>OX638311.1:21561265-31561265 GCA_951812415.1 Beris morrisii
CTTGTAAAAATCTCAGCCTATGCGCTCATACCCATTGGGGGGTACGTGGTGGGTACGTTCCGTACCCACCACGTACCCCCCACGCCCCCCGAATGAATTTCCGCTCTCCTGGGCTCAAATTTTTGTTTTTTTAAATCTGTTTGCGGATTTGAATTTAATTTTAATTTTAATTTAAGTGGTCACTTGTAAAAATCTCAGCCTATGCGCTCATACCCATTGGGGGGTACGTGGTGGGTACGTTTCGTACCCACCACGTACCCCCCACGCCCCCCGAATGAATTTCCGCTCTCCTGGGCTCAAATTTTTGTTTTTTTAAATCTGTTTGCGGATTTGAATTTAATTTTAATTTTAATTTAAGTGGTCACTTGTAAAAATCTCAGCCTATGCGCTCATACCCATTGGGGGGTACGTGGTGGGTACGTTTCGTACCCACCACGTACCCGCCACGCCCCCCGAATGAATTTCCGCTCTCCTGGGCTCAAATTTTTGTTTTTCTAAATCTGTTTGCGGATTTGAATTTAATTTTAATTTTAATTTAAGTGGTCACTTGTAAAAATCTCAGCCTATGCGCTCATACCCATTGGGGGGTACGTGGTGGGTACGTTTCGTACCCACCACGTACCCCCCACGCCCCCCGAATGAATTTCCGCTCTCCAGGGCTCAAATTTTTGTTTTTTTAAATCTGTTTGCGGATTTGAATTTAATTTTAATTTAAGTGGTCACTTGTAAAAATCTCAGCCTATGCGCTCATACCCATTGGGGGGTACGTGGTGGGTACGTTTCGTACCCACCACGTACCCCCCACGCCCCCCGAATGAATTTCCGCTCTCCTGGGCTCAAATTTTTGTTTTTTTAAATCTGTTTGCGGATTTGAATTTAATTTTAATTTTAATTTAAGTGGTCACTTGTAAAAATCTCAGCCTATGCGCTCATACCCATTGGGGGGTACGTGGTGGGTACGTTCCGTACCCACCACGTACCCCCCACGCCCCCCGAATGAATTTCCGCTCTCCTGGGCTCAAATTTTTGTTTTTTTAAATCTGTTTGCGGATTTGAATTTAATTTTAATTTTAATTTAAGTGGTCACTTGTAAAAATCTCAGCCTCTGCGCTCATACCCATTGGGGGGTACGTGGTGGGTACGTTTCGTACCCACCACGTACCCCCCACGCCCCCCGAATGAATTTCCGCTCTCCTGGGCTCAAATTTTTGTTTTTTTAAATCTGTTTGCGGATTTGAATTTAATTTTAATTTTAATTTAAGTGGTCACTTGTAAAAATCTCAGCCTATGCGCTCATACCCATTGGGGGGTACGTGGTGGGTACGTTTCGTACCCACCACGTACCCCCCACGCCCCCCGAATGAATTTCCGCTCTCCTGGGCTCAAATTTTTGTTTTTTTAAATCTGTTTGCGGATTTGAATTTAATTTTAATTTTAATTTAAGTGGTCACTTGTAAAAATCTCAGCCTATGCGCTCATACCCATTGGGGGGTACGTGGTGGGTACGTTCCGTACCCACCACGTACCCCCCACGCCCCCCGAATGAATTTCCGCTCTCCTGGGCTCAAATTTTTGTTTTTTTAAATCTGTTTGCGGATTTGAATTTAATTTTAATTTTAATTTAAGTGGTCACTTGTAAAAATCTCAGCCTATGCGCTCATACCCATTGGGGGGTACGTGGTGGGTACGTTTCGTACCCACCACGTACCCCCCACGCCCCCCGAATGAATTTCCGCTCTCCTGGGCTCAAATTTTTGTTTTTTTAAATCTGTTTGCGGATTTGAATTTAATTTTAATTTTAATTTAAGTGGTCACTTGTAAAAATCTCAGCCTATGCGCTCATACCTATTGGGGGGTACGTGGTGGGTACGTTCCGTACCCACCACGTACCCCCCACGCCCCCCGAATGAATTTCCGCTCTCCTGGGCTCAAATTTTTGTTTTTTTAAATCTGTTTGCGGATTTGAATTTAATTTTAATTTTAATTTAAGTGGTCACTTGTAAAAATCTCAGCCTATGCGCTCATACCCATTGGGGGGTACGTGGTGGGTACGTTTCGTACCCACCACGTACCCCCCACGCCCCCCGAATGAATTTCCGCTCTCCTGGGCTCAAATTTTTGTTTTTTTAAATCTGTTTGCGGATTTGAATTTAATTTTAATTTAAGTGGTCACTTGTAAAAATCTCAGCCTATGCGCTCATACCCATTGGGGGGTACGTGGTGGGTACGTTTCGTACCCACCACGTACCCCCCACGCCCCCCGAATGAATTTCCGCTCTCCTGGGCTCAAATTTTTGTTTTTTTAAATCTGTTTGCGGATTTGAATTTAATTTTAATTTTAATTTAAGTGGTCACTTGTAAAAATCTCAGCCTATGCGCTCATACCCATTGGGGGGTACGTGGTGGGTACGTTCCGTACCCACCACGTACCCCCCACGCCCCCCGAATGAATTTCCGCTCTCCTGGGCTCAAATTTTTGTTTTTTTAAATCTGTTTGCGGATTTGAATTTAATTTTAATTTTAATTTAAGTGGTCACTTGTAAAAATCTCAGCCTATGCGCTCATACCCATTGGGGGGTACGTGGTGGGTACGTTTCGTACCCACCACGTACCCCCCACGCCCCCCGAATGAATTTCCGCTCTCCTGGGCTCAAATTTTTGTTTTTTTAAATCTGTTTGCGGATTTGAATTTAATTTTAATTTTAATTTAAGTGGTCACTTGTAAAAATCTCAGCCTATGCGCTCATACCCATTGGGGGGTACGTGGTGGGTACGTTTCGTACCCACCACGTACCCGCCACGCCCCCCGAATGAATTTCCGCTCTCCTGGGCTCAAATTTTTGTTTTTCTAAATCTGTTTGCGGATTTGAATTTAATTTTAATTTTAATTTAAGTGGTCACTTGTAAAAATCTCAGCCTATGCGCTCATACCCATTGGGGGGTACGTGGTGGGTACGTTTCGTACCCACCACGTACCCCCCACGCCCCCCGAATGAATTTCCGCTCTCCAGGGCTCAAATTTTTGTTTTTTTAAATCTGTTTGCGGATTTGAATTTAATTTTAATTTTAATTTAAGTGGTCACTTGTAAAAATCTCAGCCTATGCGCTCATACCCATTGGGGGGTACGTGGTGGGTACGTTTCGTACCCACCACGTACCCCCCACGCCCCCCGAATGAATTTCCGCTCTCCTGGGCTCAAATTTTTGTTTTTTTAAATCTGTTTGCGGATTTGAATTTAATTTTAATTTTAATTTAAGTGGTCACTTGTAAAAATCTCAGCCTATGCGCTCATACCCATTGGGGGGTACGTGGTGGGTACGTTCCGTACCCACCACGTACTCCCCACGCCCCCCGAATGAATTTCCGCTCTCCTGGGCTCAAATTTTTGTTTTTTTAAATCTGTTTGCGGATTTGAATTTAATTTTAATTTTAATTTAAGTGGTCACTTGTAAAAATCTCAGCCTATGCGCTCATACCCATTGGAGGGTACGTGGTGGGTACGTTTCGTACCCACCACGTACCCCCCACGCCCCCCGAATGAATTTCCACTCTCCTGGGCTGAAATTTTTGTTTTATTAAATCTGTTTGCGGATTTGAATTTAATTTTAATTTTAATTTAAGTGGTCACTTGTAAAAATCTCAGCCTATGCGCTCATACCCATTGGGGGATACGTGGTGGGTACGTTTCGTACCCACCACGTACCCCCCACGCCCCCCGAATGAATTTCCGCTCTCCAGGGCTCAAATTTTTGTTTTTTTAAATCTGTTTGCGGATTTGAATTTAATTTTAATTTTAATTTAAGTGGTCACTTGTAAAAATCTCAGCCTATGCGCTCATACCCATTG
Organism: Beris morrisii; assembly: GCA_951812415.1. NCBI lineage: Eukaryota > Metazoa > Arthropoda > Insecta > Diptera > Stratiomyidae > Beris > Beris morrisii. The sequence goes on from OX638311.1 coordinate 21,565,113, forward strand.
GGGGGTACGTGGTGGGTACGTTCCGTACCCACCACGTACCCCCCACGCCCCCCGAATGAATTTCCGCTCTCCTGGGCTCAAATTTTTGTTTTTTTAAATCTGTTTGCGGATTTGAATTTAATTTTAATTTTAATTTAAGTGGCCACTTGTAAAAATCTCAGCCTATGCGCTCATACCCATTGGAGGGTACGTGGTGGGTACGTTTCGTACCCACCACGTACCCCCCACGCCCCCCGAATAAATTTCCGCTCTCCTGGGCTGACATTTTTGTTTTATTAAATCTGTTTGCGGATTTGAATTTAATTTTAATTTTAATTTAAGTGGTCACTTGTAAAAATCTCAGCCTATGCGCTCATACCCATTGGGGGGTACGTGGTGGGTACGTTTCGTACCCACCACGTACCCCCCACGCCCCCCGAATGAATTTCCGCTCTCCAGGGCTCAAATTTTTGTTTTTTTAAATCTGTTTGCGGATTTGAATTTAATTTTAATTTTAATTTAAGTGGTCACTTGTAAAAATCTCAGCCTATGCGCTCATACCCATTGGGGGGTACGTGGTGGGTACGTTCCGTACCCACCACGTACCCCCCACGCCCCCCGAATGAATTTCCGCTCTCCTGGGCTCAAATTTTTGTTTTTTTAAATCTGTTTGCGGATTTGAATTTAATTTTAATTTTAATTTAAGTGGCCACTTGTAAAAATCTCAGCCTATGCGCTCATACCCATTGGAGGGTACGTGGTGGGTACGTTTCGTACCCACCACGTACCCCCCACGCCCCCCGAATAAATTTCCGCTCTCCTGGGCTGACATTTTTGTTTTATTAAATCTGTTTGCGGATTTGAATTTAATTTTAATTTTAATTTAAGTGGTCACTTGTAAAAATCTCAGCCTATGCGCTCATACCCATTGGGGGGTACGTGGTGGGTACGTTTCGTACCCACCACGTACCCGCCACGCCCCCCGAATGAATTTCCGCTCTCCTGGGCTGAAATTTTTGTTTTATTAAATCTGTTTGCGGATTTGAATTTAATTTTAATTTTAATTTAAGTGGTCACTTGTAAAAATCTCAGCCTATGCGCTCATACCCATTGGGGGGTACGTGGTGGGTACGTTTCGTACCCACCACGTACCCCCACGCCCCCCGAATGAATTTCCGCTCTCCTGGGCTCAAATTTTTGTTTTTTTAAATCTGTTTGCGGATTTGAATTTAATTTTAATTTTAATTTAAGTGGTCACTTGTAAAAATCTCAGCCTATGCGCTCATACCCATTGGGGGGTACGTGGTGGGTACGTTCCGTACCCACCACGTACCCCCCACGCCCCCCGAATGAATTTCCGCTCTCCTGGGCTCAAATTTTTGTTTTTTTAAATCTGTTTGCGGATTTGAATTTAATTTTAATTTTAATTTAAGTGGTCACTTGTAAAAATCTCAGCCTATGCGCTCATACCCATTGGAGGGTACGTGGTGGGTACGTTTCGTACCCACCACGTACCCCCCACGCCCCCCGAATGAATTTCCGCTCTCCTGGGCTCAAATTTTTGTTTTTTTAAATCTGTTTGCGGATTTGAATTTAATTTTAATTTTAATTTAAGTGGTCACTTGTAAAAATCTCAGCCTATGCGCTCATACCCATTGGGGGGTACGTGGTGGGTACGTTTCGTACCCACCACGTACCCCCACGCCCCCCGAATGAATTTCCGCTCTCCTGGGCTCAAATTTTTGTTTTTTTAAATCTGTTTGCGGATTTGAATTTAATTTTAATTTTAATTTAAGTGGTCACTTGTAAAAATCTCAGCCTATGCGCTCATACCCATTGGGGGGTACGTGGTGGGTACGTTCCGTACCCACCACGTACCCCCCACGCCCCCCGAATGAATTTCCGCTCTCCTGGGCTCAAATTTTTGTTTTTTTAAATCTGTTTGCGGATTTGAATTTAATTTTAATTTTAATTTAAGTGGTCACTTGTAAAAATCTCAGCCTATGCGCTCATACCCATTGGAGGGTACGTGGTGGGTACGTTTCGTACCCACCACGTACCCCCCACGCCCCCCGAATGAATTTCCACTCTCCTGGGCTGAAATTTTTGTTTTATTAAATCTGTTTGCGGATTTGAATTTAATTTTAATTTTAATTTAAGTGGTCACTTGTAAAAATCTCAGCCTATGCGCTCATACCCATTGGGGGGTACGTGGTGGGTACGTTTCGTACCCACCACGTACCCCCCACGCCCCCCGAATGAATTTCCGCTCTCCAGGGCTCAAATTTTTGTTTTTTTAAATCTGTTTGCGGATTTGAATTTAATTTTAATTTTAATTTAAGTGGTCACTTGTAAAAATCTCAGCCTATGCGCTCATACCCATTGGGGGGTACGTGGTGGGTACGTTCCGTACCCACCACGTACCCCCCACGCCCCCCGAATGAATTTCCGCTCTCCTGGGCTCAAATTTTTGTTTTTTTAAATCTGTTTGCGGATTTGAATTTAATTTTAATTTTAATTTAAGTGGCCACTTGTAAAAATCTCAGCCTATGCGCTCATACCCATTGGAGGGTACGTGGTGGGCACGTTTCGTACCCACCACGTACCCCCCACGCCCCCCGAATAAATTTCCGCTCTCCTGGGCTGAAATTTTTGTTTTATTAAATCTGTTTGCGGATTTGAATTTAATTTTAATTTTAATTTAAGTGGTCACTTGTAAAAATCTCAGCCTATGCGCTCATACCCATTGGGGGGTACGTGGTGGGTACGTTTCGTACCCACCACGTACCCCCCACGCCCCCCGAATGAATTTCCGCTCTCCAGGGCTCAAATTTTTGTTTTTTTAAATCTGTTTGCGGATTTGAATTTAATTTGAATTTTAATTTAAGTGGTCACTTGTAAAAATCTCAGCCTATGCGCTCATACCCATTGGGGGGTACGTGGTGGGTACGTTTCGTACCCACCACGTACCCGCCACGCCCCCCGAATGAATTTCCGCTCTCCTGGGCTGAAATTTTTGTTTTATTAAATCTGTTTGCGGATTTGAATTTAATTTTAATTTTAATTTAAGTGGTCACTTGTAAAAATCTCAGCCTATGCGCTCATACCCATTGGGGGGTACGTGGTGGGTACGTTTCGTACCCACCACGTACCCCCACGCCCCCCGAATGAATTTCCGCTCTCCTGGGCTCAAATTTTTGTTTTTTTAAATCTGTTTGCGGATTTGAATTTAATTTTAATTTTAATTTAAGTGGTCACTTGTAAAAATCTCAGCCTATGCGCTCATACCCATTGGGGGGTACGTGGTGGGTACGTTCCGTACCCACCACGTACCCCCCACGCCCCCCGAATGAATTTCCGCTCTCCTGGGCTCAAATTTTTGTTTTTTTAAATCTGTTTGCGGATTTGAATTTAATTTTAATTTTAATTTAAGTGGCCACTTGTAAAAATCTCAGCCTATGCGCTCATACTCATTGGAGGGTACGTGGTGGGTACGTTTCGTACCCACCACGTACCCCCCACGCCCCCCGAATAAATTTCCGCTCTCCTGGGCTGACATTTTTGTTTTATTAAATCTGTTTGCGGATTTGAATTTAATTTTAATTTTAATTTAAGTGGTCACTTGTAAAAATCTCAGCCTATGCGCTCATACCCATTGGGGGGTACGTGGTGGGTACGTTTCGTACCCACCACGTACCCCCCACGCCCCCCGAATGAATTTCCGCTCTCCAGGGCTCAAATTTTTGTTTTTTTAAATCTGTTTGCGGATTTGAATTTAATTTGAATTTCAATTTAAGTGGTCACTTGTAAAAATCTCAGCCTATGCGCTCATACCCATTGGGGGGTACGTGGTGGGTACGTTTCGTACCCACCACGTACCCGCCACGCCCCCCGAATGAATTTCCACTCTCCTGGGCTGAAATTTTTGTTTTATTAAATCTGTTTGCGGATTTGAATTTAATTTTAATTTTAATTTAAGTGGTCACTTGTAAAAATCTCAGCCTATGCGCTCATACCCATTGGGGGGTACGTGGTGGGTACGTTTCGTACCCACCACGTACCCCCACGCCCCCCGAATGAATTTCCGCTCTCCTGGGCTCAAATTTTTGTTTTTTTAAATCTGTTTGCGGATTTGAATTTAATTTTAATTTTAATTTAAGTGGTCACTTGTAAAAATCTCAGCCTATGCGCTCATACCCATTGGGGGGTACGTGGTGGGTACGTTCCGTACCCACCACGTACCCCCCACGCCCCCCGAATGAATTTCCGCTCTCCTGGGCTCAAATTTTTGTTTTTTTAAATCTGTTTGCGGATTTGAATTTAATTTTAATTTTAATTTAAGTGGTCACTTGTAAAAATCTCAGCCTATGCGCTCATACCCATTGGAGGGTACGTGGTGGGTACGTTTCGTACCCACCACGTACCCCCCACGCCCCCCGAATGAATTTCCGCTCTCCTGGGCTCAAATTTTTGTTTTTTTAAATCTGTTTGCGGATTTGAATTTAATTTTAATTTTAATTTAAGTGGTCACTTGTAAAAATCTCAGCCTATGCGCTCATACCCATTGGGGGGTACGTGGTGGGTACGTTTCGTACCCACCACGTACCCCCACGCCCCCCGAATGAATTTCCGCTCTCCTGGGCTCAAATTTTTGTTTTTTTAAATCTGTTTGCGGATTTGAATTTAATTTTAATTTTAATTTAAGTGGTCACTTGTAAAAATCTCAGCCTATGCGCTCATACCCATTGGGGGTACGTGGTGGGTACGTTTCGTACCCACCACGTACCCCCCACGCCCCCCGAATGAATTTCCGCTCTCCTGGGCTCAAATTTTTGTTTTTTTAAATCTGTTTGCGGATTTGAATTTAATTTTAATTTTAATTTAAGTGGTCACTTGTAAAAATCTCAGCCTATGCGCTCATACCCATTGGAGGGTACGTGGTGGGTACGTTTCGTACCCACCACGTACCCCCCACGCCCCCCGAATGAATTTCCACTCTCCTGGGCTGAAATTTTTGTTTTATTAAATCTGTTTGCGGATTTGAATTTAATTTTAATTTTAATTTAAGTGGTCACTTGTAAAAATCTCAGCCTATGCGCTCATACCCATTGGGGGGTACGTGGTGGGTACGTTTCGTACCCACCACGTACCCCCCACGCCCCCCGAATGAATTTCCGCTCTCCAGGGCTCAAATTTTTGTTTTTTTAAATCTGTTTGCGGATTTGAATTTAATTTTAATTTTAATTTAAGTGGTCACTTGTAAAAATCTCAGCCTATGCGCTCATACCCATTGGGGGGTACGTGGTGGGTACGTTCCGTACCCACCACGTACCCCCCACGCCCCCCGAATGAATTTCCGCTCTCCTGGGCTCAAATTTTTGTTTTTTTAAATCTGTTTGCGGATTTGAATTTAATTTTAATTTTAATTTAAGTGGCCACTTGTAAAAATCTCAGCCTATGCGCTCATACCCATTGGAGGGTACGTGGTGGGCACGTTTCGTACCCACCACGTACCCCCCACGCCCCCCGAATAAATTTCCGCTCTCCTGGGCTGAAATTTTTGTTTTATTAAATCTGTTTGCGGATTTGAATTTAATTTTAATTTTAATTTAAGTGGTCACTTGTAAAAATCTCAGCCTATGCGCTCATACCCATTGGGGGGTACGTGGTGGGTACGTTTCGTACCCACCACGTACCCCCCACGCCCCCCGAATGAATTTCCGCTCTCCAGGGCTCAAATTTTTGTTTTTTTAAATCTGTTTGCGGATTTGAATTTAATTTGAATTTTAATTTAAGTGGTCACTTGTAAAAATCTCAGCCTATGCGCTCATACCCATTGGGGGGTACGTGGTGGGTACGTTTCGTACCCACCACGTACCCGCCACGCCCCCCGAATGAATTTCCGCTCTCCTGGGCTGAAATTTTTGTTTTATTAAATCTGTTTGCGGATTTGAATTTAATTTTAATTTTAATTTAAGTGGTCACTTGTAAAAATCTCAGCCTATGCGCTCATACCCATTGGGGGGTACGTGGTGGGTACGTTTCGTACCCACCACGTACCCCCACGCCCCCCGAATGAATTTCCGCTCTCCTGGGCTCAAATTTTTGTTTTTTTAAATCTGTTTGCGGATTTGAATTTAATTTTAATTTTAATTTAAGTGGTCACTTGTAAAAATCTCAGCCTATGCGCTCATACCCATTGGGGGGTACGTGGTGGGTACGTTCCGTACCCACCACGTACCCCCCACGCCCCCCGAATGAATTTCCGCTCTCCTGGGCTCAAATTTTTGTTTTTTTAAATCTGTTTGCGGATTTGAATTTAATTTTAATTTTAATTTAAGTGGTCACTTGTAAAAATCTCAGCCTATGCGCTCATACCCATTGGAGGGTACGTGGTGGGTACGTTTCGTACCCACCACGTACCCCCCACGCCCCCCGAATGAATTTCCGCTCTCCAGGGCTCAAATTTTTGTTTTTTTAAATCTGTTTGCGGATTTGAATTTAATTTTAATTTTAATTTAAGTGGTCACTTGTAAAAATCTCAGCCTATGCGCTCATACCCATTGGGGGGTACGTGGTGGGTACGTTTCGTACCCACCACGTACCCCCCACGCCCCCCGAATGAATTTCCGCTCTCCTGGGCTCAAATTTTTGTTTTTTTAAATCTGTTTGCGGATTTGAATTTAATTTTAATTTTAATTTAAGTGGTCACTTGTAAAAATCTCAGCCTATGCGCTCATACCCATTGGGGGGTACGTGGTGGGTACGTTTCGTACCCACCACGTACCCCCACGCCCCCCGAATGAATTTCCGCTCTCCTGGGCTCAAATTTTTGTTTTTTTAAATCTGTTTGCGGATTTGAATTTAATTTTAATTTTAATTTAAGTGGTCACTTGTAAAAATCTCAGCCTATGCGCTCATACCCATTGGGGGGTACGTGGTGGGTACGTTTCGTACCCACCACGTACCCCCCACGCCCCCCGAATGAATTTCCGCTCTCCTGGGCTCAAATTTTTGTTTTTTTAAATCTGTTTGCGGATTTGAATTTAATTTTAATTTTAATTTAAGTGGTCACTTGTAAAAATCTCAGCCTATGCGCTCATACCCATTGGGAGGTACGTGGTGGGTACGTTTCGTACCCACCACGTACCCCCCACGCCCCCCGAATGAATTTCCGCTCTCCAGGGCTCAAATTTTTGTTTTTTTAAATCTGTTTGCGGATTTGAATTTAATTTTAATTTTAATTTAAGTGGTCACTTGTAAAAATCTCAGCCTATGCGCTCATACCCATTGGGGGGTACGTGGTGGGTACGTTTCGTACCCACCACGTACCCCCCACGCCCCCCGAATGAATTTCCGCTCTCCTGGGCTCAAATTTTTGTTTTTTTAAATCTGTTTGCGGATTTGAATTTAATTTTAATTTTAATTTAAGTGGTCACTTGTAAAAATCTCAGCCTATGCGCTCATACCCATTGGGGGGTACGTGGTGGGTACGTTTCGTACCCACCACGTACCCCCACGCCCCCCGAATGAATTTCCGCTCTCCTGGGCTCAAGTTTTTGTTTTTTTAAATCTGTTTGCGGATTTGAATTTAATTTTAATTTTAATTTAAGTGGTCACTTGTAAAAATCTCAGCCTATGCGCTCATACCCATTGGAGGGTACGTGGTGGGTACGTTTCGTACCCACCACGTACCCCCCACGCCCCCCGAATGAATTTCCGCTCTCCTGGGCTGAAATTTTTGTTTTATTAAATCTGTTTGCGGATTTGAATTTAATTTTAATTTTAATTTAAGTGGTCACTTGTAAAAATCTCAGCCTATGCGCTCATACCCATTGGGGGGTACGTGGTGGGTACGTTTCGTACCCACCACGTACCCCCCACGCCCCCCGAATGAATTTCCGCTCTCCAGGGCTCAAATTTTTGTTTTTTTAAATCTGTTTGCGGATTTGAATTTAATTTTAATTTTAATTTAAGTGGTCACTTGTAAAAATCTCAGCCTATGCGCTCATACCCATTGGGGGGTACGTGGTGGGTACGTTTCGTACCCACCACGTACCCCCCACGCCCCCCGAATGAATTTCCGCTCTCCTGGGCTCAAATTTTTGTTTTTTTAAATCTGTTTGCGGATTTGAATTTAATTTTAATTTTAATTTAAGTGGTCACTTGTAAAAATCTCAGCCTATGCGCTCATACCCATTGGGGGGTACGTGGTGGGTACGTTTCGTACCCACCACGTACCCCCCACGCCCCCCGAATGAATTTCCGCTCTCCTGGGCTCAAGTTTTTGTTTTTTTAAATCTGTTTGCGGATTTGAATTTAATTTTAATTTTAATTTAAGTGGTCACTTGTAAAAATCTCAGCCTATGCGCTCATACCCATTGGAGGGTACGTGGTGGGTACGTTTCGTACCCACCACGTACACCCCACGCCCCCCGAATGAATTTCCGCTCTCCTGGGCTGAAATTTTTGTTTTATTAAATCTGTTTGCGGATTTGAATTTAATTTTAATTTTAATTTAAGTGGTCACTTGTAAAAATCTCAGCCTATGCGCTCATACCCATTGGGGGGTACGTGGTGGGTACGTTTCGTACCCACCACGTACCCCCCACGCCCCCCGAATGAATTTCCGCTCTCCAGGGCTCAAATTTTTGTTTTTTTAAATCTGTTTGCGGATTTGAATTTAATTTTAATTTTAATTTAAGTGGTCACTTGTAAAAATCTCAGCCTATGCGCTCATACCCATTGGGGGGTACGTGGTGGGTACGTTCCGTACCCACCACGTACCCCCCACGCCCCCCGAATGAATTTCCGCTCTCCTGGGCTCAAATTTTTGTTTTTTTAAATCTGTTTGCGGATTTGAATTTAATTTTAATTTTAATTTAAGTGGTCACTTGTAAAAATCTCAGCCTATGCGCTCATACCCATTGGAGGGTACGTGGTGGGTACGTTTCGTACCCACCACGTACCCGCCACGCCCCCCGAATGAATTTCCGCTCTCCTGGGCTGAAATTTTTGTTTTATTAAATCTGTTTGCGGATTTGAATTTAATTTTAATTTTAATTTAAGTGGTCACTTGTAAAAATCTCAGCCTATGCGCTCATACCCATTGGGGGGTACGTGGTGGGTACGTTTCGTACCCACCACGTACCCCCCACGCCCCCCGAATGAATTTCCGCTCTCCTGGGCTCAAATTTTTGTTTTTTTAAATCTGTTTGCGGATTTGAATTTAATTTTAATTTTAATTTAAGTGGTCACTTGTAAAAATCTCAGCCTATGCGCTCATACCCATTGGGGGGTACGTGGTGGGTACGTTTCGTACCCACCACGTACCCCCCACGCCCCCCGAATGAATTTCCGCTCTCCTGGGCTCAAGTTTTTGTTTTTTTAAATCTGTTTGCGGATTTGAATTTAATTTTAATTTTAATTTAAGTGGTCACTTGTAAAAATCTCAGCCTATGCGCTCATACCCATTGGAGGGTACGTGGTGGGTACGTTTCGTACCCACCACGCCCCCCGAATGAATTTCCGCTCTCCTGGGCTCAAATTTTTGTTTTATTAAATCTGTTTGCGGATTTGAATTTAATTTTAATTTTAATTTAAGTGGTCACTTATAAAAATCTCAGCCTATGCGCTCATACCCATTGGGGGGTACGTGGTGGGTACGTTTCGTACCCACCACGTACCCCCCACGCCCCCCGAATGAATTTCCGCTCTCCTGGGCTCAAATTTTTGTTTTTTTAAATCTGTTTGCGGATTTGAATTTAATTTTAATTTTAATTTAAGTGGTCACTTGTAAAAATCTCAGCCTATGCGCTCATACCCATTGGAGGGTACGTGGTGGGTACGTTTCGTACCCACCACGTACCCCCCACGCCCCCCGAATGAATTTCCGCTCTCCAGGGCTCAAATTTTTGTTTTTTTAAATCTGTTTGCGGATTTGAATTTAATTTTAATTTTAATTTAAGTGGTCACTTGTAAAAATCTCAGCCTATGCGCTCATACCCATTGGGGGGTACGTGGTGGGTACGTTTCGTACCCACCACGTACCCCCCACGCCCCCCGAATGAATTTCCGCTCTCCTGGGCTCAAATTTTTGTTTTTTTAAATCTGTTTGCGGATTTGAATTTAATTTTAATTTTAATTTAAGTGGTCACTTGTAAAAATCTCAGCCTATGCGCTCATACCCATTGGAGGGTACGTGGTGGGTACGTTTCGTACCCACCACGTACCCCCACGCCCCCCGAATGAATTTCCGCTCTCCTGGGCTCAAATTTTTGTTTTTTTAAATCTGTTTGCGGATTTGAATTTAATTTTAATTTTAATTTAAGTGGTCACTTGTAAAAATCTCAGCCTATGCGCTCATACCCATTGGGGGGTACGTGGTGGGTACGTTTCGTACCCACCACGTACCCCCCACGCCCCCCGAATGAATTTCCGCTCTCCTGGGCTCAAATTTTTGTTTTTTTAAATCTGTTTGCGGATTTGAATTTAATTTTAATTTTAATTTAAGTGGTCACTTGTAAAAATCTCAGCCTATGCGCTCATACCCATTGGGGGGTACGTGGTGGGTACGTTTCGTACCCAACACGTACCCCCCACGCCCCCCGAATGAATTTCCGCTCTCCAGGGCTCAAATTTTTGTTTTTTTAAATCTGTTTGCGGATTTGAATTTAATTTTAATTTTAATTTAAGTGGTCACTTGTAAAAATCTCAGCCTATGCGCTCATACCCATTGGGGGGTACGTGGTGGGTACGTTTCGTACCCACCACGTACCCCCCACGCCCCCCGAATGAATTTCCGCTCTCCTGGGCTCAAATTTTTGTTTTTTTAAATCTGTTTGCGGATTTGAATTTAATTTTAATTTTAATTTAAGTGGTCACTTGTAAAAATCTCAGCCTATGCGCTCATACCCATTGGGGGGTACGTGGTGGGTACGTTTCGTACCCACCACGTACCCCCCACGCCCCCCGAATGAATTTCCGCTCTCCTGGGCTCAAATTTTTGTTTTTTTAAATCTGTTTGCGGATTTGAATTTAATTTTAATTTTAATTTAAGTGGTCACTTGTAAAAATCTCAGCCTATGCGCTCATACCCATTGGAGGGTACGTGGTGGGTACGTTTCGTACCCACCACGTACCCCCCACGCCCCCCGAATGAATTTCCGCTCTCCTGGGCTGAAATTTTTGTTTTATTAAATCTGTTTGCGGATTTGAATTTAATTTTAATTTTAATTTAAGTGGTCACTTGTAAAAATCTCAGCCTATGCGCTCATACCCATTGGGGGGTACGTGGTGGGTACGTTTCGTACCCACCACGTACCCCCCACGCCCCCCGAATGAATTTCCGCTCTCCTGGGCTCAAGTTTTTGTTTTTTTAAATCTGTTTGCGGATTTGAATTTAATTTTAATTTTAATTTAAGTGGTCACTTGTAAAAATCTCAGCCTATGCGCTCATACCCATTGGAGGGTACGTGGTGGGTACGTTTCGTACCCACCACGTACCCCCCACACCCCCCGAATGAATTTCCGCTCTCCTGGGCTGAAATTTTTGTTTTATTAAATCTGTTTGCGGATTTGAATTTAATTTTAATTTTAATTTAAGTGGTCACTTGTAAAAATCTCAGCCTATGCGCTCATACCCATTGGGGGGTACGTGGTGGGTACGTTTCGTACCCACCACGTACCCCCCACGCCCCCCGAATGAATTTCCGCTCTCCAGGGCTCAAATTTTTGTTTTTTTAAATCTGTTTGCGGATTTGAATTTAATTTTAATTTTAATTTAAGTGGTCACTTGTAAAAATCTCAGCCTATGCGCTCATACCCATTGGGGGGTACGTGGTGGGTACGTTCCGTACCCACCACGTACCCCCCACGCCCCCCGAATGAATTTCCGCTCTCCTGGGCTCAAATTTTTGTTTTTTTAAATCTGTTTGCGGATTTGAATTTAATTTTAATTTTAATTTAAGTGGTCACTTGTAAAAATCTCAGCCTATGCGCTCATACCCATTGGAGGGTACGTGGTGGGTACGTTTCGTACCCACCACGTACCCGCCACGCCCCCCGAATGAATTTCCGCTCTCCTGGGCTGAAATTTTTGTTTTATTAAATCTGTTTGCGGATTTGAATTTAATTTTAATTTTAATTTAAGTGGTCACTTGTAAAAATCTCAGCCTATGCGCTCATACCCATTGGGGGGTACGTGGTGGGTACGTTTCGTACCCACCACGTACCCCCCACGCCCCCCGAATGAATTTCCGCTCTCCTGGGCTCAAATTTTTGTTTTTTTAAATCTGTTTGCGGATTTGAATTTAATTTTAATTTTAATTTAAGTGGTCACTTGTAAAAATCTCAGCCTATGCGCTCATACCCATTGGGGGGTACGTGGTGGGTACGTTTCGTACCCACCACGTACCCCCCACGCCCCCCGAATGAATTTCCGCTCTCCAGGGCTCAAATTTTTGTTTTTTTAAATCTGTTTGCGGATTTGAATTTAATTTTAATTTTAATTTAAGTGGTCACTTGTAAAAATCTCAGCCTATGCGCTCATACCCATTGGGGGGTACGTGGTGGGTACGTTTCGTACCCACCACGTACCCCCCACGCCCCCCGAATGAATTTCCGCTCTCCTGGGCTCAAATTTTTGTTTTTTTAAATCTGTTTGCGGATTTGAATTTAATTTTAATTTTAATTTAAGTGGTCACTTGTAAAAATCTCAGCCTATGCGCTCATACCCATTGGGGGGTACGTGGTGGGTACGTTTCGTACCCACCACGTACCCCCCACGCCCCCCGAATGAATTTCCGCTCTCCTGGGCTCAAATTTTTGTTTTTTTAAATCTGTTTGCGGATTTGAATTTAATTTTAATTTTAATTTAAGTGGTCACTTGTAAAAATCTCAGCCTATGCGCTCATACCCATTGGAGGGTACGTGGTGGGTACGTTTCGTACCCACCACGTACCCCCCACGCCCCCCGAATGAATTTCCGCTCTCCAGGGCTCAAATTTTTGTTTTTTTAAATCTGTTTGCGGATTTGAATTTAATTTTAATTTTAATTTAAGTGGTCACTTGTAAAAATCTCAGCCTATGCGCTCATACCCATTGGGGGGTACGTGGTGGGTACGTTTCGTACCCACCACGTACCCCCCACGCCCCCCGAATGAATTTCCGCTCTCCTGGGCTCAAATTTTTGTTTTTTTAAATCTGTTTGCGGATTTGAATTTAATTTTAATTTTAATTTAAGTGGTCACTTGTAAAAATCTCAGCCTATGCGCTCATACCCATTCGGGGGTACGTGGTGGGTACGTTTCGTACCCACCACGTACCCCCACGCCCCCCGAATGAATTTCCGCTCTCCTGGGCTCAAATTTTTGTTTTTTTAAATCTGTTTGCGGATTTGAATTTAATTTTAATTTTAATTTAAGTGGTCACTTGTAAAAATCTCAGCCTATGCGCTCATACCCATTGGGGGGTACGTGGTGGGTACGTTTCGTACCCACCACGTACCCCCCACGCCCCCCGAATGAATTTCCGCTCTCCTGGGCTCAAATTTTTGTTTTTTTAAATCTGTTTGCGGATTTGAATTTAATTTTAATTTTAATTTAAGTGGTCACTTGTAAAAATCTCAGCCTATGCGCTCATACCCATTGGGGGGTACGTGGTGGGTACGTTTCGTACCCACCACGTACCCCCCACGCCCCCCGAATGAATTTCCGCTCTCCAGGGCTCAAATTTTTGTTTTTTTAAATCTGTTTGCGGATTTGAATTTAATTTTAATTTTAATTTAAGTGGTCACTTGTAAAAATCTCAGCCTATGCGCTCATACCCATTGGGGGGTACGTGGTGGGTACGTTTCGTACCCACCACGTACCCCCCACGCCCCCCGAATGAATTTCCGCTCTCCTGGGCTCAAATTTTTGTTTTTTTAAATCTGTTTGCGGATTTGAATTTAATTTTAATTTTAATTTAAGTGGTCACTTGTAAAAATCTCAGCCTATGCGCTCATACCCATTGGGGGGTACGTGGTGGGTACGTTTCGTACCCACCACGTACCCCCCACGCCCCCCGAATGAATTTCCGCTCTCCTGGGCTCAAGTTTTTGTTTTTTTAAATCTGTTTGCGGATTTGAATTTAATTTTAATTTTAATTTAAGTGGTCACTTGTAAAAATCTCAGCCTATGCGCTCATACCCATTGGAGGGTACGTGGTGGGTACGTTTCGTACCCACCACGCCCCCCGAATGAATTTCCGCTCTGCTGGGCTGAAATTTTTGTTTTATTAAATCTGTTTGCGGATTTGAATTTAATTTTAATTTTAATTTAAGTGGTCACTTGTAAAAATCTCAGCCTATGCGCTCATACCCATTGGGGGGTACGTGGTGGGTACGTTTCGTACCCACCACGTACTCCCCACGCCCCCCGAATGAATTTCCGCTCTCCTGGGCTCAAATTTTTGTTTTTTTAAATCTGTTTGCGGATTTGAATTTAATTTTAATTTTAATTTAAGTGGTCACTTGTAAAAATCTCAGCCTATGCGCTCATACCCATTGGGGGGTACGTGGTGGGTACGTTTCGTACCCACCACGTACCCCCCACGCCCCCCGAATGAATTTCCGCTCTCCTGGGCTCAAATTTTTGTTTTTTTAAATCTGTTTGCGGATTTGAATTTAATTTTAATTTTAATTTAAGTGGTCACTTGTAAAAATCTCAGCCTATGCGCTCATACCCATTGGGGGGTACGTGGTGGGTACGTTTCGTACCCACCACGTACCCCCCACGCCCCCCGAATGAATTTCCGCTCTCCTGGGCTCAAATTTTTGTTTTTTTAAATCTGTTTGCGGATTTGAATTTAATTTTAATTTTAATTTAAGTGGTCACTTGTAAAAATCTCAGCCTATGCGCTCATACACATTGGGGGGTACGTGGTGGGTACGTTTCGTACCCACCACGTACCCCCCACGCCCCCCGAATGAATTTCCGCTCTCCAGGGCTCAAATTTTTGTTTTTTTAAATCTGTTTGCGGATTTGAATTTAATTTTAATTTTAATTTAAGTGGTCACTTGTAAAAATCTCAGCCTATGCGCTCATACCCATTGGGGGGTACGTGGTGGGTACGTTTCGTACCCACCACGTACCCCCCACGCCCCCCGAATGAATTTCCGCTCTCCAGGGCTCAAATTTTTGTTTTTTTAAATCTGTTTGCGGATTTGAATTTAATTTTAATTTTAATTTAAGTGGTCACTTGTAAAAATCTCAGCCTATGCGCTCATACCCATTCGGGGGTACGTGGTGGGTACGTTTCGTACCCACCACGTACCCCCCACGCCCCCCGAATGAATTTCCGCTCTCCTGGGCTCAAATTTTTGTTTTTTTAAATCTGTTTGCGGATTTGAATTTAATTTTAATTTTAATTTAAGTGGTCACTTGTAAAAATCTCAGCCTATGCGCTCATACCCATTGGGGGGTACGTGGTGGGTACGTTTCGTACCCACCACGTACCCCCACGCCCCCCGAATGAATTTCCGCTCTCCTGGGCTCAAATTTTTGTTTTTTTAAATCTGTTTGCGGATTTGAATTTAATTTTAATTTTAATTTAAGTGGTCACTTGTAAAAATCTCAGCCTATGCGCTCATACCCATTGGGGGGTACGTGGTGGGTACGTTTCGTACCCACCACGTACCCCCCACGCCCCCCGAATGAATTTCCGCTCTCCTGGGCTCAAATTTTTGTTTTTTTAAATCTGTTTGCGGATTTGAATTTAATTTTAATTTTAATTTAAGTGGTCACTTGTAAAAATCTCAGCCTATGCGCTCATACCCATTGGGGGGTACGTGGTGGGTACGTTTCGTACCCACCACGTACCCCCCACGCCCCCCGAATGAATTTCCGCTCTCCAGGGCTCAAATTTTTGTTTTTTTAAATCTGTTTGCGGATTTGAATTTAATTTTAATTTTAATTTAAGTGGTCACTTGTAAAAATCTCAGCCTATGCGCTCATACCCATTGGGGGGTACGTGGTGGGTACGTTTCGTACCCACCACGTACCCCCCACGCCCCCCGAATGAATTTCCGCTCTCCTGGGCTCAAATTTTTGTTTTTTTAAATCTGTTTGCGGATTTGAATTTAATTTTAATTTTAATTTAAGTGGTCACTTGTAAAAATCTCAGCCTATGCGCTCATACCCATTGGGGGGTACGTGGTGGGTACGTTTCGTACCCACCACGTACCCCCCACGCCCCCCGAATGAATTTCCGCTCTCCTGGGCTCAAGTTTTTGTTTTTTTAAATCTGTTTGCGGATTTGAATTTAATTTTAATTTTAATTTAAGTGGTCACTTGTAAAAATCTCAGCCTATGCGCTCATACCCATTGGAGGGTACGTGGTGGGTACGTTTCGTACCCACCACGTACCCCCCACGCCCCCCGAATGAATTTCCGCTCTCCTGGGCTGAAATTTTTGTTTTATTAAATCTGTTTGCGGATTTGAATTTAATTTTAATTTTAATTTAAGTGGTCACTTGTAAAAATCTCAGCCTATGCGCTCATACCCATTGGGGGGTACGTGGTGGGTACGTTTCGTACCCACCACGTACCTCCCACGCCCCCCGAATGAATTTCCGCTCTCCTGGGCTCAAATTTTTGTTTTTTTAAATCTGTTTGCGGATTTGAATTTAATTTTAATTTTAATTTAAGTGGTCACTTGTAAAAATCTCAGCCTATGCGCTCATACCCATTGGGGGGTACGTGGTGGGTACGTTTCGTACCCACCACGTACCCCCCACGCCCCCCGAATGAATTTCCGCTCTCCAGGGCTCAAATTTTTGTTTTTTTAAATCTGTTTGCGGATTTGAATTTAATTTTAATTTTAATTTAAGTGGTCACTTGTAAAAATCTCAGCCCATGCGCTCATACCCATTGGGGGGTACGTGGTGGGTACGTTTCGTACCCACCACGTACCCCCCACGCCCCCCGAATGAATTTCCGCTCTCCTGGGCTCAAATTTTTGTTTTTTTAAATCTGTTTGCGGATTTGAATTTAATTTTAATTTTAATTTAAGTGGTCACTTGTAAAAATCTCAGCCTATGCGCTCATACCCATTGGGGGGTACGTGGTGGGTACGTTTCGTACCCACCACGTACCCCCCACGCCCCCCGAATGAATTTCCGCTCTCCTGGGCTCAAATTTTTGTTTTTTTAAATCTGTTTGCGGATTTGAATTTAATTTTAATTTTAATTTAAGTGGTCACTTGTAAAAATCTCAGCCTATGCGCTCATACCCATTGGAGGGTACGTGGTGGGTACGTTTCGTACCCACCACGTACCCCCCACGCCCCCCGAATGAATTTCCGCTCTCCAGGGCTCAAATTTTTGTTTTTTTAAATCTGTTTGCGGATTTGAATTTAATTTTAATTTTAATTTAAGTGGTCACTTGTAAAAATCTCAGCCTATGCGCTCATACCCATTGGGGAGTACGTGGTGTGTACGTTTCGTACCCACCACGTACCCCCCACGCCCCCCGAATGAATTTCCGCTCTCCTGGGCTCAAATTTTTGTTTTTTTAAATCTGTTTGCGGATTTGAATTTAATTTTAATTTTAATTTAAGTGGTCACTTGTAAAAATCTCAGCCTATGCGCTCATACCCATTGGGGGGTACGTGGTGGGTACGTTTCGTACCCACCACGTAACCCCACGCCCCCCGAATGAATTTCCGCTCTCCTGGGCTCAAATTTTTGTTTTTTTAAATCTGTTTGCGGATTTGAATTTAATTTTAATTTTAATTTAAGTGGTCACTTGTAAAAATCTCAGCCTATGCGCTCATACCCATTGGGGGGTACGTGGTGGGTACGTTTCGTACCCACCACGTACCCCCCACGCCCCCCGAATGAATTTCCGCTCTCCTGGGCTCAAATTTTTGTTTTTTTAAATCTGTTTGCGGATTTGAATTTAATTTTAATTTTAATTTAAGTGGTCACTTGTAAAAATCTCAGCCTATGCGCTCATACCCATTGGAGGGTACGTGGTGGGTACGTTTCGTACCCACCACGTACCCCCCACGCCCCCCGAATGAATTTCCGCTCTCCAGGGCTCAAATTTTTGTTTTTTTAAATCTGTTTGCGGATTTGAATTTAATTTTAATTTTAATTTAAGTGGTCACTTGTAAAAATCTCAGCCTATGCGCTCATACCCATTGGGGGGTACGTGGTGGGTACGTTTCGTACCCACCACGTACCCCCCACGCCCCCCGAATGAATTTCCGCTCTCCTGGGCTCAAATTTTTGTTTTTTTAAATCTGTTTGCGGATTTGAATTTAATTTTAATTTTAATTTAAGTGGTCACTTGTAAAAATCTCAGCCTATGCGCTCATACCCATTGGGGGGTACGTGGTGGGTACGTTTTGTACCCACCACGTACCCCCCACGCCCCCCGAATGAATTTCCGCTCTCCTGGGCTCAAGTTTTTGTTTTTTTAAATCTGTTTGCGGATTTGAATTTAATTTTAATTTTAATTTAAGTGGTCACTTGTAAAAATCTCAGCCTATGCGCTCATACCCATTGGAGGGTACGTGGTGGGTACGTTTCGTACCCACCACGTACCCCCCACGCCCCCCGAATGAATTTCCGCTCTCCTGGGCTGAAATTTTTGTTTTATTAAATCTGTTTGCGGATTTGAATTTAATTTTAATTGTAATTTAAGTGGTCACTTGTAAAAATCTCAGCCTATGCGCTCATACCCATTGGGGGGTACGTGGTGGGTACGTTTCGTACCCACCACGTACCCCCCACGCCCCCCGAATGAATTTCCGCTCTCCTGGGCTCAAATTTTTGTTTTTTTAAATCTGTTTGCGGATTTGAATTTAATTTTAATTTTAATTTAAGTGGTCACTTGTAAAAATCTCAGCCTATGCGCTCATACCCATTGGGGGGTACGTGGTGGGTACGTTTCGTACCCACCACGTACCCCCCACGCCCCCCGAATGAATTTCCGCTCTCCTGGGCTCAAGTTTTTGTTTTTTTAAATCTGTTTGCGGATTTGAATTTAATTTTAATTTTAATTTAAGTGGTCACTTGTAAAAATCTCAGCCTATGCGCTCATACCCATTGAAGGGTACGTGGTGGGTACGTTTCGTACCCACCACGTACCCCCCACGCCCCCCGAATGAATTTCCGCTCTCCTGGGCTGAAATTTTTGTTTTATTAAATCTGTTTGCGGATTTGAATTTAATTTTAATTTTAATTTAAGTGGTCACTTGTAAAAATCTCAGCCTATGCGCTCATACCCATTGGGGGGTACGTGGTGGGTACGTTTCGTACCCACCACGTACCCCCCACGCCCCCCGAATGAATTTCCGCTCTCCAGGGCTCAAATTTTTGTTTTTTTAAATCTGTTTGCGGATTTGAATTTAATTTTAATTTTAATTTAAGTGGTCACTTGTAAAAATCTCAGCCTATGCGCTCATACCCATTGGGGGGTACGTGGTGGGTACGTTTCGTACCCACCACGTACCCCCCACGCCCCCCGAATGAATTTCCGCTCTCCAGGGCTCAAATTTTTGTTTTTTTAAATCTGTTTGCGGATTTGAATTTAATTTGAATTTTAATTTAAGTGGTCACTTGTAAAAATCTCAGCCTATGCGCTCATACCCATTGGGGGGTACGTGGTGGGTACGTTTCGTACCCACCACGTACCCCCCACGCCCCCCGAATGAATTTCCGCTCTCCTGGGCTCAAATTTTTGTTTTTTTAAATCTGTTTGCGGATTTGAATTTAATTTTAATTTTAATTTAAGTGGTCACTTGTAAAAATCTCAGCCTATGCGCTCATACCCATTGGGGGGTACGTGGTGGGTACGTTTCGTACCCACCACGTACCCCCCACGCCCCCCGAATGAATTTCCGCTCTCCTGGGCTCAAGTTTTTGTTTTTTTAAATCTGTTTGCGGATTTGAATTTAATTTTAATTTTAATTTAAGTGGTCACTTGTAAAAATCTCAGCCTATGCGCTCATACCCATTGGAGGGTACGTGGTGGGTACGTTTCGTACCCACCACGTACCCCCCACGCCCCCCGAATGAATTTCCGCTCTCCTGGGCTGAAATTTTTGTTTTATTAAATCTGTTTGCGGATTTGAATTTAATTTTAATTTTAATTTAAGTGGTCACTTGTAAAAATCTCAGCCTATGCGCTCATACCCATTGGGGGGTACGTGGTGGGTACGTTTCGTACCCACCACGTACCCCCCACGCCCCCCGAATGAATTTCCGCTCTCCTGGGCTCAAGTTTTTGTTTTTTTAAATCTGTTTGCGGATTTGAATTTAATTTTAATTTTAATTTAAGTGGTCACTTGTAAAAATCTCAGCCTATGCGCTCATACCCATTGGGGGGTACGTGGTGGGTACGTTTCGTACCCACCACGTACCCCCACGCCCCCCGAATGAATTTCCGCTCTCCTGGGCTGAAATTTTTGTTTTTTTAAATCTGTTTGCGGATTTGAATTTAATTTTAATTTTAATTTAAGTGGTCACTTGTAAAAATCTCAGCCTATGCGCTCATACCCATTGGAGGGTACGTGGTGGGTACGTTTCGTACCCACCACGTACCCCCCACGCCCCCCGAATGAATTTCCGCTCTCCAGGGCTCAAATTTTTGTTTTTTTAAATCTGTTTGCGGATTTGAATTTAATTTTAATTTTAATTTAAGTGGTCACTTGTAAAAATCTCAGCCTATGCGCTCATACCCATTGGGGGGTACGTGGTGGGTACGTTTCGTACCCACCACGTACCCCCCACGCCCCCCGAATGAATTTCCGCTCTCCTGGGCTGAAATTTTTGTTTTATTAAATCTGTTTGCGGATTTGAATTTAATTTTAATTGTAATTTAAGTGGTCACTTGTAAAAATCTCAGCCTATGCGCTCATACCCATTGGGGGGTACGTGGTGGGTACGTTTCGTACCCACCACGTACCCCCCACGCCCCCCGAATGAATTTCCGCTCTCCTGGGCTCAAATTTTTGTTTTTTTAAATCTGTTTGCGGATTTGAATTTAATTTTAATTTTAATTTAAGTGGTCACTTGTAAAAATCTCAGCCTATGCGCTCATACCCATTGGGGGGTACGTGGTGGGTACGTTTCGTACCCACCACGTACCCCCCACGCCCCCCGAATGAATTTCCGCTCTCCTGGGCTCAAGTTTTTGTTTTTTTAAATCTGTTTGCGGATTTGAATTTAATTTTAATTTTAATTTAAGTGGTCACTTGTAAAAATCTCAGCCTATGCGCTCATACCCATTGAAGGGTACGTGGTGGGTACGTTTCGTACCCACCACGTACCCCCCACGCCCCCCGAATGAATTTCCGCTCTCCTGGGCTGAAATTTTTGTTTTATTAAATCTGTTTGCGGATTTGAATTTAATTTTAATTTTAATTTAAGTGGTCACTTGTAAAAATCTCAGCCTATGCGCTCATACCCATTGGGGGGTACGTGGTGGGTACGTTTCGTACCCACCACGTACCCCCCACGCCCCCCGAATGAATTTCCGCTCTCCAGGGCTCAAATTTTTGTTTTTTTAAATCTGTTTGCGGATTTGAATTTAATTTTAATTTTAATTTAAGTGGTCACTTGTAAAAATCTCAGCCTATGCGCTCATACCCATTGGGGGGTACGTGGTGGGTACGTTTCGTACCCACCACGTACCCCCCACGCCCCCCGAATGAATTTCCGCTCTCCAGGGCTCAAATTTTTGTTTTTTTAAATCTGTTTGCGGATTTGAATTTAATTTGAATTTTAATTTAAGTGGTCACTTGTAAAAATCTCAGCCTATGCGCTCATACCCATTGGGGGGTACGTGGTGGGTACGTTTCGTACCCACCACGTACCCCCCACGCCCCCCGAATGAATTTCCGCTCTCCTGGGCTCAAATTTTTGTTTTTTTAAATCTGTTTGCGGATTTGAATTTAATTTTAATTTTAATTTAAGTGGTCACTTGTAAAAATCTCAGCCTATGCGCTCATACCCATTGGGGGGTACGTGGTGGGTACGTTTCGTACCCACCACGTACCCCCCACGCCCCCCGAATGAATTTCCGCTCTCCTGGGCTCAAGTTTTTGTTTTTTTAAATCTGTTTGCGGATTTGAATTTAATTTTAATTTTAATTTAAGTGGTCACTTGTAAAAATCTCAGCCTATGCGCTCATACCCATTGGAGGGTACGTGGTGGGTACGTTTCGTACCCACCACGTACCCCCCACGCCCCCCGAATGAATTTCCGCTCTCCTGGGCTGAAATTTTTGTTTTATTAAATCTGTTTGCGGATTTGAATTTAATTTTAATTTTAATTTAAGTGGTCACTTGTAAAAATCTCAGCCTATGCGCTCATACCCATTGGGGGGTACGTGGTGGGTACGTTTCGTACCCACCACGTACCCCCCACGCCCCCCGAATGAATTTTCGCTCTCCAGGGCTCAAATTTTTGTTTTTTTAAATCTGTTTGCGGATTTGAATTTAATTTTAATTTTAATTTAAGTGGTCACTTGTAAAAATCTCAGCCTATGCGCTCATACCCATTGGGGGGTACGTGGTGGGTACGTTTCGTACCCACCACGTACCCCCCACGCCCCCCGAATGAATTTCCGCTCTCCTGGGCTCAAATTTTTGTTTTTTTAAATCTGTTTGCGGATTTGAATTTAATTTTAATTTTAATTTAAGTGGTCACTTGTAAAAATCTCAGCCTATGCGCTCATACCCATTGGGGGGTACGTGGTGGGTACGTTTCGTACCCACCACGTACCCCCCACGCCCCCCGAATGAATTTCCGCTCTCCTGGGCTCAAATTTTTGTTTTTTTAAATCTGTTTGCGGATTTGAATTTAATTTTAATTTTAATTTAAGTGGTCACTTGTAAAACTCTGCCTATGCGCTCATACCCATTGGGGGGTACGTGGTGGGTACGTTTCGTACCCACCACGTACCCCCACGCCCCCCGAATGAATTTCCGCTCTCCTGGGCTGAAATTTTTGTTTTTTTAAATCTGTTTGCGGATTTGAATTTAATTTTAATTTTAATTTAAGTGGTCACTTGTAAAAATCTCAGCCTATGCGCTCATACCCATTGGGGGGTACGTGGTGGGTACGTTTCGTACCCACCACGTACCCCCCACGCCCCCCGAATGAATTTCCGCTCTCCTGGGCTCAAATTTTTGTTTTTTTAAATCTGTTTGCGGATTTGAATTTAATTTTAATTTTAATTTAAGTGGTCACTTGTAAAAATCTCAGCCTATGCGCTCATACCCATTGGAGGATACGTGGTGGGTACGTTTCGTACCCACCACGTACCCCCCACGCCCCCCGAATGAATTTCCGCTCTCCAGGGCTCAAATTTTTGTTTTTTTAAATCTGTTTGCGGATTTGAATTTAATTTTAATTTTAATTTAAGTGGTCACTTGTAAAAATCTCAGCCTATGCGCTCATACCCATTGGGGGGTACGTGGTGGGTACGTTTCGTACCCACCACGTACCCCCCACGCCCCCCGAATGAATTTCCGCTCTCCTGGGCTCAAATTTTTGTTTTTTTAAATCTGTTTGCGGATTTGAATTTAATTTTAATTTTAATTTAAGTGGTCACTTGTAAAAATCTCAGCCTATGCGCTCATACCCATTGGGGGGTACGTGGTGGGTACGTTTCGTACCCACCACGTACCCCCCACGCCCCCCGAATGAATTTCCGCTCTCCAGGGCTCAAATTTTTGTTTTTTTAAATCTGTTTGCGGATTTGAATTTAATTTGAATTTTAATTTAAGTGGTCACTTGTAAAAATCTCAGCCTATGCGCTCATACCCATTGGGGGGTACGTGGTGGGTACGTTTCGTACCCACCACGTACCCCCCACGCCCCCCGAATGAATTTCCGCTCTCCTGGGCTCAAATTTTTGTTTTTTTAAATCTGTTTGCGGATTTGAATTTAATTTTAATTTTAATTTAAGTGGTCACTTGTAAAAATCTCAGCCTATGCGCTCATACCCATTGGGGGGTACGTGGTGGGTACGTTTCGTACCCACCACGTACCCCCCACGCCCCCCGAATGAATTTCCGCTCTCCTGGGCTGAAATTTTTGTTTTATTAAATCTGTTTGCGGATTTGAATTTAATTTTAATTTTAATTTAAGTGGTCACTTGTAAAAATCTCAGCCTATGCGCTCATCCCCATTGGGGGGTACGTGGTGGGTACGTTTCGTACCCACCACGTACCCCCCATGCCCCCCGAATGAATTTCCGCTCTCCAGGGCTCAAATTTTTGTTTTTTTAAATCTGTTTGCGGATTTGAATTTAATTTTAATTTTAATTTAAGTGGTCACTTGTAAAAATCTCAGCCTATGCGCTCATACCCATTGGGGGGTACGTGGTGGGTACGTTTCGTACCCACCACGTACCCCCCACGCCCCCCGAATGAATTTCCGCTCTCCAGGGCTCAAATTTTTGTTTTTTTAAATCTGTTTGCGGATTTGAATTTAATTTGAATTTTAATTTAAGTGGTCACTTGTAAAAATCTCAGCCTATGTGCTCATACCCATTGGGGGGTACGTGGTGGGTACGTTTCGTACCCACCACGTACCCCCCACGCCCCCCGAATGAATTTCCGCTCTCCTAGGCTCAAATTTTTGTTTTTTTAAATCTGTTTGCGGATTTGAATTTAATTTTAATTTTAATTTAAGTGGTCACTTGTAAAAATCTCAGCCTATGCGCTCATACCCATTGGGGGGTACGTGGTGGGTACGTTTCGTACCCACCACGTACCCCCCACGCCCCCCGAATGAATTTCCGCTCTCCAGGGCTCAAATTTTTGTTTTTTTAAATCTCTTTGCGGATTTGAATTTAATTTTAATTTTAATTTAAGTGGTCACTTGTAAAAATCTCAGCCTATGCGCTCATACCCATTGGGGGGTACGTGGTGGGTACGTTTCGTACCCACCACGTACCCCCCACGCCCCCCGAATGAATTTCCGCTCTCCAGGGCTCAAATTTTTGTTTTTTTAAATCTGTTTGCGGATTTGAATTTAATTTGAATTTTAATTTAAGTGGTCACTTGTAAAAATCTCAGCCTATGCGCTCATACCCATTGGTACGTGGTGGGTACGTTTCGTACCCACCACGTACCCCCCACGCCCCCCGAATGAATTTCCGCTCTCCTGGGCTCAAATTTTTGTTTTTTTAAATCTGTTTGCGGATTTGAATTTAATTTGAATTTTAATTTAAGTGGTCACTTGTAAAAATCTCAGCCTATGCGCTCATACCCCTTGGGGGGTACGTTTCGTACCCACCACGTACCCCCCACGCCCCCGAATGAATTTCCGCTCTCCTGGGCTCAAATTTTTGTTTTTTTAAATCTGTTTGCGGATTTGAATTTAATTTGAATTTTAATTTAAGTGGTCACTTGCAAAAATCTCAGCCTATGCGCTCATACCCCTTGGGGGGTACGTGGTGGGTACGTTTCGTACCCACCACGTACCCCCCACGCCCCCCGAATGAATTTCCGCTCTCCTGGGCTCAAATTTTTGTTTTTTTAAATCTGTTTGCGGATTTGAATTTAATTTGAATTTTAATTTAAGTGGTCACTTGCAAAAATCTCAGCCTATGCGCTCATACCTCTTGGGGGGTACGTGGTGGGTACGTTTCGTACCCACCACGTACCCCCACGCCCCCCGAATGAATTTCCGCTCTCCTGGGCTCAAATTTTTGTTTTTTTAAATCTGTTTGCGGATTTGAATTTAATTTGAATTTTAATTTAAGTGGTCACTTGCAAAAATCTCAGCCTATGCGCTCATACCCCTTGGGGGGTACGTGGTGGGTACGTTTCGTACCCACCACGTACCCCCCACGCCCCCCGAATGAATTTCCGCTCTCCTGGGCTCAAATTTTTGTTTTTTTAAATCTGTTTGCGGATTTGAATTTAATTTGAATTTTAATTTAAGTGGTCACTTGTAAAAATCTCAGCCTATGCGCTCATACCCCTTGGGGGGTACGTGGTGGGTACGTTTCGTACCCACCACGTACCCCCCACGCCCCCCGAATGAATTTCCGCTCTCCAGGGCTCAAATTTTTGTTTTTTTAAATCTGTTTGCGGATTTGAATTTAATTTGAATTTTAATTTAAGTGGTCACTTGTAAAAATCTCAGCCTATGCGCTCATACCCCTTGGGGGGTACGTGGTGGGTACGTTTCGTATACACCACGTACCCCCCACGCTCCCCGAATGAATTTCCGCTCTCCTGGGCTCAAATTTTTGTTTTTTTAAATCTGTTTGCGGATTTGAATTTAATTTTAATTTTAATTTAAGTGGTCACTTGCAAAAATCTCAGCCTATGCGCTCATACCCCTTGGGGGGTACGTGGTGGGTACGTTTCGTACCCACCACGTACCCCCCACGCCCCCCGAATGAATTTCCGCTCTCCTGGGCTCAAATTTTTGTTTTTTTAAATCTGTTTGCGGATTTGAATTTAATTTGAATTTTAATTTAAGTGGTCACTTGCAAAAATCTCAGCCTATGCGCTCATACCCCTTGGGGGGTACGTGGTGGGTACGTTTCGTACCCACCACGTACCCCCCACGCCCCGCGAATGAATTTCCGCTCTCCTGGGCTCAAATTTTTGTTTTTTTAAATCTGTTTGCGGATTTGAATTTAATTTGAATTTTAATTTAAGTGGTCACTTGTAAAAATCTCAGCCTATGCGCTCATACACCTTGGGGGGTACGTGGTGGGTACATTTCGTACCCACCACGTACCCCCCACGCCCCCGAATGAATTTCCGCTCTCCTGGGCTCAAATTTTTGTTTTTTTAAATCTGTTTGCGGATTTGAATTTAATTTGAATTTTAATTTAAGTGGTCACTTGTAAAAATCTCAGCCTATGCGCTCATACCCCTTAGGGGGTACGTGGTAGGTACGTTTCGTACCCACCACGTACCCCCCACGCCCCCCGAATGAATTTCCGCTCTCCTGGGCTCAAATTTTTGTTTTTTTAAATCTGTTTGCGGATTTGAATTTAATTTGAATTTTAATTTAAGTGGTCACTTGCAAAAATCTCAGCCTATGCGCTCATACCCCTTGGGGGGTACGTGGTGGGTACGTTTCGTACCAACCACGTACCCCCCACGCCCCCCGAATGAATTTCCGCTCTCCTGGGCTCAAATTTTTGTTTTTTTAAATCTGTTTGCGGATTTGAATTTAATTTGAATTTTAATTTAAGTGGTCACTTGCAAAAATCTCAGCCTATGCGCTCATACCCCTTGGGGGGTACGTGGTGGGTACGTTTCGTACCCACCACGTACCCCCCACGCCCCCCGAATGAATTTCCGCTCTCCTGGGCTCAAATTTTTGTTTTTTTAAATCTGTTTGCGGATTTGAATTTAATTTGAATTTTAATTTAAGTGGTCACTTGTAAAAATCTCAGCCTATGCGCTCATACCCCTTGGGGGGTACGTGGTGGGTACGTTTCGTACCCACCACGTACCCCCCACGCCCCCCGAATGAATTTCCGCTCTCCTGGGCTCAACTTTTTGTTTTTTTAAATCTGTTTGCGGATTTGAATTTAATTTGAATTTTAATTTAAGTGGTCACTTGCAAAAATCTCAGCCTATGCGCTCATACCCCTTGGGGGGTACGTGGTGGGTACGTTTCGTACCCACCACGTACACCCCACGCCCCCGAATGAATTTCCGCTCTCCTGGGCTCAAATTTTTGTTTTTTTAAATCTGTTTGCGGATTTGAATTTAATTTGAATTTTAATTTAAGTGGTCACTTGTAAAAATCTCAGCCTATGCGCTCATACACCTTGGGGGGTACGTGGTGGGTACGTTTCGTACCCACCACGTACCCCCCACGCCCCCGAATGAATTTCCGCTCTCCTGGGCTCAAATTTTTGTTTTTTTAAATCTGTTTGCGGATTTGAATTTAATTTGAATTTTAATTTAAGTGGTCACTTGAAAAAATCTCAGCCTATGCGCTCATACCCCTTGGGGGGTACGTGGTGGGTACGTTTCGTACCCACCACGTACCCCCCACGCCCCCCGAATGAATTTCCGCTCTCCTGGGCTCAAATTTTTGTTTTTTTAAATCTGTTTGCGGATTTGAATTTAATTTGAATTTTAATTTAAGTGGTCACTTGTAAAAATCTCAGCCTATGCGCTCATACCCCTTGGGGGGTACGTGGTGGGTACGTTTCGTACCCACCACGTACCCCCCACGCCCCCCGAATGAATTTCCGCTCTCCTGGGCTCAAATTTTTGTTTTTTTAAATCTGTTTGCGGATTTGAATTTAATTTTAATTTTAATTTAAGTGGTCACTTGTAAAAATCTCAGCCTATGCGCTCATACCCCTTGGGGAGTACGTGGTGGGTACGTTTTGTACCCACCACGTACCCCCCACGCCCCCGAATGAATTTCCGCTCTCCTGGGCTCAAATTTTTGTTTTTTTAAATCTGTTTGCGGATTTGAATTTAATTTGAATTTTAATTTAAGTGGTCACTTGTAAAAATCTCAGCCTATGCGCTCATACCCCTTGGGGGGTACGTGGTGGGTACGTTTCGTACCAACCACGTACCCCCCACGCCCCCGAATGAATTTCCGCTCTCCTGGGCTCAAATTTTTGTTTTTTTAAATCTGTTTGCGGATTTGAATTTAATTTGAATTTTAATTTAAGTGGTCACTTGAAAAAATCTCAGCCTATGCGCTCATACCCCTTGGGGGGTACGTGGTGGGTACGTTTCGTACCCACCACGTACCCCCCACGCCCCCCGAATGAATTTCCGCTCTCCTGGGCTCAAATTTTTGTTTTTTTAAATCTGTTTGCGGATTTGAATTTAATTTGAATTTTAATTTAAGTGGTCACTTGCAAAAATCTCAGCCTATGCGCTCATACCCCTTGGGGGGTACGTGGTGGGTACGTTTCGTACCCACCACGTACCCCCCACGCCCCCGAATGAATTTCCGCTCTCCTGGGCTCAAATTTTTGTTTTTTTAAATCTGTTTGCGGATTTGAATTTAATTTGAATTTTAATTTAAGTGGTCACTTGCAAAAATCTCAGCCTATGCACTCATACCCCTTGGGGGGTACGTGGTGGGTACGTTTCGTACCCACCACGTACCCCCCACGCCCCCGAATGAATTTCCGCTCTCCTGGGCTCAAATTTTTGTTTTTTTAAATCTGTTTGCGGATTTTAATTTAATTTGAATTTTAATTTAAGTGGTCACTTGCAAAAATCTCAGCCTATGCGCTCATACCCCTTGGGGGGTACGTGGTGGGTACGTTTCGTACCCACCACGTACCCCCCACGCCCCCCGAATGAATTTCCGCTCTCCTGGGCTCAAATTTTTCTTTTTTTAAATCTGTTTGCGGATTTGAATTTAATTTGAATTTTAATTTAAGTGGTCACTTGCAAAAATCTCAGCCTATGCGCTCATACCCCTTGGGGGGTACGTGGTGGGTACGTTTCGTACCCACCACGTACCCCCCACGCCCCCCGAATGAATTTCCGCTCTCCTGGGCTCAAATTTTTGTTTTTTTAAATCTGTTTGCGGATTTGAATTTAATTTGAATTTTAATTTAAGTGGTCACTTGTAAAAAACGTTTCGTACCAACCACGTACCCCCCACGCCCCCGAATGAATTTCCGCTCTCCTGGGCTCAAATTTTTGTTTTTTTAAATCTGTTTGCGGATTTGAATTTAATTTGAATTTTAATTTAAGTGGTCACTTGTAAAAATCTCAGCCTATGCGCTCATACCCCTTGGGGGGGTACGTGGTGGGTACGTTTCGTACCCACCACGTACCCCCCACGCCCCCCGAATGAATTTCCGCTCTCCTGGGCTCAAATTTTTGTTTTTTTAAATCTGTTTGCGGATTTGAATTTAATTTGAATTTTAATTTAAGTGGTCACTTGCAAAAATCTCAGCCTATGCGCTCATACCCCTTGGGGGGTACGTGGTGGGTACGTTTCGTACCCACCACGTACCCCCCACGCCCCCCGAATGAATTTCCGCTCTCCTGGGCTCAAATTTTTGTTTTTTTAAATCTGTTTGCGGATTTGAATTTAATTTGAATTTTAATTTAAGTGGTCACTTGTAAAAATCTCAGCCTATGCGCTCATACCCCTTGGGGGGTACGTGGTGGGTACGTTTCGTACCCACCACGTACCCCCTACGCCCCCGAATGAATTTCCGCTCTCCTGGGCTCAAATTTTTGTTTTTTTAAATCTGTTTGCGGATTTGAATTTAATTTGAATTTTAATTTAAGTGGTCACTTGCAAAAATCTCAGCCTATGCACTCATACCCCTTGGGGGGTACGTGGTGGGTACGTTTCGTACCCACCACGTACCCCCCACGCCCCCCGAATGAATTTCCGCTCTCCTGGGCTCAAATTTTTGTTTTTTTAAATCTGTTTGCGGATTTGAATTTAATTTGAATTTTAATTTAAGTGGTCACTTGTAAAAATCTCAGCCTATGCGCTCATACACCTTGGGGGGTACGTGGTGGGTACGTTCCGTACCCACCACGTACCCCCCACGCCCCCGAATGAATTTCCGCTCTCCTGGGCTCAAATTTTTGTTTTTTTAAATCTGTTTGCGGATTTGAATTTAATTTGAATTTTAATTTAAGTGGTCACTTGTAAAAATCTCAGCCTATGCGCTCATACCCCTTAGGGGGTACGTGGTGGGTACGTTTCGTACCCACCACGTACCCCCCACGCCCCCCGAATGAATTTCCGCTCTCCTGGGCTCAAATTTTTGTTTTTTTAAATCTGTTTGCGGATTTGAATTTAATTTGAATTTTAATTTAAGTGGTCACTTGTAAAAATCTCAGCCTATGCGCTCATACCCCTTGGGGGGTACGTGGTGGGTACGTTTCGTACCCACCACGTACCCCCCACGCCCCCCGAATGAATTTCCGCTCTCCTGGGCTCAAATTTTTGTTTTTTTAAATCTGTTTGCGGATTTGAATTTAATTTTAATTTTAATTTAAGTGGTCACTTGTAAAAATCTCAGCCTATGCGCTCATACCCCTTGGGGAGTACGTGGTGGGTACGTTTTGTACCCACCACGTACCCCCCACGCCCCTGAATGAATTTCCGCTCTCCTGGGCTCAAATTTTTGTTTTTTTAAATCTGTTTGCGGATTTGAATTTAATTTGAATTTTAATTTAAGTGGTCACTTGTAAAAATCTCAGCCTATGCGCTCATACCCCTTGGGGGGTACGTGGTGGGTACGTTTCGTACCAACCACGTACCCCCCACGCCCCCGAATGAATTTCCGCTCTCCTGGGCTCAAATTTTTGTTTTTTTAAATCTGTTTGCGGATTTGAATTTAATTTGAATTTTAATTTAAGTGGTCACTTGAAAAAATCTCAGCCTATGCGCTCATACCCCTTGGGGGGTACGTGGTGGGTACGTTTCGTACCCACCACGTACCCCCCACGCCCCCCGAATGAATTTCCGCTCTCCTGGGCTCAAATTTTTGTTTTTTTAAATCTGTTTGCGGATTTGAATTTAATTTGAATTTTAATTTAAGTGGTCACTTGCAAAAATCTCAGCCTATGCGCTCATACCCCTTGGGGGGTACGTGGTGGGTACGTTTCGTACCCACCACGTACCCCCCACGCCCCCGAATGAATTTCCGCTCTCCTGGGCTCAAATTTTTGTTTTTTTAAATCTGTTTGCGGATTTGAATTTAATTTGAATTTTAATTTAAGTGGTCACTTGCAAAAATCTCAGCCTATGCGCTCATACCCCTTGGGGGGTACGTGGTGGGTACGTTTCGTACCCACCACGTACCCCCCACGCCCCCCGAATGAATTTCCGCTCTCCTGGGCTCAAATTTTTGTTTTTTTAAATCTGTTTGCGGATTTGAATTTAATTTGAATTTTAATTTAAGTGGTCACTTGCAAAAATCTCAGCCTATGCGCTCATACCCCTTGGGGGGTACGTGGTGGGTACGTTTCGTACCCACCACGTACCCCCCACGCCCCCCGAATGAATTTCCGCTCTCCTGGGCTCAAATTTTTGTTTTTTTAAATCTGTTTGCGGATTTGAATTTAATTTGAATTTTAATTTAAGTGGTCACTTGTAAAAAACGTTTCGTACCAACCACGTACCCCCTACGCCCCCGAATGAATTTCCGCTCTCCTGGGCTCAAATTTTTGTTTTTTTAAATCTGTTTGCGGATTTGAATTTAATTTGAATTTTAATTTAAGTGGTCACTTGCAAAAATCTCAGCCTATGCGCTCATACCCCTTGGGGGGTACGTGGTGGGTACGTTTCGTACCCACCACGTACCCCCCACGCCCCCGAATGAATTTCCGCTCTCCTGGGCTCAAATTTTTGTTTTTTTAAATCTGTTTGCGGATTTGAATTTAATTTGAATTTTAATTTAAGTGGTCACTTGCAAAAATCTCAGCCTATGCGCTCATACCCCTTGGGGGGTACGTGGTGGGTACGTTTCGTACCCACCACGTACCCCCCACGCCCCCCGAATGAATTTCCGCTCTCCTGGGCTCAAATTTTTGTTTTTTTAAATCTGTTTGCGGATTTGAATTTAATTTGAATTTTAATTTAAGTGGTCACTTGCAAAAATCTCAGCCTATGCGCTCATACCCCTTGGGGGGTACGTGGTGGGTACGTTTCGTACCCACCACGTACCCCCCACGCCCCCCGAATGAATTTCCGCTCTCCTGGGCTCAAATTTTTGTTTTTTTAAATCTGTTTGCGGATTTGAATTTAATTTGAATTTTAATTTAAGTGGTCACTTGCAAAAATCTCAGCCTATGCGCTCATACCCCTTGGGGGGTACGTGGTGGGTACGTTTCGTACCCACCACGTACCCCCCACGCCCCCCGAATGAATTTCCGCTCTCCTGGGCTCAAATTTTTGTTTTTTTAAATCTGTTTGCGGATTTGAATTTAATTTGAATTTTAATTTAAGTGGTCACTTGTAAAAATCTCAGCCTATGCGCTCATACCCCTTGGGGGGTACGTGGTGGGTACGTTTCGTACCCACCACGTACCCCCCACGCCCCCGAATGAATTTCCGCTCTCCTGGGCTCAAATTTTTGTTTTTTTAAATCTGTTTGCGGATTTGAATTTAATTTGAATTTTAATTTAAGTGGTCACTTGCAAAAATCTCAGCCTATGCGCTCATACCCCTTGGGGGGTACGTGGTGGGTACGTTTCGTACCCACCACGTACCCCCCACGCCCCCGAATGAATTTCCGCTCTCCTGGGCTCAAATTTTTGTTTTTTTAAATCTGTTTGCGGATTTGAATTTAATTTGAATTTTAATTTAAGTGGTCACTTGCAAAAATCTCAGCCTATGCGCTCATACCCCTTGGGGGGTACGTGGTGGGTACGTTTCGTACCCACCACGTACCCCCCACGCCCCCCGAATGAATTTCCGCTCTCCTGGGCTCAAATTTTTGTTTTTTTAAATCTGTTTGCGGATTTGAATTTAATTTGAATTTTAATTTAAGTGGTCACTTGCAAAAATCTCAGCCTATGCGCTCATACCCCTTGGGGGGTACGTGGTGGGTACGTTTCGTACCCACCACGTACCCCCCACGCCCCCGAATGAATTTCCGCTCTCCTGGGCTCAAATTTTTGTTTTTTTAAATCTGTTTGCGGATTTGAATTTAATTTGAATTTTAATTTAAGTGGTCACTTGCAAAAATCTCAGCCTATGCGCTCATACCCCTTGGGGGGTACGTGGTGGGTACGTTTCGTACCCACCACGTACCCCCCACGCCCCCCGAATGAATTTCCGCTCTCCTGGGCTCAAATTTTTGTTTTTTTAAATCTGTTTGCGGATTTGAATTTAATTTGAATTTTAATTTAAGTGGTCACTTGCAAAAATCTCAGCCTATGCGCTCATACCCCTTGGGGGGTACGTGGTGGGTACGTTTCGTACCCACCACGTACCCCCCACGCCCCCCGAATGAATTTCCGCTCTCCTGGGCTCAAATTTTTGTTTTTTTAAATCTGTTTGCGGATTTGAATTTAATTTGAATTTTAATTTAAGTGGTCACTTGCAAAAATCTCAGCCTATGCGCTCATACCCCTTGGGGGGTACGTGGTGGGTACGTTTCGTACCCACCACGTACCCCCCACGCCCCCCGAATGAATTTCCGCTCTCCTGGGCTCAAATTTTTGTTTTTTTAAATCTGTTTGCGGATTTGAATTTAATTTGAATTTTAATTTAAGTGGTCACTTGTAAAAATCTCAGCCTATGCGCTCATACCCCTTGGGGGGTACGTGGTGGGTACGTTTCGTACCCACCACGTACCCCCCACGCCCCCGAATGAATTTCCGCTCTCCTGGGCTCAAATTTTTGTTTTTTTAAATCTGTTTGCGGATTTGAATTTAATTTGAATTTTAATTTAAGTGGTCACTTGCAAAAATCTCAGCCTATGCGCTCATACCCCTTGGGGGGTACGTGGTGGGTACGTTTCGTACCCACCACGTACCCCCCACGCCCCCCGAATGAATTTCCGCTCTCCTGGGCTCAAATTTTTGTTTTTTTAAATCTGTTTGCGGATTTGAATTTAATTTGAATTTTAATTTAAGTGGTCACTTGTAAAAATCTCAGCCTATGCGCTCATACCCCTTGGGGGGTACGTGGTGGGTACGTTTCGTACCCACCACGTACCCCCCACGCCCCCGAATGAATTTCCGCTCTCCTGGGCTCAAATTTTTGTTTTTTTAAATCTGTTTGCGGATTTGAATTTAATTTGAATTTTAATTTAAGTGGTCACTTGCAAAAATCTCAGCCTATGCGCTCATACCCCTTGGGGGGTACGTGGTGGGTACGTTTCGTACCCACCACGTACCCCCCACGCCCCCGAATGAATTTCCGCTCTCCTGGGCTCAAATTTTTGTTTTTTTAAATCTGTTTGCGGATTTGAATTTAATTTGAATTTTAATTTAAGTGGTCACTTGTAAAAATCTCAGCCTATGCGCTCATACCCCTTGGGGGGTACGTGGTGGGTACGTTTCGTACCCACCACGTACCCCCCACGCCCCCCGAATGAATTTCCGCTCTCCTGGGCTCAAATTTTTGTTTTTTTAAATCTGTTTGCGGATTTGAATTTAATTTGAATTTTAATTTAAGTGGTCACTTGCAAAAATCTCAGCCTATGCGCTCATACCCCTTGGGGGGTACGTGGTGGGTACGTTTCGTACCCACCACGTACCCCCCACGCCCCCCGAATGAATTTCCGCTCTCCTGGGCTCAAATTTTTGTTTTTTTAAATCTGTTTGCGGATTTGAATTTAATTTGAATTTTAATTTAAGTGGTCACTTGTAAAAAACGTTTCGTACCAACCACGTACCCCCCACGCCCCCGAATGAATTTCCGCTCTCCTGGGCTCAAATTTTTGTTTTTTTAAATCTGTTTGCGGATTTGAATTTAATTTGAATTTTAATTTAAGTGGTCACTTGTAAAAATCTCAGCCTATGCGCTCATACCCCTTGGGGGGTACGTGGTGGGTACGTTTCGTACCCACCACGTACCCCCCACGCCCCCCGAATGAATTTCCGCTCTCCTGGGCTCAAATTTTTGTTTTTTTAAATCTGTTTGCGGATTTGAATTTAATTTGAATTTTAATTTAAGTGGTCACTTGCAAAAATCTCAGCCTATGCGCTCATACCCCTTGGGGGGTACGTG
Organism: Beris morrisii; assembly: GCA_951812415.1. Lineage (NCBI taxonomy): Eukaryota > Metazoa > Arthropoda > Insecta > Diptera > Stratiomyidae > Beris > Beris morrisii. Next base: position 21,600,769 of record OX638311.1, read on the forward strand.
GTGGGTACGTTTCGTACCCACCACGTACCCCCCACGTACCCCGAATGAATTTCCGCTCTCCTGGGCTCAAATTTTTGTTTTTTTAAATCTGTTTGCGGATTTGAATTTAATTTGAATTTTAATTTAAGTGGTCACTTGCAAAAATCTCAGCCTATGCGCTCATACCCCTTGGGGGGTACGTGGTGGGTACGTTTCGTACCCACCACGTACCCCCCACGCCCCCCGAATGAATTTCCGCTCTCCTGGGCTCAAATTTTTGTTTTTTTAAATCTGTTTGCGGATTTGAATTTAATTTGAATTTTAATTTAAGTGGTCACTTGTAAAAAACGTTTCGTACCAACCACGTACCCCCTACGCCCCCGAATGAATTTCCGCTCTCCTGGGCTCAAATTTTTGTTTTTTTAAATCTGTTTGCGGATTTGAATTTAATTTGAATTTTAATTTAAGTGGTCACTTGTAAAAATCTCAGCCTATGCGCTCATACCCCTTGGGGGGTACGTGGTGGGTACGTTTCGTACCCACCACGTACCCCCCACGCCCCCCGAATGAATTTCCGCTCTCCTGGGCTCAAATTTTTGTTTTTTTAAATCTGTTTGCGGATTTGAATTTAATTTGAATTTTAATTTAAGTGGTCACTTGCAAAAATCTCAGCCTATGCGCTCATACCCCTTGGGGGGTACGTGGTGGGTACGTTTCGTACCCACCACGTACCCCCCACGTACCCCGAATGAATTTCCGCTCTCCTGGGCTCAAATTTTTGTTTTTTTAAATCTGTTTGCGGATTTGAATTTAATTTGAATTTTAATTTAAGTGGTCACTTGCAAAAATCTCAGCCTATGCGCTCATACCCCTTGGGGGGTACGTGGTGGGTACGTTTCGTACCCACCACGTACCCCCCACGCCCCCCGAATGAATTTCCGCTCTCCTGGGCTCAAATTTTTGTTTTTTTAAATCTGTTTGCGGATTTGAATTTAATTTGAATTTTAATTTAAGTGGTCACTTGTAAAAATCTCAGCCTATGCGCTCATACCCCTTGGGGGGTACGTGGTGGGTACGTTTCGTACCCACCACGTACCCCCCACGCCCCCGAATGAATTTCCGCTCTCCTGGGCTCAAATTTTTGTTTTTTTAAATCTGTTTGCGGATTTGAATTTAATTTGAATTTTAATTTAAGTGGTCACTTGCAAAAATCTCAGCCTATGCGCTCATACCCCTTGGGGGGTACGTGGTGGGTACGTTTCGTACCCACCACGTACCCCCCACGCCCCCCGAATGAATTTCCGCTCTCCTGGGCTCAAATTTTTGTTTTTTTAAATCTGTTTGCGGATTTGAATTTAATTTGAATTTTAATTTAAGTGGTCACTTGTAAAAATCTCAGCCTATGCGCTCATACCCCTTGGGGGGTACGTGGTGGGTACGTTTCGTACCCACCACGTACCCCCCACGCCCCCGAATGAATTTCCGCTCTCCTGGGCTCAAATTTTTGTTTTTTTAAATCTGTTTGCGGATTTGAATTTAATTTGAATTTTAATTTAAGTGGTCACTTGCAAAAATCTCAGCCTATGCGCTCATACCCCTTGGGGGGTACGTGGTGGGTACGTTTCGTACCCACCACGTACCCCCCACGTACCCCGAATGAATTTCCGCTCTCCTGGGCTCAAATTTTTGTTTTTTTAAATCTGTTTGCGGATTTGAATTTAATTTGAATTTTAATTTAAGTGGTCACTTGCAAAAATCTCAGCCTATGCGCTCATACCCCTTGGGGGGTACGTGGTGGGTACGTTTCGTACCCACCACGTACCCCCCACGCCCCCCGAATGAATTTCCGCTCTCCTGGGCTCAAATTTTTGTTTTTTTAAATCTGTTTGCGGATTTGAATTTAATTTGAATTTTAATTTAAGTGGTCACTTGCAAAAATCTCAGCCTATGCGCTCATACCCCTTGGGGGGTACGTGGTGGGTACGTTTCGTACCCACCACGTACCCCCCACGCCCCCCGAATGAATTTCCGCTCTCCTGGGATCAAATTTTTGTTTTTTTAAATCTGTTTGCGGATTTGAATTTAATTTGAATTTTAATTTAAGTGGTCAGTTGTAAAAAACGTTTCGTACCAACCACGTACCCCCCACGCCCCCGAATGAATTTCCGCTCTCCTGGGCTCAAATTTTTGTTTTTTTAAATCTGTTTGCGGATTTGAATTTAATTTGAATTTTAATTTAAGTGGTCACTTGTAAAAATCTCAGCCTATGCGCTCATACCCCTTGGGGGGTACGTGGTGGGTACGTTTCGTACCCACCACGTACCCCCCACGCCCCCCGAATGAATTTCCGCTCTCCTGGGCTCAAATTTTTGTTTTTTTAAATCTGTTTGCGGATTTGAATTTAATTTGAATTTTAATTTAAGTGGTCACTTGTAAAAATCTCAGCCTATGCGCTCATACCCCTTGGGGGGTACGTGGTGGGTACGTTTCGTACCCACCACGTACCCCCCACGCCCCCCGAATGAATTTCCGCTCTCCTGGGCTCAAATTTTTGTTTTTTTAAATCTGTTTGCGGATTTGAATTTAATTTTAATTTTAATTTAAGTGGTCACTTGTAAAAATCTCAGCCTATGCGCTCATACCCCTTGGGGGGTACGTGGTGGGTACGTTTTGTACCCACCACGTACCCCCCACGCCCCCGAATGAATTTCCGCTCTCCTGGGCTCAAATTTTTGTTTTTTTAAATCTGTTTGCGGATTTGAATTTAATTTTAATTTTAATTTAAGTGGTCACTTGTAAAAATCTCAGCCTATGCGCTCATACCAATTGGGGGGTACGTGGTGGGTACGTTTCGTACCAACCACATACCCCCCACGCCCCCGAATGAATTTCCGCTCTCCTGGGCTCAAATTTTTGTTTTTTTAAATCTGTTTGCGGATTTGAATTTAATTTGAAAATTAATTTAAGTGGTCACTTGCAAAAATCTCAGCCTATGCGCTCATACCCCTTGGGGGGTACGTGGTGGGTACGTTTCGTACCCACCACGCCCCCGAATGAATTTCCGCTCTCCTGGGCTCAAATTTTTGTTTTTTTAAATCTGTTTGCGGATTTGAATTTAATTTGAATTTTAATTTAAGTGGTCACTTGCAAAAATCTCAGCCTATGCGCTCATACCCCTTGGGGGGTACGTGGTGGGTACGTTTCGTACCCACCACGTACCCCCCACGCCCCCCGAATGAATTTCCGCTCTCCTGGGCTCAAATTTTTGTTTTTTTAAATCTGTTTGCGGATTTGAATTTAATTTGAATTTTAATTTAAGTGGTCACTTGCAAAAATCTCAGCCTATGCGCTCATACCCCTTGGGGGGTACGTGGTGGGTACGTTTCGTACCCACCACGTACCCCCCACGCCCCCGAATGAATTTCCGCTCTCCTGGGCTCAAATTTTTGTTTTTTTAAATCTGTTTGCGGATTTGAATTTAATTTGAATTTTAATTTAAGTGGTCACTTGCAAAAATCTCAGCCTATGCGCTCATACCCCTTGGGGGGTACGTGGTGGGTACGTTTCGTACCCACCACGTACCCCCACGCCCCCCGAATGAATTTCCGCTCTCCTGGGCTCAAATTTTTGTTTTTTTAAATCTGTTTGCGGATTTGAATTTAATTTGAATTTTAATTTAAGTGGTCACTTGCAAAAATCTCAGCCTATGCGCTCATACCCCTTGGGGGGTACGTGGTGGGTACGTTTCGTACCCACCACGTACCCCCCACGCCCCCCGAATGAATTTCCGCTCTCCTGGGCTCAAATTTTTGTTTTTTTAAATCTGTTTGCGGATTTGAATTTAATTTGAATTTTAATTTAAGTGGTCACTTGTAAAAATCTCAGCCTATGCGCTCATACCCCTTGGGGGGTACGTGGTGGGTACGTTTCGTACCCACCACGTACCCCCCACGCCCCCGAATGAATTTCCGCTCTCCTGGGCTCAAATTCTTGTTTTTTTAAATCTGTTTGCGGATTTGAATTTAATTTGAATTTTAATTTAAGTGGTCACTTGCAAAAATCTCAGCCTATGCGCTCATACCCCTTGGGGGGTACGTGGTGGGTACGTTTCGTACCCACCACGTACCACGCCCCCCGAATGAATTTCCGCTCTCCTGGGCTCAAATTTTTGTTTTTTTAAATCTGTTTGCGGATTTGAATTTAATTTTAATTTTAATTTAAGTGGTCATTTGTAAAAATCTCAGCCTATGCGCTCATATCCCTTGGGGGGTACGTTTCGTACCCACCACGTACCCCCCACGCCCCCCGAATAAATTTCCGCTCTCTTGGGGTCCAATTTTTTTTTTTTTAAATCTGTTTGCGGATTTGAATTTAATTTTAATTTTAATTTAAGTGGTCACTTGTAAAAATCTCATCCTATGCGCTCATACCCAGTATGGGGTACGTATGGGGTACGATCGTACCCCATTCGTACCCTTTACGTACTCCACGCCCCCAAAATGAACTTCCGCTGGGCTCAAATTTTTGTTTTTTTAAATCTGTTTGCGGATTTGAATTTAATTTTAATTTTAATTTAAGTGGTCACTTGTAAAAATCTCAGCCTATGCGCTCATATCCCTTGGGGGGTACGTTTCGTACCCACCACGTACCCCCCACGCCCCCCGAATGAATTTCCGCTCTCTTGGGCTCAAATTTTTGTTTTTTTAAATCTGTTTGCGGATTTGAATTTAATTTTAATTTAAGTGGTCACTTGTAAAAATCTCAGCCTATGCGCTCATACCCCTTGGGGGGTACGTGGTGGGTACGTTTCGTACCCACCACGTACCCCCCACGCCCCCCGAATGAATTTCCGCTCTCCTGGGCTCAAATTTTTGTTTTTTTAAATCTGTTTGCGGATTTGAATTTAATTTTAATTTTAATTTAAGTGGTCATTTGTAAAAATCTCAGCCTATGCGCTCATATCCATTGGGGGGTACGTTTCGTACCCACCACGTACCCCCCACGCCCCCCGAATAAATTTCCGCTCTCTTGGGGTCCAATTTTTTTTTTTTTAAATCTGTTTGCGGATTTGAATTTAATTTTAATTTTAATTTAAGTGGTCACTTGTAAAAATCTCATCCTATGCGCTCATACCCAGTATGGGGTACGTATGGGGTACGATCGTACCCCATTCGTACCCTTTACGTACTCCACGCCCCCAAAATGAACTTCCGCTCTCCTGGGCTCAAATTTTTGTTTTTTTAAATCTGTTTGCGGATTTGAATTTAATTTTAATTTTAATTTAAGTGGTCACTTGTAAAAATCTCAGCCTATGCGCTCATACCCCTTGGGGGGTACGTGGTGGGTACGTTTCGTACCCACCACGTACCCCCCACGCCCCCCGAATGAATTTCCGCTCTCCTGGGCTCAAATTTTTGTTTTTTTAAATCTGTTTGCGGATTTGAATTTAATTTTAATTTTAATTTAAGTGGTCACTTGTAAAAATCTCAGCCTATGCGCTCATATCCCTTGGGGGGTACGTTTCGTACCCACCACGTACCCCCCACGCCCCCCGAATGAATTTCCGCTCTCCTGGGCTCAAATTTTTGTTTTTTTAAATCTGTTTGCGGATTTGAATTTAATTTTAATTTTAATTTAAGTGGTCACTTGTAAAAATCTCATCCTATGCGCTCACACCCAGTATGGGGTACGTATGGAGTACGATCGTACCCCATTCGTACCCTTTACGTACTCCACGCCCCCAAAATGAACTTCCGCTCTCCTGGGCTCAAATTTTTGTTTTTTTAAATCTGTTTGCGGATTTGAATTTAATTTTAATTTTAATTTAAGTGGTCACTTGTAAAAATCTCATCCTATGCGCTCATACTCAGTATGGGGTACGTATGGGGTACGATCGCACCCCATACGTACCCTATATGTACTCCACGCCCCCAAAATGAACTTCCGCTCTCCTGGGCTCAAATTTTTGTTTTTTTAAATCTGTTTGCGGATTTGAATTTAATTTTAATTTTAATTTAAGTGGTCACTTGTAAAAATCTCAGCCTATGCGCTCATATCCCTTGGGGGGTACGTTTCGTACCCACCACGTACCCCCCACGCCCCCCGAATGAATTTCCGCTCTCCTGGGCTCAAATTTTTGTTTTTTTTAAATCTGTTTGCGGATTTGAATTTAATTTTAATTTTAATTTAAGTGGTCACTTGTAAAAATCTCATCCTATGCGCTCATACCCAGTATGGGGTACGTATGGGGTACGATCGTACCCCATTCGTACCCTTTACGTACTCCACGCCCCCAAAATGAACTTCCGCTCTCCTGGGCTCAAATTTTAGTTTTTTTAAATCTGTTTGCGGATTTGAATTTAATTTTAATTTTAATTTAAGTGGTCACTTGTAAAAATCTCAGCCTATGCGCTCATACCCCTTGGGGGGTACGTGGTGGGTACGTTTCGTACCCACCACGTACCCCCCACGCCCCCCGAATGAATTTCCGCTCTCCTGGGCTCAAATTTTTGTTTTTTTAAATCTGTTTGCGGATTTGAATTTAATTTTAATTTTAATTTAAGTGGTCACTTGTAAAAATCTCAGCCTATGCGCTCATATCCCTTGGGGGGTACGTTTCGTACCCACCACGTACCCCCCACGCCCCCCGAATGAATTTCCGCTCTCCTGGGCTCAAATTTTTGTTTTTTTAAATCTGTTTGCGGATTTGAATTTAATTTTAATTTTAATTTAAGTGGTCACTTGTAAAAATCTCAGCCTATGCGCTCATATCCCTTGGGGGGTACGTTTCGTACCCACCACGTACCCCCCACGCCCCCCGAATGAATTTCCGCTCTCCTGGGCTCAAATTTTTGTTTTTTTAAATCTGTTTGCGGATTTGAATTTAATTTTAATTTTAATTTAAGTGGTCACTTGTAAAAATCTCAGCCTATGCGCTCATACCCCTTGGGGGGTACGTGGTGGGTACGTTTCGTACCCACCACGTACCTCCCACGCCCCCCGAATGAATTTCCGCTCTCCTGGGCTCAAATTTTTGTTTTTTTAAATCTGTTTGCGGATTTGAATTTAATTTTAATTTTAATCTAAGTGGTCACTTGTAAAAATCTCAGCCTATGCGCTCATACCCCTTGGGGAGTACGTGGTGGGTACGTTTCGTACCCACCACGTACCCCCCACGCCCCCCGAATGAATTTCCGCTCTCCTGGGCTCAAATTTTTGTTTTTTTAAATCTGTTTGCGGATTTGAATTTAATTTTAATTTTAATTTAAGTGGTCACTTGTAAAAATCTCAGCCTATGCGCTCATATCCCTTGGGGGGTACGTTTCGTACCCACCACGTACCCCCACGCCCCCCGAATGAATTTCCGCTCTCCTGGGCTCAAATTTTTGTTTTTTTAAATCTGTTTGCGGATTTGAATTTAATTTTAATTTTAATTTAAGTGGTCACTTGTAAAAATCTCATCCTATGCGCTCATACCCAGTATGGGGTACGTATGGGGTACGATCGTACCCCATTCGTACCCTTTACGTACTCCACGCCCCCAAAATGAACTTCCGCTCTCCTGGGCTCAAATTTTTGTTTTTTTAAATCTGTTTGCGGATTTGAATTTAATTTTAATTTTAATTTAAGTGGTCACTTGTAAAAATCTCAGCCTATGCGCTCATACCCCTTGGGGGGTACGTGGTGGGTACGTTTCGTACCCACCACGTACCCCCCACGCCCCCCGAATGAATTTCCGCTCTCCTGGGCTCAAATTTTTGTTTTTTTAAATCTGTTTGCGGATTTGAATTTAATTTTAATTTTAATTTAAGTGGTCACTTGTAAAAATCTCAGCCTATGCGCTCATATCCCTTGGGGGGTACGTTTCGTACCCACCACGTACCCCCCACGCCCCCGAATGAATTTCCGCTCTCCTGGGCTCAAATTTTTGTTTTTTTTAAATCTGTTTGCGGATTTGAATTTAATTTTAATTTTAATTTAAGTGGTCACTTGTAAAAATCTCAGCCTATGCGCTCATACCCCTTGGGGGGTACGTGGTGGGTACGTTTCGTACCCACCACGTACCCCCCACGCCCCCCGAATGAATTTCCGCTCTCCTGGGCTCAAATTTTTGTTTTTTTAAATCTGTTTGCGGATTTGAATTTAATTTTAATTTTAATTTAAGTGGTCACTTGTAAAAATCTCAGCCTATGCGCTCATACCCCTTGGGGGGTACGTGGTGGGTACGTTTCGTACCCACCACGTACCCCCCACGCCCCCCGAATGAATTTCCGCTCTCCTGGGCTCAAATTTTTGTTTTTTCAAATCTGTTTGCGGATTTGAATTTAATTTTAATTTTAATTTAAGTGGTCACTTGTAAAAATCTCAGCCTATGCGCTCATATCCCTTGGGGGGTACGTTTCGTACCCACCACGTACCCCCCACGCCCCCCGAATGAATTTCCGCTCTCCTGGGCTCAAATTTTTGTTTTTTTAAATCTTTTTGCGGATTTGAATTTAATTTTAATTTTAATTTAAGTGGTCACTTGTAAAAATCTCATCCTATGCGCTCACACCCAGTATGGGGTACGTATGGAGTACGATCGTACCCCATTCGTACCCTTTACGTACTCCACGCCCCCAAAATGAACTTCCGCTCTCCTGGGCTCAAATTTTTGTTTTTTTAAATCTGTTTGCGGATTTGAATTTAATTTTAATTTTAATTTAAGTGGTCACTTGTAAAAATCTCAGCCTATGCGCTCATATCCCTTGGGGGGTACGTTTCGTACCCACCACGTACCCCCCACGCCCCCCGAATGAATTTCCGCTCTCTTGGGCTCAAATTTTTGTTTTTTTAAATCTGTTTGCGGATTTGAATTTAATTTTAATTTAAGTGGTCACTTGTAAAAATCTCAGCCTATGCGCTCATACCCCTTGGGAAGTACGTGGTGGGTACGTTTCGGTCCCTCCCCCCCCCCCACGCCCCCCCAATGAATTTCCGCTCTCCTGGGCTCAAATTTTTGTTTTTTTAAATCTGTTTGCGGATTTGAATTTAATTTGAATTTTAATTTAAGTGGTCACTTGTAAAAATCTCAGCCTATGCGCTCATACCCCTTGGGGGGTACGTGGTGGGTACGTTTCGTACCCACCACGTACCCCCCACGCCCCCCGAATGAATTTCCGCTCTCCTGGGCTCAAATTTTTGTTTTTTTAAATCTGTTTGCGGATTTGAATTTAATTTTAATTTTAATCTAAGTGGTCACTTGTAAAAATCTCAGCCTATGCGCTCATACCCCTTGGGGGGTACGTGGTGGGTACGTTTCGTACCCACCACGTACCCCCCACGCCCCCCGAATGAATTTCCGCTCTCCTGGGCTCAAATTTTTGTTTTTTTAAATCTGTTTGCGGATTTGAATTTAATTTTAATTTTAATTTAAGTGGTCACTTGTAAAAATCTCAGCCTATGCGCTCATATCCCTTGGGGGGTACGTTTCGTACCCACCACGTACCCCCCACGCCCCCCGAATGAATTTCCGCTCTCCTGGGCTCAAATTTTTGTTTTTTTAAATCTGTTTGCGGATTTGAATTTAATTTTAATTTTAATTTAAGTGGTCACTTGTAAAAATCTCATCCTATGCGCTCATACCCAGTATGGGGTACGTATGGGGTACGATCGTACACCATTCGTACCCTTTACGTACTCCACGCCCCCAAAATGAACTTCCGCTCTCCTGGGCTCAAATTTTTGTTTTTTTAAATCTGTTTGCGGATTTGAATTTAATTTTAATTTTAATTTAAGTGGTCACTTGTAAAAATCTCATCCTATGCGCTCATACCCAGTATGGGGTACGTATGGGGTACGATCGTACCCCATTCGTACCCTTTACGTACTCCACGCCCCCAAAATGAACTTCCGCTCTCCTGGGCTCAAATTTTTGTTTTTTTAAATCTGTTTGCGGATTTGAATTTAATTTTAATTTTAATTTAAGTGGTCACTTGTAAAAATCTCAGCCTATGCGCTCATACCCCTTGGGGGGTACGTGGTGGGTACGTTTCGTACCCACCACGTACCCCCCACGCCCCCGAATGAATTTCCGCTCTCCTGGGCTCAAATTTTTGTTTTTTTAAATCTGTTTGCGGATTTGAATTTAATTTGAATTTTAATTTAAGTGGTCACTTGCAAAAATCTCAGCCTATGCGCTCATACCCCTTGGGGGGTACGTGGTGGGTACGTTTCGTACCCACCACGTACCCCCCACGCCCCCCGAATGAATTTCCGCTCTCCTGGGCTCAAATTTTTGTTTTTTTAAATCTGTTTGCGGATTTGAATTTAATTTGAATTTTAATTTAAGTGGTCACTTGCAAAAATCTCAGCCTATGCGCTTATACCCCCCACGCCCCCCGAATGAATTTCCGCTCTCCTGGGCTCAAATTTTTGTTTTTTTAAATCTGTTTGCGGATTTGAATTTAATTTGAATTTTAATTTAAGTGGTCACTTGCAAAAATCTCAGCCTATGCGCTCATACCCCTTGGGGAGTACGTGGTGGGTACGTTTCGTACCCACCACGTACCCCCCACGCCCCCCGAATGAATTTCCGCTCTCCTGGGCTCAAATTTTTGTTTTTTTAAATCTGTTTGCGGATTTGAATTTAATTTTAATTTTAATTTAAGTGGTCACTTGTAAAAATCTCAGCCTATGCGCTCATATCCCTTGGGGGGTACGTTTCGTACCCACCACGTACCCCCACGCCCCCCGAATGAATTTCCGCTCTCCTGGGCTCAAATTTTTGTTTTTTTAAATCTGTTTGCGGATTTGAATTTAATTTTAATTTTAATTTAAGTGGTCACTTGTAAAAATCTCATCCTATGCGCTCATACCCAGTATGGGGTACGTATGGGGTACGATCGTACCCCATTCGTACCCTTTACGTACTCCACGCCCCCAAAATGAACTTCCGCTCTCCTGGGCTCAAATTTTTGTTTTTTTAAATCTGTTTGCGGATTTGAATTTAATTTTAATTTTAATTTAAGTGGTCACTTGTAAAAATCTCAGCCTATGCGCTCATACCCCTTGGGGGGTACGTGGTGGGTACGTTTCGTACCCACCACGTACCCCCCACGCCCCCCGAATGAATTTCCGCTCTCCTGGGCTCAAATTTTTGTTTTTTTAAATCTGTTTGCGGATTTGAATTTAATTTTAATTTTAATTTAAGTGGTCACTTGTAAAAATCTCAGCCTATGCGCTCATATCCCTTGGGGGGTACGTTTCGTACCCACCACGTACCCCCCACGCCCCCGAATGAATTTCCGCTCTCCTGGGCTCAAATTTTTGTTTTTTTTAAATCTGTTTGCGGATTTGAATTTAATTTTAATTTTAATTTAAGTGGTCACTTGTAAAAATCTCAGCCTATGCGCTCATACCCCTTGGGGGGTACGTGGTGGGTACGTTTCGTACCCACCACGTACCCCCCACGCCCCCCGAATGAATTTCCGCTCTCCTGGGCTCAAATTTTTGTTTTTTTAAATCTGTTTGCGGATTTGAATTTAATTTTAATTTTAATTTAAGTGGTCACTTGTAAAAATCTCAGCCTATGCGCTCATACCCCTTGGGGGGTACGTGGTGGGTACGTTTCGTACCCACCACGTACCCCCCACGCCCCCCGAATGAATTTCCGCTCTCCTGGGCTCAAATTTTTGTTTTTTCAAATCTGTTTGCGGATTTGAATTTAATTTTAATTTTAATTTAAGTGGTCACTTGTAAAAATCTCAGCCTATGCGCTCATATCCCTTGGGGGGTACGTTTCGTACCCACCACGTACCCCCCACGCCCCCCGAATGAATTTCCGCTCTCCTGGGCTCAAATTTTTGTTTTTTTAAATCTTTTTGCGGATTTGAATTTAATTTTAATTTTAATTTAAGTGGTCACTTGTAAAAATCTCATCCTATGCGCTCACACCCAGTATGGGGTACGTATGGAGTACGATCGTACCCCATTCGTACCCTTTACGTACTCCACGCCCCCAAAATGAACTTCCGCTCTCCTGGGCTCAAATTTTTGTTTTTTTAAATCTGTTTGCGGATTTGAATTTAATTTTAATTTTAATTTAAGTGGTCACTTGTAAAAATCTCAGCCTATGCGCTCATATCCCTTGGGGGGTACGTTTCGTACCCACCACGTACCCCCCACGCCCCCCGAATGAATTTCCGCTCTCTTGGGCTCAAATTTTTGTTTTTTTAAATCTGTTTGCGGATTTGAATTTAATTTTAATTTAAGTGGTCACTTGTAAAAATCTCAGCCTATGCGCTCATACCCCTTGGGAAGTACGTGGTGGGTACGTTTCGGTCCCTCCCCCCCCCCCCACGCCCCCCCAATGAATTTCCGCTCTCCTGGGCTCAAATTTTTGTTTTTTTAAATCTGTTTGCGGATTTGAATTTAATTTGAATTTTAATTTAAGTGGTCACTTGTAAAAATCTCAGCCTATGCGCTCATACCCCTTGGGGGGTACGTGGTGGGTACGTTTCGTACCCACCACGTACCCCCCACGCCCCCCGAATGAATTTCCGCTCTCCTGGGCTCAAATTTTTGTTTTTTTAAATCTGTTTGCGGATTTGAATTTAATTTTAATTTTAATCTAAGTGGTCACTTGTAAAAATCTCAGCCTATGCGCTCATACCCCTTGGGGGGTACGTGGTGGGTACGTTTCGTACCCACCACGTACCCCCCACGCCCCCCGAATGAATTTCCGCTCTCCTGGGCTCAAATTTTTGTTTTTTTAAATCTGTTTGCGGATTTGAATTTAATTTTAATTTTAATTTAAGTGGTCACTTGTAAAAATCTCAGCCTATGCGCTCATATCCCTTGGGGGGTACGTTTCGTACCCACCACGTACCCCCCACGCCCCCCGAATGAATTTCCGCTCTCCTGGGCTCAAATTTTTGTTTTTTTAAATCTGTTTGCGGATTTGAATTTAATTTTAATTTTAATTTAAGTGGTCACTTGTAAAAATCTCATCCTATGCGCTCATACCCAGTATGGGGTACGTATGGGGTACGATCGTACACCATTCGTACCCTTTACGTACTCCACGCCCCCAAAATGAACTTCCGCTCTCCTGGGCTCAAATTTTTGTTTTTTTAAATCTGTTTGCGGATTTGAATTTAATTTTAATTTTAATTTAAGTGGTCACTTGTAAAAATCTCATCCTATGCGCTCATACCCAGTATGGGGTACGTATGGGGTACGATCGTACCCCATTCGTACCCTTTACGTACTCCACGCCCCCAAAATGAACTTCCGCTCTCCTGGGCTCAAATTTTTGTTTTTTTAAATCTGTTTGCGGATTTGAATTTAATTTTAATTTTAATTTAAGTGGTCACTTGTAAAAATCTCAGCCTATGCGCTCATACCCCTTGGGGGGTACGTGGTGGGTACGTTTCGTACCCACCACGTACCCCCCACGCCCCCGAATGAATTTCCGCTCTCCTGGGCTCAAATTTTTGTTTTTTTAAATCTGTTTGCGGATTTGAATTTAATTTGAATTTTAATTTAAGTGGTCACTTGCAAAAATCTCAGCCTATGCGCTCATACCCCTTGGGGGGTACGTGGTGGGTACGTTTCGTACCCACCACGTACCCCCCACGCCCCCCGAATGAATTTCCGCTCTCCTGGGCTCAAATTTTTGTTTTTTTAAATCTGTTTGCGGATTTGAATTTAATTTGAATTTTAATTTAAGTGGTCACTTGCAAAAATCTCAGCCTATGCGCTTATACCCCTTGGGGGGTACGTGGTGGGTACGTTTCGTACCCACCACGTACCCCCCACGCCCCCCGAATGAATTTCCGCTCTCCTGGGCTCAAATTTTTGTTTTTTTAAATCTGTTTGCGGATTTGAATTTAATTTGAATTTTAATTTAAGTGGTCACTTGCAAAAATCTCAGCCTATGCGCTCATACCCCTTGGGGGGTACGTGGTGGGTACGTTTCGTACCCACCACGTACCCCCCACGCCCCCCGAATGAATTTCCGCTCTCCTGGGCTCAAATTTTTGTTTTTTTAAATCTGTTTGCGGATTTGAATTTAATTTGAATTTTAATTTAAGTGGTCACTTGTAAAAATCTCAGCCTATGCGCTCATACCCCTTGGGGGGTACGTGGTGGGTACGTTTCGTACCCACCACGTACCCCCCACGCCCCCCGAATGAATTTCCGCTCTCCTGGGCTCAAATTTTTGTTTTTTTAAATCTGTTTGCGGATTTGAATTTAATTTGAATTTTAATTTAAGTGGTCACTTGCAAAAATCTCAGCCTATGCGCTCATACCCCTTGGGGGGTACGTGGTGGGTACGTTTCGTACCCACCACGTACCCCCCACGCCCCCCGAATGAATTTCCGCTCTCCTGGGCTCAAATTTTTGTTTTTTTAAATCTGTTTGCGGATTTGAATTTAATTTGAATTTTAATTTAAGTGGTCACTTGTAAAAATCTCAGCCTATGCGCTCATACCCCTTGGGGGGTACGTGGTGGGTACGTTTCGTACCCACCACGTACCCCCCACGCCCCCCGAATGAATTTCCGCTCTCCTGGGCTCAAATTTTTGTTTTTTTAAATCTGTTTGCGGATTTGAATTTAATTTTAATTTTAATTTAAGTGGTCATTTGTAAAAATCTCAGCCTATGCGCTCATATCCCTTGGGGGGTACGTTTCGTACCCACCACGTACCCCCCACGCCCCCCGAATAAATTTCCGCTCTCCTGGGCTCAAATTTTTGTTTTTTTAAATCTGTTTGCGGATTTGAATTTAATTTTAATTTTAATTTAAGTGGTCACTTGTAAAAATCTCATCCTATGCGCTCATACCCAGTATGGGGTACGTATGGGGTACGATCGTACCCCATTCGTACCCTTTACGTACTCCACGCCCCCAAAATGAACTTCCGCTCTCCTGGGCCAAATTTTTGTTTTTTTAAATCTGTTTGCGGATTTGAATTTAATTTTAATTTTAATTTAAGTGGTCACTTGTAAAAATCTCAGCCTATGCGCTCATATCCCTTGGGGGGTACGTTTCGTACCCACCACGCCCCCCGAATGAATTTCCGCTCTCCTGGGCTCAAATTTTTGTTTTTTTAAATCTGTTTGCGGATTTGAATTTAATTTTAATTTTAATTTAAGTGGTCACTTGTAAAAATCTCAGCCTATGCGCTCATACCCCTTGGGGGGTACGTGGTGGGTACGTTTCGTACCCACCACGTACCCCCCACGCCCCCCGAATGAATTTCCGCTCTCCTGGGCTCAAATTTTTGTTTTTTTAAATCTGTTTGCGGATTTGAATTTAATTTTAATTTTAATTTAAGTGGTCACTTGTAAAAATCTCAGCCTATGCGCTCATATCCCTTGGGGGTACGTTTCGTACCCACCACGTACCCCCCACGCCCCCCGAATGAATTTCCGCTCTCCTGGGCTCAAATTTTTGTTTTTTTAAATCTGTTTGCGGATTTGAATTTAATTTTAATTTTAATTTAAGTGGTCACTTGTAAAAATCTCATCCTATGCGCTCACACCCAGTATGGGGTACGTATGGGGTACGATCGTACCCCATTCGTACCCTTTACGTACTCCACGCCCCCAAATTGAACTTCCGCTCTCCTGGGCTCAAATTTTTGTTTTTTTAAATCTGTTTGCGGATTTGAATTTAATTTTAATTTTAATTTAAGTGGTCACTTGTAAAAATCTCATCCTATGCGCTCATACCCAGTATGGGGTACGTATGGGGTACGATCGCACACCATACGTACCCTATACGTACTCCACGCCCCCAAAATGAACTTCCGCTCTCTTGGGCTCAAATTTTTGTTTTTTTAAATCTGTTTGCGGATTTGAATTTAATTTTAATTTTAATTTAAGTGGTCACTTGTAAAAATCTCAGCCTATGCGCTCATATCCCTTGGGGGGTACGTTTCGTACCCACCACGTACCCCCCACGCCCCCCGAATGAATTTCCGCTCTCCTGGGCTCAAATTTTTGTTTTTTTTAAATCTGTTTGCGGATTTGAATTTAATTTTAATTTTAATTTAAGTGGTCACTTGTAAAAATCTCAGCCTATGCGCTCATACCCCTTGGGGGGTACGTGGTGGGTACGTTTCGTACCCACCACGTACCCCCCACGCCCCCGAATGAATTTCCGCTCTCCTGGGCTCAAATTTTTGTTTTTTTAAATCTGTTTGCGGATTTGAATTTAATTTGAATTTTAATTTAAGTGGTCACTTGCAAAAATCTCAGCCTATGCGCTCATACCCCTTGGGGGGTACGTGGTGGGTACGTTTCGTACCCACCACGTACCCCCCACGCCCCCCGAATGAATTTCCGCTCTCCTGGGCTCAAATTTTTGTTTTTTTAAATCTGTTTGCGGATTTGAATTTAATTTGAATTTTAATTTAAGTGGTCACTTGTAAAAATCTCAGCCTATGCGCTCATACCCCTTGGGGGGTACGTGGTGGGTACGTTTCGTACCCACCACGTACCCCCCACGCCCCCCGAATGAATTTCCGCTCTCCTGGGCTCAAATTTTTGTTTTTTTAAATCTGTTTGCGGATTTGAATTTAATTTTAATTTTAATTTAAGTGGTCATTTGTAAAAATCTCAGCCTATGCGCTCATATCCCTTGGGGGGTACGTTTCGTACCCACCACGTACCCCCCACGCCCCCCGAATAAATTTCCGCTCTCCTGGGCTCAAATTTTTGTTTTTTTAAATCTGTTTGCGGATTTGAATTTAATTTTAATTTTAATTTAAGTGGTCACTTGTAAAAATCTCATCCTATGCGCTCATACCCAGTATGGGGTACGTATGGGGTACGATCGTACCCCATTCGTACCCTTTACGTACTCCACGCCCCCAAAATGAACTTCCGCTCTCCTGGGCCAAATTTTTGTTTTTTTAAATCTGTTTGCGGATTTGAATTTAATTTTAATTTTAATTTAAGTGGTCACTTGTAAAAATCTCAGCCTATGCGCTCATATCCCTTGGGGGGTACGTTTCGTACCCACCACGTACCCCCCACGCCCCCCGAATGAATTTCCGCTCTCCTGGGCTCAAATTTTTGTTTTTTTAAATCTGTTTGCGGATTTGAATTTAATTTTAATTTTAATTTAAGTGGTCACTTGTAAAAATCTCATCCTATGCGCTCACACCCAGTATGGGGTACGTATGGGGTACGATCGTACCCCATTCGTACCCTTTACGTACTCCACGCCCCCAAATTGAACTTCCGCTCTCCTGGGCTCAAATTTTTGTTTTTTTAAATCTGTTTGCGGATTTGAATTTAATTTTAATTTTAATTTAAGTGGTCACTTGTAAAAATCTCATCCTATGCGCTCATACCCAGTATGGGGTACGTATGGGGTACGATCGCACACCATACGTACCCTATACGTACTCCACGCCCCCAAAATGAACTTCCGCTCTCCTGGGCTCAAATTTTTGTTTTTTTAAATCTGTTTGCGGATTTGAATTTAATTTTAATTTTAATTTAAGTGGTCACTTGTAAAAATCTCAGCCTATGCGCTCATATCCCTTGGGGGGTACGTTTCGTACCCACCACGTACCCCCCACGCCCCCCGAATGAATTTCCGCTCTCCTGGGCTCAAATTTTTGTTTTTTTTAAATCTGTTTGCGGATTTGAATTTAATTTTAATTTTAATTTAAGTGGTCACTTGTAAAAATCTCATCCTATGCGCTCATACCCAGTATGGGGTACGTATGGGGTACGATCGTACCCCATTCGTACCCTTTACGTACTCCACGCCCCCAAAATGAACTTCCGCTCTCCTGGGCTCAAATTTTTGTTTTTTTAAATCTGTTTGCGGATTTGAATTTAATTTTAATTTTAATTTAAGTGGTCACTTGTAAAAATCTCAGCCTATGCGCTCATACCCCTTGGGGGGTACGTTTCGTACCCACCACGTACCCCCCACGCCCCCCGAATGAATTTCCGCTCTCCTGGGCTCAAATTTTTGTTTTTTTAAATCTGTTTGCGGATTTGAATTTAATTTTAATTTTAATTTAAGTGGTCACTTGTAAAAATCTCAGCCTATGCGCTCATATCCCTTGGGGGGTACGTTTCGTACCCACCACGTACCCCCCACGCCCCCCGAATGAATTTCCGCTCTCCTGGGCTCAAATTTTTGTTTTTTTAAATCTGTTTGCGGATTTGAATTTAATTTTAATTTTAATTTAAGTGGTCACTTGTAAAAATCTCAGCCTATGCGCTCATATCCCTTGGGGGGTACGTTTCGTACCCACCACGTACCCCCCACGCCCCCCGAATGAATTTCCGCTCTCCTGGGCTCAAATTTTTTTTTTTTAAATCTGTTTGCGGATTTGAATTTAATTTTAATTTTAATTTAAGTGGTCACTTGTAAAAATCTCAGCCTATGCGCTCATACCCCTTGGGGGGTACGTGGTGGGTACGTTTCGTACCCACCACGTACCCCCCACGCCCCCCGAATGAATTTCCGCTCTCCTGGGCTCAAATTTTTGTTTTTTTAAATCTGTTTGCGGATTTGAATTTAATTTTAATTTTAATTTAAGTGGTCACTTGTAAAAATCTCAGCCTATGCGCTCATATCCCTTGGGGGGTACGTTTCGTACCCACCACGTACCCCCCACGCCCCCCGAATGAATTTCCGCTCTCCTGGGCTCAAATTTTTGTTTTTTTTAAATCTGTTTGCGGATTTGAATTTAATTTTAATTTTAATTTAAGTGGTCACTTGTAAAAATCTCATCCTATGCGCTCATACCCAGTATGGGGTACGTATGGGGTACGATCGTACCCCATTCGTACCCTTTACGTACTCCATGCCCCCAAAATGAACTTCCGCTCTCCTGGGCTCAAATTTTTGTTTTTTTAAATCTGTTTGCGGATTTGAATTTAATTTTAATTTTAATTTAAGTGGTCACTTGTAAAAATCTCAGCCTATGCGCTCATACCCCTTGGGGGGTACGTTTCGTACCCACCACGTACCCCCCACGCCCCCCGAATGAATTTCAGCTCTCCTGGGCTCAAATTTTTGTTTTTTTAAATCTGTTTGCGGATTTGAATTTAATTTTAATTTTAATTTAAGTGGTCACTTGTAAAAATCTCAGCCTATGCGCTCATATCCCTTGGGGGGTACGTTTCGTACCCACCACGTACCCCCCACGCCCCCCGAATGAATTTCCGCTCTCCTGGGCTCAAATTTTTGTTTTTTTAAATCTGTTTGCGGATTTGAATTTAATTTTAATTTTAATTTAAGTGGTCACTTGTAAAAATCTCAGCCTATGCGCTCATATCCCTTGGGGGGTACGTTTCGTACCCACCACGTACCCCCCACGCCCCCCGAATGAATTTCCGCTCTCCTGGGCTCAAATTTTTGTTTTTTTAAATCTGTTTGCGGATTTGAATTTAATTTTAATTTTAATTTAAGTGGTCACTTGTAAAAATCTCAGCCTATGCGCTCATACCCCTTGGGGGGTACGTGGTGGGTACGTTTCGTACCCACCACGTACCCCCCACGCCCCCCGAATGAATTTCCGCTCTCCTGGGCTCAAATTTTTGTTTTTTTAAATCTGTTTGCGGATTTGAATTTAATTTTAATTTTAATCTAAGTGGTCACTTGTAAAAATCTCAGCCTATGCGCTCATACCCCTTGGGGGGTACGTGGTGGGTACGTTTCGTACCCACCACGTACCCCCCACGCCCCCCGAATGAATTTCCGCTCTCCTGGGCTCAAATTTTTGTTTTTTTAAATCTGTTTGCGGATTTGAATTTAATTTTAATTTTAATTTAAGTGGTCACTTGTAAAAATCTCAGCCTATGCGCTCATATCCCTTGGGGGGTACGTTTCGTACCCACCACGTACCCCCCACGCCCCCCGAATGAATTTCCGCTCTCCTGGGCTCAAATTTTTGTTTTTTTAAATCTGTTTGCGGATTTGAATTTAATTTTAATTTTAATTTAAGTGGTCACTTGTAAAAATCTCATCCTATGCGCTCATACCCAGTATGGGGTACGTATGGGGTACGATCGTACCCCATTCGTACCCTTTACGTACTCCACGCCCCCAAAATGAACTTCCGCTCTCCTGGGCTCAAATTTTTGTTTTTTTAAATCTGTTTGCGGATTTGAATTTAATTTTAATTTTAATTTAAGTGGTCACTTGTAAAAATCTCAGCCTATGCGCTCATACCCCTTGGGGGGTACGTGGTGGGTACGTTTCGTACCCACCACGTACCCCCCACGCCCCCCGAATGAATTTCCGCTCTCCTGGGCTCAAATTTTTGTTTTTTTAAATCTGTTTGCGGATTTGAATTTAATTTTAATTTTAATTTAAGTGGTCACTTGTAAAAATCTCAGCCTATGCGCTCATATCCCTTGGGGGGTACGTTTCGTACCCACCACGTACCCCCCACGCCCCCCGAATGAATTTCCGCTCTCCTGGGCTCAAATTTTTGTTTTTTTAAATCTGTTTGCGGATTTGAATTTAATTTTAATTTTAATTTAAGTGGTCACTTGTAAAAATCTCAGCCTATGCGCTCATATCCCTTGGGGGGTACGTTTCGTACCCACCACGTACCCCCCACGCCCCCCGAATGAATTTCAGCTCTCCTGGGCTCAAATTTTTGTTTTTTTTAAATCTGTTTGCGGATTTGAATTTAATTTTAATTTTAATTTAAGTGGTCACTTGTAAAAATCTCATCCTATGCGCTCATACCCAGTATGGGGTACGTATGGGGTACGATCGTACCCCATTCGTACCCTTTACGTACTCCATGCCCCCAAAATGAACTTCCGCTCTCCTGGGCTCAAATTTTTGTTTTTTTAAATCTGTTTGCGGATTTGAATTTAATTTTAATTTTAATTTAAGTGGTCACTTGTAAAAATCTCAGCCTATGCGCTCATACCCCTTGGGGGGTACGTTTCGTACCCACCACGTACCCCCCACGCCCCCCGAATGAATTTCAGCTCTCCTGGGCTCAAATTTTTGTTTTTTTAAATCTGTTTGCGGATTTGAATTTAATTTTAATTTTAATTTAAGTGGTCACTTGTAAAAATCTCAGCCTATGCGCTCATATCCCTTGGGGGGTACGTTTCGTACCCACCACGTACCCCCCACGCCCCCCGAATGAATTTCCGCTCTCCTGGGCTCAAATTTTTGTTTTTTTAAATCTGTTTGCGGATTTGAATTTAATTTTAATTTTAATTTAAGTGGTCACTTGTAAAAATCTCAGCCTATGCGCTCATATCCCTTGGGGGGTACGTTTCGTACCCACCACGTACCCCCCACGCCCCCCGAATGAATTTCCGCTCTCCTGGGCTCAAATTTTTGTTTTTTTAAATCTGTTTGCGGATTTGAATTTAATTTTAATTTTAATTTAAGTGGTCACTTGTAAAAATCTCAGCCTATGCGCTCATACCCCTTGGGGGGTACGTGGTGGGTACGTTTCGTACCCACCACGTACCCCCCACGCCCCCCGAATGAATTTCCGCTCTCCTGGGCTCAAATTTTTGTTTTTTTAAATCTGTTTGCGGATTTGAATTTAATTTTAATTTTAATCTAAGTGGTCACTTGTAAAAATCTCAGCCTATGCGCTCATACCCCTTGGGGGGTACGTGGTGGGTACGTTTCGTACCCACCACGTACCCCCCACGCCCCCCGAATGAATTTCCGCTCTCCTGGGCTCAAATTTTTGTTTTTTTAAATCTGTTTGCGGATTTGAATTTAATTTTAATTTTAATTTAAGTGGTCACTTGTAAAAATCTCAGCCTATGCGCTCATATCCCTTGGGGGGTACGTTTCGTACCCACCACGTACCCCCCACGCCCCCCGAATGAATTTCCGCTCTCCTGGGCTCAAATTTTTGTTTTTTTAAATCTGTTTGCGGATTTGAATTTAATTTTAATTTTAATTTAAGTGGTCACTTGTAAAAATCTCATCCTATGCGCTCATACCCAGTATGGGGTACGTATGGGGTACGATCGTACCCCATTCGTACCCTTTACGTACTCCACGCCCCCAAAATGAACTTCCGCTCTCCTGGGCTCAAATTTTTGTTTTTTTAAATCTGTTTGCGGATTTGAATTTAATTTTAATTTTAATTTAAGTGGTCACTTGTAAAAATCTCAGCCTATGCGCTCATACCCCTTGGGGGGTACGTGGTGGGTACGTTTCGTACCCACCACGTACCCCCCACGCCCCCCGAATGAATTTCCGCTCTCCTGGGCTCAAATTTTTGTTTTTTTAAATCTGTTTGCGGATTTGAATTTAATTTTAATTTTAATTTAAGTGGTCACTTGTAAAAATCTCAGCCTATGCGCTCATATCCCTTGGGGGGTACGTTTCGTACCCACCACGTACCCCCCACGCCCCCCGAATGAATTTCCGCTCTCCTGGGCTCAAATTTTTGTTTTTTTTAAATCTGTTTGCGGATTTGAATTTAATTTTAATTTTAATTTAAGTGGTCACTTGTAAAAATCTCAGCCTATGCGCTCATACCCCTTGGGGGGTACGTGGTGGGTACGTTTCGTACCCACCACGTACCCCCCACGCCCCCCGAATGAATTTCCGCTCTCCTGGGCTCAAATTTTTGTTTTTTTAAATCTGTTTGCGGATTTGAATTTAATTTTAATTTTAATTTAAGTGGTCACTTGTAAAAATCTCAGCCTATGCGCTCATATCCCTTGGGGGGTACGTTTCGTACCCACCACGTACCCCCCACGCCCCCCGAATGAATTTCCGCTCTCCTGGGCTCAAATTTTTGTTTTTTTAAATCTGTTTGCGGATTTGAATTTAATTTTAATTTTAATTTAAGTGGTCACTTGTAAAAATCTCAGCCTATGCGCTCATATCCCTTGGGGGGTACGTTTCGTACCCACCACGTACCCCCCACGCCCCCCGAATGAATTTCCGCTCTCCTGGGCTCAAATTTTTGTTTTTTTAAATCTGTTTGCGGATTTGAATTTAATTTTAATTTTAATTTAAGTGGTCACTTGTAAAAATCTCAGCCTATGCGCTCATATCCCTTGGGGGGTACGTTTCGTACCCACCACGTACCCCCCACGCCCCCCGAATGAATTTCCGCTCTCTTGGGCTCAAATTTTTGTTTTTTTAAATCTGTTTGCGGATTTGAATTTAATTTTAATTTTAATTTAAGTGGTCACTTGTAAAAATCTCAGCCTATGCGCTCATATCCCTTGGGGGGTACGTTTCGTACCCACCACGTACCCCCCACGCCCCCCGAATGAATTTCCGCTCTCTTGGGCTCAAATTTTTGTTTTTTTAAATCTGTTTGCGGATTTGAATTTAATTTTAATTTAAGTGGTCACTTGTAAAAATCTCAGCCTATGCGCTCATACCCCTTGGGAAGTACGTGGTGGGTACGTTTCGGTCCCTCCCCCCCCACGCCCCCCCAATGAATTTCCGCTCTCCTGGGCTCAAATTTTTGTTTTTTTAAATCTGTTTGCGGATTTGAATTTAATTTTAATTTTAATTTAAGTGGTCACTTGTAAAAATCTCATCCTATGCGCTCACACCCAGTATGGGGTACGTATGGGGTACGATCGTACCCCATTCGTACCCTTTACGTACTCCACGCCCCCAAAATGAACTTCCGCTCTCCTGGGCTCAAATTTTTGTTTTTTTAAATCTGTTTGCGGATTTGAATTTAATTTTAATTTTAATTTAAGTGGTCACTTGTAAAAATCTCATCCTATGCGCTCATACCCAGTATGGGGTACGTATGGGGTACGATCGCACACCATACGTACCCTATACGTACTCCACGCCCCCAAAATGAACTTCCGCTCTCCTGGGCTCAAATTTTTGTTTTTTTAAATCTGTTTGCGGATTTGAATTTAATTTTAATTTTAATTTAAGTGGTCACTTGTAAAAATCTCAGCCTATGCGCTCATATCCCTTGGGGGGTACGTTTCGTACCCACCACGTACCCCCCACGCCCCCCGAATGAATTTCCGCTCTCCTGGGCTCAAATTTTTGTTTTTTTTAAATCTGTTTGCGGATTTGAATTTAATTTTAATTTTAATTTAAGTGGTCACTTGTAAAAATCTCATCCTATGCGCTCATGCCCAGTATGGGGTACGTATGGGGTACGATCGTACCCCATTCGTACCCTTTACGTACTCCATGCCCCCAAAATGAACTTCCGCTCTCCTGGGCTCAAATTTTTGTTTTTTTAAATCTGTTTGCGGATTTGAATTTAATTTTAATTTTAATTTAAGTGGTCACTTGTAAAAATCTCAGCCTATGCGCTCATACCCCTTGGGGGGTACGTTTCGTACCCACCACGTACCCCCCACGCCCCCCGAATGAATTTCCGCTCTCCTGGGCTCAAATTTTTGTTTTTTTAAATCTGTTTGCGGATTTGAATTTAATTTTAATTTTAATTTAAGTGGTCACTTGTAAAAATCTCAGCCTATGCGCTCATATCCCTTGGGGGGTACGTTTCGTACCCACCACGTACCCCCCACGCCCCCCGAATGAATTTCCGCTCTCCTGGCCTCAAATTTTTGTTTTTTTAAATCTGTTTGCGGATTTGAATTTAATTTTAATTTTAATTTAAGTGGTCACTTGTAAAAATCTCAGCCTATGCGCTCATATCCCTTGGGGGGTACGTTTCGTACCCACCACGTACCCCCCACGCCCCCCGAATGAATTTCCGCTCTCCTGGGCTCAAATTTTTGTTTTTTTAAATCTGTTTGCGGATTTGAATTTAATTTTAATTTTAATTTAAGTGGTCACTTGTAAAAATCTCAGCCTATGCGCTCATACCCCTTGGGGGGTACGTGGTGGGTACGTTTCGTACCCACCACGTACCCCCCACGCCCCCCGAATGAATTTCCGCTCTCCTGGGCTCAAATTTTTGTTTTTTTAAATCTGTTTGCGGATTTGAATTTAATTTTAATTTTAATTTAAGTGGTCACTTGTAAAAATCTCAGCCTATGCGCTCATACCCCTTGGGGGGTACGTGGTGGGTACGTTTCGTACCCACCACGTACCCCCCACGCCCCCCGAATGAATTTCCGCTCTCCTGGGCTCAAATTTTTGTTTTTTTAAATCTGTTTGCGGATTTGAATTTAATTTTAATTTTAATCTAAGTGGTCACTTGTAAAAATCTCAGCCTATGCGCTCATACCCCTTGGGGGGTACGTGGTGGGTACGTTTCGTACCCACCACGTACCCCCCACGCCCCCCGAATGAATTTCCGCTCTCCTGGGCTCAAATTTTTGTTTTTTTAAATCTGTTTGCGGATTTGAATTTAATTTTAATTTTAATTTAAGTGGTCACTTGTAAAAATCTCATCCTATGCGCTCATACCCAGTATGGGGTACGTATGGGGTACGATCGTACCCCATTCGTACCCTTTACGTACTCCACGCCCCCAAAATGAACTTCCGCTCTCCTGGGCTCAAATTTTTGTTTTTTTAAATCTGTTTGCGGATTTGAATTTAATTTTAATTTTAATTTAAGTGGTCACTTGTAAAAATCTCAGCCTATGCGCTCATACCCCTTGGGGGGTACGTGGTGGGTACGTTTCGTACCCACCACGTACCCCCCACGCCCCCCGAATGAATTTCCGCTCTCCTGGGCTCAAATTTTTGTTTTTTTAAATCTGTTTGCGGATTTGAATTTAATTTTAATTTTAATTTAAGTGGTCACTTGTAAAAATCTCAGCCTATGCGCTCATATCCCTTGGGGGGTACGTTTCGTACCCACCACGTACCCCCCACGCCCCCCGAATGAATTTCCGCTCTCCTGGGCTCAAATTTTTGTTTTTTTAAATCTGTTTGCGGATTTGAATTTAATTTTAATTTTAATTTAAGTGGTCACTTGTAAAAATCTCAGCCTATGCGCTCATATCCCTTGGGGGGTACGTTTCGTACCCACCACGTACCCCCCACGCCCCCCGAATGAATTTCCGCTCTCCTGGGCTCAAATTTTTGTTTTTTTAAATCTGTTTGCGGATTTGAATTTAATTTTAATTTTAATTTAAGTGGTCACTTGTAAAAATCTCAGCCTATGCGCTCATACCCCTTGGGGGGTACGTGGTGGGTACGTTTCGTACCCACCACGTACCCCCCACGCCCCCCGAATGAATTTCCGCTCTCCTGGGCTCAAATTTTTGTTTTTTTAAATCTGTTTGCGGATTTGAATTTAATTTTAATTTTAATTTAAGTGGTCACTTGTAAAAATCTCAGCCTATGCGCTCATATCCCTTGGGGGGTACGTTTCGTACCCACCACGTACCCCCCACGCCCCCCGAATGAATTTCCGCTCTCCTGGGCTCAAATTTTTGTTTTTTTAAATCTGTTTGCGGATTTGAATTTAATTTTAATTTTAATTTAAGTGGTCACTTGTAAAAATCTCAGCCTATGCGCTCATATCCCTTGGGGGGTACGTTTCGTACCCACCACGTACCCCCCACGCCCCCCGAATGAATTTCCGCTCTCCTGGCCTCAAATTTTTGTTTTTTTAAATCTGTTTGCGGATTTGAATTTAATTTTAATTTTAATTTAAGTGGTCACTTGTAAAAATCTCAGCCTATGCGCTCATATCCCTTGGGGGGTACGTTTCGTACCCACCACGTACCCCCCACGCCCCCCGAATGAATTTCCGCTCTCCTGGGCTCAAATTTTTGTTTTTTTAAATCTGTTTGCGGATTTGAATTTAATTTTAATTTTAATTTAAGTGGTCACTTGTAAAAATCTCAGCCTATGCGCTCATACCCCTTGGGGGGTACGTGGTGGGTACGTTTCGTACCCACCACGTACCCCCCACGCCCCCCGAATGAATTTCCGCTCTCCTGGGCTCAAATTTTTGTTTTTTTAAATCTGTTTGCGGATTTGAATTTAATTTTAATTTTAATCTAAGTGGTCACTTGTAAAAATCTCAGCCTATGCGCTCATACCCCTTGGGGGGTACGTGGTGGGTACGTTTCGTACCCACCACGTACCCCCCACGCCCCCCGAATGAATTTCCGCTCTCCTGGGCTCAAATTTTTGTTTTTTTAAATCTGTTTGCGGATTTGAATTTAATTTTAATTTTAATTTAAGTGGTCACTTGTAAAAATCTCATCCTATGCGCTCATACCCAGTATGGGGTACGTATGGGGTACGATCGTACCCCATTCGTACCCTTTACGTACTCCACGCCCCCAAAATGAACTTCCGCTCTCCTGGGCTCAAATTTTTGTTTTTTTAAATCTGTTTGCGGATTTGAATTTAATTTTAATTTTAATTTAAGTGGTCACTTGTAAAAATCTCAGCCTATGCGCTCATACCCCTTGGGGGGTACGTGGTGGGTACGTTTCGTACCCACCACGTACCCCCCACGCCCCCCGAATGAATTTCCGCTCTCCTGGGCTCAAATTTTTGTTTTTTTAAATCTGTTTGCGGATTTGAATTTAATTTTAATTTTAATTTAAGTGGTCACTTGTAAAAATCTCAGCCTATGCGCTCATATCCCTTGGGGGGTACGTTTCGTACCCACCACGTACCCCCCACGCCCCCCGAATGAATTTCCGCTCTCCTGGGCTCAAATTTTTGTTTTTTTTAAATCTGTTTGCGGATTTGAATTTAATTTTAATTTTAATTTAAGTGGTCACTTGTAAAAATCTCAGCCTATGCGCTCATACCCCTTGGGGGGTACGTGGTGGGTACGTTTCGTACCCACCACGTACCCCCCACGCCCCCCGAATGAATTTCCGCTCTCCTGGGCTCAAATTTTTGTTTTTTTAAATCTGTTTGCGGATTTGAATTTAATTTTAATTTTAATTTAAGTGGTCACTTGTAAAAATCTCAGCCTATGCGCTCATATCCCTTGGGGGGTACGTTTCGTACCCACCACGTACCCCCCCACGCCCCCCGAATGAATTTCCGCTCTCCTGGGCTCAAATTTTTGTTTTTTTAAATCTGTTTGCGGATTTGAATTTAATTTTAATTTTAATTTAAGTGGTCACTTGTAAAAATCTCAGCCTATGCGCTCATATCCCTTGGGGGGTACGTTTCGTACCCACCACGTACCCCCCACGCCCCCCGAATGAATTTCCGCTCTCCTGGGCTCAAATTTTTGTTTTTTTAAATCTGTTTGCGGATTTGAATTTAATTTTAATTTTAATTTAAGTGGTCACTTGTAAAAATCTCATCCTATGCGCTCACACCCAGTATGGGGTACGTATGGAGTACGATCGTACCCCATTCGTACCCTTTACGTACTCCACGCCCCCAAAATGAACTTCCGCTCTCCTGGGCTCAAATTTTTGTTTTTTTAAATCTGTTTGCGGATTTGAATTTAATTTTAATTTTAATTTAAGTGGTCACTTGTAAAAATCTCAGCCTATGCGCTCATATCCCTTGGGGGGTACGTTTCGTACCCACCACGTACCCCCCACGCCCCCCGAATGAATTTCCGCTCTCTTGGGCTCAAATTTTTGTTTTTTTAAATCTGTTTGCGGATTTGAATTTAATTTTAATTTAAGTGGTCACTTGTAAAAATCTCAGCCTATGCGCTCATACCCCTTGGGAAGTACGTGGTGGGTACGTTTCGGTCCCTCCCCCCCCCCACGCCCCCCCAATGAATTTCCGCTCTCCTGGGCTCAAATTTTTGTTTTTTTAAATCTTTTTGCGGATTTGAATTTAATTTTAATTTTAATTTAAGTGGTCACTTGTAAAAATCTCATCCTATGCGCTCACACCCAGTATGGGGTACGTATGGGGTACGATCGTACCCCATTCGTACCCTTTACGTACTCCACGCCCCCAAAATGAACTTCCGCTCTCCTGGGCTCAAATTTTTGTTTTTTTAAATCTGTTTGCGGATTTGAATTTAATTTTAATTTTAATTTAAGTGGTCACTTGTAAAAATCTCATCCTATGCGCTCATACCCAGTATGGGGTACGTATGGGGTACGATCGCACACCATACGTACCCTATACGTACTCCACGCCCCCAAAATGAACTTCCGCTCTCCTGGGCTCAAATTTTTGTTTTTTTAAATCTGTTTGCGGATTTGAATTTAATTTTAATTTTAATTTAAGTGGTCACTTGTAAAAATCTCAGCCTATGCGCTCATATCCCTTGGGGGGTACGTTTCGTACCCACCACGTACCCCCCACGCCCCCCGAATGAATTTCCGCTCTCTTGGGCTCAAATTTTTGTTTTTTTAAATCTGTTTGCGGATTTGAATTTAATTTTAATTTAAGTGGTCACTTGTAAAAATCTCAGCCTATGCGCTCATACCCCTTGGGAAGTACGTGGTGGGTACGTTTCGGTCCCTCCCCCCCCCACGCCCCCCCAATGAATTTCCGCTCTCCTGGGCTCAAATTTTTGTTTTTTTAAATCTGTTTGCGGATTTGAATTTAATTTTAATTTTAATTTAAGTGGTCACTTGTAAAAATCTCATCCTATGCGCTCACACCCAGTATGGGGTACGTATGGGGTACGATCGTACCCCATTCGTACCCTTTACGTACTCCACGCCCCCAAAATGAACTTCCGCTCTCCTGGGCTCAAATTTTTGTTTTTTTAAATCTGTTTGCGGATTTGAATTTAATTTTAATTTTAATTTAAGTGGTCACTTGTAAAAATCTCAGCCTATGCGCTCATACCCCTTGGGGGGTACGTTTCGTACCCACCACGTACCCCCCACGCCCCCCGAATGAATTTCCGCTCTCCTGGGCTCAAATTTTTGTTTTTTTAAATCTGTTTGCGGATTTGAATTTAATTTTAATTTTAATTTAAGTGGTCACTTGTAAAAATCTCAGCCTATGCGCTCATATCCCTTGGGGGGTACGTTTCGTACCCACCACGTACCCCCCACGCCCCCCGAATGAATTTCCGCTCTCCTGGGCTCAAATTTTTGTTTTTTTAAATCTGTTTGCGGATTTGAATTTAATTTTAATTTTAATTTAAGTGGTCACTTGTAAAAATCTCAGCCTATGCGCTCATATCCCTTGGGGGGTACGTTTCGTACCCACCACGTACCCCCCACGCCCCCCGAATGAATTTCCGCTCTCCTGGGCTCAAATTTTTGTTTTTTTAAATCTGTTTGCGGATTTGAATTTAATTTTAATTTTAATTTAAGTGGTCACTTGTAAAAATCTCAGCCTATGCGCTCATACCCCTTGGGGGGTACGTGGTGGGTACGTTTCGTACCCACCACGTACCCCCCACGCCCCCCGAATGAATTTCCGCTCTCCTGGGCTCAAATTTTTGTTTTTTTAAATCTGTTTGCGGATTTGAATTTAATTTTAATTTTAATTTAAGTGGTCACTTGTAAAAATCTCAGCCTATGCGCTCATATCCCTTGGGGGTACGTTTCGTACCCACCACGTACCCCCCACGCCCCCCGAATGAATTTCCGCTCTCCTGGGCTCAAATTTTTGTTTTTTTTAAATCTGTTTGCGGATTTGAATTTAATTTTAATTTTAATTTAAGTGGTCACTTGTAAAAATCTCATCCTATGCGCTCATACCCAGTATGGGGTACGTATGGGGTACGATCGTACCCCATTCGTACCCTTTACGTACTCCACGCCCCCAAAATGAACTTCCGCTCTCCTGGGCTCAAATTTTTGTTTTTTTAAATCTGTTTGCGGATTTGAATTTAATTTTAATTTTAATTTAAGTGGTCACTTGTAAAAATCTCAGCCTATGCGCTCATACCCCTTGGGGGGTACGTTTCGTACCCACCACGTACCCCCCACGCCCCCCGAATGAATTTCCGCTCTCCTGGGCTCAAATTTTTGTTTTTTTAAATCTGTTTGCGGATTTGAATTTAATTTTAATTTTAATTTAAGTGGTCACTTGTAAAAATCTCAGCCTATGCGCTCATATCCCTTGGGGGGTACGTTTCGTACCCACCACGTACCCCCCACGCCCCCCGAATGAATTTCCGCTCTCCTGGGCTCAAATTTTTGTTTTTTTAAATCTGTTTGCGGATTTGAATTTAATTTTAATTTTAATTTAAGTGGTCACTTGTAAAAATCTCAGCCTATGCGCTCATATCCCTTGGGGGGTACGTTTCGTACCCACCACGTACCCCCCACGCCCCCCGAATGAATTTCCGCTCTCCTGGGCTCAAATTTTTGTTTTTTTAAATCTGTTTGCGGATTTGAATTTAATTTTAATTTTAATTTAAGTGGTCACTTGTAAAAATCTCAGCCTATGCGCTCATACCCCTTGGGGGGTACGTGGTGGGTACGTTTCGTACCCACCACGTACCCCCCACGCCCCCCGAATGAATTTCCGCTCTCCTGGGCTCAAATTTTTGTTTTTTTAAATCTGTTTGCGGATTTGAATTTAATTTTAATTTTAATTTAAGTGGTCACTTGTAAAAATCTCATCCTATGCGCTCATACCCAGTATGGGGTACGTATGGGGTACGATCGTACCCCATTCGTACCCTTTACGTACTCCACGCCCCCAAAATGAACTTCCGCTCTCCTGGGCTCAAATTTTTGTTTTTTTAAATCTGTTTGCGGATTTGAATTTAATTTTAATTTTAATTTAAGTGGTCACTTGTAAAAATCTCAGCCTATGCGCTCATACCCCTTGGGGGGTACGTGGTGGGTACGTTTCGTACCCACCACGTACCCCCCACGCCCCCCGAATGAATTTCCGCTCTCCTGGGCTCAAATTTTTGTTTTTTTAAATCTGTTTGCGGATTTGAATTTAATTTTAATTTTAATTTAAGTGGTCACTTGTAAAAATCTCAGCCTATGCGCTCATATCCCTTGGGGGTACGTTTCGTACCCACCACGTACCCCCCACGCCCCCCGAATGAATTTCCGCTCTCCTGGGCTCAAATTTTTGTTTTTTTAAATCTGTTTGCGGATTTGAATTTAATTTTAATTTTAATTTAAGTGGTCACTTGTAAAAATCTCATCCTATTGTAACGACTCGAATTTCCGGGGTAGGCTCATCGGGTGCCGGGATCCGTTACAAAACATTTATTTGATATTAGGACTTCACTTTATTCTCTAACTATAATATATTTTCTACTTTAAACCAACGTTTCAATAATTCTTACTCGTTGCGTCATTCAACTCCGCTCCTGGTTTCCTTCTTGTTCGCCTCCGCGCGTCTGCTCTACTCGCCTTGACTCGCTACTGATCGCCGCCTCTGCTCAACATGCCCATTATGCTGTTCTGTTTGTCGCTGCTAGGTTGGCTTCGTTGCTTGATTTGCTGCTACCTGGCTCAACGTCGCGTGGTCCTTCGCTGCTTGGCTCATCACTGGTCGGTCTGCTCTGTTGCTCGGATTGTCACTACCGGGCCCAACATCGCGTCGTCCTTCGCTGCTTGGCTTTTCTCTGCATGGTATGTCGCTGCGTGGCTTGCTTCGCCGTTTTGGCCTGTCACTGCTTGGCTTTACTCCGCTGCTTCGTTCATCGCCACTTGGTTCGCTCCGTTGCTGGGATTGTCGCTACCTCGCTCAACGTCGCGTAGTTCCTTGTGGCTTGACTTACTCCGCTGCTCGGCGTGGCTTGCTGCGTTGGCTTGCTTGCGTGGCTTGCTCTGCTTGTCGTGGCTTGTTCTGCTCTGCTCGTCGTGGCTCGCTACATACCGCTGCCGTTTGGCCTGTCACTGCTTGGCTTTACTCCGCTGCTTCGTTCATCGCCGCTTGGTCCGCTCCGTTGCTGGGATTGTCGCTACCTCGCTCAACGTCGCGTAGTTCCTTGTGGCTTGACTTACTCCGCTGCTCGGCGTGGCTTGCTTGCGTGGCTTGCTCTGCTTGTCGTGGCTTGTTCTGCTCTGCTCGTCGTGGTTCGCTACGTACCGCTGCCGTTTGGCCTGCCACTGCTTGACTTTACTCCGCTGCTTCGTTCATCGCCACTTGGTTCGCTCCGTTGCTGGGATTGTCGCTACCTCGCTCAACGTCGCGTAGTTCCTTGTGGCTTGACTTACTCCGCTGCTCGGCGTGGCTTGCTTGCGTGGCTTACTTGCGTGGCTTACTTGCGTGGCTTACATGCGTGGCTTACTTGCGTGGCTTGCTCTGCTTGTCGTGGCTTGTTCTGCTCTGCTCGTCGTCTCTCGGCTCCCTGCAGCTACTGCGTCCTGCTGCGCTAGCTTGCGCTGACTGCGTTGCTTCGACGTTGTCTCCGCTTGGCTTCCTGCTGCTACTGTGTCCTGTTGCGTTGGCTTACGCTGACTGCGTTGCTTCGACGTTGTATCCTCTTGGCTTCCTGCTGCTACTGCGTCCTGCTGCGTTAGCTTGCGTTGACTGCGCTGCTTCGACGTTGTCTCCTCTCGCTTCCTGCTGCTACTGTGTCCTGCTACGTTGGCTTACGCTGACTGCGTTGCTTCGACGTTGTATCCTCTTGGCTTCCTGCTGCTACTGCGTCCTGCTGCGTTGGCTGCGTTGCTTCGACGTTGTATCCTCTTGGCTTCCTGCTGCTACTGCGTCCTGCTGCGTTGGCTGCGTTGCTTCGGCGTCGTGGTCTCTTGGCTTCCTGCGCTGACTGCGTAGCTTCGGCGTCGTGGTCACTTGGCTTCCTGCACTGACTGCGTTGCTTCGGCGTCGTGGTCACTTGGCTTCCTGCACTGCTACGCCTGGCTGCGTTGACTTGCGCTGCTTCGTCGTCGTCGTCTTCCTTGCTCAGTTCTTCGTTCGATTCAGACTTGCTTATTGATGGAAGTACAACTCCACAAGAGCAATAGCACAAGTTGAATCGATCGAGCTCAGTTTCTCAATACTGTTTCAAAGAAAGGAAGTACAACTCCACTATCTTCGTCACAGCATGAGTACTGCCGACTGACTCCCCGACCGACTGACCACTGATCGATTCGTTCTCGTATATATTTAGTGACAAACATTCGCTATCCATGAATTATGTTATAGAATAAATTTCGTATGGGAGAAATTTTGCCTTTTTATAATTCGCGGCCGGTGTATGCTTATCTCGGTATATAGCCCCGCTGGGATTTCGTATACTTGTCGGCGGGTTTTCTGTCGCATCGCGTCGCCTGGGACGCTTTTGTGACCCCGCTGACCTTTTTCCAGGTAGATCCCCAATTCTTGGTGCTGTGTTTCAGCTTTGTTTGTGTTTTATGTCCTTTGTTTTAATGTATTTCGGGTTCTATGTTCTCTGTTACGTGTTTTTATGTAACCCCGAGTCTTTAATTTGTGTACCTAATCCTATGTTCTTGGCAATTCATGATGTTCCGTAATCCTAAGTTATACTTCATGTACTTAATCCTATGTTGTTTAATTCTCCTTGTACTTGTTCCTTAGGCGATTGGTGTGGATGGAAATTTCAAAAAGTTTCCGTCCTTACACTTCCTCCTTTCCTTGGTGAAGAGGCCTTATTATGTATACTGCCTGTAGTTCAATTTAAACTATGCTGATTCGGTACGGTCCATCGAATTTTGGGGCTAGTTTTGCTGGTACGGCTGACGCGGTGCCCTTCATATGCTTGGCCTCCAATTCCGAAAGTGTGGGTTCGTGTTCGCTGTATCCTGTTTCCCTGATCCAGGTGACAAATTGTTTTCTGATGTCGTCGACGGTGCCGATGCCGTCGAAGCCGAATTCTTCCGCGTAAATGAGGAGTTCGTCCTTGCGCAAACTGTAGATCCAGTTGGTTTTAACCATGATGCTCGGTTTTCCTGACTCTTTTGGTCACTTTTCTGCACTGACTTGTCACTCACTGTCTGTTCGCGGCAATATTCTTAGTTGTTTCACTGTCTAATTCGTCGTTCACTTCACTGCTATCTGTTAATTGTTTTACTATGTGTTCGCGGGATGATATTTCACTGTTTGTTTGCTCACTGTGTTTTTCAATGTTCGTATATTTACTGTTTATTACTTCACTGCCAGTTTTCCTTGTTTTTAATGGTTATCGTCTGTTCACTAGTTATTCACTATTTATGCACTATTAGTTCACTGCCAGTTTAATGGTTATCGTCTGTTCACTGTCACTTCACTGTTTATGCACTATTCGTTCACTGCCAGTTTTCCTTGTCCTTTATTTTGAGAAGTCCCTGCTCGGGCGCCATTGTAACGACTCGAATTTCCGGGGTAGGCTCATCGGGTGCCGGGATCCGTTACAAAACATTTATTTGATATTAGGACTTCACTTTATTCTCTAACTATAATATATTTTCTACTTTAAACCAACGTTTCAATAATTCTTACTCGTTGCGTCATTCAACTCCGCTCCTGGTTTCCTTCTTGTTCGCCTCCGCGCGTCTGCTCTACTCGCCTTGACTCGCTACTGATCGCCGCCTCTGCTCAACATGCCCATTATGCTGTTCTGTTTGTCGCTGCTAGGTTGGCTTCGTTGCTTGATTTGCTGCTACCTGGCTCAACGTCGCGTGGTCCTTCGCTGCTTGGCTCATCACTGGTCGGTCTGCTCTGTTGCTCGGATTGTCACTACCGGGCCCAACATCGCGTCGTCCTTCGCTGCTTGGCTTTTCTCTGCATGGTATGTCGCTGCGTGGCTTGCTTCGCCGTTTTGGCCTGTCACTGCTTGGCTTTACTCCGCTGCTTCGTTCATCGCCACTTGGTTCGCTCCGTTGCTGGGATTGTCGCTACCTCGCTCAACGTCGCGTAGTTCCTTGTGGCTTGACTTACTCCGCTGCTCGGCGTGGCTTGCTGCGTTGGCTTGCTTGCGTGGCTCGCTCTGCTTGTCGTGGCTTGTTCTGCTCTGCTCGTCGTGGCTCGCTACATACCGCTGCCGTTTGGCCTGTCACTGCTTGGCTTTACTCCGCTGCTTCGTTCATCGCCGCTTGGTCCGCTCCGTTGCTGGGATTGTCGCTACCTCGCTCAACGTCGCGTAGTTCCTTGTGGCTTGACTTACTCCGCTGCTCGGCGTGGCTTGCTTGCGTGGCTTGCTCTGCTTGTCGTGGCTTGTTCTGCTCTGCTCGTCGTGGTTCGCTACGTACCGCTGCCGTTTGGCCTGCCACTGCTTGACTTTACTCCGCTGCTTCGTTCATCGCCACTTGGTTCGCTCCGTTGCTGGGATTGTCGCTACCTCGCTCAACGTCGCGTAGTTCCTTGTGGCTTGACTTACTCCGCTGCTCGGCGTGGCTTGCTTGCGTGGCTTACTTGCGTGGCTTACTTGCGTGGCTTACATGCGTGGCTTACTTGCGTGGCTTGCTCTGCTTGTCGTGGCTTGTTCTGCTCTGCTCGTCGTCTCTCGGCTCCCTGCAGCTACTGCGTCCTGCTGCGCTAGCTTGCGCTGACTGCGTTGCTTCGACGTTGTCTCCGCTTGGCTTCCTGCTGCTACTGTGTCCTGTTGCGTTGGCTTACGCTGACTGCGTTGCTTCGACGTTGTATCCTCTTGGCTTCCTGCTGCTACTGCGTCCTGCTGCGTTAGCTTGCGTTGACTGCGCTGCTTCGACGTTGTCTCCTCTCGCTTCCTGCTGCTACTGTGTCCTGCTACGTTGGCTTACGCTGACTGCGTTGCTTCGACGTTGTATCCTCTTGGCTTCCTGCTGCTACTGCGTCCTGCTGCGTTGGCTGCGTTGCTTCGACGTTGTATCCTCTTGGCTTCCTGCTGCTACTGCGTCCTGCTGCGTTGGCTGCGTTGCTTCGGCGTCGTGGTCTCTTGGCTTCCTGCGCTGACTGCGTAGCTTCGGCGTCGTGGTCACTTGGCTTCCTGCACTGACTGCGTTGCTTCGGCGTCGTGGTCACTTGGCTTCCTGCACTGCTACGCCTGGCTGCGTTGACTTGCGCTGCTTCGTCGTCGTCGTCTTCCTTGCTCAGTTCTTCGTTCGATTCAGACTTGCTTATTGATGGAAGTACAACTCCACAAGAGCAATAGCACAAGTTGAATCGATCGAGCTCAGTTTCTCAATACTGTTTCAAAGAAAGGAAGTACAACTCCACTATCTTCGTCACAGCATGAGTACTGCCGACTGACTCCCCGACCGACTGACCACTGATCGATTCGTTCTCGTATATATTTAGTGACAAACATTCGCTATCCATGAATTATGTTATAGAATAAATTTCGTATGGGAGAAATTTTGCCTTTTTATAATTCGCGGCCGGTGTATGCTTATCTCGGTATATAGCCCCGCTGGGATTTCGTATACTTGTCGGCGGGTTTTCTGTCGCATCGCGTCGCCTGGGACGCTTTTGTGACCCCGCTGACCTTTTTCCAGGTAGATCCCCAATTCTTGGTGCTGTGTTTCAGCTTTGTTTGTGTTTTATGTCCTTTGTTTTAATGTATTTCGGGTTCTATGTTCTCTGTTACGTGTTTTTATGTAACCCCGAGTCTTTAATTTGTGTACCTAATCCTATGTTCTTGGCAATTCATGATGTTCCGTAATCCTAAGTTATACTTCATGTACTTAATCCTATGTTGTTTAATTCTCCTTGTACTTGTTCCTTAGGCGATTGGTGTGGATGGAAATTTCAAAAAGTTTCCGTCCTTACACTATGCGCTCACACCCAGTATGGGGTACGTATGGGGTACGATCGTACCCCATTCGTACCCTTTACGTACTCCACGCCCCCAAAATGAACTTCCGCTCTCCTGGGCTCAAATTTTTGTTTTTTTAAATCTGTTTGCGGATTTGAATTTAATTTTAATTTTAATTTAAGTGGTCACTTGTAAAAATCTCATCCTATGCGCTCATACCCAGTATGGGGTACGTATGGGGTACGATCGCACACCATACGTACCCTATACGTACTCCACGCCCCCAAAATGAACTTCCGCTCTCCTGGGCTCAAATTTTTGTTTTTTTAAATCTGTTTGCGGATTTGAATTTAATTTTAATTTTAATTTAAGTGGTCACTTGTAAAAATCTCAGCCTATGCGCTCATATCCCTTGGGGGGTACGTTTCGTACCCACCACGTACCCCCCACGCCCCCCGAATGAATTTCCGCTCTCCTGGGCTCAAATTTTTGTTTTTTTTAAATCTGTTTGCGGATTTGAATTTAATTTTAATTTTAATTTAAGTGGTCACTTGTAAAAATCTCATCCTATGCGCTCATACCCAGTATGGGGTACGTATGGGGTACGATCGTACCCCATTCGTACCCTTTACGTACTCCACGCCCCCAAAATGAACTTCCGCTCTCCTGGGCTCAAATTTTTGTTTTTTTAAATCTGTTTGCGGATTTGAATTTAATTTTAATTTTAATTTAAGTGGTCACTTGTAAAAATCTCAGCCTATGCGCTCATACCCCTTGGGGGGTACGTTTCGTACCCACCACGTACCCCCCACGCCCCCCGAATGAATTTCCGCTCTCCTGGGCTCAAATTTTTGTTTTTTTAAATCTGTTTGCGGATTTGAATTTAATTTTAATTTTAATTTAAGTGGTCACTTGTAAAAATCTCAGCCTATGCGCTCATATCCCTTGGGGGGTACGTTTCGTACCCACCACGTACCCCCCACGCCCCCCGAATGAATTTCCGCTCTCCTGGGCTCAAATTTTTGTTTTTTTAAATCTGTTTGCGGATTTGAATTTAATTTTAATTTTAATTTAAGTGGTCACTTGTAAAAATCTCAGCCTATGCGCTCATATCCCTTGGGGGGTACGTTTCGTACCCACCACGTACCCCCCACGCCCCCCGAATGAATTTCCGCTCTCCTGGGCTCAAATTTTTGTTTTTTTAAATCTGTTTGCGGATTTGAATTTAATTTTAATTTTAATTTAAGTGGTCACTTGTAAAAATCTCAGCTTATGCGCTCATACCCCTTGGGGGGTACGTGGTGGGTACGTTTCGTACCCACCACGTACCCCCCACGCCCCCCGAATGAATTTCCGCTCTCCTGGGCTCAAATTTTTGTTTTTTTAAATCTGTTTGCGGATTTGAATTTAATTTTAATTTTAATTTAAGTGGTCACTTGTAAAAATCTCAGCCTATGCGCTCATATCCCTTGGGGGGTACGTTTCGTACCCACCACGTACCCCCCACGCCCCCCGAATGAATTTCCGCTCTCCTGGGCTCAAATTTTTGTTTTTTTTAAATCTGTTTGCGGATTTGAATTTAATTTTAATTTTAATTTAAGTGGTCACTTGTAAAAATCTCATCCTATGCGCTCATACCCAGTATGGGGTACGTATGGGGTACGATCGTACCCCATTCGTACCCTTTACGTACTCTACGCCCCCAAAATGAACTTCCGCTCTCCTGGGCTCAAATTTTTGTTTTTTTAAATCTGTTTGCGGATTTGAATTTAATTTTAATTTTAATTTAAGTGGTCACTTGTAAAAATCTCAGCCTATGCGCTCATACCCCTTGGGGGGTACGTTTCGTACCCACCACGTACCCCCCACGCCCCCCGAATGAATTTCCGCTCTCCTGGGCTCAAATTTTTGTTTTTTTAAATCTGTTTGCGGATTTGAATTTAATTTTAATTTTAATTTAAGTGGTCACTTGTAAAAATCTCAGCCTATGCGCTCATATCCCTTGGGGGGTACGTTTCGTACCCACCACGTACCCCCCACGCCCCCCGAATGAATTTCCGCTCTCCTGGGCTCAAATTTTTGTTTTTTTAAATCTGTTTGCGGATTTGAATTTAATTTTAATTTTAATTTAAGTGGTCACTTGTAAAAATCTCAGCCTATGCGCTCATATCCCTTGGGGGGTACGTTTCGTACCCACCACGTACCCCCCACGCCCCCCGAATGAATTTCCGCTCTCCTGGGCTCAAATTTTTGTTTTTTTAAATCTGTTTGCGGATTTGAATTTAATTTTAATTTTAATTTAAGTGGTCACTTGTAAAAATCTCAGCCTATGCGCTCATACCCCTTGGGGGGTACGTGGTGGGTACGTTTCGTACCCACCACGTACCCCCCACGCCCCCCGAATGAATTTCCGCTCTCCTGGGCTCAAATTTTTGTTTTTTTAAATCTGTTTGCGGATTTGAATTTAATTTTAATTTTAATTTAAGTGGTCACTTGTAAAAATCTCATCCTATGCGCTCATACCCAGTATGGGGTACGTATGGGGTACGATCGTACCCCATTCGTACCCTTTACGTACTCCACGCCCCCAAAATGAACTTCCGCTCTCCTGGGCTCAAATTTTTGTTTTTTTAAATCTGTTTGCGGATTTGAATTTAATTTTAATTTTAATTTAAGTGGTCACTTGTAAAAATCTCAGCCTATGCGCTCATACCCCTTGGGGGGTACGTGGTGGGTACGTTTCGTACCCACCACGTACCCCCCACGCCCCCCGAATGAATTTCCGCTCTCCTGGGCTCAAATTTTTGTTTTTTTAAATCTGTTTGCGGATTTGAATTTAATTTTAATTTTAATTTAAGTGGTCACTTGTAAAAATCTCAGCCTATGCGCTCATATCCCTTGGGGGGTACGTTTCGGTCCCTCCCCCCCCCACGCCCCCCCAATGAATTTCCGCTCTCCTGGGCTCAAATTTTTGTTTTTTTAAATCTGTTTGCGGATTTGAATTTAATTTTAATTTGAATTTAAGTGGTCACTTGTAAAAATCTCAGCCTATTCACTCATACCCCTTGGGGGGTACGTGGTGGGTACGTTTCGTACCCACCACGTACCCCCCACGCCCCCCGAATGAATTTCCGCTCTCCTGGGCTCAAATTTTTGTTTTTTTAAATCTGTTTGCGGATTTGAATTTAATTTTAATTTTAATTTAAGTGGTCACTTGTAAAAATCTCAGCCTATGCGCTCATATCCCTTGGGGGGTACGTTTCGTACCCACCACGTACCCCCCACGCCCCCCGAATGAATTTCCGCTCTCCTGGGCTCAAATTTTTGTTTTTTTAAATCTGTTTGCGGATTTGAATTTAATTTTAATTTTAATTTAAGTGGTCACTTGTAAAAATCTCATCCTATGCGCTCATACCCAGTATGGGGTACGTATGGGGTACGATCGTACCCCATTCGTACCCTTTACGTACTCCACGCCCCCAAAATGAACTTCCGCTCTCCTGGGCTCAAATTTTTGTTTTTTTAAATCTGTTTGCGGATTTGAATTTAATTTTAATTTTAATTTAAGTGGTCACTTGTAAAAATCTCAGCCTATGCGCTCATACCCCTTGGGGGGTACGTGGTGGGTACGTTTCGTACCCACCACGTACCCCCCACGCCCCCCGAATGAATTTCCGCTCTCCTGGGCTCAAATTTTTGTTTTTTTAAATCTGTTTGCGGATTTGAATTTAATTTTAATTTTAATTTAAATGGTCACTTGTAAAAATCTCAGCCTATGCGCTCATATCCCTTGGGGGGTACGTTTCGTACCCACCACGTACCCCCCACGCCCCCCGAATGAATTTCCGCTCTCCTGGGCTCAAATTTTTGTTTTTTTAAATCTGTTTGCGGATTTGAATTTAATTTTAATTTTAATTTAAGTGGTCACTTGTAAAAATCTCATCCTATGCGCTCATACCCAGTATGGGGTACGTATGGGGTACGATCGTACCCCATTCGTACCCTTTACGTACTCCACGCCCCCAAAATGAACTTCCGCTCTACTGGGCTAAAATTTTTGTTTTTTTAAATCTGTTTGCGGATTTGAATTTAATTTTAATTTTAATTTAAGTGGTCACTTGTAAAAATCTCAGCCTATGCGCTCATACCCCTTGGGGGGTACGTGGTGTGTACGTTTCGTACCCACCACGTACCCTCCTCGCCCCCCGAATGAATTTCCGCTCTCCTGGGCTCAAATTTTTGTTTTTTTAAATCTGTTTGCGGATTTGAATTTAATTTTAATTTTAATTTAAGTGGTCACTTGTAAAAATCTCAGCCTATGCGCTCATATCCCTTGGGGGGTACGTTTCGTACCCACCACGTACCCCCCACGCCCCCGAATGAATTTCCGCTCTCCTGGGCTCAAATTTTTGTTTTTTTTAAATCTGTTTGCGGATTTGAATTTAATTTTAATTTTAATTTAAGTGGTCACTTGTAAAAATCTCAGCCTATGCGCTCATACCCCTTGAGGGGTACGTGGTGGGTACGTTTCGTACCCACCACGTACCCCCCACGCCCCCCGAATGAATTTCCGCTCTCCTGGGCTCAAATTTTTGTTTTTTTAAATCTGTTTGCGGATTTGAATTTAATTTTAATTTTAATTTAAGTGGTCACTTGTAAAAATCTCAGCCTATGCGCTCATATCCCTTGGGGGGTACGTTTCGTACCCACCACGTACCCCCCACGCCCCCCGAATGAATTTCCGCTCTCCTGGGCTCAAATTTTTGTTTTTTTAAATCTGTTTGCGGATTTGAATTTAATTTTAATTTTAATTTAAGTGGTCACTTGTAAAAATCTCATCCTATGCGCTCATACCCAGTATGGGGTACGTATGGGGTACGATCGTACCCCATTCGTACCCTTTACGTACTCCACGCCCCCAAAATGAACTTCCGCTCTCCTGGGCTCAAATTTTTGTTTTTTTAAATCTGTTTGCGGATTTGAATTTAATTTTAATTTTAATTTAAGTGGTCACTTGTAAAAATCTCAGCCTATGCGCTCATACCCCTTGGGGGGTACGTGGTGGGTACGTTTCGTACCCACCACGTACCCCCCACGCCCCCCGAATGAATTTCCGCTCTCCTGGGCTCAAATTTTTGTTTTTTTAAATCTATTTGCGGATTTGAATTTAATTTTAATTTTAATTTAAGTGGTCACTTGTAAAAATCTCAGCCTATGCGCTCATATCCCTTGGGGGGTACGTTTCGTACCCACCACGTACCCCCCACGCCCCCCGAATGAATTTCCGCTCTCCTGGGCTCAAATTTTTGTTTTTTTAAATCTGTTTGCGGATTTGAATTTAATTTTAATTTTAATTTAAGTGGTCACTTGTAAAAATCTCATCCTATGCGCTCACACCCAGTATGGGGTACGTATGGGGTACGATCGTACCCCATTCGTACCCTTTACGTACTCCACGCCCCCAAAATGAACTTCCGCTCTCCTGGGCTCAAATTTTTGTTTTTTTAAATCTGTTTGCGGATTTGAATTTAATTTTAATTTTAATTTAAGTGGTCACTTGTAAAAATCTCAGCCTATGCGCTCATATCCCTTGGGGGGTACGTTTCGTACCCACCACGTACCCCCCACGCCCCCCGAATGAATTTCCGCTCTCTTGGGCTCAAATTTTTGTTTTTTTAAATCTGTTTGCGGATTTGAATTTAATTTTAATTTAAGTGGTCACTTGTAAAAATCTCAGCCTATGCGCTCATACCCCTTGGGAAGTACGTGGTGGGTACGTTTCGGTCCCTCCCCCCTCCCACGCCCCCCCAATGAATTTCCGCTCTCCTGGGCTCAAATTTTTGTTTTTTTAAATCTGTTTGCGGATTTGAATTTAATTTTAATTTTAATTTAAGTGGTCACTTGTAAAAATCTCAGCCTATTCACTCATACCCCTTGGGGGGTACGTGGTGGGTACGTTTCGTACCCACCACGTACCCCCCACGCCCCCCGAATGAATTTCCGCTCTCCTGGGCTCAAATTTTTGTTTTTTTAAATCTGTTTGCGGATTTGAATTTAATTTGAATTTTAATTTAAGTGGTCACTTGTAAAAATCTCATCCTATGCGCTCATACCCAGTATGGGGTACGTATGGGGTACGATCGTACCCCATTCGTACCCTTTACGTACTCCACGCCCCCAAAATGAACTTCCGCTCTCCTGGGCTCAAATTTTTATTTTTTTAAATCTGTTTGCGGATTTGAATTTAATTTTAATTTTAATTTAAGTGGTCACTTGTAAAAATCTCAGCCTATGCGCTCATACCCCTTGGGGGGTACGTGGTGGGTACGTTTCGTACCCACCACGTACCCCCCACGCCCCCCGAATGAATTTCCGCTCTCCTGGGCTCAAATTTTTTTTTTTAAATCTGTTTGCGGATTTGAATTTAATTTTAATTTTAATTTAAGTGGTCACTTGTAAAAATCTCAGCCTATGCGCTCATATCCCTTGGGGGGTACGTTTCGTACCCACCACGTACCCCCCACGCCCCCCGAATGAATTTCCGCTCTCCTGGGCTCAAATTTTTGTTTTTTTAAATCTGTTTGCGGATTTGAATTTAATTTTAATTTTAATTTAAGTGGTCACTTGTAAAAATCTCAGCCTATGCGCTCATATCCCTTGGGGGGTACGTTTCGTACCCACCACGTACCCCCCACGCCCCCCGAATGAATTTCCGCTCTCTTGGGCTCAAATTTTTGTTTTTTTAAATCTGTTTGCGGATTTGAATTTAATTTTAATTTTAATTTAAGTGGTCACTTGTAAAAATCTCAGCCTATGCGCTCATATCCCTTGGGGGGTACGTTTCGTACCCACCACGTACCCCCCACGCCCCCCGAATGAATTTCCGCTCTCTTGGGCTCAAATTTTTGTTTTTTTAAATCTGTTTGCGGATTTGAATTTAATTTTAATTTAAGTGGTCACTTGTAAAAATCTCAGCCTATGCGCTCATACCCCTTGGGAAGTACGTGGTGGGTACGTTTCGGTCCCTCCCCCCCCACGCCCCCCCAATGAATTTCCGCTCTCCTGGGCTCAAATTTTTGTTTTTTTAAATCTGTTTGCGGATTTGAATTTAATTTTAATTTTAATTTAAGTGGTCACTTGTAAAAATCTCATCCTATGCGCTCACACCCAGTATGGG
Source organism: Beris morrisii (assembly GCA_951812415.1). NCBI lineage: Eukaryota > Metazoa > Arthropoda > Insecta > Diptera > Stratiomyidae > Beris > Beris morrisii. The sequence continues at coordinate 21,645,312 of OX638311.1, forward strand.
GTACGTATGGGGTACGATCGTACCCCATTCGTACCCTTTACGTACTCCACGCCCCCAAAATGAACTTCCGCTCTCCTGGGCTCAAATTTTTGTTTTTTTAAATCTGTTTGCGGATTTGAATTTAATTTTAATTTTAATTTAAGTGGTCACTTGTAAAAATCTCATCCTATGCGCTCATACCCAGTATGGGGTACGTATGGGGTACGATCGCACACCATACGTACCCTATACGTACTCCACGCCCCCAAAATGAACTTCCGCTCTCCTGGGCTCAAATTTTTGTTTTTTTAAATCTGTTTGCGGATTTGAATTTAATTTTAATTTTAATTTAAGTGGTCACTTGTAAAAATCTCAGCCTATGCGCTCATATCCCTTGGGGGGTACGTTTCGTACCCACCACGTACCCCCCACGCCCCCCGAATGAATTTCCGCTCTCCTGGGCTCAAATTTTTGTTTTTTTTAAATCTGTTTGCGGATTTGAATTTAATTTTAATTTTAATTTAAGTGGTCACTTGTAAAAATCTCATCCTATGCGCTCATACCCAGTATGGGGTACGTATGGGGTACGATCGTACCCCATTCGTACCCTTTACGTACTCCATGCCCCCAAAATGAACTTCCGCTCTCCTGGGCTCAAATTTTTGTTTTTTTAAATCTGTTTGCGGATTTGAATTTAATTTTAATTTTAATTTAAGTGGTCACTTGTAAAAATCTCAGCCTATGCGCTCATACCCCTTGGGGGGTACGTTTCGTACCCACCACGTACCCCCCACGCCCCCCGAATGAATTTCCGCTCTCCTGGGCTCAAATTTTTGTTTTTTTAAATCTGTTTGCGGATTTGAATTTAATTTTAATTTTAATTTAAGTGGTCACTTGTAAAAATCTCAGCCTATGCGCTCATATCCCTTGGGGGGTACGTTTCGTACCCACCACGTACCCCCCACGCCCCCCGAATGAATTTCCGCTCTCCTGGCCTCAAATTTTTGTTTTTTTAAATCTGTTTGCGGATTTGAATTTAATTTTAATTTTAATTTAAGTGGTCACTTGTAAAAATCTCAGCCTATGCGCTCATATCCCTTGGGGGGTACGTTTCGTACCCACCACGTACCCCCCACGCCCCCCGAATGAATTTCCGCTCTCCTGGGCTCAAATTTTTGTTTTTTTAAATCTGTTTGCGGATTTGAATTTAATTTTAATTTTAATTTAAGTGGTCACTTGTAAAAATCTCAGCCTATGCGCTCATACCCCTTGGGGGGTACGTGGTGGGTACGTTTCGTACCCACCACGTACCCCCCACGCCCCCCGAATGAATTTCCGCTCTCCTGGGCTCAAATTTTTGTTTTTTTAAATCTGTTTGCGGATTTGAATTTAATTTTAATTTTAATCTAAGTGGTCACTTGTAAAAATCTCAGCCTATGCGCTCATACCCCTTGGGGGGTACGTGGTGGGTACGTTTCGTACCCACCACGTACCCCCCACGCCCCCCGAATGAATTTCCGCTCTCCTGGGCTCAAATTTTTGTTTTTTTAAATCTGTTTGCGGATTTGAATTTAATTTTAATTTTAATTTAAGTGGTCACTTGTAAAAATCTCAGCCTATGCGCTCATATCCCTTGGGGGGTACGTTTCGTACCCACCACGTACCCCCCACGCCCCCCGAATGAATTTCCGCTCTCCTGGGCTCAAATTTTTGTTTTTTTAAATCTGTTTGCGGATTTGAATTTAATTTTAATTTTAATTTAAGTGGTCACTTGTAAAAATCTCATCCTATGCGCTCATACCCAGTATGGGGTACGTATGGGGTACGATCGTACCCCATTCGTACCCTTTACGTACTCCACGCCCCCAAAATGAACTTCCGCTCTCCTGGGCTCAAATTTTTGTTTTTTTAAATCTGTTTGCGGATTTGAATTTAATTTTAATTTTAATTTAAGTGGTCACTTGTAAAAATCTCAGCCTATGCGCTCATACCCCTTGGGGGGTACGTGGTGGGTACGTTTCGTACCCACCACGTACCCCCCACGCCCCCCGAATGAATTTCCGCTCTCCTGGGCTCAAATTTTTGTTTTTTTAAATCTGTTTGCGGATTTGAATTTAATTTTAATTTTAATTTAAGTGGTCACTTGTAAAAATCTCAGCCTATGCGCTCATATCCCTTGGGGGGTACGTTTCGTACCCACCACGTACCCCCCACGCCCCCCGAATGAATTTCCGCTCTCCTGGGCTCAAATTTTTGTTTTTTTTAAATCTGTTTGCGGATTTGAATTTAATTTTAATTTTAATTTAAGTGGTCACTTGTAAAAATCTCAGCCTATGCGCTCATACCCCTTGGGGGGTACGTGGTGGGTACGTTTCGTACCCACCACGTACCCCCCACGCCCCCCGAATGAATTTCCGCTCTCCTGGGCTCAAATTTTTGTTTTTTTAAATCTGTTTGCGGATTTGAATTTAATTTTAATTTTAATTTAAGTGGTCACTTGTAAAAATCTCAGCCTATGCGCTCATATCCCTTGGGGGGTACGTTTCGTACCCACCACGTACCCCCCCACGCCCCCCGAATGAATTTCCGCTCTCCTGGGCTCAAATTTTTGTTTTTTTAAATCTGTTTGCGGATTTGAATTTAATTTTAATTTTAATTTAAGTGGTCACTTGTAAAAATCTCAGCCTATGCGCTCATATCCCTTGGGGGGTACGTTTCGTACCCACCACGTACCCCCCACGCCCCCCGAATGAATTTCCGCTCTCCTGGGCTCAAATTTTTGTTTTTTTAAATCTGTTTGCGGATTTGAATTTAATTTTAATTTTAATTTAAGTGGTCACTTGTAAAAATCTCATCCTATGCGCTCACACCCAGTATGGGGTACGTATGGAGTACGATCGTACCCCATTCGTACCCTTTACGTACTCCACGCCCCCAAAATGAACTTCCGCTCTCCTGGGCTCAAATTTTTGTTTTTTTAAATCTGTTTGCGGATTTGAATTTAATTTTAATTTTAATTTAAGTGGTCACTTGTAAAAATCTCAGCCTATGCGCTCATATCCCTTGGGGGGTACGTTTCGTACCCACCACGTACCCCCCACGCCCCCCGAATGAATTTCCGCTCTCTTGGGCTCAAATTTTTGTTTTTTTAAATCTGTTTGCGGATTTGAATTTAATTTTAATTTAAGTGGTCACTTGTAAAAATCTCAGCCTATGCGCTCATACCCCTTGGGAAGTACGTGGTGGGTACGTTTCGGTCCCTCCCCCCCCCCCCCACGCCCCCCCAATGAATTTCCGCTCTCCTGGGCTCAAATTTTTGTTTTTTTAAATCTTTTTGCGGATTTGAATTTAATTTTAATTTTAATTTAAGTGGTCACTTGTAAAAATCTCATCCTATGCGCTCACACCCAGTATGGGGTACGTATGGGGTACGATCGTACCCCATTCGTACCCTTTACGTACTCCACGCCCCCAAAATGAACTTCCGCTCTCCTGGGCTCAAATTTTTGTTTTTTTAAATCTGTTTGCGGATTTGAATTTAATTTTAATTTTAATTTAAGTGGTCACTTGTAAAAATCTCATCCTATGCGCTCATACCCAGTATGGGGTACGTATGGGGTACGATCGCACACCATACGTACCCTATACGTACTCCACGCCCCCAAAATGAACTTCCGCTCTCCTGGGCTCAAATTTTTGTTTTTTTAAATCTGTTTGCGGATTTGAATTTAATTTTAATTTTAATTTAAGTGGTCACTTGTAAAAATCTCAACCTATGCGCTCATATCCCTTGGGGGGTACGTTTCGTACCCACCACGTACCCCCCACGCCCCCCGAATGAATTTCCGCTCTCTTGGGCTCAAATTTTTGTTTTTTTAAATCTGTTTGCGGATTTGAATTTAATTTTAATTTAAGTGGTCACTTGTAAAAATCTCAGCCTATGCGCTCATACCCCTTGGGAAGTACGTGGTGGGTACGTTTCGGTCCCTCCCCCCCCCACGCCCCCCCAATGAATTTCCGCTCTCCTGGGCTCAAATTTTTGTTTTTTTAAATCTGTTTGCGGATTTGAATTTAATTTTAATTTTAATTTAAGTGGTCACTTGTAAAAATCTCATCCTATGCGCTCACACCCAGTATGGGGTACGTATGGGGTACGATCGTACCCCATTCGTACCCTTTACGTACTCCACGCCCCCAAAATGAACTTCCGCTCTCCTGGGCTCAAATTTTTGTTTTTTTAAATCTGTTTGCGGATTTGAATTTAATTTTAATTTTAATTTAAGTGGTCACTTGTAAAAATCTCAGCCTATGCGCTCATACCCCTTGGGGGGTACGTTTCGTACCCACCACGTACCCCCCACGCCCCCCGAATGAATTTCCGCTCTCCTGGGCTCAAATTTTTGTTTTTTTAAATCTGTTTGCGGATTTGAATTTAATTTTAATTTTAATTTAAGTGGTCACTTGTAAAAATCTCAGCCTATGCGCTCATATCCCTTGGGGGGTACGTTTCGTACCCACCACGTACCCCCCACGCCCCCCGAATGAATTTCCGCTCTCCTGGGCTCAAATTTTTGTTTTTTTAAATCTGTTTGCGGATTTGAATTTAATTTTAATTTTAATTTAAGTGGTCACTTGTAAAAATCTCAGCCTATGCGCTCATATCCCTTGGGGGGTACGTTTCGTACCCACCACGTACCCCCCACGCCCCCCGAATGAATTTCCGCTCTCCTGGGCTCAAATTTTTGTTTTTTTAAATCTGTTTGCGGATTTGAATTTAATTTTAATTTTAATTTAAGTGGTCACTTGTAAAAATCTCAGCCTATGCGCTCATACCCCTTGGGGGGTACGTGGTGGGTACGTTTCGTACCCACCACGTACCCCCCACGCCCCCCGAATGAATTTCCGCTCTCCTGGGCTCAAATTTTTGTTTTTTTAAATCTGTTTGCGGATTTGAATTTAATTTTAATTTTAATTTAAGTGGTCACTTGTAAAAATCTCAGCCTATGCGCTCATATCCCTTGGGGGTACGTTTCGTACCCACCACGTACCCCCCACGCCCCCCGAATGAATTTCCGCTCTCCTGGGCTCAAATTTTTGTTTTTTTTAAATCTGTTTGCGGATTTGAATTTAATTTTAATTTTAATTTAAGTGGTCACTTGTAAAAATCTCATCCTATGCGCTCATACCCAGTATGGGGTACGTATGGGGTACGATCGTACCCCATTCGTACCCTTTACGTACTCCACGCCCCCAAAATGAACTTCCGCTCTCCTGGGCTCAAATTTTTGTTTTTTTAAATCTGTTTGCGGATTTGAATTTAATTTTAATTTTAATTTAAGTGGTCACTTGTAAAAATCTCAGCCTATGCGCTCATACCCCTTGGGGGGTACGTTTCGTACCCACCACGTACCCCCCACGCCCCCCGAATGAATTTCCGCTCTCCTGGGCTCAAATTTTTGTTTTTTTAAATCTGTTTGCGGATTTGAATTTAATTTTAATTTTAATTTAAGTGGTCACTTGTAAAAATCTCAGCCTATGCGCTCATATCCCTTGGGGGGTACGTTTCGTACCCACCACGTACCCCCCACGCCCCCCGAATGAATTTCCGCTCTCCTGGGCTCAAATTTTTGTTTTTTTAAATCTGTTTGCGGATTTGAATTTAATTTTAATTTTAATTTAAGTGGTCACTTGTAAAAATCTCAGCCTATGCGCTCATATCCCTTGGGGGGTACGTTTCGTACCCACCACGTACCCCCCACGCCCCCCGAATGAATTTCCGCTCTCCTGGGCTCAAATTTTTGTTTTTTTAAATCTGTTTGCGGATTTGAATTTAATTTTAATTTTAATTTAAGTGGTCACTTGTAAAAATCTCAGCCTATGCGCTCATACCCCTTGGGGGGTACGTGGTGGGTACGTTTCGTACCCACCACGTACCCCCCACGCCCCCCGAATGAATTTCCGCTCTCCTGGGCTCAAATTTTTGTTTTTTTAAATCTGTTTGCGGATTTGAATTTAATTTTAATTTTAATTTAAGTGGTCACTTGTAAAAATCTCATCCTATGCGCTCATACCCAGTATGGGGTACGTATGGGGTACGATCGTACCCCATTCGTACCCTTTACGTACTCCACGCCCCCAAAATGAACTTCCGCTCTCCTGGGCTCAAATTTTTGTTTTTTTAAATCTGTTTGCGGATTTGAATTTAATTTTAATTTTAATTTAAGTGGTCACTTGTAAAAATCTCAGCCTATGCGCTCATACCCCTTGGGGGGTACGTGGTGGGTACGTTTCGTACCCACCACGTACCCCCCACGCCCCCCGAATGAATTTCCGCTCTCCTGGGCTCAAATTTTTGTTTTTTTAAATCTGTTTGCGGATTTGAATTTAATTTTAATTTTAATTTAAGTGGTCACTTGTAAAAATCTCAGCCTATGCGCTCATATCCCTTGGGGGTACGTTTCGTACCCACCACGTACCCCCCACGCCCCCCGAATGAATTTCCGCTCTCCTGGGCTCAAATTTTTGTTTTTTTAAATCTGTTTGCGGATTTGAATTTAATTTTAATTTTAATTTAAGTGGTCACTTGTAAAAATCTCATCCTATGCGCTCACACCCAGTATGGGGTACGTATGGGGTACGATCGTACCCCATTCGTACCCTTTACGTACTCCACGCCCCCAAAATGAACTTCCGCTCTCCTGGGCTCAAATTTTTGTTTTTTTAAATCTGTTTGCGGATTTGAATTTAATTTTAATTTTAATTTAAGTGGTCACTTGTAAAAATCTCATCCTATGCGCTCATATCCCTTGGGGGGTACGTTTCGTACCCACCACGTACCCCCCACGCCCCCCGAATGAATTTCCGCTCTCCTGGGCTCAAATTTTTGTTTTTTTTAAATCTGTTTGCGGATTTGAATTTAATTTTAATTTTAATTTAAGTGGTCACTTGTAAAAATCTCATCCTATGCGCTCATACCCAGTATGGGGTACGTATGGGGTACGATCGTAATCCATTCGTACCCTTTACGTACTCCACGCCCCCAAAATGAACTTCCGCTCTCCTGGGCTCAAATTTTTGTTTTTTTAAATCTGTTTGCGGATTTGAATTTAATTTTAATTTTAATTTAAGTGGTCACTTGTAAAAATCTCAGCCTATGCGCTCATACCCCTTGGGGGGTACGTTTCGTACCCACCACGTACCCCCCACGCCCCCCGAATGAATTTCCGCTCTCCTGGGCTCAAATTTTTGTTTTTTTAAATCTGTTTGCGGATTTGAATTTAATTTTAATTTTAATTTAAGTGGTCACTTGTAAAAATCTCAGCCTATGCGCTCATATCCCTTGGGGGGTACGTTTCGTACCCACCACGTACCCCCCACGCCCCCCGAATGAATTTCCGCTCTCCTGGGCTCAAATTTTTGTTTTTTTAAATCTGTTTGCGGATTTGAATTTAATTTTAATTTTAATTTAAGTGGTCACTTGTAAAAATCTCAGCCTATGCGCTCATATCCCTTGGGGGGTACGTTTCGTACCCACCACGTACCCCCCACGCCCCCCGAATGAATTTCCGCTCTCCTGGGCTCAAATTTTTGTTTTTTTAAATCTGTTTGCGGATTTGAATTTAATTTTAATTTTAATTTAAGTGGTCACTTGTAAAAATCTCAGCTTATGCGCTCATACCCCTTGGGGGGTACGTGGTGGGTACGTTTCGTACCCACCACGTACCCCCCACGCCCCCCGAATGAATTTCCGCTCTCCTGGGCTCAAATTTTTGTTTTTTTAAATCTGTTTGCGGATTTGAATTTAATTTTAATTTTAATTTAAGTGGTCACTTGTAAAAATCTCAGCCTATGCGCTCATATCCCTTGGGGGGTACGTTTCGTACCCACCACGTACCCCCCACGCCCCCCGAATGAATTTCCGCTCTCCTGGGCTCAAATTTTTGTTTTTTTTAAATCTGTTTGCGGATTTGAATTTAATTTTAATTTTAATTTAAGTGGTCACTTGTAAAAATCTCATCCTATGCGCTCATACCCAGTATGGGGTACGTATGGGGTACGATCGTACCCCATTCGTACCCTTTACGTACTCTACGCCCCCAAAATGAACTTCCGCTCTCCTGGGCTCAAATTTTTGTTTTTTTAAATCTGTTTGCGGATTTGAATTTAATTTTAATTTTAATTTAAGTGGTCACTTGTAAAAATCTCAGCCTATGCGCTCATACCCCTTGGGGGGTACGTTTCGTACCCACCACGTACCCCCCACGCCCCCCGAATGAATTTCCGCTCTCCTGGGCTCAAATTTTTGTTTTTTTAAATCTGTTTGCGGATTTGAATTTAATTTTAATTTTAATTTAAGTGGTCACTTGTAAAAATCTCAGCCTATGCGCTCATATCCCTTGGGGGGTACGTTTCGTACCCACCACGTACCCCCCACGCCCCCCGAATGAATTTCCGCTCTCCTGGGCTCAAATTTTTGTTTTTTTAAATCTGTTTGCGGATTTGAATTTAATTTTAATTTTAATTTAAGTGGTCACTTGTAAAAATCTCAGCCTATGCGCTCATATCCCTTGGGGGGTACGTTTCGTACCCACCACGTACCCCCCACGCCCCCCGAATGAATTTCCGCTCTCCTGGGCTCAAATTTTTGTTTTTTTAAATCTGTTTGCGGATTTGAATTTAATTTTAATTTTAATTTAAGTGGTCACTTGTAAAAATCTCAGCCTATGCGCTCATACCCCTTGGGGGGTACGTGGTGGGTACGTTTCGTACCCACCACGTACCCCCCACGCCCCCCGAATGAATTTCCGCTCTCCTGGGCTCAAATTTTTGTTTTTTTAAATCTGTTTGCGGATTTGAATTTAATTTTAATTTTAATTTAAGTGGTCACTTGTAAAAATCTCATCCTATGCGCTCATACCCAGTATGGGGTACGTATGGGGTACGATCGTACCCCATTCGTACCCTTTACGTACTCCACGCCCCCAAAATGAACTTCCGCTCTCCTGGGCTCAAATTTTTGTTTTTTTAAATCTGTTTGCGGATTTGAATTTAATTTTAATTTTAATTTAAGTGGTCACTTGTAAAAATCTCAGCCTATGCGCTCATACCCCTTGGGGGGTACGTGGTGGGTACGTTTCGTACCCACCACGTACCCCCCACGCCCCCCGAATGAATTTCCGCTCTCCTGGGCTCAAATTTTTGTTTTTTTAAATCTGTTTGCGGATTTGAATTTAATTTTAATTTTAATTTAAGTGGTCACTTGTAAAAATCTCAGCCTATGCGCTCATATCCCTTGGGGGGTACGTTTCGGTCCCTCCCCCCCCCCACGCCCCCCCAATGAATTTCCGCTCTCCTGGGCTCAAATTTTTGTTTTTTTAAATCTGTTTGCGGATTTGAATTTAATTTTAATTTGAATTTAAGTGGTCACTTGTAAAAATCTCAGCCTATTCACTCATACCCCTTGGGGGGTACGTGGTGGGTACGTTTCGTACCCACCACGTACCCCCCACGCCCCCCGAATGAATTTCCGCTCTCCTGGGCTCAAATTTTTGTTTTTTTAAATCTGTTTGCGGATTTGAATTTAATTTTAATTTTAATTTAAGTGGTCACTTGTAAAAATCTCAGCCTATGCGCTCATATCCCTTGGGGGGTACGTTTCGTACCCACCACGTACCCCCCACGCCCCCCGAATGAATTTCCGCTCTCCTGGGCTCAAATTTTTGTTTTTTTAAATCTGTTTGCGGATTTGAATTTAATTTTAATTTTAATTTAAGTGGTCACTTGTAAAAATCTCATCCTATGCGCTCATACCCAGTATGGGGTACGTATGGGGTACGATCGTACCCCATTCGTACCCTTTACGTACTCCACGCCCCCAAAATGAACTTCCGCTCTCCTGGGCTCAAATTTTTGTTTTTTTAAATCTGTTTGCGGATTTGAATTTAATTTTAATTTTAATTTAAGTGGTCACTTGTAAAAATCTCAGCCTATGCGCTCATACCCCTTGGGGGGTACGTGGTGGGTACGTTTCGTACCCACCACGTACCCCCCACGCCCCCCGAATGAATTTCCGCTCTCCTGGGCTCAAATTTTTGTTTTTTTAAATCTGTTTGCGGATTTGAATTTAATTTTAATTTTAATTTAAATGGTCACTTGTAAAAATCTCAGCCTATGCGCTCATATCCCTTGGGGGGTACGTTTCGTACCCACCACGTACCCCCCACGCCCCCCGAATGAATTTCCGCTCTCCTGGGCTCAAATTTTTGTTTTTTTAAATCTGTTTGCGGATTTGAATTTAATTTTAATTTTAATTTAAGTGGTCACTTGTAAAAATCTCATCCTATGCGCTCATACCCAGTATGGGGTACGTATGGGGTACGATCGTACCCCATTCGTACCCTTTACGTACTCCACGCCCCCAAAATGAACTTCCGCTCTACTGGGCTAAAATTTTTGTTTTTTTAAATCTGTTTGCGGATTTGAATTTAATTTTAATTTTAATTTAAGTGGTCACTTGTAAAAATCTCAGCCTATGCGCTCATACCCCTTGGGGGGTACGTGGTGTGTACGTTTCGTACCCACCACGTACCCTCCTCGCCCCCCGAATGAATTTCCGCTCTCCTGGGCTCAAATTTTTGTTTTTTTAAATCTGTTTGCGGATTTGAATTTAATTTTAATTTTAATTTAAGTGGTCACTTGTAAAAATCTCAGCCTATGCGCTCATATCCCTTGGGGGGTACGTTTCGTACCCACCACGTACCCCCCACGCCCCCGAATGAATTTCCGCTCTCCTGGGCTCAAATTTTTGTTTTTTTTAAATCTGTTTGCGGATTTGAATTTAATTTTAATTTTAATTTAAGTGGTCACTTGTAAAAATCTCAGCCTATGCGCTCATACCCCTTGAGGGGTACGTGGTGGGTACGTTTCGTACCCACCACGTACCCCCCACGCCCCCCGAATGAATTTCCGCTCTCCTGGGCTCAAATTTTTGTTTTTTTAAATCTGTTTGCGGATTTGAATTTAATTTTAATTTTAATTTAAGTGGTCACTTGTAAAAATCTCAGCCTATGCGCTCATATCCCTTGGGGGGTACGTTTCGTACCCACCACGTACCCCCCACGCCCCCCGAATGAATTTCCGCTCTCCTGGGCTCAAATTTTTGTTTTTTTAAATCTGTTTGCGGATTTGAATTTAATTTTAATTTTAATTTAAGTGGTCACTTGTAAAAATCTCATCCTATGCGCTCATACCCAGTATGGGGTACGTATGGGGTACGATCGTACCCCATTCGTACCCTTTACGTACTCCACGCCCCCAAAATGAACTTCCGCTCTCCTGGGCTCAAATTTTTGTTTTTTTAAATCTGTTTGCGGATTTGAATTTAATTTTAATTTTAATTTAAGTGGTCACTTGTAAAAATCTCAGCCTATGCGCTCATACCCCTTGGGGGGTACGTGGTGGGTACGTTTCGTACCCACCACGTACCCCCCACGCCCCCCGAATGAATTTCCGCTCTCCTGGGCTCAAATTTTTGTTTTTTTAAATCTATTTGCGGATTTGAATTTAATTTTAATTTTAATTTAAGTGGTCACTTGTAAAAATCTCAGCCTATGCGCTCATATCCCTTGGGGGGTACGTTTCGTACCCACCACGTACCCCCCACGCCCCCCGAATGAATTTCCGCTCTCCTGGGCTCAAATTTTTGTTTTTTTAAATCTGTTTGCGGATTTGAATTTAATTTTAATTTTAATTTAAGTGGTCACTTGTAAAAATCTCATCCTATGCGCTCACACCCAGTATGGGGTACGTATGGGGTACGATCGTACCCCATTCGTACCCTTTACGTACTCCACGCCCCCAAAATGAACTTCCGCTCTCCTGGGCTCAAATTTTTGTTTTTTTAAATCTGTTTGCGGATTTGAATTTAATTTTAATTTTAATTTAAGTGGTCACTTGTAAAAATCTCAGCCTATGCGCTCATATCCCTTGGGGGGTACGTTTCGTACCCACCACGTACCCCCCACGCCCCCCGAATGAATTTCCGCTCTCTTGGGCTCAAATTTTTGTTTTTTTAAATCTGTTTGCGGATTTGAATTTAATTTTAATTTAAGTGGTCACTTGTAAAAATCTCAGCCTATGCGCTCATACCCCTTGGGAAGTACGTGGTGGGTACGTTTCGGTCCCTCCCCCCTCCCACGCCCCCCCAATGAATTTCCGCTCTCCTGGGCTCAAATTTTTGTTTTTTTAAATCTGTTTGCGGATTTGAATTTAATTTTAATTTTAATTTAAGTGGTCACTTGTAAAAATCTCAGCCTATTCACTCATACCCCTTGGGGGGTACGTGGTGGGTACGTTTCGTACCCACCACGTACCCCCCACGCCCCCCGAATGAATTTCCGCTCTCCTGGGCTCAAATTTTTGTTTTTTTAAATCTGTTTGCGGATTTGAATTTAATTTGAATTTTAATTTAAGTGGTCACTTGTAAAAATCTCATCCTATGCGCTCATACCCAGTATGGGGTACGTATGGGGTACGATCGTACCCCATTCGTACCCTTTACGTACTCCACGCCCCCAAAATGAACTTCCGCTCTCCTGGGCTCAAATTTTTATTTTTTTAAATCTGTTTGCGGATTTGAATTTAATTTTAATTTTAATTTAAGTGGTCACTTGTAAAAATCTCAGCCTATGCGCTCATACCCCTTGGGGGGTACGTGGTGGGTACGTTTCGTACCCACCACGTACCCCCCACGCCCCCCGAATGAATTTCCGCTCTCCTGGGCTCAAATTTTTTTTTTTAAATCTGTTTGCGGATTTGAATTTAATTTTAATTTTAATTTAAGTGGTCACTTGTAAAAATCTCATCCTATGCGCTCATACCCAGTATGGGGTACGTATGGGGTACGATCGTACCCCATTCGTACCCTTTACGTACTCCACGCCCCCAAAATGAACTTCCGCTCTCCTGGGCTCAAATTTTTGTTTTTTTAAATCTGTTTGCGGATTTGAATTTAATTTTAATTTTAATTTAAGTGGTCACTTGTAAAAATCTCAGCCTATGCGCTCATACCCCTTGGGGGGTACGTGGTGGGTACGTTTCGTACCCACCACGTACCCCCCACGCCCCCCGAATGAATTTCCGCTCTCCTGGGCTCAAATTTTTGTTTTTTTAAATCTATTTGCGGATTTGAATTTAATTTTAATTTTAATTTAAGTGGTCACTTGTAAAAATCTCAGCCTATGCGCTCATATCCCTTGGGGGGTACGTTTCGTACCCACCACGTACCCCCCACGCCCCCCGAATGAATTTCCGCTCTCCTGGGCTCAAATTTTTGTTTTTTTAAATCTGTTTGCGGATTTGAATTTAATTTTAATTTTAATTTAAGTGGTCACTTGTAAAAATTGTAATGTACACGCGAGCGCTTTTGGCGCAGCAATGTTGAAGCGATTTGTGGCGCTATGATATGAACTAAGTCATACCATAGTAACCGTCCCAACCAAATCTTCAACAACATTACCGCCCCAACTAGTCGAATTAGCCATCAGTGTGGAGTCATCCCTTATTCCGCCCTGAAACAATTGAAGGGAGTATGTCTCCATCAACAATCGTCCCAAGTTGGTCAGGACGAGCCCACACCGCGAAGACGACTGTCGTCCGGTGACCAAGCCACAGTTGGGTGACTTGAGTCCCATGGTTTCCCGAAAGGTAGCGTGCATCTAGCTCTAGCACGTGCGTAGCTCGTCGGAAGGGGCGTGAGTGGCTACCTGTAACCATGGACTACGTAATTATGCACGGTTTGGGCTGCAAATCCGACTTGAGAGGTTCGGATTCTATCAACAGCGGGCTGGTAAGTAAGGAAGAAGGAAGGAAGGAATGCAGACTATGATAAGGAAATGGAAAAGAAAAGAAAGGAAATGAAGGTGGAAAAGCACATGAGTCGAGACTTTCGGCGGGAAGGCCGATGCACATCTCGATTATATACTTCAGAGGTGGAGCAAACTCAATAGAGTTTGGGACTTAGCTAGTATGAAGCCGACAAAGCGCGGTGGCAAATCTAGTAAAAGCCCACTTGGAGGCCAATTTCCCACAGACGAACTGATTTTGATGTACATCAGGCGTCATAAAAATATATTGCTTGGATATTGATATGTGCGCCAAGTAATGTGGGTCATGAACCGACAGCACAAAAATGAGGGTGCCATGTACTGTACCTGGTGCCGGATAAAATGGCAGTCCTATACGTTGGGTGCCATATAATGTACTCGCGCCGGCTAATGACGCCTTAAAGGGTAAAGGCAAACATGTTGGGGAGCCATGCAATGTACATGTCGTCTCCTGACGCCTTTACAAGCTCGATGGACTCAATGTACTGTGGTGCTTTAAGGTGGACTTGGTGTTGGTCTTCATAAATCCCATTATGAGGTTATGATATCTTCGGGAGCCACCTAACGTGGGCCCTGAACAACAACCAAAAAACAACTAACCGCTTAATTAGGTGCGTGCCAAACATTAAAGCACGAAACAAAAGAACTACAGACAGCGGGGTGTCCTATAAGTAAAACGATGCGTCATCCGTTGCTGGTCCTTCACTCGACTTCGGAGGTTTTTAATTTCTCGGCTTGAAGGGTCAAAAGGAAACATAATGTGGCTGAATCCGCTAAAATTAGGAAACGCGCGTACCTAACCTGAAAACAGAAGGAGGCAACTTTTCAGCTATTGCGGCTTAATTGATCCAGCCGTTGTCTTCGATAAGCGCCGCTGTCCGCCTACGGGGTTCTTAAGATGCCTAAAACTTCTCCAAAAGCCATAAGGGTACACGAAGGCCGAATTCAACGCATACTGGTTCAGGATTTGGCAAAAGCAGAAACAAAGGAAATCCATCGAAGCCTTTCATAACCTAAAATGTACTATGCTAAATCAGCACACAGGACGACAAACTAAAAGGGATCCATTTAGAAGGCACATGAGGGCAACCGGGGACTGCGTTGGCATCCATGCGGTTGCGCGTCACTAGCGGTACTTCAGGCTTGGATAACGGAACCTGCCGATGGCATGATGCCTAACGGGGGAACCTCCGTTACGCATACCGGTATTACGCACCTTTGTGCCACCGATAGCTTAGCACTTAACCTTACAAACGAGTAGAAGAAAAAAAAAGGAAATTCACGACTACAAGTTAATTGGAGCTGAAATAGACGCGAACTACACACGGAAAACTATTTCTCTGTTCGGAATGCGCACAGCATTAACGGATCGTGGCGAAAATTCTCTTTAATTTGAATTGGTTTCAGAATTTTCCCACATTTCACTTGGTTTATCCGCGGACCGTTTTACGATCGATCATGAGCGATCCGATCTAACCCCAAAACTCACTAGGAGGATACGCGGGAGCTTCTGTCGGCGCGTTTTAGGTTAATGACCGTATTAGCGAGGGCGGAGCACTCACGGACGAACATCCCCAATCGAACTAAACAAGAAAAAAAACTTCTTCACTTGAAAAAAAAAAGGCAACACAAAAACAAGGAAACACAAAAGAAAAGAACAATGGATTAGACCATTTTGGGCCAACTTTGCGCACTAGCCCCCCGTAAGTCGCAATATAAAAAGGGATTGTCCGACCAAATTAGATAAAAAAAAATAATATAAAAGAAATAAAAAAGGATATAATTCCTTACATGATTTTTCCTTTATTCTTCTTTTTGTTTTTAAGTCCTTTCAGCTTGGTCTTCAGATCCCACGGTGGCGAGGGTGCCTGAAAGTTAGGGCCCTGACGAGGCTCCACCGGATCTCCTTCACTCCCCTTTTTTTTTGTTCGGTTGTCGGCGTCCGCGCAGCACACCAAAAAAAATTCAATACCCGAAATAAAAACTTTCTTTCTTTTCCACTTTACTTTTTAATTTTTCCTTCAACCTGCGCGGTTGGTGGTTTTCTTCCTACTGACCACGTTCTGTCAGTCCCTACTGCGCACAAGCATCTTTTTCCAGCCAGGCTGTGCAGCTTGATGTCTGGTGTGCGTTGTTGCCTCGCATGTACGCGTACTTGGCTGATTTTAATAGCTTCTCCTGGGTATTCTATGGTCCCAGACCAAAGTGTGACGTTTGGAGTTGTGCTTGTTGTGCCCAGCGAATTCTCTAGCGAGAGCTTGCTAGGAATTTTATTCGATGATCTGGACTGGGGTTTTTTTCCAATTTGTCCTCTGACACATTGTTCTACAGGCCGTTCGTTACAGCCATCAGGTTGCTGACCTAGGTCCTACCGATGGTCAGGAAGCTGAAAAAAATGAACGGCTTCTTCTGCTGCGACTTCAAGCGTGGGTGACGTACGGATTGATATTGTCCAACGTGTGGCTCGACCCGCGACCCTGACTAAAGTCTCGTCCTTCAATTCAGCCGGGCATACAGTGTTGTAATTGCTATATCGTGTTTCTGGATAAGTTAATCCGTAGTTGAATTGGTTGAAAGCTTTAGCGTCTGATGTATCCTTCATGTATGCTGCATTGAATAGGTTGACAATTTTTGATATACCGCTTTTTCATTGACTTAGCCGTCACTATTTAGGAAGGTTGGTGTTGATTGATGATTTATATTTGGTGCATGACGTAGGTCTGGAGTGTAAGCGCCGGGATTATTCGCAAGTATTGCCGGTGATGCGTGATGTGTTGGACGATATAGGTTGATTCGTTATTATTCTTAACGTCTAACAATATTTTTTTACAAAAAAAAGAAAATTCATATAATATATTCAAAACTATCATTTCCAGGAAATGATTCCAGACTATTGGACATAATGATTCTTATAACTTATAGATTAAAAATTATATTGGTATACCAAAAGTTCTTTTCGTTCAAATAGATTTAAATGTATGTAAGTTATTTAATCCTTATTAAAGTTATTTAATTCTATAAATTTAGTTATTTCTTAATACTAACTAATTCTATTCGCAATGGAAATAATTTACCAATAATTTATTGATTCTAATAAAAGTTTAATTTTAATTCGTTGCTTCAAAAACCAAGGAATCTCAAAAGTATTTCAAAAGAAATTTAAACAACACAAACAAAAACAATTTTATAGGTTAGTGTTAGGACGAAACGGAATAGGATAATAAGGAGACTGTTGGCTCTTGCTTATTGTCAAGTATGCTATTAAGTTAGGATTTTCTTTTTTTTTTTTTTCGATTTTACATATAGTGAATTTCGCTGTACTAATTTTGTCTAATTGCTATTCAGAAATTTTTCGTAAATTCGCGGCGATAAAATTTGCTGGTAAGCTCGCAGAAATAGCTTATCCTCTTTTAGTTATTATTCCTGGTCATTGTTGTTAACGTCTCAATGACAGATGTTAAATTATATTGACAATAAATAAACAATTTGATGACTTTGTTTGTTTATTGTCTAAATCTTAACAATTCTTCGCGAGTTGAGGCCCGTACGAATTTGTTGCAGGATGCCCATTTATCTCGGGTCCTGCAGCAAATTTGACGGTGGCTAAAAGTCTTTAGCGTGTACTTGTGATATTCAAAAAAATAAACTATCTACCATTTCGTGTCGGGATGCTCGAAGTGCGTGGCATTTCGAACAAGCAATATCCCGTCACGGCCTTATGATGGTAAAACCGACTTAGGAAGAACATTCATACTGTTCCAATGCGTGCTTTCCCCTGAAGGAGGTCCAGATATTAAATAAAGTGAACCTTCGGTTTGGTGCTTTGTCGGTTTTTATGTTTACGAGAACATATTTTCATTGTTTATTTCTTTTAGAATACCGGCGCGAAATAGTGCACGGGCGAGATGCTTATTTAATGAATTGTTGATTCGAATACCAAACGAGGGTGGTTGCGCTTGCCTTACTATGATTCTACTGATCACATTTGCGCACCAACTACGACAGATATGTCACGCGTTTCTAGAGGACTAGAGTTCTGGGTATTTTATGGTCGGATGTAGTCATATTGGTGATGTTAATGTTTTACTTATTCCGTGTATTAGGATCTTAAATCCTTCGCGTGAAAGTTTCCAATAAATTTCCCTTGTCGGTTTTCGATAGCGTACATCGAATTTCCGATTTTGCGTATTACCCGGCATTTAACGAATTTCGGTGCTAATTTCGCGTTGAATCCTTTTGCAGCATCGCTTTGAGTGAAATTACGTCGAAAGATTTCTTGCCCCGGGGCAAAATTTGTCTCGCGGGACCTTAAATTGTATCGCGACGCGTATTTTCGATGCGTTTCCTGTAATTTAGACTTGACCTGTTCTCGAATGCTATGCATGCTATCTGGCATAGTAAGACAAGTTGTGTTCTCAGCTTGTAGACTTTGCAAACGTTCCAGTAATGGATATGCAGTTCCGTGAAGTATCATATTTTCTCCAAAATTCAGAAAATATGGTGAAAATCCGGTTGCTTCATGCGATGCTGTGCGAAGAGCGCATGCGATTTCACTAATAAACACATCCCATTCGTTGTGTTTATCGTCCAAGTATGATCTAATGGCTGCCAATATCGAACGATTCACTCGCTCAGACGCATTCGCTTGTGGAGAATATACTGCCGTAGTGGTATGTATTATTCCATATGTCGACATAAGCGATGCGAATTCCCGAGACGTAAATTGTACGCCATTATCCGATAGGAGATGTTCCGGTACTCCATACACATGGAATACTTCGGTCTTCAAATAATTAGTTATTGGACGAGTCGTAGCATTTCGGATGGGTTTTAGGAGTACATATTTCGTGAATTGGTCTAATACAATCAATAGGGACGTGTTTCCGGCTTTCGAACGGGGATAAGGGCCCATGAGGTCAATGTACATTCTTTGCCAAGCTCTACTTGGTGTTAATTGAGCCTTCATTGGTGGTCTCAATACAAAATTTGGAGCTTTTGATTGCTTGCAAATATCACATTTTCCAATATAATCTTTTACTTGTTTAGGCATACCTGGCCAATAATATTTGACGCGTAAGCGATCTAGGGTTTTTGCAATTCCTCCGTGAGATGATACTGGTGGATTGTGTGAGGCCATAATTAAATTATTGGTCGATTCTTCGGGAACCCACAATCTCCACGGAGAAGTTGCGACAACATCCGAAACAGACGTTGTTCGGATTAATTTGTATACATATCCGTCCACACATTTGATGTCAGCCAAAATATTTGAGTTACTTTTTACAGTTTCAATTAGATCTTTGTATTTTTCAGACGTAAACCAGGGAGAAGTAAGGTCTACTTCGGGGACTACTGACGGAACTATCTCGTTAATGCCGGCATTAACAGCAGTATCTTGGCCCAGCGATATGGAAGACTCAACTGGCACCAACCGTGGTTTGGCTTTGTCATCCGAAAAAGCTCGTGATAATGCATCTGGCACAACATTTTGGGTACCTTTTCGATGTTCAATCGTGAAGTCGAAGGCCTGCAATTTGAGTGACCAGCGCGCCAGACGTCCACTAAGGTCTTTTTGTTGCATAAGCCACTTAAGGCTAGCATGGTCGGTGACTATCTTGAACGGCAGACCCTCCACGTATGCTCGAAACTTCTTTACACAGATGATTGCTGCCAAACACTCCAGCTCAGTGATGCTATAATTTTTTTGTGCCTCATTAAGCTTTTGGGAAATATACGCTATGGGTTGTTCGTCATTATTATCATTTAGTTGATACAAAACTCCTCCTATTCCCGTGGTACAAGCATCACATTGAATAACAAAAGGCTTAGTGAAATCCGGATTTCGTAAAGCGGGAGAGGACATCAATGCGTTTTTGAGTTTAATGAAGGCGTCTTGAGCTTCGTCTGTCCATCGGAATCCTTGAGTGGGATTTTTCAAACAATCTGTTATGGGAGCTGCGACTGCAGCATAATTTGGTATGAAACGACGGTACCAACCGGACATGCCTAAGAATCGCCGAATTTGTTTGAGTGTGGTTGGAGTCGGAAAGTCTGCAATCGCTGACACTTTATCGTCATCGACTCTTAAAGTTCCGTCTCCGACTACATATCCAAGGTATTTCACCTGAGTCATGCAGAAGTGACTTTTGGACAAATTTATAGTTAATCTAGCTCTCGCAATACAGTTGGCTACTTCTTGCAATAATTCTATGTGGGATTCAAAGTTTGGTGAAATAATTAGTAAGTCATCCAGATATACAAAGACTTGCTCACGCATTGTACCTGGCAATGGAGACATTACCTTGTCCATCAGCCTGCACATCCTCTGTGGGGCGTTACATAATCCAAAAGGCATTACGGCAAACTGATATAAAGGTCTTCCTGGCACTGTAAATGCAGTTTTTTCTCTGGAAGTTATTTCCAGGGGTATTTGCCAAAAGGCATCCTTAAGATCGACGGAAGAAATGAACCGAGTATCCTGCAGCCTACTAAGTAAACCATCAATGTGCGGTAGGGGGTATGCGTCTTTTACAGTGACGTTATTCAATTTCCGGGAATCTAAACATAGCCGGACTTTACCAGGTTTGCGCACTAAGACGACTGGTGAGCTCCAAGCGCTCCGACTCTTCTCAATTACGCCCAGGGAAAGCATTCTATCCAATTCGTCATACATAAGTTTTTGCACCATTGGCGAAACAGGATAATGTCTTTGCTTTATGGGCTCGGTGCTTCTTACCTCAATGATATGCTGTTCCAAATGAGTTTTTCCCAGACCATAATCCGAACAGGAAGGAAATTTACTTATAATATGATCAAGACTTTGCTGTTCTTGGTCAGACAACTGGTGTTTATTTGGAGTTACTTCTTTAGTTAGTGAGTCTAAAACCATGGCTTTTGGGCAGGATGGAGTTAGATTAAACAATCTCCAGAAATCTATTCCAAGATATAATTCTTGTTCTAGATCCGGGACAACATGAATGTGGAGTGTTTTGGTAACACCATTGAATTCAATGCGTGATGGAAAATGCCCGAGAATAGAGTGGGTAGCGCCACCAGCAGTTCTAACGTCAGATTTTGTAGGTAAGTACTTAATTTTCAGGCGGTTAAGAAGACTTAAGGCCCCTGCGCCGAGACAACTAACACTTGCTCCGCTATCTAGAAGTCCGACGATAGGATGACCACCTATTGAGACTTGAGCGTATAAACGAGCATCTCCTTTCTTTGTCTGAATAGAGGAAATATTTATACCCCGTAGAAGTATTTGTCGCTGTATTTGGTTTTTACGTCGTCTTATAGATCGATTGATTTTCGAGGTTGAACCAGTTTCACTATTTGAGTGTTGGGTTTTAAATATTCGTTCCCGAACTACGGAATAATTAGCCTTTCGTTGCGCTAAATTTTGCTGATAAAGAGGTGTTGACGGAGTTATAAGGGTGTTATTAGCCGTTACTACCGCGTCATTTACATGAACAAAATTGGGGATTGGGATTGATTGAAATTGGGTATTGTTGGCCATGTGATAAGTAGAATGAGGGACAAAATTGGGGTTAGATAATATTGTGGTTTCGGAATTTATAGCGGGCTTGATGATTGTGGAACGTTTGGGGTCGGTTTCCTGAATGGATTCACCGTTGTTGCTAATTTTACGTCCTTCTCTACTTTCGGACCGGACCAGGGAATCTTCTGCCGGCCCCTTGCTAAGTTTTTTTCTTTGCAGCGTGGACAGTTTAAGGTCGTTTTATTTTTTTCTCCACATTTGTAGCAGAAAAGATTTCTCGTAAAAGAAGGACAGTCTCGGAAGCCGTGACCCTTGACTTCGCAGTTCCAACACTCCCAACGAGACACATCTAAAGCTTCCACTTCAGGAGTGATGGGGTCAATTTCGGGCTCCACATCGGGAGGAGGCTGCTCAATCTCAGCTAAGGGATAATTCTTTTCGCGGGTATATGGGGTAGGACGCTGTTCAGGGTCTGGTCTTTCGCGTAAATATATTTCTGCGTTACGACATTCTTCTCGGAAGCGATCTAGTGTAGACAAATTCATGGCATACACCAACTGAGCTACTCTAGGATTGATGTTGGGCATCATCAGACGGACCAACTCATCGTCCCGTAACAAGGTAGTCCTTTGTGAATTTAGCGCCACAATCGCCGACACGTAGTCCTCGACAGTTTCTCGTCGTTCTTGTCGGCGTCGTTCCATTGCCCTAGTAATTTCCGCGTCGGAACTCCATATTTTGAAACGTTTGGTCAATGCTAATTTAAGCTCTTCCCAGCGAGGGTCGGGGTTGGCTCGCAAATACTGCCAGAACCAAGTGTCTGCCGCCCCGCTCACACACCGGTGAAATTGACTGACCCAATAATCTTCCGGTGCTGGACTTTGTCTCTTGACCCTATCCAATCGGAACAAAAACTCATCTACGGGCATGTTCTTAGCGTTACCGTCGAATTTGATAGTCCATCTTTTTAGAGGGCTATTGGAGCGTGAATGATAGGGGCTACCCATAGCAGGTGGGGGCCTAAACATATTTGCATCAGAATAACAATTTGGTGCCGGGGGTGGTGGATAGTTCGGAACTCGTGGACGGAAATCGTGCATGGTTGGCTGTATGGTATTCCGCCCATCTATTTGGAATTGCAATTGTTGCAATGCATTTTGCAATTCTTTAATTTGGCTCTCATAAGCCTTATTTTGATTCTGTGATATATGCCATTCGGTTGGTGGTTGCCTGGGGCGGCCTCTAGGTAGTGAGGTGTTTCCCAACATCACATTTGCCGAGTGGTCCCATTGCAAGTCCACTGGAGGAGGATTTGTGAAGTTCAGGTTTGGACGAGGGCGTACCCTTGTTTCTACCGGCGATAACAACCCAACTCCTGAGGTATTCAGACTTGGCGGGGGTCTAGACCCAGAAAGATCCCATTGAGAGTGCCTGTCTACTGGAGGTACCTGGCCTAATGGAACAACTATTGGGGACCCAGCACGCGATGAGTTGACTGATGCGGCATGACTGTGCGCAGATTGTCGCTCGAAATGCAACGTTTCGTTGGCTACATCCTTGGACGATTTGTCGACCGAACGACTTAATTGGGCCGAAGCTTCGTCTCGTCGCATTTGTCTGGTCGAAATGCCCGCTTTGGGAATGGCCCCACCAGATTTCGCGGGAGTTCTTGAGGTCATTCTCACCTGAAGTGTCCTGCTTTATACTAAGTCGTTCTACCAATGCAAAAAAAACGATTCAATAAAATAGGCATTAGGGTATACCTGACAGCTTCCGTGATTCTCCGGCGAGCAATAGCGTGCGTGTAGACTGCAATCCGGTAAATGCTATTCTCTCTCTTTTTAGAGGCAGCTGATCGATTAGCTAGGGTCTAGAAGTGATCATTTGTAGGACGTCCTACTTGTTTTTCTATTTTCTCTTGATTTAGTCAATCATCTGGAAAGAAATTGTTTACTACGCTGAAAAATAAAAACCATCTTCATCCGGTCTTTGACGAGAATGTATTTGGTCCTTGGGTTCATTAGTTTACCGAATACCATCACCACTACCTTCCACTCCAATACCCTTAACCGTATCAGTCATACTCTTCTCACTCATGAAACACATAAATGAAAACACCACGAGTTTATAACAAAACATAATGATTTTAATACACAACTTAATAACATTTCGAAAGGCTTTTCTAAAGCTTGACTAAAACTAGGCAAAAAAAAAAATATAATAAACTTAATCATGGTACTTCAGGTACAAAAATAGGTGTTTTTGTTCTTATTTTTTTTTTTTTTTTCTTCTTTTGTCATCCTGGTAGACTAGACGTTCCTTCGGCGTATGAGACTTCGGCCTGAGTAACTTGAGCTCGGTATCGGTCTGGACCGACGCAGGCGTGGGCGCGGCCCATTGGTCCATGGTTCTGGTACCGAGTACGGTACAAAAGGTACGGGTATCAGTTCAGCCATGTATTCGGAGGGTTCCGTAACCAATCCGGATAGATGGGTTTGGGTACCGATTGACCTCCCTACTGAAATTGCTTTTTCTGTTCCAGGGGGTAACGGGAGAGACTCTGGTATCTTTTTGCCTTCTACTGGATAAGGTCCGAGCTCCAGGGTGTCAAAAAGACTCTGCAGTTCGTACTGCGTCGGTGCACAACATAGCGTGTTTGGCCGTGGGGAAGTCGACGAATGTGCCTGCGCTGTCTGATTCACGTCACAATCCGTTTGCGTTGGAGTGGTGACGGCTGACCATTTGACATCGCCCGCTACATTGATTGCTGTGGCCGGTGGTGACTCGAGTGATTGGAACAACGGGTTGTCCACGACTTGCTTGGATTGTGTTCGCATTATGCGAAGTTTAAGCGTCATCCACAACATCTCTATCGATAGGTTGGGCGAGCCTTTTCGCAGGGCGGCTACCAAGGACAGGATGAGCTGTCTACGGCTTAATGTAAATGATTCACAGGTGGCCAGGCTTAACATTTGTTGGGTTACGGGGCGTCGTGACCAAAAGTCCCTTTGCGTTTTAATCAACATTTTATGTTCTTCTTTCTTAGGGTTAATTGGTGACCCGTACCAGCGACAAGTGTCGTTTAATGACATCCTACCGTCGCGTTTGGTGGCCTCGTTTGATTTTCGTATCTGCATCTGCACATCACGCACATCCAGAGCATTACCTATTAGTACCCCAAACTGGATAAAGAGTCGGGCTGGCGTGTTTGTCCAATCGTATATGACAAATGTGCATTTGGGGTATTCTAAAAATGACCGTAATGAACCGCCCATCATCATTTCCGGACATTGTCTTACGTCAAACAAATACACTTCGCCGTTCACGACGCCGATAGTCAGCGACTGGAGCTCCGGGTCCCGATCGGATCCCATACTTTGGCTATCTAGCGATAGATAATTTCCGTGAGTATTAAATTCCCGAATCAGGTGCTCTATGACATACTGGCATGTGTCCATGGAGGCGATATATTGGGCTCCGCGTCTGAACACCTCAGACATGCTCAAGTTCACTGTTGGCCTCACAGTGGGCTCCGTGATTTTCGCTGGAGTCAATTTAGATGTTGAATATGTTTGTGCCAACGGACGAACTGGGGCAGGTACTGGGTCGGTGTCCGGCGATATCGTACCACCCTTTGTTTGGTGTAACGGGCAATATTCGCCCTGGCGCGCTGCACAATTCTGATCGCTTATCCAAGCCGAGTGTGACGTAGGGATGTTGGCGGTCATTTCTTGTTGAACGGCATTCAACCTAGAGGGTTCTTGTATGTCTGACTCTAACAGTTTAGGCTCCAACACTCCCTGTCGCTTAACACTGTGAGACTGGGCAACTACCAACGCCAAGTGTTCCTCTTCGGCTTCTAGCCGTTTTACCGGGAAATTTTCCACCCGTTGGAGACATGGCTTGAAGGGTTGACCTAGACTACAAGCTCTACAATCTTCTACGTGAGTCATTACTGATGACCAGTCCGCCCGGAGTCTCTGTTCGTCTTGGAGTCCGGAGCTTAATCTTTCACGTAATTGGCTTACGGGGTGCATTTCGCTCAGGAAAGCCATACATGCCCGCATGGCGAGACTTCGCCACATCTCGTGTCTTACCAAATTTGTACTCATTTTTAAATTCGTTCCGTAAGCGAATGGACCGCCAGCGGACATCATCTTGACCTATTCTGGCCCTGCTGAGGATGTGTCCCAATTTGCCTGATTGCACCACGAACCTCGTATAGCTGCTCTTGTTACGAGGGCTGTCTATGTCTATAAGAGAAAAGAAAAAAAAAAAACCACCGACACAACCCCCTTATATTAGTATTATCTCCAACACCGAACGAATTAACGGAAAGGTTAATAAAGACATATTACCTGTCATCAATATCACACCATCACAAAAAAACACACATTCTTAAGCTTTTTCGGCTCTAATCATCTTGCCGGGTCTAAGTTTTTATAAGCTTATTTGGATAATTCTCAGGTATTCCCCATGCAACGTACATCCTTACAGCCAGAATAGTTAAACAATCCATTAGATGACAGACAAAAACAAAAAAAAAAAAATTATACTAAATCTTAAACAGGACGGTAGACTTGTAAAAAAAAAAAATTTTTGGTTTTCGGCACGCAACCCTTAGGGGATCGCCTTTGCGGATGGCTTGGATAATCAGCACGTAATTAGCTATTAATTCGGCAAGCTAATAATAGTATATAGTAGAGAAATATTTAAAAGAAGATAAACGCAATCATTTATTTCCCTAATTGAAACAATGACTCTTGTCATTATTTCTCTGAGCGATTTTACAAATCGAACAGATGGCCATTACTTGATAGTATGCTCACTAGTTCCGCAAGGTCCGACGATATCAACCTTCAGCTATGCGTGTCTTATCCACTTCATAGCTGAAGTGACAAGTCAAGTCGAACCGACTCAGCAACCAGTTTACTCAGTGACTGCAAGCTCCCGATCGAAAGGTGGGTGTACGAAGGAGGTTTGTGTCGATCACAACTACGGTATTGCCTGGATACGCTTAATGAAGATTGATCGACTCAGCATTCAAAGGAGCCAAGGGTTGAACTTGCACACAAGTGCTCAAGTTCGCCAAGACAAGTGTCTCAACCCTGATTACTTAGCCCATCTCACTTCCAGCGCCAGACTCGAAATCATGATCGCCCCCAGCTGAAATGATCCCGCATCTGGGGCAACGGTAAAGACCGCTGGTCGCAGCCATGCTAATCAAATCTCGTTCTTCAACTGTCCCGAGTGACTTTAGAGGGTGAGCCATGAGAGTTCTTGAACCAGAGGAACCCCTTTCATAGCATGCCTCACCATATGCATCCCGGTTTGACAACTCACTCTTGTGCCTGGAAAGGATTACAAAATTTAGGGTATCTACAAATTTGCCTCAGTAAACCGAAAAGGATGATATAGGGACTATTTTCCAAAAATTGTCTAAGGACTTTATAAATGCATGAAAACACTAGAATACTGTGATTATATCAGATAGATATAATAAACACTTAAGTCGGGCTAAAGCAAATTCTGTACATCTGAACTCCGTGAAGGAATGATGTACTGATGGATAATTCCATCAGCCAGAAGTTGCCTGCCCGTTGGGCGCCATGTAATGTACACGCGAGCGCTTTTGGCGCAGCAATGTTGAAGCGATTTGTGGCGCTATGATATGAACTAAGTCATACCATAGTAACCGTCCCAACCAAATCTTCAACAACATTACCGCCCCAACTAGTCGAATTAGCCATCAGTGTGGAGTCATCCCTTATTCCGCCCTGAAACAATTGAAGGGAGTATGTCTCCATCAACAATCGTCCCAAGTTGGTCAGGACGAGCCCACACCGCGAAGACGACTGTCGTCCGGTGACCAAGCCACAGTTGGGTGACTTGAGTCCCATGGTTTCCCGAAAGGTAGCGTGCATCTAGCTCTAGCACGTGCGTAGCTCGTCGGAAGGGGCGTGAGTGGCTACCTGTAACCATGGACTACGTAATTATGCACGGTTTGGGCTGCAAATCCGACTTGAGAGGTTCGGATTCTATCAACAGCGGGCTGGTAAGTAAGGAAGAAGGAAGGAAGGAATGCAGACTATGATAAGGAAATGGAAAAGAAAAGAAAGGAAATGAAGGTGGAAAAGCACATGAGTCGAGACTTTCGGCGGGAAGGCCGATGCACATCTCGATTATATACTTCAGAGGTGGAGCAAACTCAATAGAGTTTGGGACTTAGCTAGTATGAAGCCGACAAAGCGCGGTGGCAAATCTAGTAAAAGCCCACTTGGAGGCCAATTTCCCACAGACGAACTGATTTTGATGTACATCAGGCGTCATAAAAATATATTGCTTGGATATTGATATGTGCGCCAAGTAATGTGGGTCATGAACCGACAGCACAAAAATGAGGGTGCCATGTACTGTACCTGGTGCCGGATAAAATGGCAGTCCTATACGTTGGGTGCCATATAATGTACTCGCGCCGGCTAATGACGCCTTAAAGGGTAAAGGCAAACATGTTGGGGAGCCATGCAATGTACATGTCGTCTCCTGACGCCTTTACAAGCTCGATGGACTCAATGTACTGTGGTGCTTTAAGGTGGACTTGGTGTTGGTCTTCATAAATCCCATTATGAGGTTATGATATCTTCGGGAGCCACCTAACGTGGGCCCTGAACAACAACCAAAAAACAACTAACCGCTTAATTAGGTGCGTGCCAAACATTAAAGCACGAAACAAAAGAACTACAGACAGCGGGGTGTCCTATAAGTAAAACGATGCGTCATCCGTTGCTGGTCCTTCACTCGACTTCGGAGGTTTTTAATTTCTCGGCTTGAAGGGTCAAAAGGAAACATAATGTGGCTGAATCCGCTAAAATTAGGAAACGCGCGTACCTAACCTGAAAACAGAAGGAGGCAACTTTTCAGCTATTGCGGCTTAATTGATCCAGCCGTTGTCTTCGATAAGCGCCGCTGTCCGCCTACGGGGTTCTTAAGATGCCTAAAACTTCTCCAAAAGCCATAAGGGTACACGAAGGCCGAATTCAACGCATACTGGTTCAGGATTTGGCAAAAGCAGAAACAAAGGAAATCCATCGAAGCCTTTCATAACCTAAAATGTACTATGCTAAATCAGCACACAGGACGACAAACTAAAAGGGATCCATTTAGAAGGCACATGAGGGCAACCGGGGACTGCGTTGGCATCCATGCGGTTGCGCGTCACTAGCGGTACTTCAGGCTTGGATAACGGAACCTGCCGATGGCATGATGCCTAACGGGGGAACCTCCGTTACGCATACCGGTATTACGCACCTTTGTGCCACCGATAGCTTAGCACTTAACCTTACAAACGAGTAGAAGAAAAAAAAAGGAAATTCACGACTACAAGTTAATTGGAGCTGAAATAGACGCGAACTACACACGGAAAACTATTTCTCTGTTCGGAATGCGCACAGCATTAACGGATCGTGGCGAAAATTCTCTTTAATTTGAATTGGTTTCAGAATTTTCCCACATTTCACTTGGTTTATCCGCGGACCGTTTTACGATCGATCATGAGCGATCCGATCTAACCCCAAAACTCACTAGGAGGATACGCGGGAGCTTCTGTCGGCGCGTTTTAGGTTAATGACCGTATTAGCGAGGGCGGAGCACTCACGGACGAACATCCCCAATCGAACTAAACAAGAAAAAAAACTTCTTCACTTGAAAAAAAAAAGGCAACACAAAAACAAGGAAACACAAAAGAAAAGAACAATGGATTAGACCATTTTGGGCCAACTTTGCGCACTAGCCCCCCGTAAGTCGCAATATAAAAAGGGATTGTCCGACCAAATTAGATAAAAAAAAATAATATAAAAGAAATAAAAAAGGATATAATTCCTTACATGATTTTTCCTTTATTCTTCTTTTTGTTTTTAAGTCCTTTCAGCTTGGTCTTCAGATCCCACGGTGGCGAGGGTGCCTGAAAGTTAGGGCCCTGACGAGGCTCCACCGGATCTCCTTCACTCCCCTTTTAGTTTGTCGTCCTGTGTGCTGATTTAGCATAGTACATTTTAGGTTATGAAAGGCTACGATGGATTTCCTTTGTTTCTGCTTTTGCCAAATCCTGAACCGGTATGCGTTGAATTCGGCCTTCGTGTACCCTTATGGCTTTTGGAGAAGTTTTAGGCATCTTAAGAACCCCGTAGGCGGACAGCGGCGCTTATCGAAGACAACGGCTGGATCAATTAAGCCGCAATAGCTGAAAAGTTGCCTCCTTCTGTTTTCAGGTTAGGTACGCGCGTTTCCTAATTTTAGCGGATTCAGCCACATTATGTTTCCTTTTGACCCTTCAAGCCGAGAAATTAAAAACCTCCGAAGTCGAGTGAAGGACCAGCAACGGATGACGCATCGTTTTACTTATAGGACACCCCGCTGTCTGTAGTTCTTTTGTTTTCGTGCTTTAATGTTTGGCACGCACCTAATTAAGCGGTTAGTTTTTTTTTGTTTGTTGTTCAGGGCCCACGTTAGGTGGCTCCCGAAGATATCATAACCTCATAATGGGATTTATGAAGACCAACACCAAGTCCACCTTAAAGCACCACAGTACATTGAGTCCATCGAGCTTGTAAAGGCGTCAGGAGACGACATGTACATTGCATGGCTCCCCAACGGGTTTGCCCTTACCCTTTAAGGCGTCATTAGCCGGCGCGAGTACATTATATGGTACCCAACGTATAGGACTGCCATTTTATCCGGCACCAGGTACAGTACATGGCACCCTCATTTTTGTGCTGTCGGCTCATGACCCACATTACTTGGCGCACATATCAATATCCAAGCAACACATTTTTATGACGCCTGATGTACCTCAAAATCAGTTCGTCTGTGGGAAATTGGCATCAAAGTGGGCTTTTACTAGATTTGCCCACGCGCTTTGTCGGCATCATATTAGCTAGTCCCCAAACTCTATTGAGTTTGTTCCCCATCTGAAGTATATAATTGAGATGTGCATCGGCCTTCCCGCCGAAAGTCTCGACTCATGTGCTTTTCCACCTTCATTTCCTTTCTTTTCTTTTCCATTTCCTTATCATAGTCTGCATTCCTTCCTTCCTTCTTCCTTTACTTACCAGCCCGCTGTTGATAGAATCCGAACCTCTCAAGTCGGATTTGCAGCCCAAACCGTGCATAATTACGTAGTCCATGGTTACAGGTAGCCACTCACGCCCCTTCCGACGAGCTACGCACGTGCTAGAGCTAGATGCACGCTACCTTTCGGGAAACCATGGGACTCAAGTCACCCAACTGTGGCTTGGTCACCGGACGACAGTCGTCTTCGCGGTGTGGGCTCGTCCTGACCAACTTGGGACAATTGTTGATGGAGACATACTCCCTTCAATTGTTTCAGGGCGGAGTAAGGGATGACTCCACACTGATGGCTAATTCGACTAGTTGGGGCGGTAATGTTGTTGAAGATTTGGTTGGGACGGTTACTATGGTATGACTTAGTTCATATCATAGCGCCACAAATCGCTTCAACATTGCTGCGCCAAAAGCGCTCGCGTGTACATTACAAAATCTCATCCTATGCGCTCACACCCAGTATGGGGTACGTATGGGGTACGATCGTACCCCATTCGTACCCTTTACGTACTCCACGCCCCCAAAATGAACTTCCGCTCTCCTGGGCTCAAATTTTTGTTTTTTTAAATCTGTTTGCGGATTTGAATTTAATTTTAATTTTAATTTAAGTGGTCACTTGTAAAAATCTCAGCCTATGCGCTCATATCCCTTGGGGGGTACGTTTCGTACCCACCACGTACCCCCCACGCCCCCCGAATGAATTTCCGCTCTCTTGGGCTCAAATTTTTGTTTTTTTAAATCTGTTTGCGGATTTGAATTTAATTTTAATTTAAGTGGTCACTTGTAAAAATCTCAGCCTATGCGCTCATACCCCTTGGGAAGTACGTGGTGGGTACGTTTCGGTCCCTCCCCCCTCCCACGCCCCCCCAATGAATTTCCGCTCTCCTGGGCTCAAATTTTTGTTTTTTTAAATCTGTTTGCGGATTTGAATTTAATTTTAATTTTAATTTAAGTGGTCACTTGTAAAAATCTCAGCCTATTCACTCATACCCCTTGGGGGGTACGTGGTGGGTACGTTTCGTACCCACCACGTACCCCCCACGCCCCCCGAATGAAT
This sequence comes from Beris morrisii, assembly GCA_951812415.1. NCBI lineage: Eukaryota > Metazoa > Arthropoda > Insecta > Diptera > Stratiomyidae > Beris > Beris morrisii. The sequence goes on from OX638311.1 coordinate 21,676,849, forward strand.
TTCCGCTCTCCTGGGCTCAAATTTTTGTTTTTTTAAATCTGTTTGCGGATTTGAATTTAATTTGAATTTTAATTTAAGTGGTCACTTGTAAAAATCTCATCCTATGCGCTCATACCCAGTATGGGGTACGTATGGGGTACGATCGTACCCCATTCGTACCCTTTACGTACTCCACGCCCCCAAAATGAACTTCCGCTCTCCTGGGCTCAAATTTTTATTTTTTTAAATCTGTTTGCGGATTTGAATTTAATTTTAATTTTAATTTAAGTGGTCACTTGTAAAAATCTCAGCCTATGCGCTCATACCCCTTGGGGGGTACGTGGTGGGTACGTTTCGTACCCACCACGTACCCCCCACGCCCCCCGAATGAATTTCCGCTCTCCTGGGCTCAAATTTTTTTTTTTAAATCTGTTTGCGGATTTGAATTTAATTTTAATTTTAATTTAAGTGGTCACTTGTAAAAATCTCAGCCTATGCGCTCATATCCCTTGGGGGGTACGTTTCGTACCCACCACGTACCCCCCACGCCCCCCGAATGAATTTCCGCTCTCCTGGGCTCAAATTTTTGTTTTTTTAAATCTGTTTGCGGATTTGAATTTAATTTTAATTTTAATTTAAGTGGTCACTTGTAAAAATCTCATCCTATGCGCTCATACCCAGTATGGGGTACGTATGGGGTACGATCGTACCCCATTCGTACCCTTTACGTACTCCACGCCCCCAAAATGAACTTCCGCTCTACTGGGCTAAAATTTTTGTTTTTTTAAATCTGTTTGCGGATTTGAATTTAATTTTAATTTTAATTTAAGTGGTCACTTGTAAAAATCTCAGCCTATGCGCTCATACCCCTTGGGGGGTACGTGGTGTGTACGTTTCGTACCCACCACGTACCCTCCTCGCCCCCCGAATGAATTTCCGCTCTCCTGGGCTCAACGCCGTACGCCGTACGCCGTACGTCTACCGGTGTACGCAAAATTGTTTGAAGGCTCGTAGCACCCAAACTCTACAAGCTATTTAGTTGAATTTTTTTTCCTGGGTAGAGTGGGTAGGCTCCCTGAAGTGACCAAATTTGGGGGGATGGGGGTGTAAGGGGGGAGGAGGGGGAAGTGTTTTAGACGAAAAATTTTGGTTTCTAGATCTCAGCAACCGCTTATGCTAGGCGGCTGAAATTTTAAATTTATATAGAGCTTCGGTAGTGGACCCATTTGCAAAAAAATTGCCGATATAGGTGAAGGGGTTCGGGAGTGGGGGAAAAAATAATGCGTCCGAAATGCAAAAAAGGTGAGATCGACACATTCTAAAATCCATATCTCCTAAACGGTTAATGTCACAAAATTGAAACTTAATGAATATCTGTAGGTATACTAGGAAAATAGATCGGAAACAAAAATTTGAGTGGGGCAGTGACGTACGGGGGTGGGGGGTGAAAAACTTTAGAATACGATATCTCATGAACTAATTGTACTAGATAAATAGAATTTGGTTTGTGTATAAAAGTTGACAAATGAAGTTAGCTGAAATCCAAATTTTTTAAGGGGGCGGTGGAGCATGAAAGTGGAGGGGATAAGAATTTTTCAAAAAAATCACGTCTCATATCTCAAGAACCGTGTAAGATAGATGCTTAAAATTTTTACCAAAAGTAGGCCTAATAGACCCCTAGCGGAAAACAAAATTTAGGAAGTGTGGGTGTAGAGGGTGAGGGTGGGGGAGGGTGAAAAGGAAAAAGTTCCGATTTTAATATCTCGACAACCTATAATGATATAAAGCTCAAACTTGGTATTTGGATAGAGCTATATTAGTAGCATCTTGGAAAAATATAATTTTTTATAGGGGTAGTATGGTACAGGGGTGGGGGTTGTTTTTCCTATCTATAGAACGGCTTATGCTAGAAAGTTGAAACTCAGTACGTTTATGTAAATTAACTAGAAAACTAATTTAAATAAAAAAAAATTTCAAATTTCTATTGGCGTTCAGAGGGGGGGCAAAATAAATGTTCAGTGAAAATGGAATGCATATATTTTCACGATTTTCGTCATATCTATTAGGTCTTCCCAAATATTGAATTCATTTTTATTCTACGGCTTCTTCATATAAATACCTAGAAAGTGTTTTCAGGGTTTTTTTAAATTCGACCCCTAAGGGGGTGCGAAGGTGGTTGTAAACTTTTTCACGAATTCTACTATATCCCCACGTCTTATCAGATATCGAATATATTTTCAGTTTCACGTGCTTGCGTAATAATCGCCTAAAACTTGTTTTTAGGTTTTTTCCTTTTTCAGCCCCTAAGAGGGTATAAACGGGTTGAACACGTTTTCACGAGTTCCGTTTTTTTTTTTAGAAGTGATAAGAAATTGAATTGGTTCCTACTTTCTCGTGCTGTCTTCATATTTATTTATTAACTCCTTTCAGGATTTTTGGATATTCAACCCCCAAGTGGGTGTAAGGAGGTTGCATATCTGGTGATATATCGAATTCATTTTTACTTCCTAAGGTTTCCTATATAAAAAAGCCAAAAAGTCAATTTTAGTATTTTAGATATTCAATCCTCATGGGTGTAAGGGGGTTGTATGCTTTTCAAAGTTTCGACATATTTCTTAAGTTCGATGAGATATTAGATCGCTTTTCATTTCCACAGACTTTTTATATAATCGCCTACAAACCCATTTCTCAATTTTTGGATATTCAACCCACAAGGGTTTGTACATGTTTTCACAATTTTTGCCATTCCTAAGTTCTGATGAGATATAAAATTGATTATTACGGCCAACCAATTCACGATTTTTCGAATTTCCAGAACCAAGGGGGTGTGAACGGTTTGCTTACGTTTTCACAAATTTTTCAAAATCCGTCATATCTCATGAGATATCAAGTTGCTTCTTATGAAATCGTCTAAAAACCTGTTTCACAATTTTTTCGAAATTCAAACCCCAAGTGGAAGTAATGGGTTTGTATACGTTTTAACAATTCGTCATATCTCTTAAGTCTGATAAGGCAGCAAATTCGTTCGTTTTACTTCTATGGGCTTTTAGTGTACATAATATACCGAAATTCGAATAGTCTACACGGGCTTTTTCAATGTTTAATCGGCTAAAAATCTCTATTTTAAATATTTTTATATTAAGAACAAAAATAATTTTCCAAGAAATCTAATAATCTCGAAGCAACTCATGATACACTCCGACTTTGACCGCTCCCGAACTTTGACTTGAAAAATAGTTTCGCCCAGACCATTGGCAGATTTTTTTATTGAGGTATTACTCGTGCTTGTTCAAGTCACGTATCTATTTAAATATGAGCCAAAGATTTACTTAGAGCAAAAACATCGGTTTAATAACCAATCCCATCGAAGAAGAAGAAATGCTCCTTTTTCTACCTGGCAATTCTATCTTTGAACTGCGAACGGTTCTTGCCTACGCTAAATAAAACTCACTCTTATTGGACTGGAGTGGAATTTTCCCTCTATTCCCAGTACTGAATGAGTGACTGAGAGGATGATACAAAATGGAGGTGAGAGGCACTAGACTCCTCCCACCGTGACTTCAATGGAAGGGATGCGTGGATATACGCTCAGTGGTAGTGGTTAGTCTAATGGCGGTCTCTCCATTGCCCCGTAATGTGATTTCGGTCCCACTTAAGACGTTCTTCGGCCATGACGACGGCTGCTGCTGCTTCTTGACGAGCGCTGTGTAGCGAATTTAGTAAATTGATTGGATTTATGCAGCTCGAGGGGCTCCCCACTTGCTTCGAAATTGGATTTCGGATGGAGCATGTGCCGACCGGGGCGTGTGGGGGGGAGTGAGGGCTTCTTGGTCTGGCTCCTTGGCGTCCCGGGGGTTGGGGTACGCACTTCTCGAGATGTGATTTCGGCGAGTGCAATAAACAATCTCTCATTTATCGTTTGTGTAATTTATCTGCATCTAAATGGAAGGGATGGAATCAAATAAATTGCGGTGGATGAAGTAATTTATTTTGAGCGGTCCTTGCCGCCCCCTACTGGGGCTGCTGCTATGGACGTTATGGGGATGCTGCGAGCCTCCTGGAAGATGAAATGGATGGGAGCAGAAGCGATACAGTGGCAGGACACGAGGCCACTTTCGGTACGGCGATAAATTTCGATGCTCCCCACCTCCTCGTTACGTTAATGTCGTTGTGTTGGCCGAATTGGTTGCGATGCGATGGCGGCAAATAGACCGCTACGCTCGGTCCGATCGACGTTATTCCGCCCTGCGTTCCGACTGTAGCTGTGTGGTCCTTCCTTGTCTTGTTTTATTCAGGACGGTGGTTCGTGACTCGGGTGATTTAAATGTTTCATTTTGTTTATTTATCGGTATCGCAATTTTTTAGGTTTTTCACCGTTGCTGCGAGTGGAGTTTTATTGTCGTGTTCCTCCCTACTTCGGCCACCATCCATAGCCTTGATAGCATTTGGGAGCGTGGGGTGGGTCTGGGGTTTTGCCGTTTTATATGTAATTTATATGGATACTTGGCTGCTCAAATTGCTTTTGGAGGAAATTTTATATACACTTAAGCTTAATGGACAATAATTAATTTTATTTGGTTGTTTATGTCTTGTGCGTAAATTTCGGTTGAACTCGGGTGCAGAATAAGAAATGGTTTTATAGCTTGGGGCCTCTTTCACGAGATTAATGTTTTCTATTTTGTGTATTTAGTATTGGAGCATCCCTTTTCGGTACGGTACAGAAACATAAATATAAGATGGATTACGAGGATGCAGATAGTGGATACAAGATCGTTTACGATATTTTCGCTTAGCGTAGAAAATTGCGCATTAACTTTGTAATGCTCCGTAGCAATTTTGATTGGTTACTGGATATAAGTAAGTACCTCGGTATATATCAACCTATCTGTACAGAGTAAAGGAGCTCTACTATTCCGTAGGCACACAATAAAATTTTTTTGTAATTTTACAACATTTAATGTAATAAAATTTCCTCATATCATAGGTAAAATTACCTAATTCATGTATAATCGCTATTACCATTATGTAATTATTAAGTTTTTTACATGAAATATTATGTGAAATTAAAAAGAGATAACAATTAAAATAAACACAATAACAATTAAAAACTGCATTTCAAAACATGGATAAATAAAATGATTCCGTGTAAAAAATAAAATTAATTTTACATATCAGCATGCTGTAAATAAATTGTGGGTTATAACTGATTGATTTGGTTTAAATGCTACATCATCTTATTCATAATGAAAACGTTTATTTTTATAATTTTTTTCTTTTATATATTTGATAAATAAAATAACTTTTTTGGATATGAAACCGCGTTCTTGTTTATTTACAATAAATTACCTCTTTTATTTATTACAAATAATTGTATTACCATATTGCTCTTTAAGATATATAATATTATTAACAGTTTAATAGAAAGCATATCATTCTTCACGCTGAAGTGGTTTTAAAAAAAAAACTATATTAAAAAACATACCACGGTCACGATAAAGATTAAATCTGTGCTTAGTTCGTGGCATTTTTCGTTCCGCTAGATCTTAGTTTTAGATTTTACTTTTAAAACAAAACTTTCGATTTACATTAGGTAAGTATTATGTAAATTAATTTATAACTAGTAATGTAATTTTTCTTGTGGGTTCTTGTACAATTTACCCTTTAAGTGGTAAAGTTACATATGTACATGATTGGTATTTTAAATGACTTCAAAGAAGGTAATTTCACCGTCCAAATTGTAAAATTACATGTCATGTGATTTATTACATTTCCAAAATTTAATTTTACAGTGGAAATGTAAGTGGTTTTGAAATATGTAAATTTACAATATCCTTTAATGTTGTAAAAAATTTGAACTGTGTACCTATCCCCAACAAAATAGTGAAAACATATAACTTACTTAGTAATAAGAATCATCAAGAATTGATCATAAAATTTGTTTCTAATTATAGGAAGGGGAATGGGAAGAGAGTTGGCAGTTGGATGGACTGACAGCAGATATCTAAAACTGATTTGCATTGACATACACAGAGATAAATAATTGGTTGGCAAGAGATTGCTTCAATAAAATTTTCATTGCAGCAATCGAAGTTCATTTACGCTAATAAGAATTAGTTTGGAGCAATAGATATTCGGTTGTACAAAAAATATTCGTTTAAGGGAATAAACACGTAATAAGTGCAATAGAACCATTCTGTCAAGACAATCAACTAATGTTGCGCCATTCTATTGAAAGAACCGAACAGAAAAATGTCTAGCAACTCAATTTTAATTGCCGCAATATAATGTTGGTTGTTGCAATAGAATATTGTTCATCACAAACGATTTTCGGCATCATTCAGCTGTGGTAACCGAATGTGTGTTCCGCCAATCGAATGTATGTTGCGGTAGCTTAGTTAATCCATATTAAATTAAGTTGCACATAGGGAAATGAAAATGAAAGGTCTTCGTTGGCGCAGTGGTTACGCGCGCCAATCCAAAAACTTTCAACACGGGTTCGATTCTTACCGACAGCCATGGGTTTTATTAAGTCAGTAAGTAAGAAATAATATTTGAAGTTGGAAAATAGCGTCTTAGAAGAGTTCTCTACCTCCTCCTAGGTAACAAAAAAAAATTCAGTGTAGGATTTAACACAAATAACTCAATTTTTTTTAAGTTTAGTAACAACCCGCGCATTTGTGGCAATCAAAATTTTAAGAGAGTCAGAATTCAGTTGTTGGAAAATATATATTCGATACCAATAACCGATAATTCGGTTCGGCCACCCCAGAATTTCGGTTCCAACAATGGTATAGGAACTTTTCCAACTGTTTTGCAACCGTTGTAATTCGCTTGGCATATATTTCTATTGCAGCAATAAATCTGTTCTTTCAGTATATGACTGCAAATCAGTGCCGAATTCTGGTTTCAATGTTGTAGCGGATAAATGTTCGCCAGGTATGCAACTTTTCGGGAGAAATAGTGTCCAATTCAAGTACTGGGTGAGCCAAAAATATCCTTTCATTACAAAAGTTTAATAACTTATGTACTTTTAAATATCAATAAATGAAACGACTGACAACGGAAGAACGCACCAAAATTATAACCTTTTGTATCTGACCAAGGGCGCTCTAGAAGGTGGTAATGGGTGGCACATACCCCTACCTCTATTTCACCTCCTAGTATTATAAGATGAGAAATACTAGTTTCCAGCCAAATCTTACTGAACTTTTTATTTATTTCATTCATATTTGTCTTAAAATGTTTGCTCACTTCTTGTAGCTTCCACTGTATTAGTTCATTTATAAGCGGGATTCATGTTGTAGGGCTCGAAAAAGTGAGTCAATTAGCTTTTAAAAAAGTCGTCGGTTATTATTTTCTATAAGGAGCTAATCGATTTATAGCTGCTTTACAAAATTTCATAGGAAAAACTTTTATTCACGGTTGTTTGTCCAAAAAACGCGATCGTTGACAAAACATTTTTTCTTATGATGAGTAGCATATGGTAATTTTTATAGAATACTAAAATTATTTCGTCTTTATAGACAGAAATAAGTTTTCCAGAACTTACGGAAAATATAGGAAATCCCGAAAGTCATACTCCCAATGATTTCCCGAGAGAAAGTACCCTTCTGCTCACACAATCTTTTGGATGTATCGTTTCGACTTTGTGATGGGAAAAAGGGTTTTTCCAAAGATGCAAATTTTTCACGTAGATTGATCAAACCAGCAGGATCAAAAGGATCTTCAAATTGTAACCTTTTACAGATCGTGGTTTTCACTTCGTAATTGCACTTTAATAAAAAACGGAATAGCTAAATTATGAAAATAGACAAGATTAAAGATGAATAACTTCGAAAGTTCTTAACCTAGTTATAATTTTACCCTCGTAGGAAAAAAATTAGATCAACGATCTCGGCTTTTAAGTTAAATGGTTAAAACGTTGTTAAAACAGTTATAAATCGAAAAAACAATAAACAAGATCATTTTCAAAGCTCCACGTTTTTTCATCCAACTAAAATTTGTTTACCCGTTTTTTGGTATTAATAGAAGGCACGGAAAAATCCTTAAGCACGGAATATCTTGAAAACGGTGCGAAAACGGGCAAGTGTTCTCTATGGAGTTTAACTCAGTTTTTCGAACCGTACAACGTATTTATAACAAAACACCCTGTACAGGTATTAAATATAAGCAAAATCAGCTCCCATCGCAACAAATGCAGCTTTGTAGTTGTAGTATAGATACGAAATATTTAGGAAGAAAATTTTTAAGTTAATCATTTTGTAAAATTGTTCCGATCGCAACTGAATTCTCCGGAGAACTACTCTTTAACTTTGTAGTAAAAGTATTGGATATCGTTGAGGGATTGACTGAATTGAATGTTGGCAAAAAAACACTATCTTCATTTCCGTTTCCGGTTCTGATGTTTTCAAATTGAGTTCAATAATTGTACTCAACTACGTAACCTCCCCCCTCTCCGGGAATTTTGTCTTAGCTTAATCACAAAAAAGAAAGAAAAAGCTTCTTCGGAAAAAAGCAAGAACCATTTTTATTGAAAACTTTCGTATAGTAGCTAATCGAAAGAATTCCCCAATTTTTACAGTACTTTTCCCCTGCAATATGTCAGGAAAAAAAATCATATAATGTGAAATTTTTCAAATCCAGAATATGTGGTCTTTGTGAAGTGTAATCACGTGTTTTCAGAAATTTTGTAGGTATGCGAAGTACCTAAGAAGTTGGATGTTTTTAACTCACTAACGAAGTGAAATTTCTACTTCTCTGTATTTTTATACTCTAGATGAAATCATATAGAGTATTATAAGTTTAATCCAGCCCAAAAGTTTGTAACGCATAGAACCAAGCCTCGGACGAAAAAAAGTTATATATTATTTTTTGTTTATTTGTGCCCAAAAACCTCAAATCCGCCTGACGTCCGTCCGTCCGTCCGTCTGTCCGTGAACACGATAACTCAAGAACGCCTTCACCTAGGATCTTGAAATTTTGAATCTGGATGTTTAGTTAAATTTGTAAGGCTAAGTTCGTTAACTGGCAAAATCATCCTACTCCTTCGGGTAGCTGCCATACAAAATGTCCTTAAAACACGTGTTCAAGAATATTGACCAATAACTTCGTAACGCCTAAAGCTACGACTTTGAAATTTTGTATATATTACTTTTTTAATAGTTGAAGCTAAATATATGATTATGAAGAAAATCCTGCTAGTCCTTCGTGTAGCTGCCATACAAATATCCTGTCAAAATGTATTCACTTAATTTACGAAACTCACTATAACTCAAGTAATCTTTTAGCTACGAATTCGGAATTTTAAACAAGCTAGTTTTGAGTAAAAAGGAAGTTCGAGTTAACTAATCAGCGAAATTCTTTTACTCCTTCTGGTAGCTGCCATACAAAATGTCCTTAAAACACGTGTTCAAGAATATTACCGATAACTTCAGGAGGGTTTAAGCTACGTCTTTGAAATTATGTATGTGTTATTTTTCCAATAGTTGGAGCTAAATGTATGATTATGAAAAAAATCCTGTTGGTCCTTCGTGTAGCTGCCATACAAATATCCTGTCAAATAGTCTTCACTTAATTTACGGAACTCACTATAGCTCAAGTATTCTTTTAGCTATGAACTCGAAATTTTGTACAAATTAGTTTTGAGTGAAAACGAAGTTCAGGTTTACTAGTCAGCAAAATCCTTTTACTCCTTCTGGTAGCTGCCATACAAAATATCCTTAAAACACGTGTTCAACAATATTTTTCGATAACTTTTGAACGCTTCAAGCTACGAATTTGAAATTTTGTACACGTTCATTTTTAAATGGTTCCAAAGAAAAGGATAAATATGTAAGAAATCGAGTGAGTCCTTCCTGCACCTTCCATGTGAAAGTCCTTCAAAAAGGACTTTTTTTTTCGATGGCTTACCTAGTTCAGGATATGAAATTAAACACTGAATATTGTCTTTTAGGTTGGAATAGCAATCTAATGGCAGTCCTTAATAAAGGACATACAACATGCACACACGTAATTCTACTTTATCCCCAACTACAATATAAATCGGAGTTCAGTATTCATCTAGAGTATTATACGATTGGCTTGCAGCCGATCGTGACTGCAGTATGTTTCTCCTTTCTTTCGGTGCGCTGATAATGTTTCGGTGCGGCAAACTAGGCTCACAGATTCTTAATTGAATATAATCCGTATATGTATATTATATTCGTCACAAGATAGTTCCCGAAATTAAGACCTCTAATAAGCCATAGCTTTGCCCCTCACTATAAAATGTTGTAGGTTAGGTTAGGTTAGGTTGCTATATGGGTCCGTTGTGGTCCCACTGCACCACGGTTTTGGGTCGGCTGTTTTTTGGTGGGCTGTTTTTTAACCGGCTGTTTTTTTGGCTAATTTTCAAGAACAAATTGAGCCCAATTGGCCGCGGTATTGTTCTGATAAATATTTTTCCGTTAAAATGTTATAAGAAAATTAATATTTTTTCAATTTCAGGAATTCGATCTCTAATAGGCGTACTCAGACGTAAATTTGACGAAACTGGGACAGTAGCAGAATTTCAACAGGATGGTACCACACCTCATTCTGCAGAGCCATCATGAACCTTTTTTCAAAAACTTTCACCGATCTAATATTTTTATTTCAATCATTCAATAATATAGCGAATTTTTTAAAGAGTTAGATAGCAATAGTTTCCTTTATTACTTCTTCAAGATACCTTCCAATATTATTAATATTTTTCAATAAAATATTACAAAACTATTTATTTATTCCAATTATTCATTGCTCACTTCCGAGTTTGTTTTTCAGAGTTTGCAGCCACGGAAAGTTTTTATACTAAAGTGAAGCGAGACGACGGTTACGCGACAGTAGTTGTAAAGCAATTTTGATTGAAAGCAGCGATCAGTGAGTGATCAAGTTGTATTTTAAATCAGGCAGCGTTGACAGCAGTGCGATTATTGAATGTGAATAAAAAACATAACGCAGTCACGATCGGCTGCAAGCCAATCGTATGATACTCTCGATGAAATACTGAACTCCGATTTATATTTTAGTTGGGAATATATCAAAAGAATGAGGAGTGCACATACAATTATTGCATGACCTTTTATTTACTGGTAGAAACTATTGTATAGTGGCTACTCGATGGATGGTTAAACGATTTCTTGAGTTATAGTGAGTTCTATAAATTAAGTTGGGACATTTTTACAGAATTTTTGTATGGCAACTACATGAAGGACTTACGGGATATTTTTCATATTAATACCCTCAGGTGCAACTATTATAAAATCAACGTATACAAAATTTCAAAGTCATAACTTATAGCGTTCTAAAGTTATCGTTCAATATTAATGAACACGTGTTTTAAGAACTTTTGTATGACAGCTACCCGAAGGAGTTGATGGATTGCGCTAATTAATGAAATCAGTCTTGCTTTTGATACAAAACTAATTCCTGTTAAATGTTAAATCCCTGCTTTAACTCGTACTAGAGTTATAGTGGATTCTGTAACTTGTATACATTTTTGAAGGACTTTTGTAGGCTGCTACACGAAGGACTTATTCGATTTGCATCATATTCGAAACTTTCACTTCAAACATTGTAAACTTTAAGTATGCAAAATTTGAAGTTCCTAACTTGATGCGTTCGATCAATAATTGTGAATACGTGTTTTAAGGACTCTTGTATGGGGTACCCGAAGGAGTGGAAGGATATCGCCCATTAACGAACTTAGCCTTACTTTTTCCATTTTGCAGGTGGTGACCAAATTTCAACTTCCTAGGCCAACGCGTTCTTGAGTTATCGTGCAAACGGACGGACGGACGGACGGACAGCAAACGGATTTGGGGTTTTTGGCCACAACTAAACACAAAATAATATATAACTTTTTTTCGTCCGAGGCTCGGTTCTATGCGTTACAAACTTTTCAGACTGGATTAAACTTATAATACTCTATATGATTTCATCTAGAGTATAAAAACGTTATTTTTTTTATCGATTTTAAAAGAGTTGTGTTTTACTTGAAAGTCTGACGAACCATTAGCTCGCAACAATATTATTTTTATTTTCAGGTCAGTCAAAATTTTATTGGTGTGATAAAAAAAGCATAACTACTGATTATTGTTTGAAAAAAATCCATGTATTGTATTCTATTCGTCTCATAACATTTCCCAAAACCTCAACCTCTCTTTGAAAACCATAACTTTGCCCTGTGTTGCATATTCATATAAGTTACATAACTTTACCTTCTAAGCCCCACCCTATAAATTGCTATACAAGCGCCCTTGCGTTTAAAGATGATTTGACGACGAAAAAAGCCATCAAAGATGATGATTTCTCCTATCGTGCAGAATAAACTTATTCGTCTCTTACATGTTTTTGGTTTTGTCAGAAGTTAAGAATGCGATAGGAATATGAGATCAGCAATTTGAATCGTTAAAACCACATTTCAATATTATATTGAATATTATGTGGTCAATAAAATATTAACTTCTTTCAACGACTACATAATTTGAAAAGTCTAAAAGATTTCATAAAAAAATCATTAAAACATTTTTCACTCTTCGAATAAATTCAATTTATAGCCACTAAGAATAAAAACAACCTGCAAGCGAGACTGACTTAATAAATTTCTAATGACTGCCAGGAAATTAAAAAACTTCAAGGAATCTTCACCCAATCCTCAGTACAAACATTCAGTCATAGATGTCATCATAATCGCTAATCGAAAATCTCAAAAAATATAGAAGTAGTTGTAGAGTATAAGTCGTTGGGTTATACCAATTTTATTGGCAATATAGCTGTATTTTCAGAAATTTCATCATGTCTTAGGTCTTCTGATACATTAAATTAATTTTACTTCTACGGGTTCTTTAGATAAATGCCAAACGCATTGGTTTGACTTACTTCATGCTTTCTTCATAACCGTCTGAGAACTAATTTCAGCATTATTCCCAAGATGATGTAAGGAGGTTGTTAACTTTAGATCACTTGTCGAATTGATCTTTTCTCTTCATTTAAAAAATACACCGGATTTGTTTTTTAACGCACGTTTTCCTTGTGGTGGTGGTGGTTGTGGTTTTATTTCACTGAAGATATAAATGTAGAAACATTATAATTGTTATATTTTATACATTATATTAAACTTACAATCTAGTTATATTTTTATTTTTTTAAAGAACCTCTGCTTTTTCCATAACCTCTTCTGTTTCCATAACCTTTTCTTTTCCGCGTTCTTTGGCGTCTCCTCTATTAGGCCTATTTTCTATTAGGCCTTTTACTGGCCCTTTTTTAGTAGGCCTGTTTATTAAGCCTGCTTTCCAACAGAGGTTGCATACTTTTTCACGATTTCCGTCATATCTCTTAGGTATGATGAGGTAGCAGACTGTAGGGACATTTTATTTTTTGCCGGTAATAGTAAAAAATTTTTACTACTCTCAGAGTAGTTAGTTAGTGCCTATTCTGAAAACAGTAAAATTGCTATTGTCAAATTTCTTTACTCACTCTTGTGATTTTTAGTACTTACGCTGAAACACATTATTATTAACGCGGAAATTCACACATAAGTGTGGAAATCAATTCCTAAAAATGTGTAAATTTACTTCTGGTGTGGAAAAGCAAAATTTTACAATGCGTAAAATTACAAACGGTGTGGAAAAACTAATATGTACTACAAAAATGTAATATGTTTATGTTTGCTTATTATTATTAATTTATTGCTAATATAAATGAATAAACTTCAAGCGAATGATCGGCAGATGAAATCTCAGACGTATTTGAAGTAATAATTGGGAAAAAACACGATATAGGTCAAAAAGAGTAGAAAGTATAAAACACTATACATGCTTATTCTATGCAATTAATTTATTTGTTTTAAAGCCACAAACTTTACACACTATAAACATTATTTTCTTTTTAAATGTTGAATCACGCTTCACGTAAAATCTCGAAACAAGTGAATTAAACAACGAAGCGGTCAAGTTAATACATAGCACAAAACAAAATTACTACGCTTGAAGTATAAAATTACATGCAGAACGCGTAATTTTGTACACAATGATCAATTTTACACATTAAATGTGTAAAATTTCATGCAGTGTTGAATATTACTTCCCAGTCAGTAAATTCATGAGTTAAATGTGTAAAAATACAAAGTTTTAAGAATTACTCTCAATTTTGTTAAACTTAATGAAAATTTGTAAATTTACTAGCAGTTATTTTCACAAAATTTTTTACTGTGTAATCATGCTACTAATAGTCCAGTCAAGCGATTGATAGTACTGCAAATTAACACTATGCAGACATGACAATTTTTTGTTTTATTTTTCTTTAATTTAAAAATCAATCAAATATATAGATAAACAACGTGTCTATGACTCCATACTTTTGAAATAAGGATTTTATTGCGTAATTAATCTTCAATTTTAGACCGAGTTTCGAGATATTCGTGCCGTAGAACCAATGTTGCGCCAGTGTTGAAAAAGACCATGCGGGTTATGCTTAAAGGCAAAATAGGCCCACCGAGTTATAGGATTACAAACCCCCTCCCCTTCGACCCATGACAAAATCCTGGCACTGGCCGTGTAATAAAGTCGAAGTTAATTAGTAGATATTATTTTTAGAACACTGTCAAAAGTTCTGATTCTGTCGAAACCTAGTTTCTTCGCAGAAAATCAAAATACTGCCATAACAGATTGGCTGCGTATGAAATGTATGTGCACTACATACACGAACATTCACACATCATGCAATCAGAAAATCTTATCTTAAAATACCCACCCTGTAGGGCTGTAGGAGTCCCCAAAATTCGAAAACCGAATCCTCTTATCTGAAATCCACTTCCAGATTCATTTTCAATTATACGAACGTCGTTGGTACATTGCAGAAAAAGCAAAGCCACAGCCAAAACTACCCCAGCCTCACCCTCGCCGCATAACCGAATTGTGCGACATCTTCCAATTGTTTTAATGAAATCAATTTTTGCTAAAGAAATTTACGAAACCCCAAACAAATTGGTGTGATGTTAGTGTGCAATTACTTTATACGGTGAGTACATAGGGAAGATTCGCGCGAATCGGTCGGGGGGTGTACTCTGTACACCGCGTCCTATCGCACCCCCGTAAGGACGAAGGTGCGAGGACTGGCTGTGGGGCTTAACCAAGGCACTCAAATTCAATTGCAGGACGGTCACCGGGCACACAATCTCACGAATTTTCCACTTTGCTGTTGGAAAATTGTCGGTAATGGCGTTGCTGGGGTACGAGCTGGCGTCAGCGCATGACCTGTACCGCCACTTGACGTGAGTCAATTGAATTGAATCAGGGTGGAGGCGGAGCCAGAACGTTTTGAATGATGAGGGAAAAGTGGTCCAGCCCTCACGCCATGTGCAGGCTCCGAGCCAAGGCTTCCATCTCGATCGCAGCTGATTCCCGTTGTGATTTGATTCGCGAACGTTACAGCGTGTGGTCGAGTTTCTTTCACGCCTGGATTATCCGCTCTGATACCGCCGAACGTGACGCGAAATTGTTACCTCGATCGCGGGTTAATTTCATTTGACACGTCTAAATGTCGTTACATGGAAATTGTTCAGGTGAACAGGTAGCGCTGTAATAATTCAATTCGGAACAATTCGCCATTTTCGGTTTTTCCGCTTTTAGCCGAAGTAGTGTCGGGACACAGAAGTGCAATTGTTTTTCAGTTTTTTCTTCTCTTTTTTTTTGAATTTTATCGAATTTCAAAATCGGTTTTCGCGCCCTCCTCTCACACCTTCACCCAACAGGTTTGTCTAAACTATTCCGCTCGTATTGTGAAAACAGGAAAACTTTCTGAAGTGAATTCCGGCGACGTGAAGTTATTATACCGTGAAAAGTGCATCTGTTGTGTACTACAACATTGGAAAACTTCAACCCCACCTTCATCACTCCCCCGCAATTAAGTTGTGCCTGGGAAAACTTCCTGAAACTTTTCAAGCAGAAGAAGTGGGTACTCTCTCGGTTCGTTTATTGTTTGTTTCCAGCGCAAACTGGTGACTCTGTGAAAATCGGTTTTACGATTAAAGTTAAGATTCGCGTAAGAAAGTGAATAAGAAGTTTTCTTTTTTTGTCGAGTTTTCCAACTTACATATTTGACACCTGGTTCTCAGTGATTGTGATTTTTTTTTCTAATGTAATATTTTGTTAAGTCTCCAGTTGAGGAAAATTGTTGCAGTAAATCATCGTGCAGAGACGACACAAATTGGAAATTTGTACGTGTGTGTACCAACGGAAAAATCTAATTTGAGAACATTTTCACAGGACGGCTAGCGGGTGGCGTACCCGCTAAATTTATCCGGCAAGATTTTCACAGACGGAAATAAGGTAAACGGTTTCAATAATTTAGTATACTTTGTCCTAATACATTTTAACTTAAATATTGTGAGTACCTACGTACGTACCTATCGGGAAAAGCAAGGAGTAACAAGCTTCTTAAGGTCGTAGAACGCCTTAAAGACTCCATTCTTTCCTTGTTTCTTTTTTAATCAAAGTGGATCGGCAAAGAATAACCAACCAAATAATCTGAAAACTTCAAATGTGACTGCTTACAGTCTGCATTCTCTAGGAAAAAGTGTTTACAGCCATGCAGAAAACAGTTATATTGGTATATGCTAGTGGATTGAAGCAAGGGCGCCCATAGAGTAAGGCAACAGGGGGCACATATCCCTACCTGTATTTCACTTTCCAGTATTATAACAAATCCATTTTGTCACTTGAACAATTCTTTTTTTTTAATAAATTGTAAGACCCTTTAATTGAAACCCTTGGTGGAACAAGGTCAACTATTTTTTTCAACAACATTAGAAAACTTGACTTTTCTGACTCCTTATTGCATTAAAATTATTTTATTGATTTTTTTAAGATTTTATTAAAATTATTAAGGACATTATTAAATCATAAGAAGTTAACAGCATCAGCTGAATTTCCTTCGAAAGCAATAAGGAGTCAGAAAAGTTAAGCCCTCTCATGCTATTAAAAAAAAATGAGTTGAACCCTTGTTGTACGAAGCGCTTCCATTTTTCTATTGCAAATAACAAATAGTTACTAGATTAACACCCTTCACTGTTTTAAATAAAAATATAATAAATATAAATATAAACATAATAAATATAAATAAAAATTTTTATATCAATATAAATAAAAATTTTTTTTATTTGTATTTATATTTAAAACATACTGCAGTCACGATCGGCTGCAAGCCAATCGTATAATACTCTAGATGAATACTGAATTCCGATTTATATTGTAGTTGGGGATAAAGTGGAATTACGTGTGTGCATGTTGTATGTCCTTTATTAAGGACTGCCATTAGATTGCTACTCAAAACTAAAAGACAATATTCAGTGTTTAATTTGAACCGGGTAAGTCATCGAAAAAAATGTCCTTTTTGAAGGACTTTCACATGGGAGGTACAGGAAGGACTCACTTGATTTCTTACATATTTATCCTTTTCCTTGGAACCATTTAAAAATGAACGTGTACAAAATTTCAAATTCGTAGCTTGAAGCGTTCAAAAGTTATCGAAAAATATTGTTGAACACGTGTCTTAAGGACATTTTGTATGGCAGCTACCAGAAGGAGTGAAAGGACTTCGCTGATTAGTAAACCCAAACTTCGTTTTTACTCAAAATTAATTTGTACAAAATTTCCAATTCATAGCTAAAAGAATACTTGAGTTATAGTAAGTGCCGTAAATTAAGTGAAGACGTTTTGACAATATATTTGTATGGCAGCTACACGAAGGACTAATAGGATTTTCTACATATTCATACATTTAGCTCCAACTATCAGAAAAATAACACATGCAACATTTCAAAGCTTAAACCCTTCTGAAGTTATCTTAAAGACTTGTTTTAATGACATTTTGTATGGCAGCTACCCGAAGGAGTAGGACGATTTTGCCCGTTAACGAACTTAGCCTTACAAATTCAACCAAACATCCAGATTAAAAATTTCAAGATCCTAGGTGAAGGCGTTCTTGAGTTATCGTGCTAACGGACAGACGGATGGACGGACGGACGGACGGACAGATGGACGGACGGACGTCAGGCGGATTTGAGGTTTTTGGCCACAAATAAACAAAAAAATAATATATAACTTTTTTTCGTCCGAGGCTTGGTTCTATGCGTTACAAACTTTTGGGCTGGATTAAACTTATAATACTCTATATGATTTCATCTAGAGTATAAAAATCTAAGTCATAGTATAATATCAGTTGTTACGTGATTAGAAGGCGGTTCTATAAAAAATCTGTGGAAGTGAAAACCAATCTAATATCTCATAAATCCTAAATAATATGTCGAAAGTGAACTCGAAAGAGTTGAATATCTAAAAATCCTGGAATCAACTTTTTGACGATTATATAGGAAGCCTTAGGAAGTAAAAATTAATTCGATATCTCATCAGAACTAAAAAATATGTAGGAATTTCTGAAAATATATGAAACCCCCTTGCACCGACTTTGGGGTTGAATATCCAAAAATCCTAAAATAAGCCTAAGGAAGTGAAAACCAATCCGATGTCTTATCACTCCTAAGAGATATGACGGAATTCGTGAAAAAGTGTTCAACCCGTTTATACCCTCTTAGGGGTTGAAAAAGGAAAAAACTTGAAAATGAGTTTTTTGATTATTAAACAAGGCCGTGGAAGTGAAAAGTTATTCGATATCTAATCAGACCTGAGGGATACGGTTGAATTCGTGAAAATGTATACAACCCCATTGCACCGCCTTGGGGTCGAATTTCAAAAAATCCTGGAAACACTTTCTAGGTATTTATATGAAGAATCCGTAGAATAAAAATGAATTCAATATTTGGAAAGACCTAATAGATATGACGAAAATCATGAAAATATATGCATTCCATTTTCACTGATAATTTTTTTTGCTCCCCTTCCAAACGCCAATAGAAATTCTTTTTAATCAATATTACTATTCTAGTTGATTTACATATACATACCGACTTTTAACTTTCTAGCATAAGCCGTTCTATAGTTAGGAAAAAAACTCACCACCCCCTTACTATAGGTAGTACCCCTATAAACAATTATATTTTTTCACCATGCTACTACTACAGCTCAATCCAAATACCAAATTTCAGCTTTATAGCAATCGAAACTTTTTCCTTTTCACCCTCCCCCAGCCTCACCATCTACACCCACACCCCCAAAACAAATTTTTCTGATAGGGGTCTATTAGGTCTACTTCTGGTAAAAATTATAACCATCTATCTTACAATGTTTTTGAGATATGAGACGTGATTTTTTAGAAAAATTCTTATCCCCTCCAGTGGAACATGGACACCGCCCCCTTAAAAAAATTTACTTTCAGCGAACTTTATTTGTCAACCCTTATACAAAAAAACAAATGGTTCGTGAGATTTCGTAATCTAAAGTTTTTCACCCCCCCCCCCCACCACCATACGCCACTGCCCCCTCTCAAAAATTTGTTTCCAATCTATTCTCCTAGTATACCTACAAATGTTTATTATGTTTTAATTTCGTGACATTAACCGTTTAGGAGATATGGATTTTAGAATGTGTCGATCTCGGCTTTCTAGCGTTTCGGACGCATTATTATTCCCCCCATTCCCACACCCCTTCACCCATATCAGCAATTTTTTTACAAATGGGACCACTATCAAAGCTCTATATAAATTCCAAGTTTCAGCCTCCTAACAAAAGCGGTTGCTGAGATCTAGAAACCCTCACCCTTAAAAAAGTGGTAACTTCAAGGGTCCCACCCAGTCTATTCAGAAAAAAAATTTCAATTTAAAATCTCAAACCGTTTGGGAGCTATGAGCCTTCAAACGATTTTGCGTACGGCGACGGCGTACAGCGGGACGGTGTACCGCGGACAGACGGGCTGAAATTGAAACGTGAAAAAAAATTTCTGGGTAGCAAATTTTTTTTTTTTTAAAATCGATCTCAATACTGTATTATTAGAAAATATTGTAATAAAGTAAAATGAGTTGAATCCTTGTTGCACCAAGCGCTAATTAATTAATTTAAATTTAAAATTAAGATTAAGGTAAGCTTATTATTTTATTGGAAGACGTAATTAAATTTTACATTCAGGGTTTTTTCTTCATAGAAATACACTAAGGGCCGGTCTCACGATGGTCAGTTACGTTCTAACTGAAACTTTAACTAACAGATTTTCATACAAAACTACCGATTAAAGTTCTAGTTAAAATTTAACTGAAGATCGTAATAATGGCCTTAAGTTTGGTATAACTGTAAAAATGAAAAATACAGGAAAAACCGTAGGTCTTAATAGTGTCCTGAGAGAAAGTAGCCTCTTCACATCATTTTTTTATATATCCTTTAGACTATGTGTTGGAAAAGAGGATGTTTCCAAAGATTCAAAATTTTGAGGTAGAGCGATCAAAGTAGTAGGATCAGAAGGATATTAATACATCAGTTTTGCCATTTTAATTGCACTTTATTAAAAAAAAAGAATTGCTCAATTACGAAAATGGTTAAAATTAAAGGTGAATAACTTCGAAAGTTCTTAAGGGGGTCATCCCATGTGAAGGCTCTTTTTTTACGCTTTTTTTAAGAAATTTGTTTTGAAGAACTAAATAAAGATACAACTGTAAAATTTTTACCACATATTTATGCACATTTTGAGCACACTTTATAATTTTTTCAGCCCGAAATTGTCGCTCATTTTCAAAAAACCTCTTTTCGGTTACCACGATTGCGGGCGTTCTGCTTATCTCAAATAAAAAAAACAAATGGCATTTTAATCTGTGAAGTCTGAACTAGTTCCGGAACTACGATTATCGAAAAATATTGAAAGCTTCATTTTTGGCAACTTGTTGAACTCTAATCGTCAATTTTGGTGCTTTTTTTACGACTTCTTCAGCTCGACAAAAAAAAAACGGCTTGGTGAATCACAATTATTCTAGTTTACAAACTGTCTACAAAAGAGTACTGAATAAATTCACCAAATTTCAAAGGAATTTGTTCGATAGATTTCGAGATATCGTGTCTACCGATTTGAAAAATACCGTTTTGAGAAAAACGCGACTAAACTGACCATTATATTGGAAACATCAAAGGAGTTTAGAGCCTAGAACGGCCTGTAACATATCGAAATATTACTTCGTCCAAATATTCTACACTATATTTGGATGCAATTTATTAAAAAAAAAATCGATTTTTTAAACCAGTCACACGGGATGATCCCCTTAAGCTGGAGCGATCAATTTCCCTCCTTATAAGCCATAGCTTTGCTCCTCTCTACGAAATGTTCTATGGGCGCCCATGGCTTGAAGCCATTATCACATGCCTTACCCAGGAAGGTCTTCCGAATGCTTCTACTGGATAACTCTTCTTTTATTTATAGTGATTATGCATATTAGGTAATTCTTTTGTAAATACCATACTTTTGGCAATTCCATATTATAAAACTTATAATAAAATAAGTCAATGCAATCCGACGATGGAACAGCTCCTTCGAACACAGTTTTCGAAAAATACAAAAATATTCGAAAAGGCTTTCCCAATGAAGGCTTTTTCAACTGTCATGTCCTCAATGGCAACAGTCAAGGAAGCGATCAATCAAGTTCGAATATTCCATGTGGTGGTCACAAGAGATTCCTTAGCTCGCAAATTACCAAAAGTTCTTTAAATTGAATTTCAAAATGGTAACCATAAAAACTATGAGAAATTTTTACGTACCATCTTATATTTATCACTTATAAAAAACAAAATAAAAATCTTCAAGGCTGCTTTATTTTATTTTTATTTATTAAAGTCCTTACCTTAAGATAAGGTTCTTCGGGCTTTCTTTGCGGTCATCTAAAAATTGAATTCAAGATTTTCGGATATTCAAATCCCAAGTGTGTATAAGGGGATTGCATACTTTTTCACAATTTTCGATATATCTCTATGGTTTGATGAGATATCAAAATTGGTTATTAGTTCTGAGAGCATTTCATGTAATCGCCTAAAACCCAATTTCACGATGTTTCGAAATTCAACCCCCAAGGTGATATAATGGGTTTGTTTTCGTTTTCACACAATTTCATCATATCTCTAAGGTCTAATATCAGTAAATTGGTTTTAACTTCTATATGCATTTAGTGTAATCGCCTAAAAACCAATTTCAGGATTTTTTGATATTCGACCCCGAAGTGAGTGTAGAGGGGTTTAATGGGTTACGTCGTATATACCTATAATTGGAAAAAATCGCTATTTTCCATATATTTACTTCCATTCTTGTGGCAAAATTTCTTGTCTTGAATTAGCCAATATTACATCTCGACTTTGACCGCGTCATGGAGTATGACCCAATTACGTAATTTATGTGTTAAATATGGCAGTGGCGTATAACACCTCCACTTTAATCGCTTCTCGAACTTTGAACCGAAAATAATAAAAAGTTTCGCACAGACTGTTGGTTTTGTAATTATTGTTTTTAAATAGCATTAATTACACCTATACTAAATTTCAACTAGCTCGAACCATTCAAAAGTTATTATCATTATTCCTAACCACGAATTTTAAGGATTTTTGTCTGGGGCTTCCCGAAAGACTGTCCGATCTCAACCTTCTATTTTACCGATTTACCGAAGATGAATACATTTTTGAAGAATTTTTATATGGCGGCTACACGAAAGACTCGCTTCTATACTTTTCATATTCAGTTTTTTACCAGAAAATAATGGATAAATAATGGATGCAATTAAAGAAAAAGTGATTATGATAACGATTCATTTGTTCATGTTTTTGATTATAATTATTCTTACAAACTACAGTAGAGACGATTGTCTTTTCATCTATAAAGAAATGTGATGCTTATTGCTTGAACAAATTCAAAAGTTACAAGTTTAAAGACCTAAGTAAAAATGTGTTTTAAGAACTTTTGAATTGAAGCTAGTCGAAGTGGAACCATAAACACACAGTCTTTATTTTTAAGATCCAGCGTTACATACACTGTAAAAACTGAAAGAAACTTCTTTAGTATAGATTAAAGATATGATTTCCATTTATGAGACATTATATTCAAACTGTTCAAATTTAATCTAATCCGTTACAAATTTTGCAAACATTAATATTAATTTAGTTTTATCAGCAAACACTGCCACTGGCAATCATCATCTCAGCACGATACCATTTTTTTCAATTCGCAAACATTTTAAACTAATTTAGCGATTTGTATATTGTATGGAAGCATTTTAATAGCATTGTCGGCATATCTGTTCAGAATAAGACATGCGATTAGAAAAACCCATAGACGACAATAATCGAATTTCCTTCTTATTTTGCCAAAGTAAAAAGGCGGCACTTTATTTAGCATTTAGTCTAGTACGCGCGTATAGTACACCGACTTCAGTCGTATAAATTTGCCGCCCAAGTGGACAAAATGAATTTGTGGCGTACAGCGTCCATAGCTGGCTATCGTCCACTACTCGTCGTACAGCTTAATGAAATTGGCTGGTCATCCGCGGTCCATCCCTTCGCGTATTGGGCAGGAAATTCATCGAAAGCACTGTGAGTCCATGTCGTTAATTATCGTCAATTATTCAAACTTCATTTTAATTGATCACTTTTGGGTTTTTCGGATTTAATTTTAGTTCGCGAATTAACTGGTATGGCGGCAACGATTTTCGTTTATTCGTCCCGAATTGATCGCCTAGTATCCCTACATCCCTTCCCGTATTCAGGGAACGTAGCTCCCAAAGCGTACAACGCGCCATGTAACTTTATTTGGGGTGTAACGCGGATAAAAGGGTAGTGAGTTTTATCCATTTTGGCCACCAATAATATGATCCAAATACGATAATTCGCTTTGATGTTAATTTTCATTATCCCTCCGATGAAGTACAGCAGCTGTTTGATATCATTTATGTCGGATGGGGTTGTTTATCAATATTTTCAAACCTTTAATTAATTGTTCGGTTAAAATTTTAATGCGTAATGAGTTTTTTGATTAGTAGCTTTCGCTTCACGGTACAGATTTTGACTATAATTATTTAATAAATTTTGAATGAATTGATTATACATTAATGGACTGCTGTTTCTTTAGGTTCTGAGTTCTTGGTGGAGTCGGTAACAACTTTACTGGACTTACGATGTTTTGTCAACATCGTTTGTTAGAACGCTATCAAATTTAATCTTGAAAATTGTCGTGATAGAAATCAACTTGAGAACAAAATTAATTCATGCGAGAGTTGAATAGGCTATTCAAAAAATGTTCTGGTCTACACCTCGCTTGAAGGATGTCGTCTGATTTGCTCGTATAAGCAAGGACTTCAAGTGTTTTGTTTCGTACCTTTCCTGTGAATTTACACGTATTAAGAGTACCTGAAACACAATCGGGCAGCACACTCGAGTGGGTTTTTTAATTCAATTGAATTATTTTTCTTTTATTAGCAAATTGATGATATCGTATAGAACTTTTTTTAAGTCGGAATTTTTTTATTGATAATAATGGGAATTAAATCGTGCCACGATGTGAGGTTGAAGTGTTGGGAAAAACGTGTATTTGTGCTGGCCTCAGCAAAGAAAACGTCGGCAAGAAATTATAGAAATTTTGAACATAAAAAATTTTGAAATTCGAATCTACATAATAAAGGTAATAATGAGACAGAATCTAATAGTCTGAATGTGATTCCGGTTAATTATAAAGTATTATAATTAACCGGAAAATTAAAAAAAAAGATACTGTGAAATTATAGAGCTAGAAGAATTCGAAAGGGAAAAAGTCCGTCTGTCCGCCGTATATTTCGTTCTCCATACTCAAACGGCTTTCGCGTTGCATAACTGAAAAACCCATAAAAATATGATTTTACAATGTTCATATGGTGGCACTTTACCTGTGCTAAATTTTTTCACATTTGGAGTGTTAGTGGGGAGGTAGAATGAAGAGAGATTAAGACGAAAAATGTTAGTCTACGATTATATCTCAGAAACCACTTACACCACCAGGTTGAAACTGAATTTATATGGTGGTGAAGTAATATTCAAAAAAGGAAAGTTGATATTGAACACTAGTCTTATGAAGATGAGGCCGTCAAATTAAATAAATTTTTTTGAGGGGATGAAAGGTTGACAATTTTTTGATCGACCTGAAAGTTAAGAAGATTTTTTCTACTCCGAAATTTTCCACGATTTAGTCCTAGTAAAAGCTTAAGAAAAATGTCCGTCTGTCCACCGTTGACGACGTCCGCTGTACGCAAAGCGTAGCTCACAAACCCATCGAGATATTAGGTGGATTGAATGGGTGAACCCTTACGAGTGGAATCTCTTTGTAGGGGGGGGGGGGGGGGTTTCATGAACAATTTTGATTTCTACATCTCAGGAATCGCTTATGCTAGGAGGTTGAAACTTGGAACTAATATAGAACTACGACAGTGGACCCGTTTGCAAAAAAATGGTCCATATGGTTTGAGTGATGGAAGTGGGGGGAAAACAATGCGTCCGAAACTAAAATGCATATCTCCTGAACAGTTAATATCAGAAGATTGAAATTTTGTGGATGTTTTAAAGGATACTAGAAGCCTAATGAAGGAACTACAACTTTTAAGGGAGTGTGTGAGTTGTGGGATTTTGGTGGAAACAAAAAAAAATTTGGATGGACTTAAAACTCTAGGAGAGAATAACATTTTGGAAGTGCAGGTAAGGGGGTGGAAAGGATAAAATTCTTATTTTTTTCGGAAACGAGTGAAAGTTAACAATTGACGACTATATAGCCACTATAGGGGCATCCTATAATTTTTGATAGGGGTAACTAGGTAGGGGGTGGGTTTTCATACCTCAGAAACGGTTTAAACCAGAAAGTTGAAACTTAGTTCGTATACCATATGTAAATATATTACAGTAGCAAATAAAGCAAAAAAAAAAGATTTGCATTGGCGTACAAAGATGCGAGTAAAAACAATGTCCGTGAAAAGTGTTTTCCACATTTTCACGAATTTCGTTATATCTTTTAGGTATGTCGAGTTATAAAATTGATTTGACTTCTCCGGGCTCTTTATATAAGCGCTTAGCAAATTTTGTCTATATCCAACCCCTAAGGAGGAGGAGGTGTACATTTTTACGAATTCCGATATATTTGTTAGGTCTAATGAGATATTGAATGCGCCTTCACTTCAATATATATAATCGGAAAATCCTAATTTTTCGATTCTAAGCCTCCTGGGAACGTAAGGTAGGTATTGTTCAAGTTTTCACGAATTTCGACAAATTTTTTTAAAGTTATTGAGATCGAATTCGCTTTCTATTTCTAAGGGCTTTACATAATAATGATTTCAAAATTTATTTAAGAACTCTGTGATATTCAACCACTAAGAGGATGTAAAATTATTGTTTATGTTTTAACGAATTCCGACATATAAATATTCCTTTAAATCGGATAATTGTTTTTAACTTTAATAGGCTTTCTATATAATCGCCTAAACATCTTTTTCATAATTTTTTGATATTCACCTTCTGGCATTCAACCCCTGTCGATATTTTATCCCCTTACACCCCTTAGGATTGAGTATCTAAAAATCTTAAAGTTTAATAACTTTTTGGCGATTAAATAGAAAACCTTTGGAAGTAAAAATCAATTCGATATCTCATCAAATTTTAGAAAGGCTATTATAGAAAAACTTTGCAAAAGTTAAAGCCAATTAGATATATCATCAAACCTAAGAGATATGCCGAAAATTGTGAAAACGTATGAAACCCTTTTACACCCACTTGGGGGTTGAATATCCAAAAATCCTGAAAGAGGTTTTTAGATAAATATAAAGAACGTCCGAGGAAGTTAAAACCAATTCGATGTCCTATCACTCATAAGATATATGATGGAATTCGAGAAAACGTGTTCAATCCTTGAAAGGGGGAAAATCTTGAAAACGGGTTTTAGGCGATTATAAGACAAGTGCGTGGACGTGAAAAGCTATTCCTATTTTATTAATTTGTTCGTCAGATATCGTAATCTAAATTTTTTCACCTCCACCCCCGCATACCACTGTAGTCATGAAACGTGAAAAAAAAATATTTTGTTACCACAATACTGCATTATTACCACAATACTGCATTATTGAAATAATAAAGTAAAACATCGATAGGCTCATTTCCTTATTACAAAAAGCTTTCTTTAACCATCTATGACCCTCTAAAATATTTCTTTAACCAAAATTTATTTACAGTGCTCTGAAAAAACTCAAAACAGGAATTAAGCATTCTTACAATTATTTTACATAAATTATTGACGTAAGCACACTTGTCAAAAGTTAAAATTCGCAATAAAAATTATGGAAATGAGCACCTCAAATTGAAAATTAGGTACGACTCAACACCCATATCAACATCAAATGACAAAAGGACTATCACGGATAATCGGATCAAAACTTCACCCCTTAACAATACCAACTATACACATTCGCCCTCGTGTTTCAAAGATTGTTAATAAGTGAAACGAAGTGAAATGATCACCAAATAACCAAGCATTACGTCGGTACACACAAAATCGCATTGCCGGCCACCCTTTGTGTCAGTCTCATCCCTTGAGGTACATGACGCGCGTGTACGCACTCGTCGCAAAAACGTAGTTACGACTGAGTCCTTATATTACACACTATAATCCTGTACTACAACTTATAGGTTGCTCCTAGCTCCTGTCTGTGGTACATGTACATTGCGGGTGGCTTTCATTTCTATTATTGTGAGTCGTGCTCAATTAGACGTAAAATTCGAGTGTGCGAACAATTGTCATCTGAAAAGGGGTTAGCCTACAACAGTATACCGAAATCCTGGCAGTCTGGCGACAAATAAAATCATACATTGTACGTACGGTAGAAATGCACAAGATTTCGACTTGATACACGAGCGAGCTGGAGTCAAGTGTGAGTCAAAGCCGACACTTTAAGTGCCGGGAAATAGCCCAAATGCAATTAGGATAATAAAGCCCAACTGAGCTCACATTGTGCTCATTATGAGTGGGTAACTTTATTACGTGTGCAATGATGATGTGACGATGGGCTCTTGTGTTATTTTTATGCAAGCTTGTAGGATATAATATGGTTTTTATTTCATTTTTTTTTGCTGACAAAGTGGCATTGCTTCACGCTATTAAATCATCACATTTTTTTTTCACAGAACGCATGAAATTCAACGTTCTACTAATTAATTAATGCATACTGTACGAGTATACAGCTGAGCACATCTCGTCAGAATTTAACCAGCTCACTTTATTTGCATGTCGTCGCGTCGAATTTATTTATTTATAATAAAAATTGAGTTTATAGTTTAATATTCATAAAAATGGATATTTAACCAATCGTCGAAAAAATAAAACTTTCCGAATTTTATTACAAGTATCGTGACGATATATGTAATATAAAAATGTAATTTTGCTTTCTGATGAATTAATAAAAAGTTCTGGATGAGAAAAAAATAAAAATATTTTCACGATCCTTATAAACCCGAAAAGTGGAATGAAGTTCGAATAATAAATTATAATTTTTTTTAAATATATTGTTGCGAGCTAGGGGTTCGCCGGGATTTCAAGTGAAACACAATTCGGTTAAAATAAAAATAAGTGATAATTTATTCAATCGCACTATTAATTCTATTCGCACAATAATTCGCACTGTATGGCAGCACTGCCCGCTTATTTATATCGCTTGACTCGATCACTTTCGCTCTCTACCAACACGGTCGCGTATACACGCTGGCTGTCA
This sequence comes from Beris morrisii, assembly GCA_951812415.1. NCBI lineage: Eukaryota > Metazoa > Arthropoda > Insecta > Diptera > Stratiomyidae > Beris > Beris morrisii. The sequence goes on from OX638311.1 coordinate 21,705,533, forward strand.
CAGTCGACGTAATAAAAATTACTATATCCCTCGCTGAAAGCTTCACCTGTTTTTATACTATCTGGTTGCAGTCTACGATGTACTTGAATGTTCGCTCTGTGTGGAATCTTCTCGAAAGCTTTAGAGCTTTCGATTTCGATCTTCGTTCAGTGGTGTATGCAAAGGGTTCTAGTATATTGGAGAGCATTCGATATGAAGGGAGATACAATCGTGTTGTTTCGCCTTATCTTCAGCTAGGTTTCTGATTGGGTTATTTTGCAACTAGGTATTCGGTTGTTGTTGTTTTCATTATGTGAAACGATCGAGTTGCACGGTTGCGCAGTTGCCAGGTTTACATGTAACAATATTATATCTCTATATTTAACCATATGATAGCTTAAAAAAATTCGTAATTTCAAAATAGTTTAGTAATTAATTTCATGTCGTTAGTCGTTGAGTTAAGGCTACCTTTAGACTCATTCATTTCACGTGTAACGTTCAGGGCTTGGTTCTTTCAATTTAAGTAAAGAAAAAAACAAAAGTAATAAATTAAAAAATAACAAATTTTAAAACAAAAAATTTAAAAAAAAAAATTGGTTTGTTAAATGAAATTCGTATATTCAAAATTGTTTGTATACGAATTCTCTCTTTTTGACTGCTCCTTTTGATACTAGGTACATATACGAAAATTGTCAATTTTAAAAACAAACAATTTCAATAAATCATATTACCATAAACAAATATTAAAATAGCTTAAGGGGTAATATCTAGTCGGAAGCAAGAAATGAGACGGTTTTTTGTGAATTTTTTGTGTCTTTATTAAAAAATCGATTAATGCGAAATATTGAGGGATCATTACACTTATCTTGAACTACAAAAAAAACATTTTTTGTATTAATTTTTATGAAAAAATGGCGGCTGAGCAGTGCACGAAACGAAGGTCGATTTTTTGTAAGCGTCCTGCGGCTAGCAGCACAAGTCTTTATCGAACGTATCTGGAACAATGAAAAAATTTTTTTCATGATATGCACGAGTTTTACTGTCTAATTACACATGGATATTCAGAAATTTTAATTTTTGAAAATTTGCGGGCACTTTGAAAAAAAATGTCGATTTTTCAACTAATAAATCGGCCTCAATTTGTTTATAAAAATCGTAATTGTTTATGAAACTCAAAAATCGTATGTACTAGACTTGATAATCTATCTAAGAAGGTGCAGCCAAAATTTCATATCGATCGGATAAAAATTACTCGAGTTCTACTGCTAGCCGTTTTTGAAAACATGGTTTCGAGAAAAACGCGTTTAAAGTTTCACAATGTGTTTATTACAATTTTAAAGATACAGGCTTGGCTACACAGACAACGTATGTTCAATATTTGCTTAAAACTACATATTAACGCCATCTATACCTCATTTAGAGACTATATAGTGTACCTTTGCACCGCCGGTAACGAGTAAAAGGGGCGAAACTCACTCCGAAACTCAATTTGTCATTTTCAAGCGCTCCGCCTTGCTTCGAAAATTCGTCTTTAATGACCACTTAAAATTTGTTTTCAATAAAAAATGATGTCAGACTTCACTCTTGACATGTTTTTACACCATTTAAGCCAATAAAAAAAAAATGGAAAAAAAAAATTTTCGACTAGGTATTACCCCTTAAGCTAGTATTACACTGTACGCCACGCGGTCAAATATTTGACCACTTCCCCTGTCAAATGCTGTCAGATCGTGTAATGGTCAAATGCTGTTTGACAAAATGTTTCATTTGACCATCTGACACCATTTGACAATTAATCTGACCACATTTGACCGTTTGCGATTTTTGGAAAAAAGTTCTGTCGTATGGGTCAAATAGAAGGTGCCATTCATGAATATTTAATTGTTTGTGGCAATCGGTGAAATAAATAATTAGTTTAAACTACTTCTGTCTTTCTTCCAGTAAATACGACATCATAATTACAGCATAGCATTTTATTTGTTTAATTTTTAATACCTACACCAACAACGACAAACATTAAAACAATAACTTTTCTTATTACACTACTATTTTTTGTTGAATCCACTTCCGTCTCGGTAATTAATTTGAAAGGAGTTGTAAACTCGAGAATTTGGTACTCGGAGTGGCATACAGTGTAATATTTATTTAAACCAATATTTGAAACAACGAGAAAATTTGACGATGCTGTCAAATGTGTCAGATAGCGTAATATCGCAATCGTGCAGCGTGTCAAATGGATATTTGACATCAAATTTGGTCAAATTTGTATGGTCAAGTATTTGACCACGTGGCATACAGTGTAATACAAGAGCGAGAGAATTTTCGTCTGATTTCCGTCCCAATCGCACATTTTCTTACGACCTTATTTTTTTAATTATTTTTCATAGTATTTTCACAAAGGTAGTAGAAACAAATAATAAACACATAGTTTCACCTGTAGAATAGCTGATTCTAGAGTTAAGGTACGATCCATCAAATGAATGCACAACATTTTTCAGTGACTTTTGCTCAATGAAGTAAACGGATTCTTGCATACCATATACCATACATACATTCCCGTTAAGCTAATTTTAATTTTTAACTCTAAAATACTCGTAATTAAGTAATCATTTAGAAGTCAAGCAAATTAGACTTGAAATTTTAGTCCACAACCCAAAACACAGTACACGCTATCCCCGGCTTTTACATTGGTGACTCCTACATTTCGCTTGTGTGCTGACACTATTCGGTGTGCTTAATTAATACCAAATTATTTTATAATTTTAAAGCTAGGGAAAAAATAATTATTCCAGCATTGGGTTGCTCCACAAACGCTTAATTTACTTAATATTTAAACAAATAAAAAAAAAATAAAGGTATATTTCGAAAATTATTTCAAAGGCTATCAAAATGTATTTTTTCCGTTTTTATTCAATTATGCAAGACACAATAGCAACGATTTGACTTTTACTTGCCCTGTACTCACCTCGTACGTAAATTCTGGGCTAATTGTTATAATTATCGGACATTGTTGATGAAACGTAAGAGATACAGATTACTACAGTCGTGGACACTAGATATGTATACCCACCCTTATGACGGTACAAGCCACACGAACAATTGGATTTAATAGAAATATTTAATTAAACTTCGAATTAAACTTAATTTAAAGCAATTAAAATGTTATTACATTCAACTACCAGGAATACTGTATCCGAATACAAACAAGAATACAAATTTAAAAAATACATACGAACATACATAGCAATTATTATAACATACAAATTATATAAAAAGAATTCAGAGCACTTTATTGATTGATGCGCACGATTACGAGCCCCGTCCTAAATTGCCCATCATATTATCAACTGATGATATATGCGCTTCGAATGCTTCGAAAGTGCATAAGATAAATTCGATTTGTCGCAATTGATTTGTTTAAGGACAATTTAATTGAAGTGCAATCGTCCGCTATTTGATTTCATAAACTCATCGAGCTCGCACAAATATGAAATGTTGTTTCTATACGTTCGATTCAATCAATACATCGGTAAATTTACTGACGAATTTAATAGAAATTATTGTAGATACCAGCAAACGCGTATGCATATCATATGTGAAATTATTATACTGATTGATGATAACGTGTTTATAATTTTGATTTTGCGCAGCAATTTATTTGCCTATTCATGTTTACATCGATAAGATTTTACTTTATATTGGATGTACTGGTTTTTATATATGTTTATGTAATAATACATCAAATGTATTCCTAACGATTTACGAATTGTGATTTCCAACTTAACTGATGTGTGATGTTTTTTGATTTGATCTTACCCAAGTAAAAATTGAAACTATGGAAAATGATTGTATTGCAAATACAGCACAAGTCAATAACTCATTATTGTATGAATCTGAATCTCCTTAAGAGATGCGTTCACAACAGTATTCAGATTTCAGAACGCCTTTAGCTAGAAATATTAGAAATTTTTCACATGGACCTTATCATTGAAAGTGGGAAAATCAAGCAATACGTTTGTTTATAGCTTCTATAAAAAAGTCCTTTCATTTTCATTCATTCGAAAAACGAAAAGTAACCCTAAAAATCTACAAGAAATCTAAATATAAGGCGTAAAAATCCATATACTAATCTAAAAATAAATTTCAATTGAAAAGGTCATCCGATCTAGGAGGTATGTCGGAATTCGTGAACATGCATGGAACTTATTAACACCCCTTGGGGGTTGAATAGCATAAAATCCTGAAAACGTTTTATAGGCAATTACTTAGAAAGTCCGTGGAAGTAAAAACTTATTCGAACTCTGATCAGATCTAAGAGGTATGGCGGAATTCGAAAATGAATACCTTTACACTCCTTTCGGGTTTAAACATCGAAAAATCACTCAATCAATAGTTATAAAAAATACTGAAAATGAATTTGTCCCAAAAAATCGTAGAAATTAAATTATTTCAATATTTGAGGAGACCTAAGAGATATGACGAAATTCGTGAAAATTTAAACACCGCCTTTTTACTGGCCTTTCCTTTTTTCATCATCTCCGTACACCATTAGATATATGAAATTATTTTACCTAAATTACTTAACCAGTATGACTACATATACCTAACACATTTCAAGTATCTAGCATAAGCCGTTACTGGAAAAAATTAAAAGCGACCCTTACCCTCATACCATACTGCCCCCTATTAAAAATTATATTTTAAGACCGTGCGGCCACTACACCTCTAAGTAGATTTCAAGTTTCAGCTATATATCATTATCGCTAACCCAATCCGTATTTCAGCTTTAAGCGCATTTTGGACTTCTACCCGAAAAATAATAAAGTTGTATTCAGATCGTTGTCGGATTTTTTATTTATTAATTATTTTTTTCTTTTTCAAAAACATCAGTAGTTATATGTCGGCAGTACTGATTTTTAGGTGTTTCAAAAAATCCCCGAAAATGTAGAGAATTCGAGAGAAAAACACGTTTCACTTCCTTGGGCGATAAATATCGGAAAACCCCGAAATTGATTTTTAGGTGACTGTATGCAAAACCAAAGGAACTGAGAACCGAATCGATATCCCACCGAATCTATGATTTATAAGCTTAAACGACCTCTTTCCTTTGCAACCGCATAGAGATTTAATGTCTAAAAATCTCGAAAGTAATTTCTAGCGGATTATATCAATAGACTGCACAAGTTAAAATAATATTATAGATATATCATCTGACCTAAGATATATGGTGGAATTCGTTAAATCGTATACAAGCCCTTTACAGCTCCTTGGATCTTAAGTATGGAAAATGCTGAAATTGATTTTCAGGCGATTGTAGGCCCGTTGAAGAAAAAAATAATTCGACATTTCATCGTACCTATGAGAGAGCTATGTCGGTTTTTAAAAAAGTGAACGAAACCACATTACACTACCCTAGGGGTTGAATATTGCAAAATCTTGAAATGGGTTTTTAGGCGATTATATAGAAAGGCCATTGAAGTAAAAACCAATGCGATATCTAATTGCACCTAAAAAATTTGCCGGAATTCGTGGAAACGCACACTCCTCTTATAGGTAGAATATCGAAAAATGCTCAAATTGGTTTTAGGCGATTATATAATAATAAAATCCATAGAAGTAAAGAAGAGTTCGAAATCTCATCAAACTTAATACATGTCGGAATTCGTGAAAACGTACAAACTAACTTTACACCCCTTAGGAGTTGAAAAATTTAAAATTCTAAAAAAAAATTTTCAAGCTTATATAAAGAGCCCGAAATTATTTCGATATTGCAATAGACCTAAGAAATATGACGATTTTCGTGAAAATTTTTATACTCCATTCTACTGAAATTTTTTTACGCCTCCTTCGTACGCAAACGGAATTTTCTGTTGCATATTTTACTTTTTTGGTTCATTTACATATATATACAAAATTTCACGTTGCTAGTATAAACCCTTCATGAGAATGCAAAAGGTATCCACCTAGTCTTTTCATTAAAAAGTTTGACCATAATATCTCGACGTGGTTGTGTTATGCGTGCATTTAAACGCGTTTGGGTGCGGCATATACGACGGACATCCAAAAATATTGACACAAACCAAATATAGTTCCTCATAGAATATTTGCAGATTTTTATTAATATTTTAAATTTTTACATTTCGTTAATGAAAGACAATTATTTCATTTCAAAATTAATTCCAGGAACGGGAAAATTTTTGAATAATGAACAAAAGCAATTATACCGATGTTCAAATTAAACATTTTCCAAATTAATTACTTTGAAAGAATATAAATATCCCGAAATGGAAATTTATTACTGCCGCTAGCAACCCTTCTCTGTTGGGGCTAAAATTCGAGTGGAACCGAAACCTCAGGTGTGCCGATGTGTTTTTTTTTCTCACTAACTATATGAAATGAGGTGTAGGTATATGTATCTCGAAATGAAAGTAGCTAAGTGGTACATTTCATTTTAATTAAAACTGAGGCAATTAGTTGAATTGGTGGAGAGTATCCTTTGGTTTCAATTATATAAGAAGCATGCGTTTACATTTCACAGGAGGTCCAGCGAATTCATTTGTGTTAACATTGCTTAAGATAGAATTTTCAGGAGTTAGGAAAAGAGAGGGTTTGAAAATTTGGCTGTACACACCTGGTACCTGGTTCTGGTACGGTAGTGAATACGAAGAAGAGAAGGCCGTCCTATAGTCCATCACCAGCTCTCCGTGGAGAGAGCACAGCAGCATTTGCTCAGGACTATGAGTTCTTCAAGCCCTTCGCACAAAACTTTAAGTATTTGTATCTTACTTTAAAACCGTGAAGATTCGAATGATACGTGAAAAGTTCCGTCCGTAATCGAAACAATATCCACTTTCATTATATTTTTTACCATTCATCAACGTGAATGCTTCATTTCAACGTTCTCGTCAACAGGGCTTCCGGTTTATAACGCCAACCACAAAAACAGATATTGAACATGTGGTTAATATGAACCTATATGCTGCTGCGGCTATTTACACAAAAGCACAGAAGATATTGCAAGATACTGCTGGGGTCGCCCGTATAAACCATGGCCACACGAATTAAGGATGCTATTAACATCAATTAATTCGGGAAACGCAACGCAACATTTTATCTTCGAGAATGTTAGATGAAGGGCTGCATTTTTTTTTTAAGATACCGAACTGGACTTAGGAGGTTAGCCTTTAATACACTGTAGTGTACAGTCCAGTCAGCTTAGGGTTAGGAGGTCAGAAATCGGGCCGGGTATGGCAGTGTACTAGAAGGTGTTAATATTTTTTTTTAGTACTGATTGGCTGTGATATGATCTACCAAAATAGCAATGTTGCCTATAACAAATCAACTACTGTCTGGTAGCTCTGATGGTGAATCTGATAAGAATGTAAACAGAACTCATCTGCTCAGTGTTACATCCTTTAATAGTGACCCTATTAAACATTCCGCACTGTTCACTATTTATATTAATATTTCGAAGCCAATAGCAACTGAAAAATTCTTATAAATAATTTATTCGTTGAGTGGGAATTGAACCCACCACATCGCAGAAGCAATGTTTTCAACACCTAGTACACTACCACTGGACTATACCCGGCCCGAAATATCATAAACGCATCTTGCAAAGTTCCAAGGCGATATCAAGGAAATATTTGGTATTTCAATTTAAAATCTAATTAATTTGAATTTAATTTTATTAAATTATACATTATTACTATTCTATTAATAAGATTTCATGCGGAAGTTTCAATCGCAATGAGTGCGCACCCGATAAATTTATTCGGATACAGTGTACACTCTAGCAACTAGAATAGATACTCGTATCTAGTCAATTTACATAGACGATTGGTTCAAATAGAGTTCTTACAATGCAAAGCAGGATAAACAATGACCATAAATCGTCTACTTAGTGGTGAAGAAATTAAGTCATTTGCGACCTTGTTGCGTATTAAACAAGGACTCCCGCAATCTCTGATTATATTAGACTAGATACTCGGTATCTACCTACTAAACGAGTGGGGGAGGGAGGGGGGCCACTCAGAAACGTGCTATGGCCGATTAGTGCATTTTGTCTGTAGCTAATCCGATCCGCGCAATTTATAGTCTAGCTAAATTTTTACATGAAAGATAAGTCCATCAAAGAGTCAGATGAGTGTGGAATGGAGTGGTGAGTTTTGAGTTTCATTCATTCATTTCGATTCGTAGACCGGTACTGACAGACTAAACAAACAAAAAATTGAGCACTCTTCGTATCTAACCTGCAATTATTCAATTTGACCGAAAGGTAATCGAGACTGGAGCGCGATACTATAAGTGCTCGCTGATTGACTTAACTGTCATAAATACGCGCTGATAAACTGCACCATTTATTAAGTATAATTTGTTATTAAAACGAATTAGAAATATTTGCCAGTGTTGTCAAGTGACGACGCCGTCAGTGGAAATTGCATTTTATGCAGTTTCAGACAGGGTTATGTGGGTGGTATTTGTGGCATGTGCGATAATATTAGAATTGAAATTATGATATGACCCATAGATAATAAGGAAATTGGTAAATTAAGGGTAAGATGGGGCTCAAAATACGAGTAACACTTTGTATCCTTGTGCATGATTTGTTTGTAATGTAGCCAACACTGCCATTAATAATTTTAAAATAAAATAAAAAAATAAGTATCTAATACATTACAAGATATGAGAACTTCTTCTTGAAATCTATTTCTTTAGTGACACCCCTGCGGAAATCAACCCCTTATTAAAACATAGGTATACTTAGGACCTGGTCCTAAAGTCAGCTTCGTCTACGTCTATGTTGACACTACTTAGACTCTTTGTTGCTAAAATTGTTAAAAGCTAAGCTAATTTGTTAGTTGGTCTACTTTCTACGTCATGATTCAAACGTTAAAGGGGAAATATAATAGAATATGCAATGTAAAGTTTGCTCTAGATTTCATGCAAGTTTGCATGGAAATCACATAAAAAAATTTATTCGTTTATAGCAGAAAAATCTAAATTGTTGTGTTATTAATGTTTAAGTCTACTCTTTCGTTACCTTTGTCAGCAGTAGGAACACAAGTGAAGCTAAGTGAAGACACTAACCAAAATTGAATGTTAGTCGTAGTTATGAACTAAAATGACTAGTGGAACTGAACCTGATGTGTCCTTTCTATCTCAACTGAAAGCTGAATTATTTATCCCTTCATTGGAATGATACTTCCGCTTCGAATAAATTTATTTTTGGAGTGCTCTCTTAGAGCAGTGTCAAAAAAAATACTTTAATGCTTACACTCTCAACCAGACTTACCACTGCGAAAATGAGATCACTTATTTAGGAGTATTTCAGTCATCAGGCATCAAACCAGTGGCGTAGTAACGGGGGGGGGGGGGTTCTTGGGATAAACCCCCCCCCCCCCCCCCCTCAAAATGATTAGCGCACCTCATAAAGTACACATAACAGAAGGTTTTTTTTATTTAAGACGAAGAATTATAAAATCATTAGAAGACAATCCAAATATTGAATGGTTTTTAGTAAAGCATAGCAGTTAAGTTAAGCAGTTAAGGTAATCACTTTATTTCCACTGGGCTGACACTGTCAATGCAGTCCAAAGTCAATTTCCAATTCGTCTTAAGGTACCTATTCATCAGCACGGAAAAGCGAGTACAGCTTTTCACGAAAGCCTGTTGAAGTATTTTCATACTGCTTGTTAGTGTTGGTCTTCAATATCAAACTTCAATTGTTTTCAATTTATAGATTCCAAAGCGTGCGTGTAATTGTATAAAAAATATTGGTGATTGGTGTGAATATAACTTAAACGGATTTTATGCTTGTATTATCTCAATAGATTTTTACCGTTATTATCGACTGATTATCAATAATTATGGACCGGTGGTTGGTAAAAAAGCCAAAGCTTTCCACTAATCAAATCGAAGGCTCTTCAAATAATGTGAACGAAACAAGTAGGTTCTAGTCATCAAATGTTACTGAATTCATCTTTTACTTTATTATTTTAATAATAAAGTATTGTTATCGATTTTTAAAAAAAAAAAATTTGCTATCCTGAAAATTTTTTTTCCACGTTTCATGACTAATAGACACCAAAAAAGCAAAAAAAAATTTCAGTCCGTCTGTGCGCCGTACGCCGTACGCAAAACGTTTGAAAGCTTATAACTCTCAAACTATTTGAGCTATTAAGTTGAAATTTTTTTTGTTGGTAGACTGAGCAGACTGAGTGGTGGGGATGTGAGAGGGGAGGTGGGGGAAGGGTTTTAGACGAAACATTTTGGTTTCTAGATCTCAGTCACCGCTTAGGCTAGGAGGCTGAAACTTGGAATTTATATAGAACATCAATAGTGGACCCATTTGCAAAAAAAGTGATGATATATCACTCAAAACGTCATTCCGAAAAAAATAATCGATCTGACTGAGGATAAAATCAATGACACCATAGAAATTATATTGAAACAGTAGCCAAATGAGACAGCTTCATGTGGAATCATTATTCAGAAAGAGGTTCCATTGTGGAAGCAAAGATGGACTACAGCAAATGAATGTCCATACACCTTCATGGAAGCATTGAATTCCTGTGACGAAATCATGTTCCCAAATGTATTTCAATTTTTGAAAATAGGAGCTACTCTCCCTGTGACAGTTGCCAGCGTTGAGCGTAGTTTCTTAACTATGAAAAGATTGAAGTCCTATCTAAGAAATTCTACGGGAGAAAATCGACTCAATGAACTTGCTCTTCTAAGCATTCATCGGGAGATCTCTGTGACAGCAGATGAAGTGATCAACATGTTTGCACAGAAGAATAGGAAATTCATCTTGTAGACCTTTATATTCCATTTCTAATTATTTCATGTTCGAATATTAGTCTTTTTTTCTGTTATTATGTAATATACCTATAATACTTTATTTCTTTCAAATTGAATTCATAGTAAGTAAATCATAAAAATATAAAACATTTTAAAATTTAATCGTTATGTTTTTCTTTTTGGAAAACTACCAACAACCATAGCTAAGCTATGCAAATACATACATATGCAAAATTCTGGATAGCCTTGCCCTGTTCAATGATATTTCTCTGATCGATTTGGGACATTACGGTCGTTCCTTAATCTGATTTTAGTTTTTCTCTCAAAACTTCATAAACATAATTTCTTTTTCGGAGATAGGTTCTCAAGCCTGTCATCCAACCGCAGCAGGTGAGAGGAGAATGGCACTGGATAATTCGCAATTGCATTTTTGGGAGATTACATATTGTTGAAAAGTAAGGAAAACTGGGTATAAGGAAAAGCGAAGAATAATGTCATGGATGGGATTCGAACCTCTGACCTCTGAGATGATAGACTAGTACACTTATTCTAGACTACCAAGGCCTGAAACTAGCACTTACAAAGGTCTTAATGAATTTAAGTTCAACTGATGTGCGCAGAACAAGATAAACTCATCGAAAGTGAATCGCACTAACCGCAAAATTACTCAATTGAATTATGTACATACGCGAAAAGTACTCGGCTCGATTTTTTAACGGATTCGTTAAATTTAATAATTCATTAGTAACATATCAACTACTTGTAGATAATATCGAAATTTAGTGATTAATTTGAAGTTGAAATAGGTCAATATTAATTTCCTGACTGAATATTATAATTCTTGGTTACGAATATGACTCAAGTTATTTTAGAAACTTTTTGATCAGAAAAATTACTCTGAAATTTTTTCCGCGACTATTTGGTCATATATGTATATGTATTAAAAATATGTTTCACTTGTACATATTCTTTATATGTTTTTGTTGTTTGCAGATTCATTAAACTTGCACCTAGTTCATATTGAAATTATACACAAACTCGTAAAGATATTTAAAAAAAAATTTAAAAAAATAAAATCTTTTTTTTTAGTGGTAGATTTGAAGAACCCCTTGAAGTTGTGACTTTCGGACGTTAGACTTTTGGCGTCTTAGACGAAAAAAGTGGGTGGGGAGGAATGGAGCGCCGAAGTGGGAAGGATGCCAAATCTTAATAAATTATACATTTTGAATTTTGAAATTTCTATAGTAATTAGGACCAGTATAGAAAAAACGTTGGCTGGGGGTGACAGTAGAACAGGGTAGAAAGCAAAATATTCCGATTTTTATTTCTTGAGAACTACTTAGGATAAAAAGCTAAGAACAGATGTGCGAGCCAGCATGGGGCTATCCCAAAACATTTTGATAGGAGAAGCAATATACAGGGGTGTGTTTATTGTATCTCATGAATGGCTTATGCTAAAAAGTTGAAAATGGTATGGTATGTACATGGATATAGATTATAGAAATAATTTGAGCAAAAAAATCAGATTTTCATTGGGTGGGCCAAACCATTTTCCGTGAAAAAACGTGTTTACAGTTTCACAAATTTCGTAATATCTTTCAGGTCTATCAAGGTATCGAATTAATTTCACTTCTGCAGGCTCTTTGTATAAGTGCCTAAACCGTTTCTCTCACTTTTTCAATATTCAACCCCTAACCAGGTGCTAAGTAGCTTTGTTCGTTTTCCCGAATTCCGACATATCCCTTAGGCCTGATGAGATATCCAATTCGCTTCTAAGAGCTTTAAATATAATTGCCAAGAACATCCAATTTATTTATAATTATATTCAATTCTTAGGTGCGTGTAAGATGGATGTGCAAATTTACACAAATTCCGACCAAAACTTTTAGGTCTAATGAGATATCGATATCTCATTAGACCTAAAAGTTTTGGGCGGAATTTGTGAAAATTTGCACATCCATCTTGTATTCGAATACACTTTTACTTCTGTGGGCTTTACATATATATAATCGCCTAAAAATTAATTTCAGGACTTTGCTATATTAAACCTCTAATGAGGTGTAAGATAATTGTGTACGCTTTTATAATTTCCGACCTTATCTTTTAGGTCTAATGAAATATAATAACAAATTTTTTTTTACTTTAACGGGGTTTAGCTATTCCAAGAAAATATTATGGGATTTTTGTATGTTAAGTAAAAATATACAATCGTATTTGTTAAATTGTTGTAAGAAAAATTTTTGACTAAAAGTAGAAAATATCGATTGTATTATTTCTGCGAATTCTTATAAGAAAAATAAAACAAACATGTTTCAAATTAGTACAAAATTTTTAGATAGAAAAGTATTAAGAGCACAACTAAATTCTGAATTAAATTCAATGCGGTCATATTACAGCATTGGGCTAGACTCCAACAGCTTTTGGAATTTGTAAAACCACGTCCTGCAGTGCGAGAAATCATCTTGTTTCAATTGTCAGCGAACCACAAAATGAATCACTGTAATATTCATAGTTTCTATTTTCAAAAATATTTTTCATTTTAAAAAAGTTGCATTTTATTCAGTTTGAAAACTATTTCTTATTGACAATTCAATTTATTTGAGATATGTTTAATTTCATTTGAACGATTTGCAGAAGGTTTCATTTATAACCAAGTATCAGGGACTCAAACCCGGCGAAGAACTTTTCGTTTCGCATGGAATTTCCTTGACATCAAAAGCTTTGTTTACGCTGTCTGATCCGAACACTTCAAATTTATTCAAGAAACGCATCTCAATTACCAGCAAAGATTGCACTAGAAACAATTGGAATCGACAAAAAAATATGATAAATCAGGCATATCTCGTGTGCGCATTCGTCCAATTCTTTACGATTGCAGTGGGCATTTTTCAGTAATTATGATGCCCCCTAATTTACGTTATTACGCGAAATCTCGGTCTTCAAATAGAGGAAACAACGATTCAAATTGCATAAATAATCAGCTAATAAAGCTTTTCATCGAGCAGTTTCCTCCCACTTGAAACGTGGAAAGACAACTTCCATAATATCCATTATAAGCGAAGTCCAAAATATACGAACCAAAGAGCTTAGTCGGAGTCAAATTACCATTAGAATTAGAACTGAAAATGCAATTTTGCAAAGTGTGACATCCAATTTAGTCGTCCACAATTGAAATTAATGCACATAAACTATTAGCGTTGATATCAAGCTCGTCTACCGGCTGTGGAAGTATTTTTAGTCGCTATGGTCAGCGAATAGAAGAGGATATGCCCAATATCAAATGCAATGTGTGTGTGATTAATTGAAGCTATGATCACGTATATATAGTGCACTCGATTCCCCATATGAGGGTTGAGGGAGCATATCGCACTAATACTGGACATTACACGTAGGTAAAGCATTGATCATCCGGCAGCTAAAAGTATGCCCTATCTCTCCAGTTGCAGCACTCGCAAAAGCCTAAAGCAAAAATAGTTTCGCATGCAAAACTGATATTTACCAGAGTTGCACTCACTCGAAAATTACCTCCGTAATTCTAGCAAATATGCCACGAAATCATAGGATTTCGGATAAAATTGCAATCTGAAAATCTCAGAGTCTACCTCAACGTCGGGCGGCTCACGTGTGCTATATGGAGGTGCATGGTCATGAGGTGGGTGGACAGCGCACTATATGCTCTATGGTGTCCGTTGCTAAATGACCAGCTTGCTAAATCTACACATAATACATCCGTCATCCGTCATAATTTAAGCCAATTGTTTCTGAATTTGATTGTGACAATTGAATCTGCCGCGCGCATGGCCATCACTGAATCCACTCAATATCGAAACAGAAACGTTATGAACTGAGCGAAGGCTTAGGCGAGACGACCTCGGTATTGGGGACGTGATGAATTGGTCCATATCAACGGATAGAGTGCCTAAAATTTTAAATTCAATTAACTTTGCGCTCATATTTTGCTGAGTGGAGACCTCGACATTTTCAAGTTTATTTGATTTGCAAATGGGGAAAATCATCGGGCAACACTAATGTATTTGCGGCTCGCTAATTTGTTTTTGGGGTCAACGCGTTTGTTTTCATATTCCTTGTACGGAATTTTATTTAACAGTTTTGAATTTATTTGTACAAAGAGCACCCTAAAGGAATATTTGAAGTCTTTTATTAAATTTCAAATTAATTTCACTTTTAATTTTTTCATCATTTAAATTTTATAATACTTAGCAGGTATATATCTATCTATCTAATAGCATTTGTAAAGCTTCAACTTTTTAGTATGGACCGTTTCTACGAAATAATTGTTCCTTTTATTTGTCTTTAACTCTTACACCACTGCGAGTTTCCAACATATCCCCGTGGAGACGTCCAGGTAAACCATGAACTGTGAAACGTGCAAGGAAATATCTATTATTATAAGATACGGTTTTTGGACTTCCCGCGAAATAGGCTATTGTTATAAAAAATTGAACTCTTATGGCTGCAACGTATCAAATTTCAACTTTTTAAATCAATCCTCCTCATACCTAAAAGATATGACGAATTATTAAAACGTATACAAACCCATTACATCTACTTGGGGGTTGAATATCGAAAAATTGTGAATAAGGTTTTTAGGAGATTAGATAAGAAGCAACTTGATATCTCATCAGCCACCAAATATTATGCAAAATTTGTGAAAACGCAAACAACTCCTTACCACACCCCTATGGCGTTGAATTTCCAAAAACTGTGTTTTTTAGGACATTAAATGAAATGTCCGTAGAATTAATAACCATGTAAAAACCTAAGGAATGGTGAAAATTATGAAAACGAATGCAACCCTCTTACAACCACTTGAGGTTGGATATCAAAAAATCCTGAAAAGGGTTTTCAGACAAATATAAAAAAAACCCGAGGAAGTAAAAACCAATCCGATGTCTTAACACTCCTAAGAGATATGACGGAATTCGTAAAAACTTGTTTAACCCTTTTATACTCTCTTAAGGGTTGAAAAGGGAAAAATTGTAAAAACTGGTTTTAGGAGAATAAAAACATTCGGGCGAATAAAAGCTTTTCAGTTTTGTTGTTCTCCTGGAGGGTTATAAAAAAAAAGTTATCTCCGAAAAAATCAATAGTATGGCCAAGGAGTTTAAGGCTGGATTTGAGCTGTGACCTGTAGTGTCATAGAAGAAAGGGTTAGTTTGAAAATAGGTGAAAATACTGCAAGAAAGCTGTTGCTAAGACAGTGATGCTGATTAGTACCGGCAATTAAGAAACCCATAGTATGAATTTCTGAATTGCAAAATTAAATATCATCCGTTTTTTTTTGAAATTTCAAAATCATATTAATTTTCCCTAACCTCGTATTTTCTAAAGTTCATTCTAGATCATCATACGAAAGCAATTGATTGGCATATACACATACTCCGAAAATATAGTAAAAGTTTCGTAATGTTGATGATGAGCATGGTCAAACAATTCCATATAAATTAGACTAAATTGAATTTGATGCCGTCAAGAGGCATAAACAAATGATGTCATCAACTTCATTTAACGGCCTGAAGTCAGCCCAACAACGCTCAGTTAATTTAAATGAATGCGGCACTGTCGAGCCTTTTAACTTAATAATCTCGACTCGAATATCTAACAAGGGCTTAAAAATATCTACAGATCCATAACGCGGTAAAGGCGGATAAGATTGCAATATTGAAGCCAGTCGTAAAGCCCAAGAAACTTCAAGTATAATCTCGATATTTTCGTTGTAAACTATCAAGTTAGGGGTCCTTATCTTTATTAATCAAAACGCCGACTTATAGCAATAACGTTGTAATTGCTTGTTCAGATAAATTTAACTACTTCATATCACGCTCCCTGACGACGATATTATTCAAGTGGATGTGGGCCGTTCGCTATCTGAACGAAAAATTATACAATTAGAACTAATTAAATTAGATTTGATGTGATACATTGGTATTTTATTTTTTATTTGATCTTTCAAAACAACATATGGGTTATGGCATAATTGTCAAATATTTTGACAATTATTTTTGCGGTCTCCTTGAATTCAAAAGGGGCGCCGCCTTGAAGTTGAATACGCCATAAAAATTTAATCTAATTTTTGTAATTTTTATGAATTTCAGTTGGGCCCTGCGGCAGCAGGAAGAGGAATGTTTTGCTACCACTGTCCGCCCGCTCTACATCCAGCTGGACCGCATCCACCACGTCTACCAACATTGGAGTATCCGTTTGCACCGACACATCCTTGTAAGTACACACGTCGAATAGACGGGAAAAAAAATTAAATAAATAATCGAATTAGATAAAAAGCTAGCGATATGGTTGTGAAGGGTGGAAAATAAGTTACCGAATCAGAGATATCGAGTTACAATTAATGCACGAGCTCCTATCGAAGATCACATCCATTCGAATCGGCGAGGGTAAACTCAATTATTTTATTACGACTGGGTAAAGACATAGAGCAGGAAAAAAAACTTTTTAACTTTGTTACAATATTACTGGGATGTTTTTGTATGTGGGATGTCTGCACCATATGTGCTATGCGTAGCCAGCAACCTGTCTTCCATACATTGCTTAACTTGATACGACCCTGTTGGATGTCGTAAATGAATTCCCTTCAACTCCCTAATTCTATAAAACATACAAATCTAGAGTAACTAGGGTAAAATGCCATCCATATCTGAACACTTTGACGAGATAACGCAATTTTCTATGGTTAGACCAGCAATAGCGGTTTTGTGTATTCCAACGCCCAATGTCCTGGTATTGGATAAGTGCTATGGAATCCAAATGACCTGAAAATGTTGGAGTGACTCTTTCTCCGATTGCTCGTATTGCTGGGCATAGGATGGAAGCCAAATCTATAGGGATGTTCGCTATTTTGACCTTGTTGAAAATTTCGTTACTAGATAACTTTTCGATTCGATTTGAGCGAGATCTATGCAGGACGTATGTGTGTATATTTACATAGGTCAAGATATTCGATGCCCAGAACTGAGTGATAGAAATTTGGAAACTGCTACATTTATTCGTCACCGATACCAGATACCAAGATCAGGAAATTTATTCACTTCTCACTTTCAGTTTGTGTGAAAGCCGTGAGTGAAATTCAACTAAAAGTAACGAAAGTGAAAGTCTACTCAGTTTTGAGTAGGATAGATTCTATTTGTTTCGTCGAGTAGATCAGACATCATCTTACTCGATTTATCGAATGAAATCGTCATTTTTTCCTTCATTTGTGTCCAATAATAATAGATTTGTGAAAGCTAATTTTTCGGTAATTTTTGAATTTTCATAAAATGTTTTGCAGGTAGACTGAAGCTAGTATAACACTGTATGCCATGCTGTCAAACATTTGACTAAAAATAATTTGACCAAAAGTTCAGTGAAATTTGTACTCCATTCTGATAGCCGCAAACCACTCTAAAAATTTTATTTCCGATATAATAGCCTGTAGCACTTCTCGACCATTTTTATACTCTAGATGAAATCACATAGAGTATTACAAGTTTAATCCAGCCCAAAAGTTTGTAGCGCATAGAACCGAGACTCGGATGAAAAAAATTTATATATATTATTTTTTGTTTATTTGTGGCCAAAAATCTCAAATCCGTTTGACGTCCGTCCGTCCGTCTGTCTGTCCGTTAGCACGATAACTCAAGACCGCCTTCACCTAGGATCTTGAAATTTTGAATCTGGATGTTTGTTTGAATTTGTAAGGCTAAGTTCGTTAACGGGCAAAATCGTCCCACTCCTTTGGGTAGCTGCCATACAAAATGTCCTTAAATCAAATATTGACCAATAACGTCGGAACGCCTAAAGCTACGACTTTGAAATTTTGTATACGTTGGTTTTTCAATAGTTGAAACTCAATGTATGATTATGAAAAAAATCCTATTAGTCCTTCGAGTAGCTGCCATACAAATATCCTGTTAAAATGTCTTCACTTAATTTACGAAACTCACACACAAGTAATCTTTTGCTACGAATTCGGAATTTTGTACAAATTAGTTTTGAGTTGAAACGAAGTTGGAGTTTACTAGTCAGCTAAATCCTTTTACTACTTCTGGTACCTGCCATATAAAATGTATAAAGTGATAACTTCAGAAGGGTTTAAGCTACGACTTTGAAATTTTGTATGTGTTAATTTTCCAATAGTTGGAGCTAAATGTATGATTATGAAGAAAATTCTATTAGTCCTTCGTATAGCTGCCATACAAATATCCTGTTAAAATATCCTCATTCACATTATAAATCAAGAAATCGTTTAGTCACGAAGTTTAAATTTTGTACAAATTAGTTTTGAGTGAAAACAAAGTTCGAGTTTACTAGTCAGCCAAATCCTTTTACTCCTTCTGGTATCTTCTATACAAAAAATCCTTAAGACAAGTGTTCAACAGTATTTTCCGATAACTTTTAAACGCGTCAAGCTACGAATTTGAAATTTTATACACATTGCGGTTCCAAGGAAAAGGATAAATATATAAGAAATCGAGTGAGTTCTTCCTGCACCTCGCATGTGAAAGTCCTTCAAAAAGGAAATTTTTTGTCACCAACAAAATAAACCACGCATAAAAATCCCATGATTACTATAGACTTTTCTATGGATTTTCAAGTAACTTGTTGTTTCCATATAGTGTAAATCTTTGACGACTTGTAACTTCCTCAATACTATGTCCTTCGGAAAATTATTTTGAGCGGAGTTTTTAAGTCTTATAAAGTGTGTCCAGTTTTTCGGAGAGGCTCATGCAATAAAATTTTATGATTTCTGATAGATTTTTTGTAAAATGACGCAGTCCTGACCAGGAAAAGAATTTCTTTAAAAAAACATGGAAAACATTTTTTTTAAAAAATTTATTTTTGATAAATAATAATTAAAATATAGTTCAAATAATTTGCCACCGTAGTAGAAATATATAATTAAATAGGTACCTTTAATGATGGCGTTATTACACTTAAATTTAGTTATATACAATTTTTTCGTAATCATACGAAACTGATTACAGTAGTGAACTATTCCATGCTCCGCTAACAAAGTCCAACATTAATTAGCGGTCTGAAGTTTTTTACGTAGTTTATGCTAATAGTAATGAGTTCCAAGAAAATTTTTGGTAAGCCAATTGATTGAAAAATAAAAATAAATAAAAATACCACGCAGGTGCTAAGTGCAAGGATCTACTTTACGGTACGAAAATACAATTTCAGCCTCAAATGTTTTTCATACATACTCCCTTCGGAGAATCTTGGGGTAGGTTTTAGGCTAGACAATTAAAAGCTCGTATATGCAAATATTGAGAATTGTATTTTTTTTATTTTTTTTTGTGGAGCTGGGACAATTTTTTTTTTCTAACAATATTTTCCTTACGGTAGATAGTACAAAGTTGAAACTTTAAACATACTTTTTATGAAAATTATGGAAGGGAACAGTATATCATAGCCCCTTTGAAATTATGTACATAGTTGACTTTATAATTCCATACATTTATTAAATACAATAAATGAATTCGGTTTTTTTTTAAAAATTTAGAATTTTTTATTCCCATGCAATGGTTCCTTCCAATAGAAGTATGTATGGTATACGTTTTCTATTTACGAGTCCCTTCAACAAAATATATTTAAAAATTTTGCGAATTAAATTTTCTTATCTTTATAGATAAATGCGGTTGTCTTTTATGTTCACGTAAGTGCAAAGCTTCATTATTACAGAAAGTACCTTTTTTTGGGGATACTATTAAAATATGTTGAATTTTATTTATTAAGTTCTGTCATCTTCTCCTAAAAAACGTTAATGCTATAAAAGCTAACCATTTGAAATTCGATTAGCTGCTGGTCTGTGGATCCTAAAATTTATTTCCGCTATAAAAATTTAATTACGTAATCTAATATTTCGTCTTTATTGTTTCATAGTTGACTGCCGTTCAATTAATTCGTTCTGGCGTGTGGCTTATTTATCTGACCAGTGTTCGGGCATAGGCCTGGTTAGTGCTTGTTATGGAAGAAAGTGGTTGTTAGATAAAACATCAGGTGGAAATATTATAAAATTACTCAAACTAAATTAATACAAACTTTAACATTACTTGTTAGAGTTGTTTACTTCGTACAGCGATAGTACAGTTTTTCCAACAAGGGGAATGTTAAGTTTATGAGAGTTCTCCTTAATTTTGTTTTAAACATACTTAGGTATAATACAATTTATAAATAAATATAAATAAATACCTTTTATTTATAATACAATTGAGGAAAATTTTAAATCTAATACCTAAGACACACGATGCAAATTTAGTGCTCGATTTTTAATGTTTTATATGACCAGTTCGCCTAATCACCGCCTAGTCACTATACGACCTAAATATTGGTCATTAGAATCTGGTTTAAATTATCCATTTTGAGATTAGGCATTAGTAAATAAATACCGAAAAACATACAATAGATTATTACTTTGTGTCAACTTCCTTACGATGAATCTGTTAAAAATATTGAGAAATATTCAATTATTGATTGAGTCGCCAACCTAATTTATTTTCGCTTATTACTTGCCAGACCAGTTTTCAAATTAACCCGGTAATGCATCAGTTGATAAATAGTTAATTATATCAGTTAATAGATGTGGAAAACAATAATTTTTAAAGAGGTATCAAAAGTAATAAGAACGAAAAGATGTAATTTTAAAGCATTTTATGTTTGGAATTTTAACACCAGTCACAATAAAGAATTAAAGACTAAAAGTTGTGAAGTAAACTTCAGGATTAAATTCAACTGCTTAATTTTTCGGCAAGTTGCACATTGGTTGAATTGATTTGCTGGAAACCTAACGAAAAAAATGTTCAGAATAGGTAACTTATCTTTATTTGAGAGCTAAT
Organism: Beris morrisii; assembly: GCA_951812415.1. Taxonomy (NCBI): domain Eukaryota; kingdom Metazoa; phylum Arthropoda; class Insecta; order Diptera; family Stratiomyidae; genus Beris; species Beris morrisii. The sequence continues at coordinate 21,727,168 of OX638311.1, forward strand.
AGAATTTTTTTTCAAAAAAAACCTACTTTTTTAATAATAAAGTATTTTGATCGACCTGTAATTGACATTAAACCCCAAAAGGTGTATAAGAGGGTTGCCTTGTTATTTTTAGGTCTGATTTCACCCATGAGCTTTACGAGTATAGTGACCCGAAACCCGATTTCAGGATTTTTTGACACTTAACTCCTAGAAAGGTGTTAGGGGTTGTATATATTTTCACGAATTCCGCTAAATCTATTAGGTTCGCTAAGACATTGAATTCCGTTTCGCTCCATGCGCTTTCTATATAATCGAATAAAACGGGTTTCAGGTCTTTTTGACATTCAACTCCAAGCAGGTGTAAGAGGAATTTCGTAATATCTATTATTGAGTTTTACTTCCAAGGGTTTTTCAATTAATCACTTAAAAATAAAATTCAGTGTTCTTGATATTTAAGCTCTAGTAAGGGGGCTTTATACGTTTTTACGAATTTCGTCATATCTCTTAGGTCTAATGAGATTGTTTGTAATAAAGATAATGGGAGAATAAAGCCCAAGATCCAATCAATGCAGCACTGCATTCTTACTGCATTGAAGGGCAGTGAATTTTTTTCCATGATCTAATCAATTTATCACTGCATGTCACATCAAATTCATATATTAGTCAATGTTACTCTGATCGAAAACTGTGAAAATTCAAATTTTCTACTCTTCCCTCCAGAAAAATTCGATTAGTTTAGTAGGTACGTTTTTTATTTGACTGTTGGCTGGCCTTACGCCGCGCTACACAAAATTTGCACAGAGAGCAAAATTTGAGTTACTGCATGCCGGAACATTTACTGCATTGCATTGATTGGGCAGTGTACTGCATGCAGCACTGCATTGATTGGATCATGAGCTTAAGTATATATTTTCAGTCTGATCAGGTATCGAATTGGTTCTTCAATGGGCTGCCTATATTTACCCATTTTTTGTTAATAAAATTTTATACGAAAAACCACTAACGAATGTTAAAAGTTGTATCTTATACAGAGCTACTCCACTCACAAAATTACTAATGACAAATTTAACCTCTCTCGAAACAATCAGTGTTATATTTTGACTTTCACTGCGTCCTAGATTATGACCCAATAACGAAATTAGTGTTTTAAGGGTGTCATGGACATTTTTGTCGCACATCGACTTTAACTCCTTCTCGGAGTTTGATCCGAAATATAATAAAGTTGCGACCAGACTGTTTTCAGAGATTTTATAGATAGCTCATTGGATTCGAGAGATATTTATAAAAAAAAAGATATTTAACGCTTTAACTCTAATATAGGTAGTACTACTTTAATTTCTAGCTTCCCGCTAATACGTGACCAAGCTTATATATATTTAACCCATTTTCGTATCTTTCCGGGTTAAATATTAAAAAATCTCAAAAATCAATTTTAGGCGTTTGTATAAATTGGCTTTAGTTGTAAAAAAAACAACTCGGTATCACATTGTCTTCACGCTTTTTGAGTCTAATATTAAAAAATCGCGAAAACTTTTTTTAGGTGGCTGTATAAATAGCCCAACTCGATAAAACATCGGTCCTAAGAGATATTGAGGAATTCGTGAAAACATATTTAAACCCTTTCCACCCGCTTATGAGTACAATAAAAAAAATGAAACAAATACAGAAGTTAAAATCAATTCGATATTAAAATACTGTATTATTAGAAAATAATAAAGTAAAATTAACTGTTTTTATCTTACTTCTTCCAATATACTTTCTACGTCTAGTGGTTTGGACTGGGCGTTAAGTGAATTTATTTATTTACAGGTACCTACATATAGATAAAAAGATATCAATCCCAATAAAATGTAGTTTAAAATAATGTACAGTTTTTTTCAAAGGCTTTTAATGTCCTATTTCCTAATAATTTTTTTTTCTCGTTCGGTATTTTAATTTAACTGTTTTGCTAATACTTTAATCTTCTAAAAATATCTATGACATACGTACAAAACTTCGACGATATTGTTATTAGGTCTATTTGGTATCTTTTTAATACCACAACAAGATTAAGAAAAGATTAATCTATAACTCCTATCAACACAATTTTTTAAATCTCATAATATACTCATAGTACACTCAATAAGAGTAAAACTGTTCTCATAAACGAAATACATGTGCTCTCATAAAGGTGCTCGTACACGAACAATTTTTCAAGCAATTAATTGCCCGACGACTATTGTCAAAACAAGTGGAGCGATTAATGGAGCAATACAGGACAATATCATGCTAATTGCGGCAATATTTCGGCAATGTGGCAATGTTTTCACAGATTGCTGGTATTGTTCGCCCTATAGTTGCTGTATTTCCACTGACTTGGAAAATTCCGAGCAATTGTCCTAGTTCGGTGATTCAATTGTCAAGTTTTGTTTTGAATTTTGCATTTATTTGTGAAGTTTCGTGTTATCATGGCTTGGAATTCAAATATTTATTATTTTAAGTTTTAGATTTGTTTGACAAGTTTGCTTTCGTGTTGTTCATAGACTGAATTGCTCGTGTAAGCCATTATTGCTGAATTGCTAGATATTGGTCAATATCACTCATCACAATTCAGGAACGAGTTGATGAAAAGTTTCACCACACCGCCTGTTGCTATTGCTGCTGTGTGTTGCTTCATATTTTCGTGACGTCAAAATTGACGAATATTTCCGCAAATTGAGCAATTTTAATCGCTCGTGTAAGATTGTACGGTATTTGAAAATTGTGCGTTGGAATAGACTTTCGTTTCGTTTCGTTGTTAATCTTACACTTTACGCTACTCAAATGTCGAGTCAAAAACCTTTCTAGATTAGATTAATCACTTCATAAACGCAAAAGACTGGTACCAAATAGTCCTGAAATTATTCTAAAAGTTACATCTATTAAATGTGAAATCACTGAAGGTATCAAGTCCCCAAAACCTTAACCCGACTTTAGTCCCCGAATATCATCACATCGATTTGAAATCTCGAAATCCTTAAAATTTTTGTCCCTCAAAAAAAAAATTTTCAAATCCACTCAGCATCATTTTCAAATCAAAAACATCGAAATTTACATTTTAAATTTAATTTTCCGCAAAGCGACTGATAAATTCCGAGAAAAAAAAAACAATCCTTGGGGATGGTATGATTTCGTTTGAGAAAAAAAGGCTCAAATGTCGATGATGTCAGAACTAATTCAAATCAAATGTACTTACATACTTTATGTCGTCCTTCGTACGATACAAATACTAGAGCGAAATTGAATGCATGTGATTCAAAAAACAGATAGATCATACCGCAACACAGTGAAAGGGGATGTCGGCAAATTAACGAAATAAAAGTGAAATCAAATTTCAAAGTATCGTACATTTTGGGCGATACTGTGGTAGTGGTAAAAGAGCCCCCAATTACCATCACCATTCCGGGAACATCTCATTGCTCTGCGGACAGCATTAGCCCGAAAGATTAAGGGTGGTTCGAAATTATCTTGTCTATTAGGCTATAGGATGTGGATTCGTGCCTGTACGGGGTCGATATTATGAAAATTCAATTAGACGTAGGGATGGCCCCCGAATCCTTTAATGATGGCTACACCAACTGTTTCGAAATTGAATTATGCCATTCAGATTAACTGAAGAGATACAGCAACTCGTACATGTAGAACTCCTGAAAAAGATGAGTATCTACAAAGTTCAGACGGCTTAGATGCAATGGTATGGCCGTGCAATAAAAGTTGAAGTACATCTACGAAGCCCGGAACGAAATAAATAAACAAAACTTTCATAAGTGCTACTAATCGCTGGTAATCCCTTTAGGTCACTCTAATGGAAAACCTTCTAAACTATTTTCGCATCCTTGGCTAACATGTGCAAAAGTGAAAATATCTAAACAACATACTCTTGAAGTTACTGGCGCTGAGTAGTAACAAAATTACGTGTGGCTTAATAGTTTTAACGTTTGTCATAATGTAGTTACATCCCTTAGATTATCTTATTAGTCGCCGGTGCAGTAAAGGGCTGTGTCGGCTAGGAATGAGTGCTACATTACTTATGCACATATCCATATACGTCCTGTACTGAATGAAGCCTTATGTTTTCACTACTCGACCTGCACGCTATAATACAGTTGTTTCGCTTAAGCCCTTTGCACTTGAGGATTAGCCACACTTAGTTCTCTCGGGATTTGTCGCATTCCATGTGCAAAGTAGGGGAATGCACATTGGGGGTGGCAGATGGTCTAGAAATATAATGGAGATTTTGTTCGGTACCATCTTATACAAAGTGGCTATTTTCACTATTATGAAACATTTTTTGCAATAAGATAATTTTCTAACAATTAAGGCATTACGATCACTAAGAAATTTAACAGAACAATGATTGTCCTTCAGATAATCGGAAGACATTCAATATGAAATACTGAATTTCGATTGGAGTTTGGTAAAAAATTTGTTTATTGAAAATACAGGAACATTTTTTTATGTTGTGCTTTGGCTAATTTTAAATGAAATATGCACAAGTATTACCTTAAATAGAAAAATATTATGGAATCAAAAGAAATCCGGTGACGATAGGCGGTGTTAATTCCTGAAGCTTCACCTGCACTAGCCCTAGCCTAGAGGGGAAGGTAGTATACCTAACTACATTGTTACATCCCACTCTGGCAACCCGCGCTACTCGATCGGTTTCGAGGCGGAGAAAAACATCGAAATGACCACTTTGCAGTATACACAACGAGAAAGGCAAAGTTCGATAGTTCCGCCTAATCAATTGTTCCTCCATCCACATACGCATACACCACAACAGTGTGGAAGTCTCTTGACTCTTCTCGCTTGTCAAGGGTACTTCTGGAAAGTTCTATACACACCACCGAATATTTGGAAGGGTTCTCAACTGCGGCACTGACAGTAGGTTTAACCCTTTAGAGGGTGTATATCGCAAAATCCTGAGACCAATTTTTGTTATTATATGAAAAATCTGTTGAAGTAAAAATCAATTAGATATATAATCAGACCTAAGAGATATGTCAAAATTTGTGAAAACGTAGACAACCTTTAAGGTTTGAACATGGAAAAATCATGAAAACTCTTTATTAGCGCCCCGGAAGTATAATTAATTCGATATCTCGCAGACCTAAGAAATATGACAAAATTCGTTAAAAGTATATATTGACTGAATATGTTTTTTGCCCCACCTCTGTACGCCAATACAAATCTGATTTGATTTGTTTAAATATCTTTTCTAGTGTAGGTTTCTCCAACGTAGCTCGTTGGATCCATAAAACATTATTATAACAATGTAGTTTGCTTTAGTTAATGAATTGACATCTCAGTTAGATCAAATCTTCTTAAATGACGAACTTCAGCTCTTCAAATAGTTTCAATTGCTGACAACGATTAAAACTTTATTTTTCAATCGTAATCATAAATTACATCAGCAAAGTTTTAAATATTTAAAAAAGGATTTCAAATAATTAATTAACATAAACGATTGAAGATTATTTGTAAGTTAATAGTTGGTTTAATCTTTCTTCTCAATTAAATCCATTAATATTGATGTTTATTGCACAGTTTTAAATGAAATTTATTGATCAGATTTAATCCTTAAATTCATATTTTAAATAGATAAATTCTTATTATTTAATAAATTATATTTTAATTTTAATCAAACTTTAAAACGGATTTGTGCATGTTAGAATAGATAGATATGAACTGATGAAAAAATAAAAATTAATTGCAAAACTACAAAAACATGCCAACTTCGATTAATAAAAAAAAACATCGAAGTGGAACAAAAATTATCGAATCGACAGTGGCGAAAAACTAACTCAGTTAAAGAGAAAAAATAATTATGACCAACGCCACAACACTAGTACATCTACAAGATTCAACTTTCTTGCTTATTTCGTTCTTGATATAGAAAAAACACCCCCACCCCTGTACCTTGCTAACTCCTTCAAAAATTAATTTTTTTATAATTGCATTATATCATCCCTAACCTCAGCCCCTACACCTAATTAAAATATACTAATTGGGCCTAACTCTTGTATTAATTCGAAGGTCTTGTGTAAAATACTGATTTTTTGAAAAATGATTTTCTTGAAAAATTGTTGTCTTCTGTTTCCGTGCTCCACCGCACCTGTGCATATACACACATATAGAATTAGCGTAAATTACCCTCTTGCATAACTAACTAAATAATAAAAAAATTTAAGACAAACAAAAACTAAGAATCTCCCAACAGTGTCTGGGCACGACATTATTATTTTTCGGGAGAAAGTCCGGGACTCAGTCAAAAGTTAAAATATAACGCAAGGTGTTTCGAGGCAACCACCCAAAAAGAATTAAGCACGCCGCTGTTTGCAAAGATAATTTTTTAGTGTGCCTGGTTCGAAACAAGCAGTGTTATATTTTGACTTCAACGGTGTCCCGGATTTTGTTCCGAAAAATATCAAGTTGCGCACAGACTTTTTTTTAAATTTTTGGCTTTTATTCCTATATAAATTTGATAGTTCCGCTGATTTATATAAGCCGTTTTAGTGATATAAAAACCCTAAGTTTTGCTTTAAGCGCTCACGCTAGTATACATCAACATATGGGTTATTCCATTTCTAAAAAAAAAATTATTATATAATTTATATTTTTTTACTATTTCAAATTTTTTGTTAAAAATTAATCTATAAAACTTTTTCAAGAACAACGATTTGACTTTTATAGTTGAATATCTCAAAAAGAATATTATGATTTTTTTATTATACTCTAGATGAAATCATATAGAGTATTATAAGTTTAATCCAGCCCAAAAGTTTGTAACGCATAGAACCAAGCCTCGGACGAAAAAAAGTTATATATTATTTTTTGTTTATTTGTGGCCAAAAACCTTAAATCCGCCTGACGTCCGTCCGTCCGTCCGTCCGTCCGTCTGTCCGTGAACACGATAACTCAAGAACGCCTTCACCTAGGATCTTGAAATTTTGAATCTGGATGTTTGGTTGAATTTGTAAAGCTAAGTTCGTTAACGGGCAAAATCGTCCTACTCCTTCGGGTAGCTGCCATACAAAATGTCCTTAAAACACGTGTTCAAGAATATTGGTCGATAACTTCAGAAGGGTTTAAGCTACGACTTTGAAATTTTGTATGTGTTATTTTTCCAATAGTTGGAGCTAAATATATGATTATAAAGAAAATCCTGTTAGTCCTTCGTGTAGCTGCCATACAAATATCCTGTCAAAATGTATTCACTTAATTTACGAAACTCACTATAACTCAAGTAATCTTTTAGCTACAAATTCGGAATTTTGTACAAGTTAGTTTTGAGTGAAAAGAAAGTTTGAGTTTACTAATCAGCGAAATCCTTTTACTCCTTCTGGTAGCTGCCATACAAAATGTCCTTAAAACACGTGTTCAAGAATATTGGTCGATAACTTCAGAAGGGTTTAAGCTACGACTTTGAAATTTTGTATGTGTTATTTTTCCAATAGTTGGAGCTAAATATATGATTATAAAGAAAATCCTGTTAGTCCTTCGTGTAGCTGCCATACAAATATCCTGTCAAAATGTATTCACTTAATTTACGAAACTCACTATAACTCAAGTAATCTTTTAGCTACGAATTCGGAATTTTGTACAAGTTAATTTTGAGTGAAAAGAAAGTTTGAGTTTACTAATCAGCGAAATCCTTTTACTCCTTCTGGTAGCTGCCATACAAAATATTCTTAAAACACGTGTTCTACAATATTTTCCGATAACTTCTGAACGCTTCAAGCTACGAATTTGAAATTTTGTACACATTAATTTTTGAATGGTTCCAAGGAAAAGGATAAATATGTAAGAAATCGAGTGAGTCCTTCCTGCACCTCCCATGTGCAAGTCCTTCAAAAAGGACATTTTTTTTCGATGACTTACCCAGTTCAAGGTATGAAGTTAAACACTGAATATTTTCTTTTAGGTTTGAGTAGCAATCTAATAGCAGTCCTTAATAAAGGACATACAACATGCACACACGTAATTCTACTTTATCCCCAACTACAATATAAATCGGAGTTCAGTATTCATCTAGAGTATTATACGATTGGCTTGCAGCCGATCGTGACTGCAGTATGTTTTTTTTTTTATATTACATATACTGTTTTTCAAAACATATGAAAAAATTTTGGGGATTGTCCAAATTTATTTTTGGACGCTCCCTTGGATATCGTATCTTAAAAAGTTTCAGATTTCGATTGTAAGATGTTCTGGAGATATAAAATTTTAGCTTTAAACCATTCCGTCACCGCATTGCACCCATTCCAGCAACAAGTTCATCAAGGGTTTGTTCAGAATCAATTTCAGGCATTAGAGCCTAATGCAATAGATAACAGATTTTCAGACATGTAGGAACAATACCAATCCTCTCATTAACGCACTGATCAGTACTCCTCTATTAGGATTAGAGTGGGAGTGTTATTAGCCTTAAGTTAGCCCTTAGTTAGCTTTAAGTAGGTTAATTAATCATTAATCGTAGTAGGTTTTCGTCGAAATTTTTCCTTAAGTATACATTTTAGTTAAATCATACAACAATTGAAATTGCTGCATGCCATAAACTATACTAAAGCTGTAAAGATATAGAAACATGTCTAATAACTTAAGCATCTTATTGTATCTGAACATAAATGAATTTTATGGATAAAAAAAAACAGACTTTCAGACAAAACAAATTTGGTATGATATACCTAAATTAATATAAGTCAATAAAAAAAAAGATTATTGTCTTACTCGGTTTATTTAAAGTAGAAAATTATGTCAAAATTATCGATAGTCTCGTTTTTATAACGAATGAAGAAATCGGAAGTTTCGCTTCACAATTCACAATGGAATGCAAACGAAATTATATTGGCGACAAATTTACAATTCATACAATCTCTGAATTGATAGCTGGGCTGGAATGATGTAGGTAACATTACAGGAAACTGTGCAATTACCTTTACAAAGTGAATGCGAAATGAGACATTTTATTTTCCAATCATATAATTTTCACATTCCAATGATCAAATAAGGCCGTAATAACTCCGACAATCGAACTTCTGAGAATCGGTAACAATCAGATGAGAGCCGATAGCGTTCGATTTGCAGGAAGAATCTTTTGATTATCTTACGAGTTCAGATTTTTGTGATTATGGTAAGTGGCTTTGGATATGGATGAGATTACAAGAATCGAAGACGGTTCGAGAAGAAAGAAGCCTTTATTAATTTATAAGCGCTGTGTCTTTTGTAGAGTTTGTTAGTTTATGTTACAACGTTCATAAAATAGTAGACATCGAAAATTATTTCACTATAAAATTTTAATCTGTATTAGCATTGAAATTGTATGCTAACGCCGACGAATGATAATGCCGTCAAGTAGACGTTTTGCAGCAATGATCGGCCCATTTTGCCGTTTTTTCGACTGCAGTGTCCATATAGTAGCGACAAAATAGACGACAAAATACTTCACTTGAGTGAAAAGATAAATTGCCCACCGACTTTATATGAACTCTCGAAAGAAGAATTCTTAAAGCAAGAGTGATAAGGGCGAACATGAATATGCATAGATAGCTCAGAATTATCAGGAACCGCTCAAGCTAATTATATTTAATTTTTAATACTAAATTTACGAAAGTGGAAATTTTTTGAAGGTAGCAACACAAATCAATATATTTGAATTAAACATACCCCTATCTAAAAAAATCTATTCTACTATTTTCTATCAGGTTTTACCATTTGTAGGTTATATGAATGTCTAGCAGCAGTTTTTGCCAAGGGCGTAAAGCGGTCGAGTAGCACCACAATGAATGTATATAACCCTTTACATCTTAATAAAAAGTTACGATAAGATTTTGTTTAGCATATATAGCCAGAATTTAACATGAGAATTGATGGGAATTGATGCAAAAGTCTTTTGATTTTCATATCTTCAAAACAATTTAGTTTTAAAAAATGTTATGTGATACATATGCATGTATGTTTCTTTAGAAAGATTTTGGAACTATAATTTTTGAGGCTTTATGACGTAGGAATTACTGACATAAATTCGGACAAATGTCAATATTTATGAAATATTTCAGAAAATAATCACGGAAGATGATTTCATCTTCGAAAAAATTAAAATGGGCAGTTTGCGTGCAGTTTAATAATTGTTTGCTCAAATTTGAGAAACAGTTAAAATCTGGCAACATACAAAAATTTGCCAGCAGTCTGGGCGTAACTTGTTAATTTTTTGGTTGCCAGGAGCATCCTTTAACATTAGCGAAGTTTTCAAATTTCCTCCAAATCCAAATTTATAGACATTTTTGTATTTTTGTAAAAAAAATAACTGAATTCTTAATTCATTATTATTGAATAATAATCGAAATGAAATTTAAAAAAAATTTGATACTCTCAATTTTTGTATTTTGACGTTTCAGGGCTAGTGTGGTAGACCCAAAAAAAGTCCATCTGTCCGTCTCACGCAAACTCGTTTAAAGGCTCATAGCTCCCGAACCATTTGAGCTATTAAATTCAAATTTTGTAAGTGGGTAGATTGGGTAAATCCTTTTAGGTGGTCATATTACAGGGAGTAGGGGTGGAGTTTATATAGCTTTGCAAAAAAAATTATCAACATTGAGAGTTGGAGTGGAGGCAAACGGAGTCCTAAATATTCGAGAGCTGGAATGAAGACATTCTAAAATCCATATATCCTCAACGATTCATGTTACAATGTTGAAGCTTTGTAAGTGTACTATTGTAGTATACTAAACATTAAATTTTTAGGACAGGGGTAGTACTATGAGGGTTGGTCTCGCCAACAAATAACGCAATAAAGATGAAATTAGGTATAGGACTATAGTAGTGGAGTGGCACACTCTAAAATGTGTATGGAGATTTACTAAAACAATAGTTTAAACAAACAAAATATGAGATTTGCATTGGCGTTATTGAAACTAAGAAAAAATCGGCCAACAGTCTGGGCGCAACTTTATTATTTTATGGGTTGAAGTCCGAAACGTGTTTAATGCTGAAATGCGGTGTAGGTTAATATGCGACTGACAACCTAAAAAAAATAACGTTCCAAATAGCCTCCTGGTTATTCCTTAGGTTGTCAGTCGCATAGTAACCTGCACTGCATCTCAGCATTAAACACGTTTCGGACTTCTACCCATAGAATAATAAAGTTGCGCCCAGACTGTTGGCCGATTTTTTTTAGTTTTAATTACTCTAGTAGCACATCTACATATAGGTACTAGGTTTCAACTTTCTAGCAGAAGCCGTTTCTGAGATATGGAAAACCAGCCGGCACCTAGCTACCCCTATCAAAAATTTATTTATCTGGGATGTCTCCATAGTAGCTCTATACAGTTGTAAATTTTTAGGTTTCTATTCTTTGCGGCTTTCGAGAAATTAAAATCAGAATTTTTTCATTTCCACCCCCTCCCACCACACCCACACGCTCAAAAATGTTTTCTCCGCTAGAGGTCTACTGGTCTTAACTCCTGTAAAATTTTCAAGATCATATATGATACGGTTCTTGAGATATAAAAATTAAATTTTTTGAAAAATGACTGTCCCCCCACTTCCGCGCTTCACCTCCCCCCTCAACAATTTTACATTCAGTAGACTCCACTGGTAATTCTACATACAGAAACCAAATTTTATCTTCCTGGCACAATTAAGTCGGAAGATATTGTAATTCAAAGTTGTTCACCCCCCCCTTTTTATTGTTTCCCCCCTACTCGCACACCCCTCGACCCCTATCGCCTTTTTTTTGCAAATGGGTCCACTATCATATTACTACATAAGTTCCAACTGTTCCTGAGATCTATTAAGCTGTTCCTAAGATCTATTGTAGAAACCAACATTTTTCATTTAAAACGCTCCCCCCTCACACCCCCCAACCAACCAAAAGATACCACTCGTAGGGGTTCACTCATTCTACCTACCATACAAATTTCAACTTAATATCTCAAGGAGTGTGTGAGCTACGCACCTTCAAACGGTTTTGTGTACGGCGGACGGCGTCTACGGCGGACAGACGGACAATTTTTTGCTTTTTTGGGATTTACTAGTCCTAAAACGTGAAAATACAAAATTTTAGGGTAGCAAATTTGTTTGAAATTCCACACCAAGTCTCTTGCGTCAAATCTCTTAGGTGATCTTATTTCAACGGGCTCCTTAGACATGCAATTTTTTACAACGACTTTTGAAAGGTAGCAACACAAGAGACTTGCTCGATTTTCTTTACACACATTTTTTTTTATCGTTAAGATCGTCTGAAATTATGTAAAATATGTTGAATATACTCGCCTACAAGGTTTTTCATGACATGACTGCTCGCATTGACTGAAGTGCAGAAGAAAAAACATTTTTTTTTCATTCGTAAGTTACTCTCCGTAAAGTTGAAAAATTCAGTTAGTCTTTTTCTTTCTACAGTTTAATCAAATTGTCTGTCCACCAGTCTACTAATTAGTCCGAATCTCGGCATTTCACCTGTCTAAAAGCTGAAATCCTGTTTGAAGACAAGCATAACAGGATCATCTCATCAAGTGCAAAATTCTGTTAAGTTTACCGGTCCCATGAGAAAAAGCTGCAAGTAGCTTGTGATAACTGCTGACCATTCAGAGACCTTGTACTTCAAATCCTTTCGAAATCTAGCAATGCTATGCCTAGCTTAATGTCCTTCCTCTGCTTCTTCATGTACACCGTTGCTGCTATCATACAGTCACTAAAACATGTCATATGCAAATTTAAATTCCTTCTGCTAAGGACACGTCCTTGTAGATATGTCGTAGATATACTCCTGATGGTTTACCATGTGCAGATATACGAAAGGTTGTATGGATCCTTCACGTGAATTGTATGCAGACTTGAAACCTCTCAAACAGGGATTAACGCTAATTAGCTTAGAACGATTTGAGAATTGCTTTGCTGCCCCGAATTATCGTGTAGGTATGTGTCGGAGTACCAACACTCCTTCGTCCCTAACTAGACCCGGTCGGTATACGTTATACCGAAAATTCAAAGATGGGTGTTTCGGGCGGTATACGGTTTAAATTGAAGGGACTAATGGGGATTCGAGATGAATTGTAGCATAGCAAGCATATTTCAAAAACTTGTGAATAATTAATGTTAAATTTTGTGTTAATTGAAAAATTACACTAATTAAAGTGGAATTTCAGCCGGGGCCTTGAATAGATGGGATTACAGAGAAAGTACCTTCGGAACATTTTGCAGGCTCGGATTACACGAATTTCATAATCAAGCGTACATCCACCTAAGATACACAGCACATCTTCTTATCAGAATACTTAATCAGGTTATTACAGAAGTTTAAAGAAACCAATACCAAACATCTTTGCGCTGGACTCTCGTCGTACATTATTTGATTTCCCGATCCCGTTTTCATCTTCAAAGAGGATTTGCCGGTTTTTTTAAAATACCCTGAATGGAAAACTAATTTCCTATTTTACCTGAATTATCTATGACTGACGAGTTCAATTTATCGCTTTTAATACCGCCAGGGTAAATGCGATTAAATCCAGAGTTCGTTAAAACAGTGAATTTACCCGGTATACTCCATATAGCTGTTTCCCTTCTCTTAGTTCAGTTTTAAGTCGTACTTTTCAGCGAATATTTGATATGAATTTTTAAAAATAATCCATTGGGTCAGAGGTAGGTAAAACAGTGGAAAAAAGTGAGCTAATAGGGGGTGGCCGTAGAAGATTTAAATTCAATTTCCCGATTTCATATTTTAAGAATATTTTTTTCATGTTTGTTATTCAGTCAGTGGAAAATCTTAAATTTTGTTAAATCTCTTTTTGTTATTAGATACAAGCTACTCGTATCATCCTGCGATTCACGATGAGACTTTTGTGCGGCGAAAACAGCGACGGAATAGGACTACGTTTACATTACAACAGGTTGGTTTTGATCAAAATTTAATAAAAAATTGGAGTTTTGGTAAAACTCTCTTTTCAGCTGGAAGAATTGGAAACAGCTTTCGCACAAACACACTATCCCGATGTGTTCACTAGAGAAGACTTAGCAATGAAAATAAACTTAACAGAAGCGCGTGTTCAGGTATGTTCTAGGGATTTTTCATTTGCGAATTTTAAATAAATAGCATTTTGTGGAAGTTACTTGGTTGACGCTTTAGTTAGCACCGACAACAAGGAGATTACAAAATTATAGACAAGGGCGCCCATACAATATTTTGTAGGGAGTCATTTGAGAAATGGCAGAAATAGTAGCCGTGAGTACCCCATCGAACTTGCTACACTTATACGATAAAACGTATGACACAAAAAAATCTTATTATGATAACATAAATTTGTGTAAGCTGAGAAATTCCAATTTTGCGTTGTTTCACATTTGGTACTATTTTCCGTTTTTGAAAGATTCAAAATTGTTATAACTTTTTCCAATTTCTTCCACTTACAGTTCGTAAGAGTTCGTATCTGTACTCTGAAAGACTGAACTAGTGAACGACTATTAACAACTATACTAAATTTTAAATTTTGTAACGTAAAGCTGGTAGCACTTTTCCGGAATAATTGTAAAAAACCCACTTGTGATGTGCCCTGTCCATAATTAGAAAAATTAATAAACCCCTTTTTTTTGGAAAAGTCGCGAACATTTTTTGATCCGTCGAGCCGGGTATGCAAAATAGTTGAGTCACATTTGATAGGAGATTTTTCGGATTGCAGACCTTGATTACGAGAAGTTCAACTTTTTTGTCGAAGTAGCGTACCATGCGATAACACAGCCTTAGTAGGTTGAAGCGAATTGCCTTTTACGCTTATCTCTCAAGAAGTGAAGGCTTCTAAGATTTGGACTCGCTAGGGCGTGAGTTTCGCTAAGAATTTGAATTAGAAAGGAGAAAGTGAAGGACGTTCAAAAGATTTACAGTTGTTTCTTGGGAAGGATGGTGCTTAAAAATCCAGACAAGGTGTGAATTTCGTAAAAAAGAACAAGCCAATTTGAACTTTTTAGCACAATCATTTTCAAAATCAACGAAATAGCGTGGACTTATTGCTCAAACAGTGCCATAACCTCTTCACTTAAACACTCCCTAATTGGCACGTTTATACTCTAGATGAAATCAAATAGAGTAGGTATTATAAGTTTAATCCAGCCCAAAAGTTTGTAACGCATAGAACCAAGTCTCGGACGAAAAAAAGTTATATACATATTATTTTTGGTTTATTTATGGCCAAAAACTTCAAATCCGCTTGACGTCCGTCAGTCCGTCTATTTGTTATCATGATAACTCAAGAACGCCTTGACCTAGGATCTTAAAATTTTGAATCTGGATGTTTGGTTGAATTTGTAAGGCTAAGTTCGTTAATGGGCAAAATTGTCCTACTCCTTCGGGTAGCTGCCATACAAAATGTCCTTAAAACACGTGTTCAAGAATATTGGTCGATAACTTCAGAAGGGCTTAAGCTACGATTTTGAAATTTTGTATGTGTTATTTTTCTAATAGTTGGAGCTAAATGTATGATTATGAAGAAAATCCTATTAGTCCTTCGTGTAACTGCCATACAAATATTCTGTCAAAATGTCTTCACTTAATTTACGAAACTCACTATAACTCAAGTAATCTTTTAGCTACGAATTCGGAATTTTGTACAAATTAGTTTTGAGTGAAAACAAAGTTCGAGATTACTAGTCAGCGAAATCATTTTAATCCTTCTGGTACCTTCTATACAAAAAATCCTTAAGACATGTGTTCAACAATATTTTCCGATTTTTTTTGAACGCTTGAAGCTACGAATTTGAAATTTTGTACACATTAATTTTTGAATGGTTCCAAGGAAAAGTATAAATATGTAAGAAATCGAGTGAGTCCTTCCTGCACCTTCCATGTGAAAGTCCTTCAAAAAAAAATTTTTTTTCGGTGACTCTCCCAGTTGAAGATATGAAATTAAACACTGAATATTGTCTTTTAGGTTTGAGTAGCAATTATATGGGAGTCCTTAATAAAGGACATACAACATGCACACAAGTAATTCTACTTTATCCCCAACTACAATATAAATCGAAGTTCAGTATTTCATCTAGAGTATCATATGATTGGCTTGCAGCTGATCGTGACTGCTGTATGTTTTTATACGATAGACGAACATCACAGAGAGGCCTCCTATTAGAACTTTAAACCAACCTAAAAAGTTTTGCATGCATAGATCGCAGCTTCGTAATTTTTTCGTTCGTCCGTTTATCCGAGAACACGGGCTGTAGAAAATTGAGATTTAAAATTCGGTTGTTTGGTCCCATTTGCAGTGCCCAGTTTGTAAACGGGTTAAATGATGAAAATGGAATGAGTCATTCGTATAGCTTCCATAGTAAACTCCTTGAAAAATTGTGTATTCATCTTTCGGAACCTGCTATCACAAGAAATCGTTCAGTAAAAAGTTTTCAGTAAATAGTAAGGCTGAATTCGTTAAGCAAGTGAATCTTCTAAATACTTTAGAAGCTCCTATACAAAAGTTAAGAAAATACGGTTTTCTGAATATTTTCCGGAACGTTAGTTTTTCAACAGTAAACGCGTAAATATGAAGAAAATCGAGAGAGTGCTTCGTGTAGCTTCCACACAAAAGTTTTTGAAACAATTTTACTACTGACTTTCAGAATACAATATAACCCAAGATATCGCCCAGACAGGAAATTGGCATTTTATACGAATTTGTTTCAAATTAAAGGCTTGTCAAGTTCGTCCAAGATTCAAAATTTCCACTGCTCTTCGGTTATCTCTTATACCAAAGTCCTGCAATTACATGTTTGCATTTATTGCATAACCGTGTGAAACTAAGGGAATAAAAAAATATAGTTTTACCTAAATGTCCTTAAAAAATTATGTTTAATTGCGTGCAACTTGAGAAAACGATAAGATATAAAGCTAAAATTTTTATAAATAATTAAGTTTTGGACAAAAGGAGATTTTCCCAACAAAAGTACGTACGTAAAACACCTAGGCAAAATTTTTGCATAATAAAGTCAGAAAATGAGAAGGATGTAATCCATAATTTTGCATACGGTAATTTCTCTATAGTTGCAAGCAGTGGCGTAGCAAAGAAAGTTTTCCGTCCGTACCCTGAAAACTGTTAATTATAAAAAGGTGTTCGACAGATGCACTAAATTATTAATAAACAAAAAAACTTTAAGGAGAATAAATTTGACTTTTGAACTTCTCACAATGGTCGCCATGTTCACAGCGCGAAAGGACGGTATATACATATATAAACATTTCGTAAGTATCAACTTTCTAGTGTAACACGTACCTGTTATTTGGAAATCTCAATTATTCGCTTCAAATTTAAACCAAGAGGAATCGTATTCAATTCTTTCTTCACTTTAATTGGCTAATTTTTACTAAATGAACGGGTTTAACCGAGTAATAATAGAAGGACTATCTTTTATGTTTATGGTTGACGAATTGCTCGTTAGCGACTCTTTAGATCAATGAGGTTATTTTGAATTAGCTCACTCTTAACTATGGATATGAATTTTTTTCCCAATTGTTCTAAATAACTTCCAATATGCAACTCATGTAACGATACAACTTACTGTAGGAACAAGTCCAACACTTTTATAACTGGGCGAGTTTTTCTCCTAGTTATGCTCAACAGTATAGAATCACTTTGATACTTGTCGCGTAGTGTCTTTTCTATTTGGACTTTACGCGTATCGTCTTCATGAAAAAATTCCGTAAAGTGAAACTTTGATAGAAGTTTCCATAAAAAGATATCCTTGTAGAAATGTAAACTTATAAAGTCGGCTAATTTAGATATTAGGTCGAGCTCGTAAATGGAACAGCTTCGGTGAAGAATGAAGTGCTATACTCTGTGAGAGAAAAAGATTTCCGTTCGAAAAGCAGGAAACAACAGAAAAAGAATTACCTGTTTACATCCGAAAGTACCCACCTATGCCACAGGGACATTTATGAAATAAGGTCTAGTATATTTTACAATTATGAAACACAAGTGTTCCGCACAATTTCTTAAAGGTTGCTTTCATACACTACTAGACACGATATAAAAATAAGCCTCATTATCACCATAAGCGGTAAGATTGAAATCCTTAGCCAGGATATTTCGCATAATTATTTCCGAGATACTTGCAATGTAGTTAGGTAAGGTACCTACAACAATCCACTCAACACTAAAGTTAGGAACTATCCAATTAAATAGCTGTACTAACACGATGAGTATTTTAGAGTTTTGCAGCTCGTGCACAAAAGCCCATATAGTGTATGTTATAAAATAACAACATATA
The DNA here is from genome assembly GCA_951812415.1 of Beris morrisii. Taxonomy (NCBI): domain Eukaryota; kingdom Metazoa; phylum Arthropoda; class Insecta; order Diptera; family Stratiomyidae; genus Beris; species Beris morrisii. The sequence continues at coordinate 21,745,405 of OX638311.1, forward strand.
TGTGATGTGAAGATACATCCGAGGAATTCATTCTTGCAGTTTTATCTTCACAACTTCCTGTTTGCTCAAGTGTGCAGTTAATTTCACAAAGCTCTAGTGAACGTCTGAAAAAGAAGCTGGATACTTGTCGACAAGTGGCAAATACACAGAAACTAACGAGAAAATTTCACAATTTAACACTTTAGAGTACCCGTAAAGAGTGAAAGACCCTTGAGGTGCATGTAGAGAAAAACATATGAGAAAATTTCCTGCACTTGAAGCAAACACACATAAGCAAATTCACAAGAACTTAGGTTGGTGTTTATTCACGAGTAGTTATAATTTTTGTTAAAAAAATTTTAGGGAGAGTAAGATGTATTAAATTATTTTAAGGAATTAAAACGTAGCATGAAGTTTACGGGTTCTAGTATTTAATTAACTTTTTTGCATTGCAATTATATGAAAACAGCTTCTGATCAGATGATTTTACGTCTCAATCAGGTTCGTACCTCTAGATCACAACAAAATTTCAATATACGGTCCTACAACTTTATAGGTCAAACATTCATGAAGAGGAAGGGCCAGTGGTGCGCCACAAAAAAAAAATTTCGGGTGTTTTTGCAGTGGCATGGCTAGATTTTGGGGGAGGGGTTGTAAGAATTTCAATACTATCCTTCGTGAACTTCATATTGAGCAGTAAAGTTACAACTGGATTCTTAATTTTAAACTATGTTCTCCGACTTATGAACAGAGTTTTCTTAAGTAGGGCTTAAAGCGGAGGTTTACTGCAACCTCAACCTTATCCGTCGTTACGACGCAAATGGTGTTTAGTTTCTTTCGAACCAGCACCAAACTACAACGCGAGCTATTATAGTCCCATGAAGTTTCTCCGTGAGAAATGACTAGTTCTATCAGCTGATGTGTGGCGTCACGAGGGTGGCGGGGTGGTTAATACCAATTCCTTGGTGAGCTCTTTATGTAACTGGAATCAAAGCAATACTCTACAATCAAACAGAGGCCCTCTTAAAATCAAACCTTAAGATACACGATTCACAATTCGAAAAAACGTTAAGAACCATTTTATAAATTAATGTTTAGGCATTTATATAGTTATATTAAACGAAATATGATTAGACCTAAGAAATATGTGAGAATTCGTGAAATTGTGTACAACTTCGCCTTATACTCCGTTAGGGGCGAAATACCATAAAATCTTGATAACTGTTTTTAAGTACACATATATACCAAGTTTCAACTTCTTAGCACAAGCTGTTCTTGGCATACAAAAACACTCCCATCAAGTACCTTGCTTTCACTATCAAAAATTTTGTATTTCTAAAGCCCTTGGTAGCTCAGAATTTTTTGGTTTTCACCTTCTGTACGGCGGACAGACGGACTTTTGTTTTTTGCTTGTTTGGCTTGATCAAACCAAATTTATAAAAACGTATACAAAAAAATTCTTAGTTTTTAGGAGATTATTGGAAAGGGTCGTGGAAGTGAAAACGGTTTGATATCTTATTAGACCCAAGTGGTAGTACGAAGGTATTCGTGAACACGTATGTAACCCTTTACTCCCACTTATGTGTTAAATAGCAAACAATTCTGCAAATGGTTTTAGGCTATTATTTATATAGCACATGAAAGTAAAAATTTATTTGATACCTGATCAGACCTAACGTATAAGGCGGAATTCGTAAAAATGTGTACAAGAAATTGAATTTAAAACATTTCAGAAGAGCTTTTATTCATTTATCTGAAGAACTATTTGAAGTAAAATAAATTGAATGCTGAAGAAAACTTGACAGATATGACGAAATTCGTGAAAATATATGCACCTTATTTTTATACATATATGCACCTTATTTTTTGCACCCACCTCCGTACGTCATTTTAAAGGTATATGAAATTTTTTTCTAACTAAATTAATTTTCTAGTACATTACCATGTTCGAAATTGGTAATATACGACGTTTCTGAGATAGAAGAAAACCCCCCACCACCATACCATACTACTGCTATTTTTAGAACTTGCCAATACTATACACAGTAAACAAATTTTACTACTCTCAGAGTAGACACTAAAACGTCAGTAAAAGTACTATTGTCAAATTTCTTTACGCACTCTTGTGATTTTTACTATTAATGCGGAAATACACACATAATTCCACACTTATGTGTATCAATAACTAAAAATGTGTAAATTTACTGCTGGTGTGCGTAAAATTACACACGGTGCGGAAAAACTATAATAATACATACTACATATTTACTACAAAAATGGGAATTGTTTATTTAATTTTTTATCATTATTAATTTATTGATAATATTAAATATACATACATTCTACATTAAATTTATTTGTTTTAAAGCCACAAACTTCACACACTATAAACATTATTTTCTTTTTAAATTTTAAATCACGCCTTACACAAAACCACGAAACAAGTTAATTAAACAACGAAGCGGTCAAGTTAATACATATCACAAAAAACCAATTAGTACGCATGAAGTATCAAAATTACATGCAAAATGTAAACACAATAACAAATCTACAAAATCTAATCAAAACTATTAGGTTGTTGCAAATGAAATGTCGTTTTTCTTTATGAAGTGAAGTCAGTTGCGATTTTCATGTCTCAAACTGCCGCCAGATGGTACAAGTGGTATTGGGTATAGAAGTATAAATACCACTACATTTACTCATGGAGTCACTTCAGTTTTGGACTTCATTGAGATCGGACAGAAAAAAAAGAAAAAAAAAATGGATTCGAGTCAAAAACGGGTAATTTTCCTTTATGAATTAAAGCTTGGCCACAGCGCAATGCAGGCAACCGAAAATATCAACAGGGCATTTGGAACTGATACGGTATACAAACGAACCACACAGCGATGGTTCGAAAAATTCCGATCAGGCGATTTGGTCCTTGAAAGTGAGCCATGTGGTCACCCAGGACCTTCGATCGACAACGATGAGCTGAATTTTTTTTTGGAATCTGATTCACGCCAAACTGTAAGGGACATTGCAGAGAAATTGGGCGTATACTATTCGACAGTTTGCCGGCACTTGCAACAGCTTGAAAAAATCAAAAAGCTTGATAAGTGGGTTCCGCATGAGCTTACTGAGCAAAACATGACGCGTCGACTGGAAATTTGCAGTTCCCTGCTCTCCCGGAAGAGAAACAATCCGTTCTTGAACAGAATAGTGACATGTGATGAAAAGTGGATACTGTACGACAATTGTCGCCGATCGGGACAATGGTCGGATGCTGATGAGACCGCAAAACGCATGCCGAAACCAGGCCTTCATCCGAAGAAGATAATGGTCACTGTTTGGTGGTCTGCAGCTGGAGTTATTTACTATTACTTTTTGAAGCGTGGTGGAACCATTAATGCAAAGAAGAATTGTACCCAAACCAGAAATTGCGTGTTCAACGGCCTAGATTGGTCAACAGAGATGGAGTTATACTGCTTCATGACAACGCACGGCCTCATGTTTCAAGAACAACGGTCCATAAATTAAATGAGACTCTTCCTCATCCACCATAAAAACCAGACCTTTCGCCAACCGACTAACACTTTTTTAAACAATAGAATCATTTTTTGGCGAACAAACAATTCGATAATGAAGCAGCCATCAAAAGTGCCTTCGAGAACTTTCTTCGCTCTAGAAAGTCGGACTTCTACGAAACTGGCATAAATGCACATTGGGAGAAGTGTATTTCATATGCTGGAGCCTATTTTGATTGATAAAATTAAGTTTTATAAAAGTTAAAGTTATTTGAAATTGCACTTATCAATTTTACACATTAAATGTGGAAATTTTTTTACAGTGTTGCAATATTACTACCCAGTCAGTAAATTTATGAATTAAATATGTAAAAATACGCAGTTTTAAGAATTACTCTCAATTTTGTTAAATTTAATGAAAATTCGTAAATTTACTACATCAATGCGGAATATTTTACTGCTTTAAGGATAGTAATTTTCACAAAATTTTTTATTGTGTAGTTTTACGTAAATTCCAAATTCCAAATTCCAGCTTATTAGCGGTTCTCGAGATTTACGAATTTGATTTCTCCCTTTTCCAGCCTCCTCCATCCTTACCCGTCTCATCCTAAACCACAAAATTCTTTTCTCTGATAGGGGTCTATCGGGCCTACCTCCACTTCCATGCTCTACCACCGCTTACTGCCCTGAAAAACTTATATCATAAACAGAATTTCATCTTCGTGTCATAATTGGTTTTCACCCCGCACACCCACAATTTGAAATTTTATAATTAATTTTATACTTCCCTAATATGCCCACAAACAATTAAAAAATCTCAGATTTGTGGCTGCGCAATATGCAATATATCGATTCCAGCTTTCGAGGGTTTCGGACACATTGTTTGGCCCCACTTCTCTACCGAAATGCCCTACTATCTTTATAAGTTCCAAGTTTCAACTTCCTATCGTAAGTAGTTCTTGAGATATAAGATCCCATTTTTTTTTAAATAAAACACCTACACACTCCGAAAAGTCATCCCTTAAAGTGGTTCACACAGCTAAATGGGATTGGGAGATAGCCTTTAGAAGCGAGTTCGTTCGGTGTACGGCGGACAAACGGACTGACACTTTTTTTGGCAGTTTTGACGTCTACAAGTCTTGAAATGTAAAAATACGAATTATTAGGGTGGCAAATTTTTTTTTAAGTCGATCACAATACTTTATTATTGAAATCATAAAGTAAAAGAAAATTTTTTCAATTTTGTAATCTAACCACTTTAACCACTGGGTATATACCTACGCGTACTTTGGGTAAATACCCAATATTTACGCCAGGTCTACATTATAAAATAATGAATTTTTTAAAAATTAAATTATGCAATCTATTAAATATTAAACCCAACGTGTTTGTGATCTCATCCGTTAAAAACATAAAAAAATAAATTTTTGTACATACCTACATACATTGTACTGAGCCTTATGCAATTATTTTGTTTGATTGAAATTTTGACATTTGATATGGATAACTCAATTGTGACGACCTTCTATCGCTCGAAACGTGTCCGCCACGCACATACATACATCCCTTATTGCCTGTCAAATAAAAAATTGTCTGCAAAATTTATTTTAATCCGACAGGAGGAGAGAAAAGCAAAAAAAAAAACTCCCCGAATAAAAGAAAATAAAACTGAATTTTCTTTGAGGAAAACCTATCGAAAAGATTCGAGGCTCCCCCGCACCCTGCATACACTCAAAGCGCCTGCCCAGGTTTTATCACATTTTTTCCTCAGCCACTTATAGAATTTACCCTTCTCGAAATTCTCCACTTATTTTCTGTGTGTTTTTTTTACCGTCTTTTTACATCGAGGGCAGAAATATTGCTAACGAAAAGTTTAACTGCGAACGTCATAAAGGAAAAGGAAAAACTTTCGATGTTAGGTAGTCGGTAGAGTAGCTGCCACCCACTTTGTAACTTGACACCAATCTAAACTGTTCAAATTTGGCTCGTCCCGGACTTAGGGGAATTATTACCCCGACCAATATATTTACCACCCCCGTGAGTGGGAAGAATTTTCCCGGTAAGAGTTTTTTCTTATATTTATTTATTTCGCTTTTCTTACTGTTCGTATCGAGCGAACGTCTAGAAAAGTCCATTTTTGACATATTTTCCGTTTGTAAATGGACATTTTAGGGGAGTTCAGGTACTGGCAGAGGCCGGTCCTAAAATCTCCCTCGTTTAAAAATTTATGACTGGAACTTATTTGGACAGCCAGGATAATTTTTTATTCAATTTTAAAATAAATGCCATTTTTAAGTGAATTGGTAAAGCTGTTTCCGCTTGAAATGAGATTTTTTTTTTCCATAATGGAGGATAACGAATTTTACAAGACAATTTTGAACTAAGATTCTGATTAGTATTTTAAATATTTATGCAGTACTGAATTCGAGGGTTCCGGGCCTACTATACGAAGGAGGAAGGACGTTAGTTCGCTATATTATTTCGGTGTTACACGGTTGAACCCTTTTTGACGGGTGTCAGCACGTTCGAGATTTGGACCGAAGAAGAACAAAATTTGCCACAATTCGTTAGAACAATCCGTATAAAAATATCAATAACAAACATTACTGGCGCAGAACAGTAATGTTTGAACTTCGAGAACCAACTGTATCCGAATACCTAGACGACTCCATTTATATCTTACTAATTTTACTTTATTATTTTTTAATAATAAAGTATTGTGATCGACCTGAAAGTTCAAAAAAGTTTACTACCCTGAAATTTTGTATTTACACGTTTTAGGACTAGTAAACCCCAAAAAAGCAAAAAAAAAAAATGTCCGTCTGTCCGCCGTAGACGCCGTACGCAAAATCGTTTGAAGGCGCGTAACTTCCAAACCCGTTGAGATATTAAATTAAAATTTTTATGGTGGGTAGATTGGGTGAACCCCTACGACTGGTATATTTTCGAGTGGTGGGGGTATGAGGGGAGAGGAGAGGGGAGCGTTTTAGACGAAAAATTTTGATTTCTAGATCTCAGGAACCACTTACGCTAGGAGGCTGAAACTTGGAACTTATGTAGTACTATGATAATGGACTCAATTGCAAAAAAATTGTCGATATTGGTTAAGGGGTGTGGAAGTGGGGGGGAAAACTATGAGTCTTTAACGCATGAAAGACGGGATTGAAACATTCTAAAATCGATATCTCCTGAACAATTGATGTCAGAAGATTGAAACTTTATTGTTGTCCTTAGGGATACTTCAATATTAGACAAGGGCTAAAATTTTTAAGAGGGGTGGTGGGGTGTGGGGGTGGGTGGTGAAAAACTTTGGATTACAATATCTTCCGAACCAATTACACCAGGAAGATAAAATTTAGTTTCTGTATATGGGATCACAAGAGGAGTCTACCGAAACGAAATTTTTTGAGGGGGGAGGTGGAGCACGAAAGTGGGGGGAGAGCAATTTTTCAAAAAATGTAATTTTTATATCTCAGAAACCATATCAGATATGATCTTGAAAATTTTACAGGAGTTGGGGTCGGTAAACTTCTAGTAGGGAAAAAAAATTTTGGTGGTGTGGGTGTTGGGGGTGATTGTGAAAGGGGGTAAAAAGGAAAACATTCTGATTTTTATTTCTCAAAAACCTAAATGAATACAAAACTAACAATTTAGGATTATATAGAGCCACTATGGAGACATCCTAGAAAAATAAAATTTTTGATAGGGGTATCAAGGTACGGGGGAGAGGGGTGGTTTTTTATATCTCAGAAACGGCTTATGCTTGAAAGTTGAAATTTAGTACGTATATGTAGATGTACTATTAGAGTAATTAAAGCAAAAAAGTTAAGATTTTTATTGGCGTTCAGAGGTTGAGTAAAAAAAATGTCCGTGAATTCACATTTTCATAAACTTCGTTAAAACTTTTAGACATGGCGAGCTATCAAAGCAATTTTACTTCTGCGGGCTATTTATATAAGCGCCTAGTAACGATCTTCAAAATTTTTCGATATGCAACCCCTGAGGGGGTGTAAAGTGGTTGGGTACATATTCACGAATTCTGATATATTTCTAAGGTATATTGAGATTTGGAATTCACTTTTACTTGTATAAGCTTTAAACGTAGTCGGGGAAAAACCGATTTAAGTATTTTTCTCAATTAAACCCCCTGGGGGTATTGTTCAAGTTTTCACTGATTCCGAAAATCTCTTAGGTTTTATGTGATCTAATTCGCTTTTACTACTATGAATTATTCTATTGATAAAAATATACGTAAGTAAATAAAAAAATCTGGCAACAGTCTGGGCGCAACTTTATTATTTTATGGGTAGAAGTCCGAAACGTGTGTAATGATGAGATGCGGTGTTGGGTACTATGCGACTGACAACCTAAGAAATAACCAGGAGGCTATTTGGAACGTTATTTTTTAGGTTGTCAGTCGCATAGTAACCTACACAGCATCTCATCATTAAACACGTTTCGGACTTCTACCCATAAAATAATAAAGTTGCGCCCAAACTGTTGGCAGATTTTATTATTAGTAGCTAGTGTGAATGTGTTTGTCTATCATTGCAGAGGTCATAGGTTCTAATTCCACTCAGAATTTGGTCCTTCGCTTTTCCGTACACCCAGTTTTCCTTACTCTTCAATAATACATATTCTCAAAAAAAACATTCTAAACTATTCTTCCATACCTATTATCTACACCCAACCGGGTTGGACGCTAGGCTAACAACCTAGATTCGGAAAAAAATCAAATTAAAAAGTTTCGAGATAAAATTTCCATTGTTCTGGGACGACTGAAATTTCGCAAATTCGATCAGAGAAATTTCATCGAAGAGGCCAAGGCCCAATTTGGATTTTAGCGCCATAGAAGAAGAAGAATTTTAGTTGTTCTTAATTTCAGGGTCTGTTCCAATAGTCAGCTTTGTCTATGCCTAGTTTTAACTGTTTGTGAGTTCATGCATAGGAAATTCTTAATTTAATTAAAGTTTGGTTGGTGTCTTAGCTTAGTTTGACGGTGTTATGACAGATGACAAAGTCAATCAGTAAGTGGACTATAACATTTTTTATTATTTTATTATTTCAACAATAAAGTATTTTTTTAAAATAAATTGCTACTTTGATATTTTGTATATTCACAGCTTTCAAACTGCAAAAAAAAAGTCTCTCCGATTTTCACCATATGCAAATGGTTCATACCACAAAGCATATTAGGGACTATAATAAAAATAAAATTTTTAGTTGTGGAGAGGGGGCGATGTTGTGCGTGGATGAGTGGTGAAAACGTGGATGTGGGTATTTTTTCTATGTTAGGAACGGCTTATGCTAGAAAATACACCTACAAAAATAATTTTTTTAAATAAATTTCCTATGTGGTTTGGAGTATGAATGTGGGAAAAAAATTGTCAGTAAAATGGGCTCACGAATTTCGTCATATCTCTTAGGTTTTTTGAAATATTAACTAAATTTTACTTGTATGAGGTCTTCAAATAAATGCCTAGTTTTCTGTTTCTGGAATTTTTTATGACCCTTTTAGGGGTTGTATAGTTTTTCACGAATTCCTTCATATGATTATACAGTGAATAACTTTTTTCTTCTACAGGCTTTTTATGTAATCGCCTAAAGATTATCTTGAAGATTTGTTGCTATTCAACCCTTAAGAGGACTGCAAAAGGTTGTATATTCTACGTTTTTCCGAATTTCCTAATATCAGGTCTAGTGGCGTCTCGCCACATGAGGCTAATAAGGCTGAACCTCACCATTTTACAGAGGAAAAAGTCATCAAGTTACTAGTGATTTTTTGTTTTGACAATGCTACTTAATGACTGTCTGCAGTAAATCGACGTCCTTACTCATATAGTTTTAGTCCGCCAAAGTCCTGTTTTAATATTCCACTGATCAGGTCTGATAACACTCGTATATCTACCGAATTTGTTTTTACTTCCTGTGGCTCTTCATAAAATCGCCTAAAAACTAATTTCTGAATTTTTTGATAATCAAATACAAGTGGTGTAAATTGGTTGCATAAATTTTCACAAATTTCATATCTCTTAGGTCTGACGAGCCAGAAAATTGGTTTTATTTGAACGGACTTTTTATATAATCGCGTAGAACTTAATTTAAGGATTTTTCGATATTATATAAATCATATTTTATTTCCACAGGATCATATGTTTAAAGAAATGTTTTAAAAAAATGTTAACTACTAATTGCAAGTTATCACCTCGTAATTGTTACACTGTGCAACCAAACACGAAACACTTTCATAAAATCGCTCACCCTCTCCAGAAACTCGTCAAGTGTAAAATTAAGTAAATAGTAGCAAAGATCGCAAGGACATTTCAATCTTTCACCCTTGTTTGAAACGGGTAAACAAACGATGCCACAAGAAACAAAAAGTAATCTGTAAATAATGACAAATTGGTCTCATACTTTGCCCGAGGGGTGGGTTTCTTTATCCGAGCAGATGTAACCATCGATGCGGTTTACCCCTTTTACATCAATGCCGGTAGCTTAAATTCGGTTCGGGTGGTCAATGTAATTACCAAACCCTCTTAGCAAGTCTGATAAGACTTTTTAAATTATTATCACAACGTGTTATTATCGATGAAATTTTGTTTCTTTTTCGCTGGCTTCCATATTGACTTTCTCTATAATGCCCGAGGCTTATCCCCCTCTAATTCAGTTTACGTATGTTGGCAGTTGTGACTACTGAGTACAACTTTTAGCTGGGTACCTACTGCCATAAACTGCTGGTAATCTGTTTGGTACATGAGGGTGGAAACAAGTAGTTAATACGGTAATGGGGGTTGGATATTTTCCTTATGAATTTTTTTTGTTGGAATGAGTAATTGAAAGTAGGTATCAAGTGTTTTTGTTTTTTGTTTCAAGGAATGGTGCATTTAAAGGGATTTGAAAAACATTCATACGGTTCAAATTGTTCTTATATCAAATTTAAAATTGTTTTTGGTAAGGTAGAAAAAAATATTTATTATTACCTTGCCGAACTAAGCGTTAGGGAATTCTCCTTGTAATGTCGTTTCGAATTAGAGAAGGTTGATATCCTGGTATCAAGTTACATAAGTCAGAAATAAGAACACGGCAAGGTTGGCTTTATAGAAATTGCCTGTCCTACCCGATTAATAAGAATATGTTGCTTACCTGTTTCTGAAGAGTATTTTTTATTGAGATCAGTAAAGAATATAGTGGAGTGACCACTAAATTGTATTTGACCGGATGTCATATTTTGCCGTATTTTATTTCAGTTAATTGACAAGCAAACATGAATATACAGTGTAATTGAATACTACGCTACTAAAACTATTTTTTTACAAATTAAATAGGCACTCTGACAAAAGCAATATTAGATTTAAGAATATTTCAAATAAATGATAGAGCTATGATAGTGGACCCATTTAGAGATTATAAACTTTAGATTACAATATCTCTTACCAATTATACCAGAAAGATAAAAGTTGGTTTATGTAGGTTATCAAGTGCAGTATACTAAATGTCAAATTTTTGAGGTGTTGGTGAAGCTCAGAAGCAACTTTATTATTTGTTCCAACGTTCCAAATAGTCTCCTGGTTATTCTGCAGGTTGTCCAGTCGCATAGTAACCTACACCGCATCTCACCCTTAAACGCGTTTCGGATTTCTACCCGAAATATGATAATGCTGCTCCCAGACTGTTGGCACATTTTTTTTTAATATGCCTACACCTTCTGAGCGTCTTGTCTGCAAAAATATTAGGTGCAATAATCAAATTATTCATGAAAAATAATTTGTAATTTTCGTAATTCAGTGGGATCAAAATCTTCAGTGAATAATCCTACATGTAAGTTATCAGGAAAAAATAAAATATGGCGTTTTACTTTTATGAATAATAATGTATATTAGTTTATGTTACAAGATGCACATCAATATTTAATAATGTAAGCACCTCATTCTCATTTTTGCTTAAGCGATCAGATCCTGAGTCTAAATAAGATCAAGTCGCCTCTCGATTAGCGTCATACATTGTTGCATACAAGCAGTTCTACTTAATGTTCTACTTAATGTTACTGAGGTTCGCCGCGATTTCAAATAAAACAAAGTTCGATTTCATTTACTACTTAATCGCTGTTATCGGTGAAAATTACTTTAAAAATACACTTTCGCGTAGAACTGATCGTCGTTTCATTCTCGCAGCAGAAAAACATATCCCCGGGCTCTGCAGCGCTTATATACTGCATGTGGTGAGTCGAGAGATTTCCAGCATATTCGGTTGTTTGTGTGAAATGCGCAAGAAGTAACTATTACATGCGAGAAATGTCTAGAACATGCAAGAAGTATATGGACCTATCTGCGATATTGCAGGGTTGTTGTTTTTCTCTGCCAATACCAATAATAAGTTAGAGTTATTCGGATTGCCAGAGTACACATATAACAATAACTTTGTAACAATAACTTTAATTTTTGCAACACATGTAACCCACCAATGCAGCAAAAAAAAATAATTAATAAATTATGAAAAAATGGAACTCTACGACAGTCATCAATATTGGTAAATCTATTATCTATTGCATGTTATATTTCGTTGGGTGTCCGTAACTTGAAAGAAAGTGATTCAGTTGTAGAAAGTTAACAAATAATGAACCGATTCTAAATGAATTTAAGTTTGCAAACACCGGATAGATACCTATCGTGTGAAGTATTATTTTTCATTTGAGAGAACCGAGAACCGAAAATTTAGTGGCTACAGGATTTGTTATATGACTTAGTTTGCAAACGTTGTATTTGAGCCGGCAACACTAGCAAATTCAACCCAAAAAACGACTAAAATTCTCTATTTTGTATATTTCTATTTTTTCCTCGTAAATCGGCTCTGTTGTAAACTAGCAAACTAACACAATTAGCGTTGGCCGAATAGCCCAAAAAGCTATAAGTAGATTTTTGAAATTTATACCCGCGAATTCAATATTTAAATAGCCCAAATCGCGGTAAATAGCCCAATCTGGTAACCTTAGCTACCCCTATCAACAATTTTATTTTCTTGGATACCTCTATAGAGGCTCCATATAGTCGTACATTTTTAGCTTTCTATGATTTGTGGTTTTTAAGTAATAAAAATTAGAATTCCTTTCTTTCCACCCCCTCCCACCGTCACCCCCTTCACCAGCACCCCCAAAATTGTTTTCACTGCTAGAAGTCTACTGGGCCTAACTCCTGTAAAATTTCTACGGTTCTTGAGATACAAAAATTAAATTTTTGAAAAATGGCCATCACAACTTTCGTATTCCAGCTTCCCCCTCAAAAATTTTACATTCAGTAGACTCCACTTGTAATATATCCAGAATTTTAACAAATTTTATCTTCCTGGTACAATTGATTTGGAAGATATTGTAATCCAAAGTTGTATGCTAGTTTTATAAAATTTGAATAAAATTTGATTTGTGAGCTACGCTCCTTCAAACGCTTTTGCGTATGGCGGACTGCGTCTACGGCGGACAGACGGACATGTTTTTTTGCTTTTTTGGGGTTTACTATTCCTAAAATGTGAAAATACAAAATTTCAGGGTAGCAAATTTTTTTAAAATATCAGATCGATCACAATAAAATAATAAAGTAAGAAGCAGTAGTTGATGGCCTACAGTTTTGTAATTAATCATTGCTATGTTCCATGCCTTATTGTTTTATTATTAATTTTAACATTATTTGTATTTAATCTGTAAAATAAATATTAAGTAGATGAAATAAATTAACAAATAGTTAAGCTCGATCAATCCGCGATGCTTTCTTTATGCGAAGGTAGATTTAAAATATACGACCGAAATCAATTTGTTGAAAAACAACCTTTCGCTAAATCATATTAGCCACCTTCACTTACGGTTCATCTACACGATTCACTTATGAGTTACAAAAAAGAATGATGATTTAATCACCTAAGAATCGTAAGTGAATTCATCTGTGAATATAGGTAATTAACATTGGTGAATCGTTACCGATTTACTTGTGATTCTTATGGTTTGCAAGTATCTAAAACAAGTTGATTTCAAAATTGACAGAATAGTTCGGTTAGTGGGATAGTATCGCTTAAATCTTTGTACGTTGTTTAAAAATAGTTACCAGGAGTTGACTATGCAATATTTCATTTTAATGTGATTTCAGTTCTTAAAGCGATAAAAGCGAAACCAGAAGCTATCGATTAGTAGATAAGCAAAACTACCCAGGCTTAGATTCGGAAAATTACAATAGAATTACAAAATTAATCGAATTACGAATACAGCGATCATAAAATAATTGCCCGTACTTCAATCCATCAAAGTGTTTCTCGTAAACAAAACCCATAACACACTCAATTGGTACAACCCATTTTACCCGTGCAAACTAAGTGACTTCAAATTATTCACCTCGTTAACGACATTTATATGAAAACAATGGAAAGTGTGCGGCTCTATTCTTTCTCCAAGTAGCTTGAAAAAGTTCGTGTTTTGTGTTCATTTTAAAATTGTTGAGTGTTTTGTAAATATGATTAACGAACAATATTCTGAAATAATGGCGTCCAGGATTTGAGATTTTTTTTTTAGACATTTGTGTTGGGATAGTTCAGACCGCAGTATAAAAACGTACTGTCAGCAGGCGGATTGAAAACGTAATATAATACACTACACAGCAGGAATAATGTCCATACACAGTACGGCCACGTGTCTTTATTATTCCTGGCGACTAATTTAGGAGGGATAGAAAGAGGGTGTTGAATTGTACTTCTGAATTATTAATGCATTAAACTATCAACGCTAAGACGTTTTTATTATATTTCTTAAGATATCTATCTCTACTCAGGATCAAAACTTTACAGTGAAGAATCTCTAAAAGAATAACCTTTACCTGATCCTTTCAGTTGAACTCTTATCGAAATTTCTTTGGACCTGTGCGATAAAACTAAGATTGTTGTCGATATATGTGCGTGTACTGCTGCGTTTGTTTATGTCGTACTTATTTCTTCTGGCGGCGTTTTACGTATAGAAGTGTCATAAATATCTATTCAATTCTAGAGACTGGCAAGGTCGACTTGTTACAATCTCCCTACACGTTAAAGCCTTCTTAATATAATTTGTCCTATGATCGCACGCCGTTCTACAGTCCATAAAGTGAGAATTTTAAATTATAAAAAGAAAAGCGGACAGAATCAAATTACTTTAAGTTTTTAAATCTCAAGAACCGTTTATGGTAGAAAGTTGAAACTTAAGTATATAAAAGACAGGGGTAATGACAAATTGGATTAAAACAGAAAAGTAGCTTCTTTTTTATAAGTCTCAATATTATAAATTATTACCAGATAAACGAACGAATTAAACAAAAAATTGCTATAATTTTTTTCTCATGTTGCACGACAAAAATAATGTTTGTCCGTCTAACCACTGTCCGCCGTAAGCAAACTCTTTGGAGGCTCGTAACTTTATTAACTCCTGTGGTCACTTTTTGGGTTGTTGATGGCGGAAAGCGAAATAGTGGAACCATTGAAAAAACTTGAGGAGGCAGTGGAGGACAGAGGTGGTGGCTAACAATTTCTGAAGAAAGTCGAGCTTCACGTCTTAAGAACCATTAAATATGGGATATTAGAATTTATGGAAAAAGTACGCTCAAAGAACCAGCAAAATTTGGAGGTATGGATAGGACAATTGATGGTAAGGGAGGGTGAAAAATATTCAGTTTCTCATATCTCGAGAACCGACAAAGCTGAAAATCGGTTTTTATTTGGGGCTATAGTAGTGGTGAAAAACATATTTTTTATAGGGGTAGCGTGGTACAAAAGTGGGGTTATTTTTTCTATCTTAGTGAGGGCTTGTACTAAAAAGTTGAAACTTAGTACGTATATGTAAAAAAATAAATTCAAAGTTTCATGCATGTTTGACGAGTGGAACTGGAGCATGGCCGGCGAAAAGTCCATATTTTTGCAGATTTCGTTATATGTGTATATCATAGGTTTTCTATGGCAAGGCTGCAATAATGGCACTTCAGTCCGTTCAAATCTACTCCAAACTTGTTTGAAATTGCCTTCAGTGCCTGATTGAACTCGGAAATAAGAACAGAGTTAATCTCATTTGGATTCCGGGACACAGCGGCTATGAAGGTAATGAAATGGCCGACTTAATGGCTAGGAAAGGTTCAGAAGCTGACTTCATGGGACTATATCCTTTTTGTGGGATACCATTAAGCACAGCCAGAATGAACATCCGAATGTGGCAAAAATCACAAAGTGCCATTCACTGGGACTTGGCACCGGGCAACAGGCACTCAAAGCTTTTTATGCCAAAACATTCGAAAAAAAAAGAATATCTGATTATCTTAAATTAAGCAGATATCAGACCCGAACCCTAGTGGGAGCTCTGACTGGACATTGTCACATGAGGAAGCATCTCAATAGGATTGGTCTCTTTGAGACTAAAATTTTCAGAATATACAATGACGAAGACGAAACACCAGAGTATATCCTCTGTGAATGTAAGGGTTTAGCTCACAAAAGACTTCGTCACTTCGGTCAGGGTTTCATGAACCCATCGGAATTCCTGACCATTCCTCTTCGCAAAATACTAGGCTTCATTGAAAGCGCAGGGATTGAAGAGGAATCATAGTGAATCCGGGAAGACGTCACAATAGGCCCAACTGTGGCTGCAGTGACAGAGGTTCCAATCTGCATCTACATCTAGGTTTTCTGAGATATTGAGTTAATTTTACTTTCATTAGTTCCTCAGATAAATGTTTAGATACCGTATTCAGGATTTTTTGATACTAAATTCCTAAGAGTTTTCACGACCTCTGACATATCTCCTAGCTCTAAAGAGATATTATTTGGATTTTACTTCTCCGGCGTTTTATGTAATCGTCTTAAATTTGATTTCACTACTCTTCAAAACTCAACCCCTTGAAAGGTGCAAGGGGGCTGTATACGTTTTCACTAATTTCGCCATATTTCTTAGCTCTAATGATCTGCTTAAATTGGTTTTTACTTCAACAGGCTTTTCGTTCATAACACCTAAAAATAAAATTAAGGATTATTAATATTTAACCCTTAAGCAATTGTAAGGGAGTCGTACAAGTTTTCAGTAATTCCACCATAGAGATATTGTGGAATTCCTGAAAACTTGTACGACTTGTATTTCATCAGACTTAAGAGATTAAGTCTGATGAAATATGGAACTGGCTTTTACTTCTACGAACTTATTACATATTCGCCTAAAAATCAATTCAGGATTTTTCGACAGTCAGCCCCAAGAGAGAGTAAAATTTTCACGAATTTTGGCAAATGTTTTAGGTCTGATTAGATCAAATAGGATTTTAACTCCCAGGGCTCCCAGTTCAACTTTTGTATGAAGAACCAATATTGATAGTTTCTCATACAAGGAGCTTTTCTATCAAAAATTTTTTTTTCTAAATTCCCTCTTGCCTTGAAACCCCTTGGAGCAAATGTTTTGTGTATAGAAGCTATATTCTACATATTGGGCACGTTTTGGATTGGAGTGAAGACTCAAGACATTACTTTTTATTAATTTCCAATGTTGTGTCAAATGCCGTGGACAATGTTGCATACATCAATGTAAATGAAGTAAATTTTCCAACTTCTAAACAAAATTGCCCGTCAGCTATTACATTCATAATGTAAATTGTGTTTCATTGTAACATGTGTACGGCGAAGTCCACACCCTCAATTACAGTTCATCATCCTCAGCCCAAGACACCACTCGTATAAGACTGAACCGGGGGGAGTTTAATGTAAACTCAAAGTTATCCGTATACCGACATACCGAAAAAAAAATAAAATAAAAAATCATAGCATATTTCTATGTAAATTTCACTCATACACAATGTCGAGCACACACTCGAAGTACCAAGGTTGTATCCAACTAATGCGACCATATAGCTCCAGGGTAATAGAAAATTATGTCTCTATTTAAATTCGAGCATAGACCCAACCCCTACCCTCGAGACAAGAACCAAAATGAAGTTGTATAGTAGCAGCTCGAGTCCTCTCTCCTTTATCGGCAGTTGTGGGTGTTGGTTGCAGTAGAATAAATCTGCCAATAAAAGGGAGGCCAGGCGAGACCGGTCCTCGGCATTCCTCGCCAGGGCGAACCAAGGACTCAAGAAATTGAATAAAGTCAGGACATAACAATGTACGAGAGACGGTAGTCAGGTGAAAGGGTGGCAAAGATGAGGCCGGGATTATGCTACCTGCCCCGAGGCCAACACACTTCTGTATATGTAATCAAGGAACGTCGTGTACACCCGCTATTCACTCTTCTCGAAATAAGGGAACAGAAGGGGTTGGGCACCTCCACTATTCAATTGAGTATGAAGTGGTTCACATTCTCCAGCAAATGTGTTCTGTATATAAATTACAATTTACCGGGAGCAATGGGGAGTTCTTTCTTATGGCGGGCGGCATTCGTGTACGAGCGCTGAAGTGGGCGATTTTATTTGCACCATAAAAGCAAATACTTTGCTCTCGGGACTCTGGCTCGCTATTGTCTTGCCAAACGTATTTTGCTCCTTCTGCGCACTGACTAAATTGTGTAACAAATTTGCAAAAGCCTATCATTTCTATTGTTGCCAGCATAAAACGAAATACGAACAGGAAGCTGGGGGGTGGAGATGGGGTGGATGGAAAGGTGTAGGTATTTGTTTTGGTGATATACGAATAATTCTACTGGTTGGGCTGATGCTTCTTCGTAACGTAACAAATTTGTAATGTGATTTCCAAGGAACAATTGGAATTACTGTTTATCTTTGTTGGATTTATGCAAAGAACATTGTCGAGTACAATCAAATAAATTTGTCATTAGGCTGAACAAATACAAATGCAAACAATACTCGGGGATAACAATGTTTTACCATTTCCCAGTGCTTTCCATGCTACGACGGGAATATACCATGTCGGCGAACACAACTGCTTATTTATTCTATTTGAATGTTTTTAGTTATTATTTGTGGATGATACTGGTTGCAGATATTAAATAGGTTTACCTAGGGATAATTTTCAATTTGCCACTTCACTGGATCTGTATATTTAGGCATTATTATTGCTGTTATTACAAAAGTTAAATTGAAAATTCAATTCAATTCCTTAGTGCATTATATGAAATGATTTCTATTGAGTTATTTGATTCGGAATTCGTTTTTTGTAAGAAGATATAGTACTCTAGTATAAATATGGTTGAAACCCGAGTCAACAATTCAATCGTGGAAAAAAATGGAGACAGGAAATTCCAACAAAAAATCTATTCACCTCTAGTTTACACGACCGAATGAACTAGAGATTCTGCGACGCATCACATGTCGTATAAAACACAACGTAAACCCGTATGAACGATTAGTTCTGTGTGACGAGGTGAAAGGACGACAAAGTTGATTAGATTACGCGAGAGTGATTCGTAAATTTAGTTGATGTTTATCAATGAAATCAACTACGGGGCGAGTAGTGTTCGACCGAAAAATTTTTAAAGTACTACATAAAAGCAGCGTACACTAGTATAAAATCTGAAATTGCGATTTTGCAAAGCCACAAAATAAGTTTGAATATGTACAAAGTCAAACACATAGAGAATTACTAGCGCCACAAAGTTTGATGAAATCTTAATGCGTTCTGTTTTCATTTCATCTTATCATATTTTGTATATGAAACACAGTCAGAGGATATTTTTAGGAAAAATTAAATTTCCCGAAAATAAGTACTCGACCAAGCAAACATTATTAAACTTTCCAGAAGTGCATGAAGCGAAAAAGTTAATTTCACATTCACTGTAAATTGCATTCGACTCTTCTCACTGCATAGTAGTAGATTTATTTCAGCCTTGATTCCCCGTATGTGAAAATATAATAAATAATGACATAGAAAGAACTGCTCTCACCTCTACACACAATTACTTTTAAGAAAGTGAAACAAGAAAATCTGGATATCTTTACTAACTTTGATCTTAGTATTGTACTTGAGGTTTAATCCGGTACAATAAGAGTTCTTATAGACGGCAAATTTTCAAATTCGCCACTGCGTGAGGCACATTTAACTCTGATTAATCTGCTTTCACACCTAAAACCCAATAAAAGCAGCACCGAAAATTATATGCTTAAAGTTATTCTGAGAAACTGGAAGGATATATTGCTTAGGCTTGCAAGTGCAAACTAGGGTATCTTATCTTCCCCGGACGCGAATGTAGTAAATTTGAAATTCGTTTTCTCAAAAGCAGTTTTTAGTTCAGTTTTACATATTTATATATGAAGTACCAAGTTTAAACTTTTTAGAGGAAGCTGTTCCTGACAAAACCAAAAAAAATCGCCACACCGTACCCTACTATCAACAACTGAATGATGTATATTTGAACATACGGGCAGAAATTCTATTCTAATAAAGAATTGAATAAATAGCAAAAAATCTGCCAACAGTCTGGGCGCCATTTTCTTTTTAGAAGTACGAAACGTGTTTAATACTGAGATGCGGTGTAGGTCACTATGCGACTGATCACCTAAAAAATAACGTTGCAAATAGCCTCCTGGTTATTATTTAGGTTAAAATAACGAAATTCATGAAAATGTTGCAAAAACCCCTTTTCACGTACATTTGTTTTACTCCAGCTCTGTACATCAATAAAATTTTAATCTTTTTTTTTGCTTAAACTACTCCTGTAGTACTTCTACATATACATACTAAGTTTCAACTTTCTAGCATAAGCCGTTTCTGAATTATGAAAAACCACCCCCACCTCCGTACCTTGTTCCCCTTTCAAAAATTTTTTCTGGGATGTCTCTATAGCACCTCTATACAGTTATCAATTATCAGCTTTCTGTCCTTTGCGGCTTTCGAGAAATTAAAATCAGAATTTTTTCATTTCCACCCCCTCCCACCATCACTCCCTACACCCACACCCCCAAAATTTTTTTCTCCGCTAGAGGTCTACTGGTCCTAACTCCTGTAAAAATGTCAAGATCATATCTGATACGGTTCATGAGATATAAAAATTTACTTTTTTGAAAAATGGCTGTCCTCCACCTTCAGCGCTTCAAAAAGTTTACATTCAGTAGACTCCACTGGTAATAATATATACAGAAACCAAATTTTATCTTCCTAGCACAATTGATTCGGAAGATATTGTAATTCAAAGTTTTTCACCCCCCCACCCTCATACCTCACTACTCCCCTTAAAAATTTAAACCCCTTTCTAATCTTCTAGTATCCCCTAATACAACTACAAAATTTCGGCCTTCTGACATCAATCGTTCAGGAGATATGGATTTTAGAATGTATCAATCCCAGCTTTCAAGCGTTTTGGACGCGTTGTTCCCTCCCCCCTCTCACTCACACACCTCTCAACCCCTATCGACTATTTTTATGCAAATGGGTCCACTATCATAGTATTTTATAAGTTTCAACTTTCACTTTCCTAGCATAAGCGGTTCCTGAGATCTAGAAATCAAAATTTTTCATCTAAAACGCTCCCCCCCCTTACACCCCACTCCTCCACAAGGTACCACTCCTAGACGTTCACCCACTCTACCTACCATAAAAATTTCAACTTAATATCTCAAGGGGTTTGTGAGCTACGCACCTTCAAACGGTTTTGCGTACGGCGGTCAAACGGACATTTTTTTGGTGTTTACTAGTCCTAAAACGTGTAAATACAAAAGTTCAGCAAACTTTTTTGAAATTTCAGGTCGATCACAATACTTTATTATTAAAAAAATAATAAAGTAAAATATAAATAATTTGAACAAAAAAAAAGAAAATGAAAATACCGATGTCGGCTTGTCAGAGTTCATTTCTATCTGTCTGCTCCGAAAAGTAAAGACACATTTTATTTTACCACATATTTTGGTTCGTGTATAAGATAATCACTATGTTAAATATAAAAAAGTACGTTTTTAACCATTCGCCTATTTCCTTTTTTTCTAGAACCTCACTGCCATTTTTATTTTAATTTTTTTTGACAGACATTCAATGCGAGTGGAACATTTTACTCTCCGAGATTGTCAGAATGGATGGAAAGCATTGTAAGTTGGGTTTAGGTTCGTTTATTTTTTAGCTACACTATAACACTTGAATGTGTAAAAAGTTTACACTTTCCTGTAGAAAAGTGTAGAAGGTGTACACGTATTACTGGGTGTAGCTTTTCAGCGCTTTGTTGAACTCATTTTTTGAGCTTAGAGTCACTTTTAAAAAGATCAGATTTTGCAAATAAGCCAAATATCGCCGAATCATCATGGAACCCATTACAAAGTAGCCGATATCTTAACGTAACAAGTGCTACGTATAGAATTTCATTCACGTCAAAAGCTTTATGCCCTTGTTGGATTCGAAATACGAGTAGTTCCAAGAACACGCATTATTTGAATTGGAACAGAAAGAGGCATTATTCAATACAGATTTCCAGCGCCGAGTGAAACTCGAAGAAGGAAGTCTCGAGTTGAGAGACAAAGAGAGAGAGAGAGAGAGTTGATTTAGTTTAGACAATTTATGCAGATAAATTATTTTTGTGCGAGCATAAATTTAAGTGACACTATACAACTGCAGTGGACGTTATAAGAATTTGAGGAAAGATATTTAGAGTGAACCTGAATTACAAAAATTGTTCAGCACCACTTGGTTGGAAAATTATAATTTTTCTCATTTTAAAACACAATTTTCCGAATTGTCGTTATACAAGTACTTCATCTTGGCCCTTCTGAGGTCATTCTTAAAGCCAGAAAATTTCGATTATTTGCAATGATTTTCCAAAAAGATTGAGTTCCCAAATGACAAAAGTCCTCATAAATATCCTTGGAATATTGTTGTGTCCATCTGATCAAATCAGAATTTCTTTGCTTATTTTGGATACTTCTCTATGTTCACTTTTACTACCGTAGCTCCAATTGAAATTGTAATTAAATATTTCATCTAAACAAGAGATTGGCACAAGAGTGAGTTCGACTTGCTTCTGGTGGAAAAGGGTTTCATAATTTTATTGTTAAAGATCGTCTTATATTTAAAATCTTATTCACTCGGTCAACTTTTTAGTGGGAACGAGCTCCGCTCTTTAGTTAGTGTCCATGCGCACACCATTCAAACTACTCGGCCGATTGTTAAGATTGAAAATGTAATTAAATGCTTGTTAAATGATCGTCAGATATTGGTATCACGGTATTAACCTATCACTACAGCCGGCGACGTATTATTGCACAAAACAAAAACTATACCAGACAAATTTTGTACTGAAAATGTATACGCTGTAATGTGCTGAGTCTCATGTGTAATATACACGCAAGGCACGACCAAAATCAGCGATAAAATTGCTTGTCACCGATTTTTTAGTTGCTTCGTGTGCGGATGGCCGGCCATTAATTGCAGAACTTTTGCCTGAAAGTTACCCAACTATTTGATCTAAAGTTAAAAAAGGAAAAAAAAGTAAAAAAAATCGTTGAAGACTTGAACTTTTAGTTTGGACGATTTCAAATCGGTTGGTGAGCGCACTCCCATATCGCCATTATCTACTCTACTAAATTGTCGGGCGATAAATCTCGATAGTATGCGGGTGCAATAATATTTTTGGAGCTTTTTAAGTAATTCTTAAGTTTTAAGGTAGCAATTGTGTCACTTCTGAGGTCCTGACATACGTCTTATGTTAAACTTATTTTCTGTAGTATTCCACTGTCTAAATTGTATTTCTTTTGATTTTTTTCCAGGTATGGTTTCAAAATCGTCGAGCAAAATGGCGAAAAGCAGAACGTCTGAAGGAAGAGCAGCGGAAACGTGAAAATGGTGGAGAAAACTCAGTTATTGTAGACAAGGTCAGAAGTCGCTGGACTAACTCTAAAATCCCACTTTTACAACAAATCTTTAATTTAATTTCAACTTCCAGACAGACAATAGTCGCGATTCATCGCCCGACATAACTGGTGAAATTGACGATGAGCCACGAAGTCCAAGTGGTCCTCCAATGAGTCCACATGTCGATTCGGACGGCGAACGTCCGCTTTCGTCCTCGCAAATGACCCAGTCCGTGTCACAATCGGGATCAATAAGTGCCGGATCTCCATCGCCCGGTGTCCGTACTCCTCAAAATTCAACAGCCAGCCCAACAACCTCGAATAACGCTGACTCCCCCATAGAAGTTGGTGGTCCGATTTCGTTAACCTGTAGAGCACCTACCATCACAACGCCGACCTTCGGAAACCATATTTTCGGGAATTTCAGCGAAAGGTAAGCCCTTTAGGTATACGACGTCTTATTCGTCCTGATTCGTCTTCTAACGGACACTACATCCCTAATGTTCTCCTAATGTTTCACACATCGATTAATTGCACGTGTAGGCAATTGAGATCTATTTTGATTCCAGTTAAATTGACTGGGAGAGCGAACATTTAGTCCTGGAAGGCAGGCGGTAACAAAAGGGCATTGTCGGGAGGAATTTCCGCCCTGAGGGGTCGCTAAAACACATAAAATAATTGTGAGACGACGGGTATATAAAGTAATTGCTGGACCGCCCGCTAAGCAACGCGTGCGCACCATTCAATCTTACAAGGGTGGACGGTGTTATTGTTTGTGTTTGTAAATCAGTTGGAGGGCACATTAAGGAGAAAGATTTCCGCAAATTTTCCTCGAATAAAGGAAACTGGAGTTATCCCTTATCGCTTAAGGAAATGGACAGAAAGAAAGTGAAAATTTGGGATTGGGGTAATGTCCTTAAATCAATTGACATCTTGATAGTGTCTTATAGTAGACATAATAATCGGACTGAGAATAATTTATTGCAAATTTGCTTCACTTGATTTTATGACTATCGGAAGAGTGCAGATGTTTTCTATTGTTAGGGGTTTAAGGATCATTTAAATTATGTTGATTTTATTAATAACGAACCTTAGCTCAAGTATTCCTCAACTTTATGAAAATAGATGAGAGTGTCACGCCATTACGATTGTTGCTGATCTTGACAAAAATTTGATCGAAAATCAGGATACAGATAGTTACCAAGGTAGAACCGATACCAGTGAAAGAACGACAGCTTTGCACGTTAATTGAATTTGACCTATGACTTCAACGCATCCTGGCGATATTCTGGTCAGACGTAGTCTGCAATGACGATCTTTGGAAGACGACTGACTAGGATAGTAATTGAGATGAAGAGCCGATAGTGGATCTGCCGGAATTCGAAAGGAAAACTCTTCCCATTCAGAGATTCAACAGAAAATGTTAAGTACTGACTGAATTCTGTTATCTAAAATATCAGTACTCCACCTGTGCTGAAGTTTGGTACTGAAATATAAGAAATTATACCTTCGATAGTATCTACTGTTTTTTTTACAATAATAAATTAGAAAACTATACTTTTTTTTACATCTACCACTTTTGTGAAACGCTAAATAATTAGTTAATTTTAACTGTCTACTATTGTAGCTATGGTTTTCTTTTCGATTTTCAAGAAGTCTTTTTTGAAAAATTGAGTTTTTGAATTTTCGCCTTGGTTGTTGGTTTCGAAAACCGGGGCCTTTTGATACTTCTTCATTTTCGTTTTAAAGTCCAGAGGTATGAATTGAATCAAAGTCATAATAGGTTTGATCTTCTAGGTTAAAATTTTACACTAAAGTACAAAAGTGTATAGGTTTTCAGGCTTTTTGACGCACTGACGTCAGTAGCAGCTTTGCTTTTGGGCAATTGTAGGTGAAGTTGCAGACAGAAATGTACACTTTCTAACAACAGATTGAGAGTGTACACTCTTTTGATGAATGTTTGAGGGTAAAGTCTGCTTTTAACATTCATTGAATTACTGTTTTGCCTGAAAACTTGTATGGAGTATCATCGCCAGATTCTGAAGAATTGAACATAAAAAAAGGTCTTTTTGTCAAATACAAGTTAGTCTACACTTTACACTTTTTTACTTGAAACGTGTGGTTAGAACAATGTACACTTAACTTGGAAAAAAAAAACAAATCTAATGGCCATATATTAGTCAGCGTAGTTGGAGATAATGTCTGTCCAGCACAGCTCCAATTTGGAAGTCCTTTCAGGTACTATTGAACTATACGAAAAGTAGCTGAAAAGGCACCAGTCAGTTAATCTACATAATCTTTCATCTTATAATTCAAGAAAGGACTAAACTGCGCCATACTACATTAAAAAATCAGAACTGTTTCCTTGCACATGAAACCGTAATGCTGGTGCTCCCTAAATGGATTCATGCTGTTAGTTTGGTGATGGTGTTTGTTGTTCTCACATGAAGTCTTTCCGCAACGATATATTATAGTGCACTATACTATGCATTTTTTTTTAATGACTTCCGAAACCGCAGGCGGGCCAAACGTTTTGCTCGACCGAAACAATTTCACGAGTGCTCTCAATCGAAGTGCAAATTCTTTGAATTCTTCTGTCGAAAGAACCCTTAACATCATTGTTATTCCGCACTGAATCAGGCTCAATGGCAAATGGGGCATAAATATCGCAAGAGGGTTGCCTACAATCCCTACATACTAAAGAAAAAAAAAATAGAGTTCATTAAAAAACAGTAAGGGAAACTTATGCTGAAAATGCTCAAGTAATGTTGCAAATTCACTCTGTAGATATACGAGTTTGGTTGATACTATGCAGGGGGTGAAGATTTGCTGTTTTTTAGGCGTTTATTGGTTTGTTATTCACTTTTTGAATGGAAGAAGTGTGGATGGAAGTGGTTGAATGAGATGAGTGAAGTGCACAGTTTATTTTGTAGCCAATATGTTGTGGGGTGTTTTCGACAATTAAGAGGGTTGGGGTTGTTTTTAATGCATGCCAGAACTGCGGTTTCAATAGAGTGGGTTTGCCGGGTAATATCATGAGTAGAACTTGAAGAGAAATAATTTGCAGGATATCCGATTGCAATTTATCATCACAGAGCGGAATTCAATTATTTCGATTTTCTGTTAAATAAACCATTTTTGAATTGTTAAAATGAAATGCTTATGGTAACACGACAACTCGCAACGTCTCGCTTCACCTATTCTTGATTTAAAAATAAAATTGCTACCCCTAAGTCCATCTTACCGCCGTACGAAAATATGTTTGCAGGTTCGTTGCTCACTAACTCTTTGATCTACGAGTATTAACACGCTTAGCGCTAGCGCGCGACTCTACGTCCAACGAAAATTTCGATCACTTTAAATAACATTGTCAAAATTTTTGGCAAACATTTGGCAGTTAAAATGTCTGGTTACAATTTTATTTGTGATCCGATTGAACTGTTTAGTGGCCACTTTTTTGTGGGTGAGGATGTTGGTAGATTTGTGTCTTATACAAAAAATATTGGCTCTCTCCATTACCAAATATTAAAAAACTACATCTCTCAAATCGGATCTTCATTTTTCGAGTACATCACCTTTCGGCCACTACTTCAAATCTTTGCATTGAATAAAATCCTTTTCCGTTCAACCTGCAGTTACGCGCGTTTCCAGAACATTTTTCGATCCAATAGAAGCTTTTGATGTGAATGAAATTTCGATAGACGCGTAAGTTTGGGATCGAGTCTCGGCTACATGGAATGATAAGCAAGCAGTAATAATATTGCCGTTCAGAGATAGTGAAATTGCAATAAGAACTATTTGTTAATAATCTAATTATAATTTATTGCTTGATTAATTAAAAAATATACATTATTTTATTTCTCATGAACAATAGCCAATAATTTTTATAATATCGATCTGTGTCTCTCTCTCTCTCTCTCTTTCTCTTTCCATCTTTGTTATTAATCCTTGCATGTAGCTACCTCTCTTCGGAGAAATAAATTGAGTTGATTTGAAAATTACATGAATTTAGTTAAAACAGCGTTCTAATTAAATCCCATCTTGATTGGAGTTAATTAATTTAAGGAGTCATACGAGCCAGCTGTGTATCGCTGTGTATGATTAAGACAACCCTTCTGTGCGTCTTATTGAAATCCTCGTGGCACATATGCCGCACGTAAGAATTTTCTTTATACAATGCTCCGACAGGCAGTTCAAATCCTATGAAAATGAAGTCATGATTCTGTATCATAATTGCGTGGTGTATATGTGTTTAATACGTTAAGTTGACATAATTGACACGAAACATGTTATGCGGGCTTGATAGTACTCGATCTTAAGATTGCTTTCTCGACATACACACACATCCGTCATAATATGCCCTTTAAAAGCGACATCTTCCATAGTACAACCAAATCTAATTATATTTCGAAAATGTTATAAAGTTAGCTACCAACATATACATGATATAAAACCAGACTAAATTTTTGTTCTATGTACCCCCTTTTCAGATTAATAAATTTTCTGTCGCTTCACTGTGATATAATTAAACACTCGTTTATTTACCGAATGTTGTCGCTTTTCGATCAGTTTTTAATTGAAAGTGATTAATTAATTTTTAATCGCGTTACTGCTAGACATCAAAAGGAATATTTTAATCGAAACCTTGAGATGCTGGTAATTATTTGAGATTATTATTTTTTTGACGCTCAAAACACACATCAAACACTTGCGTCAAATACATGCGTCAGACTTCAAAGTTTTGCGCATATTGTAGCATTCTTTATACTCTAGAAGCAGAAAGTGTCTATAAGAAAAAAGAAGACTATTATGACGTCGCAGACTAATAATTCCAGTATTTTATTTTTGCTTCAAGCCAATCTAACTGATTTTACTTTATTATTTTT
This sequence comes from Beris morrisii, assembly GCA_951812415.1. NCBI lineage: Eukaryota > Metazoa > Arthropoda > Insecta > Diptera > Stratiomyidae > Beris > Beris morrisii. Next base: position 21,773,533 of record OX638311.1, read on the forward strand.
TAATAATAATGCATAGTGAAAAAAAATCGATACTCTGAAATTTTGTATTTTCACGCTTTAGAACTAGCAGATCCCAAATGAGCAACACAAAAAATGTCCGTCTGTCCGCCGTAAACGCTGTACGTCGTACGCTAACGCGCTTGAAGGCTTGTAGCCCACATACCCGTAGAGCTATTAAGCTCAATTTTTTTTTGTGGGTACATTGCGTGAGTCCCTTAAGTGGTGGAGGGTGAAGGTGTGTGGAGCGTTTTACACAAAAAATGGAATTGATGTTTCGATGTAGGCACCTTAAAAAAAATTAACCAGGCGAGTATATTGAGATTAAATGTTTAGGGTGATTGCATCAAGACAGCCAGTGTAATACTAGCCAGTGTAACACTACGACTTTAACACTTCCCGGATTTTACCCTGAAAAATAATAATGTTACGCCCAGACGGTTGGCAGATTTTACTCCAACCATTGTTAGTTCTATGATTCACACCAATGTTGTAAAACCAGAGTTGACCACAAACAAAATTTTACGCCTACTAAATATAAGTTACATGTAAACACATGTAACAGAATAATAAAATTTAATTCTAGTAACCACCCCTTTTTTTACTCCGTCAACGCCAATCGGTGAAGACTCAACTGCAAGCTTGAGGAATTTGACGAGTCTGTAACTCATTCGGCAAATTAATTTGATAGATTTGTGACATTGAAAAGTGTCATAACGATTCGTTCGTGATGAGCTTCAATTAAAATAATGGTCGTTGATGGGGTTGTAATATTCTTTATTGTTTATTATTTCTACGAATCAAAATGTGTTATGGAATTCCAATGTTGGACAATTGATTTGATTACTGCAACTCGTACAGGGTGAGGAAGTAAATACGAGGAAGTGCTTGCTTCACCATACGTTATTAATTTTACTATTCATATAACTAGAGTGTACAGCCTGTCAGCTAGAAGTTACGACTGTGTCCTTGATTAAAGAAAACTCTAGAGTTTACTCTACGTATTACCAAAAACTTTACTTAATGATTTGATTTGGTCGAGTGACTCAAAATGTTTTCGTGTTTTCATACATTACCAGCGGGAATACAGGTAATGCATTACCAGAAAAAGACTATTTTACACACCTTACTAGGAATGCATTGGTAATGCATTACGAAGCACTCCTTTCATGCAATATATTAAAAAAGGCAAAAGAACTTAAAAGCGATATTCTTTCTTGGAATGAACTGAATCGTCTTGACTGGATATTGAGAACACAACAGTTTTCAGCAAACTTGTGAAAAAGGTCCAGGAATACCTCGACCTTTTTCGGGTGATAATCACTTAAAGCAATTTGATCTAAAAGAAGTACACACTGTTTTAAAAAAATTAAATTCTCAATCCAATTTTTACTTGACATTTCCAGTATATATCATTTTTTCAAGTAAAAGTACACACTTTTACACGAAATTACTGGTATTAGCAAATTGTTCGTGTACTTTCCAACTGAACTGTACAATTTACATGAAAAGGCTCATAAAATTACGCAACATTTCGTGTAAAATTAACTATATTTATATTTCAATTGAAAATTACGTTCTTTTTCGTGTAATTCTACTTATCTATTTGAATTTTACGACGAAAAACATGTAATATATGAAACCACGAAGTTGGACCGCTTCGTTCGATTTTGTTTTCTACTGAAATGAAAATGAATACCTTTGATGGCGATGGCTACGCGCGCCAAACCTACGCAGCAAAACTAGAATTGATCGCGGGTTCTATTCCTACCTACAGCCAAGGGTTTTATTAAGAGTAAGTAAGTAAGAAATAATATTAGAAGTAGAAATAAGTGTATCTTAAAGAGTGCTAATTATGCACTTTTTTAGACTGTAAATTCAAGAGATTCCAATGAACTTTTACTTTGGAAGTTGAAATTTACTGATTGCAAATTGAAATTTACTGACCAAAAATTTAAAATTACATTCGAATTGACTATTACATCCCAATGTAAATTTACTTGAAAAGGTGTGGCATATTTGGCTACTATCCAAAAGATGTAAAATTCATTGGATTTTGTTTACTGTGTGTGCAGGCAAGATGGTTTACGCGCATCACAAACTACCCAACGGTAGTACAAGTAATGTATTAACAGGAGAACATTACTAGAAACGTATTAGTAATATATTTCAAAGTACACCTTGTCTGTAATGTGTTAGGGTAGGGAAATTGGAAGTTGAAGTTAAAATCATATGAAAAAGAGAAGCATGCAATATTTTTCCTTGGAATACACTAAAGAAGGCATGGGTAATGAATTTAGTTCGTATACATTTTAATGTACTATCAAGATGGGAGTAAAAAACCGTTTTGAATCTGAAGCGTCGTTCATGGATATTAAGAACATCACAGTTTCGTAGAACTACAAACTGTGGTCAATCATTTATTTCTAGTCCTTTTTAACATTTAAAAAAATTTGAAAGAAGTATAAGTAAAAATTTACTTATAGAAAAAATACCTCCCTTGGTGGAATGACGTGATTTATCCCAGTTTCAACTCCCCAGCATAATCTGTTCCATGGATATAGAAACCATAAATTTTCGACTTAAACGCTTCGTTCTTTCTCATAGCCTCTCAACAAAAAGTGACCATAGAGATATATGTACTGGAGATGACGAGCAGCGACTGTTTTGAAGCCGGACGATTCCTCGCAAGGGACCGGCAATAAACACTATGCTACTATTAGCATCTTACTCACATTTATGTTATACTCCGGTCTTGAAAACAAAAAACGCCAAACATTTAAATACTGGGCTACTATTTGCATTTCACTGGCACCTGGCATCAAACGCTCCATACAAAATCGTTCAATTTTGCTTCAAAATGCTTCATACAAAAACGGCGTCTTTGTCGTCTCCAGTATTTATATCTCTATGGGGTAAACCCACAATCCACCTGCCAAAAATAATTTAGATTAATTGCTCAAAAGGTTTGTGAGGTACAATACTTAAAAGGAGGACGGTTTTCTGAAGCTAACCTTCCCAGTAAAAGTTGTTCATACGCCAAACCTTCTTTTGCTGAATTTCGTTTTGTTTAGCACAATGTAAGTAGCGCTCTATATTAGTCGAAAACTGGGCTTCAATGTCGGCTGTGATAGCGAGATAACAACCTTTAATAAAGAGATATGTTGATTAAACAAATCAAGTTGCCAGGTAAAAGCATGGAATCAAAAACTGGAGGTACTCTTGCGAATAGCTACCATACAACTATTCAAATTTTTTTCCCACTTTCGTTAGCTTAAGAATGAGCTAGTTTACACCCACTGACCTGATCGCTGCCTGACCTATATCCTGACCTAAAGTAGGTCCAATCGCTAACTGATAGAGTCCCGAAATTCGGCTTGGTCTTATTTTGCCCATCAAAATATTTCATTAGTAAATTCAGGGACTATTACTAAATATCTGCATTCCACACATGCCTTGTTAAATTGTTGTATCTTTTGCATATCACTGAAGTATTAAAATGCAAAAAAAAAGCAAGTAGGGCGAATCACACCCATTTTAGGTCAGGTAAGATATGAACGAGCGCCGACCTGACGCTAGGTCAATTGCCTCCCTCTGAAGTATTTACATCAGGGGTCCTAAATAATTTAGGTCGAATTTGAGGTATAGGCCGCGGCCAAAATCATCAATGGCGCGACAGCCCAAATTGGGCACTGGCCTCCTGCTTGTTTCTGGACACTGGTCTTTTTTCCGGTGTTGTCGGAGCCTCGCCCAACCCTCGATTTGGAGGGCCAGTCCTACTTATTTATTACACCCCGTTAGGGAAAGGGTAGGAGTTTTCAGCTGGCTATTACATGTTGGAGTTCTACCCGCTATGCTGCGAGTCTAACTATGTCATACTTTTGCCTACTTCCTGAGACGCACTGGCGTTACTGGCCATTAAGGTTAACTCCATGCTCACTCCTCCTTTCTCAACCGGGCTTGGGACCGGCTATGGCTGCTGGGTGTAAACAGGGTCAATGTCTATAACTACAGTAGAACCTCTATATAGTGACCACCCAAGGGACTGTGCAGAGCTGGTCACTTTATTCGATTGGTCAGATTATGAAAATAATTTAATAAATAAAATCCGTTTCTGATTTACATCGGGATCGGAAAAAATGGCAACTTTAGGCAAGTGGTCAAGATAGGAAGGTGGTCACTTCTTCAGGTTCTACTGTACTTTGTAATATTTCATTTCATTATTCATTCCATCCTGACTTATAAGCTACAATTACTGGGTTTTCCATTCACGTTTATTAATTGGATCAGTTCGTATCTACTTAATCGCACTCAAAAGGTGTTTTTTCGTGGAGCCCTTTCATCCGATATATATAATACTTCTAGAGTACCTCAGGAGAGCCATTTGGGTCCGCTTTTATTTATCCTCTTCATTAATGACGTGAGTTCGGTTCTCTCCCACTCTAAAATTTTAATGTATGCTGACGATGCAAAGATTTTTCGTAATGTAACCAATGCGGCTGATTGTTCTCTTCTTCAGAGTGACCTGCAACGGTTTTATGACTGGTGTACACTAAATTGTATGCCTTTGAATATTAGTAAGTGTATCACTGTATCGTTCTCCAGAAAGAAAACTCCAGTTACATTTGATTATAGTTTAGAAAGAAACCCATTATGTAGAACTGACAAAGTGAACGATTTAGGTGTATATTTTAATAACGAAGTTACTTTTAATGACCATTTTAATTATGTTGTCAGTAAGGCTAACTCCGTCTGGGGCTTTGTGCGAAGATGGTGCAAGGATTTCAATAATCCGCATGTTACAACAATGTTGTACTGCACATTTGTCCGTTCTATTTTGGAATATGCCTGCCCGGTATGGGCTCCATACTATGAGGTTCATAAAAATAGAATTGAGTCGGTTCAGAGAAGATTCTTGCGATTCGCACTTAAAGGTCTTCCTTGGCATGATCCACTGCATCTGCCTCCTTACCATGAGCGTCTTAAACTCCTGCCGATGGAGTCGTTGGTTAATAGACGAGATGTCCTTAGAGCTGTTTTTGCTTTCAAGGTAATTTCTGGTGATATTAACTCCCCGTCATTGCTGGAAGCCGTTACTTTCAAAGTTCCACTTCGATCCTTGAGAGACTATGTGTTGCTGGATATTCCTCACCATCGGACAAATTACGGCCAACATGAACCAATCACATCTCTTTCACGCATTTTTAATTATAATTACAGTCAAATTGACTTTAGCATTTCTGTTCAACAGTTAAAATCGGCTTTATCAAATAAATAATGTAATATTATATTTAGGCATTTATGAGTGTACGGATATAATGATGTATTTTTGTACTTATTTTGTTGTACTTATTTTTTATTTTTTCTAATTATTTTATATTTTGTAATTTTTGTTATAAGTAATCAGTATTTGATGAATTTGAATAATAAATAAATAAATAAATATACCATATTTAGTCATCGTTACCTTCACATCTAATCTAAAACGGCATTCACACTCTTCACTCATTTATTAAATTGTAACACAAGCTCTCTTTGGATCAGTTCAGCTTAGAATTGGTAGGTACATAAAATACCTATAAACAAAATTCATTGCAATAGAAGGTAATAACAAATTATTTATTATTAAAAAATAATTAAGTAAAATCGAGTTGGTTTAGTACTTACTGAATTCCATTAAATCACCAGTGCATATTTCGGTAATCATGTAATTAACCATTATCCTTAACCATTACATTTAAGGGCATATTCATGGATAATGTAGAGATCGCCCAGAAAATGTGAAAAACACTTCAATCTTTTTAAAATCCAATTACATACGAGGTCGCGAATATGCAACTTTATGCCACCAAGGTACGAGGAATACTTAAAAAAAACGGATAAAATTCTTCATAACGAAATTCCGGTACCATTTCAATTTCACTCGCCCGGCATTCTCAAACCCCACCTCCCGCTACAATTCACTGTATCCTTTTCCTTCTTCGCAACCACCCTGTTCTAATACATATTCATGTAAAACGTCGTTCCCCGAAATGCTTTCCGCTCGCACTCTTATACCGCGCGATTATAAAATTTTCATGGCGAATAGGAAAAAGTTTGAAAATGTAATAATTTTTGCATTTTAAATATCCTCGGGGCTTTCATTTTGTTCTGCGGTTATATCAAAAGTCGAGCTCCCCTACACAGTTGTGACTCAAGTTGCCCAGCATAGCTCTATGTGCTGCCGGGACTCTCACTCTAAAAGTCACAACACCATCTAGTGGGTGGCGAGAGAGATAAATTAATATAAAATGTTATCACGTTCTCTGTGTATATTTGTAAAAATATGATGTCTGAAAAGTCTCGCTATGTGTGTGCATAATAATATTCCGCAGAAATTTCACGAATTCCGAGCAAATTGAATAAAAGGGAGAATCTCGTTAATGCAATAATTTATGTAATTCGAAATGTAATCCCCGACACACAAATTTTCGACTACGTTTACACTGCATATACGCGAGCGGGTAGGTTGCGAGGGTGGTGCTAGAACAGCCAGAACCAATGAATATTATCAGTGAAACCTAATGAAATGATTATATCACACGTTTGCTACAGAAATCCTTAGTTAGAGACAGTTTCTACGCCAAACATCTTCAAGTGATTTATCGCATTCGAAAGGACATGAGGGAAGACGAAATCGGTATAAGGACCTAAGCGAAATGTACGAGCTGGCTATGTACGTGCTTCGGCATTAAGCCGGAAACGGAAGCAAGTACAAAGTTTGTCTAGTAGCAGTAGAGAACAAAAACAACACACCAATGCCAATATTCCTTATGTTCTCGTCCTTTATACCGACAAGCGTCTATCGTTTCGCTACTTCTCGCTATACGGCAGAAATGTCGGATTGCTTGAAAGGATACCGAGATGGCTGCCATTCTTGCTGCAAAGGAAAATCGAATATTCAGCAATGATCAGGCTGTCTGATTACACGCAAACACTATATCCTTCGTCGGTACCGTTGGGTCCAGGGAAATGGATGGTCGGTCCTAAATGACTTCCGATTTGTAGAGTCATTGGATTATCGTTAATTTTCAACTTTGGAGGGATCGACAAGGACTAAGGACTTGGTAAGTTCGTAAGGGCGAATTCTTCGCCAAGGACTAAGTAAAATTATTCGATTCTATTTGGTTTTGGTCTGCGGGGATAGGCAATTTTGTACACGTTTCCATCAACTCGTTATAATGGAATCGTGCATCGAATGATGCCAGTGGTGGGTAATGGCCCTGTAGTACTTCATTAGGTGCGTTTATTGACTTTGCTAAATTATATCCATCTCATAGAAATATGACATATCGAAAATTGATATTTTGCTAAGCGATAATGTTGTTAAGATATTGTATACAATGTCCAACAACTGATAGATTTTCGTCCTTACATTTTCGATATTAGTCTCTTGCGTGAGTAAAGAAAATTATAATTTATTTCAATGCAATCAAATCTTTTAAGGAGCAAAATGCAAAAAGTGCAATGCGGCTGCCATCCTATAAGAAACCTTTCAAATACCACCTGGTTGTTGTTTTACTTAAATAGTATTTTAATAAAAAACGGTTGTAATCGACCTGAAATTTAAAAAAATTGCTACTCTGAAATTTAGTATTTTCACGTTTTAGAAGTAAACCCCCAAAAAAAGTCCATCTGTCCGCCGTATACGTCATACGCATTGAAGGCTCTTAGCTCAAAAGCTCGTTGAGATATTAAAAATAGTAACCAGTACACTGTTTTAAAAAAATTTAATTTTCAATCCAATTTTTACTCGAAATTTTCAGTATATTTCATTTATTCAAGTAAAAGTACACATTTCAATCAATTTAACACGAAATTACTGGTATTAGTAAATTATTCATACACTTTTCAACTGAACCGTACAATTTACATGAAAAAGCTGAAAACTACGTTCTTTTTCCTGTAATTCTACTTATCTATTTGAATTTTACGACGAAAAACATGTAATATATGAAACCACGAAGTTGGACGCTTCATTCGATTTTGTTTTCTACTGAAATGAAAATGAAACGCCTTCACTCAAAGAAAAATCCTTGGTAACATTAACAAAAAGTATTTGTTGAATTTCAACAGTGCAGTTTTGTCATAGTGATAATAATATGTCAGCATAACAAATAAAAATTATTCAGTTTAATAAATTTTTGTCGAATTAATAAAAATTCGGCGAAATTGCAATTCGTTCTTTTAACAAAACATGTATTATCGAAATGACAAAATTTTCTTTCATGTTGATCAATATTTCTATCAAATTAACAAATTTTTTGTTGTATTGGAAGAAACGGCTTCTGATAAAAATTTTGTCAGAGTGACCAAAAGTAAACTGCAAGATTTTGTTATATTCACAAAACTATTTGTTAAATCAACAAAAATTTTTGTAAGAAAGATGAACCCGATTCCATACCGCACATTGGTGTGGGAATCGCAGTGCACAGAGTTCTAATTCGATTGCGACATTCGTGACTGACTGGTTAAATGTTATAGTGGCCTTTGTACATAAACCGCTCAACCCATTTTGATCAAATTTCCAGGGAACGTGTAGAAGAGTCCCGGGATGGTTCCTGTGAAGTTTGGTGCCAATCGAATCAAAAACAATGGTTTTTTTCGACATTTTTTAAAATTTGTTCGCTATTTTAGTCCCTGGTTCTCAAACTGTTTATTTGTTTGTCACTATCATCGTTGCTGCACGTCATTAATTAAAAGGACCACAATTTCACGAAAATGGTCTAATATGGAAAATAAAGGACCATAGAATTTATTAAAAAAATATATTTTCATTTAAAAAATAAAAAAAATTTATAGAATCAGAAAATAGAACCATGAGCTAGTCGTACTTCCCAGCAGGCAAAGTTGCGTATACTATACGTCAAAAGTAGTTCGGTTAAAAGCCGTATATAACCCAGGTCTGGCTGCTGGGTTGTTTAATAGAACACCATACGAACTAAAATTTTGACAAAATCATATTTTAAAAAATTGTCTTTTTCGTAAAAAAAAGGACCAACATTATACCAAACGGACCAAATATGGCAACACTGGTCCCTATGCCATTCATCCGTTTGCTATGAAACTTTGTTGATTTGTTGAGCGTACAACCGCTCTTTAGTAAAATTATTCAACAATAGGTGGCGCACGACGTGTGTGTGTTTCATATACCATAGTTTAGCGACAGTTCGTGTGGTTACAGTATATAAGTGCCCACGTCTGACAAAATCAAACAACGGGAGCAACGGGAGTAATGTGACCAACGGGGCATAACGAGAGAAACGAGAGCAATGAAGCAACGGGAGCAAACGGAGCAACGGGCACAACAGGAGAAACGGGTGCAACGTGAGTAACGGAAGCAACGGGAATAACGGAAGCGTCGAAGGAACGGTGGGCAAAACTGAAAGCAAGACTAGAAACCGTATAGTACCATACAAACGTGAGCGTATTCAATAAAACCATTGTCAATTTGACAAAATAAACAACAAAACACTTTCATCTTGAATAAAGTAATTGGTGTATTTGATAATATTCTTTTGTTATAAATACAAAAAAATTGTTGATTTGATAATTTATTTTTGTCATAAATACAAAAACTACAAAATTTTTACTGAACCATTTTTTTCTCAATTCAACAAATTCTTTTGTTATCTAGACAGTGGGTTTTTGTCAAAGAATATATGAAATTTGTCAATACGACAAAGTATTTTGTTGGACGTATATTGACCGTAGTTTTGTCGAATTGAACTGAATTTTTGTCAATGCTACCAAGGTTTTTCTCTGAGTGTTTGGTGGCGCAGTGGCTACGCGCGCCAAACCTACGCAGCAAAAGTGTTTTATTAAGAGTAAGTAAGTAAGAAATAATATTAGAAGTAGAAATAAGTGTATCTTAAAGAGTGCTAATTATACACTTCTTTTAGAGTGTAAATTCAAGAGAGTATCCAGTGAATTTCTGCTTTCGAAGTTGAAATTTACTGATTGCAAATTGAATTTTACTGACCGAAAATTGAAAATTACATTCAAATTGACTATTACATCCCAATGTAAATTTACTTGAAAAGGTGTGGCATATTTGGCTACTATCCAAAAGTTGTAAAATTCAGTGGATTTTGTTTAATGTGAACACCTTTATGCGGCGACCTTTGGGTGAGTTGGAAGTAAGAGGACAGGTGGATGACGGTTTAAAACGAAAATTTTGCTTTCTAAATCTCAGGAACCGCTTATGCTAGGAGGTCGAAACTTGGAATTTATATAGAGCTATGAAAGAACAGCTATTTGCAAAAAATTGTCAATAGGGTTATGGGAGTGGTGGCAAAACAACGCGTTAGAAACGCTCGGAAGATAAAATCCATATTTTGTAAATGATTCATGTCAAAAGGTAAAACCTTGGCGATTGTTGGCATACTTGGACCGTATATTACAAATATATGATAATATTAAGGGAGTAGGTAGCATGTGGGAATGGTGATTAAGAAACTTTGGACTACAATATGTTCCAAATCGACTACCCTTGAAAAATTAAATTTGTTCACAAGTTTATAAGTGGAGTACGCTAAATTCAAAATTTTTGAGGGTTCTGGCGGACCACGGAAATGGGGGGATAACAATCTTAAAAAAAAAACTGCTAACAGTCTGGATGCAATTTTATTATTTTTTGGGTAGTAGTCCGTAACGCGTTTTGTGCTACGTTGCGGTAGATAGAAAGTTTAATCTTGGACACATTTTACAGTATAAAATAATTTCGAATTGTACTGGATTACAGAGATGGGAGCAAAAAATATAATTCATCTAATTTGTCCAGAAAGAATTACCCTTCAGATTTCTGAAGAGGGTCATTCCATCAAGAATCGCCAAAAATGACGAAAGTTTGTGATCTTACCATCGCCGATTCTTTTGAAAATTTAAGTACTCGAAGAATTAGTGAAAAAAATATATAATTTAAATTTGTTTTGTTAGTTATAGTATGTTTAAGTGTTCGCAAAACTTGTTTCCTTGAAAATTTCTTTGAAAATTCATATCTCTGGTAATTTTTATCCTAGAATAATAAAATGGGGCTTATTTTAAAGAGGAAGGTTGTCGCAATATAAAAAAAATACGAATAAAAATTATCCCTGAAATTTTTTTTCAAGGATAACGATTTTGTACTTTATCCTTGATTATCTCAAAACCAGTTTTTCTTTTATTTTTTATTTTTTTATATTTTGTAGGTTATACTGTTTTACAAAACATACCAACAAATTAAATTGGAATCTTAACGTGATCGGGGTAAAAAAATCTAAGAACATCAATGCTTCTCAATTATGTTATAATTGTAATTTTTCTATAACATAATTGAGAAGCACTGATGTTCTTCGATTTTTTTGACCCCGATCCCATTTAGATCCCAAGTTATTTTTTTGGTATGTTTTGTAAAACAGTATAACCTATAAAATACAAAAAAATAAAAAATAAAAAAAAACGTATTTTGATTTATATTTATATTTAAGGATAAAGGACAAAATCGTTATCCTTGAAAAAAAATTTCAAGGATAATTTTTATTCGTATTTTTTTTATATTGCAACAACCTCCCCCTTTAAAATAAGCCCCATTTTATTATTCTAGGATAAAAATTACCAGAGATATTAATTTTCAAAGAGGACTCGGACACCATTTTTGCGAAAACTTTAACATACTATAACTAACAAAAAAAATAAGAAAGAAACAAAAAAATTAAATTATATTTTTTTTTCACTAGTTCTTCAAGTATAATAATTTTCAGCGATGATAAGGTCACAACTTTGGCGAATCTTGATGGAATGACCCAAGATAGGGTAGAAGAGGTGTAATTTTGTACACCCTAAAAAAAAATCGTACTAGATGTTGCACAACCTGCTCTAATAAGACTGCTCATCTGTTCTGAATCACTGCTACTAGTTCTAATACAATTTTTCCTAGATTACAAGTGATAACCCCATGACTCCATAGAATTTAATTCCACGACCTAAGTGGCAATCGAGGAGGCTCCAGGGCAGAAGGTATCAATATTGTCAAATTTACATTAAATTCCCTACAACGCGAAGTTCCTTTTAAAAAAATTATCCACAATGAGAAAAAATATTGCCCGTCTGACACTATGATAAATTGCATGAGTTGTGTATATGATTTAAGAAAGGTGTATCCTTGTAAAAAGGATTTATTTTCATCAGAAGAAAGTGTTACGGTTTTCTGATGAAAAAAGCACCTTCTGTACTTTTACTTCTAGTTCATGTTTGCATTATTTATTTGCTGCATAGTATGTCAGTGTCAGTTCTCGTGAAAAGTGTGGAGAACTGTAAGCAATTTGAGATTTTTTTGGCTTAGCTTGAGAGCCTTGGAAGTTGATTGAATCCGACAATTGCCGAAAATATATTTGAAATGAAATTTTTAAAATGATGCATATTTTGAATTTTTTTGACTTCGCTTTACAGCGAATTTCAATTTAATTTGTACTCGAGTATTATAAAGGCCGTATACCGAAAGTGTGCGAAAGGTGTGCAAGTACTTACGGTAAGGGATTTTTTTTTCTTTAATTTGGGAAATTCCATTAAATAATTAAAGCTTCACAAGTTCCAGTTTCTTATATTATCGCGAACAATTTTATTTAACCAAAATTTTGCAATTACATTTGAAGTTTTTTTACGAATATTATTTTTTTTTTAATTTTCTGCATAATAAGAGACAGAATATTATATTAAATAGTAAAGTATTATTGTGAGCTAAGGGATCGCCGGGATTTCAAGTAAAACCACAATTCGATTAAATTAAGAAAATAACAAATCGCTTTATTATTATTGTATTCAACTATCGTTACACTTTGCAATTTCAAATCACTAAGATGATTCGCGGCTATACTACACGATCGCCCTCGGAAGCTTTACACTATCTATTATCAATGAATATCGATCGATCTCACTTTCGCATTAGAACTGATCCCTGTGCTTTTATGTAATGGCCGGTAGGGTTCAAGACCTCTAGCAGATTCGATATGTGTGAAGAGCATGAGGGAAGAGTACAAAACATACGAGGGGTGTGTAGAGCTTTCTATACTATGCTATTGTAATTGTATATTGAAAGGTTGAAGTTCCTACTGGAACTATCGACTCCATTGATCATTGATTCAGTGTTACGAAGGTATTTACAGAAGTGATCACTCGAAGTGGAACAAGGCATTTTTCGTAGATTGTGGCGGTATTTGGACCGATCGCAAAAAACCCAAAAATTACATTCGAGCAAATTTAATTGCTCGCCGGATTGGCGTTGGTTTTATCGCGTCGTCTTTAGGACATCATCTTTGACTCATCTTTAAGACATCACCTTTGACTCGACTTTTCTTAAAGTCGAGTCAAAGGTATCTTTACCATCTTATGACTCACACTTCCACGTAACCCGCTGCACACTGGTCAACTCTTGACCGATCGCGATAAAACCAACGCAATTCGACGAGCAATTAAATTTGCTAGAATGTACTTTTTGGGTTTTTCGCGATCCATTCAAATTCCGACACAATCCACGAAATACCTTACTCCACTTCGCGTGATCACTACTGTATCTAAATGTATTGTGATCAACCTCGACTTCGCAAAAATTAATACCCAGAAATTTTGTATTTTCGCTTTTTAGGATTAGTAGATCCCCAAAAAAGCGCCATAACTCAAGTACACCACAAGGGTTTGACCTTAAGTTTTTGACAATGGTTGCAGTAGTTGATGCCCTATTAGGGATAATCTTTCCGCGGGTGGGATGCAAAAGGAGAGGAAGATAAGATTTTAAATCGAAAATTTAAAAAAAATTGTATCCACTAATAAGGAACTTTGTAGATTGGGATATGCTAGGGCAGCATCCAAAAAAATAAAATTGTTGAAGGGTTGCGTTCAAGGATGGTGAGCTTCACAAATTGTGTCCAACGTCTTAAAGTTGCACTTTCTGAAATATATATCTTCGGGTTCGCTGGGTATAGATCCACCGAGGTAATACTCAAAAAATTGTATCGAGAGTATATCATCATCAAAAATCCTAAGCCTAAGAAATGTCTGCACCTTAAATTTGTAATGGACATTCGTTAGACGTGATAACTAATTTTTGGAATAATTAAATCAGTCAAAATTCCTTTTACTCGATGGTAGAGCGTTCATTTTACGATTACGACGAATGCGATGGCAAGACGTTTGATTAACTAAAAAGTAATAAATAAATTATGTTAACATTATGTGCCCTTTCTGTTTGTCATATCTAAATACCAGATTCAGCTTCTATGTGCCTTTGATCACATTTAATTAATTCGAGCGTGCTAATTAATTAATTAGCGCTTGCCATCCAAAAATTAAAAGCACTTAATTTTCGTTTGGTTCAGCTTCGGCAGAAGGTATTTCGGTGTATTTACCTTTTTAGCAAAAATACCGTGTTATTGGACTTTATGTAGAGTAGATGTCTAGATACATCATCACAATTTTTAGTAGGTATAACTTTCTTCCCTTTAAACGCTTGTAATTTACTTTGTTCTTCCCTGAAGTTATGCTCACCCAGTTTTTCGGGATTCACTTTTCGAGTCAACAATTTGAAAATAAAATAACGTAACACGACCAGGATAAGTCTAATATTTACAGTAAAATTAATTTTCTTCTAATTAAACTCAATTTAAATTTATATTATTTGCATTTCAAATTTATAAGAGAGTTAATTCGTTTTACTTTGCTCGGTGGATTCATTGCGAAAAGTGTAACCTACCGAACGGAAGGATAAATTGAGATCCTAAAAGGATGATTATGGGGAAAAGTTGATTTCATGTGTTGACTTATGCAGCCTAATCGGAAAATTCGTGTAAGTGTGTAACCTTAAAGCTTTTCACGATTTACTTCAGTCTTGGTGCGGTAGGTTCGAAAAATATTTTATGAAATTGTCTACGTTAACGTGAGATCAAATATTTTAATTACATAAAGTACTTTCGACTTTTACTTGATTTCAGACCCGAAGTTGTAGCGCGAATGAATTCTATTCTCTTTTATGTATGGTTAATTTTGCTGACCGAGACTGTATTCTATGCTGAGAATACATGCCATGCTCAGTCTGTATGCCATTCGGAGCCGATATACCATGCTGTCAAATGTTTGACCAAAAAAATTTGACAAATAACTCCACTAAAGCTTTACTTTTGAAGAATGTCATGTGAACTTACTGTTGTTGTGAAAAGTAACACTCGAAAAAAATTAAGTCTCTTTTTGGAAATAAATCGAAAATTTTGTGTTCCGTCGAGCCGGATTAGACAAAAATTTTATGGTGAACATGAATTGTAAAAGGCTTGAAAACTATAATTTTTCGCATTTTATAATACGTGCTATTTTTCAAATTGGGGATGAGCAAGTGTCTTTTATTAACTTACTTAAAGAGCACCCTTTCTTATGCAATTTCAAAACCCTCAAATAAAAATCTTTACCAGAAGTTGCTTCTTTGCGGTGGAAGGATGAATCCCTAAGTCATAAAAAGTTTGCATCTTTTAACTTTTTTAATATTTTGATTTCGGGTCGTATTAGTCATTTTGTATGGAGCTCCACACTTTCGTAGGATACTTTTTTTCAACAAATTCATTTTTGTAATGTCTAAATATATATAATAATAATAAATATAAATGAGGTCTAAGATTTTTTCTCTTCCTTAAAAGAAGGATTTCCAAAAACTATCCTGATTTTTTATACATATATCCTCTAGGAAAAAGTTCCTAAGATTTTTTTTACAATAAAGATCCCAATTAAATACCTCATCGAATCTAAGTGATATTGGGCAATTCGTGAAACCATATTTCAATCCTTTTCTCAGTTCCCTTTGGAGGGTGGGATGGAAGGTATATTGACAAAACGGATTCTTAGACTTTTGTGCCAAGTACATATGAAAGCTGATTCGAAGTCTCGTTGAATCTCATTGATTTGGAGAATTGGTAATTTCACCCCCTTAGCTTTGAACATCGAAAAAAGAGGTTGAGAAATATTAGTTAGTTCTTTCGAAATATTGAATTAATTTTACTTCACGGGTTCTTCAGACAAATTACTAGAAACTGTTTTCAGAACTTCTTGAAATTCAACCCCTAGGAGGGTGTAAAGGAGTTGTATACATTTTCACGAATTCCGTCATATTCCTAAGTCTAATTAGATATCGAACAAGTTTTTAATTCCACGGGCTTTTAATAGGTGGTGTAATGCGGTTGCATATGTTTTCACTAATTTTGCATTTCTTTATGGTCTGATGAGATATTAAACAGGTTTTATCTTTTACACGCTTTTTATTTAATCGCATAAAAACTTATTTCACAATTGTCCAAAACTCAGACCACAAGTGATGTAAAGGGGTTGTATACATTATCACGAATTTCGACAAGTCTCTTAGGTTTGATGAGGTAGCAAATTGGTTTTTACTTCTACGGGTTTTTTATGTAATCATCTAAAAACTAATTTCACGATTCAACTCCCAAGGGAGTGTAAAGGGGTTGCATACATTTTCACGAAGATTTAACGAAATTCGAGACATCTACTCGGGGTTGCCATATGTATTATATAATCGGCTTCAAATCGATTTGAGGTGTTTTATTTATATTTTTACTTCTATATGTATAGATAGTGTATTTATTTGAAAGAACTACTGATGAATGTTGAACGTTGTATCTTACAACGAGCTTTTCTAGACAAAATTATTTATTTTAGCAGGATAAGCAGTAGTTAATACAACTTTAAATTATAAGAAATAAAATGAATAAAATGCTGCATTAAAATAAATTCCAATGAAACTGCTTAACTTCAAATGTTCACTTTCAACTCTTTGATGTTTATCAATGGCTGGAATGCTAAACCGGAAAATTCAATTTACTGCTCTTTTTTTTCTTCGTCAAAGTGTTCCCATATATTAACACAGTTCCAAAGACCGATAGAATTCACTCACATCTCCATACATAAAAATCTAATATTTATCCCTTACAAGCTGAAAAACTGAATTTTCGACGTTAAAAAATTTATTCCAATTTTAGCTGTATCGAACTCTTTATGAATTCATATGGTAAATTAAATAATTCAAATACCACCCCCTCTTGTAGTGTAGTACCGTGGCATACAATCAAAGCAGCCCGAAACGAAGGCATTCGAAACTCTTTTCAGTACACAGCCTGATACCTTTTATTGAATTTTAGTCTTATTGGCCGACTCCCCTTGGCCTATCACTGTGTAACGAAAAAAATGTTTCACTAGGCTCGCATAACAATTTTTTTTTCTGAAGGGGTTGAAATTTTAAAAAAATGTAGCTACCAACTGAATATTGAAAAGGGCGTACAAAATTTTCTCTAGCTTCGTCTGACATTACCATTTTATATTTATTGTATTAGGTTGCTTTGCTTCCGGGATCGTTACGTTCTGGGCTGAAATGCCTGGAAGCGCGATAAAATATGAACGTCGTCGAGAAAGGATGATATTCTATCCGAGATCAAAGAAAATTATCTTTATTGCATAATGACTTATTGAGGGAACCAGGGAATATTATCTTGTTATGTATTATTGAAAGTGAAAGCAAGTGCTCGCACGGCGACTTTATTATTCTAATAAAAATGTAGTGTGATCAACCAAAATAACGTTTTTGCTGCTCTAAAATTTTAAGAGATTAAATAAAAGAAAGATTATTAAGCTAAGATAAAAAGAAATCATATTTGAAGCAGTACACCCAGTACATAGAGGTATCTAGCTAAACATTTCTACAGTACTGACTAAATTCTGACAAACTCAAGTCGTTCAGTGCTGAACAGAGATATGACTTCAGTATTGTGAATTCAGTACTGCATGAATATCGTATTAATGGTGAAATTTTATAACAATAAAAAAACATACCGCAGTCATGATCGGCTGGAAGCCAATCGTATAATGCTGTAGATGTATATTGTAGTTGAGGATAAAGGAAGAGTGCGCATTTGGTTTGCTCTTTTTTAAGGACTGTCCTTTGGTTGCTTCTCGAAAGTAAAACACATTACCCTCCATTTTCAATTTCACATCTAAAACTATAGGTAAGTTCCCGAAAGTAAAATTTTCCTTTTTCATGGAGTTACAGTAAAACTGTTGCTGGAGGAAAGACTCACTCGACTTCTAGCATATTTATCACTTTAACTGGAACCATTCACATAATAATGCGTACAAAATTTCAATTTCCAAGCTTGAAGCATTCTAAGATACTCGTGGACACGTGTTTTAAGGACATGTTTTATGGAAGCCACTTGAAGAAATGAGCAGATTTCATCCAATACCAAAACGATCTTACTGTTAGCTCAAAACTAATTCCTATAAAATGTAGACTTCCAATCCAAGCTCAACGATTTCTCGAGTTATAGTGGGTTTCGGAATTTGAATGCACATATTTATCCAAGAATCACTGTATGCTACACGAAGGACTCAAATGATTTTCTTCGTACCAATTTGTCTATAAGCCACCATGGAAATATCAAATTGGAAAAAAATTCCAATTTCTAGCTTGAAGCGTTCTGAAGTTATCGGCCAATATTCTTGAAGTTTTTAAGGACTTTTTGTGTTTTAGCTACCCGAAGGAGTAAAGGGATTTCGCTGACTAAAAAACTCGAACTTCATTTTCACTCAAAACTAATTTGTACAAAATTTTGACTTCGTCGCTAAACAATTTTTTGAGTTCTGGTGAGTTCTGTCAATCTAGTTAGGACATTTTTACACTTTTTTTGTAAGCCAGTTACACGAAGGACATGGGATTTTTTCATATTCATGCCTTAAGCTGCGATTAATATAAAATCAACGAATATACAAAATATCAAAGTGGTAGCATAAAGCGTTCTGAAGTTATCGTTCAATATTGGTTAAGGCGTTAGCTACCCGAAGGAGTTGACGGATATGTCTAACTAATGGACTCAGTCTTGCTCTGAGTTATATTAGATTTTATATTTTTCAAAGACTTTTGTAGGCTGATACACGAAGCACTTATTCGATTTGCGTTATATTCAAAATTGTAGCTTCAAACATTGAAAAGTTAATGTGTGCAAAATTTCAAGTTCTTAACTAAAAGCATTTAGCCAAAAATCATGAATACGTGTTTTAAGGACTCTTGTATGGGAGACACCCGAAGGAGAGGAAGGTTCCATTAGTGAGCTTAGCCTTACCTTTTTCATTTTACAGTTGGTGACAAATTTCAACTTTCTAGGTCAACGCGTTCTTGAGTTATCAAGCAAACGGACGGACGGACAGACGGACAGGAAACAGATTTGACCAGAACTGAACATAAAATAATATCTAACATTTTTTTATCCGAGGCTCGGTTCTATACGTTACTTTTCGGGTTGGATTAAACTTATAATACTCTATGATTTCATCAAAATTTCCTAAAAAGGAAATTACCTATGTAGTTTTCTAACAGCTATATTTTCGAATTGATCCAGAACGAGCTAAATATTGATTCAATTACGATCTAGTATTGATATCACAAATTGTCCAATAGAAAATGATAACAGATGAATTCTGAAATCTAGGCATGTTTTTGATGATGATATCTTCAAAATCTTCGTCAATTCCACACAAAAAAAAATCGGCTCATATGGTTTTTACTACGGCAAATACGAATTCAATAAAACCGGAGTCACAAAAAAATTACATTTTTACTCAAAGGTTGTAAATAGTACTCAAATTTTGCTAAAACTGTTTCAAGTGAAATAGACACAAAAAATTCAATCGCAAAATAAACCAGAGCTTTATGGAAAGATTCAGGAAGATTTCGCGATGCACCACATGCAGTATAAAAAATCGGTACAGATTCGAATACACATCATCAGTTGATTGATGAGCGATAGATGAGTTTGGATTGATAGACAACATGAATCTAAGTTCGTAATCGATTTAGGTAATCGATCAAAGCGATACCAACAGTGCAGTTGCAAAAGGGCTACAGCGATGCAGAGCATTAAATAATGTGTCAAGTGTAATTAGCGATACCAAAAAGAGTGATAAATGTTTTACTAAACTTTTAATTGAAATTCCGTCAAATCTAACAATAAGTTTTAAGAAGGTTGTAGAACAAGTTAAGAGTCGGGGCGCAATAGAGTAAACATATATTTATCAGAAACCACTTATGCTAAAAAGTTGAAATTTTATATATACAAAACATGCTGTTTCTGGAGAATTCTTAATAATTTTAAGGATAGTGAATGTGAAATTTTCTTGCAATGTTTGTAATGTACTGAATTGAATCGAACCCATTCTCATGCAACATTTCAGTAGTTGCCCATTGTTTGTAAGGGCACAGAATTACACTGTGAGATATTTTTCGCCAACAATGACCATCCGCAATAATTTCATTGCAAATGATTAACTCGACTATAAACTAACGAGAACAAACCGCAATAAATTGAATTATGCTCTCTTATGTTACTTATACAAATTTATTGTCATCACTTTGAAGCTCTTTCCCTTCCTGACCATAATTCTTGACTTTAATAAAATTATTGAATTATTGTCTCATACGGCTCGATGTGAATTAAAATGACGTAAAAAATAAAACAAAAAAAAATAAATTGTATATTTTATACGGGGTATCCCACAAAGTACCCCTCAGAACCGAATTTCTTCGATATAAGAATTGTACGGCAAATAAAAACTATTTGATGGTATTTTATTGTATAGTTGAATGAACGCATTTTAATCGCCCTCAGCCAGATCGCTGATTGAATGAAGAGGCTTGTGCTCAAGTCAGCAAATAGTCCGGGGATATCTTTAATTATGTTAGGAGCTCACAACAAATGAATTAGCTGGGGACACATTTGGTTCAATTTTATTCAATTCGTTTATGAATTTTAATTGAAATTAATCAAATCGTCGTCGTCTTTGTCGTGTTTATGACTCAAGTTTTTGACTTGGTGAGTGCGCGCGAGTATTATAAATTAATGTATCATTTTCATATCGTCGAATATTTTGCTTAATAAGTTTAATTTCCATGCCCAGATGCTTTAACCGTTTCGGTGATCGACTTTATTTGTCATATGTTAAAATTAGAAGTCTAGTTTAGGATTTCAGAAAATTGTTATTAATAGTCCAATCGGAATTCGTTTCGAGCGAGTTGAATTAACTAGAGTTGTATCAAATAGTAAACACTTTCTAGCCTTTGTATAATATCGCGGAGCAGAAGTTTTCAATAAAAGTAAATTCGATTTTTTATAACGAACAAACTAGATTTTATATTAATATTAAATAATAATTTCGAAAAAAATACTCTTTTAGGTATTAATTTTATAAGAACTTTAGTTTAAGTGCCGAAATGTTATTGCAAATGAGTAGAATTTTTTTTTTAAATTTCGAGTACATTAACATATACCCACCAAGTTTAAATTTTCTTGCATAAGTCGTTCCCGAGAAAGGTAAAACACTCCCTATCTCCCTACCATACTATCTCCATTTAAATTATATTGGGGACTTAAATAAGTTCTCGCCGTTTTTTTTTGTGAAAATTAATGCTTTATTTAAAAAAATGGTGAAGAACATGTTATTGAAAGTATTGTTCATAGCTAGCTACTACTTTCTCCCGTCTTTCTGACAGCATTCGAATACCATGTCGAAAGAACGACTTATCTTTTGAGGTTATCCACGAATCGAGTCATTTTTCGCCATCTTCATAAAAAATCTTCCAACAGTCTGGGCGCAACTTTATTATTTTTGGGTAGAAGTCCGGAACGCGTTTAATTCTGAGACGCGGTGTAGGTTACTATGTGACTGAAAACCTAAAAAAAAAGTTCGGAAAGCGTGTAGAATGGGGTCGCGCTAGAATACTTACGCCGCTGCCACATATAACATATAAATTATAAAATTGGGTCATACTCCGGGACGCAGTCTAAAGGTACGTGTCCACTAGGGCGGACGGGCCGGGCCGGGCCGCATCGCAAAAATCCTCCTACCATACATTGCTATGGAAGTGCGTCCACTGAAGGCGGACCTCATCGGTCCGCGACGGGTTTTGCTGGCGGATTGCTTTGCGAGCGGATTTCTGCTCGAGCAGAATGGGGCCCGGCTCGTCCCACCTCGTCCCATCACAGTGGACGCAACGAAACAGATGGGGTCGGCATTTTCCGTCTCCCGTGATCCGTCCTAAGTGGACACAGAAACAAAAATTCGTCCCGCACCGTTGCGATGCGTCCCGCCTCTAGTGGACGCGTACCTAAAGTCGTAGTATAATATCAGTTGTTCCGCGATTAGGAAGTTATTCGTGATTTGGTTTCGGGGCATTACATGAAATCGAAAATGCGTTTGTAGGCGATTATATAAAAAGGCTGTGGAAGTGCAAACCAATTTAATATCTCATCAATCCCAAGAAATATGTCGAAAGCCTTACGTCCTATTGGAGTTGAATATCTAAAAATCCTGAAATTAACTTTTAGACGATTATATAGGAAGCCTTAGGAAGTAAAAATGAATTCGATATCTCATTAGAACTAAGAAATATGTAAGAATTTGTGAAAACATATGCAACTCCCTTGCACCCACTTTGGGGTTAAATATCCAAAAATCCTGAAAGGAGTTAATAGATAAATATGAAGACAATACGAGAAAGTAAAAACCAATTCAATTTCTTATCACTTCTAAAAGATATGACGGAATTCGTGAAAACGTGTTCAACCCGTTTTTACCCTCTTAGGTGTTGAAAAAGGAAAAAACTTGAAAATGAGTGTTAGGTGATTATTAAACAAGCCCGTGGAAGTGAAAAGTTTTTGATATCTAATCAGACCCGAGGGATACGGCTGAATTCGTGAAAATGTATACATCCCCTTTACGCCACCTTGGGGGTCGAATTTTAAAAAATCCTGAAAACACTTTCTAGGTATTTATATGAAGAATCCGTAGAAAAAAAATTAATTCAATATTTGGAACGACCTAATAGATATGATGAAAATTGTGAAAATATATGCATTCCATTTTCACTGATAATTTTTTTTGGTCCCCTTCCAAACGCCAATGGATATTTGAATTTTTTTTGTCAGAATTACTTTTCTAGTTAATTTACATTGTACATACCGAGTTTCAACTTTCTAGCATAATCCTTTTTATAGTTGGGAGAAAACACACCCCATTCCCGTACCATACTACCCCTATAAAAAATTATTTTCAACATGCTATTACTATAGTTCTATTCAAATACCGAGTTCCAGCTTTATATCATTATAGGTTCTCGAGATATAAAAATCGGAACTTTTTCCTTTTCACCCTCGCCCACTCTCACCCTCACCCTCTACACCCTCACCGCCAAAAATTTTTGATAGGGGTATATTAGGCCTACTTCTGGTAAAAATTTGAAGCATCTATCTTACACCGTTCTTGAGATATGAGACGTGATTTTTTAGAAAAATTCTTATCCCCTCCACTTCCATGCTCCACCGCGCCCTTAAAAAAATTTAAAAACTTTATTTGTCAACCTTTATACAAAAACCGAATTTTATTTGTCCAGTGCAATTGGTTCGTGAGATATCGTAATCTAAAGTTTTTCACCCCCCAAACCTCCGTACGCCACTGCCCACACTCAAAAATTTGTTTTCGATCTATTCTTCTAGTATACCTACAGATGTTCATTAGGTTTTAATTTCGTGACGTTAACCGTTTTGGAGATATGGATTTTAGAATGTCTCGATCTCGGCTTTCGAACGTTTCGGACGCATTATTTCCCCCCCACTCCCACACCCCTTCACCCATATCAGCAAATTTTTTGTAAATGGGTTCACTATCAAAGCTCTATATAAATTCCAAGTTTCAGCCTCCTAGCCTAAGCGGTTTCTGAGATCTAGAAACCAAAATTTCCCGTCTAAAACGCTTCCCCCCACGTACCCCCTCACACTCCCACCCCTCAAAAAGTGGTCACTTCAGGGTGAATATCCGGTCTATTCAGAAAAAAATTCAATTTAATAGCTCATAGGGTTTGGGAACTATAAGTCCTCAAACGATTTTGCGTACGGCGGACGGCGTACAGACGGACTTAAATTTTTTTTTGCTTTTTTGGTGTTTATTAGTCATTAAACGTGTAAAGGTTAGCAAATTTTTTTTTTTTTTAAAAAATCGATAACAATACTTTATTATTAAAATAATCAAGTAAAATTGAAATGCTGCTCAGCCCGGCCATAAGTCATCGATCGGAACAAGTGGTAATCGGAAGGAGCAATGTCAGGTTTTGACCTGTTTTGCAACATGTGGCCGAGCGTTGTCATCCTATAAAATTACTTTGTCGTGTCTATCCTCGTATCATTGCTCGGCTCAAACGCATCAATTGTACCGATCTCCTGTGATGGTTTCGTTGCGTTTGAGGAGCTCATAATACACTACTCCCAGCTGATCCCATCAAATACAGAGCATGAGTTTGGAACCATGGATATTCGGCTTTGCCCTCGATATTGAGGCATGGCCGGGCTTACCTTATACTCTTCGGTATATCGTAGTGTATCCAATTTTCATTACCAGAAACGATACGATGCAAAAAACCTTTCCTTTCTGCTACATGTTTAACGCTATGAAAAAACATGAAGTTTACACTTCGGCAGAATGACATATACTGTCATTTCAAGCCATATGATGGAAATTCACGATAAAGTTGGCTGCAGTATTGCCCGATGCAAAACAGCTAAGATAACACCATCTCTCGGAAAAGGGCTGCAACTTATGCAAGTCCCAATATAATGGGTTGGATTACCATCTTAAATATTAAAATCTTGTTCTGCTCAGAAAAGTTGCGACGTTTATTATATCATTATTTTTCTGTAATTATATTGTATTTTGTAGTGAGCACGTTGAATTGCTCCTCGCAACTGCCAAATAATATTATCAAATAATAAAATATTTTATTCGCGGCCTTCAAACATATTGCCTGTTTTTCTTAATTTATATTACCATATTTCTGAAATACAATCGACACGTCTCAAATCGTGTTATACGAGCAACGAAATTAGAAAATTGACTATGAAAGCGACGCGATTAGAGCGATATCACTGTGGTTGCGCTCACATAATCAGCTGTCATCGCGTCGCATCGCTTAGCCATCGCGCGTCGCGTTCACTGTAATTCCACCTTTAGTTTCGATTTTATTTCTCAGGCTTCTTAAGTATAATTTTAATAATAATGCTAAATAAAATTTCTTTTCTCCCTTTCAGCAATGGTGGATTTCGACCGGTCTTAGATAGTGGCTCACCCAGAACTAATCCTCCACTGTTTCTTCCACCTCATCTGGCGTCGTTAAGTTCGCAGTTTTCACAACCACTGTTTCCAG
The DNA here is from genome assembly GCA_951812415.1 of Beris morrisii. NCBI lineage: Eukaryota > Metazoa > Arthropoda > Insecta > Diptera > Stratiomyidae > Beris > Beris morrisii. The sequence goes on from OX638311.1 coordinate 21,798,836, forward strand.
GATTAAAAGGTAAATTTAGCGCAGTACTCCATCGTACAATATCCGAAAAAAACCCCATCAGGATAAATACAAGAACCCAACTATGCAAAAAAAAACCCCTCACAATTTGTAGGTGGAATTGTTAATCCATTTGGCAAGCTTATGCCGTACAGCGAGACAAACACATTGATAAATTTAAAAAGTTGATTTGAAAAATTCAACTCCATTATCGATCATTACACGTTGATGCTATTATGCCATCCAGTCCGTACCTTGGGAATTTGTTTCCCCCGTTTACGCTGGATTGTTGATGTCCTCGATTCTTCCCGAATTTCTAATTCAATTTCGTCCTTTATTTAAGCCATAAACATAAACTTTATGAAAATTATTCAGCTAAGTGGTTGAATGGCGGAACACGTAGCAGTCAGGTAGCTTTTAGTGAGATTAGAGCTACCTGGAGTATATTCTGATGGTGACGTTCCTTCGCTTTGGGGTTGCTTTTACCTCGCCTGTTCCTTCCTCACTACTGGGTCACAGCTGGTCGTACACGTAAGTGTCGACTTATAATCAGGATTTATATCAACATTAGGCGTGACGATATTGGAAAATTGCATTAAATTTGATTTAATATCCACAATGTGGCAGAACCAATTTATTTTTACATCAATCATTTTCTTGGTTTTTCCGCAGCATTTCCGGGTCTATGTTCGTGTTGTCCCATCAAGACGCCAAGTATGACGACAACTTCGACATCATCGTCCGGATCACCGCCGTCATCGAATCATCCGGATCCACGGTCCAGTTCGGTTGCGGAATTACGACGTAAGGCTCAGGAACATTCGGCTGCTTTGCTGCAATCATTACATGCGGCAGCCGCTGCAGGTTTAGCCTTTCCCGGCTTACATTTGCCGCCCCTATCGTTACAACAGGCTTTAAATAATAGGAAATCAGAAGCACAAGATATGTCCACAACTAATGGAAATACGTCAGCAATGGACGCCCAAGCGAACGGCGTTAAAAATGAGTAAAGAATTTTCTTTAGTTTGACAAAACTTACTTATACTTACGTAATCGATTTTAAATTATTACTTACAGTCCTTTCGATGTTGGATTAAATTACTTTTATCATTTTTTTTGTCCGAAATGAAAAATCACGTTGATTTGTTATGATTCCAGTGAAGAAGTGCTTTGTGGCAGAACTTTTAATTTAGTTAAGAATAAGGAAAGAATTTAAAATCTCTTTGATAGAAAGGGAATGGAAAGAAGCTAATGTTATAATACAAGAATTGAATTCCCTACAAACCACGGTGCAACTTCTACAGGCTATAAATATCCCCTCTGGAAACAATTTTGAAACTACCATAGTTTTTCTCAATGTATCCAAACAATTTTGTCAGCTTAAATCGACGCACATTTCATTCTTTATATATTTAAGCCCACGCTTTCTCTGGTCTATTTTTTTATGGTAGATAGTGAGAAACCTTGTCATGCTGTACTCCATTGGTTCTTAATAAGAGAACCTGATATAAAAAAATGCAAGCCAATCTGATTCTAGCTACGATTAATCATACCTCGTACACTGTAACTTTGGTAGATACCATGGCGATAACAGAAAGCATGAATAGAAACTGGTAAAATTCAGAGAAAATGATCACGTGTAGTGTGACCATTAAAAACACGTTTTGCCAACATTTCAATTAAAAAATATGTTATCAATAACAAAATATGCTCCGAAATTAAACACTGTAAGATTAAAGGCCAAAATATTGGGTTGAAATTTGAACTACTTTTCACCGTAAGACAGCAAGGACTACCTATTAACATGATCCTACAAAACATTTCAGGCAATTCGAAAAAATAGCAAAGTATCACCGATTATTTATTCAATTCATTGGCAGTTATGCTAACAATTTGCATTTACGTACACAACAGTGGCTCTGGAAAGTATTCGGATGCTTAGTGTGATATTATAGGGGATATGCCTTAACTTGAATCAAGATAGTGTCGTAAAATGGGGAGAGAAGACCGTACGGGACACATGAGTCCGCAGCCAGGCGCGTTCCTTTAAGAATGATATGAATTAACCCTCAGCTGAGGTGAAGTATCTGGGCACCATATTTGGGCCCTAGGGTCAAAAAATCCATAGTGATTTTCTGGCAATGCCGTAGGACCTTTGGGAAATCTTAGTTTTAGAAAACTTAGTCCCACCTTAGGAAATCTTTCTTAACCTGCCACCTCTCGACGCCTTTATTGAATATGAGGCGGCTAGAAGTATTGTCCGGTTAATACTAGGAAGGATTTCCACATCGTATGAAACCATCACACACGATATATTAAGGAGGGCATTGGGAGGCTGAATAAATTCGGGAGAAATAATAAAGTGACTGTAGTCTGGGTTCCGAGGCTCTCCGACATGCCAGAAAACGAGGAGGCCGAATTGTTCGCACGGGCAATGTCGGAAACACCATTCTGTGGTCGTGAGCTTGCAGTAGGATTAGGCATTAAATCAGATACGCTCGCCCAATGGCATAAATTCCGTTGGAAAAATCTGGACCACTACAGATAATTAAAAATATACCGAACTGGGCCAGATTCTAGAAGAACCAAGTTTTTTTTACTTTTTACTTCATGAGAAGCAAAATATTCACTGACCTGCATGTAGCCAAGGTGTAAACAGTACACTTCGCTAAGTGGTTAAACCAGCTTGGGAAAGCAAAGGAACCTGATGCATGCTTAATTCTGATGAAGGAGGAGCTCACAATTAGGACCCAGTCAGGGTATAAATTTTGTAAAAAATCAAACCGACTGGGAAAGTGAATGAGGAAGTTTCATAATGAAAAAGGGTGGTACAATGGGTCTTTTTGTTACGTGATACCCTTCCAACACTACTCGCACCTTTCATCGACGTTTTTTTCAGTATTAAAGAAATCTCGAAGAAAGATGTCTTTTCAGACTGGAAGAAAGAAATAAGCTACTTAATTTGAACTATTGTGTATAAAAAAGTGTGAACAACTTTCACCGGATGAATTCCTCAAAGAAGTCAATTGTTTCGATTCAAAAGTTCCAGCAGCCATCCCAGCAAATATTCTGGTGAACGTTCACCGAAGGTTAAAAAAATTTAATGTTGTGAAAAATAAATCACTGATTGCATTTTAATGTGGATTCACCAAAAGTGAAGAAAAATAGAAAAATGGCAAAAAAATTATTACTGATATGACTGAGGGAATTAAAAGAAGAATCAATAAATTAATCGGCCTGTGACTGTAGAAAGCAAGTGCAAGTGAAATTTAAAGACTGTCGTACGTTTTTCTATTCGAAATATATTCACTAATAATTCATCTAATTCTTCGGAATCGAATTCACCTAAGATTGAAAATCGATTCTCTAATTATATGTACATAATGCTCATTCATTTGCGAATCTTTAACAATATTCAGAAACGATTCCCAAATTATTCACCACAGTGAATATATAACGCCTTATGTACATACGCTTTTGTGAAAATTATATGAACAATTTTTAAGTCGTATTAAGATTCATACGTGGATGTGCATGACGTATAGCTTGGTAGTCCAGTTCGAGTCACAGATGAATTCACTTCAGTGATTAACTTTCGAATCATTTTCGATTAAAAAGACTTATTAGGATGTTTTTATAATCTACCTCGCCAACATTCAACATTTGTTTTACAGTAAATTTTATCGAACTTTAGCCGCTAAACTACAGATTAGATCAGCTCATACAATTTATTATCTTTTCTTGCTCTAACTAAACAAACCCACCTCTTTCACGCCGACCAAAAAAATTTCATTAAAACTGTTTCCATTCCCATTAAAAATATTTCTTCTCAGTTTCAATTTCGGCGCTATAATTTATAGTATTAACGTATATAAATAAAAGAAAAGAACTATAACATTTCAAACGTGATTATCACAATCATTAAATCTCATAACTTATCATAGTACTATACTGCAATTTATTTTCCATTTTCATAAATCTCATTATTATACACTTAAAAATTATTAATAAATTATAATCATATGATTTTTGTACGATAAACCGATATAACTCTACCTACTCATCATAATAATAAATTAATGTCTTTGAAATACATATTACAAAAAAAAGAAGAAACAGCAAAGAAATTGTAGCAGTTTAATTACAAAAATAAAAATAAAATTTAATTTAATAAAAACATTACCGAACACAATCTTATAGCAAGTAGATCGTTAGAAATCTTAACAAAAAACAACAAATGTAAATTGTAACTTAATGTATACATAATAAATAAAAGATTATAACGAAAAACTTAAGTTTGAAATAAAATAATGTACGTAGATCGAAAATTCTATATAACGTCTATACTGTATTCTCTTTTTTCAGTGACCTAGCCGCTAAGTAATTATAGAATGTGCCATACAATTAGCGAATAAATAATATTGAAATCTTAATGAAACTTCTTTACTTAATTTTGTTATGAGTTTATTAGTTTTAGAAGAATAATAAGAAACTTCCACGAATTCATTTTTTTAAGTCAAAAAATTGGGTAAGGTCTGCAGAAAGAGGGTTCTGTGCGAAGCCATAGTTTGAAGCCGGAAACGTTAGTTTCGCCTGGAGCACTGACGAAACGGAACACAATTCAATACAAAAACATATGTTGTGGGTTAATAGCGATATAGGGATTGTTCCGGATTTGAAGTAAAACAATTTGATTTACTTAATAAAAACCAAATCGATTATAATTGCTTTTGGAAATGCCAAATCACTGTTTTCAATTATTGCACTTGCTTTCGTAATTCTTATAGACGCGATCGCTCTCTATCCGAATACTACTTTTACGCAGTGGGTTGTGAATTAAATCCGCTCGGATGTCGCTTCATCACAAACTTATTTGGTGTGCGAGGCCGTCGCAATATCTCAAGTACATTCGATGGATTGTGTGAAATAAACGAACAGAGTGCAGTACTTACTACGTTGATTTTATTGAATATTAGAATCTTGAAGGCGAAGAATTGGGTTGCTGAGTGTGCATGTAACAATATAATGTACCCGTAGAAAAACGCCAAGGACCGTTCTCAGCGAAATAATTGTTTCAAAAAGAAAAGATCATATCATAGGTGCAATTCTATGCCCAGCCATAGTTGAAGTAGAAGGTTTTAAACATACATATAAGGTAAGGACAGCATAATCAACGTATCTTTAGCGGAGTAAGTCTTAATTCTCGGCGGAAATAGCAGATACCGACAACTACAACATAACGTAGCTGGAAAATAGAACCGGAAATTGTTTTTTTTTAAATTTATTAGTCCCGTCAAACTAAAAAGATAGACGGACAGCCATTAGAAGGAAAAGGATGGAAAAAATAGCAGCACAAACGATTTTTGTATTTGTCCAATTTTTAGAAAAACAATTCGATTTAAAGGGAGTAGAAACATTTTTTTTCAAAATTTTTTGTTCGGTCATCTTAAAGTTTGTAGTCTTAAGAATATTGTGTGTAAATTTCATATTGAAATTTCAATAATTGTGAAAGTTATGGGCAATTAACCGGAACGGGCTCTTCGTGAATTCTCTATATAGGGAGTCATTCAAACGCGATTATCTCGAAACATACCATTCAATGACGGTTCCCAAAATCTCCGATTGTTTCCAAAATTTCACACAATATTTTTGGAAAGGTTTTCTACTTCGCTACGTAGGATTTTTTTTTTTACTTTCTTACTTTTTTTTATCAAGCCAGAAAGTCGATAATTGAGGTTAAAAACTGAAAATAAAGTTCAATCGACCGCCATTTCGTCAAAAAAATTTTTTACAAAAAAACCCTACGTAGCGAAGGGCATCATACTTTACATTTTCAGAATCTTTTTGAAATTTTTGTTTTGGATCAACCGACTGCATGTAATCTTGGAAACCGCAGACCGTGCGAGCGACGGACATTCTTTACGCCGACCATGACAGCAGCGCCCCGGGTTGATATATATTTATAAAAAAAAATTATTAGCGTACCTCAACATATATACTTTCGAATAAAACCAACCTGGATAAAATCGAGCAAATAGTTTTTGAGATAATAATTTCTAAAATTCACCTATTTGTTCTGCTTTCTACTCGGATGTTATCCCTTAATTCATTAAAACAAATAACAATTCAATTGTTAAATTTACAATGCTGAACCGCAGCAGTTGTATTATATTCGCTCGCCTTACACGCTCGGTCCTTACGAAAAAAATTCACTCGAATGTTTCTTTATCACAAACTGATCTAGTGTGCGAGTCCATGCTGCGCTTTTATACTTTATGTAAGCGTTTCGCGAATTTTCGAGTACATTCGATGGTGTGTTCAGAGTATAGAGCTTACTACGGTATAGTTATCGGATATTGGATTATTGTGGATCTATCTGGCAACTGCGATTTTATTTATATTCGATTTAGAATTCGAGTTGCCAGGGTATGCATGTAACAATATACTATCTAAATTGAAAATCAATAATGTGAAAATTAACAATAGCTGACGTAGGTCTAAAGAATAAGATGAAAGTGAAAAAACAGAGAGAGATTTAAGAGAAGAGATGAAAACTCGAAATCAAAAACCTCTTTAAACTATAGGTACAACTTTATTCAACATATAAAGATACTAAAAAAAACAAAACTTAATAACTATTCGAAATAAATATATACACAAATTCTGTAATTCAAAGTAAATCGGACATGATAACATCCTTTCGTACAGCGTTATTAAATCCTTCCTTATACCTATACCAAATTGGACTTTTAACAATAATATCGGTACCACCTGTAATACAATTTCATATATTTTATTAGAAAGTAATTATAATTGCCTACCACCACGAATAACTACATACCTTCCTGCACAGTAAGAATAGTTTGTTTTGTCGTTATTCTACCAAAGAAATCCTTGGAAACCTTTTCAATTAAGTTAAGAAAAAAAAAACGCATTACTTATCGTCATCTATTAAAATTAAGCTTATCTCAGCTATAAACAAAATCACTCTCAAACAAACAGACTATTAATAAAAGGGTAAGTTCTAGGAAAACAAGGCTCAACTACTCTTAGCGAAATAGATGTTTTTTATAGTTCGGTTATATACAATTTATTTGGTAATCCTCTATTACGGTCGAGTCATTTTTCAAAATCCCAGAAGGGATTTTATCAGATATTTTTTTTGTTAGATTGAAAGTGGTTTTACTATGGTAACGTACCGAAGATAAGACGAAATCTCTAAAGGCTTGTCTGATGCGTTAAGTTAAGGGCTAAAAAGCATACCGGCATTATCTATAAAAATGGGGTAAACCGAAGACCATCTAATTGATTTATTTGATATTAGAACGCTATTCTGTGCCTTTTCCTTTTGTTTCTTCCTCTTTTCATACGGAAGGGTATTTTAAGAAAGGAAATCAAACGCAAAAGAGCTAAGACTTTTGCCATCAAATCCATTTACTTCTTATAGGATTTTGAGTAATGTTATTTTGAAAGTGTGATATACTTGTGGGTATAATTTTTCGGATACAACACCGTGTAGGACTACCTTTTTACAATGAGATAAAATAGGTTTTAAAGTTATCATGAAATGTATTAAAAAAAAATTTCGGAAATGAAATCTCTAATTGACCGTAACAAGCAAAGGAATTTTACACATTAAGTTCGTAAAGAGACTTAGTTGATTACGAAATGTTACAAATAAAGACTTAACCAGAATTTTTACCCTCAAAACTGTGAAAACAATCACCAAATCACATAAACTATATTATTATTAATATTACAGTAAATGTTACATGCACACCCTGGCAACACAATCCACTCATTCATAGAACAAAATGAAGCTTTCCAAAGAAATCTAATAAGATCTGGATCGTTCCGATGGATTTGAAAGATGAAGGAGTAGAAAAAGCAAACGAAGCGAGCCTGGACAGATCTTCCAAAAGAGCGGACATATCTAGTACTACTATAAACTTCTTGGTGCTATTCAATAATGAATTTGAAATTTTAGTGAACTCCTACAAAACGAAGTCCTGTGTATTTCATTATATTCTTATCAAGTATATTAATCACGAGCAACGACCAGGGCGATGGCCACCCCTTCCCAACTATGAGATTCTTCAATTTCGTAGTCCTAATGGTTGTACTCGTTCAAATTTTATCTTTTCGGTTGACTACCATTCAAAAAAAAAATGGCCAAAATTCCGCATTTCCTATTTCATCAATGATGTGAAAGTCCAAATCGAGCCGTGGCCTTCAGAATACGCTGCCTTCAGTCATCTCGATCAAGCGACCACGATCTTCAGTTTGAAAATATTAGTAGCGATCTGCTATCCGCATCGATTGAGTGCTCTCCTATTTTACGAGGCTTCTTTGGTGATCGATTGCTAGGTGCTTTACCTTTTAAAATGCGTCTAGGAATTCTTACACACGGCGTGGACTGCCCATTGTAGTTTTCACAGTTTTACGAGTCGAATGCTGCCGGTTCGTCATAGAGGATAAACAGCTCTTTTGCCGAATTCGATAGTCCTTTTCTTACTGGTCCTAGGATTCGGTATAGAATCCTTTGCTCAAATGCCTATATTGTCTTTTCGGACGATTGAGTTTTTGATTGATACAGATGCGGAATTCATTCTTTCTCTGCACTTTCTGATTTAAATATCGGTACATAAAAAATCTTTTTTTCATTAGTAATTCCCCGATGAATTTCGTCCTTTTTGTTACTGTCCTTACTTTGTTGTACTTCTAAATAAACCCATTCTCTAAGTTTTAGTCTCCCATCGTCATGCTGTGTCTGATTGGCGTTCTTTTTCTTGTTTGGTTTTTTGCTGATTGATCCGAAACTCGACTTCCTTAGCAATGTTAGTAGCGGAATTGAACAGAGAAATATTATCGAAGAATCCAAGGCCCGATTTGGTCTTCCGCACTATAGTTAAAGTATTTTGTTTTCTGGAAAAAACATTTCTAGTCGTGTTTAAATTTGTTTTATGTGCTAAAATTTATAATATTAGATAGAAAATCAATAACATTTTTTAAAAGCTGCATAATACTAGTTTCTCGATTACACGAACATTTTTCGAATTTCTCACCTGACTCGGTCGAATCGGTCATCTCAAGCGCACAAATAAAAAGAACCTCCAAGAAGAAATAGCATCGTAGCGAAATCCTTTCCGGATTTCCTGTCCATGTACAACGTTGAAAAGCGCACATAAACTTTACTATTCAGTTCCACAAAATCACTTTAGCGAATGTATTATTCGCCTAAGAGGGGAAATGGGAGATAATGGTCTTAAATTGTGCGGTACAAATAAATTGCTTTATATTATCTCTTCGGTTTTCTTCCTTTCTTAACACACGGAAAGACATTGTTAGTGGAGTTGAAAGTAATTTGGAAAACAGAGTGGTAATACATTGTTAATGGCTTCCAATGTGCAATTAGACGAATTAATCTGTGCTACTTAAGCTTTTTGCTTTCGCTGAGAAAAATATATAAATCTAGAACATCTATCATTTCCTTTAGATTAAATGTGAGAGGCTGAGAAAAAAAGTAGGATGGTACTGCAATGACTTATTCATTAGAAGCTAGCACTAGCTAGTACTAGAATTCGTTCTTAAATAGTGATGAAAATGTTAACTGGTGGAGTAGTTAGTTATACTTTTATACCGAAACATATTTTGTAATCAAACTTTCAATTGAACTGACAACACATATGAAACTTTTAAAGTATAAACAATGTAAACTGAAAAACGATTTGCTGACCAAAAACTTAGCTTCCTTACATCACAGTATCTTGGAAAACTTTCGATCAAACCGAACCGAACACCAAAATTCTTTAAGTTCAAAGTATTCAACGAAAAATCAATATATAACAATTTATCTTCCTAAGTAAACTTCATGGACGATTTTTGAATTATTCGTCTACAACAAGGAAGACAGTCAGTAGACGGAGCTCAACAATTCATGGATCTGTCCGATACATGAACGCAAGCTTTATATTCCATCGACAGGAATTTAGTTTGTTTTCAATTTCCGACGTAATTTCGATTTTGAATTGAAATTCAAATGCGCGCAGAGTAGATACGTAAGATACTTCCCAAATATACTTGCATAATGGATGATGGAAATAAATTGTAAAAAAAAAACAATTTATGTTTCTAAAAATGAGTATGTAAATACTGCACCTGATCGATGCATAAGATATCAGCATAAAGCGATTACTAGTTCTAGTTTCGAATCACTCATTCGTTTTCATTCATCATCGGGAATTTGATAAAATTTACTTACCAGTTCCTTTGTAGTTGCTCCGCGTAAAATTTTCGGTTTTAGACTTTGTAGATGATTTGGAAGATTCTGGGGTGAAATTTCCTCCGTTTTCTTTTTAATTACTTTCTTCAATGGCGCTGCTTTACTGGATTCTGCGGTTTTTGGTGCCGATCTTCTCATTTGTTCCAATTCGACTTCTCGGGCTATTAACTGTCGTCCGAAATACGATAATGTTATGTTTGGAAAGCCTGCAACAAGATCAAAATCAAATGGTTAAATCGATGAGAAAAATAATTGCAAAAATTTAAGCCTACCATCGAAGTGTCCAAGTAAATCCAAATCAGGTTCCAGCGAATATTGGTATGTACCATCCGCTACTTTTAGCTGGGTAAAGGTTAAACCAAGATCGGCCATTACTTCCACCGTATGAGTGAGATCGTATCGTTCTCTGTAAGTTATAAAAAAAAAACAATTAATACAACAATCTTAATAAAAAAAAGTTTTTCATTTAATACTTTGGTGTTAATAATTGCAGCGACACCGATCGAAGATTAGGTGATAGAATTTTTTTCAATATAGGAATTGTATCGATCAGTACAACGGTGCCTACGCCTATTCCTTTCACACCAGTTGAGATTCCTCGACGCAATGATTGAAAAATCATTTTTTGTGTTGTAGTCTTTTGATGGTTCTGAAAGCGGAAATAAATTTATTGTAGTAAAAATGTTTGAATTTAGTAATTAATTTAAATCGAACTAAAAAAGAGGACGGTCAGATCTTAAGAGAAATTATGCCCATACGACGTCAAACCGAGTTCCACAGCGTACGCGAGATAAGAGTTGGAATCAGACAAAACTAGGGCCTTTCCACACCTATAATGAGAACTTCATCTCCTTAAAAGTATTTTCGAATCCTCCCTTAGTACAGCTCGATTTAAGTGGCAAATGTTTAAACATTAAGGCCGGTTTACATGGCGGTTGCAAACAATTTTTACTGAGATTGTGAGGGAGCTAGCTTATCGAATTTGAAGATGGTGAAGAAGCAACCACTGCAAAAAAATGTTGACACAAACACATTCACAGAAATATCGTCAATATTTTTGCTGGATATAATATCTGTTCGTTTCACTCCTGATCAGTTTCTCATTAGAGATTTTCCTTCTCCCTCACAATATCAGTAAAAATTGTTTGCAACCGTCATGTAAACCGGCCTTTAAGGATCACAATACAGAGTATGCAAAAATTATAGTTTTCGAGAAGTGCCCTTCTCTTTTCATCCTTGATACTTTAACATCCCACTAAAAATTTATTTGCCATAGGGGTCAACCTTCCGCGAATATAAATTTTAAGGTGATATCTAGCACCCAAATGCAAGAGTATAGACAGGCCGCTCGTCTTGTCTCGCAACGCCCCGCCATATCTCGCCGGAACCACATATACTCTCCGAGAACTTCAGGCGAGACATTCGTCCGACATTGACCGAGTAGCGTCCTCTAGACTCACTCGCCAGCATTCGCGTTCGCCTGTGAACGTAGCAAATGCGTCACATTGAAAGTAAATAAATAATAAAAATTAAGTAATTTAATCGAAATTTACGCTGGTGTGCTTAAATCGCCTCGCACGCTCTTGGCTCCCTCGATCACTCGTCTAGCTCTGTCCCCATAATGCCGGCTACACACTCTCGCCGACACAAGGCGAGCACACCCGAGTGCAAGAGGATAGAGGCTCGTTCTGTCTCGCAACACCTCGCTATACATCGCCTCTACTATTTCGATCGATACGATACTAATATACTCTGATAAAATTTTTTCATTATATCAAAAACAAAAAAAAGGTCTCAGTTGTGAATAATGATGCCGTTTAAGCGTTTGAGAGTCGCAAGGTCGTTGAGAAGCACTCCAAAACCCCAGATTCATAGACAAATCCTTTTTAAAAATGTTTATGCTTTATTGAATCCGTCGCCCTGAATTTTGAAATTTTGACCACATATTCGAAATCGGTTATTCCGAAAATTCCAAAGTAGATTTTTTTTTAAATTTTCGAAATTAACTGTGCGAGGAGCACATCAGGAGACTCAAGTATGAACTCAACCTGGCAGCCTAACGAACTGCGTCATGTTGGCGAATTCCCCCCCAAATCTATTACGAAGTGCGTACCCAGCGTATGCGCCCGCGTCCTTGCCAGACCAGGGCAATCGCAAAATTTTGTGGAAGATACTTCCCTCGGCATCGAGGTCACTGTAGCTCCGCCACAGATCTGCCACGTCCGCTACATCCAGTCTTCTGGCGTGCCAGCTGATCAGGCAGTACACCAATGAGGATACGTAAAGTATTCTTATCTCTGAGTAGGACAACTTCGCCCTGCTGGTTCTCAGATCAGGCTAGAATTACCCAGCAATAATATTGTGAGGCGAAGCAGCTTAGGCAAAGAAGAAGTTGGCCTACTGGACACCAGGGGGGAGCAACTAAAATATCAAATTTGACCAATGCAGAAGAAACTTTAGAAGAATTCATTTTTGAAAACTGTTTCCTATCTGCTAGACTTTTATTATTTTCGGAGCTACTATTACCATAAGGCAGTCTTAGTTTCAAATATTTATTCCACGTTAATTGTAATTGGTGGTACAGAAAATTTGATAAATACTTTATTTAAATTGTATGAATAGTAAGTAGATGCCAAAACGTTATAAAGAAATAACCTGATGGCTGACCTCATTTATACAAAGCAAACAATAAAAAATGAAATTAACTTAAAACAATGGCCCATTAAAAACAGTCTCACCAATCTACGTACAAAACATGCCAAGCTAATTATTAATTAACAATAACATTATATCCATGAATACTGAGTTCTGAGTTGAGTGGCTATAGAAAACTGAAGAACCCGAAGCAACCTCATTCATAGCCATAACAAAATTTCATTTTCTAAAACCTATTACGGGGATACGTTCCGCTCAAAGGACGAATATGAATAGCGTTGGATCTTGGAGAGCCATCAAGAGATGAAAGTGTACAAAAACGATTTCAATTAACCTTTCATGGAAAAAATGTTTTTTTTTTCCTCGTATTATTTTGCAACAACGATCTAGAGTGAATGAAACAAGGAAGTGCCTCCGCACACTACATATAAACTCAAATTCATATCGTGCAACATAAACATACTGCTAATAGTGTTTTATGTTTTATGATCTTATCCTCCCTTGTACGGCTATGCGATACAGCAGGTGATTTCGAGTACAAACCCCCTCAACATTCTCATAAGTCCCAGAATAAATTTCATAAAAGGAACGAGCAAACGCTTCTCAAAAGGCCTTTACTAGCTGTTGAGACAGTTTAAACATAATTTACACCGCTTATAATTTCAGTACTGGGAACTTATTGCGGAGGATGGGGTGGGACCTACCTGGGGTTGAAAGTGTTATGGTGTTTGTATGCATTTTGAAATAGTGCATTCACAAGTGCAAAGCGAATAGCAGCAAAGCATGTTAATGGGAAAATATTTGATAAATTATAGTTTAGAGCAATTTATGGACTATGAAACCTGCGAGTAGATCTTCGGAAATTGAGCTTTATACTCGTGAGATTGGAGTTCAAAAACGAATATAAATAACAATTAAAGTATTTCTACAACTTCAATTATAACCCTGGACGACATTAGCTGGTGGGATTTTCAAATCAGCACCGTTCCAATTGATACCCTTTCATACTGGAATATCTGTCCAGTCTTTTATCTAAAAGAAAGCCTATACGACTTCGATCCAAATCTCTACAGCTAACTGCCGCTACCTGGAGCAACGTGGGCTTAATGCTATAATTGTTAATATTAAATTGTTAATATATAAAGAAAACAAACATTAAACAAAACAAACAAAACATTAAAATTTGTCATTCGGAAAATCCATTCATGATTTTATATCTAAGGAACGTCTTATGCTAAAAAATTGAAACTTGGAACTTGGATATATGTAGGGATAATCTAATGAAGGGGTTATGTCGATAGCGGCGTACGCAAAAATTAGAAGGGTTTTTCACAAACAAATTAGTTTTATACGTTTATACTTTGGGTCATTGTGGGCCTTCGCCGAATATAAGTGCAATAAAATTGATAAAGGTTTGCTATATAGAACTTGATGTAAAGAAAAGAAAGGAAAGGCAATTTCTAGACGGTATTGGAGAAAATTTAGTTGTAGACTAACAAATATTATAAAAATCTAGTTACTTATTTGCTGATTCGGGAAGGGGAATTTTTTGGCACTCAACCCCCTACTAACAAACTATCTTCCATAAGGCCTTACCGAGACTACGAGGCTGGGAAATAGCTTCGGTAAGGCCTTATGGAAGGTAGTTTGCTAGTAGGGCCCTTACGTAATTTTCTATCTTGTGTACGTATATTAAGGAAAACGTTATGTTCTTTTATATCAAGAACCACTAATAGTAGAAAGTTGAAACTTGGTAAATACAATGACAAATGTGACACATGTGGCACATCCTAAAACAAATCTGACAACAGTCTGGGCGAAAGATTATTATTTTTCATGTCAAAGTATGGGAAACGGTTAAAGTGGGTGCGACAGAAGTGCCTTTGCTACTGCTACCCTTAACACATTATCAAGATTTTTGTAGCATAGTCCGGGACGCGGTTAAAGTCAAATTGTAACACCGGTTATTTCGAGACAGGATTTTTTTTGGAAAGTTCTTGAAACTAAATAAACTGAAATCGACTTTTAAGCGACTATACAAACACCTACATAGAAAAGAATCTAACGTATGCAACCTTTTCAAGCATAGGGGTTGAATATCAAAAAATTCCGATATAAGATTTTCAGCGACATAAAAAGCCTGTAGAAGTAAAATCCAATTTGCTTCCTCCGATACCCCTCATTACATCCCCTCGGGTGTTGAATTTAGAAAAATTGTTAAATTAATTTTTAAGCGATTACATAAAAAGCGTAGAAACGATAAAACCAATTTGATATCTCACCAGACCTTAGAGATATTGCAAATTTTTTGAAAATGTGTCCATCCTCTTTACAATGCCTTGAGTCTTGAATATTGAAAAATCGTGAAATCTGTGTTTAGGCGATTGCGTCAAAATTACGTAGAAGTAAAAACCAATTTCATATCTCATCTGAACTAAGAGATGGTGTAAATTGTGCAAACGTATGCAATACCCTTAAGGGGGGACACCTCTTTATCGGGTCAAAAAAATCGATTTTTTGGAAATAGTCTTAATCGATTGCTAAACTATTCAAGATTATTCTCTGAAAAAATTTAAGTCGATATCTGCAGTGTTTACGAGTTACAGCTCATAAAGCGGAGGGGTCGGGTGACGAGCATATAGTATTTTTATGTTTCCGAAAACTTTAAACGCGTTTTTCTCGAAACATCATATTTCGATTTTGCGTACACGATTGAGAAAATTCTACTGAACCGATTTGGCTTTATGACGGCTCATTTTATAGATAAATTAATGCTCTACTACATGACGTTAATTGTTTTTTAAAAAACAAATTTTTACATATTTTTTTCGTATTTTAAAGTCGATTTTTTTTTAGCGAAAAATGCACTTTAAATTTAAAACTGTGTAAAAACATGCAATTTCAACTTTTTTTTTAAATTACTCGACGTCATCTAGAAGCTAGTATCATAAACTTTACAAAAACTTTTTGTTTTTTTGGTTAAGATCAAAATTAAGGACGCTAGAGTGTACGCAGCTATAAACGAGGCGATATTAACATCCATCCATTTTTAAATTAAACATTGATTTTTTAATGTGGAAAAATTACACTGTGCTCTTGAATTATGCATTAAACTGTCATAAAAATTTGAAAGCGTTTCGAGTTATTATACCTGAGAAAATAATTCTTGAAAATATTGTATTTTTCGACCATGTAAAGGAGGTTCCCCCCTTAAAACACCTTGGGGATTGAATTTCCAAAAATACTGAAATTAATTTTTAAATGTTTAAGCGATTATATTGAAAGCCCGAGAAAGAAAAAACCTATTCGATATTGCGTCAGATCTAAGAGGTATGTTGTAATTCGTTAAAACGAATACAACCCCTTCACACCCCTTGGAGGTTGAATACCAAAAACCCTGCAATTACATTGAAGGCGATTATGTAAAAAGTCCGTGGAAGTAAAAATCAATGAAATGCATTATGAGATATATGGGATATGACGGAATTCGTGAAAATCTTTACAACCCTTTTACACACTCTTAGGGTTGGAAAAGCAAAATATCCTGAAAATGGTTTTTAGGCGATTATATAAAAAAAAGTTTAAGCCTAAATCATTCTCGAGGTTTTGTTCGTGTCTAACGCTCCCTCACCTCGACCTAAAAAGTCACCACTTAAAGGATTCCACCTAATCTTCCTACTAAAAAAATGGCCTTGGAGGTATTCAACCTTCAAATCTTGATATTAATTTTTAGGCGATTATAAATCACCTTACATCGCCTAGGGGGTTAAATATCGAAAAACGCTTAAATTGATTTTTTCGCGATTATATTCAAAGCCCTTAGAACGAAAAGCGAATTCGCTATCACATTGAGCCTAAGAAATATGTCGGAGTTCGTTTCTACCTTACACTCGCTCAGGAGTTAAACATCGAAAAATCTGCAAAACAGAGCCCGCAGAAGTAACATTCATTCAATGCCTCGACAGACCTAAGAAATATGACAAAATTCATGAAAATGTAAACAAACCCCTTCTTACGAGCAACTCTGATTTTTTGTTGCTTAAAGTACTTCTGTACTACATATACAGCTATATACCAAGTTTCAACTTTTAGTATAAGTCGTTCATGAGGTACAAAAAACACCTCCCTTTCACCTCTGTACCGTGCTTCTGTTAGGTACCCCCATGACGATCTAGACATCAACTCTAAGCTTTCTATCCTCAGCAGATCTTGAGATATAAAAATCAAAACGTTTTGATTTTTACCCTATCCTAGGCTCAGCTCACACGATCGCACCGATAAAATTTCATGTAAAATTTTACGCCTATATCAGGTACGGATTCTGAGATAAAAAAAAAATATTTTTAAAGATTCTTATAAGTAGAATTAACCAGGTCTGGCTTTCTAATGAGGCTGCCATACTTTGGTATTCTGGGTGTCCCGCCAGTTGTATCTTCTAGTATCTTGTGTACCTGATAGGCAAACTCTTGTAAGTACAAAATTATTGATTTGAAGGTTTTTATTCTCACCCTATTATTTCACTTACCTATTCTTTTTACAGTGGTAAAATATAAATAATATCTGTAATAAGCGGAAGTCTCAAAACCAAGTAAAATGAGCCGCGAGTAAGGTCCATCGACGACTTTTCTCGTTTCAGCGCTGCTCCTGATGCACCTGATATTGGTCCGATTGTGTCGAGTCGGAGAAAAGCGACGGAGCTATTGTCCTCTCAGTATTCTTCGTTACTTCATCTTATCGTTTCTAAATCTACCCTATTCCTAACCTACTATTAACAATTCAAGTGCTTAACCCAATACAATCTAAACCCTAATCCTAGCTAATCCATGCTTATAAACCTATAACTAATTCAATCCAATAAAATATAGATTGAAGTACGAAGTAATCGTGCAATTGCTCATTGTCCAGCTCTTCTTCCGTCCGATTCTATACTTTTCTTCAATCTATTGTTATTTGTGCAGTGACTTCACAAGGACTTCATCGGCAAGTTCTTTGGTGAGTCTAATATTTTAACACGATATTTTTAACAAATCAACTATCTTCTTCTCTTACAGGAAGCTGGTGAAAATCATCTCGTTACAAAATGTTAATTCATCCTACGTGTCTAGTGAGTGTGAAGTTAGTTATAAATGTAAAATTTATAAAATCAGTTCGCATACTTTGCTCTTCACGTACAGAATTTTACCCCATGCTCTAATATCGCGGATTCAAACAACGTCGTCAATTTTGAACTCCTCGCGAGAAGCCACGCCATAAACTTCATTGAAGTTTAATATTTCGATTTTTTTCTTAAATTTATCATTTATCGTATTTTGGGACCAATCAACATTTCGCAGGGAAATGGGGATTTTGCAAGTTAAGTAGATCTGTATTCTATCATACCCACGTATGGACCTCCGACTGTTTAACCGCTGACTCAATTAACCCATTGTCTTGGGCATACCTCGGTGATGACGAAGCCTGGAAGTCTCACTCATTATTCAGCGACTGCTGACTGATTCAACTTGCCGAATTGTGGACTGTTATCCGATTTTACTACATTTGGAATACCATGTCTACTGAAGACTGAAATCACATAGCTTATGATGCAATTTTTGTCTAAATTTCGATACGAGCAATCTTCGGATAACGTAAACAAATAAAATTGATAAATACAAGAAAATGGGAATCCTGGTCCAAGGGCGTTCCGGCGTTTCAACACAAGGGCTTTTGTATCTCGGAACAACTTGCTGAATGCATTCCTATATATCTTTTGTATGCCTACGGACCACGAAACAGATTGATTTGCATTTGACAAAACCAATGTGACCAGCATATTTTTTTCACAAGAGTGTAGACTAGAGGGTATGACAATTGGAATATCACCCTTTAAGATACTGTAATTTATAGACTACGTTCGACCGAGAGGACCTATCTAGCCAGTCTTTCATAATTTGGAATTTATTACAGAATTGTATCTTCTATTTGAGTTTCGACGATTATTTTTAGTTTCAACACATTAACTGGCTGTGTTAAGATTGAATTATTAACAAAGCTTCGGAGTTGTTCTCCGCTATCGGTTGTGTCCGTCCCGCTGATACGTAATGGATGTCAGGACAGTACGAGAGCGAAAAAAAAATTTACCAGAAGTGTAATTTATTCCATACGAAAAATTCATCATTAGAAAATGATTCTAAGCCTTTGAAGACGGGGTTTTTGTTTGTGATGAAGGCATGGTATCCGTTTCAATACTGAATTTAGTACCTGTTACCAGGAGACTACATTTTTTTAAGGGTTGTTCCGCCATGAACAGCCTCGCTGTTAGTTACAATCAGTCTCTTTGGAGGCGTCAATATTATTACAAATTCGAGAAACATAAACTTATTGGATTCAATGATAAGGTGTTTTCAATACAACTCTCTAACAAAAGCCCCATTCTCCCTTGCCTGTTTCACTTACTACTACACTCATCCATACTCAAACTAAATTATATTTTTTATTTACTAGAAGGAGCATTTCCATTAGAAATACCAACTGCGATGTTAATAAGTGTTGCCTTTTATAAATTAAGAAAATTGCTTGTTTTTCTTCCTATTTTCCGATTCCAATAAAATTATGAATACTCAATTTCACTTACCTCAAATCCTTTATTTGGAAAATTAATTTTCGGCCATGATAAACTGGCGAACAATAAATGCCAGGCAACAAAACCATACTGCAAGTACATATACACCGAATAATCTTGCAGTTGATTGATCATTCGGTGAACATGATCCGAAAAACAAAACCATGTGGAGGCTTCAACGACTCCGTTTAAGTTCGGATCAGGCATTTTCTGACCCAGATAATTCTCAAACACTCCTTGCATTAATCTGTTAAAAAACGAAGTTTGAAATATAAATTTTGAAACAATCAATCAATCGTACCTTTCGTAATCACCTCCGCTATGTACAACGTCTAGAACATGTTTTACTCGAACTCCCATCGACATATCCGTCATTGTTACAACTTCCTTCTCCTTATCATGGAATTTCGATCGGGTAATTTGTTTTTTGGGTCTTTGAGTCTGCAAAATGAAACAAAAATCAGAAATGAATTAATAAAAATTTCATTTAGAAAAAACTGTACAACTATTACCTGAAAGATTGCCGACCACACATCGAATAATCCGCGGTGTCGATCCTTTTGTCCCAAACTACTCCGTAAAACTTCATGGAGAGTAAGACGTTTTTTTGCTGCGCTAAAAAATTGCATCATCGATATACAAGATCGTACATCGTTACCAGATTTTTCGGCTAGTGCCAATAGAGATCCTAAATCAGTTAGTAAACCTTCTCGCCGCGAAATATCCAAGAGCCTGAAATGATTTCAACAAATCCTAGTGTCCTTTAAAATTGCTCTGTACATATTTGCAATTCATCATACCGTTCAGCTAAACGCGATGAATCAATGTGCGGGAAGTTGACAACAAATGCAATTTGCCGAAGTTGTCGTAGTGCCGGTACATACATGTCATTGCATATGCAAATGATTGGTCTCTTAAGGATTTGTTTATTCGATTTGGTACCTTTCTTTCCCTTTTGAATAACATTATCCGTTATGAATTTGATAAGAAAGTCGATCGATTGTTGCGGGGCTCCGTCAATTTCATCTGCAAAAGGAGAAGTATGAAAAATATTACCCAAGATCAACAAGACGAAATATTTTCCGTACCTAATATGATACAGTTTGGACGTTTGTCTTGATTTAACACCGAAGTCATTTGAGTACCATTTTCTAGAGCCAATCGAAATGCCTCTGGACTTCGATCGTCAGAAGCATTTAACTCGCGAATATTGTATCCAGCGTGTCGTGCTATTGTATGTGCTAAGGTTGTCTTGCCCAAACCAGGCGGTCCACATAGAAGAGCGATTTTTTGTATTGGTCGACCATGATCATCTCTTTCTGTGTTTAGAGCGTTTTTTATTCGTTTATTCCAGCCACCAGTTGACTCAAATTTCCCTGTTTTCTTATTAAATGTGTTTAATTTATTAATGTTGATGCTAGTAGCCTTGAATTCCCTGTGAAAAGATTTAAAAAAAAACAGTTTATTTAAAATACAACGCTTAACATTTGAGGACGGAAATTTACATCAAGTTCTTTGCCTCGTGTCCTTGGTAAATTCTTCTTATGGGTGGCTCTCCACCGCCTTAATGTCACAAACCTAGATCTAAATTCGACTCACAACTCGCTGTATGGATCTAATTTCCAAATAGCGTGTTATTTGCCAGTTTAATAGTTTAATTTCCGGTTTAGTTTCCTTTCAAGAATTAGACTAAGCGATCACGGGAAAAAATTATTCAAACGATGGGAGGAGACACGTGGCACAGATGGCAAATCACTGGTACGAGTAATTGGGACCGTATTTGCTAGCTTAGACAGCTACCAGCCTATATGATTTTGGCTGCCAATTGCAATTGACGATATTTACTGAAATTATAATAGCAAAACCAACTAGGCTCTACTCACTTTCCAAACACGATTTTGTCCCACATTTTAAGCCAAAAAAGGAGACTTCGATTAGTAGATTCGTCTGATAAAAGATCGATATACCGTCGCGGTTTATATTTATCCACCCAGAGGTTCTCTCCACTCACAACGTTATTTTCTGTAACTGCCTGCTCGACTATAACAACATCGTTATCTGCACTCGTCATCCGTTTTAATACCTAAATTGAAAGAGTACAAATTGTGAATTATAATTCAAATAGAATAATGCTTTAAATTACTCACAATTTCTCGCGCCTCATTCCATATTTCGGAATTCGATTCGCCCAAAAGGTTACCGTATCCTTTGCTGAAAACATTTACTTCGTCGATGTGTTTCGTTTCGTATTCCTCCGAATGTTTTCGAACGTAAACTCGATCTAAATTGTCGTGTGATAGGACAATAAATGGCCACCTAAACGGAAAATGTCACCAATTCATAACGATTTTTGTTAGAAACAAAAAAATTAAGTTAATATCAAATGGTTAAGTAAACGATCATATTTATGTCTATTACTTTAAGGAATGTCTTTCAAGTGTCTATACATGGTGTCCGGTAATCCCTGTGAAAAATTGAAACTGGTGATAAAACCGAACATACCTTATCAAAATATCACAACATGATCTTAGTAAAATACTATCGATTTCGAAGAAAATATTTCTATCCAATATATCTATCGACAAAGAAAACAATGAAAGCAATGTCCAAAACCGTCGGATCTACCTACGACTTGTGCAACCATGGATGATTTGTTGCCTTGATTTTAGCTGTAAAAATTTGTTCAGGCTGTAAAAAGGTTCAAGTCATAAAAGGAAAGTCAACCACTGAAGATGATGTTTTTAACCCGGAACTGTAACCTTTTACTGCAGAGAACCAACTTATACAACCAATGTCTAGGAGAAGAACCTTTCGCTAAAAGACGGTCTACCAGGGAAAAACTACATTCGAAGAAAGCTTGACGAAATAAAAAGAGTAGCATCAAAAACAATTTTTGGATGAAAAGATGAAGATGACCATCTGCCGTCTACTGAGGACGAGGTGATTCACAAACTGACGATGAAATATGCAACCGCAAGTGACAAGAATATTAAGGAATTGGTTTTATATTTGAGTCCTGATAAGTGTACAAGAAAAAAAAAAACAATTATACAATTCCCCGACATATTTTCATATACAGCTGGAAGTAAAAACGGACTTCAATATCTCGCACACAGGAGAAGCCTTTCTTCCGATATCATCGCTAAAGTGGAAGACTTTTACTGCAAGTATGGCATTAGTCAAGTAATGCCAGGTAAGAAATATTTCGCTTCGATCCAAATACATGGTAAGAAGGATGTCCAAAAACATTTTGGGGAATTTGAAGCAAGTGTAAGGTAAATGGTCGTTCGACTTGGAGATAGACTACCGTGCCATGACTGATCCGATTCTTATGGAGTGCGCGGACAAGGTCAACTCCGGAAAATGGCTTACTATAAATTGTTGTGAACGGAAGCCTTGGAGTGAATATTTTGACTTGAAAAAGTCAAAATATTCGAAGGAAAAGTAAGGTATGAGGAAACAGTGGTCCAATTCCAACTACGTCCGAATTGGTGTCCAAAGTTCGAGCTGGAGCTACGCGCTTACTGGCGTCCGGGCTAGCTATGGCTGTAAGGGGGGGAGGGGGGGGGGGTTGCTCGAAAATGCAACCATAAATCCTAGGCCTGTACAAAAAAATTAGTCGCTCCGACTTACCCTGGAAATTAAAATTTGGGATATGTTTCCCAATAGGTCATGAGAGACCGAGAAGCGAAGAGAGTGTTGCAGCGCCCTGTTTGCCTGTCCTGCCTCATAAATATCTATATTTTGATGCGAGTTTCATTTTAGTGTCATCACTAAGAACTTAAGTCGAGGCTTAAAAGAAGTTAACAAACATGCCCATATACGGTTGAACCACCCAATTTTCGTACAGTTGTTACAGGTGCCCTGAAGGAAAAGAAACAAACAAACGAATGAACTCGGTGCCGATGTAATGAGTTTCTATTTTTGCTAGTATTTAGTTATTGTTTTTCTATGTCCTGAATGCGCTCGATGAGACGCTCACGGTGTTGCGCCCTCACTCTCATTCGGAGCCCGGAATTACAACAGAAGAACAAAAGAAGAGCTGGACCTCGAGAGAGTAAAGAATTTTATGATTACGGATTAGTTAGGTTTAGGATTGTGAATTATTAGAATTAGTTAGTTTTAGGATTATGAATTACTAGATTTAGTTAGGTTTAGGATTATGAGTTATTAGAGTTAGTTAGGTTTAGGATTAGGAATTAATTAGAACCCCGGCGTAAGTCGTTAAGCACCATGGTAACAACAACATCGAATCTCGGCTTCGCCCCGTCGGCGCACGTTTGCACATACACATACCGAGCTGACCAATAGCAATGGTCGCTAAATACTGCGCGGAGCGAAATTAGCCGCTAGAAAGCGCAATCGGGTAAACAATGTTTGGGTTTGAATCCTGGAGGACCGAACAATAAATTATTAATCGAGGAAAGTCGTCAAATCCGAGGAGAAAGTTATCCATGGATTTAAGTTTGGAAGTCGGGATTAACGACCGAGCGCCAGCGATCGTTGACCTAAAACCGTCATTTAAGCTGAGGTAACCGTTTTTGAAGCTGACCGAAGTTTTCCTAGGAGTGGCGGATCCGAAAACGGGCAGTTTATTGGAGACAGTCAAACAAGGAAGTCAGAGGAGAATTTTAAAAAATAGTGCCCGAAGTCTGTACTTTATAATCACAAGTCGGTGACGGTATAAATATAGTGATCGTACAGCGAGAAACGACTGGCCGAAGTTACAATCACGGCACGGTGAGCGTAGCCCATATTAGAAGGACGACAAGCTATTAGCGCCTCGTCAGCGAAGCCTACGAGTTCAACACCAACGACGGGCAGCTTCATCGGAGACATAGCGGCGAGCTTTTCACCAGTATCCGGAGGACAGCAAGTAAAAACGACGGACGAGGAATCAGCGAGGGATTCTTCTACACCAGCAGCGCCCTAGTTTATAATCCTTAGAGCAGGAGGTAGAACACGTCTAAGTAGAATCGGATTAGGCCAGGTAAATTTTGAATCAGCAATTAAATTAAGTAGAATAGAACGTAAAGGGTTAATTTTTGCAACACCGCGCGAATTAATTAATATTGAATAAAAGAATTGTGATCGTGAGACTAATTTCAAATAATTATTAATTTTTATTTGTGTTGTGACGTGTTTTAGCTCGGTTTTCGTTCGTACGAAATTTATATTTAGCGCGGTCAATATCGTGGAAGATATCAGAACGGGTTCTTAGAAAAGAATCACTGGCGCCCACGACCCTTCTCTGGGTTCAGCCGGACAAGGCCCCGTTCGCCCCTTTGGTACAAGGGGTTTCTTATTGCGGTTTCCAGCGGGAACACCCGCTACTTGCGGTATCGAGACCGCTTACGGGAGTTAAACCGTAATACAGTGCAATTAAGACAACCGTTTTTTCTCTCGCGCAACTAGAATGTGGAACACATTTCCTTCGATTGTGTTTTCTAGCGTGTATAACGTACAGTCCTTTAAATATAACATCCACTTATTAAATCTTATTTTTATTTAATTTTTTTCCCCGACTTGACTGTATGAAAGGCTGAGCCCTAAGTCCTGTTCGGAACTATAGAAAATGGGTTTATCACCGGAATAATGGCGATAAAGAAACATTTCTTAAACATGTCAGGAAATCGACGCCAAGTTAAAGAAGGTTAGAGATTCTAGGCTCAACTCTTCCATACACTTTATCTATTTAAAGCGTTGGGCCTAGAAAGTAATAGCGCAATATCAATTGATTCAAAATAGGAAACATAGTAGCAATTATTTCTGGATTATTGCTGTGGATACCGTCTAATACCGCCTATACTCATCAGAGATGTCCCTTTTCAAGTTTATATATTACCAAAAACAATTGAACTCTGAGAGATGGAATAAATTGGTAATCTCTGCGAGTTAAAGTGTTACATTCAGATCAAGAGGCTATTGAGATTTGTCCTTATCGGGGTACGGAGATTCACCACGCTACTGTAGATATCACCACCCTTCTATTCGCTAGTACCCTGTAAAATAGTTTTCAAACAAAAATCAAGGACGGTACTCACTTGGGCACAACAAGCGATAAATTTTGCGTCTTGAACGTGTGCAGTGCGTTCAAACGATCGACTGCATCGACTTTAAGTGGATTGTTCGTTTCACGTATCTTCTTCCGGGCCTCTAGAATTTTTTCAATCATTTCCAGATCGCGTTCTTCTTCGCTCTTCAACTTCTTCGCAACCTTGTCCATGACAAAGTCGTCTTCAATATCGTGAATATCGCCGAAGAGATCTTCGAGTCGTCGCTTCCGACTGATTCCGATATTTTGGATTTCGGTTAGCGGATCGAGTGGAAGCATTTCGAAGCTATTCGTTCGGCCCATTGGTGTCGACGAGATTCGTTTGCCGACACCGCCCGGTGTCCCGAACAGCCTTCGATTCGCCATCCCGCTACCTTCGTACGATATTTGGGAAAGCTGTGGACTCTGCAGGGTACTTTGATTCAACGATTTCGATGTGCATGGCAGAGGCTCGGTGGGATTTACTTTGTCGTAGCCCGCTGCAAATAAACCCACTGAAAGAAACGAGCGGAAATTACTATGCAGCGTTGGGACTGGGTATAGGAACAGGGGAGTAATTACTTTCGTCTACCATTTCCATTTCCTCATTGTACATGAGTTCGAACTCCTCCTCCTCCGTCGGGTACTGACTCATTTTGCTGATTTTTCTGTATTTCACTGATTTGGCTGATTATTTAATTAAATCAAAAACACTATTCGTCTTACACTTTGTTATTTGAATCGAACATGTCAAACTTTTCCCGCTTAAATTCCCAGTTGGTAACGAGTCTCTTTCACGACTTTTCTTTATGGTTTGAACCTAAGGTATCGTATGATTTCTTTCCAACATTGTCTTTGCTCAAAATGTAGAATATAACCACCAGGACTAGAGACAAATTACGACACCATCTGACGGTTTCTTAATTGTACTGTCAGTTAAACGGCAAAAATATAAATTGTGACTTTTCAAAAATTCAATATTTTCGGTTAATTGTTGTGTGTAAAGTAAGTGATACTATATACGTTTATTTGCCATATAAAATGATTGTAATAAAATTTCATTTCAGGATCTTTTTGATAAGCAAGCCGGAAAATTATAGGTAAGAGAAATATATGTTGATTTTGATTTTTTTTTTATCTTTTCACGATTGCGTTAGAGAATTTTTTTTTGAAAGGAAAACAGATTAGTTAGGATTTTATGTCAGTGACGCGGATGCTTCATTTTTTGAAGAAGGCGTAATTTTTGTTAGGAACCTTTCTAGATCAAGTTGAGCGGGTTGATATCAAATTATTTGAACTGTGGAATTTGGGGTAGGAAAATTGGCAATGAATGGCAATACTCCATCATTACTAGGTCCAGTCTACAAATCAAACACGAAGTGAGCAGCTTAGTTACAAGATTTCAATATGAACCGGAAACAAATAACTGCCAAGCATTTCAGCAGGCTAGTTTTGAAGAAGGCTAGACAAATAAAGGAGTCTTATGAAACTACTCAGCCAGCACCCAGCTCTTCAGCACATGATAGTGTTCATAATGAAGAAGAGCATCTTAACTGTACTCGTGTATTAAAATTAAACAAATTTTTTTACAGAAGCTTGGCGTGACGAAAGGGGATACGAAAGGTATTGTTTAGAACTTAAGAAGTGTTTACGGCTGGCTCGAGACAGATCGGACAAAAGGAAGAAAAGGGCTCAAAATTAAATTAATTTTCATAGTTCATAAGATGTTTATATCCTTTATTTTTGTTAATTGTTGTTTAATTGTTCAGTATTAATTGTTTAGTATGTATATTTAGTTACAATTAAAATTTCAGTTGCAATTTATCAAAGGTGGTTTTTATTTATTACTCATATATCTTGCTAGTGCAGCAGATATATTTTTGGCAAGAAATTAATTCTTATTCCAATCTAATCCTTCAACCCCAGAAAAAAAATATAATAATCTATTACAACAGATGGCGCTGAACAATAAAATTTTTAGCTATCGCGACTTTCGCCGAAATGTCTCCGAGAATCGGTGCGCATTTGTCTCGATACGTGTATTTTTTTCATACAACGTCTCGGAGAATCTCGCAGACAGAGCGACATGTCTCCGAGAAATCTGCGAGATTCTCGCAGATTTTACCAACTGGGTTACACATTCGACTGTCAATTTTTTGTTTGTTTTTGTAACAAAAACAGTTCCTAATTCTGTTAATACCCACTAGGTGGACAGCCGTGATAGCGAAGACACAGTTTCCAATGCAACCAGGTCGAACCACCGTCTCCAAAATGAAATCCAAAACTCACTTCCATAGACAACAACCAATCTTAATTCTGTTCATACACTGTTTTCATAGTAGTTCGCGATATCGTCGTCCGATGACTCATGTGTCGTATGACGTAAGAAGCTCAATAACTAAACTGATTTATTTCACATACTTTTATCGCGTCTTTTCAAAACTATGGATAAATGCTGAACCCTCTAGTGAAACTCGCCGTTTTAAAACACTCCAAGACGCCGTTCAGTGGACTTGCAACTTTGAACAGAGAAATTAAATGGTGAGGGCAAACAAAAAGTAGACTGGACCTTAGAATAAAACACGAATCGCCCAAACGAGAATAAAACACAATAAATACCACAAAGTTGTTGTTATTAATTTATAATCGATGCTTGAAAGGCAGAAGAGGACAAGCGAGAAAATTTAAATTTTTCGAGGCTGCTAATTCAGCTGAAAATTGAAAGCAAAATAATTCAGAATCGGCCTTTTAACCTGTCTGAGTCCAAAGTAATCACTCCTGAATACTTCAAGCTCGAAATTTACGTTTATCCGACTAGGAAGCGCTGAATAGTTTCTTCGGTGCCTTGGAAGCTGTTCTTTAAAACTAGAAATTGTGACCTGTGATTTAATTACCGAATATTGAAGGGAGTGACACTCTCCATATCCTTCAACGACAAGAAAGGTCGCCCATTTCAAGACTCTTGGCTCTTTCAAAAGTTTCTTATATGCATAGACTAAAGTTTTGCAATTCAGAACAAACTCCATTTCAGAAAACCGATATTTATTTGTCAAGTCGCGAAATTCCTGTAAACTTACTCTGAAACGTGGCAAATTTGGCCACGAGCAGAAACCGAAGTAGAAAATTAGTGGCGCGAAATTTTTCTAATCTTTATCCAAAGCGATTAATAACCATAGACGCGCCGTGAGGGGGCCGGGAGGGTCCGCCACCTTCCAGATATCGGCTTGGACCCTCCCAGAGACATAATTCTGGACCGTTCCAGAAAAATAATTTCTTCCTATCCTACCGCAAACACTTTACTTGTTAATTGTTTTTTGTCAAATGTTTTTTAACCATACAAACAATATAAAAGAATCTTTTAAAATTAATGAACCAAATCTCAACTGACTTTTGAAAATAACAAGACATTTTTGAATTTTACTATCATTGCTCTTTCGATCTGACGAGAGCTTTACAAGATTGCTTCAATTTAGCAAGATAAATTGGAAATTGTTTTTTGAAACAACGAGATTCTCATGAAATATTATGAGTTTTACGAAATTGTAACAAGATTAATCAAGTTCATAAACTAAAGAAGATATGTTTTTGAATGTAACCAGCTTTTTTTGAGAATAGTTTTGAATTTTACGAGAACTTGGATTTGGATTTTTTAGTATATATTTTGCTACTGAAGTCTTACTAATATATTATTTACTTCAAATTATTATTTTCATGGTATTGAAATCAGAAAACTTTTGGTTATATGTTTAAATATATATTATAAATATTATATAGTCTAGTACTTATTTCAGTTAAGAAGAACAACTAAAATTGAAAAAGTCAAGTAACTTCAAGTAACGTCGACTTCGCCATAGTCAAGCTGTAGAAGCAAATCAAAATAAATGTAAAACAATTATTACATTATATATATATATAATATGTAATATTATTTAATTATTATGGACTGCAAGATTTTCCTTCCACAGTTGTGTTATAGAACATCTGTTGAATGAAAATCAGCACATTTGATGCTGCGTGTGGGTAATCAACATCGAAAATGTGAAAAATATTTTGTAAGCTTGCAAAGCTTGCGAAACGCTACTGCATATAAAATTATGACCAGAAACATTAACCGCAATTTGATCAAATTTATATTTTATTGCCCTATTATGATAATACGAGCAGTAGGTACTTGAATAATTTATATCTTTTGCTACTTTAAAATAATTCAAAAAGGAGTTCTGTCCATCTCTCACAACTTTTTAGAGGTTTTCCAGTTGGTTTTAAGAATGCAGGAAGTAAGTACAATAAAATTAAGTTTTTCACATCTATAACAAAAGAAAACAGTTAGCTACCTATTTAAATTGTAGAAACAATAAAAATTAAAATCTAATATATTGAGCTCTTGTTTCTTAAAATCCTTAAAACCTCTCCTGAACTCTGTGTCAAGAGTAAACATCTTTTATTGCGCTTTTAAATATATCACAGGATTAAAATAATTTGCAAATCACAGTTGGATACATTGTTGCAAAATTTTATAAAAAATATATATATACCTAATATATAATATATTTAAAAAATATTTTAAAAATAATATAAAATTATAAATCTTTAATAATAAAATCAATAATTAAAAATAAATTATACTCGTTTATAAACTTGCTAAGCAAGCTCCATCATTATGTTTGTACATAGGCCACATGTCCATAATATCAATGAATTTAGTTTTCATGTGATGGAACCTCTATGACCGCAAATTTTTTCATGCATCAAGATTAGATGTGAGTGGAAAAGAAGAATTGAAGTGGGGTAGAGTTTTGAATAGAGGAACTTTTCTAAGGATCATAACATTTTTTTATATGTTTGCCAAATGGAGCTGTTTCGTGAAACTTACCATTACACTTAAGGGGGTCGTCTAGTGTGTCAGATCAAAAAAATCTATATTTTTTTTTTTCATAAATCACATCTAAAACATGTATAGAAGACGTGGGTAAAAGAATTTTTCGAAATTTGAAGCCGTTGAAAAGTTACAGCCGTAAACCGGAGGAGCTATACGGAGCGCGCGGGGCGGCGCAGCGCTGGCTTTCACATCGAATATTCTCGATCCCAACTGCTTATCTAGCTTTTTTGTGTACTAGACTCAACTAATGGGTACTGTTCACAAAACCTTTGAAGAAGAGGAAGGTGTACTCTATGGTCCAGGCATAGCAGATTGATGGTGAGACCATTTTCTTATTATGAATTATATGCAACAACTTTCAAACGCGTTTTTCTCAAAACACGATTTTTTCAAACTGCTGCCATGATATCTCAAAAACTATTTGATTGATTCTGCTCAAATTTATACAGCATCTTCAATACATATATAACTACAAGTTGAACTAAAATAATTAAGATTGCTTCGTTAGTTTTCTTTTTATCAGCTATATAGACCCCAAAAAAATATTAAAAATTTAATTTTTTTTGTAGGGCGTAAAAAAAATTATTTTTTGGAATTCTAACTTTATTTTAGTTCCATGTAGAGCCTCAAGTCTCACGATTAAAATTGCGTTTGGTTTTTTAATTTCACATAAGCAGAACGGCCGGACTCATGGCAGCAGTGGAGCACCTCTTTTTATATATGTGTTCCTGTTGGGCGGTGTATCTTCGACTATATTCTATATAATGACTTCAAAAAATTCACAAAGTTTGTTTAAATGTTAATGAAAATGATATATAATTTATAAATTATTTTATTTTAATGGTTTGTCAAAAAAGAATTCCCCAAAAAAGCATTAAAAAACTGCCTTCACACTAGACGACCCCCTTAAGGGCTCATATACCCCAGAAATTTTCAAAAAACTTTTTTTTTTTTACAGATTTTTATTTTTTATACCTTAAAGAATTTAAAAAAAATTAGAATTTAGAAAATTCCACTCCATTACAAAGTTATAGCAATAAATGTGACCAGACATCGGTTTGGAGAGGCTTCCTGGCTAATTGCCGCGCCACTCTCAACAGCAGCGGTTAGCATTTATTTTTTCGCAAAAGCTGGGTTTCATAGAAAACAAGGTCATTTATAGGACCATCTGTGAAAAACACGAAGATCCAAGAGGAAGAAGGTGTACAGTACGAAGCTGGAATGGGAGACTAGCCGTAACTACACGTTGTACCTACCAAAAACTTTAAACGCATTTTTCTCGAAACTATGTTTTTAGACATGGTCACGATAACTCAGTCAATTTTCAATATTTTCCAACTTTTTTTTTTTAAATTTTGATAACTATTTTGTCTATAGTCTGACGAGAGGTTTTTTTAATTTTTTGCTTCGAAATTTTTTTATAAATTATTAAACGCAAAATTTTTTTTAAAAAACTGATTATTAAAGTTTGAAATATTGTAACTTATTTATTTTTGAAAAAAAAAGAATTCCCTACGTCAGACTATAACTACTACATTACTTTACAAGATTCTTTTTTATTTTTGCAAATTGAATTATTTTTGGTGAAGTTATGATGCCGACCAGGAGGCGCCATGGTTTTCATAAGTAATCCATTTATACTCGTAAAAAGCAATGCTAATATTAAAAAAAAAAAATTTTTTTCTAATAGTTGAATAGTTAATAAGATATGTGAACTCAACAATTAAATTTTTTTTCACTATATAACCTTTATAATAATTTTTCAAATTTACTCAGTTTTCAGCGTGTGCAGGGGTATATGAGCCCTTAAGACATTTGAAATCATTCCTATACAACCCATTATATTTTCGAAAGTGGGTTAAATATTTTTTAATGTCAGTAAAAGAACGTTTATTTTGTTCGTTTTTTCACTATGGCAAAAAAGCAAGAAATCATCTTACCTTACCTTATTCCCGATGTTAGAACGGAAATTTAATTAAAGAAATATTTAAAATGGAACATACAGAAAAAAATAGGATACATAAGTAATACTTTTTTCACAATTTACACAACTTTAATAGTTAAGGGATTTTTTAAACTTCCGCTCGTTTCGTTTGCATTGCTACTAAAAAAAATGCAAACGAATAGCGACGCGAATTATTATAAGAAAGATTTAAAAAGCTTTTTAATTTCAGAAGAATTTTTGAAATATACAAGACGATCTTTAATTGTCTTGTAAATTTAAAAAATCAGTGTGGCCGGTACTGACTGACTTTGAATATGAATATGGATAACAAAATATAAACGAACACAAAGCTGTTAAGTGAGAATCAAGAAAATAATACAAAATAAGCTAGGAATTTATAAATAAAATTTTTTTTTGTTATCGAAATTGAAGAAAATATCTTACGAATACAAAAAATTTTTTGAAATAGCCATCAAATCTTCGGTAACGCTAAAAATCTTCAAATTGAAGAAAAATCTTCAAATCTGGCATCGCTGCTACTACTCAAGATAGATACTCGAATCTCTCAATCATAAACATTGAATCTAATTTTAATGGCTCTCTTTTGGTTGCTACTCGAAACCAAACGACAGTGAGTTCCCTAAATTGAGTGAAGAGATTTTTACAGGATTTTTATATGGCAGCTACTCGAAGGAGGACTCATAGGAACTTTTTCAAATTTCTATCCTTCAACTGCAGCTATTGGAAAAACAACGTATAAAACATTTCAAAGTCGTAGCCTAAGACTAATCATTCGTTATACGAACACCTAATCTGTAAACACAAAAAGGACAAACTTGTATAAAAATCATGTGTGCCTTTCAAAAGAAGTCGTATGTTCTGATCCATTCGGCCCCTGCCAGATTTCAGGACACGGCACGCCTATGTTAATAACTTCATTAAATCGTCGATTCCACGACTTACTTTTGGTGATCGTTCAGTCGTTGATCCGGTCTGAAAAGTTAGTTTACTCGTTGCTAGTCTACGTTACCAGGTAGCATCCAGTATCTCCATGATGATCACGATCACCTCCCTCACAGCATCCTCTTCATTTTTGCACTCGTATTATATCAAGAAATTTGTAGGGACTCAATGTCAAAAGTCCACTTGTCCGAATGGCATATCCCTCCTATTACCCTCTAAAACTGCTTCACTTCTCTGTCTAAACCTATTCTACAGAAAACATCCACCGTAAAACAAAAGTGCCAAATGTTCAACCCATTCCCAAAAAGGATTCAAATCGAACCTCCCACTGATCGCCAATGCTATTACTTCTGTGTTCTCGAAAGTAATGGAGAATGCTGTCGATCGCAAAATCATAATTAATCCAGACCGTTCTATAGGCGATCTAAATACCTTATGGAATGCTGGAACTCATGTTATCATCGCTATGGTGAGGGCCAAGTGCTTGTACAAGATATAGCAAAGCTTGTGGCATAGTCTTGAATAAGTCTCTTCTTGCCAAATGCTTTTGATACCTCCCTGACCCAATGGACTGAGAGCTATTACCAAAGACTATCCATAAGAAGACGGGACACTACGCAGTATCTTTCAAATAAAAATTTGACCTTGGTTTCTTTATTTAATGAGATGAGGGAAGTAGATAGCAATAGCAAGATGCATGATTAAAGAAGAGACAAAAACTGATAACGAGTCGCATTCACCAATATAATGATATCCGCACAGAACGCCTATAAAAAAAACCGACATCAAATCATGTGCAGACACAGCTCAGCTGTGCTTGTGTGATTTCATTTCTCATATTGTTCCTATAAGTTTGTATGCTGAAACACTTGAGAATAGAACAGCCGCAAAAAATGCGTTCTGTGCCGTGCTTTGAGAAAAACGATGCACACAGATGCGAATGTGTAATCATTCATTTTGGCATATGAGCGTACTCTTTTCTTCGCATGTGAATTTCCGTAAGAATATGGAATTGGAATTGTTCAATCGGATTTCTTTGTTCCGCTTATGCAATGATTTTTTGGTTTTTTTACACAAAAAATGCATGTGTATTAAGTGTCCCGTCTTGTTGTAGATAGTCTTTGCTATTACTCAGAACGATCTATGTCAGTAGTTTTAGGTGGCATTTCGTGATCTCTGCTTCCAATTCATTTCGGCTTTACTCAAGGCTATGTTTTATCTCCGACTCCATTTCTAATCTCATCAACGATCTTTTATCGTCAACTCTAAATCCGATCCACAGTTTTGCATATGATAGTATGCTTGACTGTACCTTTAGCTTTAAGTCAGTTGGAATGGCAAATCAACAGTCCTTGAATTACTTGTGGACTCATTCTCGCTCATCCTTGAGAAATGATCTAACTTCGATCCGGGATTGGGACAGGATTAATAGAGTCGAATTCAATGCTTCAAAAACTCAAGCCTATCTGCAAAACCAGACCCATTTAGATCGATACTTTCTATATATCGGACGATTTTTATATCCTCTGTATGTCCTGTGATAAACTCCTCAATTGGGCTCAACAATAGCATTAGATGCATCAAGACGCCTCGACTTACCGAGTATGACTCACTACTCCAAACAACCAGAAAATTGAATAAAAAGCGCACAGGCGCATGAGTCCTCCTGCTCAGCGTCAGTTTTGTTTCTGTTGTTCTCTTGATCCATCTCAGTGAAATACAATTAAATTAATTAAAAAAAACATTGTCTCTATCATATGTGAGCTGGAGCGCCCAAAACTTGCCTGACTCTACTCGATCGTATTCAAGGATCTGCGATCTACAAACTGTTATTTACTGAAGAATCACTTTTTAACTCCTGCAATCGCGCAGGGCAAATCAACATTATAGTTGCGCCTTAAGCGTTTTCTTCTGTAATGAGTTTTAACTAAAAACAAAATAGTAAATGGAATTTACTACTAGGCATTTTTTCCATTCATGTAGAAATTTATACCTTTAAGAAAAGAGCAAGAGAATTTCGGGTTTTAAAAAATAAAATTTAATTCCTTTTCATTGACAACTCATAGTTTTTATTATTTTTATTTATTTATCGATTAAACTTTACAAGCTGCTTCACAGGCCTCTTTTGTTTCGAAATTGTTCCCATTACCATCACAGCCGCCATAAATAAATTGCACGCATTCCTTTGTAGTTGGATCGTAGGCGAATTTCGGCAAATATGCTAAGCATCTGCCTGCTCTTGACGGTAAATCACAAATCTCTAAAAAATAAAATTAATTTGTTAATTATTCTCGAATTTCACTAAATAATATTTAATTATCCGTAGAGCACAAAAAATGAGTTAAATTAAAATTCAATTTTAGATGCCCAGCTTATACGTTCCATAGTAATCGCACTATAATTGAAAAAGTACAGGACTTTTGTTTGGGAGCTGCGTGGAGAGAGATAGTACAGGGCAAATTTCAGATTAACAAACCAAGCCTTATATGTTAAGTAGGTCCTTTCGTGTAGCATTTTGTGCTACTTTTTTTTTTATTGATCTACAATTTTCTAATGATCTTCAATCTTTCCGTGGGGAAGGTATGTCTGGTAGCTGGTTGACATTAGACGTTAGTTATAAGTACTTATTTTTGTAGGGTTTTTGAATTGGTATAGTAGTTGCTCCAACCATCATAATTTTCACTATATTCGTTCCCGCATAAGCAAATAGTGAGTTAATTTATTGAAAAAAAATTGCACATCATTCTAGTAATTGAGACACAATTATAACAAAGTTTTCAAATGACTTCGGTATGGAAGCTACGTGATGGAGCATGTGATTTTTTTTAGGAAACCTATCATAAAAAAATTTAAAGCTTTAACCAGCGTCTTTTCAATTATGGACATATCAGTTTATTGATGCACTAGTTTTTTAAGAACATTTTGAGGCATTATCGGTTATATACATAGTAACATTTTTGTTACGTTGAACGCTAATCTGTGTCAGCTGGATACTCGAAGAAATGGTTGAATTTTCATGAATAAAATTCGAATAATTGACATGGTGAACAATTGACGTAAACGCGTTGTTGAGTCATTTAAATAACTTTTAAGGGTTCATGCTAGTTTGACTGTTTCAAAAAAATTATTTTTTTTTTCATTTTTCGAAAGTATGTACATTCAAAAATATTGTGCGAAAAATTCATAACGATCCGTCCACTCTAAGTGCGTTTTCCATGTCTTTTGCGTTGCTACCTGTGCGCGATCTCGAGATCTCGAGCGATTTTGAAGAAAAAAAATCTTTAAACGCGTTTTCTCGAAACAACATTTCCTCGTGCTGCGGGACTGAAATTTTCGAAACCACTCAACCGATCTTGATCAAATTTGAACCACCTATTTCTGAAATGCATAATTCTAGTCAGAACTAGAACTAAGTCATAATATTCAATTTTACTATTTATTTTGATGCAATAAACAGTCAAAAATGTACCATTTTTTTGTGTTTTTTCGACAAATAGTCCGCCGTTTTGTTATTTATGCATGAATATTTAAATTTTTAGTTCCGACTATAATCACAGTTGCACTGAATCTAAAACTTCTTGATTTTTTTGTTTCAGACGAATCTGCTGTACTGAATAAATCCCTCAAGTCCCGGGGATTTTTAATAACAAAAACTATAAAAATGAAATAAAAAAAAATAAAATCAACTACCTTTAGAGTATATTTATTAAGCCCAAAAAGAATTCCAACAATATTTGTTCCAGCAACCTCAAAAAAAAATTCTAAAAATTGTCTTTTTTTTGAGCGTACAAACTAGCATGAACCCTTAAATGGCAATCATCCGAAAAAATGGAAAAATTATGAACCGTTAACAAAATAAGTTTTAACAATTATTTGAAATTCAAATATCAACTTTCTAGCCAAAAACGTTTACGAGTAACCGTGCGTTTGTTCAGTCGATAGATTACTGAAAAAAAAATTTGAGTGATTATATTCCTTTAGTTTTTTCGCACTTTTTTTCAAAACACATTTTTTTAAGTCGAGCAACAGCATATTTTTGTAATCAAGGTCACAAAGATTATAAATAGGAATTATAATTTATTTTTAAATATCAAATTTAAAATGGTATCGTATAATAATTTTACATTCTAGGTAATTCCGAGTTGTGTAAATTGACTCCAGTTTGAATTAAACATATTATTTTTCCATTCGTATTCATATTTCAGAACATATCAGATTTCAGATAACACAACACAAATTAAAATTAGTTTTTCTGACTCTGTTAATTGTACTGCGTTTTCACTTAGTTCTTATTAATAAACATTTTATCTACAATGAATCCAATACTTACCGCTTTTGGCTGTTGTTTGAATGAACAAAAGACTGACAAATGCGAATACAAAAATAAGCCACTTCATTCTGACTGTGATTTTTTCTAAATGTGCTTCCAGTAAAATACGATCACCAACTGATCAAAATTGAGCAAAACTTTCGAATTTAAATGCTTAATCTTGTATTTATTATCATCCGGTTAATATTCGATGATTTGGTTCATAGTCAACTAAATTAAAATTTGTCCCCGAACTTTACAACCTCACTATCACTTGTTGTTAATTCGTTTTACGTAATTCAAAAAAATTAAGAACAAAATGCAAGAATTTATTTATTATGCGAATTGTAACCAGAATTCCAAACGAAATGGTAGACACTTACAGAGCACAACAAAAATTACCATGTCTGTAAACAATATTAATTGATTTATTGTTAATTTTTATTAGCTATGTTCTACGTTTTTAATATCACTTCAGAAATTTCATTTTGTATCCAATTCTTAGATCAGATGGATTTTGAAAGAATTTCTATGATTTTTCAGCATTGCTAAGACCGTAGAGACTTTAAAAAAATCTGCCAACAGTCTGGGCACAACTTTATTATTTTTGGGTATAAGTCAGGAACGCGTTTAATGCCGAAATGCGGTGCAGGTTACTATGCGACTGACAACCCAAAAAAATAACGTTCCAAGCAGCCTCCTGGTTATTCTTTAGGTCGTCAGTCCCATAGTAGTAACCATAGTTAAACACGTTCCGGACTTCTGCCCAAAAAATAATAAAGTTGCGCCCAGACTATTGGCAGATTTTTACTTTATTATTTTTTTTAAAAATAAAGTATTCTGATCGACCTGAAATTTTAAAAAAAATTGCTACCCCGAAATTTTGTAGCGTTTGGCGTAGACGCGGACTGAACATTTTTTTTGCTTTTTTGGTGTCTACTAGTCATGAAACGTAGCGTAATTTTTTCAGGGTGGTAGTTTTTTTTTAAATCGATCACAATAATGTTTCTAACATAAAATTGTCACCTTTAAAGTGCTACGAATGTCACGAATTCAAATACTTTTACAGTCCTGTCGCAGTACTGATTCCAAGTCATTAGAATCACTATTTACAATTCTTCTTCGGTACCAACACACAGAATTGTTTCGAAACTAGCTTGTTTGTAAGTATTTATACAGTTACGATTACTAAACTAAAAAATCTGGCAATGGTCTGGGCGAAACTTTATTATTTTTCGGGTCAAAGTTCGGGAGCGGTCGAAGTCGGAGTCTATCATCAGTTGTTTCAAGATTATAACGTTTTTTGGAAAGTTAATTTTTGTTTTTAAAACAAAAATATTTAAAAAAGAGATTTTTAGCCGATTAAACATTAAAAAAGCCCGTGTAGACTATTCGAATTTCGGTATATTATGTACACTAAAAGCCCATAGAAATAAAAACGAATTTGCTGCCTTATCAGTCTTAAGAGATGTGACGAATTGTTAAAACGTATACAAACTCATTACTTCCACTTGGGGTTTGAGTTTCGAAAAAATTGTGAAACAGGTTTTTAAACGACTTCATAAGAAGCAACTTGATATCTCATGAGAGACGAAGGATTTTGAAAAATTTGTGAAAACGTAAGCGAACCCTTTACAACCCCTTGGTTCTTGAAATTCGAAGAATCGTGAAATTGATTTTTAGGTCATTACATCAAATGCCGTAATAACCAATTTTATATCTCATCAGAACTAAGGGATGGCCAAAATTGTGAAAACATATGCAAACCCTTGGTGGTTG
Organism: Beris morrisii; assembly: GCA_951812415.1. Taxonomy (NCBI): domain Eukaryota; kingdom Metazoa; phylum Arthropoda; class Insecta; order Diptera; family Stratiomyidae; genus Beris; species Beris morrisii. Next base: position 21,838,280 of record OX638311.1, read on the forward strand.
AATATCCAAAAATTGAGAAATGCATGTGGAAGTGAAAAGCGATCTAATATTTAATCAAACCTATGAAATATGTCGAAGCTTTACACCCCTTAGGATTGAATATCTAAAAATACTGAAATTGAATTTTTGGCGCTTATATAGGAAACCTTAGGAAGTAAAAATGAATTCGATATATCATCAGATCTAAGCAACATGTAAGAATCTGTGAAAACATATGCAACCTTCTTACACCCACTTGGGGGTTGAATATCCAAAAATCCTGAAAGGAGTTAATAAATAAATATGAAGACAGCACGAGAAAGTAAAAACAAATTCAATTTCTTTTCACTTCTAAAAGATATGACGAAATTCGTGAAAACTTGTTCAACCCTTTTATGCCCTCTTAGGGGCTGAAAAAGGAAAAAACTTAAAACAAGTTTTAGGCGATTATTACGCAAGCCCATGAAAGTGAAAAGATATTCGATATCGATCAAACCTGGGAGATACGGCAGAATTCGTGAAAAAGTATACAACCTCTTTACACCCTCTTAGGGGTCGAATTTCAAAAAATTCTGAAAACGCTTTCTAGGTAATTACATGAAGAAGCTGTAGAATAAAAATGAATTGAATATTTGGGAAGACCTACTAGATATGACGAAAATCGTGAAACTATATGCATTCCAATTGCACTGATCATTTTTTTCGCCCCCCTTCCAAACGCCAATGGATATTTGAAAATTAAAATTTATTTAAACCAATTTTCTGGTTGATTTACATATAAGTACCGAGTTTCAATTTTGTAGCATAAGCCGTTCTATAGATAGGAAAAAACACCCTCCACCCCCGTACCATACTACCCCTATAAAAAATTCTATTTTTTCAACATGCTAGTACTACATGTCTATCTAAATACTAAGTTTCAGTTTTATATCATTATCGGTTCTTGCGATATGAAAATCTTAACTTTTTATTATTCACCCTCCCCCACCCTCACTGCCCACACCCACAAACCGAAACTTTTTTTCCAGGTAGGGGTTTATTAGGCCTACTTCTGGTAAAAATTCTAAGCATCTATCTTACACCGTTCTTGAGATATGAGACGTGTTTTTTTCAAAAAATTCTTATCCCCTCCACTTCCATGCTTTTACTTTCAGCAAACGCAATTGGTCAACCTTTATACAGAAACCGAATTCTATTTTTCTAGTGCAATTGGTTCGAGAGATATCGTAATCTAAAGTTTTTCATCCCCCACCCCCCCGTACGCCACTGCCCCAATCAAAAATTTATTTTCATTAAGTTTTAATTTCGTGACATTAACCGTTTAGGAGATATGGATTTTAGAATGTGCCAATCTCGGCTTTCGAGAGTCTCGGACGCATTATTTTTCCCCCCACTCCATCACCCCTTCACTCATATTGGCAATTTTTTTGCAAATAGGTCCACTATTGAAGGTCTATATAAATTCGAAGTTTCAGCTTCGTAGCATAATCGGTTGCTGAGATCTAGAAACCCAAATTTTCCGTCTGAAACGCTTCCCCCACCTTCCCCCTCACACCTCCACCCCACAGAATTTGGTCACTTGAAGGGGCCTACCCAGTCTACCCACGAAAAAAAATTCAACTAAATAACTCAAAGGGTTTGGGTGCTACGAGCCTTCAAATAATTTTGCGTACACCGGTCGACGTACGGCGTACGGCGGGCAGACGGACTGAAAATTTTTTTTGCTTTTTTCGTGTCTACTAGTCATGAAACGTGGAAAAAAAAATTTCAGGGTAGCAAATTTTTCTTTTTTAAAAATCGATCACAATACTGTATTATTGAAATAATAAAGTAAAAGAAAGAAACGATAATTCCGGTTTCTTTCCGACAGTAAGTTATTCAGTACTGAAAAAAAGAAAGATCAAATTGAGTTTGACGGTATTTCTTAGAACTAATTTCATATGCAATTCAAATGTCCAGTACTGTGCCAGTATCCCAAAAAATTATGCGGAAATTGTCAACTTCCTAATAAAAAATGATCTCCGGAGAAAAACAGTCTATTCAATACCCAACATTTGAGTGGTTGCATGAACTGTAATAGCATAGGGCAAAGCTTATGTATCCAGTATTATATTGGCCAGTCTACAGTCCAGCTATATCTAAAAATTGTAGAAAACTTATTCAAAAGAATCTTATATCTGCGAAATAAACCAAAATCAAATCTTATAAATCAAACATTAACGAAAAACCAAATGTTACGTTTAATAAATTTTTTTATTTCGATATTAATGTAATATCACAAAATAAATAAATAATAATGATAAATGCAGCGTCTACTTGATATCCACTTACGCTATTTACAAATTGATGGCACGTAGAGACTACATCTACTAATACACTAAGTAGGTAAGATTTGTTCGGCCGTATCTCATAAGCCTCGATCCTTTACATGTTAACATTATTTAGGTATTATTTCATTTGCTTAGCTGCTAGCTTATGCGACTTAAAACCGACTTTCTTAAATAATAATTTCAATAAATAAATAACATAAAAAAACACAATACATTATTAACGCTATAGATGTAATAGATGTATGAGCACTGAAAAATGTCTAGGACATGTGCACGATCCCAGATATGTGATAAGTACAAAGTGTAATTAAATAGGCTAATGTATCCTTAATATGACTCTAGAGTACTGTTTCGCTTCCATTATAAGTTAATGACTGCGAGGACATCTTATATCCTCTGGGCTTTCGACTGGCATGTGGGGGATACTTTCGCGGTATCCGGGGCATCTTGTCCATTGTAAGGACAGTGCTAGGCTGGCACACGGTCTGATAGGATGCAGTACTGTACGCTGTCGGCGGATATTTCGTAGGGGTTTGCTTGTATTTCGGACTGAAGCGATTTTTATACATTGTCGAAATCCGCGGTCCAAGAACCCAAGCCGACGATATAACGCCCAGCATTAGTTCCATAAAAGCACGTGTCATAAATGGCCACATCGGTGCCTTGATTGGAAGTGATGGCTCCAACGATGGTTGAGGCAAGTTCAACCAGACGTCGCTGTTTGCGAATTCGTAGAAAACTGCGATTAGGAGTAACGCACTTGGAATACAGTAGATAAATAGAAATGTTCCCACGCCGTTCAAGTTGATAATCGAAGTTGGAAGCGATACCGGACTGGGAAGACTGACCGGAAGCGATTTATTACGACGATGTACCAAGTATCCAGCGAAAAGATTCACTGAACCAAATATCCAGTAGGAGAAGAGTGGAGTTGCTACCAGTAGTCGAAGAGCTTTGTCGTACTGATTGCCCACGTAGCACGCACCTGGAATGACAAAAAAAACAAACAAATTAAATTACTGATTTGTTGAATATTTAGATGTTTTAATTAGTATTAATTTTAATAAATTGATGGTCCAATAGTCCAATTGAAAAGAACAACCTGATTCATTCAGTAAATACTTTATTATTAAAAAATAATGAGGTAAAGTTGTAAAATTCATATAATATTGATTACCTCGCTCTTCTCTACAGATCGTTTTAAGAACTCGCTATTGATTATTATTAAGGTCTTAGGTAGGTACGCGCCGTGAGAACACGGACACACTTAGACCTAAAAGGGTCCGTTGTGTTACCACAGGATCATTAAATCCGGTCCAACTCGCTAAACCAACAAAGGTATTAAGAACTCAAAAAGTATTTACACTATTCCCTTTAAATTACGCAATGGTTTAAATAAAATATTGTTAAAAACCCGGATAAGTCGAATTGAAGTATAATAATTCCCAACAAATCTAGCAAAGGACTTCTGTAATTTTGCAGCAAGGATGAATACAATCCAAGACTCCTCTTCCACGTTGAAAATTGCATGGAATCGATGACCACAGCAAACATCGATTCCTGTATTTTGAGGTGTATGAATATAGTTCATGCCCCACGGTGGGCGCCATTTGTTTTAATCCTTGCACGGGGAAAAGCAATAATTTTGATAGGAATTAACTCGCTATGATATTAATTAACTTATTAAACTAATTCATTTTCCCCAGTATAAGCCAGGCAGTGCACTTTATTGAAAACTTTACAATGTTCTAATAAGTGGAACATATATAATTGAAATCATTAAATATATATTCCAAGATAAATAAAATAATTTAAAAATATCGATTTTAAGAGAAAAAAAATTGGTACCCTAAAATTTTTTTTTACGTTTTAGGACATATTATACACCAAAACAACAAAAGGAAAATTCAGTCCGTCTGTCCGCCGTACGACGTATGCCGGGCGCAGACTCTTTTGAAGTCTTGTAGCTCCCAAACCATTTGAGCTATTAAGTTGAAAATTTTTTATGGGTAGACTGTTTGGATTCCTTTCGAGTAATTGTGATGTGAGGAGTAGGTGAAGAGAGCGTTTTAGACGACAAACTTTAGTTTCTAGATCTGAGCAACCGCTTATGCAAGGAGGCTGAAATCTGGCAGTTTTATAGAACTTTGATAGTGGAGTTATTTCCCAAAAAAATCTTGTTATGAGTGGCAGAGCTTGTTATGAGTGACAGAGGAAGGAAAAACCAGGCGTCCGAAAAACCCGAAAGCTGAGATCGAGACATTCTAAAATCTACATCTCCTGAACGATAAATGTCACAAAGTTGAAACTTAGTGATTATTTGTAACTATACTTGGAGCATAGATCGGAAATAAAATTTTTAAGGGGGCTACTGGTGTGCAGTAGGGGATATGAAAAACTTTAGATTACGAGATCAGGGAGGAGAGGCGTTAATTAAAAAGTGGGAGAACGACTAAAGTCAGAAAATTGAAGTTTCGAAACTCCAGACTTCCATAAGGTACAGCTAAATTAGGAGTAATGAAACTCTTAAAGCAAGTACCTTCGGTTCTATAAAACCGTAAAAATAAAATTTGAGGCTACCAAATTTCTTTAAATATAAATTTTTAAAAATAGTTCTGAAGAGATGTTCGAAAATGCGCCTTTACATCGAATAGACCCAAAAAAATTCGATAGTTCAGTTTTAAAAACACAATTTCAAAAAAATTAAACTACAATAATTTCAAAAGCACAAGCATTCCAGCCCGTTCGCAAATTAAATTGAGGTTTTTGCTTCAGATTCTGTCTAAGCGTATAGTGAAGGATAATTAATAACTTTCAGTACAAATTTTATTTGCATTTCTGTGGTCGTAATTGTTGCGATAATATTGCAATTATCATTAAGAAAATAGATAAACTAATTACTGATTTCCGGATGCGCTAATCATTATTCTCGATATATAAGCAAATAGTTTCGTAAAAACTACTTTACATTATGAAATGAAGCATTCTTCCAACATCATGTCACTAAATTTTATGGTAAGTTTCTGCAGACATATTTTGACTTTCCACGAAACTAATTTATCTTAAATATTTTCTTTCTGTATCGAAGGTACGAGCGGCCTTGGCTTTGTTATTATTTTATGCCTATGTTGCTATTTGCCATCCTATAACTGATCAAAACCGAACCGAACTACTAGCTCCAGAAATGGAAGAGCCTGTGAACAAAGACGTTATATTTCCGGATTTCGAAGATCATGACGCCATACCAGCAAACAATGTAAGCACCAAGTGGTCCTATTACTACAATTGTTATTACTATTGGCCATATTATTGGTACGTATTTTGTTAACAGTGTAATAATTTGTCGAATTTTTATTGTTCGAAGAACTCAAAAAGATTGTTGATGTTGAAAAAATATCAAAATTTTTACAAATGTTGCGGATGTTATTTTATTATTCGAATGATGAACGAAACCTAGTTTGGTTGATTTTGAGTTGGATTCGGTTGTGGAGAACAATTTATTACAGCTGATGGCCTTGTTAAAATGGATGTTTAAATGCAAAATAATTTTGCAACCTTCATTGAAAATTTATTTCCCAAAAACAGATACGAAAATTTGATCAAACTTTTCCCTTAAAAGGCTCCTCACATCCACCCTTTCCCTCAAAACTTAAAGGAGTTCACCCATTCTACCCACCATAAAATTTGATCTTAGTATCTCAACGGGTTTGTGAGCAACGAGCCTTTAAACACGGCGGACAGACGGATAGGGTATCAATTTTACTTTATTATTTTTTAATAATAAAGTATTGTGATCGACCTGAAATTTCAAAAAAATTTGCTACCTTTTAGGTCTAGTAACGTTTAGGTCTAGTAAACACCAAAAAAGCAAAAAAAAAAATGTCCGTCTGTCCGCCGTACGCAAGATCGTTTGAAGGCGCGTAGCTCCCAAACCCGTTGAGATATTAAGTTCAAATATTGATGGTGGTTGGATTGGGTGAACCCCTACGACAGGTATCTTTTGAAAGGGTGGGGGTGTGAGGGGGGAAAACATGGGGACCGTTTTAGACGAAAAATTTTGACAACCTGACAACCTAAGGAATAACCAGGAGACAATTTGAAACGTTATTTTTTAGGTTGTCAGTCGCATAGTAACCTAAACCGCATTTCAGCATTAAGCACGTTTCGGACGCCTACCAATAAAATAAAATAATGTTGCGCCCAGACTGTTGGCAGATTTTCTTTATTTTTTTTAAAATTCAGATCAATCACAAGATTATATTAGTGAAAAATAGGTTCAAAATTGTCGAAGGTAGTGCATTCTACATTTTTGTTACACAAAAAAAATTAATTTAAAATTTTAAAGAAAGGAATTTGGGTGGCCGCGTTCAACAGAGCAAGCATTACAAAAGATCAGCTTCGTTGCTTAACGTTGAGTTATAGCTGCATCTGACAAGTTAATACACAAATTTTTCTAGGACTTCGATATGGTAGCTTATCAGAAGACACTTAGACTTAATTAGGTCCGTTGTGTTACCACAGAATCTCAGACTGCTGTCCTACTCGTTGAACCGATGGATTCTCATTCTCATAACCACCGTTTCGGATAGGTTACAGAAACTGTTTAGGAAGTAGACAGCTGGATGACCTTTACCCCTAGCGGATAGAGCTGGACAGGTTCAGAGAAGATGGATGACTGGCTCCTCTTCCTCATATATGAGTCTGACATGCATGTTGTGGATGGTGATTCCAAGCATTTTATTGCCGCTTACTTGTCTGTAAAAATGCTATTATCTTTAGTAGGTTCCTCAGTCAGGACATCATAAGGAACTGTATTAATGATGTAAAATCGAATTTGTGTTAACAGGTTTATTCGATACAGAACTCTAAGAAATTACCGACGTACGTATATTATAAAATGACCACAATTCCCTACAACATGTCTTCACAGCCATTAAATAACAAAATAACGCGGAACCATTAAAAACGCTATTACAACTTGGTTATTTTTAAAATATTCAAACACCTGATAGCAATATATACGCTGAAAATCAGTCATAAAAGTTACTTGTTGTTCCCGATGAAAATGTGAAGAACTAAAAATAGCTCGAACGAGGCATACACCTCATTTATCCAAGATGATTGAAATACATTTCCTAAAATCATTTCCCATCAACATGGAACTAAATTTAGATCGAAACTTCTTGCTGAACTGCTAAACAGACAACAGAGTGTGAAAACTGCCTTGGATCTCGACAAAAGACTGTACCAGAAACTGAGTTGCTAATTTTTAAACAAATGTTTCTCAGCGACACGGCGGGCGTTGTACTACGATTTTGTGTGGATGCGGTCTAGAGGATAGACCCGGTCGTCCTTTTGCAACTAAAATGCAGAATTTGTTTGGACACGTTCCCATGTTTATGTTGCCTTGTATCTTATAAACCCCGCAAGACTTTTATTTAAGACTTTCGTAAATAACACAGTTCTTGCTCATAAAATTGCGAAAATCAATAATTCCGAGCGTGAAAATATTCGCTACATGAAACTTTGTTTGTTTCGCGTACAATCTGAAGATTTTGCTGCAAAAGCAAACATTTTATGGTCGTTATCCCCTGTCTGTTTATAAAGCGGACGAGACTGTGTTGTGTCAATAAAACACATCAAATAATGCATAATTGCAAATAGCATTGACAGCGTACTGTGTACTTGTAGTTTCTAGATACTCGTAGCTTCTTGACTCTAAAAAAAGAGCAATTGACTTTAAAGATAACTTTCAGTAGCTACTTAATCGCATGTCATATCGCTAGTATCTATCATATTTGTTTAGGCTTGTAATGTTAGTCGGAGAAAAGGAGGGACAGGCCTTTCTTTATCTTTGCGGCTTCTATAATGTGTCCTATTAGGCCAGGTTTGGTTAGGTGGCTTACTTCTTATCGATGTCTGCAAAGACACCTTTACCGCTATGGAACGACACCTTAGGGACATCCCCACCTGTATTCCTCCAATATGAAGAATTTCCAATAAAATGTAGCTTAACTATTTCCAATCTATGTTCACTGTAACTGAATTGATTTTATAGGCGCTGGTCCAAACCTGGCTCGACGGATCAAAAAATGTTCGATTCCTATCAAAAAAAGAAGCCTTTATTAAACTTAAAAGGTATTTTTTGTCGGAAATTTCTCAGGGAAAACGATGCATACAATTTTATTTATCTCAAAAGGGTTCACAGATTTCAGAAGAACAAAAACCCTAAGAAGCGATTGCCTACTTTGGACAAACAGAACAAACATATGTATATTTGCTTTTCGCCTTTAACCAAATCATGCGATTTTTTATTGAGAATGCTCCAAGCAAATATTAATAATTCCACTTCAATTTCGTTTTGTTAGTCATGAAGCAAAAAATATGTGCTTAATATTTTCATGTTGTATTTACGCAGATTTCGCCTTATAGAGCACAGTAGCGTACAGTTTAGTCAGTTTTAGAGATGGGAAGGTTGAGGAAGCAGGTAGAAAAAAACGTGACAGTCGCTCTTATATCAAGCGATAAAATCAAACGATGTACTTCATGTAGCTTCCATATAAAAGTTTTTGAAAAATTTGACGCTCTATTTAGATATTTAGATATTAAAGGAATCATTAAACTGCGAATTTGAACTAGTTAAGTGAAAAGGATAAGCCTCAGTCCGTTAGTAACGAAAATCCTCACTCTTATGTTTAAGTCCTTAAACATCTAAGGTTGCAATTATTGCAACATATTGCCGGGAAACTAGTAAAGCTAGCAATTTACACGAGATTCATTATAGTTTCTAGCCAATTGAAACTACGGAAACAAAAACAAGTGAAATCAAAAAAGGCTTTAGATTACCTACCACACATATGTTTTTAAATAATGGGTAATTACGTGTGCTGGTACAGGTATTAACTCGAGAAAGAGTGGACCTATAGAATATGATTAAATCAAGGTAAAATAAGAAGTTGTCACGTGTTAATGAGCAAAATTCGTGCATTGCTAAGGTAGGTGCCATACAAAAGTCTTTGAAACATGTTTTAACTTCTTTGCTGGATACTTTAGAACAGGTTAAGACAGTAATCGGAAATTTTGCAGACGTTTATTTCCAAGTACACAATTAAAAATGTGACACTCCTCTACTCCTGCGTATAACAACCAAGCAATAGCACTTTAAAAATTGCCTGAATTATTGCCAAAAGCTTAACGGTCACGGTTAACTGAATATTTCACTTCCTGTATTTAATAGGTAAGGTAAATTGATGTTCTTTACTGAACGAAATCTCTGAATCTAAATTCTGATTTATATTGCTTCCATCCAAATGTCTTTAAATTTTTTGATCATGAAACTATATACGAAGGTGAAAATTTTTGTAAATACTTGAGTCGATTCTTAGAGCAATTATACCTTTTGCCATTTTCATAGAACCCAATCTTTAAACTAAATTTGTGTGCGATAAAACCTTAACCTCAGTTACGGTGTGATATCTCTTGCCAGAAAATATGTCCGTTTTACACGATGAAATCTGACTTGGAACATAATTCCGAATCGAAATGAATGAAATTCTTGGTTTTTCACTCCGAAAGAATTTTCTTCAGTTTCGACTGTCATGTTGTTTTTTTTTCAAATCTCGATCACCGTATTACAATCAAGGTGTGCGCAGACCAGTTTTACCTGTAGACATCGAAGTCATGTTATCATGTGGTAAGTGGTAACTTAGATGAACAGCATCCATTTCAGTACAGTCAATGGTCTGGTTTGAGATGATTTAAGAGCAAGTAAGTTGGTAAATCTGGACCACTTGTGTATTAAATACCTGAAGCTAGTTTGCTGTTGCTTCTTCTCTTCGAACTTCCGCAGAACGTAGTTATTTTTGACGGAATGATAATCGATGAATGTACTGGCGACATGGGTATGGCTGTCTTAATTGAATTCTTCGGTCGGGATGCACACATGCGCTACCATTTCAATTAAGATATTTTAGTGGTGTAGTTCAGGTATCAGGTTTGATGACCAGGTGTGCTCAGCTTATCGGTTCAGAATAATGCAGTAAAATGTCAGCAAATTTTTTTTCCTCTTTTACTTGCAAACGCTAAAGATTTTTTTGGATATGGATTGCTCCTGGACTAGGTTTACTTTTGGACCACTCAGAGTACCCTCACAGAAGCAGCATCCTAAACTAAAAGAAATAGTCTTGAGAGTACTACTCGATTATACTTCTTGCAAGTAGTGTGCACAAGTTTGGAAGATCGACTCTCGGAGAGTACCATCGAACTATCAGTTAGCGGACACGTGCCGGTTACTATTATTGCTTAAGTCTTTGAGATAGGATTTTCCAATTGGTTCATTAAGTACCGAGGTTTCAAACCTAGGTAATTTTTAACAATACATTAATCAGGATGAAGGGAAAAAGGAAATCATTCTAATTTTTCGGAAAGTTGAAATTAGATAATTGTATGACGAGATTATAATAAGTAGCTCTCTGGTCTAAAAAACACCATGGGTGTGCTAAAAAGGTGTACACCCATGGTAGTTTTCGAGACAATACCATGGGGTGCAGTAAAGTGTACACTCGTGAGAGTTTCTCAACTACCATGGGTGTACTGTACAGGAGTACTTCAACTTGGGTGTACTACCTTGGGTGTACTATCATGGGTGTTTCCTAACCTTTATAGAATTTTTTCAATCAAGGTTACCTAAGAAAAATTACATAAGAAATTTTATATGGAGGTTGTGAATTAGGGCAAAGTAGTGTGGGTGTCTTTTTATCTCAAGAAAAGCCTGGACTAATCGCAGTAGTAGCTACAAAGGCAATAAGTAGTGTTAAAAAAAGTATAAATATATTAATACGTGATTGAGATCTCGATGAACCCCCAGCTCACAACAATATAAGTTTTAAGTTGAACGATATCTGACTCCATCATTACCAACCAGAAGTCAATGTGTCCCAGATTAAGTGTTTATGAAAACAACAATGGAATGTTTAAAGAAATTTCAACTTACGAGGGTTGTTCCAGAAGTACTTAGCCTGACGTATAGATGGCGGTTTTTAGTTGAAAGAAAATACTATGGTAGAAACCACCATCCCTATAAGTCTAAAGTTTGGAGATGTTACGTTGTTTAGTCTTTATTTGGTAGCCATCAATAGCGAAATCTCTCAATAAATTTTTAAAGATGGACAAAATGGGAATTCATGTGTGTGATACAATATTTTCATTTGAAAGGTCTAGGTCCAACCAATATCAAAGCCGAACTAAATTTTACTCTGGGGGAGTCTGCTCCTTTGCTTACAACAATAAAATATTGCGTGGCAGAGTTTAAACGAGGCCATACGAGCCGTCAAGTCGAACAACGCAGTGGTCGACTAAAGACGGTGACCACGCCAGAAATGGCGAAGAAAATCCACAAAATGGTATTGCATGACCTTCGACTAAAAGTGCGCGAGCTAGCAGACAGGCGTTTCAAAAAGTATATTGACTGAAAATTTGGACATGAGAAAGCTATGCGGAAGATGGCTGCCGCGTTTGCTCACAATGGAACAAAACAGCGTCGTGAGCATGTTTCAATCAAGTGTTTGGCAATGTTTCACAGCAATAAAGTCTAGTTTTTGCCTTGATTCATAGCCGTGGACGAGACATGAGTACACGTACATCACTCCACACGTGAGTCAAAACAATGGACTATCAGAGGAGAATCGGTTCCAAGGAAGGCGAAGGCAGTCCCATGACTTTCAGAGGAGAATCGGTTCCAAGGAAGGCAAAGGCAGTCCCACCTTGACGCAAGGTTATGGCGTCAGTTTTTTGGGATGCGCGTGGGATAATTTTCATTGATTATCTTGAAAAAGGCAAAGAATTAACGGCCGAGTATTATGCGAACTTATTGCAGCGTTTGAATCATTAAATCAAGGAAAACGGCTGCATTTGGCGAAAAGAAAGTGGTTGTTTCATCAAGACAATGCATCGATTCACACACGGTGGCCAAAATCAACAAGTCAAAGTTTTAATTGCTTCCTCACGCGTCCTATTCGCTAGATTTTAAGGCCTAAGCAGAACATGAACCTCGACTGCGACTGCACAGCCCCTGTCTTTAGAATACACAGGACTGTATGGCGATGCCCACAACACCAACTTCGCCTGCGACTGCGCAGTCGTGCTACACTCGAATTCTAAGACTGCGGTTGTAGTCTCGGATGTCCACTATTTCCCAGCAGCAAAAGTTTCCTATACTATACGTTGAAACGAAGCCGTATGCAAGTCGTATAACTGATTAGACTTTTTGGGAACGATATCGCCGGTTGCTGTATATATTTACTATTATATAATAGTTTGTACGAGCACTATATTTAGAATATTTACATGACCTCTTCAAAATGAATTGAATTCTGTTTACATTAAGGAGGAGACCGCGATAGCTAAGTATGTACATGCTGGCTTTATCTTACATACACAGGGTGGGCCAAATACAAGTTTCTTTTTAAAAATGCAATAAAATAAACAAAATTAAATTTTTTTCCATGTATTATGGCTTTATTAGTAAGAGTAAACATTTCCATTAATGATGGAACACAACTTCGTTCAAATGGCTGCCTCGGCTGGCTGCGCAGTAGCGCATTCTGCCACTCCAATTTTCCAAGACCTTGTTGATGGTTTCGGGCTGTAGCTCACGAATTGCTTGGATGATATTGGCCTTAAGTGCTTGAATCGTTTCTGGATTGTTGGCATAACATCGGTCCTTCACGGTTCCCCACAAAAAAAATCCAAAGGGTTCAAATCGCAGCTCCGAGGCGGACAATTGACATCGCCAAGACGGCTGATAACACGATTTGGGAATTTGGTGCGTAAAAGATCGATTGTGGCATGGGCTGTGTGGCATGGCGCGCCATCCTGCATGAACCAGAGGTCGTCCAAATCCATGTCTTCAATTTCAGTAAAACCGTTGACTGAAACGTTGTTCCCAGCCTCATTTTCGAAGAAAAATGGTCCAATGATGCCACCACTCCACAATCCGCACCAAACTATCACTCTCTGTGGATGCATTGGCTTCTCGACAATAACGTGCGGGTTTTCCGAGCCCCAAATGCGGCAATTTTGTTTGTTAACGTAACCGCCGAGATAAAAATGCGCCTCGTCAGAAAAGATGATTTTGCGCCCAAACTCGTTGTCCAATTCAAGCTGCTCTAAGGCCCAAATTGCGAAGCGATGGTCATGCGCCTTCAATTGCTGAGTCAATTGGACCTTGTAAGCGAATAATCCGAGATCTTTGTGCAGAATTCTCCTCAGGCTAGTACGTGAAATGTTGAGCTGTTGAGATCGACGGCGAGTTGATGTGAGTCTCACACTCTCGGCTACAGCAGCCACATTCTCGTCTGTGCGCACCGTACGACGACGGGGGCCATGAGTGTTGTTCACTACCATGACCGTCCCACGAACTTTTTGCACAAACTTGCGTACAGCAGGCGTGGTGGGTGCTTCATTTCGGCCAAAACTTCTTTTCAAAAAACGCACTGTTTGGGCTACACAGCACTCACTTTGGAAATAAGTTTTCAATATTTCCCAACGTTGTTTAAGCGTAAAGCGACTCACTTCGTTCCGCGGAGGTATCATATTGACTTTCTGTCAAGATTTCGAGCGGGAAACAGCTTTCAGTGTCAAAATAACCTATGATTTAAAAAGAAACCACTAGATGGCACACCCTGTACACATGTAGAATTTTGATGACATTTTGCGGGAGTACACATTGCCTGCTGGGTTTCTACTCTTCAAATTCGTCCCGATTCCTATTCACTTAATAAACGCAAACGCTCCAAAGTGATTAAAAACACTATATAAATTATACGCGCTACCAGAAACACGTCCATTTTCAAAAATATTAAACAAAACAGAAGTGACACTTGACACTCGTTCTTCTTCTTGCTTGCATAGTTGCATAGAATCGAAGTCGTAGTCGGTGTTCTGTTCAACACCAACTGCGCAGTCGAACCTCACGCGGAAAGATAGGCAAATCGTAGTCGCAGTCGCAGTCGAGGTCTGTGTTCTCTTTTGTACTTTAGTCCCCTCGGATTATATTCTCTTTTCAAACTTAAAAAAATTGCTCGGTGGTAAAAGATTTGCCAACAGAGAAGACGTGGAATTGGAGACTGCGATTGACGGTTATTTTAAGGAGCTCGACAGTTCTCACTATAAAGAGGGTATCGAAGCTATCCAACATCGCTGGGAAAAAGAGTATCTGCCTAAAAGGAGACTATGTTGAGAAATAAAGTTTTTTTTTCAAATTTCTTGTGTTTTCTTGGTTAGGCTAGGTATTTTTGGGACCACACTCGTATACCAACAAAATATACTTTAAGAAACGCTAGAAGGTATAGAATAAAATCCATAAGTTGCAAGAATAAAAAGTGGATTAATTTTATTGTATGATACATACTTACATATCGTCTCACAATACACTTTCCTGCCATAGTAAGTCGCTGCACTTTTAATGAGGTCTACAAAAGATTTCCTGAATTCTTCCAACTCCTGACTGTATTTCATTAACTCACATATCTGTACATTGTACACCTAAGTCTATAGATTGTGGCAATAAAAGAGTGTCCCAGAAACAAGCAATGTGCGCTTTTTCCATGTTTCTCTAACCCCGATGGATATTAAAAGGATTCCGGAACCAGTTCCAGACGTGTAAGAATGAATAGAGAATTGATATATAGTAGGAGTGCTAATGCGGGAAAAGAGAAGCCGTTATGCTTGGACAACGTTGTTTTTTTTTTCATTTGTATTCGTTCATGTCTACTGCACATTTTTGCTTTCTGGTAACTTAATACGCGATTCTCTACGCCCCCTTTGTTAATCCATTCCATTCTTAAAGGTAAATAGAACAACATAGCACAGCACAGGTACCCATAGGAAATGAGATATTCTACTCCTATACGTGGAACCTTGTTTCACTGAATCCTAAAGTATCTAATTCCATGCGACAAATTTTTTCTCACACTTTATTAATTTTCAACACCATATGCACGCCGTGCAGCCAGCCAATGTTCTTTTATGGATACGAAACCAATGCCCTTTAATCTCATTTCGATAGTCAAATTATTCTTATACGTGGGCGGTGTTGAATTTCAATTTGCTCTCTTGTATTAAGTTTCTGTATTTAAATTGATAAATTATAATGACGATTAAGTTACGATATGACAAATCGATTCTAGTGAAAAAAATGTGATAAGCTGTTCTTTTAAGGGTGAGATTGTCAGTGTTCAATGGCACGTAGCCTATATGTTCAGCAGAGGTGAAGTTTCAGGGTGTGATCTTGTCCTGGACCTGACATGAACTGGATCCTAGAAGGCTACGTAATATTTAATAGGGTCACTAGTAAAGGATCTAAAACTGAGGAGATGAGTTCTGTACAAATTCTTATCAGATTCACGAATACCATCGGATCTACTAGATAGTAGTTGATTTGTTACTCTGGCGTTCTGGTTATTGACACCTGATAGTACACTGCCATACCCAGCCCGATTCTTGATCTTTCCACACCTAAAACTGATCCAGTTCAGTATCCGTCTCATTTCCCCACAATTCCTTCCTACTCTACTCTCCCTAGCACCAATCACGGACAAATATTTCACAGAACAATACCGTGGCCAACGGGCTCAGTTTATTCTTGAAAATTAGTTAAGGAAAGGCGTCGTGAGCGAAAAACCATTGCCAGAAAAGCTCAGCTTGCCATGGTGCTGCAGCGGGAACACAGCGGACCCAGACAGCAGTTTATATGCTGACTACCTTTGCAAATAGATACCCGCCTAACATAACTTAACCTAAATATGGTTAATTCGTCAACAATTACCGATCGTTCAGTTTCGTCCAAACTAAATAGTTGAACAAGCTAGACAAATCCCGTTCGATCGATGCGCCACTAGACGCGTTGATTTCCAATATAGGAAAAATTATAGAAAAATCGGCTAAAAAAAAGGATTGAACTAGGTATATCTTGAAGATAATAATGTATTGAGAGAAAATCAATTTGGATTTAGAGCGGGATGAAGTACCCATGATGCGATAGCAGCTCTAAGTAAAAAAATCTGCGAGGCACTGGACAAAGGTAATAGGCCATGCGTAGTGTTCCTAAACTTAGCTAAAGTGTTTGATTCTATCCCGAATCACAGTATTATTAGAAAATGTCAAAATTTCAAAATGTCGGTCTGTCCGCTGAATGTACAAAGTGGATACAAAGCTACTTAAGCGAAAGAATGCAACTCTTTAAAATAAATGATTCAAACAGTACTGAAATATCATTTGGTCAAGGTACTGTGCTTGGACCATTACTCTTCCTGCTCTATATTAACGAATTATTTATGCAAAACATAGAAGGGGAGATAATTTCCTTTGCTGACGATACGGTGCTGTTTTTTGAGGACAAGACTTGGGATGGAACACTGATGAAAGCCACTTATAGTTTGTCAATTATTAAGGACTGGCTAAATTTCAACTGCCTAACGCTGAACACAGAAAAAACTCATTATATGACATTTGCCCCGACACAACATGACTTTCCTGAGAATTTCGATCTAAAATCCATTCAACCTCGTGCGATCAAACTTGCAACTGGCCACTACTTTTAAGAGTAGCTAGTTCAAGATATCTCGGATAAATTGTTTTTGATCAATTATTGAAATGGGACATACAAGTTCAAAACGTAGTTTCGAGAATGAAAAAGCTGGGGCCCTATCATGAAATCGCATCCGCTAGCGCAAAAATCTGCCTTTACCCAAGCGAAGCGCTTCGCTTTCTCGTATCACGAAACCAGGCCATTTTTAACTAAAAAGTCAACTCGTCTATCTTACAATATGGGATAATTGCCTGGGGTAGCGCAACAATTACAGTTCTTGAACCATTAATAATAGCCCAAGAAATGTTAATAAAAATACTGCTAAGAAAAAAAAGAACATTTCCCTCCACAATCTTGTCTCCACTATTAGATTTATTGAATATTAATCAAATTTTCAATTTGATCGCTACTATCCAAATATTTAAGAAAACAAAAAAGGGCTTAAACTAACGATACTCGTGGAGGTTCTCAAGAAACGCTATTACTGCCCTGGAGCGCTACTAAAATTGGCCAACTCCTTTATCGGAGTTAAATTATTCAACAATCTTCCCTTAAGTATAAAAAGTTGTAATGACATCACTCTATTCAAAAAAAGTATTAAAAAACTCTATTATAATGGAACGTACTGACCAGTGAATTTTTTGTTTTTGTTTTTTTTTATAAATAGCAAAATTGTAATTATTAATAATTAATGATTATTATATATGTATTTCAAGTTATTATTATACGTTGTTTTTAATGGAATTTAGATAAATTGAAGTCATAAAATTGCTTAAATGCTTTTATTGATTGAATTATAGTATTTTGTTTAATTAACTACAATATTATTTATAAGGCTGCCAGATTGGGCTATTTCCCGCGATTTGGGCTATTTACATGTTCAATTCGCGGGTACAAATTTCAAAAGGCTACTTATAGCTTTTTGGGCTATTCGGCCAATGCAAATTGTGTTATTTTGCTAATTTACAATAGACACGATTTACGAGGATAAAATAAATATAAAAAATTTAGAAAACTGAATTTCAGTCGTCTCTTGGATTAAATCTGCTAGTTTTAACGGCTCAAAAATACAACGTTTGCAAATTACAACATATCACACCACTAAATTTTCGATTCTCCAGTCATAATAATGAAAAATAATAGTTCACACGACATCTATCTGGTATTTGCAAACTAAAATTAATTTAGAATCGGTTCATTATTTGTTGACTTTCTACAAATGAACCACTTCTTTTCAAGTTATGGACACACATTGAAATATAACATACAGGAGACAATAGATTTACCAATATTGATGACTGTCATAGATTTCCTTTATTTTTTGCATAATTAATTATAATTTTTGTTGGATTTATAGGTTACAGACACGTGTTGTGAAAATTTCAGTCTCTCCAAAGTTATTGTTACATGTGCACTCTGTCAATTCGAATCCACTTATTATTTCCAGAGAAAAACAACAACCTTGCTCTATATATTTGTCGCATGTTCTAGACTCTTCTTGCATATAATAGGTACTTCTGCCACGTTTCACACAAACAACCGAATATGCTAGAAATTTCTCGACTCAACACATGCAGTATATAGACGCCGCAGAGCCGGGGGATAAGTTTTTCTACTGCGAGAGTGAAACAACGATCAGTTCTACGTGAAAGTATATTTTTAAGTGATTTTCATCGATAACAGCGATCAAGTAGTAAATGAAATCGAATTGTGTTTTACTTGAAAACCCGGCGAAATTATTTTTTAAGTATAATTTTACCTTTAATTAGCACCTAATATGTTTTTCAAATAATATTTTTAAAATGGTGGTAAATACGAATTTATGTATTCAAACAATATTTACTATACATTACAGTGTTTCTTAAGAATTCTGGAGCACATTTCGTCGTTGAAATCGCAACTGTGCTCAACACGTTTAAGTAGGTCTTTAAAATTGCAAGATTGAGCGCGGTATTTGGGCTATAAGTCTTCGTGCGGGTTTTGGGCTATTTCATACAGCTTACTCGGCGGGTTCTGCAGCCAACTATCTGGCAACCCTAATTATTTACTATTTGTCATGAAGTATACAGTCAAAATACCCGTACAGTATTTTATGTAGAGTTTTAATTCAGGCTCCTCACCCCTAATACGAAATTCGTATATTTCAAAAGGGGGAGTAGTGTTATTATCAACATTGAACATATTAAAAAAAAAAAAAAAAACACAATCGCATAGAAGTCTATATCCACGGCTGCTTTTCGCACACTAACCACATTAAAAATTTCATAGGATCATAGGATTTTCTCTCTGCATTCGGTCGGACCTGCGTGTAACATGTAAATAGATCTGTCTGGTGTGATGCAGATACCAGCGGTGGTCGCAGGAGGTAGGTTGATACGAGTACCAATTGCCTGTAACTATCGGTTGATGGTTGAGTAATGTGCGGATGGACATCAACTAAACAGTTTAGTCGAGCAGAAAAGAGTGTACGCGGCTCGATGTGATTAAACAGTTGCCCAATTGTTTAGTCTTCAGTATGCGCTCGACCTAACCTAAATGCAAGTAGTGTAGTAAATTTAGCAATAACTAACTTTATTTATTGCAATTCTAAGGTCCTGAATCAACATTCTAATTAATAAGAATAAATTATGAAGGCCCAATTTTTGCTGACAGGTTTAAACTGACATTAGGAACTGTCAAATATTTTTAATTTTTTAAAGTTGTCACCCTTTTTTAAAATTCTCACAATTTTAAGACGGGGCGAGTGTGTTGCGAGCATAGAGATATAAATACTGGAGACGACAAGACGCTGTTTTCGTATGAAGCACTTTGAAGCCAGATTGAACGTTTTTGTATGAAGCGTTTTGAAGCCAGGTGGCAGTGAATTGCAAATAGTAGCCTTGTATTCAAATGGTTGGTGTTTTTCGTGTTCAAGACCGGGGTATAATATAAATATGAGTAAGATGCTAAAAGAAGCATATTGTTAATTGCCGGTCCTTTGCGTCGAATCGTCCGGCTTCAAAACAGTCGCTGCTTGTCATCTCCAGTACATATAGCTCTATGGTTGTGAGTATGACGTAATCGGCTATTTGAATCTGTCAAATTCCATACAAAAATCAGCTGAATCGGTATCAACACACATATCAATGGGAAAAATAAACTTCCGGTTTCACTTTTTCGATATAAACCGTCAGTTTGTGTCTGCGTTGGATAGTCTATTGATTTAATGCGGAAATCTACTACGTAACTGCTGTATTTGTAGAACGTGAACATCCAACCCATCAATTGTATACCAAGCACTTGAGGTAACAAAATACACAAGTACATACTACCGTCGATAAATAGAGTATTGGCTTGGCAGAGGAGATTCTAGTTTAGTTTACTAAGCACTTTAAGACGTTTAATTTCACCCCGTGTATTCTTTTTCCTTTACCCACTATAGGTACGAGTACTCGCCACTGGGCTCCACATCAAAAGTTCAAACTGTTAATAGATAAAGAATAATCTAGGAGACCACCAACGATGCATTAGACGTCTAACATTACAAGACCCCATAGAACGTACTGATGTTAACAAATATATCGGGTGCTAGTACAAATTACGTATTTTGTACGTTTTGTGAGTAAGTGATGTATACGTCGACTAGAAGCACTCACCTAAAAGCTCGTCAGCATCAACATGTCGTGCAACAAGTACGGCAACTGTTTGTAGAGCCGGCAAGCCCCAGGCGGCCAGTTGCGATAAGTTGCTGAACGTCTCATTCTTATTTTTGCTGGACTTATTAGTGTTGTTGTTGTTGTTGGATGCTGCCGGCTCATTGATATCACTTCTGACACGTCGTATGCCACGATGCCATTCCAAACAGAGTATGGACCACCTGGAAAAATAAACAAATTGTCAGTCTTAGGAAATGTTTGAAAAAAGTTTGTATGTACCGCTCACGGTACGACGGACGGTGTAACAGCAAGAGGTAAAATATTTAGCTTAGTACTGCGTACGGTTTGTTTGTACTAAGTCGGCTCAAGCTAAACAAATGGCGGCTGATGCGGTGCACAAGTGCATACTAAACTTTCGAGATTTGTTCGTACATTAAACGTTCGTTCCTCCTCCTCTAAGTACATTTACTTTTCGTAAATATTTACACAGTACGAAGAGGCGTCTATACAACGTCTCGGGGAAATATGGAGTATCGTCGTCAAGACAAGACAACGACAACGCATCAACTAAGAACTAAGTAAAGATGCTCCTGGTGTCACGGCAGAAAAACTCCATAAAAATGTTAAGCCGCTACCACACCAGCATCACTTCGAGTGGGAGTTCGATGCTATACGTTTTATACGGCAAAGGTGAACAATTACGAAAGCAAACAACCGGTTAATTTCCCTAATTGGATTCATAACTAGCCATAAAAATTCTTAATTTCGGTTCGGTTCTCGGAGAGAAATTGTCAAAACAATCGGGTTTTTATTATAAAAACGCCTATAAATTGCCGCCATTAAAACTCGAATCGTAGTAGAGAGATTCATGCTAATGCTAATTTTGCCATTATCAAACTCATCAAAGCAGTGCGCCCATAATTATCGCATCAGACATGATCAAGCGTTTTGTAGTCGATAAAAAAAAATTCATTACACCATATGCTGAGACCTCATATAAACGATTTAAGGTGGTTTTTCTGTGGCGCCAAAGTAATTTAATCTCAGTATGGTACCAGAAACATTTATTAAAACTAATGTTCGAATTCATTTTTTATTTTATACCATTGGTGTGTTAACCGTTTTAACCCGTGAGTTAAAGAAAAAAGGTCAGCAATGTTTTAGTAACAAACCTTATAAAGAAAAAAGAATTATTCTTTTATAATTGTTATGTATGATATGAAACGATGTTCTGTACATGTCGTTTGTGCGCTGTAAAAACGACAAAATAATTCACTCGAGGAAGTTCCCACGCATCGAACAAGAACAACAACACTCAAGGAAGACAAAAAGTGAATCTTGATTTTTTTTCACCTGTCAGAGGAGGATATACTTAGTTAGCGGATTAGTTATATATAATTTTGGTTATTTGCCTGCGAACATTCTGTACGGTTGTATGAAGGCATTTATATCATTTAAATATTTTCGTAGGAAAAAAACAACAGCGAATTCCAGTGAGCTGACATTGAAGACTTATGCTAGAAACTTGAAACATGATGGGTATATAGACCAGAAAAGAAATTTGGTTAAAAAAAAATATTCATATATCCATTGGAGTAAGGAGGTGGGCGAAAAAATTTTCAATGCATATATTTTCACGAATTTCGTCATGTCTCTCAATTCTATTAATTGAACTTCTTCTGGTTCTTCAAATAAATGGCTAGAAACTGTTTCCAGCATTTTTTAAATTCAACCGCTAAGGCGGTATAAAGGAATTTGATACATTTTCACGAAATCCGTCATATTCCTTAGGTCTGATTAGATATCGAATAAGTTTTTACTTCCACGGGGCTTTTATATAATTGTTTAAAAACCGTTTTCAGGATTTCTTGCAATTCAACCAATTACGAGGGTTGTATACATTTTCACGAATTCCGTCATATCTTTTATGTATGACAAACATATGTAAGTGGATTTTACTTGCACAGACTTAACTTAAAAACTTATTTCAGGAGTTTTATGCTTTCCGAAGTGGTGTAAAAGGGTTCGAGTTTTTTTTTCGAATTCCGACATACTTCTTAGATCTGACGTGATAACGAATTGGGCTTTTTACATAACCGCAAAAAAAAACTAATTAGGATTTATTGATGATCGTCAATTTTTTGTGTGTTAAATTGTTGTATTTTTGGCATTTTTTTGTGGGCATACATTTAACAGCAGGTGGTAAAGTTAAATTTATTTTGGTGTCCTTAAAAAAAGGGTTTTTTTTAGTTTTTCAATTAATTTTAGATTTTTTACGTATTTCAAAATAAAAACAATCCAATTTATGTTATAAGTCCAAAAAGAAAAATTCCGGAATTTTGTGCTTGGTAAAAATTTTAAAAGCGAATATTTTATAGAAATTCTGATATATCTTTTTTGACAATTTTTTGAATATTGGTTTCAGAGGAGTCTTATTTGATGACTACCGTATGCAATTTTCAGCTGGGTAGATTGCTGACCTGGCTATTGCCATTGAAAGGACATTATATTTGAAGAGCTTCATTGGAGAGGCCAGTTTGAAAACTTATAAATCCAGTCAACTAACAATTAATATATGAACATTTAACAATTTAAACAATTTAAACAAAGATAAACGTTAGACTACGACATATACTTAAGCAAAAAGCACTGTTTATAAATAACTAACATTCGCTCACGTTTCTATGGTGTTATACTATCGAAACTGCAAAGCCAGCAATTTCCAATCTTGCTCCCGTTGCTCCCGTTTCTCCCGTTGCTCCCGTTACTCCCTTTGCTTCCGTTGTTCCCGTTGCTTCTGTTGCTCCCATTGCTCACGTTTCTCCGTTGCTCCAGTTGCTCCGTTGCTCCTGTTGTTCCCGTTGCTTCCGTTTCTTCCGTTGATCCCGTTTCTCCCGTTGTTTCGTTGCTTCCGTTGCTCTCGTTGCTCCCGTTGCTCCCGTTCTTCCGTTGCTTACGTTACTCCCGTTGTTCGATTTTATCAGACGTGCACACCGAAAACACACGAACTGTTGCTAAACTATATGAAACACAGTCATTTGCATTTTTTCGCATAATGGAAACAGCCACAACCGAATACCTAGCTACAAAGTAACCCAATCAGAAACCTAGTTAAAGTATATACGGGGGGCGGAGCAACACGATTGTACCTCCCTTCTAATCAAATGTTCTCGAATGTCCTAGAACAGCGTAGAAAATCAAATCGAATGCTCTCAAGCTTTCGAGTACCGTCCACACACCACCGAGCGAAGATTCAAGAACAGTCTGGACTACCGCCAAATAGTATAAAAGTAGATAAAACTTTTAGCGAGTTGACATAGTAATTTTTATTACGTCGACTGTGACAGTCAACTAGTACGCGAACGTATTAGTGATAAGCGACTGATATAGCGAAAGTGATCGATTCAAGCGATATATAAGTATATTGCCATATAGTGCGAATTATTGTGCGAATAGAATTAAAGTGCGATTAATAAATTATCACTTATTTTGATTTTAAACGAATTGTGTTTTACTTGAAATCCCGGCGAACCCCTAGCTCGCAATGGTATAGGAAGGCATACGGGACAAACAAACAAACAATTAGATCGCAAGGGTACTAAAATCGCGAACAAATTTAAAAAAAAATGCTGAAAAAAACAATTGTTTTTGATTCGATCGGTACCAAACTTCACAGGAACCATCCCGGGAATATTCTACATGTTCTCTGAAAATTTGATCAAAATCGGTTAAGCGGTTTAGGGAACTTATAGGGAATATACATACATACATATATACATACATCCTCTTTTATATGGTATATATAGATAGATAGATAAGCCAGTGGAAGACCGAAAGTCCTAACCGAAGTAGAGTATGTTCCGTGCTATTTGATGGCCATACTACACTACCACGTCTTCGCTACGTAATCGCGACGTGACTGAAACGTTCCTTTATAGGATTCAAAAACGTAACTGCTACGTGGCGGCCACCAAAAAAGTGTTCCCCATTTTCGTGACTACCACGTTATAACGTTATTACGTTATTACGTGGTAGCGACTAATGGCTAAACACTGCGAGGTTTGTACGGCAGTGGCAATTGCATGGTCGTAATTAAATATCAGAGGCGTGGCGTATTAATTCAACTAAGGGAAGCGATTGTTTAACACCAAAAATTGTTTTCTGCGAATTTGCTGCGTATGAATAGAACCCCTATCGTTTGCTACTTTAAATATTGCTAATATAAAACCACCCAGGAATCACGACGGGACCTAGAAGTCAATATATTTTAATTCCTTACTTTGTCCAGAATTCAATTTTTATCCTACTCTGGTAGCCCTTGTCACACATTGCATTTTCAGTCCACATTCTCAGTCCACAAGAAAATACAAGCTACGCGAAAGGGGAAAGTGGAACCAAGTTTCACCTTTATTGATTTTTATGCCGGTGAGGTATACTTCGAACTCATTTGATTTAACACCGCCATCTTGTTGTCGAAATTTTAATGAAAAACAGATCATCTCAGAAGATCGCAATGTTCTATCTGGATCTATCCATTAAATCATAAACAAGCGCCTGATACGATGAAAAAAACAAGACTTTTGAGTTAGAAATGTAATTAAATATTATTTATATTACACAGGTAAGTAAAAAGGCAATAAAAATAATCGTATAATTCATTTGATCAAAATACATACAAATAATAGTCGTGTACCGAAGCTATCACTGTGTTATATTTTCAGCAATTTCCGAAAGCCATAATTCATACATGGCGCTTCACATAATAAAAACTTACTGCAAGAATTCTTGTCTTTTTGCAGATATTCTTCGTAAAAAATTCCCTCGACGCAATAAACCTTTAAAAATCAGAGCATGCAAAATATCAAATTTCATCATAATACCGCCTAACATACCATAAAGCAATTTATGAACATGTGTTTTGGCAGGCATTTTTCTCCATAAATCACATTTCGTTTTTTATGAAAATTCGGAGCAATCCTTTTAATGAAATTCATCCGTCGAAGTTTGTTTGAAAAAAGAAAAGCCGTTTATAAATTGAAAAAAATTGGTTTTAATTCAATTGCGTGGTTCTTAATGATCTTTAATTCAAAGAGAATATTATACTATAAGTTTTTTTTAATGGTACTTAAGTACATTTCTTCTAAAGATGACGAATTAAGATTGACAATTTATTAAAAGATTTTAAAAACTCTTAAGCAGTTATGTTCAGTTTGCGTTTAAGATAATTGTATAGCAAATTATGGTACGTGTTTGGTGCAATCGAGTACAACCGCGAATGTTGTAAATTTCACGCATGCAATAACCTTCGCAGTATACTTAAACTATGTGCAAACGAATTATCACCATTCAATTAACTTGCAGCACTTCACGCTATAAATTTTGTTCATATTTTTGGATTTACTGTTCTGCAAGTCGGTACCTATCCAGGTAGTGAGGTAGTTGTAGGTAAATTCCAAAAGACATTGATACCGCCAACATACCATCATCACCTCATCACGCTGGTTATTTAATGCATAACGTGCGCACTCAGCGCGGTTTTGCTCGCTGCAACGAAGACCCTTAATCGGCTTGAAGCGATAATAAAATGAGAAAATGCAACAGCAACTAACACGAAATTGGCAAGAATTTTCTTAATCTTAATTGCAGGTAATTTAATTGCATGTTTCGGACAGCTGAACAAGCTTTTACACATTTTACCAATTTTGCATCTACCTTTATACGCGTAGTACACTAACGTTAATGGCAAGACAAGAATCAACTTATATCCCTCTTGTAAAATCATAAGAATATTTCGCTGGCCATCGGGCCTTTAGTCGCGTTTTCTTCATTTAGTTGAATGACTCGAACGGCAAGTGTCTGGTGTGTCTGCTTTACGTCTCAGGTAATAACTTCTTCTTAATCATCTTCGGATCTCTGGTGTGTATCCGATGTAATTTCACCTCATTCTACCTTGCTCTTGCCATTTTCGATCAATTTTCTTTGGCACTACGACTCTATAGGCTATAGTTGCGTGTACGGTTCACGTGATAAAAAGGTTCTTCGTCTTCGGACAAGATGCTCAGATCTTGGATGTTACTTATAGTCGTATCGTGTGTACCTTGGCGGACTAGTTTGCTGGTACCTCGAGAATGTAGGCATACAAAGTGGCTTTGGGCATCAACAAGTTACGCCCAGTTCGTTTGTAATCATCTTGAAAAATGATTTTGTACTCTTGAAGACGAATCAGTCAGTTTTTTTTTTAATTCGTTTTTTATTTCTTCTTCGTGATTTTCAATCTTAGCCATTGTATGAGCCGGGTTTAACGATCTGGTTGTAAATGAGCTGCTAGATTCTTATAAGATGGTCTGAGCATGTTTAAAAAAAAAGTTTATTTCATGCTATTATCCAAAATTGTTTTTTCTTTCTTTTGAACAAGACACTATGCAAATTTGTACTATTCCGACACAAGAACATAGTTCTGGAATTTTAACATTCTGCTATTTCACATTTGAAGAACTGCTTTTGAAACAAGCACAGATTTTGTCTCAAAAAAAATTGTGTTCATGCATTGAATTAAGACGCCACCTGTTGAGAAGCTTTCTAACATCGGTATTTGTAGAAGACGCATAAAGCAACGATCTACCCATGCCCTTTACTTACTGCAATCTGATATTTTGGATTGCAGTGTCCATGCACAGAATGAACAGTCACAAAAAGGACTTCTGGATTTTAATCAAATCTCAAAGGTTGGAGTTTTATGACAGAAAGTTGTAGAGGATGATAACTTCTAGATTGATTGGGATAGATGTGAAACGAGTGTATTCCTTCCTACACTACCATTGTTCGTCAAAGTATATAAAATCTATTCAGTGGTTAGCATAGCATAAGGACGAATCGATAGCAATCGCACGTACAATCGCACAATCAAATTGATAGCAATTTATTTTTACGATTGAATGGATGCCTCGTTTGGAATTTCCAGAAAAATACAGAGCAATTGACCGACAAACATTTAAATTCCTCCGAAATAGAAATTTTTTTTCAATTCTTTTCGTCGAATTCGAGTACATTCAACGGGACGGCCATGTATGAATGCACAATTTTTGCGAAGGATATTTGAATGGCAGCTACTCGAAATAGTAGCTTCGTTTAGGACAATTTAGTTTCAATAATTAAATTACAGTAAGCTTGATGTGTGAATTTTATTGTTCTAGTTTTCTTTAGTTGCTGGTCAATCTCCACAAGTCTTAGAGACCTTTCGTAGATAGATAGATAGATTAGAAATAGGGGTTGGTATAGTTAACCTCTGTCACTGCAGCCACAGTTTGGCCTATTGTGACGTCCCCCCGGATTGACTATGATTCCTCTTCAATCCCTGCGCTTTCAATGAAGCTTAGTATTTTGCGAAGAGGAATGGTCAGGAATTCCGAAGGGTTCATGAAACCTTGACCGAAGTGACGAAGTCTATTGTGAGCTAAACCCTCACACATTCACAGAGGGTATACTCTGGTATTTCATCTTCGTCATTGCTTATTCTGCAAATTTTAGTCTCAGAGAGACCAATCCTATTGAGATCCTTCCTCATGTGACAATGTCCAGTCAGAGTCGCACTAGGGTTCGGGTCTGATATCTGCTTAATTTTAGATAATCAGATGTTCTTTTTTCCGAATACTTTGGCATAAAAAGCTTTGAGTGCCTGTTGCCCGGTGCCAAGTCCCAGTGAATGGCACTTTGCGATTTTTGCCACATTCGGATGTTAATTCTGGCTGTGCTTAATGGTATCCCACAGAATGGATATGGTTCCATGAAGTCAACTTCTGAACCTTTCCTAGCCATTAAGTCGGCCATTTCATTACCTTCATAGGCGCTGTGTCCCGGAATCCAAATGAGGTTAACTTTGTTCTTATTTCCGAGTCCAATCAGGCATTGGAGGCAATTCCAAACAAGTTTGGAGTAGATTTGAACGGACTGAAGTGCCATTATTGCTGCCTTGCTGCTGAATATATATTTGTTGATTTTTGTAGCCCCGTCTGATATTTTCTCTAATGCATAGTTCAATAGCATGAGTCTCCGCCTGAAAAACAGTGGATGTTATGTGCATGCTATAGTAGAATTTGACATTTGGGCGCACTCCATAAACTCCTGCTTCTAAACCTTGATCTGTTTTAGATCCGTCTGTGTACCAGATTACGGATCCTGGTTTTGGAGTGGGTTTGTTTGTGGCCCAATCCTCCCTTACAGGTAGGACAACTTTGAATGGCCTTGTGAAATTAAATTTCGGTACCATGGGGTCCTGTTGAGTTCCGCGGAAAGAGTTGGTCAAGCTGTTTTGCGCTCGAACTCGTCCTCCGAGCTCAAAAGTTTGTATGTGGTGAACCTAGCTTCTTTCTGTATTTCTAAGTGTAGAGGTGCTAGGTTGAGAAGCACCTCTAAGGTAGCTGTGGGAGTAGTGCGCATCGCCCCAGTAACACCCAGGCATGCCAGTCTGTGTAATTTAGTCAGATTAAGCTGAGCAGTTTTCTGCTTTGTTTTCTTCCACCAGACGGATGCCGCGTAAGTTATAATGGGCCTAGCAATGACGGTATACATCCAGTAGGTTAGTTTTGGACTCAGTCCCCAGTTTTTGCCGAGAAGGCTCCTGCAGGTCCAGAGAGAGATTCTGGACCTTTCAAGAACTTTTTCCGAATGAGCATTACAAGTGAGCTTTCCATCCAGGATGATTCCCAGGAATTTTACCTCATTACTCTATGGATTCTCCAAAAATAGTAGGCTTAGATAACTTGTCCTTTTGGTGAATGCAACAATTGTGCTTTTTTTTGGGTTGATACCTAATCCTGCTTTAGTGCACCAGGTTGCTACCTGTTTTAGGGTATTTTGAACTAGATCTGTCACCGTCTCCTCAAATTTACTTCTAACAAGGATGGGAAGATCGTCAGCGTAACCCTGTACCGTGACTCCGGATTTTGTTAGGTCTTGAAGAAGGTCATCCACTACTAAGCACCAGAGGATGGGTAATAGTACGCCACCCTGTGGACAGCCTTTCGCAGCTGTGACTGTGACTGTTGAGTCGGCTAGTGTCGAAGTTATTTGTCTGCATTCTAGCATGGCCTTGATCCAACTGCAGGTTTTTGGATCAATACCACGCTTTTGTGCAGCAGAGTAGATACTTTCGTAGGCACCTTTCGTACCTGCGAAAGGGTTTTAAATTTTAAAGAAGTTGCCCAGCTACTCAACGTATATTTGAGTTATCGTAAAATTAGGTCTTGATGTAAAGCCATTTTTATTTCTCTAATGTGCTAATCAATCCAAAAATAAATATTTTTCGACTGGTTTAAATAAAGCATTTCTAGAAAAATGACGTTTTGTCGCAATTTTCAAAGTCATGGGGAGGAATACAGAGTTATTGTCCATGCATCGACAATTGAGCACGGACTATTGATAAGCCCACAAAAGTTAATGTTACTATCCCTATTTGTTAAGCTCTCCAAGTTTATTTAGGGGCAAATTGATTTCGAGAAACTGTTAATGGAGCTTTGGAAAGACTACCCAATCAAATTTTGTCAAAAAAGTCGGGCAAATGTAATCGGATTTCAAAAATCAAAATTGTAGGAAATTAACAACAGGCCCAATATTAAAGAATAAAATTTTATATATGTTAAGGGGCAGAACCGCTCTGTGAAAACCCACTTTCCTGAATTCGTAAAGCAGGTTCTCTTAATGCTTTAAGGTTGATCCATGGGTGATTTGGCGTTCGCTAGTAACAATAGTTTTTTTTTAAAAGTATAATACTTATAATACAATGTTGCTCGACAAGGATTTCTATTTATTTATTAGCGGAGAATACTGTAAATAATATAAGATGAGAAGGACAATAAAATAAACCAAATTTGTGCTATTGCACATACAAGCCTAAGACGTAAGAAATAATCAAAAGTGGTTAGCGTAAGAATTAATATAGTGTGGTGTACCGAAAAAACAAGAAAATAAATCTACTAAAATTTGTTTTCGAATTCGAAATCTCCCCGTGAGGCACTCCACTATCAACAGTGCCTTTTGTACCCTAGATACATGGTCACCTTAATTGGCAACTTAGTTATTCCCTATTATACATAAATTGACATTTATTAATTGCTTACACACGGCCCTTCTACTAATGATCAAGACGAAGATAACCAATTTGACAGTTTTGAAATAAAAACTTTATGAAATGTTTTCTTGCCAAATTTCGTAAAGAAGTTCATCGTATGGTCCAAGAGATTCGCTTTCCTATGCTCATATTCTTTTGACAGCATAATTTACAATAATTGATATTAGTAAAATAGTTCGAAACTACTGTCTATCACGTTTCTAATTATATAAATGCCACTTTGTATTTAAGAAAGAAATTGAATAAATGGTTTAAGTTAAGTTGTACCACTTTATCAAATATCAAGTCAACACTACACTACTTGTTTTGATACCGAAAGTATCTTGTTTACATTTCAAAAGGATATCCTGCACAGTGAAATTAATTGTAGGTATCTTAGGTATATCAAAAGAGAAATTTAAATGTACCTGTTATCCGTTCTGTTACAAGTGCGTACGTGGCTAAGCCTTAATACAGCCGAAGTATTTGAACATGATTAAAGCTAAAACCAAGCATTGAATTATACTGCCGCATAAATCAATATAAATATATTTATTTTGCGCAATAAGAACTGAAGTCGGTGTGTGTTTTTCAATAACATCATGAAAGTGGGGCTATCGATAGCCCAACAATTTAAAATGCTCTTCGAAAACTAAAAGTTAAAAACATTGGCCGGTCCGGGCACCACACCACGCATTGACGCTGCACCGTGGCACCTCCATTTAACATTTTGAATAATTTATGCCAAATCTCTTGGTGAAGTGATCTTAGCAGCCGCGAAGTGTTGTATCACACTCAGGTGGTTATCAACAGTCAATTTGTCTGCTATCAAAGACATTCCGTTGAAGTTTACCTTTCCGCGGGTTTCTGTTCGCAGTTGCTTTTTATCTTTCTTCTGTGCTCCTCACGGGATGTTTGCTTGTTGCTTGAGAAATTTATTTATCCACCTGGCTCCGGCCAATTAGTATTTTTGGTGAAAATTACTCGAAGAGCGGGGTCCGATATGCCTGAAGATTTCTATACCGAGTTTGTTTGTTGAATCGTTTATTCCCGCGGATTAGAGAAAAAAGACGGTTTTTTTTGTAAAAGAAATTTTTTATTTTTCCGATCGATCGGTATTTTCAATTTGTTTTCTCAAAATTTATAGATTGTCGGTGATTATTCAACTTTTCGTTGGATATAAATTATAGAGGAGCCCAATCGATGACACGCTGTTTGTTGATCTAACGTAATCTGAAAATATATTTTTTAATCTGGCTACGGTGTCTGTGGTATTTACAGAAGATAGATCAGCTGTATTTGGAAATTTTTGAATTCACTTTGGCCAGAAGCGGCGAGCTGGTGTTTATTTTACGTAAATATAAATTTAAATTGGACAATAGGAAACAATATTAAACAAACATGTGCACATACATATTTATAAATAATATAAAATATACCGAATTGTCCAGGCAGGTAAGATTGTTCGGACAGAAATAAATGCAGGCTGAACTCGAGATCAGTAGACTCAAAAATAAGTCAAAATTTTAGAAAATGTTCTATAACAAAGAATTTTGGAAGTATGTCCACCAAATTATTAATATCACGAATAAAAAGACAATCAAATTTTCGAAAATTAAAAATGTTAAACGGTCAACATTTTGAAATTTATTAACCTAGGAATTTGAAAAATATTGCCATCATTTAGTGCGTGCAGGAAAGAAACATTGCAAAACCATAAACTTTTCGATTTTTTCATATTTTTCTTAATTTAAATCCAAAAAGAGTTCAACAATTTTCCGATTGGATTATTTGATATAAGAAAATAAATTTTGCTTCCTGAAAAGAATTGCTTTATCTCAAACTCGGACTTAGTAATGGTAAAATTCATAATGTGTTAAAACGAAAATGTATTTAAAACCAAACATTTTGAAATAATGTATTATTGACTATTCTAGTTTAGTATTGTATTTTAATAATACATTATTACATTATTACCTACAGGTAGTATTGTGATCGTCTGTACTCCGTATGCCGAACGCCGTCCCTACTAAATAAGGCCTTATCGAGGCTACGAGGCAGGGAAATAGATTCGGTAAGGCCTTATGGAAGGTAGGTTGCTAGTAGGGGTGCGCAAGCTCGTTTTAAGGTTCGGAGCTCCCAAACCCTTTTAACTACTAAGTTGAATTTTTATACTCTAGATGAAATCATATAGAGTATTATCAGTTTAATCCAGCCCGAAAAGTTTGTAATGCATAGAACCGAGCCTCGGACGAAAAAAAGTTATATATTATTTTGTGTTTAGTTGTGGCGAAAAACCCCAAATCCGTTTGCTGTCCGTCCGTCCGTCCGTCCGTCCGTCTGTCTGTCTGTCTGTCTGTCTGTCCGTCCGTCCGTTTGCACGACAACTCAAGAACGCGTTGGCCTAGGAAGTTGAAATTTGGTCACCACCTGTAAAATAGAAAAAGTAAGGCTAAGTTCGTTAATAGGCGATATCCGTCCACTCCTTCGGGTACCTCCCATACAAGAGTCCTTAAAACACGTATTCACAATTATTGATCGAATGCTTCAAGTTAGGAGCTTGAAATTTTGAATACTTAAAGTTTACCATGTTTGAAACGAAAGTTCCAAATATGAAGCAAATCGAATGAGTCCTTCGTGTAGCAGCCTACAAAAGTCCTTCAAAAATGTATACAAGTTACATAATCCACTATAACTCTAGTACGAGTTAAAGCAGGGATTCAAAATTTTACAAGAATTAGTTTTATATCAAAAGCAAGACCGAGTTCATTAATTAGCACAATCCATCAACTCCTTCGAGTAGCTGTCATACAAAAGTTCTTAAAACACGTGCTTACCAATATTGAACGATAACTTTAGAACGCTTTAAGTTACGACTTTGAAATTTTGTATACGTTGTTTTTATAATAGTCGCAGCTGAAGGTATTAATATAAAAAATATCCCGTAAGTCCTTCATGCAGTTGCCATACAAAAATTCTGTAAAAATGTCCCAACTTAATTTATGGAACTCACTATAACTCAAGAAATCGTTTAACCATCCATCGAGTAGCCACTATACAATAGTTTCTA
The DNA here is from genome assembly GCA_951812415.1 of Beris morrisii. NCBI lineage: Eukaryota > Metazoa > Arthropoda > Insecta > Diptera > Stratiomyidae > Beris > Beris morrisii. Next base: position 21,871,986 of record OX638311.1, read on the forward strand.
CCTGTAAATAAAAGGTAATGCAATAATTGTATGTGCACTCCTCATTCTTTTGATATAATCCCAACTAAAATATAAATCGGAGTTCAGTATTTCATTTCGGCTTGCAGCCGATCGTGACTGCGTTATGTTTTTATAGATAGAATGTTTAGAACCCTTAAAGTGGCAACCTTTTGATGGGTTTGGGTCTGAGGAAGTAGGTAAGGGGAGCGTTTTAGACGAACAATTTTGGTTTCTAGATCTCAGGAACTGTTTATACAAGGAGGGTGAAACTTTTAAAAAAAATCAATTTCATATCTTAAGAACCGTACCATATATGGTCATAAAAATTTTACAGGAGTTAGGTCTAGCAGAGACAACAATTTTGAGGGTGAAGGTGTAGGGGTTGATGGTGGAAGGGGATGAAAAGCCTAAATTCTGATTCATATTTCTCGAAAACAGCACTGGATAGAAAGCTAAAAATTGATGTAGCCATCATAGAGTCATCCTAGAAACATAAAATTGTTGGCAGGGGTAGCAAGGTGCGGGGATTGGGTTTTTTTTTGTTTCTCGGGAAGTTCTTGTGCTAGAAAGTTGAAACTTAGTATGTATATATTAGGTGTACAAGTAAGTTCCCGGCGTTTTCCTATAGATGGCGCTAACACTAAATACTGGCGGATCAGTAACGTAATGTGAGATTAGAACATCTGACAACAACTCCCCATCATTCATGTCAAGTTTTATCGGCGTCATTTGATTTTTTTTGTCCGTGAAAATGTCGAAGTTTGAGGCAAATAAGAGTCACTTGTGGAAAGTTTTGCTTTTCTTGTACAGTTCTAAAAAATCTGCGGCTGAGGCGCGTCGAATAATTACAGAAACTTATGCTGAGTCTTCTATTAGTGAATTAACGTATCGCGAATGGTTTCATCGCTATAAAATGGGTGACTTCGGCGTGGAAAACAAGGAGCATTCCGGCCGGCCAAAAAATTTCGAAAACGCAGAATTGGAGGCATTACTAGACGAAGATGTATGCCAATCGCAACAAAGTCTTTCGGATTCATTGGACGTGACTCAAGAAGCCATTGCACTTCGTATGAAAGCCCTGGAAATGGTGCAAAAACAAGGAAATTGGGTGCCGTACGAGTTGAAGCCAAAAGGCGTCGAACGGCGTTTTTTCATGTGCGAACAGCTGCTCCAACAGCAGAACTGGAAAGGTTTTTTGTATCGTATCGTGACTGGCGATGAAAAGTGGATACACTACGACAACCCGAAGTGTCAAAAATCGTATGGATACCCTGACCATGCATCAACATTGGTGGCAAAGTCGAATATCTATGGTTCCAAAGTCATGCTATGTATTTGGTGGGACCAGCTCAGAGTGGTGTATTATGAGTTGCTGCAACCGAGTGAAACCATCACAAGACCTCTTTATCGAAGACAACTTGCGTTTGAGCGGAGTATTGAAAGAAAACCGGCCGCAATATGGGCAGAGACACGACAAAGTGATTTTGATACACGACAAAGTGATTTTGATACACGACAACGCTCGGCCACGTGTTGCTCAGGTTGTGAAAACCTAGCTGGAAACACTGAAATGGGACGTCCTACCCCACCCGCCGTATTCACCAGACATCGCCCCTTTCGACTACCACCTATTCCGATCGATGACGCATGGCCTAGCTGGGCAGCAATTCTGTTCTTACGATGATGCCAAAAACTGGGTCGATTCGTGGATCGCCTCAAAGGACGTGGAGTTTTTTCAACGCGGAATTCGTATGCTACCAGAAAGATGGGCAAAGGTTGTGGCTGGCGATGGACAATATTTATAAAAATAATTATATAACCAATTTCCAATAAAGGCTCAAATTTTGAAGAAAAAAAAACGCCGGGAAAATTTTTATATTCTAAGCCTTGGACTTTAATAACTTTATTATTAGATTCTTGCTGAATTTTCCGTTGCACAAAAGCGTAAAATCAAACATAGTTGATTTAAAATTTTGACACAACGCTTTTCAAGATTTTTGAATGTAGCTACCAAATTCTTCTAATTGATCTATGAAGCTGAATTGCATCGCAACATTTCGAACTGGATTTTACGAGATCTTGGGATTTTGACAAAACTCTATCAAAATCTATTAGAATTCTTATTTGAAAGGTTTCAAAATCATTTTGAGTGTGGAAATTCAGTTCGAAGTCTACTGAAACCGGTCTGTACAGTCCTGAAAGTTATGTTTCAACACATTCACATTTCACCACAATATTCAGTGTCAAATATTTTGAATATGTTTTTCAAATTACTTGCTCGAAATGCAAGGTTTGGAATTAAATGGTTTTTTTTTAATTCCTACTCATGCTGGACAAATTCCCACTAATGAAAATCGTCAAATCTTATAAAATAAATATAAAAATATTGATACAACAGTCAGCTGCTAAATTATTAAATGTCAAAGAAATCTGTTCAGGGCGATGTTAATACTTTTTGAGATTTTGAAATCTATTTGTCGTAATCTGACGATGTAATTCGGTCATTAGAAAATATTTTAAGCAACTTAATTCAAATTCAATCAATATTTATTAGTGTTTTCACTTATGTCTACCATCTTATAATTTATCGTTTAGAGAACAGATAATTCAATATCTTAGCAGCTAAATTAAACCTAGTTAGCACAACAAAGCAAAAACATATACGAGAATTTTAGTGACATAAATTGAAGGAAAAATTTCTACAAAAAACCATGTGTAGTGGGTTTAAACCTAACATACAAACTAAATTAAATTAAAAGAAAACAACAAATTGTAAAAAGATATAAGCAACTTAAATAAATTTTTGTTGGGTCTCCATTGTTAGAACTTGTACCCCAAGTGGAGTCTTATATTTTTTGACACACATTAAAAAAATCGTAAATATAAAAAGCGACAGTTTTCAGTTAGATGTGCGACCCAGTTTATCATATTCCTCCCGTCATTAACTTGGAATTAATTTGTCAAAAAACCTCTGAAAATAGCTTAATAAAATTCCGAAATTTTAAATAGATTTCTTAATATTCTGAAGATCTGTACCTACTTCCTACGTCTCGGTATCTTCTTTTTTCTTAGCACGGAAATAGTTGATACACATCGGTATTGAGGTGAGCCGGAGAAAATTTGTTTTTCCGTTCCGTTTAAAGAACCAAAAATGCCAGTAAAACCACAAAACAGTGCTTAAATGAAAATGTTGTTTTTTGTTTATGTTACAATCATCTTCGAAATGTGTTTTTTTTTCCTTCCATCCTTTCCTTGTAAGAGTAAATACACGATACAGACACGTAAAGTACCTAGATAATTCATTACTGTTGGATTAGAGTGTAATTACTTAGTGGTCATTTGCCTTTTCCACTCCCAAACATTAACCTATACAGAAAACCAAGCAGCTATCATAGCGTCAGTTCGAACATTATTTATTCAAGTCAATAAATTTTCAACTTGAAATTCGATTTATCACCGTCTTGTAAGCTATTTGGAATCGTGTGAAAAATAAGAAAAAAAAAAAGGAAAACATTTTTTTTTTTCTTCGTAAGAAAAAACACCAAGATAGTATATTCGAGTTTAAAGAAACATGAGCGGATCGTTAAGAACACACGATCATCTCAGCACCAGTCTGCATCTCGTTTGAATACAGAAAATAACATTTTTCTTGTTGTTTCTTTATTTTTCTTCTTGAATCTTGAATCTTGAATGCATCTTTGGGCCTTCTCCATTACGTTGTGGTATCTGGGTATCTGGTATGGCATGGATACACCAAAGGCCAGGCCATGACTTCAGAGGTGGCTATGTTCGTTAGGATGCCGGGATCTGTTGCATTCATCTCCTGGGTTCGCGTTCTGGCTTAAGACGCTGCTGTGGTTGAATAAATTACATTTGGTCTTGGCTGGTTGGTCCGATTTCTGATGATATCTCTTACGGCCGAGTTCGATGGCAATGCCTTCCTTCGACTTGCCACTATAAGTATTTTGTTTATTATTTCATTCTTTATTTTTTCTTGTTTTATTTCCTTTTTTCAACACATTTCTTACTTGTTGTTTTTTTGTACTTCATTTATCTCCTCTTTTGGACCCTGAATTCATGCTGTGCAAGCCAACAAAGGTCTGCGATCGCGCACTATCTTCATCTTCTGGTTAGGAGAAACTCGTTAAAATTTTGTAATAGAAATCGCGAATACAATGGTCAGGTTCTCTTACAATATGGTTCAATGTTTCGGTTTCCTTTTGTTTTTTAATAGCCGGTTTATTTTGTTATCGATTTTTATTCTAGATAACAATATTCAGGTACGTCTACAGAAATAAATTGGAATTAGTTAGATATTTGCGTGTCACAGTTACAGTCAAAGTCAAAGTATTAAAACCGTTTAATCTGAATGAACTAGTGAACTCTCTACAGTTTTTTTTAACACAATATTCATTAAATACTAGCAGCGTGCCACGGCTACGCTCACGTTTGTATGGTGTTATACTATCGAAACTGCAAAGCCAGCGGTTTCTGGTCTTGCTCCCCGTTGCTCCATGGCTCCTGCTACTCCCGTTGCTCCCGTTTCTCCCGTTGATCCCGTTGCTCCCGTTTCTCCAGTTGATCCATTGCTGCTGTTTCTCCCTTTGCTCCCGTTACTCCCATTTCTCCCATTACTCACGTTGCTCCGTTGCTCCCGTTACTCCATCCTCCATTCCATCTACCATCCTCCATCCTGCACCTTCTATCTATCGTCCACCATCCACCATCCACCATCCCCCATCCAAAATCCTCCATCTTCCATCCTCAATCCTCCTTCCACTATCCTCTATCCACTATCCAACATCCATCGTCCAACTTTACTATTTAGTAATAGGAACGCATAACTAATACACCGAAAATGAACTGCCGCTAACTCTGCGCCTACACTGACAATTTATCTGACAATGGCAATGGCAACGGCATTATTGCCATACACAAATTGGCAGTGTTGACGTACCAAACGCATATGGCAATATTGCTCTCAGCATTGATATGGCAATTTTAGGATAATATTGCCAGAAAACGAATCGTTTGACAGAAGTTAGCGTCGCCTGTCAACAGGTAGACTTACGTTTTTTGGTTTGATCGCAAAATGAGTGAAAATAAGTGGACTGAAGAAAAAACTTTTGAATTAATCAATGGTTTTCGAAGTTATGATTGCTTTGCTTCACAACTTGACACTTCAATTTCACTCGCTCAAATGAAAATTGCCTGGCAATTAAATGCCCACTCATTGCGATTTGACATTTAACTCATTGGCAATATTGCCATTGTCATTGCCAGATAAATTGTCAGTGTAGACGCAGGGTTAATCATGTGAAATACACTCAAATGTTGAAATAACTCGCGTACCACCAATTGTAAAATGATTTTGTTAACGCAGAAACCTTTGCGGACGAGCCCTCAACAAATTACCAAAGTTTTATCGGGTGAGTGGTTTAGAAGCGTATACGGGACAAACAAACAAACATTCATTTTTATATATAGAGATTACTACTTTATTATTTTTTTAATAACAAAGGTTTGTGATCGACCCTTTTTCATTGAACGCAGAACAGGATTCATGAAATTACTTTTTACACATTTTGCCTTCATCCAGTCATCTACTAATTCCATTTATAATTAGTAAGCATTACACTCAATAGGAGCATAGCAATTTTGTATTTAATTCAAACACAGAATAATTTAGATAATTTCCAAACGTTCCTCGTTCGTGAACTTCACCATGATAAAAATGTTAACCTTGACTGGCGTTTTGACATTGACCGATCAGCAAAAAAGTTGAAGGGTGCGTTTGTATTAAAATTCAAAATTGTTATGTACCTATTGAAAAATTGTTTACCTAGTCATTGATCATATTTTTTATAAACTGCAATCTGCAAAATATGGCATCCACTTTTGCAAACATCGAGCAAATGCTTTCTTAACACTAATCAAGAGTCTTACGAGGTTCGACAATCTAAATAACTTTACTATTTCGCGTTATTATACATTTTGTACAATGTAGCAAGACTTAGAGTGTAAATTTGATGAACCTACTTAGGAATATCGTAAAAAATCAACAGAAAATGCTTGACGAATCAAACCTCATGAATCTCTCAATTCATTAAGCATAGTACTGTGTTCCGAACGCAACGAAATGAACTGTCAAATCTCTATATATATAAATGAGTGTTTGTTTGTTTGTTTGTCCCGTATGTGCTCCTTATCCATTCATCCGACTGCGATGAAACTTTAGTGATTTTTTGATGGCACGCTCGCGAAGACGTGCATTAATAAATTCATTTTACAATTGATGGTACGCGAGTCGTTTCAATAATTACCTCGCTTTACGGCCTGGATACGTTCTGTTGGCCGTAAAGCGAAACGCCGTATAACGAATAACTTATTTTAAGTAACAAACCAACCGAATGTCTGGAGCATTATCCGAAATCAAGCCGTATTACGAAACATTTTGGGCCGTAAAACGAAAAAGTGCCATAATTGAAAAAGGCCGTTATAGCGAAAAGCCGTACAAAGGGCAGCCATGTAGCGAGGTATGAGTGTATTTCATACAGTAATTCGTGTATGAGTTATGCGTTCCTATTGAGAAATGATAATGTTGACAATTTCCAATTGGTGAAAATTAGAACAACCCTCCAAGATAGACAAATTTTCGACAGAAGACTGTTGTATGACGGTTCGTATGTAACTTTATGATTAGGAGCTCAGAAAATTGATAGTTTTTCTACATGAATGTTTGTTTATTTGTCCCATATGCGTTCCTATACCAATCATCCGATTACGATGAAACTTTGGCAATTTGTTGAGAGCAACAGGAAGCATAGATGGGGCTTGGTTTCATTTCAAAGGTATCGTACCCTTATATGACAGACGAGTTATTTGACAATTCGAAAATTTCAACCGTTCGCTGCTTATGCTCGAGAAGTTTTTGTTGTTTTGAGTGGCAGTTTTAGTTTTATGTAGCATTACTTACAAATTGAAACATACAAATCGAACATTCAAATGTCGCGCGCTTTTATATCACTGACATCTAGTATCGACCAGTAGAATTTATTTCACAGTTCCCTATTAGTGAGGGGTTGCGAAAATTTAAGAATTTTATTTTTCGGGACGACTGACTCTAGGAATCTGAAATTTTATAGGAACATAGCAGTAATGGTAGGAGTAGGGACTTCACCTAAAGTATGAAACGCACTTTCCGAAAATTATTTCTCCTGTATCGCACTTTCTAGAATAATCAAATTAATAACACACAGAAGAAGAAAAAAACAGCCATTGATTTTGCTTTGAAAATAGTATTACTAACATGAGAATTTAAATCTACTTTTTAAAGTCGATGAATTAGTTTTCATTGCGAACACGTATAGAATCCATTTTCGCATCAAGCGGAATGGAATAAAAGCAAAAAAATAAAAACCAAGCAAAATTTCCACGAAAAATTAAATTTCTAAAATTTTTTCGCTTTATTTAGACTTTTTCTGTTAATTAAAAAATTTAAATATACTGCAAATTTGCAGGAAAACCGATCGATTAGGTTTTCTCTGTTCATAATTTTAATTTTTCCTGATTGAAATGTGAAAACCGCTGGTTTTGCCTAAATAAAACTAACATCTTTTCTCTGTGTATACTTTTTGTTTTATTCTTAAGTAAAATGAATTATTTGTGCGATTCAAATAAAAATAAATTACTACACAAAATTTTGTTTACTTTTTTAGATAAATAAGAAAAATAAAGACAACAATTAAATAGATAAATTACGAAAAATGAGAATCATGTGTTCAATAATTGAGATTATTGAAAAATTACGTTATAATTAAAATAACAGAAATAACTTGAAAGGTACCTATTAAATTTATTAAAAAAATTAAATGTATTAATAGAAACTTCGGCAAAATTGTTTTTAATTTGTTTTTATTGTTCCTGCATTAGCTTTCTTTGGTAGGCGTGGAATAATAACCGTAAGTACGTCATTCAAATACTTTTGTATGGGAGCTACAGATCGAAGTGTTTCTCTCACTAAGGAAATTGATCTTATTTTTAACTCAAAACTGATTCTTGTGGAATTAAGATATCTTGACTGAACGATTTCCTCCGTTACATTGAGTTTCGGAAGATGAACGAACAAATTTTTCAAGGACTTTTGTCTGGCGATTACGTGAAAAACTTACTCGATCTTTTCCATATTCATTTTTTTACATCGTCAATGTGTGGAAATTTTCAAACACGTAGCTTAACGTGATTTGAGGTAAGTGAGGACTTTTTAATGTAAGCTACTCGAAGGAGTGGAACGGTTTGGCTTGTTAACAGTCCAATCCTTATAAATTAAATTTTATGAGATTTGAACTTCATAGGCTAATGCATATGTGGGTCATCGCGATTCATTCTGACTGACAGATTCGTTTCACGTAAAACATAAGTTTTTTTCGTGACATGGTCTGTTCTGGGCATTACGAACTGGAACTGGGACCCGACTGAACTGTAAAACAGATTATATATTGTTACATGTTACCCTGGCAACCCATGCTACTCGTTCGGTTTCTAGTGAGAAAAACAACAACGGCCAAATACCTAGCTGGAAGGCGGAGCAAAACATCACAATGGCCGCCTTGCAAAACGGAATGGGGAAGGCATGGCAAAATGTTCGACAAAGTTGGATAATGTTCGAGAACATAGACCTACAGAACAGCGTGGAAGTCTCTCGACTCTTCTCGCATGCCGAGGATCCTCTGGCAAGTTCAACACATACTACTGAATATTCCGGAGGGCTCTCGACTGCGGCGCATGCAGTATATAAGTGTCTCAGACCTTGCATACGACAGTAGTTTCTACTACGTTAAAGCGATAGACAGTAGTTGTACTGCGATATAGCGAGACGAGAAACTACAGCGAGTATTACGCGGAAGTATTAATAAAGCGATTTTGATAGTAAGCAGCGATTATGCCGGTGGTGCGATTATTGAATGCGAATAATTAAACGTTATTATTTTCTATCGAACTTTAAACAAATTGAAATCCCGGTGAACCCCTAGGGCGAAACAATATGAATGGATTTTTTATCAATGTTGAACAGGCATACGTCATGCAGAATAGACATTTGAACGACAATGACAATTCCAGTGTGTCGATTGCCTAGGGTATTAGCTGCAAGTAGTTCGTTGTTTATAATATTTTAAAAAAATTTCGAATTTCTTTACACACTATGTAGTTATCGTTTAATAATTGATTCCAAATATTGAAATGACTTTCGAATGGAAGAAATTAAGCCCAGCCTAAAAAATCATATGCAAAATAAGAATTCAATATTTTAACAAGATAGGTATGCCAATATGTTCTCAATCGAGTGATCAAGGCAATAGGTGTTCCAATTTTGGAACATTTATATGGGAGCTAGTAAATTTACATTGTCCTATTTAGAAGTGGTGAAAAAAAAATGTGGACGCAGTTTTAGATTTGTTTATTAACATATTCTTCAGTTAACGATCTATAGGTGTGACTACACTTGTTGTTATGGCGGGATTGCCTCATTTGGTTATTAAGTTTTGTATATCACAACAGTTTAACGTCAACTCATCAAATCATCTCTAAGTATACCTCGAGCGCTCTGAGTTATATCCGTTACTCCGCCTATTTGAAGCGAACCAGTTTCTTACGTTAATGTGCAAAATTTATGTGACCTTATTGCAAAAAAAAATGTCTTTTAAGTCGTGCAATGCCACCTTCGGAACATTTTAACAGCCAAAGGCGACTATAATTATGATACTACTAACTATAATACGATAAATATATGCAATATGCACAATATCCATCCCGTAGGAGATCGTTTCAAATTTAAATGGGCGTGGATCGTGACACAACAATACAACAACAGCGAGCAACTTTAGAGGCGGCTTAAGCAAAAAATAAAAAATAAAACAGTTTCAAAGGTAAACATTTTCTGATCCCACAGTTGTACACAAGTTACGATGCCTGTTGGGCCTCATTAGCAAGATCAACAAGTCTTTCTCGAAAGGAATCGACTTCTTCGACTGCAACCTGGCTGCAACAGACTTTTTGTTCTGTTTTTTTTGTATCCTCGACGTCTCAACCCAACATGGCAAGCTGCAGCTAGGCTTCAAACTACAATGTAAGGTAAACGAGACAAAAGGTAAGAAAAAACACCGTCGTCCCAAGTACAGGGAGAATCTAGAGAAATTGATTTAAACGATTTAATGGTGAACAAAAGAAGTCGTGACTCGACCAATTATAGGAAAAGGAGTTAGATTTCAGGAAAACAAAGTTTTCTTCAAACCAAACTCCTACAAAATGCAACGAAGAATAAATTTCGGATGTTATGAAGTGGTTGATATACAAACATCGAATCAAATTTCATATCGAAATTTATCGAATAAAATTCCTAAACAAAATTTCGTCTTATAATCAAATTTCACTTAGCTCGGCAGCTCTACTTACCTCCAACAGTGAGATTCATCATTTTCTCATATGCACGATCGTTATTTTAATCGTAAGAAAAAGAAACCAAACCAACACTTCACAATACAAAAACCAACAAGATTCGAAATCTTGTTGGCCTTAACAAAAAAGGGCAAATCCCTTTTGTATAGAAAAAAAATTGATTCATTCGTATAGGGGCATACATTCGAGTATAGGTACAGTATAGCATAGCGAGTACCTATAAGCCGCGAAGGTAGGTAAGGCGATTAAAACAAACAGCATCTTAAAGAAAAAAATCTTCACCATAGAGTGTGGTAGTATACGGACCAACGTCTAGGGTCTTGAGACCGTCTGATCGAGTCTTGTTCATGGACCTTATTGTTCTTGTTTCGACCGTTGGCGTAACTTCTTGTGCAGTATCCTTAAGAGATCCAACCCCCCCTTCAGCCTCTCCCTCACACGATATCAATGGTTGTACTTTGTACGTACGATAGTTGGTTTCCATAATGAGTTCTCGTTTTCTCTAGGGAAGGAAATATCTATCTTTGCTGAATCTTTAGACTTTGCTAACGATTCTAGACACTCGGTTGCCTGTAGACAGACTTGAATTCCTATAGTGCATTTAACATCCATAGCATTATATTGTAGCATACCCTAGTTACGAGTATAAAATTTTCATCGTTATGGAACTCGTAACGTTAAGACCACAATTTAAACGAGTCATTCACAAGACTCTCGAAAGTCTGCTAAAGTACTTGACTTGGAGGTTTACCATACGCAATGTTGTCGACAGTTTTGCCTCCATATGACTCTGTTCGCCATCACAGAACCCAAGTGGAAGAAACCACTTGAGAGACCTTTTTAGGGTGCAGCTTCAAGGATGTTAAGCACATTAATGTGTAGGATTGATGTTGTTTTATGGATTTGTTTTCCTCGTTAGGGAATAACTATTTTTCACGGTATAATTAATTTATGTAGTGGCTGACAGTAATATAAAACTTAACTTTTAATGTCTGAGAAATACTAAGATTATTATACGATACTACTTTATTCTTGGAAAATGCTCAAATAACATTTGTGTGAAGCATCAGATCGTATGTACTCAAGTGTAAAATTTATTTAGTGTTGTACTAAAGCATGTCGTAGTAAACCCCAAAGTCTTGGACGACAAACTTCAAATGACAAAATCTCTTAGAGACAACAACAATGCTAACAATATTTATGCTACTTAGGCCTGTATAATGTTTGCGGAAAAATAATAAATTATTTTCAGGAATTCGTGCCAACTTATTTGAACAGAAAATACTTCAATAATTAATTATGTACATATGTATAAAATTATCAAAATGCTACAATAAATGTGGTATAAGTTAAAAAAAAGGGAAATTTTTCTAATTTAAATATAGAAATTTAAACACATACATATTTATAAGTACATGGGACAAAAGTGCCCAACAACAAGAAGTGATCGTGGAACGTGGACTGCTATTATTTTGATTCGTTACCAGTCAGAACTTATTAATCATTTCGTAAAGTACCTTCTTATCATACGTATAAAATAGTAATCCCATCCTCCGTCTAGCCACAAATAACACACCGTGACTCCTGCGGAATTAGAGCGGAACTCTATTCCTCTTATTCAAAGCTCCAGCGCAATATTTGGATTTAATATCGAATATCTGCACTCTACCTTCACTGAAATTCAGAACTGTATGGAAGAAATTTTGGGGTACCTACCTACAATACTAATTTTTTTTGTGTAAAGAAAATATTATTGCATTAATCTTAAATTTATGAAAATTATGGATATATATGAACATTCATCTGAAACAAAACATCTTTGTCCCTAGACTGTGCAGCTCCAAATATATTGTTTGAAAACATTATGTTAACACATAAGTCGCGTTTTTTTCCACCGGATCTAAATATTATGAATATTATAATCTCAAAAAAATATTGACATCTTCTGAGTTAATCTGTTCTTCATTCAGAATTCGATATACAGCTGACGCTAGTGAATCAAATTTAGTTTGAACTACCATTCACCGGCTTAAAAATTAACACCATTTACGTCAAATCCTGTCAAATAAGTTTTAAAACGCAAATCAGTGATCCGTAAAGTTCTAGCACAGTTGTGAAATTTTCATTGGGTTATTGGAATAAAGTCAGCGTTAATAAAAACAATTCGAACTTCCGGTCAGTGAAATATCAACGAAGAAATATAAACTAAGAAACAGCCACAATATTCTGTGATTATTTCAATTCTTTTTATCAACCTAAAGGTACTCGTACATGAGCAATTTTTGAAGCAATTAATTGCCCGACGACTATTTTCAAAACTAGTGGAGCGATGAATGGAGCAATACAGGGCAATAGCATGCTAGTTGCGGCAATATTTCGGCAATGTGGCAATGTTTTCACAGATTGCTGGTATTGTTCGCCCTGTAGTTGCTGTATTTCCACTGACTTGAAAAATTCCGAGCTATTGTCTTCGTTTGGTGATTCAATTGTCAAGTTTTGTTTTGAATTTTGCATTTATTTGTCAAGTTTCGTGTTATAATGGCTTGGAATTCAAATATTTCTATGTTTTATTTTAAGTTTTAGATTCGTTTGTTAAGTTTGCTTTCGTGTTGTTAATAGACTGAATTGCTCGTGTTAGCCCTTATTGCCGAACGAGTCATGAACGAGTTGATGAAAAGTTTATCAACATCGCCTGTTGCTATTGTTGCTGTGTGTTGCTTCATATTTTCGTGACGTCAAAATTGACAAATATTGCTACAAATTGAGCAATTTTAATCGCTCGTGTAAGAGCACCTTAAGATAATCAAGGGCAATAGCAGGCGATAAAAAATACACACATGGTTTTAATGCTTACTACTGATTCTGTACTGCCATTCAGGATTCATAAATCTGAAGTTGTAAAAAATAATTTTCGTATTTCAATACGTAACTGACCGTCGGAAGAACGGCCCTTACATTGTTAAATCTATCAGGCATAGGAACATAAAAACGGCGTTAATCATACATTAAGTATGTAAAAAATATACACACCGTTAAATAGGTCAATCATATTAGGCCTAAAGCCATTTTCTCCGTCTAATCATTAACTGATTTGAATTTAAAAAATTTATTCATGTTTCCAATTGTCTATTAAAAAAATTAGCAATATTAATTCTAGTGGACTTTTCTCGTATTGAAATTATCATCAAAAGCTGTATAGTCAATTAAAAAGACTGATCTCTTAAATATAATATATTAGCAGCGTTAAGTCAAAAATTGAATCAAGGCAAATAAAGATAATAATAATAATTCTAGTGGAAGCGTATTTGTAACTGAACCTTATTTCCTATTTTTATGAATGGTAAAATAATGTCTTCCAAATATTAATGCATTTTGAACACAGAAGGATTGAATGTTAAAATAAATAAAATACTTTATTATTAAGAAATAATAAAGTAAAATTTGCATTTTTGGAAAAAGTACGGGCTTCACAGATCAAAGATTCTGCTTGATGCTTTTGGTTTAGTTACCTATACTGTATCTAATTCTTAGAAGGTAAAGAATTTTATTTTTAATTTAATAAGTGTAGTGTATAAATTGTTTATGTTCCAACAAAAATAAAACTGCATAAAACCGACAGGTCTAACGTATTCACTGACTGCAGAATTAGAAATATTGAAAATAGAGAGTCAGAGGAGACACAGATGGGTGATCTTCTCATCAAATCAAATACAAAAAACATTAAATTTCTTCATAATTGTGAATATATCGTGACATTGAGTCACTATTTCATATAAGTATTATATAAAATTCTTCTAAAGACATTTATTGTGATAACTGGTAAGAATATCTTTAACACAAAACTGTCATCATATAAGAGGTTAAGACAGTTCAGTAATACAATATGTATTCAGTATTAATTAGAATGGAGAAAAGATGTTTGTTCAAAATTGAGAACAGTACTGATAAAGTACTGAGAAAAATATTTTTGCAGTACACATGTCGTTCCGAAAATACCCTGCACACTTCGATCATGGCTAGAATATGCCAATGACTGTAGAACAAAGTAAGAGTAACTTTCTGTTATTTGTGAATGTCTCCGCATAAGACTTGAGCCAAAGATGTATTCGTGCACAAGCTATAGTAGGGTATAACATAAAAAATCAAACAAATTTGTGGTAATACAAACAATTTTTAATGTAAATTATATGAATATTAAATAGATGAAAGTGTTATTCATAAAAGCAACCAATTCATTGAAGATGTCATTCAAATTTATCGTAAACTTATACGAAAATCTTGAACCGATTATTCAAATAATGTTCCATTTCGCGTAGGTGAAAAGCCAATTAAAATCGTTTTTGAATTTCATTTCCTTAAGATAAATCTATAAATTAGTTGATCATCAAAAGCGTGAAGATTTATTTCTGACAAAAAATAAAAAAAAAAGAAAAACCAGAATGCACAATAAAATAAAATTTAAAAACAGAAATAATCTTAAAATTAAGTTGAAGAGATCTACAAGAACGTCACAATCAGGTGCAAACAAACTTCTAATGTGTATAAATTCTATTCTAGTTTCGGATCATATCTTTATCTTATGCATTGAATTAGCATTTAGCTGTGAGTCGGAAGCTTCAATCTAAGAGCTAGATGTGTGAAATCTTGATAGCGCTGTAAAAACATCGAAACAAGGCGACATAAAACAAATTGAAATAAGATTAGAGCGCGTATAGTTTCAAATCGTAGGTATGTTCGTAGATACGGTTTGATATGTGAATAGCCGAAAAAATTCTTAATTTTTTTCGCTGTAATATTTTCATATCGTATTCTAAAGGTGTCAAGTTTTATGAGCCGCTACAAGGTGATAAATCAAAATTCCGGTTACCTTTCACATTACTGTGTATTAGTTTAGTGTATTCGAAAAGCTATTCAGGTTGTATTATCAGTAGACGAAAAGTAAATTACTTTGTTATCGCTTTGATATCGGGTTCATTATCGAATAGCGTTGATATATATATTTTTTTAAACAATTTTTTTTTTTGGTTTGTTTTTCTTTTTTGTGAATATACGTTACTGGCTTAAGTGATATACTTACCAGTTGAACTATCCAAATAACAATTGTAAACTGTTCACGATAGGGAGTTCGATAAGAACACGCACGGATAGGGCATTTTGTTTAAGAACAGTAGATTAGGACCGATTTTTTTTTTTAAGTGTGTTCTATTCGGCGGCACATATGACACGTTTTTCACGTACAAATGCCATATTTAGGCTTACAAGAGATATAAGCTGGATAAATATTTGAGACTTGATTAAAACTGATATCAATTTATTATCGGCTTGAGTATATATTGTGCTTATACTATGAATTTTTTTTATTGATTAAAATGAGCGAGTGTATGTCATATTTTTCGTTTTTTGGTAGCATATAGGCGCAAATATATGACTGCGGTGTTATCGTAACAAAACAATATGTTCATTTATAATAGGTTTATGGGATTGCAAAAAGAAATTTATTGGCTCTTCTGGTTTGGTGACATGCAACGATTTTTTTTGTTTTTGGGTTTCAGAAGTTACGACTAAAGTGAGAAATAAAAATATGATTATTTGCCGAACGATAAGCTATTATGAGATTGTAAGTAGATTATAATTATGAATTGTAATTAGTTTATTTTGCATTGTAATATGTGTTTTAACCCTATCCATATTGCATGACCGTTAATACTATCGGCGGTGATCTACTGCGCTGAAAATATGGCCAACATATTTTACGTTATACAAAAAATAGACATATCTAATTTTTCCTTTTTTTCAGAAATTTCAAACTACCAGTCTTTACTAAAATATATCTACATATAACAATATTTTGTTATAATAATGTCAATTAATGCAGATTTCACAGACGTTTTCCTAATACATCCTACACCGAACGAAAAACGTATAGATGATGCATGAAACTGTGCATTACATTCATTGAAATGGTAACCATCTAGTGCACGATACTTCCAAATTGCAAAAACTTTTCAAAAGAATCTTATAACACACTTCGATATACTCATAGCACATCTCTATTGATACGACATAAATTTGATCTCATAGTATAATTGTTATGCGTTTATAAGCCTACTAGAGTTAATTAAACTGTCTTAAGAGTTTCTTTATAATCATGTTTTAAGTGCACAAAAATAGTGTTTTTTGTTGAGTTCATTTTACAAGAACTTAACTCTCTTAGTAATGTATAATGGTACTTCCAATTGAACTCTTATGAGAACTGCAAATCTAATAAAGAACAAAAAAAGAAAATTATGAGAAATCAAGAATTGACATACTTATAAGAAGAATCTTATGAGAACAAAAAGAGTATTACCTTATAAAAAATTGGGGGCTGTAGATAAATTTTACTTCAATAATTTTTAATAATTAAGTATTACGATCGACTTAAAATTTCCAAAAAATATACTGGTCGTTTTAGGACTAGTAAATCCCATAAAAGTATAAAAAATGTATGTCTGTCCGTCAATCACGCCGTATGTGAGTTCGTTTAAACGTTTGTAGCTCATAAACGCGTTGAGATATTAAGTTAAAAAATTTTTAGTGAGTAGATTGGGTTGGGTTAACCCCTTTAAGTGGTATTTAAGAAGGTTTTGATGTGAGTGGCGAGTGTTTTCTATGAAAGATATCATACAATAACCGGGAGGCTATTTGAAACGTTTTATTTTAAGTTCTCAGTAGCACAGTAACTTGCACCGTATCCGCTTAACCAGGTTCTAGACTTCTACCCAAAAAATTATAAGGATGCGCCCAGACTGTTTGCAGTTTTTATACTCTAGTTGAAATCATATAGAGTATTATAAGTTTAATCCAGCCCAAAAGTTTGTAACGCTTAGAACCGAGACTCGGACGAAAAAAAGTTATGTATTATTTTTTGTTTGTTTGTGGCCAAAAACTTCAAATTCGGCTGACGTCCGTCCGTCCGTCTATCTGTCCATTAGCACGATAACTCAAGAACGCCTTCACCTAGGATCTTGAAATTTTTAATCTGGATGTTTGGTTGAATTTGTAAGGCTAAGTTCATTAACGGGCAAAATTGTTCTACTCCTTCGGGTAGTTGCCATACAAAATGTCCTTAAAACACGTGTTCAAGAATATTGACCAATAACTTCAGAACGCCTAAAGCTACGACTTTGAAATTTTGTATAAGTTGGTTTTTCAATAGTTGATTATGAAAAAAATCCTATTAGTCCTTCGAGTAGCTGCCATACAAATATCCTGTTAAAATGTCTTCACTTAATTTACGAAACTCACTAAAACTCAAGTAATCGTTTAGCTACAAATTCGGAATTTTGTACAAATTACTTTTGAGTGAAAACGAAGTTCGAGTTTACTAGTCAGCAAAATCCTTTCACTCCTTCTGGTACCTTCCATACAAAAAATCCTTAAGACACGTGTTCAACAATATTTTCCGATAACTTTTGAGCGCTTCAAGTTACGAATTTGAAATTTTGTACACATTAATTTTTGAATGGTTCCCAGGAAAAGGATAAATATGTAAAAAATCGAGTAAGTCCTTCCTGCACCTTCCATGCGAAAGTCCTTCAAAAATGAAAATTTTTTGCAGTGACTCACCCAGTTCAAGATATGAAATTAAACACTGAATATTGTCTTTTAGGTTTGAGTAGCAATCAAATGGGAGTCTTTAATAAAGGACATACAACATGCACACACGTAATTCTACTTTATCCCCAACTACAATATAAATTAGAGATCAGTATTCATCTAGAGTATTATACGATTGGCTTGCAGCCGATCGTGACTGCAGTATGTTTTAAGGTAAATTTAAATGTGTGGTCAAAACAATCCAAAAAATATTTAAAAAAATAAATGTGAACAAAACAATCCAAAAAATATTTAAAAAAAAAATCCAAATAAAACAAAAGGAGCTGATTAAATAAGGGAATGAAATTGTCGATAATAATAAGGCTAACGAAAGTATTCGTAAACTTTGCAATAATTCTCCGTATCTCAAAAGCTAATATTTGCATTGTATAGGGCCGAATTGAAGTTTCAAGACTCATAAATTTTGTGTAGTATTTCTCTTACACTTTTAGAATATTTTTCAGGTTGAATATGATTTTATATTTTAATATTCGATAACTAAATACGATTTGAAGGAACTACGCGTGTACAACAGCGCGCATAGCACCTAATAACGATTAATGAATGTTATGAATATTTTTAAAGTAATTCATAAATACCATCTTGTTTGCATTGAATTAATGTTATTCTGAATATAACACACTCATATTAAGATAAATTTATTTTTAGTTAGTACATATTTTAGCAAAATGCCGAAATACAAACTTGAACATGCCGTAGATTCTCAATTCTTGTTTTAAGACATTTGTCCATTGTTCGATATTTCGAATATTTAATTTATTTTCATTTGCGGTCATTGTTTGATATTCAGACTAAAGGCTATTTTTAATTCAATCACTAAAACACCTCATACAAATATACGAATTAGCCAGCCATAAATAGAAATAGAAACTTGTTAATTGTTTTGAATTAAAAGCAAATAAATTTACTATAAAAAATAATATTGCAGAATATTTTAACAAACACATCATCATCATATATCAAAGTTGTCAACAATTTTTAATCGAAAGATAAAACCAATTCGAACGGCATTCCTATCGATTTAATTTCTTGAAAAAAATACTATAAACGGAAAATATTATGGAAATAAGAAAAACTGCATCAAAGGTGGACTTGAATGCGATAAACAATCGAATTTAATGAGTTATTAATTTAAAATACTGCATATTGTCTTCAAGATTTATGTCATTTGCAATAAAATCTGACCTTCGATGAAATGGAAAAATTCAATCAACTTGTGACTTTATTGATTATTTGATTATAAAAAATATCCTTCTCAGAATCGAATATTAAACCGAATGTATAAAACTCGAAGCATAATATTCTTAATAGCCAATATTTTAAACAAAAATTCAGGTTTGTTTGAACCGCAAAATCAAACCAGAAAAATAATTGAATGATGACAACAAAATTCCTGATTGACTCCGACATAAGATGGGATTGGAAAGTTAATCTTCTAACTGTCTAATAAAGTACTTTTGGGTGAGACTTTAACACCTTAAGAAATAAATTGATTCATTACTTTTCGCCTTTACCGAAGACATAACTGAAAGATTTATTCGTACTTAAGCCACATCTATAATATTTTCTATCTCAATGTAAAGAAAGTATGGTAGTCAGTTTGTAGCGACATCCGGTATTATAGAAATTGATTGCATTCTATCGGGGGTTTTTTATGGGTAAAATACTTCTTTGCCGCTCAATAGAACCGATCTGTAGCTGGTTTCTGTTGATGCAGCGTTTTGATTTATGTAGAATTTATAGATATAGTGGCTGTTCATCGTTTTACAGTAATATTGATTAATTTGCTTGAACAATTTATGATTCAACATTCTAATTAATGTGATGACGTTAATTTCTTCTTCTACTATATATCACAACATCATTCCTTAATAATTTTCCACCAATGATGTGTATAAAATGGATTATTAAGTAGCGCTGTTCTATTGCTTCCTGGTGGTTTGCCAGACTTCTTTTTTGCCTTGACATCATATTTCGCATATAGAATACAAAGTCAAGATTTTCTCATGAATAGAACCTCAGCCTTAAAGGTTCATTTACATTGGTAGATTTAGTGGTATAGTAAGGTGGTCCAGTACGTACTATCCCAACACTATGTAAAGATGTTGGGATAGTGGAAGACGAGTACTAAAGAAAGTAACAGGTAAAGTAGAAACTACAGGTCTGTATGTAGCAGTAGGGTTACTAGAAGTAAAAGTATGCACTACCACTAAATCTACCAAATGAGTCTAAAAGGTTTTCAATAGCATAGTACTACTACTCAAGTACGTCACTTTATTCAAAGGTACCAGGAGGTTATTTGGAAAGTTAATTGCTTAGGGTATCTGCATCGACACAACCAAAAACGAAATTCATGTTTTACAAATGGTAGTGCCGTACGCTTTTCTATCGCATCCCGACTATAACCCCTTCCCCGACTTCTAGCCAAAAAATAATAAAGTTGTGCCCAGACTGTTGGTCGTTTTTTTTTATATATATTTCTCCTTCTAGCTCGGTAGACTCAGACCGGCGATATTCCAACTTTATTAAGCTATCCAAAACATGTCAAACTCTGTCAAATTGGCCTCTATTTCGATGATAACTTCTCATTTGACATGAACCGCTTTCCGCCAAGAAATTGTTTAATGTTTGGAGAGAAAACAGAAATCGCAGGGAGCCAAATCTGGAGAAAAGGGTGGATGAGGCAATAATTGGACCAGATTTACTGTGGCAATTGGAGACAAGTAAGCTGAGATTTTCATGGTTCTTGCAAAATGGGGCCGTTCTCTTGAATTCAGCATTGAATCGTCTCAATAAATTAACATGATATTCTTTTTCTTCTTTAATCAGTTGATGGAGATGATGCCTCACGAATCCCCAAAAGTGGTGGCAATAACTTTTCCGGCCGATGGAACTGTTTTCGCTTTCATTGGCACAGGTGAAATTTATTGCTTTAAGTCTTCGCTTCTGACGTGTAGTGTTGAATACATATTTCGCCAACAGTCACAAAACGCCGCAGAAACTCTGACAGATTGAGCTTAAACAATTTTCAAACAGTGCTCTAAAGTAGTCATGCGACTAAGTTTTTATTCTACTGTGAGAAAACGCAGCGCCCATCTTGGTGATAGCTTCCTGAATCCTAATTTATCAACAAAAAGATTTTCATCCTGCTGTCTCCTAACATGATATCATGAATTTTATTAGGGCGTCCTAGGCGCACCTAATCAAAAATTGATTTTTGGTCCCGTTTGAATTCATGAAACCAATATCTGATGGTTGTCATCGAAGTTGCATGATCCTTATAAAAAACTTGCAAACTTTGATTTCCTTACACGCACTATTTCCATCCAAAAAAAAGGAATGGACACCACCGAATATTCGAGAAAACTCTGGTCTCAGCACATGCAGTATATAAGTACGACAGAATTTGCAGCCAAACACAGTTTTTACTCCACAGCGAGAAGATGATCAGTTTCAACGCGACAGTTTTTGTAAAGCGATTTGGATTGGTAGCAGCTATCGAGCAGTGAACAAGTATTATATAAAATCGGGCAGCGTTACCGGTACTGCGATTATGGAATGCGAATAATTAAACGTTATTATTTCTACCGACTTTAATGAATTGTGTTTTACTTTACCCCTATCTTTTCTTCCAACAGTTTGTTTAAAGATAGAGTTACAGTGTTGAACTTGGGTCGAAAGTATGTTGTTTCGTTACCGTGGATAACTCATGCCATTAACCGAATTTCCTAACAGCTTGAAAGCGTTTATGTTTATTAAGGTTTTCATTAAGTGTACTTAATTACCAAACAGTAAGGACATTTCTCGGTACCTGTATGAAGAGCTTTCCAATTTGATTCCTCCATGATATGAGTTCAGCCGAAATACTAGTATTGCAGTCCGTTAACATGAGTACGTACTGAAATAATTTTTCGGCAGCACTCAAATACAAATCACCTTTTATCAGTCGAATTTTTCCAGCAATACATCTTATTGCTGTATATAGTTTATCTTTGTTAAATTTATGCATTATTAATCATCTTCAATAGCAAGTCAAAGATTAAGCTACCAGTAGCACGATGGCTCAAGGCCCGCTTTCTCCAGTTCAAAAGTAATAAGTACTTTGTTGCTCTTATTATTCTCCAATTATATTATGGAGGCCTTAAACGAATTCCACACCATATTATAAATTTATTGTATAATGGTATAATAGTAAACAACAAGATCACATAAAATGGACCAATGCCAAAATTGACTAAATGAAAAATATGCTTTTTTTTCTCAGATATAAAATTTCAATCGGAACATTTAACAAATTTGTTTCATTTATTGAGAGATTTATTTGATATATCAAAGTTAAGAGATATGCTTGCTGAAATTCGGTTGTCGACAGCCTCTTTCGTTTACATATAAATTTAAATTTTTAGGAATTTTCTCCTACGCGATTTAACGTTGCATAAAGTTGAAAATGATGTAATAGTGTAATTAGTGTGTAATAAATTACAATAAGTATTGTTATTGTTTAAATATGAAATCTGTAGAGTATTTTAAGTTTAACTCCAAATCTGGTTTACTGCCAGTCCATCTGTTGTCTGAATACGGGTTATAACTCAAAAATGCGCTTGGAACTATTATTAACTAAAACTCGAAAAAGTTGGGTAGGTAAATATATCGCTTATCGTAACACTGATAAGACCAGCTGTTATATACTATGTCAAGAACTACTCACGTTCTGGTTTCGACATTGTTAGGATTTATCACCTATTTATGGATATGCATCAGTAACTAGCGAACAGTAAGGTATATCGCAGTACATTTATAGCTTGCTGTCGTTAATAAATTAATAACGCCATACCTTGGGAATATAGCACAATCCGATCATGACAGGTCTGATTAGCACGTTTACAAAGTACTTTTTTGCCATTATGCTGATAGCGCAACTTAATTTAAACTCAATCGTCAATTCTAAAATAATTTAATTATGAACAGTCAGTTGGAGAATATTGAAAAAAAGACGTTTGGTGAAATTCAAAGATTAAGGTCCAAAACTCAGTAGACTGGAATACAACTTGAGACTAGATACAATTTTAGTTTTTGGAATTTTTAACTTAGAGCATGGAAAAATAAAATTATATAACCATAATTAAACCGTACGTGGAGGTAAGCCCAACAAATATTAGCAGTTATCTTAATCCTTGTTAGCGTTTAAAGATTAAAGTGGCGTTAGAATACTTTTATCATGATTTTCTTTCATCTATTGCGATAGAATACAATTTTTACTTTCTAGGTAGGTATACCGTAATTTAATTGCTTACATTACTTTACATTTCTGAATATTGACCACTAATAACGTTGTTATCACTTGATTATTCAATAAACTTTTTTTTAAATACGACAAATGTGATCGACCGTTGATATCAGGCGCTATGTCCTTCTCAAAGTGACAAAATGTCTGGAATCGATTTTTTTTAGTTTTGAGCCGATTAATTTTGTTGCGAGCTAATGTTCGCCGTTATCGCACTACTGGCAACGCTGTCCGATCTTATTTACAATTTGACCACTGCTCGATCGATGCTTCTTATCAAAATCGCTTTACAAATACTTTCGCGTTGAACGTCGTTTTGCTTCACCGTAGTAGGAACTGTCTTTGGCTGCAAAACTTTGTCGTGCTTATAAACTGCATGTGTTGAGTCGAGAGCTTTCCCGAAGATACTGGGGGAGGTGGGTGTGGATTGTTCGGGACTAATACCCTAGGCAGACGACGTATTCGAATGATCATTGGGGGAATGATCATTCGCATTCAATGATCAATCAGTTTTAGCATTGACACACGTCTATCGAAATTACATTCAATCTGTCAAAATATTATTATTGTGAGAATGCTCAATAAAATTTGCCAGTTTTGCATTGGCACAAGGCTACGTTTTATTTGTTTCAATGGATTGATAGAAAATTACTAATATGTCAGCAATTGTGAACGAAACGTTAAAAGGATTAATCGCAATTAATGCACACATGAAATAACTAGAAATTTTGGACGGTGGAACACCTGGTTTTCCACTAGTTTCATGGTAGTTTCATATAGACTTGACGCTAGATGGCGTTGTGAGCGCTTGAATGAATTATCAATTTATCTCCGAATTACCATTTCCCAATTGTAATTGGAATGATGGAATGAATTACCAATTTCAAAATTACATTGGGACAGACGTGATACGGAATTATCATTCGACTAGGAATGATCATTCGAATGCGTCGTCTGCCTAGGGTATAAGAACAATCCGTGAAGGGGAAAAGTGTTTAAGAAGAATGGTGAACTTTAGAGAATTTTCCACGCCTATCTCCTCCATTTACTCTGGTTAATGATATGCAAAAGTACATCATACTCTCACCACAGTGTGGACAGAGTATAGGATTTGATCTGACTTCATTATGCATTTCCTCATTTGTTTGTGGCACTGCTTGTGTTATACTACGTCTCGTTGCAGTGTGCCTGGTCCTTCATCCGACCCAAACAAATAAACTTACAAAAATCTAAAAAAAATATTTGACATATATATATGACAAACGGTTTTCAGTAAGCCAGCTGCATACGAGTTTGATCAAAAAAAAAATCAGACAGATACCAATTTTCGCTTCAAATAAAACTTTGATGATTTATGCAAGTCTATACCTTTATTGTATCCACAATTAATTTTGTTTAATTTTTTCGAAATTTATGAGACCGATTAATCTTTAAGTTGAGCCGGTATCTGTCCAAACGAAGAAGAAGGAATACCTGGATTAAGACTATAAAGTGTATTTTTGACTAAGCTAAATTTTGTTTTTTGTTGAATTTCGTGTTGATTGATTGGATTAATTAATTTAAGTCAATATTTTGACATGGGCACTTATTAAAATAATTTCGTTTATAAAATGAACGAGCTGCAGACTTAGGCTAGGTACAGAGGAAAAGTAACGTAAAATCGTCGAAACTTACCACACTCCAGCTGACATTCCGAAATAGTAGCGCAGAAGAAACGTGGCAGCGCAAGGCGCATTAGACAATCCATCAATCAGCAGTAACGAAACTCCAGGTAACTGAGGATCATAGCCACATGCCGTTGGATTCCTGCCGGCCACAAAACGTACGGTCCATCCGACAGCGACCAAACTATGGCATGTGACCAGCGGCATTAAGATCTTATCCCACTTCGTGTCCGAGAATATCAGGCAGAACGTTGCAATGATGGCAGTGCCGAGCGCAGCATAGCTCCACGCCGTAACCCAGATCTCGGCAATGTGCTTTTCGTGTTGATCGAAAAGTATGTCGGCCTCGCAAAGCGGAGCGCAACGTCCCGAACGATTCAGCCGAACGTACAAATGCGATTTGGTCAGACCCTGACAGCTTGGCTGATACGTCGACGTAATTTTCGAGATTGGCGGCGACAGACTTCCCGTTCCGATTGAACTTCCGCCCGGCTCGCCCGGTCCTTCCATGCACATATGCTCGTGATTGTTCTCCTTCGGGAATCGATTACAGTCCAAGGCCGTCGGCCACGGAAAACCGAATCCTTGAAGTACCGGATGGCATCGTTCGCGTACTGTTTCGCATAGGCCGCGACACGGTCCAATCGGAACCGGAACTTTAGACGTACACATCGGTACGTAGGCGGAGCACAGGAAGAAATGCAATTGGGCGCTACAGCCGTACTGGATCAGTGGCGAAAAGGTCTGTAAGGTGAAATCGGCGTCCGCTTGTAATTCGTGTCCAACCAAATTCGGCATCGATGTCTCGTTGTAACCGATTCCGCGACACAATTCGATTCGAATTGGTTCGCAAACGCGCGGCACTATGTCCACTACACTCAGCTGAATACTTGACGCTGACGCGAAAAGCGTTACAAGCGTTTTCGCGATGAAAATAGCTCGAATCGCACTCATTTTCGGTCAAATTCGAATTGAAAACGACGAAGCACTAAAAAGAAAGCTACAACCTTCACCCGCACATATCACACTTGACTTTAAGTATATTAATCCAACGAGGACCTCCGTTGTCACGAGGAATTTTAATATCAGAACTCACAAGACGACGACTGTGTTCACGTTCGCACTACGCTTTTCCTCGCCACTATCGAACGTACAAAAACACTTTTCCCACGCACAACACTCGTATGGGTAATTTGTTCGGTCCTTGCTATGCCGCGAGTATTCGGTCAGTCATTTTCGGAATTCCACGCATCCTCGCCAACGAGCCCCTGACCACGAACGAATCTCAACGAATTCGACGTATTCTTTCCGGATCCCGTAAAACACCTTGGAAACTAACTGAACCGACTCAAAGGTATGACCGTCGTGAATCGTGTAACTCGTAAGACCGCCGTCGCGTACAGACAGGTCTGTTATACAAGTCCGCTCCGCACTGACTAACAAGCCGATAATGTTTGTATGCACAGCTTACCGCGACCGAAGTCGACTTCTTATCCGCCTCCTCTGACTTTGGGTCTTGCGCCGTTTCTTAAGACTTGTTCGCTCCCAATCTGTAGCATCACAAGTCCAAGACACCTTAGCCACATATCCCACATGTGAGATGTTTCGACGAGTTATTTTCGTTTTTCACCTGGTAGCAATCCGCTAACTGCTACGCTCCCCTGTTCAAATCCGAACGCAACGCGAATCGTCGCCGCTCTCTCTGAGGTCTTTCTTAGCTCACCTCGAAGCTCGAAGACGAGCTACGACGAGCACCTAGTTGATCGTGTTAAGAATTTTCCTCCGGCCTTAAAGGTACCTACGACGTCTTTTCTTACCTGGCTGCTTACCTTCCTGGGTTCTTTTCTTAGTGCTCAATTCGTTTGGATTCGCGTTGTTAGTCAACAGCCGCGTACAGCCTCCATATTTGTACCGAATGTGCGCTACGCTAACGAAGGCCTAAGTTTGGGGTTGTGGCAAAGAAATTAAGCAAATTTCGGCAATTACAGTCCGTGGTATTAAAAATGAACAGGTGTGGAGATAATTCGTTTATCGTGTATTTGATTAATGAAACTTTTTATGAGTAACACAATTATACGATTACATAAAGAGTGAACACCGTTGAACAAAATAAATGCACGAAATCGCTTAATCTCAACAGGAGAAAAAAAGAGGTGACAAGATATTTGAAAGATAAACTCGATAGCACACAAATCCATAAATAAATTACTTAATAATATTATCGCACAAATTGTTGGCTGCCTAGGTGGTAAGTGCCCTAGTCTGTGGGTTAATTGGTTCAATCTGGAACTTAAAAACATACCGCAGCCACATTAGGCCGCAGCCACATTAGGCCGCAGCCACATTAGGCCGCAGCCAATCGGATGATAGTAAATAGATAGTAGTTTGCCCTTTTTTCCCAAGGAATATTGTTGGTTGGTACATGAAAGAGAGGACAATATCTTTTCCGTACCTGGAACTTTAGGAATAGCTGATACTTCCTGATACCGCTTGTATGTGATACTTCATGTATCAGATATGTGGCGCTGCTGCAAGCAACCAAACATACAAACCGCCGCTGGGTCTGTCGTACTCCCGTACGAATGACTAATTTAGGTGAACCAACCTGCCAACCTGACGAACTGCTACTGTTGGCGAATTCTCTTAAGTCCACGGCGAAGCACGTATGCAGCGTACGGTCCCGCCTCCTTGCTAGACCAGGGCATTCGCAAAGCATGTGGAAAATACTTCTCGGTATCGGGGTCACTACAGTTGCGGCACAGATCTGCCACGTCCGCAATACTCGTGCTGGCTATTCAGGCAATGTCCCGTGAGTACACCATTGAGGATACGTAGAGTATTCCTCTCCTTGAGTCAGTGGCGGTTATATTGCCTTGCCAAGGGGGGGGGGGGCATTGAAGTTCAGTACCTACTGTAGAGAAAATAGGTGCGGTAGCTACCCGTGAATGCAAATGTGCAAATGCTATGGTCGCTGCGGTTGGTACTGCTTGAAAATATTAATTTTTCATTTCCGCATCTAAATCGCCAGATTTTGGCATCCGAATTTCAGAATATTAACAAGCATTAACATCGCTCTGAAGGGATTTCTTTAACATCGTTCAATTTATCAGCTGATTGTATGATATCAAAAATTGGAACCTGTATTGTATGATTGTAAGTCTTTAAGCAATGGAAAATTGAATAGCATGGGTAGGAATTAGAAAATAAAATTAATTGATTCCAAAGCTTGGTGAAAATAATTTTTGATTTCAGTAGAAGTAGATGTCGATCTCGATTTCGACAAAATTTAGAAGCCCAAAGAGACTTCAAGATCTCTCACATGTATGAGAAAGATTTTGAGAGTTTTGTTAAAATTTCGAGATTTCGTCAAATTCAGTTTGAAATCTTTGTATGTAAATTAGCTGTTTTTTGAGACCACTAGAAAAGTAGTGTATTTAATTTTTATTAGTTCTACTATCATACATATTTAATGAAACTCAATATCGGCCATTAAAATCCGAACCCTATATCTCATAATCTAAAGACTTCAGGTCCGACGAAGAAGTGATCACCCCAGTTATTAAGTTATCCTACAATACTTAAAATCTACGAAAGAAATATTTTATGTCAATGTAATTTATTAGGTACATATATACATATTCACTTAGTCTCCTTATTGAGTCGATCTATAATTTCGATGACTGCCACCATAACCTAACCTAACCTACTCTCCCAATTCAAAAATTTAAAAAGTAAAACACGAAAATTCTCCAAAACAATTTTTAATTATAATAACTTCATAAGCAGCATCTTATACCTGATTTACATCCCAAGATTTTGACAAGTAGAATTTGAAATCTCGAAAAGCGTTTGCAACGCTCTGAAGATATTTGTTTGGCAACGACTATAATGATAAAATGTTTAATTTTGAAAGAGTTAACTTTTGGAAACGAGGAAATTTAAATTGAATGAACAAGAGTCGAAAGCTTGCATTATCATGCAATTTGAAATTTTGTAATATTTTATACAGGTAGTTGTGGTGACAGATAATTTCTGGGCCGTTCAGTAATTATTATTTGTATTGAGGATTTTTTTCCCAAAATTTTTTTTGCAGTACCTCTTATGATGGTTTTAATTAGTGTAAAAAATATGTTTTAAGTTTCACCCCGATTAGAAAAAAATGGAGATTCCGAAAAATGGGTCCCGATGTATTGATAAAACTACCAAATAATATTATGCTGGGGATGATTGTAATTCTAAGTTTATAGGTTATATAACATACCATCGGAAATACCATCTAGTGGTCGTAATGAGAAAGTGAAGTTTTTCATATTCAATCGGCTTCCACCGTATTTTGATAATGGTTAATAATACGAAGTTAGTATGGTCGCCAAAAATATCTGATTTCTAATGCTCAATATTAAAAAAGAGAAAGAGAAAACGGTTCAGAAAGTCCTTCACCAAGTACGAAATTAAAACTAAACGCTTCCCCATCAGCTACTTGGTTTGACTGATAAAATCTAATTTCTAAATTCAGGGAAGTCTGCAGAACATTTAATTTTGAAAAGAAATGTACTTAATTAGTGATTAAATGTCAAAAATCACCTTTTTCGTTCTTGTTGAAGGACCTTTTTTTCTTTTTTTCATAATATTCATAAGCTGCGAAAAAATTCAAAATTTTTAAATTGAGTGATTAGCTTTGAACTACCCTTTTTACCCGAGTAGATTTCAAATTCATCGAAATGTGGGAAATATATTAGAATTTGATAGAATCTTATCGAAATCTCGACATTTCGGCAAATCGAGTTTTAAATCTTTGGATATAAATCAGTTATTAATATGCGGAGTAGTAGTAGTTACTGGAAATACTCATAATTAAGTTCTTATAGCTGACTACAATGCAATATTTCAAACTGGATTTGCAGAAAATTCGTGATTTTGACAAAAATATTAAGATCTACTGGATTACCCATAAATTTGAATAAGTTTGATACATGCTCTGTTGACTAGATTTTGTGAAAACATAGTTCAAAATCCTCTCAAAACGACCTGGACAGCAATGATATTGTGTTTCACTGCATTTACCACAATTTACGTCTTAATTTAGGATTAGGATGCACATAAAGAAAAATGAACATAATGAAATTTGCACATAATGAAAATTGTCCAAGCATGATCCAAATCTAAATTTTTCAAAATTAGTTTCAAACAGTAAAAGCTACTTCCATAACATAACACACCACAACCCAAAGATTGATTACATATTCGAAATTTTATTACTTTTTGATTGAAATATTTTTAATTAGTACAGTTTTCTTTTCAATTAGGAGGCAAAAGACAAAAGAAGGATTAAAGAAAGACATAAGGGGAAATCAGATTTAATGGCATTATACTTTATTAAGTGTATCTATTAATCTAATAGTCTCAAATAATTTGTCTTTAAAGCAGACGTGATAAAGTCATCATGGGTGACGAATTTGTCAGGGGGGGACAATGGCCCCCATGGCCCCCCCCCTATGACCGCCACTGCCTTGAGTAGAACGAACTTCTTTCTACTTGTGCTCAGGGTACATCTCCAGGGTCTAGAAACGTGACATGTGAGGTCCGACCACATCGTGTTAGCCCACGATATAGCCGTTACGTCGATGGTCTGCTTTTGTGGCTTCAATTGGCCTTCTTACAGATAAAGCTAGCTAGAGCGCCTGATCCAGCGCAGAAGCCTCTCCTTGCGAGCTCATCCTCAGAATCGATGCCTGGAATCCCGCTGTGTCCTGGATACCAACATATCATTGTAATAAATCGCGTGCAAAACGCAATAATCTTATTCCTGCATAGCCTCACGAGGCGGGATTTGATCAACTATGAGTCGAGCAATATTATTCTTAAGCGCTTATAAGCAAAGCTCGTGAAAATAAAAACCAATTCGATATCTAGTCAAACCCAGGCGATATGATAGAATTTCTAAAAACGTATACAACCCGCTTGCATCCTCGTAGGGGTTTAATATAAAAATCTGACTGCAGTGCTGGCTCATCATTTTTTTTGTATAGACTTCCAGAGCGCATTAAATGCTGAGATGCAGTGCAGGTTACGAAGCGTTTTTTTTTATTTTTTCAATTCCAATAAAGACATGTGATGAAATATCGACATAACCCCTTTGAAGTGAAATATCAAAAAATTGTGAAAACGATTTTTAAACGATTATATATAAGCACTTTAAACTAATAACCAATCCGATATCTCATTTGACCTAAGAGATATGGCGAAATTCGTAAAACGTACATAAACAGTCAACACTCCCTTAGGAACTAAATATCGCAAAATCCTGAACATAATTTTTAGGCAATTACCTATATAAGCCCATATAAGTTAAAGCTAAATCGGTAACTAATTAGGCTTAAAAGATTTGGCGAAATTCGTGAAAATTTACCCAACCACCAACCACACTTGAATATCGAATAATACTTGAATTAGTTTTTAGGCGATTATATATAAAGCATATAGAAGTGACAGTGGATTCGATATCTCATTAGCCCTAAGGGATGTGTCGGAATTCGTGAGAACGTACACAATCTTATTCGGTTATAGAAAGAACCCGCAGAAGTAAAATTAATTCGATATCTCGAAAAATAAAACAGATATGACAAAATTCTGAAAATGAATACAGCCACACGGCAATTTTTTTTGTATCACTTCCGTACGTCAAAGTGGCGATGGTGGACCTCTTGAAATTGGCACTTTGGATTGGTAAGTGGGTACTTAGAGAAGTCCACCCACTCTACTCACTAAAAAAATTTAACTAAACAGCTCAATGGGCCCAGGAGCTAAGAGCCTTCAAGCGAGCTTGCAGACTGCGGTAAGACGGACCAAAAATTTGTTTTGCTAATTTTTAGGTCCGCAATTTTTTTTACTTTATTATAAAAAAAAAATAAGCTATATGAAAATTTTCTTAGCTTCCTTTTTTATTCTGAAGAGTTTTACCGTAGGACCCTTTTGTGGCTTGCCTAAAGTTATGTAATATTTTTCACATCCCACATGTGCACTTTTTAGAGTTTCTTCGGGATACGAGTAGGTAGGTTCCTACCAGAAAACTACCATTTGCTTTTCTATAAATTGGCTCGTTCTTGTGAATTGCGAAAGCAGTTTGTGTACGTTATACAGCGTACAGACGGGCATTTTTCTGTATTCTGTCAAAATCGAAGATCTTGCAATCTAAAGCTAGTTTTTCGGGTAATTGTGATTAGTTGTGACGATTTATTTTTCGACGAACAAAATGAAATAAATAAGTGGCTATTTTAAAAATGTACCATATTTGTTCATAAAAGTCGTTTTAATCGAATTAAAAAATGAATTTATACAATCGTTGCCCAAAGGTTCCAGATTTTATAAATATTTTAAAAGTCGAAGCGTTGGTAGTCTTTTGTAGTCTCCA
Source organism: Beris morrisii (assembly GCA_951812415.1). Taxonomy (NCBI): domain Eukaryota; kingdom Metazoa; phylum Arthropoda; class Insecta; order Diptera; family Stratiomyidae; genus Beris; species Beris morrisii. Next base: position 21,904,459 of record OX638311.1, read on the forward strand.
CGGCACAAATAAATTTTAGCTGCTTTTCTCGAATCTCGCTATCGTCTATTCATCAGCTTGGCAGCAAATAACAACAGACTTTGATTTTCCATTATTCAGGTACGTGATATGATCCTTGAGCGTTTTGATTTGTTTCTGCGACGTGTCCAGGCATAGTGACAAGCAATTCAGTTGTCCTTGCATATCCTTGACGGTCGTTTCTTTGTCGGCACAACAAATCGAAACGGCTGCTCGTGCCTTGGCCAAATTATTTTCAAGCTTGTGAATATGACCGCTTAGTTTTTGACGCTGATCTTCAGATCGCTCCTTGAGACGTGTGATTACTTTGGCCGTCTCGATTCGCAAAGTGTCCAGTTCCACTTTGACGCTATCGTGCCGTTTTGTCATTTCGGTGTAGCACTGCCGAAGCACATCGACTTGATTGTTGGTCTTGTCCAATTCTTCTTGAAGTTTTGCGCAATTCTTACAAGCAATTATTTCTCCGTTGTTTCCAGTGCCTGTTTGAGCCTTGAGCTTCTTATACTCCAGGCAAACCATTCGTAGCTTCTTCTCGATTTCATTTTTCGCACTGGCACATTGCGACAATTTGATTTGTTCGTTTTCAAGCATGTTGGGATACTGCGCGTATTCGGCGAGCTTATTCTCGAATTTATCCTTGATTTTTTTGATTTCCAAATTAATTTGATCCTCGACCTGACGATTGTCCATTTGCAGACGTTTCGCGATGCATTTCATTTCTTCGGTCTTCTGAAGCGAGACCAGGTATTTTTCGTGATAGTCTTCGATTTGTTGCGCTTGTTCGAAAATTATTACCTTTTGAGCCTCGTGTTCTTCGCGACATTCGCCCAGTTGCTTCCTTAGGATATCGGTCTGAGTATCGCTCGAAAGCGGTTCAGTACCGTGAGCAAAAGCATCGACTCTCGCTTGCATTTTCTTCAATTGATTGTCCTTTTTCGTGTACTCCTCGAGTAGTTCGCAATACTTTTTCTGAATGCCTTTGTCGTCCGAACTCGACTCCATACCTCTTGTACCGAAATAATCACTTGCGTCTCCATTGCCATTTTTTAACAAATTTTTTTTTAGTTTTTCAAAACGTTCGTTTATTATTTCAAATGCTTCGCAATCGTCGTCATCGGCAGCACCTGTATTTTGGCAATAATCGGTACATTCATCATTTACAGTATTAGAGTCAAACCTGTTTTGACGCTCCTTACAAAGGCGGGCCAATTCACCCTGCATACTTAAAACTTTCTTATGTAGACGCTCGACTACTTTATCTCGATTGGCCAACTCTTCCTGGAGCCGATTTCGCTCGCATTCTAGTTCTGTGGTACCGGATGTCCTGCCATTGGACCGGTATTCAGAACGCCTTGCGCGTCTAGGTCTATACAACGAGAGTTCACTGCTCGATCCTGAGAAGTCTAGAAAGATGGAGTCCTTTTCAGCTTTTCCCGGAGGAATCGTAAGCGGCTCTATTCTAGAGGAGATCACTTGATAGTCGAAAGCAGACGAGTCGTTATCTTCGTCCCAGCTTGTTGCAAATGTTAGCACAGGCCAATCACGTTGCGGATCTTTTTCCTGGACGTGTCGTATCTCTTTGTAGTATGTGTTTAAATTTTCAATACCTTGATCGATAGTCTTTCTCAAAGTGTTGATCTCATTCCGTACTTCGACGGTTTGAGGAAAGCGAGATTCTTCCTCTTCAAGCCGATCTTTAAGTTCAGTAATTTCAAAATTTTGCTGGTCTATTTTTTCTCGAATTTGTTCGAATATTCCATTTAAGATTTGCGCGGGATTACTCTGACGAGCCGCACCACTTGGAGTTTTACTTTGGCGTGCAGCGCCATTGGAATTTTTGCTTATTTTGCTAGTTTGTTCCGCAATTCTTACTTCCGGCTTTTTATTAATCACGTCTGAAATACTGGTATCTACTGGTCCGGCAGAACGCACAAGATTCGCAAAGCTGGTTTCCGAAGTGGTGGTATTTGGCATCGTGGCAGGATGCAATGGATTTGCAGGGTCAAAATCAGTTCCAGGTCCGTCGATCGTTTCGCCAAACGTTGTATGCCTTAAGGGCAAAGGTTTCCCGGCTTCATCGGTTACTAGTTGTAAGGGCGGCATGTTTGGATTTATCGTTCCAGCTTGTCTAAAATTTTCAGCTATTGAGTCCTCGGCGTTGTGATCGGCTGCAACATTTTCAGGACGATTTTCGACTTCACTCTCATTTGCAATTTGGGAATCGCCGTAAATACTGTTGACGTTGTTATCGTCAGTCATATCTACTTAATAATCTCTTGAACTTTCGAAAAAAGAAACTTCTAAACTTTTCATTAAAACCCACTTGTTAAATGTTTTATCGTGTCCTTTAGCATTTACCTAAATTCAATAAAGTTTTTTTTATTCGCTTCGACGGAAAGTAAAATAATTTGGAAAGTTTTTTAACAGCAAATTTTTAAAATATTCTATTTGAATACACAACTAAAATAAAACATAATTTTTTTTAAAACAACATTTGATTTCTAAACTTACTTGGATAAAAATTATATTAAAGCTGCATTTTAGAAAAATTAATTTGCAGTGATATTTTTCACTGCAGTTTTCAAACTGTGTCATCGACAAAGATGGATGTATAAAATGGATTAATTCTATCTTACATATCATCTGTAAATACCTTGAAAATTGTAACAAATTATGAAACAACAAAATTTATATATTCGAGAATCCGTCAAAATTTCAGATCGAATCATAAAGTAGTACAGTACCAATAAGCTTAATTATAGAACCTTTGTTGAAGGCTCGTAGCTCCCAAATCCTTTGAGCTATATACTTGAAATTTTTTTTTGGGAAGACTGAACTGACTTTTTTAAGTGGTCATCTCTTAACGGGTGTTTCACCTATCTCCGGAACAGTTTATGCTAAAAACTTGAAACTTAGAGGTGTGTAGGTAAGGTTAAGAAGGGTAGACTGAAGCATTGTGCCACAATTCATCACGAGAGATCACTGTGGATCCATTGTGGTCCCCTCGTATAAACTGGTCTCTAGACTATTGATTCCAAATATTGCTCTTCCTTATGAAGAGATTAGTTCTCCATAAAGGAATCATCGCAAGTTCTGATAGATCGGTTAAGGAGAATTTCCCCAAGTACCGATATCTGGTACGTGCCAGACTTTCACATTCACGTACTAGATGCTCCAGTGTCGGTTCAACATTCTCGTCACCACAGCGACACAGATCAGCCATGGGTATCCCCAGTCTTTCTCCATGTCTCCCAAATGTACAGTGTCCCGTTAAGACCCCTATAAGCTATCTGCATATGTTCCTGCACAAAGACTAAATGAAGCTAGAGTTCCTCCTATCAAACTTCGGCCAGCAGATTCTTGCTTGCCGGCATCCCGAGAGATTCACCTAGGCCCCCTCCGTCTGTCATAGCGCTGCTATATCAATCATTCCCTTTAAACGCTCAATGGGACATAGAACCGATTCATCGGCCAGCTCCGACCACCTTCTGGCGAGCTCGTCTGCCTTTTCATTTCCAGGGAAGGCACTGTGACCAGGAATCCAACTGATCTTCAGGTTGTTATTCAGACCTACCATCTGCAATATTCTTTTACATTCTCCCACAAGTCTGGATTTAGTGATGTGCGCATCAACAGCCTTGATGGCAGCTTCGCTGTCAACATAAATAGTTATTGTACCACTGTTTCCGCACAATTATTTCAGCTGCTTTTGTCAATGCAAATATCTCAGCCTGAAACACACTCGAGCTATCCGGTAGCCTAAACGGTTCCATAATGTCAAGGTCCATAATGTCAAGGCTTTCACGTGTCTGGGGCGATGATCCCAGATCCCCAATCCAGTCTGTTGGGAATATTCACAGCATAGGAATATCCAAAATTGCAAGACGGTGTCCTGTAGTCGGTGCGCTCCGGACCCAAAGCACTCTTTATCGCTATTGATTTTATCGCTAATTCCAATGGGATTATGTGGAGCATTACTTCCAGAGCCTAGGAGGCTGTGGTACGTAAGGCACCAATAATCCCAACGAGTGCCATTCTTTGAATTCTGCTCATGGCGACCCTGTTAGTCCCGACATCCAGAGCATGCCACCACACCAGTGACCCGTGCGTAAAAACAGGTCTAACTGCCGAGATGTGCAGCCAGTGGACTATCTTCGGGTTGAGGCCCCAGGTTTTCCCCACCATTTTCTGACAAGCGTAGTAAGCATTCGATGCCTTCTGGATCCTGTCGTCAATCGTGAATTTCCAGTTCAACCTAGGATGAAGATATATTCCTAAGTAAGTCATACAAAGGGACAGCGGGATGGTAACGCCATTCAAACGTGGGAGTTTGCATTCTCGGCCTTTTTTCCTCGTGAAGAGGATAAGGTCGATTTTCTCCGGATTGATGTTGAGACCGCAGTTACCCGCCCACCTGCTGAAGGATTTGAGTCCAACTTCTAGTAAATAGCTCAAGGTGTCCAGGAACTTACCTCGCACCATCAGGACGATATCATCTGCGTAAGCAACCACTTTGACACCGGTCAAAATTAGAGCCTGTAAAATTTCTTCAACCACTATGACCCATAACAGGTATGCGGAAAGGAGGTATGTAGATATATAGAGTCTTTCAATAAAAACTTGAACGTTACCCTAAAAACAGAAGAAACAATTTATAACGAACACTAAATCAGAACAGAGCTATTTTATAAGGTGCGTCTAGCACGTTTATCCAGAGCAGAGTAGGGTAGAAAATTTATATTGAAAACAACAGCAACATTGCTGTCATTTTAATGGTGAATTGAATGTATGTTTCTTGAACCTTCAATCATTCAATCCTTTACATGTATTTAGTATAACGAAATTCGGTTTTTCATTTTAACTCCTCATCTCACCACTCCTGGAACTGATATCCTTTCCAGTTATTTTCCATGTGTTCACCACTACTTCCAACTCTCTAATTTTTCAATTGGATAGCTTTTCAAATACCCTTCAAAATTTTAGATAGAATTTAAGATACACCATAGCCAAGGTTGGCTCAAGCCAGATTGAACTACCAAATTTGCTTGAAACTAAGCGCACTAATGTTGGTATACTGCTTTAGTAGATACGAATCAACTGTGTCCACAAACTCGCACCTTTCGTGTTATGCAAACAATAGTAACAGAAACTTATCTCAAAATTATTATCGGACAAGCATTGTTTTTGTAATATTCGGTGATATTTTGTCGGCAAGTTAATAACTCAGGCCGGTCACTGTTTGCCAACAAATTGATCTATTTTTGAGTTGCGTCAACGCATTCAATCGAAGAAATTGGCAGTTAGGTATATTAAACTTCTGTATAAGAAGTGGACATATTTGAGATTGCATTGTATCTACTGTACACACCCAGTTTTATAACAATTCTTCTTAGTTCTTATGAGCTAATTAATAAATCACGAGATAGTGTTTGTCATAGCCAACATACATCAATTTGGTTTTTTAATTAAAAATTATTAATTTAAAAACAATACAATTGGGTTGAAGTTATGAGTTAATATTAATTTTGCTTGTTTTTAACTTACCTGAATTTTTTTTTGGCCGCTTATAGATACTAGCTTACAAAATTTCTTCAGTACCAATATGATTTATTCCCCATAACATATCGGAAATCATAAAGAACTCAAAAAGAATTCATATGATGGTGAGTTTCTAAAAGGTGTAGTATTCTATCGAAGCATTTGAGTTACTTATAAATTCATTCATAAATCAGGAATTTAATCCGTTTTAGATTTCAGTTCTAATACAGTACCCATTATAAATGCCTTCATGATAAATTGCAGTTCTGGTAATCGGTACTCCCCAAGAAAGGATTCAGTACCTAATTTTTTTTGTTTCCAAGTACTGTAACAGTACTGAAACGGAAAACTAATATCAAAATAAATCGTTTAATTAATATTGATGAGATATGCTATTTGCTTATTTCCGTAATTACCCTGTATATATTGTATATATAATCTTCATTGTTCTTGTTCTTAATTCGCCCAACACACGAATTTTATATTGTCGTCATGCGGATTTGAACTCTGAACTTCTCAGTTGTGATTCCTAAACTTTCTCTACTGCTCCTTACTTCAACAAAACCTCTGTACTGAATCAGAACTGACACAAGAATAACATTAACAAATCCACAAACTCTTGCTACAGTAATACTTCATTTATAAAGCCCGGAAAGCGGGTAATCTAGAGGTCCGACAGAAATATCGACGCTATAGGAACCCTTAAAACAACAAATACAATTTTGAGTCATAGTCCGTGATGCGGTCAAAGTCGAAATGTGACATCGGTTGTTTCGAGATATGGAGGTTTTTTGAAAAGGTAATTTTCGCACTAAAATAGCTTCTTATACGAAACATCTTCCACATCCATTATTGATTCTTCGTATAAATATTATGTTCACTTAAAAAAAAAATTAAGCGAAAAAATTCGTATACTAATGTAATAATAAATTTAAATAAAATATTCGTGGGAGTAAAAATTAATTCGATATCTCATCAGATCTAAAAAATAAGTCGGAGTTCGTGACAAAGTTCTTTACGCCACCTGGGGAGTTAAATATTAAAAAATGCCGAAGTTAGTTTCTAAAGAATTACATGAAAATCCTGAGGAAGTAAAAGCCAATCACCAAACGTAAAAAATATTATAATTCAAATTATTTCGTGAAAACGTATGCAACCACTTTTCACTCTCCTGTGGGGTTGAATTTCGAAAAATCGTGAAACCAGTGTTTAGGCAATTGAATAAAAGGCCTGTAAAAAAGACAACTTGCGATCTCATTAAACCTAAGAGATATGGCGTAATTTGTAAAAACTTTTAGGCGACTACATAAGAAGCCCGTGAAAGTAGAAACCAATTCGATATATTTATCAAACCTAAGAAATATGACAAAATTCGTGAAAATGTATGCAACCTGTCTACGCCCTCTTGTGGGCTGAATTTTGAAAAATCGTGAAATAAATTTGTATGCGATTAGATAAAAAAATTCGGAGATATAAAAACCTGGAACTGCGATTCTGGCGACATGCGAATTGCGAAAATTCCGCATATTTCCCTTCATTTTCGAAACAGAGAAATTTGTCGATTTCATGAGGCAAGGCTGTTGTCGAATATTTTCGTGACCTTCCTAGGTACTTAAATTGAAATTCGCTTATGTGAATTGAAGAAACTGTTTGTTTTTGGTTTCGTGTTTGTTGAAAATATTAGGTCTGTTCTTTTTAACTGATTGATTAGTTGAAGTGTTGGAGTGGGGGAAGGACAATGCGTAGGAATTGCTCGTAAGCTGAGATTGAAACATTCTAAAACTCATATCTCCTGAACGGTTGATGTTAGAAGATTGAAACTTTGTGGTTGTTTTATGGGGTACTAGGGGTTGTTTTATGGGAGCCTAAACAAAGACTAAAATTTTGAAGGAGCGGAGTGTGGCGGTAAAAAACTTTGGATTACAATATGTTCCGAACCAATTATACTACAAAGATAAAATTTGGTTTCTGAAAATAGGATAACAAGTCGAGTCTACTGAAAGTAAAATTTTTGAGGGGGGAGGTTAAGCGCGGAAGTGGTGGCACAGCCATTTTTCAAAAAATTTAATTTTTATATCTCAAGAACTGTACTACATATGACCTTACCAATTTTGCAAGAGTTAGGCCCAGTTGACCTCTAGCAGAGAAAAGTGAGGGTGTGGGTATAGGGGGTGATTGTGGGAGGGGGTGGAAAGGAAAAACTCTGATTTTTATTTATCGAAAACCGTAATGGATGGAAAGCTGAAAATTGACGACTATGTAGAGCCACTACAGAAGCATCTTACAAAAATAAAAAAATAAATTCGCTTTTACTTCTTACTACTTAATTCCAGGATTTTGCACAATTCAACGACGATTGTGTACGTCTTTAATAATTCCGACATATCACTTAGGAGTGACTAGATATCGAATTGTTGTTTACTTAACGAACTTTCTATATAATCGCCTAAGAATCGGTTTCAGAATTTTTTATTTTCAACTCCCAAAAGGCTAGTTGGATATTTTATCCCAAATGTTTTTATTGAGATTGAAAAAATTATGCGTTTAATGCTGAGATGCGGTGTAGGTTACTATGCGACTGACATCCTTAAAGAATAAGCAGGAGGATATGTGGAACGGTTTTTAGGTTGTCAGAAGCATAGTAGTAACCTACTCCACATCTCAGCACAAAACGCGTTCCGGACTTGTACCCAAAAAATAATAAAGTTGCGCCGAGACTGTTTTCTTTATTGCTCCGACATGTGGTCGCCATATATGTTGTAGAATCGTTTTTATTATACTTGTTTCTGAAATCTAATTTCTTAGAATTTCACATCCTTTTATTCACAATATCTTTTTAGACCTTCCCTCTGGTATGTATCTGACGAGATCCTGTTATCAAAACTATCAGTCGTCCTACATCTTTTCGTGTTGACTACAGTCACATCAGTGTTACGGTATACCTACTCACTAATTTTCAGTTTAAAGTTTAAAGTTGTGTTAATAAATAATTATCAAAAATCAAAAGTTAAGTGTTTCCTTGTTATTCTCGCTCTATTACGATATTTTTCGATCAAAATCGGGAAGATTGCATCCATCTTATCACACTTTATTATTCACTTTAATTTAAAATAGTTTCGTTTTTCGAAATTCATAACACAACTTACAGTTTAATTCAATTTTTTTATTAATAAATTTCTTGGTAAATAATAGTTTCAGGAATATTTATAACGGTTGAGCATGTAATACGTTATTTTTGAATTTGGCGCCATACCGATAAGTACATAGTATTATATTCGTACTGCAGTAGCCAATAGTAGGTCTGTTCTTTTTGGCTACACCTTCTACACTTTTCTACACTTTTCTGCACTAACTCTTGAGCGGGTGCAGCTCTCTGCACTCACTCAAGAGTTAGTGTAGAAAAGTGTAGAAGGTGTAGCCAAAAAGAACAGACCTATTACCAGTAAAATTTACACAGCTTAGTTGCAATTTTATGAACTCATTTTCTTTCAATACCTTGCATTGTTTACCCAAAAAAGTATTTATCAAATTCAAATTATTTGGTAATTTTTCAATTCGAAATTACACCTAAAAATTCGGATTTTATTTTTCACGTTGCCTAATCCGATGGCGCTATCATTGTTTTCCTTCTCGCCTTAATACATGGAGATACCGTGCTACTAACTCTTTCCTTCTTAAGATTCAGGTCATCCGTGGCTTAATCCCAATTAGTACCTCGGATAACTTTCGAAGTTTCTCTAAACTTAAAATGAATTGAATTTTTGAAAGAAACATAAAGAAATGTTTCAATCAAAAATTATTTTATTTGCATTACCAATTTTAAATCTAATGAATGTTTAAAATCGTCAGAATTTTGTTCAACAATGCAGAACCTCGGGTTATCATGGACACCTTTTTCGAAATATGAACATTTTAAAAACGTCGGCCATGTGAGATAGCAAATCGAGGTCTCCATTTGTTATATCTCAGTGATCAGACCTAAGAGATATGACGAAATTCGTGAGAACATAAACAACCCCATTCCTATACTGTTCTAGGATTCCAGTTATACGCACTATACGTCTATACAGCGCGTTTGCTCTGTCTCCTTTACATATTAATTTTTTAATGCTCATCCAGCATATTCTTGGGTTAAATCTCAGATTTCTGCCATAAGATGCTTCTCAGATTTGACAATCTCAAAATTTATATGTAAAGTGAAATGTGTTTTCGTTACTGCATAAAATCTGTAAGGTAATGAAGAAAGATATAAAAAATCGTATAAGGACTGCAACTTTATACGAATGGGGGGCTTTACGTAACGCAATCCAAGTGTTACAACGTTCAAGTTAATTCAAGCGTATTAAAGGAGCTGCGTGTCCTAAATATATTAGACACGACAGAAAATACCTAACCTAACGCTTCACCATTGTCCCCACAAACCACCAAGCTCGCAAGTAACAAAGCTTGTTATTTATGGCACGACAAGAGAACTTTAATAGGTATAAAACATGAAGAAGGTGAAAAAAAATCGAAACCTAAAAACTGTGTTAAAGGTGCAGTTTCAGGTCGACAATATTTCTGGCTGTTCTGCATCAGCTAACAAGAGAACGTTGTTTTTCCCTTTTGGGATTGAGAAATGAATTTAAGAAACCCAACTCAAATACACGTATGAGATATGCATGGTAGAGGTACCTTTTAGGTCTGGAAATCTTCGTCTTGGACGGAGAACCTGTTGCCTTTATATCCGACCTTTGTTGTTAGCCTTGGTCCATAGTCCGCAGTATGAACAAATAAATCACTCGTGTAATCACCATTCCATTCAGTTGAAGAGATGTGTTTATGTACTGCATCCACCTCTTTAGATACATCCCTAAAAAGGCTTTAATGGTGCGAGCTGTGATGATTAATTTTTTATGATAATTGGACTGACCAGTGTGATATACCGTGGCCATTCCATTTGATGATATGATTTTTTATTTGTCATGTTGGTGCTGTCTTGCCATCCTTTGTCATTTTTTCAAAGACATTATCTTTTGCCCTCACTAACTATACCAAAAAAATTACTCTCAGCAAGTACATGCTACTTCACTAAATTTATCTTTATTCATACACGTATTTAGTAATAGTAAGTAAATAGCTCTTCAATTGCACGATAGCACGAATGAAGATTCCACAATCTTTTAAAACTGATTTATTGCAGCGAATTTACCACATCGGCCCATCTGCAGAACAATATTTTATTATTTCAATGCTCCGATGAAAAGAAATAATATGACTTATTTCGCTATATTTATCTCAAAGAGTTTATCATGAATGCTCTCATATTTTCATACATTACAATCGATGAAAAGGTAAAGAAAATATCAAGGGATAATCGATATCAATTTCATTTTATTGAGATGTACACTTGATTATATTTTATTATTTCAACCGCAAGATGACTATGACAACCATCCAACTCTTTGTATCTGAATTGTAAATCTTATAATGTCCAAGTCGTCCAAAAATTTATTGTTTCTACCGCTAAATACTTTATTACATTACATACTATGGGGTGTTTTTTTAGGTGCATGAGAGCTTAAAATTATAATACAAGACAGAAATATTGTTGGAATGAAATTTTTTTTATTATATTCTGGTAGATATTTTCATGGCATTTATTTTTTAAATATGATTTCCGTCATATGTCCGCCGCGGCTACGAGTTACATGTTCCATTCGATCAGTCCAATTTTTGACTACTTTTTCCAATAAATCTGGCCGTATGGCGTCAATAGTGGCTTGAGTATTGGCTTCCAATGCTTCAAGAGTTGCTGGTTTGTCGCTATAAACGAATGACTTAATATAGCCCCATAAAAAGTAATCCAGAGGCGTTAAATCGCACGAACGAGGGGGTTAGTTAACAGAACCACTTCTGGAAATCAAGTTGTCACCAAATTGATTTTGCAATAAATCGATTGTTAAGCGCGCTGTATGGCAAGTTGCGCCGTCTTGTTGGAACCAAATGTCGGCGATGTTTAGCTGATTAATTTTTGGAAACAAAAATTCAGTCAGCATGGCCGATTATGTTGACCGTAAAATGGACGAAGTGCTCTATGAACTTCGCGAACAGATTTATTTTTTTCAAAGTAAATTTCCACAATTTGGAAGCGTTGTTCTGGCGTTAAACGATTCATGATGAATTGCCAAACCTTACTGAACAGAAATGTCAACACAGTTTGACATTCTCAGCTGTCAAACCACAGTTATAGATATCGAAAGTTCTCATGCACCTAAAAAAACACCCTATACAAAATAACCTCGATGAAAGGAATATTTCTAGTAAATTTATATAAAGACGTATCAATAGTTGTGTTTTTTTTCACTGGATCAAGCTCTTGATTATGACTAAATGTATGAAATATCTAGATCTTTCGAGTTAATCTGTTCTTGATTTAAATTTCGGTATCTAGACTCTGTTAAATCGAATTTGGTTTGAACTACCAATTCACCGGCATAAAAATTAACAATTTTCAGGCCTCTTGACCCCAAATCCTGTCAAATAAGAGTCAAAACGGAACTCCTCCCTGATCTGTGTAGGCTTTAATGCAGTTTTCATTGATAAGAACAATCCGAACTTTCTATTAGTGAAATGTAAGTGATAATGAAATGCCAACTAATTATCAGGCACACCACCTATGCCATTCACAATATTTCGAGACTATCTCAATTGTTTTTTTCAACCTGATATAGTCAAAGCAATAGAAGATGAAAAACACATGTAATATTGTTACATGCTACCTAGGCAATCCGAGCACTTATCAATGACATCAAAGAGTAAAGTATCTGATTGGCCAATATCCAATAAGGAAAGCATAGAACACTCTGCACACCTCTACAATTTTCCCCTTCTGGGATTGTTCTTCACACTTCCCGAACATTTTACACACACCATCGAATATGCGGTAAATCTCACGTCTCAACGCATGCAGTATATAAGCGCTGCAGAGCTTTGCGCACTGCGGTGAAAGCGAGACGACGGGCAGTTCTAGGCGAAAGTGTTTATAAAGAGATTTTGGTTGGTAGCAACGATCGAGTAGTAAATGAAATTGGAAAGCGTTGCCAATAGTGCGATTATATTTTACTTTAAATCACGGCGAACCCCTAGTTGGCAACAATATGCAGTCTAATAATGTTTGATTGTTTGTTTTATTGCCATAGCTAAAATTTTTTTATATACATAATAATTCTTACTAAGTCTTACTAACTATACAACTTTTGAGAATATAATGTTTCAAGTTATTTTACTAAATAATTTTGTAACCTCCGAGAAGAAATATTTACAGGAAAATGGCAAGCAAAAAACCTAATTGATGAATTATGGATTAGGTTATGGATTAACTTTAAGATTTTGTTCTGAGCTTTCTGCAGTTTGTTCAAATAACTTTTGGCACAGGTTATCCACAATAGAGCCCCATATAGTAATACTGGCTGAAAAATCGACTAAAATATGAGCATTTTATTGTTGATGTTTAATAATGATTTTCTGTTTATGAAAGGATAAAGGGTTTTTATAAGGGCATTAGTTTTATTTAACGTTTCTGTGATGTGGTTATTAGACGTTAGCTTGTTGTCGAAATGAAATCCTGGGTATTTTAACTTTTTACTCCATTGTATTTCTTCCCCGAACAGAGAAAGATTTTGGGTTGGAGTATAGTGATGAGTTCTACGTTTAGTGAACTCATCACACTATCATTGCGTTTTAGAGGCGGTAATTTTGATTTTATATTTGTGTAGATATTTAGTTACCACTTTTAGGACATTGTCGACAGAGCTACAGATATTAAAGCAAATAGTGCCTGACGAGTAGATGGCTGTGTCGTCAGCAAATAGGGCAATTTGACAGTTCTCTAAGTGGAGGAAGTCATGTGTGTAAATTAGATACAAGAATGGTCCAAGGACTGATCCCTGTGGTACTCCAGCACATATAGGATAGTTACTGGAGAGAGAATTTTGAATACAGACTCTAAAATATCAGCCGGCTAGCAAGCAACGAACGATATTGACTAGGTACGAGGGAAAGTTGCATTTTATCATTTTGTAGATAAGACCGTCGTGCCAAACGCGGTCAAAAGCTTTTTCAATATCTAGCGATATCAAGGCCATAGATTCTTTGGAATCTAGTGTATTTTTAATGGAATTTAGTATTCTTAGGAGCTGGTGGGTAGTCCAGTGAAATTTTCGAAATCCGAACTGTTCATCTGGAAGGATGTTATTAGCCTTTATGAATTCGTTTAACCTGTCTTTGATTAAGCGTTCAAAAAGTTTACCAAGATTGCTGAGGAGACTGATAGGGGTATGCAGAGGTATGGGGCTTTTTAGGTTTAAGGATTGGAATAATTTTGGCGGATTTCTAGGAACAGGGAAAATAGCCTAGCCTTAGACAAGCATTGAATATATGCATCAACATAAGAAGTGCTTTTTTGGGAAAATGTTTGAGTATTAAATTAGAAATGTTATCAAAGCCAGAAGTTTTTTTAGGTTTTAACAAATTCAATATATTTTTGATATCGTTTGGCTTAATGAGAGTGTAATGACCATTGGTACTTGCTTGAGATGATTGAAAAATTAAGAGCGCATTTACAACATCTCTTTCAGTCATTGTATCAGAGAGATCGTTCTCAAGAGTAAAGTTTGAGTTAAAAACCTCACTTTTTTCCGCACAAGTAATAAATTTGTTGTTACCATCTACTAAGTGGGACAATGGACTTCTTTTATTTTTGATAACTTTGACCAAATTCCAGAAAGGCTTGGATAGGCAGATAACTTAGAGTTCCGGGTTCTATTCCTAAAAGTGCTAATCATAGTATTTATGAGAGAGTTAAGAGATTTCCACGAACTTTTAAAACAAGGTAATCTGGTCCTTTGCCAATTTCGTCTGCAAGCGTTTCTTTTTTGTATAAGGAGCCTTATTTCAATGGGTATTGAAGGGTATGGGTTGTGCTTGAGGGGTACCTTAGGAACGCTACTGCTTACCGAAGATTTCATAATAATGAAAATCAATTATTTCTTGTTATTTTTACGACTCAAATTTTTTAACTGGGTGGAATCATTTAAGGTGCCTTTTTTTGTGAAGTAAGATCTTTTGAACAGTGCCAAGATGTTGAAATCTTGTGATTGTTTGGCATAGAAGTAGAGTATATCAGAAATAAAAGGAGGAGTTGAGTGTTTCTTTTAAGGAGCTTCTTTAATGACAAAAGTAATTTTCGAAATATTTTCTAGGATAACTTTTGAAGAAGTGCGAAACAGCCAGTCTGACCTGACCCTGAACCCTTTCCGGACTATCACCCAGAACCGCTATTGTTGCTTTAAGGGTGTCAGTAGCGTGTAGGCCCTTCTTGCCCGTCGAATTCAAACGCTTCGCAGACTTAAGCCCCAAACACAATGCTCCCGTTCCGTCACTACAAGTGAGGTTATGTGATCCGTAAAAGTTGAATTTTGGTCAACTGTTCCGATCCGTTCCGTTACGACCTTTGTGTGCATTTACATGGTCAGCCCATAAGGTCTACTTTGACAGCTGAACGGAACGGGAGCATTGTGTTCGGGGCTTTAGTCTCAAAAACTAATAAAGTTTCATCCAATACTGTTGGCAGATTTTTAAATTGCGTAGAAATAGCAGTAATTTTCAAAATTATAATTTCAACAGAAAGTAAAAATATTCCGCAGTCATAGCAGGATTTATACTCTAGGTAAAATATTTAACTCCTGTTTAGGTTGAAGTTGAGGACAAAAGAATAGTTTGAGGAGTCTTCTATGTTGGTTACTTCAATCGTCTGTATCTCGAACTTTGTGCAAAGGAATCGACCATATCTTTTGCGGTCTTTTTTATGGAAGCTACTCAAAAGAAGTTTAGTTTCTAAGAAGCTAAACTAAACTATACTTAAAAGAATGCAGTGATGCTGCGCTTTAAAGTTCTTTTAGTTTAAACTCAACCATGTAAAATTTGTGTATTGTGCGCAAAGTTTTGAATTCATGTGAGTTTGAGTTGTATACCTAACTACTTTTCATCCCGAATATTCGTGTTCAAAATTTCAAACTGCTCACTTTTCTGGTTCTCTGTTAATCGTGCAATATGTGCACTCACATTATTCAAAGACTTTTGTATGGAAGATATCTGAACACGGCGAATAATTTCTCTAACTAATGAACCTAACTTTACCTCTTTGTCGAAATTAATTTATGTAAAATTTATATTTCTTTGTTGAACGATATCTTGTGTTATAGTGGATTCCGGATGAATGCCCGACTTTTATGCCATTTCAAAATTAACGTATGACTAATTTCAAATTCCTAGCTTGAAGCGTGTTGATCTTATCGACCAATGCTGTTAGTATGAATATTATTTTAGGCGTAGATTTATGTAGTGTAAATACTTTTGTCATTAAATTCAAATCAAAGTAGCAAAATTAATGAAAACATCGGCCACCTCTCCAATTGATCAAAAAAAACCTATGCTTTTCTATTATCATGTTAAGCAAATACAAAGTTTGCCGGCTCCATCTTTCTAGGGTGTGTTTTTACCATAAGATTTCAAGATAAACTCAACAGGAGAAAAAAAAAGATTAGAAAAACAAGTCGAGAACACAACAGGTAACCACAGGTGGAATTTTCAAAAGTTTATGTTAATGAGTTCGATAAATTACACACGTCCAATTAACGCTAGCATGTCGCCGCAGCCAGCCCAACAAGGTATCGAAAAGTTACGACATTGCCGCCAGGTTCTTATGTTTCTTGGGTTTTTTTTTCTTCATTATTTCCAATGCTTTGCATCGTTTTCACCTTGTTAGCTCGGAAGTAATTTCTTTTTCTAAAGTCGTTTTGGTTATTTTTACAGGTGCAAATAGAATGTCCCCTGAACTAGGTTGACCAGGTAGTTTAACCGAACTGTGCGATTCAATTTGAGTGAGTGGGTGGAGGTGAGAATCGGAGAATGAGGGGGCATTAGCAAAATAACAGAGTTTCATTAGCACTTGACTAAAATGATTAGACTCTGAAATTATTATTTAAAATAGATTTTTTCGGAATTAGCAGCCTGTCAATGGTTTTACCTGTGAACGTAATTATTGATTTTATAAATATTTAGTAAAGTATTGTACTATAATGCAGTGGATTCAATTTAACCTACAGAATCGGTAATCCTATTTTATAATTTAATGTTGTAAAATCTTTTGAGAAACAATAAGATAAATAAAATCATTTCGTCCTATGTTTTTTGGACTACGGGATTAAACTAAGATTTTACTTTTCATCATTTTTCGATAACTTGAGAGTTCGATTCGAATTCGAAAAGGCTAGTCCTACTTAAAAAATGATTGGAATCAAATTGAAGTACAGTAGAACACGGATAAGTGCATACCGATCGTGCATGTTTTTTGTGTGCACTTATCAGTGTTGTGCACTTATCAGTTTTTGTTAACAAATATAATTATAATTTGATTTCTTAACACATAATGCATTTCTTTTTTTAACAAATATTGTCATGGTCAAAAAATAAATTAAGAACCAAATATGTTTATAAGCACATAAATAAAATAACAATATTTTATTAATTGTAAAAAGAGGAAAGCAAAATTAACAGTCTTTTTATAATTAACTAATCAAATGCAAAAATAAGTACAAATTCATTTTACAAAATTTTAGCAAATTAAAAATTAATAAAACATACAATGAAACTTTATTTCTTGAAGAAGTCTGAAACTTTTTTCTGGATCATTTTTTTTCCCCGATAACTTCATTAATTGATGTTCCACTTCATCCAAAGATGTAACCTCAGCATCGCTTTGGTCGACATATCTCCTTATCGTAAATAAGGAGCTTAATGCATCCTGAAGTGTTACTTTAATTGTAGGTTCTTCGATAATCTCGTCATCTGTTTCCATATCGGAACTTAGGTCTGAATTTTCAGGACGAACTTCATTGATGATCTCTTCTTGGGTTAACTCACCATTACAATCCAAGTTTTCATCGCAGTCAAGAAGTTCATTAAACTGATAAGATATTCAATGATTCCCTCTTCATCTTCATGCACTTGCTGCAAAGGTTGGTGAACAAATCCAGCTTTGCGAAAACAATTTTTAATTGCTGTTGGTGAAACTAACCACCAAGATCTCTTAGCAAACCTTATTGTCTGTAGTTTTTAGTTTTAGTTTTTAAGAAGGGGCGAAGCGCTCGAGCCACTGCGCACACTAGGCACCAAATAGGCCCATAGCGATCCCTTCAGAACCTCGTAGGTCACTAAACATCCACTAAACAACCCAGATCCCTAACGAACTTGACGAGCTTATCATTCCCTATTGACCTCAGGTCCTCCAAATTCTCAAAGAAAAGACTGCCCAGCCACCTCAGTCGCCTCCTTGCAACCGCCTGACACTCACACAAAATGTGGGTGATGTCCTCCTCAGCATATAGGTCAAGGCAATACCTGCACACGTCAGAGTCAGCGATCTCCATACGCATAGCATGCTTCCCTAGCAAGCAGTGTCCTGTCAGTATTCCGACAAGAAGCCGCAGACTTCCCCTACTCCATGTCAATATCTCCCTAATCTTTCGCCTGTCCGACCTTGGCCAGAGTGCCCTAGAAGTCCTACAGCTCGTTAGCGCCTTCCATCTAGAGTTCACTGCGTCCGCTGCACAATCCCTGATACGTGCATTAATTCCGTTTAATGGCGGCTTAACCACCTCCTCTACCATCCCGGCCGACGCCGATCCTAGTCTCGCCAGCTCATCGGCCTGTTCGTTGCCTAGTACGTCACTATGCCCTGGTACCCAGCATAGTCGCACTCTATTCTGACTACAAAGTACCTTGAGCACTTCTCGACAGCGCTTTACTAGCTGGGATTTAATAGTCGCCGATTCCAATGCATTCAAAGCCGCCTGACTGTCAATGTAAAGTGAGATATCCCGACCAAATACCCCCCCCCCCCCCCCCCATCAACATGATATTACCTGCCTGAAGCATTGCCAGAATCTCCGCTTGGAATACACTACAGGCATCCGGCAGCTTAAAAGACTCCCTTGCACTCAACTGCTCAGAGAAGACTCCAGCGCCAGTGCCACATTCCATTTTGGAACCGTCCGTATACACGGAGAGTTCTCCCTCATTTACTACCCTGTTGCTTTCCCAGTCCGCTCTGCTTGGGTATACAACCCTGAACGATGATATAAAATCATTCACCGGGATCATATAATTCGTGCAAAAGTTGACCGGACCCTCAAGAAATTCCCTAAGAATGGAGCTGTGTCCTATGGATTTCTCCCTAAAGAGACAACAGCTCAAAAGTTTTACCGCTGTGTTTGACGCAACCTGCTTAATGAAAATATCAAGCGGTAAAAGGTGCATGCAAACTTCCAGTGCCGCTGTTGCCTTTTTAATACGCTCTCCAACATTTTCTTTCCAATTTAGCTTCCTATCCAAGATCAGTCCCAGATATTTCGCTTTTTCCGAAAGTTTCAGCTCCACCCCTTCAAGCCTTGGCCTTATTGCCTGTAAGACGTCTAAAGATTTTCCAAAGCTTTGGAGAGAAGATCCTTGTTCCAGGGCCAGAATTTGCTTTCTGACTATTTGTTGTCGATAGTATGCTTTAAAAGTGCGAATAATTCCCTGGTCCAATGGTTGAATTAAGGCATTCGTATTAGCCGGTAAAAATACAATTTTCACATTTCGCAAACGGATATGGTCTGCCAATTTATGACAAGCAGAATTGTCTATAAAAAGAGTAACGTTTCGATTTTGCATCGCCATTTCCCTGTCAAAATTTGCAATTATGTTGGTCCAAATCTTGCTTGTCATCCAAGCTTTACTGTTAAAATAGTATGGAAGAGGAATTTCCTTCCCACGAAAGCAACGTGGCTCCTTGGAGCGACCAATGACATAAATAGGCTTGTTCGATCCACTCATATTTGTTAGAAATAACAGCGTGGACTTTTCCATCTTTAACAGAATCTCCTCCAGAAGCAAGAGTTCCACGGAGAAGGGCTTTATAATATAGGGCTGATTCATCCGCATTGAACACATCTTCAGCATTGTAGTCTTTTAGTATATCTGGAAGCATGCTTTTAACCTATAAATTAAGCTAATGAAGACAAATGAGAAATTTTGATAAAAAAAAATCCTTCACAATGTATTAACCCAATAATCGGCTGATGTTTCATCAGAACCTGCTTTTTCACCATGAAATTTGAAATATTTAATATTATTCTTTATTTTCCAACGATGTATCCAACCGCTAATTGTTTCAAAGTGTTCTATCCCCATTTTTACAGACATTTTTTTTTGCTTCTTCCAAAATCATTGGTCCTGAGATAACAGCACTTTTTAGCCTCATTTGTTGAAACCATATTATCATTGCCTCGTCTAAATCTTCATGATTTCTACTGCGAATTCTCTTTCTTTTCACGTTTTACTTTATTATTTCAATAATACAGTATTGTTATTGATTTTTAAAAAAAAAAATTTGCTACCCTCAAAATTTTTTTCTTACGTTTCATAACGAGTAGACACGAAAAAAGCAAAAAAAAATTTCAGTCCGTCTGTCCGCCGTACGTCTACCGGTGCACGCAAAATTGTTTGAAGGCTCATACCACCCAAACCCTGCGAGCTATTAAGTTTAATTTTTTTTCGTGGATAGAGTGGGTAGGCCTCCTATAGTGACCAAATTTGGAGGGGTGGGGGTGTTAGGGGGGAGGAGGGGGAAGTGTTTTAGACGGAAAATTTTGGTTTCTAGATCTCAGCAACCGCTTATGCTAGCATGCTGAAATTTGGAATTTACATAGAGCTTCGGTAGTGGACCCATTTGCAAAAAAATTGCCGATATAGGTGAAGGGGTTTGGGAGTGGGAGGAAAAATAATGCGTCCGAAACGCGAAAAAGGCGAGATTGACACATTCTAAATTCCATATCTCCTAAACGGTCAATGTCACAAAATTGAAACTTAATGAATATCTGTAGGTATACTAATAGAATAGATCGGAAACAAATTTTTGAGTGGTGGCAGTGGCGTACGAGAGTGGGAGGTAAAAAACTTTAGATTACGATATCTCACGAACCAATTGCACTAGACAAATAAAATTTGGTTTGTGTATAAAGGTTGACAGACGAAGTTTGTTGAAAGTAAAATTTTTTAATGGGGCGGTGGAGCATGAAAGTGGAGGGGATAAGAATTTTTCTAAAAAATCACGTCTCATATCTCAAGAACAGTGTAAGATAGATGCTTAAAATTTTTACCAGAAGTAGGCCTAATAGACCCCTAGCAGAAAAAAAAATTTTGGAAGTTAGGGTGTAGAGGGTGAGGGTGGGGGAGGGTGAAATGGAAAAAATTTCGATTTTTATATCTCGAGAACCTATAATGATATAAAGCTGAAACTTGGTATTTAAATAGAGCTATATTAGTAGCATGTTGAAAAAATTTAATTTTTTATAGGGGCAGTATGGTACGGGGGTGGGGGGTGTTTTTCCTATCTATAGAACGGCTTATGCTACAA
This sequence comes from Beris morrisii, assembly GCA_951812415.1. NCBI lineage: Eukaryota > Metazoa > Arthropoda > Insecta > Diptera > Stratiomyidae > Beris > Beris morrisii. The sequence goes on from OX638311.1 coordinate 21,925,514, forward strand.
AGTTGAAACTCGGCACGTTTATGTAAATCAACTAGAAAACTAATTTAGATAAAAAAAATTTAATATATCCATTGGCGTTCGGAGGGGGGGCAAAAAAAATGATCAGTGAAAATGGAATGCATATATTTTCACTGTTTTCGTCATATCTATTAGGTCTTCCCAAATATTTAATTCATTTTTATTGTACGACTTCTTCATATAAATACCTAGAAAGAGTTTTCAGGATTTTTTGAAATTCGACCCTTAAGAGGGTGCAAAGAAGGTTGTAAATTTTTTTACGAATTTATTTATTTATTATTCAAATTCATCAAATACTGATTACTTATAACAAAAATTACAAAATATAAAATTATTAGAAGAAATAAAAAATAAGTATAACAAAATAAGTACAAAAATACATCATTATATCCGTACACTCATAAATGCCTAAATATAATATTACATTATTTATTTGATAAAGCCGATTTTAACTGTTGAACAGAAATGTTAAAGTCAATTTATATATTTATATATATCGGATGAAAAGGCTCCACGAAAAAACACCTTTTGAGTGCGATTAAGTAGATACGAACTGATCCAATTAATAAACGTGAATGGAAAACCCAGTAATTGTAGCTTATAAGTCAGGATGGAATGATTCATTTTGTCGAACGCCTTGCTGAAATCAATGTAAATGCAGTCCACCTGATTTCCACCTTCAATCGCTTTAACGGAAAAATTAGCAAATTCCATTAAATTTGTGGTAGTAGACCTACCCTTAGTAAATCCATGTTGGGATGGACTTATGATTGATTTGCAATGAAAATTCATTACATCACAAACAATAGCCTCGAAAAGCTTCGAAATACAAGAAAGGTTGGCGACAGGCCGATAATTTCGTACATCCATTCTTTTACCTTTCTTAAATAACGGCTTAATAGTAGAATATTTCCATGAACTGGGAAATACCCCTGAACGAAGAGCAGAATTGAATAAATAGCACAAGGGTGCTACTAGGGAAGAGCTCGTTTTAGAACGCTTGGAGGGATGCCGTCTGGACCAACAGAAAAACTATCTGCAATATTTGAGATAAATTTCAAAACAGTAGCTTCGTCTATGTGCAGATCCTTCATCTCCAATGAAGTAGAAGGAAACTTTGTCAAGTGTTTATGATCCTTAAAACTATTATCACAGTTAGAAGAAGTGAAAGCAGCACGGAAGTAGTTCCCGAAGAAGTTGCTAATGACTAAAGGGTCATCGCTGACCACATCATCAAAAGACATAGAAGCGGGGTATCCGTCGGAATTCCTTTTTGAATTGACGAAATCCCAGAACAGCTTAGGTTTGTCCCTAATCGATAATTTAACATTATTGACGTTCGAGGTATACGCCACACTAGACCGGCTAATTCTACTATATCCCCACGTCTTATCAGATATCGAATATCTTTTCACTTTCTTTCGCCTAAAACCTGTTTTCAAGTTTTTTCCTTTTTCAGCCCCTAAGAGGGTATAAAGGGGTTGGACACGTTTTCACGAATTCCGTCATTTCTTTTAGAAGTGATAAGAAATTGAATTGGTTCCTACTTTCTCGTGCTGTCTTCATGTTTACTTATTAACTCCTTTCAGGATTTTTGGATATTCAACCCCCAAGGGGGTGTAACGAGGTTGCATATCTGATGATATATCGAATTCATTTTTACTTCCTAAGGTTTCCTATATAAAAGAGCCAAAAAGTCAATTTCAGTATTTTAGATAATGGGTGTAAGGGGGTTGTATGCTTTTCAAAGCTTCAACATATTTCTTAGGTTCGATGAGATATTAGTTCGCTTTTCACTTCTACAAACTTTTTATATAATTGCCTACAAACCCATTTCTCAATTTTTCGATATTCAACTCCCAAGGGTTTGCTTTCACAATTTTTTGCTATCCCTTAGTTCTGATGAGATATAAAATTGGTTATTACGGCATTTGATGTAATGACCTAAAAACCAATTTCACGATTTTTCGAAATTCAAGAGTTTCCACAAATATTTCAAAATCCCTCGTGTCTCATGAGATATCAAGTTGCTTCTTATGAAATCGTCTAAAAACCTGTTTCACAATTTTCTCGAAATTCAAACCCCAAGTGGAAGTAATGGATTTGTATACGTTTTAACAATTCGTCATATCTCTTAATTCTGATAAGGCAACAAATTCGTTTTTACTTCTATGGGTTTTTAGTGTACATAATATACCGAAATTCGAATAGTCCACACGGGCTTTTCCAATCTTTAATCGGCTAAACATCGCTATTTTAAATATTTTTATTTTAAAAACAAATTAATTTTCCAAGAAATCTAACAATCTCGAAGCAACTCATGATACACTCCGACTTTGACCGCTCCCGAACTTTGATCCGAAAAATAATAAAGTTTCGCCCAGACCATTGGCAGATTTTTTATTTTCCATAGCAATTTCACGAATCTTGTCTGCGTTCCTTACAATTCTGGAGATAGTAGACACATCACACCCATACTCGGTGGCGAGTTTTTTCCTTGTTTCGCTTTTCAGTTTATCCAAAACTTCAAGCTTTTGCTGGATTGTCAAAGTAATCATTTTTTTTTGGACTCCATTATGTACGAAAAGGTGCTAGAAGATCACTACAATCACAAATTACACACTTATGTCTAACTTCACTTACTAATGTGCGACTTTTCACCACACGTTTCACAAGACAATCTCAAAATTCCATTCAAGGAAAGCATAATGATCAAAGCCTAAAACGTCTGATTTTCGGGGAATCCCTCATTACTGAAATAGCAGACTGGTCGAATTGTGCTACTTTTTATAACAGACAATGTTTTACAGTGGCTGGCAAAATAGGAAAGAAAATGGGTTTTAAATGTGCACTTAGCCGTGTTAAATTGAACTTTGGAGTGAGCGACGAATTTTCTAGAAAAACATAATTCTACAAAATTTGTTATTCATAATTTTTAAAAAAAGTGATCGAGAATCGGCCATAGATGAAAGCAGTTTTTTTTTTAAACTTCAATTTTGAATTTTACTTGATTACGTTTTATTAGTTCTTTTTTTTGTGTCTACAGTATTCCTATCAACAAGAAATTACCCAAAAATAGGTACCCCAAAAATGTTGTCTGTGGGTAGCTTTAGATGTTCACGCCTGAATATGAACAACATTTTTAGATAATAAATAATTTCCCTTACAGGTGAAACTTTTACTTTTAAAGAAACCCAAATTTAAAAACTTACCAAATCTCAGGTAAGGTTTCCAAGGTTACGGCACCTTGGAAAAAAAATTAAGCTGTGCACCGAAAAGAACAAACCCAAAAGCATGAAAATATCTTGTCAGGGGGGACTGGGGGGGGGGGGGGCACAAAAATAAGAATAACCGAAAGACCGTCATTCGAAAACAATGCAAGTGCGAGCCACCGGCAACCTTTTGTTCTAATATTCTGAACCTTTTGCTACCGTTTACGCCATATTCGCACGACCTGTTCAGGACCATAAATTCTCGATCACATATTTTGGTACCATTTTCAAGACATTCGGATCGTATGCAAATGTCGGCATGGCTTTGAAGACGATTTTTTTTTAAGTTAAAAAATATTGAATGTATGGATTTACAATCAGCAAAAGAATATTAATGATACCGAAGATCGTAAACTGTTACGTTAACAATGGGTCCCAAGACATATTTTAGGAATTACAGGTATTCAGAATGGAAAATTAAATAAAAGAATTTAAATAAAGGTATTGAAAAATGTTTTGGCTAGAGCAGTATTGCTAAATTTTATCTAGATAATCAAAAAATATAAAGATTTTTATGTTTCATTTCATCGCCTTATAAATTGATTTCGTTAATATAATTTATTCCATAGTTCATCAGTCATCCCGATCAATACAAAAAAGTTTCTTGGAAATTAGAAGCTCATAATAATTCTTTATTTAATTTAATTATTACTTTAATATTTTAATGATCAACTTATCGGGCCTAAATAAAATAATATCGAATTTAAAAAAACATATTGTGAAATAAATATTGAAAAGCATTTGCTCATAAATAAGTTAAGAAATTAGGTTCAGTAAATTCTTGTCTGAAAATTCTCTGAAAATGCCGAACCATCAAAATCTATCCAAAAATCACTAAAAATGTTCAGTACTGGATAGGTACTAGCGGCTCACCTTTCTTTCTTCAACACGAATTGAAGATGGCATTCATTTTAAGTAATTGATGCGGAAAATTTTTTCTTCGTGTACTACGTTTTGCATATGAGCAGCACAATATTCAATACAACTTTCAAGTTAGTCAGGCCAATAAAATATTTTTAATTAACTTCTATCTGGCTCTAGAATTTCCAAGTGATTAGTCCATTAAAATTCTTCATTTTTTTTTATTGCACTCGCGATTTTTTCTTCCATTAACACTATGATCTTTGGAGAACATAAACAAAATCAATTTTTCCGCTTGTTAAACGCCATTGATCAAAAATTCTGCATATGGTATATATGCAGGTTCATAAGACCTTAAGTAATGGGAAAGAACATGTAGCACAGGTAGAAAAGTCCCACCTTCTTCGCGATCGTTTTGCAGAAAAATTGTGGAAACGGTAATTGAAGATAATTTACAAGGTATATACACGAATCTTAGTCCACTGCGTTGTTAGTACTTTTTTTTAATCGCAATCTAACTTTAGTTATTCGAAAGAAAACTTAACTTTAGCGCAGCTCATAAAGTACGTCGACGAGCTCGTACTACTTGTTTTTCAGGTCTTTTGGTGCTGAAAGACATTAAAAGGTGGAGTACAAACTGAACTGCTTGAATATATTGAAGGCGATTAATTTTAATAGGATAGGTATCACCTTGTTGTCATTTCAGCACTGTTTTATCGATTGTTTGTATGAATATAGTTTTGAGAAAGTTGTTATGCCGAATTATATGAATGGGTCCATGCTAAAAGGCCATCAGTCCAATTTTTATCGAAATTGCGATTTCACTAGTTTTGAAGTCTCGGACCTACAAGCACATCTTATCATTAAGGGGGTATTTACATTAAACTCAACCCAAAAATGGAATTTTTTTTTTCATATTTCGGTAGATAAACATGTGTAGAATACGGTATTAAAACGGTTTTTTCGAAATCAACTTCAAACCTGAGCTATCGTATCATTTAGGCACCTACATTATGGCTTTTTAATCGCAAAAAGTACTAAAGAAAAACTTTAAACGTGTTTTTCTCGAAACTAAGTTTTGCGAACTGGCGTAAGTTCTAGAGCTTGAACCCAATAAGCTATCGACTTAATTTTTTTTTTAGTTTATAGTGAATTAAATTCATTGGAGCCATACCAACAAAATAGGGAAAAAACAATTTTTATATATTTTTTAACAATTTCAATGTAAAAAAAATCTTTAAAAACCGAGACTAAAAATTTGTATGGCCGCCGTTTTTTTTTGTTCGAAGTTATATTGATTTTATTGGTATAAGTTTACAGATATATATTTAAGAAAAAATTTTTTGATTTCTGATTCTCCAAGTGGACCTCTTTTTTAAAAATGATGACGGCGCTCGCCATATAACTGGTCACCATGACATCGTTTTGAAATTTTGTTTTATACTTAAATACTTAATAAATATGTTGCAAAAAATCTCCAGCATTCCATTTGTATCATCTTTGAAAAAAAATCCTGTAAATTGTCTTATTTTTTCGCTAGCTAGATGTAAATACCCCCTTAATTTATACAGTAGTACATCTACATATAGGTATTAAGTTTCAACTTTCTAGCATAAGCCGTTTCTGAGATATGAAAAACCACCGCCAACCCGTGTACTATGCTACCGCTATCAAAAATTTTTCTGGTATGTCTCTATAATAGCTCTATATAGATGGCAATTTTTAGCTTTTTATCTTTTGCGACTTTCGAGAAATAAAAATCAGAATTTTTTCATTTCCAGCCCCTCCCACCATACATCCACATCCACCATACACCCACACCCGCCATGCACCCACACCAATTTTTCCTCGGTAGAGGTCTACTACACAGTTAAAAATTTTTACAACATTAAATGTTGGCAACTAATTGCTAACATAGGATATTGTAAAATTACATGTCTCAAAACCACTTACATTTCCACTGTAAAATTAAAATTCGGAAATGTAATAAATACATACATGTCTTTGTAAAATCACATGCTTAATAGTAAACATAAATCCCATGAAATATGTAATTTTACAATTTAGAGTGTAAAATTACCTTAATTGAGGTAATTTATAGTACTAATCATATATGTAACTTTACCACTTAAAGAGGAAATTGTAGAGATAGCCACATGGAAAACTTCATTACTCTTTGTAAATTAATTTACATAATACTTATTGTAAATCGAAAGTTTTAGAAGTAAAATTGTATACTAAGATTTAGCGGAATGAAAAATTCCACGAACTAAGCACAAATTTAATTAATTTTTTTGAAAAACTTCCGTTTAAAAAAGTTTTTACAGTAAACTCAGTGCAAATTTGTGCTTGATTCGAACGTGATTTTCATTTCGTTCGTTCTAAGAACAACGGTTTATTTTAAAGATATAAGCGAGAAGAAGAATATACTTTCTATAAAAGTATACATCTTAAAGAGCAAAATGGTAATACACTTATATGCAATAAATAAAAGAAGTAATTAATTGTAAATAAACAAGAGTTATACCATACATACTCGTATATCCAAAAAAGTTATTTTATGAAAAATATAAAAAACAATAAAATTCTGGAAATAAACATTTTCATTTTTAATAAGAGTTATTATTAGTTATTCAGATGATACTATAATTTTGTAATTTAAAAAATTTATCAATCTAATCACTTTTGCCATGGCCATAATATAAGGAAAATAGTTGAGGAAAGAGTTCTTTAAAATTTGAAGATGCACAGCTGACAAGATGGTAATCCACATATAAGTAATAAACATCTTCTTCACTGGTTTCTGTAAAAAATAAAACATTATTAGTTTTTTTTTCTACGATATAGTTCCAAGGTAAGGCTAGTATTACACTGTAATAGTAGCTTTAATTATAAAATATAAATTATGAAGATAATAGTCAAAGTTATTTTTAAAAATTATATTTGTTATTTAGTATGCAAAACTATAATACGTACCAACTGCTGCGAACGACGGAAAGGGTCCAGGTGGTTTTATATCCTCTGTTGAAGTCCCAAACTAAGGGGTAAAAAACATTATCATTAAAAGGAATTGCGTAAATACATTAATTTCTTACCAAAAACCTTTCAAATATGAAATGAACTTCTTCTTTGAAATAGTTGGATATAAATTTTACAGTGCTTCTTTCTTGATCTGCTTCTTTCGCGAAACTATATATATTTTCATCCAAAACGTCGTCAGTTAAAAACAGTGATGAATCGTGAGGATATCCTAATCTCCTGTATGTTGCTGTCTATTTTCCTCAGAACGATCTGTATGAATATGAAAAATGTGGCTTCGAAGAGAAAACTTAGGGCCAGTTTCACAGTCGAAGTTTAAACCAAAAATTTTGTTTAAACTTAGGAACAACCGAATAAGTTTCTAAGTTTAAACTAAATTTTTTTTTTAAACTTCGACTGTGAAACCGGCTTTTAATGGTGAAAACTTTTGAATACATCGGAAATGGACATGAGACAGAATTTCCGTTTTGAAAATGAGACGTAAAATGATTTAATGTCTCGCGGGTGGACTGACATGAAAAACCGAAAGAATTCTGCTTACAAAATGATTTAACATTTTTGCTAGCATGCCTGTATTGGTGGTGCCGCAAAATATGCGAATTGAATGTCACGTACTTGCGAAAGCTACTACTACAGCCTTGATACTCACATTTAAAATTAAAATGTTCATTTAACCGATAAAAAAATAAATGATTGTTACATTGCAGGATATTATTAAATTTAATTTCGCACTCACTACACTGCACTGACATTTTTAAAGTTTGAGGAATTAGGATTATTAATTTTTACAAATTCAAATTACCTACTATAATTACGAAAAAAATAATCGCGATGTTGGCTTTGCAATATCCACACAAGAAATGATAGATTGACTCACGGTTACATTATCTTCAGGCGCGTAGCGTGAATCTTCGTAGGGCTAGCGCAACGATACCTTTGCTAAATTTCGCGGAATTTTTTGATTACTTCCTGGAATTTAGCGATCGAAATTTTATTTCTGTTTCTGTTTCAAGCTACGCGCTTGATCATGTCTCTTCATTTACATCATGCGGAAATGTAAAATTCCATTGAGCAGTGGTATTCACTGCAATTGTGGCCCTTTTTTATATTTTTTACATGGAATCATTTTATTTATCCATGTTTTGAAATGTAGTTTTCCATACGAGTTATTGTAATTTGAAATTTTACATAATATTTCACGTAAACAACTGAATTACATAATGGTAATAGCATTTATACATGAATTTGGTAATTTTACCTATGATATGGGGATAATTTTATTACATTAAATGTTGTAAAATTACAAATAATTTTTACTGTGTAGTACTAACTCCTGTAAAACTTTCAAGTTTATATCTTGTACGGTTTTTAAGATATAAAAATTTTATTTTTTGAAAAATGGCTCTCCCCCCCCCCCTTTTCCGCTCTTCACCTCCCCTCTCAAAAATTTTATATTCAGTAGACTCGACTTATAATTCTATATACACAAACCAATTTTTATCTTCCTGGTACAATTGAGTCGGAAGATATTGTAATCCAAAGTTGTTCACCCCCCACCCCCACACCTTACCACCCCCTCTTAAAAATGTTAACCCTTTTCTAATCTCCTAGTATTTCTTAAATTAACCACAAAGTGTCAACCGTCTGACAATAATCGTCCAGAAGATATGGATTTTAGAATGACGAGTAAACCAAGTTATTCTGGTTAACTCAATCCATGCTAAAAGGGCATCAGTCCACAGGTTTCAAAAATTCGCCAAAATTCGCGCGGCATAGATAAATTTCTAAAATATAATTATATAATTTATAAATAACCTCTTTTATTAATTCGGTAGAGTATTGTTATGAATTTAACTTAACTGTTGTCTACAGGCGGTTTTTTTTTCCAACAGTTTACAAAAATGGACTGATGACCTTTTAACATGGACCCATTCATATGTTTCTAAAGAAAATTTTTAAAGCAGTTCAACAGATAATAAAAACCACCAGGTAAGCGAACCTCTCCTCTCACTTATCTTAATTTGTCCCAAAAGTGTGGGTGTAGCTTTATTATATTTTATCTATCATATTCACTACATTAGATTTCCTTGTTGGGGTTGGTTTGGTTACCCCAGTCACTGAAGCCTTAATTGGGCCTATTGTGACGTCCTCTGGATTATCTATGATTCCTCTTCGATCCCTGTGCTTTCCATGAAGCTTAGTATTATTCGAAGAGGAATAGTTAGGAATTCCGATGAAGAGGAATAGTCAGGAATTCCGATGAAGAGGAATAGTCAGGAATTCCGATGAATCCATGAATCCATGCAATGCAACAAGTATGCTTTTCTTTGGATTAATACCCGAACCTGCTTTAGTACACCAGGTTACCACCTGGTTTAGGCTACTTTGAGCTAACTCTTTCACCGTTTCATCAAATTTACCTCTAAGGATGGCAAGGTCGTCAGCATAACTCTGGACCGTAGTTCTGGATTCTGTTAGGTCCTGAAGAAGGTTGTTCACCACTAAGCACCAGAGGATGGGCGACAGTACCGCGCCCTGAGGACAGCCTTTCACAGCTCTGACTGTGATTGTTGAGTCAGCCAGTGTCGAAGTAATTTTTTGCGTTCTATCATGGCCTTGATCCAACTGCAGGTTTTTGGATCAATACCACGCTTTTGTGCAGCAGAGTAGATACTGTCGTAGGTAGTGTTGTGAAAGGTCCCTTCGATATCTAAGAAGCAACCAACAGCTAATTCCTTGTCCGTTATCGATTTCTTGATTTTCGAAACCAGGTTTAAGGCGTCATAAGGCGTGGGTTGTAGACTTCCCAGGCTGATATGTATATTCATTGGAGTATAGAGGTTGTGATTTCAGAGGCCTATCTCTGATCTACCTATCAATTATCTATCCATAGTTTTCCAGAGAAACGACCTTGAGCTGATCGGACGATACGACTTAGGATTGTTGCACGGACGGCGCCCTGTTTTGGTATATATATCAATTCAACGGTACGCCAGGATATGGGCATGTAACCCCATGCGTGGCTTGCTCTGAATATGGATAATAGTGTTGGTAGAAGATAGTCCATTCCTCTTAGTAGCAAGGCTGGAAATATCCTGTCTTCTCTAGAGGATTTAAATAGTTTAAAACTCCGTATACTACATAACATAATTTCAAAATGGCGTAATGGGGGCAGTTGTAAATTTGTTGAGCTATGTTTAAGTTATGGTAGAAGAAACATGTACACAAAATAAGATCAATAACCGAATCATTATTTTACACTTTAATTTCAAGTAATACTACAACATTGGTAGCTGATAATGTTTGTCTTTAAAAAATGGACTCAAACATTATTAAGAGCTATAAGAATTAACGACAACAATAAACAAAGTTTTAAGATGTAATCGACGGCATAGTTTCCAGTTCTGCATACATCGAGGCTTGTCTTATAATATCCTGATCAATAGCATGCGTTAACAGACCAATTTCTAAATTTAAATGTCCAATTTCTTCCTTTAGTTTACCAATTGCTTTCTTTATATTAATGACTGGACCTGTGGAATAAAACAATATGCCAATAATTAAAAAAAATCGTTTTCCAATCTAACGAACTTACTTCCATCGGACATTGTGTTTCCTCGTTGTTCCATTTGTGTCTTAACATTTTCATTTTCGCCAATTGCATCGGTCAGTTCTTTATTGATTTCGTCTCGTTCGGAATCGTTGTCCTTAATTCCTGACTGGATAGTGGATAGCTCGATGGAAACATCTTTGAACTGTTTGATAAGACTTTTCAGATCGTTGTTAAGATGTTTCTCGCGGCTTTCGATTTTTTCCATTGCAAATGTTATATCGCTTTGTAGTTTCCTCAATTGAAGGTGGGTATCTTCTGTCGACTACGAAAATAGCAAAAGACCTTAAAACTCTGAAAAAATGTGAATAACTTGGAACTTACGACTTCAATATTGGACTTGAAAGTAGCCATTTGTTTGAGATGTGCCCGCCAATCTCGCGGATCGGCTCTAACAACAACTTTCAGTTGTGGCAGAACTCTTTCCAGCTCCAACCTAGAGGAAGTAAAAAGTGCAAGCTTCAATGACTTCTACATCGAATTCGGTTACCTCCAATTTTCAATTTCATTGAAGTTATCGACTTGGTAATCGTTTCCTTGATTCAACAAAGCCGATTTATTGTTTGAACGTCCCGGTAATAAATTCAAATCCAACAAGGAATTTCGTTCATCTTCGCTGTCGTCGCTCAAAATTGCGTTCTGTTCTTCTTCGACCTTCTCCAAAATAATTTCAGCATCGTTATCAATGTATTCAGCTACAGTTTCGTCTTCCTGTTTGACTTGGGCTCGATGTAAAGAAATCTAAAATAACAAGTTGGTTTTGGATATTTTAATGATAAATTTTATATATCCTTAACAAGTACAATTAGGTCAAAGTCGGAGGAGCATAATGCGGTGCACCCAGCAAAAAAAACCTGGGCAAAACTGAAAAAAAAGTTGAGTAGCTGGTGGTCTCACCTTTATTTTGATATACGATACGTGACTATTCGAGAAAACGGTTTTTCGGAAAATTTGGTCAATGAGGTCCTAACAACTTTTCTGAAAAAAAATGCTAAAAATTCGAAATTCCTTGAACTAAGCGAGAAAACGCAAAAAAAAAACAAATCGAATTTTCTGGTTGTAGTGCTACACATTTTCGGCGAGCACTGCATCATTTTTGACCCGAATTTCGGCTTAAAACTCGAAATTTCTTGAATTAAGTGCGAAAAACCCAAAAAACAAAATCAAATCGAATTTTCTGATTCTAGCGCTCCACATTTTCAGCCAGCACTGCTTCATTTCTGACCCGATTTTCATTCTGTTTCATTTTTTTTAGCAGGTTGTCTCAGCTTTATATTGATATACTGATAGCTAGATAGCTAAAAAAATTCACCATATAAACATCAGTAGCGAATACAGGAGGTGGGGTGGGAGGGGTGCTTTCTAAACAACATTTCCGCAAAGTTGTATACTCTAGATGAAATCTGAGAGTATTATAAGTTTAATCAGCCCAAAAGTTTGTAACGCATAGAACCGAGCCTCGAACGAAAAAAAGTTATATATTATTTTTTGTTTATTTGTGGCCAAAAACCCCAAAACTTAGAAAAACTTTTGATTACAATATCTTCCGAATCAATTACACCAGGAAGATAAAATTTGGTTTCTGTATCACAATGAAAACGTTTTGAGGGGGGAGGTGAGCAAGAAAGCGGAGGGGTAGCAATTTTTAAAAAAATTTCATTTTTATATCTCAAAAAACCGTACCAGATATGATCTTGAAAATTTTACTGGAGTTGGAGTTAGTAGACCTCTAGTAGGGAAAACAATTTTTGGGGGTGTGGGTGTTGAGGGTGATGGCGAAAGGGGTTAGAAAGGAAAACAATCTGATTTTTATTTCTCGAAAACCGTAATGAATAGAAAGCTAAGAATTTACGACTATATGGAGCCACTGTAGGGACAACCTAGAAAAAATAGAGGGACATCCTAGAATTGATAGAGATAGCAAGATACAGTGGTGAGGGATGGTTTTTTATATCTCAGAAACGGTTTATGCTAGAAAGTTAAAACTTAGTACGTATACGTAGATGTTCTACTGGAATAATTAAAGCAAAAAAAAGTTCAGATTTTTATTGGCGTTCAGAGATTGAGTAAAGAAAATTTAAAAATTTGTGAAGGAAAACTTTGGATTTGACGAGCACCAATATGGTTTCCAGGAAAAAAGCAATACTACTGCAGCACTTATTGATGCTATGCAATACATAAATAAAGGGCTAGATAAAGGAACATATGTTGCATCTGTATTTATTGACTTAAAAAAGGCATTTGATACAGTGGACCACAATATCTTACTTCAAGTCTTAGAAGAAGTAGGCATCCGCGGAAAAGCAAACTCAATTATTCAAGACTATCTTCTTGATCGGCAATATATTACGAGAAATATGGATAAACTTAGCAGTCAAAGATCAATCAATATAGGGATACCTCAAGGCTCAATACTAGGTCCGACTTTATACCTGCTTTACATTCATAACCTTCAATATATAGGGCTAAAGGCAAGATACATTACATACGCAGATGATACCCTACTACTATATAGAGGAAATAAGGATGAACTAGAGGCAACGATCAATGACGACCTTGCCCTTTTTAATAGATGGATTTTCGGAAATAAGCTAACCTTAAATATTCAAAAGACCAACTACATGATGTTCAAACAGCCCAATAAGCTTAACATTGACCTCAAGCCGCAAATCGATGGAATTCCTCTAACACGAGTCCATCTCACTAAATATTTAGGACTAACTATCGATGATAAATTAAGCTGGACACCGCACATCAACAGCATAAGGAAAAAAATTGCTCCGATCATAAGAGTTATAAGAAGGAGTAATTATCTACATACCCACATAAAGGAGACCCTCTACAACTCATTTATCTTATCTAACATAACTTACGGTCTAATAATTTGGAGTCAAACTTCAAAAAATAACCTGGATAAAATTTATAGGATAATGAACAAGGCCATTAAAGCAGTATATAATCTACCCAAGCTTACGCCATCGGAGGAACTTTACCTAACCTATAAGAAACTGAGCATCCATCAACTTGTAAGGTTAGAGAGAATAAAGATAATCTACAGCGTAAAAAACGGTCTTATTAAAACCTCGATCAAAATAACATATGGCCAAGATGTACACAACTTCAATACACGAAGTGCAAATTCGATTAGACAGCAATATTGTCCAAGAACATCTCGAATAAGAAATGATCCAATCTTAGAATTTAATGCGTTGCCTAGCAATATTCAGCTTGCAAAAAATATCGGGCATCTGAAAAAACTAGCGAAGCTACATATTAACAATATGCCGTGAAAAAATAGAGCATAAAAAAAATAGAAAGAAAGAATGGTGAAGGTTTGTTTTGTCATGGTGCGTGATTCTTGGTTAACTAATACTGTTGTTGTTTTCTTTTTTTCTTTAACCCCGTTAATCTCTAGTGTTCCATGTTGGATTTTTGTTTTTTGTTCTTTTTTTTCTTTTCATTATGTTTTTCCAAATTTCTTTTTTTTATTATTATACGTGGATTATTCCGTTAATTCTTTTTTTTCTTTTTATTTTTGTTATTATAATTATTATTATTATTAATATTTTTTTTTTTCCTTTCTTTAAATTTATTATATTAATTTTTTTTAATTCTTTAATTTAGGTGGGTGTGTCATTTTGTGTTACCTCTAATATCAGTTCACTGTACTGACTGAGGAGCACTTATGCCACATCAAGTTGAGTGTGAGTATGTTGATATGGTGAAATTTTTCCAGTTCGATAAGCTGTGAAACTGTACTGCCTCCAGCTCTTCGGACTGAGAAAGTGTGCCCTAGACATGGGATTAATTCAACCATTAAAAAAAAAAAAAATGTCCGTGAATCCACATTTTCACGAGTTTCGTTAAAACTTTTAGACATGTCGAGCTATTAAAGAAATTTTACTTCTGCGTGCTCTTTATAATAAGCGCCTAGAAACGTTCTGGTGTAAAGTTGTTGTGTATATATTCACGAATTCCGATATATTTCTTAGGTCTATTGAGATTTGGAATTCACTTTTACTTCTAAAAGCTTTAAACGTAGTCATAGCATAGCATAGAAAAAAACGATTAGAGTATTTTTCAATATAAACCTCCTGGGGGTATAAGGTATAGTTCAAGTTTTCACGAAATCCGAAAATCTTTTAGGTTTAACGTGATCGAATTTGTTTTTACTTCTATGGAATCTTCTATTGATAAAAAAATATGTAAATAAATAAAAAAAAATCGAGTATACCTTTATATTTTTGTTATTTTGTGAATAGACAGTTATTTTTATGTTTTTTAAGACATATTTAGTTTTATTTTATGTTGTAATAAATGACTGCAGTATGCACATTTTTGTTTGTTTTCGATTTACACGGTTTTACGTATAAAAATCTACGATTTCGATTTACACGGTTTTCTAAGGAACCTATCTTCAGTGTAAATTGGGGGATAGGTGTATACGAGTATGGTATATGTATGAACCGCCCCTGCCTTTGAAAATTCCTGGATCCGCTGTTGATAAACATACTCATATATACCAGGTATGCAAGTATGAAACCGGATTTTTTTTATGGAAAATAGACGTTTATTCTACAAAAGTGTTACAACATATTTCATTCGAAGTATTGCCCATCACTAGCTATACATGTTGCTCACCTCTCTGACAAGTTGTGTATGCCGCGCCAAAAAAAAATTTGTTCTTTTGAGGCAAACCAGTCATCGAGCCATTTTTGGACATTTTCGTACGACGTGAAGCGCTGCTCACTAAGTGCGTGTCCCATCGATGCAAAAAAGTGAAAATCAGAAGGAGCCAAGTCTGGTGAGTAAGACGCATGCGGAAGTATTTCCCACTGACAAGCCTTAATCGTTTCTTTCACCGGTCGTGCCGTGTGTGATGGTGCATTATCATGCAGCAAAATTACTTTGTGTTGCCTCTTTCCATATTCTGCCCGTTTTTCAAGCAAAGCTTGCTGCAGATCGATCATTTGTTGTCGGTAGCGTTCTGTATTAACGCTTTCGCCAGGTTTCAGCAGCTCGTAATAGATCACGCCCTTCTGATCCCACCAAACACAGAGCATTGGTTTTGCAGTCGATGTCGATGGTTCGCCTGGAGATCCCCCCGATTTTTTCCACTTCGGATTCTCAAAATAAATCCACTTTTCATCGCCAGTCACAATTTGATGGAGAAATGACTTTCTTTGGTATCTGGCGAGCAAAATTTCGCAAGTGGTTATTCGGTTTTCCTGCTGTCTTGCATTGAGTTCATGTGGAACCCATTTCCCCATCTTCTGGACCTTTCCATGGCTCTCAAACGTATGGACACGGCTTGGTGGGTCACATTTAACTCATCTGCGAGTTGTTGTTCCGTTTGGATGTCATCCGCATCCAACATGCCTGCGATTCGCTGTCTTCAAACTTTTTCGGTGCTTTTCCACGTTCCTTGCTTCCGATGTCGAAATCACCACTTTTAAATTTTTTGAACCACTCAAAGCACTGTGATTTCCCAAGTGCATGATCCCCGTAAGCATTCGATGCGATTCTGCAGCCGTTTTTTTAAATGGTAACAGAAAATCAATGCTGTCCGCATATCGTCGTTCCCAGGCACAAAAGTTGACATGTTCAACGCTCGTCAAAACTACACTGTTTTATGAAACCGGTATTGCTGGGTACTTTATATCTTTATCAGATATCCAAACAACAAAATGGCGTCCATGGTTCGGTTTGACAGTTACTACTTTGACAGCTAGAGCCATCTATGAGTGAATTCCGGTTTCATACTTGCATACCTGGTAGATAGATTTCCGATTGGGGTTGGTTCGGTTTCCTTTGTCTCGGAACCCGCAATTGGGCCTATTGCGACGTCCCCTGAATTATCTATCGTTCTTCTGAAATCCCTGCGCTTTCAATGAACCTTAAAATTTTTCGAAGAAGAATAGTCAGGAGTTCCGATGGATCCATGAAGTTTCATCACGAAACCTTTTATGATTAAGTCCCTTACATTCAGGTGTTTCGTTTCGTTTTCACCATCACAAGTTCTGCGTATTTTACTCTCACAGAGACCAATTCTTTGGAGATGCTTCCGCATGTCGCAGTCACGCAGCGTCCAGTCAGAGCTTCCACTAGGATTCTGGTCTCATGTCTGTTTTATTTAAGATATTCAGACGTTCTGTTCTCCAAATGCTTCGGTAGAAATAGCTTTGAGTCAAGTTCCAGTGAATGGAACCTTTGCGTTTTTTGCCACATTTGGATGTTCACTTTTGCTGTGCTTAGCGGTACCTCCCACATAATGGATGTGGTTCCATGAAGCTATCGCCTGAACCTTTTCTAGTCATTGAGTCGGTCATTTCGTTACCTTCGTAGCCGCTTTGTCTCGGAATCCAAATGAGATTAACTCTGTTCTGGTTTCAAAATTCAATCAGGTATTGGAGGAAATCCCAAGTTAAAAATAGAACTTTAGCTTAATTTCGATGTGTCGGAATTGCTGCCCAGTCAGTACAGTGCACTGAAAGTACTTACCTTAGAAATCTTTACAGCCTGCGAAGCAAGACAGTCGAGAACAAATAAACAAATCGGTCCGGCTCCTTGAATTAACTTGTTGGACGGAAAGTCGGTTGGAATATCCTGGAATACAACAAAAAGCATTAAGCGTTCAAAACTGTAACCTGTGACCCTTACAATCTCCTGCAAAACGCGGACAATGTTCGCAATGGTCTGATTCGGATCATCGAATTCCTGCGGCTGTTCGAAGTCTTTGCCCAGCTTGCGAATAAGGAACGCACAAAGCGACGTAAACATGAAAAACTGTTCGCCCGGATTCACCGACTTCACAAAATAAAATTTTCCCAATGGCTTCATTTTCATTTCGCGTAAAAGTTGCTTCTCGTAGCTCAGCAACTTCAGCTTCTCCATTAAATCGTCTGCCTGAAAGTTTGTGACCGGCAGAACGTTTGATTGTTCCTTGTCCAAAGCGGCTTGGAAATCATTTTGCATTTTTTTAATTTAAAGAATTTCGCGGCACGGACTCTTTTCCTCGCTACGACATTTGAGTTTTGTGCCGGAAACGGTTTCGATGGCAACCGTTAAAAGGGGTGATGCATCTATCGGCGATGGACGCAACTTCTGAAATTTGTACTAAAAGTTTTGGGATTGCGGTTTGGATCTTGGATAAGTGTGAAGAAACGTTAAGTGGACGGAAAAGTTTAGAAAATCATTTTATCCTTAATCTTGTTTTATTAACGAATTTATATTAGATTTATTTAAACATTTAACGAGTATTTTGCGATTCTGTTTTTCCACTAAAAACACATAAAATATCAAAAAGTTCAAATTCGCGCATATCTGGCAATGCTGCTCCCGCTCAACTGTCACTTTAGCTTTCAAAAAAATTCAAACTGACTTTCGTACAAAAATGGATCCAAACAAAACGGGAGCTGCCGATTTAACAGGACTCGCGCCCGACGAATTAATCGAAGAATACGAAAAACTACTCGGTCGATACCAGCAACTCAAGACATTCAGTGAAAATGATCAACAAAAAATCTACGAATTGCGTCGAAGTTGGGAAACGGCCTCGTCCGCGGAGGCGTACCTGTCGCAAGAGTTGGAAGTTGCGGGTGCTGCACAGGCAGCCGAAATCGAAAAAATTCAGCAGCAACACCAAACCGAAATCGATGACTTGAAGCGCAAATACCTGAACATGACGTCGCAAAATGCCTGCCTGGAGCAGAAAGTTGAAGAGTTCCGGGAAGAGGGCGAAGCACTTAGGAAGAAAGTCAACGAACTTGAGAATGCCGTGCCGCCGGAAAAGGCAACAACGTCGAGCGGCAGTATGGAGAGGGAACTTACGCTGGCCAAGGAGAATCTGGAATTATTGGCTAAAGTTGACCATTGCCAGGAGAAAGTAACGGCTTCAATTATGTCGATCGCGGAAAGAGATGTAAGTAAATCTGCTTGTTCTTCTTTTTTAAAGAGTTTTGAGGTGGACGGAAGTGGACCATTGAATCTTGGCTTTGGATAAATGGTCCCTGGCATTCGAGGAAATGTTCCTCGGTATCCGACTAAATGTTCCCAGACACCCGAAGGTATATACTGCCGTAACTTTTGCAATGGTCCTGGTCCAGATGAAAAGTGCCATTCTGATCAAAATTCCGTTGACATAGTGTAGCGGAACTACCTTTTCGGCCACTAAGCAGCCTCGGTAGGGCTCCAGATTTATAAGGAGGCTCAGGATCAGTACAGCATATTTCTACCGGCTAATCAGAAGCGCGGGGGGGGGGGGGGTGAATTTGGACCCGAAGAGCACTCCTTGTATGTGCTGAAATTAATAAAATTAAGAATGGGCTGGTTGGAAGGTGAAAAGGAAATCAAATAAAGCGGCTACATGTTGTGGAAGCCCCTGGCATGCTCACGGACATCTGAAAATTATTAGCTAAGAGAGAAAAAAAACCGACATCTACAGTTCTGGTAATCCTAATGCTGAAACCAAAATATGAATAACAAATAATATAAATGAAATAACGTTAATTTAACTTAATGATATATATTATTAGGATCGGAAAAAAAATTACTTTGATCGATAATTAGATCGTTTAAATTTAAAATGGTGAATTTTACGATGGGGCTTGATGTTGCATCCGTAATGATCCGAGTGTCGGGAGGCCTTTTCGTTCCTTGGGGCCTCTATGGTTATTGCAGGCTACAGGGGTTGCGGCACCGGTTTTTATGTCGTGTGTTTTTAACTTTAATTTGATTTTCAAATATTGTCCCGCACTTCAATTACTTAGTTAGTTTTGTTTTTTTTTATACTGCACAAGTTTTTTTTTGTTTCTTGTTCTCAACTTTTATAGTTCGTTGCACTGAATTTTTTTTCGGTGGTGCACCACTTCACACCCGTAATTTTTAATTCTCCTTCACTTAATGTTTTTTGTTTTTTTTTTAATGTACTATATTTTATGTAACTTATTATATTTTAAGGTAATTTTCGTTTATTTTCGCACAGCGCACAACCTGCTTCACCTCGTTCTTCCAATCGAATCACCTGCGTTTTCTTTCTCCAGCTTTTCTGCCTTTTTCCCCTTCTCAAAAAAAACTGTTTTTTCCCTTGGTGTTTTACATTGGCGCATTTTCGAATCTCCCCACTGTACGGCGCGAAGCTTGAGCCCGGGTCTTTCGAAATGTCTTTCGTTGAGTTTCTACATGTTTATTTATTTATTTTTTCTTTCTTAAGCTCTGGTACGTTATACAAATATCAATAAATGAGACAATATAATAATTAATAGTTAGATACCCTTGACTGTAGCGAGAAAAGAAGAGGAAGAAGAAAGGAAAAAAACTACACAAGAAAGAGAATGCGATTCATATTGTTTTTATATTTTTTAAATTTCAAGATTGGATAATTTCCTCTTTCCGCCACGCACTAGGACGCGACTCGCAACAATAGTCAACAGGTAAAAATATGCTACAGTTAAGAAGACCTGGCTTGAATTGTCTGTGTGCAAAACAAGGACTTAGGGCGTTGGACCCGGCTTGAAGGTGCAAAAATGTAATGAAGGATCGGTGTGACGATTATAAGGAAAGAACATCAAGGGCTAAATCATCGGTCGGGAAACCAAACACAACTAGCCATTATGCGGTACTGGTGTGTCGCCAATAGGAACCTGCGAAACCACCTTTTTAACGAGTATTTTGTATGGGTGTGAGCAACATCGCTACAACTACCATCTGCAATTTGAGCACAATCAATATGATGTCCGAATGATCGTTTGAATTAAATTATGAAAATTTACCCTACTGCTCTATCGGGCCGAATTGCCCAAGGGCTTGTTTGTAAACTATCACCAGCCATGATGGTGCCTGGTTTTGCTGTTAAAGGGAAGATTTCATACCCGAGCATTTTCGTGTTTTGCTCATATTACCCGTCTAAGCTGCAACCAAAAATGTTCGCCTAAAGACCAGTGAAGATGACGATCCTTCACAGCAATGTCGAAGTGAAGGCGATGAGCACGATGGCACAATCACGTCGTGCGAGTTATATCTGGACACCAGCTATTATTATAAGCGCGTTTAATCACTAGTCACAACTGCCAAGGACCAAAATACCCTGCGAGAAAATTACCCGATAAGTCCGCCGTAGCATTAACTGGTAATCTTTCAATTAAAACGTATAGGCCTCGGGACAAAAATTAACTTATATACTTCCTATCAGTTTACATACGTGTGATTCGCTACCTCTATTTCCATCTCTTTCACTCCTAGTTAATGATACCTAGTAGCTAGCCGTTAAATTAACCCAATCCCATAGTGTATATTACAAAGTGAAGCCAGTACGATTTAACGGGTAAATTACAGGGTAATGGTACCCTATAGTTTAACTACATATCTGTTTTAATTCAAAATGCGTCTTAATTTTCCATCCCAGGTACCCTGGTACCTGTTCGGGCTGATTAAGGTGTAGAAGAAAAAAATCCTTTTCAATTAGAAAAACCTAAAAAAAAACAATGATAAGTATGAAATAAGAAATAAAGCAAGAAGTTTAGAAATATCCAAAAACATCAGGTACCTAAGTGCAGTAGAACAGAAATGGTAATAGTACAGCAGGGGTTACGGCGTTGTGGGATAGGTCCGCTTGACTAATTTACGCGAAAATTTGATGGCACATAAGACTAGAAAAGGGCCATGTACTTCAAAGTTTAAATGTATCGCATACAATTAAAAAATTTTGATGTCAGGGTGTTGGATTTAATGCATGTGTTTGTACTTTCGGTAGCGCTTTCTTGCAGGGTTTGTTATTTGGATCCTGTGAACGTATCGCCTCAGTTTTTTGTTGTTGTAAAGACATTCATTCGCGATATTTATTATTTATTAACTAATTCTTGAACTTTTCGAATCCAACTGTCCCATTTCTCTTTTCAGGCTCATGGTTGTCTTTCTGTCAAAAAGATCTTTTCCCAGGTCGATCAGGTTGCTCCCAGTATTCCATTCTGGGTCCTTGGCTTTTTAACTTCTTCTTGTGGGACATGCCGCTCCTTCCTATGGTAGTCACACCGAATGCGGAGCACCTGTGAAGCTCGGGCTCAAATCAAAGTACAAGATGCGATTAACAGAACTATTGATTTCTTAAACGATTGGGCTCTCAAGGTTAACGCCGATAAGTCAGAAGTTATCCGCTTTCGGTAAGGGCCATTCCGGAGAGCATAAAGTATATAAGAGATGGGTCGTTCAGGAGTGAACTGTTCCAAAAGATCACTTCATTGAAGTGAGTGAGTGAAGTAACCACTCCTTTTGGTGAACTGCAGTTCCATTCTACATCTACTGACAAAACGAAGGAACGAAGAGTTCCGGAACTACTTCACTGAACTCTACTGACCTTCTTTCTTTTTTTTTGTCCTCATCTTCTACATCTACTGACGAAACGAAGGAACGAAGAGTTCCGGAACTACTTCACTGAACTCTACTGACCTTTTTTCTTTTTTTTTTTTTGGACCTCATGTTTTAGATCTACTGACGAAATGAAGGTACGATGGCACAAAGAGTTCCGGAACTACTTCACTGAACTCTACAGACCTTTTTTATTTTTTTGTCCTCATCTTCTACATCTACTGACGAAACGAAGGAACGAAGAGTTCCGGAACTACTTCACTGAACTCTACTGACCTTTTTCCTTTTTTTTTGTCCTCATCTTCTAGATCTACTGACGAAAAGAAGGAACGATGGAACGAAGAGTTCCGGAACTACTTCACTGAACTCGTTCCTTAAAGTGAGTGACTCGGAGTGAAGTACATCACTGAAAGGAACTGCTTTGTTGCCCATCTCTAGTATATATTACTGATAATGGGGTCCTTAAAAAAATAGCTTCAAATACGTGGGCGTAACTCTCGAAGGCTAAAGCTACATCGGCATCCGTGGGTTCGCTACTCTCGTCCAAATCGAGTTTTCCGAACACCAAGCTACTCATTTGTAAAACACTCATATGACCGGTTATTTCCTACTGCCTCCCTGCCTGGGTTGGAATCTGCCAAAAAATTAACATTAACCTTTAGCATCAGTACAAACAATTTTATTGCCACCACTTCTTATGAACCTTGTCTTAATGAAGAATTTCATACAAGCTATGTAAAGTAAATTCACCTTTGTCGGTTATTCCATAGTACCATTGTACACCTATCTTACGTTAAATGGCATAGGCTCAAATTAGAGCAGAAATGTCCTCCTGAGATTTCTCGTTTTTCCTACTTTTCATTTCAAAAAGTCAAGTTTTTGAGGAAAATTTTAAAGTTTTTGTGTAATAACTTTTCATCAAACATTTCTGCTTCAAATGACGCTTCACAGTTTTCAATATCATTTTTGTGTAATGAAAAACAATTGCAAAAATAATTTTGTAAAAAAAAGACTAAAGGCCGAATGCAAGTAATTTTTACTGAGATTGTGTGGGAGAAGGAAATCTCTAATGAGAAACTGATTAGGAGTGAAACGAACAGAGATATATCCAGTAAAAAATATTGACGATATTTGCGTGCCAACATTTTTTTATAGTGGTTACTTCTACTCCATTGAAAATTCGATAAGCTAGCTCCCTCACAATTTCAGTAAAAATTATTTGCAACCGACATGCAAACCGGCCTTTAATGGCGTATAACTAAAAAATTGACGATGATGGCAAAAAAAACTGGGAACGAATTAGAACTGAGCTCAAAAAATATAGAAAAATGCGTCTACATCTCTGATGATGTTTGGTGTTTACCCAGTGTAATGAGTCATCAGTAGTAGTACTGAAATGTAAATAAATAAAATAATCTAAATTAATCATATTTTGCTGGGTCCGATATAAATAAATCTCTTTGTTATTTTTTGTATTACAGCGTCAAATTGAGATATTCAAAGAACAAGTTGAATGTTTGAATGAGAACTTGCAAGCGAAACGGGATGAAATTGAAGAGAAAATTGTGCACGTTGAAAGCGCTCAGGAACGTATGATGGAAATGAGTGCTGAATTGGCCTTACTGAAAGCAATGCCAGACAATGCAAGTAAGTCACATAAACAGATCAACGATAAGTTTTGTCGACTGTTAATTTTAGAAACACTTAACAGTGAAAATTGTTATGTTTACGTCAATAAAGCAGAAAGCTTTTAAAAAAAGATTTGTCATTACTTAGCAGTTCATAGTTTGTATAGTTGCTGTTCATAGTTTGTATATAAATAGAACGCCGCATGTCTCTTTAATTGTAGTTTTGAAACTGTAAAAAAAACAATAACAATACCATAACAATTGTCTTCTAGACCGGAAGGGTAATTCCCTCTTTGCCGAAGTCGACGATCAACGCCAAGAAATGAAAAAAGTCTTAGCAGCACAGAAAAAACACTACTTACAAATGAAAAAAAGTTATAACGAAAGTGAACAAGAAATTCGACGTTTGAAACGAGAGAATGCCGCCATGTACAAAGAAATGCAAGTTTGCACAACCATCTTCTTAAGCGCAGACAAACTATATAAAGGTTAGAAACATAACAACAATTTCAATTTAAATGAAAAAAAATTAATAAGTTTTGATTTCTGTTACAGAAAAACTAAACGAACGCATTTTACAACTTTTAAAGCAGAATAGCGAACTCGAAAAGAAGCTGATGTGGACTCAAGAGAAGCTTGTCCAGCTCTCGAATGATAAGGGAATTAATTGGCTGGATTCAATGTTGGCATTTTGCAAGTAAGTTCCTTTAGTTACTTGAAATTGATGTCGAAATCGGATGTTATCTGAAAGTCTGAATGGTGTAAAAGTTGGAATGTGCAAGCCGCGATATTCAATGAATGTTTTATGTATAAATATGTGCGTGACAAGTTTAAATAAAATCCTACAAAAACCATTCATATTTACGGATGTATGGTTCCTGTAAAACAAATGACACGTTGTTGATTATGTTGTCCGTGTAAGTAATAAGAAACACTTTAGTTAGTTGCATTTATTTAATTCTGATATTTCTATGCGTTTAAGATAATGTTTGCTTTCTTTATTTTAGGAGTGAGACAGAAGAAATAAAGAACCAATTACGAAGTTGTCGCCTTCAGAAAGGAATACTAGAAGAGAATTTACGAAATTCGCAGCAAGAACTGGCCAAGTAATGCTTTAATTTCAACCAATGTTTGTAGAATAATACCAAATGAAATTAATAGGTGGCGCTTCGAAGCTCTTAAATCTCGATGTGTGATTATCAGTAGAGAGACATTACTCGAAGAAAATAATATTACATTTCAACCCATAACAGCTTACGATTGTAACATAACTGAAAAACAGTGCAATACAGCGAAACCAAAGATTTTATTCGGGAGTAATGATTCAAGTCCAGAAGTTACAATCAAAAACGAAGCTTTAGTAACACCATCACCAGTACGAAGCATCGAAACAACTGCCAATATAAAAACCGAACTGGACAACACAGCTCAAAATATATCCGATGCCAATTTGACTACAACACCAATTAGTTCACGATATAACCCAAAATTTGAAGTAACGAATTCAGTCAATCAATCAGTATCGAATGAAATGGAATTTACAATAGAACACGATTCTTTCGACATTAACGATGACACCAATCAAATAATTGCCACAGCAAAATCGTTGGCAACTGCAGAAATTACGCACAAGATTAATTTCTATAAAAATACGCCATTTAAGAAACAAGAGCCTTTAGAAGACGTTAGTGACAGTGGCTGCAGTAGCGTGAGTTTTGAAATATATGAAGATACAACATGTCGAATTCCTGTAGTTCGTGCAGGCTTAGAAAACTCCAATCTTAAAAATCAAATTACCGTACTTTCTGATAGTCGACCTGACATGAAATCTTGCACTGATGGTAGTTTAAACGTACTCGTAAAGGACGAAGAATACAAAAGTCCTTTATCATCTTCGAAGCCTGTACTTACTGAGAATATTCAGCCACAGTCAATTTTAGTGAAAAATAGAAATATGTTCAATGATATTGAAGACAAAGCTGTAACCTTTAGTCCAGAACTAACAGAAATAAAAGATGATTGTAGAGAAAGTGAAAATATTGATGCGAAACCCACACGTTTGAAGTCGAATGTTGTTGTAAAACGAATTGTCATCAAATCGAATTTTAATAAGAAATAAATTTTAATGCATAAACATAAAATTTGAATTATTTATGACGGGATGAATATGGACGTAATCGATATAGAAATGAAAGGACACTAATATTCCTCTTTCATCGTTATGATTTTTGGCCACTGACTTCTGGTATGTTCGGCTGACCCAAATGAATTTTATCAGTCGCACATGTGTCGTTTACTGTTACGTTTATCCCAATTTTCTTGGTTTCTTTATGAAAAGAGCATTAAAAAAAGAACAATAATATTTCACGATTAATAATTGTAGGAAATTTTTGCGCGCTGTTTTAATTGGTTCCAATTTTGTATTGAATAATTTTTTTTGGTTCAAATAAATGTGCTAGGTTTAACGAATCCTTGTTCGATTCACTGCTCTTTGCGTTTTGCTCCCAAACACCGCAAATGAAAACATATTCAAACAGAAATTATCCGTTCCCAATTATTTTTTTTACCTTTCTCCCACTTGTGGTTGGGCGAAAGACTAACAACCTATCGTCAAAAATTTCAACAGTATTGCGAACATTCGAGTGGAAAATTCAGATCGGACAAAGAGACGACCGTAATGCTCGATCAAAGAATTATCGAAGATTTACTGGTGCTGGATATACTGGTGCTCATTATAATCAGTAGACCTTTTACGAATTGGTCCAGCTTACCGTAGTCATATCATATCAGATCAATCCCAATCGGGATATTTCATTTGGTGGTGTTCAGAAGGGACAATGAAAAAACAACAGACAAATTTCTTAAAATTTGTCTTCTATGGTATGGAAAAAAATTTCATTCTATCCAGTTTTTCGGTCATATATAATTTCTCAATCTGTTAAAAAAATTTAAATACTCATGCGAATGGATCAGTCGACATAATGAAGAGTCGCGCCCGAGGCGCTGACTTCGTCACTTTAATTCTTGATTCATGAAAGAGGCTTGATGAAAGTGTTGTGATATTGAATTTTGCCTTTAGAAATTTCGCACTGTCCCGTATGTAGTACAAGAACGCCGCACCAATTCATATACTTGCTTCGTTGATCGATGAAAATGATAAAGGATAGTGTGAATTAATAGACGGAATTGTGGATGCTAGGGTCAGTTGAGTTGTTAATGAATCGCGAAAGTTGGTAAAGTATTAGGAGTGTTGCAAGTTTAATTAATTAAATGGTAGTAAATAAAAACTGCCTAAAAATTGAATTGTTTGACTTGAAATTCTGACTAACTCAAAATTATAATACTCTACAAATTTCAGCTAGAGCTTATATTTTTTAAAATATAAGGTCTCAGGATAAGTAGCTACATTAAACCCAATCAAATTGCATAAACATTATCACAACCACTTAGCAAAAAAATTAAAATTATTGTACTTTTTTCCATGATGGAAAATTCTTCGTGAAAGCAAAATAAACAAAAGAAAAACGCGCACATGCTTTCTATAATTATCTTTTCAGTTTAAAACTGCTCAGCGTTTCTGCTCCAAAAGCTAAAAAAAAATATTCTCATATCGAGAATATTGTGGGAGATGTGTTGTTTTCTTCGCTGAATATTATTGCAAATCGTTGAGCCATTGACTATGGTCAGTATAGAACTAGATATCGGCCGGTTAAAAACGAAATCCCTACGCAATGTTTTGGTACATTTTTATCGCAACTTTAATTGTCAGCAAATCAGCTCAATTTGTGTCCAGCAGTTCAGTGAACGATATTCGTTGTTTGGAAACTGACGTGTGCACGATATTTGCGAACATAACGCTTCAGAATGGTGTAGTGCTACCGGTTAACATTAACTGTTCGGATTCTGGAAATGTACCGGCTACGCCAGATATTAACGATAATAGTAATTTATTTTTAAATCGTTTTATAAATATTCAAAACATCTCAATGAATGGACGTTGCTCCATTTTGCAAACTTTTGGACTTGAACATCTTCCAAACAACAATAAAGTCGAGGCGGCTGTTTTTCAAGAATTCGAAATCGAAAATTTAATGAGCAATGCTATTCAGGATATTAGTGCTGTGAAATATTTACAATTCGAAAATAATAATTTCACTACGATAAAAAAAAGTTTTTTTGAACATACAGTTTCCATAACGAACGTAATTTTCATTGAGAATAACATGATTACAATCGAGACTGGAGTTTTCGATAATTTAGTGAATTTGAAAAATTTAGTTCTAGACGAACGTGATTTAGTGTTGCATGACGAAACTTTTTGGTCCAATATCACCTGCGAAAATCTCACGTTATCGATAAAGAACATAAACAAGAAAGCTTTGGAGATGCTACCGCAAACTCTACAGTATCTAAAAATAACGTCCATGGATTTCGGGGAGAATAACATCGTTTTGCGGAGTTCCGAAGACCTGAAATCTGCGGAGATTGTCGGAAATCATATCGATACTATTAATGTGATCGGCAATTCAAAACTAGAATTTTTAAACTTAAGTCGAAATTCGCTTTATGATCTGACGATGCGAAACTGTTCGCGTTTAGAAATTCTAGATTTAAGTCGAAACCTATTAACTCATCTTCGGAACGAAAGTTTCTTCGAAATAACGCACTTGCGATTTGTTTATCTACAAAATAATAATCTAAAAACATTATCCATTGATATTTTCCAAAGATCCGAATTAACACTACAACGGATAGATCTAAGCAATAATTCACTGAGAACGATCAGCATAAAATCGAATTACACTCAAAATCAAAATCTTAAGATAATTATAAATAAAAATCCATGGAATTGCCGCTGGATCTTGGAGCTATCGAATAAGCGTCCCGAACAGTATCGAGTCTTTCAATATGATAAATTCATCAGTCGGATTAATGTAAACGGATTAGAATGCATTTCGTATCCTTCGTTTCCATCGCTCGAGGATAAGCCAGCGTTGCCAACTATTCGATGGAAATTAGCTGGTGGGAATCCCCCTGATCCGGTTGGTACGAAAAAACGTAATCAACGCAATCAGGCGTTCATTGTGGTCTTAATACTTTTCGCCGGTGTTAGTTTCCTGACATTGATTTTGTACCTATGGATTAAGTGTCAGGACGTTTTTCATTTGTCCTTCTACACGTCCTTGCCGAGATCGCATTGGTCGCCAGAACGATGCGATATAATTCGTGAATTGCCCGCATCGAATACATCTAATGCTTCGGACTATGAAATTCCTTTATCACACATGGATGGCCGTAGAAGTCCAGATGATATTGAAATAACTTATGAAGATGTGCCCGAGCCAGTGAAGATCTACGAAGATATAGACGAGCTCAGATGAGTTTAACAATTAAGATATTTTGTTTTTAGGATATAATTATTTTATTTTTTATTAATAAATTACTTTCTACAGTGCGAGTATAGTTTTTTCATCATTTCCTTCATATTTGCGCCTGGAGGTTAGATTTCATCGGAGGCGGAGAGATTCCTCCAAGTTGCATTCACAAATATGCATTCTAAATTTGCTCTTACACGAGCAATTTTTCAAGCAATTGAGTACCCGACGACTATCGCCAAAACTAGTGGAGCAATACAGGGCAATATCATGCTAGTTGCGGCAATATTTCGGCAATGTGTCAATGTTTTCACAGATTGCTGGTATTGCTCGCCCTATAGTTGCTGTATTTCCACTAACTTTGAAAATTCCGAGCAATTGTCCTCGTTCGGTCATTCCATTGTCAAGTTTTGTTTTGAATTTTGCATTTCGTGTTATAATGGCTTGGAATTCAAATATTTCCAAGTTTTATTTTAAGTTTTAGATTTGTTTGTCAAGTTTGCTTTCGTGTTGTTCATAGACTGAGTTGCTCGTGTAAGCTCTTATTGCTGAATTGCTAGAATTGGCCAATATCGCTCATCACAATTCAGCAACGAGTTGATGAAAAGTTGATCCACATAGCCTGTTGCTGTGTGTTGCTTCATATTTTCGTGACTTCAAAATTGACGAATATTGCTACAAATTGAGCAATTTTAATCGCTCGTGTAAGAGCACTTTAATCAAGACTTCGCATCGCATCGCTTAGCGTGTGCACGTCGCGTTCACTATAATTCTACCTTGATTAATACAAAATTTTAGGATACGTAATTTTTGAACAGTAAATTTGGGAATACGGGCTTTCGGAATGCGAGATTTCGGATACCAGATTTTAGTATACCGAATTGTACCCAAAACTTTTCTAAGCGCAATACTACGCTAATTTCCAATTATAGACACAACTTTTAATCAATAGAAGGCCACGATACGAAATGATAGCTTGGCAGACACAATTTATTGAAAATCAAAATTTATTGTGACAAAGCAGATCATCCTTCCTTTTTTTATTTTTGAAAAAAAAGAAGAAAAATTGTGATTTTTTTGGAGAACGAAAACTCCATAAGTTATAAATAGTTCATAGTTCTTACTGGAAAGACGTAGAAAGTGTTGGCTGTATTTAGATTTAACTAAAATAGTTTAAGGCTAAAAAACCAGTATAACTTCTGAAATATTGAAAATACCGATACAAGAAACACCTAAATAATGGCTGATGAAGAAGGAGAAGCACCAGGCGACGTACCAACTAATGCCGATGCACCTGAAGATGCACCCGCAGTGGAGGAACCTCCAGGTGACGATGCCGGGGCAGCAGATGTACCAGAACTTACTGCTGCTCCCGAAGAAACTGCAGCCTCAGATGAAGCTTCTGCCGACACAGAAGCTCCACCAGCAGATGAGGGTGAACTAGGTTACATGTCTCCAGGTGAAGAAGGTACAGATGATGGTGGTTTCATAAGTGAATATGTTGACGAAGAAGAAACTGCCGTCAGTAGTCCTTCGAAGGAAGAGATATCACCACAGGAAGAAAAGCGTTTGAGTCAAGTCTACACCGAGGTGTTACTAAAAATTGACTCGCAAAATCGCATAATTAATAGCATAAAAGACAAAATAAAAGAAAAATGTTGTCGCTATCCGCGAACGGCTTGTGAAGACAGGGAAATATGCAATTTAAAGATTTGCCTGGAGCAAGAGAATTTAAAATTACAATGTCTTGTTAAACAAGGGATGTGTATTCAATCAAAGGATCCTGATCGAAAGTGGCCTTCGATTCCGGTGGCAACAACTTTCGATGAAGACTGTATGCCACTTAGGGTTAATTACAATGCGATGACAAATTGTTTTGGTCCTATGAGAAGTGACTTCGATATGGCGAAGCCGAAAACCAAAGCAAAACCCAAACCACGACCTTTCAAATGTCAGCCTCCGCCGTGCTCTACAAGCGATTTGTCTGGAGAAAGCAGTTGCGAAAAAATATTGAGAAACTTTCAAAATAAATCCAAAAAAAGTAAAAGTCCGGGACGCTATTCCAAGGAACTATCGCAAAGTTATAGTATGCAAGAGAAACTAGTAGCTGATAATGCCGATTTGGAAGGTGATCGCTACAAGTTACAGGAAGAAGTACTTGGGCGCGATCGCGTTATCGAGTGTCTTCAGCAAAAGGTCTGTCTTATGCATGCCGAACTGACTAAACTTTGTCGGCAAAGTCATGGAGGTGACAAGGGCAAGGATCGTTCGATTTGTTTCGATGAAGTCCCTAGACTCCAATCTCGAATGAAAGAACAGGACTCTACAACCAAATGTCTTTCGAGTGCAATTGACAAGATACAGAACGCATTCGAACGCCTCAAACTGGAATTGGAAGGCGTTAAAAAGTCGAGGGAACGTAGTGAACATGCAGATAGAGATGGCTATACATCTGAAAAGTCAAATAGTGGATCGAAAAAAGAATTTCAAGATTTGAAAAAGAAGTATTGTGAACTTTTAGAGGAGTTTAGTATGAAGGAGCGAGAATTGTCGGGACTCAGGGAAAAAATAAATGCTTTTTGCGATGGTAGGGAAACACGACAAAACGATTCGAATGATAGTCATGACATTGAAGTTAGACTTCTAAGGGAAAAACTTAAGGAGAGTCGAGACGAACAAGATGAGTTCCGAGTAATCGTTTGCGAACAGTCTAAACAAACCGAAGACTATCGCGAAAAGTACATGGCATCGCTGCAAAAAATCGAAGAGCTTAAATGCATTTTACAAAAAATGGAAATGGACAATAAACGCATTGAAGATCAAATCAATTTGGAAATACAACGTATCAAAGATAAATTTCAAGAAAAGCTTCAAGAATGGGCCCATTTGCCGCAACTGTTAGAAAACGAACAGCTCAAATTGTCGCAATGTTGCAAGGAAAAGGACGATATCGAGGCAAAGTTGCGAGTCGTTTGTCGCGAATTGAAAGCGGTCAAGACACAAATCAGTACCGGATCGGATGAAAATATCAACGATCCGGACAAACTACGTCGCCTGGAAGAAGAACTTGCCGATTTGAAATCACAATATGATATTTTAAAGGAATGTAAAAATAGACTTTGCGAAAAGTACGAGCAAGTTACGAAGGAATTAGACTGCTTGCGTACCGAATCGGCGAGAATAATTTGTCGTCTTAAGGAGCGAGCTCAAGGAAATCAGGCAGCACTCCAGAAACATATCGATCAGCTCGAACATGATTTGGCACAATGTCGCGCAACCGCTTGTCTCTCGATAGCCGATCGCGAAGAAGTTATTAAGGATATGCAATCGCAACTAAATTGTTTGTCAATTAGCTTCGATTCGGCACAAAAACAAATCAAATCTCTTAAAGATCATGTATCTTATATATCGAACGGAAAAGCCAATTCGGTGGTTATATGCTGCCAAAATCAATCTTAGATTTTTTTTGTTTTCAAATGTAAACCCCAAAACTAGTTTGTACAAAATTTTCTATGTATTGTTACTATATTTTGGAATTTATATTGTAGTATTATTTATAAAATATTTTTAGTTAGACTATAAAAATATTTTTTTTATATTGTATTAAAAATATTTGAATATTATAAATTAATATTGAATCTAATTTCGGGAATTCTTTATTGGAAATCTTTCTATCGAAAACTTGGTCGTTATCATGAAATTGTTGAGAATTTGGAAAGAGCTAAATAGGACTATTAGGCAACTAACGAAATCTTTGGGTTCTATTTTAGAAGTTATCCAATTTATTGTAGCTAAAACCAGGCACTTGGATAACTCTTTTTTTAAGACTAATTGAGAACCTGCAATAATTGTTCTATTGGTCGACATTTGTTGAACCACACAGAAAATTATTAAACGGTAATGCGGTTTACCATTTTCTATTAAAATTAAATCCAAAACAACGTTTTATCTGAATCTGAAAATTAAAATAAGACACTATGCTTTCCCGAGAAGCGATACCCATCTGCTCGGAATATTCTTTGGATATATCCTGTCAACGCTGTGTTAGGATGAATATTAAAGTA
The DNA here is from genome assembly GCA_951812415.1 of Beris morrisii. Lineage (NCBI taxonomy): Eukaryota > Metazoa > Arthropoda > Insecta > Diptera > Stratiomyidae > Beris > Beris morrisii. The sequence goes on from OX638311.1 coordinate 21,958,742, forward strand.
TTGCCAAAGATGTAAAATTTTAAAGCCGAATAAACAAAGTAGCAGGACAAGAAGGATATCAGTAGTATTGGCGTCGAAACTTTCAATTTTCGTCTCAGTACCACTTCATTTAAAAAAAGAATTGCTAAGTCGTAAAAGTAGTTTAGTTCAAGATGGATATCTTCGAAACTCCTTAACTAAATCCTCGTATTAAAGGTAATAAAATATGATTTAATGATGCCGAGTAAAAAATTAGTTCAACGATCCCATTATTTAGTTTTTTGGCCGTACACAAATATTTTGGCTCTAGAATGTTTTAAAAACTGCTCTAAATCAAACAAATCATAAACTAGACCATTTTCAAAAGCTTCAAGTATTCCTAATCCAAAATAATTATTTTAGTTGAATTAACAATTCGGAAGTTATTGATATTAATAGAAGGAACGTCAAAAAATACTTAAAAATGACAATCCCGAAAATGGGCATATATATAAATCGCACCCATTGGGGGGTACGTTGTGGGTACGTTCGTACCCACCACGTACCCCCCACGTCCCCCCCAATGAACTTCCGCTCTCCTATGCTCAAATTAATTTTTTTTGAATCTGTTTTAGGATTTGAATTTAATTTTAACTTTAATTTAAGTGGTGACATGTAAAAATCTCGGCCTATGTGCTCATACCCATTGGGGGGTACGTGGTGGGTACGTTCGTACCCACCACGTACCCCCACGTCCTTTCCAATGAACTTCCGCTCTCCTGGGCTCAAATTATTTTTTTAAATCTGTTTGCGGATTTGAATTTAATTTTAACTTTAATTTAAGTGGTGACATGTAAAAATCTCAGTTTATGTGCTCATACCCATTGGGGGGTACGTGGTGGGTACGTTCGTACTCACCACGTACCCCCCATTTCCCCCCCAATGAACTTCCGCTCTCCTGGGCTCAAATTATTTTTTTTGAATCTGTTTTAGGATTTGAATTTAATTTTAACTTTAATTTAAGTGGTGACATGTAAAAATATCGGCCTATGTGCTCATACCCATTGGGGGGTACGTGGTGGGTACGTTCGTAACCACCACGTACCCCCACGTCCCCTCCAATGAACTTCCGCTCTCCTTCCGATTTTAGAAGTAATTCAGACCACTAGTTGTCTATGATGCACATTGATGGAAACGAAGCACACTGGGAGTCTCTGAAAAAAAAAATATTTCAATGTGTTCCGAATCGAGTGTACTGTATTTTAAATTACCCTTTCTTACCTCAGAAATTGCGAGGTTTTGACCCAATTTTAAGAAGAAATTCAGGTGGTCATTTCGCTCACTTCTTCATGGAGTCGGAGACGACTGCCATCCTTCCTAATTGAGAGTCATGTACTTTAATTATCCTATCTTACTTGAAACTTGTCTATGTTTTTGGCCATACTTTTAGAGGTGGATATTTCTCTAGTCTAGTACATGCATGGGGTCTGAAACGCCTAAATTTTGTGAACTAATAAAAATATCTAACAGTGGAATTATAGTGAGAGCGATGCAAGCGACTCGCGCGATGACCAATTCGCATCGCGTGCCCCTTATCGCGACACAGGTTTTAATGAGCGCATCGCTTAACGCTTTAATTCGATCAATTTCAAATCAATCAGTCTATTTCAAAAAATTACAGCGTTATTGTTTGTAAATATATTCCTTTATTTCAGTTCATTGTAGTATAGTAATAACAGCATTACATTGTTATTTGATAAAGTTGATTGAATGCCTGAAAATAATATAGCAAAATATGTTTATTTGCATTTGAAAATAATACTCCCTTGTGGACAATATATTGTTTGATAGTTTGGACTGGTTTTAATACGTTAGAAGTATATACATCAATATTTTATACACGAAAAGAAGAATTTATTCCTTTAACGTAGTATAGCGTAATATTATTGGATTTTTATTCATTCATGTTACATAAAGTTATCATATTTTAATAAATACTTTCATATTATATATTATAGTTATTTTTTTTTAATAAAATTTGTTTTGATAATTCTCTGAGCCACTTAACATTGATTGATAGTTAAAAGTTATATTGATTATTGTGTAAATAGTGTTTTTTTTTGTCATACAGTTCTGATTAAATATTAAGCTTGAATGCAAGTGCTGGACAATATAAATACCAAAATGTAACTTAATTGCTTGTAAACTTTCAAGTTGTGAAATTTTGGTAGTTCATTTTTTATGAATGTGACCGGCACTCAAAAAGATTTTAATTCTTATGACTGCTATGCAAATATTAATAGACGACTCTGCAGTCACTCTGTATGAAATTAATCGATTGCTTTGATTCTAATAATGCAATTCACTTAATTTTCTTATATTCTGTGAATATTTTTCAAAAACTTAAAAAGGCCAATATCGTCCCTATTAAATCCAATTATTTAGTAAAAATGTTCATATTAAAATTAATGTTACAAATATTTTTGTTTTGGTAGTTTTACGATTAATATTTCATAATGATTTCAAATTATTATTTATTTTTGGCACACCCTGTTTTATATTTATTACATGCATGGATAATTATTTATGTGGTGTTTAAAAAATAATTTCCATTTCATTGAATTAAACATAGTTTACATTTCGCATAACTTTGTTTCATTTAAAAATTACTTTGAAATCGTTTTGATCCTTTGCCTCCAGCAAATCTGGCAAGTGACGGAAAACGTCCATTCAATTTGACTTTGCCGCGATCTGAAACATCGTTGGCATACGGACCAAGTGAACGTTTCTTTTTTGGTACGATGTAACGTTTAGGTCCACCATCTGTGAAATAGAAAGCATTAAATCTTAAGGATACATATCTTTATCATATTTGTTTATTTCACTGAAGCTGAAAAAAACGATTGAAACCTTCGCTCTGACGCACGAACTTTTCAGAGTTAAAAGACAACTTTGTGTTTTTGTTGTATTGAATTCAACAGAATAACATCGGAATTAAATGAATATGGGTCATAGATATATATATATATTGTTGCGAGCTAGGGGTTCGCCGGGATTTCAGATACAATTTATTTAAAATCAATAGAAATAATAACGTTTTATAATTCGCGTTCAATAATTGCACTAATAATAGCACTCGTGACAACACTGTTCGATTTTATGTGCTACTTGGTCAAAGAAAAAGAACATTTTAGGGACTAAAGACTAAAGTTGGGATTAAAGATGGGTCGTTCACGAGTGAACTGTTCCAAAAGAACACTTCATTGAAGTGAGTGAGTAAAGTAACTCACTCTTTTTGCAGTTCACACGTGACAAAAAAATTAAAAACGTAAGTATATCTCATGAAAAAAAATAGAGACTAACAAGCTAAGCACACGACCAAAAAAATCTTCTCGTTTTGCCACTCTCAGACCTTTTTTTGCTCATCTTTTACTGGATCTACTGATCTTTTTTTTTTGCTCATCTTCTACTAGATCTACTAACCTTTTTTTGGTCATCATCTTCGGCTAGATCTACTGTTTTCCAACTACGACTAGTGGCCACTGAACAATGGAACGAAGGAACGAAAACGAAGGAACGATGGAACGAATAGTTCCATGGAAGTACTTAACTGAACTCGATCCTTAAAATGAGTGACTCGGAGTGAAGTACTTTACTGAAACGAACTGCTTTGCCCATCTCTAGTTGGGATGCCATCAAGTGATTTCTTGACATCAAAACTTTTCAGAGCCCTAAATCCTACACTTGATTAAGATATACACTGTAATCCGCCATTTTCTCGGTCGGATCGCTGTATCTCGAGTCCAATAGTCGACCGTCTATAACAAAAGTAATGTCTAGTATTTCTATAATATATCTGTAGGAGGAGCTCATAAATCATGATTTATTCAAGATATGAAGCAGAAATCCAATCGCCTTGGGAAAGTGTATGAGCGCCTTTAAGTTGTTTAGTAATACAGGGTGATACAATAGGCCTCATCTTTGGCCTAAGTGTCAACAGAGGCATCCAGAACAATTTTTTAGTCGGGACGGCAGTAATTTTGTTTATTTTTGTTACGTTTCTGTTCGAATTTGTTTGGGTCATTATTTGCAAGGACATATATAGTATATACCAATCTAAAAGTTTATTCAAAATTTTTGTAAGTGAAAATTTAAGTCAATTATGGCTAAATTATACTGCGACAATGCTTCGATGCACTTCAAGCAAAGATAGATACAACATTGCGTTGACAATAAGAATTCCAAAAATCTGGACACACTACGAATGCCAAAAATCTGTCGAAAATCTGAGCGCAACTGTATTTTTTTTGCAGAAGTCGGGAAGAGGTTAAATTCAGAGTGCGACAGAAATGCGTGTGCCACTTCCAAATAAAACCAAAAAAATATTGTTTTCTTAATATATACATACTCACATCTTTGACCGGCTTTTGGACTTTTCACAATATCATATAACGGAACCGAATCGAGGCTATACGGCGATGAAAAATAGTTTGACGGATCAGTGTACACATTTCCAAAATCTTGATTTTCATCTTCGGATTGAGTACTATACGGTGATAAATAGGGTTTTGAATAGTCGTTCAAATTATCCTCTTCATCAGCTTCCATTCGAGATCGTTCACCAGCTTCAACCAAAGCTACCAAAGCTAACATATCAGCGGGTGTTAATTTTGAGTCTCGTTTTAGTCTGAAAGGGAACATTAAAATTACATTTTTTTTTTTAAAGAAATCGATAAGTTAAGAGAAAGCCCCTAATAAGAAATAATAAATGAGATCTATTTCCTTATCCGAAATAAAAAATCAAAGAGTATAAAAAATTATTTCCTTTCATTGGTAATAAATATTTGAAGAAGAAGAAATGTGATATTCTACTATTTCTTCGTATCATTGCATGCGCCATTGAAACAGAAACGCGACTTTGACGAACGTAATTCAATTCTATGCGAATAAATGTTTTTCCTGGAATAATTTAATAATTGAAATTTCATTAAATGTGCAAGGTTTCAATGAGTTACAAATTTCATCACGAAGTATAAAAGGAGTACGTCTAGAAACACATACGATAGGTACCACACGTGTTATGACGAACAAGAAATCTAATTGGGTCATGGTAACGTAAAGGTAGTAGTATGTGAAATTAATGTTGAATACGTTTTAACTATCGAATTTTAAGAAAATATCACTTTATGAAAAACATGTATGTATTAAAGCTTGTGACAAAAAAAAATGTAATTGTTAAAAGTTGTAATAATTTGTTACGAAGATATGTGTTGTTATATGAGATATAACTTAAAAAGGCACGTTTAAACGTTTAATTCCCATATTTTGTGCTGTATAACACACCCACTTTTTTATTACATCCTCCAAAACAAAATGAATAGACTGTTAAGTAAGAAAAGATATATGTACATGTTGTACGGTCGAAAACACTGATTAAAAACCTCGAACAAATGTATGCCCGTTTTCCTACCGTTTTCAATATATACCGTTTTTGAGTTTTTTTCGCATAGAATTGAAATAATTTTACCACTTTTAAAAATTTTCCTACTCCTTGATTTTGTGCTCTCTAACATTCCCCCTTCAAACCCAATTGAATAGTGTTATAAGGTTAGGAAATCGGTACATATTGTACGGTTCCAAAAACTGAATAAAAATCTCGTCCAAATATAGACCCGTTTTCGTACCGTTTTTAAGATATTCCGTTTTAAAGATTTTTTTTTTACCATATCATTCTTATATCAATCACTTTCGAACCGTTTTGAATAGCTTCGCTTGTAAAAAAAATTTTTGATGTTAACGGAATAGTCGATTTATACCCCTTTCTATAACATTCGAGAAGAAAAATATTGGTTTGCTGTTATTTATCCGAAAAATAAGATCATTGACTAAAAGTTTTTTCTTTGTATTAATAAACTCCATGTTGTCATCTTTAAATTGAAGATAAGTTTATCACGCTAGCTAAACTACATTAGAAGTTATCTACATTTAATTAAAATCATTTCGTCGCCTTAGTAATTCTTTTCTGTTATAAAGTGTAATTAAGAACCTTTAATTGTTCCGTTACTCATAATTTCTTGAACTATCAACAAATAGTTACCGAATCGAGACCGTTTACCGTTTTCAATTAAGAATTCAATCCAACACATTTTTTATTTGTATCCATGTTAAAAGCATTTAACTTCTTAAAAATAAAGGCTTTTTTCTACTCACTGCAGGAAAAATCCATTGTTATTCAAATTTCAAATAGGTACATACTCGTATACGAGTAATAGATAAATTTAAAATACCTCAGGTAAGGTGATAATATACGTGGAAGACTGACTAATCATAAAATACATAAAATAAAATCTAGGATTTTGTCTGCAGTGAATACCCTGAGTTCGCCATGACTTATGGTCATTTTTGGAGACATCCTTTGGACGTTGTGTTAGGAAAAGATGTTTACAGAGACGTAAAATTCAAGTAGAAGAACGGGAAAGATATAGTAATATGGTTTTTAAGATTAAAGGTGAATAATTTAGAAGGTTCTTAACCAAGAGCAACAAATTTACCTTCGTATGAAAGATGATAAAATGCGATTTTAAAGTATCGGGGGAAAAAATTGTACCCAAGATTCGAGTTAAGTGGTCGTGAACAATAATTTGTCCGCTATATTGTTATAGATTTTAGATGGTAGAGGACGGTCTAAATCCTGATTGACTACGGTCTCAGTGGGTCTATTGTGATCCTGTTTTCGAGTTAAGTGGACGTGAACAATCATTTATCCGCTACATTGTTATAAAAAGGACTATAAGTCTTTAATAGTCCAAAATAGTTAAAGTAACATTACCGCTCCGGAAGTTATTGATATTAATAGAAGAAACTTTAATAAATTATAAGGACGACATATCTCGAAAACGGTAGGAAAATGGCCACATGTTTGTATGGATGTTTTACTCAGATTTTCGAGTTTTACACATATGTTCTGCTCCTAAATTTATAACAATATACCCCTGTATATGTATGTATACAGATACAAATGACAATGAAGAGATTCAGAAAGAGAGATCGTCAACAAATAACCATGGACATTTCGCTTAAAACTCTTTTGGTAGTACCGGCACGGAAACACAAATGCTGCTGTTAATTCCACATAAGTACCATCCGGATTATTAAGGGAAAATTTTGCTTAACTGTCCGATCAAAAAGGGTCCGGGATTTCGAGCATATCTTGTGAAAACATATAGCAAAGGAATCAAATTGACGAGATCCTTGAAACCGTCGATGCTCCAAAGAGTCATTTATATCAGTGACCAAATTATCACCCTACAATATCTTCGTAGCTCTCGAAGGGTGGGTGTTTCATGGGTGTTTCCCAACACACATCGAAGTACACCCACATTTATCGTTGTTTCGAGAAACACCAAAAAATATGGAATGCATGTTTAAAGAACCAGCCCTGGTTGTCGTAAGAACACCCCTGGGTGTTACGTGGCACACCCATGGGAGTAAATTAATAAAAATATATATTATTTAAAATATAAAATTTATTGGTTTTTTTCATCAAAGGAAATAAATTTTGTTGCTTATCGAAATAAAAGAAATGGAAATGTGTCATAGTGCCATGTGTGTTTACTGTACACCCGTGGTAGTTGATGAACTCCCATGGGTGTACACTTGTGAGTACACTTGTACACTCATGGTAGTTCATAAACTCCCACGTGTGTACAGTGTACACCTATGGTAGTTGAGGACCACCCATAGCATTGTCTCAAAAACTACCATGGGTACACCTTTCTAGCACACCCATGGGATTTGTTGGACCAGGATCTCAACTCGAATCCGAGGAGTAAATGGAGATGTTAAAAAACAGTGGGATAGCCATCGTTGGACATTATCGGTACGGCACACAGGAGCCTAAAATTTTTTAGGTTCTGGTCCAAAGTGACGAAAATAAAAAATTTTTAAAATTGAAATTACATTTTTTTTTTCATTTCTCTTCTCAGCTGAAATAGGGACTTGACCCTATCGACAATAATATCTCCGATCGAATTTGTGGCATTACGGTCGTCCCTTCGTCTGATCTCCGTTTTTCTCGAAGCTCTTTAACTTACTCGTTTTTTTCGAGGGTGTGTTTTTAGCCAATTGTCCAACACCAGAGGGTTTCCTTTCATTTATCGTTCCTTTTCTTTTGAATTTCTTCTAGAGGGCTTAGCTAATATCTACCACTGTGGACCCTAACCCTAACTACGCCACTTTTCTTTTGTAAAGAAATCAGAACTACTGGATCAACACAAGAATCTAGATAAATTGAAAGGGCTACCCTGAGGTTCGATGGAAAGTTGCAGAAACGGGTTTAGTCTAATAAAACGGATGTCGTGGGTTCGTATCGCTCGTCTAAGGAAAAAATTACTATATAGAAGAAGAAACAGTATCTCAAAACAGCGGTGTTCTTGGAATATACCCTGTAAAACGTCGTACTGGAACAGTAGAGACCAATTGTAGCTAGAATGTTATTTGCGCAATAAATCCTTGAATTAAACCACAAACTTCAAGAGTAGTGTACTTCTCTATTGTCGCCAAGTTGCTACTGTACTATACCGCAGAACAAAACCAATTAGTCCAGTGAAAAAATATTTAAAAAAATTTTTCAATTCATCGAATCCGTCACTCGATATTAACTCAATAGATTTTCAATAGGGAAAAATCTTGTCGTACGCTCTTTTGTGAATCATCAATTCAATAGACACGTACTTAATACATTCTTGGCAAATTTTGCAATAATCTAGAGAGGTTTATCTCATCATATTATAATGGAACGATCGAGTATCCTTTCAGAGTAGACGGATGAGATAATAAATCCTTAACCGAACATTGTATTCAGAACGTATTAAAATCACTGCTTTAAGGAAAATAAATAGGTTGTAACTGATGTTGTCGGTGACTAGACTTCAGAATTAATCTGTTTACACTTCGCTTACGACGCTGAGTGTATTTACTGATTTACATATTGAATTCTTAGGCAATTTTTTTTTTTAAATTAAAAGATTGTTTTTTCAGGACATCGGAAGAGATGTTTCAATTATGTAGCGCACTGATGATACATACACTTTTAAATCTATAAGAATTATTGCTATCGAATGTGTTGCAATATTTGTGAGCTTTAACATTGTTATTAGGTTATAGTTTTACGCAGCGTACTCATTATTTAAGGACATTTCTATGGTAGGTACTTGAGGATTTAAATTTTATTTAAAATTTCATTTGGGTTCCAGCACTGGAAAGCACAAATTTTTCAAAGACATTTGTATGGTGGCCATACGAAAAACTAGATTTGCCTTGTCTTTATCTGCAATTACATTCTGGAAAATTAATGTATTATAGGTATGCTAAATTTTAAGAAAGGCATTTAAAGCGTTCTGAAATTTTATACAATATTTAGTCGTGAAGACGTGTTTCAAAGATTTGTATATGAAAGCAATACGAAGCAGTAGCATGATTTCATTCACTAATAAATTTAGCCCTTAGATTATCTTTAAAGAGTCAATGGTATTGTGTTCGGAAAGTATCCGTTTTTTGGAAGGTTTGACAATCACCAAAAAAAATCTTTTAATAGTAGGGATGAATCTTTATTATTTTTCGGTCCAATATCGGGGAAGCGGTTAAAGTAGGGGTGCGACGAAAGTATTTACGCCACTGCCACCCTTTGCACAAGAATTACGTTTTTTAGTCATAGTCCGGGACGCGGTTCAAATGTAACAACACTTGTTTCGAGACAAGACGAGTTTTGAAAAATTAATTGTTGGATACAACTACACAACCCAAAAACTCACAACCCAAAAACTTTTGGGAGTTGAATTTCGAAAAATCGTGAAATTTAGTTTAGTTAGATAAAACCAATTTAATATCTCATCAGACCTTCGAGATATTGCAAAATTCGTGAAATTATATGCAACTCCTTTACTCCCGTTTGCGTTTGGGTGTCGAATAAGAAAAAAATTGTTTCTAGGCGAGAAAATATAAAGTCCGTGGAAGCAAAAACCAATTCGATATCTTATAAGACCTAAGAGATATGACGGAATTCGTGAAAACGTGTGCAACTCCTTTAGACCCTTTTAAGGGTTAAAAATCGAAAAACTTGAAAATGTATTTTAAGCGATTATACAGAAAGCCCGTGGAAGTAAAAACTTAGTCGATATCTATCAAACCTGTGCAATATGACGGATTTCGTGAAAATAACATATATACAACTCTATTACACTCCGTTACGGGTTGAATTAAAGAAGATGTTGTGGTTCTAAGCAGTTATCCAAAGAACCCGTAGTAGCAAAATGAATTCAATATTTCAGAACATCTAAGAGATATCACGAAATTCGTGAAAAGATATGCATGCACCTGAATTTTGCTAACCATTTTTGGTTTGCCCCAACTTCTTACGCCAATAGATATATGAATTTTTTGCTACTATTATTGTACTACCTAAAGTTTCAGGTATCCACTAAAACGGGAGATTAAAATCGAAATTTTATTTTTTTCACCCTCCCCCATCTTACATCTTCATCCTAATTTTTATTGCAGTTTTAAAGCCTACTAGTCCCTTAATGTAAAAGAACGAAATTTCAGTATTATTGAAATAATAAAGTAAAATATTAAGTACAAAAAGCCTCTTAATATTCTATGAAATTTTCCTGTTAAACTCCATTTTCAGTGTATTTACAAAGAAGTTTATTAATTTATTAAAGTACAGCATCTCTGTTATTTTACTTTATTATTTTAATAATAAAGAATTGTCAAAGGCATATTACATTTTAATGAATTCTGATTTTCAAGTTCATCCCTTATTAAAGTTTTATTGCAATTAAGTTCAAAGAAATGTTAAATTCCTCTGAAACATCCGCTTTTTTATGTCAATAAAAATTTCCTACACCATTGTTGTTTTTAGTGTGAAAATAGAAACAGCAAAATATGTACGTCATCATAAAGAGTATACAGGGTACTTCTTAGAAAATATAAACTCCTTTTTTGTTCAGAACGCCAAACAAACAAGTGAAAGACAGAAATACTTTCATCCTAAGATGCGACCCAGAAAAGGATGCCGTTTTTTACTGGAAAGAAAAAAATTTCTAAAAAGTAAATAGAAACTTTTAGTAGGTATGGTGAATCCTATGTCTAGAAAGCTTATACCAGGGCTTTTTTCTTCAATCTCAACAGTCGGCAACCGCCCTCATTTCGAATATATGTATATACATAAATAATTAATGGCATGAATTAAATTTAAATAATGGACAACGAACACGATTCGAGCGAAAAAGGAGGTGATTTTAAAAGGTTTTTGATTTATTCTTTGAATTTTCCAGCTAAAAACATTGGAGAGGTTTTTTTTTATTTCATAAATAAATGCTCTAAGTGAAAAATGGAATATAATGTAATTTTATCAACTGAGAAATGAAAAGAGAAAATTACAAGTTTGCAGCGATGTCGAATTCATTTTAGATTGAATATTTTCTTGATTAAAAAAATCAAATAGGACCAAATCAAATTTCTCGTTTTTTATATATCGAAGCTTTTGAAGTGTCTTTTAATTGTCCGGGCCGCTAAAGGATTAAATTGACTGTTCGAATGACGAAAATGTCCGTAACTACAGTACAAATACGCAGTGGATGACTGGCAGAAAAAACACAGACAGTCAGTGACTGATGATATACACTAGACTTTTAGAAATTTCAGTACACCAAGTTATACACTGCGGCCCAACACAATATCTATATCGTGCAGAGAAATATTGCGCATTTTGTCAAAACATATTCAATCCCTTTTTTCTGCCCGAGGGTTGAACATTAAACATGTTTTAAAATGATTTTTAAAGTTCGGAAAGTGTACAAACGAATATCTAGGAAATATGGCGAAAACCTAGGAAATATGGCGAAATTCGTGAAAAGCTTTATGTCCCCTTTTAACCTCTTAAGAAAAATAAGTAAAAACCAATTCAGTATCTGACTTGATCCAAGAGATATGGCGGAATTCGAGAAAATATTTACAACCATTTTCAACTACTTTAGGCGATAAATATTAAAAAATTGTGAAATTAACTTTTGCATAAGAGTTTCGTAGACGTAAAAATTAATTTCGTACTTCATCACTCATAAGAGATATATCGATATTTGTGTAATTAATATATGGCATCTTTTCACCTGCTAGTGACAGAATAGTTTAAAATCCTGAATTTAGCGTTATAAGACCCTTTTCACCACCATAGGGAATTAAATAAAAAACGGAATTTGCCAATTGGATGGATTTAGACGATATCGATATCTCATCTAACCTAAGAGATATGGCGAAATTCGTGAAAAGAAATGGAAACCATTTTCACACACGCACAATTAAATATCGAAAATTTCTGAAACTACCTTTTAGTTTATTATATGAAAAACCCGAGGAAGTAAAAATCAATGTTCGATCAGAGATAGAAAGAACAACCTTACTCCCATACCACAACATCCTTATCAAAAATTTTATTTTTAAAACGAGTTTATTTTTAAAACGTGTGTTTATAGTTAAGTTTTCTGACGTCAGCGACTCAAGATATAAAAAATCAAAATGTTTTGCTTTTCACCCTCTTTCAGTCACACCTCTTACAACCGCAACTAGAAAGTCATTAGGTTTGCCTGGGAAGGAAGAGTAGTGTGTGTACATGTGCTTCACTGGTTAATAAGCACATATGCATAAATATTGTAAACACCCTTAAAAATAACCTTTCTAGGAAAAATTAGAAGGTCTGTTCAATTCTCAATTTCTGAAAGTTCAAACGTTCCACTTCCTACCACTACATATTTCATCCCCTGCCCAATCACAAAAGTTTCTCATGTGATAGGGTCCATTGGATTTACCTGCTGTGAAAATGGTAAAGTCCTATCTCAAAAAATTCTTAAGATATGAAACATGATTTTTAATATCAAATTTTATATTCCCCAGGTTTGCGTTCCACTCACCCTTCAAAAATACAATACATACTTCACTCGTAGTCCTATATGTATAAACCAAGTCTAACTTTCTAACGTAATTGATCGGTGGGATGTAGTATTCCAATGTTTTTCACCTACCACCGTTGACTCCCATTTCCTTCAATATTTTATTTTATAATACACCTTTCAACAGCGTAGTAGAATTGAATTTTTTGTTTTGATTTCAACCCCAAACACATTATTTTGGCCCCTTTCCCTACTGTTTTTGCTAATGGGTCCACTATATATTAATTCCAAGTTTCAACTTCCTAGCATAAGGTTCCATAGATATATAAACCAAAATGTTTTGTCTAAAAAGCTTCTCCTAACATTCGATCCCTTAAAAAAATTACAATTAATAATAGCTCAAAACTTCAAAGGGTTTGTCAGCTAGGGGCCATTAATGGTTTTTCCATGCGGCGGATAGCCTTTATTTAAATATTAAGCAAGTTGGCAAACGTCTTTTCAGATTAAAGCTTATCCTTATCAAAGTAAAAGGGTCAAAAGATAAAGTCAAAGCGTGAACAAGTCCTGTCGACAAATGGGACTGAAAGTCTGCATAGCGTCTTGTAGAGAAGAACTCACAGTTCGTCAGTAGTTCAAATTAATTTATTGATGTAAATGTAACTGATACAGACCATTCACAGCCCCATTGCTTCCAAATTTAATGAAATACCAATTTAATGATAGCTAAATAATATTATAAAAGAAGCAGTAGGCTGAATGAACCTATGTCGTGTCCAGATATTTTATGGCTGTTGGCGATAAATTGGCAAGAAAACAGGGAAATGCTGTTTTTCAAGACATACATAAAAAACAAATTAGCAAATGGAAACTCATCTCGAATTAGACATTATCGGAGCCCCCTCCCCCACATCAATATTCCCATTCAATACGGGTTCATTCAATACGGGTTCATTCAACACAAAAACGGAATTTTCATCCTACTCTTTAAGGCTCCTTTGAATTCGAAAGCATCAGGCACGTTTATTACGTCCTTAATTCCATCGAAGAGCCTATAAAGAAATCAAAATGGAAATTTATAGATGCTTCCTTAATACGCCGAGAGTGTGTTCAACAAGTGAACAAAGTAAAACAAAATGTAATTCTACTGCGTGCTTTCATCAATTTATACCAGCGCCTGGTCATAGTTTTTTATCGCTTCTTTCGCGAAATCCTCGTAGCTGAAAAAGGACGATATCAAAAATTCATGAACATGAATAATTTCTTAGCTTCTTGCGAAACACTCTTTAATAATCCAATAAGAAGTTATTATAATAATTTGAAGCTTGCTATTCGTGACATCATACAAAATATGTTTGTTTTCTCTAAAATGATTAAAATGTGGGTTTCATTGTCATTGCGTAGAACGTGGCCAGACTGAACAAAGTAATTAATTGGCCGAACTGAAGTGTTTTCTTAGCTCAATTTGTTTGTTTTAAAAAAAAATGACAAAATGACAAGTCTTTAACTTGGCTCCTTTTTAAGGGTAAAATAAACGACAGTAATTTGTTTGTTATACAATTTGAGGATATGATCTTGGGAAACAACGTTATTATTGTTGTATTTTCGATAATTTAATGTCACGCACGCAGGAAACTTATTCTTAGATATTTCTGAAAGAAAAAATTTTAAATTACGATAATTTCGGCTCTTAGATAAATTAGTAGCTAGGTTGGTTGGTAGTAGTAGTAGGGAGTTTAAAGCGCCCCATCGGACAATATTCGTGAACACGTATCTTAAGGATTGTTGCTATATGAGGAGTGGGACTTCATGCATTCGGACTGATTAATGGTCGTAACAAACTTTGTATTCTTTTGTGTCTTGATTAATTATGAATTTTATCTAGAGCCTATCTATCTTTACTATCTAGCTGAAATCTGAGAGTACTATAAGTTCGTAACACATAGAACCGAGCCTTGGGCGAAAAAAGTTATACACTATTTTTTGTTCATTTGGGGCCAAAAACCGTCCGTCCATCTGTCTGCCCGTACGCACGATAACTCAAGAACGCCTTGACCTAGGATCTTAAAATTTTGAAAATGGATGTTTAGTCGAATTTGTAAGGCTAAATTCTTTTTTTTTTTAATAATAATAATAATATTTATTCGGTGGTGATTTCGAGTATAAGAGGGATTAGACAATAGTTTTTACATCTTTACTTTTGCGGGGTATTTTTTACATACAAGTATTTCGAATTCTTTTGAAATTAGTGTAACATTGTGATAGGAAAATTTAGACAAAAACCTAGAAGGCTAAATTCGTTAATGGGCAAAGTTGTCCTTAAGTCCTTAAGACACGCGTTCAAGAATATTGGCCCAGAACTTCAGCAGGCCTTAAGCTACAACTTGGAAAATTTTGTATACGTTGGTTAATTAAAGGTATGAATATGAAACGTTCCCATAAGTCCTTTAAGTAGCTGCCATACAAAACTCCTGTAAAAATATCCTGACTTAATTTACAGAGATCAATATAGCTCGAGAAGTCGTTTAACTACGAAGTTGAAATTTTATAAAAATTTGTTTTGAGAGAAAAAGATTCATAGTCAAGAAATCGTTCAGCCACAAATTCGAAATTTTGTTCAAATTAGTTTTGAGTGAAAACAAAGCTCAAGTCAGCGAAATCCTTCTTCTCCTTCGGATAGCTCACATACAAAAAGTTCTTAAGACAAGTGTTCAAAAATATTTGCCGATAGCTTTTGAACTTTTGTACACATTAATTTCTAATGGTTCCGGGTTAAAGGATAAATATGCTAGAAATCGAGTGAGTCCTTCCTGCAACGTTCTTGAAGAAGGATACTTTTACTTTCGTTGACTTAGCTAGTTCCAGATCAGTGGCGTGGCGTGATAATTCAACAAGTCAAAAATTTATTATTATATCATATTATATTCTTTCTACAAATGTACTACCTTTTAATTGAACCTCCTCCATTAGCTACTTTTTACATTACTAATATAGAAGCACCCAGCAATCATGATCGGGAACCAGGAGGCTATTTGGAACGTTATTTTTTATGTTGTCAGTCGCAGTCACCTACACCGCATCTCATTATTAAACGCGTTCCGCCAAAAAAACATTAATAAAGTTGCGCCCAGAGTTTTGCAGATTTTTTTTTTATTTGTTTCCTTTTTTTTAATAGAAGAGTCAATAGAAGTAAAACTGAATTCGATCTCATTAATGCTAAAAGATTTTTGGAATTCGTGAAAACTTGAACAATACCTTACACCCGCAGGGGCTTAATATCGAAAAATGCTTGCATCAGATTTTTCTTCGATTAAATTTAAAGCCTTATGAAATAAAAATGAATTGAATATCTCATTAGACCCAATATATGGCAATTCGTGAAAATATACACAACCACTTTACACCCCCTAAGGGGTTGGATATCAAAAAATTGAGCGCTTATAAAGAGCCCGCAGAAGTAAAATTTATTTCGGCACGTCCAAAATATATAACGAAATCGTGAAAATGTGGAAAAATCCCTTTTCACGGACTTTTGTTTTACTCAACCTTTCTTTTTTTTCCTTTAATTACTTCAGTAGCATTCGTACTAAGTTCCAACTTGCATAAGCCGTTTCTGAGATATGAAAAACTACCACCCACCTGCCTTGCTACCAATATTAAAAATTACCTCTTTACCTCTATATTGGCTCTATATAGTCACTTTTTAGCTTTCTATGGTTTGTGGTTTTTGAGAAATAAAAATCAAAGTTCTTTTCTTTCCACCCCCTCCCACCATCAGCCGCTTCACGAGTACCTGCAAAACTATCGCCCCACTTTCGTGCTCCACCTCCCATCTCAAAAATTATACATTCAATGGGCTCCATTTGTAATCGTATATACACAAACTAAATTTTACCTTCCTGGTATAATTAGTTCGGAAGATATTCTAATCCAAAGTTTTTTACCCCACCGCTACACACCACCAACAGATTCAAAAATTTTAGCTTTTGATTAATCTCCTATTATCCCTTAAGACAACTACAGAGTTTCAATCTTCTGACATCAACCGTTCAGGAGATATGTATTTTAGAATGTTTTAACCCCAGCTTTCAAGCACTTCGAACACATTGCTTTCCCCTTTACTCCCTTATCGCCAATTGTTGCAAATAGGTCCACTATCATAGTTCTACATAAGTTCCAAGTTTCAGTATCCTAGCGAAAGTGGTTCCTGAGATCTAAAAACCAAATTAAATGTAATTTAACTATTTACCACCATTCAATTCAAAGCATTGTTCAGAATCCATTTCCTATCCTACTCTGGTAGCACTTATGTCTTATCAGATCTCTACTTGCTGAAAGCTTCTCCGCTGCAGTCAAGAATGTGTTCTACTACCCGTGGAAGCAAATTCCTTATTGCATCCAACGGCACGTGTACGAAATTTTTTTTTCATGACGTCACAGTGGGTTTACTACGGAATGAAATGAACGCTCATAGATGCAACTTTCAAATTGCTTCCATGTGTCTTCTTCTTGGTTTCTTTTCGGTTGCCTTTTTCGTCGTGTTGCCAATTCGGCTGTGTGAGATATTCCCGAGTAGTTTCTTGCGAACTTTTATTTAGACTGTGCCAAAGAAAATGTTTGAAACATGAATTTTTGTCGCGATTTTTGAAAACGCATTTTAGATATTTTTCAGCAAAATGTAAGGGAAGCAATGCTTCCCTTGCTTCCATGGACGCCACGCCACTGTTCCAGATGTGAAATTGAACACTGAATGTAATGCCTTTTACTTTTGAGTAGCAACCAAACGAGAGTTAATAAAGAACAAACTATGTACGCACTCCTTATTCTACTTTATACCCAACTACAATACTCGTAAATCGGAGTACAGTATTTCATCTACCTATAGTATCGTGACTGCAGTGTGTTTATCATGATATATTCGATGAAGTGGGTTCATATTATGTAGTACCAATGAAAACATAACATGAGCTTTTCAAGAAATTAATTATTATAGCAAGAATTTATTTCATATTTTATTTCTTAAACACTTCCAAAGATGTTGAACTCCAAATAAAGATTTAAATTTTCTTATGAACCATTTAACTGTTTCGACGGAAAAAATTTATCTTCACTTGAACATTATGATCTTGAACCTTTAGGTTTTGACCATTGTAGGGAAAATGTTCCTGATTTTTTTAGACATACTGAGATAATGCTATATTCAAGGATCAATGTAAATCAAGCTATGCCAATCAAATTCCAATGCGATTAAACCTGTCAAAAACACCTTATCAGGAATTCTGGCGGTTATTGTTGACAATACGGACGCAATTAATAGCACATGGCCACAGGTGAAAAGCACTTAGTCAGCCCGTATTGAAATGTGGAACAAGATTTTAATTAAAACGTCGAATTTATGAAATGCTGTCTCACGAAATGTTCTCGAAACCGAACGACCATTAATTATTAATGGCCCATTTAATCCTTGCCAGATACACCCACGCTGTATTTACATCCAGAGCGCCGTCCTAGACTATGATAAAACAAATGATATGAAATTTCTTTATAGCTGATGAGATTATATTTTATCAAGAGCGTTATGTGCGTTTTCCATACGGAAATACGAAGCCCATGTATTCTGGCGATTAATGATGTTCCGTTGCTAATAATACGTTCCTCAGTTTGTCAACATAATGACGGTAATTGTTTTTATTGTTCGAGTGATATAATAAATGTAATGAACAAGAACAACAGGCCACCTAATATCGACGTGGTTAACAAGGTTCCTTAATATCCTTTGGTATTTTGTTTTCATTAGTTCGGTTTTAACAAGATAACCACAGATAACCGTAAGTACCTACTCATATGTACCGGCTTATTGCAGAACAGTAGTTCATTGCTTAATGTCGGAAATGTTAAAGATACAGTAAACAAAAAATTAATATGGGATTTCACATGTTGTGATGTTGTGGGTAGGTACATTAGATTATAATCATGATTTTGATGCAAATATTATCACCAAAGCCGATACATTTTCTCTCCAATCCGATCGAGTAACCACCATACAAAAGTCCTTGAAAAATATGGGCTTTCATTCGACAGGACGCACTCTACAACACGTTTCTTTTATATTGTAGAAAGAACTTCACTACTGTAAGAGACTCAATGATCTAAAGTACAGCGCTAATGGCAGCAGCAATGTCGTACTTATTCCAGTCTTGTCTTCACGAATTTTGGAGCTAAGTAGTCTTTCAGAAGTCTACTCAAAAACATAATTATGTTTAAAAGTTAGCCATTAATTGCCAAATTTTTTTAATATTTCATTTTCCTATGCCAATATTATTATATATTACACACATCTTAACCGGCGAGAATATTTAAAGAGTTTCCTGAAAAAGGTAATAGGACGCAGATAAGTCCACAGTACATGCTACAACAACAAAAATTGCCAATTAAAATAAAATCTACCTTAATCACAGACCACCCCACATACTCGTAGCACCAAAGTGCAATAAAAAATCTGCCAACAGTCTTGGCGCAACTTTATTATTTTTTGGGTAGAAGTCCGGAACGCGTTTCATGCTGAGAAGCGATGTACGTTACTATGTAACTGACAACCTAAAAAATAACGCTCCAAATAGCCTCCTGGTTATTCTTTAGGTTGTCAGTTTCATATGTTTAAAGCTTTTAGAAGTGAAAGTGAATTCCAAATATAAATAGACCTAAGAAATATATCGGAATTCGTGAATATGTACACAACAACTTTACACCCCGTTAGAGATTGGATATCGAAAAATTTGAAAGAACGTTTCTGGGCGCTTATATAAAGAGCCCGCAGAAGTAAAATTGCTTTGATAGCTCGACATGTCTAAAAGTGAGAATGGAATTTTTTCATAGTGAGAAGCGAACATAGAAGCAAATTTTAAGAAGTTTTTTGATTAATCGCTGTCCTTGAGGACAGTTGGAAAACCTTCACTGGATAGGCCAGTTAATAAGACTGTCCGAAGGAGCTGTTTCATCATCAGATGGCATAACGATACCACCAGCTGTAAGGGTGTTTCGGATAGTAGGCATGATACACCCTCTGACGAGTCTATGTCATCCGATTACGAAACAGCTCCTTCGAACCTAGTCCAACACAGTCCTATTAACTGGCCTATCCAGTGAAGGTTTTCCAACTGTCATGTCCTCAAGGACAGCGATTAATCACCAGTCGGGGATTTCGTGTTGGGGTTTCATACCAGAAACTCCTCTAACGCCGGAAAACAACAACAACTTCTTAAAATGTCTAAAAGTTTTAACGAAATTCGTGAAAATGTGGATTCACGGAAATTTTTTTCTCAACCTCTAAACGGCGATAAAATTCTAAACTTTTTTTTGCTTTAATTACTCTAGTAGCGCATCTACATATACGAACTAAATTTCAACTTTCTAGCATAAGCCATTTCTGAGATATAAAAAACCACCCCTCATCCCCATAGCTTGATACCCCTATCAACAATTTTTTTTTTAGTTTGTCTATAGTGGTTCTATATAATTGTAAATTTGTAGCTTTCTATTCATTACGGTTTTTGAGAAATAAAAATCAGAATGTTTTCCTTTCTACCCCCTTTCACCATTGTTTTTCCTCCCACTTCCACACCCGTCAACACCTATCGACCATTTGCAAATGGGTCCACTATTATAGTTTACATAACTTCCAAGTTTCAGCCTCCTAGCATAAGTCTAGAAATCTAGAATTTTTCATCTAAAACGCTTCCCTCTCATCCCCCCTCACACCCCACCCCACGAAAAGATACCACTCGTATGGGTTCATCCAATCTACTCACCACACAAATTTGAACTTAATATCTCAACGGATTTGGGAGCTACGCGTCTTTAAACGATTTTGCGTACGGCGGACAAACGGACATTTTTTTTACCTTTTTGTGGTTTACTAGTTCTAAAACGTGAAAATACAAAATTTCAGGGTAGCAAATTTTTTTGAAATTTCAGGTCGATCACAATACTTTATTATTAAAAAATAATAAAATAAAAAAATAACAACATCAACAAATCAAATTTTAATTAAAAATAGTCCCATGGCCGAAGAAGTAGTGGCAAATTAAAAGTTTCAAAGTTTTCTTAATTCCCAGGTTTTCAATTAACCCTGACCATAAAACACTTGAAGGAGAATCCAGAAAAGAACTAACCTCGAAACATTAAAACAACTTTTAAAGAAACATTATTTCATCTTCCGGAATAAAAATCTTTTTAATTTTTAATTTCAATTAAGGATTGCTTCTTTCTCGTGGATGCCCACAAGTATCGCGTTTAATGCAATTATTATATAATTTTACAATTATTTTAGTCGGGTGTATTGCTACTTGTTAGGTTCTCTGACAACACGTTTTTCTATATTATTTCCTTTGACGGTATGCGTTATCCAATTAAAAAGTTTTTCGCTCCTCGGAGACGTAAAGGTCAAGTCATGTCGATTGTTCAATTTATTACCTTCTATTTAGCTATAAGTGAAACGAATAAATACGACCGTGCTTCAATGAATTTCCAGTAGCCCAAGACTACATCCATTCGCAATCTTTTCCTTTCTCATTAAGAAATTAATTGTTTAGTTTCTTGGAAGCAGTACAAGAAGGGTGGAAAAGTCCAATTACAACGCTGGAAAATCCGCCTCGAAAATACTTTGGTGTAGAAATTATGTAGCAACTCGAAGATACATTTTCCGAATGAATCTTCGTCGGAAATTATTCAAGCGAATACAGTGAAATTATGAAAAAGAAATTTAAGGATAATTGGAAGCTAGTAGATGTTTGCAGCAAAGCTAAATTGGATAGGAAAAATAAGTCTAAATGGGAATTGCTTGTGGAAACGGTATTTTTAATTGCTTAGATTTGAACAGGTAGAAGAAATAACAGAAATAAATAAACAAAATGATATATGTAAGTACCTGTATAACTCCGATGGGGGCGTCCAATCTATTTATACACCCCTTGGAGGCGTTATACAGCTTGCCAAGGCTTGTTTTGCTTGTAACTGACCGCGATCTTATTTTACAAACTTCTTCATTTTAAGGTCCTACTGAAAACCCGAAGATTGAGACCTCGAGAAGTATCTGATCGATTTGCAATCTATAAAATATGTAGTCTAAAACTATTTTTTACACGAATATCTCGTTTCTACGGAATTTGTAGAGCACACAATATTTTTTAATTTGAGGTTTTGGTTCAGCCTCATACGACTAATAGCTTCCGAGATAGAATTTTTAAATTTATTAGTTTTTTCGATTTTTCCACAAAAAAACTATTTTGTCGTGCGTTTTTTTTTAAATATCCAATTTGGCAACTTGTACATGAAAAATGAATATACGTATTAACATTGATAGATAATCCAATTGCATATACAATAACTTTTTATAATGGTCATTATACTCTTGGTTCTAAACGTTGATATTGATCTTGAAAATAAGTCAAAAATTGCGAGTCCTACGTAAAAAATGATTCAAACCGAATAGAAAGAAAATACATTTTCCGTATTAAGTTCTTAAACGAATAATACTATTCTTGGAATAGAGCTTATTACCATAAAATACAGCTTCATTATAAATTTTCTGAAAATGGATGATTTTAGCAGTTTATGTAACAACTAAATATGTTTCTGAAATGAAAATACAAGTTTTCCGGGTTCAATACTGTTCTTATTTATTTTGTGTGACGTTTCGGACTCGACTCAGTCTTTTATCAAACAGTTTGATAAAGGACTCAGCCACACAAAATAAATAAGAACAGTATTGAACCCGGAAAACTTGTATTTTCATTTCAACATGTACTGTGAAAACATTCACCAAAAAAATGGTTCTGAAAGTTGATAATAATATCCAAAAAAATTATTTCTTTTTAAACTTCCCTGAAGAATTG
Source organism: Beris morrisii (assembly GCA_951812415.1). Taxonomy (NCBI): domain Eukaryota; kingdom Metazoa; phylum Arthropoda; class Insecta; order Diptera; family Stratiomyidae; genus Beris; species Beris morrisii. The sequence goes on from OX638311.1 coordinate 21,981,537, forward strand.
CCAAGAAAAAAGATGTTGGTCAAATAATCTTTACTTCTAAAAATTTTGCATTCTGAAAGTAACTTCAGATGCATTTTACAATTTTCTCGGCTTCTACAATAAAAAAACTTTTAGACCATAGTTAAAGCTTATGTAGTATAAAAAGTGTCGGTCAAAAAATGCAAAAAAAATATTTTAAATTTTGATGTTTTTGCTCGAAAAGCGATAAGATTTCAAAAGAAAAATCTATCCACTGTCTGTGTACACTGTCATAGCACGGTCAATAATGTTATTTGGAAACTTATTGATTGATTGATTCGTCGTACAGAAATTTCAATAAATAATCTAGTACCTTAAGCAAGTATTTTAAACCATGCTATCAAATATTTGACTATTTCAGATAGTGTAATCGTCAAATTTTTGTTTGATACATTATTTTATTTGCTCTAAATAAAGTCTATTTTGACGGAAATCATTTGACCGTACTTTTCGTCAAATTGTTTTAGTCAAATATTTGACACCGGGACATGCAGTGAAATACTATTTAGTTTTTTACAACGTTGACACCATAGAGATAAAAAAAACTGGAGACGACAAGACGCCGTTTTTGTATGAAGTACTTTGAAGCATTTTGAAGCCAAATTAAACGTTTTTGTATGGAGCGTTTGATGTCAGGTGGCAGTGAAATGCAAATAGTAGCATTGAAATGTTTGCTGTGTTTCGTGTTCAAGACCGGAGTATAATATAATATAAATGTGAGTAAGATGCTAATAGTAGCATAGTGTTTATTGCCGATCCTTTGCGTGTAATCGCCCGGCTTCAAAACAGTCGTTGCTCGTCATCTCCAGTACATTATATCTCTATGGTTGGCACGCTGTATAATTTTTGAAGAAAATATGCCATTCGTTTCAAATCCGATGTACAATTTAAAAAAAAAATCTATTTTCAGAACCATAGGTCGTATGATCGTCAATAAAAATGCAGTTTGTAAGCAATTAAGTTAGCTTCTAATTTATATACATATTTCTTGCATAAGTAGCAAAATTTTATATTTTTAAGAAAAATAAACGAGAAAAAGAACTTTTTTGAGAAAAGTGATGCATACGAAAATGCTATCTTGGGAGCTATTAGTCATATGACGTTGCAAAAAACTCAAAAATTAGAAAATTGCTCTACAAATTTTAACTTACCTATTTTTGCTCTAAAGTGGCGCAGAAACGAAATATTCGTACAAAAACGGGTTTAGGCGTTATTTTTTGAAGATTGCGTAGCGATGCACTTTTCTAGCTCGCAATCCTAGGTTTTTCATTAGGACCTCAAAACGAAGAAATTTTCAAAATACAATTTTATCGTGACCTTTTCCAAGCTCAAACCTTATTTTGTATTCATTTATTGGGCTATAAGGTCAATTCAGAACTAATATTAGAAGAAGTGTATGAGGGAGGGAAGGAAGCACTGTTGAAAGTAATGATAATTAACCCTTCTTCTGGACGCTCCTTTTTCCTACTAGGGATCCAATATAAGTTATTGTAAGAACTGGCAGCCTACTTGAAAGGCTTTATGCTATTCATAAAATATAACTTAGATATCAGAATCAATATTATTATTGATAATAATAACATAATTATCGCCCATTTATCGTTTAATACTATTTTACTATCAGAATTTAATTTAGAGCAATTTAATCGTTGAAATAAACCTCTTTTTCTGTTCGTTCACAATAATAATTCAGTTTTTTATGTACACAGTTTATGGAGACTGCAATAAATAAACTATAGTTTGCGGGCCCATCCGAGCCATAAAACTAATCCCGAAACTGATATTTATAAGAACAATTTAAAACAATTGCCCGCAACTAATCCCATGGTCAACCCTTTGAACCTAGCATGCAATAAAGAGTTCTCTAATATCGATTTACCTCATATCCAAAGGCTTAACGTTTGACCTTTTCCTACGATCTCCATAGTACCGGTAAGGATACTGAAGTGGAAGAGCAACTGGTTCCGGATACAGCTCAGCATTAAGGATATTCTGAAGATTATCGTACGGCTTGACGTGATAAGTGCCTGAAATAAATCGAATTCCGAATCGAAAAGAAAAGGCGTAAATTCATCAAATTGATAAAAATTCGCATTTCTAAAAGTCGTACCTCTTTGATAGTCCTCGAAATCTTGTACGTCGGGATAAAGGACTGAAGGATCCAAGTCATCGCTCCAAATTCCATTACGTATCGGTACCGAAGACGGTGAATTAAATATGTCGCCGTACATTAATTGCGAATTGACGCCTCGTTTTTGCGGTGTCGATTTCGTGTCAATCAGTCCGGCATTTTGTCGCGTTCCTAAGGATATCTCCGATTTACCAGTTACTGACGACGATTCAATATCGGGCTTATGATTCGATAACGAATCCGATGATAACGATGACGGTGATTGTGTGTCGGTATTTGAAGAACGTTTCACTGCGAAAGAAGAAAATTCAAAGAACAAGCTTATTATTATTCATAATGTATTTTGATTTGATTTCGTGCTTTCGTATTGAGTAGGGTAAGGATGATAGCAATGTGAGTGATAAATTATTGGTATAAAATACGGGAACAACGTGTACTTGAAATCGAATGAACCTTGAAAATAAAAAGGTTTTCATTCAAGTATAGGCGGCATTCTTCTATATTTAAAGTAAGGACAAAACTCTAAGGAATTAGATCCATTTTCTCAAATTGAAAACAAAATTGCTAACAGTGTGGGTGTAACTTTATTATTTTTGGTTCAAATATCCTGACATGCGGTTGAACTTAAGAATTCGTCAATTTTGTAATACTACATGCTCCCACAAGTAATTTACATTTGAAGTTTTATCGTAGTACAAACATTAGGTAGCTACGGGTAAATATCACGATTTTAAATAATGTAGAATTTTTTTCATTGATTAAATAAAATCACATGCTCCACTACAGTGCGCAATTGTTTTCATTAAAAAGATTTCTGGAATAATGCAGATACAAATCTGTGGTAAAAAACGATAACAGCTTATGTCGAGATAAGAAAAAATCATTTTTCAAGTTTTCAATTGCATTTTTAAAAAAAATTGCCAATCTTTAATAGATTTTTATCTCATATAATATATTATTATTAGGTTGTATTATTAAATTAAATAAAATAAGATCTTCTAATATATTTTTTATTAGTGTAATTATCAATTTTGATACACGTAATCGCCTAATTTTTTTTTCGACTTAAGCTGTTATCTCTTTTTACCACAGAAATATGTTCCGAGTTTCAATTTTCTAGCATACGCTTTTCTGTGATATAGCAAGACTCAATTTTGTTTGCTAAAAGTTAAATTTGTCACTAGAATAGCTCCTTGTAATTTACAACTTTCAACTTTCAGTTGTTTCTAATATACAAAAATCAAAACAAAAAAGTGCTAAAAGTACACACTCCATAGAAGTAAGACCCAATTCGATATTTAATCAGAATTAAGAGATATGGTGGAATTTTTGAAAACGTGTACAGCTCTTTTACATTCTCTTAAAAGCTGAATATCAAAAAATCCTGAAATAGACTTTTATGCAATTACATAGAAAATCCGTGAGAGTAAAAATCAATTCGATATCTCCTCAGAACAAAGAGATATGACGGAATTCGTGAAACGTTTACTTTCTTCCCCCTAAAATTTGAATATCGAAAAATCCTTAAAAGAAGCAAAAATCTATAAAACATTTAATCAAACATAGTGGGTTGGCATCACCTTAGGGGTTGAATTTAAAAAAAATATTACACTAGCTTAAGATGAATATATTAAAAGTTCGTAGATGTAAAAAAAACAGTTCGATATCTTATCAGACCTAAGAGAAAATGCAAGCAACCCCCTTACACCCTCTTAGAGGTTGAATGTCACAAAATTCTGAAATGGATTTTTAAGCAATTTTATAAAAAGTTGAAGTAAAAATCAATTCGATATCTAATCCGACCTAAGAGATTTGTCAGAATTCGTGAAAAAATCGTCAAATTTCCTTTTTGGCGATCATATAGATTTGATATCTCATCAGACCTAAGAGATATTCCGGACCCGTGGAAGTAAAAATCAATTCTACATAAATTTAATCAGATCTAAAAGATATGTCAGAATTCGTGAAAATGTATGCAATCTTTTTCTTAGCGGTTGACTGTAAGAAAATCATGACACTAATTTTTAGGCGACTATATAGTAAGACTTGGAAGTAAAGTGGAATTCAATATCTCATGAGACCTTAGAGAGAGGAATTTGTGAAAAAGATTAGAAGGTCCTTACGTGAAAATAAAAACTTTCAAGGTAGCAATTTTTTTTAATCGATCAGATTAATCAGTTTTTTGGGTGGTTGGTGGTCGAAATGGAACATAGGTTGTTTCGAGACAAAGAGTTTTTTTTTCCAAAGTTAATTTTGTTACTAGAATAGCCCCTTGTAAGGTACAACAGTCAACATTCATCAGTGGTTCTTTATTCAAACATTGAAATTATGTAAAAATATCGAAAAACCTTGAAATCGAATTTTAGCCGATTTAAGCATCACGAATTTCGTCATATTTTCCTTTACACTCCTTTAGGAGTTGAATATCAAAATATAATGAAATTTGGTTTTTTAACATTTTTTCATCAGACCCAACGGATATGACGAAATTTGTGAAAACATGTACAAGCCCCTTAAATCACCTTGTGTGCGCAATTTAAAAAAATGTGAAATTAGTTTTTAGGCTATTGCATACAAACTGTGGAAGAAACAAAACCAATTTGATATCTCATCCGACCTTAGAGACATTGAAAAAAATGTAGAAACGTATGCAACCTTTACACCTGATTGTGGTTGCATTTTTAAAAAAAATATCGCGAGAGTATAAAACTCGCAATAGTTTGGTATACACGGCGATAGTTGGCGCGATAGTTTCGTAAATTTCGCGATAGTGCTATCAACTTTTTCGTCAAACATGATAATGCGTTAATGCTATCATGAAAGGTTTACACGATGAGAATTGTCACGATAAGAGATGGTATCGGAAAATACCGCTAAAACCGAGAATTCTTACGAAAATCGGTTAAAGTATGTTTTCCTTTCCCAAGAAAAGGCCCCCTAGACTGGAAAGACCGATATGTGACACTTTATCAGTTCCATCTCGAAGGTTACTTATTGTTCGTTGTACACAATATCACTAACATCCTGTCCTTGTCCTTGTTCAATATCTACCACCATATTCAATTCAATAATCCACCATTGGAATTAGTTTATGGCAAAAGATGTCACTCTAAAAATTGAGTTATCGAAATGAAAGGACCTAAATTAGCTCAAGTTCATAGTCTTTAATTTCCCCTTTTGCCAAAGTCCTTTTGGTCTTTATCCACATAGAAACATACGAGAACACAAACATATTCTACGGGATGCTTAATGAAATCTTTTGTTGTCATGGTGGAAAATTACTGTAATCATCGGATAATATGACGCGAGACCATAAATCATCAAGCGTGGAAAGAAAATTTCCTTCTTATCCTGCCCCGAAAATATTTCAGGTTACCGATATACTCCTTAACCAATTTCTGTCTAGAGGACGACGAGGTGTAGAAGGATGAGTTTAATTTTGGGGGGCCTCATAGAAAATAAGTTTGTTAGAGTGTGAAGCATAAAAGTATTATCACTAAGCTGTTTATTGTCCCTATATTTTTTTTCTATCAAGATATATTGATGTCCTCTTAGTGTAGGGAATATAATGTATCCCGTCAAGGTGTCTTGTGTTAATTTCATAGACAGTGGTTGATCTAACAAAGTGAAATACGAGTTTAACTTGGTGACATACCCACACAGTCCGTTGATTAGATACCATTCCTACTTTTGTGGCGAAATTATGCTTTCAATTTGATCAATAGCCTTTTCTGTCATACAGTGGATTTCTTGTAATCGGATAAGAGCTCTTTGTCTTTCTCCTGGCTTTCTAAATGGTGCCTGAGAAACTGACATTATGTACGAAAAACATGAGACAAGATAACGTTCATAACTAAGAAAATTACGTTGTCTTGCGGCAATCCCATATTTAATTATCACGTTGAAGATGACTCCTATATTACGGTCCTAATTAACTAAGGTAAACGAAGAAAATTCTGTCAGTAGAAATATCTTTTGATGTTTTCCAGTCACACGATATGTGCGCCCACTATAAAAGGATCAAATTTAGATGTAATTACTACGGTAAGTGCAAATATCGACATGTGTATGTACACTTTCGTTGTGAATTATAATTTTCTATTATCGTCGTTAAATTAATTAAAAGTTTTTAATTTCATGATACCTACATAGGTATCTGATAAATTTTAGTAATATCTAATTAATGATGATCCACACTAAAAAGCTATTCTAGATAAAATACAATTTGTTATACTCTCACTGATGCGGTACCTTATGTAAAATGAACTCACTCATTTCCTACGGACATTTGTATGGCAGTTACTAGGAGTATTTTGATTATACCTATTATTTTTTCCAAACTTGTAAATTATGTAGAATTATAGTATGGAGTATTTTAATTTTTTCGATTTTTTTTTTGTATGATAGGTTTTTGATTTATGGGCTGAAGGTGTTTACCAATTTAAATTTTGCCGTGCTCCAATTCGGTTTGCGTCTTAGGTAAATAATTGGTTTATGAATTGAGAACTTTAATAAGTACGGTAAAAATGATTGATTGCATTTATTATCTAAGCGAGCTTATCAAAATGAAACGTATATGGGTACATTACAGAGGTATACGTACTTATCAAGCACGCATAGGTCATATATTTATTCTGCGTATCAAAATTAACTTGAAGTCAGAAAGGGAGTGGTATCCACCTCGGAATTATCAAAAATCATGAATGGGAGGTATAGAAGTTATCAGTATTTTCGACGGATCTCTGGACTACTAAAAACTAAACTTTTTGCTTGGAGTGGAGGTAACAGCTAATAGGTTACACCTTGAGAAAACTAGTACGTCGGTAAAGTAACATATGGAAAAATGAATCACGTTAAGAGAGCGGAACCAAGGAATATCTTAAACAAGAGGACTATTGTAGAAAAAATTCAATTTGCCTGAACTACTTAAAAAACTATATACAAAACGTCTAATTATCAATAATTTCGTGCCCTATAACGCCCCAGATTACCCAAACAACCCTCGAGTCAAGTAACCTTTCATCGCACTCGAATCCCGAAGTGATAATTAAAATAAAGTGCGTCCTTGCGATGAGAACTAATCAATTCAAAAGGGACCTAAGCTTCCCTTCGTCAACTACCTGTTGCCCCTTCAAATGCGGCATAGTCCTTTTTCGACTTGTATCTGTGATCCGAAGCAACGGAAAGTCTTTCAAAGTATTACAGGAACACTGAAAAAATTGGCTGTCCAATTGCGCCGACTACGAAATTCCGTCCAAGGTGAGAAAATCGATTTTCCTATGGAAAATTATTGACAAAAGAAAAAAAAAATCGTATAAATAAATATATGACTTTGTTCGCTTCATGTATGGGCAATTTTCTTATTCAAACAAGATTCTGTCCACATACGAATTTATTACACACACGATATAAGACCCTCACAACCAACCGGGGAAAGTCTATCGAAACAGGTGGGTTAAAAATGAATGTCGTGGACAATTATCACACCCACGCCGGGATTTTCCCATATCCTTCGCTTGGACGCCCACCGCTTGTCCAAACAATCGCGTTATATATTCTCAGGTGAGAACATGTCCTTCTCCTGGCTTCAGCGTTCGGGGTGCAAAAAAAAAGGGAAATTGAAAATAGGTCTATCCCATTTCCATCCCCGATTTGATAAAAATGAAATTTCAACAAAAAGATTTGCTCTGTCCTAAAATCACAAAAAAGGAAAATTATAAAAGATAGCAAGAACTTACCTTTGAAATTATTCAATTTCGAGTCCTTCGAATTCGCAAGAACAGATGTTGGCACGCAGTTTGCCCATGTGATAGACACAATCAGCAAAAATACTGACGGGCTCATTTGCATTAATTTTCGCATAGCGAGCTAGCAAGGCTTTAGTTTATACACAAATTCACTTTGTTTTCAGAGAAAATAAATTGATTCCGAAATAAAATCTTTAGAAGAACTTTCACAATTCAAGCACTTTATGTTTACACTTAGAGAAATACGGGAAGGTCCTTTCAGGCGATTTACCTGTTGTGTCGAACTACAAACGACTGAAGAAAATCCAAGATCGGTGTAGGCTTTTAACTTGTTACAGGACTGCGGGAGTATGGTATGTTTCCGAAAAGTTTATCGCTTTAGGGGAAATATATGGAGATTGCGCCCTTGCTAATGGGGCAATACTAGGGTTGCCAAAGTATAGAAATGGTAGAAAAGGCAAGTCTTTGGTAAGCTTTCAAGGCAAACAGCTTTACATTTCATAAGTTTAGAATGCCTCAATGTACGGCACACTTATCTTCTATCATAGCGGACGTGGGTTCGATTCCCGATAGTGATCCTGTCCTTCATTTGCACTAGCACCCGTCTAGCAATCGAATACCTTCTTCAGGATTAAATAGCAAGGAGCTGAAGGAGAATCTTTAACGGTTGAGCGCCATACCTTGTTCTGTTTACTCTAATATGGAGCTAACTCACCTATTTTAATTTTAATTAAGGTTTACGATAAAATTGTTGGTCACTTGCTCTGGCCTTAATACGTCACTGGATTAAATCCGGCTCGACGGCACATGAAATATTCGATTCTTAAAAAAAATATAGTTGTTTTTCTTCGACAACACGCCAAGTTTAGTACGCTAAATGTAAAATGTTTGAGGGAGGTGGAGCACAGAATTTTTTTTTTAAAAAAATACATTTTTATATCTCAAGATCGGTTTTAGATATGGTCTTCAAATTTGTACAGGAGTTGGGCCAAGTAGACCCTACCAGAGCAAATAGAGTTGAAACCCTAATTTCTTGTCCGAGCCAACGATATAACCAGGATGGGTAGAAAAAATAAAGAGTTACGAGTAACTAAAAAAAATACAGAACGAGTGTGTTAAAATTAAAATTTTATATATTAAATATTTCTTTCAATTTCTATAATTCAGCATTTTTGTTAAATTATTTCTAAATATATTTTCTAGTCATTTGTTTTTAGTTCTTTTTTTTTTACAGTATAACACTTGAATTATTCGTTTCTGCGTGTCGGGTTTTTAGCACATTATTTTCTACAGTTCGCTTCTCTATTCGTGCACATTCAAAGCGTAAAACTTAAAAACAAGAACGAAAAAAAACTTAAGCCCGCCTCTCTCAATTCGATTCAGGAGGTTGACGACAAAAATAAAACGAAAAACTTAAAATTAAATTAATTGAAAATATGGTACACAATTAAGTTGGTCGTCGATTTGTATAAAATAGAGATTAGGGAAAAAATTTACTTTCAAATAAAATTAAGTTGGAATCGCAGGATTTAAAGTACGGTAGAAGTGTAGGGGATAATAAATTTCGGGAAAATGGAAGGAGCTATGGTTACTTGGAGTTATTATCCAATTGTTGAACTATGTGCTTAGATACGATGGCAGTTGCTTCACTGGCGTTTGGTATTAAAAATCGATCCATGTCGGTTATGATGAGTCCATCTCCGTCCGGAATCCCATACTTGAAAGTGATCAGGTTACGATGTCGTTTCTTCGCTGTTATTTTTACAATACTTGGTAGCGGCCGTAGAACAATAATTTGAGCTGTTCCTTTTTTTGGAAGTTCACGCAACACTACTAAATGCGTGTGTGTGACAATTAAATGACTATCGTACATGCTTCCATTCATACGGACCTCCTGGCATTTAAACGAGCTAATTACGTCCGAGGACTTTAGGTACTGACTGAGTACGACCACTTCTTTAGTATCGGCTGCAGACGATGATGATTGAGCCAATTGTGCGCCACCTATTGCATTTGGATCAGTCCCTTGATCGTCGTTCTCTTCGTCGATACTGAAAACTGGAGCCATATCTCGATATCGTTTGCCATTCTTCTCACTGCTTGAAACATGTTTTTCGACGACGGTACTTTGAGTTGGATTCGCCATTGAAGGATTAACGATGATATCGAATAGTTTGCCTTTGACTTCGGCCGATTTAATTTTCATGGCCGCAGAGATTTTACTAAATAGATCGGACGACGGCCGTTGACTGTCGGCCACTGATGGATTGTTTGTGTCGGGATTGTTGTTATTTCTGCCGTTCGATTTGTTATTGTTATTACTACTGACTAGTCTAGATGTGTTGTTTTTTGTACAGACAATGCATTTTTTCGGATCGTGATCTTCGAGACAGTCGGCCATATGCTCGCCAAAATAGTCATGAATTGAATTATATCCGCCGTTTAACAGCGAAACGTACTGTGTATTCTTTTGTAGAAACGATGCGACAACCATATGCGTATACTGATCCTCGTCCAGTCGACCGCTACCCATAAAGCACAAATGTTCACCGCCAGCATTCGAATTCGCTTCTATCGATTGTTGTTGCGCTCGCAGTAATCCCTGAACGGCTGTTGCAAATGCAACCGGCTCTTGTAGCATTAAATTACAGTCCAAGTGAAATGCTGTCGATAAATGTCCAGCGTTATATTGTTCGGCGGGTCGACAATCGACCAGAAAAAATCGCACACCATCAGGCGATGTAAGTTCTATCGATGCATTTTCAACCAATTCGTAGACCGATGCCGGCAAACATAAGGCTTGTGAAACAATGTAGTCTGGTTCGTTTTCCATTTGCGATCCGAACAAGGCTTTAAGGTAGTCCGTTTTGAAAGAGGACGGTGTTTTCAGTGCATAATACTGTGCCAGCGAGCAAAAATCTATGACATCGTCCGTCTCCAAAGCACAAGGCATATTTGACAAGAACTTCAGTATACTTTCTTTACTGTCGTCCTTCATTGCAAGTATTTGATCGCGTCCATTGATCAGGATAATTAAGCTCAAGAAAAAAACTAAGAACGGATCACTGTACTGAAAGTACAAATCCCACATGGCGAGAACAACAGAGAAACCGCATGTCGATGCAAACAACGACTGAAACCACTGCATCGAATACAAATCGGGTGAAATTTTCTTTGTGTCGAGCATCGAACACAATTCCGGATCGTGATACAAGATCAAGAGGCGAAAAACGTGAAATACATTACCCTTCGGGATGCATCCTTTCGGTATGTACGTGTCGCGAATCGATTCGAATAAATTATACGTATCGGCTCGTCGCAGTTTCAGCGATAGTAACGGCATGAGCAATTCAATCCATCCGTTATTACTTTCGTATTGGAAATTTCGATTCTTGCAGTAAAATGTCAGAATCGATTCTAAATCGGATATCACCGATACTTTGTCCTCGTCGTCGTTGCCCATTCTTTCGACGAGTTGATGACAATCTTCGCGCAATTGTTTTTGAAACGGTAGATCAAATATTTCATTAAATAAGGACATCTGGTCGCTTTTGTGTCGAACATCGAGACACACTTGCCAGACATCCGGTCGTAAAGATTCGGGAATTGTTCGGCCATGGCAAATTGCATTTATGTCGTTCACATTGCAGTCATCCAAGAGAGCGGATTCCAGTTCGATTAGCCTGCATGGAAAATGAAGTTTTATCGGTTATTTAGTTTAGTTAGAAAATTTATTAAACTAATTTTATTTCGAATTTAGCGGTGATAAACAAGTTAAATGGATTTATTTTTGGCCTTTAACAGTCTTAGGACAAACTATACTCAACCAGATTAAATTTGCTATCCGGTCGTAAAAATATTTATTTCCTGTGATTGAAAGTGGGCTAAAATCGCGGACTTGAACTCTACATTGTTCGAAAACTTATTTACCCATAGATCCTTTTCCAAATTTGGGAATGAAAATAAGCACACAAGGTTGTAGATTGTAGATGGTGGAGGGCGGTCTAAAATACCAATTCACTGAGGCTTCAGTGGGCCCATTGTGATTGTCCTCCCTTATTATAACTCACTCAGGACGGTTATATCAATAAATTTTAATATGCTCTTGAGTGAGTTAGACATGAGTTCCAAAGGTGTTAGGAAGTAATGTCCAAGAAGTCTGAGTATTCTGTGTGCGAGTTCTTCGCAGTGGCATAGAATGTTCTCTGCAGTTTCCTCTTCTTCTTCAAACAATCTGTAAATATCGTATCAGATGATTTTAAGCTTACAGTGCAGGGACGTCATTTGTGGGGGGGCAAGGGGGGGGGGGGGGCATTTGCCCCCCTCCCCCCTTGAATTATGTATTTTTATAGATTATTTATAACATATGTATATTTATATATAAAAAAATATACAAACATAACATCTTGCCCCACCTAGAAAAAACTGAAATGACGTCCCTGTTACAGTGTCTTGTAGATATCGCGATCAAGCGCCGAACCTGATTTCGGCTTATTTTGAGCAAATCGGTGGTTCGTTTCTTGGAGTGACCTTCCATGAACAGTTTTGACTGTCTGGACCCACCGTTCCTATCCAGTAGAGGTCATCTTGGATGTTAATCCAATCCAACAGTCTTTGTTTTGCAGCAGCTGTTGGCATTCTACAGAATTTTATATCAGCGCCTTTTTTCGCTAACTGGTGTTACCTACATCCGCGGACTTCGCTAGCTTTTTAAGTTCCTGTAAGCAATCTCACGGTAAGTGGGATCTATAGCAAAAAGGTTGAAGAGCAAGTAGTGGAGCTCTGCTGTCAAAGAGAATGTAGATCTTGAATCCTTTTCTAATGTTTTCTCTGATGCATAGTTCAATTGCACGAATTTCTGTCTGGAAGATCGTATTTGACTTGTCGAGGCTGGCATTACTGTCGACCCTTGGTCTGTGTCCATATACTCTCGCTCCAATTTCCTCATTTGTCTTGGAGCCTTCTATATACCAGATAAGTGCTCCTTTTTCAAATTCAAGCCTATTTGTTTCCCTGGTCCTTGCGGGGTGGCAACATTACTTTGAACGGTATTCACAATCTGGAGAATGGGGCTCTCTTCTTTGCTTCCGTATCCTCAGAAGTTAGAAGTCGGTACCATACAGATGACGCATATATGATCACTGGTCTGACTATTTCCGAAATTTATTATTCGTTTTGCTATATTAAACTTTATCCATTTGGAGATGTTGCCCCGCTCTCGAATGGAATTGTAGACAAATTGGAGAGAGGTGTTATCAAAGGCTCTCTCTATATCCAACAACCAACCTACCCCAACCTCTTTGCACTGGATATTTCTCTATTTTTGTGACCAGATGTTGAATTCCATGGATCGTTGATTTTTCTGGCTGACAGGCAAATTGACTTATGTGGAATGGATTCACTAATAGTGGTCCGTCTGTAATATGCCTGTCTAGGATTTCTTCAATGGCTTTTAATAGACAAGAAGATAGACTGATGGGACCATAGAGATGCCGGTTTTGTATAAATCGCTTTGAAGCCAGAGAAGTGAGACAAAACAGGGTCGTTATGTAAAATTGTTGTTGTTTAGCGTGTTTCAAGAGCGGGACATAATATAAATGAGAGTGAGAAAAAACAGGGTCGTTTTGTCAATTGTTGTTGTTTTGCGTGTGAGTGAATGCGACGACGTCCGCCTTCAACTCAATCGCTGCCTGTCATCTCCAGTATATATATCTCTATGGATGGGACAGTATGATCTTGGTTTGTCACTTGCGTCTTCTTCCTATTTTAGGTATGTATGACAACCTAATCGTTCGCCATAGTTTTGGAATATAGCCCCAGGCATGGCTACCCAACAGGCAGATAGTACCTGTAGAAAACTAATCGAAATTCTACACATTTTCGACAGCCATTGAGCTCCATGTGTCAGAAAGGGACTGCGAACGAATCCGTCTCCGTAGATATGTAAGTAAGGTTCCCCACCAGCCAACTATGACCATCGAATAGTCGTGAAATTTCTACACATTTTTAATGGACATATAAGTCCATATGTATGATAGAGACGGCATATACTCAGCTATTACAAAAGACTCCGTATAAATGTAAGGAAAATTCAATAGATTTTCTACACACATCTGTCACAATACGTAAGAAAGGGATATCATCTACGTAGCCACACACATGCAAGAAGCAAGAAAACTTTCAAGCGTCAAGTCAAATGCGACGCATTCCGTGTTTGAGTTTTGAGTGAAGTTTAACCATTCGACTCTCCATGGCGATACGAATTTCATCGCCAATCGTATTTGTACTGATTTTATTACATGCATTTTTTTTTTAAATGTTTCAGGTTATTCCAAGGCTTGACGAGCTGCATTCATGTTTTTTTTATTTTCAGCTTCAGAGCACGAGCGACAAAGGTTTCGAGTTTTCCATCGTATTTTTGAAGTCACATTTCAGGTACATTTGGCATACTCATTTTTATTACTTCTGTCTTACATTTAGAATAGAAGGATTCGAAATTTGGCAGCTGGTTCAGCGTCAGGACTTCATAAGTAAAATTTCAAATCCTTCATTTCTATATATAAAAGGCAGAAATATTAAAAATGCGCGTGCAAATACCTTGCACCACTCTTAGAAATGGAGCGAATTTTGTACGTACAAAGAACGTACGTATGTTACGTATAAGCACCGAAAATATTATACTTAGAATCGCCGTAAATATTCTACGTCTAGTGATATTCTAAACTATACGTATAGACTTACAGAGCGGCCGCGGACATCATACCCTAGAATTCTACGGTCTTTATCCGGCCTTTCTACGGTCTTTTCTTTCGTAAAGTATACGAAACTTTGCCTGCTGTGTAGCTCTAAAGATCTTCTTAAGAAGTGGGAGCAGATGGGTTAATCCTTTCTGTAGGAATATAGGAGGATACCATCTTCTCCTGGTGCCTGATATGGCTCAAAGGAGTTTACTGCCAATTTTATGTTGTTGGTGTCTCAACTGCCAGATTGCAGGTTAATCTTTCCGTTTTTGCACGTTTTTTTTTCGTAGAATTATGAGAAGATTTTTCGATGGTAAATAAGATCATCACATTTTAATGTTTGCACAGATTTGCACTTCACTCGAACTGAAGAAATAATACACCCGGATACGTGCCTAATCTGTGTCGAGGCAACATAAAATTTAGCACAAATCTTTGGAAACAAACATTTCAGTTCCAAATTACCTTGATGTTATCTTTATCAAGGAAACCGCTGTCGTTGATTAAGCTATGACTCTTCGAATTTTTCACCGGCAGATAAGGGATTTCACTGGAGACAACGAATCACCAATCCACACAGGTCGAATTCGTCACCCACTTAACGTAATGATAATTTTTGTAATTAATTGCTACTCAGCTTTAGTGTCGCGACTCGCAAGTATCGGTGACAATAATGGCGAGCACATCGCTGCTGAGAACCAAAGCACGACTGAATGCTCACGACTGTCCTCAACAATAGACAATTATGCATTTATTGGCACCTGTAATTGCCGTAGCTAATTAGTAAGCGACTGCCAAAAAAAACGGAATCACCGAGTGATAAGGCTTCTTCCATGCACACGTATCTCACTTCCTCGGTTCGCCTGTTCCATGCAACCCAAATTCTTGGCGGTTTTACGCGACATTTGCACAATTTTATCTTTGCATTTATCTCGAAATAACAAACCCAAAATAACGTTCGAGGACGGCAGCAATTTAAATCCGAATTAGAATTATGTAAACACGCCAGGCGCGAATCGAAAAACAATTCGCCACCACGAACAAATAATGCAGATTTGAATTTTTATTTTTACTAACCATAAATTGTCGTCCATTTCGGCCGCTCAACAGTTCACAAAATTATTTTCAACGTTTCGTCAGCCTTCGATACTTTCACATTATCGTCGGAACAATGCAATGGATTTCCTTGTTTGTTGGGAAATTGCCGGAATTCTAAAAAAATCACCGAAACTTTACACGATTCGAACCCGAATTTACACTCTTTTTCAACTTTTGACAGCGAGCCAATGCCAATGTGTCAAATATGCAAAAGTCAACATAAAAGCAAATATGAATCTCGTATGCGATTGAAGAGACTCTGGCGGTAATTTGGTGCGATGTTAATATTTGGCCGGAAGTGGTTTAAAAATAAATTTGCGGGCGGTTTGTTGGAAGACTGTTTTTAATATACCAAAGAACTTTGTTAATAAAAGAAAATTGTGCAATTAGGGTGCCAAATAACAGCATCACCAGACTTCGCATATTATTATAAAGCAGGTTCCTGATGCCGATCTATAAAAATGGAATTTTTTTGTAAATTTATGCGGAAGTCTAAGGACGTGTTGAAATATGGGATCTTTCAGTGAATAACAGAAAAGCAACCAATAAAAAGGCATTCATCAGACAAAGAGTTATAAGCCTGCGGAGTTAAAAAATCAATACATTCGAAAGAATTCTAGACTCAACAAAATTCGCAAAGTTAACAGCAGAGATTGAAGAGGAATCATAGTCAATCCGGGGGGACGTCACAATAGGCCCAACTGTGGCTGCAGTGACAGAGGTTAACCATACCAACCCCTATTTCCAATCTATCTATCTAACCTAACCTAATGCTTGAGTCACATACAAAGTAGAATGAGGCAGCGCGACGCAGCTTGACGCCGCCAATAAATAAGCAAGGCAGATAACTATTCACTGTCTGCGTCAGTTTGAGTTTTGAATAAATTTCAAATTTTCCAAAAAGCGTTCGTATTCGTTCATACGAAGCAGCGAACAATTAAAAACGATTTTTAAGCTAATTTTAATTCAGTCCGGTCATATCAAGTAACAATTCGATGTTTTAAAGATAAAAAAGTCACTTGTCGATTTCGAGGTTAACTACAGGCTACGGAAAAGTTCAGAGTTGACGAACATTTTTTGATGGTTGCGTAAGGCTGCCTTCGTCTACGTTCGTTGTGACTACCACAATGGAAATACACCGCGCTCAACTTTTTGACAGCTAGTCTGCCTCGGACTGCGTTGCCGTTGTGACTTAGGGGTAACAGTTACAACTATAAAAAACGTGGATAACAAATGATATACTAAAACAGATAAAAGAAAGGAAGTGATCCAAGACTACTTTTAACATCAATTTTGAATATAGGTAGGTAGGTACGCGTGGCTGCCCGTGAGAACACGGACACACTTAGACCTAAAAGGTCCGTTGTGTTACCACAGGATCATCGAATCCGGTCCTACTCGTCAAACCATTTAGAGCTTGCAATGAAGCGTTGGATTCTCGCGACCTCCTTTGAGGCAAGGTCACCGAGACAGTTGAAGAAGTAAGCTCCAAGATGAGCTTTCCTTCTGGCTGAAAGAGCTGGACAGGTACAGAGACGGTGAAGGACTGTCTCCTCCTCCTCCTCATCCAGGCAGCTTCTACAGAAGTCGTTTGAGAAGAGACCGAGTCTTTTAGCATGTCGACCTATAAGACAGTGTCCGGTCAGGACACCGACTGTGGTGCTGATGTTCGCCCTTTTGAGCAAAGTCAGCTGTTTAGAGCGTTTTAGATCCAGCTCCGGCCAGATCTGTCTCGCAGTGTGACATGTAACACCGTTTGCCCATCTTGAGTTGGTTTTCTCAATTGAGTCCAATCCCAGTAGCAGTTTACATGTAGAGAGAGGCACACCCAGATTCCGGTGTTCCGGCATAATCTGAAGGGTAGTACCGCGTCGAGCGAGTTCGTCAGCCATGCAGTTCCCTGGAATATCCCTGTGTCCTGGCACCCAGCACAGGAGAATATTGAACTGTTCAGCCATCTCCTTAAGAGATGATCGACATTCTGCGGCGACCTTTGATGTTGTCGAGGCCGATTCTAAGGATTTTATTGCCGCTTGGCTGTCTGTGAAAATGCTAATGTCCCTAGTAGATATTACATTACACCTCAGCCAGGACAAGGCCTCCTTAATCGCCATAAGCTCCGCCTGAAAGACACTACAGTGGTCCGGAAGGCGGAAGGAGCTGCTAATGTTAAGCATATCAGAGAAAACACCTCCACCTACCCCGCCTTCAGTTTTGGAGCCGTCCGTATATATGTGGGCGGACTCTTCCATCCGTACCGAATCCCTTTCCCATTCTAGACGGGTTGGGATGACTGTTAGAAAATTTTTCTCAAAATCATAACTGGGAGGGGTGTAGTCGGTGTTTTCAGCAATGTTATTGAAGTGATTCAATATTGTTGAGTGACCTGCATATATGCCAGTCCACTGTGCAGAGGCCCTAAGTCGAATGGCTGCATTGGCTGCCATTTGCTTGCCAAAAATGTCTAGGGGTGGCAGACTGAATAGCATGTCTAGTGCTGCAGAGGGAGTTGTTCTCAGAGGTCCACTGATGCATATGCATGCTGATCTCTGTACTTTCCCTAAGGTGGTGCAGTTAACTGCTTTGTCTAAGGCCGTCCACCAGACAACAACACCATACATTAGTATCGGTCTGATGACGGACACGTAGAGCCAATGAACTATCCGGGGTTGCATACCCCATTTTTTGCCAATGGCCTTTTTGCACGAGTAAAGCGCAACTGTTGCTTTCTTTACCCGTTCCTGAATGTTAGGTTTCCAATGAAGTTTCCTGTCCAAAATAAGACCCAAATATTTTGCACTATAGGTGAAAACTAGACTAGTACCATTCAGAGAAGGAGGGTCTACGTGAGGAATTTTATATTTCCTGGTGAAGAGGACTAATTCTGTTTTGCGTGGGTTCACACCCAACCCGCATTCAGCTGCCCATTTGGAGAGGATAGAGAGAGCATTTTGCAATATCTCACTCAGCGTGTTGAGGTGCTTTCCCGAGACAGCAATTGCAACATCATCTGCATAGGCAATCACTCTGCAGCCCGCCCCTTCCAATCTCAATAGTAGTTTGTTGACCACTAAATTCCATAGAAGAGGGGAGAGCACACCACCTTGTGGTGTACCTCTGCTGACAAACCTTCGAGAGGAGGACTCGCCCAGCTTTGTGTTCACAATCCTGGATGTTAACATCAAATTGATCAGCGCGCCAAGCGAGGACTCTACCTTCAGGATAGAAATTGCGTCAGTGATTGCTTCTGGTCTGACGTTGTTGAAAGCTCCCTCGATATCGAGAAATGCAACCATGGTGTATTCTTTAATACTGAGAGATTTTTCAATGGTGCGCACGAGCGAATGTAAGGCCGTTTCAACCGACCTCCCCTTCCAGTACGCATGTTGGGATGTTGACAGCAGTCGCTTGTCAATATTGTCGCGGATGTACACATCCATTAGTCTTTCCAGTGTTTTCAGAAGAAAGGATGATAGACTGATAGGTCTGAGGTCCTTAGGGCAGACATGAGAGCTTTTTCCTGCTTTGGGTATGAATACCACTCTGACTTCCTTCCACGTTTCAGGAATGTAGGTCAGATCCAGGCAGCCTTTCAAGATAACCTTCAGCCAAGGAAGAATTATGTCCGAGGTCTGCTGGATTTCAGCAGGAATTATTCCATCCGGTCCCGCAGACTTAAATGGTTTAAAGCCTTCTATCGCCCAGAGGAGCTTGGTCTCTGTTATAAGAGCGTCAGAGTTGAACGGTGCATGGTTTCTTGTAATGTTTACCCGCTCCGACTCAACAGGAGAGCTACCAGGGAAGTGGGTGTCCAGGAGGAGATCAGTGGTTTCCCTACTTGAGGTAGTCCAAGATCCGTCCAGTCTCCTCAGGTAGCATGGTGTGGTTGGATTTTTAGAGAGAATTTTGCGGAGCCTGGATGCCTCGGATGAATCTTCTATTTCGCTACAGAAGAGTCCCCAGGATTTGCGCTGCGCCTTTCTCAGTTCATATTTGTATTTACGAAGTGATCCTTTATAGGAGTCCCAGTCGCAAACGTCTTTCGTGCTTTTGGCTTTGTTAAACAGTTGCCTACAGCATTTTCTAAGAGCCCCGAGTTCTGCGTTCCACCATGGCGGCTTATGTTTCCCTCTTGGCCTGCTCTCAGGACAGGAGTTCGACAATGCCTCGTTTAGGGCGCGCGTAAGGGTGGTGACCAGACCTTCGAGATCAGTTGAGCTACTCGGTTGGAGTGGCGGTATGGGAGGGAGTAAGCCGCTAAGAGTTTCCCTGTATTTGACCCAGTCGGTCCTCCGGTAGTTCCTAAAGGCCGGTGGGATAGGTTTGTAATCTTTCAGATTAAATTGGAGGTAGCGATGATCCGAGAAGGAGTTTTCTTCAGAAACCTTCCAGTTGCTGACCATGTGTGAGATGTTTTCGGAAACCAGGGTTATGTCTAAGACTTCTTGTCTATTCCTGGTTATAAAGGTAGGCTCTTGCCCTGTGTTGCATAGAAGGAGGTTAGTGCTTAAAAAGTAGTCAAAAAGCAACTCGCCTCTTTCGTTTGTGTCAGTGCTACCCCAGACTGCATGATGCGCATTTGCATCACACCCTAGAATGACACCAGTGTTGAGCTTACTAGCTTCCGTGATTAGATCGCTCATAATACTCGGTGGCAGTGGACCTTGATGGTCATGGGCCAGATAGGCCGAGATCAGCCAGTGAATCATCAATTTTGAATATAACAAAATCAAAAATGAGACGACAACTCAAAAATACAGACATTGTAGCCTACCATTTGCAGAGACAGATGGCAACCCGGGAAAACTTTGGAATATTATAGGGGAAACCACTTGCTAAGGTAACAAAACCGATATTAAATAAAGTAAAAGGGAACAAATGAATTGGGCACGCCTTCTGGAACAATTGGGAATCACACAGTCATCGCAAATCTATTGAACGATCACTTTACTACGATTGGAATCACTCTAGCAGAAGTTTTAAAAAATTGCCTGCTCTGATGATTTCCTTCCTCGTGGCTTTAGGACAAATTTCCTCTTTGTATCGTTAAGGTCCGCTAGTATGTCCAGATGACAATTTTCAAATTTGTAACTAATTGACTGAAAGCTACTCTGGAAGAAATCCTCATTCCTTCACACAAATCGAAAGCGATTTAGGGAGCTAGGGCAACTGATTTAATCAGTCCGTTTTTAGAAAGAGGTTTGCGCTACGCTTAGCTAGTGGTGGACGGCATGAACGTTTCTTGTGGATCTGTGTGGAATACTCGAATGCCACAATATTCCCCGCAGAGCACTGAGACGGTCTCTGTGTGTGCCAAAATCGAATCTTGCGTCCACATCGGGATGCTTCGTCGATTCGATTCGATGGGGCATTAGCTGCTGCTGGTACGATGTAATTGTCTATTAGCGGTGTGGGTGGAGTCGTTTTCGACATCGTGCGGTAGATATGCTGGCTTGAGACGATCGATTGTGATGTTGCTTGTTCTATCGTGAGCATCAATTTTGAAGAATTTGTCTTTACGTTGAAGTACTTTGTATGGTCCTTTAGAGGGGTGCGATTGTGAAGGACGCACTGAATCGCCAGGAAGAAATGAGTGTGTTGAAAGCAGCAAATCTGGATGAATGAATATTTTGTTTGTTAACGTGTCATTCTGTCTTTCTAGGTTGCAGTTATTGCATGGATTGGCATAATCTTTCTACCACTTCTAACTGGGTTCGCGTGTTTGAGGTTGAAAAGAATTTGCCTGGAACTTTCAAGTCTATTTCGCAGACCAGCTCTGCTCTTGTTGCTTCAATATCGGGCTATATGTGTACTTGGTTTACAAGCCGAGTAAAATATTTGGAAGGTGTTCGAGCCACCTCTCCGCAGTCAAACAAAAAATCGAGAATTTGAGCGTGCGAAGCCAGCACTATGCCGTTTGCTTGAGGGTAGTATGCTATCGTTCGGAGGTGATCAATGCCCAACGTTTTCATTAATTCGGTGAATAACGTTGATATGAACTGACGCCCCTGATCAGATGTAGTTTTCTGCGGAATACCGAAACGAACGAACCATAAGGAAACATCACTTCTCATATCTCAAGCCCTATGATCTTAGAATTCATGTGAGAGTCTGCGATTGTGAAAATTTTGGGGGTGGGGTGGGGTGGGGGAACAGCATGAAAATCGAGCCAAAAATGTGGAGCGGTGGAACCAGAAAGTTCTAGCATTTTTTCTACTTTAATTTAGTTTTTGAGTTTTTCTCGCTCAATTTGAGGAATTTTGAGTACAACCAGTTGGCAAGGAGTACCCCTTGTGCTTTTCCTAATTTTTGTGTAAAAAAATCAATTTTTCGAAAAACCGTTTTTTCAAATAGTCACGTATCAAATTAAAGGTGAGACAAAATATAACCATGGGGGACTACACTATAGAAAAGGTGGACAGCTTCGTTTACGTAGGTGTTATCTTACTAGCGAACGGAAGGGAACAAGACGAAATCAAAAGACAAATTCAATTAGACAATTGGACTTTAATCCCGCGATTAAATCAAGATGCGTGCACAGGGAAACGAAGCTCCGCATTTACAAGACCATTGTCGGACCTGTGCTATGCTACGGAGGGGAAACATGGACATTGACGCAGGCATCAGACAAAGTCTTAGATACTTTCGAAAAGAAAGTACTACGGAGAGTCCTCGGACCTATACGGGAAGAAGACGGATGGTGAATTAGATATTTCTAGATCTTGCAGCGTAACGCACATTTACTAACGGCGGCTGGATTTGCACTTGGCAAGTAAAATGAAAAATTGACCACATCCTAAAACAAGATGAACTTTCATTTTAGCACTAAATGCTGCATGTGTACAATTTCCTTCACCTTTTTTATCTTGAGGGGCATACAGGATTTTTTCCCAACTCGTAAAGGGCACCTCCAATGTACCCAGGTAAAATTTTTTTAACTATCTTAATGGGCTTATAAGCTACGAGCCTTCAAAAGCATTTGCGGGTGGCGGACAGACTGCCTGCATTTTTTATACTCTTGAGTCTACTAGTCCTAAGACGTGAAAATAGCTCAATCCTTTTTTATTATTAGTATTATTAATTGTTGCCTGGAAATAAATTTCGCAGGTAACAAGTCTGAAGGCATCTTAGTTACTGGGCTATATGATGCCGTCTTTTTATATGCATTGGTCGAAAACTAACTTATTTTTAGTAGCTAGATTTTATCCCACATTCTGTGTGCCAGAAAGGCCGCACGAAGCTTATTCAGTGGTGCTCGGTTTGTGGGATCCAGGGTATCACGCAGTGTTACCGATGGATCTTCTGTTGGTCCCAATTGGACCAGCTTAGACATTGGACATTCTACCAGAATATGTCTTACTGTGAGCTGTACTCTGCATGTTGAGCAATCTACTGGTTGTCCCTGTTCAAAAAAGTGTAATTGAAAAGAGGTTTGCCTAGTCTTATTCTGAGGATAGATATGCATTCTGCCCTAGTCAGCTGGCTGTTGTATGGTAATCTTAAAGTGGTTGCATTATGTGATCGTAGGAATGAATCACTACTATTACAGGCTATTGTTTGGTGTTCGCGCCTCAAAGAAATCAACGAATTCCATATGGTGAGATGTAGGTTGGGAGTTTCAACTACGAAAGGAAGGGCATGTGCCGCTTTGGCTGCTGTATCCGCAGCTTCATTACCCCTAATATCAACGTGGCCAGGTACCCATGCAAGGAAGGTATTTTCGGTGGCATAGAGCATGTTACGCAGAGTTTTGACTTCAGGGCATTTATTGGATTAGTTTCCTATTGCCTGAAGGACTTCCAGATTGTTCGTCCATATATTTGTGACATGGTTATTGGTCTTAGCGATTGATAGGGCATGATAAATAGCCGCTATTTCTCCAAATTAGCTACCTGAACCTCGGAGAAGTAGGCTTTGGTGGAGAACTTCCAAGTGGGTTGTCGGAAACAACCAACCACAGCCTATGTTGTAGACTCGTTCGCGTAGGAGCCATCCGTAAACATATTGTGTATGGTTTCCGTCATTGATGGAGGCGAGGTGTGCGGATTGGTATATCTGGGGCGGGGTTGAATTTTTAGGGAACCTGGTTAATCGTAAGTCAATGACCTTGGGCATTTTCCAGGGCGGGATTGCATTGTCTGGACAACGAGGGAAGAGAGAGTCTATGTAGCAGTATCATTCTGGCTATGTGAGATATCCCTGATTTCGGAGTGGGTGTCGGGCTACTGGTGATAGGTTTGTGTATTTCACTCCACATAATAAGGTGCAGTGGATTGGATTTTTCAGATAGTGCTCTGCTGGCTAGCTTAATTCCTCTTACATAGTCCTCCAAAGATGAGTAGGCTGCCTCAACGCGTAGTGCTTCAACTCGCGTTGGGCTTAGTGCTCCAGAAACAGACCGAAAGCAGCTATTGATAGCTACATCGATTTTTTTCCTATTTGTTTCCGTTGTAAATGCATAGAGGGTAACACCGTGCTGCAATGCACCGAAAACAATGGTTTTTGTTATTCTGATGGCCGTGTCTATATGTGGTGCTTTCTTACGAGAGCAAAGCATTTTAAGTATGTTGTTCTTCTTTTGGATATTGGAGCGACTACACTCAATTTGCTTATTCCACGAAAGGTTTCCAGTGAAGATAATGCCAAGAATCTTTAAGTCTCTTGGAAGCGGAACTATACGATCACGCAGTTGAAGGTGTTTCGACATACATTTCTTTTTTCGGTAGACGTGAAGCGCGTCGATTTTTGTGATAGGAATGTTTGCCAAGTTGTGGAAGATGGTATCAACGTAAGTGTTATATAGGACCACAGAGAGCATCCTTTTTTATATTACCCCTTTTTGAAATTTTAAAGAGCTTCATTTTTGACCTACTACATTTTTATCTAAAATCAATATTTTCGAAGATATTAACTGACAAAATTGTTTTAAATATGATAATAAATAAAAAATTGTCAAATTGGAAGACATCATCACCTAAAATCCGATCTTCAAACCGTTTTTGCTTTCAAATCACTCTGTCAGATGTCGCGAGCATCATTAAAACACCAATTTCCGAATTTGTCTCACACTTTGTCCGCATACCTCGCACCGCTTGCTTTTCTTTTCAAACAATAGAAAAACGCTTCGATGGTGTGCGTGCCGTTTGACTTTAGCTCGCTGTCAACGGCTGATTTGTTTTCGTGCTTAAAGTCGCGCGACTCTCCGAACAAAACGTATTTTTTTTCATTCTCTCTCGCAATCAGTAATAAAATTTGTTTTTTCCTTTCGAAATCTTTGAATTAAAAGTCCCTCAAATTGCAACCGAACGGAGTCAGTTTGTCAGCGTCGAATCGCCGGAATCAAATTACCACTTCAAAATTTTCGTAATTTGGTTGTTTTTGTCGCAGACGGAACACCGAAAACAGACCTGCACAATTTTTTTTTTGCACCTGGGTTGTCGTTCGGCGTGGTGCTACGGAAAGTTTGCGGCAGTTGTGCGTGCGATAGTGCGGCAGTTCGTAATCTCAGTGCGGTGGATTTTGTGAGTTTTGGCGACGAAAGATTTTCTGATTTGGACATTTGCACACCTGTGAAACGGCTCAAGGTAAGTGACATTTAGAAGCAGGAGGTTATGTCGCCTGAGGCGCTCCGCTGTTAAGACAGTTCCGCAGAGCAATGACACCATCCAAGCTATAGTCGGTAACATTTACGATTGTACCGCAGATCTACAGCAGTTTTCAAAACGGGGAAAAAGTAGTTTTCACGGAGAACTAGCTGATAACAGTTTCTCTTATCGCGGAAAGGTGTGATTTACGACCTTATGTTGTCGCCGTTCGAGGGGGCATTGTGATATTAATGTGAACGTAACAGGGCAAGGTCGAAGATACCATCATAAAAAGCTCGCTGTTACTTTACACCACCTGACACTTGAACTGATTTTAAAGTTCCCGCCAACTTACTCAAATCCAAATTCAAACCGTTCCAGCTTCAACAGATGTTCGATTAGCAACATCCGAGAAGAACCGACCTTTGTCTATTTTTTCACTTGGTGATAACAGAGAAAAGCACTAGATCCAAACATAGGAAAATGTCAAAGAGCTCTAGTTTGCTGTTGATTAGAATTTGTAATTGATTTGCGATCGGGACAGTTCCAGCCAACCAGCCCACTCGCACTCTCGATGAATTCTTGAATAACCAGTTACGCCGGTGTCTGGTTGCTTTTATTGTTATACTTTTCGAGGTCGATAAGTCTTCATCTCTCCGATTATCTAAAAACTATAGGAAGAAGCGAATCTTGTTTATGGAAGAATCGTTCTTTTTGAGTGAAGAGACGGTGGCTTCAGGTTATCTTTAATGGGGCCAGGGATGCTGATAAGAAGTCCAAATAAAGAGACACGCGACTAAACCATGTTCACTGG
Source organism: Beris morrisii (assembly GCA_951812415.1). NCBI lineage: Eukaryota > Metazoa > Arthropoda > Insecta > Diptera > Stratiomyidae > Beris > Beris morrisii. Next base: position 22,007,669 of record OX638311.1, read on the forward strand.
TGGTGCGACCCTACGAGTGTGCTACTGGGATCAAGATTCTCAAATATTTGAAATTTTGGCGATGTCCACAACTGATTGTTCAGTAATATTTGCTTTGGGTGACATCAATACTGTACTACTGACTGTTGTACTGACTGTATACTACTTTCGGGGTAAGGTAAATAATTGGACATTGAGCCTAATGTCAGCATACATGCTATTGTGACCCTACTTTTTTCTTCCGTGACCCTACTTTTTGCTACTCTGACTCTAAAAAATTTTTTATGAATGTCATTTTTCTCAGAAAACCCCTTTTTTTAAATGTTATTTTAATTTAATTTTTTTATGTGCCATATTATTACCGACAAAAGTTGCATACATATTTATGACTTAGATCTTACCGTTTCCTGGTAATAAGCGAAAACTCGTAACAGTTAAAAATTTAATATGCGATAAACTGACCCTTGTTAAACAAAACTGTTAAAATTTGTGGTCCTGCCTAAGCATTTTTATTCCCTGGTATTATTATCTTAATTATCGAGGAAAGCAACTAAATTTCTATGAGTTTCGTCACAATTGCTACACTTACTTACTTGGGTTTGGTATGTAAAACTACAGGGTACAGTTAAGCAGGGTACAGTTAAGCAAAAAATACTTTGACATTTTAATCAGTTTGACCTAGAAAAGTAAAAGGTATCAACAAAGTTTAGTATTTAATTCGAAAATGACTACGTTCTTTAATGAAGAACATGCAAAAATTTTCTTAATCTATGGACTGTGTAGTGGAAACGCACGAGCGGCACAAGTGGAATATCATCACAGATATCCTAACTGACGAATACCTGCTAAGGTAGTATTTCAGAACATTTACAAGGATTCGGGAAACAGATAGTGTTAGGAAAGGAAGAGAAAAATAAATCCTGTACCGGCAATCGCAGTCCAACTCGACAATAGAATACTGCAAGGGGTGGGTGGTAGTTTTTTTTATTTCTAAGAAACGGCTAGAAAGTAGGCTTGCGCATTTTAGCTCACCATAGTGATCGCGACGGATCGAACTAGGTTCCGATCCCTCGCGAACTAGTTCGTTCTTTTAGTTCACTAGTTCGCGGGAGTTGAGTGACGATTCTGGTAGAATATGATGAGCAAGAAAAAAAGCTCGTTGAATGTGATTAGCAAAAAAACAACAGTCATAGCCGTCATTCTGAATGTGATTAGCCAAATAAAGGTCGGAATCGTTCTAGCACTAAGTTCCGAACGACAATGAATGAATAGAAACGAACTACCGGGACTGACTGCGAACTACTTCGTTCACTTCAGTTCTGGGAGCGCTATTCTGAACTACACAATCCTAGTAACGATGTCCGCGATTGCAGTGTATAGTAATACAATACGGATATTTGGTACGACCACTGTAAGTGAAATATTCAACGTATAATATTTGGAGTAAACAAATTATATAACTGTTGTTCCATGACGGAATAGTTATTCATGATTGGAATCAGAAGAAATAAATTTCTGAATACTGGCATAAATTAATGGTCTTCAATTTCCGGTTATGAACTTTGTTAGATTATGAAGTGAGGAGAAAATCATCAGATTATTAAAAAACGAACAAATGTCATATTGTTGTGTATTTATTATTAATTAATCCTTATTAATTTTGAAACAAGAGCAAATTTTTTTAATAAATTAATTCATTAAATAAAAACAAGTCAAATGAAAAAAATTATCCTCATCTAGCATTCTTCAACAATGAATCCTATTAGAATATTAAATATAACTATGTAAAAATATTAATTTTGACACTTTGCTTGATTTAAATAATGTCAGGCGTTCATTAATGATGATTTGTCCTGTTCCTGAGAAAATACGCTCACACGGTACAAAAGTGGCAACAATGCAAAACATCTTCAAAATATATTCGTAAAGGAGAGGGTATATTTTTCTCCGTTCATTCCACCACTGTAATGCATCTTGTTTTCTATCCAAAAGTTCTTCGTTTAAATATTTTTCAAGTTCTCGTATACAAGACGAAGTGTTATTTGTTGATGTTACAATTTTGTTTTGCTCTAGATCGAATTCATCCCAAACGCATATTTCTTTATTAGCAGTTTCCGTAGACGCAGAAGCAAGATTTGTAGAAAACTGTTCCTATGGTCCTCCATCCTCGTATCCTTTGTCCCGTATTCTAAAGTCTCTATGTTCAATGCTCTGTCATCTATCCATCCTCCGTCGTCCATTATCCATGGTCCATCGTCCATTATCCAACATGCATTATTTAATCTCAATTCTCCATCTTCCATAAACCCTCCACCATTTCCTATCCTGTATCCTATATCCTCTATTTTCTATCCTCAATCTTCAATTCTCAATCCCCCATCCTCCATCAACCATCCTCTATCCTCTATCATCCATCCTCTATCCTCTATCATCCATCCACCACCCTCTATCGATCACCCACCATCCTCCATACACCATCCTCCACCATCCTCCAACCTCCACTCTCCATCCTCCACTCTCCATCATTCATCCTTCATCATCCATCATCCATTATCCATCCCCCATCATCCTCTATCCTCCACTCTTAATCCTCCATCCATAATCATTCATCCTCCACTTTTCATTTTCCATTCTCCATTATTCATCTCCATCTTTAATTCTTTATCCACCATCCTCTATTCTCAATCCTCTATCCTCCATCCTCAATCCTCCATCCACCTTCCTCTATCCTCCATCCACCTTCCTCTATCCTCCATTCTTTATTTTCCATCCTCCATCCACCATCCTCCATCCTCCATTCTCCATCCTCCATCCTCCATCCCCCATCCCCCATCCTCCATTCTCCATCCTCCATCCATCCTCCATCCTCCATCATTCATCCTCCATCATCCATCCTCCATGTTATGATCAAATGATCATATTTCATGATCACAGTTCGCGAACTGTGATCGTTCCTCAAGTTGCAACTGAACTTCACGAACTTCGTTATATCTTTTCGGCATATCGAGTTATCAAATTAATTTTACTTCTGACGGCTCTTTATATAAGCGCCTAAAAACTGTTTTCCAAATTTTTTAAAATCCAAACCATAAATGGGTATAAAGTGGCTGTGTTTCACGAATTCTGACTGAGATATCAAATTCGATTTCATTTCTAAAGGTCATAAATATAATTAGGAAAAAACCAATGAATTGTTCAAGTTTTCACAAACTCCGACAAATCTTTTACTTACTTACTTACGATGGCGTCACAGTCCAAATCGGAGCTTGGTCTCCTGTATGTGCGGCCTCCAGCCTTCTCGATTCTGTGACCGCGTCCTCCAGTTTGTGAATCTTAGCAGTGATTTGCTGTCTGCGTCAAAAGAATCCTCCCAGCGCTTCCGTGGTTTTCCAACTAGTCTTTGTCCATTAACATTTCCCTTTAGTGTGCGTTTGGTGATTCTTCCGTCATCCATCCGCTCCACATGACCAGCCCATTGTAGCTTTTTGAATTTTATGAGGATCGATACTTCCGGATTATCAAAGATGGCATACAATTCTCTATTGTATCGTATTCTCCAGATCGAGTCTCAGGACTTTTCTTTCAAAGGCATTAACTAATTTTCCGGACGCCTTAGTCAATGTCCACGTTTCGCTGCCATAGCATGTTAGGTTTAATGAAATCGAATCCGTTTTTACTTCTATGGACTTTATATATTATATAATCCCAGTGGCGGTCATAGGGGAGGGCCATGGGGGCCATGGCCCCCCCTAACAAATTCGTAACCCGTGATTACTTTATCCCGTTTGCTTTAAAGAAAAAATATATGAGACTATAAGATTAATAGATACACTTAATAAAGTATAATGAATGCACTTAATAAAGTATAATGCAATTAAATCGGATTCCACCTTATGTCTTTCTTTAATCCTTCTTTTGCCTTTGTCTCCTGATTAAAAAGAAGACTGTGTCTAATTAAAAATATTTCAATCAAAAAGTAATAAAATTTCGAATATAAATATATATATAATCAATCGTTTAGTTGTGATGTATTCTGTTAAGGAAGTAGCTTTTACTGTTTGAAACTAATTTTAAAAAATTTGGATTTGGATTATGCTTGGACAATTGTCATTATGTGCGTCCTAATCCTAGATTAAAACGTAAGGTGTGGTAAATGCAGCGAAACACAATATCATTGCTGTCCAGGTCGTTTTGAGTGGATTTTGAACTATGTTTTCGATTTTTACTCTATTACTTTTTTCCATAGATAGTAGGCTAGAATATAGATTTTAACCGGAATAGTTCCCCCAGTGAGCTCACTGGGGGAACTATGCGCGATAAATTCTCTAATGTAGCCTACTATCTATGGAAAAAAGTTATAAAGAATCGTAAAAACAGCAATGTTTTTGTTATTTTGTATATACATTTTTTATGCTATCCTATCCTACTCTGGAGAGCATTAAAACGCACCTATTATCAGATATGCAACCTCCTTACACTCACTTGGGGGTTGAATATCCAAAAATCCTGAAAGGAGTTAATAAATAAATATGAAGACAGCACGAGAAAGTAGGAACCAATTCAATTTCTTATCACTTCTAAAAGAAATGACGGAACTCGTGAAAACGTGTTCAACCCGTTTATACCCTCTTAGGGGCTGAAAAAACTTAAAAACAAGTTTTAGGCGATTATTACGCAAGCACGTGAAAGTGAAAAGATATTCCATATCTGATAAGACGTGGGGATATAGTAGAATTCGTAAAAAATTTTACAACCCCCTTTGCACCCCCTTAGGGGTCGAATTTTAAAAAATCCTGAAAACGCTTTCTAGGTATTTATATGAGGAAGCCGTAGAATAAAAATGAATTCAATATTTGGGAAGACCTAATAGATATGACGAAACCCGTGAAAATATATGCATACCATTTTCACTGATCATTTTTTTTGCCCCCTCTCTGAATGCCATTGGAAATTTGAAATTTTTTTTTATTTAAATTAGTTTTCTAGTTGATTTACATAAACGTACCAAGTTTCAACTTTGTAGCATAAGCCGTTCTATAGATAGGAAAAACACCCTCCACCCCTGTACCATACTACCCCTATAAAAAATTATATTTGTCCAACATGCTACTAATATAGCTCTATCCAAATACCAAGTTTCAGCTTTATATCATTATAGGTTGTCGAGATATTAAAATCGGAACTTTTTCCTTTTCACCCTCCCCCACCCTCACCCTCTACACCCACACCTCCTAAATTTTGTTTACCGCTAGGGGTCTATTAGGCCTACTTCTGGTAAAAATTTTAAGCATCTATCTTAAACTGGTCTTGAGATATGATAAGTGATTTTTTTAAAAAAATTCTTATCCCCTCCACTTTCATGCTCCACCGCCCCCTTAAAAAATTTTACTTTCATCAAACTTCATTTCTCAACCTTTATACACAAACCAAATTTTATTTATCTAGTACAATTGGTTCATGAGATATCGTAATCTAAAGCTTTTCACCCCCCACCCCCGTACGCCACTTCCCCCACTCAAATTTTTGGTTCCGATCTATTCTCCTAGTATACCTACAGATATTCATTAAGTTTCAATTTTGTGATATTGATCGTTTAGGAGATATGGATTTTAGAATGTGTCGATCTCACCTTTTTTGCGTTTCGGACGCATTATTTTTCACCCCACTCCCGAACCCCTTCACCTATATCGGCAATTTTTTGCAAATGGGTCCACTACCGAAGCTCTATATAAATTCCAAATTTCAGTCTCCTAGCATAAGCGGTTGCTGAGATCTAGAAACCAAAATTTTCCGTCTAAAACGCTTCCCACTCCTCCCCCCTTACACCCCACCCCTCCAAATTTGGTCACTTTAGGGGGCCAACCCACTCTACCCACGAAAAAAAATTCAATTAAATAGCTCATAGGGTTTGGGTGCTACGAGCCTTCAAACAATTTTGCGTACACCGGTAGACGTACGGCGTACGGCGGACAGACAGACTGAAATTTTTTTTTGCTTTTTTCGTGTCTACTCGTCATGAAACGTGAAAAAAAAAATTTTGAGGGTAACAAATTTTTTTTTTTTAAAAATCGATAACAATACTGTATTATTGAAATAATAAAGTAAAATGCGGTCGAAACCGATTGAATATGAAAAACTTCACTTTCTCATTACGACCACTAGATGGTATTTCCGATGGTACATAACCTATATATTTAAAACTACAACCATCCATAGAATAATATTATTTGACCGTTTTGTCAATACATCGGGACCCATTTTTCGGAATCTAAATTTTTTTTTCTGATCGGGGTGAAACTTAAAACATATATTTTTTACACTAGTTAGAATCGTTATAAGAGGTACCGCGAAAAAAATCTTTGGGAAAAAAATCCTCAATACAAATAATAGTCACTGAACAGCCCTCAAATTATCTGTCACCACAACTACCTGTATAAAATATTACAAAATTTCAAATTGCATGATAATGCAAGCTTTCGACTCTTGTTCATTCAATTTAAATTTCCTCGTTTCCAAATGTTAACTCTTACAAAATAAATTAAAAATTTTATCATCAGAGTCGTTGTCAAACTAATGACTTCAGAGCGTTGTAAACACTTTTCGAGATTTCAAAATCTATACTATACTAAAATACTTGCCAAAATCTTGCGATTTAAATCAGGTATAAGATACTGCTTATGAAGTTATTATAATTGAAAATAGTTTTAGAGAATTTCCGAGTTTGGTTTTTTAAATTTTTGAATTAAGAGAGTAGGTTAGGCTAGGTTATGGTGGCAGTCATCTTAACTATAGATCGACTCAATAAGGAGACTCAGTGAATATGTATATATACCTAATAAATAACATTGACATAAAATATTTCTTTCGTAGATTTTAAGTATTGTAGGATAACTTAATAATTGGGGTGATCACTTCTTCGTCGGGCCTGAAGTCTTTAGATTATGAGATATAGGGTTCGGATTTTAATGCCCAATATTGAGTTTCATCAAATATGTATGATAGTAGAACCAATAAGAATTAAATGCACTACTTTTCTAGTGGTCTCAAAAAACAGCTAATTTACATCCAAAGATTTCAAACTGGATTTGGCGAAATCTCGAAATTTTCTCATACATGTAAGAAATCTTGAAGTCTGTTTGGGCTTCTAAATTTTGCCGAAATCGAGATCGACATCGACATCTACTGAAATCGAAAATTATGTTCACCAAGCTTTGAAATCAATTCATTTTATTTTCTAGCTCCTACCCGTGCTATTCAATTTTCCATTGCTTAAGCTTACAATCATACAATACAGGTTCAAATTTTTGATATCATACAATCAGTTGATAAATTGAGCGATGTTAAAGAAATCCCTTCAGAGCAATGTTAATACTTTTTAATATTCTGAAATTCCTTCATCCACGCTGCATTAACGGGTAGCTACCTCACCTATTTTCTCTACAGTATCTACTGAACTTCAATGGCCCCCTCCTTGAACAAGCAATATGACCGCCACTGTATAATCCTGAGATTCAGGAACGAAAGAAGGAAGCCAGAGCGAAACATCTTCAAACCGACGTGGAGTGGATCGTTTAAGGAACACACGGCGACATACAATCGAAAAGGAAATTCATGGAGTAAATCAATCTTAGCGACAGGTAAAGGCTTTCGTCCCAAATCGCACTTTTGCTGCCGTATACCCCATCGGGGGTCATACAAAAACCGAATGTTACGCACGAAATAATTTCATTGTCTTCTTCGTCGGAGGCTGAAATCCTTTGAAGAGCCTCAGCCAGTTGCCGGAAACCATCCTGATTTCTTGGATCTGAGGATTCATCCGAATATCAAAAACATTTTTTCTTTGAAGGAGACTTTGTGAGCTTGTCACTGTTGCCTTAAATTCTATAATTTCCTTCTATAATTTCCTTGTAATACCACTCTTGCTCTTCTCTCTACACTTTTAGAAGAATTATCCCTATTTATTAATCCTTCTGCTAAATTCCTTATCTGTGGAGACTTCAATATGCCTTACTTAAATTGGGATAATTCTATTCCTACTTCTTTGAACTGTTACTCTCAGCAACTCTTCTGTATTCAATCCTTTATGGAATTTTGTGCTCTAAAGCAACATAATGTTGTCTTAAACCAAAACAATAGAATTCTTGACCTAATATTTTTCAATTCCAGTTCTGATGATGTTGTTCTGACATTATCTCTTCCTGGGCTAGTGCCACCTGATACCCACCATCCTCCGATCTCAAGCCTCTGAAAAATCCCGCATTAAATCACCTCTGTAAGCGCAACTTCTTCAACTGTAATTATGATTTAATTTCTTCTGTTCTGGCTGGTGTAAACTGGCAGTCACTTCATGCTTCTTCGGTGAACATTGCCCTCGATGAATTTTATTCCACTGTTAATTCGGTAATAGTCGAACATGTCCCATTCTCAATCACCCAGCGCCGGTCCCATCCTCAATGGTTTAACACTTCTATCATTAAACTTTTGAAAGATAAAGATCAGGCAAGACGTCTTTATAAGAAATTCCCTACTCTGTTTAATGAAGCTCAGTACACTAATCTCCGTAAAGTTGTTAAGAGAGAAACTAAGAAAGCCTTTAGACTGTACGTATGTAGCCTGAATGCATCACTCGCTTTGGGCAATGACAAACCTTTCTGGAATTATATCAATTCCTCACGGAAGACTACTACCATTCCATCATTCATAACTTACCATAGCGATACTGCTTCTACTCCCCGATCTATAGCAAATCTATTTTCCTTATATTTTAGCTCCGTGTATTCTTCTTCTGCTTCTCAGTCAATGCAGGATATCGATGATATGGACTGTGACTCAATACCTGTTTTCACTCCTACGGAGGTTCTCGCTGTTATTAATTTCCTTGATTGTCATGGTGGCGCTGGTTCCGATAACATTCCAAATGTATTTGTTAAGAGGTTGGGCCATATTCTGGCGGAACCACTTGCAACATTATTTAATATGTCACTGAATCGAAGAATATTTCCTGCAGTATGGAAGATCTCCCATGTTTTACCTATATTTAAGAAGGGTGATAAGCACAACGTTGAAAACTTCCGCCCGATTTCTATTCTGTCGTGTTTCTCTAAAATATTTGAAAAACTACTGCATGAAGTCATCTTTCTACAAGTCTGCAGCTCTGTTTCTCCTAATCAGTACGGATTTTTCAAGGGTCGTTCCACTGAGACGAATTTAGTTTCATTTACAAATTCAGTATCAAGGACCCTTGAAAACCGACTTGATCTTCACACGGTGTACACTGACTTCTCAAAAGCTTTTGACAGAGTTGACCACTATACACTTGTTCAGAAATTGAACTCTTTTCGTCTAAGTAGTTCTCTAGTTGGCTGGATCTCATCCTATCTTAATAATCGTAAGCAAATGGTTATCTTCCAAGGATGCCTATCGGTTCCTTATCTTGCGACATCCGCTGTTCCTCAAGGTTCAACCTTGGGTCCACTGCTTTTCATTTTATTCGTGAATGATCTCTCTCTCAGAATTTCTTTCTGATTATTTAATGTATGCTGACGATCTGAAGTTATTTAGACCAGTAAAATCTTTGGCTGACTGTCTCATTCTTCAAAATGACCTCAATAAATTATCCTCCTGGTGCTCCGCAAATAAACTATCCCTTAATAAGCTAAAATGTTTCAAGATGTATTATACAAATAAATCCTCTTATCTTCAGTTTAATTACCACATTGATGACTCCCTTCTCCTTGAAGTCTTCAACTTCAAGGATTTAGGTGTTATATTTGACACTCGATTAAAATTTGATGTACATATTATGGAAATCGTCAAGCGTGCTTACAGGTTATGTGGTTTTATTTTGAGAGCTGCATATCCGTTCTGTAACTTGGCTCTTTATATTAACTTGTACAATAGTCTTGTCAAATGTCACCTTGAATACTGTTCAGTTGTGTGGAACCCATACTATATGTATCTCATAACCGCATTGGAATCGGTGCAGAGACGTTTCACTAGATCTCTCTATCGTAGACTCAATTTTGTAGATGCCCCGTATGACATGAGGTTGCACCTGCTTGGTCTTTCACCTCTTAAGGACAGAAGATCATATTTAGACATGTTGTTTTTGTATAAAGTCATATTTGTTTTCAACTCCAATCTCTATGCTGAGCTTAGATTTAGCGATAATAATCTCCGTTCCAGATCTCAAAATACCTTCATTGTACCATACGCGTCACTAAATTCATATTTTAATTCCCCGTTTCTTCGTTTGCCTCGCGCGTATAACCATGACTGTCTTAGTTTCCATACTCATTCTTTGCGCTCCTTTAAAATTTACTTAAAATCTATATTTTTAATTTATTAAATTTTGCTATCCATTATTACTTTGTATTCGTATATTCATTTCATCTTTCATTAGTTATATTTCATTTTCATTCTCATTTTGTTTGTTCTCGGCTAAATGTGTTATTGGAGTATTTCTATTCTGTACATTTTCGTTTTCAAATAAATAAATAAATAAATTTTCGTAACTTCTTTTGTCTCAGTTCGTGTTGCTATTCCATCGTGATTAATGCTGGTCGTCTGATTGATATATTAACTGGGAGAGTGAATTTTTTGGCTAGGGAAAAAATGGTAATATTGAAAACTGTAGACTATTTCATTAATGTAATCCTTGACCGCTGAATAGCAAATTACTGCAATTAGTTAGAGCTTAATGTTGTAATTTTTGTATTATCTGTAAAAATACGAACTCAATACCATGCCCAAAATTTTAGGTGTAAGTACTTTTTTTAATTGCATTCTTCATTGTATAGATACTCGCATTGTACTCACCTTGTACTCGTTATTTTAATTTCAGATGAAATTTGGAACTGGAAATCGCATTGTATCGGAATGGGAGGACAATGTCCTATTCGATGCCGACGATCCAGATTTCAATAACAGTAATGTCGTTCACGGATCAAATGTACTTCAGCCAGCCGTTGTCGCAGCACGCAGTCTGAGCACATTCATCAACAAAGGTAAGCTCACACGAATATTTAATTATGTATAATCCATTAGGCATGCAAATTTCTTAAAAAAAAAACCAGAAAATTAAAAGCAAAATCAAATCAAATTTATTGTCGCATTTCTAGTCAGAAAACGTGTTGCTAGTAATACGATCGGGAGTAAATACGATCAGTAAAAATAGCGTCAAACTGTCGTGATCGTGTTGCGGGAATAGAACTTGGGAGTATCTTCCAGTCAGAAAAAAGGTAGCTAATTCAATTTGAATTTTTGTTCGTTTTTTCGCGCCACACCAAATGAAATATTAATGCTGACCCCTTGGATATACCGCGATCTACCGTACGGTCAATTGCCGTCCCGGACACTATTGAATTAAGTTAACCGATCCGATTTTTTTTTTAAAATGATTTTTGTTTAAATTAAATTCGAACAGACATCGTAGGGTCAGTGTATCAGACGGTAGACAAGGTACGCCAATAGTCGACTTTTGTCATAAAAAGCGCAATTTTCGCACGGATAACCTTCCCTTTTTGTTTATCATTGAAATTTAATATCGATAAAATTTGATATGCATGTGGTTATTTTGACGGTGATATTTTTTGATCGCTTGAATTTTGGATGGACGAGCGCAATAAGCCTTTGTAATGGATGAAAATACAATAAACGAATGGAAATTTCAAGGTATTTTTGAAGTTAGGTTTGTAAATTTGGTCTTAAAAAATTTTAGTATTTTATGTCGTCCCCAATCCTCGCAAGTGGATCGAAGGGGTCACCTTTTAGTTGACAATTTTCAAATATTCCTCCACATGTTTTATATATATCGTTCGATTTATTGGTTTTAGGAAGTATGTTCTCCTGTTGTCTAGGTCCGTATGACGCTGGGTTCTTGCAAGCCCCTTATTCACGCTACTGGGGCAAGGCGATGCGAGCGAACGAGACGTTGCGAATGCGTTTCCCACACTTTCGTCAACTTCAATTGATTTTCTGTTGTATCTAATTTCTGTTGTTCTAAATTCTAACTTAATTAGTTTGTATTTGAAAAAAACTGCATTTTATCTTGTTTTTAATTTTAAATTATGCCTTTAAAATTTAATTTTACTTTGCCACTACATAAAATTGGAAGTTTATTTTATAAAGAAAATCAGAATGTTTTTCTTTAAGCTAAACTCAATACTCTTAGTAAGATACATAGGTATCATAATGAACTAGGAAATAAAACCAGATGGGAACTACCGGCGAATTTCGCCAGGATCACATCTACACGATGGTGGTCTTTTATGATGCCTCTATTATATAACCAATTTTCTGGTGCCGATTAGTCGAAAACATAAATCTTTACACTTACCACAATTGGAAATTTAATAACCACCATATGACGCACATAAGTCAAACAAAATTTAAATATTGTAGAAGGCTATTAACGCTTTTCCTTGCCAAGATGATAATTTTCCTCTCGCAATTTTCAATAAATTACGATCACATAAAATATACTTTCGGTTGGCATTTGAAGCAAACTAAAGAGTGGAAGAAGGAAACATTTTGTTAGCACAATAACCGGTGTGAAAAAATCGCCAGAAATTTTCACACCCATTCCCTTATTTAGTTGCAGGCTATACTCCATACAATGTTTCAGTTAATTCACTTCCCAAGTGAGATTCATTTTAGCCAAGACGATAAGGTAAGATGTAGTCAATCAGCCTTCAAGCAGTAGCGAAAACTCTTCTGATATCAAAAGAAAGAAAAAAATATCTTAAAACAGTTTAACAAATCCGAGCCGGTGGTAACCGACTCACGGTTAGGTCTTTCGCCTTTCTTTGGCGGTAACTTTAATTACCATTTATGGGCGACAACAATTTCCTACTTTCTAACTGGGGAACTGATCGTACATACGATCAGGTGAAATAGAAATTAAGTGATCCGAGAGTCTGGATGAGATTACGCTTAGCCGTTGGTCAACTCTAACCGCATACTGATCGTTCGGCAATTAAAATTTTACCAACCGATAAATTTCACCAAACAAATTGATTGATCAGTTTTATGCAAGTATATTTCATTGCACTAATCGCAATCGTGACCTATGCCTTCACGAATTTTCCAATTTTTTGGTTCGATGATCAGATAATTGTAAAGAGCGTTGTTAATGTGATTTCTGTCTTGACTTTCCTCAAATTTTGGTAAAAAAATTAAATGATTATCGTTCATCAATGGTCGATCATCTGGTCAGATCCTTCCGTAGAAACGTTGGATGGATCGATGCGAACGTATGCGAGTGATTATTTCTGGTCAAATCGCCTGATTACTCTCCAAAAACATTGGAAGCATTGATGCAAACGTATGCGATTAAGTAGTCCTCGAGCGTCCTTGAGTAAAGGATTATCTCCTTTATCCTTCAGAAAAGACAAAGTACTTTCTTAACTATAAAAACTTGGAAGTCGCACAACTCACAATACGTATAAAATTTTAAAACGCATATTTAAATTGCAGGATAAAGCGAAAATATGAATGGTGCCCAAGACAGCGGCGTACACAGGAAAAGGTTGGACTGTGGACAGCTAGAAATTCTAAGAGATTCTAAAAATTATTGGTTTCTTCGATTTCAGGAGTAGCTTTGTGAAAAGAACAACACGAAAATCCCGTCTGAGATCGATCGCTGCCCTGGCTAGTGCCATTTGAAGGTATGTCAGTTGAAAAAGTTTACACCTGCCGGTCATACCAAAAGAGGCTTTCCAGCGTTGCTTCCGGCAGTGGGGGAACCGTTGGGAGTAGTGTGTGCTGTGTGGCAACTCAAGGGGAGTACTTTGAAGGGTGTTAAATAATTGCTCCTCAATAAATGTTAATTTTATGAATAAAAGTCGGATACTTTTTGAATAGACCTCGTATTTACACGGTGTAAAATTATTCAAGGAAATTGAATAAATTCCAATGTTAATTTGAAACTCTCCATTTGTTTCTGAATTCTGAACTGGGCAAGCCAAGACCAAAATACGAGGTCGAAAATAAATAGCTTTAAACAATACATCCGCTAAATATTTCAGGTCAACGAACAATTTAATTTCGTCTTAAAATAAATTTCTAAAAACTATGCCAATATCAAGTTCAAACTATTTAAAATCGTCAACCTCAATGTTGAACGTATTACTCCAACAATTCTCAAACGATTGGTGACCTAAAATAAAAAAAAAATGCGCGGCACTAATTCATCCAAAAAATTATAAATTTAAAATCGAGCACAAACCGGAGAGCATTCGACGAGGTTCTAAGCTCTAATGTTTTTAAACGTCGGCATGTAAGCAAACCTAAATTATTTATAATAATTTTGATTTAAAAGCTGATTAACCATTTGATAGATTTTTTATTATTTTCCTTGATAGCATATTTCATGTCGCTCGAATCGAATTAAACTGCCCGATGTACTGATAATGGTTTTTTCTTTACCAAATAATGATGATAGATGGGATTGCTAAGTCCCCAGTCGAAATTAGAATTTTTTAATATTGTAGATATTTTTCGTACACATTTCGTGAATGGATAGAAACAATAATTCATTATTTCATTTAACTTTTCGGTGGCGTCTGTCGAAAGGAAGCGCTTTTAAAAACATTCATCACAATTTATTGACAATGTCTTTGAGCTTATTCTTGTAATAACTTTAGATTCATGAACTTATGAAATTTTTCTATATTTAAGTATTTCCGGTTGTTCAGAAGTTTACTCATGTTGTTTATGTTTAGTACGTTACGGAAAGTGGTATTAAATGTTAAGATTTTGTAAATATAGGTGGTATGAATGAATGATAAGATTTAGGTTCTGAATCATGCCGGTTCAGTGGAATAGGTAATTAATTTAGTTTAACAAAAGCAATGAGTTTCAGGGAGAAATGCTAAATTTTTACCTTATGAAAATGTAGTACTAATCTTTCTTTATCACCCTATCCACTAAACAAAGGAGGACAACAAACATGACAAAATACATATACGTTGTCATATGGATTTAAAAAAATATAAAATTGTAAATTTATTAAATAGAGAAAAAATAGATAGTGGGGAAAATTTCGCTACGATATAATTCGCAGAAATAAGTTCTTTCCCTTTCGTAGTTCGAAGTTTGTATGATATGGCCTCTGAAGAATCAATACAAATTGGTATTTCAAATCTAGTTAAACACAGTTTTTAAAAAGTCTGGACTTTCTCAGTGAAGTTGTTTCAACCACCATGCCTCTAAATGGCTTGATTTCGCTTTAATTAGCATTTAGTCAAGGTAGCGCTCTGTTCCAGTCGAGAAGGTGGTGTTGTGGTCTGATAGACTGATATCAAATAAAATTCTAAAAATTCTTAAAGTTCTCGTCTATTGTAATTCTGACATTAAAATACTAAACAAAATTAACTTAATTTTATACACGAATTTCTGTGGAAATTTGTGATAAAATCGTTTTTTCTGATTGTCCGTAGTTAGACCAACATTTGCCAAGGTTTCGAAGCCTGTGTTAAATTAATTTGGCGTGAAGTCAAACTTTTACAAACATTAAAATGATAATCTCAAACAAAGAATGACCCCCAATATTGAAACACAATCCAGAGCTTCTAGCATCAACGCTGGTCCATTGCTAAAAATCATGACTGCAAATAAAAAAAAAAAAAACTAAAATTGTGGAGTTATGGGGGTGGGTGGTGTATAGGGAACGGGGGCAGATATATATCTCAGCTTGGTCAGCTTGAGCGTTATTCCCAAAAAAACCCTTTTTTTTAATATTTTTTTCAAAATTAAAATTTTTGTAATTTTTTAAAAAAACAATTTTTTTTTTCAAAAATTTCTTTTTTTTTTTTTCAAAAATTCCTTTTTTTTAAAATTTATTTTTTTTTTTAAATTTCCTCTATTTTTTTTCAAAAATTTCTTTTTTTTTTTCAAAAATTTCTCTTTTTTAAAAAAAATTTCCTTTTTTTTTCAAAAATTTTTAAATGTAAACTTTACTTTATTATTTTTGAATAATAAGGTATTGTGATAGTCCCGAAATTTCCAAAAAACTTGCTACCCTCAAATTTTGTATTTTCACGTATTAGGACTAGTAAACCCCAAAAAAGCAAAGAAAAAAGTGTTTTTGTCCGCCGTATACCATCCGCCGTACGCAAAAGCGTTTGGAGGCGCGTAAATCACAAACTCGTTGAGATATTAAGATCAAATTTTTTCGGTGGTTAGATTCGGTGAACCCCTTCGAGTGGTAAGAAACTTTGGATTATAATACCTTCCAAACCAATTGATTAAATTTGGGATGTGTATATCGAATTACAGGTGCGTATATAGAAATACAAGTGGAGTCTTAACTAATCTAGTATGACATTTTTAAGTGAGGAGGTGGAGCAAAAGTGGGAGGATACCAATTTTTCAAAGAAATCAATTTTTATACGAATTTCGTCATGTCTATTAGGTATGTCGCGCTATCAAATTCATTTTACCTCTGCATATTCTTTATATAAGCGCCTAGAAACTGTTTTCCAGGGCTTTCGTTCTTCAACGCCTAAGGTGGTCTAAAGGCATCGTGTACGTTTTCACGAATTCCGTCATTTTTCTTAGGCCTAATTTCGATTTCAAGATATCGAATTCGCATTCACTTCTAAGTGGTTTGAATTTAATTAAAATTTGAGCATTTGTCGATATTCAACCCCAAGGGGTGTATGGAGTTGTGTAAGTTTTCACGAATTCTGACAAATATTTTAGGTCTAATGAGATATCGTATTCGCTTTTACATCTCTAAACTTTATATACATATAATCATAAAAACATTATTTTCAAGATTTTGCTATAATCAACTGCTTAAATGATACGTTTTTACGAATTCCATCGTATCTCTTCGGTCTGATGAGATATCGAATTGTATTTACTTATACGAGCTTTTTATATAATCGCCTAAAAACTGGTTTCAGACAATTTTCATATTCATCCCCTAAGTGTTATGTCGAAATATTAGTCCCCCATTTTTTATTGAAATTTAAAAACAAATCAATAAATTAATAAAAAATCTTTCAACAGTCTAGGTGAAACTCTATTGTTTTTTGCAGAAGTGCGGAGCGTGTTTAATGCTGGAATTTGGTGTAGGTTACTATGCGACTGACAACCTAAAGAATAACCAGGCGGTTATTTGGAACGTTATATTTTAGGCTGTGAATTTTGTGGATTATTTAAAGAGGACCTCGACTTTAACCCCATTTAAAACTTTTACTTGTTAATTAATACCTTCTTTTCTTTATCGGTTGATTTCTGGGAATAGCGCAAAAACAGTTTGTCAACAATCAATATCCTGCGTTTATCCATTTTCTGTTCTAACAATGGATGAGTTAACATTAGCATTATATTCCTTCTTCTGTATGATGTATGGAAAACGCTAATATACAGTAACATGTGACTTCTTAACAAAGAGTACTGTTCCTATAGCAACTGAAATATTCTTTTCCATCAACGTAACGAAATCACAAAAGATAAAACGTTTGCACCTTTTCTGTGTTATGATTGCGCACAAAAAAGTGTTAAGTTCCATAAATTGATAAAGAATGAGTTGAGAATTTGTGACGAAATCATGTGCAAAAAAATTCGTATTTTCGCGAAAAACAACTTTTTCTCTAGAATATTTTCAAATTGGTGAATTTTTCAGACGGTTACTCAGGCGGTCATCTGTTTTGAAAATTTACAGGAAACTACAGATAAAAGTATCTGTCACGCGGTTCGAATTTATTAGCATGTGCCAAATGTGAAAGGCACTCAATTTACCTGAATTTATTAGATGGCTGTAAAAAAACACGTAGCTGAATATGGGCATTTATATGGTATTTATAATGACAGGTGTAATATGCGGACATCATCATGATTTATTAACACTTTGCGGGTCTAACTCAGTCTTATATTCACATGTGATATGCGTTGGGTTGCCGGATAGACTGTATCAAAGTTAATTCAATTTTATCTATGGATTTTAGAACTAAGTGGAATATTAAGCAAGGTGATTTTTTTATATCTATCAAAATAATGTGGTAATTTTGTAATTTTAGATCGATTACTTAAACATTTCGAGTTAAACCAAAGAGAAATTGTTACTTTTATTAGTATAAATTGAAGATAAGTCGGTATCTAAATATGTACCTCCTGTTACTGTATAACCCCTTTTATTACTCATAGCTTAGTTTTGAGTGTGGATAAACCGTTCATAAGTACCAACTTCTTATCGTTTGTTAGTACGTACTGGCTCGTCCGCAACCGGCGGTAGATTAAACGAAGATTATGATAAAGGTGGGCCAGCGGACGTGATGAACATTTTTATAAAATTGAAAAGTTTCAGATGAAATCTAAAAAATCTGCCAACTATCTGGGCGCAATTTTATTTTATTTTTATTTTATATTTTTTGGTTGGAAGTCCGGAACGCATTTAATGCTGAGATGCGGTACAGGTTATATACGTTATATTGACAAACTAAAAAAAATAATGTTTCAATTAGCCTTGTGATTATTGTTTAGGTTGTCACTCGCATAGTAACCTGCCTGAGCGACACTTACCATAAAAATAATTTTTGTTGCAATTTTTTTTAACGAAAGAAAATAGTATTATTTATTTGACCTTTCATTTCTAGGTTCATATTTATCGGAAGAGGTCCTCAAGATCTTGTGATTTCAATGATTAGTTTATGCTGGATTTTTTTTTTTTTTTAAATTTGGTACATACAGTACGGTAATATGGACCTCAGTCACATGTAGTTCCCGCATGATTCCGCGCACTGTCATACTATGCGTAAAATAATTGATCGAATCCAGCAAGATCTTTGCGAAACCATGCGAATTTTTTTGATATCCAAGATCTAAGCGCACCAATGTTTTAGACGAAATTGAGAATAGATCGTAATGCAATTTACACACATTTTGTTAGAGTTTATCACAAGCTTAAGATAGTTGCAAACTCCGAGAACCGAGATTGCATGCAAACAAAAAAAAATCGTTATTCAAATTAAATATTTTGCTCTTATTGTCAAATCATTCTGCCTATAAATTAAACATTTAAGTGCATGATAGCTTCTAAATCGTGTATCGACTTTGCATTCTCAAATTTCAATATCAAGTGACTTCACTATACTCAAGTCATCCATTCGAGATCATGCGACATGATCTTTCGTAAACATCACGTGAATTTTCCTTTTCTCTATTATCACATCATCGAAAGCACGTGAATTGTTTTATTTTAAAACGCGATAATCACGTTCTATTTGATTAACTCTTAGCGTCGAAGATGCGGTTCTTCAAGTGGAACAGAAACTACAAATCTCCATTTGTGCAAAGCATACAAATTACACAAATTATTTGTAAAAGCTGTAATATGTTCTGATGTCAAGCGACAGTACCAGTACATATTTATGTAAAAATGGTGGCGTTATTGAAGTTCATAATTTTATAAGTACATACGAATCTTTTCACAAGTGCAAGAAATTGCGCTAACCGAGACGACACGATTCTAAATTAATTTTAATGATATTTGTGACGCCAAACGCGTAAAACAACATCAATTTAAACAAATTTCTTAATTGAAATAAAAATAACGAGATTTTAACTCGTCGAGCAGTTTATTAAAAAAAATTGGGGGGAAAAAACATGCAATGTATCTTCATCTTCAGCCCGTTTGAATTGCGACATTATACACCAACTGTTGTGTGACCTGTTATTACAATAATTTTAGTAGATATCACATAATTTGTACTATGTAATATAGTGCACTTACTATAATCCATAAATCTACTATAATATCACATTCTGTGGTTTGTTTTAATATACTTTATTACTAAATTACAAAATCTATATTCTAGCCTACTATCTACAGAGAAAAGCAATAAAAAATAACGAAAACAGGCTATATTCATGGTGCTTTCAATGTAAATTTTAATCACTACTCAGATCTGGATAAATGCGCGAAAAAACACACCTACTGTAATTGCCCGTGTAGATTTGTACATTGGGTTTTCAATCCCAAAAATCTGCCATACCAATTATATTACTAAAGCTAGTGTTAAGCTAGTATTACACTGTTTGACCATGTGGTTAAATTGCAGTAATAAGCAATGCGAAATAGCGAATTCCAATTATTCTCGCAATATCCGCTCGGTCTGATTCGCTATTTCGCATTGATTATTATTGCAATTTGACCACTTGGTCAAACAGTGTAATACTAGCTTTACACTGAATGCTATGCTGTCAAATATTTGACGGAAAAAAAATTTGACGAAAAATTCAGTAAAAGTTTTTTTGTCAAAATATTCGTAGAACAAAAAATAATGCAACAAACCAAAATTTGACGATTACACTATCTGCCTGCATCTGCTGGTAAGAATAATCAAATATTAAACATAGTGACATACAGTGTAATTCAAGCATAAGAGACTACAACACTATGGCAGTTGTGACAAATTTTTAACTGGCATCGATTTAATTAAACAACAGATTTTGATTACGTTTTGTATACTTTTGGTTGGTTGGTTGGTTTAAGTGGCAGCTCTGTTCTCTAGACGGAGCTCAATTAGCTCAATGGCCGTTTTGAAACCACAAACTCGTATTAAACCCGGATGTTAGGGGTTGTTGTGACTGGGGAATATAAAGGATGAGTGCGAGGAAAATTGATCTGTTATATCCATCCTGTACTGTCCACGAAGAGTAATAACTCTCCAATTTTCTTAACCGAAATCTCCCACAGGTCCCCGTAGAAGGGTTTGCCTAGTGCTCGCTCTCGGGCTCTAGCTAAAGCCGGACATTCGCAAAGGATTTGTATACTTTTAGTTTTAGTTTTTCTTTAAGTCATTTTTCCCAACCATATAGAAACCTGACATTAATTGTGTGAATAGTTCCTGAACCCATTGTACATATGGGCGCCAAAACTTAAGGTCAGCACTGAAAAATTCTTTCCAAATCGTTTATGGGAAGGTTGCAAGCATAGCAATGTTTATATTTCTGTATAATGTACCAACTTATTCTTTGTCTCTCGACGTGGAAATTCAAGACTAAGTTGTAGAACAATCCCGTCCAAATACTGAGCTTCTTTCTTCATGATTCAGACATCAAAGTCGAAATATAATTATGCAAGTGTTCGCAAGGTTTTGGAAAATTTTGTCAAAGTTTGTATAGAAATCCAATTGAAAATTATTTTTTTTCTCAGAAAAAAAAGGTTACTCGTTGACTTTGTCAGTTGTCGTAAAACTAGTCAAGCTAAGCCAAGGCACTAACGAAAATTAAAATAAACTGTTATAACTAACTAGACGCAAATGAATCTGACTATTAGATCAAAACCTTTAATAAGCTTATTAAAGGTCACGCTTAAGATATATAAATTTTCTGTATGTATGGTATATCTGAAGTATTAATGATTAAGTGCGAATAAAGGATTTGACAATAGTAGAAAGATAACCGGCTTGAATTTTAGATGCATTGAATTCAATTCGGTTGCCTGGTTTATTTCAGGATTGAAGTTCGCTCAGAGTTGTATGATGAAAGTGAAAGCGTATGACTGTATTTACCTGTCAACGATTGTGGGTTACCATTGCAACTGATTCGAAACTAAAGATGCTATCAAGGGTATTGTCAGCGCCCAAACTGTGAACAAGACGCCGGAAATAGTTTGGAAGGGCGTTGATAAAACACCATCTAAGACACCCTTTTAGAAGGTTAAAACAAAAACACGTTTATCTCGACTGGGATCACAAAGCTATTTATTAATTTTGAATTTCAATTTCGGTAAATAGTATTCTAATGTAATATGATAGTAAAATGAAGTTCAATCGTTTTACGACGCATTTCGATTCCAATTAAGCAGATATTGCCATTAACGTCACAATAAATTGGCTTTTCTTGCATAATGTAACTTTTAAATCGTTGACGAAGGTAGCAACAATACTAAATCACATTTAATTCAACAACGATTTTATGTATCTAATTAACTTAATTAATTGAAGCCCTATTGAAAAAAGAACATTCGATATTCGGATGCACGTTTCGGGACATCTGAAACCTACCCTCTAGCCTAGCTTTCAGACGTAATTTGATACATTACTTCCATTGTGAATTTATTGAATGGAATATCGCGTGCGAAATATTTTAAGTTGGCAATTTTTTTTTAAACATATCGATTTGAAATTTTATATCATGACCTGTACTTTGATCAAAAATTATGACCTGGAAACGAAATAATGAATGAATTAGAACCAAATTGAATTGACTTTGTAACTAAAGCTTATTGTGTAATTAGGGCATTTTGCTGTTCTTAATAAAGTTAACAGCAACGTTTGTATCTATTCAAGTCGTATCTGATTTCTAAACAATACCGGATAATACTTGTGAGTACTCGTTACTAAATTCCATTAATCACTTAGTCATTTTTGGTCACACGTAGGATATGTGTTTTGTGATAAACTATAAAATATTAAACTTCAACTATGATGGCCCAATCGTCATAATCAAGTTGAATTTCTGTATGGAAAACCCCGCATAATAAATTGCTTTTATCATATAAATTTCACGTGCGAATTTTTAAAAAACACGCTAAAGAAGCTATCAGTTATATTGTGATTGATTATAATTGAACTTAAATACATAGTAGCTTAAACTTTGGCATATGTTACCAAGAATGCTACAAGACTGATCTGGATGTCTCGTCAGATAGTGCCACTAATTGGTATGAATGATGTTATGGAAATAAAATTTTCTAATCTCAAGATAAATTACGCTATAGCTAAGGTGGGTAATAGAAATTTTGTATAATCTTGAGTGTATAGCTTTTTTTATTAAAGCGTGTACTTTTTCTATAGATCGGTAATCTTATGATACACCCTTTGATGTGTCAAAAACATAACAAACTCTTGACGAAACAACTTAACAACTCTGTGTCGAACATTGTTATGAAATTTGCCTTTCTAGTGAAAGTTTTTCACCTGTCATACACTTAACGACTTCATTTTGCTTTGGATGGTAGTAGCAGTCAAAGATGTGTTTAAGTCCGTTTCCATTATACAGGGAGGTTCGATTTAGGATTAAACAATTTGAAGGGGTGAACAATGGATGGGTGGGAGTATATCTCCAATTGCCATACATGGTTTTTGGAAAAAATTGTTTCAGTAATTAACTTACATACAAATATTAAATCGTAGCTTCAAAACTATCCAATTTATTCACCTTTAATTGCGTACTCATTTCATTAGCATGCGTGTTTCTAATTTAAAGCTATTTGTTATTTAAATTAAAAAAAATGTTTTTGTTGTATTTCAAATCCATTGCCATGTTGTCCAATTATTTTTAATTTTTTTTCAGTGCGCCATAGCATGCAGTGAAGGAAAAAATATAAAATTGAATATTTTTTAGAAAAAACCTATTTAATTAATTATAATTATGTAAATGTGGTAAGTTCAGTTACTTTTTCGAGTAGCTTCCATACAAATGTCTTTGAAAATTTGATGTATCTAACTGTCCTAGCATTCAATAGCTCGGAAACACGTTCACGTATATTGTAATTTTTAAATTCTAATGTTGTATTTAATTTAGAATGGTTTGTTCAGTAAACGAAAGATATCTCTTCATGTCCCTTACAAAAGTCCCTAAAATGTGTACTGCACACTAACTTCAGAGCGCGTTAAGTCAGCAATGTGAAATTTATCAAATATCGATTTTACAATATGCTGTTGAACTAAAAATATCTCTTGTATGTCGATAGCTCTGAAAAAAAATTCAACAAACAGTTGTGTAGAGCAGAGCCAAGCAGAGCATATCCAAGCAGAGCAGAGCAGAGACTAGCCCAGCAGAGCGGAGCCCAGCAGAGCGGAGCCCAGCAGAGCAGAGCAGAGACTAGCACAGTAGAGCAGAGCCAGGCAGAGCAGAGCAGAGACTAGCCCAGTAGAGCAGAGCCAGGCAGAGCAGAGCAGAGACTAGCCCAGTAGAGCAGAGCCAGGCAGAGCAGAGCTGAGCCAAGCAGAGCATATCAGAGCCAAGCAGGGCAGAGACTAGCCCATCAGAGCCAAGCAGAGCAGAGACTAGCCCAGCAGAGCAGAGCAGAGCCAAGCAAAGTATATCCAAGCAGAGCAGAGCAGAACCAAGCAGAGCGGAGCCAAGCAGATACAACGAGCAGAGCAAGCCACGACGCGCAGAGCAAAGCAACGACAAGCACAGAGCAAGCCACGACGAGCAGATCAGGCCAACAGAGACGAGATGATGAGGGCAAGCAGAGTCGTGCCAGGAGTCGAGCTAAACCAGTTATGACAAGCCATGACGAACTTCACCAAACCACGGCAAGCAGACACACCAGAACCAAGACGAACAAAACAGAGGCACACAGAGAGACGAAGACAGGGAAGGACGAAGACAGGAAGAACAAAGCAGAGGCCACACGCGGAGACGAAGACAGGGAAGGACGAAGACAAGGAGAGCAAAGGCCACACAGAGAGACGAAGACAGGGAGAACAAAGCAGAGGCCACACGCGGAGACGAAGACAAGAAAGGGCGAAGACAGGGAGAGCAAAGGCCACACAGAGAGACGAAGACAGGGAGACAGCCGAGCAGAGAGGGTCAGGGCAAGGCGAGCGGAGTCGTACCCACAGAATCACAAATCAAATAACGTTGAGCCAAGAAAGCGATCAGGAGCAAGTCAAGGCGAGTAGATCAGACGCGCGGAGGCGAGCAAAGAGAAAACCTAAAGGAAATCAAGTCAAAATATATGTCATCAATTAGGAATAATAAAGTGAAATCAATCCACGAGAAATAAATATTTTGTAACTGAACACTGGCACCCGTTGAGCCTACCCCGGAATTTGAGTTGTTACACAGTCTGAGCGCAACTTTATTATTTTTCTGAGCAAAGGTCCGGAAACGGTTAAAGTGGTTTTTGGGTCATAGCCGTGGACGTGGTCAAAGTCGAAATTTAACACTAGTTCAATCATTTTACACCCCCTTAAGCGTTGAGTATGACAAAATCCTGATATTAATTCTTAGACAATTACATACAAAGCCCATATAAGTAAAAGCGAATTCGATATCTCATTAAACCTTAAAGATTTGCCGAAATTTGTGAAAACTTACACAACCCGCTTACACACCTTTGGTGGTTGAATATCGAAAAATGCTTAAATTGGTGTTTTGGCGGAAATATTTAAAGCCTGCACTCTCACCCCCTACATCCCCACCCACAATTTTTTTTCTCTTCTTGAGAACGACTGGGTTGAACTACTCTCAAAAATTCGATGGCCATATCTGGAACGGCTCTTGAGATATAAAACTGATTTCGAAAACATTGTTATCCCTCCGCTCACTTCCATGCTCCACCACCGCCTCCTCAACAATTTTGCATTTAGCATGAACTTATATCCAAATATAATTTTTCTGACGTATGTAATTGGTTCCGAGGATATTCTAGCACAAAGTTTTTCATCTCACACTAACCCCCTTTAAAATGTTGTTTCTTATATTCGCTTCTAGTACGCCTACAAACAATCTTTCCCAGCTTTCGATCGTTTCGGACGCATTGTTTTTCCTTCACTCCCTTTATAAATTCTATGTTTCAACATCCTAGCATAAGCGATTCCTGAGATATAGAACCAAACTTTTTCGTCTTATACGCTCCACGCAGCTTGTTTTTAAATTTCGAAATGTAAAAAGTGTTCCTTTGCATTTTCAATGGTTTCCATCGTGTAACCATGCAAATGTCCTCAAAAAGTTTGCGTTTATACGAAACTTGCCTATCTCATTTTCGCCTACTACCCTTGAAATACATAAAAATTCAGTATTTCGGCGCAATTCTGGTTCAAAATTCCTTTGAAGTCTTTGAGTCTTCGATTTTAATGCGTCTTTGCCCATACAACTCCTACAAAAATAATTTTGTCCTAATTTTATGATAAGCCGAGACTTGCAGACTCGGCGACACTTAGATACAATAATTCCAGATAAGATTAAAATATTATTCTGTTGGCTCTTAGCCTAATGATTTATCCGTACAAGATTGTTAAATTCGTACATTATTTCCAGCCGGTCTTGTGACTTCCGATAAAATTGTATTTAAGACGTTTTATAGCTTGGCGTCTTAATCGAGACAATTGCGAATGTATGATGATTTATTTATGTTCCATTTCTCTGGAAAAAATAAGAAAAATGTATATTTATTTATTAAGCCAGAACTTGGTAAAATAAATAGCAGAAATTCGTTGGTATCTACTTTTAATTGTCTACATTGTGTTTTCCGAGGAAGGAAATAAAAGATGAGTTCTTTAAAATTGTTATTTCAGAGTAAATAGAAAAATTTTGTTGAATTTGATCTCTTTCTTTCTTACTTGAGTTTTGAACGAATCAGAATATGAAATTCTAATATTGTTATTGATAATAATTTAGAAATATTGAAGGGTGAATATCTTGCAATCCAATAATGTTATAATATTTAACTTTCAAACTAAATATTAATAATAACTACGACAATGTCGTTACTGTAATGGAATGCTGATGAAACATAAACCAACTTCAGAAAAAGCTTGTGAACTTTAAGATTTGTAAGTATCAACATAATATATTCTCATTTTATATTTATTTATTATTATTTTTTTTGCCATAAGAATAAAATATGTCAAAAGTTCAAAAACAAATTTTTGTAGTAACATATTAGATACAATTTACAGCGCTCATAATAATTACTAAAGAAAATGTGGAACATAACCGATAACAATAATAAGAAGTGCGACATTCCGCGAACTGACTATCTTTCTGAAGTTGTTAAGTGTTTAAATCCGTTCAAGATTAAATCTAAGCTAATGAACTGATCAATATTTTCTTGCAAGTTTAACGCTTGAGGGGCTCGTCATTGTTATTTTCGCACGCTCTCCGTCACATGAATAATAACAATAAGACAGGCACTGTGCAATTTCCAGCAAAATAGATTTTATTGATTTTCACACTTTTAATATTGTTCGAGAATTCGATTTCAATCAACAAAAATATTTTTCAAAATTTCTGGTAAGAGGTTTAGGGTAAGATGAGTGTGTTCTATCAGAATCTACGCGTATATCACGAAGATCCGATTTCAAATCAAACCACGAACGGTCAATAAAAATTTTCCTAGTTATAGAAAATTTGAGTTTTACTGCAAATTATCGAGTAAAACTTATAAGAAAAACTTTTTAAAATTTTTTTTCACAAAATATAATTTCCATAAAAAAATTTCGAGTTATAGAAACATTTTATATAATAAAAAATGTCGAGTTAGAGAAGTTCCACTGTATAAGTTTTACTAGGCTTTCATTTCATTTTATTATTTTGTAATAATAAAGTATTGTGATCGAACTGTAATTTAAAAAAATTTGGATCCCTGAAATTTTATATTTTTGGACTAGTAGACATAAACAAATGTCTGTCTGTCCGCCATATACGCCCTACGCAACGCGTTCGAATGCTCATAGCTCCCAAATCCGAATTTTGAGATATTAAGTTAAAATTTTTTTGGTGGGTAGACTGGGTGAACCGCTTCAAGTGGTTAGTTACTTCTGTAGAGTGCGAGTGTGGGGAGTGTTTAAGACGAAAAATTTTGGTTTCCATAAATAACACTGAAATTTTTAATTTATATAGAGCTATGGTAGTGTATCCATTCGCAAAAAAATGGTGAAGGAAGCGTTGTAGACAAAAAAATTTGGTTACTGTGTTCAGTCGTTGGAAATAGGAGTTGGAGGTTTTCGATCTTCAGCTGCTGAATCTCAACTATTAACATCAGAATACCAGAGTATTATGCATTGCACATCTACAAAATGTTATCCACCTACTTCATTAGACATAAATTGTAACGTGCACCGAATTTGCACTTTTATCGCAAAGTAAAGTTTTTATTTGTTCAACATTAATTAATTAAAAAAATAGATATCTCTGCTTTAATATATTTTAGTAAGGCTGTGTTTAAGGTATCTGAGCTGTTTGTGAAAAACTCCGACTGGAGAAAGACGTTACTCCGCTAGCATCAAAGCGATTCTCATCTACTGGGTATAGCAAAGGTTAAAAACTTTCACTGTAGGTCTGTTGAAAGTTGCGGTGGACGTGATCCATTGACATATGTCTTGATTTATCAGAGAGGATAACATACTACAAATTATTTCCTAAAAATATACATTCAGTAAAAATTTCAATATTTTTCATATAAATATAAATACTTATTGCTCTTCTATAGCTTCTTAAGCTATCTGTAATAAATTTAGGATTTAAATATATAATAAATAAATAAAATGCCTTGAAGATCTAAAATTTTCGTTTTGATAGCAGAAATATTACAACGGGACGCCAGCCTAAAATCACAAGGGGTAGACTAAACTAAAGCAAAGATCTTATGATCCAGTCGAATAGTATGGGACTTACGCAAACATATAAAATGCTATTTTTTCTATTTAATCTGCACCGCTACGTGGTATTTAATAATATCTATTCGGACAGCACCTTTCATTTCGCCACCCACTATATGAAATGTACCGCTCCCTCTATCACACAAAATGAAAAGTTAGTTTTCACAAATCAAATTTAGATACAGATTTTCTAAAAAAATACCTGGGTCCAACGAAGATGGGGCTATTTTTGAACCATAGTTTGCGGGGTTTCCCTCAATGAAAGCGACCCGTGATATAGTCGTGGCGTCAGTATGAAATTTTCGTTAACTCGTGATAAAAATAGTCCTGCGCTTCTAATGCTAAGTGAAAAGTGTACGTTTTAAATTAAATGAAAACAGTATGCAACTTAATACACATGTAGCTTTTGTTTGAAATTCCAATAAATTGGCTACTTTAGAGAAACGGCCATACGTAATCGAAATAAGACATATTTCTGAAACAATGAATTTCTTTATTTAGGTATCCTTGTTTTGCTTAATAGATTTTTTCCAATTTTTAGTGGTACAAAATGAAGTTTTGATTATCTGGAGTATTTTTAGCCAATTGAATTTCGCTTCGTGATTGGATTAAATTATGAAAGCTCCCAATTTATTTGCCGGCTAAATAAATAACCGGCAAAAAGTCTATGGGACAATTTCATACAATCAAAATCAATTTTCAATTAATTCTAAAAATAAATGGTGTTATTTCATACTGAAATATAAAGATACGAGTATGTACGTACTTACCCAGGCTATAGCATGCAAGTGAAAGTTACAGACGATTTTAGAAATTTGCTGTGAAAAGCAAGGATATACCCGTTCCACATATAAAGCTGCTATTAATTATTTCTGGAAACGCGTGTTCTGGCTCCGGTGATGACGCTATAAAACCTGGAATTATGTTGGGAGCTTATCAAATTTACATGCCTAAATAAAGATGATACTGACGTTGTCTTTCAGTTTAAAATTGTACTTCATTTGGATTTTGATATCAATCAAATTACCATTAATATTATTAACATCTTCAAATTCCGAAAAAAAATTTAATTTAATGTATTCGGTGTTGTAGACTCCAAATATTAAAAAAGTGCCAATAGTCTGTCGACAGCCATCCTCATAACACCAATTACCTTATATTCATATACCCACGAGGTATAATTTTTGAAACGTAGTTCTTCACACCCTCCCCCGCCATAAATCACTGATAAACGAGTTCTTTCTAAATCCTGTATTATTACATATATGCACCAAATTTCAACTTTCTAGCTTTGACTGTTATCTAGAAAGAAAAAATAAATTTTATTCGTAAACTATGAGTTTCATCTTTCTATCAATCGCTGTTCTTGAAAAATAAGATTTTAAAAGTTTCCATTTCTTCCACCCCTTGCCACCACCTCCTCTCTTACCCAAAAATTTTTTTACAAAGAAAGTTTCCAACATATTTTTGATCAAATATGAAGATTATATTTTTGAGATAATTTGCTATCACCCTATTCTGTTCTCCATTGCACTCCGCCCTCAAATGTTTTTAACATCTTTTATTTCGACATCTTGATTTCGAAAACTTCAAATCAAAATCTCCTCTTTGTAATAAAAAAATTGTGTAATTGAGCATAAGTCAAAACTTTTTAAATTTAATTTTTTACGATTGCAGAAAATTTTTACCCATATTTTATGTAAATAAATATAATGCAGAAACGGGTCAAATTTACAACCGTCAAATTTTTATTTGTCAAAATGTTTGAATAGCCGGTTTTACCTTTCGAGTTCATTTTTTGCCACACTTTTTTGGTCAAATATTTGATAGAACGTCATACAGTCTAATATAAGCTTTATTAACAATTTTTTTTCTCCCTTTTCATTAGGAAAATGAATAAAATTTTTTTATTCCGAACATATCCGGAACCCCTTAAGATGTAACTTTTCAATTTTGAAAATGAAATTGAAATGATTTATTAAAATTTATTTCAATCCTTAGATTTACTTTAAATCAACATCAATTTGATTTATATAATAATTCAAGTCTTGAATTAGTCCAATTTTGCGTTAATCAATCTCTTGTCACTACGATTTATAAAAGTTTAATGTTGGCGTTACATACACATACTGGCAACACTAAGTCAATTATCATTCGAGCCAAAGCTTCCATTCAGAACCACAGCTTTACAATATCCAATTATATGAACGTAAAAAGCTCTACCCTCTTCTTAAGAGGGTTGAACTGTTTACTTCAAATCCCAGCGATGCCTTAGCTCTCAACAATATTATTAAAATTGTGACCGGATTCAATAAAAAATAAAATCAATTCTTGTTCCATGGAATCTATTTAAAAACATTTGTTGACTTTGTTTTATTTGTTACTAATAAAATACAATAGGTAAAAATTTAAGGTTGTTTAATAATCCGTATGGTGCGTTTTACCGACAAATATTGATTCAATTAATTTATATTTATTTAACTGAAACACTTAAAAATATATCTCTCAATGAAATTCGACACTAAAAGCATTAGCGACACATCATTTTAAATATTTGAAATTATATTCATTTTCCATGTCTCATTAACATGAATAGCGCGTGCCACTACACGACAAGGACATTTCTATAGCCTTTATAGAGGACTGCAATGTTACACACTTAAAAATAATATTTTCCTTTTATCTCGCGATAATTATACGACCTTTAAAACAAATTTTCAACTCAAATCATTTTGGCAAGTAAACGCCAAAGGAATTAGTTTTTGAAAATTGATCTTGAAAATATGACCAGCTTAATGAGTTTGAATAGGTGAATACCGTTGCCAAGAATTTTCTATGCTAACGGGTAAAAAAAAATTTATTTAAATTTCTATGTTTATATTTTCTCAAAAATTGTAAGAACTAAACTAAAACAGAGCGTTAGAAATAGAATAATTATTGTAATATTTTATTGTCTAGTACGCGAAATTGTTACGTTTTTACGATCGTCTTTAAATGTGATCGTTCATATTTACGATCATTCAGAATTTTCGTTTTATGACTGTAAGATTTGATTACTAGATATTATAAGATCCACTGTACTTACATAAAATTGTTAAAAATAGACTATAAGTAGTCTATCTGGCGACGAGTGGAAATATCAAACCGATCGTGTCAGGTAAAGCCGCAGTCAAAACAATTCACCACAATCGGAGAGTATCCTTTTTCTTAGAGTTGCGTAACCTTCACGTACGTAATTTATACACTATGTGAATTTTTATCATAAAAATTTTATCCACAAGACTAAACGGCCGTAAGAAAAACGAACTATATTTTGTTCGTGTCATGATCGCAGAATGATATTCATACCTCGTTTTAATGTTGTAGAAATTCAATATTATTCAGGGTGTGTAAATGAAGTGAAGATAGCGAAATATTAAACGCTCCAATGACATACATTATTTTACGCTTCCGTCTATTTAAGATTGCGTTGTTGCTGTTTTTGTATAAAATTAGATAGTATCCCAGAAGAATAATATCATAAAACGTCTAATCGACTCGAAATAGCTGATCCTGTAAACGTTAAAAGTGGCCACACGCGCAAAACTTGTACTTATATTTTGATCTTGCTATCATCGTCATAACATCGTTATTTTGAAATGCATTTGAAATATGTTATCTAAATAATGGCTATTTTATAACATTCTGTATTTTTTTAGTGATAT
The DNA here is from genome assembly GCA_951812415.1 of Beris morrisii. Classification (NCBI taxonomy): domain Eukaryota; kingdom Metazoa; phylum Arthropoda; class Insecta; order Diptera; family Stratiomyidae; genus Beris; species Beris morrisii. Next base: position 22,039,704 of record OX638311.1, read on the forward strand.
CCGATTTCTTCATGGCACGTGTGTGCTATTGCTATTTTCTAATCTAATTTATTATGCACAAAGCTTGTTTATTTTTTTGGCTGTAGCAGTAATAACTCTCCAACGCTAAGCTCTAACAAGATGAATTTCGTCTATTATGTTTTCACGGTTTTCAAACTGACCGTTCCAGTGAAGATTTTTCGACTGGTATGTCTTCAGTGGCAGTAACCAAAGCAACGATCGATTTCTTTTGGGAAGTTCGTGTAATGGTCTTCAAAGACGTCTCTGACACTGTAAAAGGACTCAAAAATTATACCATGTGTCGCTTCTTGCATAAAGGAGAGCTAATGTCCTACGTTCCACAATTTTTAACATCCGCCTGGTTTTATCCCCAAAAGGTTTACTGGCCATGAAATATGTAAAATACTAGCCGCGGCTACGCTCACGTTTGTTACTCCCGTTTCTCTCGTTGCTCTATTACTCCCATTTCTCCCGTTACTCCATTCTATATCCACCATCCTCTATCCACCATCCTCTATCCACCATCCTCCATCCTCTATCCACCATCCTCCATCCACTATGCTCTATCCCCTATCCAACATCCATCGTCCAACTTTATCATTTAGTAATAGGAACGGATAACTAATCACCGAAAACGAACGAACTGCCGCTAAATCATATTAAATACACTCAAATGTTGAAATAACTCGCGTACCACCAATTGTTAAATGATTTTGTTAACGCAGAAACCATCTCGGACGTGCCCTCAACAAATCACCAAGGTTTTATCGCAATCAGATGAGTTGTTTAGAAGCGTATACGGGTCAGACAAACAAACATTCATTTTTATAAATAGAGATAGAATTTCAGGGTGGCAATGTTTTGGAAATTTCAGGTGTACAACAATACTTTATTATTATAACTAATAAAACATATTGTGCTTAATTTATTTCATATAAGCTAATTTATTATATATTCTTATTGTGATTTTTTATTGAATAATATAATATATATATTCATGTTTTTTTTAATTATAAATTTGGATTGATTTTGTAATTTTCTGGAAATTATTTAATATTTCTATATTTACATGATCTTATACTTACGAGCGATTAAGGTTAAATAAATACTAATTAAAAAATTACGTGATTTTTTCTTCCGCGATATCTGGCATTATTCCCTAATTTTATATTTTATTTATATATTTAAATGTATTTATGTATGTAAATGTATTTTTTTGTTTTATTTGTTTATATTTTTTCTTTATTATTTTTTAATAATAAAGTATTGTTATCGACCTGAAATCAAAAAAAAAAATTAGAAACCTTTAAATTTTTATTTTCACGTTTTAGGACTTGTCACTCCCAAAAAATCAAAAAAAAAAGTGCGTCTATCCACCGTAGTGGACCCCTTTGCGATGTGGGTTGAGGGGTGTTGGAGTGGGGGGAAAAACGGACCCATTGTGCAACGCTCGGAAGCTGGGATTGAAACATTCTAAAATATTTATTCTGAACGGTTGATGTCAGAAAGTTTAAACTTTGTGGTTGTCATAAGTGATACTAGGATCTTAGAGAATGACTAAAATTTTGAAGGTGGGGAGGGGGGAACGGTCGAATAAGAATAACCAGGAGGCTATTTGGAACGTTATTTTTTAGGTTGTCAGTCGCATAGTGACCTACACCGCGTCTCTGCATTAAACGGAATTTTACCCGAAAAATAATAAAGTTGCGCCCAGACTGTTGGCAGATTTTTTTTTTAATTCTTCTACAGTATGCTTTCGGTTAAGACAAGGCATAACAATTGCACAGGTCATTGTGCAACGCGCTGTAACTATTAAAAGAAACACTGAAATAAAAGCCAGGGCATTGACTTTTATGTTGTTTCGATTTATTTATATCGTTCACAATCTACATTTCCATTATGTTATTTCTGTAGTCTTTTACCGATACATTCAATTACCCTTAAACAAATTTTGGTTTTATTTCAGTCGCCTTTGATCGTCAAAACCTCAATTGTAACCTCCTTTTGTTCGGCACCCATGCGAATACCATTTGTTTACAACAAATCTTTGCACTGCTACACATAAATTTAAATCTGTTTGTTATGCAAAATAAAATAAATAAAGTTTTGGCGACCACCCGTATAATCACAATAACAATCACACGAGCATTTCCAATCAAATTACTAGAGTTAATCTTTGCTCTACACTATGGTAAACATTATCCAAAAATTGATTGCTTTCATCGATTCTTAAATGCATATACAAATTTGAAAAAAAAAAAAATTTAAAGAAATAGCTAAGACGGATATCACATGAATTGCAATGAAGCTATTTTTGAAAACACTTTGTCTCCCTGTTGTGGTATTTTCGGTTTTTAGAAGCCCCAAAATAGATTAACAGGGCAGAACGCACTTTATAATGAAACTGAATTCATTATTCATGCCTCGTCAATTTATTCGATAAATGGATCTATTATAATTTTGTTGTTGTGATTTTAATGAATGTCAACTCTGAATCTAGATAACAGCAGTATTAATTAATGGACTATGGTATGTGGGGTGCCGACTTAAGAAAAGTATTCAAATGAAAATACCAAGGATTTTTTCTCATAAAATATTTATAGCGAGAAAGGATTTTGAATCAATAGATTGGAAACAAGTATTTTAAAAACAATGGATTATTGAAACTGACGTTTGATGTACTGTACGTCTATGAAGTTACTTTATAACTCTTTTAAAGCGTTTTACATTTCTGTAATTATTTGAGTCATTCAATGACCAGTCCTTATATTATCTAAATTGAAAAACCCCGTTTTTTTAATTTATCCACCACCTTAAACTAACTAAAAAAATTATCCATGAAATACATACATGTTTACGAATTTCGTCATATATTTTAGGTCTGTCGAGATAAGAAATAAATTTTACTTCGCCGGGCTCTTTAAGCGCCTAAAAACTGTTTTCCAAATTTGGGCTATATGGGCGTTAAAAATAATCTCCAAAAAACTTATTTAATTATTTTTCGATATTCAACCCCTTGAGGTGTAAGGTGGTAGTTTAAGTTTTCACGAATTCCGAAAAATGTTTTAGGTCTAAATTGATTGTGGTCATTCTTATGAATTCCGACATATCTTTTGGGTCTGATGAGATATCGAATTATTTTTTTATTTTTACTTTAAGGTACTTTCTATATGATCATCTAAAAATATGTTTCAGAAAATAAAAAAAGAATAAATTTGCTCACAGCCGGGGCTCAACTATTTTCTAAGTATTTGACTGACAACCTAAAATATAACCGATAATCTATTTGGGGCGTTATTTTTTAGGTTGTCAATCGCATTGTAACCTGCACTGCATCTTGGCATTAAACGAGTTCCGGACTTCTACCTAAAAAATTTTTTTTGGGTAATATTATAGTAATATTTTTTGGATATTGTTGTTCGATTTTTTCTATAGGAAGAAGTATACGAAAATTTGTTCATTGCTTGTACATTCTTTTCATTGAATATTCTCCGTTATTAGGTCAGGAGAACACAAAAAACCTTTATAATATCAATAAATCAAATTATATATGAGTGGAATTTTTTTTTTAAATTTAAAAAAATTCAAACCCAACAAAATAATTTTTTTTTTATAACAACAAAACAATTATTTTCGTATTTTCTCTTCCTATCGATCATTCACTAACATTTAATTCCTCTATCATCAGTCTTATAAATATATTACAGTGAAAGAATTTTAGATCAATACCCGAATCTATAGAAATCAGCTCGACGATTCACCTACGGTCCATCTAAGTGATTCACATACGAGTTACGTAACAGTACGCTTAGTGATTCACTTAAGAATCGTGAGTGAATCCACCTGTGAACTTATATCTGAAATAGATGAATTGTTAGTGATTCACTTACAATGCTTCGGGTTTACTGGGTAATGTTTAATGTGGAACACAAAATTTCACGATAAGTTTTTGAGGAAATAATTTTAAAATCTTTTTGGATCATAATTCCTAAAGTGACTATAAATCGACTATCAATACTAAATCAATAATAAATTTCTTGATTAATAAGTGAGGTAGGTGTATTTATTTCGTTGCCTACTACTAATTGCAGTCAAGGGTTTTAACTTCAGTTCTTACATCTCTTCAAGTTTGCCAGATTCTCATAATAATCTCATACAATGGTCACAATTTCAGTTTCACTAAACAGCCCAATCCTCAACAATTAATCGAATTTAATAGCGCAGGATGGCACAATCTCATCAAAAGCTCATTTAATTACCAAGTTATGGGTGGTAATTCTTCGAACGTATTTATTTTGAACTCTGGACATAAATTGCCATAAACCCAGTAAATTTTTGGAGTATGAGAAAATATCTGAGTCACACACCAGAAATCGTGAGTGTAAACCAGTGATCAAAGTGGATTTTGCCAGTGTCTGGACTGGACCAAAGAATAAAACGCGATTTCACAAGCAAAGGAATGGGTTAATTGAGATTCTTGTCTGGCGGGCGTCAAGACAAATACGATTTTATCTTTTATTTCCAATACGATGGCACTCATTTTGCTGCGAAGTAGATTCTAGACTAAATAGAGCTTATGACTAATACGAAATTTAGGCGACAGTTTTACGTATCCCAGAGTATCTTGGATTTATTGTATGTAGATACTTTCTTGTGTGCAGTCTAGTCAGAAAATATTTAAAAAAGAAATGTCATGACTTTTGGCAAGTTTCTTGACTTAGTAAGCTGTTTATAAGTGAAACGCTGGATCATTGCCTTTGGAATGAATAGAAAATGAATAATATTCTTATTTTTCGTCATCGTTTCGTTTCTAACGGAAATATCACGAGAATCTTTTATAATTCAGTTTCAGATTACACGTCCGTAATGATTTCGAAAATCTGCATCTTTATCTTTCATACAAAAGTGTAACCTGTACAAAATTCGCATTCAAAATCAAAGTCCAGAGCATAGACATTTTGAAGGCATAAGTGATGGGTTCAAAATCAAAATATTTCTCATCGGATTTGATAACTAATGAATTACTTTACTTTAAAACGACACAGCTTACTTTCGAACCACAAAGAGGTTTTCTTCAGCATTGACACTAGCCGAGGACCGTCTTCTTCGTAAAAGTGATTTTCATAGTCAGCTCTGAAACCCAAAAAAACAAGGAAGAACGTTCGCTTCTTTGGGAACCATAATCTATGTACTCGTACTCTCTGTGTAGTTGAGTTCAAAATTATTTATAATTTTTCTATTGATATAACCCAGATTCTGAATTTGTTTCTAATATTGTCGCAAACATGTTACTATCAAATCTTAGCGGGTGACGACGTCGTCGCACAGTTTGCGTTCTTATTTTTAGTGAGAAACATAAACTCGAAAGCCAATCGAGCTTTGACTTTTCGCCGACACCATTTACATGACATACAACAAGTAGGAAGTATGTATCTTACAATTAATCCGATATTCCATCGTCGTGAACCGAATAACCATCAATTGATAGAAAAAAAATCGATTTGTCTTCCGGTATCATGAGACACTGATCGCTTTTCTTATGGACTCGGTGCATTTTCCAGCGTCCTTTAGTTCGAAACGTCGACTTATTGAGAAGCACTGGTACAAAACCCACTTTAACTGCTTGAAAGGTGTTCACGGGTAGCCTGGCATAGAATATATTTCATTTGGCACTGATTGTGCGGCTAGTCCAATGTGTAGATATACTCCCGCGTAGAGTGACACAAGGTGTAGTTCTATGCGAAGCTATTTTATCATCGAAAAGAAAAATCTAGAAATACTAATTTTTTTAGCGAGCTAGGGGCCTCAGGTATTCCAATTCAAAGTTCATATGCACTGAACCGTCTAATCCGTGAAATATATTTGACCGCGTTGGGAATGCATATATAATTATGCCGTAGTATGCATTGGAGATATCGGATTAAAATTATTCATTTAATCAACGTCAGACATGCATATGTCTGAATATCGATCCGATTTAATGAAAACGTATCTTGAAACAAAATCCAATAAAATTGTATTAGATGAAATTGCGCATCGTCTGTAGTCTTCTATACCAATTTAAATAGGTTGCGTGCTCTTTTTCATTAGAAAATTTTTTATGTAGGTACACATCGTACCACCATGACTAAACAGAACTTTAATTTATTTTGTTATCAATTGTAAGCAAATTGAAGAGATTATTGTATTAATTGTAGAGCTGGAAAGTATGAGCCTTCATAATGTCAATTATATTTACATACTATCTATTATCAAAATTCGCAAAGCTTTTGAAGATTATTGACAGAATTACTGAACAATTTCTATTGTTATTATGCGTTCCGCAGATTAATTGCACAAATTTTTCAACAACTTTTGGATGGAAGGTACAAGAAGTTCGCTTTTGATTTTTCTCATTTGTATTCCTGGAAAATATTGAAAAATTGACTTTAAATTTGGAGATGTCAGGCAATATTCATTAACACCCATTTTAAAGAGCATTTGTATGGGAGCTACCCGAAGGAGTGTGATAATTGTGCCTATATTAATGAACTTACTGTAAACCATTCTATTATGCGGACACTAAATATTAACTATTAACTTATCGTGCGTTCAGATATAGGTACGTTACAAACTTTTAGCGTACTGTATTGAACTCAAAAATACTCTTTCTGGGATCATTTGTTATTTATTGCTGCTTTTTTTGGCAGATTAAAGATTTCCACAGTAGATGGTCTGGAAAAACAACACATCTACTGATATGGTAGATACTGTGTGATTTGTAGCTGTAGAAAGTTTGCTTAAACAGTTATCAGCCTGCAGCTAATATCATGGATGGACAAAGTAAAGATTAAAATGGAACAAATTAAAATAACAATCAATCAGTGTGACATATAAAAAGATTTATCACAGGCATACTGTTGAAAATGAGGAAGTTGCGACGACGTGAACGTTAAAGTAAATAAAACTATAAGATTTAAACCATTTTCCATTCACCTATAAAATTGGTGTATACGAAATACGCAGGTAAAGCATATTATAAGAAAAAAACAGTTGACAGTCAGGCATACTGTAAACTATGTACATCGCATCTCAGTACTAAACGCGTTCCGGACTTCTACCTAAAAAATAATAAAGTTGCGCCCAGACTATTGGCAGATTTTTTGCCTCATTTCTATAGGGAGGAATGCTACTCTTTAAATAAAGTTTAAAAATACGGAAAATCCGAAAAATATCAACGAAGTGAAGTGAAGTCTCAATTAAGGTTATCGCTACATAATCAAAAAGATATATGAATTTCGTTTCAAGTTTATAGCATAAGCCGTTCGTGAGGTTGGAAAAAGTTTAAATTGGACCCTTCATTTTTCCTTTTTGTTATTCACTACTTCTAAGACGAGAAAATACACATAAAAGCAATGTGTAGATCTTGTTAGATATTATTAGGGCCATTATTACGATCTTTAGTTAAACTCTAACTGGAAATTTAACTCGGAGATTTGGTTGAAAATCTGTCAGTTAAAATTTCAGTTAGGACGTAACTGAACATCGTAGAAACGGCCCTTAGAGTAATAATGGTAAATTAGTATGTCTATCGAGTATCGAAACAACCTCATATTCTTTCGACTGATAATCGGCTTATCGAAAATTGTACTGCTAAACTGTTCTACTTACTACTACTACTGTTTCAAATATTACTTTAAAAATATAATTATTGCATCACAGCATTGCGAAGATTTTTGTATTTTAATCTTAAGTTTAATATTTCCATTGATTACTAATACCTACAATCAGTTATTGCTCGCATACAGGAAGAGTATCTACATTCGGTCAATGGTGCTATTCATTATTCAGCCTTTCTTTATTAATTATTGATGACACTTATTAACTTTATCATCAATATTAAAACAAATCGAAATAAGTTTTGTCGGTCACGCGTTCTGCATGATCTGTCTGTTTCCGTTTATTTAGACTATGTAAGATCTTGGAGCCAGTTTTTATCAGCAATTTTAGACTCGAGCTTATTGCTCGCTTTTATCATTTTACTGATTATAAATTATGTGTTTTAGCATTTTCACGGTAACTGACATATGTATTTTTTGACTTTGAAAAAATCTATAATTGAATTGTGGATGAAAATAGAGTTCGTGATTAAGGCAAAGACTTTCCTCGAAAAGTAGATCTAAATGTAACAATAATTACCTCAGTATCAGCGCTGAGGTAACTCTGACTAACCTTCACATCTCAGCACTATTTTTTTAATTTTTATTATCGTCGGTAGATGGTGTAAAAAGTGTGCAACTGACAAAATAAATATTTCGAGATGTCAGACTTTTAACGTTTGCTGTTTCTGAAAGTTCATAAATTTTCTTTTCGATGCTTTCTTATGAAATCGGAAATGAATTTGTGAACGTCTTTAATAGATTTATTCTCAAAAAGAAAATATTTCAAAAATAATTTAAGAGTTCCTGCATTTCAACACTTTGATCACGTCACCGACAATAACCAAAACCTGAATCGGAGTATTACGTTTGACAGTGACATAAGCTCTACTGTGGTACTCGCCTTTTACCCGAACTTTACCCTTAAAAATAAAGTTGTGCCCAAATCATTGGCAGATCTTTTTTTTCAATTTCAATAAAAACACAGGTGATAAAGTATAGACAACCCCTTAGCGCCTATATATCAAGAAATTCTGGATTTTATAGAAAGAGTAAATAGAAAGTTCCTTACACAATTCGATATATCATCACTCCTAAGAAATATATCAGAACACAATCATTTTACACCCATTTCCTCAACCCCGAAATGGGTGTAAAATGAACGCAAAATGATATTTATATTAAGCCGAAGGTCCTAGTCACTAGCGCTTTTAATAATTTTTGTACATATAATATATTTATATATATTTAATTATTTTTAAAAAATAAAAAAATATTTATATTATAATTATTAAAAAGATTTGTCGGAATTCGTGAAAACTTACACAACCACGTTACAACAGCCCCTTGGGGTTAACATCGAAAAATGCTTAAATTGGTATTTTGACGGTTATATGTATTAAAAAACTTTAGAATATCAATTCAATATCTCATTAGACGTAAGAAATACGTTAAAATTCGTAAAAGGCCCACAGAATTAAAATTAATTTGATACCCTCGACAGACCTAAAATATATGACGATATTCGTGAAAATGTAAAATGTAAGTTTTCACGAACAATATTTAATTTTTTGTTGTGGTTTGTTGCAGTTTGCATTTTCCTTTCAAATTTTACTAGTAATTCAGTTGGCATAGTATTTACTAATTTAGTTTTAGTTCGCGTTAAGAGAAATGTGAAGATTAGTTGAATCGAATTTTTAAGCATTTCTTCTGGATATCTACATTTTGAGCTTGTGCACTGAAGTAAAAACTCTTTCTAAACAACCTGTTTTCACGGTGATACTTTCTAATGATAGCACTATCCTGATTCCTGAGAGCACAAAACATGTGTGACAGTTTGAAAGTGCGATAGTATGTTGTATAAACGGCAGGATAGTTAAGCAATGCGATACAAGGCTATCTAACGTCAACTTGATATTCATTTGATCGCAAAGTAAAAAAATCACGACAGTTCGGTTTGTACGGCGATAGTTGGCGTCAAAATATTATGAATTTCGCGATAGGGCTACCAACTCTCCGCTATCATGATAGTGCGAAAGTAACTATCAATTTATAATTCCGACGTAAACCTGGACTTAAATTATGGTAAGCTCTAGGAGTGATTACTTCTTTACGGGTTCTATTTTTTAAGGACTACTCAAGAAATTTTGGATATATTTGCTTGTGAATTTAACTTTATGAAACAACTGTGTACCTACTAATATCATCAGCCGTGTAAGAATAAGTACCTAAAATACCTTTCGGCCATACACTGAAAGATATATAGGGCGTCTCTAGAATCGCCTCTGTTTCTAATCAAAGAACAAAATATTTAACCAAATGTTCGACGTTATTTATCTTCAAGTGCTAGTCCGCTACTTGTCCGAATACTGACTGGGCACTGCTTGCTAGGGAAGCATGCTATGCGTATAGGGATCGCTGACTCTGACGTGTGCAGGCATGTGTGTGAGTGTCAGGCGGTTGCAAGGAGGCGACTGAGGTGGCTGGGCAGTCTTTTCTTTGACAATTTGGAGGACCTGAGGTCAAAAGGGCATGATAAGCTAGTCAAGTTCGTTAGGGATCTGGGTTGTTTAGGGGATGTTTAGTGACCTACGAGGTTCTGAAGGGATCGCTATGGGCCCTTTTGGTGGCTAGGTTACGCGGTGGCTCAGCGCTGCTAAAACTAAAACTAAAAAAAACTAGTTCACTAATACAGTTTGCTCGAATTCCTTCTCTTTATAGGATTAAGACCTTATTGTTTTTTATACATTGATTTTATATACTTTACACTTTTGCGGTTCTAATATCACTTTATGACTTATACTAATGAATTCACAATTAAGTTATCGAAAACTGATCAGTGTTGAAGTTTATGTTGAATTTTTGTACTACATGTGATGCATCGCAAAAGGCTAGAGCTCATTCGATGTTGTACATGGAATGTTGGAGAAAAGTTCAAACATCCAGTTAGAACACCCAATTAAATTTCTCTAGATCAATCTGGAAATCCCTACTTCATTCTACTCATGATTTTTCGATAAAAGTTGCCAAAGCATACATGTAACAATATATTTATAGCTACCCTGCAGCTAGTAATAGACAACTATTTATGTAATTTTTCAATTCCTACCATTGTTCGTTCCTTTTCACGTGCGATTTACTGGTTGAGAAAATCGATTAATATTCGAAATTATTTTTAAACTTGAGTATTCGTATTGGTTATACTACGTCTATGTTTTCAAGCCGTTGATTTTCAAAATTAACTTTTTTTTTTAATAGCACTTCTTGGTATCACAGCTAGTCTAAAAATATATAGTGGAATTGAACTATCATTGAACCTTGTGGCATTCATAAACCAATATTTCAATTAATTTTTCTATGGTATTTCTATAGTATCAAACTGGTTTCGCAATTTTCGCCAAATAATTAGTTTTATAGCAAAATTTTTTTTTTCGCTAGAAATTCAAATTTTACGATTTATTGTTATATACAATCATTAATCATTATATAAATGTATTATATTTTATTATATATATTTTTTATTATCTATAAAAAAAAATTCCCATTGAATCAATCAATCAATCGGTGACTATGTACAGAAAATCGTACTTATAAATAATATGCTTTTTATTACAGAAATGTAACAATTAAACGATAATAGTAGGTTACCTATCGATAGATCACTATTTTTATTATTTAGAAAATTGATCACTACTAGAACATATTATCATCTTGGGAATCCACCAGTCTGTCCACGTGATTCTATTGGAACGATCGTAAATCGAAATGATCGTACATTTATAAATATCAATTGTTGGTTCGATCGTTTTCTGTGCCCCGTAAGGTGCAATAAGTTTTTGTTAGATGTCTAGTCTGTCAGTAATTAAATATTTTCTATGACCGAATGACGTTCATTTAACAAAACCACAGATTGTTTTCTTGAATATTAATATTTAACATTATGATAATAGGCATGGTATCGCCAATTGTTTGTTTGTTATAAAGTGCACACTTTCAATTTTTTCTAGTAATTCATCTTGATTCAAAACAAATCGTGGAATCGGCAAATAAATACACGCTTGATGTTATTTAGAATTCGAATTGTATAGTTTAATGATTAACATAACAAAATTTTGCTCTTGGAAACAATTATATAATAGGTGAAAAGTTGAAAAAACAAATAATTATTAATTGTTATAGGGGAGATAGCAGCTTGTTTTATATGAGATTACATTTAATTCTTCTATAATGACACTTTCACCAATTCCGTATACTCGTACTGCTTTTTTCTTTCAAAAATAACAGAGTTCTTTAATCAGGAGAACTACTTACCTAACAACCAGTGAAGTCTATACAAACCACACTTAACAAAACTTGGTCTCCAAAATCGATAGAGCAAGTAAATAGCAATTGGTTGCTTCTTAGACAAATCACAAATGTTTTCGTCAGCACTCAATTATGAAAGATATAATCCCAAACATCCTATCAAACGCATTCTCCTAACAATTGTTCTCTGGAAAAAAATTAATTATGAAGTTTTGATGGTAAAACCTGAGATCGGTCTAAGAGACGATCGTATTGACCAAGATCCGATCGCAGAAATATTTTTGATGAAATCGAAGTCCAATTTGGGCGGCCGCGCCATTGAAAAACAAGATTACCACCTCTGTATTTTGAAATAGAGAAGAAAAAAGAAGGATCACTACATATTGGCTTTTGTGTTCGAAGACGAAGTAAGTGATGGGATTTGGCTTTCTCAGTCCAAGACGAGGATCCTTAATCTAGTAGGATTCAAAACTGGCATAGCGGACGCGCACAAAGATCAACTGCACTATGTATATTATATGCAGTTTTCCAAGTGTAGAAACTAGCTATAGGGCGCTACACTATAAATTATATTAGACAGGCAGGTTACAGTGGCTCCTTCTTCATCTCTGGACCAGAGATGAGCAGTTTTCGTGCACTCTTTTTCCACCGTACTTCTTTTTGATTGTCCTTCCGGTGACCACACTGTCCAAATTTGAGTTCTCTGCCTTTTCGCGGTTCTCATCCAATTTTTTCATATTGGTCCACAAAGAGCCTGGATAGGAGGAGCTAATCTGCACTGCTTCTCTTCTTGGGATCGCCAGACGGAATTCATTTTGGCTACTCACTTTGCTACAGTGAGATTCTCTTTTTTCAGAAAAGATATCCGGTCAGACTTCCAGGGCATTATAGTACTTCCCTGATATAAAGCACCTCCTACACTTTATCGAAAGACAAAGATCAGTTCTCAATTTGTATTGCCGGGGATTGTTAGCCCATTGATCAACCCGTTGAGGGGAAATAAAAGTCATGAGATTTTTGGAAATGGTTATTGCGAAGAGGAGAAGTTTGGATTCAAACCCATTTCTACTGGGATCGAACTTATTCATGTTACTGAACCAGTTTCGAATAGTTAATCATTCCATAAATTGTTCATGTGTAGGCTATAAACTTGTCTGAAGTATCCACATTAATATCCTAGACAGAAAGAATTGCACATTATACGGCACATTGCTCACGTTTCGACACTAAAATGGTAAATTTTCAGTAAATTCCGTAAGTTTATTGATATTCTGAATGACCAATTATAAACTAATATTGTCTTATTAGTCTTCTTCAAACGACAAATATAGACTTGCTTGCGGATCATTCGGCGATAATAAAATAAAATATGTTCGAATGAGACAGATATGAAACTACCTTCTTCTATGGCACGACAGCCCAAAACTGACGTTGATCTCGCCGATAACATTTCTTTGCTCGAATTTGGGATATTCCGATGTAAAGCTTTTCTTCGAAGCTCCTCAATATTGTTGTTTTTTCCGGGGATATGTTGTTTCATCCCCTCCTCCCTTTTCACAGTGGCATGGCGTTCATGGAAGCAAGGAAAGCATTGCTTCAATTACATTTGCCTGAGAAATATCCAAGATGTATTTTTTCTAAATAGTGAAAAAAAAATTCGTAATAAACTATTTAATTGCGAACATCTCACAGATCCGAATTGGTAATACCACGAAAAGAAAGTTATTAAAAAAAACCTAGGTGAACGCATAAGGAAGCAATTCTAATTCTGGGTGTTTGATTGATTCCGTAAAAAATCTACTGTGACGTTATTTAACAAAAAGTAAACCAACAACGTATGTTGGAGGCAAGGAGGAATTTGCTTCCAAGTTCTCCTCACAAGTAGTAGAGCTGCTTAAGCATAGCCGCTGTAAGAACTTGGTCCCCCTTTCGCATAGCTTAGCAGATTGCACTTTGCTTATATTTTCTTGTGGACTGAGAATGCGATGTGTGGCGAGGGCTACCAGAGTAGGATAGAAATTGAATTTTGGACAAAGTTAGGAACTGAAATGTAATGACTTCATGATCCCGTCGTGACTTCTGTGTGGTTTTATATTAGCAATATTAAAAGTAGCTAACGATAGAAGTTCCATTAATATACCGCAAATTCACAGAAAACATAATCTTAGGAAATTTTTGGTATTAACCAATTGCTTCCCTTAGTTGAATTATTACCTCAGTTTTAAGGATTTTTGGGAAACGGATTACGTGGAAACCAGTATCAAGACATGAAAAGAATTCAAACCAACGATTTTTGTGATGATAGACTACGGCACGATCGTACTACGCTTCCTAAAACACAACAAGAAACTTTAACGGAGTGTAATTAATGGGACCCAAACATTTAATTTTATTGTTCTTTTAGTAATACAGTATTTTGACCAAACCGAAATTTTCAAAAAATTATCTATAAAATGTTTGACGTACGGGAGTGGCTGAAAGTAAATTTTTTTATATCTCAGTAATCACTTATGATAAAAATTTGAAATTTGGAACATACAACTAAAAAATTGCAAAATTTTGGTTAACATTTTTTTTTTAAATTTTTGGTGGTGAAATAGTGTGCTCTATATTTTTGGAACCCTTTAGCCTATTTACTCTTGGTACAATACGTTCATGTATAGTAGTAGTAAACTTTTTAAATACATTCGGTAAGAGGGGAGGGAGTTGAGTGCAAATCGAATTTTTGGGGTTTTTAGATGGCAGGAACGAGTTACTGACAACCTAAAAAAAAAAATCCGGTTGCCAGCCGTAATTAAAGCTTAAACGCGTCCCGGACCCGAAAATAATGAACTTACGCCTGTTCAACGCTATAATAGGTTAAGGGAAAAAATTTCTTTGAGATCCTCTAACATAATAAATTACATGTCTAACATTCAATTATGCAACAAAATATGTTTGACCTTGAAATATGACTTAATATACGAGTGTAAAAAGAATACAATTTCGTCAAGTCATAAGAATACTTATTCTTATTATAATAAATGTTATTGTATTTGTTTGTGTTAAAACTTGTTCTCCATTAAGTTAATAATCTTCTTGGACATTATGTACATTGCTCATACCTAAAGATTTGGTTCCGTGTCAGAAGTAAAGAAATTTATCATCGAAATTTATTATTTAATTTTTGTAAACACGATTAATTTGTTGATAATTTTAATATTGCTTACTAATACCAAATGAATTTGTTTATAAATTTTGATATGATTCATTTTATTTACGAAGTTAGCAATAACTGAAGCCATAGGTATTCCTAACTAATTACATGTTCATCACCTGTACTCTGAATGGTAGAAAATATACCATAAAATCAGTGAGCTTACCAGTTTATTAATAATTCCGAACAACTTACAACTTTGAAATAAAATACCTTAAAACACTTGGTACAAAAAGCTTACGGAAAATACCCTTGTAAATCCACCGAATTACAAGTAATCAATACGTAAGTCGTTTCGTTCGTATAAATTCTTATTTTCAGTTTATTTTTGTGATATTATAAATGAAAATAAATATAAATTTATCGGAGTTTATATTTAGTTGTAATCGAATTGACGGCAATTATACTAGTTGGTGACGATATCATCACACCTTTTAGCCGCCCAAATATAGGGCAAATAGACCGAAACCCGTTTGTGTTAATTAAACATATCGTAAAAGCGTTAGAGACGTCTCTAAGTGCACTCTAATTGATTAATGTGGGAAAAGTTTCAGTAGTATATTGAGTGTAAAGTACAGAAAATTTCCATAACCTAATTAGGTTCTTCATATGGCTTAAGTAGGAAAATTAGTACTTTTAGCATTATTGCAATTTCTCTTTATAAAATTATAATTTCACGTGGTTATGTACTATTTTTATTGCATTTGATATTCTACAATCTGTCTTCAATTATAATATCATAAACCTTATTCGCTTGGATTCATAACTAATAATGTAAATTACATAAAAACTGTAAGATGTGTAAATGTTTAGAAAATATTGGAATTCATACCGAAATGTATCGTTAAATTATTTATTGCATATTTATTTTCAGCCACGAAAAGTGCATTAAAATTTAATCTGTTACGCAAAAGCTGAATATTTCTAGCGCTACAGGACAGGTCTGATGTCTAAACTTAATTCCGTGGAAAATAAAGTTATGACCACAGATTCCCGATAGGGGGCCGACACCTACTGACTTCTTTTTTCTCGACTGTTTATTTCCATGTGTTTCGCGGTCGATAATTCAAATATGATCTTCAAAGCTCATCGCTCAATTTTTTTTTAAAAAAAAAAAAGATAAATGGCGTTTCAGATATGGTCTTAATATGTTGACTTGCAGCCGAGAGGAGTTGATGGAGTAGGACGGTAAAAGTGGGAGAGGGGTGATTGCAAAAAAATTTGGTAAAAGTCGAAATGTTGGATATGTCACCGTAAACAATTAACTTTCCAAATAGCCCCTTGGGTAACTTTAAGGGTGCCTTAAATGCCTTTCCGGAAAATAAATGTAGAAAGTTTTCAAGGAATTTTGTATGGAAACTACTCTTTTGTATAGAAGAAATCCGAAAGGTTTAGATGAGTTCACCAGAACCTCGTTTTTGAGTACGATACCTTAGGATGTTTTGGTCATGGCTGCAGAGTTGAGTTCAAATTTTCATACGAATTTCAACTGATCTTGTGTTTTCATGAACACTAAATCTAGTATTACAATGTTTGACATGCTGTCAAATATTTATCAAAAAAAATAGATGGAAAGTTCTGTCAAATTTTTGCCATCAAATTAAAGTTAGTGTAGGTCAAATAAAAGAATGTGGTAAACAGGAATTTGACGATTACACTATCTGGCAGCATTTGGCAGGAAAAATAGTGAACAATTTTTCTCGGTTTCAACCCGAGTTCAACTGGCCATGAAAACATAGTGAATACATATCATATCGTCACCCTTATTCTCTAGGCTCGGAAGTGCAAATTTATCACTTTTGCACTAATGTAATTTTGTTTTACAAAATGGTTCAAAGAAGTTATGCCGTGACATTTTTAATATGAGACCGTGTTAAGTATACAGCAATAATCAGGAGAAATTGAAAGCGTTTAAAAAAAACGATTTTTAGCAACAGTTTGTACTTTCAAATAGCTATAACTCAAATTCACTGATTTGCACTTTTGTGCCTCTGCCACAAGGGTGACGATATAATTTCGTCTGGCGTTTCGCTCAAATTTTGCTGTTTGCCCAAATTTAAACAATTGTAAAATTTTAAGAAATTTTCAACTCTGAAATAATGTGTATTTTTACGTTTTAAAAAAGTAAAAAAAATTGTCCGTCTGTCCGACGTAAACGTAATACGCAGTACGCAAATGAGTTTGAAGGGGCGTGGCTCATAATCCCATTAAAATATTAAGTTCAATTTTTTTGGTGTATGGATTAGGTGAATCCTTTTAAGGGTGACTTTTATCGGTATGAAGGGGCGGTGCGTGGTGGGAGGAACGGTGTAGACGCTTTTCGGACTTCTATATAAAATTATAAAGTAGTGCCCAGACTAGACTTTTGACAGATTATTTACATTATGACTTCCGATTTGGGTCATATGTGATCCACCCGGGGGCCTCGGATACTGATGATTATAAGGTGTTTTCAAGTGATCTGCATAAGTGTTAATGAAATACTCAAATCTTTGACGTTAGCTTATAACAAAAGAAGCGTGCTAACACCATCTATTTATTTTTTTTTGCTCTTCTATAGTTTACGCAAAACTTTTCCATTCAAGTTTTTGGTCTCGAGCAAATTGTTAGCGAGTTACTTAGTAAAATTAAAATCTGTAAAGATTTTTCGTCAGCCTTTTGGAAAATTTTTATGGTAATAAAATGTTCCTAAGTTAATCAGCAATCGACAACCCTAAGACGAAGTAGACTGTTAGTTTTTAATCGGCTTTAAACGACTTTTGTATGGGATCTACTCAGTTGAACGATTTCTTGAGTTATGAGTCAATAATTTCTCAAAGACTTTTGTATGGAGCTTACATGACGGACTTGCTCTATATTCTTCACATTTTTATTCTTTTCTCTATAACTATTGTAAAATTAACGTATACCAAGTGTGAAAGCATAATTGGGAATAAATAATATTAAAAGTTAAGGAAAGTTGTATGTAAGGAGTAGGGCCGGGCCGTCTCTTTAGTAGGACATATGAGAAGGTATAGATACTATTAGGTACACTCACAAAAGCCTATACCGAGTGTTCTTATTTTTAAAAACTTTAGTAAGGCAGTTTCTCGAATGATTCTGGCAATTTCGTCCGTTAAAAAACTTGCAAAGCATTTTACATCGTTTAAAAATTATACCTTGCTACGTCGAAATTTACATCTACCGTAGTTGGACGTGACTTTCAAATTAAAAGTTGCAACCTAACAAAATTTAAATGTTTATAATAAAATAATATTAATAAATTTCCTGTTGTTTCTTTCGTCACAACGCCTTGCATACTGCTTCTTATTTGATTTGTTCCGTAGCGTTGGTTGATATTTTTCTTGGTTAGTGCCAGCACTGACTATTATTAAATTGTTGACCTGTTTAACATCAAACTGAGTAGAATGAAATCAAATCACTACAATTCTAACTATAGAAATTTAATGAAAAAGTTTGATTAAAACTGCGACATCAATTTCAATAAACAACTCTGTGACACGCAAATAAAAGATACAATTTATATTTCTTTATTTTTTCAGAGTAGGTATGTAGTACTAGGCACAGTACCAGGACTTTACTTTATGAATAATCAAAACCATAATTCTCCTTGAACTCGTAGGGGTAATGGGATTTTGTATAGACGTTATGAAGGAGAGAAGGTTTTTCTTTGATGTGATGGAGAAAATTGATTTTCATTGTCAGAGATTGGTAGAAAGAACATGAAGTTGATTAGGTAAAACCGACGAAAAGATTGCATCACGGTATAATATTGATGGTATGGCTTTGCCAATTACAGCATACATAACCTTTACGATTAGATAATTCCTATTCTATTCGGAAGTTTGCGTGAGTTGTGCTGGTACTAAGTGATACAAAATTGCCTACATCCATAATTACTTAAATTTTCGCTATTAGACAGAATTGTTGAAATCTCAAGCATGTGAAATGTGAAAAATGCTTAAAATGGAATATAATAAATTCCAATGATTCAATCAATGTAGCATATTTATTTGCAATCATTGCTGCGCTGCGTACGCCAGCTCAAATCAAATTTTCCTCGGTAAGTAAATTTTCCCGGATGTTTCAATAGTCAAATATTAAACCTTAATATTAATATTATAATATTAGAAATGTTAATATTTAAAAATTTTGGTAACTGCCATCGAGAAGAACAATAAATTTAATTTTCAATTTAAAATTTCAATTATCAATAATTTAAGATTGATCGAAATCAAATTGTCAAATATATATACATATTTAAATATGCAGCAGTGCATGCAGCGCTGCATTGAATAGATTTTATGTTGATTAAATAAAAAAATGTTGATTAAATAAAAAAATCTGTCAAAAATGAATAAAGGTCACCAATCTTGAACAAAAAAAAATAATTTTTATATCTTAAGAAGCGTGTCAGATAAAGTCTTGAAATTTTTACATGAGTAAGGCCTAGTAGACCTCTAGCAGAGAAAAATAAAAATGGTGGTATGGGTAAGGGGTGAGGGCTGAGGGTGGAGGAGGTAGAAAATAAAAGTGTTTGATTCATCGAATTAATTTTACGGTCGTATGCCAAGAAAATGTATTCCGAATTTTTTGATATTCAGTCCGTAAGGTAGTGTATTCGATATTCAGCCCCTAGAGAATCTGTGTACGTTTTCACGAATTCACAAATTTTTTAGGTTTAATAAGATATCGAATTCGCTTTTACTTCTAAGGGCTTTATATAAATAAAAAAATTAATTTCAGATTTTTGCGATATACTGTAGTATGTCTTCATTGACTTTCAAATTAAATTCAAAGATTTTTACGCATTAGGAGATGCAAAATAATCGCGTTTGTTTTTACGAATTCCGATAGAGTACCACACTGTATGCCATACAGTCAAATATTTGACTAAACAAATTTGACACAAGGTTCTGTAAAAAAATTTTCCATAAAAATAGAGTTAGATAGATATATAATCGAGCAAATAAAAAAGGTGTCAAACAAAAATTTGACACTTACTCTATATAACAGCATTTGCCAGGGAAAATAGTCAAATATTTTACAACATGGCATACAGTGTTGTACTAGCTTTAGGTCTGATGAATTATCTCTTACTTTAACGGAATTTCTATAATCGCTTATGAATATGTTCCTAAATTTTTCGATAGTTAACCCCCAGAAATAAATAAAAAATCTTCCAACAGTCGCAATTTTATTATTTGTTGGTAGAAGGTCGCATTTAATCCTTAGATGCGGTGCAGATTACTATGCGACTGACAGCCTAAAGAATAACATGCACAAACTCTTATACATGAGAAAAAATGACGACTGTATGGTAACTAATCCAAGGAGAAGGATAATTTCATTATTAAATAATAATAAAGTAAAACTGATTTATTAAGCTCCGAAAGAAATAGTAGATTGAACGAAGAGACGACCTTAATGTCTCCATATATGGCCTGGCACACCCAAAGTTGAAATTTCTTTAAAAATATCGTGATATATTGCTGGTGATGTGAGAATTAGGGTCTTATGGTGGTTGGGGACATTAGTTACTGTTATAGTTGAAAGATACCGATTGACAGAAATTGAACAAAAATTATGAACGTGTACAAAATTTAATGAAAATCTATCGAGCCAGCCATTTCTCTCCTGTACTCAAGGGCGTAAAGTAAAATCACCCCAACTTCTTCGGGTACATCGCATACAAAATTCCTCGAAACAAGTCATGACACTTATGTTCTGGAATTTAAAAATTTCGCACGACAAACTTTTTTTAATTAAATATTGCAGGAACTGACAATATTGCGGTACTTTTTTAATTAGCTACCATACAAAAGTTCTTAATAAAAATGGTTCCTTTTTTTCCCGAAGGGGCGATAACTACGGAACGGAAGGTATTGGATATAAAAGACAAAATTCTCGGGAAGCGGGGTTATGTAGGTACACTTATTTTGAAAGCATCAAAACTAGAAAGCAGAGTGAAATGAAGATACTGTTTCCGGCTGCCATACAAAAGTCTTTAAAAAAATGTGTGCTTTCTGATTAGTCAACTTGAATCAGTTGTAACCGTGTTTAAGCTGTTACAAATGCTAAGAAGAAACGGAGTTAGTAGGGTAAATTGATCGCTCTAGCTCAAAAACTTTCGAAGTTATTCACCTTTAATTTTACTCATTTCGTAATTGAGCAATTCTTTTTTTTAATAAAAAGCAATTAAAAAGTGATAACCGTAGTTTAACAAAACGTTACGTACTAATGTTACTAATATCCTTCTGATCCAGCTACTTTAAGGGGGTCGTCTAGTGTGAAGGCAGTTTGTTAATGCTTTTTTGGGGAATTTTTTTTTGACAAACCATTAAAATAAAATAATTTATAAATTGTATATCATTTTCATTAACATTTAAACAAACTTTGTGAATTTTTTGAAGTCATTATATAGAATATAGTCGGAGATACACCGCCCAACAGGAACACATATATAAAAAGAGGTGCTCCACTGCTGCCATGATTCCGGCCGTTCTGCTTATGTGAAATCAAAAAACCAAACGCAATTTTAATCGTGAGACTTGAGGCTCTACATGGAACTAAAATAAAGTTAGAATTCCAAAAAATTATTTTTTTTACGACTTTCAAAAAAAATTAAATTTTTCGTATTTTTTTGGGGTCTATATAGCTGATAAAAAGAAAACTAACTAAGCAATCTTAATTATTTTAGTTCAACTTGTAGTTATATATGTATTAAAGATGCTGTATAAATTTAAGCAGAATCAATCAAATAGTTTTTGAGATATCATGGCAGCAGTTTGAAAAAATCGTGTTTTGATAAAAACGCGTTTGAAAGTTGTTGCATATAATTCATAATAAGAAAATGGTTTCACCATCAATCTGCTATGCCTGGACCATAGAGTACACCTTCCTCTTTTTCAAAGGTTTTGTGAACAGTTCTGGGTACCCATTAGTTGAGTCTAGTACACAAAAAAGCTAGATAAGCAGTTGGGCTCGAGAATATTCGATGCGAAAGCCAGCGCTGCGCCGCCCCGCGCGCTCCGTATAGCTCCTCCGGTTTACGGCTGTAACTTTTCAACGGCTTCAAATTTCGAAAAATTCTTTTACCCACGTCTTCTATACATGTTTTAGATGTGATTTATGAAAAAAAAAAAAAATTTATTTTTTTGATCTGACACACTAGACGACCCCCTTAATCAACATACCTTAAAATTTTGCATATTTGAAAACACCCTCTTTCCCAGCACATAGTCGAAAGGATGTATAAAAAAAACTATATGAGCAGATGGTACTTTATATGTCAGGAAACCATTAAGACCTTTGGGTTTTCCTGTATTTTTCATAAGTTATACCAAACTTCTATGAAGAAAAGATCCTGAGTGTGAAATTCAATTACGTCTTCCAATAATATAATGTCCTTACCTTATTAATCTTAATTTTTATTTGTCTACTTACATTTGAATTACAATCCACTTTTTCTGCAGTAAGTAAGAAAATCTTAATATTTAACAAATGGAATTTCTTTAAATATAAATAAAAAGATATTTTGCTTTTATTTTTCATTGAAAACAGTAAACGGTGTTGATTTAGTAACTATTTGTTGGTAGTTTAACAAATTATGTGTAATAGAACGATTAAAAATGTCTTAATTACACTATATTAAAAAAAAGTATTATTCAAGTGACGAAATGGTGTTTTTAAAATACTGGAAGGTAGCATACAGGTGGGGCAAGTGCCCCTTCTTGCGCCCCTCTATGGACGCCCTTGCCTGTACTGTATGTGTATTCTAAATGTAAACTGTATCTGAAGTTCAACTATGGTTAGTGAAAAATGTTGAATTACTCTAGTGCAGATTAATCTTGCTTTATGCCTAATACTGTTTGTTTCACTTCCATATTTCCAACTAATTGGAATCTATAGTCAGGTTCACATTAAGAAGAACTTATGCTACGTTTAAATTCCATCCAATCGTCGACTGTTTTGAGCCGGGTACATTAATTAGCAAGACCGGCTACTCTTTTTTACGTGCACGTACATAACTGCAATGAAGAAACAGCTCGCTTGAAGAAACTGTAATGAATTTCTGTAAAAAAAAAAAAGAAAAAAAAAATGTAAAACACACATATCCCAAGACATCTTTGAACCGCTTCGAATCAAGTCTTTCTTGACCAGTTCACTACGAGAGCCTATACAGAACCAAACATATGTACTGACTGCACCAAAGCCAATAAATTCATATAAGATTGGTATCCATTTGTGGTACTTTCTTCTTATTTTCTTTTTTATATTGAATGAAGAAAAAATAAATAAATATAAGTTTATTTAATTTACCAGAAATTAGCTGTTCAGAAAACTGGTCACTACCATAATAATAACAAAACCTGACTCGATAAATTAAACTAGAAAATACAAAATAAAAAACCGTGTAAAATGTGTAACAAAATAACAAAAAGCGTTCGAATGCATTCCATCGACATTACGATTAACAATATTCCAGTTCTGTGGAAATATCGGATCGATGCAGTTTTAAAAGTACAACTCATTGGCTTAAGTTTATATCAGATTAAGCCGCGGCATATATGTCACAATGGCAATGTACACACGCGATAAGATCAATTTATTATCGCACAATTCGAACTATCAATTGCAATTACTATCGCATTTCCCTCAACATATCAAACAATGTTTAACCTATTTGGCGAATTTAATCTATTGCTCATATGCAACTAAGTTTTATTTTGATAATATCGAAAATAATAACATGCATACAATAAATTGACGCACTCCGTCTGTTTTCGAGCCATTAGAACGCTTTTTTACGTCATGCTTTTGTAGATTGGGAACAAATTCATTCATAAATTATTAGAAGGCGGAATGATGGGTATTATTCATCAAAAGTACATACATATTGTGTATTATCACACATTTTCTCCCCGTAGATTAAACAAAATAATGTGTACCTAGCCGCCTGGTTGATTAACTATGTACTTAGTGTAATCAAAAGTATGAATATGTTCGCGAAAAGTTAACTTAAAAAAGCACCCTCTGGACTAAAATTCTAAATAATAATTAAGTGACTTCCAGAGTAGTAACAAGATTTTTCTGATTTTAGTAGGCTGTTTTTTACTAGTATTACGCAAAGGTAATTCCACGCAAATGTGTAATTTTGCAAAGTACCAGAAAAATTACGCAACTTTGGTGTAAAATTTACACCTACTTATTGTTTAAATTTTCTACTATATTCTGTAAATACTAAGCGTTACATATATCGGATTTTTCCACTACATTTATGTGTGGTTACACAGAAAAATATCAGAACACTTAGCACATTATATTTCCGCCGTTTTAATGCTCATGACTTTTTTCCTTTTAAAAATGTATTCATATTATAACACGATAAGAATGTTTCATTTTCCATTCTCAGTTCGTGTATTGTGTATATGAATTTTAATTTATTAAATTTTAATTATTTTATTAAAAAAAAAAGCAGCTGCGCTTTTATTACATATGATTATAAAAAAATGTGTAATTTTGCAAAATAATTATTACATATCAATTTTACACTATATTTATGTAAAATTACACAGAACATTTTTAATAATTGATACATCACTTAAATGTGGAATATTCTGCAAAATCTTGTGTTTAAAGAAGCTGTCTTCATTGTAAATTAAAAGTTTTTCAATCAAAAAATTCTTAACGTCGTTTGTAAGAGTATCTACAGAAATGCAAATTGTTCTTGGTTTACCGAAGTTCCTAAATTCGAAAGATTTTTTAAATTTCTCACCAACTACTAGAATATACAATGATTTACTATATCACGTCCTAAATTCTTAAACTTAGAGTGATTTATTTTATATTTATTGTTTCCTGATTTCCATCTTAAAACATTCGTGATCCACAACTACAATCTTGTTCAATCACTCGACAGACGTATGTTTCTCTTATCATCAAAGTGATTAATACGTTATTTTTTATTGTTTCAGGTATGTAATCAACTTATCGTTCATTCAGTTCAGATCACATCGACACACCTTTTCTCTTGCTGTGATATTGGGGTAAATAGCTTTTTTTTTCAATATTAACCTTTCTGGTTGTTGTTTTCCCAGTTTTGTGGTTTGTTTAGCCTAAAGTGGAAAATATTTGCAGAACTCATAAATAATAACCTAGTTCTACTACTCAATTCACTTTCACAATAATCCTTCTGCTTCATAGCCACCATACAAAATTCATTTAAATACATGAACGCACCGAGCTAGAAAATTTAAATTCGGTCAGCTTGGTTACAGTTGCCAGAATGAATATGAATAACCTCCTTACTAATGCCATTGAGAAATGTAAACATAAACATTAATCTTCTAGAATTCACTATAATTGAAGAAATCCAAGAAGAAAATTCCAAGAAGAAAATTCCAAGAATTGGTTCCGAGTAAAAAGTGGAGTCGAGTTTGTTAGAGAGCGAAATTCGTCCACTCCTTCGGGAGCCTTCCATACAAACGTTAATATTTGTCTTGTATAGACCAATATTACACTGTATGACACTCTATCAAATATTTGACTATTTTCCCTGCTGTTATTGTGATCGTCATAATTTTTTTTGCCACCTTTTTTTATTTGCCCTGCAAAATGTCTATTTTGACGGAGAAAAATTTGACAGAACTTTCAATATTTTTTGTCAAATATTTGGCAGCATGGCATACACACAGTGTAATACTAGCTATAGAACGCTTACATAATTTAAAATAAATAAAATATTATTGTTAATACGACGCGTACTACTGTCGACAGCTTCATCACTGCGAAATCTTAAAAATCAAAATAAATCTTCAATTTAGCCCCGATCTCAAAACCCCAAGGGGCAGTACTTGCTTTATGGCATCCTTGAGATCAAATTTTAATGCTTATTACGTGGCCAGTGTGCAATATTATAATAAAAGCGATTTTTATCATATTCCCATTAAGGAAACTCACTCCAGATAAGACAATGCCCGAATAAAAAGTCAATGAAATGTGCATTGGCCGCAAACGCTATGCCCCGAGGCGATCTTTGCACAAGCGTCCAAGTACCGGACAATCGAACTAAAAGCGAAATAATCGCTTTAATTGGCGACGAGGTCTTTCACTCTGACTCAAATAGGAGGAAGCCAATCGGCCAGCCAGCCCCATTGACCAAAATGCCCCGAAATCGCATGGACTTGGATTTGGATTGCATTGCGCTTCTGTTTTTGGTCTCACGTTTCATGGGTTTGTTCCGTCTTGAAAAAGTTGTAGGAAACTAATTTTAGATAGCTTCTTCGGTAGTATCTTGTATCTTTCTCTCGGCAGGTTTCTAAAGGCCATTGAAAGTTTACATTATGGCATCAACTGTGTTGTCAGCGACACTTGTTTCCGTTGATTTACGGCAGAGAATCATACAACCAAGTCTATAAAATAAAACGCTTTCGCCTACAAACTTGACATTCAATTCAACATGGCTCACTTGACAGATAAATATCTTAAGATTTTGTCATCATAATCCAAGGTGACATTTTGTCAAATAATAATAATAATAAATAAAAGCGTTGTTTATGGTTCGGACTTGAAGCAACCGAATCTGAAGAAGTCGATTATGAATTGGAATTACTATAATTTGTTATATCAGCTCAATAAAATCGTTCGCATAGAGTGTGCTCATTTTCGAGTATGTTCGTCATTTATATAATCGACATGTTAGGAAAAACATTAAATTTCCCATTCAAGTTGGATGGAAAGTTATAAATGTAAGATGTTCATAAGTTGGAATGTAGTGATTGCTCAAACTTGTATTTCTTCATGGTTTTTATTTTTATTTTGTTCAGATTTGAAGTTCAACAAACTTTCGATTTGGATGACACAGAAAAAGGCGTTAATATTTGGCGCAGCCGGTTTTTGTCAAATCTTTAAATTGTGACTAAAAACCTCGGATTAAGAAGTAGGAAGCTATTAACTAACAAAGCATCTTTATTTAAAGGAAAACGACATTTTTATTTAACGCAAAAATCAAAGGAAATATACTGCGAAAATGTATTTAATTAATGACAAGTAATTTAATTTAAATATTTTGACTCAGGTGGGTTTTCAAGAAAACATTGCAAAAACTAGTTTCAATATTTTTTTCAATTAATATTTCTGTGAGGATTTTTTTGTACGAAACCTCGTTTTGATAATTCAAAATGCAATAACCTAATTGTTAAATAAGAAATTTGCTAACGATCTGAAAGCAACTTTATTAATTTTTAAATTTTGAATTCCCTTTGGATCATGTGCTATAGAAGCGTTAACGCCGCTTCCATGTAGGTACTTTTAACTACATAATTACCTTTTCCACAACTTTAATTTATAAAAACGTTGGGTTGGAACTTTGTGGTTGTCTTGAGAAATGTCAAGAGCCTAGACAACGACTAAAATTTGGGAGGTGGTTTCTTGTATCTCAGAAACGCCTTATGCTAGAAAGTTGAATCTTAGTACGTATTTGTAGATGTACTACAGGAGTAATTAAGCCAAAAAAAGTTCAGTTTTTCACTGGCGTACTAAAGTGATGTAAAAAAAATGTGCGTGGAAAAAGTCTTTCCACATTTTCACGAATTTCGTTATATCTTTTAGGTATGTTAAGTTATCAAATTAATTTTACTTCTGTGGGCTCTTTATGCAGTATAGTTAATAATCATAACGGGTATATTCATTGGTAGAGTTTCAGGTAATTCAGGTAATTCACTAGTAAACTATCGGGTATAATTAACGAGGAGTGAAGAAGACGGCATTATTGAAGGAAAGAGGTGGTGCACCGATACGAAGAATGAAAGTGGATTTTTTCTCGAGGCGAATATGTTTTAACTGAAAGATTAATCGTGATTGATACTATAATAGAGCTACCACGGAGCTGACGAGTAAAATTCTTGCTCGTTTCCACGCATTACAAAGCCGACTTCGATGTTTTGGATCGTTTTCATCTTGAAGTATTTAATTTTAATTTTTTCTTCAAGTATTTAATTTTTATTTTTTCTTATACTATTATTAACCATCCTTGCTAATAAAACCTTCTGATGTATTTTGATCCTTGCTAAATGTCTGTAAAAATGTACGAAGTGCCAAATCTCTGTTGTAAGAAACTGCCCCAAATGTACACCATTGCCGGATGTTTAGCAGTTCGCTGGATGAGTCTTGATGACTCCGACAGAATTAAAACTTATTTTACGAAAAATCGCCCAATGATGGACCTTTAAAATCAGTTTGCCTTCCGTTTTCGTAGTTTTTCACACAAGACCACAATCAGGTCATCGATGTTTTTTTATACGTCGGAATAAAATTTGACCCATTTACTTATAAATGTCTTGGAGTTTTTAGCAGCGTGCTCCATAACATAAGACATTTTTGGTCCTTTGTGATGCTAACAGGGTCATTCCATCAAGAATTGCCAAAAATGACGAAAGTTGTGACCTTATCATCGCCGATTCTTTTGAAAATTTATGTACTCGAAGAATTAATGAAAAAAAAAATATGATTTCAATTTTTTGTTTCTATCCCATTTTTTTTGTTAGTTATAGTATGTTAAAGTTTTCGCAAAAATGGTGTCCGAGCCCTCTTTGAAAATTCATATCTCTGGTAATTTTTATCCTATAATAATAGAATAGAGCTTATTTGAAAGGGGGAGGTTGTCGCAATATAAAATACGAATAAAAATTATCCTTGAAATTTTTTTTCAAGGATAACGATTTTGTCCTTTATCCTTGAATATCTCAAAATGCGTTTTATTTTTTTTTATTTTCTTACATTTTATAGGTTAGTATGTTTTACAAATCATACCAAAAAAATAACTTGGAATCTGAATGGGATCGGGGTCAAAAAAATTGAAGGACATCAGTGCTTCTCAATTACTTTATAGAAAAAGGGTCATTCCATCTATAATCGCCAAAAGTGTGACCTTACCATCGCCGATTCGTTTGAAAATTTATGTACTCAAGGAATTAGTGAGAAAAAAAAATATAATTTAAATTTTTTGTTTCTATCTCATTTTTTTTGTTAGTTATAGTATGTTAAATATTTCGCAAAAAAAGGTGTCCGAATCCTTTTTGAAAATTCATATCTCTGGTAATTTTTATGCTAAAATAATAAAGTAGGACTTATTTTAAAGATTGTTGTTTAAGAATTGTCGCAATATAAAACAATTACGAATAAAAATTATCCTTAAAATTTTGTCTTTATCCTTGAATATCTCAAAATACGGTTTTTTTTAATTTTTATTTTTTTATATTTTATAGGTTATACCTACTGTTTTGCAAAACATACCAAAAAATTAATTTGGGATCGGGTTCAAAAAAATCGAAAAACATCAGTGCTTCTCAATTATGTTATAATTGTAATTTTTCTACAAAGTAATTGAGAAGCACTGATGTTCTTAGATTTTTTTACCTCGATCCCATTGAGATCCCAAATTAATTTTTTGGTATGTTTTGTAAAACTGTAGGTATAACCTATAAAATATAAAAAAATAAAAATTAGAAAAAAAACTTTAACATACTAAAGTGGTTACCGCTTATTGTAATCGCGGATAATGTTGTAAGCCGCATTTTGTTATCAAAACAGTTGGGTTCTATTTTCCACAAACAGAATTCATCGCTTATGTTTTTCTTCGATTATTGTTATCAATCGGTTAATGTTATTATTTTTGGCTGGTCCCAAAGTGATTACAATAAGCGGCATCCACTGTATAACTAATAAAAAAAATGAGATAGAAACAAAAAATTGAAATCATATATTTTTGTTCACTAATTCTTCGAGTACATAAATTTTCAAAAGAATCGGCGATGGTAAGGTTACAACTTTGGCGATTCTTCATGGAATGACCCAACACTGAAACTCACCGAATGCATATGTGGTACACATTTCGACATATGTTCTTCTGTGACCAAGGTCGAATGGAAACTGACACTTTCTATACAAAGCGTCACTGGAGTATGGTCAGGCTGCCGGCTTGCGTTTGAATCTAACATCTACCGGTCCAACCCCCAGCCCCCCTCCCGCACGCAGAGACATGCATCAATGGTTGCTCATCTTTGTTCTTGAACAGACTGATTTATGGCTTGTATCCTTGTCTTAGATTTTTCAAAGTGTTGTATGCTGTGCATATCTCATTTGTTTCAAGCTCTTATCAAGATTTATGAACAACTCCTAATAAAAATCAAAAAACAAAAAAAAAAAATACATGAAATATGGCAACACTGTTTAGCTCAGCAAAATGCACTTGCTCTTGCATTTAACGTTTTTTTAACCACAAAAGTGCAGTCCAGAAATACTGCCCACTCGTTCTTATGACTCTGAAACGTTGAACTCTCGCGAACAGATTCTGCTCGCTATATCTGTAAATATAACGTTAACGTTAGCTTATAGCTAGTGGCTATATGAAGGATATTAGTATTTACAAACATACTCAGCTCACATATATTATACTCACATCGCATATAACAATTCTCAGTACGATTCCAAGCTTTTTCAAAGCTTATCACCTACTACTGCTCGCTGGCGCTGTACCCTGTATGCTGTGCTGAAGTACCTTGTTGTTGTAGCGTGTGGCGTTTCCCAGTCGGTTTATTTTAGGGTGGGCAAAGTTTATAAAAGTAAGCGTCGGCTTTCATATCAATTCAGTCGACTTGCTATTCGTTTAGTCGCTAACAGCTAACTAAGAAGTCTCAGTTTTTTGCTTTTCTTCAAATTCAAAGTTATTAATTTTAACTGTAATCTTCTGAGTGGAAAAGGCATTTTTGTCCAGTTGCTTCTGCAGTTTATCCCTCAAGAAAACACTCGTTAATAGAAAAGTTGATTAAGATCTGTTTGTTGTAATAATTTCTTACATAAAAAAACATAAATAAAAATAACAGTTGTGATTATTATTTGAACTAAAAAGTGATTTTTTATGGTGACTAGTAGACAATTGTGAATTGTTTTATAACATACTGAAAAATAAAAAGGCCAATTGTATCTAATAACAAAGTTACAACCTAAATTTGTACCCTTCAGTTAAAGAACGTGTCTCACACAACTGCAATACTAAGATTTATCAAATTATCTTGTGGATTAAATGAAATTTGAACGTAAGTACCAACATGGTTAACTCTACTTAAATTCAATATCGATATTATTAATCAAACGATTATTTCAAAAAAAATCACCTTGAAAATGACTACACGTGTAAGCAATTTAAAAAGGTCTTACCTTTCAATGAAATATGTCGGTTAGGCACTCGTGTCAAATGATTAATCTTGTCTACATCAAATTAACTCCATTATGACGTTAGTTGCAAAACTCGGTACATAATCTTGTTGGGCTTTTGTTGCAATTTTCTTAGGTCTCAATTTTTGCAATTTCATCTCCGAATTTATTTATAGTTATGGCAGCGCATTTGTATGTTACGGATGTTATTTTAGATACCTGTTTTACCGCTCTACCGTAATGCAACAAAAAAATAAAAATAAAACGATTTAAATGAGGTTAAAATAATTGAACAAGAATCTTATGCAAACGAAACTCTATTATATTAATATTCGTTATTTCACTTTCGCTAATAACAATTACAATTTCCTCTTAGATGCACTAAAAAAAACAGAAAAAAAAACTTTTAAAATTAATAGTTATAACTACCTATCGGATTTCATTGAGAATTCATGTTGAGTTTTATCTTGCATCTCAAGTTGTTATGCATTATTCCATTTTTGCAATTTGACTGGGTGTAGATTTTAGTGGCTTTGAACTAAAACGGACAGAGCACCTTCATAATTTTCAAAAGTCTTATGCACGTTCCATTTTTTTTTTTTGCAATTTCAATTGTACAGCTTAGCGTTTGAAAGTGCACCTTTTCAATGACGAATTTTAATACACAATAGTTTGTCCAATTAATTACACCCACAAGTGTATTTTATACTGTCGTGGTGAACTATTATTTCGGATTAGAAAAAAAATTAAGGTGTGCAGTGGGATTTGAATCTTATTTTTTTTCACAAAAACTTTTACAACTGCTATAACTGCTGCTCAATCTCAAGATGTTAAAAGGTAATGGTCTGAGATCCCGCAGGGCTTAAGTCAGTGTCTGGGCCTGTTTCTCTGTTGTTGCCCATTTAAATTTATGAAATTTGTACATTACGAGCTAATTTCAATTTCCTGGCGTAGAATCCTATAGTAAAAATGTGCGGTCGAGAAATGAAAATAAACTCGTAATATTTGAGTGCGTACTTGACAAATGAAGACGGGCGTCTAGGTGTCGCTTATTAATCTAAACTTAAATAAAATTAAGGCTGTAGTCCGTCAGTTGGCTGCGATTTCAGCCAAGATTCTGGCTAAAGTAATAGACGACATTTAAAATAGTCTGCATTATGAGTTGGTCAATTGTCAAAATTTTGGACGCTGCTTTTGATATTGTTCAATTCAATCTAAATTGTCTATGCCACCAAACCATAATCTCTTAAAAGTATTAAAAGTTAAAAATACGAGATGCGTAAATTTTATAAGGCGTATTCTAGTCATTCGCGTAAAAAAGAGGGCGTTGTTCCTGGACTTAAT
The DNA here is from genome assembly GCA_951812415.1 of Beris morrisii. Taxonomy (NCBI): domain Eukaryota; kingdom Metazoa; phylum Arthropoda; class Insecta; order Diptera; family Stratiomyidae; genus Beris; species Beris morrisii. The sequence goes on from OX638311.1 coordinate 22,072,401, forward strand.
CTTACGCCCTTTTTCAGATAATAGATATTAAAGTAAAACGAGATTTATTTCTTGTGCTGTGTATAAGAGTCTACTATTTTAGTAAATACATAGTAAAATTAAAATCTGTATTTTTGGAAATACGAAAATTGTATGTTGATTTTTTTCGATTTTCATTTCAAACCGATTCCATTCATCGACAAATCGTACCGATAAAACACTTTTGCGAATTTCTTAAAATTCCCGCTACTGTGAAAAATTTTGATTACAAAAAATTCTTGACATCACACAACAAACACAAATTTGACAAATCGAACCGAACAAGTACTAAAACATTTGTATAAAAATTTTAACTGTTATTCGATTTGACAGCAAAATTAAAAGTTTCTACTTATTAAAACGTATTCAAAAGTATATGGAAACGACCAGAAGGAAAAGTAGTCTTTTATCTTGCAAGGCATATTGAGAATTACACCCAAAAAAACAAATCAAAGGTGCTAATAAGAAGCCAAATCTGACATAGTTTACTAATCGAACTTCCCAAGAGCGTCCAAGTTCAATCAACAACACAACACCGACAGAAGGTGAGATCTGAACCTTAGACCCCAATAACAAAACGGAAAATCACAAAGGTACAATAATTCATAGTAGCCGGAAGTATTAAAAAGATTTTTAGCTTTTACTAAGCAAGATAACGACGTAGCAAGCAGAAAAAAACCCCGTTGACCTAATAATTTTCGATTGAATGAGCCGTGCAAATGGCCAAATTGATAAGCTGGGAAGTGTGGCTAGAACTCTAGTCACTTTGATTATTACCATACAAAAGTCCTTCTAAAATGAGGTTAAATAAATTTTTCCTAGTTCTAGTAAAGGCCTAACAGATCTAAAAACTTGTTCAAAACTATTTAATAACATCTGCATTTACTTTAATTATAATAATATCATGTGGAAGAGGCCACATAAAATGAACTGCATGAATCCAATTTAATTGCGATATTGATATTCATCTCGGTCAGAGGTGGTTAAACTTTAAGGCATTGCGGGCTATAAACCGCACGTATTTTTATCGACCACAATGTAGTCAATAACAAAAAAAAACATGTTTTTGTATTTTTTGTAAATATTTAAAATTGTAAATATTCAAAATTGCTTTTCAATTCAAAAAAAAAAAGATTTTAATTGAAACATAAATTAAAAAATAATGTTTTTACTAACTACTCTCTTACTTGGCTTCGCTTCGATCCAGGCTTTTGCATTGGAGCAGCAAATTCATATGCCATTTTTTTCGGAAATCACATGTGATTTTGCATTATTTGGAGTAATTCTAATTTTTATACCACGTGAACATGATATCTTCCTTATAAACACTTGAATTATGTACAGAATTGTAAAAATGATGTGCCATATGCCCTCTGGGCCTGGCCGAAATATTGATGGGCTCCTTTTTTTAAATCGGGTCACATTTGAAAATAAATAAATCTTCCTTAGATTTAAATTCGATAGAGGAAAAATTACGACAATGTTCGAAGTTTGTCGTTACGAGAAATTGGTAATTTTCAAAAAACTATAATTTCAATTTACTGTGTTAAATATTTAAACAAATTTAAATTCGGCTTTTCCAAATACACCTCGACTAATTGATCATAATATTATTGTTGCAAAAAAGAAATTCCCTAAACTATATTGTCGTTCATTTCTGGTTGTATCGCGGACTTTCCAAGCCATACCAGTTTAAAATTTTCTTCCACATTGCGGCATTTCCAATTTACAAAATTAATTGATACCGCGATATAATGAACTTTGCCATCTTACAAACATGACTACTTACGCCCGAAAACACAAATTCGAACGTTATCGCGACATAGAGACATTAAACTCATTGCGCATATGAATTGAAACATTTTCAAAATTCCATGAATGAAAAGTATACTACACAAAACTGGATTTTGCCGGCAGTAATAAAAGTAGTGTTTTCGCATAATCTTCCTACACGCGATATGGAAAAAGTATTACTTATTGGATTATTATGCAAGCAATTTAGAAATTCATATTGTCAATTATATCTTTGATGAGATCAATTCAATGTTCTGCCGATCGTATTGATTCCCTAATTGAATTTTATGACTGGAATTCCTACCGTTAATTACATCAGGTTTTTTTTTTTGATCATTGTAATATTTAATACAGAATTTAAAAACAATGACTAACAACTGAAAATTCCTTGGAAAAAGTTCGTGCAAAACTAATTACGGGGCGCCCTCTAGCTAGATACCTGTGTAAAGAACCACTTGAATTATTCCGCATGTGTGGCGCACTCAACCGAAGATCACCATATAATTATACAATTAAATTCCATATTCGTAAATATGATTTGACTGATCGCTACAATATAATTGCAATTTATTTTTCTTGATTTCAAGATCAGTTTCCACTGAGCTTGTAGTATCCAATGTTAAGTTCAAATTAGCAGTATCAGAAAGATTTTGCGAAAAAAAACCTTATAATTAAATGGAAAAGTACTTTACGGATCGCACTGATCGTTATTACACGATTACTGATATTGTCTGTCTGACTTGTCTTTCAGTGCCTGATTCTGATAATGTGTCGTATGTGTGTTTTTTTTAGCATAAACAAATTTAAAGTCGTATAAAAACAGCGGATTATGTAAAGGTGAACTTGGATTTGATCAGTCCGATCTACAGACAGAACTTTTAAAGTAAATGTCTGTAAAATTGCATTATACATTGCTATGGTAATTTCATTGTTTATATTATGTTTGATTTATGTCACATTTTTTCAGTTTATTAAGCTGAAATACAATGGAAATATGAAGTGATCGTGTCAGTTTGTTTTATAATGAATATGGTTCAAAACAAATTATATTTTAAGTTACACTTCAGTGAATGTTGGAATATTTATTTCATAATTTTCTGTGTCTTTTTTACTGGTATATCAAGTTACTTTCCGATTAATGGTTTTTTTAGTTTTGACCTCTATAAATTTTGAATTTTTAGACTCATGACTATAATATTTTTTTTGTTAAGAACGATGACAGTAAATTATGGGCAGTCTTTTATAATATGAAATAAATAAGCTGAATGCTGTATTATATTAGGAAGAGGATGTCATGTTAAGCCATCAACTATTTTTCGAATAATATTTTTAAAAATCAACGTCTCCTACCTTTTTCGCGATCATTCTCAGGAAAAACTGCTGTACAAAAACAATTGTATGTATAATATACTACAATTAAAGAAATAAATCGTCTCTATCTGTAACAGAAATACGGAATATATTTGCAAAACAATAATCCAAGAATTATGATAGAATAATAATGCATTGTAGTTCATAACACAACTCCGAATTTGCTTCACACTACTTTGCACATTTCAACAATAAATGTATATAATTACACCTTAGTCAGAATTAAATATTCCGCAACTTTCGCGAATTATACAAGAAAACATGTGTTTAGATAATTAATAATTTAAAATTATGTAGCCAGGTCTGGATTTGTAAATTAATGCAATTTGATTTATTCAACAATTTGTTAATTGCGTTGTTTCGAATAAATGCTATTATAAAACAACATGCAATACTATAATACTCTTTATATGATTAATATTTCTGAGAAATATTAAATAATATTTGGGCAAAATAAATGAAAGATAGAAAAATCCCAAAAATACTGTTACGCGCTTTGCAATTCAACAACAACTTGGACATGCTAATCCACACAGCAATTAGGCAAAGAAACTACAGAATTGAATAGCAGCACGGAGTAATATCGAAAAAAAACAGTAGACTGATCGTAATAATTTTTTACCTGTGTATGAAACCGATATTATATATTAGCCGTTGTATTTGAAAGTGGTATAAGTCCATTTTTTCATACATTGAGATATTTAAGGTTTTACGTTTGAAATAATTTAAAAATATTGGTACCTATACGTTAATATAATTCGGTTGATGTTTTAATACTATAAACCTGTTAAATTTTATTATGCAATAATAATTATTAAAATTGTTAAAGAAAATAAAAATTTTTTTTAGCTCCAAATGGACTTATACCACTTTCAAAAATAACATATTATAAGAAATAATAACAAGAGGAAATTTAAGTCCATATTTTTATTGATATTGATTTTATTAAAATATACCACTTATATAAAAATTGCTCATATATCGACATCGGTTACGATACATAGAGGGCAAAACATTGAATTACCCTAGCACATCTGGTAATTGTTTGGATTTTTTGCGATACTATTGCACAGAGCCTTTACAATATGTAGGTATCACCTTCAAATGAACTGACGAGTCTCATTCGCATGAACTGCTCCTATATGGAAATTTATGCTACTCTTTTATACTACATGTAGCGCATCGCAAAATCTCAATTTCGTTCGATAGTGTTTCTAAAACCATGCAGTTTAATTGAAATATTTCGTAAAAGGTTGATTTCATTCTACGATTTTTTTTAGCGATTTGCCTTCAGACATCTAGTTACTAATGACCGGAAAATAATAATTCGAGACATTGGTGCTCCTACGAAAACGGTGTGTATCTTCAAAAAAAATCGAAACCGATTAACTGAGATCATATGATGAAGTATAAGCAATAAGAATAAAAGATATGTAAGAAAAATTCTACAGTCTTCTCTAATGACTAAGAAATTAACAAACATGCTGAATTCCTTCCATCGCAATCGCTTAAAATACCACACGTACTTCTACCATTAGCCATTCTCTCGTATTGATATTATAAATAATTCAAAAAATCAATATCGTGCCTCGTTACTGCAAATGCACGAATAGAGAGAATAAAAATAAATTTTCATTAGAAAATGTCAACTTGTAACATCTACCGGTTTTTTTTGCAAGACATTAAGCCAACAGACACGAGAATCGCTCATTAAAAATTTAAACAACAATCGATAAAACATTTTAAAAACGATGATGATGGAAAATGATTGCTTGGTACCGAGTACTTCAACTCTTCGTGCATCACCGGCAACCTCGAAGTCTTTTGCAGAAGGCGGCAATATATCAAACAAAATTGGGCACGTGGCGTGAATTTCAAACTAATAGTTGTTGCTAAATGTCTTACAAACAAACTATCTACGTGAATTGTGTGTATGTGTTTTTTTTTAAACAAATCTTTTTTGCATGACTAGTTCAATTTAAAGACCGTACTCATATCGTTGGATACGATGGGAGGCTGTGACCTTTGGAAATTCTAAAGATTTTTTTATTTATATGTTGCGAAAGCTTTTTATAGGGTACGGGCGTCATTCACCCAAACCAAAAGAAATCCGGTAACAGCATCCCAAATGGCGCCTCACAATTTAAGAAGGAAAAAAATCAATAAAAACCATGTACACAATTAAATATACTTGTACCAACGATTATAAAGCTGTACCCGACCTTAAATAGCATATCATCAGCTGTCTTGTGAATGAAGTCTTTAGAATGGAAACGACCTTTCCGGTGCCCTTGTCCTTCATGACGCACTTGTTGGCTCTGACTTTGAATTTACTTTAGCTTGATGGCCATCCTTCACTTCGCAGCATGAGGATATTATCGATTTTGTGTGGAGAGCTTCAAAAAGGCTCCTCAGAAGCACCGAAAGAGCTCTTTGCGTAATAGAAAATCAATTTTCAAGTATCCTTTCTTGAGGTTCTTTCCTCGTGAACATCGTCCTGGTATATAAAATTCAAGTGGAAATTAGGTTTACTTGGAGGAGAGCCTTTTACCTTTTATCAAAAGAAACCGGAAAACAACAAAAACTTAAACAAATTTGCTTCTATGGTAGCTTCTCAGCATGAAAAATTCCATTCTTATAAAAATTGGTAGAAAAAAATAAAATTACTGTTGGCGGGATTCGATCTGGCACTCTTAGCGTTTGAACTTTATATATCCTAGCGAACAACCAAAAATCCACCAAATTGGTTGAAATATTGGGTGATCTTCAGTGCCGCCTAGCTTTAGTATAAGGATGCGATGGCAAGAATTTCGCTCCAATATAATTCGCAGATTATAAAATAGGTTTCGATATCGCTATATAGAATAATCCTCAGCAAAAACACCAGCTGTAAGGGTGTTTCGGATTTAGGCATGATACACCCTCTGACGAGTCTATGCCATCCGATGACGAAACAGCTCCTTCGGACCCAGTCCAACACAGTCTTATAAAAAACTGGCCTATCCAGTCAAGGTTTTCCAACTGTCATGCCCTCAGGGACAGCGATTAATTAACAGTCGAATATTTCGTGTTGGGGTTTCACACCAGAAACTCCACTGACGCCGGAAAACAACAAAAACTTAAACAAATTTGCTTCTATGGTAGCTTCTCACCATGAAAAATTCCATTTTTATAAAAGAAACTACATAAAATTTTAGTCAAGATTTTACTAAATCATCCATACACGAAATGTCCACCGTTATTTGAAAGAGTGGTAACTTCACTATTTCTTTTTCTGCAGCTTCTTTGACTAGGACTCGAATCCATGACTACTATGTTGACAGACTAGTGCAATGTACCACTACATTTTGTAGAATTTGGACAAACAAACAAACAATAGTTTGACCGTTTTTGTGCCGTTTTTTATATATTTCCATTTGTTGATAATTCATCTGTTTCCATTAATAAGTTCCAAGTAGTTTATGGTACTAAAATATTTTTTTCATCATTGGAAAGATACAGACTGATTCATTCATTCATGATTGTTTATCTAAAAATAGGGAACGTTTACAACAATTTTTTTAGTAACATACGAGTTCAGTTTGTCACCTGTCACACGAGGATAAATTTTGCTGTAATAGTTGAACTACTTTAAAAGTTATTCATGTTTAACTAAAAGCTTTTCCTCACTTTAGTAATCCTTTTTTTTAAATAAAGTTAAGAAGAATATAATACTGGTATCCTTCTGGAACAGCCACTCGAATTATTCATGATTTCAAAAGTTTACGTTGAACTTATGAATTTGCTACGATCATTACAAAGCACGCAATTCAATTTGTGCCATTTTAAAAAAGTTCGTTTATTTTCATGTAAATTGCACAGTGTGACGTACTATAGTTTATTTTTTTGAACTGATTATGACCAGTTTACTCAGGACTATCATAGCACTTGTATTTCAGTCGCGTCTTTATAAACAACGGCGAGACATTCTTTAAACTTGACTTAGTTGTCTTTCGACTATCTAACAAAGAGTGTATTCGAATCGAAAAGTTATTAAGTGAAATAAATTGCGCCGCGGAAAGGAAAATCAAAGTCCCAATAACTTGCTCCAATTTATGAGCTATCAGTCGAAACTTTGATTCGCGATTAAATTCGCGTTCAACCTTTAGAATTGAAATTGATGGGAAACCCTATAGACCCTGATTCAAGGCTTCCATCCCACTCCATCTCTGAAATTCATAGGCATTTTGATCTAGTAAAAACATTTTATCTTCTGTTACAACAAGTCAGCTTATTTTATATGCTTTAATCTACAAAATTAATTTAAATTCGACATAATTTTACGTAATTACACATGAGTGTAGAATTTGCTGCGACACAAGATTTGACCGTCAAAGGTACAAAGTACAAAATTTTGTCTGTACATTTTATGGGGCTTGGGAAATTTTTGGATTTTTTTCGACTACTTCGAAAGTTTCGTATTTCGTATGCAATGCCAATAGCCGAGTATGGAGTACTTTTCGGAAACTTGTTTCTAAATGGGTCACAAGCCCAGACTTTATCAGTTATCAGAAAATTTAGTGGGTCGCATTCTTGCATTCCATTCAACAGGTTCAGTAATAGGTTTTTACTTGAGTGTGAAAATTTTGAGTTCGTTGAAAATCTTGCCTTGGGCTTTCTTCAGTGCGATGGTCAAACGAATCAGAATGGAAAGTATACCAAGTACTTCATGTCACAGTAATTATACCGTCAAGTTGTGATCTGATACAAAGCCAAATTACAATGAGTGCAATTAAGCGTAAAACCGGTCGTTGAAATAATTTGAAGCGTACTAAAGCAAATATTGGAACATGGAACCTTTTAACTGATGCAATAGCTTCTTCTGTTATGGCCACCAATTGCTTTTGATCGAATCATTTTTTGATATCGTTCGAACGTTCCTTGCTTTTGAAACTTCATAACATTGCTTTTTTGGAGACTCGCTATACAACAACTTCGCTCTGCTACAACAGTTTGTATTAATAATACCCAGGATGGAATAGCAGCACGTAGTAACGTCAAAACGAATTCAACCATAGCAATTTTAGTTTTGGCAATTCTATCGTACTCCATTAAAAACTGTTCAAATGTCCCGGGCTGATGGTCAAACGAATCCAAAATTACAGGATCTAGACAATATTTCCGACAAAAACTTAGACAGAATGTTTCGTTACCCGAAATGTTTCGATGATTTCAATAACCATTCGCCTTAGATAAATATTTAATTAGTTTAAGGATAAGGAATAGATGCCTACAAAGTTAAAGTGGGTAGTGACAGTAAAGTTTGATACCGATACTTTTTGGTATCTGATACTCGTTTTCTGATACAATTGAAGGAAGAGAGCTTGTCTTTCGACCTCACCGAAATCAATCACAACGTAAACCTGCTCCTGTTCCATTAAATCACTTCAAATTCATAGTAGAGAAATAAATTTAAATTGTTTTCAACTTCAAACGAATCAATATCCAATTGCCGTTCGACTAGATAGGTATCGATAAAATATTCACCACATGCAGTTAAAATTTGATTCGTTTGAAATATACGATAACACCGATAACAAATTCAATTTTCTTGTCTACTAAAACTATTTGCCCAAGTACCTACGTATTTCTAATCCTATCAGCATAACAATAAATTTGTAATGACGCTATATGCATATTTTAAAACCAACGATATATTTAAAAAGTTATAGTATGCACGATAGTTCAGTCTAGCCTTACGAAAGTGCTATAATATGTGGGGTTTTTTTTATTTTGTATCAACACGAAGTTGTGTAACTACCTGCGCGGTGGGTTTTCGTTACAAAAATTAAATATTAATCGATTTGTTCATGACGAGCAGTACTTTGACGATATCACTATATCGTCGAAACTATGACGCTTTTCATATCAAAATATAATTTTATATCTTGGCAATTTATAGTAAAAATAGAACTTGGGTAAAGAAATCAATTAACTTGTAGAACACTGCATGCAGTCTTGCTCTTTCATATTCAGAGTTCTTTCACATTCAATCTTAGTCTTGATGCTAATTTTACGTGTAAAATTCTCGGAATCTTGACCCTCAATTCTTCTTGTTTTTGGACACTCAAGTCTTAAGCTATTACTAGATTGTATGCCATGATTTTAAATATTTGACAAAAAAAAATTTACCAAAAGTCCAGTCAAATCTTTTCTGTCAAAATAGTTGAAAAAAAATGTGTCAAACAAAAATTTGACGAATAGTCAAATATTTGACATAGTGGCATACGGTTACAAGCTTTAGTCTTGCATACTTCTATCCTTGGTTTTATACAGTAGAGACACTTTTTGCAAGACCAAGCCTAATTATGTCATTAAGGTAATGATTTGATAATTTTTTTCAGTCTTGAATAAAGGGACAAATAAAATTTCGACAATAAAAATTTAATTCGAAAATCAGAGTTTTTTTCTTTATTTTTTTAAACAACTGCAATCCTTTTGCGTATTTTAATACTCACACAAAATCTTTGAAAATACCCAATTAAAATCACAAATATCAAACAACGCAACCAGTAGAAATACCAGTCCAAAAATAAGTGACAACATTTATTTAAAACTATCGATAAAAACTTCTAACACATAATAGAAAGTGATAGTAAATACTTATGAATCCCACACTAATAAATTGTTTCTATTATAAAATAAATCACGTCTTATTTTCTTTCAGTTTCGCCTTCAATTTCCGTTTCATTTAAAAAAAACTGATCTAACTGCTACCTCTGAAATATTTATTAAAAATTACTAATAAACATTGTTTTCTAAATAAGGGAGCTTATATTTTCTTACAACAATTTTCTGCAATTAACCTACAATGTGCACTAATTGCGTAATAAGAAATACAATTTAACAAAAAAAAATTATAATTAACAACTATCACGCTCCGTGTTAGTGATTTTGACGGAAACAGACATTCCAAGCAGCGAGCTTTTACTACGAGTTTTAATTAGAAATGGTGTGTTTTTGTGGAATTCGTGGACATTATTAGATTTTTCGGCTATTATTAAATACATCATTTAACGAACTATGTGATGTAGGAAAATTGATAAGGCGCGATAAGAAACAATTTCTTTCATTATGAAGAGTATATTGTAAACGCGACGCGCGAGCGTTAACCGATGCGACGCGATGACAGCTGATTACAATTAATGTTAGTGAGTGCAACCAGTTATAGTGACATCGCTACAATTGCGTCGCTTTTTAATATTTTCAAATTTCGTCGCGCTTGTAAAGCGATTTTGACACTTGCGTCGATTGTATTTCGAATTTTTTAAAACAGCAAACGGCTAATAAATATGGGAAATGGAATGCCTATTCAATAAAAAAACAGACCCGCGAACAAAATATTTTAGAATTTGATAACATTATTTGACAGTTGCGGAAAGCAATTGAGCGCGTTCACTAAACTATACTATATAACGCGCGCGATGCGATTGGAAAATCGCGCGCGTCGCCTGCTCTCTTACTGTAGTCCAAACAATTTAAAATGTTCATTAGTATCTATTGTTATCTATATGCATAGACGATCGTTGGAATAAAAAACCTCGATATAAACACGCACTCAGCTTCCCACTTTTCATTTTTCTCCAATTACAATTAAAAGAAGAATCTAACCTATCGAGATTGGGTAATACCATTAAAAAAAACTAAATTCGGTCGATTTCTAATAAACATAATCGCGTAACCTTCAGTGCGAAAAAAATTCGCTTTTTGTACAGGAAGTAGTAGAACATTTACATAAACATCCAAGCCAAATACAAACCAATTGTTTCTCATCAATTTTTTTTATTTAATTGGAAAAATGGGGCTGAGGCCTGTAAACTAATTTTCTAACGAAAACGGACACATAAATTTAAAATATTCGAATTTTTCATCGCATCGAATAATTTATGCGATCGCATAAACAAGTTTTTTGGTTTGAAGAAAATCATTTAAAACGCGATTCCATGAAAAATTATTCGAAGTAAAATTCGTTGTTGTAAGGTCCCTGGCTGCAAACTCTGTCGTGTTTATATACTGCATGTGTTGAGTCGAAAGCTTTTCTGAATATTCGGTGGTTTGTGTGGAATGTTCGAGGAGGGCTGGAGGTCATGCGAGGAAAGACCGAGAAGAATAGTATTCGAGAAGTACACAGAAGTTTCCGCGTTGAATATTGGGAGGCGTGACTTTCTCACTCGAAAATGATCGAGTTGTGCAGACTACCAAGGTAGCATGTAACAATATGTATGGAATAAAATTGTTGGGGTATGAGGCTACTTTGATATTTTAAAGTAAGGGTGAATAAAATGTTTGAAATTTTTTCTTAATGGTGAGTGCTTATGAAATTACATACGGCATTTAGAGGTGATCTGTCATTGCACGACCTGCACTGGCCTGGCAACCATATCAAGAAACACTTCTATAATATTCTGTTTTAAATGGCAAAATAACTTGAATATGTACATAAATCACGTTATCGATCGTTTCGAATGGCGCCACCACTCACCCAACTGACCCTTTTGTGGAAATTCATTTATATATTGAATTTCTTATGCAATCCACAAGTGCATATTGCATTCAGTTTTCCACTGCAATTTTTAGACATACCATTTTTGATATTTAGGTTGAAAGGAAAATTATTAGATAATTTCTGTCTTCTTTACTTTTTCGTTTTATTTCTTTCGAAACAAGTTTCACTTGAACTTTTCGATTAAATGTAAGGAAATCAGGTCAAAGCCAATTGGCGTACAAGCTAAAAGGGAAAATACCTACAAATCGCAATATGACAAATATAAATAATATGGCTCTGCGGTACGAGTGTAATGAAGCTAACGTCTATCTACATGTCTTACATGTCAAGTTAGTTTAACTAAAAGGTAATTTTGTATAGCTTTTTTTAGATGAAATCTATGACGAATTCAACTTCGTCGTAATTTTAAAACGTCCATCACATCAACTTAGGAAGGTGGTTTTAACTGGAAAACGCGTGTATCTCGTCTCGATATAAACAATCTCGTCATTGGTTCGTTATGATTTTAAGCTCGGTCTTTCCGTAGGTCGTCGAGAGCTGATTGTAGTAGTATTCATAAAATGATATGTTTATTTAAATTTTTACTATGAAACTTTTGCATTCTGTCGATACTGTTCAATCAATCGTCTTGTTTCGGGGAATTTTATTTTCTGAAGTAATTTTAAAAATATATATCGTGGGGCATTCTGTGAAATTTGCGGTTTTTAAGGCCATGAAAATATTGTTGTTTTCGTTCTCGATTCATTTTACTAATTTTAGCATAATTTTTACTGAACAATTTCAATTTCGGGGTCACCAATGCCTTTTATATGCCAACGTCAATACGGCATGCAAACATGCGATTGAATTTACGTTTTCATTGAACAATCGAAATTTTGTGGTCATTTATACGCTAATGTACCTACAGTCCTGTTAATTGGTAGCACAAAATCTAACTATGTTTTTTTGTAAGAATAAGACGATAGATTTTATTGCAGGCTTAGGCAGTCGACAGCCCCGAGTGGGAAGAGAAATTTTGTAAAAAGATTAACAGGTTTTTTCAATGAAACATGCTTGGATTTGTAAGATAGGGGAGACCGGGGCTCGTTGAAACGGGCAACGAAGTCTTTCAAATATTCTGAACAATTGTTTTATTTATTTAATTATTCGATGTGGCATCCATCATAAATGAGGGAGCCCATCATATTATCGGCCAAACCCGAAGGGTACATGGCACGTCGCATTACAGTCTTTTTACAATATAATACGGTTGATTAATAGAATATATACATAGATGGATAAGATTGAGAAAGTCAAAATTAAAATAAAATTCAAAGTCAAAATCAAAAATCAAAATCAAGAATCAAAATCAGAAATCAACATCAAAAATCAAAACTCAAGATCAAAAATCAAAGAATTCAAAGCTTCCATAATTATAGGCTAGTGTGGAACAACAAGGTTGGAATTAAGAGAAGGTAACGTTACTAACTACAGTTTAAATCTAAGACTATGTTTAACATGGTTAATTAATCGAGTAATGAACAATTGTTAGTTCTGTGATAAATTTATGCTATCGTAATGGTTAATAAATTAGCAGTATTTATTTAAAAGGTTAAAAGTTATAACTATATGACGGATAGCGATAGTGGAAAAATATGCAGACTTATCAAAGGTGATAAAAAATTATTTTAGAAAATGAAACAGTGTTTCTGCACGTTTAAAATCACCTAATCAACAATCAACGACCTATTACCCCTAAAACTTATAATTCACTGTATGCCACTATGTCAAATATTTGACCATTAGTTAGCAAATACAGTCAGATAGTGTAGTTGTCAAATTTTTTTTTTTATTATTTTTATTTTTTTTTTTTGCTCTATTTTGAAATTTTTTCAGAATTTTTCGTAAAAATTTTCTTTTTTTCAAAATATTTTACCGCAGCTTGTATTACACTGTATGCTACTATGACAAATATTGCACTATTCTGGTTGGCAAATGCAGTCCGATAGTGTAATCGTCAAAATTTTTGTTTGCCACATTATTTTTTGCTCTATTTTGACCGAAAAAATTTTACAGATTTTTTCGTCAAATTTTTTTTATTGAAATATTTGACTACATGGCATACAGTGTAATACTAGCTTAACTCACTTGAACCCCCGGGTACGTCCTCTAACTCTAAAGCTGTTTTAAACCCACTAACTTATTCAGTTGAATAGAAGTTAGAAATAGTTCGAGTATAAATAGAATATACATTCATCTAGTTCCAGATAAAAAAAATTCTAAAAATATATTTATAGTTACAAATTTACAACTTCCACCTCACATACGTAACATGAACATTTTTTTTTTTTGGTATTAATGAATTCTTATTCTAGGAGTACACATGTGTATAAATAATATATGATTTTTACATGCGGTAATTTTTCAAGATTCCGAAAACGTTTTGTGACACTTTATACGAACAAAAAACAGAACTTCTTACGTCTTATATCTAAGAATATACTCTGGTCTTTGTTAGCATGATAAAATAACATGTGATAATGAAAAGAAGAAATGACGTCGAAGAATTGAATGTGTTGTCTATTCCACAATAACTGCGTAACAGACCGACGTCATAGTATTTCGTTTGATATATGTATTTTTTTCTATGGAATTTTTGGCAATTATTTTTACTAACGTTGATGAAAAACAGCTTAATTTGAACCTGTCTTGAACCACATTGCGATATTGCTAATTTTTGTTTAATTAGCAAAAATATCTAAAACGGAATAATTTGAAAAAAATTTCCTAATCCAATTCCACGAATGTAATTAGGTCGATTTTTGTTCGATGATTAATACAAACTGAAATTAGTTCCAGCAACCTTTTCAAGCTCAAACCCAAAGGTTTTGGAAAATAGGCGTGATGAGAACAAATTATCCTTGCATAGTCACTCCCTCAAAGTGCAGTATGTTGCACTCAGTACTTACCAGTCTGTTGTATACCATACAGCATTCCTTTTTTTACTAAAACATCGCTTCGGCTGCAACGAAATCAATAAGAGTTTGGTTTATTTTAAAAAGGTACCAGTAGGAATTAATTTTTATTTTATATAGTAGCGAAAAAACCATGCCTGGTAGATGAACAACACTGAAAGAAAAATCTATTCTGTTGTATACCATACAGTACATTTTGTTTCATGAAACAAAATAAAGATTAAGTTCCGAGAAGAACTTCACAGAGCAAAGGATGTTGGTTTTCGAAAAACGGATTTGGGGTATGTCTGCGAGAAGGTCATGGTAGAAACTTTATGGAAAAGTAAATTCACCAGTTAATAAAGGTTACAAGGGCAACGTTTTTTTTATAAGCAACCCTTTGAAAAAATTTTAGGATAGTAAAAATGTGGAAAATTGTTTGGAGAGTAGTGTGCATACAGTATTATCTGGAAAAAAATGGAAAAAATTGTAGAGGACACTGAAAAAATATGTAGATTTAAAAGTGGAATTAGAATTTACAAAATTCGGAAAATAAATTGATTTATGAGGTTTAATATGAACGGAAATCGATTATTATTTGGATTTGTGGCAACCTGAATGGGATTTCCTTTTTGGATTTTTTGTTTGTGATGTTCGTTGTGCCACAAATTGAAAAAGTTGAACCAATTCAATGCCTCGAAAACACATGTACTTTCCCATACTTTCTCATGATCATTTTCGATTAAAATAATTGTTTATATTTTGAATATATAAATTTCTATTCGGTTCATGTTTTCGTAACCATAAATTTGCCAAAAACTCCAGATACCAATAACACCAATATTTATTTCATTATCACGTTTGTTGAATAAACAAGATTTAATTCCGTTGTAATAGCAAAATTGATTGTCTCGGAAATAAAAAAAACGCAATAAATATAATTGCGTTTCAAATCTGTCTTCTAATCTAATGTGTTTTCCGGAATGTACAACAAGTCCGTTAAATTCACCTTGTACGATGCATTCTTATACAATTTCGTCCAAAATATGTCAAAAATGTCAACATCAAAACAGTGGGAAACTATCAAAACATTAGATTGAATAATTTTTGCTTCAAAATAAATTCGATTAAATCTTACACAATTATGCTAATGTGATCAGCTAGAAATTATATTATTGCTTTCATATTAATTTAAATGTATACAAATTAATATTAAAATATGTTTAAATTTTCGCGTCACATGCTCTACTTATCAAAAATATATCAACTTTGGATTGCGATATAAACTAAAATTGAACTACACATAGGAAACGTGTTTTTAGATCAATTTTCACAATTAATATTTTATACGATACTACGTCTTGAGGAATTTTTCCAAGAAAATTTATCTACCTTTTTGCGTTAGTCATTTAATGGTCACGTTTTTTTTGCAACAATATCACTGAAATAAGCCGCCTAGACGTTTTATAAATAAAATTTACAATTTTATATATTCGCACTGAGAATAATTTCTTCGCATATTACTCACGTTATTTTCGTTTAGATTTGTGTGACCTATTTGAAAATGTAGTCTCCGTACTTGCGGTCTAGTTATTCATTGAAAATTTTCGGTACATTAAGACCAATGATATTTGGGTCAAAAAAAAAAAAAAGAAATGAAAATTAATTTCTTGTTTAAGCAATAGTGTTTTTTTATATCTAAATTTTTTATCCTAATTTTAATGTTTTCTTATGGTTATTTTGTTTTTCTACTTTATTTACAGTACCGTCAGCCATGTCTCTTGCTAGCATTCACGGACCACATTTTGCTGAACTCTATACACCTTTGGGGTAAGTTATAAACAAATTTCTACTATCACAGCGAAGGTGGCAGAAATAAACAATTTCTGCACATTGTTGTTTATGTCTTTATGAAGGTTATAAGCCTTTTATTTTGGTTTAATCTACAAAAGATATGGCGTTTTACGAAACGAAGCTTTGAAAATAGAATAGGCAGATTAGATTTCAGTTTTGTAGGGCTTGAAATACACATTGCCGACCTTGCAGTTTACAATACTCGGTTTGCTGATTTTACAATCTTATCGAATCGAAATAAAGCGATTAAGTTTGAAGAATTGGCAAAACGTAGTATGTACCAACTTAAGTTATGTAATTTCGGTGCCATCGCAAGAGGCACAAATTTTTTAGTTGTAATGTTCGTCCTTGTTTATGACTACTGATTTTAAGTGTGCACTTGCAGACGAAGACAACATTTTTACGGCTGGCTTGCAGATAACATTTTTCCTATGTCGCACGGATACATAATTTATATTTGCATGTCGGTCTTGCTCAGATCTGTTAAATGTTGAAGTTATAAATGTACCCGCTTTCCATGTCCAAAATTTTGACCCCTTCAAAAAGTATTGCCAAAATTTTTGTCGAATATGTTGGCCACTGAACGAACATGTTAATGTGATGTATACGACTGTGATTAGTGGCTTTAAGATTAAGTCCAAGAACAGAACTGTTCTTGATTGTCTCTAAGAGGAGATCAATTTCTGTATCTTAGAAGTAAATGGTCCATTGCACATTTAGAAAAATTGGCACAATCGACAAAAAACGTTTGGATTTTCGATATTTTACTTCTTACCTAAAAAATCGTGTAAATCTTTAATAGAATAATATGCAGTAATTTTCATTTAATTATTATAAAACAACAATGCCCAAAAATTAATTATTATTGGTATAAACTATATTTCATAAAAAAAGTACATATCCGACTATTTACTGTACAGAATTATAGTTGAAATTTGTTTTGATTGCGTACGATTTTTACAACGCTAGTACACCCATATTTGAGGGTGTTCGGGAAGCACCCATGGTGTTCGTAATAACGTCCATGGGTGCGGCGCTAACACCATTGGGTCCGG
Source organism: Beris morrisii (assembly GCA_951812415.1). Lineage (NCBI taxonomy): Eukaryota > Metazoa > Arthropoda > Insecta > Diptera > Stratiomyidae > Beris > Beris morrisii. Next base: position 22,089,971 of record OX638311.1, read on the forward strand.
TGTTTACACCCATCAGTGTTCCTCGCATTATCCATGGGTGCTCTTACGAAAACCATGGCTGTTTCTCGAAACATTCATAAATATAGGTGTACTGTAATGGGTGTAAGGAAACACCCATGTGATTTGTTCGACCAGGAGGCTTCACAAACCTCGGTATATTAACAGTGAACGCCTCCATTTACTTGCCCTGAAAACTGGAATTCGTTCAAGGGCCCCGACTGTGTATTGTTGTCCATGTGTCAAGCCCAATAAATTTCATTTTCTTTGCCTGGGTTCACAGAAATTATCTGACGATAATTCTTTGACATAAAAATAACATATATTCCATCCTTTATCACCATCGGCAGCTCGTTTATCTCGGCATATTTCCTTATAAATTTTATCTGAATCACCTCACTTCTAAAATTCCAAGAAAATCAACTTGAATATTTCAAACTACTTAATTTAAATTTCTTACAAATTAAACTGAAATCTTGTTTTCTCTTCGAATCCACTAAACTGAGTCATACGTTACGGCTCAAACAGCTCGAATCGAATCTTCGAATGCAAGAAGCCACCCGTTGTTTGACCCAGTAAAATTTATTATGAATTTCTTAATCGATCGACGCCGAACAAAAAAAAAAAGAATATAATCGCAAAATGAAGAAAGTTTGGATAAATCCGGTGCAAATGTCGCGTAACAAAGTAAATAAACAAAATTTCGTATGAAACTTAGTTTTGATTCGTACGAATATGAGTCATTCGGTAAAACGATTGTTGGGAATGTCTAGCGCAACTAACAATCCACCCAGCCGCCTATCTTAGCTTTAGCTAGTCTTTATAAATTTTATGCAAGACGCGATTTCCTAATTGGTTTCACAGTCGACTGTCTGGGTGTCTTTTCTGACTGTTGGTGATTGCTAATAGTCGGCTGAACGGAAAGTATCATATTTCACTAGCTCTAGCCTTTAGCGCAAAACTGGCTTAACCTTGGATTACGAAGCGTTTGTTCAGGTAGCGTTCAAGACATGTGGCTTGAGATTTATACTATATTTTTTTTTTACGCTTACCGTAACCTGGTTGCAATTTATCTTGGCGCCTATGAATCACTTCATAGTGTATCCCTCTATTACGAATCGTTAAACTATTGCAATGTTCGGATAATACCCTGTTTTGTGCGATCCTCTACCATTCGAGACTGACTTTTATTATACAATCGTTCGAAAGTTAACATCACTGCACTAAGATGAAAAGTTGTAAATTGCTGGAACATTTTTTCACATCTTGAAAGTCAGGGTCTTTCACCAGTTTCAATCAGACGGCCCTGAGCGATTCAATGATCCAAGCATCGCTAGCGGAATCTCTCCTTCCGATCGGTTTCTTCATTTTTACTCTGGACTAGGAATGACCTTTGGAAACTGTTTTGTGAGTTTATTGGAAAAAATCATTTGCATTTTTCTTCAATGTTATGAATTCTGTTAAGATAATATTGCACAAAGGTCCAAACAACGGACATCAGCATATTTTTCCCCAAACCAACACACGACCGTCGACATGTGGTATCAAAATCAATCTCTAGCCACGCCTTTCAGTTTCTTTTTTCAGACCCTGACTCAAGTTCCTTTGGTGAATTAATTTTTTCCGGCAGCTACGTATGCAATAGGAACAAATACCCCAGTTGACGAAACAGTTTATACTGTCTTTCCCAGTGAAAGTTGTTTCACTTTGTCATAAGCTCAATGTCTTAGATTCCCTTTGGCAACATTAACCGAGTACGACTCCTCTCCAGTCCGGAATTACGTGCGGTGGTTTTCATAGACTTTCTCTACTCTTTTTTACATTTTTACCAGGTGGGATTTGATCGTCCTATCTCTTGTCCCGCTTACGCTAGCCCCATATCAACATCGCACAACTTATGTATATTACTAGGAAATAACAGCAAGTCTCCAAATTCGGAACGTTAGACCTTCAAACGAAACTCATCTTCACTAAAGAAAAAAACGAAAACCATATCGATATGGCCTGTTGCCATTACCATTGCAAACAAGCAGCATATTTTTGCCATTTATAGCGAACATTATAAATGCACATCGTCTCAAAAGAGCAACTTTAATATTTCAAATGAAGTCTCGACTTATTTGATAAATCGTCTCATCCAGTATTTCCTGTTGTTGCTGCTGTCGATTCCAAGCCCCTCTCACCAATGTCCATGAGCTCGACTCATTGGTGTATTCGAGACTTTCAAAATTTCGCCTGATATAACAGCCATATTTAGTTTAGCCCAGCGGTGCATCTTACCGTCGTTACGTCTTCAAACTTGTATATTTCTTCCGAAGTATATTGCTAATTTTCCTCTTTTTTACTTACAGCCGAAGCAGCATAAGTGTATCGTCATCGCTGTCTGATTTAGTCGGAAGTCCGCTGGAAATCTCAATGGACAATGTCCTGACCATTGAAGAGTTACGTGCCCAAATGGGCTCATGTTTCACTTGTGGAGTATCCTGGACCGATGATCATGTCTCACTCGATTGTGCTGAATGTGGTGGCTACAGTATGGAGAGGCCATGTCCATTGTGCGACGGACAATGTGGCGTTCAATGGAAACGAGATTTTACCATGGTAAAATTTAATCGAAATCATTTTATTGAAACATTAACTAATCTTTATCTTCTTTTTTTTTTATTAATTACAGTCTCATGCAAGTGGTAAGGCTCGCTGGCAAGGAGTGTGTTCAAGCTATCCGGATGCCATTTACATTCGCCCGTCTACTACATCGAATTCCGTCTCGACCGGTATTCCTGTTCCGCCGGCATCATGTGCTGTTGCCAGTCAATTTCTTGCCCAAGAACTCTGTGCGAGACTCGAACAGCTTTCGGCCAGCGCTCAGACATGATTCAAACCAAAGCTAAATTTTACCGGCTTTCGGCATTTATAATTTTCGTCTGAGATATACCTAAATAAGAAAATGTTTCGTAAGATTAGAGTCATTTTTGATAGAATTGTCTAAAAAAAACAAACAATTTTGCAAATTGGCTAATTATTATTAAACACGTAAATTACATTTTCTTTTTCCTACGATAAATTACGGTTTTAGTTTTTAATATGCCTATTAAAATAGAAAAACAAAATAATTTTTGTTTGTCGTCTCCATGCTTTAATTTATAAGATTCATCCACCTTCTTTAGTTCTCTTGAATCCCGATTGATACTTTCGAATTTCCTGTTCTTGGTTCATTCAGCAAATTGCTCAATGTATTTTCTTTATAAATTCATTTTGTGTAAATTCCTCTCACCCTATCTGGGAAAACTATTGTAAATTTTGTATAAAAAAAGAAATTATGAAAATATTTTAATACGAAAATATTCAAGTAAAAATTAAAACTCATTCAAATTTTTGTAAATTTTTGTTTTCACACAGACAAACCAGAAGAAATGAGATAAAAAAATGTATAAATAAAAAAAAATATTGCAATTTATTTGGTTTTGTATTTTTTTGTATAAATACATAAGATTAGCGGACTATTACGCCATCATTTTATCATTTTCGTCTAGATAAGTTTTTAGGATTTTCTGTGAAAATCCTTTCGAAGTTATTATTTTCTTTTTATGATTAATTTTAGCTTATGATATTTTTGTCGTAATAAATAATATTATAAATTATGTAATTCGGTTCTCTTTTTTGTAACATTATTTAATAAAATAAAATAAATGAAATATTTTTGAAAACTTGATGAGAACGTACTCTTTCCGATTTACTATATATTTTAACTAGCCGCATTCCGTGACTACTGATCGCGTTGATACATATGCAGTTTTTAGATGTTTCACTACTAGCCGAAACAGAGTGAGCTCATTTTTCGAAACGACTTCCACCAAGGCAAGGCACTGGTGTCGTATCTGATCTCCACTGATTTGTATATCGCACACTAGTGAAATTAGTGTTTCCTGTAGAAGGAAAAATTAATTTAATATATCATCAGGCCTGGAGATGTTCAGGTATGGGCAATGTTTTTATATATTTCTTTTCCTAGACGGTGAATCAAAAATCACTGTTTAGGCGTTTATAAATGACGGGCTTAGAACCAGAGGGGTACAAGTGCGATTCAAGTAGTTTCGAGTAAAGTCATATCAAAGTCTTTTAAGTGTCAATAATTATGGCTAAGACCTACCGACCTGGTTGATCGGTTTTCCTCTTAGGGACTTAGTACTCTAAAGCCCGCTGCGGCGCTAAAAAGAAATATATATAATTTCCCGAGATATACTGTTTAACGTGGTCTGAACTCGTGAAAGATTGCACTTGTACCCCTCTGGCACGAAACTTTAACGTATTTCCATGTATTTCATGTTATTATTTTTGAAATTTTTTTTGGTACGTAGATTGAACACCTACTTTTGGTAGGTAGATTGAACCCCTACGAGTGGTACTCCTGGGGAATGGTTGTTAGGGGGAGGTGGGGGAGGCGTTTTAGACGAAAAATGTTGGCTCATAAAAAACTTTGGACTATGATATCTCGCGTACCAATTACGCAGTAGAGATGAAATTTGGTTCGTGTATATGTATACGTGGTAGATTTTTACTTTATTATTTTTTAATAATAAGAGTGAGGAGGTGCGTTTTAGATGAAAAATTTTGATTTCTGGATTTCAGAAACCGCTTACGCTAGGAGGCTGAAACTTGAAACTTACGGAGTACTGAGATAGTGGAACCATTTGCGAAATGGTTGAGTGGTGTGGAAGTGTGGAGCGAAATAATGCGTCCGAAACGCTCCAAAGCAGGAATTGAAACATTCTAAAATCCATATCTCCTGAAAGGTTGATGTCAGAAGGTGGTGGAGTGGGGCGGTATTAAGGGATACAACGAGCCTAGACAAGGTCAATTTTAAAAGGGGAAGTAGAGGGATGGGATTAGGGGGGAGGGGTGAGGTTTGGAAACTTTTTATTACAATATTTTTCGAAGCAATTGTACCAGAAAGATATAATTTGGTTTCTGTATATAGGATTACCAGTGGATTCTACTGAATGTAGAATTTTTGAGTGTAGAGGTGGAGCGTGGAACCCTCCACTTCCACAGCCATTTTTCAAAAAATTTAATTTTTTTTATACTATGAGCCGTAGCAAATATAATCTTTACAGGAGGAGAGAAAATCATTTTGAAGATGCGGGTGATGATGGGAGGGGATGGAAATGAATAAATTTTGATTCTTATTTCTCGAAAGCTGCAAAGTATAGAAAGCTAAAAAATTTACAGCTGTATGACCATAGTGACACCTCAGAAAAATACAATTTTTGATAAAGGTAGAAAGGAACGGGGGTTGGTTTTTCATATCTGAAATACGGCTTACGCTAGAAAGTTGGAACCTTGCCTATATGAAGATGTGCTCCTAGAATAATTAAAGCAAAAACAATTTCAGATTTTCATTGTCAGTGAAAAAGTTTGTTTCACATTTCACATCGTTAAATCTTTTAGATATACCGAGCTATCAAATTAATTTTACTTCTGCATCTCTTTATATAAACGCCTAGAAATGTTTTCCCAAATTGTTTTCATATCCAACCTCTAAGGGGGTGTAAAGTGGCTGTGTACATATTCACGAATTCCGATATATTTCTTAGGTCTAATGAGATAGGGAATTCACTTTCGCTTCTCAAACCTTTAAATATAATTGGGGAAAACCCAATTTAAGTATTTTTACGATATTAAACCACCTGGTGGTGTGATATATTGTTCAAGTTTTCGCGAATTCTGAAATTCTTTTAGGTTTAATGAGATGGAATTCGCAAATAAAATAAAATTAGCTATGCTCGGTACTAAGTTAAGTAAATACGAATAAGTCCAAGGGAACTAAAGCTTGAAAATTTACCCATTACGTGATTTTGAAAATAAAATATTGGCTTTAACAGAAAATAAATTCGTAATATCAAGTAACAAAACTTAACAGTAACCAAGCTTACCATGATCGCTAAATACAAGGAAGTGCAAAAAAATGAAGAATAATTTAGAAATGAATAAAAAGGAGCCCTAGTTGCACTTTTACCCCTCTGGCTCGTATCATTGGCAGTTTTTCGTTTAGTATTGGATTTGTTTTTTAACAGATAGCAGCCTTAAGGGGCAGTCTAGTTGTGACCGTTTGAAAAAATATTTTTTTTTTTTTGCATTTTTCGAAAGTATGTACATTCAAAAATATTGTGAGAAAAATTTATAAAGATCCGAGCAGTCTAAGTGCCAATGTCGAGCAGCTGCTTGTATTAACACAAACTTATTATTAAGGTTGCTCTACTGCTTTCACCGGCAGTTATATTTCGACATTTGAGGTTTCTCTACTGCTTTCACCGGCAGTTATATGTCCACATTTGAAACTGTAGGTTAGGTTAGGTTGAGAAGGGTGGACTAAAGCAATGTGCCCCAGTCCATCACGAGAGATCACTGTGGATCCATTGTGGTCCCCTCGTATAAAAACCGGGCTCTTTTTGAAACTGTAAGGGTAAGAGATTCTGGAAAGGCAGAAGGGATCCTGTATGGTCCGGGCATTGCTGATTAGGCGTACGTATGATTTTTTCACGATTTCGTAGAAAAAAACTTTAACCGCGTTTTTCTCGAAACTACGTTTTCTCGGCTCGCGGGACTGAAATTTTCGAAACCATTCAACCGATCTTGATGCAAATTGGACCACATATCCCTAAGATATATAATTTCGTCTGGAACTAGAACCAAGTGAAAATTTTTATTTTTACTATTTATTTTGATGCAAAAACTAGTGAAAAAAGTTCAAATTTTTTGTTTTTTTCCGAAAAAGTCCGCCATTTTCTTATTTATGCATGAATATTAAATCTTCTAGTTCCAGACAGAATCACAGTTATACTGAATCTATAACTTTTTAATTTTTTTGTGTCAGATGAATCTGCTGAACAAAATCAATCCCGTCAGCCACCTATGTATTTTTGACACAGTTACGTTTTACGAGTATTTTCAACAACACAAAATGTAAAAAGTAAATAAAAAAAAATGCTTTTAGCTAGTTTTAGAGTATATTCATTAAACCCAAAAAAAATGGCATCGATAGTTATTCTTGGAAACTCTAAAAAAATTCCTAAAAATAGCCCTTTTTTGAGGCGTCCAAAGTAGACTGCCCCCTTAAGCTACTCTTGCACCTGTGCACCACTGGTAGAGGACAGCAGACAGTCTAAAGCAAGATAGGTCATCTTGCTATCAACTCAATTTCCGCGAATTTGTCATTTGGACCACTCTGGTTTTTGTTAATGCAACTTCAACTGAATTACTAGTAAAATCTAAGAACTATCCCAACCCGTCTAGACTGGTAAAGGGATTCGGTACGGGGGAAGAGTCCGTCCACATTTACACGGATAGCTTCAAAATTTAAGGGGGTGGGTGGCGATGTTTATTCTCCTTCTGCCTTCCGGAGCTTATGGCGAATAATGAGTATTTGTCCTTACTGAGGTGTAATGTGATATCTACTAGGGATATTAGCATTTTCACATACAGCCAAGCGGCAATAAAATCATTGGATATCAAGGGTTGCGCGGAATATCGATCATCTCTTAAGGAGATGGCAGAACAGTTCAATATTCATCTGTGCTGGGTGCGAGATCACAGGGATATTCTACGTAACCTTAAGACAGACAAACTCGCTCGGCGCGGTATTTCCCTTCAGAATACTGTAATTTGGTTGTACTCCTTTCTACATGTAAGCTGCTACTTCAATTAGACTCAGTTGAGAAAACCAACTCAAGATGGACGGAGGGTATTACGTGTCACACAGAGAGACAGATCTGGCCCAAGCAGGACATGAAACGCTCTAAGTAGTATCTAGTATCTGCAAACCCACATGCGATGAATCCAATATCACGAAAACTTTGTACTGTGCGATCGGTCCTCCAGTATGCCTGCCCAGTGTGATTTGTACATACAAAAAAATAAGTATTACGACCAAGGTGTCGTCCGAAAAAAAATATATTAGAAAATGGAAAGGGATAGTTACTTCATTTATAGCTACACATTCAGATACATTATTTGATACAAAGGTTAGACTTAAAAATGAAGACTTTTGTAGATGACGCCACTAGCCACAGACGTTTTTAAAATAGCAATACACACTTTAACTGGTGTGGTTTCCCTCATTTGTAAATCTTGCGTTAAATGAATTGGTGAAATTCGAGAAGTTGTTAAATTAATCTGCTGGCTTGGCTTTGCTCGGCACCAATACAAACAATTTATATTCAATTTGTTGGATGGAAATACTAGTATATATATTTTACATCCAGAACAATGGAAACATTAGCAGTGTCCCACTTTGTCGTCTTTTGGTTATACAGATTCCAGACGTGTTCCAAATGATTTATTAATAAAAATCATGAGCGATAAAATGGAGCAAAATTTCAAACACAGCGTTTCCATTCGTCTTAGGATATATAATTGAGCACATTAAACAATTTATCCTATTTATTTGTAAGGTATATTTATTTTCCACTTGCTATCCTTCTGATGGTTCTGAAAATACGGAAATTTAGTTGTGGTAGGGCTCACTTAATTCAAATGTTAATTACCACACAGGCACCTATAATAACGACTCGCTCTCGAATTTATACGCTCACATTTCGTTACGAACGCCCCATCCATGTACACTTCTTCATCATCCATATTATTATACGAATAGTTACAAGTCAACAGAAACACATATTGACCATCCTTGATAAAACATAGCGTTAACGCACAGCCCAAACGGGAAACACGATCATTTATCATAAGCATAAAGTGTCCCGTTTGCGGTTCACTAAATTAAATAAGTACAACATAAAACTGAAAGTGGAGAAATAGACGGAATTGTTCGATTCTATACCCTTGATTGAGTTTAGCATTCCTTGCAGTGGCGATTTTATGTTCAAGAAACCAATCGCCAATGAATTTCTGAACTGCAGCGACAACTTTTAATCCACCCGAATCTGGAAGTTCGCCGACTAATACCGCTAAATTTTGTCCAACTCGTTTATATCGTGATGTTAGACGGCATTCATCGCGACGAACAACACATTGTTCGGCGTGAGCTCCGGCTACATATTCGAGTTCTTCGTCCCATACCTGAACTGAAAGCCTTTTAAATATCTAATTAGGATAGGACGAGAAATATACCAATGTTCGCATTTTAGCTGCTGGCGGAAAAACCATCGAGTTTATATCAAGAAGTGTGCCGCATGCAAGTTGATTTCTGTAAGTGTTGTGAAGATTTACAATAAGATTTCGTAGTTTTCGGCTCATTGGTATTCTAGTGAAATTTTCCGTTCGTCTAGGCTGCAATATTCAGATATGAATTCTACAGTTTCGATAGTTGTTTCGCTTTAAACTTACCAATTGTTCAGGATGACAGACAATATGTCTCTTCAGTCCTTCACAATCCTTTTCGAGATTACAATAATCGTAGCACCAGGTCATGTGGCAGTTGAACAAAACACAAGAGAAAAGTAGAACCAAAATATTGTTTAACATATTGCTTAAATAATGGAACCCATGCCCAACCCCTATAACAAAATACACGTGAAAAAATGACGCCCCTGACAACATTCACTAGGACTTCTGCGATTTATGTCGTAGCCTAGATTATACCGGAACAGTGGAAGCTATCCTATCTCATGGATTGACTAAGAACTACGACAAAATTAAATTGAGCTGCTGCGCTAGGCACTAAATGCGCAGCCAGTGGTCCGATTGAAGCATCATATTGGCACACGGGACAAACAGGATCCGAGTAAGGCCGTTAGACTAAAAGGAACCAAATGATAAGATCACCTCAATACTAAACTACGAGTTTTGCATAGAAGAACGGTTTGGCAATTGTGGATTTCGAGACAGTTATACTTTTTGAGGGTTGAAAAATGGACTGCGACGTCGAAGCATCAAATGCCACCTCATACTGGACTGTGATAACGTTAACATTAAAGTGTGTCCCGCGGGATTCATTTGCCTCTGGGTCTGACTACAGCAGAGTCGACCGACTTTACCTGTGGATTAATTTCTTGGATTAAAAATTGCTAACAGGTTCTAAAATTGATAATAAATCTTGTATATTTACAAGAATAAAAAAATACACTTTAAAACTTTTAAATGCAATAACAATAACAATACAAAATTGAACTAAAGTCCATCAATCTCAAGAAAATGCTGCAATTCCAGTTATAGCACGTCCCAATATCAATGCATGAATATCATGCGTTCCCTCGTACGTATTGACCGCTTCTAAATTCATAACATGCCGGATAACATGATACTCGTCGCAGATTCCATTACCGCCAAGCATATCTCTCGCAACACGTGCAATATCTAACGCTTTTCCTGCATTATTTCGCTTAATAATGGAAATCATTTCGTTTGTATGACGGTTCTCTTCCTTCAATCGGCCCACGTGCAGACAAGCCTGTAATCCTAAAGAAATATCAACCGCCATATCAGCTAACTTCTTCTGTATGAGCTGATTAGAAGCGAGCGGACGTTTGAATTGATGACGATCCAATGTATATTGTCGTGCGATTGAAAAACATGCTTCGGCCGCACCGAGAGCTCCCCACGCTATTCCGTATCGAGCATTATTCAAGCAGCTAAACGGACCGCGAAAACCTTCAACATTTGGTAAAACATTTTCTTCGGGTATATGCAAGTCGTCCATGAGAATCATTCCGGTCGGCGAAGCACGAAGCGAGAATTTACCAGCAATACGTGGTGTGGACAGACCCTTCGGTGTCTCGTTCCGATCGACAATGAAACCTCGAACTTTTCCATTTTCAGTCTTTGCCCAAATAACACAAATATCGGCAATCGGAGAGCTAGTTATCCAACTCTTGCTGCCATTTAGGATGTACGTTTTTGTTTTGCTATCGTATTTGGCACGAGTTTCCATTCCATTCGGATCGCTGCCATGATTCGGTTCGGTTAAACCGAAACATCCTATGAGATTGCCTTTCGCTACAAAAAAAAATCAATATCATTTCGATAAAGAAACAGCTTTGAAATTACAGGAACTTACCCATTTCTGGTAAATATTTCTCTTTTTGCTTATCAGATCCAAAATCATAGATTGCCCCCATTGCTAATGAACTTTGTACACTTAAGGCGGACCGATAGGCCGAGTCGACACGCTCAACTTCTCGAGTTAGTAGACCATAGGCAACATTCGAGACACCTGCGCAGCCATATCCCTTTATTGTGCAACCCAAAGCGCCAAGTTCTCCGAGTTCAGTTAAGATTTCTTTGTGGAAAACTAAAAAAAAAATATTTTTCTGTGTTAATGCTACGCATAAATATATTAATACATTCCTAAATATATTTAGTATTGACACAAGCCCACCAAAACGAGATGATTCGATCAAGGATATAATCAAAATGCGTAATCAACCCAAGAACCCATGACCACTCTAGCGAATTGCTAGCCAATTCTCTTACGAAAACCATTCAGCTAAAAATTTTCGAGAAACGCAACGTGACATGGAATTTAATGCTATCTAAGTTAGACAAAGGGTCGAATAATATGTGCTCGACTCAAATCATACGCTATGTTACAACGATGTAGATAAAGCCCGAGTCTAAAAACAATATATTTTCCAACTGCATGTACGTTTGTTATACCCATCCAGAAGCCAGGAAAATATCCTAAAGTTCCTTCTAACTATCGCCCAATCAGCTTACTTTCGATTTTAAGTAAACTACTGGAAAAAATTATTCTCGAAAGAATAAAAATTACGATTAGAAATTAATTGGTCCCTGATTTTCAGATTGGTTTTATGCCGCACCTCTCTACAAATCATCAACTCTTCAAAGTCACCAATTTTATAAAAAAAGTCATGAAATTCACCGGTTTCATTGCCCTGAAAATGCAATGCACTTCAAATTGATGAGATTTTCTTTTCAAAATTTTACCGTCAAAATAATTCCTCCAACATAGAAAATTCAGAGTTAAATTAAAATCTAGCATTCCGGATTTCCTTCCAATTCCAGCGGGGGTCCCTCAAGGCTGCTGTTTAAGCCTCGTACTGTATAACATTTATATTGCTGATACTCCAAAATATCCCGATTGTGAACTTGCTTCAACGTTGATATTTCAAAATTTGCAATCCCAGTTAGATTTGTTTCAAAGTTCCTATTATAAATGAAAAATTTAAAATAAATCCGTTATAATTTTTACCAAGAAACGAACAAATCATAATCTGCCAAAACCCACACTGAATATTTTTGGAAAACCGATTCTGTGGTCAAAAGATCTAAAATATCTCGGTCTTATTCTGGATACAAAATAAGCTTTCCGTGGCCATACTGAAGAAGTCGGCTGTAAAATCTCCAAAAGCAGACTGCGCTGTATCCATTCATAAATCGAAAATTAAGGCTCACCGAAGAAAATAAACTTTTGATTTTCAAAACAGCCAGCAGCTATTATTTTATATGGAGCCCCAATTTGAAACCCATGTGCTAGAGTTCACATAAGCAGCTTACAAGTATTGCAGAACAAATGCGTAACCCTCACCGGTCACACTGGGTAGAATCGACCCGACGACCAACTTTGGGGTTAAAATGGACCCTCTTCATGTGTCGAAATAAATACCTTTTTTGGAACGCGCACTATGCTAATATTTTATTTTTTTCCCAGAAGCAGCATATCTAAGGAGTGATTCGCCAAAAATTTTATGAAAAAATATTGAAAATTAATGAAGATATAATTTTTTTTAGTGGATAAGTGTCTTTTTTACGTTTTCACCTCTTTATGAATTTTTTTTAACGTGTTTCCATTTTATTTCTTATAAATAAATTTCTTGTACATCATCTAGACGTTCAAAGCATGTTCCGTAATTTTTTTAACTACTTCGGACGGATAGTAGGTATGACCACGAAGGGTTAAAAATAAATTTAAATAAACCGTTTTATTCTTTTTTTGAAGTGATTGAATCTATTTCAGTATCCATGAGCGTAGATCGTGCGGATAATATTAAATACAATATCTACATGGGTTTTTAAAATCGAGTAAATAATTCAACAATAATTTATTATAAAAAGAAAAATTCATTAAGAAAGAGAATGACGTGAAATTGAATGATAATAGAAGAGAAAGGAAAAGAAAAATAAAGCTAACAAAATGTCAAACAGCAAAGAAAAATAGTACTACTGTGTGAAAGAAAATACAAAAATAATAATGATAAAGCAATGAAGGAATAAAATAATACATATGGTGTTTTATTGAAGAAGATATTTTTTTAAATTATGCTTAAACTTGTTCGATTGAGATTGAAGATCTCTGGGAAGTTGGTTGTAGTTTTGAATCGCCTTGTTTAAAACTGAACAGGATCCATGTCTGGCAGTACGTATGGCAGAAACGTATATATCGGCAGCTCGCCTAGTGTTGTAGTTATGGTTGTCACAGTGATAGGAAAATTTTATGTCGCTGTTTGTAGTCTGCCGCTTAATTTTGTTAATTTGGTGTGATGATTCCAGGTAATAAAGTTGTTCGACCGTGAGCAGTTGATATTTGGTATGAATGGTTTTCGTGTGCTCTCGAGAGTTTATGTTATATAGATTTTTTATTGCTTTGTTTTGCATTTTCTGGATGCACTGTAATTTGGAACTTAAAGCCGATCCCCATATTATTATACCATACTGCATCTGACTTATAAATAGAGAAAATGATATAGTTCGCTTTAACTTTCCAGGTACGTCTTTCCCGATTTTACGGAATATTCCTGCAAGTCAGGTTCCGCCTTAGTAGGTCAATGTGGAGGTTCCACGTTAGCTTTGAATCCAGCACTATACCGAGATACTTGAAGCTATCAACTTCATCAATTATTTCGCCGTTGAAAACAATGCTAATATCAGTTGATGAAGACTTATTAAAAATGATATATTTAGTTTTTTTTGGATTCGCTGATAGCTTGATCCAAATATTGATTTTATCGAGACCGCGATTAATATCATTCTCTAGTGCGTCAATGTCGGGTGCAGCGTAAATTAAAGCTATATCACCTGCATACAGGGAAATGTTTCCTTTTAGATTTAAGTTTGCTATGAAATTCGTATAGATGTTATACAGGACAGGCCCAAGAACACTACCTTGGGGACACCACTGCTGACGGGAAAAGAGCTATTCATGTTGTCAATGGATGTATACTGGATTCTAGAAGTAAGGTAGCTCTTAAACCAGTCATACGACGTTCCTTGTATACCGATCGCAGATAGTTTCCTTAACAGAATTTCGTGGTTTACCGTATCGAACGCTCTTGATAGGTCAATAAAAACAGCAACAGTAAGGAGTTTTCTATCGAATGAAGACTGAAGTTTGGATACGACGTCAAAAAGTGCTGCTTTGGTGTCTGACTGCGACCTAAACCCATACTGCTTCTGTGATAGAGCTCCATGCATAGTTAGGTGATCTTGTAACTGCGTCTTGACAATTACTTCCATTATTTTATTAATATTCGATAGTATGCTGATCGGACGGTAATTGGAACACTCGCTTTTAGAACCTCCTTTGAACACTGGGACGATCTTGCTGACCGTCCAATCATCTGGGACAACTCCTTCGGTTAGAGAAGAGTTGATTATTGCGGAAATTGGTTCAGATAGAAAATCCTTGCAGTCCTTCAGTAATTTGGTGGGTATCTTATAGTGGCCAGCAGATTGGCAGTTTTTAAGGTTTGCGATGACAGTTAGAATTTCGTTTTCAGTTGTGAGCACAAATTCGAATAGAGACGTTTCTGTGCAATGCTCGTGAAGTGGAACCGAAATTTGTCCCGACACAGGAATTCGATCAATTATAGAGATAAAATAATTGTAAGTGTCGTTGATTACTTTCAATTAAAACTCTTCATCGGGTGCACTTCGCAAAAGGTCGGATTCCTTTCGAGGCACGTTTCCATTGTATATGCACTCCTTTATAACACGCCAGGTAGCTCTTGGGTGGTTAATGTTATTCGAGAATGTTTTTGCGAAGTAAGTTGTTCGCTTACTCCTCTTCAAGCTAGTGGCTCTGTTTCTCCAATAGTGCAATTCTCTGCGCAAATTGAGGTTTCTCGGGTCACCTGAAAGTTGGTTGTACCAGTAATTCCTTGCGGCGAAGCATTTAGTCAATTCGGCATCTATCCATGGCTTGGAATAGGCTGATGAGTCATTGGCGATCTCAATCCGCTTTTGTAGGACTTCCATGAACGAGTCCAACATAACATTCACCCTTGCTGTCGCGTTGATAGAGATAGGAGATTGTAAAGACTGTTTAAGTTTTTTGTAATCAATTTTTTTGACAATGTTCAGGAAACACCGATCGAAATTATCTGGACGTTGTTTACCAAGAGTCACATTTTCCAATTCTACAAATATCATTTTGTGATCAAAGAGTTCATACGGCACTAGTTGTATGTTTACGATTTTTGTGATGTCATTGGTAAGCACATGATCGATATTCGTGTTGGAGGCTGGTCTAGTTATGTGTTGTGTATTACAAAAGTAAAAATTGTTCGATGAGACCGTGTTAGTGTAGTTCTTATTTTTCGTGTCAGTGAAATTTAATAGGTCAAAATTGAAATCACTCGCGATGATGGTAGGAGTATTAGAACTTTTAAGTCTGCTGTCTAGACTAGAGAGGAATTCATTGACCTCAAACGAGTTTTTGCGTGGCTCTCGGTAGTATCCAATAATATTGATTTGCATGTGTGCAAGTGCAACAGCAACTGCAATACCTCTGTCGTGGTCGTTGCTATCTTCAAATAGGAGATGATGCTGCAAATCGTCGTGTACTAGTATTGCAACGCCACCAGCGGTTCTGTTTGGTCTGCAGGAGAAATAGCAGGAATAGTGATCAATGCCAAACTATTTACTTATTGTCATATTGAGCCAGGTTTCAGCGATAACGATTACATGCATTTGTGATTGAGCGCGATTTAGTACATAGTTTATATCTTCCATTTTATTCTTCAAGCTTCGTCCATTTAAATATAGAAGTTTGAACGAGACAGCACTTGTAAATTTTAGGGTTTGCAGTGTTTTTTCATAGGTGCTTGGGTAGAATGATAGCGTGAAATTAACGTGGTCTGGGTTCATCTATAGTTGAGAGGAATGTTTAACGTGGATTACTTTGGAGTTTTCACTTATTCTGATCAACACTCTACCATTCCTAACCCAAACATATTTTATAGTGTTTTTCCGTTTACAGTTCCGTGATATTTTGTGCAAATAATTGTTGCGCGGTATTAGTGCCTCATTTAGATGCATTTCTTTAACACGACACGATTTCACACCTTTTGGAAAAAGCAATAAACAATTTTCGCGGACGATGTCTTAACTCAGACAACCATTGGTTACAGAACTGTTAAGAATTATTTGAAATTTTGGAGTTGTAAGCTGTAGTGCACTGTACTGGGCCAATTCCGGGACATCAACATTAAGCTGAGCCCAATTTCAAGATACAGCATGAATATGTTGATATGGTGAACAAAAATTTCCAACTAGTTGAGCTAGGAGACTCTACTGTCTCCAGTTCTTCGGGCTGAGAAAGCCTGCCCAAGTTACCAAGAATTTAAAAGAAACACTTACCAACCGACTACGAAATACTTCACCAAATTTATTCATAGTATTTATAGAAAGTAGCCAACGATAAGATAAGAAAGACAATTCAGTCCCCTTGGGGCATGGCCATAAATGACGCGATAATTCAACTTACCTTCGTTTCTGTTCGCCTCGATAACGCGGGGCAGCAGTTTCTCCGTACAGTAAGTCCTGAAAGAGTTTCTGATAGCAATCTCATCATCGGTCAATTGTGACTCTAAATTTAGTGGATCTTCCCAGTCGAAGACAGCTAGAAACGACAACGAAAAGCAACTATTAGTCCGAGATAAGAAAAGTTGTAAATAATTTTGAAACAAAAAAGGCAGCAGTGGAAATTAAAATCTCGGCGACGTGTATCGTTGCTTATCGCAACGTGAAGAGTAGAAAATTGTCTACTTACGTCTCGCAGACGACGATTTCGATGAAAAGGCTGAAAATGAAAATAATTCGTGTTTAATTCAACTCGAAACTGACCAGGAGAAAATCAAGGACCACCTTTGACACACGATCTCAACTGTCGGTGCAATTGTTGCGCACTTGTTCGGAGCATTGCGCGCGAACTGTTTTCTTTTGTTGGGCACTGTAATCGGCGAAATTAAAAGTGAAACTGGAAAATTTGTTGTTTCTGGCCGCAAGTATTATTGCTACCTCGCGCACTTACTTGCCAGTGATAAGACAAAATGCGATAACAAATCTACTGGCAGAAGGCAGGGAGCTTTGACAGTTCAAAAATCTACACCCACGTGCGGGAAATTTTAAAAATAAATTTCGAAATAAATCCGGGTGTCGAGAATGTCTAAAAAAAATGGTTGATGGCTTGGCTAGTATCGCGGGGTTAATCGGGGAATACCCGAGATTTGATTGGCCGAAAGCGTGGAATTTGAACGGTTTTTTTGTTCTAGTAGTACGCATTTGTTCGGAGATTGAAAGTAAATAAATTTTCCATTGCTAGAAACGAAAATTCCATAGAGCAAAAACATAAAACAATGCACGCTTCGAAAAGAGGACATTTCAATGCAATTTCGAAATGCAACCTTATCGAGGGCACACTACGCGCTCTCCGAAACAAAAAGGAAATCAATTTGACAGTCCGCATCTGTCATTGTGTAATATGAAATGAAACAAAATCGGCTTCAAGGATTTCCGTACTACAAATAAAACGAGCGAAAAAAAGGCCAACAAGAAGACATCGGACACGGAACTGAAGAACACGCGGACGAGGTACGTACACAATTAACTTGATTAATTTTCAATTGCTGTATGAACGGGAAACTGAGGAGATTAATCGGGCACGAAATCGCAGTGAAGTGGTTTTTTTTTCATTTCGTTTCGTCCGTCCATTGCAGCGGTAATTAAAATCTCGGTGAAGTTTTTTCCTCTTCCCGAGCTTGAATAAGAAAATTGAAGGAAGAAGCCCCGAAAGGGCCAAGTGCACGAAGGAATATCGGTCGGGTGTCGCGAGCGATGGATGTTTTATCGATTTAACCTATAAAAGAACTGGAATATTGGAGAAGGCCGAGTGATTATGAATTGCGAGGAACAGCGATTTTGTGTCGAGTCAATAAATTCCGGGGGTGGATAGTTCTGTTGAGTGTGGGGTGCAAGACTGCAGTCGAGTTATCAAATTTGCCAAATTTATTTCAATTTTAATTGTGCCTGTTGTTGTTTTTTTTGTTTTTAAATTCTTGTTGCTGTTTGGTGCGGTTGTTGCGGTTTCAAGGATCGGTCACAACTTGCACAGCGAAGGTTCCGTCTTTTTACGATGGCAGACGATGACGCCGGAGCCTGCTATGTTCCGGCTCAGGAGCATTCGTGCGAAATTTGCGGTATGACGGGACTGACCGACGATACAATGCGGGAGCATACACGAATGTGTCACGTCGAGGGAAATGCCCAGTGTCCGTTTTGTGGCTTCAGCGGTGTATCGCCAGCCGAATTGCTACTTCACGTGAACCAGGCACATTTGGACTACTTGACGCCCGAGAACGAGCTGATGAGCTTCATCGACGATCAGAGTCCTAGGTGAGTGTTGTACCTCTGTAGTCCGTGCTGTAAAATTCATGAATATGTGCAATTTTATGACAATGAATGAAAGTTTGGAAGGCTAGAGCTGTTCATGTAAGTAATTTGGGTCGAGAGGATACGCCGAGGTTAAATTCTGGGCTGATGGTCTTGTTGAATGCAATTTTTTTGTTGGCCACATCTTTTCATATTGCTGACAAAGGTTTTTAGTTAGACTTACAGTCGTCTCTTCTCCAGACACGATAAATCTTCAGACTGGCGAGCATGCAAAGTCAAATTAGATATAAATCTTGGAAAAGATTATAGTCGAGTTGAAAAAAAAAAATAAAATAATCGATCAAAGGATTGTTTAACCTAAAGGAACTATTGAGACAGCGCCCACTAGTACTGACACGATATTGTATTGTAACTAGTTATTATTCCTTTTTTTAAATACAGGGTGGATGGAGAGGAAGGTAACACATACTCGTACAGTGGAACTTTTCTATAACGAAATCCCAAGGGACCTTAAAATTCATTCGATTTATAGAAGGTTTTTTTTTTACATAATTCGCTATTAAGAAAAATCTTCCTAAAAGTTTTATATTCTTTACGTTAAGTTTGTGCATCCTCATATGTATCATCATCAATAGTGCGACAGCCCAAATCGCGCCCTGGCCTGCTGAAGTCGTCGCCTCCAATCGTCTCGATCCAAAGACCGGGTCCTTAATATGGCTTTGTTATCGTCAACAACCGAGTCTTCTCATCGTCTGCGTGGTTTGCCTACTGGCCTCTTTCCTGTTACCACTTGCTTGGCCTTTAAGAGCACGTTTGGGGATTCTTCCATCTTCCATTCGCTCTAAATCGCCAGCACACTGCAGTTTACGTAGTTTGATGAACGTTTAAGCTTCTGGGTCCTCGTAGAGTTGATACAACTCATGGTTGTAGCTTGTTTGCCAGTCCGTTCCTTTCTTCACAGGTCCCTAAATTTTTCGGAGGACCTTTCTTTCGAATGCGTTAAGGGGGTCGGTGCAAAAAATATAAAAAAAATTTTTTTTTTTATGTTATACATATTATTCTACATCCATTTCTGCACATCACACAAAAAACCGTACCTCTCTTGGGTAACGGGTTTACTCTGAAGTGGGGGAAGTCGAATATGTCACTGCATGTACTTTTTTGTTTTTTTTTTTGCTCTCCTGAAAAGTAGTGCTTTTTCAACTTTCGGTACACGTCTCTCAGTAACCACACACAGTATCGTCTTCATTTTTCAATGTTTTTGTGGTAACATTAGGTCTGTTCTTTTTGCATACACTTTCTACACTAGAATAACTTTTCTGCACTAACTCTTGAGCGGATGAAGAGGATGAATGAAAAAAGAACAAACCTATTAGGTTTGTTCTTTTTTCATTCACCCTCTTCACCTCTCTGCACTCACTCAAAAGTCAGTGTAAAAAAGTGTAGTAGGTGTAGCCAAAAAGAACAGACCTATTGACTAGCTTCATACATGAGCAAATGAACATATCTTATGAAAAACTGTCATTTTTTCAAATATAAAAGAAGAAAATAGTAAAAAAATTTATACATTCTTTTTTCCTTAAATATCTCGACTTCTAGTGAACATTTTTTAATTTACTCATGTACTAAGCTTTTAAATACACTAAACAATAAGTGTGCAAAATGTGACTGTCGCGAGTTAAGTGGAAGCTGAGATTCTGGTACCGAAACGGAACGCGTTTCGCCATACGAAATACATGGAAGCAAGAAATTTGCATCGACCCCCTTAACTGCTTTTTCAGAAGGTTGCGTTAATGTCCCATTCTCGCTGCCATAGCAGTGCACAGGTCGTATATTAGTTTTATATATTTGCAGCTTATTATTCCTGTGCACTTTCTTGGATTTAATTTTTGAAAGTATCGAATAATACGTTTTATTTGCTAGCATGATCCGTCGATTGATTTCGTTCGTTTCGTTGCCGTCTTTTGCTATATTAGACCCAAGATATATGAAGTTGCCCACACTCTCCAAATTATACTCCGCAATTGTTATATTCTGTCTGATTGGCGTTCTCTTTCTTGTTTGCATCGCTTTTGTTTTGCTTTCGTTAATGCGCAACCCGACTTCTTTTCCGGCGGAATCAAGATTGACAAATACCTCCTTAGCACTAGGGAAGGATCTTGCGAGGATGTTTATATCGTCAGCGAATACTACTAGTTGTGTGGCCTTGAATAGTAGTGTCCAATTGGTGTCGACTGGGGTTTTCCGGATGACATACTCTAGTGCCAAGTTGAAAAGCTTGGGGCTAGACCATCTCCTTGCTTTAAACCATATTCCGTTCGAAAGCTAGTTGTGGAATCGGTTTGTATTCCTACTTGGGATTCAGTGTTCGTCATTGTGAGTCTCCTTAGTCGGACTAATTTTGGTGGAATTCCAAAATCAAGCATGATTTGGTACAGTACTGCTACGATTAGACGGTCACTCAAAACCGTCAATGCATTGACACTCTGACGTCACGTAAAAATGCGTTGTTTCAGTATCAATTGAATGTCAATCGTCATTGTGTCAATTCCTGAGGAATTGACGATCACACGGCGTGACCATTTTGGTCATATCTGTCCCAAAACTAAATTGACAACCAGACTAACGACGCTGGTAGTCAATTCGATTTGTCGCCTACGTTGTCAACGAATGGCTCTATGCGATCACACGGGATTGACACATCTCTAGGAACTGACTATGGATAGGACATTCACATCAGTAGAAATTTGTATATTTACATTTTTCAAATCACATGGGATTGGCAGGAAGCTGTAAATTGTGATTTTTTTTGTGTGAAAAAATAAAGTATAGTTTCGCGTTCAGTGAATTCTTTAAAGACAATGACAAAACGAAATCATTTGGATATAGCGATTTTAGCTGCTTATATACTGAAGACCGATGATGCCGCCTTTGCCGACATGTCCCGAAAGCGCCGCGTTTGAAGGAAGGATTGGTTAAGGCTTCGTGAAAATGTACACAATCACATAACATTCCCTCAGACGTTGGATATTGAAAAATTTGGAAAAAGCTTTCTATGCGCTTATATAAAGAGCGAGCTGAACTTAGAACTAAAATTAATTTGATAACTAGAAATGTCTAAGAGATATAACGAAATTCGTGATGGAGGATTGAAAAAACTCCGTTTCAAGGATATTTGTTAAATCTACCTTTTTTACGGCCGTCGTAATAACTTAGGGGAACTGCTGAAGGTTATACTTATCAGGCAACAGATCAGCTAGCAATGCTTTCCATATTACTGGGTTCGGGGGATAAGAGACTACATAAATTTCACCGTTCTCCACAAAAAGGGGCTGAACAGTATACTCGTGTGCGCGTGAAGCTTGGCGAGTGTTACGGGGGGCGACTAAGAGTGGAGGTATACGATTTTTTAGTTCCTTACTATATTTAACACTGAAATATCGGTAGTAAATACAGAGTACTCCTACATTCCGGCGATGCTCAAGGGAGTCTATAGAAGCTGAAACGGCTTCGTCCCCAATTAATCGGAACGCATGTTTTTGAACACGATTAAGCAAGGCTAAATGGGATTTTGGGGCCTCAAGCCAGATATTCGAATTGTATGCCTGGTAGATTGTAGCTAAGTCAGACGCTGAAAAGAATTTCTTAGACGTCCGTAGAATACCAAGGCGTTTGGAAGAATCAATTAGGACATCAACGATGTGTTGGCTCCAATTTAAGTGGTTGTTGATTTTTACGCCTAGGAATTTGAAGTCAACAGAAAGAGAAATTTGTACGCCACCAAAAGAAATGTATATTTGAGACCGACGTCGGGACATCTCGTTTAAGGGATAGGTGACAGGACTGCGTTTGGAGGCATTGAACTGTACTCTATTTTCTCGACCCAGTCGAAGATCAGATTGAGGTCTGAGTTGAGTTCAATGGACCGGATAACTCAGTTCGGTATGAAGTCACCGAAGTCGGACGTGCCTCTTCAGCAGAGTCGAAATTAAAGACATTTTCCAGTGTACTATCATCTGCGAAACTATGAATTGGATTGTGAGTTGACGACAGAAGGTCGTTAATAAAGATGAGAAATAGGTTGCAACTTCCTGGTACAATCGGTTTAGAAGATATTGTCATCCAAAGTTTCTTACCCACCACCCCGACACCCCAACTCCCGTCTTAAGAATTCTTGTCTAGACTAATAGTATCCCTTAAGGCAACCACAATGTTTCAACCTTCTGACATCAACCCTTCATGAGATTAGAAAATTTCAGCTATCGAGCGTTTCGGAAGTACTCCTACACCCCTCAATCAAATCAAAAAAATTTTTTAAAATAGATTCACCATCATAGTTCAATATAAGGTCCAAGTTTCAACCTTCTAGCGTAAATGGTTCCTAAAAACCAAAATTGTTCGCTCCTCGCTCCCCCCCCCCCCCCCATCACACCCCCACCCCCCAAAAGATACCACTCGTAGGGGCTTATCCAAATTACAAACAAAAAAAATTTCAACTTAATACCACGACGCGTTTGTGAGCTACACATATTCAAACGCTTTTACATACGGATCAATGCATTGACGTGTCACAAAAATGACGATCACACGGATTGACACTGAATTGACAACTTTGTGACCACATTCTACGTAATTTTGACGTCAGAGTGTCATTGCATTGACGGTTTTGAGTGACCGTCTAATCGTAGCATACCCTCCGGTCGATACGGTCGTATACGTATTTTTTTTTGTTTCTACGCAGTACAAAGACGACTTTGGTGTTTTTATCATTGAAATTTTAGAGAAGGATTCTTTTCAACCACTCGTAAAATCAATTTGTCCTCTGTTTTTGTAGTTTTTCGCACAGAGCCACAATCATTCAGTCCATTGACGTCTTCTACGTCTGAGTAACGTTTCACCCATTTACCACACATTTAAATTTACAATTTTTCCGAATGAATGAAATTGTATACTTTACAAAAATCTTTCGAAACGCTTGAAATTAAAAAAAACCTGAACATAAAATTTTTATTGTATATTTTTTAGCATTGATGAAGATTCTGACTCTCTGTCCGAATGCCGAGGACTGTCACCGCCGAATCAAAATTATAACAATCAAGGATTGAATCATCAAAATCCAAAAATTAACTTGAATAATTCAAAAATAACAACTGCAACAGCGACGACATCTAATGATTTTACCAGTAAGTTAAAGTCCCATGATGCCGAGAATTTCAATAAGCAACATAAATTGACTGCACTAACTACAAAATGCAACGTAACTAAAGTACACATTGATAATTCCAAGTTATTTTCATCACAAGATACAAATCACACGCCGTCGTGTTCGAATAATATAACGTTTCATCAGCAACGATCTAACGGAGCTAATAAAAACTGTGATACGATGAATGGAGGTAGTGGTAGTAGTAGTAATAGTAGCGCAACTAATAGTAACAAAGAGCAGCTTGTAAATGGTTTTGATTTACCAAACGGCAGTAGTGTTGGTGGCGGTGGTCAAGGATCACCATCGCGATCACAGCTTGGTCTTAAGTTGAAAAGTCATACACCAGCCACAAGAAAGCAGAGTCCTTTACAAGTAAGTGTGAGGATAAACAATGATCGGAATAATCTGGAATTATGATAATCTTTTTTATAGTGTCCGCTTTGCCCATATACTTCAGAAAATGCAAATATTTTGGAAGAACATATAAATCGCTCGCATTTCGATCCGCTTAGTCCCGGTGTTACCAGTTCAAATTCTTCCAATAACCACTTAAGTACCTTGAATGCACTACAATGTCCGATTTGCGCCTGTGCTTTTGACACTTCATCAGATTTAGAGCTTCACGTCAATATAGAACATAGGTAAAGTTTATTATTTTCAGATTATTTCTTTTCTCTGTTCTAATCAATTGGTAAACCCTTAGAGATATTTTAAGTCCCGGTAAAGCAAATACAAATGAAAATGGTTTTACAATTGGACATGGCGGTAGTATTTGTCCGGTCTGTAATATATCGCTCGATAAGATGAAATCGCAAGAGATGGAACTGCATATTGAAGGACATTTCGCAAAAAGTCCGAAGAATGCCAATTCCGATTCCGATCTAGAGAAGGAGGCTCAAAAGTTGCGCGAACAACGCGAATTTGAAATGTTGCGCGCCCAATATGGTATGGATGATCAGGGTAATTTTCGGGAACAGTCGGCTGCAGCGATGCAACGAGCAGTCTATGCCGGCGAGATGAGTGTTGCGGACTACTACGAAAGACAAGTTGGTTTGCGAGCTGCCGAATCACATGGAATTGACGATGGAACATCGTGCACAAAATCGGTTGCACCACGAGTTCTTTCGCTAAGTTCATCGTCGTCGGGTGTAATTAAATCTCTTGTTTGCTCATCGGTAGATCATTATGCGTCTAGTTATGGTGATAAAGGATGGGGTTGCGGCTATCGGAACCTGCAGATGTTGTTGTCCTCTTTGCTACAAGTAAAAATATTTGTTTGATTTATTGAGAATAATATTGTTGGCACGTAAAACTTTCAGAATACAACCTTTAACGAAGCACTTTATTCCGCGTGGGGAACTCACGGTCCGTCGAGAACTGCTATGCCGAGTATATCACGGCTACAAAAAATGGTTGAAGCTGCATGGGCTCAGGGTTTCGATATTCAGGTTCGTCGTAAACTAATAGCATCAAAAATTTGTCATCTTATAAAATTATTTCTATGATAGGGTTCAGAGCAGCTTGGCTGCAAGCTTTATAATACACGCAAATGGATTGGAGCGACTGAAGTCGTGACAGTTCTTTCGTGGCTACGAATCAATTGTCAATTGGTAGACTTTCATCGGCCGACATCGTCAGATGGTCGACATCCGGAACTTTTCAACTGGGTATTTCAATATTTCGACGAGCCACGAGTTCATACGCCGCCGTTATATCTTCAGCACCAAGGTATACTGTCAACCGTTTTCCAATTAAGGCTTAATAATAATTCGAATCATTTCTTTTTTAAGGCCATTCTAGAACAATTATAGGAATAGAACAAAGAGCATCAGGCCTAACATTGCTGGTGCTGGATCCTAGCCACGGTCCAAGACAAGTAGCAGCATTAGGTTCGTCACAAGATTCTTTAAGACTGATACGACGCGGACCATCAGCAATGAGAGCTCCACAATATCAAATTGTTGCCGTTTGGGGCCTCATTGACACTGAAGAACGATACCAAGTAAGTGAGAAATTTTTTATTAACTTTTATGGTTCCTTTAAATTGCTTATAGTAAAATTCAATATAATAATTTTTCGATTTCAATTTCAATTCAAAATGTTACACTAGTACATTTAAGAGATTTTACGTTTATATTATTTTTTTCTCTCTTCGTATTTTTGTAGGCAAGTAAAGTGTTACGATCTTTAAGAATTCCACCAGATCGTTGACCTGTATTTCAATTATTAAATACCTTAGAGAAATTTACTTATATTACAACCGTTTGTTTAAGCATTATTATAATATTACGTAAAACATATACCACACATTTATATATTTATTGTAGTTAGAAACTATTGAAAATAATTTATTTTTAATCATTCGTTTTCAAAAACAAAAAAAAATAATAAAAAAAATGCAAGTGTTAATAGCGTAAATTTTACTAATGTTATTAAAATACCAAAGTAAATTAAAAAAAATGCCGAAAACGAGAAATCTTACGATATTTAAAAAAACCCAAACATGGTTGCACACAGTGTAGGTGTAAATAATGTAAATTTTTCGAGATTATACTGAAATTTGTACACCGGGTAAAAATTGGGAATAATTGTTATGTAAGTCTGTATTTCTTGTTGTTCTTCAATGGTGCGATGGCTTGAGCTTAACCTGAGTCGTTAGTAGGGTCTACAAAACTGACTTTAAATTATGAGTTATTCTTATTTTTTTGTTTCGTGTTAATTTTTATATTTTTGAAGTATCATTTTTTTTTTATGGCAATGGCATAATGATAAAACCCAATCATTCTTGGGACTAAATAAATACTTAAAAAAACCTAACATATATATACAAATAAGAAGACCTTAAGCTAAATTTGTTGCGACCGCGCAGGGCCTTGAATTAAATATATTGACGTGAAAAACTAAAATTTTTCGAAGGATAGATAAGGTACTAGGAATCAGTGGTCCAGTTCCACCTACGTTTGAACTGGTGGCTGAAGATCGAGCAGGAGCAACGCATATGAAGGCGTCTACACTTTTTCCACATGTATTTCAGATTAATGCATATGTATATAATGTATTTCAGAATAGTGAATTGTATTTCAGATTAGGTAAAATGTATTTCAGAATAGTGAACAGTATTTCAGAATATATGAATTGAATTTCAGAACACATATAACATAACATTTAAATTGATAATCGAAATATTGAAACTTAATTTCCCACTTGCATATCATCCAATGTCAAAGCTTTAGCATGAAAATTGGTAGTATGCTGCGCCGCAGGAGCACATCTACCACCAGCTATTGTTATTTACCAATGCCTGGGCCAGTGACATTTGGTAGCTTCAAGTGTCCTTTTACATAGCTCTTTATTTTCAACCAAATATGCTCAACAGGATTAAGCATTGCAAAATATGGCGAAAGACGTAGCAAGTTTGCAGTACTATGCTCATTCACCTCTCTGATGGCCACCTCCAGTCTCGCATGGCATGGGGCATTGTCGCAAACAATATTCAAATCTTGTAATTGATTCCCCATTCCTTGCCACCGGTGTAGAATGGCTTTCAACCATTCATTTGCCAGCTGCGAAGTAAATGAACCCCTTCTTCTCTCCGTTAACACCACACCTGCCCCGAAGATTGCTGCAATTAGGTGCACATTTGACCCTCTTGAAGCAGGAAGAAGTTGTACAGCTCTACAACCAGCCTTTGTACGTTCTCCAGTTCTTCGGCAGAATAAATTAAAATTTGTCTGATCGATCCAAATGATTTGTTTTCCTGATTGTACAACATTCTGATAAAAAATTCAATGTTATCTGAAATACAATTTACGTATTCTGAAATACAATTCGCTATTCTGAAATACAATTTGTATAATCTGAAATTAATATTATATAGTCTGAAATACATGTTGAAAAGGTGTAGACTAGCTGTGGCTATGGGCGGGAGTGTTATACGTCGATTGACCATTAGGCCATCAACTCTACGTCCGGACAAAAATTATTCGCAGGTCACACGTCGAGCGCTAATTGTAATAATTCTTTATTATATTTATTATTTTATATTATTCACAAAGCTTTACAGTCAAAACGATAATAAATCTTAATATTTATTATAAAAGAAATAATATTCACTCGGTCAGTCAATTTTTTTAATCTACATACTTTCCCGGTTTTTTTATTAATACTAAATTTTTGAATTTAAATTTTACATTACTTACTTATTCTACTTAATTTCCAAACTCATACAATTACTCGAAGGAAAGGAAAAGAAACACTTGAATGTAGAGTCCTGGATGTCCGTTGATCCGTTTGTTTTACTAGTTTGGTTGCATTATTAATTGATAACAGATTTCGATTTGCCGGGCTTAGTTTTTTTTTCATTAAGTAGATGTTATGGCCTGATGGGCTTATTGCTTGATGTTGAAGGCTTGTTATGAAATTCAAGAACCGCGCTGATGGCCTAATGTGGTCATGTGTTAAGCAGTTAGAGGAGTTGGTATGACGTACATATAGAGACTGACCGATTCAAGTTTCATTGGAGTAAAAATCAGTATGAGGTTAGAATCATGACCTGAACTTGGTCGGAAATTAAAATAATGTAATTTTAACATCCTTAACGCCATCTATAAATAGGAGGATCATAATGGACCAACAGATAGTGTAATAAAGCACTGTCTGTAACGAAACCGATCAAATAGCTTCTTATCTTGCCAAACTCTAGATAGATAGATTAATGTTAAAATAATATTTTTGATTTCTTTTTTTCATAAACTCGAAAAATTTACAGCTACAAAATGTTAATGCTATTTTAAACAGTTAATGATATTACGAAAATGTTCAAATGAACGATAAGAAAAATACGATTACATTTTGCTTAATTACACATTTATAACAAATCCGATTTTGTATGATTAGTAAAAGTGCTTTATAAAATTTCGATTGGAAAAGTGTTATTTTTAAATTTCTAAAAGAAAATAAAACAAACTTAATAAATTTAATTTTGTGATAATAAAATTATTTATTATTGTTAGTAGCCATGTTAAATTGCTTATTATAATATATTATTATGTAAATAACAGTTTTATTTTGTTTATTAGTATGTACTGTTTATTTCAGTATGTTTTGAAGTTAGAATGTTTAAATTTATGTATTAAGTGCACTTAATTAATGCAGTTCTTTATTGTATAATATATTAAAAAAAACCTTGAAGCTGATTAACTAAAATGTTTGAGAGTTGTTCAAATCCACGAATATATAAAACAAACTATCAATAAAATTAAAACAATAGAGTGGTTGTGACCGTGTAATTAAATAATCGATAATATATTACAAAATTATAGCAATAATTGCATTGTTAAAGTTTCGTTGAGAAATTCATTAAGTTTATACGTAAAAGAAAGTATGTATGCGAATAATTCCGAAAAGTCTTTGTATGTATAAATTATATTTGTCTCGAAAAATCAAACTACAAACTGTGGTTTCTCAAGAAAAATATATCTTTATTTTTTTCGGGAATAAGAACTGTTGTACAATTCGGTGCTCAACTTAGTCT
Organism: Beris morrisii; assembly: GCA_951812415.1. Classification (NCBI taxonomy): domain Eukaryota; kingdom Metazoa; phylum Arthropoda; class Insecta; order Diptera; family Stratiomyidae; genus Beris; species Beris morrisii. The sequence goes on from OX638311.1 coordinate 22,119,289, forward strand.
GAATCTTAGAGTCTTTGTTTCGATCTGTTTATTACCGGGAAAAGGGTTTTAAGGGTAGTCGACTTATTTATACAGGAACGTCGGTTTGAAGGTTAAACCTGGTGTTAGCGACCAATTGCTCATTTTGTTGCGCATTTGGTGATGTAACTTATATATTTCAATTGAAAATATTTATTATTAGTGCAGTGCTGGATTGCCTCATATGTCTCCATTCTTCTGCATTTTGGTCATTCTTCAAATTTATATTTTTAAATATTAAATTTTTCACAAAATTTAGTTTCTTACAGTTTTAATTTAATATTTTTTTTTGTTCGCAAAAACATTTAATTGTTTCAGCCGTCAGCGCGTTCTATTTTTTCTTATCACGCGTCATGTATTCCATCGTGCCTCTCGTTCGTGTTTCGGAATGTACATCAATCGTCGTATCTTCGAAAGTTTTTGTAGCAAATTCCCAGAAACCGACGGACATTTTATATTCCCAGAAACTGACGGACGTTTTTAACAAAAGTTGGCGCCAATAATTCGGTCAAACGATATGCATACGACAAAACTTTCTGATTTTAGAATTTTTGCGGTAAATTTGTGCCCCGTTCTTGTCGATAATAATTTGTAAGCCCGGATAATTCAAAATATTCCGTCCTGTGATGACCTCACAATTCAAAAAATTTGGAATCGATAATTCGTGGGGTTATTTCAAATGTAATTTCTTCGAATTCCACTATAAGTTCAATTTTACCGTTTGCTAAATCTAAGTCACCACCAATACTGTGAAACATGACGCACTTCTATCGTTTCGAAGCAACGAACAATGAGCTCCGAAATGAAGCAAGCAGTTCATCAAGTTCCTTGAATTATTGCAACCATTGTACTGCTGGGAGGTGCACTCTGGCTGTAATCTATTTATTTTCGTTCTAACCTTTGCTTAGCCCAAGTCAGTTCAAATTGTCCACAAAATCTGCAAATCTTTTCATCCGGTTTATTCTCAGGTACAAGTATAATTTTTTTTTGATTCAGTGCTACTTGTTCCTGTTTTTTTCTTTTCTCATTATATAGCTGCTACAAGCTGGTTTACATTGATTGCGACATGTACACTACATCAGGGTTTCTGCCTTTATGACATTACAGTCTGTTACTGTTTCAAAGTTCAAATCAAAAAGGTATACGCGAAAGTTTCTCCATGAGTGCTAAAGTTTCGAGCTCATTGTTCTCCATCTGTCCACCTCCATTTTTGACTTCTTTTTCTAGTAAGATTTTTCAACAGCCTTTCAATCACCGCATACTCTTTAACGAAATGCCTGCAAATCCTGTTAAACCCAAGAATTGCCGAACTTGATAAACGTTTCGATGGATTGCGAATTCGCTGACACCTTAGCTTTTCATTGATCTCAATCTCCGGAAATGAGATTTCAGTTTAGATTTGTTAAAGAAAAAATTGTTTGTTTAAAATATAAAAATTTGGCACGACTTGACAAGGACAGGACGGACAGAAAATAAAAATAAATTAATCAAAAAAATTCAAAAAGTGGAAAGGGGTAAGTTTTTTTTTGTTTTGTAGTTTTTTTTTGTGTTTTTTGACCAGTGTGTTTACAGATTTTATAATTTTACGGTGTGTTTGTAAATTTTATAATATTGGTTTCTTATGTCTAGTTGTAATCTATTCTATAATATGCTTTACACTATTTTTTTTGTTTGCATTATTTACTACGTTTACATGGAGGATTGAATCCGGATTCAATCCTCTAAAATCGCATGTAAACGCAGATCGGATTGAAATGAGATCGACTCGATCCGAACCAACTTCTCGACCTATATCGACCTATATGTCATAAACGCGATCCAAATTCCGATCTTTCGATCGTTCGATCTTTGGATTCTCCATGTAAACGTAGTAAAAATCTTGTTTTAGTTACATAGAGTTTATTACATCTAAGTTGTCGATTTTTATTTATTTGTTATACTACATATATCTACTTGTTTCTTTTTTCGCCTTTTCTTGTGTACTACTTTGATTGTGTCATCGACTTGGATACTTGCGTTTGGGCCATTGATTTCTTTTACTTCATAAGGTCCTTTATATGGTGTGTCTAGTTTCTTCCTTGCCCCTACTTTTAGCCAGACTAATTCCCCTTTAGCTAATTCTAACGGATTTGCACTTTTGTCATATGTTTCTTTGCGTTTGTTTTTCGCTATCTCTGTTGGGTCGCCCGTGTGAGTGCTAGATGCGAAGAGAGGGACTGATCGATTGGAAAATGAAATACGAAGAATCGGAAAATCCTGTTATTCGTGCATCGCGTCTTCTCACCGACAAAGTTTCCGACGTGTTCGGTAATTTATTTTCGAAAACCGAACTCTCCGAAACGCTAACCGAAGTTTGTAAAATCAATCCGAATTTCGATCAAAAACAATTCCTTTGCGATTGCGAAATGGATTTTATACCAAATATTTTGCTTTGAGAGTGCCTACAATATAATTGCAACTCCAATTGGTGCAGCGATAAAAGCCGGCTACTATCTAGACTCGAAAAGACTGGATATTGAAAATTCGATCAAGTGGGCTGGAAAAAAAAGAAAAGAAAGGAGTTTTTTTTGAAAAGATTTGATTTTTTTTTGGTGCGAGATTAAAACGCCGGTGTCCGCTGCGACCCCCGTGTTATGAGTGTTCGCCTAATAGAAATAGAAAAATTTGTTACGGCCCGCCCGACATTTTGCATTAACCTTTTTCTTTCGTGGAGCCCTCCCGAGTGTGGAAAACGCCCCGATCCGCAAAAAAGTTTTCTCGAGTGTGAAGAAAAAATTTACGGAAAAAAGTGGTGCTTTGCGTTTTTTTCGGAAAACCCCCCCTCGACAGAAGAAAAAACCGAGAGTATCGCGCGGCCTGTCCTTTTTGTGACGAAATATTTTCCGGAGCCATCGAGCTTATAGGAAATTTTGGAAAAATTCGGTGCTATTTGATTTGGAAGTTGGGTCGTCGCGGTGATATTCGTCGCCGTACCTTCGAAAGAAATTGTGGAAAAGTTTTGTATTGAATTTGTTGACGGTTGCACTCGAAATACAAAGAACGGCAGAAATATGCACTAGAATGGCGGAGGAAAGAAATTAAATAGAAATAAAAAAAAAAAATGAAGAAACTGAATTAATTAAAATAAAAGAAAAATTTAGAATATAATAAATAAAAATATAAAAATTTGACACGACTTGACAAGGACAGAGGACGGACAGAAAATAAAAATAAATTAATAAAAAAAATCAAAAAGTGGAAAGGGGTAAGTTTTTTTTTGTTTTGTAGTTTTTTTTTGTAATTCATAAAATTTTAAAAGATGACAGGCTAAAGGCCATTTAATGGAACCTCACGGGTAATTGTTTCTGACCCTGAACCTCTATATAGGGCCACGACGCGGATAATTTTTTTTGGAATGTCGTGGCTGAGGCAGGGTGGGAAGATAGGGCGCTACAACACCAGAGCGCCCTGACATGTCGCGAAGTCGCGCAATCCATCGCTTCTCGGTCTCTCATGACCTATTGGGAAAGATATCCCAAATTATTATAATTAATAATTAATACCCTGGATAAGTCGACGCGACTAATTTTGTTGTTGTGCAGGCCTAGGGTTTATGGTCTGATTTTTCGAGCAACGTACCCCCCCACAGCCGCAGCTAGCCCGGACGCCAGCAAGCGCGTCGCTCCAGCTCGAACTTCAGCCACCAATTTGGACGTAGGTGAAATTGGCCCACTGATTCCCGCACCTTACCTTTCCCGTCGAATATTCACTCCACGGCCTCCGTTCACAACAATCTCTAGGAGTTCTTTACATTTTGCGTGAGCTTGTTGTAACCTAAATTTCAGTTCATTTGTTCAGTTGTCTAGGTTGTAAACTGTCTCATTTTTGTGTGATTGCCCGTCGCTCGGGAAGTGTACTAATTTCCCGAACACTAGCTCATAAGGACTAAATGTTGTGTCTGAATACGGAGTTGTATTATAGCAGAAAACGAAATACGGTATCCACTCATAAATTTGTCAACAAAGTATCGTTCTAGATATTGTAACCAAAATCACTGGGTCAAATTTATGACCCAATAATTTATGCTTGACGCCGGTTGTGTCATACTTAATGTTGACCACATCTTATACTTATTCATGGTCACACGAGTGCACGGCGAGCTAGTGCAATTCATGTTAAAGAGGTCTCAGTGCTGGGTGGGCGTGTTAACTCCAAACCGAGTTTCTAGCGATGGAGTCGATGTGCACTGTGGTGTCTTATTGGTTGACTGATTCAGCGCATCACACTGCACATCGTATACGTCCAGTACAAAATTACATTTCGTCGGGTTAAGTTTCGAACGGTGTTTACGAAGGAATTTCAATATGGTTCTCCATTCTGGCGGTATCAATGTAGACCACCGCGACGATCAACGTGAACTTTGAAGCTCCCACTAAAAAAAATAAAAATAAAATACAAAACTAAATGCTGAAACAATAATTCTAGATTCATTCGTTCAACGAAACTTAAAATGTATTTTCTTGCAGTTATAGTACAATTTGAAAGCAATATCAATTACAATTAGCCATACTTAAGATATCCATATCATAGCTAAAATATAAAGAACAGATGGTGCAAACTTGTAAATGATTTGCATTATTGTTTGTTTTAATTTGTGATAAGAACTCTCAAGCATTTTTTAGTACATATAAAATATTCCCAATTTTTAAGTCCCGGTAGCAGTATTATTACTAATAGATTAGGATCGTGCAAATGAAGACAATTCAAGACAACAAACGAAACGAGAACATTTCAAATTTACACGAAACAATGTATCAAAGTAAGCGTAAAAAAAATATTATTAAAATAACAACGCAACTCAACAAAGAACACTCGTGTGTGCAATACAATACAGAAAGTTCAAAATACAAAAAAAAGCTGTTAATTACAAATTCTTAAATAAAATTAGAATAATAAAAACAAAAGTGTATTGTAAAGTACAATTAAAAAATAAAGAAAAACTATTTGAAAAAGCTTCTGCCAATTTTAATTTCTTGTATTAAGAAATCTCAAATATTCATTTGTTATTGCGTTAGAATTAATTAGTAATATAATGTTGAAAAAAAGTATTGTTTCATTTTTTTCATAAAGCAATCAGAAGTAAATCGAAAGTTGTGAAAACAAAAAACAGACAAAGTATGGAAACCGGGAATAGGAAGAGTTAGAAAAAAAAAATTAAAAAATACTACAACAATAAGTAACAACAATTAATTGCCGACACGTCTGAATAAACTGGATAGGAATCTAGCCACATACGAAGGTGAAGATCTTCGCATGTTTCAGAAATAAAAAAATACACAGCAAGCACTAAACTTTTGACAAAATTTAATCTAAGATTACATGGAGAACCGCTAAAGAAAATCATCCGCACTTTCTTACAAAAATTCAGAGAAAGACATTTTATATCATCAGTTTCTTTTGTATTTTTTTTTATTATTTCACCAAGCCTTGGGTAATTATTTGCCTTTCAATCAGAAGCTCAGCACCGGCGAGAAATGATGAATTCGCCTTGACTTCAACAGAGCTCAGACACAATAAATCTTAATTGGGACAGAACTTTCCTAGCGCGACATCATACAATTTTTAAACTAGACACAGGTAAATCGGACTATTGAAAAAGGTCCTTATTTCAGATACTACCAACAGAAATGTTATGCAGTAGTTTCTTTCTTGAACAACAAATGCGGATCTAAAACTCGTAACTATTTCCAAACGGCTACATCCACCGAATTATGGTTTTCAGTCGTTTCAATTTATCTCAATTTTCAACATTTATGTGTAAATAACTAGTTTTCGCTCCCCTAGACTGTCTTTATTAAAAACTGATGCATAAGTTCAGTGCGGTTTGTAAAAATAAGTACTAACATGAATCGATTTGTTAAAAATAAATCAACTCAACTGCGGCCTGGTTTCCTCCTATTGTATAAATTCTCATATAAAATTAATTATAAAAATCTAGAGAAAAATAGTTAAAACATTTTGAAATTAAATAAAATTCATTGAAATGAAACGATAATACTTTTATCACATCGTGTAGTGCCTATCATAAAAATACCAAATATTATTTATTGTAAATTAAACAAATATATTGATAAATTTAATTTTAATTAGTTATAATTTGTTTTGTAATGTTTGTTTCTATTATTAATTAATAACTATTGTTACATAATTTTAATATAAATTAGTTTATTTTTAATTAGAACTTAATTGCTTATTTACTAAATAAATTGTATTCGATACAAATAAAAAATTATTCAAAACTCATTTCGCTGACAGATCAATTATAATCCAAAGTTTTTATTGCTGCAATGCGATTTGCATGAATTATCCTTTTCTTTCACAGTAATGTAACCAGATCTACGATAGGCAAAATATCAAGGCTGTCCCATTTCAAAACCTAGTGCTTTTTAGGAAATTTTAAACGAATGCCAAAAACTTTCCTATTAGTCAGCTCTCATAAGTAAGCCAAAAACTTTCATTTATTCAGCTCTCATAAGTAAATATTGATATACCGATATGGTGGGAGTTCTCCAGGTTATTTAGGAGAAGCACTATATATTGGATAATTAATGCTTATTTTTAAGTGCTGATTAAAAATAGGTTTTCAGGCTCTTCTTTAAAATTTTCTAAAAAAAAAAAACACTTGCTAGGCTTTGAAATGAGATAGTCGAGCAGTGTACATCTCAGACAAAAATGCAAATCAACTTTCGGACACCTTCTTCGATATCATGCCCGTTTCCACTAATTGGTCAAGAAATTTTCGCAGTTTGGTAAACTTGTGAACCAATCGCAATTGTTGTCTCAGTAATGAATTTTTTGTTCGTTTGACATTGACAAGCCTTTCTTTGTAGTACAATTGCTTTCGAATGAGTCCTGACTCTTCTTCGTTATTACTCTCTTTGTCGTTATAACTTTGGTCAATTTGTTTGCTTATTGCAGGGTCTACAATTAAGAAAACCTCGACCAGCTGTGACTCTTCTGACGTTTCAGCTTCTTGCTGTTCTTCCTCGACTCTGCCAATTACACAATATTAATTATAGAAGAATAATACGTGTCAAAACATTATACTCACATAGGTTCTGGTAAAATCTTAATTGGTACTGTATTTAGACAACGACGTCCTTCAAGTGTATAAGGTTTGAAATGATCTTGGCATATTCGAAAGTTTTTATGAAAAAGAATTTCACTATCAATTTGAAGGGCATCTAACCATTTGGCTTGCATATCCGGAGCTTTGGGTGCTCTAGAAAAAAAATCATGTTAATTAAAGCTTTGAATGAATAGCGCTATCCTGTCGTAACACTACTGCAGTTTCCAGTAATTAAAAAAAAACACCCTACAAGGCCCGCATTGATCTCGTTGAGTTCTATTCCTTTTCATTGGTTTTTCTTTGACATAGCTCAAGCCAATGATCTAGAAACTTGACCACTTTTGAAACTACTCAATCTTGTGGATTGTTTTCTTAATTTTCCAACGCTAATATTCATTTCATCACGAATTCATGGATGGTCGGACTGAGACTAAATTTTTTTGTTTATCATTCGACAGCTCAGTAAGTGTTGTAATGGGTCGATGCGATCGGCGTTGATAAAATTATATCTACAAAAATTTCTGATTATAATTTAAGAGATTTTCCTCTCTGTATGAATGTGGATACAAAATTTCGTTTGATATACACCACCTATATCTGCGGAAAGGAAAAAATGGCGAAAAACTGAAAAAGACAAGATTTGGTATGACACCGAAAACGCTTGATCTACTGATGCTTTTAATTAAGCCAAACGATTTACGTGGCCAAAGTCGCTTATCTATGCAGGCAGTATTAATTTCATTATTTAAGTCAGAATATCGACATGAGAAAAATCCTACAGGTGTATCTTGTACCTTAACTGTCTTCCTTTGATCGGTAAAATATCATGCTATTAAATTTTGAATGCCACCAAAAATGAAACTATATAACACTCTATTTCATCTAGAGTTTAAAGAGTGCAGGCAATATGTAAGCGGTGCGGTGAGGTGCGGTGAGTAGAGCAAGAATTCAAATCTTAATGCCTAAAAAAACGGTGTCGCAACATTAGTCTCGTGTATTGTTGCAAATGTTTATCCTTTCGGATCTTCTTCAATTTCAGTACGATATCTGCTCCTTTTCGATAGCTTTCTTCTAATTTTCGGACATGGTATGTGTTAGTTGTTGTTTTGTGTCTATTAGTAAAAAAAAACCTTCGGGTTTCGAAACCTAAGTGTAACATATTGACAATTGGATGCTAGTCTACCAATATAGAGGTCGTAGGTTCCATCTAGCTTATTTTATTGATTTATGGTGGATTTACACTCAACGTTTGAGGCGCGCCTCTATGCCCACCATAAAATCAACCAATCAGATGGCTTGTGGAGTCGCAAGAGGCTAACATTCTCCAACTTCTTCTCCGACGCACACACATACAATGAACTGTGGCACCACACAACTCGCAGCTCATCGTATTTCTGTCGTTTCGCACTTATAGGCAAGTTGCGCCGCAGAGGCATGTGGAGTGTAAATTGCTTTCAACACAGCAAAGAATACAGCCGACGAAAACCGGTTTGTAATGGTCTGATGGGGGTAGAAACTCGCCTCGAGGCTCGCCTCAAGGGTGAATGTAAACGCACCATTAAGATAGCGGCAGCAGAACCTCAGCACTATGCTTCAGAGAAAGGACCTAAAATAATAATATCAGAAGTATAAAAAGTAAGCCGTCTAATATTTACTTACTAAACGCTGAATCTAGTTCCAATGCCAACTAGATCTGGACCCTATGGAAATGCCGATTATGTATAAAAAAAAGCTTTTACAATCCGTTTTCGGCCTTACGACAAATCGAACCGAAGGAATTCTGTTATTGTAAAAAACTGTCAACTACTATGACTTTTTTTCACTGTGATTTTCTACGTTTCACAATTCACAGTAGCAGAAGTATTTTTTCGGTTCAATTTATCGCAATAACTAGAAGAATTGCTGCAAGAAATTTTCGACATAATAAATTTTGCAAATTTCACAACGACACAGAGTTCAAAATTCAAAGGTTTTGATTTGGTGTACAGTGAAAGTTGCTGCGATTCCGCACTTCACCAGAACTGAGAACATAAAATTGAATAATTTTAAATAAGCAATAGTTTGTATTATCAGGAAATTTTACTGTAGATTTAAGTTTCACTATAGAAATTTAATTGCTTTTGTTTATTTATGTATCAAAATGATTCTCAAGTTAACATTTAAATTGTTGTTAAATTGTGTAGACGAATTTTAGCTGTAATTTTTGTTTTCAATTTAACCAGTTACATGTAAAGCATATTTTTCTACATAACTTTTAACATAAACTTCATTATTTAACTAGTAGATTGAAAGTATTGTTCTTCAAAAGAATAGAATTTATAATTATATTGCTATTTTCAAGATAAGTCGATTCGATTTAATATAATAAAATAAATAAAATAAAATACGCCAAGAGTGAATGAGTTTGTTTAATTCATTATAAGGACATTATTTGATTATTTATTAATTTTTACCTCTTATTGAATTTTGGCTTTGTTAACAATAGGGCCAGTCCTTCCTTTTGATTCTAATAGCAGTTTAACGATATGCGAAATGTAAGCTAAACATTGAGCAAGAAAATAAAGGAGAGACCCCGTCAAAAAAAGGATAGCACTAGTTATCACTTAATTCTGTAATATGCCAATCAATGGAAACAAATTTTGTTAGTCAAATTCGACAATGAAAGCATTCTTTATTGCAGTTAACATGGTTTCACCTCTGGTCGTCCAGTTATTTCAAACCTTCTAAAATCATTAAGCCACTGGGCTACTTCTACAACTTTGAAGAAAATCAGCCAACTGATATCGTATATCTCGACTTTCGACCGCCCTCCCTTCAATCATCTACCATTGAAATTTGCATGATTTCAGAATTTGTGGCAGTTTCCTGATCTGGATTAAAGAATTCGTACTTGACCACAACTACTAAGCTCGAATTGGTGATTCAATATAACCATTCTATGAAGTTCTGAGTGGTGTTCCGCAAGAATCAGTGCTGGGACTATTATTATTCATAATTTATACTGCTGGCACAACGAGTGCTGATGTAACTAAAATTGTTTAAAACCGTTTAAGTGAAGTCGTAAACTTGTAGACAGATTTATTAACTACAAAAGATTGGGCAAATTAATGGTGTATCGGTTTATATATCGCAAAATCCTGGAGTCAGGTTAATAAAAATAATTTGTGAACTGGGCATAACAGTACGGTATAATTAAATAATAAACATAAAAATCACAGGCCAATTTATTATTATATATGATTTGTAAAATATTCATAAGCATTAATTAATTTTCGGCATCTTTAACTACATAGTTTCAGAGATAAGACATGGATAAAGTTTACCATCCGAAGATTAATTAAAAAGAAATCGAAACTTTGGAAAAAAAATACAAAGAAACAGGAAGGCAAAGTCACTACAGGGAGTACACGTTCTTTGGGTCACGATTGAAAAGGGTGATGATATGAAAATCAAGGGTGATATGAAAATGAGTTAAATGGACTTTCAATTAAAACAAAAATCAGCAACATAAAATCTGACGCAATAGCTTGATTCGGTAGCGATAAATAAATTATTGATTTCAAATAATTTTAAAAATATATCTGAAAACTATCATCTATCATCACTATCATAACTCTATATAAGTTCCAAGTTTCAGTCTCCTAGCATAAGTAGTTCCTGAGATCTAGAGACCAAAATTTTTCATTTACAATGCTCCGCTACCTCTTCCTCACCATCCAACCATTTAAAGCGGTTCACTCAATCTACCCACCGAAAAAATTGAATCTTAATATCTCAACAGGCTTGAGAGATACCGAGCCTTCAAACGCGTTTGCGTACGGCGGACAGATGGACATTTCTGTTTGCTTTTTTGAAGGAAAAACGTGAAAATACAAAATTTCAGGGTATTATAATTTTTAATTTCAGGTCGATTACAATACTTTATTAAAAAATAGTAAATTTAACGACACGTATCATCCCAATTCCCAAAAACTGCAGTGTAATTAAACTATTTTATTAATTGTTATTTTTAAAGTAAGAGATATGCATATTATCATCCTACAACTGACTTGTGACTCGCAATATCTAAGTAATAAACAAATTAAATTGATAACAACATTCTGTCGTACAGGTGGAGGAAATCACACCGCCAAACAGAAGAACTGGTTTGTCAAGCCCCCCAACATATTTTTCTTATAAAATTTCAATAGTCTCGACTTGGAGACTAGAATTTAATTTAAATAAATATTTTGCTGTTGATCCGAGATTATAAAAGGTAAAGACGAAATTTGTTTTTGGTTCAGTTTTTAATCTATCCTCGTGTCTCTTAGATTTGCTACTTGAGTTGTTTACTAGAAGTGTCGTTAAAATGAGTGAATATAAGGTAAATAATTGTTGAGTGAAATAAAAGAGTGCACAGCTCTTTAAAAATTGATTGATTCCATTTTGATTATACCGAAAAGTAATATTTTATAATAATAATTCATTTTTTGTTGAGAAGATACTTATTTTAGTTTCAAAAATTAATTGTCTTCAAGAGAAAGTTCTAAAGCTAGTTGTTGCATAACAGGGACATTTAAATGTGAATTTAAAAACCGAGACATCAATGCGTGCTTATTTTTTACAACCAGTTTCAGAGTTATTTTTAGCTTTGATGAATTATTATTTTATCTGTTTTTCAGCTCAAATAGAGTATGAAAACATGTATTTTAGCCTGTATCTTTGATAACAATTTAGTTATTTATATTTTATTTTAAATTTTAAAAATATTTTGAGCAATTCTATTCGGAAAAGTACAAATCTTTTGAAATGTTATGTTCTGTAATGATCAGTGTGCCGATAGGATGGGCGTGAAATGTAGGGTGACTCCCCTGAAGGTGCATCCATTCTAGCGATATGGTGATAAACCAAGGTCTTGTGTCGGTAAAGCACGTCTTTAGAGAGGTCGCCGCTCATAACTCCAAAGCAGACGTGAAGGGACGCTGCAAAAAATTGGCCCCTAATAAGAGAGATTGTATCGGATCGTTTCTATAGGTTTAACTTTAAGTGCCGTGTTGAGCAAATTTGCACGCTGCACGAATTCATGTAGCCAAGCAACTGATCTGCTTCACTGCATGAGCCTACTATGAGCTATGCTATACAATGGCATGGAATTTTGTAGTTTGGGGCTATTGAAGATTAGTCACAGGCAAGATCAATTATTTTGTCAATAATAATAAGAAATGTTTGAAGCCTCGTATTCCAAATATAAACGCAGATAGTACGCAATGTAATTCGGATTCAGAAAATTTTGGAGATGGCTGTGAATATGTCTTATTTTACTTTAAGTACTTTAAAAAGTACTACCTATTTCTTCACAAGCTGATTGCTTATAACATAATTTCTACGCAACAGTATCAAACAGGATTTGGCTCATATTTTTCATCGGAAGATTCCCGTTGTCCGAACGCTTTACCGGATGGACAAAATTCTCCACAAAAATGTGCATATGGTCTGTATGCCGAACAGATTTCCGGTTCGGCATTTACAGCACCACGTACAGAAAATACTAAATCGTGGCTTTACAGGATTCGACCAAGCGTTGTTCATGAAGCTTTTCAGCGTTATAACGAAGCAACGAATTTGACTAGAAGTTGGGATGAGCAGTATCCAAATCCGAACCAGGTTAGTATTATTGTGTGTTTTAAATACAAAATTAACCAATTTTTTACGAAACAGATGAGATGGAAGCCATTCGATATTCCAGCATCGGGAAAAGTGGATTTTGTTCAGGGACTTAATACGATCTGTGGAGCTGGAGATACTCGAAGTCGACATGGAATTGCTATTCATGTCTATCTTTGCAATTCGCCGATGGAAAATAAGGCAATTTATAACAGCGATGGCGACTTTTTGATCGGTATTTTTTTTAATTGTTCGTTTTGAGTAGAAATCGATAATTTCGTTATTTTAGTACCGCAACAGGGCTCTTTGGATATTACAACAGAATTTGGAAGAATGCAAGTAGCTCCAAATGAAATTTGTGTTATTCAACAAGGAATGAGATTTTCTGTTCATGTTGACGGTCCCACAAGGTAACATTATTGAATTTTTGTTAAGTAAGAATGTTCTTAAAAACTTTTTTTCCCAGGGGTTATATTTTAGAGGTGTACGATAATCACTTTAAACTTCCTGATCTGGGGCCAATTGGAGCTAATGGATTAGCCAACCCAAGGGACTTTGAAACTCCTGTTGCTTGGTTCGAGGACAAGGAAATTAATAGTGATAACTGTTCAATTAGTGAGAGAGAGAGAAATTATGCAATTTTCTACTCTTAATTTCAGAATACAAAATCATATCGAAATACCAAGGAGCATTGTTTGTCGCCCGACAGTCTCATTCGCCATTTGATGTAGTCGCTTGGCACGGTAACTACGTTCCATTCAAATACAACCTGGCCAAGTTTATGGTGATCAATTCGGTCAGTTTTGATCATTGTGATCCGAGTATTTTCACTGTTTTAACATGTCCTAGTGCTCGCGTTGGGACAGCCATTGCAGATTTTGTTATATTTCCACCACGTTGGTCAGTCCAAGAACATACGTTCCGACCACCCTACTATCATAGTAAGTACTTTTATATTCCAACAAAAAAAGTCGATTTGTCCATTGGAACACAATTTTCAATTAGGGAATTGCATGAGCGAATTTATGGGTTTGATAATTGGCAAATACGAAGCAAAGGAAAGTGGTTTTATGCCGGGCGGAGCATCCTTACATTCGATTATGACACCACATGGACCGGATCGTAATTGCTTTGAAGGTGCATCAAATGCTATATTGAAATCGGAACGGGTTGCTGACGGGACACAAGTATACCTTAAATACCGATCGGGAGTGCGAAGTAATCATATTTTGTTCTTTTCAGGCCTTTATGTTCGAGTCATCGCTTAGTATGGCTGTGACGAAGTGGGGCGAAGAAACTTGCCTTAAACTGGATGCGAAGTATAACGAATGCTGGCAATCATTGCAGAAACATTTTAAAATTTCTGATTAGTTTAAGATTGTAATTAAACGTAATTTTTAATGCAAATATTTAATTTCTGATTTGAAGAAGATAGTCAATTTATTTAAGGGGTTACATACACCTGGGTAGTTAAAAAAAATCGATTTTTCAAAAAGGTCCTTATTCGAAAATACCATCCTTTAAGTGTCTACCCTGAAAATTTCATAAAGAAATTCGCTGTAATGATGAAGTTACAGCGGTTTGTAACCGACATGGTGAGCAACGACTAACGGCGTAGGTGTTCATGGCCTTTGTCATCTGTTTGACTATGATCTTTTTTTTTTTAATTCCGGGTATTTATGACCTTCTGAATAGCAGGGTATACTTGTTCCACTGTTAAAATTCACAGAACCTTCAATGTAAACTGTACCCTAAACTTTAAATGCGTTTTCTCGAAATAGCGTTTTCAAAAACTGTACCAGGATTATCTCCGCCACTACTGGACCGATCGGGACTTACTTTTGCACAATTGTGTTTAATACAACACTCTTACGTTTACCGAGCAATTTTTTCGATATCTTGCTTAGTTTTTTTTTATCATAATTACTGAACAATTTTGAGGCGAAAAATGGCATTTTTAATTCCAGAGGCTGTCATGATCCGACAAAATTGAATTTTGAAAGTCCGGCTCGGCAAGCTTTGGAGCTATGTATTTACTTTCAGAAAAAAAAAATTTTGAAAAAAAATGGTGGAGGAAAGTCTGGTACCGAAATCGCTCTTAACAAAAACACGTCCCAACAAAACGACTAACTTTTTTACCGTTTGAAATTTTCCTACCAAATTTTCACATAATATAGACAAAATGTAATACTTTAAGAGATATACATATAATGGTTGTTCAATTAACTTGAGTTTTATGCACAAAAAAAAATGCGTAAAAATAGCGTAGTAGCGTCTCAGGTGTATGAAACCCCTTAACTAGTTTTTTTTCAAATTACACTTTCATACAATTTGCTGACCTTGCCAAACTCTAGCAATTTAATTTAATTTGGACGGGAATAAATAGTAAGATGCTTCTCAAGGGGTAGGTGAATAGGGATTATTGCTCGAAGTGATAAAATTGTTTCTGGCAGATAAGTACAAAAATTTATTTAAAATCTGAAGGGTTGTTACAATGAAGAGATTTATTATTCACTAATTATTCTACTAGCATTCATTTAAAAGAACTAACAAATGACGACGACATTGAACGTTCCACGAAAAAGAAGACAGCATCGTGTGTATATAGATGTATTGCTAATTGGAGGGCAGACCTAAATTTTGAAATTTTTAGTACAGTGAGTTCAAGTGAATACTTGGCGTTGGCCATCAGGAGTCTGAACCTAAACCTTAACCCAGTTTTGTGTTTTGTCCGTACGAACTAATACGACTCAACACCGTCTAGCACTAATCGCGTTTACGTGCGGACCAGACCACTCTAAATAGACAAAAAAAACAGTTTGGTCGTACGCGTAAACGGAACCAGTCCATTTGGACATATTTTGGTCCTGATTTTGGTACGAAACAAATGAAACCAAACCAGTCCAGCACTGTGAAAAGCCGAAAAATATCGGACCGGTCTATGTAGACTGGCCTGGTCCACACGTAAACGTGACCACTGATATCGTAGCTAAATAAGCGTAGCTGCAAGGGTTAGATAAAAGGGTGATATCAACAGTTTTATGCCGCAAAAGAGGTTATATAGGGACTGAAGAACTGATAATTACGCTTTGTCATATTTTTCTAAAGTTAAGCAAAAGTTCTGTTCAACGAAAGTGTTTTTGCTTTGGTACCCCGTAGCAACGTTTGGTTCTCAAGCACTTCTACGCCAATGGCAACTATTAATTACGATTTTATTCAAGTGAAGACTATATTAAAAAACTAATAAAACATAAGATTTAATGGGTAACTTACACAAATAAACCGGAAATGTTGTCACAAAAGTAACATTTAATCATTTCTGTATAAAGTAAGTAAATCCCACAGATAGCAAAACAAAAACACCAAAGAAACGTCTAAGAGAAATGTCACACAACACCTGATCTGTGTAGTACAAATTCACCTCTCAACAGCGCTGTAGTCGCAAAGTTACCGAAGAAGTTTGAGAATTGACGAAGCATTTCCGGTATTTCGTTCGAGTGGTAGCGTCGGTTAACGTTTCTCTAAAGGCATGTTAGTTCTATGATAACCTGCAGCCTCTTCGTGCGTTATGCATACGCATTATATTCAATGTACAGTGGGTAATCCGTTAAGGAACAGTTCGACAGCGAACAAATCGGACAACGAACCCTTTCGCGGTAAATTTTGATCTTCGGATAACGAACGCCTTGCAGTACAGAGGCTAGAGAAATTTTTAAATAACGGAAGAAATAACCTTCATATTCGTCTCATAAGGACGCAAGGTTTAAAATGAGATCTAGCATTAAACACGTGGTAATACACGGTGAGTCTAGTGCAAACGGATATTGGTTATAACAATTTTTCAATTGTGATCAAAATGATCTGACGACAGAAAAACTTTTGAATGAAAAACACCAAGAAACTCAGCAAGATGTGCTTTCTGAAAAAAAAAAACGAAAAAGGATCTTTGGAAAAAAGAAGGGATGCCAGAATAACGGTTTTAGAATGGTACCCAAATCATGTTTAGATCAATAGGCTTGGTGATCTCTACTACCACTATGCTATTAATTACTTTCGAAAAAATCCTGAAGAACAGAGAAAAGCAATCGACATAAGACAGGTTCTTTAACGCTAAAACCAAGATGAATGAAAGTAGTAGTATAAGTAATTAAACCGTTTCTACCAAAGTCAGACTTCTCCCAGTATTGGAATATGTCGTTAAAAGCAGTCCAATAGATACCGCGGGAAATGGTGTTGGATGAGTTAGACATAAAGTTTCGATGGAGTTAGGAAGTAATGTCCAAGAAGTCTGAGTCTTTTGTGTGCGAATTCTTCACAATGGCATAGAACGTAGTTCTGCAGTTTCTTCTTCAAATAATCTGCAAATTTTGTCTGAAATCAATCAATCGTATGTAGATGCCTTTTCAGCTTACAGTGTCCTGTAATTAGTGCAATCAAGCGCTGAACCTGATCCCGGTTCATTTTGAGAAAATCTGAAGTTCTTTTCTTTGGGTTACCTTCCAAGAACAGATTAAACTGTTTCCACCCCACTGTTCCTCTCCACCAGCTTCGGCTGTTGGCATTCCATAAAAAGGCAATGGCTCGATGAATTTGAAGTCAACTTCCTTTTTCGCTAACTGGTCTACAAACTCATTATCTTCACTGTTTTTGAGTTCGCTAGCGTTTGAGTTCTTGTAAGCAATCCCCTGCTAGGTGGGATCTAAAGAAAATTGAAGAGGAAGAAGTGCCGCTCTGCTGTCAGGGAAAATGTAGGTCAAGTGATTTTTGTATCCTCTTCTAATGTTTTTCTTATGAATAGTTCAATTGCATAAATTTCGGCTTAAAAGATTGTATATGACTTGTCGGGGCTGGCATATATGTCGACCTCCTCCTCCAACTCACTCATTTGTCTTGGAGCCATCTGTATACCAGATAAGGGCTCATTTTTAAAATTGGTTGTTTGCAAAGCTATGGATTGAGTTACCGTTGTAACAAATTAAGACAAGAGTGAGAGATAGAACTGAGTCCTGAGGTACGAGAAAAGGCTTTAGATCAATTCATTCAAGGGGGAAAAACCCAAGAACCTTCCGAGTTGTACCCCTCTATTATTTTTGCTTTATCCAAGACCCGAAATTGCAGTAGATGCCACACTGTGCCCTGAGGAACACTCGTTCACTCGAAAGGAACAATAAACTACCACAGCAAGATATTTGAATTCTCAGCATACAACTGATGAGCACTTCACCACAAACGCCCATCGTCCCAAGTTCAGCTACAAATACCAACGCTGTGGAAACGTAAAGATCTTATAAAGAATAGTCCAGAAAATTAACAGGATGCTAGTGCCAGAGAAATAACCATTTGTTTTAATTTTACCAATTATGTTTACCATTTCAATTATTTTTTTTACATCAACACACAACATAAAATCCACAATCAATTTCTTAACAATAATTTTCTCATTGTCTCTAAAAAAACGGTTTATTGCACAAAAATAAACGCTACTTAAATGCTTAAGTGGAGAATATTAAGAAAAATGGAAAAGGACCGAGATCCTAATTGAGATAGAAGAAAAAAATAAGTCACAGACAAAACGTAAGGAACGGAAAGAAACAATAAAGGGACCTAAGCCGAACAAAAACTCCAATCACAGTTTACACAAACAAAACAGCAACGGGATGAACGCACCGATCGCAATGAAAACGGGCAGCATCACAGACGAGTCGTCCATCGAGTACGGGTTGGGTTGCTTCGGTCCGCTTGTCTTTCGCGATTTAGCGGAGGCAGCCTTCTCGACCACATCCTCGTTCACGATCTCACTTTCGGCGGCAATTGGTGGTGCCAGCTCGTCGTTGTTGAGCGTTGCAAGCTTCGGGATATTTTCGACGTTGCCCTTGAATAACGCGAACGCATTGATCTTCGGATTGTCCTTGACGCCCTTGATGAAATCGATACGAATCTTGCCACCTCGAATTTCCGACTCTTCCTCCTTGTAGAAGAGTCGTCCGCGCGATATCGTAAAGTAGATGTATTCGTCGTGTGCGGCACCTTTGCCGGCATTCTGGAAAATGTCGAGATCCGCGATGACAGTGTGATCGCCGTTCAGTACCACGTCGAAGACTTTCATGTTGGGCGCGTTAAAGTAGACCTCGCAAAATTTCAAAACGAGGGCGTATTCGCCGTCACCTTTAATCGGCATATCGTAGCCGAACGTCGACGTATGATACCGTTCGGTCTGGTAAAGGATTTCGTCGCTCTGCTGAACGCGTCCAATCATCAGCAATTGTTTTCCGAAAGCGGACGCTGTTCCGACCATTCCGTTTAGCGGATCCGACTCGTACCGGATGCCGTTCTTGTCAATGTGCTCGTCGCCGCCGGCATTAACAGCATAGATCAGTTTTAGGTCGGAATTGGCGCGCGTAACATGTAAACATTGTGCAATAATTAGGAATAACGTTAAGAGTTTAATGTGCCGGAGATCGCTTGCGATTTCAGTCATTTTTCGGCGACTTTTTCGGTGTACATACACCACGCACTACAAACGAAAACTGTCCACCCGCGAAACTATGACTTCAGCCAATCAGATCGGAATTCGAGTGCATTATCTACGTGGCAGAGGCGTTTTGCCGGTTCGGTTTTCTAAGCGGCTATATGACGCAGCCGTCCATCACAAGTTTGCCGGCGGAAAGTGAACTTCTATGTTAGAATTTGCGAGGAATGATTGCGTACAGAAAAATCGTCGACGAACGAGAAACTTGCAAACAATTCAATCAGAAAATCAATTTGATAGATAACAGCTGTTTGTTGATAGAGGCTAGTTGTTCGGGCTGAAGTTGGCTGCGGTAAGGTGTTTGAAAATTTCAAGTTTTGCTTGTATTTTGGTCGAAAATTCAAGGGAATTGCTTACATATTGCATCGACGTTCATTTACAATTTAATATTTGCTGTAGATATTCTAAAAAAACATGTTTTCGAAACAAAAACATTGCCTTTCACCTCTACGCCACTGTCCCACGTACTGACAACTGTAGCACGTGTTTATGGTGAACTGTCAAATTCCGAGCTGATGCTGAACTCGTAACTCTAACCTCGAAGTAAATCTCGAGTGTGACGGTGGTACGTCCTTACCGCGCGTGAATTTTAATCCCATCAATCCGTTTCGATGACATGGTTTGTCTACTGACACCGCTCAAAGTGCAAAGTGATCGAGAACTAAACGAAACTACCAAAAGTCCGGGACAAGAGACCGCAATGTCGGACGACAACAACGACGATCCCTTGAAGCTGCGACGACTAGCCGGTGGCAGTATCATCGACTATCCGCCGCTATTTTCACCGGACGGCGAGTATGTCTAGTGCCCCGAATCGCCTAGTCCTTCGTTGCGAATAATTAACGTGATTTTCTTTCAGGCTGCTGCTGGTCATTTTCAAAAATCTAGTCCACGTCTACTCGACGAACACGGGCGAATGGGTGCGTGACCTCGAAGGCGCCGCCGATCAAATAGTCGCCGTACGCTACGAACTGAACAATCCGAAAATTGTGGTGGCGCTTACCGAGACCGGCGATTTGATTCGTTGGAAATGGAAGTCGGGATCTATCAAGCGCAAGGAGAAATTACCGCTTCGAAACGTGACCTTTCACACGTTTCATTTTGTCGATTTGCTGCCCGATTCAACGTCCGTTTTTGTCACGTTCTCCAGCTTGCAGAATCGGAATGTTAGTTACGCGGTGTTTGATACTACGAGCGGCAAACGCTTGAATATCTCCGGGAAAATGGATCTGAAGTAGGAATTTGGTTTGGTCTTTTACCGGCGGTTTTTTATTAGATTCTTTTCTTTCAGATCGAGTCGATTTGTAATTGACGTGGAAAACCAGTACTTTCACTATGCTGCCGCCGTCCAGGGACACTTACTGCATGTGCTGAACTATACAAATGGAGAGTCAAGGATGTGAGTATGAACTCTTCGAATTTACCCAAATTCAATTCAAGATATAAACGTACAAATGTCGAGATGAAGACTTAAGGTTCCATTCTGTGTTAGCATCTGTGTTTTGTCTCGGATGAGTGTTGCAATTTGAATGAAAAGACTGGGTCTCTTTAGGTTAAATTTTATTTCTTTATTGAACATGTTTTTCCACTTGTGGGTTTCTATTTTAACAGATGGAGTCTTTCTTTTTCAGTACAGTGCCGTATTATTGCAAAGGTAACTTATGTGATAGTACAGGTGCTGCCCTGCGTGCATTAGCTCAAACATTCCGCTCACCTTAAACCACTATTCTATTGGGGATATTGATTCTAAGTAGACTAGTCCTTGTCACTGGCCTCGTCATTCCTTGTGAAGTCTTCATGTCGACGATCCGCACCAGTCCGTCCTTTCCTGGGTGGATCTTGATAATGCGGCCAGTTTCCATTTGGTCTGAGGTATGTGTCCTTCGTGAAGGACTACCAAGTCGTTAATCTGAAAGTTGGGTTTACCTCGGTTCCACTTGGCGTGATGCTGCATTCTGACGGGGTATTCAGAACGCGTTTCCAGAAATGTTGATGCAACTTTTGCACGTCCCGCCATCTGTTCGATGGCGTTATCGAATGTAGCTTTAGGTCAGGCTCTGGCTCTGCTTTGTCCGCAAATTTAGCTATTTCTAGTTGATATTTTACGTGGCAATCTAATAAGTTATTTATGCCGAAGCATTCGGAAAACAACGTCTGAATATCTAAAATTAAGCAAACATCTGACCCGTAACCTAGTGGGAGCTCTGACTGGACATTGTCACATGAGGAAGCATCTCCATAGGATTAGTCTCTCTGAGAGTAAAATATGCAGAATTTGCGATGAAGACGAAACACCAGAGCACATTCTCTGTGAATGTGAGGGACTTGCTCATAAAAGACTTCATCACTTCGGTTAGGGTTTTATGAAACCATCGGAATTCCTGGCTATTGCTCTTCGAAAAATACTAAGTTTCATTGAAAGCGCAGGGATCGAAGAGGAACCATAGATAATCCAGAGGGACGTCGCAATAGGCCCAATTGAGGCTTCAATGACAGAGGTGACCAAACCAACCCCTACACGAAAATCTTATATAATAATGTATATGAGGGATCGACCAAATACTAAGTACACGGGAGATTCACACCTCCCTGGGAACGGACATCACAAGGGTCAAAGCAGGCAAAGGATGCCCGCAGGGAGGAGTACTATCGCCCCTTCTATGGTGTCTTGTGGCGGACGACCTACTGAGCTTGCTCAGTCATAGCGGCTGACGACTTAATAATCATGATTAAGGGCAAGTTTGAGGAAACCCTCTGCGACCTTATACAGGAAGCACTAAGTAAAACACGAACATGGTGCCATGAGAAAGGCCTACAGGTCAATCCGGGCAAAACCACGATTGTGCCTTTTTCACAAAAGAGAGACCTGAGCAAAATAAGATCGCTCATGATGTACGAGAAGGAAATCAAACTCGCGACAGAAGTAAAATATCTAGAAGTAATTCTGGATCAGAAATTCCTATGGAACAAGCACCTAGAAAAAGTATCGGAGAAAGCCACTATTGCTCTACTCTTGTGTAGACAAGTCGTAGGCAAAACCTGGTGCTTGAAACCCAAAATTGCCTTATGGACCTATACAGCTATTGTTAGACCTATGATAGCATACGGAGCATCAGTATGGTGGCAAAGAACAAAACTAGGTAAGCACCAGGAGCAAACTGGACAAACTCCAAAGGTTGGCATGTATCAACACGACAGGAGCAACGAGAACCTGCCGGCAGCTATGGAGGTTCTTTTAGATCTGACTCCGCTGCACATCTATATCGAATCGCAGGCAAGATTAGCCGCGATGCGAAACGAATTCAACGGCAACCCATCCAGAGTAAAAAGTGGACCTAATAATCTATCCAGACTTAGAAGTAGCATTCAAATGCTAGACATGCCTGTGAACCATATGACAAAGAGATATCGCTTCGAAATCTCTTTCAATTCCATAGTCTGCGACAGAGAGAACTGGGCAAGGAACCCACCGCAGTTCGGACTGGATAGCATTGTATGGTATACCGATGGATCTAAGACGACTGAAGGCAATGGAGCTGGCATAAGCGGACCCCGCGCCAGGATAACGGAACCACTCGGTGAATATCCCATCGTTTTCCAGACGGAGGTCCACGCTATATCCACGTCCATAGAAATAAACCTCGAAAGGGGTTACTCAAATAAGAACATAG
Organism: Beris morrisii; assembly: GCA_951812415.1. Classification (NCBI taxonomy): domain Eukaryota; kingdom Metazoa; phylum Arthropoda; class Insecta; order Diptera; family Stratiomyidae; genus Beris; species Beris morrisii. The sequence goes on from OX638311.1 coordinate 22,142,258, forward strand.
TCATTCTCACAGATAGTCAGGCAGCGATAAAAGTCTTGACTGCACCCACAGTAAACTCAAAACTGGTGTGGGAATGCCAAGAAAAATTATGTATCCTTAGTACCAACAACAGAGTCCTCTTGCACTGGGTACCCGGTCATGAGGGCATAGAGGGCAACGAAATAGCTGACCAACTTGCAAGAGATGGAGCAGCGGTCCGCCCTACTGGGCCACAGCCGTTCTGTGGAATCTCAACCTTCTCCATTAAGAGGAGCATAAGGGTATGGGAGGAACACAAGAAATGCCAACACTGGCCCACACTACCCAGACTTAGACAGGCCAAAAGATTCATACCGAACCACTCAACTAAAAGAAGCAAACAGCTTCTACAGTTTAATAGAAACAAAGTACGGGTAATAACCGGAATACTCACGGGTCATTCGTGCTTGAAAGATCATCTTAAAAGAATAGGAATCATAACCGATAACCTTTGCAGGTTCTGCCAACTGCAGGCAAAAACCTCTGAACATATTCTGTGCTGCTGTAAGGCAGTCGCAACTCAGCGCCACAAATGTTTCGGAGAACACTTTGTGGACCATAGTACCATTGCAAAAATAGACCTACACCAACTATATAAATTCCTAAGAGAAATAAAGCTGAGTGAGGACCTCTAGGTTGAAACTGGAGAAAGATCTATGAGGTTTAGCACAATAGACCACTGGTCGCGGTGCTTGGAGGAATCCCTCCGCCTCCGATGAAATCTAATATAATATGAGGGATGTCAGAAAGGTTGAAACTAGAAAAGTGTTTTTCAATCACGCAGTCTATTTCTGTCGAAACAAAAAGATGCAAGACACGTGGTTTCTGTAGGTGGGGCAACCAGGCATAGACTCGTCAGAGGGTGTATTATGCCTACTATCCAAAACACCCTTACAGCTGGTGGTATCGCTATGCCATCCGATGACGAAACAGCTCCTTCAGACCTAGTCCAACACAACCTTATAAAAACTGGCCTATCCAGTGAAGGTTTTCCAACTGTCATGTCCTCAAGGACATTAGCGATTAATCAACAGTCGGGGATTTCGTGTTGGTGTTTCACTCCACTGACGCCGGAAAACAAACAAAATTTCTTGAAATTTGCTTCTATGGTAGCTTACCATGAAAAAAATCCATTATTCGAAATAGGTACCATTTATTTATTGGCTTTGGGTTTGTTTTAAAAGCCGCGTACCGCCGTAATCTTCATTAAGGAGAGCATATCGTTTTTGGGGTAAACAATTTTTTTTTCTTAAATATTTATTTTAGACTCAATTCTGGGTAAAGCTGTTAAAACCGCAAGACTGCACGAGATCAAGAAGTGCCTCTCCTGAAAAGTTGTATTTTTTTACATTTGATCCATTTCCTCAAAAACCACTCATGCCACCTCTGCTGTCAGATAGAGTAGAAAGAAATTTAAAATGTTTAATTATTTAATAATGTAATATGAGACTGACTTCACGCTCTCTGTTCGTCAAAATTAGATGTGCAATATAACAACCTTCACAAAAATAATAAAATTTTATACCACTCTATTTGCTCGTTTTGCAGGAAGGAAGGAATAATTGTCCAAAATTTTATTCGAGTGGTTTCTGAGAAAACGGGCCATGAATTTTACACTGAAAAGCCTTTTCGATATGCTCCCCTTAACGTTGAATTTGATACGGGAAGGGAGATAAGAATTTATTTTTCATTGGAAAAAATATTCGATATATCGATATTTTTTTTCGATATCAAAATCCCTAATACGACGTAGATATTTAACACGCTGTACACCGGATTCTCAATAATCGCCCATATGTGGAGCAGAAAGCGATTTGAAGTTCCAGATTGTACCGTCATTGGCCGGGCAGTTGTAAAACATTTCATCTGTAGCTAAACGTTTAAGATCACGATCTGCTCTGACGAAGTTAGCGCCGTTGTCGCTGAAGATCTCGCCGCAATGTCTGAACGCTGCTTTAAATGTCTGCTACGGAAGGTCGCTAGCTAATTCCAAGGTGCCGGGTGTAGTCAAGTAGTAGTGTACTAGGTCTTGAAAGTATTCCTTCGGCGAATATCATGGGTTCAATTCAATTTTAACGATATCGGATTTTAGTTTCTGTAGTTTATGTACAGTGGTGGTCTTGGCTGTCGTCTCGGATTTCTTCTTCTAAGGTTGGTAGCGTCGTCTTTTAACGGTACGCTCTCTTAATTTGAAACCAAGCATCCTGGAATTAGTTATGAAAATATTTAGATATCGAAATCAGAGGTACTATTCTAAGTTCGTAATAATTGAAAACAATTTACCCGTTTCAGATGGAAAAACGGGAACGCAATTCCATTTACAACCGTTCGTGTTCATCCAACAGAAGAAATGATAGCAACCGGAGATGAAAGAGGGCGGATATTTCTGTGGCGTCACATTTTTTCAAATAATTATCCTTATACGGTAATTATTATATATAATGGAGTTTGTTTTTCTCTTGAATTTTTTATGCTTTTTTTTCGTCATTTAGAACATCTACCATTGGCACCATACTGCAGTGACAAGTATTTCCTTCACACAATCCGGTACAGGATTCTATTCGGGCGGACAGGAATCCGTTCTAGTGCAGTGGAACATAGATCGTCCGGACTTAAAGAATTTTTTACCACGATTGCATGCAATCATTTTACATATTACGGTCGGAGAAGAAAATCGAAAAATTGCCATCTCGACTGCTGATAATGGTGTGTAATTTTGATCGATTATTTGAAGTGAGTTTATTTTTATTGTGGTTATTTTGCAGGTGTACAAATATTGGGAGCACAAAACCATGTAAAATGTATGCTGCAAAATTTTTCATATATTTACAATGACAAGACTGGTTTGAGTAAATTTCCGGTTGGCTTAAAAATAAATCCTAGAACAAATTCATTGGCGCTTAATGGACGTGCCGGTCATCTGCAATTTTATTCGACTTATACAAAACGGCTGCTATATAATGTAAAGCGGATGAGCTAAAAGTTATTTGTTTGTAATAATTTTTCTGTTTTTAGATGGACATTGTAATGCAAAATCAATTGTCAGTAGAGGCTGATAAAATTCTTTACAATATCCGCGTCAGCTCGGCTGCGTTCAATATCGATTGGATGGCAACCGCTGAAGAATGGGATGATCAAGAGTATTCACCCGAACATCGTTTGAAATTTTGGCAATTTAATAAGGAAAAGCAAAAGTTTGTAGCTTAATTGAATTTTGAAGAAAGTGTTTAAATTAATTTTAATGTTTCCAGCTACGCGTTAAATACAAATATTGAGGGACCTCATGAACTTGGAATTAAGGCTATTGAGTTTTCAAATCCAATTGAAGTTGAGAATTTGTTGTGTGCTACGGCTGGAATGGACAATTTTATAAAATTGTGGACATTAGAGAATGCGGATGATATATATAGTAAGTTACGATTGCAACGAATGTAATTCAAATGTTGCTAAGTTTTGTTTTTTTTCAGAAACGAGAAAAGTTTGGTTTTGCACTGGACGAACAAATTACAAAAATTTTACTTTGGATTGCATAAACTTCTCTCAAGACGGTTCACTACTATCGGCCGGATTCGGAAATACCTTGTGCATTTATAAAGCCGAAACTTTGAAGCTGAAAGCAGAATTAAGTGCGCCGGGTGCGTTTAGTGGCATTGTACAAAAAGTACAAATGACAATGCCAAAAGAAAGTCTTAACGGATCACAACGCAATCAAGGCCCGATCAAAAATGAACTGATTGAAAAGCGAAAGAAAACGCTAGAACTTTTTAAAGGTCTACTGGACGGTAACGATCAAACATTAATGCAAATGATAAGTAAAAAAGAACCATCGATTGCAAAAAGGAAATCAATTGTACCATTGACATCATTTAATACAAAACAGCAGGAATTCTTGTTCAAAAAAATCCGTTCATTAATCGATCTGAGCCTATTTCAAAAGATCGATTTGTTTCAAAAGCTCGGCATTTATTGTACCGTTCCAAAAGAGTCACAACATCAACTGGTGACATATTTAACAAAAAATATTTTAGAGAAAAATTACATTGAATGTAATTTAGATAGTAATATCAAAAATATTAATATACGGCATCGATTTAAAGCGAAGTACCGCTTAAATCGGTATATAGAGCGCAAAGAGCAATTCCGTTCGAATGTGAAGTCCGAACAAAAACTAGTTCCGGTAAGGAAATTATTTAATTTAAATGAGAGCCTAGGAAGTAGTAAACAGGGAGATGGGATTGATCGATCGAACAGCAGTAAATGTAATGGGTTTAATGGCAGCGACGAAGAAATTAAGAGCAGCAGTAGCGAGGCTGAAAATATTCTACCACCCTTACAAAGTGTAGCATCTGTTAGACATGTTGCTTTTGGAACGGGTGAGCATGCGCATTTGGTAAGTTTCCACATTAATTTTTTTTTGTAAAATCAAAAAGTAAAATTTAAATCTTATTTTTTTATAGGTGATTGTTTGCACAGAATATCGCGTTCTTATTTGGAATATTTTGACACTTCGACTTCAGTCCGTGCTCAGGCTGTCAGTTGATAAAATTGTTGTCGATCCGTTGACCAGTTTGTGTGCAGCCTTTACTACAAATGCGGAATGTAAGTCACCTTTTATCGAAATTACCAACTTAGGTTTTACTTATTTTTTTTTAAAATTGCAGTGTATGTTTTCCTACCAAATCCTCCAATATCTTTATATCATCGAATAAATGTTCCGAAAATAAATGGTGCCGTTTGGGTTCCGAGTCGGTATCCAAAGTCGCAATCACTTAATATCGATTGGCAATCAATTTCAACTTTATATTTTCTCACAGAGCAGCAGGTAAGTTGAAGCCCTGAAACTAGAAACAGGATTTTAATTTAATTATTTTGTCGGTTTTTGTTTTCCTTCTATAATAAAGGAACTGATGTATCTTGCTGCTGACAATGATGTTAGTGATTTGGGATCTGCTACATCATATATTAGTGAACCACAAGATGTTGTACGGCATTCGACATTTGGTGCGTTTGCGGCGAATCAAGCGAATTCGAAAGTAACGTATTCATCGCAGCATTCGACTGCAATTGGTGTCCTTGGGAAAGAGACAATTAAATCGGTAAGTAAATTTTTTGTTTCGGGTTGGAAAGTTACGCAGTTGAGCGGTGTATTTTGAGCAGATAGAAAGATCATAGAAGGCTCCTACACTAAGGGTGGAATGGTTCAAAAAGCATTTGGTTAATAACTATATAACTGTTAACTGTTTTTATATCTGAAGAAAATACCAAGTAATGAAGCTTTCGGGCCATCAGCATCTAGATGACTGTCGGAAGAGAATACGAAGCAACAGTTGGTTTTGACTGCTCCTCAGGTGTTGAAGTTAAGAGATCCCGGCGCGCACCCAATCTCCATTATATAAGTTAGTTAAACGAGCGAAAGAGGGGAAGAACAAATGAAAAATCTTTCCGAATCACACCGCCGCCGCTATGGGCTTCACCATCGGCGTTTTCTGTTATTATGTGCGCAATTAAAAAATAATTAAATACAAAATATATTAATAACCCTCTTAAATTGCTGGATTTCGTTCGACATATTACATTGTAACTCAGCGTTACATTCGCTGATATTTGGAATGTCAAATGTTCAAATGAATGTTCAAAATAAAAAACTAGTTTGAGATGGTATTGAACTTCTGTAAAAGATACAAACTACGTAAGCGACAGATGTTCAAGATTACAAGTAAATAAAATTAAGAATAGTCTGCTACTGTGACAATTGCTGACAGTGAAATAGCTTTAACTATTTTCCCGTCCATTGATGCATCTTTACGTTACAAATTTTCAGTTTCTACAGCGCTCCCTCACATACGTTCTGATCAATACAAAAATTTGCCTGTCAGTAAAATGTTTCTATTGCTACACTGATTTAGAATGCAGCATTTACACAGTGACGACTTTTGAAAAAATCACCCGAAATGAGCAAGAGCCATATAGTGTTTGCACATAGTGTGCAAAATGATGTAGAACGAGTAGGCATGATAGCACAGTTGCTATAATTTTACTATAGTCAACAAGGAGAAACTAAACAGCCAAATAACAACAAACAATTTTGTGGGATATTCCCCGCTACATACGTGTGTATACTTATTCTCCTCTCTTCATTCTCCGTTTGCAAATGTGTGAGTAAAAAAATCGGTGAATCAGCCATAAAAATACTATCTTCGAGTATATTTGCTATAAAGTCGTTCATGTTCAGCCGACTTTTATGGCAAAGGGGAACACATAAACACAACTAAATTTGACACATCGGCCGATGTTTTTCTATCTCTGTTCTTTGCTAGCCCGTGAACATTTCCTATAGTACTATCCTTAACTAACTCTTTCCCGACATATCGCCGCAGTGTAAATTAGCCATAAGTCAATTGTTTTGTAACTTTTTATTTTATTATTATTATTATTTATTAATAAAAAGTATATAAATAGACATAGTTATTTTACAGTATTAGTTACAGAGACCATCAGCTAGTATTTATTTTATACTTTAACTTTATGCTTAAAACACATTCGTGGAAAATGTCTGCTGATACTTTTGATGACCTTTCGAAAGCAAAGAGACTTAGGTTTATAGGTACTAGCAAAGCCTTTAAGGAGTCCCTTAACTTTCCACTGTTGGGAGGATATCTTACAAAATTAAAATACGTCAGTGTGACTTCTTGACGCCTACTTTTAATTCACCGTAAGCCAATCCGACTTTTTGAGGGAATGGTAGGGCAAATCTGAGTCCCTCAATTGTTATGAAGTTAAGTCCAAAAACCTCGGTATTATGGTGGGTCGCAATTTTTTTTTAAACTCTAAAGTTGTCTTGTAGGTTTTTTTTATGATGTCTATTGCTTACTTAAAGTGTAGTTGGAGAAAAACAACTAGTTCTGTTTAGTTGCAGTTCAAGAAAGATTCAGGACATTGATAGATACTTTAGAGTATCAGGAGACTACATTGATTTAATTGACTGGTATCATTTTGTAACTGAACCTCCACTAACTAGGCACATTACAGATGAAGACCTTTTTCGATCTGGACTAAGGAGGATAGCCTTTAATACACAGTTGTGTACAGTTCAGTCAGCTTAGGAATGGGGAGGTCAGAAATCGGGCTGGGTATGGCAGTTTACTAGTAGGTGTTAATAATTTTTAGTGCTGATGGCTGTGCTACGATCTACCAGAACAGCAAAGTTGCCAAGAGTATAGTTTGTTCTCATTGTGTGGTGTGAATAAATAATATTTGACATCATTTTTGTTTCATGTTTACATAAATTTGCCATCTCATATCTCGAAAGTGTTATTAATGGGTAACTTATCATGGTTGGTATATTTAATAAATCATAGTTTATATATTGTTTAATTTTCTGGGTTTTGAATAACATTATTTTTACAACTTCGGAACCTAGCTTCACCTATCTCTCTCTGTTCCACTGATACATTCCCCTATCAATCTCTCTATTTTCCTTTCAAAATATAATTAATTACACTATGGGAAAATCAATGGCGCAAAAGTGTAAAGAATATCGAGAACGATTACGTGCGGAAAAAACTCTCAATGAAACAAGAAAAACACCGAAAACGGCAGTGGAACGTGTTCGACAGTGGAAAAAAGGAAAGCACACATAAATTCAATTATAAATCAGAATTGTGTATCCGTAGCCAAAATCGAACAGTGTTTTAATCGTGAAGTGCCAATGATATTGACTGGTGATCAAAATCGATTTCTTAGTCACACCAATATTGAAAGTGAGAGTGGGAACTTACAAGGTGCAGCTAGTGAAACCCTCAACAACCCGAAAGGAAATCCGCGTTCCGAAGCATAGACAAAGAAAACCAATTGATGCTGTTTTTGCAAGGAATTTAGATAATCTACAGTCTAAAGTATTTATATCATATTTTTCATTTCATAAACCCATTGTAACATTTTTGGAAAATGCAACTGGTGAATAAATATTTTGTAAACGCAGATCAAAGACGGAATTTGTTTCGTCATTCATCTCACCCACACCTAATCTAACTTCATGGAACGAAATTTAGATAAAATGACTACGAAAGTTACGCCTACCAAAGGGATGAAAAAGTTTCACTTCTAATGCGCGTGATTTCACGCCGATTTTTTTAGATCTCTTAAATGCGAAGTTTCGGTCACACATGGTCAAATAAATAAAACCACTCTCATCTATTATATACACATGACAGACATATATATTTTCAAAAATAAAAAACAAATTGTTCAAAAAAATAAAAAATTTACATAATTGTATTGAAAAAGTGTAGTATTAAACCTTAAAAGAAAACAAAATATCACAAATTGAACATGAAAAGCAGAGTCTGCTTCATGACAGAGAGCAGTTAAGTAGTATCCTTAATTATAGCGTCACTGTTGTTATTGTTGTCACGGATTAAGTTTTCGTCCTACCAATGGTCCTCTGTGCATTCTGCATCGCCTCATCAAATGAGCGTCGTGCTTAAAATAGCGCAAACAATGCCATTGCGGTACATTGAACATGGCATCGTCCCTTAACTGAAATTACAAGTAAATATTTATTTTTGATTAATAAAAAGAACTGCGGTAGACGATGATAAATTTGCTTAACTAAATTGAATTCGCACACCATTGAATTTAATTAATGCTGTACGAGTACGTTTTGTAGTTCAGCGAACTAATTAATTTCCCTAAAGCTTGAATCAACAATGCGTTATTCTTTTATCGTATACATTAAACTAAACTGTACAAAGTATCGTACAGAGATAAAGTTGAAAGTCCTTGTGGGCAAAGAAATATAACTCCTTTGAAATGAGGATATTTAATTTGTTCACAAACTACATGAAAGTAAGTCCTGAGATGAATTTCATTTAGAGCGTACTTTTCGTAACTAATTATCTCGGGCGTGTTAAGTTACGCAATGATAAGGGTGGATATTCGGTTAAAATTTGAATTTTGGGTGAAGCAATTACACGTGCGAAATTTTTCCATTCATTTCTTAGTTGACTTGTAATTGAAGTCTCCCTAATTGACTTTGAGACAGTCATTATTATTAATAGTCCCGAAGATATCGTTTTAGTATAGTTATTTTGTCGTGTCCTATTTCGGCGGTTTGCGTGTCCTTCTTACATTGTGCGTGTTACGGAAAATTCCGTAAGAAAACCCATTCAGGTGCTAAGGCGTAACGCTTTTATTACAAATACACTTTATGTTCTTGCACATTTTTGTTGGAGTTTCGTTTTAGCAGGTCAATTTTAAGATGGACAAGTTAGATTAAGGAAATTTATAAATTATGTCAATGTTACGGCTGGGAATTGTTTTTTTTAACTCTTAGTCTATGAATGTACTCAGCTTAATAGCAACATAAGGTTAATGTACTCAATTCACTTTTTGTCGTTACTATAAATGTTTATTTCCAATCCCTTATTATATAAAACAACATTCATTTGTTATCAAAAAAAAAAATTAATATTTCTATAAATAAGAAAGGTCATGGAATATAACCACCCACCCAATATAAACGTGCAAAACAATTGAGTTGATTAGAAAATGATGACAAAGAAAACAAACTTAACAAAGTCAAAAATAGCATCACCTTTTTTTGCTAACAAAATTTAAATCAATTTAAATAATTTTATAGAGGTCAACCTGAACTCTTCGTTCTGGAATATTGATATGATTCAAAGTCTGAAATATGAAAAAACGAGGAAAAACAAACATGTTTTTTTCGTAATTTTTTTTACTTTTTAATTATCTTGAGAATTCTTATTGGGTATCATCCGCACGTGGTAGCAAATTAATAATATTTTTTTGCTTATACAAAATTATTATATGGGTTAAGGGTACCTATGTACATGTGACACAATTTGTAATATTAATAATCTTTGGTTTTGTAGTGATACAACTTTTATTTTATCAATTTAAATACTTAGTTTTTTGTTACATGCACTTTTTGTTAAAAGTACAAGATCAAAATCAGTTTTTCTGGTAAATTTTACTTATCCCGATAGTAATGTGGTTTTTATTTCGGAAGTCTGTTTTAATCAATTTTTTATTGGTAGGTACACTGAAATGCGATAAATCGTGAGTATTAGAGCTTTAGTTTAAAAAATACTTTATTATTAAAATAAAATAAAGTGGGAGTATTGTAAAAAGGACACATGGCTTTAGAGTCCTCGACACTGTAATAATTGCTCCAGGCTAATTTCAGTACTGGGTCAATATTAAAATAAATAAATAATAAAGTGCTAATAATAACTTTAGACAATGAATGAAGGATCCTTTGAAGGATATCATTCACTTCCTATAAAAGCATTTAGACTAGGACTGAAATTACATTTTTTGAGTTCGGAATTTACGTGGAAGTACAATTTCCGTTTTCGAATTCAACGGTTTCACTAGCAACTTTATTTTTCAGGCACCTAGCAAATGATACTAAAGCTCCTCTTTCCGTTTCCAAATTATGACCTTAAATCTACATCTGATGAGCATTGATATAGTACGATCAAAAACAAAATTTAGTTTTTGGTTTTTTAATAAAATATAGTTCTTATCCAGTACATATGTAGATCATAGACTGTTCCAAAAGTTGGAATTTTTGGGAAATATTTATTGTTAATAAGGAACGAAAAGAAGTGGGTATAGGGAAAGGAGGAGGACCATGTCATGCGAACCCTACGATCTATGTAATGATAGATTAGCACAAGTTAGTTTGGATCATCAAATCGATATTAAGCCATGGATGGTATTATAGGCGAACACATTTCACTGCAAAAGCCAGTTGCACTGAAATGACATATTCCTCACGACTCGAGTTGATATAAAATTGTACGAAAAATTTTCAAATTCGAAGTCATGTCAAAAATCCCAAATTCAGTTCATCCCTATCTTAAATAAAGATTCTAGCTCGTAATTTTTTAATCTAGTATCTTACTGCATGCTACGCTGTCAAATATTTGACTATTTTTCCTGGGAAATATGTATTTTGCATTTGAATTTTTTATTTGCTATTTTGACGGAAAAAATTTGATAGAACTTATCGTCAAATATTTTTAGTCGATTAATTGCCAGAATGGTATACAGTGTAATACTATATTTAGAAAACGCGTTATCAGGTGTTAACGTTAATGCAGAAAAACATCTCGTACGTTCTTCTGATCGATTGATTCTACGATAATTTGAAACCGTGTTAAGCCCAGAATGTAAAAATTTCCAGCATTAACATTTTGAAGGTTCAAAAATTGACTCAATTTCTTTTATTCATTCAAGTAGTGGTCATACAGATGTTATTAAAAACAGCGATAATATAAATTTTCTACATATCTGTATATATTTTATAACTTCGAATTTGAACAACTATGTACATATACTGTATTTAGAAATGGCACATCCGCTGAATGTGCAGTTTGCTCCACACTCGTTATTATCCTCAACTACAATTTAAATTGTTGTTGTTCCAGTGTCGAGTGCGCTACTCTACGAATATCCGAATCCCATCTGACCTTTATGAGTTCAACGCCTGTGGTCTAAGAAAAAGTGATATTAAAAACAACAGTATCTTAGAAAATACGCTGTTGTCTATCTAACTATTTTTTTATGAAATCGAACTGTACTTTTTCTTCAGATCAATGTTTAGATTATTGTTCACTTCTCGGACTATGTGGCTGTTTTTTCCGGTTCGGAGAGAATTGGCCCCGCCTTCCGAGGCTAATGCAAAAAATATGTCTCATAGAAGCGCAACAAAATCTTAAAAAAATGTTTGAACACAAGTTTTTCTGGATGGATGAGAATCCAGTGTTTACTGTTCAATATTTTCTGGTAGTTTGAAGATAAGAATTTCATCAGAGAATAAGATCGCACGTACTGGTATAGGGACTGGGGAGGATTGGTCCTAGTCTATATCTTTGAGGTTCACTTTTGAAATAATCTAATGTCAAAGAAATGGAGGCGTTAAACCAATGTCTCAATGTGAGTTCTTCTAGCTTTTCTGCTAGATTTCCGCCAAGAAATGTTGGAACCGCGAATATGGATGCTTAATCAAATGTTTCGTTAGTCGTTATGGCGATGGCAGGACAGACTTGGGACCACCGAACTTTGTTGCATCGATGCCTTTGATTTCTCCAACTAAAAAATATTATCGACTTAACCAATACGAACTTTGACTTTAAACTTTTTTTTCGAGTGTCCTATGAAACCATTTCACATTTGATAATTATTACTTCATTGAGTTTATCAATAACATATCCCAGTTTGTTTTTTTGTTTGTCTTACCGGTTCAGTATTTACGATTGGCCAAGCACTCGTACAAAGAATGAACGCGGCTAAAACTCCTATCGCCAAAAAAATAACACGCGGATGCATTTCGTTTCTACGACTGATTAAACACTGAAAGCTTTTTATTAAAATTGATTTAAACGTTTCACAACAAACTGTTCCGTAAAATTTGTCAAATTTTATTTTATTGTTGATGAAAAATAACCACTTCACTGTTTCACTTTTGTATTAAAAGAGTAGAAAACTGTGTTCACGAATATTCTGGTTCTAGTTCAGTTGTTTGATAAACGATACTACAATTTGACTATTACTGACTGTGACTGGCTCCTTGGAGTGCACAATTGAATTTGTTCATTCCGTGAATGTAATATTCCCTTATATAGTTCTGTTGAGAATCACTCAACGCGGGGATTCTGGCTTCGGGCTTTAGCATATTGTAGCTCTGGTAGACTTGTCTCTCGTGTTCATATGGTTCATTGTCCACATTCACAGCTTATACCCTCACCCCGGACCATAAAACCGATCATTCTAGTGCTCATTCTCATTTCATATTTGGTATAGTTTGGTGTTTCTCGATTCTCAACCACCTTGCCCGGTTGTTATTGACACGGACCATGCGTTAAATTTACATTCCTTGTTTGGTACCTTGATATATTTAGCTTTTATTACATGCGATTGCATCGACTGTGTCCAGCACCGCCGGTGGTAGCTAATAATTCCATTTGTTACTATTTCCCATTACCATAGTAGTGGCTAGTAGGTGGGATAGGTTCTGGGAAATACGTTCATATTGATATGTCCTTAGAAGGGCCAATTTTATAAATTGGTTATTCACTTACAACATTAGTACTCTGAGAAGATTTCGAGAATATAATTTATTAAATTTTCTTAATAATCTGACCCTCGGCCATCCGGAGAATATTCATGGCTCTAATCTCTCGAGCGGAATAGATTAATTGGCACGATTAACGTTAGGACAAAATGTAAATAATTCTGGAGAATGATGAAATCTTGAGGAAGCATGTGATGGATAGTAGCTCGGTGCCATGAATTGAAGTCTGAACTCCGAAGCAGTATAAACAGCATTTTCATAGTGAGCCCTCATTTTGTTATGTTTGTACTTGTCAATTATCTTATTAGCCTCTGGTGCGAAGGGAAGTGATAATTTTGTTTGGACTTTATTATAGTGAATTGTTTGGTTTGTTATCAAATGTTATTCTGGTTATGAGTAGACATGTAAAAAGGAGTAACAATTTATAGTTGTAGGGTTTTTTTTTTGATCTAATTAAAATCATACTGTTGAATGGTATCTTTCAGGTTTAATGTCCCGTAAAGCTTTATTAAACTGTATGTCAAATATACCACAGAAATTTGACCACTTAAAAATTTGACAAAAAAATGCTGTTTGCTCCTATGTCAAGTATTTTCGCTGCAAATGCAATCAGATATCTAGTGCAATCGTCAACGCGTTTAATGCTGAGATGCGGTGTAGGTTACTATGTGATTGACAACTTAAAAAACAACGTTCCAAATAGCCTTCTGGTTTTTGCTTTAATTACTCCAATGGTAAATCTTCATATAAATACTAACTTTCAACTTTGTAGCATAAGCCGTTTCTGAGATACAGAAAACTAACCCGACCCCATTCCTTGCTACCGCTATCAAAAATTTTCTAGGGTATCTCTATAGTGGCTCTATATACTCGTCAATTTTTAGTGGTTTTCGAGAAATAAAGATCAGAATATTTTCCTTTCCACCCCGCCCACCAACAGCCCCTTCACCGCCATCAAAAGTTTTTTCTCTGGTGTACTGCGCCTCAGAAGATAATGTAATCCAAAGTTTTTCACCCCACTCCATTTCTCCATTTTCGTTTTCGACGTCTTAGTTTATTTCTTCAGATGTTGGTCCTTAAATGTATCTAAAATCATCTCACTTGGAGATTAGGGGAGTGTCATTGCGGCATATCACTACGGTATAGTCGGACAATAACAAAAACAGTCTGGTCGCAACTTCATGCTTTTTTGCAGATGCGAGACAACTACGTAATGTAAGGACTTTTGTATGGGAGTTTAGTACGGAAGGGGGTGAGGAAACCTTGCTTACTAACTAACTAACCTTTGTGATTATTTCGTGCAAAATTTCGACTATATTGTTGTACTATTTCTTGAGTTACGATCCTTCGAAGATATAAACAAATTTTTCAAGGATTTTTGTATGGAAGCAACACGAAAAACCGTTATTTTCTTGTCATGTGCGCGAGCTACCTGGAAGCTGTCTGCAAATCAAATTTCAAAATCTACGCGTTCTTGGGTTGTCATGCACACAGGTTTTGGTCAAAAGTAAAATGTAAGCTTTTTTCTTTAGAAGTTCTATTCTACAAAATTTTCGGCCTGAATTAAACTTATAGTGCTCTATATTTCATCTAGAGTATTACAAAAAATGATTCAGTTTGAATAAACAATTTAATAAAGACATGATAGTATACCTAGTTGACTCACTTATAATTGGATCACACTAACGCTTTTTGATCATATGACTCGCAATGAAATTGGACATGCTGATAGAGAACTGGACTTAAGATGCGTCTAAACGACTTAAATATTTATTGCAATAATTTCTCGCTAGAAGGGATTAAAAAGCATGAGACTGAGACATACATCTTTATTATGTTTTGTCCAGTTCCCTCCAGAAATTCAATTAAAATCCGGTCTAATTTCAGTTTTCCGCATTCACAGTCTCCTTGTAGTGGAATCGCAAATCAAGAAATTGTACCGGATTTGTCCACTTATTACATTACATTTGAACCGCCGGCGTAGTTTTTGTAGAAAGTAAATAAGTTTTCATACGCATTTCTTTTGAAGTTTTACCAGACAATAGAAACAATCTTCTAATTCAACAATAGATGATCGATAATGATCATTCAATTTATTGATAATTACCTGTATACAAAGAAAATTTGTTAGCGCTACCGAAATTCAAAAGTATACTCGATACTTTTTCTCAAATAAATGTACTTTGCAGGACGTTAGTAATTAATTTTATTTTTTTTTTCAAGATCATGCTGTGAGTATCTAATTAATTTTTTCCTCGCACAAAATTGCAACCGCACTTTTTGAACAAAAAATACAAAGAAAATGCCAGCAATTATAAGATGCTTTTTATTTCAATCTCAGACTATTAATCGCAGTTTCTTTCATTTATTCATTACATCGGAAAAGTTTGTACAATGTATGAACAGATTCCTTTTGAAGTCATACGATACAATCGATTTTACTATCCGGGAATAATAGAGCTTTAATAGGATCTTGAAATAAACTGTGCAACTATATCAAATGTTTAAGGACTATATAGGACACAGAAAGGATTCTTTGAGATACTTGAGTGCATGGATTTTGTATAGTTAGTTCGCTGTGCAATGTTAGCTTTGCGTAGTGAGAGAAAGTCGCACAAGTTTACATGAGTTATGAGATTAAATCTGTCTTGAATACGTGCTGCTTGACAAAGAGTAATGCATGTTTTCGAGCAAACGTAAAGTACATTATGGGTACTTTAATTTACTGATAATGGCGATTTAAAAGTATTTTATCGCATTCGACGATGAAAAAATAATGGCAATGACCATGCACGTTTAAATAATATTTTGCTTCTGGGTTTTTACGTGACTTTGCTTGAAAAATAGAAAATATTTGTTTCAAGAGTATTGCCTTATTAGCGCTTTCACGGACAAAATTTTGTTTTAAAAAATCCGTTGATTTTGAGTTCTAACGAAAACGCTAAATTTTGCAACCCCGAAAAGTATCTGCGCGCTGCGCCTAAATCAGTTTTTTTTTTCGCCAACTTAGTGGAAATTTTGTATGGAGGATTAAAAATTCCAACATATGGTTATATGGATGTTTTAGTAGTTTTTTTCGAGCCAACATTCTTGTGTCCTAACTTTATATACACCCTGCATATCAAGTTTAAGGTATACATATATTTTATATCATCCTTGATTTGTCTTGGGACAACTCTCGCATAAAAGCCTGTCCTTTATGTTTACAAAGTAAAAAAAAAACAAATAAAAAAAGATTGGCCCTTCCTTTCGATTTGTTCATGTTAGGGTTGCAAGTGTTACAGTTCAATATTGACATCAATGTCTTGTAGAGTCGAATAGTCTGTATTTAGCAAGGCGCCGAGGCAGTTTCTTTCCTTCCTTTCGCTAATTAAACGTACTTATTAAATTATGTGTCACTGATACTTATTTAGGGTAGTCGTTACTATTTTATTCTTTAATTACAGTGCAAATTAGTTTTGCATTTCAGTACATTTTTTTATCCTAAGGTTAGTCAAATTTTTTAATCTGATGGTATCATGACGTGCTGCAAATGCCCATACCTCACGTGTTCAATTTTCAAATCCATGAGCTCATTGACAAAGAATAAGTACGAGACCGTACACTGGTTAGAATCGAACGGATAATAAAATTGCTTATAGGAAATTACTAACTACTTATATTATAATTATATTAAAATAATAAATTTTTATATTTTTCTCCTTACAGTTAATAGAGACATCAACGCATACTATGGCCCCAACGCGTCTGCTGTGCTCCGATTTTATCAAGGCTTTCCTGATGACGGAAGGTGACAAGAAAGTTGCTGATAACAATGAAGTGGTTGATGATGAACATGATTCCGATGATGGATCGATCGATGGTGATGTCCGAATGAAATTACGACAAGTACGAATAAATCACAATTCTGCAGACGTGACAAATACAGTTATAGATACGACAAAACAACTTAAGCAACGTGAAAAGCTAAGAAAAGTGCTAAAAGAAAATATTGATATAACCTTTTAAACTAAGAAGAATGAGAAAATATTAATCGCATTATTTTTAAATTTAATTTTATTATTTTTAAAAATTAAATTTTATTTGTTGTTCAAAGAAATCATGTTTTTTTTTATTTTGTAAGTGTTCGAGGAAAAGAAATATTTTGGTCTGATCAATCTGCCACGACTGGATATACGTAATTTACGCGTAAGATTGTTGCATATTAGTTTATCTTAGAACAGTTCATTTGTCGTAATGGATTTTTTTTTAATTTCCTTGTAAACTCTATCGATATAAAACAAAGTAACAAAATTTTATTGAATGAAATGTACAATCGAATTATTAATAATTATGATTCAGTGCAAATTATGTATGTATTATGTACAAATGGAAATAACATCACTTAACAATATGAAGATTTAATTAAAATTTGGCCTCCTGGCCACAAATCCAGCATGTGATAATACCGAATAGATTTCCCATCTAGGAATCTTATCAGATTGTCGGTCAAGCACCTGTAATTTAAATAATTTAATTACAACAAAATTATTGTATGTAATACCTTGAGTGAAAATTCATGAATTAAATATACCACTTGTTCACCAGGTCCGAACCAACTAAATCGTGATAAGGCTTCTTTCACACGTGGTGTTCGGTAGAATGGATTTCGAAAGTGATTCGGTAACGTTTGTTCCATTACATCGTTCTCGATTACAGCAATATTTTGATATTGTGCAATCGCTACAGCAATCATCAGTAGTGAGAGACAAAGGATTTGCTTAAACCTGAAACGATAAATACCACATAAATTAATTGCGATAAATTTGCCAGGCAATGTACTGAAGTTTTAATTGTTTTAAATGATTGATATGTTTACGCGGAGGACGAAAATTGTATGTAGGTCAGCAAGGTAGTATGTGACACGTGTCTGGATTAAAGTAGAATCGATATCGTTTGTTGTGATGATTATTATTAGATATTTGACTGTACAGGGTGATTCTACAATGCGTGCCTAACTAAAAATGAACGATTAAGTGCTTTGTACTAGCCACCTAAGCCGTTAAGGAGTTGCTAAAAATTACGTCCTATTTTGTATCATTTTTGAATTCATCATCGCAAACCATTTATTCCACAATAATAATGTTGATCTAATTGCAAATTTTTCTCTCCACATTGGTATCAAATTCGAAAAGGCATCTTTTTTACACTAATTAAAACCATCCTCAAATATTTCTTTCGCGGCACGTAAGGAATTTTTGATAGTGGTAGCAAGGTACGTGGTGGGAGGTGGTTTTTCATATCTTAGAAACGCCTTATGCTAGAAAGTTGATACTTAGTACGTATATGTAGATGTACTTCTGGAGTAATTAAAGCAAAAGCCCAAAAACATTTTTCCAAAATTTTTATTCAACCCCTAAGGGGGTGTAAAGTGGTTGTGTTCATTTCCACGAATTCCGATACATTTTTCAAATCTAATAAGATAGATATCAAATTAAATTTCACTTCTAAAGGCTTTAAATATTATCTGCGGGAAAAAACAGAATTAAGCATTTATCGATATTAAACACCCTGTATTGTTCCATCATTTACGAATTCCAAATTCGCTTTTGCTTCTATGAGCTTTATACGAGTATGATGAATAGTAACTATATGTATAATCACCTAAAAATCGGTTTCAGAAAATATTATACAACCTCTAAGGGGCTGTGTCGATATATTATCACCTATGTTTTTATTGAAATTGAAAAAAAAAATACGTAAATAAATAAAAAAAAAAACTGCCAACAGTATGAGCCAAACTTCATTATTTTTTGGGTATAAGTAGTACACTCTAAGATTAATCTACACCGCATCTCAGCATTAAATGCATTCCGGACTTCTTCTTAAGAAGGTATAAGTTGTGGATGATTTCACGAATTCTGAAATATTTCTTAGTTTTAATGAGATATCGAATTCGATTTCAAATTAAATAAGTTTCGAATGGAAACAAATTTAATCGTTTTTTAATATTTAACCCTTAAGGTGGTGTAAGGTAGGTAGGTAAGGTTTCACGAATTCAGACAAATCTTTTCGGTGCAAAAAGATACCGAATTCGCTTTTACTTCTCTGAGCTTTATAAATATTGCCCTATTAATCAATTTCAGGATTTCGCAATATTCAACCATTAAGGCAGAATTCCGACATATATCATAGGTCTGATGTGATATTGAATCGGTTTCTACTTTACGAATTTTGTATATCATCACTCAAAAATCGTTTTCAGAATTGTTCGATATTTAACCCGGGGTTCTGTCGATATTTTATTCACATGTTTTTATTGAAATTGTAATAATAATTGTTAAATAAATAAATAAAAAATATTTCAAATGAGTGGGCGGAACATTATTATTTTTTAGGTTGAAGTCCGGAACGGGTTTAAGACTGAGATGCGAAGCAGGTTACAATAGGGATGTTAAAAAAATTTCGATATATCGAAATTGCGATATTTTTTGAACGATATATCGATAATATCGGCCGATATTGTAAAAGACGATATATCGATATTGAAATCCGACTATCGGACTCGATATTTTTTTTAAGTATATCATATTTTAGAAATCGAACGGGTTTTTTGCATTTAATCTGCATTTCTGCTTATTTATGTGATATGCCAGAAACGTTGAAAGTAGAAAAAAAATGTCGATCACGGAAACCATATCTGTCGAAACTAGGTTCAAGGCACGTGACATATGCGGACGCATGCACGCAAATCTTCACTTCAGGCGCCAACACAAACCTATGTATGACGAGGCAACCAGGCAACAATCTTGTGTACAGGTATCTAACCGCTCCGTACCTTGTTGTTATTGGTTTTTTATCTTGCTCTTTCAAGTATGTTTGTATTAGAGGACCTTTTTTCGATCACACATATGTAGTCTATCTCTGTTGAAACAACAAATTGCATCGACATCACTAGGGTCTCGACATGAAAAACTCGTAGTGCAAGCAGCTTCTACCAGTCAGACAGTTCTAAGTCAAGGGTCCGTCCCAAATGAGTTGAAGCAGTACCTGGATCAACCCAACATGATGAGAACACCGGATTCGGATCCAATAAAATTTTGGTTTGATAGCCGTCATTTCACACCAGTTCTGTCGGATATCAGTCAGAAATGCCTGATTGTCCCTGTCTCATTGGTGTCATCCGAAAGAGTTGCGTCGGCAATAAATATTGTTGTGCCAAATAACCGCAGTCGGCTTACTGGAGAGCATATTAAGGAGCGAGTATTCTTAACAACTGTCCCAGAAAAGTACTGGTTCTCATAAGATTACATTTTAAAAATATGTCAATATATAATATTTCATTAATAAATAATTAAAATCAAGTTTGCTCTTAATCCTTTTTTCGATTTTGCCCCTTTCATCCTTATTTTTAAAAATAATATATTTAAAAAATAACAGTATTTCTATCCGGAAACTTTATTTCGATCAAAAAAAGGCATTATTTTGATTTCATAAGTCAACTGAGAAGAATTTTCCACTTTCCACCAACATTTCCAATAT
This sequence comes from Beris morrisii, assembly GCA_951812415.1. Lineage (NCBI taxonomy): Eukaryota > Metazoa > Arthropoda > Insecta > Diptera > Stratiomyidae > Beris > Beris morrisii. Next base: position 22,162,902 of record OX638311.1, read on the forward strand.
TTCAATCAAAAAACTCTCAGATATTGAAATGGCAATGATAAAATTGAAATTGAATTTCAGACTCTAAAAATAGCTAAATTTGGCAACTGTGACCGAAGGTAACGAAATCAAATGTCATTTTTTATTAATGTTAATGCTGTTATGACACTGGCTATTTTTGCGGCTTTAAAGCGGCTAGAAAATCCAAATGGAGAGGGATGGAGACTTTTACATACAATTTAGACATTGGTGTGAGAGAGACAGTCCGAACAGCAAAACTATGAGTAGCTGTCAAAAAACAATCCATAACTGTCAAAAAAAAAGCTGCAACAAAGCGCATTCGAGCAGTGTTTTGCAACATTCTAGCAGTTAATCCAAGAAAAATCCACTGGCGGCTAGATTTTCCAGCTACAGACTAGTTTTTGACAGTTAGTTATGTATAAATTATGGAAAGTGTCATGTGATGTTATGAAACGCGCCAAAACCGGTATTTTTCTTAACAAACCAGTTGTTAATTTCGTTTACTAGATGCCGCTAGCGTCGGAAAGAGCGGTATCTCTTTCTTTTAATGTTGTTCGCCTTGTCGCACGATTGGCTATTATTGCACTTTTTTCTAGCGACAGAAATAGCCAGTGTCATGCTGTTATGACACTGGCTATTTCCTCGCTAGTTTCAAGTGCAATAAAAGTCAATCGTGCGACAAGGCGACCAATATAGAGAGAAAGAGATTACCGCTAAAAAATACCCTTGCTGATGCTACCGGCATCTAGTAGACGAAATTAACAACTGATTTGTTATAAAAAATACTGATCTTAGCGCGTTTCATAACATAACAGGACACTTTCCATAATTTATACATAACGAACTGTCAAAAACAAGTCGGTAGCGGCTGGAAAATCTAGCCGCCAGCGGATTTTTCTTGGATTAACTGCTAGAATGTTGCGAAACACTGCTCGAATGCGCCTTGTTGCTGCTTTTTTTTTGACAGTTATGGATTGTTTTTTGACAGTTACCCATAGTTTGCTGTTCGGACTGTCTCTCTCACACCAATGTCTAAATTGTATGTTAAAGTCTCTATCCCTCTCCATTTGGATTGTCTAGCCGCTTTAAAGCCGCAAAAATAGCCAGTGTCATAGCAGCATCAAAACAGCATGAATTTGATGCAGCATTGGAGTTTATTTTTCATTGGAAAAAATATTCGATATATCGATATATCGATATTTTTCTCCGATATATCGTCAGCCGATATTGATATTTTTTTCAATATCGATATATCGATATATCGATATTTTTTTCCGATATTAACATCCCTAGGTTACAATATGATTCACAACCTAAAGAAAAATCGGGTGGCTATTTAGAACGTGATTTTTTCAAGGTATCTCAGCATAAAACGCGTTCCGGACTTCTACCCAAAAAATAATAATGTTGGTCCCAGACTGATTGCAGTCTCAGTCAGATAAACAAACAAGTGTGAAGAAAATTGCGTCTTCCATCAAAGTTCATTGAAAAATTTGTGTATTGTACAGTTCAAGAAACATTGAGCGAGGAAGTCGAAATTTTATAGGAATTACTTTTGAGTTAAAAGAAGGGTTGAGTTTGCTATTCAGGAAAATAACGACATTCCTTGGGACTTATATATAAAAGTTCTTAAAAAATGTCCTCACGTGTATTGACCGTATTTCAGAACGCTTCTAGAAATAAATTTGAAGCTTTGTCCATTTTAATTTTTCGGATATTTTTTTCGAGTCAATCCTTTCTGTAGTCTCCATACCTAAAGTTCCATATATGGAATAGAAAATGGGATAGATATTGTCCGTTCCCTTGGAGTAGTAAGCAAACGAGGTTCTTTAAAACTTTATGCACATTCCTTATTGATTTGTTTTTTTACGGAATTTTTCGTCCGTTCGCCCAACTCCTCTTACTCCAGCCCCCAAAATATCAATCTTGATAGGGACCACCCAGTCCACCTTCTGTGGAGATTTGCAGAACATAATATATACATAGGTATTCTTGTGGTTTTCGTAAGGGCAGACAGACCTTTTTCTTCCTTTTTTGCGGTTTTCTGCCCCTGAAGCCTGAAAATACAAAATTTTTGAAAATACTATTTTTTTAAATTTCTATTCGATCACAATACTTAAAAGTAAGTGACGCAAATTAAGCGAAAAAAATCTTTTATTGCACAATGAAGCGTGGTAGAAACTCCCGAGTCTTTAGGGCACCTACTGTTTCAAAATAACATAGATAAATATTTTCAATTATTATAATGGCACATCCTAGGCAGGTTACCACATCCTGTTTCCTGACGGCACGCCTCTGATTTGCAGATATACTGGTTTGATCACCACTTTGGTGGAATCTCAAAGCCTTAAGTTAAATGTAATTGCATTGGATGCAAACACCCATCAGAAAATAACTAGCCATAATAATCGTAAAACAGGTTAATTTAAAATGAGCGTACGCATCGCCAAAACAAATCCCAAGTAGGTATGTCACACCTTGTCGGTTACATAACAATTATTTATATTATGCTTGTTTTCAGGTTTTAAGTCATGTCCACTTGCTCAACAACAATAGCGCGTGGGCATTTTCCAATAGCGCTACTGACCGCCAATTGTTATTAAATCCGTCAATTTATTTATTTAACGAGTTTTTCGTTTGCCTACTCGATTGACTAATCGTTGCGATTTGCATTCAATTGACGATTTGCTTTGACCAAAATAATCAAATAATTTTTAATTTGAAAATTTCGCCATCGAAAATGGCCTTGCTTCCTTATAATCAACGATCAGGAGAAAGTGCAAGAAATTATTTTCTATCGTCACATGATAGCGTGCCGATTACATAGTCGAATGCAATTCCGGAGAATGTTTTCTAAGCGAACTGGTTGAGAAAAGATCAAAAATTTAAAATGTTATAAGACGAGGAAATAGCTCGAGACGTTGTTATTTAATCGATTTATTTATACGGGCGAACTGTAAGGTGTCGTCGTGTGCTAATTCACTTTCCGCTATACCTGCACGTAAAATTATTCATAAATGCAAATTTTATTCAAAATGCAACAGGAGAATGTGACATGTACGTACCTACTCGTATGAAGAAATTGAAATTGAGCAATGAAGTCTTGAACTTGAAGTAGCAAAAATGTTGCGAGGCGAAAATCTTTCACACTATGCTGTGAGGTGGATGTTTCACCTCGAAGAATCTGCTGTCTAATTTTACTAATTGAATTCGAATACATCATGTAATTCCCAATGTTGTGTGAAATTTGAATGTTTAGGTCAACTACATACATGTAACTAATTTTTATAATGATGATTGGAGTTTTATTATGATTTTTTGTAATCTTTTGCTTTTATGATTTTTTATTTATTGATAAGAGTATGGGAAAATCTGCAAAAAAATGTAATTTATATAAAAACAGTCCTATAACTTTATTAAGGCACAGACATATGTGAGATTATGAAAGCCGCTTCTTCTGTCGAATTTTACATAACATATTGCAGCATGGTTTGTTGCTAATTCCGTTGTAATTTTGTTTATGTGGTACATTAATAATTTGTGTGTTTACTATTATTTTTTATGACCAGTTTAGTAGACTAATAAAACTACGAATTTATCTAATTTGGATTTAACTTAGTTTTCTTTGCTTTTTTTCTATTAAATATAAAAATTAGATAACCACGCCAATATTGTACATAATAATATCTGTTTCCGGAAAATGAAATTTCTGCCAGCCATTTTCGTTTATGGTATTATTATACGTGTTAATATATTCCGAATTTCTGTAGGTTCAGTTTATTCAACAAAACGTTTTCTTTGAAAACTATCAAATTTAAACGCTATCAAGAAAGTTCAATTCAGTCCAGAAATTTTATTATTTTTAATAATGAAGATCATAAAATGCCTTCATGTCTATTGAAAATAAAACAAAAATTTGCATATATTCTCGGCGAAGCTTTATTATTTTTCGGGCTAAAGTTCGAGAACCGATTGAAGTGGGGGTGTCACATTTAATACTTGAATTACATAAGGGGGTCATACTCCAGGACGCGGACAAAGTTTAAATGTAACATCGGTTATTTCGAGACAAGGAGTTTTTTTTTGAAAAAATATGTCACTGGAATGTAAGTAAAAATATGGATTTTTGGCCGATTATATAAAAAGCCAGTTCCTTCGTAGTTGAATATCAAAAAATTCTAAAATTAATTTTTAGACGATTATCCTGAAAGCCCATTCTCTACTTTATCAGACCAAAGAGATATGACGAAATTCGTGAAAATGTATACACTCCATTTCCACTGATAATTTGATAATTTTATTGCCCTCCTTTCATACGTCAACGGAAGTTTCATGTTTCTGGTACTAGCCCTTCCAGAGATAGGAAAAACTTTTCCACCCCGTACTATACTATCGCTATAAAACATTGTTTTACTACTACATAAGGACCAAGTTTCAGTTATCTACCATTGGCGGTTCTCGAGATACACAAATCTGAATTTTCCCTTTCTAACACGTCCTTCTTTTGTTGCTCTATTTTCGAATTTTGGCCAAATAAACCTTATTTGGCCTGAATTCTAGCTCAAAACTTAATAGTTCTTGTGATATGAGACGTTATTTCTTAAAAAAAAATTCATATCTCCCCACCCTACTAAAAAAATGTACCATATATTCAGCAAACTCCATTTATTCACCTGTACACAAAAACCAAATTTAATCTTTCTGGCGAATTTCGTTCGTGAGTTAACATAAATTTTACGTTTCAGTCTCCTAGCAAAAGCGGTTGCTGAAATCCAGAAACCAACATTTTTCGTCTAAAACGCTCTAAAACGCTCACCCCCTCACACCGCAACTCTTCAAAAGGTAAACAGTCTAAAAAAATGAAACTTAATTGCTCAAAGGGTTTGGGAGCTCCTAGCCTTCAAACGACTTTGCGCACGGCGTACAGCGAACGGTGGACAAACGGACTGATTTTTTTTTTGTGTCAACTAGTTCTAAAACGTAAAAAAATTGTTCAGGGTAGCAAATATTTTTTTTTAAATCCTTGAAAATACTGTATTAATGAAATTGTTAAGTAAAATGAGGAAAAACTATTATATGGTGCGAATTTTTAAGGACTATCGTTAACTGGTTACTTGAAGGAGAAGAACGATAATTCACAGGGGCGAAGTTCAGTTTTGGGTCATAATGCATCTTTGCCGAATTTTCTTGCAATATATTATACATTTGAACTGTAAATCACCAAAAGAAAAAAAAATGGACTACGATCAGTTCTGAAGTCAATTTGCAACTATTATTTAAAGACGGTTGTTTGGAAATTACGCCAAGGAGTACCAGAATTTTATAAGGCCTAGAACGGCGCCTCGGATGAAAAAAGATAAATATTTATTTTTTACCAGTTGCGGTCTAAAACCCCCATATCCACTTGCAGTTCATCGGTCAGTCTGTCCGAACGTATGACAACTCAAGAACGACTTGACCTACGATGTTTAATTTTGGAATACGGATGATTGGTCGAAAAATATATAAGGATAATTTCGTTAATGGGCGAAATCGTCGTACTCCTTCGGGTAGCTGCCATACAAAAGTATTTAAAACACGTTTTATAAATATAATAATACTCTATAGATTTCATCTAGCGTGTAAAAAGCATTGCTCGCAAACTGTTACCTAATAGCTTAAATAATGTATCCTGAGATCTTCCTGATAAAGTTGCAACAACTTAAGGCGATATAAGCATAATATAAAACACATTTACACAATATAAGTATAAGCAATATGCGATACTCACAGCTTGGTTAAAACCATTTAGTAAATATTCACTTGATTAATATCATTAACGTAATTGATTCGAAATTAAAACAAAAATAAGAGTAAATTAATGCATTGACATATCTCATTACATTTCGCTTGTTATTTATTACATTGGCCACTCTCGGCCACGATTTACCATTTAAATTTTGCATATTCATATAATCAACGAGAATTAAAAATTTCATGCTTTCGTGATACAAATACTCGACCGTACATAATTAATACATTTTTTATCCGATTGAACTAAATGTTATTACTTATTACGTATACGAATAGTAGGATCAAAATATTAGTATTACACATTTAGTATGCATTTATTTAACATGTTATTTTATTTTAAGCTGTCTGCTAAGCTCAAATCATACTTCCGAAACGACTTAACTTTATTTTCGCATTAATTATGTGTCAATCCCTGGATTATAGGAAACACGATCAGTGGCGACAGTCATTTAATAAAATGAGAGGAAACTTATATCAGATAATTTATGAAAGTCGTGCATAACCGTTTATATGCCGGTGGATGTAATCACTATTTCTTGAACTAGTGAATTCATCGGTACCTATTTAATTTGCTTAGAATAAATTTCACAGAAAGTTCAATTAGAAATATATCATCGATTCAACAATTCACTACACTTTAAAATTTTAGATTTTTATTATAAGAATTTTGGAGTCGAAGACAATCGTTTCCACGTCATTAATAATTAAAATAAATAACAGAGGCCCACCTCTAGTATTTGGAACAATGGTGGAAAGAGCTTCTCGAAATATTATAACGCACGACATGTTAATTTCATTTTAGTTAAGTTTTGAAAAATGGCATTCTATCTGGCATTTCGTCAAACTTAATTCTGACCTGGCCAAATGGATATCATTTTCAGTACTGAATACGGTATAAAAGGAAACCGAATTTCCGAATTTAGTTTTTTCTACCATTTTATGTTTATCAATTCTGTTTTATCAATTGCATCAGTACTTATAAATTAGTTCTGAAGCAATTCTGTGTTTCAGTATCAAGGATTAATTATAAGGAGTTATACAAATTATTTAAAAATCACTACTGTAACCGTACTGTATAGCATATAGCAATTCTACAAAAAAATCTAGTTATTTCGTTTCAGTAATTTATTTATCTTAGTGCCATTATTACGATCGTCAGTTAAACTTTAACTGAAACTTTAACCGGAAGTTTTGTATGAAAATCTGTTAGTTAAAGTTCCAGTTAGAACGTAACTGAACATCGTAGGAACGGCTCTTAGTGTGTCTAATCCATGAATTTACGAATAATTATTGATAGATATCCGAGATCTTAAGTTAAAATAAATTATTTGATTTTTATATTTTTAAAATGATCGACACTATCATAAACTGTAAACTCGACATTTTTCACTTAAAACTGCTAGTGATCAAATAAAAATAGTTTGATGTTTGTGAATTCATAGTTAGTAATTTTATTTACCTATGCCCATCGAAATAATTTGGGATTTACCCATTAATGCGTAGCTAAAACGACATAGATTGGGTATAAAATGTTGGGGGATTTAGAGTAGCGAAACGGGGGTGGTGCTGAAGGTTCACTATTCTTCACGAAAGGGACTGAACAGTATACTCATGTGTAGCTTGACTAATAGGGGAGGTATCAGTCTTCTAGTTCCTTTCTACATTTACCATAGAAATATCGATAGTAAATACAAAGTACTCTGAATTTCCGCGATGGTTGAGGGACTTTATAGAAGCTGCAACGGTCTCACCTCTAATTAGTCAGAACTCATGTTTTTGAATATGATTCAGCAAAGCTACTCATAAATGAGATTTGGGAGCCCCAGCCCAGATATGCGAATTGTGCTGAAGGCACATCTGCCTTATATATTGTTGCAAAGTCATTGAATTTAGGTGTAGTAATGTTCACGTTCGTAGTGAAATGTTTGTTGCCGTAGATGTGAACTCACCTAACCCACATCAATGAAATTTTGAGGTATCGTCCAACTTTAATATCCATTAACTTCACAGTCAATTTGCAGAATTTTAACTTAAAGTTTATCCTACATATTTTTTAGAATATATACTTTGAAGAAATCCAAAAAAAAAATTTTTAAATTTTCTAAGTGTCCTTCCCCCTTAAAGATTGTTGTTGGGGAAAATATATCGTTATTATATTACACAGATAGCACTATACTTCAGGGTAAGAACTGCTAAGAAAATGCAACTGTTATGAAAATCGGTTAAATGTCTTGAGTAAATTTTTATATTTTTGTGGATTCAGTTTACCTGTACGGCGATGGTGTAAAGTGCTGTCTTGAAATATATATGGTACCGATTTTGAATTCACGAAATCGGTTTTTATCCGTTAACAATTTGTAGATCAAAAAATAATATGAAAACTTTAATTAGTAAGTTAATCACAAAAGCAAAAAGGACAAAAAAAATGTATTTTTTCAATTCATAAAAAATTGCAAAAAAAATTCAGATCTGCATAGGTTTCACAAAATGTTGTCTATGCCGTTTTAAATTTCCGTACTTAGGGATCACCTACATTAAGCGAGAAAGAAATTGAGTAAGAATTTAATCCTTCATTTCAGAAATAACATATGCAATTCAAAATAGTTGAATTTTTATATATATTTATATATATATTTATTCATGCAAAAAGAATGTTTTATTTAATAATATAAAGTATTTAAAAGTCGCATTTATTAAATTATTGACTTATGTGGGTTTAAAATTGAGCGAATCAATTAACCGCAAAAATCAATCATATTTAATATTTCAAGAAATTTTTCAAATGGGACCTGGACTTGCTGTCTTATTTATTTGCTTCAATTTTTTTGCAGAACTACTACAGTGGCGGCTCTTGCCTTTCTTAGCAGGTGAGGCTGAATTGGAATATTAAAATACGACTTTGTCGTGTCTATATGATTAAAGACGTCGGTTTACTGCGGAAAGTCATTAAGTATTATAACATTTTCAAAACAAAAAATCACTAGTAACTTGATGACGTTTTCCTCTGTAAAATGGTGAGGCTCAAGGTGGGTTTCCATATGCGACAATTTGTCACGACGAAAATGTGTCACATTCTTCAGTCTGGAGATTACATTTGTAACATTACTTGTGTCACACCTTTGCGTAAATTAGTTATGTCAGTTGTCAAAAAAAGTAAAATGGCTGGAAAGATAACTAAACAGCAAAAAATAACCAAAAAAAATTGTTAAAATTGCTTCTAATAGTGAAACTAAAAGCAAATTCGAAGCGACAGTGCTGGGTATCGAAGATATTTGATAAAAGAAAAGAGCAAGGTCACTACGACAATTTGGTACAGTAGATGCGTTTGTACGACAGCAGTAAATTTTTCAACTTTCACAGAATGTCGATAGATTTATTTGACGAACTTCTCGAAAAGGCACACCAGCAATCGAAAAGCTAACACTTTTTCGAGAACCAATTTCTACTGGCGCACGGCTTTCATTTTAGTGGGTATGCTATCAAGCACAAATTATAATTATTATTATGAAAATGAACTGAAATTTTCGAGAAACCTTTGAACTGAAATTTTTGTCACACATGAAAAGTCGGAGATTGTTTGACTAGCGACATGCGACAAAATTTGTCAGAGATTTGTAATCTGATTGGCTAGCTGATCTGTCACACATAATGTCACAGAAAATTGTCGCATATGGAAACCCACCTTGAGCCTCACTAGCCTCATGTGGCGAGCCGCCACTGAACTACTATAGCTGTATAACAAATTTGACGAAAAGTTCAGTCAAATTTTTTCCTCAAAATAGCAAATAAAATAATGTGGCAAACAAAGACGATTACACTATCTGACTGCATGTACCATCCCAAATAGTCAAATATTTGGCATAATGGCATACAGTGTAATACAAGCTTTAGTCTTGCATACTTCTATCCTTGGTTTTATACAGTTGGGACACTTCTTTCTTCTTCCTTTTTCTACTGGATTCGGTTACCTACGAGTATGTACGAGTATATTCACCAATATTTGAAGGGCATATGTACATGTACGAAAAAATTGCGAGGTTATGAATTAAAATGGGAAATTTTATAATCTAGGTACCTGCACTACGTTCTCAATATCTCGATATCGTGCAATGAATGAGACCACGTGTTTTAAGGACTTTTGTATGGGATCTACTTGAAGTGGGGTTACCTTTGTAATTAATTGCGTTCACTTGTTGGAATATCATATTAAATTCAATGTGCAGTGACGTGCGGAGGCGACTATGATGTCTTAAGCCCCGCAAATGAGGTTCATTCGTTTTTTATTTATTTTTAAGCCCCTAATTCTTATATTTTAATGAATGAGTTAATTCCAAAGATATTAGAAGCTTACCGTGTTAGCGTCAACCCACCACAGGAAAAACAAAAGTTTTAAGTTAATGGTGTTGTCAGCGGGGGAGAACTTTTTTTTAACCAAAGCAACTGTTTCAAAACTTTTTGTTTAAAAGAATTCACATAGTTTTTTTTTCACGTAATTTTTCGCGCTAAATAAACGTAATAATATTTTTTATTTATGTTTTTTGATTTACGATTATTGGTGTATACGATGTGGATGTGGTCCAAAGGATAACGTATGAAAGACTTGAAGTAAATCATAACGTGCGGAGCAATTAGAAGGTGGTCCGATTATAGAGTGTCACGATTAGTTGGTTTCACTATAGTTAAAGTTCTGCTGAATTGATTGGAGATAATTATGCTAAAAAGAACTAAAGTCAAGATCCGCTACAGTTGATGTGTTCTCGACTTTTGTACACTCGGGCAAAACGGCAACAATTCAAATTCTAAATTATTAATAAGATATGATGTACAAGATATCATTTTATTGATCCGAGGATTCACTCTTTACGTCACATACTCCTGGTTAAATTCATGAAACTCACGTCATAGCTATAAAAGCAATGACGTGAGAGTATAAATACATTTTGTATATTTAGATTATGTAAACATCTTATCAATCTCTCAGATCTACATAAATTATGAATGTTTACATATTTTATTTGTAAATGAACAAGTATTTCATTTATTTATGTTATTTAGTCAATAAATCCAAAGAACTACCTTGATTCGATCTTCATAGCTAAAGGTGAAGTGCATAATTCATAGCTATGAAATTTTAATAAGAAAATAAAAGTACAGATGACATACATACCATAAACAACGATCGTTTATTTCCGATAAAATTACACATAAGTCGGTACATAAAAGGCCCATTCCGATCATTTCGATGAAATGAAAGTGAAATGTGAAGTGATTTACTATCACTAAATAACAACAACAATAACCTCATCATACACCTGATTCACATAAAACAACCAGAACTAAGAAAAAAAACCTCTGCAACTTCAAACTTACATCTTCTGCGACGAGTGCGAATCGAAGATCACTTAAAAGCAGTAACAATATGAAACAAGCAAGAAACTTCCGCGTGCGTCGATCAACGATCGTTAACAATAATTGGCGCTGTGCACTGAAACTATAGGAAACTGACCACACCGGGCGACCGAACAGTAACGCGAGTACGTACTATGTCAACGTCTTTCTTTGACCACCAAATCGAATCTACTCCTTGGGTAGGTAACCCTCTAGCGTAGAGTCGTAACTGCTGCCCGCTCAGGTGAAATTATTAAATCAAAAACAACCTTCATCCCACTTCACATATCGATGGCCCGAAAGTGTTTTGTAACTGAAAGTAAAAAGGCAGATGCCTTGGATTACGAGTGCGTTTCAGAGATAGTGTGCTGGTGCTGGTATGTACGAGTTGTAACGTTCGTTCGCCATGTTATGTTATCGATGACGATGTCGGTTAACTTTTGGCCCGTCCACATGATCGCCACTGGATTTTACTTTTCCGGCTCCCAGTCCGGTCTAGTCCGGACCGGTCGGTTGCTGGTCACCTGCATCCGCGGTCATTTCACTTTCTTTGGAAGTCTGCTTCCCGGTAAACAACGACTCGTACGGACGAATCGTAAAGTAGTAAACTATTTCGACGAAGCTAAGAAGACTTGCGCCAACGAAAAGTCCCGTTGTACCGCCCATGGATACTGTCGAAAAAATGAGATAAAAAGAAATTAATGTTATTATCAGTACGAGCTTGTATTACCTATGATGGGCAAACATAAAAAGACCATTAATAATCGAAATTTAGAAAAAAAGGGGCAACAACAAGTATGATTTATATTCTCCAACGGTTTTTTCAAAGCCTTCTGGAGACCGAGTTTTTACTACGCCTATGGCAAACTTAACATTCTGAACTTGTATAGTAGATATGGTTTCTCTTCTGTTCATGTATAACCTCTTATAATACAGTAAACAGGCTCTGACCACTATTATTGCTTCAATTATAAGTTGTACTTAAACCCCAAGTGATTAGCTCATTGGGATTGGTGGATCTTATAGACTAGCGTGTTTTATCTTGGGGATATTGTGAGATGTTATTTCCAATTGAAGTCCTTGTAGGATAACAGAAAAAACCAAGATAAGGATTGAGATTCAGAGATGACCGGCTATGCATTGAGAAAGCCCGAGCAAAAGTCTCCAAACAGACGTGAAGTAGATCGCCCAAGAAACACTTGGCGACGATCAATCGATAAAGAAATTCGAAGAGTAAACCAATCGTGGCGACAGGAAAAGGATTGGTGGAATACTATTGTTGCACACATCGGAGGTCATACAGAAAATGCAAAAGAAATTTTAATAACTTTACTATAATATTCCTCAAAAGAATTAATGGAGCTACGGTCCGCATTCTAGTAGTTTACCAAGCTGGATTCCGCTTAAAATCACATTATGGCACACTATTATTATTATTTGTTGGTTTGGGCTTGTGGAAGCCTTACTGCTTTCGGAACCAACGACTTGAGTGGTCTTTTGAATCTGGCTCTAAACCCTCCCGGTCAACCGATTCGTTTCCCAGAATACCCTCATGTCCTGGCACGCACATTAGGATTAGACTGTTATGATGTACCAGCACTTTAAAAAAAGAATAACAGTCTCACACAAGCCTAGAGCTGAAAAAAATAAGATTTTAGCGATAGCAGTGCCGTTTAGCTATCAAATAAGATGATAACTGTGCCGCCTTTAGGTTTATTCGATAGAAGCTTACCTCTGCAGTTCTTTAGAATATACCTCAGCCTGAAACACTGTATGTCCTATTGCCTTCCATATTTTACAATTGGGTCCACATACGCCCGCTCCAGTTCCATTATAAGCCTTACAGCCGTTCGTGTACCAGACTGAAGCACATTCTCCAAAATCAAGTAGACCAGATTGCCATGATACACGATCTCCCAGAACCACCATATATGGTTTCTCAAAATCATACACCCTTGGCATGTTGTCGGTTTCTAAGTTGGTTAAGTTCTTTTTATTAAATTCCTGTAGAATTTTAAGGTAACCGACAAGGTCGCCTGCCGTTAATTTAGTGTACTGCTGTAGCCTTATGGCCTCTAGCAGAACCTCCTTCTTTATCTTTACGTGCAGTAGTGGTACATGATTGTAGTCCCCCAGTAATGCGTCTCTGGATTTTTTGCTGTCCCTCTGAGCCGTGATTTATTCAACCTTTGGCCACCATAACATTGCGGCATGGCCACTACACCATTGCGGCATTGGTTTTATAATAGACTTGTAGGTCCAGTATATCATTTTTGGTCTAAGACCCCAATTGGTGCCACAGAGCCTTCGGCACGCCATGAAAGATAATAATGCTCGTGTGGAGATATTTTTAAGGTGGAAGTTCTAAGTCAGTTTTTAAGTTCTTTGTTATAAAAGGGTGTGTGTGCGAAATTTTGTGTTTTTTTTTTTTTTTTAAATGACTTTATCCCTCTATGGGTACACTTCCGCAGCCCAAAGTACTGAAGACTAAATACTCTCTCAGCATATCAACATACTCATGCTGTATGTTGACATTGGGCTCAGATTATTCTGATATGTCCGATGTGCTCCCCAAGCAGTACCGAGTACTGGTATTAGGGATAACACAAATGAAGCAAACCAAAAAGGCATGCAAAAATAATAAGAGAGAAAAAAAAAAAAGAAAAAGGAAATAAATACAATAAACAGTAATAATAATAGTAAATAAAAAAAATTAGATTAAAAAATAGTAATAAAATAAAAAATTAAAAAATTAATAAAAGTGAAGATAGAAAAAAAAAAATAAATAAATAAATAAAAATAGGAAAAAAGCGATAAAAATAAAAGAGAAATATAAAATATAATTATAATAGCGCAGAATAAAATAAATAAATCGTGAAGAAATAAATCGTGAAGAAGAAGAAGAAAGTAAGCAAGCAGTATACAAAATAAAGATAGCAAAAGTAAAAATAATTATTATTGTAGCATAAATAAGAAATAGGAGTTCGGAAAATAGAAGTGTGTATGGCAAGGTAATTGTTTCGAAGTCCATTTAAGTTTAATTTAAACTTGTACTTCTCATCTCCCTCATATGTTTTTTGAGTAGCACTATAAATCGATCGTATTCAGCATTTTTTAAAATTTGTGGCAGCTGGTTGTACAAAGCAATTGCAACCGTTATTGGGTCCTTCCTTATTCTCTCCGTCCGCGCGTGTGGGACTCTTATGTGTTCCACTGCTCGTGTATTATAGTGGTGAATTTCGCTGCTGGTTACAAGGTTAGTTGAAGATTTTCTCTGCTGTTTCCTAATTGCATGAATATGCTTAGCTCCTTCTACTGTTATTATGATTTTTATGTTAAGTTTTCCTGTCATCCTATATAATTCTGTGGTCGGTGTTGTTCTTGGTAGGTTGTATACAGCTTTAATACTTTTGTTTAAAAGTCTCTCTAATTTTTTAATGTTGTATAGAGCTGTCTGACTCCATGCCAGTATTCCATATGTTAAGAGAGAGATAATGTGTGCGTTATAGACAAGTTCCTTAATTCTTGTCGCTAGGAACTGATTTCTTCTCAGTGCTCCAATAAAAGGTGATATTTTCTTGCACAAGTTTTGAATGTGAGTTGTCCACGATAAGTTTTCATCAATTGTAATTCCTAAATATTTGGTTTCTTTTATTCTTTTAATTGAAGTGAATTGCATAATGGTATGTATTTTAATGTCTAACATGTTTTTTTGTTTAAATAGCATGTAATTGGTTTTCGTCGTATTCACTGTTAGGTTATTTCCCAATAACCAATCACCATATTTCTTTAGATCATCGTTTATGTTATTTTCCAGATTGGGTTGATTCCTTTCCTTGTAGAGTAATAAAGTATCATCTGCGAATATAACATACTTTGCTAATAGCTCTGCTTCACGTAGATTGTTAATATAAAGTAAGTACAATGTTGGCCCTATTATCGATCCCTGCGGTATACCGATGTTGACGTGCATCTCGTTACTGTAGATATCAAAATTTTTTGTCGTATATATTCTATCGCTGAGGTAGGTTTTTATTAGACTTTTCGCCTTTCCGCGAATACCCTGTTCGTCCAGTCCTTCTAGAAGCATGTCATGATTTACTGTGTCGAATGCCTTTTTCAAGTCGACAAATATACCAGCTACATAGTTCCCTTCGTCAAGGCCTTTATTTATATAGTTAATTGCATCTATTATTGCTGATGTCGTATTACTCTTAGCTTGAAATCCATATTGATTCTGATCAAAGCCTCTTGTCCGTTGTATGAAATTCGTTATTCTTGAGTTTATTACTTTTTCTATTATTTTGCTGATTGCGTTCAGTAATGCATAGGACGATAATTTTCTGGATCTGTTCTATCGCCGCCTTTGTGAACTGGAGTTATTAATGCCACTTTCAATTGAACATCTTCGTAAAAACTTTGATTTCTTGCATGAAAACTTACAATTTTACAGTGAAAAGCAAATCATTTAGAATGTTTATAGAGCTAAGCTAAACCCCATATAGAGATTCAAATTTACAGGTTTTCAACCTGGCACGAATCAACCAAACTCAACTTAGAGCGTTTTGGTGTTAGTGCATATACAGTAACCCTATCTAGTCCTACTAGTAGCTCATAACATAACGGGGTACTTATAAATGCACATATTAAGTGCTTACGATGGAAATCAGTTCAACGATAAGTGCGGAAACATAGTGGAGTAGATTCATGACTATTGACCAAGTACTATATTAACTCCGATCGTGACGGCACTAACTGGACCACGGTGAAGCAACTTTTCGGACGCACTTACCGACCAAGTCCAGTTTCCCACGCACCACATTCCGCTTGTATCTCTCGGTTGGCAGTGCAATGAGCCCGATATCAACTTTCGAGATGGGCTTCTGGTGACCGTAAATGCTGTAATCAAATGGAAAAGTATGTTATTTTGGATTGCGTCATTACCGCACCTATGGTAATTTACTTATCTCGGATGTCATGGACCACGGATATGTCGACCTCCGTACAAGATGGCAGGCAATCGCAGATCAGACCTTTTCGACCATGTGACCAACTGGCCACGACAACGGACAACTCCTCGTAGTGATCGTTGAGGCATTGCAGTCCTGACATGTTGCAATGCGTCGATTGCAGCGTATTGGGGATCAGATGGCTGATGCAGTTGCAGACCGCAAGCTGTTTGTCCTTCCGGCACTGGACGGAACAGGCGCTGTAGCTGTAGTAGCGATGCACGTTCAAATCGTTCTCGTCGCTGAAGCGGCAGTTGCGCTGGGCGATACTTACGTCGCGCGTACCCTCGGCGTTTTCGATGTTTTTGATGGAGATCAGGCGCCTTGAGTTACGATTTCGTGCGAAAGAAGTTAAAATCGAATTCGTTATTTTTGTTTTTATGGATTTTTTTTTTAATTTCATCAACTTAATTATACCGCTGGTCGCTCGAAACATTGCTTCATGCGAAGTTGGGAAAGTAAACATTTTCGCTTGCTTTTTTACGTAATGTTACATTACGCGTCACATACTACCCGCTGGAGTAACCTACTGAAGTCATGTGCTGTGTACTCGTGGAGGATATGTCGGAGCACTTTACTTGACCGATACAAAAATGTACCAATCAGCACCGAACATTAAGTAGCTGCTATGCAACGATTTGCCTCTTTTTTGGCTGCTACTTCCAAAATCTGCAAACAGCGCAGTCATTGTGACAAAGCGATCAACGGTCAGTTTAAGTAGTAAACCCAACTATAGACGTAGTGGGCGAACCGAAAACATGACAATGCCGCCGTATAATAACAATGCGCTGACCAGACCACTGACCATCGAAACTGTTTCGAAGCGTCTCAATTAGCGCGTTCGCTGGCCGAGTGTGTTTTGACGCAATTCGTGGGTGGGTTGGCGAATCAATGGAATTGATGAATTATCGTATGTACTGTGGTGCGGCAGTATGTTTGCTCTATGGCTCGGTTGGATGGTCAGTTCAGTTGTGGGAATTCGGGCCAATTTCAAGGCGTTCCGTGTGTGAATTTAAGCATTAGTTAGCAGAAATTTAAAAGCCGGCAGATACAAATCTTTTGATTACATCGATTTGTTGATTCGAATGTATTAGGTACCCGTATGCGATCTTTTGTGCAATGTGGACAATAACTGGCCGTTAGCAATGTAATATGGAGCGTTTCGCAATGAGTAGTTTGAAAAAGTTGAAAAAAAGGTGAATGTGTTGTTCGTAACAAAAGAATAAATAAATGGTACGTTTCGTTTACTAGATCAAATGATCGAAAGAAAAAGAATAGCCCTTCAGATTAGGCCCCAATAAGGAAGTAGCTGGTCGAGACTTCTTAATTTTTTTTCCCACACATTTTTGAAATGAAATTTGAAACCGGGTCAAATTTTTGCTAATAGAAAAATTGTGTGTTGAAAGATTTATCTGTAGGTTAACTAGGCTTCACGCTTCAAACCGTTGAGATGACAAAACGATAAGAAAAAAAAATGCCAACAGTCTGGGCGCAACTTTATTATTTTTTCGGTAGAAGTTCGGAACGAGTTTAATTCTGAGATGCGGTGCAGGTTACTATGTGACTGAAAAATCAAAAAAAAGTTCGGGAAGCGGTTAAAATGGGATCGCGCTAGAATACTTACGCCGCTGCCTCATATAACATATGAATTACGTAATTGGGTCATGCACCGGAACGAGATCTAGTCCTAGTATAATATCAGTTGTTACGCCATTAGAAGGTTTTTCGTGATTTGGTTTCAGGCCATTACATGAATTCGGAAATGTGTTTGTAGGCGATTATATAAAAAGTCTGTGGAAGAGCAAACCAATCTAATATCTCATCAATCCTGAGAAATATGTCTAAAGCCATACGTCCTATTGGAGTTGAATAACAAACATCCTGAAATCAACGTTTTGACGATTATGTAATACCATGGATACACTGCTGGTATTGATATCATAATATCGTCAATACCAGCAGTGTATCACCCAATACTAAGCATATACGAGATAAACGAACTGGTATATATCTAGTATTGAACCTGTTTCATGGTATACAAATGCGATAATTTTACGCAGTATACCATACATTTTACTGCTAGTTGTGCCATTCCCCTATTGTGTGGCGAGTATCGCAACTAAATGTCTTTGTTTGCTTATATCAGATACTGTCAAATCATTCCATATGTGCAGTGTATTATGTGCAGCTAGTTTCAATACTATGATTTCAATACCATGGTTTGTATACTAGCTGTGTATCCATGGTATAAGAAGCCTAAGGAAGTAAAAATGAATTCGGTATCTCATTAGAACTAGAAATATGTAAGAGTTTGTGAAAACATATGCAACCCCCTTGCACCCACTTTGGGGTTGAATATTCAAAAATCCTGAAATGAGTTTTTAGATATATATAAAAAAAGCCCGAGGAAGTGAAAACCAATCCGATGTCTTATCACTCCTAAGAGATATGACGGAATTCTTGAAAACGTGTTAGGGGTTGAAAAAGGAAAAAACTTGAAAACAAGTTTTAGGTGATTATTAAATAAGACCGCGGAAGTGAAAAGTTATTCGATATCTAATCAGACCTGAGGCTGAATTCGTGAAAATGTATACATCCCCTTTACACCACCTTGAGAGTCCAATTTTAAAAAATCCTGAAAACACTTTCTAGGTATTTCTATGAAGAAACCGTACAACAAAAATTAATTCAATATTTCGAAAGACCTAATAGATATGACGAAAATCGTGAAAATGTATGCATTCCATTTTCACTGATAATTATTTTTGCCCCACTTCCGAACGCCAATGTATATTTGAATTTTTTTTTAATCAAAATTACTTTGTAGTTGATTTACATATACGTACCGAGTTTCAACTTTCTAGCATAAGCCGTTCTATAGTTAGAAAAAACACCCCCACCCCCGTACCATACCACCCCTATAAAAAATTATATTTTTCCAACATGCTACTACTATAGTTCTATCTAAATACCAAGTGTCTATTCTCCTAGTATACTCACAGATGATCATTAAGTTTTAATTTCGTGACATTAACCGATTAGGAGATATGGATTTTAGAATGTGTCGATCTCGGTTTTCTTGCGTTTCGGACGCATTATTATTCCCCCCACTCCCACACCCCTTCACCCATATCATCATTTATTTTTTGCAAATGGGTCCACTATCAATGCTTTATATAAATTCCAAGTTTCAGCCTCCTAGCCTAAGCGGTTACTGAGATCTAGATACCAAAATTTTTCGTCTAAAACGCTTCCCCCACCTCCCCCCTCACACCCCCACCACTCAAAAGGTGGCCACTTGAAGGGGTCTGCTCAGTCTACCAACAAAAAAAAATTCAACTTAATACCTCAAAGAGTTTGAGAGCTATAAGCTTTTAAACGTTTTGCGTACGGCGGACGGCGCACAGACGGACTGAAAATTTTTTTTGCTTTTTTGGTGTCTATTAGTCATAAAACGTGGAAAAAAAATGTCAGGGTAGCAAACTTTTTTTTTTTAAAAATCGATAACAATACTGTATTATTAAAATAATAAAGTAAAAATTGACGAGGAAAAAATTAAAGGATTTAGTCGAATGAATGTCCAGTTGTTGTTTTTAGATTTTACAACTATCCAAAAAAAAGTCGTGAAATTCGTTTTTAGGCCATCACATGAAATGTCCGCAGTAATAATAAACAATTGCATATCTCATTAAAACTAAGGGATGGCAAAAATTGTAAAAACATATGTAACCCCTTCACACCACTTGGTGGTTGAATATCAAAAAATCGTGAAATGGGTTTGTGGGCGAAGTCTGTGAAGCTAAAAACCAATTTGATATCTCATCAAACCTTAGAAATACATATGTCGAAAACTGTGAAAAGTATGGAAAAAGTTTTTAGATAAATATAAAGAAAGCCCAAGGAAGTAAAAACCAATTCGATGCCTTATTACTCATAGGAGATATGACGGAATTCATGAAAACGTGTTCAAACCTTTTAAACTCTTTCAGGGGTTGTAAAGGGAAAAATTTTGAAAACGCGTTTTATTCGATTATAAAACAAGCCCGTGAAAATGAAAAGTTATTCGATATCGAATCAGACCTGAGCAAAATGGCTGAATTCGTGAAAATGTATAAAACCTTTTTACACCCTCTTATGGGTTAAATTTCAAAAAATCCTGAAAACACTTTCGAGGCATTTCTGTCAAGAATCTGTAGAATAAAAACTAAATTCAATATTTCAGCAGACCTAAGAGATATGACGAAATACGTGATATTATATTCATTCCCTTTTCACTAATCATTTTTTTCCCTCCCTTCCGTACGCCAATGGATATTTAAATTTTTTTTTATCAAAATTACTTTTGTTGTAGATCTCCATATATACTCACCAAGTTTCAACTTTCTAGTATAAACTGTTCTATAGATTTTTTCAAAGATTCTTTCTCTTCTAGAGGTCTATTAGACGTACTTTTCATAAAAATTTCAAGCATCTATCTTAAACTTGTTTTTTTTTATAAAAATTCTTCAAAGCTCTATATAAATTCGAAGTTTCAGCCTTCTAGCTTAAACGGTTGCTGAGATCTAGAAACCAAAATGTTCCGTCTAAAACACTCAGACAGACAGTTAGACAAACAATTTCCAAAAGGATGCGAAATATTTTGTGAAAATACGAAAATTACTACCGATATTTTTAAAGCCCACTTTTTGATTTTTACCAAACATTGTAAAAACAAGATATTTTGGCAAGCGAATTTTCTAGACCAAATCTTCCTTTTTAATTTACTAATTGTGGAATTAATTGATAAACCTACGATACTTACGTGTATGATACGTAAGGTCCGACAGTAAGTATATCTGATTTAGGAGTAACTAAATTCGGGACATCTTCTTCTCCCAGTGTATAAATCTATAATGAACAGAATTGTTTACAATAAAAATAAAAAGATTTAAGAGTTCATATAAATAAAGGATTAAGATCAAAAGAAACGCTTACATGTGCCTCTGTTAAGATTTCCATACGCAATCTGCCTGGTCCGGTGTATTTATCCGAGTTTAAGTTCAACTTCGGTCCATGTATATCTCTACATTTAAGCAACGAAAAGGAAAGGTTAGGAAAACAAAAATTGGCAACACTTAACTCACCTGGATTGTATCGAATTCAGAGCATAGCAAATTCCCAATTCCGTTTCCATCGGTTTAAAATATTTACAACATTCGAATGGTTCGTTACTCCACGAGCACTCGCTTATTGTATCCTTGCATTCGCTGCGCACTAACCGGGCATAGTACGAAAAATTCGATTGAAAGCAATTTTCAGATGAATCACTACCTCCGCACTCATGAACTGTGTGGTAGGATTCACCACGAAAGTAAGCGATTTCACTTAAGACTTCTTCGAGCGTGAAATCGTGGTCGACACCCCAAAGTCTGAGAAATGTTCAAAAAAATTCTTCATATAGCATTTATGCGTTCGGTATTAATTTCAGAAAATCACTTACTGCTCAGCAATCTCTTGAATTCGATCCATGTTTTTCGATTCGCAAACGACAATTGCTGGAAAATTTGTTTGCCAATCGCGATAGGACGATTCAACCACAAAACTGATGGCATTATTTCGAAATGCGTCTGAATTTCAATTGAAACAGAGAATTTGAAGAAAATTTGTATTTGGAAATTTTAATAAGGTAAGCCATGAAGTTTAGAAGTTCCGGCTATGATATTGGTCTAAAATGTGATTCTTTTTTCTAATTCTTTCGTTTAAGCTGTAAGAATCCATCTCAGTTTTTCTCGCTCAGTGATTCAATACAGTTGCTAGAATATCGCTAAATTTCCTAAGAAAAGTGGTATCTAAAAGGATAATTGGAAGTAGATATTGCGGAAAACTCGGGAAAATCGGATTTACAGATAAATTTAGGAGTTAGGACACTGCCATGAATAAAAATCGAAATCAAGATAACACTTGGTCTTATGTTGTCGACACTGAAAAATACTGATTTTAAAATTAATCAATGCCTTTCATTAAACGCAAAGCGTTGTATTAAGAAAAACATGACAAAACATAAAGAAATCATAACAGGATCATAGAAAAAGACATCAATTTTTTAGAAGGAAAATGAGACGTGGGTGTCTTGTAAAAAGCTTCGAATTACAATATCTTCCGAATTAATTATACCAGAAAGATAAAATTTTTTTTTTATATATAGGATTATAAGTAAAGTCTACTATAATATATGAAACAATTTTTAGGGGGAGGTAGAGCACGAAGTGGGGGATATAAGTTTTTCAAAAAAATCAATGTTTATATCTCAAGAACCGTGTTAAATATGGTCTTAAAAATTTTAGAGTAGTTAGGCTCAGTAGATCTAGTAGAGAAACCGCAGAAGATAGAAAGTTAAAACAAAATTGTCCGTGCAAAGGTTTTTTTTCAAAGCAATTTTACGAATTTTGTCATATCTTTAAGGTATATTAAGGTATCAAATTAATTTTACTTCCGAGGGCTTTTTATATAACCGCCTAAAAACTGTTTTCCAGGTTTTCGATATAATCCCTAAAAGGGTATAAAGTGGTTGTGTACATTTTCATGAATTCCGACATATCTCTTAGGTCTAATAAGATACAAATACGCTTTCACTTCTAAAGGGCTTAAATTTTATAGAGAAAAAACCGATTAAAGCATTTTCGATTCACCCTCCACCGCCCTAGGTGGTGTAAGGTGTTGTTCACTTTTTCACGAACTTCGACAAATCGTTTAGGTCTAATGCGATATCGAATTCGCTTTTACTTTTATAAATTTTATATATGTATAATGGTCTAAAAATTAAAATCAGAATTTCGTACTAATCAACCTCTGAGATGGTGCAAAATCATTGAGTACGTTTTTACGAATTCCGATATATCTCAAAGGTCTGATGAGATATTGATATGGTTTTTTACAGTAACGGACTTTCTATATAATCGCCTAAAAACCGATTTCAGAATTTTTCGATATTCAACCCCTCAAGTGTAAAATTGAAAATAAATCAATATAAAATCTGCCAACAGTCTCATCTAATCTTTCTTATTTTTGGGTAGAAATCCGGAACGCGTTTAATGCTGAGATGCGGTGTAGGTTACTATGTGGCTAACAACCTAAATAACAACCAGGAGGCTATTTGGAACGTTATTTTTAAGGTTTAACGTTACTATGCGACTTGTAACCTTCACCACATTTCATCCTTAAACGCGTTCCGGATTTTCACCCAAAAAACAATAAAGTAGCGTCCAAACTGTTAGCAGATTTTTAAATGGGGTTAAGAGGGGAAGATTGAAGAGTGCCGAAAGTAAACCCTTTTTGTAGGAACGGTTTACGATGGAAAGTTAAAATTTAACTCGAATTTTCTGTACCAAATGTACTTTTTAGAAAAGAATTTTTTTTTAGATATAAAGATAACTAATTATTGCTTAGACGATGGTAGTGATGGAACGTAAGCACTTCTTTTTCATCCCGACTTTAACTACGCCTCGGTTTTTGGCTCGAAAAATATTCACACTAATTTTATTAAAAAAACATAACGTCTCCTTTGCGATGCACCTCAAACTAATTAGACCACAGTATCAAATGGGTATGAGACGATAGTCGGAAATGGATTTGTTGTGGCACAAAATATTCAAATATGTTTACCCAAAGATGCTGATATTAACATCGCTGATGCGACCCACGAAGCAACAACACAAACAAGCCAAAATAATTTTTCCGCAAGGGTGTTATCATCGTCCACAATAAACTTGGCACCATGTAGAGTCGAATTTAGCATGTATTCCTTCAACAGTTTCTTGAATCCCATCTTAACCGATGCTTCTACAGTTCTAAATACATACAACTCTTATTTTTTTGAAACAGCGTTTAATGATAATATCCGTTACGACAATCAGTTAATTAAGATCTAGCATGACGATGTGCCTCGTCAGGTGCGAAAATTCCCACGGTTACCTGTGATTATTGCCCAAAACATAAATGTCTACAATTTCCGAGATCATATCAGTTAAGCGTTCGCGATACATGGCGTCCGTTTGAAAGGCCTTCATGCACAACGCGGTCCTTTCCTTGGTCAGGAACTCTTCGAAATGGTCGTTATCATTGCAGATGTTCATTGTAATATCCTGGGGAAGGTTTGTTAAGTGTGAGAAAAGACAGCTCTCGATAAGTCCTGCCAATTTGAAATATTCGCTGCTGTCTTTGAATTGTTGTGCTGGTAGTTCGTCTTCGATACTAAGGTTGTTCTTGGCCAGGAAGACTTCCATGAAGTGATAGTAATCGTCCAGAAGTTGATTGAGATGCTTCTGTCGGAATTCCCTTGTCGTAGGGATCGTCAAAACTGTAAGAATGTCCAATGCCGGTGGGGCGTATCGTGCCAATTGAAAGTCGACCAATTTGCAGTCAACTGGGGTATTGGTTTTTCGATCCGTTTCTTCGTATCGAAAGAGCAAGTTGTTTGCCCATAGGTCACCATGGCTAAAAGTATTTCGATATTCGTCGGATACCTTACAGAACTCGAAAATTTGCTTAAAGAGATCCTGAAAACTTTCGATAATCCTGTTCAGTTCCGGCGAATTTTTGTACTTCGGGATCAATTTAATGAGTGAACAAATTACTTCGGTACCTTTTCGGAATGTAGTATGACGTATGTTTGTAGGATCTTTGGGATATGCGTTTTCCTTCAAGCATTGTGGATACATCTGTAAAATTGTCTTTTTCGTCCTTGATTCCAGCACTATAGAAGCCGAGTGCATGTTGGCCAAGGCTTTCACTGCACATTTTAAGTGCTCGTAGTCGAGTAGTGTATTTCGCGATGAACCCAACCGATATCCTTTCTCGTTGAGATTCTCAAACACTAAAATATCCTTACGAGCCAGGAAGCATTTCGCTGCGAAATAACCTCCGGTGATGTTTATATCCTGGAGTCGTGGAAGTATCCACTGATAAACATTGCACTCCTTTTCAAACACTGCAATCTCTTCTGTGTATTTCAAATGAGCCGCACTATGAACTGGTGATGATTTTGTGAATAACTTCAGTTTGTATTCGGATTCGCCGAATTTGCACTTTCGCTTGGCAAGGACATGCAGGAATTCATGTTTCGCGAGAAATCCCTGAGGACTGCTCGAATATGATCTTAGATCGTAGCTAAGAATTTTCAATTTACTTTCGTCACTTTCCGAAAAATATCGTTGCGTTAATTGAAGAACGTCTCGATCACTGAGCTCTACGTGATTTGGAGATTCCATCTTGAATGGAGAACAGTTGGCGAACTTGTATAGAAGCGGTAGCTGCTTCGATGGGGTTTTATCGTAAGAAAGTCGTTGTCGCTGGCTTTGAGATAATTTATTAGTTGACTGTAGTAAGATTTTAAATATTTGCAACCCTAATATATTTTATTTATTTTTTGTTTGGGTAAGGTATTTTCTTTTTGTATTTTATCACATCACCGCGACTGGTTACGATTATGCCGCGTGCTTGCTGGTTGAAAATGAGACACTTTAATTATTTTGATGTAAATAAGATGTTAGAACACTTTTTAGTGGCGAGGAACATTTTTGACTTTAAATTTCAATAAATATTTAATATTTGTATATACGGCGAGACAATACCAATTTAATAGCCAGTTTCTGAATTTGCATTGTCCCGAATTATTAAAAAAAATTGCAAGAAGTGAACAAGAATCTGTACGTAGGTAACGCCAGGGTTTTACGGTTGTTAATCAACTCTCCGGAGTCGAACACATCTATGCACTGATACACCTTCTCCTGTAAGCCGTAACGTCCAATAATTTCATTCAAACGAATGTGCTTGAAGAACGTTTCGCATCTCTTTAGCGAATCTTGACGGCAAATTGAAAATGAGTGGAAGGAAAAATTCTGATATTTTTTTCGAAATACACAAAAGCTATAAAGGGTACGGGTAGCAAGGTATGGAAGTCGAGGGTGAGTCTTTGAATTTTAGAAAAGGCTTATGCTAGAAACTTGAAAGTTTGTACGTATATGTAGATGTACTACAAAAGCGTTTTAAGCAAAAAAAATCAGATTTCTATTGGGTTACGGAGGTTTGGCAAAAAATTGTCCGTAAAAAGGTTTTTTTTTCCACATTTTCACGAATTTCGTCATATTTTTTAGGTATGTCGTACTATTAAGTATTAAATTAATTTTGCTCTTGTGGGATCTTTATATAAGAGCGTAGAAACCAAATTTTTCAATATTCAACCCCTAAGGGAGTGTATAGTGGTTGTGAACGTTTTCACGAATTCCGGCATATTTCTTAGGTCTAATAAGATATCATATTAGCTTTCATGTCTGAAGGTTTTAAACATAATTGGGAAAAAACATTTTTCGATATTCAAACCCCTAGGAGGTGTAAGGTGCTGTCCATGTTTTTAAGAATACCGACTTGTCTCCAAGGTCTGATGAGATATTGAATTGTTTTTTACTTTGAAGGACTTTCTATATAATCGCCTAAAAATTGGTTTCACAAGTTTTGTCGACATTTTATATTGTATGTTTTTAAAATTGAGAAATAAAAAAAACAGTCTGGGCGTAACTTTATTATTTTTTTGGGTAGAAATTCGGAACGCGTTTTAAGTTGAGATGCGAACGTTTTTTTTATGTTATCAGTTGTTTAGTAGGTGTGTTTTTTTGCGCACTTATCCATAACAGATTAGGTTAGAAAATTTATATACAAAATAACAACAACATTGCTGTTTTTACAATTCTTTATAACTTTTTCAATAGATAGTAGGCTAGATTAGCGAATTTATCGCGAATAGTTCCTCCAGGGAGCTTACTGGGTTAACTATTCCGGTTAAAATCTATATTAGTTGTGTTTTTTGCGCATTTATCCAGATTAGAGTAGTGATTAAAATTTACATTGAAAACACCAAGAATATTGCTGTTTTTGTTATTTTTTATTCCTTGTCCCTGTAGATAGTAGGCTAGAATATAGATTTTAACCGGAATAGTTAACCCAGTAAGCTCACTGGGGGAACTATTCGCGATAAATTCTCTAATCTAGCCTACTATCTATTGAAAAAAGTTATAAAGAATCTTAAAAGCAGCAATGTTGTTGTTATTTTGTATATAAATTTTCTAACCTAATCTGTTCTGGATAAGTGCGCAAAAAACACACATATTCTAGCCTACTATCTACAGGGAAAAGGAATAAAAAAAAATCTGCCAATGGTCTGGGCGAAACTTTATTATTTTTCGGGTCAAAGTTCGGGAGCGGTCAAAGCCGGAGTGTATCATGAGTTGCTTCGGGATTATTAGAGAAGAAGCAACTTGATATCTCATGAGACATGACGGATTTTGAAAAATTTGTGAAAACGTAAGCAAACCGTTCACACCCTCTTGGTTCTGGAAATTCAAAAAATCGTGAATTGGTTGGCCGTAATAATCAATTTTATATCTCATCAGAACTAAGGAATGGCAAAAATTGTGAAAACATATACAAACCCTTGGGGGTTGAATATCGAAAAATTGAGAAATGGGTTTGTAGGCGATTATATAAAAAGTCTGTGGAAATGAAAAGCAATCCAATATCACATCGAATCTAAGAAATATGTCGAAACTTTGAAAAGCATACTACCCCCTTACACCCATTAGGATTGAATATCTAAAATACTAAAATTGACTTTTTGGCTTTTTTATATAGGAAACCTTAGGAAGTAAAAATGAATTCGATATATCATCAGATCTAAGCAATATGCAGGAATCTGTGAAAACATATGCAACCTCCATACACCCACTTGGGGGTTGAATATCCAAAAGTCCTGAAAGGAGTTAATAAATAAATATGAAGTCAGCACGAGAAAGTAGGAACCAATTCAATTTCTTATCACTTCTAAAGGAAATGACGGAACTCGTGAAAACGTGTTCAACCCGTTTATACCCTCTTAGGGGCTGAAAAAGGAAAAAACTTAAAAAAAAGTTTTAGCCGATTGTTACGCAATCACGTGAAACTGAAAAGATATTCGATATCTGATAAGACGTGGGGATATAGTAGAATTCGTGAAAAAGTTTACAACCCTCTTCGCACCCCCTTAGGGGTCGAATTTAAAAAAATCCTGAAAACACTTTCTAGGTATTTATATGAAGAAGCCGTAGAATAAAAATGAATTCAATATTTGGGAAGACCTAATAGATATGACGAAAACCGTGAAAATATATGCATTCCATTTTCACTGATCATTTATTTTGCCCCCCCCTCTGAACGCCAATGGAAATTTGAAATTTTTTTTTATTTAAATTAGTTTTCTAGTTGATTTACATAACCGTACCGAGATTCAACTTTGTAGCATAAGCCGTTCTATAGATTGGAAAAACACCCCCCACCCCCGTACCATACTACCCCTATAAAAATTTATATTTTTCCAACATGCTATTAATATAGTTTTATCCAAATACCAAGTTTCAGCTTTATATCATTATGGGTTGTCGCGATATTAAAATCGGAACTTTTTCCTTTTCACCCTCCCCCACCCTCACCCTCTACACCCACACTTCCTTAATTTTGTTTTCCGCTAGGGGTCTACTAGGCCTACTTTTGGTAAAAATTTTAAGCATCTATCTTACACTGTTCTTGAGATATGAGACGTGATTTTTTAGAAAAATTCTTATCCCCTCCACTTTCATGCTCCACCGCCCCCTTCAAAAATTTTGCTTTCAGCAAACTTTATTTGTCAACCTTTATACACGAACCAGATTTTATTTATCTAGTACAATTGGTTCATGAGATATCGTAATCTAAAGTTTTTCACTCCCCACCCCCGTACGCCACTGCCCCCACTCAAATTTTTGTTTCCGATCTATTCTTCTAGTATACCTACAGATATTCATAAAGTTTCAATTTTGTGACATTAACCGTTTAGGAGATATGGATTTTAGAATGTGTCGATCTCACCTTTTTTGCGTTTTGGATGCATTATTTTTCCCCCCACTCCCGAACCCCTTCACCTATATCGGCAATTTTTTTGCAAATGGGTTCACTACTGCAGTTCTATATAAATTCCAAATTTCAGCTTTCTAGCATAAGCGGTTGCTGAGATCTAGAAACCAAAATTTTCCGTCTAAAACGCTTCCCCCTCCTTTCCCGTCACACCCCCACCCCTCCAAATTTGGTCATTTCAGGGGGCCTACCTACTCTACCCAGGAAAAAAAATTCAACTAAATAGCTTGTAGGGTTTGGGTGCTACGAGCCTTCAAACAATTTTGCGTACACCGGTAGACGTACGGCGTACGGCGTACGGCGGACAGACGGACTGAAATTTTTTTTTGCTTTTTTCGTGTCTACTCGTCATGAAACGTGAAAAAAAAAATTTTTAGGGTAGCAAATTTTTTTTTTTTAAAAATCGATAACAATACTGCATTATTGAAATAATAAAGTAATAACAAAAACAGCAATATTCTTGGTGTTTTCAATGTAAATTTTAATCACTACTGTAATCTGGATAAATGCGCAAAAAAACACACCTAGTAACCTACACCGCATCTCAGCGTAAAGCGCGTTCCGGACTGCCAAAAATAATAAAGTTGCGTCCAGTCTGATAACAGATTTTAACTTGATGTAAATACCTTGAAAATCCTTTCGGGATTTTTTCAAGTACAACCCCTAGGTTGTTGCGAAGGAGTTGTTTAAATTTATATCTCTAAGGTCTGATGAAATATCGAATTGCTTTTACTTCCTCAGGTTTTTACACAATCACCTAAACAGATATTTCAACATTTTCGGAAAATTTCGTACAAAAACAAGTCAGAAGTGGTTAGTCCTACGTAAAAATGGTTTAATTTAGATTATAAGATAATTAAGTTTTTGTCATTTTGAGACTAAATTGGTAAGGTTTAATGTGGTAAATACAATTTTTGAAATAATGCTTATTGCCATTAAATAAACGATTTTTCGGGCTCATGTTATTTAAATGGTTGATAAATTATCAAAAAGTAGTAGACTTTTGTCAACTAAGTGGCTAATAACGAATATACCATACAGTTCAAGATAAAGAGGAACAACATTCAGTGACGAAAGAGGTAATGGATCGTTCATCTTGAGGATATTGGAGCAAAACACTTTCAACCAAAAAATAG
The DNA here is from genome assembly GCA_951812415.1 of Beris morrisii. Lineage (NCBI taxonomy): Eukaryota > Metazoa > Arthropoda > Insecta > Diptera > Stratiomyidae > Beris > Beris morrisii. Next base: position 22,193,182 of record OX638311.1, read on the forward strand.
TTCAAGAAGTTATAAAATCTTGTCTACTGATAAGGGCAGAAACCCGTACTTCTTTTAATGCTCCGCCGATAATTTTGGGTAATGAATTTTTCAAAAATTAGGTCCAATTGGATGTAATTTACAAATCAGTATATTGTGCGCATATTGAAAATCTCTAGGATTTTCCATTACAATTTAATTTTTTTTAGATTCTTACTTTTTTTACTATATTTTAATCTCGCTGTAGTTGTTTAGACTCAACAACTAAACAAATTAGTAGCGATACTAATTTCTAACAACTAAGCTGACATTTTCTCCAGAATTGTTCAACAGAAGGGCACTCCTTGTCAGCAATTCCTCCATTAATTCCTCGACAGCTTCGAACATGTAACACCGAAATTCGTCGTCTCTATCCATAGCTTCCAATATCACATCAGTTCTATCTACCGCTCGATATTTGTGATACTTTTCGGGATCGCTTTGTTTGATATCCAGGAGGATTTCCTTCGGTACCTGAATAACAGTCGCGGCTAATCCATTATATAGGGTCGGCATAAGTTTGATATATTCGCAGGACTTCAGGAATGCTTCCCACGACACGTGACTATCGACATCAATTCCGAAATGTTCTAGTTCCGTTGTAAGGCAAGAATGATACCATTTCAAACATTCCTTGCCAGCAATTTTACGTATTTTTCGTCGCAAATTTAAATACATGCAGAGCAGAACGTCTACAGCCGGAGGACTGTAACGGCAGAATTGAAAATCGACCAGAGTACTGGAAATAGGACTCGAATTATTTCCATTGTCGAAAACAAACATAATATTATTTCGCCAGGTATCCCGATGACATATCACATTTCTATATTTTGTAGATTCTTCGACCATGTCGAATACCGGATCCAGCATTGGTATGAACTGATTGGCTATGAAATCTTGATCTTGGCTGGATTGAAACTTCGGATGAATAGCTGCAACATTTTGAAGACACTGTAAAGAAAGCGTTGACTTGCATGAAAATTGTATCGATTTTACTCGTAGAAGAAATATTACTATCACGCCAGTATTGAACCAATCAATATTTCGATCGACTGATGTTTCAAAGAGAAGATCCTTAAAGAGTACTCCTATGTTTTTCCCAGTTCTATGCTCATAAACTATACTGGACGCATGCATGGATGCCATACTCTTTAGAATACTTTTTATATGCGAAGTATTCAAATCGAGATCATGTGGTGCGTGATCGTATCCTGATATAATCAGGTGTTCCAAGACTAACAAATCAGGTCGCGAAAAGTAACACTCAGGCTTCCATTTTATTCTGCCTGCGTAAAATTTCCAAATTAATTTAATCTGATTTAAAAACCCCAACCAAATTAATACTCACTGTACACGCTTATCTCATTCAAAATTTCGGTATAAATTTCGGTTTCTTTTCGAAATATTTGCCGAATCGAATCCTCCTCGCCATTTAAAATTGGTAAAGTTTTCACAAAGTACGTATGCTGCTGGAAATCATCATATTCCTGTTGAAGTGAACTTGAAAATATACTTGAACCCCATAAACTTTTTCAATTTAGTTACTCGTACATTCTGTGTAAAAATGGTTAAGTGCAAATATTCGCCGAGAAATCCCATTGGATCTTCGGAGGCATATTCAAGCTTATGCTCGATTACACGATGGCCTTTTGAGCCGATAGACTTGTTCACAATTTCTATACATTCAGTTTTGCTTAAAAGATTTAACAGAGACTTTTTATTAGACATCGCAATTAAATATTTAACTTAAAAACACACTAAAATATGAACTAAATAACGAAAGAATGAAATTTTTCGATTTCACAAAACCAGTTAGAATTACGGTTCCGCCTATTTTATCATTTGGAGATGCTAGTGCACTTCAATATTTTGTTATTCACCATAATTAGGACTGCCAGTGGTAGAAATCAAATACAGTGGTTCACGTTATGAGCTTCATGACTATTGTAAAGATTGTCAAGAAAACCAACCAAATTTAAGAAGACGAGTCATTACGAAAAAGCATGCATAGACCAAAATATGCATAATACAAACTCATAATAAATTGGTGTAAAGGATGTAAAAATGTAAGAACTTAAAAAAAATTAGACATCCAATTCCAAAAAATTATATTTTGCCAACAGTTTGGACGCAGGTTTATTATGTTTTAGGAACGTTATCAGTCGCATAATATCTAACACCGCATCTCAGCATAAAATGCGTTTCGGACTACTACCAAAAAAATAATAAAGTTGGCTGATTTTTATTTATTTATTGATTTTTTTTCAATTTTAAGAATACTTAGAGGCCATAACCCATTAGGGGTAGAACATAAAAAATGCCGAAGCCGCCTTTATGCGATAAAATAGAAAACCCTTTTAAGTAAAAAATATTTCGATATCTCATCAGAGCTAAGTGATATGTCGGAGTTCGTAAAAAACGCATACAAGTAAAAGCGATATCGATATCTCATTAGACCTAAGAACGATAACCGAATTCGTGAAAATGAACACAATCACTTTAAACCCCCTTAGTGGTTGGATATCGAAAAATTTGGGAGACTGTTTCTTATAGTGCTTTTATATAAAGAGCCCACAGAAGTACAATTAATTTGATAACTCGACATGCCTAGAAAATATAACGAAATTCGTAAAAATGTGGAAAGAAAAACGTTTTGAAGGAACATTTTTTTACTCCATCTTAGTATGCCGATGAAAATTTTTTTTTTCTTGCTTTATTTTCTTGCTTTAATTATTCATGTAGTACATCTACACATACGTACTGGGTTTCAACTTTCTAGCGTAAGTCGTTTCTGAGATACAAAAAACCACCTTCCACCTTCGTACCTTGCTACTCCTATTAAAAATTTAAATTGTTTGTTTATAGGATGCCTGTCTGGTGGTTCTACATTGATTTTTAGCTTTTTACCCTAAGTCAACATTTTTCTCATTTCTCTCATTTTTCAGTAGAATTTTTTTTTTCTGCTACAAAAGTCTTTTAAACTTTTTATGATCATATCTGGTACACTTCTTGAAATATAAAAATTAATGTTACGTTAAATAGATACGACTTGTAATCCTATATACACGTACAATTTATCTTCCCGGTACAATTGGTTCGGAAGATATTGTAGTGCAAAACTTTTCAATGCATTTCCGGCAACGCTGCCCGATTTTAAGTACAACTTGATCACTGCTACCAATCCAAATCGCTTTACAAATACTTCCGGGTAGAACTGACTGTCGATTCAACGTGTAAAAACTGTGTTGTCTGTCGTGCTTATAGTATACTGCATGCGCTGAGTCGAAAGCTTTTCCGAATGGTGGTGTGTGTAGAATGTTCGATAGGACTGGTGAACATGCGAGGGATATTGGGGCGGTGGCTTTCTCACAAGAAACTGATGATATTGGGTTGTGTCGGTTGCTAGGGTACATGTAATCTTTAAGTGGGTTGAGTGGGTGGCACCCTTGAAGTGGTTGTATAGTGCGGGGTGGAGTGTGAAACATTTTTTGTGTCTATAGCTTAGGAACCGCTAATGGTTAGAAGCTGAAACTTGGGAAAAAACATATGATGGATGACTATTTAGGTTCATTGTGTCCAGTAAACAAAGAAATTCAGTGGTTAAATTCATTGAAATCGATTGAGGGGCTTAGAAGTAGTGGTGTAACTGACAGACAAATGACTTAAAATCATGTAAAAGCGAAAGAGAAAAAATTTTCCTTGAGAGTAACTTACTGGAAAAGTACTTCTTATAGTTTTATTATTAGTTGAAGATATACGAGTAGATAGGTATGCACTTATTTTTAAACTAATTTTTTGTTGTCATACACATAGAATTAAATTGCTTGGTCTGATCGAATTATAAGACAGACGTTTCCAAAGTCCATTGCTCTACTTCCAACGATCCACAAATGTGTTTATCAATAAAATGGAATTCAATAAAACATAACTTATCTTGACAAGCATGTTATTTTACATAATGGTCGGCATTAAGATTGCACTTGAAATAATCTTAAGCATATCGTAACCGTGTCGTCTGTATGGATTCCACGTAGGACAAATCAATCAATTGATCGGTCAGTAACAACGTTCTCTCATGGCTAATTTACTGCGAAATTAACAACAAAAAAAAGTAAATAAAAAATACACTATTTTGCCGAGGACTGAGATGATAAATAATTTAATCAAATTTATCACTTATTAGGACAGGTGCCAAAATATTGTTCGGGCGTACGTAGTTTTGCTCAGATCGTTCTGCGTTCTAGTCGTGCGTTAAAATTAAGTTCGCTTTTTCTCGTTAAATTTGCAAAAATAAAAATTTCGTTGAAACAAACCGCTAATGTCGGACGCAATATTTGAAAATGAAAGTGATCCTGAAATGCGGCTATTGTCCAGAGCTGAGTGCGTACAAATTGCGTGCAAGACACTTGGCAAGGACGTGAAGGTCATTGATTATACTATTAAGTCAATAACTGATCGGATGGGCTTCCTTGGCGACTATTTCACGTTGAATTTAATTGTCGAAGATGTAAGTTTGATTTTTTTTAGTGGATAAAGACTGTAGACAATTTGGCGCCGGAATTCGTTTGATCGTCGAAGTGATATGTTTATTTATGCGTACATAGGTGAGAATGGGGCACCTTGTTGTGAAAGAAAGAATTCAGTTTACAAAGAGGTGGTCAGACTTGAACTGACAAATTGCATTTCTTTGCAGCCGATGTCTATCGCCGATGATAGTTCCGCCGTAATTGTGGTGCTGGAGTACAGGTCAGAAACTGGAGCCACTCTTGTATTTATTCCTTTAGAGTTCCAATATCCTATCGAATTCGTAGATTTTGGATATTTCTGTATAGTAGTTTTCACTCCTTTTTCGCTAAGGTAGGATATCGCGAGACACAATCTTGTAATATTTGCACATGTAAGCTGAGCCCACGTCTACAACTAACTATTGTACTACAGCTCAAGTAGGGCCTCGGCATGTCGACAATTTTCTAACGACGTTATTCACTCTTCAGCGAATATGAGTTTCCTTTCGAAGCTTCGTAATACAGTTAATGCTTCCGGGGATAGTTAGACTGTTGCTCAACCCCGATGGATCACCACTATCAAATAGTCACGTAAGGAAAAAGTTTGAGCAGAAAAAGGAAAAACGTGTTACTACTCGTATAACGATACAGAGCTTATCAGCATGTTCTACTTGTCCTTATCTATATGGCGTTGAAGCTATTAACATATATGTACATAAGGTGCAAAATACTTTTAACGGAATAAATGCTAAAGTAGACACATTTGATGAGAAAACATGGGATCACGAAAACATCCTGGCCCGAAAGACAAAGTACCAAAAAATTTATCCAAAAAAATTGCAGATTTTTATATTGTAGATTTTATTTTGATAAAGCTTTTGAAGCTTTTCCAAATGTAAATTTGATGGTCTTATTTCTATTTTACTTTATTATTTTTTAATAATAAAGTATTGTGATCGACCTGAAATTGAAAAAAAATGTGCTACCCTGAAATTTTGTATTTTCACGTTTTGGGACTAGTAAACCTCAAAAAAGCAAACAAAAAAATGTCCGTCTGTCCACCGTAGACGCCGTACGCCGTACGCAAAATCGTTTGAAGGCGCTCCCAAACCCGTTGAGATATTAACATGAAATTTTTATGGTGGGTAGATTGGGTGAACCGCTACGAGGGGAGCGTTTTAGATGAAAAATTTTGGTTTCTAGATCTCAGGAACCACTTATGCTAGGAGGCTGAAACTTGGAACTTGTGTAGTACTATGATAGTGGACTCATTTGCAAAATTGGTCGATAGGGGTTAAGGGGTGTGAAAGTCGGGGGGGGGGGGGGAAACAATGGGTCTGAAACGCTTGAAAGCCGGGATTGAAACATTCTAAAATCGATATCTCCTGAACAATTGATGTTAGAAGATTGAAACTTTGTTGTTCTCCTTACGGATACTTCAAGATTAGACAAGGGTTAAAATTTTCAAGAGGGGTGGTGGGATGTGGGGGTGAAAGACTGGATTACAATATCTTCCGAACCAATTACACCAGGAAGATACAATTTAGTTTCTGTTTATGGGATCACAAGAGGAGTCTACTGAAACTAAATTTTTTGAGGGGGGAGGTGGAGCACGAAAGTAGGGACCAGCAATTTCTCAAAAAATGTAATTTTTATATCTCAAAAACCGTATCAGATATGATCTTGAAAATTTTACAGGAGTGGGGGCCGGTAAACCTCAAGTAGGAAAAAAAATTTTGGGGTGTGGGTGTTGGGGGTGATGGTGAATGGGGATAGAAATTTTTATTTTTATTTCTCGAAAACCATAATGAATATGAAGCTAAAAATTTAAAATTTTTTTGATAGGGGTATCAAGGTACGGTGGTGAGGGGTGGTTTTTTGTATCTCAGAAACGACTTATGCTACAAGGTTGAAACTTAGTACGTATATGTAGATGTGCTATTAGAGTAATTAAAGCAAAAAAAAGTTCAGATTTTTTTGGACGTTCAGAGGTTGAATACAAAAAATGTCCATGAATCCACATTTTCACGAATTTCGTTAAAACTTTTAGACATGTCGAGCTATCAAAGCAATTTTACTTCTGCGGGCTATTTATATAAGCGCCTAGTAACGTTCTTTAAAATTTTTCAACATCCAACCCCTAAGGGTTTTTTAAATTGGTTGTGTACATACATATTCACGAATTCTGATATATTTCTAAGGTATATTGAGATTTGGAAATCACTTTTACTTCTGTAAGCTTTAAACGTAGTCAGGGAAAAAAAACTGATTTAAGTATTATATTTTTCCCTATTAAACCCCCTGCAGGTAACACATTTCGGACATCTACCCATAAAATAATAAAGTTCCGCCCAGACTGTTGGCAGATTTTTTGTATTGATCTTGGCCCTTAACAAGACAATTGTAGTCCTTACGAGTCGTCTTTACAAACTTCTCCAAAACGAAAAATAGATATATTAAATGTGTTTCTTCATACGTTGAGCCTCGCGCTCCCCTACAAAAACCCTATTATTAGATTAGTGAAACGAGAATGATTCAAGCTTCGGATTTTTCTAAAAATAACACATCACTTCTTACACGGCAACATATAACGCCCGCATTTAAATACTTATAATATAAAAAATAAATAGATAAATTAGTTGTTGCCCTGCTACTAGTTACTTTATTTAAACAATATATTTTTTTGTAAATGTTTGCAGGAATTGGCTAACAAAATTGAAAAGCATTATTTTGTCAAGACTCCACCACAATCTTTAGACGATCAACAAGAGGAAACGATGCGGATATTTGCCAAAGAAGCAACTTTATACTCATTTCTTTTAGACAAATTAGCGAAATACAGTAAGATTATTACCGATTTATTTATTAATATATTCGACTTGTTTCCGAAATAGAATTTATGATTTGAGACTGATCTGATTCGACGATTTTTCTCCACTTAAAAACAGTTTTATTAGATTACTCTTCTGAATAAGGTACGACCGATAGGTCCGAGAATATGATTTCTTACCAAAAATTATAGAAAAATTGTCAAGATAATTATAAATTTTTTTATCGAAAAGATATTGCTAGTCGAACATAAAAAATGATTGAAATCAAATAGTAAGTAAGTTAACTTCCCCTCTATTCATATTCAAATAGTTTTTATAAATAAAATGAATAATATAGCAGTAGAATTTTCGACTATATTTTAATGAAATGGCTTACTACCTGCAGCTCATAGTAAGAGCAGAAAATTCTTCTCCAAGACTATAGTAGATTTTTTTTAGACCTAATGGGATGAATAGGTATAGTCTTTGGAACTTTATACCAAAAATTCCAGAGAACGTATAGCGAAAATCGTATCAAGATATCAAAATATATAATATATAAATTTGTTTAATAGTTTGCATAAGTACAATGTACGAAATTTTGATTTTTAATTGGAGAATACACTTTTAGGGGTCACTTTACATATTTGAAAGTTTGTCAAACAAAAGTACTTCACACAAACTACGTTAAGTCAGCATTTTCTATTAAAAAAATACCAGTTCCATGCTCAACAAAAACTAAGCGAGTCTTTTGTGTAGTTGCCATACAAGAGCCCTTGAAATATTTCATTAAAAAAAGTACCGGACCTTTCTTTTACACTAATAACTAACTAGGCACTGTTAAAAAAATTTAATTTATCTTTACGTTGTTGCAGTTAAAGTTCACTGCTACTTTAAAATATGTTACGACACTTATTTAACAATAATTACATTCAAAATTTTGATGTTTATACTTTTAAAGAACCGCGGCAAAAACACATAAGAAGTACCTTATAAAAGTCCTTAAAATTATTATTGCAAATTCTTAAAATTTTATCTTTTATGGTAGCTCTACCTTGAAAAATTAAATTCTCGTTGAACTACATAAGGAAAAAATTAAATTTTTAGTGACTGGTTTTGATAATGCTAATTAGCGGGTGAACAACCAAAATTGGTTTAGATATGAGGTGAACTTCAGTGCGTGTATGTAATAATAATTCATTATGTTAATTTTAAGCTTGGTATAATTCGTGGAAATGAAAATCAGATTAAGAACGTACATGTGGAAGAATTTTCTGCAATACGACCAGTTATAAGGCAAGGATGTTTATTGGAATGACAAAATGCTTCATCTGATGATTCAAAAATTCTACCCTTCATTATCGGGTATCAGCTCCTTCGGGCCTAATCGAATACCATTTTCAAACAAGCTTCTCCAATGAAGGTTTTTGAAATGTAACGTCCTTTCAATAGCAATAGCTGCGGCAGCAATCTATATAGTTCGACGTGGTCTTCTAAGATGAGTCTTCTGACTTCGAAAAATAACCTAATCGTTCTTGTTTGAAACAATTTTGTAATTTTGTACTAGTTTCAATTTTTTACTAGCAGGTCTTAAAAAACCACTAACTCTCTTATTTTGCCCAATTAAAATTTAAATAAGAGTTCAGTATTTCGTCTAGTTTAGCGAGGAATGCACTATATAATTTTTTTGAGCACTTAATAATATTAGAATTTACGGAAGACCTTGACTAATAATAAAAAAAATCACACTATCTTCCATTGCAGGCAAATTAAAATGGAAACCGGATTGTTTTTTTACGCGTAACGATATTCTCGTCTTAGAGGATCTGAAACATGACGGCTTCGAACATATTCCACAAAATATTAAATTCAACTTAGAACATATGAAAATGTTCCTTTCCAATTTGGCGGCATTTCACGCGTCCAGTATTGCATTTGAAATAGAAACGAACGATTCGATCAGTTCACAATTTAAGGATCTCCTTTTCGAAACTTCGATCCTAAAGGACTTGGACTGGTTCCGAGCCGGAATTAAGGTTTGAAACTTTTTGTTGCATTAGAAGCTCGCGGTTGAAACTTTCCCCCCAGGGTCTTCAAGCAGTCGCATCAATTCATCCCCTCTTTCAATCACAAGAACAACAAGACTTCATCAAGGATCAATTCATCGAGTGCCTAGATCCAGTCTATGAAATGGCTGGCGAATCGAAAAAATTCCGCAATGTATTGTGCCATCGCGACACATGGCAAAATAACGCTCTTTTTAAATTCGATAATGGAAACTATGAGAAGCCAGTAACTGGTGTTCTTGTCGATTTTCAAATCTGTCGATATTGTCCACCCGCTATCGATGTCCTATTTGCCATATATTTGAACACAAGTCGTGACGTTCGGGAAAAGATTATCGACGATTGTCTTAAGTGGTATCACGAGAAATTAACCGTGGAATTGGCTGATATGCAAATTGATGTCGACGAGCATATTTCGTGGGAATCGTTCCTCAAAAGCTGTAACTTTTTGAAATTAGTTCCTGTTTTGTATAATGGAGTTGCTGCAACACTTGTTAAATTACCGGATGATTATTTGCATGAACTACAGAGAACTGATCCTTTGAAATTTTCTAGCTATCGGAATGTTTGCCGACGTGATATTATTTTCGAATTTATTGACAAAAATTTAGAATTTAAAAATTACATGTTTGAAGCAATCGAGGATCTTATGAATGTTATTTATAAAAAATAATCGAATTTAATAAAATGCAATAAGGTAAGGTTATTTTGTTGTAATTAGAGATGAAAGCTGCGGATTCGTGCGTTTTTCGTTGATTTTTTTCTTAACACTTTCAACACACTAAGCAATAATCCATGCATACAATATCTGTCCATTTTCTCTAACGTTACGACTTTTAGTGCTGTTTAACTTCGCCAAAGCAAACAATATACGTTTTTAATATTATTTAAAAAAAAGAAAAAAAAATATTTTTTTTTTTTAAATAAACATCTCCACTGCTCCAATATGGCTACAGCCTCTGAGCCTCTTAATTTAATTTTATTAAAAAAAAAATATATTCCCTGAATCAGCAATTAAAGCAGTGCTGATATGAAAAACAAAATGCATATTTCCCAATAGCCATACATTATTTTTCGCGATAATTATGAGTTCAAAGTGTACAAATAATTTTGTTAGCTTAATTATTGCCACCGAAAATTATTCTTTATACATTTAGGCACGAAAAATACATGGTCTGATTTTTGGTACGTTTAGACTTTTGCGTGCTATTGCTTTTTATACGCTTGCATATTTCATCATTCTACTGTTGATATATTTTATTTACGACAAAGACTTGGCTCCTGAAAAGTAGTACACCGCATCTCAGCATTAAACGCGTTCCGGACTTCTACCCAAAAAAAATTAAAGTCGCATCCAGAATTTTTGCAGCTATTTTAAATATTCGGTGTAACTCTTAGTGGACAGATTATTTATTTAGTTCCGCATATGACAACCGGTTAGAGACATCGAGTTTTCAGAAAATTTTTTTCAGTTTAAACTGCAATTTGTGTAATGATATCTTATCAGCGAAAACTGAAAAGAGCTTATCTACATTTGATTATTTTTCGTTTGGTTAAATAAATTTTCGAATAATTTCATACTTTACAGTTCATAAGTACGGTAATTTTGCTTTAGTACAAGATTTGTGATTAGTGAAACTGAAGTAAATAATTGCTAAATTTATTGACCTTTAATTAAGTTTCTTTGATTATTTGATAAATGGCGTCAGGAGATTCGTTTCAGGAGTCAAATGATTCTTTTTCGATTATTTTATCGCAGTCTGAAATTATCGATATAATTGTGAAAGCAGATAGTAGCATAAATCCCAAAGAACTTAAAATCGTCTCGCACAAGATTTCACCTTTCGAGACTGAAATATTCGGGCTTTCCGGAGATTATTTTCAACTCTCAGTTGTTATCAGTGTCGTAAGTATCATAGTAACCACTTGCAATCATTTTTATTAATAGCTGTTCTATTTATCAATTTAATATTTTTCGATTACTGTGTTTTTTGCAACTTTATCCGGAGCAGGGTAGAAAAGTACAAAACAAGATTAAAAGATTTTTATTATAAACTGACTGCTAGAACAGAATACACTAACTATTTATCCAGAGCAATGGGCTGACCCTGTGTGGCTGCTCGTTTCTTGTTATCAATTTAATTGCAATATGCTGCTCTGGATAAAGTTGCAAAAGAACAAACCGATTGTTGACGTTATTTATCTTAGAACGAATCTGAACATGATATTCGAAACTTTTTTATTAAAACTCTACCATTACGAAATCCACTGGATCGGAACCGGGTGACAACATATGGACTGTTTGATCGCGAAAAGGATATTTACACAAACGTTTTTAACGAATTTAAAAATCCGAGTAAGTATTTTACTAGTTCAGAAATTTAATAATTTGAAAGCCCTCCTCCAGCACCCAATTTTTTTAAGAGTTTTAGATGAATCGGGCAGTGGTTAAGAAGAGTTTTTTTTTCGCGACTTTTTTCCGTGATTTAGAAATAATGCATTTTAGATATTTTTCTACCAAATGTAAAGGAAGCAATCCTACCCTTGTTTCCATGAACGTCACGCCATTCCGTGGCGAAAACGCACGAAACAGTGTATATTTTTGCTATTTAGTGTAATACTTGCACGGTAAGTGACTACGTAAAATCTGTGGGTTTTATGATTTTGGAGCTATTTTCGCTATTTTCCATATAAATATTTTTGTATATTTTTTTATATCCAGATTTCATCAATCTTCTCAAAAATTAGGGACAAGTGGTTAATACTTCCACTGCCTTAGTAGCTAGCGCTAATCAATTAAGTCTGCAAATCTGCTTATAAAGTTAGTTTCAAAAATAAATATATAAATATTTTCATAAGTGAGACCATAGACTGCACTAATCATAATCCACTTAAACTAAACAAAAAAAATTATTTAAATTTAATATTTTATTTATTTACTTGTAACTATTACGTGATTCTCTCAGGTACTGTGAAATGGCATCCCGAATGCTATTTCTCGAATTCCGACCTAATTGTAATGGAGGACATCACGATTCAGGGATATAAAAACGTAGCAAGTATGAGTTTATCGGCTGACCAAGCGAAGGAATGCTTGAAGCATATATCAGCAATGCATGCTGATAGCATAATCTATGAAATCCAGTCAGGACACAAATTCCAAGATCTTTGCAGTGAAACTCTATCAGAAAGTTCGATAAAGAGATATGACCCTTGGATTGAAACTGGTCTCTTAGTAAGTATTCCCCTTCTTATTCTAATCAATTAAATTTAATAATATCCAATTTTTAGGCCATTAAAACAGCAGCTCTAAAGGATAATAGAAACCAGTCGGCCAAGCGATTAGAGTTTATCAAGGACGATCTTTTAACCAATTTGGATATAATTTTCGATTTACTTCAGATACCGAACAATGTTCATAAGACATTTTGTCACAGCAACATTTGCCCTAAGAATATTTTCCTGAAAGTCGATGAAACTGATACTAAATGCATTTTGGTGGACTATCAAAAAGTTCAATATCTACCACCCGCTGTAGACGTGCTAATATTTTTATATTTTAATCTCGGACAGGAGGCACAAACTGAAAGTGATTTTAATGAATTTTCGAAATTTTACTATCAAAGTCTCACAGAAAACTGCCGAAATTCTAATATTGAGATTGAAAATATTTTAACTTGGGATGAATTCCAAACAACTTTTGATCAGTATAAAATTCTAGCAATCGTTTTAAAATCATTAACCGCACCCTTCATATGTGATCCGAAATATGTGATTGAGCTGCGAAAATTTAATCCGGATAAGTATATCGAATGTATGTCTGAGGATCGCAATGAAATGATTGAACATCTTTGCGGAAGCAGTGAGGAATTCAAAAATTTCATTTTTGAATCGAATCAGGCGGTGATTGAATATTTCAATCCATCCGATTTAAATATCGAAGAGTAAGTAACTTAAGTGATTTTTCATTTCTATGCTTGCAATAAATCGGTGTTTGAAGACGAATGTATTTGATAATATGCGATTATTAGATTAACGAATTTATTATTTTAATTTTGAAGGAAAGGTATGAATAGTAGCACTTTTATGTAAAAAAAAAAAATGGAACTTTCAATTTTCAAAAAGTTATGTTCTACAATTTCATTTAGTGTATAAAAAAATTTTATATAAAACATTAAGCTTCATCTTGTACTGGTCTCCCCTACGTATTTGTTTTTTGTGCTTATTTAATTATTATTTAGAAATTGCAGATAAATGACATTGTAGTCTAGAGACTAGATTTCATGTGTTATCTTTTATAAACCAACTACGAATAAAGTACAGATAATTCAAAAAGGCAAGGTATATTCTTTTCAAATATTTGCCTAAAGGTATGTAAGATTTTAAAGTGAGTTCCAAATAATAAAGTTGCACCGATATCAGCTCATTTTCAAAATTCAAACTTTTGTAATTTGTCTGTGCATTGCCCAATAGAGGTCTCCCCGAACTTATTTATATCATTTGCAAAACTAGTCTTAAATCGTTTATGAATATGACATACGAGGTCAAAATAATGTTTTTTTTCATTTTTTCCTGCACAGAGAGGAAACGCAACCAACAAATGATTTTATTGTGAATAAGTTCGAAGTGATAAGTTGCGTGCATATTTCGTATTTCTGATTTCATTTGATTTTAATTTTACACAAAAATTTACACTCACGTACAAGAAACTTATTTCTTTAAGATTACGAGTGATATGATAAAGAGTCGAGTAGAAAAACCATCTCGGTACATCAAGAAAGAGATAAGTTTTAGTTAAAGTTTAGTGTTCAATTGGAAGTGATTTTAAAATTAAGATGTCAGTAGTGAAGTGCTGTGCTAATCTGATATCAGAGTCCGAGTGTATAAAAGTTGTCTCAAAGGCTTTAGGAGAAGTTAAACTAACTAGTTATGAAATTTTACCAGCGTCTAAGGAGGCAGTTGGTTATTTGGGCGATTATTACAAATTAAATGTTACGGTTGAGAGAGTAAGTTTATTGGTTTACTTCCCGCGTTGGTCACAGTTTCTAATTAATAAATTAATAGATAATACCATATTATCCTAGAAGCGTGGTTCAACCGATATTTTAAATCCCTCTATGTTCTGTTAAGCTTGTTACACGGTATGCCATGGTGTCAAATATTTGACGAAAAGTTCAGTTGAATTTTTTCCTTCAATATAGACTATGTGTAGAGCAAATAAAATAATGTGGCAAACAAAAATTTGACGATAACACTATCTGACTGCGAGAATAGTTAAATATTTGACATAGTGGCATACAGTGTAAACAGGCTTTAATGATTTATGCATTCATTGCCATTAGGGAGGGGAACGTAATAAAAGTTCAAGTTCAATTGTACTTGCAGGATTGTGGCTAGGTTGTATCTTTTCTGGGCACATAAAAAGGACTTTGTAGAGCGTCATGTAAAAATGGATTACAATACTGTATTATGGAGATAATTAAGTAAAATTAATGAAATTGTTATTAGCGTTGTCTATTGGATTAAATGCAGAAAAACAAGGAATTTGTTTTTCAATAAAAGCGTTAAATATTTTATGTTTGCTTTTCTCTGTCCTGCCTATATACTGCATTTGTTGAGTTGAGAGCTTTCCTGGGTTGTTGCTTTTCCCAATGGAAACTGATCGAATTGTTCGTGTTGCCAGGGCAGCATGTATCAATATCGATTGAGATGCTTCAACTCGTAGAAGAAGTATGATCAATTATGGTAGACCACAGAAACTCTGAAATACCAAACTGCCCCATCAAAGCATTGACGGATGTCAAAAATTTGAATGAATGAATGAGTGTAACCTATAAAATGATTTACTTCAATATTTTTTCACAGCTTTAATGAGCGGTTATGCTGACACCTATGACTGAATATTTCTACTATGGTCATTTGAATAGAGTGAGGTGGTAGTGGATATTTTTGTAGAATTCCCCGAATGGTCATTCAGGTACCAAAATAGTCTGGACAACGAAGTATGATGTATGATTACATTTTAGTGTATGCTATTTTAACCCAATTATCTCTTAGTTTTGTTGCAAAAAGTGAACAGTAATACAACAATTTAAAAACGAACAACTAATCAATCTAAACTAATTCCTTTACTAATTTCTTCCATAGCGTTTTTTAAAAGCAAATAATGTAGATGTCAAAGCGTCTCGTGTTTTTTATAAATGAAGAGCTAAGTCGATGAAGATTTTATCTTGCAATTTGTTAAAACATGTAAATTCAGATTGTAAGTTTATTACATACTCTAGTTAGCAAAGAGAATATTTTTTCATCCTCTTTAAACAGTAACTGTGTTTACCAAAATTTAAGAAAAGGAATATATAATTTGTTTTTCTACTCAAAAATCTGTATTCAAAAAAAAGTTTAACTTAACTTGCTCATACACTTAGTAGCTCTTCAATTATTTCGTTAAAAAGCACTATCTCAAGATTTTCAATCTTAGAACAGAATTATTTAGATGAAACATTTTTACACCAAGTTTCAACTTTGCAGCCGTTTCTTGAATACAAAAAGCACAACCCCCTTTTATCAAGCTAGGCTTATAAATATTTGTGTTAAGCATTAACTTTTTTCCTTTTACTTTATTATTTCAATAATACAGTATTGTTATCGATTTTTAAAAAAAAAAAATTTGCTACAAAATCTTTTTTTTCACGTTTCATGACGAGTAGACAAGAAAAAAGGAAAAAAAAATTTCAGTCCGTCTGTCCGCCGTACGCCGTACGCCGTATGTCTACCGGTGTACGCAAAATTGTTTGAAGGCTCGTAGCACCCAAACCTTACAAGCTATTTAGTTGAATTTTCGTGGGTAGAGTGGGTAGGCCCCCTGAAGTGACCAAATTTGGAGGGGTGGGGGTGTGAGGGGGGAGGAGGGGGAAGTGTCTTAGACGGAAAATTTTGGTTTCTAGATCTCAGCAACCGCTTATGGTAGGAAGCTGAAATTTGGAATTTATATAGAGCTTTGGTAGTGCACCCATTTGCAAAAAAATTGCCGATATAGGTGAAGGGGTTCGGGAGTGGGGGGAAAAATAATGCATCCAAAACGCAAAAAAAGTGAGATAGACACATTCTAAAATCCATATCTCCTAAACGCTTAATGTCACGAAATTAAAACTTAATGAATATTTGTAGGTATACTAGGAAAATAGATCGGAAACAAAAATTTGAGTGGGGGCAGTGGCGTACGGGGGTGGGGGTGAAAAACTTTAGATTACGATATCTAATGAACCAATTGTACTAGATAAATAAAATTTGGTTTCTGTATAAAGGTTGACAAATAAAGTTTGCGGAAAGTCAAATTTTTTAAGGGGCGGTGGAGCACGAAAGTGGAAGGGATAAGAATTTTTCAAAAAAATCACGTCTCATATCTCAAGAACAGTGTAAGATAGATGCTTAAAATTTTTACCAAAAGTAGGCCTAATAGACCCCTAGCGGAAAACAAAATTTAGGAAATGAGGGTGTAGAGGGTGAGGGTGGGGGATGGTGAAAAGGAAAAAGTTCCGATTTTAATATCTCGACAACCTATAATGATATAAAGCTGAAACTTGGAATTTGAATAGAGCTATATTAGTAGCATCTTGGAAAAATATAATTTTTTACAGGGGTAGTATGGTACAGGGGTGGGGGTGTTTTTCCTATCTATAGAACGGCTTATGCTACAAAGTTGAAACTCGGTACGTTTATGTAAATCAACTAGAAAACTAATTTAAATAAAAAAAATTTCCAATTTCCATTGGCGTTCAGAGGGGGGGGCAAAATAAATGATCAGTGAAAATGGAATGCATATATTTTCACGGTTTTCGTCATATCTATTAGGTTTTCCCAAATATTGAATTCATTTTTATTCTACGGTTTCTTCATATAAATACCTAGAAAGTGTTTTCAGGATTTTTTTAAATTCGACTCCTAAAGGGGTGCGAAGGGGGTTGTAAACTTTTTCACGAATTCTACTATATCTCCACGTCTTATCAGATATCGAATATCTTTTCAGTTTCACGTGCTTGCGTAATAATCGCCTAAAACTTGTTTTCAAGTTTTTTCCTTTTTCAGCCCCTAAGAGGGTATAAACGGGTTGAACACTTTTTCACGAATTCCGTCATTTCTTTTAGAAGTGATAAGAAATTGAATTGGTTCCTACTTTCTCGTGCTGTCTTCATATTTATTTATTAACTCCTTTCAGGGTTTTTGGATATTCAACCCCCAAGTGGGTGTAAGGAGGTTGCATATCTGATGATATATCGAATTCATTTTTACTTCCTAAGGTTTCCTATATAAAAAGGCCAAAAAGTCAATTTTAGTATTTTAGATATTCAATCCTAATGGGTGTAAGTGGGTTGTATGCTTTTCAAAGCTTCGACATATTTCTTAGGTTCGATGAGATATTAGATCGCTTTTCATTTCCACAGACTTTTTATATAATCGCCTACAAACCCATTTCTCAATTTTTCGATATTCAACCCCTAAGGGTTTGCATATGTTTTCACAATTTTTGCCATTCCTTAGTTCTGATGAGATATAAAATTGATTATTACGGCCAACCAATTCACGATTTTTCGAATTTCCAGAACCAAGGAGGTGTGAAGGGTTTGCTTACGTTTTCACAAATTTTTCAAAATCCGTCTTGTCTCATGAGATATCAAGTTGCTTCTTATGAAATCGTCTAAAAACCAGTTTCACAATTTTTTCGAAATTCAAACCCTAAGTGGAAGTAATGGGTTTGTATACGTTTTAACAATTCGTCATATCTCTTAATTCTGATAAGGCAACAAATTCGGTTTTGCTTCTATGGACTTTTAGTGTACATAATATACCGAAATTCGAATAGTCTACACGGACTTTTTCAATGTTTAATCGGCTAAAAATCTCTATTTTAAATATTTTTATATTAAGAACAAAAATAATTTTCCAAGAAATCTAATAATCTCGAAGCAACTTATGATACATTCCGACTTTGACCGCTCCCGAGCTTTGACCCGAAAAATAATAAAGTTTCGCCCAGACCATTGGCAGATTTTTTTATATAGAGCGTGCCCTTACAATGCCTTCTATAAATAAAAACTTTCAGCTTTCAATCTTTAGCGATTGTCGAGATATAAAAAACAGAACGTTTTTTTTTTCATTTGGCTAAAAATTAATTTCAGAATTTTTTAATATTAAACTTCTAAAGAAGTGTAAAGGATTTGTATGCACTTTTACGAATTCCCCCATATTTTGTGATGAGATATCGAATTCGTATATATCCATAATCTACTAAAAATCAATTCTTCGGATTTTTTAATGTTCAAACCCTAAAGGTTAAAGGGGTTGCATACGATTTTACGAACACCACTGTATATCCTGGTTCTGATGAGATATTCAATTAGTTTTTAGAGGTCTTGATATAAATGCCTAGTCTCTTCATTTATTGATGAACACTCTTGACTGAAAACATTATTAATATCTACTTATGAACGTTTTATTAATGTATACCCCAATTTTTATTTCAGAAAAATAATCAACTGCTAAATACATCTTTCTTCATAAAAACTCTTCCACTTTTCAATGAACTACACAAAAAAATTATTGTCGAGATGGGAATTATAAAGAAAGAAGCTGCACTTTACAGTACTTTATTTGAGAAAATGAAGATATTTTGTACGGAAACCGTTCAAATATTTCAAATTGTTGAACAATAAGGAAATTTCTTTACAGCATCATATAAATGGCATCCTGATATGTACCTCTGCCGAGATGATCTTATTGTCATGGAAGACCTTATGCAGTCGAACTACGACCACCAAATTTTTAATCTGAACGTCCCAACGACTCATGTATGGCCCGTGCTGAGATCCTTGGCGGCTATGCATGCAAATAGCATAGTGTTCGAGGAAAAGACTGGAGCTAATATTGGGAGAGACTATCAGAATTGTGTTTTCGAAACGTCTATTTGCAAGGGCAAAGCATGGTACTCTATAGGGTTGAAGGTACCTTATCTGTTAACGTGGCTGCATCCAAAATAGTATTAATACCTTTTTTCAAATTCTCAGGCTATTATTCAACTCGCCAGTATTCATCCAAAATTACAAACACACGAATACCAAAATTTCATCACCAAGGACCTACTAACTAAATTAGAGCTGACTTACGAATTGGCGAAAATTTCAACTTGTTTCCGGAATACTTTGTGCCATCGAGACGTGTGGGAGAAAAATATGGTTTTCACAAAAGACATGGAAAATCTTGAAAGTATTTTATTCGATTTTCAAATAGCTGCTTATGCCCCGCCTGCTGTAGATGTCACGTTTTTCCTCTATTTGAACGCAAACAGAGCGAGTAGGGAAGGTTTGTTTAGTAGTTACTTGAACTACTACTACGATTCCTTGGTAAAATTCACAAACGAAATGGACGTTGATATTGCGGATCACATAAATCGCGATCAGTTTTATCAAAGTTGTGAAGAATTCAAACTTTTGTCACTTGTTCTGACCGGTGTTTATGCTCCGATTGCTTTTCTTCCTGACGGAATTTTGGGAATTTTGAATCAAGATGATCCAAAAAAATTCTACAATTATATGGTTGTCGACAGAAGTGAACTTATGTTCGAACATATTGAAACATTTCCAGAATTTCGGATACGAGTGTTTGATGTTATCGAGGAACTTGTTGAATTTGTATTTAAATGTAATTAGCAATAAAACTATTCGAGTCTTATAGCGAAAAACAGAAGAAATAAGGTAGCATTTGTTTGTTTGTAAGCAGCGAGATGCAATTATTTTCGGCCCTCTAATTCGTAATTATCGGAAGTCAAGACAATAAGTCTAGACAAAAGTAATATACAGGTACTGCAGTAAAATTCTGGCTACTGTGAATTCCGAAGCATGAAACATCGAAAAGTGGAATAAGAACTGTAGTGAGTTGCTCACCAAACAGGTTAGTATTACAACGTATTGTACTTTAAACAATACCTGGTAAAAACTGTTCAGAAACATGTGACTTTTTTTATATAATTATTATTACCATGTAAGTAAACTATTGAATGAGTTGCCAAGCTATATAAAAAGAAGCAACAGTCTTATTTACATGTAATTACCTGCATATAAAATAATTTTATATTGTTAAAATTGTAGAAGACTGTTCACCCCTAATATAAGGATGTATCCTCAAAAGGGGGAGTTGTGTCTTCGAATTAAAAGCTTAAAATAATTTAAATGAATGAAGCACTAAAAACATTATTCCCAATCGCATGGTTTAACGACTTTTGGGTGCTTGGTGAAGAGTTGACGGATGTCATGATATTAAAAAAACTAAACTAAACTATTACATAATAAAACTAGTCCTGCTTTTGATGTAAAACTAATTCCAGTAAAAATGTTACTTTCTACATATTTTGAAGCGTTCTTGTGTTAACTTGCATACATTTCTGAAGGACTTTTATATGGCGGCTACACGATCATTCGATTTGCTTTATAGTCGGTTTTTGTCTCCAAAAATTGCAAAATTTAAGTGTGTAACCTTTCAAGTTCCTAACTTGAAGAAACAAGCATATAATCGTGTATACGTGGTTTAAGGACTATTGTTTGGAAGGTACCCGAAGAATTGGAAGGATATCGCCCATTAACGAACTTAGCCTTGTTTTTTTCATTTTAGAGGTGGTGACAAAATTGAGACATAACAACGAGTTCTTGAGTTATCGTGCAAACGAACGGACAGCAAGCGGATTTGGCGTTTTGGGTCACAACAGAACATTAAATATGATAATATAATATAAATTTTCCCAAGTCCCTTAACTTGATTAAACTTATGTTCTATGATTTCATTTAGTTTGTAAACAAAAACAAATCCGTTATAAAAAATTAAGCTTAATCTTGTACTGGTCTCCCCTACGTATTCGTTTTTTGGGTTTATTTATTTTATATTTATAAATGCAGATTAATGGCATTGTAGTATAGAGACTAGATTTCATGTGTTATCTTTTATAAACCAACTACGAACATAAAGCACAGATAATTCAAAAAGGCAAGGTATATTCTTTTCAAATATTTGCCTGAAGGTATGTAAGATTTTAAAGTGAGTTCCAAATAATAAAGTTGCACCGATATAAGCACTTTTTCAAAATTCAAACTTTTGTAAATTATCTGTGCATTGCCCAATAGAGGTCTCCCCGAACCTATGTATATCATTTGCAAAAATAGTTTTAAATCGTTTATGAATATGACATACGAGTACGAGGTCAAAATAATGTTTTTTTTATTATATAAATCTGCACAGAGAGGAAACACAATCAACATGATTTAAGTGTGAATAAGTTCGAAGTGATAAGTTGTGTATGATTTCATTTGATTTTAATTTTACACAAAAGTTACACTCACGTACGTGAAATAAATTTCTTTAAGATTAGGAGAGGCATGATAAAGTTTCATGCCTACTATAAAAAATAATCTCAGTAGTTTCATCGAGAAAGAGAAAAGTTTTAGTTAAAGTTTAGTGTTCAATTGGAAGTGATTTTAAAATTAAGATGTCAGTAGCGAAGTGCTGTGCTAATCTGTTATCAGAGTCCGAGTGCATAAAAGTTGTCTCGAACGCTTTAGGAGAAGTCAAACTAGTTAGTTATGAAATTGTACCAGCGTCTAAAGAGGCAGTTGGTTATTTGGGCGATTATTACAAATTAAATGTAATAGTTGAAAGAGTGAGTTTATTGGTTTAGTTTCCGCGTTGAATTAATATCAAAAAATCGGTTATAATTTCTACTAATATTCTCCATATTCATAATCTCACTATGTTCTGTTAAGTTTGTATTATTGTGTATGCCATGGCGTCAAATATTTGACTACAAATTTTACGAGAAATTCAGTAGAATTTTTCCGTCAAAATAGACCTTGTGTAGACCAAATTAAAAAGAGTGGCAAACAAAAATTTAACGATTACACTAACTGACTGCGAGAATAGTCAAATATTTGACATAGTGGCATACAGTGTAATGCAGGCTTTAATGTTTTGGATATGTATATTCTAGTATTTTTTCTTTGAAAGAAACTCGTTAGCAAATTATTATATAAAAAGTCGAAGATATTTTACTGAACGTATTTGTTTGCATTGAAAGATATCAAACACCTTTTTTTGTATGCACTCATTGCCATTAGGGGAACGTATTAAAAGTTCAACTTTAATTGCACTTGAGTGGCTTGTGGCTAGGTTGTAGCTTTTCTTATCATATAAAAAAGCATAGTTATAGGTAGATCGTTATGACGTAGGATTGTGATGTGGGTGGGTACGGCTTTTAATAATTCGATATTCGAGTTATTTATGTAATTATTATTAGCGTTGTCTAATGGCCGAAATGCTAGATATTAAGTCAATTTTTATATCTCGAGAACCGCTAATGATAGAAATCGGAAACTTGTAATTGAGGTAGAGCTATACTACAGACACAATTCAGAAAAATTTTTAATAGCGGTAGTATGGTTCGAGGGGCTTATGTTAAAAAATTGAAACTTGATTGGTATTTGTAGATCCACTAGAAAAGTAATTTAGCTAAAAAAAACTTCATGTATTCACCAAAAAGTTGGACGATTTTATTTTATAGAGTGTGCCCTATCTATAGTCCTTTAGAAAAGCCAACTTTCATCTTTCAATCTTTAGCGTTTCTGAAGATATAAAAAATGTTTTTCAAAATATAAAAATTGTTTTGCTTTACTCGACCCCCTTTCGATGAGTGTAGAAGGGCGGAGATGTCGGAAGTTATTCTATTTCAGGAACGGTTTATGCTAGAATGTTGAAACTTGACACGTTTATTAATACTGTTGTGAGCTTGGGTTCGGCGGGATTTCAAGTAAAAAACAATCGGTTTTAAGTCAATGGAAACAATAATTTATTATTCGCATTAAATAATCGCACTACCGGCATTGCTGCCGAGTTTATATACAAATTGATCACACTTGGTCGCCGCTTCCATTCAAAATCGCTTTACAAATACTTCGCGTAGAAAATGATATTCGTATATCGCTTCGTCGTCTAACCGTAGAAAAACTGTCCTCGGCTGCAAATTCTGCGTGCTTATATACTGCTTGAGTGCAATCGAATGGTTTCGCGAATATTCGGTGGTGTGTGTGGGAATGCTCAAGAGGTCTGGAGAAAGAACCAAAATAAGAGTAGTTATTCGAGAAGTTTGGATACCCCTCCCATTGAGTGCTGTAAGGTGGCCAACCGCATGTTTTCTCCGCCCTCCAGTTAGGTATTGAAATGCTATTGTTTTTCCTACTGGAAACTGATCGAGTTGTGTGTGTTGCCAGGGTAGCATGTAACAATATATACTAGAAGAGTAATTTAAAAAAAAAAAATATATATATATATTTCCCATGTCGAATGGAGGTGGGGCAAAACAATTGTCGTTAAAAAGAGGTGCAGTATGTATTTTCACAAATTGTTTGATATTGAATTTCTAAGGGAGTGTAAAGGAGTTTAATTCGCTTTTCAAATTTCGCCATATCTTGTTGGGTAGGCCTGATAAAATATCGAATTCGTTTTTAATTCCATCTCGTTTTATATGTTCAATTACCTGAAATTAAAATTTTGAGATTTTTTAAGTGTTCAAACCCTAAGAGGGATGTCTACGATTTCACAAACTCCACCATATATCCTGGGACTGATGAGATTTCCAATTTGTTTTTTCCTTCAACGAGCTCTTGATATAAATACCTACATTATTCATTTATTGATGTGTATATGGTATTTGAAATCATTTCATGTGACACTTAAGCTGACGCTAAACACTCTTGGCTGAATCATTATTTTCCACTTATAAACGATTTATTAATAAATTCTCCAATTTATATTTCAGGAAAATAATCAACGGTTAAACACATCTTTCTTCATAAAAACTCTTCCACTTTTCAATGAACTACACAAAGAAATTATTGTCGAGATGGGCATTATGAAGAAAGAAGTCTCGACTTACAGCACTTTATTTAAGGAAATGAAAAGATTTTGTATGGAAACCGTTCATATATTCCAAATATTATAAAAATAATAAGAATATTTTATTATAGCGTCACATAAATGGCATCCTGACATGTACCTCTGCCGAGATGACCTTATTGTCATGGAAGACCTTATGCAGTCGAACTACGACCACCAAATTTTTAATCTGAACGTCCCAACGACTCATGTTTGGCCAGTGCTGCGATCCTTGGCGGCTATGCATGCAAATAGCATAGTGTTCGAGGAAAAGACTGGAGCTAATATTGGGAGAGACTATCTCAACTGCGTTTTCGAAACGACAGTTTATAAGACGGAAGCATGGTACTCTACGGGATTAAAGGTGATTTTTTAAACATACATTCAAAATGGTTGGTTTTAAGAACTTTTTTTAAATTTCCAGGCTATTATCCAACTCGCCAGTATTCATCCAAAATTTCAAACACTCGAATACCAAAATTTCATCACCAAGGACCTACTAACTAAATTAGAGCTGACTTACGAATTGGCGAAAATTTCAACATGTTTCCGGAATACTTTGTGCCATCGGGACGTGTGGGAGAAAAATATGGTTTTCACAAAAGACATGGAAAATCTTGAAAGTATTTTATTCGATTTTCAAATAGCTGCTTATGCCCCGCCTGCTGTAGATGTCACGTTCTTTCTCTATTTGAACGCAAACAGAGCGAGTAGGGAAGGTTTGTTTAGTAGTTACTTGAATTACTACTACGATTCCTTGGTGAAATTCACCAACGAAATGGACATTGATATTGCGGATCACATAAATCGCGATCAGTTTTATAAAAGTTGTGAAGAATTCAAACTTTTGTCACTTGTTCTGACCGGTGTCTTTGCTCCGATTGCCTTTCTTCCTGACGGAGTTTTGGGAATTTTGAATCAAGAAGATCCGAAAAAGTACTGCGATTATATGACGGTGGATAGAAGTGAAGTTATGTTCGAACATATTGAAATATTTCCAGAATTTCGAATACGAGTTTTTGATGTTATCGAGGAACTTGTTGAATTTTTATGTGAATATAAATAATAAAATTATAATGAATATTATATAAAGACGAACGAAGGAGCAGGTATTTTTTGTTTATTTGCCTGAAGCTGCAATAACTCTCCCAATCTGTGGTTATAAGCTCCCTATTCCGTTGTCTTTTCCAGTCAAGACGGCAAAATATATCTGATTTTGGCCTACTGTGAATTGCGAAAAAGATAGGACTTTATACAGAGTAATCTATTCACAGTAACTGGCATTTTTATTTACTAGAAAGGTTTAAGCGGTGATTTTCTCGCCAAAATCAACCTATACTGAACCGAGAATGAGTGAAAACGAGTAAGATAAAAATTCTTCCGATTCTGTCCGAAAACTTGGTCTCACTTTAATTCGCATAAAAAACTTTTATGTACGTATACGATAAATATCAATTTGATTGTAAAATTGCAACAGGGTATAATATCTAGATGACTTTTAAAGTCGTCCACACGTAATCACATCCACATATCGGGTAATTATGACTGTCACGAGTCATGACTATCGGTTTCTCTAACCGCTAGGTGTGGTAAATGCAACCGCATTGTGTTCCCTGGATAAGTACGATCCGAGTTTAGTTTTTTTCTGGAGATAGGTTATTATCCTACCTACTGTCTAACCCCAGCGGCGAGAGGAGTCTGGTTATGAAAGTATAATCGGAAACCGGATTTCTGAAAATGGATATTTTTGAAAAGTATTGTTGCGAGCTAGGGGTTCGCCGGGATTTCAAGTGAAACACAATTCGGTTAAAATAAAAATAAGTAATTATTTATTAATCGCACTTTAAATTCACAGAACTATATTCGCACAATAATTCGCACTGTATGGCAGTACCGCCCGCTTATACCATATATCGCTTAACTCGTTCACTTTCGCTCTCTACCAACACGGTCGCGTATACTCGCTGGCTATCGCAGTCGCGTAATCAAAATTACTGTCTCTTTGCTGAATGCTTCACCTGCTTATATACTACCCGGTTGCAGTCTAGGATGTGCTTGAACGTTCAGTTCTGGAATCTTCTCGAAAGCTTCAGAGCCTTCGATTTCGATCATCGTTCAGTGGTGTGTGCAGAAGATTCAAGTGAGCTTGAGATCTTTCGACTTTGGTGGTTCATGTACAGGGTTCTAGTACATTGGAGAGCACTCGATAAAGAAGGGAGATAGAATCGTGTTGTCTCGCCTTATCTTCAGCTAGGTTTCTGATTGGGTTATTTTGCAACTAGGTATTCGGTTGTTGTTGTTTTCATTATGTGAAACGATTGATTTGCACGGTTGCGGGGTTGCCAGGCTTACATGTAACATTACTCCCTCCTTAGTTTCTGTTCGTCCCGAACAGAGTAGCTCCCCCGTCAGTGACGTCATTTTTCATTTTGGTCCGTGGTACTCCCTCCTTTAGTTGCGTGCTGACTCGATGCCATCCTTTACCGTTGCACTGATGTTTTGACGATGTTTCCCTCTGTCTTCCAGTGCTGTGCAACAATACTAGATCGCCATCTCTGTAGCTGGAAGATTTCGCTCGTTGACAACGCTCTGCATTCTGGTGATTAGTTGTTGAACAGATTTTGTCCCGAGTTTGGTAATGTTTTGCCTGCTGTCGGTCACAAACTTTTAATCGTCGCAAGTTCCCCACGACCTCTTTGTCTTGTTGACTATTCTGCATCACAATATGCTGATGTTGATTTCGCCAGCCAATTTGCGTCTCTTCTAATTGACTCTGTAGCTTTGCGCCTCTGGTACTCCTTTGTTCGGCAGTACAATTCGAACAATAATTCGGCGTTCTCTTCGGCTTCCGACAATCAAACCTTAAGTGTCCTTCTAGTCCACAGTTCCAACATCGCATCGCTCCGCGACGTTTGCCTTGTTTTTCGGTTCCTTTCCACCAGCAATCGGTGTCAACAGTTCTTTCCCGCTCATTACAGCTATTGCATAGTGGTTGTTTCGAAGTGTGCTTATCGTAATTATTCCTGTTTCTTCTTAGTTGCCAACAATCACGCCGTAAATGCCCGTCCTGTCCGCAATGCCAACATCGGAGAACACTGAGCCTAGCGTGTTCCAATCTCCGACTCGCGTAACATTGACCCGTGCCCTCACTGCGGCAATGGTGGGGTATCGCTCTTCCAGTGTATTCCGCTGGTCTGCAATCCCGACTTAAGTGTCCCGTCTTTCCGCAATTCCAACATCGGGGGGCACCAGATCCTACGCTCCGCTTGGTGTACTCTGCTCTCTCGCATACACACTTTTCTGTTATTTTTCGGACTCGGTAGTTACTCCACGAGCTTTGCTTGGCAGCTTCGAACGTAAGCCCATATACTAAGGCTTCGCCAATCGTTTTCTTTCCTGCCAATTTTAATGACAACTGTAGTTCTTCATCCTGTACGGCATTATTAAATGTGAAGACAGCCAAATCATTGCGTTGTTCTGTTTGCGCATTGGGAAGCGACAATAACGTAAGTCGTTCTATATCGCGTGCCAGCTCTTGAAGTGTTTCACCAGTCTTTTGAGTTCGGTTGTAGAGTTGTGTTTTGTATATCTCTCGCATGTGGTCACTGCCGTAATGAAGATCTAATGTTTGTACCAACGTCGAAAAATCTTGTTGCTGCTCTTGAGGAATTGTTTGAAGAACTTCTGTTGGTGGACCTCTTAGCGCCAATATAAGAGCCGTTCCTCGTTCCAAATCATTCCAATGATTATTTCTCGCGGCAGCCTCAAATTGGGTTTTATAGATAGCCCACGGTGTTTGTCCATCAAAGATTGGAGCTTTGAGATCTTTGTGCGTAACGTGTTCTGTCTTAATGACTCCAGTTGCTTTCACGTTATCAAAGTCCCTTTTTAAGCGTTCAACTTCTTCTACAATCGCTGATGTCTTCTCCGTTATTTGATCTTCAAAAGTTCGAAGTTTCTTTTCTACATTTTCTTCTATTGCTTTACCCATGGTGTCCATCGTCTGATTTAGATCTTCGATTTTGTTGTTCTGCTGCTCCAACTTTTGGTTGAGGTCGTTAAGATCTGTTGATGTTTGATCTAACTTCTTGTTAAGATCCGCTGACAGTTCACTTTGTTGGTCTAATTTCTGGTTGAGGTCCTTCGAAGTCTGGTCTAGCTTCTCGTTGAGGTTTGTTGATGTCTGATCTAATTTCTGATTAATGTCTTTCGACGTCTGGTTGAGATCCGTTGATTGTTGGTCTATTTTCTGGCTTTGCTGGTTCATCATTTGCATTAATTGCCTTAGAGACTCTAACGTCTCTGAACACTCATCACTACTTGCTGCGCGAGCTTCTTCGATTGGAAACTCGAAATTGTTTGCGTCCTTGCCTTCAGCCTCAAGCACTTCGATCATTCGGCTGACAAGTTCAGTCTTGTTCCCTGTTGTAGATAATTCGCGTCTACCGAGCTCTTCCTTCAGCTCCATTAGTTTCAAGTCTTTTAAATAACGCGGCATTTTCACTATTTTTTTATTTGTCCGTTAAAGATTTTCCGCGATACAAATTCACTTAAGTTCTCTTTTTGTCCGTACGAGAACTTTCCACTTCACTAATTGAAGTTACCGCTCACTAGAGCACTCGAGAATATTCGGTTTCACAAAATTCTCCCTGTCCGTTCGAGAATTTTCACTGAACTTCACAGTTTGAAAACTTTATTCGTGCACCAAAATTCTCACTTTGTCCGTTCGAGAATTTTAATTTCACTTTTCCACTCGCGATTCCAACCCGAATTAATCCTTGAAATCCCACTTCTGACACCAATTGTTGCGAGCTAGGGGTTCGCCGGGATTTCAAGTGAAACACAATTCGGTTAAAATAAAAATAAGTAATTATTTATTAATCGCACTTTAAATTCACAGAACTATATTCGCACAATAATTCGCACTGTATGGCAGTACCGCCCGCTTATACCATATATCGCTTAACTCGTTCACTTTCGCTCTCTACCAACACGGTCGCGTATACTCGCTGGCTATCGCAGTCGCGTAATCAAAATTACTGTCTCTTTGCTGAATGCTTCACCTGCTTATATACTACCCGGTTGCAGTCTAGGATGTGCTTGAACGTTCAGTTCTGGAATCTTCTCGAAAGCTTCAGAGCCTTCGATTTCGATCATCGTTCAGTGGTGTGTGCAGAAGATTCAAGTGAGCTTGAGATCTTTCGACTTTGGTGGTTCATGTACAGGGTTCTAGTACATTGGAGAGCACTCGATAAAGAAGGGAGATAGAATCGTGTTGTCTCGCCTTATCTTCAGCTAGGTTTCTGATTGGGTTATTTTGCAACTAGGTATTCGGTTGTTGTTGTTTTCATTATGTGAAACGATTGATTTGCACGGTTGCGGGGTTGCCAGGCTTACATGTAACAGTATGTATAACTCGGTACAAGAAAAAGCATAGGACTATGTCATGAGTGGTACACGAACCCACAATCTCTGGATTGATAGAATGGTATGCCTACACTAGGCTACCGATGTCAGCTCTTAAGGCGGTACCTTGCGAATTGTTCCACTATAAATTAGTGTCAATTAAAAGCGAATTTATTTTTAGTGAATTTACCTGTAAGAGCCTTTATAAGATCACTCACCACGTCAAGGATTTTATTTATTTATACTTACTTCATTGTTGTGGTTCATTTCGATTATCAAAAGTGTAAATAAGCCCTAATCCTCAATGCACCCAACACGTTCAATTTGCTCAATTAACCAGCGTAATCAGCTAGCACGCCATCCCGCCACCTAATTTGAATTTGAATAAACAGAATGACACTATTCAAATTTTGATGGATGAAATAATTAAAAAGCTTCGCGAAAGCAAACAAAGAGACTTGTGCTATTTTGCCAGGCCAGAAGAAGAATTTTCGTTTCGACCAAATTAAATTCGACCATTCCGCCAACCACCCAGCACCACCCTCAGAGGACACTGTAGGGATGAAACTGGGAAAAGCTCTTGGCCATGTGCTTAGGGTCTTAATGCGCAAGGTCGTTTCGAAACCGAACTTTTCGAGTAAAGTCTATTTTCAGGCGCTCGTACTCAGCTAGAAAGCCCGCTCTAGTCCAGTCTGTAAGCGTACGATTAGCACCTTGCCATGTGAGCTTTTCCGTCTTTTGGTCACGTAATCTCCTTGGAACCATTGTCTTTATCTTCCTGCAAGTTTCTTAGCTAAGGCCAACACGTTCGATTTGAAAACAAAAAGAAATTCGGGAAATTCGTGAAAAGTGACCACTGGAAGTGACAATCCGCGTTGATAGTTTATACGCGCAAAGTGTCGTCAACTATGATAGTGCGCGAGTGCGTCCAAGGCCAACGAAGCTACGTAGAGTGAAACCCCAAAAATTGCGCCCACACTAACAACAAACAACCTGGCAAACTGATAACACATCGAACGCAATGTAGGTGGCGTGAGGGTTGGGCAAGCGAGTTGGGGGTGGCTGGCTGCCGTAAGATGTTCTATGCGTGCCGCTAATTCATCGAATCGGAAACGCTATCGACCGGCTCCAAAAAGTCCGTTCGTTCGTTCCTTGCCTTGCTGAAGCGTAGCCTCGACAACCGAAACGAACCCCTCGTACTCGAACATAAACTGCATTTCATAATACGAAAATCGATACAATAAATTAGCGTCATCGCAAGCGTTTCGGCTTCCAGCCCCCAGCTTGGCTTCTAGAAACTCCTCACTTGGCGGGTCTTATCGTTTTATTTTACATTCGTCCACATGTTCCCGTCCCGTCCACGAGATTTCTCCACCCCCTCACCCACAAATTACTAATTAAATCGCCTCATTAGTTCAGTTTATAGTTTGGGATTTGTTTAGCACCTCGGTGCAATTTATTAACACCTGGATGCTTCAGGTGTACTGATATCGACCCAACGTAACGATTAATTTATTGCGTCTTGTTATTGGATCCTTTAGGTTCTTCGAAACAGTCCCCCAGGGCTCTGGAGGACGGTGGGCATTGGGCACTGTGATCCTTGTCTACCTGGTGGCGTGCAACGAGACAAATGGGCCAACGGCTGTTTTTGCAACAATTCTTGCAGCTTTTTATGGACTCCTTGCAGGTGAGTGTGGAGCATGAGTGTGAATGTGTGATTGTTTTATGATACCTCTGCGAGTTGGGACACAAAACCCAGCTGTAGGTGAGTGTTATGTTGAGTCTAAGTAAACAAAGCCGACGTATGAATAGTCAATATTTGCACTTGGTAGGTGCGACAGTGATGAATTTAGAGCCCGCAACTTCTTTTCATGTTTTTTTAATGTAGATTAAACTGCCGAGATTTAAAAGTTTAATTTCAATCCAGTCGCACACTCGATAGCTCCATACGTATAACGCGATTAGATCGAAAACTGAAATTTTGTATTTATCGAGTGTTCTTACTTCCTTCAATACCGGCTCCATACTTTCGTCGGGACAAGACGAGCACACACAAGGCCGAAAGTACAGGCAGATCGCCCATCTCGTCTCGGAGCCCCTCCCCATAACTCATGTTAGACGAGGCGAGTGATCGAGGCGAATGATCGCTCCATTCCCTCAAATTGCGGTCAAAAGTGTGGGTGCATAAATTCCGCGAATTGTTGCGAGTGACGAGTATGTTTAAAGCCCCGTTTACACGGAGATAGTACTTGCGATAGCTGATGTCATGATAACTCTCATCGTGTAAACTGTATGATTATTTCGTCGCTATCATAATAGCCCTATCGCACTATCACGTTTGACGAGATATTTGATATACCTATACACTATCGCAAAATTCACCAAACTATCGCCCCAACTTTCGCAGTGTTAAATGAATTTCGAGTTGACGTTAGACAGCCAACTATCGCATCGTTGTAGGTACTATCACTCCGTGTTCCGCACTGTCGCAATCTCACAATGAATCTATTTGCTCTCATGGTAGAGATTAGAGGATGACACTCCGGTCCGGATACGATATACTGGGTCTCTAGGTCTCATTCAAATTTGTCGGCAACAGTGTGGAGTCGGTGTATGGACAATGTGCGTCTAATTATTTATTTATTTTCTTCCAATATCCGAGTATACAAATTCAATTTAGACCCAGCAGACTAGCACAAAATAATCCTTGTGAACTAAACTAAACTCGGCTAGAAATAGGTTCGTTAGTTTGACAGAGGAGACACGCTGTCCACACTATCGTCAACCACTGTCATTTGGGACATAAGCTGACAATTTTCTCCAGTATACCATAAATGCTGGGATCACCGATAGAGTACCCCTACAATTTTCCTAATGAGCCAATGTAAAAGATATCAATCTTTTTTACTTTAGGCTCCTTAGTTCCAGATAAGATGAACTAAGAAATTAATTTCATCAAAAACAAATTCTGAATAGCATTGACTTACGGATGTAGTAAAAAAAATTGGTAATATTTTCACGAATTTCGTCATATCTCTTTGGTCTGTTGCGATACAAAATTAATATTATTTCATTAATCTTTTTATATAAACGCCTAGAAATTATTTCCAAGCTTTTCAATATTCCACCATAAAGAGGGAGTAAATGATTTGTATGCATTTTCACGAATTCCGCCATATCTCTTTACTTTGATAATCTATGGAATAGGTAGTTTAGTTTGTTGAAATTTTCATATAATCATGGACAAATTAATATCACGTTGTTCAGGATATTTCGCTATTTAACTGCTAAGAAGTATACTTTTTCACGAATTCCACAACATCTCTTAAGTCAGATTAGATATCGAATTCATTTTTCATTTCACGGTCTTTTTGTACCGATGATAAAATATGATTGACTTTTTTTAAGTTTATACTAAATACAATATCAGGGTAGCAATTTTTTTAAAAGTTGATATTGCTATTATAAATATAATATGAAAGTAATGAATTTGCCAGTGTAACAGTCTGAGCGCAATTTTTTATTTTTTTAGTGTGGAAGTCCGAAACTCTTTTAACGCTAAGTGCAAAATAACCAAGAAGCTATTTGGAACGTTATTTTTTTAGAATGTCAATCCCGAAGTAATGAGGACTTCCACAAAAAAAATTAATAAAGTTGTGCAAACAATGTTGGCAGATTTTTATTTTAGCAATTGCAGATTTTATAATTTAAAATTACTTTCCTGTATTTCGACGCGATTAAATATAGCCACGATATTTACATACTTTTACATTACCCGACAATATAATATCCAGATGAGGAACGGTCATAGGTGAGTGAGTCCGTGTGAAATTTTATTGTCCCCCGTTATTAAACTTGACGAAGTAACGATTTTCAACCAAATTGCATCCAATGTTCGATAGTGTATTTCATTGAAAGCGTTAAAGCTTTTATACAGTTTCAAACCATCATTTACCCAAGACTCGTTAGAGGCAAACGTTTGCCAGCTACTTTTTCAAAATGTGTGTATATGCCATGCTAGATGTGGCATTCGACATCTGGGTATTATACAGGTTGTCCGGTACGCGTATTTACAAACCCTATACCATTTGAGTCAGGGACAGGACTGTCTTCGATTAGGTTTTGTTTGCTTAAAAACCTTACAAAACCTATACCATTTGAGTACAAAAAGTGACCGAAATAGTATAGGCTTTGCGAACGAAATTGAACTGCACGCGCCCTTACAAACCCTATACCATTTGAGTCACAAACGACATCAAGTGTGATTGCCTTCGATTAGGTTTTGTTGGTATGTAAATGTGTTTACAAACCGTAATCGAATAGTCTCAGAAAAAGTGCGTAGGTTCCGGTTTATTGATGGTCGTTTGAAAACCCTATACCATTTTAGTCAAGGTCATGAAAATCTTCTATTTGGTTTTGTATGCACGAAAACTTTAGTATAATACATTTAGATACAAAAAATGACCAAAATAGTGTAGATTTTAAGTAGCTCGCATACGCCCACGTAGTTTCACTTATTGCACAATTAATAGAGAGCCCATAAAGAAAGAGATTTGCGATTTTTGATACAATAATTTTTCAGAAAAATCCTTAAAATACGTATTCACGAATATTGACCGATAACTTTAGAATGATATTGTATTGAATGTTGTATTATATGTGGCCTTACTATTGCAACATCGAAACTTCCTAATACGAGTATCACAAGAAAAAAAAATTAAGTATAAATTAAATTATTTCAATATTAATTTAAAATACACACTATTTAAGGATTTTTACAGAAAGTCTATTATCTATATTTATATTGAAAATGATTTTAATTGAAAACAGATTTCAATTTTCTCCGGTAATGAAATCATTAACTATCAGAGTGGCATCATCCAACCCTAAATATATCTAAAAAAATGCCCCAGGTTACAGCCAAATTAAACTTAGTCAATCGATAAACACATAACAGAAAGTAAAGAAGACATCATTTGTACGGTATATCGATCCAAAAGTTTTCTAAAACGATAAAACAATTGTAGCGTATCTACGAAAAATGAAAATGAAAAATTCCGAACTTTGAATGAAGCCTTGGAACTTCGAGGTTTCGTTTTAATTAAAAGCTACCACCAGGCACGAATAAAGGTAGGATTTTTTTTAAAAATGAAATTAGCCCAATCAAATGGTCGGAAAAATGTGAATGTAAACCGTTTTTTCTGGGTGCTATTTACAACGCACTAATTGTTTTAGTGGTTGGTCCGAGAAATATAGTTCGCTGAATCTCCTAGGATTCACGAATTAAAAATAAATATAAATATAAATTTTGAGCAGATTTTTTGTTCAATATTCATTAGTTGCTCAGTTGCAAAAATCGCTGAAACTGTATTACGGATTAGGTTAGGTTAGGATTAGTTAAGTTAGGTTAGGTTAGATTAGATTTCGTTAGGTTAGGTTAGATTATAGGCTAGGATAGGTTAGATTAGGTTAGAGTGGCAGTCATCCAAACCAATATCGACTCATCATAAGCCGCAGATTTCCTGCAGACACAAGACACTTTTAGTGTCTTGCGGTATTGGCAGCCGCATTTCTGATTTCTATGTATTGGCATTTTCTTTTCAGCGGGTTCACTGCACTCTCGTTAGACTATTGTTGTCTACTTTTTTGTCCAGGGCTTTCCACCATACCAGACCACCATAAAGTAGAATAGACCTTACGATGGAGGTGTACATCCTGTGAAACATTGCGGGTATTGCTCTCTTTTTAGTGAAAAGAACCAGTTCAGTTTTTATACAGGGTCCGACAAAAAAAAAGGAACTGATTTCCAAGGACAGTAAATGATAAACGACGATATTAACCAAAAGTTTTTATTTTACAAAATGTTTGCAGTATCTTAAAGTTTATTTGTGAAAAATCATGTCTTCCAAATGGCGTCCCTCATTTGCGATGCAGCGGGTTAGGCGACTTCTTAAGTTCTGCACAACACGTGCTGTCATTTCAGGCGGTATCCTTGCCATTTCTGCACGGATTGCTGCTTTCAAGGCATTGGTGGTTTGAGGTAGAGTCACTGTATACGAACTAACACAAACATCCATTATCTTGAGTACGGACGTTGAGTGTTTCACTTGAAACAGTAAATTTAAACTTTTTTTGCAGTTGTCTCGGTTTTTATTTTAAATATCCTCACGGAAGTAGGTGAACTCACTATTTACTGCAAAATTATTAAATTTCGAAATAAAAATCAGAAAGTTATAGAATATTGTGATTAAAAATTGAAATTTTATCACGCACACATTTACATTTTAGAATATTATTGACATTTCGAATTGTCTCGGCCGCGATCTTAAAAGTTAAATTTTCCGGCACAATACCGCAGAAATTTAAAGTGATAGTGTTTCGAAAGTGATTGTGTGGAATCTAGTGTTGAGTTCCGTCGAAATGAATTAAATCGGTTCTTCTTTTCAATCGCATGAACCCGGCCGCCTGCCTGTCCGAAAAATCTCGTCGCGTTCTTAACTGATGGGCTGCAATATCTTCCTCCTAAGTTTGCTGCCATTGTACTGGAAATTAAAAGTTAAGAGTTACTTATAAATGAAATTAATATTTATTGTTAATCAAAATACGTACCTTTGGTAATGTTGACATTTCGTTTGACATCCCACAATTTTGGGAAATGTCAATCAAAATCATATGGGTTACATGTACACACACTAACAATATGTCATTTTAGAACCCGCGAATTCTGAAATTCGCGGGTTCTAAATGTTCTAAATATGTACCAAAAGTGGATATTGTCCGTACTCTAGATAATGGAGTGTGAGTTCGTATAAAGTGACTCTAGTTTGAGGAAGGTTGGTGTACACTCTTTCTTTGCTTATTCACAAAACCCGATAGATGGAAGTGAGCTTTATCAGTGGTCAATAAAACTGCATTTCTCGGCACGTTTTGAAGAATGGCCTGGCACGCATCCACACGTCTTTGAAAGTCACCTTCATGTATCGCATGAACAAGAGCCATCTTGTAACGATGGAACTTAAGGTCAAAGTGCAGCATTCGCCTCACACTTCGGTCGGACAACTGCAAAGTAGACGCGGCGATTGCAGAACGGACTGCCTTAATCTCTCAATATTTTCAGGTATTCTAGCACTTTTTGGCCTACCAAGAGGTTTCTTTTACAATGGCAGCTATCCAACGAATAATCGCATTGCAATTTGGCACTGTGTCTAAAGGGCGAAGATTACAATGTAATATGAACGATTTTTGCGTTTTAATAACAGAACCGCCATTTTCATACTCTAGATGAAATCATATAGAGTATTATAAGTTTAATCCAGCCCGAAAAGTTTGTAACGCATAGAACCGAGCCTCGGACGAAAAAAAGTTATATATTATTTTGTGTTTAGTTGTGGCCAAAAACCCCAAATCCGTTTGCTGTCCGTCCGTCCGTCTGTCCGTCCGTCCGTTTGCACGATAACTCAAGAACCCGTTGGCCTAGGAAGTTGAAATTTTGTCAGCACCTGTAAAATGGAAAAAGTAAGGCTAAGTTCGTTAATGGGCGATATCCTTCCACTCCTTCGGGTACCTCCCATACAAGAGTCTTTAAAACACGTATTCACAATTATTGCTCGAATGCTTTAAGTTAGGAGCTTGAAATTTTAAATACTTAAAGTTTACAATGTTTGAAACGAACGTTCCAAATATAATGCAAATCGAATGAGTCCTTCGTGTAGCAGCCTACAAAAGTCCTTCGAAAATGTATACAAGTTACAGAATCCACTATAACTCTAGTACAAGTTAAAGCAGGGATTCAAAATTTTACAGGAATTAGTTTTATATCAAAAGCAAGACTGATTTCATTAATTAGCGCAATCCATCAACTCCTTCGGGTAGCTGTCATACAAAAGTTCTTAAAACACGTGTTCACCAATACTGAACGATAACTTTAGAACGCTTTAAGTTACGACCTTGAAATTTTGTATACGTTGATTTTATAATAGTCACAGCTGAAGGTATTAATATGAAAAATATCCCGTAAGTCCTTCATGTAGTTGCCATACAAAAATTCTGTAAAAATGTCCCAACTTAATTTATGGAACTCACTATAACTCAAGAAATCATTTAACCATCCATCGAGTAGCCACTATACAATAGTTTCTACCAGTAAATAAAAGGTCATGCAATAATTGTATGTGCACTCCTCATTCTTTTGATATAATCCCAACTAAAATATAAATCGGAGTTCAGTATTTCATCTAGTATATCATACGATTGGCTTGCAGCCGATCGTGACTGCGTTATGTTTAAAATAAGTTTCGACAACGAATGCACGATGTTCACCTGACCAAGACATAATGGGATACTGAAACTTTATGAGTTAGCGCATCTACAAAGCACCACCACATTTTTCAACCCCCACCCATATAGGAACAATGGATGTTGGAAATCAGTGAATATTTTTGCCGGATCCTGTATGATTCACGTCCACGCCCAACTTACTGCGTATTTATTCAATTTCCGTAGCGCCCGCTGCACTAGTTCAGCGATTCTGGGTAGGGATTTGTCAGATACTAGTATAACTAGGTCATCAGCGTACGCTATACTTTGATCAACAATTAATATCCAAAGTAGAAGTTATACGACTCCCTACTGTGGTATACATCTGGACACAAGTGTAGTTATGTCATTCTTACCAATAAAAACATGTATCATTCTACTTCGGAGCGTGGCCTCGACCCAGTTGGTGATTCTCGATTCGAACCCTACGCATAGCAGGGCTTCTCGAATGGCATCCCTTTCAACGACGATGTTAAAGATGCAGTCCCTTTCGGGGATCCACCACAATCTTGCAACAGCGACATCAATTTTTCCCCATTTAGATTACCATATTTTCAGCAACCCTATTTTTTTGTTAATATGTCAAAAGTACCAGCACAAGCGATAGCGCTGCAATCTGCGCTAATCTTTACGGCGTACACCCCATTTACGCGGTCAGTCCCTGGGCTACTCATATGTACTTTTACAAATTATTCCCTAACAGATCAAGTAAGCCTAAGCTTTGTTTAACCAGTCAAAAATATTGGAAACTGATAAAATTTCTTTTTGATATCTTATTGCTCACTAAAATCCGAAAATGTTAAAAGACACGATCGTCGAAGAAGAAGAGCCCGAAACATTTGAACGTGATAAATCTGAACGTTCAACAGCTGTTTCGCAGCATGAATTCAAAATGATTTTCATGAATTCGTCCTTCTCGCTCGACCAGAATGTCTCGAATCAGACACGCATCCAAGCTGAAGAATCTGAACTGCCAAGCGTTCACTTATCGGCTCGGACAGTTCAAACGGCAAAATTAACAACGTCACTGCGGAAGGCGCTAGGCTCGATGAAAATTCATACGTGGAAAACGGACTATATCAAAAGCGTGTCGAGCAATGTCAACATCGAGGCGTGCAACAACCTCTACGAGCGTGTCTACGCTAGTCAGGTGGAATGGTTTCAGGAGTTCAATGGTACCGGCCCGGTCACTAATATCAAGGATCCATTTATGTACAATAAACTGTTCGCCCGAATTCGATGCAGCGATGAAATGAACGAGATTCTTTGTCTGATGTGTAATGGCCGCCATTTTCTCGTATTTAATTTTAAATGTGTTTTAATTTAGTTGAAATTTTTAGATCGTGGAGTTTCACTGTTTTGCTACAATCTCCGGTATGGCACAGTCGACGATCACTTAGCTGTTTGGAATCGTGTTGCCGAAGCCCGCAAATTCGTGTCCCATTTGCGTGATATCCCGTACATTTTCTCAATTATTCCGGAGATAAGTTTCCGAAGACCAGTTACGGGAAAGTTCAAACACGGCCGAGATTCAACTGTCTTAAAACCGGGAAATAAAATCATCATAACCGCTGATCGTTCCTATGCACGACGCTGCTCTCGGAAGGTCATCTACGTCAACTGCCGCCATTTTATTCTACACCTACGTCCATTCGATTACATTCGAATCGGCAATGTTAATTTGCGAGTTTTGATGTCGGCTAATGTTTCAGTCAGATGCGAAATTGTGACGGGCGGAAAAATAGAGTCAAAAATGAACGTCCATCTTCCGGAACATTTGTGTCCAGAAGCTAGCCATATCTCATTTGAGGAATTGGAGGACCTAACGTTTCTCATAGCCAACGAGATTAATTGCGTCCTGTTGCCGGAAAGCGGGAATCCCGAGTATTTGGAATCGATTCGAGAAGCGTTAAAACTGCTTAAGTTCAATCAGATGCGCATAATGTGTCGGGTGCGTGAGCAGGAGCTTGAAAACAGCTTAAATGCCAATTGGATCGCAAAGAGCTACGACGGTATTGTTCTGATGTGTGAAGCGTGTCCTTGCACGGAACGCTTGCTGCAAGATACGACCAAAACATTCATGCGGATGTGCTATGATCTCAAGAAGCCGATTGTCCTGCAGTGTATGCATAGAAAAAGCTGTCTGCGAGGTGTTGCCTCGCCGTGTAGTAGTGACAATTTCGACTACTTCTTCTACTATCCGGACGGGTACTTCCTCGACGAGTGTGAAGATGCGAACAATTTTCAACTGATCCATCGGACAGTTCAAATAGAAAATGTCGACCAAATGGAGCGGATTGCCTACAAAAAACTCCTGGAGCCATACGTGGACAAATCCTCGTCCGGAAGTGATACAATGGCACGCGTTATCGCCAAAATGACGTATGATTTTAACGCTAAGGCTGTTATAATTTGTTCAACTACTGGCCGCATGGCTATGAAAATCTCTCATTTTCGCCCAAAATGTCCGATAGTCGTGTTAACAAAATACCAGAAAACAACTCGATTTTTGAAAATCTTCTACAATATTCGCATTGCATTCTATCAGGAAATGGCAGAAGCGAAGAATATCCCTCGTGATGATCTGCTGCTAGCTCGACTTCTTCACGGACTAATTTACGGCTTATCGTTACAAATTTTTTCCCAAGATGACGTTGTTATTTTTTGCTTCAAGTCGCCGGCAGATGTCGCTTATGCGAATGTTGCCATACCCTTTCCGATGAACACTGATTCTGCGAAACGGCAATTCGAAATTATCAACGCCAAGTACTCACAATAACAATAGGTTGTGCCAAATTGTCCTTTGTACTTATATTTTGTTAATAGAACCTCGTCTTTTGTATACTAGGAACTTTTGTGGTGTTTCAGTATGACTACGTTATTCTACATTAGCAAACTTATAGTACATTCACACTGCATCGAAATCACGTTGAATTGTTCACACTAATTGTTATGTTATTTGAAAGTTGCAAAAATTTATATTATCGTGTATTCGGGTATATGGTATATGCGGGTAAAGTGGTATAGTGGGATATTTCCATTATTCATGATGTTATGATAGCACTGTTCTTATGGTCAGGAGTATTGTTACATATTATACCTTGACATGTTGTATTGTTAACATATTATACCTTGACATGTTCCAGCAGGTTCATTAGCTCATTTGTTTTTCAGCAGTTGGATAAAGAAGCTCGAACAGTGATTTCAAATTTTTGAAGCCGAAAGTCGATGGCAACAAAAATTATTTATATTATATACATAGTAACTTGTGTTGTTATATATTTACTGAGGTTAGTTTGCTCTTTTTTTATGGTTTTAATTTTTTACGATAGAATTATTGGTACAACTGGCCGTCGGACAATGTGGAATACCATATCGCGGCTATTGTGGTATACTTTTTCTTATGCTTACGCTATACATAAATTTAAACTATGAAATTGATATTATGAATTTGATTCTTACGTCTAATATTAATAACAAATTAAGGCAATACATATTATTTGAAATTGGTTTCGGTTAATATGATATAGTATACCACATTTACCATCCAGTTTATACCACATTAACCGCCAAGTCTTCTAGATGCAATTATAGGCATAGTGATATATGGTATTTTTCAAAATAAATTCTCAATAAATTTGAAAAATAGTCTAAATTAAATGGAAAATGACAACAAACTAATTAATTAGTATTTGTGGCTAATAATGGTTGATTTTTTCATGAAACTTTACGAGCAATAGACGAAAAACAAATAGGTATACCACATTACCCGAAGTTACTCTATATACTCGTATGTTATAAAATTTCATAATTTGCTCCAAATCACTAAGCTGAGTATTTTTCTGGAAATTTGTCGACGATGTCTTTTCTAGAATTTCGTAAGGGTTTTTATACATCTCAATTCTATTTTTTCGGTAGAACCATAAAATGTTAAAGGAATAAGAAATGAATGTTCTAACGGAGCTGTTATTCTGGCACGGCTTGGAGCAATTCGTTCCAGGGAACAGGCAGATTTACTCGTTTATCTCGTATTTCGTTTGGTCAGGATGTAGGTCATATCATAGCAAGGCCTCGAAGCCTAGATGCAGTAGATACGTTTTGGCAGCGCAATGAAGTTCATTTAAATTTTATTTA
The DNA here is from genome assembly GCA_951812415.1 of Beris morrisii. Classification (NCBI taxonomy): domain Eukaryota; kingdom Metazoa; phylum Arthropoda; class Insecta; order Diptera; family Stratiomyidae; genus Beris; species Beris morrisii. Next base: position 22,235,404 of record OX638311.1, read on the forward strand.
AATTATTGATAACCTACTTCACGTACCATGTGATTTCAGAGCATGCTTTTGATTTAATTATGAATTATAATTTTCACTGCAAATATAGAATTTCCATGTGCTCAAAATTACCATAGAAAAATTGTAGAATTTTTATACGTATGTTTTATACATGTGTACAATATGCGGGAAGTGTGTAGAACATACAGTCGGTGCCACAATTATTTTAACCTTTTCATGCGTAAAAGCTAAAGGGAAAGTACTATAACTTTTATAAATAAGCATAATTATATTCATTTCTTTTTTTTTATCGTAACATATATAGCCTAAAACAATATTAAAAAATAAAATATTTCTGAAAAAAGAGTATGTACATATAAGCAAAATTAATAGCAAAAAAAATGCCACAATTATTTGTGCACAGCATTTTGGTGTCAGAATTATTTGTGCACGTACGAGGGCGGATTGATAATGACGTGCAAAAATCAAGAAGGAGTGGGCAGGTAAGGAATTCGTTATTTTTTTTTACCTGGACCATCCTTAAATAGATTACCTGCAAAGTTTAAGCCTGATACCTCGTTTAGTTTTCGAGAAGCAGTCGTCTAAGCAAGTCGACTTATACAAATTTTTAAAAATTTCGTGTGTTGATTAAACACAGTTTTTTAAAAGGGAAAACAGCTAAAGTAACCAAAGAAAAATTAGGTAAGCATTATGGGGACTCTGCACCATCGATCCGAATGATTTACAAATGGTTTTCTGAATTCAAGTGTGGTCGTACGAGCACACAAACCATACGCCAGAAATGATCGATAAAATCCATGATATCGTGATAGAAGATCGTCGAGTAAAAGTGCGTGAGATAGTTAACGTAGTAAGCATCTCATTTGAACGTGTTTGGAATATTTTGAAAAACCATTTGGACATGAGAAAGCTATCCGCAAGATGGCTGCCGCGTTTGCTCACAATCGACTAAAAACGCAATCGTGCGACAACTTCGCAGCACGGTTTGCAACTGTTTTAACGTAATACAAATGAATTTTTTCGTTGATTCGTAACTGTTGATGAAGCATGGATTCACCACTACACTCCAGAAACCAAACAACAGTCAAAACAATGGAAGGATGTCGGTTCAAGGAGGCAAAACCGTTCTATCGGCTGGAAAGGTTATGGCGACAGTTTTTTGGGATTCCAATGGAATGATATTCACCGACTACTTGGAGAAAGGAAAAACAATGACGGGAGCATATTATTCTGAGGTATTGGTTTCATTGGATGTTGAAATCAAGGCAAAACGGCTTCATTTGGCGAAGAAAAAAGTGTTGTTTCACACGTCCGTTGTTGCAACGGCAAAACTGTTTGAATTACGGTACGAATTGCTCCCTCACCCACCGTATTCTACAGATTTGGCACCCTGCGACTTTTTATTATTTCCAGACTTGAAAAAAAGGCTTGCTGAAAAGAGATTTACCACGAATACTGACGTCATAAGTGAAACCAACGCCTATTTTGAAGGGTTGGACAAATCATATTATTTGGAAGGGATCAAAAAATTGGAAAAACGCTGGACTAAGTGTATCGAGCTATATCAGGTCTCTATAAAGGTGAAAAAAAGAAAATTTCAAATTAGTTTCAAAGGACGGACGGACAGCAAACGGATTTGGGGTTTTTGGCCACAAATAAACAAAACATAATATATAACTTTTTTTCTTCCGAGGCTCCGGTCTATGCGTTACAAACTTTTCGGACTGGATTAAACTTATAATACTCTATATGATTTCATCTAGAGTAGAGCAATTATTTGTGCATAGCATTTTCGTGCCACAATTATTTGTGCACGTGCAAAATATCATTCTATGAAAATAACGGTTAGTTATATTGGGTATTTTATGTATTGTACAAGTAAAGTAGAGTAATCACTCACTTTAGTTTAGTTTTCATACCATTGTGTTGTGTGTAAATCATTTGAAAATGCTCCGAAAAAGTGAAATTAGCATAGAGCGAGTGTCAGCTATTGTTGCTGACTACAAAAATGGTGTTCCTGTGTCAGAACTTTCGAAAAGTATGGGTGTCATAGGAATACCATCCATTACCAGGTATCGAAAGCAAATAAACATTAAAATGTGAAAACTTTGCCAGGGAGAGGTAATAAACGGGCGACTTCTGCAAAGGAAAACAAAGGTAATTGTTAGAGCAGCAAAGAGAACTCCATTCACAACTAATAAGAACATCTTAAACGATGTGAATATTGGACGAGAATAAAATTAGTAAGACTACAGTTCGAAGGGGGCTAGCGGAAAATAACATAAAATCCTACGTTGTGCAACAGAAGCCATATTTAACTAAAAAAAACCAGAAACCTTCACTGGAAGTTCGCTCTCGAGTACATAAATAAGCCGATTAAACGTTGGAGGAGTATCCTTTTGACGGATGCGGTTGTTTTTTTCCTTAAATGGAACATATAAACGCAAATTTTATTTTTCGAATCCAAAAGAAACAAAAAAAAGAGCGGTGCAAATCCAACGGCACATTCTCATGGCGGAAAAATAATGGTGTGTTTCCTACAATGTCATTGGATCCTTAGTTAGGTGCCCAAAGAGCATAAAACAGCGTCAATACCTATTGAATGATTGTGCATCTTTCGCCAGGGACAAATTGATTGGCAACAACTTTATATTACAACAGGACAATGTTCACAAATCAATAATTGTAACAAAGTTTTTAGCAGATATTGGACAAAACGTCTTTCCATGGCCTCCACAAAGCCCTGATCTTAATGTAATTGAAAACGTTTGGCACTGGATGAAGTCGAAAATTCGGCAAGAAATTGAAAGGCTGCCTAAGGAAGTTTGAAAAAATCACAAACGTGTGGAGTAATATACCTACGACCGTATTGCAAAACCTGATGGATTCTATGCCTAGACGCATTAAGGGGGTTATTGCGGTAAAGGTGGAAATACAAAATACTAAGGAAGTACTAAATACATAATTTTATAGTCCGTCCGTCCGTCTGTCCGTCCGTCCGTCTGTCCGTCTGTTTGTCCTCAAGAACGCGTTGGCCTAGGAAGTTGAACTTTTGTAAAATGGAAAAAGTAAGGCTAAGTTCGTTAATGGGCGATATCCTTCCACTCCTTCGGGTACCTCCCATACAAGAGTCCTTAAAACACGTATTCACAATTATTGCTCGAATGCTTCAAGTTAGGAACTTCAAATTTTGCATACTTAAAGTTTACAATGTTTGAAGAGAAATTTCCGAATATGATGCAAATCCAATGAGTCCTTCGTGTAGCAGCCTACAAAAGTCCTTCAAAAATTTATACAAGTTACAGAATCCACCATAACTCTAGTACGAGTTATAGCATGGATTCAAAATCTTACAGGAATTAGTTTTATATGAGACTGAGTTCATTAATTAGCGCCATCCGTCGACTCCTTCTAGCTGTCATACAAAAGTCCTTAAAACACGTGTTCACCAATATTGAACGATAACTTTAGAACGCTTTAAGTTACGACCTTGAAATTTTGTATACGTTGATTTTATAATAGTCTCAACTGAAAGCATTAATATGAAAAATATCCCATAAGTCCTTCATGTAGTTGCCATACAAAAATTTTGTAAAAATCTCCTAACTTAATTTATGGTACTCACTATAACTCAAGAAATCGTTTAACCATCCATCGAGTAGCCACTATACAATATTTTCTACCTGTAAATAAAAGGTCATGCAATAATTGTGTGTGCACTCCTCATTCTTTTGATATATTCCCAACTAAAATATAAATCGGAGTTCAGTATTTCATCTTGAGTATCATACGATTGGCTTGTAGCCGATCGTGACTGCGTTATATTTTTTGAGATAGTTTTTGTTTTTGGCTGCTATATGTTACCATAAGAAAAAAATATATATATAATTTTGATTATTTCTAAGAGTTACAGTACTTTCCTTTTAGCTTTTACGTAAGAAAAGGCTATGCACAAATAATTGTGGCAGCGTAACGAGAAACTTAGAGTTTTGTACGATTTTTTCTAATTGCATATTGGAAGCTGTCTTTGATAATTGGATCTGGGTTTGTCAGGGTTCGCATGTAACGATATGTTTAAACAAGACACTTACATTTTATTGAATGATTCTAGCGAGCGACTTCAAAATAGAGTGAATACTATTATTAATACAAAAATATAAAAAATAAGCCATAAAGATAAACTTGTAAGGCGGAAGTTTCAGGTGGCAAAAAAAACAAGCCCTACACTTGACAACTAAATATGATGAAAGTACGCATCAATTGCATTTAGGTGATAGTCAAAAGTGAATGATCGCCTTATATGATGCTAGAAAACAAGGCGATCACTTCTAAAAGTTGACTGAACGACTATCACATTAAATGATACTTCATTTTAATTTAAAAAAACAGTTAAAATATCGACAGCCACTTCAAATAATGAATTAAATCAAGTGCACACTCTCTTACTGCAATAAACGCGGCAGAACTTCACGCGTAGGATTTATAAGGCTAAGTTTGTTAAATAAAGGAAATGTGCGTCATGCGTATAATCACCATACAAAAGTCGTGAAATATGTATACATTAATTTTATAGAACTCAATATAACTCCAGTAATCGAGCAGCCAAGAAGTTGAAATTTAACTACAATTCTTTTTCGAGTAAAGAGTAAGATTGAATGCGTTTGTACGCGCTTCATGCTTTGAGTACCTTTCATAAAGAAATCCTTAAAATAGGCACTTTATTGCTTAATAACTGCAGAACGCTTCATGCTAGGAATTTGAAATTAGCCATTAGTTAATTTTAATTACAGGTACGAGAATCAAGTTGAAAGTAAGAAAAAAGTTTATTAAAATTAATTCTATTTGTAGCCGCCATAAAAAAGTCATTGAGAAATGTCTGCATTGAACTTCCAGAACCCAACTCAAGGAATAGGTATCTACTTCTTCTGCTTGCGCACATACAAAACACGTGTTGCTGCGAAGCTACAATTTTTGTAAATTTGATAGTTTTAGGTAAGGGAATCAAAATGAAGAAAATCGTGCTTGTCCTTTGTGCGGCCGCCATACAAAAGTCCTGGAAAAATGTATGTAGGCATTTTACGGAAAAGGTTGAGTTCGTTAGCGAGAAATTTTTTTTATTCCTTTGGGTAGCTCCCATACGAAATTCTTTACAACATGTTGAGTTATTGCACGATTAAGAGGTTCTCCTTAATTGTAAGGCAGAAACTTCAGATATTTCTTTTCAACTCGATAGCGTTGAGCTATAAACCTAAATTTTTATACTATTCCTTTTAGGTCAAAAAGATAATTTAAATGTTTTCCAATGTGTAGTACAAACAAGTAGCTAAATTTCGTGGCCAAATCCTTTCCACAATAAACTAAAAACTTGACATAAAAGCAATCCGAAGTTTGGCATAGGGTGATTCCATTTGATGAATTTTAAATTAGAGCTGGGAAAGAACCATGTATGGCGAAAGTCAAAAGGTTGGTTTAAAGTGAGAGCGAAGCACGCGACGCGAGCGATTATCCAATCGACACACCAGTTAAAGTGAGCGCACTGAATCGCTTCGCACATCTGCCAAATAACATCCAGAAATATTTTGTTTGCATCCTGCAAATATATTTACTGTTTTTATTTTTTATACTGTTGGCAAACATTTTTCGATATAAATTGGTCGTTTGTCGTCTATTGTTGTAATATATAATACCTATTCGAAATTCAAACTACGTAAGCGTAAGAAGCTCAGCAGTGATCGCGTCGCATCACTTGACGCGAGCGTTTCGCGTTCACTATAACTTCACCTTAAATTGAACGCCTAGTTTTTACTACTAGCTTGGCTAACTTTCATATATAGTTGTATCTGACTCCAACCTAGTTTTTTCTCTCCTATGAGTAGCTATTTTCCACCTTTATTTTTATTGAGTGTGTCCTCCTTCGTTTGCTTCTAAGATTGATTATATCCCCGTGATCAAGATCTTTATTTTTTTTTGATTTATATTAATCTTTAAGAAATATATGTACTTTAAAGAGTTGCAGTGCCTACTAAAAACGAGTTATGTACTCACCGCAAAAACTACTTATCTATAATAAAATTGCAAAGTGACCTACTCGACTTTCTATTTCCAGCGTCTTGTAAAAGTGGCATAAAACATCTTCAGATTGCTTATATACGTGCAAGTAACAAATTCGATTTTCTGTGCCTGTTCCTTGCAACATGGATGGATGCCTTAGCAATATTGGCAGCGTGTGGAGCTCTTGCAAGGACACTGAGTATCTGTTTAGATGCCATGACTGGAGGCTTAGCTAGAATTTTAATATTAGGTAAGAAAATAAATCAGCGCAAGAAGTTCGTTTTTCTTCTTTCGAAACTTTTTTTTTCAAAAAAAAACAACTATTTAATACTTTGAGGATTGTGTACATTAGAAGTTGCCGTTTTAAAATATTTTCATTCGAAACTTTTCCTTCTTTTGAAGGTAGGAACTCATCAACAAATGAACCATGGCCTGATGTTCTTGGAGTTGCTGTTGTTTTTCTAGTCACAGGGATGTTTATGTTAGGCCTGGAGGTAAATGGTGAAATTGAAATTTTACGAATCGCCTTGAAAATAAAAACTTTGCTTTTATAGAACACAAAAGTTTTCAGTTTTCTGATGACTTTAGGAATGCTTGGAATAAGTGGTATCCTTACAGCCATGTCCTCGCTTAGAGGCAAAACTGATGCTTGGAATAAAGAATATTTTCTGCCTAATGGTTTTTGGAGTGTAAGATGATCTACGATTGTCCTAAAGGTTAATAAATAATTTCTTTTCGCTCCTAGTTTCTAACAGCTTCGTCCTTGAGTACGTTTTCATATCCCAGCGAAATGCCTAATTTTCTAGACTGGAAGCGATTGATTGGATTCATCCTGGTACTACTCGTCGGGATTTCAACTGCACTATCTGCAGGATGTTTGTCGATGATCATTCGCTACAAGTAAGCTCTGTGTTAATACGAGTGGCATCCTGATTTTTGAAAATATCCTTCTAGGCCTGACACGGAGTACGTAGCCGTGCCACTTTTTCAACTGCTCGAATCAAATAGTCTTGATAAATTAATACCAGCCGCAGCGTGCCTTTTAGTATTATCGTGCTCCGGAGCGTTTTTGGAACTTTTTCCCGAGATGTGCAATGTTATTGTTCGCCTTGCAACCGCCGAATGGAAGATCCTTGCTCGTCAAATAAGTTACGAAAGTCCCGAGAGTGGTAGTCCTATGTTGGCAATTTTTATTGCAGGTAAGTTTTCATTAAACTCGTAAAGAAGTTTTTATTGGTATTTTGTATTTTCCGTTTAATTTTTTTTTGTTTCAGGCAGCTTATGTGCAATGTTGGCATTCGCTTGTCCTCTGCAAAACTTGACTCATATTTTGGCTGCCAGCCATTTCTGCGCGGGACTTATACGAGCATTTTATTTGCTCTATTCGCCATTCAGGCCGAAATTCATTCAGCAAACCAGTAAGTATTTTCGTGTGTGGCAATTTCAGCTTGGTCTTATTGTGATTAAGATAACCATATGTGCTCCTAATATTTGCATTTCGATAAAAACGTTATCTGGCAAATGGTTTCAGCGTTTTGTTTGCACTTTTAATCTAACGAAAACGACAATAAGCAAGATTGTGCAGCTTTTCGGTTAAATACATAACGACTAGCTATTCTGCTCTTATCTAAAGTTCATACTTACTAATGAAACAGTTGTAGGAATATCATCGACCAGAATCCAGCGCTGATTCTGTTAGCGATAAATGAGCCAGTCTGTTTATCTTACTGATTTTCAAAGAATGTAATACGAAAAAAACCACATTATACAAATACTAATAAAACTAATACCAGAGCTTAGTACCTACCTACCTAATATACGTTCCACAACTCAAACTCGCTGCAACTCGAATTCGTGCCAGATTCGAATTATTTGAATATTTTGGGGGTAGTGCTCTAAAAACAAATTTTTTCTTATCTCTGAATTTTACTATAAGCCACCACGTAGATACAATTTTCAGTACAATCTACTTTGAACTATCGCGAAACATTCTGTTCTTTCATCACCATACACCCCATTAAAAAAATTTGTTTTTTAGATGGTCCTCTAGCATATTGAAATGTATTGCAAAAAAAAGCAGTCCGTCTGTACGCCGTCCTTTAATAATGGATAGCTGAAACTTGGTATTTAGGTGAAGCTATAGTAATAGCACGTTCTAAATACATATTTTTATGTGGTACCGGGGGTATTTTTCCTAACCTCGGGACGGCTTATGCTAGACACTAGAAACTTGTTGGGTATATGTAGATGTACTAGTAAAGTAACTCATTTAATTTTATTGGTGCACGGAAGGGAGCACAACAAATTATTAGTGAAAATGGGTGCATATTTTTTAACGAATATCATATCTCTTAGGTCATCTGAAGTATTTAATTAATTACGGATTCTCCAGTTAAATTTCAATTTCAGAATTTTTTTAAAATGGTCGTATACATTTTGACGATTTCCGCCATATAGCTTTGGTTCACTGAATTTTTCTATAATCGCCTAAAACATCTTTCAGGACCTTCTTCCTTTTCAAACACTAAGAGGATATAAAAGGGTTGTACATGTTTTTACGAATTCCGCCATATTTCTTGAAAGTGAATCAAATGTATTAAACAACATCAAATTGGGTTTTACATCTTCGTGCTTTCTTCATAATCATCAAAAAAATTATTTCAGTATTTTTGGATATACAACTCGAGTTGGTATAAAGGGGTTTCATACGTTGTCACGTATTCCACTTACTTCTTAGATCTGATGAGATTTCGAATGGATTTTAACTTCCCAACGCTTCCGATATAATCGCCTAAAGATTATTTTGAGGATTTTTGAATATTCAACCCCAAGAGGGTGTAAGGAGTTGTATACGTTTTCACAGCTTTCAACATATTTCTAAGGTTTGGTGAGATATCAGATTGGTTTCTACTTCCAGACCTTTTTATGTAATCGATTAAAAACCAATATCAGGTTTTTTGAAATTCAACCATCAGGGCGATGTGAAGGTGTTGAGTACGTTTTCACAAATTTTGGAAAATCTGTAGTACCTTATGAGATATCAAATTTGTTTTATCGCTGTTTATGTAATCGTGTAAAAACTAATATTACAACTTTTCGAAATTCACCCCCAAGGTGATGTAATGAGTTTCTTATACGTTTTCACAAATTCCGTCATATCTCTTAGGTTTGATGTAATCGCCTAAAAACTAAAAACTAATTTCTGAATTTTTGAAATTCAACCCCGAAGGGAATGTAAAAAAACCTCCTTGTCTCACTTTAGCCGCATCCCGAACTTATACCCGAAAAATAATAATTTCTCGCCCTGACTCTTGGCAGATTGTTTATACTTAAATTAAAAAAGAAGAAGAAAGTGAATCAAATGTATTAAAATTTACGATCACACGATCATTTAAAAAATAAATACCTTAAAAACAATGGGGAGTATTTTAATTTCGAAAATGACGAGACTGTATTTTTGTTAGCTAAAATAAATACAGCATGATCGACTTTTCAATGTTAGATCATAAATTTCTCTGCAATATGCGCAACATAAGATCCGTAAAAACAGTTACAATATCTTTTCATAATATCCAACTTGAGAATTCGTTTCTGATAAGACGGATTAAGCTCCCACACGGTTAATATATCACTAATTTTTTTGTGCACCTTCATTATTTATTTTAATAAATGTATGCATCTTGGATTACATCAAATTTTATGCGAAAATTCCTAAGCAAACAAATACAAGTACCATAGCCGAAATGATATACTTCGATGGATCATAAACTTTAAATTCAAGTGCGGCTTAAAAGGCTCTGTTCATCCGAAAGCCTTTTAACTTCCTCCACCCACGATCTTATTAATTCCACTTAATTGATATGTTGCTCAGTCCAATTCGAAATTTAGTGTGATCGAGTGCGTTGATTTTAAAATTCTTATACTTCCATACGGAAATGTACTTGTACTTTCTATTATACTTGTTGAAAATCACAGTCACAATGACGCGTCTATTTTGAATAATTTTTCTGTTAAGTTGTTACATTTCCAAAAAATCCATTTCACTTTCATGTGAATCTTTAATTATCGAGCGTTACGTAATGGTTGCGGCACGATCTGTTTGATTTGAAGGAGTGCCGTTTATAAGATCTTTTTCGATCCAATTTTTCAGATGAAACGTCCTTGTCTTATAGTCGCCTATCGACAATACCAACCAATCACACAACAACTCGACGTCGAAGTCTTTGGAACTTTAATAAGCCGATACAGAGCGCTATGAAAAAGTCCAAGTCGAAAAAGAAGTGCAATAGTGAAGTCGAACGGGAGTGGCTACTCCTTGGAGAACCTTCATCGCCCCGTCCAACTGTGTCGCAAATCGATGCGGAATCTTCGATTCTTTCGGATGGTGAGCCGCAGGTATTTGCTTAGTTTTCTTAAGATTAAAACCTGGTCATTGTGAAAGTAAATTTTGTTTTGTATTGTTAATATTTTCTTCCCAGGTATCCGATATGGAGTACATTGCGAAAATAGAAAATTCGGATTCGGACACTTCAACGGACATTGACGCAATTGTTGATGAATATCGACAGAAAGTTAAGGTAAATAATAATTTTGTTTTGTTGCAAAATGCTTTTATCGATTCTACCTATGCAACGCTTTGATGGGTCATTGAGCGATTTAGTGCGTTCATAAATGCAAAAATACTTCATAATATTGTTGTAAACGAATCAAATTAAATTGAACTTGTATAAACAAAATTATTTTCATCGTAACATTTCCAACTAGGAAGTACGTGTTTACAAATTACTACGGTGAAATTAACTGAGTTTCAAATATTTAAAACTTGGTGGACAATTCGGTTTGTTCTGTTTTGATTTCTTTCAACCGATTCATAAAAGTAAATGTTATGTTCATATGAAATTTAAAGAAACCTACCTACATATTTGTATATTACTTGAAAATCGTCAGTAAATGTGAATTAGAAATTTAGCGTCTTCTTTTGAATGTCCGTATAATCGTGTCGAATAAAATTCCGATTGCGTAAATTTTAAATTTTATTTAAAAAAATAAATAATTATGATTAAACATTTTAAGAGCTTCCCTTATGTCCTTTAATAAAATTCTCAATAAAAATAATATTTATCATATTTTATATTTAAAACGAGCTATACTACGAAAAGTGAAATAAAATCCGGGTCTAAATGTTACTAATCTTACTGAAGATATGGCCCAAATTAGCGAAAAACCCATTTCTTTTGAAACTGTAAAAGGACATTGAGGAAGGTTGGTTTAAATGGTTGAGTAACTCACCAGAAGGCATTTGTATCGAAGGCCAAAACTAAAAGAGGATTGAATTTGCCAAGAAATATTTAAATAAAGGTACTGACTTTTGGCAAAAAGTTATTTTCACAGACGAAAGTAAATTTAATGTTAGAAAGAACATAATACAATTATTTTTAAAGAATTTTTGTTTTCACAAATCCTATAGCCTTGTTGACTTTATAATTTTTTTTTTGTTGTACGAATAATTTTGTGTCTACCTCTATGTAAGAAGTCATGAATTTTTCGGGTTTTCGGCTTACAGGGATACCTTCGCTTTCGCTTTCCACTACTGAAAGGAGACACCCCATTAAACTTATTGAGGATTTCTTTCAGTTTCTTGTATTCAAAACATAATTTTCATTTTTTTAGTCTATCTTCAGATGCCAAATCCTTTTCTGGTATGAAGTTATATAAAACGTTCCAAATTTCAACTTTTTGGTATAAGCCGTTCCTGAGATAAAAAAGGCTGTTTGCATCCACCCTGATAAAAAAATGGTTTTACTTTATTATTTTAATAATAAAGTATAGTTATCGATTTTTAAAAAAAAAAATTTGCTACCCTGAAATTTTTTTTTTATGCGTTTTATGACTAATAAGCACCAAAAAAGCAAAAAAAATTTTCAGTCCGTCTGTGCGCCGTCCGCCGTCCGCCGTCCGCCGTACGCAAAACGTTTGAAGGCTTATAACTCCTAAACCCTATGAGCTATTAAATTGAAATTTTTTTTATTAATAGACTGGGTAGGTTCCTTGAAGTGACCACTTTTTGGGTGGTCGGAGTATGAGGGGGGAGGTGGGGGAAGCGTTTTAGACGAAAAATTTTGGTTTCTAGATCTCAGCAACCGCATACGCTAGGAGGCGGAAACTTGGAATTTATATAGAACATTGATAGTGGACCCATTTGCAAAAAAAAAATGATAATATGGGTAAAGGGGTGTGGGAGTGGGGGGAATAATAATGCGTCCGAAACGCTCGAAAGCCGAGATCGAGACATTCTAAAATCCAGATCTCCTAATCGGTTAATGTCTCGAAATTAAAACTTAATGAACGTCTGTGGGTATACTAGGAGAATAGATTCGAAACAAATTTTTGAGAGGGGGCAGCGACGTACGGGGGTGGGGTTTGAAAAACTTTAGATTACGATATCTCACGAACCAATTGCACTAGAGAAATAAAATTTGGTTTCTGTATAAATGTTGACAAATAAAGTTTGCTGAAAGTAAAATTTTTTAAGGGGGCGGTGGAGCATGGAAGTGGAAGGGGTAAGCAATTTTTAAAAAAATCACGTCTTATATCTCAAGCACAATGTAAGATAGATGCTTAAAATTTTTACCAGAGATAGGCCTAATAGACCCCCGGCAGAAAAAAAAATTTTGAAGGTGAGGGTGGAGAGGGTGAGGCTGGGGGAGGGTGAAAAGGAAAAAGTTCCGATTTTTATATCTCCAGAACCTATAACAATATAAAGCTGAAACTTAGTATTTAGATAGAACTATAGTAGTAGCATGTTGGAAAAATATAATTTTTTATAGGGGTAGTATGGTACGGGAGTGGGGGGTGTTTTTCCTAACTATAGAACGGCTTATGCTAGAAAGTTGAAATTTGGTATGTATATGTAAATCAACTAGAAAAGTAATTTTGATTAAAAAAAAATTCAAATATCTATTGGCGTTCGGAAGTGGGGCAAAAAAAATTATCAGCGAAAATGGAATGCATATATTTTCACGGTTTTCCCAAATATTGAATTCATTTTTATTGTACATCTTCTTGATATAAATACCTAGAAAGCGTTTTCAGGATTTTTTAAAATTAGACCCCCAAGGTGGTGTAAAGGGGATTATACATTTTCACGAATTCAGCCGTATCCCTCAGGTCTGATTAGATATCGCATAACTTTTTACTTCCACGGGCTTATTTAATAATCACCTAAAACTTGTTTTCAAGGTTTTTCCGTTTTCAACCCCTAAGAGGGTAAAAACGGGTTGAACTCTTTTTCACGAATTCCGTCATATCTCTTAGGAGTGATAAGACATCGGATTGGTTTTCACTTCCTCGGGCTTTTTTTATATATATCTAAAAACTCATTTCAGGATTTTTGGATATTCAACCTCAAAGTGGGTGCAAGGGGGTTGTATATGTTTTCACAAATTCTTACATTTTTCTAGTTCTAATGAGACATCGAATTCATTTTTACTTCCAAAGGTTTCCTACATAATCGTCAAAAAGTTGATTTCGGGATGTTTGTTATTCAACTCCAATAGGACGTAAGGCTTTCGACATATTTCTCAGGATTGATGAGATATTAGATTGGTTTTCACTCCCACAGACTTTTTATATAATCGTCTTCAAACGCATTTCCGATTTCATGTAATGGCCCGAAACCAAGTCACGAAAAACCTTCTAATGGCGTAACAACTGATATTATACTAGGACTAGATCTCGTCCCGGTGTATGAACCAATTATGTAATTAATATGTTATATGAGGCAGCGGCGTAAGTATTCTAGCGCGACCCCATTTTAACCGCTTTCCGAATTTTTTTTTTGTTTTCAGTCACATAGTAACCTACACCGCATCTCAGAATTAAACTCGTTCCGAACTTCTACCGAAAAAATAATAAAGTTGCGCCCAGACTGTTGGCAGATTTTTTTATATTCTTCTATGCTAGCTCAATATAATTTTCAAATTAAAACCATGCGTCGTTAGTAATTCTTGAGATATAATAAACTCGTCATAGACCCCCCCAACAATTTTACAAGAGGTCCACCGACGTGCATACCTACTATATAAAGTTCAAAGTAGTATTTCAAAGAATTCTAAAGATATTAAACGTAGTTTTCCAAATAATTTATTGTATTCCCCTTTCGTGCGTCAACGCTTCCTTCAAATATTTTATTTAACTAGGAACAATCTACGACTTTTGTAGACTCTGAATAGAGCTAAACTATTGTTCAATTAATTGAATAGGTAGGTGTATACAGGCTGATTTGAATTAATTTGAGCAAGGTAACTCACTCGTCACTACCTTTTATTGATGACGCAAAGTTAATCAATCTACAACGTCAATCAAATATATTTTTCTTTTTCACGCAAACATATCGAATATTTTTTAATATCAGGTTTAGTTCATGTAAATATCGAGAAATATATATAGAGAGCCAACATTTTAATTGTTTACAAAGGTTGCCGAACTCCGACGGAGAGAGAGATTTTTTTGACTAGTAGCTATGCAGATATTGTTTCTATTATACTCGTAATGAAGCAGAAATCAACTTCATTGACACTTTCAGTACAAAGACCAGTACGGTACTAGTTGTAAATTTTATGAAATTTATGATCTATCTACTGGAAAATAAATCGCCTATGTAATTCGGAAATGGTAAAATCGAAAAATCAATAAAATGCTCACTTGATACCTTTCAAATTTTTTACGCATTACTTAATTCACTACCAATGTACTACAATTGCACGAGTACATCAAATATGATTCCAGTGCAATCAATTCTTGTACTGTCAATTTTTACACATTCGCAGAAATAAGCGCTGTCGTTTTGGGTAATTCGAGACTTTCTCGTTCTAATTATCACCTCAATAATTCATTTAGCACCGTCATTAATATAATGCAAAGCCTATTTTAAATTTGAAAGAGGCACGTGTTTCAAACTGCACGTAGAACGCTTTTTGTCATAGTCAAAGTATGGAGATATTACGGTATGTGAGTTAACAATTATTTTTTTTATTAATAATAACTACTGCACATTCAAAAAGTGTGTGCTATGAGTTTTTCCGTTATTTGAGTCTCAAATGAATGGATGTATTGTTCTGTGGCATAGGACATTGACAGTGCTATTTTCCGAGCTAATTTTGCGAGCTAATTTTGCTCGAAATATTTAATTTGAAAATGTTCTATAATACAAGAATGAGTTAAGCCATTATTGAGAAATGTTCAAATTGGAGGCTTTTCCTTCGAAGTATCCTGACGGAAATTCTTACACAGCTAAAAAATTATTAATATGGGATAAACATTTTAAATTTATTTTTACCAAAATCTGTTTTTTCTACCACTTTAGTAAAAACAACAATGTACCTAAAATAGTTCTGAATATAACCGCATGTTACAAAGATTTTATTAGCAAATGTAAACTTTCAGACACCAACTGTTTCGAAGAATTAAAAATCTGCATTTTTTATTTTTATAATCCATAATTGTTGCATTCATTAATAAGGAATTTAGGCCTACTCTTTTTTGAGAATTTCTAGGGTATTCTACTGAAGCGAAATTTCTGGGATTCATCCTGGATAAAAGAAAGTGATTTGAATGCTCAATTGGACAAAGTTCTTGGAAGGGCCAAAATCTCTCCCTGGACCTGTATACTGTATTTACTCTCATTCCTAGGCCCATTACGACCTACGCGGCGTCTGCCTTGTGGAAAAAACAAAGCTGAAAACTGCTTAGCTTAGGCTTATAAAACTACAAAAATTGGCATGACTGACTATCACTGAGGCGGAGATGGGTACTACTCCAACGGCTGCCTTAGAAGTGCCTCTTGACCTAGCTTCTTATCACTTAGAAATACAGAAAGAAGCAAGGATCACTAGATACAAACTTTTCAGCTTAGAGGACGAGACAGAGCGCAAAATAGCTAGCCCAACTCTTTCCGCGGAACTCAACATGGATCCCATACTAGTGATACCTTTTTCTGATTCAAGGTTCCCGAAATTTAATTTCACAAAGTCAATCAAAGTTTTCCTACCGAAAACAGAGGATTGGACGACAAACAAACCCACAGGGATCCATAATCTGGTACACAGACGGATCCAAAACTGGCCGCGGTGTGGGTGCAGGAGTTTGGGTAGTTCCCCCAAAATTGAACATTGAAATATTTCTGGTTTTCTCTCACTATCCTTCATCCTTTATGTCAGACCGTCTCCACTCCGTACTCGATTTATTTTTTTTATTTAAACAGACAGTACACCCACCGTGTCAAAAGAGTTATGATTCAGTTCCATCACAGCTTCACTTCTCTAGACCCCTTGCATTTCCTTAAGTTCCTTTTAAGTGGTGACTTTTGGGGAACTAGGTGTGAGGGAAGATCATTTTTGGCAAAAAATGTTGGTCTAATAAAAATTTAAGGATTTACTTACCATTTTTAACAATTATAGACTTTTTCTGATTTTTCTAATACTAGAGCTGAACAAGATAAAACCATATTTATTATTGTTAAATTATCTAGAAAAATGGTGTAACAACATTTGTCATCAAAACAATGGTCTAGCTTCTACAAATCGTCAAAGATGGATTTTAAATTTTTCAAAACTCGCGT
Organism: Beris morrisii; assembly: GCA_951812415.1. Lineage (NCBI taxonomy): Eukaryota > Metazoa > Arthropoda > Insecta > Diptera > Stratiomyidae > Beris > Beris morrisii. The sequence goes on from OX638311.1 coordinate 22,252,073, forward strand.
TCTTGTAGAGTTTTTTTATGATATGTTTAATTTGCGATTTTGAGGTTTTTCGTAGTATGAAAGATGATTTTATTTTCAAGCCCTCAGATCGATCCCATCATTGTATAACGTATTTACGTATCACCAATCTTTTCTTTGTAAGAAAAGAGTTTTTTTTCAATTGTTCCAATAAACAACGTCGATCACAAAGTGCATTATAGGGATCTTAAAAAGCTACCAAAGAACTAATCAATAACCGAAATAATTTAGTTAATTTTATGCCAAGGCCCGTATTGTAACAATAATAAAGTTTCTGGCCTAAATCTTTCGATTTGGTTGCTTGATTTTATGGAATTATGATTTCTTTGATATTGGTATAGTTAAAGAATTAAAAATTATCAATTTTCTTTATTTCTTATTTCCAGGTAACCACCGCTGGTCCAATGGAGAAATCTCTCCGAGTGCCGTCAGTTATTTCTTGGAGAATAACAATATTAGCAATTGCTACGATCGCTACGAGTATTACAATATCAATAGCGGGAATTGTTCTAAGTATTCCTGCCATGTACATCACCGGAATAACAGGTAAAAAACTATACTGAAACTCTCCTGAATTTCCAAGATAACTCCCACATATTTACCAGGCTCCGTAATCATAAGTCTGATGATGTCCTTTCTACCAAAATTCGCTGGAACGACGACTGATATCCATCCGATAGTTTCTACAGCTGCACTATCTCTAGGCGCAATACTGCTATCGGCATGTCTATCCAATTCGTGGCCAGCCATCATATTCTGGATTCTAGCCGGTCTTATATTGTTCGCTCGATGCGACACCTGGTGTTGTTTGTGTCTGGAACGTCCAACATCGCATCAAATAATTCCCAGTGTTTCTGGCAAAACTGCGACTATTCGAATTCCTAGACCGCCACGTGGAGTTATTGTTCCAGGACGCATTCCAGGACACAGATGACAATTAGAGTCCTCAGAGAGCGAACAGTTCGATGAGGATACCACGGAGGAATGGACCGACTGAATTTTTTCGAAATTCGTTTTATTCGGGACGACGACATTGAGCTTGTTCTTTAAATTGGGAAAAAATATATATAAAAGAAACCTATATTTTTGTGATTTAGGTAGTTTGTTACTATTTAGATAAGCTAGCGGTTTAGTTCGATGCCATGTATGCAGGTGGAATCTCCATGTTGTATATATGTTGCCGCACTTTTGGAACAACAGTACGGATTGGAGCGTGCCTGTATTAAGTCTTATACATTTTTTTGTTTGCGTGTATTTCAAAGATTTCTAGCAATTTATTACAAATATATTCTAAAACTTGCATATTACGGATGTATAAACTTTTTAATAAAATGTGGTCTTATTATTTCTTGAGTTTTTCTTGCACGAAAAAAGTATTGTTCTTAACCCTTCGTGGTCACACCTCTGTATTCAATCTTGGTGATCACACTGGGTCGATTCTACCGAGTCAAAAAGTTCAAAACGGTATTGTGACCAAACTATCTGTTCGAAGTAGTTCAACAAATTACGGAACATGCTCTGAACGTTCTAGATGAAGTATGAAAAATTTATTTATAAGAAATAAAATGGCGACATGTTAAAGAAATTTCATGAAGGGGTGAAAACGGCAATTTCTCGCTAAAAAAATTATAGCTTCGTCTAAATAGTAGCATAGTGCACGTTCCAAAAGTCATTTATTCCGACATATGTAGAGGGTCCATTTAACGCCCAAGGTTTTTTGTCGGGTCGATTCTACCCCGTGTGACCACGAAGGGTTAATATCTACTATGAATGCCTTACATAGAGAAAAATTCGGATCAATGAAAAAGTCGTTAAGACAACGATCAAAATCATCAGACATTTTTCATGACATGTAAACCGTACATTAATATTATGAATCTCATTTTATTAAAGCACATACAGACTCTCCGAAATCAACACCTACTTCCGAACAAGGCATCTTTGCCTGGTATTAATAAAATATATTAATTATCTTCATACTAATAATTCACAGATTCATAATATTGATGAAAGCAACAATCGTAGTAATGAATATATGTTTTAAACTATATTACGAAGTGCGAGTACGAGTATCCGAGGTAGACATGATTTGTTTATTATGCTGATGTACATTTTCATGGCTTGGATGTTACTTTTTGGCCAGCTCAATGACAAGGCAATGTAAAATATATCTTAATCGACTCAGTTTCCGGAAGTTTTGTCAAAATTATTAGTCAAAAGTTGCTATAATTTTTATAGGACATTTTGTGCACGATCTTCGATAGTAAAGAACTATTTCATATCGCACTAGAACTACGAGGATGATATGTAAAACAAGCAATGAAAAATTGTGTTAAATTTCTCTTAACCGCAATAGCACACTACTAAATGGAGTGTCACGTTTTCCATGTCCACACGATTGCTCTACAAGAATGGCCAATTAACAATAATTTTCTTTATTGTGATATGATATGAATATGTTGTCGGTGTGCTGCTCACATGTCAGACAACACGTTTTCCTACATACTCGTGAAGATTTAAGTACCTTTAGTATTTAATGCGGTTGAAATCGGCATATCTTTATGCTTCAAGCCGAATAAGATGTCTTTATGCTACCTAGCATTTTCGTGCTTTTTTTGGGTTTTATCATTAAAATACCTGGAGTGCCTACTACAATTAAATCTGGTATTTTTTCTGTGCCAGACTTATTTAGAGCACTGAGCAAAGGTCAGGTACCACTGACCAAATTTGCTTGCACTTTTAATAGCTTTGCACTGCATTTAGACTACATCTAATTCTTTGTTGACAATATTTTCGGTCGGCTATTGTTAGGTGAGTATTTTATGACCGGAGTGTCGTGAAAGTCTGTTAAGTTGTTTTTGTTCTTCTGCTATTAAATTGTATTTTTTTTAGTATTTTTCAGAAACTAAGATCGAAAAGTTGATCTGATTCTGTTCCAGAAATGTGAAATTTTTATTTTCATTCCAGTCTTTATCTATTGTTGAAAATTGCGTAAAATTTTAAGATTGAGATTAAATTCATATATTTTGTATGGTGATACTTAAGGGTAAACGAAGAATGCCCTAGGTCAAAGAAGTTGCGATATGTTTGTAGTAATTACCTACTACTCACAATAAAGTTTACGTAATTATGGAAATGGATACAACCCTTTAGGTAAAAGTTTAGTTTGAAATAGTTTCATCATTCGATCGTTATAACCGCCAGTCTGGTGGGAAAGGATTAGTTTAAAAAAAATTTACATGCTTTTATTTAAAGTCATATTCCATCTCGAATATGCTGGTGTTTTGCCAGCTGTTTTTATTGTATGATGTTTTGTCAACGTAGTGTTTTAGAAAAAAAGTAAGCAGATTAAATAACGAAAATGTATAAAACTACTGTTCAAGAACGCAGAATAATAACACAGAAGAAGCATAAAGAATAAATACACAGTATTCCAATGTTAACCACGAAAAAGATATGAAATGGTAAGATCGCTCATTGCAAGTCTTTTTGTGGTAATTGGAAATTTTCGGAAATTGTCTCAGCGTATCAATAAATTAATTTATTATTATACAGTCTTTTACAGTCATTTACATCAAAATCATAGAAATATCGTCATCAACTCTTAGAAATTTTTTCTTATTTTAACGAGCTCGTCAATATACTCGTATCTATGGCTTGATGACGATATTTGTATGCAAACTGTTTTCACATCCTTAAGCAGTATAATATAAAAGCAAGCATACTTTTAGGGGAGGAGAGCATATTATATTAGACTATTACATACAGTTAACATATTAAAGTATACTCGTATTGTGTCCACTATGTAAGTAAATCGGATTTCCCCTAATGTCTTTCTTTAATCCTTCTTTTGTCTGCTAATCGAAAATAAGACTACTAATTTAAAATATTTCAATGGAAAATTAATTACATTTCGAATATAATAATTTGATTTAACAAAACAAACACTTCTGATAAGGAGGTATGTACTCGTAAATGTCCAATATTGAATTTAAGGTATTTAAGATTTGGATAGAGTAACGAACACGATCCTATTGGAAAGGCAGCATTGATTTGGCACAGATAGCACCTTTATTTTCGAAAAAACTAGTCCCGGAGTAGATTTCAAATTTATTCATATGTATGGGTAATCTAGTATATCTTAATAGTTTTGTCGAAATCACTAGATTTCTGCAAATTCATGAAATCTTTGTAACTTAGCTATGAGATAGTTAAGAGTATTTTCAGTAACTACTACCACTCCACATATTAATTATTTGAATACTGATTAACATCCAAAGATTAAATCTCAAGATTTCGATAAGATTCTATTAAATTCCCAAATTTGAATGAATCAGAAATCTAATTGAGTAAAAAGGGTAGTTCAAAAGCTAATCAAAACAACCTGAACAGTAGGGTAGGAACATTTTTATTTTTTTAAAGACCTTATCTGATCGGGATAAAGTTTAAAACATATAGTTTTTACACTAATTAGGACCATTACAGGGGTTGGAATCGCGAAAGATATCTTTGGGGACAGATTCACCATACAAATAATAGCCACCCTAGTGTACGGCCCTGAAATTGTCTTTCATTCATCACAATTACCTGTACAAAATATTAAAATATTTGAAATTACTTAATAGTAATGCAAGCTTTAAAAAATCTTTAAAAATCTTAGAAAGTAAATTAAAAAATTGAACATCATAGTCATGATGAAATAAATCTTTCAGAGCGGTGTACACGTTTTTCGAGGTTTTCAAAATCTACTTGCCAAAACCTTGCGATGTAAATCAGCTATAAGAGACTACTCGTAGTTATTATAATGTTAAATAGTATTAGAGAATTTTCGGGCTTTTTTTAAGTTTTGAATAAGGAGAGTAGGCTAGGGTAGGGTATGGTGGCAGTCATCTAAACTCAATAAGCAGACTAATTGAATATATATATACTTAATAAATTACATTGATGAAAAATATGCTTTTCGTAGATTTTAAGTATTGTAGGATAACTTAATAACTGGAGTGATAATTTCTTCGTAGTCGGCCTGAAGTCTGTGGATTTCGGGCTTCGAATTTCAATGCCAAATCTTCGGTTTTATCAAATATGTATGAAAGTTAAACTATTAAAAATTGAATACACTACTTTTCTAGTGGTCTTAAAAACTGTTGGTTTACATTGATTAAATATAGAACAGAATTGACGAAATTACGAGATTTTGATAAAACAAAATATTCTGTTATAGATTTCTTATACATCTAAGAAATTTTAAAGAATTTTTGGACTTTTAAATTTTGTCGAAAATGATATCGAATTCTACTGAAAGCGAACAGCCTTGTAATTTTGTTCACCATGCTTTGGAATCAAATAATTTTATTTTATAGTACCTGCTTATGCTATTAAATTTTCCATTCCTTAAAGACTTACAATAATACAATACAGATTCAAATTTTTGGAACCATATAGTCAGCTGATACATTAAAAAAATATCAATGGAATGTCTTCATAGCGATGTTAATTCTTGTCGAGATTCCGAAATACCGGTACCTAAATCTGGCGATGTAAATTAGTTATTGGATGCGGAAATGAAAAAGTTGATATTTTCAAGCAGTAGGAACGCAGCGACCATAACATTTGTACAATTGCCATGCTCACTGTTCTAGCGGCTAACCACCACACCTAGTCTCGCTACAGTACCTACTGAACGTCAGTAGCCTTCCTCTTGAAAAAGCAATATGACCGCCACTGCATCATCATCCTAAAGGTTCCACTGCTGCTACCTTGATCCAATAAGTTCTGCCTTACTCTACGGTAGCGCTAGCCACTAGGTCCCTCACCAGATCGTTCAATTCCTCTTGACTCGTTATTGACCTTGCAGATCACTGCGTGAAAAGTCAAGATCCTTTTAAGTCGATAGTATTAATCATCTGCTGTGGAGGTAACGTTTTCCTGCATTTTAATTCACCAACTGGATACTTACAGAGATGGAACACTCTTAAATGCAGTTCACCAACTAGATGATTTTCTGGTGACCCGAAGGTTGCGTGTTCAGATCACGCCGGGTCTACTAGATTATGGGAATTCTAGTTTAATTTAAACACCGTCGTTTTAGTAGCAGGCTTGAAGTATGCTCAGTCTTAATATGAACCAAGTATGATATAAAATGCCATTTTCAGTTATTAGCGTCTATAAGTACTCGTAAGAGCGTATACAAAATTTAATCCAACTCGGTTGAGCGGGTTTTGAATTATGGGGCACAAACAGTGATGCCAATTTAGTGCTTTCAGCGTTAAATTTGGAGCTCAAAATATCGTCTCAGCGGTCAAAAATTAGTTTTACCGCTCGCACTTTATTTGAATATGCCTGCGATTGATATGAAAAAATTAAATTTTAGTGCCTTTAAATTGAAATTAACACTCAAAATTTCATATTTTAGTGCTCAACCAAGAAAAATACTTGGCAACACTGGGCACAAACATGAAGACAAACTGAAAATCGTCTACAAATTTATCTATAGTATTGCGTTTTATTGCGTTCAAAACAAATATCGCACCGTCGTTATCACTGTACCTCTAGAGTGTGTATTTAACAGTACCGGAATTACTGAACTAAAATTCAATACAAAACCGCAAATCGGAACGATTTATCACTCAGTATGAATTAAATTGATTAAACAAATAAAACCTCCGAATGAAAGTGATCGCGACGAAAGCCACAACTGCTAATTACTAAAAAAACGCTCGTTTTTTTAATTCAAATTTTAAATTGTAATAATTTGCGCCAATATTGACGCTACTTTCATGCGGTTATGTCGCCATGATTACACACGATAGACAAATTTAATAATAAACTTGTAACTGACAAACTTATTCCGGATTGTAGTATGATGCAAACTTTGCATAGAAATTTGTTGAAAAACATAAACAACCATTTAAAAAAATTGTTAAGGGCATTGACAAGATGAGCGGGATGTTTTGATGTTATTTGAATTGTTGTTAGTCGGTGCAAGGCAGGTGAGTTTTCGTTTTTCAAATCGTGAAGTACTTACTAGTTAAATTTGCAGTAAAACCGCAGTAGTGCTACGGACGAATGCGGGAGAGAAAAGTGAAAATTCCGTGTGGCGATTATTTGCCTAAACAATTCTCGGGGATACAATCTTAAGCTCTAGTAAAATAAAAAATAAAAATCTGATTTTATAAGTCATACTTAATGCCCCAGTTTAAATACATCCACTTCCAGTCGGCCACGAAACGGCATACGACGCAAGACGCTCTTTAACACGGCCCGGTAAGTTAGTAAGGTGACTGGAAGTCCGAAAGAAGAAGTCTACCTGTCCACACACAAAAAATTTACCTTTAAACATCGCCAAAATCATCGGTCACTCCAAGAGAAGACTCGGTTGAGTCCAAAGCTCCTAAAACGCTTAGCGCGCGCATTAATGGAGTTAGCGGTTTACAGACGTAGCGTTCAATCATGAAGTCGATCGTAATAGTCACCCTTATTTTTGGATTGTTTCATTTTTCAGAAGGTAAATTTCATCTTTAAATAATTTTTCTTAATATTTTATTCATTCGGAATTTTTATTTGCTTTTAAGGGAAACCCTGCCCGGAAGAGTTCAGACCTCATTTATCGCGATGCGATAGCTACTATCGGTGTGTCGTACTTCCGTCGAAGGCGCATGTTTGGGTGCCATCTAAGTGTGAACGGGGTCTTATTTACGAACCGAACCTAAGGGTTTGTGTCCTGCCTGGTGACGATTGGGAGTGCACCTTAGGTGAAAGCAGCCCGCAGAAAACGGACGAGAACAACATCTACGGAATCGATTCCTTGGAGTTCTACCCGAGCCGATCTCAACAGGAAGTGAAACTGGTGGAAGATATGAAAAGTGATAGTGACGAATCGACGGATTACATCGAAGTGAAAAGTGTCGAGAGTAACGCAAATAGTAGTGAAATTGTTTCTAGTGATCGAATGGACAATGACGAAGTTTATGAATCGAGTGGAGATGGTGTTGAGGAAGAGGACACAAATGGACAAATGGAGTTAAAAGACGGAAGTTTAGAAATACCGCATCCTTCTTCGAAAGTGGATCCGAATCTATCAGCCCATTTGCAACGACTCACTCAACTCATCGAAGGCTTAAAGCAAACTTATCAAAACCAGGAAGATTTGAAAACGGATCTACGTCCAGACCAACTTAACGCGTTTCTTGCCCACTACAATATCAAATCACAATTTGATGCGATCAACCCGTCCTCGTTTGATAAGCAAATTATTCCAAAAGACGGAAGAATCGAACCCGATATTCTCCAACAAATCCTGAATAAACAGCAAAAACTTAATACTGCCTATGTGTCGAATAAAACCAATAGTTTTCCATCATTTCCTGGAAGTTATGTCCGAGTGGGTACCGTTTCGAAGCCTCCTACTATACCCGACTACAATACTAGAATCGTTCTGCAAAACACAAGTCCTGAGAAGCACTATCGTAATCCAGATGGATATTCAAACTCTCAGATCGTTGTTAACAGACCGGAAGGATCGGTAATGTTCAGCTTACCAGGTGGCGGCTATCAGCAACGTCCAGAACATCACCAGAAAGATACAGGCGTGCCACATATTTCGGAAGATACTCTAAAAACCGTACTAGAACTATCCAAGCAAATGGTTGCCAATCAAAATATTCGCCAAGTCTTTCCGAACAACGGGTTCTATCAACCGTATATACAACCATTGTATGTGCCTGTCCCGCTAATAAATCCACCCAGCCACAACAACAACCAGAACGATTATGACGACGATCATAGATATCAGCAAATCTCATCATCGTCCTATCCATCCAAACAGGATCAGAACAGAAAGCCTACAACCATCATACAGAACAGCGTAATACCGGTCACTATATCGACGGGTAGTGAGAGTGGCATGATCCCAAGACCTATTTCGGAATCGTCCAGTGAACAGCCAGCATACTATAAAGACGATCACAAGCTCGACAGCTACGGCAACGAAATCTCAAATTACATTGAGTACCCGCCATATCCGAGTAGCCCCAGCCCGAATACAAACTACCCGACAACAACACTTCGACCTTCAGTCCCATATGATCCACCACATGTTACACCATCCACGTACTTCACGCCGAGCCCTCATTTGAATAGTGCAAATGCAAACGGAATTTTCGGTACACAACAAAAATACCCAACATTACCATACCCCAGTGACCCCAATACAATCCAAGAGATACCGACACCAATCCAATCACAGTCGCAATTTTTCTCGCAATCCAGCTATACCGCACCGAACGCAAGACCTCAAGCATCAGCTTTTATCCAATCTGATCAGGCGCCGTACACCAGTAACAACAACTTCAATCCATACCCCATGATTCAAATGCGTCCATCTTCTGTAAATGTTCGTCCCAACAGTGTCCAAACCAGCTCCAATGGCGTCAGCATGGTCCAATCAACGAACAACGGCAATGATGACGGGACAGACATATCGGAATCTAATTTCAATTACAATCAGAACAATGTCAACAATCAGATCGTGAGCAATCTATTAGCATCAAATCTGGAACATCAGAATACACCGGCTAACAATAATCAACTGGTCAATTTAGGCGGGAATTTCATAAGCTACGATGTCTACAAGAATCAACTATTGCCAGCACTAGGCGGAATGGGTGGTCTGGGCAACAAGGTCGAGGTCATCACTTGTTCTGCCGGGATTCGTCAGCCTAACACAACGGATTGCACCAAGTACTACGTCTGCAGCAAAAAGGACGGAAAAGTATTATCCTACTCCTGTCCGCCGTATACAGGATTCAATGCACAGACGCATATCTGTGATGCCCAAACCTACTCGTTTTGCAGCCCTCAGGCCCTCTACAGCCGGTTCACCGTATCGGAGAATCGCAAGATCCAAATGGACGCATTGAAGACTCTACAGGATGCGAAAAACATCCGAAACGAAGCAATCCAAGCTCAGAATATTGCCAATTTGATTCGTCTAGAAACCCAAAAGGTAATGAACAACACGGTCACTATTAATAACCAGGGACTTCAAGAACCAAACATCCTGATGAACTATCTGAGCCAAATGCAACCTTCCGCTCAAAACAACATCCCCTACCCAGCAAGTCAAAATACTCCCAGGCCCGTAGTGGTTAACTCCGGAAGTGTGGGCAGTCAGAAGCGTAGGCGCTATCGTTGCACCGATGGGGCTAAGATACCCGATCAGAAGTCCGTCTTAAATTACTACGTCTGCTTTAAAACCAGTAGCGGTAAGATTAAGCGTCATAAGATGACCTGCACAGCGGGACTTATGTTCTGTGCGAAAATCTCGCTCTGCACGTTAACTCGGAAGTGCAACGCGTGACCTTGATGTTATCTGCAACATAATCATGCGAATTACAGAAAAAAAATTGTTTAGAGCTTGCCTTTATTTCTAGTGTCCATCTTGCCCTCTGATGTGGATTGTATTTATTTGTTGTTGTTAGTTTTCTAATAAATTATTTATTATTATTTTTATATATAAAACGTGATTTGTTTCAGTGCTTTGTAAGGCTTTCAGTTCCTAGTCGTGGGCGGTAAGTAGAACAGTTTGATTATAGAAGATGTTGTTAATCAGGTAACTAAACAGCACCTAGACTGGATCTTGATCGTGATTTTAATCTGGTTTATTTGTTGAACAGAGCAACGAAGTTAGACCATAGGAAGTCTATAGAGTACCTATTGTAAGCTTAGTACTGAAAAGGTTTGTAGCGGATATGACGAACCCACGACGACTCAACAATGCGTTGATCAAAGAAGTTGGCATTCACTTGTAAAATAAAATTTCAAAGGCTAAATTCGTTAACTGGCAAAATCTGCAATGGGAATAGTAACATGCTGGTCTTCCACTAGTGAAGCTAGACTGGAGTCTGGAGCCTGCACGAGCGAGTTCATCTGCTACCTCGTTCCTCTAGATTCTACAGTGGCGAGTGGCCTGGCACCCAGCTGAGGGTAATATTGTGCCATATGCCGATAGAGTTAAGAACGCCGCGACATCGTCTAACTAGTTTGGATAGTGTTGTGATCGAACTAAGGACCTTGAGGAAGGAACGCTTGGCAATGCAAATAGTGATGTCGTATACAGTGACTCTATTGCATAGTAGCTATTTCGCAGCGCAGTCATAGTAATTGTTCTGTACTTTGATCATTATGTCATTGATCGTGAGTTCGAGTTGTCAGGGTAGCATGTAACACTATACACTTACAATTACCAGTTCACTCTGTTAATTCTTCCTTCATTTCGAATTGAACTACAGGTCACCAAAATGAGTTAATTACTTCAGTCACTCCCCTTTAAAGAAGCGTTCTTTTAGAGTAGTTCACCCGTTAACGACCCATCTTTGGTTTTGTAAACATATGGGGTACCTACGGTACGTCTTTCTTTAAATTAGTGACTTTACAGATATGCCTAGCATTATTCTTATTGTTGCAGCTTTATACAATAATATACTTCAAAACCTTATGAACATCTAGGAACGCCGCGGTCTTAAATTTTTTGTATATTTATTTGATCTGCAAAAAATTTTTGCGACTGGTATCCGTATACCGGGGTCATCCATAAAGAGTGCCAAGCTTTTCATAGAGGGTAATAATCCACAAAATTGTTCCATTCATCTAATGACCTACATTATTTTCTAATGGCAATTTTGCCGATATTAAGCATTTAGAAATTTTTTGAAAAATCATTCTCAATTAATCCACGAATTGCATGGTACTTTGGTACTCGTAAAGTTCAGTCACGACTTTATTATATAATTTAGATATTAAACCGTAAAACCTAACTATGAGATGTATGAGCATTGTACTGTATGACATAACTATGCATTTCTAGGCCATTGATAAATTGTTGAATTAAATTGTTTCTGCTGTGATCAACATCAATATGAAATCGAAATTCAAGACGTACCTATTAATGGATCCACCAAACCCATGGCACGCTTTGTATCAGCGTTGGGTTCAGTAGATATACGAATTAAACTATACGACTTCACCATTATCTACGCAATTGCAATTGCGAATTGATGGAGGACTCGTATCCATGTCGTATGCATAGGCGTGCCGTGGACTGAAATCTGGCAGGGGCCAGAGGCCGAATGGCTCAGAACATACTATACTACTTCTTCCGAAAGGTACACATGCTTTTCATACAAGTTCGTCCTTTTTGTGTTTACAGATTGGGTGTTCGTATACACAACGAATGATTAGTCTTAGGCTACGACTTTGAAATGTTTTATACGTTGTTTTTCCAATAGCTGCAGTTGAAGGAAAGAATTTGAAAAAGTTCTTATGAGTCCTCCTTCGTGTAGCTACACCATGCAAAAATCCTGTAAAAATGTCTTCACTCAATTTAGGGAACTGACTGTCTTTTAGTTTCGAGTAGCAACTAAAAGAGAGTCCTTAAAATTGGATTCAATGTTCATGATTGAGTGATTCGAGAATCTAGATAGATAGATATCTTGAGTAGTATCAGCGATGCCAATTTTTCTTCAATTTGAAAATTTTTAGCGTTACCGAAGATTTGAAGACTTTGATAGCTATGTAGAAGTTTTTTTTGTATTCGTAAGATATTTTCTTCAATTTCAATAACAAAAAAAAATTTAATTTATAAATTCCTAGCTTATTTTCTATTATTTTCACTTAACAACTTCGTTTTCGTTTATATTTTCTCATCTATATTCATGTTCAAAGTCCGGCCACACTGATCTAATTACTAAAAATAACGTTTCCTTCCATCGCGTTTCATTTGTTCTTTATCGGGACACAAAATTAAAAGTAAACAGTATTTTATCCAGAAAACTAGTTTTGCTAAAATAAGTGAATCTTTTAATTTGAAAAGATTTTTACGAGGTACAACGAACCAGTGTTTTGAATTTAAGAAGCTTTTTTAAATTTACAAGACAATTAAATATCGTCTTGCATATTTCAAAAATTCTTCTGAAATTGATAAGCTTTTTAAATCTTTCTTGTAATAATTCGCGTTGCTATACGTTTGCATTTTCTTCAGTTGCAATGCAAACGATACAATCGGAATTTTAGAAAACCACCTGAATTTCTACTTTAATTTGTAAAATTGAAAACATCTTCTAAAGTTCTCGTAAAATTCAAAAATATTCTCAAAAAAGCTGGTTACGTTCAAAAACAAATCTTCTTTAGTTTATAAACTTGAAGAAAATCTTGTAAAATTTCGTAAAACTTCAAAATATTTCATGAGAATCTCGTTGTTTCAGAAACAATTTCTAATTTATTTTGCTAAATTGAAAGAATCTTGTAAATCTCTCGTCAGATCGAAAGAACAATGATTGTAAAATTCAAAACTGTCTTGTTATTTTCAAAAGTCAGTTGAGATTTGATTCGTTAATTTTAAAAGATTCGTTCATATTGTTTGTATTGTTAAAAAACATTTGACAAAAAAACAATTGATAAGTAAAGTGTTTGCGGTAGGATAGGAAGGAATTATTTTTCTGGAAGGGGCCAGAATTATTTCTCTGTTAAGTTCCAAGCCGGGATATGGGGGGTTCCCGGCCCCTCTCACTGCGCGCCTATGGTCGTATGTATTGTCTACGCAGGCAGATCCAATGCGAAAATGCGCTGTAATTAATTGTTAATCTTGATGAAATTTAGAATCCTATTTAAGTTACATCTAGGTACTTTAAATGCACGTTTTCAAGTTTTTTCCTTATTCAACCCCTAAAAGGGTATAAAAGGATTGAAGATGTCCGTAGATTTAGGGCCGTGTGTTTCTTTTACGTAAATGATGTTTCCTTATCGTCTTCAGGTAAACAATTAGGTGGCACCCAGAATAAATGAAGGTCAGTCTTCGACTGAGTGGACTACCCAACCAGGCGTCGGAGCCAGCCAAGACGAGGAGCCAAGGCAAGCCGAAAAGGTGGTGGCTAATCGGTTAACCCTTCGGTCTTCCATACAGGATATATTCTGCGGAGCATCACTTTTTTTACTTCGTTCTACGGAGTGGAATTGATCGGTCTGCGTCCGTCCTTTTGGGGGTAACAAGATATAATTTTCAGAAAGTGAATCCTTAAGGCATCTTTACGGGCTTCCTGGACCCCCTTCTACATACATGTCTGCACGATGCTGCTTAGAGCTATGAGAACAGTTGTAGAGCTGAACACTATGTTCAGTACATAGTGTACAGATTTTTTTCTAAGCGGGATTTATAGAATTTAGTCTAGACATCTAGATTGAAAGGAATAGCCGAAGAGGAAGGTCCAAAGAGCTGCCTTCTTAGGGAGTGTCACATCGCCACTCCAGTGGATTTTTGTAGTGCACGGGAATCTACTGGAGAAACAAAAAAAAAAGGCATATGTCTTAACGGATATTACGAAGGCACTCTGACACGCTCAGAGGTTGTAGGTGGGACAGTGCTGTTTTGGTGTGAATACTTGCAAAACTGAGGTATAGTACAATTACTTCTTACTACGCAATACAAAATACTAAATTTCTGGCTACATGAAGGAATATAAAATAACTCTGAAATTTTCTCAAGAAGGAGGGTGGATAATTCTTTTAATCGTAACTTTGGGCGTTGTGCCTAAGAACCCCAAGGTAGGTGACTATTGAGTTTGGTTGTGTGTAGTAGATGAAAGAAAGCCATTACATTTAAGAAAGGGTGGATTATTATTAAAGAGTAATCAGTCGTTGATGAATAAAAGAATGAAAAATAAAATAAAAATAAATAAAAGGACAGCATGGTGTATTTTGGGTCTATGTTCTTGAGCCGCATACCATCGGAGACTGTCGAGTTGAACAGTTAAACTTTCTCAGTTTCTCATGACCTTCCTATTCCAATTTTCACACCCGGGTACACCGACGTTAAATTTTTATTGCACAGACCAATGATTTACTCCCGCAACTAGCCCGGCTATCACTAAACCATGTCAGTCGGAATTGACATCAAATCTACAAACTTTTTCCGGTTGTGTTGAAATAACCATTACTCGGCTTCTGTTCACAACAAACTTCCGAGCCTTATCCCTTTTAGGTAAAGCTCAAAATCATAGCTCTATTCCCAAAACAAAGCTGAGGGTCCGTCCAGTGCTAATACTGACTAATAATTCTAGAGATTGATTTCGAGACAGTCTTCAGAACTTAAACGAATAATCAAAAAATCTGCCAATGGTCTGAGCGAAACTTTATAATTTTCGGGTCAAAGTTCGGGAGCGGTCAAAGTTCGGGAGCGGTCAAAGTCGGAGTATATCATCAGTTGTTTCGAAATTATGAGGTTTCTTGGAAATTTAGTTTTGTTCTTAAAAAAAATATTTTAAGTAGAGATTTTTAGCCGATTAAACATTGGAAAAGCCCGTGTATGGTAGACTATTCGGTATGTATATGGTACACTAAAAGCCCATAGAAGTAAAAACGAATTTGCTGCCTTATCAGAATTAAGAGATATGACGAATTGTTAAAACGTATACAAAGCCATTACTTCCACTTGGGGTTTTAATTTCGAAAAAATTGTGAAACAGGTTTTTAGACGATTTCATAAGAAGCAACTTGATATCTCATGAAACACGAGGGATTTTGAAAAATTTGTGAAAACGTAAGCAAATCCTTCACACCCCCCTGGTTTTAGGTCATTACATTAAATGCCGTAATACCCAATTTTTTATCTCATCAGAACTAAGAGATGGTAAAAATTGTGAAAATATGTGCAAGCCCTTGGGGGTTGAATATCGATAGATTGTGAAATGATTTTGTAGGCCATTTTATAAAAAGTCTGTGGAAGTGAAAAGCGATCTAATATCTCATCAAACGTATGAAATATGTCGAAGCTTTGAAAAGCATACAACCCCTCTACACCCCTTAGGATTGAATATCTAAGAATACTGAAATTGACATTTTGGCGCTTATATAGTAAACCTTAGGAAGTAAAAATTAATTCGATATATCATCAGATATGCATGGGGTTGAATATCCAAAAATAATGAAAGGAGTTAATAGATAAATATGAAGACAACACGAGAAAGTAAAAACCAATTCAATTTCTTATCACTTCTAAAAGTTATAATGGAATTCGTGAAAACGTATTCAACCTTAGGGGCTGAAAAAGAAAAAAACTTAAAAACAAGTTTTAGGCGATTATTACGCAAGCCCTTGAAAGTGAAAAGATTTTCGATATTTGATCAGACCTGTGGGATATGGCAGAATTCGTGAAAAAATATACAACTCATTTCCACCACCTCAGGGGTCTGAAAAAACTTTTTAGGTATTTATATGAAGAATAAAAATTAATTTAATATTTGGGAAGACTTAATAGATATGACGAAAAAAATGAAAAAATATGCATTCCATTTTCACTGATAATTTTTTTTGGCCTTCTTCCGAACGCCAATGGATATATGAAATTTTTTTTTATCAGCATTATTTTTCTAGTTAATTTACATATACATACCCAGTTTCAACTTTGTAGCATAAGCCGTTCTATAGATAGGAAAAACACCACCCACCCCTGCACCCTATAAAAAATTATATTTTTTCCAACATGCTACAACTATAGCTCTATCTAAATACCAAGTTTCAGTTTATATCATTATAGGTTCTCGAGACATAAAAATTGGAACCTTTTCCTTTTCACCCTCCCCCACCCTCACTCTCTACACCCTCACCCTTAACATTTTTCTTTTTTTCTGCTAGTGGTCTATTAGGCCTACTTCTGGTAAAAATTTCAAGCATCTATCTTACACGGTTCTTGAGATTTGTGACTTGATTTTTTTGAAAAATTCTTATCCGCCCCTTAAACAATTTTACTTTTAGCAAACTTCATTTGTCAACTTTTATACAGAAACCGAATTTTATTTGTCTAGTGTAATTTGTTCGTGAGATATCGTAATCTAAAGTTTCCCGTACGCCACTGCCCGCACTCAAAAATTTGTTTCCGATCATTAGCATTATTTTCCCCCCCACTCCCACACCCCTTCACCCAGCTTGACAATTTTTATGCGAATGGTTCCACTATCGATGCTCTATATAAATTCCAAGTTTCAGCCTCCTAGCATAAGCGGTTGCTGAGATCTAGAAACCAAAATTTTCCGTCTAAAACGCACCACCCTCACACTTCCACCCCTCAGAATTTGGTCACTTCAAGGGGCCTACCCAGTCCAATAATTAAAAAAATTTCAATTTAATATCTCAAACCGTTTGGGAGCTACGAGCCTTCAAACGATTTTGAAGTACGGCGCCGGCGTACGGCGGACAGACGGACTGAAATTTTTTCTTGCTTTTTTCGTGTCTACTACTAATTTTTTCGGGGTAGCAAATTTTTTTTTAAAAAATCGATCACAATACTGTATTATTAGAAAATAATAAAGTAAAAATACAAAATACGTTCAATGGAGATTCCAAGGAACGTGTTCGTGGAGAACTGACCCGATCGGTGGTCGCATAGCGATAGGAAGTGAGAAAGAATTGCCATCAGTACGGATCCAAGAATTTGGTTATGAAGGCCAATAAACGTTAGGAGTTGAGTGGTACCATATTTCGACCTTAGATCTGGCTTTAAGAAGACTTAGGAAATATTAAAAAGGGGGTCTTGATTCGAGCAATCTAAATAGATATTATTTTCAGCCGGAAATCTTTCATAAGATTTATTTCTAGGCCACTGTACTTTAGCCACTTAAAGGTTTCTAGCGTTAGTCATTTCTGAAATAAGACTTTAGCTAAATATAGATTCAAAGAATACAAAATGCATCAATTTCTGATGACTGCCACTTTTGTGCATGTTGGCCATCCTCAACTAAGGACCGTTACGAGTTTGCATTGAAGTGAAAATTGCATAGTGTACATACACAGTGCGACAAATAAGTTCCGAGACTCGAACCATATATGAGTAACTGGTAGGACCATCTATGTGTACAGACCGGCGCTCGAAAGCTGTGACACTCCTCTTCCCGGTAATACCAATTTTGTTTAAATCGGTTGATAGATAGCAAAGTTATGACAGTTCTCCCAAAACAACTTTTTTTGTCGATGTTGAAATATTAAAATGTTACTCAAACAATGGTCATTACATTCTTCGATAGCAAAGGAATTATCCACAGGGAATTCGTTCCAACTGGTCAAACAATTACTGGTGTATTTTATCTCGAAGTTTTGAAGCGTGTGATGGCCAGAATCCGTCGTATTCGACTCGAATATCGTGATCCAGAGAACTGGATAATGCACCGAGTCACACCTCACTCATTGTTCGTCAATTTTTAGCTCAGAATCAAGTCTGTGTGTTGAATCATCTGCCGTATTCACCTGATTTGGCCACATGCGATTTCTCTATATTCCCGAAATTAAAATTGAAGTTGAAAGGGTGTTTTTTTTAAAGACATTTCGACCATCAAAACAGCTTCAACACGAGCACTAGTGGCAATTCCACAAAATGAGCTAGAACACGCATTTGAATCACTGTAACGCTGTAACAAGTGTATTGAAACTAAAGGAGAATATTTTGAATAAAAAAAATAAAAAATATCCAGATTTTTTCTTTTAATGATGTTTTCCATGGCCAGTCTCGAAACCTATTTGGCGCACTGTGTATTCTTAAGAAAAACTGATGTAGCCGAGTAGCACAGAAAATTAATTGAAGCCTCCAAAAACTGTCTTCAGAATCAGAACCAGAAAGACGACATGGACCAGTAACGAATCTTACATCTTACGAATAAAATAGTGAATGTTTTTTGTTTTTCCTTTATATTTCTAAATATATATTACAATCATGTCTTTAGTTAAATATTTTTCTCTGTAACTTGAAAGCGCGCGGTGATTTTGCCGGGATTTAAAGATTTTACTGTACAAAGGAGGGTTGTGCTCCGAAGCAGTTAGTTTAACGATGTCAATAAAAGAAGCTAATAACGCGAACGAACAGTTTCCTAGCCAAAGATAAAAGCGCATTAATTGAAAATAGAAGCGCGTGGCGAAAACGGGTGCGCCGATGAAACACGGAAAGACACCCACGATGAGTTGAGCCAGTACATTTACATAGTGAAACTTATCATTGAATTTAATGCTACAAATTAATTTTAAATCGAACGCAAAATATTACGCCGGGCATTGTCCAGTCGGCACCTATGAGTTCTCCACGGGGCCGTCTTCGCATCGACCCTTGTTTTTCAGGAGATACGATGCAAGGAAACTGACCGGATCCGGAGGACGTTCCCGCGCTAAAGTCTGCAGTCCCTGGAGAAGAATTGGCGCTACAGTTTGGTCTAAATACTGCCGTGTCGGTAGCGATTGTAAATCAGAACGAGGCTTCTTAGGTTGCTGCTGTTGCTGTATTTCCGGTTTTTCGGTCGCGGCTGTAAAATTTCAAAGAGGTTATTATTGAAAATATATTGCAATAGTTAGATTTATATTCTTACACATCGCTAAACAATTAAAATTCAAGCTGCCTTAGAAAATCACCAAAAAAAATTGATCCCTGTCACACAAAACAGGAAAAAATTTGTTTACGCTGCGCGCTGAAGGTATTCAAAAAACGCAGAAATTCTCCTTATCTTCTTCTTGTTTTAATTTTTTTTCAGAATTCTTGCAATCAGGGAGGATTGGACCAGTAAAACTCTGGTTTAAAATCAATTGTTTATTATCAATTTCTTTAAATTAGAACTGAGTTTTTATTAATTATACGTGATTAGTGTTATTGTCATCAATTGTGAATGTTTTATGTCATAAATTGCAGATAATTACCGAATCGTGTACTTCTTCAAGAAGAAGACGCGAAATTGAATCAAATGTCATCTGATCAAATAATCGTTTGACAAGTCAGAAATGAGGTGTTGCTAGAATTTTATGAGAAATTTTTTTCACGAAAAATTAAAATGACGGAGCTCCTCATCGATCCGAATATTCGTGTTTGGGTCTTCCTGCCCATCGTCGTCATAACATTCCTCGTCGGAATAATCCGGCACTACGTCTCGATGCTGATATCGTCGCAGAAAAAAGTCGAGCTAACCCAGATCCAGGACAGGTAAACGGCCACACAGTCCAAAATGAACCTGTAAAAGTCCGAAATTCTAACTAAAACCGTTCGATTTCAGTCAAGCGATGATCCGTGCACGACTCCTTCGAGAGAACGGCAAATATCTAACAGCCCAATCGTTTGCAATGCGTCGCCACTACTTCAACAACGAGGAGACGGGCTACTTTAAAACGCAAACACGTCCACCGGTAAGTCCAAATTCCACGGCCATGCTTTCGGATCTCGTCAAAGGCAACTTTATCAACGTTCTGCCCATGGTTATTATCGGCGGCTGGATCAATTGGATGTTCTCGGGATTCGTTACGACCAAAGTACCGTTTCCGTTAACATTGCGCTTCAAGCCGATGCTGCAGCGTGGCGTTGAGTTGGCCTCGCTTGATGCTGCCTGGGTCTCGTCTGCTTCATGGTACTTCCTGAACGTTTTCGGTCTCCGAAGTATCTACACACTTGTCCTTGGCGAGAATAACGCAGCGGATCAGACGCAAGCGATGCAAGACCAAATGTCCGGAGCTGCAGTCGCAATGCCACAAGATCCAAAAGCGGCCTTCAAGGCGGAATGGGAGGCTCTCGAGATCACCGAGTATCAGAATGCACTGAAAAGCGTCGAAAGCGAGTTGCTGGCCAGCATAAGTTCGGGGAATAACCCGAGTTCGATTTATCATCAAAATAAGTTTGATGAGGCTTACCTAAAAAATTAAGTTTTGATTTTTGTCGTTGTTTAGGTTCAATTTTAACGTTTTCTTGTTCAAGGGAAATTATTTATGTTTGTAGTTTTGTTTTTGTAATAAATACACTACGAGTAGCTCAGAGTATTTTTTTATATTTCCTTGCATTCTTCTCAATCTCCTGCAATCACGGAACTCGGCCGAGTGACTACCAGTCGACTTTGAATCGAAGGGGAAGTGTAAGTGAAAATAATTGCATATAATCGATCGACCGAGTGAATTTTTACTTTAATGGAATGTCTAATTCAGTCGACTAGTGGATTGTGCAAGTGGATTGACTATCTACGTGTCGAGTCTCAAGCGGCAAGTACACGATACAACGGTTGTATTGTACCAATTATTGGTCCGGTCATTTTATGCGACGATTATATTGTGTATGTAGAAAATTATAAACAAATCGTATCGTGTGCAGCGTGCAGCGTGCATACAACCGTTGGACAGATATCTCAACAACATACATCGATGCAACTGTTGTATCGTTTCATAATACCAACTTCATATGTGAGTCGAGTTATTAACTGACAGTCGATACTGGAATTCCGCAAGGCTCGATCCTAGGACCAACACTCTACTTGTTATACGTTCATAATTTGCAATTTGCTGGACTAACGGGAAGGTACGTGATATTCGAGGATGACACAGTATTACTATATAGCGGCAAGAACCTTGAATCGCTGGAAAATACGATAAATATTGATCTAGACAACTACATGACCTGGATATATGGCAACAAACTAACAATAAACATTAAAAAGACAAATTATATGCTATTCAAACAAAAAAATAAACTAATTTTAAAAATTAATGGGCAAACTTTATGCAGAGTGACTGAAGCTAAATATCTGGGAATTACTATTGATGGAAAATTGAACTGGAGTGCCCACATCCGACAAGTAAGAAAAAAGATTGCTCCTATAATTGGCATACTACGAAGGCTGAAAGGCTTGCGAATTGACGCTAAAAAAAAGATACATAATGTCAGTACTAATATTATTTATTTATCTGGTAGAGCCTATAGAATCCTCACTACTTCTCGAACTACGACCTAAGAGGTCTTTTGTTCCTGGCTCTTAACCACTCCCTAGGCCATATCGATTCCTTTGAGAAAGGAGATGATTTTATTCAGGGGAGTCTTCGACAGTTCTTCATAGGTGAAAGTAAATCCACCGAGAATCTGCCTTCTTGATCTGGCCACTGCATCATAATCACACAGAATGTGTGCCGTGGTTTCAGATGTGGTATCACAGAATCGACATGTATCTAGTGATACTTTACCGATGATCTTAAGGTGATAATTAAGGAAATAATGTCCGGAAAAATATCCGAATATAGCCCGTGCGTTATACCTGCTTAAGGAAAGGAATTCCGATGCTCTCCTACTTAAGAAAATCAGGAATTTCTTTAGTCTAAGTCTTGAAAGTGAGTTCCAATAATCTTCCAACTGAAGATTTACCCACTTTAAAATGCCATCTTTAATGAAGCCTTTACCTACTCCACAGAATGGTTCCGGGCGAATCATTGGTGAGTTGGCTCCCCGCTTAGCTAGTTGGTCAGCCGATTCATTACCCGCTAGCTGGGTGAACTCCAGCGACACAAGCTGGGTTGATGCTAACTGGACAGGTAGGACCAACATGAGGCTGAATATGGACATGATTAACTGAAGAGGAATAATCTTATCTATATAATTTCTTTTCACCCTTGCATTTTCATTCATTTAACTTGTTGTTATCTACTTTTTATTATTTTTTTATTTCTTTTTTTATTTTTTATTTTTACTGAAGGTATTATGTTATTTCAAGTTGTTTCTTAAAGCCGGCGATACATGTAAACGCCTGAATTTAGACCGTTTTTCAGAGTCTTATTTAAAATAGAAGGAATAAATGAATCATTTTGAAAGTGATCATGTTTATTCATTACATATTAAAATACAATAATCTGATTTTATTTAATTTTTTTTTCAAAATAGCCGCCGTAGTAACCAATCTCCTGAGACCCTCGCGGCGAAAGGCATCAATCGGGCGGGATTTTTAGCATCAGTTACAGCAATCAAATCAAAAACATGGGTTGGAGTGTGTTTATTAAATATGTATCTTCTAGTTGAACCAAGAAAAAAAAAAGTCAAAAAATCGTGAATTAGCACGCCTCATAAAAAAAAGTACGATTTTTGACCCTTTTTTTCGACAGTTTTTGGGTCAAAAACGCTAAATTTTGAAAATTTTTTTGGCATTTTTGAGGTTCAACTAGAAGCTTATACTATAGAGAAAACGTGTGCCAAGTTTCATAAGAATCGGTTGAGAACTTTTTGAGTTATCTTGCCCGCCAATTTAAAAAAAAAGTCGTCTCGAGAAAAACGCGTTTAAAGTTTTGACACACAGAAACTCTATGATTACAGCGACTTACCAACTAATCAGCGATTCCAGGCCCATACAGAAGTCCTTCAGTACGTTCATAGTACTCGTTTTTTTTCAGCTCTTCTTGACATGCTTGACGAGCTTTTTTATTTGTCGAAGAGCTGCGGCGATTTTCTCGACTCACTTTCTAGTCATCGATACGGACTCAATAGCGCTCGAGCGTGAAGTTGAGGCGGAGCACTTGTGAGTTTTTAATCGATAAATAATGCGAATTTCATTCTAAAACTTTATAAACATATTTTTTAGATGTTAATTTAACTATTTATGCAAAAAAAAGAAACTCGAATTTTTGAAAATTTTACATGTATCGCCCCCCTTAATTCGTTTATATTTACCATAGATTTTTCTTATTACTTCTTTTATTAATAATTTGGATTATTTCTTTTATTTTGGCATCCTTTTATGAATTATTTATACCTAACAAAATTATTACAATTACTACTATTATACTACACTAATTTATATGTACGATTCACTTTAGTAAACATAATTATCTACTTTGGATTTCCACCAGTTTATGCTGTCTGGGAAGTACAGAAGAATAATGCAACTACGAACTATTACTATTTGTATGAAATATTGTAGATAGAAAGAACTAATGAAATAAATTGAATTTAAAAAAAAAAGAAACTCGACTAGAGTGTTATAATAGATCCGAAATAAAAAGGGAACAAATGAATTGGGCATGCTTTCTGGAACAATTAGAGATCATACAGTCATGGCAAATCTATTGAACGATCATTTTGCTACCAAGAAGAGAGTAATACCATCTACCATGCTATACAATAAACAAATGAAGGGCTAGAAAAGGAAAGGCTTTTAATACGGTAGACAGATTAGAAGAAGTGGGCATTCGCGGAAAAGCAAACTAAATTATACAAAATTATCTTCTGGAACGGCAACATATAACTTAAAACACGAATAAACTTAGCGACCCAAGATCGATAAATATAGGAGCAATTCATGGTTAAATTTTAGGTCCAATTTTATACCTCCTTTCTATTCATATTATTCAATACATAGGACTAATCGCAAAATACGCATATGATACCTTTCTGTTATAATAGGGGAAATAAGGATAAAGAGTCATTCCATCAGGAATCGCAAAAGTTGTGACCTTACCATCGCCGATTCTTTTGAACATTTTTGTACTTGAAGAACTAGTGAAAATTAAAGTATAATTTCAATTTTTTGTTTCTATCTAATTTTTTTTTTAGTTATACAGGGTCCGACAGTGAAACCTAACGGTTTTTGAAATGGAATAATTCAATAAATATTCAAGATATTTTGTTACAATTTTTTTTATTTAAAAAAGAAAGAATGGAAGGTTAAGATGTAAAAAATTTGAAAAAGCATTATGAAGCAAAAATAACATCACTCAAATGCAGACCTCCATTTTCTCTGCACTGATCAAGTCTGTTAGCAAAGTTAGTCATTACTCTTTCCAAGGTTTGGCGCGGGATCGCACGCATTTCCCGCTGAATATTCACTCGCAGTTCTGCCAAATTTTAAGGCTTATCAAGGTACACTTTTCCCTTGAGGTAACCCCACATCATCATCAATCATTTTAGGGTCTTCATTCATCATCCCCAACATTGTTTCTGCAAAAGCTAACCTTCTTGGGAAATCTTGAAGCTGTAATTCTTGAACTACAGCAATTTTGTACGGGTAAAAATGCTAGTCTTCATGAAGTATCCGCCGAACAGTCCTATCGGACATCCCTAAAGCTTGAGCATGACGAATAGCTGATCGCCGGGGACTCCGTTCAAAAGCAACTGGTACAGCCTCAATGATTTCAGGTGACCTTGCCGTGGGACCCCGCCCCCCCCCCTCTTCCAATTTTGTTCCGAAAGCTGTATTGCGAGAGTTCCGAACCCACAAAAGAATAGTGTTCCTGTTCCGAGATGGAATCGGCCCACGAGGAGGAACATTAAAACGTACGGCTGGACGCACACTGAAAGAGCAAACCAGTTTTAGTCAAAAACGTTTTTGACTAGACATGTTTTTCGTTTTTGTTTAAATGCAAGTTTAATTTTTAGACGCACACTGATTAGTCGCGTGACTTGAAGCTGAAATTTCAATCAGTCTTTTAATAAAATATCACTTCGTTTCGACAGACCTGATGCAAAATTTCATTTGTCGGTGATTCTTTTGGGACTTTCGAACAAAGGTGAGCTCCATTTTTGTGAACTTTTCGGTTTTTGCATGTTTTGTATCGGAATAACTCTTTTCTGTTCTTTCAAAGTGTACACAAATTTGAGAGAAATGTCGCACGACGAAGCTACCGACATTGCTGTAATCTTAGGAGTCTATAGGGAACATTTGTACATAACATACATATTAGGTTGTTGCAGATGAAATGTCGTTTTTGGTAGTGCAATTTCAAATAACTGTAACTTTTATAAAACTTAATTTTATTAATCATATTTTGATGGTGACTATTTGTCACCAGTATATGAAATACACTTCTCCCAACAAGATACAAGTGCTTCGCTCACGTTGTTCCATCGCTCCTGTTACTCCCGTTGCTCCCGTTGCTCCGGTTGATCCCGTTGCTCCCGTTGCTCCGGTTGATCCCGTTGCTCCCGTTGATCCATTGCTCCTGTTTATCCCGTTGATCCATTGCTCCTGTTTCTCCCGTTGCTCCCATTTCACCCGTTGCTCCCGTTGATCCGTTGATCCTGTTTCTTACGATGCTCCTGTTACTCACATTGCTACCATTTCTCCCGTTACTCCCATTTCTCCCGTTGCTCCGTTGCTCCCGTTACTCCATCCTCTATCCACCATCCTCCATCCCCCAGAAACCATCTCGGACGTGCCCTCAACAAATCACCGACCCGTATTTAACGTCCAAAGTAGTATGAACCCTAAAATGTTTCGACATGAAACGACAATTGAGCTATTGACGTCGAGCAGCCTAATTGCGACTAAACGCATCTAAATGAGCTTCAAGGCACGCGACTAATCAGTGTGCTCTGATCATTGAATTGCTATTGAAACAGCGACATAGTCATATTTAGTCAAAAACGTTTTTGACTAAAACTGTTTTTGCTCTTTCAGTGTGCGTCCAGCCTAAACGAAATTGACGCTGTGTTAGGGTCACAGAATCGTTATTTCTGAAGAACGTCTCAACGACAAAGGCACGGTGTTCACTGGTCCAACGCTCCATTGTAACTAAACTTTCACTTCAGGAGAAGGGAACGAGACCGACCCCCACCACCTGAGATCCCACCACCACCCACTACCCACGTTCAAAAATCGTCAGGTTTCACTGCCGGACCCTGTAGTATGGTTAAAGTTTTTGCAAAAATGGTGTCCGAGTCTTCTTTCTCTGGTAATTTTTATCCTAGAATAATAGAATAGGGCTTTTTTTAAAGGGGGAGGTTGTCGCAAAATAAAAAAGTACGAATAACAATTATCCCTGAAATTTTTTTTCAAGGATAACGATTTTGTCTTTTATCCTTGAATATCTCAAAATACGGGTTTTTTTTTATTTTTTTATATTTTATAGGTTGTACTGTTTTACAAAAGATACCAACAAATTAACTTGGGATTTGAATGAGATCGGGGTCAAAAAAATCGAAGAACATCAGTGCAGGTTTTAAAGAGGACTCGGACACCATTTTTGCGAAAACTTTAACATACTATAACTAACAAACAAAAAATGAGATAGAAACAAAAAATTGAAATTATATTTTTTTTCACTAATTCTTCGAGTACATACATTTTCAAAAGAATCGGCGATGCTAAGGTCACACTTTTGGCGATTCTTGATGGAATGACCCTAAACTAGAAGCGACGATCAATGGCGACCTTGTTCTATTAATTAGCTTTTAGGCAATAGACTAACCTTAAACATAGCGCAGTCACGATCGGCTGTAAGCGAGTCGTATAATACTCTCGATGAATGTTTGGACTCCGACCGTACCACAGAAATTTTTTTCTCCGTTAAAGATCTACTGCTCCCTACTCCTGTAAAATTTTTAAGATTATATCAGGAACAGTTCTTGAGATATAAAAATTATTTTTTTTTTTGAAAAATTGATATCCCCTCACTTTCGTGCTTCACCTTCCTTATCAAACATTTTATATTCAATTGACTCCACTTGTAATACTACATACACAAACCGAATTTTATCGTCCTAGTATAATTTGTTTGGAAGATAGTGTAATCCAAAGTTTTACTCCCCCCCTCCTCCACAATCCTCTTCACCCTTCTAAATTTTAGTCCTTACCTAGGTAGGAGCCTTAAGTCCCTTAATACATCCACAAAGTTTCAACCTTCTGACATCAACCGTTCAGGAGATATAGTTTATAGAATGGTTCGATCCCAGCCTTCGATCGGTTCGGACGCATTGTTTTCCGTCCACTCCAACACCCCTCGACCACTATACAAATTTTTTTTGCAAATGGGTCCACTATCATAGTTTTAAGTAAGCTCCAAGTTTAAGTCTCCTAGCATTAGCGGTTCCTGAGATCTAGGAACTATCGCTTAAAATGCCCGATCTCAATAGCAATCATAGTAATTGTAAATGTACATAGGTAATAAACGATGCATTATGTACATTTGTTATTATTGTACAGTTTAATTTTGAGTACTTTCTTTAGGAATTTCGGGAGGTCCGAACCCTGTCGGTCGACCCCGCGACCCTTGGACGACAGAGGGAGGTTTTTTGTAAAATACTGTATGTAAGATTTCATCTAGAGTATAAACATTGTTGTTTGTGATTTATTAGAGGTTTCGCGATGCTAGTGAGTAGGGAAAACCCCCACAAATTTCTTTCAGCCTTCTGATCGGTGCGGAATATTTTCCCCTTCCATATTTTCTATTTTTGGTAGTATTTAATAATGTTTTACCTCTTAGTATTTCATGCGCCATTTAAAGTAAATACACGGTATTGACTGGATAGCTCAAAAACATTTTCTACTACATACTTCAAAATTACTCGTCTAGTAACCTTTTATTGTTTTATCAATTTGTTGAAAAAAAAAGTTATTCGTTTTTACCCCCCACTGGAAATTCTAAATAAAAAAAAGTATGAAAAACTCTCGACAGGATTCATTTCACTCGATTTTTTATAGTCAAGAGGATCGTCCTTTGAAAGCATGGAAAAAAACCGTAAAGCCAGAACCGTATTTTTTTATGAGTACCTTTATGTTTATTGCTCATCACCTCCACAGGTAATGAACGGCCACATCACCCGCCTGAGGGACACGGATATGCAGTGTCCTGTATTGGAAGTATTGGGCTCGAGTGTGTCGAAAAGCTACATTACGACACCCATCGAACTCGGTAAATCACTCGGCATAAAATTGCCGATACTCGTGTTCCTTGTGAAAAGTATGGCCAAAATGTTTATGTTCGAAGTACAGGTAAAGCGAATAAGGCCCAAATGCAATCACTTGTGCAATTTTACTGATTAGTTTCAGTCGTTACGTTTAAATTTTAAATTTTTGTAAAATTCTTTCAGATTCTAGATGATCAGAAAATTCGAAGACGATTTCGCGTGTCGAATGGTCAGAGTCTGTCGACTATTAATCCGTTTTTGACGACGATTCCGCTTAAAATGGCACCGGAATGGAATCAAATTGAACTCGATTTGGCTTTCTTTACGAAAGAAGCGTATGGAACAAACTATGTGGAAACTGTTCGTATGCAAATTCATCCGAACGTTCGAATCAGACGTATTTTTTTCACGGATAAGAAAAACTCTACATACTCATTTGAATGAATTTGAAGTCCTTAATGGAAGTTTCATTTATGAAATTTTAAAAATATTAATTTTTAATAAATTTCGGGTGAAATTACAAATATTTTTGGGTTTTATTCGGAAACTTGAGCAATTTTTATATAAAATTTGTTACTAATTTAATATTTAACTTTTTATTGAATTGGAAATTTGAACTTTACTCGCACGAGATAAACTCAGTAATAAAAAAATTACGAAATACGATATACGATATACCATGAAGCAATTAAAAAAGATGAAATTTAGTTTAGGTATGTGGTGGACAAGGGAATTTGCTGAATATACAACCTTTTAGAAGGGAGGTGGAGTGAGGGATAAAAATTTTTCCAAAAAATTACGGCACATACCTCAAGAACTGTTTAAGATAGCATCTTGGAATTTAAACGAGAGGAAGGCCCGATAGACCCCTAGTAGAGCAAAAAATAAGTGTAAGGGGTGTTGGCGAAAAGGCCAAATAAACAATTTTAACATCTCGAGAACTGCCAATAATGAATAGCGATAGTTATAGTGATGGGTACGGGATTGGGGGTGCTTTGCTATCTCAAGAACGGCTTTTCGTTAAATTTTGAAACTTGGTGAGGTTTTAGGTAAGTGTGAGGTAATGAGTAAGTAATTCAGATTTAGAAACATTTCATATATCCAATGGCGTACAGTGGTGGGCAAAACTGAAATGAATATTAAAACGGTGGCGAATATATTTTCACGAATTTCATAATATTTGTTACATCTTCTGAAATATTGGATTAATTTTACTTATACAGATTTTTCAGATAAATGTCTCAAACCCATTTTGAGGAATTTTAAAATAAAACCGCTAGAGGGGTGTATAGGGGTTAATATATTTTTATGAATTCCACCATATCCCTTGTGTGTAATGAGCTATCGAATAAGTTTTTATTTCCATGTGATTTTCATATATTTGCCTAACAACTCCTTTCATGCTTTTTTTGCTTTTCTGTATGTTTTTTTCTTTTTTACATATTTTGACGAATTTTGTCATATCTCTTAGGTCTGATTAGATATGGAATAGGTTTTTACATCCTAGGCTTTTCTATATAATTACCTAAAAATTAGACCCCAAGTGGGTGTAAAGGAGTTGCATACATTTTCACGAATTCCAATTATCTCTTAGAAATTGATGAGACATAAAATTGGTTTTTACTTCTAGAGGCATTTTATGTAATCGTCAAAGTACTGATTTAACAATTTTTCAAAATTCAACCTCCATGGGGGGTAAACCGGTTCCATACCTTTTCATAAATTTTGCAATATCTCTAAGGTCTGATGTGAGATATCAAATTGGTTTTATCTTTTCCACGCTTTTTATTATTGCACGATTTTTAGAAATGCAACTTGTATACATTTTAACAAGTATCGTAATATCGCTTAGGTCTTATGAGGTAGCAAATTGGTCTTTAACCCTATGAGCTTTTTGTGTAATCGCCTAAAACTAATTTTAGGGTTTTTTGATATTCAAGCCCAGGCGCGAATGCAGAAAATAATTTGGTGGGGGGGGGGAGGGGGGGGTTTGTTTATATAAAAATTATATCATTAGTAGAATACTTATTATAAAAATGAATTTCCATTTGAACTGCTTTTTGCAAGAGTATGTCCCCTCAAATCGGATCTCCATTGCACATCTTAAGAAATCATTTAAAAATACTTTTAGGGGAGCTTAAAACGAGGTCTTTCATGGGACTAATTCTGGAGTACTCGCCCAACTAGTAAATATCCCGTGATTAATCCTGGAGTACTCTTCAGGGTGGTTCAAAGACCTCGTTTCTCCTCCATTTGACCTCCTTTTTGCAAGAGCATGTCCTCTGAAATCAGATCTCCATTGTAACTCCCACGGAATCATTTAAAAACTGTTGTAAGGGTTCATTAAACAAGGTCTCTAGCACTTCTTTAGAGATGTTAGAACACTTCGCTTCGCTCTACTTTTCTCCTCCTTTTTTTCGTTGCAATCTGATTTGCAATCTAAGTGCAGTGGAATTATTTAAAAAAATATACTGCAGTCACGATCGATTGCAAGCCAATTGTAAGATACTCTAGATGAAATACTAATCTCCGATTTATATTGTAGTTGGGGATAAAGTAGAATCAGGAGTGCATTGTCCTTTATTAAGGAACCTCATTTGGTTACAACTCGAAACTGAAAGCTAATATCATCAGTGTTCAATTTCATATCTATATAACTAGGTAAGTTACCGAAAAAATTAAATTTTCCATTTTGAAGGATTTAAAACATGAGAGGTGCAAAACGGACTTACTCGATTTCTAGCATACCGGTCCTTTTACCTGTAACCATTCAAAAATTAATTTGTTGTGTAAAAAAGAGAAGTGGTGGTTTTCTCCAAAATTTTGTTAAAAATCTCCTTTTTTGCTCCATTGATAGTAATACCTACTAGATACCTCCATATTTGCTCCCTCATAGTTGTGATTTTTTAATTCCATCATTTCGGGGTGGGGGGAGGGGGTAAGCCCCTCCCTGCGTTCGCGCCTACCAAAGGGTGAATAAAGGGGTTGCGTATGTTTTAATGAAGATATAACATAATTCGAGACGTCTATATCCGCTTTTTCTGTATAAAAATCAATTTCAGGATTTTTCGAAATTTTTACTTTGAAGGGCAGTTTGTTTATTTCAATATTTGTGTAAAGACACACTGATAACTATTAAAAGTTGTCTCTTTCCAGGAACTATTCCAGTGACGGCAATTTATTACACATTTAAATTCCTTAAAAATTTCTTTGTTTCGTAACAATCGGTGTTAAATATTGACTTTGACCGCGTCCGGACTAATACCCAAAAATGTAATTCATGAGATCAAGGTGGCAGTGGAGTAAGCTCTTCTGTTGCACTCTTAAGCGCTTCCCGGACTTTGACCAGAAAATTAATAAAGTTTAACCCAGACTGTTGATCGATTTTATTTTTTTAAATCTTTACTAGCTACTATCCCTTTTACCAGACGACCACTCTTGAAGGAGTGTATTTATTTACAGATCCTTTTCCTTAAGCTTCTCAAAACTTATGGTACTCCCTCTATTTGTATCCAGTAGCAGATATATTTCTGGCAAAAGAGAAACGTGTTTGTTTCATATTGAAATTTCCGGCGTTTTAGGATTACGTGCCCTTGATAATAATTATATTGCGATACAAATTTTTAATAATAATAGATTTAATACCTTCATGCAAAATGGGCAACTCCCTCCAACTCAAAAAGTCGGAGAAGAATTCCCCATTTGGGCACACTTTCGCAGCTTAAAGAACTGGAGACAATATTGTCACACAGCTCAATGAGCTGGAAAAATTTTGAACGTATCAACATACTCATGCATGTATGCCGACATTGGGCTCAATGTCTACAAATTTGTATACCTTAAGCCCAAGAGTACTCCCCAGTCAGTGCATCGCACTGGTATAAGGGGTAGTAGAAATAAATTTAAAAAAAAATATATAAAAAATAAGAAACAAAAAATAAACAAATAAACAAAAACTAAGTTATCAGAGAAATAAAAATAAAATAAAATAAAAAGAACCTGATTTGCAAAATGCAAAGAAATAAATGTGGAAATGAAAGAAAGGAAAAAAAAGTTAAAATTAAAAGATTAACCAAAATAAAAATAATTAATTATAGTTATATATATAGTATAACTAATAGTAATAAAAATAAAAAGTAAAAATAAGCAATTCGCAAAACATGCAACAACAACACAAACCACAACCAAGCCGCCTGACTAAAATTATCTGATTCAGGTCGTCTATAATTGCAACAATTCAAAAATCACATTCGTAGCTTCGACAAAGATTTTGAAATTAATAAATTTCATAGAAATTTTTATCAAAATTTCACTACTTCTCTCAGCTAGTTTTCAGTATTCGCAGTCGGCTCTGAAGAAACCCGTTTTAGTCCTCAATAAATCTGTCATCCTTATCGAAATCTATTTTTATAGTCAGAAGGAGGACATCATGTTCCGAAATACGTATCAGAAAGGTTTCCTTTCAATATTTTACAGTCTAGGCAGCAAACCTCTCTCGATATGGAAAACAAATGTAAAATAAAAATGGTTCCGTTAAAGAAAAATTATCAATTATAAAATTTCGTCCTCAGGTACAAAATGGTCACATCAAAAGGCTGCAGGACGATGAAGTTCAATCAGTTGCACTGGAAATAATGGGATCGAACGTAGCTACAACCTTTATTTCAACTCCAATCGAACCGAAGCAATCACTGGGCATCAAGCTGCCTTTCTTGGTCCTTCTGGTGAAAAATATGCGCAAGTTCTTTTCATTCGAGGTTACTGTAAGGACTCACAATTTTTCGATTTTCCATCTTTTTAATTAGTTCTTCTTCTCAGATACTCGACGACAAGAACATGCATCGGAGATTTCGTGTTTCGAACTATCAAAGTACGACACGTGTTAAGCCATTTTGCACCAGTATGCCTTTGGGATTATCACCTGGCTGGAATCAGATTCAATTTAATCTGGCGGATTTTACAAGACGTGCATACGGCTCGAATTATATCGAAACAACTCGCGTGCAAATTCATGCGAATGTTCGAATTCGTCGAATCTATTTTACCGATCGGCTCTACACGGAAGATGAATTGCCATCCGAATTCAGGATTATGTCGTCACAAGCGGATTTAAGGCGAATGAGTGCGCAAAAGCGGGGCAGTAGACCGGAAGCCAGACCGCCTACTCCGGAAAAGGTGGAGAACGCGGAAGCTGCCCAATTGCAGCAAGTTGATCATAATACAGTTGAAAGGGTTTGCAGGGCTCCATGCGCAACTGGAGGAAATTAATAAGTTCTAATGTATTCAGCACACCTAAATTCGTTGTACTGTATAATTTCGTGTATAAGGGATTTAATAAATCAAATATTTTAAATATAATTAAGTCCCTTAAAAATTACTGCTCCACGTCTAACTCACCAACTAACTATTTGATAAAAAGTTTAGGTATTTACTTAAAAAAATTTCGTGAGTCAAAATTTGAAAGTAAGAGTCGAAAAATATAATTTTTTTTGCAATAAGGCGAATAACATAGCAAGATAACGATTAAACATATTTTTTTAAGTTCTATGCCATCTTGTGTAAGAAACCGACATCTTATTATACTCTAGATGAAATCTGAGAGTACTATAAGTTTAATCCAGCCCAAAAGTTTGTAACGCATAGAACGGCGCCTCGTTTTTTATGATTTTTGATATTTTATTGCTTAAAGTTACTAATACTGATATGATACTGGAGAACGGGAAAGAGACAGTCCGAACAGCCAATTCGGACGTTCAAATCTGCTAGAATCTCTTAAATATCTGAGAAACATGTCGGATTGTCTGAAAGATTTTTTAAGATGACTTATGGGAAAAATACACGTATCGAGACAAATGCACCCCGAACATCGTTCGTCCGATCTGAGTTCTTTTTGTCCATGATCCTTATCATAGTTCTTTTTGTCAATGATCCTCATCATAGCTCTTTTTTGCCGGTGACCTGACTTCCATTTATGGACCAAACCCAGAGAGGTGGTGTCCCGTGATGCAAGTTTTTTTTATACTCGCAATAATTGATTTATTTCCATTTAAAAGGGGACCTCTATTCTTATTTTAATCTATGGATTGTGCTAACGCCTTCATTCATTCGTACACAACCTTAGGTACCGCTGTTTTGCCCGAAACTCTTGAAAAGTTCTGCGATCTGTTCTGTGGAGAACCGCCCCATCCCACCACTTTCATACTTCACGACAGCAGCCTTCCATTAAATCGCCCTTACTGTGGCACCCCCATTACGTATGTGTTTCCGTATACATTTATTAATCCTCTTAAAACTTATGCGTAAACAATGTGCTGTTCTGTAAAAATTCATCCCCTTCAACCCTTTTTATTTCCATTCCATTCGAAGTTTAAACTGATAAATCACAAGCGGGGTATACATTTAAATAGACCAGACCTTCGTAATAACGGCAATACCTCATCCACGTAGTACTCCATCTACTCGTCTCGAGGTCGATTATTGTAAAACATGCAATGAATGGAATTAGTTCAGGTTACGTAAAATCCTACAAAAGAAGTAAGTAATACAAATGACGGGGTGTATTGCCACAACCCTTATATTTTTTTAACTGGACTGAACCGAATGAGCAACCCCAGTCCGTAGACACGAACATGGACGTGGACACTATCAGAATGTCACGCATTCCTCATACATTTGTTCAATTATCCCACTTCAAGTATTTCACACCCCCCAGTTCGAACTTTGAAACCGAACAGGACGAAATCCTTGTGTCAGCTGTGTGCATCGTCCCCGGTCCTGTCCGTTCGATTATCCATGGGGGGGGGGGGGGGCACAATGACAAGTAGTGTAAAAGTGCTCAATTCCTTCACACGGGCATTGGCGGCTCGGAGTCGACTTTATCGATCTGTTTGGCGTTTGTGTTGATGGACGTGTGCTTGACTTTGGCACGCGGCACTAGGGGAATATTTAACACCACAAACTAACTGCACGGACCCGTGCGCACAGATACACAAGTAAAATCAGGGGGTTGTTTTGCTATGACATAGGAACAGTGGATAGTAAAAAATGTAACTCTATGCCATCTATATGTCAAAAAATTTGTTACCCTTAAACTTAAAACATATAAGCTGTATACCCGGCTCATACGCATATTCCTTTGGCGCGATATAAATCACCCTACAAGACATGGTTTTTCAATTTTTGCAGTAATTAGATTGAGTCCAGTCAATAGTGATTAATTTTGATTAATAGAGGGTGTTGCAACGTTGATTATACGACAATAAGCTTAGAAGAAAGGAAACGTTCTAACGCTTTTATAAGACTGTATGCCAAGCTGACAAATATTTGACTAAAAAACTTTAACGGAAAGTTCAGTCAATTTCTGAAAAATTCGACGACCACATTATCTGACTGCATTTGTCAGCGAAAACAGTCAAATGTTTGACATACTCGTAGTGATATGCAGTGTATTTCTAGCTTAAGCGTAGTCACGGCAATATATACCATTTCTCTTAGGATTGCACGTTAAAATTTTGTTTTTTTTTGGTTTTAAGAAATGGTATATTTAAGCAATGAAATGTTCCACACTACTTTATAGATTTCTATACTTTAAACCAAACGCAACCTTAATTCATTGAATTTAACCTTTCCAGATTTCGACCTTAACCGCATGCCAAAACCAACCGAAAATTCATTCACAAAACGTTGCGAGCAAAAGGTTCGCCGGGATTTCAAGTAAAACACAATTCGTTTAAAATCAATAGAAACAATAATTTATTATTTGCATTAAATAATCGCACTACCGGCACCGCTGGCCGCATTTTATATAATTCTTCATCACTGTTCGATCGCTGCTCCCAATCAAAATCGCTTTACAAATACTGACGCATTAAACTTATCGTCGTCTCGCTGTGTAGTATAAACTGAGTTTGGCTGCAAACCCTGTCATTCTTAGATTCTGCATGTGTTGAGTCGAGAGATTTCCGGAATATTCTGTGTTGACTGTGAAATGTTCCAGTGGGCAGGAGAACATACGAGGAAAGATATGAAAAGTGGAGTCTTCGAGAAGTATGCAGAAGTTGGAAATTAGGAGTCGTGGCTTTCTCAATGGAAACTGATGTCATTGGGTTGCGTGGATTGCCAGGGTACATGTAACAATATCAAGAAGTCAATTCAATCGAGACGAGGTCAAAAAATCAACGAACGTCAGTGATATTGAATTATTTAAAAAAATATAATTATTTTATTTACTTACTTGTAGGACACGAGGATTTTAATTTCATAATGCCGGATATATCACCTACAGTGAGAGAAATATTCACTTGGCATTCTGAAGTACTAATAAATTCTTTTTAGTTACTAGTGGACTAGTGCAAGGATGTTTCAAGAGTAGCATAACATATAAAAAAATCTGCCAACAGTCTGGGCGCAACTTTATTATTTTTTCGGTAGAAGTTCGGAACGAGTTTAATTCTGAGATGCGGTGTAGGTTACTATGTGACTGAAAACCCAAAAAATAGAAGTTCGGAACGAGTTTAATTCTGAGATGCGGTGTAGGAGATCTAGTCCTAGTATAATATCAGTTGTTCCGCCATTAGAAGGATTTTCGTGATTTGGTTTCGGGCCATTACATGAAATCGGAAATGCGTTTGAAGACGATTATATAAAAAGTCTGTGAAAGTGCAAACCAATCTAATATCTCATCAATCCTGAGAAATATATCGAAAGCCTTACGTCCTATTGGAGTATAACAAACATCCTGAAATCAACGTTTTGACGATTATGTAAGAATCCTTAGGAATGAATTCGATATCTCATTAGAACTAGAAATGTGTAACAATTTGTGAAAACTTATGCAACCCCCTTGCACCCACCTCACTTTGAGTTTTTAGATAAATATAAAGAAAGCCCTAGGATGTCTTATCACTCCTAAGAGATATGACGGCATTCGTAAAAACGTGTTCAACCCGTTTTTACACTCTTAGGGATTGAAAAAGGAAAAAACTTGAAAACAAGTTTTAGGTGATTATTAAATAAACCCGTGGAAGTGAAAAGTTATTCGATATCTAATCAGACCTGAGGGATACGGCTGAATTCGTGAAAATGTATACATCCCCTTTACACCACCTTGGGGGTCCAATTTTAAAAAATCCTGAAAACACTTTCTAGGTTCTATGAAGAACCCGCAGAAAAAAAATGAATTTAATATTTCGAAAGACCTAATAGATATGACGAAAATCGTGAATATATGTGCATTCCATTTGCAATGATAATTTTTTTTGCCCCACTTCCGAACGCCAATGGATATTTGAATTTTTTTTTAATTAAAATTACTTTTCTAGTTGATTTACATATACGTACCGAATTTCAACTTTCTAGCATAAGCCGTTCTATAGTTAGGAAAAATACCCCCCACCCCCGTACCATACCACCCCTAAAAAAAATTATATTTTTCCAACATGCTACTACTATAGTTCTATCCAAATACCAAGTTTCAGCTTTGTATTGTTATAGGTTCTCAAGATATAAAAATCGGAACTTTTTACTTTTCACCCTCCCCCACCCTTACCCTCTACACCCTCATCCCTGAAATTTTTTTCTCTTCTGGGGGTCTATTAGGCCTACTTCTGGTAAAAATTTTAAGCATCTATCTTACATTGTTCTTGAGATATGAGACGTGATTTTTTAAAAAAATGCTTACCCCCTCCACTTCCATGCTCCATCGCCCCCTTGAAAAATTTTACTTTCAGCAAACTTTATTTGTCAACATTTATACAGAAACCAAATTTTATTTCTCTAGTGCAATAGGTTCGTGAGATATCGTAATCTAAAGTTTTTCAACCCCCACCCCCGTACGTCACTGCCCCCTCTCAAAAATGTGTTTCGGATCTATTCTCCTAGTTTACACACAGATGTTCATTAAGTTTTAATTTCGTGACATTAACCGATTATTAGATATGTATTTTAGAATGTCTCGATCTCGGCTTTCGAGCGTTTCGGACGCATTATTATTCCCCCCACTCCCACACCCCTTTACCCATATCATCATTTTTTTTGCAAATGGGTCCACTATCGATGCTCTATATAAATTCCAAGTTTCAGCTTCCTAGCCTAAGCGGTTACTGAGATCTAGAAACCAAAATTTTTCGTCTAAAACGCTTCCCCCACCTCCCCCCTCACACCCCCACCTCCCCCCTCACACCCCCACCACTCAAAAGGTGGCCACTTGAAGTGGTCTGCTCAGTCTATAAACAAAAAAAAATCCAACTTAATAGCTCAAAGAGTTTGAGAGCTATAAGCTTTCAAACGTTTTGCGTACGGCGGACGGCGGACGGCGTACGGCGCACAGACGGACTTTTTTTTTAAAAATCGATAACAATACTTTATTATTAAAATAATAAAGTAAAATTGTTTATGTAACTTCATTAAAGTAAAAAGTATTTGGTTTTGTGTTTCTCGGTTTCAACACAATCTCCGAAGATCATAGTACGTAGTCCCCAACTGCAGCGGAAAGTAACCGGAATTGTGATTAATTCTTCATTAATTTTTGAATTAAATCGAAAGAATTTGCGCTTAAAATTAACAAAATTATGGAAAGAAAAATATTCCAAAACTGCAATTTGTCAGCATACAAAATTTATATTATCATAATAACATTTTTCTTGTTTCTTATGTTTACTTTAAACTATATTTGAATATTTCTTTGCGCTAGGTAAAAAGTTATAAATATTATTAAATATTAAACTCGTTATTCACCTTCGTGTGTGATCTATAGATCTTTTTCTTATTTGTTACATAAATTATCGCCATAAAATTACATCATCTAAGGCTCCATATGGGGATGTAGAGCTTAGATTCTAAGCCCGCCCTTCCTATAAGGAGCAAAGAAGACAGGTTTATGTCACGCAGAACATTTCCTACAGGGTGTGTACAATATATTCTTCAAACATGGTTTCCCCCTTCGTTTCTCTAAAAGTTGTCCACGCATCCTGGACAGAACGAGCTTCTACGATGCAAACAGTATCTTGACGTTGGGGGTGCAAATTTGCTGCGTGTTAATAGAACTCCACTCGTAGTGAGGCCTCGGTAGCCTAGTGTGAGCGTGCTAGTCTATCATTCTAGAGATCATGGGTTCCAGTCCCACTCATGATGATCCTTCGCTCTTCCCAATACTTATTTTCAAAATTCCTTAATAACTTCTCCCCGCTCCAGAGTTGGTAGCTGTTCTTCGATAGAAAACTCAGATTGAACGAAGGGACGAGCATAATATCCCAAATTTGATAAGAGAAATATCTTCAAGGCTGAATTTGAGATGTCGCGCCACAGAATTAGTACTGATACCAACGAATTTTTCCTTATTTTTCTAGTAGGAAAGTAAAGTTTCATTCAAGGAAAATCCTGTTTTCGGATGGTTCTGCAATTATCCTCAATTACGGCCGTCTGAACTCTATGAGACTAGACTTTCTCCATGAATACATAGATTCAGAAACGCGCTCAATTTGAATAATTGAATTTAGAATGTTGCTAAAAAAAGGCTTCATGATGTGTTCACCGGCACCCAATTTTTTTACTCCACTGTAATAGTGAAGACCATCAGCAGGTTGATTCGACACGGAGCACTTTTAGTTCCTTGTGCTCCTATACCAGGACGTAAAGAAGTAGTCGAGCGAGGGTGAATTTTTGAATCGGAGGCACTGAAAGAAGGGTGACGACTTTTTCGAAGAGGGTGATAGTGGTGATGACGGTGGGTCGAAGGACATGCGCTGTAAATTTTACACTCCTCAAGAAAAACGGAAGACGACGGGACAGACGACTTTTCTATGAAATTTTTGGGGAGGTGTGTGGGACACCGCGACGACAACGACGATATGGAATGAAGGCTTCTGCGCATTTTGGCCAATCGATCTCCTGACGGTATCGGGAATTTCTCAGATTGCTTCGAACCCTTAGAGCTCTAAGCGGAGTGTGCGATTTAGTGTGGAGGATTTTTATTTCCCTATCGACTCGTTTTTTTGTTAGTGGTGTGCTCAAAGTCGGATCCAAATCTGGACCCTGATTCCCAGGTTCAGGCAGAAAGTCGACCCCCCATTCATTGGACACGAATAACTATACCGAACGAGTTTTTCGGATGGATAAGATTTGTTGAAAATTCGAAAGGACCCGAACGAAAAATGGCCAATCCGTTACGGCTTTGATAATTATTCGAAATGATTTTTCGTTTCGTCTTGTAATCATTTTTTTCTGTCGCTGTTTGTTCGGTGTGTGTTCGATTTTTTCCGCAATTGTGTGATACGTTTTATTTTTCCTTTATAGTTCCGTTTCGTAGTATTAAAGAAAAGGGAAAAAATTGCAGAAAAAAAAATATCACGTAAATTAGTGGCAAAAATTAAAAAGTGCATCAGTATAAGTGCGTTGCGTATTTTGTTATTGTTGGTCGTGTTTTGGTTACCTGTTTTTTTCCGTATGAAAATAAATTAAGGTGGCGTTTATTAACCACCACCCCTTTTGCAAAAAAGACTGGCAGGTTAAAGGATTAAGAAACGAAGAAAAGTGTACGCGACGTAACGAAAGGACTTCGGTTGGGCAGCAGCCGCCGCAGCGTAGGGAGCAGTAGCAGCGCGAGGTTCCTAGTCATTTGAAGGAGACCGAACACGATGGGCACTGTTCTGAGCTTCAGTCCCCGCGAACGTCGTCCTGTTTATTCAACGCATCATCACAGTCATCACCATCATCATCATCACCATCATAACGGTATTGGAAGTGGCGGTGGTAGTGGTAACGGCAGTTTGAGTTCATCAAACTCAGCCGATTTTCCATTAAATAATTTCTCCTATGAACAATTAAATAATGCCAAAAATCGCGAAAATACAAAACCGCTTTGTCAACAGCTGCCTAACAATAATAACGGTAACATGGTGCTTGTAGGTCAGACGCACAACAATCACAGTAACAATATTAACAATAATAATAACAATAACAATGGCAATTCGACATCGGACAGGAGTAGTGATAGCGCCCGGATACTCTCGGAAAAGAACGCGCTGGAGAAGAATCTGAAAAAGCATTCGCTCTTCATAAATGCCCTGTCCTGGAAACGGTTGGCTGCTTCACATGGCAAAAAGAAACTAGATAATAACAAGAATAAGGCTGCCAATCTACCGACCGGAAATTTTCGACCGCCTTTGGTCGATGCGGTACATCCGCTTGTTGTCGACAAGAACAAGAACATCCAGCAACAGTCGCAACAACTGCAATTGCAACAGCAACAACAGCAGCAGCAAGCACAACAAACACAGGTATACTATACGCCAGGTGCTCCAAAGAGTACATTGCTAGCTTTGGATCTGGTTCGGGCGAACAACACGAACCCATCGCAACAGCCGGATAAACTCGCCCCCAAGCTTCCACTATCACTACCTTTGCCGTTACCGTTACAAACATCAATTACGCAGCCTCAGCATAGTCACGGACCCAGAAAGACTGTTATTCAGGTGAGTCGCCACAATCACTTTGTTTGACCAACCCAGCCAACTTAGGCCGGAACCTTATTCAATCCCACCCCCTTGTCCAAACTTCCTAGTATTTGATCTATGAAATGATAGCTAAGAAAAACGAAAGGACGACAGCAAGGAAGTCAATCTTATGGTACTTCTATCTCAGTACGGCGCCAGCATCATCCACAATGCCGTCGCCATGTTTGCTACCCTCTCTCTCTCTCTCTCTCTCTCGTTCGACGCGCCACTATACACCATCATAACGTGTAGCGTAACCTCATTTCGGTAGACCCACAATTTTCTTTTGAATCTAACATGGAAAATTGCATTTTCTTTTCAACACCGGGCACGTATCATATTTTCCTGTAGCCAATGG
Organism: Beris morrisii; assembly: GCA_951812415.1. Lineage (NCBI taxonomy): Eukaryota > Metazoa > Arthropoda > Insecta > Diptera > Stratiomyidae > Beris > Beris morrisii. The sequence continues at coordinate 22,294,374 of OX638311.1, forward strand.
TCCCTGAAGGAAGAAGCTGCAGTTATTACACATTCGGTGTGAAACAGCTATCGCGCATATTCACTCCGTAAAACACAGCTCCAACACACACACATACACACTCGAGTACATGTACCTATAAAAACTTCACCTGCTAAAAACAAGGGGCAGCAATGGCACCAAAAACTAGGACATCCGCGTGTTGAGTCGCTTCATAAATTATTCAAGTGTTTAGACCACAATTCCATTTTCAAACCTAGCTTATCCAGACAGGACCCAGTGATGTCCTGAACCAGTATGGCATCACTACGCTAATCGCACCGCGATGGCACGACTAACGAGTATTTATAAATAAAATGAAGTTTGCAGTTTATTCTCGCTGGTGATTCCTACAAGAATATTGGAGATGTGGAGGATATCTTTTACCAGCGAATAGCAGCTACAAGGACGACGGGATAGCAAAAAAGTTTCCATTCAGATAACAGGCCGTTTTTCAATGTACATAGTTTGCAACTTTTTACTAGATGGGAATCGTCTTTTTTTTTATTCTACAGAAGTTTTTTTTATCGTTGGACACAAGCCACAGAAAACGGAGAATTTATTCGAATGGTCTTATTTTTGCAGTTGACATCGTCATTATCGTACACGTAACAATTTTTGAAGTGCAGCTAGTATTTCTGCAAATTTCCCATGTGGAGTGCACCGACTTAGTTAGTAGTTTTTCGTTCACGGTTGTAAGAACGATGTAGTGTGCCAGTCATTAGTATCTTGTAACATTTAGTAGTAAACTTTGTTACATTATGACAGACGTAATATAGTAAATCGTATTTCCTAGGAGTAATCTCTGTCAATTTCATTGCTTAATTTTCCACTGGTTATCGATTAATTGAAAGAAAGAAATCGGTTGCTTACATAAGAGCAGGATACAAAGTCTTAACACCTACCGGACTACTCCAGCGTTTTCTAGGCGGAGATACTGGTGATCCGGGAAGCCTGTCAACACTCTACCCAAAAACGAAATGTTGTAATCCTCACTGACACCCAAGTCTCAATCAAGGCCTTAGATTCGGCTACAACCTCGTCTAAACTCGTCGAACAGCAGCTAGCCTACTTAGGAAGTCAGCTCAAAGTAACCCTGCTTTGGGTTAAGCCCATTATTTCAACAGAGATTTATTTATTATTTTATTTAAACTGGTAGAGCCTAAAAAAGACTCACTACTTCTCGAACTACGACCTAAGAGGTCTTTTGTTCCTGGCTCTTAACCACTCCCTAGGCCATATCGATTCCTTTGAGAAAGGAGATGATTTTACTCAGAGGAGTCTTCGACAGGTCTTCATAGGTGAGAGTAAATCCACCGAGAATCTGCCTTCTTGATCTGGCCACTGCATCACAATCACACAGAATGTGTGCCGTGGTTTCAGATGTGATATCACACAATCGACATGTATCTAGTGATACTTTACCGATGATCTTAAGGTGACAATTAAGGAAATAATGTCCGGAAAAATATCCCATTATTACCCGTGCGTTATACCTGCTTAAGGAGAGGAATTCCGACGCTCTCCTACTTGAGAAGGTCAGGAATTTCTTTGATTGTCTAAGTCCTGAAAGTGAGTTCCAATAATCTTCCACCTGAAGATTTACCCACTTAAAAATAACATCCTTAATGAAGCCTTTACCTTTACAGAATGGTTCCGGGCCAATCATTGGTGAGTTGGCTCCCCGCTTAGCTAGCTGGTCAGCCGATTCATTACCCGAAATACCCTCATGTCCTGGCACCCACATCAGGGTTAGACTATTGTGATGTGCCAGCTCTTTAAGAAGAGTATGACAGTCCCACACAAGCCTAGAACGGAACCAATAAGATTTCAGCGCTAGCAGTGCCGCTTGGCTGTCAGATAGGATAATAACTGTAGCGCCTTTTGGTTTATTCAGTAGAAGTTTACCTGCGCACAGCTCTATGGCATGTACCTCAGCCTGAAACACAGTGGCGGTTTGTCCCATTGCCGTCCATATTTTACAATTGGGTCCAGATACGCCCGCTCCAGTTCCACTATAGGTCTTAGAGCCGTCCGTGTACCAGACTGAAGCACCTTCCCCAAAATCTGGTAGACCAGATTGCCATGATACACGATCTCCCAGAGTCACCATATATGGTTTCTCAAAATCATATACCTTTGGCATGTTATCGTTTAATGAGTCGGTTAGGTCCTTCTGATTAAATTCCTGTAGAATTTTAAGGTGACCGACAAGGTCTCCTGCCTTGAATTTATTGTACTGCTGTAGCCTTATGGCCTCTCTCAGAGCCTCCTTCTTTATCTCTTATTGTAATGGGGCCAAGTCTATCATGACTTCCATTGCAGCAGTGGGACATGATTTAAGTCCCCCTGTAATGCTAAGAACGGCACGCCTCTGAATTTTTTGCAGGGCCTTCTGTGCTGTGATTTGTTCAACCTTTGGCCACCACACCATAGCGGTATTATAATAGACTTGTAGGTCCAGTATACCATATTTGGTCTGAGACACCAAGTGGTACCACAGAGCCTTCGACACGCCATAAAAGACAATGTTACTCGTGTGGAGATGTTTTTAAGATGTAAATTCCAAGTCAGACACTTGTCCAAGGTAATTCCCAAGTATTTGACATCGGACGAGAATTCAATTGTAGTTTCTCTCACAATCGGGGGCCTTAATCTTACCATCCGTCTTCTAGTGAATGGCACTATAATTGTTTTACTTGGATTTATACTTAATCCCTGTTGGATGCACCAGTGATCTACTATCTCTAGGGCCTCTTGCATGCGGTCCGAAATGACACAGTCATGTTTACCTCTTACAGTGATCACCAAGTCATCAGCGTATGCTTGAGTCTCAAAACCCTTGATGCTCAGATCCTTAAGGAGATCATCTACAACAATGCACCACAGTAGTGGGGAGAGTACACCTCCCTAAGGGCATCCCTTCACCGCTCGTATAGTGAGACCTTTACCTCCGATCTGAGCCGAGATTCTACGAGAGTTAAGCATCGCTACTATCCATCTCGTTACCGTTTCTTCTACTCCTATCTTACGAGTAAGTAATTCAATGGATTTGTAGGAAGTGTTGTCAAAAGCACCTTCAACGTCAAGAAAAGAGCACAACGCTATTTCCTTGGCTGTCAACGTCTTCTCAATTTTTTTTTTTTTCAACAGAGATGCCGGAAATTAGTCGTAACCGGCACCCCTTTTGGTATCAAGGGAAAAAGAACATCGTCTTCGAGTAATTCAATACCATCTAGATCAGCTACCCGAGTAGAAATTTTATCCGGCCCAAGTCCGGCCCAGATCAGGCTGATCTGGGCTACTCGGGTAGTGGAGATAAATTCTTAAATATGTATAGTATGACAATCTATGACCGACGACTCCGTACTATGGATGGTTTCAAAAAACTCTGCGAAAAACTGATACGACTCCACACCTTATATTCTACGTGGTTTGGAAGAGACCCAAATTTTCGTTCTGAATTGCTGTAAGTCCAAAAAGATTTGATATCTGCCTTTATACTACATTCCATCGATGAATGTATTGGCAAAAGGGGAAGTGATTTAAAGTTTCAGTCAAGTTTCGACCTTATTAAGATAAGTTTGCTCTTATAACAGGAAATTGCTAGATTTTATAACGTTTCTGTTTTTCATTTTTAGAGTTTATAGCTTCCGTCCTCTAAAGTTCTACCACAGTAGGGTGGACCTAGATTTCTTCTGACCAACTGGAACACACGATACGAACGCTGAATTTAAAATATATTTTTTTAGATAACAGACCTACAAATCTGACTAAATTCCATTCAATGGATAGCAAAATTGAAAAGAAAAAATCTTGAAAAGCGTTTTTAGGCGATTATATAAAATCATAGAGATATATATACTGGAGATGACAAGCAGCGATTGCGTTGAAGGCGGACGTCGTCGCATTTACTCACACGCAAAACAACAGCAATTGACATAACGACCCTGTTTTTTCTCACTCACATTTATATTATGTTCCGCTCTTGAAACACGAAAAACAACAACAATTTGATATAACGACCCTGTTTTGTCTCACTTCTCTTCAAAGCGCTTTATACAAAACCGGTAGCCTGTCGGCTCCAGAATGTCTATGTATAAAATGCCCATGGAAGTAAAAACTTATTCGATATCTAATCAGACCTAAGGGTTTTGACGGCATTCGTGAAAATGTATACAGCACCTTATACACCCTGAAGGGTTGAATTGAAAAACAATCCTGATATCGGTTTGTAGGCATTGCTTTACTTTCTATAGAAGTAAATTTAATTCAATATTTCAGAAGACTTAAGAGATATGACAAAATTCGTGAAAATACATGCACCTAATTTTCACTAATATTTTGTTTAGCCATATTCTAGAATCTAGACGCTAACGGTTAGGTATATACATATTTTTTAAGTACAAAAATTCTTTTCCAACAACAAGAATTTTGCATTCAGGGAACTTGCCTTGTCTTGTCGCATCTTCAAATCAAATTTCACTTATTTTTCCCGCACTCCTTCAACGATGTTGATAATTTTTTTCCAAGGATTCCAAGCGGTTCCTAATATTTTAAAAACCAAATGTTTTCGGTAAAAATTTTCCCCCATCTCCCCAAAGAGTGACCACTTAAAGAGTTTCACCAAATCTACACACTATAGTCTTTTTAACTTAATGGCTCAAAGGATTTGGGAGGACTGACATTTTTTTGGGGGGTCTACTAGTTTTGAAATGTGGAAAAAAAACTTCAGGATAAGACATTTTTTCTTAAATCGATGACAATACTTTATTATATAGTATAATTAGCAAAAAATTGAGCACAGATTAAATTTGGTTCTATCCTGTAAGTCGTAATCGATTTAGAAAAAAATTATAATTATAATGAAATAAGACCAATATCCCTATGTGTCTCCTTAATGCGGTTGACCTATTAAATTAACTCTTTTCTTGGGGAATACAACTTAGGCAGCCTTTTATGGTAATAATACATAATATTAGTTGTACTTTTCCGAGAAAAGTTTCCATATTTAGTATGGTCAAAAGGGATTTAAAGAACATTTAATGGATGATTTAATTTAATCCTTGAAACGGACATAATTGTCCAAAAAGTATGCCGCAAAATACGACTATACGTGTTTCATAATGTTTGGAACTGGTACTGGTACGATGAAAACTCCTGTCTAAAATAATTCTTTAAACTAGCAACGAGTCTTAAGAGAATACTTGGAACCACTATTCTAAGGAGTTTTATTACAGCGTTCACATAAATGCCTTTTGTTTCCTTTTGAATTGAATGTATGAATTTTGAAAATGTTACGCCATTACATTTCACGTACGAGGGCATTAAACATTGCTGGAAGGAAGTAAGTACTTTTATCAGCATGAAAATGAGTCTCCCTTCCGAAATGAACATTCTGACGGGATAAGTATCTAAGATATTATGAGTAATCTCAACTGTGTCAGTGATATGTTTTTAGGTAGCCATAAACTTAAACAAAATTTCACCATTATGTTGTACGTGTACATGGCAGTGAAATGTGAAACAAAAGATGAACTAAATTGCCATAACGTTGCATTATCATTACATATGAGCAATTTATACCCTTATTATATGTGAGTAATTTATACCCTGAGGGAAACGTAGTGCTTGATCAATGCATTACGAAAATGCACGAAACCATTACTTTTCCATTTAGAGCACCTGAATTATTTTGCATGTATGCCCTAGTAACTATTACCAGTAAGGCGAAAGGGCGGTTTTAAGGCTACATACGTAAAAACCTTCTTGAATGAAGAAGCATTGTTTTTTATATCGAGAAATGTTTCGAAGTGAAAACTGAGTGAAACAATCATGCGCAATATAACATTTTTCTAACACTTTTTTTATTTAAACAATATTGACTGAAACATTGAATCCCGAAAAAGGTCGAGACATAAACGAATGACTGAAAAACTGTGTCGTTCTTAGTATCCATGTGGGATCGATCGTACGAAATAATACAAACAATTTAGTTTAAGTATGGTTATCGCTTTATTTTCGCCAAAAAAATACATTGAGCTGACTCGATGGAAGATACGTTTCTTGTCGATGACGGCTTTCGAAAGAATGCCCCTGTATGTTAAAATGTGTTGCCACAAAGTTGGCACTAACTCATCAGTGCTGCCCGTGTTGTCGCTCCTACATCCATTCAAGACGATCGAGTTTCAAAAGTGTGTGAATATTTTGTTGCTATCAACTTGCCAGTTTACAAAAATTTATATTCATTCATTCATTACCCTTGGCTTCTTTAGTTTTTTATTCCAAGGAAGAATATTGGTCGTGCTTCTCTTTTTCATGTACTTGAACTTAGCATCGATTGGTCTTACTCATAGTTCATAGAGCTACTGGAGACGACAAGCCACCGGTCTTGTATAAAGCTCTGTGAAGCCAGAGAAGTGAGACAAAACAGGGTCGTTATATCAAATTGTTGTTGTTTTAGCGTGTGAGTGAGTGAGACAAAACCGGGTCGTTATGTCAATTTGTTGTTGTTTTGCGTGCAAGTGAATGCGTCGACGTCCGTCTTCAACTCAATCGCTGCTTGTCATCTCCAGTATATATATGTATCTCTATGGTCTTACTTAACATGGAAGATGTACCTTAAAATTCGGCAGACTGTCTGATTTTTCAGTAATGAAATCTAGTAAGGTCTAATTGAAAGGTCAGAGATCGCTAATAGTAATGGAGGCCTTAACAATAATTATTAACATTTCAAACCTTTCATCTCATCTTTCGACTCATCTACTCTGGTCTAAATATCTAACAAGTATCTATCAATAATAATTATTCCCATCTATACGTGAATAAATTAAAGCACAAGTATTAGCACGCTTATAATGTTTAACTTAAAAAAAAGAATTACATACTAGAATGATTTCAAACGCCTTCAGTATTTTTTTTTAACAAACTACTAACTATGCACATTGTGGAGCTATTATTAAAATATTGTTCAAAATACACAAAACATAATTTTCCAAACTAATTACATTCCTTGTGAATTTCATGAAAGGAGCTGGAACAAAATAAAATGTAACACATCAGCAAGCTCTAAGCGAGCGCCAAAAGAGCCACACATGGATATGCAATCATACCGCTATCGATCGAACAACTTCAAACCTGCACAATATACTCGCAAGGGAGAAACCCACAGCAACCCTTGTACTCGTATCTACCCTCTGTATAGCAGCAAATTGCTGCAAGAAAGTCGAAGTAATGAGACTCTTGGTAGAAATCTGCCAGGAGTATTGTTTCGATTAAATGTGGAAAATATATTGCACAATACACCCTGAGTCGTGATATGTCTGGGGCTCTTACCATATATTGGATGGAGCGAAGGTATAATGATATTAATCGAGTACATGTGTGCGATATACTCGTATGTACGTAATTGGGTACATCGAGTGGAGTAGAGTGCTTTCACATTCGTATACCTATTAATTTTAATAGTGTCTCATTTTCACGGAAAATATTACATCATTATTAAGGTTATTGCTCCAAATTGAGTTCTGCAAAACTCGTATCCCTTATCCATCAACTAATTTAATTTTTTTTTGTTCTTGGGTGGAGCGGTTACGATAAAAATCGTTTGCTTTAAATATTTCAAAAAATTTGGCAAGAATCACAATAGTCAAATATTTGACATAGTGACATACAGTGTAATACAAGCTTTACTAATCCCATTTATTCTTTTGGTAATTTTGGCTAAAAATATTTTTGTGTAAAACGAATACAGTATTGTTTTTTTATTCATTTATTCGAAAAGGGCGCCTTACTTTAGTTTACAAAGGGCGCCGATCCACCTTCCGTTAGCACTGTATACTCCCGTAAAGGTGTTTCCAATCAGTATCCGAGTACATTCCGTGTTCCAAACATATGCCCAGTAAATTTATTAGGTCCAAACTATAGCTTAATCTAACTTTGAGAAATAATAAATTTATGATGTACCTACATGTAACAAGTGTTACGTACGAGTATATCCGTTTTTATCATCAATTTGAATGTCACCTACATAATGAATTGCATTAATAATAAAGTGTATATACATACATACTTTCGTATAATAAACAAAATTCTAAAATTATTATTTCTTGGATATTTTTTTAAGGTGGTAACAGTAAAGGATCGATTTAATTAGTTTCCTAATATTGTGAATGGCCGCAAGGCCATTAGGTGACGTCAGTAAAAGAGATTTATGAACGCACAGACTCCCACTCGTTTCAATACAAATCCAACATCACCTACAATAAAGAAATGTAAAACGGATGAATTCATTAAAACGACGCGAAATACAAAATAAAAATAAAATATTCACAGAAATGGTTTCCAATAATTAAGACAGCTCACAAAATTTTTTCTTCATCAAAAACGTTTTTGCACGCACCCTCCAACCATTGAAATTCGAAAACTTCAATGTAGAACTGAGCACGTGTCATGTTTATTGATTTCCAAATTTTCTATACATTTCTTGTAAATACTCGGTAGTATTTTTATCTGCAGCTTAAATACGGATAGTAGATACACGTAAATTATAATTAAATACGTATACATACTTTTATACTGCAATAAATGAATCGGGAAACCTAATTGCTTTTTAAAAGTAAATGAAAATGTTTCCGAGAAGGACGAAACCTTCATCCTTAATAAATATTTGATTTTAACAGGATCGAATTATGAAAATACTTTTGGGTTTTCCCATTTCCCATAGGAGATTCTTTGATTTCTAGTGAACTTTTGTAAAGCGTTTGCTTATAAGGAAACTGTAGAAATGGTTTGAAATTATTGGCAAATTTTCTACTCGTTTTAATCAGTTTCAATGCCATTTAAAGTGGGTGGCACGTTTTTGCGAAGAACTTAAAAAGTACACATCCGAAAAATATAAATAGAAAATTTGGTTCGTTATTAAGAAAAATGATAAATAAAAAAAACATGTTCTAGATGTCTGACGGACTAATTATTTTTTACTGGGAGCGAATGGAAATATATTGTTATGCATTTTTGTTAATTTCCCACAAAGGTTAGAACAATATTATTTAATTATTTATTTAATGGTAAAAATATGTTTTTTTATAACAAATATTTCATAATTCATCATCATCTCCATTAGCAAAACAGTATTATACAATTCCAATAAGTAGGCTTCAAAAATGAGAAATGGAGCAAATGTGAGGTTTGTCTCAAAAATACGTACTAATAAATGTTTTTATAAATTTATTTTACAATTAATCGAATAAACAAAATTTGTCCCTCTAAAAATATTTCCTCCTGATGCAACTCACTGCTTTTTTATCATGCCTGAATCCGTAGCGGTTTATGATCCTAAATTTAAACTTGGTTTGTAATTTGAATAACCCAGAACCAAACTCATCACCTCAGTGTCCCTAAATTCAGGCAGCCATACTAGTGTCCACAAGATGCAATCCTGCGCTTTAGCCTCTATCTACCAGCAGGACTTTTTCTGCCCTTAAAGTTCCTTATCGACGCAATGAGGGCGTATGATGGATCATTCTTAAGAATGATCCTATCACCGTTACTTTCCAGATATCGTCGTTAAAAATTGGCCAGAAAATGCATAGTCCTGGTTTCAATATATTAGAGTCAAAATTCATAAAGTCAAAAACGGGTAATTCTCCTTTACGAATTTAAACTTGGCCACAGCGCAACGGAGGCAACCGAAAATATCAACAGGGCATTTGGAACTGATACGGTAAACAAACGAACCACACAGCGATGGTTCGAAAAATTCCGATCAGGAGATATGATCCTTCAAAGTGACCACGTGGTAACCCAGGACCTTCGATCGACAAGGACGAGCTGAATTTATTAGTGGAATCTTACTCACGCCAAATTGTAAGAGATATTGCAGATAAATTGGGCGTACACAATTCGACAGTTTTCCGGCACTTGCAACAGCTTGAAAAATCAAAAAGCTTCATAAGTGGGTTCCGCATGAGCTTACTGAGCAAAACATGACGCGTCTACTGGAAATTTGCAGCTCCCTGCTCTCCCGGAAGAGAAACGATCCGGTTTTGAACAGAATAGTGACTTGTGATGAAAAGTGGATACTGTACGACAATCGACGCCGATCGGCACAAGGGTTGGATGCTGATGAGACCCCAAAACACATGCCGAAGCGTGGTGAAACCATTAATACAGAGAAGTATTGTGCCCCGCTCGATGAAACTGCTTCATGACAACGCACGGCCTCGTGTTTCAAGAACAGCGGTCCAAAAATTAAACGCGTTGCAGTATGAGACTCTTCCTCATCCACCACGCTCACCAGACCTTTCGCCAACTGACTACCACTTTTTTAAACATTTGGATAATTTTTTGGCGACCAAACAATTCGATAATGAACAAGCCATCAAAAGTGCCTTCGAGGACTTTCTTCGCTCTAGAAAGTCGGACTTCTACGAAACTGGCATAAATGCACTTGTATCTCGTTGGGAGAAGTGTATTGCATGTGCTGGTGCCTATTTTGATTAATAAAATTAAGTTTTATAAAAGTTACAGTTGTTTGAAATTGCACTACCAAAAACGACATTTCATCTGCAGTAACCTAATACTTACTTTTCAGCTGTTTTGAAGCTGTAGACACCATATCATGACCAGTCGCCAACATCACCACGTCCTTTCACTTAGCTGGAACAAAAAACTTTCCTAATCGCTTTTCTTATTGCGAAAATAGAAATATTTTTCCTTGGCATCATTAAAATCATAATCTGTAATAAAACCCGTTAAAGTAGTGTCGTAAAAATTTCAGTTTTATTGTAAAGCAATGTTCGCACGTGATAAATAATTGGAGCAAAGACATTTACGGATTATTGCTATATCTCGGAGTAATATTATCTTTATGGAATCCAGTTAAAACGATTGATATAATTGATATGCGAAAACTACGTTAAAACTTCTATAACAAGACAAACAACGTTTTCAAACTGCCACCAATATTTGGAAATTCAGTGACAGTGTTAATTGTACAAGATTTTCACAAAGGTTTTCACAAGATTTTCACAAATTTTTTCTATAAATTGAAATTAAGCTCATCAGGGACCATTCTCAGAATTATGTTTATTTACCCATTCCCTCTGGAATACATGGCATATAGTGTAATACTAGCTTAATTACAACTTTAAACCTTAAGCTGAACATTCCAATTGAAGGACTAAAATATATATTAAAACACTAGAACTAGTCCTCAAAAGGACTACGCCGTGATCAGTGAAAACGAAACAACAACAAATAAATTGTGACTAATTTTAGTCGCCGGTTCTATTCAGTATCGTATCCTTCTTCGTACAATCAAAAAACAGTCAATCAAAGTCATAACAGGAGAGTATAGAGTTCAATGTCAAAACAACCTTGTGATGGAGGCCAACCCATTAAAATTTTCCATAAGGACAAAAACAATTTTTCGAACACATGAAATCGATTAACTTCAGCCCTTTAACATATCCACACATACGCATACATACCATTCCGAGGATTTCTTCGAATTAAAACGTTCTGAAGAAGGAAACAATATCCATAAAAATTCCATAGCAGCCTGGAAAACAGTTGGGGTGTAATGAATTTTTTCCCAGATACTGTAATTAGATGAACTAATTTCTCACGAATTATTTCAAGGGTACACTCTTCTCAGTTCTAATTTAAATTTTCAATTTTACTGCTAAAAGCCTGCGTCAGACTTCAATTATAAGTAGCAGGTCTATTGTTAAAAGGATAGAGTGGAGGCAGCTCCACAGTGTCCGTATACATAATACTAGAAGTTACCTGAGCATTTTCCACCTATCTGCCGAAGAAACCGAATGTTTTATTCACGATACTTTCCAGATGTTTAGTTTCACAAGGCACGGACTTCAGGAAAGTGGCAAGTATGTTGAGCGCTATTAAAGTTATGCGCTCTGCTACGAGTTGAGGACACAAAGAAGGATAAAAATAGCCTAATTTTTTATTAACAATACAATTTTGTTCTGAAAACAACGTTCCAACTTCAACGAAGTAAAGGAAAAAGGAATAGGCTTAGAGTTAAATATTCGTTAACCTCGGCATGATTATAGGGTCGGGGAAATGAGGAATCTTCTATTGACGTCACGTAAAAAACCGTGGCTAATGGCATGTGTTGAATTATTAAAAGGAGTTTTGGGTATTTCGTAGGTAATAACAACAAATTTATTATTTTTTAACAATAAAGTGTTGTGATTAACCTGAAATTTCCAAACAAATTTGCTAATCTGTAATTATGTATTTTCACGTTTTAGGACTAGTAAACCCCAAAAAACTATAAAAAGTCCGTCTGTCCACCGTAGATTACGTACGCCGTACGCAAAAGTATTTGAAAGCGTGTAGCTCATAAGTTCGTTGAGATATCAAGCTGAAATTTTTTGGGTGAATAGACTGGGCCAATCCCTTCTGGTTGAAATTCTCATATATGTGTTGATTGCTTAACTTCCAAGGTGTTAGTTTCGTCAAAAAGTCGAACAGGCTCGAGGAAATGGAAGAAGGCCGAGGTTTAAATTTCGTTAAAGTAATCGAAATAGGTAGTACGCGGAAAGTGAAGGAACCCAATCAAAGTACGAATTTCGAAGGAAGTTGAACTGAGTTGGGGAAAGTAAGAAGACTTCCCAAAAACGTTTAACGCTTACTTCGCGAGTAGCGAACAACTCAGTCTCACCAAAAAATTGTGAAGAAAGGATTTATAAAATTACAGGTGCCTTTAACTTTAAGTTTTCCAACGAAACAGGGTGGTTTACCCGTTACTCTTGTTATGCAGATGGTTGCTCATTAACTCCCCAATTTACCTCCCCACACGTTCATTCTTCTCATTAAAAACTCAACTCTAGTTATTTGTTATCACCAAGAGTGTCCCATCATTTGCTGTCTATCGTGACTCAGTTATGTTTTTCAATCAATATCACTAAATTGTTCATACTCACTTCATATATCTTCCAACAACATACCTACATAACATAAATTTTTAATGCTCTATCATTTTATTTCCGGGATATGACACCTTTTAGATTGTAATTAGTTTTCATTCCTTCATATAAATGGTACGTGGGCTACTTAACATTCCATTTCCATACCATTCCATTTAATCACTGAATTACCCTTAAATAATGAATCGGTTGCCTAGATAAAATCTACTTGTATACTGTCGCTTTTACGTCATTTACATCTTACATTTCAAACGCGTGGGTTTGTAATTTGAAACGAGAGTTTTATCGTAAATCACACCCTGTCTATACTTTTATATGTGCCAGGATCAAAGGCTCACTTCATAGTCAGCTACATTCAAACATACTACCATAATAATTATAGTTTTTACACCATGCCAATTTTCTATAGAAATTCTTTTGAACCCTCTAATAAACTAGGTACGCTATTTTTACCTTTGCGTATACCTAATTAATTGTTGTATGCTTTGAATTGAGTCTTTGAAAGCGTCGTCCCGCCTTTACTTTTTGTTTGAAGTCAAGTATGTAATTTGCTAGATGTCTCCAATTAGTTTAGGGACAGGTTATTGTTCTGTAATTGTTTAGTTTTGGCTTAAATGGACTTAATTTAGAAATTTCATTAGAATGCCATTAATGTTGTTTTCAATCGTTGGGCACTACCCTTAATTAACGTTGGACTTGTATTAGTCCCTGTGCAACTCAAAACAGAATACTTAAGAAGTTCAAAGATCTTGTAGAGCAAAGGTCATACCCGTTGCCGTGCGGACCAAGAATAAGAGAAATGTTTACAAAAGGGATTACGAAATAGGAGTTAAAATAACGTCGTTAGAAATATTTATTTTTTCATAACACATATCCTGTGTACTCGGATAATTCTTCGTACACCTATGCTACTGGTAAATTGACTTGAACGAAGCACCTACCTATAAAAATTCTATTTTTTTTCACTTGCAGAGAGAACAAGATATTAACAAATAAAATAGTTTACGTTTTGAGTACTGAATTCCGTTATCAGGAACTGATTTTACATCGAATATCAGTACTCCACCTGTACTGATGTTGAATATTGTATAGAGGAAATTTTGCTGAATTAGAAAAATGAAAGTTTTTTCTCAACTTTTATTTCTTATTATGTCACTTTTGTGAATAATTAACCAATTACTTTATACCATTTCTTTAATTTTAAGTCAATAATAAACAATATCGACCTAAAGCTATTATTTCGAGCAGCCAAGAGAAATATACCGGAAGTTCAGGTTCCTTTACGACGATATTCAGTATTGAAAATAAATATTTTTTCGCCAAACTGCGAATTAGTTTGTCGGTATTTATTCTGACAACTTGTAGAATAGGTTGAGAGAAGTTCCTTATAAAGGTGTCATTGGTCATTGCAAGAACGGTCAAGAGATTTTCACTGTTGCAAACCAGACTTTCACATTTGCACATTAGATACTCCAGTATCCAGTGGCGGTCATAGGGGGGGCCATGGCTCCCCCCTAACAAATTCGTAATCCGTGATTACCTTATCCCGTTTGCTTTAAAGAAAAAATATATGAGACTATAAGATTAATAGATACACTTAATAAAGTATAATGCACTTCATAAAGTATAATGCAATTAAATCGGATTCCACCTTATGTCTTTCTTTAATCCTTCTTTTGCCTTTGTCTCCTGATTAAAAAGAAGACTGTGTCTAATTAAAAATATTTCAATCGAAAAGTAATAAAATTTCGAATTTAAATATATATATAATCAATCGTTGGGTTGTGATGTATTCTGTTAAGGAAGTAGCTTTTACTGTTTGAAACTAATTTTGAAAAATTTGGATTTGGATTATGCTAGGACAATTGTCATTATGTGCGTCCTAATCCTAGATTAAAACGTAAGGTGTGGTAAATGCAGCGAAACACAATATCATTGCTGTCCAGGTCGTTTTGAGTGGATTTTGAACTATGTTTTCGAAAAACCTATTCACCAGAGCAGATATAAAACTTATTCAAATTCATCGCTAATCCAGTAATCTTAATAGTTTTGTCGAAATCACGAGAGAAATCAGCTATAAGAACTTAATTATGAATATTTACAGTAACTAACGTAAATACGTTTTAAGTTTCATGTCGATAATATATGGGGAATACGTGCCTCAAGAATCTTAAAGAAACCAAAATTGTATAAGATTCCGGAAACTCCCAAAATATCGACATAGGGCCTAGTATAGTATCATTCTGTGGGTGATTGGAACTCTAAATATTTATAGGTGGTGTACCATCGAAAATGCCATCTAGTGCCTAAATTCAGCAATTGAAGTTTTTCTTAAAAAATAAATTTTTGAGCGTAACTTTGGAACGGTAAACGATACGAAGTCTTTTAGAGTGCTCAATGTTATAAAAGAAAAGATGTCCTTCAGCAAGGACGAAAAAGATGATGTTTTACATTTAATCACTAATCCGTCAAAGTTTTTGATTTCGTACTAGATGAAGGACTTTCTGAACCGTTTTCCTTTTCTATAATATAATATTGAGCATTAGAAATCAGATCATTTTGCCGACGATACTAACTTCGTATTATTAACCATTATAAAAATGCGGTCGAAACCGATTGAATATGAAAAACTTCACTTTCTCATTACGATCACTAGATGGTATTTCCGATGGTATATAACCTATATATTTAAAACTACAACCATCCATAGAATAATATTATTTGGCCGTTTTGTCAATACATCGGGACCCATTTTTCGGAATCTAAATTTTTTTTTCTGATCGGGGTGAAACTTAAAACATATATTTTTTACACTAATTAGAATCATTATAAGAGGTTCCGCGAAAAAAATCTTTGGGAAAAAAATCCTCAATACAAATAATAGTCACTGAACAGCTTATCTGTCACCACAACTACCTGTATAAAATATTACAAAATTTCAAATTGCATGATAATGCAAGCTTTCGACTCTTGTACAATCAATTTAAATTTCCTCGTTTCCAAATGTTAACTCTTACAAAATAAATTAAAAATTTTATCATCAGAGTCGTTGTCAAACAAATGCCTTCAGAGCGTTGTAAACACTTTTCGAGATTTCAAAATCTATACTATACTAAAATACTTGCGATGTAAATCAGGTATAAGATACTGCTTATGAAGTTATTATAATTGAAAATAGTTTTAGAGAATTTCCGAGTTAGGTTTTTTAAATTTTTGAATTAAGAGAGTAGGTTAGGTTAGGTTATGGTGGCAGTCATCTTAACTATAGATCGACTCAATAAGGAGACTCAGTGAAAATGTACATATGTATACCTAATAAATAACATTGACATAAAATATTCCTTTCGTAGATTTTAAGTATTGTAGGATAACTTAATAATTGGGGTGATCACTTCTTCGTCGGGCCTGAAGTCTTTAGATTATGAGATATAGGGTTCGGATTTTAATGCCTAATATTGAGTTTCATCAAATATGTGTGATAATAGAACCAATAAGAATTAGTGGTCTCAAAAAACAGCTAATTTACATCCAAAAATTTCAAACTGGATTTGGCGAAATTTCGAAATTTTCTCATACATGTAAGAGATCTTGAAGTCTATTTGGGCTTCTAAATTTTGCCGAAATCGAGATCGACATCGACTTCTACTGAAATCGAAAATTATGTTCACCAAGCTTTGAAATCAATTAATTTTATTTTCTAGCTCCTACCCCCTATTAAATTTTCCATTGCTTAAGGACTTACAATCATACAACACAGGTTCAAATTTTTGATATCATACAATCAGTTGATAAATTGAGCGATGTTAAAGAAATCCCTTGAGAGCAATGTTAATACTTTTTAATATTCTGAAATTCCTTCATCCACGCTGCATTAACGGGTAGCTACCTCACCTATTTTCTCTACGGTATCTACTGAACTTCAATGGCCCCCGCCTTGAACAAGCAATATGACCGCCACTGCCAGTATCGGTTCTACTACATTCTCATCACCATAGCAACACATGTCAGTCAAGGGTATTCCAAGTCTTTCTCCATGTCTCCAAAATGGACAAGGTCCCGTTAAGACCCGCCATATGAGTTATCTACATGTTTTCCTGTTTAAACGTTTTCCTGTTGAACGTACCCGAGAGTTAGGCAACTTCTAAAGATACTCACCAAGGAATGACCAATTATATAGTGGTTAATTATGGAGTGTTCCAATAAATAGGGTATTCTTATTCATACTTTTCATATTCATACAAAGATCATTAAAAAAATGCGCTCCTCATTACTTACACGGAAAATTAGATTTCCACAATTCACATTGACACCTAATGCAATTATTTTCTCAAATGTATTCTTTTCTACTATCGAACGGATCTAGTGCTCATTATCGTAATGATGCCTCAAATGCATCGTCTGCAACTCTTAATTAAGAGAATACGGCTTGTATCAAAAGATACCGCTGTTTCAAATGAAAATGCTTTTTTTTACGTGTGATTTCTCCAGGGCATAAGTTCACACCATCGTCATCACCGCCACTATACATTATGGATTTTTTTCGCACTCATCTCAATTCCTTTTTTGACTTTTATCCTTGAAATTATAAAAGGTCTGAACACTTCAATTAACAACTTCATAATTATCACAAGTGTTCGAAAGAAGAAAAAATCGTCTTTGCAGAGAAAATATAAAAGGCATAGATGCATGCAAATAAGACGTTTGTGAGATTTGAAATTACATAGCCACACACAAAGAATGTAGTTCTATGCATTTATGGTGTTGAAAAAAACTGTACACAGTTTCGACAAATTTTCATTTCTGGTTTTCACCTAAAAACATGAAACTTTGGCAGTAAAATCTTTCTTTGAATAAAGATGCAAAGTTTTCAAATCCACCCCTAATCTGGTGAAAGTGAGTTAAATCGCCACTTTCGAAGGCTAGGATTTTCCAATATTCAACAAATATCGAATACTACAACAAAAGAAATAAATTAAATCCTTTTATTAAAATTGTGTACAATCAGTCACAGTATTCTTCTTAATGATAGTCGTCAGCTGCGTGCTTTCTGTATAAACTATAAGCCTATTTTCACAATTTTATCGATAATTTCCTAATAATTATAATATAATACTTTATTTTTTTTTTTAATAATTAAGAATTGCGATCGATTTGCATTTAAAACATAATAATTTCTACCCTAAAATTTTATGTTTTGACGTTTCGGGGCCAGTAAATCCATAAAAGGCAAAAAAAAGTCCGTCTGTCCAGCGTATTCACGCCCTCCACCGTACGTAAATACGTTTGAAGGCTTGCGCGCTCTAGGTCTCAGGCCCTTACAACTATGAAGTTAAACATTTTTTAGTGGGTAGATTGGAAGGAACTCTTTGAGTGATCACCTTTTCTAGAAGGAAAGCAAAAAACTTTAATAATAAAAAAAAATTCTGAGCTAAGATTTTAGTTAAATGAAGCAAGGTTTGGGTTGTTTTTGTATCTAAGTACTACAAAAGTAATTTCAGCAAAAGAAAGTTCATATTTCCATTGGCGTGCGGTGATGGGGCACAAAAATAGTCCGTGATAAGAAGTTGTATACATTTTCACGAATTTCGTCACATCTTTTTAGAAGAAGGTGCTTTTGTGGTATAGAAGCAGCGGTTTTCTACTAAAAACCCATGATACATAGTATGAGTATGATGAAATTTAGTGTGAGTGTTGATTTCTAGCTAAATTGAATTTAGTACACTAAAATTTCGAAAGCTAGAAAGCCAGATTTCGACAACAATGTACGTTTTAAAATCTTGAAAAGTATGTATGTACATCGCACTGTATTCTGTACAAATTAATTGCAAAATTTCACAACTCTGAAGATGTCTAAATTAAAAACTTTATTTAGTCGTAAATGGGCAAACACCCTTAGCCGCAACATAGCAAGTAATAAATTTTCTTTAAAATTACCAGTGGAACAACATTACAGTTTATTTTTTATTAACTCGATAACTCTTCAATAACAACTAAAATATATCACACAAATTTATGAGGATATTTTCGAATCATCCAAGCCATGCAAAAAACGAATCTGCCAATCTTCCGTTGGTGATTCAGTCTCTTGAACACGAAGAAGGATTTTTTATGCTTATAAATAGATTAACGTCATCAAAAGGCGCCGATTTCCGATATTGATTTACAATCGGTAGAAATGTGACATAATCGAAAAGAATGATGGCATTTTTTATTTCACGGCCATTTTCAGATTGTTGTTTTTATTGAGATTACAGACTACACAGGGCAGTTTGTGCGTTATAAACTTTCATTGTGATTGGGTAATTGAAAAATCATTAATCTTACGTAGAGCACTTTTAATCGTTTATTTTTACAGGGGACTAGAGGTAATCTCTATAAATTGATGGCAACTTCATTTCGATTGAATCTATTAAAACTTGTATAGGTGGCAGATATTTTCAAACTTTTGAATACATAGCTCACAAAATATGAACGTATCGCCAATCGTATGATACTATTGATGAAATACTGAATTTCGATTTATGTTGTAGTAGAAGTTAAAGCTGGAAAGGGAGTGCGTATGTAGATCGTCATTTTTTAAAGACTATCGTTAGGGTTCTGCTCGAAGGAGAACAACAATATCGGCAATAGCGTTAAATAAGTTTAGATAAATCACCGTATCAAAATTTTTAAACTTTTACATAAGAGCTGCACTCAGCACTCACTCGATTCTCTGCATATTAATCACACTACCTGGAATTATTGAAATTTATGTGTACAAAATCTTAGATTCATAGGTTATTTCTGGATACTTGCTCTAAGGAGTTTTATAAGAGAGCTACCCAAACGAGTGAAGGGATTTCGCGGCTTAAAAACCTCGATCCTTCTCTTAACTTAAAAGTAATTCCCGTAAAATTTTGACTTCCTGACTCAACGATTTCTTGTATAGTGAGTTCCAGAAGATAAATGCACTAATTTGTTAAGCAACTTTGTATGGCAGCATTGAAATTTTAAATTGGGCAAACTTTAAACCACATCTTTCTTCTACAAGCTAGCTGAATGAGTAGAACGAGGAACAGAACAGAACTGCTCCTTAGGAACAGAACAGAACTGCTCCTTAGGAACAGAACCTATTTGCGCCCAAATTTCAGTTTTTTATTTATTTATAATACAATAAGAGGCATATAAATATACACAATGATTACTTAAGAACTAGTGACTTAGACCATCGTCTCAAATTAATTATGTGCGCTTTTGAGACAAGTTAGGTTTGTTATCTTTATTTCTAAGCTATTGTTTACTGGGCTTACACAAGTGTAAATATATAGTATTCTGTAGTTTCAGTCTTTCTATTAATTCTTTAAATTTATTGTTTTTGAGCAGGTAATTTAAATTTTTAAACTCAACTCAAGAGACAGACGGACAGATGGACAGCCGGACATACAGACAGAAGTACAAACGGACACTACAGTCTGACGTACCGATAGACGAACAGGCCGACAGACGGACAGTTGGACAGGCGGACAAAGGACAGATGGACAGACGATGAGCCGGACAGACGGACAGACGAACAGACGAATAGACGGACAGACGGACAGACGGACAAACGGACAGTCAAATAGATAGATAGACGGACAGATGAACGGACAGAGAGACATCAAGCGGACATGGCGGTCTTGACCACCACTTAACAAGGCTCCATTCTATGCGCTACAAAGTTTTCGTGTTAATTAAACTACGGATAACTACGCATAACAATTTAGGCCAATGCATTTATTTTAAGGTATACTCCTACTAGATAAGCTGATACCTACCTGAATTATAACCGAGAACCGCATCATTTCAGGATTTCCGAAGTTTCAATCAATTTTCGTATACATACGAGTATTTACTTTCTTTCTTTTAGTTTCTATTAAATACTGCAACCGTTAAAGCATGAAATTCTAATAAACCGAAATTAATTCAGTTCTGGCACAGTACTGATTCCACAAGTAGTTACAGTTCGCTACTATAAAACTGAATTAACTAATAACATAACGATCCAGTATTGATGAAACCAATCGTCCTACAAAAAAAAAATTTATTCGAAAATTCAGGTTTCTTTCTGATAATATTTAGTACATAAAATTAAACGGTATTCATCCTGTCGCTTTGAAAACCAAATTCATATAAATGTATAAAAATTAACATTTTTCCGTAATGTAAGGCAGGTACCTAAACATGTTATGCGGGAACATAATAGCAATTCTACTGAAATAAATCTAATCACAACCATTCACTACTATTCATAGCCATTATTAAATTATTACATCCGTTGATTCAAAAATACACTCAACTTATTCGAAACTGATTATCTCATATGGAACACAAGCATTATCCACATCATTCCACATTAGATTTAATACATTAGCACGAACATGTTTAAAATAAAACCAATATATACTATATATATCTATATCATCCCTCTAAGGAGCAGAATCCATATACAAAATTGAAATTCTCAAGGAACATTCGACATTTTGGATCGTACCTACTCTTGCGGCAGAAATCAATAGTCGACCCGTTGAAGAGATTCCTTGGAGATTTTGGTTAAGATTTTCAATAATCTTCACTTGATGGTTCACCCTTAAGAGTTCGAAAAGTTGGTAATATTCTTGCCAAATATACAAATCCTTTTCATGCACCCATAAATTTCAGCAGCTCGTAAGGAGATTGCCTAGTTACATATGTATGTAAGAGAAATAAAATAAAAAAGCACGAGAAATCTTATGAATCCTTTTATGGAAAATACTCACCTTACGTAAACTTATGAAGAGCCAAGACTCCTGCTAGGAATGAAATGTAAAGGTAAATGCGATAAGGGTGGTTTTATACCATTTTCCGGGTGAACAGTGTTACATATCATACTTGTATGCATACATAACATTTTGATCAATTTAAAGTTATTCGAGGGCTTGTTTATGATAGGGCTTACGTCACTTTAAATTTTAGTATTTTTATTCAAATGTTCTCAGTTCTTACATGAGGCTGTAAAAGCAAAGTGGTAATGCGTTAACTCGTCGTTAACAATGTGATGGAGAAGCAAGTACAAACTGTCTCTTATCACGAAATAATCTACTCTAGGCAGGTTTGCCAGGTTTTCAAGAGACGGAGTAGCCAATTTTCAAATGCCGAGTAGCCCAAAATCGCCAATTTTAAATAAACGGATCCTAGTGAATTCTTATACAATGCAAATAAATAGATACAAATAAATTTCTACAATTTTTAGTTTAATCCACTATATCGATAAAAATAAGGAAAAAAAACAAAATAAATATAACGTTCATTAATAGCAAAGAGTAAGAACAAAAATATAAAAATTAAAACTCTGCTGCTTTTTCTAGAAACTCTTGTATAAATGTTTCCTGTTCTGTCCTCTGATGTTTGATTTTGATATACATACGAGTATGCTGTTGTTAAATAGACTTAACATCTCCTTCGTGACTGGAAAATCTTTGCAACATAGACCGCTTAACTGAATTGGTGTTCTAATTGCTATTTTTATTTCTAAGAGTAAGCTGATGGTCTTTGTAACTACTGCTTAAGAATAATTGTGTGTATTTATATACCTCTTATTAAAATATATTAATAATAATAATATTTCTTAGCTTTTTTACCAAATTCATTTGGGAAAATATCCGCTCTACGGCACTATTATTAGTAGGAAAAGGTTTCGAGTTAAGTATATTTAATACACATACACATCTTCAAACACATTTTTTTCACTTCTGTCTTACATTTAGAATGGAGGGATTAGAAATTTGGCAGCTAGTTCAGCGTCAGGACTTCATAAATCAAATTTCAAATCCTAAATTTCTCTATGTAAATGGCGGAAATGAAAAACAGGTGCGAGCAAATACTCGTAGAAATAAAGTGAATTTGTAAAAAACCTACGTATGTTACGTATAATCATCTAAAATATTATACGTAGAATCACCGTAAATATTCTACGTCTAGGCTCTTCCAAACTATACGTAGACGTATACGGCGGCCGCGGACATCGTACCCTAGAATTCTACGGTGTTTATCCCGTATTATTTTTCGTATAGTACAGGGTGGGCCAAATACAAGTTTCTTTTTAAAAATGCAACAAAATGAACAAATTTTTTTCCATGTATTATGGCTTTATTAGTAAGAGTAAACATTCCCCTTAATGATGGAACACAACTTCGTTCAAGTGGCTGCCTCGGCTGGTTGCGCAGTAGCGCATTCTGTCACTCCAATTTTCCAAGACCTTGTTGATGGTTTCGGGCTGTAGCTCACGGATTGCTTGGATGATATAGGCCTTAAGTGCTTGAATCGTTTCTGAATTGTTGGCATAACATCGGTCATTCACAGTTCCCCACAAAAAAAATCCAAAGGGGTCAAATCGCAGCTCCGAGGCGGCCAATTGACATCGCCCAGACGGCTGATAACACGATTTGGGAATTTGGTGCGTAAAAGATCGATTGTGGAATGGGCTGTGTGGCATGGCGGGCCATCCTGCATGAACCAGAGGTCGTCCAAATCCATGTCTTCAATTTCAGTAAAAAAACAGTCGGATAACATGGCTCTGTAACGTTCACCGTTGACCGAAACGTTGTTTCCAGCCTCATTTTCGAAGAAAAATGGTTCAATGATGCCACCAGTCCACAATCCGCACCAAACTGTCACTCTCTGTGGATGCATTGGCTTCTCGACAATAACGTGCGGGTTTTCTGAGCCCCAGATACGGAAATTTTGTTTGTTAACGTAGCCGCCGAGATGAAAATGCGCCTCGTCAGAAAAGATAATTTTTCGCCCAAAATCGTTGTCGAATTCAAGCTGCTCTAAGGCCCAAATTGCGAAGCGATAACGAAGCGGATGGTCGTGCGCCTTCAATTGCTGAGTCAATTGGACCTTGTAAGCGAATAATTCGAGATCTTTGTGCAGAATTCTTTTCAGGCTAGTGCGTGAAATGTTGAGCTGTTGAGATCGACGGCAAGTTGATGTTCGTGGAGTGAGTCTCACACTCTCGGCTACAGCAGCCACATTCTCGTCTGTGCGCACCGTACGACGACGGGGGCCATGAGTGTTGTCCACTAGCATGCCAGTTTCACGAACTTTTTGCACAAACTTGCGTACAGCAGGCGCGGTGGGTGCTTCATTTCGGCCAAAACTTCTTTTCAAAAAACGGTTTTCAAACTGTTTGGGCTACACGGCACTCACTTTGGAAATAAGTTTTCAATATTTCCCAACGTTGTTCAAGCGTAAAGCGACTCATTTCGTTCCGCGGAGGTATGATACTGACTTTCTGTCAAGATTTCGAGCGGGAAACAGCTTTCAGTGTCAAACCTGTATACGGAAATAAGTCTGCTGGGAATCAATGTACAAACCATTCACAATAGAATTAAATGGGTCTCAAGATAGCCCAAAATTTGTCGAATTAAAGATAGCCCATAATTCGGCGATACAAATCAAAAATAGTCCAAGCTAGATAAATCAAAACTTTGATTTTTTGTAGCGACAACAATGTCTGTGTAGCCCAATTGGCTGGCCTGACCTGGCAACCCTGACTCTAGAAAGCCGAAATTTACTTTATGCCATGTTTCCATTGCCCCGAAATCTCGCGATTAAGAGAACTGTGCTTCCATTGCATTTAGATTGGATTCAGATTAGATTTAGATTTTGTTTGACATTTACTAATTTAGCAGCTAAGATAAGATGTAAGATCTTACCATTTTCAGTAATGGAAATTTGTTCTGCACCAGTAGAAATCAATAAATTAAATTATTCAATTCCAAACCTTGCATTTCGAGCAAATAATTTTAAAAATTTATTTTTAATATACTCACTATTGTGGTGAAATGTAAACGTGGTGAAACATAAATTTCAGGGCTGTACAGGCCAGTAAAGTTGCAACTAAGTTTTGTCGTATCTTGCGATTTGGAAATCTCAATTTCGTATGGTGAATCTAGAGCTAGCCTTCTGTGAACGGCATACGAGTATACGGCGGGCAGACGAACATTACTGGGTAGTCTTTCATTTAAGGTTGATGTTTACGACAGATTGGAAAATTGTTATCGCATCCTTTTTCCTTTATTTCTCGTTGGCGGATTGCGAATCGTTATTTTTTTACAGTGCAATTTATTGCGTTACTATGTAAATCTTATCGCGAATTATTTTTTCCTTCCTTACTCACAAACTTTTCAGCCTATTCTACCTCGTTACACGCATATCAAAGCGACATGTTTAATGTATATCAAAGGAAAAGCGCAGGACTATATCGTGGTTCAAAGTTCTCTAGCTAGAAGATTTGAACATACCTTACCGTAGTTGCAGTGATGAAAACGAGAGGGGAATCACTCCTTCACCATCATTGCGAATGTCTGGCACTGCTGACATCGGGCACTAAGAAGCAGTGGCGGCTCGTACCTTTCTTAGCAGGTGAGGCTGAATTGGAATATTAAAACACGACATTGTTGGACTAAAACTACATGAGTAAGGACAAGGCATTAAGTAACATTTTCAAAACAAAAAATCACTAGTAACTGGATGACTTTTTCCTCTGTAAAATGGTGAGGCTGAGCCTCACTAGCCTCATGTGTCGAGCCGCCACGGCTAAGAAGTCTCTTTTTTAACGAACTGAAAAATCAGGTTGTTGAGTTGAGACTTTTCCTGAACGGCACCAGATGACTATGGTGGATCAATTTCGTTTCAGATTAAAAAAAAACTCTAGGCGGATAAGATGACCTGAAAATCCATCCTATTGACATTTTTACATATCTGATGTGCCCATTTCACTGGATTATACATACGAGTATAGTGTAACAGGATAAAAAAATATTACTGAAATTTACAACAAAATCATTCAAAGAGGACCCTTATTGGTTATTGCAAACCCCTTTCTACATCACATTGCACATATTTTTCATGTTCCCTATAATCGAGCTCATTACCACCGATTTTCCAAAACCATTTTCAATTTTCCGGTTAATTAAATCTCGGAGAAAGCCACCACACAATTTATGCCAAAAAAAAGGAAAATGCATTGCGCTTTACTCGTAGTCCTTGCCTGGATTTTCATTGTTAGAGAAGTCACTGTCTGGAGCAAGTTTATACAATTTTAATCCCCGAAAATCTATGAAACAGTTTTCAGTTTGCTCACAGCTTGAAGAGGTCTGGCAGACTGGTTCGAGTGTTGTTTGCTCACATCCTTGTAAGCTTAGGCATCCCAAAACCCTTTCAAATTGCCAAAGACCGACAATACGACCGACAGCCGAGCGTGCATACATATGCGCTATTTCCCGTCAGCAGGAAGTTAATTGCTCCTTTTGTGTACAGTGGACTAACCTTAAAGAGCTCTAAAAAAATATAGTATGTGGGTGTATGTAATCTTTGGATGGAAGGTATGGCGGTATTTTACACAATGGATGGGCACACGTCATACGAACTGTGAGGTACGAGGTCTAAGAGCTAACATCCGTTCCTAACAGCTCCACTAGGCGAAGAGTTGGGAGGTAGGCCATTTCGTTATGGTGTTTTATGCAAACAATCCCATACACGACACACACACTGAAACACTCCGCTCCCTATGCATCCGGTTCATACGTTTATCGTCAAGTTTCTCGCGTTAGAAAGGTGGAGTAAACTTCCTAGAATCTATGACGAACGAAAATTTACATTTTATTAAATTTTTTTGGATTTAGTTTCAAGATGTAAGTATGTTGGCCACTTCCGTATCCCATTTTCCTCATGCATCCTCCAACTTATGCCCCTCTTCATCGAAAACTTTCTCAACCGTAGTTCAAATTTGATAAAATAAAAAAAATGGCTTCTGAAACTTTTATCGGTTTTTTCAGGCGTCTACGTCAGAATTACTCAAGTGCCTGGGAATGTTTTTACACGATCGTTGCCGGAAACTGAGAGACTTTCAAGCTGGAGACGCTGTTATGTGGCTTAGAGCTGTTGATCGAAGTCTGCTGCTGCAAGGATGGCAGGTAAATTAAATTAAAATGTTTTATTTATCTACTTTATTATTATTATTTTTAACTCTAGCTGAAATGAATACACTAGATGTACGTAGTCATAATAAGACCAATCTTAACCTATAGCGCGATATTGTGGTGGGGAGCAACAAGAAAGTCCTCGTGTGTAAGCACTTAGGGTGCATTAGGGCCACTAGCACGCTCAGAACCACGTACACGACAGTAGTGGTAGCTTATACTCCATCTGCTAATGAACATTAAAAGCATAGCTACAAAAGTCGCACTAAGACTCAAAGAGTTAGGTCACTAGAGAACTAGACCTTCTGGTCACAGTACCATGCTCAATGAATTCTTGGATGCGATCTCAATAGGAAAGCTGACTATATTATGCCAGAAATAGGTTTTGGTAGGGACTTGTAACATAATCCCATAAAGCAACGTCTGAAAGGAAGCGCCATACCTAGATAATAAAAACACGACTATTTTCACCAACGATGGTTCAGAAAGGAATCCACGGACAGGTGCCGATGTATTCTCATAGAAACTCGAGATTCACGAGTCCTGCAGACTTCCTGAACACGCCATGCCATTTCAAACAGAAATCTTTACAATACTTCTGGCTGGCATGACTATTAATTGAAAGGGGAATGAAACTGAAGTCATCCTCATTTGCCATCAAGGCCCTTAGTTCGCACACAGCACAATATTACGTTCAGCTAAATACTATGTCACTGTGGAGTCCAGGGGAATGATCAAGCAGATCAAGCTCATTCCAGTCCAGCTCAAGCTCGTAGATATTCCCATCGGATCTCTAAAACAGTCTATCAACGCACTATGCTTACCACGCAATGGATGGTTAAACCTAACTACGTGTTCAATGCCTAGAACTCTTTAGCCTTAATATGGTTACGGGAAAAGCAAGTTCACCTCGGCCTCGGAGTGGTTACAGGACTCCATCGGACTCCATGCTAGATGGCTGGGTGCCGTGGCAAATAATCATTGTCTACTGCGACCAAGAAGTTGTATAGCAAATATTTCTCGTCCAATGCGAATGGCCGCCTCTAACAAAAATAAGAAAGCGGACCCTCGGCGGATATTTCTTCGATGACTCTGGTGATATCGAGCGGGAAAAGTAATGTAATAAAATAACTTTATAAAATCATCATAACGGATACAAAAACAAACACTAACATCTAAGACAAGAAAGATGATAGGAATACCACACCATGTCCTATTCTAGATCAACTCTATTTGAAATAGTGAAGTAAGTCCCAAAATTTACGCACAAAAGATGCCAGAAAACCATTAAAGTAAAAAACCAAAAACAATTAAAGAAATTTTAAAATACCCTAGTTAACAACCAAATTGTCAAATTGGTTGTAATATGAGGTGAACTTCAGTGCGTATACCTTAATCATAAAGTATTATCGCAAATTTCACTCAATTATAATTCGCGACAATGAATTTCTATTCTACATCGCACATATAAAGACATCCTCAACAATACTAGCAGCTGAAACAGTGTTTCGGATAGTTAGCATGATGAGTCAGTGCATCCCGATGACGAAACAGCACCTTCGGACCCAGTCCAACACAGTTTTAAAGTGGCTTCACCAGTGAAAGTTTTTCAATTATCATGTCCTCAATGGTAGTAGCTAGAGCAGCGATCGATCCCAGTCGGGATTTTAGTGTTGGTGTTTCACACAAGAAACTGCTCTGATTCCGAAAAGTAGCCAAAAATTCTTCTAATTTTCTTCTATAGTAGCTTCAACCAGCACTACGTCGATGTTTTAGAGAGTGAATAGTGATTTAATTTAAACACCTTTTAATTTAAACGCTCTCCTTCGTAAAACACCCTGCATAGAATATACGCAACGCAGCTACCAGCTAAGTTCAACTTTGTATAGTAATCCTGAGATGTTAAAGTAAAAATGTTTTTACTTTAATCCTCCTGCTCAAGGAGTAGATATCATACTCGAGTTTGGTTAAGTACGAGAAGATCCCAGTTAGTCCTTTCCGGATTATGGCTTTTAAATTAATATTCTGTAAAGGAAAACTGTGGTCTTACAAGATTAATGCATATTTGAATATTTTTTCAAGTTAGAACCCTTGTTCTAAAAATAAAGTTCCTAAAAGAGCTCAAGTGCTAATTAAATTTAATTGCTACTTTTCGGAGTATTCTATCAGTCATAATTCTTAAAATTTTTTTTAAGAAAGTTGAGCTTATTGCAGACAATGATTGTATAACAATAACGTACTTTCTTGACAATTTCGCTGCGGGATTTTATCAAGATATTGAATTATATCTAGCGCGTTTTTTTTCGGATCACTGAAAATTGTCTCCACGAAGGCGTCATATACACAGAAATGGGCATATTTAAGAGCGGAAAAATCTTTGCTGAAAATCTTATATAAATAGAAAATCAATAAACAAGAAGCTCAATGCAGTCGTCTGGAACAATCTCTGTCATTACTCCAGCAGTGAAAAATCCTGTAATAAATCATTGCGAACGACTCATCTAACCCAATTTCATTTGAGAAATTAAATTCATTGAATGAGATTTTCTTCAATTAAAACTTTAAATGAAAAAACTTTATCTCATCTCTACTTCAACATAATTACGGTTGCCAATTAAAAAAAGGAACGAGTATCTAATATCTAACTCCATTTTCTCGTCGTACGAAATATATATGTAATATGCGTGACAGGAAATCCCAATAAGGACTGCGGAAGCCCCGGAAATAAATACTTTTCGATTTTAATCAACTTAGGAAGTTAGTCCTTTCACTTCGTCGAATTCACTGTAACTTGATTATAGTTTAGGTATTAATATCTTACAAGTCTATTTTCTACATCAAGACTACATTTCCATCACGACGAAAGTGTGTTACGAATTAAACAAATGTGTATATTAAAGTTGGGCCGTTGCTATTCCAGAACACATTCAGAATAAATAAATCGATCAATTGTGAGTATTTTCGGTAAGAGTGTCCTTAAAGGATTTTTTATCGCGCTTTAATGTTCGTATTTTTAAATTGAACTGTACAAGAGGTACTCATCATTACTGAAATAGACCACGTTTCTCACTGGAAGGCTTTGTCTATCGCGAATTTTGGAGCTATAAGAAATGCTTATTTTGTTCCGGTTGATTGGGCACATTTTTCTCGCTCTGTTTGTTTTTCATACATGAAATTCACCCAAATCCTTGGAGACTACGAACTTGAATATACATACATCATTCATATATTCGTAGGTATAAAAATATTTGTCTAAAAGCTTTTTGAGGCTTTGTTTAGTCCTTAAGACGGTTCTATACTACGTCATATGGAACAAAACAGTCTGCCATACTCGATTTGACAACAAATCATTCGTGACATCTTCACTTATATTTTATTACAGACAAAATACTGAGTAAGGATGGTAGAAGGTTATCTGATGTAAATCTAGTCTAGTCTAGCCCATAAACTTAGAAACAAATGTAATGTATTCCTAACGCAAGCAAAACAGAAGAAAAGAGTGGGTGTCTTTGAAATATTATTTCATTGATAAAGTATAATAAATTACTTAATAAGACCGACAATACAAAATATACCACAATGTATGATAATTTTTGTGGTTTATTTTAGACCTGTAGATTAGCTTATCGTATATACAGGAGTAATGAAGTAACTCTAGCATTACTTCAAGGCCTAGGCCCAATTTGGGCTGATGTGCCATTGATTATTGATTATTATATACAGTAGTAGGACTTTAAGGAAGCTGCTTTGTTGCAATTAAACAAAAATGCTGATAGTGTTAGTCAAGTGTTAACTTTTTGAAACTTGATACAAAATTTGAAATAAAATATTTTAATAACATTTCTGCAGATCATCACGGTTCACCACGCGGAAGCGTTCCCAATACGACAATAAAGAGTTTTCCACCGGGAAAAACAAAAAATTACAATTCCCTTTGGACTTACAAGGGTCGAACAGGCATTTGTCCAACATTCACAAGATGGGTCGTGGGCCCTAGTAGTTCCAACTTTTTAAGGACATCCATTCTTGTACTTTTTCTCGACCGAGCCACTAATACCGAAATATCCGAGCTGGAAAATGTTACTTACATGAAACATAGTCAAAAATTATATAATTTACATTTTAGATCTCTTTCGATAAATGAAAATAGAGCAAATTTTTAAGAAAATGATTGCACATGTCCTCACACGAAGATACTGTTTTTATGGTTAAAGCTCTTATTAGTTATATTCTTTAGGTCCCTTATTATCCGAAATGATTTCCCTTTCTTACATAAATTCATAAAATTATCTTCCTTTTCGCAAAATAAATGATATCTGAAACGTTGTTCATATCTTGTAATTTTACATGATAGAAAGAACCTATTAAGCGGACAAGAGAGCATCTACGCGTTATTACAATACAAAGAATTTCCTAGAAGATGAATTTAGTAAGGTACTTAATATAGCCATGTACTTGATAATTACCATAATTTTTCATAATAACCAACAGCGATTGCAGGATAACAAAGGGAAAATGAAATTATTATATAACCTTTACATTTACTTTTCTCCCTTTTGTAATTTATTTGATTTTAATAAAGGAATTGGGTCAAGTCTTTTTGGTTTTTCAAACTTTTATAAACGTCTGTGGTGGTTATTTAATTCCGTTTATTTCGTTTGTGGAATAATAATGGCGGTGGCACGAAGTTGAAATTCAGTAAAAAAATTTCAATACGTAATTAAGGATAATTCCGCATTAATCGTAGCCTCGATTTGGGCTGTATTTCAACCAATAAACACAGAAATTTGTGAGTAAACTACAAAATAATTATCAAAGTTACGATAGATTAGGTAAATATATTCTCAAGTTATCGTGGAGTCAATAGTATCAAAGGGCTATACTTCACTTGATCATTTCCGTAGTAAATCTTCATTAATTTTTGAACTACATCGAAAGATTTTGCCCCCAAACCATATTATGCGAACATCTAAGATTATTGTGCACTTAGAGTAGAGTATCGATAATTTGAATACTCCTCACAGTAAATCCTTACAGTGTTTTAAGTTTGATTTAGCGCTGCATTTGCATGCCACGGACACCCAACCCAACTGTTTCCGACCGTCTGTTCATACGCTCTATAGCTCAAGAATACGTAGTCATAGAACATTTGGTTGTCACTCATCTAATACGATTTGTAAGGCTTAGATCGTTATTGGACGAGACCCTTTAACTCTTTCGGGGTGTCCCTGTGTCCTTCGCGACTATTATATCTTCATGTCGCTTCATGTTAGAAAACTGAAATACCTGTGGTAATTTTCTAATACTTCAAAAGTAGGAAACTAATATGGCGAAAATCAAAAAAATTCTTTCATGTTGCTGCCATACAAAAGTCTTTGTGCCGGCGCTACTTACCTATTAAAAAGTCAATTACAATTTGGGGTCAAATTCTAGGGTGCGTTCAAAATCGAAATAAAGCACTGGTTGGTTGAGAGACAAGGAGAGGAACCGAAAATCTGGGTTTTTAAAATTTCCCGCACACAGATGTGAAATTCAAATTTAATTTTTTTTTAACTTTAATTTTGAATGTCTTTAAGCATTTTTATCACTAACACTCACTTCTAATAAACAAGGACAGTACCTCCTTACTCCTTTATAATCATCTACAATTTAAATAGCAACAAACTTAGCTTGTAAAGGCTAAACAATTTTGCTGTGTATGTATAGAAATTTATTTATTATGTCAGAAATAAGAGTTAAAAAGTTAATTTAAATAAATAGAAGTTTAATATTTCATATGTCTTTAATGACATTTGTAAGCCATCTGGAACGCTCGATCCACACTCCTTCTACACTACCCTAACATCCCTTCCCCCATCACTCCCCCTTCTCTACCATCCCATATTATCCCCTTACCCTCCCAGGATTCAACTCGCGGTACCCGGACAAATCACACACTCCAGCAGCGATATACCGACAGCTACACAGCAGACACTTGGAAGAGTTATCAGAATGCACAATATACTACACAGATGGGTCCAAAACCCAAGACCAGACAGCGGCGGCCTTTGTAGCCTTCCAGGCCGATTCAGCTACGCCATCCACGCAACACGCCTTCAAAATGATCCTGGATAGTAGTGTATTTGAGGCGGAAATATTCGCAATTAGCAAAGCTGCTCATGCTGCTAAAATAGCCACCGTGCCAGCCGCTATATTTTCTGATAGCAAATCAACTGTCTAAGCCCTACAAAACCCTCGAGCCATTGACCCGACAATACGATGCATTCAGGGCGTTATCAGAGACAACGCAGCAATCACTAGAATGTTCTGGATTCCAGGACATGTTGGAATAGCGGGCAACGAAAGAGCAGATCAACTGGCTAGAACCCCGATTTCTCCACACGAAGAAGAAGTTATTCCTCCGCACATCAGCTTCTTACGTCGAACGGCGAGGAAGAACCTAGACGCACAACGAACGCTGCACTGTGCCAACCACACCACATTTCTGGCAAAGCATTGGCCTAACACTAAACCACCAGCTTACAGCCCCCATCTGGAGAGGAAGGACTCCGTTATCCTGACCACATCAGAATGACCCACAAATTTAGAATAAGCAGAATTCCACAACCGGGTTGCTTTCTATGCCAAGTACAGCTCACCGTCAAACACGTAACTCCGTCCATCCCCTTAACTCCCTCCTCGATCCCTCCAATGCTGACCTACTCTTCCAACTCCTAGAGCACTTACATATTAAACACCTCATTTAACCTCCTTAGAATCTCCTTCCATAGATTTAAGTTGAATTTCTATCAGTTTTATTTTTTCTTCACCACCATTGAATTAAGATTGAGTTCTTGCTATCCTTAATTTTATTATTTTGTTTTTATTATTATTATTTTATATTATTATTATTATTTTATTTGATTATTTTTCACTTTGCCTTAGTCATTTTCTATTTTATTACATATTATTACTATAGATTTAAGCTTGAATTCCTTTCTAATTTAATTCACATGTCTTATTTTTATCATTTCATTCTAGTTCTTTATCACATAGTGATAGTTTCTTATTCTTGACATTGCATTGTTTTTTATTATTTCTTAATTTCCATACTACATTATTAATTGTAATCACTAAGCTTAAGATCTGATGTACATTGTCACGAACGTGCCATATGCCCTCCGGGCTTGGCCGAAAATATTATGGGCTCCATTTGTAATCGGGCCTATTCTGAAATAAATAAATAATTGTAAGCATTTGGCGGATTGCGTTTTAGTTCCACTTGGGTACATGGAACATATTAGAAAACGCCATCGGAAAATTTTACTTTAAGTAGCTATGCCCAAATATGCATGGCGTCAATGCACACTCTTATAACTAAATTAACCGCATGTCAAGTTTTGACCTAAAAAATAATATGAAGGTTATCACCGTTTTTCAGTAAACAGATTAACTCAGCTCTGTCTTACTACAACTACTTTTTCATTAGTCGCTCAATTTTTAATTTTAGTAATGTGTAAAACTAAAATATTCCTAAAATTTTACTTCTAAATTCCTTTGCTCAACAAGAAAATGAGGCTAATTGCAGTAAAACGGAAAATAATTAAAGAAAAAGGACCTTCCAAAACTTAATAGATAGCAGCAGGTGCTGTAAAAAATTAATTTCCTTCCTGATTAATGTTATGTTTGTACTTTACCTGTCAGTATCCAACCCTCCTAAACACACTATTAAGTTCTACCATTCCAATCGGGGGTGTGGAAGTAGAAGTTCTAATTTATTCCGCACAGTGTTCTCGACTATATGGTTTTCAGTAGGATCATAAATAAACAGGACGTTGAATTAAAAATACCCAAAACAAAAATTATGTTTCTATGCGATTCATGTGGTAGAGTTAGAAAAGTGCGTGTTGATGGTTAGTAACTTGGACCTGAAGAAATATTTTTTTTGGACCTAATACCATACGTAGGTAAGCGTTATCGTACCAAAATCCAAATTGCGTTTTTATACGTCGGCAATATTAAGGATAAGAACCGAACATACTCACGATACCAACAGGGACTGATTGGTAACTCCACGGATTTAGTGCCCAAATTGTCCAATTCGAGGTATCATATGTGGCTTTACTTGGAAGGTGTGGTTAAATATATGATCGTGTTTATATTGATTATATCAATGAAGCACAAGGATATGGGCACCATAAATTCCGGAGCAATTCAATTTCTTACTTGTTCCTCGATTTATTTACAGTTAGGCTAGTACGCACTTACGATTAGGGCATGCAATAGGACACCATTTTGATTAGAATATTTAAGTACGTTGGATGCGTAATTCGAAAATAGAATATCTTATTCACTTCGCATATGCATATCATACACTACTATCCTATAGGAGTAGATAATGTCAGAACACGACATTGCACTCCACATGAGAATATTGAGCATTCCATAATTAAATTAGAGGTTCTTTCACATGTTCCGTCTGCTGTGTACTCTCGAAAGTGCTGTAACTTTATTGGATGTGCAATTCAATCGCTTACATAGCCACTTACCATTTATCCTGGGTAAAATTGATGAAGATAGATATAATGACCATTAAATATTAAAGTTTTAAACTAAATTCTACAATTGGCAGTTCGGCATTGCGTCATAGTACCTACAATTGCATCAGACCTAAAAGATATTGTGAAATTCGAGAAAACGCATACAACACACTTACACCACTTAGGGGTTGAAATCCTGATAATGATTTCTCAGAGAAACTAAGACATATAACGAAAATCGTGGAAATATATGCACCCTTCCAGTCCGACTATTTTTTCACTGTATCCCAATATAAAGCCGAAAATTGGGCCGAAAAATCACCATTTTTCCTTCATTCCATAAACCCCTAGCAAAGTAAAATTTCAGCTTTCTAGATTGTTATCAGTTTTAATATTATTGTTTGTTTTTGGATCTGTTCAAATATTAAACGGATAAAGATAATTTTCATATTCGGACATTTTTCTTCGGTCTAATGAAATATTTAATTCGCATTTATTTCTAAGGGTTTTAAATATAATCGCCAAAAAATTCAATTTAATGACTTTTCGACAATTATCGAATTATATTAACACCCGTGGTGGTTGTGCAAGTTTTCACGAATTCCGATAAATCTCTTAGGTATAATCGAATCGAATACGCTTTTACTTCTGTGCGCTTTACGTAAATTATTTCAAGTCGAGAATAAAGTAAAATACACATATATACATATAAATCTTAATTTTTATCAAATGGCCAAATTTAAACATTTTGGAGTACAGCAAATTAAAACTGTTTGTCTTTCCTTTTCAGGACGTAGCTTTTATAAATCCAGCCAATGTAGTATTCGTTTATATGCTAGTACGTGAACTAGTCGATGGTGACGAAACCAAGGAATCGGAACTACAAGCCGCCGTTTTAACGTGTCTTTACTTATCTTACTCATATATGGGCAACGAAATCAGTTATCCTCTTAAGCCATTCCTCGTCGAGGACTCAAAAGATAAATTTTGGGATAGGTAACTTATAAAATTTAAACAGTCAAAGTTCGCACGACAATAATCGAATATTATCCCAATGCAGGTGTCTTCTAATTGTTAATCGACTTAGCGGTAGCATGTTAAGAATAAATGCCGAGCCAGGCTTCTTTACCGAAGTTTTCACTGAACTAAAGGCTTGCGGTATGAGCACAAATAACAATACGCCTTTGAATCCTGTCACATGTGGAGCCGCTTGACGCAAACATCCTCGCGAGGTTGTGGTTAGACTATCGATAGCTGGACATCAGCAAAAATATCAGCATCAAACAACGCTACAAGAACTAACTAGTGTTGTTTAAAAGAAAAATACCCACATGTTAAAAGAACAAAAATAAAATTAAAATTATTTAAAAAAAACTGAAAGAAAAAAGTTTCAAATACATTATTTAAAGAAATTGCATCTAAATTTCAATACGAAAAAAAAAACTGATTAATTTATTTTATCCTTGTTATTTATTTTGTATTTTTCACTTAAACTAGTGTTGTATATTTTTATTAAAACTAAAAAGAAATTATTATAATTACAGAAATTATTAAGATAAAAGAAATTTTATAGTATCCAAATAAGCGTTGTTTTAAATCGCGGAGAATTAAAGAAAATCTTTAATAATAAACTTTCTTATTGAGAGAAATATTAAAACAAATAAAAAAATCTCGTAAATAAAAAGAAATCTATAATTCGGCTCAATTACCACTAAAGCCATTTGAAAATTAAAAAAAACATTATTGTGTACTGTAGCAACAGTAAATTGAAACAAGGACGAGAAAAATCAAGTCAGATTAATTAAAATAAAAAAATATTAACTAGACATAATTACCGAAAAAAATAATACAAAACAAAAACGATGAAAAAATATACAAAAAAACATAATTAAGACATTAATCTAAAATATACAATATTATTTTTAGCTGTTATTAACTCTTATGGATGGTTATTATATTATTATAATATAATAATATAAAAGTCGGACAGAAAAACTGAATAAACCCATAAACTCAAATTTCATTAATATACATAAATAAATGTGATTTCGATGAAAATTTTTAAAAAAAGAAAAACAAAAATTATATATAAATGGAATAAAATGTGGAACGTAATAAATTATAAAAATGAATTAGATTAGAATCGGATATTGAACGATATTATTGTGTTGTCTATATGTGGCGCTCTAGAAGAGATTATTTTAGTTTTACAATTCTGTCGATATAATTTTTTTAAGTTTATTTATTTAGTTTTTAGTTCATTGTAATATAATATTTTCGAAGTAACGAAATTGTAAAAAAAAAACAAAAAATAATAATAATTTTAATTATAATGTTAGGTATAAATACATACAGCAAAAACGCTGTTTGTCTGCCTAATTGGTACGGTAAAATTGAAAATATTTTTCATTGGATGCGGACAATTTTTTTGTCGGTTTACCAAGTTACGTTGTGCTATGTTCAAATGAATGTTATCTATGAATATTTTCTACGTAATGTTCAAGTAGCTGCTAAATAAGAACCGTCAATTTGCTGAAATGAGCACTGACGTGCCAGCTCGTCAGACTCCTAATTTCTTGTAATATTCCAGTACTACTCAGCCAACTAAGACAATGCTAACTTTAAAAAAATACTACGACTGTATTTCGTTTAAGCCCGCATTACACTGTACATGCCGTGCTGTCAAATATTTGACTAAATTTGACGAAAAGTTCAGTCAAATATTTTCTGTCAAAAAAAGACGTTGTGTAGAGCAAATAAAATTATGTGGCAAACAAAAATTTGACGATTACACAATCTGATTGCATTTGACAGCAAGAAAAGCCAAATGTTGACATAGTGGCATACTGTGTAATACTAGCTTTAGTCCTTAAGAATTTTGATGTACTCCTGACAAGTCATGAAAGATTGTGATACTAAAACCAAGTTATTCCTACATCCGCCACCTGATCTATTTTAATTAAAGATAGTTATTAATAGCTTAGTCTTCACATTTGGCAAAATATCGATAAAATAACTTCACCTATTCTGTAAATTTTTCAGTCTACTCTTCAGGTTAAATTTTTATAGGATCGCTACAAAAGATTTTTTAATAATTAAAATTTAAAATTTCGAATTTAATTCAATAATTCACTGTAAAGGATTCGCAAGAGTTTGCTGTTTGCTTGGGTAGCACTTCGATATCGTAATGGCTAACCTTTGATGGACTAAAAAACTGGCTTTAGAATATCTTTAGTTTCAGTATGACCTTGATGGGACATAATCAGCAACAATGCTCCTACAAAAGACTCGGTTCTGTGCTTTAATCTGCAAGACTAATTTTCTCCTCGAATTTCCTTCCCGATTGTTTGATTGGCGATCCACCAAACGTCTTTCTCGAGAATTTCAAAGCTTCTTCTTTGGGGAAGTTTTGTTCTAGCTTCCTCAAGTAATGAACGATCAATTGCCATTTTTGTCTTGGAACCTCCAATGATGTATGCAAATATGACTCCTATAAATGCATCAAAAGTAGTTTTTATATCGTAAGGATATCTGGAGATACCAGAGGTGCTATGAAATAAGCAGCTATTTTGATACACTATGTGATTTTAAAATATAGTCCTGAACAAGAGATGCATATAAAAGGGTAGACAGTACAGTACATATACTTTGTCTCGTTGCACATAGGGCTTGTAATGACTCTTTTCACTTCCTTAAACGATCTAAGCCTATGTTGGGCATCTTGTAAGACTCTGGAAGCTTTTGTTGTAATTTCTAGCGCAGTACAATATTCTATGCTCGAGAACGTTAGGCGAATATCTCAAACTATAAATAAGTTGCTTGGAGGCTTCAGGAACTTTAACAAAAAAGTTCTGATTTGAATAATCTTATTGATTTTTCCATAATATGAAAATAATCCAAAGTGTGAAGTACTGCGATCGGTAGGGAAGTCGGGCTTCAAAATATAGAAAATTCCATAATAGTAATGTTTCTTACGATCATCCACCTATTTTGCGCTCGCTGGTTTAAATTAGTAAAATAATTTCTGTGCTAGTTATTAAAGAAAATTTAATATGTTAATCGAAAATGAGTCTAGAAATTAGACCAGAAACCAGCCATAGAATAATAACTGATATTGAGTTTTTCATGGTCTGCCAGAATCGATTTCACTTCGAACAGATCTGAGATTTTATTATTATTATTGTTAAAATAATAAAATGAAAGGCCCCGAAACCGAATTGTGTTCATCAGAATATATATTTCAATGATAATCATTATTCATATTAAATTTATGAAAAAAGTTAAATCTTGCAAATAAAACATAAGGAGACAAACAGCGTTTTCCTTCTAATATGTATACCTTAATAATATTAATAATAATAATAGTATAAAAAACTCTGCGTGCAATGCTGCGTATTTAAAAAAAAAGAAACAAATTGAACCCTCCAAAAGTCGTAAAGCTAAAAATCCTTCGTAATTAAAAAGGATTTTAAGAACATCCTCTAAGGAACATTCTGTAAATTATTAAATTTTAATTGAAAAGTAATTTTCATAAAAGGTATGTTTATACTAATAATAAAAATGTGTTATATCGAATGAAAAAAATCACTTATGACCATGTGAATATTATATACATACGAGTATAACTTAAAAACAAAAAGATACAACCTTTTAATTCAATAAATCCACAAAAATACGTTTATGGATGGAATAGACAGCAGCATTTGATATGAATATTGACTTGTTCTGCAGACTATTCCTACCCAGCGCAACTAAACTTACAGGGATTTGTTTTTTCCCAAAAAAATTAAATTTCCATAAAATGTTACAAATATAAAATATTAAAAAATTAGATCAAAATTTATAAAAATCAGAGTCTACCATTAATAAAATCCGAACATTTTTCACAACTATTAATAGATTACGATTATGACATGAGAAAAGTACGTAGTGTATTTGTATAAAAACTTTTAGATATTAAGACTTGAACGGCGGCAATTTAAAAACAAATAAAAAATATTAGTGATAAATACAAACCAAAAACAAAATAAACCCGTACTAACTAAACTTATCGTACGATTTTAATCGCGATTGATTGTGTGGGTTACGAAATTCGGCCGGTTTTGTGCAATACAAAAATAACGAATATTACATTAAATTAAAAGGAAAGTTTATAAATCTCAATTTTAATTTTTTTTAAATCCGTTTCACTGAAAAATTTAAATTTTTGATAATACTTTAAATTAAAATTTATTTAAAAAAAAAAATATCGAACAAAATTAAAAAAAAAATTTTTTTAAATCCGTTTCACTGAAAAATTTAAATTTTTGATAATACTTTAAATTAAAATTTATTTAAAAAAAAGAAATATCGAACAAAATTAAAAAAAAAATTAAATTGCTCAAAATATATTCTTTATTGTAGGGCATGGAGCTAACTATTGAGTTTTTAAATCGTAGAGAAGCCTATAGACTTAAGCCAATTGAAAATTGTGATTGATTCAATATTTACAGACTCGTAATAGTGACTTGTATTTATTACAGTTGAGAGGTTACTTATCCTAGCCAAATAACACAGAACAAAGTTAGTACATCTTGCTTACCTTATATTTCACTTTATTTTACCAAAAATTTCGTTATATAAAATAAATCTGTAAGACCAGGTGGATGCAGCATTTAGCTGTATAATTATATACCGGTATGAAAATGACTCCAAATTTTTTCCAATTAAACAACATGGGCTAACTATTAACTCTATATAGACGCAAGTCCCTTAGAATATGGCCAAATGGTGTCCCAGTAGCCATAATTGCTGATAATCTTGCCATATCCTCACGATGGCCGAGTTATCGCCCTCTATCGCTTACAAGAAAGAATAAAGATAATCCGTTGTTGATATCAGATTTAGGATGCTATTGTGAAGATATGGTTAACTTTGGATATTGTACCCAAAAATTGTATCGAAAATGAAACAATTATAATAACACGCGCGTCCAGTCTTCAATATATCTTTGCAGTAATATCCGGATATCTATCAAATAAAAATACACCTGATTACCTTTATTATCACCTGTAAGCGATAGAAGGCGATAACTGCGATAGAAGGCGATCGACTTTAACAATTTTTTTTTTTATTCAATATGGATGAGTGCCAAATTTCAATCTTCAAGTTTGAGGCTTCTCGACTTTCGATCAATATTCTGGTCAGTGTGTTCTTAAGTTAATCGTTTATTGTTCAAACAGCAAACTGTATTTGCTGTTTCGGCCATTACTGAGAAGAAAACTGTTGTTGGTACAAGGATTCGCTATTGGGCGCGAGTGGATTTCTCGAATCCTAAGACACACTTATACCTCAGAGCTGAGCAGCAACTTTCTTCAGCTGGGGAAAAACTTTGGATACGATTACCATTCACTGATGAGAGGTCGAGAAGTAAGGGATAAACATGACTTCGCTTCTTAGTTAACCAAACCTACCCATGTCATGACTTACTCTTCTTTTATCGGTTAGGGGAAGAGACCCTATTATTCGAACTTAGAGGGTCATCCTTTAATGCGATCGATCAGCTAGAACGACATAGGAGAGAAGATATAAGTTCTTTTAGTTCCTTACTTCATTTATCGATAGTAAATACAGAGTACTCCAACATTTCGGCGATGCTCGAGGGGAGTCTATAGAAGCTGAAACGGCTGCATCTCCAATTATTCGGAACGCATGATTTTATAAGAACCCCAACCCAGATATGCATACATCCTTCTTAAGCATTAATATTGTAAGGTTCCTTTTACAAACCGATTTAACTTTTTTACGAAATTCACACTTTAGCTAGGTCCAGCTAAGAGTTGTCAGCTTCTCGGGAAGTAAGCGTGAAAAGTTAAAGAGGATCTCCTTACTTTCACCAAGCTATAACAATTCTGAAAAATTATTTGGCTTCTGTTAGAGTAATCCTACACTTTTAGTCAGGAACAAGCTCAGAAAACAATTTGTGGGGAGTTAATACGAGGTCCAGGATATGGGCTGAAATGTACAGTGGCGGTGTCACTGTCGTCATAAGTTAGACTTGGAGTTTTCAGTATATTACATTTCTATCCAACAGAGGACATATTACGCGAAAACTAAATACTTTCACAGTTCGTTTAGCACTTGGTAATAACTTTTTTTCGATATCTTTTCCAAAACTTACACCGTATCTACTTAATTCAAAATACAGCAAAACGTGTTAAAAACTACACTACATCCAACCCATATAACTTCACATGAAACATGAATCTTGTTAATATATCGATCTAAATATCAACAGAAGCTTCAGGTCAGAAAAACAAGTACGCATTGAAAATACCTCGAAATAAAAGATTAAATCAATTTATATCTCAGCATGAAATGACCATAACTATGAAAACGACTAATCATTAAACTCAACTCTTCCGATTTGTTAGGTACTCCAAAAATAAATAATACTAAAGTACTCTACACATACTCGTAGTTTCCAAACTAAAAATTTAAAAGAACAAACCGTCAACAAATTATTTTATTTTTTTCTGTTTTAAATTTATATAACTTTCAATAATAACCAAAACTGTCAACACAAATTAACTATTATAAACATTCATATTTAGAAAAATAACTAAAACAAGAAACCATGTATCAGAACATAATTTGTAAAATTGTGAATAAATTAATATGAAAGAAATATTTAAAAAAACCTTTGACAGTGATAATATATATTATTAAAAACAAAAAATATATATAAAAAAATTAATATTAAAAAAAAATCTTCTAGTCGAAATTTATATAGCAAAAGGAAAAGAAAACAATTGACAAAAAAAGATGAAAATAAAATAATATTATATAATAAAACAAAAAAAAAATAATATATATTGTATTCGAAGCATAAAAATTATTTCTATGTGATATTATTTGTTAAATTTTTATTTAATTATTTAATTATGGATTCTTTTTTTAGTTTCTGTTCTACATTATACAACCGTGGTAATTTTATTTATGTAAATGCGGTCAGAAAGAAAACCAGCATAATGGGATATTTCCAAGAAAAAAAAACAACACTGTGTTAGTAGAAAACAAGAAAATAGGGATTTCAAAGTATAATAATTAAAAAAAAATACATAAATGAAAAGTCATACAAATTTTAGTCAATAATTAAGGTGTAAGATTAAGAAAAATTCTGTATTATTAATTCTAAATAATGACTTATTATACTTGAGATTATCCAGGATGAAAGAATGAAAACAATCCAATAACTTACGTAGATATTCAATCATAATAATGTTGTATAATTATTAATAATTTATAATATTTTCTTTATGATATCATACCATAGTGATTCTGATAATTTAAGCTCATTTTACATATTTTCGTTTTTGTTCAGTTTTATTATAATTTTATTATTTTAATAGTATAAAGTATTGATTATTATAGTAGTGTTAAGCATTTGTTAAAAACACTCATTTTCTTCTTTTGTTATTTTCGATAATAAGGACAACAATTTATGTATGAAAATAAAATATAAAAAAAAAATTCAAATAGGTTAATAAATGAAATTTCATAGATTTTCATTGTTTTAATGTAAAACAGGAAATTATCACGATGTTATCTATCTACAATTTGTGTGCAAAACATCTCAAAGAAGAAAGACATTTTGTGAAATTATCGCTACGGAGAACAGTTTACGAGACAGTTTTAGGATATTAATGCGATTATCCTTTGTTTAGCGCGCACACAGTGCTTTTCAATATCTTAAATTCGTTATCTTGAAGATTACATTCATTCAGAAATATTCAAAGCGGAACTATTATCGCCTCGTAGTAGTGATACATGCAGATCGATCACTAGCGAGACATTTCTAGTACAGATAAAATTTTGTTAATGTTAATTTAATTAGTACTGAATAGAGAAACTGCTTCGGTATAACGAAGTCAGTACTGCATAGATACCATATTATTATGGGTTTTCAATTTTGTCGTTTTATGTATTGATACAGTACTTTAGGAATTCCGAAACGGCAAGAAGACATGGTAGAGAAAACGGAACAAGAAAAATGTCAAGTTTAAAGTTTAAGCCAATTTTCTTTTAAATTTTTATACTCTAGATGAGTATTATGAGTTTATTCCAGCCAGAGAAGCTTATAACGCATAGGACCGAGCCAAAAGGAGGAGGAGGACAAAAAAGTTATATGCTTTTTATGTTCAGTTGTGGCTAAAAATCCTTAATCCGTTTGCTGTCCGTCCTTCTGT
The DNA here is from genome assembly GCA_951812415.1 of Beris morrisii. Lineage (NCBI taxonomy): Eukaryota > Metazoa > Arthropoda > Insecta > Diptera > Stratiomyidae > Beris > Beris morrisii. The sequence continues at coordinate 22,339,076 of OX638311.1, forward strand.
CCGTTCGTCAGCACAGTAACTAAAGAACGCGTTGGCCTAGGAAGTTCAAATTTTGTCACAACCTGTAAATTGGAAAAAGTAAGGCTAAGTTTGTTAATGGGCACTCCTTTGAAGCTACCATTGCTCAGACAATTATTATATAGCTTTTGATAGATCCCCTGATACATTTTTAACTCATTCGTTGTTCATACTGCTAAATCCTGGGGCTATGTTGCTCTGAGTACCGAAATAATATTTCCAATTTCTATTTTGTCTTTTGAGTCGATGAAACATTGCCTTATGGCGCTAAGGACAGCAAATTATCTGCGTTGACATTATTTCGTAGATCTTCTTCTAGAGTTGATCTCATCGTAGCAAAGTGCAGGAATTCTAAGTCGTTTTCCTAATATTCTAGTTCCCTCCGGTTGCCGTCTCTGTCACAGCAAGAACAGAACATAGAAATCATTTTTAACAACAAATTATCCAAGGAAAAATCATATTTTCCCATAGTGGATGGACTAGAGCTTTCATCTCTCTGTAATTCTCAACTTAACAATTTCACATCACAACATGAGAGTTTTATAAATAATAATTTAAAAAAGAATCAATCTGTTTAAACGAAACAAAGATTTTAGATCAAAAATTTCTATCGTCGGCCTTTACCGTCGTCACCGCCGAGGATCAATGCCAGCCGAATGAAAATATTCAAAATGTCCATGTAGATGGAAATAGCTCTGAAAATTCGAATAAAAAAGAAAATTATTAGACGTTGGAAAACGGTAATAAGGTTAAACCCTACGCTGTAACCGGATCAAAAGGTCGTTCCGCCTCTGCCGGATAGTTTGCAGCCATATGAATGATACGCTGAGTATCGTATAGTAAAAATCCGCTGAAGATCAACAGTCCGCCGTATAACGAGAACGATGAAATACCTAGAAAAGTTTTTTCCAATTAAGTACCTTAAGGACGATTTCGCCTTAATTCTGCGGTCTCACCTGCTCCAATTGCCGTTGTTGGTGGCAGCCATATCGATGCCAGGGATGCCGCAACCAGAAGTCCTAGACCAATAGCCAAAGCTCCGCCCATATACAGAAATTTATCGCTCGGTGCACAAACCGCTACAGCCGAGAGTCCTCCGACGATTCCACAGGTGTACATCGAGGCACGTATCAGAACTGGTCCTCCTATGAAGCAGATGGGAGCAATTACAGCTCCCATAACAGCACAGTGAGCAGCCCATGCCAATTGCTTGATTCCGAGTCCTTCTTTGTACGTAATCATTTGAGCTACGATTCCTGTGCCAACCATTGCGGCCATAACACCTATAACAGACTGAGATGCAAGCAGTTAGGCCTTTCGTTTGCCTTCAGAATTTCGAGCAGCTTACCAAAATACCCTGCCTGGTGACCAAATGAAGGAGCGAAGGCGTATTGAAAACACCCACTGTACTAAGCGTCGATATGATTATGGAGCCACCCAGGTAAAGATATGTCGTGCGAATCCTTTCGTGGACATATTTCGGCCACAATCTAAAATTCAGCCAACATTTTTTTTAAAAGATTTAAACTACACGGTCGGTATTTCCCTCACTTTGCTTGATTTAATGCGTTCTTTTCGTTGCCCATTCCAATGCCGTAATAGCACAGTGCGCCCAGTCCGATAATCGCTCCTCCAGCCAGGGCTCCCTTTCCCATGGAATAGGCTAAAAAAACAGAAACAAGTCCTTAAAACTTTCTCCACTTCTAGAACGCGGAAAACTTTACCATTCGGTCCGGGCGGTCCCATGGCTCGTTCTTTTAGCGATCGGTGTGTACGCTGTTGCGAATAAGGTTCTCTTCCCGGTACTTTGTCCTGACAAAATCGTCGAACACAACTTTGGAAGCGAAAGTCTTTTTTAAAAATCGTTTTCGGTATCGAAGCGGCCAGTAACGACTGCCCGCTCATTCCCATTCTCGAAAGCATCTCGTATCGATTTCAATTTATCTACCGCGTTTGTAAAAAATTCTATCAAACGAGATCGTTTAATATTTCAACAATTTAATTTAGTGAACAGGTCAGAACGTTAATAAAATTTGAATTAATGAAACCGTTAAAACAAAACGGAATTCCGGTGTATGCCTACTAGCGACATTGCGTTCCACAGTGGCAAACTTCGGTTTCTTAGCAAAGTCACAAACCAAGTGGTTTTTTGAGCCGATCGTTTCTTTATTTGGATTAATTTAATTTAAATAATTATACCTTCGGCGACTTTGATTATTTTTAATTTGATTTGTGATCGATTTACACTCTTCCCCCCTTCATAATCAATCGCAATTAAACTAATATTCCATCCTTCGTCATTTCACGACATCTCGAATCGAGTCCCAGCATCGAAAACAACAGACGCGCCAAATGTCATTGATCGAACCAAACGACATACCAACGGTCCGCACCGTTTACGTCTCTTGGCTTTTTCGTCTATAAAATTGAATTAAATAACTGTAAGTTGTAGTTGACAATATTCCAATATCTGCGCGACATCGTAACGTATTCAATTCGATCGATTTAAAGTAAACGAGTGCACAAAATCGGGTGTTTTTTCCACGAGTTCTAACCTATCACCTGTCGCTCGCTGGGGTAGTGATACCATAGCGCTAAGAAAATGGAAGACTTTCAAAAAATTGAAAAAATCGGCGAAGGTACTTACGGTGTTGTGTACAAAGGCCGCAATCGAAAAACCGGTCAAATTGTTGCCATGAAAAAGATTCGATTGGAATCGGAAGATGAGGGAATTCCGTCGACTGCAATCCGGTAAGTTACACGCCCGATCGGCAGCTGGACGGTTGAGTGGTGGAAATTTTTGAATTTTTTATTTTATTTGTATCGTAGTTAATATTTTATACGTACTGAAGAAGATCGAAATGATTGAATTGTTTCGAATGATAAGTAAAGAGTAGGGCGGTGTCCGTTTGGAGGAAAAGTTACCAAGAGTGGGATCCTCTAGGTCCTTGCAGGGATTCGCAAAAGCGTGCCCCGTTTTAAAGCCGCAATACTGTCGCTTTTATTGATCCGATAAAACTGGAGCCAATGGCCAGATTCTAGGTATTTTTGTGGGAGTAGAGGATTTGAATCCAGACAGTTGCGGACCTTAGCTTCAAGATCGCGTGATGGTCAATAAGTGCGCGATGTTTAACTGGTTAAGTAAGACCCACCTTAAAGGCGATTACACGAGACTTGCACCTTAACTGGTCGCTGAAACTTTTTTTTAACGATGAGTAAAAGCATCGAAAGCCTAAGTCAGTGCTGTTCTTCAGCCCGCTAAACATCTCCTCAATCGTACGGATGGATACCCCCGACACCACCGTCGGGAGGCCGTCATAGCAATATTGCTAAAACCGTCAGCTATTGTCTGTCTAGCCAATCGTCTCCTGTACTGAATCGCGTTGCATGCTTCTCATTCGCTCAAAGCGGCGAAGTGCCGATACAATCCGTGCTGCTGCAGTCTGGAAAGCTTGCCACTTGAGGGCTGTGTCTCACGATGTTCTCTGCGGTCGTAGGTTCTCCGAAGGCCTCCGCAACCTCGGCTCGATCGACGTCGAAGAGCGGGCAGTGTAGTAAGATATCGCGCGCGTCTTCAATCTCGTGAGGGCAGTTGGTTCAGAACGGGTCTTCCTCATGCTTTAAACTACTGTAATTTTCAATTCGGCCAAGATCCAGTGCTTTGCTTATACCAGAATACAATTAGCACTCCAAGCGATTGAAAGAAATTTTTAAAGGAGTCGCAACCGATTTTTTAAGGTTTAGTTGTAGTCTTTGTAAATACTTTTGTCAGTCCTTTCCTATTTATATTTGTTTGGCCCTACATTTCGGTTCTGCTGGGGGCGTTCGATTAGAAATAAACGTGAAAGGAAAGCAGTTTTTCTGGTGAGTGCTACCTACCAGGGAGTAGAAATGAAATATATATTAGGTGTGTTGTTTTGCTCCCTTATCCAGTACAGAGCAGGTTAACGATCTGCGAAAACAACAAAGCAAGAAGAGCAACCATACAACTGTATTCAGTGGTGTAGCTATTCTGGTCCATGAAAAATTCAAAGCTCATAGCTCCTACTTTGCATTGCATAAAGTCGTAAACACGCCTATTCATACGACTAGCTGCCTCATCATACGACTAACTGCCTATTCATACAACTAACTACCTATTCATACGATGACTGCATCCATTGAGATATTTTTAGGAAAGCACGTAAGCTGAGAGGTGATAACTAGAGATTAGATAAGATTTCGGGTCGGAGTTGGTTTGGTTCAGTGACGTCTTTTTAGTTTTTTCTAGGGTGCGAGGATATCGGAATAACGGATATTGTCTTTCTTTCAATTTTTAACTGCATCAATATCTACATTTTTGCATGCAATTACCAGCAGATCACTAAGTCCCCGTATCAATTTCTGAGATAGAAAGAAGATAAAAAAAACCGTTCGATTTCAATTGATGTCACCGTCAACGTCAGACGATATTTGCAGATTGTGTGAGGAAGAAGATTTTCTTTTAATTTCTTCGTAATACAAACACAACAATATCTTTGTTTTTTATTTCAATTTTTTTTAAATTTCTTCGAACATGGAGAAAAATAAAATTTATTTGTCTGCAAGATGGGATATTCAAAAGATTGTCTTTTTCTTAGATCGTGTGTTAACAGAACTTTTAGAACTGCAAATGGAACACAAAATAGTAAAAACCGCATCTCACAGAAATACATTTTTGACTCCATTTATTGACCGATTACCGTTACCGTGACCGTTAACAGATGTTACATCACAAAATAACTTATAGCGAGAAATTAAATTTAATATTTGAAGATAGCCCTAAGACTTGTGGATTCTTGTAAGTAAAACTTGCGAGGGTAGCTCTCAGACATTTATTGCAGCATGTGTACAGAGTACGAGAACGCGCTTGCCCAAGTTTCTGTTTTCGAGCAATTTGTAAATGTACACGTAGACTTGAAGAGAGCTCGAATCCTGCAGGAAAGTTCCGATCGATCGATTCTTTAACCCTTTCGACACGAATGGTACATACTCGTATATGTACTAGTAAAAGTTTAAGTTTGTGGATAGTGTGTCATATAGTACATAGAGTTACTCAAATACTAAAATTAAACGTATTTTATTGATAGCATCACAACAAGAAAATAATATTTCTTCATTTATTGCGATAACTATAGTTGTACATCTATGCGATACATCTATATACCACCAGCCATCTTTGCTGGTACATATGTGTACCATTAGTACTATAGATATTATTTATTTGATAGAATTGTGCACCGTTAGAAAATGTGAAACAATATTCTGCAGACACTTTTCTTATAAAACTGGCGGAAACAAAAAAGAAATTCACAATAATAATGAGTTTTTTATGAAATTAAGATAATCCTTGGGCATCCACCAACCATTCTTTTCGAAATTTCATCAATAACACGCAATTGATGCGTAGTTTTAAAACCTACTCAATGAAAAAAACTGAATATCAGACAACGAGAAACTCTTTAAGGGGGTCGGTTCAAAAAATATGAACATAATTTTTCTATACTCATTTCTGCACATCACACAAAGGAGAAAAGACCGCACCTTTGTCGGATAACGGGAAGTGCCTCAAATTTTGCTCTGAACTGTGGGAAGTCGAATAAGTGAGTGCAAGATATTTTTTCTTTTTTGGCTCTCCTGAAAGGTAGTGCTATTTCAACTTTCGGTACACGTTTCTCAGTAACCACACACAGTATCGTCTTAATTTTTTTCTTCATTTTTTTGTGGTAATATTGACTAGCTTCATACATGAGCAAATTAAAATATCTCATGAAAAACTTTAATTTTTTCAAATAGGAAAGAAGAAAAACAGTAAAAAAATTTATTCAATCCCTTTTTCTTAAATATCTTGACTTTTACTGAAAATTTGTTAATTTACTCATGTTCTAAGCTTTTAAATACACTAAACAATAAGTGTACAAAATCTGACTGTTGTGAGTTAAGAGGAAGCTGAGATTCAGGTACCGAAACATAACGCGTTTCGCCATACAAAATGTATGGGAGCTAAAAATTTGCAACGACCCCCTTAAGCATTTGAACGGAACAAGCGTTACGAGTAAACCATACACGTGTAGTGTTATCTATCTTGCTTGTTTGTATTTTCGCTTTCTTCTGTTCTGCCTTTTCGAATATTCCACACGCTTTAGGGTCGATCGGTCGAAGAAGACCAACACAGCCGCGAAATAACAGCGAATAGTTCAGTGAGACCAATCCTATGGAGGTGTTTCCTCATATAACAATGTCCAGTCAGAGCTCCCACCAGGAGCCGAGTCTGATATCTGCTTAATTTCAGATAATCAGACGTTCTTTTCTCCAAATGTTCCTTCAGAAATAGGTTTGAGTGTCCCCACTAAATATTTTCAAATTTTTTTTTTCCAAAAATTTTTAATTGTATAACAACGTGAACATTCCAAATTTAAAGCTTAGCGTAACTGGTTCTTGAAACATAAATATGTTCACTATTCGGTACCCACTCCCCTACAACAGTTATTTGCCAGTAATATTTATACTTACGTACCGAATTTGAAATTTTTAGCATGAAATTCAAGTCCTTCCTCCGCTTTGTTTACATTACACAACCCCACCCAGAAAAAACCCCTCTCAAAAGGGATGCTACCTTTACAGTAAAAATTTCAACCCGATATATAAGAGTTTTTGAGATATGAAGCCGCGATACATTACATCATACACCTCCTGTAGGCAACAACCTAAAAAGTTACTTCCTTAGTGTACCTCAAATTTCACATCACTATCGGAAGCGGTTCCTGAGATATAGAAAGATAAAGTTTTTAAAAACAATTAAAAATAATTTTTCCGATAAAAAATTAAGCTACTTACCATGTCTGCCAAAAATACTAAAGTATTCAATCAATTCCAGAGAAATATCCTTACTCAGAGAATTACGACATCCGAACATTGTTTGTCTCGAAGATGTTCTCATGGAAGAGAATCGACTCTATTTAATTTTCGAATTTCTATCGATGGATCTGAAAAAGTACATGGATACGTTGCCAGCCGAGAAAGTAATGGATCCAGAACTAGTACGTAGTTATTTATATCAGATCACAAGTGCCATATTGTTTTGTCATCGTCGGCGCGTACTACATCGCGATTTGAAACCACAAAACTTACTAATTAATAAAGAAGGTGTTATAAAAGTTGCCGATTTTGGTTTGGGCCGATCGTTCGGAATTCCCGTACGAATGTACACGCATGAAATTGTCACGTTATGGTATCGTGCACCCGAAGTACTTCTCGGAACACAACGCTACTCATGTCCGGTCGATATCTGGTCAATCGGTTGTATTTTTGCTGAAATGGCAACAAGGAAACCGCTATTCCAAGGTGATTCAGAAATTGATCAGCTTTTCAGAATGTTCAGGTATGTAATTTTATTATTACGGTAGTTGTTTTTTTTTTTTTTATTACAAAATTAATTACAGGATACTAAAGACACCGACAGAAGATATTTGGCCTGGCGTAACATCATTGCAAGACTACAAAGCAACATTCCCATGTTGGACACAAAACCAATTGAACAATCAAGTGAAAAACTTGAATGAAGCCGGCTTAGATTTATTGCAAAAAATGTTAACGTATGACCCGATCAATCGTATCTCAGGGAAAAAGGCTCTCGAGCATGCGTACTTCGATGGATTTGATAAGAAGTTAATACCAACGGAATGAGACAAGAAATTTATTTGAATGTACAAATACAGGAGTGTCCGCAAGTGTTTCATACTTTTAGTTTTAAACCGTTAAGGAATTCGTAAATATTAATTTTTTTATATGGACCGAGCTTTTAATTTTTGAGATAAGTTTTTTTTCGCAATAACATATTCCAATTTTTATCAGACCAAAATGTAATTTTAATTTTATTCCATTACATAATAATAAATTTAATTGATAATTTGGTCATCGAAAATCTTCTTCATTTAAAGCTAAAATACTATCACGTGTGGCATGTAGGTAAGAGTCGCTATTAATGCGATTAATGTGTGCGGTTTGCTGTCCTAACAGGTAACTGCTGCGGCAGAATTTTCGTAGGGCTTGATAATTTCGCCCCAAAAGGCGAAGAGGAAATAAATATATTACGAATTTATCAATTTCGCTCGGTTCTGCTGAGATGTCGAATTAGTTTTATTTCTTCAGTCTCCTATAAACACTTTGTTTTTAGAATTTTTCGATATTCTATCACAAGCCGAGGTTAAAGGGGTTAAATATTCAAACAGTTTGATGAAGGACTCAGTCAAGTCGGGAAGCCACACAAAATAAAAATAAACAGTATTTTCAGTTTAAAAATGTACTGCTCAAACATTCACCAAACGTGAGACAATTTTGAAAATGAAACTTGTTGGCTTTGTTTAATCTGGGCCCGAAGTGTTTAAAGTTAAAAGCATAGATGAACATCGAATTCAGGACAATGGCAAAAAAAGGAAGGGACGTACGTCTTCAATTTGAAAAATTTTGTAAGTATTGTTCGGAAACTGTTTAGTGTATAGTGATACATATAAAAACAGCAAACGCTTCAAGGCGATTGTAGTCACGGGACGTGACTAGTTTTTAATGACAAACCAAATAACAAATGGTAAACTTACGAAACAATTTCAATCGTATTTCTCCAATCTCAGGAAGATTGCCAGAGATATCTTTAAGATCTGCTACAAACACAAGTGTTGTCAACCTTATAAAGATTGCCTGAGAATCTACAAAAAATCTGTTAGAAGCCAAGAAGCAAGCTTGGATGGACTATTGCCAATCCATTGAGCACACCTGGAACTCGGCAAGAATTAGTAAGAGCCTGTCTAAATAACACATGAACGCGTCGTTTGTGAATCGGGCAGACGGAATGCCATTTGCGACAGATCCTTGAAAGATCTCCGATAAAAAAAACTTAGCATGCATACATAAAGAAAGATCCACAGAGACTGCTCTCCACGAAAGCATTATAAACAGCATACTCTAGCTGCCTATCTAGATATTGATCCGGGTATCTGTAGAGCTCTGTATTCACTTGATCAGCCTTAAACGGCGCCAATGAGCGCTGTCTGACTGATACAAAACAACTCCAAGCCTATGAAAATAAAAATAAAATAAACCAGCAAAGTGGTAGGTATTCAGGATAAAATAATTTAAATGAAATTTCACTATGCTCCCTTTTTATTTTAACTATGATTGTTCACTTTATTTGACTTTTAAACAATGACTTTCGAAAAAAATCTCTTTAATTTCATTTTGTTTTAAACGGTTATTTTCTATTTAGTTTAGATCTTATTTCCTTTTTTGTTTTTCTTTGATTCCGAATTACAATAATCATTACATTTTGTAAATGGAAAACAAGAGCTGATTCATTTCGATTGAAATATACAATAAAATAAAATATTAGAAGGAAATGATTAAAGATTTTACCAATCAAGCTTTTCTCCTTTTTTGTATTCAGTATTCTAGATCATTCGTAATTTTAAAAATTTCTTCTTGCCTTCCTGCAGTACTCTATAGAAATCACTTTATGTCAAGTCACGTTTTTTATTTCATGTTTATACTTTTTTATCCTTTTCTTGTAATTATTCATGTATATAATGTTTTCTTTTTTGTATTTTACAATTTATTGTTTACTACTTTTATTTATTGTTTAGTTTTATCTATAAATTACATTGCGTTTATATATCATAGTTTTAATTATTTTTGTTTCATCTACAAAAACACCAATCGTTAACTAGCCTTAAAAGCTATTATACGTCATGTACAGAAACTTAATTAAAATAAAAAAAAAACTCATTTATGTACTGGAAAAGAGAAAGGATAAAAATTGTAATTATGTTCGTACAAATCAAAATTCGATTTTTTGATGTTGTGCATGAAATTTAGATGTTTGTTTCTTCAATTTGATTTTATTTTCGATATATTGTTCTTATGAGTTCGTCACAGTGTTACTCTTTAAAATATTTAAAATAAAACGTTGCGTACGCTACGTATAATCGTGATGTACGGAATTATATCGTGTACATTATTTTTTTTTGGTAGTTTACTGGAAACAAACGGTTGATCTATACACTAGTTATCGAAGTCACATACATAGTAATGGCTAGTTTCTTTAAAATATTTCGAATACTTCAGCGTTTTGACGATTCTAAGCATGGCAACAATAGTCAGTCCCAGTTGCCCAGTAGGGCAATTATTTCGAAGTTCTGCGTGCAAGTTCATGAAATGTAGACTTTAGTTTTTCAACAACTCATGTTGTTGATCAACCTGTAAGTACATAATTGGCAATAACAGCACGCTTTGAAATACATTAGACTAGCAAAATTATCTAGAAGCAAATCTGGATGTCAGAAAAGCAATAACTATTTGAGTTCATTAGCCAACACTAGAATCGAGAAAAACGAGCAACACTCTCAACTCCATTGGCACATCACAACATAAGACTATGTTCGGTGACCTTGTACTAACTTGTGCGTGTTGGTTCCATGCAAAGCTCGTTATCGACAAATATTAATCGGGTCCTTAAAAGAATTTACCGACACATTATTTCTGCAAAAGATGAATCCAATCTCATCCTTAATAACAGGTATCAATTGACCTTGAATATGACAACGGGAAACGTTTATTCTGAGCTTGTAAGACCCGTTTTACTCATTATCACGTAAATTAGCTGTATACGCAACTATATATGCAATTAGCAAAGCCGTTTAAATTTCTGCTGGTACGGGAGAGCACAACGGACGGATACTAACATCAGAATGAAGGAAGGAGAATAAAATCTTAGGAGCATCGCTATTCCACACACTATACTTTACAACGATGATCTGCTTCTACATATAAAAATCATGAACCAAGTACTAAAGTGAGTGGCAGGCCAATTGGCGACAGTAAAGGAGATGTTATATCCCATCATCACCATCTTTTTCCAGCCTAAAAAATTCTCACCGAATCAATCCACTAAGTCAATTGCAATTCAGCGCTACAGCTGTCTGGTAACACATCTTATGAACGCAAGTTCTATTGTCAAAACGGACCTCAACCAATTGGAATGATTTCTGGAAGAAATGAATTTGTACAAGAATCTCTAGAGCAACAGCGACGACTTGCTCTAGTTAGAAAACCTGAGCAATGATTTACAGTCCAGATTTCGTTGAGTCTTTTCGATCCGAGGCTGTTACTTACGAAATTTTTTACGGGAACTTCTTGTTAATGTTTCAATCACGCAACGCTATAAGAAATCGTATTGGCACTGGCCCCAATACATAGATCAGTAAAGTCGCCTTTACCATTACAGCAAACGAAACTTATCTAGTATATTCATATCCGTGGCAATAAGCCATGGATGATTAGACGTTGGGAACCATTTGGGAGTTTTTTCTTCTATTATTAGACTCTAATTCCTCCAATGCTAAAAGAAAATTTGTTCCGATGTGTTTCCTCTTTGGTAACGAAAAAACTTTGGCAAAAATTCAAGTTTTGTTCTCCTGGAGTGGAATTATATGTAGTTGCCTTATTATGAACGTCACGATTAGTTCATAGTTTTATTCTTAATGGAAACATTGCTTATATATAAATACGTATTCGTAGTTTAGAGATTAGGCTGATCTAAAGCCTTTACAACTATGGTTTAAACGTCACGATTAAATTTTCCGAATATCACTCATAGCTAAGACTGCCTGCTTCAAAATACAGCTTTGTAGTTCCAAGTCACATTTTGTTGTTAATTTTAGCCGTACTGCACCCCCAACACTTTTGCTGCGACTTTTCGGTATAAAGTGTATTATTCCATAAGCGACATTGTTTTTTGCAAAGTATACAAGTTTTTCAGGGCTTGATGGAAACTGCACATACCGCACTAACATAGATGTGAAGAAAACGGAACCAAATTTGCAGTCTCGAGAACGAACATGCTGGCAACCATAGGTGAAATTAGAAGCAATCATCAATTCATAATACCACTTCAGATTGTAACAGAGATTTACGGCTCCGATGAGCGCATAGAAAAATAATGAATCGGCTCCGATCGGAGCTATGCATGCAGTGAAAGTGTGAAAATAGTTTGGGGATCTAAGAACTTTTGCGAAACTTTCATAGCTTATTAAGTTGGGTATTTATAATTTACGCTTTTAGCTTTCGAAACATAAAGAAATTTAAAAATAATAATTTCAATTTCCACACATTCGCAAAGTTGCGAAATGGTTATCTTGAAAAATAAAAAGTGAATTATAACACCCTCAACTCAGAACTTTCATGTCAAAAATTTTTCACATGAAAATACCTTTTCTATTTCTTAAGTACAAATTTTCTGCTTTATTGAAAAATCTGAAACCAATTGGCACAAAATAATGGTCTACGTGAGGTAGATATGAAATTTTATTTGGCAGAAATGGTGGCCCATAAACTACTTTAGAAAAAGCAATTCATAAGCCTACCATCTCTAGATTAACTATAAAAATATGTGTTTCGCCAAAAAATAATGCTTTTTTTGCATTGTTATACATATTTATAACTTAACGCCTCTAGCTGCACATTCTTAGCAGACTTTTAGGTTGTGTTTCATGTTCGGAAATATTGTGCTGCTGTTTTTTTTTATTATTTCCAGCAAATAGTTTTCAATTAATTAAAATATTAAATAAATAAAATACGAACATACCGGGCAACTAAAATAACATCTGAGCATCAAAATCCGTTATCGAATTTACGATTTAAGCTCTCTGTGATGCTTTAAACTTAAGACATTCATTAAAATTTTAAGCAACAACCGTTTAACTTAGCAATACAAGCTCTTTAGTGTGGGCGGGGATATAACGGAAATATAATTTATTTGGTGGATGATGGTGGACGGATAATTGCTTGATAAAACAATTTCGCATAAATTCTCTCACAATTACAGTAGTTGTAGCTAATGTGGAAAATATGATTTCACTTAGGTTAGTTAACCGAGTTTTTTTACAGTATTTTTTTCTTTCGATGTAAATAAATAATAAAGACCAAATTATTATTGCACATGCAGTCTATTCATTTTTTTTTTTTAATTTCATCAAACGTAATTTTTCACATTTATAATAGTCACAGGAAAAAAAATTTAAAATAAACATAATTTTAAATTAATAATTTTGTTTTTAATATAGATCACATGATTTTTTTCGAAATCATTTTTACCAAAAAAATATTAAACTTAGTTTTGAAATTTTTTTGTTCTACGAATGAATTTTTTTTGTGTTGTTTTTATTTTTTTTTATTTTAATTTTTATAAATTGCAAATAATATTAAAAACTCACGATATTAACGTTAAAATTAAATTTTAAATTTATGAAAGAGGTTTTGTTTTTTTATTTGTATGTTATATTTTAGATAATATGACTACAAAAATTTGTATGACCTTTTTACCATATTGGCTAAGCTATGAGTCATTACTGTAAACCGATTTTTCTTTAAAGTTTAAAGGTTTTGTCGTAAATTTACTTACTTTTGTTTATTTTTCTTATTTTGAGAGATTTAACTGTCAGTATGCGTAGCTTTTTATAATTTTTTTAAATATATTTTTTTTTTCATTTTCTGTTCCTTTTCACTTTTCTCTTTATTTAATTTATACTTTAATATTTACATAATACGAGTTTTTGTTTAATTTTTCTTCAGTTATATGTATGTAATAAATTATTTAGCTGTGTTGTTTTTTTTTCACTTTTATTCTCACTTAAAGATTTTATCTCTACCGTCCATCGGTCGGGTCCATATTACTACCACCTCTTCCTTCGTATTCCATGACCTCCTGATAAATGAGTTCCTTCCACTGTTCTACAGTGTGTTCTCGTTCATCGACGCTATGATCGTACGGTTCTGGTGCGGGCTGTGAATAATGAAGAAAATATCTCATAATTCATTTTTTGTTGTTTAAATTGCTGCATGGTTATGATTTGCATTTACATAGGAAACATAATATTTGTGTGTTCGTTCATGATTTCTAAATATTGACGATTAAAGCTCGAAGGATGTTAATAACGATAAGAAAAATACCCAACAACGGTTAATATGAAATTCATTTCTCATTCAATAAAGTTTTAAACCTTTCTTTCTTTACTGTTGCTACTATAAACGTTAAGCCCGGGAACAGTTACATTTTATGATTCACCAAACTAGGAGCAACGCGTCCTAACATGCCAATCTAAAATCATTCGACCGCCTAAAGGGACTCTTGGCACTGTTTGTTGTTACGTTAAAGTCAATCAATGAGTTTCATTTGTTTGGACAGTCAATGGTGAATTGTGTGCATGTCATCCTCTATGACTTACATATTTACATACAACGAAGTTTGTTGAATGGTGTGCGATGATTTTTTCGATTCGCGTTCAGTAAGTCATCAGAAAAAATAAAGAAGAATACGATAGAACGACGTCTATGGGGATATAAAAATATAAAAAAACTGGAACCGGGAACAAATTGTACAATTTATGACGTGTGAATATGAAAGTTATCACCATTACTGTGACAAGGGAATCGGCACTATACCAATAATCTAAAAATTATGCCATTCGGTGAGCGCTCTCCGCATGTCTGATTTTATGGCCGCTCAGGACCACAGAAAAAGTGTTTCATACTCTGCTCGTGCGAGCGAGTCGGGTTCCCCGTTCCCTGATATGTCGAAGTGTCCCGAAACCCAGTCACTTTATTACATCCTCGCTAAGGACGTCATCAGTCGGGCACTGCCGTCACCATTGCTGGAATATTTTGACTTTTTCTAGTCAAAATATTCTCTCCAAGACCTCCGTTCACAACATATTAGATAAGAGAAATCGCTAAAATTTGGATTTAGAAAGAACTTGTGCTAGAAATAATTTCAAATACAGATAATGTGATAATGTGTTCAAATCATCGCTATCAAATGTCATCGCATAATAATGATTTCAAAAGCTTTGGAGTATGATTCTCACAATACAATTGTGAAATGCTTCAAGAGTGTCGGTTTTATTAAAACTAACTTATCAATTTGTCAAGCGACCGTCGGATATAATGACTGTATTTCGCTGGTCCATTGGCCGTCGTTATAAACGTCTTTTACTGAATTTTGCAGAATATAGGTTTTCCGATTCATAATTACAGTTTTATTTTGCGTTTACGAAAATTCCTCAACCTTACACAGCTTAAATCTAGTAATTTTCTGCAATGTGTTGCTTATCCCGTCGGTAATTTGAAGATCAAAGTGTAATATAAAAAAGAAAAAAAATGTGCTTAGACCCTTTTTCTTATTCTTTTTTAATTTATTTATATAATTTGCTAACAGTAATTAATTACCAATTATAAGCTACACTAAATTTAATTATTAGTTCTCAAGAATACATGAAAGTAGATAATTTGAAAAATTTGATAGTAGACACAATACGATTTAGGAGGGAAAGATTACAGTTTTATTTTAATTTGTTCCAAAAATTTTTTTTAACCTATTATATTGATCATTCACGTTTTAGGGATAGTACACACTAAAAACCCAATCTCGGTATATGACTGTCAACTTGAAAAAAATAATCAAGATGACAACTTAAAAGTTAATTTTATTCGGTAATAGCCGCGCAACATCCTATTTAAATTTTAACCGTGTTCCGGACTATGGCACAAAATATGTGATTATTGTTTAGATGGTGACATTTGCTAGCACTAGGTAAATCTAAAACAATTATATAACTTTTTTAAATTCCATCGATTGTGTGTATTTATGAATGTTACTCGGTTTACATAAAATATTTATGACTTGGGCAAAGTTTAGACTATCTAAAGAGTTAAAAGAGCAGACAGATAACCCTTTTACCTCTCGTAGTTAACGAAAATTACGGATTTATCTTTTTACCACAACGCATACATATTGAAAACCGTCATTCTGTTTTCGTGTCCAAATTGTGTAAAAGACATTCCCTCTTATAATTTTTGAGAAAATGTTTGATACCAGAATTAAAAAAAAAAAATAGATAAATGAAAATCTAATCATTAGCCAATTTTTAATGAATTTCTTTCGCAATTTTAACTTTTTGTAAAATGTGTATTCCGTCGCTTATCCCTTTTTGCCTTTCAAGCATCGATAGGCATTTCTGTTTTGCATAATTATCACCGATGAATGGACCTGTAGTCCCAGGTCGTCCCGGTTTTATTTTGCGATGTAGGAATTTAGTGGAATTGAAAGAAAGCGTAGTCTAGAGCAGAAATAAGAAATATCAAAGCACAGATTGTTTTTGAGGGAAAGCAAAAATTTCCAGAACGATGTTTAAATTTGTATCCTATACTACGTCTTTTTTTAGCCAATCAAACAAAGGATAGTCACTTGGAAGTCGGGCAAAAAATAAGAAGGCTGATTTTTTATTTATAAAAAACGAACAACTTCTTACAGAATCCATGTAGGAAAAAAATAAAGACTCACCTGAGCAAACGAGTATTTGACTTCGGAAGGCTGCAAGAAATTAATTTCAATATATACAATATTTTAAGAATAAAATAATTATGAAGGAAAGAATGCTCAGTGATTTTTTAAAAGAAATGATTTTGAAGTTGTTTTGAAAGACTGATAATAAACACTGTTAAATACAGTGAAAACGTTAAAAATAGGAATGTTTTTTTTTACAGAGGTTAAATCAACCAAATAGTCAAATTGCCAAGGTTTTTTATAACTATAAAAGTGTGAATAAAATTATTAAATCACTCGCAAGCAGCAACACAATTGTTTTGTGATAGGAAATAAAATGTTTATAAACAAAAAATAAATATAATAAATCGTTATGTATGATTTGCGATTATTTCGAAAACTTGTCGCAATCGAGATTTTTTATACAAACGAAAATGGTTTTCTTAAAAATCGCATTAAGATTCTAATCCGTTGCCACAGAAATAAAGAATTAAATTTTATTGTAATGTGTTCGTGTAAAAAGCAATTCCCCTCGCCATACGTAAACACGACGTGTTGGTTTAATTAGTTTGATTGAAATTGAAAAGCAAATTTACACATCTATAATAATAATAATAAATCCACTACGATAATAGCACGAAGAAATCGGATAGAGCTCGTTGAAGTACACATTGACCCTATTATATACGTGCAGTTCGAAATAAATTTGAAACGCGGATATACGAAATTATTGTCAATTCTGACAGGACGGTTTTAAGCTGATTATCTTTCAAGTAGTAATTTATACACTATATCACATAAAATAAATAATTTGATGGAATTTACATACAAAATTAACGTTCAGTTATGCGGATTAACGTATTGATTGCTACGGTCGAAAAAATATCGAGCACAACATCTGGACTGACACAATTAATATACTAATTGTTTTGTTAGCATAATTTTAAACTTGTATAAATTAAATTCTAATCCATCATTAAGTTGGCGCCGGTAAAAAGTTGAAAAAGAAAAAATAATACTTTTCTTTTATAAAAGTCGGACTAATACAATATAAATAAAAGGATAGTTCCAAACACATAGATAAACACGAAGACTCGATTTTTTCAAACTTAACAACTACATTACAAATACATAGTTAAAATGGTAAAAAAATTACTACTTACGGCGTTTACTTCCTCTGCATCGTACCAAACATTAATATAACTATGAAGCAGGGCTTGATCGACAGAAATACGGTTTTCTGGATCTATAACTAACATTTTACTTAATAAATCACGAGCTTCAGATGCTTTACGTCGACTCTGTTCGCTAGGATCATTTGGAAATAGGACATCTGGGAATAGTCTTTCAAATGAATAACCATTATATCTTGGCCGATTTTCCACATAATTTCTAACAGTTGGCTGTAAACGTTGCATAAACGATGTAGAAGGAGTGCCTAATTGTTCTGATGAAAATATCAACGAAAAAACGAAAACCGAAAATTAGTAAAATTTTTTTTTTGTTTCACGATTCGAGAAAATACCAACCAATTATTTTATTCCATTGATCAATATGATCAGTTCCGGGGAACAAAACGCCGCCACGTATCATTTCCCCCATTATACATCCAACGGACCATATGTCGACATTTTCTGTATAACCCATTCCCAAAATTACCTCGGGAGCTCTGTAATATCTTGTGACTACGTATGGTGTCATCATAAATGTTGTACCGGCTGTTCGTGCGAGACCAAAATCAAGAATTTTTAATGTACAATCTGCTTTTACAACTATATTGGATGGCTTTAAATCCTGCGAAGAAAAAAACCAAATTTATTAGTTTTATTTAAATCAAATGCCTTTTTTAATTTGTGAAAGAAACCACATACTCTATGAATTATTCCAGCTGAATGCAAATGCTTTATCCCGCACAACATTTGATACAATAAATATGACATTCTGTCATGATCCAAGTCCATTTGTATGACCTGGCACAAATTTGCATCCATAAGTTCCATGACGAGATAGACATCCTGGAATTCTTCTAATGTGCGCTGCGGTGTAAATGCATTTAATAAACCAATTATCTGAAAATTAAGTAAAAACATGATTTGTAAGTATATTAGCTTCCTTGGTCCTTTTTGAATACACTCTTCTCTCAAATATAAATATATATATAAAAAAAGAAGTTCGAGTAAAAATCAATTTCTCTAATAAATCCGACTTTCTTTTATTCGGCACAGACAAAACATTTCTATGCCAAATTAAAGTCATGCCAGCTCTAGAATTCGAATAAAAGTAGAAAGAGCACGAAAACCGAACAAATTTTCAATAATACAATGCCAAGCATTTTCGACAACAAAAAATACACAATGAATTCGTCAAGACGAATGGCACAACTAGGTTATTGCCTTTTACTAGATACAACTGCAATTGACAAGCTCGACTTTAATTTCTTTAAATGTTAAAACGTTCGGTAAGAAAAAAAAAGGAAACCTAAAGAATACTTTTGGCGAGTTTAACCTCCTTGAGGTAGATAATCAATCAATGGAATAACGTAAGACATCATTTTCGATGAGATAGGAAAGAAAAACATTTCAGGAAATTGAATATTGGATATTACGAAGAGAAACCGTATCCATAATGGAGAGACGTAAATGTAGGAGGGTGAAATTGTTATCTAGAGCGGAAATAAAACCGATAGATGAATATTCCGAAATTCCTTTAATTAATGTACAAGAATGATTTTCTATAAAATTGAGCTGTAACACTTTAAAGCTTTAAAATGTGCGGTCAGTGATGTTCTATGTTTTGCCAAAAAACTTGGATACAATTTTAGGCAATTAACGTTACGTAATACCATCGAAAATTCCTTCATCCGCGTGACGTTGTATAGTCTATCAGGAATGAAGTCTTCATTAAGGACTTTGTTTATTAAATTAATTGCGCTCTCTATGATGTTGTTCGTTATACCGGAAACGTGTGGATGCTTGATAAGGGCTCTAATGACGGACTGTAACGTGTTTGCCCTTAAATGCAAATTGAATGGTCAGAACAGTACGTGGCACGACCGGTCGATATTCGCACTTTAATTGGTACGAATTAAATAAAATTATAATCTCGTTTATCATCGTTACACAGAGTATTGTTTCAGTGAAATTGAGTTTTCCGTATATTTTCGGAAAATATAATTTGTTTGTCAAAATGTACAGCAGTTTCCGAGGTGTTAATAGAAACAAAACTGATCAATACATTTTCTGGTATTGCTCCTCACTGAATGCGATTTCTAAATGCTTCTTTGGAAAAATCGCTGATAGACTTAAGACGTTTGTTGCCAACCTACTCTTCTTTATATTAATGCTGACGCTTATAAAAATCACCGGTACGGAACATGTCAAACTGCATACTACGTCGGAAGCGGAACTCGATGCATTGTTTATTTTCCACTAGTCTCGTTGGACAGTGTTATTAAAACGGTGACAATATAATCAATCTATGGACGAAAATGCAATACATAGGATCATAGAGTGGACAAGGATACGAATATCGATAGAACAGAATAATATCTTATTTCTTCTACATGCTTTCAAATCAGTGCTGCGACTTACAATACTCAACAGAGGATAGTAGCTTCATGCATAAAGAAAAAGGTCTGGAGCTATAGTAAAAGATGGTTATGAACAATTTTAGCTGCACCTTCAAAAGGGAACATGTTACAGTATCTTAAGGCGAAGTACATTGGATAATAATATAATACTCAGCCGCAGCAGTTTACGAAAATAATGTGGTCTGATCGGGTGTTGGCTGGATTTGGTGGATGTTATGACGCCGTTTAGATCGATTACGCGGAAAAGTTAGGTAGTACACTATCGGATCACTATTTCATGAATTCTTGATATCCATTATTGTTGAGGTTGAGTAAGAAGAAAGTATAGTATGGACAAATGCAAAAGAAATTTCTCATCTGCGCAGTAAAAGGAAGAATAAATCTGAAGATCTTTTCAGTGTCCATTTTTGTCACACTAAAAGCAATGATACCAATTTATAAAATTGTCCTTCAAACTTTACGTATTTCTAATTACCGCAAAGAAAATTATAGAAACATGCAGAGCATTTTTCGCTTGACTAGAATTTTTCCACGTAACTTCAAAGATCTTTGACTGTACAACGTATTTTGATATTTCTTGCAAACTTTTTCGATCAAGGATGGCCTTCTACGGTAAAATAACACAATTGTGAGAAACAATCGAACAGACAGCGTCGTGAAAAATTCATAATGCAATTCATATCAGTGAGTACCTTGTATTTAAGAATATTGCATATCCTTGTACTTTCTACATATTACTTATTTGCACATATCCTCGCAACTTTAGAAGGTACTCTTCCTCAAATGAAACTTTTTTCGCCTGTCGCGAACTCGTCAAAAACTTTATTAAACGCATCAATCATCATTTTCGTTTCGTTCGAAAAACTCATCCGCGATAAAGCGAAATTTTCGTTCAGGGTACGCACGCAAATCAATCATCCGCTACGCTACACCATGCAATTTTGACCTAGTTAGTTCCAAGATACGAAGTTAATCTTATGAAATTCATGTTGCAAAATTTGTGATATATTTTAGGCAACTAATTTTGTAAAAATAAATACCTCCAATATAATATAATTTTCGATCTTTATTAAAGTCAATCAGTTAACGTAATTGCTAAAGCCAACCAAATTTCATTTTCCTTTCGAATTTATTCGACCGGATTGTCCAATATTCATGTCATTGCCGGAGGATACACAACGTCGAAATGAAGTTATAACACCGAATATTAAAATCAGTCAGCTTTTAATCTCTCCTGATCGTTTATTTATTCATATTACCCAATTCGAAATTACATTCCCGAGGGAATGTTTTAATTGATAAACTTGATTACCATCGCCCAAATGTTAGTCCCGTTTAATTCCACTCAATTTGTCTGATAAGTCCACATAGAAATGGATAGTTAATGGAAATAGCAAATATGAACAGCAATATATTTATCTGGAGATTAAAAAAGTAATTACGTAGCAGTGTTATCAAGATTTATAGAAAGATACAGTTGTCTTTTTTGTCTACTTTTATACAATTTGTGTGATTAATTCGTCCTACAATTCAGGATAAACAGTAAAAATTGAGGTAAGGAAATAGTAGATTAATAAAGCAAGTTCCAGCAATAACAACAGCAAATTCATTATTCCCTGCACTACGATATTTCAACGTGAAGTTAAAAAAGCCACAATTGTAGAAAGATTCTGAAATGCATTTGGATATCGCACACAAAGTATTCAAGTCATTTCAAAAACTTCAGATCGAACATTTTCCTTTTAAGTTTAGAAGAAAGCCAAAACATCCATGAGCGACTTAAGTGCGTCCATGGAGTCCAGAAGAAACCAACGAAAACATGTGGAGATGAGTGGAAAAACTTAGAAATAACTATGAGGATCATATGAGAGAGAACGACGTTGAGGCAGACTAACCCACAAAAACAGACGGGAGAACAATAACGAGCGGAGGGCTCGCCTCAATTTATCGAGTCAGCCGCAGGCAACATCAACTAAAGACTAATTGCGTTCATGGCCGATTTCAAGAAAGGAACGATTTTTATCTTCGTCCCACAGGGAAACCATGGAAAATCTGTATGAATGCATTGACAGAAAGAAAAAGTTGTCGGCTATGAATTGGGACAAATCAAGGCTACGTGTGAAAACCCACGGCGAGCAAAGGACAGAAACAAGCAACGACAATCCCACCCATACGAGTTAGCAAGGAGAGTTACCGGTTGAGCGCCATCTTGGAGCGTTTGATCAAGAGCATCCAACCCCTCAAATGATTCTGAGATCTTGTGCTTTTACAATGAACCTTATCAGGCAACAAGTAATTATTTATTGTTTATGTGTTTTATTTTCGAACCCACTTAGCGAACTTCTGTTAGAAGAAGGCCGGTACAATCAATATCATATAAAGAAGACCGGTACAAAATCTTGGGATCGCCACCTATTAACTTGTAAAATTTTCTTTTTATCTGATATTTAATGTCATTAATGTAAAGATATAGCAAATTCCACTCCAAAAATATTTTTAGTTTTAAGTACAGCCAACAACACTTAAACAAAAAATTTTACAATTATATACTTATGTATCTTAAAATTAATACTCACATTTTTATGATTGACTAATTTCATTAATTTGAATTCCCTATAAGCGCGTTTTGCATGCGTTACATTTTGGAATGGCCTCGACAATTTTTTTATTGCCACATTTTGCTCGGTTACTGTATCATATGCAGCACTGTAAAAAAAAACAAAATAAATTACGAATTAATATAAAAAATGTTAAATTTTTAATGAGTCATCGAAAAGATTAAAAAAGAAAGTCAAGCACACTACTGAATTTTTGAAGCGAAACTCTGTTCAATGTTCTAGATAAAAGCAAACAAAAAATCTCCACTTTGAAAGAAAGGAAAAGCCATCAAAAGCGAACAAAAACAAGCAAAAAAAAAAATATAATCATAATGACAAACATTCATCAAAGAGATCACAACTATTAAGGGACACCAACAATATAAGAATGTACACGGTAGAATTTTTAACTCATTTAAATCACTTTCATTACCTCGAAATGTAAACATTGTTAGGAACTATGCAGCCTGCACATAAGTATACATAATTTTGCCATGATGTATTTTGCAAATCATTCTTTTTATTTTTTATTATAGAGGAATGAATATTCACATTTATATTACACAATAATGTATAGTGGATAGAGACATTTATACACGAAAAATTGTTTATTTTTAGACAGGAACAGGATGATTAAGATTCATTTCCCAAAAGTAATGTAAAATATTGTTAATCGAATATGTAGTTGTTAAGAAAACAACAGTTATAAGAAAAAGAATGTCAGTGGTTTCGGTTCGTTGTGAATTTTTTTTTATTTCGTTTTCGGTACTTACCTAACAGCACCCTGTGCTCCACTTCCTCTGGGGCTGAGCTGTACATATCGAGCGGGAACAACAAATTCAGTATCTCCGAAAAAGTGATTATTAAATAGTTGATTCATTATGATTCTAAGTTTACTTATATATTTTATTTAAATATAAGTATATATTGATGATGGATAATATTAATAATCACTTTCGCGCCCTAGTATTTGTTAACTTTTTTGTTTAATGAGTGCTGATAGACAGGTTTTAAAAATGAGAATGGAACACCATTATAGCCAGTTTTTAAACAATTATGCTAAAATATAATCGAAAGAAAAATGCAATAAATTAATTTAGCAAATAATTAAAAAAAATTATATCGAGATTTTGTACATTTGTAATTTGTTTGAAAAGAAAGCTGATTTTATGAATGAACAGAAGGCTAGGGCATTTTTCAGACCACAACTCCAAAATAATAATAGAGACTACCTTAAATTACACACCGAAATAAATATATTGATTGCATTGTGTGCTCGTAAACTTTGTTAGAATAATATAGCAAAATGATTTTCTTTGATGCCTTATCGTGTAATACTTTTACATCCAACTTTGGCAACTTTCTCGGAATACCGATTAAGATTTTTACTATTTTGAATGTGTTGGTCGGGTGTATAGTATAAAAAGGCAGTACGACTTCACTGATAAAGCGATGGACGAATAATTTGAGAGCGTTACTATACCTACGGTAGTAAAGTCTTATATAATGGAATCGCGAAAAGTACGAACTATAACCCACTAACAATATGCTCGAAGACAATAAAGTTCATAATATATATGCTATAATGTAACTCAACAAAGTAAAGTAACTGTTCAATATCAAGGTAACTAACAATAAGACAACTTGGTCAAAATCGTAATAGATATGACGTTCACTATTTTCCAAATAGTCTCAGAATTTTAAGAACGTAGTTCTAAATCATGACTCTGGTCAGACGAACCTTACAATTAAACAGTTTTGAGCGTGAGTAAAAGGTAAAGTCCAAGACCTGGTAACATTTATACATCGGGAAATGTCAGCACATGTATTTACTTATAAAGTTTTGCAATTACCGCAAAATATGAACAATAGACCATGATACGAACGTTTTCTGGAATGCAACTCCCATATCATAGAGAAAAACTCCAAAAGCATTTGAGTGCCCATTGAGGCCATTAAGAACGGTAGCAGACTAGATATAAATTAATTTTAGCTTTAGAATTAAAATGAAAAATTGTTAGGTTTAAGATTTCGGCACAATAAAGCACTTTTTAAAACTAAAACTAACTTCAAAAGCATTCTGGCGAAAATCACTTTTTATTCAGTATGAAAATGCTGCAAACATCGCATATCGCATGGCTATCAGTAGCTCACTTTCGGATTCCCTTCTTCTGAAAACGAATATGAATATACTGTAATTGCTATTAAGTCTGACTATTCAATTTTCATTTATATTACTAATGATGTAGGCAATCAATGAATGTACATTACGTGATATAATATAAGCGAATGAGGTACCACTGAACTCAAACAGATATTTTCTGATTTAACAGCGTCACTTTTTGACAGCCAGAGACGATATTGCATTTAATAAAATAATTCATTTCAAGAATGATTACAAAAAAAATCCTTAAGGATTTTTTGTACAAGGTATTAAAAATCGGAACGGCATGCATATAAAAAAAACATCTTTTAGCTTCTTTTTCTTCTTCTTCTAATACGATCAAATAAATAGAGCATGTAGTTAATTCCCATAATGGACGAACAAATAAAAAATATATCATGACCCATAAATAACAAAAAATATATAGTGATAGCATTGCAGATAAAAGGTCCAAAAGCTGATACTCGGGCAAAATGCCAAATGAAAGTCGTCTTATCCTGAAATCGTTTTTTTTTTCTTTAAAAAAAAACCATGACGAGATTTCAAGGATAGATAATTTTGAAGAGAACTATGAAGTGCTATGTGATTTAATCAAGTGAGTACACGGCATTGTAGACGAAGTGAAACTCATAAACGAATCTATAGAAAATCGTTTGCTTGATACATTCCTGTGGAACTGTCGAGTGCAGAATTTCAAATAGATAATTTAAAATATCAAATTCCCTCTTCTATAAAATCGCAGTTATTCTCTACTGTCCGATTCTGTGTTTTTTCGTACAATTAATTGTTTGGGACAGGTTTGTTTCAAGTACACACCTGCAATTTACCGATATTGTTATATGACAGGCTTTGCAAATTTACGACTATGAACAATTACAAATTCAAATATATCCGTATAATCGATTGAAAATTACAAAATTTAAGATAAATCAATTGACGTTCGCTAACGTCTTAAAACCGAAGTTTTTTGAATTTTTGATTTCCCAAACTATCCGCGGTAAATTTTGGAAACATACCTATCTGAAAAGGTGTTTAAATTCTAAACATTCCGCGTTGCCGTTAATGTTTAAAACGTCAGTACAATCTGAATCTGCGATATTTCGAAAATCCCAATGAGTTGAACTACGCTCTGACTAATAAAGGAACAGCATTGAAAAAGAAATTGTTCATTATTTTCAAACCTGAAAAGCTGAACTACTTGAATTTTTCGGAAGTATACTTATTTCTGTTATAAGAATGTCTACTTCCTCCGAGACTCTCCCTCTCTCTCTATTGTTTATTGCGAAAATTCAAAGAAAATAGCTTTGAATACAAAGTACTGTGATGTAGCTTTATTGCGAAGTTTTAATTAATTTTGTCCGTACTTATAATGACGGGACCGAATATCACAGTATTAAAGACCATTGAGTCAAGTCTGCGTCCTTGAGTGTAATCTTATTGTGAATCAAGTCAAATTACTTCACAAAAACATATCTATTTTAATCGAAGCCTAAGATACGACTATATCGACGACGCTTCAAAGAAAAGCAGATAAGCGATGAAATGAGGATATAGAAGAGAACGAGTTAAAGACAAAAACTAGCAAATGAAAACTCTACCTTTTGCGTTTTATGTTCATTTTTGTCAAGCAATAAAATTTTCAGTAAGGGGAAATTATTTGATAAACCCCCTACCCGATCAGCAACATCGTGGTACGCTACTAAGTAAATTCATTTTAAAAGTTATCGTATGGAAATGCGATATAACGCAGAAAATAAACGATTTCAACCATGTTTGTTCACGAAAAATTGTTTCTTATCTATACCACGGATCCCTCCCGTGTAAGTAATAGCTCCTCTACACACCCTATCAGAATATTTGAAATAACTGAAAGGGCAAGGGCCGATTGATGACGATCCAAGCAGTTCATTATTAATTCCCTTGATCTCGGTTTAATATTGAAGATGATTGTAAGCAATATCTTTGTTAATAGTCTCTAGTGTCTACTCTAGTTAAAGGAGTAAGAATCCGGAATTCATGAGTTCAATTCTTTGGAGGAAAATTTATGTATTATTCCTATGAAGGGTGAACGAAAAGAAAAGATAATATTTGTAAAATTCAGTTTTTAATGTCATTCCATTCAGAAGAAATGAGATGCATATTTTAAAGGTATAAAACACGGAAAAACAGCATAGCCTACCTCGAACTGTGAAAGTGACTTGAAACAATTTGTATAGAGGGGGGAAAGAGCGAAAAAAAACAAAGTTGCAAGTAAAAATTTAAATTTTCTTTTTTTTTAAAAAAAAAACTCTTCTGGAGGAGCCACGCGATTAAGGTAAATCCCATTGTAAAACTTCCTTGACTATTGAACAATGATCTTAAGCCGCAAAAGAGATGTTCACTGATTGTACATTGTACACCTTCATTGATCATAGGGACCATTCTTTTTGGCTTAGTATGATTGACATCCCTGGGCAAAGAATAATCTAAAAGGTCTTCATACAAACGACAGTCCAATCTGCAAATAGCAAATCTTGTGCCGAAACAAAAGATCCGCACTTCAGTTGCGATCATTTTTGCAGTTAAATCTCTCAGTTCGATTCTCCACACACGAACAATCTTACTGTAAAGACCAAAATCTGCAGATGGAATTGTTGTCTGTGGAGCCCTTAAGTGGGTCCATCCCGTGTGAAGGCTCTTTTTTACGCTTTTTTTGGGATTTTTTTTTGGCGAACTAAATAAAGATATAACTGTGAAATTTTTACCACACATTTTGAGCACACTTTACAATTTTTTCAGCCCGAAATTGTCGCTCATTGTTGAGGTATACGGCAACTTAGCCACTCATTTTCAAAAAGAACCTTTTTTTTTCCGGTAGACACGATTGCGGCCGTTCTGCTTATATCAAGTAAAAAAATCAAACTGCATTTTAATGTGTGAAGTTTGAACTAGTTTCGGAACTAGGATTATTAAAAAATATTGAAAAGTGAATTTTTGGCAAATTGTTGAACGTCAATTTTGGTGTTTCTTTACGACTTCTTCAGCTCGACAAAAAAAACGGTTTGATGAATCACAATTATTCTAGTTTGCAAAGTATCTACATGAGTACTGAATAAGTTCACCAAATTTCAAAGGAATTCGTTCGATAGATTTCGAGATATCGTGTCTACCGATTTGAAAAATACCGTTTTGAGAAAAACGCGACTAAAGTGACCATTATATTCGAAACAGCAAAGGAGTTTATAGAGAATATAACGGCCTGTAACTTCCGAACGGCTTCGAATATCGGAAAATCACTTCGCCCACATATCCTACACTATATTTGGATGCAATTAATGATATAAAAATCAATTAAAAATAAAAAATCGATTTTTTTGAATCAGTCACATGGGATGACCCCCTTAAGAGACAAGAGGTCGGTTTGACTAAGCATTATAAATACTTTGCCATTATTGGCAACATCCAAAATAAAGATCATGGTGCATTTCCTGTCGATTAACATTCGAATCAGAAACGCAGCTGACAAAAGCGCCTTGAAACGACATTCAGTTACGTTCTATCTGAAACTTTAACCGAACAAATTTCATACAAAACTTCCGATTAAAGTTCCAGTAATAATGACCCTAAGTGATTCCATCTTTGGTTTAGATGACTGGGTTAAAATAATTCCCTTATACGTCTTAGTACTCATGCCAGTGTAGGTCAATATTGTTTCAATCTACATCATAAGGTTAATATTATATGCTTGTTCCAGAAGTCTAAAACTTCAAACAAAATTTCAATTTTAGAGTGTACGTGGGATGAAATGAATAATATTTACGACTTGTTAAATAGTTTTAAGGGTAGTTTTACCCGAAAGTAGCAGATTTTTCTTTTTTCTGGTGAAATATTTATAAGTGGTAAACATCAATTTAGGTTAAGAGCCATTTTGCTACGAAAACTTTGCTTTAGACTCTGCAACAACTTCAATGTAAATCCAATTACAGTTCTGAGAGAAGACTTGAAAAAATGGCTCTAACTTTTAAATGCCAGTTGAACACCAATGGAAGAAGTACTTCACATCTGCATACAACACATCCTAGAGTATAGAACGCAGTACAACAATTTTTGCAGAAGTATCTGTACTTAGTTCATAAAGTAAGTAGAACTTACTTGGAACGATGATTGTAATAGAGAAAATTAATGTAACTTAGAAATTTATCGCAAACGAGAAAAAAAATCTTGAATCTGTTAGACTCTAGTATATAACCAAATTCAACACACACTTGCATCAATTTTTATACAAAAAAAATTAAATTTAGGCAATTATTTGAAAAAAAACCTAAGTAAAAGAAAATAAAAATACAAAACAAATTACTTGTCTAATTTAATTCAATTTAAGCTACAGATAAAATCGAAAACACGGCGTAGAAAAACAACAATATAGTGCTGAGAAATTCAATAGAAACCATTTCTAGAAAAATTTATTTTTTTATAATTTATATTTACTGTAAGGAAATTAAATGAATTATTTTTTTTGCATCAAAAAAACTTACCATACGATTCCTTGAGCACCTGAACCAATCGGTTTTAAATTTTGGTATCTGTTTAAGATTGTAAACTTAGTGTCGCCCACCTCAACGGTGTAAAGGGCGTGACGAGAGCTCATTATGAAGTTGCAGAGCACAATTGTAATTTATTTGGACATTTTTATTGTCTGTAAACAGAAAACGACCATAAAATGTAAGAGTAAGTTTTACAAAATCATATTATTTTTTTTTAACTTACCATAATGAGCAATCCATTTTGATGTAACCGTATATTTTTATTGGATTCTGTAAGATTAAGAAGAGAATAACATGTAAATAACATTATTTTGTTCTAGCAAATTGTTTCTTTTCATAGAGTGAAATCTTCTCAGTTAGTCTAATGAATCAATGATTCTAATTCTGTTATTAAATATAAAATAAATACAAATGTTTCGTAAAATTCTGTCTCCGAAAAAAAAACTTTTCGAAATCTACAAAAATTCTAGCTTCTGATCGCGTGATACAAAGCAATAAAGGAAGTGTTTTTATTCACGGAACGTAAAACAATCCTATCGTGAGAACATTAACAGAATATCCTTTTGTGAGGTAGCTTCGTAACCTTTTTATGCTTCCAAAAGTTTTGAGGTAAATAATCGTAAAGGATGAAGGAGTAGTTTTGGAATGTTATGAACCAACAACAAATATACAAAAATCTGAAAGGAATTAACAATTTTCATAGCTATGTAGTTCGGTAAGTACATTTTAATTTCAGTAATTCTCCACGTAATTTAAATTAAATAAAAGAATTCGAATTAATTGAAATGCATTTCAACTTTAAATGTCGAGTGGAAATTCTGCTGCCCATTCAATTTCGACGAGTTTACGTTTAATATAAATGGAATTTACATTCAAACTGAATGGATTTCAGTTTGGTAACTCACCCTGAAATCGAAAAGCCATTTAGAATTTCCTGAAACTTTTGCGAAGAACAAAACATATTATACCTTTACCGATACGTAAATTTTCCTTATAACTATATATCGTTATAATTGAGAAATTTTGATTGAATTCGATTGAAGTACTTTTCCACAAACTAAGCTGGAAAACTCGTTGTTTTAAGTGCTTCGGTATTGATGTATTGTCTTGTTGATGTTAAGAAAATGGGAGAATGTTGTAACCACAAATTAAATTAATAATTTCAGCACTCTCCAAAGGAATTGATTTGAATTAATTAAACAGAATTAGATTGTAGGCAAGTCAAATGAGATATACTTTATGTAAGGTTCTGGATGTTAATTTTAACAGATTTCAATTAGTTCGATTATATTTAGTTCCGACAAAATTATAAGTTTACCATTTTTTAACAACTTTGTAGGCAAATATTACGACCGTTAGTAATTTGTACTTTAAGAACTGAATATAAATAAAATTGACAACATTATAGACAACAAAATTACAGTAGACCTCGGTTACAATGGACTCGATGGGACCGTAAGTATTATTCCACTTTAGGCGAGTGTCTATTTTATTCGAAGTTATTTATTTTCGAGCAGGGACTTTTCCAGATGGTCTATAATAAACGAGTGTTCATCAAAAGCGACTCCGTCATAAGTGACAAGTGTCCTGATAATCAGATATCCTTCTTGATCTAATGGTACTCAGTTTTTCTTTGAATCAATTTGTAGTTCACAAGAACAAAGCTCTTGCTTCTTGAATTTTGCAGTGCTTTTTTCATCTGGAATTTCTAAGTCAAAGCTAGTTTTTTCGAATCTGACGACAAATCAAACCAAAAAAATATTTCTGCCACTTTGAATAATGAGATCTCAAAAAAATTATAGATTGCTAGCCTATCGATCAACCACGGAAGGTAGTGATTAGTTTGTAATAAAAATGTTTGAATGGATACTGTTAAAGAATAAGGAAAAATGAAATCTAAGGAAAAGCGCAGGACGATGTCAAAAAGAGTAAGAAAATTGAAGCAGAATTAGCTTCAAATTAGCGCTTATTCCACTCAAGAGAGCAAGCAGACTGACGAAAAGTAAATTTTGAAATCTGTAAACGTGTGCATATTAGAGATATTTTCTTAGATTTGTCAATTGTTTTTTTTATGTTGTAAAATTGTGTATTGTTCCGAAATGGAAAATTTTGAGCTCAATCTATGATAAATATACAGACACTTCGATTTCATACTGTCCTAAGCTCAATGGTTTTTTCTTACGAGATTTCCATTATCTTCAAAGAAATAAGTTACGTGCTTTTTGACACAGGAAAAATAAACTCATTATGAGACTGCCAAAACTGTGAAGGGTCTATGATTTACGAGTAAATATTAAAATCTAAAAACATCGCATAATATCGGATAGTGTACGTGAATCGAATGAATGTGAAGGACCAATTCAATTATCACAATCTTACTCCACAAAACCGTCATAGATTTGGGATACGAAATTTTGTCACATACACCACATTCACCTCGAATTATGAAGCACCTTTTCTTTCACAAAATCAGCCAAGACGCTATACAGCAATTTGTTCCCTTGACCCTAATAGTAAGTATATATTTTTTCACACATACTTTTTTATGTAGAAAATGGTCCTCAGAATAATAGTGTGTTATAGAAGGAAATTATGAGTAGTCTCCCACGGATTTTTATAAGATATAATTTATTATCTTTTGTGTTCCAGGGAGATTTCGATTTGTTTCAATTATGGCTGTATATTGCACTACGGATTAGTGCTCTTATCGTCAATCAAATTAAGAACTTCTTGTCGAAACTGAACTCGACAGAGGACACTACGACTAAGAAAATGGGTAATGGGACGTGCAATCGTTCGCAGCATATAAATCACAAGCTATGAATGGGATTATGGCCATAATACTTCAGGATATTGTAGAAGTAATCTCCTGGTTTCTGGTGATTTATAAAAAGTTGTTTAATTTTACTCAAACTTTTCGCTACGCTCGAAAATATTATTTATAACAAAAGCAGGATAAAAGAGACTATATTTTACCAGGGGAATTTGGTCACTTTTTTCTATTCAAGAAAAAACTGCAGAGGCAAAGGGTTCTTCAGTTTCTAGGACTACATAGCACAAAGATTTATTAAGGCTTTTAGTACAATTTTTTAGTATACGAGTCATAAGCCCATGGCCGACAAAGCAGTACAAAAAGAGTATATGATTCATATTCGTAGCAGACTTTAGAGATATTGAAAGTGCCAATTTTCGGAATGACTCATAAACAAAATTTAAAGTGAAAAATCAATCACCATCCCACTAAATAATTTGTTCATAAATGTAGAATCTTTAACCAGATCCAAAAACCTAAATCAAAAAGCTTCGAAGCCGACTTAAATTTCTTTGAAGCCTCCCGTCAGCCTATACATAGGATCTTGTTTCGGTTCAGGATTTTGTCTGATCTATGAACAAACTTTATCCAAGTTGTATATATTTCAAGTGTCTACTCATTATTGGTTGTTGGGGGGCAGCGGTACTCAACGAGGCTCTTAGAAGAATTTCTCACACCGGTTTTTTATTAATACTCAAGGCTTCCGCTATGTGCGGCATCTTATTTCTGTGACTTTCTAGTTTTTAACTAATTTCACATTGTCCTCAGTGACTGACGACTATTTCTTCGATAAAGGGGTACAAGACCCGTTAAAGAAAGAAATTTCTTCAAAAATGAATTAAAGTATTTTCTTACTTTTGGTGAGGAAGTTAATCACAGTATTCCAAGTTTTGTAATATTCCTTAATACCTCCGACATCATGATGTGATTTTTATCGTTCTTAACTCAAAACAATATGATTCTGATGGTCTAAAACTAATAAAAGCACACTGATTTAGTGTTGTATAAATTAAATGCGACCTCCTAAAGTAATTAAAAGTGCCTCAGGCGGAGAACTTTTCGGCCTTCCTTTCGTAAAAGAAATTCTCTGGCGAGGAATAGAAAATAAAAACGCAGCATGATATTCTGGATTTACTTGTACACTTCTATGATTTCATATTTCCATCCGTTCGTCCCATAATTATAATATCCCCTAACTATACTTTTCAAGAATCCAGATTACATAAACACAGGGTTTACTGCAGCCTTCCTCCCCCACCCTAGATACGGTGGGACTGAAATAATTAACAAATGATAACGGTATCCGGAATTTGATGGATTGAATAGGAACCCCATTGTCGATGGCAGGTACTATCTAAGCCGACATAAATATTCAAATTTCGCTTCATCTGTCGGATTACTTAAGTCTATCAGAAGTTTTTAGACATCTCTGAAACCCTTTTTAAAGGAACGTACCAAATGAGGCGGCAGCAAATAACTTTTACCTCAAACTTATTACAATCAAAGTTGATATTTTAATGTCGAGAGTTACTCTACTGTGGACGTGAACTAATACGTTATTATTTTTATCACTTGTGGTTGAAAAACTTTAATAATGTATTTACTTTATAAATAAATCCGAACCGGGAATTGAGTGAATAATCGAAAACGACGCAGACTATGAACTGTGTGTGAACAAAGCAAAAGCGATCCTTCCATTTTTCTTCTAAAGTAACTGATCCTGAATTATACGACTTAATTCGATCCTGTATTGATAACACTTTAAGAAAAATAGATGCCCCATTGCATCTCGGTAGCTATGGCGTTGTAATTTGACCGGAAGTGAAAATTTATACAAGAGTAAATCAAAAACCAATGTTTCGAGTCTTATGGAAAATGCTACTTTGTGTATCAAAAGGAGCCCTCCTTTTTTCTGTTGTCCTAAAGTTCCATCACCCCTTAATCCAAGATATTTTGTTTATACTTGGAAACAAATATTCACCACATAAAATCTGGCTTTGACTTTTTTTATAAAATTTCGGCACACTCCAACACAAGTGGCTGAGGCATATGAAGATAGTATAACGATTCTCCTGATAAGAAAAAGTTCTATCGTCGAACTAAACAGCGTTCTTTCGGACAAAAAACAACTTGTAGAAGTGCCTCACTACATTTGTGTCCAAAGTTGAGTGGCGTTATCTCAAGACAGCTTAAAACATGCATTCTTCATAGAATAGATAGAATAATTTTGACAAGAATAAAAAAAACCGTACAAATGTTTCGCTTCTATGGAATATTTTTCATGAAAAATTTCTTACTGAAAAGAATAAAGTCGGAGTCGCAAATTATGTAAGAAATCGTACAAGGTACAACCTCTCTCACCAGTATCAACACTCTCAAATCTGCCATGTTCGCCAAATAGAAAAGAATATAGAAAATGGAGAAGGTATATGATGACAAGAGACTAAGATTCAGAAATTTGACAATGATCAAATTGTAATAAATTCTTAGATTTTATATTAATTTTTTATCAAAATATTATGTTGTACATTTATAGCATAAAAATAATTAAGATAATTAGTTCTAAATGAAAAAACAGAGGAAAGTTCGTTGAATTTCACAGCAAACCAAATTATAGCAAAATTCAAATCGGTTTCATGATAAATATCAATCTATCTGTTGAATGAATAGATGGAAATTTATTTCAAATTTATGTTTGAAAACCCACATCGAGAAAGGTTTGTTATTTTTAACAAGAACAACAGAACGTCAGAATCAAAATTTTCACAAAATACAGTTTCGTCTGTACACATATTTTCCTATGCTGTATCCAATTCGTGTTCATATTTTTATTAAATCGAATCGAATCGATTCCGTTGCAGTATAACGGTTGAAAAGTTGTTATCATTTCGACAAAATGCCGAGCTCATTAGAAAAACAGCTGCGACTTTTTTATTTTTTCTAGTCACTCTGCTCTGGAAGCTGATACGTTTCGATCAAAAGCAGACGAGAGCGGTACTTGAGTACTCACTCGATAGCTTCATTTTATATCTCGTTATTGCAGCCGAATTTATGGAAACTATTGTAGGAAAGCTAGATCAAAGAGTATGTAGACAATGCACCAATAGGAAATCAATCAATAGCTAATACATGTTCAAAGTAGATTTTCCATCAATGATTCGAGTGCCACATACGAGGATACCATTATGTCACTCAATACGCATCGATATTCAATTGGAATAAAGGTTTTCGGTACAGTTTGATCAGCAACGTTTTATAAGAACAAGGGCGCGAATAACCAAATATGGTCTTTGTGTCCAGAACACATCATCCTAATCATCTCGATCCAGCGATCAGCGATTGCTACATGCGTTGAGAGTCTTTCCACACTTTATGTACAGGATTTGCCATGTGCTGTTCAATATGCGTCTAGGAAGTCTCCTGTTGTCCATTGCAATTTTCGAAGTTTATCGATTTTTTCAGACGGCTGAATAGCAATCCATTTATACCAGTCATACAACAGTACCGGCCTTACGATCGTACCTTATATTTGGAATTTTATTTTGCTACATACTGTCTTAGATTTGATTCTTTTTGGAAATTTGAGAGGATATTCACCTCGCATTCCACTTGTGATATGATCAGAACAGTTTTAAATCTCGTTGTGTGTGAAGGAATTTTTTTATTTCGACAATTGTCATAAACGCCAATATATGGTTTCAGCAAGATGGTGGAACAGCCAGTTATTGGAGCAACAATTATCAAATCGATTTGAGATAGCCATCACGATCGCCTATTGGACTGCTCCAGATTTTTTCCATCTCAAGGAGATATTAAAAGTTTAAATGGCTTTGTACACAGAAAATTCACACAAAACCTTATTTTCTAATTTTTCCGAATACCGAATTGTACAGTAGTCATTTTTTTGTAGATCGGAAGATTGAGAAATCGGCAGGTGTTAAAAATATTTTCACAAATATTTTTCTCCTAAAAATACTTTTTCATTGCCCGATCAATTTATAGACTGCGCAAATACTTAGTGTACATATTACCTTTAGTCTATCCTAGGCTTTCTCTAGCACGTGAATATGTAGATTTCTTTTAGTATTCTGTCTATATATATTATATATTAGGTTAGGTTAGGTTGGGAAGGGTGGACTAAAGCAATGTGCCCCAGTCCATCACGAGAGATCACTGTGGATCCATTGTGGTCCCCTCGTTATATATTAAGTCTCGCCAATAATGTGTGGCTCTGATGATGGTATGCCGTCTGCTGCTTTCGGGATCCAGTAGCTCGGCTTGGATTAGTAAATTTCTGCAAGTATTGCATCCATCTTTTCTTGATGTTCTCCAGAAATATGATTATTTTTCCTGCTTTCGTATCGCAGAGACACGTTTACGGATTGTAACGTTGCCTTAAATTTATCAGCTTTGAATTTTTGGCTCTTGTGTTAATTTATTAATTTTTTTTGTCAAGATTGAATTGTACCCTTTTTATTTTTGTCTACTCGCCAGAATTATTCTTTCGTTCGTGCCGGCCGGTTGTTCAGTGTATTATTTGAAAAATCTGTGATGTGTTTCCAATGTCGCTTTCTAGCATAATCCACTTCAGCCGCGACGCTTTTAAGTTTTCAATCCCAAATATTGCAGCACAGCTTCACAGTGTGGCGACACTTGCTATGCTGGAGCGTTGTTTCACCTAGACAAAATAATTCTCAAAATAATAAAGTTTAATGTATTTGACTTCAAAAAACCACGTTAGAAGAAATGGTTTCTAATGGCATGTTGTCGAATATCGATACCGCATATTCAGCTCTGACAAACTTGGTAATGTCCTTTGCCACCTCATTCGTTCTTTGACAACTTTATAAAAGGTTTTCATTATCATAAAAGATTAAAACAATTTCTAATCCATAATACCATAAGGCAAGAAGCCAAAAAATTCAATGTCAAAAAATAATCGATATCCTATGCGACAAATATGTGCAAAGTGACTATCGAAACAAAGTTTTGAGCCGACAGTAAAAAAAATATATCAACTCCAACAGAGCAGTAGTACAGCAGGTAATATAGGACAGAAATTCTATCTCATAACAAATGGCAATGCGCCACATGAAGCCAAACAGAGGTTCATGACATATAATCACGCTTGCTTTCATCATAGCACCCTAATTACGAACAGCAATTTTCTCTCAGAATGAATAACACTACCTACACCTTACCAACTGCCAGCAAAATAAACTCAATATAATAGCCGATCATTGAATTTGTGGTAAACTATCAACAGCTATCGATGTTATTGTCAGTATTCAAACAGGAAATTTAATATTTCCGGGCCGGTGTTAAGAGGTGGTTCGGCTAACCGAATTACTTGATAGGAAAACGACCGGAATGGCATTTTGTGCAAATTATGTTGAAATAGGCAAGCCAGTACACACCAATATTCAAAGCACCGCACCATAATCTCATGAAATTTTACGCGCAGGACTGATTTCAGAAACACTTTTTTAAAAAAAAGGACATATAAGGAGAAAGTGGCAGTGGCAGACGTAAGACCCATTCAGTCAGATGTTTATAGCGTGCCTAGGGGAAAATGCGCCAAAATAGAATCTGTGGACTACTTTATTGCTGGTAAAGGTCCCTTCTATATACACATAGTAAGTTATCCTGAGTGTAAATTTTGTAGCACTTCGTCGCATGATATGTGAACATGAACAAAATTTGGAACGAATAAATCTTACATGCGTCAGTAGCCCCAACTCCTATCCTTTGAGACGATTCCTTACGTAAATCTAGAAAATGCTGAGTTTATTTTAAACCCGATCGAGATTAATATATGTTAACACTTCGGAAAACACATTGAATTATCAGAGCGCTTACATGTTGTATTTATTTTAAATCGATTAATGGTTAATTTTTCACATCACTTCAACTGATTCGCGACTATATTTGTTCTGCACAGTCTATTCACTTGTAAATATACGAGCCGGATAGGTGAACGTTCCGCAAGAGACCGACCGGATGCCGAAAGACCCGAATCATATTCCTCTCTCACAACAAATACAGGAGGAAAATACACAGAGTAAAACTTTTTTCGTATTAATTCATGCTTTTTATATAAATCGTTCAGAAAGAAGCTTTTACCCGGTCCACAATTTCTGTCGAAGGGCGCTTTAGCGAAACGTAACGAATCCGTTAAACGAATGGCTCTGCGATTGTTTAAGTATATCCCCAGTACGGTCGTCCGTTTAATACGAAAGTAAAAGCACACTGGGGGTGAGTTTCATTACAGTCGTTGTTGCCAAATTTGCGATATCCATTCCTCCCTTCCTTTACTATAACGAAAATTCGACGTTACCCCTCCGCAATGTAGTCGAAATCCTGACGAGATTCTGCACCATAGATTCATATCCTGTGAGTGGAAAGGACAACATTAACGAAATGGTATGAGTAAAGAGATCTGTACAATACACTGATACGAAAATCTGTTCTGATTTTCATCATCAGAAGCTGAATCCAAAAGGCGAAAAAAATTACGTCATAATTAAGTCGTTGACTACAAAGTTAACCTTCCATCAGCATTATGTTATCTGAAATACCTTCAAATAGGGAGATTACGATAAGAACAGTGACTTATTGCTCTTCTTTTTTTTTTTTTCTTTTTTCTAAAAAAAAGAGGAAATGTATCGTTTTTTTTTAATAAAAATATGTATTATACACAAAATTTAACGCGATTCAAAAATAATATAATCTGCAAATTGAAAAAAAAATCGGTGATTTATCTTCATTATGCTACACATTACAGACTGAATGTCAGCCCAACGAGCGCAGATACTGCAAAATAAATGTTTTTTTTCGGTTTTTAGCAGAGATCACCACTGCTGTAATAACAATTCAGACGAGTGTATCATAGCGTATCATGCAGATGTAGAAAAGTAGCAACTAATATTATTATCGAGCGATGCCACAATAGCACAAAAACATTCGTCCCCAACTCACATTGGAATTTCAACAGGAAATAGGATTCATGGCGTCCAAGTGGCTTCGGCTGCTTTCATGGCTAGGAAGAGTTTTTATGTATGCAAAAAAGTTGGGTGTTGGAATTTATGAGGGCAGAGAACTGTGTGAAAAGCCGCCGTTATTCAAATCACATACATGTAGGATGCCAGGATTAAAATGAAACGGTATGAAATTAGGAAGTAAAGGAGAATTTTTCTCGTTTGTATGCTGGATTTTATAAACGAGTTTTTCGTGATATAAAGATTTCATTTCTCGTGAACAGAATTATTAAAGGATTACTGGATAGTTGGCAGAGTCGACACATTTTTTTCTTTTCGCTTATAGGAGAGAAAGTTTCGTTTTATTGTTGGCAAATTCTGAAGGACACGAGTTTCAAGGACATTTTACAAGCCGCCAAAATTTATAAAAGATTTCACTCAATCATATGTTATATAAGAAGACGTTACACGTATCAACGTCCAGCCCAAACCACTGCATCCAGAAACATGATGTTATCGCAGCACATTCGATTTTTTTTTAATAAAGTGCTGAAAAGGTGTTTTATATTTTCTTTCCAGAAGTTGGCCAATATCTCTTAGGCTCGGTGAGATATCGATTTGGTTTTTACATTTGAAGGGTATATGTACAAATATTACAAGAATAATTTCAGTATTTTTCAATATTCAAAGCCACAAGCGGTGAAATAATGTTTTCACGAATTTCTCAATCACCCCAATGATAGAAAACGGCGTTTTTCGGATTCCCGCCGCCTATGCGATTCAGATTCCTGCATTATCGAACTACTTAAAAGCGTCTTCCCGATTGTTTGAAAACCATATTTCTTGGAAAGATAATAACCCAACTCCTACAATTGAAAGAAAAACTTTAAAAATCCGTCTATTTCATTGCGGATTTCAGACATCAAATTCTGTATGAAAGTGAATCGTTCACCGATTTTCTATAATTTAAAATCGGATTCGAGTCCCACCAAGTGGTCTAAAAAAATTTGCCATCAGTCTAGGTCCAACTATATTTCCTTTTATTGTTATTATTAATTCCGTGATTTACCGATATTCAACCCTTAAAGCTTTCCTTTAGGGGAAATTACGGAAATATTAGGCCGGATTAGATACAGAGTTGGTTTTTGCTTCTAAAAAAACAACAACAATTAACTAATAAGACTAAGAAAGCGTGTGAAAAAGGAGTTCAAAAAGTTTTAATTTATAATTTATTAGATATAATTTTTTCTTTAATTTCGGTACGCCTTATCTTCGCGAAATGGGCAAACACCGACATACGTTTAGGTTTGTTGTTACGCAACTATACATACACATAATTTTTTATTTACATTTTCTTAGGTTTTATTTGTTTGTCACTTTTGTGGACCTGTGTATTTTTTCAACCAACTGCGTGCTTGTAGTTAGTTATACACGGACAAAAACGTCTTAACAATAAAAAAAAAGCTAGCGAAAGCAGTAGCAGAAATATTTCACCCAAAAACCGTAGCCAAGTGGAGCGGCTAAACCGTATTATAAGGAGTTTTTGTACAAACTCCCCAAGATTATAACATTTCACATACAACAAGACCTAAGTATATCCGTTAGAACAAACAAAATATTCAGAAATTTAATGGACTTTCTTTATTTGTACAGAAGAAGACATTGTTATCCTTTGTGCGGTTAATAAGATAATGTAATCAAAGCATTAGCGGCTGTTAGGATCATTTATGTGTAGGTTATTTAGACAACGTTGGTATATGAAATAAAGTCCAATTACACAGAATACATCAGATCTCTCGTAATTTATAAAAGTTGCTGTACGTGAAAAAGCCATATTTTTTTAACAAGAATTTTCCGAACCGAATTAAATTTAATTGATGGACCTTAAACCTTTTTGTTTTTGTAAGAAATTATTGGTTCCCTTACGAAGTACAAACAAAAGACTGCCATAGGTTCTGTAACTTAAAAACGAAAGAGTTATTCAAATTATTTACTTCGTGCATAGACTGACGAGCAGTGGAATCGACTCAGGTTACAATTCCGAACTTTTTTCTACTTACCAAACTAATGTGGAAATTGTGATACATATTGTTGCGAGCAGGGGTTTCACCGGAATTTCAAGTAAAACACAATTCCATTAAAAGTAATAAACATGACAATACTTTATTTTATCGCACTTAATGAACGCACTCCTGGCAACACTTCCTAATTTCATTTACGAATTCATCGGTGTTACCAATCAAAATCGCTTTACAAACACTTTCGCGTAGAATTGACCGTCGTCATGCTTTCAAGCAGAAAAGCTTATTCCATCTACAAGCTCTGCGACGCTTAAATACTGCATAAATTGGAACTACTACTCAAAATATCCACCCTCTACTCTCACGTACTTAGCCAAACAATCTTGCCACTCGACTATCGCGAAACGCAGAACTTTCAGAGGCATCAAGGCCGCTGCCTTCACGAAATGACCATTTAGCGATTACACATTACGGTATGACTTACAGCTCGCCTCTATAACGTTCCGCAAGCGGTAGTCTACGGGATTGAGATCAGGACTTCAAACGAGGCAACGGTGATAGAGTTGGATAAAAATTCCGCTTTGCAAGTAAATGTTAATACAGTATAAAGAAAATAATTCATTTACCGAGGAACATTCTCTTTTACACATGTTACAACGTTAAAACAAATATCGAATTAGAACCCTTTGATCACAAAAGACAATAGCAATTTATCGGTGATTGAATTTCTCCAGGCTTTTCAGAACTCAACACTTTCTCTATATTTCAATCTGTCCTTCAGTGCTATACAATTTCACATTTCAAATAACCGTATGCTTTTCAGTAGTACAGGCGCTGAGCACAGAAGTAATCAATAAAAATGTAAAAGAAATTTCCAAAGATGTTCATGTCTATTATTTAATAATAGAATATAGAGCAGAGATAAAATTAGTCAATTAGTTGTTTCACAAGATAAGTGTGACATTAGTTTCAATGATTCACGAAGATGATAACAACATTAAGCACTTAATCTTTAAATCAAACATTGTTTCAAAAAAATCAACTTAATAAAGTGTGACTAATAAGAGGAAGAACAGAGCTCAACAAAAACGGTTAATATATCAAATGTTATATACTGTAACTTTTTAAATGGCATAATACGAGGTATTCTCTAAATTCGTTTTCCCTCACGGCTTTACTCCTGCTTTGTCTTTTTTTATTTTTTGATAGCAAAATATGTAATTCGTCTGTATTACTACAAATGTATGACAAAATTGTTAGCTTTTTATAGTCTCAAACATCAACCACATCGTTACAGTTGTTAGAGTTAGCGAGTAGGTGATATAAAAAATTAATCTTATTAGGAGATGTGGTGAAAAAAGTGTGAAGGGTTATGCAAAGTTGTGAGCCAAATTTTGAACGAAAGATTTATTTATCTACTCACATAGTCACCAGTTATGCTTTTTGTACTACAATGGCTCATATGGATTTCTGTATATTGTTCTTGACAGCATTGGATCTTTAGTTCCTACAGTACTCTCTCTTTCTCCAGCCATAGACTTATCACCTGCATGAAAGTATGACTTTAATAAAAATTTACTGAGGAATATTCCCAAAATAATTCGCTTTGATAATACCCTCTGATGAATCAGGAACATGCAATTTTTTCATAAAACAGCTTACTTTCGTAGCAAGTCCGTCATAGTTACAATTGGCCTTTTCAATGGAAATTTTCACGGCGTTATACTCTCAGAAGTTTAGGTTTGCTTGGATACTAGTGGAGTAGTGTGGTCTAATCGATAAGATAATGACCAGCGAATTCATAAAATCAATTGCGACTCCATCCGTGCATCCCCATGAAATCAGTTTTGTCATCTGCGAGGCACGTCTGCTAGGACAAATCGACAGAATTCTATCTACTGAGGAATGGGGGCTGAAGAATACAACCTGCCCGGCTTGCCCTAAATATGGAAAATTAACTCTAGATCTGGATGGGCTTATCGTCTATGATTTAACGCAACACACGATACTCGGAAACAGGAACAATACAATGGACACGAACGAATTTAATGATAGAGTGCATTTGTCATTTCCAGGGCAAGAATGACAAGCTGTGGGGCTGCAGAGTCCCATCCTACTGGGGATCTGCATTGTTTTCGCTTTGCCACTTGCTTTTAAAAGAATTAATGAACAATTTTTCCTTCAGCAGCTCGACATAGTCAGCACACTATAATTTTCTAAGCTTTATCAGGATTAATCCGATCATTCTAGTCCAGTTGTACGGCATTTTATAGTTTGATTCTTCATTTATTGGTTCTATAATAATTTCCGATTCTACGGACAAATGCATCTACTATATTTTCAGAACGCACTGAAAATCGATCAATCACAAAGTTAAATGAATTCTTTACACAATTCCAGCAAATCTCTTATGCTTTTTCACTGATTGCCTAAATTCTGGAAACAGCTTCTTATTAAACAAGTGAAAACTTAAAGTATAATCACTGTGAGCAAACTTAACATTTTCCTTCGAGCTAAAGGGTGTACGCTACCTTTTTACACTCACTGCCTTTGTTTGATGAAAATGTGATAAAGAAAAGTTGCATAGACAGTTGCGTCATGAAAAAAATTTTAAGCTTTTTCAGATAATTGCGGGGCTTACAATAAGAATACACTCCGCGACAAAACGCTTAGACACTTCTTATATTTTTTTTAATAACACTTTAAAATATAAATGTACATAATAAAAACGTTCATGAAAAAAGAATAGAGAAAAATCTTAGACAATGGAAAGATTTAAACTTTAAAAATAATTGTAAAACTAGTAAATTATGGGAAAATATAAAAAATGTTAAGAAATGGGTGCGACTAAACATGACATGCAGTCTTCGTTCTTAAAATAAATATAATTTTAAAAGTTATTTATTAATAATGTGCTGAACCGCCGTTACATTTTAAAACTTCTGCCATCCTTTTTGGTAGAGATATGTAAACTTATTTTTTTTAATTTCTAGAAAAATAATATTTCCAACAATTTTCAATACACAATTTTAGTTCATCTAGAAGAGTATAAAACTGTCTTTTGTCGGCATAAACTTCTCGTGCTAACATCCCTCAACATTTTTCTATATTTAAATCAGGTGATCTACAGACTTCTCCTGCTTTTCTTGTTTTTCACATTTCACGAGTTTTTCGTTTTGTTTCACGAAACACATGAAACTCGAGAGAAAGTCACGAAAAAATCTTCTCGCACATTTTTCGTCACTTTCACGTCAAGCTAAACCCTTTGATGTCGTCAAAAAACCGGCTCCAGTAGGAAAAATTCACAAAAAACCTCTACACACTATTCACGAGAAAGACGCGAATGACGCGAAACGCGATAAGTCTGTAGCCGGCTTTAAAAAATGCACCGACGCGTTATCTTTTTAAAAAAAAATACTATGCGCCCGCTACATTGTTGGATGTTTTGTCAATTGTTCG
Source organism: Beris morrisii (assembly GCA_951812415.1). NCBI lineage: Eukaryota > Metazoa > Arthropoda > Insecta > Diptera > Stratiomyidae > Beris > Beris morrisii. Next base: position 22,383,623 of record OX638311.1, read on the forward strand.
CCAACTATTTGCACATATTTTGTGGCTTTTCATTCTTGCATTGACGAAATTGATATCAGATTTTCCGCGGTATCCTACTGCCGCCCTTATCATTACTCATCCTCTACCCATTTGTCGGGTTTCCTTTCTAAATCACGAAAGTAATACCGAAATCTATCTGGTCCGTTCAGGTTAAATCACTTTTAGTCCGAAAAAAATACTTTCCGTAATTTTTTCTTCCATGAAATGTGATCCTCAGGAAACTGCAATCTATCGTCTTTGTGGCATTGAGTTAGAGGTGGGTTTGCTGCTTTCATTTTACGCCTTTGTGGCTTTTTGAATTATGCGTTGTACGTTTCGAATATTCCTTGCAACACCTGCTACCGCTGCAATTTTCCGTGCTGAAGACGAAGAATTTGAAGCCAATCGTAAAATTACACGCCTTTGCCGAGAAGTTGTAACCTTTTTACAACCGCCAGGATTCATCCTTCAGTAATGTAATTACTAATAACACAACGACTTCTTTCATTAAGCGTGAAATTTCCGCAACATAATTCTCGATAGTTATTCTCGCCTCGACACTGAATTTTTTTTCCTTTCGGCATTTTCGATGTTTATGATTCTCACACTATAAAATTCCATTTTAAAACTATATTTTTTGTCTTAACTGTACTTATGAAAATCATTCTAAAAATTAACTTAAAAAGGCAAAAAAACGAAGGCGATGATGATTCACACCATCATCATCTACAGCCTAAGTCGGGCCTTGGCCTCCTGAAGTCGTCGCCTCCAATCGTCTCGATCGAAAGACCGCGTCCTCTAGCTGCTAATTTTTAAGATGGCTTTGCTGTCTTCATCAACCGAGTCTTCCCATTGCTTGCGTGGTTTGCCTACTGGCCTGTTACTACTCGCTTTGCCTTTAAGAGCACGCTTGGGGATTCTTCCGTCTTCTAACCGCTCTACATGGCCAGCCCACTGCACTTTACGTAGTTTGATGAATGTTGAGGCTTCTAGCTCCTTGAAGAGTTGATGGTTGTATCTTATTCGCCAGTCCGTTCCTTCCTTTACGGGTCCAAAAATTTTTCGGAGAACCTTTCTTTCGAATGTGTTAACTGCTTTTTCGGAAGTTCGCGTTAATGTCAATGGCCATAACAGAGCACAGGTCGTATAATAGTTTTATATATTCGCAGCTTATTGTTCCTGTGCACTTTCTTGGATTTCATTTTTGGAAGTATCGAATAATACGTTTTATTTGCTAGCATGATCCGTCGTTTGATCTCGTCCGTTTCGTTGCCGTCTTTTGCTAGATTATCTCCAAGATATTTGAAGTTGTCCACACTCTCCAAATTATACTCCGCAATTGTTACATTCTGTCTGATTGGCGTTCTCTTTCTTGTTTGCGTCATTATTTTTGTTTTACTTTCGTTTATGCGTAATCCGACTTCATGATGATTCACACACAAACTTTTATTTTCAGGTACAAGTTGATTTCATTTATTTAATTTTCTGCTTTAATAAAAAAAACCATCAGCTGATGGGTTTTTAAGTTTTTTCAGTATCGTCTCCTCCTCCTGGTCATCCATGCAGCTTCTACAAAGTCATATGACCAGAGTCCGTGCTTTTTAAAATGCTGACCTATAAGACAGTGTCCGGTCAGGACACCAACTGCGATGATGGTATTTACCCTTTTGGTTAAAATTAGTATTTAGAACGGTGCAGGTCCTGTTGGAGCCAGATCTTTCTCGCAGTATGACATGTAATGCCGCCTGTCCATTTTAGGTTGGTTTTCTCACTTGAGTCCGGCTTAATCGCAAGGATAGCCGATCGAGTTCGTCAGCCATACAGTTGCCTGAAATATCCTTGTGACCCGGCACCTAACACAGCTAAATATAGTACTCTTCTGCCACTTCTTTCAAGCTATAGAGACCGAGTTCGACTATTGCCGCTTGTATGTAAAAATGCAAATATTCTTAGTAGTTTACAGAACACCTCTGGCAGGATAAGGCTTCCTTAATCGCCGGAAGCTCCGTCTGATAGTGGACCGGAAAACAGAAACAGATGCTAATATTTAGTAAAGTCCTAAGTTTTGGAGCCGTCAGTATAAATATGAATGTATTCCTCCCCCGTACCGAATCCATTTCCGATTCTTGACGAGTTGGGATAGTTGTTAGGAAGTTTTTATCAAAATTAAAACTATTCTCGGGGATATTATTGAAATAATTCCGATCGGGGATATTATTGAAATAATTCCGAATTTTGGAGTGGCCTGATAGTATCCTGATCCACTGCGCTAATGCTCTCAATTGAGCGGCTGGCCTTTGCTTGCCAAAAATATTCAGGGATAGTAGATGGAATAGCATGCCCAGTGCTGTAGAAGGGGTGATTCTCAGAGCCCCGCTTATACAAATATAACCCGATCTCTGTCCCTTCGCTAGAGGTGCAATTAATCGGTTCTTTAAGGCCGTCCACAGACGTATGATGGACACGCCAATGTACTATTTGAGTTTCATGCCCAATTTTTTGCCAATGACCTTCAGAAGGGAACATTGTCCTAAAAAAAGTCTGAATTGAAATAAGACGTGCAAATAGACACAGGACCCCAACTAATGGTAAAATCTAAGAGCTGATGCGGAGGCGACGACTTCAGAAGGCCAGAGCCCGACTTGGGCTGTCGCGCCATTGATAATGAAGAGCTGATGCATAGGACCAGAAGTCAATGTTTGTAATGCGATTTCCAGATACCCGTCAACCTAAACAAATGATGTGACAGTGCAAAAATATTTTCATACCCCAAAACTCCATCTCGAAGCCTCATCTGTGAATCCTTGGCACATTCGGTATATGGCAGAGAATTCGTTTTGTTTGCGGCGCAAAGTGCACCATAAATATTTCACCGATATTCCGTTGCAGTACAGGTTTTTTTTTAAGTTTTCGTAATAAAAAATGCCTCATTCACCCGACTACAACCCATCGCAATCTTCAAAATCCGTTACACTTGTCACCCCATTTCGCCTCACCATCGTCATCTTTAAATAATTCCGAGAGCATAGAAAAGATGCACAAAGTTAAACAAAAATTGATATGCCATTTTTGGTCCTTCGTTCGCCGAATCCGGTTTCATCCCACATTTCTCGTTCCCTTTCCATTGAATACACAGCCAAGTGCTTTCCCCGACATTTTTCTTTAGTCGGGCGGAGGAAATAAAAACAGGAAAGGATGAAAATCTTCCGAAAGGAGTGGATATATGAAATGGAACTGGTTCTGAATACACGCCTGTTCGCTCCGCTCCGCAGCCATCCAACTCCGTCCCGATCATGACACCACTGCTCTGTTCCAACCCTCCCAGTTCATGGATCCCGGTCCCGACGAAAAAGGATTTCAGTCTCAGTAACTATGAGCCAGCGGCATTAGCAGGAACAACAACACTGTGTGCTGACGGGGGGGGTTGATGGTTGGATGTATGTCCGGTTCTTGTGTGCGGCACTTTGTGTGATAGTGAGCGTGTGTTCGGTGGAGGGTTGCAAAAAGGGGGTTAGCGTCGTCTTTGGAGTAATCAATAAAGAGGCCACGCCTACACTCACCACTTCAGCCGCACACAAATGCCGCCGATAGTCAAACACACGGCATTTGTGAGGCGAATATTTAAATGGGGGCTGATGGGTTCGGTTTTTTTTTCTTTTTCCTTTGCGCTATGAAGTGGACTATATAGCGTAGTTCCTAACTAGAAAAACCAACAATCGATTTGCCATATTTTCTCTCGAAATGAGGAAGTTATTGTTTGTGTGGAAGTCGTCATGCTGCTGATGGAAATGCTAGCGAAAAGTTGAATGAAATGGAGTCGGATTGAAAAGATTAGGGCTAATGGGGCTGCCGCGGAGATTGGAATGGAAGAAGGAAGTCGTCGCGAGGAGGACGGCTAAGGTATCCGGCGATTTGTGGAGCTTTAAATGAAAGAGCCTACAGGCACAATTACCTCCATTGATAGCCAGAACGGGGCTGACTAGTTCCTGCCATCATTCCCCGGTCGGTATGCCCATTAAATCGATTATTTTCCTCATGTTTTGTAATGTGAGATTTTATTGGTGCGAATTTTTTTCTAACTACGGAGCCGCAGAACGTATGCGGTTTCGGCTTATCGCAAATTTTTGTTTACATTGCAGATTATTTTTTGTACAATTGCTTGGGAGTTCGGATGCCAATTGGACTTTTTTTTCGCACAATTTCCGAAGGGGTTTCCCATTTTCGGCACTCGGAGAAGGCCGACATCAAGCGGCCATCATTGTCAAATTGACAGTCTAAAACCGACGAAACGAAGTTCGGAGCACCCGACGGACACAAAAGGTCCGCACAGAGCTATTCCGACGACGGCTTTAATATCGATTTGATTCTTCGGGCCCCTGCCTGCTACACGGTTTCCTCGGCAAATTTCACACACACTAACCTTTATTTTCGGCTGTCCGCTCTAGACGTAAAACTGCCGAAATTCGGTGCACGTAATCGATGTGATGTGATGCCGGCGAACACAAGCTGTCGTTTAATTAGTAAGCGCACAGATTTAAAAACATTTATGAGAGAAAAAAATTGAATTCGGCACGGGGAACCTTTTTCAACCAACGAACGAGCACACAATCAACGCGAACACGTAAAATCGCGAAGCACTGAACTCCAATTCGGTTTAGTACAGCAGCCAGTGGAGGCTCGAACCTGTTTTAGGCTATGTCAAATTGCGGAATTGTCGAGAGCCGCTGGATAAACGCATAAATTGTGAGGAGATTTTAAACTGCTCGGTCAATTTAAAGCACTGGCACTTGGTTTTATTTTCAACCTATGACGATCTAGCTGTGCAATCGCATTAAAGGGTGACCCCCAAGTAATTTCGAAGGGCATAAATAAAAATCTTATCAATGAAAACCACTTACAGCTCTATGCGAAATGGTCGTCTTACTCTCGCAGTAGAAAAACTGAAGTCCTGCCATGCTTATATACCAGGTATATAAGCTTAAATCCGCTGTTTTTAGTGAAAAAAACACATGTTTTTTTCATAGAAAGAAAAACAAATTTATTCAAAGTACTTGCCCTCGCTAGCTACACATTTTTCCTATCTCTCGGGCAATTTGTAGATACCACGGCAAAAAAATTCCTTCTCTTTCGTCGAAGTGCTGCTCAGCTAGCGCGTGGCCCATCGACGAAAACAGGTGGTAGTCAGACGGGGCCAGGTCTGGTGAATAAGCGGGGTGGGGTAGTACCTCCCAGTTGAGTGTGTTCAAGTAGTTACGGGCCATTTTTAACGTGTGCGATGGTGAGTTGTCGTGAAGGAAAATCAGCTTGTCATGTCTTTGTTGATAATCCGAACATTTTTCACGCAGAGCACGGTGCAATTTGATCAGTTGTTGGTGGTAGCGGTGGGGATTGACATTTTCACCAGGTTTCAACATCTCATAGTAAACCATACTCTGCTGATTCCACCAAACGCACAGCATTGTATTCCGTCCGAAGCGATTTGTTCTTGCGGAAGATGCTTATGGTTGGTCGCAGGGACGTCATTTGTGGGGGCAGGGGGGCAATTGCCACCCCTGAATTATGTATTTTTATAGATTATAAATAACATATGTATATTTATATATGAAAATATATACAAACATAACATCTTGCCTCCCACCCTAGAAAAAGCTGAAATGACGTCCCTGGTTGGCCGAGATCAATTCACGATTTCTTGCGTTTTGGATTCTCGAAATATATCCACTTTTCATCATCAGTCACAATCCGAAGCGGGAACCACTTTCTTTTTTGTCTGGCGAGCAAGATTTCGCATGTGTATTGGCGTCGCTCCATCTGCCTATCGTTCAATTCATGGGGCACCCATTTTCCGATCTTTTGAACCTTTCCCATGGCACGTAGACGCATGAAAATGGCTGGCTGAGTAACACCCAATTGCTCGGCAAGCATTTGTTGCGGTTGGGTATCGTCCTCGTCCAAAAGAGCCTGCAATTGAAGGTACTCAACCTTCCTGGTCCGATTTTCACGCTTCTTGTCGCTCAGGTCAAAATTGACGTTTTTGAATCAACGAAACCAATCTCTGCACGTTGTTTCCGATAAAGCACTGTCACCATAGGCCTCCACAAGCATTCGATGCGATTCGGCAGCCGACTTCTTCAAATTGAAGAAAAAAAGCAGAGCTTCCCGCATATGCTCTTTTTCTGGCAAAAAACTAGACATGATTACCAAAGGAAAAATGTATATTGTTGGATGAAATTGCTGACTTAGGTATTTAGGTGTCATACTCAAGGTAAGCCAGTGCGAAAACTTGTCCAAACCAGTTCAAACCTTAAACGGGTCGCATTTTGCGTAATGGAGTTGGAAACTCGAAGCGAACGGTTATTTCGTTTTTCCAAAGTTGCAATTCCGCTTCTGTAACACGAGCATTGCTCCGGCACTACCAGTACGTCACAACTGACAATTATTTATGTTTTTTGCGTTTATTTACAAATAACAAGCCGACGTACCGGTAATGGGTGAACGAGAGGAAATCCAAATGTAGGGATGCTGCCATTTTTGAATAAAACCACCAAACCAGTTTCGGAACGAGCCCTTCTAAATGACATTTCGCTCTGACAGTTGTCTGCGGAAATAAAAAAAAACACCAACCATCAAAATCCAATTGCCTGACAAGTGGTCGAAATTAAAATTCAATTAATAAAATTCAAATGATTTTGGTGTAGTTTTGAAACACGAAGCGAAACGATGAAGCGAAACTTCTGGAAAAAGAATGAAGTAAAGTGTATGCTGAAGGTCTTCAAGGACCTGAATATCGTGCAATTGCTCGAGCAAAAAACCCTTCCGATCAACGACATTTACAAGCGAATCGAGTACGAGATGGGACAGCGCGGCTGCAAAAAGAAGAACGCCAAGCAAATCCAGAGTAAATGGAGCCAAATGAAATCGGCCTATTTGTGCGTGAAACGTAATCACAAAGCGGACTTCTACAAGACCAAAGATCCGGAATTCCGGGACGAAGTGGCCGAACTGGTCGAAATCGACACCGAAATGAGCAGTTCGGTACCCGTTCGCGTTCCGTCGATACCGCCGAGTGCGAGCAGTCGAACGAGCTGTAGTAGCGCACTGCCTATCGATCCAGTTCCTGTCCTCGATATAAAACCCGAACCGGAAGATGATGACGAGTATGTGGATGATGTTTCCATGCCCATGCACGTCCCGGAGCCGGAACCACAAGTCCGAAAAGGTAAATTAAACTCGATCCGCTTCAAAGCCAAGTCCCAACTAATTCGAAATTTTCTATTCGGCCGTAAGACGAGGAGAACCCATTCAAGCAAGGCAGCTACAAAAAGTCCTTTTGGAAATTCATGCAACAACTGAAATCGCTTGAAGTCGATCTGCAAGAGGAGTTCATCATGAAACAGAGCCGCCTTATGGTGCACGAACACAAGCTACAAGTTCAGCGCGATAATATAATTATCGCCTCGTTTGCAGCTAACACTAATCTTATTTTGAAGACCACACAGGAACTGATCGAGAAAGGATTTCATCGTTAGTTTTCGATGCTGTCTGTTTATTTTGCAGGTTTCTCTGTTACATAGAACGATAGTTTTTTATCTTTTATTTTTTTTACAGTATTATTAAGTTAGTTGTAAGAACATTTTATCCTGGCTTCACATCTTTCCAATAGAAAAAATGCTTTCTTAGTTTTTAGATCTCATACACACAAATAAAATCGTCGAAAATGATTTCGTTGTCGACGTGAAACTAATAAAAATGATTAATCGATTATTTTAATGAAATCTCGATGAATTTTATTTGCTAAGATCCTTTTTCTTTGCACGCCGAAGATTACAGTTTTGATGGAATCAGGAATATTATAAATTTGATCGAGAAATGAATCAAACGTTAGCAGTGAGTTTGAGGCAAAAATGGGTTTGAAGATTAACCAACTATATCCAGAAATCTTCACAATAATCGATTAATTCGCAACAGGGCAGTTAAAAAATTGCACATAAAGACGCAAAAGAAATGTTTTCCAGAGCAGAAAAGAAAAACGGCAGAATATCAAAAATTCTTGAGGAACTCTTCTAAAAGATTTTAAGAAAAAAAAATGTTGGAGCCTACATTTCAGAAACCGCTTATGTCAGGGAGTTGAAACAGTCGAATTTATATAGAGCTTTTATAGTGGGAGCCATATGCAAGAAAAATATGAGGATATGGGAAGGCTCGGGGGTTGGTGTACAGTCCTTGAAAGATGGAATCAGAACACCTGAACTGTTCACGCCACAAAGTTTAAACTTGGTCAATGTTTGTTGGCATACTAAGGCTGGACGCACACTGAAAGAGCAAAAACAGTTTTAGTCAAAAACGTTTTTGACTAAATATGATTATGTCGCTGTTTCAATAGCAATTCAATGATCAGAGCACACTGATTAGTCGACCTCGCTCCAAGGCACGCGACTAATCAGTGTGCTCTGATCATTGAATTGCTATTGAAACAGCGACATAGTCATGTTTAGTCAAAAACGTTTTTGACTAAAACTGTTTTTGCTCTTTCAGTGTGCGGCCAGGCTAAGGCAACAATAAACATAAAATTTTAAGGAGATAGGTGGCGTCAAGAATGTAGGGTGTTAAACGATATCTTGAACCAATTTCGTAGAAAAGACGAAATTTGGTTTGTGTCATAACATTTAGAAGCGGAGTGTACGGAATTTATAAAATTTTTGATGACGACAGTGAAGCACGGCAGTTGGAGAAGGTAATAAATAGTTTTTCTCAAAAAACAAGTCTCATATCTCAAAAACTGTTTGGGAAGGATTCTGGAATTTATGCATGAAGGCTAATAGTACCCAACATACAAAAAAAAGGAAAAGGGAGTGAGGAATTTTATGGTGCATTTACACTCAGCGTTTGAGGCGAGCCTCTATCCCCACCAAAAAATCACCCAATCAGATGACTTGTGGAGTCGCAAGAGTCTAACATTCTTCAACTTTTCTCCGACGCACGCTTCCATATGTGTACACACATACAATGAACTACGGCAGCACACAATTCGCAGCTCATCGTATTTCTGTCGTTTCGCACTCATAGGCATGTTGCGCCGCAGAGGCATTTTGAGTGTAAATTGCTTTCAACACAGCAAAGAACACAGCCGACGAAAACCGGTTTGCAATGGCCTGATGGGGGTAGAGGCTCGCCTCGAGGCGAGCCTCAAGGGTGAGTGTAAACGCAGCATGATATATCGCAGGCCGATAATGATAGACAGCTGAAACATGTTATTTTAATAGGTGTATTGTAGGGGCACGCTTTAAAAATAAATTCTTTGATGCGATTACCGAGTACGGGGTTGGGATGTTTTTTCGATCTCAATCTTATGCTAAAAAGTATAAACTTCGTGTATATAAAACATTTCAGATTTTGTTGAGCTGCCGTGTACTTGTGGCGTGTTTTTGCTCTGCGTCGTGATCGGTTGAGCTCAACGCTTGCATTACTTTAGCAAAGGCAATATTTTTTTTCATCGTGAGAGAAGTGGCGAGTCGGCTTTTTCGAAGAGGTCAGTCGACAGTGTCGGTGGACATTTGACCGATTTTGCGAACGTTTAACTTCTTGTCTTTTAAAGTGTAGTGAAAAAAAACGAAAGTTTTAGTTTTTGTGTAAGTTTCTGGGATCAGAAACACGAAACCGAACATTTTGGTGCGGTGATTTTCACGTTCGCTTTGCGACGACAGATTTTCTGAAAGAATTTCAATTCTGCTTGAAATTGAACGCGCCAAAAGAATTGGCCGAACGGTTTGAGCTATTATACATTTCATTTTTGCAAAAATATTCCGGTTGATGAATTGACAGACTGAGTGACTGAAGGGTAAGTTGCCTTCAAGATCAACTACATTTAATGGCGACCCACTTTTTTTGGAGATTACTTTAAAAAAAATGTTACCTACCCGCAAATTTCACAACATTTGCAAAATAATGTTCGATCGGAGAATAGCTGGAATAACAACAGAAATATTGGAATCAGTAATGAAAAATTTGTTAAAAAGCGCACAAATTTTACGACAAACTTAAACGTATAGTCCATCACAGCAGTATTGTTTTTCATTCAGTGTTTTAGAATCGTAAAGCCCCATTTACACGGTGATAGTCATGATAATTCCTATCGTGATAACACTCATCATGTACACTTCTCGACAGTTACTTTCGCGCTATCACGTTTGACGAGACAGTTGATAGGTCTAGTATGTTTCAGCTTAATATGACCCAAAGATTCGACGTCTTGCGGATTTTGGAAGAATACAGATGATTTTATTACCTCTGAAACTTGCGCTCATTTTTGATTTGATGATTTAACTTAAAAGGTGTTCATTTGAATTATAATGAAAATATTATTATTCTCCTTGAAACGCTTTCCCTAACTCACAACGTATGTGATTTTGTACTAATTATCATTTCCAGATGTTTTAACAATTCCGCTCTACTGTAATTCGAGTTTTGCCAGTAATTGAATGAAACGACACGTGCGATTCATAGGTATGTTTGATCTTGCTATTTTATTAATATGATTTTAAGTGATTTCACCTCAAGGTTCCTTCTTCTGGGTCGAGTTCAATTTAAAAACCATACCTTTTATTACTTGAAAATGAGATGACTAATACGATATCAGTTTTGACCAAAAAAAATTGTTTTGCAGATTTCAATGGTTGCACCAAGAGCTTGAAAGTCTGTAGTGGTATCATAGAACATGCCAATGATATTACCACAAAAGCATTGTAGTCTAAAACTTATTTAAGCAGTAACCGTGAATTTATTTAAACGAAAGTATTTTATCCTAAAATTTAGTTTAACCGATAACCGTGAATTACTTAAATCAAAAGCATTTTATTCTGAAATTTAGTTTAAGCGATAACTGTGAATATATTTAAACAAAGCATTGGATTCTAAATATAAAATTCATAATTGACCGTATTGTGAATGTCACGTCACGTCACTTCGATGCCGATTCAACGTGTCACGTCGATCGAAAAAAACTGATTGTGTAACCGCATCGACGTGACTCATTAGCATTTCCATATTGATATTTATGTGCCAGCTATAAATTGTGAATTTAAGCTCATGTGAATGCTTTCATTTACAATCATTTCAATTTTGCATCGACGTTAATTTTTTTCAGGCGTCACGGACTAGAATCTCATCGACGGAAAATGACGATCAAAGTGACAACTGTCGATGGCAATCGACATTCATAATCGCTTTTTGAGGCGTCGATGTCGAATCGGCATCGAAGTGACGTGACGTGACATTCACAATACCGTCAAATAACTTCAAACAATAACCGCGAATGCATTTAAGGCAAAAGCTCATTGTGCAAAATTTTAATCCGCACCGTTGTTCAGAAACGGAAAATATTCTGCTTTAAACAACAATTGAATCTCAAAATTGTAAGTTAGGTACCTGTATTAACCCTGACTACAATTCTAGATTTAAGTTAGTAGAATTGTAAATGTTTTAGAAATAAAAATTAGTCTATTCGTAACTTTCGTCGGAGACGGAGACTTTTATTCAAGTCCATTCGCCTCCTAAGTCCAACTCAAACCCAATAAGTAAGTACTCCCCAGTCAATACAACGCATTGCTATAAGGGCTAGTGCAGAAATATTTAATTCAAGCATAGATTACAATATCACGGATATGATTAATCAAAATAATAAAGTATCAAACGAGTAACTCAGAAAATCAAGGTAGGTAATACTTGCAACAACAACATTTACCACAACTATTCGTTTGAGCTTCAGTCTGTCGTTTGTCCAAAAACAAGTGTTTGATAAGCAAGTGAAGCCGACTGAATAATTGTCTGTTTCCAGGTCGTTTCTATTTGCAACAATTCTATATAATCCCGTTGCTAGTTTCAACATAGAAGATGCTTCTTTGCCAGGTTTGCCATTAGTATTTTTGACGGTAAAGAATTATATTTTCGTATTGACTTAAAAACAGGATAGTTTCTAAGTTGGTGAGTCCTAGGAAAATGTTGCTGTTTAAAAAAATCAGCACTTTTTGTGTTAAAGTTGTGTACTGTCAACCCTTATCTGCCGAGCGATCACATTCAGGCAAGTTTTGTCGAAAGCAAGGGACATTCTTGCTGAAATTGCACCTGCAGAGGAACAGGATGAAAAGTAGCAGCAAATCTTTTGTTGCACCCCTTTTTAAAGCAGCTAGGCAAAAATGTTCTTTGCTTGTTATTATTATGAATTTGTTGTTCAACGTTCTATTATTACTTGAAATTACAACTTTCAACTTGAATTAATATTTAAAATATCCAAGGCCCAACTTGCAAAGGACCGAGGTACAACATAGTGTTGTACCTTGGTCCGGATGAAGTTCCTTCCAGAAAACCGTTTCAGGATCCAACATATTTCACACAGCAGTCCCAGCTATAATATATTTTGAGGCAAAACAAATTACCTTTCATTTCATATTGACTATTACGTAGTGTTCATTTAATATTCGTTTGATAAATATTAAGTAAAGTGAAAAATCCGGACTAAGGTACATCTTCCCTACCTCGTATATTCAGATTCATTTGAATCTCTATTTTATTCTATTTACTTAACGCAGTTTTCCAGCATATTTAAACGGTTTTGAATAAGTCCAAATTGGCCACCAAACTTCATTACACTTTGAAGTTCAGACGTAGCAAACTCTTCCCTCACAATCAAGTCTCATATTTCGCGTTAATACTTAAGGCAGAAGCGATGCCTTAAAGCCGCTTTGTACGTTAGGAAAACTCTGTTACATGGGGAAACGAACCTTCACACTATTCGGGAATTCCTCAAAGAAAATGATTTGAGGTTTTTCAAAACTTTATCCAATCACAGCAATCCGCTACTCCGTCGAAACTCAAACTTCGACTGTGAGGCTGTTCGTTGGACACACAAAAGCGCTCAAAGATTGCGCTTTCCGATGCAATAACAATCCCAAGTTAAATAAGTGGGTAGGTAGGTTTCTTCCAATACGCTTCTCGTATGTCACCGACGAAGAGTTTCTTCAGAAAGCTGCTACAGCGTCCGCCGCGATTGATTGTTGGGTTGATTGGATTCTATCGAATCCATCAATAGCAATGCAGTTCTTTGCCTCTATATGTAATTATTTTTCCTTGGTTTCCCTGGGGAGTGTAGACAAATGTCTTTTCAGAAAGTCCTCCCTGGACGCTTACGGGGTTTTCCAACTGGAATGCTGGTTCCTTTCGTCTGTCAGTTAAGCCCATTTGGTGAGACAGTCAAAATATCTTAATATTTTTAACCCTCTTTTTTAGGATTATATTGAGGCAACGGAATCAGCACCGAGTATTTGGAAAAAAGCACAAAGAAAAAAGTTGCCGCTCTTCTCAGAGCTACAGTAGCTGACCAACCAGCAGCAGTTCGCCATGAGTTAGGTCACCTCTTCGACTGCTAGGTAGGTAGGTACGCGTGGCTGCCCGTGAGAACACGGACACACTTAGAGCTAAAAGGTCCGTTGTGTTACCACAGGATCATCGAATCCGGTCCTACTCGTCGAACCATTTAGACCTTGCAATGAAGCGTTGGATTCTCGCGACCTCCATTGAGGCAAGATTATCGAGACAGTTGAAGAAGTAAGCTCCAAGATGAGCTTTCCTTCTGGCTGATAGAGCTGGACAGGTACAGAGAAGGTGAAGGACTGTCTCCTCCTCCTCCTCATCCAGGCAGCTTCTACAGAAGTCGTTTGAGAAGAGACCGAGTCTTTTAGCATGTCGACCTATAAGACAGTGTCCGGTCAGGACACCGACTGTGGTGCTGATATTCGCCCTTTTGAGCAAAGTCAGCTGTTTAGAGCGTTTTAGATCCAGCTCCGGCCAGATTTGTCTCGCAGTGTGACATGTAACACCGTTTGCCCATCTTGAGTTGGTTTTCTCAATTGAGTCCAATCCCAGTAGCAGTTTACATGTAACTGCTAAAAACGCCAACACAATCGCTTCCCTTCGGTGAAAGAGTTGTGAATCTAACCCAGAGGCTACGCGCTTATTTAGCAGGGTATTTTTCTTACCGAGACTATCAACTTCTGAAGATTGCCCCGCTTAAAGGCGAACAAAATCAGTCTTCAAATTAAAAACAGAAGTACGCAACACCACAACCATACAATTCGCACGTTAACGAAGAACATTACAAAATTATTGTTTAAAAAACTAAAAGAAAACGCTCCCAATCGCCAACTTATTTTCAATCGTCAAGTACGTGGGCTACAAGAAAAACAAAACAAAACGCAAAATGTACCTTCGCAGAAATTCATTTATTCTTCGGTTTTCTCGGGTGGCGGACCACACGGCTGTAACATTTTCTCCATAATATTGAAACGAATGCGCGCCTTCGACTCGTTCTCGGCAATGGCGTAGAAATTCAGGACGTCGTAGTGGCCCAGGTAACTGGCCAGCGAGTCGCGGTGCTGATTCGTCAACCATTCGTATTTTGTGGTGTCAGCGTGACCGGTGCCGATATATTTGCTCTGCAAGTGCTCCAATTGACTGTGAATGTTGTAACGATCGCCCATTGTTGCTACAAATCGCTAACTTGTGCAATTATTCGAAAAATATTGCGGTAAACTCACCGCGTTTTGCAATAAACAAAAGTAACGTCAGAATTATGGCGTGAAAAAAGACAGCGGGAAGTGACAAACGACGAAGCCAGTACACTGCTAAGAATTGATTTATTTTCGTGTACTAAAATAACAACCGCTGGATTGGTTTTGAATTGGATTTCAAAAACTATACGGAAATTTTGTGAGAGCAATCATTCAAATTAATAATTTAATTGAAATTAGATTGAAATTTCTTCTGTAATTTAATTTAATAAAAAAACTTGAAAGTTGCTGTACTTTCATAGAATGTGTGGCAGTACAAAATATTCGAAATTCGCCATTTTATCACTCGAGTTGTCACGTATGGCAGCACAGTTCCTTTTTGATTTGCTGTTGGAGGAAAAGGTTTGATGGCGAAATTTTTTCCTGATATTTTGTGGTTTTGAAGAGTTCGCGATTGAATAATATGTTCGGAATGCGTGAAAAGTGCTCGTACACCACCGGCGCTACAGTTTTCACGGATTCCATTCGTCTCTTGCTTCGTTTTTCGTGAAATTGTGATACCACGTGGTGTGACGGCCGCGTCAAAAGTCATAAAATTAAATTGATCCTCGCTAGTTTTTAATTCATGCGTAAATCGCGTAGTCCGGAAGTCGCAGGACTCTTCAGACCGCATTTATTATCACCGGATTGCAACGTGTTTTTGTTTTGTTGGAAAACATCCCACAACTATAACCTCGCTTTTTTTCCATTTTACAGTAAAATAAAAATCATCCAAGATGGGTAAGGGAAATAATATGATTCCAAATGCTCATTTCCACAAATACTGGCAACGGCACGTCAGGACGTGGTTTAATCAGCCCGCCCGCAAACATCGCCGCCACCAGAATCGTGTGAAGAAAGCCAAGGCCGTCTTCCCACGGCCCGCTTCCGGACCACTTCGTCCAGTTGTTCGTTGCCCGACCATCCGCTATCACACAAAATTGCGCACTGGACGCGGCTTCACCACTGATGAATTGAAGGTAAGTGCCGCCCGACTGGTTTCCATTTGTTTGTTGTCACTTGGCTTTACACTTTGTAGGGTGCTGGACTAACCCCCGGATTCGCTCGTACCATCGGCATCTGCGTGGATCGTCGTCGTCGCAACAAGTCGGTCGAATCGCGTCAACGAAATGTTCAACGGCTCAAGGAATACCGCACCAAATTGATCTTGTTCCCATTGAACGAGAAGAAACTGCTCAAGGGTGAAGCCACCCCTGAGGAGACCAAATTGGCCACTCAACTCAAGGGTGTCATCATGCCATTGGTCAAGGATGTTCCAGTCGTTGAGGTTCGACAAGTGACCGCCGAGGAGAAGAAGTTCAAGGCATTCGCAACATTGCGCAAGGTAAGTTTAGACTGCTGCGATCTGAAAGCCGAGGAAAATAGATTCTGACCGACGCTGTGTCTTGTTAATTTTCAGGCCCGTACTGATGCTCGCCTTGTGGGTATCCGTGCCAAGCGCGCAAAGGAGAGCGCAGAAAACCCAGACGAACCCGGCAAGGGCGCTGCCAAGGAGAAGAAATCTAAGAAGTAGATTCCGAATAAAAAACATTTTTAATGAATAAAACAAACAAGTTGGTTTTTAATTGAAAGGCGTGAGCGTGCGTTTAAGGTATGAATCTTTCTGATATTTCCCGGTCGACTGGGAGTGTTTGCTTGTTAAATGTTAGGCTGTGCTTGGTAGACCAGAAATTTTGTTTCCAACAGGAGGCTCGATTAATTCGGCCTTAATATGATCAATAAATTCGCCGGATCATGGCTTTCAAGTTCTGGAAAGATCAGGTTATCACACCGTAACTTGTGTCTCAAGACTTGATCCGGGTTTTGGAAACGTTAGAAAACGAATGAAGGTTTCTAGTAAGGCAACAGCGAGTACATGACGGTTTGTGCCTCAATTTGAACAAATGCAAGCGCGAAGAAGACGATTCGAAAGACCGGACATCGAGGCGCACTAATACAAAACCAGTGATGGTACCTACACTTAAAAATTCTACTAAACGACGCAAATGTACCACCATCTTACGGGAGAAGAATATAGATAAGCAAATAAGGAAGGTCTTAAGGGCCCTCTACGCTCGCAATATGTCCGGAAGAAAGTGGGGAATTCAGCAGCCAGGGATGGCTCACTGGAGCCGAGGTCCGAATTACGCTTTCTGCACTTTAAGCGCTCTTACACTCGATCCGAATTGCGCTCACAATGCATACAATTTGCATGGAGCGGTAATTTTCTGCCGCTTACACTGCTCACGGTTTCGAGGATAGGCACTATGAGTACACTGTGTGCACACGATCGGTCCGAATCGAAGGTGACATAAGCGTACCAACAATTCGGACCGAATGTAAGCACTGTTAGTGATTTAAGCACAATGAGCATACAGGTAGGCCCCCTACAACGCGGTTGATACGTTCCTAGAAAACGCCGCGTTGTAGGAGATATGAAAATATAAAAACCGGCGTTCGGTTCTATAAAGATGAATTTACTTTTTTTGTTTATTAAATTTTTTAATAAAAATAAGCATTGTTGAAGATTTCTTTTAAAAATGTTGGCTATCCGTTAAAGGATCATTCTTAATAAAGTAGCATTCCAACTGCTTCTCTATATCTAAACCTCTTTCAATACCTTTTAGGGTAAAATTTTTGCTTTCTTCTTCAGAGGAACTTTTACTTGGTAATTGTTTTGGTTTGTGCAATCAAATCAGCTTCGTTTATTTCGTCATCAATGACCTAAATGTTGGATGTCATCAATTGTTATTTCATCGAATCCATCATCTTCTATTTCTCTCCGAATGTTAAGATGACTTAAATGAGGTGGATGTGAAGGTGCATTATCCAATAGGAGTAGAACTCGAAACGACAGATTTTTTTAGGACAAGTAATTTTTAACATCAGGAATAAAACAATGATGGAACCAATCCTTAGTCATCCATGCCTTCTTCGAATATATTGGAAGGTTATTTTTATTGCAGCTTTTCATTGATCGTGGATTTTGTGATCAGTAAATGCACATTGGTTAGTTACAAAATCAACAGACACGTTACTACATAAAAGACAAGGTTATTCTGTCTTTAGCAGCTTTAAAACCTGGAGCGGTTTTCTCGTTATTTGAAATATAAGTCCTTGAAGGCCTTTTTTTCGGCGTTAAACACCTGGTCTGCCAAATAACCCTGTTCCTGGATTATTTTCGCAAGCTTTGCTGGATATTCGCCGCATCAGTAAACGCTTTGTCTCCTTGTAATGTTAAATTATGCAATGAGTATCGTTTTTTGAACCTCTTAAACCAACCATTGCTAACAAAGAATAAATGACTGGTTTCAGCAGTTGACGACTGACCCATTTCTTTCAAACAATTAAATATTTTGAGTGCCTTTTGCTTAATTTTTGAAGTTTTGTAGTCTTATGTTTCACCCACACTGCAAGCACTTCCATTTTTTCCATTATGTTAGGTCTCGGACGAGCAGCAAGTACAGGCGATCCGAATGCAATTAAACCTCTAATTTTGTCTTCAGCTTGCTTAATAGTTCGTATTGACGATTCACTAAGATTAAAATGTCTAGCACCAACAGTTATCCTTGATCAGATACCTAAGCAGGTTTTCAAGTGTCACAAAAAAAGAGTTGAAGGAAAATTTACAACTTATCTGAACCGCGTTGTAGTGAGACCGCGCTATAAAAGTACCGCGTTGTAGAAAAATTTACGCATTACCTGGACCGCGTTGTAACGAAACCGCGTTGGAAAAGTACCACGTTGTAGAAGGCTTACCTGTAATTCAGACCGCGGCCTGGATGTACAGTCATAGTCAGACCCATCCTAACTTACGCCATTTTAGTGTGGCGAGGAGCGCTGGAGAAATCCAGTTAGCTCAAAAAACTTTAAAGCGCACGGTATGCTTGCCATAGGCGTACTTAGCCTACAGTGGCGCTAGAGATGATCCTGCATCTACTACCACTGCCGTGAGACAGAGTCAGCAAACTGCGAATTCAGACCTGTGGGGCATAGCCGCATACTGAGACTGTTTAATGACTGTAAGTTAAGACTGCCATAACTCTGAAAACCGATTTAAGAATTTTAAAAAATTAGCTTCTGTGGAAGCTCTACCCAGGGACGTCATTTGTGAATTATGTATTTTTATAGTATATATATAACATATGTATATTTATATATAAAAATATATACAAACATAACATCTTGCCCCCCCTAGAAAAAACTGAAATGTCCCTGGCTCTACCATAAAGAATTCCATTCTCGTTTAAATCAAATCTGATTTTAAAACATACAATTACAGCTGAAACCAAACCAATCCTATTTGAATCTGTTTTAATATTTTAACCTGAACCTTTGTAGACTGGGTTTATAATGAAATTGCATGCACCAGTGCATATTTTCGACTTTTCACGTGCGTTCCGTCCGGCAAATATCACAATTTTCAGTTAGTATTTTCCAATCCTAATACGGTGGTTCAGGAATTAAGTTGCCAAATTTGTCAATTTCTCTATATTATAATTATTATTATTATTTGGAAGCTAACTTTATAAGCAGGCTTACAGAGATAACTGGTTAGCGCTGGCTCTTGAGGCCTTCGGCTTTTATTTTGTATCTATATTTTTTTTCTTTGTATGCTTATATGGGAACAGGATAATATTTTTATATAGATTGTATTAGTTTGTTTGTTTTTAAGAAGGACAGGATAATTTTAAGATTAGCGATGTTCGTAGGATTTTTTTAATATTGTGAAAGGTGACGGTTAGTTGTAGTACCAGTTGTAGAAAATATTATAATTAAAATTCTTTGTGTGCAATTATTTATCCAAACTTTCCAAAATGCAACGCAACAAATGAATAGTGAATAGAGTTGAATTCAATGCATCGAAAACGAAAAGTTGTTGTTTATATCTGAAAAAAGACGACTCGATTCATATTCGAAGTTGAGTCGTTCTTAAATTGTTATTATGAGACTCGATACGAAGATAATCGCTTCAACTGCAGTTGAGTCATCAGCTAATAAAGAAAAATGAGTATAGATTTTTCAGAGAGTCCACGTTTCACACACCTTACAACAGCTCAGGCCTAGGTTATCGTTTTGTACTCGTGTATTTGAAATTATTTTCGCTGTGCACCTGCATGCACTTGATTATTGGGAGGACCGAGTAGTACATTTTAGCTATGACGGTAATTTGTCGCTGATTTCGTCCCTTTACAGTCTTTGCCGAGCTGTACTACTTTATTGTATTGTCAAGTCCAAATCATGGATAGAGTATTGAAATCATATAAAAGAAAACGGCGCGTACACACTATTCTAACAAAATTTTAAGTATATTGTATACTAGGATCAAGCGTCAGTACCTGCAAGGAATTTGTAATGTAGGACAAGTGGGAAGTGTAGTGTAATTTGTTGTATTGAAAATAACTGAAAGTGAAATGTGCTTTTTAATGAATATTTGATTATGGCGTAACAGTCAAAATGCTTTGAAATGATGTCGTTGATCTGCCAAGGAGCATTCTGCTCTATCATGAGAACGAAATAATAATTTAATTTAGTTAAAACGATTTTATGAAAGTTTGTGTAACAATTTCCATTACGTTAAAAATTTACAACCGTTGGTAAAATGAAAAGGACAGCCTTAAAAATTATGTGTACATATAAAAAAAAATATATAACATGCACAAGTTTGTTTGTTTGTTTTTTTTGTGTACAAACACGAAATTTAAGTACATAATTTTGTTTTTTTTTTGTATTAATGGGAAATTAAGTCTCTTTGCGAAGAGTTTAACTAATTATTGTAGTTTGGCCGACCACCCAATTCGAGTAAATATCTGTCGGGATGATCCATCCAATCAGCTGCTGTGAGTTTAACAGTTCGTTGCCGTTCAGCTTCTTTTATTTGCCATTTTTTAATGTCTAGTTGAACGTCGCGTGATGCTTTATCGCCGCAACCCCAAACCTGTAAGTTGTAAAGATTAACTGATTAGTTTCAGCGGCTGCACTCAAACAAGACAAGCTTTATTATCTTATAAGTAAGTTTGATTGATGTGTTTGGATCGGATGAAGATCAGCAAATTTTGTTTAGTCGAGTCCAATGCTCTTATATGATAGTGTTCTCATCATGTGGAATGTTTCAACAAATTCGTAAGGGAATCGAACAATAAACTGTCCAAATCACATGATAAGCTTACGAGATTGATGAATGTTATTCGATCACGTGTAAGCTCGTGTTTTATCGCAAGTAAATTGATTGTGAACAATTACGAATGGTACTCTTAGTTTATTGGATTGAATTTAAGTAAGATGAACACATTACAACAAAGTAATTAAGAATACTTCAAGAACCAATTTTTCGTAGAGCTGTTTGAAATTAATTTTTACGTTCTAAACAAATTGAGATTTTCCCACACACAATCTTACAAAATTCAAAGAAGTTTCTTATTATTCAAGTACATACATGCATTCTCTGAATTTTCATTCTTTGACTATCGCTCAACCATGTTTCTACAATATTTAATTTTTCACCTATGAACGGTTTGGGTTTAAGTACCTCCTTCTCTGCAACTCGGACGACATCAAACGAAATAGGGTTCAATACTTCGAGCGTTTCCTCAATCCTACTTCAAACACTATATCCACGGTGGCATTAATTCCAGAAGCCTAAGAGGCTCCACTATTGGGAAGATTGAAGCACTATTGGGGAGATTGAACCAGGCTTGCGCAACTAATAATTAAATAAGGCACATGGAATGAATGGAATACCGGCGGAACTGCTGAAGAAAGGTGGATTATGTGTGAGTAATATTCTACATGGAGTAATTTCGAAAGTTTGAACTAATGGAAAGATACCCGACGTTCGGCGCAAAAGCATAATAACTGCAATATACCAGAAAGGAGAAAAACTCTGCTGCGAAAACTACAGAGGCATCTCACTGTGGTGTACGCCTGTCCTGCAAAATTCTGACGAAAATAGCGAAACGACGGCTTAAACCCTATACGAACAATGTGATCGAAGAACTGATCTAGAAAAAGGCTGGAAATTTGATATCGACGTGCATCAGATTTTTCTAGGCTTTAAGAAAGCATACGATAGTTCAGATGCAAAATAATGCTTTTCTTTGGAGTTGGAGCAAAACTAGTTAGTATGACAAGATTAACGATGAGTGAAACGGAATCCCAAGTCAAAATACAAAATGAACTGACTACGAGTTTTCGAACTGATACGAATTTGAAACAGGGCCATCAATTCGTTCCCATTCTCTCCAAACTAGCACTGGAATATGTTAACAAAAAATTTCAATAGACGCCACGGAAACTGATACATAGATCCACTCAGTGGCGGATTTACCACTAGGCCCGGTAGGTCCGGGCCTAGGGCGGCAAGTTTTCTTTATTTTCCGGTGGCGGCAAATTTTTTTTTGAGAGCAAGCTTTGTTCTCGTGCAAAATTTTTGACATACATCACGGGAAACGTACAGAAAAATGGTGTGAGCAAAAAAAAAAAAAAGGTCAGTACATCTGAAGCAATACCTATCGGTATTCGATCTTCCGACGAAAGGGGCGGAAAAATTGTCTGCCCCTATCCACTCAAATTGTAACATATAGCGACGGCATAAATATTATGGTACGATCGATAGCCAACGCTAAGGAGATGTTTATAAACTTGAGTCATCAGCTAAGGATGTCTGCTTAGGGATCAATGATCAAAATGCCCAAATGAGAAAAAGAACGCGAATCGGACAAAACATTACGATGGGAGACTATAACTTAGAGAATACGGTTGCTTTCTTTTACTTTGAAGTAGAGCTAAGTAAAACTACGACGAAATGTACGAAATTCAGCGGCGTATAACTAATGCAAACAAGATTTATTTTGCAGTCCTCGCGCTAATTAAATCAAGAAAGGTGTACAGAAGCGTCTACAAGACGATTTTTAGGCATGTGGTACTTTGTGGATCAGAAACCGGGACAATAAGTCAAGCATAGACGTATTTAAGCGAAGTATCCTACGACGGGAAGGGAATTTCGATTTTTGTATAGCAATTGACATGTAATAAAAAAATCTTCTAATGGTCTGGGCGAAACTTTATTATTTTCGGGAAAGTTCGGGAGCGATCAAAGTCGGAGTATATCATCAGTTGTTTCGAAATTATGAAGTTTCTTGTAAAGTTTGTTTTGTTCTTTAAAAAAAAAAAAATATTAGAATAGAGATTTTTAGCCGATTAAACATTGGAAAAGCCCGTATATGGTAGACTATTCAAATTTCGGTATATTATGTACCTACACTAAAAGCCCATAGAAGTAAAAACGAATTTGCTGCCTTATCAGAATTAAAAGATATGACGAATTGTTAAAACGTATACAAAGCCATTACTTCCACTCCTGGGGGCTGAAAAAAAAACTTGAAAACGGGTTTTAGGCGATTATTACGCAAGCCCTTGAAAGTGAAAAGATATTCGACATCTGATCAGACCTGAGGGATATGGTAGAATTCGTGAAAAAGTATACAACCCCCTTTCCACCCCCATAAGCGTCGAATTTAAAAAAATCCTGAAAACATTTTCTAGGTATTTATATGAAGAAGCCGTAGAATAAAAATGAATTCAATATTTAGCAAGACCTAATAGATATGAGGAAAACCGTGAAAACACATGTATTCCATTTTCACTGATAATTTTTTTGCCCCCAATGGATTTTTGCCAATGGATATTTTAAATTTTTTTTTATCTAAATTACTTTTCCAGTTGAATTACATGTACATACCGAGTTTAAACTTTCTAGCATAAGCCGTTTTATAGATATGAAAAACACCCCCCACCCCCGTACCTTACTACCACTATAAAAAATTATATTTTTCCAACATGCTACTACTATAGCTCTATCTAAATACCAAGTGGGCCTTATATCATCATAGGTTCTCGAGATATAAAAATCGGAACCTTTTCCTTTTCACCCTCCTCCAACCCTCACCCTCTACACCCTCACCAGCACCATTTTTTTTCCGCTAGGGGTTAGGCCTAATTCTGGCAAAAATTTTAAGCATCTATCTTACACTGTTCTTGAGATATGAGACGTGATTTTTTAGAAAAATTCGTATCCCTCCACTTTCATGCTCCACCACCCCCTTAAAAAATTTTACTTTCATCAAACTTAATTTGTCAACTTTTATACAGAAACCGAATTTTATTTGTCTAGTGCTATTGGTTCGTGATATATCGTTATCTTAAGTTTTTCACCCCCACCCCCATACGCAACTACCGGCACTCAAAAATTTATTTCCGATCTATTCTCCTATATCTCCATTCTTTAAGTTTCAATTTTGTGACGTTAACAGTTTAGGAGATATGGATTTTAGAATGGGTTGATCTTGGCTTTTTTGCGTTTCGGACGCATTATTTTTTCCCCAACTCCCACACCCCTTCACCCATATTGACAATTTTTATGCAAATGGGTCCACTATCAAAGCTCTGTATAAATACCAAGTTTCAGCCTCCTAGCATAAGAGGTTGCTGAAATCTAGAAGCCAACATTTTCCGTCTAAAACGCACCATCCTCCTCCCCCCTCACACCCCCACCTCACAAAATTTGGGCACTTCAAGGGGCCTACCCAGTCTATTCATAAAAAAAATTTCAACTTAATATCTCAGACCGTTTGGGAGCTACGAGCCTTCATTTTGCGTACGGCGGACAGACGGACTCTCACTTACCTCGATCGACAACAAACCAGCATCGATTCCCTTGCAGTCGATTTTTTCGAAATGTTCATCCACCGATAAAACGGGCTTTCTGGGATCCGAGCCAGCTCTGAGTCCTTTCGGGTATCCTCTTATGCTAGTGTTTAAGTACAAAATTTTAGCACCTTTTTCCAATATCACAAATCTGAAAAGGTAAAAAAGAAGACATTTGCTATGGTTCGCAAATATGTCGCAACATTTGAAACGCTTACTTAGGCAATAATTGAATAACTTGACTGTCTTCACCGCCCGCATACAAATGAGTCTCCTTCCATTCGGACGGCGAAGCAATACAGTAAGTTTGTTCGTCTCTCGTGTGCAATAGGACCAGTGTAGGTCCGCGGTAGCCGAGTACGTGATGTAAAAAACGATTCGCGCCCACACCGTCCTGATTAGAATCGTAGAGCATTGTCCAGTGCGACGGAATCAGCGAGAGTTTGTCTTTCAGGAATTGCACAGCAGAATTCGAATTGGTTGCCTTGGGAGCCGGAACTACCTGTGGTTTTGAGTATAGCAGAGGTAGAGTACCGGCCAAAAGCCATGCCTGCGACAACGGCATCAGTATATTGTCGTTGGATTTGGCAGCGAATGGTGCGCCTTGTTCTAATACGGGCGTGGCGAGCTCCAGACCGAAGGAGAATTCGCTTCCCTGTTCCAGGCCACGGTATGCCGTCGATAAAGTGTGCACGCAGTATTTGTGAACGACGATAACTAGACGCATGCAATTCTGTTCGAACCAGCGGCATACGAAGCCGATACTGAGGCTTTCTTGTGTGAAGAAGATGGTCGAGATCACAGCGGACAGCGTTCGATCGGTCTAGAAAAATGTGAAAGGTTCCGATTGGTTTGTTAAAAGTGATAAGGAACAAATTACCAGTGGGCATATTTTTGTCTTGCCCGAATAGTGAGCCATTGCTACGCGAAAGCACGTCAGCAGCAAGTTCATGACGCCGTCTTTCGTTATAAAGTCGGGCTTGTCCTCTTCGGCAAACATTTTCACGTAGTTCTCAAGGACTGCAGTGTCGTGCATGACGCCCAGGAACCGCTCGCATTGTTGTCGGAATGCAATCGTACCGAGATGTTGGGTTTGAGCTCGTGAGTTGGCGTGCAACTGTTTGAACAGGCGTTGCCCTAGATCCGGATAGTGTGGAAAAACTTGATGCTAAACAATAAAACAATTAAAATACGTTCACTGATAAAAAAAATGTCACGTAATGCTTACGACAAAAACATCGCTCGCGATTCCATTGATTCCGTACTGGGCGCTGGACTTGTTGCGGAGTATCTGCAATAGAAAGCGTCAATGTCAGACATTTGGCGAGTCGGGGTGGGCGTGAATCATTCGCGTCGGCGTACCTGCGACAGTTTTTCTATAGGCACTAATTGTGTAAGGGTTTTCTCGTTGATATCCGCACCGGATGCGGATCTTATCATGCCGCGAACGTTTTGCGCAACTTTTGGATCGACCTTGAGCTGTCCAGGTGCGGGTTGCTGCTCTAGCTGTTGTGGCACACTGCTGCTGCTGCTATTGTTCGGTTTATCAGATGCCTCGTTTGGGCCCTTCGAATTTTGTCCACCCATCTGGTCGCTTTCGGCAGTTGAATAATCATCAAATATCACACAGACCAATTAACACCTGCCTGCTATTTATCAATGGCAACAAGGAAACTTTTTTTTGGTTTTCTTGTATTTTTTTTTTTTATTGCACGTCGCGATTGACTAGCACGACTCTTTTGCGTAGCGAACGAACTGTCAGTTGACAGCCAGGCGAACAGCTGATTGTGAACTTAACGTGACATAGCGATTCTCAAAATGTGAGGAATTGGAATGAAATTCGGCGGTGGAAATTTATGACAAACTACGGTTTGAATCTGAGCTCTACTTGATGAATGACACCCCGGATACTCTTCAACTGATCGGACCGGTAAGATTCGTTTTATTTTATTTTTAAATTGTAACTAATCTTTAAAAGTGGCTCCAAAAGGGATTCGTGTATCGTGTGGCTTTGACACCAATACGGATTCTAGGAAAAGAGTAATACAATCGAAGCACAGTGATGTAATGCAAACCTTAAATAATGGTAAAAAGGAACGTACGTTGCATCTGAGTTTATTGACTTAAAAAGGCTTTTGATACGGTCGACCACAATATCTTACCTCTTCGATTAGGAGCAATAGACGTTCGCGGAAAATCGAAAAAAGTTATAAAAAATTATCTTCTTAAACGGCAGAATATAACGAGAAATTTGGATAAGCTCAGAGACTTAAGAATATTCGATATCGGGATTGCACAAGGTTCGACTAATTAAATTCATAGGACTAAAGGCAAAACATATTGCGTACGTCGACGATACTTTACTATTAAATATAGATAATACGGTAATAATACGCTGAATTTCATCAGCTTTATGTTGTTTATCAAGTTGAATATTCATACCATCCCGCAAATCGACAGTATCCAACTAACAAGAGTCCAGTTCATAAAACATTTAAAATTAATTATCGAAAAGGAATTTTGCTGGATCACGCACATAGAGAGTATAAGAACCAAAATTGCAGCGATTTTAGGAGCTATAAGAAGAAACAGGTATCCCAAGTAAAGGAAAACCTTGAATACCAATAGGGTGGCTATTCGTCTTGAATTCGAGCAATATAATATAATGTTCTTTTTGCCTTTGTCAAAATTGGTCTAGACTTTACACTAGAAGTGTCTAGACCTTACACTAGATGCATTTTAAAATCCCTTTCAATTCCATAGTCTGCGACAGAGAGAACTGGACAGGGGACCCACCGCAGTTCGGACCGGATAGCATTGTATGGTATACCGATGGATCTAAGACGACTGAAGGCACCGGAGCTGGCATAAGCGGACCCCGCGCCAGGATAACGGAATCCCTCGGTGAATATTCCACCGTTTTCCAGACAGAGGTCCATGCTATATCCACGTCCATAGAAATAAACCTCGAAAGAGGTTACTCAAATAAGAACATAGTCATCCTCACAGATAGTCAGGCAGCGATAAAAGCCTTGACTGCACACACAGTAAACTCAAAACTATCCTTAGTACCAACAACAGAGTCCTCTTGTACTGACTTCCCGGTCATGAGGGCATAGAGGGCAACGAAATCGCAGACCAACTTGCAAGAGACGGAGCAGCGGTCCGCCCTACTGGACCAGAGCCGTTCTGTGGAATCTCAACCTGCTCCATTAAGAGGAGCATAAGGGTATGGGAGGAACACAAGAAATGCCAACACTAGGCCACACTGCCCAGGCTTAGACAGGCCAAAAGATTCATATTGAACCACTCAACTAAAAGAAGCAAACAGCTTCTACAGTTTGATAGAAACAAAGTACGGGTAATAACCGGAATACTTACGGGTCATTCGTTCTTGAAAGATCATCTTAAAAGAATAGGAATCATAACCGATAACCTTTGCAGGTTCTACCAACTGCAGTCAAAAACCTCTGAATATATTCTGTGCTGCTGTGAGGCAGTCGCAACTCAGAACAATTTATTGACCACAGTACCATTGCAAAAATAGACCTACACCAACTAGATAAATTCCTAAGAGAAATAAAGCTGAGTGAGGACCTCTAGGTTGAAAATGGAGAAAGATCTATGAGGTATAGCACAATAGACCACTGGTCGCGGTGCTTGGAGGAATCCCTCCGCCTCCGATGAAATCTAATCTACACTAGATGAAGTTTAAAGTATAGTGTAAAGATACGTAGAATAAACGTAGTGTACACTTTCTACACGTGCCTTCATACACTCGCCAAAAATAACAGCTTCTTCTAAAGTCACTCCACCAAAAAAAAACTGAAAACTGCACACTAGCTGAATTAGTGCAGACAAAAAACAAACCTTTTGTTCAACTGAATTTCAGTTTCATAAGGACCGAAGGATCGTATTTGGAACGAAATGATTAATGATAAAATAAGTTCGAAGATCGAAGAGGATGTTAACAAAAATTAAAATCGATTTTTATTAGGATTTCGTCTAAATAATAAATAAAAACATGAACAAATTTAATTTTTTTTTGAGTATGTGTTCTACGGAACTGCTAAACTGATTATTGCTAAAAAAAAATTGTACCGTGTACATATGTCGATTTTTCTTCAATATGTTGTTTAATTTTTCGCTCATAATTGATCAAATATATTGGTCGTGGATAGGGTTTGGTTTTTATTATTTTGTGCAACTTAATTACGAGCAATTCTAATTTTTTTAGGATTCGACTTATGTGAGTGAACTAAATTCCAATTCTTTTTGTGATGTGAATGTGATTCGCCTTGAGTGAGTGAACTAAAAATAAATATTTAACTTTATACGAAATAATTAATATCTCGTCCACTCAACAGCGGAAATTTTTTTTTAACACATATGCGATTCGGGGAATCCCAAATTAAATGTCATGTCATTATGCTCTAAATCGTAACCTTTCCTTTTCCACAGAACTAACCTTATGCAGTAAAGAGTCCCGGGTTGGCTCGCAAAAAATTGTCACCCTACTTACGGTGAAATAATTTGGAGCCAAACATCGAAATATAACTTGGATAACATTTCCAGGATAATGAAGTAAGCAATTGAAGCAATATACAGTTTTCCAAAGGGACATTTTCAAAGACATTTTAACAAATACACAATAAATGGAACATCCAAGGACTTATAAAGCTGGAGAGAATCAAATTGAATTATAAAACGATATAATTAAATCTTCCATTAAAACCACAACTTCAATACACGAAAAGTAAATTTTATAAGACAACAATATCGACTAAGACCACTCCGAATAAGGATTGATCGTACTCTTTGAATTATTATAGAGTACAAGGTGTTGCCTCTTAATATTAAGTGGGCGAAAAATATTGTGCATTTGAAAATGGCCAATACAGACGTGAAATGAAGAGTGGTTATGAATTTAGTAGAAAAATCTATCAATAAAAAAAACATTCTAAATAGCATCCTGGTTATTCTTTAGATTATTAGTCACATCGATTTTTTTTATTTATTTATGTTTTTTTTAAAAAAAATATAGACAGCTCCTTTGGGGTTAAATATGAAAAAATTCTGAAACTAATTTTTAGAAACCCGGAAAAGACAGTTCGATATCTCATCAAATCTAAGAAATATGTCGGAATTCGTAAAAACGTACATGATGCCACTATTATAGCCCTATATAAATATCAAGTTTCAATACTCCATCACTAACTACTTTTGAGATATAAAAATCAGAAAGTTTTGCTTTACACTCTTCCATAGTCTCGCCGTATACTTCCACTATTAAATTTTGTTTTAAGGTAGTGGCCTATTGGATCTTCCTCCTGTATAAATTACAAGATGCTATATTAAACAGTTCTTAAGATATGAGACGTCATTTTGTAAAACAAATGTTTTCCCCTAACTTACGTGTACCACTGCTCTCCCCGCCCCCTCATTAATAATTCTGTAATCAGCATACTTCACTTCTATACCAACCAACTTCAACCTTTCTAACATAATCGGTTCGCGAGATATCGTAAACTCTCTTAATATATTTACAAACAAAGTTTCAGCTTTGTGCCATGAACCGTTCAGGAGACATTAATTTTATTTCCGATATCACTGCGGCGAGAACAAAGACGATTACTGAAGTCACACGCTTTCAGTTTCAGTATACGACGTTCGAGAACATTTTCGTGTACCAGTAGACGGAGAAGTAGGGATTTGGGCGAAAAATAAATGTTTAACGTCTTTGAAAAGTTATATGTATTATTCAATGCTCCCTGTACTTGCATCCAATTCGATAGCTGCAGTTTTTTTTCACTTTTTTCTTTCATTGAGAATAGAAGGATTCAAAATTTGGCACTTGGTTCAGCGTCTACGTTATTTGCGTCAGGACTTTATAAGTCAAATTTCGAATCATTAATTTCTCTATGTAAAATAAAGATCGAGCAAGTTAATTGGACCACTCGTAGAATCACCGTAAATATTCTACGTCTACCACACCTATAAAGAATACGTATAACCTCTTAAAATATTATACGTAGCATCGCCGTAAATATTCCATGGATTGTGTTCAAACAAGCAACGTTATATATGAAAATTTTGTCTGATGTGTGGTGTGCATACGGCGTACGGCGGACAGACGGATAATACATTTTTTATTGCCTTTTGGTGATTTACTAGTAAAATTAGAAAATTTCGAGGTAGGAAATTCTTTTGAAATTTTTCTTCGATCGAAATACTTTATTATTAGAATAATGAAGTACAAGATTAATCTTTTTTTCTTTTTAAAAGAGTTTCTTACTGAACACTTCTCCATTTCAATTTTTTCGCCATGGAAAAACAATTTCGTATAAAACAAAGCCAACGAATTGTGTCTGCACCTTGTATAACCGTAATCGCACACATACTAATTACACTCGCTTATTATGATATATGATATTAATTTTAGATTTCGTCTTAGCTATCATAAACCACTTAAGATTAAATTATAAACTTCGCAGTATTGACACTCACCATAATAATAACAACAGGTTGAATTAATCGATTATTAACAATTTTAGTGGCGAATTTATTGCAAATATCCCTTAAAATTTATGTCTGTTCTTAAGAACAAGAAATTGTAACGACTGAAGTGAGTTTTAACCATTGAAGGAGATTAAAGTTTTGCACAGTCTACTAATTATCTCCAGTATCTAATCAGTTTGACGAAATTAATTACAACAATATACAGACCTTTAAGGTAATTTTTTTGCGATCAAAATAATTGTCTGTGTTCGGTGGTAAATCTAAAGATAAACGCCTCAATTTAGTTTAATGTATTGTTGATTTTTTTCTATTGGTATAAGAAAAGAATTTTTTACGGTCTAAAAAAGATAAGTCGCAGGCTATATTCGCAGCTTATATACGCTATTCGAAAATATGTAAGCTGTATCTACCCTAGATCCATTAAAAAAAAATAACGTACTGGTAAAAGAAAATTCCATTTATTCAGGGCGAGTCCTTTCCCGAAGAGAGGGCAAAAGCAATCGATCCGATACGCGGTGAATAAAAAACCTTAGCACAGCCGCCCCAGCACAAGGTAAACCTTGGCGCACCTTAATTTCGCGTGCTCATCAACGTTGCAATTCCCGCTTTCATATATAAAATACAAAGTTTATTTAAAAATGAAGGCAAGGACGGTCGAAATATCCAGCTCATGACAACAAGCGGTTTAATACGGACTATGTACTACAGATTTTCTGTTTCAAGAAGCTTCAGCCGGGCAAATTGTCGCAGAATATCCTGTCGAGCCGATGAGATATTACGCGAAAAAACTCAACCTGAAGAAATATGGATATAAACTACTACTTAGTCGCCCGTTTAGTCCTTTGGATGGCTAAACAGGAAATATGTTTCCTTGAAAATCGATACTGAAATGAAACTAACCGACCGACCATCATACCAAGTAAAAGATGAACGTTCGCTTTTTTTTTAATAAACGTAATGGAGCCCTACCTTCGTTTACGTAAGACCGAGTCGTATAGACACCGAAATCACACGGAGCACGGAGCGAATTAAGGAGTGCCGATCAACAGTAAAGTTCACTTTGATTCCTTAATTTAACGGCTCCTGTTTGATATGAAAACCCACCTTCTAAGATCCACTTAGCTCAGACTCAGTCGCTTTTTTAGATGGCTAATAGATGCCTATCGTCTTATCGTATACCAGATAGTTACTTAGCGTGAAATAATGCCGTTAACTAAGCAAAGGTCCTTTATAGCTGTTCGAGTGGTACGACATTATTGCAAGGATATTTTGCTATGTTTGAGGACATTTTAATAACGACGGTAGACACGTTTTGGAAACTTTGCAGAATGCATACCGTTCTGTAAATTTTTTTAAAAAGACCCCTTTTAAAGTAACGACGGGAATTGTGAAATTCAAGACTTTCAAACTTTGCACATTCTCTAGGATGCTATGTATACGAACTAACACAAACATCTATTATCTAGAGTGAGGCTAATCGACTAAATTTGAAAACATTTGTAGGGTTCAACACAAAATTCGCAGGTTTTGTTTGAAATTCGCACGTTCTTAATTTGTTCAAATTTAGCGTTTTAAACTTATACAATGTATTGTGAATCTCGAATTTTGTATACAGAAGTCACCACTTCCCTGATATTTACTCCATAAAACAACTTTCGTGACGATTTTAAGACATAAAAACCACGGCAAATGCAAACATATTCAAACAGAGTGAAATTTACTGGTTTTAAGTGAGACACGCATTGACCGTACTCAAGACAGTGAATGTTTTTGTAAGTGCGTATACAGGTTTTCTAGTTCTCGTGTAATCTGCAGACCAGACATTTTAAGAACATTTGTACACTAGCTAATTTTTCGCTATTGTCATTGATGACAGTTGTAAAAACCTTCACTATTCATCAGAAGGTTGTTGTGAACGAAGAAGGCCTTGGAGTGATTATTTTCACTTGAAAAAGTCAATATAATCGAAGGAAAGGTTAGGCATTAGGTAGCGGGATTCGAGCGGGAGCGAAACGCTTGTTGGAGTTCGACTAGCTGCAGCTGGAAGCGGGGAGGGCACGTGGCTCGAAAATTAAACCATAAACCCTAGGTTGGTACAAACAAATTAGTCACGCCGACTTTCCCCGGGAATAAAAACTTGGGATATCTTTCGCCATGGTTCGTGAGAAACCGAGAATCATTCTTGATTTAATTTAAGGTTTGAAACTTGTCAGGGCGCTCTGGTTTTCAGCGCCCTGTCTGCCCTTTCTCAGCCTCGAAATTCGAAGAAAAATTTTTTTGACTTTTTGTTCTTAACTTCTTTTTTACTATTTATTCTTTCTTCCTATAGTTTTTATACTCTAGATGAAATCATATTGAGTATTATAAGTTTAATCCAGCCCAAAAGTTTGTAACGCATAGAACCCAGCCTCGGACGAAAAACTCACAATCCGTCTGACGTCCGTCCGTCTGTCTGTCCGTTAGCACGATAACTCAAGAACACCTTGACCTGGGATTTTGAAATTTTTAATCTGGATGTTAGGTTGAATTTGTAAGGCTAAGTTCGTTAACGGGCAAAATCGTCCTACTCCTTCGGGTAGCTGCCAAACAAAATGTCCTTAAATCACGTGTTCAAGAATATTGACCAATAACTTTGGAATGCCTAAAGCTACTACTTTCAAATTTTGTATACGTTGGTTTCTCAATAGTTGGAGCTAAATGTATAATTATGAAAAAAATCCTATTAGTCCTTCGAGTAGCTGCCATACAAATATCCTGTTAAAATGTCTTCACTTAATTTACGAAACTCATTATAACTCAAGTAATCTTTTTGCTACGAATTCGGAATTTTGTACAAATTAGTTTTGAGTGGAAACGAAGTTCGAGTTTACTAGCCAGCTAAATCCTTTTACTTCTTCTGGTACCTGCCATATAAAATGTCCTTAAAACACGTGTTCAAGAATATTGGCAGATGACTAAGGAAGAGTTTAAGCTACGACTTTGAAATTTTGTATGTGTTAATTTTCCAATAGTTGGAGCTAAATGTATGATTATAAAGAAAATCCTATTAGTCCTTCGTGTAGCTGCCATACAAATATCCTCATTCAATTCACGAAACTTACTATAAGCGTTTTAGAAGTAAAATTTTGGTTTCTAGATCTCAGTAACCGCTTAGGCTAAGAGGCTGAAACTTGGCATTTATATAGAGCATCGCTAGCGGACCCATTTTCAAAAATGTTGCTGATATGGATGAAGGGGTGTGGAAGTGGGGGGAATAATAATGCGTCCAAAACGCTCGAAAGCCGAGATCGAGACATTCTAAAATCCACATCTCCTAAGCGGTTAATGTCACGAAATTAAAACTTGATGAACACCTGTGAGTATACTAGGAGAATAGATCGGAAACAAATTCTTGAGAGGGGGCAGTGGCGTACGGAGGTGGGGTCGAAAAATTTTAGATTACGATATCTCACGAACCAATTGCACTAGACAAATAAAACTCGGTTCCTGTATTAAGGATGATAAATAAAGTTTGCTGAAAGTAAAAATTTTTAAGGGTGCGGTGGAGTATGGATAAGAATTTTTCTAAAAAACTACGTTTCATATCTCAAGAACAGTGTATTATAGATGATTAGAATTTCCATCAGAAGTAGGCCCAATAGGCCTAAATTTAAAAAATTTTTGGCGGTGAGGGTGTAGAGCGTGAGGGTGGGGAAGGGTGAAGAAGAAAAAGTTCCGATTTTTATATCTCGAGAATCTATAATGATATAAAGCTGAAACTTAGTATTTGTATAGAACTATAGTAGTAGCATGTTGAAAAAATATAAATTTTTATAGGGGTAGTATGGTACCAGGGTGGGGTGTGTTTTTCCTAACTATAGAACGGTTTATGCTAGAAAGTTGAAACTCTGTATGGATATGTAAGGTCAACTAGAAAAGTAATTTAGATTAAAAAAAAATTTCAAATATCCATTGGCGTACGGAAGGGGGGTAAAAAATATGATCAGTGAAAATGGAATGCATATATTTTCACGAATTCCGACATATCTCTTAGACTCTATGATATTTTTACTTCCACGGGCTTTTTATTGAAATTTATTAATGTCCTTATCAATGAATTTTTAGCCTTTATTTTTTTTAAATTATCACAATTTTTTATGTGAAGAACCACGAATAAATGTTGAAACTTGTTTTAAAAAACTTCCTTGCCTTAAAACAACAAATGTTACATTTCGTTTTTGACCGCGTCTCGGACTATGACCGAAAATCGTAATAGGCTGACGCACCTCGACATTAATCGCCACCAGAACTTTGTCCCGAAAAATAATAAAGTTGGTAGATTTTTTTTTCGATCGAGGCTATATTAAAAAAATATTATTTTTCAAAGTCAATTTCAATCTTAGTCTGCTCTGGATAATCATAATAAATAATTTTTTTTTGTTGAGCTTTCGTAGAATGCGTTAGAACCGTTTGGGGCTATATTAAACTTGTAATTACCTACTTTATGGATAAATAGTTAAATTTACTAATGTTAACTTTATCCATAGCTTTGCTAACCTTTCGGTTACAAATTAAAACTGTTCCACGTTTTAAAACGGAAATGAATCAATTTAGGCCACGTATAATCGTAAATAGAATTTAATTTCCGCCATTTGTTAATTGATTGATTTCTCGCATCTCATTCAATGATTTGGTCCAAAATTCATTAGATTGTAAAGCATAGAGTCGATTCTACTAGTTAATGTGTATAGTGAGTGCAGTTTACATGATCGTAAAATAGTCATATAATTTCTACTCCTAGTCAGTACAAATTATTTTATGTGGATTACAATGAATGTAATGATACTCCTTCAATTTAATTGTCACAAAATTAGAAATTTTTACGCGATTGAATTAATTGGCTCCATAAATAGGTACAACACATTAAGGGCAGTATCGATAATAGTACGAATCATGTAAACAACTACACGGACTCTAATTGCTGCTATGGTTCGTGTTTTTTTTTTAATTAGAATTAACACTCTGTTTGCAATGCTTTTAAACATTTTGTAATTGGATAATAGATGAAGTCATTTGGAAACATTTAACAAGCAGTTTTATACCATCACATTACCTTTGTCATATAAAGGGCGTAAATTTTAATGAATCGTGTTTTATACGATTCACATATAAAAATGAAGTCAGTGATTTCTATTAGACGAAAAGGTCAAATAACAAGACGGTTTAAAGGATAATTTCGTCCCGAAAGGACATCGGCTAGATAAGAAACCTGCAGTCATGGACATGTACAATCTCAACAAATCGACACTAAAGATCATTTATGTGGCATATATTATCGCCCAACACCCCCTTAAAAATTACTCATTAGGTGCTAGTATGGAAACGATCCTTTTGCAAGCATTCTAAAATGCCAAAATAAAAGCCAAATAAACACGATTTTGTCGTATGGTTCTTGCTGTGTTTTTTCCTTTGAATGTCTCGAGCTTCGTCCTTTTGCCTCGTGTATATAAAGTCGACGAAAAGACCGCAACAAGCGAACCCAGTGCAATAGGCCCCATTATCGTTTTTAAGGATGGGTGCAAGAAGGGTGTGTTATATTGTATGGAAAATGAAGAACTCCCATTGGGACACTTTAAGACCAATCTGCTAAACGAAAGCCTCATTATTTTTATTTTGTGTACTTATTATGGCGGTGGAATCAGCCCCGTACGAAGTCGATATGGCAGCCGAACCAAAGCCGAGGCAGGTATTACGCTTACAGCTTACCTCACCTGTTCATATGAAATGAAAATGACCATGCGCAGATTCTATTCTTTCGGACGATTAGAATAATAGTTGGAGTATGTCACATCTCGACCGGTGACTAAAGTTTTCATTCGTAATTGAAGGTTTGGTCATCATCAGTCCATCAAAAAGCATACGATGAGTCGGACGTCCACAGGGAACTCCATTCTGGTAATTCAGTTAAAACAAATTTGTGATAAGTTTAAATCAAATAGTGATAATGTGGCTTAAGAGCAATTTCCCAAATAAATCAAACGTACTATGTGAACACTTTGTGGTATATATATTGGAATACATTTTACTATGATTTGGTAACGTTCTACAATTTTAAATCATATTTCAGGTTTATCGTTTTTTTTATATCCCAATGGATACTTAAGCGGTGACTTTCATTTTTATCATAGACAATCGAGGTGGGTGTGAAAATAACGATCGATTTGATACTCCATGATTTTGCAATTATAATCCTATTTCTTTATACGAACAAAATAGAAAGACAATTTCCTTAATTCTGTTCCAGTTCCTATTCGGTCTTTCTAAAATTCCATTGTATTTTTTATTTTATCAGTTGAAATATTGATTATAACGTTTTGTATGATCATGGTTAGAATCAGGGCTTGTTACATGGCAATCCTTTGCATTAACATTAATCTGTAGGCATTGGCATGATTCTAAATCTTTTATTTTCGTCCTTTCGATAGTTATAAAATATTCAGAGCCAGACCCACATTGTCACTTTCTTTTTGAATTTCAAAGTCTGACACCGGAGCTTCGAGATCGCGTCTAGACAGAAAACCTCCAGGATGCGTAGGTAGAAACCTTTTTTCGGCTCGAACGACTAAAATTTGGAACAAAATTTTCTAGACTAGTATTCGTATAAATAATATTTAAAAAAAAAACATCTTGCTGTTTTGTCTAATAACTCTTGCTTTGGTCGTATCCATACGAAACATTTCTGGGATTTTGAATCTTTAAGGAGCAGAATATGGTTTCTTTAATTTGATTTGAGTGGGGACGGGTTTATTGTGTTGACGACATTACAAAATAGCCACGGCCGTAGAGCCACTTTTGTAAAATGTTTATCCTAGCCAAAAATAGGCATATCATCTCTACACAGTATTAAAACATTTAAAAAAAATTATTTATTTATTTAGAAGGACATGACTGCTATCTGTTAAAAATAGTTTCAAACCCATTCTTCACATTTTTCGTAATCACTCATCTTTTTATGTTTTTATTCGTTGGTGTTTTTATAATTAACATTTGAAGTAGACTTCTGAAACTGCACATTAAAATTACGGCGGTGTCGGCTGCGTAAACCGGCTATGCACTACCATCATACAAACCATTAGCAGCGCAATGCATAAACTAGGCACTTTTCTCTACTTGCTTAGCGTTCTAAGACCCATTAACAGGTAGGTGGAACCCGAACACGACAAGCTTTCATGCCTAACGAAATTTCATTCTCATCAAAAGCTTTATTGCCTGTGTTAGATACAAGATTTTTTTCTAAGAAATGCGCATAATTAGAGTTAGAACGTTAAATGCCAGGATTACCAAAGTTGATTGATACGAAGAAAAAGGGATTGTTGATTTTTCATGCTAATGATTTTATGAGTGAAGGGCGATTTTTTCGCACCCAGAGATGTATCAAATAAAGATGCGCAGGTCAAAAGGTAATTTGTCGCACTGTAATTTCAGTGTCTTGAGTGCAGATGGAAGAGCCAAATCTGACTACAAATTCTATTCTTACTCTTCTTTTCTACATAATAAAACTTTGCATAAAAAAATATAATGTTACCAGCGCTTTCAGCAATCTCACCAATAGTAACGATTGCGTCAACTTAACCTTTATGAACCCAATCCATTTTTATGTCATTCCGTACTGCTAATTCATCTAAGTTCTGTATGATTTGGTATGATGAAGTTACTGAATAGAAAAGGTGGTATTGGTAAGACCATTAGAATGTGTCACTGGTGTATTTAAATTCGGCTGTCCGATGTTGACGGACCGGATACCCTAACCACTCGAAACAGTACAAAAATCAGGAAATGTACAATTAATCAAAAAGGTATCGAAACCCCAAATCTCTTGTGATGAAGACAGTGTATTCCAATTATTATGTAAAAATGAGTGGCAAAGCTAGAGGGAATCAGGATGGTCATAACTCCTCATGTAAACAAGTTAAAAATATAAGTTAAAATCCTTATGTGTATGTTAATTCCTGTCTTCTTCCAAAATTTTCCGTTGTTAATATCATACTAACTTTGTGGCAGGAAACTCATATATTTTTGTCGGATTCCTTTTTACTTAGTTTCAAGAGCTTTACAAAGATATGGACAGTGTCCTATATTCAGTCAATTTTTTTATGAAATGAAGCCAGTTTAATCCAATTATCGCCTTGTAATAGGTCTAGTGATAGTTTTTTCTCAGTGGGGTGGTAGTATGCTTTTAGGTAAGCGTAACTCATGGGTTTTGCACCTAAGTGTTGATGATTATTCAGTTTCATTGTGTATAGTAAATAATAACTGCGCTCTGCTATAAATCCTCAGAAATTTGAATTCTTTTGACCTGTGATCTTGAAAATATTCTCCAGAATTATTATACAGGATGTGATCGCAGCAACATAACATTCTATCGAGAAAAATTAATTCTTCATGTTTATATTTTGACCCTTCGCATACATAACAACGGTTCTTTGGTATAGCCATACGTTCGGGCTCACAAAATAGAAGCAATCTGATAGAATAAAACCTGATACACTATTTCCAATGTGGATATCGTTCCGATTGTCCAATTTTACTTAATTCTTGATATTGTAAAAGCGCTTGATTGAGTTTGGCATTAATATCTCTTAGTTAAACTTAACACCTTTGGCTTTACTTCGTCCTTTCTTAAGTGGAATAAGGTATATCTTTTCAAATGGTTTACACAGTCGCATTAGACGGCATTACTTCTTCCCAATTAATTTCGGCGTCATTCAAGGTTGAAGTCTATCTCCCATTTTATTTTTAGTTTTCATTAACTGAAATTCTTCTTCTTTGAATGTAGGTTCGATTTCAGTGGTCATTCACTCTTTTTCAGAGGTTTAACATAAAATATAATAGTAAAAAACAATGTGGAATTTCCGAAGATCTCCGGTTTTGCACTTTAAATACACTATGATACCTTTATATCCCTTTTAAAACTATGATGTAGGTACATAATTACCCGCACACTAGTGATTTTTAACCGAGCGGTAGTTCAGTTGAATGGCTAATGAATATGCAGCTATATGGAAGCGCACACACTGATCGTCCAAACTAAATAGTTGACTAAACTATAAACACAACTGGGCTTCTCTCTGCATTTGATCGTGTCTTGTGTGTAACACGTAAACAGATTTGTCTGGTGTGGTGCAGATTACAGCATTAATACTCTACCGCCGGTGGTGATAGGTTGATACGAGTACCAAATGACTGCAACTATTGACCCAGTCGTTTGAGTAATGTGCGCATTAACAACGACTAAATAGTTTAGTCGGGAAGACAAGAGTATTTTGCAGCTCGATGTGATTAAAAAGTTGTACAACTGTTTAGTCTCCAGTCCGCGCTTAATGTTCCTTGCCGGTTCTTGACAGATTATGAACTTCATAATATTCAAAACCATCAGACCAACTATGACTAGCGCTAGGACGTTCCGAAGGGATCTATGACCCTATGGGCCCTTTTTTGGTACCGAGCGTGCGCGGTGGCTC
Organism: Beris morrisii; assembly: GCA_951812415.1. Taxonomy (NCBI): domain Eukaryota; kingdom Metazoa; phylum Arthropoda; class Insecta; order Diptera; family Stratiomyidae; genus Beris; species Beris morrisii. The sequence continues at coordinate 22,423,947 of OX638311.1, forward strand.
AGCGCAGCGCCCATTTCTAAATCCAAAACTATGGCCAGCACGAGCCGATTACTGTGATCTCACGTGTAATTAACTCTATTTACGGATCAATTGATTTCCATCTTGGTATAGACCAGGTAAAGTCAGCTTTGTTGAGAAAGTGATTTTTTTCTTAATTTATAACTACATGTGTTTTATATTTAATATCATAGGTTTTGAATTTGATTTTGGTTCGTATATGGTATGTTGATCTTAATTGCCTAAGTAGTCACTGTATCGATGAAATTTAAATAAAAATTATTTCATTTAGACCATCTCTTGATTGGATATAGGTCTATTGTGATGGCCGTATGCTTTTAATTAAAAATTCAAGTGTAGTGATAAATTTTATTACAAGAGTCAGTGATATTTTTCATTCGTGCCTGTATTTTGCTGAGCCTTAGTAATGCATTCGGTTGAGCAAAATTTCAGGTGTGTGAGAAAATTGTCTATACAGCACTAACTGATTGAATCATACACAATATTATTAGGTAACTGAGATGTTAGATATAATTGGAATACATTGCAAAATATCGCAAGTGCTGCATCACGAAATGATTTGGGTAAGTGTAAATGTCAACTTTTACATATTCAATTTAAATTTAAGAATCATTTATTTAGTCTTGTGGTATCACTTTTTTTTTAATTTATATTTTCAGAAATTTATAATTTCGCTATTGTAGAAGGTTTATCAGGAATTTCAACAGGCTAATAAGGCTCCTAATATTTCCATTTCTGGAGAGTGACGCATCAGCAAAAATTCCGACTTTTTACCTTCAGCAACGATGTCGTACTTGAGACGATGTCACGAGGCTTGAAGGCATGGGCGCATTACCTCCTAGTTGAATAGCTCGCAGACAACGTGGTTCTATACGCTACTGCACTTCTCAATTTCTTTTTCACAATCTCCAATCATATGTATTAGTATATTAATTCTAAGTTTGAATTATCTAGTGTGTGCCGCACCTGAACTACAAAATTTTAAAATTATGCATAAGATCTACTTCCATGTTCATCTATCTATCAAAAATCATGATATTCTCACGAGTTCAAACAGACAATAGTTACTTTTATGCGATTAATAGTCAGATAAATCAGCAGCGTAGCTCTTCGTGTTGATCAGTGATCAAGTAAGCAAGTAAAAAGTTCGTCATTATGAAAAATGCTACTTTTATACCGAATACACTTCGTGAGTAAGAAGAAATACTAACTAGACAGAGAATTTATTTGGACGTAATTTATCTTCAAAAATACTGTAAACGTCGAAAAGTGGTTGACATTCATATTACATATTTATTCAATTCTGCGGTTACTCGCCGAAAACATGATATGTATACAACTAAACAGCTTTTCAAGGAAAAAAATAAAAAATTTCGAATTTGTAAAGCTAAAATTTTTTCTTTTTTGAGGTCAAAGCTTTATTTAGTCATATCACCTTTGGCAGCCAAAAAATTACCTTTTAATTCATATCAGACCGAAAAAGTACAGACCGTCAAAAATAAAAATTACCACAGAATTGTATTCAGTTTTTCGATGTTTACAAAGCCCAAAAGGCTGCTTAGAATTAAAAGATATTAGGTTACGACTGTCTTTACTACTTCAGTGATAAATAATTTGACCTTAGGTACATACTTATTTGCAAGTTACTTAGGATTAGTAAGATTTATGTTTGTTATATTATATTTATATATCGAGGGAGCTGTTTATTCACCGGGTTGCTTTGATTCATCAGAGGGTGTATTATGGCAACTATCCGAACAACCTTACATCTGCTGGTATTAAGGATTTATCTATATGTGCGATGTCAAATGGAAATTCATTACTGCGAATTATAATTTAGTGAATTTTTTCATAGTAATTTTATGATTAAGGTATATGCACCGAAGTTCACTTCATATTTAAATCAATTTTTTTTCCATGGTTTTTTTTTGGTTTTTCTTCGGTTGTATCGACACTCAATGTTCTAGTCTACTTTGATAGTAATTTCACTGCTTGTTCGAGCAGTCAAGGTTCTATCGAAGTACAGGGTAGGCTGTTTCCCACTCGAAATCTTGACAGAAAGCCAGTATCATACCTCCGCGGAACGAAATGAGTCGCTTTACGCTTCAACAACGTTGGGAAATATTGAAAACTTATTTCCAAAGTGAGTGCTGTGTAGCCCAAACAGTGCGTTTTTTGAAAAGAATTTTTGGCCGAAATGAAACACCCACCGCGCCTGCTGTACGCAAGTTTGTGCAAAAAGTTCGTGAGACTGGCATGCTAGTGGACAACACTCATGGCCCCCGTCGTCGTACGGTGCGCACAGACGAGAATGTGGCTGCTGTAGACGAGAGTGTGAGACTCACTCCACGAACATCAACTCGCCGTCGATCTCAACAGCTCAACATTTTACGCTCTAGCCTGAGGAGAATTCTGTACAAAGATCTCGGATTATTCGCTTACAAGGTCCAATTGACTCAGCAATTGAAGGCGCACGACCATCCGCTTCGTTATCGCTTCGCAATTTGGACCTTAGAGCAGCTTGAATTGGACAACGATTTTGGGCGAAAAATCATCTTTTCTGACGAGGCGCATTTTCATCTCGGCGGCTACGTTAACAAACAAAATTGCCGCATCTGAGGCTCGGAAAACCCGCACGTTATTGTCGAGAAGCCAATGCATCCACAGAGAGTGACAGTTTGGTGCGGATTGTGGAGTGGTAGCATCATTGGACCATTTTTCTTCGAAAATGAGGCTGGGAACAACATTTCGGTCAACGGTGAACGTTACAGAGCCATGTTATCTAACTTTTTTTTTTACTGAAATTGAAGACATGGATTTGGACGACCTCTGGTTCATGCAGGATGGCGCGCCATGCCACACAGCCCATGCCACAATCGATCTTTTACGCACCGAATTCCCAAATCGTGTTATCACCCGTCTTGGCGATGTCAATTGGCCGCCACGGAGCTGCGATTTGACCCCTTTGGATTTTTTTTGTGGGGAACCGTGAAGGACCGATGTTATGCCAACAATCCAGAAACGATTCACGCACTTAAGGCCAATATCATCCAAGCAACTCGTGAGCTACAGCCCGAAACCATTAACAAGGTCTTGGACAATTGGAGTGACAGAATGCGCTACTGCGCAGCCAGCCGAGGCAGCCACTTGAACGAAGTTGTATTCCATCATTAATGGGAATGTTTACTCTTACTAATAAAGCCATAATACATGGAAAAAAATTTAATTTTGTTCATTTTATTGCATTTTTAAAAAGAAACTTGTATTTGGCCCACCCTGTATACCACATTTGAAAAATACCTGTGTACTGCTGCGGGTATACTGTTATGTTACAAGTTAATTTGAGAATGTTACCAATAACAGTCAATGTGCTACGTATAGCGTGCAATATTCGATACACGAGAGTGTTGTTCAACAGTATCGATAAATTTTTACCGTTATAAGCAGTGATTCGGATATATGCATTCATTAGTCATACAAAATAATATGAAGTGATTCAAATTCGTTTAAAAGTTGTCGGCTCGATCAACTATTATAAGTGGAACTTGAATGGATCATACAAGGATTTCTTTACGCCAGCGTGTGTCACTCCAAAATTGCTGTGCATTATTTTTCAATGATAATATTTGGACGAGCAGATGACAAGTTTTGATCAATAAAGCAGATCAAAAACCCATTATCACTTCCATAGCTATAATTCTCACGAAGCGTTTCGTGTTTAAAGTAAAGTCTAATATGCAGTTCATTAAATAATTATTCAATAATATTAATTTTACTGATAACTACTACAGATGAATCACTTTGCAATCAGAAATCCAATTGATATTTACATTTCACATTTCATGCACACTTTAACTGATGTTTCCTTGGGACAGTGTATTGATAAGAAAGGCGAATATTTTCTCGGTCGATAACATGAAGAAAATTATACGCACGTTTTCTTCGAAAGCAATAGGAACATTTTTACAGTACTACGTATGTACAACTATACTCATTAAGTTAATAAAGAAATTTGAATAATACTTAAGGAATTAACGATTGTTTTCATTGCTGTGACTTGAGTTTTCAGGCAGTCAATATTTTATATATTTTAGTATATTTTTTTGATTCTATTTAAATAATTTAAAATTAATAAATTTAGATTGAGCAGTTTAAAGACTTCTAGCTTAACGCGTTCTAAAATTATCATGCAATCAGTCGCACAGAAGATTAAGAGGCACTTCTCTACAAACTACTAGCAAAGATTGTAATTTTTTTTTATCATTAGAAAACTTACCTGACGTTTTAGGTTTACTTGTTACAGGTTATTACATTGTTCTCGAATTATCGTGCATACATTTTTCAATAACATTTGTTTGGTATCTACGTAAAGGTTTCGCTGGATTTACGCCGTTACATTCTGGTATCTGAAAATGTTGTAAAAAACGAATGGAAAATTTTGGATATCGAGATTAGTGCGTTCTAAAATTATCGTGCAGAACGTTTGATCATATTTTTTATATGTATTTGCTAATAATTGCTACGGGAATTTAAACTTTTGGACAATAAAATATCTCATTGCAGGTACGGAAAGACAATGGAGTAAACCAAGAAACTCTTTCAGGAAATTACCATACACTTGTTGTTAAAGAAATTTCTACTTCCACCTGACCGAACTCGAGATGACACGAATAAGAGTTAAGCTATGAAGCTAAAAGTTGATGTGATTAAGCTTCTAGTTTTAATGATCAAAATCATCTCGATTACTTAAACAAGTTCGTTTAACTTGAACGGATAACTGTTATATAACTACATATTATCACTACATTTTTAAAATGCACCAACTAGGTGCTTAAATAAATCTTACACTGCTCCAGTACTTCTGTATTTTTTCAATTTAAACCCATTACACGGTAGATACATTACTTTAATAATTTCAAAATTGTCTTCAAGAAAATTATACACATGTCAGTGTTCGCTCTCACATGTTATGATACATGTATCATCTAAAAACAAGTTCAAAGATCGATCAATGAACACCATAAATTACAAAAATTTCATCACACTCCGAAATGATTTCCTTAAAACAATTAGACAGATTAAAGACACGATAGCAATTTAATTGAAATTATTCCACTAAACTTATACTCGTATGAGGTCAGGATTTATTATAGTTGACTGATAGGTTTTTTTCACGTCAGCTATTTTGCAGGATGAGGGTAAAAAAATCATTGACAGTTTCAGTGCGAATATTGAACTTGGTTTTTCAACAAAATTTCTTCTTTTTTAATTTTATGTATTCAGAAGCGCTACTGAATCTTAAAAGTAAAAGTAAATTTAAAGAAACTGTTATAATTATTGCGGTGGCTTTTATATTTAACGTCAGCCCTAGATTACTAAACTAACTTGAAAAACTAAACTAACTTGAAAACGAAAAAATTACAGGTGATTATATTAAGAGCTCGCGGAATTAAAAAGTGATTGGATATCTCATCAGACCTAAGAGATATGGCGGAATTTGTGAAAAAAAAATTCAAAACCCAGTTCACACCCTGAGGGGTTGAGTTCAAAAAATCTATAGATTTATATAGAGCTTCGATAGTGGACCCATTTGCAAAAGAATTGCTGATATGGGTGAAGGGGTGTGGGAAGGGGGGATAATAATGCGTCCGAAACGCTCGAAAGACGCTCGAGACATTATAAAATCCATATCTCGTAAACGCTTAATGTCACGAAATTAAAACTTAATGAACATCTGTAGGTATACTAGGAGAATAGATCGGAAAGAGTGGGGGCAGTGGTGTGCGGAGGTGGGGGATGAAAAACTTTAGATTACTATATCTCACGAACCAATTGCACTAGAAAAATAAAATTCGGTTTGTGTATAAAGGTTGACAAATTAAGTTTGCTTGAAGTGAAGGGGATAAGAATTTATATCTCGAGAACCTATAATGATATAAAGCTGAAACTTGCTATTTTGATAGAGCTATAGTAGTACCATGTTGGCAAAACATAATTTTTTATAGGAGCAGTCTGGTACGGGGGTGGGGGGTATTTTTCCTAACTATAGAACGGCTTATGCTAGAAAGTTGAAACTCGTTATGTACTCGTATATGTAAATCAACTAGAAAAGTAATATTGATTAAAAAAAACTTAAATATCCATTGGCGTAGCAGTAAAAATGGAATGCATATATTTTCACGATTTTCGTCATATCTATTAGGTCTTTCCAAATATTGAATTCATTTTTATTGTACGGATTCTTCATACAAATACCTAGAAAGCGTTTTCAGGATTTTTTGAAATTCGACCCCCAAGGTTGTTGTATACATTTTCACGAATTCAGCTGTATCCCTCAGGTCTGATTAGATATCGAATAACTTTTCACTTCCGCGGGCTTGTTTAATCACCTAAAACTCGTTTTCAAGTTTTTTCCTTTAGTTGATTTCAGGATTTTTAGATATTCAACTCCAATGGGACGTAATGCTTTCGACATATTTCTTAGGATTGATGAGATATTAGATTGGATTTCACTTCCACAGACTTTTTATATAATCACCTCCTAATCACGTAACAACTGATATTATACTACGACTTAGACTGCGACCCGGAGTATGACCCAATTATGTATTTAATTCATATGTTAGGGAGGGAGGGAATCAAAGTGATTGCGTAACCGGACGATCTAGTGATTTTGGTCTCAGGAATGTGCCCTTCCGTGATCAGCGAGATCATGGATGGAGCTCTGGGTAAGGTAAGCACTTGGGCTACCGGCTGTGGCCTCAGTGCAAATCCGGATAAAACTGAGTTGGTGCCATTTACCAGGAAACCCAAGATACCAGACTTTAACCTCCCCCGCCTCAACGGCCAACCGCTTCAGCTCTCCTCCAGGGCAAAGTATCTTGGCGTTATCCTCGATTCAAAGCTGAGCTGGAAACTCAACATAGAAAAGCGGGTGGAGAAAGCGCGTCTGGCTTTCTACGCCTGCAAAAGAACCTTCGGCAAGAAGTGGGGACTCAAACCTAGGATGGTTTTGTGGCTGTACACTGCCGTAATACGTCCAATTCTCAACTACGGGTCGCTAGTCTGGTGGCCAGCTTTGAGTAAGGGTTATAACAAAAACTAAGCTCAGTAGAGTTCAACGAAGTGCGGCAATAGGCATCACAGGTGCTATGCGGTCATGCCTGACCGATGCTCTAAACGTGATACTCCACCTCCTACCAATCGACCTTTATATAAAAAACACCGCATCAAACAATGCCGTCAGACTCAAAGAATCTGGGTACTAGACTGCGAAACCGTACGGGCATAGCAACATCCTGGGACAATTACCAAAGGAATTGGTTACGTCACCGACTGACTACATCACCCCCAAACTGAGTTTCACGAAAGGCTTCTCTGTTGGTTTCGCAACTAGAGAGGAGTGGAAGAACAGTGCGGTGGAAACAGACTTCGACACGATAATATTTACCGACGGTTCAAAAATGGACTGCGGGGTAGGGGCAGGAATTTTCTCTGATACACATAATGTCGCTAAGTCCTACTGCCTACCGGACCACGCTAGCGTCATCCAGGCGGAGAACTGGGGATCCGTGAGGCTTGTCGGACATTGAAACACGACTTATCACCAAAACGCAACATCGTTATTTTCACCGATAGCCAAGCCGCAATCAAAGCACTAGATTCGGCTAACATCTCCTCTAAACTGGTACAGCAATGCCGTAGCGAACTAGCCGGTTTAGCGGAGCGGCTCAAAGTTTCTGTGCTCTGGGTCCCGGGGCATAGAGATATAGTGGGAAATGAGCGGGCTGATGAACTGGCCAGGAAGGGCTCTGCCCTTCCCGGCTCTTTTGCAGAACTAGTCCACGTTCCTTTAGGAGTTGTCAGGAGAGACATACTCTTCCACTTCCAATCAGCGGCTAAGTCCAGACGGAAAAGCCTGACCACCTGCGCCATATCTAGGAAGATGTGACCATCTTACAACCAAGCCAAGTCAGACAAACTTCTATACAAGACCCGGGCAGACATCTCCAGAATCACGGCGATTAGTTGCCAATTGGGGATCATGCTGCCAAATTGGGCATTCCATTTAATGCACACTGCCGCAGCTGCCAGGACCCAAATGAGCGGGAGTTCATTCCCTTTGCGAATGTCCGGCTTTAGCTAGTGACCGAGAGCGAGCACTAGGCAAACCCTTCTACGGGGACCTGAGGGAGATTTCATTTAAGAAAATTGGAGAGTTATTAATTCTTCTTAAACAGTACAGGATGGATATAAAGGATCAATTTTCCTCGCACTCATCCTTTAAATTCCCCAGTCGCAACAACCGCCAACATCCGGGTTTCATACGAGTTTGTGGTTTCAAAACGGCCATTGAGCTAATTGAGCTCCGTCTAGAGAACAGAGCTGCCACTTAAACCAACCAACCATATGTTATATGTGGCAGCGGTGTAAGTATTCTAGCGCGAAACCATTCTAACCGTCTTCTGAACTTTTTTTTAGGCTTTCAGTCACATAATTACCTACACATCTCAAACGGTTTCGAGCTTCTACCCAACTAATAATAAAGTTGCGCCCAGACTGTTGGCAGATTTTTAAATCTAGATTAGGGTTTATTGATACTTGAAGTTAGGAACAGTGCAGTCTAGCCCCATTCAATGCAAACGAAAACGACGTTCATGTTATGTCCTTTTGTAAGCATGCCAAACATTTTAAAATTATGATTTGGTATAGTCAAATATATTTCGAAGTGTACGGTCTTTTAACTGAATATTTGACCTGAATTAGAAGAATTATGCGATAAAGTATAGTTTTCCACAACTTAGTTTGTTGTTGGGTAAGTTAAAATTTAAATGGGTTTATTATTTCCCAATTTTATTTTCGTTATCAGTTTGAGAACTGGCGCTCGTATAAGGAGCAACGTCCTACTTTTCATATCGCCTATATGTTGTAATCGCAGTACACAAAATTTAAAATCGTATTGAAACATCGGGAATGAACGCAAATACGTTTGTAGTACTTTATCCAGCGGAAAGTTGTCGCCGTGTGGTCGTCGTTGCATTCTAGTCGTCGAACTTTATAATTTAATAAAGTCAAAAGTCTTTTATCAATAAAATTTTTAATACAAACAATTCAGTGTCGAGATTAAAAATATAATGAAAGTAATCAGTAAAGAAATGTAAAATCCATACACACACGGAGCATGTAGAGCAGAATAATGCGATTTGCTGACTTACTTTATAATATTCGTTAATCTCTCAAACACCAAGTAAAGTCAAGTACTTGTTGTTTGCAAGTAAACTAAAGAAAAAGTCGACAAGTTTTAGCTGCGCTAACAAAATAATCTAAGAACTTGTTGGATTCGAACACAAAGAGATCGGGTCGGTTTGAATATTGTAAGTAATTACAGTGCCGATAGATTTTAAGTCAAAGTCAAAGAGACTTTGAAGTAGTGGACGGCGTCTTTTCTCGCGTCAATATATAAAGTAAAATCGTCAAGCGATTCTGGTCATTTTCTTAAAAACTTGACGGGACGGTAGTTGTAATCGTCGTATCGCGTAAACGCGTTTCCATCATATAAACTTCAAAAAATATCCGATCGAGTTTTTACCGACGTAAGACGGTGATCGAGACGTACGTATTTTAGAGCATTTTAACTACCTGGCCAAAACGTAAAGATCTTAGATCTTCGAGATATTGAGCATTCGGGTGAAATGTGCTGAGTCTGATGTGCGGGTGGATACCATCGTGAGAGAGCTGACTGATCTTCTGGGCATGGTTCATCTGTGAAGTGATTAATAGCGGCTTTTCTGCATTTCGTTGTGACACAGTGATCTTTGAGATGCTGCGGTACTTTTCGATCTTAAGAGTGTTTGCCTAGGTGAAATAGTTTTTTCTTTTTTTTTTGAAGATCATAGAGTGTGCGCACTGAGCTTAAATTAAATGAAACGCGAGTTTAGGATCTTAGACGATCGCGTTTATTATTTTGTGACGATAATCGTGACTGAGACGTTTTTTTCTCTACTCCGGGCAAAATTGTGATCTTTTTCAATCCTGTTAAATAGTTTCGATACATTTCAACAATATTATTTCTACGATAACGAGTTTCCATTCCGAACATGGTTTTGTTTTGCAAACTGGTTTGATCGAATTTTGTTGAATATTTTCCTCTCATACGTTTGAGGCTGCTGCTGATGCAGCAACAGCAGCAATAGCAGCCACAACTTTATAGCACGAGTTTCGTACCTTTCGTTAAGGTGTTTCATGTATATAAGATCCATCTTGGGTATTTTACATACGAACATATGGAAATGTTTGTGTTGTGCACGATTCTTATAAATTTATTTTTCTTCATGTTTTTATCGGGGTTTTTTTCGTATACCTTTATGACTTATCGAAAAGTCTTTGTCACAATCACAAAAATATTTATCAACAATGAACTTTAGTCTTTGCATTTTATGCACAATGTACATATGTGCAGAGTCTAGATAAGAACAATGGAAACAGATTCACTGTCGATAGTGCTTCAATAAGTCTAGGTTTTAAATTATACCTAGCTATTTAAGTACATCCCACATTTTTTCTTTCGAAATTGAAAAATAACTTGTTTTCCACAAGTAATTTAGTAGTTTTGCGTAATTTTATCTCATTAACTTACCGAAAAAAAAACGAAACAGGTGTTAGTTGCTATGAGAGATAACCTTGTAGTAATTTATTGAATTTTGATATCGATAATATTTTTAAATTCTTGGAATGACATACCTATTAGCAACCCACATAACTGAGTAAGAGTTTATTTTTCTGATTATATTCATAATCTAAAATGAGTAACTGATATTTATTTGATAAAGATATTACAGCTCCTCTCATTGATTTTACTAATATTCTTATATTAAATAAAACCTGAAGAGTAATTAGCTGTATTAATTAGCTGTATCAGTCGATGATCATAGCAATGATGTCAAGTGGAATTTATTGACGCTAAGAATATTTCTAAGACATGTACATAGATTTTTCTTTATTATTCGAATAAAAAAATATTGTGATCGACCTGTAAAAAAATTTGCTACTCTGACTAGTAAACCCCAAAAAACAAAACTTATCCGTTTATCTACAGGGTGATTCAGCGTTGATTGGAAAAATATAAACTGCAAAAATAGCAAAGATCTAATGCGGAAAAAATTTTTATTCAAAAATGTTACCGTTACTGATTGAAAACTTTCAACTTTCTTTCAGGAAATGGTGCATTTTTTAAAATTCTTTCAAATACCCACTAAAACTTTGTGAGGGTGTACCACATTTGTTTGGGGTTGTCGACTGTAGAAACGATAAAGCAACGTTAAAAATAAACGATTTCAAATATTTTTGCTTATAATTTTTATTTTTCCAAATTAAAAGCGACCTAAAAATAGGTGTTTATAATATTTTCTCTACCACGTTATTTCGGGGTGAAATGTATGAATTTGCAGTAAACTTTTCGTATTTTCACGGTTCAGTGCTGTAGATCCCGAAAAGGTAAAAAAATTCGTCCTTACGGCGTATACGCCGTCTGCCGTGCGCAAACGCGTTTGAAGGACCAAAGTTCTCAAGTTTTCTTGTTGGTGATCTTTCGCTTTTCTGAACGTTTCTTTTAACGCTTTCTCACCATTGTCAGAATTGTTTTAATATTAAAATAATAGTTTACCATTTGCCTCGTAACAGTTTGATAATTTCATTAGCTTCGAAGGACTGTAGACTTTCAACAAATTCCTAAAGTACACTAATACCTTGTTTTAAAAATCATGAATATTAAAATAATAAATAATTGATTCAGGACAATGGGTCAAGTGTACTTCAAGTGATATTCTTCCTTACGTTTTTAATTCTTCCTTTTATCTGTTAGAAATACATTTTAATATTTTTATCCATATCGGTTATCGCATGAACTAAATAAAAATAATTTAAAAGTGTCCTGTGAAAAATACGGATATAGTAATAATAATAATATAATAAAGAGGACCTTCAAAAATTTATTATAATATCTAGGTAAATATCGTATTTGAATATACTACCCATGACCAGTTTAGGAAACGATTAGGCTGCAATTTATTCCAGAATGCTTCTCAAAAACGAGCCGTTTCGCCTATTTTTATGTAGAGCTAACTATAACTTTCTTCAGATCTGGGATTGAATAGAAAAAAAAACAAAAAAAAGTTAATTTAATGAAGATTCCGTTTGACTTTCGTCATGATAAGAAACAGTGGAGAAAAACAGTGTAAAAACGTTAGAATATTAATTTTACATATTTATTCCTAAAGCTAATAATATTACACTCTATGCCATGCTGTCAAATTTTTTTGAAAAATTTGATGAAATGTTCTGTAAAATTTTTTGCGCCAAAATAGACTTTCTGTAGAACAAATAAGATAATGTGGCAAACAAAAATTTTATATGCTCTACACGAAATCTATTTTGACGGAAAAAAATTTGACAGAACTTTTCGTCAAATTTGTTTAGTCAAATATTTGACACCATAGCAAACAATGTAATACTAGCTTAATAAACCGTGAACAGTGTTGATTTTTATCCACTTTTTTTTATCGCACCGCACGTACGTTAAACGTTAAGCTGGTGCGTTTTTGCTGCAGTTGTAGCGTACCGTGATTGTTGGATATTATTAATTAAGTGCATTCATTAAAATTCGAAAAAGATTGATAGGTGAAAATTGCGTGCAATATTGAATTTTAGAGGAAATAATAGTCGCAATTTAAAACAAAATGAATTGCTATACGGTCGCGTCACACGTTTTGTTTATTATCTCTTATCATTTCCGTATTTAATAAAAAAACGAAGAACATTATTTATGTAACTAGTGCCTTTCTGTGATCTACATACCGTTAGCGTCCCTATACTAAATATGAAATTCTTATCTATTATTGTTGTTCTAGCCATATTTTGTTTAATTTTTTTATGGCATCAAAATACAATTTTCAGGCTATTTTAAATTTATTATTATAACAAAATTTTGTGATTGCTACTATTTTGATAAATTCCGAAAAAAATACCATCTGATTTTCCTTTCGTGAACGCTTTAAGGTAGAAAGTTTAAACGCATACGAATAATTTCAGTACGCGTGTTTTTTTAGATTTTTGAGTTAGTTAAGCTTGAGTTAGTCAAATATTCAAATCCCCGCAATTTTCTTTTGATATTTCTTTTAACTGAACGATTACTTGAAAATGCTTTAGTCTGCTAAAATAGAGAATGGGAATTCACACGGTTTCTTAATCTAAATTGTGATTTTTAAACGTCTTATTTATTAAATAAAATGAATTCAAGATGCAAATCTTTTTTTTTAAAAAAAGTTCTTATCTGAATTATTGAAATTGTCAAGAAAGGTAGCCGGGGTTTAATGATTCACATTTTTAATTTATTATTTTTTATCGCCGCATGTACTTAGCTTACAAGGCGCCTATCTGGCTCTGTCTAATCCTTTAGGCTGTAGCTCAGGAAATAAAATAAATAAAATAAATATTTTTTATCCGAATCAAATGTACCAGAAATTTTTTTTTATGTATATAGGATTACAAATCGAGTATACTAACTTTAAAATTTTTGAGGAAATTTTTTGTTCACGGAATCGGGGAGCAATTTTTTCAAAACAAAAAATTTGTATATCTTAAGATCTGTACCAGATATGGTCTTAAAATTTAATAGTAGTTAGATACGGTAGACCTCTAACAGAGAAAAAAATTGTGGTGAAATGTAGGGAGAGATGATGGAAAGGAAAAATTCTTTTTTATAACGATATCTTTGTAGAGCCACCATAAGGCATACTAGAAAAATAAATAAAATTGATAGGGGTAGCAAGGTACGCGGGTTGGGATGGCTTTTTGTATCTCAGGAAGGGTTCATACTAGAAAATTGAAACTTAGTATGTATATGTAGATGTACTACGAAAGTAATTAAAGCAAAAAGAAGTTTAAATTTCCATTGTGTACGGAGGTAGGGCAAGAAAATTGTCCGTGGAAGGAATGGTGAACTACGATTTAGTTAAAATGTAGTAAAAAAGGACGGAAATCGCTACCAAATTTTACATTAATAGGTGAACATACTCGAATTATCGCTAGTTCCAGTCGAATTTTACAATTACACATTGCGTATTTTACCTAAAAAATTTAGCTGAATTTTCAAACAAACTTTACAAATATTTGTATGAGTGCTCACGAACTTTTATAAGATAATTTCAGCTTTACACCTCAAATTGTTATCAAGTTATCGCAAGTTCGGAGAAATGCAAGTATTCCGGAATTCAGAAATTTTTCAAGCCATTTTTTGTTGGCAGACTTACTCGAAGGACTCGTTAAATTTTCATGATATTAATTCAAAATTAAACATATACGCCTTGCTTGAAGCATTCTGGAGTTTGTCGCTCAAAATTTGAAAAGTCTTTTACGAACTGTAAATGGGAGCTACAAAAGAAGAAGCGCGATTTCGCCGTGTAATTAATTTGGTTTTAGAAATGCATACGAAATTGTAAGGTCCTAGTTCCTGAATAATCGAGTTTTCAGGTTTTTTCCGTTTGATGCTTATTCGTTTAGTTTAGACTCACTCTAGTCCAACTCTACCGAATCAAGAAATACCAGCTATACTGGAATGAATTTATATGTATCTAAGATTATCAAGTATGACATTTTTTAAATCTTTCGCACGTGTGAATATAACCAAAACTCGCAAATCTGCTCAACAACATAATATTACGTAAATTAATAGAATCACATATGTTTCGAGTACGAAGTTTAATAACTCTTAATCATAATTTCATACAAAGTCCATTTGACTTCTTGATAAATTGTGATAATTTTCACTATACTACAGTATTTTTCTTGTGATTCTAGCGATATGGCATGTGGGAACAAAGTTTAGTCTAATACTTAAGGCAAAGCTCAGTGTGTAGATTCATATGTAATTAATAGCTTCTTTTATTTTCGTTCCACTAGTGTCTAGTAAATTAACATGAGTTCAAAATTGATTGAACTGTGATACGTTAGTCACACAATAAACAAATTGCAACAAAAATGAATGCTGACAAATCGAAATTCGCTGTGATCAAGTGCTGTTAAAATAAAAATTATAATTTTGTGATAACCTAACCAATTTCGGTTCAGACATTTAAAAAAATAAAATTCATCTTGCAAAAAGTGCATAAGTCAATAAAATTAGTTAAGAATATTTTTTTTGTTTATTAACCTGCCACAAAATGATGGAATTAATACAAAACGAAACGCGAGCTGAACTTGCTTTGGGAGCTCTTTCAATTAGTGAAGAAAAACCGGTCTATAATCCAACAACGATGCCAATCGGTCAGTCAATGCCCGAAATGGTTATTATTAATAATAAACTATCCGGTAGTGCAGTCGGTGAGAAAAGCATTAAAGTACCGGATAATGATTTGAAAATGCTTGCAACGCTACCATCTCGGGATGCTGTTGATATAGAATTTCGGGATTTGGCGTATACTGTCAATCTTGGATTCAGAAGAGGTGAGTAGTTTATATAAATTTTTTTTAATGTACCGAATTTACATTTTCTCTGTTTTTTTAACATTTGGTGTTTATTCTTCTTAAACTATTATTGTATTACACAGGTGACACCGTGCCAAATATTTGACTAAAATCATTTTACGAAAAGTTCATTCACTTTCTTTCTGTTAATGAATAAAAAAAATCTGCTAACAGTCTGGGCGCAACTTTATTACTTTATGGGTAGGAGTCCAAAACGTGTTTAATGTTTAGATGCGGTGTAGGTTACCATGCGACTGACAACCTAAAAAATAACGTTCCAAAAAGCCTCCTGGTTATTCCTTAGGTTGTCAGTCGCATGGCAACCTACATCGCATCTAAGCATTAAACACGTTTCGGACTTCTACCCATAAAATAATAAAGTTGTGCCCAGACTGTTGGCAGATTTTTTTTAATTATTAACGTATTTTCTTATCAATAGAATATTCCATAGAAGTAAAAGCGAACTCGATCACATTAAACGTAAGAGATTTTCGGAATCAGTCAAAATTTGAACAATACCTCCAGGGGGCTTAATATGGAAAAATACTTAAATCGGTTTTTTCCCCGACTATGTTTTAAGCTTATAGAAGTAAAAGTAAATTCCAAATCCCAATATACCTAAGAAATATATCAGAATTCGTGAATATGTACACAGCTACTTTACACCCCCTTAGGGGTTGGATATCGGAAAAATTTGAAGAAAGTTTCTAGGCGCTTATATAAATAGCCCGCAGAAGTAAAATTGCTTTGATAACTCAACATGTCTAAAAATTTTAACGAAATTCGTGAAAATGTGGATTCACGGACATTTTTTTTACTCAACCTCTGAACGCCAATAAAAATCTGAACTTTTTTTTTGCTTTAGTTACTCTAATTGCACATCTACATATACGTACTACGTTTCAACTTTCTAGCATAAGCCGTTTATGAGATATAAAAACCACTCCTAACCCCCGTACCTTGCTACCCCCATGAACAATTTTATTGTTCTAGGATGTCTCTATAGTGGCTCTATATAATTCTAAATTTTTAGGTTTCTATTCATTACGGTTTTCGAGAAATAAAAATCAGATTTTTTTTTCTTTCTACCCCCTTTCACCATCACCCTTTACACCACACCCCTAAATTTTTTTTCACTACTAGAGGTCTACCTACTCCAACTCCTGTAAATTTTTCAATATCATATCTGATACGGTTTCAGAGATATAAAATTTACATTTTTTGAGAAATTGCTATCCCCCCACTTTCATGCTCCACCTCCCCCCTCAAAAAGTTTACATTCAGTAGACTCCTCTTGTGATATTGTAATTCAAAGTTTTTCACCCTCCACCCTGACACCCCAGCACACCCTTAAAAAAGAAGTATCCCTAAGGACAAACACAAAGTTTCAATCTTCTGACATCAATCGTTCAGGAGATCTCGATTTTAGAATGTTTCAATCCTGGCTTTCAAGCGTTTTGGACTCATTGTTTTCACCCCCATTTCCACACCCCTCAATCCCTTATCGACCATTGAGTCCACTATCAAAGTACTATATAAGTTCCAAGTTTCAGCCTCCTAGCATAAGTAGTTCCTGAGATCTAGAAACCAAAATGTTTCGTCTAAAACGCTCCCCTCTCCTCCCCCCGTACACACCCACTCTCCGAAAAGATACCAGTCGTAGGAGACACAATCTACCCACCATAAATTTAAAATTTCAACTTAATACCTCAACAGGCTATGCCCCTTCAAACGATTTTGCGTACGGCGTACGGCGGACAGACGGACATTTTTTTTTTGCTTTTTTGGTGTTTAGTAGTCCTAAAACGTGTAAATACAAAATTTCAGGGTAGCAAATTTTTTTGAAATTTCAGGTCGATCACAATACTTTATTATTAAAAAATAATAAAGTAAAATTATGTGACAAACAAAAAGTGAAAATAGTCAAATATAAGAAAGCGTGACATACAGTGTAATACTAACTTTAGTAATACTGAAAATAATTTTTGTAACACGTTAAGGTATGTGCTTTTATTCCAGTTTGATATTTTTTGGATGACATTGATATAGAAGTGATATAGAAACTTCAGGGTCAGGACACTATGATACAAATTTCTAGAATGAAAAATATTTAAATGTAACCTTTTACAAAGAGTTTGCTTGAATCTTTGATTCATCTGCTTTGAAAAAATTAATTTTATTATTGAGGAAAATTAAAGATTTTTAAGCAAGCTCTCTCCTAATGTAAAAATGATGTAATGTGGTGGAATATTGGCTTGGGGAATAAAAATTTTTGAAGAAAATCAATTCTTATATCTTAAGAACCGTTTCAGATATGAACATTAATAATTTTAGAAATTTCGAAGTCAGGCCCAGTAGCCCCAAGCAGAGTGATGGAGGTGTGGGATATAAGGGTGCAAAGCAAAAAATTCTAACGTCTTTGCAGAGATATTACAGGGGATCCTGGATTTGCTCCTCCAATTAACAGACAATATTACACTACCTATCGCACTGGCAACATTATTATTGTAATAATTAAAATTAAAAGATATTCAGAAATAATCACTACTACGTATCTACTAATAACTAATGCATTATTAATATTTATCTTGCAATTTATTTCCAAGACGCGACAAAGTTGCAATATATGAAGCTCAGAATATCTTTTGATAACAGTTTTTCTATTTGCACATGTTTCCATATTGTGTTTGTAACTTTGGTATAAACTATGTCAGGCGATTATCTTCTTCCGTTTGATTTTATTCTGTTTTTTTTACCAAGAATTTGTTCTTTGTTGTCTCTGGTAAGCATAGATAGTTTTTACAAAGTTTATTTTTTTGTTATTGCATTTTAATCTAATCGGAAAATTGAAACGTAGTTCTTCACTGATATTGTCCACTGCAATAGGAAACTTTCTAAAAATAAAGCACACATCAACATAAATATTATTGATATTATTTAAGTATCTACAGACTGTTCTTATAAACTTGAATTTGATCAACATAACATATTTAATTAAATAATAAAATTATTATTTGTTAATTTGGTTAAAGTGCACGCTAACGTCGTAGCAAATAAACATTTAAAATAAATTGATGATAACTACAAATTTTAGAAATTTTTTAGATAAGGTTAACGAATGAAATCTCTAGTCTGCAGACAAGAAATACTTGTGATCTTGCTAAATTCAATTAAATTAAGTTGTTTTATAATAAATAGCTTAAGTATATGGCAATGGAATTATGTGTGGAAATTTTCGTGACTAATTATAGATAATATATCACTCTGCATAAACATTCTCCTTGATAGTGTGAACTCACTCATTGTCAGCTCCGAGCGCTTTATGACTTGTAAAGTTTCGAATCACTTAATTGAGCATTTTACAACATTCAAGAATAATTGCTTAAAATCTGGTTCACCTTTAGCACTGCCACGCTACTAAGGTATCGAGATATCGACTATAAATTTACTATCCACAGCAACAACTGCTGATAGGTCAGATGAATGATATTTAATTTACTCGTATCTACAATGATAAGTCTACAGGTATGATTTTCTTAAAAATTTTATTCATTACCGTGACTTTGAAACCAGTACGAATTACGAATCAAGGTTGGATTATTAATTTCAGAATTATTGATATTCTTTTTTACTTAATGTCTGTTGAACATCGGATCGATGGGACGGGCCAATCCAGTGGGTGCATTAAAGATTCAACTTGTAATTGAATGGATAAAAGATTACACCCATATGCGAATTGATTGCTAATGCGTCACCATACAGGGAAATTTTAAAAAATTGCGTTCTTGCAATCTTGCAAATGAATATTTTATACTCTAGATAGAAAGAGTATTATAAGTTTAATCCAGCCCGACCAAGCTAAATTGTGAAGTGTGCACTCTCAGAAAATCCCATGATCCTCTCTATCATTGCATTATAAAAATAATGTACATTATGAAACTCTCAATTTAATTTACTTACTTACTTACTTATTTATTTAGTTATTGCAGTTATTCTTTAAGATATTTACAGTTTATACAATTTTCGTAGAGATCAGACGGGGAAAAAATTATTGTCTTTACAACTATAGTGTAGTATTTCTATTTCTTGACAAATTATGTTATTAATTAAAGTGATACTTCATTTAGGAAAATTTCAATTCAATTTTAATTTAGTTTATCCTAGTTTTAAGTAATTTTAAGGTACCAATAACGTTTTTATAGTTCCCATTTTCCTTATGAAAATCAAAATACTAAATAAGAAATAGTTTTAAATTTATGCACAAAAGAAACGTTATGAAGATATGAGCACTGACTTAACAGAAATATTGCACAAACAGTTTTTATATGGGTACATTTTTTGGAATGATATAAACATCTATCTTAATCCAGCCCGAGAAGTTTCAAACACATACTCGTAGAGCGGAGCCTCGTATAAAAAAAGTTATATAACATTTTACTTTATTATTTTAATAATAAAGTATTGTTACCGATTTTTAAAAAAAAAAAATTTGCTACCCTGAATATATACGTTTCATGACTAATAAGCACCAAAAAAGCAAAAAAAATGTTCAGTCCGTCTGTGCGCCGTCCGCCGTACGCAAAACGTTTGAGGGCTTATAGCTCCTAAGCCCTATTAGCTATTGAATTGAATTTCAGTGATGAGGGTGCAGAGGGTGAGGGGAAGGGTGAAAAATAAAAAGTTTCGATTTCTATATCTCAAGAACCTATACTGATATAAAGCTGAAACTTAGTATTTAGATAGAGCTATAGTAGTAGCATGTTGGAAAAATACAATTTTGTATATGGGTAGTATGGTACGGGGGTGGGGGGTGTTTTTCCTAACTATAGAACGACTTATGCTACAAAGTTGAAATTTTGTATGTATATGTAAATCAACTAGAAAAATAATTCTGATTAAAAAAAATTCAAATATCTATTGGCGTTGGGAAGTGGGGCAAAAAAAATGGTCAGTGAAAATGGAATGCATATATTTTCACTATTTTCGTCAATTTCAAATATTGAATTAATTTTTTTTGTACTTCATAGAAATACCTAGAAAGTGTTTTCAGGATTTTTTGAAATTCGACCCCTAAGGTGGTGTAAAGGGGATGTATGCATTTTCACGAATTCAACCGTATCCTTCAGGTCTGATTAGATATCGAATAACTTTTTACTTTCATGGGCTTATTTAATAATCACCTAAAACTCCTTTTCAAGTTTTTTCCCTTTTCAACCCCTAAGAGGGCATAAACGGGTTGAACACGTTTTCACGAATTCCGTCATATCTCTTAAGAGTGATAAGACATTAGTTTTTACTTCCTATGGCTTTCTTAATATATGTCTAAAAACTCATTTCAGAATTTTTGGATCAACTTCAAAGTGGGTGCAAGGGGTTGCATATGTTTTCACAAATTCTTACATATTTCTTAGTTCTAATGAGATATCGAATTCAATTTTATTTCCTAAGGCTTCCTACATAATCGTAAAAAAGTTGATTTCAGGATGTTTGTTATTCAACTCCAATAGGACGTAATGCTTTCGACATATTTCTCAGGATTGATGAGATATTAGATTGGTTTACACTTCCACAGACTTTTTATATAATCGCCTACAAACGCATTTCCGATTTCAAGTAATGGTCCAAAACCAAATCACGAAAAACCCTCTAATGGCGTAACAACTGATATTATACTAGGACTAAACCTCGTCCCGGGGTATGACCCAATTATGTAATTCATATGTTATATGTGGCAGCGGCGTAAGTGTTCTAGCGCGACCCCATTCTAACCGCTTGCCGAACTTTTTTTAGGTTTTCAGTCACATAGTAACCTACACCTCATCTCAGAATTAAACTCGTTCCGAACTTCTACCCAAGAAATAATAAAGTTGCGCCCAGACTGTTGGCAGATTTTTTTTGCTTAGATGTGGCCAAAAACCCCAAATCTGCTTGCTGTCCGCATATCTATCCGTCTATCCGTTTGTCCATCTGTCCGTCCATCCGCCAGTCTGTCCGTCCATCCGTCTGTCCATCTAGCCGTCTGTCCATCAGTCCGTCTCTCGGTCTGTCCGTATGTTCGTCCGTCTGTCTGTTCATCTGTCATTCCGTCTGTTAGCACGGTAACTCAAGAACGTATTAACTTAGGAAGTTGAAATTTTTTCACACAGGTCCTGTTTGTAAGGTTTAGGTTTGTCGCCGCCATATAAAATATCACCAGAAATATGTGCAAGTCACAAAACTGTTATAGCGGGTTTTGTAACTTGCATATATTTCTGATGCTTTTTCATATTCAAGAAAACGTTAAAGCAGCTTCTATGTACAAAACTTTTTGTAACTTGTTCTTAGAAATAATGTTGATTACTTCTGACTGTTTGATGGCATTAAGTTTAAATTTTGGGTGCATTCATTATCCAACGGTTACAACTAAAAACCTGAATACGAAGAACATCATGCGAGTCCTTCGTGTAGCCGTCATATAAAAGTCCTAAAAAACTCCAGTATTAATCTCCCAGACGCTGCCGCTACCGCTGATTGTGACTTTCAGTACGTCTCTCTCATAATTTTTAGCTGTTTCGTTCCGAAAATCAAATTATAAAATATTAATTTAACTCTGCCCCTTTCGAAATTGAAGATATTTAATTAATTCTGCTTTTCAATATACATACAAACATACATATGATGATGCACTCAAATTAAGTAGCGGATATGAATTTTGAATTTGATGAATAAAATTTTTTCTGGTAAACTCTCGTTAAACGAGTCAGTAAGTAACTACGTACATATTTCCAAGTATTAACTGCTCTAAACACCCCGAAAAATTGCATACATTACAATAAATACAAGGCAAGATTGTTTTAAGATATTAACACGAAAAGTAAATTTGCACTTACTATAATCATGTCATAAAAATGTGCCTAAAGTTAAGTTACCGGAATTATGTGAATTAGTAATAAGTATCGAGATGAAATGACGGCAGCATCTACTCTAAAGTTTTAAACCTTGAGTGTTTTCTGCAAGCAACTTACGTCAATCTGATCACTTTATAGTGCGAATTTCTTTAAGAGAGCTCATTAGACTAGTGTCTAAGATGTGGTCTTGGGCGCATGGGTACTTCTTCCGTACATGTGGGATCACAACGGACCCATTTGCGGTCTATGTGTTTGGTCGCTTAAAGTGGCCACCCACCTTACCTAACCTAACTAAGTGTCCATGTGGCGACGCAAGTATGCATTAATGCACGCTTGCACAATTAGCTACAAATTCAGAACATATAATTATATTTAATAATGGCGTAGTTTTGTAATGGAAATTCATAGTACGCGTTCTTGTAAATATATATATAGAGTTCATGAAGGCATTTTCTCGAAACTTTATAATTCGAATTTGTTTTAAGCGTAATGCTTCACTTAAATTAGATAAATTCAATATATCATATAATTTGATCCCCAATATCGAGTATAATATATATTAAAAAACAAAATTTGGTAATTTAATTTCACTTTATTATTTTTAATAAAGTATTGTAATTGACCTGAAATTTCCAAAAAAATTGCTAACTTAAATTTTAAAATTTTCTAGTTTGAGTGCAGTTTGACCCTGCAAACGAGAAAAAAGATTGTCTGTAAGGCGAATACGCCGTCCGACGTCAGCCATCCGTCGTACTCTGTACGTAAACCCGTTTGAAGGCTCGTAGCTCCCAAACCCTTTGAACTATTAAGTTGGAATTTTTTTAGTATAGGTAGATTGAGTGGAACCCTTTAAGTGGATAAAATCTAGTGGTAGGGGTTATAGAAGTAGTAAGGTTTACAGGAGGAGGTTTTTTTTTTGTTATCTCTAGAATGGCTATGCAAGAAAAGCAAGTTAAGCAAAACAAAAATTCAAGTTCGCATTGGTGTACGGAGATGGGGTTAAAAATTTAAAAAGGGGTTGTGTGATACATTTGTACGAATTTCGTCATATCTGAAAGATCTGTCGATGTATTGCATTAAATTTGACTTCTCCGAGGATTTTAGATAAGCACCTTGATTAATTTTTTTTTTAAGTTTTTGGGCAAATAACAATAACGTATTCACAACATTTAATTGATTTAATTGACTTAATTGAATTCCTTTTTATGTCATTTTAAAATTTACTTTTTCTCTAAAAAAATTGATTACCCGAGAAAAATGATGGTAGACACATTTCGCTATCGTTATCATTTTTCAGTATTATTTATACAACTGAATCGTAATTTCAAGTTGCAAAAAAAAGTTAAAATTAGGACTTTAGCCTCATTATTCATCTCAAACGCGTGCATTAATTTGTCTTTCTTGTCTACAGAAACATGTCAATGTTTGATCCACTCAAAGAAAAATTAAGAATAATTTTTCTAAATGTGGAACAGCACAGAGAATTTCGAAAAGAAAAAAAATTTAGTAGTTGATATCAATTTTATTTGTCGAAATAAATTTACTCAGTTCTTTTTTTCAACAGATAAAAAAATTCAAAAAATTGTTTTTATAGATAAAAATACAATTTTACTAGACCTGCGCTTATTATTGGGTTAGGTGTAATTGGATTATCTAAAATTTACATAGTCATATCAACGCTACTAATGACTATGTCAAAGTTTACTAATTAGGCTGCCAGCATTAAGCTTGGCTATTGTCGCTCAATAACGATAATGAGCAATAAGGTATTCTATTATAATAATTCTAATATAAGATTACAGTTGAAGGCCGTTAAAAAGCCGCAATAATCTAAACTTTATTCGAAGTCCAAAGTACTAACCTTGCTTTTGAATGTCGTTCTTCTTATGAAAATGGTATTTCTCTGATAGAGTTATACGCGTACGTCAATCAGTGACACTTCTGGAGTTTTGTTTTCGAATCTTATCAATAATAACTCGTACTTATTGCTATTTAATATATACGCGTATTTTGTTGCAAACAAAGCGTGTAACTTAAAAGAGAGAAAAGAATAACATTTTTAGAGATTTAATTTACAAAAGGTTCTTAAGGGTCAATGCGAATTTTACAGATTACAGTGTAAAACTATAATTTTTTTCGCGCCTTAAGTGTTAAAGATTGTACCAAACTTTGAACTTTGTTCAAATACCATTGATATGGTGTTAAGACGTAATATTGCGTAAAACATTAGGTTGAAATGGTCAAGTAGTTTTTCACAACAATTTATGTTTTATCAAATATAGATTGGAACAAACAATTAAAAATAAAAAAATTAATGAAATTGTTTTCAATAGTTATTTTTTTTAGAATCTACCCGATTTTAAGAAGCGTTTCGCCTTCCAAGCTTTCAAATTAAACTAACTATAAATATGATGCAGTTAATAAAAGTTACCCTTCACTAGTTGAAATACTGAATTATTTTTAATTTGAAGTTGCAGAAAGAATAGATTTGGAGTGTACATACTACTCAACTATTATATACCAATTTTTAGTTCTATTGATTTATTAGAACTCGAGAAAATTGATTTATCAACAAAAATCTGAGGACTTTCAGATGGTCCACTCGCCTTACAATCAGATAATACTTTTTTATCATTTTTGGTTGAATGGGGAAATGTTTTTTAATTACAGAGTGAAAAAATAACGACACGTGTTTCGTTTGAATTATTGAAAATTATATTGAGTAGGAAAAAAGGACTTGCGATCGATGGACGAAGAACAATATTTTGTGTTCGCTCCGGAAGATGTTTTTAGGACCTAAACACTATAACATAAAATGGGACCGTAATTAAATTAAGTTGCCGAGCCTACTGAAGCAAAAACGATTAAATTGGGATTGGTTCTAAAACTCGTTCTCGAAAATCTCTTATCTTTCCAAAACTAAAATACGTTAGTTTTGGAAAGAAAAAAGATTTTCGAGAAAATATTGCATTTAAAAATCTAATGATTTTCAAAGTTTCGCGATTTCTTGCCTTAAATCACAAATCATGGAAAATTAAGAATTTAACCCTTCGAAAACACAAATCTTATTTAATATATTTTTATTAAATCAGTGTGCACCTATTTTAAAAAATACATTGTTTTAAAATACACAAGGCATTTTGGATCCCAAGATTTCAAAAAAGCGGGATTTCAAAATTTTACCTTAAGTTTTCAAATTTTTACGTTTCGCTTAAAACGTGAAAAAAGGATTTAAAAATTTAATTAAATGGTAAATATGATTCTTTCCACCTAGTTATGTACAGTTCGATTACAAAAACTTATTACAAAAAAATTGTGTTACGAAATGTTAGTACAAAATTAAACTGTCCTGTACAAGCAGTTGTCAAGACAAAAACCCAGTAGATTTAAAATTTGTTTCGCTGTAGCTTGTTCTTTTTATACGAATTTTATTAACCTAACTAATTATTTTCTTTTGCATTTTCAGGTGGAAAAGAAATCCTACACGATGTGAACGGAAAATTTCCCGGTAGTCAACTGATTGCCATTATGGGTCCTTCAGGAGCTGGTAAATCAACTCTACTGGATGTTTTATCGGGTTTCAAGACAACAGGAGTAGAGGGTCAAGTCTTAGTAAATGGTCGACGAAGAGATTTAAGTAAGACGAAACTTTCGGTATGAAATCAATGAAATTTTCATAAAATAACCTGTTAATTTGCAGCTAGTTTTCGAAGAATGTCCTGCTATATTACACAGGACGATCGGTTACAGCCACTTCTTACTGTTGTAGAAAACATGAGAATTGCAGCCGATTTAAAATTGGGACCAAATGTTTCGGAAGATGACAAGGAAACGCGGGTTTGACTAAAAACTAACGTAATTAATACACGATTTAATTTAACAAATTGTCGTTTTTAGATCGAAGATATTTTAATCGGATTAGGTTTATATGAACACGACAGGACATTAACAAAGAATTTATCGGGCGGTCAGAAAAAGAGACTGTCCATTGCATTAGAGATGATCAGCAATCCTACGGTCATGTTTTTGGATGAACCGACTACGTGAGCAATTTTTTTTTAATATCGAGTATTGAAATAAATAAATTTTTTTTTAAATTTTCCTGAACAGTGGTCTCGACAGCCATTCCTGTAATAAAGTTGTCGAATTGCTCAAAGAACTTGCCAGTCAAGGACGAACTGTGATTTGTACTATTCATCAGCCATCTGCAAAACTTTTCCAAGAATTTAACCAAGTATACGTCCTTTCGAGCGGAAATTGTATCTATCAAGGAGGGACATCGAAATTAGTACCATTCTTAGATAACGTCGGTCTGCCGTGCCCGAAATACCACAACCCTGCGGATTATAGTAAGTACTGATCATTTATTTGAATATGCTATTTGAGTAAACGTTTTCTTTATTGTTTAAACAAAACTCTGATGACTGATGGAAAGTCAAATAAATCGTATCGTTGATAAAACATTTCCGTACAATACAGAAGTCTTTTCCCTGGTTTTATTGACTTATCTCTAAAGATGCACACTATATATTTTATTTGCATAGTGTATACAAACTCTGTTTGTTCATAAAATTGATAAGAATGTTAATTTGGTTATTTTGCTTTCTTGTGATGTATCAAGAAAGATTTGGGAATTGAATTAAACTTATAGTGTATCTAAAGAGCCCCATAAATGGTCACGCATGCGTGTCATTCAAGCATATCGCGATACGTTTTGGCTCCGCCCACAAAAATCAAAATTTTTTGATTTCCATCATGCCGCATGAAGACAGACCCACATATTCAAGTTTCCGACCCATACACTCATGGAAGAATGACACGCATGCGTGTCCGTCTATGGGCCTCTTAAGATTTATAAAACATGCGTTTCATAGTTTTTTTAATTAAAAACATTTAAACTTAACAGCATATAAAATATAATTTGAAATAAATTAATGTTTCCTCTTCCCTTAAATCCGTTGGGATCACGAGCCTCTAGTAGACTCCACTATTTTCGGGAGGAAACACCCAGGGTGTGAAATTTGATTAAATAATTGTTTTTGGGCAGTCTCCGAGTTACTTAATAATCTAACCTTACCTATCATTTTAAATTTGAGTTTTAATGAAATTTGCACTCCAATTACTCGAAACAACTTAAGCAAGCAAATTACTTTTAATCTAGATTTAAATAAAACGATGTTTCGGATTTTATTTAAATGGAAAACGATAAAAGTTGGTAGTTCAAAACACGTAATACTTACGACATTAATTTCACTTTATTAAAAAAAGAATTTCTTAAGTGATGAAATGATTTCAGTTAAATGAGGATAACTTCTGAACTAATTACGCTGGCGCGATAATCTTAGCCTAGAATTAAAGGTGATAAAACTAGATTTTATAATAACAAGAAAAAAGTTTTAGATGAATGGCATTGAACGAAAATTTTCACTCCAATCGTGGTGCACATAAAAGAAACCTTCTCTATGCAAAAAACTCATTTCCTTGGAATAATAATAAATTTATTTGAAATTTTTCAGTAATTGAATTAGCATGCGAAGAATATGGTCGAGATTCACTCGATTCTCTAATCAAAGCAATGGGCAATGGTTCGGATGTTACGTGGTTTGAAGATCCATCGATTGTTCTAAAAGGCGACTTATTATTGCGAAAGTACCCTACACCGATTCGATCGAAGACGAAGACTTTGGAGGAGACAACGTTTTGCACACAGTTGGGGGTCCTGCTAAGACGCGGCTATATTAAAACGAAACGTGATACAACCCTGACTCATCTCAGGGTCGGTGTTAATATATTTTTGGCTATTATACTTGGATTTTTATATGTCGATGCTGGTAATGAAGGCTCTCGAGTTCTTGATAATTACAATTTACTATTTGCTATACTCATGCATCATTCGATGACAACAATGATGTTAACTGTGCTAACATGTAAGTTTGTAAAAGTTATTAGCAATTTTGAAAAAGCTGAAATAATATTTTGATTTTATTTCAGTCCCCACCGAAATGTCGATTTTATTGAAGGAACACTTCAATAGATGGTACTCACTTAAAGCTTATTATGCTTCAGTGACAATATTGGATTTACCAATATCGGTAAGTTTGTAAATCTTTGTGAATCATAGGAAAGTAATGTTTTGAGGCAAGCATATTTTGGGTTTCAGTATCATTTTAATATTATAATATATGGATTTGTATAATAAGGTTAAACTTGAAAAGAAGTTTAATGTTTTAATATTTTTGATGAGATAGTTCCGAAAGTGTGCGGAAGTATTCGCTTAATTTTCAATAAACGCAGGTAGTGAAACCTAAAGACCATTCTCATCACGAACATGCCGTTTATTTATTGTAATTTTGGAGAACTTCAAAGATTTTGTTCAGAAAATCGTGTTTAACAAACAGTGAGGCACTTTTTCACTTGCATGGGTTTTAATTGAATTTTTAATTTAATTAGTAAGGTTTTCAATAAAATATTATAATAATATTCTAGGCCAAAAATTATCCATTCTAGGAATTTCAATCACATTCCTAAATAAAATCAATACTTATCTATCGAATCGTATTCAAAAAAGTTATATTTCAAGAAGGAGAAAACGTGGAAGTGTATACCGAACAAACATATCTGGAATACCTCAGGGAAACCATTCGGGTCTGATATTATTTATGCTATTTATTAATGACGTGAGTTCGGTTATGTCCGAAAATGTTGCTAATCAAATATCAATCAAATCAAATATACACCTACCGATCCCACGTGCGATGAGCGAGTACGGTCAATCGCTGTAGAACCACTGACGCTTCCAAGTTTTTGGGACAAATATGGCGCCCAACGTGGGATTCGGCCAATTATTCTTTCTATTTCATGTACTTCTCGATTTTGATATATGTTGGTTAAATTTTAGTTTTTCGATAACCTTATGTCGCAAAATATACTGGACTAAAATATAAAACATATTTTTTTTTTCAGACATTCTGCTGCCTAATTTTTTCAGTACTGATTTACTTCTTAAGTACCCAACCGATGGAATGGATGCGTTTCAACATGTTCTTTGTGATAAGTTTACTGGTTGTCTTTGTAGGCCAAAGTATTGGCCTAATGATTGGTGGATGGTGTAATGTTGTGGTAAGTGTAACCGAGTCTATTCTACAATTGAAATTATGAAGTTTTTAATATTAAAAAAAAAATTAATTCAGAATGGAACATTCCTTGCCCCAATTCTAACAATTCCAATGATGATGTTTGCCGGATTCGGTGTTACACTTCGCGATCTACCAAATTACCTGAAATGGGGAAGCCACATATCATATTTGCGTTATGGTCTGGAAGGATTCGTCGGAGCAATTTATGGAGAACAACGCGGCGTTCTCGAATGTGAGAAGGCACCTTACTGCCATTACAGGTAATATTAATAAATGTTTTCATCGAATTGAATAGTTTTTATTATATTTTACTTTTCTAGATACCCACAAAAGTTCCTATCTGAAATTACCATGCGTGGAGATCAATTCTGGAAGGATGTCTATGCTCTCTCGATTACCATAGTTGTTCTAAGGGTTGGTGCCTATTTCCTTTTGAAAGCAAAATTAAATTCTGTGAAATAAATTAGATAAAGATCGATTAATTTAGTTAGCTTTTTTAATAATACCAAAAATATGACATAAACGAGTTTATCTCGTGACAGACAATTTTTTTTTTATAAATACGACTGGTTAGTGGCATTTTTTTTCCAAATATAATTTAGTTGTTTTAAATTTATTTATTTTTGTATTTTAAAAGAAATTTGTCTTTTAGCCATAAACTATTGTACAAATACCGAAATATGTAATTAAAGTTTATAAACATTTTTAAAGGTATAATCTTATCGTTTTCTTTGGTGAAACCGAAATGGACTCACCTATCTATGTATATTATAAAAATCAAAGCCTTTTTATTTCATTTTATTTCGGCTTGGCTGCCTGTGAATGCGTATATCCCTAGTAGATATTAAGTTCCATCTTAGCCAGGACAAGGCCTCCTTGATCGCCACAAGCTCCGCTTGAAGACACCTTACACCTCAGTGGTTCGGTAGCTGGAAGACCAAAGATTAAGTTAGGTTAGGTTGAGTGGCCACATCCCATCACGAGAGATTACCGTCGATCCATTGTGGTCTCCTCGTATTTACCGGTTTCTAAGTTATTGGTTCCAAATATTGCTAATATTCATTATCAAGAAAGTGGTCTATAGAGGTATCATCGCAAGTGCAGATATATCGGTCAAGAAGAATTTCCACAAGTACTGATATCTGGTACAAGCCAGACTTTCACATTCACACTCAAGAGGTTCCAGTGTCGGTTCTACATTCTCGTCAATATAACCACATAAATCAGCCATGGGTATTCCAAGCCTTTCTCCATGTCTCCTGCCCACAGACAATACGTAGCTATAGTTCTTCTGCGTCGATCATTCCCTTTACACATTCGGAAAGAAATGCTAATATTGAGCATATCAGAGAAAACACCTCCACCCACTTCGTCGTCAGTTTTGGAGCCATCAGTATAAATGTGAACGATTGCTCTTCCCGTACCGTATCCAATTCATTGTAGACAGGTTGGGATAGTTGTTAGGAAATTTATGATGCATCTTATGCCATGTTGCCATCGCCCAGAATTCTCGATTTCGGAAATCTACTAGATTCTTCATACATGACTGAGATTTTCAAATTGCCAGATTATGGCAAAATCTGTAATGAAACCGGAATGCATAGCCCTGAAATTTATGTTTCAACACATTCACATTTCACCACAATATTCACTGTCAATATTTCAAATAAATTTTTAAAGTTACTTGCTCCGATTACCGAAGTGAATACTAGACTTGGAAAACACACTTAATACTATGTTCAGATTACGAGATTAAAACGTTTAAATCGAGTTAAATGCGCTGAAAACACTTCCCGGACGCGTTTACGAAAACACGTAGCTACTACGCGTTTAACCGAAAACATGTACTGCGACCCTCGCGGAAATCGAAGTAAACTTTGGAAGAAGGCTGTATCGGCTAAAATCATTGAATTTATATACAAGGAAACAGGTTGGATATTATGTAGATATCAGCTCGTTGACGTACTATATGCGTATTATTGGGTGTTATACCATGGATACACTGCTTGTATACAAATTACGTTATTCAAATCATGATATACGATACAAGATAGCATGATACACAGCCCATACATGTTATACTTTGACATTTAGCTATCAAAGACAAAATTTCTTCGTGCTAAACGTTGCAGTATGATGTTCCGGCGAATAGCACTTTCATTGCTAATAAAGAAATGTACAAAGCGGACCATCATATCACACACAAACATGAAAATACGCTCAAAGAATTTTAACTGACGGAAGAATATAAAAATCCACAAGTGTTGTTCATTGGAATTTCAGTTGATTTTAGTAACGGATGGCGCTGATGGCAGTTAAAAGAAGGCTATATCAGCTAAAATTATCGAATTTATATACAAGGAAACAGGTTTGATATTACGTCGATATCAGCTCGTTGACGTACTATATGCATAATATTGGGTGATACACTGGTGATATTGACGATATTATGATTTGTATACGAGCTGTGTATCCAAGGTATAAGTCAATCCGAAAGCCTCATCACTCTGTGCTAAAAAAAAACAATATTCACTGAATAAGCCTTTTTTAATTTGTTATACAAGGATATAGCACATAATTTAGGTTATGATCCTTCCCAAATTAAATAATTGACGAAAAAATTCTGTTTCAAAAAAATGCATAATATTGTTTTTCTGTCCTGCTGAAAAGTACATGAAATTCCGCATGCCTAGATATAACAAAAAACATAACGCAGTCACGATCGGCTGCAAGCCAATCGTATGATACTAGATAGATGAAATACTGAACTCCGATTTATATTTTAGTTGGGAAGAATGAGGAGTTTCATTTACAGGTAGAAACTATTATATAGTGGCTACTCGATGGATGGTTAAACGATTTCTTGAGTTATAGTGAGTGCCATAAATTAAGTTAGGAGATTTTTACAGAATTTTTGTATGGCAACTACATGAAGGACTTATGGAATATTTTTCATATTAATACCTTCAGCTGCGACTATTATAAAATCAACGTATACAAAATTTCAAAGTCGTAACTTAAAGCGTTCTAAAGTTATCGTTCAATATTAGTGAACACGTGTTTTAAGGACTTTTGTATGACAGCTACCCGAAGGAGTAGACGGATCGCGCCAATTAATGAACTCATTCTTGCTTTTAATATAAAACTAATTCCTGTAAAATTTTGAATCCCTGCTTTAACTCGTACTAGAATTATAGTGGATTCTGTAACTTGCATAAATTTTTGAAGGACTATTATAGGCTACACAAAGGACTCATTTAATTTGCATCATATTCGGAACTTTCGCTTCAAACATTGTAAACTTTAAGTATGCAAAATTTCAAGTTCCTAACTTGAATCATTCGAGCAATAATTATGAATACGTATTTTAAGGACTCTTGTATGGGAGGTATCCGAAGGAGTGGAAGGATATCACCCATTAACGAACTTAGCCTTACTTTTTCCATTTTACAGGTGGTGACAAAATTTCAACTTTCTAGGCCAACGCGTTCTTGAGTTATCGTGCAAAAGGACGGACGGACGGGCTGTCCGTCCGCCCAAACGGATTTGGGATTTTTGGCCACAACTGAACACAAAATAATATATAACTTTTTTTCGTCCGAGGCCCGGTTCTATGCGTTACAAACTTTTCGGGCTGGATTAAGCTTATAATACTGTATATGATTTTATCTAGACTCTAGATGAAATCATATAGAGTATTGTAAGTTTAATCCAGCCCCCTAGATTTTAGAGTATAAAGAGATTCAAATTTTGTCTCAATCTTAATTTTTTTCGGTTACGAACGAATCGAGTCATCTAGTGCGTAAAATTTGAATTGAATTTGTAAATAGATTAAGCAAAATAGAAGTACAGTGACATCTACATTGCTTTTCAACTTTATTAGTAAAAAAAAGCTTTGTCTTTGGTTTAAGATTATACTATACTCGCCATACGAGTTTGGGTGACTGTTACCGGTTGGAGTAGTAAATGAGGTGATACTGTCGCCACCACCAAGCGACGCCATTAATATTATAAAGCTAAAGCAATATTACCACCATTGCTAATACCGATAAAATCCGGTAAATTTGAATCGAAATATTTTCATAATTCACATAATTTTTATGAACTTTAGATCCACCAACCGGAACAGCCTACTATTGAACTGTTCATTAGAAGTAAATCTTGATTATCCTAAGTTCTTAAGGGCAGTTTTGCTGTCTCTAATATATTTGTTTGATAATAAACACAACAAAGTTAATATTAGGCTACCGAGGCTCCATCTTTACTAATTATGATAAGACTTAAGAGTTATAAGTTAACTAAACGAAAGTTAAATTCGAAAGCTTCTCTTTATTTCGATTATTTGCGGAAAAGTATATCATTAAATTCTTTACAAATTAATTGCAAATATATATGTAGGTACTCGATTTTAGTATAAGAACTTCATAGACAGCTCAGAAGTTGTCTAAATTAAAAGTTTTATACATTAGTGAACTAAATTGAATTTGAATTTTATTCGTGACACTAAATTGAAAATCTTTTAATTTAGTCACCTTCTGAATAGTCTTAGTTATGACAAGAAATAACGACTTTAGATTATATGAAATTAACTCAAAAATAATTTTATTTAATAAAAGTTAAGTTTGATCTGGTTTTCCGAAGGTAATCGAAATAGAAACAAAGATGGACTAAATTCAAATTACTCAGGAAGTTATAGGTTTCTTTTGACAGAAAAAATTTGACTGAATTTTACGAAAAAATTTTTTTAGCCATATATTTGACACCACGGCAATGGCATACAGTGTAATTCTAGCTTAAGGATTTTATTAAAAGCTATACTATTCCGAAGTACAATTACGAAAAGGGTGAGAATTGCTTAGGAAAGCTTCAGAACGAAGTGCTTTTCCTAGAATATTTGGAACGTATAATAAAATTAGACATGCGCTTTAAAATCCGATAAGTATTCCACATTTCTGACATTTTCGTTTCATCTCAGTTCTAATAGTAGATATCTTTCCACTCAGTGAATCAGTTAATCTTTCCGTAGATTGATTCCTTTTTTCAATTACTTACTATAAATTCCGAAAATTAATTGGTGATATTGAGGCCTTACTTTCAGAATCGGTAAACCTAAAATTATTAATTTATTGTCTTTCCGCGAAAAGGGCTTCAACAGGTTGGTGTTTTATTATTCTACTCTTTGACCACCTGATGATGTATGTACGAGTAAGGTTCTCCAATCTACGCAGAAAGTTTTATATGAATTCGCATGGTTAAGCTTATTATCGTAAATCTATTAAAGATGTCGTCTATAATTAAATTTAATTGTGTGAAATTAATGAGATTAAAGTGACAAGAAAATTGATAATGGTGATGGCTTGTGTGTAGAATGTGGATATAAATGACAATTAAATTCAAAATAATAAGTAAATGGGAAAATGCGATGCAATTAGCGAAGATGTAAATTTTATCTGTGCCCGTGTCCACACGAAAACAAGGTATGTAATAAAAATTGAATTATTTTCACTAGAAACACTTGTAAAGTAACTGCAAAATATTTTATTGCTGAAATAAAGTAATATCGGAGACTAATAATTTACTAGCGGAATTTATTTTTATTCCATTAGAAGCCCGAAACTATACGGTGTGACTTTATTCAAAAACTGTATTTTTTAAGTCTACATTATAGGTTACAAATAAACACAGTCATGATAGGATAAATAAAGAAGTGCTGAACATATTGTAGTTGAGGAAAAACAGAGTGAGGCGTTTGCATATAGTTTGCCTTTTTTAGTAACAACTACGTAGTGGCTACTTCAAGGAAAAGGACAAATGCTTCCGTTTTCAATTCAATACGCTATGCTAAATTCCGTACATATCTTGTTCTGTATTTTTATTAAAGCTACCCATTACTGTGCACTAAAACATTTAGACTCTATTTTTTTTTCTAACGGAATCATAAAATATTAACTTTCTAAATATCCTCCTTTGACAACGTTCCCGAATTTGACTTAAAAATTAAATTAATGTTTTACGGTTGACAATAGCGTAAGCACTTCTGTTGCACCCCGACTTTTCCCGTTTCTGGAAGTACGCCCTGCTGCCAATTTTTTTACTAATTTTTTTATTTGTTTTTTTTTTAATTTAAATAAAAACATGTGGTATAAGATATCGACATAACTGTTAGTGGTTAAGTACCAAAAAATACTGAAAGTGATTTTTAATCGATTATATGGTGAAACCGTTAAAATAAAAAACTATTCGATATCTCGTCGGACCTAAGTTATATGTCGGAAATCGTGAAAACATACACTGCCATTTTATACTCTCTTGTTGAATATCGTAAAGTCCTGAAATTGATTTTTAGACGACAGAAGCCCACAGAAGTTAAAGCGAATTCGATATCTCATAAGAGAGACCTAAGAGATTTGTCAGAATTCGTGAAAACTTGTACAAACACCTAACACCACCTTTGGGTTGAATATCGAAAAATGCTTAAATTGCTGAT
Organism: Beris morrisii; assembly: GCA_951812415.1. Classification (NCBI taxonomy): domain Eukaryota; kingdom Metazoa; phylum Arthropoda; class Insecta; order Diptera; family Stratiomyidae; genus Beris; species Beris morrisii. The sequence continues at coordinate 22,459,994 of OX638311.1, forward strand.
TATATTTGCTACTTTAGAAGTTAAAATGAATTTGATATCCCATTAAACCTGAGGAATATGTCGAAATTCGTGAAACGTACACAGCTACTTTGTTAGGGGTTGAATATAAAAAAAATATGGAAAACGGTTTCCATTCGCTTATATAAAGAGTCAGCAGAAGTAAAATTAATTCAATACGTCGACAAACCTAAAAGATATGACGAAATTCGTGAAAATGCGAACAAACTCTTTTTCAAGAAAATTTTTTTGGCCCACTCCACATTATTCTTGTAATATATATGTACATACCATGTTTCAACTTTCAAGCATAGTTACTAAGAGACAACACACCGTTTATCTCGAGTATTTTTTTTTTAAATTTTAGGTTGAGCATTATTTTCATTATTAAAAATTAATAAAGTAAAATTTAAACTTAATATCAAGCGTTCATAAGCTGTGAGTTAATAAAGGCATTTGGCGGGCGGTCAGCGTTCAATTTTTTTTTGCATTTTTGTGAGTCTAAACAAATTGAGAGGAAAAAATTACAGGACAGCTAATTTTTGAAATTTCAAGATACATATTTATAAAAATTTTCTTTTTAATACATACGTATGCAAAATGGTTGTAATATATGTACAGAAGGCTATCAGATTAAATTTTCGCCAGTTGATGCTGTTCAATGAAACTATTAAAATTCATTCAAGGTGTTGTTTACACTGCAGTATGCGTTATTTATTACAAAATATTATATTACAAATATTTCAGTTAGTGATAACCTTTAATATTAAACTGATTACTTTCAAATAGAATGTTTAGGTTTAAAATAAAATGGGAATGAAGTTTGGCCTAAGAGAAATGTATATAGTGAATTAGTATATTTTATATTTATTTATCATTTTCAGTCTTCATCAGTTACCACTTAGGTATGTATGTTTTAAGCTATTTTGCTCGTCATGAAATCCATACAGTATTCATTTTTATAAGTAAATCAAGCTCCAAAATTGTATAAAGGACGTATAGAATGAAGCCGTAAAAGACGTGAATGGTAAATACAATATTTTATAATATTTTACTATTAGAGAAGATCACGTCAGTCCATTATTTGGTATTACTTCACTGAGATAAAACGCTACTTTGTCTTGTGCGAAAAAAATCGAACCGAGCTTTTTTGAGGACAGTTACTGCTTCAAATATCATTTTCAATTTATCATATATTAATAAGAAAGTATTAACTCCGTACATAGCCGGTCTCATTCCCGGTTGAGAAAGTAGGAGGGAGTATGGAGTTAACATGAATGGCCAATAACACCAGTGCGTCTAAGGAAGTAGCCAAAAAGTATGACATATGTAGTTGGACTCGCAGCATAGCTGGGAGAACTCCAACATGTCATAGTCAGCTGAAAACTCCCACCCTTTTCCTACGGGGGTGTAATAAATAAGTAGGACTGGAAGTCGGGGGTTGGGCGAGGCGCCGACAACACATCACAGAAAAAAAATCTGTCAATGGTCTGGGCGAAACTTTATTATTTTTCGGGTCAAAGTTCGGGAGCGGTCAAAGTCGGAGTATATCCTCAGTTGTTTCGAGATTATGACGTTTCTTGGAAAGTTAATTTTGTTCTTAAAATAAAAATATTTAAAAAAAATTTTTTTAGCCGATTAAACATTGAAAAAGCCCGTGTGGACTATTCGAATTTCGGTATATTATGTACACTAAAACAGGAGGTCAAGGCCCGATTTGGGCTGCCGCGCCAGTGATGATGAATAAGAAAGTATTGTGATCGAGCTGAAATTAAAAAAAAAATTGTGGACCTCCAATTTTTCATTTAATTTAATAGTATTGCAATCGTCTAAAAATGGTTGATGTTCACACCCAATGTCTTTATTGAAATTGTCGAAGTCCGGAACGCGTTTAATGATGAAATGTGGTACAGGTTACTGTGCGACTGACAACTTAAAGAATAACTGTTGGCAGATTTTTCACTTAGACTACTAGTAATAAATTCATGGCTAGGTAAGATTTGGACACACGACCTTAGAGTTTGTAGACTATCGCGCTTAGCTATTGTACTATCGAGAGCCCTCATACGACTACACAGGTGGAAGGTGATTATCTAGATCCTTATTAATTTCAGCTTGCCACTCATCATTTCTTTCAATTAAATTAAATTAAGCACTATTCTTCTAATTGTATACTTAACCACGATTTCTTAATTCAATAAGAAAACTTATCATTGTTTATGCAATATTTACGTTTCTTTAGTAAACTGAAAACCACTATGTACTAATTTATCAACTTCTCTCGATTTTTGTAACCAAAATAAACAATGCACCGATTGCAAACTTTTTTAACTTATCATAAATCCTAATCAGTTGAAGTGGTTTGATTTTAATAACCTATTGAGGATAATATCTCCTTATTTACAAACGACATTTTTGAATTGAAATAGTATACGCAGATTCTGAATCAAGAATTCTCTGTAAGATACATTGCCCTGTCCTTGTTTATAACCTCCAGTAGTATTTCACTGTTTTGACTATACAATGTATTATATGTAATTGCAAAGTATGAAACGATCAAGGGTATTGCTCACGATTACAACATACTCTATTTTGTAGCACAAATATTATTAGAAAATTGCTTATCAGTCACAGGAAAAAGTGTTAATCATTCTGATCTTGAACTGGGGTAATATTATATTTATTTTATTGAAAATAAATTAACAAACGACCGTGATGTTCAACGAGTAATGTTATCTATGGACATTGATTTGTTGTAGTGGAAATATATACCAAATTCCACAAAAATTTTGAACTATAGTACTTTGTTCGAAAAATTCGTTCTATAAACTTAATCGTTTACTAACCACCTCATTTCATGCAAAAACAGCAAAAAAAAATAATAAATGTTATGTAACAGTGTACATACAAATATAATATTTAATTACTTAAAAAATAATTACAGTTGTTTTTTAAGCCAAATCGTTTTTACTGCGCTGTTTTTCTTTAAGGTGCAAATACCCAAGTACCTTATTATATTCAAGTAGTTTGCGAAGTTAATTATAAAGTTCTACGGAGTTGCAAAATAAATAAATTGTTTACTACAAGATTGTAATGGTCTATAAGATAATTTAATTCCATAAAATTACCAGAATTGTGGAGAACATTAAAAGTCAACTTTTAAAATGACTGATTCTAAGTAGTTGTAAGAACTTGCAAAATTACAACGTCGTAAAAGGTTAAGAAAACAAACAGCCAAATTAGATGAGAAATAAAATTCACCTTGAACTTTGAGAATTTTTTGGACAAATGTTTTTTTTTTTAGGTAATTATAAACCGTGCAGATAAACAAATAAAAGCCGTAGCAACAACTCATTTTAAAACTGTGTTATTAAAATTTTTTTGTGAGGTTCTTTAAAAAATACACAATCATTACCTGTATCTTATATTCCGAGAAATTAACCAAAAGTTCTAGTAAATGAGAAATTTATAGTAATTAAATAATTATGTGGAATATATTCAGAGATTGAATAAGTATTACATTTTATGATTAAATATTCTAGTATTGAATTGGGTGTCACATAATGTCAGAATAGCACTAAATTGAAATTTAATGCGTTTTCTCCTTCTTTTCTCAAACGCATTTGATGCTGAGATGCGTTGCAGGTTACTATACGAATGACAACCTAAAAAAATAAAATTTCAAATAGACTCTGGTTATTTTTTATGTTATCAGTCGTGTAGTCCCCTTCACCGTATCTTAGCATGAAATGCGTTTCGAAATTATACCAAAAAAATAAGGGCCCTAGCCCTTAGTAGTAAAAGGGAATTCGATATCTCATTAGATCTAAGAAATATGTCGGAATTCGTGAAAACGCGCATAACTACTTTATATCACTTTGAGGGTTGAATAGGGAAAAATCTGGAAAACAGTTTCTAGGCACTTATATAAAGAGCTAATGGAAGTAAGATTAATTGGATACCTCGACAGTCCAAAGAGATATGACTGAATTCGTGAAAATGAATAAAACCCCTTGTTATGCTTATACTGACTAATATACGACGTATATGCGTCCTTTGACTTTATCGTCCTATATCGAGTAAAAGTGTCTTTTTAGTAACGGCATATGATTTTAAAGTCATCGTCGGTATTTAAGGTTGCAAGAACGTAGCAAAAACTTATTAACCGAATTTTTATTCGCATTAACTGGGCTTGAATTATACGCATAAATACAGAAATTTAATACTGGGGACATCAACATTATTCTGCTATTAGAAGTTTGTTTTATTTTGTTGCAACTCTTCTTATATACGCATATGCTATTGTTACAGAATGTTTGAAAAGACAAACGACTGTGAGTTCCGACAGACAAATTGGAGCCTGCAGGCGGCTGTAATTACCATATACGAGGTGCGGTTAATAAGTTCGCGGCCTGAAGTACTTATCGATGACTGATAATTTCACTTACGTTAGTATTAATTGTGACACCCCTTAGTAGTATAAATATAACTCCATTTCGATAATAAGGTCAGTACCAAATTAGCTGTTGAAGGACACACATGATCATGTCAGCCGATTTGTCGCATTCCACCAATTTTGAACACCGCGCCGTGATAAAGTACTTCGTAAAAAAGGAAATACACCTTAAGAAATTTTTGAAGAGATGTCATCAGTTCTTAAGGAATCTGGGCCTTCGTATACCATGGTCAAAAAATGGGCTCGCTGATTTAGACAAGGACGAGAAAGATGTGAAGATTATCCCCATCCGGGGGCGTCCTGTGACGGTAGTGACCGAGGAAAATGTCAAAAAAGTTGAGAAATTAGTACTGGCCGATCGAAGAATAAAATTTGCAGATTAGTAAAAAACGGGTTGTAAAAATTATGCACAAACATTTGAATATGAGAAAAATTAGTGCGCGTTGGGTACCAAAAATGCTGACGCCGTTCGACAGTTTCGAAGCAGGCACCGAAGGACACGGGCTTCATGGAAATTGACCACCCACCCTACAGTCCAGACCTGGCTCCCGCCGACTATTTCTTTTTTTCCAATTTAAAAAAGGAGCTACGAGGTCGTAGATTTTCCGATGACAACGAAATGAAAGCGGCTGTAGAAGACTATTTTGAGGGCAAAGAAAATGAATATTTTTTGGGCGGTCTAAAAGCGTTATACGCCAGATGTGAAAAAAGTACTTTACTCGAGGGAGACTATGTTGAAAAATAAAATTTAAATACACTTACTTTTCTTTCATTTAATGTCTTAGGCCGCGGACTTATCAACCGCCCTCCGTATCCCACAGAAACGTAGTGAAGTTATTTTACCACATAAACATCAAGAGAACAAACCGAGAAGAAGCCTTCACCTATCGTCTTGCTCCCGCTTTGCCCTTGCAATTATCTAAAAAACACGCACACATTGAAATATTTCACTCTGTCAAAAGAGCTACACTTTCAGTGTAATACACCTTACACTGAAAGTGTTCATACATCTTACACTGCAAGTGTAGGGTGTAGATCGCACAAAAAGAACGGGTTAGTGTAGAAAAGTGACAGATAAAATACCGAACTTTTTTATTTGCTTTATTCTTTCACTTCTATCAATGCAAATTTATTGCCATTCAATATTCTTGCATGTATTCATTTAAAACAGTAGTTTCACAAATTCAAAAAGTCAATCTTATCTGCATACAGCCATAAATTTTGACAGATGGTAAAGAAGAAGAACTTACACCTGCTCTCGACCCAGTCTAGGAAAGTGTACACTGAGTACACTGCACTCGACAAAAAGAACAGCCACCTCTGACGTCACACCGACAAAAAGAACAGCAATAGGGTAAAAAGTGTAACCTAGTGTAGAAAGTGTATGCAAAAAGAACAGACCTAATATTAGGTTGTTCCAGATGAAATGTCGTTTTTGGTAGTGCAATTTCAAACAACTGCAACTTTTATAAAACTTAATTTTATTAATCAAAATAGGAACACATGCAATACACTTCTCCAAACGAGATACAAGTGCATTTATGCCAAATTCGTAGAAGTTCGACTTTCTAGAGCGAAGGAATTTCATCGAAGCCATTTTTGATATCTGCTTCATTTTTGAATTGATTGTTTGTCAAAAAATGATCCAAATGTTTAAAAAAGTGGTAGTCGGTTGGCGAAAGGTCTGGTGGATGAGGAAGAGTCTCATACTGCAACTCGTTTAATTTTTCGACCGTTGTTCTTGAAACATGAGGCCGTGCGTTGTCATGAAGTAGTATAACTCCATCTCTGTTGACCAATCTAGGCCGCTGAACACACAATTTCTGATGCATTTTATCGAGTTGGGTACAATACTCCTCTGCATTAATGGTTTCACCACGCTGCAAAAAGGAATAGTGAATAACTCCAGCTGCAGACCACCAAACAATCACCATTACCTTTCGGATGGAGGCCTGGTTTCGGCATGTGTTTTGGGGTCTCATCAGCATCCAACCATTGTGCCGATCGGCGACGATTGTCGTACAGTATTCACTTTTCATCACATGTCACTATTCTGTTCAGAAACGGATCCTTTCTGTTCCCGAGGAGCAGGGAACTGCAAATTTCCAGTCGACGCGTCATGCTTTGCTCAGTAAGTTCATGCGGAACCCACTTATCAAGTTTTTTGACTTTTCCAAGCTGTTACAAGTGCCGGCAAACTTTCGACAATTTGTTGCAATGTCCCTTACAGTTTGGCGTGAGTCAGATTCCACTAGTAAATTCAGTTCGTCCTTGTCGATCGAAGGTCCTAGGTTCCTAGGCTCACTTTGAAGGGTTATATTTCCTGATAGGAATTTTACGAACCATCACTGTGTGGTTCGTTGTTTACAGTCTCATCTCCAAATGCCCTGTTGATGTTTTCGGGTGCCTCCGTTGCGATGTGGCCAAGTTTAAACTCGTAAAGGAAAAATACCCGTTTTTGACTCGAATCGATTTTTTTTTATTCTGTCCGATCACAATGAAGTCCAAAACTGAAATGATTCCATGAATAAATGTAGGGGTACATATAATTCAATACCCAACTAGTGCCACCTGGAGGCAGTTTGAGACATGAAAATCGCAACTAACTTCACTTCATAGCGAAAAACGACATTTCATCTACAACAACCTAATACATAAGTAATAAACACTAGCTGCCACGCGCCATTCAGCTTCCGTAAACTTTTAGTTGCTATTCTGGGAGTGGAGAGGGTAAGAATTTTTTTAAAAAATCACGTCTCATATTTCAAGAACGGTGTAAGATAGATGCTTAAATTAAAATGTTTACCAGAAGTAGGCCTAAACAACAAAAAGTCATGAAATAAAAAAAAAAAATTTTTTTTAAAAATGTAAAAAAAAGTGTCGGGTCCAACAAAAAGGGATGATATTCACAGAGTCGGTTTTCTTTCTATTAATATTTCCACTTACGCTTGTATACAAATTTGTGATATTCATTTTCCCAAGAAACTCGACAATCGCTCGTCGTATGGCAAAAAGATGATGTGCAAAGTTTACTTTTTGGTTGCTTTTAATCTGGAAAATTTGGGGGATGATATTTGAACGGTTTCCTATAGCTCCTGTTAAAATTTCAAGACCAGATATGAAACGCTTCTTGAGATATTAAAAGTGAGTTTTTGAAAAATTAAGATCCCATCAATTCCGTGCTCCCTTAAAAATTTTACATTTACAGAAATATATACACAAACCAAATTTTATAGTCCAGGTTATATCGGTTCGGAAGATTTAGTAGTGCAAAGTTTTTAAACCCGTCACCCTCCTTTTGCTTCTAATATACGCTCCTAATATGATTGCAAGCAATTACCAAGTTTTAACCTTCTGACATAAACCGTTATTGTGATTTTAGAATGTGTCGATCATAGATTTCGAGAGTTTCGGACGCAATGCTCCTACTATCCTAGCTCTATATAAATTCCAAGTTTCAGCTTCGTAGAGTAAGCGTGCGTGAAACGTGAAATTACATAATTTATTGGTAGGATTTTTTTTTTAAATTCCAGGTCGATCACAACACTTTATTATTTTTTAAAGAATTGCAAAATCTAAAATTTAAATTTTTTCTGACTGTGGTTGGAGATACTACCTACTGCCCAAGGTCGTAGCAGTTTGGCACTGATTAAATACAAAAAGCGACTTTTTGTCCCGTATTTAAATTTTAAGTTAATTCCTAAAGCTTGACCCTGAACTAAAATCTTTCTTTCATTAGTATAACATTTTTTTCCGATTTTTCAAGAAATAGTTATTAAAAAAAATCACTTGAAAAAAACTTCACGTGTGTGATACATAAAACTGACCTTAGAAAAACTGATAAGTTCGAAATGTGAATGACTTTTTACAGCAGTGATAATAAAAACAATAATAAGTACGTTATATCCGTACGGGTCACTATTTTGGAAGTACACTGTCTGTAGTCTGTCTCGTCACTTTGCGTTGTTGTTCGCTTAACTGATAACTGGAAATTTGTTCTGCAACATGTTGCCAGGGTCCCAGGCAACCTTGCACAGTTCGCAACATCTTGTCATTGAGTGGATCAAGCGCGCGATCTTCATCGTCACAATGTTGAATTGATCGCGAATAAACAGTTAATGGGGTCACGGAGAAAAATTGTAGATAGTAATAGTAGCGAGCCAATCAAATCAAAATGCAATGTCACGTATGTGGTATGCAAAAAACGTTAGATTTGAATAAATCCATAGAATGCATTCGATAACCGATCGAGGACAATGCGACGCGATCGGTTGCCAACGTCTGTCTGCTTGGCCTGGCTTAGCAGCAAGCTAGCGGCCTGTAGTACGTACGCTCAGATTCAGCTAGTGGCTTGAGTGTGACTTAAAGAACGTTTTCGCTTGTTGGTGTACTTGGTTCGTGCGTGGGATCAATCAAACCGCCAACCGCTGCAGACAGGCTGCTCAAGCTCAACTTGGAGCAGCCCTACGCTTGAAGATCGATCAGATATCGTGCGACGATTTGCATTGTGCCGCTTCGCTTGTACGCGGCTTAAAAGTTGCGCGGAAGTTGAAATTCTTTTCAGTTTTGTCGAGAGTTTCGCGCAGATCAAGTTGTCGGCTGGAAGCTGGTTTTTAAAGATTTCTTCTTGCGTCCCGTCGCGATATTTTTTCATAATATTTTTATCGGGTTTTTCTCAGTGTTCTTGAATTTGTGAATGAAGTAACTTTGCTTCTCGTAGTGCCGGTGATTCTTAGCTTTCTATTTCAAGAATATTTAGAAGTTTCTGAGGTGTGTTTACTTCTATGTGCAGAGATGACTTAATTTGTTTATATTTTTTGCATTTCCCTGAATTTTGTGTTAGTGGTTTTCTGATAGGTTGTTGACTTGTGTGAATTTGCAGTTCGGTTTCTTAATACATACATTATTGATACGTACTCGTATGTACGTGGGTTCAAGAGTTCTATATTTCAATTGGCTTAATGTATTTTTTGTTGTTATTATAAAATTTTCCGACCTAATTACAAGTGACCTATGTTATTTTTGTGTAAGTTCTGATCGCTAGTGTCCCAGTTTTTTTGATTTGGTGAGTTATAGCTCCATTTTATTAAAGATTTTTTTATAATAATCTTCGCTTATGATGAAGAAAGAATCTAATTAAAATTGTCTACTGTCTTCCTCAATGCAGTATGAACTATAGTGTTATCGAAATGTGTACATAGCTTAGCTGATAAGGTTCATTTTTATGTCTGCGATTTTTAATTGTGCTTTGCCAGTATTTAATGGAATTTCTATTAAGTAACTATCAACTTCACAGTTACTTAACCAAACAATTACAAAATACTGTGTTTACAAATACGTTATGTAGTGGACCATTTTATGCTCTAGATGAAATCATAGAACATTATAAGTTTAATCCAACTTGAAACGCAGTCTCGGAAGACAAGAAATTGTACACATGTAGGTACATGCATTATTATTTTTTTGTTAAGTGTTCGCCAAGACCCCGATATGAGCTCGATTTCTGTTTGTCCGCCTATCTGTCTGACAAATTTTTTTTTTCGAATACACGATAACGCAAGAACGTGTTGTCCTAGGAATCTGAAATTTGATGTACACTCTTCAAATAGAATTTGTAAAACTAAGTTTAATGACGAATTTGTCATACTCTTTCGGGTAGTGTTCATTTAAAAGTCTTTAAAACATGTGTTTACGAATACTCATAGTTTCAAATCGATTAGGATCTTGAAATTTTGAAATAAATGTAAAAAAAAAATTGAGATTGTCCTTTATTTAAAAAAATTGGTAAAAACGTATGCAACCCCTTTACACCCTCATAAGGGTTGAATATCAAAAAATTGTGAAATTTGGTTTAGGCGATTCTATAGTCAGCTCGAGGAAGTAAAAACCAGTTGGATATCTTATTAGATCTAATATTTGGTATTCATGAGAACATACGCAAACTCCTTGGGGTTGAATTTTGACAAATTATGAAATCGGTTTCTAGGCGATTACAGGAAATGCCTGTAGAAGTTAAAACCAATATTATATTTTATCAAACCTAAAAGATATGGTAAAAATTGTCAAAACGTATGCAACCTCTTTACACCCACTTGGGGGTTGAATATCCGAAAATCCCACTTTTTTGAAGATTATGAAGAAAGCATAAGGAAGTAAAAACCAATTCGATGTCTTATCACTCCTAAGAGATATGACGGAAAACTCTTGTAGGGGTTCAAGAGTAAAAAATCCTGAAAAGGTACGCAATTGTATTAAACACCCGAGGAAGTAAAAAATTCATTCGATATCTAATCAGACCTGACAGACTTATAGTTTCAATTTTTTATTTTTGTTTTCTTTTTAAGTTAGTATATAAGTGAATAGAAATAGGTTTTTGTCTAAATTTTCCTATCACAATGTTACACCAATTTCAAAAGAATTCGAAATACTTGTATGTAAAAAATACCCCGCAAAAGTAAAGATGTAAAGACTATTGTCTAATCTCTGGTTATTAATAACATAAGTTTATACTCGAAATCATCACCGAATAAATATTATTATTATTATTATTATTAATCAGACCTGAAGGAATATGGCTGGATTCGTGAAACTGTAGGCAATCTCCTTACACCGCCTTATGAGTCGAATTAAAAAAAAATATCTGCAAATTCTTTCTAGGCATTTATCTGAAGAACCTGCAGAAGAAAAATCAATTCAATAATTCAGAAGACCTAAGAAATATCACAAAATTCGTGAAAATATATGCACCCCATTTTCACAAATATTTTTTTTTGCTCCACCTCCGTACACCAATGGAGATATGAAACTATTTTCTTATCTAAATTACTTAACTAGTACATCTATATATACCCACCAAGTTTCAAGTTTCTAGCAGATACCACTCCTGAGATAGAATAAACAACCCCAACCCCGTACCACACTACACCTGTTAATGATTTTGTTTTTAAAACGTGACACTACTATAGCTTCCACTAAATACCAAGCTTCAGCTATAGATAGTTAACGGGTTTCGAGATATAAAAATTGGAAATTTTCCCCTACACCGCGAACCTTAAAAAGTTTTTTTTTCGCATTCATCAATGGCCTATATTTGTTAACACGTGTTTTATGGATTTTATTATGGGAATTACTCGAAGGAGTAGGTCGTCTGTTAGTTAACCAGCTTAAACTTATACCAAAGAACTGAAATAACACGTTTTCCGGGTTCAATACTGTTAAATTTAAACATTCACCAAAAAATTATACCAAAAAAGTTCAAATTTCATCCAATGAAGCCAACGCATTTTTGAGTTATCGTGCGTACAGAAGGACGATCAGCAACCGAATTTGGCGGTTTTCGTCATCAATGAACAAAAAATAAAGATAACTTTTTTCGTACGAAGCCCTGTTCAATGCGTTACGAACCTTTCGACTAGATTGAACTAAAATCTAAAATCTAGAGTATAAAAATTACATCGCAAAAAAATTCCAATAATGTGATAAACTCGAAAGAATTTTCTGTATTCACGAGATTACTTAATTCAACATTATATAAGTTTTGAATATTTTATCGTATTTTATGTAAATAAGGGGAGTATAAGTTATGACTAAACTGTGGCAGATACGACAGTGATGAAATCCATATATGTATGTAATAAACTATTGGATTAATTTTAGTTTGAGCGAGCTATGAGAAAAAAGGTATTTAACAGAATTGGAACTGTGTTTTACTATTTTAATTCTTTCCTTTTTAATCCATTATTCTATAATTCTTAAGTGATCAACCTGAAATTTAAAAAAAATTAGCTATCCCGATTTTGTATTTTTACGTTTTAGAACTGGTAAGTTTCGAAAAAGTCCGTCGTAGCGTTTGAAGGCGTGTAGCTCATAAGCCCGTTGAGATATTAAGTTCGAAAAAAAAATCAATTTTTATCTCTGAAGAACCGTTCCAGATATGATCTTAAAAATTGTACAGTTCTTGGCCCAAGTACATAGACTTGCGCGTGGGATGTAGGGAGTGATAGTGAGAGGGGTCTCGTTTTTCTTCCTGAAAACCGGAAAGGGCGGAAAGCTAAAAATGTATGGCTATATAGTACCACCAGAGAGGCATCATATAAAATGCTTGATAGGGGTAGTCAGCCATAAGTCATAATTTTAACGGAAAGTCACAATTTTAGAAAATCTGTGAATTTTCATATTCTGGCATAAGTCACAATTTCATGTTTCAACAAAACATCACAAAATTGTGACTAGCGAAATAGGTGATCAAAACGGGGAGCCAGGCAAACAAATTTAACGTTTCATGAAATTTCAATACTTAATATTGAAAAAAACGTTTGTTATATTTGCTATTGTAATTACTAAGAAGAAGCTGAACAAAAGTAGGTAATTTAACGTGAATTTAGATGACGGTTTTTTGAGTTTGTGTAATTTAAGGTCGTTAAGATAAGCCACACTCCGAAAGTTGAGGAACGCAAGTGATTCGTTTCATTAATCGACAATACATTTGAGAGTTACTTCAGACTTCCATGTTTTCGATATTTACTACGGCACAGAACTTTGGATTATACACCTGTAAAGGCCGAATTGATCACTGGCAGCACATCATCATTTTCATATATCTTCAACTACTTATGTGGAGAAATTTTTGTGATCTTTCTTGTGACTCCAGCGCTAGAATGCGAAAACAATGATATATCACAAGCACAGTCACAAAATTTTAGTTACAGCATGTTGTGACATGTGATAGGTCACAATTTCAGAATAGGGCTATGCTATAGTTCAGATTTGTATTGGATTGTGGAGGTGGGACATAAAAATTGTTCGTGGCAATTGTATTTTTTCCACATTTTCACGAATTGCAGTATATAGTTTGGGTGTATTGCGTTAGAAAATCAATTTCTCTTCTGGATGATCTTTATATAAGCGCCTAGAAAAGGTTTTTAAAATTTTTCGATATTTTACCCATAAGAAGATGTAAGGTGGTTATGACGGTTTCATAAATTCCGACAGATTTCTTAGGTCTAATTAGATATCGAATTCACCTCCATTTCTGAAGGCTTTAAATTTAATCGGGAAAAACCATTTAATAGGGTGTAAAATTATTATGTACGTTTTTACGAATTCATATAACTTGGGATTGATGAAATATCGAACAGTTTTTTACTTAAAGGACTTTCTATATAACCGCCTAAAGAACGGTTTCAGAATTTTTTATATCGAAATTTTTCTATACAATTTTTTCAGTAGGAGCCCGGAACGCGTTTTATGCCGATATGTGATGTAGGTTACCATGCGACTGACAACTTAAGGAACAACCAGGAGGTTATTTGGAACATGATTTTCTTAGGTTATCAATACATAGTAACCTACACCGATTCACAGCGTAAAGTGCGTTACGCACTTCTACCCAAAAAATAATAAAGTTGCGCACAGACTTTTATAAGATCTTTTTTTTAAAGTCGATCACAACACTTTATTATTGAAATAAAAAGTAAATATTTTCGTTAACGTAAAAGTTGTCCTTTTTCATTGTTTGTTTATAATTTGCCTTCGCAAAGTACTTTCGGATAAATTTACCTATTTCGAAATTCGGCAATTTCAGAAACCTTGATTTTATGTATAATATATTTAGTTCAGTATTAATCATTATTTTTAATTGTTCTCTTTCCTCATACACTACACTAAAAACTAATACTTGTGATATTATATTAAACTTTTTTGTACTATGTTGACTTGTTTTTGTTCAATATAACCTATTGCTCTAGCTAATAAAATTTTATCAGTTTCTATGATTATATCTTATACTCAAAATATTCTATTATAATAGGTATCTCAGTATTATTAGTGAACTCCTATAAAATAAATTTTAAGACATATTTATGCAAATCAGTCATAAAACATGCAAATTCTTTAATATTTTTATAAGGCAAATCATTCTACGATATTAACTTAATTAGTTGGTAGCTAAATGCTTAAAAACAATAACATCTACTTTATATCTTTAATTTTTATTAGCATTTTGTATGGATAATAATTTCATGAAAGAAGGCGGAATTAATTTATATTCGAGTAGATAATTAATAGTTTTTCAAGTTTATGTAAGAAAGAACGAAATATCGAAGAAGAGTGCTTCATATCGTAACATGTAGAGTTTCTTGTTATAGTTTGCTTTAGAATAGGTATGAGTATGTAGTTAACTACAATGGCAATGAATTTATTTACTTGTCCGCATACAAAATTGTTCCACGTGGCCGAATTCAGTATAAAAAGATAATTGGATTCGTGTACCGGAACCGAGAGTATAAAATCCAAATTCCTTTTAAAATGTATAAAAATGAAACTTTTGGGTAATTATTATGACGAGTCAACATTTATTATTAAAAAGTACAAATTTTAATATTTATTTTCGTTATATTAGGATGATTTTAATTTCAATAATTATTGAACTACAATTAATTCGAGTTGCTTGGGCCCTACAATCCCGATCAACGGACATTCAAATTTTTAGTCTCGGTCACTCGACACTAGGTTTCTAATGTCCTTAAGACTAGATGATGGCCGAAGAAAAAGCCTCACAGAACGCCATTAAAGAATGATATGCCTTCCGGTGAGTAGATATATGCAAAACAAATTGCTTTGGAATCAAGTACGCACTAAAACTGAATTTTTGAGTGAAGTACGCACTAGTGTGTCCGTGTTCTCACGGGCAGAAACGCGTACCTACCTATCTACCTACCTACGCACTCCTTTAAAATTATAGGTCACTTATTGGAGTTTGTTCAATATAAGCATTTCTTTGCTAGTGGAAATTTAAAACTGCATCAGAAAGAAAGTTGTATCTATGGTGATATTTTAATGGCTGTGTTTAATGTACTGAAAAAATAACAAAAAATAACAATAACAATATATTCACACCATTTGTATATAACATAGCAAGTACTTAAAGACCTATTAAAGGTTTGTGCGAAATGCTGGAATTTCTTCAGTTTTATTGCGCAGAACGACTTTTAATGTAGAAAGTTGGGAATTGTTTTCTTCGAATTGTACGCAGCTAAAAAACAAATACAAACTTGTAATTAGCTGCTTTCAGTAAACAGTATCTTCTTCACAAATTGCAAACTCGTATGCATTTGTTGACGGTAGTAGTGTACCATATATTATGCACATTCTGGTGAAATATGATATTATGTGCAAGAAAAATTAGGTAGGCTATGCATAAAAGAAAAGTTATTAGATACAAAGAAGACCAATTACAATACATAGTTGAAATATTGGTCTAAAACAAAAAGCGATGAACAGAAGAAACCAAACGAAATTCAACGATAAATTATTAGTAAACCAAGAACGATATCGCCGACCGGATTTTTGCGATTAGAATTAATATACCCTAGTGAACAACCAAATTCACTGCATATATCCTAACTATAAAGTAACTATAAAGTACTATGACAAATTTTAACTAAATTACAATTCGTGGTAATAAATTTTGAAAGTTGTGGAATCCTCGGCAATACCGGCAGCTGTAAGGATATTTCGAATAATAAGCATGATACACCCTCTAATGAGTCAATGCAATCCGATGAAGAAACAGCTTCTTCCTTGTTCAACACAGTTTTAAACTGGCTTCTCCAGTGAAGATTTCTCAACTGGCATGTCCTTAATAGCAGTATCCAGGGCACCGACCGATCCAAGTCGAGATTTTCGTGTTGGCGTTTCACACACAAGAAACTTTCATGGCTCCGCAAAACAACCAAAAAATTCGTAAAAAAGGTAGTTAAAATTTCATGATAGGTTTCATGTAAGGTAAATTTTGATAAGATTTTTTTTAACAGAATCAACAAGAAAATTGTGAAAAATATCGAATGCGTCAATCTTATAACTTTATCTGTATTTTCTTTTGATTATGTGTTTCTGTTCGTCTTTCGTTAAACTAAATTCGCTAGTGTCGCGAATATGTGTAAACCATGCTGCCAAATATTTGACTCAATAAATCTGGCCGCAATTTCTTTAAAAATTTGTTCTTCAAAATAAAACCTGTGTAGAGCAAAAAACATAGTGACGATTACATTATCTGACTGCATTTGCCAGCGAGAACGGTCAAATATTTGACATAGTGGCATTCAGTGTAATACAGGCTTCGAGTTGTGGGCCTTAAAGAATGAATCACTGGCGCTCACGACCTATCTCTGCGTTAACTGGACAGGGATCTATTTGCCTCCTTTATTTTAGGGGTTTCCAGCTATTTTCCCACCGAGGAAGGCAACACAAAAAAACACTTTCATTTTGGCAGTGATTTTGTCTTTTTAATGTTAAAACAACAAAAATATGATTACATTTTTTTTTCTTCAATAATTTCAATAATTTCAAAAATTTTATTCACAACAATAGAAAATAATAATGTAAGAAAATATTTTTTTTAATGAATTTAGTTTTAAATCGAAGCACATCCTAACTCTGGACTTTGAAACAATATTTCAATTAGATCACACCCGATTACAAATGCGGATTTAATTATAATTACATTTGCAGATCATGTAGGGAATGATGATTAGGTTAAGGTTACGCGATTTGATGTTACGTTATAGAAAATAATCTGCGTGATTCATGCGAATCAAGTAGTTCGTATCGTAATAGTTTTCACTGGAATCTGATTTATATCAACTGAATAACAATAGATGAGCGTCTCGCTATTATTCCATAAGTCACTAAGTTGCATATCCATCATTTGTAATTATACCTAGATCTGACTCTATTATAATCAATTGTTCTGTAATTAAAAGCATAACAGCAGTCACGATAGTTGGTCAACTTCCAGTTTATGGTCATTAAATATTATACAACATATTAGTAAAAAAAAATGTCGAAGTTATATTTTCCTTCCAAACCAAATTAATTTCAAAGATATACAATGCGAACACCATTAAAACTTTACCTGTAAATTTATATAATTTCTTCGTAGAGCAATGAAAATCGAGAACTGTATCCCAAATTATATTGTTTAAATGTTAAACAGGATTGCATTATACTCGTACCTACATACAAAGAAAACAACCCGATTTTAATAAATAGAATTTAATGAATCTGTAATAGATAGCTTATGCTGTAAAGTTTAAACCTAGTTATTATATTCAATAAAATTTAAATAATAACTTTTATCAACAAATTATAAAGTTGCTCGTAGCAGATTATATTATATCTTGCGAATAGTAAGAAATTATAGAGTGACTTCAGAGAAGTACTTTGTTTTGAAAAATATTTTTAAATAGTGATCAAAATAGGATGTCTTAACACGTTTGATTTCTTTTTATCACGCGAACGCTTGATCTTCTACGCAGTGTGTATTCAAATTGAGTATTAAAATAAACTAATTAAGTGAAGATCGTGTTGGAAAAGAAGGAGCTTTCCACCTGTATATGCAGTTAAAATATTTGGCCATACTTCCTGCAACAAGATTTTTTATGGTTACAGCACAAGGTGCGATGGAGCTTTAGAATATGTGTTTAATTTTTCTCTTTTACAAATAGCTCGTAGTAAAAAGTTGAAACTAGGCATTTTTAAAACAATTTAAAAATAAATGGCTGGAAAGATGCATAATGTTTCTTCGTATATCCGAAGCGTCTTACGTATAAAAATTATATGTAACTTTACGAGGAAAATAATTTGAAATTAAAAATTGTATGCGCCCTGAGTAGGTAGATGCGGACATATCTATATATTAGAAATTATGTTTAAAGAATCCTTTGAGATATAATCTTCTGATTTGTTAAGTAGGAAGACTTGGTAAATCTACCCGCTACTACAGCGTTTAATGCTGAGATGCGGTGTAGGTTACTATGCGACTGACAACCTAAAGAATAACCAGGAGGCTACTAGAACGATATTTTTTAGGATGTTAGTCGTATAGTAACCTACACCGCATCTCAACATTAAACGCGTTCCGGACTTCTACGTAGGCAGATTTTTTTTTTACAATGGCGAGGCAATCTAAATCGGCCATCGGTCTCCGCGATATACTGTCACCTTGGTTCAGACACAGCTTCTTCCAGTTTAAAGGTGTCTAGTGATTTGCTATCTGCGTCAATTGAATCCAGTTTTTGTTGTTATAGTAGTTGATACCATCCAAGGCTATATGTTTCTGTTTTCTAAATTTGCAATTTTTTTACATAGAGTTGTTGTTATTTCTTCGTCCCACCTACAACCTGAAGGACTGGTCTCTGAAAAACCGTGTAGATTTGGTTGAGATAAGCCAATTTGATACAGTTCTTCCAGCTATGCTGTGACAACAACTATGTCAATTGATTCCTTAACCTAGTTTTAAAACGCTTAGCTGTTGATAATCATTTAAAAAAGAACTTTTTGTACTTTAATTGAATACAAATCGAAAAGTAATTTAGAAGTTGTGAAATTAAAAATAAACTATGCTCGTGAAAAGCACACTATCCTCATACTCATTCCTCGCTAGTGTACGCACATTGTTAATAGTTTGACCCAAGTGAACCCAAGTGATCGTCAATTTGACTACATTTAAATAAATAAAAGTTCATATACGAAGCAAATAACCTCGTACAAGTAGCGATTATAAATTTCAGAATTACCACCGAATAATAAAATTTTTCTCAGGAATGAAATAAATTTGAGATGATTCGTACTCTTTGTTGTATGGATCTATTATTAAAACTTATTAGCATAGCAGTTCCAAATTTAATTTCTGTATTTTCCTTTCTTTACAGAATTGATGTGATCCGTTCCGGTGATAATTGATTTCGGCCTCTAGCTAAAACCACCGATTTTATATTTTATTATAATTTTTTTTAAATAATAAAGTATTATTGAATAATGGCGATTACCAAAGATGAACGACACCAAAGTATGGCTTGCTGCCAAACAAGTACAAGAAGTTCGTGCTCCGATTCAATAAGTGAAGCAGAAGATACTCAGGTTAATAACAATTCCGTCTTTGGTAGCTGTGATGTTGACTTTCCAGAACATCAACAAATTGATATCGAATTTCAAAATATCAAATATACCGTCCGACAGTTTTCATTGTCACAAAGAAATTTTGGTATGTTGAATTTATTTCTCTATTTATTTTCTCTAGTGAAATTAATAATTTTAAAATGAATGATCCGTTTGGATTTAAACACTTGTCACTTGGAATATAATTCAAATTTTGTATTTTTAGTTAGGTTTTGGTGAACATTTTTTTACCTTTTATTTATTGAAGCTGAATATTAGACAATAATTTACTGATCTTTGAAATGTCTTCACTGTAGTGAAATACAAACGAATCAAAAGGGATAAACAATTATTAGTATTGTGATTGAGGTGTTATTTGTGTCCTTTAATTTCTATCATCGTTTACAAGTAGTCACCTTATTAATGATGTTACGCAAACAATAGCATAAATTGTGTCATATTCTCCAGGATGTACCGTCTCATGTCACATCGATCAAACGATTGGAATGAACATTTTTCTTCGACAAATGTTCACTCGTAATGTTTTCAGTATAGTAAATGATGTTCAGTTCATTAATGAATGATGTGGCTACAAAACTTCGGATATAGTTTCCATATAAAAGTCCTTAAAGGAGGAAAAGTCCTTGAAAATTTTTTGCATGTTTGAAAGTGAAAGTGATCGAAATTGCTCACACCTTCAAGAAGCTCCTATAGAAAAGCTACCTTATAGAAAAATATTGTCCTTTTTCGGTTCGTTACTACTCGTGGGAATTGTAAATAGGGTTTGTGTAAGTACGTGTATTATTTTCATCGGATAAATACTACTTCCACCTCCATCGATGAAATTCTCATTCTTGGTTTCTTTTTGCACCCATTGATTCCACTGCCTCATTTCCGTTTGTGCTGAATATAATGTATACTGTGTGTGTATACTTCTTCTCTGCCTAAGGTAGATGACTTTTAGCGTAAGATGGTGGTATATTCGCTTCGTTTCACTTTTGTAATATCTTTAAGTCTAATTGTGCCCCGGGGCTGTTGAAAATAATCTTAAGCAACTACCAGCACTCCCCACATCCGTTTAACGTTTTGCTAGTCAGAAGGTCTCCTCAAAATGTACAATAATATTTTATATGATTATGTTCAAGCTTATAAGGCAGTATTAATTATAAAAATCCTTGTACTCCTTCTTGTTGTGCGCATACCCTTCAAAACAAATGATTAACAATTAAAAAAAATGTTGCAGTATGAACGTAACAAAACAGTAAGAATAAACCTATTTCTTTTTTTAGTTACCATACAAAACTTCATTAAAAAAGTTTTGCTTTCATTAGGTGGAATTTCCGATAACTCGATAATGCACTGATACGGTTAAAATATTATTAGATACAGATAAACATATAGATATAGATAAAGACAGGAAGGTTGGCTTTGGGTTATGTAATTCAGTTTAGAGCAAAGGGAAAGGTTTTATACAAAACGAATTGTGTGAAAAGCTCAGATCGGACTAAGGGACGATAGTATTTCTCTGAGCGGTAAGATCTATACTGACGGTTCTACGATGGAGGACGGAGTGGGCGCAGCCGTGCACTCACTTGATCTTGCCTCAGACTGCCGAATAATTGAAGTATTTTCTAAGCGGAGGTACTGTTTAGAAGGCGGCGAAGATAGCTCACAAATCGCGAAAAAGGGATAAGGCAGTTTTTATCCATACGGATAGCCAAGCAGCCTTAATGGCTTTGAAATCCTGCATTATCAACTCCTAGGCAGTACTTGACTGTCGACGCGCTTTACAGAAACTGTGCTCAAATAGGAAAGTGGAACTCTGTTGGATTCCAGGGTACAGTGGTATTTTAGGAAACGAACTCGCGGATTATCTTGCTAAAAAAGGTGCAAACCTTGGGCAAGAAACCGCGGTTTCGGTACCACCGCCTCTTAACGTCGTTCACAACTCCCTAGAGCAGAAGATGGTAAGGCTGTCCCAGGCCAGGTGGCAGGCTACATCAACCTCCAGAACCACGAAACAAATGTGGAACACTCAAAAGGAGAAAAAAACTAAAATCCTGTTAGCACTACCAAGGGCGCAATGCGCAACTTTAGTCGGAATTATTACCGGCCATTGTTTGATTGGGGCGCATGCGTACAGAATGGGGCTAATTACTAATGATCTCTGCAGGAACTGTAAACTACCCGGGGAACGGGAAACGCTAGAACACCTTCTGTGGAACTGCCCAGCTCTTGCTAGGGGACGGGTGAAGGCTCTTGGTGCACCGACCTTCACAAATCTTAAAGAAGTCTCGTTTAACAGCATGCAGAGTCTGCTAAACTTTGCTACGGTAACAGGGACCTTTGAATTAAACGAGGAGCTCTCAGTACAGATCGAAACGCAAGCGCAACTATCATAGGTACATTGGGTCTCCTGTTTTTTAGTGGTATCACTATGGACCCTCGTGGAAATCGAAAGGAAAGGAATCAAGGTTGTGGCCTACGCGGATGACATAGTCATACTAGTTCAGGGAAAATTTTTGGATACTATCACTGACATCTTGGATATCGGCTTGGGGGTTAACGCCTCAAAAACTGATTTGGTTTTATTTACTAGGAAGCACAAGACCCCGGAATTCAGGCTGCCAAGGCTTGAAGGGGTCGAGCTGCAACTTTCGGAAAAAGCGAAATATCTGGGCCTGATCTTGGATAGGAAGCTAAATTGGAAAGAAAATATTGGAGAGCGTATTAAAAAGGCTAACAACGCGCTTTTCGCGTGTAGACAGGCCGTTGGAAAGAGCTGGGGTTTGAAACCGAATATGGTACATTGGCTGTATACGGCGGTTGCAAGACCCATTCTGACGTACAGGGCATTGGTATGGTGGAAAGCCACAGACAAAAAGTATATCCAAAGGCAACTGAGCGGAGTGCTTGTGTAATGATCACAGGGGCCCTGCGCACAACGCCAACAGCGGCACTGGAAGTTTGCATGCACCTTTCACCGCTTGATATTTTCATTAAGCAGGTTGCGTCAAACACAGCAGTAAAACTATTGAGCTGTTGTCTCTTTAGGGAGAGATCCATAGGACACAGCTCCATTCTTAGGGAATTTCTTGAGGGTCCGGTCAACTTTTGCACGGATTATATGATCCCGGTGAATGATTTTATATTATCGTTCAGGGTTCTATACCCAAGCAGAGCGGACTGGGAAAGCAACAGGGTAGTAAATGAGGGAGAATTCTCCGTGTATACGGACGGTTCCAAAATGGAATGCGGCACTGGCGCTGGAGTCTTCTCTGAGCAGTTGAGTGCAAGGGAGTCTTTTAAGCTGCCGGATGCCTGTAGTGTATTCCAAGCGGAGATTCTGGCAGTGCTTCAGGCAAGTAACATCATGTTGATGGGGGGGGGGGGGGGGGGTATTTGGTCGGGATATCCCACTTTACATTGACAGCCAGGCGGCATTGAATGCATTGGAATCGGCGACTATTAAATCCTAGCTAGTAAAGCGCTGTCGAGAAGTGCTCAAGGTACTTTGTAGTCAGAATAGAGTACGACTATGACGTACCAGGCAACGAACAGGCCGATGAGCTGGCGAGACTAGGATCGGCGTCGGCCGGAATGGTAGAGGAGGTGGTTAATCTGCCATTAAACGGAATTAAAGCACGTATCAGGGATTGTGCAGCGGACGCAGTGAACTCTAGATGGGAGGCGCTAACGAGCTGTAGGACTTCTAGGGCACTCTGGCCAAGGTTGGACAGGCGAAAGACTAGAGAGATATTGACATGGAGTAGGGGAAGTCTGCGGCTACTTGTCGGAATACTGACAGAGCACTGCTTGCTAGGGAAGCATGCTATGCGTATGGGGACCGCTGACTCTGACGTGTGCAGGTATTGCCTTGACCTATATGCTGAGGAGGACATCACCCACATTTTGTGTGAGTGTCAGGCGGTTGCAAGGAGGCGACTGAGGTGGCTGGGCAGTCTTTTCTTTGAGAATTTGGAGGACCTGAGGTCAATAGGGCATAATAAGCTAGTCAAGTTCGTTAGGAATCTGGGTTGTTTAGGGGATGTTTAGTGACCTACGAGGTTCTGAAGGGATCGCTATGGGCCCATTTGATGCCTAGTGTGCGCGGCGGCTCGAGCGCTTCGGCCCTTCTTAAAACTAAAACTAAAACTAATGGATCCTTGTGGGTCTATGTGAGGCTTTGGCCGCCACTGTAACTTAACCTAACCTTCTCTGAGCGGTTTTTGGAAATTTATCCAATAGGAAAAATATTACCGAAGAGCCCAAAACCCAATTTGGGTGTCGGCACGAAAGAATTTATTGTTCTTCTCCTTTGAGTAACCAGGATGCATTTTTTACAAAAAGTTAAAAAAAGATTTTGTTTTTGTACTGCTGAAATAAAATAAAATACACTTGCAGATTATATAAAAGGGGTTTATAATCCTTCAAACAAACCGAGAAGTTCGGATTGCGATTTAGTTTGATGAATGTTTTCAGTATTAATTTGCACGATTCTGTTAAACTGAGATGATGAATTTCGACAAAGCACATTAGCTGTAACCGTATCTTTTTATTGTATTTTATCCGAAATAGCTTTACTAGTAGGATGCACTGGAATGTTATATTCTATAGCCCCACGCGATAATCGCATGTTATTTTGCACGCGCTATTTGCACTTTAATTTTTTCAAGAAATTAAAATTAGCAACAGAATTATCACAAGGTTTTTTTTCTTACTCAAAGTTAAAAAAAAAGAAATATTTTCAATTTGATTCCCGTTTAGTATCCGTTAAACTGTTCAATGTAAGTCTTGACTGTGATTAAATAATAATATTCTTGTTCACATGGAAATATTTATTTTTAAGAATGTCGATTAACCTTGCGAGATAAGCAATAGACATAAAATATTTCAAATGACCGTACGTTTGAATTATCGGCAAGATTTTACTTCCTCATGATACAGAAATACCAAGTACATTTATAGAAGAAAAAAATAAAGTACGAAAATTTGCATGAAAACCAAAATACTTATTTTATTAATTAAGATGCATTTGCGTTGTTTCAAACGGTAGTGGGAAGTTGTTTCGAGCTTAAATTTTTATTTTTATACATTTTAATTGAAGGACATTTTTCTAATCTTTGAAATATTTACCGACATTGCGACAATATTGTACAAACTTATTAATGTTTGTTAAAAATTGAGCTTTCGATTTACATCTCGACTAGACTTGTCGTATAATAAATACTAAGTAGTTTTGTCGTGCACGACGCTTACGTGATAATAACAAACGATGATTGTTTGCATTATGATAAAAATCACACAACAATGAGCAATGAAATATGAATTATGGCGCCGTGGGTCAAAAAGCGGCTTCCATTTTATACGTTATCTTTGGGTTGTCGATTAGAAAAAAAAATTTATAGCTAATTTAGTAACATACATACTCTGAAGTAGCAGGTGTATATCACCGATATTCATCATTTTTATGCCAAAAATAAAAATCAAAAGTATAAGTGTACTTATATGTTGCTTTAACTCGAAACTACGAGCATGTCGGGGTAAAAATTGTAGTTTGGTAATAACGGATTTACACAACGTGTTATAGTTAACAATATTAATAGCTGTCATATTTTTCCAATGAAAATCAATAAAGATAGTATTACACTGTATGCCACGCAATCAAATATTTGACTGAAAAAAATTGACGCAAAATTCAGTAAAATTTTTTCTGTCAAAATAGACTTTGTACAGAGCAAATAAAATAATAATGCAAATAAAAATTTGACGATTACAAATCAAAAAAATTAAATAAATATTTGACACCGTGGCATATATAGTGTAATACTAGCTCAAATAAAGCACGTTTAATGTTATAAAATATTATGTATACATTTTTAAAAAAACTCAAGATTACTTTTTCTATAAATATACTGAAAACTAAATTTACTAAGTTTGATCTCTATGTAGCGACAGCAATAAATAATTTAGATTATCAATTTGATTTCTTAAACCGCTTCCTGATAGACAAAATTCAAAGTAAAAACAAGTTTTTCCTTTTCTCTGTTAAGGGGAGGTTGTAGGGAGTGCAAAAATGACCATTTTTGAGATCAACTTTCTCTTAAACCGCCAATCGTATCACTCTAATTTTTTTTCATTTGTAAAGCTTTGTTAGTACTACTACTTGATCGAAGCATTTTTAAAAAATCGCTTGACTTTTTTTATAACAGCTGTTTAAAGATTGCTACTTTTTGAACATTTCTTGGCCTACAGGTCAATACTGCGTTATTTAAATTTGATAATCTTCGATCCACTAATACTTTTATCCAAAACAAACAAAGCAAAAAAAATGAATGAGTTCTGATAAGCGGTTGACGAGAAAACGGGGCAAACGCTTCAAAAAACATGATTTTTCACGAAACCATTTTGTTTACAAATACAGTGTGTCAACTGCATGTCGGCTGTGTGTCATTTCTTTGAGAATCTTATGTTGATAAATTTTCGTAATTTTTCTAGTCTTTTTTACATCTTGTAAGATAACTGTGGCAACACTGATTTTAATCATTTGACAATAAAATCATCAGACGATACAAGTGTAATAAATTTTATTGACTTGCATTTTTTTTGAATTTTTCTATGTTAATTTCAAAATTTATTTTTAGGCTCTTGCCGGCCCCTAAATGTAGCGATTTTGGTCTTGTTTTATCAGGAAAAATATAAGTTTTAATAATCTGTCCAAAAATTGATTTTTTTTTACCCTACAAGCTCCCCTTAAGTACCACTCTCGAATGGTAACGTTTAAAATATTTTTAAATAACTTAAGCGTTTATACCAGCATATACCAACAATTTCAAACTATTTAAACTCAATTAACTAGATTAATAAGTCATTGTATCATCGAAGATTTATATTTATTTCTGTACTTGATTTTGATATACGTTCCAAATTTTAACCTAGTTGCTGAGGTATGAAACTTTGAATTTTTTAACCATTCCGCACTTTCTTGTATCTAAGCCCTGCATTTTATCGGGAGCAGAGTAGCCACACTGCTGGAGTAAGTAGCAGAGTTGACACACTACAGGAGTAAGTGGTGTGACAACCCTGCTCGCAAAATTAACTTTGTTGATGTTTCTTCATGTCGTTACCTGCTCTGCATTGGATAAGTGTCCAATAGAACACACCTACTATTTAAAATAATTGCTAATACAATTGTATTACAGATTCGTGTGGATTCGACACAAATGTGTTGGAGCCAAAATACGATCTTTACCACGTATTTTAATTTGACGACTAGCGCACTAACCTCTAGGCTGGAGCTAGTATTATAATATGTATATGCCATGCAGTCAAATATTTGACCATTTTCCCTGGCAAATGCTGTCAGATAGTGTAATCGTCAAATTTTTGTTTGTCACATTATTTTATTTGCTCTGTACAAGATATATTTTGACGGAAAAAATTGACTGAATTTTTCATAAAATTTGTTAAGTCAAATATTTGACACCATGCTTCTACTCGACGAGTGTTCCAAATGTCGAGGTACTCTACATCTGGAGCAGATATTTCCACGACAATTTTGACAATGAATTAAATGACCGCATGCAGTCTTCGTATCTTCCACGACGTTGCACTGGTTCAATATTTTTTCAGGTACAATGAAATGTAGGTCAACGTAAACGTGACTTGAGGGTTTTATTTTTCGATCAGAGTAGATAAGACAAAATAAAAACATACACTAGTCACGATAGGCTACTCAATCGTATAATAGTCTAGAAAGAATACTAAGCTCCAATTTGTATTGTATATAGTTGGGGATTAAGAAGAATAAGGCTCATGTAGTTACCACTTTTTAAGGACAGACAAACGGGGAGGTAAACAGCAATCGAATTTAGGGTTTTTTTGCCACAAATGAACAAAAAATAATGTTTTATTCATCCGAGACTACGTTTTATGCGTTACAAATTTTTAGACCGGACTAAACTTTGAATACTCTACATATTTCATCTAGAGTGTAAACACTTAAGTTAACTTCTGTAAAAATTTAAAAGAAATGAATACATCGAATAATGCTTAATGAACTGTTTAGTATCTTGAACACCTCTCCACATCTAACCGGACTCCATTTGGCCCGTTTTGAATAAATCAAAACGGGTCTGAGAAGTCTTTTTGGAAATGCCTCCTCTTAAACTTGTGTTCGACGAAAGACTACTTTGTCAAATATTTGACAATTTTCGATTGCAGTGAAATCAAAATTATTTTAGTTGTCCTACGCAATCCCTAGAAGTATTATATTTGTCTGAATTTTTTTGTAGTCTAGGCGGTCAAAATGTTGTACGGGCGCTCTTGATTTAGACTATTAATTCTTAGGACCTGACACAAATGTTTTGACATATTTGGAAATTTACAATATCAACACCCTTATGATAATACAAAATATTATTTTATATTATTCACAAAAGAATAATTTAACTGCATTTCGCCTTGAATATAATTACTAGTAAATAATTAAGTAAAAAATTCAATAGCCAAACAAGATTACTTACCATCAATAAGATCAAAATTTAGCGGTGAAAAGGTGGTTCAAGTAGAGCTTAAATTTATCTATATATAATTCATGTTTGATTTATTCCGGGAAATAGTGACGAGTTCGATTAATGATGTGAATACCAATTAGAACATAAATTGAATGTATGTAATTAAATTAGTCAATAAATTTGACCGAAAAAATACATTCACTATTTCCTCGATGAGTAGTTCAAAATCTTGACCTATTACAAAAGAAATTCAGACACGTTTATTTTAAAGAGAACACCACAGAATTATTCATGTATTTATAGAAATGAATTAAATCTATTTGATGTCCAGGAGTGGGATTCAGGAGTCCATCCAATACAAATAGATGGTTATGATTTTTTCGCATGTACTATATATTCATTCACTTAGTCAGTTAAACTTCTTGTGTGGTTATTAAACAGTTTGTTTTATATAATTACGACGCGACTCCATATAAATGCCACTAGATATTCTATTTGAATACAAATTGATATATTAAAATCGTATTTTGCACGCTTAATTTGTTTTCAATGCGTTCGCGTTTTAGCGGTGTAATCGTAAAATAATAACAGAAAAAAGTTTCTTTAAGATACTGATATCTTAAATTTGGAAAACTGTTCAAGTTACAGCTTTCAAAGTTTCATAAAACAATACATTTTTCAATATACATACATACACAGTGCGACAAATAAGTTTCGAGACTGGTCATAGAAAACATCATTAAAAGAAAAAATCTGGATATTTTTAATTTTTTTTATTCAAAATATTCTCCTCCAGTTTCAATACACTTATTACAACGATTCAACAGTGATTCAAATGTGTGTTTTAACTCATTTTGTGGAATTGCCTCTAGTGCTCGTGTTGAGGCTGTTTTGATGGTCGAAATGTCATTAAAAAAAACATCCTTTCAACTTCAATTTCAATTTCGGGAATAGAGAAAAATCGCATGTGGCCAAATCAGGAGAATATGGTGGATGATTCAACACAAAGACTTGATTCTGAGCCAAAAATTGACGAACAATGAGTGAGGTGTGACTCGGTGCATTATCCAGTTCTCTGGATCACGATATTCGGGTTGAATACGATGGATTCTGGCCATCACACACTTCAAAACTTCGAGATAAAATGCGCAAGTAATTGTTTGGCCAGTTGGAATGCATTCCCTTTGGACAATTCCTTTGTTATCGAAGAATGTAATGAGCATTGCTTGAGCAACATTTTAATATTTCAACATCGACAAAAAAGTTGTTTTGGGAAAACTGTCATAACTTTGCTATCTATCAACCGATTTAAACAAAATTATTATTACCGGGAAGAGGATTGTCACAGCTTTCAAACGGCGGTCTGTACACATAGATGGTCTTACTAGTTACTCAGATATGGTTCGAGTCTCGGAACTTATTTGTCGCACTGTGTATATTAAATTCTAATCCTAAATGTTTAATTTATTCTAACTCGAAAGCGGGTCAGTAAATTTCGATTAAATGAAGCACACGTGTATATGTATGTATATATTTTCAAATTAAGGATGGGTCTAATGTTCACTGGGTAAAATAATATGTTCATCATCGCTCGCATAACATTCTTAGTTATTACAGGAGGTAATGCCACTTAAAAAAAAATCCTAAATGAATACCGTTAAACGGAAGCCGAACTTTGGATAGTCGGATCTGAATACCATAAGAAAGCTTTATTACACAATTGTTACAATTTATTGTTTTTTTAGGTTGTAAGCGTCATGGTAGTTTGTCCCGCTATTAAATTTTAAAACGCGTCCCGAACTTTCATTCAAAAAATATTAAAGTCGCACACAGACTGCTCGCAGATTTTTTTAAACCTTCTGCAAGATTTGAGGGCCGATGTTTCAGTTCAACACTAAAAGTCGATAGAGTGTCCAAAAAATATATTTACTCATTCAAAAACAAATATAACTTCTAATAATAAATATGTTTTAATAGACAGATGTACAGAGTGAATGTGGTATTAATTTGAATTTTAAATTATTTAAAAATTTTCACAGTGTAACCTTCATATATGAAAACCAACAATATTGATGTTGATATTGAGCATTAGGGGAAATGTTATTATTAGTGTGCTAATGATAACAGCAATTGAATAAAAATTGATAGCAACGTGATATTGTTGCTATTGGGCTATTTTGCATATATTAATTATCCGCACAATATCCTTGAATTAGTTTTTGTATGCGGTATTAATAGTAAATGAGTCGTTATTGGATTAAAGCAAATAAAAAGAAAATATAAGGTTTGTTTAATAGTGATGTTTAGTTGTAGGTGCCTACATTGGCGGTCTCTCACCTAAACTAATCTGTAGGTGCCTTGAACTCTTCTATTCGTTTCCTTAAGAAGTACATACCTACATTGTGGACTTAAGATTTTTCAACTCGATATTTTTTCTTTATTCACAGTAAAAAAAGAAATTCTCCATGGAATAAATGGAGCATTTCGAGCTGGAGAAGTCACAGCCATAATGGGACCATCAGGATCGGGTAAAAGTACCCTACTGAATGTTATGACAGGATTTACGTGAGTAATTTTTTTAATGTTTTATGGTATAAAAGTGTAAATTTTCCCATTTCCTAACCTTTTATTACTAAAATTCTTCATTAATTTCTCTGAGGAAGATATTTTTATTAATGTTTTTATTCTTATGAATAATAAAATTTATTATTCATATGAAGAATAAACAATATGTTTACACAGCTACCTGTTTCGAAAATTTGTTACTGTTGTATAAATATGGAATTAACATTTTCTTTTGATAGATCGACTAATTAAGTTTATTTTATTATTTAATGTATGCGACACAGATGTTTCAATTTGAAATAAACGAGAATAGTTTTATTGAGAGATTCTTAATTTCGTTTAGTTTAGTTTATAATAATAATAATAATATTTATTCAGTGATGATTTCGAGTATAAACTTATGTTATTAATAACCAGAGATTAGACAATAGTCTTTAAATCTTTGTTTTGAGGTATTTTTTTACATACAAGTATTCCGAATTCTTTAAAATTGGTGTAACAGTGTGATAGGAAAATTTAGACAAAAACCTATTTCTATAAGAATGGAATTTTTCATGGTGAGAAGCTACCATAGAAGCAAATTTGTTTAAGTTTTTTGTTGTTTTCCGGCGTCAGTGGAGTTTCTGATGTGAAACCCCAACACGAAATCCCCGACTGTTGATTAATCGCTGTCCCTGAGGGCATGACAGTTGGAAAACCTTCACTGGATAGGCCAAGTTTTGTATAAGACTGTGTTGGACTGGGTCCGAAGGAGCTGTTTCGTCATCGGATGGCATAGACTCGTCAGAGGGTTATCAAGCCTAAATCCGAAACACCCTTACAGCTGGTGGATTATTCTATATAGGCGATGTTGAAACTAATTTCATTATCGCGAATTATAATTTAAGTAACATTCCCGCCTTCGCCTCCTTATACTAAAGGTAGGTGGCACCTATTTCTATAGTTTAGTTTAGTTAGCAGACTATATTCTTGCAACAGACAAAACTTTCTTATAATAACTATCGTATTTGTAAAATCACTGTTTATTGCAACATAATTGAAGACTAAGCTTGCATTAGACTGCCCAAAAACTAATGTATCAGGGTCAAAAAGCCTTGTGTTTGGTACAAAAATATCAATTTGAAAAACAAAAAATCTGCCAACTATCTGGGTGCAACTTTGTTATTAGAAGAAGAAAAAACTCATTCGATATCTGATCAGACTTACGAGATATGGCGGAATTTACGAAAATGTATACAACCCTTAAGTGTTGCAAAAAGTTATTCAACCTTTTAATAACTCTTTGGGGTTGAATACCCAAACATACTAAATTTGATAGAAAAAAAACATTTAAAGTAAAAAAAAAATTAATGAACGGTTTTGTTCATTAATTGGAATTATTTTTCGGTTCATGGTACGTTTGAAGCAAATAGTTTGTTGCCTTTATATTCGTACTGCTTTCATATCTAAAGTTCTCTAAAATTTCCAGAAAATCGTCTGAATTCTCCGCAGTCTAATTATAGCTCTAGATCTAAAGTGGCTATTACCTAGATATTCCACCTACTGTAAACCGCAACTTAAATATTTAAATAAAATCTAATATTCCCCAAGTAATTTAAGGGCTCATATGCCCCTGAAATTTTCAAAAAATTGATTTTTTTTTTACAGATTTTTATTTTTTAAACTTTTAAGAATTAAAAAAAAAATTAGAATTTAGAAAATTCCACTCCATTACAAAGTTATAGCAATAAATGTGACCAGACATCGGTTTGGAGCTGCTTCCGGGCTAATTGCCGCGCCACTCTCAACAGCAGCGTTTAGCATTTATTTTTTTTTGCAAAAGCTGAGTTTCACAGAAAACAAGGTCATTTATAGGACCATCTGTGAAAAACACGAAAATACAAGAGGAAGAAGATGTGCAGTACGAAGCTGGAATGGGCGACTAGCCGTAAGTTCACGTTGTACCTACCAAAAACTTGAAACGCATTTTTCTCGAAACTATGTTTTTAGACAGTGTCGGCACGATAACTCAGTCAATTTTCAATATTTATCAATTTTTTTTTTTTAATTTTGATAACTATTTTCTCTATAGTCTGACGAGAGGTTTTTTTAATTTGTTGCTTGGAATTTTTTTTATAAATTATTGAACGCAAATTTGTTATAAAAAACTGATTATTAAAGTTTGAAATACTGTAACTTATTTATTTTTGAAAAAAAAACATACTGCAGTCACGATCGGCTGCAAGCCAATCGTATAATACTCTAGATGAATACTGAACTCCGATTTATATTGTAGTTGGGGATAAAGTAGAATTACGTGTGTGCATGTTGTGTGTCCTTTATTAAGGACTGCCATTAGATTGCTATTCAAAACTGAAAGACAATATTCAGTGTTTAACTTCATACCTTGCACTGGGTAAGTCATCGAAAAAAATTTCCTTTTTAAAGGACTTTCACATGGGAGGTGCAGGAAGGACTCACTCGATTTCCTACATATTTATCCTTTTCCTTGGAACCATTTAAAAATAAACGTGTACAAAATTTCAAATTCGTAGATTGAAGCGTTCAAAAGTTATCGGAAAATATTGTTGAACACGTGTTTTAAGGATATTTTGTATGGCAGCTACCAGAAGGAGTAAAAGGATTTTGCTGACTAGTAAACTCGAACTTCCTTTTCACTCAAAACTGACTTGTACAAAATTCCGAATTCGTAGCTAAAAGATTACTTGAGTTATTGTGAGTTTCGTAAATTAAGTGAATACATTTTGACAGGATATTTGTATGGCAGCTACACGAAGGACTAACAGGATTTTCTTCATAATCATATATTTAGCTCCAACTATTGGAAAAATAACACATATAAAATTTCAAAGACGTAGCTTAAACCCTTCTGAAGTTATCGACCAATATTCTTGAACACGTGTTTTAAGGACATTTTGTATGGCAGCTACCCGAAGGAGTAGGACGATTTTGCCCGTTAACGAACTTAGCCTTACAAATTCAACCAAACATCCAGATTCAAAATTTCATGATCCTAGGTGAAGGCGTTCTTGAGTTATCGTGCTAACGGACAGACGGACGGACGGACGGACGGACGGACGTCAGGGGGATTTGAGGTTTTTGGCCACAAATAAACAAAAAATAATATATAACTTTTTTTCGTCCGAGGCTTGGTTCTATGCGTTACAAACTTTTGGGCTGGATTAAACTTATAATACTCTATATGATTTCATCTAGAGTATAAAAATTTTCTCCGTCAGACTATAACAACTACTATACATTATTTCACAAGATTCTTTTTTATTTTTGCAAATTGAACTATTTTTGGTAAAATTATGATGCCGACCAGAAGGCGCCATGGTTTTCATAAGTAGTCCATTTATACCCGTAAAAAACAATGTTAATATTAAAAAAAAAATATTTTATTATAGTCGAATAGTTCATAAGATGTGTGAACTCAACAAATAAATTTTTTGTTCACCATATAACCTTTATAATAATTTTTCAAATTTACTCGGTTTTCAGCGCGCGCAGGGGTATGTGAGCCCTTAACTATTATTCAATTCAAATTCATCACAAGAAAAATTACAATGAAAAAATTACAATTCAATTTATAAGTTTTTACAATTGTTTTCATCTTGTTAGAGTTAGATAACGTCAGCTATCCAACTTTAACAAAATGAAAATCGATGCTTTTAAAATAAACATTGAAAGATAGAAAGAAAAGTAGGTTACAACGTAGAACATTTTTTGATTTTTGGGTAAAAAAACGTGCTTGCAAAAAATAAAAAAAAAATCTAAAATCTCAACAAGTCCATTGAGATGTAAATCAGGTACATTTCCTATAAAATAAAATCCAGGTCTGCGTCTGTAACGTAAATTTATACTATACGTATCTATGGAATCATGTACGTTTGTACAATAAATTTAAATTCCTTCTTATAAAAAATGACTAACACATTTTTTCGCATACTCAACAACCAATTAATTTTGTATATTTTAAATTTTTAAATCAAAGCAATTGATTATAAACGTCCGGTGGTATTAAACAATTACACCGTATTTCAACGACAAAAAATACAGCAGGGTGTTTCTTTCGATGAAAATCGAAGTACATTCTTGCGGCAAGTCATAAATTTTTTTAATAAACAATAAATTATTCACAACGCAATCGGAATATATGTACTGTAAGAAAATTGTTATTATTGTATTATTTATAGGTTATTGATTTGAAAAAAAAATCTGTACTTAAATTCAAAATAATACTTTAACTCGAGACTTGAGTTCTGAAGAACAAAGCAATTTCATTTGGGAAAAAAATTCAAGAAATTAAACGATAGTTGGTTGATCTCAGTTTACTATCAGGGAGCGGGGCACAAAAAAGTTATCTTAAAGCATTATCAGAAAATATAAAAGGGATCTTACAAAAATTTAGTATTTATCAATTGGCCTCTTATATCAGGTCAACGAAAATTTGATCCTTCAACACTTTCGATATTGTTCAAAAATTCTGGCTACTGCGAATTCTAAGGTCTCACAGTAATTTTTATATTTGTTCGTATTCTTATAACATAGGTAGGTAGGTATCTCATATATTTATACTGTTAGAAATTTAAATATACTCGTTGAAAACATTTTGTGAGACAGCTTCATTCCGTTTTTTTTAGCAAAATTCGATTACAATAGTTTTTTTTCTATTATTTTGCAGTCACATTTTTGAATATTTTATTATTTTGCCTGTCACTTTTGTGTATAATGTTTAATGTCGTAGAAAAGCTATGTATATTAGGAATGTTTTTTCGCGCATTTATCCACATCAGAATAGTGATTAAAATTTACATTGAAAACACCGTGAATATTGCTGTATTTGTTATTTTTTATTGCATTTCCCTGTAGATAGTAGGCTAAAATATAGATTTTAACAGGAATAGCTGCCACAGTAAGCTCACTGGGGCAGCTATTCGCGATAAATTCTCTAATCTAGCATACCTACTATCTATTAAAAAAAGTTATAAATAGAATCATAAAAACAGCAATGTTGTTGATATTTTGTATATAAATTTCCTAACCTACTCTGTTCTGGATAAGTGCTAAAAAAACACACCTATTATTGTAAGCGATAATTGTAGATCTTCTTAAATTTATAAATCTATTAAAACATTAAAAGTTACTTTTTTTCGAAATTGTTTGAAAATATTGCTGACAGCGAATAAAAAAATTATCAAATGTGAAATTGTTTAAGTTACACAGATTGTAGCCACATGTTAAATAACGCATTGGTTAATTATCACATCCTATAGAGAAAAAAAGAAGTTAAACAATTTTTAATTTTCTTTTTAATTTTCTGCAAACAGAATGTGGTAAAAGCCACAAGTGTTATCTTTGTTAGATTAACATTGACCCAAGGTCCTATGAATCATTAATGTGAACAGATGTAACAATTATTTTTTTTCAAGTTGCATTATTCCATTCAGTTTGTCTGTTTTTTTTCCGTGGGCTTATTGCTATGAAGCCATGAATGAAAATGGCATTGCAGAAAAAGTCGTTTGCATTGTTGTACAGTACAAATGTATGAAATACGTATTTCGGTTTTGTTTGATGACATTGTTTTTTTTATTATTTTATTTATTGTGATTGAAAAAAATGCATCTTAATGTTTTTTTTTATTTTATTTACATTTGAAAGTGTATGTAGGTCGCTATAACACAGCGCATGTAGATTGGCGGAGAACACTTGCAATTTTACTTTTTTATTTTTACTTTGGTACTTTTTAATAATAAAGAATTACCTATTATGATCAACTTTAAATTTAAAAAAAAATTTTGCTACTATGAAATTTTGTATTTTTACGTTTTAGGACCCTAAAGAAATAAATAAAAATGTCTGTCTGTCTGCCGTAGACATTATACGCCGTGGGTAAAAAACAATGCGTTCGAAATGCTCGAAGGCTGGAATCGGAACATTCTAAGATCCATATCCCCTGAACGGTTTATATGACAATATTAAAACTTGGTTATCGTTTGCAGGTATACTAAGGTAACGTGTAGGGTGAAAAACTTTGGACTACAATATCTTCCGAACAAATTACACCAGAAAGATCATATATGGCTTGTGTATACATATAAGTTTATAAGTGGAGTACGCTAAATGTAAACTGCTTACTATAATTTCATCTTTACGATAATAAAAGGAAGAAGGAAGGGATATTAGAAAAATAAATGAAGGATTAGTCAGTTAGGCAAAACAAATATAATGTGGCAAATAAAAATTTGACGATTACACTATCTGGCTTCGTATGTCAGCCAGAATAGTCAAATATTTGACATAGTGGCAGTTTAATACAAACTTTAGTTTTAAAGTCATCGTTATTCCTAATAAAGTTAAGTAACTTAAGATGAAAAACTTAAGCTTTGTCATGTTGTTATATGGATTTTTAGGAACACATCAGGATCCATATGTCTTCCATCAAATGCCTAGACAGATTGTGCTGGTATAGGTCGGAACATATTTTTGATTATACTAAATATATTTTATGTTTTTCGAATTATATTTTAGTGATATTTATTAGAGGTATTATATCTTTCATATTATTTTTGTTTTGTTTACGTTGATACTAGTTGAAGAAACTCTTTTCCAGTAGAAGCATACATATAGTGTTGTTTA
Source organism: Beris morrisii (assembly GCA_951812415.1). NCBI lineage: Eukaryota > Metazoa > Arthropoda > Insecta > Diptera > Stratiomyidae > Beris > Beris morrisii. The sequence continues at coordinate 22,497,107 of OX638311.1, forward strand.
ATGACTTCAAGTACGGAACACTAAAAACAACGCGCAATTTTTTTAAAAAAAGTTTGCAATCTTATAAATTTTGAATTTTTTTGAAGTACAGAAATTTAAATGGAAATGGTATGAAAATGTGAGCTTTAACTTGAATTTAATACGTCCAAAACTTAGTCTGTATAGGGAGATGAAGATGAGCTAGTTTTGAATGACTTTTGTACGGAGGCTAAACGATGAACTTGCTCAATTATCTTCATATTTAGTCATAGTGCATTTAAAAAATAAATCATTCTAGTTTAGATAAAACTTAAGTACCTTAATTTCGTGAAATATCTCCCTTACAATTGTCATGTAAAATTAAGGTATTTATAAAACGACAATGGAAAATTTATTGCACATTTTAATTATCTTAGAAATTCCCATTAGAACGGTATTTGTATTCACAGGAATCTTTCTAATTCTATTTAATCACCGATGCGATGAGGATTGTATGATTAAATTCGTACTCGTATAAACCTAATTATTTATTCTTAACAATTATTTTCTGAATTGTTCAGAGGTTAGGTATTTTTTCATTAGTCACTAATAGAGTGTTGATGTTATAGCAGTATTTGTAGTTTATTTATGATTATACTTAACTTACGTATTGAGCTGTCGAGTTGACTTGCAATCAAATGGAAATTTATGGCAGAATTTATTTACTATAATCGTTCTGAAATCCTAAATTGCTCATTTTGAATAAATTGGTTTTATTACTGCTGTGTACTTTCAATTAGAACAAAAAAATTATACTAATATCTAATAAATTATAATTGTTCAGAATATTATTTCAATGCAGATCCTTCATCTTATTTGTCTTATACAATGGCTGAAACAAAGTTGCCGAATGTAGTGTGTGATTTTATCGTGGCAAAAAATTCATTGCCTTTGAATCAAGTAATACCACACGTGTAGCGCTGAAATGCATGTATCATATATCATGAGAAAAATTCGATAAACCGATCAAATCAATTTGTCTGCATCGAATCAATAAACCTTAGAAAATCTGAAAGAAATACTGTTCATAATATTATTGAAACCTTTCACATCATTATACGTTTAGAGAGATTGATGTAAAAATCGATGGATCAAAAAAAATCATCCAATATCTTTCATGATGTATGAAATGTACATTAATACTATGAACATCATTTCATTAAAAATATTCTGATAAATTTATGCATTCGAAATTTCATTGACTACAAATTTTTATGAGCAACTTCATCACATTGATTGATAGTTTTTTTTAGTGATAATGATCAAATTCATAATATTGATGAATATATGCATCGAACACTGCAGATGTACATTAGAGTGAAGAACATGTACAATGGTATCGAGCGACATTGAATGATCATATGAACAAAAGTTCATTGAACTCATTAAGCGCTTTGAAGTCATAACACAATTCTTCTGTTCTGTTTTTTTTAAACATTTCAGTTTTTGTGTGAGTAGGCAAAGTGTAGCAAAAATTAATGAACGACTCAAATTTAAACATTTTTCATTATGATAATGTACATTTTCGTTGATTGGATGTAACTTTTTGGTTCAGTGAAGACGAAGATTATCATTACATTGAATAGATAAAGTTAGAAATATCTTACATTACAATTAGTGTCCACATGCAAGTCTTATTATTATTTAGCGCGACAATTTTGCTACTATCATAAAATCTGTTATTTTATGCAAAAACTATACCTCAACAGTATTTTATTTAAAGGCTATATCTACCAGTTCTTAACATATCTACCAGTTCTTAAGATATTAATAAATGTAAATCAAGCAGAACAACTATCATAATGCTATTTTTACATTATTTGCAGATCGACCGGTGTAACCGGTACAGTGCAGGTGAATGGCAAAATTGTCAATACAGGATCGGAAAATTTTCGAAAACTTTCTTGTTACATCCATCAAGATGATCTTCTTCGGTCAGCATTAACCGTCCATGAAACAATGATGATTGCCGCTAACCTAAAACTAGGCTATAAGGTCACAAAGGAATATAAAACAAATCTGGTAAGTTTTTTGAATGATTGTAAGAATTTAGAATGATTTCCTTAATGTCAATTATTAATTGATTTCATAGGTCAATAAAAGCCTATTGTTGCTAGGACTTGAACATAGGCACAGTACTGTTGCTTCAAGATTATCCGGAGGACAAAAGAAACGCCTTGCAATTGCCTTAGAATTGATCAGTAATCCGTCGGTGCTGTATCTGGACGAGCCGACAACGTAAGTCTGAATTGATTTTCTATCTTCAAAGTTAGTCAGAGCTCTTGTTTTTTATCATGGGAAAATGTATCTGGGAATGATTACTTTTTATATATTTTTCTCTATTTATTCTGTTATAATTAATCTGGTTGAACTCAATATACGACATTATGTAGATACTTCATTATTGCGAAATGTATAAAAATTTTTCTGTAGTAGCAAGTATTGAAGTTAGGTTTTTAATTGTGCGGTTGTCTTTCAGTAAGTGTTCTATGCGGTTTACAATTTTACAAAACATTACACATGGTTTTATTTAACGCGACCATATTTTGGTCTGACACACGATATCTTAATTGGTTAGACTATCTAAATTAGCTCATCAATGTTAATATTTATCGAATCGCTTGATGTATTCATGGCAACTCTGTATTCCTGTTTGGACGAAATATAATAATATATTACAATAGATGATAATCTACCTTGCTTTTTCCTACTGCTTGATGGAAAGTACATTTCCTTGTATTTTTTTAAGTACCTAAATGCGTTTTTTCTATTTCAAAAAATTACGTTCCTTACTTGACCCCAACTTTAATTACATACGGTAAAAAAAAAATAACTTGAGTTCGTACATTTTTGCGCCAACAATTTTTGTCTCTACCAAATGCATTCATTAATTTCGCCTGTCTGCATAGGTGTTGAAGGTGTTCTTGACCCGCTTGTCGTTGCACAAAAACTAAACTGACCACCTTACATTTTGCACCTAAACATAGATACGAAACGAAAAGCGTTATTAACTTGCAACATTATATTTATTTTCACTTACATATGTTCGTAGCTTCATGTTGCAAAGTTAGCGGTGAAGATGCATTGTTGTTAAGAGCTTGTCGAATAATTGTAGAGTCTTAAGCAAATTTTTAATTTAAAGAAGTGAGCATAATTGTATTTGTATATAATTATATTATATTACAAACTTATGATTATTAAGACCTTCGCTGACGCTAAAAACATTCAATATATCAGATATCAAAAAGTACCGAATATGATTTTAATTATTAATTAAATGCGAATAAGTCTTGATGTTCAAGTGGCTTGAAGTAGTAATATAACTTCAAATTTCGGGCCCGAAGGCAGAATTTTTAGAAGGACCCATTTTTGGCATTACTTTTACCAGCCCCAGTGGTTTCAGTAAATTATTTAAATTAACATAAATAAAAAAAAATTAAAATTCCCCTTTAAAAAAATATATAAAAAAGGGGCAAGTAAAGCCGATTCGATATCTCATGATATCTAAGAGGTATTTTGTAATTCGGAAAAATGTATGCAATTCCTTATATCCCTATTGAATAACCCTTAGCTATTTACACAGAAAATTTCAATAGGGACATAATAATTTTGTATTTAATTAAAACACAGAATAATTAAGATAATTTCCAAACGTTGAACTTCACCATTATTAAAATGTAAACCTTGACTGATGTTTTGACATTGACAGACCAGCAAAAAAGTTTAAGGGTGCGTTTGTATTAAATTACAAAATTGTTATGTACCTATTGAATAACCCTTTACTTCTGGAGTGACTCAGGACAGTCATCTGGAACCAGAATAGGATCAAGTCTGTGTAGAGAAGATTTTTGAGATTCGTCCTTAAAGGTCTTCCGTGGTAATAAAATGTCTACCTCTTACTCGCTCGATGATAAACAACATGTTGTAGGGCCGCAATTCCTAGAAACTAATATGTTTACTTATATTCTGTTTCGATCCTTGAGGGACTATTTGTTGCTTCAAATTTCTAACTATCTAACTTATTATGGATAGAACGAACTAAGAAAATAGTCGAATTGACTTTAAATACAGTTTCGCAACTTAATTCGAATTTATTGAATAAATAATATTATATCACAATTTTTATTATTTATTTAATAATTTTAATTTAATTAAATAATTTCCATATATTTTGAGTTTGAAGTTTTCATATTTTTACTGTATTTCACATAAATGTGTTATAAGTAATCAGTCGTTGACGTATAAAAGAATAAATGAAGAAGCAGTAGGAAATAATTTTGAAATTTCAGTTAAATCATAGCACTTTATTATTTAAAAGCAATACTCGTATAATAGACTGATAATTTATTTAATAGTGTTAAAGACTTGGGATTTAATCAAAGATGACTCTAATTGAACCTTAGCAAACGCCTTGTCCACTTAGCGATAGAACTGAAGATGCCACTTAAGTACTAATAAATTATTTTGCAAAACACTCCGCCACGATAGGATACTATAAATACAACAAAACCATAAGCACTTGAAGCTGATAATTCCCAACATTCATAGACAGAAAAAAGCTAATTGGCTTTTATTATTAAAATCGGAAAGTTCACGATTTTATCGACATTGGCAAATGGCTAGTGCAACTGTCGCTTATTGTTCGTAATGTGAAAATCGTAACAACAATAATTTATTCATTTCACATTACTATTGTTTTTTTGTTTCGTTACAGTGGATTGGATAGCTCGTCGTGTATAAAATGCGTGTCGCTATTAAAGCGTCTAGCACAGCAAGGTCATACGATCGTATGCACTATACACCAGCCCAGTGCATTGATCTTCGAGATGTTTGATAAGCTCTATGCCGTTGCTGAAGGCAACTGCATCTATCAAGGTCCTGTCAAGGAACTTGTAACGTTTCTTGCAGACTTAGAATTGTTTTGTCCGAGTTATCACAATCCGGCTGATTATTGTAAGTATAAACCGTACCAGTTCTGCTCACATCCTGCAAAATGATTATCCTCTTACTCAGTAGAATATAGACTTTCTTACTTAGATAAAAAAAAATAATTATTTATTTTCTATTGATGTAGTGCTTGAAGTGGCTGTTGGCGAACACGATCGTGACATACCAAAAATGATCCACGCCGCAACAAAAAAGTATTACGAAGATTCCGACCTACATCAACTTACAGCACCTGTCGATCATATCATCAATCAAATTCAAGGTGAGTTCACAGTTTTAATCTTTTCATTGATTTTATGGTATATTTGAATCGATTGAACGATTATTTAATGATTTCCTTGGGAAGTGATTTTTGATTGTGGGTAGAAAGAACTGATATTCTTTAAGATAATATTGTAGCATAGTTTTAAAATGAATTTGTTTTAAACTGTAGATGAAATCTGAGAGTATTCTGAGTGTGTGCCATGTTCAATGTAGAAAAGGTGCCGAAATCCAATTGACCGTCCTTACGGCAACTATCAATGCATCGCGTCTAGCACTCTCGAGCATAGATTGTTGCTGTGCAAAACTTGCTATCAGTCATGCAAATCGTTGAAACAAAGAATATCGTGAAAAATTACTACTTCAGAAGTTATCTAATAAAAAAGTGGAAATAACATAAAATTTGTTAAAAAACATGAAAATAGAAAAATTATTATTTGACGGTTGAACTAAAATTGAAAATATTAAATTATAAAAACAGTTCATTTTATGGAAATTTTTTTTATTGAGCGTTTCAAAATAGTTCTACGAAATAGTTGAGCACTATTCTACTATGGTTTGACTATTTGTCTACTGAATAAAATACTTTATACTTTATAAATAATAAAGTAAAACAATCGAACTATTTATTAGATAGATAGATAGATGTTTATTTCGTTCCAATAAATATTTTTAAAAAGTATTTGTACAATATTTCTGTTGAGTTGGTGCTCAGATCGCATATCTTTTCAGCCATAGTAATTCAAAGTGTTTCTTTTGTGCATAAATTGAAGATATTTGTGATTAGTGTTTAATTTGCATAAGGAAAATTGGAACAACAAAAACTTAATTGGTGCCTTAAAACTACTTAAAACTAGGCTAAACTAAACTAAATTAAATTGACTAGCGTGTGAATACATATAGTGTAGATTATTTTATAATGAAGTGATAGAGAGAAACAATGGATTTTCTGAGAGCGCACACTTTGCAATGAAGGAACTATTTCTTAGTAGTTACTCAACTATTTTAGTAAAATTAAATTAATTTATTTAATTTAAGAAACCTGAGGAATCAGTAAATTTCTTCGAAATAACCAAGAAAATAATTTATTATTAAAATTAACAGAATTATTCTTGAAACTTGAATTTTGCAAGTTGATTTTTTCTTCCGTGGATAAATTTTTCGTTATACGAGGGCGGATTGATAATGACGTGCTAAAATTGAGAAAACATAATTTTATCCGCAAAAATTTATTTTATTTTTCAACGTAGTCTCCTTTTAGCTCGATACACTTAGTCCAGCGTTTTTCCAATTTTTTCCAAATAGGCGTTGGTTTCACTTATGACGTCAGTATTCGTGGTAAATCTCTTTCCAGCAAGCCATTTTTTCAAGTCTGGAAATAATATAAAGTCGCAGGGTGCCAAATCCGGAGAATACGGTGGATGAGGGAGCAATTCGTACCGTAATTCAAACAGTTTTGCCGTTGCAACAACGGACGTGTGAAACAACACTTTTTTCTTCGCCAAATGAAGCCGATTTGCCTTGATTTCAACATCCAATGGAACCAATAACTCAGAATAATATGCTCCCGTCATTGTTTTTCCTTTCTCCAAGTAGTTGGTGAATATCATTCCATTGGAATCCCAAAAAACTGTCGCCATAATCTTTCCAGCCGATAGAACGGTTTTGCCTCCTTGAACCGACATCCTTCCATTGTTTTGACTGTTGTTTGGTTTCTGGAGTGTTATGGTGAATCCATGCTTCATCAACAGTTACGAATCAACGAAAAAATTCATTTGTATTACGTTAAAACAGTTGCAAACCGTGCTGCGAAGTTGTCACACGATTGCGTTTTTAGTTGATTGTGAGCAAACGCGGCAGCCATCTTGCGGATAGCTTTCTCATGTCCAAATGGTTTTTCAAAATATTCCAAACACGTTGAAATGAGATGCTTACTACGTTAACTATCTCACGCACTTTTACTCGACGATCTTCTATCACGATATCATGGATTTTATCGATCATTTCTGGCGTGGTGACCTCATTTGGACGACCTGGACTTGGTATGGTTTGTGTGCTCGTACGACCACACTTGAATTCAGAAAACCATTTGTAAATCATTTGGATCGATGGTGCAGAGTCCCCATAATGCTTATCTTCTTTGGTTACTTTAGCTGTTTTCCCTTTTAAAAAATTGTGTTTAATCAACACACGAAATTCACTTTTATCCATTTTCAACAATTTTTGTAAGTCGACTTGCTTAGACGGCTGCTTCTCGAAAACTAAACGAGGTATCAGGCTTAAACTTTGCAGGTAATCTATTTAAGGATGGTTCAGGTAAAAAAAAATAACGAATTCCTTACCTGCCCACTCCTTCTTGATTTTTGCACGTCATTATCAATCCGCCCTCGTATTTACTAAGTGTGAAGATAACGATGAAATTTGTTCTAGTTTTGTGATATTTTGCAGGACTCTCATATTAATATGAGTTTGGTTCAAATTGTTTCTCGTTAAAGTGGTGCATCACTTTTTACTTCATTCCAGCATATTAACTGAACATGATAAAAATTTTGAGCTACTTCGGTAGCAAAAAAAAACACCGGATATAAAACAATATTTAATTTAAAAAAAATAATGTTTTCTATCTAAGGAAGTACAAATTATTAATAATATAATATCTACGTAGATGTTTACACTCTTAATGACGGGCGTAGAACTAGAGGGGTCCAAGTGACAAATTCGCGGAAATTGAGTTGATAGCAAGAAATGTCTCTTTAGACTGTCTGCTGTGCAGTGGTGCACAGGTACAAGAGTAACTTAACGCTGCTATTTGTTAAAAAAACAAATCCAATACTAAACGAAAAAGCACTAATGATACGAGCCAGAGGGGTACAAGTGCCAATTAAATTATTCTTGGTTTTTTTGCACTTAGTTGTATTTAGCGATCATGGTAAGCTTTGTTCCTGTTAAATTTCGTTACTTGATTTTACGATTTGGTTTTCTGTTAAAGCCAATATTTCATTTTCAAAATCTCGTAATGGGTAAATTTTCAAGCTTTCCATTGGACTTATTCGTATTTACTTAACTTGGTACCGAGCATAACTAATTTTATTTTATTTGTGAATTCCATCTCATTAAACCTAAAAGAATTTCGGAATTCGTGAAAACTTGAACAATATATTACACCACCCGGGGGTTACTGAAATTGTGTTTTCACTGATTAAATTTAAAGGTTTTAGAAGTGAAAGTGAATTCGCTATCTCATTAGACCTATGAAATATATCTGAATTCGCGAATATGTACACAATCACTTTACACCCCCTTAGAGGTTGGATATAAAAAAATTTGGGAAAACATTTCTAAGAGCTTATAAAAAGAGATGTAGAAGTAAAATTAATTTGATAGCTCGGTAACTATATCTAAAAGATTTAACGAAATTCGTGCAAACGTGAAACAACCCTTTTCACTGACATTTTTCTTACTCTACTTTTGTACGCCAATGAAAATCTTAACTTTATTTTGCTTTAATTATTCTAGTAGCACATCTTGTTTCAACTTTCTAGCGTAAGCCGTGTCTGATGAGATATGAAAAACCACCCCCAACACCCGTTCCATTCTACCTCTATCAAAAATATATGGTCATACAGCTGGAAATTTTTTAGCTTTCTATCCTTAGCAGTTTTCGAGAAATAAAAATCAGAATTTATTAATTTCCACCCCCTCCCACCATCACACCCAAATCTTCAAAATTTGTCTCTCTCCTAGAAACCTACTGGTCCTAACTCCTGTAAAGATCATATCTGCTACGGCTCATAGGATAAAAAAATTCAATTTTTTGAAAAATGGCTGTGGAAGTGGAGGGTTCCACGTTCCACCTATGCACTCAAAAATTTTACATTTTACAAATTGTATCTTTCTGGTACAATTGCTTCGAAAGATATTGTAATCCAAAGTTCCCAAACCTTCCCCCCTCAATTCCACCCCTCTTCTTCTTCTTTTAAAATTGACCTTGCCCAGACTCGTAGTATCCCTGAATACAGTCCCACTCCACCACCTTCTGACATCAACCGTTCAGGAGATATGAATTTTAGAATGTTTCAATTCCAGCTTTGGAGCGTTTCAGACGCATTATTTTGCTCCCCACTTCCACACCCCTCAACGCCACTCAACCATTTCGCAAATGGTTCCACTATATCAGTACTCCGTAAGTTCCAAGTTTCAACCTCCTAGCGTAAGCGGTTCCTGAGATCCAGAAGCCAAAATTTTTCATCTAAAACGCACCTTCCCTCTTATTATTAAAAAATAGTAAAGTAAAAATCTGCCAAGTGTATACACGAACCAAATTTCATCTCTACTGCGTAATTGGTACGCGAGATATCATAATCCAAAGTTTTTTATGAGCCAACATTTTTCGTCTAAAACGCCTCCTCACCTCCACTAACAACCCTTCCCCAGGAGTACCACTCGTAGGGGTGCACTCAAACTACCTACCAAACAAATTTCAAGAATAATAACATGAAAATACGTTAAAGTTCAGTACAAGTGCAATGTTTCACGAGTTCAGATCACGTTCAACAGTATACCTATCTCGTGAAATTATATATATTTCTTTTTGGCGACGCTGCGGGCTTTAGAATACTAAGTCCCTAAGAGGAAAATCGATCAACCCGGTCGGTAGGTCTTAGCCATAATTATTGACACTTAAAAGACTTTGATATGACTTTACTCGAAACTACTTGAATTGCACTTGTACCCCTCTGGTTCTAAGCCCGTCATATTGAAATATAAAAAATATATAAAATAAAATTCTTATATAGGTAATTAATAAATGCATAATTTAGTGTCAATAAACAAGTTTTTTTATTGGCATTTATAGGAAGGGCGCCTTACAGCCAACTTATATCGGTGACAATATCAGCTTTTGGAGGTCTTAACTACAAAATATTTGAATTAATTATTTCATATTATGAAAATTAATTAATTCATATTATGAGTAATTATAATTCAAAGCTGTTTTCAGGTGTAAGATTTAGCTGAAAAACGTGTTACCGCACACATAATAAATAGTTATTTTAAAAATATATCAATTTTTAGTTAAAACATTTAAGACCCAGATCTAATCAATGCTACTTGACCGACATATGATCCATATGAACAGCAGTGATGACCGGGTAAGACGTCGATAACCAAGTAAAAGACAATCGAGAGAGTTGCTAATTTCTTTTTGCTCAAATTTTATAACCTAAGGAAGCTTTTTACAATTGGCTAAATTGTTTGCCTTTTGGTTAGGGTTACTCTTGGCGTCATTGATAAGCGCACTCTAATAATTTTCATTATTTTCAAGATAGACACATCTCTGTGTTTTCTGTGCTACGAACTATGTCCTGTCTGACAATCGTTATACTAGTAGTTAAGAGATTGACTGTTTTGTTATTTTTGTGTGGAACTTTTTAAACGCATCTATCTAGTACTTCGTCCACTTACCAGGTTGAAATAAGATCATATTTTTTTTTAAAAATAAACTGAACGAAAAAATATTTCAGAACCGTTAATGAATAACATCTGCTCATTACTACGATGTACCATTATTTACACGATAACTTAGCAAGGCGGTACGTTTCAACATTCTGGCCATTTTTATTCTCTATAAATTCTATACACCTACGTACTATATTTGTCTGTCACTGTTCATTTATGTCTATTTATTTATCTACTTTAGTTATATTTATTTTAAATATTTTTAATCTATTTTGCAAATATTTGTTTCTTTATATTTTAGTTTTACTGTAATTATTAATTTTTTTTTTCATTTTGGGTGAACCAAAACTTTTTTTGGTGTCTAACTAGGACGCGGTTAGAGTCTTAATAATTCTCAAATAAACACAACTAAAAATAACTTTTTTACCCGGAAATCTTGTTTTTCATTTTTAAAAACGCAAGTCCACATTGACAAATCTTTTACCTTACATCGAGACCATCCACCGTGCAATGGATAAGCATTCACAGGTGCACGCCGTTTACACTGACTTCTCAAAGGCGTTTGATAAAGTGGATCATTGTTTACTTATTACTAAACTAGCTAATCTGGGTGTTTCCGGTTGCTTTTTAAGCTGGATACGTGACTACCTTTGTAATCGTTCCTGTGTTGTGAACATTAAAGGTGCTAAATCGGATCCTTTTGTGATTAAATCAGGTGTTCCACAAGGTTCACATCTTGGTCCTCTCCTTTTTTTAATTTTTATTAATGATATTTCCTCTATTTTTTCTGAAGTAAACTTTTTACTATATGCAGATCACCTTAAGATTTTTAAAATAATTAATTCCCCCAGTGACTGTAATATTATTCAGAATAATCTGAACTCTCTTTTCGATTGGTGTGTCAACAATCGGTTGCCTTTGAATATATCCAAGTGTAACTACATTGTTTTCCACAGGTTGCGTACTTCTATATGTTTTAATTATAGTATAAACAATTGCTCATTGCCGCTTGTTGATGTCGTTAAGGATCTGGGCTTGTTACTCGACTCAGCACTAACATTCACTCCGCATTTCAAAAAGATATGTAGCTCAGCCCGAAGAATGCTTGGGTTTGTTATTCGTAACAGTCAGGATTTCAATAATATTCGGTCTTTGAAGGTTCTTTACTGTTCTCTTGTGCGCCCACACCTAGAATATCTGTCAGTTATTTGGAACTCTCATTTCCAAATTCATTGCTCTAATATTGAAACTGTTCAGCATAAATTTCTACGCTACATTGCCTACAAACTTCACATACCATCAGAGGTAATCGATTATGATAGTCTGCTAACATATTTGAACCTCTCTACACTCTCAAAACGTCGCGAGCATTTTGATTTAATTGCCTTGTACAGAATCATCAATAACGAGTTAGATTGTCCCGACTTTCTACAATTCATCAATTTCAGAGTCCCAAGTTATTCGTCCCGGTCGAATGAAACCTTTTATGAATCGCGTCACAGAACCTGCTATGCCAATAACAGTCCAGCGAATCGATTAATGAGATCTGCAAATAAGCAATCTGCGAACCTGGATATTTTTAACACCAGTGTTTACCATGTCAAGTCACTATAATTATTTTATTTTATATTATGCTTTTTATTCTTTTCCCATTTATTTTTGTCTTACATGTTTCTTTTTGATTCCTATTTATTTTATTCTTAGTGTAGTTCATATATACTGCTAAGTTTTCATTCTTATATTTTTAAATGTTACTATTTTATTAAGTTGGTGTACATAGTTAGTTATAAGTTATTATTACCTTTTTAGTTTTTATTATTCTATTGTATATTATTATTATTATTCTTATTAAGTCTTATATCAAGGGTCACGGCCCGTCAATAAATAAATAATAAAATGTACTGTGAAAATATTAACCAATACACATTACATATGATAGTTGCGAAAGAAAACTAAATCCAGTTTTCAGAGTTCTTTAGGTATAGAACGAAATATTTTAATTAAACCTATCCTCGACACTTTTTTTTAGTCTCGCCGTAACTCAATCCATCTGGATGTTTTTTTGGGCTCTCTATTGAACCCGGCCTAATTGTAATGCTGTTGGTAATACCATCAGTTTTCGCCAACACATGACACTTCAAACGGCGGCGACATGATTTCAACAATAGCTCTAATTATAGTAATATCACTGACACCCAGTATCTTCCATACGCAGGAAGGTTTTGCTCCATTTTCCTTCATAAACCCACAATTATTCATTAGAGACATCAGCCGCCGTGCTATAATTTAATTTAATAACAACTGATGTAGAGACGAAAGTATGAGCACAAAATAATTATAAGTTAGCTTAAGCACAAAATGTTTAATACTATGGAAAATATATATCTATATACCTATCTATCAGTAGCTTCCATATAAATGTCCATAGAAATTGAGATTATAACTTTTTAATGCATCAGGTAACAAGTTCTTTTCTACTGAGCTTCAACTCCTTTTTTAAATTATAAAAATCACAAATCAGGCCTTGGCCCCTTTGATAATATTTCTGAGATTGAATTTGTATCATTGAGGTTTTTCCTTGAGCAGTCTGAGTTTTCACCCGAAGCTGTTCATGTTTTTCCCGGAAAATTATGTTAGATAGTAAGTTTATTGTTAATAATAATCAATGGCACAACAGCCCAAATTGGGCCTAGGCCTTGAGGTAATGATAGAGTTACTTCATTACTAGACCAACGGAACACTAGGAGGTGAAGTGGTCAGCCACACGCTCGTCCGTGATTATTACCCCGATTTTAACACAGGTACTCATTTACAGCTGAGTGAATTGATAGTCCGGCACCCAATCCCATTCTCGAAAATTACTTGTCGGTAAGCAGATTCGAACCGAAGTTTATTGTTAAACAAATTAATATTAGGTATAATAATTTAGTTTCGTAGGTTAACGATCTCAAGTTATGAAGCAATAGGTGAGATCACAAACTGACGGACTTTTTGTTGTAAACATACGCTTGAGGAAAAAATTAAAAATTTAACCAGCCATTAGGAATTTAAATTTTAAATATCAAACTATATCGGTTCTGAAGTTATAATTTTTCAGATAGGCAGGCTGTATGAAGTTTTCGACTATTACTGAAAAAAAATAAGGCAGTTATCGGCTTTGGACTGTGTTAAACTTATAACGCTCATCAGATTTTATTTCTTTTCACTTTTTTTTTAATACCAAAAGCGATAATGTAATACAATTTTTTTGTTGACTATTTAATTGCTTATAATAACAATTTAGTCATCTACAAAAAACCAAATCAGTACCCGATCTAAATGGTTAATTGTAAAAAAAATAATTAAATATTATCCATTGTGTTTATACCTACTCATCCTCATGATCTACAAAAAAGGTGATAATGATTACATTGTAACTCCAGCGGAAAATTAGTAAACAATTGATGTTTATTCAAATGTTGTTATAAGTGAGTAAACGAATTGATTGAGACGTGCAATTATTTGAATAAGGTGCAATAGATGACAAGATTAGATTTCTGAGAAATAGTCATTACATCGAATTTTAATATGACAATTACATTATTAATAAAGCTAGTATTACACTGTTTGTCCATGTGGTCAAATTGCAAATTGCAATGCGAAATAGCGAATTCCAATTATTCTCGCAATATCCGCTCGGTCAAATTCGCTATTTCGCATTGCTTATTACTGCAATTTAACCACTTGGTCAAACAATGTAATACTAGCTTAAGAGCTTATTAAGAATAAATTTCAGAAACTTTAGTTCTTTCATTTTCTTGACATTAGACAGTAAGCCACTTTGTTTATCTAATATTTGAATATTTTCACTTGCAACGAAAGTTCAATACATTGAAGACAAATTATATGATCTTTAGACAAATTAACAAACTGGATATTGACTTGAAACTAGAAATAGATGGAATTCAACTAACGAGAGCACACGAAACAAAATATTTAGGGCTGATAATTGACGATAGACTTACTTGGACTCCGCACATTACTAAACTTAGAAACAAAATTGCCCCCATTATTGGAGTAATAAGGCGTAACGACTATCTACACGTACCAATTAAGAATATGCTCTATAATGCATTTATTCTGTCCAACATAAGTTATGGACTTCTTCTATGGAGTCAAACCTCGAAAAGAAACCTAGACAAAATTGCGAGACTTATGAATAGGGGCATTAAAGCTATTCATAATTTACCCTATTTAACACCATCGAAGGAACTTTATTATACTTATGGAAACCTTACCTTACAACAGCACATAAGCCTGGAACGTATTAAGCTTATTTATAATATTAAGAACAATAGACTAAAATCCTCAATCAAATTGATCCACAATCACGATATACACAACTTTAACACAAGAAGTGCAGATTTTATTAGACAACAAGGTTGTCCTAGGACTGACCGACTTAGAAAAGATCCTGTATTTGAGGCAATTTGTGAATATAACTCTTTACCTTCAATAATACAAATGGCAAGGAATGTCTTTCAGCTAAAGCACCTTGCAAAGAAGCATCTTCTTTGTCGAAGCTACGAATGTGATTTTTGAATTGTTGCAATTATAGACGACCTGAATCAGAGCCATCAGACGAGACTGACGCCTTAACGTATGGTTGTGGTTTGAGTTGTTGTTGCATGTTTTGCGAATTGCTTATTTTTACTTTTTATTTTTATTACTATTAGTTTTACTATATGTATAACTATAATTAATTATTTTTATTTTGGTTAATCTTTTAATTTTAATTTTTTTTCCCTTTCATTTCCACACTTATTTCTTTGCATTTTGCAAATCAGGTTCTTTTTATTTTATTTTATTTTTATTTCTCTGATAACTTAGTTTTTGTTTATTTGTTTATTTTTTGTTTCTTATTTTTTATATATTTTTTTTTAAATTTACTTCTACTACCCCTTATACCAGTGCGATGTACTGACTGGGGAGTACTCTTGGGCTTAAGGTATACAAATTTTTAGACATTGAGCCCAATGTCGACATACATGCATGAGTATGTTGATACGGTGAAAATTTTTCCAGCTCATTGAGCTGTGTGACAATATTGTCTCCAGTTCTTTAAGCTGCGAAAGTGTGCCCAAATGGGGAGTTCTTCTCCGACTTTTTGAGTTGGAGGGAGTTGCCCATTTTGCATGAAGGGATTAAATCTATTATTATGTTTTAAAAAAAAAATGGTTAAAATTGTTTTTAGTGAGTTCTTTTATAAACCCTTTATAAAGACGATTTAACCCGAAAAATTTGACTGGATTTTTGTCATGTTTATCTGGTCAAATATTTGGCAGCCTGTATGCCAGGCTGCAAAAGATTTAAACTTTAATGGTGAAAAATAATTATTTTATCTTCGATAATAAATGTCCAATTCATTCTTATGGAATCAAGTTCTCATCGTCAAATTCAGTGCATGCTGTTCATCTACATATGACACATTCACTCTCTGAGTGAAGGCTCATCTAATGCCACGTTTCCACTATCGCCTTCATGTGCGTAGGGCATGTGCGATGAGCGCGAATGTTTAGGCGTAAGTGGAAACGGTACATTCGTGCTACACGCACATCCCTTTGATGTTCGTCAAAAACCGCCATCGACGCGAATGTCAATGCGAATGTGTTTGGCAGTGTTGGGGGCTACCAAGTGTTCAGTTCAGTCCCAGCGGGAATACGAGTAATGTTTTATCTACTGTATGTAATATTATAGTTTTTACAAGATTATTAGAACGTGTCTTTTTCGCATTCTGAAAATATATAGAGAATCATTCCTTCAACATTCCAGAAAAAATGTAATATGAATAGTATGGTAATTCTTCCATCCATTGAATCGGAATGTTTACGAAATGCATTCTTTATAACTCTTTTTTTTCCCGCTGGGGTAGTGTCTTCGCATAGGCGATACTGGAAACGCTACATTCGTGCTCATTGCACATCCCTTCGATATGCGTCCAAACACCGCCATCGACGCAAATGTAAGCGATTCTCGACTTGAGTTGCAAACTAACGCGAATGGTCCGTTTCCACTTACGCATACGCGCTAGTTCGCCTCATCCAATGCACATGACGGCGATAGTGGAAACGCGGCATAACGTTTACAATTTTCTAGTATACAAAATTTCAAATTTTCGTTTTATTCTGTCTCCTACCTCCCGTACGCCATTCTATCTATAGTAAAGGTCACGTTCAGATAGGCTTTTGGGCAATTAGGCACCAAGAACCTTTTTTTGCAAGGTCGACGGACCGCGAGTCGAGTACCATTTTAAATGACTTATAGAAATAAAAATGTTTTAATATATTCAAACAATAATACATTTATTTTATGAAAAAATAAAATAAAAATAATTTAATTAAGTAAATAACAGGACAGTTTTTTGTTTTCGTTTATTGCTCATCATTAAAAACTAGTTAATGTTTCATCCTTAAATGTTATACTGCTTATAAACTCATTATTAACTGGATATCATCAGATCCGGCTCAGAAGCGAATGTGTTAGACTTTTTATGAACTGGCCTTTTGGTAATTTATACATACACGTTTTATCGCAACTAGTAATTTTGCTCGCTCAGTGAATAAATTGTTATATTAAAGCTTAAATTTATAGGTAGTCACATTTTCAAGAAAAATAAAACATTATTTTCTCGAACTTTCCTTACTTGTTGCTCCATTAAATATCAGTTTATAGTTTAGACTATATTAGTTGTATTCGGTTTTCTCTTCTGGACAAAATCTGTAATGTGAGGTACTACTATAAATGAACTTAAATTTCGGACCCAAAAATAAAACATTTTTTATAGCGATAACCAGAAATCTCAGATCAGGTTGTGGTCCATCCGTTTAATTGTCTGACCGAATGACCGGTAATTCGTGAACGCATCGATATGATATCGTTATATACAGTGGGTACAAAGAGAGTTTGTGCATCCTTAAATATCATCGTATTTGAATGATTCGTATACAATTGTATGTATTCAGAGGCCTTATGAAAAAAATACTTGGATCGAGGCAGATGCTTCTCGAATCTCGCAAACCTTATGTGCAGCGCCATCTACTTAATAATAGATGAATGTAGATTTGATTTGGTTCTAATACAGACATATTTCAAAATATAATAAAATAAACACAAATTATGTTTAATGTACCTACTGTTTATTTAATATACACTGCGATTAACAATAATTCATATATGTCCAATATAGATGCGTACTTTTTTAAGCCACTGGACAATAGTTCACGAATTTTTACATCACCTGGAAATAAAAAAGGAAGTAGAAATGAAACGTGTGAAGACACAGGCAAAGCTAACTTACCAGAATAGAACTGTGTAGTGACTCTGCTTGGAATTGCTTGACTAGCAAGTCCTACCCCGTTCGAATTAAGCCCGCCCTTAAGATAGACTTAAAATCGTCACTTTTTTCACACATTACGTTTTCACGCATGTAACATCTAAAATATACTATTTAATGCAATTTAAGCAATATGCAGCCTTAAGCGCTGTACAGAATCTACGAATTATTAGCTAGCAATTAGGAAATCGGTTCTGGATTGAAGCTAGAACAGGCGGCCCTGTTGACTGATACAGTTATTTTATTTAATTTTTAATTCCCATTTCATTGTTTAATTGCAGATTCCATCGAATTATCAACTGTAACAACCACAAGTAAAAAGGAACCAATCGACTTAGAACTTCTTCAAAATCGTGGAAAACGTGTTGCCGAATTTCTCGCACAGGGAAAATGCCTTAGGCAAAAGTCCGGAATGCAGAATAAAATTCAACCAGCTTCATTAATAATGCAATATTTTCTGCTACTCCAAAGGATAATTCTGAGCTCAACAAGAAATTATGTAAGTATTCTATAAGCACGTGCCTACATAAATCACAACCTTTAAACCTTGAAAAATATCTGCTAAAAACATAAATTTTAATATTCTGAATGACTAGACAAAAAAAAACCTGAATAATGTGAGTAAAATAAAGGTAATAAATAATTCGGATAATAAGTACATAATAATGTTAAGCTCAAAAAAATTTCGAAAAGAATGTAGCCGCTGTCAATAACACGAGATGTGTAAATTTTTTTTCTTTTGTGTACTTAAAAAGCACACTTAAATACGAGTACTCAGTAGGTACTGTACAAAATTAAAAAAAATTTGTAGGTAGCTACTTAAAATTTGGTAGGAAGCTACTTAAAAGTTCTCAATTGACTTGAATTTCGCATGTGCCTACATAATGTTTGTACGAGTACCTAAATTCCATTTTATCATGAGTCGGACTCAAGTACTCGTATGTAGAAATGTACGTATAATTGTAAAATCATCAATAAACATAATAAAATAAATCTTAGGTATAATTTCCTAATATTATAAGATTACCTTTTACTAATCGAATTCAAATTAGCGGACTACACTAAGGGCTAAGTGATCATATTTCACAACACCAGTTAATTAAGTGTTTAAATTTTTTAACAAATTAATTTACATAGGAATTTTTTGGTTGTTTGTCAGCGTCAATTTCTTGTGTGAAAAACACGAAAATTCCTACTGGAATCGATCGTTGCCCTGGCTACTACCATTGAAAGGTTTGGATCTCGGCTACTTGGAAATGGGGTTGGGAACGCAAGTAGTGAGAAATATACAAATTATACTCTAGATAAAATCGGTAGGGTATTATATGTTTGATCGAGCTAAAAGCTTGTACCGCATAGAACGGAACGGGACGGAGCTCGATTTTTCAATAATCCCCAAACGAATATCGCACTGATATCTTTCAATAATCTTGTGACTGTTTTTATTACCTGAGATATGGAAGGCGATAACTTGCCGTAACTGACGATATGATATCGAAAAGAAGACTATCTCCAGAAACGTTTGCTGGGATAGCTTAAGGGGTAATACCTAGTCGAAATTTCCATTTTTTTTTATTGGCTTACATGGTGTAGAAACATGTCAAGAGTGATGTCTGACATCATTTTTTATTAAAAACAAATTTTAAGTGGACGTAAAAGACGAATTTTCGAAGCAAGTCGGAGCGCTTGAAAATGACAAATTGAGTTTCGGAGTGAGTTTCGCCCCTTTTACTCGTTACCGGCGATGCAAATGTACACTATATAGTTTCTAAATGAGGTATAGATGGCGTTAATATGTAGTTTTAAGCAAATATTGGACATACGTTGTCTGTGTAGCCAAGCCTGTATCTTTAAAATTTCATGTAGTAAACACATTGTGAAACTTTAAACGCGTTTTTCTCGAAACCATGTTTTCAAAAACGGCTAGCAGTAGAACTCGAGTAATTTTTATCCGATCGATATGAAATTTTGGCTGTACCTTCTTAGATAGATTATCTAGTCTAGTACACACGATTTTTGAGTTTCATAAACAATTACGATTTTTATAAACAAATTGAGGCCGATTTTTTAGTTGAAAAATCGGTTTTTTTTCGAAGTGCTCGCAAATTTTCAAAAATTAAAATTTCTGAATATCCATGTGTACTTTGACAGTAAAACTCGTGCATATCATGAAACATTTTTTTTTCATTGTTCCACATACGTTCGTTAAAGACTTGTGCTGCTAGCCGCGGGACGCCTACAAAAAATCGACCTTCGTTACGTGCACTGCTCAGCCGCCATTTTTTCATAAAAATTAAAATAAAAATTTTTTTTTGTAGTTCAAGATAAGTGTAATGATCCCTCAATGTTTCGCATTAATCGATTTTTTAACAAAGACACAAAAAATTAACAAAAAACCATCTTATTTTTTGCTTCCGACTAGGTATTACCCCTTAAGGTCGCAAAGCTTTAGAAACAATTTATTTATAATTTTAAAATATTTTGTTCAGACTTTCCTCTAAATACCTAGTTTTAATTTTGTTTTTAATAACTACATTGCGTACAAGTAGGTATAGGTACACATGCGTGACTCACAAAATTATAATGCGTAATTTTCTCTGAAAATGAAACACAATAGAAAACTTTGAAGGGCTCTTCAGTAATTTCTTTTAACTTTCTTTTCTTTTATTTCCAGTTTTTATTAATCGCACGCATCGCCTCACACATCTTTATAGCCATCATATTCGGCTATTTGTATTTGAACGTAGGTCCAACAGCTAATACCGTTTTAGGTAATTACGTTTACGTGTACGGCACAATCTTGTTAATCGTTTATACCGGCAAAATGGCAGTAGTACTGACACGTAAGTACAATCGTTGTTCCCAGATCAATTAAATGTATCAGTCGTTTAGAAAACTCGTTATTTTCTCATAGGTCACCTTAGACTAGTACATTAGGTACTAAGGTGAAAGTGTGCTACTGCAATTACCGCATAGTAGAACGCTAGTAACTATTGCATAATACTAAAATCCAAGCAAGGTAGTTCGAGTTACCTTTAGATTTGCACGATTACGCGATAGTAGCAACATGTTCATCCTCTCTAGTTCACCTGACTTACCTACTAATCAAACCGAAGCGTATTATTGTAATATCTATAATTTTTAATTGCTTGCTGCCTCTCATTTCAGTTCCACTTGAAATCGAAATGTTGACCAGGGAACATTTCAATCGATGGTACAAACTGGGACCGTATTTCCTATCAACAATCTCGTTCGAGATACCTTTTCAGGTAAGACACCGGCCATGGCTTAGAGCGATAAACTGAATTCACCTGACATATCAAGACATTCGATCTACCCGCTCGCAAGTTAACATTAAGCAAGAAATCAGACATTGACCTAGAGCGCAATTGGACTCCGTCATAGTCGAAGCAAGCTAATCGACTGTGTCGTATAGTGGGATAGGTTCAGTTCAATTCGCTTGGCCAATTTCGAGGCCGTCATTGAACCGCGGTTTGTTCAATTCGTTTTCTTTGCTATCGAAGATCTTGTTTTATTCCAAATAAGTTGCATTTAGTGCTGCATTACCTCCACGAAAAATACCTGCTCTAATAACTGCACTTTACCATTTTAGATGTTTTGCTGCACCTTGTACGTTGTAATCAGCTTCTATTTGACCGGCAACTTTTACGATGCCTTTCGTTTCTATTACTTTTGGATAATGGCGATCTTAGCAACTCTAAGCGCTCAGGCCTGGGGATTCTTCATAGGCGCCACTTTGCCGGTTAAGGTAAGATATTGGATCGGGATGAAAAGTGCTAAAAAATAAAAATTTCTTTATTTTAATCTTGAGACTCGTGCTTCACAGTTAGTTGCTAAACTTCTGGCTTCTAGGTGTATCGAGAAGAAATAAAATGCCGGTATGTGACGCAAACAAGCATATGGGTACAGGAAAAACAAGTTTAACTAATTAAAGAATCGGACTAAGATGTTGACAAGAATTTTTACAAGAACTTTATTCATGTACTTGTTTACGACTTTTTTAACTAAAGACTTATTACCATATTATGGAAACAGTACGCTGGTTTGCCAAATGACTAATTCAAATTGGTCATCGCACTACAATCTTGTTCAGATCACATGTGCATCATCCACTGTATAACCTGTTTGGTTCCAGCTGAACGGTGCCAGCGGGTTTTTGACTTTATTATGTAAAAAAGTATAAACAAATAGTAGGAAATTTCTAACAATTTCAAACAGCCGCTAACTTCCTCCAGACTCCAAACCAATTTCGCGTGCACGTTTTCATACTGTTTTCGAGATATATGTACTTTTTAAGCAATTTTTGCTATTTCTACTATCAATAACTTCCGTACTGTTAATGCAATTTAAATAATATTTTTATCGTTTAAATACTTGAAGCTTTTATAAATTTTGTTTGATAATTGTTTTAAGTAGCGGGCTTGCCGATTTGATTTCGTTTTTAAGTTTCAAATGAAAAATTTTTGTTCACTGCCATTTAACTGGATCGCTCACCTAATTTTTTTCCCTGAAATTACAAAGGCCTTTTTTGTCATCTTTTATACGAGGGCCAATTTATTACTCTATCCGCAGCACCATTTAAGTTATATTCCTTTAATACAAACCATTTCACCAATTAGTAATTCCTTTTTTTTAAGAAAGTGCGTCATGACATCCCGTAAAACTAATTACTTTCTGGTACTAATATTTTGACCACTCGACCGTTAAGTTTGACGCCTCTGACAGGATTCTCTTTCCTAATACGGCGTTCTGGACTTAGATTTAATGCAAAACAGTAAACGATAAACGATTCAATAGATTTCTGTATGTAGCTAAAGAAATTATTGGTAATAGAACCATCAACAGTCTTAATTAAATTTTATTAAAAAAAAAGAATTCCTCAAGTGATGAAATAATTTTAGTTAAATGGACTAGTAAATGTTAAATAAGTTCGTCGTGCGCATTCCGTAAACGAGCTTGAAGGCTTGTACATACTATCAAAAAATAAAGGGACTTTTTGAATAAAACGCACATATTACATTTATTCATCCAAATTTATTTTATCGCCTTCAAAGTACTCCAAGTACTACTATTCCAACGATTTTTCCAGTCCTCAATACACCTATTGTACTCATTTTCCGATTTTCCCTTCAGAGCCTTCAGCGAATTTTCTTTTATCTCTTCAATGCTATCAAAACGGTATCCACGAAGTGGTTTTTTAAGTCGAGAGAATAGGAAAAAGTCACACGCAGCCATATCAGGCGAATACGGGGCTTGCGGAACGGTATTTGTTTGATTTTTGGCCAAGAATTGGCGAATAACGATTGCCGTATTCGATGAAACGTTGTCATGATGCAAAAACCATGAATTGTTTTTCCTTTTTTTGCAAATAGACTCCCTCAAACGCTTCATAACACCAATGTAGTACTCCTTATTGACCGTTTGGCCAGTTGGAAGAAACTCTTTTGTGGACCACACCACGGTAATCGATGAAAACAGTCAGCATAACTTTGATTTTTGAACGGCTTTGGCGTGGAGTTTTGGGTTTTGGCTCACCTTTGGCACGATATTCACTTGATTGTTGAGGTGTTTCTGGATCGTAGGTGTAGATCCATATTTCATCTCCAGTAATTATGCATTTTAAAGCGTCACCACCCATCTCAAGCATCTCTTTTGACACTTCCAAACGACGTTTTTTTTTCTAAAAAATTCAACGATTTCGGAACTAATCGAGATGATACACGAGTTAAACCCAAATTGTGTTTAAAATTGATTGAATGGACCCAAATGAGATGTCAGTAATGTCCATAAGATCTCTGATGCTCAAACGACGATTTTCCACCACCAATTCCTTGATTTTTTCGATGTTTTCTTGAGTTTTCGATGTTGATGGCCTTCCAGAACGATGTTCATCTTCAACCTCTTCACGACCTTCTTGGAATATTTTGTGGCACTTGTAAACCTTTGATCTTGACATAGTTTCGTCCCCATAACATCTTTCCAACATTTGCAAGCAATTTGCACCCGAAATATCGTTGCGAACACAAAGTTTAATGCAAAGTCTTTGCTCAATAAATTTATCCATGTCAAAAATCGACGAACAAACTTTTTTTGACTTACTAAAAATGACATAAATCGTAAACTAACGCTACAAATTGCGCAAAATTTTAGACAGACGTCAAGGACAGTTGTACCAACCCATGAAAAAAAAATTCATATTCCTACGATTTAGGCGTTCTTTTTAAATTCAAAAGTCCCCTTATTTTTTGATCATAGTAGTATATCACAAACACTTTGATTTATTAAATTTAAATTTATTTGATGAGTAGATTGGGTGGACCGCTTCAAGTGGTAACTTTCTGAATAGTGGGTATGAGGGTGAGATGAGGGAGCGTTTTAGACGAAAAATTTTGTTTTTCATATCAGCACGTCATCATCCTAAAGATGCCACTGCTGTAACCTTGATATAAGAAGCTTTAAATCTTCGGTAGCTCTAGGTCTCTTACCAGATCGTTCAATTCTTCTTGACTTATCATATGTTGTTGACATTGTGGACTACTGGATGGAAAGTCAGGATCTGTTGATGTCGGTGGCATTCTCTTCATCATTTGTACTCTCCTTATCATCTGCTAAGGAGGTAAGTGTTTCGGAAGCTCTGGAATCGGAAGTTCGTCACTGTGTGGAAAAGGACGCGTAGCTCAAGGTCGTAGCCAGGGGGCGGGACTGACAGGGTCCGGACCCCCCGAAATTCCCAAAGAATTCAAAGTACTAAAAATCAAGCTTATTTTTTTTGTCAATTGTGTTGAGAAACACCCTATATAATAATATGAAATATATAATGTATCATTCATTATATCATGTAAATTTACATTTCCTACGATTGCGATTTGAAATCGGTCGAGTTCGATGGGAAGGCGGGTCAAGAGTGAATTAATTCTTCATTTGTTGTTTTTATAATTGTCAAAAAAGACAAATGTTTTGGTTTAAACTGCTAAACTAAATCAATAAATTAAGTAATGAATAGTAATAAAAATACCGGCATGCACATACGAGTATGTACTTATTTGTTGTGTAGTTTGCTTGTTTTAGGGTTCCGTAGATAAAAAAGCGTCGTACGAGTACGTTTAGTGCGCGTATACTGGCTGTTATTCAGAGTGTCCGGTACATGAGTGGCAATATTTTAAGGAATGATTCCTTGTTGTATTTTGAGAAAAAACATGTCCTACAAAATGGGTTAGTTTTCAATATCCGAGGAGATAAGGATGGTAAAGAAAAGTCTTTTGGACATGTACTCTCCTCATAAAAACTGTTATATCTTCAAAACTAGTAATCACAATTTAACATGTTATAGCTTGTTTTTTAGGGAATCGAATTATGTGGGGAAAAAAACGTTCGAAACGCTCGAAAGCCGAGATTAGACATTCTTCAATTCAATCCATATCGCCTACACGGTTAATGTCATGAAATTGAAACGTAAAGACGGACTGTAGATATACTAGGAGACTAGAAATAAAATTTTGAGTGGGAAGAAGAAGAGCGGCGTCCAGGGGTGGGTGGTGAAAAACTTTAGATTACGATATCTGATGAACCAATTACGCTAGAAAAATAAAATTTGGTATGTCATTAAATGGAGTTTGATAAAAGTAAAATTTTTAAAGGAGGTGGTGTGGCATAGAAGTTGGGGGGATAAGAATTTTTCTTAAGAATCTCGTATCTTATCTCAAGAACCTTCTAAGATAGTTGTTTAAAATGATTATGGGAAGTAGGTCTAATAGACACCTTTTATATCTCGAGAACCCATCATTTTTTTATAGCGTACGAGGGTGGGGGGTGTTTTTCCTATCTATAGAATGGCTTATGCTAGAAAGTTGAAACTTGGCGGGTGTATGTAGATCTACTAGCTAAGCAATTCAGTTAAAAAAAATAAAATATCCATTGGCAAAAGAAATGATAAAAGAAAATGGAATGCATATATTTTCACGAATTTCATCATATCTCTTAGGTCATCTTAAATATTAAATTAATGTTTAATCTACGGAGTCCTCACTTAAATGCCTAGAAAGTATTTTCAAGATTTTTGATATTCGACCCCTAGGGCGGTGTAATAGGGTTGTATACATTTCCACGAATTCTGCTATATCTCTTAGGTCAGATTAGACATTGAATATCTTTTCACTTTCACAGGCCTGCGTAATAATCGCCTAAAACCTGTTATTAAGTTCTTTCCTTTTTCAACCCCTGAATGGGTATAAGTCATAAGAAATTGAATTAGTTTTTACTTTCTCGCGCTATCTTCATATTTATTTATTAACTCCTTTCAGGATTTTTGGATATTCAACATCCAAGTGGGTGTTACGAGGTTGCACCTGTTTTCACAAACTCCTACATATTGCTTAGATTTGACGTGATATAGACTTCATTTTTACTTTCTAAGGCTTCCAATATAATCGCCAAAAAGTCAATTTCAGTATTTTTAGATATTCAAGGGAGTTGTATACTTTTCTCAGCTGCGACATTTTTTTTAAGGTTTGAATGAGATATTAGATCGCTTTTCACTTCCACAGACTCTTTATATAATCGCATACAAACCCACTTTTCAATTTTTGGATATTCAACCCCCAAGGGTTTGCATATGTTTTTACAATTTCGCCATCCATTAGTTCCGATGAGATATAAAATTTCACGATTTTTCGAATTTCAAAAACCAAGGGAGTGTGAAGGGTTTGCTTACGTTTTCACAAATTTTTAAAATTCCTAGTGTCTGATGAGATAACAAATTGCTTCTTATGAAATCAGCTAAAAACTGTTTCACAATTTTTTCGAAATTCAACATCCAAGTGGATGTAATCAGTTTGTATACGTTTTAACAATTCGTTATATCTCTTAAGTCTGATAAGGCAGCAAATTCGTTTTTACTTCTATGGGCTTTTAGTGTACATAATATACCGAAATTCGAATAGTCTACACGGGCTTTTTCAATGTTTAATCGGATAAAAATCTCTGTTTTAAATAGAACAAAATTAACTTTCCAAGAAACCTCATAAGCTCCAAACAACTGATGATATACTCCGACTTTGACCGCTTCCGAATTTTGACCCGAAAAATAATGAAGTTTTGCCCAGACCATTGGCAAATTTTTTTGTATTACATTTATTTTCATACATATATATAATAGTTTGCATTTTCATTATTATATTACATACCCACAATTTTTATTTTGCTGGTTGCTGCTCACGAATATTTTACTCTCATAAGCCTCTCACACACGTAAGGGTTTGTATCGCTTATAGCGCTTCCTAGTTACCTCAGTTTTTCATTTAAAAAATCTAAGGGGGATAATACTTTTTTTCGCGGACCCCCCCGAAATTTTTTTCTGGCCTTGGCGTAGCTAATGGTATACCCGGATAGTTGAGAAGAAATTTCTTCCTTTTCGAAGCACCTTTTCCTTGTTCTACGGGAAACACCATACAGAAATAGCAAGTGGTGACATGACTTGCTCTCACCATACCAGTGGAACAGCAAATCTTTAGTTACCTTCGTAGATCCGAAGAACACGTCCTGCAGCATATATGAGGAGCCCACGTTTGGTCCCTGCCAACCAAAAAAAATAAAATTTTTACGCAATAAAACAATAGTTTTCGAAATGAAAATAGAGCGAAACTGGCAAAAAGTGAACAAGTCCAGGTCCAACCCATGCGCCTTTTTAATGCTCTTGGCCAGACGAAAGTTCTCATCATATTCAAGTCAGACAAAGTTGATCTTATGGTCGATATTTGTTTACGAAAAATATTATAAATACATATCATGTTCTTTGATTTAAATGTTTATACAAAAAATTATCGATAGCATAACAATTCAATCACAATAAATCGATATTTGCTTATGAAGCAAGATTATCAACAATTGAATTTTTGAATATACAAGTTTTCCGGGTTCAATACTGTTGTTATTTATTTTTGCGTGACGTTTCGAACTCGACTTAGCCCTTTATCAAAGTTTTTTTCAAGTGTTTGACAAAGGACTCAGACGAGTTCGAAATGTCACGCAAAAATAAATAACACCAGTATTGAACCTGGCAAACTTGTATTTTCAATTCAAGATGTACTGTGAAAACATTCACCAAACAACTGAATTTTTGTTTAGAAATAAGTCCCTCTTGAATTTACTTTATTGTTTTTTAATTGCCGGAAGTTTAAAACGAGTGCTCAGATTTAGATTAAATTTTTTCGCACATGTAGACGTAAGTACATCAAAATTAAAAGACGCTTTAACTTTTACATTTGTTCTTTGACTCACGAGTTGATAAGATAAAGTTAAACAATAAATGACTCAAAAATGTTTCTGCATGAAATTGGTTCACAGTAATATTTCCCTTAAGGGGTTAGGCCAGTCTAGAGCCCTCAAAAAAGGAATAACTTTGACAATTTATTCTGGGAGTAAGGAAAAAGGAATCGAATTTCTCTCTTTCAGACTTTATTAAACATGTATTTGAGTGTATTAAAAAAATTTTATATTGACATTTTGATACAAAATGGCGGCTACTGGGCCAATCTTCGGAATCACCTTTTTCAAGAGGGCCTCTACGGGCGACGGTGATTCTAGGAACTCGTGCTATCTGAAACAAAATAAAGAACGGGATCTTAATCTACATAAGACTTGCTAGTAAAGTACGTATGTTTTTAGCTTTACATCAATTTTTCGCAAAGTGGCGGACTTGTAAAAAAAAGGTTCAATTTTTGGCCGAAAAAATACGTGCGATAGTCTCCGAGTACCATCGTCTCCCCATTTGAAAAATGCAGTTTCGAGAAAAACGTGTTTAAAGTTTTACGTGCTGAAAATTTTGTTATACCTTCAGTCTGCGATGCCTGACTGACCCACACATACAGCTGTATTGATGAACTAGCACTTCCTAACGACCTTTTGGGGAACCATTAGAGCCCTCAGGTCCCGTTGGTACATTAATGCAGAGGGTAAGAGTCGTAAAAAGGGGACACAAGGAAGCCCGCCGCGGCAGGTAGAAAATGCGCTCGTCGCCCGCTCCGAACGCTTCGACACTACAGCGGATTGGACAGGGAACATTTTTTTTTTTCACTATTCTACCGATTGAATAATGTTTTTAGGACCCTAAAGTGTACTTTAAGCAAAAAAACAAAATTTCGATTTTTTGAAAATCCTAGACTGGCCTAACCCCTTAAAAACTTCAATACCTATATGAAAAATAAATTGTTCAATTTAGTGGTCTTCGATTGATTTTTACTGAAATTTTTTTTTTATTTTTAATTTAAATCTAAAGCCCTTACACGGTAAACATTTTTTCCATAGTTGATATCGTTATAGATACTATCGGAATCATTCTCATCGTGTAAGCTACATAATTGTTGCTTTTACACTATCATGATAGCACTATCAGAATATTACGTTTGTCGAGAGAGTTGGCAGCTCTATTGCGAAATTTATAAAACTATCACGCCAACTATCACCATATAAATCGAACTGTTGCGATTTTTTCATTTTCATGATACTATTTTGTTTGTCAAACAAATATCCAGTTGAAGCTAGATACCCTACTATCGTATTGTTGAACTATCACGCCGTGTATCAACAAACTATCGCACTGTCGAACTCTCATCATCATCAATGGCGCGACAGCCCAAATCGGGCCCTGGCCTCCTGTCAGGTTTCTGGACAGTGGTATTTTTTCCGGTGATGCGTTGTTGGCGCCTCGCCCAACCCCCGACTTGGAGGACTAGTCCTACTTATCTATTGCACCCCGGTAGAAAAAGGGTGGGAGTTTTCAGCTAACTATGACATGTTGGAGTTCTCCCAGCTATGCTGCGAGTCCAGCTATGTCATACTTGTTGCCTACTTCCTGCGACGCACAGGTGTTACTGGCCATTTAGGTTAACTCCGTGTTCCCTCCTCCTTTCTAAACCGGGCTTGGGACCGGCTATGGCGGAACTCGAACTCTCACTCCATCGTTATGCGCTCTCACGATAGTGCTATCATATAAAACTATCACCGTGTAAACGGGGCTTAAATAACATGTATACAAATCGATTTTTATTCATTTCAATTTAAATTTTATCGTTTCAGCTTGCTGTATTTGTTGGACCAATTTTGGCGGTATTATTTTCCGTATTCGGATTCTGTACGCGTTACATTGATATCACGCCAATATTAAGTTGGATGTGGCACATAAGTTATTTTCGTGCTGGTTTTCACGGTGCTTTGAACGCTATTTATGGAATGGATCGTCCATTTTTGACCTGTCCAACCGGCGAAATGTACTGCCATTTTCGAAGTCCCAAAGTATTTCTCAAGCAAATGATGATATCTGATGTTAGCATGAGCGATAGCGTCTTTCTTATGACCGGCGTTATTCTTACAATGCACATTTTAACCGTTTTAACGTTGTGGTACAAATTAAATAAACGATAATATGTAATAATTTTAATTACTTTTTTTAATATTTCTTTTTATTGTATATTAATATTTATATGATTTTCTTTAGGTTATTACTTTATTCGGGCACTTAGACTGATTATTTTTTTGTTTACCTAATATATTTCAAATTGCAAAAGTAAATTGCTGAGTAAATTTAAACAAAATACAAATTTAATTCTCATCTATTATATTGTATTAGGCACTATTGTTATTAATTTGTTTAGAGATTTATTTTTTATATATTTTCCAAGTAATTTTGGTGATTTGATTGCAAAATTAAAATTAAAATGTGTAAAATGTTTTATGTATTTATAATGAAAATAGTAATTAAATAATTTACCAGTAATAAAACTATCCAGCCAAAGGCCAAGTTTTCATGAAATGTAATTGTATAGCATTTCATGGTGATGTTTGTGTGATTAATGTATTGTATAACAAATTTATTAATAAACAAAAAATAAATGTATTGAAAACAAATTCTATACAACCGGTTTTATTTGTGTAGCACTTCTTCTAGGGTCTCAGAGGTGCTAGGTTTTAATATCAGAGCTTTCTTTACTTTTAAATAATGTCCATTAGCAAATATTAAATTTTCAAAAAATTTTACTCAAATTGAAGACTCAAAAAATAAAAATAAAAAGAGTCCGTCGCACACGTTGAACTATTAACTTAAAATTTATTTAAGTGGGTGGATAGTGTAGAACCCTTAAAGAGGCCAAATTTTGTGGTAGTAGTAGTAGTTGTGATCGTTTCAATTAAATGAGATACCGAATTCGATTTTTCTTCTGAGAATTTTAAATATTCACGCCCAAATGGCGGCTGTGTAAGTTTTCACGAATTTTGATAAATCTTTTAGGTCCAATGAGATGTCGAATTCGCTTTTACTTCTATCGCCTAAAAATTAATTTCCGTATTTTTGGATATTCATCCTCAAGAGTAAGAAAGGAGTTGCATACATTTCCACAATTTTCGCTATATCTCTTAGGTTTGACGAGATGTCAGATTGGATTTTATTTCCTCAGACTTTTAATATAATCGTCTACAAATTACTTTCAAGATTTTTTTGTATTCAATTCCCAAGTGATTACATACGTTTTCACGAATTGCAACGTACTTCTTATATCTCATGAGATATTGAATTGTTTTTAACTTTTGCGGTTTTTTTTATATAATCGCTTAAAAATTGGTTTCAGAATTTTTTGATGACAGAACCAACTCCAAGGGAGCTTCAGAACAATTTACCTCAAAGACGTATATACGCATTTGAAAGGAACCAGCCTGGTGAACTTCCACCTGATTCTGCTTAAACCCAAGAAGTAGATGGCAGCGCACCATTCCCCATTTAAGCACTAATTGCACAGCGCATTCAGGATAACGATCTGTTAAAACCTAATAAAATACATTAATTTATTATCGGGTAGGAATGATTCTCCCAATAGTTCTGTGAAGTTTGTAGTACTTTCGGCCAGACATCAGACATCAGACATCTTCTCAACAAAAAAAGAACTAAAGACTTGTAAATTTATTTAAAAGTCGGTAGCTTAAAAGCGATCTTCGCATTTAATGTCAATATTTCTTATTGTCTGTAGACGATTGAACAAAGTAGCTTTGTATTTACTTTGCTAAATGAAATTGTCGAACTGTTATTCCTACTGATTTCAGTAGACAAATAAAAAAAACTTGATTCATCCGAGATGTTGGCAGTCGAGTTAATATTGATGTTTGGTTTTTTTTTAAAATCCTATGTCAAGATATGTACCCGAATTTCTTCCTGATTTTCTGTAAATATTTGTAGACTCATGTAATCAATAATTGTAAGAAATTAATTTCAATACAATTAATAGTAATAGGTCAGTCTAATTAGAAATATTCTGTATGGAAACTCGGAAGAAGTTCAGTTTTCGGAGCAATTTTAGGTTGGAACTAGTTTGAGATATGTACGGAAGGGAGGTCGGAAAATTCTAGGAATAAAGTGGTCAAAAAAAATTATAATTATTTTTCTTATCAATATATTTTCCTTTACCAATGATACATTTATTAGATCTTCGATTAACTTGGCTATCCTGACGTTTTGTTTGCCCTTTGCTTTGATGCAATGGGTTGAAATCGCAAACTTGACCTATTTATCGTTTAAAAACTTGCATCTTTTAAGCAAAAAATTAGAGCACGAAGTTAGATCTGGACGATAGGATTAATCAATTTTGGGAAGGCGTAAGCCCTAGCGGTCCTTGTCAGCAGGTGCATTGTCGTGCAAGAGCAAAACGCTTTTGGTGTCTTTTTTTTTTTTTTCCCAGTAACCTTTTTTGTTGCAGTAAATTGGTGTCGTACTCTCCGAGTATGTTGACACCCTTTTCGCCATATTCCAAATTTTTGTTTGGCCTTTTATAATGCTGCTACATATATGGACTCTTGCTCAGATTCAGATTCATGAAGATGAAAACAAGTTTCATCTGTACTAAAAAATTTTATCCTTATTATCGCCGCAGAGCTCTAAAAATTCTTGTCAAAACCCGACACGTTTTTGGAGTAGCGAAAGAATTTTTGGGACACAACTTTTGAAGATGATTCTGTAGGATTTTAAAAATTATTGAAGATGATACTCAAGCATCTGTGAATACTACCACTTCTTCAAATACATATTCTACAAGATTAAAGTTTTGAGTTTTGTGACTGTTTCCGTAGAAATTGAGTGTATCTTCCTGGAGCGAACCGTTTTCGAGATTGCTTATGTTTGAGAGTACAAAATGGAATTGTTGTTGTTGAAAAGTGTCTTTTTTGTCCCAAACTTTTAGGGCTTGTAGTTGTTGTTGTTTGGTGTGGGGGAAGACACGCAGCAAAGCAGCGTATCTTGAGCAATCAGGCCAACATGCCCATTATACTCGAAGCCGCCAGTCTCTACCCGAACTTTTTCGCCCTCCTCACGAATTTCAAAAGCTCAGGTAGGGAGCGAGAACGGAGTTCTTCCATCCTCATAACATCAACGCCGTATACGTGAATTCTCGCAAAAGAGTAAGCTGGACACTCAAGAAGGAAATGTTCCATTGTGTCGTCGCTCTTGTCGCAAGCAGTGCACATGGGGTCCTCAATGATTCTCAATCTGACCGTGTAGGCCACACGAGTTATGCCCTGTGAGGACACCAACCATATTACCACATTCCATTCTACTCAATTTGAGAAGAAAAGCAGCGGTTCGTCCACTTGGTCCCTCAAAAAGGTTTCTAGTCTGCCGCATTCCCGGAAGAAGCCGCCATCTCTCAATGTGTGATTTACTCACCCACTCAGCAATGGCAGCCCTAACAGAGGCAACCGGCACATCGAAAACTGGTTCTGGTCCGGCCATAGCCTTTGCTAAAGCATCAGCTATTTCATTGTCATTTACACCCTGGTGGCCTGGAACCCATATGAGCTTTAAGTCATTGAATCTGCCAACAGAATTCAACCGTTCTTTACAATCACGTACCATCTTCGAAAAGACGATTGGATTATCTAGGGATTGTAGAGCGGCCTGCAAATGCAGATCATCCTGCCTCTCCATCTTCCCTCTATAATCCACTTTTAGGGTTAAAAATACTTAAATAATTTCATTTGTATAAAATGAGTTTTGAGACCTTAACGCAAGGACGTCATGTCGCTTTGCCCATAGTGGTGGAGAATTTTCAGAAATTGAACTCATTTTTGATGGCTCGTAGAAAATATAAGATTTTTCGACAACCGGTGCTACCCAAAGATGTAAAGGGACTTACCTTTTTTTCTATGTGAGCTTCCCGAAGAAGTTGATGAATGTCGCTGATTAACAGACTCGAATATCATTTTAACTCAAAATGACCTTGTACAACATCGGCTTTGAGGCTCAACGTTTTTTTTAAGTTATATTGAGTTCTGAAAATGGAGTAAAGATATTATTACATGACTTTTGTATGGTAGGTACACTAACTGGGTAGGGTGATTCTCTGATATAATAAATATACCTTCCACCTCCGAAACTACTACAGCCACTATCTAAGGAAGTAGTGGCGATAACACTTAATTCAACGCCAGTAGAATTATATTTTTGGGGCCACATGTCTCTTTAACGTTACACATAGATATAAGAATTAATAAATATTTTTAATATTGAAATTTTTGTAGCGGTATGAGGGGGAGACAGATCTCTACTGAGGTTGTCCCGACTTACCCTAGTTACTCCAATGTAAGATTTGAAACATGCCTAATATTTAGGTGACTAAGCTTTGTGGTTCGAAGAGAACATAGTTAGGTAATTAATTTGAGCTTTTCAAATTGAAGCGCCGTTGAAGATAGTTTATATTCAAACCCATGAAGCATAAGAAATATTTGATCTTACAGTTTTCTTGAAAAGTTGTTTCCAATATTTACGATTTTTTATATAACTATTCACAATTTTCTTATTTTGAATTTGTTGTTTAATTTCAAATACTAGTTGACTACATGCTCGCGGAAGTGATTATTTAGGGGGAAAAAAGTGTCCGACGTGTCCCGGCGATCACATAGGTGCGGAAATACCCATCCTTCCGTCCGGACGTTATTGTCTCATTATACTCTAGATGAAATATTAGCATATAAGTTTAATCCAGCCCAAAAGTTTGTAATGCATAGAACTAAGCTTTGGACGAAAAAGAGTTACATACATTTATTATTTTTGTTCAGTTGTGGCCAAAACCTCTAAATCAGCTCTGCCCGTCCGTCCGTCTATCCGAAAGCGCGATAAGTATGGAACGCTTTCACCTAGGAGGTTGAAATTTTATATCTGAATGTTTGGTCAAATTTGTAAGGCTAGATAGCTGCCATACAAAAGTCGAATTTTTTGAGTTTTGGTTTTTGGCCGAACAAGACGTTCTTATGCTGAAAATATTTTTATGTTATAATGTTGTTTGTTTAAAAACTTGAAACCTTTGCTTTTTCAACTGAACTAATAATTCAGTATTCAGTCAAATATAAGTTGGCAATTGGTATACAAGGGGGTACCCGAAAATAACCGGACGAGCGCTGCCGTAAGGTGATCTTTCGTAGCTCACAGTTCTCCCGCTAGGTGGTACTAAATTTTTGGACCTAATTTTTTTTTAAGATCATTACTGATGACGAGACGTAGAGTTATGCTGTTATGACACTGGCTAGAAAACAGTACAATAATAGTCAATTGTGCGACAAGGCGAACAACATTAAAAGAAAGAGATACCGCTCTTTCCGACGCTAGCGGCATCTAGTAAACGAAATTAACAACTGGTTTGTTAAGAAAAATACCGGTCCTGGCGCGTTTCATAACATCACATGGCACTTTCCATAATTTATACGTACCGAACTGTCGAAAACAAGTCTGTAACGGCTGGAAAATCTAGCGGCCAGTGGATTTTTCTGGGATTAACTGCTAGAATGTTGCGAAACACTGCTCGAATGCGCTTTGTTGCAGCTTTTTTTTGACAGTTATGGATTGTTTTTTGACAGTTACTCATAGTTTTGCTGTTCGGACTGTCTCTCTCACACCAATGTCTAAATTGTATGTTAAAGTCTCTATCCCTCTCCATTTGGATTTTCTAGCCGCTTTAAAGCCGGAAAAATAGCCAGTGTCATAACAGCATTATGGTTACGACCCCCGAAACAAAGCAGCACTAATGCCAATGGTGAGTGATTTTTTCACCACGACAATCCACCCGCATTTTCGACCAAGAACGGCATGACTACCTTTCCCCCCTATTCATCTGATCTGGCTCCAAGTGACTTTTTTTTGTTTCTACGATTGAAGAGGGACCTCGAAGAAAGACCTGGATAAGGTGCAGTCAGGCATCACAACAGATCAATTTAGAAACAGTTTTGAACAATGGCAAAAAAGATTGGATAAGTGCATCGGCTGTAATGGGGTCATTCCATCAAGAATCGCCAAAGTTGTGACCTTACCATATCCGATTCTTTTGAAAAATTTTGTACTTGAAGAACTAGTAAAAAAAATAATTGAAATTAAATTTTTTGTTCTTATATCATTTTTTTTGTTAGTTATAGTATGTTAAAGTATTCGCAAAAATGGTGTCCAAGTCCTCTTTGAAAATTCATATCTCTGGTCATTTTTATCATAGAACAATAAAATAGGGCTTATTTTAAAGGGAAGGGTTGTCGCAATATAAAAAAAATACGAATAAAAATTATGCTTGAAATTTTTTTCAAGGATATCTCAAAATGCATGCCTTCAATTTTTTTTTAAATTTTTTATATATTGTATATTATACTCTTTTTCAAAACATATCAAAAAATTAACTTGGGATCTCAAGGGGATCGGGGTCAAAAAAATTTAAGAAAATCAGTGGTTCTCAATTGAGGATAGTTTAGTTCTATAATAATTTAATTAGATTTTTTTGACCCCGATCCCATTGAGATCCCAAGTTAATTTTTTGATATGTTTTGAAAAACAGTATAATATACAAAATATTAAAAAATAAAAAAATTTAAGATACGCATTTTGAGATATTCAAGGATAAAGGACAAAATCGTTATCCTTGAAAAAAATTTCAAGCATAATTTTTATTCGTAGTTTTTATTATATTGCGACAACCCTTCCCTATAAAACAAGTCCTATTGTATTGTTTTAGGATAAAAATTACCAGAGATATGAATTTTCAAAGAGGACTTGGACACCATTTTTGCGAAAACTTTAACATACTATAACTAACAAAAAAATGAGGTAAAAACAAATAAATTGAATTTCAATTATTTTTTTCATTAGTTCTTCAAGTACAAATATTTTCAGAAGAATCGGAGATGGCAAGGTCACAAATTTCGTCATTTTGGCGATTCTTGATGGAATGACCCAATGACAAGTACTTTGAAGGGGATTGAAGAGTTTTTGTAAAAAAAATATAAATAAAAAAGTTAAAAACAACTTGCCCGTATATTTTTGGTTACCCCCTTGTATATTTCCATTTCCATTAAAATTATTTCCTTCGACTGTTTTGCAGATACCTTTATATGGCTGTTAAAATTCACAAGTTCTCCGTCTCAAATATTTCTTCGTCACTATTCAAATTGTGAATCATTTCGTTTCGAGAAATTCTTAAATTTTCAATGAGTACCCGCTTACAACATCATTGCACTTGAACTCCAATTGGCCAATTGACAATTTTGCAGTGCATTAATATTATTTAATAGACGAGTACGAGTCACTTAAATAAACAAAATACAGAAATATAAACAATTTCTTTACACAGATATCGTTGGCTTCAAAGTACCTCTACGAAAAGCTTGGGAGCCAAATCGACTCTTCGTTCGCAAAAATACCTGAACTCTCTTCATACACCTTTGCAACGCGAAACTTGCAGACATCGTTCACGTCAAATCTCCAGCAATATCCTCAGTCTTCGAACGTTTTTACCTGAGTAAAGTTAAGCCCAATATCGCGTAATAGTGCAAAGTGTCTTGGTCTTTTTTTTTCTGCTCTCGATACTTAAGCAGGCGACGCAACCAAATATGTCGCGTTTTGTGGGTATTTTCGTGATTCTAATTCACATATTGCCCTCAATCTACGGTCAAGGGTTAGTATCCGAAGTTAAAAGAAAAGTCGAAGAGGGCCGAAGAAAAGTTATTTGTCTTAATTGAAAGAAAATCCAAAAGAAAAATGTCATAAGGTGTTTTCGATTTCTTTGCAAATGTGCCGTTTTGCTGTGCTTGTGTTCAGTGTGTGTATACTCGCCTATAAAAAAAAATAATAAAGTGAAATCAAGTTGCAGAGATTGAAACAACTACGTCACGAATAGCGTTGGTGTTTAACCTGTGTCATAATGTCCCATTGCTGCCCACCTATGGATTATAATGTGCACTTTATTACGTCACTGATGTTTATATTATTATAATTTTTTTTAATTCATTAATCTTAACTACCGTCTGAAGTTCAGAAGGTGTTTGATGAGATTTCGACAATGTCCAGTGCGGATGCTTCAATTAAAATAATAAAATTGCATACTTAATAGAATTACAATGCTAATGACTCAGTTAATACTTGAAACCGCCAAACCGGAATATACATAGTCGGTTTGGCCTTGTATGTACGCCTATGTGACTTAATTTCAAAAGATTTTTGCATATCCGTCGCGCAAAATGTAGAAAAATAAAAACACATTTACTAGGGATGGACGTTTGATAAGTTTTAAATCTTTGAAATGTCATTGGTACAACACTTATGTAATTTTCGCCTTGTTTCATATTGACGATGTCTCAAACGTTGAGCAAGAAACGACATAAGTAAACAAAAAGTTTGAAGCGTTGGCCAATAAATTTATGCAATGCGCCAATCATGAACTCGACAGAATCGAGAAGCTTACAAATGCTAATTATCTCTAATGAGGAAATTTGGATATTGTTTATATTTTAAATACCCTAGGATCAATTGGTACAAAATTCTGTATTTTAATTCTTTAAAGCAGGTTACTGGCTTAAGTCTTTCGTTTCAGTCCTTGCATGCAAATGAAGAAACCAAATGAGTTTATAATCCTTCCCCAAGTTATTGATAATTAAAATTTCTCCCGCACCTCTATGACATAAAAATAAACACATTTTCCCAAAATAGACCGTACCGAAACATCTACTTGTGCGTTACCCAACTTGCGACAACTACTAAATATCTTAAATACAAAATTTGTTTAAAGGAAATGACTTGCATGTACTCGTATACTTAATGTTGTTGCGAGTCATAACTCAGTTTTTTTAACAATAATAAAGAGTGGATAATTGAATGCGATCCGGTAGCGAATAGTCTGATCTCATTAATTATTTTGTTCATTTGTACAAATAGCACATGTTTGTGAATAATGTGGGTTATGCAAATATAATACGGCGATAAATAAATATTTTGCTCTATTAGATAATCACATATTTAATATTTTTTTAAGTTTCCGTTTACATTGAAATAACATGGGTAATCTGTGTTTTCGTTTTCACTGAGTTTTTTCATAAGTACGGATACCGGGTAACCTCATTCTTAATGAGCGTTTATGTGGATTGAGTTAAGAGCTTATAAGCAAATCTACTATAGTCCACTAAAATGGTAACTTAATAAAGCAGATTAGGCAGGTTGCAATTTTTTTGACGTTGTATAAAACCATAATAAGTTATCGGGATATCGACCCCAGCAAATTGGCCGACATTTTGAAAACGGGGGTGCTAACAGTTTTTTGGGTATATCTCTGTAACCATTAGTCACACAAAAATTTTGCAATTATCGTTTTTAGAGAGAATTGAATTCTCCACAAGTTTTATCAACAACTTTTTAATGTAGTATTAATATTTGAAAAGCTATAAGCCAGAGAGAAGAAATTTGAGTTAAAAAGTTTTTAAAACCATTTTAAAATTATATTGTAATGCACAATAATACTACATATCGAGGCCAACAGTCCGGGCGCAACTTAATTATTTTCTAGACAGAAGTCCGGAACGCATTTAATGCTCAGGTTAGGAGTAACTATACGACCGACAACCTATAAAAATAACGTTCCAAATAGCATCCTGGTTACTTCTTAGTTTGCCAGTTCCATAGCAACGTACACTGCATCTCAGCATTAAACGCGTTCCGGTCTCCTACACAAAAAATAATAAAGTTGCGCCCAGACCTTTGGCAAACTTTTTATACATATATTTTTATTATATTTTTTCAGAAAAAAAATGTATGTAAAATATCGAG
Organism: Beris morrisii; assembly: GCA_951812415.1. Lineage (NCBI taxonomy): Eukaryota > Metazoa > Arthropoda > Insecta > Diptera > Stratiomyidae > Beris > Beris morrisii. Next base: position 22,537,282 of record OX638311.1, read on the forward strand.
ATAACCCTGAATATCAATAAAATCTGAAACCAATTTTTAAATGATTATACGGAAAGATCGTTAAAGTATAAAACAATTCGATATCACATCAGATCTAAGAGATATGTCGGAATTCGTAGAAGCGCCCACAATCATTTTACACCCCCTTAGGGGTTGAATATCGCAAAACCGTGAAATTGATTTTTATATGATTATATATATGAAGCGCAAAGAAGTAAAAGCGGTATCTCATTCGAACTAGAATATTTGTCGGAATTCGTGAAAACTTACACAATCCCATTACACTCCCTTGGGTGTAGAGTATAAAAAAATTTAAATTGATTTTTTTGCGATTATAATTGAACCCCGTTAAAGACAAAGCGTATTCGATATGGCATTAGAGCTAAGATATATGTCGGAATTCGTGAAAACTTATACAACCTCCTTACACCATTTTAGTAGTTGAGCATCAAGAAATCTGGAATACCGCTTCTAGACTCTTATTTAACGAGCGCGCAAAAGCGAAATAATTCGATACCTAGAAAGACCTAAAAGATGACAAAATCCGAGAAACTTTTTACCCCAATTCCGTACGCCAATACAAATCTCAACTGTTTTGTTTCTTAAATTACTTGTGTAGTACATCTACATTTACATAATAAGATTTAACTTTATAACATAAGTCGTTCCGGAGATACAAAAAAACATGTCCCATATATTGCTTACAAAAATTTGCTGGAATATGGTGCAGGTTACTATGTAACTGACAACCTAAAAAAATTATGAATATCGAAAAGTCATGTAGTGACTTTTTAGGGAATTATATAAATAACTCAAGAAAATAAACTCCGAATTTATTTTCAACCGGATCTAGGTGATATAAACTTAAACGACTCGTTTGTAATTACTTAGGGTTTGAATATCTAAGGGCCATTATTACGATCTTCAGTTAAACTCTAACCAGAACTTTAACTGGAAGTTTTGTATGAAAATCTGTCAGTTAAAGTCCCAGTTAGAACGTAATTGAAGATCGTAGGAACTGGCCTAAGAATCTCGAAAAGAAATTCCAGATGTTTATATCAAGAGTCTGCTCTTGATGCATATTGAAGAATAAACAAATACAATATCAAATCAGGGAGGGTACTGTACCAAATCATGCTTGATTTTGGAATTCCACCAAAATTAGTTCGACTAACGAGACTCACAATGACGAACACTGAATCCCAAGTAAAAATACAAGCCGATTCCACAACCAGCTTTCGAACGGAATGTGGTTTAAAGCAGGGAGATGGTCTAGCCGCCATTCTTTTCAACCTGGCACTGGAGTATGTCATCCGAAAAACCCCAGTCGACACCAATAGGACACTACTATTCAAGTCCACCCAACTAGTAGCCTCGCAAGATCCTTCCCTAGTGCTAAGGAGGTATTTGTCATTCTTGACTCCGCTGCAAAAGAAGTCAGGTTACGCATAAACGAAAGTAAGACAAAAATAATGACGCAAACAAGAAAGAGAACGCCAATCAGACAGAATGTAAAAATTGCGGAGTATAATTTGGAGAGTGTGGACAACTTTATATATCTTGGGGCTAAGCTAGCAAAAGAAGGCAACGAAACGGACGAAATCAAACGACGGATCAAGCTAGCAAATAAAAAGTATTATTCAGTACTTCCAATAATGAAATCCAAGAAAGTGCACAGGAACAATAAGCTGCGAATATATAAAACTATTATACGACCTGTGCTCTGTTATGGCATCGAAACGTGGACATTAACACGAACTTCCGAAAAAGCAGTTAACGCATTCGAAAGAAAGGTTCTCCGAAGAATTTTTGGACCTGTAAAGGAAGGAACGGACTGGCGAATAAGATACAACCACGAGCTGTATCAACTCTTCAAGGTGCCAGAAGCTTTAACGTTCATCAAACTACGTAAACTGCAGTGGGCTGGCCATGTAGAGCGGATGAAAGATAGAAGAATCCCCAAGCGTGCTCTTAAAGGCAAAGCGAGTGGTAACAGGCCAGTAGGCAAACCACGCAAGCGATGGGAAGACAGCAAAGCCATCCTAAAAATTAGCAGCTGGAGGACGCGGTCTTTGGATCGAGACGATTGGAGGCGACGACTTCAGGAGGCCAGGGCCCGACTTGGGCTGTCGCGCCATTGATGATGATGATGAATATCAAATCAGACCTAAAAGGTTTATCACAGTTAATGAAACCGTACACAAGAACCTAAAATTCCCTTGTGGCTTGAATATCGTAAAAACCTGATTTTTAACGATTATAAATAAAGCCCAGAGAAGTAAAAATTAATTTGATATCACATTAGATCCAAAGATATGTCGGAATTCGTGAAAACGTACACAACTTCTTAACACCAACTTAGCGGTTGAATAACGAAAAATCCTTATACATAAAGAGTTAGGCTAAGAGCCCGCAGAAATAAAATTAATTCGATATCTCGGCAGACCAAAGCAAGCATTAGTAATTTGACAAACTTTAATTTTCCTCAAGAGTTGTAGGAAAAATTGAATATGTGTTTATATGTGCAACTCTTCGTGTAGTCTCCATTCCAAATTTCTTGAAAAATTTCTGCCTTTAAGGTCTTTAAAAGGAGTGTTATGAGTGAAACCCTATTTTCCATTTACTACAATACTTCTTAGCATATTCAAATAGTACAACAGTTGAGGTGTAACTACTGTATAGTAATATTATTTGTTATACCGCTGATATACTCAAATTTTAAGGGTTGCAACAGTGTAGCAGCTTCTGTCACACTTGTTTTATTTTCTTTTTGCACAAATTTATCATATGAGATTCTGGGTGTTAAGAAAAATTCCTTGAAAAAAGAATTAATGAAAAAATTTAAAAATTATAATTTATAGTACTGTAAATAAATGTATGTGCACTAGCGTGTATAGCCTCTACGGTGCACTAAACATAACATAAATAAAATATTACATTTAATAGTCTGAGATTTTTTAAAAATAATTAGTCATTTTCCAAAAAATTATAAATTTGTGTTTACTCTGATCAGAAATATGGCTCTAAACTAAAAACAGATTTGCCAATAAAGTTAATATTTACAGAACGTTTACAACATTTATGTTTCAATAATTGTTTGTTATGCTCTTTGGATTCAACCTTACATACGATTTTTAATAAATAAATGCAATAAATATTAAAGTTGTTGTAAATTTTTAAATATGTAGTGAGTAAGTAGTTCCTTGGATTGTACATTTTAGGCAGTCCAGAAGTTTTGAATTCGGTTCAGAATCCAAACCAATTTTTGAGTCAAACTATTTATTGAAGAAACTGCTATAAATTAGAAGACCCGGGTCTCAATTTTCTAGGAAAACCAACTTTAAGACAGGTGCGGTCAGACGTTACATTACTCACCTTCAGAATTGTTATACGTGACCAATTAATCTTTTGTTATTTATTTGTTTGTTATTTGTGTTCGTTATTAATATGTAGGCAGTAACGAATTTTCTGGACAATTTTTTTTATTTGAATTTAAAGTATCTCGACAAGTTCATTATCCAGTTTCATATCTGAAACCTTATATGGCTGTCATTGAATTTCCAAATTAAATCTATGATTAAATCATAGATTATCTCTCTGAATCCATGAAATCAAAATTATTTAGAGTTGTAAGTTATTGCAAAAAGACATGCAGTAAGCAAGAATTGGTGGCGATCTCCAAGAAACATTTTGTAGATGAAGAAGTGAATGAACGGATTATAGGTTTTTGCAGATTTTACCAAATTATTTTAATCCAATGAGTAATCATTCAAATTATATGTGGAATAAGCTCTAAGTCGAAGTCATACACATGCGATCGGCATTGCTAAGTTGTTATATGGCAAGATTAACACGGGTAAATAAAATAAACAGTGGGTATGTACTTAAAAGCGATCAGAAAAAATTTCAAAATTATTCTGGACTTTTAAGAGTCATAGGAACCAGTTCTATAAGCCACAATTCCGTTGTTTGTCAACTCTTTTATTTTAAATTTTAAATTTTGTTACCGCGAACGGGTTTTCCTTTCTTATGAAATATAAACCAGTTGTGCAGTTTTTTTTAATTACATTTCTTCACACTACAGAGGTAAAACTGTTTCCGATTTCATAGTATCTACAGATAACTTGAAATGTCTCAAAGGTGAAAAAAATTCCGTTTGGATAAAATGCAAATAGAAGTAGGCATTTGGCAAAAAAAATTATTCAGCACTGGGAATTTTATTATTTTTCGGGAAAAAATTTAAGATGTTGTTAAGGGCGAAATATAGATGAATTTAAAAAAAATCGAAAATCGGTATAACAGGCAATGAAATCTAACTCGATATCTCGATATTAGGGAAAATATATTTCAGGTTTGTTCGCTACTTAGGGGCTGATAATGCTGAAATTAATTTTTGCATTTATTTAAGAATTAGATGATAGTTGGTCTATCAGTCGTGTGATACTTTTTCTAATCCTAAACCTATGACTATATTGGGCAGAACACAAGGATTAGGAGCGAGGTAGAAGATAATTGACAAGCTTATGCTGGTTACTTAAAGAAGAGGAACCATTCTTTCCATTTCTAATTTCATAATTTAGTACTTTAGGGAAATTATCGTTTAGAAGAAAGGAGTCACCCAGTTTCAAGAACTTTGTGTCTTGATTTTACTTTCAAATGGTAAAAATTATATGTAGTATGAAAAATCTGATATTTTAAGTTCTCTGTTACTCGTGCAATAAGAATGATTTGAGGACACTTGAATGATGGGAACCGAAACTGACAGAATGCGTCACTAATGAGTTGGACCACACTTTTGATTTAATATTCTTTAGTTTCTGTATGGCCCCGCTAGGAACATAGGGAAGAAACAGAGCTCCTGCATAAGAGGCCATAGCTCTTAATTGTTCCCAAGAGTTATTATTGTTTGTAATTTTTTTTGTCTCTTAAAGACCCACCAAAAACATTGAGTTTTTTGACTAAAGTACCTTCTTTAGTTTATACTGCGTTTCGAGACATGATTGATGCCAAATCACTCAACTACTTTTGTGTAGTTGCTACAACAAAGAGAAATTTAAAAAAAGAAATTAATTAAATTAAAAACTGTTTCTAAAGTTTTTGGGCAATTCTTGTGTCATGTGTTTTAGAGACTTTCAAATGGAAGCTACTCGTTAGAAAGGGATATTTCGCCCTAAAAAACTCAATACTAAAAAATGATTCCGTAAAATTTTTTCTTTCTGAAGATTAATGACTAATTTTTTGAAGAATATTGTATGGATACTGTATGCCAACTATTATATTAAAAGATTAACGTTTACGAAATTTCAAATTCCTGCCTTTTACTGCTTTTCAGTTTTCGACAAATATTCGTGAATAATTGTTTTAAGGATTTTACTGTGAGAACTAATTAAATGGTTGCCTTATAAATTCTATTTAACGAAATGGTACCAAATCTTAACATTCTGAAGGTATTATGTGTTTGGGCGTGTGCTATAAATCGCTATTTGGGCTCGATTAAACTCACAATTCTCTATACATTTCAATAAAAGAACCTTGCGAGACGCATTCGGCATAATTAAAAGATTGAAAAACTGAAAAGTGTTCAGATTTTTCAGTTATTACCCTTTTATGAAATATAAAATTAATTTTCAAAAAATATATACAAAGGCGTGTAGGACGTATCTAAAGTGCATATTTCCAAACTGTTTTAGGTATTATTCGATTATAGCACCTGGTACATTACGACCAAATTCGGAATACCACGTAGCTGTTAGTGTACATAAAAATTCAGAGCCGAGTTCTATTAAACTTGGGATTATCAGTGCAACTTATTCGAATTTTAAAACAGTGGATATTCAGCCGTATTCAACAAAATTAATACAGTTTGAGGTGAGTTCTTAATATTTCATTAATCTGAAAAATACTAATGTTCATATACAACTTAGTGGTCATATTACAATTAAAATAATAATTTTGTCTTTACCTTCTGGATTTTTGTACTAAGTGAACGACTGACTTTAACTAAATTTTGTATAACTATAAATCGTATATATCAAACTTAAGGCATAGACTATTACTTTATTATTTTTTAATAATAAAGTATTGTGATCGAACTGAAATTTCAAAAAAATTTGCTACCCTGAAATTTTGTATTTTCACGTTTTAGGACTAGTAAACCCCAAAAAAGCAAAAAAAAAAAATGTCCGTCTGTCCGCCGTACGCAAAATCGTTTGAAGGCGCATAGCTCCCAAACTCGTTGATATATTAACATGAAATTTTTATGGTGGGTGGATTGGGTGAACCGCTACGACTATATTTTCGGTGGGTGGGGGTACGAGGGGAGAGAAGCGTTTTAGAATTGAATATTTTTAAAACTTTGGATTACAATATCTTCCGAACCAATTACACCAGGAAAATAAAATTTAGTTTCTGTATATGGGATCACAAGAGGAGTCTACTTAAATTAAATTTTTTGAGGGGGGAGGTGGAGCACGAAAGTGCTCAGAAACCGTATCAGATATGAAAGGAAAAATAACCAGGAGGCTATTTGGAACGTTATTTTTTAGTCATAGTAACCTACACCGCATCTCATCATTAAACACGTTTCGGACTTCTATCCATAAAATAATAAAGTTGCGCCCAGACTGTTGGCAGATTTTTTTATATTGTTATTGATCCGCATTCAGGCATAGCTCCAACACAATTTGACACTAAGTATTCAAAAACTTTCCCAAGCTATTGTTGTGTACATTATTACCAATTGTTTACATAAATGACAAGTCAACAAATAGAAATAAATATCTAATAGACGAGCCTTTTATTTTAGTTCGTGTTCGTGTTGCAAGCATGCGTGTGCTACAATTGCCATGATATATTAATAGAGCCAAGTCCTCAGTAGGTTCCTTCTTAAAATAGTGGTTCCAATTACTTGACAAACAAGTTATGTAGTACACACTAATTGCAATTGGATGAATACATATAATACAAGACGTGAGTTGCTGCGCATTCTATTCCGAAAATTTCATCATATGCATTCATTGATCTGATATATCTGCATTCATGAATACGTATACAATCCGCTTACAACACACTCTTGGTAGTTGAATATCAGGAAATCCTGAAATTGGTATTATAGCTACTAAATGAAGAGAGCGTATAATTCAAAATCAGTTCAATATCGTACAAGACCTACAAGATATAATGGAATTCGTGAAAAAGTATAAGACCCCCTTTCATACCCCATTTAAAAAAAAAACCTGACAAAAATATTTAGTTAATTACATGACTTACTTCTGTAAGATTCAATTCGATTTATCATCACATCTAAGAGATACGTTAGAAGTTGTGAAGGGGTTGAATACCAAAAAAAATTATATATATTTTTAGGAGATTGTACGGAAGTAAAAATCAATTATTTATATCATCCCAAACGTACACAACCCTTTACACCTCCTTAGAGGTGAATATCAAAAAATCCTGAAAGCGATTTCTATGCTTTTATCGGAGAAGCTTGTGAAAGTAAAATTAATTCGATATCATAGAAGAACTAAGAGATATGAAGAAATTCGTGAAAATATATAAACCCCCATTTCACCGGCCATTTTTTTGCCAAACATTCGTACGCCAATCTGAATTTTGTTTTGGTTTAAATTACTTTTCTAGTAAATTTACATACACGTACTAAGTTTCAATTTGGTGGTGGCATGAGCCCTTTCAGAGATAGTAGAAATACCCCACTATCAAAATCTTTAGTACGTCTCAAGATATTAAAATAAAAATATTTTGCTTTTAACCCTCCGTATTTTGTTATAAACCACTGAAATATTACTGTCAAGAAAATCGTAAAAAAAACACCGATTTTCAAATTCAATCCCCCATTATAAAGGCGCTGACTCCCGAATCTTGACAGTACATTATTTTTCCTTGATTTCGTACCTTATGGATAAGTAGTTTATAAAAAAATCCTGTTAATGGAGATTTTTCCTTCGAAATACCAATTTCTAATGTCTACGTGGGGGTAATTAGGAGGGTTTTGGACAGACTCGAACGCATGAGCCTCGTGTACATCAGTTCCTATAGACATATCTGTTAAGTTTCCGAAATTTTGGAGAATACAATTTCTCATTTCAACACTTTTGGAAATGTTCGTTAGATGTTAATAGTGAGAAGATACTATAAAAATTAGTTGAATGATAATATTTGAATAACGTTTTAATAAGGACCTCAATTTTTGTTTCCAGATCCCAGCAATCAAAAAAGACGTTTATAATCTTACTGCCGAAGGACTAACAGGAGTCACATTTACAAATGAAACTATGCTCAATTTTGAGGATAAGGAAATATCAGTATTAATACAAACAGATAAAGCCATTTATAAGCCAGGTGATATCGTACGATATCGAGCCTTAGTCCTAGATTCGAATTTAAGACCGGCAAAAGTTACAGGCGAAATTAATGTGATAGTGCAGGCAAGTATTCAAATACAATTTTAAAATTGATATTACACATTTAAACTAAATTATTAAATTTCAGGATGGCGGAAAAAATCGTTTGAGGCAAATGAAAAATGTGCGTTTGATATCAGGCGTTTATTCCGGTGAACTTAAATTATCTGAATACCCAGTTTTAGGGGTATGGTCTGTAAATGTACAACTTATGAACGAAACTCATACGAAAATGTTCGAAGTAGCCGAATATATTCTACCAAAATTTGAAGTCGGTATTGAAACACCACGTAATGCTATATATAAGGATGGCAAAATTTCAGCAACTATAAGAGCAAAGTGAGTTGTTTTTTCTCTCAAATATTACGAAAGGTATTTTTAAACAACATTTTGATTTTCAGATACACTTTCGGCAAACCAATTAAGGGAGAAGCAACCATTTCAGTCTATCCAAAGTTCTATGGTTCGATTCAGCCTTTCTTGTATGATCTGATTACTCGAAAGGTGGTTCAAATCGATGGAAAGGCAAATGTCGAATTCGACATTAAGGATGAGTTAAAATTTAAGGAAGACTTTCAACGCGATATTATGTTGGAGGCAATTGTTGAGGAGCGTCTAACTGGACGAAAGCAGAACATTACAAAGACGGTTACAATACACAAGGACAAGTATAGCATCGAAACTGTTAAAATACCTAAGGATTATATTCCGAATGTTCCATTCGAAGTTATAGTAAGATTTTTCGAAAGTTATTTGTGCAGAATAAAAACCAATAAATTTTTACTTAGGTTAAAGTAATACAACACGACGGGACCCCTGTAATCGATACTTCAAATCCGATAATATCTCACGTCGTGAAAGGATTTGGTGGAGAAAATTTGAACAAAACCGAACATCGATTGGATAACTCCGGAATGGTGAAGATGATGTTCACATTACCCGATGGAGAGCTGGAATCGTATTCGATTAATGTAAGTGACAACATTGAATTCTTAAATTAGCTCTTCACGAGACGAGAAGAAATTTAAAATTGAAGAAGAATCCAGACTTTCTAGAGGTGAAAGTTCAAACAATTCTCTTCACGACTTTCGAAAATAATTTTAATTTTAATTTTTATTTCCGCTAAACCGTTTTTTTTTGAGAAAAATGACTGCACTATTGTATCTCGTATCTTGAATCTTATTGTATCTCCAATATTCAAGTTCGTAGTTTCGTAGGTGTAAACTAAAGATACGAGTAGTTACTTTTCAAAACGTTTAACATCGTCTATTAAACCACTAAAAATGTTTTAATTGATATCGATCGTGTTCCAGGTTCAATATTTGAATGTATTTTCAAATCTTGGATTAGTATCTAAAAAACAAGGATTAAATGGAAACTTTTTGAGACTGGAAGTGTTAACTCAAAAGTAAGTAGCTTTCTGTAACTTTTATAATCATTTCATTATTGTACTCACATTTTTCGGATTTTAACATTTCAGGCCAACAATTAACAACGAAGTCTCAATTTCGGTTAGATCCAATCATTCTATGAAATATTTGATGTATCAAGTGGTGGGACGTGGTGATATATTGCTTTCGAATACTGTAGATGTAAGTATCGTTCAAAAACAAAATATCTTTTTTTATCCGCTACAGAAATGGTTTGAAGTTAGTTTTGTCCAAAGTCAAAAAGATCTTCATATGTATTTTTATCAGGTTACATGTATAATTTTATATGCAGTCATATGCAGTGACCTAGGACGAACTGAATACCAAACCAAAAGACCAAAATATTGTTTCGGACAAACCTAATTTTAACTTCTTGAGGATCGTCTTCATAATTAAAGTAAATTACTTTTTCCATTGTTCTTCTGCAGGTTCCCGATACAAATCAACATGTTTTCAAATTTTTGGCCACATTTGCTATGGTGCCCACAGCCAAATTATATGTCTACTATATTCAGGACGGCGACTTCATTTATGTAGAACAGTCGATTGATTTTAGTGAAGAATTGTGGAATTTCGTACGAGTCGAGGCACCGTCGAAAACTTCGCCTGGCCAAGATGTCGACATTACAATAACGACAAAACCCAATTCATATGTTGGGCTTTTGGCAGTAGATCAGAGTGTTTTGCTATTGAAGAATGGTAATCTAGCGGCTAACTAAACCGTAATTTTGTTAATCGGATGTAAAGGTTTTTAGATATTTTCATTATATTGGAACAAAACAAAAAACAAGACCTACCGTTGGATTACGATATTAAGAAGTTTCTTAGCATTAATCTTGATTAAAATCATAACAGTTAAATTGTATTAAATTGTGTACATTTTAGGCAATGATCTTAGTCATTCATCAGTTTTCGAAGAACTTAAGACGTATGAATCCCGCACGCCTGGATCTGAAGGTTTTGTCCGGTATCCTGGTCAAGAATCCGGTGTTGTAACCCTAACAAATTCCGATTACATATTCGAAAAATGTGAGTATTGTAATTTTCAAAATACCTTTTTTTCTAACGCTAGTATTACACTATATGCCACGCTATCAAATATTTGACTATTTTCCCTGGTAAATGCTAGCAGATAGTGTAATCATAAAATTTTTGTTTGCCACATTATTTGATTTGCTCTGTACAAGAACTATTTGGACAGAAAAAATTTGACAGAACTTTTCGTGAAATTTTTTTGAGTCAAATATTTGACACCATGGCATTCAGGGTAGGTAGCACTAGTTTAAATCATAGATAAAATTCGAACAGTTAGAACAAATTAGAACGAGGCAAAAATTTTCAAGAAGATTTTCGCCCAATTATTAATGTACCTTTTTTTTAAGTGTTTATGTGGCACATCGTAGGCATAATTGTAATTGGCAAGAACATTTATCACTTAAATAAATAAATTTGGTATAAAAGGAGGAAATCATATTAATTAGTGTTTAGTGTTAGTGTTGTTTAGATACGAGGAAATTAATTAAATTCCACAAAGAACCTGCTAAAAAACTTAATAAAATTATTCAACTGGTTTTCTACACATGAGAATGGCATGTTTAATGGTGAAGCTACCATAGAAGCTAATTTCTAAGAATTTTTGGTTATTTTTGTTTTCTATATGTATAATCGCATAAAAACCAATTTCAGAATTATTTGATATTCAACCTTTAAGGTAGTGTAAAGAAAGTATAGTATCTCAAAACAGCCAATAATATATTTCAACTTTAACCGTGTTCGGGACCATGAATCAAAATCGAAATTAATTTTTAAGGGTGTCGTAAGCATTTCATTGAACATCCATTTTAACCACTTCTTGAACTTTGACTCGAAAAATAATAAAGTTTCGCCGTGTTTTTTAGGTTGTTAGTCGCATAGTACATCTCACCATAAAATTGGTCCCGAGATTCGAATTACAGAAAAATTCTTCATATAGAAGTTGGACTGTAAATCTTTTTATTATTTTTTCGGACTATTGGAAGAGGTTAAATTTGGAATCAAACACCGTACGCAACTGCTTACCTAAAAAAAATACGTAACATCTTCAATGGAACTGAAATTACCGTGTCCCAGAATATGACCCAAAACATATAATTTACATGTTATTCAAGCGTACAAGTAAACAGCGAAGAATAGTTTTATGCTGATAATAGCATGGTCAGAAGCCTCATTTCAAAAGGCTTAATTATCAATTAAGTGTTAATTGTTCCGAATTTTTTAGATACTTTTACAGAACCAATTCTTAAGACTGAATTGAATTTAACTCATGCTCTTACCTTCCGCAGATATTCAAGTTGAAGGAATTTATCCTCTGCCATTACAAGCTTCGCAAAGTGAAATTTCAAATCACTTCGATTCTCCAGAGGTTGTAGTTCGTAAAGAATTTCCTGAAGTTTGGATTTGGGAGAATTTTGATTTTAAACTTATTGGGTTCGTAACAACTTCATGAAAAATTAATCGATCACGGCTTAAACCATTCCCATATTTTTGATAAAAGTATATTTTTTTTACACATACACATTTTTTAGCGCCCTCAAAATTGCACAAATTTTAATTAATACACATCTAAACAAAACACTTAAAAATGGTATTAGCCGAAGTGAAGATTATGATACAAGTTACTAATATAACGTTTGGGCATAGTTTCAAACTACGAGCCAATTCAAATTCGGAAATGTTTTCTAGAAATATAGATTAGGATTAATATCAATGGTATTGGGTTCATGTTATGTAAAATTAGTTTTGTTTAAATTATTGTATATTAAGCGATCAGGGTTCAATGTTGTAAAATATAAAAAAAAAATTTCGATTTCGAGAATTCTTGTCTATTTCTTCTAATTATACAAGTAATGAACAAAAATTTTCTTGTATCAAAATACACATTATATTTACCAATAGTTAGGAGTTCTTTGACACGCGGCTCCGTGTCCAATTCAAAAAATTTTTACTCCATTGAAAGGCATTGTCAAAATTTGGCGGTCAAAGTGTTAATAATTAAAATTATTATTATAATCTTTTTTTTCCAAAATCATAAATGTACGATTAATTTTCTTTTAAAAATATTTTATTTTCTCACAAAAAATTAAAATAGCCAATTCAGAAATATCATCAACCACACCTGCGTACCAGGAACCAATTACCGAAAGTGGCGACGGTTCAAAAATGACTACAATTAAAAAGACTGACATTGGTCCAGCGCATAAATTCGAATTAAATACAAAACCACCACTAGCAGGACCGTACGCATTTAGTCGTATCCCGAAACCATTCTGGAATCGACCAAGAGTTCATGTCATGCATGAAATTATGGATACTTGGCTATTCATGAATATCTCCTCAGGGTAAATACTCAACTTGAAGTTATTTAATTAATGCATACTTCAATTTTTTTAAACTAATTCGAAGGATGAATTTCGGAATAAGTAAAGGCAGTACTTATCCTAAAAAAATAGCTTTCGGGGTATATAAATGTGTTAACAATTTAAAAAAAAAATGATTTATTTTTTACTTTTTCATTACAAAATAATGTAAAAAATTCTACGTATGTTTTAACAGAGCTTGTAATTTCCTATTAATTGTCTCTTAGTTTTTCGCATTATTCTTAACAATTTTTTTTACTTGATAATTTGATTTTAGTAGTCAAACTAACGTTTCAAAAAATCTTTAACGAATAAACTCCCCGGAGAAAAGGTTTTTTTAAGCTATTATTTGACGTAAAAATATTACTTGCTTTTCGCTTCACTTTTTTTCTGAACCAACTACTCTTCTACATCCTAATCATTCTCTTATTGTGCTAAAATAATTAAAAGAGGCTTTCCGCCATCTCTCGGGTGCAGTATTTTCTCGCTTTTTACGTTTTGTCAATGTACACTACGATGCAAAAATAAACAGTCGCTTCATAGGTTCATTATAGTGGCAAACGTCTGTAAAACATTGCAGCCATGTGGAAAACTATGAAAACGATCAAATTGAAAATCTTTGTGGTATTATAGTGAACGCGACGCGCGCGCGTGAAGCGATGCAACGCGATAACAACTGATTGGTACGTGCAACCAGTTACAGTGATATCCTATCGCTCTAATCTCGTCGCTTTAATAGTCTATTTTCTAATTTTGTTGCGGGTGTTATGCGATTTTGACACACATTTTTTACAACAATAGACCACAAACGGCTAATAAATATTGGAAAATCTATGCCAATGCATTAAAAAAAACAGGCAATACGTTTCCTGGCCGTATGTTCGTATTTGTTATTAGATATTTGTGACAAGGGATTCAACGCGTTTATTATAACTGGTTTCGCGATATAGCGCGCGCGACGTTACCATTCCATCACGCGATTCGCGCGCATTTCAATCACTATAATTTCACCTTTAATATTTTGGTGATTAATGCAAAACAACATGATTTTATATTTAATAATTTCTCTTGAAAGCTTATTAAAATCCGATTATAATTTTGTGCAAATTAACATATTTTTCGACTAGTCATCCAAAATTCGCCATGCTTTTCATAAATACAGTTTTAACTTACTAATTTATTATTTTAAAAAAAATCGTTTTGTTTATCTAAATATTAAAAATTTGTTCGCACAGAAATGAAGGCCGTACAACAATACATCGAAAAATTCCTGATACTATAACTTCTTGGGTGTTGACTGGATTCTCATTGGATCCTGTAACTGGATTAGGACTAACAAATATTCCACGTAATACCCAAGTACTTCAGCAGTTCTTCATTTCAACGGATTTGCCATATTCGGTAAAACGAGGTAAGGCATTGACCATCATTTCATGAAAAATATTCAGAATTTTATTTCGATTATTACATGTATTATTTTTGATTATTTTAGGCGAAGTTATTTCTATACCAGTTGTGGTTTTTAATTACTTGGATAAAAGCTTAGACGCAGAAGTTACACTGTACAATACGGCGCAGGAATTTGAATTTGTTGATACTAACAATGAGGTTGCTGATAATAATCCAAGTAAGAAAATTTTAAAAATTCTGGTATCGAAAAGATTTCTTCCCACTATCAACGAACCTGCATAAATAGCTGTGGTTTTGTCAATGCTTTCAAAACAGTGCGAATCCTCCTTACTCGCAGGAAAAAGATTCCGCAATTCGAACTACCTCAACTGGAAGTACTGCATTTCAGCTTGAAGACGATGCTAAGTACTTGGAAATAGTTCCAGATCGGAAACTAACCTGGAATAAGAATGTCTACGAGCTTACAAAGGAGATACCTACGTTTGTATGATTTTCTGGAAAAAGTAGGGAATTCAGGCGGAAATGGCGCACTGGTTGTTGGTCATAGTTAGGCTGATCTTAATCTACGGAATAATAGTGTTGATCGTTGGAGAAAGCAATGTACCTGAACAAACTCACCAAGGTTCAACGTCTGGCTCCCACAGGAGTAACAAGCACATTTAACACAATGCCTAAATCGGCGCTTGAGATAACCCTTGATACTGTCGCTAGACACCCATGAGAAAAGTATTGCAGCAAAAAGGGTAATGAGATTGAAGGATCAGCGAACTGAAAATATAGACCAGCGAGTCATGGCTGTATACGGAACCTGTTTAGTGACTGTAACTCATTCGAGGAACTCTACAGCTAAGTTCATCTAGAAAATCAATAACGAGGATCCCTATCAGATTGGGTGGCAATGCAGATCAGCCCCAGGAGGGTACTTCCATATCTACAAAAACTCCGGGATCAGGGTTCTACTCCGCTAGAGCATTCAATACTTTGAAGCGTTTGACTAATATTGGTGAAAAAGAGTTTTAAGGACTTTTTGTATGAGAGGTATACGAAGGAGTAGAGCAATTTTACTGACTTAATCTTAATTTGTATGAAATTTCGACTATGTGGCTTAACGATTTCTTGAGTTATAGTGAGTTCTGAAATTTATTGAAGTAATTTTTATAGGATTTTTGTTTGATCTTTCTTCATTTATTGGAAAATCGCCGTACTAAAAATTTCAAATTCGTAGCTTAAAATGTTCTGAAGTTATCGGTCAATATTCATGAATACGTGTTTTAAGGAGTTTTGTATGGCAGCTACCCAAAGGACTACAACGAATAGATTCAACTGATGCTGTCGTAGATTCTACTGGTCTTGTAGCTGTGTGAAAGGCGATATAGCGTCGGAGCAATGATAATGTTAAGCCTAACGATTCTGAGCATAAGATGTCAGAGGCTTCTCTTTTTCATGTCCCGGGGCAGGTGAAGTGGCAAAGAGCCTACCTAGTCTCGCCTTCTTGCCAATCCGCTCAGTCAGCTCAGATATTTTCTATGAATTCCACTATTTGCGTGTAGTCTGTAGATGAACTTGTAGTAGTTAAATTGAAGCCCGAGGACTTGATAAAGAAGGACTCGACCTTTCTCTGGGCATCAGCTAGATTCAAACTTGTATCTATGGAACTGATGAGGTTGTACCCATTGTCCCTTCGCAGCCCAGGTTCCCTACAGTCAGCAATGGTCTCATGAAGTTCGTGCAAGCTTCATTTTTCGTCGAATCATCTCTAGGTTCATGCAGTGCGGTTAATACCTTGTTCCCATTACTTTTTGATGGTATCATCTGTGTTTCTCCGATATTTCATATAGTCGTCGCTTGACTCTTGGAATCTTGTGGCTGGTCTAAACTTGATCAGACGTAGGATTGATTTCATGATGACGAGAAGGTGGTCCCTATATCTGCATGTAAGGTTCTTGAGTTATGTGATGCCAAAACGAAGAAGTCTGTTTTTCTTATTACTTATTAGTAAACTAGAATTGTGCTGAAAGTAGAATTATACTGGAAACCTGAGATACCATATACAATACCTGAATGACAATATTAAATTTTCCCATTCTTAGAAATCAAACTATACCTCCGAAAATCAGTCAACGTTCCCACAAATACTGGCCAATCGCTTTCGTTTATGATTCGTCCGAAAAAAATTGGTCACATTACAATCAAATTAACTGCAAATACACCCCTTGCTGGCGATTCGATTGAACGTACATTATTGGTTGTGCCAGAAGGTGTAACCGAACATGTCAATAAGGGCATCCTGATGGATCTTCGAGCAAAATCGGATCAAAAGGAAAACGTAACTATAGAGATACCGCGCAATGCTATCGAAGATTCCGTTCACATAGAAGTATCGGTCGTTGGTGACTTACTAGGACCAACAATTAAGAATTTGGATAAGCTGATTCGATTGCCACAAGGATGCGGTGAACAAAATATGATTAATTTCGTACCAAACGTTTTAGTGCTGAAGTACTTGGAGGTAATTATTAAAACATCGATTAGATGAACAAATTAATTGTAATTTAATTTAATTTTAGAAATCGAAACAACTTACTCCAGCTATTGAAATCCAGGCGAAAAATTACTTAGATATTGGATACCAGCGCCAGCTAACATACAAACATTCGGATGGTTCATACAGTGCTTTTGGATCGTCCGATAAAAGTGGAAGCGTCTGGCTAACCGCATATGTTGCCAATTTCTTTAGACAAGCTGCTGAATATACTCAAATCGATGAGGACATAATCAAATCAGCTTTAGAATTCTTAGCCAAAAACCAAGCAGCAAACGGTAGCTTCGTTGAAGTTGGAACTATTCTAGAGAAACAATATGCTGCTGATATGGATAAAGGAGTTGCTCTCACCGCCTTCACATTACTGGCATTCCTTGAAAATGCGGTAATATCTAAAAAGTAACTAAAAGAAAATTATTAGACATTATTTTCATTCGAATCTAGAATCAAATCCCTAAATATCGAAATGTGATCAACAAAGGTCTGGACTATATTGTCCGAAATGCCGATGCAACTGGCGACGTTTATTCCTATGCGATAGCGACATTTGTCCTTCAGCTTGCTGATCATAATGCCAAGGGATCATTTATTCAAACTTTAGACGGTCGGGCAACAACTGACGGTAAATAGCTTCGATATAACCAATTTGAGAGACTTGTTATCAGTCGCTTCTCCTAATTCTAGCTGACAAGAAATGGTGGCATGTACCAGTTCCGGATTCGGAAAAGAAGAGTCCATGGCATTCAAAGCCGCGTAGTATTAATGTCGAGATGACTGCCTATGCTCTGGCAGCTTATTTAGAAGCCGGATTAGTTACAGACTCGCTGCCCATTCTAAAATGGTTGATTTCTCAGAGAAACAGTAATGGCGGATTCGAATCCACACAGGATACGGTTGTTGGACTAATGGCTTTCATAAAATTCTCGGAGAGACTATCAATTCAAGACAGTAATGTACAGGTCGTCTTCAGCTATGGCGAAGGAGCAGAGACTCGAATGAATGTTAACGAAGTTAATTCGATAGTTTTGCAAACATATGTGGTAAGATAGTTTGTTCTTGAATACCGCTTGAAAGAATACAATACACGATGTTTTCCTTAGCTACCATCATCAGTACGAGAGGTTACGGTCAGTGCTTCTGGACGAGGTGTAGCACTTGCACAAGTCTCTTACCGATACAATACGAACGTAACTGGAGCTTGGCCCCGATTTTCTTTAGATCCCCAAGTAAATCGAATGTCTCACACTGACTACCTGCATTTATCGATATGCACCAGGTATTTGCGATCGAACATGTTGAGATGGAGGGTTAAAATAATTTTATTTTTTCCAGCTTTGTCCCAACTGTCGGTGGTGGTAATGAGTCGAACATGGCGGTTATGGAAGTATCATTCCCCAGTGGATTTACAGTCGATTTAGATACTCTTCCATCGTTGGAAGCTACGAAACGTGTAAAGGTAAACAATAATGAGCTTGGCTAATTTGAATTTGGAACAATTTAATTCGTTACTTATTAAGTTCCCAGATTATACAGCCACTATTTGACCGTTTTCAAATTTCTCTTTTTTTAGAAAGTTGAAACCAAAATGAGCGACACCGTCGTTGTGGTTTACTTCGATAGTTTAGATCGGAATGAAGTTTGTCCAACGTTAGACGCTTTCAAAACACATAAAGTAGCGAAACAAAAGCCTGCATCTGTTATTATCTACGACTACTACGACAATGGTAATTTATTGCGAACGTTAAACTCCTTAAGTTTTCCCTATTAACTTCTTCTTTCCGATATTACAGCACACAAGGCACGAATGTTTTATTCGGCACCGCGATCGACACTCTGTGATATTTGTGAAGGAAAGGAATGCGGAAGTTCCTGTTCAGAACGAGCCGAAGAACGACAAGCCTTGGGAGTTGGAAATGGTGAATCAAAAATCGACGAAACCAGTTCGACATGGTTATTTTTACCTTCTATAACTTTTACAATTAGTTTAATTTTAGCAGTCAGACTTTTCTAATTTACATTTTATAGTGCATAGCCTGTAAGTTGTAATATTTTTTTTGCTGTAAAATATAAGACTAATGATGTACCTATGTAACTCTACTAAAATATTTTAAAAAGACTCACAAACACTCAAGTCCTATTAAAAAGGATTTGATTTACCTATTTAATGAATGAGCGGTGACTACAAAAGATTCAATAAATTTTAATAAAACTACTTGACTAATTTTGTTATTATTTCGAGTTTCTCGCTCAGTTAATTTTGAGCTTCTAATTCCATCTGGTTATTCTAAAAATAATAACAAAAAAGGGTTTGAATTTAATTTAGATATTCAGTTAACATGTGAATAAACTTTTACTTCAAAATTTGCAGTTAAAATTGTATAACAAATCTTGCATGGTTTGTTTACGTATAATTGCGCACTCTGTTGACAATACACTACCCCAGAATAACATCATCCCATTTATTTAGAATGGATGCATCAACTTCGAGTCCTGTATTCATGTGTTTCCAATATACAACTGCAACAAAAATAATTATAATGAAATTTTAATAATAAAGAATTAGTGATACATCCCGTTTTTAGTTAAAAAATAAATAAAACAAAGTCATTAGTTTGTTCTAGCAAATCTCCAGGAGCAATCCTTTAACTTATTTATGGTTTATTGCTTACGAAAATATTTATACAATGAGAATCCTTTAAATTGGTCATTAGTTTCCATCAGGACTTTACTGTTTTCCGCATTGAACACACAAAATATTTTTACGAAGTGATAGCAAAATTAATCAAATGATCTGATAAATGTGTTAAGGCTGGTTTACATGACGACTGCAAACAATTTTTACTGAGATTGTGAGGGAGAAGGAAAAGCTCTAATGAGAAACTGATCAGGACTGAAACGAACAGATATTATATCCAGCAAAAAATATTGACGATATTTCTGTGAATATGTGTGCCAACATTTTTGGTTGCCAAAAAAAGTTCTCGAACTGAGATATTTTTATGCTTACTGCTCGTAATTTTCTACTCTGGCATCTCTACTTCGCCACAAATTCGATATTTGTAGCTCCTTGCAATACTAAATTTTATAGTTACTTTGGCGTTTATTCCATGGCTGCCACTTTTTTAACCAAAGATTGGGCCTTTTTTTCTTTTCCAGATTCGGACTAGAAGATAATACAAACCAAAAAATTAATTTCTTCTTCGCAATCCATATTTTATTTTTGATCATACTGGATTCACAATTGGCTTCAAGCCAATCGTATGTTCATCTAGATGAAATACTGAACTGCGATTTGTATTGTAGTTGGGGATAAGTTTTAAGTAGTTTAAGTTTAAGTAGTTTGTTCTTTATTAAGAACTTCCATTTGGTTGCTACTCGAAACTAAAAGACAATATCATCAGTGTTTAATTTCATGTATGGAAACAGACAAGTTACCGAAAAAAAATTTTAATTTTTCAAGGATTTCATTGTGGGAGATCCAGAAAGAACTCACTCGATTTCTAGCATATTTATCCCTTTATCTGAAACCATTTAAAAATAAATGTGTACAAAATTGCATATTCCTAGCATGAAGCAATCAAAAGCTATCGGAAAATATTGTTGAACACGTGTCTCAAGGACTTTTTGTATGGGAGCGAGCCGAAGGAGTAGAACGATTTCGCTGAGTAATAAGCTTGAATCTTGTTTTCACTCAAAACTAATTTGTACAAAATGCCGCATTCATGGCATACTGTTTTCTTGAGTTATATTGAGTTCCGTAAATGGTGTGAAGACATTTTATATATGATATATATTATATTATTTATGGCAGCTAAACAATGGACTAATGAGATTTTATTCATAATCATACATTTAGCTAATGGAAAATCAACATAAAAATGTTGAAGTCGTAGCTTAAACCTTTCTAAAGTTATAGGCCAATATTGTTGAACAC
Source organism: Beris morrisii (assembly GCA_951812415.1). Taxonomy (NCBI): domain Eukaryota; kingdom Metazoa; phylum Arthropoda; class Insecta; order Diptera; family Stratiomyidae; genus Beris; species Beris morrisii. The sequence continues at coordinate 22,558,416 of OX638311.1, forward strand.
GTGTTTTAAGGACTTTTCGTATATAAGCTACTCGAAGGAGTAAAGGAATTTTACTGACTAACGAACGAAAACTTCATTTTCACTGAAAACTAATTTAATAATTTTCAAGATTCTAGGTCAAGGCGTTCTTGAGTTATCGTCCGCACGGACAGACGACAAGCGGATTTGGGGTTTTGGCCACTAATATACAAACATAATAAACAACTTTTTCTTTTTCTAGAGTATATAATAAAATATTTATTTATTTATTTATAATCATGTCCTGCTCAGATAAATCTGCGCAGGCATCGTTTAAAGTGCTAAGCCCATATGGGGGGAGCAAATTACACTGCTTATATAATAAAATAATACTCTAAAATTTCATCTAGAGTATAAACAGTAGACACGATTGCAAACCATAAAAACGTTGAACACAGAAAATTCTTACAAAGCTTGCTTCACTTCCATTACATTTCTGTTAGTTGTCTCGCTCTTAACTAAAATAATATGCCATAAACTGGTGGAGAGTGTACGTGAATGATATAGCAACGGTTGCTTCTACTCTATTGAAAATTCGGTAAGCTAGCTCCCTCACAATCTCAGTAAAAAATTTTTGCAACCGTCATGTAAACCGGCCTTTAAGGGTAAAAATAATATAATTTTTTTTATCTTAGCTCATATACTTCAAATAATAAAAACCGTAGGACTTAACACTTTTCTCTCGTACAAACGTTAACTTTTGAGGAGAAATATCATTCCAATAATTTTTCCTTATCATTTTCGGACAGAAAATGAGAACTTTTGCACACTGGGGTCTAAACCCATTTTAATGTGTTGTTTATCGTGCTCAAAATATTTCATGAGTCACATAATTTTTATTGTTGGCTAAAACGCAACCGATATTCTTTCGTTCATTGCTGGAAAATAAATAAAAAAAAGTATTTGACTCGAATACAAAATTGAGCAAACGAGAAAGTGAAGGTGATGTGGAACATCAAGTGCACGCAATACCGAGAAACGGATTATGCTGGTTAAAGACAGACGAAAATGGAAATCTACAATACCTTTTACACTAGATAATCGCAGGTCACTCCTCCGCCTTTTTTAATCCTTCCTCGTCAATCAGACAGTCAAATATGATGTCACCGATTCACATATTCCTCGCGGTAAACGATAAGATCGTAGGATTGACTACGTTAAAGACGTGCGTCTTCTAATTAAGTGTGCGTTTCTATAGTCATATAAATGTTCAAAAGAACTAGAACTTAACAGACAACGTGCTAGAATCTTTGCGATTGCTGTCCAACGCCCAGATAGGGATTACACAAAAATTAAAGGTGATAAAATTGTTTTATCACATAATATTTTAAGTAAAATTCTAAAAATGACTTACCATCTTTGCTTGGTCTTTGGCTTGAAAATGATGCACTATTCTTTTTATATGACGTCCGATGCTCCAATTTATCTCCTAAGCTTTGAGCTTCGTCTAGAGCCGAGGAGAGGGCTCTAACTTCAGCTGCACTCAATTCTTTAATCAAAGAAATTAAGATAAATTATTGGATAATAGTTTATAGGAAAAAAATCTTTTTTTTTATACTTTGCAATTTAGGATCCATAGCTATCCACTTTGAGTTGACAACATCTTGAATCATCGCTCGTTTTGTAACATCGGGCTCCAGTAAACTAATTATCAATTCTTTTATTTCTTGCGAAAGAATTTCAGCCATACGATCACGAAATTTCCATCGTTTTTGAACTTGAGCGGTAAATAAGATACGTTTATCGCGTTCATCAAACGGCAGTGCTTTATTTAACATCGTGTAAATTATAACACCCATAGACCACATATCAGCTGCTTTGGGATTGTATCTAATTCCTCGGAGTATTTCGGGTGCAACGTATTGTTTCGATCCACAAAACGTTTCGCTCAATTCACGCTGACCCAATTCATCTGTGACACACCTGAAAATATTTTTATTCTGTTAGTTTTTTTTTAATATTAAATAAATAGGTATCATGGTCATGTGCTGCCTATTATATGACATGCACCGTATATCTACGCCTCAAACGAAAAAAAAAAACCTTTGGTGGAGATCCAAACTTAAACTAAGGAAACAATCCAGAATTCTCTTCCAATTGCATACTGAAACTAAGAGGACCCTACAGCAAAACGATGGACTAAGAAAAAGCTCTGTCAAGTGCTATAGGATGTCTCTCCAGACATTTTTTCAAAAAGGAGCTCATAGAAATACTGTTGAAACATATCTCTCAGAAATTGTAAATTTTGTTCATACACACTTTTCCGAATTCGTGCGCCTAGTAGAATGCAATGTTCCCGAGGAGACATAGAAAGAAATAGCATCAACCCAAACGTATTTTCATGGAGAAATGCTCCTAAGATCGTCACCAACAAATTGCCGGACCGGATTAGTTCTATCCAATATGCAGAGGTGTATCTATTGCAGCACTAATCCTTAACGTACGTAAAGCCGGTCTTCTTGAGCAGCTATTAATCTTGCCAATTCAATGTGCTGGACTTCGTCAAGGGATCGAGTTGATTAGAACAAAGTGTGATGACTATTTGTTTAAATATTGTTACGCTTACTCTAGATAAAACAAATCGTGTGACGCTTGTTATAGACTAGAAAATCGTAAAATTATTTTTTAAATCTTACCTTGCAAATCCAAAATCCGTTAACTTCACATTCAAATGTTCTGTAACAAGGATATTCTCACACTTCAAATCACGATGTGCTATTTCCAGGGTATGAAGGTATTGAAGAGCGAGTGCAATCTGTCGTACCCAAATTCTTGCATGGTTTTCTTTAATTGCGCCATTTGATTTTATATATTCGAATAAGTCACCTTTTTCAGCATATCTGAGAATCGACAGACAAACACAATTAGCTCAGTTTGTAATGATATAAAATTGTTTCTATATCTACCTCATAAAAATGAAATAACTCATCTTACGTTGAAATATGCTATGAATGTGAACAATATGTGGGTGTTTTAATTTAATTAAAATTTTTAGTTCTCTGGGTAGAAATCTTTGACTGTATCGTCGTGGTGCATTTGTTACTGTAATAATTTTGCATGCTAATTTAAAAGAACCGGTATTTTCGCAAGAGAATTCTCCTAAGTAGACCTATTTGGGAACATAATAAGAATTTCATGTAAAAACATATTACGGAACTTTAAAGATATTTTTATTAAATTATACTCGCGCGTAAGCTCCTTCACCGACTTGCTTGATAAGTCGGTAGCCTTGGTCACGTAATACCCTTGTTTCTGAAGTTGATTGGCGGATTCGTCTCAACATCTTTTGGGCAAGTTCTACAAAGTAATTTCTTCATGAAAACTAAGACGATTTAAATAATGCACATAATTCCAAAATGGATACGATAAAATTGTCAAGTCTTTCATTTTATAAGTTTTACAATAATTTTTAATCGAAGGCTACTTTGATTTTTTGATAGGACCATACTTGTGACTTTATAAAAATTTCCATCAGACTCCTTGAAAGTGACTGTACTTTGAACTTTTTTTTTCATTTTTGAAGTTTGGGTTCAATCAGAAGGAGATCCATTCAGGACATCATAACAAAACTAGGACAACGATTAATAAATATACGCGAAAAGCTCGATGATGATCAACAGATCATCAAAAATTCCGTTTCAAATCTTGTAAAGGCATTTCGGCAACTATACAGAGAACGTATCATAATTATTGCTTCGGTTTTTCACATTTACTTCGAAGGAACGAATTCGAGTGTTTTCTAGGTGTTTTCATCGATGTCTATTTCATAGGGATATGTTTACTATAAACTCGAAAAGTTGTCTGCAAAAAACTCGGTTCCTTCGTAAAGTCAAGTTTGCTGTGATGTAAAAGGAAAAACGTATCCGAAAAATGCGCTAATATTCTCTTGATCTAATTTATTAAATTTAATTTGTACAAATATTAAAATAAGTCTATATGCAATTTAAAGTGGATTTAAAAAACGAAATGTATATAAGTAAATATATATTAACTTGGCCGTTTGGGTCTTTTGCTTTCCATTAAACTAAGAACATTTCTTCGTATTTCCTCAGTTTCCAATAGCTCTGCTTCGACCATTCGAATTTTTTCATTCTTTGCGGATAATTGTTTTTCCATGTGCTTGATTAAATGTTCGGATTTTATAATCGTATCTCGTTGTTCTTCGATCTCTTTAACAAATTTTTGATGTTCCTTGGCATTTATTTCGACCATTTTTTGTTTCTCTTTGTTAGATTCTTCGAGTAGAGTAATTGTTTTTTTCATTTGATCGATACGAGCAGTCTGGAATAGAAAATTGTCAACAGTTCGGAATTTGTATGTTTATAGGTAAAAAAAACCTTGATAAAAACTTACCGTTTCTCGTTTTTCTGCTTCCAATTTTTTCACTTCAGTATTGATAACGGCCTCCTTTTGCTTGTAGGTTTCTATTTCCGTATGCAAATCTATTGAAGAAAAATAATAAAGTTTATACCTCGGCCATGATTTTTTATTAAATCAAAACATTACGGTCGATTTGTGCTGTTTTTGATTCTAATGAACTGATGTAGGAATGAGTTCTCTTCCTATTTGTCTCAGCGGTTTTCACTAGTTCGGAAATAGTTTCTTTTAACATATCTCTCTGTTTTATATAGTCCATATTTTCAGCCTGTAGTCTGTGAAAGCATAAAACTAATAATGTGGCCGTTTCAAAACAGGTCTTTAGACGTACCGTTCTTGTGTCAAATGCAATTTAAAATTCATGCTATAATATTGAGAAATTTCGTGCGATAATAAATTAATACGATGTGATAAATTTGTAATCTGAAATTTGAAATGCAAATTAAGTTGTTTCGTATTTTCCTATTGTCGGTACCTCTTCAGTGGCATCTCCTAAGTTCTTGAGAAGGTTCTTCTCCGTATTACTAAATAATTTAATTTTATAATGAAATAAATGTATCAGTTCGGATGTAGCTACGTTATTAAGTTCAGATCTCTCTTTAGCTTCGAATATGCTTTCAATTATTGCATCCATTCTATCTTCAAGGTCACTATTTACACACAAGTTTTCATTTGTCATAATTACGTTTGAATATGTGTTCGAATTTGATTTAGGATTGCTAGCGTTTATAAGAGGAGTCAATTTTGAAGTTATCTGCAAGAAAAAGAAAATGTTAAAATAAAGTTTAAATGTATTGAGCCGAGTCATAATTATTATCTTTTATACATTCACTGCAAATATTTCGTCACCGAGAAAAAACAGGATAAGATTAAGGCGGACTGATGCCATAAGCACTGCCTGGCTTTGTGGTACTCAACTCCAATTAATATCACAACGGATACGAAATAAATTTTCGACATACTCATTCGTAGCAAATTGGACAGATTTTTAACAGACAGTGTGGGAATAGTGGAATTCGATCCATGGAAGTGTTTTGCATTGATCTATAAAAAAAAAGGGGATAAGATTCTCTCTTCGTCGATTTCAGGTCTCACAAACTAAAACAATCTTAACATTATTGGAATCAACATGAAGAATCCTTTTAACTGGAATGATAGTGCGAGTTCATCCATTTCCGATTTGAATTAATCTCGTATTTCGAGCAACGTTCATAGAATTAACATAATTAGGCTAAATAAGAAATGCGTTTCATTATACTTAAAGGTCCCAAACATATGTCAGTCCGCTTCCGGGCTAAAGAAGTCCAGTACTTACTAGCAATTTCCACAGAACTAGTTTATTTTATGTGATGTGAATGAGCTACGAATCAGTGAAAGTAAGACATCCCAGGAACAATACAATATATCTACACTGACTTCTCCAAGGCATTCGATACTGTCAATCATAAAATTCTTCTAGCGAAGTTGCAGTTGTACGGTATATCTGCTTCCCTACTAAATGTACTAGTTTCGTATATCTCGGACCGGAAGATGCGTGTTGTTTTCAGAGGAAAATTTTCAGACGAGTTTCATGCAACATCAGGTGTTCCTCAGGGATCTATTTTGGGACCACTACTATTTAACCTCTTCATAAATTAACATCTCGTCTCATTGCCTTCTATATGCCGATGACCTTAAGTTATTTCGAGCAATAAGGTCCACTGAGGACTATATACGTCTGCAATCAGATTTAAACTATATGTCACACTGGTGCGGTCTTAATGACATGTCACTAAACATCAATAAATGTTTTTCTATGTACTTTTCTCTGAAAATTAATCCTCCGGTATTTACCTATTCTCTAAACGAATCTCCACTCTCCCTTGTCACCACTATGAAGGATCTAGGGGTAACACTTGACCCCAAATTAAAATTTGTTGACCATATCACTGATATTGTAAACAAAGCTTTCCGTCTCTCAGGTTTTGTTCTACGTGTATCGTCCTCTTTTAGACGTCTTAGTACCGCTTTGTTTTTATTTTCCTCCCTTGTTCGTAGTGTCTTAGAGTACTGTTCTATAGTATGGAATCCGCATCATAACTATCTCATTAATTTAATTGAAAGCGTTCAACGCACATTTACGCGATCTCTTTTCTATCGTCATCACATACCATATCTTGACTACAATTCAAGGCTGTTATTACTTCACCTTCATCCTTTAACCACGCGACGCACTTACCTTGACCTATGTTTTTTATACGAGCTCGTGAATAATGTTCCCGGAGTTCTCCCAGTTGAAGAGTTATCACACAGGACAAGTGCAGTTCCAACTAGAAACTGTAACATCTTTCAGCCTCCTCGCGCTTTTTTGGATGTTTACTACTTTTCGCCACTAGTAAGACTTCAGAGAACACATGACACTCTACAACTCGGATCTCTGTCCACTTTTTATACATCTTTTATTATTAAATTGAAGCATGCGCTTTTTACAAACTAGTTTTTTTTCTAAGAATGGAATTTTTCATGGTGAGAAGCTACCATAGAAGCAAATTTGTTTAAGTTGTTTGTTGTTTTCCGGCGTCAGTGGAGTTTCTGGTGTGAAACCCCAACACGAAATCCCCGACTGTTGATTAATCGCTGTCCCTGAGGGCATGACAGTTGGAAAACCTTCACTGGATAGGCCAGTTTTTTATAAGACTGTGTTGGACTGGTCGTCATCGGATGGCATAGACTAGTCAGAGCGTGTATCAAGCCTAAATCCGAAACACCCTTACAGCTGGTGGTATTGCTTGGGATTATTCTATATAGGTGATGTTGAAACTAATTTTATTACAGCGAATTATAATTTAAGTAACATTCTTGCCTTCGCCTCCTTATACTAAAGGTAGGTGGCACTGAAGATCACACAATATTTTAACCAATTTGGTGGAATTTTTGGTTGTTCGCTATGATATATGAAATTCAACGCTAAGAGCGCCGAATCGAATCCCACCAACAGCAATTTTATTTTTGTTTACCAATTTTTATAAGAATGGAATTTTTCATGGTGAGATTTCTTTTGCCAATTTTTAATTTCTAAGCTATTGTATTAGTGAAATCATTATATTTTGTCTCAATGGCTTCTAAAAAATAAAAATAAAATAAAATACCCCTTGCTCTTCAAACGACAAAATAATTGAAGCTCGAAAGATGGTTTGCTAGATTGATTAGGACGTATTCATCTCTTAGGAAGAGTTACACCGTCTTCTAAATGTCCAACTATTTTCGTCTCTAGCGCTGGGATGAACGTCCAGCAAATGCTAGCCGCATATATAAAAGAACAAAACCATGTTCGTCACAGGCCTTTCATATTTCCGTCTCAACTAGCCATTTCAATCTCCACAGATTATCTAGCAGGGGATTCAACTGACTATTCCGTGAATAACCTTTAGTGTCCATAAAATTGAAAAGACAGTCAAGCCCCTAAAACTGGCTTAATACTGGATGCAGTCGTTTCAGTGGCATCCCATGGGACATAAATCGCCACTGGTAATTTTGTCATCGACCTAAGGTAACTCCAATCGTTCTAATGAACTATTGGAATTCTGGTGTGCCCACAAGACTCCGTCAGTAGCTTATGCACGGAAAAAAGGGAAAGCATCCCGAAAATGAAAGTCGTTACAGGTTTTAGGTGAATTCCAGTAAATAAATACAATAGACCTCGGTTACAATGGACTTGATAGTCCACTGTAAGTGAGTATGCATTGTATCCGAAGTTATTTATTTTCTAGAGTCGGGACCTTGCAAATAGTTCATTCTAAACGAGTGTCCATTAGGTTAGGTTAGGTTAGGTTAGGTGGGTAGCTATTGACAAAGATAGCTAACACATAGACCGCTAAATGGGTCCGTTGTGATCCCACTGCACCACGGCACGGCGCCTACGGCTGATCGCTGTTTTTTGGCTAATTTTCAAGAACAATCTGAGCCCAATTGGCCGCGGAATTGTTCTATCAAATATTTTTCCGTGTTTCTTGGTGCGAAGGAGAAAAGAGTTGGAAGGAATTGTGGAGGAGAAAGGGGATACCGAACTTAATCAGTTTTAGGAATGGGAAGGAAGATCAGGAATCGGGCCGGGTATGGCAGTGTACTAGCAGGTGATAATGATCATAATTTTTCAGTACTAATGGCTGTGATACGATCTACCAGAACAGCAAAGTTGCCTATAGCAAATCAACTAGCAATGTTTTCAAGACCTAGTACACTACCACTGGACTACACCCGGAGTGTCCACTAAAAGCGGGTTCATTTTAAATGAGTTCACCTGGAAATACTATTTTATGATATATTATGTACATAGATTACAAAATATTTAAAAAATTTTGAAATTATCGCGCCATCGTACAGTTGAATTACATCTCAATATAGACTAGTGATTCAGCACCTCATTCCCCTGTTTGGTGATTTAAATACAAAATAAACGTCAAAGAGACAGCGGAAAGAAGGTTATGCTCTGACATTTCATATATTGCAAAACAAAATTGACAAATTTGGTATCACAATGTAGCCGAGTAATTCCTTTGCCAAAAGCAGTGATCATGAAACTTCTAAGTTCGCTGCGATTCAAATCCAGCAGTTTACATCATGCGATTAGTGACCAATTCGTTCCGAAACACGACCCTGTTTCGGAAAAGCAAATAAAAGTGCTCGAGGACTTTCTGATGTCGAAACCAAATATTTTGGTATTAACCGGAGCTGGTATATCGACAGAATCGGGTAAGCTAAGGACTACCATTCTCAAATTGACAAACTTCTGACTTGACTTCTTTCAGGTATACCCGACTATCGATCAGCTGGTGTTGGACTCTATGCCCGTAGTAATTCGCGACCCGTACAACATATGGATTTTGTTCGACAGGCATCTGTTCGGAAACGATACTGGGCACGAAATTTTATAGGTTGGCCACGATTTTCGCAATTCGAACCGAACGCTACGCATCACACATTGGCCCGATTTGAGCGCGAAGCTCGCATTCAGGGTATCGTAACGCAAAATGTAGATCGACTTCATAAGAAGGCCGGATCGAAAAATGTCATCGAAGTCCACGGCAGCGGCTATTCAGTAAAGTGTTTGGCATGCGATTATCGAATCGATCGTCACGATTTCCAGGATATTTTGACGACCGTAAATAATCATTTGCCGAACACGTCGGGCATGATACGACCCGATGGAGACGTTGATATTCCCTTGGACTACATTGAAGAATTTTACGTGCCACCATGTTTGAAATGTGGTGGCAACTTGAAACCGGAAATCGTTTTCTTTGGCGATAATGTTCCGCGTGATCGTCATATTAAAATTTCAAAGATGGTCTATAATAGTGACGGCTTATTGGTGCTAGGTTCGAGTTTATTAGTCCTTTCGGGGTACCGATTGGTATTGCAAACTAAAGAGTTAGGTCTTCCGGTTGCAATTGTAAATATTGGAGAAACTAGAGGCGATCATTTAGCAGATTTGAAAATTTCAGCTAAATGTGGCACGGTTGTGCCGAAATTGTTTAATTTTAAATAGAATAATATTTGGTATCATAGGTAGATAAATGAATTGTAATTGAATTGCTGTTTTAAAACTATTATGAATTGCTGTTTTAAACTATTGTTTTTAAACTATTATTTAATGGAAGTAGGCATTTGCTACTTATGTTTGGTGTTAGGAAAGTAGGAGTGTAACGAACTCAAAAAGGTGCCAAACAATTCAAAGGGCTACGGACATTCGTCAACCGACCAATTCAGAAATCAAATAACTCTTTAATACTAAGATTGAAACAATTTCACTCACCTTCGCTACATCATCTCTTGGAAAACTCGGTGTTTTCGCCATTTCGAATGCGACCTGACACAAATTTTCATTTCCGCACAGGACACATTTTGCAATCACATAATGAATTTGTTTCATTCCAAAAAGTGTTACAACCTTCGAATGCCAAACATTCGGTGCGATATTCGAAAATTCAATTAGCACCTGTAAACATAATAAATATTTCGCTAGATCGTCAATAGAAAAATCCGCGTAGTTTAACGCTTCGGGATTTGACCTTATCAACGGCAAAAACGCTTTATCGAAGTACGATTCGGAGAAGGTTGTTAATACGACAATTTGCATTTTCGTATGACGTAATAGAACAACAAGAAGTTTTAGTAATGCTACTGTCTGTAAAGGAAATGGAAAGCAATAAACCGTTAATATTCAAGTCCAATTTCAAAACACACACAAAATTACAAACCTGATCACTGGTTATTTCATTCTTTTCGATTTTGCACAGCATATTGGGGAAAATCGTTTCGAAACTCTTGATAATTTTCGAAACGTGTTCATCAGGAACTGAAATTAAAATCCGATATAATTCAAAAGCGTTTAGTGAAAAAACTGTTAAAGTGTTCATACATTTAACGACGATTGTTCTCATCAATTCCATAGCCTTGGCTGATGCTTGAGCAGATTCAATCCACTTTACAGCCATGTCGAAAATTTGTAAGATTACTGCTCCGGAAATAGTTAAGTCTTAAAATTGAAATAAAATTTGAATCTACACCACGAACTTTGTTTCGAAACTTACCAAATTTTATAAAGCATTCCAAAAGTGTAAAAACCAAAGAATAACATAGAGATAGATTTTTTTGACTATCATCGCCGTAGGGAACATTCTCGGAAATGGCTTTCGAATCAATTTGCTGCGAAAAAAATTTAGTAACATTCGTATCCGTGGTGTGCTATCAGAACTACCTACCTCCAGTAATTTTTCAATGTCTGAATTCGAATCATTGTATTCTTTGAAAATCACCAGCATAGATTGACTGTTTCGTACATCCGTTAGAAATTCGACTATGTGTTTCAAATATGGAACATTACAAGTTTTAAAGCACTCGTAAATGTCCATGAAACTCTTCTTAATAAATTTACTTATATCGCCACCGTCTGGCGAATTTATGTAGTCGTTCAGTATTATGAGCATCTTGTGTGCAAGAATACCGTACGATTGGATTTTTTTGCTAAACTTTGTTATGCGTATCAATCGTAGCAGTAAGTAAATCGATGGTAAATTTTTATAGCAAATATTTATGAGAACCGAAAGTGCTAAATTGCCGAGAGACGTTTCTTCACCGTAAATATATTCGATTAGTTTTTGGATCAGGTGCGTTAAATATGGCTCTTGCCATGTTATTTCGATGCCGTAGGAAAGATCTTGCATCGTTGAAAGCAACTGAAAGCTTATATCCTGCAAAAAAAGAAATTTAAATAAAATACAAAATTCGTCTGGTGCTCATCAGTTCATAAATTGAGCACATTGCTCTATTTTCTACCGATACATTCAACAACATCGCCGTTTATTTATTTTTATTTAAGTGTCATGTAGCATAGCAGATCCTTTTGTAAGACCGTATAGTCAGCTTTTTTTTTTTTTTTTTTAATGGCTGAATTAATCCCATGTCTAGGGCACACTTTCTCAGTCCGAAGAGCTGGAGGCAGTACAGTTTCACAGCTCATCGAACTGGAAAAATTTCACCATATCAACATACTCATGCTGTTATGACACTGGCTATTTCCTCGCTAGAAAAAAGTACAATAATAGCCAATCGTGCGACAAGGCGAACAACAATAAAAAGACAGAGATACCGCTCTTTCCGACGCTAGCGGCATCTAGTAAACGAAATTAACAACTGGTATGTTAAGAAAAATACCGCTTCTGGCGCGTTTCATAACAGAACATGGCACTTTCCATAATTTATACGTACCGAACTGTCAAAAACTAGTCGGTAGCGGCTGGAAAATCTAGCCGCCAGCGGATTTTTCTTGGATTAACTGCTAGAATGTTGCGAAACACTGCTCGAATGCGCTTTGTTGCCGCTTTTTTTTTGACAGTTATGGATTGTTTTTTGACAGTTACCCATAGTTTGCTGTTCGGACTGTCTCTCTCACACCAATGTTTAAATTGTATGTTAAAGTCTCTATCCCTCTCCATTTGGATTGTCTAGCCGCTTTAAAGCCGCAAAAATAGCCAGTGTCATAACAGCATCATGCTGTATGCTGACATTGGGCTCAACTTGATGTGGCATAAGTGCTCCTCAGTCAGTACAGTGAACTGGTATTAGAGGTAACACAAAATGACACACCCACCTAAATTAAAGAATTCAAAAAATTAATATAATAAGAAAGGTGAGAAAAAAAAAAAAAATAATAATAATAATAATTATAATAACAAAAATAAAAAAGAAAAAAAGAATTAACGGAATAATCCAAGGATAAAAATAAAAAAAAAAGAAATTTGGAAAAACATAATGAAAAGAGAGAAAAAAAGAACAAAAAACAAAAATCTAACATGTAACACTAGAGATTAACGGGGTTAAAGAAAAAAAAAAAAAAAAAAAGAAACAACAACAGTATTAGTTAGCCAAGAATCACGCACCATGACAAAACAAACCTTCACCATTCTTTCTTTCTATTTTTTTTTTATGCTCTATTTTTTCACGGCATATTGTTGATATGTAGCTTCACTAGTTTTTTCAGATGCCCGATATTTTTTGCAAGCTGAATATTGCTAGGCAACGCATTAAATTCTAAGATAGCTTCAAAAATTGGATCATTCCTTATTCTAGATGTTCTCGGACAATATTGCTGTCTAATTGAATTTGAATATGTAATTTTGATCGAGGTTTTAATAAGACCGTTTTTTACACTGTAGATTATCTTTATTCTCTCTAACCTTACAAGTTGATGGATGCTCAGTTTCTTATAGGTAATGTAAAGTTCCTCCGATGGCGTAAGCTTGGGTAGATTATAAACTGCTTTAATGGCCTTGTTCATTATCCTATAAATTTTATCCAGGTTATTTTTTGAAGTTTGACTCCAAATTATTAGACCGTAAGTTATGTTTGATAAGATAAATGAGTTGTAGAGGGTCTCCTTTATGTGGGTATGTAGGTAATTACTCCTTCTTATAACTCCTATGATCGGAGCAATTTTTTTCCTTATGCTGTTGATGTGCGGTGTCCAACTTAATTTATCATCGATAGTTAGTCCTAAATATTTAGTGAGATGGACTCGTGTTAGAGGAATTCCATCGATTTGCGGCTTGAGGTCAATGTTAAGCTTATTGGGCTGTTTGAACAGCATGTAGTTGGTCTTTTGAATATTTAAGGTTAGCTTATTTCCGAAAATCCATCTATTGAAGAGGGCGAGGTCGTCATTGATCGTTGCCTCTAGTTCATCCTTATTTCCTCTATATAGTAGTAGGGTATCATCTGCATATGTAATGTATCTTGCCTTTAGCCCTATATATTGAAGGTTATGAATGTAAAGCAGGTATAAAGTCGGCCCTAAAACAAAGCTGTGAGTGCTCAGTAGCAACTCTTTAAAGTCTGGCTGATAGACTCCTTCCAACTCCCTGTCGAGTCTCGTAGGTAGTTTGGTACGACTGGGTTCTTGGATAAAAATTCTCGTCTTTCCCTAGCTGCCTCGCGCGTCTCACTGATTGATTCACAGAATCGTGTCCAACTCGCGCTGGGCTCGTCTGACTGTCCTCTTAAAATATCGGAGACTGTTTCTATACACCGTTCAGTCCTCCTAAAGGTTATACTGTCGTTGGGTAGGTTGAACAGTCAGCTGGAGATGGTTCTGTAAAGCCTAACATCGGGTATCACACCAGGACTTATATTGCCTTGCTTTTAAGTTTACGAATGGGCAAGACCGATTGAACGCGTTGATCAACTTATCTGTCTGCAGGTCGTTATCCTTGTCCAACTCTAGCCCGGATGCTATAGGGCCATCCATAACCCGAGTGTAGATGAAGAAGTGTAGTTGAAACAAGGGAAAATATGGTCGTAAGAGCGCAGGGAAGACTGGCAGCTGGAAGGTAATGATGAAAACTTACAGCCAGTAAATTAGCTTTTTCTTCGGGATCAACGTCTTTGCAGTCATCAATGAGTGGTGGTGGAATTGGAAATTTTATAAAGTTCTTGTTGAACATTTTGGCGTAGGACTAGAAATATCTTGAGCCAGATTGGTCGGAACATCGGAATCTGGGTGTGCCTCTCTCTACATGTAAACTGCTAGTGGGATTGGACTCGATTGAGAAACCCAACTCAAGATGGTCAGACGGTGTTATATGTCACACTGCGAGACAGATCTGGCCGAAGCTGGATCTAAAACGCTCTAAAAGGCTGACTTTGCTCAAAAGGGCGAATGTCAACACCACAGTCGGTGTCCTGACCGGACACTGTCTTATAGGTCGACATGCTAAAAGACTCGGCCTCTTCTCAAACGACTTCTGTAGAAGCTGCCTGGATGAGGAGGAGGAGGAGACAGTCCTTCACCTTCTCTGTACCTGTCCAGCTCTATCAGCCAGAAGGGAAGCTCATCTTGGAGCTTACTTCTTCAACTGTCTTGGTGATCTTGCCGCAATGGAGGTCGCGAGATTCCAACGCTTCATTGCAAGCTCTTAATGGTTCGACAAGTAGGACCGGATTCGATGATCCTGTGGTAACACAGCGGACCTTTTTAGGTCTAAGTGTGTCCGTGTTCTCACGGGCAGCCACGCGTACCTACATACCTACCTTGGTCGTTGGTGATCTCCAGCCTCATTTTCTGCTTATGGACGAATTTCAGTCTGGATGAAATCAAATCTCGTGCCATTGCTAATACATTCTGCTGTATACGGAGACAAAGCAGGACTCGCAAAAGAACCGACGGAAAAGTAAGGTTATAGGATTCAGTTTCTTCTAAATATCGGGTAAGAGCGGCACCCTATCTGAGGACGAAACTTCATTTGTTTGGCTTCAGCTGGTCTACAGTACAGCCTTGATTTTGTTTGGCATGCCACAATCCCTCAAATTCATGATTTCTAAGTCTGTTTCCTAAGCAAGCGCGCAAAACGTAACGAGACTGAAAAAAACTACGAAATAAATAATAAAACCAATTAAGAACTGAGTAGCCACATTGTGCTTTTTCTCTCTCAATTACATTCAGGGCAGAAAGCCAGAAACACAATTTTAATCTGTGATACGATTGGAGACGAACTGTGCAAGATTTCTTCTAATCTAGTGGAGCGGTTCCTTACACTGAAATAGAGTTAAGAATTGAACCGTCTAAAGAATACCACAGACGACAGTTTAATCTGCAGATTTTGGTGTGTACAGTTATATCTTTCGCGTGAGGAAAACCGAACTGAGAGATTTAACTGCAGAAATGATCGCAAACTTGAACTGTAGATCTTTTGTTACGACAAAAGATTTGCGATCCATTTCACTGATCGTGAGGTAGAACTGATGCGTGCGGATTGTTGGCGATAGTCCTCACAGTGTTTTCAAAGGTCTTTGCATACGATGCTGTCTTGACAATTAGGTAAACTCTTACTTGCACTTCCTGGTCGAACCGCAGTCTGTGAACGCAAAATTTCAGGCCGGACTGAGCGATTTATCGTTCAGGTAGAACTGAACGACCGGACTGTCGTGTACGGGGCCCTTGGAAAATTAGTTTGCAGTTCAAGAAAGCGAGACACAAACCACAACATTTTAGATACTGGGATCGAGATGCAAATTCTCTTCTTAATTCTTTAGGAAGATGATTCCAGTTCTCATTGTATTCGATATTTCCAGATGTGCTAGATCTCATCTAATAGAAAACATTTCAAACTAACTGATTTACATAACAGCAGGTGCTAGGATGGAATTAGCGGCAATAAACAGATGGATAAGTCCCTTACCTTGTTGTTCACGTCCACCAAAATCCCCGCCAAGAGCGGAATGAAACGAAACTGGTGTAGTAGCGCCTGACGTGCGTCCAAATTCCGTGTGGCATTTTGTAGGGTAGATAAACACGCTGTACCCAGATCGCAGCCCGACTCGAAGTCGACCTTCTTCATAATGCCGTAGAGGCTGATGAAAAACTGGCAGCTTTCCAGGTTGTCCGGGCGGTACATTTCAGATTTCTGGATACCGTCAAGCAGCTGAAAACCATGCCAAACAATAGTTCGTTACGCTACAAAAGTACAATCTTCACCATTTCTACATACCGACAAGCTGCGATTTAACAAATTCTCGACTTCATCGGACTTTTGTTTTTGGTACAAGCTCGCGTTTTGATTAAATTCGTGCATGTACGATCTTACTGGCGACGTCATCTTTTCTCGGCGTACTTTCTCTAGTTAAACCAAAACAAAACGGAATTTTTCGCGTTCGAATTTTCAATACCTTCGGTGAACACCTCACGTACGAAAAGAAACTTTTTCAAAAATAACAGTAACGCTAACGCCATTGACAAAAAAATGGCGACGAACTACATCCACTCTGACAGTAGTTCGTTGGTTGTGTAAATCGTTCCAAAAGTGTCAAAGTACGCAGAGCGAAGAATACAGGGTGGGTAGGTTAAAGGAAATTTTTATAAAAAAAAAATATTATATATATAATAATATATAAACATAAATAGTAGAAAAGCTGAGCTCTGGTAGTAGGCGGATATTATATAATAACAAAAGATAATCATAAGCTGACGTATGACAGCAAAAGGTTATAAAAATGAGTGAATTAACAGACCAGCAAAAGGATTAAAGCAGCGGCAGCGACAGCAGTGTCGACAGTGCTGCCATTTGCTCTGCATAAAGAATTTAAATAAAAGCAGAAGCAAAGAAGAATGTGTCCATGCTAACTGCCACCGAATGTTGAAGAAGGAAAATGTGTCCATGCTAAAGGCCGTGACACAATAAAAGCAGAAAGCAGCGACAGAAGCAGAATTCTTTTAGGAAGCACAGGATCATATGGCGCTGTTTAAATGAAAGCAGCGGCAGAAGGAGAGACGAAAACAGTGCTGCTTTTTCGTTCTAAATTCTAAAAACTATCGGGAAGGTACGTGATATTCGCGGATGATACAGTATTACTATATAGCGGCAAGGAACTTGAAACGTTGGAAAATACGATAAACATTGATATTGACACCTACATGGCCTGGATATATGGCACCACACTAACAATAAACATTAAAAAGACAAATTATATGTTATTCAAACAAAAAAATAAACTGGACGTAAAACTAAATTTAAAAATTAATGGGCAAACTTTATCTAGAGTGACTAAAGCTAAATATCTGGGCATTACCATTGATGGAAAATTGACCTGGAGTGCCCACATTCGACAAGTAAGGAAAAAGATTGCTCCCATAATAGGCATACTACGAAGGCTGAAAGGCCTGCGAATTGACGTAAAAAAAAAGATATTTAACGCATACATAATGTCAGTACTAACATATGGTTTAATTGTGTGGTCGCAAGCATCATCGAGTAATATTGACATTATCGCCAGACTACTCAATAAGAGCATTAAAGCTATCTTCGACTTACCTCACCTAACTCCGTCAGTAGAGTTATATGAACTTACGGGGTTGCATAATATCAAGCAATTAATAGCCATTGAAAGAGCCAAATTTGTATATAACTCTCTGCACGGTAATGCAAAAACGTCACTCACAATAATGCTTAATAGAGAAATACATGACTATCCGACTAGAAATGCAGGTTACCTAAGGAATTTCTACCGTCCAAGAACAAATCGAGTACGAGAAGACCCAATTTATAGAGCAGTGTTATTTTATAATGCACTTCCGGATAGAATTAAAACTGCGGAAACTATTACTAAATTTACAAAGATGCTGAAAAGTTACGTAAAGAGTAATCCTGACGTAGTAGACATCCAGTAGAGTCTGTTGGATACTCAGCATAGCTGGGTTAACTCCAGCGACACAAGCTGGGTGAATGCTAACTGGACAGATAGGACCAACATGAGGATGGATATGAACATCAGCAACTGAAGAGGAGTATCTTATATATACGATTTCTTTTTACCGTAGTTCCTTTATTCAAGTACCTTGTTGTTATCTACTTTTTTATTACTTTTCTTTTTTTTACCCTTTTTTTTATTTTTTATTTTTACTGAATTATGTTATTTCAAATTGTTTTTATATTATATTTAGATTTTTTTTTCTTTTTTTTTATATATTCTTTTATTAATCACTTGGATTATTTCTTTTATTTTTGTATCCGTTTATGAATTATTTATGTCCATCAAAATTACATTTATGTACTACGATTTCATTACACTAATAATTTACATATATGTACGATATACTTTTGTAAACACAATTATCTTACTTTGGATTTATTATCACTACTTCCATTATACCAGCTTTTGCTGTCTGAGAAGTTCAGAAGAATAATATAACTACGAAATTTTAACCATTTATATAGAATATTGTATATAGAAGGAACTATAAAATGCTTCAGTGCTGCCAACGTAAATCCCTTAAGAATTGGGAATGTTGTCAGCAATGGAAATGTTAAATTTGTCAAAATTGTGTCCATATACTACTCATATTTAATGATCATTTTAAACTGAAAGCTCAGAAAAATTAACGGAATCAATATATTTTCGTCCGCTTAAACGAGAGACTAAAATACTTGCTGTTGGCAGTTAGCATGGACACATTATTCCGTGCTTCTACCTTCGGTGGCAGTTAGCATGGACACATTCTTTTCTGCTTCTGCTTTTATTTAAATTCACAAAGCAGAGCAAAAAGTAGCACTGTTTCTGCCGCTCAGTGCTGCCAGATTCCCAAAACTAAAAAATCGTACAATAATATCAAAAAAATCGTACCGAGTTAGCTTTCATCGTACAATTCACTACAATATTTAATTTTGATTTATTTATATTCAAATTTGAAATAAAAATAAAACAAAATTTTCCACAATTCAAATGAAATTTTGATAGCGACGCATTCCGCGTTTGTATTAGTTGTTCTTAGTGAAATTCAACTGTTCCTTCCTCCATTACGATGCGAATTCCATCGCATAAAATTCTCACCAGATCACGGATTTGTATTTTTTAGGAAGTTTCAGGATATCCTAAGACTTATCGAGCTACATATATTCATTTTGTTTTTTTTTACCACCCTCAGAGCCCGAGCCAATAATGCGTCGAAGGTTTAGAATTAGGACTTTATTTTTTTTTTTGAACATTTTTCAAGATTTACCATTCTCATTTTTTTGTACTTCTGTACAATTATTTAGAATAGAAAAATTTTACCATTTATCCAGTGAGTAGTGCATAAAATTTACATTGAAAACACTAAAAATAATTTTAATCTTTATTTATTTTCACTGTAGATACTAGGCGAGAATAAAGATGAAGAGAGAACAAATACATTGCATCACTCGTAGAAGTAACACAATTTTATACGTACAGATATCGTACTTATGTTACGTATAAGCAACTAAAATATTATACGTAGAATTGCCGTAAATATTCTTACAAACGATACGTACCTATAAACATATATGACTACCGCGGACATCGTTCCCAAAATTTCAACATGAGTTAGGCTTTTACACGGTCTCGTATACGAACTTAACCTGTTCTTTAAGAAACTTCATTTTAACCACACGTGTTCGTTATCATTTTTAATTTCGACATAATAGTTGAAAAATCGTACATTTTGAGTACGATGAAGGGTTCTCATCGTACATAAGGCAGGAACATCGTACATGTACGATAAGAATCGTACGACTGGCATCACTGCTGCCGCTGCTTTTTGCTTTTAATGTGTCACGGCCTTTATTCTTGGATATACGTGAGCTCTGCAGTTTCTGGTACTTTTCAGCAATAGCTATGGCGTTTAAGGGGAGCAAACCCTTTAGACGCCCGAAAATGAGTCTTTTTTCATGAATTTTTTTTATGGATACAAAATAATCGCATAATTTTAAAATTTTGACATGATATTATTACAACTTTCAATCAAATTTGCTTCTATAGTAGCTTACCATGAAAAAATTCCATTCTTAACTTTCAAGTGTTGAAAGTTTTTGTTTTACAAAACAAAATAGCGACGTTATAGGGTATTCCTTTAGGCGTCTTTTGCGTGACATCGAAAAGTGCTCCATTTGTCATATTTTTTCTATTGATCTTAAACAGTAAACAAAAATATTTTTAGAATACTGACAGATGCAGAGGATGGACAAACCTATAAAATTATAAAAAAAGTATAAAACAAAAAATATAGGAGGCTTTAATAAAATGTAAAATTTTCGACTATTTTTTTTTGTCAATTTTTACCCCAAAAAAGTGGTTTATTTACGCGATATCCTCAAAACTTTGGGTACAACCTTCCGATAATGATAGACAGAAAGCTCCCAAAAAATCAGACAAATCGATCAATAACTTTTTGAGCACGAGCAGTTTTTGAAAATGCAGTTCCGAGATAATCGCTTTTAAATTTTTAATACGATAAAATTATTAGTGTGACTTACCAATCAATCCAGGCGCATTTAATAAACCTTCAACTTGCTAACTCACTCACACCGTCACTTGTATTCTCTTCGCATTTATCTGTGAATGAATTCCCTTGATTATATCCTTTTTTAGAGCATTTTCGAGCTATATAACCTCGTGTTCCTTTAGGAGAGTTTGGCATTTTAGTTTCGAAAATTCAACCGCGCACGACATACTTTCGAGCTAAACTGACTCTATTGTTTGGGCAACATTTGTTTCGCTTTATACTTTCAAAATATATGAAAACATTTTTTTTTTAAATTGTAAAGGGTTTGCTCCCCTTAAAGCCGAAAAGAAGACTAAGAAAAAATTAAATGTTAACTTCCCGCATGTCAATTTCTGCCAAATCAAAAATTTAAGTCAGTTCTTAAGGCAGGCATAATACTTCCTTCTATTGATCTAAACCCAAAAAAGTTATAAATCCTACAATATAACTAAAATATGAACAATAACAAGCAGTTCTGGCCAGATGTAGAATGGTTCAACTGTGTCTGATCCTGTTTAAGCTAAGTTTTACTAGTTATAGCTAAAAAGGACAATTCTTATAATTATCTTACAAAAGCAAATAAAATTAAAAATGATCAAAGATAGGTCTTGATACTTTTTAGCAGCAGATAAAAGACCAGTTCTGAATAGAGGAGCATATTTCTAATGTTCATAGTCCTTTTCGAACATAGTTTTGGTAGTTTCAGCAAAAAAGGACATTTTAAAAAATCCAGCACGCAGAAAAAATTCTTTATAATGAAAAATATGAGCGATAAAAGGTAAAACGAAAATCAATTTCTTTTTTGAAATACATGTAGTGATCGCAAAAAAATTATTATTTACTTTGAAATAATAAAAAAAATTGGCCAATAGTCTGGACGCAACTTTATTATTTTATGGGTAGAAGTCCGAAACGTGTTTAATGCTGAGATGCGGTGTAGGTGGCTATGGGACTGATAACCTAAAAAAATAACATTCCAAGTAGCCTCTCGGTTATTCCTTAGGTTGTCAGTCCCATAGTCACCTACACCGCATCTCAGCATTAAACACGTTTCTATCCATAAAATAATGAAGTTGCGCCCGGACTGTTGGCCGATTTTTATTTTAGTCTTAATTACTCTGGTAGCACATCTACATATAGATAGGTACTAAGTTTCAACTTTCTACCATAAGCCGTTTCTGAGATATGAAGAGGCACCCCCACCCCCGTACCTTGCTACCCCTATTAAAAATTTATTTTTCTGGGATGTCTCTATAGTAGCTCTATACAGTTTTGAATTTTTAGCTTTCTATCCTTTGCGGCTTTCGAGAAATTAAAATCAGATTTTTTTTCATTTCCACCGCCTCCCACCATCACTTCCTACACCTACACCCTCACCACCGCTAGAGTTCTACTGGTCCTAACTCCTGTAAAATTTTCAAGATCATATCTGATACGGTTCTTGAGATATAAAAATTTAATTTATTTAAAAATGACTGTACCCCCACTTCCGCGCTTCACCTCCCCCCTCAAAAAGTTTACATTCAGTAGAATCCACTGGTAATTCTATATACAGAAACCAAATTTTATCTTCCTAGCACAATTGAGTCGGAAGATATTATAATTCAAAGTTTTTCACCCCCCACCCCTATACCACACCACCCCCCTTAATAATGTTAACCCTTTTCTAATTTCCTAGTGTCTCTTAAGACAACTGCAAAGTTTCAGCCATCTCACATTAATCGTTCAGGAGATATGGATTTTAGAATGTTTCAATCCCAGCTTTCAAACGTTTTGGACGCATTCTTTCCCCCCACTCGCATATCCCTCAACCCCTATCCGCCATTTTTTTGCAAATGGGTATACTATCATAGTACTACATAAGTTCCAACTTTCAGCCTCCTAGCATAAGCGCTTCCTGAGATCTAGAAACCCAAATTTTTCATCTAAAAAGCTCCCCCTCCTCCCCCCTCACACCCCAACCACACCAAAAGATACCACTCGTCGGGGCTCACCCATTCTACCTACCATTCAATTCTACCTACCATAAAAATGTCATCGGCGTCTACGGCGGACAGACGGACATTTTTTTTGTTGCTTTTTTGGGGTTTACTAGTCCTAAAACGTGAAAATACAAAATTTCAGGGTAGGTCGATAACAATACTTTATTATTAAAAAATAATACAGTAAAATTGTAACGATGTCACGCCAGTTAATTTTGCGTTCACATGCTAAACAATTTACGTATGCCAAATATTTAAATTAAGTACTAGTTTGAGCGTTCTGAAGTTTAGGGCACATGTTCGAAAGACTTTTGTATGGGAAACACATTTTGTTTATTATAAATTCAACAATAGTTGCAGTTCCACGTACCGTCATGATTAGTTCGTAATTTATCGACACAATTAAACAAAGATTGCCTAGATATTAATGCCATAACTGACTATCACTTATCTAACGTACTAAACAGTTTGTCCTCTTATTATTCGACTCCAAATTTGTGCATCAACGTCAGTAGCAATAGCAGTTAATTCTTTTCTTCGAATTGAAAAGCTTAAACAAAAAGAAAATCTCAGCCTGATATTGCCCTTGGCTAAGATTCGAAGAGGAAGTGATTATGGCAATTTAAAAATTAAAAACATAAAACGAAACAAATAGCATAATCGGTTCCCAAGTAGCTCCATCGTCCGCCAAGTAAGAAGACGGTCAGCAATTGCAAGTTAGTGATCAATTGAAGATCATCTGGTTGGTGTTGCACTCAGATCTAAGTCGGAAAATATGGGACACTAACGAAAACTTTTCATTAGCGGAAGAGCCCTATTTTAATTTTCATAAGATCACTCAAGACCTCCAATCGGGATCGATCAAAAAAAGTGTGAACGGATTGTCCTTTTCAATTCTCAATCGGATAAAACAATAACAAAAGAAGTGATTTTTGTGCTAAGAAAAGGATTGTTCCCAGCGATGAGTGATAAGAAACGTGAAACGATAAGACTTTCTGAATTCAAAAAGGATAAACCGTCTTATGATCCGGACAAGAATCGCGGAAAATGGGCTAGCAAAACGGAATTTATACTTTCCTGTTTGGGATATGCGGTTGGAATTGGCAATGTCTGGAGATTTCCGTACCTTTGCTATCGCAGTGGAGGAGGTTTGTATTCAATGATTAATTAGAACACTTTTAAAAACAATTTCAAAAAATCCACTATCCTTATAGTGCGATCAAAATCATGAGTTCTTTTGGACCATAGTCCAATAAAATTTTCAATAGAACTGGCTTCTCCGGTGAAGGGTTTTCAACTGGCATACCCTTAAATGGCAATAGCCAGGGCAACGAACGATCTCAGTCTTATAGTTCGTATGGTGGTCGTCACAAACTCTTCTGGTGCCGAAAAGTGCTCAAAAATTCTTAAAGTTGGTATCTATGATAGGTTTACCACGAAAAGTTAAATTCTTGTTAAGTCTCATTGTAGTTATAAGATAAGAAAAATATATCTAGGTACAATAGAGATAAATTTAAAGATTTTCTATAAATTGGAATTACCGACATAAAAAACTGTTCTAAGTTGTCGGCATATTTAATTTTTCTTATGTTTTCGTTAATTTTATTGGTTTCTGTTGTTATTTAATTGTTCTAAAAAAAATCCAGGGCTGCGAAACAAATCGCCGTCATCCGTAAGGAACGAAACTAATTTACATAAAAAATTAAAAAATGCAGATATGTTCCGCTTAGTACAACTAATGCGAGGTTCATAACTTTCCCGATACGAAAATTGCATATCACATGGATTATCCGCTTCCCACATAACATTTTCTTACAGTATAGTGATAATTTTAAATTTAGATGAATCAAATTTTGAAAAACCACAAAATAAACATCATTAAACTGAATTCCAACTTTTGCAAGTTAATACAAATTTTCAGTACTGAATATCATCAAAAGAAGGCAGAATTTCCAAATTTACATTTATTTTTTATTTTTTTCTATGAGGATCGTAATTGCTGAAGCAGAACTGTAAAATGTAGTAATAATATCTTGCGAAGACAGTATTTATTGCGATTTGCGACGATAAATCTTGGAATGCGTGATGTTTTGGAGTTCCTTACAATTTAATTTAATTTATTTTGTGCTCGACAGCCTCGGCAGTTGCATATTGTTTTCAGAAAGACATGCACCTCATTACATTAAAAGAACAATAATTAGAAAAAAACGAATTAATTATTAAACAGAAAAATATGTGACTAATATAAAATACAATTATATGTAAGATATTTTATAATGCGTTCATCAAGTACTGAATTCGTAATACTGAAGCAGTATCTCTGTCCAGTACTGAATGACTTAAGCTGAAAAGGATTTCGTCAGTACTAGAAATGGAGAGTCTGCATCGGTGTAAAGGGTGCCGTGCGTTCCACACCGGGTGCGGCACTCGATGCACTGCTCAATCTGCCATCGCTTGACATTGTTGTTCAGGCAGAAGCAATGAGAGACTAATGAGGTTAGTCCTGTGGAGAAAAGAGCATTGCACGGGGCATGGAGAAATGGCTCGAAGATTGTTTGGGAGCTCTATCTTCGATATGCCTTCGGATGCTGTGACTTTGACCTGTATGCTCAAAAGGAAGTATCAGGTGGAGATCCCGATTAGAGAGGAGTGGGAAAACCACTTAAATATTCTATACTTACTGCGCAATGACTGATGACAATGTACTTGCAGACTGACGATCTCAGGTACTCTTTCGCCCTAGGAAAATATTCTTCGGCATTTCAAGCTGAAGTATATGCGATCCTTAAAGCAGTAGAATGGATTATAGAGGGAAGATGGAGAGGCAGGATGATCTGCATTTGCAGCGACAGTCAGGCCGCTCTACAATGCCTAGATAATCCAATCGTCTTTTCGAAGATGGTACGTGAGTGTAAAGAACGGTTGAATTCTGTTGGCAGATTCAATGACTTAAAGCTCATATGGGTTCCAGGTCACCAGGGTGTAAATGGCAATGAAATAGCTGATGCATTAGCAAAGGCTGGATCGGAGTCAGCCATGGTCGGACCAGAACCAGTTTTCGGTGTGCTGGTTGCCTCTGTTAGGGCTGCCATTGCTGACTGGGTGAGTAAATCATACATTGAGAGCTGCCGGCTTCTTCAGGGAATGCGGCAGACCAGAAACCTTGTTGAGGAACCAAGTGGACGAACCGCTGCTTTTCTTCTCAAACTGAGCAGAAAGGAATGTGGTAGTATGGTTGGTGTCCTCACATGGCATAACTCGTGTGGCCTACACATGGTCAAATTGAGAATCATTGACGACCCCATGTGCACTGCTTGCGACGAGAGCGACGACACAACGGAACATTTCCTTCTCGAGTGTCCAGCTTACTCTTTTGCGAGAATGCACTATACGGCGTTGATGTTATGAGGATGGAAGAACTCCGTTCTCGCTCCCTACCTGAGCTCTTGAAATTCGTGAGGAGGACGAAGAAGTTCAGGTAGAGACTGGGAGATTCGAGTATAATGGGCCATGTTGGCCTGAATGCTCAAGATGCTGCTGCTTTGCTGCGTGTCTTCCCCCACACCAAACAACAACAACAACAACTAGAAATGTTCCGATATTAATAGTATGTTATCATAATTTAACCTGAAGTTACGGATGGTAAAGAACTTAACCCTATTCTTAATCTAATATTGCTTAAAATGTCGCGTCGTTAAATACTGGATGTGTTATCTTATGCTGCAATCGCGATGACCTTAATAGGCTGTTCTGACACCGAAAGACACAAAACACTTAACTATGGAATCTCTATCATATTGTTGCGAGCTAGGGGTTCGCCTAGATTTCAAGTAAAACACAATTCGTTTAAAATCAATGGAAACAATAATTTATTATTCGCATTAAATAATCGCAATACCGGCAACGACGCCCGATTTTATATACAACTAGATCACTGCACGATCGCTGCTTCCAATCAAAATAACTTTACAAATACTTCACGCAGAAACTGATCGTCGTATCGCTTCGCACCGTAGTACAAAAACTGTTCTTTGCTGAAACTCTGTCATTCTTATATACTGTATGTGTTGATTCGAGAGCTTTCCCGAATATTCGGTGGTATGTGTGGAATGTTCTAGAGGGCTGGAGAACATGCGAGGAAACAACCATGCAGAAGAGTATTCGAGAAGTATACAGAACTTTAGCTCATTGGGTACTGCGAGGCGTGGCTTTATGACTAGATATTGAGTTGCTCGGGTTGCCAGGGTAGCATGTAACAATATAAAGGTAAATTCGCGTTAGAATAATATTGTTATACAGATATTTCTTTCTTTTAATAGGTGCCTTCTTAATACCATACCTACTGATGTTGGTATTTTGTGGAATTCCTCTATTCTACATGGAAATACTTCTTGGTCAGTTTGCTAGTACCGGTTGCATCACAATGTTTCGGATATGCCCATTATTTAAGGGTAAGTTTTGAAGGTCTATTGAATTTTTTATTAATAATCCCAATTCAGGAACAGGATACGCAATCGTCATAGTTAATGTCATATGCACAACGTACTATGCCGTCATTATCAGCTATCCTCTGATGTATCTTTGGACATCGTTTTCGACAAAATTACCATGGGCCGATTGTAATAATCCGTGGAATTCACCAAATTGTACTAGAGTAGGTCGGTGAAATAAAGAAATTTTCCCCACTTTCACTAATCTTCCGGTATTTTAGATCCAAGATATAAGCAGGTCGTGGAATGCCACCAGTATATTTAATGAAGGTGCGTCACCAAGTGGTTTCCATACTCCGGCGGATGAATTTTTCCAGTAAGTTATTTGTTTGTTAAAATTTCCAGATTTTAACATTTTGAAGGTATTTTTGGAACGGATAGCTTAAGAGTTCTGAGAATATCGGGCGGCATAAATGAAATGGGCGGAATAGTTTGGCCGTTATTTTTCTGTCTGGTAATTGCGTGGCTGGTCATATTCCTGTGCATAGTGAAAGGTGTAAAAACTGTAAGTTTGTACTAGTGGCTATAAAAATTCCTCTAAATAAAAAAATAATACTTTTATTCTTAGATTGGCAAAGTGGTCTATTTTACAGCAACATTTCCTTTCATTGTTCTCGCGATCCTGTTCGTCCGCGGTGTAACATTACCGGGAGCTGTGATGGGCATACGATTCTACATGTATCCCGAATGGACTAAGCTAAAGGATTTGAAAGTTTGGGCCGATGCTGCTTTGCAGATATTTTACTCGCTGGGTCCTGGCTGGGGCGGTATTGTTAATATGGCGAGCTACAACGATTTCCGAAATAATGCCAAATGGGATGCGATCGTTATTCCGGTGGTCAATTGTTTTACAAGCATTTTCGCAGGATTCGTAGTGTTTTCGGTTTTGGGATATTTATCATGTATGTTAAAATCTTATAAATTTTTCCGTATGTTTTAAAACCTTATAAACTCTTTATGCGATTCAAGTGAAGACTAACACACCAGTGGCTAGCGTTGCTACATCAGGACCGGGCCTGGCTTTTGTTACATATCCCGAAGCTATAAGTATGCTGCGGTACCCGCAATTCTGGTCCATCATATTCTTTTCGATGCTTTTTTTCTTGGGACTAGATAGCGCTGTAAGTAGTATACAAGTTATTTTGTTATATTTATTATACTTATTGTTTTCAACATGTTTAAAACGAACGCCAAATTGCACACTAGCAATCTAGAGATCTCTTTGTTTATTCTTGTTAGTCAATGCAATCCGATGACGAAATAGTTCATTATCAGAATAGCTCCTACATAGTAATTTTGAGCTAACCTTTCTAGTGAAAGTTTTTCACCTCAATGAAGTATTAATTTTATATAAGCCAAGCAACGCCTCCAGATTTTGAGTTGGATTACCACAAAATCTAGACATTTGAAGAGATTTTAAAAACGCTGAAATGTACGGGAAATCCTTTAGATTTCGATAGAGATTTGTTGAAATCTATAGATTTTGCGATTCAGCTAGGTGTTGTGTTGTTCGGTGTGCGGAACAGTCTTTTTGAAGAAACTACTTATATAAATTTTACTTCATTTCGAAGAATCTATCCTGTATCCATAGATTCCACCCTTTCCTGTTCAAACTAAACTGAGCATCGATTTTAATATTCAATTTAACTCCTTTACCTTTGGTCTATGTTGTAATGGCAAGCATATCCACTGCTTAAGTCGAGGACTTGGGTTCAATTCCCGGCACGGATGGACTATATTCTCTCTGCTTTTCATATACCTTTCATAGCCAGTGACCAAGGTTCGAATCCCGGCGAGTTATAGAGCCCGTTGTACTTTTATCTGAACTGGTTTTACGTTAGTTTAAATAGAGAACTTATTTTAGGAAATTTTTTAATATTTAAATTAACAATAATTCCAGTTTGTTCAAATCGAGGCAGTGATATCATCGATAATTGATGAATACAAACCGCTCCAGAAGAATAAAATACTCGTTACAGCTGGATCGTGTTTTGTAATGTTTTTAATTTCAGTATCGATGGTAACTAGGGTAAGGATTTATAAAAATTGAATACGAGTAGTACTTAACATTTTCTTTATTAATTAATTTTCTTTATCAACTCTCAGGGCGGCATGTATATTCTGCAATTACTGGACTGGTACTCAGCATCTGCTGCAGTTATTTTAATTTGTATGATTGAAGTGATGATTGTGGGTCGTATTTATGGTGTTAAACGTTTTGGAAATGATGTTTACTTTATGACTGGTAAGAAAATTAGTAGGATCTGGTTGTTTTCGTGGAAATGCATAACACCAGTAATATTAGTGGTAAGCTGAAGGGGTTAAATTATATTTTTAAAAATTTATTAAATATCAATTTTGTTCGTTTGCAGATCATTTTCTTTACGTCGGTTATATTCAATCGTCGGATAACGTTTAACGGTGTCGAATATCCCGACTGGGCAATTGCTGTTGGGTGGGTAAGCTGTTTTTCGTCGGTCATTTGTATTCCAATTTATATGATCTACAAGCTTTATAAGACCGAAGGCAATTGGGTTCAGCGTTTTGAGCGAACTTGTTATCCGCGAGAATGGTATCCGGCAATGCCGCATCATCGAAAGGAGTACGCAACGCTACGTAAAGTGTTCGAAACTGGAGCTGAAGTTTTCGGTTTGGACACGACCCATTAATTTAAGTATAAACTCTAAATAGGTTCTTGTTTTTATTTTCGTATGGTACATGTATGTTGTCGAAATGGATGAGGAATAAAGAAATTATGGATCAGAAACAACAATATAGAATTTTGTTTAAAGAAATAGACCAGTTGCCTGCAACATACTTCCATTTTTCAAATTCCGGTACAAATTATATTAAGAACAAAATAATAGTTACATATAAATTAAATATAGTTTTAAAGTTATAAATTAGGTATGTACATTAATAATATATAATTTAGAGAGGACATGATATGTCTACTCCTGAATGTCCATTTCGACAAGTTGATGTGAAACTTCTGCCGACCCCAACGCTTCATCGTAGCGTTGACGATCACCAGTATCAGCGGGGTGCCAATCATTTGGAGAAACACACTTTTGGAATCTTTCCTTCATTGATCCTGTTGTCACGAATAACTTATATAATGCATATCCTGGAATTATAGTCCACGGTGATATTTTCACAACACACGTGAGTATGATACCCAGAGTGTAATCTTGCAAGTACATATAAGTTATTGCTATAAAAATGACTCCTACAAAAAGGACTAAAATTGGTGTTACAAAACGAATTATGTAAAATTTCCATGTTGCAAAAGCGCGTCCCAACATAAATTGAATATCACGTTGAAATCGTTCTCGTCCATAAACCCAAACGATGATTATGAGCTCGGTAAAACAAATCATCATTTGAACAAGTGCTGCACATGCTGTGAAAGATCTCAATAATCCAATGCTCAACTGTAAAATCGAAAATATTGCTTATCAGGAATATGTAGTAATTATATAAATAAATGTAATCTAAATCCTGAAATCAATTTTTAGATCATTCATATAATAACCATAGTAGTAAAAGTGAATTCGATACCTCGTTAGACCTAAGATTTGTCAGAATTCGTGAAAACCTGAAAAACACCTTGCACTCCAATGGGGCTAAATATCGAAAAATTAAATTGATTTTTCCCGATTATATATAAAGATTATGCGAATTCAATATTTCATTAGACCTAAGAAATATGTTGGAATTAGTGATATCATTCAAAACATCCTTACATGTCCTTAGGGGTTGAATATAAAAAGAAAATTGGAAAACAGTTTCTACGCGCTTATATAAAAAATATGGAAAAGTAAAATAAATTTGATACCGCGACATACCTAAAAGATATGACGAAATTCGTAAAGATGTGGAAGAAAAACTTTTCACTGATAATTTTTTGACCCACCTCCGTACTCTGATATAAATACGAACTTAATTTTTGCTTAAATTACTTCTGTAGTTAACTTAAATATAAAAAATCTCCCCACCCCCATACCTCATTACTAAACCATTTTATTTTTCTATGCCTCTGGGTTCTATTTATAGCCATCAATTTTTAGCTTTCTACCCTTTGCGGTATTCGAAAAAAAAACCGAATTTTTTCCTGTGCATCCATTTGAACCAATACACGCTATACCGCCACCCCCAATATTTTTCTTTGTTAGAGGTCTACTGGGACTAGCTCTAAATTGTTAAGATCATATTTGATATGGTTTTTGAGATATACATTTTTTTTTAAATAGCTCTCCCCAACTTCCGTGTCACCAGTCTCAAAAATTTTACATTTAGTAGACTTCACTTGTAACCCTATGGCGAAATAACTTCCTTCCTCTTGTCAATCTTTCCCGGCATCGCCCAGGGTTCAGGTATATTTCCTACTTCATTTCTAGTCGACCTTCTGCTGCCAACTCGGATGAAAATATTCTAGATAAGGTGTTTGATTGCGAATCTACTATAAGGTACTCCCCCATTTCATTGACAGCCGATCTCTTCTTTACCACTAATTAATTTAGCTACTTACATTTGTTGCAAAAAAAGTTGAGAACAAGAATAGCATTGTACAAATTCCAATTATAATATGCTGTTTGAAGGACCTTAGAATAACATACTCGTCGAATAGAGCTGTTACGATGGAGAGCGTTTGTATTATCTAAAATAAATGAAAATAAAAAAATTTTGAAAACTATGTTTGTACTTGAGAAGTAAAAGATCGCATATAAATTGTACTTTATTATTTGAATATAATAAAACATTTTTTTATGAAATAGTGGGTGACTGATTTTTGGTTAATTTTCTTATAAAAAGTCCAAAATTATTTCATACCAAGCATTTGAGGATTGACACGAAAGCTTGTACATGCCATTGTAGATGAGATGTAAAACATCGAAAATCGAGACTTTTAGCTCGATTGTGGCAATTTTTTTTAAAAATATGTTTTTCGACATTTACAAAATTTAAAAAATTTAAAATTTTACAAAAAATACTTACTACCGAATTGAATTCGCAGAAAAAAAACATCAGATAAAACAGAATTGACCACAGTTGCGAAAATTCAATTGTTCCCAGAAAGTACGGAATGGAGACACCGAGAAACTCAAAGTTATAGTCGCTATCATCGAAAATATAAAAAATATTTTTTTCTGAAAATATAGAAAAATAGACCCATTTATTACGTTTAATCAAGTAATAGATTATGAAAATATCTGTTAGGTATGAACTTAATGGACAAATAAAAAAATATGTGGAAATTTTCCGTCAAATAGCAGTTTATTTTTCTCTCAATGTTTTAAATAAATCGATTGCAAAAGACTTGAAAAATAATAAAAAATATCACAAATTAATTTTTTTTTATAATATTTTTTAATTCTTAAAGTGAAACCTAATGATTTTGTCGAAAAACGGTGTTTAAAGATTTTTCTGTACTACATATACTTTTCAAGTTATGTATTTCGTTGAGCCTGTATTACAATGTATGACAGGTAACTATGTCAAATATTTGAGTATTCTGGCTGACAAATGCATTCAGATGGTGTAAATGACAAAATTTTGTTTGAAGCATTACTTCATTTGCGTCTGTTTTGACGGAAACATTTTTACTGAATTGTTCGTAAAAATTTTTTAGTCAAATATTTGAGAGCATGGAATACAGTGTAATAAAAGCTTTAGAAATATGGGAATTTGCAGTATTTATGAACTAATCTAATTTCTTTTAGGAGATACAACATAAAATAAAGTCATACATTATTGTTAGCGTGTATGGTGATATGGTGAATAACTATCGTAATTAATGAAAATAATAGGTGTGTTTTTTTGCGCACTTATCCAGATCAGAGCAGGTTAGAAAATTTATATACAAAACAACACCAACATTGCTGGTTTTTGGACTTTTTTCCATAGATAGTAGGCTATATTAGAGAATTTATCGCGAATAGCTACGCCAGTGAGCTCACAGAAGCAGCTATCTATAGAAAAAAGTTATAAAAAAGTCATAAAAACAACAATGTAGTTGTTGTTTTGTACATACATTTTCTAACCTGCTCAGATCTGGATAAGTGTTCAAAAAAACACACCTATAAAATTCAAAGCAAAGCACGAATAATTGACGTTACCTGAGAATGAATTAAAATACTGTATTATTAAAAAATAATAAAGTAAAATTATAGCTTACAGAAACAGTAAATAGAACGTTTTTTTAGGAAATTAGTTATATTTTGAAAAAAAAAAAAAAAAATTTAAATAATAAGCGGGAAAATGGTGCGGAAAATTGGTTATCTCACCAGGCTACCGAGTCATTTTTCACTTTACGATTCCAATGATAAAATATTGTGTAAAGAAACAATTACTCAACCAAACAATTTTTTTGTTGGTTTTTTAATATTTCCGAAAACAAGTTGTATATCCTAGGAACCCTTTAGATTAGGAAATTGAAACTTGAATTCAGAGATACAATAGTGGGAAAATTAAAAAAAAATCATAGGTCAACATAGGTGTAGTATCTTAGATTATATACCTAAAAGGATTGGACACCCCACCATAAAAAAGAGCCAATTTTTTTGATGCGCATGTCGAAGTAAAAGCTGCATGGGCGTACAAAACTGATTTTATTTATTTTAGGGGCAAAAATTTTAGCTCGCATTTTTAAAGGTTTTTGCATAAACATACATAAACATACTGCAGCCAGGATCAGCTGCAAGCCAATCGTATGATACTCTAAATGAGGATGATTTTGCCCGTTAACGAACTTAGCCTTACAAATTCGCCCAGATCAAAATTTCAAGATCCTAGGTCAAGGCATTCTTGAGTTATTATGCTAACGGATAGACGGACGAGCGGACGGACGTTTTAGCCCCAAATAAGCACAAAATAATATTTAACTTTTTTTGTGTTCCGAGACTTCGTTCTAAGCGTTATAAACTTTTGGGCTGGATTAAACTTATAATACTCTCTGATTTCATCTAGAGTATAAAACTATCTATCTCTTTGTAATCTATGTATGTATGCTTTACAGATGCATGTTATTTTATCATATATGTACATGTCTACTTATGATCTGGTACGATTCTGTAACTGAAATCTCGGCGAAATATTAGAAACGAGTAGCTTTTTCAAATGTGTTTTTTGATAAGTAAACACCAAATTTCGATTTTTCGTCAGACTTACTTTTAACAATAATGCAACCATTTTTTTATTACTAATTTAATGAGAAGGCTATATTGTTGTGAACTCAAGGGATACTATTTTTTTCGATGCAAATCATTTGTACCGAAATGGATATTTTAATAAATATTTCTTTTCTAAGTACAGTTGCATGATCGAAATGTTCACCTTTGTAACGCTTTTGGTTAGCCCCAAATATAACTTTATTTTGCTACACCATTGGATCCAAAACCCAAGCCGTTCAGGTTACCATGACAACCAATAAAAACAAACAACAAAATATTCCTTCATAATTATTTTACGTGTGTTTTTGACAAGCAAGATCCCTTGGCATCCTTCGATCCCATGGTGCTGTCAAAATCATTTTGGTCTCTATTTTTTCGTGCTTTTACACCGGGGTGTCCTATCCTTAGTTACCTTATCTAAGTGTAGTATGAACAAAAATAGTGTTTCTAGAGAGCTTGAAAGCTGGAATCATGACATTCTAAGGTTCATAACTTTGGAACACGGTAGGCCACAGAGTTTAAACTTGGCTATTGGTCCCAGAAGTATTAGAGGGTGTACTGAAAATAACATTGTTTAGGTGAGAGGTTGCGTGCTCTTTAGTTTCTAGCTAAATTATTTTCTTTATGGGTAGACTAGTACCAGGCTACGAAAACCCGAGAAAGCGCTACGGTGATCTCCAACATTTTATAGTTTTTCTGTTAGATTCTGATCTCTATATTTTTGAATAAAGTATCCACATTGTAAAGACGTGTCCCCTAACGTGATAGATGATGATTTTCCTTTAAATTTCGGAAAATCAATGACATTTCTTATATTAATCATAAACACAATTAGGTACTTACCTCTCATGTATTCAGTTATGAAATGAGACATAATTGCCGATAAAAAAATAATAGAAGACATTGCAATTGGAATCCATGTTGAATACTTTTCCACATCCGATTTAAAGCGATTGTAACTGGCCATTGTCATCACAGTACCCCATCCTGATCCTAGCGTAAATGCGCCTAGTATTGGTGAAAGAAGCCAAATAATAGGATTGCTTATAGTTTGAATGGTTGGTGTTATGAAATTGATCAAATATTGAAATGCGTTCGGTAGAAACGAAAAGCGAATGAAAAGTATGCCGAAAATTATAAGCGTTGTTATTGTGGTGTAACGTAAAATTCGACCAATCTATGAATAAATAAGGAAATTTTTTTGATATTTTCGGTGTTTTGGTAAATATTACCTGAAAATACATACAGCAGCTATTCCGTTGGCTATACACAATCCGACCAAAAGCCATATTAGGAACGATCCACCAACGACAGGCCATGATATTTCAAATAGGTCGTCCGGATTAGAAATTTGGATTACTACTTTCCTGAAATGAAAATTTTGACTTGAATTTTGGGACGGACTCATGTAAGGGGAAAAGTGACTGTTACCGTAAGTTACAGTCACTTTTGCATCACGTTCGTCGACACGTTAACACTGTCGCCACTGAAGGTGAAATTAAAGTGAACGCCATACGCGCGCGTGAACCGATGCGACGCGATGACTAGAATGCATGCTAGTTAGTGTAACCAATTCTAGTGATATCGCATCGCTTCGTGCGTATCGCTTCGTGCGTATCGCTTCGACTGCTAATTTCGTCGCGAGCGTAACGCGATTTTGACACTTTCGTGAGTTTCGTTTCGGATTTTTTTTATAACAAAAGACTACGACTGATTAATAAATATCGCGAATGACCTATACTGTGAAAAAACGGAGAAAATACGTTCGCAGGCTGCAAAAAAAATAATTCTATATTTGTGAATATTATTTGACAGTTGTGGCAAGCGATTCAGCGCATTTACTGTAACTAGATAGTAAAGACGTGATAGGCGCGCGCGCGACGCGATTGTGACATCGCGCTAGACGTGCGAATCGCTTCCACTATAATCGCTTCCACTGATACTGCCATTTTCATTTGAAAAGAAATCGAATTAAATTATTATTTTTTGATTTTTGCTAATATAAGGTCACTTTTTAGATCAAAATCCAAACTAAGCTCTAGATTTCATGTAGGAATCATCAGCAGGAGAAAGGTAGACAAAATTTGGCATAAATATTCAACTGGCCTCAACTTAGTTAATTTTAGCTGGCTTCAACTTAGTTAATTTTAGTTCGCAGCAACAAATTCCTGATTGGTTGTTGTTTAGGAAACATATCAGAGAATACTTGCAAATTATAAGGATGTTTTGGAATTGCATAATATATCCCCTGTTGAGTCAATGAAATCCGAGAACAACTATAATCCAACACAATTTTCAAAAACTGACTTCTCCACTGAAGGTTTTTCAACTGGCAACAGTCAGTGTAACGATCGATTCCAATCGGAAAGTTGGAATGGTGGTCTTTGCAGACTTGTGATGCCGAAAAAGAACACAAAAAATTCTTACAATTTTTATTTTATCAGCACCCACGAGTAATTTAATCATATAGAATTAATGATGGAATGGAATAAAAATATAAAATTGTGTTTAAGAATACTCACTCAAAATATTCTTTTGCGGGAGAGACTGAAAGAAATCGATTCAGTCTACCAAATGTCTCGTTGTTATTGTTATGCTGAAATAAATTTATTGTTATCTCAAAAATTTAATAATATATTTTTTTCAACAAACTTCGGTACAATTTATGGAATTCCAAGAATTATTGCAAGACATCCACGGAAGCTCCAAAGTAAACGATTTGAAAAACAGTAACAAAGGATATGTAGCCATCACACTATAGTATGTTACTGATGTAAAATTTAGTAAAAGTATCACATATCCAACTCCTTAAGGAAATGAAATGTAAATCATTCATAATTTAATTTATTTACTTTAATAAAATCGAATTTTGTTGTAATACAAACCTTTGAACAGTGGTGAAATTCGAAAAACAGATATGTAGCCAGTGCTTGAAAATTGACCAATGCTGGATTGCACGAAAAATATTGGAATGATAAAAATGAATGTTGTAATGAGATATGGAATAATCAAGATGACTGCAAAGAGAGAAAGATTTTGATATAATTAAATCATCCGCAATACCTTAAAGCCTTATAGTCCATTTAAAGCATGCAAGGTTATGAATAAAAGCTTTTCTTTAAAATTCATTTCTTTTGTGGTCCTTATGAAAACCCTAAGCTTACAACCTGCAAAAGTATTAGCTCACTGTACTATGTTTGCGAATAATTCGTTTACACTGTACCTTAGAGCGAAAACCGATTAAAAATCAAAATAATTAGGAAATGATACACTTGGAATACATCAAAATAAGAATTCGTAGTGAAGGCATTATATAAAAAGCGGGGAAAGTTGAAAGTTGGTTTTTACACCAATAGATAGAGAATATTTTTTTTACACATGATAGCAAATATAACTCAATTTCGACCAAATTGGGGCTTAGCTGATTATTGCACCAGCCCCTTCAATATGTAGAGTATACAATTTCATATAATTTGAAATTTCATTGAACCTCGTAGGGCTAATAGCTCTCGAGATAGAACTTTTGTTTGCTTAGATATTTCTGAAAAAACTGCGCTTTTTTTGGAAAAATAAAAAAAAAAATCTTCTACAATTGCATACTCGTACAAAGTTTCAAGTTTCTAGGATAAATCCTCCCTCTGATAAGAATAACTACCAGCACCCCCATACCTTGGTACACCTAACAAACATTCTTTTCTATGATGCCTCTATGGTGGCTCTACATTGTCGTCAATTTGTAGCATTTTATTCTCTGCGGTTTTTGAGAAATAAAAATTCAGAATTTTTTATTTTTCACCTCTCCCCCCCCTTCCCCATCATCCCCCCCCCCCCCTTCACTCTCACGCACAAAATTTTAAAACCTGGTACAGTTATTTAGATACAATTTTTTTTCTTCAAAAATTACTGTCCTTCCTCTTGCGTGCTCCACCTCCCCCATCAAAAAATTTACATTAAATAGACTCCACTTGTAATCCTATATACACAAACCAAATTGTGTATTCCTGATATAATTGTTCCGGCAAATATTGTAATACAAAGATTTTCACCCCCTGCACGCACACTCACACTCCACCACTCCCCTTCCAAATTTTAGTCCTTCTCTAGGCTCCTAGTATCCCTTAATAAAACCACAAAGTTTTAACCTTTTGACATCAACCGTTCAGGAGATATGGATATTAGAATTTTTCAATCCCAACTTTCGAGCGTTTCGGACTCATTATTTTCCCCAGTCCCACACCCTCAATCCATATCGACAATTTTTTTGCAAATAGGTTCTCTATTATAGCTCTACATAAAGTTTCAACCTTCTAGCATAAGCGGTATCTAAGATCTGGAAATGAAAATATTTTGTCTTCGTCAACTCGTAGGGCTTTACTCAATCTGTCTACTAAAAAAATTTCTTAATTTCTTAATTTCTTAATTTCTCAACAGGCTTGTGAGCTCCGCACCTTCATCCGTTTTACGTACAGCGTCTACGGTAGTTGACGGACATTTTTTTTTTTACTTTTTTGGGGCTTACTAGTCCTAAAACGTGAAAATATAAAATCTTAGGGTAGCAAATTTGTTTGAATTTCAGGGCGATCACAATAACTTTATTATGAAAAAATAGTAATAATATTAAAAAAAAATTACAGATTTCTGCACTCCTCTTTCTTATCACACTCGCCTGGGAAATGATTATTTTTAATATATTTGCCTATAGCACTAATATCAAGTTTAATTTTGTGTATAAGCCGTTTTTGAGATATAAAAATCAGTAGCTTTAAATTCAAGTTCAAAAATAGCGACCCTGAATGAGGTGCTACCGCCCAGGTTCCTGAGATGTAAAAAAATATAAAGTTTACTACCCTTCCACCTCCACACTCTTTTTCCTCAAATATATTTGTACATACGTATTAACAATTTTAATGTTCTGCTATGAACGTTCCAAAGAAATAATTTTCAGAATGTGAAACTCTAAGACGCACGCAAATAACCCCCTTTAACAAATTAGATTTTTTTGGATGGTACACTAACATATTGCTATACACCTATAAAGTCTCTGATTACCAGCGTTCCGGAAAAATAAAATTCTTAAAGATTTGCTTTAAACCTTTCACCTTTCAGTTTCATCCACAACAATTTTATCTCCAATTGAGTACAACCCACTCCAACCTCTGCCAAAATTTGAAAAATACTTTTTATTTTCTTTTCTAAAAGGCAAAAATGTAAAATTTCTGGTTTGCATTTTTTTTTTGCAATTTCAGGTCCATCCCAATACTTTATTATTAAAAAATAATAAAGTAAAAAATAAAATAAATTTAAAAACTTACATTTTCCTTCCAACTGCATAGAAGTTGCCAAAAAGTAAAAGTTTTGTAGTCCGAAGGAGTGACCAAGGCATGCCAGCGTAAAATCGCGTGTACTTAGCCAGTGAGAACGCTTATCGTCATGTTTATAGGGAATCTTTCCCGTATCATACGAATTTACATTATTCTCCAATGACATAATTTTTACTGTTTAACTACAAGCACTTTTATTACGATAAAGTTAAAAGTGAAACTATTCCGAATATCGATACTAAAACAGTATTACTGCACTTTATACAAAATGTATGAAGAAAAGCAACGAAGTAAAGGAAGCAATACTTTAATTAACGAACTAAATTATGACGACGGAATTTCTTTATGCAAAAACTTGAGTCACTTTTAATCTGAGTTGTGTACTAACAATAGTGTACTAACATGAATGCTAAGATTCGTGTCACTTAATGGGTGGATTTATTCTTAACGTAGGACTTATAAGATGATTTCAATTATTGTGCCACCGCGATGATCTTGAGATCTGACCGATCCACTAATTCTACTAACGCAGTGTTGAAAAGTTAAAGCGCCACTGAAGCGATAACAGCAACTTAAAAGTTTTGTGAATTTCACTCTCATTTGTGGGAAAGATTAATACAGCGGTTAGACCGGCAGAAAATCTTAAGTTTCTTAATTAGATGTGTGTAGAAGAAGATTGATTAAGTTCTTACGCGTCTCATATACTGAAATTACGTAACATTTTGAATAGTATCATTGAAAATTAAGTATTAAATTACATAGAACTTGGTTGTATACAGTTTCGCTATAGAAAATTTCTTAAAAATATTTTAATTATTTATATTTTTTATAAAGCCGTACTTTTATCTTGTATTTCTTTAATAAGTGTGTAGCCGTTCCTAA
This sequence comes from Beris morrisii, assembly GCA_951812415.1. Taxonomy (NCBI): domain Eukaryota; kingdom Metazoa; phylum Arthropoda; class Insecta; order Diptera; family Stratiomyidae; genus Beris; species Beris morrisii. The sequence continues at coordinate 22,598,967 of OX638311.1, forward strand.
AGATCGCTAAGAGAAAAATCAACCTGCATATTTAAAAATAAAATATAAATAAATATTTAAAATTAACAAAAACGATTTCTAGATGTTTCAATCAAGAGCCAACAGAAGTAAAAACTAATTTTGATACATCAGACCTAAATACCCTTATGTAAAAATTATATTGCAAGAAAAAAATCTGCCAATAGTCTGGGCGGAACTTTATTATTTTTCGGGTCGAGAAGCGGTTAGAGTGGGGGTGCGGTAGAATGCTTAAGCCACTGCCACATTTAACACATGAATTACACAATTGGGTCAAACTAAAGGACACGGCCTTTATGCATTCTATAGAAATTTGAAAATAATAACTAAACTTTTGAGAGTAAATAAATATTATATTAATTATGAAAAAACCATATTTTCATATTTCCATGAGCGATGACGCTCAACAACCTTACTACATATATATATTTAAACGTTTTAGTTATTTCTAAATTTTATTGGTTAATTACCTCTATCATAGAATACGGCGAATTTTTTATTTCCGCTCACTAGACGATCATTGAAAACATGTGGAAACTGCCTTATCGATAAACATACTTTAAAGAAGGCTTTCCGGGTTATTGAAACCATATTTTTCGATGGAATAACGATCAGAATTGTAACACTGTAAATGTGAGAGAAGGACAACTTCAAATTTCTTCTTATTATATGCCAATTACTTTCTGAAAAACAACTTTAAAAACGTAGGAATTGAAGTGAGTGAAACCAGATATTGGGATATCGCATCGCTCTAACCGCGTCGCTTCCACAGCCTATTTCTAATTTGGTCGCGAATTTCGAATTTGTTGCCACAATAGACGGCAAACGACTATTAAATATCGGAAAATGAAAAACTATGCAATAAAAAAGCAGGCGACGCGTTCGCTGAATGTGAACAAAATGTTTTGGTGTTTGAGAATATTATTTGGCAGTTATGGCTAGCGATTCGACGCGCTCACTGTAACTGGTGTCGCGACGCGATTGCATCATCGCCTGCGTTTCCTGCAATTCCGCCTTAAGTGTGTTCGTAGAGCACTAGTTACCTATCGGTTGGCTTAATTTTTCTTGCGTGCGATTTATCAATTCGGAAAAGAAAAAATTTCGTCAATCAAATATTTTATTTTATTTTACAGTATCTATCTATTAATAATTATATTTTATTAAATATTACATTAAACGTCAATAATTCAGGGATACTTTATTTTTTTGCCATTTCTATTCATGGCCGTCCATTTCGACTAGTTGATGTGAAACTTCGGACGATCCCAACGCTTCATCATAGCGTTGTCGATCGCCAGCATCTGCGGGGTACCAATCATTTGGACGAATACACTTCTTGAATCGTTCCTTGACCGATCCAGTCGTCACGAATAATTTATATAATGCATATCCTGGAATTATAGTCCACGGCGAAACTTTCACAATGACCGTGAAGACGATACCCAGCGGGTATGAATACAGGAGAAGAAAAGTCGTTACGAAATATATAAATGCTATGAAAAGGATGAAAATTGGTGTTATAAAGCGAATTATGTAAAATTTCCACGTGGAAAATGCTCGTCCCAGCATAAAATGAATATCACGTTGAAATCGTTGCCGCCCATAGACCCACACAATCATTATCACTTCGATGAAGCAGATCATCATTTGAACGAAGGCTGTGCACGTTGTTAGAGGCTTAAAGATTTCGATGCCAGTCTGGAAAATGAGAAATTAAATTTATTAATAATTTTTTCTTATAATCAATCTGGATATTTCATGTGATATTCACACAAGAAACTTCATTGAAAACAATCCACAGTAAAAGCAACCAAAAGTTCTAAACATAATACTCGTACTCACAATAATCATACGTTGCATAATATACTAGTAGGTACCTTTTTTAGAGGCTGACAGGAGTTGGAATTTAATGGGTTCTTAATTAAGTTATTTAAAAAATAATAAAGTACTGTGATTGACCTAAAATTTCGCTACCCTCAAATTTTGTGCTTCCACGTAGACTAGCATCTCCAAAAACTAAACAAAACCGTTTATCAGGCGTACACAAAAAATACTTTATTATTAAAAAATAATAATGTGAAAACCAGCCAATAAACCTTTTGAACTATTAAGTTCAAAATTTGTTGGTGGGTAGATTCGATGCAACCCTTTAAATATCCACATTCGGGTTGGTAAGAGTGTGCGGGTGTGAAGGAGAAGGTTTTAGGCGAAAACTTTTGATTTTTATATCTCAGGAACAGCGTATGCTAGGAAATTAAGACTTGGGATTTATATAAAGCTATGATAGTAGAGCAATTTGCGAAAAAAGGTCGATATGGGTCGAAGGGTGTGGAGTTGAGGATGAGGGGAGGGAGTAGGACGAAACAATGCTTGAAACTTGTAATTGAGACATTCTACTCAAAATTCTAATTAGATATAATTACAATTTCTTTTTTCATCAAAATCTAAATCTACTATTTGCCAGAAAAACTCATATATCACTAAGTTTATACCGATATAAACAACACTGTTATTAGTATTTTGTCGGTCTAACACACATATTGAGGGCAAAAACATAAGTTAATAATAGATAAAGTTTAATGAGTAGTTTTGACTAGCACTTTATTTTTTTTGAGTACTTACATTTGTTGCGAAAAATGTCGAGAGTAAAAATAGAACGCAACAAATTCCGATTATAAAATACTGCTTAAAGGATCTTAAGATCACATATTCATCGAATAGTGCAGTTACTATGGATAGTGTCTGAATTATCTAAAACAAATAAAAAAAGAAACATAATATTAAATTTAGGAATTTCGTAGGTAATTCAGTGAAAACTTACTACTGAATTTATTTCACAGAAAAATAACATCAGGTAAATTAGAATAGACCAAAGTTGCGAAAATTCAATAGTTCCGACAAAATAAGGTATTCCGATACAGAGGAACTCAAAAGAATATTCGCTGTAGATGTAGATATTGAAAATATTTCGTTCTGAAAATAAATAAAATATATATTGGTTTGAATTCAACATCTCACTTAAATATAACTGGAACGGAGTACAGAAATGTATAATTATAAGTGCACAAAAATTGTTTTAAGACTTCTCGAAATTGTACTCCTTTGCACAATAAATTAAGAATGTTTAGTACTCAATACACTCGTTGTGCAATTATCGGAAACCAAATTAAGTTCAATTGAAAACAGCTTAATCCAGTTTGGTTCAGAAAACATAAAATTTCTTACCTCTCATGTATTCATTTATGAAATAAACCATAAGTCCTGATAATAAAATAATAAAAGACATTGCTGTCGGTATCCACATTGAACACTTTTCGACGTTGACTTTGAAACGATTGTAACTGGCCAATGTCATCACAGTACCCCATCCCGAACCTAAAGTTAATGCACCAAGTATTGGTGAAATCAGCCAAATATCTGGACTACGTAACGCATGAAGGCTTGGCGTTATAAAATTTAAAAAGTGTCGAAATGCATTCGGTAAAAAGGAGAATCTTATAAACAGTATGCCGAGTATTATAAGCGTTGTTATTGTAGTGTAGCGTAAAATTCGTCCAAGCTGGAATCCAATGGAGTAGAAAAATTTATTGAAATTTTCGGTTTTTGTAATGATACCAGCACATACATACTGTAGCTATTCCGTTCACTATACACAATCCAACCAGAAACCATATTAGGAATGATGCACCCACAATTGGCCATGATATTTCGAATGGATCGTTCGGGTTGAGGATTTTTATTACTTCTTTTCTGAAATAAAAATAACAAATTACTTTCAATGAAATGATGAAAGAAAATAATGCAAAGTTGAAGGCGTAAGAAATCGTATATCGTTAACACCAAAAAGTTAATATGTACTTTCATCATAAAGTATCAACTGATATTGGTGCAAGGGATTAAAAACTCAAGTTTTCTATGTATTATCATAGTTCAATCGTCGGTATATCGTTCTCGCGTTTACGATATCTTTTCAGATCGCAGGAGGATATTCCAATTTCTTGTGAAATTTTGACTTCACCCCGTACCAAAATTTTCAATTATCTGGACTTTGCGGATGCCATGGAAGGATATTTTGTCTAATATCTGCCAAGAACTATGTCACCATTTTTGAATCGCGAATGGGACATTGTCCTATTGTAGTATGAAACTCAGCTAACAAATTTGTCCCACACGAAAGTTGCACAAACTGTTTCCTCTCTGGACACTAACTAATGGTTTTATGCCGTTATAGGCGGCAGAGCCCTACACCATTATCCTTCTATCATAAGAATGTCGCGGATGATTTATTTTTTTTTGGCTTCGACAAGTGAAGTTTGAATCTATGTGCTCCATCTAAAGACAACTTCCTATTTCGTTCTATAGGCTAAGGTCACTACACGCGTGATTATGCCTATACAACATTATAATAACTGTCGAAGTCAACGAGAGAGTAGACTCCATATTTTCGTTCAAAAGACACCGAACCAAAAGGTACATCATCCAATGAAAATGTACATCATCATAATAAAGAAAACAATATTTTCAAGCTGATACACTCACTCGCTGATTAAATTTTAAATTATTTCAATGACTTTTTAGTTATTATAACTTATTGTAACTATGATAAATATAATATTACAAAACCGTACTTACTGAAAATACTCTTTAGCCGGTGATACTAAGAGAAATTGTCCAATTTGATTAAATGTATGATTATGATTATGAGCCTTAAGTAAAAGAATTATTATTTTATGATTTAATACTTTTTTCCTGTACAAACTTCGGTACAATTTCCGGTATTCCAGGAATTGTTGCATGTCATCCATGGAATTTCCAAAGTAAATGATTTAAAAAAAAATAATAAAGGATACGCAGCCATTGCACTGTAGTACGTCACAGATGAAAAGTTTAGTAAAAGTATCACATATCCAACTCCTAAAGAAGCGAACTGAATTATTGATCTAATTATTTTATTTTATTCTGTTGTGGTGTAGTTACCTTTAAAAAGTGGTGAGACTCGAAAGACTGATATATAGCCTGTACTTGAAAACTGCCCTATGCTGGCTTGTACAAAAAATACTGGAATTATGAATAGGAATATTGTGATGATGTATGGAATCAGCACGATGACTGTGAAAAGAAAATAATGTTATTTTTTATTAATTTCGTCAAGATATGGTATATGTAGAAAGAGCAAAGGGGAATATATTAGAAATCGGAGTCCAGTAGTGAGTAGTTCTGAGAATTTTCAAGAAAACTATATTACTTTATTGAGCAACATATCATATAAATTAATTAAATATTATACCCATTCAATAAATTGCGTTTTTGAATATTTGGAACAACAGTCCGACCGATATGAAATTTTTTTCATAATTCAACGTATTTAGTTATTTTTTTCAGCTACAGGTTGTTAGTCTAAGTAATTAAGGAAAGGTGGGTATACCTATTTATTTACAAAATTGACCTCTAATTTGACAAGTTTTATTTTTTTTCTCTTTCAGAAACAGCTTATGTTAGAATGTTTAAACTTGGTCGTTATATGTATAAGTTGGGATATGATGAAAAAATTATGAATATGTTTATTTGAGTGCAGTGCATCTTTTTACCCTGTTGATAAAAATCACAAAAAAGATATCTAACTAATGTCCTAAAAGTGATCAAGTGATCCTTTGATTTTGAGATCGATGTTTAGACTAAATTGACAAACTTACTTTTTCCTTCCAATTTTAGATAAGCCGATAGAACGTAGAAGTTCCGTAATCCGAAACAATGACCGATACAAGTCAATGTGAAATCTTTTGTATTAAGCCAATAAGATCGCTTTTCGTCATGTTTATAGGGAATTGTTCCCGTATCGTACGAGTTAATATCATTCTGCAATGCCATTATTTTTTCACCGTGTTTTAGAAAAACTGAAAATTGTCTGTATTTATTCGGAAAATTATCGCAAAACAACACTACACTAAAATTAATAAAATTATTATTGCACTTTAAACAGAAATTAAAAAGAAATGCTACAAAGCGGAGGAAATGCTTTAATTAACGCACTAACGGATGCCGAGCCGACCTTTTCTTATGTGAAAACTACAGTGAGTTTACAGTAGCTGAGTGCTAACAATCGTATACTGCCCAAGAATGCTAAAATTCGTGTTATATAATCGGCCGGCTTCTAAGTGTAGGATTAAGACGAATTCAATTTATTGTGTCACCGAGATGATCTTGAGATATTGATAGCGTTGAATGAATGATCGTCTGATACCTACGAGAGCATCAGGGTCTATAACTTAAAGCGTCATTGTAGCGATAACAGCAACGAGTATCGAAAAGTTGTGTGAATTTTACTTCCAGTTTTTGGAAGATTAGTATAGTGACTTTCGGACAAAAATCTTTAAATTGTGAATAAGAATTATTTATTACTTTGTCCAATTGTCTCTGCACTCGTCTTTTTCGTTAAGTCCAATTTATTGTACAATGTCGAGCAAAGCACTGAAAATGTTGTTCAGGAATACTCAGTATTACTTTATTATAATTTTCTTTAGAGCTAAAATCTAAAATGCAAAAATATTCTGTAATATAGACCCAACTTTGTCATTTCTCAGTCTAAGTTTAAAATGCGGTTAACGTCAAAGAATTTGATTTTTGAAATAAATTTAAGTGCATATAACGATTTGTAGCAGATGGATAAAGTGTCGTGCAATCCATGCAAAACACGCGTTGCATGATGCACGTTGAGAGAGGTGTGAAGCTCATTGTTGGTGTGCAGTCTGGGTGCAACTTTGTTATTTTTTTTGTAGAAGTCCGGAACCCGTAAAACGCTGAAATGCGGTATAGGTTACTATGCGACTGACAACTTAAAAAATAACGTTCCAAATAGCCTCCTGGTTATTAATTAGTTTGTCGCATAGTAACCTACACCACATCTCAGGATTAAACGTATTTCGGATTTCTACCAAAAAAATAATAAAGTTGCTCCCAGACTGTTTTTATACTCTAGATGAAATCATATAGAGTATTATAAGTTTAATCCAGCCCAAAAGTTTGTAACGCATAGAACCAAGCTTTGGACGAAAAAAGTTATATATTATTTTTTGTTTATTTGTGGCCAAAAACCTCAAATCCGCTTGACGTCCGTCTGTCCGTTAGCACGATAACTGAAGAACGCCTTCACCTAGGATCTTGAAATTTTGAATCTGGATGTTTGGTTCAATTTGTAAGGCTAAGCTCGTTAACGGGCAAAATCGTCCTACTCCTTCGGGTAGCTGCCATACAAAATGTCCTTAAAACACGTGTTCAAGAATATTGGTCGATAACTTCAGAAGGGTTTGAGCTACGTCTTTGAAATTTTGTATGTGTTATTTTTCCAATAGTTGGAGCTAAATGTATGATTATGAAGAAAATGCTATTAGTCCTTCGTGTAGCTGCCATACAAATACCCTGTCAAAACGTCTTCACTTAATTTACAGAACTTAATATAACTCAAGTAATCTTTTAACTATGAATTGGAAATTTTGTACAAATTAGTTTTGACTAAAAGCGAAATCCTTTTACTCCTTCTGGTAGCTGCCATACAAAATGTCCTTAAGACACGTGTTCAACAATATTTTTCAATAACTTTTGAACGCTTCAAGCTACGAATTTGAAATTTTGTACACGTTCATTTTTAAATGGTTCCAAGGAAAAGGATAAATATGTAAGAAATCGAGTGAGTCCTTCCTGCACCTCCCATGTGAAAGTCCTTCAAAAAGAATATTTTTTTCGATGACTTACCCAGTTTAAGATATGGAATTAAACACTGATTATTGTCTTTTAGTTTTGAGTAGCAATCTAATGGCGGTCCTTAATAAAGGACATATAACATGCACACACGTAATTCTACTTTATCCCCAACTACAATATATTTCGGAGTTCAGTATTCATCTAGAGTATTATACGATTGGCTTGCAGCCGATCGTGACTGCAGTATGTTTTTTTACTATTTTTCTATGAATGTTTGTTTGTTTGTTCGTCCCGTATGCGTTCCTATACCATTCATCCGATTGCGATTAAACTGATTTGTTGAGGGCACACTCGCGAAGGTCTCTGCATTAGTAAAATCATTAGCGGTATGTGAGTCCTTTTTAGCGTTTTTCGTAATTAGCGGTATGTGAGTCGTTTCAACAATCGAGAGTATTTGATATATTTTTTTTTTAGTATTTTCGGTGTATGAGTTATGTGTTCCTGTTAACATGATGATTCGTGCACATGATACACCAATACAAGATAGACAAATTTTCAACAGTTGACTGTTGTTCGTGCAGATGAAGGTTCGTGTTTAATTTTATGATTAGGAGCTCAGAAAATGGATAATTTTTACTTATTTACGTATTTTTTCCTCAATTTCTCAATAAAAATGTAAGGGATAATATGGAAAGCCTATTAAAGTAAAAAAATATTCGAAACGTTCTCAGACCTAACTGATATGATGGAGTTTGTAAAAACGTACAGAATCATTTTACTCACTCTTAGGTATATCGCAAAATCTTGAAATTATTGTTTAGAACATTATATATTCGTATAAAGTCCATTAAATTAGAAGCGAATTCGATCCTATTAAACCTAAAAGATTTGTCGAAATTAGTGAAATCTTGAACAATTCCTTACCCCTTCCCTTGGAGGTATAATATCGAAAAATACTTAAATCCTGTTTTTCCTCGATTATATTCAAAGCCTTTAGAAGTGAAAGTGAATTCGATATCTCCTTAGACCTAAGAAATATATCGATATTCGTGAAAATGTACACATCCACTTTACACCTCCTTAGGGTTTGAAATTTCAGTTCGATCATAATACTTTATTATTAAAAAGTACATATTATAATAAAAATTATTCCAGTTACGTCATTTCGTTTAATATGATTGTTTTAAATCTACATGTTAAAGTCGAACCACATCAACCTTTTTTTGCAAATGGATCTACTATGAGGCTGTATATAAATTCCAAGTTTCAATTTTCTACCATATGCGGTTCCTCATATATGAAAACCAAAATTTTTAGTCGAAAACACTCTCTCCAAAACCCCAACCACCCAAAGTTACGACTAACGAGGTTACATATCCACAAAAATTTGTTTAATTTTATATCGCAACAGGTTTGTGGGTGAGCCATGAAATGCGTTTGCAAATTCGTATGCGAAGAACAGATGGACGTTTGGTTTTGCCTTTAGGTCTACTACTCCTAAATAGAACATGAAAATATGAGTAGTTTAGTGGAAGAGTTGCCTAATCAACAATTGCTCCGAAATGGGAACTTAGACGTAATTTGAAAAATTACTTTTAAAAAGAAATAATTTCTATTTTATTACACTGTCAGCAATGTGTACAGATACTATTGGGGAAGAAAAAGCCTAAGCAACAAAAAAACCCTACGTAGCTTAGGCAACTCTTCCACTGAACCACTCACATAAAATTTCGTGATAGCCAATTATTTTGAAGTTTTAGGTCGATGACGATATTATTTTCCTATAAAAATAAGAATCTATCATCACTCCCTCGGGAATAGAGTATATCCCTCGTTCCGCATTAAAAATTTTCAAAAATTTTTTTATCCAAAATTTTTTAATTGTATTACTACGTGTACCTTCCAAATTTAGGAGCTTGATGTAAAAAATATGTTTGTTTTTTGGCCTCTTCTCCCGTGCCATACTTCTCCCGTTAAAATCAAATTTTTAAAATATTTGTTGGTAGCTCTAATATTAAAGTTCCAAATTTGAAATTTTCACCATGAACCGTTTTTGAATCATGAAAATCAAGAGCAAACAGTCTAGCCCTATAATTCTTGCTCTGCAATAGTGATCTCGAAAGTGATGCTACCGGTGTACCTCTAGTAAAAATTCCAAGCCAATATATGAAAAGATTCTTGAGATATGAAACCTCTTTTCAGTATTACATTTTTTTCATCCTTTCACTTGTAGGTAATAACCCTTCAGCTCCCCTCCTCGTAAAAGTATTACTTCCGCAGTGTACCTCTACTTTACCTCTATGATCGTACCAAATTAAATTCTTTTCCGCACCCTCACACGCCTCCGCTTTCTTTAACACATAATTTTTCTTTTTCCCCAAATATATTTGCCATAAATTTTAGACAAATGTTCAAAATGTACATCCATAAGGAGTCTTGCTTTTGAAGAGTTTTGTGAAGCCCTCCACATCCGTACGCAATTTAATCACTTCAAAAATGTTTGGACAAAGTTTAGATTCCTAGCGTAAGTCGTTCCGGAGATATAAAATTGAAAATATTTAAACTTTCGTTTTATACCCTATGTCATTCTTCCAGTATCCCCACAATCCAAAAAAAAAGTTAATCCCCAATAGGAGATTAGCCATTCTAACTACTGGTAAAATTGCAAGCTCATATCATTGGGGATTCCTGAGCTATGACGCGACGAATACGTTTGCGTATCGCATATATAATGTGTACGACGGACGGACGGACATTTTTTTGGACTAATAGTCCTAAAACGCGAAAATACAAAAATTAAGAGTAATTAATTTTTTAAAATTTCATGTCGATCACAATATTTTAATATTAAAAAATTATAAAGTAAAATTTGATAGAAGAAATAAATAAGAAAAATCACTGGCTTTTAGACTATTAGGTGAATTTTATTTTTATCGAAGCAATTTTTACAGCGTAAAACAACATTAAAGTAACTGCAAAAAATTTAAGTTTTATTCTACTCTAGAGGTGTATTCTCACAATTTGCAGTTTCTGATCAATTGCAAGACTTTACAGTAAAAATTGATTTTTTTTTCATTCAATACGAGTTAGTGTAGGATTAGAAGGGCAACAATTTGTATATAAAAACCATATTTCTTATTGATGGAGTTCAGTTGTATCAAGAAATCAAAAATGTTAACTAAATCTTTTAATATAGAAACACGATCAGAATCCAATTAATTACTGGAATTATCTTAAAAGGGCATTAACTGAACGTTTATTGGGCTAGTCTAAAATCATGAGTTTATGTTGCAAGTGCAACTTAATATTTTAAGACATTCAAGTTAGTATTTTTCTAAGTATGTAGTTTACCTCCTCCTGGAATATTGTAGTAAAACGGGTGCACCAAAAAATGCCTTAATCCGAAAGCATGGCCAATTGCCGAAACTAGAAAGTCGAAATTTGATTGCCACTTGCCACGTTTTTCGTCGTATTTGTAAGGATAACGGCCGGTATCATACGAGCAAACACTGATTTCGTTTTCCATTTTTCCGCTTTTTAAGATTTAAAACACTATTCCACACAAATTTTTTAACCAAATTTCCCAAAGGTTTAGCTTAAATCAACCGATTCAAATAAAAATTAAAAGTAAACCCGAAAGATGCACCAAAGCAATTGGGCTGCACAATTTTACTGCCTAACAGCAACTACTTGTAGCCGGGGTGCTATCAAATCAAAGTTTTAATAAATACACGTGATTAGAGTTTTGAAATAGAAAACGGAATGCAAACTGCACTTCAATGATGAGATAAGTTGGCGTTCAGTTCCGTATAGTTAACTGGCAGTCAGCAGTTTTGAAGTCTTCTAGCAGGAGTTTTGGCCGCTAAATTTAGAATCAAATGCTTAAGTAGTTTTTGAGTGCCGCTTATGAAAATTATGGAAAAAAGAAATCCGAGATTTGAATGAATTGCTTCTAAGTGCCCGACTGAGATATGAAATGTTTTGACTTTAGCGTATAAACTAAAATGGATTTAAGTCGAATTTAATTTGAGTTTAAGCTACATACGAACACATTTATCGCCATCAGTCGCCGTATTAACCTTTACTTGATATACAGTTCTTAAATATGTATGGAATCAATATTTATACGTATTTCTAAATATTGCTATTAAATCAATTCTGGATTATGAAAAATATAAAATTTTTATAGTCTGAGTGTAACCTGACTACTCGTATATTTCGGCTAAATCTTCAAGTTTCTATCATTAGTCGTTCTTGAAATGTTATAGTACACTTTTTTTGTTTTTTTTTTAATTTTTAAAAACGATGATAATAAAAGTGTAATGGTAGTGTAAAATAATAAAAAAAGCAATTCATTTAAATAAATAAAAGTGAATATTTTATTTACAGTGAGGACATTTTTGTAGGTAAATCGTAGTGTTGGTCATATTTACAATCAGTCAAGATAATTTCCAATTCGAAAAATTTAGACAGTTCCTGGAGCTGGTTGGAGGTTGATGGAAGCAGCAGAGTTGGCATGTCCGGACAATGGAGCGACATGAACGGCACCACGGGTCTTAGCTACGTAGCTACCTTCATGACCCCATGATCCGTGTCCAACGGCGGCAACACCAGCATGTGTAGTAATGGCAGCTGGAGCAGCCCAGGCACCATGAGCAGCAACGGCAGCTGGAGCAGCCCAAGCACCTCCATGTCCCCAAGCACCGTGTCCCCAAGATCCGTCAACGGCAACTGCGGCTGGAGCAGCCCAGGCACCACGACCAGCCCAAGCTCCATCCCAGGCACCATGACCTCCCCAGGCGGCAGCTGGTGCAGCCCATGCACCATGTGCGCCATGGGCACCCCATGCAGCCGGACCACTTACAGCGGTGTATGACAAAGCTGGAGCATAGTGTGATCCCCAACCAAGTCCTGATGCTTCGATTCCATAGGCCAAAGCCAACACGACTACGACGACGGCGAACTGAAATCACAAAAAGTTTCAATTATTACGTAGTCAATTTGATTCAATTGTGATGATAATTCACAACTTACTTTCATGTTGATTGTTTGAGTTTAAAACTTTATTTGATAATTTCGTTAGATTTCAACCGCCTTATATACGCGCCAGAACCTCAAATCGAAACAATATCAAAAGGAACTGCATTTGCTTGTTCCGATCAAATTAACTCCATACTTTGATTACGGCATTATTATAATAGCTCCAGATGCAATATCACACAAAAGTAAAAGTAATTTTCCTTCAATTATCTGTGCCAGGTGCTAGGTTGATTTTAATAACCAGTTGACGAATTCTGTTTTTATTCAAATACTTGAATTGGACATAACAAAAAAGAAACATGTACTTTATAATTTCAATTTCGGCTTTTTTAAAGCCTCTTGGTAAACAACTATTTATATGTAGAAGTATGTGGACAAATTCTACAATTTGAATATACAATACTTTCTAACATCACCCTAATTACAGTGGGTTTCTTATTCGCACTTGAAAAATAATATTACAGTCGGGGAGTGGCACTTCCTCAACCTCATCCTCGACCTCAAAAATTTATTTTTACTATTTTGTTAGTTGTTAGGCTATCAGGTTCTTATTTTGAATTTTAGTGTAGTTTTCATTGTAAGCGCAGTCTGTGCAAACCAGCACATGAATATTCCATAACACGCTACCTTAACGTAGTGCAACAATAAATACTTGCTGGCCGTGCGTCCATCTGTACGCCTGTCCTAATGCACGATAACTCAGGAACGTCTTCTAGAGCCACAATCTTGAAATTTGGGATCTTGTCATTGAATAGAGTTGACAAGACTAAGTTTACGAGTATTAACAAATGAAATCGTCCTAGGGCCATTCCTTCAAGAATCGACTACAGTTGTGACCTTCTATTGATACTTTGTGTACTCGATGAATTTGCGAAAAAATTAATATATCGATTTTACTTTATTATTTTTTAATAATAAAGTACCTATTGTTATCGACCTGAAATTTCAAAAAAATTGCTACCCTGAAATTTTGTATTTTCATGTTTTAGGACTAGTAAACCCCGTCCGTCTGTCCGCCGTCCGCCAAACGCAAGACCGTTTGAAGGTGCGTAGCTCACAAACTCCTTGAGGTATTAAATTGAAATTTTTATGGTAGATAGAATGGGTGAACCCCTACGAGTGGTATCTTTTGGATGGGTTGTGTTTTAGATGAAAAATATTGGTTTCTTGATCTCAGGAACCGCTTATGCTAGAAGGCTGAAAGTTGGAACTTATGTAGTACTATGATAGTGGACCCATTTGCAAAAAAATGGTCAATAGGGGTTGAGGGGTGTGCGAGTGGGGGGAGAACAATACGTCCAAAACGCTTTAAAGCTGGAATTGAAACATTCTAAAATCCATATCTCCTGAACGATTGATGTCAGATGGCTGAAACTTTGTAGTTGTCTTAAGAGATACTAGTAGATTAGAAAAGGGTTAACATTTTTAAGGGAGGTGGTGAGGTATAGGAGTGGGGTGAAAAACTTTAAATTACAATATCTTCCGACTCAATTATGCCAGAAAGATAAAATTTGGTTTCTGTATATAGAATTACCAGTGGAGTCTACTGAATGTAAAATTTTTGAGGGTGGTGGTGAAGCGTAGAATTGGGGGGACAACCATTTTAAAAAAAAAATAATTTGTATACCTCAAGAACCGTATTAGATATGATATTGAAAATTTTACACGAGTTAGAACCAGTAGACCAGTTAGAAAACAATTTTGAGGGTGTGGGTGTAGGGAGCGATAGTGGAAGGGGGTGGAAATGAAAAAATTCTGATTTTAGTTTCTCGAAAGCCACAAAGAATAGAAAGCTAATAATTGACAAGTGTATAGAGCTATTATACTATAGAGACAAAAACTAAAAACTACTAGAATAATTTAAACAAAAAAAATTGGCCAACAGTCTGGGCGCAACTTTATTATTAAATGGGTAGAAGTCCGAAACGTGTTAAATGCTGAGATGCGGTGTTGGTGACTATGTGACTGACATCCTAAGGAATAACCAGGAGGCGATTTGAAACGTTATTTTTTAGATTGCCAGCTGCATAGCAACCTACGCCGCATCTCAGCATTAAACACGTTTCGGACTTCTACCCATAAAATAATAAAGCTGCACCCAGACTGTTGGCCGATTTTTTTTTCTATGTCAAATTTGTTGTTATTAGAGAAATAGAGCAGCTAAAATTTATGATTTTAAGAGCTGCACATATATCTGATACCATAAAATCGAAACCTACGTGCCTTATGAGTAAGTAATTATACATGTAATTTTTCTATGATATAATTGTGGACTACTGATGTTCCCATGTTGAGTTTTTGATATGTTTTGAAAAACACATAAAAATAATGAATAATGTTTTCAAGATATTTAAGATTGAATGACAAAACCGTTAACTTTGAAAAAATTGCAAGATAATTTTTCTTTGTACACCCAACTCTCCTTTTACACGGTCTTTTTTTACACGACTTTGAAATTACACGGTCCACGAAGAAAGACAAATACCACTTTTTGCACAAAATTTTTGATCTAACACGAAAGCAAAAAAAATTCATTGGATGGCAAATAAAAAGGCATGGATGACGGCCGATTTATTCAAAAAATAGCCCTACGAACGCTTCGTTCCTGAAGTCAAGAAATACCTATATGAAAAAAAAGTTCTTGAATTCAAAGTAATTTTACTCGTCGATAATGATACCAGTCATCCTGTGCTAGATTATCTAAATATCTAGTTGGTATTTTTGCAGTCTAATACCACATCCTTGATTCAGCCATTGGATCAGGGTATAATAGCAACATTCAAAATTTATTACATTAAGCTAGCATTTAAATATGTTTTACAATCATTATACGATAATGGATTGTGTTACAAATGCTTCCTTTGCCATAAAGCTTATATTTTTGAATTTTTACTAACGAATTTTTTAAAATTGAATGTTGTTTATTTAAGAAATGAATTACATTTTATAGAAGTAACATAATATGGGCTTTCTTTAATTTTTTTTTTTTGCACGATTTTTTTGAACAGCATGCATGTAGTTATTTTTTGTAAATTGTTGAACAGATCTATGATTTTACTATGAGTATCATGTCTTTTTTTTACACTGTTTTTGTTGGAACGTATCTACCGTGTACAAACAGAATTGGGTGTATTCTCATGGGAATCTTGCCTAATAAATCATTCTATGATAAAAATTTAGGGAGATATGCATTTTCAAAAAGGACATACTATAATCATAACTAACAATATAGACATAGAATTTTTTTTAATTATATTATGTTTTTTACTAATTCTTTGAGTACACGAAGTTTCAAGAGAGTTGGCGAGGTTGTTACATATTTTGTAATATTTAGCGATTCTTGGTGGAATCCTTTGAATACCAGCCATACCAAGGACATTAAAAGCGGTTGCGGTTGTTCGGCCAAGTTAGCAAAAAGTGGAAAACACCTTCAGCTTAAGCTAAAATTTTATGACAATCCTTTTGGGCAAAAAAAAGAGGCTCGTTGTATTATTGAGCATATTTACTCCACTCCTTGGAGTAGCTTCCATGTAAAGGTCCTCGAAATAAGTGGTCCAATCATTTGCACTATAACTTCAGAACACATTTCTATGAAAGAACATAATTCATAATTTCTCAAATTTTGATTTCATTCGAAGTCCAGATAAAAATTTGATCTAATGAAAATAAATTAGAGTGCCAAATTTCCAAAGACTCTTGTGGGAAATTTTTGTGAAACTTCAGGTTGGTCGCAACACTTTATTATTAAAAATTAATAAAGTAAAATTTATGCTCAAGTGTAATTATGAAAAATATGATCTAGAATTCGAATAATTCTAACCCACACGAGTTCTGTTTATTCCCTAAGAGTTTACGTGACACACCTTTTAGAACAATTTCACATTGAGTTAAATGACTCATTTATACTTAGCTATTTTTAAAATTACCTTAGTCGTATGCTTTTAATTTTAAAATTATCCGAGATCTCCATATTTGCTTTCTGATTTTCATGACATGTTGTTGGCCATACGCGGTAATTATTACTTATCAAATCATTTGTTAATTGGTCCAGATTTGCATATTATTGTACTGCACCTGATTATCCGATACATACATAATTATTGTATTAAAATAAGCTATGCGGAACGGTCAACAGGTGGGCATAGGTACACTACTCGTATTATACCGAGTGGTTTGTTCACACATGTTTATGAGATAGTGGCGGTACTTGTGTACGAACATTGGTATCTTACCTATGTGTTATGACAAATTATCTGCAAAATAGTTCAATAGGCTAGTCAAATCAAAATATTGTTGTTTTTCGTTTCTTCCTGCATCGGTAAAAAATGTTTTTTCAAGAAAACTGGTTGCTATCCGCGACTCTATGTACGCGATTACAAGGAAAATGACTTTTACTTTTCGATTACATTGTAGCCGGCGTTCTGCTGTTAGGAGGTGTAGCCCAAGTGTAAAAAAACTTCTGAAATATCTTTCTAGGGTGGATACTGAACGCAGAGCTGCTATTACTTTGTTTAGTATAAAAGCAGCCAGAATTCTACTGAATTTATCAAATAAGTTTAACAACTCAAACAATCAACATGAAAGTGAGTACAGTGAAAAATATCTTAGAGTTTAGAGTTTAAAATCGGCATTTCTTTAATTTCAGTTCACCGCAGTCGTAGTCGTGTTGGCTTTGGCCCTTGGAATCGAAGCATCAACAATTGCATGGGGTCCATCAGTGCATGGAGGACCAGCCCTTTTGGGAGGACCAACAGCGTGGTCGCATGGCGCTTGGGATGGTGGTCATGGTGATTGGGACAATGGTGCATGGAACGGTGATCATGGTGCATGGAACGGTGATCATGGTGCATGGAACGGTGATAATGGTGCATGGAACGGTGATAATGGTGCCTGGGATAATGGTGCATGGGCTGGTAATGGTGCTTGGGGTGGTCATGGTGCTTGGGGTGCACATGGTGCTCATGGTGCCTGGGTTGCTCCAGCTGCCATTGCTACACACGCTGCCATCGTTCCAGCTCATGGCGCGTGGGCTCATGGACATGAAGGTAGCTACGTAGCCAAGACCCGCGGTGCTGTTCACGTTGCTCCATTGGCCGGACATGCCAACTCTGCTGCTTCCATCAACCTCCAACCAGCTCCTGGAACCGTTTAAATACTACTGATTATATTTTTTTGATATATCAGGAATGAAAAGTCACGACTACATGATCTGCCATAAAACGATACTTTTAAGACGCAATATTTTCAATGCATTGTAAATAAAAAAAACATTTTTATTTATTATAAAACCATATTGTTATTTTTTTGGAAGCCTCGTTAAGAAAACAGTGCCTTATTCGGGAAAACAAAAGGACAGAGGACCAGTCTTGGAAAAATCACAACCATTAAAAAGAAATATGACAAGTTCTCCTATTTTTAATTCTAACATTTTCCAATTCTAAGATTTAAATGGAACCTACTCCAATAAACTCTACTCATTGGATTAGGTTGATGAATAAGAGATAGGTACTGGTATCTTGTTGGCCTAAACATAATCATTGCACAACGTGTTTCGAGTTGACGCGATCGTCGAGTTGGGCGATCGTCCTAAGCACTAATCTTGTAAGGACTTGTGTATGGTAAGTATTCGAACGAGTGTCTTGATGAGTACCTAATTTTATTCTCTAATTTTATAGTGTCGAAAAAATCAAACCTGCCAGGCTTTACGAGTTCCCTTTTAATCGTGCAATAATTATAACCACGATTGTCGTATGGGAGCTACCAAAAGGATGTTGTGCGGACTTTCACTCACTAATAAACTCAACCTAATTCGCGATTTTGCATTCGTTAAAAGATTTGTGATCGGGAACATTATAGCTCAATATAAAAGTAATTCAAATTACAATATTTTTTTTCAAGCCTTCAGAAGTTATTGTCCAATGTTTGTGTGAACGACTTTTAAGAACAAAAAGATTGTGTTCATCTCATTAAATTCAACATCACGGAGCGTTCCTGTAATATGTAATATGTAACCTTAAGTAAGCTACTATTAGGCAATTTTTCAGGTCAGCTCGCACGTTAAGACGGCAGTACTTATAGCAAGATGGTTTTCAGTGACACCATCATGGCGATTCTAGACGTTTTATGTTTTGCCTTACGGGGAAGAGGGTAATTTTAACGAAACTATTTCCAGTGTTACCACCGTTTTCTGATCTTTTAGCTCTTTTGATGGGTCGGTCAAGAGAAATTAGTTAAAACATATTTTGCAATTCGAAGACAATTCTATTACAATTATAACATTAAACTGCTCTGGAACACACCATTTAGAAATGAGTAGAAAAAAATTTTCTATTTTGGTAAAAAAAATTCAAAAAAGTTCACTCCTGTGAATTTAATTCATTTCATTGTCATTAAAATACTGTAGATTGTCGGGTTTGCTGTGTTTCTTCATCCAGTCTCTCTTATCAACCGTAAATATATATTACCACGGTAGGATACAATCATAACTAACGTACCCAACCGATACTTTTTTGACGCAAACACGATGGTATCGTCAAGTGAGTAGAAGGATCATTACCAAGCCTTTTCTTTAAACAGGTGCCATTATAACTTTAAAATTGTTGTTAAGCTGTCTTTGGACGTATATAGAGCTCATTAAAAAATAATGAGGCCATCATCGGTGCATATAATGTAATAGTAGATCCCTAGTAAGTCCGTACAGGATATAATAATCCCTATAGAACAAATTAAAAATATCTGAGGTCTTTCGTAATATAATGCATTTCATGCCTTTTCATACATTCAGTCTCACAAAATCACTAGATGAGCTTCAAGGCTCGGATATAGTACTAAATTGGATAGTGCTAATTAAAATGAAATTAAGCCATTTAGGGGATGACCGATGGAAAATCTGCGTTACAAATGTCTTTGACCTCTTCATTTTTCCCTTAAGGACTTCTTTCTAGAGAAGACTATAAAATATAATTAAAAAAAAAATTTTTTTTTTCAATAAATAAAAATGTTTTTCCTTTTATTTACAGAGCGATTGATCAAAATATCGAATATGATTCAAAACATAATTTGGCGGTCTTGGAACACTTAGACGGTTCCTGGAGCAGGTTGGAGGTTGATGGAAGCAGCTGAGTTAGCATGTCCGGCCAATGGAGCAACATGGACGGCTCCACGGGTCTTGGCTACATAGCTACCTTCATGTCCCCAGGTTGAGTGAGCAGCTGGGATGATAGCGGCATGAGTGGCAACAGCAGCTGGAGCAGCCCAGGCACCATGTCCCCAAGATCCATCAACAGCAACGGCGGCTGGAGCAGCCCAGGCACCATGAGCACCCCAGGCAGTAGCTGGAGCACCCCATGCACCATGTGCACCCCATGCGGTTGCTGGTCCAGCAGCAATAAGGGCTGGTCCGCCAAGTACGGCTGGGCCACTAACAGCGGTGTAGGAAAGACCTGGTCCCCAGATTGCTGATGATTCGATTCCAAGGGCCAAAGCCAACACGACTACGACAACGGCGAACTGAAATCACAAAATTGTTAAACTGAATCACTGGTGTTTTCGTGGTAATCGTAGACTTACCTTCATGTTGATTGTTTGAGTAGTAAACTTTATTTGATAATTTCGATTGGATTTGATTTGTTTTTATACAAAACTCCGTCATAGTGGCGGTCTGGTTGCACATAAAAAACTCACACCAAATACGTGATACCATTCGATACGATTTGTCGATTGGCAGAAAAGTAAAAGTAATTTTCCTTGTAATTAAGTAACTACCGTACTTAGTAATAAACCAGTTGACAACAATATGACTTGATTTTAATATTTTCGTTAACTCTATCCGCATCTAGAGTCTTGCTAGATTTAAACAGTTGAATGAAATGATTAAGGCAGAAATCTTAGATTATTGACAGTATAAAAGCAGTCTGCTTCTGCAGAATATTATCAAATTGAGTTAACAACTGAAATTATCAACATGAAGGTAAGTTCAGGACAATTTTGATATAGTCTGTAGTTCCTTAAACTGTATTACTTTTTAGTTCGCCGTTATCGTAGTCGTGTTGGCTTTCGCCCTTGGAATTGAATCATCAGCCATCGCATGGGGACCACATTATGCTCCATCCTTGACATACACCTCAGTCAGCGGACCAGCCATCCTTGCCGCTCCAGCTGTAGCAACTGCTACCGCTTGGGGAAATGGTGCCTGGGGTGCTCATGGTAGCGATTCCTGGAATAATGGTGCTTGGGATGCTAGCAGATGGGGTGATCATGGAGCTTGGGCTGCTCCAGCCGCCGTTGCCGTTGATGGATCTTGGGGACATGGTGCCTGGGCTGCTCCAGCTGCTGTTGCCACTCATGCCGCTATCATCCCAGCTGCTCACTCTACCTGGGGACATGAAGGTAGCTATGTAGCTAAGACCCGTGGAGCTGTCCATGTTGCTCCATTGGCCGGACACGCTAACTCTGCTGCTTCCATCAACCTCCAACCAGCTCCAGGAACCGTTTGAATACTTTCAATTTGATCATAATAACGACTGATTAGAAGTTACCGAAACTGCTGATTGTACGAAAACTTTCGTATTGTAAATAAAATATTTTATTTATTACAAATATGATTTTTTTTCTTACAAAAGTAGGCAATTGCTGCTTTTCCTATTTTCCTTGAATTATTCATCAAACTTATGGTCAAGTTTTTGTCAGACCGAGCTGATGTAAACACAATTTTTATAAAGACATTTGTGTGATAGCCACTCGAACGAATAGATTGATAATCCCAGTTTTTTTTTCTTTCGTTAAAAATTTAATGCTCAGACTGAAGTCAATGAAATTTGAATTCTATGTTTTAAGCGTGTTTAATTTAATGAGTGTTACCACGATTTTATAAATGTTGGCATTCGAGATATCTGAAGGAGTGATGATATTTCGAGTAACAACGATCGCACCCTTACGAATAATATGAACCAGACGTCCACCATACTTCGGGACAAATCTAAACGCTTTTATATTGATTTAGTGAGTAAGGGTTGATGAATGCTTAATTTTTCCACCAACATTTACAGGGGAGACAAATAATTTTGGTTTCTAGATCTCAACAACCGTTTACGCTAGGCAGCTGAAACTTAGAAGTTATATAGAGGTTTACTAGTGAACCTATTCGCAAAATAAAATATTCGATATGAGTTGAGGGTGTGAGAGTTGGTAGGGAGGGGGGGGGGGGGGAAACAGTGCGTTGAGACATTCTAAAATCCATATCTCCTAAACAATTAGAGTCACGAAATTGAAATTTAATGGTTGTTTGTAGGTGTGCCAGTGAAGTGCGGGGGGGGGGGGGGGTAGGTAAAAAACTTTAGAATACGATATCTCACGAACCAATTGCGCTAGAAAAATGAAATTCGGTTTATGTATACACGTGGACAAATGGGGTTTGCTGTAAATAAAATATTTTATGGGGTCGGTGGACCATGTAAGTGGGGGGATAGGAATTTTTCGAAAAAATTACGTCTCATATCGTACGAACATTATAAGATAGACCCTTAGAATTTTATAGACCTCTAGCAAAAAAAAAATTGTTTGGGGGTGTGGGTGTTGGAGGTGAGGGTGGGAAAAGATGAAAACCGACTTTTATATCTCGAGAACCCAAAATGGCTGATAGCTGAATTTTTGTATTTAATTTAGATAGAGCTATAGTAGTGGCATGTTGTAAAATATAATTTTTTATAGAGGATTTATAGGAGTAGTAATCCATAAAACGGCTTATGCTAGAACGTTGAATGTAGATGTAGATGTATGAAAAAAGTAATTTAGATAAAAAAAAATTTCAAATATTCATTGGCGTACGGAAGGGTGGAAAAAAAATATCAGTGAAAATGGAATCCATATATTATATTTTCACGAATTTCGTTATATCTCTTTGGTCTTCTAGACTATATATTTAATTTTTGTTCAACTGATTCTCAACATAAATCCCCAGAAAGTGTTTTCATGATTTTTTCATTTTCAACCCCTAAGGGGGCGTAAAGTGGTTGTATACATTTTCACGAATTCAGCCTTATTCCTCAGATCTGATTAGATAACGAATCCCTTTTTACATCCACGAGCCTGTTTCATAATCGTTTAAAGTTTTTCCTGTTTCAATCCCAATAAGAGTATAAAAGCGTTAAACAGTTTTTCACGAATTCCGTCATATTTCTTAGGAGTGATAAGATATTGAATTGGTTTTTACTTCCTTTTGCGTTCTTTATATTTATCTATTTATAAAAAAACTTTCAAACCCATTTCACAATTTGTCGTAATTCTATCCCCAAGGAAGAGTGAAGGGGTTGCTTACAGTTTCAAAAATTTTCCAAAATCTCTAGTGTCTGATGAGATTTCAATTTGCTTTTATGTAATCGCCTAAGAACCTATTTCACAATTTTTCGATATTCAACCCCAAAGTAATGTGATGTAATGTGTTTGTATACGTTTTCACAATTCGTAAGATCTCTTAAGTCTGATGAGGCAACAAATTGCAACTTACTTCTATGCGCTTTTAGTATAAATAACATACCGAACTTCGAATCGTTTCCACAGCTTTTTTATATGTTTTATCGGCTAAAAACCTCTATTTTAAATATTTTAATTTCTATTCTAAGGATAAAATTAATTTTCTAAGAAACCTCCTAATCTTGAAATAAATGGTGGTATACTCCATTATATGTAGCAGTAGCGTAAGTACTCTAGTGCGACCCCATTTTAACCGCTTCCCGAACTATAACCCGAAAAATAATAAAGTTTCGCCCAGACTGTGGGCAGATTTTTCTTTGGGTAAGAGTTCAGGGCATATTTTAAATCAAGAAGCGACACAGTCTAAAGCCGATTAAAAAACGTGCATTGGACGTGTTTGATAACTTCACTATTTTATCAAGATCCTATTTCTAAGGCAGAATGTAAAATAAAATCAGAAATAACACCCTTTTTTCAATAAATAAATATGTTCTTGGCTTTATTTACAGAGCGATCGATCAAAATATCGAATATGATTCAAAACATAATTTGGCGGTCTTGGAAAATTTAGACGGTTCCTGGAGCAGGTTGGAGGTTGATGGAAGCAGCAGAGTTAGCGTGTCCGGCCAAAGGAGCAACATGAACGGCTCCACGGGTCTTGGCTACGTAGCTACCTTCATGTCCCCAGGTTGAGTGAGCAGCTGGGATGATAGCGGCATGAGTGGCAACAGCAGCTGGAGCAGCCCAGGCACCATGTCCCCAAGATCCATCAACGGCAACGGCGGCTGGAGCAGTCCAAGCTCCATGATCACCCCATCTGCGAGCATCCCAAGCACCATTATTCCAGGAATCACTACCGTGAGCACCCCATGCACCATTTCCCCATGCACCATTTCCCCATGCACCATTTCCCCATGCGGTGGCAGTTGCTACAGCTGGAGCAGCAAGGACGGCTGGTCCGCTGACTGAGGTGTAAGTCAAGGATGGAGCATAGTGTGGTCCCCATGCGATGGCAGACGATTCGATTCCAAGGGCCAAAGCCAACACGACTACGACAACGGCGAACTAAAATTGAAGGAATTTATTAGCAACGTTGGACTATATTGTTAATAATTTAAAAAACTTACTTTCATGTTGATAGTTTGAGATATAAACTTTATCTGATACCTTAATCGAGTTTCAAATTACTTTTATACTCACTTCAAAAGGTAGTTTACGTCTAACGCACTAACTACCACTCTGTATTTGCTTCAAACTGAAAAATAATGCGGACGTGATTGACAAAACATTTTACAAAAAAATACGCAACGCGTCTTGGACTGGTTTATTTCCAAATGCTTCCTAATTACAAGGAAAATAACTTTTACTTTTTGTGCAGACATTAAAACTCATTCAATGTTCTTGATTTTTTCTTAATTCCAACCGATAGTTGATATGATTAAAATTTGTATATAAGTGGCACAAATTTTTTAAAAAAATTATCAAATAAAGTTTCACACTCTATCAATCAACATGAAAGTGAGTTTCAGTTAATAAAAAAAATTGTAACCTAGTGCAAATTATTTTTTACTTATTTCATTTATTTCAGTTCGCAGTTATCGTAGTCGTGTTGGCTTTGGCCCTTGGAATCGAATCGTCTGCCATCGCATGGGGACCACACTATGCTCCAGCCTTGACATACACCTCAGTCAGTGGTCCAGCCATCCTTGCCGCTCCAGCTGTAGCAACTGCCACCGCATGGGGAAATGGTGCATGGGGAAATGGTGCATGGGGTGCTCACGGTAGTGATTCCTGGAATAATGGTGCTTGGGATGCTCGCAGATGGGGTGATCATGGAGCTTGGGCTGCTCCAGCCGCCGTTGCCGTTGATGGATCTTGGGGACATGGTGCCTGGGCTGCTCCAGCTGCTGTTGCCACTCATGCCGCTATCATCCCAGCTGCTCACTCAACCTGGGGACATGAAGGTAGCTACGTAGCCAAGACCCGTGGAGCCGTTCATGTTGCTCCATTGGCCGGACACGCTAACTCTGCTGCTTCCATCAACCTCCAACCTGCTCCAGGAACCATATAAATGACGAAAGGATTCGATTTCAATGGAGTGGAAAGTTGAAATTTGATCAATTAGCCTTTCGCTCTCACTGTACCAATATTTGAATAAATGTTAATTTATTAATCAAAATTTTGAATTTCCATTAAATTTCTACGTAGTGAAAAGTATCTGATCAATCTTAGTGAGTGTTGTAAAGTAATGCTAACTTTTCGAGATCCGGTACTACTTGATTCTTGGGGCCGTAAGTGAAGGTTTTGGTTATCTTAAAGTGTTTTATACTTGTATCTCCAATTTGCATAGTTTTTCGCTTTTACTTTAGTATATTTGATTTAAATCGTCAGATTTCGAAAAGTAGACTTTAATCAGGAAAAGTGTTTACATCATCCTCAAAAGATTTATTAAGATTTAAAAACTTAGAAACTGACTGTGGTTTCGAAGTTATTAATTTCTTTTGTAATACATAACGTTAATAAAATTCAACAGATTAAACAGAAACTAAAAAAAACCATTATAATAATCAAAGCAAGATTATTATAATTAACAGTTGTGATGGAAGTGGTGAAATAAAATTTCACAGAAAAAATAAATGATTATAATTTTTATAATAATAAAGTAAGGCGTAGCTTACCCATTTCGGGAGAACCCCAATATATCGGATTATTACCGTTTATTTCTGAGGACTGGGGAAAGGAGGATTCCAGGGTCTTTTTTAAAATTTTCTAAAAAGCACTTACTAGGTTTTGAAATGGGACAGCCGACTGACATCGATTTAATACCACATTCTTAACCTGAAATTTTGTATTTTACTTTATTATTGTTATAATTACAATACATACTTAATTCACATGAAACTCAAAAAAAAAAATTGCCTCCATCAAATTTGTATTTTCACGTTTTACGTTTACCATACCCCAAAACGGTTTGTCTCTCCGACTTATACGCAGTACGCAAACGCTTTGGAATGCACATAGCTCCCAAACCCTTTAGACTATTGAGTTAAAATTTTTTAGTGGAAACATTTTGGAGGGGATGGTGGGACCGTCTTAGACAGAAAATTTTTAGTTTTTAAATCTCTGGAACTGGTAATGCTAGGAAGTTGAAACGTGTGATTGATATAGAGCCATAACTGAGGATCGATTTGCAAAAAAATAATTGATATATATGGAAGCGTGTGGGCGGAAAGGAGAGTGGATAACAATGCGTTCGGAACGCTTGAAGGCTGAGAACAATGACAAAATCCATGTTTCATGAATGGTTTATTTAAAAAAAGATTAAAACTTGGTAATTATACATACAATAGAAACAATATTTTTAAGAGTGAGGGGAGGTATGGGGTGGAAAACATCCGAATTATTCCAGAAAGATGTAAATTGGCTTGTGTATATAAGTTTAAAACTCTGGGACGCTAAATGTAAAAATTTTAAGGAGCCGGTGGATCACGGAAGGGGAGGGGGAGTATAACAATTTCTGATCAAAATCCAAAATTATATCACGAGCGCTTCCGATATGATCTTGTATTTTTACAGTAGTTAGGCCCGATAGACCTCTAGCAGAGAAAAAAATTGTGGGTTGAGGTTCTGTTCCAGATTTTTCCATATTCAACCCTTAAGGGGTTGTGAAGAGTAAAGTTGTTGTGTTCGTTTCTACACTAAGTGGAAAATTCTGTTTCTTGAATGGTTTTGATTCTCCCACTCATAGCATGTAATTCATACAAACATATTATGGTTGCAATAAATATATTTGGTAGTTTCAAATTAATATGTTTGACCTAATCATGCAAGATGATGTAAAAGTGCTTTATGATAACAGCAAATATATTATATGATCAGTGCTACTATAGAATATTCCACATAACCATATAATGGTTCGTAACATTGTGCATGAAAAGATTACAAACATAGTATGGTTATCGCAATTATTATAGTAGTGTATGAGGATCCACAGTGTCCTTTTATAACATGATAAGAAAATTGGCTACAATTGGTCAAAAGAACCACACATCTTTGCTAGTCTCTACTTCTTATAATAAAAGTTCGATTTAATGAATGCTGTTCTACTATCACAAGAAAAGAAATTTTTATGCAAATTACGAATATGCCTCATAAGACATTATCTGAAGGATATCTCAACGGATGCTAATTGGACGATAAAATAAGGAATCCAAAAATCGGAATGTATCGGTGAATCATTCGCATTAGACAGGCTACTTTGCTTTCCAAGAATTTATAATCGCTTAAATACTGTACTTTGGAAAAATTCAATTTAAACAATATTTAATTTTTCTTTATAGAGTTATATTAATTTTTGAGAATGTACAATGCAGTCGAAAATTCTTTTAAATTCTAATAGAAATTTAAACGGTTCCTGGAGCAGGTTGGAGGTTGATGGAAGCAGCAGAGTTAGCGTGTCCGGCCAATGGAGCAACATGAACAGCACCACGGGTCTTGGCTACGTAGCTACCTTCATGACCCCAGGTGGAGTGAGCAGCTGGAACGATGGCAGCATGAGCAGCAACAGCAGCTGGAGCAGCCCAGGCACCATTATCAGCCCAGGAAGTAGCTGGAGCCCAAGCTCCATGATCACCCCATCTGCGAGCATCCCAAGCACCATTGTTCCATGAGTCGCTACCATGAGCACCCCATGCACCATTATCCCAGGAATTGCTGTCGTGAGCACCCCATGCACCATTTCCCCATGCGGTGGCAGTTGCTACAGCTGGAGCGGCAAGGATGGCTGGTCCGCTGACTGAGGTGTAAGTCAAGGATGGAGCATAATGTGGTCCCCATGCGATGGCAGACGATTCGATTCCAAGGGCCAAAGCCAACACGACTACGACAACGGCGAACTGAAATAGATAGCAATGTTTTACAAGCAAGTCAAATGAATGGTTGTATTATTAAACTCACTTTCATGTTGATTGTAAGAGTTATAAATTCTATTTGATATTTTTAAAAAATTTCATTCAACTTATATACAAATCGCAATCACATTAATCAGGTATCATGGTCACAAAAAAAAATTAACTTATAGGTAGTTTGGCTAATTTGATAGAATGGGATAAAAAGTGAAAGTTGCAATTCGCAAACGCGTGAATAACTTGCATTATTTTACTTAGGATATTTTGTTAATATTTTCATTATAGTGAAAAATCTGTTAATATTATTTGGAGGAATTCAGCTCTCACTACACGTATTTCAATTATAAAAACTGTAAAAGTATAAAAGCACAATGATATCGGGATCAGTATCAAATAAAGTTTATATCTCAAGCTATCAACATGAAAGTAAGTTTAAGAAATTATTAGCAATATAGTGCAGGGTTGTTAATTAATTCTTCCAATTTCAGTTCGCTGTTGTCGTAGTCGTGTTGGCTTTGGCCCTTGGAATCGAATCATCTGCCATCGCATGGGGTCCACACTATGCTCCATCCTTGACTTACACCTCAGTCAGCGGACCAGCCATCCTTGCCGCTCCAGCTGTAGCAACTGCCACTGCCTGGGGAAATGGTGCATGGGGTGCTCATGGTAGCGACTCATGGGATAATGGTGCATGGGGTGCTCATGGTAGCGACTCCTGGAATAATGGTGCTTGGGATGCTCGCAGATGGGGTGATCATGGAGCTTGGGCTCCAGCTACTTCCTGGGCTGATAATGGTGCCTGGGCTGCTCCAGCTGCTGTTGCCACTCATGCCGCTATCATCCCAGCTGCTCACTCAACCTGGGGACATGAAGGTAGCTACGTAGCCAAGACTCGTGGAGCCGTGCATGTCGCTCCATTGGCCGGACACGCTAACTCTGCTGCCTCCATCAACCTTCAACCAGCTCCAGGAACCGTTTAAATATTAAACTGGACTTGATCATCATTTATTATGCCGAAAATAAAATATTAATTTATTGAAATTCCATTTTTTATTAATTTTTAGAAGGGATTCATTTCAGTACCAAAGTTCAGTAGTTTAGTGTTCTCCATCTTTTTATTAAATTTTCAACTAAATTTAATTTGTTTGGTACTTGGCTATTAATTCCAGTTGTACCTTTTTTTTACATTATCAACTTTGCGGATATTTTCGGCTAATTGAAATGTTAAACATTGCATGCCCCACCGTTTTTATTAAATTAAACGAAAACTGTTAAAATTGCGACTAAAGTAATGGAATAGGTCTTTATTTTGCATTGTGTGTTTGAACCATCTACAGTAAGCTCAAATATACTTACTATATACAGGGTGATTCAGAATTGATAAGAAAAATTTATACATAAAGTACAGAAATTTGCTTTTGTATTTTTTTATAATAAGGTAAGCATTGTGATCGACCTGAAATTGCAAAAAAAAATTCTAGTAGACAACAAAAAATTAAAAAAAAAGTGTCCGTCTGTCCGCCGTATATGCCGTACGCAAATGCGTTTGAAGGCTTATAGCTTAGAAACCCGTTGAAATATTAAGTTAAATTTTTTTTTGGTGGACAGATTGGGTGAATTCGTTAAAAATTAAGCAAGAGGCAATTTAGAAAGTTAATTGTTTAGCGTCCCTGTATCGACACAACCAGTATTACATTTTGACTTTGACCACGTTCCCGACTATGACCCTAAAAATAAATTAATCTACCGTTTTACAGTTGGGAATGGCTTAAGATTTTCAATAACTTTAGTTGTAATTTTAAATATAAAATATATGTACATGGAATTAGTTTAAATAAAAAAAATTTATTTTTTCCTATACAGGACCGGTGCCGAAATTTTCGAATAAAGTGATAATTTTTTTAGGTCAATTAAAAAAAACAAAAATTGATAATAATAACATAAAAAAATGGAAAGGAAAAAAAAAAATGTAGAATGTGTAAATTCGAACTCACTTAATAATAATAAATCACTTTAGAAAAGTTGCTGTATTCAATTATTATATTTTGCAATGCACTTTCGTGGTTGCTTTGTTATGAATGAAATTACACTTAACTGACGAGTATCTACGAAACCTACAAGCGTGATAGCTATGAGTTCGTTTCCTATTATACTACATGTAGCGCGTCGCGAAATCTCTAAGTATAATCGGTGGTCTGTATGGTATAAGATATACGTGATCTTACTAGATTTTTCTTGTTGATATGCTTTTGTTTATGGATTGGATTGATATTATGTCTATTAGAACTCCATCAGAGATCACACACGAAAGTAATACTGAAAAAAAATGCAGAAAAAAAAACTTTTTAGTAAGTTGTTTTTTTTTTAAGAACACCGAACTAGATTTAGAAGGTCTGTCAAGAATATTGTAGCGTACAGCCGAGTTAGTTTTATAAAAAAGAGGGTTAAAAAATCCGACCGGTATGACAGTGCGCTAGTAGATGTTAATAATGTTTAGTACCAGTGATTGTGATAAGATCTGCAAGAAAACAAAGATGCCGAAAGAAGCACTTGGAGTTGCTTCCATACAAAAGTCTTTCAAAAAAGTGTGATTTCTTTTTTTCCGAATAACGTTGGTTATAACGCGTTGGTTTTTTTATGTGATTATGTTTGGGCAAAATACGGTTTAGTGTATTGCTCAATTTAAGTCGATGGTCTAAGTCACTAGTACTTAAGCAGTAATATTGTATATTTATATACTTATTAATGAAATATAATAATAATAATAATAATGTATTGCTGAAAAAAAGTCCTCAAAACATGTAGATCCATTTTCTGGACTCAATTTGAAATTATTAAAATGAGAAAATGTGAAAATGTGGTGAAATCAAGGTACTTACTCCTTGCTTTTAAAAATGGGGTGTTCAAGTTTTCTCGAATCAACTTAAATACACAGAACTAGTAGTAACCATGTGTTTTCGAATTTTGCAAAACCTCGTGCATTGGACAAAAATTAATTATTTTAGCAGATAGTTGTCCGAGGAAGTTCAGTTAACATTACTATTAACAGGTGGTTATTTAAAAAAATGTAGGACAGCAGAGAACTCTCATTAATCATTATGCTTAAAATTCGGCTGAATAAGATGTGCAACATAATTTTAATATTTAAATTTGTTATTGTTATTATTATTTTATTTTCAGTAAACATCTATTATGAGATTTTGATAAAAATGTTTCCACTTTCCTAAAAAATATTCCACTTCATCCGACTATTCGAACAGGTTAGCAAGCTTTTTTAACCTGTTAACCAATAAATGTTCTTATTTTATAAAAGAAAATATTTTCATTTTTACATCAGATAGTATAAATTTGTCTCTCTTTATCAAAAATTGTTCAAGTCCACTCTCTTGATTTCGTCAGCTGTCGTAAAACTAGTAAGCTAAGCCTAGGCACCAATCAAAATTAAGGACAGAAATTTCCTACGATCGATAAAAATTGTTATAACAAGACATGGACGCAGACGAAACTGAGTCTTGAAACAGGTTCGCAAACTGAAACTACCTTTACAATATTTAAATGAAAAAAACTGAATATCGTAATAAAATTATTATATTTTAGGTATGTACAGAGCAGTTGAATTTTATCATTGTTGCCGTAACTTAAACGGTTCCTGGAGCTGGTTGAAGGTTGATGGAGGCAGCTGAGTTGGCGTGCCCGGCCAATGGAGCAACATGGACGGCTCCACGGGTCTTGGCTACGTAACTACCTTCATGTCCCCAGGTAGAGTGAGCAGCTGGGATGATAGCGGCATGAGTGGCAATAGCAGCTGGAGCAGTCCAGGCACCATTATCAGCCCAGGAAGCAGCTGGAGCCCAGGCTCCATGATCACCCCATCTGCGAGCATCCCAAGCACCATTATTCCAGGAATCACTACCGTGAGCACCCCAGGCACCATTTCCCCATGCAGCATTTCCCCATGCACCATTTCCCCATGCGGTGGCAGTTGCTACAGCTGGAGCGGCAAGGATGGCTGGTCCGCTGACTGAGGTGTAAGTCAAGGCTGGAGCATATTGTGGTCCCCATGCGATGGCAGACGATTCGATTCCAAGGGCCAAAGCCAACACGACTACGACAACGGCGAACTGTAATGGAAAAGAATTTATTATAAACAAATCCAATAAGTAGGTGTCTTGTGAAACTCACTTTCATGTTGTTTGCTAGAGTGATAAATTCTATCTGATATTGTTTAAATACTTTGTTTCTGCTTATATACAAATTGGAATTGTATTAACCAGGTGTCTGATATGGTCACAAAAATTAAATTAATCTGCATTTCGTATATGGGTAGACATAAAATTTGACGGAAAAAAGTAAAAGTTGTAGTTAAAAAAAGTGACAAGGCAGTGTATGTACATTATACTTCTTACGCTCTTTTGCTAATGGTATAGTAAGCGTATATCTTTGATATAGAGTTTTAGAAGGATATTTATTAATGGTGATAGCCGAAATGTAGTTCATACTCATAATATTTCAAATATTAGAGAAGTATAAAAGCAAACAGACAGTAATATCAATTATCAAATAAAGTTTATTTTTCAAACTATCAACATGAAAGTAAGTTTAAGAAATAATGAGCAATATAGTTCAGCGTTGTTAATTAATTCTTCCAATTTCAGTTCGCTGTTGTCGTAGTCGTGTTGGCTTTGGCTCTTGGAATCGAATCGTCTGCCATCGCATGGGGTCCACACTATGCTCCATCCTTGACTTACACCTCAGTCAGCGGACCAGCCATCCTTGCCGCTCCAGCTGTAGCAACTGCCACCGCATGGGGAAATGGTGCATGGGGAAATGGTGCCTGGGGTGCTCACGGTAGTGATTCCTGGAATAATGGTGCTTGGGATGCTCGCAGATGGGGTGATCATGGAGCCTGGGCTCCAGCTGCTTCCTGGGCTGCCCCAGCTGCTATTGCCACTCATGCCGCTATCATCCCAGCTGCTCACTCAACCTGGGGTCATGAAGGTAGCTACGTAGCCAAGACCCGTGGAGCCGTCCATGTTGCTCCATTGGCCGGGCACGCCAACTCAGCTGCCTCCATCAACCTTCAACCAGCTCCAGGAACCGTTTAAATTATTGAATTGAAATATTTTCAATTTACTATAAATTATTACGATTTTTACAAACACTGTACTCTATAAAAATAAAACAATTATTTATTTGAACTCAACCATTTTGAACTTATCATAAGTGACCAATGATTGCAATGTGAAGTTAAGGAAATTTCTCAAGTAGTTACATTGCATGAAAGAATCTATACAATATTTAAATCTCTTGCGGTGATACGCTTTTGTTTCAATTTAACTCTGCCAACAGTCTGGGAGCAACTTTATTATTTTTCTGGACATAGTCCGGGAAGTACTTGAAGCAATGGCGCGTCTGAAGTGTTTACGCCACTATCAACCCTTAGAACATTAATAAATTTTTTGACAGAATCATGACAAGTAATAATCGTAGCTCGAGAACAACGTTCGTTAACATTAATAACGTAGTAGTCCTAGTTACCGAAATTCACTTGAACAGATACTACTTTCGCATTAACCAACATACTGAGGTTATTTCCGATAACAAAATTTGAAAGGGGCTTTAGCCAACAGTAAGGGTGAGACTGAATTAATTTATCTAATATGATGTGTTGTGCATCAATCCATTGCTTATGCGTCTTAAAATTATTTTTTAATGAATATGTAATACCACAAATAACAAATATCTAAACCAAATAAATAAGCAGTTTACAAATTCAAAATTACGAAAAAAATTGCTTTGTCAATTTTGAAATCTGTAATTCAGTTGATTTCAATTCATGATCAGTATATATTTTTCGAATATCAAGAGAGTTTTTAGAGTTTCAAGCTCAAAACTGGAGAAATAAAATTTTTGACAAGGGAAGTAAGGTACGTGGAAAGGGGTTGTTTACATCTTCACGAATTTCGTTATATCTCTTAGGTCTGCTGAAATATCGAACTAATTTTACTTCTACGGGCTCTTTATATAAGCGCCTAGAATGCAGATTTTCAGATTTTTTGATATTCAACCCGAAAGGGGTTGTAAAGTAGTTGTGTGCGGTTTGACGAATTTTGGCATATTTCGTAAATCTGATGAGATGTCGAATTCGCTTTTACTTCTAAGTGATTTATACGACTAAAAACTGATTTAAGCGTTGTTACGAATTCCGAGTATTTTGAGGAAAGAAATATTTTTTGTTATAGATTGACTCTTATAATAGAAATACTAGTTTTATATTATCAAAAAATCTTTGTCTACTAGATCAGTCACGTACAAAATAGTTTCCACTTAAGAACACCATTCGAAGAACATTATTAGGTAGACAATGTTCTATTTAATACATTTTTTTCTCTCTAAAAATAGTGCCAATCATTAAATTATTTAAGCAGACAAAAATGCTACAATTGCTTCATAAATTCTCAAGGTCGTCTTAGTTATGCAATTAGTTAAATTACGACTACTTGCATATGTACA
This sequence comes from Beris morrisii, assembly GCA_951812415.1. NCBI lineage: Eukaryota > Metazoa > Arthropoda > Insecta > Diptera > Stratiomyidae > Beris > Beris morrisii. The sequence continues at coordinate 22,633,613 of OX638311.1, forward strand.
TACGAGTATATCTAAAACGTGTAATTTTTTTTAAGTTTTCTACACTTAACCCGTGACAACTATCCCTTCCGTGTTGACCATAGATACGAATGTCGTAGCAAAACACCATAAAAGAAAATAAATATAAAAATAGTTCGGAAGAGATCAATCAGTATAAAAAATCTAGCAACTTACAGTTTCAATCTTTTCAAGATCAATAACATCTAATAGTCCAGTTTGACATCAGATCAGGTTTCAATATTGTTTTTTTTTCTTCAAGCACTCACAAAATCGATGAAGAAATGATTTGCTTGGTACAGGTAAAATATATGTTGCTACCTGTGTAAAGTTTGTAACATAGCTAACTACTGATTTTCATACTACCTAGGTGGTACTAGTTTTGAAAAGTGGGATACACTTCAATCAATTAATTAATGCATGGAGCACTTGAACTTATTTTGATTCTGGTATTTAAGAATGCGGGATTTTGAACTGGTTTTGATTTTAGTTGATAATAGAAAGAAAAAAATAGTTGAAAAATTGTTTGCATGCTGTACAATTGACTACAGCACTGTTATACGAGTAAGTATCATAATTGATTTAATCAATCAATGTTGGCTTTTGGTCACAAATTTACCATAAAAACATTCCGCGGTCACGATAGGCTGCAGTTAATCGTACAAATTTTGAAATGAAATACTTAACTTCAATGTTTATTGTTCTTGTAGTTTGAAGGAAATAGAATATAGGGTGCCCTATTTTAGTGGCGATAAGTGCAAAATAAAAGGAGATAAGTGCAAAATATGGTAAATATGGTAAATGGTAAAAAAACTTAAATTCTGTACGACTTTTAAGCCACTACAATATCAAAGGATATTTCAAACACAAAGTATTAGAACCACACTACTCTTATTTTTTTTTTGTGATCAAATTAAGTAAGTGCCGTATCTCACAAAATAACACCCATAACAACTAAGAAATCGTTCAAAATTACTATAATGAGCTAAAGTAAAGGTTAAGTAAAGGTTAAGTAAAGGTTAAAAATCAGATTATAAGCTTCAACTCCAATACGCTCACCTGTCATATTTGCATTTGTCGCTTATCCTCTACTAACATTCAATTATCTATTGAACATATTAAATTATTATGTAATTATTCTTGAAGAACTTTTGTATGGTCTTTGAGAAACAAACTCCTGGACTAGTTTAAAATTATTATATAATATTTTATATTTTTGAGTATTAAGTATAACATAGTCTTTATTTTGCTTCGTTGAGGACTTCCAGCTATTTTCAAGACGAATGATTTTTGTTGTACTATGCATCATTTCTTCAACCATAAAACTACTCATTATAACTGCCATCGTTTGTATTCAACTTTGTCAACCAGCTACATGCTTCCGGTTATAAGAGCACTAAAGCTAAACAAAATAGTACAATTCAAAATTTGTATCCCACAATGAAATTACTTTCCTTTTCACAACTTTTTGGAAAACTCGTAACATTCGCGTCTTTTCATATAATCCTTTTTGTTCTTATCTGTATTTATTATTGAATTAGACTGTATAACAGAATTCAACTTATTTTAGACTGGATTGCCTAAATGATTTTTTTCGCTCAAATTCAAGAGTTGTTCAAGAGTTATGGCAGTTACTGAGCTACGAGAAAAATAGAAGAATGTTAAGGACATTCAAAATTGTTATAAAAAGAAGACTTTAATGAGGTCCCTTTTCATTTTTACTTCATTATTTTTATAATAACCTCTCAAAGGAACTTGTTTTAAGGGTAAGTTGACGCCTGTATAGAGCCACAACAGTGGCGCTCAAGTAAAATAGAATAATTTTGATAGAGATGGCAAGTTACAGGTATGGTGGGTTTTTCTTTATCTCAGGCAGGGGTTAACGCTAGAAAGTTGATACAGATGCACCAGAAATTTTTTTTTAAACAAAACAAAAAGTGTGATGTGCCAGTGCTCTTTGTAGCGTGAACCCCCTACGAGAAGGACGATTGTTGTATTCCTTTTTCACGAATTTCATCATATCTTTTAAATTAGTCGAGATCACAAATTATTGTTACTTCTCTGGGCTCCTTTTATGAGTGCCTAGAATAGGTTTAGCAGATTTTTCGATATTTAACCCGCAAGATGGTATAAAGTAGATGCGTACGTTTTCACGAATTCCGACATATTTTTTTAGGTCTTATGACGAAATCTTGAATTTACTTCTATTTCTAAGATATTAAAATAAAATCGCCTATACACTGTTTTAAGCTTTTTTCCATAGTCAAAACCACCAAAAGGGTGTGTGTGTTTTCACGAATTCCGACATATCTTTTAGATTTGTTGATTTTTACTATACCGTTTTATATAATCGGCAAAAAATCGGTTTCAATTTTTTTTTTATATTTTTTTTTTTATATTCACTATGTTTTTATCGAAATAGAAAAAATTTTTAAAAATGATTCATTTTGTTACAAAACCATCGAACCAGCGATTTTAAGGAAGAGTGATTTTCGATTTTGTTTGGTTAGTCCAGCAGATCATACATTGCACCAATACCGCAAATAGCGCAGTTTATGTGTGTGTTTTTTTTGCGCACTTATCCAGAACAGATTAGGTTAGAAAATGTATATACAAAATAACAACAACATTGCTGTTTTTACGATTCTTTATAACTTTTTTCAATAGATAGTAGGCTAGATTAGAGAATTTATCGAGATTAGTTCCCCCAGTGAGCTTACTGGGTTAACTATTCCGGTTAAAATCAATATTCTAGCCTACTATCTACAGGGAAAAGGAATAAAAAATAACAGAAACAGCAATATTCTTGGTGTTTTCAATGTAAATTTTAATCACTACTCTAATCTGGATAAATGCGCAAAAAAACACACCTATTGTTGTTGTAATTTGCATCTCAACTTATCGTGTACTAATAATTAAAATGATATGACTTACTTACTTATTTATTTATTTATTACAGTTATTCTATAAGATATTTACAGTTTATAAAATTTTTGTAGAGATCAGACGTGGAAAAAAATAACTGTCCTTACAACTATAGTGCAGTAATTGACAAATTATGTTATTAATTAAAGTGATACTTCATTTAGGAAAATTCTTTTTAAAAACCAATTAATAAGAACTTAAAACTAACTGAAAACTATCTTACAATACAACTAACTTATTTAGGCAGCTTAGAAACCACTCTACATTTTAAATAGTACTGAATAGTTCTGTATAAAATGATATGAATTTCTCTTTCCATAGCAATGTTAACTTTGTTTATTATCAGAGATAAGATAAACAAATGTATATGTTTTGAAAAAAAAGGTTTGTTTAGATAAATATTTATATTAAAAGAATCGGAACTTACTTCTGCAGAACATCTCCAATTTAATTTTAATATCTCAACGAGTACAACAATTTCAGGACACTATTTTTTTGATGTTTCAGGTCTATCATAATACTTTATTAAAAAAAATAAAGTAAAATGTGCAATATTTGTTTGTGAGGTTGTTGAAATCTCCTAGTAATTTTTTTTTGACAATCACATGTAGTTCATGAGTGGTGAAAGAAATTAATAAATTCAGATACCGAATTAAATATTTTTACGACCATTTTTTGAGTTCTAGTGCCTTAATGTTGCAAAATGCCAATAATACTACTGGACAGTACATTTCGGTGATTGTTTGGTTCAATTGATTTTGTGATTCTAGTCCATGGTGTATTTTTTCCACACAATCTGATTATTTTTCAATACGAAGTCCAGAAGTGGTTATATTTCGGGACGCAGTCATATAACACTATTTTTTTCAAGACAGACACCCTCAAACAATTAAATAGTCAACCTGTAAAATAATATGTGTCAATCAATCCCGGTTATTCGACTCGTAGAATGTCTTTTTTTCGAACATGTCAATTTTTCAAATTTCAAAATTTTTAGTTACTTGAAAGAAAGATTCTTGTTAGTCTAATGAGCGAATTACATGTTTTCCGACTATCGCCGGTAATTAATAGCTATCAAGATAACAAATAGAACTAAATCTAAACTTTGTAGTTGAGTTACTAGTAAAATATTAATGCATATATTTGCTGACTGTCTTCAATATGCTGCAGCTTAAGCTAGAACTTTACCTTCATTCGATTTTCTGTTAGTGATATCATCGTCCCTTGACGCTTTTAACTTTCTGTTATCTACTCTTACTAGTTTAAACCCCAATTGTCTTTACGTCCTGTTCATCTCCCGATGAAATAGATTGATATTGTTGAGGATTTCGCTGTATCTGCGATATGCAACCAAAATTTATTACCGCGAATTATAATTTAGTGAAATGTTCCGTAGTATAAGAGTGTAGAGTAAAGAGTCAAAAGTGTTTCGCTAGTTGGTGGGTGCTCTCTGATTGCTGTTATTATAAATATACCTTTATGTAAATATTAGCTGAAAAAACATTGATTCTTTTTGTGATAAATACTGTTTATTGAAACAATTTGGGCAATTTGTGCGTTTAATGTTGTATTTAAATGGTTCCTGGAGCTGGTTGAAGGTTGATTGAAGCAGCAGAGTTAGCATGTCCGGCCAATGGAGCAACATGAACGGCTCCACGGGTCTTGGCTACGTAGCTGCCTTCATGACCCCAGGTGGAGTGCGCTGCTGGAATGATGGCACCATGAGTGGCAATAGCAGCAGGTGCAGCCCATGCTCCGTAAGCAGTAGCAGCTGGAGCGGCCCATGATCCATGAGTGGCAATAGCAGCAGGTGCAGCCCATGCTCCGTAAGCAGTAGCAGCAGGAGCGGCCCATGATCCGTAAGCTGAAATAGCAGCTGGAGCTGCCCATGATCCATGGTTACCCCATGCGCGACCGTCCCAAGCACCATTTCCCCAGGCTGTAGCTGGTCCTGCAGCTAAAAGAGCTGGGGCAGCATGAAGTGCTGGTCCACTGACAGCAGTATAGGAAAGAGCTGGAGCATAGTGCGATCCCCATGCAAGTCCTGATGCTTCGATTCCAAGGGCCAAAGCCAGAACGACTACGATTGCAGCGAACTGGAAAGTGAATTTAGGTATTAGTTCCAAATATTGGCAGCCTTAGTAGCGTAATCCTTACTTTCATTTTGACAGTGGGTACAAGAAATGAATTCTTCGAAGTTCTAAGATTGTTTGATAATTTTAAGTGGTTACAAACTGTTTATATAGGTACCAATATTCCATATGAACTACACAATACACGACAATAGTCAACTATCAGTTTTCGATTAATAAAAACTCGTTCAACATTACCATAACAATTTTTTTTCGAAAGGTACCAACCTGATGCTAATTCTATAATATGTCTACAAAAGTAAAAGTGTTTTCCTTGGGATCATCTAATTTTTTTGACCACAATCATTTTTTCTGTGCACCTAATTATAATAGAAGTTTGAACAGTGACTTCTAGTACTCGTACGTTACATCCACAAAAGATCTCGGAACAGCAGAGAACACAATCGTAGTGCAATGTCACATACTAAATAATCGAGCCTGATTTAATGTTGTATTACAAGTACTTGTAACATCTCTTTAATGTCGCTTAAGATTATGTAGATGTTGGCCTTCTACGAAAATGTTATATGAATTTGATTGCATGTTCGCTAATAAAAATAAATAGTTCCAATCAAGGATATCAAAAAGGCTGCAATCTTCACACTCTGAAATTAATAAAATTTTAAACAAAAATTTTGAGATCTGAGATACGACATGAAACGTGGAAAAAAAATGTTCAGGGTAGCAATTTTTTTTTTAAAATCGATAACTATACTTTATTATTAAAATAATAAAAACCCGAAGTTCACAAAACTTTGCTTTTCAATTTGTGAAAAGAGTGCTGGCACCCTAAAACAATTTTATGAATATCGTCCTGGTTAATTTTTAAGGGTGCTTACATCAATGTTACATTTCGACTTTTACCACGTTCCCGTCTATGATCCAAACTAAATTTATATTTTATGGGTGGCAGTAGTGTACGCACTTCTCTCGCACCCCACTTTAATCGCTTTCCAGACTTTATAGGGTTGCGCCCGACTGTTGGCAGATTTTTTTTTTATATATTTTTTCTATTTCAATAAAAACTCAAAAAACTCAAAAAAATCAAAAAATTCTAAAATCGATTTTTAGGCGACATTTAGCTCGATTAAGTACAAAATAATTCAAATTCTCATCAGACCTAAGAGATATGTCGAAAATCGTGAAAACGTATACTATCATTTTACTCCCACCCACAGGTTGACTATCGCAAAATCCTCATATCAATTTTTAGGTGTTTATATAAAGACCACAGAAGCGAAAGGGAATTCGATATCTCATTAGGCCTAAAATATTTCTCGGAATTCGTGAAAACTTGTCCAACTCTTTACACCTCTTTAGGGGGACAAATATCAAAAAAGGCTTAAATTGACTTTTTGGTGAGTTAGGGAAGTTTACTAATAACCTTCCAACTCCATCCATGCTAGAAAAGAGGGTTAGAGTGAGATGTCAAAATGAAATTTGTTAAGGGCTGCATTGCATATGACTTTAATCACATCTGTGACTAGACTGTTGAAAGATTCTTAAGGGATTCGATACAGCCAGAAAATACTTAATTCAGGGGTTGCAATGAATAAGAAGAATTTAAAATACAAACAATAATTCATAATTATTCATTCAATCTTTTTTTTCTCAACTAAAGCCGAATAAACGAATACCAAAAATTTCGCAATTCAAGTTCAAGGCTATTAAAGTCTCAAAACAACTTTTTTTTCTTAATCAGTCTTTTAATCAGAGATTACAGTGACATGAATAAATCAAAATAATGCCGACTAAATTAACGTTACGAAAATTATGCATGCTTTAGAAGTGTGTTATGCTTGAATGCGCAACCGGCTCAACATTGCGCAAGTTCTGCGCATACCTTTTGATTTGATCTCCTATTCAGTTTCCTTGTGCAGTAAGACGCAGTGGTACTAGTAACATGTGGTCAGAAATTAATCTATAGATACGACGATTTTCCGATCGTTACGAATCGAGTTTAACGTCGGTATCTTGTACTCAGTCAGGTACTGTCCAAGTTCAAAATCATTATTGCGTTTGGTAGTTATCTCGGCGCCCGGTACATACCCGATTACAAACAAATCAAGTTTTTCGATCGTAATAAAAATAAAAAGTGTTAGTCCACACCCATGCATCTAATCCCATGTTTAGATACAAGGAAATTCACTTTTACTTGCAGTTATCCACTTAACAATTAGTGCTTACTGTGTGCATTATCTGCAGTAAGTACTCGTACCTATAGTATTACCTGTGTAATGATCTAGCGATACAAACAGCTTGCCTTCGGGTACATAGTGCAGCAATCGTAAAACTAATTTTTTTCGATGCAGTTACTATTTCAAATGTAGTTCGTTTGTTAGCTTTTCGTATAAAAGGAGTTAAGAATAGAGTAAAATTATCAAACAAAGTTCAATATTCAAACCATTCACTTCCTTGCTCTAACGAGTACTACCATAATATCAATATGAAAGTGAGTTTTGAAGTCAACCAACGAATTAGTCCTTAATTTTAATCGGGATCTTATTTATTTTCAGTTCGCCATTGTCGTAGTCGTATTGGCTCTAGCCCTTGGAATTGAATCGTCAGTATGGGGACCAGCTCTTTCCTACTCTGCTATTAGTGGACCAGCTGCTATCCACGCTCCTGCTCTAATTGCTGCTCCTGGAATCGCTACTGCATGGGGACATGGTGCATGGGGTCATGGTGCCGGAGCTTGGGCCGGACCAGCTGCATGGGCTGGTCCAGCTGCCTGGGGAGGACCTGGTGCCTGGGGAGGTCATGGTGCATGGGCTGCTCCAGCTGCTATTGCTACACACGCTGCCATCGCTCCAGCTCATGGCGCGTGGGCTCATGGACATGAAGGTAGCTACGTAGCCAAGACCCGTGGAGCCGTTCATGTTGCTCCATTGGCCGGACATGCTAACTCAGCTGCTTCCATCAATCTCCAACCTGCTCCAGGAACCGTTTAAGAATCTCATTATTGTAATTTACAAATATGTATTATGGTACAACTTGACTTAGTCCACCTATCACAAATGTCTATTATAGTTTAGTCTCTTTCCTGATTTCTTCTTCTTCTTTTCCTCTATAATTGCCATGTTTTTTGCATTGTAAATAAAAAACATATTTTTTATTTATTATAAACTTTTGATTTTTATTTAACAGAATTGGAAAGTGGCTTTCCTTAAATTCAAAGGATTCAGTTACGCTTTCATATTCACAAGTAGTAAAAATGTACTTGCTAGACCCAGCGTAACTACATCAGGTACCTCAAATCTAAATATTAATCTTAAAAATCTGTTAACAGTCTGGGGGCAACTTTATTATTTGCTTTTGAAGGCTCGTAAAGTTTAAATTTTCAGCTATCTATCATTAGCGGTTTTTGAGATATAGGAGTCGAAATTTTTTCATTTTCATCTTCCTCTAGGCTTCTCACTTCTAACAGCATCACCAAAATTTTTCTGCTCGGTGCATTTTAGGCCTATCTTTTTATTAATACCAAAGTCCTATCTTGAACAGTTTTTGAGATATGATACATATTTTTAAAATTCTAACCCCCACACTTCTATACGCATTAACCAGGCTTATACATTGTAGGTGTTTAATACTATGGTTAGCCTTGATTTCAAGTAAAAAACAATTGTATTAAAATCAAACTCACACTTTGTATATTCGCTTTCAGTTGTTAGTAATTATCACAATACCGACAACGCTTTCCAATTTCATGTACTACTCGATCACTGCTCGATCGCTGCTGCCAATCAAAATTTCTTTACAAATACTTTCGCATAGAACTGACCGTCGTCTCGATTTCACCGCAGTTAAAACTGCCCTGTCTGCAAACTATGTAGCGCACATATGCTGCATGTGGAGATAGCATGTTCGGTTGTGTGTGTGGAATATTCGGAAGGTGTGGAGAACATGCAAGAAAAAAGTGAGAGAGAAGAGTGTTCGAGAAGTATGCAGACATTTCTCCACATTCCATTTGGATATAGGAGACGTGGCTTTCTCACTGGAAACTGATGTAATTGAGTTACCAGGGTACATGTAACAATACACCTTACCTCTTTTCCTGTGTTCGGTATAGGCGTGGACTCCCAACATTTTGCACGAAAAATATGTAACAAAAAAACAAAATCTTCACAAACCAGTAGGTCAATATCCTTTTTCAAATATGGATTTCATTCTTGGACAGCGCATTCAAACTTTGAACTGGAACTGGTGTTTTATTTATTATTTAAAATGACTCAATTGATTTGTATTTTAACACTTTTTTGGATGAGCCTAGTTAAGATGTTTGATTTTTTAGTTTTTTACTTTTTATCTACGGATATATAAATATGTCCACTGTTTGTTAATTCTTCGTTGCAGAACTCTAATCACTTTTCAGCAAATTTATTTTTTTGGTGCTTCCCTACGGTATGAATCTAATAAGTTTCATATTCCGAGAGTGATCGCCCTGAAAGCGCAGAATGACAGAGCCAAAGAATCTGCAAAAGGAAATTTTCTACTTATGAACAACAAGAGAATATTGGGGTAGGTCAAAATATGTTTGACGGTTATTTTTTGCTCTTTTTGAATTATCTCGGTATTTAATGTATCGAATTACAACTGATTTTAATTCAAACAAGCGTTCACCCGATTTGTGTCACTACATAAATGTCAAAACTTTTTGATGGAGTAAGTAGAGGAAAGTTTAAGGAACATTGTCATTTGGATTTTTTTTCTAAAACAGTGACATCTATTGTTTAGCAGTGAAGTGCAATTTTTCTCTGATCATTTCTGTATGCTCAAGAAATCGAAACTGAAAAATTGTCTTGAGCTTTTGTTGAACATTTTCTTTAAGAACGGAAATTGCTTGACATAAGTATAAGGCAATAGAGATACAAAATTTTTAAATTTTTGTTTCAATCCGTTCGTTCCCTTTCCCAACTTGCACAAGGGACTACCCACTCCAATCACTATCAAAATTTGAAGCTCATATTCTTGAAAGTTTTTGAGTTATTGTAAAGAACGGAACGGACGAGTTGGCCAAAATTCAACTTTTACGGATCACATAACCTCACTTGTTGGAAACTGACATTTGAAAAACGTAATATGTTAATTTGTGTAAATATGGATGATGAACAGCTTATCGAAGCCGTTAGAGCTCATGAAGAGCTCTATAACAAATAAGTCGTGGCTATATGCAGACGCAAGCCAAAGAGAGAGTGTGACAGGAATTGAACGGAACGGAGCATTATGGCCAACACTTATATTTGACGTAACGGAACGGATTGAATCATGACGGAACGGAACGGGAGCATTGTGTTCGGGCCTTTAGTCAAAAACATTTGTTTATTGAATTTATATGGCATTCATAGGGCCTAGAAAAATACAAAATTTGAGGGAAGGTTTTTTTGTAATTTGATTTTTAAATTTCAGGTCGATAGCAATATTTAATTATTAAAAAAACAAAGGAGCGTGAATATAATATATAATATATATGAGAGTAAAGGAAATGAAAAGAATTTTGATATTATAAAATAAAATACGAGTACCTACCTTTCTAATAGTTATACAATTTTATTACACGTACATATGTATATCTAATAAATTTTATAATATAATGAATTTACTATTTCATTATTTACTCCATTTTTAATAGCTACTTAGACTGGCCTAATGGTCCGGGTTTTTTTTGAGCATTTTTTTTAAATATCACAGTTGCCGCCAAAATTATGTAAAAATAAAACAATTTTATATCTCTAATAAATAATATTATTTATTGAATATGTTGCAAGGGAGAGGAGATCATAAAAAAATTTATAATCGAATAAAAAGTTAAAAACGTAAATTTAATCGCTCCGGTTCGGAATTTTTTTTATCAGTTTAGACGGTACCTGGGGCTGGTTGAAGGTTGATTGAAGCAGCAGAGTTGGCGTGTCCGGCCAATGGAGCAACATGAACAGCCCCACGGGTCTTGGCTACGTAGCTACCTTCAAGTCCCAAATGAACTGGAGCATGAGCGGCAACTACAGCTGGAGCGGCAGCGACAGAAATGACTGGTGCTGGAGCCCAAGCTCCATGAGCGGCCCAAGCGCCATGGGCTGCTGGCCAAGCGGAGTGAGCGGCAATGACGGCACCAGGAGCAGCAGCAAGGGTTGAAGCGTGAACGGCAACAGAGGCGGCCGGAACATGGGCGTGGGCAACTAGAGCAGGTCCGCTGACGGCAGTGTAGGAGAGAGGTGCACCCCAGGGGATGATGGATGATTCAGTTCCAAGGGCAAGGGCCAACATGACTACGGCAACAACGAACTGTAAGGGTGAAAATTAAAAAAAAAATTATTAGCAACAACAATTAGTACAAAGCACTGAATCTCATTTCCTTACCTTCATGTTGATGGATTTTTTTAAAGATTAATTTTTAATCAGGGAGATGTAAACACTTTGAAAAGTGATTTAAGTTTGATGCATAGCGATAATTTCCTAGTTGCTTTTATACCAAATGCTGTTCACGGCAAAATACTGATTTCGATTCCACTAGTCGACACAAAGGTTCACTAATGTCACATATGAGCATAGTGGGCTGAGGTTCAGTGAAAGTGATTTTCCTTGCAGTTTTATGAATATGTTGAGGCGTGGTGGTAGAATTCTTTACCATGCCATGATGCGATCTAGTGCCAGAACCTGATTTTAATTTTAATTAGCATTTTGTACTGGCAAGACTACTTCAAATGATTTTGAACTTGAATTAGCTAGCCGCTACTTAACCCAGGAAATTCTGATTTCTTCTAGATCCGTGTAATTGAAATTATATTTTTTTCTTATATCAATTCAATGATATCAACTTTTTCATAAATCAAACCTGTAATTACATTGCTAAAATCACATATTGATCCGTGCTTTTTATTAAATTCTTTAAGACTGTAAGTACTTACATTATATTACGCAATGTCTTTTACATCAAAATAATTACCTGAACCTAATTAAATTTTAATTGATATGAATTAACTCTGTACTCTTTGGACTTCTAGACGCTTTTAGCCACTGATTTTGGTTAAATCAGGGACTTCAGGTAAATTGTGTTGCATTTCTTAGGTATTGCACTTGATTTCTTCGGGGCAAGTATACTCGAACAGCAATAACTCTTGTTTTTATAACTTTAAATTTGCACGCTTCGGCGATTCAGCGAAATGGGAATTAGTTTGGGTTGGACTAAAAGCCAAACAGATATGTACACCTACTCGTAAAACATGGAAAAAGTTAGTAGGATTTAGTGCGGAATTTCTTTAAGATAGGAGTTTCCGTGTATATTATAATAATGAATATTGCGATTTCAGATTGCAAACGATTTATAGACATTACAATGTAAGAACCTGCAGTTATCGTGTGTAGAAATCTAGGAGCTAGTGAACCGTATCAATGTTTCCTACCTGTGTATTTATAATATTTTATTTATATAGGTAGGTTCTACTGATATTGATTAAGTCTTATTACGTTTGTCCCATTTCAAAAAATAGTAAGTGATTATTAGAAAACTTTCAGGAGGAGCGCAAGAACCTTTTTTTTTTTACGGCCGTCGTTATAACTTATGAGGTCACCCTTTAATGCGATCGCACAGCCAAAACGGCATAGGTTGGGGATAAAATGGTGTGGCAGGGGAATTAGGTCGGTGGAACGGGAGGGAAGCTTCTGAAGTGTGGGTGGACGTTGTTTTTGAACTGCTGAAGGTTATACTTATCAGGAAACAGATCGGCCAGCAATGCGTTCCACATTACTGATGTTCGGGGGATAAAGGACTGCCTAAATTTCACTGTTCTCCACGAATGGGGCTAAACGGTATACTCGTGTGCGCGTGAAGCTTGTCGAGTGTTACGGGGGACCACTAAGAGTGGGGGAATAAGTTCTTTTAGTTCCTTACTACCTTTACCATAAAAATATCGATAGTAAATACTGAGTACTCCGACATTTTGGCGATGCTCAAGGGAGTCTATAGAAGCTTAAACGGCTTCGTCTCCAATTAGTCGGAACGCATGTTTTTGAACACGGTTGAGCAAGGCTAAATGGGATTTGGGGGCCCCAGCCCAGATATGCGAATTGTACTCAAGACGTGGTCTGATATATGCCTTGTAGATTGTAGCTAAGTCAGGCGCTGAAAAGAATTTCTTATACTTCCCTAACCTCTTACTAGTCAGCCATTATAAATTAATGTCGCTATTCCAATATATTGGACGTTCCCTAGGTTGGTTAGAAAGACTCCTACATATCTGAGTAAAAATAGGTTTCCAGACTCTTTTTTAAATTTTTGTAAAAAGCACTAACTAGGTTTTGTTATGGGACATTCCATTGCTTAATCTTACTCAAGTTTAACTGACATTGAATCGAAACTTGGGGTCAAAAATAGTTATTCTATGACTTTTGGGAAGAACTCACATGATTTTCAGTATATTTATCCTCTTACCTTTTACCATTGAAAAATTGATGGGTACAACATTTAAAATTCGTAGTTTGAAACGTGCTGAAGTTATCGGCCAATATGCTAACCAAAAAAATTAAAAGAATTCACTAAATAGCTAAACTTGTAAAATTTGAACTTCCTAGCTACATGATTTCTCCAGTTATACGTATAGTGCGTTCCAAAAGATAAATTACACAATTTTCAAGGAATCTACTAATTCTCTCAATCATCTGAAATATTGAACTGATCAAAAATTTTAAATTTTTCGCTTAAGGAGTGCTGAAGTCACTGCTCAATTTGACTATAATTTAAACTCAAAACTAATTTAAATAAATTTTCGAATTCGTGGCTTAACTTTTCTCGAGTTAAAGTTTGTTTCGTAATTCTTTGAACTCGTTTTTACTGTACTTTTATAGCGGCTACGACTCCTCATATTTTTTTTATATTAATTACATTTTTGGAACTACTGGCAAATTGATGTATTCAAAAATTTTTCTGCCTTGAACCGTTCTGAAGATATCGAACAATATTCGTTAACACGAGTTTCTTCTGGTAGGTAGCCGAAGAAGTGGGGCGATTTCGATCGTGTACATATGATACTTAGACCTAAAACTTGTGAAATGGGGTCCGAATTTCAGCTTTCTAGGTCTGGTTGTTCTTGAGTTATCGTGCGTACGGGCAGACAGACGGATAGAAAGCAGATTTCTGAATTTTGGCCACAACTGAACACAACAATCCATAAATTCTTTTCGCCCGATGCTCTGTCCAATGCGTTACAAATTTGTGGGCTGTGTTAAACTCAGATTTCATCTAGAGACTAAAATTAATAAAAATAAGACTAAAATTAAAAAAATAAAATTTTTGCCAATGCTGTCTAAATTACTCTTTCTAAATTTAAAATTAAATTTTTTTTTCGATAAAAAAATGTTTTTTTCATATTTTCCATACTTGGATCTGTGGTGCATGATAAATAAAGCGTACCGCGTAATAAAATAAACAATCCGTTACAAAGGTTAAAAAAATAATTGATGACGACCAACCGGGTCGGTAATTGTTTTCAGTATCTAAGTCCATTGTTGCAAAAATATTAATAAACTTATCAACATAAATCTTAAAAAATATCAATGCATTACGAAATGGCTGTTGAATTGGTTTTTTTTTACTATAATTGATGACGATAACCTTATCACTGAAAGCACAAAAAAAGCAATTGTATAGTTTTTGGGATAGGTTCACAGTCGCAGCGACAAATAATGAGATTCAATTACTTTATTATACTTATTTTACTTTATTATTTTCTAACAATTATAATCATAAAGTATTGTGATCGATCTCAAATTTAAAAAAATGTATTGCCCTGAAATTTAGCTTTTCACGTTTTAGCACTAGTAAGCCCCAAAAAGGCAAAAAAAGAAATATGTCCGATGTCCGTAGACGCCGTACGCCGTAAGCAAAACCGGGTGTGCTGTAGTCTTCTGTATCTCAAGAGCGGCTTATGCTAGAAAATTGAAACTTGGTATATATATGTAGATGATAGAGAGATACAAATGCACTTTAAGCATGTAGTAATAAAATATCCAAAAAAGGTTTTTTCAACATTTTCACGATTTTCGTCGTATCTTTTAGTTCTGTTGAGGTATCGAATTAATTTCACTTCCACGTGCTTCTCAAATAAGTGCCTAGAAATAAGGGAGTGGAGAGTGGTTGTGTACGTTTTCACGAATTCCGACGTTTTTCTTGGGTCTAATAAGATATCGAATTCGTTTTGACTAGAAGTAAAAATCCAGAAATTGAAATCAATTTCTGGATTTTGCAGAACTCTCAAGGGGGTGCAAAAATCGCGCGCGCATGATATTTATACTTTCAGCGACTGCTGGACTAGTCCGGTTCTAGCCAAATAAATTCTGACTGTTATTTTCATAAACTTTATTTGAGTGGTTGAGTGGAAGAGTTGCCTAATCAACAATTACTGCGAAATGAGATATCGGACTCTAAACTTGTATACTGATACTATAGTGAATAAATAAGTTTTTCTCACATAGATATGATTATTGTGGTCAAACTAGAAAAGCCTTTGCATCAAAAAATTCAATGTGGCTTAGGCAACTCTTCCACTGAACCACTTATTTAATAGATTTACACTGTACCAAATTTCAGCTTTCTTAAAACTCTTATGAGGTGCCGATTTTTGCGACACCTTTGCGTGGGTTTTTTTTGCAACATCAACTATCGATCAATTCTGGCCAACTCGGGTCAACCGCCGAGAATTGATCGATGGTCGATGCAGATCAGCATGGACAATAATTGACCAAGCGATAATTGCTGATCGATTTTCCCAAGTCCGAAAAATGGCCAGTTTTGTGCCACGACACAGGTGTCCCCCTAGTATATTTACACACACCTTAAATCAATGGTAAAACCACTTCAAATGAATTTGCATTAGGCACAGCAATAATAAACTGTGCTATAGTGGTTACTCGATGGAGAAGCCTTGCCAAAATTTCAAACGCTGTACCTTGAACTTCGGCGACATCACCGTATGTAACATTTCAGATTACTTTCATGTCATGTTGGTTGAGCCAGTAGAAGCCTTACTGCTTCTCGAACCACGATCTGAGAGGACTTTTGCTCCTTACTTTCATGTAATGTGCCGAACTTATTTTGAAAATGAATCGACCCCATTATTTAATTTAGTCGGACTGTACACAATACTTTTAATGACTACTCGTTAATTGTTTTCTTAAGACTATTGTTTTCCGCAAATAATACGATTAGATCACAATCCCGATTTATTAAAAATATTTGCAAATCAATCAGAAATTAGTGCGAAATGAAACAAGAAAGATATTTGATAAGATGATCTTTTGGATAAGATATGAAAATTTGTATAAAAACCAATGAATTATAATTTTTTTGCCAAAGCAAGTCTGAAATGAAAGCTGCGCTACTGATCCTCGCGTTGGGTTTTGCAACCGGTATGAAAATTAAAATTTAAATTTCGTGAAAATTAGTAATTGGTAAATTTTATTTTTCAGTTCTGTCATATCCCGCTGACAACGGGGTCGAATATGACGAAAATGAATGGGCCATGATTCCAGATGGGAGTGGACGACTTCATTTGATGAACCTCAAAGCTTTGCAATTTGAAGCTGCTTTGATGCCACGTGTAGAAACTGTAGTAAGATTTTTATTGTACACCAAGAATAATCCAGACAACGCCCAAGAACTTAGAATTGGTGACGCTGATGCTCTCCGCAATTCCAACTACGTTGCGAGTCGTCCAACTCGCTTTGTCACTCACGGATTCATCAATGATGGAGCCTCAGAGGTCATTCGTGTGATTCGACAAGCTTATTTGAATCGCGGAGATTACAATGTTGTTGTTTGTGATTGGGCTACCGGTTCAGCTACTATCAACTACAACTACGCTCGTGATCAAGTTAGTGTAGCTGGTGGTCAGGTCGGTGCCTTTATGGACTTCTTGAATGAACAAGGAACACCATTGAACAACATCTATTGTGCCGGCCATAGTTTGGGAGCTCATGTCTGTGGATTTGCTGGAAAGAATACCAGACGTGGTAAGATCAATACCATCTACGGATTGGACACTGCTCTGCCACTCTTCGACATTAACAAGCCAGATCAACGTTTGTCCGACAATGATGCCCAATACGTACAAACCATCCACACAGATGCCGGACGTCTTGGATTCCAACGATCGATTGGTGCAGCATCTTTCTATCCCAACTGGGGTGATGTTCAACCTGGATGTGGTATAATTGCAGACCTAGCTGGAGTTTGCTCTCACTCTCGATCTTATTTCTATTTCGCCGAATCACTAAAGGTAGATAATCCTTTCGTTGGTGAAAAATGTGGTGATATCATGAATATTGATAAGAAGAAATGTCAAGCTGGTGGTGGCACTGGAAAAATGGGCGGAGATCCTTCTAACCATGGAATTACAGGTCTCTATTACGTTCCAGTGAACTCCAAACAACCATTCGGCAAGGGAAATGTATTCTGAAATAAATAATGATTAATGACAAGTTAATGATTTTTCAATTGGAAATATGATAATTGGGTCTTTCAACTTTAAGGTGTTCTTACACGAGCAATTTTTCAAGCAATTCATTGTCCGACGACTATTGCCAAAACTAGCGAATAATGGAGCAATATCATGATAGCCAATATTTCGGCAATGTTTTCACAGATTGCTGGTATTGCTCGCCCTACAGTTGCTGCATTTCTACAAACTTGGAAAATTTCGAGCAATTGCCCTCGTTCGTTGAATCAATTGTCGAGTTTTGTTTTGAATTTTGTATGTATTTGTCAGTTTTCGTGTTATAATGGTTTGGAATTTAAATATTTCTAAGTTTTAGATTTGTTTGTCAAGTTTGCTTTCGTGTTGTTCATAGACTGAATTGGTCGCGTAAGCCCTTATTGCCGAATTGCTAGATATTGGTCAATATCGCTCAACACAATTCAGCAACGACTTGATGAAAAGTTGATCCACATCGCCTGTTGCTATGTTTTGATATATGACACGGGCATATTTGGGAAAACGGTTTTTCAGGTAACCGGTTTTTGATCACATAACTCTTAATAAAAAAGTGCCATGCTTCATATTTTCGTAACGTCAAAATTGACGAATATTGCTGCAAATAACCTTTAGAAACGCAAAACCTAAAAAAAATAGAAATTTGAGGAGATAAGAGACGTTAGTTTATAGACGTTAGTTTATATTAATTTATATTATCCAAAAGTCTGTCTGTCCATGGTAGCCGTCGTACGCAAAGGTGTTTGAAGGCGCTCACAAATCTGTTGAGATATCAAGTTGACATTTTTCGGTAGGTATATTGAATGAACTCCTACCATTGAAAACTATGCGTACTTTTCGGAGTACAGGTGTGAGAAGAAAGGTAGGGGAAGCGTTTTAGATGAAAATTTTTGGTTACTGGATCTCAGAAACGAATAACTAGGAAGCTATTCGGAACGGTTTTTTTTAGGTTATCAGTCGCATATTAACCTTAGCGAAAAACGTGTTCCGCACTTCTACCTGAAAAATAATAAAGTTGTGCCCAGACTGATTTTACTTTATTATTTTTTAAGAATAAAGTATTGTTATCGACCTGAAATTTCAAAAAAATTTGCTACCCTGAAATTTTGTATTTTCACGTTTTAGGACTAGTGTAGAGGATCGGTAGTTACGATCCTTTACCTTAAATAAATTTATATAAAGTTGAATAAAACATTGTTAAAAAAATACATTTTTATTTAACTAAACGACTTCCAAGAAATTGTTGTAACTATTGAATATTAGTTTTAATTAATTAGATCTTGGTTAAATATGATCAAGCACAATTGTAATAAAGATCTATTTGGTTTTATTATAATTACATAAATTAATAATTATATATTTAGTTATTATTATTTTTGGTTAAATTAATTATTAAAACATTTGATGTTATTATTTGAAAATTAAATTTGAACTTTCTAATCGAAAGTTAATATTTTGACAAACTAGAGTTTTATTTTTTTCTACAATATTCATTCGCGGGATACTTGATTATTTACATTAATAATTTGGAACAAGTACAAGGTCCTTGACTACTTTGATAAGAAACGTGTCACAACGTGCACTATACTAGTAAACCCCAAAAAAGCAAAAAAATGTCCGTCTGTCCGTCGTAGACGCCGCCGTACGCTGTTCGCCATCCACAGTACTCAAAACCGTTTGAAGGTGAGTAGCTCACAAACCTCTTGAGATATTAAGTTGAAATTTTTATGGTAGATAGAATGGGTGAACCCTACGAGTGATATCTGTTAGAGGGGTTGGGGTGTGAGGGGGAAGGAGGGTGGAGCGATTTAGATGAAAAATTTTGGTTTCTAGATCTCAGGAAGAGCTGAATCCGTTCGAATTGATGTGCAACTATCGTTCCAACTGGTGTTGGAATATCACCAGACATATTAGACTGAAAACGATTCGCGATCCGAATCATAAAAACGCTGCGGTTCTAATGATCGGCAAAACTGGACAAACTATACGAAACTGGACGAACTACAGGAAATACAACAAATAGATCGCTTTCATGATAGTTTCTGAAGAGGATGGCGATCCGAAATCAGGCGAAATGACGCCCAATCAGGAGGCATCATTGACTTTCTTAAACGAGTACAAACGTGACGGCGGCGACTTCAACGGAAGAACCATTTCCATTCAAATCAAAATTATATTATATTATAATTAAAAACGTATAATGATATAAAGCTGAAACTTGGTATTTAGATAGAGCTATATTAGTAGCATGTTGGAAAATATAATTTTTTATAAGGGTAGTATGGTACGGCAGTGGGGGATGTTTTTCCTATCTGTAGAACGGCTTATGCTACAAAATTGAAACTCGGTATGTAAATGTACATCAACTAAAAAAAAATTTCAAATATCCATTGGCGTTCGGAGGGGGGAAAAAAATTATCAGTGAAAATGGAATGCATATATTTTCACGGTTTTCGTCATATGTATTAGGTTTTCCAAAATATTGAATTCATTTTTATTGTACGTCTTCTTCATATAAATACCTAGAAAGTGTTTTCAGGATTTTTTAAAATTCGACCCCTAAGGGGGTGCAAAGGGGGTTGTAAACTTTTTCACGAATTTTACTATATCCCCAGGTCTTATCAGATATCAAATATCTTTTCACTTTCACGTGCTTGCGTAATAATCGCCTAAAACTTGTTTTTAAGTTTTTTCCTTTTTTAGCTCCTAACGCGTTCCGGACTTTTGCCCGAAAATAATAAAGTTGTGCCCAGACTGTTGGCAGATTTTTTTTCTTTTTTTTATTATTAAAATTATATAATATCAACTTTAACAATTTATTCAAATAAATTCATATTCAAATATAATCAAATTTAAATTTATTGTTATTGTTGGGTTATTTAAAATTTAGAAGCAAAGGCTTTTTAGAGTGCTAAGGACTTGTGTAAGTTGGCTAGCACTCTAAATTTATTTTTTCTTCTCCATATAAAATCTTTTTCCCGTGTGGTTCCAGCACCCGCTCTCCTTGCTTGTCAGTTTTATATCTTCAAGAGTCGAAGAGCATGGTGCTAATAGTAATTCAATTTTCGATATATTCATTCATTTAAATTTAATTTCAAATTTATTTTAATTATTTTTATTTTTATTCTTGTTGGACGTAGTAACAATTATCGTGAACCATACATACATGTACATTTAGGTCGTATTCGAATACTTTGCTTCGTCTACGTCTGGGGCCGCGGTCCGAATTACGCTTTCTGCGCTTTTAGCACGCATACACCCGCTCACGATGCATATAATTTGCATGGAGGGGTAATTTTCTGGCGCTTATACTGCTCACGGTTTCGAGGATAGGCACTGTGAGTACACTGTGAGCACAAGATCGGTACGAATTATATGCGTCGTAAGCGTGCATACAATTCGGACCGACTGTAAGCATTGTTGGTAATGTAAGCACCGTGAGCGTAATTCGGACCGAGGCCTGGTTATAATATTTATGACGTCAGACATAGCAAAGCTGTGTCTCAATTCCTTTTCGGTTCGTGTCTTGACTACTTTTACGACAGCTGAGCTATCTGTCAATTTTAGCGAACGTAAAAAAATTCAAATTTTTCTATTGAATTTAATTTTATTTTTAATTTATGAAGTGTCAAATAAGCAGCTGAGCACCGCCGACTTAAACTCAAGCCGCGCACATATGACAGTTCTTCGTGAGAAATGCCTAGTTTTTTATGTGATGTGTGACGTCACGGTTCAAAACGAGAAAATATACCAGTTCATTGGAGAATCTTTTTTGGACCGAATTCGTAACAATATTTTATTATTCCAAAGCGCGGTGTTTTAATACAAAAGTTGGGAATTGACGAACCGTCCAGAGTCGATACTGAATAACAAATGTTTAGAATCATAGCAATATGCAATGTGATTCATATAACAAAAACTATCTTACAAAAATTAAGTAATTCAACTGCACATTTTTTAAATGGCGGAATGCCGACATTGCTGAAAATTGCGATATATTTTTCATTTTTTCTATGAAAACTCAATTCGAGATGAGAAAACTAGTCTAATTCTCATTTTTAAATGTTTTTATAAACTATTATATTTAACTTCGCTTTGCCTAACAAAAGCTTGCACTTTAATAGAAAACTTGGTTTTTATCATCCAAGTCATGCACCCGCCATACAAAATTTTTGCGATTTGTATGGACCTGTCATGTTTGTTACTCTGGTTTTTTATGTTCAATTCAGCTTAGCTAAGCTTTTTCTAAACTGTTATAGCAATAGGTCTGTTCTTTTTGCATACACTTTCTACACTAGGTTACACTTTCTACCCTAATGCTGTTCTTTTTGTCGGTGTGACGTCAGAGGTGGCTGTTCTTTTTGTCGAGTGTAGTGTACTCAGTGTACACTTTCCTACACAGGGTCGGGAGCAGGTGTAAGTTCTTCTTCTTTACCATCTGTCAAAATTGATTGCTGTATGCAGATAAAATTGACTTTTTGAATTTGTGAAACTGCTGTTTTGAATGAATACATGCAAGAATATTGAATGGCAAAAAATTTGCATTGATAGAAGTGAAAGAATAAAGCAAATAGAAAAGTTCGGAATTTTAGCTGTCACTTTTCTACACTAACCCGTTCTTTTTGCGCGGTCTACACCCTACACTTTCAGTGTAAGGTGTATTACACTGAAAGTGTAAGCTACACTAAAGTGTTAACTTAACCTGGCAAAAAGAACAAACCTAATGCTATGCTGTGACGTCAACATAGACGTAGACGTAGACGTAGACAAAGCAAAGTATTCGAATACGTCCTTAATATCAGTTGACCATTTGATAGGTTCGCCGAAAATAATTAAGTTGGTGTTTAGTAAGTACTTTTGAGCTCTTCTCTGAGTAAAAAAAAAATGTTTGGTCTTGCTTGTGTTAATTTTTACTTTCCAATCACGAAAGAATTCGTCTGAGGCCAGAAGATGCACTTGTATTGCTGTGTCATCGGCAAATGCTACAATTTTGCAGTCTGGGGATTGAGGTATGTCAGATGTAGTATAACTATTATAGAGGCATGGGCTTAGACAATAGCCTTGTGGGACGCCCGCTGGTAATGACCTTGCATGTGAAAAAATGTAGGTGCAACGTGATCTAATTCCGTCGGTCGTTGGGATTAGCTGTCGGCGAACCCGACTTGAAGAAATTCGCGTAAAGGATCGCGTCGCTATTGTTTAAACCGCCGGAGCCCGTTCATATTCTGATTTTCTCGTTGTTCGTATTTTCTTAATAAACATTATAGTGAATTAATTATAAAAAAGGTTTCTTCATTAAATTAATGCTAAGATAAAAGAAAAATACGTAGAAAATTTAGATTAGGAGGCGCTCTGGTTTTGGAGTGTCATGCACGGGGGCGTAAGTAAATCTTTGGGAACATCACCGTATGTAACATTACAGAATTAACGTTGTGATTTGCTCAATGCTTCTGAACCGGTTTCATTACTTAATTATCGGACTGTGCACAATACTTTTAATGACTACTCGTTAATTGTTTTCTAAAGGCTATTGTTCCCCGCAAATAATTATTGACAAAATCAAACTCACCTTCTTTATGATTAGATTGCAATCCAGACTTATTAAAAATATTTGCAATTCAATCAGAAATTAGTGCGACATGAAACAAGAAAAATATTTGATAAGATGATCTTTTGGATAAGATATGAAAATTTGTATAAAAACCAACGACTTATAATTTTTTTCTCCAAAGCAAGTCTGAAATGAAAGCTGCGCTAGTTATCCTCGCGTTGGGTTTTGCAACCGGTATGAAAATTAAAATTTAAATTTTATATTAAACTAAATAAATTTTGATTTTAAGTTCTGTCATATCCCGCTAACAATGGGGTCGAATATGACGAAAATGAATGGGCCATGATTCCAGATGGAAATGGACATCTTCATTTGATGAACATCAAGGCTATGCGATTCGAGGCTACTTTGATGCCACGTGTAGAAACTGTAGTAAAGTTCTTATTGTACACCAAGAATAGTCCTGATAATGCCCAAGAACTTAGAATTGGTGACGTTGATGCTCTCCGCAATTCCAACTACGATGCGAGTCGTCCAACTCGATTTGTCACTCACGGATTCATCAATGATGGAGCCTCAGAAGTCATTCGTGTGATTCGACAAGCTTATTTGAATCGCGGAGATTACAATGTTGTTGTTTGTGATTGGGCTACCGGTTCAGCCACTATCAACTACATCTACGCTAAAAATGAAGTCGGTGTAGCTGGTGCTCAGGTCGGTAACTTGATGGACTTCTTGAATGAACAAGGAACACCGTTGGACAACATATATTGTGTCGGCCATAGTTTGGGAGCTCATGTCTGTGGATTTGCTGGAAAGAATACAAAACGTGGTCTCATCAATACCATCTTCGGATTGGACACTGCTCTTCCACTCTTCGACATTAATAGCCCTGCTGCGCGTTTGTCCGACAACGATGCCAAATACGTACAAACCATCCACACCGATGCTGGAGGTCTTGGATTCGACCGATCGATTGGTGAAGCTTCCTTCTACCCCAACTGGGGTGGTATACAACCTGGATGTGGTATAATCCCAGTTGCTGCAGGAATTTGTTCTCACTCTCGATCTTATTTCTATTTCGCTGAATCACTGAAGGAAAATAATCTTTTTGATGGTGAAAAATGTGGTGATATCAAGAATATTGAGAAGAAGAAATGTCAAGCTGGTGGTAGCATTGCAAAAATGGGTGGAGATCCTTCTAACCATGGAATTACAGGTCTCTATTACGTTCCAGTGAACTCCAAAGAACCATTCGGCAAGGGAAATGTATTCTGAAATAAATTATGATTAATGACAAGTTAATGATTTTTCAATTTGAAATATGTTGTTTGGTTTTTTTTTCAACTTTAGAAATACAATAACTAAAAAGAAAACTGCTGAAACTTTGTTATTTTTGGGGTTAAAGTTCCGGATGCGGTTAAAATGGAGTAGCGATAGAATATTTACGCTACATATATCACATGAATAACGTAATAGATTCATACTCCGAGATGCATTCAAAGTAAAAGTTGTTTCGAAATTAGAAGGTTTTTTCGGAAAGTTAATTTTGTCCTGAGAATAGAAGTCAAAATATCTAAAATATAGCTGTTTAGCCGATTCGAATTTCGGTATAGTACTTACATTAAAATCCCATAGAGGAAAGAAACAATTTGCTGCTTCGGCAGACCTAATAGATATGATATTGTGAATAACATTAAAACCACTTGGGGGTTGAATTTAAAAAAAAATTGTCAACTACGTTTTTAGCCAACTTCATAAGAAGCAACTTGATATCACATCAGACACTAGAGATTTTGCGGAATTCTTTTAAAATGTTGAATTTCTAAAAAAGGTGGTTTTGGCATTACATGAAATGCCCATAGTAGTAATAGCCAATTGTATAGCTCGCTAGACCTAAAGGATGGCCAAAATTATGCAAACGTATAACCCTCTTACACCCTCTGACACCCTCTTACACGCTCTTACACCCTCTTGGCTGTATATCCAACAATTTTTGGGCGATTATATACAAAGCTCGGGGAAATAAAAATAAATTCGGTATGCCATATGTAACCCCTTTACATCTCCTTGGGGTTGAATATCAAATAATCGTAAAATGAGTATGCAGGCGCAATCTTCAAAATGGGTTTTAGGCGACTAGAAAACTAGTCCGTGGAAGCAAAAAGTTATTCGATACCTAATGAATTCTTTAAAATGTACACAATTCTTTTACACCCTCATAGAGGTGAAATTTAAAAAAATCTTTAAAATGCTTACTACGCATTTATGTGAAGTATCCGTAGAATAAAAATTCAGAAGACCTAAGAGATATGACTAAATTCGTGAAAATGTATGCATTCCCTTTTCACTGATCATTTTTTTTGCCTCCCCGCCATTTCTACAAATTAGTTTTTTAGTAGATCTAAATATAAACACCAAGTTTAAACTTTCTAGCATATGCCGTTCTATAGATAGGAAAAATACCAGCCACCCCCTTACCATACTACCCCCAATAAAAATTATATTGGTTTGGTTTTCACAGAATATTTTTAAACTGAAAATATTAGTTTTTCGGGTAAAACACTGTTTGTTTTCAGTTTGTGTGACGTTTCGGTATTGACTAAGTCCTTTATCAAACTGATCGAAAATATGAACAAATGTGATTTATATATAAAATTAAGCAGGTAGAAAAAAGGTTAAAAATTTATGCCACTACGATAACTCTATCCATAAAATTGTTTGTACCACTCCGTATACCAATGTAAATCTGGATTGTATTCTGCTTAAATTACTCTTCTAGTACAACTTGATATAGGAAACAAGTTTCAAATTTCTATCATAAGTTGTTTTTGAGATGCAAAAAAACGCCGCAACGCCATACCTTTCCGTAAAAATTATTTTCCTAGTGTGGCCCATTAGTAGCTTATTACAGTCGTTAACTCTAAACTTCCTATCCTAAGGACCTCGAGAAATAAAAAATCGGCCAACAGACTGGGCGCAATTTTATTATTTTATGGGTAGAATTCCGAAACGTGTTTAATGCTGAGATGCGGTGTAGGTTACTATGCGACTGACAACCTAAAAAATTACGTTCCAAATAGCCTCCTGGTTATTCCTTGCATGGTTAAAAATCTTGGACTAAAGTCTTAATCCAGAATTGTATTGTAAAATAGTTAAATATATATTACCGAATTAAAACTATATGTTTCTTTCAGATATTTTTTACTTTCAATTAAGGTATTTGGAAAAATCATTCATCTATGACCAATTGGACCAAGTATGCCAATGAAGAGAAGAGTCTTTATTTACAACGACGAAACTGGGATAATAGATGCTCAATATAAAGGTCCTCTAAATTGCATTAGCTGACATAATTTTAATAAATATATCTCTTATTTCTCTCACAGAATGGAATGTATCGTTTAAACCTTTTTTATATCTGCTAAAGCTATTGCCTGTTACTGCGTTGGGAAGGAACTTAAAGCTAAGAAGAAGTTTTTTTTAAGTACTACATATTAAGAATGTATTTGTAATTTAATTATTAAATAAAAGAAAAAATTAAAATTTCATTAGTAATTTTTATTTCTTGAGGCAAATAGAAATACAACAAAGGTAAGCTGTATTAGTATTATTAATAATTAAAAGTATTGAATTGAAATCATGTTTTGCATTCATCTATAATACACATTGCAATTAAAATCCTAATAAATATAGGAGTAAGCTTTAATTGAATTTAGTTTAAAATTTAAACTCCTTTTGATTACATTCTAATGGTATGACCTTATAATGTAATACCATTCAATTAGATTTTTTTTGTTAATAATTCAATATTTAGATTACTGAATTGCAATACTATAAAAGATTTAAATATGCTTTAATACATTGGGAAGTTTAAAATTTAATAATTTTTTGGTGCGGACATATATCCAATACAAAAAATATTGGAATCTAGTCCAAAATTTTTAACTGTGTAGGTTGTCAGTCGCATAGTAACCTACACCGCATCTCAGCATTAAACACGTTTCAAACTTCTATCCATAAAAGAATAAAGTTGCGTCCAGACTGTTGGCAGATTTTTTTATTTATTTACTTATTTGTTTGTTCAATAGATTATTCAATAGAAGTGTACGGGAATTCGGAATTCTCATTAAACCCAAGAAATATATCAGAATTCGTGAAAAGGTACATAACCGCCTTACACCCCCTTAGGGATTAAATACCGAAAAATTTGGAAAACGTTTCTAGGCGCTAATATTAAGAGAAGAAGAAGTAAGATTGATTTGATAGCTCGATATGTCTAAAAGATGTAACGAAATTCGTGAAAGTGTGTGAAAACCCCTTTTCACGGAGATTTTTTTACTCCATCTTTGTACACAAATGAAAATCCAAATTTTTTGTAGTTTTAATTACTCTAGTAGCACATCTACATATAGGTACTAAGTTTCAACTTTCTAGCATTAGCCGTTTCTGAGATATGAAAAACCACCCCCATCCTCGTTTCTTGTTACCCCTATCAAACATTTTATTTTTCTGGTATGTCTCTATAGTGGGCCATCTAGTGGTTTATTTTTAAATCATAGGTTATTTTGACAATGAAAGCTGTTTCCCGCTCGAAATTTTGACAGAAAGTCAGTATCATACCTCCGCGGAACGAAATGAGTCGCTTTACGCTTGAACAACGTTGGAAAATATTGAAAACTTATTTCCAAAGTGAGTGTTAGGGTGAACAACAACAACGTTCCGGTCAACAGTGAACTTTACAGAGCCATGTTATCCGACTTTTTTTTTACTGAAATTGAAGACATGGATTTGGACGACCTCTGGTTCATGCAGGATGGCACGTCATGCCACACAGCCCATGCCACAATCGATCTTTTACGCACCAAATTCCCAAATCGTGTTATCAGCCGTCTTGGCGATGTCAATTGGCCGCCTCGGAGCTGCGATTTGAGCTGCGATTGTGAAGGACCGATGTTATGCCAACAATCCAGAAACGATTCAAGCACTCATCCAAGCAATCCGTGAGCTACAGCCCGAAACCATGAACAAGGTCTTGGAAAATTGGAGTGACAGAATGCGCTACTGCGCAGCCAGCCGAGGCAGCCACTTGAACGAAGTTGTGTTCCATCATTAATGGGAATGTTTACTCTTACTAATAAAGTCATAATACATGGAAAAAAAATTAATTTTGTTCATTTTATTGCATTTTTAAAAAGAAACTTGTATTTGGCCCACCCAATTATTAGGTTTAGGTTTCTATCCTTTGCGGCTTTCGAGAAACTAGAATCAGATTTTTTTCATTTCCCTACATCCACAGGCTCAAAATTTTTGTCTCCACTAGAGGTCTACTGGTCCTAATTCCTGTAAAAATTTCAAGATTATATCTGATACGGTTCTTGAGATATACAAAGTTTTTTTTTTTGAAAAATGGCTTTCAACTTCGTAAAGGGGTTTGAGAGTTACACACCTTCAAGCGGTTTTGCGTACGGCGTACGTCATACGGCGGACGGCTTCTACGGCGGATGAACGGGCATTTTTTCTTGCTTTTTTGGGGTTTACTAGTCCTAAAACGTCAAAATACAAAATTTAAGGGTGGCAATTTTTTTGGAAATTTCAGGTCGATCACAATACTTTATTATTAAAAAATAATAAAGTAAAATCAGAATTTTTCGCTTTCCACCTGCAGAACAAAGCAATGGACATACATACATACATTAATAATTCAAACATGTAAATCTATAAATAAATTTTTTTTATTTTTATTTTTGTTAATTTATAAAAAAAGTTTCCTGTACGTAGGTATGTACGTATTTAAAAGTAATAAAGTTCCTCACCTGACTTTAACGAAAAATCTTCTAACCTACACCACATCTCAGCATAAAATGCTGAATACAATTTTTGGATCATTACATATAAATCCCATTAAAGTAAACGCGAATTCGATATCTTATTACACCTAAAAGAAATGTCCGAATTCGTGAAATCTTGAAAGCAACCTTACACCTCCTAGTAAAAACGTTCCATTCCGACTATATTTAAAGTCTCTAGAAATTAAAGCGAATTCGATATCTCATTTGACCTATGAAATATGTCGGAATTCGTGAAATCTTTCACAATCACTTCACCTTCTTAGAGTTGAATATCGAAAAATGTGGACATAGTTTCTAGGCGCTTTCATAAAGAACCCGAAGAATTAAAGTTAATTTGATACCGAGATGTTTAATAATATGACGAAATCATGAATCTGTGGAAAACACTAAGGGCCATTATTACGATCGTCAGTTAAACTTTGACTGAAACTTTAACCAACCTTTTGAGGTAAGGTCTTTCAAGGATTTAAAAAGTTTACGGCTTTTCAATTTCTTGAATCCTCGCTAAATTTGTTAAGTTGATCTTGCAAGCTATTGACAATTTCGAAACGATTAGCGGAGATCGAAAAGGCTGCTGTGTCATCAGCGAGTAAAACTGATCCCGTGCAAAAGTTCTGCGTTGCTTTTGCACTGCATGTGTTGAGACGAGAGATTTCCAGCATATTTGGTGGTGTGAGCGGAATGTTCAACTGTGTGATAAACATGTGAGAATGGGAAGAATCTTCGAGAAGTGTTGTTGAAGTGTGTACAGGTGTGCAGAGTTTTCTAGGCTTTTCTTAATGGATATTGCAAAGGTATGGTTTTTCTCTTAGGTGTGTTCGATAAGTGTTCGGTTTACCAGGGTAGTATGTAACAGAATTACGACTTAATCAAATTGTCGTAAAGAATTTATACTGATGCATCTGCCTGCTGCCAAATCTTATAACCGGTTGACGAATTTCAGGCAATTAACTGCTCTTATCAGTCAATTTATTATTACTGCATTTTTATGTTCTTTTGATATTAGATACTGCTGATTTGAATTGGAAATTGTGCAAAGTTTGATGCATTATCAAGCACGCATTGTTCTTCTTCATCTTCATAAATAATAGTAGATTTTTATCAATCCGTGCTCGTATTTAATTATCGGACTGTACACGAAACGTACATTTTTCTGAATGACGGATCCATATTTTTTTTACAAATTCTATTGTTCCCCGCAAATAATTATTTCCAAAATTAGAGTCATCGTTTTCTATGCGATTAGATTACGATCGAATAGTTATTAAAAAATATTTGCGAATTAAATCATGCATTAAATTGCTTGAATGAAAAAATTATTATATTTGATAAGAGACATTACCTAGCTAAGATAAGGATTAAGAATTTTGTATAAATACCAAGAGAGGTGTTGTGTCTGATCAAAGTAAATCTGAAATGAAAGCTTCGCTACTTGTCCTCGCATTAGGTTTTGCAACCGGTAAGAAAATTTGAATTAAGATTTTTTAAAAACTAGTAATTGGTAAATTTTGATTTTTAGTTCTGTCATATCCCGCTAACAACGGGGTCGAATATGACGAAAATGAATGGGCCATGATTCCAGATGGAAATGGACATCTTCATCTGATGAACATCAAGGCTATGCGATTCGAGGCTGCTTTGATGCCACGTGTAGAAACTGTAGTAAAATTCTTATTGTTCACCAAGAATAATCCTGACAATGCCCAAGAACTTAGAATTGGTGACGTTGATGCTCTCCGCAAATCCAACTACGATGCGAGTCGTCCAACTCGATTTGTCACCCACGGATTCATCAATGATGGAGCCTCAGAGGTCATTCGTGTGATTCGACAAGCTTATTTGAAACGCGGAGATTACAACGTTATTGCTATGGATTGGGGTAGCGGTTCAGCCACTATCAACTACATGTACGCTCGTGATCAAGTTAGTGTAGCTGGTGGTCAGGGTGGTGCCTTTATGGACTTCTTGAATGAACAAGGAACGCCACTGGACAACATCTATTGCGCTGGTCATAGTTTGGGAGCTCATGTTTGTGGATTTGCTGGAAAGAATACAAAACGTGGTAAGATCAGTACCATCTTTGGATTGGACACTGCTCTGCCGCTTTTCGACATTAACAAGCCAGCTGAACGTTTGTCCGACAACGATGCCCAATACGTACAAACCATCCACACCGATGGTGGTCGGCTTGGATTCCAGAAAGCGATTGGTGATGCTTCTTTCTATCCCAACTATGGTGGTGTCCAGCCTGGATGTGGTATAATCGCAGATATTGCTGGAGTTTGCTCCCACTCTCGTTCTTATTTCTATTTCGCCGAATCACTGCAGTCAGACGATAGATTTTTTGGTGAGAATTGCGGTGACATGAAGAATATTGATAGCAAGAAGTGCCCATCTGGTGATGGTGTTGCTAAAATGGGTGGAGATCCCTCAAACCGTAATATTCAGGGTGTCTTTTACGTTCCTGTAAACTCCAAAAATCCATACGCCAAAGGAAATGTATTCTAAAATAAATAACGAATAATGTCAAGATAACAAAATTTTTCAATAATAAACCTGTTATTTCCCCGAATGAAGAACTGAAGAATGGTGAAAATAGGATCGATTAGTTAAAGATTGTTGAGGTCATGTGCCGATTTTGATTTTTTTGACAAATTTCTATCTCCGCATTTCCCCACTTTTCCTACCCCCTCAAGAATTTTACATTTATTAAACTGCACTAGTAATCCTATAAACACAAACCTAATTTTATTTTCATGGTACAATTGGTTCGAAAGATATTGTTAACTACAGTTTTTTACCTTCCACCCCCGTACGGCGTTCGGTGTATAGCATACGGCGTATTGCGTACGGTGTCTACGGCGAACAGACGGACTTTTCTCTTTTATACTTTTGCTTTTTTGGAGTAAATAAAAAATTTCAGGGTAGCAAGTTTTTCAGGAAGATCACTATACTTTATTATTACAAAAATAATAAAGTAAAATTGATGAGAAATCCACGCGAAAAAGAAACCTCTTTAGATTATTTCGAATTCAGTCACTTTTTATTAGCTTGTAGTTTGCAGTTTAGATGTGTTATAGAAAAATTAGGAGATCATTTTTACAAAGTTCCTGGTGCTGGTTCAAGATTGATGGAAGCAGCTGAGTTGGCATGTCCGGGCAATGGGGCGATATGGACTGCACCACGGTTTTGAGCAATATAGCTACCTTCAGCAGCAACTACTGGAGCTGCAACATAAGGAGCTGGTGCAACAACATAAGGAGTTGGAGCAGCGACATATGGAAGTGGAGATCCGATGGACGAACTGTATCCGCTTATGACTGGAACATGTCCATCAACGAAAGCTGGTCCATGAGCGGCATAAAAAGATGGTCCACTGACTGCGGTGTAAGAAAGTGGTGAAATTGGAGCACTGTAGGTGAGAACATGGGATTCGATTCCAAAGGCCAAAGCCAACACGACTACGACAACGGCGAACTAGAAATGAAAAATAAAACAAATTATAAATCCATTTCAAAATTTGAGAAGAATTTTTTTTTTGTCGAAATTCTTACTTTCATGTTGATTATTTGCTGAGAATTTTTAACTTGTGTTAACAAGAAGTGATGAACTCGATTTGATGCCAGTCAAAATTTCGACAATGCTTTTATACTTTGGCGTTTGGTACTTGAATCAAGGCGTTGCCGTTTTAATGCAAAACCAAATAGAGGAAACAATAAAAACAATAGGTAACATCACAGGTATGTACTGTGCACATACGTGTACTTGCACATAGTCACTGCTAACTAGTTTCGTTCGTATCGGAACTAGGCGTAAGACCAGTTTTCCGAATTAGTACGTTATCGAAAAATGATATACCAAACTGCCTTGTCAAGATAAATAATGTAGTCAATTTTGCTAGTAATGTTTGTTCCCGACACCAAGTCGTTTCAAAGAGTTTCAATGACCTTATAGATAATACTAATCTCCAGATTTGCACCCTTTACAATTTTGCAGATTGACTTTGAGACTTAAATGTAGAAATTAGATTAAAACATTCTTATAAACGAAAGTATAGACGCTATTCGGGATATTTGTCTTAATGTAAAGTGCAAACTACAGAACCGATTTTGATGATGTAAACATAAAGAAACTTAATATCTTCGCTAGATGCCATTCTCTTTGAATAACGTTAAGGAGCCTGATATTCTGTATCCGAATACTTTGGAATACCATTGGCAATAGAAAGTCCCGGGTTAATAGCACTAAAATAAATAAATGAGGATTAGCCCATCCTTTAAACTTTTATTAAGTTCCTTAATTACAAAGGAAATACAATCTCTACTCCTCTTGAAAGGAGATGGATGGAAGAGAATTGGACGACAAATAACGATGAAAATTTCGTTTAAAACTTATTAGGCTGTATGAGATGCGAAAGACAAGGGCTGTGAGTTGATCCCACATATGTACCGTCTAATTTAAAAAGGAAGAATTATACTTGAGTCGAAGGAGGATTTGAGGACGTTTTTGCGAGCACACACTCCATATGAATATTTCCGAAAAATTCATAGCATTGCTGAATCAATTGGCAAGCTCCTCAGAACAGCCACCATTGAAGTAACGACAAAAGAACGCGCAGATTTCTAACATTTTTCATTCGAAGTCAATCATTAACCCATACGATGAGCATACGATAAATTACAAGCAATACACGCTAGCAGCCTTTCTAGACATAGAAGTGGCCTTAAATAACGTCCACACTGAAGGTATCCAAGAATCCCTCACCGAACTGGGGGTGGACGAAAGCTTGAGCGATTGGATAATATCCATGCTACGAACCAGAATTATCCATTTAAAGCTTTACCAAGCACGTGCGTAGAGGAACACCACATGGAGAGGTGTTATCTCACCTCTACTCTGGCTATTGGTTATGAATAAAATCCTGGTGAGACTAGACAGGGAGTGAATCAAAGCGATTGCGTATGCGGACGATCTGGTGATTTTGGTCTCAGGAATATGCCCTTCCGTGATCAGTGAGATCATGGATGGAGCTCTGGGTAAGGTAAGCACTTAGGCTATCGGCTGTGGCCTCAGTGTAAATCCGGATAAAATTGAGTTGGTGCTATTCACCAGGAATACCAAGATACCAGACTTTAACCTCCCCCGTCTCAACGGTCAACCGCTCCATCTCTCCTACAGGGCAAATTATCTTGGTGTTATCCTCGATTCAAAGCTGAGTTGGAAACTCAACATAGAAAACCGGGTGGTGAAAGCCCGACTGGCCTTCTACGCTTGCAAAAGAACCTTCGGCAAGAAGTGGGTACTCAAACCTAGGATGGTTTTATGACTGTACACTGCCGTAATATGTCCAATTCTCAACTACGGGTCGCTAGTCTGGTGGCCAGCTTTGAGTAAGGATTATAACATAACTAAGCTCAGTAGAGTTCAGCGAAGTGCGGCAATAGGCATCACAGGTGCTATGCGGAAATGCCCGACCGATGCTCTAAGCGTGCTACTCCACCTCCTACCAATCAACCTATGTATAAAAAACACCGCATCAAACAATGCCGTCAGACTCAAAGAATCTGGGTGCTGGACTGCGAAACCGTACGGGCATAGCAACATCCTGTGGCAGTTACCAAAGGAATTGGTTACGTCACCGACTGACTACATCACCTCCAAACTGAGCTTCACGAAAGGCTTCTCTGTTGGTTTCGCAACTAGAGAGGAGTGGAAGAACGGTGCGGTGGAAACAGACTTCGACACGATAATATTTACCGACGGTTCAAAAATGGACTGCGGGGTCGGGGCAGAAATATTCTCTGATACACATAATGTCGCTAAGTCCTACCGCCTATCGGACCATGCTAGCGTCTTCCAGGAGTAGATACTGGGGATGCGTGAGGCTTGTCGGACATTAAAACACGACTCGCAATGAAAGCACTAGATTTGGCTACCATCTCCTCTAATCTGGTACAGCAATGCCGTAGCGAACTAGCCGGTTTAGCGGAGCGGCTCAAAGTTACTGTGCTCTGGGTCCCAGGACATAGAGACATAGTGGGAAATGAGCGGGTTGATGAACTGGCCAGGAAGGGCTCCGCTCTTCCCGGCTCTTTTGCAGAACTAGTCCACGTTCCGTTAGGAGTTGTCAAGAGAGACCTACTCTCCCACTTCTAATCAGCGGCATACATTGTGCGTCGTTGAAATGCCAAAAACGACGACGCGTCGGTTTAAATCATATCAAAATAGCGACAACGTCGGTGTCGTTGGCAGCGGACGACGAGCGACGGAATACATCATATGGTCCCAGGTATCAACCTGATTCCTACTGATTTTAATACGGCTTTCGACAAAATCAACCTTGCTGTTCTCGTTCATACGCTAGGATTGCTTGGTTTCCCAACTGTATTTGCTTATTGGATAAAATCCTATTTTTCCTGTTGTATCCGATAGCACGATTTCGAGCGGTTTTTTTGCTATGAATTCTGGAGTGCTACAAGGTAGTCGCCTTGGGCCATTTTTATTTTTTTTTAACTCTGACTCGAACATTTTGTTATACGCCGACTACACTAAAACGTTTAGATATATTCTTAACCATAATGACAATATTTTACTGCAAAATGTTTTTCAGCTCTTTTTTGACTTGTGCAGTTTGAATTGTTTGCCTTACGAGTATATGGCAAATGCATCAAAATTTACTTTTCACGAAAAGAACTTCCTATTCATTTCAATTATTCACTACAGGGAAGTGTATTAAGTAGAATTGATATAGTTCGCGGTTTATAGCTGATTTACATCGTAAGATTTTGCGCCGGATTTCGCGAAATCTTGAGATTCCAACAAATCTCTATCAAAATATACGAGATTTCCCCACAGTTAAAATTTTTACAACATTAAATGTTGGCAACTAATTGCCATGTCTCAAATCCACTAACATTTCCACTGTAAAATTAAAATTCGGAAATGTAGTAAATACGTACATGGCTTTGTAAAATCACATGCCCAATAGCAATCATAAATCTTATGGCGTATGTAATTTTACAATTTGGAGGTTGAAATCACCTTCAATGAAGTAATTTATAATATGTAACTTTACCATTTAAACAGTAAATTGTACAAGTAGCCACATTTAAAACTATATTACAATTTGTAAATTAATTTACATAACACTTAATTTAAATCAATAGTTTTAGAATTAAAATTTAATACTAAGATTTATCGGAACCAAAAATTCCACGAACTTAGCACTAATTTAATTTTATGTTTTTATAAACACTTCAGCGAGAAAACGAATTAAATTGTTAATAATATATATTATATATCTTAAACAGCAAAATTGTAACACACTTATTTGTAATAAATAACAGATGTAATTTATTGCAAATAAACAAGAACGAGGTTTTATATGCAAAAAAGTTATTTCATTTATCAAAGTTATAAAAAACAATAAAATTATTAAAATAATCATTTTCGTTATAAATAAGATGAGTATAATAGCATTTAAACCAAATCAGGCAGTTATTACCTACTAATTATAAGAAAAACTAATCGCGATGTTTACTTACTCTAGTAAGTAAAGCAGTCAAATTGCAGTAATAAGCAATGCGAAAAGGCAAAATTGACCGAGCGGATACTGTGAGATTAATTTGAATTCGCTTTTTCGCATTTCTTATTACTGCAATTTGACCGTTTGGTAAAACAGTGTAACTCTAGCTTTAGCAATATCCGCACAAGAACTGATAAATCGACGCACGATTGCATAATCTTCCTTTATCATGTCGAGATGTAAAATTCCATTGACAAGTAGGTACTGACTACAATTTCGGATCTTAATTTTATTTTTTTACATAGAATAATCTTATTGATCCATGTTTGAATATGAGCCGTCTATTTTGAAAGTGGGGCAAGTCAATTACTTTATTATTTTAATAATAAAGTATTGTTATCGATTTTTAAAAAAAAAAATTTGCTACCCTGAAAAATTTTTTTTATACGTTTCATGACTAATAATCACCGAAAAAGCAAAAAAAAATTTCAGTCCGTCTGTGCGCCGTCCGCCGTACTCAAAACGTTTGACGGCTTATAGCTCCTAAACCCTATGAGCTATTGAATTGAAATTTTTTTCTTTAATAGACTGAGTAGGCCCCTTGAAGTGACCACTTTTTGGGGGGTAGGAGTGTGAAGGGGAAGGTGGGGGAAGCGTTTTAGACAACAAAATTTGGTTTCTAGATCTCAGCAACCGCTTATGTTAGGAAGCTGAAACTTGGAATTTATATAGAGCTTCGATAGTGGACTAGTGATAGAGCTTCGATAGAGTCGAAACATTCGAAAGGCGAGATCGAGACATTCTAAAATCCATATCTTCTAAACGGTTAATGTCACGAAATAAAACTTAATAACCATCTGTAGGTATACTAGGAGAATAGATCGGAATCAAATCTTTGAATTAATTTTGTTTCTACGGGTTCTTCATAGAAATACCTAGAAAGTGTTTTCAGGATTTTTTTTAAATTCGACTCCTAAGGTGGTGTAAAGGGGATGTATACATTTTCACGAATTCAGCCGTATCCCTCCGGTCTGATTAGATATCGAATAACTTTTCACTTCCACGGACTTATTTAATAATCACCTAAAACCCGTTTTTAAGTTTTTTTCTTTTTCAACCCCTAAGAGTATATAAACGGGTTGAACACGTTTTCATGACTTCCGTCATATCTCTTAAGAGTGATAAGACATCGGATGGGTTTTCACTTCCTCGGGCTTTCTTTATATATGTCTAAATACTCATTTAAGGATCTTTTGATATTCAACCCCAAAGTGGGTACAAATGGGTTGCATATGTTTTCACAAATTCTTACATATTTCTTAGTTCTAATAAGATATCGAATTCAATTTTACTTCCTAAGGCTTCCTACATAATCGTCAAAAAGTTCATTTCAGGATGTTTGTTATTCAACTCCAATAGGACATATTTTTCAGGATTGATGAGATATTAGATTGGTTTGCACTTCCACAGACTTTTTATATAATCGCCTACAAACGCCTTTGTGATTTCATGTAATGGCCCAAAACTAAATCACGAAAAACCTTCTAATGGCGTAACAACTAATATTATACTAAGACTAGACCTCGTCCCGGAGTATGACCCAATTATGTAATTCATATATATTGCGAGATATTTAAAGGTTTGCATTTCAATAAGTTTAAAAATATTGGTAAGCAATAATAGACATATTTTTTGTATTTTGTAATATTAGAAAATGTAAGTTTATTATCCAATAGTGTTTATAGTGCTGGCTAAAAAAATAAAGGTTTTATTATACCTAAATGGACTTGCCCCACTTTCAAAATTTATGAATTATCGTAATCGTTAATTAAATGGATAAAATTTTAGTTGCATTAGTATTTTTTAATAATAAAAAAATACTGTTCAATTTTATATAAATATTTATTAGTTTGATAAATATTAAAATAAAACAAAGAAAACAATTTTTATTTATTACAGTAGAAATTATAACATAACAAAAAACAATTCATTTTTATTAACAATTTCAATGAAATTATACATTCTCCTTAATCATTTACTTTATACGTATAATTATATTGAATTTTATTATTTTTAACATTTTAAAATATTTATGATGAACGGCAGGTATATATGGTAATAAATCAATCATTTCCTTATATTTGTCAGATGTAATAGATCTAATTTTTTCATACAAAGAAGGTAATTTCATATTTCCGAAATTAGTTGGTCTTCCTCGTTCGAAATCGATAATTTTAAATTCAGCATGTCGTTCCACCGAAGTTTTGTATGACATTTTGTATGGTGCATCCCTTGTAATTCTGATCCAGCATATGCTTAACCAATTCACAGATTCTCTATCGGTATTTTTCTTTATTTTGAAAACCGCTTTCTCCAAAGGTCGGGTTGAAAGAAAATTTTCGCGTTTCATTTCATGTACTAAAAATTTATTGTGTTTTCGCAATGTCGTATTACTTTACAGTAAGTAATCCTGGGGGATATACAAGGAGATGATTTTCGGAATTGCCATTTCCACCACTCCAAAATCGCGATTGTTTGATAAGAATGAATGTCCCGACAATAAAAACTTGTGATCAATGATATTTATTTCATTGTCACTAGACTGCACAATTTTAATCCACATTAAGGTGAACTTTACGTTTCTATTTTGGTCAACCTAAAATGGACTTGCACCACTTTCAAAATAAATATATTTACAATACCGTTAATAGTTAAAGCTTCCATCTCCCAAATATTAGAGAATTTGAATTTTTTGACTATAAATTGTTTACAGATAAAAAGATCATATTAAATTTTATCTATAGTTATCATTACCTTAATTTTTTTCAAAAATGAACTTATGGCTCATATGTAGTTTTCCGTACGAATTATTGTAATTTTTATCTTTTTGTAATTTTACATAGTATTTCATGTAAAAACTTAATTACATAATGGTATTGTAATAGCGTTTATATGTAAATGAATTATTAAATGTTGTAAAATTACAATAATTTTTACTGTGCCGTATATTTGAGCGATTTTAAAATCTCTAGTCAGAAGCTTAAAATCTATTAAAAACATTGCTCATTCACTGTCACAATTTAAATAAAAATTTTAAATTATTTGCTTAGAATGCAAGCTTTGGAATTTAATAATTTTTTTTATTTGATTCCTGCTATAAGGTGCAATAAAGGTATTTTAATAAAAAAATTCAATTTCAATGATTATGTGGACTGTATTGTCAATAAAGCCAACTCTATATTGGGTTTTATAAAAAGATAGTGTACAGACTTCGATGACCCATGCCATACTTCAGTTCGCTCGATCCTTGGGTATATGCCAGACCAGTATGGGATCGAGTCAGTACAACATCGATTTTTAAAGTTTGCTCTTAGTAGCATTTATTAGCTTCTAATGTTGAGACATCTGATTGTCTGCAGACAACTGCTCGTATCGATTAAAATT
Source organism: Beris morrisii (assembly GCA_951812415.1). NCBI lineage: Eukaryota > Metazoa > Arthropoda > Insecta > Diptera > Stratiomyidae > Beris > Beris morrisii. Next base: position 22,673,518 of record OX638311.1, read on the forward strand.
CATACCTTTCACAACGTGAGGAAAGGATGAAGTGTTCTGACTTACTCAAGGATAAATTACATAAATCGATACGACATTATTTTCATAACCTTAAAGATACAAATATGACAGAAGTAACTAAAAAATTATTTTTCAACAGTCTTTTAATGACTTATAGTTGTATTTGGTCGCTTGAATGGTTTATCAATGACCAACAAGTTGGAATTGAGTTACTATATATCTCAATAACGATTTGCAAATCTAAGACGGTGCACCGACTTGAATTTAAAAAAAAACTGAAATCATCGCACTGGTTGGTACTGTTTACAATAGAGATGGGTCGTTCCGGAGTGAACTGTTCCAAAGGAACACTTCATTGAAGTGAGTGAGTGAAGTAACTCACTCCTTTTGGTGAACTGCAGTTCCATTTGACACGTGACAAAAACTAAAAACATGAAGAACGACAGCCGCACGACCTTTTTTTTTTTTTTGTCATCATTTACTACGACCTTTTTTTTTCAACCAACAAAATCTTCTCGTTTTGCCCGTCTCCACAGACGGAAAACACACACAACGAAGACAAAACTTCATTTTTCACAAAGTACCAGTCAGCTCTTCTCTCTCAGTAGTTTATCATATATTTCATTCATATTTATTTTATATGAGTGGTATTTTGCATTGCATGTATATTATAAACAGTGCTGTCGGCTTCACTAGCACCGCAACGCCAAGTATCAGCTCTTCTCTCTCGGATTATCATATATTTCATTCATATTCATTTTATATTCGTGTGGTAATTTGTATTGCATGTATGGATATTATAAACAGTGCTGTCGGCTTCAATATCAATAACTAAAGTCCATGTCTACAGTAATTGAACAGTTTAGTTTTTAAATTGAACAAAAACACGGGGAATGTCAGCTTTATAATTTTCAAAGTATATTAGGCTATCAGTAATTATTAACATTACTTTTGCCAGAACAAAACTTGCTGGAGTTGACATTTGAGTGACTTGTATTTGTTCATCAAATTCCCATTTGAACGAATTTCAAAAAATTACTAATTGCATTTACTTCGACTTTATTGATAATTAATTTCATATGTAGAACAACGTTTCTAATAATATTAATTTCTAATTTGATAGGGATTTAGCAGCTTATTTACTTAAAAAAAGGCACGATTGATTGCAGTAAATTAAAAATCCCCATAAAGTCATAAGATCATTTATTAAAGATACAGACTATCTTTTGGTCACCGTATTAGTTTTAAATGTGATACAACTGAAAGGTTTTAAAGATGTATTTCTTCCCATTCGTTTCTAAACTAATAATTAGATCTTCCATATTATTATGATATTGCTCAACCAGTTCGTAAGTATTTATCAGTATTACACATCAACCGATATCTGTAATTTTTCACACATTTCGGGTACTAATTTCAGATTTACATTTTTAAAACGCCCCAGTAATTGTTGACATCGTCACAATTCTCCAAGCTGATTTTCTTAAATAAAAATTTATAATTAAACAAAGTCGTCACAACCGTGTTTTTTCTCTGTTGTACATTAATGTATAAGGTGTTAAGTCTTTTCTGCTGTTCACTGTGTATTTTTCCCGCCTTAATAGAATAATTATGTATACGCGACGCGGTACGAGAAGAATACCATGACATTCCATTTTCCATCATGAGAAAAAAGAAAGAGGAAATGTACATGTTCGTGTATACACCGCTCTTCTTTCTATTTTCCAAACCACAAGCACAACTGTGGTAGTGAGTCCGGAACGAAGGAACGAAGTGACTAGTGGAACTGTGTCCGGAACTAAGTCCGGAACTAAGTCCGGAACTAAGTCCGGAACGAAGAGTTCAATTGAAGTGACTAGTGGAACTGCGTCCGGAACTAAGTCCGGAACGAAGGAACGAAGAGTTCAATTGAAGTGACTAGTGGAACTGCGTCCGGAACTAAGTCCGGAACTAAGTCCGGAACTGAGTCCGGAACGAAGGAGCGAAGAGTTCCATTTTAGCGAACACTTCAATTGAATTTTTCAAGTGACTGCAGTTCCGTGTCAAAAACATGAAGAACGAGGGTGGGAGGACCCTTTTACTTTATTATTTTATAATAATAATAATTTTACTTTATTATTTTATAATAATAAAGTATTGTAATCGACCTGAAATTTCCAAAAATTTCCTACCCTGAAATTTTGTATTTACACGTTTTAGGACTAGTAAACACCAAAAAAACAAAAAAAAAATGTCCGTCTGTCCGCCGTATACGCCGTATGCCGTACGCAAAACCGTTTGAAGGTACGTAGCACACAAACCCCTTAAGATATTAAGTTGAAATTTTTATGGTAGGTAGAATGGGTGAACCCCTACAAGTGATATATTTTGTAGTGGTGGGGGTGTACGGGGGGAGCGTTTTAGATGAAAAATTTTGGTTTCTAGATCCCAGGAACCGCTTATGCTAGGAGGCTGAAACTTGGAACTTATGTAGTACTATGATAGTGGACTCATTTGCAAAAAAATTACGGATAAGAGTTGAGGGGTGTGGAAGTGGGGTGGAAAACAATGAGTCCAAAACGCTGGAAAGCCGGGATAAAAACATTCTAAAATCCATATCTCCTGAACGATTGATGGCAGAAGATTGAAACTTTGTGGTTGCCCTTAGGGATACTTGAAGATTAGACAAGGGCTAACATTTTTAAGGGGGGTGGTGGGGTGTGAGGTTGGGGGGTGAAAAACTTTGGATTACAATATCTTCCGAACCAATTACACCAGGAAGATAAAATTTTGTTTGTGTATGTGGGATTACAAGAAGAGTCTAATGAATTTTTTGAGGGGGGAGGTGGAGCATGAAAGTGGGGGGATAGCAATTTCTCAAAAAATGTCATTTTTATACCTCAGAAACCGTATCAGATATTATCTTGATAGTGGACTCATTTGCAAAAAAAATTGTCGATATGGGTGGGGGTGGGGGAAACAATGCGTCCAAAACGCTTGAAAGCTGGGATTGAAACATTCTAAGATCCATATCTCCTGAACGATTGATGTCAGATGGCTGAAACTTTGTAGTTATCTTAACAGATACTAGGAGATTAGAAACTAGTTAAACATTTTAAGGGTGGTACAGAATTATGGGGGTGGGGGGTGAAAAACTTATAGTTACAATATCTTCCGACTCAATTATCTCCAGAAGATAAAATTTAGTTTCTGTATATAGAATTACTAGTGGAGTCTACTGAATATAAGATTTTAGGGAGGGGGGGGGGGAACTGAAGAGCGGAAGTGAGGGGACAATCGTTTTTCAGAAAATGAAATTTTTATATCTCAAGAACCGCATCAGATATGATCTTGAAAATTTTACAGGAGTTAGGACTGTTAGACCTCTAGCAGAATTTTGAGGGTGTGGGTGTAGGGAGTGATGGTGGGAGGGGGTGGAAATGAAAAAAATTCTGATCTTAATTTCTCGAAAGCAGCAAAGGACAGAAAGCTAAAAATTTAAAACTGTATAGAGCAACTATAGAGACATCCCGGAAAAATTTTTGATAGGGGTAGCAAGGTACGGGGGTGGTTTTTCATATCTCAGAAACGGGTTATGGTAAAAAGTTGAAACTTAGTACCTATATGTAGATATGCTACTAAGGTAATTAAGACTAAAAAAAAAGGTCGGCCAACAGTCTGTGGGCGCAACATTATTATTTTATGGTTAGAAGTCCGAAATGTGTTTAATGCTGAGATGCGTGCTATTTGGAACGCTTTTTTTTTAGGTTGTCAGTCATAGTACAGGCGTTTCACTTCTACCCATAAAACACTGATGGACGTCACTCCCTTTTGGTAAACTGTAGTTCCATTCGACACATGAGGAAGAAGGATGACCTTTTTTTTTTTTTTTTGGTCATCAGAATCTCGGAACGAACAGTTCACTGGAACTAGTTCACTGAACTCGTTCCTTCAAGTGAGTGACTCGGAGTGAACTCCTTCACTAAAAGGAACTGCTTTGCCCATCTCTAGTTTACAATAGTCACTAGGGTTAGAAGTGCATAGTGTATAATGCCTTAACTCACACTCGATAATAAACGTCATTAATTAGAATTAGGTATTCAGTAATTTTTTATTTACTAGAAAATTTTAATTGAATTATACAAGCAAGCCGGAAAATGTGGAATGTATTTTTTACAAAGTTCCTGGTGCTGGTTCGAGATTGATGGAAGCAGCTGAGTTGACATGTCCGGGCAATGGAGCAACATGGACGGCTCCACGATTTTGGGCAACATAACTGCCTTCACCGGCAATTAATGGAGCTGCGACATAAGGAGTTGGAGCTGCGACATAAGGAGCTGGAGCTGCGACATAAGGAGCGGCGACATAAGGAGCAGCGACATAAGGAAGAGGAGCACCGAAGGACGAACTGTATCCGCTTACGACAGGGACGCGACCACCAACAAAAGCTGGGTCATAAGCGCCATAGAAAGATGGTCCACTGACTGCGGTGTAAGAAAGTGGTGAAATTGGAGCACGGTAGCTGAGAAGACTGGATTCGATTCCAAAGGCCAAAGCCAACACGACTACGACAACGGCGAACTAAAACAGAAAAATAAAACAAATTATAAATCCGTTTCAAAATTTGAGAACAATTTTTTTTTTCGAAATTCTTACCTTCATGTTGATTATTTGCGGAGGATTTTTAACTTGTGTTAACAAGAAGTGATGAACTCGATTTGATGCCAGTCAAAATTTCGACAATGCTTTTATACTTTGGCGATTGGTACTTGTATCAAGGCGTGGTCTTCTTAAGTGCAAAACGAAATAGAGGAAACAATAAAAACAATAGGTAACATCACATGCCTTGATCATAGTCACTGCGAACTTGTTCCATTCAAGTCTGACCAGTTTGACGAATTAGTCTGTTATCAAAAAGGTAAATAATTTGTACTTCAATTTACTAGTATTATGGGCAAAGTTCAGTGATTTTACATAATTAGGTCCAATAACAAGGAACTACTAATTTAAAGTGTTTCAATGCCGGCGCACGACTCTAAACCGTTCCTAGTAGATGGCGCTGAATTTCGTATTTCTAGAGAAATGCTTTGCAACCTTTTCTCCCTTACGGCATACTAAAGATACAGTCACACTTTCCAACTTTTGATGCGCAGATTTTCAATTGCCGTTTTTTAGTATAATATTTTTAGGCTATTGCACACTAGATACCGGTATCGACATTAACAAAGTTTCACTTTTACATTGTAAGCCGTTACTGCAATATGACATTATTAAATTTTAGTTGACGCCTCCCCCTCCTCCGCCACTCTGAGTAAAAATACAATTCAAATATATGACCGTTTTAGTATCGTTTTCGAAATATGTCATTTTTAATAGTAACATTTACTGTTTCTTATAATTATGTCAATATAACTGTCGTGTTGACGAGACTTAAATAGTTTTTTCACCATTTTCGGTAGAATACATGCAGCATTAAAGAATATTTTCTGTTATTGTTTTATATTACGGTATGGTCCATTTACAGCAGTATTTGTTTAGATTCAGATGAAAAATTTTGGTTTGCTGCAATTTATCTAAAAACGAGATCGTTGGCGATTTTTTTCCTTGATATGACTAAATCCCATTTAGACACCTTTCATTAAATTAAAATTCATTACACACCATACAGTACTAGTAATTATTTCTTAGATTAACAAATAGAAAGTAATCTATAAACGAAAATTTGAATGTCGAACCCAAACTGAGTTCACTTTTTGTAAAGCGACGTTTTTGCAGACGACTTTTCCACCTGTCGGAATATTTTCAATTTCGATTTGCCTTTAGCAAAAGTTTACTTTAGTCCAACAAATTTTTTTTCGAAAATCTTATCCGTTCCCGAATGAATGTTTTCTTGGTTGGACTTGCTAAAGTATCTATACTAAACAACTAAATGTATGCCAGCATGACATTTTTCTTGCAAACATTTGTTTTGTATTTTTGTTTGTATGACTGTGGTTACGGGCAGTATATATGTCTGGACTAGGCATAGAACTTTAGTACACAGGAAAGCACAAATACTTTATTATTAAAAAATAATAAAGTAAAATGGAATATGGATTATGGATGGATTATTCAAAAAATCTAATTTTTATATTAATGATAAAAATATAAAAATAATGTACCACACGATCAAGAAAAAAGGTTTTCAGTGCAGCAATGGTCTAACTTTGTTCCCATATCTCTATCCTGCTAAAAGCTAATGAGGGGTGGAGCAAAAAAGTAAGAGATATTTCATTCCGTAGTTATAGTAAATTTTTAAAGTCCTTAATTATGTATAGTTCAATGAGAGCTGCACGAATTAAATCATGCATTTGTCTTTCAAATAAACGACATTTTTGAAATAAATGCTCTAGCAAATTGAATTACTATTGACTTAATTTTTCGATAACACACTGATTTGAATAACTGGTCCGACTCGCATGAAACTAGTTAGCAGTGACTCTGTACTATTGTGCACATACTCATGATGTTACCTATTGTTTTTATTGTTTCAGCTTTTTGGTTTTGTATTACTAACGATCACACCTTGATCTAGTATCAAAATTAAAAGTATAAAAGCATTGTCGAAATTTTGAATGGCATCAATTCGTGTTCATCACTTCTCGTTAACACAAGTTAAAAATCCTCAACATGAAGGTAAAAATTTCAAATATTAGGATTCAAAATTTGTAACTGAGTTATAATATGCATTTTTCTTCTACTATTTCAGTTCACCGTTGTCGTAGTCGTGTTGGCTTTGGCCTTTGGAATCGAATCCAGTCTTCTCAGCTACCGTGCTCCAATTTCACCACTTTCTTACACCGCAGTCAGTGGACCATCTTTCTATGGCGCTTATAGTCCAGCTGTTGTAAGTGGACGCGTTCCAGTCATAAGTGGATACAGTTCGTCCATCGGCGCTCCACTTCCTTATGTCGCTTCTCCAACTCCTTATGTCGCCGCTCCTTATGTCGCCGCTCCTTATGTCGCAGCTCCAACTCCTTATGTCGCAGCTCCAGTAATTGCTGGTGAAGGCAGTTATGTTGCCCAAAATCGTGGAGCCGTCCATGTTGCTCCATTGCCCGGACATGTCAACTCAGCTTCTTCCATCAACTTGGAACCAGCACCAGGAACTTTGTAAAAAACGGTGTCATAAATTGTGATTGAAACTAAACTAAAAGTTGAAAGTAAATAAAAAGTTAATGAATTCCTAGCAAATCAGAAGAGATTTTATTACTCAAGAGTTCTATGAAGACATAGTTCTGGAGAATGTTTAATCTTTCTCCATCTTGGATAAATTCCAAGAATGATCAGTTTCAACTTTCTGTCATTACCGATTACTTTTTTAAAATATAGAAATTTGAAAATTTGTAATTGATGTAGAACTACACTAGAGAAAAACTTCTTATATCCATTGGCGTGCGGAGCAAGGGCAAAAAAATCATCAACGAAAATAAAGTTCATATATTTTCACGAATTTCGCAATATATCTTAGGCCTTCTGAGATATGGAATTGTTTTTACTTCTACGTGCTCTTCAATTAAATGCATAGAAATGGATTTCAGAATTTTTTTAAATTCAACCATGAAGGGATGTAAAGGGGTTTGATGTGTTTTACCAAATTATCGTCGAATTGGTTTTTATTTTTACGGGATTTTCACATAATCGCGGGTTTTTGAATTTTTATCTTTTCAACCCCTATGAGAATGTAAAAGAGTGAGTTATCATGAATTCCGTCATATTTGCTAGGTCTATTAAGATTTCCAATAGGTTATCACTGACACCAACTTTTTATATAATCACGTACAAACTGATCTCAGTATTCTTTGATATTTAAACCCTAAGAGGGTGTGAAAGTGTTGCATCCATTTTTTCAAATTCCAACATGCCTCTAAGGTCTAAGGCTTAGGATAAGATCGAATTGGATTTTACTACCGCAGGCTTTCGACATTTTCGCCTAGAAATTCATTTCAGGATTTTTGGATATTCAACCCTTAAAGTGGTGTAAAGGCTTTGCACACTTTTTCACAATATTCGCCACATATCCTAGGTCTGACGAGAAATCAAATTGGTTTTCATTGCTGTGGGCTACTTATCGCCTAAAAATTGAATTTGGAATTTTTTGATATTTAACCCCGAAGGGCTTGTAAAGAGGTTGCATACACTATCACGAATTCCAATTTGTTTTTACTTCCTCGCGTTTTTCATGTAATTGCCTAAAAACCGATTGTACGAGTTTTCGCCATTCATGATAAATACTTGTAGCATCGAATTCGATATCGTCACGAAGATTTTTAATGTTGGCCTCGTTTCTAAAACTTGTGTATCGAAATATACCGGAAAACTGGTTTCGCTGATTTCAGAGTTAAAATCCAGCTTTCTGATGCATCGATGCATTGAATTCGACTCGATACTTGATATACTCAATCCAGAAAACTAAGGACGATAGACTGAATGCCTGAAATTTAGTTGGCAGAATATCATGCCATACACCCTTAGTCATATCAAGGGTAACCAATTGCACTTCATAATAAACCAGGTTGAAGAACATTAGAAAATACGGTTATAAGGATATTCTGAAATAAGATTTCTAATCTTTACTCAGGAAGTATTAGTAAGTATCAGCGGTCGAAGATGGTTCAAGCTTTTCAATCAAATAACTTTAAGGAATAAAAGCAGGGTATTGAGATAGTGAATCCATGATACACTTTTCACGTCATCCGGCTTAAAAATCAACAACGATCTAAATTTGGACCAGCACATCTTTGATGTGGCAATTTCTGCTTCTTTTTGGAGCCTGACTTAGCTACAATCAAGAAGGCACCTATCAATCAGACCGTGTCTTAAGTATAGCTCGCATATCTGGGCTCAAACTTCTAAATCCCATTCGCCTTTGCTAATCGTATTCAAAAATATGCGTTCCTACTAATTGGAGATGAAGCCCTTTCAGCTTCTAAAGACTTCCTCGAGCATCGCCACAATGTCCAAGTACTCTGCATTTATTATCGATACTTCTATAGTAAATGTATTGTAGTAAGAAACTAAACATACTGCAGTCACGATCGGCTGCAAGCCAATCGTATAATACTCTAGATGAATACTGAACTCCGATTTATATTGTAGTTGAGGATAAAGTATAGAATTACGTGTGTGCATGTTGTATGTCCTTTATTAAGGACTGCCATTAGATTGCTACTCAAAACTAAAAGACAATATTCAGTGTTTAATTTCATATCTTGAACTGGGTAAGTCATCGAAAAAAAATGTCCTTTTTGAAGGACTTTCACATGGGAGGTGCAGGAAGGACTCACTTGATTTCTTACATATTTATCCCTTTCCTTGGAACCATTTAAAAATGAACGTGTACAAAATTTGAAATTCGTAGCTTGAAGCGTTCAAAAGTTATCGAAAAATATTGTTGAACACGTGTCTTAAGGACATTTTGTATGGCAGCTACCAGAAGGAGTAAACGGATTTTGCTGATTAGTGAACTCAAACTTTGTTTTTACTCAAAACTAATTTGTACAAAATTTCCAATTCATAGCTAAAAGATTACTTGAGTTATAGTAAATTAAGTGAAGACGTTTTGACAGAATATTTGTATGGCAGCTACACGAAGGACTAATAGGATTTTCTTCATAATCATAAATTTAGCTCCAACTATTGGAAAAATAACACATACAAAATTTCAAAGACGTAGCTTAAACCCTTCTGAAGTTATCGGCCAATATTCTTGAACACGTGTTTCAAGGACATTTTGTATGGCAGCTACCTGAAGGAGTAGGACGATTTTGCCCGTTAACGAACTTAGCCTTACAAATTCAACCAAACATCCAGATTCAAAATTTCAATATCCTAGGTGAAGGCGTTCTTGAGTTATCGTGCTAACGGACAGACGGACGGACAAACGGACGGACGGACGGACGGACGGTCGGACGGACGGACGGACGGACGGACGTCAAGCGGATTTGAGGTTTTTGGCCACAAATAAACAAAAAATAATATATAACTGTTTTTCGTCCGAGGCTTGGTTCTATGCGTTACAAACTTTTGGACTGGATTAAACTTATAATACTCTATATGATTTCATCTAGAGTATAAAAAGACTTATCCCCTTTTCTTAGTCGACCTTCGCAACACTTTTCAAGCTACACACACTCACGACAAATCTTACTCAATTATTTGTGATTCGGACTTACGAAATTAAAATCTCTTCAAAATTTTTATGAATTCTATCACTTTTTATTTATTTGCAGAAAATTTTATTTGAATTGTGTAGGTCATTATTTAGTTGTAATCCGGAGAAAATATAGTTTTGTATTTACAAGGTTCCTGGTGCTGGTTCGAGATTGATGGAAGCAGCTGAGTTGGCATGTCCGGGCAATGGCGCGATATGGACGGAACCACGGGTTTGTGCAACATAGCTACCTTCAGCAGCAACTAGTGGAGCACCAGCAGCAACATAAGGAGTTGGAGCAGCAACATAAGGAGTTGGAGCAGCAACATAAGGAGTTGGAGCAGCGATATACGGAACTGAAGCACCGAAGGAGCTGTATCCTCTTATGACTGGGACGTGTCCATCAACGAAAGCTGGTCCATGAGCGGCATAGAAAGATGGTCCACTGACTGCGGTGTATGAAAGTGGTGAAATTGGAGCACTGTAGGTGAGAACATGGGATTCGATTCCAAAGGCCAAAGCCAACACGACTACGACAACGGCGAACTAAAACAGAAAAATAAAACAAATTATAAATCCACTTCAAAATTTGAAAACAATTTTTTTTCCCGAAATCCTTACCTTCATGTTGATTATTTTCGGGAGGAGTTTTAACTTGTGTTAAAGAGAAGTGATGAACTCGATTTGATGCCAGTCAAAATTTCGACAATGCTTTTATACTTTTGAATTTGGTACTTGAATCAAGGTGTGATCGTGAATAATTCAAAACCAAATAGAGGAAACAATAAAAACAATAGGTAACATCACATCACAAGTAGTGTGTACATAGTCAGTTGTAACAAGTTCCATTCGAGTCGGAACTAGACTTAAGACCTGTTTTCCGAATTAGTGCGTTATCGAAAAATGTTATACTGCCCTGTCAAGTTAAAAGCGGACCAATTTGCTGGGGGTGGTGTTTGATCTTTTCTCGTTTCTTTTATCATGATAAATGACTTCTTAGATGTGACCGATAGCCAAATGAGATAGAATTTAATACTTATTTGGACAAATATCTTGTAGGTAATGTGCCATTGTCAGTAGATCCGTAAAGTTGCTCTAATTTTTAGATGGTAAAAATTGATCGAAGTTTTTAACATTTTCATGGTCATCACGTGCACAAGTTCACATTATTTCGATCAAAATCTGCTTTAGTTTGGTACTTACAATTGAATGATTACCTGTGTTCACAAAACTACCAACGAGCAACGACATTCGTTCAAGCGAATCTGAGTGCAGTATTCCGATCGTTATCCTGTACATACACACTACTCTTCATTCGCAATCTTTCTTCGCGACCATATCTCTCGTGCTTTGTATTTGCCGAAAGTCGTCAAATTCATAATAATGAATCTTTCATAAATAAATAAAATTCAAAAGTAAAATTAAAAAAAAAATCTCCATAACACATCTTAAAATGCGTTTTGTACCAAAAAGGTACATCCAATCAATGAAATCATAAATTATAAGCGGAACCTACAGTACTAAATTTGATCCGATGTAAGTATCTATTTTTTAATATGCAAAAATTTCCATTAACATTTGGTCTTCTTTCTTTTACAGAACTGTTGGAAAAAAACATTGCGACAATGAATGGATTCATAGCGTTAACACACAATTTATAAAATTTAAGAACTGAGTATAATTTATTGCTTGTTATTCATCATATAATCTTAAGGAACAAGTTCATTGTTTTGATGTATCCTGTTAATGAATCATTATTGAGTTCATAATATAAAAGTACATATCGACAATTGAATGACAAAAGGTCATAAGTGACAATTTTTGTGAAATTAAGTTAATCAAGATGTCTGTTACTTGGTCGTAACTTTCTTCTGGGGTGATTCCTTGTTATATATTTTGAGAAAAAAAATGCTGTACAGGTTGGGTCAGTTTTCAATGTCCGTGGGGATACAGGACGGTAAAGAAAAGTCTTTCAGACATCCTCACTCACATAAACTGTTATATTTACTTCCGTGGGCTTTTTTGTAATCGCCTAAAACTAAATTCAGGATATTCTTATGTTCAGCCCCGAAGGGAGTGTGAGGGGGTTGCATACGTTTTCGCGAAGATATGACGAAATTCGAATCGTCTACAAGATCTTTTTATATGTATAGATGGGTAAAAAACAATATTTTCGATATTTTTATTTATATGGGTAGTTTATTAATTTCAATGTTTATATAAAGAACTACTGATGAATGTTGAAATTGTACCAGAGGCTATTTTAGTGACAAAATTAAGTTTCAAAAAAACCTCCTTGTTTCGAAATAACCGATCTTATATTTCAACTTTGACCGTATTCGGGAGTAATACACATCTGTGTAATTCGTGTGTTAATTGTGGCAGTGGCGTATGTATTCCATTGCATCTCTACTTTAACCGTTTCTCGAACTTTGACCCAAAAATAATAAAGTTTCACCCAGACTATTGTCAGATTTTTTGCTTTTAATTGGTTTATACATCTACAATCTACCAAATACCCATAATGTTTTTAATGTACTAGTTTTTATTTATAATGGTTTGATTAAAATTATGTTTAATGCCCACCTGTAATTTTCCTAAAACGCCCTTGCTAATTTGTTTTTATTGCACTTTGCGTTGCGAGACAAGACGAGCGTCCTGTCTACTCTTGGTTAAAGTGTCATGCAGGCATTATAATGATAAGGTAAAATATATTAAAATATCTCCCTATAAATTGAAAACGGCTTTCGCAACATTTGATTAATTTCAACTATTGACTTGAAAAGTGGGTGAGCTTAATAGCTTAATGCATTATTGTCATTTTTATCGGTGCTCATATAAGGATATCCAAATTTGGTGCCACTTGCTACTCAAAAACTGCAGGATTTATGAACAATTCAATTTTGTAATAATTTAAAATTATTACGAGCTATTAAATTTTCTATCATATTCCACTTAAACGAGTTGTTTTTTTAAACTTTCTAATAGTTGGACTTTATCATCACACTGTGCACCTACGAGTATTTCGTCATCTAATCGATGTAAGATTCTGCAATAACTACCTGTTCTTGCATTTCATTAAAAACAAAGCCGAGAAACCTGACCAGGATTGACTCGACCTATATAAAACTGGAGTAGTACCACTTATTTGCTATCATAATCAGTTTACTGTTCTACCGAGAAAATCGTGCAACAAGAAAATTAATCACAATGAAGGTATTCATATAAAAAAATGAAAAACTCTATTTAATTCTTCCTAAAAACTTAATGAATTTCTTTTCTGGAACAGGTTGCGTTCGTCCTTGTTATTTTGGCAGTTGCCACTGGAATGGATGCTTCTATTATTCCGCTCGGTCATCTTACTCCAGAATTAACCTACACTGCAGTAAGTGGATCCTTAATTTCGGCAGGCCCCACCGTTGTCCAGAGTGCGATTGCTCCCGGAATTGCAACAATTCGTGGTCCACCTATTGTAGCTGCTGCTCCAGCTTTAATAGCTCACTCTGTACCACTACTGGGTCATCCTGCTCCCGTAATTGCTGCCGCTCCAGCACCTGTGGTTGTTGCGGCTGAAGGTAGTTACATCGCTCAGACTAAGGGCGCTGTTCACGTTGCTCCATTATCTGGACACGTTAACTCAGTTGCATCTATCAATCTTCAGCCAGCTCCAGGAGCAATTTAAGTTTAAAAAAAATCATCCTTGATTTTAGTTATTTTCTATAACTTATATTTGATTGATTTTTAAATAAAATTTCATAGAAAGTATGTTTTAATTTAGTTATTTCTAAATCTTTTCATATTTAAATTCTTTCCTTGAATAAATTAAACGATTAAGATAAATTTCTGCAAATTGAATGTTAATTTTTCATCAAAATTTAATCTCTTAAATAATTTAGCTTGTTTTTGTATTTAATAAATCTATCTATCCATCTTTTATATTTCTAAATAAATACTACTGAGATTTACATGACCGAGTTGAAATTTTCAAAATAATTTGTTACCCTAAAAATTTTTATTTCTCGCATAGGGGGTTGTAGAATCCTACAACCAAAAGAAATACTTTATTATTAATAAATAATAAAGTAACAAAAATTTATTCATTGAAACTCTTTTCGCAGTAGATAGACTATATTAAACACGCGAAAAGGCATTTTTTGGGTTGTCGAGAAGACGATGAAAACAAAGTCAACTTTTCTTAAAATACATTTTAGTTGCAGCGCTTCCAGAAGATGAAAATGAGAAATGCCTAAAAATCAGTCACCTCTTTCGTTAGGCTTTACAGAATTCACCTTCTAAAAAAATGTTTTTCTAATTCGATTGCGTTGACGGAGAACATTAAGCTTGTATAAAATTAAAAGTTTAAGTCGTTCAATAGTCAGCAATCGAGACGATACCAAATTGAAATTTAAAATTAAGTCAAGACTAAGCAATAAAAAACTGTAATTGACAATGTTATTATGAAAATAACGAGCTTTATTATTTGGGTTTGTTTGACGACTTTCATCTTTTCTCCTCCTAGCCATCGTTTCTCGGATTCTGCGAAATGACTCTGAAAACTTTCAAAATTCACAGTAGCCGGAATTTTCCTAAAATAAAGTAAAATAAATATTTCTTCAGTTCGATTTCCCGTCAAATGTACGCAGGTAGTGCAGATCGCTGAATATAATTTTTATTAGGGGGGTGATCGAGGATGGTAGTGGGGGATGCATTTGTTTCTAAAACATCACGGGACTTAGGCGTACTAGACACCTTATCAAAGAAATAAATTTGATGGTGAGCTAATGAGGGGTGAGGGTGGAAAGTATAAAAGTACTGTATTTTTATATCTCGAGAACCAATTTACATAGTGCTGTAGCTGTGGCACGTTCTAAAAATATAAGTTTTAATGGGGATATTTTGCCACTAGGATGGAGGTGTTTTCCTTAGCTTTGGAACGGTTTATTCTAGAACTTGAAATTTGGTCGGTATATGTGAATGCACTAAACAAGAAATTTAGTTATAAAAAATTCCATACATCCCTTAACGAACGAAGGTGGTTTTTAAAAAATGGTCTGTGGTTCTGTGAATGTGGGGCATGTATTTTCACGGATTCTCTTAGCTCGTCTGAAATATTGAATTCATTTTATTTCTACAAGTTCTTAAAATAAATGCCTAGAAACTATTTTCATGATTTGAGTGGAAGAGTTGCCTAAGCCACATTGAATTTTTTGATGCTTAGGCTTTTCCAGTTTGACCACAATAACCATATCTTTTTGTTCCAAACTGATTTATTCACCATAATATCAGTATACATAGCTTGACAATATAACAAAATAGAAATTATTTCTTTTTGAGAGCAATTTTTCAAATTACGTCTAAGTTTAGAGCCCGATTTCTTATTTCGCAGCGTTGTTGATTAGGCAACTCTTCCACTGATCCACTCATTTTTAGTTTAATCAATACAGAGATGTAATGGGATTGCACATATATTCACGAATTCCGTCATGTCTCGTGTTATGTATGAAATAAGGTTTATTTCCAGACCCTTTTTAAATAGTCGCATAAAATTAGCTTTCTTATATTCAACCTCCAAGTGAATGTAAATCAGCTGCAAACGTTTTCACGAATTCTAACATTTCTCTTACTTCTTTTGAGACAAAGTATAAGTTTTTACTTTCAAAAGCTTACTATATAATCGCCTAAAAACCGTTTGCAGCATTGCTTGCTTTTCAACATCTATGAGGGTGTTGAGTGGTTGTAGACGGTTCACGAATTCCGTCATATCTTTTAGGCCTGATAAGCAATGGAATTACTTTTTACCTCCACGGACTTGCTATATAATCGCTTGCAAACCCATTACAGGTTTTTTGATATTTAACCAAGGTGGTGTAAAGGGGTTGTTTATGTGTTCAGGAATTCCAATTTAATATACAACTTACATCTGAGATAAAGAACTGTATGGGGTAGTTTACGTTTTCACAAATTTCGTGATATCTATTGGGTCTAATGAGGCAACAAATTAGTTTTAGTTTCTACGGGCTTTTCACGTAGTCACCTAAAATCGAATTTTAGGACATTCTGATATTCGACCTTTTTCATGTATTGTATAATCGGTTAAAAACCGATTTTCTGATATATTTAGTTCGATGTTCAGTTTATTCATTTCAATCCCTTGAATTACTTATTTAGGAAACTTTTGCAATACTTCGTCTCCCACGTTTTAATGTTATCTACTAATATTCGCAGAAGCGTATTTTCAGGAATTTTGTATGGAATGTACCCGAAGGATTTTTTGCTCAATAATGAAATCGACCTTAATGGAATTTCTGTTTTTTTCTTTATTAAGAAAGTGTATTCAAAATAAGCAAAAAAGCATAAATGTATAATGTATAAAAGCATAGTGTTTTTGAATTTGCGGGAAATTGCTTTGATTTTATTTTGCTGATTTTCGAAAAAAATGGAGTTACGTGGCTTCAGGAATTAGAATAATAGAACTGTTAGAGGTGAGTTTTCTGTAAGTTTCTTTTTAAAAAAAATGTTTTACTATTATTTTTAGAAGTGTTATCTCTAGTCTAGTATCAGCAAGTATAGTTATAAGTTTATAAATCAAACTCAGTAGAATTATTATTTCTTAAAGACAAACTCCTATAACCAGTATAAACGATCCATGCACTGCACTTATAAGTATAATTTTGCTATTAATTAAAAGTGATATGAAAATTTGTGTAATACTCGCATATATCAAAGAAATGCCCCTTAGGTAGATCACTTCTTTGAAAATAGTATTGTATAATGATCATATCATCGTAGTCTTCATAAACTAAATAAACTGTTTTATGCTAACTAGCTTTAATCGACTCGTTATTTCAATTTCCATGCAAAACAGTTGGAAACCTTTTAGTATAAAAGATCAAACGGAATCTGCAATCAATATCAGTAGCGGTGCATCTGTATTTTCCGAGATATCTACTCCAGTCTTCCTTTAAAAAATCAACAAAATGAAGGTAGTGCAATTCGATATTATGAGTATAAAGTCATTTATTAAATTACTATTACAGTTCGCTTTAGTATTACTCGTTTTGACTGTTGCCATTAGCTTCGAATCTCAAATATTAGCCACTCCTGCATTCGCGTATACTGTCGGAGGAGGCGGACAGGCTTTATTTCAAGGACCTGCATTTGCTGCTGGCTGGGCACCAACTGTTGTATCAGTCGCTCCAGCATTCGTTGCAGCCGAAGGACGATATGTAGCTAAGACTCGTGGTTCGGAACATGTAGCCCCATTGCCGGGCCATACAAATTCAGCAACTTCAATTAATCTGGAGCCCGCACCGGGAACATGGTAAAGAATTTGATCGACACCATTAGAACTCTGAGAATGAAAACGTAACTAAAATTTATTTCAAAATATGTACATAAATAATAAAAGTAAAAATTTTGAACTTTAGACCTATAATCCCTTTCCAATTTCCTTTTAAAATTAATTTTATTCGCTACAGCAAATGCTAAACTAATGTAACCAATAGTTAAAGAGGCAACAGCCTGGCCACTAAAATTTACATTATTGGAAAAAAATATGAATTTGAATTTAAATTACCCCTACAATCCAATTTGTTTGTTTAAATAAAAAATTAAAATAAAAAGAAACAAATGGAAACAAAGTCTTTTTTAATCTGTGCCTGGAATATCTCAGAGGCCACATAAATATACATTATTTAAGGCTATTTTTTATATTTTAAGTCGATTGATTTACCGGATTCTAGTTGCTTTTTGTTGAGAAAGTGTCAAAAGCCTCATAGCATGCTACTAACCTATCCATCCGTCTGTTCAAACGTAGGGTAACTTCAGAACGCGTAGAAATTTGAATATGGTCCCCACTCGTATAATTTGTGAGGCTTAGTTCCTTAACAGCTGATATCAGAGCACTCTACTATTAGCTCCTGTAAAATACCTACAATAGTTGTTCATAACTATTGCTTTAAATGTTCCAGCGCTGCAAACTAATTTCCCAATATTTTCACGATACTCAAAACAAGTGTTTCATGTTTCCATTGGAAGAGTTTGTAGAAGCCTTACTGCTTCTCGAACCACGACCTAAGTGGTCTTTTGTTCCTATTATTATTATTTGTTGATGTTGTTCATGTTTCCATACAAAAGTCAATAAAAAATTTGTGTATTTTCTGTTTCCTCGTTGTTAAGTCATCAAGTTGTTCCGCTGTTTAAAAAAAAGAATTTTGTGAAAATAAATGTCATCAAGTTAATCAGTGAGTAATTTCTTCATTTTCCTCTATATATCTTCCATACAAATATCTTAATGATACGAGTACTTTGACTGGCAAGCTTTTTTGACAATTATATTTAAAGGGATCAACATTTTCGTTGGGCGTGAAGCGTGATGAAAATTTAGTTAGCTACCAAACAAATGACTTTAAAAAATTTGAGATTACATTCGGCCGACATATAAATCGAAAACATAATAGTTTAAATTTGGCTAGATAAAGTGTAGCCCTGGAACAAAATCAGTGTATGCCTAGAGATAGTTTCCATACAAAAGTCCTTAAAGTATTTGGTTACACTTGAAAAAAGGTTATTAGTTATGAATACTTCAATTTTAAATATTCCAGATAAAAACTCTTTGACTCAATGTTAAGATATTCTGTGTTAGAGACGTTAATAAAATATCCCTAAAAGATGGATTCTTGCGGTCGTTAAGATATTAATATTATTTTCAATACATAGATTTATCGGTACTTATAATTGCGGTAACGATCAATCAAAACATACAATAAAAGATCGTTGAACTGTGCTCTTATGAAATTGTAAAAAACTTAACAATTTAAACTTGATGCAAGGTCGTTATGTCTAAGACAATTTTTTTTATTAAGATCTAATAATGCAGACAGTTAAAAAAGTACATTACGATTACTTCTTTCGTTTATAATATTTCTATTTCACTTTCTTGTACTTGAATTTTAGCAAAAACCTGTTTTAATGATCATTAGCAAAATTGTTCTATGTACCTAATTGTTAATTAAATGAATTATTAACTGATCAATGTGCCAAAAATTATTGTTCGATTTCGAATATAAAAGATAGTTGAGATAACATCAAGGTATCAGACATAGTTAAGTGTTCACCAAAAGTATTACCAATTTTAAGTACATATGAAGGTTCGTATGAACAGGACACGAAACCAGAAGGAACATGTAATTATTGTATTTTTAACTTTTAATCCTTTAAATTCACAGTTCGCAATTGTCATAGTCGTGTCAGTTTTGGCCCTTGGAATTCAATCGCACGCTATTCCGTGGGAAGAAGTATCAGTAATTTCGACCGCTTATGTGTCTAGCCGAGAAGTTCCTGTACCAGTAGCAGCCGTTGAAGGCAGGAATGTTGCACAAACCCAAGGTGCCGTTCACGTTGCTCCACCTATAGGTCAAGCTAACTCAGCTGCAGCAATCAACCTCCAACCAGTTCTCGGAACCATTTCAGCACTGTCCACGCATGGTGGAGTAGTTTCTGTTGAAGGTGAATATGAAGCCAAGACTCAAGGTGCTGTTCAAGACGAACCACTCGATAGCCATGCCAGATCTGTAGCTTCCAACAATGACGAATCAACTCTAGGAACCATCCATGGACTGGTTGATCCAGCTGACGCTTATACTATGCCAGGTGTTGTACACACGCCAGTAGTTACTGCTGAAGGAGAATATGTTTCGAAAACTCAAGGTACAGTCCATGTTGCTTCTGTGGCCGGTTATTCTAAATCTGTTGCTTCTATTAATGTTTGATCAGCGCTACGCACTAGCCAAGATAGGGTTGTTCCAGCTTTTGTACCTAATTATACTCCAGTTGAAGCTCACACTGATCAGGCTACCAATATCAACGCAGTTTCCGGTACTATCCATGGATTAGTTCCTCCAGCGCCATCTGTCGTTTCCGCTTTCATTCCAACTGTATCGTACGATGCGCCAACTATTGTAAGCGCTCCAGTTGCAGGAACAGAAGGAGAATATGTATCCAAACCACAGGGTGCCAGTGAATATAGCTCACGCTCCAACTGCACGCTCGAATTGTAGCTAACGTTGGAAGGAAGGAAGTTATGTACTGTTGGGGCTATACATGCTGCTACAATGGCAGGACACGCAATCTTAGCTGCTTCAATAAACTTGCAACCAGAATCAGGCATCGTTTACTAATTTCTTTATCTAGCTTAATTTATATAATGAAATTAAATAAATTTTTACGAACAAATTAAGTTTGTACTATTTCCATTTATAACGCTCTAGGAAAAACACATTTTTATTAATAAGTCAAGATATTTTTACTTAATCACAACACACTACAAAACTTAAACAACCATATAATCCCCATGCTTCAACTCTTTTAGCTGGATCATGCCAGTACTCAAGATTTAATCACTTTCAGACCAAGTCGATTACAATACAAAGTAAATTTTTTTCGATAAAAGTTTTGCACCTCTTTAAATGGCCTAGGTTTATTTTATTGTTGGTCTCCAGTCGGGGGTTACGTGCACAGCAATGTCGTTCAGAGATTGCTGGCTGACATCAGAAATTTTTAATGGAGTAAATTGGTTGAAGTTGTACTATTCAAAATTTATTAGGTTTTTTTTGGGCTAAATTGGGAAAAGTATCGTACGTGAGAGAATATTTTTTAATTTTATAATGCTTTTATTGATAGTTTCAGTAGTTCAAAAAACATGATTATTGTGCCATTTTATATCATCATTTCGCCTTTTTTTTCCAATATTAACCAGATGCATCGTACGCACCGTTTGGAAGTATCCAGGGAGAAGGAGCGCCGATTATAGTTGAACCCCATCCGGGGGCTGCAATAACAGCTCCAGGTGGACCGGCAGTTAAAACTGCAGTATGTCCTGCAATTAAAGCTGGGCCACCAACCGCGAGCGGGACTACGCCGGCCTGGATTCCAACGGCGACTGCCAAAAGGACGAAAACTGCGGCAAGCTGTTAAGAAATTAGTTCATTTTAAAGTATAGTTATAATTAAAAATTATTATTATTATTTACTTTCATGGTGCTGTTTCACTTTGAACTAGAACTTGTTTCTGATGATATTGAAGTGTAGACGGTTAGCTTTTATAGTAAAATCTATGTTTAGAATTTTATATTAAAACTGTAGCAAAGAATCTGATGCAACATTAAAACAATGAATCTATAAATTATTGATTGAAATGATTTTGCATATCGAGATATTGCATAAGAAGTTACTAATTAACTGTAGAAATTGATACAGGTTGATTTCTGGAATATTACCATAACATCCTAAGAACAAAAATATTTATGTATCCTAGAAAAAAAAAATTTATAATTATAATAGATAAAATTGCTCACAAATTGTTGTGCCTCAATGTATTTCTTTGAGACCAGGGAATGCAAATCAAAAGATTTCGATTAAAATTCACATGTTTTAGAACCAATCCTCCCTCGTCCTTTTTTTTATTACTTTTTTTTGTTATGTATATAGATAATAATTTTTAAAAATTTTCCTGTTTTGCTGGCTATTATTTATATCCGGCAAAGTAGTGCCAGCACAGACAAAACCCAGAATTATTTGAAAAACTCATTATATTTTATTTCCTATAAAATATTTGCTGTAAATATGTTTTTTCTACTTTTAATTGTGGCAAGTTTCCAAACAAAAGTTTTGTTCGTTTTTTAAATTTGTTTGTAATAAGTAATGGATTTAATTTGAAGTAAGTTTTATTAAAATAATAGCTCATTTAGCACTTTATTAAATTCATATAAATAGCAACATATTAATTTAAAATACTATTATTTAGCTCGTATCTCCCGAATTCTTTGAGCTATGAAATTTGAATATTTGTTTTTGTAGATTGGAGTGACTTTTTGGTGGTGGGGAGAGCGGTTATGTTTGTCTTTATATCTCTGGAACCGCTTATGGTAGGAAGTTGAAACTTGGAACTTACATAGATCTATCACAGTGAAGCTCAAGTTCAACCCCAAGAGGGTGTTAAGGGGTTGCATACGTTTCCGTGAATACCAAGATACCTCTTAAATCTGATGAGATATCAAACTCGTTTTTACTTCCTCGGGCTTTCTATATGATACAATTTCTGTGAAATATGCTTTTAAGTTCATCCTAAATTTTTTGAAAAAAATCGATTTTATCTTATTATTAAACGAACGATTTGAATTTTCAATGTGTATTTCTGAAAATTAGGAAAAGCTCTTTTCAGCATAAGTATTACATTTGTAAAATTCTTCTGCAAAATAAGTGCACTGTATCTTTCAACTCCCCCAATCCATAATTGTAATTGATAGATTATTATTCTTCAATTATATTCATAAAAAATGCACATAAATTATTAATAAGTCTTACGGCGAGGCGATGCCTACGAATTACGGAACATGCGCTATTAATATACTTCGTAATAAAGTTATAGTTTCTTGTACTTAGGAATATTTAAAAGATCTTGCATCATACTGTCAATATAATTTAAATGAAAAATAATGATGCGTTCTTGTGTATAAAAGCGAAGTCTACAGTCTGAAAAAGAATCAGATCAAACCTTATCTTCAAGTACCACAACCGTCTTCAAGAATAAACTTACAGCCTCACAATGAAGGTAAAGAAATTTAGTGAACATCATAAATGATAAAAATTAACCAAATTATTTTCCACCTAGCAGTTTGCTGTTGTCGTAGTCCTTTTGGCCGTGTTTGCAGGAATTCAAAGTGCACACCTTGTGGCAATTGCATCAGGTCCTGGTCTTTCATATACTGCAGTGAGTGGGCCAACCCTGATTGCCTCTCATGTTCCACTCGCAATTGCTCATCCGGCCGCCCTTCCAGCTGCTGTTGTAGCTGACCCAGTAGTAGCTGCCCCAGTAGTAGCTGCTCCCGTAGTAGCTGCCCCAGTAGTAGCTTCCCCAGTAGTATCTGCACCAGTAGTAGCTGCTGCCGAAGGGAGCTATGTGGCTGAGACTCGTGGATCTGTGCATGTAGCGCCATTGCCTGGTCATGCAAATTCCGCTACATCCACAAATATCGAACCAGCACCTGGAACAGTTTAAAAACTTCAAACTTGATTTATTGGAATCGGAACCATTAAAATTGATTGTGCCCATTGTTTATATAAGTACCTTTTAAGAATGCAATAAAAATAATAATTTTTCTCAGAATTTTTTTCGCATACAAAAATACATTTAAAAAAGTAGCAGAATTTCATACTTGAAGATTTCCACTTATTTGTATTTGACAAGTACGCTATTTGCACGGAATAGAAGTGATAATAATTTACACTCTACTATTGTCCAACAGGTGTCTCTTGATATTATAGATAGATGACTAATTTCTGACATGCCCAAAATAATTGTTTTTCAATTTGATTCCGTGTTGTGGCTCGGCAGTTTTAAGAGCTATCGTCTTGACTTAACGACAAAACGATTTGAAACTTGAATATTGCGTTGAGAAGATAATTACAGAAAACACATTTAAAAAATATATTTTAATAAAATACATTTGGTAATTTGGTGGTTGATCTGTGTCCTGTACTTACAGCGGAATAATAAAAGAATTGGAACTTTACACGCCTAGATATTTGTTGTTTATAATGTGTTTAAATTTTAACTCCCTTGTCTTGATTTATTGTATGTTCGATTTTATAAATTCATATTTTTACCAAAGGAATTTGTTTGGAATATGCCTTCTTCCAGTATATTTTTGAGATTTCTATAATATTTGTCTCTGTAAGGTAGTTGTAATGTACAAAGTAGTGAGTGACATTTTTTCGAGATTCATGGCTGCCTTCAGTTGTTGAGAACTTGCGTTAAGGCGTAGCGGAGGGAGGGAGCATATTTCATTTACAATAGAAGAACAAAGTATTTCCTTAAAGACTCAACGTATAAACTGATCTCGAATTATTTACTCAAGGCGCTCATAGAGCGTAAAAGAATGGCATTTGCTCCAGATAGAACAAATCCAAAAAAAATCAATTTTCAATGAAACGTGGCACAACTATTTTTATGTATGCTCTTTTTTTCTGACTTCCATATGTATCTCAATTATTTATATCTGGCTCGACGGATCAAAAAAATCAATTCTTTCTTATCTTTCTTATCGTAATAGGGTGTCTCCTTTTCATCGGATAATATTTGAATAATTGATAACCATTCGCGTAAGGCTAGCAAGATTAGTGTGGGTACCTACCCCTTAGTCTTCGTTTGAGACATTACTTAGATCTTTTTATCCTCATGCCTTCACCTTCTAAGCCGAATATTTGCTTCTGCCTTTTGCAGGTAGAAAATTTGTCAGGTAAAAAAAATTGGTAAATTTTTGGTGTGGTAATATGTCCAATATTTTTGGAGAGAGGAGAGGAGGTATCGAAAATTGAACTATATAAGTTTATACATATGTAGCTACAATATTCGAATATTTCGAGAATAGTGCGTGTGGAACTTTTTTTTAAGACAAAGTCCTTCAAGCGATTAAAGTGAGAGCCCTAAAAATACCAAATACAGTGGATGCCGCTTATTGTAATCACTTTGGGACCAGCCAAAATCAATAACATTAACCGGATTATAACACTAAATGAATAAAAAAATAAGCGATAAATTCTGTTTGTGGAAAATGGAACCCAACTGTTTTGATAACAAAATGCGCCTTATAACATTATCCGCGATTACAATAAGCGGCATCCACTGTACTACATAATTCGTTTTTGGGTAATATACTTCGTTCACGTGGTCAACGACGTACCGCTACGTAGCACTTCGTAGTACCACTTGAACACACGAAATTTTGCTACGGAGCGGTTTTTCTACAACGTAGCAAAACCGCGTAGTGTAGTGTAGTGGATTTGCGAATCCTTCCCACGAGAACACTTGCCGTTGAGCTCCGTATTACTTTTCGAGTGAATTGTCAAAAAACTGTGTTGACAGACAACTTTATTTGTTTGGATTTTCTCAACGATTCTAATACCAGTGCCTTTAATGACTCCATTTCACTGAAAAATAAAAGAAGAAAGGTTATTTAAGAAATAAAACGACGAATGCAATTTTTTTTTAATAAAATAAATACCAGTTGTGACAGCTGTCAATTAATAATCAAGAGTGCGAAACGTCAATTCACTTCACGTGAACACTCATATATCAACCGGATTTCATAATACGCTACACTACACTGCGCTACCACGTGAACGAGGTAATAGTCTCATAGTTCGGAGACGTAGTCAAAGTCATAGCATAGCACTGGCTGCTTCGGGTAGGTACTCTGAAAAAATATGCCATGATGCTCTTGGGTAAGTTCAACTGTTGTCCATATGGCAAAAAAGTTTTGTGGCTACGTTGGACTTATCCAAGACTGATATATGCCGGGCAAAAGTCAGTCTTTTATAATTTTACCCCCGAATTTGGACACATACACATGAACAGTTTTAGCAGCTTCGCGGACACCAAATCACCAATCTTCAAGATTCGTGGCATTCGATTGTATTTCTTTTTGAATAGCATTCAAGACTGTTGCAAAACGTGCAGTACGATTCGGTTGCGTCTGCTATAAAGACAGGGAATAGCAAGGGAGACATAATCGATTCCTAAGGCACCCCTGCTTCAATTGTCTTTAATGATGCTTCTTTTCCATTCAGCAACGTTTTCAGCGGTTTTTCGATCAAGTACCCTGCAAGAAAGCGCTACCCGAAAGTACAAACACATGCATTAAATCCAACATCCTGACATCAAAATTGTTTAATTGTCTATATGGCCCTTTTCTAGTCTTATGTGCCATAAAATTTTCGAGCAAATTAGTCGAGCGGACCTATCCCGCTTCCGCAACGCCGTAACCCCTGCTGCACTACTATCATTTTTGTTCTACTGCACTTAGGTACCTGACGTTTTTCGACATCTCTAAACTTCTTGCTTTATATCTTATTTTATACTTATCAATGTTTTTTTAGGTTTTTATTAGCGAAAAAATGATTTTTTTCTTCTACACCTTAATCAGGCTGAACAGGTACCAGGGTACCTGCTATGGAAAATTTAGACGCATTTTGAATTAAAACATATATGCAGTTAATTTAGTATTCAACTATCGGGTACCATTCACTGGTAATATACCAGTTAAATAGTACTGGCCTCGCTAAGTAATTTACAGTATGGGATTGGGTTAATTTAACGGTCAGCTACCGGGTATCATTAACTAGGAGTGAAAGAGATAGAGATCTTGACAGATAGAGGTAGAGAATCACACGTATGTACACCGATATGAAGTATATATAATAAGTTAATTTTGTCCCGAGGTCTATACGTTTTATCTGAAAGATTACCGGTTAATGCTACGGCGGAGCTCCGGCGGACTTAACCGGTAAATTTCTTGCAGGGTAGTGACTACTCATATTAGATTGGATTGGAAACTGATGTTCACTGAGGTCATTATGTTAATATCACTCCCGTACAGATTTTTTCTTGTGTTCGACAACCCGAACAAGTTATGTCAAGGATGATCGGCTCCAAACCCGAATTGCTCATACGGAAGAAATGTTCCAGAAGTTGTGTCCGAATAGCTTTATCTGCTACTTGGGCAAGTGTAGGAAATGAACAAATCGGCCGATGATTCTGTGGATAGAGGCCGTTTGACCAGACCTTGGAATCATTACCACGACCACGATTTTTCACATAGCCGAAGAGTAACTGCAGTGGAACATGGCATTTACTTTTGGAGGTAATATTGGGCATACTTGAAGGTTCAGGATCCTTCTTCTTAACAAAGCCAAAAATCATTATGGAGTGCGTAGAAAATACTGCATGAATCATATTTTGAACTCTGGGTCATTATTTCAAAGAATCATAGCAATTATTACATTTACCTGATATTTCCTTAATTTTAGCCAAAAATCCGGTATATTCAGAAATATATTTATCATATAAACAAAGAGTTATCATTTACAAATTATTAAAAAAAAGCTAAACACTAATTTGTTAACAAAATATGAACTATTACTTGGCAACATTAATTTGTTAAGTAAGAGAAATTTGCATATCTACAATAATATTATAATCTGCAAAGATCAAATAAGTACTTAATGAAATACAATACCTAAACTAGTTTTTTGGACGGAGACAAAATCATTTAGTTGACAAGGTCGTTGCACTACTGAATTGAGTTTATTAACATTGCAAATAAACCATCAGCGGAACCTTGACAAATATGCGTTACAATATTTATCTTAAAGATTTTTTATACACTTATGTAACGCCTAATTCGAGCAAAATTTAGCTTTCTTGTACTTGAAAATTTGCGAAAACTTGTTTTAATGATCATTGGCGAAATTGGCTGTTATTAATTGTAAATCAATGAAGTTCAACACAATTGACGGAGTTTTTGGATATAAAAGATAGCTGAGATAGTTTGTGGGTATCAGACACAGTTTAGTGTTCAGCAAACGTATTTTAATCATATAATAAACATGAAGGTGCGTAAGATAAGGAACTCCTAATCAGGAAGACATCATTTGTAATTATTAATCTTTTAAATTTACAGTTCGCAATTGTCGTAGTCTTGTTGGCTTTGGCCCTTGGAATTGAATCGCATGCTATTCCATGGGGAGTGCCAGGAGTGTCAGCTGCGTACGTAGCTCAACCAGCAGTCCATGTACCAGTTGTTGCCGCTGAAGGTAGCTATGTTGCCCAAACCCAGGGTGCCGTTCATATTGCTCCACTCGCCGGTCATGCTAACTCAGCTGCAGCTATCAACCTCCAACCAGCTCCCGGAACCGTTCCAGCATTGTCTGCTCATGGCGCAGTAGTTGCTGCCGAAGGCGAATACGTTGCTAAAACTCAAGGTGCTGTTCATGTCGCTCCACTCGCTGGCCATGCCAAATCTGTAGCATCAATCAATGTTGAATCAGCCCCAGGAACTATTAATGGACTGATTGCTCCAGTTCCAGCTGTTATTCCCGCCTACGTACCAGCTGTGTCATACGCTGCTCCAGCTGTTGTACATACTCCAGTTGTTGCCGCTGAAGGAGAATATGTTGCGAAAACTCAGGGAGCTGTTCATGTTGCTCCACTGGCCGGTCACGCTAAGTCCGTTGCTGCTATTAATGTTGGATCAGCACCAGGAACCAGCCATGGATGGGTTGCTCCAGCTGTTGTACCAAATTATGCTCCAGTTTTAGGTCACGCTTCAGTTGTTGCTCACGCTCCAGTTGTAGCTCACGCTCCAGTTGTAGCTCACGCTTCGATTGTAGCTCACGCCCCAATTGTAGCTCATGCTTCAGTTGTAGCTCATCCTTCAATTGTAGCTCATGGTCCAGTTGTAGCTCAGGCTCCTATTGTCGCTGCCGAAGGCAGTTATGTAGCCAAGACTCTCGGCGCTGTTCATGTTGCCCCATTGGAAGGACATGTCAATTCCGCTGCTTCTATTAATTTGCAACCAGCTCCAGGAACTGTTTACTAAATTGATTAACCTTAACTTGGGACAAAATTATTTAAATTAAATAAATTATTTCTGAATAGTACAACAAATTCCATAATCGTTTTTAATTCCTCATTACTATCTTTATATCATGGGAAATTTGAATTTGTACAAAGTTAACAAGAAAGTATTTACTCTTGTACCTGTTGGACCGAAAATATGATACTTTTCGATTTTAGCAAAGTAAACCCTCAGCCAATATTGCTTCGATCCTCAAAGGAGTTAAGGGAACAATCGTTTTTACCTCCCTTGACTACTCTGGCTGGTATATGCAGTCAGATAGTGCAATCGTAAAATTTGTGTTTGCCACATTATTTTTTTAGTCTATTTTGACAGAAAAAATGTTACTGAACTTTTTGTCAAGAAAAAACGGCCGCAACTCGAGGCGAGATATGGAAAAGTAATTTTGCGGCATGACAACGCCACATGTTGTAGAACCGGTCAAACCCTACTTGGAAACGCTAAAATAGGTAGTCCTACTCCACCCGTCGTTTTCACCGGGCATTGCTCCTTCCGATTACCACATATTCCAACCGATGACTCATGGCCTGGCTGAGCAGCATTTCCATTTTTCAGAAGATGTCTCTATTCATGGATAACCTCAAAAGATGAGTCGTCCTTTCGACATGGTATTCGTATGCTGCCAGAAAGACGGGAGAAAATAGTCGCTAGCGATGGACAATACTTTCAATGACATGTTCTTTACTAATTTTTTTTTAATAAAGCATTTATTTTCACGAAAAACAGCGAGAAATCATTAAAGTCCCAATAGGGCTCTGTATTTGCTTCCTGACCACACAAAGATAAAAAGAACGGGCGGTATAGTTGGTTAGGCAAGGTTCAGGTCTGATCAACTATCATTTACGGAAACTATTCTATAATATTCCCCTCGCTTTGTTCAAAAATCTATTTCCAGGTGCAGTGGATTATCCATTTGTGTCACGAAGTCAAACTATTAAGCAATACCTGTATAGAGGTTTCAGAGTCACTATGATCGACATGGTTCACTGGCCAATTGGTGATCATTGATCATACACGCAATGTGGATATTCCTTCAACACCCATTGCCGTGTAGTGATGCGAATAAAAGGAGGTCATCTTTCATAATCTGACAGGTGTCCGGCAAATCCTCCTTTGATAACGTGAGCGATAGGTTTTCTTTGAGTAAGGGGCACCGCGCATACTCTTGCTAAACAATGCCAGATTGACTTGATAGTCCAGCCCAGCTCCAGATATGCTAAGACCTCCGAAAGGATTCATTTCATTGGGCCTTCGAAGGGCAGATTAAGCGAGGTGTGGTAAGTGGCCCTACTGCTGCGACGGTTTTTCATTTTCTAGTAATATATTTTTTTTGGGAAATGGCAACATAACCTTGGTATTAATGCTGTTGAAATTATAAAGAAATTAAGAAAAAATAATTCAGAACCAGAAATAAGTTACAAAACAACTTTTATTTTTTATAAGTTTGGTAGAAAATAAAAGGGAAACTAGGTAAACATGAAGACGGGAGAACATAAAACAAAATTCAAACAAAAAAATAAATTTGGAAAAGGTTATCTATCGGTGGTTGCTAGAAGATGGCTAAAGATTTAAAATATGATGGCGTATTTGGTTCTTCCGATCTCTTACACGTTGATCACAAAACCACTTAGATGGTTCCAGGAGCAGCTTCCAAATTGACAGAAGCAGCAGAGTTAGCATGTCCTGGCAAAGGAGCAACATGGACAGCTCCACGGTTCTTAGCTACGTAGGTACCTTCAGCTTGGATCAATGTTGGTGCAGCGATGTACGCGGCTGGAGCTGCGTGGATAGCAACTGCGGCTGGAGCGGCGTGGACAGCAACTGCGGCTGGTGCTGCATGAAGGGCAATAGCAGCTGGAGCAGCAGCATACAAGCTAGGTCCACTGACAGCCGTGTAGGACAATGGAGTAGATAGGTACGAAATTGGTAGGAGAGATGATTGGGCTCCTAGGGCAAGGGCCAACATGACTACGGCAATGACGAACTAGAATTAAAAAAAAAACAATTATTCAATTAATCCTTAGGTATCCTCAGTGTTGCGGTGGTCTATAGTCTTACCTTCATGTTGATTTTGTTGCTTTGGTTTTTTTTTAACTTGGGAAGAACGTTGTTCTGCTGAAAGCAAGATTACTTGTGATGTCCGGTGTACACACCGTTTGCTTTTTATATTAAAATATTCTTCATAAGCATCTCCACTACCAAGGTACACCATCACCTCTTCTCATCAACAATTTCCCATAAACATGCCAACATACACGATAAAAAAATAGTAGTAGAAAACCAGACAATGAGCGCCCCAGACTACAAGAGTGTCAACAACAAAGAAGCGATTACTCCATATTAAAACCATTACTTACCTGTGTACACACAGGGCGTGCGTAGTTAAGTCGTTTTTCTTCTCTTTTGATTATTCAATCAAAGTCTGCGCGATACCATTAGGAGCTGGTTGGTGGTGATCTTGGGTGCTCGACGCCGGCTAACAACTTGTGTGACAAGTCTTCGGGCTTCAAGTACAGAAAGCGAGATTAAGCGCACTTGAACTACACGGCTAATGGACGGCTCCATACAGTGAACGTGTAATCGGCAGGTATTCGCTTAGCTCATGTTATAATAACGTGACATTGAAATATTTTGATCGATTCGCTTTTCTTACTGACTCCTTCGAAATACTTGATCTGTGTCTACACAGACGCCCGTAACGAGCATTCGTAGATTACGCAGCTTTGCCTGTGGCCAGTGTGCGCCTCAATTAGATCAAAATGCATTAAAAAAAATTACTCGGATCTAAGGCGTTTGTTAGACTTCCGCGTTGGCCTATTTTTGAAACGATAAGTTCCAGCCTTGAACAGGTAAGAAGGGCTTCGATTGTCACCATCGTTTAGCGTTAATGAGGAACTTGTTTTGGATTTAGTGCCTTGTTGGCTGTTGCACAGGAAATATGATGCAAGCTTTAATAACAGATTACATCGCTTGATACGAAGTCGGATTGAATTCAAGGACGTTTTCATGACAGGTATTTGATATTGTACCCTAATCTGCGCAAAATTGAAAAGCTTAAGACTTTTCAAGGACCAAAGTTGATCTTTCTTCCTCTTCCTTGACGAGTCCCTAAAAACATGCCGAAGTCATGACAGGCGGGCAGTACTGATATTTTACTCTTGATGAAATACTGAACTCTGACTTACATTGTCGAGGAGGAATATATTCCGGTGACCTATGGCAATATTTGAAGAAGGAATCGAGAATAAGCGAACTTCACATTGTAGGAAACAGGAACTAGTGGGAACTTCTGACCTTACATTCCCAGCACGCTCTGAAGTGGTTCTCCTGGAATTTTTACTTATTGCGACCTTAAATTTCAAAAACAAATTGCAACTCTGAAACTAGTAGACCACAAAAAGAATATGTCCGTCTGTCCGCCGTGCCCTGAGCAAACGCACTTGAAGGACCATAGGTCGCAAACCCGTTGAGATAATAAGTTCAAATTTTGTTCGTGGGTAGACTGGATCTACCACTTGAAGTTTGTTTTTTGGAGGTTGGGATTGTGAGAGGGTGCGTTTCTAACGAAACATTTTAATTTCTATATTTCAGGAATTACTCAGGAATTAGTGGGGGGATTGCTGACTCGGACGTGTGCCGATACTGCCACGATCTGTATGCGGATGAGGTCTTAACTTAACCCCCATTTCGTGTGAATGTCAGGGGGCTGCTAGGAAGCGACTGAAGTGGCTAATAATTTCCTTGACAAATTAGGGGAACTGAGATTGATAGGTCATAACAAGTTGGTCAAGCTTATCAAAGACGTGGGATTTTTTTGGGGGAGACTAACTACCGAGAAGGTGGGAGGCTCGGCGCTGGGTTCCTTCTGAAACTAAAGCTCAAACTAATGATAGTGAAGCCATTTGCAAAAATGGCTGATATACAGGGTGGGCCATCTAGTGGTTTCTTTTTAAATTATAGGTTTTTTTTACACTGAAAGCTGTTTCCCGCTCGAAATCTTGACAGAAAGGCAGTATCATACCTCCGCGGAACGAAATGAGTCGCTTTACGCTTGAACAACGTTGGGAAATATTGAAAACTTATTTCCAAAGTGAGTGCTGTGTAGCCCAAACAGTGTGTTTTTTGAAAAGAAGTTTTGGCCGAAATAAAGCACCCACCGCGCCTGCAGTACGCAAGTTTGTGCATAAAGTTCATGAGACTGGCATGCTAGTGGACAAAACTCATGGCCCCCGTCGTCGTACGGTGCGCACAGACGGGAATGTGGCTGCTGTAGCCGAGAGTGTGAGACTCACTCCACGAATATCAACTCGCCGTCGATCTCAACAGCTCAACATTTCACGCACTAGCCTGAGGAGAATTCTGCACAAAGATCTCGGATTATTCGCTTACAAGGTTCAACTGACTCAGCAATTGAAGGCGCACGACCATTCGCTTCGTTATCGCTTCGCAATTTAGGCCTTAGAGCAGCTTGAATTGGACAACGATTTTGGGCGAAAAATCATCTTTCCTGACGAAGCGCATTTTCATCTCGGCGACTACGTTAACAAACAAAATTGCCGCATCTGGGGCTAGGAAAACCCGCACGTTATTGTCGAGAAGCCAATGCATCCACAGAGAGTGACAGTTTGGTGCGGATTCATCATTGGACCATTTTTCTTCGAAAATGAGGCTGGGAACAACGTTTCGGTCAACGGTGAACGTTACAGAGCCATGTTATCCGACTTTTTTTTACTGAAATTGAAGACATGGATTTGGACTACCTCTGGTTCATGCAGGATGGTGCGCCATGCCACACAGCCCATGCCACAATCGATCTATTAAAAGGTTGGCTCGTGGCCGCTTTGCTTAGCTCGTTTCCTAAATCGACTTTAATTGCTCCCATACTATTTGCAGACAGTTAGTGTATTGAACAGCCAAGAAGAATTTGATATCAAGGCTTAAGTGAGAAATAAATAATGCAAGATTTAAAAGTTCTTTTGCAATACTTGTCTATGTGTATAGTATTAGTTAACGGTCCTGACTAGAAATGGGTTAATACCGATATATGATAATATCACCTAATATGAATATATTCGTTACGCGGTATTATAATATCCTAAACTAATACGAGAATATCACTAGCTTATCCTTTGGCTAAGATCGTTGATCCCCCTTATCGAATGTGATATTGCCAGATCGGTAAATCTATGCTATGAGAAAATGGAACTGAATGTCATGATATTAGAATATCTGATATCGGCATATTCCTAACATCTGATATAATCTAATATTAGTAATATCATTGCGAATACTAATATATTAGTCTCTTCGATTCGTTCTCATTTTGTCCTAAGCTGTCAAAGTGCCATGAACATGTTTCTTTTCATATTTTCGAAGATATGTTTGATGCCAATCCAAGAGTTCTTGATCCAAAAATATTCTATTTGCAACAATAATATTAATTTATTATTTAGGCATTAGTAGGTGTATATACGGGTGCACACGGGTTATGTCTTTAATCGGGGTAAGGGGAACCATCCTGCATTAAGATATTCAAAATTGGATACTCAAAATATTGGTCATCTTTAGGAAGTTTGCGTTGCGCCAAAGCAAAGGTGTTAAACGGGTCTCACCTCGATGTAAATTAATGTTACAGGTGCAACTTTTAATAATTGCATTAAGCTTATTTTGTTCATACTGTGAACTTGCATCGATATTATTTTCCCAACCGCAGTTTCCATTCTAAGTCAATTAACAATTTTACCACGGATACACTTTGCTCATTAAACGGAAAGAATTATGCGCATTGTTCGACTTGGTTTTAATTAGTCCAAAGGTAGAATGGAATTTCTTGGCTCTAGGTGTTGGTGGAAATTGAACTCTTTAGTCGTTGCTCAAGGTAAGCTACCCATCGACTTGAGTGATTGATATTTCATGTGAAGCAAATCGTAAGTTTTCGTATCACTGCCAGACATTAGATACCAACATACTCGTATTGTTGATATGAAGTGTGGTTTGCACTGCACGGTATTAAATCGGCCATTATTGTCATTATTATTACTTATAAGTAATAAGACGCTTAGTGTAGTCGTACAGACAGCATCTGACCAGTTTTTCTTAACAAATGGTCAGTGTGCTCATTTGGATAACTAGCCACCTTGTAGTGGATTAAGGCGTACTTAATTTTAAGCCTAGCTACCTAACCTATACAAGGTCTTATTCATGATGTAACAGAACAACTTTGTTACAACAATTTTGTTGTTCTTTACAGGAAATCGGAAATATCACTTTTATTGCTTATGCAATTTATTCATTAAACGGTAGTCCGCGGAAGAATTATTGTGTTTATATGTTTGTTGTATTGAAAGGTAGTTCTGTACGGTAGAACCGCTGTAAATTGTATGTTAAAGGACATAAGTGGGTTGAATTGCTGTAGGCTGCTTTGTATTTTGTACTTTGATTGAAGAGTAATAATTGTTAGTTGTTAATGCACCTAGGAGATATATCACAGTTTCTATATTATTTTACTTTTAAGCCTTGTATCTTGAGTTTACTATAATATAAGAACAAAAGATTGTAATACCACCCAAGAATCTGTAAGAACAACAATATTAATATATGAAATTGAAATGAAATGAAACGCCAAATCGTTCCTGTCGTTCTATCCGTTCGCCCATCCATAAGGCTTTCAGTGTATCTGTCTGATCATAAACGCGAGAATAGATTAATCTAGAAATTTGAAAATTGATATTCTTGTGATCCATATAATGTCTGATGAGCAGCAAACAGAGGATAGAAAATTCCGTATATTTTCACTACAAACATTTAGGTATTCTAAGAAGTTTTTATTGTTTTCCGGCGTCAGAGGAGTTTATAATGACGCCGGAAAACAACAAATACTTCTTAAAACTAGCTTCTATGGTAGCTTTCACCGTGAAAAAATTCCATTCTCATTTCGGTACTCATCCATATGAAATTGCTTTTAGTCACTTAACTACATGTTGTAACACCTCCTGATAATTGCTATATTCTTATCATATACATATATTGTTACATATATACCCTGGTAACACGGACAACTCACTTATCAATGACATCAAAGTTCCCAGAAAGAAAAACAACAACCTCCCTATACCTTCCAGCACCTAGGATATCGTTGAAAACTCTACATACTTGTCGCATGTTCTAGACACTACTCGCATGCTATAGATTCTTCCTGCGCGTTCCACACACACAACCGAATATGCTGGAAACCTATCAACTCAACACACGAAGTATATGAGCGCAGGCAAGCTTGTACAAGAGTTCAGTTTTTCTACTGCGAGAGTGAACGATGATCAGTTCTATCCTAAAGTGAATTTGTAAAGCGATTTTCATTAATAACAGCAATCCAGTAGTAAACATAATCGGCAAGAGTCGCCAATAATCTGATATTTAAATAAAAATTTTGAAAGCGTTAGTTTTTTTTATTAATTTTAATAGAGTTGGGTTTTACCCCTTGCTCGCAGCAATATACAGGGTAATTCAGAGTCTATAGGACCAACTTAAACAGCATGGAATTCTGTCAAATACAAAAAAAAATTGTTTAAGAAAGATCTTTCTTTATAAATTTTGTTAATGATTTCAGGGAGTGTGCATTTAAGTACTGAAATATTAAACAGATCTGAAGAGCTACCAACGCTTTTCGGCTTTTTCGAAAGATATTTGTAATGGTGTGTCATGGTTCTAAATATATTTCATTGCTTCGGTGTAATCATTTGTAGAAGTATGAAAAGAATTCCAAAGTTTTCTCAGATTCTTCCGCTTATTAAATGTAAAAGACAATGCTTTTATCTCAAAACGCAAGCATGTGATGTTTCATTTTACTTTATTACTCTAACAATACAATATTGCGATCAATTAAGATTTAATTTAATAATATCTACTTATTTAAATTTGGTACTCTAAATTTGGTACTCTCAAATTTGAGATATTGAATTTTAAATTCTGCGAGAATAATTTTTCTTGATTGAACCCGTAGTGTGTTGAAGGATTGAAAATGTTTCCACAAATTTTTCAATATCTTTTAAAAGCGGTGAGATATCGAGTTGATTTTCACTTCTACAGACTAATTTGACAAATGTATGTTTTTCTGTTTAGTAATTTTTTTGTTAATACTGTATCAGAATTGCATCAGTACTTACAAATAAGCTCTGAAACAAGAAAATCAGTACAGCAATAGGACATATCCGTCTTGTAAATTGTGGCATTCAAAATTTTTTGGAAGTAACAATTTTATATATTGAGACATCTCTTCAACATAACTCTATACATAAGATTGTTAAAATAATGCAAAAGTTTCAGTTAACTATTTATTCACAAAAGTGATATATGTAACAATAAATAGAAATTGAAAAATATATTAATTTTTCTAATTCATTAATGTAAAGTACTTCAGTAAAATAAGGGTCTCGCGAAAAACCCCATACACAGTATCAAATTTAAGTATAGGTGCAGTAGTAACATTCGATGCTAAACCAATTCTTGAAAACAGAATTCAGTTAGTATACTCAAAATATTCCGCTAGAGCTTTGGATGTTAACAACGACGGTATTATATGGGGAAAGAGTTCAGTTCGGATTCTACTGGAGTACCGATATGTTATATGAAGAAGCGGTACAGGTTTGGAGAGTTTTCTGGTGGTGCGCAAGTAGTGTAAGAACTTTTGTGTGGGAGCTAATGTGAACAATTGAAAAGATGAATTAAATTAGTAAAATTATATTCAGCAAACAGTTAAAAAAACTAAAGCTAGCCAGCATGTAGCCTTGCGAAGCTCTACTAACTTTGTATATCCCAAAAACAAATCGGCTTTTACATGAATTATGCATTAAGCTGGAGTGCAAGGTCGTCTTTAAGTTTGAGCTTTCAGCGTGCAGCTAATATTTTGGTTTCTTATGAAAACTTAAGTGTAAATTAAAGAAACGTCATAAAAAAAAAACGTAATCTTGCTGAATGAATAAAATCTGCACGATCACATTATTTACACTTCAGAAATCGTAAGTGTAGTACCTATACATTATGCATGTAAGCCCCAACAGCATGTTTGCCTACCACCTAACTCCAGTTGACATGGTCTTATAAGGAATTCCACGCCAT
Organism: Beris morrisii; assembly: GCA_951812415.1. NCBI lineage: Eukaryota > Metazoa > Arthropoda > Insecta > Diptera > Stratiomyidae > Beris > Beris morrisii. Next base: position 22,711,278 of record OX638311.1, read on the forward strand.
GATCGCAAGTACGTGTACAGTGCATTTTGTAGTGCATTCCTAACGAACTCATTAATCACTGGCTTATTCATTACCTGCTCGAACGCCTTCGGGAAACTTGACACGAGCCATTCGTGTTCCGTTGTCGCGCTTAACGCTATTTACCTGTTAAGTGGTCTATTGCAGAAATCAATTGAATTGGAAACGCTCCCGCGTTGGCATTGATCTTGTGCATGGAACCGTTACCAGTTGTTGAAAACTTGATCTAAGATCGTGCTCTCCGCTGGCCGCACTCTTGGATCTGGGCGGAACGTTCAGGTAGGTCAAAAAGCCGACTGAAAGCGAAATGTTCAACTGGTTCTTGAAGTCGCTCAGGCCGGCACGGTGTGAAGCGTATGAGTAGGCACCTTACCTACACACTACACGCTGCACTTACGATTTTATTATTTTCCTGTTTCGTAATTGTCTCGAGAGGCAAACAAAAGCGCCATTCCGCCCACGCTTATTGTGGACACAGCTTGAGTTCGATCAACCAGCTCCGGTTGTATACGGCTTTAAATTTATTGGAATAATCTTAGGAGCGGATTAATGGCATCGATTGCGATCGGGAGCGGAACTGTTCTTGGATGTAGAAGGTTACTATACTTCTTAGGATCAGTCCAAGCCAAGATGGTCCGAGGAGGAAAGTGGAAGGCATTATGATATGAATATTAAAAATATGATCTTATTTATACAAAATAAATTTGAATCGGTTTCCGAGAACCTGTTTGAAGTAAAACTTTAAGGTGATAAACCTACATACTAACAAATGAAATAGTACGGTTCCAATGGTGGATGCTAACCCGTCTTAATCTCTGGCTTGAAACTCACAATTTGTTCCACTAATCAGAATCCGGATATAAATGTGGTACATTTGTTTATGTATTAGAAAGCGAGATAGCGCTGAACCAAACTATGGTTTTTGGGAAACATACTGTTAGGCACATATTGAAAATACTTTTAAACTCCATAACATAAACCATAAACCTTCGATTAAGCTGTACCTGCAACATACTCTTTCCTCCCAACAACAACTAAAGCCGGTATTAGGGGAAAGCGGATCAAAGTCAGCCCGCTAAGGTTTGTACCGAGCTTCTGTAAAATGGGTAGTAGTTATAAAATCATTTTCTCGCAAAATCGATTGCTTAGGATGTTAGCTTAGTCATATATTAATGAAGTTAAATTATTGCTACTGTTAAAAAAGATATCTACTCCTTTCTATACATACTTCAAAGTGCCCACTTTTCCCCACTACCGGGGTAAAGTGAGCCCATCCAAGGGGTATAGTAATTTCACCCAAAACTGGAGCGAAAGAATATGGCAATGGATCAATTAAGACTAACTATATGATTTTAATAAATTCAAACGAAATTAAGTATGTTGAAAGCGTACTCTGTTTTGAAGAATAGCCCTGGGAACACCAAAATATTTACTGGCTTTCTTTAGGTACATTTTTTTCAGCAAACAGAAGCTAATGCATTTTTCATCGCAACTTCAGTCCACGATTGTTACATTGATTTTTTGTTGTATGTTCTAGCCATGCTAAAATTATTATTTTTAATTGTCAAACAAAATTATATTGGTATGGGTAAAATGTGCCCGGGGCTCACTTTGCCCCGAAAGAAACGCTAAACAGCAAGCATCTGCTAAAATTTATATATTTTTTAATAATAAAGTATTGTGATCGATCTGAAATTTCAAAAAAGTTTGCTACCCTGAAATTTTGTATTTACACGTTTTAGGACTTGTAAGCACCAAAAAAGCAAAAAAAAAAATGTCCGTCTGTCCGCCGTATACGCCGTACGACGTACGCAAAATCGTTTGAAGGCGCGTAGCTCCCAAACCCGTTGAGGAATTAAGTTAAAATTTTTATGGTAGGTAGATTGGGTAAACTCCTATAACTGATATCTTTTGGAAGGGTGGGGTGTAAGGGGAGATGAAGGGAGAGCGTTTTAGACGAAAAACTTTGGTTTCCAGATCTCAGGAACCACTTATGCTAGGAGACTGAAACTTGGAACCTATGTAGTACTATGATAGTGGACTCATTTTCAAAAAAATGGTCGATAAGGGTTGAGGGGTTTGGAAGTGGGGGGAAAACAATGAGAACAAAACGCTTGAAAGCCGGGATTGAAACATTCTAAAATCCATATCTCCTGAACGATTAATGTCGGAAGATTGAAACTTAGTGGTTGTCCTTAGGGATACTTGGAGATTACACAAGGGCTAACATTTTTAAGGGGGGTGGTGGGGTGTGGGGTTGGGGGGTGAAAAACTTTGGATTACAATATCTTCCGAACCAATTACAGCAGGAAGATAAAATTTAGTTTCTGTATATGGGATCATAAGAGGAGTCTACCGAAACGAAATGTTTTGAGGGGGGGGGATATCAATTTCTCAATAAAACGTTATTTTTATATCTCAGAAACCGTATCAGATATGATCTTGAAAATTTTACAGCAGTTGGGATCGGTAGACCCCTAGTAGGGAAAAAAATTTTGTGGTGGGGGTGTAGGGGGTGATGGTAAAAAGGGGTAGAAAGGAAAAAATTCTGATTTTTATTTCTCGAAAACCGTAATGAGTGGAAAGCTAATAATTTTGGATTATATAGAGCCACTATAGATACATCCTAGAAAAATAAAATTTTTCATAGGGGTAGCAAGGTACTGGGGTGAGGGTTGGTTTTTTTTATCTCAGAAATGGATTATGCTAGAAAGTTTAAACGTGGTACGTATATGTAGATGTGCTATTAGGGTAACTAAAGCAAAAAAAAAGTTCGGATTTTTACTGGCGTTCAGAGGTTGAGTAAAAAAATGTCCGTGAATCCACATTTTCACGAATTTCGTTAAAACTTTTAGACGTGTCGAACTATCAAAGCAATTTTACTTCTGCGGGCTATTTATATAAGCGCCTAGTAACTTTCTTCAAAAATTTTCGATATCCAATCCCTAAGGGGGTGTAAAGTGGTTGTGTACATATTCACGAATTCTTATAGTTATATTCCTAAGGTATATTGAGATTTGGAATTCGCTTTTACTTCTATAAGCTTTAAAAGTAGTAGGGAAAAAACCCGATTTAAGTATTTTTCTATGTTAAACCCCTGAAGGTATTTTTGAAGATTTCACTGATTTCGAAAATCTCTTAGGTTTAATGTGATCGAATTCGCTTTTACTACCATGAATTATTCTATTAATAAAAAAAAATACATAAATAAATAAAAAAAATCTGCCAACAGTCTGGGCGCAACTTTGTTATTTTATGGGTAGAAGTCCGAAACGTGTTTAATGATGAGATGCTGTGTAGGTTACTATGCGACTGACAACCTAAGAAATAATCAGGAGGCTATTTGGAACGTTATTTTTTAGGTTGTCTGTCGCATAGTAACTACACCGCGTCTCAGCATTAAACACGTTTCGGACTTCTACCCATAAAATAATAAAGTTGCGCCCAGACTGTTGGCAGATTTTTAAATTATCATCAAAGCTTACTTTTCTGGTTTCACAATCCGTACACCGATCTCAAAGATACTGTTCCAAGCAATTTTCACTCGCTAACAATTCTTTTTAATGCAATTATTAAACACTAATATTTCCATACATCAGACTTTACCAAAATCGTAATATGAGAAAAATTCAAGGAACACTCTCCCCTACACTGTATACCACTGTATGTACTGAACAAATTTGACGGAGAGCTCAGTCAATTTTTTTCTGTCAAAATAGAGCAAATGAAAGTAATGTGGCAAACAAAAATTTCACGATTACACTATCTGTCTGTATTTGACAACCAGTCAAATATTTGACATAGTGGCATACAGTGTAATACAAGCTTAAATGTGCAAAAATGTTGCTGAACGTAGAGAAATATATATATTATTTAAATTTGCAGTATGTTCCGTGTAGTTTACTGCAGTTTTTGCAAACTTTTTGATTTGATTTTTATACACATTATTTTATTATGATAATCTGCCGATAGTCTGGGGCAACTTTATTATTTTTGGGGTAAAAGGCCGGAACGCGTTTAATGCCAAGATGTAGATTACTGTGCGATCTAAAGAATAACTAGGCGGCAATTTGGGAAGGTTATTTTTTAGGTTGTCAATCGCATAGTAACCTACACCGTATATCGGCATTAAACGCGTTCTGGACTTCTACCCAAAAAATAATAAAGTTGCGGTCAAATTTTGGTAGATTTTTAAATAATTTATAATTTAAGTGAATGAATTTTGTAAATAAAAGAAAAATTGTTACTTGTGGTTTTACGTTTGTTGTTTTCGCGTAAAAATGTCTCCAATACCAAGCTTTTATGTATTAAATATATTGCAAGATGTTGAGCCTACCAACACAAATAGATGTGTGAAAATGTGAATCTGAATAATTTTAATAAAATAAAGATTTAAAATAGAGAAGTGTATAATATACCCTCAAATAAATTGAAAAAACATATCACGATAGCATATGCTAATATTGTCATAACGATTTCAAACATTAAATTTATTTTCTAAAAGAATAAACAAGAAATTTTTCATATAATTTACTCGAACTGAGAATTTTATACTGCTCACAACATGAGACTTCTGTTTGCTGACGAAAAAGATGACGGAGTCCGAGAAGGTTCGAAGAGAAGCAAACCGGTAACGGATTTTAAAAAAAGAGATCCAGTTAAAATATAAAAGGTTCTAATTGGCACAAATCTTGTTACAGGTCCGAAAACAAAACAATCGGTTCTCTTTATTGCTAAAACCTCACAAGAAAAATTGGTGGGAGGAAGATGTTGTCGTGGTTGCGTAAGTACAAAATTAACGTTGTACCCAAACTATTGCAATTGGCAATAGATTTATCGAGCTCGTTTCATTGCAGTACCGTAAATTACAATTACCCAAATAACTCGCTTATAATAATCCCAAATTGAATTGAGTTTATTTCGAATGAAGGCACGATACCTGCTAAGTTTCTCCAAATATCGAAATCGCAACATAATACATCGAAAATTGGAAATACATAAATTCACTTAATTGACTCTGATTCGCCAAGTGGTGCAATGACTTCCCAATACGTACGAAAATACGCTTGAGGCTGTCATAAGAATGGGGCCAATATGGCATTCGTGTCAGGATTTCTGATTCTAAGCGCGCAATAATAAATAATCTTTTCGTATGGAATCCAATAAAGTGGAAGCGATTATCATCACGCGGGTGGCAGGACTTTTATAGTCCTTACGTCTTCTTTGCCTTCAGTTTTCCCCATATGCAGTACTCGCGTAATGAGGAGCTGTCGGGCGTTTGCTTTCACAAGTACTTCAAAATCGTTTCGTTATGAGCAAGGATAACGTGAACCCGGTTCTTTTCAGGATGGGGCTGAGAAATCGAACACGCCACCCTGGTGTGAAACTAACAAATTTTTTATTAAAGTGTTAGGGAAAAGTTTCGATGAGGTTATAATTGAGTGGAAGTTTCACTTTGAATATAGTTCGAGTCAGTGCCGTTCCAAGGTTTCGCCGAAATAGTTTCGAAATTGTGAAGTGAAGAAGAAGTGGTGCTACTGTTGCTGCTGCAATGAGTAACATTTGGCATACGTTGGACTTGCTGGCTGGAAACGATTTACGATTTCGTACGGATGGCTATCACGATGTCAACAATTGGCTGACCAGCTTTACGAAAAAGGATATTTTTCTGGGACTAGGGAAAGGTCAACGGTCTACTGAGGATATGGCTGGACATGCGGCCAAGGAGAACGGCCCGGGTCCATCTTCGGCACGTAAGAGCACCGAAGATGTTAAGAGAGATTCTGACCAAGGAAAGACGAGACCCAAAAGGTTGAGGAAATTCAAAAAGAAGAAAGATTCGAAAAAGGAAAAATTGCCAGAGGATTACGGCAGTATTGTTGATTGCAGGTTGGTTTAAGTTGACTTTTTTTTTGAAGAAGCAAGTATGGATCGGCTCCCAATTAATAGTTTTCTAACTGTTTTGCAACTGAAGTTTCTTACAATTTTTGTTGACCGAATCTGCTCTTCTGATTCTCAGCGCTCACGTGCTAATTGCACTACCTTGTACCTTACACCATTTCATTGGAACACCTTATACTAGATCGGATCTTACCGCAATCGTTTCACCAAGTCGGAACAGAACCATTTCGGCTGTACTATCCTAACGTGCTCTCATGCTTAAGTTCGACGTGCGAGCACTTAAAATTTATTTAGTAGTCTCTAAAGTTTGTTACTTTTGTTTGCAATTCATTATTGCGTATTAATATTGGGAAATTTTTAAAAAAAACACCAAATCCCTTTCCTAACCTTCAACAATTTAAAAAAAACGTCCACCGCCCCTTCTGAAGCATTTCTTAATAATTATTGATTTAATCCCTTCATGCTACATGGGCAAGTCATCCCCATTTCAAGAGTAGGAGACAATACAGCCTCTTAGCTGAAGCCAAAACGGAACAGTACCGCCCCATTACTCAGTGAAATGAACATGATAATTGCTCCGTTTCGGGTACACTTTCTCATCTCAAGGAGCTGGAGACAGAACCGTCACTCAGCTCAATGAGCTAGAAAATGTTCACCATATCAACATACGTACACATGCATATATGATGGCATTGGGCTCAATGCCTAATAATCGACCTTCCTTCTATTATTCTAGGATAAAAATTACCAGAGATATGAATTTTTAAAGAGGACTCGGACACCATTTTTTTGAAAACTTTAACATACTATAACTTACAAAAAAATTTAGATTGAAACAAAAAATTGTAATTATATTTTTTTTTTTCACTAGTTCTTCGAGTACATTAATTTTCAAAAGAATCGGCGATGGTAAGGTCACAAATTTCGTCAATTTTGGCGATTCTTGATGGAATGACTCTTTGACCAAAAAGGGGCTGAACTTTTCGTAAATTTTTTTTAATTTAAATATTACATACTCGTACAGTGTACTACTTAACCTTTACAAAAGTGGCTGTACAAATTCCATAACGTAGGAGATTTTCTTTTAACCGAGTGTTCTCTGTTATAACGTATATAGATGGAGTTTCATATTCAAACCATTAAAGTCACATATAACAGTTAACTAAAAATGGATTGAGTCTGTGGTTGGCAATTATTTTTGTTGAGAGACTTTTATACAGTAATCAATATGAAAATTGAAAGTTGCGTAGAAAACTTCAGCACATAGTGAAAGTAAATGACGAAACCCGGGTTGTTCAATAAAATTATGAAAATGGGCAAACTCAGTTAAGGGTATTTTTTTGAAATAAAAACAGAAATAAATTTAAATAACCCTACACCAGGAGACACGTAGAAAAAAATTATCCTTAGTCCGTTTAGATTCGCATGGCTACCGGCAACCTTAAGCTAGTTTAGAGGCGAGAAACCAACATTTAGGTAGTCCAAGTATTCCGCGGAAATTCTTAAGTATCAGTATTATCCTATTATAAAATTTTGTTAAGATAGTTTTAGTGTTTAAACGAGATATTACCGCCACCATCTACGTATTGCCCTGACATGCAAAGCATCAGTGCTCAAAATAGCCGAATTCTTTATATATTTGGTATTGAAGTTTTACCAAAAAATACGGGTAAAGAATCGTTTCAAATTTAAAGTTCTTAAACGATTTGTTATGAATAACCTTCACATTATTTAGCTTGTACTTGTCATTAACAGTTGTGTTATTTTGCACAAAAATCCTTATTCGTTATTTCTGAAAAATTTCTCTAGTTTATAATTCGTGAAAATGAAAATCGGTTCAATATCGCTCTTGACACTTCTTGCATGCAATAGATACTTCTTGTGGGCTCCAAGTACACCACCGAATAAGCGGAATATCTTTCGACTCAACACATGCAGTATATACACGCCGCAGTTCTTGTACACGGATCAGTTTTTTCTGCTATGAAAGGAAGACGACGACGATTAGTTCTACGCGAAAGTTTTTGACAGTGGACGAGTAGTAAATAAAATCGGGAAGCGTTGCCAACAGTGCGATATTTGAATGTGATTAAAACGAGTAGTACCTAAATGAAATCGGGAAGCGTTGTCAATAGTGCTATGTTTGCATGTAAATAAATATAACGTTTCGGCGAACCCTAGCTCTCTAGGGGTTCGATATGTTTTAATCCCCCTGTTTGAACTTCATCATAATTTGTTTGCTGAAATGATCCATTTCGTCTTTGGATAAGTACCCCGATGAGTTTGTAAAGAAAGGCATTTAGGCCTGAAGCCTTGGTAGTTGAACGTATCATGAAGTTCATCGTGAATTTCATCATGAAGTTGATCACATCTTGATGTTATTCATTGCGATATTCATCAACCAATTCATCGAAAGCGGAAACGAATCGTTTCAGTAAATAAGAGATTGTAGTCCGCTAGCGCATACAGAGTTCGTCAGATGGTTCATGAATGTTTGCTCGTGTAGAAATGTTTTTTATGTGATCAGGCTCTTGCCCAAGGTATCCCCCAAATACAAGTAAGACTTACATTTTTCTTCTGTCTTCTCGTACAGTTTAAGTTACCAGGGTTTCCAAAGAAAATATAATAAAAACATCTTTCCCCCAAAATCATATCACTCATAAAATATGTGTTTTATCAAAATCACCCATTTATCACGTGGATTTTTCTTGTTCGTTATTTTAGTAGGAGCCTTATGGCGCTGTTCGTAGTCTTAAATATGCTTGTTATGCTCAATCGTATTCTAATATTTTATCTGATTTACATCGATTGCAAATAACAGGCAAACGTTCAGTTCAGAAAGCCTGACGTCAAATACACCAAGGCACGTACTATACGAATGTTTATTAGGGTGTTACACACATGAAGAAAACAAAATCAAGGTAGCTAGACTCTTATGCCTAGCCGGATACCAGTGACGGGTATAAAGATTTATAGTATTGCAGAATCTTTTATTGAACCTTAAAAATTACTGCTAATAAAAATGCTGACGATAATTCAAAAATTCGATATATAGCGCTCCATCCTACGATACACTAAATTAATCTCATTTGAACATACACAAAATACGTAGCTTGTTACTAACTCTTATCGCAAACACCTTCTACTTCACTGCCCTCAAATCAGAGAAAACCCGCACCTTGCTTTCTTTTACGATCCGTTCGCCTTGCCCTTCACTTTTTCAAATCCCGACACCCAAAAACAGAAAGCTCCGTCATAATGTGCACAGTGTACTTTCTTTGTTGTTTTACATATATCGTGTCGTGAGCCACAAAAGAAAAGTTTGCTACTTTCTTTCGCACTTCATATGCAAACGGCAAAGTTCTCCCGCGATAGTGTTAAATTCTTCAATCAATTAATAGAACGAAGACGAATCGCTCCGGTACTTCCTGCAGTGAACCGAAGTATGTAGATTATAGTGGGTGCAATATACAAAGGACCTTTCAGACGGAAGTGGGAAGTGGTGGGCGCACTATACAAAGGATCTTTAGGTCACGGGATTCCTTGATTTATCTGAATGCTGAAGACGACGTATGCACATACGATTCCGCGGAAGAGGAATCAACGACGAACTCGTTCTACGAGCAGCAGTAACAAGGACGATTTTAAATTGGACTTTGTGGAATGCACGTTTACTGTGACTCCCAGGTAGGGTGAATGGAAAAATAGGAACTAATTGCCAAGTAGATATTATTTTTATTGATTTATTTCTTCAGCGAAACTAACCAATTAGATTGATACAAATTCATTTGTACCTATGATGAAGGTAGTCGGTGGCTTTTTATAATTTCAAATGTATTTTAGAGAGTATGGCATGTTAATCTCTTGAATTTAGCTTCTTGAATAGTCGTCAATTTCTAGTTGAAATGAATTAGTCTTTCGTAAGGCAGAAATATCTCCACTGCTCTTTGTGTGATTTTTATCAATGACTATGTTGGCTATCGGCGATGGCAACTCCGCCTAGACAAAACATTTATTAAATTTAAGTTGTGTATCATTGCAATTAACGTGCTTCTTATTTATTTATTTACTTAATGCCACGTTTCCATACAATATCTTTCCTCGAGAAAACTTGAACAACCACCTTACACCTCCTTGGAGTTACCGCAAAATGCTTAACTTGGTTCTTTTGGCGACTATATTTAAAGCTGGTCACTAGTAAAGGACTTGACACTGAGTAGATCTGTTTACATTCTTTTCAGATTCACGAGTATCATTAGATCTACCAGACAATAGTTAATTTGTTATAGACAAATTTGTTATTCTAGTAGATCCTATCAGAGCCAAAAGCACTAAAAATCTTCCCGGTTTCAAACCCCCCCCCGTCGACTTCATCATACATATCGACTATCGTTTACAACCAAAAATTACGATCAGGAGTCGGTACCGCCCAGGTTATGAACCATTGATTGGTAGCCTAGTCTCAGCGTATCAACACAGAATTCGTGGTTTCAAATCTCACTTCTGACATAATCCAATACTTTTCCTTATACATAGTTCTCGTTACTTTCCAACAATGTTCATTCCCAAAAATCAACGCAATCTCGAACTCGAAGCACACATATTTTTTATGGACCTTTGTATGGTAGGTCAGATACTCGAGCACTTTGATTTTATGTATACTAATTCTCGTTGAATGCACACATTTTCAAATACTTCAGTGTAGCAGTTACACGAAAAACCAACATAAGTTCCTTATTTCTCAATTTTTATCGCAATAGAACAACAGCCGTATGTCCAGTGGCGATCATATTGCTTTCCAAGAGAGGGGTCACTGACGTTCAGTAGGTACTGTAAAGAGACTAAGTGTGGTGGTTAGCCGCTAGTACAGTGAGGATGTAAATTGTACAAATGTTTAGGTAACTGCGGTTCTTACTGCTTGAAAATATCAACTTTTTCATTTCCGCATCTAATAACTAATTTACATCGCAAGAATTAGGTAACTAGATTTCGGAATATCGACAAGCATTAACATCGCTCTGAAGACATTCCTTTGATATTTTTTTAATTTATCAGCTGACTATATGGTGCCAAAAATTTGAATCTGCATTGTATTATTGTAAGTCTTTAAGCAATGGAAAATTAAATAACATAGGCAGGAACTCAAAAATAAAATTATTTGATTCCAAAGCTTTGTGAACCAAATTTTAAGGCTGTTCGCTTTCAGTAGAATTCGATCTCATTTTCGACAAAATTTAGAAGTCCAAAAATACTTTAAAATCTCTGAAATGTATGAGAAATCTAGAATATTTTTATAGTTTTATAAAAATCGCGTAATTTCGTCAATTCTGTTCTATATTTAATCAATGTGAACCAGCAGTTATTAAGACCACTAGAAAAGTAGTGTATTTCATTTTTAATATTTTAACTTTCATACATATTTGATGAAAACGAAGATTTGGCATTGAAATCCGAAGCCTGTATCGCAAAATACAAAGACTTCAGGCCGACTACGAAGAAATGATCACCCCAGTTATTAAGCTATCCTACAATACTTAAAATCTACGAAAAGCTTATTTTTAATCAATGTAATTTATTAAGTGTATATACATATTCAATAAGTCTCCATATTGAGTTTAGATGACTGCCACCACACCCTTACCTAGAGTAGGCTATTCAAAACTTAAAAAAAAACGAAAATTCTCTAATACCATTTTAAATTATAATAACTTCACGAGCAGTCTTTTATAGCTGATTTACAATGCAAGATTTTGGCAAGTAGATTTTGAAAACTCGAAAAGCGTGTACAACGCTCTGAAACATTTGTTTGATCATGACTATGATGTTAAATTTTTTAATTTACTTTGTAAGATTTTTAAAGATTTTTTAAAACTTGCATTACTATCAAGTAATTTCAAATATTTTAATATTTTGTACAGGTAATTGTGATGAATGAAAGACAATTTCAGGGCTGTACACTGGGGTGCCTATTATATGTATGGTGAATCTGTCCCCAAAGATTTCTTTCGCGATTCCACCCCATGCAATGATCCTAGTTAGTGTAAAAACTATATGTCTTAAATTTTATACCGATCAGATAAGGTCGTTAAAATATTATTCCGAAAAAAATTTCCCTATCCTACTGTTCAGGTTGCTTTGATTAGCTTATGAACTACCCTTTTTACACGATTAGATTTCAAATTCATTCAAATTTGGGGAATTGGGAGATTGCGCCAAATCGAGTTTTAAATCTTTGGATGTCAATCAGTATTCAACAAATTAATATAGGGGGTAGTAGTAGTTACTGAAAATACTCTTAATTATTTCATAGCTAAGTTACAACACAAAATTTCAAACTGGATTTGCAGAAATCTAGTGATTTCGACAAAACTATTAAGATATGCTGGATTACCCATACATATGAATAAATTTGAAATTTACTCCGGGATTAGTTTTTGTGAAAATAAAGGTGCTACCTGTGCCAAATCAATGCTGCCGTTCCAATAGGATCGTGTTCTTACTCTATCCAAATCTTAAATACCTTAAATTCAATATTGGGCACTTATCGCACATACCTCCTTATCAGAAGTGTTTGTTTTGTTAAATTAAATTGATTGAAGTAGGTATATTTATATTCCAAATTTAATTACTTTTCCATTGAAATATTTTAAATTAGTACCTAGTCTTATTTTCGATTAAGAGCCAAAAGAAGGATTAAAGAAATACATTATGGGAAATCAGATTTACTTACATAGTGGACACAATACGAGTAACTTTAATAAGTGTATCTAATATTCTAATATAATTTTTCTTTTAAGCAGATGAGATAACATAAATCAACGTTGGTTGACAAATTTTTTTAGGGGGGGGGCATGGCCCGCCCCTATGGCCCCACTCTATGACCGCCACTGCGTATGCCATGTATGCGAAATTTATTTTTATCAAATGCATACGAAATTTCAACTTTTTGAGTTGAGGTTGGATCTTAATCATTACATTAGATTTTATAACAATGAATAATTATACTAAGTTTCAGATAAACTTTAAAACTTCTTCACTTTAAAACAATTACTGACAACTTCGCACCCGGGTAAATAGACTTTCATTAAAAATAATACCATTCTCGAGGAATTCCCTGATATTCACTAACTATTACTTTTGAGCATGCAATACTAAAATCATTAAGGGAAGGGAATTTCCAACTTTTATTTACCATAAACCCCACAATATTTCGAACTATTTATGACGAAAACTTCCACGATAATGTCGATGAGGGAGCCATTAGCAGCGGCAAGAAGGAAAAACTTTTGCGAACTTTGGTGTCGACTTAACGTTTTCTTAACGAAAATATTGTCATGCACGGCATTAGCATGAAATATTGCGTTGCAATTGAGGGTAAGAAGGTGGGTTATAATGTTCTGGAGAAAAGAGCAAATGTTGAAATTCACATGATACGAAAATGATACAATCCTATAATCAAAGCTTGTTGCCGTAGTTCCTGGAAAAGGATGAACAATACCTGGTCAAATCCTTCAGAAACATTGGACCAATTAACATCACATTCTTTACAATCTATCAAAATACCCGGCACCCAAAATAGCTTTTGCTGCCATGGTATTTTTCGATTTGCTCTTTTTATCCACGTAAATACCTACCACACCTCCACATATACCAAAATAAATGTAATCTCATCTGATATTTGGTACATTGGACAAATCCTGTAATTCATAGATACGCTCGTTTATTTGGTGAAAACCATCTGTTGATATTGCCAGTGGGATTCGGATATTATTAAGCGACTTTATTCCGGCAACCTGACATAGTTCCGGCACAGGGTTTGGGGGTTAGGGCTAAACATTATCTGATAGAATCAAATTTTCGGGAAGCCGGAATACATCACCACGAATTTGTTGAGGGGTGCAATCTTACATACGATATACTCGTACTGATCTCTTTTATGGAGGAATCTGTCAGGAAATTTAAATAGTATTGGATTTAGTGTACAGTGTTATGTTACAGGATTTTGTTAGTATAACACTGCGGTTATATTTGAAGAGATTTGCTAAATTTGAATAGCACAAGCGGAAGTTTTCACTTGTTAAAATAATTGTTTCTAATATTGTTTAGGGAGGTGAAACGGCAGTGTCCGTAGCAGTCATGGGCGCCCATACAACATTTCGTAGGGAGTGGCAGAACTATGGCTTATAAAAGGAGTTTGCAATTTCGGGCGCTACATCTTGTGACGAATAGAATGAATGTGGATTTCACTCAGTTAAGAATCATTGAACCTTTTCTGCCCCACCAAAACAATATATGCGCACCGAAAGATAGGGGAAAAATACAGAGAAGTTGAAACTTTACTTAGAATCCGTTAATAAGTAAAATCGCCCAACTTTTCCTCAAAACAAATGATGACATGTTCAGGAATTTAAAATTTTTTTAATTAAATATTGCAGGAACTGACAATATTGTGGTAATCTTTCAATTAGCTACCATACAAAAAATCTTAATAAAAATGGTTCCCATTTTTTCGCGAAGGAGCGATAATTACGGAACGGATCGTAATGGGAATAAAAGCTTTTTTTTTTATTAAGTTAAGAAAAAATTCTCGGAGAGAGTGTTATGTAGTTACACTTATTTTGATAGAATCAAAGCTGGAAAACAGAGTGAAAGGAAGATACTGTTTTAGGCTGCCATACAAAAGTCTTTACACAAATTAGTGCTTTCTGGTGAGTCAACTTAAAGACTTGGAATTAGTTGTAACCGTGTTCAAGCTATAGTAAATACTAAGAAGAAGCGGGGTTAGTAGGGTAAATTTATCGCTCTAGCTCAAAAACTTTCGAAGTTATTCACATTTATTTTTAACCATTTCGTAATTTTTTAATAAAGTGCAACTAAAAAGTGGTTTATCAAAAAGTTACGTACTCATGTTACTAACATCCTTCTGATCCTGCTACTTTAATCAAAATATCTTAAAATGTTTGTAAACACCCTCTTTTCCAGCACAAAGTCGAAAGGATGTATAAAAAAACACTATATGAGCAGATGGGTACTTTATTTCAAGAAACCATTAAGACCTCTTGGTTTACCTGTATTTTTCATAAGTCATACCAAACTTCTAGGAAGAAAAAATCCTGAGTGTGAAATTCAATTACGTCTTCCAATAAAACAATGTCCTTACCTTATTAATTTTAGTTTTATTTGTCTATTTAAATTTGAATTACAATCCAATACAATACAATCCTAGTCTCAACAAGTGAAATTTCTTTAAATATAAATAAAAATATGTTTTGAAAACAGTAAGCGGTGTTGATTTAGTAACTATTTGTTAGTAGTTCAATAAATTATGTGTAATAGAACAATTAAAAGGTCTTGTTTACATTATATTGAAAAAAAGAATTATTCAAGTGACGAAATGGTGTTTTTAAAATACTGGTGGGAGCAAGTGCCCCCTCTTGCCGCCCTCTATGGGCGCTCTTGAAAGCAGTGCAGCGCAAGTAAACAGGAAATGACTGGAAGAAAGATTCTAAACAAATAGTAGCGCTACAATGAAAATTTCATTCTTCCAATTATATAATATTTCATTAGAAGTTAAGGTAATAAAACAACAATTTTGTATTATAACGTCTAATGTAGGTTCAACGAAGTGTGCTCCATTGGTCTCTTCTGTGGAATCTAGTTTCGGCCGCAATTTTTTTATAAACAATTGCCACACCACAAAGTTTGTCCATCCTCTAAAATGAATAGTTCCTCTCTAATAGCTAAAAGCTTAATATCCGATTCACCATAAATTACCTTTCGAGATATATTTTGAAGTGTAAAAATAATTTTGTCAGCTTAAATTATTGTTATCCAATTTATTCTTTATATATTTCGGTCCGGACAATATGACAATTTTTTTTTTATACGGAGATCTGAGAGTTGACCCGATCCACCATCTATTCATAGGCTTACTGCATTTAGAGATCTTCCTTAAGGTACAATCTGGCTGGTACTGCCGACCGTCGCGGTCAGCAGTAACTGCTAACCTAAACTGTTCACCGCGGCTGCTTTGCACTCACAACCGTCAACTGTCGAGCAGTCGCAAATAGACATGACAGCTTAGCGAAGCAGTAGTCTAATGCTGGCAGTTACTGCTGACCGCGACGGTCGGCAGTACCAGCCAGATTTTACCTTTAGTACGACTCGATTCACGTTCCGTCGTATGAGGAGCGTCTGAACCTGTTATCAATTGACCTAAGTTCTTTCAACTAATAAAAAAGGCAAAAATTTTGCAGACTATAGATATAGCCAAATTTTATTCAATAGTTTGGAAAATTAGTGTTTATTGTTTTTTACAAAATAATTATATTGATTATTGTCTATTTCAGGAACTTGTGCTAAAAAGTTGAAACTTCATATATACACAGTGCGACAAATAAGTTTCGAGACTGATCATGGAAAACATCATTAAAAGAAAAAATCTGGATATTTTTCATTTTTTTTATTCAAAATATTCTCCAGTTTCAATACACTTGTTACAGCAATTCAACAGTGATTCAAATGCGTGTTCTAGCTCATTTTGTGGAATTGCCTCTAGTGCTCGTGTTGAAGCTGTTGTGATGGTCAATTTCAATTTCGGCTTAGAGAGAAATCGCATGTGGCCAAATCAGGTGAATACGGTGGATGATTCAACACACAGACTTGATTCTGAGCCAAAAATTGACGAACAATGATTGAGGTGTGACTCCAGTTCTCTGGATCACGATATTCGGATCGAATACGACGGATTCTGGCCATCACACGCTTCAAAACTTCGAGATAAAATGCGCAAGTAATTGTTTGGCCAGTTGGAACGAATTCCCTATGGACAATTCCTTTGCTATCGAAGAATGTAATGAGCATTGTTTGAGCAACATTTTAATATTTCAACATCGACAAAAAAGTTGTTTTGGGAGAACTGTCATAACTTTGCTATCTATCAACCGATTTAAACAAAATTGGTATTACCGGGAAGAGGAGTATCACAGCCTTCAAACGACGGTCTGTACACGTAGATGGTCCTACTAGTTACTCAGATATGGTTCGAGTCTCGGAACTTATTTCGCACTGTGTATATATATTTGAATTTCCTACGAAATGTAATTTTGTTTTAAATAAATTGAGAACATATACTCATACAGTATCTCAAAAATATTTTGGCATTAATACCCTTTCAAATTATTTCAGTAAACGCACGTGGTAGAGCCTCCTAAATGTTTGTTTGGGGATGTTGATTTGATGATGGTAACGGGAAGGGCACAAAAAAAAACCATTTCCATTTTCTATTCGACATCAAATTTATATTATATTATAAGTTAAATCCTCGGTCGAATAAATAGAAAATTAATATGACAGAAATTGAGAGTGTCATATGTGCAGGCATCCGCCAAAAATGTTTGGAGGCATCGGGTAGGTTGACTGTAAAAACGTAAAAGCTAACAGGGAAAACTTCCAGGACTTAATAATTTCCTCTTGCGGTTAAATGCTTATGCCAAGGATCATACGAGTAGCTAGTGCATTTTTATCACATGCGTATTGAATCCAATCTTATATTTAAGTGCTTACATCGTTAAAACCTTACAGTAATTCCCCGACTACTCCCACTCATCCGTGCAACTTTATTTTCTTTGTACCTCGTCAAAAGTGCGCCATTTAGGAATGTTATAGTGGCTTAATTACAACGTAATTGGCATCAAATTTAATTGAGTACAATAACTTTCAGGTACGCCCCAAAGCCAGAAAATTCCAACAATTCGTGGCAAATTTTCAAAGAACAGTGTGAAATCTTGCCGTCGGTCTGGAATATTTTACTGTAGAAGGGTTCGTGTTCGTGCTCCTTACTTTAATACTTCATACTATAATAGGTGTGAGCTGCAAAATATTAAAAATCATGGTATAATACGACTTAAATTGTTTGAACAACGTTGTTAATACGATCGAAATTGAAGTAGTCGAATTTGATATATTCGGCGAATATCACACCCGATTATATTTTAATAATGACACTATTGTTATTACATATACCCTAGGTAGGTAGGTATCAGTGGCGGCTTAAAAACCCCACATAGACCCTCGAGGGTCCATAGCGATACCACATAAAAAGGAGACCCAATACATACATATACCCTAAGTACTAGAAAGACACTTGCAGTGACATTGACTTCCAGCCAGCCGCTAGTATACTCCGAATGTTATTTCTGTAATTAGAGAACTGTTTGCATGTATCGAAGCAATCGACGGTTGTAGCGACACGGATCCTTGTTAGTCCGTTGCCAAAGAGTTGTCTTTAGGTTCCGAAGCGCACAAAACTACGATTTATTTTTCGATATTCCTAGTCTGATGACTTAGTTCAAAGGATATAACAATAAGACAGCAATAATGTCATACATCGATTTCGTGGCATCCTCATATGTTTGCCTTGTTTAGCCGATATTAGGAACCGTTCGTACTTAAATCCACCCTCGTAAACTCCCTCACAAGCGAAGGACTTTTCATTGTCTCGAAGTCATAGAAACTTGGAAGGTAATAGATTTACCTTCACATGACACTAATGTGTAACATTGATGTTATAGATAGCGAAGTAAGGGCCAAAATGGTCATGCAAAATTTCGAAATAGTTTTAACCTCTATGGCCTGTGTTATTATATATTAAACTCTGAAGGCTTACAGTAGGATTCAGTGACATAACTAGCGATTTTTTTTCTAAATATTCTAGAGAGCTAGTTAGAGCTTTGACCATTGCCCTGTAGCAGACGCATGAAGCGATTTCCAATACCGGAACTTAAAATACACAACTCCAGCGGAGTAGAACGCATCTTCATTCTCTGATGAATTTTTCTGCAATTAGAAAGTCACGTATGTAGTAGGTATGATCCTCCCGTATATGAAGCTGGAATTCATTAATTGTTCAAGGACATTTCTCCAGCTTAAAAATCCATCCCAGGCATTGAATTTCGAAATCTCGTTTTAAATCCTGGTATAGGAAGGGGCACATCGCTAAGAACTAGGCCCATAGCGATAGCTCCTGATATAGTTGCGTATACGCAAATTTAAAGACCCACATATTTGGCTCAACCCCTTTCTCTCCTAGCCGAACAGGACATGGTGTCTAAAGGTATTCGTGTCACATTCAATGTTCAACATTTGGTCGCTTCCCAGTTTTATAGATTTATATCGTGCTCTCCTTAGGTTACCTCGTTGATATTTATCAGGACATTTTGTGGAGCCTATGAGTAGACATATAACATGCGAGCAAGGTCTAGGAGTATGTCTGGTTGTTACATTCTTTACTGAATATGTCTACGATCCTTTCGGGAGTTACTAGTAAATTTCCATTCGCAAGGATTGTGTTCGATAAGAAACACGTAAATACATTTTTGTTTGTGCTTTTTTCTTCTATCGGATATTAAGTAAATCCATCGGATACAACCTTGTTTTTTTCGGTGAAGAAACAGGACAAAATTTAATATGGGACGTTGTCATGAAAGAAAGAGGTTCGATTTTAAATTGAAATTATAAAAAAAAATACAAAACAAAAACTATTTGTTTGGATTTGTCTAAATTTAAATAACCTTAACTTTATAGCTTTAATGTGCCCCGAATCACTGCACGACTCGAAGGACTAATGGGAAGCAATGTCGTCCGTTTAACGGATAGAGCGTATATGCACCACCTGAGGCAGACTCTTGATGCAGAATGTATTACTCTATTGCAGCAGCGAATCGAAAAGAGAGAAGTAAATTAAATTTTTTAAATTTGTTAATAGTGCACTATGCTATGCAAGTAGCAATATGAATTGCGTTTTAACACTTTTCACTAATTTTATTTTTTTAGGCACAAGAGAAGGAGAGACAAAATTATCTCATATTTAGAGGACACTATAGTCCAGAAAATTGTCCAAATGATTTAATTATTGCGCACAGTATTTCTTTGGTATTTATTTCATTTCTATTGCTAAAATTCTTCTTAATATATTTGTCTTTTTTAATACTAAAGTAACGTGAATGCTTTTGATGCTTTAATCCAAGCATTACCGCAATTATTGAAAATTTAAATTATTATTATCAAAATTATTTATTGAAAATAATGTTTTTCAAATTTGACTCGTTCAATAAACAGGCTCAAGAAATGGAACGTGAACGAAATTTAATAATGCAAGGAAAATCGGAAAAAATTCCCGAAGAATTGGAAAATCATCCAGTTTTCATTGTAAATCAGCGAACGAATAACATAATTGCGAATCGAAGATCAAAGGTACTTTTCTTATTCGCAAGTAAATTTTGTGTAATTATATTATTTTTCATATTGAAAAGCTGAAAACAAACCGTGAAAAAAATGCAGAACGCTTGATTCGCCAAGGAGCAAAATGGGAACGCGAAAGGCTGATCGTCGAAGATCTCGAAAAGCAAAAAGAAATGGAAATTAAAGCGCGAAAGGACGAACAATTTGGTCTTGAAGATCAATACCGCAAAGAAGATGCCATCCGAGGACTCGATCTATTAAGGTAGTGCCCTTTTTTGCAGGACGATTATTCTTCAAAAGATCCATTAAAATATAGAAAATTTGCAGAATTCATAATCGTGAGTGGAAACCGTGTGAACTTGATTTGAAAAAATTCCTGGAAACTGAAAAGGCCCTGATGAAGCAGCGACTAGTTCATAAAAGCGTTCAATACTCGAGTGATCTGATGGATATTCAAAATATTGTTCGAGCCAGGTATGAGCAATGATTTTTTCATAAAATAAGGTTAATGAAAGTTTTATTAATTGTATCTAGGAAAAAGTTCCGAGATACTGAACGAAAGATTCGTCAACAACTTGACGAAAAGTTCAGTCCTACGAAACAAGTTTATGAAGCTCGAGATTTTCTAGCTGAAACGGCTGTAAGAAATTAAAATAACCACAAAAATCAATGAATAGCTATTTTGCATTTTCTAGGCTGGCAGTGCAGTTTCCCGAAAAATTGCTGAACAAGGAGCTAAGAAATCGGAGTGTTCACTTTCGGAAGGAGAAAAGGCGAGAATCCTACGCAGTGACGATGGCATTCAAACTGATGAAGACCTTAGTGGTGACGATGTCGATAGTCATCCCGATTCGGAAACCGACTACAAACAAGTTTTCCAAAAAGATATGGAAACGGACACTAAACAGGGATTCATTTTCAATAAGGAACAATTCGATGAACTGCATTACGAGGATCCTCTAATTGCGTTGCTGAAAAAAACCGATGTAAGGTGTAATTTTTGGAAAAGAAATTTAGTGTTATACGATCGGACTAGATCATTAAGTTGGGTCGTTTCCATCCTTAAGTCTTCGTATATTGAACAAGCAATTTAACGTTTTTAGAAATCTCGCCGAACATCGTCATTGTATAACACTTTCTGGTCATAAAAGTACAGTTTAATCGAATTTAATTTTAGTTTATCTTTCAGACTTAGTTACTCAACTTGAGTAACTTTTTTTCTTCTTTCCTTTGCAGAACGTTCAGGATCTATACAAGGTGGCTAGAGAAATTATTTTCGGTGATGCACAGGAAGTCATTATGGAACAAGTTGCAGAAAATGAAGTACTATCCCAAGTTTAGGATAATTCCTTGTAATATCCTGCATAAATGGATAAATAGAACAAAATTTTTGGAAAAAAAAAATATTTTATTTGAAAACATTTGTATGGGAACTCTTAAGCCAAAAACTTCGCAAGAAATGGGCTTTTCTTTAGAATTTTAGTATATCTAGACTTCGTTCTTCGATATTTTGCTTATATGTCCTTCAATATCTGTCTTTCTTTCCTTATTTTTATATCAAACCTGGTTTAATTATCACTCAACTATAATATAACAAATGATAGCATCTTTGCATTGGCGTGAGAAATTCGACAAGGAAAACCGTTTAGCACTTATTCTGGAAATGAAATAATAATTTTAAATATGAAATACATTTGCGATCCACCAGGAATTCCACAAACAACTCGATAGAAGCGCACAGAGTAGAACCTTTAAAAGTAAGGAACGGTTTACGCTTAAGAGCTGAAACTTGAAACTTATGTACTGATCACTGGCGTTTCGTTAGGGTATAAAACGTTCGCATCTTGTACGAAATTTTAGCGTGCAATAGGGCATAGAACCACCTACATCAGAAGCCAAGTTTAATAACTCTAAGATCGTTTGATTAAGTTAAAAAAAATAATACAGTGGAGTATGTAGTATGATGGCTTAGAAAAACTAGAACAGAGAAAAGAAGCCTTTCTAACTTTAACCTCGAGATACGCCAATAAAAAAATATTGTAATAAATAATTTCTGGAATGAAGCTACGTTCTTTCCATACTTTTTATTGGACAGCTTTTCAGAAAAAAATGGAGTATTGTTCATTATGGTTAATATTCACAAATCTAACCAAAAACGTCGCCCTTCACTGCATTAGATAGACAAACAAAATTCCTTCGTTGAATTATCCCCGAATTTCAATTTTATTATTTTAATAATAATAACTAAGTAAAGTTGCTACCCCGATATTTTAACGTTTTAGAACTCGTAGAAAAAAAAACAATAAAGAAATGTCTATCTGTCCGACGTATGCAAACGTCTTTGAATCTTTATACTCTAGATGAAATCATATAGAGTATTATAAGTTTAATCCAGCCCGAAAAGTTATAGAACCGAGCCTCGGACGAAAAAAAGTTATATTTTATTTTGTGTTTAGTTGTGGCCAAAACCCCAAATCCGTTTGTTGTCCGTCCGTCCGTCCGTCCGTTTGCACGACAATTCAAGAACCCGTTGGCCTAGGAAGTTGAAATTTTGTCAGCACCTGTAAAATGGAAAAAAGTAAGGCTAAGTTTGTTAATGGGCGATATCCTTCTACTCTTTCGGGTAACTCCCATACAAGAGTCTCACAATTCACAATTATTGCTCGAATGCTCCAAGTTAGGAGCTTGAAATTTTCAATACTTAAAGTTTACAATGTTTGAAACGAAAGTTCCGAATATGATGCAAATCGAATGAGTCCTTCGTGTAGCAGCCTACAAAACTCCTTCAAAAATGTATACAAGTTACAGAATACACTATAACTCTAGTACAAGTTAAAGCAGGGATTCAAAATTTTACAGGAATTAGTTTTATATCAAAAGCAAGACTGATTTCATTAATTAGCGCAATCCATCAACTCCTTCGGGTAGCTGTCATACAAAAGTTCTTAAAACACGTGTTCACCAATATTGAACGATAACTTTAGAACGCTTTAAGTTACGACTTTGAAATTTTGTATACGTTGATTTTATAATAGTCGCAGCTGAAGGTATTGATATGAAAAATATCCCGTAAGTCCTTCATGTAGTTGCCATACAAAAATTCTGTAAAAATGTCCCAACTTAATTTATGGAACTCACTATAACTGAAGAAATCGTTTAACCATCCATCGAGTAGCCACTTTTCAATAGTTTCTACCTGTAAATAAAAGGTCATGCAATAATTGTATGTGCACTCCTCATTCTTTTGATATAATCCCAACTAAAATATAAATCGGAGTTCAGTATTTCATCTAGTATATCATACGATTGGCTTGTAGCCGATCGTGACTGCGTTATGTTTTTAGATATTAAATAAATTTTTCCAATTGGGTTCACTAGTTTGACCCATTTAGTTTTCAGGGATCTGAGTGTAAGGAGGATATAGGGTCAGGTTCCTCCAAGTCTTCAGCTAGTTATAACAGTTTATGATGGCATACATAGCAAATTCCTGTCTGAATTAAATTTTGGTTGATGGCTTGACCTAGCTTGACTAGTTTTACGACAATTGACGAAGTCAACGAGAGAGTAGTGAAAGACTTAAAAATTTGTTTTGCTGTAAATATGTATGTCGAATAATTTTTATAGGGGATTTTCATGCACACATCTATTCCGTTTACATCAGTGACGGCTCGCCACATGAGGCTAGTGAGGCTGAGCCTCATCATTTTACGGAGGAAAAATTCATCAAGTTACTAGTGATTTCTTGTTTTAAAAATGTTACTTAATGACTTTCCGCAGTAAACCGACGTCCTTACTCATATAGTTTTAGTCCGACAAAGTCCAATTCAACCTCACCTGCTAAGAAAGGCATAAGCCGCCACTGATTCACATGATTCATTGAAGAGTGAATTTAAGCTTTTACTTCCTGGTTTACTTTAAAGGACTCATTTGGTGGCTCATCTATCCTGTAGCTTTCTTCCTGTCACTTATTACGTTGTATTACCTTTCGGATTTATACTATTAAATCTTTTTGAATTCCCACAATAAACAGAACACACACACACACAACCCACTAATCCAGCCCACGTATACTTCCCGACAATTAATTCTATTTCTTAATTAACTGTCATTGTGCTTGCCCAGGAAAAGAGGTCGGAAAATAGAAATTTCTTAATACATGGGAAGAGATTAGATATTTCCGTGTGCAGGGAAAAAAGACGCATAAAAAAGGGTCAAAGGTGCCAAAAATTGTACATTTTTTTGTATGAAACCGGTAGCAGTTATCTTGATTAAATTTCATTTGCCAGCCTGGTGACATTTTATCCTTTCCTCTGTGAAAGCACGAAGGCTATCCGGGCATCATTTAATCGGAAAGCGAGTCCGATGATTATAATCAAGGAAGGTCAGTCGGTGGGCTCATCCCGTTAAAGTTCTTAAACTTATTTGGGACCGCAAGTATCGCATAGATTCAACCCACGTTCACCTGGAAGGTAAATCGTTACAACAGTCGATACGATATGGCATAGTATTGAGATATTCTGTGGTTGGTTTTTAGATACTTGGCTTCGTCCATTTCACAGGGGTCGAATACTCGTCTACCCCAATAAGGTGGTCAATTGAATTTGATATGTTACTAGTTCCTATCGTATAGTTCGGGGTAGCGATGGAGATGTAGCTACTGAATCTGAACTTGTCGACACATCTATCTTTTTTTGCTGATTCAGATTCTGTCGAAAGGTAAAAGTCAATATCGGATGGGTAAGTGGAATTCGAGGTAAAGTTGATATATCGAATTACACGAGTTTATTCCTGGATTTTTTTTCCCTTGCTTATTTGCTTAATTCGATATTATTTTATTGCGTTATACCAGCAGGTATTAATTTATGCATTATTGGTTATTGGTACTTCAGAAATGGATTTAAATAACCTTAATTACAACACCTCCATATGTTGTTTGTTATTACAACCAGTTGCATATTGCTATCGCAATAATTAAGCCAGCATAACTGCATTTTTCCGCCTGAGCAATAAAGTTTATTTTAATTGAACTGTTACTGATATCGCTAATACACCTAATTACCATACTTCAACAATGATAAGTTTGAATACGTCCTCCGTTATAAAAACACAAACATTCAAATCTAAATCGAATCGATAAATTATCCGAATGAATCCGATAAAGCTGATTCTTATCAAGTCTTGTTGACATTTTTTGATGAATCCAATATTCATTTATTTTCCTTAATTATATCAATAGGGAAAGAATAAGCTAAGTCTCCGCTCAATTGAGGGATGATATGCACATATAAATAAAATTGGCAGATTACGCTATTTATGGCCCATTACGAGCTTTTCGGTCAATTAAATCAGATGGGAAATCAAATCATTTATATGGTTAATTGAACCGAAAATGAGATACTGTGTGGGCTTAATATTTATCGAAATGGAGTGTTGTCATAAATGTTAGTAGTTTAATTATGTAATCGGTCTTGGTGTAGTCAGTAAATTGAGTTCAACTAATATGACAAATTAAGTTAATTATGTTGATTTTTTTTAGGTAATTACGTCGCTTCTTTTTCAACACTTCGCACAAATTCATTACAAGCATTAAGTCCCTTTTAGTTCAATCTTTTGGAGTTAGTAATTACTACAGGGCCGACTCTTCCAAATACACTGTGCGGTGAAATTATTGATGGCAAAAATCGCTTATTATCTATACATTTTCCAATTCCATGTAGACATTTAATTCATATTCAATGTGTCTTTTTTAAATGCATAATATAGTTGCTTACATCATTATAAAACAATAATCTCTCTGCATGCACAATACTGGAAACACTAAAAATCTCTTCCACTCGAGCGTCCATTCAACTTCAATTATGAGCGTGTCTTGAACTAATTTAGTGATCCAACAGAGACAATAAAGTTTTTGAACTGAATGAAATTTCGTTCGAGATGAAAGCTTGCACGCTCCCATTTTTTTTTTTGCCTTCTTTGCCTTCTCCACCTTCCTCTGTTTTATGTAACTTAATGTAGACATAGACTTTAATTGCAGACGTCACACTTCTTATTCACTGAAAATTTGGTTAAAATGGAGGGAAGCAAGTGCCAGGTCAATCTAGATCTTATTACACCCACAGTCATTATGAATCAATAACAATCAAACGATTTTATTAAAATTTGCGTTAAGTAATATGGTTATTCCTTCCACTCTCCATCTAGATAACACCATAAAGAAATTTGAGCTTACTTCTCTCACATAAAATATACGACAAATATAACATTAAAAAATTTGCCAACAGTCTGGGCACAACATTATTATTGTGATCAGAATAGTGCATCCTTAAAACAACAATTATAATTTTTGGTTATAGTCTGGACATGGTGAAAGTCGAAATATAGCACTGTTTGTTCCAAGATACAGAGATTATCTGGAACGTATAGATCCTTGTAAGACAACTTTCAACATTCATCCTTAGTTCTTTATACAAATGGAAATCCCGTGGAAGTTAAAATCCTTAACCCATACGACAAAAATTGTCCAACATTCTTAACTAAGCCCATTTTCACGTCGTGAAAACCGTTAAATTGATTTTGATTAAATTATTAAAGTCAAAGTCCGCCTATTCCATTTTTTGAACAATTTTGGTTTTTGGAATCATCCTTAAGATATGTATGCCCTTCGTATTCTTCATATGAGTTAAGTACTCGAAACGGCTTTTTATTCCGTAGAAAATTGAACTTGAATCTGATGTTGAAAATGTCTAGAACTTAAGGACGTATTCGAATACCTTGCTTCGTCTACGTCTACACAGCGTTGTTCCCCTACTACAATTGTATTAGATCTGCTACTTTTTCCTTTTAGAAAATCTTTGCTACGAAAAGGTTCAATTCTACTATCTTTTCTTGCTCTGTACCGACTCGCAAAATAATAATATAGAACACATTCAACCTTTTGTAATACCTTTGTATATAAACAGTCTGGGTGAAGCCTTACAATTTTTTGAGTCAAAGTCTACGAAGCGGTTAAAGAGATGGTGTGCCAAAAGTGCCACGCCACAGCCACTCTTACCTTACGGTTGTATCGAAACAAGGAGGTTTTTTGAGAACTTAATTTTGTGACCAGAATAGCTCCTTGTAAGATAAAACTTTCAACATTCATCAGTGGTTCTTTATACCTACATTAAAATTAATAAACTACAAGAAAAATATCGAAAAACCCTGAGTTCGATTTTTAGGTGATTGTACAAATAAAAAGTCCATGTAAACATGTCGCATTTCGCCATTTCTTCGTGAAAACGAATGTAACCTTTTACACTCACTTTAAGGTTGATTTAAAAAAAATCCACGAAATTAGTTTTTAGGCGATTACATTAAAAGCCCGTAGAAGTAGAAACCAATTTGCTACCACATCAGAACTCAAAAATAACGCAAAATTTATGAAAACGTACGCAACACCTTCACATCACCTCGGAGGTAGAATTTGAAGAAATCGTGAAATCAGTTCTTAGGCGATTACATAAAAACCAAGTTTACATATCATCAGACCTATAGGATACCAAAAATTGTGAAATCATTTGTAGCCGCACTTACACATCCTTGGGGTTGAATATCTAAAATGAAATTAATTTTTATGCCATTATTTAGTTAGTTCGTAGAAAAAAACCCAATTTAATATCTGACCTAACAGATATAACTGGATTCGTGAGAATACCTTCTCACGGATTCAAAAGTAAAAAAATCTGAACACGTTTCTTTGGCGATTAAATAAAATTTTCGTGGAAGTAAAAACGTTGTTGATATCTAATCAAACGTAAGGGATATGGCGGAATTCATAACAATGCTTACAATTGCTTTACATCCCCTTAGACATTTTTTTTAAGAGCCCCAACAATTAGAATTAATTAATTTGTTTTTCTTTCTTCTTATGACTACCATTTTATAATTTGTAATGATAACTTAATATCTTAACAACTATATTAAAACTAGTTAGCATAGCGAAGGCATCTACTAGTAATTTAGCGAAATAAATTCAAGGAAAAATGTATAATAATTAATTTAATATTTCAGAAGATCTAGATATATGATGAATTCATAAAAATATATGCACCTCACTTTCACTTACACTTTTTTCCCCACTTCCATACGTCAATAAAAATGTGAATTTTTATTTTACTGTAAATACTCTTCTACTGCATCTACATATATCCACTAAGTTTCAAGTTTCTTAAATACGCCGTTCCAGAGATAGAAAGGGCACCTATATAGATAAGTTCTGAAGTTCAACTTCCTATCGTATCGGTTCCTGAGATATTAAAGGCTACATTTTTCGTCTAAAACCCTCCCCACACCACCTTTAAAAAAGGGCCACATAAAGGGGTCCACCTAGTCTATCCAATAAATTTTTTAACGGAATAGCTTAAAGGGTTTGGGAGCTACGAGTCTTTAAATTATCGCCGTTTTTGGGTAGCAAATTTTTTTTTTAAAACGATCACAATATAATATAATAATATTAAAAATTGATCGGTTTGATGGGCTGAAAATATTCTTGACTAAGATGCGGATAGAAAAACTTGAGGCTTTTAAGGATGTCGTTAGATCTGTTAGTTGATAAATCATTTCTTTCTCTACTAGTCGATTATGAAAAATGTATATTTCACCCATTTTACTGAAAATTGAATATACTACGAAACTTTGAAATCTACTACGCTTTTTGGTCCAGATCTGCTTCTAAAATTTCCGAAAAGGGAACAACGCTGCGTCTACGTCTATGCCTATTATAACAGTTTAGAAAAGGCTTAGCTAAACCGTCAAAATGGTTCAGCTGCTTATTTGACACTTCATAAATCAAAAATAAAATGAAATTCAATAGAAAAATTTGAATTTTTTTACGTTTGCTAAGATTGACTTATAGCTCAGCTGTCGTAAAAGTAGTCAAAACCCGAACCGAAAAGGAATTGAGACACAGCTCTGCTATGTCTGACGTCATAAACTGTTAACCCTAAGTTACAACGGCAACGCAGTCCGAGGCAGAATAGCTGTCAAAAAGTTGAGCGCGGTGTATTTCCATTGTGGTAGTCACAACGAACGTAGACGAAGGCAGCCTTACGCAGCCATCAAAAAATGTTCGTCAACTCTGAACTTTTCCGTAGCCTGTAGTTAACCTCGAAATCGACAAGTGACTTTTTTATCGTTAAAACATCGAATTGTTACTTGATATGACCGGACTGAATTAAAATTAGCTTAAAAATCGTTTTTAATTGTTCGCTGCTTCGTATTCACGAATACGAACTCTTTTTGGAAAATTTGAAATTTATTCAAAACTCAAACTGACGCAGACAGTGAATAGTTATCTGACTTGCTTATTTATTGGCGGTGTCAAGCTGCGTCGCGCTGCCTCATTCTACTTTGTATGTGACTCAAGCATTATAGCTAGACGTAGACGTAGACGAAGCAAAGTATTCGAATACGACCTAAATATTTGCTCGTTACCATGCGTCTACACTGACAATTTATCTGGCAATGACAATGGCAATATTGCCATTGAGTTCAATGTCAAATCGCAATGAGTGGGCATTTAATTGCCAGGCAATTTTCATTTGAGCGAGTGAATTAGAAGTGTCAAGTTGTGAAGCAAAGTAATCATAACTTCGAAAACTATTGATTAATTCAATAGTTTTTTCTTTAGTCCAGTTATTTTCACTCTTTTTGCGATCAAACTAAATATACGTAAGTCTAACTGTTGACAAGCAACGCTAACTTCTGTCAAACAATTCGTTTTTTTGGCAATATTATCCTCAAAATTGCCATGGCTATGATTGCCATAGCAATGCTGTGAGCAATATTGCCATATGCGCTTGGTGCGTCTACACTGTCAATTTGTGTATGGCAATAATGCCGTTGGCAGGTAAATTGGCAGTGTAGTCGCAGGGTTAGGGTTGCATGCATTAAATATCAAAAGCAAATGCTTTGTAGATTCAGATAGTCTGTATGTTTTGGTAGTCCTTTACTACTACTTACTACAGTCGAGACTCATCGTAATCTTGCAAGAAATGTTGTGAGTATTGGCCATAAATTTGATTGTTTTCAATTTGATCATTTTTTTTTAACCAAAAGTTGATAACATTTTACAGAATTATTATTATACGTTTGCTAATGACCCTTCTGCATTTGATCTTCAAATCTATCAGCTAATTAAGTTTCGTTTTGCTGTTTTACATTCCTTAGATAGATAGATAGGTAATTGTTTACAAATATTCAAATACATCGACTAATTACAGTATCATATATGCCAAGTACAGTGGTCAGACATAATTGCCCTTTTCATCTTAATTATAATTAGGAGCGTGTAGCTGATTTTTATACGCTAAATTGATACATTGTTTGTTGTATGAGGGCAAAATTTCAAAAAACCTCGTTTGAATTAACATTTCTTTGCTTAACATAAATTCCCTGTTAAATTAGCAATACTTAACCCTAGACGAAATATTAATAAAACGGGACTTAGAGTATTTGAAGCATTTCGTTTGAAAAGAATTGGCTTTTATCTTAAAACGTGAAAACAGCTTCATAGCATATCACGTAAATCAGTACAATTCGGCTCTTAATAAACTGAACGACGATTAATAAGATAAGAAAATTATTTGTTCACTTCGAGATCAGAATTATCTCAAAAATTACCAAAAATATTGTTTGGAAATTATGCATTTTATTTTTATATTTATCGTAATATCTCGCTATGCAGCGACATAGGAGTTATTTCAAAAAGCCTTATGCGTTGTAAGTGTTCAGATAAGTAGTAACAGAGAATGGATTCCACAGACGATGTCGTGTGTAGTGCAACTTCTTTTATCGTCAACCCTCAAACGTAATGAATGTGTGTATAAATAGTTTTCTGTACACCAAATTATTCTAACCGAAAAAATAGACGTCATAGGATATTTTGTAATGTTTATGGTTGGTTACCCAGAAAATTCCAACCAAAACAAAATGTGCATGTGAAACACTCGTCATTTTTACGCGTTTATGTCATGTCTCTACTGAGAAGTTGTCACAATCAACCCATAAAAGTTTTCAAAAAAAATCGCACAGCACACATTCCTACTAAACCAACCCACAACCCTCAATGATATTAATTGGGACAAACGAATTTCTTTATTTTTTTCAACGGAATCGAATCATCAAACTTGAATTACGGTGGTGGACAAAAATCATTAAAGTTGTACTAACTCGAAATTGGAATTCCCTAGGGTGTTTTCCTGGAACTCGCCCACGTCATAACCACCATCGTTTGTATGCTATATAAAGGACAATCCGTAGTAATAACGAAACAGGATTTCTCTCGGAATTGTATCGATCAAAACATAACTCATTTTAAGATCGTATCGTTTATCGCGTACAATTACCGGAAAAGCCACATATTTCATTCGCCTGGATATAAGCAATATTTGAGTTAAAGACGACATACCGCACAGGACACGCAAAATTTTTTCCAATCGGTGTTTTTTTCATGCTGTAAGCGTGTTTTTACGGATATCCGTTAAACATACGTCCAAATGAATAAAGGAAAAATACATTTCGTGATATTTTAAAATTCCATTTAAATTTAAGCGTTCTTTTTACGCAAGGACTTTGGACATAGAGTACGCAAGCTGGGTAGAACCTCTGCCTTTAACCACGACATCATGAATGAAATTAATAGAATGTCATTCACAGGACAACAAGTTGATTGGCATATGACACTGTTCTATATTGGGACGATGGTGTCCTTTCTACGTACCGGCTTGACGTGGTGGAGGTTCTTTGATACTTTCATTGGACGTTTGCAGATTCAAACGGAAGCTCTACTTCTGTAGGTGTAGAAGGTGGTGTTAGCCGCCACCAATGTATGACCGTTCCATGGCATGAAATATCAACGGAAGTTGATTGACAATTATTCCTCAAAAGCACAGGTAGAGCCCAGATTATGTTGTTCTTCTCGGGCAATTTACACGTTGAAATACTTTTTAAGTCAACCATTTTTAATAAACACTGGCTCGAAGATTACATTTTTCACGGTGTAGCTACCATAGAGGCTAACTTCAAGAATTTCTTAGGATTGTTTTACGGTTTCTTAAAACAAAAGCTGCTTTTCTAATTTCAAGTATTTGGCTTAATTCTTAAACATTTCTCATATTTTTTATTTTGACGAAGACATAACTTTTAATTTAGTGAACGTACCAAATTCTTTCAAGCTAATCGAAGTGATGGGTGTAAAGGTATTTACGATCTAAAGAAAAGGTATATATGATATAGATTAGATAGTTTCGTATTTAGCTTATTGTCCGCTATAGTCTAGACAGGTCCTTAAAGAAAATGGCCCGTCAAACCTTTGAATATAAATTGTTGTTCGGTATTCCACTAAAGCAGAATAATAAGCTGCCGCGTTTGAGAAATTTCCAACTAAACCTAAGAAGCATTTCGGAACTCGTGATAAGATACACAATCCCTTTAGACCCCCTTATGAGTTCAATATATAAAAATTTTGAAAACAGTTATATAAAGGATGTTACTTTGACACACCTTAAAAATATGACGAAATTCGTGAAAATGTGGAAAAAAAACATTCAACCGACAATTTTTATGCCGCATCTCCGTACACCAATAGAAATCTTATTTTTTTGCTTTAATTACTACTGAAATAAATTTACCATACATATAAGTACTATGTTTCAACTTTCCAGTATAAGTCCTTACTGATACACAAAAGACCATCTCCCTCTCCATATCTTGCTACCACTTTGAAAAGGCTTATGACAGAAACTTGAAATTTTGGGGTATATACATAGATACTTTATAAATTTCCTAACAACCATCCCAAACCGTCTAGGATGGGAAAAGGATTCGGTACGGACGGAAGAGTCCGCCCACATATATACGGACGGCTCCAAAGCTGAAGGCGGGGTAGGTGGAGGTATTTTCTCTGAAACACTAGCAGCTGCTTCCGGTTCGCGGACTACTGTAGTGTCTATCAGGCGTAGCTCATGGCGATCAAGGCGGCATTTTCCTGGCTGAGGTGTAATGTAATATCTACTAGGGATATTAGCATTTTCACAGACAGCCAAGCGGCAATAAAATCATTGGAATCGGCTTCGACAACATCAAAGGTCGCCGCAGAATGTCGATCATCTCTTAAGGAGATGGGTGAACAGTTCAATACTCTTCTGTGCTGGATGCCAGGACACAGGGATATTCCAGGGAACTGCATGGCTGACGAACTCGCTCGTCGCGGTACTACCCTTCAGATTATGCCGGAACATCGGAATCTGGGTGTGCCTCTCCCTACATGTAAACTGCTACTGGGATTGGACTCAATTGAGAAAACCAACTCAGATGGTGTTACATGTTACACTGCAAGACAGATCTGGTCGGAGCTGGATCTAAAACGCTCTAAAAGGCTGACTTTGCTCAAAAGGGCGAATATTAGCACCACAGTCGGTGTCCTGACCGGACACTGTCTTATAAGTCGACATGCCAAAAGACTCGGCCTCTTCTCAAACGACTTCTGTAGAAGCTGCCTGGTTGAGGAGGAGGAGGAACCAGTCCTTCACCTTCTCTCTACCTGCCCAGCTTTATCAGCCAGAAGGAAAGCTCATCTTGGAACTTACTTCTTCAACTATCTCGGTGATCTTGCCTCAATGGACGTCGCGAGAATCCAACGCTTCATTGCAAGCTCTAAATGGTTCGACGAATAGCACCAGATTCGATGATCCTGTGGTAACACAACGGACCTTTCAGCTCTAAGTGTGTCCGTGTTCTCACGGGCTGCCACGCGTACCTAGCTACCTACCTAGATAATTTATGTAAAACAAATCATTTATCTATTTGTGTGCGGAACTGATGGAAAAAATGGTCAATGAAAATGTGGTGTATATATTTTCACGAATTTCGTCATATCTCTTAGGTCTTCTGAAATATTGAATCAATTTTAATTTTACGGATTCCTTACCTGATAGATAGAAACGCTTTTTATGGATTTTTTGAATTTCGACCCCCAAGGCGTTGTAAAGGGGTTGTATACATTTTCACGAATTCAGCCATGTCACTCAGGTCTGATTAGATATCGAATAACTATTCACTTTCACAGGCTTCTTTTGTAATCGCCTTAAGCTGGTTTTCAAGATTTTTTTTCTAGCTCTATTATACTTCTACATAAGTTTCAACTTTCTAGCGTACGTGCTTCCAGACATACACAAAAGTTACCATTTAATGAATTCCTTCCAATCTACCAAAGCGTAGTTAGCCAATCCGGTTCACCACAGAAGATTATCACGATTTTATGAAGTGACCTAGGCTGGAGCGTCGTTGGTTAATTTTCCATGTTTTTCTAAATCGTGGAGAGAATAGTTTTTTAGAACAACAGTCTCCAATTTAAAACTTTCTTCTCTCACTGTATCTGTATAACGACGAAAATTGTTAAACAGGTCCATCTGCAACCCACGACAAGGCCACAAACCATAGACTCATGGATTCTTTATTCCCCTAGAATAGATTTATTTCAACTTTAGGGGTAGAACATGCGCTGCCACCCAATTAACTTTTTCCCTTCCAGTGACAACAAAAGTGGGGTAGACTTTAGTAACACTTGCCAATATATAAAAAGCGACGGTTTTCACGATTCACTCAAGTATTCGTTCAACAAGTGTTCGTGCGGATTCAAGGAAAGTTTCGAAGGATTGTGAAGAAAATTTTCGGTTTATTCCGTAGTAAAACGGTTGCTGGAAAAGTGCGAATGAAATTCAAACAAGTGGTTTCTGTCGATGGGCATTTTCCGTAAAGGCGATTAATTATTTAAACCAAAATCAAAGTGCTACGCAAAGTTTGAGTAAAAAACAGAAAACAGTGTAATTAAGGCGGTTATTGAGTTGCGTTTCACTTGTAAGATTTCTATTAAAACTTAAGTGGATCCTGTGCAGATATAAAATGTAAGTTCGAATTTTCGTAATAATTTATTTAAAAATTGTGCTGAAAGTGTATTAAATAATGAAATTTCATTTGTTTCAATGCCCATCCCTTGTTTTTCTTCGTCCCCAATCGGTAATTAAATATTTAAAGGAAATATTTGTGCGAAGCGAATGAACCGGATGTTTTGCCTCAGGCAATGATGTGATTTCTCTATGGATTTTTGGAATTCTTAATATAATTTCTATTTATAGATTTTATCGAATTAAGTTTATTTATTATTGAAATTGATTATTACAATATAAAACATTCTCTATCCCCTTCATGTGCTTATAGCAGTGATATATTCTGTGATTTTTATTTTTCATTTTTGTGTAGTATAAATATTTTTCATGAATTTATAAGTAGTGAAAATATTAATAATACAGCAGTTGATGCAATAATAAGAAAATTTTGATAGTCTACTGAGATGAAAATATAATTATCTATTATACTGATACAATCACACTCTAATTAAAATCTGTGTACTACATTCTAAAGTTTTAAAAAACAAGTAAAAAATATACTAAAATCCTAAATTTGCATACCTCGGTCGGGAATGCGTCGTAAATTTTAATTCGCATCCGGTTGCAATGTTTTGTTTAACTCTATTGCCCTATTTTAAAAATTCTGAAAAAGATAAGTTCATATTTTATAAAGAGACTTTATAAACACCAGTTTTTTGAGAAAATACGCGATTTTAGGTCGCTTTTGAATCGATCCCGAAAATTGTGCGATCCTTCCACTCCTTTGAATAGCTCTCATCCCAAAGTCCTTAAAATACGAGTTCACAAATTATGGCCAAAAAATTTTAAACTAAACGTTTCAAACTAGGAATTGAAAATATAAAGTTCAAATTTTCTTTTGCGGAAAAATGTAATTAATAAGATTTTTGGCTGCCAGATGCACTTAATAATTTTGTATTCAGCTTTCGAAACTTTATTACGAGAAAAAATTGGTGATCGAGTAACTAAATTCTTTACTCGAATTAGAGTCTAGTTGAAAATAATGTCGAAAGTTAAATCCTTTGGATAGCTCCCATACAAAAGTCTTTAAATTACGTGGTATATCTTAAACGATATGCTAACAGATATGCCTAATGAAAAAGTACCGATGTCACTTTTATGTTAAAAAAATTCTCTGAATGTCAATTATCCAATTATAGAAAAATTAACCGTCAATAGTTTTTATACTCTAAATGAAATCATATAGAGTATTATAAGTTTAATCCAACCCAAAAGTTTGTAACGCATAGAACCGAGCCTCGAACGAAAAAATTTTATATATTATTTTGTGTTTAATTGTGGCCAAAAACTCCAAATCCGCTTGACGTCCGTCCGTCCGTCCGTCTGTCCGTTAGCACGATAACTCAAGAACGCCTTCACCTAGGATCTTGAAATTTTGAATCTGGCTGTTTGGTTGTATTTTTAAGGCTAAGTTCGTTAACAGGAAAAATCGTCTTACTTCTTCGGGTAGCTGCCATACAAAATGTCCTTAAATCACGTGTTCAAGAATATTGATAAATAACTTCCGAACGCCTAAAGCTACGACTTTGAAATTTTGAATACGTTGGTTCTTCAATGGTTGGATCTAAATGTATGTTTTTGAAAAAAATCCTATTAGTCCTTCGAGTAGCTGCAATACAAATATCCTGTTAAAATGTCTTCACTTAATTTATGAAACTCACTATAACTCAAGTAAAATTTTTGCCACGAATTCGGAATTTTGTACAAATTAGTTTTGAGTGGAAACGAAGTTCGAGTTCACTTGTCAACTAAATCCTTTTACTTCTTCTGGTACCTGCCATATAAAATGTCCTTAAAACATGTATTCAAGAATATTGGCTGATAACTTCAGAAGGGTTTAAGCTACGACTTTGATATTTTGTATACTCGTATATTAATTTTCCAATAGTTGGCCAGCTAAATGTATGATTATGAAGAAAATCCTATTAGTCCTTCGTGTAGCTGCCATACAAATATCCTGTTAAAATATCCTCATTCAATTCACGAAACTTATTATAACTCAAGAAATCGTTTAGCCACGAAGTTTAAATTTTGTACAAATAAGATTTGAGCGAAAATGTGAAATTTCTTTACTCCTTCGAGTAGCTTCCATACAAAAAATCCTTAAAAATACGTGTTCCAGAAAATTTGTCGATTGCCATTTAAGCTACGAATTTGAAATTTTTTACACATTAATTTTTGAATGGTTCCAAGGAAAAGAATAAATATGTTAGAAATCGAGTGAGTCCTTCCTGCACCTCCCATGTGAAAGTCCTTCAAAAAGGAAATTTTTTTTTCGATGACTTACCCAGTTCAAGATATGAAATTAAACACTGAATATTGTCTTTTAGTTTTGAGTAGCAATCTTATGGTAGTCCTTAATAAAGGACATACAACATGCACACACGTAATTCTACTTTATCCCCAACTATAATATAATATAAATCGGAGTTCAGTATTCATCTAGAGTATTATGCGATTGGCTTGCAGCCGATCGTGACTGCAGTATGTTTTGAGCTCTTTTTCTTGTCGTCAATGCGTAGAAAATTTCATAGCTCTAATATATCGGGCTTTAAGGCAAAAGAAAGAAGTAGTATAATGAGTTGATTAAAAAAACGTCCTTAGAAGCCGTGGTCAAAAGCTCAAATGTAAAAATTATATTTTATTTTTGTTCAAAGATGGTCGAAACCTTGCTACGGTGAAGGCAATCTGCCCATCCTTTACAAAAATGCGTTTAGGGTGCAATTATTTTTCTATTCGAAATAACAATAAATCTATTTATTCACCTGAGATTCGAAATAGTGTCTATAATAATTTGTTTAATGACAATAAAGATCCATAACTAGATGTGAATTTCGTACAGGTAGGGAGTCAATATCAAGTCAAATGTGCTTTACTTTCATAGAGTTATTTCGTTAAGGTGATTTACCTTTGAATCATTTTCGAATCAAAACGTTTGCTGAGATGCTAGGAAGTAACTGATCTTGCCAGATACCAGATTTCACTTTATACCAGTAGCCTGGACTTCTCAGAAGTGTCTGTTGACTTTTGTTTAAAACAAAATTTACAGTACAATACCTAGAATTTATAGTCTGTGGTTGAACTTAAATAAATATAATATGTAACAATTTTTCCTCAAAATTGAAATAATTAATGAATACACTTACAACTGCAAGTAGCTGATTAATTTAAGTATGTAGTTGTAAAAGTTTATCTTGGTCTCTAAAATAAAAATGAATTGTAACACAACTGTAAACGAAACTAGTGAATAAATATATCTATCTATCTATCTAAATATAATATATACATATATGGATCCTTACTTCGATGTAATACTATTTATCAATCAAATTGTTGATGTTAAGATCACTGAACCGTAAGACCCCATATCATAAATATTATCTTAGCAATCAATACACAGTAATTTGAACGACATACTAACCGTATATATTATCTTAATAATTCACACAAGCAACATAACAATAAAGGCATAAACAGATTTATAAAAAAGCCCATTTTTTGATGAAAATGGCATTAATATTAATCTCCTCGTATAATGTATAAATGGGAATTTCTGTCAGGATGCCATCCTACTCGATTGATATGGCAGGCGCGGTCATAAAAATAAAGCCAAACAAACCCTCACCAAAGCTAACACCCGCTAACAACGTGTTTATTGATGAACGTAAAATTATAATAGGACTTTAATTCACAACAGTTAAATACACTTTCTGTAAATTGGCTGTAGTAAATTTTAACTTCGAACTTTGTTTATTTTTTACTGGGTAGTAAATTTTCATCAAAATTATTGCTTAATGGTATGCAATTTGTAAAATGTACAATTCTTCAACTTCAGGAGAACAGTGTCGAATTTACCAATTTTCAAGAGAAAGTTTTAGTGGTGTATGTCTGCTTATTTTTAATAAGAAAACCAATTTCATGAACAAATTCTGTGTACTGTTGGGATACAATCAAAATTAAAGAAAGTATTACTAAGATTTTGAACATAGATCCAATTTCGAGATGTGCTTAGAATCACTATACCTACTTTATTAACCTAAATTATAATTGAAACATATATTTACTCTTTTCTCTATATCTCATGATTGATTTCATTTTGCCGTACCAATAAAAGCATCATTCGAATAAACATTAAGAAATCACCTACCTTATCAGTTTATACGACTTACACTTCCGAACATTATTCGTCTCGATATTGTTCTGTCCAAATTCCTTGATTATCAGTAAAAAAAATAAGTATAATATCAAAACACAGAATACTAAGGAAGAATTTGGCCAAGCCAAATTAATTAAGTAATTAACTCTTGCCATATCCACCTTCATGATTAATCAAGGTGAATTCTACCTGTTGATTTCCTAATTAATCCGTCGAGAGCGTTAAGTGTGACAAAGAATTTAATCCACATAATTGTTTCATTTATTTTGACCTTTTTACGGTTTGCTCATTTTGTGGATTGGTTTGTAAAACTCATCGCTGTATGTATAAAAAGGTAAATGTATGTGAGCAACATAATAGCATGTTTTGTAGCATTAAATTTTAATGTTTACTAGGTAGAAACAGAAATAAAATCGACATAAATTAGTTCTAACTTTTTTTACCATTTTTGATAGACTTGAACAGTTAATCTTGACTCTTGTACACAATTTTTAAAAACGTGACCGATTGTGAACTAATTTTTTTCTCTTTTATATCCTCGATTATTTTTATTTTACTCCAGGGAAGTCTTTAAGTCTTAAGAGCTTATAAGACTAAATAATTAAAATCTGTAAACAGCCAGGACGTTATTTTATTATTTTTCTGTCAAATTAAGGATTGATAATCCTGGCCAATCTTTAAAGTTTAACCGAATATTTTAGAATTCGACGAACGCATTTTTTCGCTCTTTTAGTGTAAATCAAGCATACTAAAATATGAAAATAAGAAATTTTAGGGAAATGCATTTATTTTGAAATTTACAAAAGTATTAATAGAAAGAAGTAAACATTTTGTTTTTAGGGAAATTACTTACATGTTAATAGTACGAGTAATGTTTAGTTTACGAATTATGAATTAATGTATGTAGGTTCTTTATTTCTCTAGATCTAGAATCTTTAATCTTTGTGGTAACATTTTAAAGGGCACTATTATATATATTTATATAAATTAAAAAGATTAATGTTGGCAGAGTTGGCATGTCTCATTTTATATCTGTCTAATTTATTTAGGTTTGATCAGATCTTCAACCTTAATACTGGTATTCCTACAAATTTGTAATTGGGTATCTTATAATCCGAAGAAGAATTGTAAAATTTAACCTTTCATGTTCGAGGCTCGTAGAAGGATAGCAGAAAAGATATGAACGAGTTGGTACGTACCAATCAGATAATTTAAAAACTTTTTACGTTAGGTGATCTCAAATTTCTTTAGACCTATAAAAAAATTAAATTTCAATAATACACCATAGAGTCAATCTACGCCATCAGTCTGGACACAACTTTATTATTATTGGGACAAAATACAATGCAGCGCAGGCTGCTACGCTGGTGCACATCTAAAAAAAATGTCAAGCTGATAGATAATAATCGTCATGCTCTTTCCAGTAGTTTCCATACAAAAGTCTTTGAAAAATTTTTGAACTCATTTGATGAAACACTTGTTAAGTAATATTTCAGCTAGGAAGTAGAAGGTTTATATTTGGACTTCAAACATATTATCATTAGTAAGAATCTGCCAACAGTCGGGGCGCAACTTAATAATTTTTTCGATGAATTCTGAGTTGTGATATGAAACTGACAACATAAAAAAATAATGTTCCTGTCAGTCGCACTGGTATATTTCGGCAAGATGTAGCAGTTGAGTGTGAAAAGGGATTTTTGCTTAAAATTATTTTCGATTTATTCAACCTTACCTCTTATCACTTTTGTACAATTCGTGTGTATCGTAGGTAGGTATGTATTTCAGATGCGGAAATTTGGTCAACCAAAAAAATTCACCAAAAATACTTGTTATTCCAGTCCAGCTCCGCCTACTTACATCTTGAATATCTTCCAGGTAAGAAGTTAAGAGGTTATGGCCTAATTTCTTATAAGTTCATTCGACCAATAAATTAACTCTTTTTCCTCATATTCCTGACGAAACAGCAATCTTATATCTCACCTTAACTTTGCTCATCTGCCTGGAACTTGCTTAATTAGTGCCAACACAAACTAATAAGACTTTGGGAAAGTCGATAGATGCACTAACGAAATACGACTGAGATAATTCCTGACAATTCTTCTTGATCCAGGAAAATGTGACCCAAGAAAAGTTTTTTTTTAGAAAATGAATAATTATAGCTGCTTTGGTTTGTAGGTAAAGGAAATTACATTTTAACATCTGAAAAAGTAAAGTACTAAGCAAGAAGGAAATGGGGTGGAAAATTGTAATTACGTTCAAATTTGTGGAATGAAAGGAAGCTAAGGTCACAAAAATAAATTGTTAATACGTAATATGTATTTCCTTATCTCAATTAGCGTTAGACAACCTGGAATTTAGATGCTTTATGCATATGAATAAGCATTAATTGACCTTAATTCACAAACACGTTGCCATTATTTTGACCGTCAATTTTCGTTTATGTTACACTCAAAACTATGGCTTTGAGTATAAAACCAAAAGTTTTGAGTATAGCTTGAGTATATACAAAATGGCTTCCAGTTTACAAAAAAATCTCAGATCGTGGGTATTTGATCCCGATATCTCCCCCTTTATGAACTACTATAGAAGAATCCCTGGTATGTATCAACTATAGATCATAGCTGGCATTGAATTCCATTGGTACGATTGAGCTCAGAGTTTAGCTGAGTAGCATCTTTTGTAATAAAGGAATACTCCACAAAAGAAAACATTTCGTTAAAGAATTGTACGACATCAGATGGTCAAAACAAATTTAAAGTCAATTAGGCTAATAACTTAACATTTATCATTCATATTCAATAGTAACTCTAGTTTTGAACGATATATTTGCCTTCAGAACACCCTTTTAAAAAAAACTTTGGCTACTTTCTGTAAGAAGTTCAGTAGGTAAAAGAGTAAACTCGCTTGTTGTTATACTAATGTATTTTCGTTTACGTTTCTGAAATCCAAACACGAAATTCGATTGAATTGATTTGCACCCACCTTTCAGTCAGAAGTTCGTGAATTGAATACGATGTGATGTCTGTTTTCTGTCACGTTATTTAAAAAATGGATATAACGTTTTCATAGTTTATTGTTACACTTTTTCGAATATGTATAAATAATGTGTGAGGTGTGACAGACTTCTTAAAAATATGCCATAATCACAAACATCGGCTAAACGTATGATTAAATAAAGTAGTTGGAGATAATAAAAAAAATCAAAAATTTACACAACAAAGTGCGGAAAACTGTTAAAATGGAGGTGTAATCAGAAGTACTTTCGCCGCAGCCACAGGTATGTTGGAATTCGTGAAAATGTATGCCACCACTTTATACACCTTGGGGGTTGAATATCAGAAAATCGTGAAATCATTTCCAAGTCAATTTGATATCTCATCCAAACAATAAGAAATGACGAAAATTGTCAAAACGTATGCAACCCCATTTTGGGAAAGTTTTGATATTAATTTTTAGGCTATTATTTAAAAGCATGACAAACTAAAATGAAATGGGTCATCTTTTCAGAACAAGAAGATATGACGGAATTCGTGAAAACGTGTTCAACGCTTTTACAGCCTCTTTGGGATGAAAAGCTTAAAATGGACAGAGGACATTGGCTACTTGGATGAGAAGAAGACAGTCCTTCATCTTCTCTGTACCGATCCAGCTCTATCCACTAGGAGAATAGGAGCCTACATTTCTTCCTACCTTGCCGCAACGAAGACTACCACAATCCAACGCTTCCTTATAACCTCTGAATGAGTCCTACCGAGTAGGACCGGATTCAATGATTCTCTGGTAATACATCAGACCTTTCAGGTCTAAGTGTGTCTTCTAGGTAGCTAGCGTACCTACCAACCTACGGAATGAAAATCAAATAATCATGAAAACCGTATTAAAGCGATTATTTGAGAGAGTAACTTGTGTTTCATATTTCTTACTTTCAATTACTTTCAAATAGAGAAAAATTGTAGTGAAGAAAATTTCCAAGTCATATGGCTTTATGGGTTAGGTTCACCAATAAAATCAAGCTTGATTTTAAATCAAACCCGTTTTTGAGTTCAATTTCACTCTCTATTAATAGCAAAACCAATTTTAAATTTGCATGTACTTATTTTATTCAAAACACCCATCTCGTGTTTGAAAAATGTACCACAGTCTGTATGGTAGTTACTCAAATAAGTAACTTGATTTTACTTGCATTCGTTGCCGTACCCGCAAATAGTCAGAAATGGTAATGTGCTAAATCTTAAATTGCCGTGATTTCGAGATTTTTAGAGCAAATAACAACATATAATAATTTCAAGGGTATTTGTACGACAAAAAGAAATACCTCGATATGAAAAATTTATCGCATACCATTGCAACGATAAAATTGCTTCACCAGTGCAATTTTTCAACTTCTGTTTCAACTTTCTAACGTTAGTCGTTCTTGAAATGGTAAAACGTCTCCACCGTGACTCACAAAAAAACTTTATTCAATTTTGAACCTGTACCGCCTCAGGGTTGTAAGATATCACTATCTAAATAGTTTTACAACGATACCTACTCTTAACTTAACTCTTAACTTGGTGGCATGATCCATTGATTCCAGCCTTTAGGATCTCCAAACTCATGGTTTTTTGTCAACCTCTTACCGTACCGATCATATTATAATTTTCTTAAATAGTTACGCTATCAAATATCTATGCACATTTCAAGTTTCAACTTCGTAGTGTAAATGGCTCTTTGTATATTGAAAGCAAAAATTTTAATTTGAACATTGCCCAAAATCAGAAAATTTCAGGGGTTCTTATTTCCTATCACACCATTTCTTATTATTAACATTTAAAAAAAAATGAAAAGTTTTTATATTGTTCTCAAAAGAATATCTAAGGGGAATCATTAAACCCAATTAAATAAGATGTCCATCAAAACTCTTAAGTGAGCCTTAAAAAAAAATTGTTTCTCCCTAATTACACTTTTAATACAGAGACACGTAGCTACAAATTCTGGAGTTTGAAATTTAAGAAAATCTGATGAGAAAGTTTCACATTTTATATGAATTGATGTCGGTATCCAGTTTGCGCTTAGGCACAGATAGGTAGTCGAAATTTTAATCAATCAAAATGTCAACAGTACTTTCGTAGGCGTTGCGCCATAAGTTCTTACCTGAAATATGAGAACATAGCAAAAATTCATAGCCTCTTTGGAACCATTGTCTAAACATATTTCTGAAAATTACAAACAGCAAGACTAGTGACTTCCATAGGATTAAGATTGTTACTTGTTCATAGAAGATGCGAATTGAAAGGTAATAATCTAAAATTAATCACTCTCGTCCCTTTTAAGCAACAAGAAAG
Organism: Beris morrisii; assembly: GCA_951812415.1. Taxonomy (NCBI): domain Eukaryota; kingdom Metazoa; phylum Arthropoda; class Insecta; order Diptera; family Stratiomyidae; genus Beris; species Beris morrisii. The sequence continues at coordinate 22,755,902 of OX638311.1, forward strand.
CTTCATATTTCTGTGCAGGTACTTCAAAGCAGAAGTTATATATGAGTTTAGTTTTGAATAATTCTAAACTTTTCGGATTTTCTTAGATTTCAGTTCAATGCCTTACGTAACGTGATATTATGTTAGAAACAGCGAAGTAAAGAAAGACAGACGACATACGCGTAATTCAGAAATAGGTAGACTGAAAACTGAAAACAGGCGGAATTACAAATTACAGTGTAAGTGATGCTCACGACGTGAGCGATGACACAATCGCACCGCTCGCGTCATATCGCTACACCAGTTATACTGAGCGCGATGAATCGCTTTACATACGAGTAACTGCCAAATAATATTTTCAGATACTAAAATATTTTGTTTGAAGCATCGCGTCGCATCGCTTAATGCGCGCCAATGATGTTCACTATAATTTCACCTTAAGGATGTTTGTGTCGGTACCGAAGTCGGTATGGACTGCACCTTTGCATTTCATTCAAATGAAATTACTTTATGGGTCAGTCTTGAACCCTTAGGCCCAGCGCATAATTGAGACTAAACAGTTGGGCAACTGTTTAATCACATCGAGCCGCGCACACTCTTATCTGCCCGACTAAACTGTTTAGTCGTTGTTCATCCACACATTACTCAACCATCTGCCGATTGTTACAGTCAATTGGTACTCATATGATCAACCTACCACCACCGCTGGCAGAGTATTAATGCTGTAATATGCATCACACCAGACAGATCTGCTGCGACTACGACCGAATGCAGAGAGGAAAACAGTCGTGCGAGATTTTTAATTTGGTCCGTGTGCGCATCTAGATAAGCCGCCGTGCATATAGAAGCCAATGCACATTAATCGAAAGAAACTGGCCTGCCTATTAAACTGTTTAGTTTGGACGGTTGTTTAGTCTCAGTGTGCGCCCTTCCATATAGCTTCATAGCCATTAGCCATTCAACTAAACTATCGCGCGATTTTAAATCTCTAGTCTGCGGGTCCTCTTAGGTGCTGTACACATTACATTGCACACGACCGAACAAATTTTCCGATACGAATTTTCGTTTTTCTGCTTATTGTCAAATCTTCAGTTATTATAAAATTGGTTGAAATCGTTAATTATAACATTTTCAAGAATATCATGAAAGAAAATTTCTAGGAATTTCGATTTTAATTGATAATATTAAACAAAGTCCGTCTGTCGCTACGAATACGTCGTACGAATATTTTAGTCGTACGACGGATTCATTTTTCTTTTTATTATCAATAAAAATTAAAAATCCCTAGAGATTTTCTTTCAAGATATTCTTGAAAATGTTATAATTTACGATCATAACTAATTTTACAATAACTAAAGAAAATGAAAATCGTATCGGAAAATTCGTTCGGTCGTGTGCAATGTATACAGCGCCATACTGTTATTACTATAGAGAATTACAAACTGTTGCCACGAAACTTAAAAACTTGCCTAAACTGTGAATCAATAATGTTAATATCTGGAAAATTGAGGTTCTCCTCTTTGATATGTATCTCGAATGCAACTCAACCCATAATTTCGTTCACGTTCAACTTTCAACCGGAGTAGTAGTTTAGTATTAACTAATTTGGGAAAAAATAAACTTTTGTGAAATAAAAAACATGGAGACAATTCTGCAGTGCTCAATATTTCGAAAGTAAAGAAATAAAAACCGAAATTACCGAGTTTAAAAATTTTTAAGGTCACCTTCATTTAACTCTAACTTGCTAGAAAATAACTTAATGCCATTATCCCTGTAATGCGCCACAGACTTGATCTCGAGCGTGTAAATCATTTTAGATTATAATCACATAACCCACTAAGAGTCCTTTTTTATACGCACATAAAAGTATAAAAGAAACATAATTCAACAAGTATTTGCACTTGAGACAAACGAAGATGTGTACATCCTTCCTGGCAATTATACTGCAACACTTCTACTTCAATATTTGTTTTGAAATCTTGTTAATCTCGACCATGGCACAAGTTTCCCATTATAAATAACAACAACCGCTTCGAAAACTTAACTAAAATGCAAAATGCTCTTCGTGTTGCAGAAATTATAACAATGGCAAGTGGTTAGATTACTTTACAATTGGGAACAAATAGTAAAGAAAAATTGTTTAAATATTCAAGAATATAAAATTGAATAAGAGAAGATACCTATTTAATTTAGAACAACGACGTTAAAGAATTTTTATTACCATTAATTAAAGTTAAAATAACATATGAATATGGACGTTTGAAATTTAAAATGTTCAAAAAAAAGGTTAACATATAATTATATAATATTTTTAACGAAAACATCAAAATTGCATTGCATTTTTTCAACAATAAAATTATGTTAATAATAATATTAAAGGTATTTCAATAGAAGTTCTCCGCAACAATTTTGGATAGTCAGCAATATTTCTTTTTCGAATATGAAAGTAGATTTCCATCTTAACAAAATCATTATTTTGTAAAATGTGCTAATTCAAGAAGACGGTGACTTGTTGAATTAATATTAACTGATTTGGGAGAAATTTTAGCAAGATTTACTTTTTTCTGTAAACTTGTTAACACAATTTTGCATAATAACTTCAGAACATGTTGAGATTTCATTGCCAATATTCCAATATTCTAAGTACAGAATTAAAAATCATCACACTTTTTTGAATAGCTGACCAATTCTATCAGCGTTTGCAGTAGAAGCTGAAAGTAAGCGCGTCCAATTATAGTCCTTAGAAGTTCGATCAAAGATTAGGCGCCTTAGTTTATTTTAGCCTTAAAAGTTTAAATGAAAATACGTGTTTCTTATAAGTTTGCAAATTTTTTTTTTAAATCATAAGAAAAGTGTGTGATTGGGATAGAAGTCAGATGGAAACTTCCAATAAAACCTAGAAATTGTAATTTATGGTTTATTAAAATTGAATATTTCGAAAATTTGTGTACATGCATCTATCAAAAGAAGCAGTCAAAAAGGAAAATCTCACCTACCAAAATTTTGAATGTGCCACTAGAAGCATTATCACATTAGTGATATGTCGGAATTCGTAAAAACGTATCGCAAAATCCCGAAATTTAATATAAAGCCCATAGAAGTAAAAGCGAATTCAGTATTCAGACGCTTTATCTTGTAATTTATGTGAATTTCGTTCGTTCGGCTATATTTATAAATAATCTTGCAACTGCAATATAACCACAACATACCATGTCAATATAATTTTAACAGACGCACGTAGGTGCTTGAGAATAGCTTGATTCCGTTTTCAATACACACATGTGATATATTTCCGATGAATAGTTCTTGACAGGATTATTGCATAGAAAATCCAATCCTATACAGAAGCCCAAAATGAAATTATTTGAATTACAGAGGAACAGAAATGAACTCGATTATTCGTCAGAAATAACTGACGACTAACAGCCAGAGTGCAGTGTATATAAAGTTTAATTGAATTCGAATTAATCGAATTTACGTTAAATTTAAAAAAATGTTCGTAGTGCAAGAATATTTTAGTTTGTACTCTGAATAAACCTAGGGAAATGTATTGCTTGGTAAATATACTTCGAAAAAAAATCATTGAAAGCCATAGCAGCATAACCTTCCCATTAGCAGGTCATAGTTTTACTCTAGATGATATCTGGAAGTATTATACATTTAATCCAGCCCAAAAAATTTGTTTACGCCTAGAGCCGACTTACTCCTATATTACCAGTAAGGGAGATGTAAACATTCCAATAGTAGTGAAAGAAATGCGAGGAGAAGTACTGTCAGTAATGGGGTTTCTATATGTGCGTAGGAATGAGGTGAAGGATGAAATGACTGACACAATTCTGCAGTTTTTTGAAACTGTGGCGTTCTTGTTTCAAAAATGTGTAAGTACTTTTATGCTCTAAATGAAAGCTGAGCGTATTATAAATTCAATCTCGCCCAAACGTTTATAACACAGAGAACCGAGCCTTGGAGGAAAAAAAGGGATTCAGATGTGCCAAAAACCCCAAATCCGCTTGCAATAAGTGCTTATGCTAGAAAGTTGAAACTTAGTATGTACGAGTATATGTAGATGCACTACAGAAGTGTAATAATTAAAGCAAGAAAACAGTTCAGATTAACTTCAGGGTACGGAGTTGGGGCAAACATTTTTACGAATTTTTAGGTAGATCGAAGTATCAAATTAATTTTACTTCAACAGACAGACCCTTTATTTAAGCGAAGAAACCGTTTTCAAAATTCAATCCTGAATACCCCTGTAAAATGATTGTGTACGTTTTCACGAATTCCGAGATATTTCTTAGGTCTAATGGAATATCGAATTTGCTTTTACTTCTGAACGCTTTAAATGTAATTGGGAAAAAACCAATTTAAGCAATTTTTCATATTCAACATCCTAGGGGTGTAACGTGGCTGTTTAGATTCGGGTGTAATGAGATACCGAAACGTTTTTTTCTTTCTATATAATCTCCTAAAAAACGGTATCACAATTTCTTACACTCAACCTCTACCGGGCTGTGTCAATTTTCTTTCCCATATATTTTTTTTTTAAATTGAAAATATTATTAAACAGAAAATCTGCCATCAGTCCAGGCAGAACTTCATTATTTTTGGGGTAAAAGTCCAGAACGCGTTTTATGGTGCCATGTACTATGCAACTTACAATCTAAGGAATATCCAGGTTGTTATTTGGAACATGTTTACACAGTATGCTCAGTGCTTTGTACTGCAGTACTGCAATAGAAGTCAATGGAAAGGATTGTAGCCTACATTTGGCGTATGGTCAAAAATGTTTGACAATTTTGGAAGGGTTGATAATGAGTTACAGATATACCCGATCATTTCGTTATGAATTAAAACCGCACTCGGCTGTCGCATATCGAAGACCGATCTAGTTTTCGAGCACCAAGTCGTACTGCCCTATTATGCAATATGTGGCGCGTTGTAAAATTCCTACATTCAATCGCGTATGTAGAACATAATATGATCTTACTAAATTGTTATTAGGTGTGTTTTTTGGCGCATTTATCCAGATTAGAGTAGTGATTGAAATTTATATACAAAATAACAACAACATTGCTGTTTTTACAATTCTTTATAACTTTTTTCAATAGAAGGTAGGCTAGATTAGAGAATTAATCGCGAGTAGTTCACCCAGTGAGCTTACTGGGTTAACTATTCCGGTTAAAATCTATATTCTAGCCTACTATCTACAAGGAAAAGGAATAAAAAATAACTAAAACAGCAATATTTTTGTTGTTTCCAATGTAAATTTTAATCACTACTCTAATCTGGATAAAAGCGCAAAAAACACAACTATTATTGAATATATCAATATTATATCAATTCAAAAATTTATATTTTAAATTAAATTAAGACGAGTTTCACTTTCAAAAACATGACCCAATATATCTAACGATTTATTTAAATTTTTCTGTTTATATTTGCATTATTTTCTAATCGCGTACTTCAAGTAAAATATCCTGTAACAAGAATAATGTGTACATCCTTCCCTTAAAAGGCCGATAAAATGAAAGGAAAACTTTTCCAAGTTGTCAAACTTTATTTAAGCTGACGTAGAATTTTTTTCGAAAAATAAAATTCATTCCTCGATTCAGTAGGTTCGAAGAATGGGCGTAAACTTCTAGTTAACCAAACTTGCAAAGGATGGTCGGCTTATCGTGCGTAATTAGTCTTATAGGCGATAAGCAAGTTATCAGCGATGTGTTCAATGTGGGTTGATTGTACGGTCATCTAATGGCCTTTCGCTATCGGAAAATTGCCGATTAATTTCTCAATTAGAAAAGTCGAGGCGATGTTAGGAGATACCGGGTATAGAAAATTGTTCACTGTCCCGAATTTGATTGAAACTTCTAGAAACATTCGCAGCACGAAGTTATTTCGATACGTGATATTGCCAGCAAAATTCATTTTGTAAATTATGAACTAAAGGATAATTAAATTTTCGGAAATATCATTTCTCAAGGCAGCGTCTAATAGCCCAAGACTAATCCCTTAAATTAAAATCACTCACAGAATTAATTGACTGGTAAGGTGTAGGAATGGTGGGGTAGAAGCGAAAATAAAATTACGCTTCGCTTTGATCCAAAAGTTAATCTTATTATTTGGAGAAAGTAGAAGCGTGAACGTTATAACAAGATAATTGGGACAAATTAACGCGTGTCTGTGATATGACATTGATTTTCTTCGGGCACGCTTACAGCATAATTATTATGAAGATATTTTTAGATGAAAAGTAAGTGTAATTGTAATTATATGTGATTCAATTTTTAATTTATATCAGAACGTTCAGTCGAATGTGATTGTCGGGTTCAATAAAACCCCAAGCACCGACTACGTATCTTTACTGCAGCCAACTCACCAACTTTCTAAAAGCTCGCCACACATTTCACGCATGTGTATGCGTGAAAACTAGCAAAAGCTCAGATGAATTTTTATAAAATTTTCAAGTCAGACGCTGATGACGTCACTTTGAGAACTGAAATCTCCGTTGGAAATTACACCGCTAGATGGTAGTACACGCGTATGCGTGAAAACTGGCAATCGCCAGTAAAGCTGAGCTTTAAAGCTCAGATAAATTTAATTTCTTATTAGGTGTGTTATTTTCAACTGGATCAGATCACAATTGAAAAAAACGACGTATCTTTACGGATCTTCGCGGTTCGCGGATCTCGACGGCTCAGCAGATCTTTACGAATCTTTGTGGTTTGCAGATCTTCACGGCAGATCTTGCGGTTCGCGGATCACCACGGCTCGTGGATCTTAAAGGTTTGCGAATTTTTGAGATGATGTAGATAGAAGATGGAAAATGGATGGTGGAGGATGGAAGATTCAGGATGGAGGATAGAAGATGAAAAATAGAAGATGGAGGATGGACGATGTATGATAGACGAAGTAGGATGGACAATGGAGGATGGACGATGGACAATGGACGATGGTGGATGGAGGATGGATGATGGACGATGAAGGATGGAGGATGGAGGATAGAGGATGGAGGATGGAAGATGGATGATGGATGATGGAGGATGGAGGATGGAGGATAGAGGATAGAGGATAGAGGATAGAGGATAGAGGATAGAGGATAGAGGATAGAGGATAGAGGATAGAGGATAGAGGATAGAGGATAGAGGATGGAGGATGATGGAGGATGGAGGATGGAGGGTGGATGATGGAGGGTGGTCGATGGACGATGGAGGATGGAGGATGGGGATGGAGGATGAAAGATGGAGGATAGAGGATAGAGGATAGAGGATGGAGCATAGAGGATGGAGGATGGATGATGGATGATGGATGATGGATGATGGATGATGGATGATGGATGATGGATGATGGATGATGGATGATGGATGATGGATGATGGATGATGGAGGATGGAGGATAGAGGATGGAGGGTGGATGATGGAGGATGGTCGATGGACGATGGAGGATGGAGGATGGAGGATGAAGGATGGAGGATGGAGGATAGAGGATAGAGGATGTAGGATGAAGGATGGAGGATAGAGGATAGAGGATAGAGGATAGAAGATAGAGGATAGAGGATAGAGGATAGAGGATAGAGGATAGAGGATAGAAGATGGAGGATAGAGGATGGAGGATGGAGGATGGAAGATGGAGGATGAAGAACGAAGTATGGAAGATAAAGGAAGGAAGATGCAGAACGAAGTATGGAGGATAAAGGATGGAGGATAAAAAAATGGAAAAAATGAGTATCACAAATTTGTATACAAGTGTAAGTGGAAATATTAATAAAAAGAAAACCGACTCTGTGAATATCATCACTTTTTGTTGAACCCGACACCTTCTTTTTACATTTTTAAAATGTTTTTTTTATATATAATATTATACTTAGATTCAGTAGATACTGCTTCATAATTTATCGCCTTCTGTTAACCTAAAGGTGCTAGGAAGCTAATGTGAGAACCTATGTGGTTAGATTGTAGATTATAGATGGTGGAGGAGGGTATGAAGCCCGATTCACTGCGTCCTCAGTGTACATATTATGATTATCCTGCATTAAAATAGTTCACTCAGGACGGTTATATCAATAAATTTGTATATGCTCTTGGGTAAGTTCCTACGGTGTTAGGAAGTAATGTTCAAAAAGTCTAGTCTCCTTTTTATAGCTGTCATTGAGTTCACCAGCTTTTTAATTTCTTGACAGCAAACCCACGCTAAGTGGGATAACTTGTGGCTCATCCTCAGACCACAAACATTTACCACACGAGGAACTACTCTAAATTAGAACCTTTGTCATATAACCTACACGAATGAAACCATTGCCTATGGCAAAACATCGTTAAAACTTTCGTCCATGTGGGTTCATTTAAGAACACTTCACGATTTATTCAATACTGACATTATCTTTACAAGTTTCGGTTTTATATTTTCGCAAAAGATACTTTTCAAAGTTAATGGAATGTGAAAAGTTTATTATAGCCTATCCGCATTTATTCCACTTGATCGCAGACTTAGGGTTGGCAAATGTTACATCGATTTAAGTGCACTCGAGTTTGGGACAAATCCAGAAAATTTCGATTCAATAAAAACTGTAGGTATTTGATAAAACTCTTCGGAGTATGGATATATATAAAACAATAGACATATAAATTTTTAGTTGATATTTAATCAAACAAGGAATTTACAATAAATTGTATGGTATAATGTCGATTGGTACTTGAGTTGGTATGGTGATGTCCTAGATTAGAATTCCCATCAAGTGGTTATGTGACCGGAAAAAATCGTCTCACGTGTTTGAAATAAAAGTTATTCATGTTGAGTTCCAAATACCCTTTATATTATAGTCGTATCTAATAAATTCTGATTGAGTTGAAATGTTGAAAATACATATTCCGAAATGCAATTATGTTGATACATAAATCTTATAGGCATGTGGGATTAAGGACTAAGGTGAAACAATTCAGAACCAACATTAATATTATTAGTGGGTGTTAATTTATAGGTATATTAGAAGGCATCAGTTTAGAAATTCACTTTATGGGTGTCAGTCATAAATCCTTATAATGTGAGTAGCGCGAACAAATCAAAACCGCAATATTCAACTGAGGTGAATACTGCGTGATAGTGAAATAATAAGAAGATGTCACTCGACCTTCCCTCGTGGGCTCACGTCCTGCTTCTTTCTATATATCTTTTTCCCTTCCTTTATTTAATCGAACATTATATTTACTATCATTAGGTACTATTCTTATTGAAATTACACGATTTTGAAATTAGTTAGAAATTTCTTCTGTTTTACTTTATTATTTCAATAATACAGTATTGTTATCGATTTTTAAAAAAAAAAAATTTGCTACCCTCAAAATTTTTTTTTTCACGTTTCATGACGAGTAGACACGAAAAAAGCAAAAAAAAATTTCAGTCCGTCTGTCCGCCGTACGCCGTACGCCGTACGCCGTACGCCGTACGCCGTACGCCGTACGCCGTACGCCGTACGTCTACCGGTGTACGCAAAATTGTTTGAAGGCTCGTAGCATCCAAACCCTATGAGCTATTTAATTGAATTTTTTTTCGTGGATAGAGTGGGTAGGCCCCCTAAAGTGACCAAATTTGAAGGGGTGGGGGTGTGAGGGGAGAGGAGGGGGAAGCGTTTTAGACGGAAAATTTTGGTTTCTAGATCTCAGCAACCGCTTATGCTAGGAGGCTGAAATTTGGAATTTATATAGAACTTCGGTAGTGGACCCATTTGCAAAAAAATTGCCGATATAGGTGAAGGGGTTCGGGAGTGGGGGGAAAAATAATGCGTCCGAAACGCAAAAAAGGTGAGATCGACACATTCTAAAATCCATATCTCCTAAACGGTCAATGTCACAAAATTTAAACTTAATGAACATCTGTACGTATACTAGGAGAATAGATCGGAACCAAAAATTTGAGTGGGGGAAGTGGCGTACGGGGGTGGGAAGTGAAAAACTATAGATTACGATATCTCAAGAACCAATTGCACTAGACAAATAAAATTTGGTTTGTGTATAAAGATTGACAAATGAAGTTTGATAAAAGTAAAATTTTTTAAGGGGGCGGTGGAGCATGAAAGTGGAGGGGATAAGAATTTTTCAAAAAAATCACGTATCATATCTCAAGAACAGTGTAAGATAGATGCTTAAAATTTTTACCAGAAGTAGGCCTAATAGACCCCTAGCGGAAAACAAAATTTAGGAAGTTGGGGTGTAGAGGGTGAGGGTGCGGGAGGGTGAGAAGGAAAAAGTTTCGATATTAATATCTCGACAACCTATAATGATATAAAGCTGAAACTTGGTATTTGGATAGAGCTATATTAGTAGCACTTTGGAAAAATATAATTTTTTATAGGGGTAGTATGGTACGGGGGTGGGGGGTGTTTTTCCTATCTATAGAACGGCTTATGCTACAAAGTTGAAACTCGGTATGTTTATGTAGTTCAACTAGAAAACTAATTTAGATAAAAAAAAAATTCAAATATCCATTGGCGTTCGGAGGGGGGGCAAAAAAAATTATCAGTGAAAATGGAGTGCATATATTTTCACGGTTTTCGTCATATCTATTAGGTTTTCCCAAATATTGAATTCATTTTTATTGTACATCTTCTTCATATAAATACCTAGAAAGCGTTTTCAGGATTTTTTAAAATTCGACCCCTAAGGGGGTGCAAAGGGGGTTGTAAACTTTTTCACGAATTCTTCTACATCCCCAGGTCTTATCAGATATCAAATATCTTTTCACTTTCAAGTGCTTGCGTAATAATCGCCTAAAACTTGTTTTTAAGTTTTTTCCTTTTTCAGCTCCTAAGAGAGTATAAATGATAAGAAGAAAGAAATTTTCCAATGTTTAATCGGCTAAAAATCGCTATTTTAAATATTTTTATTTTAAGAACAAAATTAATTTTCCAAGAAATCTAATAATCTCGAAGCAACTCATGATACACTCCGACTTTGACCACTCCCGAACTTTGAACCGAAAAATAATAAAGTTTCGCCCAGACCATTGGCAGATTTTTTTTTATATTTTTGAAAATGGACATGGTTCTGGTAGTATAATTTATATAGTGTTTTTAATCACTTTGGAGTGCTTGCGTTTATTAATAACGAGGAATTGAATAGGAATCGGGACGAATTTGAAGAATAGAAACCCAGCAGGCAGAGTGTACTCCCGCAAAATGTCATCAAAATTCTAAATAATGTTAGATAAAGCATAGCATGTACTAAGCTATCGCGGTCTCCTCTTAAATGTAAACAGAAATCAATTCATTTTGAAGAGGTCATGTAAATATTCTAAATTTAGTGCTCGTACCTACTATTATATAATAGTAAATATATTCAGCAGCCGGCGACATCGTTCCCACAAAGTCTAATCAGTTATACGACTTGCATACGGTTTCGTTTCAACGTATAGTATACGAAACTTTTCCTACTGGGAAATAGTGGTCACTCACACACTAGTCACTCTCACTGAAGACCAAATGAGAGATGTCAAGCGATCGATCATGGACGAAGTGGACATGATTGAAGCTGACGGACCACATCCGCAATTTATTGCACAAAGTCAGACTAGCGGCTGGCTCTCCATCGCGTGCAATAACAAACCGACCAGGGACTAGATCATCAGCATCACCCCTATGCTAAAGCTCTGGAAGGATGTGCAGCTCGTTGCGGTAGATAGGTCCGAACTACCGAAAGCAACTACCTGGACAGACCTTTGTCTTCTCTGTAGACGACGCTTCAATAACTGAGCTAGAATCACTTAAGTGTCGTCTATTCCTGAACTTTTCAGATATCCAAGTGAGGATCAAAATGCAAGGGACAGAGAAAGTCAACACCAAAAAAGTAAATACCCAAAACACCACAGGTATCAGGACGGAAACTGCAAAGTGCGCAGAATCCCTGGTCAGAGACACTAGCCCTCAACCAGGACCATCCAAACCAGCAGAAAAAGCAGATGTTCGGGGCAGAGAAATCAACACTCAACCCGCAACATTACAAGCTCCTATACCCATCGTTGTATAGTCTAGAACTGTTTAAAACCAAAATGTTCAGGACACCTACAACACGCCCCAACCCGGACCGTCACAAGGTCCCTTGGAGTGGACTAGAGTCCAGTGCAGAGTTAAAACTCATGCAGGCCCCTCCAAAGGCCCAACATCTGGTGTAAAAACTTCCGGTAAAAAGCACCTCAAGCCACAGCGCAACACTCCCAAAGGTCTACAAGCCGGAGGGAAGAAGGCGACTAAAGGCTCAGAGCTAGCGAAACCACCAGCGCCGTCGGCATTGAATAGCCGTCGGCATAAATTACAAAGACTGGCTGGCATGCCTGGGTATTACTGGGGCGATGCGCACCACTCCCACAGCTGCCTTAGAAGTGCTTCTCAACCAAACTAGGTTCACAACATACAAACTTTTGAGCTCGGAGGACGAGTCAGAGCTCAAAATAGCTTACCCAACTCTTTCCGCGGAACTTAACAAGGACCCCATACCAGCGATACCTCTTTCTGATTCAATGGTACCGAAATTTAATTTCACAAGGCCATTCAAAGTTGTCCTACCTGAAAGGGAGGATTGGGCCACGAATAAACCCACTCCAAAACTAGGATCCATAATCTGGTACACAGACGGATCTAAAACAGATCAAGGTGTAGGAGCAGGAGTTTATGGAGTGCACCCAAATGTCAAATTCTACTGTAGCACGCACATAACATCCACTGTTTTTCAGGCGGAGAAGCATGCTATTGAACTATGCATTAGAGAAAATATCAGACGGGGCTACCAAAACCAAGAAATATATATTCTCTCGGACAGCAAGGCTGCAATAATGGCACTTCAGTCCGTTCAAATCTATTCCAAACTTGTTTGGAATTGCCTCGAATGCCTAATTGAACTCGGAAATAAGAACAGAGTTAACTTCATTTGGATTCCGGGACACAGCGGCTATGAAGGTAATGAAATGGCTGACTTAATGGCTAGGAAAGGTTCAGAAGCTGACTTCATGGGACCATATCTATTCTGTGGGATACCATTAAGCAAAGCTTTTTATGCCAAAATATTCGGAAAAAAGAACATCTGACTATCTTAAATTAAGCAGATATCAGACCCGAACCCTAGTGGGAGCTCTGACTGGACATTGTCACATGAGGAAGCATCTCAATGGGATTGGTCTCTATGAAACTAAAATTTGCAGAATATGCAATGACGAAGACGAAACACCGGAGCATATCCTCTGTGAATGTGAGGGTTTAGGTCACAAAAGACTTCGTCACTTCGGTCAGGGTTTCATGAACCCATCGGAATTCCTGACCATTCCTCTTCGTAAGATACTAAGCTTCATTGAAAGCGCAGGGATTGAAGAGGAATCATAGTGAATCCGGGGGACGTCACAATAGGCCCAACTGTGGCTGCAGTTACAGAGGTTAACCATACCAACCCCTACTTCCAATCTACTTCTACGACTGCGCAGTCGCAGGCGAAGTTGGTGTTGTGGGCATCGCCATACAGTCCTGTGTATTCTAATGACAGGGACTGCGCAGTCACAGTCGAGGTCCGTGTTCTGTTTAGGCCTTAAATTACACTACAATACCCCTCACAACGACACAAAAATTCACACCAGATATTATACCCCTCATTCCCCATCGAACACACGCGCTCACCACCTACAGGGTTCGACTATAAAAGCCGACCAACGATAAACGGCATAAGTATTCTCTACTTGTCTAACCTAGCATTCACTTACGGATCTCTGAAAACAAAACGCGAATCGCATAATCTACACAGGGAGAGCTAAGACAAATATATTTTAAAGGGATTGTTTCGAATGTGTACGTTATAGGATCAGTAGGGCGTCTCTATTTGATAAAAGATATATTAATTAAATGTAGAGACAGCTCTGCAACAACATTTATCAAACCATTTTGACGGCTCAGTTTTCCAAAGAATAATTCTAGGAAAATAATGAGAATATAGAGCTTATGTAAATATAAATATTAAACAAAAGATTTAATCGGTATCGGCATGAAAAATTCTTTGCGTTTTTAATGATCGCACTGAGTGAAAAGAAAAGTTATCGGTGTACTTAATTTGTAAATATTAATTCGCGACCTACATCATTCTGGCAAATAAAAGCATTGGCCTCGTATACACCGGTATTAACATAGTCCGCATTAAGGTTTAGTTCGAATTAACAACCGATATAAAGACAGGCGACTAGCTTAGTCTAGTTCGGTCAATGGATCAGAACTAGACTAAATTAGACCGAGAACAGTAACAACTTTATGTTGGTAGCACAAATTTTTGATAAAAAGTTATGGAGAATAATTTGTTGTCTGCGATTTACCATTTTTTGAAATCACTCTTGTTTATGGAGACGACAAAAATTTATGTATCAATTAGAATATCTCTTTGGCATGTGACATTTCACCTACATATCAGCTTCACATATGACGTTTAAAGAAAAGTGAATCACTTTAGTACCCTCAAACGATATAAACAGCAATCGTATCAACTTAATACCAAGAACAGTTTAAAACGTATTAATGAATGCGATATAAACAAGGCCATTGTCAATGATTTTATAAATGGTGTTGGCTACAATTATCAAAGACATTTAATACTCTATATTATAATATAGGTATATAACACAATTTTCAGTAAATTGCTTAACACTTGTAATGTTCCATCGACCCTATGTAGACAACCTTTTTATAGCTCTTTTCAAAAGAGATAATCGAGTATTGCTTACATCACACGAAATCATGTGTAGGCGGTATCATTAATCTTTGCATTCTTTATTAGGATGTAGACATTTCAAAGAAAGTCTACGTATACCTTGGGATTCAAGTTCACTTCCTTTCAAAGGTGTTGGGTAACGTTTGTATTGCGTCACGACTTACGCTCCTGGTAACAAAAAAAGTAATCTGTCTAGTATTTATGTATGTACAGGGTACAGGAACACAATCAACAAGTCAATTTTGTTTATACAAGATTTTTGCATCTCAGTAAGTAACTCAGTGGGCGCGTAAGAACATATACAAAAAGAACGTAAATAATCAAAAAGTCATATATTTTGATTAGACGAAAGAATCACTTCTGGCTATAGGTCTACAGAGGCGGTTATCTACTGTAATTATGCTATTATCTGCTAAGAGTCTTGTAAAAACAGAAGATCGCCAAGGAGTGCTGGAATTCTCAACGGTCTGACACTTTTTGGCCATTTAACATTCCCGTCCACAATGGCACTAATCTTAATTTCGTACAATAGCTTCGGCATCAAAGAACTTAAGCTCCTTACTACGTGACAGGCTTACGGGGTAGTTTCCTTTCACGATAACAGTTTACTCCCTGTGACACAAATATTGACCGAAGGGTGAAAAGCTCAGTAATCGTACGATGACGACAGCGATCAAAGGCAAATTCAATGGAACTATTTTGTCGAATGGTGGGACGAAAATAGGTCCTTTTCTTCAAAGGCATCGAAAATAATCGTGATGGTAATCTGTACAAATGGTTACGCATTAACCTTATTAGGGTGATGGTCAAGGGTATTTATGGAATTTCCTTGATTATGGAATGCTGTCAATTAGATAAACCGAGAGTGTAGATTTGATAGTCATGACCTTTTATTATTCAATTTTTGCTTTATGCTAAGTGCCTAGTAAAAAGGATATTCGACCATTAACGTGTGACTTTGCACCTCTTGGAACTGTTGTCATTCGTCCAAAAAAGGACAGCCGTGAAGGAAAAGGGACTGGCGTTCATATTGGACCCAACCACCCTGTTTGTCGCCCCTGTTATAAAACTTACGGTTAATGATATTAATTCGTATTTCCGTAATTATTATGATCGTCGTATATTTTTAATAATAAGTACTGTTTGTGTAAAATCCTACGGTTTATTTTTTATGTTTATTAAGAATGAATGAGCTCGTAAATAATTTATTGCATAGACATATACGCGTATATGGAAAACATACGTTTTAATGTGCGTACGTGACGATATATTGTTCTCTTATTCTGAGAGATTATGTATGTTCCAAAGCACCAGATTAGAGTCATGTTACTTTTCAAATTACTTTGTATTGTACAGAGAATTGTTACATTTCTTATAAGGAAATATGAGCACGTTCTGTGAGAATTTGGGTGGGTTGCATATGCGACACAATTGTGTGACAACTCCTATGCTACATTCTTCGACCGCCAGTTTTCATTTGTCGCGCTATGTCTATTCGCACATCGCTGTCAAAAATAAGTTCAACAAGAGGCTATAGCTGAGAGTGAGTAGTTCGAAACGATGCGGCGTCCCATATGATCGCGTGGAAGCGACCTGAGACATACATATTTTACTTTATTATTTTAATAATAAAGTATTATTATCGATTTTTTAAAAAAAAAAATTTGGTACCCTGAAAAATTTTTTTTCCACGTTTCATGACTAATAGACACCAAAAATGCAAACAAAAATGTTCAGTCCGTCTGTACGCCGTACGCCGTACGCAAAACGTTTGAAAGCTTATAGCTCTCAAACTCTTTGAGCTATTACGTTGAATTTTTTTTTGTTGGTAGACTGAGCAGACTCCTTCAAGTGCCCACCTTTTGAGAGGTGGGGGTGTGAGGGGGGAGGTGGGGGAAGCGATTTAGACGAAAAATTTTGGTTTCGAGATCTCAGTACCCGCTTATGCTAGGAGGCTGAAATTTGGAATTTATATAGAGCATCGACAGTGGACCCATTTGCAAAAATATTGCTGATATGGGTGAAGGGGTGTGGGAGTGGGGGGAATAATAATGCGTCCGAAACGTAAGAAAGCCGAGATCGAGGCTTTCTAAAATCCATATCTCCTAAACGGTTAATGTCACGAAATTAAAACTTAATGAACATCTGTGGGTATACTAGGTGAATAGATAGGAAACAAATCTTTGAGAGAGGCAGGGGCGTACGGAGGTGGGGGTCTAAAAATATTAGATTACGATATCTCACGAACCAATTGCACTAGAAAAATAAAATTCGGTTTCTGTAATAAGGTTGACAAATGAAGTTTGCTGAAAGTAAAAATTTTGAAGGGGGCGGTGGAGTATGGAAATGGAGGGGATAAGAATTTTTCTAAAAAATCACTTCTCATATCTCAAGAACAGTATATGGTAGAAAAAAAAACGTAAGGGGTGAGGGTGTAGAGGGTAAGGGTGGGGAAGGGTAAAGAAGAAAAATTTCCGATTTTTATATCTCGAGAACCTATAATGATATAAAGTTGAAACTTTGTATTTGGATAGAACTATAGTAGTAGCTAGTAGCTAGTAGTAGTTATAGGGGTAGTATGATACGGGGGTGGGGGTGTTTTTCCTAACTTTAGAACGGCTTATGCTAGAAAATTGAAACTTGGTATGTATATGTAAGTTAACCAGGAAAGTAATTTAGATTAAAAAAAATTTCAAATATCCATTGGCGTACGGAAGGGGGGCAAAAAAATTATCAGTGAAAATGGAATGCATATATTTTCACAATTTTCGTCATATCTATTAGGTCTTTCTAAATATTGATTTCATTTTTATTGTACGGATTCTTCATATACATACCTAGAAAGTGTTTTCAGGGTTTTTTAAAATTCGACCCCCACGGTTGTGTAAAGGGGTTATATACATTTTCACGAATTCAGCCATGTCCCGCCGGTCTGATTAGATATCTAATAACTTTTCACTTCCACGGGATTGTTAAATAATCACATAAAATTCTTTTTTAAGTTTTTTCCTATAAACGGTATAAACGGGTTGAACACGTTTTCACGAATTTCGTCATATCTCTTAGGAGTGATAAGACATGGGATTGGTTTTCACTTCCTCGGACTTCCTTTACATATATCTAAAAACTCATTTCAGAATTTTTTGATATTCAATCCCAAAGTGGGTACAAGGGGGTTGCATATGTTATCACAAATTCCTACATATTTCTTATTCGAATTAATTTTTACTTTCTAAGGCTTCCAACATAATCGTCAAAAAGTTGATATCAGTATTTTTAGATATTGAACTCAAATAGGACGTAAGGCTTTCGACATATTTTTTAGGATTGATAAGATATCAGACTGGTTTTCACTTCCACAGACTTTTTATATAATCGCCTACAAATGCATTTCCGATTTCATGTTATGGCCAAAAACCTCCTAATCGCGTATTAACTGATATACTATGACTTAGACCTCTTCCCGGAGTATGACCCAATTATGTAATTCATATGTTATATGTGACAGCGGCATTTAAGTATTCTAGCGCGACCCCATTCTAACCGCTTCTCGAACCTTTTTTAAGTTTTCAGTTACATAGTAACATACACCGCGTCTCAGAATTAAACGCGTTCCGGACTTCTGCCCGAAAATAATAAAGTTGCGCCCAGACTGTTGGCAGATTTTTTCATTCAGAGTACAATTTCAAGTTTCTGGCTTAGAGCCAAATTCAAACGGACAGTTTGAACAGTTTTATTTTCAACAGATATTAAAGATTATAAATATTAATAAACAAAATATGGGTTTTCGCAACGATTTTTTACTGAGTGCTGTCATGGAACAGTTCCTCACCCTGGCGAACTGGAGACAAACTGGAAAGTTTCACTATTTCAACATATTCATTCCTTAGGCTGGCACTAAGCTAAGGGTAGCACCAAAAAATAACGTTCCAAATAGGCTTTTGGTTATTCTTCAGGTTGTCAGGCGCATAGAACCGCATCTCAGTATTCAATTATTTTTTTCAGTGTTTTTTTTTCCATTTCAATAAAAACATAGAGGATAAGATATCGATATAGCCCTCCAGAGGTTGAATATAAAAAATTCTTAAACCGCTTTTTAGGCGATTGTATAGAGTGCCTGTCAAAGTAAAAAACAATTCTATATTCCATCAGACTTAAATGATATGTCGGAATTCGTAAAAATGAACACAATCATTTCATATCCTCTTAGGGGTTGAATATCGCAAAATCCTGAAATTAATTTTTAGATTTTTATATATAAAGCCCATGTTTGTATAAGCGAATTAAATATCATTAAACCTAAGAGAGTTGTCGGAATTCGTTAAAACTTGATCAGTATCTCACATCCTTAGAGTTTAGTATCGAAAAATGCTTGAATCTGATTTTTCCCTGATTATATTTAACGTCTTAAGAAGTAGAAGTTAATTTGATATCTCATTAGATATAAGAAATATATCGGAATTCGGGGAAATGACACAACTACCTTTCAACCCCCTAGGGATATCAAGAAATTTGGAAAATTGTTGCTAGGTGCTTATGCAAAGATACAAAGATAAGAAAACGAAGATAAGATACAAAGATAAGAATACCTTAAAAATATGATAAAATTCGTGAAAATGTGGAGAAAATAAAAAGAAAGAAAGAAAATCCTTTGCACGAACATTTTTTACTCCGCCTTTGGACACCAACTAAAATCTGAACTGTATTTTACTTTAAATACTACTATAGTACATATACATATACGTACTAAATTTGAACTTTCTAGCCTACGCCGTTTCTGAGATATAAAACGGGAGTGCATTTTTCCTAATTTTTCTTATTGTGTTTTACCAAAATATTGGTTGCAATGAAGAACTATTTTCCCCAATACATAATTTAGAAAGTAAGCTAAATTGGTTGATGTTGTGAATTAATTTTTTTTTTTTTTTTGAGAATCACTAATATAAAATCTAATGTCTTTTTAGGACCTTTCTTCAATACAAAGAAAAAAGGCAAAGAGAATTTAATTCAAACAATTATTCAATCATTAGCTTTTAACAAGTAGAAATATGGGGTGGGATGTGGTATCTGCTTTCATTTCCGCATTTTTAGCTACCACATGGAACGTAAATTATTCTCGCATTAAAAGTCATTCAAAAAAGAGAGAAGATGAAGTGTCCTAGGGCTGCGTGGTCAGTAAAATATTCCTTGAGCTTATTTCCCCTGTGTGATATTTGAGCAATTAACCAAACATTCAAATAAACTAATTGAAACTAATTTTCATTTCAGATTAAGCGCACACAGAAATTCGACTAGTTTGGCCACAATTGAAGGGAATCCATTCGAGATCCTTTGCACACTCTACACCCGATAGCCCATCGAATTATCCAACTTTAGAGGAAGCTTTGCTCCTGGCATCCTGCAGAAGATGTTCTTATTGAATTTGGTGTGGGCTGTAATTATCTTGTTCCTTACACAAGATGTTGTCTGTTTCATACCGCAAAGGCAACAAATTGCCATACAGCCGATGTCGTCAGGAAGCGTTCCTTTTCCTCTTCATGACATCGCAATTGATGATAGTGAACGAGCTGTTTACGATCCTGGAGAAGGTAAGTACATAAATAAACGACCTTTAGGGTTGTAGCAGCCATAGCTTAGGTTAATGTGATATGCGGTGAGGGAGGTCTAGCACTCTTCAATTTTATGCAGTTAATTTCCGGTCAGGAGAGAGGATTATTGAAACCTTTTTGTTTAGGCGTCAGGCGTCGAGGAATCAAAAAACAATGAGACGAATAATTAGGGGTTGGAGGAGGTTTTAGTTCATTGCTATTTGTTATGGTGAAAATCACTTGCGGTTTAGATTCTTGTTCGCACATCCGGTTTTGTGGTTTTATTTGATTAAAGGCTAATATTGAATTTGCGTAGTACAAAGAAGTAGCAGAATTAAGGAATAATATTCTTTAAAATGAAAGTGGCAACTAGAAAATTTATAAAGCCGTAACCACGTTTTAGTTTATTCGAAAACAGTAAACGAAGTCTCTGCCGAAAATTCGAGTTTTCATCTAAAATTGATTAGTATTGTTTTTGAAATTTTCAACCTTTGATCAACGTAACACCATTACCTAATTATATGTTTTTTTATTACGACTAATTTTTCTATATATTGTTGGAAGATGGATCTTGGATCTTGTTCAACAGTCTGAGCGAAATATTATTATTTTTCGGAACAAAGTCCGAGAATAGGCTTAAGTCGAGGTGCGACAGAAGTCACACGAATTACGATTGGGTCATAGTCCAAGACGTGGTCAAAGTATAAATACAGCATTGGCTGTTTCAAGACAGAAAGGTTTTATGGAAAAATAATTATTCAATGGAATAGCTCCTTGTGAGATACAACTTTCAATAATTCGCAGTCACTCTTCATACAAACATATAGCAACAATGTGAAAAAAATAAGTAAATAAATGCTGGTATGCGGTGTAATTACTATACGATTGACAGCCTAAAAATAAAGTTTCAAATATTTTCCTGGTTATTCTTTCGGTTGTCAGTCATATAATAACCAATACCGCATCTCAGCATTAAATGCGTTCCGGACTTCTACCAAAAAATAGTAAATTTGGCAGATTTTTTATATATTTACTTACTTTTTTTCACATTTCAATAAAAAACATTGGGTGTAAAATATCGACATAGCCCCTTAGGGGTTGAATATCAAAAAATTCTGAGATCTTGCAAAAAATTGTATTTCTAATGAACTTTTCAAGTATGCCTACAAACACAAAGATATAGCTTTGTGTCATGAACCATTCAGGGAACGGGTATTTTAGAATCTTTCAATTCAATCTTAAGACACATTTTTTTTGCAAATGACTAAACTATCATAGTTCTATATAAATTCTAAGTTTCAACTTCGTACCTTAAGCTATTCCTGAGATGTAGAAACCGGGAGTTTTCATATAAAAGGCTCAACTTTCCCATCATAGCCCACATCTCAAAAAGTGACCACTTGAAGGGATTAAAAAATAATAAATCAAAACTGTTAAGATAAAGAAGGATATTGAAAGTGAGACAGTTCTAAGAACTTTAGTCTATATCGAAATACGATCTTCGGCTAAATTTTAAGTGGAATTTTAACCGGTAGTTTTGTATGAAAATCTGTGTCAGTTAAAATTACAGGTAGAACGTAATGGAACATCATAAGAACGGTCCTTAGTGTAAACCGTCATGTTTTGATAATTTGAGTTGTTAATTTTATGTGGGATCAAATACTTTAGTAGGAACATTCTAAAATCCAAGATTTCTGTCTTAATCATTTCATTCATCTGTTAAAATCTAGCAAGACTCTAGATGCGGATACAGTTGACGAAAATATTTAAATCAAGTCATATTGTCGTCAACTGGTTTATTACTAAGTACGGTAGTTATTCAAGTACAAGGAAAATTACTTTTACTTTCTGCCAATTGACAAATCGTATCGAATAGTAAGTAGCAAGTATTTGGTTTGATTTTTTTATGATCAACCAGACCGCCAGTTTGATAGAGTTTTGTATATAAACAAATGAAAAGTAATCGAAATTATCAAATAAAGTTTACTACTCAAACAATCAACATGAAGGTAAGTGTTCGATTATCACCGAAATAGCAGCGACTTTATTAAGTAATCTTATGGTTTTAGTTCGCCGTTGTCGTAGTCGTGTTGGCTTTGGCCCTTGGAATCGAATCATCAGCTATCGCATGGGGACCACATTATGCTCCAGCCTTGACTTACACCTCAGTCAGCGGACCAGCCATCCTTGCCGCTCCAGCTGTAGCAACTGCCACCGCATGGGGAAATGGTGCATGGGGTGATCATGGTAGCGATTCCTGGAATAATGGTGCTTGGGATGCACGCAGATGGGGTGATCATGGAGCTTGGGCTCCAGCTGCTTCCTGGGCTGACAATGGTGCCTGGGTTGCTCCAGCCGCTGTTGCCACTCATGCCGCCATCATTCCAGCTGCTCACTCCACCTGGGGTCATGAAGGTAGCTACGTAGCAAAAACCCGTGGAGCCGTTCATGTTGCTCCATTGGCTGGACATGCTAACTCTGCTGCTTCCATCAACCTACAACCTGCACCAGGAACCGTCTAAGCATTTCAATACCAAAAAATTATGTTTCGAATTTATAACCGATATTTTGATCGACCGCTCTGTAAATAAAACCAACAAATTTATTTATTAAAAGAAAACATTATTTTTATACAAGTTGAAAATAATTAGGATCAGATCAAAACTAACATACATTTTTGAGCACATATCGAGTACAACCAGAAGAAAATCTTTTTGTAATACACTTATTATTTTTGTGTGCGCACAAAAAATCTCTGTTAGTGGGAGGAGCTTCAGTCCAAATTATAAGAACAACAAAGTGCTGGATGAGAAAACCTCTCTAATGGAAATTTTATGAAATTTTATAACGGACTAAACGTGGTACGTCTTGAAAGATGTTGAAATGTTGTAATTTCCGTCGTATAACTACCTTCCGTCGTACACCTTCCGCCGTACGTCGTACGCGAACGTGTTTGAATACGCGTGGAAGCCCGTTGAGATATTATGTTCAAATTTTTTTGGAGGGTAGATTGATTGAACTCCTTGTGAGCGTGACTTCGTGAACCACTAAGAATTGAAAGCTAAAAATTTATAAGAAAATGTGTTATAGGGAAATCAAGGCACGATGATGGTGTGTTTTGTATCTCAGGAACGATTTCTGCTAGAAAGTTATAACTTGATATGTATGGTATATATATTACAAAAATAATGTAAGCAAAAAAAACAGATTTGGTGATTGGCGTACGGAGGTGGGACAGGAAAATTGTTCGTGAAAAGAGGTTTTTCACGAGTTTTAAGTCTGTTGAGGTATCGAATACATCGAGACAACTACCGAACTATGACCCAAAAACGCAGTAGCTTGCAACACTTCTGTAGCACCCCAATTTTCAGCGCTTCCCTGATTATGAATCGAAAAAATTATAAAAATCAGTCCAGACTATTGGCAGATTTTTTATTTATTAATTTTTTAAATTTCAATAAAATCATAGGGGATAAAATATCGACATAACTTAGGAGTTTATTATCAAAAAATTTTGAAACCGATTTTTAGGGGATTTTTTGGAACTGAATTTTCTTCACTTCATTTTGTACTCATAATTAAGCGACTTACAATGTTGTAATATTCTTTTTTAATTTTTCGTATACTTGGGAAGTACTTGGTTATTGCTGAAATAGTAGAAATAACAAGAAGAGTCTGTTCGTTAATAAGTTTGTGAACATAAAAACATTGTACCCAAACACATTTCAGATTAAAAATTTTTCTGATTATTAATCAATAAATTCAAAGAAAGTGTACGACGTCTTTATGTAAGAAATTCGTCTTTCGCGCTATTAAGTGTGACATTGTAAAGCTGTCACAAAATTAAATACAAACACTACACAAATATGCCATTTACCATTCCATCTCCAAGCTCCAATATTTCAAATAAATTGATATTTATTTTATCTGCAACATTTTTAGTTCATTCGTTAAGTTAAAGTAAACAGGACGCCCTCTCTATTATTTCTCGTCTATTCTTCTTCTTTTTGTAAATAAAATAAGTAATAATTCCCATATAATAATATTATCAAGGGTAGCTCTCATCCATTCGCTTCATTTCCGATATGACTTAAAGTTAAATCAACAAAAATGATTTCGTCCAGCCGATTAACCCGATTACGAAGACTGACGAAGAAATAGATTGTTCGCGACCTTTTAGTCTGCTCCGTTCGATATACAAAGTTTTTCGGTTACAATAAATTAATTCTCGGATATCGATTTAATGAAGTATTTAATGAGTGTTTCTTTGGGGTTACTTAGATCGGGATGTTGACTGAAAGAAGATAAATTAAGATTGTAAATCATGGCAAAAGTTTTTAATTTTTTTTTTTTGTATCTTCTATAGCAATTTTAAAAACTCCGACTGCAGCTGAATCGGATGAATATGGCGACTTAACAAATGAAGTAGACGTTAGCGATAAAATACTTCTTAAAAAATTGGAAAATGATATTCGCGAAGAACAGCAAATTGCCAGTAAATCGGCGATCCTGATGAAATTTTTAGAGGTGAAAATGTTTATTAATTGAATATTTATTGATTTCGTATGCAGTAATTGAAGTATTTGTTTTGATTATTATGAATTAATTTCGTGACACACTAAATTTTTTATATGTGCTACTTGCTAGTTGGTCAGCAAGCACTTATCACTTACAATTTTACACGGGGTTTATATATGCGCAATTTTCCCCTGACAACATTTGTACCATTACTAACTCTCGTAGTAATTAAACTAAATAGACGCAATTACTCTTTCACGATTGAAATATATTTTTTATAACACCGTGCATAGACTGCTGTTCATTTTCGGTTTTATTTTTTAATAGAAATATTAAATTGTCAGCCAATTTAGATAACCATAATTTTTTGGAATTACAGCATTTCAAGTGATCTATCAATCAATTTAATTTTTTTAAATCTGGTGTGTTATACTTAAAGATATGAAGCTGTTGTTTTTATTTATACAGTTTGTAAAACAAATTTATATTTTTTTAATTTTTGCAAAATTAGCGATCTCTTAATAATAAGACATTATTTTCTCCATAAGGATCCCGAAATGCAAACGCTACCAATAGTTTATGTTGAGGAAGACCAGCAACCTGCAGAACTAAGTCAAGTGTTTTCATCGGGCATGGAAAAACGGTCGCGCTACTACAGGAGATACCCATGGAAAAGACAAAACAGCAGATATAGGCCGTAAGTGTAAAATTTATCAATTCATATCGAAGAATCCTACCCATAAAGGACTACATAAAGCTAAAAATTATGATCAGTGACTACCATAACACTGTTGGTATCCACTTTGGAACCTTGATTCAGCTCAAAGACAGGTTATGTAGTAGTGAACAAAACTCCATACTCCATATCTCGAGATATTCTAAAATATGTGACTACCGAACGGTTCATGCCACATAGTTTAAACTTGATAATTGTTTGTACCAAACACCAATTACGCATGTTGATGGCTGAGCCCGAAGATATCAGTCGACTTACAGATAAGTGCCGCGCCCTACCTGCTGAAAGCGTCAATTTGATAAATATGTTGGAATTCGTTAAAACGCATGCAACCCCTTCACACTACTTGGTGGTTGAAACTCTAAAATAGATTTGTAGGCGATGAACGATGATATAAAAACTAGGTATAAGTAAAAGCCAATCTGATATCTCTTCAAACCTAAGTGATTTGCCGAAAATTGTGAATATTTGGGTTCAATATCCAAAGATCCTGAAACATATTTTTAGATGATTGTAAAAGAAAGACCGGGGAAGTATGACGGAATTCATGAAAACAACCGCTTTATACCTTCATACCGTCATACTCTTAAGGGTTGAAAAGGAAAAAATTCCGAAAATTATTTTCAGATGAATATGTATATATAAAGTCCTTGGGAATAAAAAGTCATTCAATATCTGATCAAACCTGATTATATAAAAAGTCTGTAGAAGTGTAAAGCGATCTAATATCTCATCAAGCCTAAGAAATATGTCTAAGCTTTGAAAAACATACAACACCTTTACATCCCCTTGGATTGAATATCTAAAAATACTGAAATTGACTTTTTGGCGCTTACATAGGAAACCTTAGGAAGTAAAAATTAATTCGATATATCATCAGATATGCAATCTCCTTACACCCACTTGGTGGTTGAATATATAAAAATCCTGAAAGGAGTTAATACATAAGTATGAAGGAGAACGAGAAAGTAAAAACCAATTCAATTTCTTATCACTTCTAAAAGATATTACGGAATTCGTTAACGCTTGTTCAACTCTTTTATACCCTCTTAGGGGTTGAAAAAGGAAAAAACTTTAAAACGAGTTTCAGGCGATTATTACGCAAGCCCTTGAAAGTCAAAAGATATTCGATATCTGAATTTTATTTGTCTACTGTAAGTGGTTCGTGAGATATCATAATCTAAAGTTTTTCACCCCCCCCCCCGTACGCCACTGCCCCACTCAAAAATTTGTTTCCGATCTATTCTCCTAGTATACCTACAGATATTCATTAAATTTCAATTTTGTGACGTTAACCGTTTAGGATATATAGATTTTAGAATGTGTCGATCTCGGCTTTTTTGCGTTTCGGACGAATTATTTTCTCCCCACTCCCACACCCCTTTACCCACATTGACACTTGTTATGCAAATGGGTTAACTATCAAAGTTCTGTATAAATTTCAAGTTTCAGCCTCCTAGCATAAGCGGTTGCTGAGATCTAGCAACCAAAATTTTCCTTCTAAAACGCATCCCCCTCCTCCCTCCTCACACCTGCACCCCTCAGAATTTGGCCTACCCAGTCTATTCATAAAACAAATTTAAATTTAATATCTCAAACCGTTTGGGAGCTACGAGCCTTCAAACGATTTTGCGTAAGGAGTACGGCGGACAGACGGACTGGAATTTTTTTTTTTCGTTAAAAAAATGTTTTCAGAGTTGCTAATTTTTTTTTTAAAAATCGATCACAATACTGTATTATTAGAAAATAATAAAGTAAAGCGTACATGGTGATTCAAAAAGATGGACACCATTTCAATTGGCCATATTTTCTAATCTATACACCGTATTTCAATTCTGTAAATTCGATTTAATTATACCTACATTATAGTTATTAGATATTCAAAGTACACACTTCGGCTTCACACATAACTAGACGTTAGCTGAATTCTTTATTAATCCCACCTTTACTAAAATTTCACAGTAGACAGAAACTGTAATTGTTAATAATTAGCTTTTTGTATATCCTTTTAGATCTTCCCTATCAATTTTAAATTTTTTGCACCGTCATCATGATGCACATATAAACTTTATTTTAACGAATAAAGTATGACATAGGGGTGAGGCACAGCACCCAAGAGGACGGACTCCCACAGAGGCACTCCTTCATATTCCTGAATTACAACTATACAAAAGCTTAAGCGTTTCAACAAATCTCCAGCAGAAAAAAACCTATTTCTCTCGCTAGCCTACCCTCTTTATTTGCATGGCATTTCCAATGTCCTTACATTACAATGTGTGACTTTGTTATTATCATTTCCTTTTTTTGCAGCTACGAAGCAGATACTCGATATCTTTGTGTTCCCAGTCGGGAAGATGTTTTCAAACTTCTCGTCGGACTTCACGAAAACCGAAACGGAAATCATCAGAAAACTGTCAGCTTTTGTAATAGGAAACGACCAGCGAAAGCAATTTTCACAAATATCAGATTTCTCGGCTAAGACCATTATTTAATGCCGCAATGATTTAATGCCAAGACAAAAAAAAAAGAATTAAAAACAAATCAAGACGATAAAGAATTTAAAAGATGTCGACTGAGCAGCTATCTCTAGGATTAATTAATTCACTTTAAGCAATTTTTAAATTATATAAATTTTATGATATGATGTCTCCAAAACAACAATAATTTAATTCTTATTGTATTATAAAGAAATTTATATGCGTATACAATACATTACGAGCATATTATGAAAATTAATGTACATTTTAAAATGCAATGGTATTGGGAATTTGCCAAAAAGTGATAAATTCATCGTGTATATCGAAATCGATTATTCAATTAATCCTGACCTTATATACACATGTTTAGTAATAACGAATATTAAAATCACATTTTCTTAATAACATTGCAATAGATTATTATATGTATTATAATATTCTGCCATCTACCCTACCCTTTCCGATATGATTTCTTTGAGTTCTACTAAATAAAAAATATTATAATTAATGTCATATCATACCTCCTATAGAAAGATATACAAAATAAAATGTAAGAATATAATATACAAATTATGTATTCTGTAAAAAATAAACAATATACCAATATCCAATTATTAAAGCACTGTAAAGAAATTGACGTTGTTCTTTTGTAAATTAAAAAAAGGAAGCATTTATTTGGTTTTAATTTAATTATGATTTTGATTTTATATCAATAATTAGAAAATTTTATTTTCATAGGTAGATTTATAATAATAAAATGGTTTGTCTTCTTTATAGCACACACATCCAACATAATACATGCCAAATAAATTTTAAAAATAAAGTAATAAAATATTGTTGTATTTAACTAATTATTTGATTTTCAGATAAAAATACGCGTTTTATAACCCTACAGAACATTATGTTTGTCTGTTAAATTTAGGAGTTCTGTTGTTGTCTCGCAGAAATATTGAAAATTAATACCACTTAAATTGAACCAGAAGACAAGAAGTAAAGTGCACGTAATATCCGATTGGACAAGACGTTAATCGGTAAGTATCGAAGTATCGTTGCTGAGAGTGTAACGCTGTGAAAAACTTTTAGTGGAAGTTCTTAGGTGGTAAATTTTTATTTTATTTTATTCCAGAAATGGGTTGATATGATATACTTATAGCACCTGGATTTGGATCGATTAGTCATTCGAGACATTTCAATTCTTGTTGCCCATTAAAACCGCTTGGAATTTATTTACGTAATTTTACTTCCCTGCATTGCAATTTTTGATTTTTTTAGACTTTTTAGAACTCGTGTTGTGCAGAATTCAACGTGAAAATTTAACATTTTGAACAAATCTCACGTCGTAACGCAGTCTCTTCATAGCTGAAAAATAATAAAGTTGCGCCCATACTGTTTGCAGATTTTTTTTTGATTTTTTTTTAATTCCAGAAAAACATTGGATGTGAAATCTCGACAAATCCCATTTGGAGTTGAACATCGAAAAATTGTGAAACGAATTTTTAGACAATTATATAGATAGCCCAGTGATAGAACAAAAAATAACCCAAAGAATGGCCCTTTCTGACTCCTTAATGCATTAAAATTACTTTATTGATTTTTTTTTATGATTTCATTAAAATTATTAAGGATATTATTAAATCATAAGGAGTTAACTGCATCAGCTGAATTTCATCCGAATGCAATGAGGGGTCGGAAAAGTTAATCCCTCTCATGCTTTTAAAAAATGAGTGGACCCCTTGTTGCACCAAGGGCTTCAATTCAACATCTCATAAGACGTAAGTCTTAAATTAGTTTTTAGGCAATTATATGTTAAACCCACAAAAGTAAAAGCGAATTGAATATCTCATTAGACCTAATTGATATGCCGGAATTCGTGAAAATTTATACAACTACTTTACACCCCCTTGAGGGTTTAATATCGAAAAATCCGCAAACGAATTCTAAGCGCGTATATGAAAAGCCCGTAGAAATAAAGTTTTTTTGATATATCGAAAGACCTAAACCATATGATGAAATTCGTGAAAATGAATACACCTTGATAATTATTTTTTTACATGACCTTCGTATGCTAATGCAAATAGGTCCCACACTCACTCCTACACTCCACAATTTTATTTGTCTGCTAGGGGTCTGCTGAGCCTAATCCCTGTATAATAGATCTACACAAATTCAAAGTTTCAACTTCCTAGCATAAGTGGTTCGAAAGATATAGAACAAAAATTTTTGACTAAAACATGATCGTTTGAAGAGTTTGAAGAGTCTTCGAACGTAGTTTACGGACTGTTATACTTTAATTATTTAATAATAAAGCATTGTTATCGATTTAAAAAAAAACTGGTACCCTAAAATTTTTTACTAATAGACACCATAAAATCAAAAACAAATTGCAGTCCCTATGTACGATGTACGCCATACGCAAGATCGTTTGAAGGCTCGTTGCTCCCAAACTCTTTTAACTATTAAGTTGATTTTTTTTGTGGATAGATTGAGTATACCCCTTTAGTGGCCACCTTTTAAGGGGTGGATATGTGAAGGGAGAAATGGTGGAGTGTTTTAAACGAAAAATTTTGGATTCTAGATCTCAGCGACCGAAACTTTAGATTACGATATCTCACGAACCATTTCCGCTAGAAAGTTGAAATTCGTTTTGTGTACAAATCGATAAATGGAGTTTGCTGAAAATAGCCTTTTTTAAGGTGGCGGTGAAGCATAGAAGTTTGGGCGTGTTGGTCTAGTGGTTGAGGGTGGAGGAGGGTAAAAAGAAAAATTTTAACTTCTTATTATCTCGAGAATAAGAGATAGCTGCAACTTGGTATATAGATAGAGCTATAGTAGTGACATGTTGTCAAAATATAATGGGGATAGTATGGTACGGGAGTGGATTGTGTTTTTCCTATCTATAGAAAATTTTAAATTTTTTGAAATTCGACCTCTTCAGGGGTGTAATGTGGTTATATACATTTCACGAATTTAGCCATATCCATGATTAGATATCAAATAACTTTTCACTTTCACGGGCTCGTTATATGGTATAATCGAGTAAAAGTAGTTTTCAGCACTTTTTCCTTTTGAATAAAACTTCCCATATCTCTTAGGAGTGATAAGATATCAAATTGGTTTATACTTCCTTGAGATTTTCTTATATTTATCTAAAAACTTCTCTCAGGATTTTTCCTTATTCAACCCCTAAGTGGGTGTTTGCCATATCTATTAGGTTTAATGAGCTATCAAATTAGATTTAACTTCTACAAGGTTTTTATATAATCGCCTAAAAACCAATCTTAAGATTTTCTGATTTCCAAACCCCAAGATGGTGTAATGGGGGTGCATACATTTTAACAAATTCCAACATATTTCTTAGATCTGATGAGATATCGAATTGATTTTTACTTCCTAAAGCTTCCTATATAATAGCTAAAAATTAATTTCAGGATTTTTAGATATTTCTCCCTAAACGGGTGTAAAGACATATTTTTTTATATCTCACAAGAAGAGAAGATTACAAATATGAATTTAGCGAAACATTTTTAGCTTTTTCAATTCTGAAGTCCTAATTATATCCAAGAGCTAACTCAAGAAAAAAAATTTTTTTGAGGTACTTTTGTCTATTTGAAATTACGTTCATATTCCTTTATAATCATCGGATGTGTAAAAAAACCACTTAAGTTCTTGCATATTCAGTAAACATAGTTCCACTCTGTTGCTTTAATGACTAAACAATGATAGCTATCGATTCCATGTGCCATTTGTATGCTAGCCAATATTAAGCAAACTGTGAGAAAAGTTCGATAAGTAACCGGAGATGAGTCCATCCGGGAAGAGATAACAAAATTTATGTACGCAAGAAATCGGGTAAGAATTAAATGTTAGTTTAGGCTGCAATTGGGTGGGTGGAGTATCAATTAATTGAAATGAAAGCTTAAAATATAAAAAAAAACAAATTTATTTCTTTTTCGTACCCTAAAATAGTTTTAAAATTGATATTCCATCTTAAGCGGATGTACAAATTGGTCTTCTTAACCACATGGGATCAACTGATAGACGCAACCAATCGGCGAAAGAAAAGCTACAGCTGTTGCTATTAAAAGACCCGAAAAGGAACTGTGAGCTAGGACCTTCGGTAGTATTTTCATCCTTCAACGATTCTTTTGAGACCACCGATGATTCGTCTGGGGCATAAAATGTGTACAGTGTCTTGAAAGTGGAATTTGTTTCGACAAGTGCTTTCTGAAAAGGCCGATCGATCCGCTTCTCGGGTAATAAATTCCTTATATATCGAAACGGACAATCTTCCTGGATAACTTCGACCAGAAATCCAACACTACGTCCTTCACTGCTCCGTACACGTATCACTTTCGCTCCAAGACCCCACTGTGAGGTGTAGATTAGACCTGTCTTGCAGCCGCAAATCCTTTGATTATCAATCTCAAGAAAATCGTTCAAACATCCTTGAGAATTCATAGTGCCCAGCGCGAATAATTTGAATTCAATCCGAAGACGACAGGTATTTGGTCCAAATTTCTCGATGTAAAAAAGGCAATCGGTTGGATTGGTCCTCGCGTTGGGGAAACCGGGACTGGTTAGGTAGAACCTTTGTTGATTGAAGCTTGTTGCACAGCATTGTGGAACTATGCCAGGAAGCAAGGCAGAAACCTGAGGTTCGACTTTGGGATAAGGATTTGGATATTGTCGGTTGACAAGGATTTCCGGGTACGATGGGTAGTTTGGGTGATCATTGGCGATGGTAGGATAAGTTGGTAAGTTAGATGGATTCGGATATTGTCGGTTGACAATGATTTCTGGGTATGACGGGTAATTTGGGTATGGAGGCCGATTATTCGGGTGATCGAAATTGGGATAACCGGGCAAAATAGGTAGCTGTGGTGATGGTATATTGCTCGGATAGAAAGGAGTATTTGGATAAAGTGGAAAGTTAGAAGGAATTGCTGGTCTTTGTGGTGTATTACCCGGATAAGGGTTGAAAGACTGAGGAATACACGTGAAAATTGGATAATTTGGATAACTGGAAGGGTACTGGGATGGTCCATAGCTAAATGGATCTTGATCAATTGGAGGTTGTCCAGCAGGCAAATACTGCCTACTTGTGTTGCCCTTCAGCGCACTGCCGTCAGTTACCACATCCGATAAATTCGTCCGCTGAACTTTCGGCACACTTGTGTCTCGATAGAAGGGCACTTCCAAATTAGTCGGCGATCCAATTTCCTTGCAAGGAAGTCGCGTTACCAGCAATCGAAACCCTTTGAATTCTTCGCTACTGTCCGATTGAAAGACCAACTTCAGCACTCCATCCGTTGTATTGTACACTTTAATTCCGATCACTTGACCACACAAGGCTTCCTGATTTCCGACACAGAGTCTATCTTTTGTACACAGCGCCGATGCTTGCAATGAAAAGTCCAAAAATTGAATATGAAAATCATTTTCACAAACATACGACGATTTAAAAATATATTCGCATCGGATATTAGGCGGGTATTTGTTTGGATAGTTCGGTGTGGTGATTGTTGTTTGATGCGATTTAAATGTCCCGCCACAATTACTTATTAAATTTTCGGAAATGTTTGCACTTTTAATCGAATTTATAACTGATAGTTGTTGCGATTTTGTTTGATTTACAGATTCCGAGAGTTGGTGGTTTTTCAATATGACATTTTCGCCCGTTTTTACTAGAGTAAATACAAGTAAATAGAATAATTTAAAATTAGAGAACATAGTTAAGCCCGATGTTGGTCGTTTGTTAATTTTCCAGGTACTAAGAGCGATTTTACCTTTGCATAAGACTTTTAAGTGCTGAAAAGGTAAACAAATGTCGTCCAAGAAGTTTATTTTATCTTATCGACTGTTTTTTTATTTGCATTCTTAAAGAAAACAAAAGGTGCGAAATTGAAGTTATACCAAATTCGACAAATATGGGCAAGGTAAGATTCTTCTATTTGTAAATTTGGTGAAATTTGTAAAAAATAAATTTTACGATTTTTTTAGTTTAATAAAAAGTTTCTATTGTAGGTACTAAAACACGTTTCAGACGCATTCAAGGATGATATCTGAATTTTTTTTTAAAATAGTTATACGTTTGAATGATTGGTCTTGTAGCAGTCAGAGCTATAATTTTTTCCTAATTAAATGATTTTTTTAATGAACCTAATTATTATAAATATATAATAGACCCAGTAGCCTTGTGTGAGCCTGCTAGTCTACCAATCCAGCAAAGTCCGTGGGTTCGATTCCTAGTCTACTCTTTTTCCAATATCCAGTTTTTCTTACTATTCAACAATATTCATTCTTAAAAAATCGATTCCCATAGCATTCTCCTTGCAGTATTGATCGATAGGCCAACAACCTATCTCCGAAAAAAAATCTTTGAGAAGCTTCGAGATGAAAATTTAGATTGGACTAAGGTCATGCTTACGTGGCTTTAGGACACGCCTTATTACTTTACTGGTAACATTTCTCTGTGTATGCCTTTGACTATTCTAGGATGACTTCCGTATGTCTTACCAGTAAGGAGTAAGAGTAAAAATGTTTTATTATGTATAGCTTCCTTCCTAACCTAGGACATCAATGTGAAAGAAATCATGAACTGTAAATGGAAAGGTTATGCTTCCATACATTTCAATCAATATTTCCGAAATGTATTGATTCAGCCTTAAATTTCCCATTGAAATTGATTAAACTCTAGGCCAATACTTGTTGTTTTCGTTATTGAACAGCAAGGAATGGAAATACTTCTGTAATCGTAAATTCCAAATTAATAGCTCAAAGGGCGGCGAGCGTCCAAATAATTTTGCCTACTACAACTTTTCAACATGTATTTCAAACTATATAATATTTTAATTTCAGATTATGTAAATTGTATTTCAGAATAGTGAATTGTATTTCAGATTATGTAAATTGTATTTCAGAATAGTGAATTGTATTTCAGAGTGTATGAATTGAATTTTAGAACACATATAACATAACATTTAAATTGATATCGCCAATCTGAAAATATTGTCGTTAGTAACGAGGCGATTCGAAAACACTTGCGAAAGGCTGGCTATAAATGTCGAGCAAAAGTAAAAAAACCACTGCTTACTGAGCGGCACTGAAAATTGAGATTGGCGTTTGCTACCAAGTACAAAAACTATAACCAGACTGACTGGTGTAATGTTATTTGGTCGGACGAAACAAAAATTAATCGGTTTGGATCCAACGGGCGTCAATGCGAATCAACCGACTTAAATCCAATTGAACACATTTGGGGTGAGCTGAAACGAGATTTGGCCAACTATAATAATGACTCCCAAAATGTAGCTGAGCTATGGCAACGTGTTCAAGAAAAATGGAATATGATAACACCCGAAACATGTAAAAATCTTATTGACAGCATGCCAAGATGTATTCATATAAAAGCAAAAGGTGGCTACACCAAATATTAAACAATGAAAAAGCTTCTTAAAATTTAATGTCAACTAATTGATCAAGTGGATTTTAAAAGTAAAATTAAAAAAATAAATAAACCAAAAGTGAACATAATTTTTTTTGTAGTATTTTAATTTTATTGATGTACTCGTATGTAAAGGGTTTTCCAATAAGGACTTGACAACTTTTTTTCAAAATAAAATGCAAACCATTTGAGATATTTCAAAAACTTTATTATCGGGTTGAAGTACAATCAAAACATTTATGAATGGAACTCGACTTCGTTCATATGGCCACCGCGGGCACGTTTGCAGCGGTCGATTCGTTGGACCCAATTTTCGATGACTCGGCCACACATTTCGGCCGAAATGGCTGCTATTTCGTGTTCAATGTTGGCTCTGAGCTCTTCCAACGTCGTCGGCTTGTTGGCATAGACCAACGACTTGACGTGGCCCCAAAGAAAAAAGTCCAGAGGCGTTAAATCGCACGAACGAGGCGGCCAATCGACTGGTCCATTTCTTGAGATAACACGCTCATCAAACTTACTCTTCAATAAATCGATTGTAACGTGTGCTGTGTGGCTTGTGGCACCGTCCTGTTGAAACCACATGTTGTCCAAGTCCATATCTTCCAATTCGGGCCAAAAATAATCGGTAATCATGGCGCGATAACGATTACCATTCACAGTAACGTGACGATCATTATCGTCGACGAAAAAATATGGCCCTATGACGCCGCCAGCATGCAAACCGCACCAAACAGTTATTTTTTGTGGATGAAGTGGTCTTTCATGAAGCACATGTGGATTTTCACCGGACCAATAACGCATATTTTGCTTATTGACGAACCCACTGAGCCAAAAATGAGCTTCGTCACTGAAGATGATTTTGCGATGAAATTGATCATCTTGGCGCATCTTTTCCAGAGCCCAATCGGAGAACGTACGTCGCTTCAAATGGTCCATCGGCTTCAATTCTTGAGTCAGCTTGATCTTGTATGGGTGTAAACCAAGATCCTTACGCAAAATTCGCCATAACGTGGTCTGGGCGATGCCCAACACTTGAGAACGCCGTGGAATTGACTGATTTGGATCATTTGCTACGGACGTTTCAACGGCAGCGATATTTTCGACACTTCGACCAACCCGTTGTCTCACTGGCACGGCAACATCACACAACGAATATGTAGACTCAAATTTTTGCACTAAACTTGTTACTGCCTGTCTACTAGGGCGAGAATTACGACCGAAAATCGGAGTTAACGCTCTTAAAGTAGCGGTCACCGACTCCGAATTTCTGTAGTAAATTTTTATAATTTGCAGACGTTGTTCCTTCGTGTACTTTACCATGATAAAAATGTTAAGTTTACTGAATAAATTGACAGTGACAGTTCGATGATTAGTGAAAGGGTGCGTTCACAAATTGAATTCAAAGTTGTCAAGTCCCTATTGGAAAACCCTTTATAAATAATAATAATAAAAACAAATTTACTTAAATTAAACACTTTTCAATCAGTAAAAACCAAAATAAATCAGGTTAGTCTAACATATAATCAAAAAGTTGAGGTACTGTAGCTCTTAATTTTCAACCAAATCTGTGGTAAAAAGCGATAACAGCTTAAATCGAAAAAATGATTAGGCAGTTACGTGTATCAAAATTGATAAATAAAGTAATAAAACATACTGCAGTCACGATCGGCTGCAAGCCAATCGTATAATACTCTAGATGAATACTGAACTCCGATTTATATTGTAGTTTGGGATAAAGTAGAATTACGTGTGTGCATGTTGTATGTCCTTTATTAAGGACTTCCATTAGATTGCTACTCAAAACTAAAAGACAATATTCATTGTTTAATTTCATATCTTGAACTGGGTAAGTCATCGAAAAAAATGTCCTTTTTGAAGGACTTTCGCATGGGAGGTGCAGAAAGGACTCACTCGATTTCTTACATATTTATCCTTTTCCTTGGAGCCATTCAAAAATTAATGTGTACAAAATTTCAAATTCGTATCTTGAAGCGTTCAAAAGTTATCGAAAAATATTGATAAACACGTGTCTTAAGGATTTTTTGTATGGAAGGTGCCAGAAGGAGTAAAAGGATTTTGCTAGTAAACTCGAACTTCGTTTTCACTCAAAACTAATTTGTACAAAATTCCGAATTCATAGCTAGAAGATTACTTGAGTTATAGTGAGTTCCATAAATTAAGTGAATACATTTTGACAGGATATTTGTATGGCAGCTACACGAAGGACTAACAGGATTTTGTTCATAATCACACATTTATCTCCAATTATTGGAAAAATAACACATATAAAATTTCAAAGACGTAGCTTAAACCCTTCTGAAGTTATCGACCAATACTCTTGAACACGTGTTTTAAGGACATTTTGTAAGGCAGCTACCAGAAGGAATAAAATAATTTCGCTGATTAGTTAACTCGAACTTCCTTTTTACTCAAAACTAACTTGTACAAGATTCCGAATTCGTAGCTAAAAGATTACTTGAGTTATAGTGACTTTCGTAAATTAAGTGAATACATTTTGACAGGATATTTGTATGGCAGCTACACGAAGGACTAATAGGATTTTCTTCATAATCATACATTTAGCTCCAACTATTGGAAAAATAACACATACAAAATTTCAAAGTCGTAGCTTAAACCCTTCTGAAGTTATCGACCAATATTCTTGAACACGTGTTTTAAGGACATTTTGTATGGCAGCTACCCGAAGGAGTAGGACGATCTTGCCCGTTAACGGACTTAGCCTTACAAATTCAACCAAACATCCAGATTCAAAATTTCAAGATCCTAGGTGAAGGCGTTCTTGAGTTATCGTGTTCACGGACAGACGGACGGACGGACGGACGACCGGACGGACGGACGTCAGGCGGATTTGAGGTTTTTGGCCACAAATAAACAAAAAATAATATATAACTTTTTTTCGTCCGAGGCTTGGTTCTATGCGTTACAAACTTTTGGGCTGGATTAAACTTATAATACTCTATATGATTTCATCTAGAGTATAAAAATATATTAGGAGATCTTATTTTATTGAATTTAATAATACAACATAGTAATAATATATTATATGAGATAAAAATCTATCAAACAATGGCAATTTTTTTTAAAAAATACAATTGAAAACTTTAAAAATAATTTTTTCTTATCTAGACATAAGCTGTTATCGCTTTTCACCACAGAAATATGCCCAACAGGATTAAGCATTGCAAAATATAGTGAAAGACGTAGCAAGTTTGCAATACCATGCTCATTCACCTCTCTGATGGCCACCTCCAGTCTCGCATGACATGGAGCATTGTCGCAAACTATATTCAAATCTTGTAATTGATTCCCCATTCCTTGCCACCGGTGTAGAATGGTTTTCAACCATTCATTTGCCAGCTGCGAAATGAACCCCTTCTTCTCTCCAGTAACACCACACCTGCCCCGGAGATTGCTGCAATTAGCAAAGACTATCAATAGACTATAACAAGACTGGACACTTAATACACATGCATTTTTTGTGTAAAAAAACCAAAAAATCATTGCATAAGCGGAACAAAGAAATCCGATTGAACAATTTCAATTCCGTATTCTTACGGAAATTCACATGCGAAGAAAAGAGTACGCTAATATGCAAAAATTAATGATTACACATTCGCATCTGTGTGCATCGTTTTTCTCAAAGCACGTAACAGAACGCATTTTTTGCGGCTGTTCTATTCTCAAGTGTTTCAGCATACAAATTTTTAGGAACAATATGAGAAATGAAATCACACAAGCACAGCTGAGCTGTGTCTGCACATGATTTGATGTAATTTTTTTTGTTGTGTGTTCTGTGAGGATGTCATTATATTGGTGAATGCGACTCGTTATCAGTTTTTATCTCTTCTTTAATCATGCATCATGCTATTGCTATCTACTTCCCTCATCTCATTAAATAAAGAAACCAAGGTCAAATTTTTATAAGAATAATACTGCGTAGTGTCCTGTCTTGTTATAGATAGTCTTTGCAATTAGGTGCACATTTGACCCTCTTGAAGCAGGTAGAAGTGGTACAGCTCTACAACCCGCCTTAGCACATTCTCGAGATCTTCGGCAGAATAAATTAAAATTTGTCTCATCGATCCAAATGATTTGTTTTCCTGATTGTACAACATTCTGATAAAAAAAAATCCAATGTTATCTGAAATACAATTCACTATTCTGAAATACCATTTACATAATCTGAAATACATGTGGAAAAGGTGTAGTCATGAAACGTGAACAAACGAATTTTCAGGGTAGCAATTTTTTTTAATTTAACAGAATACTGTACTATTGAAACAATAAAGTAAAATAAGTGGAAATACTTCGGTAAAACCACCACTGGCGACAATATGTAAGACTTTAAGGAAGTAATTAATTCAAAATAAAGTTCTGGTTATTTTCAGAGGAATCAATGTGCTAGAACATTGTACCGACACAGACTCACAAGAGAAATTTACAAAATGCACTGATTTCTGATTTGATGAAAACCTTAAAAAAAAATAACGTTTATGATATGTAACTTGTAAACGAGAGAACCATATATTTGAAAATTACGTTTATTGTGACAATATTTCATTTAATTTTAATAATATTATATAATAAGTTTATTTCTTCATAATGGTAATAAAATCCAATTGATATTCAAGGTAAAATGAGAAAATTTCTGAATTATATATAATGACAAATGAATGGTATATGACTGCAATTTAAGAACGGTTTTCACAAAGTTTTGAACAAACGAAGAAAATTTGTCAAGATGAATACAGAGCATACTTCTTTGATTCTACTGATCGTAGCAGGTAAGTTCAGTTACACGAATAATTACTAAACTTCAATTTCCGGCCATCCACTGGAAACTAGAAATTTTTTTCGATAGAGAACTTCATCCTTCTTTGAATTAAAGAATTGATACCGTAAACTCAAACCAATTGACAGTACTTTATCCCTGGATGTGCCTGATTAAATATATTACCTAAATATTAATTTTATTTTTGTTTTCAGTACTTGCAGGTAAAGTTAATTTGCAACTACTCTCCATTCCGAGTATAGCCTTGAATGCAACCCGGTTACTTGGGCAGGTATTTATTGGACGTACCGTCGATACGCAATTCCTCGATAAATCCAACTACTCCACAAAATCTTGCAACCAATGATAGCGAAGCCGTTCAAAATTCAAATTTTAATCCAGAAAATCCAACCAGGTAAATCAAAATTAATGAAATCCCAGTGAAGATTTCGCAATTTAAAACAGTGATCTTTGTGCAGGTTCATAATTCACGGATGGTTTGGCGATGCTTCTTTTGGAGTCGGGCCCATAGTAAAAGATGCGTATCTAAGCCGCGGTGACTACAACGTTTTTGTGGTAGATTGGAGTTCGGGGGGTCAAACCATTGACTATGCCTATGCGATTGCCAACGTTTATACTGCAGGATCACAAATAGCGATGTTCATTGATTTCTTGAATGAAAGACACAATCTTCAATTCGAAACTCTTTATGTTATTGGACATAGCTTAGGAGGTCAAATTGCAGGAATAACCGGTAAACATGTTCAGCGTGGTCGAATTGATACCATCTTCGGCTTAGACGTAGCAAATTTTCCGTTCAACATTCTTCCTGAATCTGGTCGTTTAGCTACAGGTGATGCGGTCTATGTGGAAAGCATTTCTACAAATGCTGGAGGATATAGCATCTTGAATCCCTACGGTAACTCGTCCTTTTACCCAAACTGGGGTAATATGCAACCGGGTTGTATCACTTTTGGAGTTGGACTATGCTCACACTTAAGAGCTTATGATTATTTTGCCGAATCGTTAGAAGGCGAAAATCAGTTCCTGGGAGAAAGCTGTGCAAATTTTGGTAATATCTTGCTGCGTAATTGTGCTGGTGGAGGTGCCCCAGCTTATATGGGTGGTGACCCTTCAAACCATTGGACTAAGGGATTTTATTATGTACCGGTAAATAGCAGGCCTCCCTATGCTACGGGAACCATTAATTGATGTCTAGCAGGACGCTCAGTTATGAATGCGGACGAAACGTTCAAAATCTTTAATATTGTTAATTAAAAACCGAAATGAATAGCACCATAAATTGAAAAATGTGAAATATATACACAAAACTAGCACTATAAATATTGTAGGTGTTCTCTTTGATTTATTAAATTAAGGCTAAAATAGTTGGCGAGAGAAAACCAGAAATAATTTCGACTTCTTAGGTATCTAAATTCGTGATTAAGTCTTCCTAGGCGGATGAAAGCTAAAAGTTTTAGTCTGGAAAAAATTTTATTATTTTTTGGACATATTCCGGAAACCGATTGAGGACGGAATGCAACTGAAGTGCTAACGCCACTGCTGAATATACTAATTACAATTTTTTGATCATAATCCTGGACGTGGTGAAAGTCGAAATGTAACACTGTATTTTTTGAGGCAGGTAGCCTAAAAATTAATTTTCCGAATTTTCCTCGAAGTTCCTGTTAAACACGCCCACAATTTTCGCAATACCACTAATTTTTACATACAAGTTTTTAACCTTTGAGATA
The DNA here is from genome assembly GCA_951812415.1 of Beris morrisii. Classification (NCBI taxonomy): domain Eukaryota; kingdom Metazoa; phylum Arthropoda; class Insecta; order Diptera; family Stratiomyidae; genus Beris; species Beris morrisii. The sequence continues at coordinate 22,797,916 of OX638311.1, forward strand.
TGAAAGTAAGAAACTTTTGATTTAACCCCTGTTCACCTTGCACTTCACAACTTTCTCCCTAACATCCAGCACAAAAGCGGTACCAACAGTTTACCTACAGTAAAATGCAGTTAGTTTCAAGTTGATATATGAAAGGGGTCTTAAGATATTGTTGCAAGCTGGAAGTTCGACGGAATTTCGAGTAAAACACAATTCATTTAAAGTCAATAGAAATAACAACGCTTTATTACTCGCAATCAATAATCGCACTTATAATAGCACTACTGGCAACGCTTTCCGATTTTATTACCGATTACTGCTCGATTGATACTACCAATCCAAATCGCTTTACAAATACTGTCGCGTAGAACTTACTGTCGTATCGCTTCACCGTGGTATAAAACTGTATCTGGCTGCAAACTTTCCGTGCTTATATACTGTATGTGTTGAGTCGAAAGCTTTCTCGCATATTCGGTGGTGTATGTGGAATGCTCAGGAAATGTTAAGAAAAACTGAGAAGAGGAAAGTGTTTGAGAGGGAGGTTAAACTATGTAGAAGTGTGCAGATTTTTCTCAAGGTTGCCTATCGGATGTCTCCGCCGTATAGCGTAAAGACAAAATTTGGTTTACATAAGTTTATTAGTGAACTACGCTAAATATAAAATTTATGAGTGGGAGGAGGAGCAAGGAAGTGCAAGGTAAAATAATCATTAAAAAAATCAATTTCTATATCTTAAAACCCGCATTAGATATGACCTTGAAATTTTCACAGGAGTCGGGCCCAGTAGGCTTCTTGTAAAAAAAACATTTTTGGGTAGGGTAAGGGTGGGAGAGGGTAGAACATTGAAGGTTCTGATTTTTATCTCTTGAGAACACTTAAGAATTAAAACCTAAGAATTGAAATAGAGAGTATTATGTACTACAGGAAATTTCTGAGAACGACAATGTGTATTAGGCAAGAGATTGTACAAATAATTTCTCCCCATTAGCACTCACACTTGTCAGATTTTTCCAAACAATCACTCCATTACGACATCACTAACTTCCTGGAGATATTGTTCTCGTGGGTAAAACTTATTATTAATAATAACTTTACCTGCTTAACATGGTCATCTTTGTTCACTTAAAACTCAATAAAACTTTTCCGGGCAATACTAAACTATTCCAATGACAAAGTCATACTGTCGTCTATTCAGTTGCTCTATTTTTGTTGAACAAGATGGATGTTTTCCTAACTAATTGTGTTCAAAGTTTCCACGGAACATTAGAAAGGCAACCTATTTTTCTCAATATCCTCGAGATTCAGGACTAAGGGTAAACACTTCTTTCTTCCTACAATTATTTAACTTGAGCGGTAAAGGCCAAACTAAATGAAGACTTTCACTTAAAATAGTTGCAATATGAATGCTCATAAATTCCCTTATTACTGCACAGAGCTATAAAGTTGGTTATACCGCTTATTATTTTCATTATCATCGTAGGTTGGTCTTAATTAAAGGATAGCTTTGTTTTGTGAAAGCAGAAAAACGTCCCGACAGTCAGCGATGCTTTTAAAACAATATTGCGGAGATTTGCTCGTTGAGGATTATCTTATTATAGTTGACCGATGTGTTTTGGTAAATTAACTTTTCCTCCGTCATATAAAACGTTACAAATGAGGAACGGGAGAAAAATGCGTAATTCTTTTCATAGCTTAGCGTATGATAGCCATGAAAGATAGATTACCCGGTAGCATTTCACAGGACCCACTAATTGCTGATAGCTTAAAGCAATAATTGCTGATTTAAAACCAACGTAGAGGTCGTGGGTTTGCTTCTTAAATCTTCATAAGTTAGGTGTGCTGCTCCTTTATTTAAATTAGCCAACAAAATTTAAATGACATACACAACGTTTACTTTTGGGTCATTCCATCAAGAATCGCCAAAAATGACGAAATTTGTGACCTTACCATCGCCGATTCTTTTGAAACTTTGTGCACTGAATTAGTGAAAAACATAGAAGAATTTTGTTAGTTTAGTTTTTGTAAAGACTTTGTGAAAATGGTGTCCGAATCCTCTTTCGAAATTCATATATCTGTTAATTATAATATTATCATAGAATAATAAACTAGGGCTTTCTTTTAAAGAAAAAGATTACCACAATACACGAAAAATACAAATAGAAATTATCCTTGTACATTTTTTTCAAGTATAACGAGATTTAGTTATGTACTAAAGGCTACTTTATGGTCAGCTGATTGGAGTAAGCTATGCAAATTAAGGGCTCACACACCCCCCGAGTAAATTTGAAAAATTATTATAAAGTTTATGTGGTGAAAAAAAGTTTAAATTGTTGCTTTCACATATCTTATTAACTATTCAACTATAACAAAAAAAATTTTTTATTTTTTTAATATTAACATAATTTTTTACGGGTATAAATGGATAACAGATGAAAACCATGGCGCCTCCTTGTCGGCATCATAACTTCACCAAAAATAATTCAATTTTCAAAAATAAAAAAGAATCTTGTAAAATAATGTAGTAGTTATAGTGTGACGCAGGGATTTTTTTGTTTCTTTCAAAAATAAAGAAGTTACAGTATTTCAAACTTTAGTAATCAGTTTTTTAAGAAAAATTTGTGTTTAAAAATTTATAAAAAAATTGTTCAACCAAAAAATTAAAAAAAACCTCTCGTCACACTATAGAGAAAACAATATTATCAAAATTTAAAAAAAAAAAACAATTGAAAAATATTGAAAATTTACTGAGTTATCATGCCGACACTGTATAAAAACATGGTTTCGAGAAAAACGCGTTTAAAGTTTCTGGTAGGTACAACGTGAACTTACGGCTAGTCACCCATTCCAGCTTCGTACTGTACACCTTCTTCCCCTTGTCTCTTCATATAAACTTGGTCCTATAAACGACCTTGTTTTCTAAGCAACCCAGATTTTGCGAACAAAAGAAATACGAAACACAGTTGTCGAGAGGAGCGTGGCAGTTAGCCAGATCACATTTATTGATATAACTTTGTAACGTAGTGGAATTTTCTTGACATTTTTTTTTTCTAAATTCTAAATTTTGTTTTTTAATTCTTAAAAGTATAACAAATGAAAATCTGTAAGAAAAAAAATCAATTTTTTAAAAGTTTCAGGGGTATGTCCCTTAACTAATACTCCTCAACAACGGCGTCACCAACGATTTATCCCAACTTAGTTTTCACCAGGGCAGGCCTGTCACTCCGGTGAGATTTGACAGTTATTCAATGTTTACCAGTTAGTTGCGTCTGCGAGAATCTAACAGATATCTCGGTGACATGTGGACTTGTCTGCGAGATTATTCGAGACGTTTTATTGGGAAAATACTCTGTATCGAGAGAACCGCACCCCGAACTCTCGTAGACAAATCTGCGAATGTCGCAGATTTGTCAGCGAATGTCGGAACTGAAAAATGTCTTCATAATCAGCGCCATCTGTACTGTACTGAGTACATTTACTGTTTGGGCTCGTCAGCAACTGAGGACCTGGAATCAATGCCTCAAAGACAGATCTGGTCCTCCTTACTCGGGGAACCACGATTTTAGAGTTTTACTCTAAAGCTTAAAGATGATGGGCATTTTTGGGTGATTTCCTGGATCGGAAACTAAGCTGAAATAAGAATATCGACGAGTAAGTAAGGAAAGATTCAGGGGCTCTCTATGCCCGTAAAAAGGTATTTGGGAGAAAGTTGACGATGGCTCATTGGGTGTACACGGCCATAGTCACTCCCATCCTTACCCACTGAGTTTCAGTTTAGTAGGGAGCGCTGAGGAAATCACCTAGCTTAAAAAACTTACCAAGGTTTAACGTCCGGCTCCTACAGGATCAACAGGCGCACCGCCTATGGCGGAGTTAAAAGAGATCCTGCATCTGCTACCGCTGGATATTTATGGAAGAAGTGTAGCAGCAAAAAGTGCTGTGGAACCGAGAGAGTCAGGTAAATGGGTATCCAGTCCTGTGGGCATAGCTGCATACTGGGATGCTTTAGTGACTATACATCGATAGAAGAAACAGACTACTTAATTCTGCAGATTGAATTCTCTAGGAAATTCTCAACGAGGATCCCAAGCAACGGAGGGTGGAATGTGGATCAACCCATTGAAGCATTTAATTTATTAGGAATTTAAATAAGATAGATACAACCTTTTTAATTTAATTGCGTCATTTTGCTGCCGTTTCTCGTATTTTCACATGAATATTTTACCGGATAAGATCTTGTTTTCACATCTTGCTACCAAGAGAATGGTTTAGACCTCCCGCTAGTTCGGCGCCCAACGTAGGGCCGAACGTTAAGAGTAACTAAGCCGTGTAGGTATCTACATCTTACTAATTTATTAAGTGAACTTAGTAAAGAAATAAAACGAATAACATTAAAATAAGAAACTTATTCGTCTTGGAAAAAAGGAATTATTTAAATATTTAAATTAAAATACCAAATTTTAGTAGAATATGTTCCTGGACACACGAGAAGAAGTTAGTACTAAATATTTTACTTTTAATAGATTTTAATAATTCTGGATAAATAAGAAAAATAGTGAGGTAAGATATGAAATATTTAAGAAAAATAAATAATTGTATTGTATTGTATAACGCTTTTATTTAAAATTAGTCGGTTTAGCAGCTCCATGCCAATTTATCATAACATATAATTAAAGAATTTAGCTATTATTAAATCATATAACTAATTTTGTCGATTTACACGTTAATTACACATTGAATAAAATTATGCCTAATTAAGTAATAAATAAATGTACACCCTTTCTGGTGAGATAATGGCGAAATCAATGTGTAGGTGCAACTAACTACAAGAACACATCCTTATAACTTAGTGACACCATCATTCGATTACAATCTGCTCTGAATACTCTTCCTGTCGAGCTGTGCATAAATAATGCCGGATGGTTTGTCAACTGGAATGAATACGTCATTGTTTTCGCCGGGTACGACATTTTGAAAGGCTTTTGTATCGAAATTGAAGTAATGTTTGTTCGGCATTTGCATCGAAATTGCGGAAATCTACAAAGAGAACAAATTTAATAAGAAGGCAATATTAAAACAAGAAAGCTTAAAGGATATTCCGCAAATGTATATCATACCTGAGGTGTTTTATCCAGAATGGTTTTCTCTGCCAGATACAAAGTATTCTGTACACTCGGTGATGACACGCCAACATTTGGATCGCCTGCAAACGTCTTCAGGATAACATCCTTGACTGTATTCCAACATTGGCAGAAGTCAATGCCTTCGACTGTGGAATATTCCCACCGGGACTCGACTATGGTACTGAAAATCCGATCAATTTGGTCCGGTAAAGTACGAAATTCGTCATTGACGAAATTCACAAAAGATGATTTTGTCGTCTTCAGGATTCGTAGGTCGCGTAGTCCGCTTAGAACAATCGGTTTTGCCTCTAGAATATTTTAAATTAATTACTCACGATGCCCGACTGCAGCGAAGATATCCTTCGAAAAGGACACGTCTTGCCAAGAAATGCGATTGTAAACTTACCATTCCGTTTCTGTAGAACATCACAGTAGCGAATGGCCACCGGCGTAAAAACAAATGCGTGATTGTGTTTCTGTTTGCTGTATCCAGCTGACATTTCATGGTGGCTAACACGCTCCCAAGGGTACTCCTCGACGTGAATGTGAACTTCCTTCACATGACGGTATTGACTTAAGAAATGAGAACTCAATAACAAGGCAAATTCCTCGGGTGTCTTAATGCCGTATTTCTTTGCGAGCACGTATACGGTATTCTTCTGGGAATCGGTTGCAACAATGTCGGAATTATCTCCTGTTGGGAAATGAAAAGGAAAAATGATTTTCTTGTGGGTAAGTTAGTTTTGAATTTTTTATGCACAGTCCACTTATACTAGTTCGATTCTAATGTAGTTTTTCACTAAAGATATTCCGAACGCGAATCACAAGGCTGTAGCGTAAAAGAATAGTTCACATCCAGAAAAAGATGTTTTATTTCAGAAGCCGCAACCATAGAATTATTTTGCTTTTGCAAATCTTACCAATATTCAAGTACCACTGGCATGGGAGAAAAATTATAAGTCCCCATGCACTTTAATAAATCCGGTTTGATTTCATACGAAATTCATACCTTGACAGGGTCCAGATTTATGACATAGTCGAATTAAACATAAATACAGCGCAGATGTTATAATTTCCCAAAGCCAGTTCGACTTTTTGATGAAACCCACACCTTGGCCGGGTCTAGGTCAGGTCTTTGAGGCCTTTGAGTCTGCTTCTCGTAAAGTAAGCATTTAGAATGCTTAGGAGTGCTCCTACCTTTTCCCAAGCCGATTAAGCTTTCTACGAAATTCATACCATGGCTAAATCCAAGTTGATGAGCTCATTCATTCCAAAAAAATAAAGCCGGACACCTAACGGAGCTCCTTCACTCTATCATTATCGATATTCGTATCTAACAAGGATCGGAAGTTCTTCGCTTCTCGTGAAGTGTTTCAACTTTTAAGGATTCCTCTTCCATCTCAAGCCGGTTATTGACGAAATGAACGCTTTGACGGAAGTTCTTTCAATTTTCCCAAGTCCATTCAACTTCATGATGAAATTCAACAACTTACCTAAGTCACTTTTTATAAAGCTAGCGCTCAATGCGACTAGCTGCCTAATCACGAAAAGTGTTGCACCTATTTATTCAACTCATAGTATTAATCAGCGTATAAAAGCCGTTACAAAAAATTGTGGTTTCCACATACCTCACTCATGCTCTTTTTCAATTCAGCTTAATCTGACTTTTTAGTAAAAAATAAACTATTGTTGAATGTGTTCCCTTGCAACCCACATTAGATACCAACAAGAACAACCTTGTAATATCCAATAAGAAGAGCGTAGAAAACTCTGCATATAATCCGGTATGCTGTGAGGGCTTTACATTTAATATGTCATGTAAATCACAGTTGTTAATGTAAATATTACTCCGTTTATAATTGCCCTTCATTCTGGCATATGTGGCTCTGAATCGAGCAAAAGTTATCTATCACGGCATTTTCAGATTTGTCTTCGAGATTCGGGGCGCATTTACCTCGATTCGTAGGTTTTTTAATAAGACTCGCAGTGAAGTCGACATGTCTTCCAGATGTTTGCGAGATTCTTGCACATTTGTCCAACTGGGTATTGGCGAATGTTACTCTCCCCAGCGGTAGTTTGCTCCCGTACCTCATGTGGAATACCATCTGCCATTCTAATTTTAAACTTTAATCATTAACATACTCAAGTTCGGATCGCGTCTAAGATAATCATTACTTGAACGATCGATGGTTCATGTCTCTGAATATTGCTCACTACGATGCCGCAATTTCACCATGAATGTTAATTGCTAAAGAACTGTGTTGCCCTTAATATGTATTTACTAACCTGATTCGGGTTTTTTTTCTTTTCCACCTTGAAATAACAAAAAACTTACTTTTACCTAATCAATATTTGCATAAGTTTTTTTTACTTAATTTCCCGTTAATTCTATTCTTTTTATTTATTTACTTGAAGCCCATCATAACTTGAATTAAACAAAAAAACTTTCTTAAAGTGTGTAAACAAGCTTATCTTGCATAACATTTACCCAATCTTGTTTTTCAAAATTTGTCTGATTCATAAATCTGTACATAAAAATTAAGAGATAATAACGTTTAATTTTTAACACAGCTTATTAGATATATCTGGATAAAAACATATTAAACTTCGCATACATATTGTATACGTACGAGTATTTACTTCAGTATATAAATACATTTTTATATCGTAATATCATCGGCAGAAAATTAAGAAAAAATTATTTTGTTTTCATATTCCAGAGAAATTATATCTTAACACTTTCGAGAATAGATACTCGTACATGAATATGACCAGGTCTCATTTCAGATGAGTAACGTGCTTATCATAAACTTATACTAAAATTTCTTATTCCGCCATAATAGAAAATTGTACGGTTCTGTACTACCTGTATGTCAATAATTCCCCACAATAAACCTTTAGTGGAAATACAAATTTCTATAACTGACTACAATTATATTTCATCTATTGTTCATTATTCTCTAAAAAAAAGTCTATTGCATATACATAATTAAATCTTATAATCATTTCAATAGAGGAGAAATTTCTTCCATTTGAAATTTTTGAAAATTGTTACTTGTTCAAAAAAATGCAGTGACATCAGACATAGCAAATACCTGACCCAATTAAATTTTGGTTGGTATCTTGGCTTAACTTGAGTTTTAAAGTAGCTGACGAAGTCTAGGAGAGAGTAGATTATATTTTCTATTGAATAAAAAATAAAGAAAATTTTAATTTATTTGCTATAAATATGACGACGGCTACATCATTAAGTAAGACTATTTGACTGGGTTAGCTTAGCTTTTTCTAAAGTAGTATAATAACAAAGTTGACTTTTGATAAATAAAATAATGTACAAACATTATACAGGTAACAGACAGACCTACCCAGTCCATCTAGCCATGGAAGAATTTTTAGTACGAATCTAATATTTTTCTCATCTCGAGAACTGACCAAGATCATAAAAGTTTAATTTTGAACCTCTGAAAAGGCTTGGTTTCGTCACTTTCTTGTAAGTAAAAAATTAAGCGTAAATCTATAAAAATCCTTTCTAAACACATGAGAGAGTAGATTTCATTAAATTCAATTTTATAGACTTTAATTAACTTATTTATCTTCTGCATTTTTCACATTTTTTACAAGTTTTTTGATATCCAAAACAATTTGTACTTCAGTTGCTTAGTTATCATATGCCTGACTTTTTCGTACTTTTCAACAATAGCCAAAAATCCTACTCCAAATTATCTTTCTTAAGCCACCACTCTAGCCGGGGGTTGGGCAATAGGCTAACAACATATCCCCGGAAGAAAAACAAATATAATGAGGTGTTTCGAGAGAAAACTCAGATTGGACCAAATTCGATCGGAAAAATATCATCGAAGAGACATAAAATAGTAAGAAACACCAGCATCTGTGATTTTAATTATAACTCTCAGGTTACTCCCCTATTATTCATAAAAAGGTATTCCGAATTTATTTTTACAGCTGTGAACATAATAGTTATTTATTGGAATAATAAATACAAATTCAAAACAATTCTTCGTCTTTGTTCCAATTGTTAATTCAATTGTACTGCTTTTTCTTAAAGCAATATTGAAAATAGCAGAAAATAACAGTAGAGCCTAGTTAGCATAACAATAGTATTATACAGTAATTACTTTGTACGATGAAATCAATAAAATGTAATCCATCAAGATAATGAGCACGTTAATTTATTACGGTAGTAGCCGTGTAAAGATAAAGACTTACATTACTCCCAATAATGAGATAATATATTTACATTTATTCGATTTGACTAATTAAGATAATTTCATCACTATTATGTTATTGGAGTTTAATCGAATTCTTATCAGTTTGATATCCACTTGTTGCGCAGAAATTTTCACCAGATTCTCCATGAAACTTTATCATGGAGTATAGCATACTTTTTTTTAAGAAATCTCATAGGTTGTGATTTCGAATGCCACTAATACCACATCCCGTGATTCTATAACGTACAAGTAGTACTTCCTTATTCCAATAACTTCGTCCTGCCAATCAATATCATTGACATCAGATGAGCAACACACAGCATGGAATAGCTGGACAGAGTATTGCCGAATAGAAAAAAGGTTTTTCAAAGCATTCCAGTCATTTCATCTGCATGAATGGGTAAACTAGGACCTAACCTTACCACATCCAAATAAGAGTATGTCGTGATCTGGTATATTGATACATTTTAACATTTCAGCAAGCGTTGCTAAGATATAAGAATCTGTATACTTCGAATTTACTAATAGACCATCCTTTAGTATTTTCAGGCAATCCAAAGGACCTTATTTAAAACATAGAAGTTCTGTTCTAAGATTTTATACTGGATCTATAATATAATCTAGCTGGTAAACATTTACTTCACGACTAGTCGATGAGGGCGTTGAAGTCTAAATTAATTTTGTAGATCGCAACCTAAGTCCTTGCCAGAAATTAGAAGAGCAAGCATGATGAAGGTTCAAAATATATCTTTTTAATAACTGCAACAAGTTTTTAGCAGTGCTATATTCGATCGTGTCAAAATAGTTGTGAACCAACGAGGATTTTGCTTATTGAATTTCTTCAAAAGGATCAATCGACTTGGTGAAAATGAAAGGGCTTCTTGAAAAAGATCTGAGATCAGACCCAAAGCAGGTTTAAGAAGGCAAATAGTAATTAAGTTTTATTTCACCTCCTTTAAACAAAAGTTTGATAGCACACGAATAAAGAAAACATTATCAACAGGCGCATTTTAGTAACTACCTACTTTGTTACTTAAAAGACGCGTATTTGAGCTTTAAGGACTTATGCTGCAATTCATTTAAAAAAATAACACAATATCTTCTGACTACCGCTGTTATTTTATGTTTTAAAATAAAATTGTATTTTTAAATAAAAAAAAATTACCTTGCAAGTAGTCCTTCTGCGAGTACAATTTAAGATGCGTATTAACTTCCAACTCGCGAATCGAATGGACTGGACCATTTCGTGTAACATGTAAAATTTTCACATTATTTTTACCATAACCAGTATCACTTATGGTATATTCGGACGTAAAGTTGTGTCCGATTTCGTCGCCCTTGCCTTCCAAATGCAGTTTCCTTGCGAACATTTTAGATTTTTTTAGTATCTTCCTTTACAGTGTAGAACTAATTTCACTATTATTTTCGGTACAATTAAACACCTCTTGGATATTTAACTAATTTAAAACCAATTTTAAAATTTGTAAACTTTACAAAAATCGCTTAATTATTTTGGAATAGAAGTGATTATCTGCTATGAGAGTATCTTTCTGATTGTTCTCGTAGAACTGCTTCTGGTTTTTATATGCCGGACGAAAATGCTTTTATCATTGTGACATGAGTGATACATTTTTATCAGTTCGGTTTTCGTTTAGTTACACTAATCTCGGTTTTTTTCCTCTAATGGATTTTCGAAAAAGGAATATAGATTTGATTTATACTTGTATTCATACATTATTTGGTGTGCATAATATTTACTGGACTTTGGAGGAAGGTGATTAAGCGTGTTATGTCAAAGCGGATTTGCAGTTTGTTTGGAATTTTTAAGGAAAATATAGTGTAATGCAAAATATTTGGTGTTGCTAAGCATTTATCTAATTTATAATTTTTAGTGAAAACATTTTTAGTAAATGTTGGTAACCTCGAAATGCTAGTACACTGAACGGCTAGAATTATAAATAATTTTGTTGCAGAGTCCAAATATTTGCAACTAGCTATATTTTAGTTTCTATTGTAATCTTTGATGAGGTGAGAACTATTTTCAGTGACAATTTATCATTAAAATAATAGTTTTCGAAAAGAAATACTGTGATATGTTTTTTAATAATGTTAAAAATTAAATTTAGTCGGAAAACTTATTTCCGTCAGTGGATTACTAAAATTAACCCGTTATTTTTTCAATAATTTTAGCAAGTGAGTAATTTAATTGCTATCTGTTTTGTATAGTACATTTATGGTAAGAAAACAATATTCAAAAATATATTATTAATAATAGAACGATTAAGTGTTTTATTTTTAAATTAACTATTTATTTTTGAAATATCACCATACGAAACAATGCAAATAACATCTAACCATGCAAATAACATCTAACCTTTTTATCGTAATTGGACCCAAAACTAGTTCTTTCAAACCATCCCATATTTGTTCCTTTAATTTTCCATCAGCTCAGCATACTGCGAAAATTTGAAGTACTTCGTAAAATTTTAAACATGGTTTGAAAATAAATGCTGAACTCTTTCACAATTTATTTCAATTTTTTTTTTCGATTTTACGTTGTCATTTTTAATTTTCTTATTTATTATTTAATTAAAATTTTTTTATACTTTGAGAAAGGGGCGTTATTTCTCAATGAATTTTATAATTCAACATTGACTACAAAACTATTTGGGTCTGTATATGTAGGTGTTTTTTACATTTTTGAGTACTGGTTTTCCAGTACTGAATATTTTAAATGCACATGAGTTAAGATCTGGAAAATGCTCGAATGAATACCATCAAACTGAATTCTGACCTAAACGAATTAATATCTTTTTTCAGTACAGAATACGGAAAGAAACTCGCCAAATCAAATACAACCCCTTCTACACCTGGAGGTTGAATATCAAAAATTTCGAAGTAGAGTTCTACTCGACTGAGTCCTTTATCAAACTGTTGTTTTATAAAGGACTCAGTCGAGTCTGAAACGTCACGCAAAAATAAATAAGAACAGTATTGAACCGGGAAAACTTGTATTTTCATTTCAAAATGTACCGTGAAAACACCAAAAAATAAGATACATAATGTACATATACCTACACTCTATTAACAACTCAACAATGTTTAGGTACTCAAACACTAATATGGCAAAATTCATTTGGAATGGTAAAAAAATCTATCCGCAACATTTTAAAATAACGTCTGGTTTTTAGGAACTTCCTTTCTCCGAATTGTTCCATTTTACTTTATTATTTTAATAATACAGTATTTACTTTATTATTTCAATAATAAAAAAAAAATTTGCCACCCTTAAAATTTTTTTTTCACGTTTCATGACTAGTAGACACGAAAAACCCGAAAAAAAACTTAAGTCCGTCAGTCCGCCGTACGCCGTACATCGACCGCTGTACGCAAAATCGTTTGAAGACTCGTAGCTCCCAAACCCTTTGAGGTATTAAACTGAAATTTTTTTTATGAATAGACTGGGTAGGTTTCTTGAAGTGACCATATTTTGAAGAGTGGGGTGCGAGGGGGGAAGTGGGTGAAGCGTTTTAGACGGAAAAATTTGTTTTCGAGATCTCAGCAACCGCTTACGCTAGGAACCTGAAACTTAGAACTTATATAGAGCTTCAATAGTGGACCGATTTGCAAAAAAATTGCTGATATGGGTGAAGGGGTGTGGGAGTGGGGGGAAAAATAATGCGTCCAAAACGCAAAAAAGCCAAGATCGACACATTCTAAAATCCATACCTCCTAAACGGTTAATATCACGAAATTAAAACTTTATGAATATCTGTAGGTATGGACAATAGATCGGAGAGAAATTTTTGAGTGGGGGCAGTGGCGTACGGAGGTGGGGGGTAAACTTAAGATTACGATATTTCATGAACCAATTGCACCAGACAAAAAAAAATCGGTTTCTGTATAAAGGTTGACAAATGAAGTTTGCTGAAAGTAAAATTTTTTAAGGGGGCGGTGGAGCATGAATGTGGAGGTGATAAGAATTTTTCTAAAAATCACGTCTCATATCTCAAGAACAGTGTAAGATAGATACTTCAAATTTTTACCAGAAAAAAAAGTTTTGGGGGTAAGGGCGTAGAGGGTGAGAGTGGGGGAGTTTGAAAAGGAAAAGATTGCGATTCTAATATATCTCAAGAGCCTATAATGATAGAAATCTGAAACTTGGTATTTATATAGAGCTATAGTAGTATCATCTTGCAAAAATATAATTTTTTATAGGGGTAGTATGGTACGAGGGTGAGGGGTGTTTTTCCTATCTATAGAACGGCTTATGCTACTAAGTTTAAACTTGGTACGTATATGTAAATTAACGAGAAGAGTAATTTAGATAACAACATTTTTAAATATTCATTGGCGTTTGGAAGGGGGGCGAAAAAAATTATCAGTGAAAATGGAATGCATATAATTTTTACGATTTTCATCATATCTATTAGATCTTCCCAAATATTGAATTCATTTAAATGCTACGGCTTCTTCATATAAATATCTAGAAAATGTTTTCAGGATTTCTTGAAATTCGACCCCTAAGAGGGTGTAAATGGGTTTATACCTTTTCACGGTCAAATTAGATTTAGACCAATTTTTCACTTTCACGGGCTTGCGTAATAATCGCCTAAAACTTGTTCTTAATTTTTTTCCTTTTTCAGCCCCTAAGAGGGTATAAAAGGGTTGAACACGTTTTCACGAATTCCGTCATTTCTTTTAGAAGTGATAATAAATTGAATTGTTTTTACTTTCTTGTTCTGTCTTCATATTTATCTATTAACTCCTTTCAGAATTTTTAAATATTCAACCCCCAAATGGGTGTAAGGAGGTTGTACATGTTTTCACAGATTCTTACACATTGCTTAGATCTGATGATATATCAAATCCATTTTTACTTCCTAAGGTTTCCCATATAAGCGCCAAAAGGTCAATTTCAGTATTTTTAGTTATTCAATCCTAAGGGGTGTGAGGGAGTTGTATGCTTTTCAAAGCTACGACATATTTCTTAGGTTTTATGAGATATTAGATCACTTTTCACTTCCACAGACCTTTTATATAATCGCCTACAAACCCATTTCTCAATTTTTGGATATTCAACCCCCAAGGGCTTGCATATGTTTTCACAATTCTTGCCATCCCTTAGTTCTGATAAGATATGAAATTCGTTATTACGACATTTGATGTAATGACCTAAAAATCAATTTCACGATTTTTCGAATTTCAAAATCCCACGTGTCGCATGAGATATCAAGTTGCTTCTTATGAAATCGTTAAAAAACCTGTTTCACAATTTTTTCGAAATTCAAACCCCAAGTGGAAGTACTGGGTTTGTAAACGTTTTAACAATTCGTCATATCTCTTAAGTCTGATAAGGCAACAAATTCGGTTTTACTTCTATGGGCATAATTCTATGTACATAATATACCGAAATTCGAATTATCTACACGTCCTTTTTCAATGTCTATTTTAAATTACAATCTCTATTTTAAATATTTCCATTTTAAGAACAAAATTAACTTTCCAAGAAACTTCATAATCTCGAAACAACTGATGATATACTTCGACTTTGACCGCTTTCGAACTTTGACCCGAAAAATAATAAAGTTTCGCCCATACCATTGGCAGATTTTTTTAAAGAAATTTATGAACATTCACCCACAAGCTCAATAATCTAAAAACATAATGAATTTTCCAGGAATAGAAACTTCGACTTTAACAAAGAAGAGAAAGTCAAAATTTTGAAAAACTGGGCGCAACTTTATTATTTTATGGGTAGTAGTCCGAAACGTGTTGGTGTGCGCGTGGGTGTGGGTGTAGAGAGTGATGGTGGGAGGGGTGGAAATGAAAAAAATTTAGTTTTAATTTCTCGAAAGCCGCAAAGGATAGAAAGCTAAAAATTGATAACTGTATAGATGTGCTATAGAGACATCTCAGAAAAATAAAAGTTTTGATAGTGGTTGCAATGTACGGGGGTGGGGTGTGGTTTTTCATATTTCAGAAACGGTTTATGCTAGAAAGTTGAAACTTACTAAAGAAATATATAATAAGAATAAACAGGAGGCTATTTGGAACGTTATTTTTTGGGTTGTTAGTCTCATAGTAACCTACAGCACATCTCAGCATTAAACACGTTTCTGACTTCTACCCATAAAATAATAAAGTAGCGCCCAGACTGTTGGCAGATTTTTTAGTTTTCTATTCATTACAGTTTTCGAGAAATAAAAATCAAAATGTTTTCCTTTCAACCCCTTTTCACCATCACCCCCAACACCCACACCTCCAACATTTTCCCTACTAGAAGTCTACTGACTCCAACTCCTGTAAAATTTTCAAGTTCATACCTTGTACGGTTCTCGAGATATAAAAATTGAATTTTTTGAAAAATTGCTATCCCCCCACTTTCATGCACCACCTCTCCCCTCAAAAAGTTTACATTCAGTAGACTCAACTTGTGATCCCATATACAGAAACCAAATTTTATCTTCCTGGTGTAATTGGTTCGGAAGATATTGTAATCCAAAGTTTTTCACCCGAATGTTGTATGTTAAAACCAGCATCCTTCACCCGTTTGGATGTTTGTCATGTAGAAGAAATGAGCTTTTAAAGTTGCAATTTTCCAATAGTGCCAGCTACTATATTGCAAATATCAAAAAAACCTACATTTTCGCGTGACTACCATACAAAAGTCCTTCTAAAATTAGTGATCAAATGTGAGCTTGCTCAAAACTAATATTGAATGTTAATGAACACAAGTTTAAGATTTCTATTATTTGTACGTGTCATTGTAAGATAAATAGTCGCGATTGATATAATAGCGTATGACGCATTGCATTAAATCTTAAAAATATAGTTCCCAGCGTTAAAGAGTCAACTACATTATTTAAACGTTGCTCAGCGTACTTATGATATAAATTAACAACGAACAGTCTAAAATAGTTCAGTGTCTTATCTCGAAATTTGTTAACTGCAGCATCACGTTTTATTCACTGCAAAACTACAATGACTCTGGGTTTTCAAGTTCAAAAACGCGAAAATACTAAAACTATTAAAACAATTTATAATTATGCAACGGAGTTGATAACCGGTGAGAAATGAGTAAACAGTAGTTCAAACATATACTTCATTTGGAACAATGTAGTAATACTGAAGTCGTACCTGAATTGATTATCTACGTACCTATGCAGAGTTTTTGGTAATCTCATTGAATTTTTCCATTAGAAGCTAAGGTGTTATTTCGGATGTTGTCAACCGAAGAGTGTTTTTCACTCCTTCTTCATACGGGAGGAAAATATCATAAAATTGTTAAATATTTGGAATTTTATGTAATCTAGAGTTTTATCTGCTATTTATTTAAATTATTAACAAATAAAAAAGAGCTTTTGAAGATTTAGTGTGATGAATGAATCAAGGTTTGTTATGTTTTCATTCATGAAATGGTTCCAAGAAAATATCGAACTACACTAAGTAAGTGCCGGATATTTAAGGACCTTTTGATATTCGGAATTTGAATAAAAACCCGGAAACGAAACTTGATAGAGTGCCGGATTTACTAAAGAATTGTACAGGTGCATAATGCTATTTTATTTTATTTATTTCCTAGAATTTGCTTGATCAATTTATTTTATGGTTCTTGTTTATGTTTATAAAAGCAGGGAAAACAAAATGGACCAAACCCAAAACTTTATTTCAACAAAACCGACAATGTTTTGTTGTAGATGTGTTTCGATTTTGAGTTTTTTTCAATAGCGCAAACAATAGTTTAAGTTCCATCAAGCTGTTGAAAAGTTAAGTTGAGCTTAACAATTAATAGTATCAAAATAAAAGCAAGCTGGAAGAATATAAAAAAGTTAACTTTATGCGCAAAGAAGTGTGTTGACAAAAAATAAAAAAAATTATGTAATTTAATTTCGTACAAAAATCTATTTATGTATATAAAAGAGGATGTATGTATGTTCCCTATAGACTCCTAATCCGCTCAACCGATTTTGATCAAATTTTCAGGGAACATGTAGAATAGTCCCGGCATGGTTCCTGTGAAGTTTGGTAATAATCGAAACAAAAACAATTGTTTTTTCGACATTTTTCCATTTTTTTTCGCGATTTTAGTACCCTGGTTCTTTAATTGTTTGTTTGTTTGTCCCGTATTCCTTCCTATACCATTCATCCGATTGCGATAAAACTTTGTTGATATGTTGAGCGCACGCCCGCGAAGCTTTCTGTATTAGTAAAACTATTCTACAATAGGTGACAAGGGACACAATCAAATGAGTGTGTTTCATATATTCGTAGTTTAATGGAAGCAACGGGAGAAACAGGAGACACGAGAGAAATGGGAGCAACGCGACCAACAAAGCAATGGAAGCAACGGGAGTAACGGGAGCAATGGGAGCAACGGAGCAACGGGTGCAACGGAAGTAACTGGAGTAACGGGAGCAACGAGAGAAACAAGATTGGAAACCGCTGGATTTGCAGTTTTGATAGTATAGCACCATACAAAAATGAGTGTAGCCGTGGGACGCGGCTAAGAGCTATATTACGAGCTCTCGAGCTGTCGATTTATTGCAATGATGAAAAAAATGTGTGTCTGAGAATCTTGAAGCCAACAATGGTTCGAAGGGTCCTTATTTCAATTGGTAGAGTATTCCACAGTTTAATAACACACACAAAAATCTACCAATAGTCTGGACAAGACTTTATTAATTTTCGGGTCAAAACTCGAAAAGCTGTTAAAGTTGATGTGCGATAGAATGCTTACGCCACTGTCACATGATCTATACATTTTGAGTCAAACTTCGGCACGCGGTCAACATGGAAATGTAACATCGGTTACTTGGAGATTAGGGGATTTTTTAGAAAGTTAATTTGTTGCCAGACTAGAAGTAACAATTTCTAAAACATCGATTTTTGCCGATTGTGTATACATAAAAAAATCCGTTGTATAAATAAAATCCTGAAATTACTTTTTAGGCAATTACACTAAAAGCACTTAGAAGTATTAACCAATTTGCCTCATCAGACCTAAGAGATATGACGAAATTGGTTAAAACGTATGCAACCCCCTTAACTCCCTTGGCTATATATTCCAAAATCCTGAAATTAAGTTTTAGGCAATTGTATAAGATGCCTCAGGAAGTTAAAATCAATTCGATATGTCACAGATCTAAGCAATATATTAGAATTCGTGTAAATGACCTTTTACACCTCCTTAACGATAGTTTTTCAAAAAATCTCTTTTTATGCATTTATTTGAAGAACCCGTAGGTATGAAATTAAAACAATATTTTGCAGTATCAGGAGAATAGTGATGCAACTGCAATTTTGATAATTTTACAGGAGGGCTAAAAAAACTATATTGTGTTTTTGCTATTCTTGCATAAAATCATCAAAACTACTTATGACGTCATAAAAAAGAAATGAAAAAATTTGCAGTTGCGTCACTGTTCTTCTGACACAGCGATTTCAGAAGACGTAAGAGATATTGAAGAGATTCTTACGTATATTATTAATATTCGTAGATCTCCTTCTTAAGATTGATAATAGTTGATAATCATGAAGAAAATCTTCTTCTTTTGATTGATTAAAGCTGATAATGATGTTGCAAGTTTATAGCTCAATGTTGAAAAAGAAGGTTAAATAATTGATCTTCTTGTCGGCCTTGATAAATAAAATCTCACATATTAATATTAAGATTATATTAAGATTAAACTTTTTATATGTTAAAGGCAAACACAATTTATTACAATCGAAATCAAATTAAGTCTTGTAAATTAAATATGAATTAAATATTTTGTAATATTATTTTTTAACGTTACATAAATTGGAAATATTTTATTGACGCGAATAATTGATAAATTAAATGTTAAAAGGTTTAAGTTTAAATTAGTTCTAAGAAATTAATTGATTTTATATTTTAAAATATTGTTGATCGACTGATCGTTTAATCAAGACTGAAAAAAAAAACAATTTAATTTTTTTTAAAAAATGATTTCAGTGACGACTTTGATTGACTACTCAAATAAACAAAGTCGCCTAAAAATCTAGCTGTATTGACAGTTGCAAAAACATTACTTTGTTAAGGAGAAAAATTTCGCTAAATGTCGTTAAATGCCACTACAATATGACGAAATTCGTGAAAATATATACAACTCATTACCACTTTTTTTTTTTTTTACCCTCTTCCGTTCGCCAATTGATATTTAAAAAGAAAAAAAAAACAAATTTTCTAATGCATTTACATATATCCCTCCAAAATTTCAAGTTTCTATCATAAGCTGTTCCAGAGATAGGCAAAAGTCTATGATTTTGCGAAACTTTGGATTACAATATCTTCCGAACCAATTACACCAGGAAGATAAAATTTCAATCACAAGAGGAGTCTACCGAAACTAAATTTTTTGAGGGGGGAGGTGGGACAGTAATTTTTAAAAAAATGTAATTTTTATATCTCAGAAACCGTATGAGATACGATCTTGAAAATTTTACAGGAGTTGGGGTCGGTAAGCTTCTAGTAGTGGTGTGGGTGTTGGGGGTGATGGTGCAAGGGGTTAGAGAGGAAAACATTCTGATTTTTATTTCTCGAAAACAATAATGAATAGAAAGCTAACAATTTAGGATTATATAGAGCCACTATGGAGACATCCTAAAAAAATAAAATTTTTGATAGGGGTATCAAGGTACGGGGGAGAGGGGTGGTTTTTTATATCTCAGAAACGGCTTATGCTAGAAAGTTTAAACTTAGTACGTATATGTAGATGTACTATTAGAGTAATTAAAGCAAAAAAAAAGTTCAGATTTTTATTGGCGTTCGGCGTTGAGTAAAAAAAAATTTCCGTGAATCCACATTTTCATAAACTTCGTTAAAACTTTTAGACATGTCGAGCTATCAAAGCAATTTTACTTCTGCGGGCTATTTGTATAAGCGCCTAGTAACGATCTTCAAAATTTTTCGATATCCAACCCCTAATGGGGTGTAAAGTGGTTGTGTACATATTCACGAATTCTGATATATTTCTTAGGTATTTTGAGATTTGGAATTCACTTTTACTTCTATAAGCCTTAAACGTAGTCGGGGAAAAACCGATTTAAGTATTTTTCTCAATTAAACCCCCTGGGGGTATTGTTAAAGTTTTCACTGATTCCGAAAATCTCTTAGGTTTAATGTGATCGAATTCGCTTTTACTATTATGAATTATTCTATTGATAAAAAAATAAGTAAGTAAATAAAAAAAATCTGCCAACAGTCTGGGCGCAACTTTATTACTTTATGGGTAGAAGTCCGAAACGTGTTTAATGATAATATGCGGTGTAGGTTACTATGCGACTGACAACCTAAGAAATAACCAGGAGGCTTTTGTATACTAGTCATAAACCTAATTTTTTTGGTCAATGTGTTCACAGTACATTTTGAATTAAAAATACAAGTTTTCAGGGTTCAATACTGTTTTTGTTTATTTTTGCGTGACGTTTCGAACTCGACTGAGTTTGATAAAGAACTCAGTCGAGTCCGAAACGTCACGCAAAAAAAAAATAACAGTATTGAACCCGGAAAACTTGTATTTTCTGGTCATAAACCGTGTAAAAAAAATTTTATGGATAGACATTTTTTTTTAATCCATGTCCTTGTCCAGATCAGGCGTCGAGTTTACGAGCTCTGACAAGGAAGCTTGAAGCAAATGTCGATAGATTTAACCCAGCTATGCCAAGTGTACAACTGTATCAACTGGATGGTTACCACATCAGGATTTCTCTTTAAGTACCTTTCAATGAATTTCGTAAATGTTAATGAAGTCGTTCGTTAGATGGAGTAGAGATATTGTTACATTTCGTTTTTATCAACTCTAAAAACAAATAAACGTTTTTTCGTTCACTATAGCCTTGAAATTAAAATAAAAGCAAATCCGAACTCGATAATTTAAATCCCAATGTCACTTTATTAGGCAGCAATAATTTCTTTCCGGTCTCCCATCACCCCTAAAATTCCATCTAAAATTCTAGTTTTGGAACTGTGCCGTCCAGGCCAAAATTAATTGCAAACCACCAATTGCAATATTTATTTTCCGTTTGGGTTACACGTTCAAATCCTCTTCAAAATTTACCGAAATTCTACCAAAGCCCTCATAGTACAACAATAAAAGCAATGGAGTTCGATCCATTCCGTATCTGGACCCGAAAGCAGAAGATCACCGACACCGAAAACGCCCTCCTAAATCTCCAGGCCGAACTCCGCCGGAAGGACGAAGAGAGGACACGAATTGAGTCCCAAGTACTGCATTTGAGCGAGGAAATTATCGCCAAGGACGATGTGATCTACGACCTTCAGGTAAAAGTTATAATCCTTGAGCAATCAGTTCTGCAGTTGACCAGTGAATCGGCCGAAAAGAATGACAATAAAAATATGGCGGAATTCTTAAAAGCGGAGCTGGTGGGACGCGAAAAAGAGGTTATGCAGTTGACTAGAGAGCGCGATATGCTTAACTGGAAGCTGATACACGAGCGTAAGTATCTGATAGTTGGAAGTAATCTCATTTTGAGCTTCTCATGTTACAGCTTCGCGGTCCCATACCGAGATTGAGGATGAAAGGAACAAATTCCGTCTTCGAAATGACCAGCTCAAAGCATCTAACGCCACCTTGACCGGCGAGCTGGACAACTTGACCGACAAGATCGATATCCTTGCCAAGCGGAACATGGAGCTCACTGACCAGCTGGAGCGACGCAATGCTTTAACAGATCAGTTGAAGGTTGACTTTGAAGCAGCAATCGAATCCCGAGCTCGACTTCTCGAAGAAGTCTCGTCCTTGAAGCAGCAACTGGGCGATGTGCAAACGACCATCAATAGCTCATCGAGCATAAATCAGCGGCGCTATGTCCGAGGCAAGAGTGGCGAAAAGCTCGTGGCGTCAATAAAACTGTGGCCTGAAGCAATGTCACGAATGCTTCTTAAATCTGGAACGGCTAACACAAACCAATCGACCGAAAAGGAAAACCGTCCGGTGCTGGTTCCGAGCAATTCGAACCGTTCCGTCCGACGCATTCTCTCAACGATGTCGGTGAAAGCGATTGAGAAGGATACGGTTCGCAACCTGGTCCGAAATATTCAAAGCGGCTCCTCCGCCCGCTCTTCAGCTACGCCGAGGTCAACGCCGTACCAACTAGTCGAATCAGCACCGTCCTCCGCGATCGAATCGAACGAATCGGATACTTCCTCACGGCGGGCAGTTCTGGACGATATTCGTGATATCCACAAAAATAAGGCGGTCTTTCAAGGTCAAGCCGTGAAGATCAGGAGTCTTTCGCCGGTCAGAGAAGTCCTGGATGGTTCCAATGCTTCGCCCATAAATCGAAAAGGTCCTTCATTGCTGTTGGCGGAAGTTAGGACAGCACGCCAACAGCTAGTTAACGGAAACAGGTCCGCACGGCTATCCAAACTTAACAATAGCGCTACAACCAAAAACTCTTCGTCGAAGGAGAGGCAGTCGCGCCAACGGTCTATGTCGGCAAGTCACCCGCTCTCGGAAAATAGCTCTGTGCAAAAAAAAACTATGGTTCCGCTAATCAATAACTTCTAAATTTATGAGTTTTATCTTTCTGACAATGAAATAAAATAAATTTGCGAAATTTCGTGGATTTTTAGTTTCAAATTTGAAAAGTCGTTACTTTTCCCTTGCAGCAGATATCCAAACCATTTTGAATTAAACGTACTCAATAGGATGATGCTCCATCCACACAAAAAATGTATTCGCTGGACGTGTCGCGCTGACATTTGAGAACGTCATTGTGACGCGCGTCAGTTTTGGGTTGTGGTATTTTTATTATTTCTTGCTTTCTGTAGTTATTCTAAGAGAAAAAGTATGAAATGGGATCAAAAAAGCACAAGAAACATAAATCGGAACGCCGGGATCGCTATGAGGGTAAGCTGTGTTCTAATTTTCGCAGAAAATTTGTGCAATTCTGCGAAATGAGCAGCCGGCATTTTCCAAACTTTGTGCAACGTTTTTCCGATTTTCCGCTAAATTTTTACCGTTTCGACGTTTTCAGAATATAGCCTGGACCGACCGAGTGGCTTGAAACTAATTCTCAAAGTCGGCGGCAACAATTCGACGCCAGAGTACGGAAATGACTCGCCGGCATTTGGAGCGCACGGCGAAGGAGCCTCAACGTCTTTCGTCGACGATTACACGGAAAAGCCGAAAAAATCGAAGAAGAAGAAAAAGAAGAAGGACCGCGAAAAGAAGCACAAACACCACAAGGAAAAGCGACATCGCCACCGCGACGATTCCAGCCAGGAGGAGATGAGCTACGGCGAGGAAAACTCGCAACATATGCAGGAGAGTATTCTGCGCTACTCGGGCATAACAACGGACCATAGTCCCGCCTGTCGGCCGATATCGAAACCGCTCCTCCCGCTGAAAATCGAAGAGGATGAACATTCGGCCTCCGATAGCCCCGAGAAAAGCATCACAGATTCGATTCCACCGCAAATTCTCATCCCAAGTCCGGGCGCTGCTTCGACGCCGGGCACTGCTTCAACGCCTGGTAGCACGTCTGCATTGACCCCGAAACCGTTGGAGGCCCCTAAAACGCCCAGTTCGTCGAGTGAGTCAGGTCGCGAGCCGCGTACTTGTGTCCTTAAACTGAAGCAAAGTCGTTCGCCCGTCTCCAAGCTCCTCGACCATTTGCTTCGTTCGCTTGAAAAGCGCGATCCGCATCAGTTTTTCGCGTGGCCCGTAACCGACGACATTGCGCCCGGCTACTCCTCGATCATCTCGAAGCCAATGGACTTTTCGACTATGCGGCAGAAAATCGACGACAACGAGTACTCGACGCTTGTCGAATTCGCAGACGACTTTCGACTGATGTGCGAGAATGCGGTACGCTACAATCACGTCGAGACCGTCTATCACAAGGCGGCCAAACGGCTGCTACATTTGGGCGGAAAGATGCTACAGCCGGACCATTTGATGCGCGGTCTAAAGCCGCTGCCGGGGTACATGCGCGAGTTAACGTCCAAGGAACTCGGCTTTGAGATGCCGTTCTACCACGGCGACAACGACCTACAAATGATGGACTCGGCTGACGAGGGCGCTTCAACCGGAGCGGACGAGCCAACTGCTGCCCAACTCGAAGAGGAAGAAAAGCGTAGGGCATTGAGGTAACTCCCTTCACTCCACATTTCTTGTCGTTTAATTTCGCATTCTCAACTCGTTTTAGACTCGAACACGATCCGAAATCCCGCTTCGAACCATACGTCGATGATCTAACGTCCGAAGAAATACTCGCTCAAGTTCAAAACGCTGCCCGTTTGGCAAAGAAGAAGCTAACAGCGCGACAACAAGCACACAATATGGGCTTCTTGCGACAAAACAAGGACGGAACCACTACGCTCAAGATTCTGCTTGAGGGCTCGAATCAAGGACCAGAGAAAGTCGTCTCGCTCGGCAATTTCATTGGAAAGTTGAAGCAGGGCACCGGACAGTTGCAAGGTTTTCGCGAAGATCGACGCAATACTGCGAAAATTGTTAAGCCGCTAAATTACGGAGCGTTTTCATCCTTTGCGCCAATCTACGATTCGCGATTTTCGAATCTGAGCAAAGAGGAAACTGAACTGGTTCTTAGCACGTACGGTGAGTGAAATTTTCTTCTTTCGTCTTTATGTGTACAACTTGTCTGTAAGAGGCGGCTTATGACAGGGAAAGACGGAGAAACATTTTCCTGATTTTTGCCGTTAAGTTGCTTACAACGGACACGCCATAAAAGTAAATAAGTAGCTCTAAAAGCAGTAGAATTAATCTTGAAGAAAAATTAAATAAGAAGCCGTTCAGGGGCCCTATTATTAAAATTTCAATATCGGAATTCGTAAAGTTATCCGACTCGCCTCGAATCCGAATTCGTAATTTATTCCTGTTGAACTTCATTCCACCGATTTCAAATTTCCAAAATATTTCCAATCAAAAAGATAGTGAATTTGTAGAAATACGTCCTGTTGCTCTGGGAAGCAAAGTAATTGCTTATATCATTAACATTTCGAAACCCACCTTTCTGCGAAGTAGCACTTCTCGCCACTAGACCTGAAAATGACATTGGATCACGCGCAGGATGCGAGGATAACAAGTACATCACTGTGTACTGTAACGTCTTCGGTCTTCGGACTAAAACACACGACTTGTATATCGTTACTACTGATTCAGATGTTGACTTTGTTTGCCTCGCCGAGGCGCTGCTCAATGCTAGTTGTATGGACTCTAAAGTCCTGTAGCTTCAAAGTCTTTCATCGCAATCGTCACCTGAAGGACTCAAACGCTCCGGTTTATGGTGGCGTACTATGTGTAGTTTGGCGCACACTACCCGGTTGTTGAATACGGGCATCGCATCGAGAGTAATATTTTTTCCAACGTCAAGGCCGTTCGGAATTTTGTTAATTCACTGGGTCATTCCATCAAGAATCGCATAAAAAGGTAAATTTTGTGACCTTACCATCCTTTTGAAAATTTGTGTACTTGAAGAATTAGTGAAAAAAAAATATAATTTTTCTATCTAATTTTTTTTGTTAGTTACAGTATGTTAAAGATTTCGCAAAAATTGTGTCTAAGTCCTCTTTAAAAATTCATATCTCTGTTAATTTTGATCATAGAATTATTTTAAAGGGGAAGCTTGTCGCAAAATAAGAAAAATACCAATCAAAATTATCCTTAAAATTTTTTTTCAAGGATAACGATTGAATATCTCAAAAAGCAATTTTTTTTTTATTTTTTTATATTTTGTGTATTAGGTATAGGGGAGAGTGCTGTACCTTGGAACGAAAATCACTTTTTATTTTTTTATGCAAAATGTACTACATGTAACGCGATGAAAATTTGAGGGGATAACAATGACCCACTTACTTATAATTAATTTTTTTTCAGCGAACAATATCATTCCAAATTTGAAAGAAAAAAAATTGAAATTTCAAAAAAATTTGTTCCAAGGTACAACGTTTCGTTGTACCTTGGAACGCTTGCAAATTAGGTAAAAATAAAGAAAATACTAACTTGGAAAATGCTAAAAGAGATATTTATTAAACATAATTAAAAAAATTCATCATAAAATAGTAAAATAAAATATGTTAAAATGGATAACTATGTAGTACATAAATAATTTATTTAACATTGAATTTATGGAATGGAAAATTAAAACATATTTTTAGCATCGATGGGAGCCTTACAAATCCCATTCTTACTGCGAGGCATTTTCTGCAAAAAAAAACACTTTTGTCAGTCAAAACACCTTAGTTTTGTATCAGGATTGCTATTTTATGCCATTCCAAGGTACAACACGTGTGACGTTCCAAGGTACAACATGGTCCGTTAATTGAATAAAAGATATTTTTTTAAACCTCCTAATTATCTTACAATCAGATGTTATAGAAAAGAGATAATACACACCTTATTGATAATAATCCTGCATAAAACGATTGTATACCACTACAACACAATAGTTTAATTATTAAACAAACTTAGTTAAAAAAATTACTCACACTAACCTCAAAACAAAAATATCAACAAAAACGCAAAATAACCGACAAAGTAAAGTGATAACAAGACAGGTTGTCTTGATATCAGCTGTTGTAAATGTAGTTCTTGATTCACACACCAGAATGTTCTTTTTAAACACAAAATTAACAACGTTCCAAGGTACAGCACCTTCCCCTACTGTTTTTCGAAACATATCAAAAAATCAACTTGGAATCTCAATGGGAAAAAAAATCGAAGAACATCACGGGTTCTCAATTATTTCATAGAAAGGATACTAGATATATGGCCAGCTGTTAAATCATAAATTTAAGCTAGTTTAGTTCAATAATAATTTAATTGAGCTACTAATTGGTTAACAAGATGAGTGTTTTCTAATAAATTTATCCCAAAAACCATTAAATTGAAAATAACAACATGATTATCTCATTTGGTATGTCTTACTAACCAGAAAATAATAGGTAGGCAAGTAAAGCAAAAAAAAATGGATATCAAGTAAATGTCCTTTTTTGGTAGGTATGTATATAAATACGGGCTTGCCTCAGATACAATTCAGTCGTGCTTCCAGTATTTAGAAGACAAAATCGAATTTATTATTTTACAAATCATGGAAAAAAACCATACGTTCGTTATTCACAATTGCATTGCTGTAATCCTTTTGGAGAATCAAAACATTGTTCAAAAATGTCGGATCTACGACCTGTGCAATCATGGATGATTTCTAGAGTACCAGCGATGACTTCAGCAGTAAAAATTTGCTCTTCCTGTAGAAATAGGGTTCAAATGCTACCAGGAACATCAACGGAGACTACTGATGATGATCGGGCCTATTACGAAACTCGACTCGATCAAAAAACTCACATTCTGCGACTATGAAACTCGACGAGTGCCTACTTGTCGAGTTTCACTCGACTTTTAGTCGAAAAAAAAGCGTGAGATAAGAGAACTGCGTATTATAAGAGCCGATCGAGTGAGTATTTTCTTATAAGAAATGTCACACTCACTCGACTGCTGGAAATGAAGTGACTTTCCAATTGTCGAGTTTCATAATACCAACTTTAGCTCGAGTCGAGTCCAAATGTGAGTCGAGTTACTCACTCGACTCGAGTTTCGTAATAGGCCCGGATATGTTAGACCAGGAAGAAGAACCTTTCGCTTCGGATACGGATGAGGAGCCCAACGACGATGAAGAGCTAGACCAAAAATTCATCAGCACGGAAGCCGCATTGAAGTCATTAAGTGAATGTCTTCAATATTTAGGAGAAGAACCGTTCGACAAAAGACGATGTACCAGAGAAAACTACATTCGGAAAAAGCTTGAAGATATGAAAAGAATCGTATCAAAAAAAATTATTGGATTAGAAGATCAAAAGGACCAACCACTAGAGGACGAGATGATTCACAGATTGAAGACTGAATATTCAACCGCCAGTGACAAGAATAACAAGGAATTTATTTTATCTGTAAGTCCTGATAAATGGACTAGAAAAAGAACAACTGAAGAATTTCCTTGAACATCTTTGTATGCAGTTCGAAAGTACAAACGGACATCAGATTCTGAAAGAGATCTACATATCCCACACTGGAGAAGCCTTACTTCCGATATCATCAAGACAGTGGAAGACTTCTACAGTAAGGATAATATAAGTCGAGTCGAGTCGAGATTTTATTTCAATCAAAATAGACGGCAAGAAATATCACGTCCAAAAACGTTTGGTTTTGGGGAATTTGAAGGAAGTGTACCAGCACTTTAAGGAAACTTATCCTTAACTGAAGGTACGATTTTCCAAATTTGCTTCCCTACGACCCAAATACTGTGTTTTGGCTGGATCTTCAGGAACAGATTCGGTGTGTGTGTATCATCCATCAAAACGTAAAGCTTATGCTGGATGGTTGCGGTATTAAATATTTTACTGCAAATGAAGATACACATATTTACGACTACCGGTCGTGCCTTGCTGTTGGAATATGCAATCCTCCTAATATTGGTTGCTTTTTAAACAAATGCACCGAATGTCCATCGACTGCGAACAATATAAAAATGAAGAAAATTTATTGAGTGAAGAATACAATCTTATACAAGCAATTCCTTCAACTCAAACACTACATTGCGTTATACCTGTGAGGAAAGGATGCGTGAAAATTAAAAAGTTTTCTCTATCTTCTGAAGAAGATGAACAAATTTTGTTTAAATAGATTATGTAACTAGCATGTAAAAATAAAAAAAAAGTTTCTCATGTAATTTCAAGGATGTTTTAATTTTTTATTTAAGTTTGTGCTAGATGTTCATTGTTCATAATAGAATACCATATATATATATATTTTGTTGAATCTATTATTGATTTTTTATATTTCTACTAGTTCAAATATTATTACTCAGTGTCAAATCATTTTAAATTTAGTTACTGTTATCTGGAATGAAATGCATTAATAAAATACTCCGTTGAAATTTTAATTTTCTAAACCAAATTTAATTTTTTTAATATACGAGTATTATAAAAAAAATCTGCCAACAGTCTGGGCGCAACTTTATTATTTTATGGGTAGAAGTTCGAAACGTGTTTAATGATGAGATACGGTGTTGGGTACTATGCGACTGACAACCTAAAAAGTAACGTTCCAAATAGCCTCCTGGTTATTTTTTTGGTTGTCAGTCGCATAGTACCCAACACCGTATCTCATCATTAAACAAGTTTCGGACTACTACCCATAAAATAATAAAGTTGCGCACAGACTGTTGGCAGATTTTTTTTACTTATTTACGTATTTTTTTATCAGTAGAATAATTCATAGTAGTAAAAGCGAATTCGATCACTTATTTTAAACCTAAGAGATTTTCGGAATCAGTGAAAACTTGAACAATACCCCCAGGGGGTTTAATAGAGAAAAATACTTAAATCGGGGTTTTCCCCGACTACGTTTAAAGCTTATAGAAGTAAACGTGAATTCCAAGTCTCAATATACCTTAGGAATATATCAGAATTCGTAAATATGTACACAACCACTTTACACCCCTTTAGGGGTTGAATATCGAAAAATTTTGAAGACCGTTAGTAGGCGCTTATATAAATAGCCCGCAGAAGTAAAATTGCTTTGATAGCTCGACATGTCTAAAAGTTTTAACGAAATTTGTGAAAGTGTGGATTCACGGACATTTTTTTTTACTCAACCTCTGAACGCCAATAAAAATCTGAACTTTTTTTGCTTTAATTACTCTAATAGTACATCTACATATACGTACTAAGTTTCAACTTTCTAGCATAAGCCGTTTCTGAGATATAAAAAACCACTGCTCTCCCCCGTACCTTGATACCCCTATCAAAAATTGTATTTTTCTAGGATGTCTCCATAGTGGCTCTATATAATCTTTTTTTTTCTTTTTTAGCTTTCTATTCATTATGGTTTTCGAGAAATAAAAATCAGAATGTTTTCCTTTCTACCCCCTTTCACCATCACCCCCAACACCCACACTACCAAAAGTTTACCGACCCCAACTCCTGTAAAATTTTCAAGATCATATCTGATACGGTTTCTGAGATATAAAAATGAAAATTTTTTGAGAAATTGCTATCCCCCACTTTCGTGCTCCACCTCCCCCCTCAAAAAATTTAGTTTTGGTAGACTCCTCTTGTGATCCCATATACAGAAACTAAATTTTATCTTCCTGGTGTAATTGGTTCGAAAGATATTGTAATCCAAAGTTTTTCACCCCCCACCTCCCCTCTTAAAAATGTTAGCCCTTGTCTAATCTTGAAGTATCCCTAAGGACAACAACAAAGTTTCAATCTTCTGACATCAATGGTTCAGGAGATATCGATTTTAGAATGTTTCAATCCCGTCTTTCATGCGTTAAAGACTCATTGTTTACCCCCCCACTTCCACACCCCTTAACCAATATCGACAATTTTTTTGCAATTGAGTCCATTATCATAGTACTACATAAGTTCCAAGTTTCAGCCTCCTAGCATAAGTGGTTCCTGAGATCTAGAACCCAAAATTTTTCGTCTAAAACGCTCCCCTCTCCTCTCCCCTTGTACCCCCACCCCACAAAAATATACCAGTCGTAGGGGTTCACCCAATCTACCCACCGTAAAAATTTCAATTTAATATCTCAACGCGTTTGGGAGCTACGCGCTTTCAAACGATTTTGCGTACGGCGTCTACGGCGGACAGACGGACATTTTTTTTTTTGTTTTTTTGGGGTTTACTAGTCCTAAAACGTGTAAATACAAAATTTCAGGGTAGCAAACTTTTTTGAAATTTCAGGTCGATCACAATACTTTATTATTAAAAAATAATAAAGTAAATTGATGTTTTTAATCAATTAGTAGCTCAATTAAATTATTATTGAACTAAACTAGCTTAAATTTATGATTTTAAAAGCTGTACATACATGTAGCCTCATATAATTAATTTCTCGTTATATACAAGTAAGTAATTAAAATAATTGTAACTTTTCTATGAAATAATTGAGAACCACTGATGTTCTTCGATTTTTTTTACCCCGATCCCATTGAGATCCCAAGTTGATTTTTTGATATGTTTTGAAAAACAGTATACCTAATACACAGAAATAAATACATTGCAGGACAAAATCGTTATCCTTGAAAGAAAATTTTAAGGATAATTTTGATTGGTATTTTTCTTATTTTGCGACAACCTTCCCCTTTAACATAAGTCCTATTTTATTAGTCTATGATAAAAATTAACAGAGATATGAATTTTCAAAGAGGACTTGGGCACCATTTTTGCGAAATCTTTAACATACTGTAACTAACAAAAAAAATGAGATAAAAAAAAAATTGAAATCATATTTTTCTTTCACTAATTCTTCAAGTACATAAATTTTCAAAAAAATCGACGATGGTATGGTCACAACTTTTGCGATTCTTGATGGAATGACCCCACTGCGATCTGATAATGCATTGCCTTCTCGTATGTACCTGGACGATAAGACTGCATCCGATCCCCGCAGCATAGCCCTTTAAATGGTGAATTTTCGGATGGTTAGCGGAAGGAGGATCTTAGACGAAAAATTTTGGTTTTTATATTTCCGGAACCGCTTATGAAAGGACGTTGAAACTTAGAACTTATATATTGTGTAGACATTTTTAAAAATAAAAATGTGGACTTGAATGGCCCAAGATCTACCACTACATCAAAAATAAATCCTTCTGCTTTTAGACAAGTTAGACATCCGTATTCTTATCAATTACGCCAAACTCTATTTTAGCTAAATTAAGAGCTATTATTAACGTCAAATTCAATTGCAATCTATAGGCGACGAAACCGGTGCGGAATACACCGAAAGCATTATGGACTTCTCCAAAGACAGCACATATGCCAGCATTTTAGCGAATCGTCTATTGGATTTCTTGACGCTAGGCGAACATCGCAAAACTATTGCTGCACTCTACGATTCGCAGTGTCAACGATTCGAACAGTCCGAAATCGAAAAAACTTTTCCCGATCAGGAATTTATCGACGAGGAAGAATACAAAAAGTACAAGCACACAAAAATTGATTTCGGTAAGCTTCGATCGTTGTCTAACTTGGGCATAGATATGGAATTTTTGAGCGACTTAGAGCAAAGCATGAAGACGTACGAGCTCCAGCAAAAACTTCAAGAACAATTAACTTCGAATATGGCGTTAATTGAGAAATTGCATAGTGCACAGCATGATCGACTTTCACAAACGCTTCCGCCACATTTGGCAAATGTAACCCATCCGGGCCCCGAAGAACATATCCTTGCCGCTCAAATTACTGCAAATTTAGCTGATATAGCTAAAAAGCTTCCGCCTACTGCTATCTCGGAGCCGCATGGATTACGCAAAGCTATGGGCTTATCGACAGGTAATAATTGATTTTTTTTAATTGGTCTTATTGCGATTTTCCTAAATAAAAATTTCTACTTTTACAGTTGGTTTGACGCCACTACCACAATCGCGACTAGTTGTTCCGGCAATTCTTCAGGAGCCATGTATACCGTTAACTATTACGTCAAACACTACAGAAGTACCGATGGAGATTGAATCGGATCCGATTGTAAATCCAACTCATTCTTCGGTTGACCTGGAAAGCGAATTGCGCGAATTTTTGGAAAATGGAACGGCATTAACTGTATCTCATACCGATGACAATAGCATCGAACAAATGCTGATGAATTAGATTTAAAATTTACTATCTTTTTTTTTAATATCGATTGTGAAAGATAAAATGAGACGCTAATTTTTTATGAAATACTTCAGACGATCATTGTGGATTTTTAAAAATACAAAAATATATGAAGTGCGTCGTTACGTATTAAGTAAACTTTATCAAGTTCTTTTATTTTTAAAGCGCCTTCCCTTGGACAACACGAAAATGAAAACGTGCATTCCAGTGATTAATATTTTTATTGATCACGATTGCAGGCTGGTCATAATATTAAAATTCTTAGCCGTCTAGTAAAGTTGTACCATAAGTGTTTTAGCTTTTGTATCGAGCGTTCACCTCAAGTTTTTGATTCGGATATCTTTTTAAGGGTTGTGTTGGCCGAATTATTATTTTTAAAAGTTACATTAGTGCTTTGTTTCTGTTGGAAAAAATTGAAAGAGTTGAACCCAAGTTGAAACCTGGTATTTATACTTGGTAATTTTAAAGATATATTTATATTGAGGAATCGTCACAACATTTTTAGGCATACATTAAATTATGAGTTGGTATGTACGTTTCTCCATGCTGTTGGTCCAAGTTTACGCTTCATGAAAATATGGGGAGTGTATACTTTCTTTCGTTTTCAGTCTAACGACGAAAAAAACCCCATTTGTTCCATATCTAGGAGTATGTCATTGGCCGGTCGGTTGTCGAAATTCGATCGTCTTTCATAATAATGAAAGTTGGTTTCAGTGTGTCTCCTTTTAGACTTTGCTGTGTTGTTCCGATGTACTTTATTTACACCGCATATTTCAAAAAATTTAATTTCAAATTTACAAAGTGCAATTACAGAAACTTACGGAATTAGATATTTGAAGGGAAGAAATCCATGTCAGAAAATTTATTATCGGTTTTCATTAATCGGGTGGCTGGACTGTTCTATGCAAGTGGCATAAAATAGGACATAAGACGTACGGTTTGGAACCCAAAATTTAATTTTATACTTGAGAAATTGAGGTTCTTTAGGATCATGAACAATACAATCAAATCAAATTGAACATGCCGTTTCGAAAGAGTGTTTATGAAATATATGGAAAATCATCGGTGTGGTTTGTTCATTCCCTCTGTACCATGTATTTAACATGAGTCTCGTGCCTGAGTGCCGAACCCATAGTTTGCCTTGTTTGTAATTTTCATCTTGAAGTATACTTCGTCCGCATTTTTGATAAAATCTGTTATCTGTTTGGCCAGTGTATACGTATGCAGCATATGTAGCAAAATAAATCGGCTCTATTCTTGCAGCGTCTTGGAGATATTTTTATTTAATTAAATCTTTTAGATTTCACTAGAAAGAAAGAAAATTCAGTGTTACTCTATAAATATTTTGAAAAATTGCATCATTCTGTACAAAAAAAAATTATGAAAAAGATCAAAAGAGAGATGTGATGGTCTCAGACGATTTAACAATAAAAAGGATGTGATGATGGTCACTCTAAAAAATTTATGGCCTGATCGATGGTTAGATTCCGCAAATAGTACCAACAATTTATAGATTGAAATATGATTCAATCCGAATTAAAGTTTGAATGGGAGCTCCACTTTAACCCGAAGGAAAAGGGAGAAATGCAGCCTATCATCTGATAACTGGTCCTTCAATCCTATAAAAATTTAAAATTTCATTAAAACGGACTAGAAGGTATGGTGTTATTTAAACCCAAGCGAAGGACAAAATAAAACTTAAGTTTCTGTGTAAGGTCCATACTTAAATCTGAGCAAAGCTATATGAAATCCTTTTACCAGTGTACACATTTTTTGGAATCGGTTGAAGGACTTATAAGCTATGGCGTTACTTTAACACGAGTAACAATTTAAGTTTCTTTAGGGGCTCATCTTTAACCCTAGTAAAGCTGGATGATCCTTTGACCAATAATTACCTAAATAAAAACAAAATTGTATTGCAATCGGTGGAGCGGATTAGACGCTATGGCGTAACAGACAGACTGCAGTTTCATTTTAAATATTAAAATCGATTCTGTAGGCAGTAGGACAGTAGGTCCACAACGTAAAAAAACGTGATCTTGATCAACTTAACTGCAGGCGAAAGCCTAGGGGTTTTTCAGCTTATGTTGAAATTTCTAGCACCAAAACGACAGAATTTGGCTTATCTACCAAACCAGAAGACAGAAAAAAAGGATCACACTGTTTTAAGTTAGATTATTTTGGAGCCACGTCGGTACCATCTACAATACCGTCTTTCACAAAATCCATATATTCAAAGTTTTGTACGAAGAGCGAAATGTTTTCATCTATAAATGGTTTGTCTTTTAATGCCACCAAAACCTAAATTGCTCGTATCGAAGAGATAATCCTTTTCAAAATTTTCATCATTTTTAAAAATTCAAACGGAATCCATCACATCGAAATTTATTTCGACTTCCGCACAACATCTCTTCCAAAACGACATTCGTATATTTTATGTGTCTCTGAAGACAAGACTTTTTGCAATTCAAATTTCGCATCCACATTATTCGCAGGAAACTCCTTTAGCAATCGATTTTCATGAAAGCATTCCTTCATCTCGAAATGTGTTCTATGTGAGTAGAATGAAGAGAAAAGTTCAAAAGGAGTCGTATCCTTCTTCCATCCACTTTAATGTGAAAAGTAGTAAAAAAGGAGCTGCAAGGCTACAACAGCAAAGCGAATTTATCGTTCGCTTGTATTTTTTTTTGTACCGGAAATTGGCCTTTTAATCGGATTTTATGCACCATTTTTTTGTGAAAGGTTGAATTTTTGTCTTGTTTAAAGAAAGGAAGAACAAATTTTATATATTATTTTATTTTCAATTGTGACCAAGAACTCCAAATCCGCTTGCTGTTCATGATGGCCAAAAGTACCTTGACCAGGGATGTTGAAATTTGAAATCCGGATTGAATTCGTACAACTATTTCTGCTACTTCACATACAAAAGTGCTTAGAAAATGTGTTCACGAATATTCAGATCGCGAAACTTTGTTTTGGTGCGAAGGAGAGGAGAGTGGGAAGCAATTGTGGAGAAATAAAAGGGATACCGAACTGAATCTTTTTTATGGATGGGAAGATCAAGAATCGGGCCGGATGGAAGTATACTAGCAGGTGTTAATAATTTTAAGTGCTATTTTCTGTGATACGATCCACCGTAAAAGAAAAATTCAAAAGCGCCATCTGTTCGTCGAAATTTAAATGTCGGACAATAATCTGTTATTAACTCAGAAAATGTAGATATTCTATCCGGATTATATAGGGTGTTTTTTTAGGTGCATGAGAACTTAAAATTATAATACAAGACAGAAATATTGTTGGAATGAAATTTTTTTATTATATTCTGGTAGATAATTTCATGGCATTTATTTTTTAAATATGATTTCCGTCTTATATCTGCCGCGGCTACGAGTTACATGGTCTATTCGATCAGTCCAATTTTTGACTACTTTTTCCAATAAATCTGGCCGTATGGCGTCAATAGTGGCTTGAATATTGGCTTCCAATGCTTCAAGAGTTGCTGGTTTGTCGGTATAAACGCATGACTTAATATAGCCCCATAAAAATTAGTGCGAAAACGATCAATAACTGCACGAATTGCTTGCTCAATAGGCCGATTATGTTGACCGTAAAATGGACGAAGTGCTCTATGAACATCGCGAACAGATTTATTTTTTTCAAAGTAAGTTTCCACAATTTGAAAGCGTTATTCTGGCGTTAAACGATTCCTGATGACTTGCCAAACCTTACTGAACAGAAATGTCAACACAGTTTGACATTCTCAGTTGTCAAACCACAGTTATCGATATCGATAGTTCTCATGCACCTAAAAAAACACCCTTTCCGGTGAAAAATACACGACATTGTTTCACTTATTCCACGATTGACTGGATTCTGAAGTTTGTCACTTAAAATGTTACACACTAATAAACACTTTTAAAGTCGGTATGTAAGAACAAGTAAAATCAGGGTAAATCCTTTACATATCTATTATAAAAAGGTCCTTAAATATTGGTTGCTTGGTTTCGCTTAAGAAGTCAAGCAATTTAACATTTTGAATTCGATGATAGGACTTAAGTTCCAGGTAAAGAATTGAAAAGCAAGATGTTGTCGTTATGAACAGAGTAGCCATTAAACGATAGTCCTTCAGAAAGGGAACGCTATATGCATACCTTTCATTCTGCTTATTAACCATATGCTTATCTCCGGCTACAGTTTAAATCAGAGTTCAGTATTCTTTCCAGTTTTTTGCTCATTTTTCTCCAGTAACGAGAAGCTGTTACTGCAGGCGTTTTTCAAGAAACGACTTTCAATGGCATCATATGCACTTCCTAAATATCATGTTATCTCCATCTATAAGGACCTGCTACTTTATTCCAACCGAAAAACTATTTGAATATTTAGGTCCTATGCAAAGTATAAGTAAGTCGCGATATCTCAAAATGATGGCATAAACTTCAAGAACCTTTTCAACATCCAGTAAAACCTATCCTCCGGCATCAGAAAATGAGTCCTTGGGTGTTAAACTAGGACATGAATATATCCGAAACGGGTCTGAAGTTGTCAGGGACGAGAAATGAGACGGTTCAGATGGGAGGCGGTAAATTGGGCGGAATAGCACGAAGATTTGGCGAAATA
Organism: Beris morrisii; assembly: GCA_951812415.1. Lineage (NCBI taxonomy): Eukaryota > Metazoa > Arthropoda > Insecta > Diptera > Stratiomyidae > Beris > Beris morrisii. The sequence continues at coordinate 22,835,530 of OX638311.1, forward strand.
ATAAAAATGAAATGGATATGAGGTAGTGGAGCAGCAAGAGGACATCTGAACCCCCTACAGTCCACATATGTTACCAGCGTACAATGGACAGACAATTCCCGCAATTTATTCGCTTGATTTTGGGTCCTGTGTATTTTCGGGCGGGTGATACAAGTTTGGTGTCATGGCAGCAACTCGATTATGTGTGTCGACAGTCTTGGCAGTATGGGAAAAGGAAAAGGACACGACAGTCGTGATTTATGAGAAAGCGATTTTTTGTCCGCTCATGTGGTGATGGTAGTGGTCGACGGGTGACGGGTGACGGCAGCAGTTAGAACCCGTAATAACTTGACCGACTATCATCGGTGCGGACGTGTGTCCTTGAGGAAGGTCCTCCTTGATGGCTGGGGGGGTTGTGTTTAGTCACGTATCAATGGTGGGTGACTATTATTATGTTTATCCTCTAGCACTGTAGAATATCTTCTATATGAGCCAGATGTGATGGTTTTTTTAAGGATGTGCTCTTAAGTTCATAAGAAATCACTTTTACTGGTTTTCAAGGAAAAGTTGAGAATTTTCAATGTGTTCTATTCCACCTTACTTTATATTCTCATTTTTTAAAATATTGGGATTTATTTCAGCTACGAAATCACATCAATCAAATCAAATCGAACTTTCCTATTAGAATGTGGAAAAACTTCGATCAATGCACTAGTCTTGGTAAAATGTTGAACAGGTACAATAATTGATAGAGCTTAAAAAGAAATGTTCGCGAAAATTTCGTCTTATGTGTGAAAAACTTTTAAAGATTTGATCTTGGAATTTCTATATTTATATAAAAGTTAAAACTTAGCTTTTAACGAGGGAAAGATGTATACAGATGACTACCACGGAGGATAACGTGACAAAAATCCACGATCTCGTATTGGCAGACAGCCGATTGAAAGTGCGCGAGATAGCTGAGACAGTAGGCATCTCAAAAGACCGCGTGGGTAATATACTGCATGAAATTTTGGGCATGAGAAAGCTGTCGGCGCCGTGTTTGCTCACTCCGGACAACAAGCGCAACCGTGAGACCACTTCAGAGCAGTGTTTGACACTGTTTAAGCGCAATCTGAAGGAGTTTCTGCATCGTTTCGCGACCGTCGACGAAACATGGATCCACTGGTACACACCAGAGACCAAGGAACAGTCGAAACAGTAGACTTCACCCGGCGAACGTGCTCCGAAGAAGGCGAAGACTGTCCTATCGGCCGGAAAGGTGATGGCCACCATTTTCTGGGATTCACAAGGTGTGATCTACATCGACTACCTGGAGAAGGGCAAAACGGTCACAGGGCTCTACTATGCCGAATTATTGGGCCGATTCGACGCCGAATTGTAGAAAAAACGGCCCGATTTGGCGAAGAAAAAAGTGCTCTTCCACCATGACAAAGCACCGGCTCACACCTCCGCCAAATTGGTCGAATTGGGCTACGAACTGCTGCCAAATCCTCCGTATTCTCCAGATTTGACCCCGTGCGACTTCTTTTTGTTTCCAAACTTGAAAAAGTCACTCGCCGGGCAGAAATTTGAGTCGAATGAGGAGGCCATCGCCGCCACGGAGGCCTACTTTGCAGACCTCGAGAAAACGTATTTTTCAGACGGGTTAAAGAAGTTGGAGAATCGCTGGGTCAAGTGTATCGAGCTAAAAGGAGACTATGTTGAGAAATAAATCGCCACTTTTCCAAAATTTTCATTTTTCTTTTGTAGGCTAAGTACTTATCGGACACCCCTCGTAGCTTAAGAACAACCTTTGACTTGTTATAATTCATGAATATGAATTTCTGTTCAGGAACGCACATATGTAGGAATCCTCAGCAATACGACCACCTATATAAAAACTGTATAATACCACTTATGTTGAGTCACTCCAACCCGGTGATCAAACAGCTTCTTAGGACCTGATCTAACACAGTTTCACAAACTGGCATTTTCAGTGTAAGTTTTTTCAACTGCTCTGTCCTCAATTTGTTCGCTGGTCCCCAAGAAACTTCTTTGAAACCGAAAAAAACAATAAAAACTTCTTAAAATTTAGCTTTTCCAGTAGCTTTACTATTCTCGTTAAATATACTCCCTTTTATTTTTATTTATTCTCTATAGATCTGTATAAGTCAGTTTGTTCCAATACCGTCATACATCCAAATAATTTCGGTTAATATTGTACCATGTCGTCAAATTATTTATCTCGAACTTATTCCGACGTTCGGAATATCTTATGCAGGAATCTTCTTAACATGGAGATATAAGGACACGAACTGAATGGATGCCATGAGCTACAGACGCATATCAATGATTTCCTTAACTGAATTTCATCTCGGTTCGTAGCAAACAAAATCACATTGTTCGATACGAACAGGCGAAGGTATGAGATAAAATTCCAATATCGAAATCAAATTGTTTCGGGATCAGTGGAATGATTCCATAAAAAAAATATTCTATCATTTATTCGACGAGTGTATTGAATACGTCGAGTGGACTAAAGGACTAATAGGGAGCAAATGGTTTCCATTTGAATCAATCTTTAGATTGGAGATGTCTTTTGTAAGTTCTATTTTGATGATGTATGAAATGTTGATTAATGGTTATTAAAATCAAGAACTTGGTGTATGCGTTGTCTGGCCAAAACTTTATTCAATATTGATTTAAGCTTAACTAAAGTTGTTCGTCTTTGTAATCACTGTAGCTCAGTTATGAGTCGTATAGGAACGAATTAAATACCAACAGGAAATTGAATTATCATCCTATTTTTTGAAGAAATTTAATTTACTTACGACTAGCCAATTTTTTAAAACAACCACTAAGGGGTTGTATATATTTCGGCCATATCTCTTAGGTCATATTAGGTATCGAATTTGTTTTAACTTCTAGGGATATTTTATATATTGGCCTAAAATGTAATTTCAGAACTTTTCGGTTTTCAACCCATATGAGGGTGCAAAATGCTTGTACACGTTTTCACGAATTCCGTCATATTTCTTAGGTCTGATAAGATATGAAACTTTTCTGTGAATTCTAGTTGAATTACATCATAACTTCATAGCTAACCGATATTTTTTAAATGACCTTATTATGGTAGTTACATTAAGGCGAATATCGAACTATTATTTATTGCTATTTCCACACTTTCAAAATTGCAAAATTTTATATTCTGAAATACGGGAGTTATCTGTAAAGTCTATTAGAGCTTAATTGATTTTCGCCTAAAAACTAGTAGATTCCTATTCAGAAATTTAATCTTTAGGCTTTTTGATTGAATGACTTTTTGAGTAAGGCGCTGTACACATTGCACACGACCGAACAAATTTTCCGATACGAATTTTCGTTTTTATGCTTATTGTCAAATCTTCAGTTATTATAAAATTGGTTGAAATCGTTAATTATAACATTTTCAAGAATATCATAAAAGAAAATTTCTAGAAATTTGAATTTTGATTGATAATATTAAACAAAGTCCGTCTATCGGTACGAATACGTCGTACGAATATTTTAGTCGTACGACTGATTCATTTTACTTTATTATTTCAATAATACAGTATTGTTATCGATTTTTAAAAAAAAAAAATTTGCTACCCTGAAAATTTTTTTTTACGTTTCATGACTAGTAGACACGAAAAAAGAAAAAAAAAATGTCAGTCCGTCTGTCCGCCGTACGTCAACCGCTGTACGCAAAATCGTTTGAAGGCTCGTAGCACCCACACCCTTTGAGCTATTAAATTGAAATTTTTTCTATGAATAGACTGGGTAGGCCCCTTGAAGTAACCAAATTCTGAGGGGTAAGGGTGTGAGGGGGAAGGAGGGGGAAGCGTTTTAGACGGAAAATTTTGGTTTCTAGATCTCAGCAACCGCTTAAGCTAGGAGGCTGAAATTTGGAACTCATATAGAATTTCGATAGTAGACCCATTTGCAAAAAAATTGCCGATATAGGTGAAGGGGCTTGGGAGGGGGGGGGGGAAAATAATGCGTCCGAAACGCAAAAAAGGCGAGTTCGAGACAATCTAAAATCCATATCTTCTAAACGGTTAATGTCGCAAAATTGAAACTTAATGACTATCTGTAGGTATACTAGGAGAATAGATCGGAAACAAATTTTTGAGTGGGGGCAGTGGCGTACGGCGATGGGGGTGATACATTTTAGATTACGATATCTTACGAACCGATTGCACTAGACAAATAAAATTTGGTTTCTGTATAAAGGTTGACAAATAAAGTTTGCTGAAAGTAAAATTTTTTAAGGAGGCGGTGGAGCATGAAAGTGGAGGGGATAAGAATTTTTAAAAAAAAACCCCGTCTCATATCTCAAGAACCGTGTAAGATAGATGCTTAACATTTTTAACAGAAGTAGGCCTAATAGACCCCTAGCAGAAAACAAAATTTTGAAAGTGTGGGTGTAGAGTGTGAGGGTGGGGGACGGTAAAAAGGAAATGGATAATGATATAAAGCTTAAACTTGGTATTTAGATAGATCTATATTAGTAGCATGTTGGAAAAATATAATTTTTTATAGGGGCAGTATGGTACGGGGGTGGGGAGCTGTTTTTCCTATCTATAGAACGGCTTATGCTACAAAGTTGAAACTCGGTACTTTTATGTAAATCAACTAGAAAACTAATTTAGATAAAAAAAAATTTCAAATATTCATTTGCGTTCGGAGGGGGGGGGTGGCAAAAAAAATGATCAGTGAAAATGGAATGCATATATTTTCACGGTTTTCGTCATATCTATTAGGTTTTCCTAAATATTGAATTAATTTTTATTGAACTTCTTCTTCATATAAATACCTAGAAAGTGTTTTCAGGATTTTTTAAAATTCGACCCCTAAGGTGGTGCAAAGGGGGTTGTAAACTTTTTCACGAATTCTACTATATCCCCAGGTCTTATCAGATATCGAATATCTTTTCACTTTCACGTGCTTGCGTAATAATCGCCTAAAACTTGTTTTTAAGTTTTTTCCTTTTTCAGCTCCTAAGAGGGTATAAACGGGTTGAACACGTTTTCACGAATTCCGTCATTTCTGCTAAGAAAGAAATTTTCATATTTTTAATCGGCTAAAAATCGCTATTTTAAATATTTTTATTTTAAGAACAAAATTAATTTTCCAAGAAATCTAATAATCTCGAAGCAACTCATGATACACTCCCACTTTGACCGCTCCCGAACTTAGACCCGAAAAATAATAAAGTTTCGCCCAGACCATTGGCAGATTTTTTCTTTTTATTATCAGTTAAAACTACAAATCCCTATAGAGATTTTCTTTCATGATACTCTTGAAAATATTATAATTTACGATCATAACTAATTTTTCAATAACAAAAGATTTCACAATAGGTTGAAAAAAGAAAAATCATATCGGAAAATTCGTTCGGTCGTGTACAATGTGTATAGCGCCTAATAGTGGATTTCGCAAGATGAATGTACAAAAATTTATAGTTCCTAGACGTTGACACGTTTAGAAATTCTTGGCCAATATTTGTGAGTAGGGGACTATTTGTATTGGATTTACCAAAAGGCTTGTGGGAACTAAACTCACCAACGAACTCGACAGTGCGCTTTTCTTGAAACTAATTTGAATAAGATTTTGATTTTTTACATAAACGATTTTTTGAGTTAGAGTGCATTCCAGAAGATGTTTGCACAATATTTTCAAGAGCTTTTGTATGGCGGCTTACTAGCAACTATGAGCGATTGATTTTTATTTCTCGAAAATGGTCTACTTTGCTACAAAGATAATAATTTGGTCATATGTGTATATATCTAGCTATACTGTTGGAGTGAAACATTTGGCTTGTTAGTTCTTTCCCTTAATGATATAATATTAAGATCACTAGGTAGCATTAATCAAATGCGTATGATATGACCACAACTCTTTACTCTAATCAAATAATAAATTTTTCATTTTTTACAACTTTCAGCGCTTTATCTTTTCAACTGCGAGAGAAATGCAGGTCGTATCAGTGATTGTAATCTTTTCAGGTAGAGAATATATTTTCAAGAAATGGTAATATCAAAGTGATAAAACTCGATTTGTTTCGATTTCAGTATTGACGTTATCGGCAGCCCAAAAAAATATTACAAAGGAAAAGTGGCTTTTAGTACCCGATGTAAATTTAAATTTACAACGCGTCAGTGTCGAAGATGTACGATTTCAGTTGTCTTCGTTTGCAGGCCAAGAAACTGAGGTCGTTATATCCGTCTACACTAGAAAGAATCCAATTAGCGGACAAGTAATAACTACTGGCGACATTGAAAGTATTAGAAACTCTAACTACAATCCGCTGAATCCATCGAGGTGTGTAAGAAGTATTTTCATTTTTTTTTTAATTAAATTGTAATTATTTGTAATAGTATGAACGATATCCTTAGGCGGCATAAGATTCACCTCACACAGCCAAACTAGTATCCAGCCTATCAATTTCGATAACTTATTGTATTGTTCTACTCGCGTTTCAATCAGTCCATCAAAGTTAGTTGAACACCGCATAATGCGGCCATGCAGCTCGGGACTTCACCAAGGCCCTAGAATATTTTTGTGGTAACTAACTGAGCTTTTTTCTAGTAAGTGCTCCGCCCTTAGATATTGGGAGGTTACTGTTTTTCTCACTAGAAACAGATCGAGTAGAGCCAGTTGCCAGGGTAGCATGTAACAATATGTGATTTAAAATTATTTTTTTGTCAGTTCTACAATTAAAATTAATAACTTCTGAATCGTTTATGCCACCTACGATTTTTAACGGAATAGTTCTTTTAAATGAATTATCGTAACAGTCTAGAAAAACAATTTTTTTTTCACGGTAATTTTTTCCGAAAAACGGTATCGTTAACTTTTTTGTTATTATATTATAAAGAACTTATTTTATGAAATTTCACGTAATAGTAAATTTATTGCTTTAGCTTTAGCTTTAGCACTTTCAAAATTATCAACTTTTTGTCGAAAGCATTTTAACAATTTATCAATTCTTTTTTTTAAACAAAGTACGTTCCGCAATACGTTACATACCCATACTACAGATATCCTTTCGTTCCTGCTACTTAGATCAAATTTTACTGCTCTGGCGAGTGGTTCCTTTGAACGGAGATGTACTAATAGCGCCTACTTAAAGCTGGCACCATACATTCACCATTCGGCTAATGCAGGATTGTCTGTCAAATGGAGAGCTTAAAGGCTTCAATGCTGTTAACACAGCTCTGACTGGTACTCCTTAATTGTAAAAACTTAAGTAGTTTTAAGGAAGATCTGATAATGATACCATCTTTCAATTTCATAAAATGAAATTTCTTTCAGATTCTTTATTCACGGATATCTGCATGCCGCAAACGAGCTTCAGAATCAAATGCTTCGTGACAAATATCTTGAAATTGGCGATAACAATGTTTTCTTTGTTGACTGGAGTATTGGCTCGATTACGATAAAGTATTATTCGGCAATTGCTAATACTGAAAGAGCAGGCAAGCAAATAGCTCGGTTTATTGATTTCATGAATGCTAAGGGCAGAATGTCATTCGATACGCTTTACGTGATCGGTCATAGTTTAGGAGCACATGTTGCAGGATTTATCGGTAAAAACACTAAAAACGGTCGCATTAACACAATTATTGCCTTGGATCTGGCAAAACCGGTATTCGCTTTGCTTGATTCCAGTCAGCGTCTTGCACTGGGCGATGCTAACTATGTCGAATTAATTCACACTGGCAGTGACGGACTTGGGTTCGATTTGCCGATCGGAAATGCTTCCTTTTATTTCAACTGGGGCAACAATCAGCCCGGATGTAAAGGTTCGAAAGTTTGCGACCATCATATCTCCTATGATTATTTCCGGGAATCGCTGGGACCCGGAAATAATGAATTTTATGCTATACAGTGTGAGAATTATAAGAATATATTGTTAAGATCTTGTCGCGGAACTGGACGAATTGATCGAATGGGAGGTGATCCATCGAACTTTAGTAGGGGTGCTTCTGGGGTGTATTATTTGCCGGTGAACTCACATCAGCCATATGCCAATGGTTCTGCATGGTTATGAAGAGTTGAGATACTAGAGATGTTATGTGATTAAAATTATGAACTTAGTGCTGTAAGAAATATTTTGAAATTGTTAATTATAGGCAGTGAATAAAGAAGTAAGTGCTTTATAAACATTACGAAAGAACTATAATTTGCTCTTCACTATATTTTCTCTGCGATAGAATATGCACACAATTTTCCAAACCATTATTTGACAATTGCAAATAAATATTTAAGGTATAAGTTTAAATTTTATACCGTAATTGATTCATGATATATACAAACCCAATTTTTCATTTATCCCATCCGTCGATACACCAAAAAATAGCACCTCATACAGGAACCATTGTGATTGAACGTAATATCCCAAAGAGTTTATAGTATATTATATAAAAAGTGTTTGTGTGTCAGACCTTTTTCGAACTTTTTTCCGATCTCTTTTTCGTTTTTGAAAAAATGTTAGAAATATATTAAAGTTGCTCTTTTTAGATTGCATCAATTAGCGCCGTTCAAGTTCGAGCAAGTTGCACGTACTTTTTGGGCTACGTACAACAAGTTGCACGTAATTTTCTGGGTACGTGCATCTTGTTTCATAAAACCAATTTCACTTTTAGTTCGTTAGTGCACTCTTCCTTCCGATATTATACTATTTCGAGGACTTTATGACATACGAATCTATATTTCTATTATTCATTTTATTTACATGCTCCAATTTATGATATTTATATAATTAATTACTTCTCTTTCAGATTTCTAATCCATGGATATCTTCATTCCGGTAACGAGCTTCAAAACCAAAATCTTCGTAACAAATACTTACAAATTGCAGACTGCAATGTTTTTTTCGTTGATTGGTTTATAGGAGCAGCCACTGTAAACTACATGGCAGCAATTGTGAATACAAAGAGAGCTGGAATAAAAATAGCGGAATTCATTGATTTTATGAACGCACGAGGTGGTATGTCGTTCGACACGGTTTACTTGCTCGGCCACAGTTTGGGATCGCACGTCGCCGGTCATACAGGAAAAAATACTAGAAATGGCATAGTCAATACGATAATCGGTTTGGATCCTGCATTCCCATTATACTCCATCGACGATCCTACCACAAGACTTGCGATCGGGGATGCTCGTTATGTTGAAATCATTCACACAGGAAGTGGCGGATTAGGCTTCGATTTTCCGATCGGAAATGCCTCATTTTATCCGAATTGGGGTAACAACCAGCCAGGATGCGAAGGTCCTCTTGTAGAAATCTGCGATCATCATAGGGCTTATGATATTTATCAGGAGTCCTTAGGTCCGGGCATTAATGGATTCTATGCGAAGCAGTGTTCTAATTATGATGATATTTTGGTTAAAAGATGCCACTTAACTGGACAAATTGCCCAAATGGGGGGCGATCCGTCTAATTTCGGAAAGGGTGTATCTGGTGTTTATTATTTCCCAACTAATGCAAGAGAACCGTTTGCCATGGGCCCATCATGGCTGAAATGAAAAAAATTAAAGTTTATTATAAAATGATATTATAATTAAAATATGAAAATAAAAAAACATTTTTAAAATTTTTCTCCTTTTTACGTAAGTTTAACTTGAGCCATATTAATATGTGACAATTAAAGCTCTTTACTGCTAAAAAATAAAAACATTTTTCCACAACTCTACTGTGTAACCGATATTTCGTATGTAAAATACCAAAACATCGAGCCTGTATTCTTTACGACTTTATAAGATTCACATCAAACAGTTAGCAGTCTCTAATTTCCTCATATCTTCACGAAAAAAAGTTATAGTTGGATTTCCCATTTTTTATATACGTATACTCCCGTTGGCATTGCTTAATTTGGTTTTATGATAATTTATAGGAAATTAAACCATTTTCAAAGTTGGAAATAACTCTATTAAATTTTGCCAAATTACTGAGAGTGTCATGGGAATATAGTTTAATTTTGTTGGAAATTTAACGATGATAATTTACGAAGTTTCATATGATTATAGGGCAATAATCTTTTCTTACTTAGGTAAATATCCAATGCTAAAAGGCAAAATATCGGAATATTTCTGGTGTTTTTCTCCAATGATATAATACTTTTTCCTATGTGGCGTGGGTCAGCATAGTACATAAAATTGCATTTTACACAATATTTAAATTAAAATTTTCACAATTATCGTATCTAATTTGCAATGTAAAAGGAGTTTTTTTTAAATATCACTTGCAAAAAGGTGGAAATATCTTATGCAGATTCATACGTGAAATAGGAAAAATGCCTATACAATTGACGAATATCCCTCGTTACTATTGGGTATCATTCCACCTTGATTTCTATTGTATTGCAACCAAACAAGTAGATACAAAAATATATTTAATGTCGTATATTCACTCAATTCAATTCAATTACAAATATAATACTAATTCACAGTTTTAAAGCAATAGATATCTATCTTAAATTTAATGCAACACAGATATTTAACTTAAATTTTTGCAAAGAAAAGGTTTTAATAATACTCTTATCTAATTTTCATATTGCTCAGTTTTACTTTGTTATTTTAATAGAATTTGTGTTTTTGATAATAATTGTATTAAAAACTATGTACATAGGAAAAACAACATTTTGCAATTGTCATGGGTAATATTACAAACCATTATAGTTGTATTTGCTTTTTGAAACCGCTTAATTTACTATTATTATAGATTTTACCCTGAAACATCCTCCGATATTGACTCCTAGACTATGCAATGAATATTTTTTTCCGTTTTTGAGAAAATTTATGCAACCTTTTACACTCCATTCGGAGTTAAATGTCAAGAAATCCTTATATTAGTTTTTAGATAAAAAGTCCATAGAAGTAGAGCCAATGTGGCACCTCATCATACCTAACAGTTATGACGAAATTCGTGAAAACAACCCCAATAAATCTTCTGGGGAGAGAATTTCGAAAATCGTGAAAAAAGTTTTTAGGCGATTGCATAAAAAGCGTCAACCAAATTAATATCACAGCGAGGATTATACAAAGAGCCCATAGATTCCGTAGCAGTAAAATTAATCCAATATTTCAGAAGATGTACTAGATATGAAAATATATGCACCCCACTTTCATCCAGCTTCTTTGGTTCCAATTTCGTAGGCCGATGGATATATAAATTTCTTTTTACATAAATTACATTCCTAATACATTTGCCCATCAAGTTTAAAATTTCTAATATAAGCCATTTTAGAGATAAGAAAAACACAACCACTCCTGTACCAAGATGTATCACTACTATAGCTTTAAACTTAAAATCCAACCTGAATTCCATGGTCCTATCTTAAACAGCTCTTGAACTATGAGACGTGGTTTTTTAGAAAAATTCTGATCCCTACTTTCATATACTTTTGCCCCTGGAAAATTTTGTATTCAGCGGTGTAATTGGTCAGTGAAATATCATAATCTAAAGTTTTTAGCCGGCACTCTGACCTGCATATTATTTTCGATATTTTCGATCAATCTTGAACCGTTTGAGCACTCCATATACATTTTTCTTCCCTCACTCTGTCGTAACCCTCCACCAAAGTAGAAATTTTTATTTGCTAATGGCTCCACTATCATATATCTGTAGAGGTCCAAGTTTCAATTTCCTACCGTAAGCTATTCCTGAGATATATATACCAAAGGTTATCGTCTAAAACCCCCTCCCCCCTCCTTCCTAAATATGGTTTCTTTAAGTGTTCCACTGACTTTACCAACAAAAAATGTCGAATTATTAGCTCAAAAGGTATGAGTATTACTACCTTTCAAACACGCTTGCTTACAGCGGACGACATACATGACGGACAGACGGCCTTTTTTTCTGCTCTCTTGAGGTTTACTAGTTAGGCGTACGGTGGTAGGTTAAAACAAGCTGCCCGTGAAAAAAGGTTGTATACATTTTCAAGAATTTCATCATAGCTTTTAGGTTTGTCAAGGTATCGAAATAATTTTAGTTCTGAGGGCTTTATATACAAGTTCCTAAAAATTGTTTTCCAGAATTTTTGATATTTAACCCCTAACGGTATATGAAGAAGTTGTGTTCAATTTAACGAATTCCGACGCATTTTTTAGGTTTAATCGCCCACAAACTAATGAAAGCATTTTTCAAGATTCAACTTCCAAGTGGGTATAAGGTGGTTGTGTAAGTCTCCACGAATTCCGACAAATCTTTTAGGTCTTTATATATAATAGGTTAAAAATTTATTTCAGGATTTTTCGATATTCACCACAAAGTAGGTGTAAAATGAATGTACATGTTTACGAATTGCGACATATCGTCAGAGAAAAGTGTTTCATATGCGAATCCAGCTTCAAGGAACAGGGTAATGAGGCTCTCATTTAAATAGGGCGAGTAGTTTATGTGGTAAGCCAACCGTGCCTAAATTTTCTAACTTTTCTATAAACATGCTTACTCTGAGCGATCTATCAGTAGCAAAGATGTATTTCTTATGTTAACGCCAGTATTTGAATATTCCCTGATCGAGATTATTTACAACCTTTGACACTCCCAACCGGTGAATGTATCCATCAGTGAAAGTTTCATCAACATCCGTTCAGCAGGTTTTGAGTTTATCGTACGTAAGCAATAAAACTCTGCCCTTTATTGATATAGATAATGACCAATAAACTTTTTTAATACAAAATATATTACCGTATTAAGCTGTTAAAAGTCTGGTCACGAATATTCCATTAAATGAATAAGCTGTTGCTCGCTCACTTCAATAATAAGCTAAGGATCGATTCAAAATGAAGAATTCCATTAGATATTTAATACTCATCAGTATATTTGGTAAGAAATTTTATTCCAAATCAATAAACGATACACCTACAAACGTTATACCTGCAGGATTTCAAGGATGTGATCTACACAGTGAATTGGAGTACTCCAGAAATCCTATTCAAAATACTCGCTTTTACTTGTACACCCCTCGGAATAAAAATCATCCTACAGTCCTCCCGATTTACAATCGAAGTAGATTAATTTCATCGAATTTCAATAGCAAGTTTCCCACCAGGTAAGTGGTTGTAAATTATCAGGACAAAAAACGGTAATGGTAACTTTAAATCCTTTCAGAGTCGTCATCCATGGCTTTAACGTAAGGGTGGATGCAAATTTTTTTCCACGGATTATCGAAGCATACCTCAAAAAAGGTAGATTCAATGTAATAGTAGTCGACTGGCATCAAGGTGCCATGAACGCTCTCAAGGATTACCCGGTTGCAGTGAACAATTCTTACCTAGCAGGAAGTGTTGTGGCGAAATTTCTAGACTTTCTTAGTGACGAGGGAAATATTTCGTTAAGTTCGGTATATTTGATCGGTTACAGTTTGGGAGCGCATGTAGCCGGATTTGCAGGACGCTTGGTAAAAACCGGACGAATATCGACAATTTTTGGTCTGGATCCTGCCGGGCCTCTGTTTCAATTGAATTCGCCGGATAAGCGATTAGCATCATCCGATGCAGACTATGTCGAAATAATCCACACACATGTTATGTATCTTGGGATCCTTGCTCCGATTGGCGATGCCGACTTCTATGCAAATGATGGACGTAATCAGCCAGGATGTTACACTATTTTTTCAATGTGTCCTCATCGACGAGCTTATGAAATATTCGCAAAATCGATCGTCCGCAAAGCTGGATTTCGAGCCGGGAAATGTGGAAATGTACGTGAAATTTTACATGATGGAAAATGTAGTGAAGATAATGAAGTGTATTTGGTCGGTGGAGAACCAGCTCGTTCAAATCGTAGAGGAATATTTAAGTTTAATACCGCAGTTCTTTATCCATTTGTAAATGATAGAACTAATGTTGACTTATTAAGATTATAAAATTATTTGGTAATCTTGTAAATAAAATCTAGGTCCTTCTGGCCTTGTTGAGCAATTTCCACGGTACTTCGAAAGAATACCGAAGCATTTTATTGTATAGTAAGAATATTTTGATTTGTATGCCATTTTCGGCCCGCTAACACCAATAACCATTTCTATTTGTCGGTTGCGGAGCGAGGGTGGAAGAGAGGTTTCAAGTTAAAGGATTAGTAGCTACATCTTAAAAATGCTACTGGTTTTCAGCATAATCATTTCCGCTTATCATGGATCACCTTTTATTTCTTCTGAAATTTGTGATCATTGCTCAAATTTTAAAGAACATTTTTATCGAAAGAGCTAGTGAACGACCTTGTATTATTGTCTGTAAATACTGAATTATTTAAAAAAACAATAATAACAATAATAATATAATAATAAAACAATAATGTCAAGGGAATTTCGTTATATTTCTTCAAGTTGATGTTTACGGATTTTTAGTTTTTTCAAAATTTTGTAATTTTTTTACTTTTTATTTTCACATAATATTTTTCGTTAAATCCAAAGTGTTGAATATTGTTTATAGAGTCACAAACAATTTTAATGGTTTTTTTAAAAAAAAAACAAGCACTTTATTATTTCATGCCTCACTTCATCCATTTGGAGCCAACTCCGTATGGATTCTTCGAATTCGTTGGCAGGTAGTACTCTCCCTTAACGCCGCGGCCATAATTAGATGGTTCTCCACCCATCTTGGCAGAGCGTCCAGTGCTGTCACAACTCCTGTTAATAATTGCGTTAAAGTCTTTGCATTGTAGAGCATCGAATTCGTCATTATTGGCCAAAGATTCGGCAAAGTATATGTAACACCTGGCATGGTCGCACGATCCTGAAGTATCAGTACATCCCGGTTGACCCTTACCCCAATTAGGGTAGAATGAGGCATCACCGATTGGTTCGGAAAAACCGAGCTGTCCGGCATTTGTGTGAATCGATTCTACGTAGAGAGCGTCACCTTTGGCCAAACGATTGCCAGGATTCGCAATCGAGAACAAAGGTTCGGCAACATCCAAACCGAAAATTGTATTAACCTTACCGCGAGTAACATGCTTTCCAGCGATTCCAACAACGTGCGATCCTAAGCTATGCCCGATCAAGTACAAGGTATCGAATTTCAAACCAGCATTATCGCTCAGGAAGTCAATGAAGGCCGCAACTTGCTTACCAGCTTCCATTGTATTCGAACTGGCCTCAACATACTCGGTATTAGCTCCCGAACTCCAGTCAATGACAATGACATTGTATTCGCCACGAGTTAAGTACGCTGTCGCGATCAAAATATTTTCTCTGGTGTTCCTGCTTGCTTTCCATCCATGCGAAATGATCCTTGTTGGGTTCTTGGGATTGAACTGTGATTTTTTAAGGGCCGCAAGATCTCCGGCTGGAATAACTTCACCGTTCGTATTTTCTCTTGTGACAAGGATGAACTCAACAACAAAAGCCTTTCGTGATGAGAAACTTTTCTTGATTTCCAAGCCGTTGATGTTAACAAGATGCATATTCCAGTTAGCGTCAGGTACTACAACCCACTCATCGATAAGATCATTGTTGATCTCGATCGCTGGATGAGCCAGGACTGTAAATACAAAATATGGTGTAAAAGCAGGACATAACGATAAAACCTACTCTATATCTTTGAAGATAATACTCCACCTACCAGCTGTAAGGCCAATTAAAATCGAAACTAATATCCCTCTCATTTTTAGCACAAACTTTCGAAGAACATTAAGGCAGTATTTCCACTACAGCGCTTTATATACTAATAGTAACAAATATTCATTATCTAAAAGTAATCAATATAAATTTAAAAAAAATTAAATAGATATCCATTTAATACTACTACAGAATTGATAGTATTGATATCACTGTTAATCAGCACCTATCGCCACCTGTGCAGTCTCACTACGTCAACTCCTTTTTTTTGTTATTTTATTTAATTTTGTTTACTTAGTAGAAAAGCACCAATAGAGGTTTTAAAAATGTTGTATTTGTTACAAAATTAGATTTCAATAATATTGCTAATGCTTATGACGACAGATGATCACGCACCTAAAAATGCTGAATATCTTTTCAATAATTTTGAACAATCGGCCGATAAGTTTCGCATTACTTATCTTTTGTCTTGGGATTAAATTGAAATTGAACGCCTCTGACTAGCTGTTAGACTTGACGGACTACTTAATCATTGGTGCAAATGGCTAGAATGCGTTTAGGTTTTTTTTCAGCCTTTCTGATATTTTGGTGAGCAAAGAAGAAAATACGTCGAGTTGCTGTATGACATTCCCAAGCATCGTATATTGCATGATAGACATAATGAATATTGGTAGCATTCTCAATTCCAATTGTTGCATATATCCGTACTGAACCGTTTATCAAAGCGCAAGGAGGCATTCAACATGTTGTGGGAGGGTCATAGCTATGTCTGTATTATTCGATTAAAACTTACGACACTTGAGAAATAGAGAAGGAGAGGAAGGAGTTGAAAATTTCTATATTTCTTCCAATTTCTTTGAAAAGTTTTCGGATTTGTACTTCTTTTTTCCGGCCGTCCCAATAACATTGGGGGTTACCTTTTAATGTGACTATTTCGCTAGAACGAAATAGGGGATAAAAGTGGTGTGATACGGGAGTTAGAGTGGTGGAACTGGAGGGAAGCATCTCAAGTGGCGGTGGACGTTGTTTTTGAATTGCAGAAGGTTATACTTATCAGGAAACAGATTGGTTGCAATGAGTTCAACGTCATATTCGGGGGGGAAAATGGAAGTAACTGCCTAAATTTCAGTGTTCTTCACGAAAGTGGTTGAATAGCATACTCGACGAGTGTTACGAGGGAAGGTATAATTCCTGCTTACTGCCTTTACCATGGAAATATCGATACATCGATAGTAAATACAGACTGCACCGACATTTCGCCAATGCTCGAGTAAGGCTATAGGAGCTGAAACGGCTCCATCTCCAATTAGTTGGAAGAATGAGATTTTGGAGCTCCAGCCCAGATATGCGAATTGCACTCAAGACGAGGTCTGATATATGAGCCGTTTATTTTGAAAGTGGGGCAAGTCCATTTTTCAAAACAATTAAGATAATGATAACTATAGATAAAACTTAATATGATCTTTTTATCTGTAAACAATTTTTAGTCAAAAAATTCAAATTCCGTAATATTTGGGAGATGGAAGTTTTAGCTATTAACGGTATTGTAAATATGTTTATTTTGAAAGTGATGCAAGTCCATCTTTGGCTGAAATTATTTTTAACCGAATATGTTATGGCATAATTTAGCTCCGGTTGTTGTTGTGAAACCAATGTGTTGGTTTTACATCATGTCTAAAAAATATGTTTCTATCTATCTATTCCTGACATTGGTAATTGATAATTGTACAATACTTCAAAAATAATAACAAGTACAAATTGCATTGTTTCGATAAAAATATGTTTACTTCCAACACCGGCAAATTTTAGTAATATTGGCAAAACTGCAAAATACTTTAAATTGTATAGTATTCAACTTCTATTATCAGCCTGCAAGCAAGTTCTAGTTCAGTTTCTAATAAATTCTGAACAAAGTCGACATTGTGTTGTTTTGGTCCACAAAACCCCATAACACTTCTCGTATTTAAAAAGTGTTTTCTTTGTTTTATTTTACTTTTTCTCAAACTAATAAATATTTATATAAAATTAAACAGTATTTTGTTTTTATTATTATGAAAGGATGATGCAACTAAAATATTATCCGTTTAGGGTCATTCTATCAAGAATCACCAAAAATTACGAAATTTGTGATCTTACCATCTCCGATTCTTTTGAAAATTTTTGTACTTGAAGAACTAGTGAAAAAAATAATTAAAATCCAATTTTTTGTTTCTATCTTAATTTTTTTGTTAACTATAGTATGAGAAAGTATGCTAAAGTTAGCTCAAAAAAGGTGTCCGAGTCCTCTTTGAAAATGTATATCTCCGGTAATTTTTATTCTAAAACAATAAAATAGGGCTCATTTTAAAGGGGAAGATTGTCGCAATAAAAAACATTACGAATAAAAATTATCCTTGAAATTTATTTCAAAGATAACTATTTTGTCTTTTATCCTTTAATATCTCTAAATGCTTTTTTTTTTATTTTTTTATTTTTTTGTATTTTGTAGGTTTTAATGTTTTTCAAAACATATCAAAAAATTAACTTGGGATCTCAAAGAAAAAAAATTGAATAAGATCAGTGGTTCTTAATAATTTAAAGCTAGTTTAGTTCTCTAATAATTTAAATTGATTTTTTTATCCCGATCCCCTTTTTTAATTTTTTGATATGTTTTGGAAAACATTATAACCTACAAAATATAAAAAAAATAAAAAGGAAATGCATTTTGAGATATTCAAGGATAAAGGACAAAATAAATATCCGTGAAAAAAAAATTTCAAGGCTAAATTTTATTTGTATTTTTTCTATATTCTATATTTATCTATATTTTATCTATATTTTATTTATATTTCCCTCTTAAAATAAGCCTTATTTTATTGTTCTAGGATAAAAATTACCGGAGATACGCATTTTCAAAGAGAACTCGGACACCTTTTTTGAGCAAACTTTAACATACTTTCACATACGATAACTGACAAAAAAAATTAGATAGAAAAAAAAATTGAATTTCAATCATTTTTTTCACTAGTTCTTCAAGTAAAAAAATTTTCAAAAGAATCGGAGACGATAAAGACACAACTTTGGCGATTCTTCATGGAATGACCCTTTAAAATTAACGATTACAATAATTCATAAATTTTGAAAGTGGGGCAAGTCCATTAAGGTATAATTAAACCATTATTTTTTTTAGCTAGCACTATATACACTATTGGATAATAAACTTACATTATCTAATACCACAAAAAGCAAAAAATATGTCTATTACTGCTTACCAATATTTTTAGATTTATTGAAATGCAAACCTTTAAATATCTCACAATAACAAAAAATGGACTTGCCCCACTTTCAAAATAAACGGCTCATATATGCCTTATAGAGTTTAGCTAAGTCGCTTCTGTAGAATGCCAAGGTGTTTGGAAGCATCAAGTGCGTCATCGAAGGTGTGTTGGCTCCAATTTAGGTGATTGTTCATTTTCACGCCGAATAACTCGAAGACAACAGAGGAAGAAATTTGTACGCAACCAAAGGATATACATATGTATTTGCGACCGACACTGACACATCTTGTTTAAGGGACAGATGTCAGGACTGCGTTTTTAAGTCATTGAACTCTACTCAATTTTTTGTTGCCCAAGACAAAATTGAGTGCTAAGTTCAATAAACCAAATAACTCAAAGCGGTAAGAAGCCTCCGAATTCTAGCATGCCTCCGCAGAGTTTGAAAAATAAAAGAGTGGCGAAGCGGCTTAGCCAGAGAGCATTCAATAAAATTGCTTTTTGTTAAATACAACTTTCAACAATCATCAGTCCCATGGACGTAAAAATAGCTGAATCAATTTTTAGTCAAGCGCGTGAAGACGTTTCGAAATTTGTCACATCTTCGTGAATAAGTATCCAACCCATTTACACTCTTTTAGGGGTTAAATATTAAAAAATTCATAAAATGGTTTTTTGGCGATTACATAAAAAAAAGTAGAAATCAATTTGTTATATAATCAGATCTAGGAGATACGAAGCAGTTTGTGAAAACGTAAACGACCCCAATGTACTTCCTTTGGGGTTGACTTTCCGAAAATCGTGAAATTAATTTTTTGGCAATTGCATGAAAAATGTGGAAAAGATAAGACTATTTTGATATCTCATCAGACCGGAAAGCTATTGCAAATTTTGTGAAAACGTATGCAAAATTGTGAAAACAGTCTTTAGGCGATTACGTACGATGCCCAAAAAAATAAAAACTAATTTTATAAGATCTACGAGTAAGAGGTATGCTGGAATTGGTGAAAACGTGTGTAAACCCCTTCACACCCACGTAAAGTCTGAATTAAAAAAAAGTTTATGAAAACAGTTTCTTGGCATTTATCTGAAAAAATTAAAATTAATTCAATATTTTGGAAAAGCTAAGTAATATGACGTAATTGGCGAATGTATAACTATACATGCAGTGCTAGCAAAAGGAGTTCCAAGTAAACCCCCGCCCGCGTACCATCCTAATTTCTTTACATAAATCCCAAGCTTAAGGTATTCATCATTACCGGCTCTCTAGATATTGAAATTGAAATTTGTTCTTTTTCACCATACTCAACCCTTACTCTTAGACCCTCAACCCAATTACTTTATTATTAAAATAATAAAGTATTGTTGCGAGCTAGTGGTTCGCCGGAATTTCAAGTAAAACACAAATCGTTTAAAATTAAAATAAGTAACAATTTATTAATTCGCACTTTAATTCTGTTCGCACAATTATTGGCACTATATGGCAATACTGCCCGCTTATCTATATCGCTTGATTCGAAGACACGCAATCGATCGCTTTCCACCAATACGGTCGCGTATACTGGCTGTCACAGTCGACGTAATAAAAATTACTATATCCCTCGCTGAAAGCTTCATCTGCTTTTATACTACTTGTCTGTTGTCGAGACTGTTCTTGAATCTTCGTTCGGTGGTGTGTGTAGAGGGTTCTAGTGAGCTTGAAATTTTTCGATTTTGATCTTCTACGCTGTTCTAGTGCACATGATTAGAAGGTGTTCCCCTTCGTATTTGTTCCGTCCCTTATATACTCAACTAGGCTTTTGAGGTATTCGGTTGTTGCTGTTTCCCTTATTCGTAATCGATCGAGTTGCGCGGTTGCCAGGTTTACATGTAACAGTATTGTTATCGATTTTTTTTACACGTTTCATGACTAATAGACACCATAAAAGCAAAAAAAACTGTTCACTCCGTCTGTACGCCGCCACCGTACGCAAAATGTTTGAAAGCTTATAGCTCTCAAACTCTTTGAACTATTAAGTTGAATTTTTTTCCGTTTGTAGACTGAGCAGACCCCTTCAAGTGGCCACCTTTTGAGTGGTGGGGGTGTGAGGAGGGAGGTGGGGGAAGCGTTTTAGACGGAAAATTTTGGTTTCTGGATCTCAGTAACCGCTTACGCTAGGAGGCTGAAACTTGGAATTTATATAGAACTTCAATAGTGGACCCATTTGCAAAATTGCTGATATGGGTGAAGGGGTGTAGGAGTGGGGGGCATAATAATGAGTCCGAAACGCTCGAAATTCGAGATCCATATCTCCTAAACGGTAAATGTCACGAAATTAAAACTTAATGAACATTTGTAGGTATACTAGGAAAACAGATTGAATTTTTGAGAAGGGGCAGTGGCATACGGAGGTGGGGCTGAAAAACTTTAGATTACGAGATCTCACGAACCAATTGCACTAGAAAAACAAAATTCGGTTTCTGTATAAAGGTTGACAAATGAAGTTTGCTGAAAGTACAATTTTTTAAGGGGTCGGTGGAGTGTGGAAGTGGGGGGGGGGGGTAAGAATTTTCTAAAAAATCAAGTCTCATATCTCAAGAACGGTCAAATATTTGACGGAAAAAATTCAACGAAAAGTCTGTCAAAATAAACTTAATGTTGCAAACAAAAATTTGACGACTACGACTGCATTTGCCAGAGAAAATAGTCAAATGTTTGACAGCGTGGCATACAATGTAATACTAGCTTTATTAATTTTATTATAATGGTAAAATTCGCGCATACAACTTTTCAGATCATTAGCTGGAAGTATTAAAACGGAGGAAGTTATGGTATTTTATGGACTTTGTTATGTTAGCTACTTGGAGATGTGCAGGAATTTAGGCTATTTATAAACTTAATATCATTGACGAACTGATAGGATAGATGGATTTCTGGTTTTCAGTAACAACAATGCAATTCTTTTATTTTCAAGACTTCGTGGAGTTAAAGAAAAACTTCTATAAGTCAATTACTTTATTCTCTTCACTTATTCATCCACTTTGAACCTATAGCAAATGGATTGTCTGAATTTGTTGGCAAATAAAATTCTCCGTTTACACCACGGCCATAATTCGATGGTTCTCCTCCCATCTTAGCAGTACGTCCAGTGGCATCACAGCTCTGATTTACGATATCGCTGTAGGCTTGACATTGTTCTGCATCGAAGTCGTCAACGGTCTCTAAAGATTCGGCAAAGTATTGACAGGACCTGGTATGAGAGCAGCCCGATGTGGTGGTACTACAACCTGGTTGGTTAGTACCCCAATTCGGATAGAATGAAGCATCACCAAGTGGTTCATTGAAACCGAGCTGTCCGGCATTTGTGTGAATCGATTCTACGTAATGAGCATCACCAGTGGCCAATCGCTTGCTTGAATCCTTAATTGTGAACAAGGGCATAGCAGCATCCAGTCCGAAAATTGTATTGATTTTACCGCGAGTGACCTGTTTTCCTGCGGTTCCAACAACATGCGCTCCCAAACTGTGTCCGATCAAGTACAAAGTTTCGAATCTCAAGCCAGCTTTCTCGTTCAAAAAGTCAATTAGTTCAGCTACTTGCTTGCCAGCTTCCATAGTATTCTTGCTGGCGGCAATATAATTGGTATCAGCACCGGAATTCCAGTCAACAACAATGATGTTGTATTCGCCACGTTTCAAGTACTTGTCACGAATCCAAGCATTCTCATTAGAGTTCCTGCTTCCGTGCCATCCATGCGAAATAAATCTGGTCGGATTTTTGCTATTGAAATTTGAATTCGCAAGAGCGTCCAGATCTCCGCTTACAAGAATCTGTCCATCTTTTGGATTAGCTCTGGTGAATAGGATGAATTCGGCTACAGTTGGTGCTCTTTGAGCTAGAGCTTCTTCGAATTCGACATCCTTGATGTTGACAAGATGCAAGTTCCAGTCATTATCTGGAATCAGTACCCACTCGTGGTTAAGATCATCGCTAATCTCATTTGCCGGATAAGCGAGAACTGTAAATTGAAAATGTTGGAATTATAATTGAAAATTAATGAAAATAAAGACGGTACTCACCGGCAGTGAGTCCAACCAAAATTGCAACCAATGATAGCTTCATTCTTCGCTAAACACTTTTGATGAGTATTGACACCGTTTTTCGGTAACAATGCTTTTATAGAAGATAATTACAATCTAAGTCGATGATCATTTTCTGATAATGCCAATGAGCAATTAATCGGCCTGATATCAGCCCAACCTGGGCGAATTAAGATGCATATCAAGTCGTCATATTCTGTCAAATTAGCCGCTATCAATAATTAACAATGGCTATAGTATTAAGAATACAACTGAATTATAAACTTGTATTTTATTTTTATTTACTTCATATGAAAGTAACAATAGAATTTTTCCAACGTGAACAAATTAATTTCTATAATTGCTTTTTTTATGTGCACATGTATGAAGTTTGACTTACCTCTTATATTCAGTAGATAATGAAATTATAATTATGTGACGTTGGTTTAATAATTATTTCAATAAGATCTAGCTCAACTATGAAAAAAAACACGTTCTTGTAAATAATGTAATGTTACGAGCTAAGGGTTCCATCAAGGAGTCAAACCGACAACGGGAAATTGAAAACAATCCTTAAATGATGAACCGGTCTGAGGAAGGGAACACAGGTAACAATAATGTTTGCCTACTGGGAAGGTGTGAATTTCAAAGGAAATGGAACCGGCTTGGGGAAGGAGGAAAATGGGGTTGACCTTCTTTGCGTTTACTTGATAAGAAGAGAAGAATTCATAGACCTTGACCTAACCAAGGTGTACACTTCTCCAATAAATTCAACTGACTCCGGGCAACTGAAGGAACCTGCTCTATATTTAATTTCAATGAAGGAGGAGCTCACAAATCAGGACATAGTCAGGGTGTGAATTGCATAAGAAATCGCATCAACTTGGCTTGGGATCGCACAATAAAGTTTCTTAAAGAAAGGAACAATGGGTGTCCATTCAGTCCCTCTCGTCAAATAATAATATTTATATAAGCAGTCCATAATACTACGAAGTTATAACAATTTTAAGGACGAGAAATTTACAACGCACTTCATTGTACATTTATAGCGTTAGCTTCTTGCCGTAAAGTAACGTGCTTGATTGAAAGGATATTCATTTTTCTTGTCCCAATTGCATTGGCGTCAACTTTTTTGTTAGTTAGGTTAGGTTAGGTTTAGAGGAGTGAACTGTAGCAATGTGCCACAGCCCATCACGAGAGATCACTAAGGATCCATTGTGTTCCCCTCGTATAAAACCGGACTCTTAATTATTGATTCCAAATTTAGATCTTCTTTATGAAGAGAGCAGTTCTCCATAAAGGTATCATTGCAAGTTCTGATAAATCGGTAAAGAAGAATTTCCTCAAGTACCGATATCTGGTACGAGCCAGACTTTCACAACCACACACTAGATGCTCCAGTGTTGGTTCTACAATATCATCACGACAGCGACATAGATCAGCCATGGGTATTCTTAGTCTTTCTCCCAAAAGAACAGTGTCCCGTTAAGACCCCTATGAGTTGTCTACAAGCGTTCCTACCCACAGACAGTATGAAACCATAGTTCCTCTTATCAAGTTTCGGCCAGCACATTCTAGCCTGCCGGCAACCCGAAAGATTCGCACAAGCCCCTTCAGTTTGTCTGAGTGCTTCTATATCAATCATTCCCTTTACACGTTCAATGGGACATAGAACCGAATCATCAGCCAGCTCTATGCTCATCTCCGACCCCCTTCTGGCGAGCTCGTCTGCCTTTTCATTTCCAAGGAAGTCACTGTGACCAGGGATCCAAATGTCCAAATGTCCAAAACTAAAAGACGGTGTCCTGTAGTCGGTGCGCTCCGGAATGCCGGAGCACAGGGAAACTGACAAGATCCTAGTGTGGCCCACACTGCCTTCCTTCCAATAGCCTGCCTCACGTAGACGCAACGCACTCTTTGCCGCTATTGATTTGACCGCTAAGTCCAGTGGGATTCTGTGGAGCATTACCTCCAAAGCCTTGGAGGCCGTGGTACGTTAAGCGCCGGTAATCCCAATGAGTGCAATTCTTTGAATTCTGTCCATGGCGGTCCTGTTAGTCCCAACATCCAGCGCATGCCACCAAACCAGAGACTCGTACGTAAGAACGGGTCTAACTACCGTGATATACAGCCAATGAACTATTTTCGGCTAAGGCCCCAGGTTTTTCCTATCATTTTCTGACAAGCGTAGTAAGCATTCGATGCCTTCTTGATCCTGTCGTCAATCGTGAGTTTCCAATTCAACCTAGGATGAAG
Organism: Beris morrisii; assembly: GCA_951812415.1. Taxonomy (NCBI): domain Eukaryota; kingdom Metazoa; phylum Arthropoda; class Insecta; order Diptera; family Stratiomyidae; genus Beris; species Beris morrisii. The sequence goes on from OX638311.1 coordinate 22,860,648, forward strand.
ATAGATTTTTTGAGTTACCTGTATGCGTCCGGAGATATTTTTAATCAAACATTAATTTCCATCTTTACAAATTTAAAAATAAAACGACTTCAAGTCCTCTCTTATTCCTAGTTGTGCAATGCCTTACTTTAAATAAGGCCTTACCTGTCGTTTGCTTTCTAAGCGATTACATCCTAGGTACAATGGGGGTGAAATTAATCAGTTTTGTCCTTAGGAAAGTAAGCTGTTCTGTAGTGGTTCAACAGGGATGTCTCATACCTTACAATAATGATTTCAGTGCTATGAATTATTCAAAGCCACATATCTACCAATACATATATTGATGCAATTTTCTTGCCTTAGCAATAAACTAGAATATTGTTGAAATAGTATTGTTAACTTTCTAATAAATAATAAAATGAATGATAATTCACTATCAGGCAACTCACCATATACATAAATATACGAGTACACATTATAAGAGATCATATTGAATAACTGTTCATTTCTACTATCAGGAAATGATTATCTTGATCTTTTCTATTTCTAGCAAACAATACTACGCCACGGATAATGATTTTCTCCTATAAAAGCGCAGTAGTTCATAGATCGTTCGAATACTTTTCTGAAGTGCTCTAGCTCAGTATGAAAGGATCATTGGTAGCAATTTTAATTGGACTCACTGCCGGTAAGAAGAAACTTTCAAAAATTATAAATATAAGCTTATCCTTTTATTTAAAACAATATTTTTCTATTCAGTCCTGGCCTTCCCGGCACAGGAGTTCGGCGATGAGTGGGTTTTAGTACCCGACGTGGACTTTAATATGCATCTCGTCAGCGTAAAGGACTTGGAATTTCAAGAAGCTATAGGACAAAGGGGGCCTACCGTCGCGGAGCTTATTCTTTTTACCAGAGCTAATCCATTAATCGGTCAAGTTATACCAAATGGAGATCTTGAGACTCTCAATAAATCGCACTTCAATCCCAACAATCCAACAAGGTTTATCTCGCACGGTTGGCGTGGAAGCAGGGCCTCACAAGAAAACGGTTGGATTCGCGACAAATACTTGGCTCGTGGCGAATACAATGTCTTCGTTATTGACTGGAGTTCGGGAGCTGACACAATCAATTACATTGCCGCCAGTAAGAATACTATGGAAGCTGGCAAGCAAGTTGCCGCCTTTATCGATTTCCTGAATGAGAAAGCTGGTTTGAAATTCGAGACGTTGTATTTGATTGGACACAGTTTGGGAGGACATGTTGTTGGAACAGCTGGAAAACATGTTACACGCGGTAAAATTAATACTATTTTCGGTTTGGACGCTGCTCTTCCACTCTTCTCGATCGACGAACCGAGCAAACGCTTGGACAAAAATGATGCTCTTTACGTCGAATCTATTCATACAAACGGCGGAGGACTGGGTTTCGACGTGCCACTCGGTGATGCCTCATTTTATCCAAATTGGGGAAACAATCAACCCGGATGCAGTGATTTAACTGGAGGATGTTCTCATACCAGGTCAACACAATACTTCACCGAATCGTTGGATAACGTGGATAATTTCGTTGCTGAACAATGTAAGGATTATAAAGATATTGTGAACAAGAGCTGTGACAAAACTGGACGTACTGCTAAAATGGGAGGAGAGCCATCGAATTATGGCTTCGGTGTTGCCGGAGAGTATTACATGCCAACAAATTCGCAGAATCCTTTTGCTATTGGCACCAAGTGGATGAACTAATGGAATAAAATTTTGGCTTTTACAATTAAACTCCCTTTGTTTTGTTTTACGCGTAAAAGGATAAGTTCTTATCATCCATACTCTAGATAAAATGATATGTTTAGTTTAGTTTAGTTTAGTTTAGGCAGAGGCACAGCGCTAATAACCGCGACGATCACTAGTCACCATACGAGTCCATAGTGATCCCTTCAAAATATCGTAGGCAACTAATCACACTCAAATCATCTACATCCCTACAAAATGTGATCAGTTTGTCATTCCCTAGTGACCTCAGATCCTTGATGTTGGCGACTACCCAATCATTTCATTCACCTTATTTCAAACTCTTGGCATTCACACAAGATGTAAGTGATTTTCTCCACAGCGTACAGATCATGACAGTACCTGCACACGTCCATTTCAGATAACCTTAAAAGCATGCTTCCTCAGCATACAATGATCCATCGGTGGACATCCTCCTCATCCCCCAGCCAAGCTTATCTGCCATTTTGTTCCCTAGTATATCACTATGTCTCGGTACTGAGCAAATCAGAACCCTGTTGTGACTACAAAGTTCCTTGAGCACTTCTCCACAGTGCTTTACTAGCTGGGATTTAATAGTGACCGATTCAAGGGTCTTTATGACCGCCAGGCATATCTCCCTCTTTGACAGGGTGTTTAATGCCTGTAGCACAGTCAGAATCTGAAAGCCTCTCTCTAAAATCTATGCGATGAGTACTTTCAACAAGGATGAGGGGGGAACTGGACAGAGTCTCTCGAGGAAACCTTAGAGCTTCTGATGACAATTCATTTCCTCGGGTATTCGCCGGTGGACATGACTAACTGTGTCAATAACGATTGGTTATAGTTGACACTGAGCTGGAAAAATGCTAGCACTGGTTGATGGGAAGACACGCTAGACGACTGGGTACCGATGCAAATCATCTTTGTCCTAGCTGCGGTGACCCAGGAGTGGAAGATTCAATATTCCATGTCCTATACAATATCCGGTCCTATAGGGGAGGGGAAGACGGAATTTCGGCACATATTTAGCGGGTGGGGATACAATTTCAACTTCCCAGGCCAATGTGTTAGGAGTTCAGCAATTCATCTAGAGTACCGTACGAATGAATGCGGCCTAACTGCTAAGCTGCGTGGCTTCCAGATATGGATGGACCTCAATAAGATAGGTGGAATATCATTGAGCATTCTTCGATCCGATTTGCAGCCAAAGCTATTGGCTAGATCCTAAAGCTGCACTAAGTCTAAATAAAAAAATTCTGTATCTAAGGAAGTCGTTAGACCACCAGTGTTAAGTATGTCACTAGCAGGGTTGCCAGATAGTTATCTGCAGAACCCGCCGAGTGAGCTTATGAAATAGCCTAAAACCCACATGAAGACTTGTAGCCCAAATACCGCGCTCCAATTTGCAATTTTAAAGAGCTACTTAAACGTGTTGAACACAATTGCGATTTCGACGACGAACTGTGTTCCAGTATTCGTAACAAACACTGTAATGTATAATAAATATTGTGTGAATACATAAAATCGTATTTATCACCATTTTAAAAATCTAATTAATCTTAGGTGCAAATTAAAGGCAAAATTATATTTGAAAAGGTATTTCGCTTGGTTTTCAAGTAAAACATAATTCGATTTGATTTACTACTTGATCGCTTTTATCGATGAAAATCACTTTAAAAATACGCTTTCGCGAATACCGTCGTTTCACTCTTGTAGTAGAAAGACTTATCCCCCGGCCCTGCGGCGTTTATATACTGTATATGTTGAGTTGATAAATTTCCAGCATATTCGGTTGTTTGTGTGGAACGCGGAAGTAGTACCTATTACATGCGAGAAGTGTCTAGAACATGTGAGAAGTATATAGAGCTATTGCTAGGTTGTTGTTTTTCTCTGGAAACTTTAATATCAATAATAAGTGAGTTGTTCGGGTTGTCAAAGTACTCATGTAACAATAAATTTGGAGCGACTGAAATTTTTGCAAGACATGTCTGTAACCTACCAAGCCAGCAAAAATTATAATTAATAAATTATGCAAAAAATAAAGTAATTCTATGACAGTCATCAATATTTGTATTGTCTCTTGTATGTTATATTTATACGGGTGTCCATAACTTCAAAGAAAGTGGTTAATTTGTAGAATGTCCACAAATAATGAACCGATTCTAAATTAGTTTTAGTTTGCAGCCAGATAGATATCGTTTGAACTATTATTTTTCAATATTATAACAGGAGAACCGAAACTTAGTGGTAAGAGGATTTGTGATATGACGTAGTTTGCAAACGTTGTATATTTGAGCCGTTAAGACTAGCCGATTTAATCCAAGAGACGACTGAAATTCAGTTTTCTAATTAGCCCAATCTGGCAACCTTAGCCCACTAGGCTGTCGAACATTAAAATAATACGGCCTCATGTAGAAATCAATTCGATTTCAGGTTTAAAAAAAAAAATAATAAAATAAAATAAATGATGAGAATTTATTAAACAAGCTTACTGCAATTCCAAATTCATCCACCTCGTACTAGTTGCAAAGGGATTTTGCGAATTAGTTGGCATGTAGTATTCGCCGCTAATACCACGTCCATAATTGGATGGTTCTCCTCCCATTCTAGCGGTCTTTCCGGTCGGATGGCAATTCTTTTCTTCAACATCGGTAAAGTTTGCGCATTGTTCGGCAACGAATTCATCGATATTATCCAACGATTCGGCGAAATATTCGTAAGACCTTGCATGTGAACACGATCCGGTATGATCGTCACAACCAGGTTGATCGACTCCGAAATTAGGGTAGAAGGAAGTATCTCCAATTGGTTCAAGGAATCCATGGACTCCTCCATCGGTATGAATAGATTCAACGTACAGGGCATCGCCTATGTCTAAACGTTTCGATGCCTTATCGATAGAGAACAATGGCAAAGCAGCATCCAATCCGAAAATAGTATTAATGCGTCCTTGGGTGATATGTTTTCCAGCTGTTCCAACAACATGAGCTCCCAAGCTATGTCCAATCAAGTACGTGGTATCAAAGTTGAGGCCAAGATTCGTGCTTAAGAAATCAACAAAAGCAGCAACTTGCTTTCCAGCTTCCATGGTATTCTTACTGGCAGCAATATAGTTGATGGTACTTGCACCGCTACTCCAATCAATAACAATAATGTTGTAGTCTCCGCGGGCAAGATACTTGTTACGGATCAGGGCATTTTCAGGCGAATTCCTATCTCCACGCCATCCATGCGAAATAATCCTGGAATTTAAATGATTGTAGAAAGGAAGGGTTGGAGAAAATTTCATCTTTTTACCTTGTTGGATTTTGAGGATTAAAGAGCTTACGAAGTGTGTCCAAATCACTGGTTGATACAACCTGTCCGACAGTTGGATTTTCCTTAGTGAAAAGAATGAAATCGACACCAATTGCACTCCTTGCCGATATGGAAGCTGAGAACTCGAGCTCCTTAACATTTACAAGATGCAAGCTACCGTCAACGTTAGGTACCATAGCCCATTCAGCCACATCACTAGCCGGGAAGGCTAGAACTGAAATTTAACTATTAGTTCAGTTTTTTAAAGTATTGTCTTTGAAGTACCTGCAGTAAGGGCAACAAGGAGTACAATCAAAAAGCTCTTCATTTCTCGGGAAAAAAATCAAAGACTGAACCGAAAACTAGACAACATTTACTATTTATATTAGTCTTTTATCGGTTTTGTGTAATTGTGTTTCTAAGGCACTTCCAAAGGAGCTATTAATTTACGACATGGAAGTAGGTATGTTCATATTGTTTGTTTTTTAGATAATTTTTTATCAAATACGTGACGCCAGTGATAAATGTAATCAAAGAAGTTTGTAGATATTTATCATAACATGGATAAGGGGCACGCCACAAATGAAAACTACATATTCAGCAATAATGAAAAATACTAAACATCCATCTGGTTAGTTACAGCACTGGTCTTAGTTATTTTGGAGTCCTATTCAACTGAGTAAACAAAAGCCTAAATTTGTTTTTAAGCTGGCATCCCTATTTTTGAATATCGCACATAAAATCTATTATAGAATAAGGATGAACCAGATGAATGTACAAACTTTTCAACGACTTTTGTATCGCAGCGCATTTTTTTAAAGCCACGAATTAGCTTTATGATGTAGTGAGGTCCTTGATGTGGTCTCCTGATGGAACTGTATCCTGGAGGGTAAGTACGTTTCCTAGTCATTGTTGATGCTTAAAGAGTTTTTAATTTTTTGCGTAGTAACTTGATTTTTTTTCATTTCGAGAATGGCAAATACTAGAAACTTTAAACTTGGAAGCTATTTATACATATGCTACGAGCTATACAAAACATGATTAACGACGGAAGTAGCGAACGGAAGTGGGAACAAATTGCGGAGTAATAGGGCTTAAAATTGCAGATTAAAATTTGAATAACAATATTTTGAAGGGTAGTGATATCTTGAAATTTGGAATTTAATGCATCTATCAGATTGTTTCAGGAGAATATAATATTTATTGGGTAATTTCCTGCAGCTTTTGGGGGAGGAATAAAGAATAAATTAAGGAGCTCTGTAAATTAAATGTGATATTGAAACCATTTTTGGAAAAACTTCGGATTACAATATCTTTTAAATGATAATTTTTTGACTGGGGAGGTAGAGCATGGAAGTTGAGATATACAAGTTTTTCAAGAAGGTCAATTTTTATTTCTCAAGAACCTATTTAGTTAAGGCTTTTTTTGCTGGAGCTAAGTCTAGTAGACTTCCAGCGAGGAAAAATGAGTAGGTGTACAGGATGGGTGGGAGTAGGTAGAAGGGATCAAGTTCTGATTCTTTTTTCTCGAGAACGGCTAAGGATAGAAAAGTGATTGCAGAGTAGATCCTCCATAGAGGCATTGTACGAAAATTTGATAGAGAAGCAATTTATTTACCTGGAAGGGGATGGTTTTCTCAAGAAGGCCGTCTGGTAGTTGATACTTGGAATGTAAAAATAGGCATATTATAGAAGTAATGGAAGCAACAGAAAAATCAGATTTGCATTGGCGTGCGGAGCTGGAGGAAAAAAAAATTAGGGAAATTGTTTTTTTTTATTCATTATTACGAATCCCGTCATATCATTTAGGTCTGTCAAGGTATCGACTTATTTTTACTTAAGCCTGCATTTTATAACCGTTTTCATATTTTTTTATTAATTATTAAGCCCCAATGGGGGTATAAAATTATTTTGTGCATTTTTACGAATTCCGACATATCACTTAGGTCTGATGAGATATCGAATTGTTTTTTACTTTAACAGGCTTTCCATATAATCGCGCAAAATTCGGTTTCAGAATTTTTTCATATTCAATACGTAAAGTGTTATGTCGATATTTTATCTCTGATGTTTTTATTGAAATTAAAAAAGGCAACTTTCTGGGCTCAACTTTATTATTTTTTGGATCTGAAACGCGTTTAAATCCGAGATTCAGAGTAGTTTACAATGCGACTGACAAACTAAAGAATAACCGAAACGCTATTTGGAACGTTGATGTTTTTAAGGGCTCATATACCCCCGAAATTTTAAAAAAATTAGCTTTTTTTTTACAGATTTTTATTTTTTATACTTTTAAGAATTAAAAAAAATAGAATTTAGAAAATTCTACTCCATTACAAAGTTATAGCAATAAATGTGACCAGATATCGGTTTGGAGCGGCTTCCTGGCTAATTGCAGCGCCACTCTCAATAGCAGCGTTTAGCATTTATTTTGTTCGCAAAAGCTGGGTTTCATAGAAAGCAAGGCCATTTAAAGGACCATCTGTGAAAAACACGAAGATGCAGGAGGAAGAAGGTGTACAGTAAGAAGCTCTAACGGGAGACTAGGCAGCTTTTACTCGAAACTAAGTTTTTAGACAGGGTCGGCACTCAGTCAATTTTCAATATTTTTCAACTTTTTTTTTTTTAAATTTTGATAACTATTTTCTCTGTAGTCTGACAAGAGGTTTTTTTAAATTTTTTGCTTGGAAATTTTTTTATAAATTATTGAACGTAAATTTTTTTTTAAAAAACTGATTACTAAAGTTTGAAATACTGTAACTTATTTATTTTTGAAAAAAAAAAAATTCCCTCCGTCAGACTATAACTACTACATTATTTTACAAGATTCTTTTTTATTTTTGCAAATTGAATTATTTTTGGTAAAGTTATGATGCCGACAAGGAGGCACCATGGTTTTCATAAGTAGCCCATTTATACCCGTAAAAAACAATGTTTATATTAAAAAAAAACATTTTTTTTATAGTTGAATAGTTAGTAAGATATGTGAACTCAACAATTAAATTTTTTGTTCACCATATAACCTTTATAATAATTTTTCAAATTTATTCGGTTTTCAACGCGTTCAGGGGTATGTGAGCCCTTAAGTTGTGAGTCGCCAAGTGACCTACACCGAATCTCAGCATTAAAAGCGTTCCGAACTTCTTCCCATATAATAATAAAGATGCGCCCAGACTGTTGCCAGCTTTTGTTCTCTGTTTTTGCGTAGATTTCTAATAATTCGGGGTGCTGAAAAGTATACAACACAACATTTTAGGATCAATCCAAAATTATCTAAGCGAATTTTAAAATAAATTATTTTCCAAGCACCTACAAAGTTTCTACTGTGAACCAATTTAATAGACATGTTTCGTTTTAGGCATCGATAGCATATGACTTGGAGTTATTTTAATTAGTATCATTTACCAAAAAGGTAATTTGAAGATAATGGAGCAATGAAAAAACAGCTGGTCGTTTATTTTAATTATTTTATATGTCTAGTAGCAGTATTTAGAAATCGTTAGTTGTACTCTTCGATATATTTTATATTTTAATGTTTTGAAAAGCTTTAAAATACCGTAAGAAGAAATAAAAAGAGCTTTTTACTTTTTCAATTCTGCTTTATTTCAATTTTATTTTAAGGTTGTGTCATGCACTAAAACTAAAATTCTTTATCTGAATTTGCATCGAGTATATTGTGGATAAGCTTTTTGTAGGTAGAGTGAAATGGGAAGAGCAGGAAGCGAGTCAAGTGAGAAAAACTATTTGACCTAAGAAATATATCGGAATTCGTGAAAATGTACACAACCACTTTACACCACCTTAGCGGTTGGATGTCGAAAAATGTTTCTAGGCGATTAAGTAAAATTAATTTGATTACTCGACATGCCTAAAAGATATAACAAATCTCAGGAAAATGTGGAAAAAACCCTTTATACGTACCTTTTTTGCTGCACCTCGTACTCCAATGAAAACCTGGACGTTTTTTGCTGTAATTACTATTGCGGTACATCTACATATAAGTTGTAAGTTTAAACTTTCTATCATAAGCTGTTTTTGAGATTCAAAACAACACCCCGCGCTCCGTACCTTGCTACCTCTATCAAAAATTCGACTGTGTCTAACTGCTGTAAGATTTTTAAGATCATATGCAATACGGTTTTTGAGATATAAAATACATTTCTTTTTTAAATTGTTATCACTTCCGAGTTCAACCTCAAAAACTTTACATTCAATAGAGACCACTTGTTACGCTATTTACCTACACAAACCAAATTTTATCATCACGTTACAATTGGGTCGGGAGATATTGTAATCCAAATTGAACATTTCTTTTATGCTTTTTGGGGTTACCTAGTCGTAAAACATAAAAATACAAAATTTGGGATAGTTAATTTTTTTGAACTTTTACAATACATCGGTTTTCACTATTTTCTTAAACTCATCCTATAAAGGGATGTAAATTGGTTGTATGCATTTTGGCGAATACCGCCATATCTCTTAGGTCTGATTAGATATCGAATAAGTTTTTTCTTCTACGGGCTTCTTATCTATTCGCTTAAAAGCAGTTTTCATTAGTTTTTACCTTTCAACCCCTGCGATGGTGTGAGAGGGTTGTATACGTTTTTACTAATTCCGTCTCTCTCTTACGTCCGAAAAGATATCAAATTGGTTTTAATTTTGCATTTCCAATATTTATATTATGTAAAGAACCACTGATGAGTATTGAAAGTTGTATCGTACAAGGAGCTATTCTTGTGATAATATTAACTTTCCAATAAACCTCTTCTGTTACATTTCGACTTTTATACATAGTAATACAGAAAGAAGCTAGGTTCACCACATACAAACTTTTGAGCTCGGAGGACGAGTCAGAGCGCAAAACAGCTTGCCCAACTCCTTCCGCGGCACTCAACAAGGACCCCATACTAGCGACACCTCTTTCTGATTCAATGGTACCGAAATTTAATTTCACAAGGCCATTCAAAGTTGACCTACCTGAAAGGGAGGATTGGATCACAAACAAACCCACTCCAAAACTAGGATCCATAATCTGGTACACAGACCTGATCTAAAACAGATCAAGGTGTAGGGGCAGGAGTTAATGGAGTGCGCCCATATGTTAAACTCTACTGTAGCATGCACATAACATCCACTGTTTTTCAGGCGGAGACCCATGCTATTGAACTATGCATTAGAGAAAATATTAGACGGGGCTATAAAAACCAACAAATATATATTCTCTCGGACAGCAAGGCAGCAATAATGGCACTTCAGTCCGTTCAAATCTACTCCAAAATTGTTTGGAATTGCCACCAATGCCTGATTGAACTCGGAAATAAGAACAGAGCTAACCTCATTTAGATTCCGGGACACAGCGGCTATGAAGGTAATGAAATGGCCAACTTAATGGCTAGGACAGGTTTAGAAGCTGACTTCATGGGACCATATCCATTCTGTGGGATACCATTAAGCACAGCCAGAATGAACATCCGAATGTGGCTAAAATCGCAAAGTGCCATTCACTGGGACTTGGCACCGGGAAACAGGCACTCAAAGCTTTTTATGCCAAAGCATTCGGAAAAAAGAACATCTGATTATCTAAAATTAAGCAGATATCAGACCCGAACCCTAGCGGGAGCTCTTACTAAACATTGTTACATGAGGAAGCATCTCAATAGGATTGGTCTCTCTGAGACTAAAATTTGCAGAATATGCAATGACGAAGACGAAACACCAGAGCATATCCTCTGTGAATGTGAGGGTCTAGCTCACAAAAGACTTCGTCACTTCGGTCAGGGTTTCATGGACCCATCGAAATTCCTGACCATTCCTCTTCGCAAAATACTAAGCTTCATTGAAAGCGCAGGGATTGAAGAGGAATCATAGTCAATCCGGGGGCACGTCACAATAAGCCCAACTGTGGTGCAGTGACAGAGGTTAACTATACCAACCCCTATTTCCAATCTATCTATCTACATTTCGACTTTGACCGCGTCCCGAACAATGATCTAAATATTCGCATTTCTAACGACATTTCAGCTTTAAAACTAGCCAGTCTCATACGATCATCAGTCACCAAGTAGCGCCTCTGATACCGATAAGCTTTAATCTTTAATTTTTAAGTCGTTGTTCTTTTAACCACTCATATTCTCATATTTTAGTTTTAAATTATTTTATTGAAACATATTGATTAATAACTTAAGCTGATACAACTTATAAAAAGGACGTAATAATAACATTAGGAGATATTTTCTTTGCGCAGCAAAAACTCTTCTAACTACAAACATTTACGCGATCGCTCTTAAAACTCAGGGCTTACCGGCAGCATAAGGTTGTTTTGAATTTATCGGGACGTAGTACAAGCCCTGGAAGTCCTTATTAATCGGGTCACCGCCTAAGAGTGCAACCTCATCCTGACTTGTGGCACATTTTTGATTCCAAATAACCTCAAAACTGTTGCACTTATACGACACGAAATTGTTCCGTGCGACCAAGGACTCTGCAAAATATTGAACTGGCCGGCTATGAGAACACGATCCGGTTAGATCGAATCCACAACCGGGTTGAGTTCGTCCCCAGTTCGGATAGAAGGATCCGTGACCGAGCGGTTCCTTGAAACCCAATACTCCGCCATTGGTGTGAATCGTTTGCACATAATCCGCATCTGTTGAATCGAGTCGACTGTCGGGATCATTAATTGAGAATAGCGGCAACGCTGCTTCCAATCCGACTATGGTATCAACGCGTCCAGTTTTAATGAATTTCGCAGCTATTCCACATAAATGAGCGCCCAAGCTGTGTCCAATTAGGTACATCGAACTCAAAGAAGTTCCTTGGTTCGCTAGAAAATCGACAAGTCCGCCAAGTTTCCTAGCAGCGACATCGACACTTTTTCGAGCGTAGAAATAGTTCAATGTATCGGCTCCATCACTCCAATCTACTACTATGACGTTATAGTTGCCGAGCTTAAGATACGCCTCCTTGAGGGCCAGGTTTATTGGTGAAAATTTATCTCCCAGCCAACCATGGACTAAAATTCTGGTTGGATTCTTAGGATCAAAGTGAGAGTTCTGCACAGACGGAATATCGCCGATGAATATACGTAGTCCTTTGCCAGGACTTTGATGCGTAACGACTCGAAAGGTCACTTTAATATCCGTTTTCTTTGATTTCGCGTACTCCAGCTCCAATTTTCTGAGGTTGACGCGGTAAAATATCCCATTAACGTCCGGTATCGAAGCCCACTCGTCATTTGAAGTATTTGATATGTTCCTTGCAGGAAGCGAGTTAACTGAAATATTGAAGCAATTTTAATAATTTAAACAAAATATTTACAAAGTTCACCAACCGGCTGCAATAACAATTGGTAATAAAAACAAGACTGAAATCCTCATTTCGAAAAGGTTCAACACAAACTGAAATAAGCCGGCCAGTATCGATTCGGTTTTATATACCGGCTGATATTATTTATTTTATTACCCTTTGTACCTTGTAAATTTTACCTACAATCGCTATAATGGTCAAGATCAATTAATCGATTTGCATCGAGCACAATAGATACGATTCGAATTTAATATTGACCGAGCTTGTTATCTGCTATCAGAACAGTATATCAATCTAAGCCCTACACTTGTTTAATTTGAGAATCTAATCGAATTACATTAGGTTTTTTTAGCCTAATTGACGAATATGGAAAGTACCTGTGGACGTTTTCTGGCTATTGCGTTCTTTGCATTAAATAATTTTGATAACAGAAGAATGTAATGTTGCCGAAATACCGAATCATAAAGTGATACTTATTTTAGAACAAAATAAAATCATTGGATTATATTGATAAACTCTCTGTGTTGTTTTCGCAACGGTATAGCAATAAATTAAATTGCATGACAGCTAAATTAGTACAATAAATAATTGCAGAAAAAGATAAAATCAGTCTTTTGAACTAATTTAAGGAGACTTAGTATTTTGTTAATAATGTAGGTTTATGATATGATATATTTGTATTTTGGATTGTAGGCGCTACCTGCCAAACTACAATCTACTAGCTCATCGGCGACGGGTGTTGAATTTTAGATGTAGCTATTTGCGCTATCACCTTGTACGTGTTGTGATTTTTACTACCAGCACATATCGCTGTCATTTTGTACATATCACTATTCAAACTTTATGTATGCAATAACAACTTATATGCATAATACCTCAAATTTAAACTTTCTAGCACAAGCCGTACTTATCTGGGATAGAAATCTAACTTTCAAGTATCTTAAACCTATTACCCAATTTTTGAAATACAATTTCTTTTATTCGACTCAGCAAATATTTTACACAACTAAACAAACCTGAATTTTAACTATATAAACTACTTAATATCAATCCTTACGTATGCATCCACATATGCTCAATAGTAAAGTTTCTGGTAGAAGCCAGAATACCGTTTCAAATAGCATCCCGATTATTCTTTAGATTGTCAATCGCATAGTAACCAACACCATATCTAAACGTCTTCCGGACTTCAACCGAAAAAATAATTAAGTTTCTCCCATATTGTTGACGAATATTTCATGTATTTATATATTTTTTTCAATATTTATTTTTTTCTAAATCTCATTAGACCTAAGAAAAATGTCGAAATTCGTAAAAACGTACCACGTTACACCTCCTTAGGGGTTTAATATTAAAAAGTTTTGAAAACTGTTTCTAGGCGCTTATGTAAGGATCCTGTAACAGTCAAATTAAATCGATCCTGGACAGATCTAAAAGATAGTACGAAATTCGTAAAACTGTAGAGAGAACCCTTTCCACGAAAAATTGATTTGCACTACCCCGTATGTCAATTGAACTCTGATTTATTTTTGCTTAAAAATTCTTCTATAGTACATCTGCATATACGTACCAAGTTTCAACTTTTAAGCATAACCCGTTTCAGAATTTTTTGCTTTTCACTCTTATTCTCAACTTGTAAACCAAATTTTAGCTCTCTGGTATTACCATCCAAGGTTTTTTACTCCGCAACCCCATATCCTACCCTATATCTTCTTCAAAAATGTTGTCCTTATATACGCTCCTAGTATGCCACTCAAATTTTGTCCATATATATGCTCCTAGTATGCCCAGAAACAATTACTAATTAATTTTTAAACATCTGACGTCAACCGTTCAAGAGATATGGATTTTAGAATGTCTTGATATCTGCATTATAAACTTTTGGTGTGGTTTGGATTAAACTTATAATACTCTACAGATTTCATCTAGAGTATAAACAAAACAATCTTAATTCAATAATTTGAAAACCATTTAAAAATAAATCGTCTCACTTGTGAAAAAAAATAAAAACTTGTATTTCAGTTTTTTGTTCTTTTTTAACTTTATTATTTTAATAATAAAGTATTTTATCGCACTACCGCCTAATTTTTAAGATACTGTGTTTTACTCTTATTTAACATTTTTTATATAATAAAAACAACTTTTTAACGCTAGCCGTTCTTGTAAAAATAATAACAATAACACGGAGATAAAACGTCTTTTTATGTAGAACACATCAATCATAGATTCTGAGGTAGGTGAGAATGGCTTAAATCCATCTGCATTCAAATTGAACCATTTCTAAAGTATTGACTGAAAAATAAAAGTTGTGATATTTCAAAGTATGTATTCAGTGTTCATTGTTAAGAAAGATTGTCTTCATTTATGCAATCATGAAAAATAAGTAAAATCATTGCGATAAGGGAATACATTCTACAGAAAATTACATATTTTAATTATTTTCACAAACTAAAATATTTTTAAATTAATGAAGAAATAGTCGACTACTACAGTATAACCGGCAATTGGTGCACTTGCCCTACTATCTGTACCTATACACGATTTACTATCTTAAATTATTGTAAAGTTAAAATCCTAGATAACTTTGAAAATCATGATATAAATATATGTTAAGAATAATAAAATAAATTTATTATATTTTCTTAGTTTTAGACTTTCTTATCACTTTATTGTTGTTTTGGCTCGCTTGTAAAAGTGGTTTGACTACAACAATATCATATCAACACTTTTGGCACGTGCAGTTATTGATAAACCAGGTAATCAAGTCTGAGAATAAACAAACTCGTACGTACGTACATAGCGGCAGGGATGTAGAACGCTAAGTATGCGTAACTTTCCATTACCTTAGACATTTTTAATATAATAATCTGGCTATAAGAGAAGAACGATCAATATCAGATAGACGTGATTAAATGGTGATAGAGAGTAGAGGTTTAGTCGTTACTCTTTCGTGGCATCTGGTACGCCCCACATATAGATGTCCTCAATTCCAAGTCCAATTCTGGACTTGGGTGTAGGGGTGCGGGAGTGGAAGGTAACAATTGGTTCGAAATGATCGAAAGCTGAACGGGTTATGCTACAGAATTGAAACTTGGTGGTCGTATGAAGGCATACCATGAGACTGTTTTAAAAAAAATGTTAAAGGGAATGTTGGCGTTTAGGGGTAGTGGCTGAAAAACTTTTCAGTATAATAGTTTCGGATGCAATTACGCCAGAAAGATGAAATTTAGTAAGAGAGGCTAGAAAGCAAAAAAATCAATTTTTTTTTCTCGCGGACCACTATGAATAGAGTTCTAATAATATGACACTTGTATCGACCCACTATTAGGGTATCTCAGAAAAACAAAATTTTCCGATATGCGGAGATAGAGAAAAAAAATTGCAATGAAAGGAGGTGGAAATACATTTCTACGAATTTCGTCATATATTTTAGGGTTGTAGAAAGTCGTATTAATTTTACTTCTCTGTGCTTTTCTTATAATCGCTTAGAATTTCTTTTCTATGATACAATTTTCGATACTCTACCCTAATACGGGTGATACGTATTTGATATTTTAACGAATTCCGACATATTTCTTAGGTCTAATAAGATATCGGAACGCTTTTACTTCTATGCACCGAAAGAAATTCATTGGTAAAATCAAATACAAACCTTATTTGATTTTGCGTCAGATAAGCAACGTTGTTAATTCAAATATGGTTTAATAGTTAATTATGTTTTCAAAACATTACAACTATCATTATTTGATTCAATTTCTTAGTCAATTTTGTGTTTAAATAATCATGTTCATATTTGAGTACAAATATCAATCTTCAAAATAAATAAAATATTTCTATGCTTCGATTCAAATCATGATCAATGCTAGCGAAGCACGTTAATGATTCCTGAAATATTTTGCAAGTGGTATTTTAAGCAAAAACATTTTTTGTTAAACAGTTCCATTGTACCTCTTTTAAACATGAACATGATACTCAAACAATTTGTGTTGTTACTTACAATAATATCGATTCCACTGAATTTTAAGGATGTATAATTATTCTTATGTCACTTTATTAAGTAAAATGATATCGTTATCCAATAGCGCTAAGGACTACAGTTTCCAGAAAAATGTAATAAAGTACAAAACTTTAATTAGATTTTTATTAGCAAATTACATAATTTCAAAATGAAATAAGTACATTATTTAAGCGTAAATTAAATTTTAATTTATTTTACATATCATATATACAATAAATGTCATTTTTTTCGAGGGGTTTAAAAAAAACTTTACATTAGTTTCCATTAGTAGATAAAAAAAAAAGTTAGAATTTCAAAGTAGAAAATACAGTTTAGGCAAGAAATATAAAAATGCAGAAGTTAGTGAGAAATAATGAAGAAAGAAATATTATCATACAAAGTGTCCAACGTTGATAGGTGATGATTGATTTGATTAAGATGGCGATAGTGTTGATGATGAAGATGAACTATTAAAATTTTTTTCTGACAACGCACTGTTCCTATGAATATAATCCAATAGGTTTTGTTTAATAAGTTCTTGACATTGCTGCATATCGTTCAAAATGCTCGTCATATTATTGATAAATAACGTGGATGGCTCCGATTGAACATTCACTCCCTAAAAATAATTTAATAAGGACCTTGAAAAACACGGTTTATTATTGTTTTACATAATTGATGTATTTACATTTTGCATTCGTCATTGAAACAGTTTATGCTTAAAATTCAATTCTGCAAACTATTTATTAGAAAAATATCTCCTAGGTCTTCGTCATCAATTAACTAAAGTAAATTAACCCTTTTTACAATAATTTTACTGTATTATTTTTAATCAAAAATTTACTTCTTTACACTGTAATTGTAGATAATTGACTGAAAATGTTGAATGATTTATGCTTCAAAACTAACAGTTTTGGGGTTTTGGGATAAAATGATCATTGCTTAGTCAATCACGGAAAACTGTGACCTGCAAATATTTTCATTGCACGCTTAAAATAATTGTGCTCAGGTGAAAATGTTCGTGTTAGATCAAGATTAAATGTAGTAAGCAGGAGTAATATTCAACTGAACATGTTTCTTGTTGCTTAGCAATTATTCTGATAATGAAATGTTTAATGTAAAACAAAATCATATTTGAATGAATCACATATATGTTAAAATTAAACAACTTTCGTGATATTTTAAAATTTTGCTGTTAACAATGCTTCCTTAGTTGATTTAAATACGTAACCTTATTTAGTTTAACAATGTTTGTATTTGATATGAACATTTTAGGCTAAATGTTAGTTAACAATGTATCATACTTGATTCAAATAATGATTTTCTTTCGGTGTGGGCTTTATAAATAATCACCAAGAAATTAAGAGCACTATTTTCTTTTTTAATAAATTTGCGCCCAGACATTTACCAAACGACCTCATTTGGGACATTACACTTTAACAGTTATCTTCTCAGTCACTATTACTTCCTGCAATTATATTATATATTATATTATAATTATATGGTAATGAATTACTTTCCTTATATCCCGATTGATAAGCCTGTGATAAGGACGTTCTTAGAGTGGGCAAGAAGAGATTGTTGTCTGTATTCACGAAGTATAATTTTGCAACCTATACTCTAATGTTTTTTGCCATTCGGGATCACTGTACAATTTGAAATCCCTTCTCCAAGTATTTGATATAATTTGTGGCATTAGAGTTACCACTCCCATCACAAGAATAAAGCCTTTTAATGGTAGTACAGTAAAGGAAAAACAAGAAATTGTTTGATATTACAGCAAACATACTGTACTTTGCATAATTATGACGATCTCAAGAAAAGTGTTTTATTGATAAATAAAAAATGGTTGTAATGAATTACACTTATCTCCCGATTTACACGGTACTTTATTTACACGGTTTTTAAAATAGGAGATTTTAAAAAAAACACAGGAAAATTTCTTCAAACATTTTTTAATTCTATTCGCTTGGTAACATTGGCGCTTATATAGTAATTTTTTAATTCCATTCAACGGAAAATCCTATTGGTCTTGCATAACATTTGTTACAGATGAACCATCTTATTTAAGAGATAGGTTAATACCGTTAAACTCGAACCGACATCAAAGGCTTCTTGCACCACGATATTCGAGGTCAGTTGGTGAGAGCTCCTTCCTTGTTCAGTCGATTAGGATTTGGAATAATCTACCTGTCAATGTTCAGCGCGCTGGCGGCTCTAGTGCTTTCAAGCATCTATTATGCAGTTCTATTTTATTTTAAATAATTAATTATATTTATTTCGACTCTGTAGTATCTCATTCAGTTTATCAATTTCTTTTTTTAATTTTTATTTTTTCTCATTTATACAATATTATTTTTCATTACTGTTATTTCTTGCTTTTTAACTATCTTTTCTCTTCTTTCTTCTTATTTTGTTTGTTCTTATAATATTATTATTCCTATTTTTTTTTTTAATTTATTGTGTTCTATTTTGATTTTATTGTACTTTTATATAAGATATACAATCTTGTAGTACTATATATCTATAAATAAACATAAACATAATAATAATAATAAACATTCTTTTCTGAATTCCAATCTAAATTCTATTAATTCCAATCTAAAAATGGGGATCCCCCCTATTGTATGTATAATCTAACATTCTGTTCATGTGATTTTGTGCGAATTTTTAGCAGCGGAAGATGTACATCGTTGTGTTTTCTATTCGGAATTTTTTTTTAAACTTAATATTTACTGGTTAGTGATAAACAATTATAGTTTTTGTAGCATTTTTATAATTTTACCATGCCAAATGAAATTAAAAAAAACACATCAAGTACTATCGAGTCATGAAAGTGACATCATACCAATCAGGAAGAAAAGTTTAATAGTCCATGAAAGTGATAATAGTAATAAAATTTTTGGTTAAATTTTTAATTTACATAAATGTTTGTCATTTTATGAATAGACCGTTATTTTTTTGTTTTTTAATATATATTTGGTTTTATTGTAACGTTGAAATAAATAACTAAATTATGCACATTTTAGTTTGTTTTCGATTTACACGGTTTTACGTATAAAAATATACGATTTCGATTTACACTGTTTTCTAAGGAACCTATCTTCAGTGTAAGTCGGGGGGAAAGGTGTATTACATATTGCACATGTTTTTTCTTCAGACACCTTTGCACCTCTCTACAAAATTTTGTATGGACGCCCTGGACCATATGGTGGTTCTCAGTATTAGGTTGATAGGCCTATTAGTGCCCTAGAATACAACAAATAAAAACCTTAGAAAACCGTTTTCAATATCACCTCTCCTTGCTAAAGACCTTATAGTGCTCTTTTGTGGCAGTGTTTCTGCTTTCAAAATCTTTCTTTTTCTTGAACTAACAGGTGATACATCCATGATTCCAACCCACGCTGTCAGTTTTAGTCGACTTTAGCTACCGAAACCAAAACCATACTAGCAGCTTCTAATGAATGCATTTTTATACTCTAGATGAAATCATATAGAGTATTATAAGTTTAATCCAGCCCGAAAAGTTTGTAACGCATAGAACCGAGCCTCGGACGAAAAAAAGTTATATATTATTTTGTGTTTAGTTGTGGCCAAAAACCCCAAATCCGTTTGCTGTCCGTCCGTCCGTTTGCACGATAACTCAAGAACCCGTTGGCCTAGGAAGTTGAAATTTTATGCGATAGTCTCTGGACATAGATAGACTTTTGTATTTCCTTATGCTAAATATTAATGTTTTCGGGAGGGTTTATTTAAATAAAGCTAATTCCAGAAAAGCATGATTTAATAATATTTTGATGTTCATATGTAATTCAATTACGTGTGAATAAAAGAAATTTAAATGTGAAATGATTATTTTTTTTCAAACTATTAGTAAGCGTTCTGGTTAAATGCATCATTTTAAAAATTGTGTCAAAATCGTACTGAATATTGCCAATTCAACAACTATCTACTGCGTGGATTGACCAACCAATAACAAACGTCATAGTTGATAAATTAATTAACTTTGCGCACTTATTATTGAATCAACAAATAATCAATTTGGGGGCAAGTACGTATTTTGCGATAATAGTACGATCATTGTTTACTTAAACAAAAGTAAGAATCTATTGAAGTAATCAAATAATTGGTTAGCCGCATAAACTGATCATAGAGATTAAATCCTTATGCAGTCAGTCTAAAATATGATGAAATTTCAGTGCAAAGATTTTCATTGAAATAACAGCTATTTTTAATATCATCTAAATGAAGGTAATTAACTATTATATCGGCAATATATAATAAATATTGTCATGATACTCTGCAGGGGGGTTCTTTACAATATTATCAAAATCAAATCAAAGAATAAAAGTTAGTCGTTTAAGACAATGAATTTTTTCCACAAATAACCGATACCATTATTTACGTCAACGATGAGTTTAATAGCTTCATTAAGCGCGCTGATAATATTTTAATAGCTGTCAGATTTTAAAGTCGATTAGTTATCAACATACGTTTGTATACCTAATTAAACACAATCAGAGTCTTGTTATGGACTATCGGAACAGTAATCGGACAGCTCGTACTTGAAAAGTTTTTGGCGAAAATTATTTATTTTTTACCATACAATAATAAGTCGTATGACATGAAGAATCACACAAAAAATCCTTGTAATTTTGATTATAGATAATTGATAATTCGAAAATACTATAGCACTACAACAGAAGCTATTTATAGCGATGACGATGTATTATTCACATATGTAGTTTATATTGTTTTTGGTAGAAATTCAGATATTAATGCGTCAAGATTTAGAATTAAACTATTTAATTAAATCAAAGTGGTGTCCGTATCGCAGAAAATTTAATTATTTCACAATACCATACATAAATAGATTCAATATTGGGATATCAAGGGCCATAATTACAGGTTCGGAAAAACAAAAGTGCTCATCTCTGGTTTAAACCAGTAGATCATTAACGATTTTTCGCACGAAATTTTGAACTTCAATTAGCTCTCCTGTAAAACTTTGCATTATGTCGCTTATATCCTTTACCTTTCCAGTATCGATATAATCAATATTCAACTCTTAATTGGGTGTAAAATGTTTGTAGACATTTTTACGAATTCCGACATATCCCTTGGGTCTGATAAAATAGCGAATTATTTTTTTTTATTTTGACGAGCTTAAAAATTAAGGTTGTGCTCGTGCAGTACAGATTCGGCAGCCTTTACTCTCCACCCCAAGTTCAATACCATCTCATTGAGCGATACTAAATTAAAAAGATAGAAATTATAGGATTATAATATACGCTCTCGACATATAATATACGCGCTTGATACTCCTATTTACCACATTGCATGCTACATTACAAGCATATGATATAAAAAATATAGAATACATTTGGTGAATATTAGGTACACTGATACTTCAGTGGCAAAAAGTATCCGATTCATCGAAAATTAGGAAGAACGCCCTTCGAGGAAAGCAAGAAGAACCACTTGCACGCCTGTATTTCACCAATTCGAAAAATAAAAAATTAAATATTCTAAAAGTATATTTGTCTCATCAAATGTGTAACAACTATTTTACAATTTAAGTTAACCGTAAAATTATTGTCCACTTCTTCCAGTTGCCATAGTTTGCTGGTTCAAAATCGGCTCGAAGAACCAAAAAATATTCCATTCTCTTTTAAACAGAGATTTATTTTAATTTTAAAATTGAATTATAAACTAATACTTTCAATGTGAAGCTTTGTATTATGAATAGAAAAATTTAATTCAATTGTAAACAGATCAGTACAATCACTTTCCATTGCAATATGTAGTTCGCTCTAGACATTCACTGTACGTAGAGATTTTTCAAATTTCAAATTTCTTTATTGCCAGGAATAATTATTATGGATTAAATGTATAAATTGATTTAGAGATTAGACATATATATCTACAACTACGTTATATTTTCAGCGCATGGCTTTAGGATAGCAATTTTAAAAAATGAATTTATACAAGAAAAATTACAAAAAACCTTGACTATTTAAACTTAAACTAATTAATCTAATTTACTGCTAAAGTTCGTAGGGGTCATTCCATCAAGAATCGCCAAAGTTGTGACTTGATTATGTTATAATTGTAATTTTTCTATAACATAATTGAGAAGCACTGATGTTCTTAGATTTTTTTGACCCGGATCCCACTGAGATCGCATGTTAATTTTTGGTATGTTTTGTAAAACAGTATAACCTAAAAAATATAGAAAAAAAAATATAAAAAAACCGATTTTGAGATATTCAAGGATAAAGGACAAAATCGTTATCCTTGAAAAAAAATTTCAAGGATAATTTTTATTCGTATGTTTTTGATATTGCGACAACCTCCCCCTTTAAAATAAGTCCTACTTTATTATTCTAGGATAAAATTTACTAGAGATCTGAATTTTCAAAGAGGACTCGGACACCATTTTTGCGAAAACATTAACATACTAAAACTAATAAAAAAAATGAGATAGAAACAAAAAAATTAAATTATTTTTTTTTCACTAGTTCTTCAAGTACAAAAATTTTCAAAAGAATCGGCGATGGTAAGGTCACTACTTTGGCGATTTTTGATGGAATGACCGCTATGCGAACATTTTACAAAGTGATTGGAAGAAATTATAATATCTATAAATAAATTACAGAAGTCATTTTGTTCCCCTCAAGATATCATATTCAAAGGCATAGTTTTACCTCTCCATGAAAATTGTTGTATTGCTGAATAGCGTAAATTATTGCAAAATAAATTAAAAATCTTGTCAAAACAGTCAGCTGCTAAATTTCAAGTTTAAACAAAATTCCTCTGAGTAGAGCGGGGCAAGAGTACGTCAATACGAAAAATAATATTATAAAATGAAGGAAAAACTTTTTTTTTAATTTTTTTGGTCTAATGTTTCTCAAATATTTATTTATTCCACTCAAATTCCTTCTAGCTTCGCAATAGTTGTAAGCTTGTAATACATTTATAAGAGTGTCACTCCCATAACATAAACTGCAGGCTTATAGTATAAGAAACAAAAACTTTTCTGTATCAGTTAGTGGTCGACTGAATTGAATCCGCCTTATTTTATAAGTATCTAAAAATGTATGGTAATATGAACCAGCCTTACTCGGAAATTATCCGAAAAAATGACAAGCTTTTCCAGAGCACGAAGTCCTGCAAAAACTGTAAACGTAAGATTATATTTTAGCAGCTTCCCTTTTTTCAAATCTCAAATACTACTATTTTTGAGTCATCCAATTAACTCAAAAAATTGAAAGCACCCCATTTTTTTAAGACTTTTGCATGGTGCCTACAGAAAAAAGTGCCATGATTTCAGCCTGTTTTCTGATTCTAATGAAACTTATAATTTCACTAATTAACATACCGAGTCCCGTCTATCTGCATTTTGGATAAACTTAATCACCCAATAAATTGTTCCGCAATACGTTCGCAAGTTATCGCTTGTTCCGGAGAAACAACAAAAAAAACCATAGTTTTTTTAAGAACTTTCGTATGGTAGATATATTCGAGTGAGTTCATATTTTTTTTGTTCCTGTATTACTAAAAAGCGATTATATTTTGCACAATTTTTAATTTCCTGATTCTTTGTCAATAACGTAATAAAATAAGTGAAACATAGTTTTTTAAGTACTCTTGTATGGCGGCCACTCGAAAGTATGTACGTTCAATTCATATTTAATTAAATTCTGAAGGGAATAATACCCTGTGGTATCAGCATAGAGCAGATTAAGTGAAGCAATGCATCTCTGCAGAGGTTCTTCCAATTACAATTACAAAACTAATTCTTTATTTGAATGAAATACGTATAAAGAAATCAAGGGTTTGATATTGGTTTTCGCTTGATCTAGGAAGGGCCAAAATCCCAAGTTAATTGCCATTAATACATAATTGTACAGTCTATTCTCAAAATAGATTTTAAAATATTTACATATATCATATATCATTTCACACATATGAACTGTTTTTACAAACAACACAACGTGACCGACACGAACAGTAATTCATGCATTATCTTTGATAAGTATATCTTTAAGATCTGTATCATTCTATCACCATTTGCAATTTATTCGGCAACCTATAAAAGCGGTGAATATGTAACTTGAATCTACAATAGCTTTTACTAGCTCAAGCAAAATGAAGGCTGCTCTCGCTTTATTGATTCTTGGTGTTGCTGCCGTTTCGGCATCTCCCATTGGAGACTACGATCCCTCAGAGTGGACCATGATTCCAGACGAGAACTTTAACATGCACTTGGTCAACCTTAAGGATGTCGCCTTCCAACAGGATCTTACCGGAAGGGCCGATTTCGCAGTCAAATTCTACTTGTATACCAAGAAGAACCCGACCGCCTCGCAAACTCTTGTTACCGGTGATATTAATTCAGTACGTAACTCGAATTTCAATCCCAGCAACCCAACCAGGTAAGCTAAAAGAAATTGATCAAATAATTCAACTTATTAAAATAATTCTCAAATATCAGGATCTTGTCTCACGGATGGCGTGGAGATCAAAACGCACCAATGAATCCCTTGGTTCGTGATAAGTATTTGGCACGTGGAGAATATAACATCATCATCGTTGACTGGAGCGCTGGTGCAGGATCAATAAACTATATCACAGCCGCTGGTAATACCGGAACTGCTGGACAAAAGGTCGGCGCTTTTGTTAATTTCCTTGCTGCAAACGCTGGCTTGAACACAGACAACACCTACTTGATCGGTCACAGTTTGGGAGCTCATGTTGTCGGTATTGCTGGCAAGTCTGTTACTTACGGCAAGATCAACACCGTCTACGGTTTGGATGCTGCTCTTCCCCTCTTCTCCATTGACGCACCAACCAAGCGTCTTGCCAAGGGTGATGGTCTCTACGTAGAATCTATCCATACCGATGGTGGAATCCTTGGATTTGAAGAGCCAATCGGTGATGCTTCATTCTACCCCAATGGTGGTAGGGATCAACCTGGATGTGGTTTGGACTTGACCAGTGCATGCTCTCACTCCCGCTCTTACATTTACTTCGGAGAATCTTTGGAAGTCACTGACCAGTTCTTGTCCAGTAGATGCACAAATTACGCCGATGTTACTGGCAAGGGTTGTGGAACTAAGGGAGCAGAAGCCCGCATGGGAGGACAACCATCCAACTATGGACGTGGTGTTGCTGGTCTTTACTATTTGACCACCAACTCGAAGAACCCCTTCGCTACCGGACGTGTTTGAATTAATTCATTTTAATTAAATACACGCAAATTGTTTGAAATATGAAATTTGTTTTTCAATTATTTAACGAGAATAGAATTGATAGATTCCGTAGAAGCTACATTTTAAGATATATTACTTTTTGGTGTCCGATGTTGAAAACCCTCACTGAAAATGCAATTTTCAAAACTCTTCTGAACAAATTTCTACTTCCTCTCTTATTGATTTCATAAATCCGTTCCGAAAAATGTCTTTTCGATGTAGAAGGACCCTTTAATTCAGTTATACACTCGACCATTTTTGTGATCAGCCTGAAATTTAAAAAAAAAAGTTTCCCCCAAGTTTTGTACTTTAACGTTTTAGGGGCATTAGACCGTAAAATATGCCAACAGTCTGGAAGCAACTTAATTATTTTTCGGGGCAACGTTCGGGAAACGATTAAAGTCGGGTGCAACAGAAGTTTATACGCAACTGTAAACCATAAAATATCAATATCATTTTTGTGTCATAGTCAGAGACGTGGTCAAAATCGAAATGTAATCCTAGTTATGTCGATTCAGGCACCCTAAACAATTAACTTTTTAAGTAGTAGTATTTTAACGTTATCTACCCACCTAAAGGGTTAACCCAATCTATACATCAAACAAATTTCAACTTAATATCACAAATAGTTTGAGAACTACGAACCTTCAAACACGCTTGCGTACAGTGTTTATGTACAGGTTTAGTATTACACTATATGTCATAGTGTCCAATATTTCACTAAAAAAATTGAACGAAAAATTCTGTGAAATTTTTTTCTGTCTGAAGCTAGTATTACACTGTTTGACCAAGTGGTTAAATTGCAGTAATAAGCAATGCGAAATAGCGAATTCCAAATATTCGCGCAATATCTACTCGGTCAAATTCGCTATTTCGCATTATTACTGCAATTTGACTACTTGGTCAAACAGCGTAATACTAGCTTAAGTAGTCCTTGTACAGAGAAAATAGAATAATACGACAAACAAAAATTTGGCGATTACACTAGCTGACAATATTTGCTAGGGAAAATAGTCAAATATTTGACAGTGAGGCATATTTTCTGTGTAGAAAATGCCTTGAAAATTGTTTCTATTTATACGAAGACTTTTCCAATACATTTTGTCTCTATCTTACACATGGATTTAAATATACGTCAAAAATGTGTAAACTATTAACGATTTTTCGACAGGCATGTTTTGCTTCGGAGTAATTTTTAAGGTGGCGATCTTGGAAATATGTCCTGAAGATTGAAATCGCGTTTCATTACTCAAAAAGTATGAGAGAAATTAATGCTAGAAAGTTGAAACTTGATATATGTATATACGAGTAATCTAAAGTAATTTAAAAACAATAGTAATTTACCGCCGGGTACGAAGATATAGTAATAAAAATAGTGGCTGAAAAGAGGGTATATATATTTTCACGAATTTGGAACGAAGGTAGTGTAGGTCGTACTAGGATTTTGTCAAATTTCGCTGTGTTTCGGGATTCCGGAGCGAACCGACTACAGGGCACTGTTTTATAGTTTTGAACATTCCTACATATGTTGTGGATATTCCCACCAGAGATTAGTGGGGATCCGATGGCTCTAAGATGGAAAATTGAACGGGTCCATAAGTGTACTCTCGATACCTCAACATCATAATATTTTACAGGCTACCAGATAGCTCGAGTGTGTTTCGTGCTGAAATATTTGCATTGACAAAAGTGGCAGAAATAATAGTGCAGAAAAAGTGCGTGAATAGTGCAAAGGCTATGTATGTTAACAGCCACGCTCTGCTGTATAAGCTATTAACATGCATTAAACTAAATCTAGACTTGTGGGCGAATGTAAAAGAATTTTGGAGATCTTAGTTTTAAATAATTTCCTGTGACTTTCCTGGAACTGAAAAGACAGACGAGCTCGCCACAAGGGATCGGTGATGACCATAGAGTGAGCTGATGAGTTGGTTCTATGTTCCAACAAATTTCAAAAGGAAATGATCGACACAGAAGCGCTCAATGTGCTTCCAAAAGGTGCTGGCCGAAACTTCATAAAGGGAACTCCAGCTTCATATTGTGTCTGTACGATTTTGGCCTGCATTCCCTCATTTTCGATCGGATTTTAATTTTGTTTGGTTTTTTGAGCAGCTGGTGAGAGTCCTTTTCGTTTGCGCCGTCACTTGCGGAAATCGAGGAAAAAACATTTTTTTTCCTGAAAAAAGAATAAGGGGTACTCTTGGCAACTTTCAATTGAATCGAAGAAATTGTTTTTTAAAGAGTATTCCTCTTAGCAACTTTTTGGAATTTTTTCAAAAACCTCGGATTTTGACGTGGTATGGCTCCTATTAAAGGTGCTGGAGCCCATATTCTAAATCCGTAACCAGATTAAAAAAAATCCGAAAAAAACCGGAAGAGCAAAAAAGACTTTTTTTTTGTTTCTCTGCACGATTTTGAAAACCATTTCCTAATTTTTGATCGGATTTTAAATTTGTTTGTTTTTTTTTGAGCAGCTGTTGAGCTCCTCCTTAAACACATGTAGACAACTTATACTTATCTTAACGGAACATTGTCCTTTTGGGAGACATGGAGAAATCCTTGGAATACTAATGTCTTGCCGCGTTAGCAGTGTCGCGCGAACCTGTACGAACTAGCGCGTATGCGTATATGGAAACAGCACATTCGCGTTAGTTCCCATCTCTAGTCGAGAATCGCGTAGTTTCGCGTCGATGGCGGTGTTTTGACGCACATCAAAGGGAGTCGCATTAAACACGAATGTAGTGTTTCCAGTATCGCCTAGGCATTCGCGTCCAATGCACATGAATGCGATAGTGGAAACGCGGCAACTGACTTGGTGACGAGAATGTATAACCGACACTGGTACATCTCGTATGTGAATGGGATAGTCTAGCTCGTACAAGATATCGGTATTTGGGAAAATTTTTCTGAACCGATCTATAGAAACTTTAATACCTTTATTGCGAACTTTGCTCTTCATAAAGAAGAAAAATATTTGTAGTAATAGGGCACCACAATGGATCCGTAATGATCTCTCGTGTGATAGTTCTACCGATACTACCCGATACTACTAAACTCGTGAAATGGGCTGCTCTTTTAACCCAATGCTGTCATTTTTTCATGCCACAATAATGATACACGGTAGCTAGTAGTATTTTATTAACGTTTTTATTATATTTTCCTAATGTACGGTGTACAGGACGCACTAACCGGAAATAAGAGCAAAATTTTTCTGCCTTGTAACATTTGAAGAATAACAAGTAAGTTACGAGTTGATACTTAAAATGTTGATAATATCGCAATCTGAAAATTTAAACACTTCAATTTAACATAATCATCCGTTTTCGAAAATATTCTACCTATAACAATGCACTGAATTTTACATGTCTAAAAAAATATGAAATTATAGAGATTCTAACCGCTTCTATGGAAATTCTTAAGTAAAATATAATTCGAATTGGATTAATT
This sequence comes from Beris morrisii, assembly GCA_951812415.1. Lineage (NCBI taxonomy): Eukaryota > Metazoa > Arthropoda > Insecta > Diptera > Stratiomyidae > Beris > Beris morrisii. The sequence continues at coordinate 22,889,672 of OX638311.1, forward strand.
TAAATTCTATTTCTCTAGTAGTGAACAATTCACATGGTTAAGAAAGGGGCACTTAATATTGTAATATCAAATCAAACTAGTCAAACAGACCACGTATGCGGACTCAACACCAATAATTTTACGATTCTCTATTGAACAGCATAATAATAGATTTTAATATTTTATACCGCATTGGTGAATAATGATTGACGAAAGCGTTATATGTACTGGTGCTATACGTACATAATGCAAACTATAATTAAACATTAACTAGAAATAAAATCGTAAGATAATTTGATAAGGATATCTTTGAGATCAGTATCTTCATCGTGCGTAGTTTTTGGGTACCTATAAAAGCGGTGAATATGTAACTTGAATCTACAATAGCTTTTACTAGCTCAAGCAAAATGAAGGCTGCTCTCGCTTTATTGATTCTTGGTGTTGCTGCCGTTTCGGCATCTCCCATTGGAGACTACGATCCCTCAGAGTGGACCATGATTCCAGACGAGAACTGGAACATGCACTTGGTCAACCTTCAGGATGTCGCCTTCCAACAGGAAATTGCCGGAAGGGCCGATTTCGCAGTCAAATTCTACTTGTATACCAAGAAGAACCCGACCGCCTCGCAAACTCTTGTTACCGGTGATATTAATTCAGTACGTAACTCGAATTTCAATCCCAGCAACCCAACCAGGTAAGCTAAAATAATTGATCAAATAATTCAACTTATTAAAATTCTTCTCTAATATCAGGGTCTTGGTTCACGGATGGCGTGGAGATCAAAACGCAGATCTGAACCCTATGATTCGTAATAAGTATTTGGCACGTGGAGACTATAACGTTATCGTCGTTGACTGGAACGCAGGTGCAGGAACAATAAACTATATCGCAGCCGCTGGTAATACCGGAACTGCTGGACAAAAGGTCGGCGCTCTGATTAATTTCCTTGCTGGAAGCGCTGGCTTGAACACAGACAACACCTATTTGATCGGTCACAGTTTGGGAGCTCATGTTGTCGGTATTGCTGGCAAGTCTGTTACTTACGGCAAGATCAACACCGTCTACGGTTTGGATGCTGCTCTTCCCCTCTTCTCCATTGACGCACCAACCAAGCGTCTTGCCAAGGGTGATGGTCTCTACGTAGAATCTATCCATACCGATGGTGGAATCCTTGGTTTCGAAGAGCCAATCGGTGATGCTTCATTCTACCCCAACGGTGGTAAAAATCAACCTGGATGTGGTTTGGACTTGACCAGCTCATGCTCGCACGCGCGCTCAGTCATTTACTTCACCGAATCTTTGGATGTCACTGACCAGTTCTTGTCCAGTAGATGCACAAATTACGCCGATGTTACTAGCAAGGGTTGTGGAACTAAGGGAGCAGAAGCCCGCATGGGAGGACAACCATCCAACTATGGACGTGGTGTTGCTGGTCTTTACTATTTGACCACCAACTCGAAGAACCCCTTCGCTACCGGACGTGTTTGAATTAATTCATATTAATTAAATACACGCAAATTGTTTGAAATATTTCACAGTACTTATTTTTGTTGGTTTACAATTTCAATTGGGAGTCATTCTTAATTTCAGGGCTGCCTTAAGCTAGTAATTTGAAACTTTCTGCGAACATTTATAATTATCCTACTGAAGCATTTTGAGTAGAAGTTCTTTCAGGTTTGGTGTTGCTTACGGTGGTCAAAGGTTTCTTGAAACTTACATTTCTGCTATTAAGATTTTATTTTCTGATATGTCGGTGTGTAGAGAAGCATAATTATACGTTTTCTTTGAGTTAACGTATTTTGAGGTAGAATGACGTATTCTCATGCAATCAGCTAAGATTTGAATTTATAATAATAGTGTAGAAGTAACTAGCAGATTAAGTATATTGCTCCTTGTATTTTAGTTTTCCTTGTTCGACAATTGCATCCATTTTCATCTGCTAAAATGTACTCCTGGTGCACAATCGAAAAATTTTGCTAACCTTTGATAGAAAGTTGAAGACCCTGAGGCCAAGGCTTAATTGGACTTTAACGGCGTAATAGAAGTGGAATTGTTTTTGAGCATACAGTATAGCTTTTAATTACTACATAAAATTCTACCATCACGGCTATTGTCCATTGTGCTATTATTTAAATATGTTTTTCCAAAAAACAGATTTATTTTTGATATGAAATCAATGAATTGTTGACGAAAGAATTAACGATTTATTGCTATACACCAACCAGATAAAAAATCGCACCGAATTGATTTGACAAGCATATCGCAAAGATCAGAATCACCATATCACCGTGCGCAATTTTCGACAAGCTATAAAAGCGATTGAAATGTAGCTCGATTTTGCAATAGCTTTTATTAGTTCAAGTAAAATGAAGGCTGCTCTCGCTTTACTGATTGTTGGTGTTGTTGCCGTTGTGGCATCTCCAATTAACGAAGGAGGGTACGATCCAACAGAATGGACATTGATTCCTGACGAGGATTGGAACATGCACTTGGTCAGTCTTCAGGAGGTTGCATTCCATGAAAATCTCGCCAAAAGGAGCGACTTCCCAGTCAACTTCTACTTGTTCACAGGAAGTAATCCAACTACTGCGCAAAATCTTGCGACTGGTGATGTTACTGCACTCCGCAACTCCAACTTTGATGCCAGCCTTCCAACTAGGTAGGACGAAATGGTTTTTCACTTCGCTTCGGTTGTTCAGAAACAAAAAAATTTGTATCCTTTCAGGGTATTGTGTCACGGATGGCGTGGAAGCCGTTATGCTGCAATGAATGACATGATCCGAGACAAATATTTGGCCCGTGGAAATTTCAACATCATCGTGGTCGATTGGAGCGGTGGTGCCGATACTTTGGACTACATTTTGGCTGCCAGTAACACAATGCCTGCCGGTCAAAAGGTTGGCGCTTTCGTCAATTTCCTTGCTGCTAATGGAAACTTGAACACCGGCAACACCTACTTGATCGGTCACAGTTTGGGAGCTCATGTTGTCGGTATTGCTGGCAAGTCTGTGACTTACGGAAAGATCAACACCGTCTACGGTTTGGATGCCGCTCTTCCTCTTTTCTCGATTAGTGCACCAAATAAGCGTCTAGCCAAGGGTGACGGACTCTACGTCGAATCCATTCATACCGATGGTGGAATTGCTGGATTCGAAGAGCCCATCGGCGATGCTTCTTTCTACCCCAACGGTGGAAGGGATCAACCAGGATGTGGTTTGGATTTGACTACTGCTTGTTCTCATGCTCGTTCTTACATTTACTTCGCCGAATCTTTGGAAGCAGTCGATGAGTTCCTGTCCACCAAGTGTCCTGACTACACCGATGTTCTCAATAACGCATGCGGAACTAAAGGAGCTATGGCCCGTATGGGAGGACAACCCTCAAATTACGGACGTGGTGTTAATGGCCTCTACTACTTGAATACCAACTCCAAGAACCCCTATGCAACCGGATTTATTTAAATTAAATACAATTAGACTAAATTAAGTACGCGTATGTTATTAGTTGCAGTCTGTACGAGTACTGTATTTCCTATCCCCATCCTTTACCGCAATAACTTTGCTAAGCTGATTTCGCAGCAACATCGTTGGTTTATCGTTCACGCGTTTGCGATATATTTTCAGGAGATTGTTCTAATTTCTTGTGAAATTTTGACTTCTTGCCGTGCCAATTATTTTCAGTAATCTGGGTTTTGTGGATGCCATGGAAGAGTATTTGGTCCAATATCTGCCAAGAACTCTGTCACAATTTTTGATTTGCGAATGAGGCATTGTCCTGTTGTAATATGAAGGTCAGCTAATAAATTTGTCCCCTGCGAAAGTTCTACAAATTGTTTCCTGACACTAACTTATGGCTCTATGCCGTTGTAGGACGAAGAATGCCACACCATTAACTTTCCACCATTAGAATGTCGCGGGGAACTTATAACAATTTTTTTGATCCAACAGCAACGCAAATTATACGACGTCTTTGCAGTATAAAAATAGATACATGTTGTTACATATATCCTGGCGACCCGTACAACATTAACATCAGTTACCAATGGGAAAACAATAACCTCACAATATCAGACTGGAATGCGGAGTAAACTCGACACACATTGTACTCCTTCTCGCATGCTCTTCGCACTTCCTTCCTCTTCCATGCCCTTCCGACCAAGAACTCTCTGCACACCTCTACACTTTTATCAATCTCTGTTGTTCTTTACACTTCCCGAACATTCTATACACACAATCGAATAAGCTGGAAAGCTCTCCTCTCAACATATCCAGTATATAAGCTCAGCGTATAAGCATACACTATCAGCTTTTACTTCGGTAAAGCGAGACGGCGGCCAGATCTAAGCGAAAGCATTCGTCAAACAATTTTGATTGGTAGCAGCGATTGTGCAGTGATCGAGTTGCACATGAAATCGGAAAGCGTTGCCTGTAGTTCGATGATTTGTTATTGTAAAATTAAATTAATAATATAGTCTTTCTATTGATTTTAATCAAATTGTGTTTTAATTGAAATCAGCGCGAACACTTAGCTTGGCTCAATATAAAAATAATATTAATATAATATATCCACTTTGACGACTGAAACTTGTGACGTTCATTTCAGTAATAACATATTTTCGTTATATTTAATAACACGTGCATAACGCTAATGTATGGTTTCATGGTGTTAAGAATTAATTTTACAATCATATGGAAACTTCTTAGTATTGAAGAAAATACTGCAATATAATAAGCAAAAGAATATATCGCACGCAAACATGATGCATTACATGTTCGAAGGATGAACACATTGAGATAGTCTTTTATAATTTACTTGACATTATTAATTATTCCTTCACGATTATCAATAATGTTTTGTATCGAAAGGTTGATACCAAGCATTGCCTGCTAAAAAGTTCCACAGCTTATATCCGCTTAGATGTACAAATAATATAAATAATGAATAACCTGATAAATTACCAAAATTTTTTTTTTTTTTAATTTTTAAAACTAACTAAATTCACTCCGGACATAATTGTTCATTGCGGTTATGAATGCAATTCTTTATCTGCTTCGTTCGTAATATTAGTGATCTCGGAATTTTTAGCCAATTCCGTATTCATAATATTAATGTACAAATTCATGAAACTAATATCAATATTAATCCGATAGCAATTTTGGTCATGAATCAGTACTGCACTTATATAATTATTGTTATACTGATTCAGTACTGCACTTATAATATTATTATTATACTGATTCATGACCAAAACCGTTTCATATTTCTTTTGCATTTCTCAAACTGTGTGAGGTTTACAAAAGAAAACAAATTGAATGAAAGATTATTTATTTATTTATATTTTATAATATCTATAATATTTATATATTATTTTTATTTATTTATACAATTTAACATGTGTGAATCCTTTGAACGGCTCAGATTTTATGATTTTACTTTATTATTTCAATAATACAGTACTGTTATCGATTTTTAAAAAAAAAAAAAAGTAAAATTTGCTACCCTCAAAATTTTTTTTTTCACGTGTCATGACGAGTAGACACGACAAAATGCAAAAAAAATTTCAGTCCGCCTGTCCGCCGTACGCCGTACGTCGACCGCTGTACGCAAAATCGTTTGAAGGCTCGAAGCTCCCAAACCCTTTGAGCTATTAAATTGAAATTTTTTTTATGAATAGACTGGGTAGGCTTCTTGAAGTGGCCAAATTTGGAGAAGATGGGGTGTAAGGGGGGAGGAGGGGGAAGTGTTTTAGACGGAAAATTTTGGATTCTAGATCTCAGCAACCGATTATGCGTGGAGGATGTAGAGCTTTAGCAGTGGACCCATTTGCAAAAAAATTGCCGATATAGGTTAAGGGGTTTGGGAGTGGGGGGAAAAATAATGCGTCCGAAACGCAAAAAAGGTGAGATCGACACTTTCTAAAATTTATATCTCCTAAACGGTCGATGTCACAAAATTCAAACTTAATGAGTATCTGTAGGTATACTAGGACAATAGATCGGAAGCAAAAATTTGAGTGGGGGCAGTGGCGTACGGAGGTGGGGGGTGAAAAATTTTAGATTACGATATCTCACGAACCAATTGCACTAGACAAATAAAATTTGGTTCGTATATAAAAGTTGACAAATAAAGTTTGCTTAAAGCAAAATTTTTCAAGGGGGCGGTGAAGCATGAAAGTGGAGGTGATAAGAATTTTTCTAAAAAATCACGTCTCATATCTCAAGAACAGTTTAAGATAGATGCTTAAAATTTTTACCAGAAGTAGGCCTAATAGACAACTAGTAGAAAACAAAATTTTGGAAGTGTGGGTGTAGAGGGTGAGGGTGGGGGAGGGTGAAAAGGAAAAAGTTCCGATCTTAATATCTCGACAACCTATAATGATATAAAGCTGAAACTTGGTATTTAGATAGAGCTATATTAGTAGCATCTTGGAAAGGGGTAGTATGATACGGGGGTGGGGGGTGTTTTTCCTATCTATAGAACGGCTTATGCTACAAAGTTGAAACTCGGTACTTTTATGTAAATCAACTAGAAAACTAATTTAGATTAAAAAAAAATTTCAAATATCCATTGGCGTTCGGAGGGGGGGCAAAAAAAATTATCAGTGAAAATGGAATGCATATATTTTCACGGTTTTCGTCATATCTATTAGGTCTTCCCAAATATTGAATTCATTTTTATTCTACGGCTTCTTCATATAAATACCTAGAAAGTCTTTTCAGGATTTTTTAAAATTCGACCCCTAAGGAGGTGCAAAGGGGGTTGTAAACTTTTTCACGAATTCTACTATATCCCCACGTCTTATCAGATATCGAATATCTTTTCACTTTCACGTGCTTGCGTAATAATCGCCTAAAACTTGTTTTTAAGTTTTTCCTTTTTCAGCCCCTAAGAGGGTATAAACGGGTTGAACACGTTTTCATGAGTTCCGTCATTTCTTTTAGAAGTGATAAGAAATTGAATTGGTTCCTACTTTCTCGTGCTGTCTTCATATTTATTTATTGACTCCTTTCGGGATTTCAGGATATTCAACTCCCAAGTGGGTGTAAGGAGGTCGCATATCTGGTGATATATCGAATTCATTTTTACTTCCTTAGGTTTCCTATATAAAAAAGCCAAAAAGTCAATTTCAGTATTTTAGATATTCAATCCTAATGGGTGTAAGGGGGTTGTATGCTTTTCAAAGTTTCGACATATTTCTTAGGTTCGATGCGATATTAGATCGCTTTTCATTTCCACAGACTTTTTATATAATCGCCAACAAACCCATTTCTCAATTTTTCGATATTCAACCCCCCAGGGTTTGCATATGTTTTCACAATTTTTGCCATTCCTTAGTTCTGATGAGATATAAAATTGATTATTACGGCCAACCAATTCACGATTTTTCGAATTTCCAGAACCAAGGAGGTGTGATGGGTTTGCTTACGTTTTCATAAATTTTTCAAAATCCGTCTTGTCTCATGAGATATCAACTTGCTTCTTATGAAATCGTCTAAAAACCTGTTTCACAATTTTTTCGAAATTCAAACCCCAAGTGGAAGTAATGGGTTTGTATACGTTTTAACAATTCGTCATATCTCTTAATTCTGATAAGGCAACAAATTCGTTTTTACTTCTATGTGCTTTTAGTGTCCATAATATACTGACATTCGAATAGTCTACACAGACTTTTTCAATGTTTAATCGTTTTTAAATATTTTTATATTAAGAACAAAAATAATTTTCCAACTCATGATACACTCCGACTTTGACCGCTCCCGAACTTTGACCCGAAAAATAATAAAGTTTCGCCCAGACCATTGGTAGATTTTTTCATTACGATAAACTGCATTTTCATTGATTGGATGTACCTTTTCGGTACATTTTAATTTCGATTCGATTGTTTTTCTTATAACTCATGAACATAATCTCCTCGATTATCTTTCTAATCTAATTTAAGTGCCTCATTCCGAATCATTATGATTGTATCACTAACTTCTTTTACCTACTTTATTATTTTTCGGAACGAAACTATTGATGTGAGTTAGGGGTTCGCCAGAATTTCATTTCAATTTCATTGAAATTAATAACAATAGCAGCGCTTTATTAAATCGTATGTGATCAAAGTAGAAAAACTGATCCCGCGTATAATCTTTGCGGCGCTTATATACTGCATGAGATGAGAGATTTCTGGCATATTTGGTTGTCTGTGTGATATGTTCGGGAAGTGTGAAGAACATGCGAGAAGGGGAAGAGTGTTCGAAAATGTTAAGTTTTCTCCGCTATTGTATGTATATGGAAGGTTTCAATACAATACAATAATCAGTTATTTTTCCAAAATTCTGAAGTTATAAAAAACCTTACTTCTACACGAAAAAATCCATTTGCTGTAGTTTATATTTACTAGTTCGATTATAGTTAACATTCCATTTCTTCAGTAAAGCTGAAGACTTATTATTAATGTAACGGCAAATATGAAATTTTCTTATCACAGATTAATTAATTTATGCACAATATTGTATTCAATTTAAATTTGTTTTCGATTTATTTCAGAAGATTATCTAATTAGTTTTGCCTAGTGTGCGATCAATTAGTTATTAAAAAGCTTATCTAAAATTTTTTTAGATTCTTATATACTTTTTCGCTGTTGTTATACGAAATTTGAACCAAGATTATTTTTCAGGATTTTCCCAAAATGATATGCGACACAGCGAGTTATCTGCGAGAAAGGTACGCCTATAAAAGTAGTGAATTCTCACTTTCAACATCACTCGCGGAGGGATTGAATCAATATGAAGGTCTTATGCATATTGTTGGTACTAGGGTTCGCAGCAGGTGAGTTTCATGTTATAATGCTCCTATTTCTGTAACTTAATCACTAATTTTATTTATAGCGCTTGCGTTCCCTTCAGGTGAACCCACCGCTGAAATTGAATCGGAATGGACAATGATTCCCGATATAAATGGTGACTTCCATTTGGTTAATATGAAGGATGTTGAATTCGAAGCAGCTCTTGCTCCCCGTGGCAAAACAGAATCAAAATTCATTCTTTACACCAAGAGTAATCCCAGTAGTGGGCATCATGTTGTTCTTAACGACGCCGAATCAGTTCGTACATCGCATTTCAATGCAAAACACCCAACCAGGTAAAGTAGATGCAATTCACCGGGTATGGCGATTCCTTCGATTCTAACCACTTTATTTGATGGTTAGGTTCCTTATTCATGGCTGGAACGGTGATGCCAACGCCGAAATTAACACTTTGGTCCGTTCTGCGTACCTTGGTCGTGGTGACTACAATATTTTTGTAGTAGATTGGAGCTCGGGCGCTAAGACCATCAACTACATTGCTGCCAGAAATAACGTCAATCCGGCTGGAGAACAAGTTGCTGCCTTCATAGACTTCTTGAATGAGAAGCACGGACTTTCCTTCGAATCCTTGTACATTATTGGACATAGCTTGGGAGCTCATGTTTCCGGCATGGCCGGAAAGCATGTTAAGCGGGGACGCGTTAGCTCCATCTACGGATTAGACGCTGCATTGCCATTGTTCTCTATCAATAAACCCGATGCTCGTTTGGCTACCGGTGATGCAACCTATGTCGAAACTATTCACACAAATGGTGGAAAATTGGGTTTCGAGAACCCAATTGGAGACTCCTCGTTCTACCCGAACTGGGGCCGCAAGCAACCGGGCTGTGGAATTGATTTGACCGGAGGATGCTCCCATGGAAGATCCGTACAATACTTTGCTGAATCACTCCGCGGAACGAACGAATTCTTAGGAATGGATTGCGGCAGTTACACTGATATTTTGGATAAGAGGTGTGTTAGCCGTGGTGCAGAAGCACATATGGGTGGTGATCCATCGAACCATGGAGTTAAGGGACTGTATTATGTGCCAACACACGATAAGATGCCTTTTGCTACAGGCAGAGTTTAAATTAATAAAGCCGCTTTTTTAATATAATTTCTTGTTTTACTTTATCATTTTAATATAATAAAATATTGTGATCAATTTAAAGAAACAAAATTGCTACCTTAAAAAAATTTTTTTTCCGTTTCAGGATACTAAAGACCCAAAAAAAAATTCAGTCTGTTTGAAAGCTTCCAAGACATTTTAGCCATTACATTGAATTGTTTTGTAGGTCGACTGGGTGGATCCCTTTAAGTGGCCTCATTTTGATGGGTTTCAGTGTGAGGTGGGCGGTAGGCGAGTGTTTTACCGTATATCAAAAATTTTGCTTTCCAGATTTCAGCAACCGCTTTCGCTAGTAGGCTGAAACTTGGAATTTCTTCTGAACTTTTAATTTTACAAAGATCAAACATATACTACAGCCAACTTTATCGTGCAGCTCCACCATGGGGTAAAAAGTAAAAACAGTAAAAACAACATATATTTTCATAGCGTTAAACATATCGAGCTTTGTGCCAAAATAGAATTCTTGTGGAGACTTACGATGACCATGCTGTATCGCAAACAACATACAGAGATTAGTTTTCAAGCTTTAAAAATAACGATTTTGACGTTGAATGTAAAGACCGCTCTGACGGTCTGAAAAAGTTTGAAGACAAAGATTTGGAAGCATTACTCGAGGAAGACCCATGTCAGACGCAAGATGAACTTGCAGAATCATCAGGAGTTCTTCACACAACAGTTGCTACACGTTTAAAAGGATTAGGAATGATTCACACGCAAGGATATTGAGTCTAATATTTTTTCTAAAAAATCACGTCCCATATCTAAAGAACTATATAAAATAAAAGATTAGCATTTATACAGGAGATAGACCTAATAGACACCCAGAAAAAAAATGATTGGTAGTGGCGGTGTTGGGGTGTTGGTGGGAAAGGGTGAAAAAGAAAATAGACATATTATATATTTTTCTCTCGAAAACCGGTAATGACGGGCAGGTTACGTTTAGAACCTACAGCTACATAGTATGGTACGGGACTGCAGCTGTTTTTCCTTTCTTTGGAATGGCTCATGTTAGAAACTTGAAATTTGGTGAGGTTATGAAGATGTACTAGTAAAGTAATTTAGATAAAACAACATTTCAAATATCCATTGGTGTACGCAAGAGGAAAAAAAATTATCACTGAAAATGTGGTGCATATGTTTTCACAAATTTCGTCATAACTCTTATATTTTCTCTGTTTTTGAACTATTTTTTTCTCCGAGTTCTTCAGATTAATGCCTAGAAAATTATTGGATAATACCCTGTACAGACTATGCATTTTAAACGCATTTAAGTAGGTAAATTTAACATGTTAAGAAAGTAGTGTTCAGACTAGTCAACTCGTTTTATTTTGATACATGATAGCTTGATGTGATTCGTTTTGACAAGTAAATATTCAGCTGTGTTTCATTAGCAAATTTACGCTTTCTTAATTGTTTGAAACCAATGTTTGTATAGTAGTAATGAAAAGGAAATTTATTAGCTAATGCAGTCGTTGCACAAGCACAAAATTGAGTTTCTGCAGCATTAAGTAGTTTCTTCCAAAGTTTACTTCGATTTCCGCGAGGGTCGTAGTACATTTTTTCGGTTAAACGCGTAGTAGCTACGTGTTTTCGTAAACGCGTCCGTGAAGTGTTTTCAGCGCATTTAACTCGATTTAAACGCTTTAATCTCGTAGTCTGAACATGGTATTAGGATCAACCCCCTATATTTTCACGGATTCAGCCATATCCCTTTGGTCTATTAAAATATTGAATAAATTTTTACTTTCACGATTTCAGAACTTGTTTTTCTCTTCAAACATGTTTTCACGAATTCCGTCATATCTCTTAAAAGTGATAAAACATTGAATTGGATTTTACTTCCTCGGCTTTATTTTTAATTATCTAAAACTCAATTTCAGGATTTTCGAATTTTCAAAACCCAAGTGAGTGTAGCATAAGTTTTTACAATTTTCGCCAAATCTCTTAGGTTCAAATTGCCTTTTATTTTCACACAGTTTTTGCAAACGAAGTTAAAGATTTTCTGATATTCTTAGATCTGATGAGATATCGAATTGATTTTTACTTCCTAAGGATTAAGGATATCAGGATTTTTAGATATGGAAGGGGCTTTCACAATTTTTGCCCTCTCTTAGGTCTGATGAGATATAGAGTTCCTTTTACGGGCATTTCATGTAATCACTTAAAAAATGGTTTCACGATTTTTCGAAATTCAAACTCCAAGGAGGTGTGAAGAAGTTGTTTTCTTTTTACAAATATTTAAAAATCTGTGTCTTTTCGCTTTTTATCTAATGGTCTAAAAACTTTTTTCACAATTTTTCGAAATTCAACCCAAAAGGTGGATTTGTATACATTTTTACATATCACGTCATATATCTTCACATATCTCGTCATATATCATATATCGTCACATATCTCGATATATATCAAATTACTTGTTACATCTATTGGTTTAACTAATTTCAGAATCCCGAATGAGTTATACATATAAGCTTTAACGAAGATATAGCGAAATTCGAGACGCCTCAATGCGCTTTTTGTATATTGTCCATTAATATCTTCAAAAAATTACAAATTTTATGTGTCAAACTTACTTCATCATTTTTCCTTCCGAAGTGTGGACAAAGTTTGAGTAGCGTTTTAAGTTGAGATGCGCCAGTAGTGCCGACGCTATTGACACTTTTAAAACACCAATTACAATTTTGGGTCGTGGTCCATTAGGATGCATTCAAAGTCGAAATATTGCACATGATACAGATAGGTTATTTAAAAATTTTGTCAATAGAATAGCTCTTTTTTCAGTTTTAGGCTATTGTATAAAAAGTAGAAATGGATGTAAAAATCAATTCGATGTCTCATCAAACTTACGATATGGCAAAATTCGTGAACGTGCTCAACCACGTTACAATCACCGAGCGGTTAAAATAAATTCAATATCTGGTGAGATCTGAGGGATGTAGCGCAGAATTCGTGAAAACATATACAAGCCACGTACATCCAGTTATAATAAAAACGAAAATATAGAAAGATCCTGAAATTAGTTCTTAGGAGATTTTAGGACGTGAAAAGCATGTAGAAGTAAAAACCAGTTATGGAGGGTATCCAGTACTTGGTTGACAACTTTTTAAGGGGATACCTTGATTTACGAGTATATCGAGAAAAAAATATTCTGCGGGGTGAGTGACTTTTAAATTCAGGGTGGTTAAGAAAAGTCTTTCTGAGATGTACCCTCACTCACGTAAACTTATCTAGCAGCAGCGACACTTTTAACATTGCTGATCAAGCCGGAGTGGTATAAACACCTTATAACCACTTTAAACAAAATTGTCAAATTTTTTGACAAAAAGTCTGGCAGTTCTAGAAAGGCCGAAAACAGATCATTTTAGTTCATTTAGCATGACAGGAATACATTTTACCTAGTTCTCACAGAAGCCATAGTTGAAACTCGAAACATAGAGTTTTAGCACACGTAGTGCCACTCTTTAGTTAGTAACAAGCAAAGCTATAGCTTGGCATTTTTAGTCACGAAACAGAGAATTTTAGACCGCGATTATTGTTCTTCCATTTCTACTCGATCACTAAGTGTTTCAGTATCACTGAAGATATTCCAGATCTTTCTCTGTTTTTTGAGGGTTGAACGTTTCAGATGTCAATCGTTTTTATCAACAAGTTACATTACAATACAATTTGTATTTTTAATTCTTCGTGTTAAAAAAAATAATAAGAAAAATAATTTTGTATCCCCTAAGATGTCTCCCGAGTTGTCACATCACTACGACCATTCCCCACAAATCACTTTTCAAAATAAGCCCTAGAATGAACGAACAAATTCAAAACTTAGATAGTGTTGGCTTCTCCGTCACATTTTTCATTGTTCTCTTAAAAAATTGATAGTTGACGCGTCTTATCGGTCATTGCTGGTTGAATTTATCCAATTAAAACAACAAGCCCTATCATGTTGTCAGTTACTAAATTGACAGTGTTTTGATTATACACAAAATCGTAATCAGTGTTCAGTAGGGAATTGAAACATGATTCAAGTAACTGCGAATGTGGTGATAAGATCATCAAATTTGAATGATATTCGCTTCATATAAATACTGGTGGTATCATCTAAAGCCATTCCAAGAACGGATCCAAAAATGAAGGCTTCATTATTAATTCTTGCCATTGGCTTTGCTGCCGGTAAAAAATAACTTTCAAAGTCGTTTATTATAAAAACTTTAACATTGATTGTATTTTTATTCATACTATTAGTGTTCGCCTACCCAGTAGGAGAAACTGCAGAAGAGCAATGGGAAATGATTCCCGACGGTGATGGAAGCTTCCATATCGTCAACATCAAGGATTTGGAATTCCAAGCTGGTATTGGTGAGAGGGCTGACTTCCCAGTCCGTTTCTATCTTTACACCCAATCGAACCCAACGATCGGACAGGAAATCATTACCGGAGATGGTACATCTGTGACTAATTCTAATTTCAGTGGTGTCCGTCAAACTCGAGTTATCATTCACGGATGGCGCAACAATGGCAACTCACCAGTTGGAATTACCATTCGTAACGCTTATCTTGCTCGTGGAAACTTCAACGTTATCGTTGTTGATTGGGGAGCTGGAGCAAGCAGTCTTATCTATGGTACAGCTAAGAACAATGTTGACGATGCTGGTAGGAGGGTAGCAAATTTTTTGAACTTCCTGAACAGTTTTGGTTTATCTTCCAATAACATCTACTTGATTGGACACGGTTTGGGAGCCCATGTCTGCGGTTTTGCTGGTAAATATGCCAATGCCAAGCCCAACACCATCTTCGGATTAGACGCTGCTCTTCCTCTTTTCGACATAGATGATCCTAGTGGCCGTTTGGCTTCCACTGATGCTAACTACGTAGGAACCATCCAAACCGATTGTGGACGTCAGGGATTCGAAGAACCCCTTGGAAACTCTTCGTTCTACCCAGCCTGGGGTGGTGTACAACCTGGATGTGGTCTCGATCTTTTTGGCTTTTGCTCGCACAGTCGATCATACGAATATTTCGCTGAATCGCTCAAAACGAACAATGAATTCCTTGGATTAAAGTGTGATGCCATTGAAAATATTCGACAAAAATCTTGTGGTGGAAGTACGACTGGTCGCATGGGTGGTGAACCATCCAACCATGAAGTCCTTGGTCTTTATTATGTACCAGTTAATTCCAATAAGCCTTTCGCTACTGGAAGCGTTTAAATAAATTTATTTGTAATTTGTCAAATTTACTATCATTATGTCAAATCTACGAAATAAAATGAATTTGGACTTATAATTTATCGATGTATCATAAATTCTAAATGCTTTTCGAAATATTAGATGTTGTATAATTATAATTTTGCTTCTAGTGCTAACCTAACCCCCTCATAAAATCCTAGGATACTTTAGTCGTACTAAGAAACTTACTTTGCTCTTTGGTTGATATTTCGTAGTTGTTACTAATTAAGAGTTCAGTTGCTAAAACGAGATTCGACATATTTCTCATGCCTCATGATATTTTTGAAATCAAACTGATGAAAGGACTACTTGTACGGGCGATACCGAAGGAGGGTATGAATTTTGCTGACTAACGAAATCCGAGCCTTATTTTAACTCAAAGCTATTTTGACCATTTTAACTTCGTGGCTAAACAATTTCTTAAGTTAAAGGGAGTTCTGTAAATTGAGTGATGAAATTTCTGCAAGAGTTTTATTACGTTGCTACGTATTCATAACTTTATTTGAAAATATTGGAAAGTCAAGGTTCGTAGCTTTAAGCAAATATTCGTGAACACGTGTTCTAATGGCTCTGTATGACCGGTACCCGAAGGTATAGTACGACTTTGCCTTTTAATGAACTTAGCCTTAAGGAAATATCCAGATTCAAAATTTCATCTTCTTAGGACAAAGCGTTCTTGAGTTATCATGTTTTTATACAGGCGAAAATCAAGTAGATTTCAGGAGCTTTGACATCACTATTCCGAAAAAAGTAACAGTTTTTTTCGTCCGGGGCACCATTTTGTGCATCACAAATTTTTAACCTGACATGCAGGAGAAATAGGCTGAATCTAGCAACAGAACAACCAACTATGGAGTAAAATAGCGTGAGTTTGGTGAACAGTAAAACTTATATATGATTTCTTCTTGAGTAGCTTTTATTACACTGGAATTGAATCCCAAAGACATCAAACGGCGTTTTTTTATGTGTAAACAGCCGCTCCAACAGCCGAAAAGGAAAGGTTTTTTATTAGATCGCATCGTGACTACTGACAAAAAGTGGATATTCTACGATAACTCGAAGCGTAGAAAATTGTGGAGTACGCCCAACCATGCATCAACATCGACGACACAGCCCAATATCCACGGTTCCAAACTCATGCTCTGTATTTGGTGGGATCAGCTGGATGTGGTGTAATATGAGCTCGTCAAACCTAACGAAACCATCACGGGAAATCGCCATCGACTACAATTGATGCATTTGAGCCGAGTATTGAAGGAAAAACGGCAAGTAAAAAAGTAAAAAGTAGTTTTTCAGCATTACAACGCTTTGTCACATGTTGCAAAACCGGTCAAAACCTATTTGGAAACGCTGAAATGGGAAGTCCTATCCCACCCACCGTATTCACTGGACATTGCTCCTGCCGATTATCACTTGTTCTGATCGATGACTCATGGCCTAATAGTCGGAGAGCTCGCGACAAAAAATCGCAAGAGTTTTAAGAAAGCTAATATTTTAGTATTTGGTTACATTTAGGGTGTATGTAAATATACTAGAGTCAGCAGGTCTCACGTGGGGACACCTGGCTCTGGTGAGCTGTCAAAGATGTCAAAAAAATCGGAAAATGAAAGAGTTTTAGGAAGCTGAAAATTTGCCAGGACGTAGTTTTTACAATGAAAAACTGAAAAACAATGGTCAGACACCACAACAGCGGGACCCCCCCAGTCAGCCCCCCGCAAACATGTCAAAAAAATCGGGTCCTCGAAAGAGTTTTAGGAAAGCTGAAATTTTGTTCAGTAAATATCTATTATATATAATTTATAAAAATAACAGTCAGATTCCATTTGGTTAGAACGGGGCCAGTCAGCAGGCGCGAAAGTATAAATATCATACGAGCGCGATTCCTGTTACTATATGCGCGACAATCAATACAAGTGTCATGAAAGAGTTCTAAGAAAGCTGAAAATTTACCACGGGGTAGTTTTTACAATGAGAAACAAAAAAAAATGGTCAGACACCCCAACAGTGGGACCCACCCAGTCAGCACCCCCGCAAAGTTATCGCAAAAATCGCGTGCTCGTGGTTTCTGCTACTATGTGCGCAACAATCAATACAATTGCCATGAAAGAGTTTTAGGAAAGCTGAAAATTTACCACGGGATAATTTTTAGAACGAGAAACAAAAAAACAATGGTCAGACACCCCAACACTGGGACCCACCCAGTCAGCCCCCCGCAAAGGTGTCGCAAAGATCGCGTGCTCGTGGTTTCTGTTACTTTGCGCGCAACAATCAATTCAAGTGTCATGAAAGAGTTTTAAGAAAGCTGAAAATTTACCACGGGGTAGTTTTATAATGAGCAACAAAAAAAAATAGTCAGACACCCCAACAGTGGGACCACTGTGCCAAATTTCAGCTTTCTTAAAACTCTTACGAGGAACCGATTTTTTCGGCACCTTTGCAAGGTGCTGACTGGGTGGGTCCTACTGTTGGGGTGTCTGACCATTGTTTTTTGTTTCTCGTTGTAAAAACTACCCCGTGGTAAATTTTCAGCTTTCCTAAAACTCTTTCATGACACTTGCATTGATTGTCGCGCACATAATAACAGAAATCGCGCTCGTATGACATTTATACTTTCGGCGCCTGCTCACTGGCCCCGTTCTAACCAAATGAAGTCTGACTGTTATTTTCATAAATTATATATAATAGATATTTACTGAACAAAATTTCAGCTTTCCTAAAACTCTTTCGAGGACCCGATTTTTTTGACATGTTTGCGGGGGGCTGACTGGGGGGGTCCCGCTGTTGTGGTGTCTGACCATTGTTTTTCAGTTTTTCATTGTAAAAACTACGTCCTGGCAAATTTTCAGCTTTCCTAAAACTCTTTCATTTTCCGATTTTTTTTGACATCTTTGACAGCTCACCAGAGCCAGGTGTCCCCACGTGAGACCTGCTGACTCTAGTATATTTATATACACCCTAAATGTAACCAAATACTAAAATATTAGCTTTCCTAAAACTCTTGCGATTTTTTGTCGCGAGCTCTTGGACTATAACTGAGCACTTCCCTTCTTATGAAGATGTCAAAAAATGGCTCGATTCGTGGATAATCTCAAAAGATGAGTCGTTCTTTCGACATGGTATTCGTATGCTTCCAGAAAGATGGGCGAAAGTAGTCGCTAGCGATGGACAATACTTTCAAGACATGTCCTTATAATTTTCTTTAATAAAGCATTCATTTTCACGAAAAAACGGCTGGTCATAAACAGATTGGAAATAAAATTTTGAGAGGGAGCAGTGTCGTGCGCATTTGGGGAGTGAACTACTTTAGATTACGATATCGCACGAACCAATTACGCCAGAAGGAGGTGACATGGAGCTGGGGGATAAGAATTTTTCTAAAAAAAAAAACATGTTCCATATCTCACGAACTGTATAAAATAGAAGCTTAGTATTTATACGGGAGGTATGTTCAATAGACACTCACAAAAAAAATGTTGGTAGTGGCGCTATATGGATGTGGGTGGGCAAAATATTTTTTTTTTCTCTCGATAACAGGTTAAGTTTATTAGCTACAGCTACATAGTATGGTACAGGGTGGGAGATGTTTTTCCTTTCGCTAGAATGGCTCATGTTAGAATCTTGAAACTTGGTGAGGTTACGAAGAAGTACCAATAAAGTAATTTTTATAAAACAAAATTTCAAATATCCATTGGTGTACGGAAAAGGGAAAAAAATTATCAGTGAAAATGGGCTGGCTATATTTTCATAAATTTCGTCATAACTCTAATGTTTTCTCTGTTTTTGAACCATTTTTTCCTCCGAGTTCTTCAGATAAATGCCTGGAAAGTGATTGGGTAAGAGTCAACCCCCTACATTTTCACGGATTCAGCCATATCCTTTTGGTCTACTAAAATATTGAATAAATTTTTCCTTCACGATTTCAGAATTTGTTTTTCTTTTCAAACACGTTTTCGCGAATTCCGTCATATCTCTTAGAAGTGATAAAACATTGAATTGAATTTTACTTACTCGGCTTTATTATTAATCATCTAAAACCTAATTTCAGGATTTTCGAATTTTCAAAACCCAAGTGGGTGTAGCATAAGTTTTTACAATTTTCGCCATATCTCTTAGGTACAAATTGGCTTTTATTTTCACACAGTTTCTGCAAACGTAGTTTAGGATTTTCTGATATTCAAACCCCAGTCGTTTTAAAGAGGTTGCATACGTTTCCACGAATTATAACACATTTCTTAAATCTAATGAGATATCGAATTGATTTTTACTTCCAAAGGCTTTCTATATAATCGCCTAAGAATTGATTTCAGGATTTTCAGATATATAAGAGGTTGAAAACGTTTTCACAATTTTCACCCTCCCTAAGGTCTTTTTTTTTTATTTAAATAAAAACATGGGTGATAAAATATTGACGTAGCCCCTTAGGGGTTAAATATAATAAAAACCTTAATATCATTTTTAGGCAAATATATACAAAACCCGTTGAAGTAAAAAACAATTCGATATCTTGTCAGTCCTAAGAGATACGACAAAATTCATGAAAATGAATAAAACCACTTTTAAATTTTTTGCGGCATTTTCTTATGCCAATCTAAATTAATAAATCTACATATAAATATAAGTTTTGGTTTGGTTTCTACTTCCTCCCACCGTCACCCCCTACACCCACATCTCCGACATTTTTTGCTACAGGGTCTAACTACTATAAAAATTTTAAGATCATATTTGAAATGAGATAAAAAATATTGTTTTTGAAAAATTGGTATCTTCCCAAATCCGTGATTCAACCCCCCGCCCTCCTTCAAACATTTTACGAATAGTCCTAACATAAGCGATTCCTGAAATATATAACAGAATCAAAGTTTTCCCCTAAAACGCTACCTTACCTCCACCCTCACCACCTAAAGGCGTTCACCCAATCTTCACACAAATAACAATTTTAAGTAAATATCTGAACTGGTTTATGAGCTACGAGTCTTCGAACGCTCTTGTGTATGGCGTATACGGCGCACAGACGGACACTTTTTTAGCTGAAACTTAAATGCGAAACTACAAAATTTCAGGGTAGCAAATTTTTTTAAAATTTTAGGAAGGTAATTGTTACGTACACTTTTTGTATAGGCTGTTACAATAACTCGTTCCGAAGTTTATTATGAACCACGCCTAAACGCCAAATAGTTGTTGACATCTGTTTTAACATTTTGGTAAATCAGTCTTTGGCAAATTGTCGGTAAGGTGTATCGTGAATAGATTATTAATCGCAGAACATGTAAAAATTTACGGGCATTTCATGTAATCACTTAAAAAATAATTTCACGATTTTTCGAAATTCAAACTCCAAGGAGGTGTGAAAAAGTTGCTCTTATTTTCACAAATATTTAAAAATCTGTGCCTGATGAATGTCTTATCCCTTTTTTTTATAATTGTCTAAAAAATTTTCGAAATTCAACCCAAAAAGTGATGTAATGGATTTGTATCATCATCATCAATGGCGCGACAGCCCAAGTCGGGCCCTGGCCTCCTGAAGTCGTCGCCTCCAATCGTCTCGATCCAAAGACCGCGTCCTCCAGCTGCTAATTTTTTAGATGACTTTGTTGTCTTCATCAACCGAGTCTTCCCATCGCTTGCGGGGTTTGCCTTCTGGCCTGTTACCACTCGCATTGCCTTTAAGAGCACGCTTGGGGATTCTTCTGTCTTCCATCCGCTGTACATGGCCAGCATACTGCAGTTTACGTAGTTTGATGAACGTTGAGGAAGTACCATGATCCGTCGTTTGATTTCGTCCGTTTCGTTGCCGTCTTTTGCTAGATTAGCCCCAAGATACCATATATGAAGTTGTCCACACTCTCCAAATTATACTCCGCAATTGTTACATTCTGTATGATTGGCGTTCTCTTTCTTGTTTGCGTCATTATTTTTGTTTTACTTTCGTTTATGCGTAACCCGACTTCTTTTGCGGCGGAGTCAAGAATGACAAATACCTCCTTAGCACTAGGGAAGAATCTTGCGAGGATGTCTATATCGTCAGTAGCATACGCTGGGTGGACTTGAATAGTAATGTCCCATTGGTGTCGACTGGGGTTTTTCGGATGACATACTCCAGTGCCAGGTTGAAAAGAATGGCGGCTAGACCATCTCCCTGCTTTAAACCACATTCCGTTCGAAAGCTGGTTGTGGAATTGGTTTGTATTCTTACTTGGGATTTAGTGTTCGTCATTGTGAGTCTCGTTAGTCGAACTAATTTTGGTGGAATTCCAAAATCAAGTATGATTTGGTACAGTACCCTCCTGACGATACTGTCTAGATTCTGGATCTGTATACATTTTCACATATCTCGTCATATCAAACAAATTAGTAGTTACTTCTATGAACTTAACTAATTTCAGAATTTTTGAATTTTTGATTCAATCCCGAATGAATTATATAAGCTTTAACGAAGATATAACGAAATTCCAGACGCCTATACGCGATTTAAAATAATTTTAAAATAAATTCGATATCTGGTGAGATATGAGATCTGAGAGATGTAGCGCAGAATTCGTGAAAACATTTACTAGTCACGTACATCCAGTTATAATAAAAATGTATATTTGGAAAGATTCTGAAATTAGATTTTAGGAATTAACATGAAAAGCATGTAGAAGTAAGAAACAATTATGCAGAATATTTGGTACTTGTTTGACAAGAGAATTTCTTGATATATTTCGAGGAAAAAAAATATTCTACAGCGTGGGTCAATTTTGAATACCCGCGGAAATTCAGAGTCGTTAAGAAAAGTCTTTCTGACACATGCCCTCACTCACATAAACTTGTCCAGCAGCAGCGACACTTTTAACATTGCTGATCACGCGCTTGAGTGAGGACAAACACCCTTTTGACCATTTTAAACAAAATTGACAAATTTTTTGACAAAAAGTCTGGCAGTTCTAGAAAGGCCGAAAGAGATCATTTTAGTTCATTTAGTG
This sequence comes from Beris morrisii, assembly GCA_951812415.1. NCBI lineage: Eukaryota > Metazoa > Arthropoda > Insecta > Diptera > Stratiomyidae > Beris > Beris morrisii. The sequence goes on from OX638311.1 coordinate 22,911,794, forward strand.
CGACAGGAATACATTTTACCTAGTTCCCACAGAGCCATAGTTGAAACGCGTTGAAATAGAGTTTTAGCCCACGTAGGGCTACACTTTAGTTAGTAACAAACAAAGCCATAGCTTGGCAATTTTAGTCACGAAAAAGAGAATATTAGACCGCGATTATTGTTCTTCCATTTACAGTCGATCACTAAATGTTTCAGTATCACTGAAGATATTTCAGATCTTTCTCTGTTTTTTTAAGGGTTGAACGTTTCAGATGTCAATCGTTTTTATGAACAAGTTATATTACATTACATTGCAATTTGTATTTTTAATTCTTCGAGTTAAAAAAATAATAAGAAAAATAATTTTGTATCCCTAAGATGTCTTCTGAATTGTCACATCACTACGACTATTCCCCACAAATCACTTTTCAAAATAAGCCCTAGAATGAACGAACAAATTCAAAACTTAGATAATTTTGGCTTCTCCGTCACGTTTTTCATTGTTCTCTTAAAAATTTGATAGGTGACGCATCTTATCAATCATTGCTGATTGAGCTTGTCCAATTAAAACAACAAGCTTTATTATGTTGTCAGTTACTAAATTGACAGTGTCAAAATTGATTCTATTCAAGATCCTAATCAATGTTCAGCAGCGAATTGAAACATGATTCAAGGAAAAAACAAGTAACTCTTATTGCGTATGTGGTGATAAGATCATCAAATTTGAATGATATGCTCTTCATATAAATACTTGTGGTAGTTCCATCTAAAGCCATTCCAAGAACGGATCCAAAAATGAAGGCTTCATTATTAATTCTTGCCATTGGCTTTGCTGCCGGTAAAAAATAACTTTCAAGGTTCTTTATTATAAAAAAAACTAACGTTGATTCTATTTTTATTCATTCTATTAGTGTTCGCCTACCCAGTAGAAGAAACTGCAGAAGAGCAATGGGAAATGATTCCAGATGCTGATGGAAGCTTCCATCTAGTCAACATCAAGGACTTGGAATTCCAAGCTGCTATTGGTGAAAGGGCTGACTTTCCAGTCCGTTTCTATCTTTACACCAAATCGAACCCAACCAGCGGACAGGAAATCGTTACCGGAAATGCTGGATCCTTGACTGGTTCTTATTTCAGTGCTAGCCGTCAAACTCGAGTTATCACTCACGGATGGCGCAACGATGCCAACTCACCAGTTGGAAGTACCGTTCGTAATGGTTATCTTGCTCGTGGAGACTTCAACGTTATCATTGTTGATTGGGGCAATGGAGCAAGCAGTCTTAACTATGCTACAGCTAAGAACAATGTTGCCGATGCTGGCAAAAAGGTAGCTGCATTCTTGGACTTCCTGAACAGTCATGGTACATCTTTCAATAACATCTACTTGATTGGACACAGTTTGGGAGCTCATGTCAGCGGTTTCGCTGGTAAATATGCCCGTGCCAAGCCCAACACCATCTTCGGATTGGACGCTGCTCTTCCGCTTTTCAACCTCAACGATCCTAGTGGCCGTTTGGCTACCACTGATGCTGGCTACGTAGAAACCATCCATACCGATTCTGGACGTCTTGGATTCGAACAACCCCTTGGAAGCTCTTCGTTCTACCCAGCCTGGGGTGGCGTACAACCCGGATGTGGTGTCGATCTTACTGGCTCTTGCTCGCACAGTCGATCATACGAATATTTCGCTGAATCGCTCAAGGCTAACAATGAATTCCTTGGATTGAAGTGTGATGCTATTGGAAATATTCAGAAGAAATCTTGTGGTGGAAGTTCCACTGGCCGCATGGGTGGTGATCCATCCAACCATGGAGTCGTTGGTCTTTACTATGTACCAGTTAATTCCAATATGCCTTTCGCTACTGGACGCGTTTAAAAAAATTTAATAAATAAAATGAATTTGGACTTATAGTTTATCGATGTATCATAAATTCTAAACGTCCCCCACCTTTGGTGTCCAAAAATCCTTTTCGAAATATTAGATGTTTTGTAATTATAATTTTGCTTGTAGTGCTAATCTAACCCCCACATAAAATCCTAGGATACGTTAGTCGTACTAAGTCACTTACTTTGCTCTTGGGTTGATAGTTCGTTGCTGTTACTAATTAAGAGTTCAGTCGCTGAAACGAGATTCGACATATTTCTCATGCCTCATGATATTTTTGAAATCAAACTGATGAAAGGACTACTTGTATGGGAGATACCGAAGGAGTGTATGAATTTTGCTGACTAACGAACTAGAGCCTAGTTTTAACTAAAAACTATTTAGACAATTTTGACTTCGTGACTAAACATTTTTTTGAGTTAAAAGGAGCTCTGTAAATAGAGTGATAACATTTCTGCGAGAGTTTTATATGGCTGTCATGTATTCATAACTTTTTTTGAAAATATTGGAAAGTCAAAGAATGCTAAAGTTCAATTTCGTTGCTTGAAGCAAATATTCGTGAACTCGTGTTCTAAAGGCTTTGTATGAGAGGTACCCGAAGGTATAGCATGACTTTGCCTTTTAATGAACTTAGCCTTAAAACTTCAAGGAAATATCCAGATTCGAAATTTCATCTTCTTAAGACAAAGCGTTCTTGAGTTATAACGTTTTTAGACAGGCGAATATGAAGTAAATTTCAGGAGTTTTGGCATAACTATTAAAAAATTCTGCCAACAATCTGGGCGCAACTTTATTATTTTTTGGGTAGAAGTCCAAAACGTATTTAATGCTGAGATGCGGTGTAAGTTCCAAATACCCTCCTGGTTATTCCTTAGGTTCTATGTCGCATATTACCCTACACCGCATCTCAGCTTTAAACACGTTTCGGACTTCTACCCATAAAATAAGAAAGTTGCGCCCAGACTGTTAGCCGATTTTTTTTTTAGTTTTAATTACTCTAGTAGCACATCTACATATATGTTCTAAGTTTCAACTTTATAGCATAAGCCGTTTCTGAGATATGAAAAACCACCCCCACCCCCGTACCTTGCTACCCCTATCAAACATGTATTTTTTTGGTATGTCTCTATAGTAGCTCTATACAGTTTTCAATTTTAAGCTTTCTATCCTTTGCGGCTTTCGAGAAATTAAAATCAGATTTTTTTTTCATTTCCACAGCCTCCCACCATCACTCCCTACACCCACACCCTCTAAATTTTTCTCCGCTAGAGGTCTACTGGTTCTAATTCCTGTAAAATTTTCAAGATCATATCTGATACGGTTGTTGAGATAAGAAAATTAAATTTTTTGAAAAATGACTGTCCCCCCACTTCCGCGCATCACCTCACCCCTCAAAAATTTTGCATCCAGTAGACTCCACTGGTAATTCTATATATAAGAACCAAATTTTATCTTTCTGGCACAATTGAGTCGGAAGATATTGTAATTTAAAGTTTTTCACCCCTCACCCCCTTGAAAATTTTGACACATTTCTAATCTCCTAGTATCTCTGAAGACAACAACAAAGTTTCAGCCGTCTGACATCAATCGCTCAGGAGATATGGATTTTAGAATGTTTCAATCCCAGCATTCAAGCGTTTTGGACGTATTGTTTTCCCCTCCACTCGCACACCCCTATACCCCTATCGACCATTTTTTGCAAATGGATCCAATGTCATAGTACTACAAAAGTTCCAAATTTCAGCCTCCCAGCATAAGCGGTTCCTGAAATCTAGAAACCAAAATTGTTCATCTAAAACGCTCCCCCCTTCTCCCCCCTCATACCCCACCCTTCCAAAAAATACCACTCGTAGGGGTTAACCCATTCTACCAACCATAAAAATGTTGACTTAATATCTCAAGGGGTTTGAGAACTACGCACCTCCAAACGGTTTTGAGTACGGCGGACGGCGTCTACGGCGGACAGACGGACTTCCTTTTTTTTTTTTTTGCTTTTCTGGGGTTTGCTAGTCCTAAAACGTGAAAATATAGGGTAGCAAATTTTTTTTTAAATTTCAGGTCGATCACAATACTTTATTATTAAAAAATAATAAAGTAAAACAACAGTGTTTTTCGTCCGAGGTACCATTCTATGCATCACAAACTTTTAACCTGACATGCAGGAGAAATAGGCTGAGTCTAGCAGGAAAAAGCGTGACTTTAGCGAACAATAAAACTTATATTAAGTATATGATTTTCTCTTCAGTAATATTATTGAATTTTTTACGCTTTTATTACACTGGCTGGAAAATGCAGTCAGATAGTGAGTGTAATGGAAAAACTATTGTTTGTCACATTTTTTTGCTCTACATTGACAGAAATATTATAATTTGACTGAACTTTTCGTCAAATTTTTTTAGTCAAATATTTAAAAGCATGGTATACAGTGTAATACCACCTTCAGGAATGTAGTATGCAATGTATAATATGTGAGAAGAGAACTTATTGTTTTAAAACACATTACTGAGACTTTATTGTATATACATAAACTGGAGCTGTTCGAACGAAATACGATCTGTGCCAATTTTTATCAGCATTTTTCTATTAGAAATCATGCGATGGTAGAAGTTATGTTTAATTGGTTGCAGAAGCAGCTCCTTGATAGATTGATCAACAGAACTATTAATCTTTTTAAAACGAACTCGTCATTGCGCTTTGCGTCCAGTGTAAAAAAGAAACTGTTGGCGATTAAGCCCAAAATTTTGGTTTTGAAACATTTTTTTTCTTGCAGAGTACCTTTTGTAACATCTTGCTACGGTGGAAGAACCTTTATAGACTCGGCTAGAGAATGCGTGCAGCTAGTGCTTGAGCAAACTTTCTAATGAAAGAATTAGTACGAAGAAAATCGTTTATAGTCCTTCGTGTAGCTGCCATACAAAAATTGTTGGAAAATACGTCCTTTAAAATTTCTATACCCAATATAACTCATGAAATCGTTGAGCTTGAAAGTCTAAATTTTATAGGAATTAGTTTCGAGCTAAAAGTAGGACCGGTTTTCCTGTAGGGTGAGTAACGCCCACACAAAAGTTCTTAAAAAACGTATCCACGTGTGTTGCCCGATAACTTTTGAACTCTTCAAGCCAGGAAATTGAAATTTTCTACACATCAATTTTTAAATGGATCCAGTTAAAGTGAGAAGAATGGAGTCAGCACTTCCTGCAACCCCTTTCTGAAAGCCATTGAAAAAGAAAAATTTTGCTTTGGTAATTTACCTAAGTGAAGCTCGGTGAGTAGGAAAAAAAAATTTTAAATATCCATTACCGTACGGAAGGGGGCATAAAATTATGGTCAGTGAAAACGGAATGCATTTTTACGAAATTCGATCTATCTCTTAGGTATTCTAAAATTATGAACTCATTTTTATTACAGAGATTTATCACATAAATAACTAGAAAGTGTTTTCACCATTTTTTGAAATTCGATCCCTAAAGGATGTTAAGGGGTTGTATACACTTTAACGAATTCAGCCATAACAATCAGGTCTTATTAGATATCGAATAACTTTCACTATCACCGGCTTGTTTTATAATCGTCTAAAACACGTTTTCAAGTTTTTTCCTTGTTCAACCCCTAAGAGGGTATAAACGAGTTGAACACGTTTTCACGAACTTCGCCATATCTCGTAGGACTAATGATGAGTTTTCAGTAACTGCCAAAATTGGACTGTGTGCAAATTTTCCAATGCAGGGTAAAACTATTTGTTTTTCCAATATCTCTAAGTGAAATAATTAAAAAATATTATTCGATTTTGAATAAACAACTCATTGTTTATTTTAAAGAATTTAACATGCGAAAGATCTTATCTCTCTGTATGATTGGATTAACCCATTAACACATGCATTAATGTTGTCAGTTAACAAGTTTGATAATGCCAAAATCGATGGGCCCACAAAAGTCTAATGTGACATGAGATTCTGATTGAGTGTAGATCAAATTCGTATCAGATTTAAATACCGTGGAATAGATACGAACTGCCTATATAAACTGCATGCGATCACTTCGACAAACATTCCAATAACGGATCGAAAAATGAAGACTTCACTACTTATTCTTGCCATTGGCTTCACGGCCGGTAAGGACGATATACAAAATCTTTTTCATTTAACGAACTTAACCAGATAATTTTAACTTTATTTTGCAGTGTTCGCCTATCCACTCGAAGAACAATGGGAAATGGTTCCAGATGCTGATGGAAGCTTCCATCTAGTCAACATCAAGGACTTGGAATTCCAAGCTGCTATTGGTGAGAGGGCTGACTTTCCAGTCCGTTTCTATCTTTACACCAAATCGAACCCAACCAGTGGACAGGAAATCGTTACCGGAAATGCTGGATCCTTGAGTGGTTCTTATTTCAGTGCTAGCCGTCAAACTCGAGTTATCACTCACGGTTGGCGCAACGATGCCAACTCACCAGTTGGAAGTACCGTTCGTAATGGTTATCTTGCTCGTGGAGACTTCAACGTAATCATTGTTGATTGGGGAGTTGGAGCCGCTAGTGCTAACTACGCTACCGCTAAAGGCAATGTGGCCGATGCTGGTAGGAAGGTAGCAGCTTTCTTGGACTTTTTGAACAGTCATGGTACATCTTTCAATAACATCTACTTGATTGGACACAGTTTGGGAGCTCATGTCAGCGGTTTCGCTGGTAAATATGCCCGTGCCAAGCCCAACACCATCTTCGGATTGGACGCTGCTCTTCCACTTTTCAACATCAACGATCCTAGTACCCGCTTGGCTACCACTGATGCTGGCTACGTAGAAACCATCCATACCGATTCTGGACGTCTTGGATTCGAACAACCCCTTGGAAGCTCTTCGTTCTACCCAGCCTGGGGTGGCGTACAACCCGGATGTGGTATCGATGCTACTGGCTCGTGTTCGCATAGCCGGTCCTTTGAATATTTCGCTGAATCACTTAAGGCTAACAATGCGTTCTTGGGATTGAAGTGTGATGCCATTGGAAATATTCAGAAAAAATCTTGTGGTGGAAGTACGACTGGTCGCATGGGCGGTGATCCATCCAACCATGGAGTCCTTGGTCTTTACTATGTACCAGTTAATTCCAATATGCCTTTCGCTACTGGAAAGGTTTAAATAAACTCGTTTATTGGTATTTTTATTGAATTATGATTTTGGTAAAAGCAATTTAATTTGTTCCATTCGGTTCTCCAAGGAACTTTCTAAAAATGAGTTTCATTTTTGCGGGGTTATAACAAATTATCACAAAACCTTGTTTAATTCTGAGAGATGTGAACTTCATGTATGCTGTGCAAAAGTGATGGAAAAGTGAAAAAGGAGAACATCATGAATTTTATATCTCTAAAGCCAAACCTTTCTCTTATTGTATCCTTCAATTCAATGGAAAAGTAAATCTTTAATCTCACCTGTATCAATGTAGGACGAAAAGGATATAACTGAGATCAAGTGTTCGATAACAGATAACAATGACTTGTTTGGAAGGACTACTGCAACTTGATTCTGAATATACAGGGCTGCAATGGCTGATTTAGAAAGAAGGCCGAACACACTGCACTAAGTGTAACTGATATGAATTTATATCGCGGCGGAATCAAATTGTCCAACTCCTCAGAGAAGTCGTCAATAAAGTTACGAATAAAGAAATCCCAAAAAACTACTTTACGTCGATGTTCGAGATAGTAACTTAAAATCTTGCTCAAATATGAAAATTATAGTATTCAAGTAGGGGCTAAATGTTAAATTTTGTTACTGAAAGCCAAATTACTTCCAAAAATATTCCAAGCGCTACATGGTAATTGTAATGATCTTATTTAGGGCAATATTATAAAAGTAGTTGAGTAGGAAAGGTAAGCAAACCTCGTGGATAATTAATCGCGAATTTGACTAGTTTGTCATGCTTTACCAACCTGAAATCCTCTAGTTTGTCAAAGATATTACTACCAAACTACTTTATGCAACCACTGGCCACCCTAAGAAAATAAAATATTTTCTAATAATATTTAATTTTAAAATAATCCCAAAATGTTTTGAATAAAGCAAATGATGGTTTTATAAAAGTATTATCGGATCTTATCGTTCCTCAGTGATTGAATGTGTCCAATCTAAAAAAAAAAGTTGTCAATTAATAAGCTGATATCGCCGAAATTCGACTCTCTTCATTGCCTTCGATGTTCGATAAGAAGTAGCACAAAAGAATCTGAAAACATTTGGTTTTTCTCACGGAGTCACTAGTGAAACTGCCATGCAAATTTTCGTCAAAAACTGCCGTATTAATTTCCCGGGACATACCATATCATGAAAGTTCTTAAAACACGTGTTCACGAATAATAACTGATGACTTCTGATACTTCAAGCTCGAAATTTTAAATTTGGCTTACGTAAAATTGTCAATAAGTTCAGCTGAAAAAACGGCTCCAGATAATCCAGAACAAGTGTCTCAAGATCATCCTGAATAAACCATGGGATTTTTCCAGTCCTAATCGCTAATCGAACCATTTGCCAAAAAACAAGAAGAAAACTTCATTGCAAAGTTTGCACTCTCAGAAAATTTATTGATTCTCTCTATCATTTCAATCAACACTATATGTATTCACACGCTAGTCAATTTAATTTAGTTTAGTTTAGCCTAGTTTTAAGCAGTTTTAAGGCACCAATAACGTTTTTGTTGTTCCAATTTTCCTTATGCAAATTCAACACTAATCACAAATAGCTTCAATTTATGCACAAAAGAAACACTTTGAATTACTATGGCTGAAAAGATATGCGATCTGAGCACCAACTCAACAGAAATATTGTACAAATACTTTTTAAAAATATTTATTGGAACGAAATAAGCAACTATCTATCTAAGTTCAGCTGAAAAATTTAATGTGAAGAAAACGAGTGAGTCTTTCGTCTAACCACGATTTCAAATTTTGCTTGTGTATTTTGTGATCTCCAAGAACCTGCCAGAATGCGCCTTGTATTTATATCTTCAGTATTAACAGATCTCTGTTGTGAATATCTTTATATAATACTAAAGTTGCTTTAATAATAGCGTCCATTCTAGTTATTCTAGCCGCTAGAGGTCTCTCAGAGATTCTGAACTTTGAAACCAAAATTCCAAATACATTTTCAATAACTAGTTTTTGACAAAATAAAGATTTTTTGTTTTGCTAGAATTTGCACTAATTCCAAATGGTTTCAATATGTTGGTTCACAGAAGGAATCGTTTGCAAGTAGTCCTCAGCCGTTTAAAAAATTTAGTTTATTCTTGATATCTTCTAATCGAGACAAATGCTCGCCAACCTCTCTAAGTCATGTCTGCGAATGTAGGAATAGCAAAATTGTTATATATCGTCGGCCTAATACTAAAACCTCTTAACTCCAAAATCATAAAAAATTGAATTTTGAACGAAATAATAGAAATACATAACGCTCGATATCCCAAGAAAAAATCAGGATCGAAATACAATGGGAAATCCCCGAATAATGATATACTGAAAACTCGAAACTATATGGTCCGCGCGATCAACACTCAAACCGCGTAACTCCTCATTTGCAAGCCGGGTTTTATAAGTAGTGGTTGTTCCTCAGCTTAGAAAACAAAATAGTCATTTGGTTAATTTCGTTTGCAGTTTTAAAATTATAGTGAAGTGTAGGTATTACATTTTCAAGGTGAGAACTGCTCATATAAAAAATTAGAAAAAGCATATTCCTTTCAGAAATAGAATTAAATGATTGTTACCTTTTGTATAACTTTAGTGACACGTTTTTATTTTTAGATATTGATCGTATTTTTGATAATATTCATGGAGTTACAATTTTGGCTTTGTACAAAATAACTACAACAACCATTTAAAACTGTTGCAAATCGCCTTATTTTGCGAAAACACAGATATTGGCAGCAGTAGTTCTTCCACCGTTTCTTTGAGCATACGTGTTCGATGAAAACAACATCTAGTAAAGGATCATACATGGAAGGCTCAAGTAAATAAGGCTAGGAGAGAAAAGGGTCTACGGTATAATGGAACGAAGAAGTTGAAAGGGGAATGGGCATATCGCCGTGTCGGAAGAACAGTGACGCAACTGCAATTTTGAAAATTTTTTGTTTTCACATTTCAATGTTTTGTGGTCTTGCTATTCTTACATAAAATCGTTCCCCGTTGTTTTAAACGCACGTGCTCTTGATCTAAGCTGTCTATAGTAACTATTAATAAGCTCGTATGGCTTGTGGGCAATTGTCAAAAATGATTTTGTTTCTCCGAAAAAAATTAGAATTTTTTGCAGTTGCGTCACTGTTCTTCCGACACGGCGAATTATGATGTTCAAAAAAAAAGCGTCATCTCAAACCTAGATGTAGATGTAAAAAAGGTGAAAAGAGTATACTGAAATGCCAATCAATTACTGATGAACAACGTGAAGATATTTTCAAAAAATTTTGGGATTCCTCTTGGTCTGAAAAAAAAATATTTCTCAATACATTTATAGTTAAAAAAATAAGCCGAGACAGACCGCGTAATCGAAAAAATGCAGACATAAGTCGAAGAAAATGTACATTTAAATATTATTTCCCAACAGAAGATGATAAACAAAGAAAGAGTGTGTAAAACCATGTTCTTAAATACACTAAATATTGGTGAATGGTCTGCCCGGAATTGGAAAATGGACGATACTATTAAGACAGGCGTCCGCTACGGTGGACGGGTCGCATCGCAAAAATCCGCCTGCCATACATTGTTATGGAAGTGCGTCCACTGAACGAGACTTGCGTCCACTGAACGAGACTTGTGCTCGCACCATTGTGATACGGCCCGGCTCTAGTGGATGCATGCCTTTAAAGAAGTCAATATGCCAATTCCTTCCAATGCCAATAGTAAACGATGCGGTCGAGCACTAATTGCTGACCGAGCGAACTTGGCTCTATTTTTGTCAAATCTTCCGAAGTTGCCTTACCACTATTGCCGTTCAACATCAACAAAAATGTATTTGGAACCAAATTGGACATCTAAGAACCAACTTTACAAAATTTATAGCACCTGGTGCCAAGAACGTGAACAAAAACATTTATACAGTACAGTATTTTCCACAGTTTTTGAGGAGGAGAATTTGAGTCTTTTCCGACCTAATAAAGACGAATGCGATAAATGCATATCTTTCAAATTTAAATCCAGAGATATATGAAATACATCGGCAAAAGAAGCAAGAGGCCCGGAATGAAAAACAAATTGATAAGAGTACGCAAAAGTATATGTACACAATGGACATGCAAACAGTACTGCTTTGTCTAAAATAAAATGTTTCGAGCGCTTACTTCAAAACGAAATTAGCTGTGCATAATTTTACTATTTACGACCTAACTTGCATGGATGGTTGTTGCTTCCTATGGAATGAAATCGAATGAGAGTTAATAGCTAATGATTTTTCAACGATTATATGTACTTTTATAATGAATTTACTCCCACTACAAGAACCAGAAAATACAATTATTTCTTATTCTGATGGATGTACATCTCAAAATCGTAATGCTACATTATCCAACGCATTATTAAATGTAGCGGTTTTAAATAATATTACTACAGTACAAAAATATTTGGAGAAGGGTCGTACCCAAATGGAGGCTGATTCTATGCATTCATGCATTGAAAGGAAACTTAGGAATCGAATGATAAATATCTCTGCAGATTACATTTAAGTTTGCTAGGAAGCAAGACAAAATTCGAGACCATATAATGTTCAGTATTTGCACCATGAATATTTTAAGAACTTCGAGGGAATTAAATTTTATAATAATATTCGTCCAGGGCGAAACCCAGGGGATCTGAGGAAACATTATGTACAATTTAAGATTTTCCGACAATTGGAGAGACATTCCAGTAAGGAAAATAACAGTAAAACCAATTCCGGTGTTTAATTTACCATGTCTATATAACGAGCGAGTAAAAATTAATAAATCTAAATTTAAACATCCACAGGAGTTGAAGTTGTCAATATCAGCAGACTATCACGACTTCTTCAACAATTTACCTCAAGAATAATAATTCAAATAAAATATACCTACTTGAAATAAAAATTCATTTAGTTTGGAAACAGTTATTTTGCTAATTTTTATTGAACGATTCGATTTAAATTATTGAAATAAATCATTAATAACTTTCTAAGTTTGTTTATCTATAAAAACACATAACTCTGAACTTATAAGAACTTCATGCACGTACCTCCACCTAAACATTCTGATACGTTTCAATCTAAAATTATACTTTTGTTTATTTTCTGAAGCTAACTTAATAGCAAATAACTTTTTGACATGAGCGGCATACATGCAGTATGAACAGCAATAAGTTTTTTCTGTCTCCTGTAAAGTTCTACTTTTGTGAGTTCCGAGGTTTTAGCATTAGGCCGACGATATGCAGTACTATCAGTTATTTTCTAGGTTGTATGTTTCATGCTCTTCTTCGCTTTTTTGTAAGGAAAACAAAAAATAATATTTTAATTGTTTATTAGCAAATATTTAAAAGAAAAAACATCTTTAACAACATACTGAATTCCTAGCATCAATCGGTGATCGAGGCAAACCTGGTAAAGTCAGCCATCCAGAATGCGATGAACCGAATGGACATAAAGGGGTACCTGGCTATGCAGGTCCAAACTGAGTTGATGGGTCTAGAGGCGCCGAAGGTGAAGACGATTACGATGGAAATCCGGGAGTGCAAGGTCCTGTAGAATATATAGGATCCCACATTAGATGTGGTTCATCTTGGATCGGACGGTCAATGGTCCATTGACAATATGATATTCTTGTTGCTGTCTTTTTCAATCTAATGATAAAGAAAATATGAGCAACTTGATACCTAAGGCTCATACCATAAAGACAAAGTCGGAAAAGGGACTCGTTACCAACTGGGATTATATCTTAAAAGGAGCTCCATTCTTGTCTTGGCATTCATCGCGTCCGAGACTATTACCTAATCCTGAAATTCAACTTAGCCCACTTCCCGAACTTTGTCCCGAAAAATAATAAATTTGCGTTCAAACTGATGGCAGTTCTTAATATTGAGCATGTGGCTAGGTTTGACCATATATTGCCAGCCCACTGCAAGCATGGTGAGTCGATGGAAAATTTTAGGGATCCTGTTCCACTAGTGAGCTAAGTTTAGAGCCAGCTTCATCAACTAGCTCGTTTCCCTAGATTCCACAGTTGTGTGCTGATGAAGTTAAGAACGCCACGGTATCGTCTAACTAAAAGCCTTGATGGTCACTTGAATATCAACGGAAATAGTGATCTCAATAATTTTGTAAGCCTGAAGTGTTGCAAAGATATCTGCTTGAAATACACTGGCCTGATCTGGTAGCATGTAGGACTCGCGAATCTCGAGTTCCTGTGCGAATACGCTCGCAAATGTACCAGGAATAATTTTCGAATCATCGGGGAAAATTATCGTTGTTCTATTGTCTAGGTACATTTCTTCATTTCAACCGCTCCTGTATAGCATTTTAACAGGAAATTCCCTTTTGAAACCTATTTTTGGCACTTCTGTCAGCTTAGATGCCATGACTTTCTAATTTCTTCCCACTACACAATCGCGCCATAGGTTATGCTTACAGCGCAGACTAATTTAAATGTAACGAATATGAATGTGTAAAAAGTACTGTGAGTAATGACCTTATCTTAAAAAAAATATGTGCTTGACAGTTTTTATGACTAATTCATTTCTCCATTCCATTTTCCTGACAAAAATTCTGATTTCTGAATACGTATCTAAAGCGATGAAAATAAAAAAAACTAAAGTCCGGATAACATAGTTTAGTTTAGAATGCGGTAGGTTTTTTAATGATATATATTCAACATACTTAAGCTTCAAAATCACATCTGAATTTGAAAAATATCGACAGTTGAGAGCGACAAGTTTCGAAAATCGCTGGAAAAGGTAAAGTATTAAACGGATTAAAGTTATAAGTATTATTTCAGGCGTAAAATTTTTCGATTTAATTTGAAATTTAATGAAAACTTATAACAGACAAAATCTTACGATTTAATTCGAAAGTCATTGAAGACTTACTACAGAAATGATCCTGTGGAGTAAAATCGCTTCCTGGCAATGAATAAAACCCTGCCGGTATATGCTAGTTTTAAGTCGCAACTGTTCACTAGCTTTGGTAGCTTCATGAATGTTGGAGTGATTCACTATCACCTCACCCCACGCAAGGAGATTTTAATCATGAAAAATCTGAAAATTGATTTACATTTTAAAACTGCTATCAAGATCGTATGCCAATTCAGAGTAGTGATAACATTGTTATTACCGATATTAAAACATTATCGGGCAATTAAAAACTAAATAATAAAGGCAAAAAAAAAAACTTGTTATCTTATGGCGAAATTCTGACGTGGGGCATCCAGATCTCGATAATTCGAGTAGTTCAATTCAATTTCCCTGGGAATTTTCCAAGATAATCGTAGATAAAACTTTTAATTTGCCAATTCAGAACTACGAAAAGTATATATAAATCGGTACAAAGCAATAATTTATATTGGTATTTTTCTGAAATCCATGATGAAGGCAGCACTAGTATTTTTAGCAGTAGGACTCACAGCAGGTTTGTTACTTTTTGAAAAATCAAAATTTTTTTGGATATTTTAGAATCCAATTTCTTATTTAGTCCTCGCTTATCCTACCAATGAGCTCAGCAATCAACAAGGCTGGACCTTGGTTCCAAATGAGGATGGAACTCTTCATCTCATCAGCATCGAAGACCTAGAGTTCCAGTATGCTCTCGCTGCTCGCAAGCCAACTGTTGTTAAGTTTACCTTGTACACCAGAGCTAATCCCATAGTTGGTGACGAAATGGTGCCCAATGATGCCAACTGGTTGGCCACTTCCAACTTTAATCCCAACAATCCTACAAGGTTATTAACGAACTAGGATTTTCTTGACTATGTTTAACTTCTTATTGAACTCTTACAGAGTAATTTCCCACGGTTGGATGGGTGATGGACAATCGCGTGTCATTACTCTGAATCGTGATTCTTACTTAGCTGCTGGATCATACAATATTATTGGAATCGACTGGAGTCAAGGTGGTGGTACCATCAACTACATTGCTGCTCGTGCTAATGTTAATGAAGCAGCCAGTCAAATCGCGGTCTATTTGGACTTCCTTAGCCAACACGGTATGAAATACAACGACGTTTTCTTGATTGGTCACAGTTTGGGAGCTCATGTTGTCGGTATGACTGGAAAATATGTAAAGAATGGTAAAGTCAATACCATCTTCGGTTTGGATCCTGCCTTGCCCCTCTTCGATGCTAATAATGCTGCAACACGTTTGGCTGTCGGTGATGCTGGATACGTTGAAACGATTCAAACCGATATCGGTGTCCTTGGCTTCGATATTCCAATTGGTGATGCTGCCTTCTACCCAAATTGGGGTCGTGACCAACCTGGTTGTGGACTCGATCTTGTTGGTACCTGTGCTCATTACAGGTCATGGGCTTTCCTCGCCGAATCAATTTCCGTTAATGATCAATTCTATGGCGTCCAATGTGCCGAAGGCTACGAAGGCATTAAGAAAAAAAATTGTCCAGATACAGGATCCGTTGCTCTTATGGGTGGTTTATATCCTGACCATAAGGTTAACGGTGTGTTCTACTTACCAACCAACAAGAAAGAACCCTACGCACAGGGTCAGTTTTACAAAAAGTAGTAAGGTTTATAAAGAAATAAATTAAATTTGACTATTTTGTGCAAAAAAAAAATCGTTTCTATTATAATGAATAATTCTTGGTAATGATATATTCATCAGTATGGCTTGACTCATGTCGTATCTTTGAACTACCACTGTAAGATTTTCTTGCTGATAAGAACACATCTTCACTCCCCAAACACAAAATCACTGAAATCCTAAGAGCAAACTTTTCACTAAAAATAAACCCATACTCATGTAGTCACAAACTCGTAATCGATGTAACAAGAAGCTGTAACTTTCGTCCTTAGTAGCATTAAAGGTGTTATCTGTTCCTTAAATAGAAGAAGCTTGTGCCAGATCAAGCGTAAAAGTGTTCTTGGTGAAATGGCGGCAAACGAATGGGAATGCCGTTGACAAGAAAGTATCGAAGAGTTGGAAGGTCCTGAAATATTCATGAAATATTGGAACAGGATACCCGCCGTATGGGACCAACATGTGTTTGTGCGTTCTTCTGTGAACTCTTCAATTTTCTCCAATTGAATCTCAACACCCACCGAACCTAAATCTCCCCCGACACCATTTTATATCCGTTCCGGGATTTCAGTTTACATTTTGATGTATGAACATATGCGTGTAATGCGTCGATATATCACTTGATCTCTGGAGTCAGGACATAAATTTCAAACATTCGTTCTAAGGGTGTTTCGGTTACTGTTTTTGCCTCATAGTTGAGTTTTCCCCCTTTCGGTTAACTTTAGTTTCCACTTCTTGTTTTAGAACACTATTCATCAAATATCGGAAATTTATCGATAAACTTTAATTCCAGAATTTAAGTTACAAGTAATTTTTTCATAAGCATGAGCATTGTGGTTAAATTGGGATTAAATTTTGGTAAGTTGTGGTTAAATTGTGATTAAATTGTGGTTAAATTTAATTTTTAAAGATCGAACAGTAATCATTGGATGGTTTGGTACCAAATTGAAGGACTCTGTAAAAATACTTCACTCGAGGAAATAAAATAGTTTTTTTCACCGTTGAATATTTGATAGGGTAAAATAAAATGGACGAATAATAATCCCGAATGTTATTTGTTGCGCCGGTCCTAAGTCTAAGGAGTGTAAAATCGTGGAATTCGCTTTATGTTGGTGCAATACTGAAAATACCTGTTGGAAAATCATTTTGTGTAAAAATGAGAACAATATTACAAGAAAGGGATTTCGTATAAAGAGAGAGTGCCATCTTGTAGACGAAATTAACAACAGATTGTTTTTTTTAGGAAAAATAGTTGTTTGCGGATATTATGATATTTTCTAAATTATTATTAAGCGGTTTTAGTTGCTTTCCGGCTAGGATCAACCGCTGAGGGTAAGACAGTTGAAAATACTTCATTGGAGAAGCCAGTTTAAGACTGTTGTGGACTAGGCTGGTGTATCATGCCTACTATCTGAAACACCCTTCCAGCTGATGGTTTTGCTGTGGATCTCTCCATGTGTGCGATATAGAACCGAAAATCATTTTCACGAATTATGAACTAGAGAAATTTGCCGTGAAAAATGTTTTTACATATTTTCACGAATTTCGTTATATCTTTTTGGCATGTCGAGTTATCAAATTGTGGCGAGCTCTTTATAAAAGCCCCTAGAAACGATTTTCTAAATTTTTTGATATTCAACCACTAAGTGGATGCGAATTAATTGTGCACATTATCACGAATCCCGATATATTTCTTAGGTCTAATGAAATATCGAATCTGCTTTCAGTTCTAAATTCTTTAAATATATTTGGAATAAATAGGAATTTAAGCAGTTTTTGATATTCAACCTTCTAGGCGAATAAAATATTATTCAAGTTTTGACGAATTCCGACAAATTGTTTAGGTTTAATAAGATCGAATTCGCTCTTACTTCTTTTGTCTTTAAATATAATATAATTATTTAAAAATTATTTTCGGCGTTTTGCGATAATCCATCCATACAAGAGTGTAAAATGATTGTGTACGTTTTTACGAATTCCGACATATCACTTAGGTCTGATGAGATATCGAATTCTTTTTTACTTTAACGGGTTTTCCATAGAGTTGTCTAAAAATCGAATTCAGAATTTTTTGATATTCAACTCCTAAGGGGCTATTGCGGTATTTAATACATATGTTTTTATTCAAATTGAAAAAAAAAAGTAAACGAATAAAAAATTTGACAATAGTCTGGGCGCAACTTTTTTATTTTATGGATTTTATGGAAGTCCAGAACGCGTCTAATGCTGAGATGGGGTGTTGGTTTCTATGCGACTTACAACCTAAAAAATAACCATGGGGCTATTTGGAACGTTATTTTTAGGATCCGTTTCAACAGAAACAGACTAGGGATGATGAAAAAATATCGATATATCGAAATAGCGATATTTTTTTAACGATATATCGATAATATCGGCCGATATTTTTTAAAATTATATCGATATATCGATATATCGATATTAAAATCCGACTATCGGACCCGATATAATTTGTTAAGTATAGCATATTTTAAAACTCGACCGTCATTTTTCATTGCTGCTTATTTTTGTGTATATGTACCTATTCATACTTTGGCCGAAAATTTAGCTATTTCAAGTTGTATTTAGCCATTAGCATTTAGCTATTTCGAAAGTGTATTTAGCCTTGTTTTTTGTTGTGAAAATTTAGTGAAGTGAAGAAAAATTTTAAATTTCGAAATATCATTTATTTATTGGCTTTGGGTTTGTATTAAAAGCTGCGCACTATCGTAATCTTTATTAAGGAGAGCATATCGTTTTTAGGGTAAAAAAAACTTTTTTTTGAAATTCTTATTTTAGACTATTTTTTTACGTTTAATCCATTTTCTCAAAAACCACTCATACCACCACCTCTGCTGTCAGATAGAGTAGAAGGAAATTTAAAATGTTTACTTACATCCGAGTAGAAATTTATTTTTTTTCAAAATTTTTTTTTTCACTCATCTTAAAGTTTGCAGTCTTAAGAATATTGTGTGTAAATTTCATATTGAAATTCCAAGAATTGTGAAAGTTATGGGCAGTTAACCGGAATGGGACCTACATGAATTCTCTATATAGAGCGGCATTCAAACGCGATTATCTCGAAACATACTTTTCAAAGACGGTCCCCAAAATCTTCGGAAAACGGCTTAACCGATTGCTTCCCAAATTTCACATAATATTTTTGGATAGGTTTTCTACTTCGCTACGTAAGATTTTTTTTTTAACTTATTTACTTTTTTTTTATCAAGCCAGAAAGGTCGATAATCGAGGTTTAAAACTGAAAATCAAGTTCAATCGGCCGCCATTTTGTGAATAAATTTTTTTTTTAAAAAACTTCTACGTAGCAAAGAGCATCATACTTTACATTTTCAGAATCTTTTTGAAATTTTTGTTTTGAATCAACCGCCTGCATGTAATCTTGGGAACCGCAGAGCGTGCGAGTGACGGACTTTCTTTACGCCGACCCTGACAGCAGTGCCCCTGATTGATATATATTTATAAAAAAAATTATGAGCGTACCTCAACATATATACTTTCGAATAAAACCAACCTGGATAAAATCGAGCAAATAGTTTTTGAGATAATAATTTCTAAAATTCATCTATTTTTTCTGCTTTCTACTCGGATGTACCCTCTTAATAATGTAATATGAAACTGACTTGGAAGCTTTCTGTTCGTCAAAATTAGATGCTCAATATATACAAATTTAGCAAAAATAATAAAATTGTATTCCACACTATTGGCTCGTTTTGCAGTAAGGAATAATTGTCCAAAATTTCGTTCGAGTAGTTTCTGAGAAAATGGGCCGTGAAATTTACACTTAAAAGCCCTTGAGATATACGCTTAACGTTAAATTTGTTACGGGAAGGGAGATATGAATTTATTTTTCATTGTAAAAAATATTCGATATATCGATATTTTTTCCGATATATCGTCAGCCGATATTGATATTTTTTTTAAATATCGATATATCGATATTTGTTTCGATATGAACATCCCTAATTGGACGACAATTCTCAACTCAAAAAGCACAAAGCTTCAAAATTATTATCAAAACTAGCTTCGAAATTAAAATATACGCCTAAGTTTTTCTTTTTGTAAGTTCCTAGAAAATGATACCGTGATAATCTTACTGATATTTAAAGGTATACAATTTAGTGTATACACCAGGGTTGCCAGATAGTTCGCTCCAGAACCCGCCGAATGAGCTTATGAAATAGCCCAAAACCCGCACGATGACTT
This sequence comes from Beris morrisii, assembly GCA_951812415.1. Classification (NCBI taxonomy): domain Eukaryota; kingdom Metazoa; phylum Arthropoda; class Insecta; order Diptera; family Stratiomyidae; genus Beris; species Beris morrisii. The sequence goes on from OX638311.1 coordinate 22,931,594, forward strand.
GTAGTCCAAATACCGCGCTCAACTTTGAAATTTATCAGACCTATTTAAATGTGTTGAACATAGTTGCGATTTCGACGACAAACTGTGCTCCAGAATTCTTAAGAAACACCAATGTAAATATTTACATTAGTGTTAAATTCGCATTTATCACAATTTTAAAAGTCTTGTCTGAAAAAATATTGGGTGCAATAATCAAATTATTCATAAAAATTAATTTGTAATTTTCATACAACAATGAAATCAAGATCTTCAGAGAACTACCTACATGTAAGTTACCAGTCAAAAATAAAATATGGCTTTTTGCTTTTATGAATAATAATGTATATTAGTTAATGTTACAAGATGCACATTAATATTTAACAACGTAAGCACCTTATAATCATCTAAGCGATCAAATCCTACGTCTAAAGAAGATCAAGCCGCCTCTTGATTAGCGTTATACATTATTGCATACAAGCAGAATTTCATATAAAACACAGTTCGATTTCATTTACTACTTGATCGCTGTTATCGATGAAAATTACTTTAAAAATACACTTTCGCGTAGAACTGATCATCGTTTCACTCTTGCAGTAGAAAAGCATGTCCCCCCGGCTCTGTGGCGCTTATATACTGCATGTGTTGAGTCGAGAGATTTCCAGTATATTCGGTTGTTGCGCAAGAAGTAATACTACATGCGAGAAATGTCTAGAACATGCAAGAAGTATATGGACCTCGTCACGATATTGCAAGGTTGTTGTTTATCGCTGAAAACTTTAATACCAATAATAAGTGAGTTGTTCGGATTGCAAGAGTACACATGTAACAATAGCTTTGTAACAATAACTTTAATTTTTGCAACACATGTCTGTAACCCACCAATCCAGCAAAAATAATAATTAATAAATTATGAAAAAATGGAACTCTACGACAGTCATCAATATTGGTAAATCTATTATCTCTTGAATGTTATATTTCGATGGGTGTCCTTAACTTGAAAGAAAGTGGTTCATTTGTAGAAAGTTAACAAATAATGAACCGATTCTAAATAAATTTTAGTTTGCAAACACCAGATGGATATCGTGTATTTTTTTTTCATTAGAGAGAATCGAGAACCAAAAATTTAGTGGCAAAGGAATTTCTGATATGACGTAGTTTGCAAACGTTGTATTTGAGCCGGTAACACTAGCAGATTTAACCCAAGAGACGACTAAAATTCAGTTTTCTAATTTTTATATTTCTATTTTTTCCTCATAATTCGGCTCTGTTGTAAACTAGCACACTAACACAATTTGCGTTGGCCAAATAGCCCAAGAACCTATAAGTAGCTTTTTGAAATTTGTACCCGCGAATTGAATATTTAAATAGCCCAAATCGCGGTAAATAGCCCAATCTGGCAACCTTATGTATACCAGTCTTAGAAACGCTTTAAGTCACATTGAAGAAAGAATAATCTGCCACATTAGTAATATTTAGAAAAAGCTTGGCATCGCTAGCATAAACATAAATTGTAGAGTGGGAGAAAGCCAAACCCACGGGTTTAGTAAGCAAAATACACAAATATCACAAGAATGGTCCCAGATAATTGCTCCGAGGCACTTCAGAAATGTTAAATATGTATATCAAAAGATAGGATGGAATGATTCAATTTATGGAAGGACTTTCTAAAATCAGTGTAAATGCAGTCCCAACATGATTTCCACCAACGACCGCTTCAATGGAGAAATTAGCAAATTCCCTTAAATTTGTTGACGTAGTCCTATCTGTAGGAAAACCCGAATTGATTGTAACTAGCATTCCTCTGAAATAAAACATACATTTTAGTTAAGCTGTTCTTTATTCCACAATATGTTCATCGATTTAAATTTCTGATTTTATTTTCGGTAGTAAATTCCCGTTCTACAAGTTTCCATGCACGATTCACGAGTTCCGAAATTATTCATGTTACCGCCACATCCCATAAATATGAAGCCGTAGCAAGTTCGCACTTGGTTATTAAATGCATAGCGAATCTGCGGATATTCGCACTCACCCTGGTCTACGGGCATATCGCAAAAGTCTGTAAAAAAGCAGAAAACATTATTCAAATTTACAGTTGGTATATTTACGACGAAAGTTGATTGCAATCAATTAATAGAATAATGCAGGATTTCAGCTCGTGCACTTAGTCAAAAGTGTTTCGCTAATTGTTGGGTGTAATCTGCGATTATGCAATTAATATACCCTAGGGGAAAACGAAATTGCCAAATTGGTACGAGATAAATTTCAGTGCATATTCCTTAATCATAAAGCTATTTGGCAAATTGCACTGAATTATAATTCGCGGAAATGAAGTTTGGTTCAATATCGCACATATAGAGAAATCCTGTTGTCAAATCTTTTCTTCAGGTAGAGGTTCATTGAGCCTTCCTGTTGTATGAGCTTCAATATGATATATAGGGTGTTTTCTTTAGAGGTATAGTTTTTTCAATAGAGATACCTGTCAAACTACCTGTCAAACTTGACTGTGTCTTGTACATTTTTGTTCAGTACGTTTTGGCAAATTACCATGGAAAGACTTACACCAGAACAACTTTTACAAATTGTGGAAATTTATTTTCGAAATTTGAGTTCTATACGGCAAACTCACAGATTGCTGCGTCAATTACATGGTGGAACATAACGCAGTCACGATCGGCTGCAAGCCAATGATACTCTAGATGAAATACTGAACTCCTACTCCTACATTTTAGTTGGGAATATATCAAAAGAATGAGGTGTGCACATACAATTATTGCATGACCTTTTATTTACAGGTAGAAACTATTGTATAGTGGCTACTCGATGGATGGTTAAACGATTTCTTGAGTTATAATGAGTTCCATAAATTAAGTTGGGACATTTTTACAGAATTTTTGTATGGCAACTACATGAAGGACTTACGGGATATTTTTCATATTAATACCTTCAGCTGCGACTATTATAAAATCAACGTATACAAAATTCCAAAGTCATAACTTAAAGCTTTCTTAAGTTATCGTTCAATATTGGTGTACACGTTTTTTAAGAACTTTTGTATGACAGCTACCCGAAGGAGTTGATGGATTGCACTAATTAATGAAATCAGTCTTGCTTTTGATATAAAACTAATTCCTGTAAAATTTTGAATCCCTGCTTTAACTTGTACTAGAGTTATAGTGGATTATGTAACTTGTATACATATTTGAAGGACTTTTGTAGTCTGCTACACGAAGGACTAATTCGATTTTAATTATATTCGGAACTTTAGTTTCAAACATTGTAAACTTTAAGTATTCAAAATTTCAAGCTCCTAACTTGAAGCATTCGAGCAATAATTGTGAATACGTGTTTTAAGGACTCTTGTATGGGAGGTACCCGAAGGAGTGGAAGGATATCGTCCATTAACGAACTTAGCCTTACTTTTTGCATTTTACAGGTGCTGACAAAATTTGAACTTCCTAGGCCAACGCGTTCTTGAGTTATCGTGCAAACGGACAGACGGACAGCAAACGGATTTGAGGTTTTTGGCTACAACTAAACACAAAATAATATATAACTTTTTTTTGTCAGAGGCTCGGTTCTATGCGTTACAAACTTTTCGGGCTGGATTAAACTTAGAATACTCTATATGATTTCATCAAGAGTATAAAAATCATCTCAAGAATTGGACCAATCAATTGGCAGCCTATATCATGTGATTTGACAATAAGCCAGCAACGATTCAACATTTAGAAGCCAACATTCGACGGGTTATTGATGATATAAGGCCAGAAATGCTCGAAAAAGTGACCAAAAATTTTACTGATCGGATGGTGTTCATTAGACGCATTCGCGGTGGTCATATGCTCGAAATTGTTTTTAAAAATTATATGCCATAAAATAATCTTTTCAATAAAAAAAAAATGTGGCCATTTGGTAAATTACGTATGTCTTTTTTTCAAAAAAGAATAAAAAAACACCCTATATTTAATTGTTCTTGAGATATGGGACTCGAATTTCTCCACCAAGGAAATTTTTTTTTAACTTAATAACCTTAAGGGTTTAGGAGCCTTTAAACGAGTTGGCATATGGCGGTTAGATGTACAAAAATGATTTTTTGTTGCTTTTTGGGGTCTAAAACTGAGGGAAGCAAATCTTTTTTAAATTGACTAAAAGATTAGACTAAAAGTTTAAATATTTCAATGAGTTTTAAAACGTACTTCTTTTCTGTTTTCTACGGTGATTATTACATACAAGAACCGAAATATAAGTTTAATTTAATGCTGTCTTTACTAAATAGTCCAACCTTACTCCTCAGTTTTGAGTCTCGACTATGTGACGAATAGAGAAACTCATCAGTATCCGTTTTGCGTATTAAATTGAATCAATAGAGTTTTAACAGGCTTTTTATAATCCTTACCAGATATCATCTTCAATGTACATATCGCTAATAATAATCGATTAAAATAATGAATTTCTTCGCGAATTATGAAATTTTATTTACCTGGTACGTTATGTACACCGCCATGGATTTGATGAAAAAATATGAAAATTACAATTAATACAAGAACTGATTTCATTATTACTAAATTTGTACTACAATTTAACGAAGATATTATAGTATTTGAAAACTCAAGTACTGCACAAATTATCAACGTAAATGGAAGTAAGTCAGAGAAACTACCTACCTCACTGTCGATTTTATAAGACGCTAAAATTTAAAATCAGATAAACATTGTCATGTAAGGGAACACCAAACAGATGGGTGTTGTGCGATTGGTTTTAAAATTCCCGAAGAAAGCAAACAAAACCAATATTTTTAAAGTGAAAATACCTAACTTTATTTAGTATTAAGTTTCTTGTATCCGATTCCGATTGATTATTATTTGACTTCACCTTACGCTCATTTCTTGTCCATTCCAACATGTTGTCAACTGAAACCTATACTTATTCAGACAACAACATGATTATATTTTATCATGTTTCGAAATCAATTGGAGGTTATTCAAATTGTAATTTGTTTATTAAAATATTGGCTTCTTTTAAGACTGATAAAGAGTTGATTTGCACAATCCTTTCGAGCCTCAACTTATATTCGGATTAGCCTTCTTAGCTGGTAAATCTGAGAATTCAATTGGAAATTAATCATTAGGCTATCACCGAGGTATCATCAAATCAATGGGGGGTGTTATTTTCTTAATTAGCGCTACGATAGCTTCTTATTAGCCAGATAAGGCAGACTATCGAAACGTATAAAAAGTCTGGAATCTAATCTGTCCGCATTAATCTAGCATTTCATTTAATCCCATAATGAAGGCATCGATTTTACTGTTGACATTGGGGCTAAGTGCAGGTAAATTAAATCGAATTTAACTTAGATGCAATTAATAAAGATGAATAAAAATTTAGTTCTTGCTGCGCCACTCACAAGTATTTCGGATATTGTCGACGGCGAGTGGATTCTTATTCCAGATGAGGACTTTAGACTGCATTTGGTTAGCATAAAAGATGTTGACTTCCAGTTGAATTTGGCCCATCGTAAGGATTTCGTCGTTGAATACAAGTTGTATACTCGAGAGAATCCCAAGGATGGAGAAGTTGTTATTCCTAACGATCCTGAATGGCTGGCCAAGTCTCACTTTAATCCCAATAATCCAACAAGGTAATTTACATCACCTATTGAATATAATATTATTGCAGTATAGGTTGGTTCAAATCTTAACCTTTTTTCCAATAAGTCGACTTTATAGATCACAGAAAGCTTTCAATCCGAATCAAAGACAATTTCACTAACCTCTGGCTTTTAAACCTTCCAGGATTGTTTCACATGGCTGGGGTGGTACAGAAAATTCAAACACCATCCGTACCTGTCGTGACGCCTACCTTTCGATTGGAAACTACAACATTATCGGTGTAAATTGGAGTGCCGGTGCCGACTCCAAGAACTACCTCAAAGCGCGCAATAATGTTAACACTGCTGCAAAACAAGTAGCTGCATTTGTCGACTTTCTGAGCGGCCAAGGTATGAAATTCGCAGATCTCTATCTGATCGGACACAGCTTGGGCGCCCATGTTGTCGGTATGACCGGTAAATACGTAAAGAATGGCAAAGTCAATACCATCTTTGGCTTGGATCCAGCTTTGCCATTGTTCTCGGAAAAAAAATCGGGCGAACGTTTGGCAGTTGGTGACGCTGAATATGTTGAAACCATTCAAACGAATGCTGGCGTTCTCGGTTTCGATGTACCAATCGGTGATGCATCCTTCTATCCAAATTGGGGTGGTGATCAGCCAGGATGTGATTTCGATATTGCCGGTACTTGTGCCCATTATAGGTCGTGGGCATTCTTAGGCGAATCGATTAAAGATGTTCCCGATGAGTTTGTTGGCGTCAAATGCAAGGATTATAAAAGCATTGTGAAACGTGATTGTCCGTATGATGGAGTCACTGCGCGGATGGGTGGTGAACCTTCCAATCATGATATTGTTGGTATTTTCTACTTGCCAACCAAGAAGAGTGCACCATATGCCATGGGCAGGTTCTTTTAATTGGAAATAAACAAATTGAATGCAAACTTTTTTAAGTCGATTTTTTCTTCCTTCAAAATAAGGTTCCTATTTACAAATAAGTACTTCACACAAAAGTCTTGGAAATTACAACAAGACATGCAGCAGATTTTCGCAATATCTGATAAGACCAAAGAAATATGTCGGAAATCGTAAAAACTTATTCAATCAAATTACACCCAATTAGGGGTTAAATATCGGAAACTTATGACCAAAGTTTTTAGACGATTATAAAGGGTGTTTTTTAGACGCATGAAAACTTTCGATATCGATAACTGTGGTTTGACAGCTGAGAATGTCAAACTGTGTTGACATTTCTGTTCAGTAAGGTTTGGCAAGTCATCATGAATCGTTTAACGCCAGAACAACGCTTCCAAATTGTGGAAATTTACTTTGAAAAAAATAAATCTGTTCGCGAAGTTCAGAGAGCACTTCGTCTATTTTACGGTCAACATAATCGGCCATGCTGACTGAATTTTTGTTTCCAAAAATTAATCAGCTAAACATCGCCGACATTTGGTTCCAACAAGATGGCGCAACTTGCCATACAGCGCGCTTAACAATCGATTTATTGCAAAATCAATTTGGTGACAGCTTGATTTCCAGAAGTGGTTCTGTTAACTGGCCCCCTCGTTTGTGCGGTTTAACGCCTCTGGATTACTTTTTATGGGGCTATATTAAGTCATGCGTTTATACCGACAAACCAGCAACTCTTGAAGCATTGGAAGCCAATATGCAAGCCACTATTGACGCTATATGGCCAGATTTATTGGAAAAAGTAGTCAAAAATTGGACTGATCGAATGGACCATGTAACTCGTAGCCGCGTCGGACATATGATAGAAATCATATTTAAAAAATAAATGCCATGAAATTATCTACCAGAATATAATAAAAAAAATTCATTCCAACAATATTTCTATCTTGTATTATAATTTTAAGTTATCATGCACCTAAAAAACACCCTATATATACCGGCTATAGAAGTAAAAATGAATTCGATATCTCATTAGACCTAAAAGTCTTTTGGAAATTCATGAAAACTTCAACAACCACTTTCACCCTCTTGTGGATTGAATATTGAGAAATGATTAAATTTTCTTTACTATTATTTTTAAGGCCATTAGTAGTAAGAGCGAAATCAACATTCCATTAGTCCTAAGAAATATGTTGGAGTTCGTGAAAATTTAACCATTTTTCAACACTTAACCAATCTTTTTTTCTCTACTTGAGTTCTATCGTGCGTTAACGTGTATGATACCTGATTAGGTGAGTGATAACAATTTTCCATTAAAATAGCCTCACTGAAATGTGGTAACTGAACATCTTGAAATTCATTTTGAATCGTTTTTATAAATACCAGGTCGAAGTGAACCCAAGAAAAATGTCAAAATTCGTTAAAAAACCAACCCATTTTCAAAGTTAACTAATTTTTGCCATATGAGTCAATGCAAATCTGAAGTTTAGTTTTAGTGGAATTACCTCCCTACTACATGAACCAGTTATGTTTCAACTTCGTAGCCTAAGCAGTTCTGGGGATATTGAACACAAGATTTTTTGCCAAAAATCCTTGCCACTTTTTGAGTAAATACCTAGCACATACCCAGTTGTCGAATAAATATCCGATGTTGTTTATGATTCTCCCTAATCTAGATAGGAAGTGAACTCCTTCAGACGTACTTTTGGCAAATTTTATATTTATTTTATGAGGTAGGTACTTGTTTTCAGTTAGCTCGAAAATTTAAGTACAGTGCTCTCCAACTAAGCATAATGTAGTTAAATCTCCAAATGGAATGATAGAAACTACGAACTATGAACCAATTTGTCCCTGTTACTCGCTAATTTCATTACAAAATAATCCTCTTGACATTACTGGGACCTGAATCGCGACTTCACTCGTAATACGGAAAGTACATTTTCCATAGAAATATCCAGGTAATTCAAGTGGAGGTCACCACTAGAATAACTGCAAGAAGCGCTCAGATATTAATGATCCAATTTATATTCCCTCCAAGTTCATAACATGAAACATAAATCACCGAGTGCATATTCCTCCTATGCTCCTGTAAATGTAAGGATGTAAGAAACTCGACCGAGTACCTCGCGAAACTCAAACAAATGCTCAATAGAAAAACTTTGATTTTACGTGGTTTACTTCAGGATTCGGACTGGATTTCCTTTTATGCCAAGTAGTGAAAGGATTTAGGTAAAGAGGTCAGTTGAATAGTAAAGAGTGGCTTTGTAGGTGGAATAGATTACGTTGAATGTAGAACCTTGTAAAAGGAAGATTCGCACAAACGTTCACGTTTTCTTTTCCAGCTCCAATTTAAGGGTGAGTGTTATCCATCTCTTGCGTTCTGAGTTTATGTTATACTCTCGATAATTTAGAAGCTCTTAACTCCTCCGGTGCCTTATTGGCCAAGAATCATTCAGGCCATTTACAATAATTGCGAATAAAATCACTATTCCATTTTATTACAGACATCGCTGCCTGCATAAATTCTTCCAGTTTATGCGGTATGTACGAGTACTGTATACATAAAAAAGACGGCACCGATAAAAGAAATCATTTTATCCAATATCTTACAGCACATCTGGTGCCAGGATCTGATCTACTACCGTCTTAATTGCTGGTCAGGACTAAGAACTTTATGATTCCGCAATTAATCCGGCCTCGACGATTACACAGCAACATTAAGAATTAAGCAATTGTCTTAGTTTGGTATTCTGCTTCCGATTTAGAATTATAGACCATACCTGACATGGAAATGAAAATTTTCCTAGGGTATTAGCTCTTAGCTAAGGTTGGCAAAAGAACCGCATTCGACTTTATTGACTGTTATTAGCTGCAGTAGTCGATAAATTTGATGGAAATGGATATTTTTAGGGCCCATCAAGAAATTGATTTTAATAGCTTCGATTTTATGACCAGAATTCCAAGAGAGAATGTTAACATTTCTGATACAATTGACGAATGCAGCATTTTTCGACTAAATTATTTAATTGTTTTTCAGGTGGAATTAACCTTCGACAGAATTTTATTATATAACCGATTTGAAATTTTAAAAAACATTGGCCATGCAATTTTGCTTCTGTAAGTAACCACAAGAGTAGCTATGGCTAAGCGCGCCAGTCTACAATTACTGAAATCCTTGGTTAAGCTTGGTCTAACTAAATGCCAACAGTCCGGGCGCAACTTTATTATTTTTCCGGGTAAAATTCGACAAGCGGTGAAACTCGAGGTACATGAGAAGTGCTAACAATGCTGACACCCTTAAAATAACAATTTCGCTTTTGGGTCCGCGACGCAGTGGTAAAATGTAGCACCGGTTGTTTCGAGACAAGAAAGTTTTTTGGATATTTGATTTTCACACTAGATTTGCTCCTTGTAATATACAACATTCATCAGTAGTCCTCCATAAAAATTTGAAATAAGTGAAAAGCCGGTACAAGTAAAAAAATCTGCCAACAGTCTGGGCGCAACTTTATTATTTTTGGGTAGAAGTCCGAACCGTGCTTAATTCTGAGGAACATTCATCAGTAGTCCTCCATAAAAATTTGAAATAAGTGAAAACCAGGTACAAGTAAAAAAATCTGCCAATAGTCTGGGCGCAACTTCATTATTTTTGGGTAGAAGTCCGAAACGTGTTTAATTCTGAGATGCGGTGTAGGTTAATATGTGACTGAAAACCTAAAAAAAACGATGTCTTATCACTCCTAAGAGATATGACGAAATTCGTAAAAAAAATTGTTCAACCCGTTTAAACCCTCTTAGGGGTTGAAAAAAGAAAAAACTGGAAAACAGTTTTTAGGTGATTATTGAACAATTCCGTGGAAATAAAAAGTTATTCGATATCCAATCAGACCTGAGGGATACGGCTGAATTCATGAAAATGTATACAACCCCTTTACACCACCTTGGGGTCGAATTTCAAAAAATCCTGAAAACGCTTTCTAGGTATCAGAGAATAAAAATGAATTCAATATTTGGGAAGACCTAAAAGATATGACGAAAATCGTAAAAATATATGCATATCATTTTCAGTGATAATTTTTTTTGCCCCCCTTCCGAACTCCAATAGATATTTAAACTTTTTTTAATCAATATTACTTTCCTAGTTGATTTACATGTACATACTGAGTTTCAACTTTCTAGCATAAGCCGTTCTATAGTTAGGAAAAACACCCCCCCCCCCCCCGTACTATACTACCACTATAAAAAATTATATTTTTCCAACATGCCACTGCTATAGTTCTATCTAAATACCAAGTTTCAGCTTTTGATGATTATAGATTCTCGAGATATAAAAATCCGAACTTTTTCATTTTTACCCTCCCCCACCCTCACCCTCTACACCCTCATTCCTGAAAATTGTATTTTCTGCTAGGGGTCTATTAGGCCTACTTCTGGTAAAAATTCTAAGCATCTATCTTACACTGTTCTTGAGATATGAGACCTCCACTTCTATGCTCCACCGCTCCCTTAAAAAATTTTACTTTCAGCAAACTTTATTTCTCAACCTTAATACAGAAACCGAATTTTATTTTTTTAGTGCAATTAGTTCGTGAGTTATCGTAATCTAAACTTTTTCACCCCCACCCTCCGTACGCCACTACCCTCCCTCAAATATTTGTTTTCGATCTGTTCTCCTAGTATACCTACAGATGTTTATTAAGTTTTAATTTCGTGACATTAACCGTTTAGGAGATATGGATTTTAGAATATCTCGATCTCGGCGTTAGTGCATTTCGGACGCATTATTATTCCCCCCACTCCCACACCCCTTCACCCATATTAGCAATTTTTTTTTGCAAATGGGTCCACTATCGAAGTTCTATATAAATTAAAAGTTTCAGCCGCGGTTACTGAGATCTAGAAACCAAAATTTTCCATCTAAAACGCTTCCACCCTCTCCCCCCTCACACCCCCACCACTAAAAAGGTGGCCACTTGAAGGGGTCTGTTCAGTCTACCAACGAAAAAAAATTTAACTTAATAGCTCAAAGAGTTTGAGAGCTATAAGCTTTCAAACGTTCTGCGTACGGCAGGCGGCGGACGGCGTATGGCGGACTACGCACAGACGGACTGACATTTTTTTTTGCTTTTCTGGTGTCTATTAGTCATCAAACGTGGAAAAAAAATTTTCAGGATAGCAATTTTTTTTTAAAAAATAGATAACAATACTTTATTATTAAAATAATAAAGTAATTAGTCAATATATAATCAGACCTAAAACATATGACGAAATTCGTGAAAACGTATAAAAATTCCCCTACTTCACTTAGGAGATGAATATCGAAAAATCCTGATATTGGTTTTTAGACGTGGAAATAAATACCAGTTCGATTACTCATCCCTAAAACTGATCTCGTTCGGTATCCCTCTCATTTCTCCAAAATTCCTATCCTCAATCGGACCCATATAGCCAACTATGTGCTGGCTATCTTTTCAAATAGTCACACCCCGAAACCTGACACAACTTAGGAGATATGCTGGAATTCGTGAAAGGCTTGCAAAGCCTTTACGCCCTTATTGGCTAAAGCCAAAAAATCCGGAATTCAAGTTACACGCGATCATGTAAGGAGTTAGTGGAAGTCAGAATTAACTCGATATTTAATCAGACCTAAGAAACGTGTAGAAATTCGTGAATACTTATGCTAAACCCATCACTTACCTTTTCTAAATCACATCAAACTTTTATATACAAATACAATGGCACTGCATGAATCTTTTTCTTCAGAGCTGAACATTCCGAAATTATAGAATCTAGACATCTTTAAAAATGATTAAAAATATGTACTTCGAAAATCATGGAACGATTTTCTGGTTCAATAATAATCAAATTTTCATTAAACGTTGAAAAAGAAATTGTTGAAAGACTTTCCAACAAAATACTTACCAAAAACGAACAAAGTTTTAAAACTTTATTTCTGTACGTTACATTTAATCTTGGATACTTAAAATTTAAAAAAAAATACTGGTCTCGAAGGCAAGGGAATCTCGTCAAATTAAATTCCGCATAAACTTATTCTCAAAACTATGTAGTAAGTAAAGCACATCAATAAAACCGAATCAAATCCCATACGAGAATGCTCAAAGGAACAGACCGACAACAAACTCCCGACATACCCAACCAAATATCTCAATAAATCCTCCAGGACCGGTACCACTTCCTTTGAACACGACACAAGGAGCAAGGTTGCCTGCCAAGATGGAGTGGGATGACACCCCGCAAATAGCATCCCTGTAAGTAGATATTAAAGTCTTGCTCTCGGAAAAGAAAAACTTAAGTGCATTTACAGTCTCGCTATAAGCCAAGTTGCTCCTTCCCAGAATAGCGCAACTATGGAGCACTGACTGTATGTTGCCGCGTTTCTCTTCTTCCATCAAAGTTCGACCCATCCTTAAGGACGATGGGAGTAACTTTCACTTGATGACAGGAAGTCGCACATCCTGTCTTGAAGGTGAACGATGTGTGATTGCAATGAGTACCGCTGTGAAGGATATGTTTACAGTTTCTTCTATTCCAGGATATCTAAAAAAAGAAAATAAGACGCTCATCATGGATGGCGAAGAACTGAAATAATTGACGACACACTTTTTCGGTTACTTCTCTTCCCTGCTGGAACTTTCCCGTCCAAGCATACCCTTAGGCCCTTGGATAGGTCCTTTCTTTGGAACACACAAAAAAAATGGGCACAGAAAAGTTCGCATGAAGCGAACGTGTTGTCTATTGACACGTTTGTGTGGCTGTGTGGAAGTTGAACTGTGTCTCAATCGGAATAACACACGAGGACACAAGCAAGGATCTCGAGATCTGACACGCTCTGGCGGAAAAAGCATCAGGCCTTGGTATCGGCACATTTACATTAGCATAAAATTGACAGTTTTGAAAGAACATGCTTCAGTTATGTGCTGGATGTCCTTTAAATCGGATCAAGTGCGGGTGGTTCTTCTCGATTTTTTTGACGGTTCCGTATAAGACGAATTGAACGGAACGTTTAGTAGTGGCGTAAACCTGTACCGGGCGTATTGATTTAATAATGGCTAATGTGGCCAAATCTGTAGTGTGTAAAGGATTCGCAACAAGTGGTGAATTCGCCAGTTCCGAATAATGTAATTGGTCACGAGATTTGGATATAAAACTTCTAAGGTAATTTCTAGTGGGGGAAATGACTTTCAAGTCGATGGGAATGCGAGGGTAGTCTCTACTTGAGTGATTAAGAGGCATTAAATAATTTTCTGTCGATAGTAGTAAACGGTTAAAGACCAATAAATTAAAATAAAAATCTTTTTCAATTCCTAGAGGCGTAGGTCACGCTTACCAGTCAAAATAGACCAAAATAACCAGTTTGGTCGTAGGCATAAACCAAAACCGGACCAGTCCTTTTGGTCTTGTTTAAGTCTTTTGTCACGAACCAAATGAAATTAAACCAGTCTAGTACACTGTGAAAAGTGCACATAAATGTAAGACCGAAACATAACAAACTGGTCTATTTATACTGGTCTGGTCCGCACGTAAATGCGACCATTGAGTACGAACTAACACCACCCAAATTTTCAAGACTATATTTTGAAAATTTCATAATTTCTGACCTTAATGACTCTTAAGCCATTAGTTTGAAAAATAGTTGAAAAATTTGTCACTTGAGGAGGGTGTTTAAAAGAAAAGTGTCGGTTTCTATATTTCAGGAAACGCTTACGGTACGAAGTTGAAACATGGAATTTACATACAGATATTAACTTCGGTAGTGAAGTACGGGTGTGGGCAAGAACAATGTGTTGGGGGGTGGGCGGAGGATAAACATTTTCTAAAAAAAAATCATCTCATATCTCAAGAACTATTTAAGAGAAGATCATAGAATTTACATGGGAAGTAGGCATGATAGAATAGTCTGGGCGAAACTGGTTCGGAAAGCGGTTAAAATTTGGTCGCGACAGAATGCTTACGCTACTGTCAGTTATTTAACAGATAAATAACATAATTGGGTCATAAACAGGGAGCGGTCAAGGTCCAGTTATAATATCAGTTGTTTCAAGATTAGAAGCTTTTTTGGAAAGTTAATTTTGTCCTTATAATAGAAGTAAAGATAACAAAAATACAGGTTTTTAGCCGATTAAACATACATATAAAAATCCCGTATAGACGACTCGAATATCGGTATATCATTTTCGCTATAAGCCCATTAAAGTTATAACCAATTTGCTGCCTCATCAGACCTAAATCGGCGTCAATGCTGGCAATTTATCTGGCAATGGCAATGACAACGGTAATATTGCCATATTGACAGTGTAGACGCATCAAACGCAATATTGCTCTCAAAATTGCCATGTCAATTTGAAATTCCCGTGGAAGTAATAACCAATTTTGTAATTCATCAGATCTAAGGGATGGAGAAATTTGTGAAAACGTAACCCCTTTTCACCACCTTGGTTGTATATCCTAAAAACCTGAAATTAATTTCTGGCCGATTATGTAGAAAACCCGAAGAAATAAAAATCATTGCGATATCTCAATCAGATCTAAGAGGTATATTGGAATTCGTAGAGACATATGTATTTACACCCATTTTGGAGAATATCTATAAATTGTGAAATGAGTTTGGAGACAATTACATAAAAGTCCCTGAAAATAAAAACTAATCTAATCTCATCAAACCTGAGAAATATGTCCAAAACTAAGAAAAAGTATCCAACCAACACCCATTCGGGTTGAATATCTAAAAATCCTAAAACCCACTTTTTTGCGATTATACAGAAAGCCTTAGGAAGTAAGAATCAATTCGATATCTCATCAGATCTAGGAAATATTTTGGAATTTGTAAAACTTAATGCGACTCCTGGAGCTTGGATATCAGATAATCCTAAAACAGGTTTATAGGCGATTATATAAAAACTCTACAGACGTTAAATCGAATTAGATAGCTCATCAAATCTAAGAGATATGGCGAAAATAGTGAAACATATCCAACCCCTTACACCCACTTGGGGATTGAATACCCAACAATTCTCAAATTGGTTTTTAGAGAAATATAAAGAAAGAGCGAGGAATTAAAAATCAATTCGATGTCTTATCACTCCTAAGAGATATGACGGAGTTCGTGAAAGCGTATTCAACCCTTTTATACCTTCTTAGGGGTTGAAAAAGGAAAAATCCTTAAAAAATGATTGTTAGCGGCGAGGTATGTCCACAATGAGTTTTGGATTTACATTTTTTTTATACACTAATTTCCTAGGGCTAAAATGAAAGAATAGCATATATTGATTTAGACATAAAAGGGGAACACAGCATACGACCAATATTGCATTGCAAGCAAAATTAATTAATTTCAAATTCAATAACTTAACTCAAGTATACTTCAAGTAATAAAACCAATTTTCCTGTGCTGCACGGCGAGTTCAATCATGTGTGAAATGAAATTTAACCCGCTACTTTCCGGCGATATGTTAAGATCAAGTGCTTGCAATTCAATTTCACTATAAAGTTCCATATAATTTCGTAATTTCTTTAATATGTGACAATAGAAACTATGAATTTGGTTTTATTATTTATTTGTTTGGCTTAAGATTTAGATTTTGATTTATGTGCGAGTATTATATATGGTGTTGTTGGATACAGAACAATACTACCCCTTTTAAAAATTATATTTTTACAACATGCCACTATTATAGTTCTATCTAAATACCACTTTTCAACTATCCATCATTGTGGGCTCGCAAGATATAAAAATCAAAACTTTTTCTTTTTGACCCTCTCCACCCATGTCCCCTACACCCACACCATTTGAATTCTAGGGATGTATCTTGAAATATTCTTGAGATATGAAACGTAATATTTCAAAAAAAAATCGTATACCCCCACTTCTATGCTCTACGGTCCTCTTCAAAAATACTATTTTCAGCAAACTCTATTTGTTGAATACACAAACCGCTGTTTTTCTACCGCAATTGGTTCGTGAGATATCATGATCTAAAGTTTGATTTCCCAGTGTGACTTTAATTAAATTGAATGCTTTACTATTGAAAACACAAAGACTGCAAAAAATAAATTTATATAGTGACTTGAGAATCCCTCGTGAACAGTCATGTTTGCCACGTTATTATTGCCAGGATTGACAACCTTCAATCTGAAAGATCCTACTTTCCTTTCATAAAGACTTTTTTTCCCAGCAAAATTTTATGGCATCGGTGTCATCATGCTAAACACAAGCACTCCGTTAAAAAAAAGAGTAAAGCGCTCGGCAACCCGTCAATCACAGAGCGGCAAAAATTATTTTCGAAATCCCAGCGGGAGCTCGTAAATGAAATAATCGACGAATTTCATGACCAAAAATTCGAGTAACGAGTACCGAACGTGAATGCCATTAAATTCGAAGATTAATGGAGTTGATGTCTTCGTTGTTATTTTTTTTAGGAAAATGTTAAGCTTTTAAAGTAATTAGAACCCAAGGGAATTTAAATTTCAATCGAAACTTCTGAGTTGCTATTTTCCTTTTTCGGCATTTTGATCGGAGTAAAATATGAAAATTATTGCTTAGAACTCTGTGGGCGGTTTAATTCAAAACCGTAAAAGATTCGCCGACTAACAATTGAAATTCGCCCCGAACAATTCCAGTCAACTACACTGAAAAAACTGGCGACTACTGTCTTTGCTAAATAAAATAGCAAACCAATGTTGGCATAATTAATAACGAATTATAGCATTAAAAGTATTTTTTTTTATTATATTAACCTAATTTATATAGCTTTATTAGCCATGTACAAAACGAATAGTTACATATCATAAAAGGCTTCTTTCAATATAGATTTTTACTATCGTGAAATGCAAAAGGAGCTATGAGAATGGTAATAAATTAAAATTACACATAGCTATGTTCAAATGAGAACTTTTACAACAATTCTTGCTACTGTTTCTATGTAAAAGGAAAATAAGAGTGATGTATAAGGGAGAAAATCCCATTTGTTTAATAAAGAGAACTATGCAAATAATGTAAATCACCTAGTAGGTATACCGAAACAAGTGGCAAATAGTTCAAATTACATTACAAATAGTGCAAATAATATAGCAGAATATGCAATTTTTGGCACCATACTCCCATTATTCTGGTGAAGATACGAGCTAGATAATCATTCTTGTTCGGGGTGTCCGTGTACCGTGTAAGCAAAAGTGACAAAGTGAAGTGAAAAAAATTATCGTCTAGATCATAGATAGAAAGATGTGTTAGAAAAATGTAATTTTTAAGAATTAATTCCAATTTTTGAAGGCTGGCTACACACGCAAATGTGAGATAACTACACAGTTATTTTAGCATTTGTAGCCGCCAAATTTTTATTTTTTTATAATGTAATAAAGTTGCTGAAGTTAATAGGCTTCAATTTATTTCATATCGGTTTTTTGGCATTATTTTTATACTCTAGATGAAATCATATAGAGTATTATAAGTTTAATCCAGCCCAAAAGTTTGTAACGCATAGAACCAAGCCTCGGACGAAAAAAAGTTATATATTATTTTTTGTTTATTTGTGGCCAAAAACCTCGAATCCGCCTGACGTCCGTCCGTCCGTCCGTCCGTCCGTCCGTCCGTCCGTCCGTCCGTCCGTCCGTCCGTCCGTCCGTCTGTCCGTGAACACGATAACTCAAGAACGCCTTCACCTAGGATCTTGAAATTTTGAATCTGGATGTTTGGTTGAATTTGTAAGGCTAAGTTCGTTAACGGGCAAAATCGTCCTACTCCTTCGGGTAGCTGCCATACAAAATGTCCTTAAAACACGTGTTCAAGAATATTGGTCTATAACTTCAGAAGGGTTTAAGCTACGTCTCTGAAACTTTGTATGTGTTATTTTTCCAATAGTTGCAGCTAAATATATGATCATGAAGAAAATCCTATTAGTCCTTCGTGTAGCTGCCATACAAATATCCTGTCAAAATGATTCACTTAATTTACAAAACTCACTATAACTCAAGTAATCTTTTAGCTACGAATTCGGAATTTTGTACAAGTAAGTTTTGAATGAAAACAAAGTTGGAGTTTACTAATCAGAGAAATCCTCTTACTCCTTCTGGTAGCTGCCATACAGAATGTCCTTAAAACACGTGTTCAAGAATATTGGTCGATAACTTTAGAAGGGTTTAAGCTACGAGATTGAAATTTTGTATGTGTTATTTTTCCAATAGCAGGAGCTAAATATATCATTATGAAGAAAATCCTATTAGTCCTTCGTGTAGCTGCCATACAAATATCCTGTCAAAATGTATTCACTTCATTTACGAAACTAACAATAACTCAAGTAATCTTTTAGCTACGAATTCGGTATTTTGTACAAGTTAGTTTTGAGTGAAAAGAAAGTTCGAGTTTACTAATCACCGAAATCCTTTTACTCCTTCTGGTAGCTGCCATACAAAATATCCTTAAAACACGTGTTCAACAATATTTTCCGATAACTTTTGAACGCTTCAAGCTACGAATTTGAAATTTTGTACACATTAATTTTTGAATGGTTCCAAGGAAAAGGATGAATATGTAAGAAATCGAGTGAGTCCTTCCTGCACCTCCCATGTGAAAGTCCTTTAAAAAGGACATTTTTTTCGATGACTTACTCAGTTCAAGGTATGAAGTTAAACACTGAATATTGTCTTTCAGTTTTGAGTAGCAATCTAATAGCAGTCCTTAATAAAGGACATACAACATGCACACACGTAATTCTACTTTATTCCCAACTACAACATAAATCGGAGTTCAGTATTCATCTAGAGTATTATACGATTGGCTTACAGCCGATCGTGACTGCAGTATGTTTTTTGAATATTTTGGAAGTGATATCAGTCGGAAATTTTAAACAATGAATGGTATTCGATTTGAAGTTTCATTATACCTATTTTAATTAATATTCTTGATATTTTTATACATTTTATTATTTAGATTTTAGATTATTGACCTTTAATTTCATTTACTACGTCATCAACATTAGAGGATGTAACATATGCCGAATCACATAAAGTTATCACAAGCCAAGACGCATCAAACTTCACATTAAATAGAATAATTTGTTGCAAGTGGAAGGAACATACCAGTCTACAACATCAACATAATTATTACTGGCATCAGTAATTTACGGAAGAATGTCAAGTAGTGTGCCTTGATTCGGAAGAAATTTTAAATACTTATTTTTTGATAGATTTTCAGTCAGTAAAATATGTTATTTCAAATAAAATTTCAAAAATGATCGAAGTTTAAGAAGTATCTTTTATTTTTTTCCAATTTTCATTACTCTAAATCAAGATTAATTATAATTATTAAGTTATAATGTTTATAACATAAATGAAATATATTTTTGTTTCTTTAAAAGTAAATACATATCTAATTATTACACAAACAACACGACTATATTTCCCCTCTAATTGAATGCGCTCGAATGTATTAGAACAGCCTAGAAGATCACATGGAATGCTCTCAAGCTTTCCAGAATATTCTACACACACCACCGAATGAAGATTCAAGAACAGTCTCGACTACAATCAAGTAGTATAAAAGCAGATGAAGCTTTCAGCGAGGGATATAGTAATTTTTATTACGTCGACTGTGACAGCCAGCGTGTATACGCGACCGCGTTGGTAGAGAACGAAAGTGATCGAGTCAAGCGATATATGGAATAAGCGGGCAGTGCTGCCATACAGTGCGAATTATTGTGCGATTATAATTCTGTGAATTAAAAGTGCGGATAAATAAATTATCACTTATTTTTATTTTAACCGAATTGTGTTTTACTTGAAATCCCGGCGAACCCCTAGCTCGCAACAATATATTGCAAAAAATAGGCTGATTATTGCCTAACCTGTAATATTTTTATCATTTTATTGCATCTAATTAAAGTTTTAAGTAGAAGACGAAGCGATCATCATAGCATATTTTCCCATTTCAAAAATGGTTTTCTGTTAGTTATAGTGCATATTACTCATCGACATTATAGCAATGCAAATTGCTCAATTTGCTGTTTTCACTTTCAATTCTTTACTATGGCAGCTTGCACCATGTACAATGTACATGGCAAAATATCCTATTTCCAACCATTTATTTTATAAGTCAATATAGTAGTAAATTTAAGTGAAGAATGCAGAATTTGCTATTTAGTAATATGCTTACCGACTTTTACCACTATGAGAAATTGAAATATTATAAACTATGATAATTGTAATTTTAACTTGCTGCTCAATGTATGTTGGGAACTGCTGCCATACTTTTAATACCATGTGAAATGGCACTGATAGTAATTTGTTCGTACTATCCCGATTTCAACCATTTAGATTGCAAAATATATAATAAGAAGAAAAACAGCACTTCATGCTTTTTTTTCTTTCAGTGTACTAAATTATTCTAACGTGTAAAATTTAATAGAAAATAGGAATGAATTTTCTTAGATGGGCACAAGAAAAGCTCTTAAATCGAAATAAAAAGGAAAAATTACGCCAAGAAGAGAAATACTTTCGAAATAAAACAGGGATGATCCTTAGGGTCATCGTTTAGTGTTCAGTCATTCGAATGAGAAACGAAGAAAAATCACTGCGGTAATGGATAATTTGAAAAAGCAGTTTTTTCCTGATTTAGACGAATCGGTTAAATGAACTTTCCATATTTCGCCGAATTAATCTTAGGGAGGATTATGGGGTAGAGAATTGCTATCCAGTTTTCTATCAAGACTTTGGGTTTTGTTTTAAATGCTTTTTTCAGATACGTATTAGTAGAATTCAGATAACTGGAATGAAGCGCTTACAGAAATAAGAAATGAAGTTTTACGGTGTTGGACAAACATTGAATTAATGTTGGCGAAATGAGTAATTAGCTAACAATGCCCCGACCCTAAGCCAAATGACTCGATTATTGATTATTTCTGCATTTCTTGAAAACAGAAGATATGGTCCTTTACTTTCAAATAGCAACTAAATAGGAGTTCTAAAAAAAGAGCAAAATACATACGGACTCCTTATTGTGTGTTATCTTCCCAACTCACCCTAACCTGGCCACCCTAAACACAGGGCTAAATGGGCTATAGCCCCAGGGCGCAAGCCTTTTGGGGGCGGCAATTTTTCCAAAATAATTTTCAAAATCCTTCAACAAAAGTTTAAGCTGAGGGGTTGTTAAATGAGTTTAACTCACTGGAAACTTCTATTATGGTAGCATAATACAAGAAGAAATCATAGATAAAGAATATATCACTTCAAAAAGTTGATACTACAATTGAAAGCATTATTGGATAATACGCTTCTTTAGAAAATTTGTATAGTCGAAACGAAATACAGAATCATTTAACCTTTACAAATCCGAAGGTATATAATTATCCGGATGTGATGAGTACAAACGAATACGCAAAAGAAAAAAACAATACGACGAAAATACGTCCAAAAAAGTTAAATTTGATGCCAATAACGAATTCCACAAAAATACGTATTATGCTATTATTGACAAAATTCTAGCAGAAATACAAAAGAGAAAGTGTGCCTATAATGAAATTTACTCTAAATTTGGGTTCCTGGTCAATTTAAAAAATTTAAAAGAAGACTCAATTAGCAAGTTGTGCGAAACGTATATGGAAAATAATTTTTTTGAAGAATACATTAATTTTAAACACGTATATTTAAAATAAAGAAATATCTACTGCGAAAATTAGTTTAAAAACAATAATTGACTCGAAAATTGAGTCTAAATTTCCTAACGTGGCCACAGCGCTGCCCATTTTTTAAGTATTGCCACTGCAAATTGCAGCGACGAAAGATCTTTTTCAGCACTGAAAAGGATAAAAAATCTTTTTATTTTCTTATCTTCTATGGGACAGAGCAAATTAAATGATTTGAGTATTTTATCCATAGAGAGTGACTTATTTAATAACTTAAATACGTAAATCAATTTGCAAAAGAAAAGGCTAGGAAAATAAATATATAAGTTTTTTTTTTAATTTTGTATGAATTTTATGTTTTTGTTTATTATAATTGACAGGCTTAGAACCAGAGGGGTACAAGTGACAATTTCGCGAAAATTAAGTTAATGGCAAGAAATGTCTTTTTAGAGTGTCTGCTGTCTATTACCAATGGCGCACAGGTGCTAGAGTAGCTTAAGGCTGCTATATGTTGGGAAATTAATCCAATACTAAACGGAAAAGCACCAATGATACGACCCATAGGGGTACAAGTACGACTAGCACTCCTTTTTAACGAGCGCAAATCAAAATACTCTCCGTTTCATTCAGACAGATGAGCCGACCGGGTACGAGTCGGACTACGAATAACCGTACTTAGTTTCATTATTCAGCCCTTATGTTCAATATAATAGTTAGATTTTTTTGCGTAGTTTTTTATTAATAAAGACTGAATAAATTATATGGTAACTAACATATTGTGTTACAAAAGTTGTCTTTCCTTGAAACCTTAAAGAACACTTCATCATCTCGTTATTTTGCGGCGAAGAAGTGCATGTAGTGACAACAATTCTGAAATCAGTCTGGGCACAACTTTATTATTTTCCAAGTTTCAGCCTCCTAGCGTAAGCGGTTCCTGAGATCTAGAAACCAACATTTTTCATCTAAAACGCACACCTCCTCCTCCTCCCCCTCACACCTCAACCCCCAAAAAAGATACCACTTGCAGGGGTTTACTAAATATACCCACCATACAAATTTCAACTTAATATCTCAACGGTTTGTGAGCTACGCACCTTCAAACGGTTTTGCGGACGGCAGACGGACATTTTGTTTTTTTTGAGTTTACTAGTCCTAAATCGTGAAAATACACTACTTTATTATTAAAAAATAATAATGTAAAAATGTGCCAAGAATATACACAAACGAAGTTTAATCTTTAGTGCATAATTGGTACGCGAGATATCATAATCCAAAGTTTTTTACGAGGCATAACTTTTTCTTAGAAAACGTCTCTCCCACCTCCCACCAACACTCTTTCCCAAGGGTACCACTCGTAGGAGTTCACCCAATCTACCTATAAAATTTCAAAAATAATAAAGTAAAATACATGTAAATACGTCAAAGTTCAGTGCCAGAGGGGTACAACTGCAATGTTTCCCGAGTTCAGACCACGTTAAACAGTATATCTCGGGAAATTATATATATTTCTTTTTGGCGCCGCTGTGGGATTTAGAATACTAAGTTCCTAAGAGGAAAACCGATCAACCCGGTCGGTAGGTCTTAGCCATAATTATTGGCACTTAAAAGACTTTGATATGATTTTACTCGAAACTACTTGAATTGCACTTGTACCCCTCTGGTTTTAAGCCCGTCAATTATTAATGGTAATAAATTAACTTATTCTAGTCCTGACACTTTTATATTTTGTATTTGCCGCTTCCACTAGCCATCAAAATTGTATTTTCTTATGACGAGGGGCTCATTTTTTTTAGTAGGCCACGGACGCCGAATATCTTAGGACGGCTCTGTCCCAACTACAATATAAATCGGAGTTCAGTATTTCATCTAGAGTATCACGCCATTGGCTTGCACCCTATCATGTTTGCCGTATATTTTTTGCTTAATTTTTATTTAATATCTTATGCGACTAGTAGAACCTAGGTAGCTTGTGAGCCTAAAGGTGGATTTCCATTGTCATCGCATTTATGCGTCTGTGCGTCGAACTCACATTTTTCTTCCACGCTTTTCAGTATCGAGTTTAAATTTGCAACGCAATTTCTCTAACGCACAATGCTGTCAAATATAGGGTAAAGTCAAGATAGTTGCCCCACTGGGAAAGATACCCCCATTCTAAAAGATCCAACTTCCATAAACAAAACCACATCTATTTGTTATATATTGCGATCTCTCATTTATGCCCATTCTGTCACACGACGGCGTTCATGCGAAGCGAATGTATCATTTTTTTCAGGACATGAATATTCTCGCAACTAAAAATTCATCAAATAATTATTTTGCTGTTCTGAATAAGATAGTTGCCCTTCGGGGCATAACCTTTTAATGCGGCCGTCTTAGGTGCATTAATTCTAAGTTGAAATTACAAATTACAAATTTTCCTTACTTTTAATTTTTTATTGAAGTACAAATTTTTATGTTTATTTATTTAATATATGATTACCTGGGCATTTAAGACGAATGTCTGATTAGGTTTCTTGAATTTTTTTATCTTCAGTTAAATTGATGAAAAATTGGTTCATTGTGCCATACCAATAACTAAAAAGTGATAAAAGTCTTAAAAACATCTTGCAGCTTCATAAAGATTGAAAAATTTAGAAATGTACTGCTTTTTTTCCATAGGGCATCTATCCCATATGCACGATTACTCATCGGGGCATCTATCCCAGGCGTTAGGCATCTATCCTTCTTATGACAGGCTTGCAAAATCTGTTAAAATATATAGGATTATTTATATTAATTATAAGAAAACGGTTATTACTCTTTATTATGAACTAAACCAGCTGCTGTATAAAGCTTATGACGTTGGTCTTAATAGTTTTGCGAATATAGTACTAAAACGAAAAGTGGGGCATCTCTCCGTAGTTTCCCCTAAACTGATAGGAAGTTTATAGTTGTTGAATGTTATAACTTTTTAATACTCTGGAGTGCTTAGATAAGGTCAATAAAAATATTAAACAGTACAGTAACAGTAACAGGGACACTAATATTGCCAGTATTTTCACACTAAGCAGTAAAAAATGAACCGGATACTAACTATACCCGGGTTTCATAAACGGCAAAAGGTTCTGAAGATGCTTCTAGCGTACCTATAAGATGGAAGAAGAAAAGAAGCGAAGATGCTGGGTTAGTGAAATCTAGCAAAATCGGGAGCAATATATGAAAACTTAGTGCAGGAGATGCGTTTGATCGACAGCAATATGTTCTTCAAATATCATCGAGTGTCGATTGCACTTTTCGATGAATTACTCGATCTGGTTGGACCGACAATTCAAAAAGTCTTTTGTATTCGTCAACCTATTTTCTGCAAGGAAGAAATAAGAGCAGTTACAACACAATTAACAAAACTACAAAAATCGACGAGCATTGACAAAACCTGCAACTAGAAATGACAAAAAAGTCATAGCAATTTAATTTTGCGGCACGGAAAAAAGCTGAAGAATATGCGACTTGTGACGCAGACGCATCCTGTCCCTTAAATTAAAATCGGATTGGTTGACTGTTGCGTCCGATGCTCTGACGCAGAATTGCGACGACAATGGAAATCCACCTTAAATGTATTAAACAGTACATACCTATGTCATATTTAATAAAATAAAGTCTATAGTTCCTACATAGACATAACAAAACTGTCGCCCAAATAACCTCAGTCATATTTCTGACGACAAAGCTATTGAAAAAACTTTTGAGTCATATTCGTGTTACAAGTTCAAATTCAAATTCTCTTTATTTTGCCTACTCTGTATAAATTTCAGTGTAAGTTTCTAATGAAGTTAATTTAGATCTATTGAGTATCTGTACCATATCCACTAATGTTTTATGTATTTGTCGTAAGACAAGTTCTGTTTCACTTATTTACGAGTTTCTCTAACCCCAAAGCTGGCCAAATAACTACAACAAAATATTGGAACAAAAAAACAAACAAATAAATATTGTTATTTGCAGATATCGTTATGTTTGACATAGGCTTGATAAAATAGAAATTTACTATCTTGTGATACAATTTCAAATATTTTTTTAGTTATTCACTAACCAAAAGGATAGAGGTCAATTAGAGGTGTTTTTCTGTGGTTCAGTTATTAGTTTCTAACTAAGACGTCGCAATGACGTCGTCTCAACTTATGTAATACGTTCTGCAGTTTGTGTATGTATCGCTACCCCTGAAATAGGGAGTAGTCGAAGCGATTATTTAACTTTGGCTAGTGCTCGCGAAATTTCTCTTGATAATTGAAATTGAAACTCCTTCACTTGATGATAATCGTGTGTCGAGTTCAGGTCCGATCGATTCAATTACACCTAGAATAAGACGGCCCTATCAAATCAATTTCCGATTCAATTTGTCCGGCCTCTGTCAACGACTATGCGGCATTCTCCTTCCTAATGGTTTCCTAACGATTTCAATTTAACTTATACACACCAGCTATCGAGTATGTGTACCATATATGCTAACATATAGAAATTATTCATACCCTTCCAGAATCGGTCCCCCCCACTTTCGATTTGCGGTCAAATTCGAATTTTGCCATTGTTCTGATATATTACAGGTGATGGCTTGGTACATATATCCCCAAATGAATTCAATTTAGCCCGAACACAACAACCTCATCACAAAAGCCCATGTCCTAATACCAAATCGAATTCGTAATAGTAGGATATAAACAGCAAGTGAAGTTAATTGACAAACGATTTATCAACAATTGACAGGAGATTTGTCCAGAAAATAAGAGAAGACTCAAAGTTCCAAAAATAAGTTAAATGCCAAAAAAAAGGAAAAGGAGCCATTGCTACACCGCACTTGTATTTCATTTCTAACAGGTGACACAAGGTCATCATTAATCATATTAAGGTGCTGCAAAGATTCAATGCTCGAACTCGGAATCGAATTTCCAAAATGGTCATGGGACTTGTTCAGCTGTTGTAACGCCAACCACAAACAATACACTTACAGGACGATATTTTATTTGTACATTGACCAACATTCGTATATCAGATAAAAACATATCATTTGAAGCATGTCGCTACCTTCTTCCTGGCCCAACTCCCATGTCGCACGTATAATAAAAAAAACTTTGATTGAACTTTCAGTTTGATGTGTATGGTATTGATCACAGGATAAATCATTAATGGCACCGGATGTGATTGGAATTTATTGTGTATTACAAGTTTTATTATTGTGGGCCCGGTTTGGGTTTCATGGCCGAAATATCGTAGCACGCACTAAATCAGTAATTCGATTGTAATGCATAGTAACAAAACAATCAGTAGCTTTACTGTTTGAAAATTCGTTGAAAATCGAACAGCAAAAAGCGTGGACTTCGTATAAGACATGGAAATCAGAGAATCAGACCTACGACGTTTGAATTTAAAAATGTTTACAATGATTTTATTATTTAACTAAACGAAAAGCAGCATCTGTTTGTAACACACTTCGTTTTCAGGAACCTTGGTTTAATAAAAAAATCTTGAACCACTAGTTAGAAATTTTTCTGTTTCATTCTTAGAAGAAGCGCTTAGGTTGCCAGTCGCATAATAACCTACACCGCATCTCTCTGATACGGTTTCTGAGATATAAAAATGACATTTTTTGAGAAATTGCTATCCCTCCGCTTTCGTGCTCCACCTCCCTCCTCAAAAATGTTAGGTTCAATAGACTCCTCTTGTGATCCCATATACAGAAACTAAATTTCATCTACCTGGTGTAATTGGTTCAAAATATATTGCAATCCAAAGTTTTTCACCGCCCACCCCACACCCCACCACTCCCCTTAACAATTTTAGCCCTTGTCTAATCTTGAAGTATCCCTAAAGACAACCACAAAGTTTCAATCTTCTGACATGAATCGTTCAGGAGATATGGATTTTAGAATGTTTCAATCCCGTGTTTCAAACGTTTTGGACCCATTGTTGCCCCCCCCCACTTCCACACCCCTCAACCAATATCGATCATTTTTTTGCAAATGAGTCCACTATTATAATACTACATAAGTTTTAAGTTTCAGCCTCCTAGCATAAGTGGTTCCTGAGATCTAGAAACCAAAATTTTTCGACTAAAACGCTTCCCCCTCATCCCCCCTTCCACCTCCCCCCCCCCCAAAGATACCACTCGTAGTAGTTTACCCAATCTACCCTCCATAAAAATTTCAACTTAATACCTCAACGGGTTTGGGAGTTACGCGCCTTCAAACGATTTTGCGTACGGCGGACGGCGTACGGCGTATACGGCGGACAGACGGAAATTTTTTTTTTCTAATTTGGTGCTTACTAGTCCTAAAACGTGTAAGTACAAAATTTCAGGGTACCAAATTTTTTTTAAATTTTCAGGTCGATCACAATACTTTATTATTAAAAAATAATAAAGTACAAATCCATTGAATTTTACATCTTTTGGATAGTAGACAAATATGCCCCACGTTTTCAACTAAATTTACATTGAGATGTAATAGTCAATTTGAATGTAATTTTCAATTTTCGAAAGCAGCAAATTCACTAGATATTCTCTTGAATTTACTTACTTACTTACGATAGCGCTACAGTCCAAATCGGAACTTGGCCTCCTGTATGTGCCGTCTCCAGCCTTCTCGGTTCAGTGACCGCGTCCTCCAATTTTTGAATCTTAGCAATGATTTGCTGTCTGCGTCAGAAGAATCCTCCCAGCGCTTCCGTGATTTTCCAACTGGTCTTTGTCCATTAGCTTTTCCCTTTAGTGTGCGTTTGGGGATTCTTCCGTCATCCATCCGCTCCACATGGCATGAGGATCGATACTTCTGGATTGTCAAAGATGGCACACAATTCTCTATTGTATCGTATTCTCAAGATCGAGTCTTCCCTCACAGGTCCGAGGATTCTTCTGAGAACTTTTCTATCAAAGGCGTTAACTAATTTTTCGGACGCTTCGCTGCCATAGCATAGCACAGGTCTTATAATTGTTTTGTATATAATAGTTAAAGCTTTGTTTTCCTATGCACATTTTTGCTTTCAATTATTGGGCGTACCGAATAATACGTCTTATTTGCCATCATTACTCTTCTTTAAATTTCGTTGGGTTCGCTTCCATCCTTCGATATATTTGCCCCGTGATATACAAAGTTGTCTACGTTTTCTAGGTTAAGTCTCCTACTGTAATATTTTGTCTGATGGGCGTGTTTTTCCTAGTTTGTGTCATTATTTTTGTTTTGTTTTCGTTAATACGTAGTCCAACTTCGCTTGCGACCGAGTCAAGGTTTACAAATATTTCTTTGGCACTCTTCAGAGATCTCGCAAGTATATTTATGTCGTCGGCATATTGTAGTGGCGTTGAACGATAGTGAAAATTTTCTCTTTAACAAAGTAAAGTTTTTGTTATTATAGGTACAGCTAAATTTGTTGACGGCTTTGTTGACTTGAGGAATCAATCGGGGTCCTCAATGAATTACTTTTTAAAAAAAATGAAATCGGTTTTTTTTCAGTCTGAATTGAAACTTTCATTAATAAAGATCTATTGATAAATAATAATCAATCATTAATAACTTTTTAATAAATACTTTAATCAAAAATTGATTCAATCCTAAACGACTCGTATTATAAAAATATATCAATCTATATATTCTTAAATTTTATTGATTTTAAAAAAGTTAATTTATATGTTGCATAATTATCAATTATTGTTTTAAATTATTATTACAAGTTTCAATACGAAAGATTTAAATCGTGTTGGAGAAATTAATTTGAATTGTGTTGATTTGTGATATTAAATAATTTATCAAATCAAGCGAACATCAAGAAGTTAATTATTTAAACATCTTCTCAAAATTACCTGAAGAATTAAATGGAGAAGATTCAAAATTTATTTTTAATAAGAAGAGGATTATTAAACAATCGAAAAGATTCAAACCCCAACTCAACATAATAAGAGGATTGGCAACTACATTATACACAGTGCGACAAATAAGTTCCGAGACTCGACCCATATCTGAGTAACTAGTAGGGCCATCTATGTCTACAGACCGGCGTTTGAAAGGTGTGACACTCCTCTTCCCGGTAATACCAATTTTGTTTAAATCGGTTGATAGATAGCAAAGTTATGACAATTCTCCCAAAACAACTTTATGTTGAAATATTAAAATGTTGCTCAAGCAATGCTCATTACATTCTTCGATAGCAAAGGAATTGTCCACAGGGAATTCGTTCCAACTGGCCAAACAATTACTGGCGCAATTTATCGCGAAGTTTTGAAGCATGTGATGGCCAGAATCCGTCGTATTCGACCCGAATATCGTGATCCAGAGAACTGGATAATGCACCGAATCACATCTCACTCATTGTTCGTCAATTTTTGGCTCAGAATCAAGTCTGTGTGTTGAATCATGCTCCGTATTCACCTGATTTGGCCACATGCGATTTCTCCCTATTCCCGAAATTGAAATTGAAGTTGAAAGGATGTTTTTTTTAATGATATTTCGACCATCAAAACAGCTTCAACACGAGCACTAGAGGCAATCCCACAAAATATGCTAGAACACGCATTTGAATCACTGTTGAATCGCTGTAACAAGTGTATTGAAACTGTAGGAGAATATTTTGAATAAAAAAAAATGAAAAATATCCAGATTTTTTCTTTTAATGATGTCTTTTAATGTTTGGCGGCCGCGCGAACACGAGTTTCTGTTTCGAATATATAACAAGATACCTGAGTTTTTAATTTAAAGTAAGGGGTAAGAAATTCTAATTCTAATTCTAATGTACAACTAATTATTGTTACTGTTTCTGTTTGTGAATTACAGAACAGCCAAATAAATTTGAAGTATTCTTTCTCATTATTTTGCCAACGAAATAAATTCAGTTTAATCGATCGGAATCGTTTTCATTTTAAGTGATCGATCCAGGGCTACGAATACTGTCAAATTTCCGTACCTCAACAGATGTTTTCCATGGCCAGTCTCGAAACTTATTTGTCGCACTGTGTATAGCAGACTCTCTTCAATATGCTACTAGTTGTGTGGATTTTTAGCATAGTGTGTTTGTTGTTGAATTTACACTCTAAAAAAGTGTATAATTAGCAATCTTTAAGATACACTTATTTCTACTTTAAATATTATTTCTTACTTACTCACTCTTAATAAAACACTTGGCTGTAGGTAAGAATCCAACCCGCGAATAATTCTGGCTTGGCTGCGTAGGTTTGGCGCGCGTAGTCGCTGTGCCACCGAAGGCGTTTCATTATACTCTAGATGAAATCTTATAGAGTATTATAAGCTTAATCCAGCCAAAATTTTGTAACGCATAGAACCAAGCCTGAGACGAAAAAAAGTTATACATTATTTTTTTGTTTATTTGTGGCCAAAAACTCCAAATCCGCTTGACGTCCGTCCGTTCGCCTGACTGTCTGTCCGTTAGCACGATAACTCAAGAACGCCTTGACCTAGGATCTTGAAATTTTGAATCTTGATGTTTGGTTGAATTTGTAAGGCTTCGTTAACGGGTAAAATCATCTTACTCCTTCGGGTAGCTGCCATACAAAATGTCCTTAAAACACGTGTTCAAGAATATTGACCAATAACTTCGGAACGCCTAAAGCTACGGCTTTGAAATTTTTTATACGTTTATTTTTCAATAGTTGGAGCTAAATGTATGATTATGAACAAAATCCTGTTAGTCCATTGTGTAGCTGCCATACAAATATCCTTTCAAAATGTCTTCACTTAATTTACGGAACTCACTATAACTCAAATAATCGTTTAGCTATGAATTCCGAATTTCGTACAAATTAGTTTTGAGTGAAAACGAAGTTCGAGATTACTAGTCAGAGAAATCCTTTTACTCCTTCAGGTACCTTCCATACAAAAAATCCTTAAGACACGTGTTCAACAATATTTTTCGATAACTTTTAAACGCTTCAAGCTACGAATTTGAAATTTTGTACACATTAATTTTTGAATGGTTTCAAGGAAAATATAAATATGTAAGAAATCGAGTGAGTCCTTCCTGCACCTCCCATGTGAAAGTCCTTCAAAAAGGACATTTTTTTCGGTGACTCACCCAGTTCAAGATATGAAATTAAACACTGAATATTGTCTTTTAGTTTTGAGTAGCAATCAAATGGGAGTCCTTAATAAGGGACATACAACATGCACTTACGTAATTCTATTTTTTTCATCTAGAGTATTATACGATCGTGACTGCAGTATGTTTTTCATTTCAGATGAAAACAAAATCATTTCATGTATAGTTAATTTTACACGAAATGTTGCGTAATTTTGTGAGACTTTTCATGTAAATTGTACGGTTCAGTTGAAAAGTACATGAATAATTTACTAATACCAGTAATTTCGTGTAAAAGTGCATAAAATGAGTACTTTTACTTGAACAAATGAAATGTACTGGAAATTTCAAGTAAAAATTGGATTGGAAATTAAGTTTTTTTTAAATAGTGAACATTTGCATTATTCGTCAGGTTTTTTTAAATTTTAGAGTGATTGTTTATAACCTTTGTCCGTTCAGAGATTCTAACAAAAATAATAGTAAAGGTTTCCCTAAATCCATTCTAACAGATTTTAAGTTAAATCTGCACAAAGCCACCAGAGTTTTCGATAGAATTATAATGGGAAATCGAATACATTTTTACTTGTCCAGATATTTTTAAACATTTTCCTAAAAATCTATTTCTGAATTTCTCATTCATAAGGGAGTAAGGGAGACCAGTAAAATATCATCGATTTTCATAAAAATATTTTCATATTTGTGTACAATTTTGATACTGTTCCTGGTCGCGTTAGTACCAGGAACAGAAACAATGGGAACGATAAAAATCAGCTCTCATTTTTTCCATGTACCAGAAACACCTCTCGATGCAAATTTCATAATAAAAATTGAAAAGTAAAGTGAAATGAAATGAACGACTCATTGAAGTAAAAATGTCGACAAAATGGAAATTAAGATCATTCAAACGAAACGCCAACAGAAATACATTTAAAAAAAAAATTGTGAATATTCTTCTGTCGGTGAAACTTCAGCTTTTCTGCACAAGGTTCTGTATCAAGGCTTTTGTGATTCTTGGCCATATTTCACTTTGCTCAAACTGAAAAAAATGGAAACGAAATAAAACGAAAGCAAACAGAAAAATTCTCATAATAATTGAAACATTTGTAGCAAGTGGTAAAGCAATATAACACGTTACAGCGGATGAAGCACGTACCCTTACTGATAGCGTGGCAATGTCGACAGTGGAACGGTGTATGGGCCCAGCAAGGATTCATGAATAAAAACAAGAAAAACCACTCAAGTCCACCCACTCAACCCGCAGATTATTGTCGTCCATGGAATCCAGGAAAATCCTAGTTTTCCCATTACAATCCCTCTTAACTCTCCCGAGAACAATAAATAAACGGACCCCAGAGAAGGAATGGGGTGCGGTGATGGTAGCGATGCGATGTATCGAATCCGACTAAACAAGCGTGCGGGTTTATGCCGAAGATAATTGAAACTGAGTGAGAGCCCCGAAGTGTCTGGGGTCCTTGGGTAATCGATTGATAGTACAATCGTCCAATTGGAAGTCGTCAATTTAAGCCAAGAACCCATTTCCCGCAATCCTCAATCCGACAAATCACTGCACCAAAATACTTTACAGTTCCCAACATTCTCACAGCTATTTCGTTCTCCTTATCTTTTCAGATAATCTGTGTCTCGAATCCCGTGCGGCATTAAGGAGCAAGCTGAGAAGAAGAGATCGGCCCAGCCATGAGTCGATTATCGATAGCATTGGAAAGGACAACGAATCGTCGCAGCAGTTCGATTGGACGTCGTTCGATAGCAGGACCGCGTATGTCCCTGTATGTCCCAGCTGTAATTACAGTCACGGATCCGCATCGGGTAAGTCCCTCGAGAGTACGGACGACCCAGGCCAAACCCAAATCCGATGTCCTTCGTTTTCTATATTATGATAATTAGGTCCCGGGGCGGTCGACTAACTTTTTCAGAACGGAACGAACTAATATGTCACTAGCCGAAAACAAACTACAGAAAAATCTCTAGCATACCAATTAAGTCACGATCCTGGGTATAAAGCAGGGAGTTAGGGAGTAGAAAGTCGGTAGTAGACCGCCAACTCAACTGGTGAATGGTATTGTGAGCGGTTAAGTGAAGTGGGCTTGTCGTAAAACGTGACATTTAAGGTGCCCTTTGCTACGTAGCCGCGACTGCATGTAGAGCGCTTCGTACTTTTCATTAGTAACGTAATAAGGTTATGACGTGGAACAGGTGAGCGGCTACTATCAGGCAAAATAATCGCAGTAAAATTAATAGTCAAGGCTCCACGTCGTCAATCGCTCGTACCCACTACAATACCGTTCCGCATATGTACGGATGTCCTTCTTAATGTTATGCATAGCAAAGTCATAACACGGTCGTGATTTCGTTCATGACTAAGTTTTTTTTCATCCATGATAAAATGGAAAATTCGTTGGTAGTAGCCTTGATAATTTTTCTTTAATGACATATTAATGCGATAAAATGTTGATATATCACACAACATACACATTTTAGTAGCTGTTTTCTAATGGAAGGGAAGTATTAAAGCACAACCGACACAATCTTAAGGACGCACCCGCCCTTAACAACGACGCCATCAAAAGTCTTAATTTACTGTAGACTATCAGTACCGTAGGTGTTTTCTGCTATCGATCATTACACAAATGTCTCCCGTTTGCACCCACCATTTGCCTGTTTGTAATATTCTAACAAATTCTATTTTAAGACTAGCACCAACATAATTTAATAGGTACTTTTACCTTGAAAAAGGTCACGGATTGCTTTTTATTATTATTTTTGGTGTTATAATAAAACCCCCTAGTTTTCGAACTCGAAAAGAATCCACTCGCTGCGCCATCTTTAATAAATTGCGCCTTAAATTGTATTTGCGAAAATATACGCCACAGAAATAAAAAATGCGTTCTTTTCCTGCAAATTGGGATATATAAAAGCATTTATCACCCAAAAACAATAATTTTTGTAAATTTTTTAAACTTTTCACGCTCTTTAATTTTTTGGCACAGCAATTCTGATGTGGAAAAAATACCACAAAAGTTGAATATGGCAGTGCTGGTGTCATGTGAAATGTCAATAGGTTTGTTCTTTTTGCCTACACTTTCTACACTTTTCTACACTTTTTACACTTTTGCTGTTCTTTTTGACGAGTGTAGATTGCACTATCTACATACACTTTTCTACACTCGCTCGAGAGCAGGTGTAATTTCTTACACTTTAGTGTAGCTTACCATCTGTCAAACTTGATGGTTGCATGCAGATAAGATTGACTATTAGTATTTATGGAAATTTTGTTTTCAATGAATACATGCAAGAATATTGTATGGCATTAAATTTGCATTGATAGCACTTCTACACTAACGCGTTCTTTTTACGCGATCTACACTCTACACTTTCCGTGTAAGGTGTATTACACTTAAAGTGTAGGCTACACTAAAGTGTACACTTAACCTGGTAAAAAGAACAAACCTAATGTGAAGTCGAGATGACATCGACTCGAAGAAACCGTAATTAAAACCAAATATTTTAAATAGCAATTTCATATACAGGGTGGGCCATCTAGTGGTTTCTTTTTAAATCATAGGTTATTTTGACACTGAAAGCTGTTTCCCGCTCGAAATCTTGACAGAAAGTCAGTATCATACCTCCGCGGACGGAACGAAATGAGTCGCTTTACGCTTGAACAATGTTGGGAAATATTGAAAACTTATTTCCAAAGTGAGTGGGAATGGGAACAACAACAACGTTTCGGTCAACGGTGAACGTTACAGAGCCATGTTATCCGACTTTTTTTTTACTGAAATTGAAGACATGAATTTGGACGACCTCTGGTTCATGCAGGATGGCGCGCCATGCCACACAGCCCATGCCACAATCAATCTTTTACGCACCAAATTCCCAAATCGTGTTATCAGCCGTCTTGGCGATGTCAATTGGCCGCCTCGGAGCTCCGATTTGACCCCTTTCGATTTTTTTTGCGGCGAATCGTGAAGGACCGATGTTATGCCAACAATCCAGAAACGATTCAAGCACTTAAGGCCAATATCATCTAAGCAATCCGTGAGCTACAGCCCGAAGCCATCAACAAGGTCTTGGAAAATTGGAGTGACAGAATGCGCTACTGCGCAGCCAGCAGAGGCAGCCACTTGAACGAAGTTGTGTTCCATCATTAATGGGAATGTTTACTCTTACTAATAAAGCCATGATACATGGAAAAAAATTTAATTTTGTTCATTTTATTGCATTTTTAAAAAGAAACTTGTATTTGGCCCACCCTGTACATACTTGCTAGGAAAAATAGTCAAATATTTGACAGCGTGGCATACTGCCAAATACTAACTTAAGATATACAGCATCATTTTGGCGACTTAGAGGGGGAGACACGGGAGCCATATTAAAAATATTTCAATCGAAAAGTTAAAAAATTTTGAATATAAATATATATAATCAATATCTGGGTTAAGACCTAAATTAAGACGTACTCGTAAATTGTGGTAAATGCAGTGAAACTCAATATCATTGCTGGCCAGGTTGATTTGAGTGGATTTTGAACTATGTTTTCACAAAACCTAGTCACCAGAGCAGATATCAAACTCATTCAAATTTATAGGTAATCAAGTAGACCTTAATAGTTTTGTCAAAATCACGAGATTTTTGCAAATCCAGTTCGAAAGCTTGCGTTGTAAATCCGCTATAAGAACTTAATTATGAGTATTTACAGTAACTACTATTACTCCACATATTAATAACTGATTTACATCCAAAGATTTAAAACTCGATTTGCCGAAATGTAGAGATTTCGATAAGATTTTATCAAACTCTAATATATTTCCCATATTTGGATGAATTTGAAATCTACTCGGCTAAAAAGGGTAGTTCAAGCCCTAATCAAAGCAACCTGAACAGTAGGGGGACTCAATTTAAAAAAATTTAAATTTTTTCGCAGCACCCATCATAATGGCTCAAATTAGTGTAAAAAATACGTTTTAAGTTTCATCTCGATAATATAAGGGGAATACGTGACTCAAGGACCTTAAAGAAACCAAAATTGTATAAGGTTTCGAAAAATCCCAAGAATAATAGTCGCAGCTGAAAGTATTAATATGAAAAATGTCCCAGAAGTCCTTCATGTAGTTGCCATACAAAAATTCTGCAAAAATGTCCTAACTTAATTTATGGATCTCACTATACTCAAGAAATCGTTTAACCATCAATCGAGTAGTCACTATAAAATAGTTTCTACCTGTAAATAAAAGGTCATGCAATAATTGTATGTGCACTTCTCATTCTTTTGATATATTCCCAACTAAAATATAAATCGGAGTTCAGTATTTGATCCAGAGTATCATACGATTGGCTTGCAGCCGATCGTGACTGCGTTATGTTATTTTCTAGTTCCTACCCATGTATTCAATTTTCCATTGCTTAAAGACTTACAATCATAAAATACAGGTTCAAATTTTTGATATCATACAATCAGCCTATAAATTGAACGATGTTAAGGAAATTCCTTCAGACCGATGTGGATGCTTCTTAATATTCTGAAATTCGGTTGCCGAAATTTGGCGATTTAGATACGGAAATGAAAAGTTGATATTTTCAAGCAGTACCAACCGCAACGACCATAGCATTTGCACAATTTCCATCCTCGCTGCATTAGCGGGTAGCTACCGCACCTATTTTCTCAACAGTAGCTACTGAACTTCAATGCCCCCCCCCCCCCCCTTTGGAAAGCAATATGACCGCTACTGATTCCAGACAGCTTCTTCACTCGCGAATAACACTATTATAACTCAATTTGCTTGGGTTTGATCCATTATAATGAGCATGTTTTTTCGTTCAAATAAATAAATGTACCTACCATAAATCAAATTCAACCTCAGCTATTGGCAATTAAAATAAATTGAATTTAAAAATGTCCTAAAACGAGCACCAACCATTTTCAAAAAAACTCGCTACATAAATCAAATTTTATAATAATAAAAAAAAAACACCCACCCAAAATTCAATTATTTTTGAATCAAAGTTCACAACGATCATAAACAAGGGCATAAATCATAAATTCGAAATTTTATTAAACGTTGAAAACTGCACATCATCCTGTAGAAATTCGTAGAACTGGAAACGACTTGTACATTAGAGACATGTTGGTATAAGGGTAGTGTTCAACTCGAGCATATACAGTTTGATAGCACCCAAGGATATTGAGATTTGGTTCAGACATTTCAACGTCCATTGGCCAAAAACTTAATCTCGTTCCAGAGTCAAACTATTGCCGAGATTGCATTTGATGTTGACATAAACAAGTGAAATGGACGGACAGGACTCGTAGTTCTCCTTAGAGCTTTTCAGCTGTCTGCCCATGTAGCTGCTTGGGGTTTTAAAATCGGTATTTGCTCAAAGACTAATGGTTAATTTTCCAGATTTTATTCCCCAGGAAACTGCCATTTCCTGCTTCAGTTCTGGCCTTTGGTTGAAACAGAGCCAGCTATTCGTTCACTGCCATTTCGAACGGATCAGGGACTCTGAAATATATCCGAAAGACTCTATTTAAGAGGTCTACTCCTCGTACCATTAGAATATAATTATCACCAGCAACAACCCCAACCCCAACATAGAAATTGGTAATATGGTGAACCCGTTCTTTGCATGTTGCATAAAATAGCGTGCAGTTGAAATGATTCCTTTGATAAATTTCGAAGCATTTTTCTTGATGAAGCCGAGTGGCAAGTTACTTTTACTGAATTTTAATTGCATTTTCTCTCAATGATTACGTGTGAAAATACAAGTGCTATTGCAACACAACACCGACGTGAAAGTAGTTTGTAAATATTTCAAAGGGAGTTTCGTACAGGGGTTAGAATTGCCAGCATATTCTCGAGTACTGGCATCATTACAAGTTCTCGATTTCAAAAATTGTGTAGAACGCTTTATTTTTAGTTTCTTTATTCAAAATAATAATAGTTTTGAAAAAGTGCATTATAATTCGTTAGAAAAAAAGAAACAGGATCTGGCCTGAAGCAGAGAGATGGATTCGCTAGAATGCGTTTTAATCTCACCCTGGAATCTGTCGTCCGTTAACACCAGAACTACCCTCCTAATAAAGTTCACTCAACTAGTAGCGTACGCGGACGACATAAACATAATGGCCGGTCTGTGGATTCCCACCCAAGCGTCTGAAAAATCCATAGACGCATTTAAACAACGAATTCTTCAAAAAAATTTGGGACCAGGAAGAGAAGGCATTGAATGGCGTGTCCGGTACAACAATGAATTGACCCAGCCGCATCAACCCTTAAAAAATTTCGTAAGCTACACTGGGTCAAGGTCATGTGCAGCGAATGGGTGATACCAGAATTCCCAAACGAGTACTGAAGAAAGGTAGAGCTCAGTGCAAACGAGCAGTTGGAAAACCGCGCAAAAGATACGAGAACTCAGCTGACGCAGATTGCAGATCGCTTCTTAGATGCACAAATTGGAGGACGCAAGCGCTGAACTGACGCAAGCGCTGATGGCTTCAGACAATGCATCCTGCAGGCCATGGCACGATTTGAAGCAGAAGCAGAATTTTAGAATTTAGAACGAATTCAGCACTGCTTTCGTCGCTGCTTCTGCAGCATCATGGTTCCGTGCTTTCTAAAAAACATTCTGCTTCTGCCACTGCATCTGCTTTTATTGTGTCACGGCCTTAACAAACGAAATTTTCGCGAATTCGATATTTCGTCGGAGGAGATATGGCGAAATACGCGAATCAATCCATTTTCACTTAATTATGGGATCAATATTATGGGATTCTACAACTGATTTTAAGGCGAACCAATTGAATATACACCCAACTATCCTTTTACATGGTCTTTTTTTACACGATTTTGAAATAACACGGTCCACGATGAATAACATATAGAACATTTTACACGAAATTTTTGATCTAACACGATTGCAAAAAAAAAAAAATCATACATCATCATACAGTCGAAATTCCCTATTAGAGAAAACGAAATAACTTTTGGTGATTTGGATCGAGAATTTACAGCAGCAAAAAAATACCTATAGATGGAAAACTTTTAAAAGAAAAAGCATTTAGAATATACGAACGACAGCAGGCAGTTGAGCCATCAACAAGCCTTCAGGCAAACAAGAGAATGATATTTAATGCAAGTGAGGGATTACTAACAGGGTTCATAAAAAGACACGCATTTCAAAACGTGAAAATAAAAGTTGAACTCACATCAGCAGATGAAAATGCTGCAAAGAACTTTCCAGAAAAACTACTAAAAATAATTGAAGGTAGCGGTTATAATCCAGACCAAAAATTTTATGCCGATGAAACGGGATTGTTCTGGAAGAAAATGCCTTCCTATAACCTATATAGCAAAATCGGAAAAATCTGCTGGTGGTTTCAAAGCGGCTAAAGATCGGGTGACGTTCTTGTTCTGTAGTGACGTATCTGGCGATAGGATCTTAAAGCCTTTATTAATTAACCGTTCGTTAAAACCACGAGCTTTAAAAGGCCAAAACATTAAAGAGGTTCCCGTTCATTGGATGGCAAATAAAAAGGTATGGATGACGGCCGATTTATTCAAAAAATGGTTCTACGAATGCTTCGTTCCTCAAGTCAAGAAATATATAGAACAAAAAGGTCTTGAATTCAAAGTAATTTTACTCGTCGATAATGCTCCCAGTCATCCTGTGCGAGAACATCCAAATATCCAATTGGTATTTTTGCCGCCTAATACCACATCCTTGATTCAGCCATTGGATCAGGGTATAATAACAACACTCAAAATGTATTACATTAAACAAGCATTTAAATATATTTTGGATTCAGTCGAGGAAGAAAACTGGCGATCGTAGAAGCACGGAAAAATTAAACGATAATGTATTGTGTTAAAAATGCTTCCTTTTACCCTGTACAGACTATGCGTTTTAAACGCGTTTAAGTAGGCAAAATGAATGAGTTAAAAAAGTAGTGTTTAGACTAAACAGCAACTCGTTTTATTTTGATACATGACAGCTTGACTTGATTTGTTTTGACAAATAGATATTCAGCTGTGTTTCATTAGGAAATTTATGGTTTCTAAATTATTTGAAACAAAAGTGTTTGTGTAGCAGTAATGAAAAGTGAATTAATTAGCTAATGCAGTCGATGCACAAGCACAAAATTCAGTTTCTACAGCATTAAGTAGTTTTACTTTATTATTTCAATAATACAGTATTGTTATCGATTTTTAAAAAAAAAAAATTTGCTACCCTCAAAATTTTTTTTTTACGTTTCATGACGAGTAGACACGAAAAAAGCAAAAAAAATTTCAGTCCGTCTGTCCGCCGTACGCCGTACGCCGTACGTCTACCGGTGTACGCAAAATTGTTTGAAGGCTCGTAGCACCCAAACCCTACAAGCTATTTAGTTGAATTTTTTTTCCTGGGTAGAGTGGGTAGGCTCCCTGAAGTGACCAAATTTGGAGGGATGGTGGTGTAAGGGGGGAGGAGGGGGAAGTGTTTTAGACGGAAAATTTTGGTTTCTAGATCTCAGCAACCGCTTATGCTAGGCGGCTGAAATTTTAAATTTATATAGAGCTTTGGTAGTGGACCCATTTGCAAAAAAATTGCCGATATAGGTGAAGGGGTTCGGGAGTGGGGGAAAAAATAATGCGTCCGAAATACAAAAAAGGTGAGATCGACACATTCTAAAATCCATATCTCCTAAACGGTTAATGTCACAAAATTGAAACTTAATGAATATCTGTAGGGATACTAGGAAAATAGATCGGAAACAAAAATTTGAGTGGGGCAGTGACGTACGGGGGTGGGGGGTGAACAACTTTAGAATACGATATCTCATGAACTAATTGTACTAGATAAATAGAATTTGGTTTGTGTATAAAAGTTGACAAATGAAGTTAGCTGAAAGCCAAATTTTTTAAGGGGGCGGTGGAGCATGAAAGTGGAGGGGATAAAAATTTTT
This sequence comes from Beris morrisii, assembly GCA_951812415.1. Lineage (NCBI taxonomy): Eukaryota > Metazoa > Arthropoda > Insecta > Diptera > Stratiomyidae > Beris > Beris morrisii. The sequence continues at coordinate 22,973,744 of OX638311.1, forward strand.
CAAAAAAATCACGTCTCATATCTCAAGAACCGTGTAAGATAGATGCTTAAAATTTTTACCAAAAGTAGGCCTAATAGACCCCTAGCGGAAAACAAAATTTAGGAAGTGTGGGTGTAGAGGGTGAGGGTGGGGGAGGGTGAAAAGGAAAAAGTTCCGATTTTAATATCTCGACAACCTATAATGATATAAAGCTGAAACTTGGTATTTGGATAGAGCTATATTAGTAGCATCTTGGAAAAATATAATTTTTTATAGGGGTAGTATGGTACAGGGGTGGGGGTGTTTTTCCTATCTATAGAACGGCTTATGCTACAAAGTTGAAACTCAGTACGTTTATGTAAATTAACTAGAAAACTAATTTAAATAAAAAAAAATTTCAAATTTCCATTGGCGTTCAAAGAGGGGGGGCAAAATAAATGATCAGTGAAAATGGAATGCATATATTTTCACGATTTTCGTCATATCTATTAGGTCTTCCCAAATATTGAATTCATTTTTATTGTACGACTTCTTCATATAAATACCTAGAAAGTGTTTTCAGGGTTTTTTTAAATTCGACCCCTAAGGGGGTGCGAAGGTGGTTGTAAACTTTTTCACGAATTCTACTATATCCCCACGTCTTATCAGATATCGAATATATTTTCAGTTTCACGTGCTTGCGTAATAATCGCCTAAAACTTGTTTTTAGGTTTTTTCCTTTTTCAGCCCCTAAGAGGGTATAAACGGGTTGAACACGTTTTCACGAGTTCCGTCATTTCTTTTAGAAGTGATAAGAAATTGAATTGGTTCCTACTTTCTCGTGCTGTCTTCATATTTATTTATTAACTCCTTTCAGGATTTTTGGATATTCAACCCCCAAGTGGGTGTATGGAGGTTGCATATCTGGTGATATATCGAATTCATCAGTATTTTAGATATTCAATCCTCATGGGTGTAAGGGGGTTGTATGCTTTTCAAAGTTTCGACATATTTCTTAAGTTCGATGAGATATTAGATCGCTTTTCATTTCCACAGACTTTTTATATAATCGCCTACAAACCCATTTCTCAATTTTTGGATATTCAACCCACAAGGGTTTGTACATGTTTTCACAATTTTTGCCATTCCTAAGTTCTGATGAGATATAAAATTGATTATTACGGCCAACCAATTCACGATTTTTCGAATTTCCAGAACCAAGGGGGTGTGAACGGTTTGCTTACGTTTTCACAAATTTTTCAAAATCCGTCATATCTTATGAGATATCAAGTTGCTTCTTATGAAATCGTCTAAAAACCTGTTTCACAATTTTTTCGAAATTCAAACCCCAAGTGGAAGTAATGGGTTTGTATACGTTTTAACAATTCGTCATATCTCTTAAGTCTGATAAGGCAGCAAATTCGTTCGTTTTACTTCTATGGGCTTTTAGTGTACATAATATACCGAAATTCGAATAGTCTACACGGGCTTTTTCAATGTTTAATCGGCTATAAATCTCTATTTTAAATATTTTTATATTAAGAACAAAAATAATTTTCCAAGAAATCTAATAATCTCGAAGCAACTCATGATACACTCCCACTTTGACCGCTCCCGAACTTTGACCCGAAAAATAATAAAGTTTCGCCCAGACCATTGGCAGATTTTTTTAAATCTGTTTGCGGATTTGAATTTAATTTTAATTTTAATTTAAGTGGTCACTTGTAAAAATCTCAGCCTGTGCGCTCATACCCCTTGGGGGGTACATGGTGGGTACGTTTCGTACCCACCACGTACAAATTTTTGTTTTTTTAAATCTGTTTGCGGATTTGAATTTAATTTTAATTTTAATTTAAGTGGTCACTTGTAAAAATCTCATCCTATGCGCTCACACCCAGTATGGGGTACGTATGGGGTACGATCGTACCCCATACGTACCCTATACGTACTCTACGCCCCCCAAAATGCTCTCCTGGGCTCAAATTTTTGTTTTTTTAAATCTGTTTGCGGATTTGAATTTAATTTTAATTTTAATTTATGTGGTCACTTGTAAAAATCTCAGCCTATGCGCTCATACCCCTTGGGGGGTACGTGGTGGGTACGTTTCGTACCCACCACGTACCCCCCACGCCCCCCCGAATGAATTTCCGCTCTCCTGGGCTCAAATTTTTGTTTTTTTAAATCTGTTTGCGGATTTGAATTTAATTTTAATTTTAATTTAAGTGGTCACTTGTAAAAATCTCATCCTATGTGCTCATACCCAGTATGGGGTACGTATGGGCTACGATCGTACCCCATACGTACCCTATACGTACTCCACGCCCCCAAAATGAACTTCCGCTCTCCTGGGCTCAAATTTTTGTTTTTTTAAATCTGTTTGCGGATTTGAATTTAATTTTAATTTTAATTTAAGTGGTCACTTGTAAAAATCTCAGCCTATGCGCTCATACCCCTTGGGGGGTACGTGGTGGGTACGTTTCGTACCCACCACGTACCCCCCACGCCCCCCGAATGAATTTCCGCTCTCCTGGGCTCAAATTTTTGTTTTTTTAAATCTGTTTGCGGATTTGAATTTAATTTTAATTTTAATTTAAGTGGTCACTTGTAAAAATCTCAGCCTATGCGCTCATACCCCTTGGGGGGTACGTGGTGGGTTCGTTTCGTACCCACCACGTACCCCCCACGCCCCCGAATGAATTTCCGCTCTCCTGGGCTCAAATTTTTGTTTTTTTAAATCTGTTTGCGGATTTGAATTTAATTTTAATTTTAATTTAAGTGGTCACTTGTAAAAATCTCAGCCTATGCGCTCATACCCCTTGGGGGGTACGTGGTGGGTACGTTTCGTACCCACCACGTACCCCCCACGCCCCCCGAATGAATTTCCGCTCTCCTGGGCTCAAATTTTTGTTTTTTTAAATCTGTTTGCGGATTTGAATTTAATTTTAATTTTAATTTAAGTGGTCACTTGTAAAAATCTCAGCCTATGCGCTCATACCCCTTGGGGGGTACGTGGTGGGTACGTTTCGTACCCACCACGTACCCCCCACGCCCCCCGAATGAATTTCCGCTCTCCTGGGCTCAAATTTTTGTTTTTTTAAATCTGTTTGCGGATTTGAATTCAATTTTAATTTTAATTTAAGTGGTCACTTGTAAAAATCTCAGCCTATGCGCTCAAAATGAACTTCCGCTCTCCTGGGCTCAAATTTTTGTTTTTTTAAATCTGTTTGCGGATTTGAATTTAATTTTAATTTTAATTTAAGTGGTCACTTGTAAAAATCTCAGCCTATCCGCTCATACCCCTTGGGGGGTACTTGGTGGGTACGTTTCATACCCACCACGTACCCCCCACGCCCCCCGAATAAATTTCCGCTCTCCTGGGCTCAAATTTTTGTTTTTTTAAATCTGTTTGCGGATTTGAATTTAATTTTAACTTTAATTTAAGTGGTCACTTGTAAAAATCTCAGCCTATGCGCTCATACCCCTTGGGGGGTACGTGGTGGGTTCGTTTCGTACCCACCACGTACCCCCCACGCCCCCGAATGAATTTCCGCTCTCCTGGGCTCAAATTTTTGTTTTTTTAAATCTGTTTGCGGATTTGAATTTAATTTTAATTTTAATTTAAGTGGTCACTTGTAAAAATCTCATCCTATGCGCTCATACCCAGTATGGGGTACGTATGGGGTACGACCGTACCCCATACGTACCCTATACGTACTCCACGCCCCCAAAATGAACTTCCGCTCTCCTGGGCTCAAATTTTTGTTTTTTTAAATCTGTTTGCGGATATGAACTTAATTTTAATTTTAATTTAAGTGGTCACTTGTAAAAATCTCAGCCTATGCGCTCATACCCCTTGGGGGGTACGTGGTGGGTACGTTTCGTTCCCACCACGTACCCCCCACGCCCCCCGAATGAATTTCCGCTCTCCTGGGCTCAAATTTTTGTTTTTTTAAATCTGTTTGCGGATTTGAATTTAATTTTAATTTTAATTTAAGTGGTCACTTGTAAAAATCTCAGCCTATGCGCTCATACTCCTTGAGGGGTACATGGCGGGTACGTTTCGTACCCACCACATACCCCCCACGCCCCCCGAATGAATTTCCGCTCTCCTGGGCTCAAATTTTTGTTTTTTTAAATCTGTTTGCGGATTTGAATTTAATTTTAATTTTAATTTAAGTGGTCACTTGTAAAAATCTCAGCCTATGCGCTCATACCCAGTATGGGGTACGTATGGGGTACGATCGTACCCCATACGTACCCTATACGTACTCCACGCCCCCAAAATGAACTTCCGCTCTCCTGGGCTCAAATTTTTGTTTTTTTAAATCTGTTTGCGGATTTGAATTTAATTTTAATTTTAATTTAAGTGGTCACTTGTAAAAATCTCAGCCTATGCGCTCATACCCCTTGAGGGGTACATGGTGGGTACGTTTCGTACCCACCACGTACCCCCCACGCCCCCCGAATGAATTTCCGCTCTCCTGGGCTCAAATTTTTGTTTTTTTAAATCTGTTTGCGGATTTGAATTTAATTTTAATTTTAATTTAAGTGGTCACTTGTAAAAATCTCATCCTATGCGCTCATACCCAGTATGGGTACGTATGGGGTACGATCGTACCCCATACGTACCCCATACGTACTCCACGCCCCCAAAATGAACTTCCGCTCTCCTGGGCTTAAATTTTTGTTTTTTTAAATCTGTTTGCGGATTTGAATTTAATTTTAATTTTAATTTAAGTGGTCACTTGTAAAAATCTCAGCCTATGCGCTCATACCCCTTAAGGGGTACATGGTGGGTACGTTTCGTACCCACCACGTACCCCCCACGCCCCCCGAATGAATTTCCGCTCTCCTGGGCTCAAATTTTTGTTTTTTTAAATCTGTTTGCGGATTTGAATTTAATTTTAATTTTAATTTAAGTGGTCACTTGTAAAAATCTCATCCTATGCGCTCATACCCAGTATGGGGTACGTATGGGGTACGACCGTACCCCATACGTACCCTATACGTACTCCACGCCCCCAAAATGAACTTCCGCTCTCCTGGGCTCAAATTTTTGTTTTTTTAAATCTGTTTGCGGATATGAATTTAATTTTAATTTTAATTTAAGTGGTCAGTTGTAAAAATCTCAGCCTATGCGCTCATACCCCTTGGGGGGTACGTGGTGGGTACGTTTCGTACCCACCACGTACCCACCCCTTGAGGGGTACATGGTTTGTACGTTTCGTACCCACCACGTACCCCCCACGCCCCCCGAATGAATTTCCGCTCTCCTGGGCTCAAATTTTTGTTTTTTTAAATCTGTTTGCGGATTTGAATTTAATTTTAATTTTAATTTAAGTGGTCACTTGTAAAAATCTCAGCCTATGCGCTCATACCCCTTGAGGGGTACATGGCGGGTACGTTTCGTACCCACCACGTACCCCCCCACGCCCCCCGAATGAATTTCCGCTCTCCTGGGCTCAAATTTTTGTTTTTTTAAATCTGTTTGCGGATTTGAATTTAATTTTAATTTTAATTTAAGTGGTCACTTGTAAAAATCTCAGCCTATGCGCTCATACCCAGTATGGGGTACGTATGGGGTACGATCGTACCCCATACGTACCCTATACGTACTCCACGCCCCCAAAATGAACTTCCGCTCTCCTGGGCTCAAATTTTTGTTTTTTTAAATCTGTTTGCGGATTTGAATTTAATTTTAATTTTAATTTAAGTGGTCACTTGTAAAAATCTCAGCTTATGCGCTCATACCCCTTGAGGGGTACATGGTGGGTACGTTTCGTACCCACCACGTACCCCCCACGCCCCCCGAATGAATTTCCGCTCTCCTGGGCTCAAATTTTTGTTTTTTTAAATCTGTTTGCGGATTTGAATTTAATTTTAATTTTAATTTAAGTGGTCACTTGTAAAAATCGCAGCCTATGCGCTCATACCCCTTGAGGGGTACATGGCGGGTACGTTTCGTACCCACCACGTACCCCCCACGCCCCCCGAATGAATTTCCGCTCTCCTGGGCTCAAATTTTTGTTTTTTTAAATCTGTTTGCGGATTTGAATTTAATTTTAATTTTAATTTAAGTGGTCACTTGTAAAAATCTCAGCCTATGCGCTCATACCCAGTATGGGGTACGTATGGGGTACGATCGTACCCCATACGTACCCTATACGTACTCCACGCCCCCAAAATGAACTTCCGCTCTCCTGGGCTCAAATATTTGTTTTTTTAAATCTGTTTGCGGATTTGAATTTAATTTTAATTTTAATTTAAGTGGTCACTTGTAAAAATCTCAGCCTATGCGCTCATACCCAGTATGGGGTACGTATGGGGTACGATCGTACCCCATACGTACCCTATACGTACTCCACGCCCCCAAAATGAACTTCCGCTCTCCTGGGCTCAAATTTTTGTTTTTTTAAATCTGTTTGCGGATTTGAATTTAATTTTAATTTTAATTTAAGTGGTCACTTGTAAAAATCTCAGCTTATGCGCTCATACCCCTTGAGGGGTACATGGTGGGTACGTTTCGTACCCACCACGTACCCCCCACGCCCCCCGAATGAATTTCCGCTCTCCTGGGCTCAAATTTTTGTTTTTTTAAATCTGTTTGCGGATTTGAATTTAATTTTAATTTTAATTTAAGTGGTCACTTGTAAAAATCTCAGCCTATGCGCTCATACCCAGTATGGGGTACGTATGGGGTACGATCGTATATACGTACTCCACGCCCCCAAAATGAACTTCCGCTCTCCTGGGCTCAAATTTTTGTTTTTTTAAATCTGTTTGCGGATTTGAATTTAATTTTAATTTTAATTTAAGTGGTCACTTGTAAAAATCTCAGCCTATGCGCTCATACCCCTTGAGGGGTACATGGTGGGTACGTTTCGTACCCACCACGTACCCCCCACGCCCCCCGAATGAATTTCCGCTCTCCTGTGCTCAAATTTTTGTTTTTTTAAATCTGTTTGCGGATTTGAATTTAATTTTAATTTTAATTTAAGTGGTCACTTGTAAAAATCTCATCCTATGCGCTCATACCCCTTGAGGGGTACATGGTGGGTACGTTTCGTACCCACCACGTACCCCCCACGCCCCCCGAATGAATTTCCGCTCTCCTGGGCTCAAATTTTTGTTTTTTTAAATCTGTTTGCGGATTTGAATTTAATTTTAATTTTAATTTAAGTGGTCACTTGTAAAAATCTCAGCTTATGCGCTCATACCCCTTGAGGGGTACATGGTGGGTACGTTTCGTACCCACCACGTACCCCCCACGCCCCCCGAATGAATTTCCGCTCTCCTGGGCTCAAATATTTGTTTTTTTAAATCTGTTTGCGGATTTGAATTTAATTTTAATTTTAATTTAAGTGGTCACTTGTAAAAATCTCAGCCTATGCGCTCATACCCAGTATGGGGTACGTATGGGGTACGATCGTACCCCATACGTACCCTATACGTACTCCACGCCCCCAAAATGAACTTCCGCTCTCCTGGGCTCAAATTTTTGTTTTTTTAAATCTGTTTGCGGATTTGAATTTAATTTTAATTTTAATTTAAGTGGTCACTTGTAAAAATCTCAGCTTATGCGCTCATACCCCTTGAGGGGTACATGGTGGGTACGTTTCGTACCCACCACGTACCCCCCACGCCCCCCGAATGAATTTCCGCTCTCCTGGGCTCAAATTTTTGTTTTTTTAAATCTGTTTGCGGATTTGAATTTAATTTTAATTTTAATTTAAGTGGTCACTTGTAAAAATCTCAGCCTATGCGCTCATACCCAGTATGGGGTACGTATGGGGTACGATCGTACCCCATACGTACCCTATACGTACTCCACGCCCCCAAAATGAACTTCCGCTCTCCTGGGCTCAAATTTTTGTTTTTTTAAATCTGTTTGCGGATTTGAATTTAATTTTAATTTTAATTTAAGTGGTCACTTGTAAAAATCTCAGCCTATGCGCTCATACCCCTTGAGGGGTACATGGTGGGTACGTTTCGTACCCACCACGTACCCCCCACGCCCCCCGAATGAATTTCCGCTCTCCTGTGCTCAAATTTTTGTTTTTTTAAATCTGTTTGCGGATTTGAATTTAATTTTAATTTTAATTTAAGTGGTCACTTGTAAAAATCTCATCCTATGCGCTCATACCCCTTGAGGGGTACATGGTGGGTACGTTTCGTACCCACCACGTACCCCCCACGCCCCCCGAATGAATTTCCGCTCTCCTGGGCTCAAATTTTTGTTTTTTTAAATCTGTTTGCGGATTTGAATTTAATTTTAATTTTAATTTAAGTGGTCACTTGTAAAAATCGCAGCCTATGCGCTCATACCCCTTGAGGGGTACATGGCGGGTACGTTTCGTACCCACCACGTACCCCCCACGCCCCCCGAATGAATTTCCGCTCTCCTGGGCTCAAATTTTTGTTTTTTTAAATCTGTTTGCGGATTTGAATTTAATTTTAATTTTAATTTAAGTGGTCACTTGTAAAAATCTCAGCCTATGCGCTCATACCCAGTATGGGGTACGTATGGGGTACGATCGTACCCCATACGTACCCTATACGTACTCCACGCCCCCAAAATGAACTTCCGCTCTCCTGGGCTCAAATATTTGTTTTTTTAAATCTGTTTGCGGATTTGAATTTAATTTTAATTTTAATTTAAGTGGTCACTTGTAAAAATCTCAGCCTATGCGCTCATACCCAGTATGGGGTACGTATGGGGTACGATCGTACCCCATACGTACCCTATACGTACTCCACGCCCCCAAAATGAACTTCCGCTCTCCTGGGCTCAAATTTTTGTTTTTTTAAATCTGTTTGCGGATTTGAATTTAATTTTAATTTTAATTTAAGTGGTCACTTGTAAAAATCTCAGCTTATGCGCTCATACCCCTTGAGGGGTACATGGTGGGTACGTTTCGTACCCACCACGTACCCCCCACGCCCCCCGAATGAATTTCCGCTCTCCTGGGCTCAAATTTTTGTTTTTTTAAATCTGTTTGCGGATTTGAATTTAATTTTAATTTTAATTTAAGTGGTCACTTGTAAAAATCTCAGCCTATGCGCTCATACCCAGTATGGGGTACGTATGGGGTACGTATGGGGTACGATCGTACCCCATACGTACCCTATACGTACTCCACGCCCCCAAAATGAACTTCCGCTCTCCTGGGCTCAAATTTTTGTTTTTTTAAATCTGTTTGCGGATTTGAATTTAATTTTAATTTTAATTTAAGTGGTCACTTGTAAAAATCTCAGCCTATGCGCTCATACCCCTTGAGGGGTACATGGTGGGTACGTTTCGTACCCACCACGTACCCCCCACGCCCCCCGAATGAATTTCCGCTCTCCTGGGCTCAAATTTTTGTTTTTTTAAATCTGTTTGCGGATTTGTATTTAATTTTAATATTAATTTAAGTGGTCACTTGTAAAAATCTCATCCTATGCGCTCATACCCAGTATGGGGTACGTATGGGGTACGATCGTACCCCATACGTACCCTATACGTACTCCACGCCCCCAAAATGAACTTCCGCTCTCCTGGGCTCAAATTTTTGTTTTTTTAAATCTGTTTGCGGATTTGAATTTAATTTTAATTTTAATTTAAGTGGTCACTTGTAAAAATCTCAGCCTATGCGCTCATACCCCTTGAGGGGTACATGGTGGGTACGTTTCGTACCCACCACGTACCCCCCACGCCCCCCGAATGAATTTCCGCTCTCCTGGGCTAAAATTTTTGTTTTTTTAAATCTGTTTGCGGATTTGAATTTAATTTTAATTTTAATTTAAGTGGTCACTTGTAAAAATCTCATCCTATGCGCTCATACCCAGTATGGGGTACGTATGGGGTACGATCGTACCCCATACGTACCCTATACGTACTCCACGCCCCCGAAATGAACTTCCGCTCTCCTGGGCTCAAATTTTTGTTTTTTTAAATCTTTTTGCGGATTTGAATTTAATTTTAATTTTAATTTAAGTGGTCACTTGTAAAAATCTCATCCTATGCGCTCATACCCAGTATGGGGTACGTATGGGGTACGATCGTACCCCATACGTACCCTATACGTACTCCACGTCCCCAAAATGAACTTCCGCTCTCCTGGGCTCAAATTTTTGTTTTTTTAAATCTGTTTGCGGATTTGAATTTAATTTTAATTTTAATTTAAGTGGTCACTTGTAAAAATCTCAGCCTATGCGCTCATACCCCTTGGGGGGTACGTGGTGGGTACGTTTCGTACCCACCACGTACCCCCCACGCCCCCCGAATGAATTTCCGCTCTCCTGGGCTCAAATTTTTGTTTTTTTAAATCTGTTTGCGGATTTGAATTTAATTTTAATTTTAATTTAAGTGGTCACTTGTAAAAATCTCATCCTATGCGCTCATACCCCTTGGGGGGTACGTGGTGGGTACGTTTCGTACCCACCACGTACCCCCCATGCCCCCGAATGAATTTCCGCTCTACTGGGCTCAAATTTTTGTTTTTTTAAATCTTTTTGCGGATTTGAATTTAATTTTAATTTTAATTTAAGTGGTCACTTGTAAAAATCTCATCCTATGCGCTCATACCCAGTATGGGGTACGTATGGGGTACGATCGTACCCCATACGTACCCTATACGTACTCCACGCCCCCAAAATGAACTTCCGCTCTCCTGGGCTCAAATTTTTGTTTTTTTAAATCTGTTTGCGGATTTGAATTTAATTTTAATTTTAATTTAAGTGGTCACTTGTAAAAATCTCATCCTATGCGCTCATACCCAGTATGGGGTACGTATGGGGTACGATCGTACCCCATACGTACCCTATACGTACTCCACGCCCCCCAAAATGAACTTCCGCTCTCCTGGGCTCAAATTTTTGTTTTTTTAAATCTGTTTGCGGATTTGAATTTAATTTTAATTTTAATTTAAGTGGTCACTTGTAAAAATCTCATCCTATGCGCTCATACCCAGTATGGGGTACGTATGGGGTACGATCGTACCCCATACGTACCCTATACGTACTCCACGCCCCCCAAAATGAACTTCCGCTCTCCTGGGCTCAAATTTTTGTTTTTTTAAATCTGTTTGCGGATTTGAATTTAATTTTAATTTTAATTTAAGTGGTCACTTGTAAAAATCTCATCCTATGCGCTCATACCCAGTATGGGGTACGTATGGGGTACGATCGTACCCCATACGTACCCTATACGTACTCCACGCCCCCAAAATGAACTTCCGCTCTCCTGGGCTCAAATTTTTGTTTTTTTAAATCTGTTTGCGGATTTGAATTTAATTTTAATTTTAATTTAAGTGGTCACTTGTAAAAATCTCATCCTATGCGCTCATACCCAGTATGGGGTACGTATGGGGTACGATCGTACCCCATACGTACCCTATACGTACTCCACGCCCCCAAAATGAACTTCCGCTCTCCTGGGCTCAAATTTTTGTTTTTTTAAATCTGTTTGCGGATTTGAATTTAATTTTAATTTTAATTTAAGTGGTCACTTGTAAAAATCCCAGCCTATGCGCTCATACCCCTTGGGGGGGGTACATGGTGGGTACGTTTCGTACCCACCACGTACCCCCCACGCCCCCCGAATGAATTTCCGCTCTCCTGGGCTCAAATTTTTGTTTTTTTAAATCTGTTTGCGGATTTGAATTTAATTTTAATTTTAATTTAAGTGGTCACTTGTAAAAATCTCATCCTATGCGCTCATACCCAGTATGGGGTACGTATGGGGTACGATTGTACCCCATACGTACCCTATACGTACTCCACGCCCCCAAAATGAACTTCCGCTCTCCTGGGCTCAAATTTTTGTTTTTTTAAAACTGTTTGCGGATTTGAATTTAATTTTAATTTTAATTTAAGTGGTCACTTGTAAAAATCTCAGCCTATGCGCTCATACCCCTTGGGGAGTACGTGGTGGGTACGTTTCGTACCCACCACGTACCCCCCACGCCCCCCGAATGAATTTCCGCTCTCCTGGGCTCAAATTTTTGTTTTTTTAAATCTGTTTGCGGATTTGAATTTAATTTTAATTTTAATTTAAGTGGTCACTTGTAAAAATCTCATCCTATGCGCTCATACCCAGTATGGGGTACGTATGGGGTACGATCGTACCCCATACGTACCCTATACGTACTCCACGCCCCCAAAATGAACTTCCGCTCTCCTGGGCTCAAATTTTTGTTTTTTTAAATCTGTTTGCGGATTTGAATTTAATTTTAATTTTAATTTAAGTGGTCACTTGTAAAAATCTCATCCTATGCGCTCATACCCCTTGGGAGGTACATGGTGGGTACGTTTCGTACCCACCACGTACCCCCCACGCCCTCCGAATGAATTTCCGCTCTCCTGGGCTCAAAATTTTGTTTTTTTAAATCTGTTTGCGGATTTGAATTTAATTTTAATTTTAATTTAAGTGGTCACTTGTAAAAATCTCAGCCTATGCGCTCATACCCAGTATGGGGTACGTATGGGGTACGATCGTACCCCATACGTACCCTATACGTACTCCACGCCCCCAAAATGAACTTCCGCTCTCCTGGGCTCAAATTTTTGTTTTTTTAAATCTGTTTGCGGATTTGAATTTAATTTTAATTTTAATTTAAGTGGTCACTTGTAAAAATCTCATCCTATGCGCTCATACCCAGTATGGGGTACGTATGGGGTACGATCGTACCCCATACGTACCCTATACGTACTCCACGCCCCCAAAATGAACTTCCGCTCTCCTGGGCTCAAATTTTTGTTTTTTTAAAACTGTTTGCGGATTTGAATTTAATTTTAATTTTAATTTAAGTGGTCACTTGTAAAAATCTCAGCCTATGCGCTCATACCCCTTGGGGGGTACATGGTGGGTACGTTTCGTACCCACCACGTACCCCCCACGCCCCCCGAATGAATTTCCGCTCTCCTGGGCTCAAATTTTTGTTTTTTTAAATCTGTTTGCGGATTTGAATTTAATTTTAATTTTAATTTAAGTGGTCACTTGTAAAAATCTCATCCTATGCGCTCATACCCAGTATGGGGTACGTATGGGGTACGATTGTACCCCATACGTACCCTATACGTACTCCACGCCCCCAAAATGAACTTCCGCTCTCCTGGGCTCAAATTTTTGTTTTTTTAAAACTGTTTGCGGATTTGAATTTAATTTTAATTTTAATTTAAGTGGTCACTTGTAAAAATCTCAGCCTATACGCTCATACCCCTTGGGGAGTACGTGGTGGGTACGTTTCGTACCCACCACGTACCCCTCACGCCCCCCGAATGAATTTCCGCTCTCCTGGGCTCAAATTTTTGTTTTTTTAAATCTGTTTGCGGATTTGAATTTAATTTTAATTTTAATTTAAGTGGTCAGTTGTAAAAATCTCAGCCTATGCGCTCATACCCCTTGGGGGTACGTGGTGGGTACGTTTTGTACCCACCACGTACCCCCCACGCCCCCCGAATGAATTTCCGCTCTCCTGGGCTCAAATTTTTGTTTTTTAAATCTGTTTGCGGATTTGAATTTAATTTTAATTTTAATTTAAGTGGTCACTTGTAAAAATCTCATCCTATGCGCTCATACCCCTTGGGGGGTACGTGGTGTTTACGTTTCGTACCCACCACGTACCCCCCACGCCCCCCGAATGAATTTCCGCTCTCCTGGGCTCAAATTTTTGTTTTTTTAAATCTGTTTGCGGATTTGAATTTAATTTTAATTTTAATTTAAGTGGTCAGTTGTAAAAATCTCAGCCTATGCGCTCATACCCCTTGGGGGTACGTGGTGGGTACGTTTCGTACCCACCACGTACCCCCCACGCCCCCCGAATGAATTTCCGCTGTCCTGGGCTCAAATTTTTGTTTTTTTAAATCTGTTTGCGGATTTGAATTTAATTTTAATTTTAATTTAAGTGGTCACTTGTAAAAATCTCATCCTATGCGCTCATACCCAGTATGGGGTACGTATGGGGTACGATCGTACCCCATACGTACCCTATACGTACTCCACGCCCCCAAAATGAACTTCCGCTCTCCTGGGCTCAAATTTTTGTTTTTTTAAAACTGATTGCGGATTTGAATTTAATTTTAATTTTAATTTAAGTGGTCACTTGTAAAAATCTCAGCCTATGCGCTCATACCCCTTGGGGGTACATGGTGGGTACGTTTCGTACCCACCACGTACCCCCCACGCCCCCCGAATGAATTTCCGCTCTCCTGGGCTCAAATTTTTGTTTTTTTAAATCTGTTTGCGGATTTGAATTTAATTTTAATTTTAATTTAAGTGGTCACTTGTAAAAATCTCATCCTATGCGCTCATACCCAGTATGGGGTACGTATGGGGTACGATTGTACCCCATACGTATTTTATACGTACTCCACGCCCCCAAAATGAACTTCCGCTCTCCTGGGCTCAAATTTTTGTTTTTTTAAAACTGTTTGCGGATTTGAATTTAATTTTAATTTTAATTTAAGTGGTCACTTGTAAAAATCTCAGCCTATGCGCTCATACCCCATGGGGGGTACGTGGTGGGTACGTTTCGTACCCACCACGTACCCCCCACGCCCCCCGAATGAATTTCCGCTCTCCTGGGCTCAAATTTTTGTTTTTTTAAATCTGTTTGCGGATTTGAATTCAATTTTAATTTTAATTTAAGTGGTCACTTGTAAAAATCTCAGCCTATGCGCTCATACCCCTTGGGGGGTACGTGGTGGGTACGTTTCGTACCCACCACGTACTCCCCACGCCCCCCGAATGAATTTCCGCTCTCCTGGGCTCAAATTTTTGTTTTTTTAAATCTGTTTGCGGATTTGAATTTAATTTTAATTTTAATTTAAGTGGTCAGTTGTAAAAATCTCAGCCTATGCGCTCATACCCCTTGGGGATACGTGGTGGGTACGTTTCGTACCCACCACGTACCCCCCACGCCCCCTGAATGAATTTCCGCTCTCCTGGGCTCAAATTTTTGTTTTTTTAAAACTGTTTGCGGATTTGAATTTAATTTTAATTTTAATTTAAGTGGTCACTTGTAAAAATCTCAGCCTATGCGCTCATACCCCTTGGGGGGTACATGGTGGGTACGTTTCGTACCCACCACGTACCCCCCACGCCCTCCGAATGAATTTCCGCTCTCCTGGGCTCAAAATTTTGTTTTTTTAAATCTGTTTGCGGATTTGAATTTAATTTTAATTTTAATTTAAGTGGTCACTTGTAAAAATCTCATCCTATGCGCTCATACCCCTTGGGGGGTACGTGGTGGGTACGTTTCGTACCCACCACGTACCCCCCACGCCCCCCGAATGAATTTCCGCTCTCCTGGGCTCAAATTTTTGTTTTTTTAAATCTGTTTGCGGATTTGAATTTAATTTTAATTTTAATTTAAGTGGTCACTTGTAAAAATCTCAGCCTATGCGCTCATACCCAGTATGGGGTACGTATGGGGTACGATCGTACCCCATACGTACCCTATACGTACTCCACGCCCCCAAAATGAACTTCCGCTCTCCTGGGCTCAAATTTTTGTTTTTTTAAATCTGTTTGCGGATTTGAATTTAATTTTAATTTTAATTTAAGTGGTCACTTGTAAAAATCTCATCCTATGCGCTCATACCCAGTATGGGGTACGTATGGGGTACGATTGTACCCCATACGTACCCTATACGTACTCCACGCCCCCAAAATGAACTTCCGCTCTCCTGGGCTCAAATTTTTGTTTTTTTAAAACTGATTGCGGATTTGAATTTAATTTTAATTTTAATTTAAGTGGTCACTTGTAAAAATCTCAGCCTATGCGCTCATACCCCTTGGGGGGTACGTGGTGGGTACGTTTCGTACCCACCACGTACCCCCCACGCCCCCCGAATGAATTTCCGCTCTCCTGGGCTCAAATTTTTGTTTTTTAAATCTGTTTGCGGATTTGAATTTAATTTTAATTTTAATTTAAGTGGTCACTTGTAAAAATCTCATCCTATGCGCTCATACCCATTGGGGGGAACATGGTGGGTACGTTTCGTACCCACCACGTACCCCCCACGCCCCCCGAATGAATTTCCGCTCTCCTGGGCTCAAATTTTTGTTTTTTTAAATCTGTTTGCGGATTTGAATTTAATTTTAATTTTAATTTTAATTTAAGTGGTCACTTGTAAAAAGATCAGCCTATGCGCTCATACCCCTTGGGGGGTACATGGTGGGTACGTTTCGTACCCACCACGTACCCCCCACGCCCCCCGAATGAATTTCCGCTCTCCTGGGCTCAAATTTTTGTTTTTTTAAATCTGTTTGCGGATTTGAATTTAATTTTAATTTTAATTTAAGTGGTCACTTGTAAAAATCTCATCCTATGCGCTCATACCCAGTATGGGGTACGTATGGGGTACGATTGTACCCCATACGTATTTTATACGTACTCCACGCCCCCAAAATGAACTTCCGCTCTCCTGGGCTCAAATTTTTGTTTTTTTAAAACTGTTTGCGGATTTGAATTTAATTTTAATTTTAATTTAAGTGGTCACTTGTAAAAATCTCAGCCTATGCGCTCATACCCCTTGGGGGGTACGTGGTGGGTACGTTTCGTACCCACCACGTACCCCCCACGCCCCCCGAATGAATTTCCGCTCTCCTGGGCTGAAATTTTTGTTTTTTTAAATCTGTTTGCGGATTTGAATTCAATTTTAATTTTAATTTAAGTGGTCACTTGTAAAAATCTCAGCCTATGCGCTCATACCCCTTGGGGGGTACGTGGTGGGTACGTTTCGTACCCACCACGTACCCCCCATGCCCCCGAATGAATTTCCGCTCTACTGGGCTCAAATTTTTGTTTTTTTAAATCTGTTTGCGGATTTGAATTTAATTTTAATTTTAATTTAAGTGGTCACTTGTAAAAATCTCAGCCTATGCGCTCATACCCCTTGGGGGGTACGTGGTGGGTACGTTTCGTACCCACCACGTACCCCCCCCGCCCCCCGAATGAATTTCCGCTCTCCTGTGCTCAAATTTTTGTTTTTTTTTAATCTGTTTGCGGATTTGAATTTAATTTTAATTTTAATTTAAGTGGTCACTTGTAAAAATCTCAGCCTATGCGCTCATACCCATTGGGGGGTACGTGGTGGGTACGATTCGTACCCACCACGTACCCCCCACGCCCCCCGAATGAATTTCCGCTCTCCAGGGCTCAAATTTTTGTTTTTTTAAATCTGTTTGCGGATTTGAATTTAATTTTAATTTAAGTGGTCACTTGTAAAAATCTCAGCCTATGCGCTCATACCCATTGGGGGGTACGTGGTGGGTACGATTCGTACCCACCACGTACCCCCCACGCCCCCCGAATGAATTTCCGCTCTCCTGTGCTCAAATTTTTGTTTTTTTAAATCTGTTTGCGGATTTGAATTTAATTTTAATTTTAATTTAAGTGGTCACTTGTAAAAATCTCATCCTATGCGCTCATACCCATTGGGGGGTACGTGGTGGGTACGATTCGTACCCACCACGTACCCCCCACGCCCCCCGATTGAATTTCCGCTCTCTAGGGCTCAAATTTTTGTTTTTTTAAATCTGTTTGCGGATTTGAATTTAATTTTAATTTTAATTTAAGTGGTCACTTGTAAAAATCTCAGCCTATGCGCTCATACCGATTGGGGGGTACGTGGTGGGTACGATTCGTACCCACCACGTACCCCCCACGCCCCCCGAATGAATTTCCGCTCTCCTGTGCTCAAATTTTTGTTTTTTTAAATCTGTTTGCGGATTTGAATTTAATTTTAATTTTAATTTAAGTGGTCACTTGTAAAAATCTCAGCCTATGCGCTCATACCGATTGGGGGGTACGTGGTGGGTACGATTCGTACCCACCACGTACCCCCCACGCCCCCCGAATGAATTTCCGCTCTCCTGTGCTCAAATTTTTGTTTTTTTAAATCTGTTTGCGGATTTGAATTTAATTTTAATTTTAATTTAAGTGGTCACTTGTAAAAATCTCAGAATATGCGCTCATACCCATTGGGGTGTACGTGGTGGGTACGATTCGTACCCACCACGTACCCCCCACGCCCCCCGAATGAATTTCCGCTCTCCTGTGCTCAAATTTTTGTTTTTTTAAATCTGTTTGCGGATTTGAATTTAATTTTAATTTTAATTTAAGTGGTCACTTGTAAAAATCTCAGCCTATGCGCTCATACCCATTGGGGGGTACGTGGTGGGTACGATTCGTACCCACCACGTACCCCCCACGCCCCCCGAATGAATTTCCGCTCTCCAGGGCTCAAATTTTTGTTTTTTTAAATCTGTTTGCGGATTTGAATTTAATTTTAATTTTAATTTAAGTGGTCACTTGTAAAAATCTCATCCTATGCGCTCATACCCATTGGGGGGTACGTGGTGGGTACGATTCGTACCCACCACGTACCCCCCACGCCCCCCGATTAAATTTCCGCTCTCTAGGGCTCAAATTTTTGTTTTTTTAAATCTGTTTGCGGATTTGAATTTAATTTTAATTTTAATTTAAGTGGTCACTTGTAAAAATCTCAGCCTATGCGCTCATACCGATTGGGGGGTACGTGGTGGGTACGATTCGTACCCACCACGTACCCCCCACGCCCCCCGAATGAATTTCCGCTCTCCTGTGCTCAAATTTTTGTTTTTTTAAATCTGTTTGCGGATTTGAATTTAATTTTAATTTTAATTTAAGTGGTCACTTGTAAAAATCTCAGCCTATGCGCTCATACCGATTGGGGGGTACGTGGTGGGTACGATTCGTACCCACCACGTACCCCCCACGCCCCCCGAATGAATTTCCGCTCTCCTGTGCTCAAATTTTTGTTTTTTTAAATCTGTTTGCGGATTTGAATTTAATTTTAATTTTAATTTAAGTGGTCACTTGTAAAAATCTCATCCTATGCGCTCATACCCATTGGGGGGTACGTGGTGGGTACGATTCGTACCCACCACGTACCCCCCACGCCCCCCGATTGAATTTCCGCTCTCTAGGGCTCAAATTTTTGTTTTTTTAAATCTGTTTGCGGATTTGAATTTAATTTTAATTTTAATTTAAGTGGTCACTTGTAAAAATCTCAGCCTATGCGCTCATACCGATTGGGGGGTACGTGGTGGGTACGATTCGTACCCACCACGTACCCCCCACGCCCCCCGAATGAATTTCCGCTCTCCTGTGCTCAAATTTTTGTTTTTTTAAATCTGTTTGCGGATTTGAATTTAATTTTAATTTTAATTTAAGTGGTCACTTGTAAAAATCTCAGCCTATGCGCTCATACCGATTGGGGGGTACGTGGTGGGTACGATTCGTACCCACCACGTACCCCCCACGCCCCCAGAATGAATTTCCGCTATCCTTGGCTCAAATTTTTGTTTTTTTAAATCTGTTTGCGGATTTGAATTTAATTTTAATTTTAATTTAAGTGGTCACTTGTAAAAATCTCATCCTATGCGCTCATACCCATTGGGGGGTACGTGGTGGGTACGATTCGTACCCACCACGTACCCCCCACGCCCCCCGAATGAATTTCCGCTCTCCTGGGATCAAATTTTTGTTTTTTTAAATCTGTTTGCGGATTTGAATTTAATTTTAATTTTAATTTAAGTGGTCACTTGTAAAAATCTCAGCCTATGCGCTCATACCCATTGGGGGGTACGTGGTGGGTACGATTCGTACCCACCACGTACCCCCCACGCCCCCCGAATGAATTTCCGCTCTCCTGGGATCAAATTTTTGTTTTTTTAAATCTGTTTGCGGATTTGAATTTAATTTTAATTTTAATTTAAGTGGTCACTTGTAAAAATCTCAGAATATGCGCTCATACCGATTGGGGGGTACGTGGTGGGTACGATTCGTACCCACCACGTACCCCCCACGCCCCCCGAATGAATTTCCGCTCTCCTGTGCTCAAATTTTTGTTTTTTTAAATCTGTTTGCGGATTTGAATTTAATTTTAATTTTAATTTAAGTGGTCACTTGTAAAAATCTCAGCCTATGCGCTCATACCCATTGGGGGGTACGTGGTGGGTACGATTCGTACCCAACACGTACCCCCCACGCCCCCCGAATGAATTTCCGCTCTCCTGGGCTCAAATTTTTGTTTTTTTAAATCTGTTTGCGGATTTGAAGTGTTAAGTGGTCACTTGTAAAAATCTCAGCCTATGCGCTCATACCCATTGGGGGGTACGTGGTGGGTACGATTCGTACCCACCACGTACCCCCCACGCCCCCCGAATGAATTTCCGCTCTCCTGGGCTCAAATTTTTGTTTTTTTAAATCTGTTTGCGGATTTGAATTTAATTTTAATTTTAATTTAAGTGGTCACTTGTAAAAATCTCATCCTATGCGCTCATACCCATTGGGGGGTACGTGGTGGGTACGATTCGTACCCACCACGTACCCCCCACGCCCCCCGATTGAATTTCCGCTCTCTAGGGCTCAAATTTTTGTTTTTTTAAATCTGTTTGCGGATTTGAATTTAATTTTAATTTTAATTTAAGTGGTCACTTGTAAAAATCTCAGCCTATGCGCTCATACCGATTGGGGGGTACGTGGTGGGTACGATTCGTACCCACCACGTACCCCCCACGCCCCCCGAATGAATTTCCGCTCTCCTGTGCTCAAATTTTTGTTTTTTTAAATCTGTTTGCGGATTTGAATTTAATTTTAATTTTAATTTAAGTGGTCACTTGTAAAAATCTCATCCTATGCGCTCATACCCATTGGGAGGTACGTGGTGGGTACGATTCGTACCCACCACGTACCCCCCACGCCCCCCGAATGAATTTCCGCTCTCCTGTGCTCAAATTTTTGTTTTTTTAAATCTGTTTGCGGATTTGAATTTAATTTTAATTTTAATTTAAGTGGTCACTTGTAAAAATCTCAGCCTATGCGCTCATACCGATTGGGGGGTACGTGGTGGGTACGATTCGTACCCACCACGTACCCCCCACGCCCCCCGAATGAATTTCCGCTCTCCTGTGCTCAAATTTTTGTTTTTTTAAATCTGTTTGCGGATTTGAATTTAATTTTAATTTTAATTTAAGTGGTCACTTGTAAAAATCTCAGCCTATGCGCTCATACCGATTGGGGGGTACGTGGTGGGTACGATTCGTACCCACCACGTACCCCCCACGCCCCCCGATTGAATTTCCGCTCTCTAGGGCTCAAATTTTTGTTTTTTTAAATCTGTTTGCGGATTTGAATTTAATTTTAATTTTAATTTAAGTGGTCACTTGTAAAAATCTCAGCCTATGCGCTCATACCCATTGGGGGGTACGTGGTGGGTATGATTCGTACCCACCACGTACCCCCCACGCCCCCCGAATGAATTTCCGCTCTCCTGTGCTCAAATTTTTGTTTTTTTAAATCTGTTTGCGGATTTGAATTTAATTTTAATTTTAATTTAAGTGGTCACTTGTAAAAATCTCAGCCTATGCGCTCATACCGATTGGGGGGTACGTGGTGGGTACGATTCGTACCCACCACGTACCCCCCACGCCCCCCGAATGAATTTCCGCTCTCCTGGGATCAAATTTTTGTTTTTTTAAATCTGTTTGCGGATTTGAATTTAATTTTAATTTTAATTTAAGTGGTCACTTGTAAAAATCTCAGCCTATGCGCTCATACCGATTGGGGGATACGTGGTGGGTACGATTCGTACCCACCACGTACCCCCCACGCCCCCCGAATGAATTTCCGCTCTCCTGTGCTCAAATTTTTGTTTTTTTAAATCTGTTTGCGGATTTGAATTTAATTTTAATTTTAATTTAAGTGGTCACTTGTAAAAATCTCAGCCTATGCGCTCATACCCATTGGGGGGTACGTGGTGGGTACGATTCGTACCCACCACGTACCCCCCCGCCCCCCGAATGAATTTCCGCTCTCCTGTGCTCAAATTTTTGTTTTTTTAAATCTGTTTGCGGATTTGAATTTAATTTTAATTTTAATTTAAGTGGTCACTTGTAAAAATCTCAGCCTATGCGCTCATACCCATTGGGGGGTACGTGGTGGGTACGATTCGTACCCACCACGTACCCCCCACGCCCCCCGAATGAATTTCCGCTCTCCAGGGCTCAAATTTTTGTTTTTTTAAATCTGTTTGCGGATTTGAATTTAATTTTAATTTAAGTGGTCACTTGTAAAAATCTCAGCCTATGCGCTCATACCCATTGGGGGGTACGTGGTGGGTACGATTCGTACCCACCACGTACCCCCCACGCCCCCCGAATGAATTTCCGCTCTCCTGTGCTCAAATTTTTGTTTTTTTAAATCTGTTTGCGGATTTGAATTTAATTTTAATTTTAATTTAAGTGGTCACTTGTAAAAATCTCATCCTATGCGCTCATACCCATTGGGGGGTACGTGGTGGGTACGATTCGTACCCACCTCGTACCCCCCACGCCCCCCGATTGAATTTCCGCTCTCTAGGGCTCAAATTTTTGTTTTTTTAAATCTGTTTGCGGATTTGAATTTAATTTTAATTTTAATTTAAGTGGTCACTTGTAAAAATCTCAGCCTATGCGCTCATACCGATTGGGGGGTACGTGGTGGGTACGATTCGTACCCACCACGTACCCCCCACGCCCCCCGAATGAATTTCCGCTCTCCTGTGCTCAAATTTTTGTTTTTTTAAATCTGTTTGCGGATTTGAATTTAATTTTAATTTTAATTTAAGTGGTCACTTGTAAAAATCTCAGCCTATGCGCTCATACCCATTGGGGGGTACGTGGTGGGTACGATTCGTACCCACCACGTACCCCCCCGCCCCCCGAATGAATTTCCGCTCTCCTGTGCTCAAATTTTTGTTTTTTTAAATCTGTTTGCGGATTTGAATTTAATTTTAATTTTAATTTAAGTGGTCACTTGTAAAAATCTCAGCCTATGCGCTCATACCCATTGGGGGGTACGTGGAGGGTACGATTCGTACCCACCACGTACCCCCCACGCCCCCCGAATGAATTTCCGCTCTCCTGGGCTCAAATTTTTGTTTTTTTAAAACTGTTTGCGGATTTGAATTTAATTTTAATTTTAATTTAAGTGGTCACTTGTAAAAATCTCAGCCTATGCGCTCATACCCCTTGGGGGGTACGTGGTGGGTACGTTTCGTACCCACCACGTACCCCCACGCCCCCCGAATGATTTTCCGCTCTCCTGGGCTCAAATTTTTGTTTTTTTAAATCTGTTTGCGGATTTGAATTTAATTTTAATTTTAATTTAAGTGGTCACTTGTAAAAATCTCAGCCTATGCGCTCATACCCCTTGGGGGGTACATGGTGGGTACGTTTCGTACCCACCACGTACCCCCCACGCCCTCCGAATGAATTTCCGCTCTCCTGGGCTCAAAATTTTGTTTTTTTAAATCTGTTTGCGGATTTGAATTTAATTTTAATTTTAATTTAAGTGGTCACTTGTAAAAATCTCAGCCTATGCGCTCATACCCCTTGGGGGGTACATGGTGGGTACGTTTCGTACCCACCACGTACCCTCCACGCCCCCCGAATGAATTTCCGCTCTCCTGGGCTCAAATTTTTGTTTTTTTAAATCTGTTTGCGGATTTGAATTTAATTTTAATTTTAATTTAAGTGGTCACTTGTAAAAATCTCAGCCTATGCGCTCATACCCAGTATGGGGTACGTATGGGGTACGATTGTACCCCATACGTACCGTATACGTACTCCACGCCCCCAAAATGAACTTCCGCTCTCCTGGGCTCAAATTTTTGTTTTTTTAAAACTGTTTGCGGATTTGAATTTAATTTTAATTTTAATTTAAGTGGTCACTTGTAAAAATCTCAGCCTATGCGCTCATACCCCTTGGGGGGTACGTGGTGGGTACGTTTCGTACCCACCACGTACCCCTCACGCCCCCCGAATGAATTTGCGCTCTCCTGGGCTCAAATTTTTGTTTTTTTAAATCTGTTTGCGGATTTGAATTTAATTTTAATTTTAATTTAAGTGGTCACTTGTAAAAATCTCAGCCTATGCGCTCATACCCCTTGGGGGGTACATGGTGGGTACGTTTCGTACCCACCACGTACCCCCCACGCCCTCCGAATGAATTTCCGCTCTCCTGGGCTCAAAATTTTGTTTTTTTAAATCTGTTTGCGGATTTGAATTTAATTTTAATTTTAATTTAAGTGGTCACTTGTAAAAATCTCAGCATATGCGCTCATACCCCTTGGGGGGTACATGGTGGGTACGTTTCGTACCCACCACGTACCCCCCACGCCCCCCGAATGAATTTCCGCTCTCCTGGGCTCAAATTTTTGTTTTTTTAAATCTGTTTGCGGATTTGAATTCAATTTTAATTTTAATTTAAGTGGTCACTTGTAAAAATCGCAGCCTATGCGCTCATACCCCTTGGGGGGTACGTGGTGGGTACCTTTCGTACCCACCACGTACCCCCCACGCCCCCCGAATTAATTTCCGCTCTCCTGGGCTCAAATTTTTGTTTTTTTAAATCTGTTTGCGGATTTGAATTTAATTTTAATTTTAATTTAAGTGGTCACTTGTAAAAATCTCAGCCTATGCGCTCATACCCCTTGGGGGGTACGTGGTGGGTACGTTTCGTACCCACCACGTACCCCTCACGCCCCCCGAATGAATTTGCGCTCTCCTGGGCTCAAATTTTTGTTTTTTTAAATCTGTTTGCGGATTTGAATTCAATTTTAATTTTAATTTAAGTGGTCAGTTGTAAAAATCTCAGCCTATGCGCTCATACCCCTTGGGGGTACGTGGTGGGTACGTTTCGTACCCACCTCGTACCCCCGACGCCCCCCGAATGAATTTCCGCTCTCCTGGGCTCAAATTTTTGTTTTTTTAAATCTGTTTGCGGATTTGAATTTAATTTTAATTTTAATTTAAGTGGTCACTTGTAAAAATCTCATCCTATGCGCTCATACCCCTTGGGGGGTACGTGGTGGGTACGTTTCGTACACACCACGTACCCTCCACGCCCCCCGAATGAATTTCCGCTCTCCTGGGCTCAAATTTTTGTTTTTTTAAATCTGTTTGCGGATTTGAATTTAATTTAAATTTTAATTTAAGTGGTCAGTTTTAAAAATCTCAGCCTATGCGCTCATACCCCTTGGGGGTACGTGGTGGGTACGTTTCGTACCCACCACGTACCCCCCACGCCCCCCGAATGAATTTCCGCTCTCCTGGGCTCAAATTTTTGTTTTTTTAAATCTGTTTGCGGATTTGAATTTAATTTTAATTTTAATTTAAGTGGTCACTTGTAAAAATCTCATCCTATGCGCTCATACCCCTTGGGGGGTACGTGGTGGGTACGTTTCGTACACACCACGTACCCTCCACGCCCCCCGAATGAATTTCCGCTCTCCTGGGCTCAAATTTTTGTTTTTTTAAATCTGTTTGCGGATTTGAATTTAATTTTAATTTTAATTTAAGTGGTCACTTGTAAAAATCTCAGCCTATGCGCTCATACCCCTTGGGGGGTACGTGGTGGGTACGTTTCGTACCCACCACGTACCCCCCACGCCCCCCGCATGAATTTCCGCTCTCCTGGGCTCAAATTTTTGTTTTTACTTTATTATTTCAATAATTCAGTATTGTTATCAATTTTTAAAAAAAAAAAATTTGCTACCCTCAAAATTTTTTTTTTTATGTTTGATGATGAGTAGACACGAAAAAAGCAAAAAAAAATTTCGGTCCGTCTGTCCGCCGTACGCCGTACGCCGTACGCAGTACGCCGTACGCCGTACGCCGTACGCAGTACACCGTACGTCTACCGGTGTACGCAAAATTGTTTGAAGGCTCGTAGCACCCAAACCCTACAAGCTATTTAGTTGAATTTTTTTTCCTGGGTAGAGTGGGTAGGCTCCCTGAAGTGACCAAATTTGGAGGGATTGGGTTGTAAGGGGGAGGAGGGGGGAGGAGGGGGAAGTGTTTTAGACGGAAAATTTTGGTTTCTAGATCTCAGCAACCGCTTATGCTAGGCGGCTGAAATTTTAAATTTATATAGAGCTTCGGTAGTGGACCCATTTGCAAAAAAATTGCCGATATAGGTGAAGGGGTTCGGGATTGGGGGAAAAAATAATGCATCCGAAATGCAAAAAAGGTGAGATCGACACTTTCTAAAATCCATATCTCCTAAACGGTTAATGTCACAAAATTGAAACTTAATGACTATCTGTAGGTATACTAGGAAAATAGATCGGAAACAAAAATTTGAGTGGGGGCAGTGACGTACGGGGGTGGGGGGTGAAAAACTTTAGAATACGATATCTCATGTACTAATTGTACTAGATAAATAGAATTTGGTTTGTGTATAAAAGTTGACAAATGAAGTTAGCTGAAAGCCAAATTTTTTAAGAGGGCGGTGGAGCATGAAAGTGGAGGGTATAAGAATTTTTCAAAAAAATCACGTCTCATATCTCAAGAACCGTGTAAGATAGATGCTTAAAATTTTTACCAAAAGTAGGCCTAATAGACCCCTAGCGGAAAACAAAATTTAGGAAGTGTGGGTGTAGAGGGTGAGGGTGGGGGAGGGTGAAAAGGAAAAAGTTCCGATTTTAATATCTCGACAACCTATAATGATATAAAGCTGAAACTTGGTATTTGGATAGAGCTATATTAGTAGCATCTTGGAAAAATATAATTTTTTATAGGGGTAGTATGGTACAGGGGTGGGGGGTGTTTTTCCTATCTATAGAACGGGTGCTACAAAGTTGAAACTCAGTACGTTTATGTAAATTAACTAGAAAACTAATTTAAATAAAAAAAAATTTCAAATTTCCATTGGCGTTCAGAGGGGGGGCAAAATAAATGATCAGTGAAAATGGAATGCATATATTTTCACGATTTTCGTCATATCTATTAGGTCTTCCCAAATATTGAATTCATTTTTATTGTACGACTTCTTCATATAAATACCTAGAAAGTGTTTTCAGGGTTTTTTTAAATTCGACCCCTAAGGGGGTGCGAAGGTGGTTGTAAACTTTTTCACGAATTCTACTATATCCCCACGTCTTATCAGATATCAAATATCTTTTCAGTTTCACGTGCTTGCGTAATAATCGCCTAAAACTTGTTTTTAGGTTTTTTCCTTTTTCAGCCCCTAAGAGGGTATAAACGGGTTGAACACGTTTTCACGAGTTCCGTCATTTCTTTTAGAAGTGATAAGAAATTGAATTGGTTCCTACTTTCTCGTGCTGTCTTCATATTTATTTATTAACTCCTTTCAGGATTTTTGGATATTCAACCCCCAAGTGGGTGTAAGGAGGTTGCATATCTGGTGATATATCGAATTCATTTTTACTTCCTAAGGTTTCCCATATAAAAAAGCCAAAAAGCCAATTTTAGTATTTTAGATATTCAATCCTCATGGGTGTAAGGAGGTTGTATGATTTTCAAAGTTTCGACATATTTCTTAAGTTCGATGAGATATTAGATCGCTTTTCATTTCCACAGACTTTTTATATAATCGCCTACAAACCCATTTCTCAATTTTTGGATATTCAACCCACAAGGGTTTGTACATGTTTTCACAATTTTTGCCATTCCTAAGTTCTGATGAGATATAAAATTGATTATTACGGCCAACCAATTCACGATTTTTCGAATTTCCAGAACCAAGGGGGTGTGAACGGTTTGCTTACGTTTTCACAAATTTTTCAAAATCCGTCATATCTCATGAGATATCAACTTGCTTCTTATGAAATCGTCTAAAAACCTGTTTCACAACTTTTTCGAAATTCAAACCCCAAGTGGAAGTAATGGGTTTGTATACGTTTTAACAATTCGTCATATCTCTTAAGTCTGATAAGGCAGCAAATTCGTTCGTTTTACTTCTATGGGCTTTTAGTGTACATAATATACCGAAATTCGAATAGTCTACACGGGCTTTTTCAATGTTTAATCGGCTAAAAATCTCTATTTTAAATATTTTTATATTAAGAACAAAAATAATTTTCCAAGAAATCTAATAATCTCGAAGCAACTCATGATACACTCCGACTTTGACCGCTCCCGAACTTTGACCCGAAAAATAATAAAGTTTCGCCCAGACCATTGGCAGATTTTTTTTTAAAGTTTGCTTCGATTTCCGCGAGGGTCGCAGTACATATTTTCGGTTAAAAGCGTTGAAGCTTTGTGTTTTCGTAAACGCGTTCGGGAAGTGGTTTCAACGCGTTTAACTCGATTTAAACGCGTTAATCTCGTAGTCTAAACATAGTATTTGCCATAAAACAACTTCGTACATCTACCCTTAATGCTTGTTGGAGAAAAATTTGGACAGAATGCGTCAACAGTGAAAATTCTGTTATACAAACATCAGTTTTGTGCTCTCAAATAATAACTCTATCATACGCAATTAGTGGTGAAGGCTTTGGCAACATGCATGCTGCTGATATCGATCAACCGATGACTGAGAAACCTTTGGATGAGGAGGATCTGATCGAAATGATAACGGATAACAATAATATTGAGGAACATAATGATGAAGACGATGGTGAAGTTAATCAACTAAAAGCTGGTTTAATTCGCAAGGGTTTGAAATTTGCTACAAGTATGGCACATCGTTTTATCACTCATGATACCGACGTAGAACGAGTATTAAAGTTTCAACGTAATCTGCAGGTTTGTACCGCTGGGTACCAAGAACTGTATAAGCAACTTGAAAAACCAAAAAAAGGATTCTGATAACAGATTTCATAATAAAAAGTAAGCTTACATCAGAGGACGTTATTATATATAACGGAACTCTTTAAGAGGTTCAGGCTCATTAAACGTGTTAGAAATATCAAGCGATGAAAGCAATCCAATCAAAAATAAACGTGCCCGAAGCATTAATCTAATCAACTTTTTAAATTAGTATTCAACAGCTCTACTTTTTTTATATTTCACGTTCAAAAAATTATCCCATCATTTCTCAGGTAGTGATCTGACTATTACCTATCTAGAAATATTGCTGAAATTTAAGTTTATAAATATCGATCCAATCTGGTTGCACAAAACTACGTCCATAAAAACAGCAGAGCAACTATATTTTACCTACTTCCAACAGTTTACTGAAAAGTTACAGATAACTCCTGAATCAAGTCTGACCAAGCTAATAAACTCACTAACTAATATCCCTTTAAGCGGAATTATATTTTACATTTATATCACTAGAAGCTTCTTTCGATTCCCATCCATCCTTAATTAATTCACAATTCGTTTCGATTAAATTATAATCTTTCATGTTCTACGAATAATAAATTGCACATGCAAATTCAAACAAACGAAAATATCGAACAAGCTCCAGCACTTCACATATCCTCCGGCCATGCAATAATTGATTTATTTTGTTCAAAAGGGTGGAAACTTTAATTATTGATAAATAATTGAATAAGTACGGCATACTATTAGTTTATACAACATGCTTCCAGAAATATACCTATGTCCTCTAGGATGTTGATGAAATACTGGCAACTGACCTATAGATGGCTGTGGTGTATTCAAGGTCCGTTATAGCCTTTACAACTTTTGTCAAAATTTTCATATCGGTTCAGAATATTGAAGAAACAATGCTTTCCGGGTTTATTTTTCCAGTGTCGAAGCAATCAATGATGCTACAAGCAGAAAATCTCACACTGGAAAAGTCATTATCGGGACTGAGTAGAAAGTTGTACATGGAAGTATTCAAGTGACAAAATTAACTTTCTCAAAAAACCTCCTTGCCTCAAAACAACCGATCTTACATTTGGTTAGCTGTGGTGGGTATGGAGCTCTTTGCGATAGTTTTGTCGTGCATCGATCGAAAGGGATTTATTTGTCTTCCATATTCAACTATTTAGTTTGAACGAAACTAAACGATCGGGGTGTACGTTTCCATATAGCTGCATAGCCATTAAGCTTTTGAGTTATCGTATCGATATTATTGGAATTGCAAAGAGAATTTGCTTGTTCTTGACGTTGTCTCGGATGTTTTTACAGTTTCTTTGATCAAACAGTTATTAACGATAAAACCCATATTTTCTGAAATCTGATTTCTGAAGTTTAACTTTGTTTGAGAATCGTTGAAAAAGTCAGATCAAACTATATCCCATCAAGGAAATATTATAGAAGAGGCTAAGGCACGATTCGGACTGTAGCGCTCCAGAAAAAGAAGAAACAATCAGAACAGGATCGATCAATTAGATCTTTCGGGAAGATCGATTTTATTCTAAGATTGGTTTGGAAGTTATGTTGCCAGTATATAACAAAAGGAGTTACACCTCGAAATTTCTTACTATTTAAATACCATAACAGCTTCTACTTTAATTCCAATTTGTTGACTCAACATTCTCAATCCTCAATATTTCCGAATTCAAGCCTCATCTGTGTCATTAATTCACAAAAAAAAAATAAACTTCGACCACATATGGTCCAATATCCTTTGCTATATTTCCTAATGGCATATCGACTAATTTTATTTTATGGAATCCTTCAAGTAACGAGAAACTTTAAAGGTCCCTCTTGCAAGTTATCCGTTCGAATAATCTCAACTCCAATCAAAGTTCGTGTCCATTTTTCGTCCTTTTTTTAAACTCAGTATGGAATAGCTTTTTTCCTTATTGCAGGCAAGTAAAAAAAAAATAATTCCGATTCGTGTCCTTTCATTGGACACCTCTTGTCTTTTCAACATTATCGGATTTCTCAGGGCTACATACTCGTATATAGTAGGTTCACATTATCGGACTAAATTTTATTATATGTCGCCCATAAAATTGTCATATCAAGGACTCTTCGTACTTTCACGAATCGAACGAATAGGTTGTGGCACACTAGACCCAATTCGCGAAAAACTTCATTTATCTCTGGATCAGACCGTATTCATATCGAGTCCTGTTAATGGCATTTTCTGAAACCGATTTTCCGGCCTCTTTTCACGTCAACTTTAGATATGCGGACATTTGGTTGGAAAATTTTTATCGGGAAATTTTTATTGCATTGTCGTGGGTTTGTTGATTTGCGGATGACTCAATTTGTCGATTTTGCTTTTATAGAAGCGGGGCGAAAGGTGCCTCCTATGTGGCTTGAACGGCAGGAAGCTACTTAACAGGGTGGCACCATCGGAGCGACTAGCTCCTGTTCGCTCGTTATTTTTATCGGAAAGATATTTCGAGTTTGAGGAAATATAAATCACTTCGGTTTGTGGCCATAAAAGGGTAAAACATTGATAACACATGCCCTTCGCAGTTGTCATACTCGTCTAAACAATTTTACTGGTATTTTATAATCGAAATATTCGCTCAACGCTTTTATGAGGCGGAGTAATTAAATCCAAAAGAGTTTTTGATAAGCAGCTAAAAGTCATATATATTATTTTATTATATCTACGTCATAAATGCGAACAATCCATTCAGTTCTAGTTTTTGGTTTGATATCAGAAGTTTTATTATTTACGATTTATTATGAACGCACTAAAATGTCAGCTTTTGTGTACCAAAGTCCCAACGCATATAATTCGATAATATTTCGTTTATCTTGTCTCATTTCAATATCTTTAATAATAAAAATAAAAACAAATTGAAAATGGTTTCAAAATGAAATGTAGTGCAAATCTGTAAAGCATGGCAAAACTCTAGATCACCATGTGATAAACAAAATTAAATAATGCGACGAAACAGCTCAAGGAAACCCTCTACGCTTACAAAAATAAAACCGTTCACGACTACGTAACTGGCCTGTCGCCAAAAGAAACAACCGACTATTCATTGTGGAGCTACTGCAGGCTCAAACTTAAGCTAGTATTACATTGTATGCCAAGCTGTTTGACAAACAAAATTTGACGAAAAGATTTGTCAAACTTTTTCTGTCAAAATAGAGTTTGTATAGAGTAATTAAAATAAAGTGACAAACAAAAATTTGACAATTACACTATCTGACAGCATTTGGCAGGGAAAATAGTCAAATATTTGACATCGTGGCTTAAAGCGAAATACTTGATTTTCACTCCTGCAATCATAACTTCGAGCAGTGATTCGGCCAGGACTGACAAAGAAAAAACCAATACAATTTTTCCCAGAAGAAACATCAGAACACGACGTGAATATCGTATCTACCCCCAGAAGAATGGTGTCATCAGTTCCAAAAATAGTGTTTTGGGTTTTTACATAATTTTTCATTGTTTTCTTTGCAACTAGAATACTGTCGTAACTGCATCTACAAAGCATTCTCTTGAAAAGGACATTACTACATGAATAAATAAAAACCAAAATTTTCCGTCTAAAACACCCGACCAACAAGAAGTTCAAAAGTGATAAGCCCAGTATATTTTTATTAAAGTTTCATCTTTCTAGCGTAAACCTTTCTTAAAATTGGAAAAGTTACTCACCTCCGAAAGATAAAGCCCCAATTGCATACATGATTTGAAGTTTTTAACAGGGTATTCATTTCTTGAAATTCTTAAATCGAACAACATTTTAGCATTGTAAAGAAAAGTCTGATAGTACTTATGAGCTATACAAAACTATTTGGCGAAAGAAAACATAAATCAGCAATCAAGCAATGTTTATGTTCTAATGCAACTCGATTTATACCAAACTCATAAATCGAAAGACTTAACTATGACTTGTCTGCAAAGTTTCTTATTCGCCATTAGTTGATTGAACTAAGAAATAAATTATTTACGAATGAGAGAAAATATTATTCTATCTGATTCTTAAGACAATTTTCGTATCTTGAACCGACATTTTAATATTATCTCGATGGGATAATGCCTTTATGCTGTCTGATGTCTCAGAGTAGAAATTAACATTTATTTTCATAGACAGTAAGAACAATAACTACTCGGTAAGTTCATAGGCCGCTTAATAGAGTCAGATGTCTGGGCAATTTTTTTGACCACTCATTTACTCTGGATCAAATAAGGTCGTTGCTCTAAGACAAAATTCCCTTGGCTGGAGTGTGACTAAAATATTATATTGATTTAAGAGGTTTAGGGCCGAAATATATTTGTCCTGAATTGCTATTTATTATCTCAGGCTAAAAAAAACGATTGAGTTAATCTCATAATATTGAAAATGGCACGATTAGTATGCCTGCTTCTTAGTTGACAATTCTTCACTGGCACTTCACTTACAAAACTGAATTTAGAAAATTGTACTCGGTACTTCACAGATCTAGGATTTGCGTATTGAATTTTTTTTTATGCCGGTGAATTGGTAGTTCGAATTAAATATGATTCAACAGCGCCATCTGTTTGTCGAAATTTTAATGAAGAACATATTAATATAAAAGATCGCTATATTTTATCTTAATTATAATTCTAATGCATTACTTATTCAGCGCAGTGTAAAAAATTAACGTTGAAAATAAAAACAAAATTCCCTTTACTTTATTATTTTAATAATAAAGTATTGTTATCGATTTTTAAAAAAAAAGAATTTGCTACCCTGAAAAATTTCTTTTCCATGTTTCATGACTAATAGACACCAAAAAAGCAAAAAAAAATTTCAGTCCGTCTGTGCGCCGTACGCCGTATGCAAAACGTTTGAAAGCTTATAGCTCTCAAATTCTTTGAGCTATTAAGTTGAATTTTTTTTTGTTGGTAGACTGAGTAGACTCCTTCAAGTGCCCACCTTTTGAGTGGTAGGGGTGTGAGGGGGGAGGTGGAGAGAGGGTTTTAGAAGAAAAAATTTGGTTTCTAGATCTCAGTAACCGCTTAGGCTAGGAGGCTTAAACTAGGAATTTATATAGAGCATCGATAGTGGACTCATTTGCAAAAAAAAAATGATGATATGGGTGAAGGGGTGTGGGCGCGGGGGGGAATAACAATGCGCCCGAAACGCAAAAAAGCCGAGATCGTGACATTCTAAAATCCATATCTCCTAAACGGTTGATGTCACGAAATTAAAACTTGATGAACATCTGTGGGTATACTAGAAGACTAGATTGGAAACAAATTTTTGAGTGTGGGCAGGGGCGTACGGAGGTGGGGGTCAAACAATTTTAGATTACGATATCTCACGAACCAATTGCACTAGATAAATAAAATTCGGTTTCTGTATTAAGGTTGAGAAATAAAGTTTGTTGAAAGTAAACATTTTTAAGGAGGAGGTGGAGTATGGACGTGGAGGGGATAAGAATTTTTCTAAAAAATCACGTCTCATATCTCAAGAACAGTCTATGATAGATGCTTTGAATTTTTACCAGAAGTAGGCCCAGGGTGAGGGTGTAGAGGGTAAGGGAAGAAAAAGTTCCGATTTTTATATCTCGAGAACCTATAATGATATAAAGCTGAAACATGGTATTTGGATAGAACTTTAGTAGTAGCATGTTGAAAAAATATAATTTTTTATAGGGGTAGTATGGTACGGGGGTGGGGGATGTTTTTCCTAACTGTAGAACGGCTTATGCTACAAAGTTGAAACTCGGTATATATATGTAAGTCATCTAGAAAAGTAATTTAGATGAAAAAAATTTTCAAATATCCATTGGCGTACGGAAGGGGCAAAAAAAATGATCAGTGAAAATGGAATGCATATATTTTCACGGCTTTTGTCATATCTATAAGGTCTTTCCAAACATTGAATTCATTTTTATTGTACGGATTCTTCATATAAATATCTAGAAAGTGTTTTCAGGATTTTTTGAACTTCGACCACCACGGTTGTGTAATGGGGCTGTATACATTTTCACGAATTCAGCCATATCCCTCCGGACTGATTAGATATCGAATAACTTTTTACTTCCACGGGCTTGTCTAATAATCACCTAAAACTCGTTTTCAAATTTTTTCCTTTTTCAACCCCTAAGAGTGTATAAACGGGTCGAACACGTTTTCACGAATTTCGTCATATCTCTTAGGAGTGATAGGACATCGGATTGGTTTTCACTTCCTCGGGCTTTCTTTACACACATATATCTAAAAACCCATTTCAGGATTTTTTAATATTCAACCCCGAAGTGGGTGCAAGGGGGTTACATATCTTTTCACAAATTCCTACATATTTCTTAGTTCTAATGATATATCAAATTCATTTTTACTTCCTAAGGCTTCCTACATAATCGTGAAAAGTTGATTTCAGTATTTTTATATATTCAGCTCCAAGAGGACGTAAGGCTTTCGACATATTTCTTAGGATTGATGAGATATCAGACTGGTTTTCACTTCCACAGACTTTTTATATAATCGCCTACAAATGCATTTCCGATTTCATTTAATGGTCAAAAACCTAATCACGAAAAACCTCCTAATCGCGTATTAACTGATATTATACTATGACTTAGAGCTCTTCCCGGAATATGACCCAATTATGTAATTCATATGTTATGTGTGAAAGCGGCGTTTAAGTATTCTAGCGCGACTCCAATCTAACCGCTTTCGGAACCTTATTTTGGTTTTCAGTTACATAGTAACCTACACCGCGTCCCAGAATTAAACGCATTCCGGACTTCTGCCCGAAAATAATAAAGTTGCGCCCAGATTGTTGGCGGATTTTTTTACTGGTTTTTTCGAAGTCAATTGTCAAGAACAGCAATATTTGGGCGAGGAGCAAAGTAGCGTACATTTCTTTTTTACTCATTTTAAGGAAATAAATGTTTGCATATTCTGGAAAAGTTTACTATATACAAAAGCCGTATTGAATGGAATAAGATAAAAACATAAATAGATTGGTATGTGCTTGCCAAGGGCTCATATTAATATAAAGGGTTTCCGGTACTGGATCGGACCTTTTCTCAGGAGTCATTTCTTGATATATTTTGAAAAAATAACGCTCTACAGTTGGGTCGGTTTTTAATATCAGCGGAGATACAGGGTGGTAAAGAAAAGTCTTTCGGACATGTACCCACACTCACATAAAATGTTATCCATATCTTCAAAACTAATGACCACAATTTTACATTTTGTAGCTTGTTTTTTACGAAATCGAATTATCATTTTAATTCAATGTAATCGTCGATATTGTAGTTATATCTTGAGAAATTCGCTTCGAAATACAATTTTTCCTACTGTGAACCTTAAAATCCTTAGATCAATGCAAGATTTCTCAGAAAACCGTTTTATTAAAATGGCGCTACAACCTAAGCCGAGCCTTGGCCTTCTATACGCTTCCTTTCCAATTTTCTCGGTCCAATGACCACGTCCTTCATGTCGAAAATTTCAGAAGCGATTTCCTATTATCGTCGATTGAATCCTCCCAGGGTTTTCTTGGGATTCTGTCTGGCCCTCCTCCTGCCTTTCCTTTTTGTACAAGTTTATTCCTCTTTCCTCTATGCGCTGTACGTGACCAGCACACTGTAGCTTCAAAGTTTGATGAGAGTAGAGACTTCTGGGTCCTAGAAGGTCGCCATGCGCCTTATTCTCTCACCGGTGCGATGATTCGTCGTAATATAGTACCATTAACCATTTTTCCAATACCTGTATTACGGTCCACGTTTTACTACCATTGCAAAGAACAGGTCTTGTTATAGTTTTGTAGATTCGCAGCTTAGTGTTTTTATGCACGTCTTTACTTTTGCTTATTGGAAGTACCGAATAGTAGGTCATCTTTTTCCTGCAGTCTGGAAAGTGTTTGAAAGCTTGTTGTTAGGTTGTTCTGGATCCTTACTTGGCATACTGAGTTCGTCAAGCCTTGTCAGTCGGACGAGATTCCCTGGTATTCCTAATTCCAGCATTATGTTGTACAGTACAGTCCTATCGATACTGGTGTATCCTTGCTTAAAATCTACAAATATCTGGTGCACGTCGATGTTTTATTCCCAGCATTTTTCTGGCACCTGCTTCACTGAGAATATTTGATCCGTAGTTAATCGTTCGACTCTGACTGGTATTCTCCAATTATGTTTTCAACGTAGGATTTAATCCGGGACTTGCACAGCAATGAAATCTCTCTGTAGTTTTCTCTGCAGAGTTTGTCACCCTTTTGTGTATCGGACATATAACGCTTTTACGCCAATTGTATTAGAGTTGATAGTATTTCACGTGCCCCGATTTCTGCAAGGCACGACTAAGAACATCATAGTAATAAACAATCAGAAGGTATTGTAAGAAGTGCTTAAGTTCTAACGTTATTAAAAATTCAACACCACATCTAAGTTGAAAAGAGTTTTACGGTCAGCGGGTGTCACGTCAGGACTCAATACACTAAATTTTAAATTGAGGTAAACTAATCACTCCTTTCAGTAACAGTCCAGTGAATGTCCTGAAAAACACCTTTTCATACATCATTAATTATACTAGTCGTCTTCTAGCCACTCCCATTCCAATTCAAATATTCTAGTAAATACTTGTGAAACATGCTAATTTCATTCTATTAACATCCATTTGACCCAGCTAATTCAAAATTCACAAACACCTTGAAACCACTAATAAGAGGAAACATGAACAATTAGAAACGGTACACCCAAACAGGAAGCATCTTATAAGTTTCATTCGTCCCCTTTTTTCCATGCGAAGCCTTCTTCTACATCAGCAGACAATGTCCTTACAGCATAGTGAATTTCCTGGAAATCATTAATAAATAAAAGGTACCCCAGAAATAAGATACCGTGAAAAATCTTTCCCTGTAACGAAAACTTTAACTTTAGCTCGTCTAAGCTTTGTGTTGTACCAGTTGTAAAATACCGACCTTGTAGATTGTAAACTGAACAGTCAATCAAGAAGAGTCCACGAACGGAAGGAATCCTTATAAATATACCGGCTCGGTTAGGGACGATGAAACGAAACGAAAACAAAAAATACTAGGCTACAATGAGCTAATTACCTCTTTAACTCTTAATTATCCTTCGCCAAGTAAAAGACATGAAATGAGCACACAAGGTAGAATTCTGGGCTGCATGCTGGAACGTCGACTATGCGACATTGAGAACCACAGTCTACTGTAAACACGTTCAACTGACATGGAGAATATCCTGTCAAGCTTTGTAATGCCAATGTCATAATAATGTGGTGGCAAGAGGAAGGTTTGCGCTTGCTCAACATTGGACAGGGTCGGATTCACCTTTTAATATTACACCTACGAAATTTACAGATTTTCTTGTATTAGAAAGGACCAGGAATTATCTTCGTAAAGTTAAGGTAAATTTATCGAACTGGATATTGAACATATAGGGGAGCCACTATTGGACCCAATAAGGTGTATTCTAAGAAATTAGCCTTTTGTTTCCGGCTGCACTTACACGAATATGCAGTCTTCCTTCGCAGTAGACCGCCCTTCTCTCTTGAGAGTCCGTCAAGAATTTACTTGGCAATACTCCGTTTTCGCCACCAATAGCTCGTTTCTAGGGTATATTGTCTTCAGTGATGTAGACCCCGCGACATTGTCCGCTAGGTGAAAAATCTGAATGGCGATTTGCAATCTGCGCCGATTACTTGCGTGGTTTTCTCAGTGGTTGATAGCTAAGCATTTTGCTCTTAAAAACGTGCCTGCGAATTCATCGCTCCTTAACTTAATACGAGTATAATTCGCAAATGTGGTCCATGGCTCCAAATCTCTTTCGGCTTTACTTGATCGTATCGGAAACAATCCTTAGTACCTATTGGCAATGAAATGTAGTACCGGCCGCGCACTCTTGCCTGATACTAGACGAAACAAGTGCTAGAGTGTATGCAGGGTGACCAAACTCTCCACATTCCCCTCATGCAATTTTACTTGACTATTTTATAATAATAAAGTATTTACTTTCTTAACGTCCTTGAGGCACGTGATCCCCTTATATGATCCGGATGAAACTGAAAATACATATTTTTTAAACTAATTGGAACTAGTCTAGAGGGTATCGTGAAAGAAATCTTTGAAAAAATCCACCATGCAAAGACATCTAAGGGGGTTCCTCAACTAAAATGGGTGTACTGTATACCCATGGGGGTCTCTTAACTATCATGCGTGTTACATTTGGATAATTAACAAAGTTTATTTTTTTATTTAAATAATTTGTTTTAATTTTAGATAAAACCACCCACAGCAGTGGTGCGTGCTAACACCCATGGATGCGGCGACCCATGGATGCGGCGACCCATGGGTGTTATACATAATATTCATGGGTGTTTTTTTCGAAACACCCATAAATATGGGTGTAGTACCATAGGTTAAAACACCCATGAATGTTGTTTGACCATGGATTCATTTAATTTAAATTTCGTTATTTCTTTTCTATTTCTTTATTTCCCTATTTTCAATGTGATGGAACTTTTCCTTCCTTAAGTACTCTCTGCAACACCCGCCATGTGATACGTGCTCTAATCACGCTGTTTCTACCTTTTCGTGGAGAACGATGAAATTCGAGCTTACTTTTTATGCTGCGAATATCATTACCAGGTAAAATTTTTTTCTGAGAAGGTATGCTGTCAACAATTCAAGAAAAAGGATTTGGAAAAATTATTATAATATTCAATTAGATTATCATAAGAAAAAAAAAATATTTGACAAACGAATTCCGTCCCATCTCTTAGGAGTGCTAGGACTTCGAATTGGTTTTTACTTCCTCTTGCTTTCTTTATAAGGTTTCTTTTATAAGGTCGCGTAAAGGGGTAGCATACATTTCCACAAATTCCTACATAGGTATTTTTTAGATTTGATGAGATATTCCATTGATTTTTTCTTTTTAAGGCTACCTATATTCAACCCTACGATTGCATACTTTTCACAGTTTCGTCATGTTTCTTTCAGATTGGTTTTTACTTCCTAACGCTTTCTATATAATCGTAAAAAAGTTAATAACATATCATAATATATTAGATATTCAACCCTAAAGAGGTGTAAGGGGGTTGCAACAGTTTTCGACAAATTTCTTAGGTTTGATGAGATATCAGATAGGTTTTTACTTCTACACACTTTTAATATAATCGCCCACAAACTCACTTCACGATTTGTTGATATTCAACCCCCTGTAAAGGAGTTGCATATGTTTTCACAATTTTTACAATTCCTTAGTTTTGATGAGATATATACAATTGGTTATAACTTCTACGGGCATTTCATGTAATGGTATAAAACCAAATTTCACGACTGTTCAAAATTCAACCCCCAAGTGGATGCAAGTGAATTCGTTATATCTCTTATGTTGTCATATACCAATTCGTCATGTCTCTTAAGTCTGATGAGGCTGCACATTGATTCTATCTTCTATGGGCTCCGACTTTGACCGCGTCCCGGAGTATGACCCAATTATGTAACTCATGTGTTATATGTGGCTGTGGCGTGAACATTATAGAGCGACCCCACTTTAACCGCTTCCCGAACTTTGACTCGAAAAATAATAAAGCACATTTTTTTTTATATATTGCTTTTTATTATCTCAGGTGGAAAAAAAATTTTTGAGACTGAGTACGTTCGGACAGACATAAGTATCTACAGAGGGAATGGATTTGAAATACCATGGATTCCAAAGAAATAATAAACGCTCCATTTATTCAAAAAATCTTGTGTACTAGAGTTTCTCAAAGCCGGCTTGATAATATTATACATATTTAAAGATTCTGAAAAATTATTAGAGGTTTAGCGGATATTTAGGCATTAGTTAAAAGTACGGTAGAGATTTTTGGCCAACTTTCCTATTCGTTAGAACTTTAAGTGTTGCATTCGTTTTGTAATACTCCATGGGTATCATTCAAAGAATGAAAAGATTTACTTCAGTCGTCCAATTCAGATAGTGCTCTTTATTCTTTTCTGTAGTGCTGTGTTAGAAATCCCCAACACATAAGGACGTCCTAGTTCACCTCTGCTCAAACGACAAAAATACACTGAACATGGGGAAACAGTTTCATTGGACAACCCAAAGAGCAGACTATGGACCAGTCCCCCAAGCATACAGGAGCATCTGCGGCGCTACTGTGCCTGCGTGGGTTCAAATGGGAGCTGGAAACCCCAATCTATCGGGATACATACACGTTGTGTACCCTAACAATTCTATTCGTGCAATTTTCCGTTTCTTGAATTGTTTCAGTTTCTCGTTTCAGATGAAACCGACAACACCTC
Source organism: Beris morrisii (assembly GCA_951812415.1). Classification (NCBI taxonomy): domain Eukaryota; kingdom Metazoa; phylum Arthropoda; class Insecta; order Diptera; family Stratiomyidae; genus Beris; species Beris morrisii. The sequence goes on from OX638311.1 coordinate 23,014,571, forward strand.
GGGGCGCTTTTCACTCGCATCGTCCTTACAGTTTGTTTGTTGTGTACAGATTCAAAGCAGTTCGTATTTCGCGTTCATATTAACTGCATGAAGAAATTAGTTGACGACTATTGCTTTCCATGAATCGGTGGGTTATGAACTGATTAATGACATCCATTCATTAAACCAGCTCATCGTTATCCTTCGGGTTCTGATTATCAACTGCAATGTATTTCTCGTTGAATAGTTTAGTGGATTGCATGGACTAGCAGAAATTAATCATCACTTATCCGATCTTTCAGAAATGTGAAAAAGGATTAAGTCCTTGTTAAGTACTTCGCACTACGAACGTTACCTTGATATGCCTTACGGTCAACAAACATTACTTGTAGCCTTTGAAGAAAAAATAATGTGCATCTAACATCGGACTGTAGTTATGAATGTGTGTGTATATAAAACGTGATTAAAGAAAAACTCCAGACGTGTCCTATTACCGGTTCTGCCTTTTATCCTTAATTGAAATTTATGATATACGAAAAAAAATTTTTCGTGAAAGATACTCTGGCCTGCTTCGTTCCTAGTTTAACTGTAGCAATACGCCACATTGAATGTTGCTCGAATTTCCTGTCATCCTGGAACTTTCCCTTTCCTCTATAGCCTTATGAAATAGCTTTCCTGTCCAATCCATCAACTAAATTGTCTTCGGCTTTCCCTCTTTTTTCCACAAATCTTAAATTCCAGATCCAGATCAACTGAATCTGATTTTTCCTATTTCTCTCATGTGCAAGGATAAATTTGATTTTCGTCCTTAAATATTTCCGTTGATTCGTTTGATACAGCGGTTCGAAACGGACTATCTTCAACGTGTCCTCGAACCTCATCGACAAAGACGTTCAGGACGTTATACAGTGTTCTATACCGCATTTTGTCGGCACAAATCAATTTTTTTTCCTATTCGGTTTATTTAACTTAAAAACGAAATCCAAGGATAAAATCGTTGAGGATAAACACCGAGTTTCGAAAATAAGTATACAAAAAGGATATAAGCAAACACGGCAACGACGAGCAAAACATAAAGAAATAAAAGAAAATTAATCGTAAATTGTTGACGCAAAAGAGAAAAAGTGAAATTATTCTCGGTAGTCCCAGAAATCCGGTTCGAAAAAAGGATTTCGCCTTTCGGAATTCATCCTCAAAGTTGTGCTACGTAACTTTGACCGACCGGGTAAAACGCTAAACGGATTACACGCTTTTATGGTTTATACAATCTTGGGGAGCACACAAGCCCCCGGGGACAATATGCTGACCACTCATCATCTACATCATCATCATCATGGCAGTACAACGGTGGAATTGGATAAAATCACGAACTTAAACACGGTAAGTCAAGGATATAGAGGATTTAATGTATACGATCCCGGCAGCTATGAAAGCTAGACTCCATATGCCCAGCTTGTTAATGTCCTTCAACTTTATTTAGGCTGGAGCTCGTCATGACGGCGATTTATTCACTCAGAACAACTTTGTTTTTATAGTCGTGTTTGCTTTATTCACTCCTCGCTCAAGTTATTTTAAAGCACTTTAGCTCCTTGTTATACAACGGCAAATAAAGTTATAATTTGCTCAAGGATCATTTGTGCAATTGAATATTAAATTGTCGAATTAGAAGCACAAGCGGTGAACTAATTAAAATTTTATAGTAGACTATTTTTTTTTAAGTTAATTTCAAAGCACGTTTAATGGTCTCATGGTATACATATTCCAAATAATAACATTGAACATAAATTCCATTCGGAAAACTTGTTTTCACCAAAAACCTAGTTGTCTGCTCGAGCGAAAACCGAGTAGTTCACGTGATTGCAATGAAATTCCTCTCAAGCATTATTCAGACTTAAATAAAATTATTCACAGGCTTTTGAAAAAATTTTGGTCGAAATAGTGAACTTGAAGATTTAAAGCCACTTTCCGTAAGCAGTTCTTAACGTGTCGAGTGAATAAGCAATACTAACAAAAACATTTCAAGTTATTCTCTTACCAATCTCGTACATCATATTCTTTCCAAGGTATATGCACACCTGCATACCCATATGACTTGCAAGCGAGAAAAGAATAAATCAGTGATTCAGTAGGTCCTTTCGCTGTTGTCAATTTTTTTCACTCAAAGAATCTCGATGAAAACTAATCATTCAAGTTTATCATAAAGGTATATCCATATAAAGAGGTAGAGTTTGAACTGTGTAGCCAGATTCAGTGTCTCGGAAAAATCAATTGAGACACACGACTTAAATTTCCGGCATTTTGTCACAGGCCAGACTGACGTCCGTCAAATTATAAATTCGGATGGTTGTGTATGATAAGTTTTGAATTTTTTTTTAATTTCTGTAGTAGTACATCCCCCCCACTCATTATATATCTGTGGTCACAGTGAATAACTTGGTAAGTCGAAAAACGAAACTTTTCAGGGCAGCACTTTGTTACTATTGAACTATTCCTGTAAATCGAGTTTTTTGAAAAAATTAATTTTGTTGACATCAATGTGATCAAATAACGTTCGAAATATAGTGGTTTGAAAATTATTAATTTGCTGAAATTATTTTTAGGATTTACGTTCAGTTACCTGATTTTGCACCAGATCATCCCAACCTTTTCACCATACTTACCTGATTATTCCCCATACTTCTTATATTAATAATATTAAGTTTCTTTGATGTGATTTCTCATTTATTTTGTCAATTAGGTGAACTTTCATTTAGTTAACAAAAATACCATTAAAACAAAACGTTACAGTTAAGAAAACTTTTATTACGAAACAATAGCAAAAAACAACGTAAGCATAATATCCACTACAATTGGTACAAAAATATAAGCTACAAATAGAAAAATGAATGGAAAAATTCATAAACAATGAATACAAATGAATCCCTAAAATGAAGTTCCAAAAGGAACTTAGGTAATTATTATTACCTAAGATTAAAATGACCCCTTGAGATTAATCGTCAATCTCATCCTGTTCGATTTGAAACAAATCTATAGAGAATGTGTTTTTCTTTTCTAAACTGATGAGGTCCCTTGGTCCGAGTGAAACCAGGGGAAGGCGATCAAAATTATGTTTTCCCTTTTTTCTAAAATTTATCATTTTGAATGGTTAATTTTTTTTAAGGGTATGTTAAAAAACTACATTTCCCGGTCCTTGACGGTATTGCAACCACTGCACTGGTTTCCATAAAAATTTTTGATTTTCGTTATCCTGTTTTTTTCATAATGAAATGACCGCCTTTTTTAGCATAGCCATGCATAGAAACAATACACTTCACTTGGAATAATCTGGCACGATGAATAAATGGATAAATGCAGTTGACAACACAGATACACACCGAAAAACTAGGTAATTCGACTTATCTGGTTTTTCCCGTGAATGATGACTCGAAAAAAATTATGGTAAATCGACTTAGCACATAACAAACACAATAGTACCACATACCAAGAAACCCTCACCCTTATAGCTCAAAAACCATTAGGGTTGTGAGTTGCTAACTTCCTCACAGTGCGTATAAGGCTTGGAAGATGACCACAGTACACTTATCCCATTTTGGCCATTTTTCGACTTACCAAGTTATTCACTGTGACCACAGATATATTCAATAGTTCTATCGTGTGCTTCACCTAATTTATTAAACAGCCAAATACATATTAATTTCAAAAATGTCATGATAAGGTGAAAGCTGATCTAAGGAAGAAGTGTTGCACTTTATAAACGCATGCGCAAATAGTTACATTTCAGTTCAAACAACCTAGTTTATATCGTTGCCCACTATAATACTTGTATCTAATCCACGTAAAACTTCGTATAACTAACGCCACAATACGATACTCAACCAATTCAGTAACTATAAATGGGTCATTCCATCAAGAATTGCCAAAGTTGTGACCTTACCATCTCCGATTCTTTTGAAAATTTGTGAACTCGAAGAATTAGTGAAAAAAAAAATATTATTTAAACTTTTTGTTTCTATCTCATTTTTTTTTGTTAGTTATTGCATGTTAAAATTTTCGCAAAAATGGTGTCCGAGTCCTCTTTGAAAATTAATATCTCTGGTAATTTTTATCCAACAATAAAATAGGGCTTATTTTAAAGGGGGTTGTCGCAATATAAAAAATACGAATAAAAATTATCCTTTATTATTATTAACGATTTTGTCCTTTATATTTGAATATCTCAAAATACATATCTTCATTTTTTTGAAATTTTTCGCATATTGTATATTATACTGTTCTTCAAAACATATAAAAAAATTAACTTGGGATGTCAAGGGGATCGGGGTCAAAAAAATCTAAGAACGTCAGTGGTTCTCAATTTAGGCTAGTTTAGTTCTCTAATAATTTAAGTCAATTTTTTTGACCCCGCTCCCCTTGACATCCCAAGTTAATTTTTTGATATGTTTTGAAAAACAGTATAATATACAAAATAGAAAAAAATAGAAAAAATTGAATTTACGCTTTTGGCAATTCTTGATGAAGTAAACCTTTTTCTATAAAATAATTGAGAGCCACTATGTTCTTCGATTTTTTTGACCCCGATCCCATTGAGATCGCAAGTTTATTTTTTGATATGTTTCGTAAAACAGTATAACCTACAAAATATAAAAAAATAAAAACCGTATTTCGATTATTTTTTTCACTAGTTCTTCAAGTGCAAAAATTTTCAAAAGAATCGGCGATTATCTATGGAATGACCCAAATGCATCTGTGTGAAATGTTGGTAGTTCTGTTTGCCCCAACTTCTATAGTTCTATAGAAACTTTAGAACTAGTTCCGTTGATTAAAGCAGTAAAATATCATATGAAAGTTCGGGGGGCCAACTTCACAATTGTGAAATTTCAAAGTGCTATAACTTCTTTCCCTTAAGATTTTGTGATGAGTTGTCTATAGAACTCTTTGAAATACGAAACTCTAACTTAAAACACTCCAACCATGACGAGGAAAACAATTTTTTTTCTCCCTTGTTCAAAAATTTTTTAAGTACTGCACGTAAACTATTTTTCTCCGAAAACCGGTCGATTTTTTTAGAGTTCCGGGGCTCTGTTCATGATTTCTGCTATAGCTGCTATTAGCTGCTTTTGTATGCTTTTGTGTGTCCAAAGCAACCAAAAAGCTGCTTTCTCGTGATTGCTATTTGACACTAGATCTGTCCAAGATTTTTAAAAAGCTGCTTCCATAGCAGCTTTTTGTTGCTCATACTCCGGACTGTAGCAAGAAAGCAAATATTGCAATATTCATATGTGTGTGTAGCTGTTGGTTTCGTCTCAACGTCATTTTGAATGTTTAAAATAGAAAATGATGTTTTATTAACAATGGAAATAAGCGAAAAAGTTAAAGCCACTACTAGTTGTACTCATTTTCACTTTATTTATTATAATATATACCATATGTTACGCCAACTTGCGTATGTATGTGTCGAACAGCTGTTGTAAGCTATACAAGCTGCTTTTTGCTGTCCAAACCCCGAAGAAGCTATTTCTTGCTATGGCTGAGTTTGACTGTTGCTACAGTCTTGCTATGCTATGCTTTCGAAGCAGCTATAGCTGGCATCTTGAACACACCCCGGGTAGTCCCTCACGAGCTCAAAAGATTTGCTTATATAGCTCCATGTGATAAAATTTAAAATGAAGGAGTTCTAGCGATTTTTTATAACTTCAAAGCGCTATAACTTTTTCCCTTAAAATTTTTAAGAAAATATTCAATACTACAAATTTTAATTATTTTTAAATAAAATATATACTTTTCCATAACAACAAATCATTATTTATTTAAAGTCTCATGTGGCCCGAAATGTGCAACAAAAATTGCTGTGGTCATCTCAAATTCGGGCTAGCTAGAATTATGTGAAGGCCGAGGAGGGGCGATTTTTTAGAAAGTTGGAACTCAGTGTATATGTAAATGTAGTACAAAAGTAAGCAGGTGTAGCAAGAAAATTGTCCGTTCCACATTTCCACGAATTTCGTCATATATTTTAGGTATATTGAAGTATCAAATTTATTTACTTCTGCGGGTTCTTTTTATGTATAAGCGCCTAGAAATTGTTTTCCAAATTTTTCGATATTCAACCCCAAAAGTTGTGGTTGTGTATATTTTCAAAAATTCAGACATATATTTTAGGTTTAATGATATATAGAATTCGCTTTCACTTCTAATACTATGTTGGGTCATTCCATCTAGAATCGCTAAAAATGACGAAATTTATGACCTTACCATCGCCGATTCTTTTGAAAATTTATGTACTCGAAGAATTAGTAAAAATAAATATGATTTAAATTTTTTGTTGCTATCTCATTTTTTTTGTTAGTTGTAGTATGTTAAAGTTTTCGCAACAATGGTGTCCGAGTCCTTTTTCAAAACTCATATCTCTGGTAATTTTTATCCTAGAATAATAAAGTAGGACTTATTTTAAAGATTGTTGTTTAAAAATTGTCGCAATATAAAAAATATATGAATAAAAATTATCCTTGAAATTTTTTTTCAATGATAACGATTTTGTCCTTTATCCTTGAATATCTCAAACCTATTTTTTTTTCAGTAGTTCAGTAGGTTAAACTGTTTTACAAAACACACCAAAAAATTATCTTCGGATCTCAATGGAATCGGGGCCAAAAAAATCGAAAAACAACAGTGCTTCTCAATTATGTTGTAGAAAAATTACAATTATAACATAATTGAGAGCACTGATGTTCTTCGATTTTTTTTGACACCGATCCCATTGAGATTCCAAGTTAATTTTTTGGTATGTTTTGTAAAACCGGTATAACCTACAAAATATAAAAAAAACAAAAATAAAAAAACCACTGATTTTCAGATATTCAAGGATAAAGGACAAAATCGTTTTCCTTGAAAAAAAATGTCAAGGATAATTTTTATTCTAATTTTTTTTATATTGCGACTTTTTTTAAACAACAACCTTTAAAATAAGTCCTACTTTAAAAATAAAAATTACCAGAGATATGAATTTTCAAAGAGGACTCGGACACCTTTTTTTGCGAAATCTTTAACATACTCTAACTAACAAAAAAATAGGTAGAAACAAAAAATTTATATTATATTTTTTTTTCACTAATTCTTCGAGTACATAAATTTTCAAAAGTTCTTCAAGTACAAACATTTTCAAAGGAATCGGCGATGGTAAGGTCACAACTTTGGGGATTCTTGATGGAATGACAGACTACGAGATTAACGCGTTTAAATCGAGTTAAACACGTTGAAAACACTTCCCGAACGCGTTTACGAAAACACGAAGCTACAACGCTTTCAACCGAAAACATGTTCTGCGACCCTCGCGGAAATCGAAGTAAACTATAAATGAAACTACTTAATGTTGTAGAAACTGAATTTTGTGCTTGTGCAACGATTGCATTTGCTAATTAATTCACTTTTCATTACTGCTATACAAACACTTCTGTTTCAAATAATTTAGAAACCATAAATTTGCTAATGAAACACAGCTGCATATGTGCTTGACAAAACAAATCACGTCAAGCTGTCATGTATCAAAATAAAACGAGTTGTCTAGTCTGATCACTACTTTTTTAACTCGTTCATTTTACCAACTTGAACACGTTTAAAACGCATAGTCTGTACAGGGTATAAAGGCTTTAAATAAAATCGGCGAAATCCCGATACAACCATTTTTCGATATTCAACCCCGAGGCGGTGTAATGTGGGTTGAATATATAATGATCTCAAATTTTACACCCCTAAGGGGTTATGAAATGATTGTGTCCTTTAGTACAAATTCCAAACTTTTCACTTAGGTCTGATGAGCCAACTTGAGTCGTTCTCGCCCTACCCCCTTGCAATCCACCTGGAAAAAAAACATCATCAATAGACTGCAAAAATTGTAGAGTTATATCTTAGGGGGTTATTGTGTTATGGGGCGTCAAAAGCATTTGAGTACGGCGAATACGGCAGACTCCGAAAACAATTTTTTCTTGTTTTTATAGTCTTAAAAAGTGAAAATACAAAGTTTCAGAGCTACAAAATCTTCTGGAATTTCAGGACGATCACAAACTTTGTGTTTAAAAAATAATAAAGTAAAATTAGAACGCAAACCTATTTACAAGCAAGAAATATACTGATTTATTTGTCCATGTTATTTGACTATTAATATTCTTACAAATTAGAGTTGAGACAACTGTCATTTTAATAATGAGAGAATCTGAAATTAGGAAAAATTATTTAAGAAATTTATTTATCTATTAAATGATAAAAAAAACATACTGCAGTCACGATCGGCTGCAAGCCAATCGTATAATACTCTAGATGAATACTGAACTCCGATTTATATTGTAGTTGGGTATAAAGTAGAATTACGTGTGTGCATGTTGTATGTCCTTTATTAAGGACTGCTATTAGATTGCTACTCAAAACTAAAAGACAATATTCAGTGTTTAATTTCATATCTTGAACTGGGTAAGGCATCGAAAAAATGTTCTTTTTAAAGGACTTTCACATGGGAGGAGCAGGAAGGACTCACTCGATTTCTTACATATTTATCCTTTTCCTTGGAACCATTCAAAAATAAACGTGTACAAAATTTCAAATTCGTAGCTTGAAGCGTTCAAAAGTTATTGGAAAATATTGATGAACACGTGTTTTAAGGATATTTTGTATGGCAGCTACCAGAAGGAGTAAAAGGATTTCGCTGATTAGTAAACTTGAACTTCCTTTTCACTCAAAACTAACTTGTACAAAATTCCGAATTCGTAGCTAAAAGATTACTTGAGTTATTGTGAGTTTCGTAAATTAAGTGAATACATTTTGACAGGATATTTGTATGACAGCTACACGAAGGACTAACAGGATTTTCTTCATAGTCATATATTTAGCTCCACCTATTGGAAAAATAACACATACAAAATTTCAATGACGTAGCTTAAATCCTTCTGAAGCTATCGACCAATATTCTTGAAGACGTGTTTCAAGGACATTTTGTATGGCAGCTACCAGAAGGAGTAAAAGGATTTCGCTGATTAGTAAACTCCGACTTTGTTTTCACTCAAAACTGACTTGTACAAAATTCCGAATTCGTAGCTAAAGGATTACTTGAGTTATAGTGAGCTTCGTAAATTAAGTGAATACATTTTGACAGGATATTTGTATGGCAGCTACACGAAGGACTAACAGGATTTTCTTCATAATCATATATTTAGCTCCAACTATTGGAAAAATAACACATACAAAATTTCAAAGACGTAGCTTAAACCCTTCTGAAGTTATCGACCAATATTCTTGAACACGTGTTTTAAGGACATTTTGTATGGCAGCTACCCGAAGGAGTAGGACGATTTTGCCCGTTAACGAGTTTAGCCTTACAAATTCAACCAAACATCCAGATTCAAAATTTCATGATCCTAGGTGAACGCGTTCTTGAGTTATCGTGCTAACGGACAGACGGACGGACGGACGGACGGACGGACGGACGGACGGACGGACGGACGTCAGGCGGATTTGAGGTTTTTGGGCACAAATAAACAAAAAATAATATATAACTTTTTTTCGTCCGAGGCTTGGTTCTATGCGTTACAAACTTTTGGGCTGGATTAAATTTATAATACTCTATATGATTTCATCTAGAGTATAAAAATCCGCTCGGTATTTCAAAACTTATCGCACTTTACATTCGATCTTAAAATGACAAACTACATTACAATTACAGTAATACTTGATTATCAATAACAAAATATGTAATGTCAGTTTCTTACCGGAATTGCAACTCCATCTTATAGTGGAGATATTATAGCTGTATGCCCTCATTTCATCGAGATTATATCAAGTTCGTGAACTTAAGATTATTCATTCGAAATAGCCATTACTTTTGATCATTTTTTGCAATTAGTTGGACAATCACCAACATCAAACTTTTATGCCTTTATCTATTTTTGAGCTCGAAACTTCCTCCTTGAAATCGTCGCTTTCCATTGAACCGATATGGTAAATCCCTACTTTAAATATCCCTGCCTTGGGATTTAGGTACCTTTGCTCTTTTCTTTTTTAATATATCAATTTCAGCCTACCATTTTCTGGGGAAAAATTTAATTCACCTGCCAAAATAAAGAAACATGGGTCTCTTAGCAAAATGTCAATTTTATTACAACTTAATTTCAAAATCGTGTAGGTCAATTAAATTTGTCGAACCCATGTTCCTTTTAATAGATCAGATATCTTAATTTGAAGTGTACAAGTGGCGCTTAAAAGCGGTATTCCTTCGACGCGACCACTCAACTTATCTCAATTTCCCGAAAATGGTTTCAACACCGCAAATATTTTCGGTAAACCAACGAACCCCGAATTCTGGATAGACCTATCCTCGTATCTGACTCGAACATTCTCTCGCCACATTCCGAATTCTCACCCGTCCCGTCATCCCTTAGGAACGTGTCGAAATTTAAATCCGCACGCAAATTCAATGTATTGTCAATAGCCAAGAATCTTAAGTCCAATAGCCCGAAATCGAATTTCGTGAATTTGAAAGAAGTTCGATGAATGAAGTCGGCCAAACCATTCCGTTAGGAGGATTTCTTAGATAGATGAATCCAGGCTGCCAGTTGATGGCATCACGTTAAAGCCGAAACTATCCAAGGACTTTCAATTCGTTTTATCGTCGTTAAGAGTTCAGTGGCTCGTTGAGACGATAGCGAAAAACTTAAAGCGTCGAGATAAGCATCTTAAGGGATTTCACGTAGTAAGGAGCTTACCCGGCCTTACAGCATGCTTATGACGCTTCGTAGAACTGCCTGATTCCAGCCTAGAGGCCACATTTTCAAACTAAATGCTTCCCAGCAACCCGATTGTCTACTATCGGCTCAGTAGTACTGCAGATCCTTGTAGTGAAGCGATGAGAAGCTTTTGTGGGAAAATGGCAGTGTTTTATGTCCTGGCGGTTGATGGTATGATGGTGGCATAGCCGGATAGCATGTGTGCGGTTCAAATAACTTTACCTGGAAGATATGTTGTGTCACATCAACCTGCTTTGCATATTATTCACTTGGATTTAATAATGGTCGGGTTTCGGATGACACGAATGGTTTGGGGGAAACGTCCTGACAATATTGCATTATTTAGTGTATAGGTGGCGATGTTTTGTGTAGGACAAAATGCTACAGTAAGCTGTTGAAGGGTTCTTTGAAAGGGTTTTGCTGAAGTTGTTCAAATGAGAAATGGGATATTTTCACAATATGCCTGCCTCTGCTAGCAGAAGTAGGAATAGCGTTTAACTCACTGAGGTGTGCTTTGTTACGCCGATATTTGAGTTAGCTCGAAGTAAATCAAAAAAAGAACCTCTAGTGAACATTGAATTTTCCAGAATTTTACTCGTACTCAAACTTGGCATTTTCTTTGAAAAATAGACTTTATATTGTAGCGACTATTTTCAGCTTTTTGATCAACTCAGCAGTTGCTCGAGTATTACAAAACTGTGTACAGCTATTGTAGTTACTCCCTTCTTGGTCTGTTGCTTACAATAATGCATGTAGATGTGTAGTGACTACGGCTTTGTAGGTAGTTTTTCCTTTTATTCGTTCTTATAAAAAAATTTTATATGACTTAATTTTGATCAGTTATCCTACCAAATTTGCAGTTTTTCAAAGGTACTCACATATTGCATTAAAATTCAACGAAAAGCGCATATGAATTCACAGTATAATCGTAATGCTTCATTTACGATTAAAGTAGCTTAGCGCAAAGAGACGTAGCGTAGCGCAACACAAAACATGAAACAATTCTTTCATAAGGTTTCATTTACGTTTCCTGTAACGTAGCTAACGATAGCGCAGCGCCACGTAAGACTTTCCCAGTGCCTTGCTTTTTCGTTGCGTTGCAATACGTACATATCTTCACAATCGTATGATTTTGACGAACATCTTTTATCGTTAATTCGAGTAGTTTGAAGTTCATTGTCAACAGGTCACTTTTGAAGTGTTCTTGAAAAATGCCTTTAAATTTACTAGTTGAGGTTGTGCGGCCACGGTCAGAAATGTACGATCAAATGCATCTCGTAAATGGATAAGCACACTCACTACGTTCTGGCGCTATGCAAGGTTCTGTAATACACTATATTGCGCTATGCTACTTTCTAATGAGACTTAAAAAATTTAATTTGTGTTAGGACAACTCACGTTGGATAAAATCATGCATACGCCCGTACGCCGACATAGGTTCTGCGATATTCGTTCTCATAGTAAGTTTTGCTCGTACCCCCCATAGACACTTATAGTTATAGTCATGTGCGCACTAGATTCGTTTTCAGGCTACTAGGGCTACTAAAGCGTGGTGGGGAATGACAAAATAACTATACTTCACTTCCTCCGCTACATGCAAACGAACCCTTTAAATAATGTTGGACAAAGTTGCGAAAATATCGCAGATGTTTCGAAGACATGGTGTGTCTGCAAGAGTCGTCGCGTCGTCTTATGGAAAAAATACTAGTGTCGAGAAAATGCGCCCCGAATCTCGAAGAAAAATCTTCGAACATCGGAATAGAAATACAAATTTCGGTACAGCATCCATCTATTATTTTCAAGACTGCATTTTTAATCACTTTCGCTTATATATATTTTACAATAAGAAATACAAAAATAAAATACAACCAATGGATCCAGGTCCGGAATAGTACCGCTTCCTTTTCAACCGATAGAGTTGTAGTAGGGCATACTCCCGACCAGATTTCTGTTATCTAAAAAAGTGAACACTCATATAATACCTGCAGAATTACGTAGGTTGCTACTTAAATTTTGAGATAGACAAATAAAAACAAATATTTATAATCAAAAATGGCTTTATTGTTTTTCAAAATATTCTCCATGAAGACCAACAAACTTTTGCATGCGTTTGAACCAATTTGCGAAACAGTTTTTCCACTCCGATTGAGCTACCTCCAAAACACGTGATTTGAACGCATCTTCAGGCGTCGAAAAACGATGACCTCGCAATTTATTTTTGATCTGCGGGAATAAGAAGAAATCATTTGGTGCCAAATCAGGGCTGTACGTCGGATGACCCATTAATTAGATATTTTGAATGCTCAAAAACGTTTTTGTTTAAGCCGATGTGTGACAGCTTGCATTGTCGTGGTGGAGAATGATTCGTCTTCGGCGATTTGTTTCCCTGATTTTTCCGAAAACTTCTGGCAAACAAATGCTGGTGTACCAATCAGAATTCACCGTTCTACGTTGCTCTAATGGAACGGTGGCGACATGTCCAGTTACTCCGAAAAAACAGGCGACCATTTGCTTCGAAGTGCTTCTTGCGCGAACAACTTTTGTTGGATTTGGCTCATCTTGAAAGACCCATACAGTCGATTGTTGTTTAGTTTCAGGTTCATATGCATAGATCCATGATTCGTCGCCTGTCACGATCTTATAGACGTCTTTTGAAGCACCGCGATTGAATTTTTTCAACATTTCTTTGCACCAATCGGCACGAGCTTTTTTTGAGCGATTGTCAAATTATGAGGTATCCAACGCGAACAAATCTTTTTGACAGCCAAATGTTCATGCAATATTGAATATATGTGAGTGGAACTAATACCCAGGAATGCCTCAATCTCCCGGTATGTCACATGACGATCTTGCAATATCAGTTCACGCACAGCATCGATGTTTTCTGGCACAACTGCCGATTTTAGACGACCTTCACGAAATTCGTCCTGTAGCGAAGTGCGACCACAATTGAATTCAGAAAACCAGCGACACACGGTAGCTCGAGATGGTGCTTCATCACCAAAAGTCGAAGCGAGTTGATCGGCACACTGCTGTTGGTTCAATCCACGTCGAAAGTCACAGAAAATCATCGCACGAAAATGTTCACGATTTAATTCCATTTTTCGACCAAGATGAATATTTCAAGTATCTGTAAACAACACAAATATCACTCGTATGACAACACGTTCTGAGTGCGTTCACCACTAAAAATGTTAAACTTTACGACGACAATGTCAGATTTGACGTATTCACATCAGTGTTGCCATATCTCAAAACTTAAGTAGCAACCCGTAGTGGACTACCGAACTACAAATTAAGTGAATAAGTTCACAAAAACTTCGGACCGGTGGAAAACTTTGCACGAAAAAGGAGAGTGAACTGGTCAAAAAATTATAAACATTGTCATTGGAGTTCACGCTCATTTCTGTCTGAACACTTTTTTGAATTGCTCACTTTTGTCATGCCCATTTGTTCATGTAAAAATTTTTCTGTTTTTGTTTTTTTTTTCTTCTTTATTATTTAATTATATTTTATTTAGCATTATTTATCACCAACTGTTCCACCAGCTCAACAATTTCTGGAGAAGTGGTTTCAATTGGTATGCCCTATTTAAAAAGTTTTGACTAATTATTCACTGTGGCCTGGGAGGGAGCAGAGTCCTCATAAAACCCCATTATGACCGATCATGAAACCTCCTTTGTTAAGAATTTATTGATTCGTACTCAATTTGGTCCGTAATGAGAAACTGAAATGTTTAGAAAACAACAGACAAAGAACGACTGACTAGAAAAATCTGGTATTGTGAATTCTTTTACACTGATAGTAGGACTACCTAATTAACTCTTATCTCCTTAATGTGTCCTTCATTTTCAGAATAAGAACTTTTGGACCATCTCTCGTATGATCCCCATATTACTATGATCACCGTTGATCAGCCACAACTTAAACCAGTCCTGAAGTTTCGTGGCAGGCGTTCGCAATTCTTTTGCAATTACAGTCGGACTTCACGACTGACATATGAAAGCCGTCCGTCGTTCGAGTAAAATGCGGAAGGAGTGCGATCCGACAAAGAACGGAGGAGACAGAATCGAACCCTGCGGCACATCACCTTCACTGGTCCTTAGTGACAATCTTTCCTCGTTCAGCAAGACTTTGAACGATCGATTTTGAGAAAACTGATATTCAAGAAGTTTGAACAGCAAGCCACTGTGTCAGACTAAGAGAAGTCAGATTCAAACCTTGACTTCTGGTATGATGGACTCCAGGCGCGAAAACAGGGGGTGATGGGGTTTTGGGGGTTCAAACCCCCCCGAAATGATGTAATTAAAAACTCACAACTAAATGTAGCTAATCGCGACGCGTTAATTTGTCTGTAAACCCCCCCCCCCCCCCCCCCCCCCCCCCCGAAACAATTTTCTGCGTTCGCGCCTATTGGACTCGAACAATCACATATTGAGGCCACGACAGATCTTCCACTGATTTACCTTAATTATTTTGACTACTACACAAGCTATTAAGCAGTAATTACAAAAACACCACAAAATAAGGAATGCAATTAAAAAGAACATCTTCCATACTCAAACTTTAGGGCAATGGGTCTGTCTTGTCCTTCAGGGAATATGCTAAAGGCCTGAAGAATTCTACGAATCCCCACATGGTCATAGCACACATTTGCAATTATTAAACATAAAGCAGTGCTTCCAACTCCATTGTCATTTAAAATCATCTTTCACTGGGGAGAGCGGGAGAAACAGCCAGACATCCCTAAACTAAACCATTATAGGGTTGTAAAAGATAATGCCAACTTTAACGAACCTTATTGTAAGTTTTCCGTTTATTTCTGCACGATTAACTCAGTTGATAAAACAGCATAAGGCACAGAGGCACTTATGTTTTCCAGATGACTCCTAACGTCCTTCCGGTTCGTCCTGAAAATTTCCGAAAAAAAAACCCTGATGCCGGATTCATCCTACCGTCATTTTCACATGTTCCGGGAACATCCTTTTTACAAGTGCGTATGTTATGTATATATAAAAAGCTGAATGTGCATTCGGTTGATTTATTTACGACAAATAGCTGTCTGACACGCAAGGTGATTTATTCACGGTACCTTAAAGTGAAAGGGAAGAATACAAATGATTGGCACGGCTCTTAAACAGGACAGGTGTAAAGGTTGTTCGCAATTTGTTAAACCATTTCTGAGCTTTCCCTTGGGGACAATAATTTTCTCTCGGTTATAAATTTATTTATTTTTTACTTTGCTCCGTTATTATTATTTTTTTTCGTCTCCTGACTACCTTTCGAGATTATGCTCAAGCTTATACGGTTTTAGGCATTTAAATGTCTTTTTGTTTATGTGCGGGAAGCATATGCTTTGTTTTTGCGGCTAATATCTGTCAGGTGGATTGCTTTTATTTTTTAATATTTTTCGAGGGTTTGTTATATGAGAAATACCAGTTGGGGTGAGCGTTCGGGTTTCAGTGTTGAAATAAATTTTTATTATTACTTTTTGCACGATGAAATTTCAATTTAGAACTGTAGTAGGTAGATTAAGTTTAATACGAGTATCTGTGACGAATACGAGTGCTTTGAAGGTCAACGTCATTTTTTATTTTTGGGTAATCGCAACTCCAATTATACCCCGCATGTGCAACAGTGCGTTATGTGCCTCAGATTAAAATGCTCGTAAATAATGATACAACAATGGCTTATTAATGAATCCTTTGGTCGGTATATCAGCACTTCTTATATAAGTAGCACTTGCAGATAAAATAAGAGATTCAAAAAGTATGCACTTGAGGTGAAGTTTTGAACTGAGAGATTTAAGTTTGCAGGATACTTGACTGTGAGCAGTGAAGAATCAAGTGATTTTAGTTAGATATTACCCTGTAATTTTGTCCCTTTTAAAATTCTCATTTTCCTAGCTTAACGAGGACATCGACATTTGTATGGGAGAATACCTTTTCCTCAGAAGCAATTGCAACTTACTTAAACTATGAAACACACCAATTACAAGCTTCATCTCCAAAACTAACCTCTTTTGAAAGATACTCTTCATTTCACAGTTTTCTTTTTAAGTACTATTGTATAAAATTGCGTAAAATATTAAATTACACACTTAATGTTTCAGTTATTAAGAACGAAAAAAATTGTATAGCAGTAACAATTACTTTGTTTTCTCCACAGCTCGTACGTATAAAATTAACATACTCAAACTATCGAGTTCAGGCGAATAAATGTACCAATATGTCGCGGGCATTTCAGTCATAGCTGCTCCAAAAAATTTGGAATGCAAAATTGCGTATGTGTAATAGCTTTAGAGGTTCTCTGGTAATCGTTAACAAATTTAGATACTTTTTATGTACTTTTACTTTATTATTGTGATCGATTTTTTTCATATTTCAATAGTACCTATACCAAAAAAAATTTCAGTCCGTCTATAGGCGAAATCATTTGAAGCCCTAACCCTTTGAGATATTTTGAACAAATTTTTAATGGGTAGACTGGGTCTCCTTGAATATTCACTTAATTTTCCTTCTACAGATTCGTTAGATAAATCCCAAGAAATATTTCCAGGATTTTTTTTAATATACTTTTTCTGGTCGAATAAGTTTCTACTTCCACTGCCTTTTAATATAATCGCCCAAGAACTGTTTCAAAATTTTTTATCTTACAATCCCTAAGAGGATGAGAGTTAAACACGTTTTCACGAATTCCATCATATCTCTTAGGTCTGATAAGATATCGATTTTTGGTTCTTACCCACTCGGGCTTTCTGTATAGTCGCCTAAAAATGGGTTTCAGCAGTTTTGCATATTCATTCTCCAAGGGAGTGTAAACGAGTTATTGTCACGATTGTCGCCATTTTTCTGGCCTAAAAACTGATATCAGGATTGTTCAATATTCAACGCCCAAATGAGTGTAAAGGTGTTGCATACATTTTCACGAATTCGAACATATCTCACAGATTTGACGAGATATCGAACATTTTCAATTTCTCCGCTTTTTTATTTAATCGTCCAAAAATTGATTTCAGAATTTTTCGATATTCAATCCGCACGTTTTCAAAATTTTCACAATATTTTTTAAGGTCTCGAATTGACTTTCTCTTTCACGTGCTTTTTATCTAATCACTAATACACAAATTTCAGAATTTTTTGATATTCAACCACCAAGGGAGGTGTGTGAATTTTGCAATATCTTCAAATTCCAATCTGATATATAAATTGGTTTTATCTTTCCATGCTTTTTATGTAAACAACTAAAAA
Source organism: Beris morrisii (assembly GCA_951812415.1). Taxonomy (NCBI): domain Eukaryota; kingdom Metazoa; phylum Arthropoda; class Insecta; order Diptera; family Stratiomyidae; genus Beris; species Beris morrisii. Next base: position 23,032,566 of record OX638311.1, read on the forward strand.
CCTCTTTCACAATTTTTGGAAATTCAACCCCCAAGAGAATGAATAGGGTTGCATATGTTTTCACTAATTGCATCCTATCTCTTAGGTCTAATGAGGAAGCAAATTGGTTTTAACTTCTATGGACTATTTAGGTAATTGCCTAAAAACTATTATAATTTCAGCATTTTTTGTTATTAAACTCCTAAGGGACTGTAAATGGGTTTTATAGTTTTTATGAAGATATGAAGAAATTTGAGATGTCTACAAGGGCTTTCTATTATGTGTAATCAGCTAATAACCAGTTTCGAAATTTTCACTTCTAGGGCAAATTGTATTCTGAAATTGTGAGCACTGTCCGAGTTGTAATAGACCCACACCATTTCATACAATAATTTCTGTGGGTCAGGATTAAAGTAATATCTTTAAATATGTTCTTTGTTTAAATACCAGTGACATAATATCTAATATCTAATCGGTATTATTGCTAATGGGATATAATTATTGTATTGTTTATGGCCAAGCATTAATTGTGCTTATGCTTTATGAATAATTGTTTGTTCATTATTGCAAAATATACTGCTTTCGAGAAATGCTAATATTTGTTTCGATTTAATCTCATATCTCATAGCATACTGTCGAGTAATATTTACTGTGAAAAAAGAAAAGTACTCTATGAAAATGATACAGAAGCGGCCTGAAGTAATCACATCGCTTTAACAACTTCCCTATAAATCTTTTAATATAAATTAATAAAAGCGACAACTTTTATCACTTGAGATTGCCTTAAGTTCAGTAATAAATTAACCTAAGAAACACGACAAGTAGTAAGAAGTAGGATAACTATCACCATATATCACCAAAGAAAGTTTTTTTTTCAACTAAAAAATTTTATCGACACTTTAACGGCTTGGAAAAAAACAATAACTTTGTTTTATGTCTGAGTTCGAAACAGCTAACTTTCAGGGCTGTAGATTATTGCACGAGGATATACACTTGTTGTTTATAAAAGCGCCTTCAAAGAGGAAAATTAGGGCTTTGTGTAAAATTCTCGTAAAGTGTGAATTGATCTTTTAGTTTCCTTTTGTTTTTAGGTGACTTTTCCGAAAATGAAATGAAGAATACGGTAAAAAATTGTTAATGTATTTGGAAAATTTTTAATTAGTATCAAGAATTTTCAAGTTTGATAAAAAATTGTTAGTGTTCCCCTTTGAAAGTTTTATGTCAATAACTTCACAATATCGCAACTTTTTGGACAAAGTGCCGACTGATTTTCATTAGGAATTGTTGCTAACACCTTACCTTTTTTAGCGCTATCTAAATTGAACTTTGACTTTCTAAGTGATATTCATATTTCATGCGTCACTCCCGAAAAGGCAGCCATAATTTCTCGAAACCCGCAAAAGATAGAAAGCTAAAAACTGGCAACTATATAGAGCCACGATAGAGGCATCGAAAAAAAAATTTGATAGGGGTCGCTAGGTACATAAATGGGGGTGGTTTTCTGTATTTTAGAAAAGGCTTATGCTAGAAAGTTGAAACTTACTACGTATATGTTGATGTACTACGGGAGTAATTAAAGCAAAAAAACTTTCATATCTTTATTGGCATACGGTGGTGGAGAAGAAAAATTGCCGTGAAATGGATTTTTCCAGATTTTTACAAATTTCGTTTAGGCATACCGAGCTATCAAATTAATTTTACCTTTGCATACTCTTTGAATAAGCACCTAGAAACATATTTCCAAATTTTTTCCATATTCAACCCCTTAGGATAAAGTGGTTGTGTGCATTTTCACGAATTCCAATATATTTCTTAGGTCTAATGAGATATGGAATTGACTTTCACTTCTAAATGCCTTCAATATAATCGGAAAAAAACAGATTGAAGCATTTTTCAATATTCAACCACCTAGGGGGTGTAAATAATTGTTCAAGTTTTCACACATTCCGAAAAATCTTTTACATTTAATGAGATCGAATTCACTTTTACTTTTATGGGGTTTATGGTCTAAAAATTAATTTTTAGGATTTTGCGATATTCAACCCTAAAATGGTTATGTTTTTACGTATTCCGACATACCACTTTGGTCTGATGAGATATCGTTTGAAAACCGCTTTCAGGATTTTTTGATATTCAACCCCTAAAGAGATATGCCAACAGTCTAGTCGCAACTTTATTATTTTTTAGGTAGAAGTCCGAAACGCGTTTAATCCTGAGTTTCGGTGTAGGTTACTTACTATGCAACTGACAACCTAAAGAATAACCAGGAGGCTATTTGGAACGTTATTTTTTAGGTTGTCAGTCAAACTTTGTATTATATTTCAAACTTAGCCCCCAACAGAAAGAACTGCCTCACGCTGAAACTATTTTTCAAGTTTTCTCGCTCTGACTTCTGCACGAAGAATAACTAGTAATTTCTTCATATTAAAGCACTAAAACTCTAGGTAAATGCCTTCAATCTTTTGGAGTGATCTCTTCTATAAATTCCCGAACCAAAACCGCCGAACCATAAATCCTTTCATTTTCTGAGTTTGTATTAATTCCGCCTTCCTCACTACGAAAGGTGATGTATGAACTGAATCAGTGTCAGTACAGTACCTATAATGTATTTAAATTTACTCAAGCGATTGATCTTATAATACATCAAGTCACAATCCAGATAGCTGTAAGAAACTCCCTTAATAAAAAAAAAGCTTTACATTTTTCGTACGACAAAATTTTAGCTTGCTTACAGAGTAGCAAAACTATTTTCCATACAACAATTTCCATAACAATTTATCATCAAAACGTCTTACGAGTCACACACCATGTTTACACTTTACAAAAGTATTTGTGGGTTTTTGGTTCTCCCGAACGGATATGTCAAGTCATATGAAATAAATAGTACTGAAAGTAATCAAGAAAAGCAATCCATCTATGTACGTTGTATCCCGCCGCAGCCGATCATAAAAGGGTTACTATTTTGCGAATGTATAGGTAGGTACTCCATCACATAGACGTGTACTTTCGGAGAATAATGAACACGAATAGAGTGCGAATATACCGCATACCATATATCCTTCGTACCGAAATTCAACCGCAACATTTATGGAAAGTACTTGAGTTCCTTGGGGATTCAACAAACTTCTTTTATCACTTCTTCAGCAGTAATTCCGTCGTCGGGCACCAGGATCAGTCCAAGTATGTCGTTTTACTTTTTGAACACAAACAACCACCAACTTGAAGACTAGGACCTATTCAAGCCCAACAGCAAAGAGTTAAAATTTCTGTTTACTAAAAGACAGAACAAACAAGGAAATTGGGAAATAGGTACATACCCCCTTTGCAATTTCTGGAGTAATCTCTGATTCTACAAAAATACAAATAAGAGACCTCAATGATGTCCCGACTTATTGCATTTTATCTTTTAAGTCAAAGTTTGGAGCAGAGGAAATGATGACAGCGAATAAAATTTATGAGATGAAATACACTTTGATATTTTCTACTTGTAAGCATTTTTTTCCAATAAAAATTTAAGTTTGTACTAAAAGTAGCAAATAACAGCAATCTTTGCTCTTAGAAGAGCTTCGTAAAGTTACAAAGTTTAATTTGTGTTTGAATATGAAATGTGCAACGGTTTGGGAGTTTTTTGTGTTACGTTTACCAATTTTTGAATTTAGTTTACTTATTTTGTCCGAAGACGGTTAAACCTCTTAAATATTTAATAATAATTTTATCCGACAATCTTTCCGCTACGGTACTGTACGGATGTTGAATGTATCTTTCCATGAGCATATACGAGGGGGTCAGGTGCCCTACTAGATTCTATACGTCTTAAAGCCATCCGTGTACTAGACTGTAACATCTTCTCCAAACTCGGAAAGACCAGATTGCTATGATATACGATCTCCCAGAGCCACCACATATGGCCCAAGGCACTTACCTGATATCGTGTTTTAGGGAAATCATCGCATTTGGATCGGATTCATACCAAAGTTCAGCACAACTGTTGATTACTGCAGGAATATAATAATAAATAAATAAGATAAATATATAATAAGGTCCTCCCTTTTGGCTACTTCACAGGATCACTTAACTAGTAAGTCTTCATTGACTTTCGAATTAAATCGACAGATTTTGTGCTTTCTTGGAGTTGGTTCCATATGAAAGTTCTGTAAAAAATTCAATAGCGTAACTGAATTACGAGTACAGAAATTCATAGAGTAGTCTCAAAAGGTTTTCGTCATATTCTTTCTCCATTCCAAAAAAAAAGTATTCAAAATGCAAGGTTTAAGCGTTCTAAAAATTGAACAATACTCATGAACACAGATTTTAAACAATTTTGGCATTACGAACTTGGTCTTAGTAATTTGATTTAAACAAGCGAAAAACAAGTAAGGTGGATACGAACCACTTTAAATTGCCAAAGAAGTTTGACTGTTTAGATCCTATTCAGTATTGTCGTCAAAAACAAAGCACTGGGGGTAATAGGATCTAAATTGTTGTACTTTTTTCAAATTTTAATTGTTTTTGGTTTTGCACTATCAAGCCAGAAGACTATCTGGCGACGCGATCAAAATATCACACATTCATATTTTATTCACGCACGTAATTCGGCGTGAATTGGTCAGCATTGAGTCCTCAAAAGTCTACCATTCGAAGCCCAACGTGAAATCTAATATAAAAACAAAATAATGTAGAAATAAAAGAAAATATAGGTATATTTACTATAAGTATCTGATATACTAAACCTTTCTTCTAAGCCTTCCTATAGTTTTGTCATTGTTTTAGTTGATTGTTAAAATTATCCTTCCATGGTCAAAATTTATAACAAAGTGTTATTTTATTGTCGTTACTTTTCCATTAATTTCAATTGCAGTTTATCATATCGTCAGCAGTCGTATAATAGCATAAAATTCTTCCGCTTCAGGAGTCACCAATAAAATACGATTCTGTTTATGACACTGTGTCCGTTCATACTTTTTAGTGCTCTGGACTTTAATAATTATTTTCCTTTCGAGGGCAACTTAAGTGTTTCATTAGCTTTACGACTTGTACGTATAAACGATGTTGACCATTAATTTCTTATGACGGTGTTGACTGCTGTTTTAAGATTGAAAGGACACCGTCACCTGAAATGTTTCATTGCGTTATTGACTACATATGAAGAGACTACAAAGTGTATTATTATTGCATGAGTGGAAAAGTAAGCAGCGACTAATTAGGCTAAATAATGGTCATCAAAAGATTATTATTTGCTCATTTGTTTCCTATTTACAATACAAAGAATTGGTTTTTACTGTAGTTTATACTATAAGCAGTAAAATTTATTTAGTAACTTATGCATAACGTAGTCTTGAAATAACTTTTACTCAGTTTTTCCATAATGTTACTTCAAAGTAATAGAAGTATCGTACCTATACTAACAATAAACCACCCGAGACCACAACCGAAATGGAGCACGGTACAAATAACGTAATTTGACGATGAGCAGGGGCATTTGTCTCCTGTATTTGTGAATTAATGGGAACGATGACCATGCAATACTCACACCAACTATCTCAATTGTATGTTAAACTCTCTATCTTTCTTCATTTGGATTTTCTAGCCGCTTTTCAGCGCCAAGACTAGCCTAAGTCGAAACAGCATAAGACTAGGCGGTAATATGTCACTCTTTTAAAACTCGAGAAAGTGAATTAACAAAATTTATCAAGAGAAACAACTGTGGTATCATAAAATGTTTTCTAAAGAAAAATTGCTATTATTAGCTGGACCTTTCCAAAATTATTGTTAGTGATGATTCTTAACAATAGATTATTTCTACGTCCATCCATCCGGTGACGCTACCAAACTAGTAAACCCTTAATTTTACTGAATCACGCAGTACTAGCAAGTGCCATTGTTAAATTGTTTGGAAATTTGGCTATTTTTGCCAGTCAAACGTTTATTTATTAATTTTTTAGTAACCTAAAAGCCACTTCCATATGAATAATTCGTGGTATTTCAATTCATATTTCACTGTAAAGCAAACTTTAACTTTTTAAGGCTTTGATGTATGAATTTGTGCTGCTATCACATAAAAGTTTCGCTCATATTTTGCGGTTTAAAGGATAAATTCTGTTTGATAACACGAAGCAACGACGTTGAGCTCTTCTAATCATACCCTACGATTAAAAAATATTAACTTCATACATGTAGATTAAATTTTAGTTTGATGATATAATAAAATAGTAAATTTATTTAAGAAACGAAATGGAACTAAAAGTGTTCTTAAGAAACCTAAAGGTCAAAACATAAGTCGTTAACGTACCTGCAGATCAATCAATTTAAAAACAAATTTAGTTCAACCAGTTTAAAACAAGGAATAACCAAAGAAAACTAAAAATATTTACAACAAATATAGATGGTGTATATGCAATTCCAACTTGATACAAAATTTAACTTTTTAGCTAAAGCTAGTATTACACTGTTTGACCAACTGGGCAAATTGCAGTATTAATAATTGCAGTAATAATAAATAATGCGAGAAAGCAAATTTGACCGAACGAATACTGTGAGATTAATTTCAATTCGCTATTTAGCATTGCTTATAACTGCAATTTGACAACTTGGTCAAACAGTGTAATACCAGCTTTAGAATCGATATACAGGGTGTTTGGTACTCCGTGCACGACCTTGTAAGGGGTTATTCCTTGATATATTTGGAGAAAAAAATTGTTCTACAGGGTGGGTCAATTTTCAATATTAGTGGAGATACAGGGTGGTTAAGAAAAGTGTTTTTGACCGGTACCCTCACTCACTTAAAACGTTATATCTTGAAAATGAATAATCACAAGGCAAAGTGTTATAACTCGTTTTTTAGGCAATCAAATTACCTTTCATTTGATGTAACAGTCTAAATTGTAACTGCACCCAATCTTGAGATATTTACTCGAAAACACCAATTTTTGCTACGTGAACCCTTAAAATTCAGTGATCAATGTAGTTTTTCTCAGAAGACCCCATTATAAACATGTCATTTTAATTTTATTTTTTTATGAGCCGTATTATTACCTACAAAAGCTGCATACATATGTATGAGTTACGATTAACATTTTGGAAGTAATAGGTAAAAATACATATCGCATAAAAATTAAATATTTCAAAAGTCAGTGCCATAAAGTGGACCTCGTTTAATTTGTCGGTAGTACTGAAGTATTTTTATTGCCCATTTATTACTATTTAAAGTATGTAGGAAAACAATGAAATGTAACTGAGTTTCAACATAATTGATGCTTTTACCTGGATGTGGTAGGTAATACTGGGTGCGGTACTATGCCTTTTTTAATAGGGTGCCTTACAAAATAAAAAGCCTTTAAAAGCAAAACTACCTTCATATTTTTCTCAGTTTTAGTTACGTTGCTAAAAGAAGGTGTCAGTAGAATTTAAAAAAATTATTTCAAAATGCCTGAGTACTCCAATGAAGAATATGCTGACATGATGTTAATTTATGGAGAGTGTTACCAAAATGCACGAGCCGCGCGGTGGCTTTACCATCAGAGACATCCCCATCGACGGACACCTGACAGGAGAGTATTTCAGGACGTTTACAGGAGAATTAGGGAAACTGGCAGCGTTAGAACAAGGAGAGTAAATGCAAATCCTGCGCCTATAATCGCTGTTCAGATTGACGAAAGAATACTGCAAACAGTGCAAAATGATCCATCGATCAGTATCCGACGCTTGGCATTGCAGTTTAACGTATCTACTTGGAAGGTTTGGAGTATTTTAAAAGTAGAACGCTTCCATGCCTACCATCACACACCAGTACAGGAGCTGCTACCCATTGATTTCCCCAAACGGATGGAGTTTTGCAATTGGCTCCTTGAACGACAAATAGATGACGACAATTTTTTCAACAATATTCTGTGGACGGATGAGTCCCAATTTACCAGAGACGGTATCACAAACTTCCACAACCTACATACGTGGGCTGAGAGCAATCCACACACAAGAAGAGCGGCATCATTTCAGCACAGATTCAGCGTCAATTTATGGGCAGGCGTGATTGGTGACGATTTACTTGGACCTATTAGGCTTCCGCGTACTCTAAATAGCTCCAATTACTTACAGTTTTTATCAAATGATCTACAGGACTTATTGGATGATATTCCACTGGTACGATTGGCTTCCATGTTTTACCAACACGATGGTGCTCCAGCTCATTACGGCCGACAGATCACAGATTGGTTAAATTCCAATTATAGCAATCGCTGGATCGGTAGAAATGGACCGATACACTGGCCCGCAAGATCTCCTGATCTTACTATTATGGATTTCTTTGTATGGGGACGGATAAAGGACCTAGTCTACGCAACGCCAGTGGAAACATTGGAAGATCTAAATATCAGGATCGATGCGACAGCAATAGAAGTAAGGCAGCAGTTGAGGAATATGAATACCAACAGAACACTCGCCAAACGAGCTTTAGCGTGCATTCAAAATGAAGGTGGCCATTTCGAACATGTATTATAGCAAAATTTTTTTTTAATAAAACATAAAAACCATTATTAAATTCTTTTAGTTCAAACAAGTAGTGTAGATCAACATGCACATGCACTGACTTTTGGAATATTTAATTTTTATGCGATATGTATTTTTACCTATTACTTTCAAAATGTTAATCGTAACTCATACATATGTATGCAGCTTTTGTAGGTAATAATACGGCACATAAAAAAATAAAATTAAAATGACATTTTTATAACGGGGTTTTCTGAGAAAAACTACATTGATCACTGAATTTTAAGGGTTCACGTAGCAAAAATTGGTGTTTTCGAGTAAATATCTCAAGATTGGGTGCAGTTACAATTTAGACTGTTACATCAAATGAAAGGTAATTTGATTCCCTAAAAAATGAGTTATAAGACTTTGCCTTGTAATTATTCGTTTTCAAGATATAACGTTTTAAGTAAGTAAGGGTACCGGTCAAAAACACTTTTCTTAACCACCCTGTATCTCCACTGTTATTGAAAATTGACCCACCCAGTGGAACAATTTTTTTCTTCAAATATATCAAGGAATAACCCCTTACAAGGTCGTGCACGGAGTACCAAACACCCTGTAGACAAAAACACACCCTACTGTTCCATTAAGTTTAGATCTTATATTTAGAACGGTTAGCATCTGCATGTAGGGTATAGGTATACATATATAACAAGTTTCAACTTGATAGCATACGCCATACCCACAATTGAACAATTTTTCCACCACAAATTTTACCACACCAATCAATTTAAATTTTGAAAATGCAAAGCTATCAGCTCTAGCTAATTACGATGTTGTTACTTTCTATTATCAGTGGCTCTAGAAATGTATTCATAAGCGCCCACCTGCTTAAATAATAACGTCTCCCTTATTCTCAGAGTAGGGGTCTTCCGGTAAGCTACTGGGGAAGTGAACTGCAGCGCCTCCAGACTGGTCTCCACCATCCGTCACTTCGCCAAATGTAACTAGGCTCAACTCCTGAGAAAGAAATTTCCGAAGCCTAGACGCCTCACAATATTTGCGGACTGAGACTCAATTTTAAACTTTCTAATTTAGCCTTGTACCTGTCTCGATTTTTCACTTTCCCATCACGCTTTACCTTATTAAACAGCTTCCAAGAAGATTCCCTAAGTTTTCTTAGTTCGCCATGCCTGCGAACTTTCCTCGGGCTCCTCAAAAGCCGTTACCATCAGAATACTATTGAAAGCACATATTTGCTATAATATCTTTTTCACTTTCCAGATCACATGATTTCGAGATTCTAATTAATTACCATACAATCCTTGTTCTATGGCGCTACAAACTATATAGAGCTTTAGCCACCTCGACGATATTATTTAAATTGTGTCTTTTGTTGGGGACATCATAACACATTCGTTTGATTTACATGTTCCTACACTCTAAGAAATATTGGAGTAAATATACCATTATTATAGTTGGCAACTGTTTTCCATCGATAGTAATGGTAAAATTACATGCATATGTAATTAGAGGGAAAATTACACAAATAAGTTGTAATAATTACACAACATCTGCGTAATCAATACACATCAGTGATGTAATTATTTTACAATAGCTGCGTAATCAATATACAAAAGTGGTGTAATTATTCCACAGAGAATGCAATTATTACACACTTTTTGTGTAAAATTCCCATTTTATTATAGGATAGAATCCTCCATTTAATTCAGATTTATATTAATACGTTAAAATCATAAATTAGAAACACAATTTCACAATACATGCACTGTATTAAATTGAATTGAGTTGACAATGATATTACGGTTACTGATTCGGAAACAAATTTACAAATATTGCACAAAAACATTTGGTTGATATAACAAACCTGACGACGTAAAGTAGAATGAAATGATGAAATAAATTTTCGCGGACTTGCTTATTCTGGCGTAGTATTAGTGTTTAAAGTAAAATTACACCAAGCCTGAATTTACTTTATTAATGGTGTAATATAATCATGACGCCTAAATTTACTCTTTTATAGAACAATACATCTATTTCATTCACCTTATTCTGTATTATTACCTATTTGTGCACTAAAAAATGATTATACGTCAATAATACATAGATTGTGTATTTATCCACTTCTTTTTGCTTTAAAGACAGAGTATTTTTACAAACTGTTTTTAGAGTGTAGAGAAGGTTGCAGCATTGCTGATTATCCGGTATTAGATGTCAGCCTATCATGCAGCTTCCGAGGAAAAAGGAGGATGTAAAGATTTTAACAAGAATCTTAATTTTTCGATGCAATCAGTAATAAACTTATTCTCATAATGCAGTTAGATCCATCGTAATAATACTTATATGTCGGCATAAATATATCACAGTAATTTTTTTATCTGAAAAAACACGGTCAGTTTTGAGAGTAAAAAAATGTATTCCTGACCTTTTGTATCTACAGGTTCTTATATGAAAATCTTGGCTTGGTTCCAACACACCTTGAAAGTTGTGCAGCGGTGCTACTTGTATATTGGATAATATCCAATAACCATAAAAACACTACGGATATGTTGAAGCACAGTATCAGGTACAGGCAGAACGACGACAGGATACATTATCAAAAATTCTATCTGAAGTAGTTTTCCGGCTTATGGATCCACCATTGTAGCTTATTTCTCCTTTCTGCAGAAAAATAAAAAGATAGTTGGCACATCAAATACGTTATTCAATTTGACGCTGGCATCGTAACTTAGTATTAAAGGTTTTCAAAACGTGTTAAACTCTCAATGGATGTCCCAGAATTGGATGACAAAATGTATAGAGCTGATGAGATTTTGGGTACAAAATCAATTGCAATTGAACGCTACTTTAGATTGGTTATATTGAGAAAATTTCGAAATTTCTTGAAACAAAGTCAAAAATTACTTTCGAAGCATTTTCATTAAAATGCTTAAAATTGGATTTGTTTTCTTCTGGAATTTCTTTCTGAAAGTTTAAATTATTTTATACCTTATATCTACCTATACTTTCCCAAAAAATATCGATTGGATTGCAAAGCGCCAATGGGCCAAAAAATGTTAGGGCATAAACAAATATATATCTAAAACACCTTCCAGAACTCAGTGGCGTGGCGTCCATGGAAGCAAGCATTGCTTCCCTTACATTTTGCGGAAAAATATTATATCTAAAATACGTTTTCTAAATCGCGAAAAAAATCATGTTTCAAGCATTTTCTTTGACACAGTCTAAATAAAAGTTCGCAAGAAACTACACGCGAATATCGCACACAGCCGATTTGGCAACACCACGAAAAAGACAAGCGATGAGAAACCAAGAAGAAGACACATGGAAGCAATTTGACAGTTGCATCTATGAGCGTTCATTTCATTCTGTAGTAAGCCCACTGTGACGTCATGAAAAAAAAATTTCGTACACGCCACGGTGGATGCAATAAGATATTTGCTTCCACACATTCCTGGCTGCGGCGGTGAAGCTATCAGCAGGCAGAGATCTGATAAGAAATAAGTGCTACCAGAGTAGGATAGGAATTGAATTTTGATCGAAGTTTGGAATTGAATTCTGGTAAATAGTTCAATTATATTTAATTTGGTTTTTAGATCTCAGGAACCACTTACGCTAGGAGACTGAAACTTGGAACTTATGTAGAACTATGATAGTGGACCTATTTGCAAAAAAATTGGCGATAAGGGTTGAGGAGTGTGGGAGTGGAGGGGAAAGCAATGTGTTCGAAGGGCTTGAAAGCTGGGGTTGAAACATTCTAAAATACATATCTCCTGAACGGTTGATGTCAGAAGATTGAAACTCTGTAGTTGCCTTAAGGGATAATAGGAGATTAATCAAAATCTAAAATTTTTGAATCGGGTGGTGGTGTGTAGGGGTTGGGGTAAAAAATTTTGGATTAGAATATCTTCCGAACCAATTATATAAGGAAGGTAAAATTTGGTTTGTGTATATAGGATTACAAGTGGAGCCCATTAAAATCTTTAAGGTGGGAGGTGGAGCACAAAAGTGGGGCGATAACCATTTTTAATAAAATTTCATTTGTATATCTCAAGAACCGTACCACATATGATCTTAGAAATTTTACAGGAGTTAGGCCCAGCAGACTTCTAACAGGGAAAAAATGTTGGAGGTACTGCTGAAGGGGCTGATGGTGGGAGGGGGTGGAAAGAAAATAATATCAATTTTTATTTTTCAAAAACCACAAACCATAGAAAGCTAAAAATTGACTACATAAATCCAATAAAGAGGTATAACATTTTCCTCCTAGAAACATTTTTTTTATATGGGCAAGGCAGTAGGTGGTGGTTTTTTAAATCTCAAAAACGGCTTATGAAGAAGAAAGTTGGAACTTAGTACGTATATGTACGTATGCTACTCAAGAAATTAAAGGAAAAAAATTCAGATTTTTATTGGCATAGAGGTTGAGTAAAACAAATATCCGTGAAAAGGGATTTTTCCACATTTTCACGATTTCGTTATATAAATGTATATTGGACATGCCGATATAGATTTTATTTCTGCGGGTTCTTTATGTAAGTACCTAGAAATGTTTTTTTTCAATTTTTCGATATCCAACCCATTAGGGGGTGTAAAGTGGTTGGCATTTTCACGAATTTCCATATATTAGGTTTAATGAGATATTCAATTCACTTTTATTTCTAAAGGCTTTAAATTTAATTGAAGAAAAATCTGATGCAGCATTTTTTGATATTAAAACCCTGGGGGTTTTCACGAATTCCGAAAAACTTTTATGGTTAATGAGATCGAATTCGGTTTTACTTCTATTGAGAAAAATACGTAAATAAATAAAAAAAAATCTCCCAATACTCTGGGCGAAACTTTATAATTTTTTTTATAGAAGTCCGGAACGCGTTTAATGATTAGATGCGGTGTAGGTGACTGCGACTGACAACCTTAAAAAATAATGTTCCAAGTAGCCTCCTGGTTCCCGTTCGTGATTGCTGGGTGCTTTTATATTAGTAATGTTAAAAGTAGCTAATGGAGGAGGTTCAATTAATACGCAGTAAATTTGTAGGTAGAATAATAATAATAAATTTTGGATATTAACCAATTGCTTCCCCTTGTTGAATTATCAAGCCACGCCACTGCCAGAACTTATCTAGGAGAAAATAATAGGAATCGAGTTGTCGCAAAAATTAAAATATTCACTTTTTTTAAACTGATCTATCGAAGTTCAGGTCAAAAATACAAGCTAATTTTTTCTCATTTCCCGTTTCATTCGCAAAAAGCAAGTGGACTGATTTTATCTCAGCACTCTTTACTAGATGTGCATTGCTGCGACTATTTATGCAACTTGAATAATAAATGGAGGATGATACAAATATCAATATATTATATAATTTTAAAAATTTTTGTGAATTGATACAGCATACATTAACACAACTGCTAAAGAAAGTTAAGTGAAATAGCGATGTTTAGAGGCTTTAACTACTTACTCTATTCAAGGTGAAGTTAAGATTCTACTTAAAGCTGAATCCAAGACCATAAATGAAATCGTGTCTTATATTATATATTAACTTAAAGATTACATTGGATTGTATGCCACTTTGTTAAATATTTGACTATTTTGGCTGGCAATCAAATAATCGTAAATTCTTCTTTTTAGTCAAATTGCTCATGACAAGACCTGCTTGAAGTACCTGAAAAATTTGGTTGGGTCATATGCCATATTGTTTAGTCAAATACTTGACATCATAGTGCAGTGCAGTACAAATATGAATCAGCCGGGCCATGACGGTGTTTAGAACAAAATATATTGAATTATACGCACAGCGTTAATAATATTTGCAGTATGATCAACAAACATTGGAAGCCGAAAAGTTAATTTAGTTTTCCGTTGTGAAGTAGTAGGTAGTAGTAGTAGATATAAGTAGTAGGTAGTCTAATTTATCCACTGAAATGTGAAGGTGGTTCATCGACAAATGTATTCTCGAGAATAGAATATTGCTCTATTCATTTTGGTCGCACTTTCTACCCAAAAATAAATGTTTTATTCAAAAAGAAAATTCTGTACATCAACAAAATTTTATTTTGTTCAAAAATTTATAAAATTAACTGATATTTCGCTCAGTAAAATTTTAGTCATAAACTGAATAAGAGTAAGCAAATAGCTTTAACTATTTCTTTAGTGTCGGAATCTCCGTGATACAACGCCCATCAACGCGGTAAATCTCAAACAAAAATAACAACCACAAAATAATGCCACAACTTTATCCGAACCCCTTTATTATGTGAACCGAAATTTTAAACCGACTCAATTTACGGAATAAAAAATGTAATATCCGCTGGTAGAATAATTTTAAGATGCGATGAAAGGGATATCATCTTTTCAAAACAGCTCTGTCTTCATTTCGTAAACTGAAGTATAGCTTATTCCTTCAGTATGTCGACTAGCTAGGTAAGTCTTCATATGAGTACATACGCCTGTCTATCTACTTAAATATAGGAATATTACAAAAAAAAATTCCTTCAGCCTTCTATTTACAGTGTTTGTTGGTTTTATCTTTTCATTTTCCGATTAAAGTATTGATTGATTAAATTTTGGTATTTTATGGAAAATGTAGATAGCAACCCAAAAAATGCTGACATACCGAGAATATATTATGTATCGATTCAAGCTTCCATCAAAATGTGATGCTGAAGAGAATTGAAATTCGATCTCAAGACGTATAGAAAGCAAAAATAATATTAAGGAATGCCTTTGGCCTATTAAAAGGTATTATTAACAAAATTGATGAATGACAAACTGAACTAATGTAATGTGGCGTGTATGTTCGACGTTTGCAAAAATCCCCCTTCTAGTCCGCTTTAAAAAAATTGTCGACATAAATCATATATGGGGCCGTCAACATCAGCATATTATTTGATCTTAAATTTGGGTTCTGTCTACAAAGTAACAAAATTAAAAAAAATTGTATTTGTTAATGTTTCCAAATGTGTTACTCACCTAAAATTTGTTCATTGTCCTTCTCTCTGTAACTATTCAATTGGTGATATCTGTCATTATTGAGTTTCGACATTTCGCGAAGAAGTTAAAAAGAACATGCTTTATATTGAGATTGTAGTTCATATGCCAGTAGTATCTACTTGTCTTTCTTTATATATTCGCGTGTTTGTATAAAAAATATATCTTGACAACAGGCCTCTACAGTAGCCCTACGCAGGCGTTAATATTGAGCTTTCTTTCCTTAAGCCAGTATCTCACTGTATGCCATGCTGTCAAATAAAAAAATTGATTAAAAAAGTGCTGTCAAATTTTTTCCGCCAAAATAGACTTTGTGTAGAGCCAGTAAAATAATGTGTCAAACAAAAATTTGACAATTACAAAATTTTGCAGCATTTGCCAGGAAAATAGTAAAATATTTGACAGCGTGGCATATAGTGTAATACTGGCTTTCTTGAGATATAAAATTCTGAATTTTAAGTTTTCGACCCTGACCCCTCACGCCCACCACCAAAAATTTTTGTCTACCAGTGGTTTTTTGGGCCTAATTCCTGAATAAATTTCTAGGTCCTAAAAATTCGTACGATGCATTTCTTTAAAAAAAATTTCTCCAATTTCCTTGACCTACTGCTCACTTGAACAATTTTACATTTAGCATACTCCCCTTGTAGACATACTCGTATGCAGAAACCTAATTCGATTTGCATGTACCTCTGTGATTATTAAATACAGAGTCACCACAACTCACTATTTGAATTTTTTCACAAAATGAACTACCTATCTTTAAAATTTTGTATTTGTGCATGCCCTAAAACATTTATCATATAAGAACCAAGTCGTACTTGATTGTGTTAATTAGTGCGTAAAAATCCATCTTAACTGCTGAAATCATTAATTTTTCAACAGCCTGCGTGGGTCGGCGCAATATAAACGGTAGAAGCTAAAACCTCTCCAAATTTCGTCCTTATAAATTCTGTCACCGTCTTGAATCGGTTTTATAGCGTTTAATTACAAACTCCATATAACTATGTTTAATTCACTCAACCTTAAATCGTCATAATAACCTTTTGTTGCTGTTAGCTACGAAATTATTTTACGGACCGAAACTTCAATAATACTACAGTTGAGTGTAGTTGGATGGATTTATGTAATAGGAACGTGTAACCTTTTAGTATAAAAGGGAGCTGTTTTTTATTGCAAATATGACGAAAACAACAAATTGTTTAAGGAACTTCGAATTTAATAGCCTATTACATACATATTATTCTTTATTATCCATTATAAAAGAACGTGATATCATTTCAAGACTTCAGGATAATATTATATTGTTGTGAGCTAGGGGACGCCGAGATTTCAAATAAAAACACAATTCGATAAAATTCATAAAAATATATATTGCTTTATTAAAGTCGGTTTAAATGTACACACTATTGACATTTCCAAATTATTAAGTGGCTTCATGTTCGCTCCCGGGAGCATTACACTGTTCATGCCTCTGTTGTCAATGAAAAACTGATCCAGTATTCAAGCCGTGCTGTGCTTATATACTATATATGTTGAGTCGAGAGCATTTTCGGGACAAATACCAGTCACAGTGCTGGAAGAGGTACATGCAATATATTGAAAATTGTATTTTATGTCAATCGTAATCGTGAATTTTAAATTTTTGGTAGCTGTTATTTTTAAACCTTTATAGTGATATCACATCGCTTCTAACGCGTCGCCTCGATCCAATTCACTAATTTGACACTTGCGCAACTTTTATTTCTCATAACAATAGACGGCGACCGGTTAATAAATATCGCGAATGAATGCCTCTGCCACAAAAACTATTTTCTAACAGTATATAACTGTTTTATTTTTCGGGCCAAAGTTCTGGAAGCGTCTGAAATTGCTGTCTCATCAGACCTAAGAGATATGACGAATTGTGAAAACGTTGGCTGTTGAATATCGAAAAATTGTGAAATAGGTTTTTAGTCAATTACGTAAGAAGCCACTTAATATCTCATCAGACACTAGATATTTTGCAAAATTCGTGAAAATGTATGCAACCCCTTCACACCCCCTTGAGGCTTGAATTTCCAAAAAGGGTAAATTGGTTTTTAAGCCATTACATGAAATGTCCGGAGAAGTAATAACCAATTTTATATCTCATCAGACCTAAAGGATGGCGAAAATTGTGTAAACGAATGGAACCTTCTTACACCCTTTGGCTGTATATCCAAAAATCCTGAAATTATTTTTTGGACGTATATATGTAGAAAGCCGAGGAAATAAAAATTCGATATCTCATCAGATCTTAGAGGTATGTTGGAATTCGTAAAGACATATGCAACCCTCATGAAATGAGTTTACAGCCTAGTATACAGGGTGTTTGGTACTCCGTGCACGACCTTGTAAGGGGTTATTCCTTGATATATTTGGAGAAAAAAATTGTTCTACAGGGTGGGTCAATTTTCAATATTAGTGGAGATACAGGGTGGTTAAGAAAAGTGTTTTTGACCGGTACCCTCACTCACTTAAAACGTTATATCTTGAAAATGAATAATCACAAGGCAAAGTGTTATAACTCGTTTTTTAGGCAATCGAATTACCTTTCATTTGATGTAACAGTCTAAATTGTAACTGCACCCAATCTTGAGATATTTACTCGAAACCACCAATTTTTGCTACGTGAACCCTTAAAATTCAGTGATCAATGTAGTTTTTCTCAGAAGACCCCATTATAAACATGTCATTTTAATTTTATTTTTTTATGAGCCGTATTATTACCTACAAAAGCTGAATACATATGTATGAGTTACGATTAACATTTTGGAAGTAATAGGTAAAAATACATATCGCATAAAAATTAAATATTCCAAAAGTCAGTGCATGTTCATGTTGATCTACACTACTTGTTTGAACTAAAAGAATTTAATAATGGTTTTTATGTTTTATTTAAAAAAAATTTGTTATAATAAATGTTCAAAATGGCCACCTTCATTTTGAATGCACGCTAAAGCTCGTTTGGCGAGTGTTCTCTTGGTATTCATATTCCTCAACTGCTGCCTTACTTCTATTGCTGCCGCATCGATCCTGATATTTAGATCTTCCAATGTTTCTACTGGCGTTGCGTAGACTAGGTCCTTCATCCGTCCCCATACAAAGAAATCCATAATAGTAAGATCAGGAGATCTTGCAGGCCAGTGTATCGGTCCATTTCTACCGATCCAGCGATTGCTATAATTGGAATTTAACCAATCTGTGATCTGTCGGCTGTAATGAGCTGGAGCACCATCGTGTTGGTAAAACATGGAAGCCAATCGTACCAGTGGAATATCATCCAATAAGTCCTGTAGATCATTTGATAAAAACTGTAAGTAATTGGAGCTATTTAGAGTACGCGGAAGCCTAATAGGTCCAAGTAAATCGTCACCAACCACGCCTGCCCATAAATTGACGCTGAATCTGTGCTGAAATGATGCCGCTCTTCTTGTGTGTGGATTGCTCTCAGCCCACGTATGTAGGTTGTGGAAGTTTGTGATACCGTCTCTGGTAAATTGGGACTCATCCGTCCACAGAATATTGTTGAAAAAATTGTCGTCATCTATTTGTCGTTCAAGGAGCCAATTGCAAAACTCCATCCGTTTGGGGAAATCAATGGGTAGCAGCTCCTGTACTGGTGTGTGATGGTAGGCATGGAAGCGTTCTACTTTTAAAATACTCCAAACCTTCCAAGTAGATACGTTAAACTGCAATGCCAAGCGTCGGATACTGATCGATGGATCATTTTGCACTGTTTGCAGTATTCTTTCGTCAATCTGAACAGCGATTATAGGCGCAGGATTTGCATTTACTCTCCTTGTTCTAACGCTGCCAGTTTCCCTAATTCTCCTGTAAACGTCCTGAAATACTCTCCTGTCAGGTGTCCGTCGATGGGGATGTCTCTGATGGTAAAGCCTTCGCGCGGCTTGTCCATTTTCGCGACACTCTCCATAAATTAACACAATGTCAGCATATTCTTCATTGGAGTACTCAGACATTTCGAAATTATTTTTTTTATTCTACTGACACCTTCTTCTTTTAGCAACGTAACTAAAACTGATAAAAATATGAAGGTAGTTTTGCTTTTATAGGCTTTTTATTTTGTAAGTCACCCTATTAAAAAAGGCATAGTACCGCACCCAGTATTACCTACCACATCCAGGTAAAAGCATCACTTATGTTGAAACTCAGTTACATTTCATTGTTTTCCTACATACTTTAAATAGTAATAAATGGGCAATAAAAATACTTCAGTACTACCGACAAATTAAACGAGGTCCACTTTATGGCACTGACTTTTGAAATATTTAATTTTTATGCGATATGTATTTTTACCTATTACTACCGAAATGTTAATCGTAACTCATACATATGTATTCAGCTTTTGTAGGTAATAATACGGCTCATAAAAAAATAAAATTAAAATGACATGTTTATAATGGGGTCTTCTGAGAAAAACTACATTGATCACTGAATTTTAAGGGTTCACGTAGCAAAAATTGGTGGTTTCGAGTAAATATCTCAAGATTGGGTGCAGTTACAATTTAGACTG
The DNA here is from genome assembly GCA_951812415.1 of Beris morrisii. Classification (NCBI taxonomy): domain Eukaryota; kingdom Metazoa; phylum Arthropoda; class Insecta; order Diptera; family Stratiomyidae; genus Beris; species Beris morrisii. Next base: position 23,052,575 of record OX638311.1, read on the forward strand.
TTACATCAAATGAAAGGTAATTCGATTGCCTAAAAAACGAATTATAACACTTTGCCTTGTGATTATTCATTTTCAAGATATAACGTTTTAAGTGAGTGATGGTACCGGTCAAAAACACTTTTCTTAACCACCCTGTATCTCCACTAATATTGAAAATTGACCCACCCTGTAGAACAATTTTTTTCTCCAAATATATCAAGGAATAACCCCTTACAAGGTCGTGCACGGAGTACCAAACACCCTGTATAACAGTCCGTGGAAGTAAAAACCAATCTGATATCTCATCAAACCTACCATATATGTCGAAAACTGTGAAAAAGTTGGCAATCTAAGGGAGTCCTCCAAAGGGTGAATATCTAAAAATTCTGGAATTAATTTTTGACGATTATATAGGAAGGCTTGGAAAGTAAAAATCAATTCGAATTTGTAAAACTGCATGTGACCCCTGGAGTTTGGATATCAGAAATTCCTAAAATTGGTTTATAGGTGATTATATAAAAACTCTGTAGAATTTAAATCTAATTTGATAGCTCATCAAACCTAAGAGATATGGAGAAAATTGTTAAACGTATACAACCCCTGACATACACCCACTTGGTAGTTAAATATCCAAAAACTTTGAAATTAGTTTTTAGATAAATATAAAGAAAAACCGAGGAATTGAAAATCAATTTGATGTATTATTACTTCTAAGAGATATGACGGAAAAATAAAAAAAAAAAAATTAAACAGATATGACGGAGTTCGTGAAAACGTGTTCGACCTTTCATACCCTGTAAGGGGTTGAAAAGGTAAAAATCCTGAAAAGGAGTTTTAGACGATAAGCCCGTGGAAGTGAAAAGTTATTCGATATCTAATAAAACCTGAGGGATGTGGCTGATTTCGTGAAAGTGTATACAACCCACACCCTTAGAAGTCGAATTTCAAAAAATGCTGGAAGGGTTTTCTAGCCATTTATGTGAAGAATCCGTAAAATTAATAAAATGTTTCAATATTTCAGAAGAATTAAGAGTTATGGCGAAATTCATGAAAATATATGCATGCTTCGTACCGCAATGAGTATTTAAATTTTTTTTTATATAGATCTACATATACTCTCCAAGTTTCAACTTTCTAGCATAAGCTCATCTATATTTATTTATTTATTTAATTATTTATTTATTTATTCGGACACACTGTACAGATTTAAGAAACCCAATTACAAAATATGTTAAAAAGAACAACAAAAAAAACGGGAGCGAAAAAATTTTATAAAAAAGAAAAAGAAGAAAGAAAGTAATAGTAAAAACACAAGTAAAAAATTATTGTATGAATAGTTAAAGTTAAGAGAAATTAAGTTAAGTTGAACATTAGCCTGTGAAAATTAATGACTTGACTAAGATTTTGAATGCTAAAAAAGATGTGGACAGAGAACCAACTTGGAGCCTATCATGATTCCTTTGTAGTCAAACCAATGGCGAATAAAAGTAGACGTTAGTCGAAGCCGCAGCTGGGGCGAATATAGAGACAGACCTACTCGGTCGCGAGGTAGAGCGAAACTCAAGGTTAAGATGTAAGGTAGAGTTCATGATACCGTTAATAACCTTAAAGAGAATACACACGTCAAGATACAATCTGCGCTGATTTAGTGAGGGAATATTGATTAAGGGGTTATGCCACTCTAGAGGCTGAAAAAATAGGTCTTTTTCGCGATTTTTTTTCAGAAAAATTACAAAATAAATCGAGATTACGAAAATGGATATTTATAATACATGTTATTGACTATGTACAGGAATTTTTTTTAAGCAATTAAATTCAAAATAGCGGCTGTGCAGCGTTTTTGCGGTGACGTCTCCGTTTTTCCAGGGTCCATGACCGGACACCTAGTGCCTGTAATTTTTGAATTATGATAAGCTAATAAATTTATTTCGATTACATATAACAACAGCCAGAGAAGTACGTAGGATTTTTTCGATATTTTGATTTTTAGCCAAATTACGCACTTCTAAAGTGAAAAGTGTGAAATTTGCCTAAAAAATCGTCAGAAAATTGTTAATAACAAATGAACTATGCAATATAAAAAAAAAATCCTACGTATTTCCATGGACAATATAGTTTTAAAGATATATTCAAAATTTCAAGTGAATCTGTTGAAAATTGTCCGAGTTATGTTTCTGGCCAGCTTGAAAAATGTAGTTTTGAGATAAACGCGTTTGAAGTTTTAAGTAGTAGAAAATCATGAATAATTTTGCAGGCGGCCTTGTACAAAAATTCGAAAACCGAGTCCTTAGAGACTTTTTTCGGCCATAAACTTTTGGGACAGCATTTTTGAGGACCTAACGAACAATTTAAAAAAAAAAAATCGATTTTTTGAAAACTCTAGAGTGACATAGCCCCTTAAGGATAAACGTTCACTGTAGGAGCAGGAGGGTAGGTTATATTTGAAGAGGAGTGATCGGGTAACCATAGGGTTAGTTCATTAAGATCAGACTGTAATAGAATACAGTCACTTCTTGAAGATATCTCCCTGTAGATTTTGAGGTCATCAGCGTAGAAAAGGAATGAAGAGTGAACGTGTAAGGGTAGGTTATTAACAAAGATTATGTGGGCCAAGTGTTGAGCCCTGAGGAACTCCAGAGAGCGGGAAGAATACAGTAGACGAACATCCATTAAGAACTACACACGAACTGCGTTCAGCAAGGTAGGACGCAAACCACTCCAAAAGAGTATCACCGACGCCACAGGCTTGTAATTTTGTCAAAAGCAAGCTATGATCAACTGAATCAAAGGCTGTGGAGAAATCAGTGGAGACAATATCCATCTGCCTTCTACAATTAAGCGTTTTTGCCACTGTATTTGTGAATTCTAAAAGATTAGAAGCAGTAGACCGGCCTTTGAAGAAACCATGCTGTTCATGGAAAATGATATGACTTATATTTTCATATAAATATATCGCTATGGGGATTCTTGCAGATTTGCCTTAGCATTTGTCTTGATACATATATTTATTCCATAAGGCATCTCGAAGAATCTCGCAACCAAACCAACATATCTGCATTGATTGTATCATGCATGTGGCTATGTATTTGTCTGTGATTGCAACAGTACACACATTGCTGAATTGATCGGAATATGGGCTTCTTATACATTTGGTATGTAGCTATTATATAGTACAACCAAATTTCAACTTCCTGTGCTAACGCGTTCTGGATTAACGTAAACTCTGTCGAACAGAACTTTCTAGTCTCCATCACACTTCAAAATTGTTCTATAAATTTCATGTGTATAAAAGCCGAAAATTTCAGGAGGTGGCGAGAAGTCCAGGTCATAAGCGTTCCTGAACTCATTTATAACTAAACTCATAAAATGTCCATGAACGTCGCATAATATTTCGCAAACGACGAAGAATGTAAAAGTCAAGGTAAAACTTCAAGCGGAATGGAAAATTTAATACGAGGCACGATAAATACATTTTTCATGTCAACTATCCCGAATAGTTAGAGGAAAAGTACTTGCAGTTAGTATCGGGCTTTTATGTAGGGCCATAAATTAATGCAGGACATTTTTTTTATACGGAGTCACCAATCCTGCCTTTTATTACTCATGAGAGGACTAATGTGAATACAATTTTTAGTTTCGTTTTTTGTTAATGTTTTTTGAATAGTATGTAGCTTTAATACAATTAAATTATCCTTGAAGGATTTGAATCATCAATATGCTTAAGATGTGTAGTATGGTGCTAAAAAGGTTCACATCGCTTCTGATGATAAAATAAGTTAAGCAATTTTAAAGGTTTGAAATCTTTTTTTTAATCGTTCTATTTTCAAGAGTTAATTGTGATCTATTTACGAATTTTTAATTAATATTCCACAAAAACCTGAAACTTGTTCTAAAAAACTAGCCTTGTATAATATGAAAGTATCCCTAACAGAGTTACATCCTGATACACCTAGCTGAAATATCATTATACGAATCAAACTTCTACCTCTATTCGCTGCATAGTCGTTGCAAATAAAAAAAACTTTTAATTGAATTTCACTGCAGCTATTTGAGTTTGTACAAAAACTGAAAACTAATGAAATTCAGAAGTTCAACTAGCAAACCTTCCGGGTTACTTTGTTGAATCCACCTATCGAAATTTTCCCGAAACTTATCCAGTTGTTTTTCCTGTTGTTCATTTTCAGCTTATCGTCGAAATCAACAGCCAAGTGGCACTTTTCCGGGACATGCTCATCCACGTGGGACAAGCTCGAGACTCACCTGAACTTCGTGAAAAGATCCGAAAATTGCGCCGAACATGTGTTGAAGCGTGTAAACATACGGCCCAACTAATTCTTCCGCAAATACGAAGGTAAGTGAAAAAAAGTCGATTTTTCCAGGACATTTTTGCACGGATCAACATTCAACAAAAGTGAAAATGGACATACGTCGAATGAACGGAGAAAGAAAAGAAAATAATGTCCTTGTCGTATCGCTAGCCATGGTCCTTTACGGTTATTAGGGGCTATTTAGTAAAGATGTGGTGGACAGGACGACGGCTATGATATGTGTCCAAGTGTGTCATATGTTGGATATACCTAAATTATGTCAGAGCTAAAGTGGACATAGTTCCTAGAGGAAACTAATAAACTGTAGGGGAAAAAAAATCAGATATGTAAGTCGATGGTTACTGGGAGTTAAGGAAGTTATGGGATAGGATAATAAAACGGGTGGATATATTACGGTTCGTTTTGATAAACATGATCCTTCGGGATTAAGCTCCTTGTAGTATTTATTCGATGTTGGCTTATGAAATCACACTTGTTCATTATGCATTAAGATTGTGTAGAACTCCTTGATGCGCAAAAACGTAATGAAGCAAGGATAAATTATATAAATATGTTTAGGGTGCTTACTGCCCTAAGAGAAGTGGTTACATGCACAAATAATATTACAACATTTTTCCATGATCAATTTTACATAAAATGTGGAAAATTTCATGCGGCGTAGCAATATTACTACCCAGTCAGTAAATTTATGAATTAAATGAGTAAAAATACGCAGTTTTAAGAATTACTCTCAATTTTGTTAAATTTAATGAAAATTCGTAAATTTACTACATCAATGCGGAATATTTTACTGCTTTAATAGTAATTTTCACAAAAATTTTTACTGTGTACTGTTCATCAGTGTGGATTTAAGCCTATTTTTCATCAAAAACGCTTTTAAATACTGTTTCTTGTATTTCAGGAAGCTTATGAATTTTAGTTTTTTATCAACGCGGAAGACATGGTCTTCATTTTTAAGAGTGCCTGCATCGCCACAACTACACATTTCGACTTTGACCACTTCCCCGACTATGACTCAAAAACAAAATTATGTTTTACGGTTGGCAGTGGTTTAAGCACTTCTGCCTTAGTGCTTCCCGGACTTAGTTGCGCAAATAATAAACTTGCGCCCAGACTGTTAGAAAATTTTTGATTTTGAGTTTCATTGCAAGTTACTCTATAAAATAGTGTGCAGAAGCTGATATACGTACATGTGCAAAAAGTCCTGGAATTTTTTGAAGGTTTATTCGTACGAAAATAGTGGAATTTCGGAATCTGTTAATTCATTCCTAAAACCCAATATGTATGTCGTCTGTAACCAGTACGAAGGCGGACATTTTACTGTCCAAAATCTCAAATCCTTGTAATACCTAACAAAAATTCAAAACAAATCAAATTTTACTTTATTATTTTTTAATAATAAAGTATTGTGATCGACCTGAAATTTCAAAAAAATTTGCTACCCTGAAATTTTGTATTTTCACGTTTTAAGACAGGTGAACCCCAAAAAAGCAAAAAAAAAAATGTCCGTCTGTCCGCCGAAGACGCCGTACGCCGTACGCAAAATCGTTTGAAGGCGCGTAGCTCCCAAGCCCGTTGAGATATTAAATTGAAATTTTTATGGTGGGTAGATTGGGTGAGCCCCTACGACTGGTATATTTTCGAGGGGTGGAGGTACAAGGGGAGCGTTTTAGACGAAAAATTTTGGTTTCTAGATCTCAGGAACCACTTATGCTAGGAGGCTGAAACTTAGAACTTATGTAGTACTATGATAATGGACTCAATTGCAAAAAAATGTGGGGGGTTAAAAACTTTGGATTACAATATCTTCCGAACCAATTACACCAGAAAGATAAAATTTAGTTTCTGGATCTGGGATCATAAGAGGAGTCTACTGAAATTAAATTTTTTGAAGGGGGAGGTGGAGCACGAAAGTGGGGGGACAGCAATTTTTCAAAAAATGTAGTTTTTGTATCTCAGAAACCGTGAAAATTTTACAGGAGTTGGGGTCGATAAAATTCTAGTAGGAAAAAAAATGTTGGTGGTGTTGGGGGTGATGGTGAAAGGGGGTGGAAAGGAAAACATTTTGATTTTTATTTCTCGAAAACCATAATGAATAGAAAGCTAAAAATTTAGGATTATATAGAGCCACTATGGAGACATCCTAGAAAAATAAAATTTTTGATAGGGGTATCAAGGTACGGGGAGAGGGGTGGTTTTTTATATCTCAGAAACGGCTTATGCTAGAAAGTTGAAACTTAGTACGTATATGTAGATGTACTATTAAGGTACGCGTCCACTAGAGGCGGGCCGCATCGCAACGGTGCGGGACGGATTTTTGTTTCTGCGTCCACTTGGGACGGATCACGACAGACGGAAAATGCCGACCCCATCTGTTTCGCTGTGTCCACTGTGATGGGACGAGGTGGGACGAGCCGGGGCGCCCATCTGCTTTATCAGAAATCCGCTCGCAAAGCAATCCGCCAGCAAAATCAATCCGTCGCACACCGATGCGGCCCGCCTTCTGTGGACGCACTTCCATAACAATGTATGGCAGGCGGATTTTTGCGATGCGGCCCGGTCCGGCCCGTCCGCCCTAGTGGACGCGTACCTTTAGAGTAATTAAAGCAAAGAAAAAGTTCGGATTTTAATTGGCATTCAGAGGTTGACTAAAAAAAATTTCCGTGAATCTATATTTTCACAAACTTTGTTAAAACGTTTAGATATGTCGAGCTATCAAAGCAATTTTACTTCTGCGAGCTATTTATATAAGCGCCTAGTAACGGTCTTCAAAATTTTTCAATATCCAACCCCTAAGGGGGTGTAAAGTGGTTGTGTACATATTCACGAATTCTGATATATTTCTAAGCTATAGTGAGATTTGGAATTCACTTTTACTTCTATAAGCTTTAAACGTAGTCGGGGAAAACCCGATTTAAGTATTTTTCTCAATTAAACCCCCTGGGGGTATTGTTCAAGTTTTCACTGATTCCGAAAATCTCTTAGGTTTAATGTTATCGAATTCGCTTTTACTACTATGAATTATTCTATTGATAAAAAAATAAGTAAGTAGATAAAAAAATCTGCCAACAGTCTAACCGCAACTTTATTATTTTATGGGTAGAAGTCCGAAACGTGTTTAACACTAAACCTACCACGACGGGTCAAATGACCCATTTTAAACTTTTTGTCAGAATTTCTTCTAAATAACATTCACATTTTTAAATTTAATAAATAAATATTTTTGAATCGTTATTTGGAAAAATTGCTTAATTCATGTACCAAATTGTGCTACATTTTTCACTATACATAGTACAATATATATATAGCATTTTAAAGACGGGTCACTTGACCCGCTGTGGTAGGAATAGGTATACATGAAGTATCGGTAGGTTTAGTGTTAATGATGAGATGCGGTGTAGATTACTATGCAACTGACAACCTAAGAAATAACCGGGAGGCTATTTGGAACGGTATTTTTTAGGTTGTCAGTCGCATAGTAACCTACACCGCATCTCATCATTAAACACGTTTCGGACTTCTACCCATTAAATAATAAAGTTGCGCCCAGACTGTTGGCAGATTTTTTCTAATATGAATAATTATCGGGGAATACAGTCATTGGTCTATACATTGTCGCAAACACAATGAAAGTATTTAATTTCGAGATTCCGCATTCGTCTTTATGAAGTGACTGTAATCTTGAGTAGCTATAAAAGAGAAACATCATTACGGTGACTTAACTTTTTATAACATCTTCTACTCGCTCGTCCTTTATAAATATTATTACAACTGCTAGGAACTTATTTCTTAATAATCAAAACTCCTTAGTATCCTCGATACCGTCGTCATTAATTTTTTTTAGCGCAATATTCACAGTACTGTACTCATACTTAGTAGAGATTTTATCGGAATCTTTCGTCCTTATAAACGGTGCTAAAAGACGTTCGTCATTAACTTTACAGCCTCCAGTAAGTAAACTCACAGGATATGCCACTAATGCCGAAATAATGAAACCAATTAGTGAGTAATACATAAAACTAATCCGAAAAAGCCAGTGGATTTCGTCATGTGCAGCTTCTTTCTTCTTCCAGATTTCGTCCAAGTAGCTGAAAGAAATTTCGTGAGCATACTTTTTACGATGATATTTGAAGCATTTACTTTGTAGAATTGAACACAATTTCAGGACATTGGTCGGTATAAAAATGCAATGGAGGTTGCTTCGGCGAAAACTGAGCACCAATAAGTATGACGCCGACACAAGTCATGGCTAGCATGCTACCGGTAATTATTCCCTAAAGAAAATTATGATAAAATTTACAACCCCTTCAGAAGTGAAATTAAAATTATCTGGAAATTATTCATACTTTTGTATTAACACTTCGTGATAACATGCCAAGCGTGAAAAGAGCCAGCATCGTGCCTGATGTTAAGCCGTGCAGTGAATATGCCAAGTGCATAATTGCTCCAAGTTTTTCAACAACGAACACCAATGACGTGGCAATTGCACCCAGACTTACAACAATTATCTAAAAGAAAAAAAGGAAGCGCCATTAATTACGATTCTTTGATCAAATTTTATTTTAAACTTACTTTCATGATGTTACTTCGTGCCTTTTCATTTAGATCTTTCGTGAACGGCTTGATTAAATCCTCGAAAATTGTTCCGGCCAGGGCATTCAATGAGGACGACATTGTAGCTAATGCAGCACTAAATATTCCAGCGATAAAGAGTCCTGGCAGTCCTACTGCATCCTTGGCTATGTTCATCGTGAAAAACGGCAGCATTTGATCCAATTTTTTTACAATGCCCGTCGAAAAAGGATCGCAGTGTTCATAAATGGAGTACATTAGAATGCCAATGTAACATGAGCATGTTTTAATTAAAACAGTTCCAATACTGAAAAGCCAGACGCAACTGCGAAAAAATGATTGGAGTGATTTTAAAAGCTTTTAAATGCAAAAAGGATACACTGAAAAGTCCTTAGCGGATTACTTTTTTCTATTGTTAAATACCTATACACGATAGATTTAAATCGTGGCTCGTTTGACTATAAGCCAAACAAAATTTAATGAAAAGAACTAATTTTGGAAAATAAAAAGCTTCAACTGACAAATGAAGTTATCCTGTTCACGTAGGTGATAATTAATTAACTTTACGTGACGATGATGTCCTTTTAATCAGTTCACACGCGATTGGATGAAACCATTATGCGGAGTAGGTAAAGGCTCCATTAAGGAGGGTATTTTAAAGTGGATAAAATCTTCAGGTGGATGTCAAAGATATTCCTGACTTTCTCTAGTAGGTTAGGTTAGATAAGGTGGAGGCAGCGGAAGCAGCCAGACACATAGACCGCAATTAGTCTGTTATGATCCCATATGTACGGGGAAGAAATACCCATGTGATCCAAGATCATCCCAGCTGAACGACCCTGCCAGCCTGGCAAACTGTTTTTTTTTAACTTTACAACCCTCTGCCCAGAGTTCTTTTGGATTATTCTGGAATTCTTAGTTAGAAGATAAGGACTCCGTGTTGATATCATCACAGATTTCCAAAACACGCTTGAATAACTTCGTAGATATTATATAGTTTGCTATGCTCCACTGGTAGCTTCCTACTTGTATTTTTGGCAGAGCCAGTTGGATTACCCGGCCCTCTTCAAAAATGCCGAAGGATTTGCCTTTTGCCCATTTACAGCTTCTTCAGTTTTGAGGGTGGCTTTACTATCTTTCCTTCTTACTTTGCTTGATGTTGTTATTGTATGTGCATTTGGACTGACTACAGAAGAGTTACTGATAGTAGGTACCTCCGACCAGAAAGCCGCTGTAGCCAACATATTTTTAATTTTTGGTAGTTCTCTGCGATTCGACCTACCTAAATCCAGCGGTCCAGCTTGGCATGGATGATGGAACTTATACCAGTGAAAAAGCCGTTAAAAAGGCGGTTCAATTTCGTGATTAATACACTCCTCACTTGCGTCAAGATTTATGAGCTTCTCCTTCTGCAGGAATGAAATTAACGAAATTAACTCCTAAGCTAGGTTTTCGCGAATTAAATATACATTTTTTTTCGGCAGGCTTATTCCTTCCCTCAGGCTATTTCGACCATTTGCGGAATTCATAGTTTAACTAGGTTCAAGTATGTGAGCTCCACAGATTAGTGAATCCTTCGCTTTTTGTTGAATATTAAGTCCTCTTCCTGCTCCAAGCTGGTTTGACTTCTAACAAAATTCAAATCATGATGGTCTCTAAATTAACGAACTTTTCCCTTTCCAATAATATTACTATCAACAATGAAAATTTTTATTGGAATACAATAAATTCTAAACGGAATGTAAGACATATATTTTTTTTAAGGATACCGAACTGGACTTAGGAGGTTAGCCTTTAATACACTGTAGTGTACAGTCCAGTCAGGTCAGGGATGGGAGGTCAGAAATCGGGCCGGGTATGGCAGTGTACTAGTAGGTGTTAATAAATTTTTTTTAACGTATTAAAAATTGCACTTCCCGACAAACAACTAATCTTCTATTTTTACTACACTTTACACTGTTTCACATTTTAATTTAATGATACACCTGTATAAATTTCGGTAGACAAAACTTGACAATCTTATCGGTTCTGTTTACATAAAATTTGAGTAAGTAACAGTATACTCGTGTTATGATGAGAATAGTTGTCAAAGTAAATGGAAAATACTAAAAACAATAGATCATTGCATTGGACAGACGTACAGAAAGACAGATGGATAGACGGGCAACCGGACTGACAATTGAACAGACAGACGCAACATATAGACGGGCAAATGACCGATGGACAGACCGACAGTCGGACGAATGGACAGATGGATAGGCTGATAGATGGACAGACGAATTAGTGGATAAACGAACAGACGGAAAGAAGGACAAACTGATGAACTGACGGACCGATAGATTGACGGACAGGCAGATAAACGGACGAACAGACGGATAAACGGACGGGCAGACGGAGAAATAGACAGGGTGACAAACGGACAGACGAATATTTATACGACAGTCGAACAGATGAGGAAATGGACAACCGAACAATCGGACAGACGAAGGAGTGGAACAGAAGTGCATTTATGTAGATAGATGGACATACAGACAAACAGACAAACCGACAAACGGATTTATTTTTATTTTATTATTTTATTAATCTATATACATACTCACGTTTTTGCTTTTCCGATAGTCGGCAGTGATAAGCACTTCTGTATAGTTCCCTGACTTGCACTTTTTTGTGCCAACCACATCACAGTAAGGCCCATACTCACCGTCCAAAATGAGCTCCTCACCAAAGGATTGGGATTAAAGCTACGGATTAAAATTAACTTAGAGCCAATCAGTTAATAAGCTCGGAACTCACTCGAAAAAATTCAATCGTCCTCCTCTATCGGCAGCTTCGAATACATCACCAACGTTCCCAACAGCTCTGGTTCCAAAATACACCACCGCTATCACCGAACCCATCATCGAAATAAATTGGATAGCATCCGTCCATACAACCGCACTATGGTTCACAATTATAGGTTAACATTTTAGTGACCGTATCACAGCCTAACAACGGCTTACCGAAATCCACCGACTGTTGTATAAAAGATGCAAAGGATGCAAATCGCAACGCAAATGTAATGGATGTTAAGTCCGCTCACTATGTAGTAATTTATAATACTTTTTCAGAACACTGAAATTCTAGGTAACAGAAAAAGCTCACCTTGATTTAAGGCCAATGCTGGTATGTAGATGATGATAGGAAGTATCAGGATACGATCGAAAGTGTACACTATACTTGCAGTCATCTTAACTCGCTGATCGAATCGCTTTTCCAAATACGTGAATGACGACGAGTAACCCAGCTCGTAGAATACCGGCAAATAAAGGTAATTGAGCGAAAGTGCTATCTATCAAAGCACGAGTGCAATTCATCAAATCCACTAAAATCTACTTCAAAGTTCACTTACGAAAATCATCGGTATGAAGGACATGACGTACTGAATCCCAAACGCATATACATCAGCCGGCACAGCAAGCATGGTAATTCCTGAAATATGACTGAACATGGAAACTATGATACTGTGCAAGGACTCAGCGTCAAGGACCACTTACCCAGATATAAGGGAAGCAGCAATCGGCAACACCTTCATCTGCTTGCTCCCCAGAATATACTCTTCCGTGTTGTCCTGCTTCTGCTTCGCAAAGAACCCATAGTAGATGCCAATGCATCCCGAAATCGCCAGCATCAAGAAGAACAACCCATAATCCAAGGGTGTGAAGAACGGCTGGCTACTATCAGCAAACGCACCAAAACCGCTGCTTATCGTCGAAAGCGTCGCGGAGGAAGATCCTTGAACGCTCATATTCGCTCCTCGAAATCTTAACAAAAGTTGACTACGGTAAGTTCGTCCAAGTGCGAGTATAAGTAGGTATCGGGTGATTTAATCTTGCCGATGAATACACAAGGGAAGAGTGTAATCAGTGATGCGCGACAAGGGTGATTTACACGTAGCCAGATTAAGCGATAACGTTCTTAGGTAATCTCAACGATGCATAAAGATAATGAAAAGTTGAACGGAAGGAATACCATAGTGTAGTGATTTCTGCTGCGAACCGGTTCCAATTTTTCGCCAAATCATCCCCAGATGTTATGAAATAGAGAGAGCATGAGTAGCTTTCGTGATTTATTTATTTTTACTTCTTGTTAAGTAATCATCTTTATTTTTAAATATGCTGAATACATAAGTGTTACGTCAATGGTAAGAGATAAAACCAATTCGAAAATTTTCCATTACCAATATTTGATTATTCATCGATTGCAAATGAAACTCTCATCCTTTTAGACGAAAAGTATTGGTTACCGCTTAAGCTGGGAAATTGAAACTTGGAATGTATATAGACATACGATAGTAGAGCCGTCTGCAAACAAAATTCTGACATGCATGAAGAATTACGGATGTGGAAGCAAAACAATGTGATCGAAAACTGGATTTATGATATGCTAAAATTCTCATATCCTGAACACTTGTTGACCATTTGTCAGTATATCAGAGAAGTACTATAAAAATAAAGTTTACAAGGGAGGATGTAGCGCGTGGGATTGAGGGTGAAGAAATTTGGATTACGTTATCTCACGAGCAAATTTATAAGCATTTTCACAGGCAGCCAAGCGGCAATAAAATCCTTTGAATCGACCTCAACAACATCAAAGGTTGCCGTGGAATGTCAATCATATTGTTGCGAGCTAGGGGTTCGCCGGGATTTCAAGTAAAACACAATTCGGTTAAAATAAAAATAAGTGATTATTTATTAATCGCACTTTAAATTCACAGAATTAAAATCGCACAATAATTCGCACTGTATGGCAGTACCGCCCGCTTATACCATATATCGCTTGACTCGTTCACTTTCGTTCTCTCTCAACACGGTCGCGTGTACTCGCTGGCTGTCACAGTCGACGTTATCCAAATTACTGTGTCCCTCGCTGAAAGCTTTATCTGTTTTTATACCACTTGTCTGTGATCGAGACTGTTCTTGAATCTTCGTTCAGTGGTGTGTGTGTAGATGATACCCGAAAGCTTGAGATCTTTCCATTTGGCCCTCTACGCTGTTCCAATACATTCGAGCGCATTTGAGCACATTTGATAAGAAGTGGGGTATAATCGTGTTGCTCCGAGAGTAAATAAGAAGACTCAACTAGGCTTTTGATTGGGTTACTTTGCAGCTTAGGTATTCGGTTGTTATTGTTTCCCTATTCGTAATCGATCGAGTCGCGCGGTGGCCAGGCTTACACGTAACAATATCTTAAGGGGATGCCAGAACAGTTCAATATACGAGGGCGGATTGATAATAACGTGCAAAAATTGAGAAAACATAATTTTATCCGGAAAAATTTATTTTATTTTTCAACGTAGTCTCCTTTTAGCTCGATACACTTAGTCCAGCATTTTTCCAATTTTTTGATCCCTTCCAAATAATATGATTTGTCAAACCCTTCAAAATAGGCGTTGGTTTCACTTATGACGTCAGTATTCGTGGTAAATCTCTTTCCAGCAAGCCATTTTTTCAAGTCTGGAAATAATATAAAGTCGCAGGGTGCCAAATCCGGAGAATACGGTGGATGAGGGAGCAATTCGTACCGTAATTCAAACAGTTTTGCCGTTGCAACAACGGACGTGTGAAACAACACTTTTTTCTTCGCGAAATGAAGCCGTTTTGCCTTGATTTCAATATCCAATGAAACCAATACCTCAGAATAATATGCTCCCGTCATTGTCTTTCCTTTCTCCAATTAGTCGGTGAATATCATTCCATTGGAATCCCAAAAAACTGTCGCCATAACCTTTCCAGCCGATAGAACGGTTTTGCCTCCTTGAACCGACATCCTTCCATTGTTTTGACTGTTGTTTGGTTTCTGGAGTGTAGTGGTGAATCCATGCTTCATCAACAGTTACGAATCAATGAAAAAATTCATTTGTATTACGTTAAAACAGTTGCAAACCGTGCTGCGAAGTTGTCACACGATTGCGTTTTTAGTCGATTGTGAGCAAACGCGGCAGCCATCTTGCGGATAGCTTTCTCATGTCCAAATGGTTTTTCAAAATATTCCAAACATGTTCAAATGAGATGCTTACTACGTTAACTATCTCACGCACTTTTACTCGACGATCTTCTATCACGATATCATGGATTTTATCGATCATTTCTGGCGTGGTGACCTCATTTGGACGACCTGGACTTGGTATGGTTTGTGTGCTCGCACGACCACACTTGAATTCAGAAAACCATTTGTAAATCATTCGGATCGATGGTGCAGAGTCCCCATAATGCTTATCTAATTTTTCTTTGATTACTTTAGCTGTTTTCCCTTTTAAAAAATTGTGTTTAATCAACACACGAAATTCATTTTTATCCATTTTTAATAATTTTTATAAGTCGACTTGCTTAGACGGCTGCTTCTCGAAAACTAAACGAGGTATCAGGCTTAAACTTTGCAGGTAATCTATTTAAGGATGGTACAGGTAAAAAAAAATAACGAATTCCTTACCTGCCCACTCCTTCTTGATTTTTGCACGTCATTATCAATCCGCCCTCGTACTTCTGTACTGGCTGCCAGGGCACACGGATATTCCAGGTATGGCTGACGAACTCGTTCGGTGCGGCACAACCATTTAGATTATTCCGGAACATCTGGGTGTGCCTCTCTCCTCTTGTAAACTGCTACTCGGATTGGACTCAGTTGAGAAAACAGACTCAAGATGGGCAGAGGGTATTACATGTCACAAAACACTGTGAGACAGCTCTGGCTGAAGCTGGATCTGAAACGATCTAGAAGGCTGATTTTGCTCAAAAGGGTGTCGTGGCCGGACACTGTTTTATAGGCTGGCATGCTAAAAGACTCGGCCTCTTCTCAAACGAATTCTGTAGAAGCTGCCTAGATGAAGAGAAGGAGGAAACAGTCCTTAATCTTCTATGTACCTGTCCAGCTCTATCCACTCATCTAGGAGCTTACTTCTTCAACAGTCTTAGGCCCGTTCCTACGATGTTCAGTTAAGTTCTAACTGGAACTTTAACTGATAGATTTTCATACAAAACTTCTAGTTAAAGTTCCGGTTAGAGTTTAACTGGAGATCGTAATAATGGCCCAAAGTTACCTTGCTGCAACGGAGTTTGCGAGAATCCAACGCTTCATTGCAAGCTCTAAATGGTTCAGCAAGTAGGACCGGATTCAATGAGACTGTGGTATCACAACAGACCTTTTCAGGTCTAAGTGTGTCCGTGTTCTCACGGATAGCCACGCGTACCTACCTACCTACCTAAAGTCCCGCAACAATATATCGCAATTATTATACGAGCCTATGTTATTAAATTAGAGGACAAATCGATAACTTTTATTATGTCTTACGTCTTTGTTAAGCTCAGATTTAAAATGCATTAAAATTAGAAAAGAAAAAGTTCTTTTCTCACTGCAGCTATTATGGCTAGTAGTAAAACTTTTAGTACTAACACTTAGCCCAAAGGGATTTTAAATTAATTTTCTTTATTCGTATAATTGTGGTGAAAAAAAAAATTCCCTAGGAAGTTGAGCGAACTTTTCACTTGAAATTTAATTTTTCGTTTAATTTTTTTTTCTTAGGGCTATTTAAAACTTACTTATGCCATAAATTAGCACCCTAAACTTGTTTCCGCAGCAAGAAAGAAAATAAAAGTATAATAGCCATCATCAGTAGCTTATAACGGAGGAGCTCCATTTGTTTGATTCTTCCACTTGGAAGATGCCAAAGGGGTCGACAATTTATAAAAGAGCCCTACCATGTCGTCGCATGAAGGGATGATAAAGGGAGCCCACAAAATACAACTGTGCCACAATTTTCACCATAATCGGTGCAGCCATTTCAAGATTTCTACCTCAAGGAAACTTCATTTTGGCTATACCATAAGATTGGTAGAAGCGGAACCAGCAGGAGAAGAAAAAAAATGAAATCGCAAGAGAATTCCGGATGAAGTCATAATTTGTAAAGCGCCTGTCACCTTATCATTTTGCCAGCACACAGGAACAGAAGTTTGGCTTCGACCAATAAAAATCCCGAAAGTCTGTTTTTCTTCTTTCGATAATTTTTCAAATGGAAGTGAAGTCGAGATACATAAACAAATTGCTTCCACCATCTCGTCCTTGTCGCTTGACTGCTTCATGAAGCGAGGAATTCGACTACAATGGGATTATACTTGTCGCACGACTGCCACATGCCACTTGCCAGCCTCACCATCGATAATGTCATCCCCAAAAGGGCCAATTGAGCTTGTCAGAACCACAGAGAATGTGATACATTGGACTATCGTTGCGATTCAACCGGGGCTAGGATGGGGGCGAAAAGCCCTCAAGCGGAGATTTCCATTCTTTAGCGTGCACTTCAATAGAACTAAGATGTTGATGTAATTTGTTATTGAACCCTCCAAGCAAAAGAGTCCCCTACTTTGCTTCATTCATATATTTGAAGCGCCACTACCGATTTGGATAGATTAGCTGGAATTGACGGGATATTAAGGAAGACTCTATCATAGAAATGGATTAAAGTGGCCCAGGGGTATTTGAAGTGCCCAATCGCACCCTACTCCAATGGAAGGATATTCTTCTATGCACTCCGTAAATTTTAATGTAACTCACATTGGAGCATTTTTTCGACCTAATGGTCACCCGTTAGTTGGGTTCAATCGAAGGACTAATATCGATATCCACGTATACTGTTGTCGGGGCAACTAGACCAAAAGATGTAAGAGATATGTACCACATTCGCATATACCCACCTCAACATACCCCAAATAAGATAAAATTGTATCCCTCTCTAGAGTGTCTGGAAACTTACTTTAAAGTTTGAAGATTATATTCAACGTGACACGAAGACGAAGACGGTTCTAATGAGACTTCATTTTTCATGTTGGCATCAGCTTTTCGTTAAGGAAATTTTCTTCTCGTAGTTAGGCTTAGGCTAGGTATTCTCGTACAGGATATATGTCCTGTAGATTTGAATCGATGTAAACAAATTTAGGTGTTTGTACACAAAAGACACGCATAGTATCTAATTGGATGGATTGAGAGTGGAAGCACGATAATTATGTTTTGTATTCTTGTTTGTAATTACATGAATCTTGGAAATACTTATTTCATAAGAATATCGAAGGAAAGACGAATGGGATCGTGTCGTAGAATAATGAATTTCTTAGATAAACTAATTTTGTAATTTAATTTTCATTAAATTTTGAAATTGCCATACTTGATGATTTTATGCTTGCGTGGAAGGATATTTTCCTGTTTGTATTCAGTCATTTGTAAAATTATTGCTTATGTGCACATATCCAATTAATGAACTATTTCGTAGAGCATGAAGCAAATTCATTTTTGAACTTTAGTCGTACTGAGGAAAAAACTAAAAATGTCGCCGCTGATGTTTATGTATCAACACCGGCTAGTATTCAATCTTGAAATCGTAACATCGTCGAAATGAACGTGGTATTATTGGGTTAGTTTAACTTTACTGTTTTTAAACAAAAAATTAACTTGATATTTTGAATTTTTATGTTTCGGCTTCAGACTTTAATTGGCGTACAAAGGTGGAGTAAAAAAAATTCCGTAAAAAGAGTTTTCTTCCACTTTTTGCCAATTTCGTTAAATCTCTTAGGCATGTCGAGTTACCAAATTAATTTTATTAGGTTGTTGTAAATGAAATGTCGTTATTCTCTATGAAGTGAAGTCAGTTGCGATTTTCAGGTCTCAAACTGCCGCCAGGTGGCACAAGTGGTATTGGGTATTGAAGTATAAATACCCCTACATTTCCTCTTGAAGTCATTTCAGTTTGGAACTTCATTGAGATCGGACAGAAAAAAAAAATCTGCCAACAGTCTGGGCGCAACTTTATTATTTTTTCGGTAGAAGTTCGGAATGAGTTCAATTCTGAGACGCGGTGTAGGTTACTATGTGACTGAAAACTTAAAAAAAAGTTCGGAAAGCGGTTAGAATGGGGTCGCGCTAGAATACTTATGCCGCTGCCACATATAACATATGAATTACGTAATTTGGTCATACTCCGGGACGAGGTCTAAGTCGTAGTATAATATCAGTTGTTACGTGATTAGGAGGTTTTTCGTGATTTGGTTTTGGGCCATTACATGAAATCGGAAATGCATTTGTAGGCGATTATGTAAAAAATCTGTGGAAGTGAAAACCAATCTGATATCTCATTGGTGTTGAATATCTAAAAATACTGAAATCAACTTTTTGACGATTATGTAGGAAGCCTTAGGAAGTAAAAATGAATTCGATATCTCATTAGAACTAAGAAATATATAGGAATTTGTAAAAACATATGCAACCCCCTTGCACCCACTTTGAGGTTGAATATCCAAAAATTCTGAAATGAGTTTTTAGATATATATAATGAAAGCCCGAGGAAGTGAAAACTAATTCGATGTCTTATCACCCCTAAGAGATATGACGAAATTCGTGAAATCGTGTTCAATCCGTTTATACCCTCTTAGGGGTTGAAAAAGGAAAACAAATTTAAAACGAGTTGAAGTAAAAAGTTATTCGCTATCTAATCAGGCCGGAGTGATATGGCTGATTTTGTGAAAATGTATACAACCCATTTACACCACCTTGGGGGTCGAATTTAAAAAAAATCCTGAAAACACTTTCTAAGTATTTATATGAAAAATTCGTAGAATAAAAATGAATTCAATATTTTGAAAGACCTAATAGATATGATGAAAATCGTGAAAATATATGCATTCAATTTTCACTGATAAATTTTTTTTGCCTCCCTTCTGTACGCCAATGGATATTTGAATTTTTTTTAATCAAAATTTCTTTTCTAGTCGACTTACATATGCATACCGAGTTTCAACTTTCTACCATAAGCCGTTCTATAGATATGAAAAACACCCCCCACCCCCGTACCATACTACTATATATTTATCCCTATAAAAAATTATATTTTTTCAACATGCTACTACCATAGTTCTATCTAAATACTAAGTTTCAGATTTATATCATAATAGGTTCTCGAGATATAAAAATCGGAACTTTTTCCTTTTCAAATTGGGCGTTTTCCGGCACTTGCAACAGCTTGGAAAAATCAAAAAGATTGATAAGTGGGTTCTGCATGAGCTTACTGAGTAAAACATGACGCGTCGACTGGAAATTTCCAGTTCCCTGCTCTCCCGGAAGAGAAACGATCCGTTTTTGAACAAAATAGTAACATGTGATGAAAAGTTGATACTGTACGACAATCGACTGACGAGACCCCAAAACACATGCCGAAACCAGGCCTTCATCCGAAGAAGATAATGGTGATGTTTGGTGGTCTGCAGCTGGAGTTATTCACTATTCCTTTTTTTGAAGCGTAGTGAAACCAATAATGCAGAGAAGTATTGTGCCCAACTCGATGAAATGTATCAGAAATTGCGTGTTCAACGGCCTAGATTGGTCAACAGAGAATGAGTTATACTGCTTCATGACAACGCACGGCCTCATGTTTCAAGAACAACGGCCCAAACATTAAACGAGTTGCAGTATGAGCCTCTTCTTCATTCACCATACTCACCAGACCTTTCACCAACCGACTACCACTTTTTTAAACATTTGGATCACTTTTTGGCGACCAAACAATTCGATAATGAAGCAGCCATCAAAAGTGCCTTCGGGAACTTTCTTCGTTCTGGAAAGTCGGACTTCTACGAAACTGGCATAAATGCACTTCGTATCTCGTTGGGAGAAGTGTATTTCATATGCTGGTGCCTATTTTGAATAATAAAATTAAGTTTTATAAAAGTTACAGTTGTTTGAAATTACACTACTAAAAACAACATTTCATCTGCAACAACCTAATACTTCTGCGGGCTCTTTACTTGATCCCCTAGAAACTTTTTTCCAAATTTTTCGATATCCAAACCCAAAGTGGGTGTAAAGTGGTTGTGTACATTCTCACGAACTCCGATATATTTCTTAGGTCTAATGAGATATCAATTTCACTTTCACTTCTAAAGCATCTAGCATCTATTCTCAAAATTCAATTTCCACATATTTTTTATCACGGTGCACAATCAACAATTTTGCTAACCTTTGATAGGAAGTTGGAAATAATCATTATAATTACTACATAAAATTCTACCAGCACGTCTATTGCCTATTGCGCTATTATTTAGTTATAAAATAAAATACAGATTTATTTTTGATATGAAATCAATGAACGATTAATTGCTATGCACCAACTACATTTAAAATCGCATCGAATTGATTTGACAAGCAATTCGCAAAGACCAGAACCACCATATCACCGTGCACAATTTTCGACAAGCTATAAAAGCGATTGAAATGTAGCTCGATTCTGCAATAGTTCTTATTAGTTCAAGTAAAATGAAGACTGCTGTCGCTTTACTGATTGTTGGTGTTGCTTCCGTTCTCACATCTCCTATGGACGATAGAGAGTACAGTCCTACAGAAGGGACATTGATTCCTGACGAGAATTGGATCATGCAATTGTTAAGTCAACATGAGATTGAGATCCGTGAAAACCCCGAAACGATTGACTTTCCAGTCAACTTCTACTTGTTCACAAGAAGCAATCCAACTACTGCGCAAAGTCTTGCCACTGGTGATGTTAGTGCACTCCGTAACTCCAACTTCGATGCCAGCCTTCCAACTAGGTAGGACGAAATGGTTTTTCACTTCGATTCGATTGTTCAGAAAGACACAAATTTGTATCCTTGCAGAATCTTGAGTCACGGATGGCTAGGAAGTCGTGATGCTGAAATGAATGACATGGTCCGAGACAAGTATTTGGCTCGTGGAAAATTCAACATTATTGTGGTCGATTGGAGCGCTGGTGCCGATACTTTGGACTACATTTTGGCTGTCAATAATACAATGCATGCCGGTCAAAAGGTTGGCGCTTTTATCGATTTCCTTGCTGCTAACGGAAACTTGAATACCGATAAGACCTACTTGATCGGTCACAGTTTGGGAGCTCATGTTGTCGGTATTGCCGGAAAGTCTGTGACTCACGGAAAGATCAATACCATCTACGGTTTAGATCCCGCTCTTCCTCTTTTCTCGATTGAGGAACCAGATAAGCGTCTTGCCAAGGGTGATGGTCTCTACGTAGAAACTATCCATACCGATGGTGGAATCCTTGGATTCGAAGAGCCCATTGGCGATGCTGCTTTCTACCCCAACGGTGGAAAGGGTCAACCAGGATGCGGTTTCGATTTGACCACTGCTTGCTCTCATGCTCGTTCTTACATTTACTTCGCCGAATCTTTGGAAGCTGGCAATGAGTTCCTGTCCACCAAGTGTCCTGACTATGGCGATGCTCTCAATGAAACATGTGGAACTAAAGGAGGTACGGCCCGTATGGGGGGAGAACCCTCAAACTACGGACGTGGTGTTAATGGCATCTACTACTTGAAGACCAACTCCGAGAGACCCTATGCAACTGGACTTATATAATATAAATTAAATTCAATTAAAATAAATTACATACGCGTAATTTATTTTAATGTTTTCATGATTATTATGAATTAATTGCAGTCTGTACAGTATTTTATATTGCCATCCTTTACCGCAACAATTTCGTAAGGACGTAGCAGCTTCGTGGGTATATCGTTCTTTCGTTCTTGCGTATCTTTTCAGTTCTCAGGAAGATATTCCAATTTTTTCTGAAATTTTGACTTCATCCTGTACCAAAAATTTGCAATTATCTGAAAAAATTATTTTTCCAACTAATCACCTTTTCCCGAAATGAGCAGCGCTACATTTCGACATTGACCGCACCGCAGAATATAACTCAAAATCATAGTTAATATTTTAAGAGTGTCAGTAGCGTCACAACTTTAGTCACAACTTTAACAGGTTCCCGGACTTACCAGGTGTATAACCTTAAAACGATCGTTGACACATAGATGGCGTTAGTGAGCGTGTTAAGCAACCAAGGGACGCCATTTTTATTTTATTCAAGGGTTGGTTAGTTGTTAACATTAATAAGTGCACATCGTCACAAATTTCATTCAACAACAACCGTTTGTCCTGTGCTGATCATATCTAGTTTTTTGCCAGAAAAAGAGCATATGCTGGAAGCTCTGTTTTTTTGCTTCCATTTGAAGAAAACGGCTGCTGAATCGCATCAAATGCTTGTGGCTATGGTAACAATGTTTTAGGGGAATCAACGTGCAGGGCTTGGTTTCGTCGATTCAAAGATGGCGATTTTGACCTGAGCGACAAGAAGCGCGAAAATCGGCCCAGGAAGGCTTACGACGACCAATTACAGGCTCTTTTGCACGAGGACGATACTGAATCGCAAAAAACCCTTGCCGAGCCTTTGGATGTTACTCAAGCAGTCATTTTCATGCGTCTACGTGCCATGGGAAAGGTTCAAAAGATCGGAAAATGGGTGCCGCATGACTTGAACGATAGGCAGATGGAGCAACGCCAAAACACATGCGAAATGTTGCTCGCCAGACACAGAAGAAAGTCGTTTCTGCATCGGATTGTGACTGGCGATGAAAAGTGAATTTATTTCGATAATCCAAAGCGCAGAAAATCGTGGGTTGATCCCGGTCAACCATCAACATCAAGACGAAATCGCTTCGGACGGAAGACAATGTTGTGCGTTTGGTGGGATCAGCAGGGTATCGTCTACTATGAGCTCTTAAGACCTGGTGAAACTGTCGATGCCTACCGCTACCACCAAGAATTGATCAAATTGCACCGTGCTCTGCGTGAAAAAAGGCCGGAATATCAACAAAGACATGACAAGCTGATTTTCCTTCACGACAACGCACCATCGCACACGTCAAAACTGGTCCGCAACTACTTGGACACACTCAACTAGGAGGTGCTACCCCACCCCGCTTATTCACCAGACCTGGCCCCTTCTGACTACCACTTGTTTTCGTCGATGGCCACGCGCTCGCTGAGCAGCACTTCGGTTCTTACGAAGACGTCCGAAAATGGCTTGATGAGTGGTTTGCTTCGAAAGAGAAGGAATTTTTTTGGAGTGGTATCCACAAATTGCACGAGAAATGGGAGAAATGTGTAGCTAGCGAGGGTGAGTACTTCGAATAAATTTGTTTTTGTTTTCTTTGAAAAAAACATGTGTTTTTCTGACTAAAAAACGATCGTTATACACCTCGTAGTCCCGAAAAATAATGAAGTTGCATTCACACTGTTGGTACATTTTTTTTGTTCGCTATTTAGATGCAAGTGTGTGGTTCTTGCTGATCGTCATATATAATTAGCGCTATTTTTCAACCTTGAATCACAAGATAGTCGATTAATACGAGTACGAATGTTTAATTTTAATCTGGAAAAATCTGGTGCACGTTCATATTTAACTTCCGGCAAATAAGTAGGATGTATGCGGAATTGATTCCATAATTTGATTTTTCAATTATCGGAACATTGAAAACAAAACTGACTTTATCTTCTGCTTCGACTATAATCACAAGACTGACATTCTTTTATACTGTCGCAAAAACGCACATAAACACAATTTTAATTGAACATGTACACAATAGGAACCTAGCACAAAACTTTTTATTCTTTGATTCTTTACTGCCAATATTCGGGAAATGTTAATCAAATTCTCCCTTTACGGGAAGACGGTCTTTGTTTCATCGGAGCTCCTTTCGCCTATGTCGGTTTCTAGGTCCTGGGGCGTCAAAATTTTCCGATTAAAACTTCGCAATATGCCGACAGTAGAGAAGTTCCCTATTGGTATTCTGCCATGCTTAGCCTATTTAGGGGCGGATACTATTCTCTCGTGACTACATGCGATATTGTCTTTTGGTGTAGCAAAGTCAATACGTCACAGGATGTAGGAATATATATCAAGAGTTCGCTATGAATCTTGTTCTTTCTATGCGTCTAAACACCTACACTTTGTAACGACGGGCCTCAAGATTCAATTTTGCCCTTTTGTGTGCCATGCATGTTGGGCAGACGATTGTTCCTGCTCTTTTGTGGGCTTAATTCGGGTTTAGGTACTTGAACAAAGCATTCGAAAGGGTCATTGAGTGTAGGCAAATCAGAATAAAAAGATTCGGAGAAATGGATTTCTGTCGGGCTCGATTCTATTGTTCGTGCGTTTAACTCTGTCTGTCGAAAATAACAAAAGTTAAACTTTCACATCCCCTATACGTCGCCTATAATACGCCCCATCACCTATGTCCCGCAGTGATACCGAAGTGTAAAATTTTTATGAGCCCGGAACTCATTTTGCTCGCCGGCGTACGAGTCGTAAAGGCTTAATCAAGACAATCCTTCCAAAGACTTTCCACCTTGAAAAGGGTTCTCTTTGGCGAGAAAAGTAAATGGAAATTTCCTGACGAAAAGCACGCAGTCCGGGAAATAAACCTTGTGAGCCCGTCGTTGAAACGGATCTCAACCTGAAGGTTTTCTTCGTGTAGAGGACGAAATTTTCCCGTAACGTATTAAGCCGCAAGGGTAGTGTAATCACGAAATAAAATTTCAATTTCGAAAAACTGTGCCATTAGGTTGAAACGTGGAATTTTTTGAAACACGAAGATTGTGGAAGGTGTTGTTCAGATACGGTAGGTACATTATAAATGTAGGTATGTAGGTCATTTGATTTGGGATTTAAGATATAGTTCGTGACCAAAATTCTTTTAATTCATAGATTATAAAACGAAATAAAGAAAAGCCTGTTAAACCTGGTTTTTAGTTAGGGAAATTCATGGCGAGCTATATTGGAAGAATTCTTGGTTTAGTCTTGCATTGGCATTTACGAAATGTATCTGGAAATATTTGAAATTATGTGATACTCTAAAGAGTAGATGAAACACTGAACTCCCTTATAAATAATAGTTGAAGATGCAAGAGGCGGGACCAAAAAAATTGTGAATTTCAGGAACGGAATCCATCTCAGATCATAGTATAATTATATTTAATTAATCTGTATGTCCAGAGGGTGGAATAAGCGGTCCTAAGTGTTGGTCTAAAAACATTGGGATCTTTGTCGGTAAACCGAGAAGTATTTTCAAAAAAGAACACTGAAAACCAGTCAGAGTAACTCGGCTTGGAATCGATTCAGACTCAACAGTCAACCAAAAAGAATTCAAATCGGCGCTGAACAAATCCAATTTTAGTATGATATTTCCACACAATCTCTTTGTCGGATATTAAAATCATACCTATATTCTAAAACCCGTACTTAGCACTCTTCTCTTTGACAAGGTTCGATCTGGTTTACTTATTAAAAAAAAATTTACAATAATATCTAGAAAGAAGCGTCATATATGAGACGCGGTAAATATGATAACTTAATTTACCCTCCACTTATGCAATGTACAGACCCTCTGAAAAATTGTATATCGCTCTTGACCTTCATATACATTTTTCAACTTTGCACCATATGCTGTTTGCAAGATATAGGGAATAAACATTTTTCTATCTCTTTCATATCCCACACTGCCTATTTCAACAAAATTATTGATTTTTCAATCACCTGGTGTCTATACCACCATGCTACGTTTTAACTTTGTAGAATAAAGTGTTCGCAAGAAATGAGAATTCAAAACATTTGTCTGGGCGCAACATTTTATTTTTTGGTTAGAAATGCGTACAACACTGCCGATCATAAAACACGAATTTCGTTTTTAGGAATTACATAAAAAGTTCGTAGAAATAAAAAGCATGTTTGTTACCTCATCAGACCTAAGAGATATGGCAAAAATTGTCAAAACATGTGCAACCAGTTTACACCACCTTGGGAGTTAAAAATCGAAAAAACCTGAAATTTATTTTTAGCCGATTATATAGAAAATCCGAGTAAGTGAAAATTTGCCAACAGCCTGGACGCAACTTCATTATTTTTTGGGTAGTAGTTCCGAAACGCGTTTAATCCTGAGATGCTATGTAGGTTATTATGCAACTGACAACCTAAAAAATAACGGCCCAAATAGCCTACTGGTTCTTCTTTAGGTTGTCAGTGGTATAATAATCTACATAGCATCTCAGCATTGAACGCAATCCGGACTTCTAACCAAAAAATAATACAGTTGTGATTTTTATTATTTATTTACGAATTTTTTTTTCAAAAGAAGATTCAATAGAAGTAAAAGCGAATTCGATCTAATTAAACCTAAAAGATTCTCAAAATTGGCGAAAACTTTAACAATACCGTACACCCCCAGGTGATTTAATATCGAAAAATGCTTAAATTTCCCCATTATTTAAAGCCTTTAGAAGTGAAAGTGAACTCGATATCTCATTAGACCCAAGAAATATATCGGAATTCATGAAAATGTACACAACCACTTTATACCTCCTTAGGGGTGGATATTGAAATATATTAAAAAAAAATTTCTTGGCGCTGATATAGAGAGCCCTCAGAAGTAAGATAAATTCGACAATTTGACATGTCTAATGCCAGTTTTCCACCAAACGGACAAAACAAAAACTCAGCAAAAGCTCGTGTCGAAAAAAACAAATCTTTGACTTGGCATCATTTTTTTACAAACTCGAGCTTTTTTCGACTGTTTCTGTTCTGTTTTTCGTGTCCCGGCCGTAACTTCAAAAGGTTTCGGTGTATTTTCTTACTGAGACCGCTTCGTGGAGATACTGAAAACAAATCTGCGATAGAGCACTGTCGGTTTGGTTGAAACATTGTTTTAGATTTGTTCGAGTTCGAGTTTTTGTTTTCCGTGCTTTCAAAAACATGAACAAAACAAAAACTTAACTTGTCTGCTTAGTGCAAAACCGGCATAAAAGATATAACAAAATTCGTGAAAATGTGGAAAAAATTCTTTTCATGGGTATTTTTTTTACTCCACCTCTGTACGCCACTGAAAATTATAACTCTTTGCTTTAATTACTTTAGTATTATATCTACATATACGTACTAAGTTTCAACTTTCTAGCAAACGCCATTTCTGAGATATAGGAAACCACCTTGGTTTTGGTATCCATATCAACAATTTTTTCTAGGGTAGTCATGAATTTTTAGCTTTCTATCCTTTGCGGTTTTTGAAAAATAAGAATCAAAATTTTTTCCTTTCTCCTCCCTCCTACCATCCCCGGACAATCAAGAATTTGTTCTCTGCTAAAGGTCTACAGGGTCTAACTTCTAAAAATTTGTTAAGATCATATCTGGTATGGTTCTTGTAAAAAAAAAATTAATTTTTTTGAAAAACTTTTGTGCTCCACCTCACTCCTCAAAAATTTTACATTTGGGTGACTCCACTTGTAATTCTATATACAGAAACCAACTGTTATCCTCCTGGAATAATTAATTCGGAAGATATTGCAATCCAAAGTTTTTTAATTCCGCCAAAGGATTTAGAATTAGTAACCATTATAGTCTGCCAAATCACAGATAATTACGATCTAATGACAAGGTATTTTTCTACGTGTGAATCATCTAATAATATTATTTTTTTTTCCCTGAAGAGAAACATCTTGCCTTTTTTGTATCCTCACCAAAAACCGATAAGAACAACTTAACCTAATGCGACCTCGCTTCCTCCTCCCCCCTCCTCTACTCAAGTTAAGGTATTGCATCTAAAACTTAATTGAAATACCTTTTCTCCCATCAAGTTAATGAAGAAAGTAAATTAATTCGATACGTTCAATATCTATTACAATGCCGGACGCTGGGGGCGACTGACTCAAATGCTCATTAAAGACGGCACAAAATTGTATTGTACTTTGGTATAAAGACTAATAATTTCCATTCGATTCATTCGGCCAGTACTTTCGCTTGATTAGAAAAGTGTTTCCGCCAGATTGCTCCTTATGCGGACAAACGTCTTTCACCCTTAGATGTATTTTGCCAACTACGGGTAAACTCTTGGACACCCCCGCCACCGGAATAAAGTAATTTACATTGTCGCTCTGGCACTTCATTACCATAATTTCAGTTTGAAATTCCCTCCGGATGAAGTTAATTTAGCAGCACCCCGAAATGAGCCAACAACTCGCACCAAATATCTCGGTAAATTACTGGAAGGAATTTCCATAGCATTACTGATTAATACCCAAGAAAACTTTCTTACACGATGGTGGAAGTAAGACTTTAATCAACTGAAGTATACGTGCAGAAGCTGTTACGTGGCCTAACTTGATCAAGTGCTCGAGGAATTGTACCTAGTGTTCTATCGGAGCCCATTAGTATCGGTTCGTATCAAATGAAATATGAAAACGAAAACAGGACAAAAAGGAAAAAAGCACCATTAGGACGAAGCAAGGCGATCTAATCGAAGGTTGACATGGCGTGTAATTAACAGAGTAATTAATTAGCTTCGGTCGACCTGATAGTAACAATAGTGAACTCTTCCTTCTCCTTCTTTATTCTCGGACAGAATCCAATTTTGCGCCTTTTGTTTATTGTTTAGAAAAACAGAGAGCGCGCAAAAAATCACTCTACACGTGGTCCGTGTTTATGCCACGTGAACCAAACTTCCCATCCTTGTTGATCGCCTACCCGCTCGCAATACCCAGTCCTTCGACCCACTCGTCCTTGCCATCAGGACAACGCCACTCCTATCTATTCGGCGAAGAAGTAAAAGTTTTGGCGGCAATAAATATATCGAAAAGAAGGATCCGGCAAGAAAGCGGTACACAAAGTACAAAGGATGGACGATTAAGCCTACGGAGAAGGCGTAATGAACCGAAAAGTTTATCTCTTTTTCGGTTGCCCTTTTGTGCCTCCGAGATTAATCTGACACTCAGTGACATGATTATGGCATTTTTGGTAATCCACGTTTATATTTATTGTGCCGGCATAAAGATATCCAGCCTTCCGGACGTATTGTCTCAACACTACAATATACTTTAGGTGAAAAAGGACTCACTGTGTTACCTGTAAATGTTTCTTTAAGCGGTTAACGTAACCGAGATCAGTTAACTTCATGCATGAGATGACTACTTTGACTTCTGTCGTACCTCATGCCTATATTCTTACAACGAAGGACTTCCTGCCAAAGACACCCCTGGGAGCAAATTAATGTGCGAGTAAACTGGGCAACTTGGGCATCTAATTAAAGTTTTGACGTTGCAATTAGCCGTAATAGACAACGCTTAGCTAATGAGATTACCTGGATGAGAAGTTGGACGGATATTGAAACTTGCCTTTGTCTTTCCACTTAAGATCTGATGATGTCGCTAGGTCTTTTTTAAGCGATAGTAATCTTGGAAATTGTAACTAGTTGAGGAAGTTTTTTCCCGACTTCATCCGATAAAATTAAATTCAAAGTTAATTTCAATAAAAAAAAATCAATGTATTTATAAATTTAAAGTAAAAGAACATACTTTTTTAAGTCGGTCAACTATTTTCAAGGTACAAATAGACTCATGGTTAATTTTACTTTATTATTTTGCAGTAATAAAATATTATTATCCCCAAAAAAAACCAAAAAAAATATCCTTCTGTCCGTACGCAAAAGCGTTTGAATGCGCGTAGCTCACAAATCCGTTGAGATATTGAGATCAAATTTTTTTTGGTGGTTAGTCTGGGTGAAACCCTTTAAGTGGATTACAATACCTTCCGAACTAATTATACCAGAAAGATATAATTTGGTTTATGTATATAGGATAGGACAAGTGGAGTCTACTCATATGCAGTGTGGACCACGGAAGTGAGGGACAGCAATTCTTCAAGAAAAATCCAGTATCTTAAAAACCGTGCCTGACATCATATTGCAAATTTACAAGAATTAGACCCAGTAAACCTCTAGCAGAGAAAAAAATGTTGTTGATACGGGTGTAAGGGGCTGATGGTGAAAAGGATTGGAAAGGACAAAATTCTGATTTTTTTGCGGAAATTTTCACGAATTTCGTCATATCTTTTAAGTTTGTCGAAGTATCAAATTAATTTTACTTCTACATTCTTTTTATATAAGCACTTAGAAACAGTTTTCTAAATCTTTCGATTTTCAACCCCTGAGGTAGTGTAAAGTGGTTGAGATCCTTTTCACGAATTCCGAGATATTTGTTAGATTTGAAAAGATATCGAATTCACTTTCATTTCTAAATATATTAATATAAACGAGAAAATCCGATACTCAACCCCCTATTAGTTTTTTACGAATTCCGCCATATCACTTAGGTCTGATGAGATATCGAATTGTTTTTATACTCTAGATGAAATCATAAATATAAGTTTTATGCAACCCAAAAGTTTGTAATGCATAGAACCGAGCCGCGGACGGAAAAAAATATATATAATTTTTAAAAAAAAAAAACCAAATCTGCTTGCTGTCCATCTGACCGTCCGGCTGTCTGTCCGTCCATCTGCCGGTCTGTATGCACGATAACTCAAGAACGCCTTGACCTATATGATCTTGAAATTTTGAATCTGAATGTTTGGTCAAATTTGTAAGGCTAAGTTCGTTACCGGGCAAAATTGTTCTACTCCTTCGGGTAGCTGCCATACAAAAAGTTTTTAAGACATGTGTTTAAAAATATATTGGCCAAAAACTCTTTAAGCTATAACTTTGAAATTTTGTACACGTCTGTTTTTTAATAGTTGCAGTTAGTATGAATATGAAAAAGTTCCCATGAGTCTTTCGAGTAGCTGCAATCCAAAAATCCTGTAAAAATATCCTCACTTAATATCCGGAACTCACTATAACTCGAGAAATCGGTTAGCCACGAAATTGAAATTCTGTTCAAATTAGTCAATTTGTCTTCCTAGATTGAAATATTTTGTCGTGCTTTCAAGAACACTTTATAGTTCGGCTCAAACTTTGATCAAAAATTACCAAGTTGCGAACATAATGTCGCTACATTTATCGTCAAGGTTGGAGCTTGAGTTGTTTTTAGTTTAAATGACGAATCTAAGCATTAGGCAGATCAATCATTTAAATTTTACAAGATCCATTAATAATTCAGAATATTTTGCTTAGAATATTATCGACAGATATCATAGATATTGTTGAATATTGTGTTTTAAAATATAATGGTAGTCATTTACATGACGATACATTCTTTTCTACGATATTTTCCGGATACAAAAAACGCAAGCCATCTTAACCCTAATATACCTATACCACTTCAATTTAGCAGGTTTCCATAATGCAACAATACAATTTCCTGTCACGTACTTCACAAGTGGGCAGTAAAATTACGGAGCCAATTCGAACTTTGAAACTCCTTCGATTCATTTCAATAGGCTAAAGTCCATCCGACAAAAATTTCCATGCCTAGTAATAAATCGACTCCGTTTTGACTTTAACGACATCCCGTCGATTGTGTTCGCCGATGAACTTCGAATAATATCGATGAAAAAAACATGCCCTCGAAATTTATTACCGTCGTCCTAGCTTCCATACATCCCATCAATCTTGGAGTAAACTAGCTGCTTCCACGTGACAACATCTACAGGCTTATCCCTCTTCGAGCGAAATTCAAATTCATTCATCGTGTCCTTTTCCTTATCGAAATAATCCCAGCCGAAACCGATAGAAAGTTATTGGCCGCGACCGGCGTTCTATTCTCAAACTTTTGTCATCACATTACACCCATAAATCTTCGACACGAGATACTCTCGTCCTGCGTTTGGCCTATAAACAAGTGATCCTTGAACTCGAATATGTCGGCTTAAAGTATCCTATCGAGTGACCATATGATGGAATCTTGATGAGTTCTACTACCCCGTCGACCTTAAATCGACGCCACAATGTCTCAATAATGTGAAACCGAGGCAGGAAAATGCTACAATTACGAGGACATCCGTTGAAAGATACGTCCTCATGTTGTTATTTGGATCAACAAACCAGGGACAAGGCCGACAGAGCCGCCAAGAAATCGACCTATCTAACAGGCTGCAATTTTCGATTTAAGAGATTCGTAACTGTGAACCAGTTAGTACTGTCATTTATATTGCAGATAATGAGTACTGGCCAAACTTTCTCATTGTCGTCTTCCAGCAGGCTAACGAGGACTTAACGAGAAATCTTGGTTGTATTGTGACCATGCATTCATTCTTATATGGTCGCTATGAAAAACAATTTCAGAATTCAGACTTCAGAGCAATCCCTAGTCTTGCTGTTGGCTAGTAGATTTTTGATAGAACATTCATCAAATATGCTGTATGCTGTATGCTGCACCTCCTTATTGTGTTCCAAAGAAACAGCAACACTGCTCTGTATAGTTCTGTAAAATACTTGGAAAACTGGCGAGCTCGTCTACATGAAAATGGACATGCTGCTAAAAGATACAGCTTAGTTCAAGGACTCGACATTGGAGCATCACACAAGAATGGAGTAACGATGCTGTGGGAATAGACACGAGTACTCAACACACAACTTGCACATAAATTCCTGCTTTAGACTGAACACTGGAAGTAAGTTTAGTATGTAGATATGTGGAGTATATGTGCCATGTGTGCTCACTACTCTGCTCCCTGCAATATGCTTCAAAGTTTAGCACTGTGTGTTTTACATATGACCCGATGGACATGATAAATGGTTTACACAATGCAAACGGACTCGTAATGCTTTGGGGGCTAAAAAGAGCTCATTAAGCAAAGCATTAATGTGATTAAAACGTTGGTTTGGTGGAATTTTTTCCTACCGCTGGTATCCACCAGCAATACCGTTCATTGATTTTTTTTAAGTTCTAGTGGAACCCTAAAAAACCCTCGTTCTTCGGCTCTTGGAGCAAGGAAACTGGGGTGGTCATTCACAGGCGATCAGTAGCAATACTGGACATTCAACCACGGTAAAAAGAATTTGTAATGCTAAGTTCGATAACAGACCACGAAATCTTCATTTATCTCCCATTCAAATTTCCTTAACATCCGTCTTCACGAATAGTAGTCAATAACTTCAGAACATTTTCAAATTGTCGTAAATAAACGAATGAATGCGAAAAAAATATAGTCGTCGGAGACGGGTGCATATATGAATTTTCACGAATTTTGTCACATCTCTTAGATCTGATGAGATATCGAATTAATATTACTTTTGAGGATCCTTTATGTATCTACGCGCCTAGAAAGTGTCTTCCGGATTTTTGAATATTCAATCCCTTAGGGCGTTTTTTTAGCACTGATGAAATATCGAATTAGTTTGCATTTGCATGGACTTTTTAAATAAACGCCTAAAATTTAATTTAAAAATTTTTCAACACTCAAAACCTTGGTGTGTGCATTTTCACGACTTCCGACATATCCTTCGAGTCTGATAAGATATTGAATTTATTTCTACTTTCACGGTCATAACACCTAAAAATTAATTTCAGGAACCCGTTAGGGTGAAAACATACACAACTACTTTACACCCCGCTAGGGATTGAATATCGAAAAACCCAGAAATTAATTTTTTGACTATACTTAAGGTCTTTAGAAATAAAAACGAATCCGATATCTCGATAAGCCTAAAATATTTGTCGGTACCCGTGACTTGTTCAGCAACATTACATCACGTTGAATACCAAAAAATGCTTAAATTAGTTTCTTGGCGATTATATTTAAAGCCCTTAGAAGTAAAAGCGAATTCATTAGACCTAAAAAATATGTCGGAATTTGTAAAAACGTATAAAAAGAGCTTGCGAAGGTAAAACTAACTCGAAACCTTGACAAACCTAGAACATATGACGAAATTCATGAAAATATATAAAGCAAACATTTTCACGAACAACTTTCTTGTCCACCTGCGTACGCCAATGCAAATATAAACTTTTTTTGCTGAAATTACTTCTGTAATAGATCTAAATATACCAAGTCTGAACTTTGTAGCTTAGACCGTATCTGAGAACTAGAAACCATACCCCTATAGTGGCGCGTTTTCAAATGCTTTTGCGTACGGCGTCTACGGCGGACAGACGGAGATTTTTTGTTATTACTTTTGTAGAGTCTAGTAGTCCTAAAGCGTGAAAAATACAAAATTTTAGACTATAAAATTTTATTCAAATTTTGGGTCGATCACAATAAAGTAATATCAGGGTGCGGACAAATGACTCAAATGACTTCACTGGCGATAACACGCAAGTCGAAATTCATAAGCGATTAAATCAAAGATAGTGTCACCTGCCGTACAGTTGTGGAAGCCCTACTGCAATATATAAATAGGTATTAAAGCATGTTGCAGAGGGAGTGGTTTAATGGTTTATGATAGACATATAAAAAAATAGTATCATTAATTGAGTGGTGTTACACGAATATATCGATGGAGTTTCATTTTCCATTTGTCATTTAACATGTAAATTACAACCAGCTACATCATTAGAAGCACAGTAAAATACAACCCTTTTGCTATTTTGGGTTTCCTTTGTAATACTGCATTGTTCAATTATTTCAAATCTCATTTGAATATGGTATTTATAGCGTACAGTGCTTAAATGTAATGTGGAATTCGAGCATCATAAAGCCATAAATCAAAGGAACAGAAAATAATTAATGATGCCTGGATAATAGCTTTTATGTATCATTCATTATCCATACATTTATTTACATTTCGAATTTTCCGTTAAGAACCATATCATTTCCAACCACCTGATTAAGTTGTATTGAAATCCAGAAAGTGGGAAAGTATATAATTTATTTTAATGGTTTATTGTAACTTCGAGCATTTTTTAATGTTGATCTCTGACTTTATTAGTATAAATTAAATTTAGCATTGCCCAAATTATTTAAATAAATTGGCTTAATTAAATTAAATTAAGGGATGCCAATTAAATGTGTTAAATTGAATTTGATTAGCTGAGAGATGAAATTGGTGGTGTATGGTTTATCAGTTCACATAGAATATACCAATTTTATTGGATTTATAGAGTACCTATAATTCGGAAAAATTCGGTAATCTTTTTAATTTATTCGGAATACTCGAGTGTCTAACCGAATTCTGTTCCCTATTGCCATTATGTATACACCGGTATATCATCCAGAAGAATGTTTTAACTAAACATTTTAAAAATATTTGTTTTGGAAATGTTCTACTAGAACTGAACACGAATGAAAGTTACAGCTTTAGTGCATTATCTATTCTCAAAAGTTAAAAACAAAAGTATTTTACCTTATTTTTTTTACAATAAAAATTTGATCAACCTAAAATTTCGAAAAAGTGTACTATCCTCCAATTTTGTATTTTCACGTTTCAGAACCTAAAAAGGCCCTTAAAAATCCGTCTGTCCGCCTTATACGCCATCCGCATTACGGAAACACGCTTGAAGGCTCGTAGCTTACAAACCCGCTGAGAACTTTAAATTCTTTACATGGATTGAGTAAACCCTCTGGAGATCAGAAGCTTGAATCCAGCCATTTTTAAATTTTTGTCTCCTGAACGGTTCTTGTCCCATAAGTTTAACTTTTGATAGAACTATTAAGGTACGAGTGGGTGTATTTTTTGCTCAGGAATGGTTTATGCTAGTAAGTAGATAGTATGTCTTTACATCTAGATGTACTAGGTAAACAATTTTAAAAGAAAATCTTATTTACATTGAAGTACGGAGATGGAGCAAAAAATTTTTTTAATGAAAGGGTCTGTATACATTTTGACAAGTTTCGTCATATCTCTGAGGTCTGACGGGATATCGCTCCTTATATAAGTGAAAAGACACTGTACCAACACGAATACGAATTAAATCCATATTAAATCCGGCCCTAATTACCTGCTACTCTGGAGATATAAAAATCAAATTGTCTTGCTTTTTACCCTCTCTATAGTCACCACCATGGTTTGATCCAAACTAAAGATATGTGTTCAGTCTTCTTAATACTCCAATATTTAAATTTTCTTATAATATATCACTTGAACATATCAACGAGTATGCTCTTGGTACACCCAAATTAGACAGGCTTCCAGCTAAAATGTGAAGTGTTTTACTTTATTATTT
Source organism: Beris morrisii (assembly GCA_951812415.1). Classification (NCBI taxonomy): domain Eukaryota; kingdom Metazoa; phylum Arthropoda; class Insecta; order Diptera; family Stratiomyidae; genus Beris; species Beris morrisii. The sequence goes on from OX638311.1 coordinate 23,089,219, forward strand.
CAATAATACAGTATTGTTATCGATTTTTAAAAAAAAAAAATTTGCTACCCTCAAAATTTTTTTTTTACGTTTCATGACGAGTAGACACGAAAAAAGCAAAAAAAAATTTCAGTCCGTCTGTCCGCCGTACGCCGTACGCCGTACGTCTACCGGTGTACGCAAAATTGTTTGAAGGCTCGTAGCACCCAAACCCTACTAGCTATTTAGTTGAATTTTTTTTCCTGGGTAGAGTGGGTAGGCCCCCTGAAGTGACCAAATTTGGAGGGGGTGGGGGTGTGAGGGGGGAGGAGGGGGAAGTGTTTTAGACGGGAAATTTTGGTTTCTAGATCTCAGCAACCGCTTATGCTAGGCGGCTGGAATTTGGAATTTATATAGAACTTCGGTAGTGGACCCATTTGCAAAAAAATTGCCGATATAGGTAAAGGGGTTCGGGAGTGAGGGGAAAAATAATGCGTCCGAAACGCAAAAAAGGTGAGATCGACACATTCTAAAATCCATATCTCCTAAACGGTCAATGTCACAAAATTGAAACTTAATGAATATCTGTAGGTATACTAGGAGAATAGATCGGAAACAAAAATTTGAGTGGGGGCAGTGACGTACGGGGGTGGGGGGTGAAAAACTTTAGAATACGATATCTCATGAACCAATTATACTAGATAAATAGAATTTGGTTTGTGTATAAAGGTTGACAAACGAAGTTTGCTGAAAGCCAAATTTTTCAAGGAGGCGGTGGAGCATGAAAGTGGAGGGATAAGAATTTTTCAAAAAAATCACGTCTCATATCTCAAGAACAGTGTAAAATAGATGCTTAAAATGTTTACCAAAAGTAGGCCTAATAGACCCCTAGCGGAAAACAAAATTTAGGAAGTGTGGGTGTAGAGGGTGAGGGTGGGGGAGGGTGAAAAGGAAAAAGTTCCGATTTTAATATCTCGACAACCTATAATGATATAAAGCTGAAACTTGGTATTTGGATAGAGCTATATTAGTAGTATCTTGGAAAAATATAATTTTTTATAGGGGTAGTATGGTACAGGGGTGGGGGTGTTTTTCCTATCTATAGAACGGCTTATGCTACAAAGTTGAAACTCAGTAAACCCCAAGGGTTTGTATATGTTTTCACAATTTTTGCCATTCCTTAGTTCTGATGAGATATAAAATTGATTATTACGGCCAACCAATTCACGATTTTTCGAATTTCCAGAACCAAGGGGGTGTGAACGGTTTGCTTACGTTTTCACAAATTTTTCAAAATCCGTTTTGTCTCATGAGATATCAAGTTGCTTCTTATGAAATCGTCTAAAAACGTGTTTCACAATTTTTTCGAAATTCAAACCCCAAGTGGAAGTAATGGGTTTGTATACGTTTTAACAATTCGTCATATCTCTTAATTCTGATAAGGCATCAAATTCGTTTTTGCTTCTATGGGCTTTTAGTGTATAATATACCGAAATTCGAATAGTCTACACGGACTTTTTCAATGTTTAATTATATTAAGAACAAAAATAATTTTTCAAGAAATCTAATAATCTCGAAGCAACTCATGATACACTCCGACTTTGACCGCTCCCGAACTTTGACCCGAAAAATAATAAAGTTTCGCTCAGACCATTGGCAGATTTTTTTTATTAGAGTTCTATCCTCATCAGATTTCCTTTTTTTACCTCTTTCCTGCCTATAGTAACAGTACTAAACGCTACTGTAATAAAGGCTCATAAGTCTCTTAGGTTCAGTTCGTTGACTTTGGAAAAAATGCATCACAAATGTTCTCGCATATGCCCTAAACTCACACTACCTCGAAAATACTTTAATCTATGACTCCAAAAATGTTCGTAATTACTTATAGGTCAAATCACGCAGAGAACTGCATTGTTGAGTTGAAATTTTAAAAACCATCGATTATCTACCATACACCAGTCCCTAAGATAAATGGTCAACTTTATCACATTACACGATAAGTAAGGAATCTCAAATTTTCAATGCATTCTGGACGCACCTTTATAATTTCTTGGGTAGAAGTCCGGAGCGTGTTTTAAGTTGATATGCGGTGTAGGTTACTATGCGACTGACAACCTTAAAAAATAACGTTCCAGATATCCTCTTGGTTTTTCTTTAAGTTTCCAACCCCGCATAAGCATAAAATGCACTCCGGACTTCTAACCCAAATAAATAAGAAAGCTGCGCCACTGCTCTTCGCAAATTTTTAATTTATTAATTTCTTTTATTTGAATTAAAACATAGGGGATAAAATATCAACATAAAACTTTAGGGCTTGAATATCAAAATATTTCTTCCTCAAGTGAAGTATTTTCCTATATTTCCATTATCTGCACGGACTGTATTAAATAAAAAAAAGTACGCAGCATGGCTATAACCCATAAAACTAACATTTCTGTCTCCAATTTAACAATTAGCTAAGAATAAATGGCCAGAATTATCTCTCTTCGTAAATAATTCCGGAATTAGAGCAACCTTGCATTTGATATTAAGTAAATGTTAAATGTTTTAATCCGACTTAAGATTGTTTTCAAGAACGGATGTCTACCACCGATCCTTTGCCGCGCAGCAAGAGTTAGGTCTAAAAATAAATATCCATTTGCCATCAACAGTTAAAAAAACATTTATCAGATTTCCCGAAGTTGAGTAATTGAATTTGCAAAGAAGTAGTGGACCGTAAAGACGGAAGAATCCGGCGTATTCGTCGACCTACAATTCTCATCATCCTTGCCGGAAATATTAAAAGTTTCTAATAAGGTACTTCGGGATAATAAATTTTCCACAAGGAGAACATGAAAGACCTTCCGGAATAATGATCTACTTCTGAACGAATTAGGCTCGCACCGTGTAGCTGGCGTTTTTCACTTCGGAATTTCAAGTTTTACGAGTGTATAATAAGCAAATGATTTTGACTAACTGCCTCGGTTCCGTACTAACATCAGTTTTGGGGATGAAATACCGAAAATTCCGCAACGGAATGGAATCGAAAGGAGTATCCGGCCTAATAACGACCGAAATGAAGCGAACTTTCGGGGCAGGGATTTCGTATCCTGAAAACCATCATAAAGCATTATGAGATGAAATTCTTTTGGATTCGAGAAGAAAAAGGATGCCTCTAAGAGGTTCGCATTGGTAAGATGGTCCTGAAGTAATTTTCGTTGGCCATTAACTCAAGCTCATGGCTTAACCATCGCAAGTTCAGTTGGAATGGGAACGAATGTCATAAATAAGGATATAAAAGTCGTTGGCATTCCATGACCAATTTACATGAAAGTTTTTCTTCCGTTTTTATTATATCCGTCGTCCCTAGCGTATCGGATTCAAGCATTCCTCCCATTTGATGGAATCCCATTTTTTTCCGGGTCCTGATGAGTTCTTGATCCACCTCGTGGCGTAGAACTGAAAGAAATTATTTCATTCGGTGCTAGTTTCTTTTTCTATCCCGGAAAAGGAATCCTACTTTCTTCGAACTTCCTTGGAAAGGATACACGAGTACCGACATCCTTACTGCAAAATATCTAGACAGTAAGACTCTAATTTAATTAAAGTGCTGATTTTTGACGAGGGACAACAAGGACATTTTGAATGTAGACCGTCAACCGAATTTTTGATTTTCTCTTTTAACTTCTTTCGGCTTACTGAAGGAACCTTTTCAAGTGTCTGGAATGGAATCATGGAGGAGTGGGCATTGTTGTGCGGGATGATGACATTATGAAATCTGTGAAACTTGACAAGGTTGAGGTGCTCTTCGTAAATAAATCGAGGGTAAAAAAAAATGTTTTCTGGATGGCATAGTCTACTGTGTACTTATGAAGGTATCTTATAGATTGTACCGATGATTTTAGATGTTAGATAAGAGAATTTGGAAGTTGATTTTTATTCATTATTACGATAAATTTCAGGATTATATAAGAATATGCCCCTGGAATTATGTGAAATTTATCTAAGGCTATGCAAATCATTAATTTTGCTGACCTTTAGTTCAATTTTCTTACTAATTTCTTTATGGTACGACTTGAGAGGTTCATTGGGGGGTGATTTTTATTGAGACTGGCTACTTTGAGATACATTTTTTTCTCGGCTCTTAAAATATTCTGTAGTCGGTAGTAATACAATAAGAATACAAGTACAATACAGAATTAAACTTCGAATATTGCCTAGATATTTAGAAGCATTACTTTATTTGTACATACTGACACAAAATTAACAAACTGGGACAGTGTGTAGGCACTTATAATAAAATACGTGGTGCGTACCTCATATTGAAAACTTTAACGAATAGCACTTATTTCTTAAGTCTTTATATTTAGCTATACCCACTCATCCAGGAGCGTATGCAGGAATTGGTTGACCCTAGAAGTAAATTCATTATCTAATTAGACCCAAAATATTTATCGGAATTCGTGAAAACTTGAGCAACCGCCTTTCTACCCCTCAGGGCTGTACATATGTATATCGTATATCTTAAATTTGGTTTTTGGCGATTATATTTAAAGCCCTTGCCAATTCGATATATCATTAGACCAAAAAAAATAGGTCAGAATTTGTGAAAACGTACACAACTACTTTACACTCCCTCACAAGTTGAATATCGAAAAATCTGAAAGATGGGTTAGACGCCTTAATAAAAATGCAGTAGAAGTAAAATTAAATCGATACCTCGACAGACCTAAGCGATAAGACGATCGTGAAAAAGTAAAAAAAAAATCTTTTTACGAACAATTTCTTTAGCCACCGCGGTGTGCCAATGTAAATCTGTTTTATTTGCTCAAATTAATAAAATATACTTACTAAATTTCAACTTTCTAGCATAAGTTGTTCTTGCGATAGAAAAAACATACCCACAACCCCGTACCTTGCTTGGCCTATTGATAATTTTACTTTATTATTTCAATAATACAGTATTGTGATCGATTTTTAAAAAACAAATTTGCTACCCTGAAAAATTTTTTTACTAGTAGACACAAAAAAAGCAAAAAAAAATGTTCTGTCCGTCTGTCCGCCGTAAGCCGTACGTCGACCGCTGTACGCAAAATTGTTTGAAGGCTCGTAGCACCCAAACCCTTTGAGCTATTTAGTTGTTTTTTTTTCGTGGGTAGACTGGGTAGGCCCCTTGAAGTGACCAAATTCTGAAGGGTGGGGGTGTGAGAGGGGAGCTGGGGGAAGTGTTTTAGAGGGAAAATTTTGATTTCTAGATCTCAGCAACCGCTTATGCTACGAAGCTGAAACTTGAAATTTATATATGTAGAACTTCAATACTGGACTCATTTGCAAAAAAATTGCCGATATGGGTGAAGGGGTGAAGGAGTGGGGAAAAATAATGCGTCCAAGGCGCTCGAAAGCCGAGATTAAGACATTCTAAAATCCATACCTCCTAAACTGTTAATGTCACGAAATTAAAACTTAATGAACATCTCTAGGTATACTAGGAGAATAGATCGGAAACAAATTTTTGAGTGTAGGTAGTGGCGTGCGGGGGTGGGGGTTAAAAACATTAGATTTCCATATCTTACGAACCAATTGCACTAGAAAAATAAACTTCGGTTTCTGTATAAAGGTTAACAAATGGAGTTTGCTGAAAGTAAATTTTTTTAAGAGGGAGGACGTTAAATCGCATCTCATATCTCAAGAACAGTGCAAGATAGATGCTTCAAATTTTTATCGGAATTACCTATTAATTACCCCCATCAGAAAAAAAAAGTTTGGTGGTGATGGTGTAGAGAGTGAGGGTGGGGGAGGGTGAAAGAGAAAAAGTTCCGATTTCTATATCTCAAGAACTTATAATGATATAAAACTGAAACTTAGTATTTGGATAGACATGTAGCAGTACCATGCTGGAAAAATATAATTTTCATAAGGGTGGTATGGTACGGGGGTGGGGGGTGTTTTTCCTATCTATAGAACGGCTTATGCTAGAAAGTTGAAACTCGGTATGTATATGTAAATCAACTAGAAAAGTAGTTAAGATAAAAAGTTTTAAATATCCATTGGCATTCGGAAGGGGGGCGAAAAAAATGATCAGTGAAAATGGAATGCATATATTTTCACGATTTTCGTCATATATATTAGGTCTTCCCAAATATTGAATTTATTTTTATTCCATGGCTTCTTCATATAAATACCTAGAAAGCATTTTCAAGATTTTTGGAAATTCGACCCCTAAGAGGGTGTAAAGGGGTTGTATACTTTTTCACGAATTCTGCCGTATCCCCCCGGTCTGATCGATATCGAATATCTTTTCACTTTCATGGGCTTGCGTAATAATCGCCTAAAACTTGCTTTTAAGTTTTTTCATTTTTCAGCTCCTAAGAGGGTATAAAAGGGTTGAACAAGTTTTCACAAATTCCGTCATATCCTTTAGAAGTGATAACTAATTCAATTGTTTTTACTTTCTCGTGCTGTCTTCATATTTATTTATAACCTCCTTTCAGGATTTTTGGATGTTCAACCCCCAAATGGGTGTAAGGAGGTTGCATATGTTTTCACAGATTCTTACATATTGCTTAGATCTGATGATATATTGAATTCATTTTTACTTCCTAAGGTTTCCTATATAAGCTTCAAAAAGTCAATTTCAGTATTTTTAGATATTCAATCCAAAGGGGTCAAAGCTTTGACACATTTCTTAGGTTTGATGAAGTATTAGATCGCTTTTCACTTCCACAGACTTTTTATATAATCGCCTACAAACTCATTTCTCAATTTTTGGATATTCAACCCCCAAGTGTGTTTTCACAATTTTTGCCATTGCTTAGTTCTGATAAGATATAAAATTGATTATTACGGTATTTGATGTAATGACCTAAAAACCAATTTCAAGATTTTTCGAATTTCAAGAACCAAGAGGGTGTGAAGGGTTTGCTTACGTTTTCACAAATTTTTCAAAATCTCTCGTGTCTCATGAGATATCAAGTTGCTTCTTATGAAATCGTCAAAAAACCTGTTTCACAATTATTTCGAAATTCAAACCCCAAGTGGAAGTAATGGGTTTGTATACGTTTCAACAATTCGTCATATCTCTTAAGTCTGATAACAAAAACAAATTCGTTTTTGCTTCTATGGGCTTTTACGAAACAACTGATGATATACTCCGACTTTGATCGCTCTCGAACTTTGACCAGAAAAATAATAAGGTTTCGCCCAGACCATTGGCAGGTGCTAAGATGCTCCTATGGCGGTTCTATACAGATATCAATTCCTTTCCATCCTTAATGGTTCGGAGGAAACCAAATTTTTGTTTCCTTCTGTCTCCTACCTTAACTCCTTCCACACCCCCAACTGAGACTATCGTAAAAAAAATATTTCAGGGTATCCAATTTTTTTTTTTAATCGAAAACACAATAAAGTAAAATGTCCATATAAATCAAAAAAACACTGCTTTTTTAGTGACTTTTTTAGACTTTTATCCTAAAATAGTAGGACATATTGAATCACTTTTTGAACATTTTTCGCCACTCTAAAGTCATTTCAGTTCTTTGGTTCACCACTTTCAAGAGGCTTTTGTGGATTTGGCACCGGCTTTTCTAACACATTTGTATGGTGGTAACGACAGGGTTTCCATTTTCAAGTTCTCATCGTATTCTATTGGGAAATTGACGGTGGCATCCTGATTCATGTACCCACAAATTTTCTATCTTTTTAAATTTTCCCTAATTTAAAAAAAATTTCAACTTCGTATTTTCCAACGTTCACTTCCATTTTTCGCATTAAATAAATTCACGGTGGTCTGCAATAAATTTTCTTGAGATTTCCATAAAGTATTTACCACAGATACGAAATTGTTAACAACGTTCTTTCAATGCCCCTGGAGAGGTGTAAGGTGTAGACAGCAACAACCTTTTTTTAGCTGGTTCAAATTGATATCACGTTTAGCCGACCATATCTCACCAATTACTGGTTTATATTTTATTTTATTTTTCACAGGTCCTACTGCATATAGACGTAAAAAGGTGATGTACATACACACATTGTACATACAGGTGTTTCGATTCATTCCAATGTTAAGTTCGCAATAAATTTTAGTAGAATTTTTTTCGTGAAAGTATCTAGAGTATATCTTGCGTTCTTAAGGACTGAACTTTAAATAGATGGGGTTGCTGAAAGTTTATGGCTATGGTAAGCCAATACATAAGTATTTTGTATTAAACAATATTTATGGCAGGACTTTTAGCAAAGAACAATAAGATTAGATGCAAAAAAAAACGTAAATTAAACATTGCTTGTGGAATGGACTTTGTCTGGCTTTTTTAAGGTATGATACTTTCATAGGTATGATTATTAATTTATCGAAGGTCATCATGAACCTTCCGATGAACTTGCTACGTGCTATCGGTCAAAATTCTTAATTTTATCGAAACGATTCATGATGCATATTACTCTCGACTTTCATGATGAATTTGATGGTGAAATTCTTGATGATTTTAATGATGAAATTTACGACGAATTTACTGTGAAATTCCTGATGAAATTCATTGGAAGACTTGGTTTGAAGCAGGGAGGTGCGTTTTAGACGAACAATTTTGGATTCTAGATCCACTTATGCTAGGAGGCTGAAAGTTGGAAATCATGGAGAACTATGAATGGACCCATTTGCAAAAAAAATGGTCGATAGGGGTTGAGGGGTGTGTGAGTGAGGGAAAAACAATGCGCTTGAAAGCTGAGATTGAAACATTCTAAAATCTATATCTCCAGAACGATTCATGTCAGAAGGTTGAAACTTTGTGGTTGTCTTAGGAGATACTAGGAGATTAGAAAAGGGTTATAATTTTTAAGTGGGGATGGTGTGAGAACCAATTGTACCAGGAAGATGCAATTTGGATTCTGTAGAATTAGTAGAGATTAGAAAAGGGTTATAATTTTTAAGTGGGGATGGTGTGAGAACCAATTGTACCAGGAAGATGCAATTTGGATTCTGTACTATATATAGAGTCACAAGTGGAGTCTAGTCTAAATGTAAAATTTTTGAGGGGAGGTGAAACCCGGAAGTGAGTGAGATAGCAACTTTTCAAAAAATTACATTTTTATATCTTAAGAACCGTACCAGGTATGATCTTAAAAATTTTACAGGAGTTCGGACCAGTAGACCTCTGGCGGAGAAAATTTGAGGGTGTAGGGGGTGGAAATGAAAAAATTCGGATTTTTATTTATCGAAAACCGCAAAAGAAGAAAAGCTAAAAATTGACAACTGTATAGAGCCTCTATAGAGACACACTAGAAAACTTAAATTTTTAATAGCGGTAGGAAGGTACGGGGGTGCGGATGGTTTTCCATATCTCAGAAACGGCTTATGCTAAAAAGTTGCATCTTGGTATCTATATGTAGATGTGCTATTAGATTAATTAAAGCAAAAAAAATTTCAACTTTTCATTGGCGTACAAAGGAATTGTAGACATGTCGAGCTATCAAAGCAATTTTACTTCTCGGGCTATTCATATAACCGCTTAGAAATGTATTCCCAAATTTTTCGATTTCCAAACCCTAACGAGTGTAAAGTGGTTGTATACCTATTCACGATTTCCGATATATTTCTTAGGTCTAAAAAGATATCGAATTCACTTTCACTTCTAAAAGCTTTAAATATAACCGGGGGAAAAAACCGATTTAAGTATTTTTTGATGTTAAACCCCCTTGGGGTGGAAGGGTTTAAGGTTTTGTTCAAGTTTTCAGGAATTCTGAAATTCTTTTAGATTTAATGATATCTTTTACTTACTTCTTCAAATACGTAAATAAATTAAAATAAAGTATGCCAATAGTCTGGGCGCAACTTTATTTTTTATGGGTAGAAGTTTGAGATGCGGGGTAGGTTACTAATGCGATAGATAATCTAAGGAATAACCAGGAGGCTATATGGAACGTTATTTCTATCTCTTTACTCTCTGAAGCCACACCACGTCCCATGTATATGACTAGGAACGTCTTTGCGTATATGTATGAGTGCGTTACGCTGGAGGATACCATAGTATACCTAAATACCAGTGACATTTATGGCCTTTTTTACATAGCCTTTCCTTAACATTTCGACAATGGCTTAGAGTGGCTAGTATTTTTCTATTTCGGATGGACATGTAGGTACCTTCCGTCTCTAGCTACAATCTTTTGTTGGGTACTACCCAGTAAGGAACTTATTCCGACACGAGACTGTTCTGGCAGAGAACCAGATAACAAAACTTTATTATTTAATATTATGTACGTATTTACGTCCATCCTACACTCATGTATCTTTCAAATTCGTATTAGAATTTAATAACTGTAGTAATAAAGTATCTTCCATTAATGGTCTCCACAAGGACTAAATTTTATACATTTTGATCTTACTGCAAATATTATTTCACTCATAAATGTGCTAAAAACTTCTGATACAACCGGCAACCATATCGTTTCATCAAAGCATTTCGCCATTAAATACACTCCATAGATCGTAATAAGAAGCATTTGTTTCAACGGAAATTTAATTTCTTCCTTCCACTCAGCATTCGGAAGGACGTGTATTTTGTTTTTGTTGTTATCCTCTTATAATACTCAAGAGTTAGCTGTGTTTTTTTTTAAACATTCTGCACACTTGAAATTATATTATACAGCCCTTACAGATAAGACGACGATTAAAATCGTTTCAGAAATTTCTTTTTTCCCTGTTTATACAGGCAACATTACAGGACACGAAGGACGAAGACCGAGGTTTGCATAATTCATGAATGGTCGAATACGTTTATGATGAAGGGCCATTTTATGCACCAGTTGCCATTAAATTCCATTTTATTGCACGCGTTAATGAAACGAGTCTCTTTCTTTTCGAAAAAAAATTCGAATTAATGTAATAGGTGCCATATAAAAAGACTATTCTTGCTGATAATAAGCTTTAAAGCTATTGTGCGTGAGCTAAATAAACACCTTAATGTAAACTGATTAGGCTGGCTTACGGTTACGAGAAGGCAAAGTACATATAAAAGATCCCCGAACAAATTTATTATTAGTAAGGTGCTACTTTGGAAAATCCAGTGGATAAACACCAGCCAGGCTGTGGACGAGGAAGTACTCGTATGGAGATATGCAAATAGAACTTCTGCTTTCTTACACTTCCAAGGAAAATAATGAAGCTCTGTGGAATAATAAATATTACCGGGGATAGGGATACGTACGTACGAATGTAAATATTTCATAAGAAATGGAAACTTGACTGGCAGAAAGAACGAGAAAATCCTAGAATACTTTAATTTCCATGATGTGCCTTGACTAAATGATGGAATCGTTTCTTCCATTCCAGAAACCACTCTCTACTGTTGCCTCGATGGTAAAGTAAACTCACATAATCCTTTTGCGGAATTACTTTTTGAGCACTTGTCGGAAAGATATGTGTGATTTACCTTTTTCGCTACATGTATGTGTGTAAATTTCATTTTCCGCTTTCAACTTTTTGGCGGGTTTTATATTATGCACAATGTTGTTCCTTGATTACGAGAAAGTTTATGTAAAAAGTTTACGGAGTAAGAAATCTTTTTGAAAATGACGTCAATTTGTTTTGGGTTTACTCGTGTTGATTTATAGGAAACATCAAATTAGGGTGTTTTTGGGTGGTTTTATGTGGAAATTTTAACAATATTATAATTATGTTGTAATTTGGGGAATTTAGGGCAAATTATTATGTCGTTTCAGTGCTACACTGAGAAAAATGTGCGATTATCGGATTTAATGAGACAATCGTAAACCAAAATATTAATTTAGGTACTGTACTTGTCCAGCCAACTATATTTGGTGAATGTGCACTAAGTAAATCCAAGTCTTTTTTTGCAGCAATATTCTCTTTTTATTCGCACACACATACCAATAGAATACGCAAATTCTTCACTATTGGATTAAAAGCAGAACGCATCCACTACGTAGACAAAATCAAATTCGGTTCTGACTCTTCTAAAATCTTGAAATCAGTTTGTTGGCGATTATATAAAAAGTCTATAGCTAGCTATATCTAGCTAAAGCCAATTCGATATCCAATCAAACCTAAGAGCTATGGCGAAATTGTGTAAACGTATGTTACCCCCTTACACCCACTTTGGGTTTATGAATATCCAAAAATTCTTAAATTATTTTAATTAATTTTTAGATGTTTATAAAAAAAAGACCGAGGAAGTAAAAACCAATTCAATGTATTATCGGTCCTAAGAGATATGACAGAATTCGTAAAAATGTATACAACAATTTTACACCTTCTTAGGATCTGAAAAGCAGAAAACCTTCAAAATTGGTTTTAGACGATTTAATATAAAGAACTCGCGAAATACAAATTTTGTTGATATCTTATCAGATCTAAGGGATATGGCGAAATTCGTGAAAATCTATACAACCCCTTCATAGCCCCGCACAACACCTTAGGGATTGAATTTAAAAAAATTCGGAAATGATTTCTAAGCATTTATTTTAAAAAGTTAAGTTAATTCAATATTTTGGAACAAGACCTAAGAGATGTGACGTGTTAATATATGCATCCTATTTTCACTGACCATTTGTTTTGCCCCCATCCATACATACGCCAATGGATATATTAATTTTGTTTTTATTTCAATTACTTTTCTAATATAACCACATATACCCACCATGTTCCAAGTTTCTAGCAAAAGCATTCTAAAGATAGAAAAAACACCCACGCCCCTAATTTTTAGAATATCCCACTTGATTTTCATCCTCATCTTATACACCTTCACCCCCAACGTTTTTTCCACTTGGGTTCAGTTAGGTCTACCTGCCATATAAATAAAACTTAAACGGTTCTTGAAATATGAGACGTGATTTTTGAAAAAAAAAAATCTCTTCCCCTCCCCACTTCTATGCCCAAGCGCCCCCTAAACATTCAACGCACTTCCCTTGTTCACCTCTTCACGAAGCAAATTTCATCTTTCTGGCGTGATAGGTTCATGAGATATCGTAATCTGAATCCAATTTTGTCACATTTCATTCGATGGTATATTTATTGCTATACTTTCGAAGTTATTTTCCTTTAATAGAAACTATTTCACCAATTAAGCAATTTCTTTTTTATTAATAAAATCCAACTAAGAATTTGTCTTTTCAATCTCACAGTAATCAGTTGTAATGTGGCTTCTACATAAGCTATGTCAAACTCAGTCCATTGCTCCAAAGAAAGCACTCATGGTGTAAAATTTAAATATATAATTCTGAATACCTTATAATTTAATTTCTATATTTTAATTTCGGTCATAGTTGGCAAGAACTCAAAATGTTTAAGTAGAAAGCGTTGAAAACTCTATACACTTCTCGCGTGTTCTACACACTTCCTTTACATTCCAAACACTACACCGAATATGTTGGAAATCTCGCGACTTAACACATGCAATATAGAAGCATAACAGGGCTTGTACACGGGATCGGTTTCGTTTCTACTTCAAGAATGAGACGACGATAGGTTCTACTGGAAAGTGGATTTGTAAAGTGGTTTTCGTTGATAACCTCGATCGTGTAGTAAATGAAATCGGAAAGGGTTTGCAATAGTGTGATAATTGAATGCGATGTTGTTATTTTATTACTTTACTCAATTTGAGTTTTTCCTGGAAATCACGGCGAACCCTTTGCTCGCAATAATACTTATTTTGGCAGAGCTGCATTATATATTTCTCATTGGCTCGAGATGTGAGCACAATAGAATGTGATAGGCTGATTACAACTTTAAATATTAAAGCTTTAATTTCCACAGAAAGAAAAGATTTTCTGCTTGTAAGAGGGTACAATGCATGAATCTTAAGGCATACTTTCTTGATGAGACTAGCAAATGTTAGTTACTTTAAGTTTTCATATCGAAATTTTATTTATCTCAAAGTTTTTTTCTCATGTTGTCTTTTCGCTCAGTGTACTCGTACATAGATCATGAACAATTTATGTACGTCACTATTAAAATAATAAACGAATACAATAAAAAGACTTGCCAAAAAAAACAAAGTTTATATGAAGAATTTACAACACTGTAACAGAGATTCAATCCCATGGTAGTTCCCTTTTAATACAATAAAATCGCGTAACAAACATCAAACACATATTAACTATAAAAATCCACTTAACTTACAAATTCAAAAAGGAAAAAAAAAGGTTTTTATATTGTCATAAAATCTACCCCGAAAAACTCACTTGCTCTGCAGCTATTCAGAGCTGTTCGTTTGTTGCGGAGTTTTGTTTGAAATTAAATTTAATAATTCATTCAATGCTTTTTTCACCACATTTATGGATATGACATCATATGTACATATATCATTAAGCTTGCCAGATACTTAAATATTAATAACTACCGAAATTAGCATAAAACCATATTTAAATAATGCATAAAGGGAATGCAGATATATTGTGTACTCAGTGCACATTGCCCCATATTTCAGAAATTAAAAATAGATTAAGAGTATAGTTTATCTTTGTGTGAATTTTGAATTGCTCACAATAAATCGTTTTCTTTGTATATATATATTTCCAGTGCTGTTGCGGATGGTATACTCACAGATAATCCTCATCTTGTTTTACTTTTTTACCTGGCACAGCTGTTTTTACGGGAACTCATTAAGAGCTATCGCCTTATACAGGTGGTGCCGATGGATATGTCCGGATATTATGGTAAGATTTGAATTTTTTGTTTTGAAATAACTCTTCAGTTCTTTTTTCAGTTACTGTTTCCATCTGGGTCGTAGAACCGTAACAAAGTTTCCAGCAAAACTGTTAATGCTTTCAATATCTGTACAGGAATTTTTAGCTATACTCAAAAAAAATACATATTTAGACATATTTGTTGAGAACTTTACTATGGTAGATTTCATAGTTGCGCCAACTACCTTACAAAATATAAGATAGTTTTGGTAACTGATGTTATGGTTGTACTAACAATACTACTTTGTTGCTCTAAACATAGTTTGATTACATCACTAATGAAAATGTCTGTAATTTAATTATTACAACTATAGTTGTATTTCTACGAAATGTGTTATGGTTGAATCAAACAAAAACTTGTAGTATGATTAACGCAACCACACTTTTGGCTCTACTAACTTAACTTATGCTGTGATGAATATGCAGTATTACTTTATTATTTTCTAATAATACAGTATTGTGATCGATTTTTAAAAAAAAAAACATTTGCTACCCTGAGCGTTTTTTTTCACGTTTTATGACTAGTAGACACGAAAAAAGCAAAAAAAAAATGTCAAAAAATATTCGCCCTGGAGATCGGAGGTCTGGATGGGTACGTTGGCGGGGTACGCGTACCGCCCTACGCACCACTCTAACGTACCATGAGCAAATAGGCTGAGATTTTTACAAGTGACCACTTGTAAAAATCAAAAGTGCTTTTCTGAATATTTGGGACTTTGTAATAATAAATTAAAGTAATTAAAATATCGGCAACTTTTCTTTTTTTCTTTCATTTAACTAAAATTAGTTAAAATTACAGTAAAATTAAAAAAATTGATATTTACAATATATAAAATCTGCCTGGGCCCAACTTTATTATTTTTTGAGATCCGGTGTAGGTTGCTATGTTTGTGGGGCTTCCAACGCGTTTGCGTACGGTCCATGGTGGACACACGAAACATTTGTTGTTGCTTTTTTCGGTGTATACTAGTCCTAACGCGTGAAAATACAAAATTTCAGGGAATCAAATTTTTTGGGGACATCAGGTCGATCACTTTATTATTTAAAAATAATAAAGTAATACAAAAGAACTAACGGATTCTGTATAATATACTGTGAAAATGAGAAAAACCAGCAATGTTTATGGTTCAAAAGTTGATATAAGTGTTATTATTGTTTAATATTCAAATAGCTGCATGGTTGCATACAAAATATATACAACTATTCAACTACCTTCTAAAGAACATTCCTTGAAATTTTAAGCTTCCTGCTCTTCACGTAAACAAAAGGCTTGTTTAAAACAACAAAATTATGCACGAAGCGCAATCCAGCGAAACCATCCAGCACTTATAATTCCATTTTCCATTTGTACAATACAAATACCCGCAATCATTCTCTATCATAAATTAAATGCATCCGAAAATGCTTTGTTATCCTTTCGACCACCTTCACTACTTGTTTTATTATGCACAGTATACAGTACAGAACAGTATAGAAAACGACAGACCCTAAGTATAAGGAATAATAGACATTGTTCCAGCTACTAGTAAAGTATGACAGAGTCTCTGCTTTAATACATTTTACCAGCTGTTATATAAATTTTCATTATTATGAACCTGAACGATATTAATTTTCTTTCTTTCACAAAGCGAAGGAAATATTGCCTCAACATTGTTATTAACATATTTTTTTGCTCCCCTTTTACTCCTTGAGACCAAACACTTTTCTGATTCAATTATGTTCTTAAACTTGTTTTACATTTTTACAGACAATAGAGCTGGGCCATCTAATTTAGGAAATGTAATTAGTCAAATACTTTTATGTAAACAAATTACTCCAGACTTCAATCAGGAAGAGCTCTGTAGCATAACAAAAGATTCACAGGAAATTGCAAGGATATTGGCGGAAATGCAGGAGTTTATGCCACAGCATGAAACATATCTGGGTAAGTTGATTGTGAAAATCTTGAAGAGAAATTTAATTTTATACGGTATGCCATGTAGAAGACATGTTCAAGGATTTAATCGTTGTTAAAATTGGTTAAATTTTTGAAGAAGTGGATAATTTTGATTAAATGTGGGTCAAAAAATTGAATGCTAGAACGGAAAATGGAAAGTTTATAATATGTAGAATTAACTGAAAGCGACAAGAATTAACTAAACACCCACCCTGTAAAATCTTAATGAGTTAGTTCTATCACAGCTATAATACATCACCATATTGCAATAGGGTCTCTCGTCAACTAGAAGAGAAAAACCGATTGTATATTATGGACCATTGTATTGAAAAAAAAATACTACAAAATTTAAATTTCTCAGCATATCAATCCTGTAAATTATATTTCAAATAGGATGATGTAAAGTTTCGAATACTACCTCTGGAGTATTCCACCGCCTACCTTAACAATGGATGGATTACATGGCGAATGAAGTCCTGGCATTACAGTTGTGGTCACCTACGTTTCCTGGATCTCACAACTACGACTTTCCTGTGGGAATTCCTGAAAAATGAAGATTAAGTATCGTCTATTTCCACAAATTGCAATGACCCAGTAACGTTACGCAACACATTCTTCATCCATGCCGAAAGTGGTCATATTGAACATCGATGGCATATCGATCAGGAAATATAGCCATATTTTTGAACCATCCTTATCTTCATCTGAAACGTGTAGCTAGCTCTTTTTTTCCAGTGTCTCGAAGATATTCGTCGTACGATTTCACCTTCTGCGCCATAGTATTGTCCCTCCCTGCAAAATGCTTTTTTGCGACAATGCTCTTTAGAGTCAATAGTTAACAGTGAATGAATAGTTACCTATCATCATAAATTCAGTTGGATACAAAAAATTCTATGCATATCACAACGCTCCTAGCCATCGTAAAGATATGTTCGTTCCAATTCAATATCAAGGATGTTAAGATTGGACTTATTTTGCTCAATTTCTAGATCAAGGATTAACAAAAAAGTGGTCTCGTGTTTTTTTAGAGCTCAAAGACAACTTTTCGTTTTCGATGCGTTGAATTCGAATCTACATAACTTTGCGTTTTAAATGTATTGAATTCGATTCGAATTCAGAATCTTAATTATATATATAGTACATAATTAATCGGAAACCAATGAATCTATCTATAGAAGTATAAAGTTCAGACGAAGAGAAACGAAAAGTACTGTAATCAGCAAAGCTATTTATTGGATCGAGAGTGTTAGATGTAAGATCATTGATGAAATGAATACAGTCTTGAAGGATATCAGAATTTATTTCAAGTTTTCCATAAGTTACACCACGTAATTCACGATTTCCTAGAAAACTCTCAATTTCAGAAACTATGGATACGTGTAGTTTGGCTAGCAGGGCATCATGCTATGCTCTATGAAATGCGTTTAAAATATCAAGGGTTATATTGATGTATGCTCTGATGAATTTCTTCAGTCAAAACGGTTAACAGATCTCCTATTGGTGGACCTGGTCGAAGCCCGTGTTGGCGGTCACGATTTTATTTGTTTATTTCGAGATATTTCAGAGATTCCATTAATTTCGATACTTAAGACGTATTCCAATTATCAATCTGTGAGTTCGTGGATGGCTGCGATCTCCTTTTTGGGACCAAGCTGGATCTTAGGAAGTTTTCTGATAAAGTGCAAAAAACCCAAACTAAGGGATAAAGAATACTTTGCAATGAGGTTTAGTTATAGCGCTAAAGGATATGCACATTTTGCAAGAGCCAAAACGGGGAATACCATCAGGTGCGGCTTCAGAACGAAAAATGAAAATAAGATTAAGATCTAAACTACATTGTCCGGTTTTCTCCCCGTACATAGAGAATAATTCCCGCCTTACGAAACAGATTGAGTCCATAGAAATGTTTAAATTGTCAGCAACTACAAACATTAAAAAAAAAATCGAGCTTGAGCAAAAATATCTATTACAAAACCGGAAGAAAATAAATAATTGAACGCTTTCCAGATAAGTTATATTTGTATTTTAAACAAAATGTAATAAATTTTTTTTTCTTCTGTCAGAACGAAATGTAGCACTAGCTGATGAAACAAGTGGACCATGGCCTGCAAAACGTAGACGAAATTCAATATATAAAAATATGGGCCTACTATGCTGTGTATCGCGTCCTAATTATCTCTGAAACGAAACAAGTAGTAACTAACAGCGTTCGCAATCTATTCAAATATTTGGGAAAATAACGCTAAGTTACTAATGAAACAATAAAATCTATACTAGAAAAAAATCACTGTAAGTATAAGAAGCGAAAAATTTAAGGTATAAATGTAAGAAGTGAAAAATTCATATTTTATTCGACAAAATTATAAAAAAGTTCTGTGAATGAAAAAATGTAATCAACCAAAAGCAATATTTATAAATAAATTATGATTAAAATTACTGATTTATTTTTAAAAAGCAACAAGTAATTTTAATATCAAATTAAAAAAAATTTATTATTGTAATAAATAAAATTCAAACTAAATACTCCAAAAAATCAGGCAATAAACAAAACCAAAAATTGAGTTTTTCACAATCAAAATATTTTCTACTTACTAAAAAAGCATATTTTACACACAACTCCTAAAAAAACAATATACTAAAAACAATAATATATTTTTATGAAATAAAATCAAGACAATTCTTTTCTAATAAATTATTAAAACTCTTAGGAAATATATTTCGAAAATATAAATCAAGTTTTTTGCCAAATGTCTTTTAGGAAAGACTCTGTGATAATGTTTGTTAATTTTTATTACTTGGTTAAATAAATAAAATGGTTTGTTGTAAAAGAATAAAAATGGAAATTATAAACATGGAAACCCGTTGAATTAATAACGTCGTCCTTTATGTGTTAATTAAAAAGACAGGTGCAATTCATTAAGTCAATGTTATAAAAACAATACATAAAATGGAACAACCTAAAAACTATGATTCAAATAAAAATTAAATAAATCTTTGTTTTAAAATAAGTATTTAAACAATTAAACAAAAACGGTAGATAATAAGAAATATCAACACCAATGTATTCTACCTGTAGATATTATATTTATATAAAATATTTCGTAATTTTTTCTAAGATCGTAATACACACTCAAAACTATCATATGGTGGAAATGTGATAGTTAAATTATTGATAATCGACGAATTAAAATACTTGAGCAGATGTAATGCCTTATTTGGATGCTCGTTTCTTTTGTTTAAATTTTGTTTAACTTTTGAAAAGAATGGAAATTTATAATATTTCATTTTTACTTTCATGAGAAATTATGTTTCGAAATTAATAGGATGGTGATGACGATCCTGATTTTATTTGACTACGGTGATGGACTCCCTTCGCGTGTAAACTAAATCTAAAGCTAGAATTAGACTGTACGCCCTGGCAAATGCTGTCAGATAGTGTAATTTATATTTTGACATATTATTTCATTTGCTTTACACAAAGTCTTTTTTGACGGAAAAAATTTTACAGAACTTTTTGTCAAATTTTGGTCAAATATTTAACAGTATGGTACAGTACAGTGTAAACAATGTCTTGCTGAATATTACCGCCATATCGTAACCGTCGGCTTGAGCTATGAATAATTTTCACTGCAGAACTATATTACCAAAAAATCGTCGTTATTTTGTTTACGTCTAAAGTAGCCATAAGCTAAAAGTTTTGAAATTGCCAGTTTTTTTTCAGGCAAAAATATCGAGATTTTTATAAAATTTCGACAGATTCCGAATGAAAAATTATGTACCGATGCATAGGAAAAACATAGACACATTCCCAGTTATTTTTCTCTATAAAGTCAAATTTTCGATTATTAAATTTGTCTAAAAAAACTAATGTTAAATGGAAATTAATTGTTACGCGTTGTCCTCCTCGATTATATTTATCTTATCGAATTAAAGTCTTATTTAAAAATTGTGCGCCTTAACATAGATGGTTCTTAGTCTATCGCCTGATAGGTAGGGCATATTAGAACATAAGGATCTTTGAAAAAGGATGATCTTGAAAAGAAAAGAAATATTAGCTGTAAGGAAAAGAGCGGAATCATGTCATGAGTTGGATTCTAGCCCACGAGCTCAGGGATAACAAACAGACATGCTCACATTAGGCTATCGATGCCCAAAAATTTATTTTTGGCCCAATGAATACAGGCAAAAAAGTTTTTGAGGTCCTAACACCCGATTGCGAACTTGAAAAAACCCGCTCATTGCGCCACCTTTAAAAAATTGCTCTCATATAATCATTTTTTCGCGAATATAGACGCTTTCGAGCAAAATTTGGTTAGTTCAAATTTTTAAAGATTTTTCAGTGAGAGTAGTTTTGTCGTGCATTTTTCTTAAAAATATTTAATTTGTCGAGATTTATTTGCGACAACAAAAATAAGTAGAAATTCAAAATTATGGCTAATTTAGGTGAAATTACAGTGAGTTTGATATGCGCGACGCGTGCAATGATCCAATCGCAATCGCGCGCGCCATATCGCGAAAGCATCTATAGTGACCGCGCTGAAATGCTTTCCACAACCGAAAAATAATATTATTTCATATTTCAAATACTAAAATATTTTGTTTGTTGCTTTTTTGTTTTATAAGCACATATTTTCCGATATTTTCATATTCGTTAATCTGCTCTGAAATCTGAAATTTCTGCCATAGTCTTTTATAAATCATGAGCAACCGTTAACCTATCATGTGTGTAATCGGAATAATTGTACTCGCATATAAAATCAATCATATGAAAGTTGTAAGTAACGAAAAAATTCCATCCCTAAAACTTAAATACAAAAGTAAAAAAGGTGTCTAAGATCGAAAAGTTGTGAAAATTATGCGGTTACGGTCCGTGTTAAAAAGGCAACCGTAACAAAACCCAAATTTTAGTCCTTTCGGGTGAAATTAACATATTTAGCATTTAATTAGAAAACTTTATGTTAGGAAAACAACGAAAATATGGTTGATTTAATAACCAACTTTTTTTAGATAGGCCATTTTAAGTCGATAATTGAAAATTGTTCACTAAGCCAAATACAAATAAATTTTCAGTATATTGGTTTACTATCGAAGAATACTGCACACCTATTCCAACATTTTCTGAATGTTATATGGCCAGCTATGAAAATTTTCCATAACAGAGTAAATAAAGGACCCCTCATTAATGTAATTTCGATTTGGTTTAGTGGTGTATGCAGTAGAAACAGAGCAGGCCTTTTTTATTTTAGGGATTCCCCGGGGCTGCAAAACTTATTTCACCTTTCAATGGAAACCCTCGAAAATATGGTGGCTTTGAAAATAAATTATTTACACTTTTCACAAATAATGCACGTTCAGGTTATGAGGTGAATTTTGTTGTCATTCCGAGTATAACGCGAAAAGTGGATGAATTAAACGGGATTACGGGTGGTTTAAATTATTTAATATTGCATCTATGGTTTCTGAGGATTGCAGTTTAAATATCAAGGTTGCCGTTAAAGTAGACAACTTTGAATGTATTTTGCATATCTTTCCTTAATTTGACTAACTTTTAAAAGGCAAATTTGAAGAAGTCATACAGAAGTACTGGCAATCTTCTAGTAAGACGTGATAGTAAAGTTTTCAGAAGTTTTGAATAATTTCATAACCAATTTTTATCAAAGTTTCTGACAAGAAAGTTTTATGAATTTGAATAAAATTGTAAGTAAATTATGACTGGTTGAAGACGGAACAGGATCTAACTAGTATTTTTTAACCTAGATTAAATCAAAGTTTCATTCAGCCCAAAAGTTTGTACATGCGTGAAACGAAGGCACGGATGAAAAAATTATTTTTTGGTCAAATTTTTCCGTCGCACGAGGAACGATATCTAAGACAAAGGTTGAGTAGTTCACCCACAGAAGTTCCTTAAAATACGGTTTCACAACTATTGGCCGGTAATATACGTCTGAAATTGTATAGGAAACGAATATGAAAAAAACCGAGTGCGTCCTTCGTTTAGCTTTCATATTATTTTTATATGTATGTACTTAATAAAGAATTGTGCATTCACTGTGTTTCCCAGTACCCATTGTTGTACACCCATATTTTTGGCGTTTCCAGAAACACCCATGGTTGTCGTAACAACACCAATAGATAATACATGATGTAATGCACAAACAGTAGTTATAGAACTCCCATGGGTGTGTACAGTACACCCACGCTAGTTGAGGAAGTCCCATGGGTGCACACTGTACAGTACACAATGGTAGTTGAAGAACTCCCATGAGTGTTGTACACTAGGCTTGTGTAGTTCGCGAACGAACTAGTTCAGAAGAGCGTTCCCAGAACTGAAATGAACGAACTAGTTCGCAGTCAGTCCCGCTCCTAGTTCGTTTCTATTCATTCATTCCCGTTTGGAAAGTCAGTGCTACAGTTCTACACTGACGACCTTTTTTTTTGCTCATCACATTTTACCAGAGGACCTTTTTTTTGCTCATCACATTCTACCAGTCGACCTTTTTTTTTGCTCATCACTCTCTACCACAATGACGACTACGACTCGTTCCAAACTTCACTGCCTTTCTCATCACCGAACTCCCGCGAACTAGTAAACTAAAAGAACGAAATAGTTCGCGACGGATCGGGAATCGGAAATGATCACTCACTATGGTGAACTAAAATGCGCAAGCCTATTGTACACCCATGCTAGTTGAGGACCTCGCATGGGTGTAGTTGAAGAATTTCCATGGGTGTACACCAACGGTAGCTGTCAGTTCAGTTCGTTTGTGCTCGGGAAATTTCGTGTGTGTAAAATTTTGTTATGTTGTGCGTCAGAATTGTAATTTCTTGCCAATATTTTAATACCTTTCCGATTTCGCGCGCTTTTATATCACTGACATCGAGTAGAAAACTGTAGAATTTATTTCACTCTACTTCGAATGTACCTTTTCATTCGATTTCGTTTCGCCAGAACACAGTACTATACTTTATATAGGAATCGAAGTGATAGTCACCATAATTTCGAAACAATTTCAATCAAAATAATATTATAATTATATTAAAATATACAATATGACCATTCTTCAACAATTAATATTCTTTTATGGGGCATTGCAAATTGATTACATACTTTGAATCTGAGTACATAACAAACTCTAAACTCGTTTCGAATTGATACTATAAAATTATCTAACAAAAAACACTAATTTTTTATTACTTTAAGAAAGAAATAAAATATATCACAGTATTAGGAATACAAATTTTGTTATCTAATATTTAAGGAAATTAAACAAAAACAAAATATATTTACTAAATAAATGTCGTTCCACTTATATGTTGTACTATATGTCGAAAATTATTATATAAATTAAAAACAAACAAGTCAATTTATAACGCAATTATTATTTTACAAACTAGTTGTATATAAATTATTTTTACATTCTACTAATAGCTTAATGTCAATAAAATAAACCAAAACCAATAAATAAAAACAATTCAAATCAATTATGAATCAAATATAATGGTACTTATTATTTAAATTAAATTAAATTAGCGAAATAAACTACAAATAAAGTAAATTTATTTAATTTATCAAATATATTATCGAAAATATTTAAAAGTGTGGTATATAGCGGACCAAAATAAAACCTAGACAAACAATTATTTAAACTTAATGAAATTAAATTTGTAAAACTATGTGAATATTAATGAAAATAGAAAAAAATAATAATCAACATGCAGTAAATTAAAGGCAAAGAAAGCTAATAATGAAGAAAAGTCAACATAATTTTTAAGACTTATTGAACAACAATATTTTTCAATCAAAAATTTCTTTTTAATTATTATCGCTATTATTGTGATTGTATAGAGACGAACATTTTATTAAAGAGTAGTCAGACAAACAAAATTCAAGTAGAGAATACATTTGAAGCACATTTATTCAAATTTTATTACAAAAGCAAAATAAAGAAATAAATTTCTAGCAGTCATACATCGCTCTTCGATTAAATATGTACTTGCATTTTAGTAGTAATACACTTATCATATAAAATCACTCTCACCCAAATTCGTCTACGAAACATTTATTTGAAAATTTCACCAAATACTCATATTATTCGCATAATTGTAGATAACTGTATATTTTGAAATATTAAAACCAGACAAACGATTTAATAAAGTTGAATTTCATTAAAGGAAATGTGTTTGAATTATTTGTATTATTGTTTCTGATCGGAGACAATTAACTTAAAACACTCCAAGAGGACGCTCGTCTTCAAGAAAAAAAGAAATTATGAAGTATGTTAATATCAGAAGATTATGGAATTACAGTGCGATCAAAATCAAAAGAGAATTTACACAGACAGGTCCACCAAACATTCTGCTATACCCAAGCTTCCCAAAAAAATTAGAAGAGGCACAAGATGTACCTCCCCCTTGCCAACACTTCTGAAAAAACACGATTCCTTAAATTGGGCGAGAAAAACTCAAAAAACAAAGTGAAGGTACGAAAAATTCTAAAAACTCGAAATTCATTAAATTCAACAAAACTCACTAATAACTCGAAATTCCTTAAGGGCTCACATACCCCTGTGCGCGCTGAAAACCGAGGAAATTTGAAAAATTATAAAATTAAATTAAAATTTAAATTGTTGCGTTCATATATCTTATTAACTATTCAACTATAACAAAAAAATAATTTTTTTTTTTTTTTTAATATTAACATAATTTTTTACAGGTATAAATGGACTACTGATGAAAACCATGGCGCCTCCTTGTCGGCATCATAACTTCACCAAAAATAATTCAATTTGCAAAAATAAAAAAGAATCTTGTAAAATAATGTAGTAAGTATAGTGTGACGGAGGGAATTTTTTTTTCTTTCAAAAAATAAAGAAGTTACAGTGTTTCAAACTTTAGTAATCTTTTTTTTTAGAAAAATTTGCGTAAAAATTTATAAAAAATTGTTCAACCAAAAAATTAAAAAAAACCTCTCGTCACACTATAGAGA
This sequence comes from Beris morrisii, assembly GCA_951812415.1. Lineage (NCBI taxonomy): Eukaryota > Metazoa > Arthropoda > Insecta > Diptera > Stratiomyidae > Beris > Beris morrisii. The sequence goes on from OX638311.1 coordinate 23,114,772, forward strand.
AAATAATTATCAAAATTTTTTAAAAAAAAATTGAAATATATTGAAAATTGACTGAGTTATCATGCCGACACTGTCTAAAAACATAGTTTCGCGAAAAACGCGTTTAAAGTTTCTGCACAACAACGTGAACTTACTGCTAGTCACCCATTCCAGCTTTGTACTGCACACCTTCTTCCCCTTGTATCTTCCTATAAACGACCTTTTTTCTAAGCAACCCAGGTTTTGCGAACAAAAGAAATACGAAACGCAGCTGTCGAGAGGGGCGCGGCAGTTAGTCAGATCACATTTATTGATATAACTTTGTAACGTAGTGTAATTTTCTTAAAAAAAATTTTTCTAAATTCTAAATTTGGTTTTTTAATTCTGAAAAGTATGTGGGATCACGCGAATGATTATACGTTTGGTTAATGGTTATACGTTTGTTTAATTCCGTAAATATAATAAAAAAACAATAGTACATAGAAAGAATTCGGCGTTGCGTCCGCGTCGTTTTCTAGTAAGTAAGCTTCTTGTTCATCGTTCATCTTTCTTTCGTTGATTCCTTAGCGTCATCTTCGTTGATAGTTCATCGTCATCTTCGTTGAATGTTCATCGTTCTTCGTTAACTCTTTATCGTCATCTTCGTTGATCGTTGATCGTTCTTTCGTTGATTCCTTAGCGTCATCTTCATTGGTAGTTTATCGTCATCTTCGTTGACTGTTCGTCGCTGCTACGCCAAATTATAGATCCTACAAGTATAACAAATGAAAATCAGTAAGAAAAAAAAAATCTATTTTTTAAAAACTTCAGGGGTATGTGAACCCTTAAATTTATCAAAAAAAAAGCAAAGAACAAAATCAAGTAAAATATTGCGAATTTTCTACCGCTCCACTTTTTCGACCACCACTGCCTCATTTTTGGCCCGATTTGCAATCTGTTCATTTTTTGAGTAGCTGAATGTTTCACCTTTAATTTGATATGCGTACGTGACTATTTGAGAGAATGGTTTACCGGAAAATTGATTTTTTCACACAAAAAAAGAGCCAAGTTTCCAGAGCAAAATTGTAAAAACACAAAATTCCTTAAGAGGGTATTTACATCTAGCTAACAAAAAATAAGACAATGTATAAGATTTTTTTCCAAGAGAATTCAAATATCTGCATTGCCGGAAATTTTTTGGTACATATTTTTTAGGTATTTAAGTGAAAAAAAACATTTGGTACAAAATGCTATCGTGGTGGCCAGTTATATGTCGTGCACCGTCATCACCTACAAAAAAGTCAACTTGTGTAAGCTGTAGAAGTCGTAAATTTTATCTAAAATCAAAAATCAAAAAGGTTTTCTTAAATATGTGTCCATAGTTGAAGGCGGACATACGAATTTTTAGTCTCGATTTTTCAATTTATTTTTATCTGTTTTAAAAAAACATAAAAAAATATTTTTTTTATAATGCGAATTTTCTGATTCTACTGCTTCACATTTTCAGCCACTACTGCCTCATTTTTGACCCGATTTGTATTCTGTTTAATTTTTTGAGTAGCTGGAGGTTTCACCTTTAATTTGATATGAGATACGTGATTTGAGATACCGGCTTTTCCCAAGAGTATAAGAGCTCCCTATTTTTCAGATAGTAATCGATTATTTGGCAAATGTCTCTTTAAATCTATAGCAATTGCCACAGTCCTTCGAGAAATTTATATCTTTCCATAAATGGTGGTTTGTGGGGTTATGGCACCAAAAGACTTGTCTGTCTAATCCAAGCCACCATACTTTGGCTCGCAAACTTCTTTTCATGATTGTTTCAGTAGGATATCCTTCATGAGCTAGTTATATATTTAACCCCATGCTGGTTAGTTCTATCTTTAAATTTAAAGTCGACTAGCGATCGCAAAAGACTAGACCTTAATAATAACAAAGTAAAAACTTATATACTAAAAAAGCGCCGATTGACCCGGAATTCAGTATCGTGTTCTACTTTGGGAAAATAGTCAATTCTGTGCCACTCGGTTAACTTTGTTTCGGAATTCAATCCAAATCTTAACCGGGTCGCACTTTGCGTAATGGAATTGGGAAATCCAAGCGAACAGTAGACTGTTTAGCTGGAGTTGCAATTTCGCTTCCGTAATGCAAGCCGGCGCTATGACCTGAGACGGAACTCCGCGATATTTACTTATGACTAATTAAATGCTACGACTATAATATGTAATAATGATAATTTCCAACAGGTCGAAACAGAACGAGCTATTGCAGTTGTTTACACCTTGCGAGCTATGCAGATGCTTTTGCCGTTCATTCTGTTTATTTGCAGATTGTAAGCCGACCTGCCGGTAATTGGTGAATAAAGGTGAATCCAAACGAATCGACTCGGAATTTGAATGACGGTAATGTGCTGTGCATAACACTACCATAGCAACTAATTTTAAGAATTTTTTGGTTGTTTTTCGGTGTCAGAGGAGTTTCTGGTGCGAAAAACCAACACGAAAGCCCGACTAGGATCAATATCCTGGCTTCTGCCATTGAGGAAGTGACAGTTGAAAAACCTTCACTGGAGAAGCTTTCATGTTAATTCCCAGTCGGAGAAGAACCATACATCCTCAAAACGTTTAAAAGATCCGGGACAAGAGCAAGCAAATAAATTTCAGGACGTCTGATCGATTTATCTATTACCTCGTTCACGTGGTAGCGTAGTGTAGTGTAGCGTATTATGAAATCCGGTTGATATATGAGTGTTCACGTGAAGTGAATTGACGTTTCGCACTCTTGATTATTAATTGACAGCTGTCACAACTGGTATTTATTTTATTAAAAAAAAATTACATTCGTCGTTTTATTTCTTAAATAACCTTTCTTCTTTTATTTTTCAGCGAAATGGAGTCATTAAAGGCACTGGTATTAGAATCGTTGAGAAAATTCAAACAAATAAAGTTGTCTGTCAACACAGTTTTTTGACAATTCACTCGATTAGTAATACGGAGCGCAACGGCAAGTGGTCTCGTGGGAAGGATTCGCAAATCCACTACACTACACTACGCGGTTTTGCTACGTTGTAGAAAAACCGCTCCGTAGCAAAATTTCGTGTGTTCACGTGGTACTACGAAGTGCTACGTAGCGGTACGTCGTTGACCACGTGATCGAGGTATATGAACGTAAAATTAACTGTTAGTTCCAACCGTTTATTTACATAAAGAAATCGACAATACTCACCACGAGAGTATTTTCGCGCATGATTCTTCACAGAGGATATTTTTGGGAAATTTTGAATATGCGTCAGTTGTCATTCTGACATTTTTTTGACATTTCGTCGTAAACAATACAAAGGTACAAGTTTTAGAAAAAATTCAAAATTTTAATTTAATATTGATTTTATATTTGTAGCTAATAGAAATGAATATCGATAGTGTCTATACTGAACAAACTGTAGTAATATCACAACCGAAGAATGGAGAAATTGTCGGAACAATAGAAGCGATTAACCAAAGTTCTTTAGGTGATGATGAAAGTATAGACTATGAAGCTGTCCCCTACACAGAATCAGAAATAATATTAGCAGGTAAGCGATGCTCCTAAGCTTTGAGAAGATTGGGCTAGGAATACAATTTCTTTCTCAAGTTGACTCCAATTTGCTAGGACATTCTCTGAATAAATGGAATTTAGAATAGTGGGTTAGTTTTGAAATGTACGCAACCTTGCTTTAGGCTAGGTCGTCCAAGAATTAGACTAAGCCAACGCGCGATTGCTTATATTTGCGTACATATCAAGACCATCCGATTATCCTAAACCGATCTGACCAAACGTAGTCAATCTAATAAGAAGCACTCATATATTATGAAATTTCTTTTTTTCAGGAAAAGAGGTTTTAAAATCTGAATTGCGATGTAAATCACGAAAGCGGCCCAATTTAAAGAAGTTGCAAAAGAATATACCTGTTCAATGGTCCGCTAATCCTATTGATGATGTCTGCGAGCTCATGGAGTACATGGCTAAGAAATCCCCTCTGTAAGTTTATATTACTTGTAAAAAAAATTACAGAACTATATTTGAGTTTACGGTCGAAAGAGTTTTAAGACTGCACTGTGAGTTGGGTCAGACCGGGTAAATGTGAAAAAGGGTAATTGAGAATCGCTTTTTCCATTTACCTCCGGTGTTCTATATCCAACATTCATAAAAAAATATGTTCCCTTGTACCTCAAAATTCAGCAGACGATTAGATGGTCTAGATTTCATTGACGGAAGAATTCCTCCAAGCTTTGCCACCATAGGTCTTCTGTGCTATACACCATAGATCATTCTCCAGCTTCGTCAAATTTTTTTTCTCTCAGAAACTTTTCCAAGTCGAGGAAGTCGGCTTTGGTAGTGTATTGCTAAGACTTTCTTGGCTTGCCGGCGTATTGGAAATGTGGCCAGATATTGGCTATTATTTTTCCCTCACACAGCCTTGCACCACTCTTGGTGTAGAAGCTTGAGATTCCACTAAATGATTGTGACTCGATTGGGCGGGACAGTGGATTCCTTCAATTCTCATAAACAGTCTAAAATAATACATTGAGATTAAGTGTCAAACAAAATAATTAATTAGAATTATTACTTTTTAATCATTCGATCAATAGAATGAACTGTACCCAGAAACAAGCACTCGTCGATTATTGGAAAATTCATCCAGAAATGGCTGATGAAAGTAACCCGAAAAGGGCGGCGTACATTGCGTTGTGGACTGATCTAGCCATAATTCTGAATGCAAATGAACCTTGGAAAACATGGCAATATTGGAGACAGGTAAACAATTAAATTCTCTCTTTATATTATTTATTTATTTATTAAACAAATGTAACGAACTTATTCAATAAGGTCGCCCAAAAATAATCAGACAGGCCGGCGGACCTTTTCTTTATAATCGTTTATATTTGTATTATTTTTGTATAGGCTTGGCTCGTCATGAAAAATGAAGCGCTATGGCAATATTATCATTCGATTAAATATGGTATGCCGGTATCTAAAGTTGATGTGAGTATCAAGGAGCTGATCAATATCAAAGAATATGAAGTATTCTTAGAAAAACTGCCATACAAAGAAGTGAGTTAAAAAATTTTTTTAATTTGCTGCTAATACCCCAATTAAAAAAAAATGTCAATTAGAGCGTAAATATATAAGCGTAATTAGAATTTTTCTATCTTTACCAAAATTATGTTACCGAGCGTTATCCTTAGTTGTAATTTAGTTTATAGCTCAAATTGAAGCCAGGGTGCGCAAATCGATATAAATTCTGGAAATTATATAATAGTTTTAATTCCTGCAGAAATTAAGCAATTTGATGTAAGATGCGTAATTCTAAACGTTAACATTAACTTCAATAAAGTATCAGTCTAAAAGCACTACAATAATCACATATGTTTACCGCTTTACTTATGCTCATTTGCTAAGAGAAGTCGGAAGACTTCTACATAGTCGTGTCATTCTCATATAAGGCCTCAGTGTGATATCCATGGTGAAGCTCTTTAGGATACTTTATGAAGGTTGGTAGCTATACTTCCAAGGGCAGCCAGTTAGCAAAACTCTTACTAAGGCAGGAGAAGTTTTACTACAAGTCTGGAGGCTTCAAACGACGATTACAAGATCTTGATTAAATGTCTGTAATTTAAAGTAAACATTTTCTTTCTAGTAAATTCTTGGTAGCTACCAAAAAAATATGCTGACATATCAAGTTCCAAAACTTTGTAGTTCTGGATATTTCCATGCATTTGCTGTAAAACGCGTGAACTCTGCATTTTGTATTCAGAAGAAAGTGCTCAATATCACATGTCAGCTTAAAGAGGAGTAAGAAACATTTCACTGCCTTAGCATAGAACATAATTCATAGAACTAAAATTCTTTCTCATTCTAATTACAATAGCGTCTAAACTATTAAGCCACAATTACAACTTTATTCTTACAAAATAGAGTAACTGTTCCTAATATGGAATACTATAATACTTTTTATTTTTCCAATAAAATTGACAAAAAGGAACATTTTTGAATATTTTTTTCTTTAAAATAACCAGAAAACTATTGAGAATCTTTGCTACAAAATTGAGTACTGAAATGTGAAAGGTTGTCCCAATAAAAGGACATAAAGAGTTTTTTGTGAACTGAAAAAAGTAGTTCATAATATGGGATATTCCAAATTTTCGACAATTAAGTAAAATATGAAATATCTCATATTACAAACGTTTTTCGTTCTTATTTAAACTATATTTTTATTTAGTCATTTTTTAAATGGAAAATGAATTTTTGCACCACGCACAAATAAATTCATTTCCAAAACATCTGCGCCCACAAGTCACATTGCACGCAACGTCGCAAATAAATTTCGCCATTGGAAGTAACTCCGCACACAACACAGATAGAATCGAATCTCGGTTGGACATCAAATTCAGATCCGAACTCGTTTGAACTATCATCGCTGCTAGGCAGTGAGGATTCACTGGTAGTACTATCAATGTCAACTTAGAAATAATTTTCCACGTGGGACTTTAAATCGTTTTGCAGCTTTAAAGTAACCCATGTCTCCGTTTCTAATGGCATCAATGGCATTCTCCATTGTGCATTCTACTGTATTCCACTGCTTGTGTTTAGAATTTTTTTCCAACATTATCTAAATAAATTGTAAATCAATGTCTACACTGTTTTCTTAAAAATTTAATTTCAATCCAATTTTTACTTGAAATTTCCAATATATTTAATTTTTTCAATTAAAAGTACACATTTCAATCACTTTTGCACTAAATTACTGGTATTAGTAAATTATTCATATACTTTGCAATGTAAATTTACTTAAAAAGGTGTGGCATATTTGCCTACTATCCAAAAGATGTAAAATTCAATGGATTTTTTTACTGTGTAGATACTCAAATGATTTCTTCATAGAATTGCTCACAAGAGCAAGGAAAAGTGAATGTTCCTAATATGGAATACTATCCCATATTAGTATCACTATAAGCGTAAATTCTACTTAAACAAAGTGTTTTCATAACAAACCTGTTTTCACTTTAAAGTCTAGTACTAACTAGAAGCGAAACGAAATTTTCCATACAAATGTTTCGTTCGAGCGAAAATTGTTAGTTGATTTTGTATGTGATTTGACAGAAATTTTCGTTTTCGCTTCTAGTTAGTACTAGGCTTAAATCTGGAGCCTATAATCAATGAAATTCGAAAATAATCGATTTTAAATTTACTTTTGTACAAGGTTTTTTCGAATTTTGCTTCACTTAATAAAAGTTTTGACAACCCGCGATTTCACATTTATATTTTTTGTGAATCCCCTTATTATGTGATTTCGAATATGCGTGAAGTTTGGCAGAACACATGCTATTCCATACTAAACTAAAGCCCCATTCCATATTAGCCACAGTTACTCTACTGCTAATAACAATTACCTATTGCAGCTCTCAGCATATAACGAGATAAGGCATGGAGGACTAAAGACATGTATGTATCATATTTTTAAACAGTAAGAAAATAATATTAACGTTTGAACAGATGGCGTTCAACATAGAACTATTGCAAAAGCTGAAAAACCTGACAATGCATCAGAAACCGGAATCGATTCAAATAATGGAATATATAGTAAAAGACTAAAGCAGCTCTTGGAAAGACAAGACGAAATTCGGAGCAAAACAGCCAGGGCTAAGCAAGAATATTATACGAGAAAAGCTGCATATTGCGAGCAACAATTGCAAATTTCACAACGTTTGAAACTGGTTAAAAAAATGTGGTACAAACGAAAAATGAAATACCTTAAAGTAAAAGAAAAATTTCGCAAATGGAAAGCTAATACGAAAAAATTTACTCAAATAAAAATAAAATAATTTTTTTCATTCTTGTATTTTATTTATTTTATCGTAGGAAATACCGCGAATAATTGGCTTCCGAGTTTCAGCGTCGTCGTTTGCGTGAAATATAAATGAAATAGCGGAATGATGCTTCAGTTTATAGGCGTTCTACTATTGTGCCAAGTTTATTTCATTTACGTGCCCGCCAGTTTTTGAAAAATTTAGATCTTGAGGAAGTGTCTCAGAAGATTTTCCGCAGAAAGTTTAGTACTGTGTTCGGCGAAACGAAAACGAACGAAAAAGGTACCTTCGAAGTAGAGTGAAATAAACTATACAGTTCGCTACTAGATGTCAGTGAAATAAAAGCGCGCGAAATTTAAAAAAAATTAAAATATTTGCTAGAAATTACAATTCCGGCACAAAACACAACAAAATTTCCCGAGCACAAACGAACTGAAAATTTTGAATTGAAAAATAATTCGCTTCTCACACAAGGGTACCGTACCCTTAGAAACCAAACTTTAACGAAACTGAGCGCCATCTATTAGTGACTACTGCAAATGTCCATTCCGCCCAAGAACACAGTGCTGAAAAACGAACGAAATATTTCGTCGCGAAAAATTAACGAAATATTCATTTTTTTTTATATGGAATTTGAGAGTTCATTTCGTTTCGCTCGGAACATAGTACTAGGCTGAAGCACGAAAACTTGGATTACTCCAAAATTATTGTGAGTTTGACGAATATTCCTGCGAGACATTTGATTTATTTGGGTTGACTGGACTTTTACAAATTCTGTCTGCTAATTTAGCTAACTTTTTTTCTGAAAATGTAAGGTTTCTTAAAGGTATTTCTTTTTTTTAACGAACGTGAAAATAATGTTGTGGCTGGTGGTTATTTTTGGTTCAGAAAAAAGAACAAAATAACCGATGGAGACGAAATGATGACAAGACCAAGAATTATCCAGTATTGTGGCAGTTCCTCAAATATCGTTCGTTCGTTGAGTTTTGACCAAATCGCAATCAACGCCATCTCGTGTTCCTTTTGACTCGGGAAAACCCCATACCGTTCAAATACAAAACATTCAGCCAACTATTATTATGAAAATATCGAGTGAAGTAACTAATTTGTAATCAGCACAATAATTACGAAAAACCATTCGTTGCTAGAATTTGAGCGGCCAATCACGAAGTGCACTTTATTTATTCAAGCTCACAACCACGCTTATTGTTCGACCAGACGACAGTCAGGCATATTTTAAATGTCAAAACAAATTTTAACACTTCGACAAATGACATTCAGTGGTTGAGTGGTTCCTGTGAAAGGGTTGCTTATAATTTGTATTCGCTTGTTCTTTTCGGAATTGTATCAACTATCCTTTCAAGAGCAGAGAATACATATAATAGTGAGTATTAGTTTTCTGTTTAAACATTTTCATAATGTACATAGTAGGTACGAGCCTTCTAGAGAGCGTAAACAGTACGGTTCAGTGTCGACTCATAGAAATTTAATTGTAGAAAAAAACCAGGCTTGTCCTTCGGGCCTTGGCCTATTTGATAATTTTCCTCCATTCGTTTATCTTTAGTAACATTGAGCCTTCATTCGATTCGAAATTTTATAGAAGCTCCGTAAGATTTTTTTGTTTCCGGGGCAAGTTGATAGACCCCAGAAAATAGACATTCTCAAAACGCTGAGTCTATCAGTTTTTCTTTCGGTTCCTTTCTGTTTCTATACAGGTTTTCAAAGTGGTTTATAAATTGACAGTAATTTACAATCCCATTTTAAATAAGGCAATAAAGCTGTGAATAAAAGAATTTAATTTATATACAAATAAATAGCCTCGACGGCTTGAGATCCATTGAGTTAGTTTTAGTTTTAACAAGGGGCGAAACGCTGAGCCACCGCGCACACTAGGCACCAAAAGGGTCCATAGCGATCCTTTCAGAACCTCGTAGGTCACTAAACAACCCAGATCCCTAACGAACTTCACTAGCTTATCATGCCCTATTGACCTCAGGTCCTCCAAATTGTCAAAGAAAAGACTGCCCAGCCACCTAAATCTCCTCCTTACAACCGCCTGACACTCACACAAAATGTGGGTGATGTCCTCCTCAGCATATAGGATCCATCGAGTTAAGACTTATTATTTTGAACTGTGTCAAGCTAAAATCCTTTTTTTCTAATATTTTAACAATGTGTATGTAAAGGATGCTGTTCCTGGTATCTCTGCTTTACGCCGCAGACAGTCCCTTATTTCTGTCTCCTCTGCTGCCCGGACATTTCCATTTCTTGGATTTCCTTCTATTCTATTCCGTCTCATGTGTTTCTTTATTAACAAACCACCCTATAAACCAAACATCGATGAAGAGGCAGTGAACACTTTCGAAACTTGTCGCTGAAAAAATATTATCTCTTGGGAACAAGTTCAGCTATGTACTTGGCATCTGTGAATACGTGTGAGCTATACGCATTTCTTTCTTCCTCGTAATGAAATGCATCCGACTATCTCATCCGCACTCTTCGACATGAGAGATCTCCTATCGCGCATTGTATTTGAAATTGGCATGAGCAAGAACGAGATGGCAATACGTGCACTCACTGAAGAGTATGTATGAAAGGAGTATGAAGTAGACCTGGCCAATCATCGATGAAAGTTATGCCTGACTTACAGGCGAATTATGCCTTACCGGTCGACACTGCACCAATGGACGGCGTCCGGTCATAGTGCAATATAATTCTAGTGGTCGCCGACTAGTACAATCAAAAGACAAGTTTCAATCGACTTATGCAATCGAAAGATGAATTTCATAGCACTAGTCGTCAGTGTTATGGGTTCCGGAATCATGTTAGCAAAAAAAACTATAGCGCTCTGCGCACCTGAACATTAAAGTTTTCAATGGCATTTCCTGCTCGGTACGAACTTGATGATAAGACGTGTAGGACGTTTAGTCTTTTTCTTTCGCTAAAGGCGGAACAGGCTGGCATGTTTACATTTTTAAGGTGAAGATGGGGAAATATTTGCTTTTCGTTTTTCGCCACGAACACAAGCGCGCGAGCTAACATAGTAGTAGTTTGTACATAAGAACCCATGAATTTTTCGTGCTTTCGGCTTACAGGGCAGTTCAACCCATTTGAAGATATATTGTTTCGGCTTCCTCTAAGTATGGACCGCCTTACCTTCATTTGAACATAACAAGCGTAAGCGTCATTAATGCAGTAATGCAAACAAACATTTCAAGCCAGCCAGTAGACCTACGTAATTTATTATAAGAGACCCTCATTATTAGTTTTCCGATATTAATGACATGGACATACATTCTCACGATTACAGAACAAATGTTTTTTTCCTAAAAGATGTGTACTAGTTAACCGCCCCCGGCATACCGTCCTTTTTGTTTTTTGCAACCCACTTTATGAGATAGAAATGTTGACTGCATCGAGTTACGTTGATTTTATGTATTCAGCTCTCCGTCTATAGACTTTTAACACTTAGCTAAAACATTTTTCATTTACAGGAATTTCAACATGCTAAAAAGGCTTAGGAAACGACGAACAATTAATGTTGATCCTCGTGAAAAAGAAGTCATTGTCAGTTATATTGAAAACAACAAAGACATGGCCAATCGAAACGAACAGCATAGCACAAACGTTATTTTAAAATGGCAAGACTTGGCTAGCACTCTAAATTCTATAACTGGCGTCCAAATACAAGGGCCCGATTTGAAGATGGTATGTAAATTCTATTTTTTGAAAACTTGTGCGTAATTTGAAATCGAATTTCGTTGTTAACAGTGTTGAAAAACTTTATAGCTTTGGACCAATATTGAGGACGAAGTACGCGTAAAATACTTGCAACTGAAAGAAACCACAGAATCTCCTGTTCTAACAGAATTTGAGGATCGTGTGAAACATTTAATTGATAGAGTTGACGAAGAAGCTTTGCTTAATAATATGGCGGTAAATATTGTTATTTAATTCGTAGTCAATCAATTCCCTAAAGAACGCATTAGCACCCCAAGTCCAAGTGGATACAAAACATGAAAACCGAAATTGAACATGAATTAAATTAACACTGCCATGGTACATGTGCATCATCATGTTTTCTGTTCCAATTGTGAAATAAGTTTATAGCAATTTTAGCTACAAAATTAGTCAAACTATTGCTCTTCGCATTCTAAGCAGAGTTGAAAGGGTTGAAGTTGTACAGTCCAGGACAGGCATTAAGATGCAAAGATGAAAAGGAAAATGGTTCGATCATACAGAGAATTCAATGAAATGAAATGAAAATTCAATTCAATGCGTGAACAGGTTCTAGTGGCAGATAGACTCTCCAATAAATTAAATTTCTTTTAATTTCAATTCTCTTATTTTGATTTCTTTACATTTTTTTATAATTTTTAATAAAAAATTCAAAAGCATTCTCATTAAATTCAAATAATTATTAAATCCTCTAGATATCGACACCCTACACATTGAAAAAGGAGGACGACGATATAGAATTTGTAGAAATTATTGAATACGACCCCTACTCTGAAGAAGACCAAGAATCTGCTTTAACTGCTTCAGTTGTTACAATAGAATCACCACTTCTCTCCAAAACAGAGGAGCAGATAGCACCTTCAAAAATTATAGAACCTGAAATTCCTCCTAGTACAGAAGAATATAATTGAATTTTATTTAACTGAAACTAAACAATTTTCTTTCAGACGTGATTCGAGTTCGAGATTTTGCCATCGAGAAAACTAAAGAAGGAGCAAATTTAGTCGCCGATTCAACTTCAGCATCAAAAATCCGAATAAAAAAATATTGTTAGTAATTTTCTAAAATAATAAATACATAAAGCATTTTACTAAATAAAATTTGATAAATTTTAGACAAAAACTCTGCCGAAAGGGATAGCGGCAAGAAAAAACTGAAATTAATATCACCAGAAACGAAACAACGAAATATAGTGGAATTAATTGAAAAACAAACGGAAATTATTCAAAAAAAAGCTGAAGCTAAACAAGATTACTATGCGAAAAAGGCTGCATTCTTAGAAAAACAATTGGAATTTTCTGAACGTCGTACCACAGTCAGAGAGAAGTTATATGCGAAAAAAATTGCGTATGTACAGAAAAGTATTAAATTGCTCGATAAAAAAATGGCAACGGGTAATTGTAATTTCACGATAGTAGAACCAATGACTGGAGACGGTTCGCTGTATTTTAAGTAAATGATGATTTTATACAGACCTTGTTTATTTTAAATAATAATATATTTGTGATCGAATTCTATGCATGCAGTTCATCAGGTTCCGGAGTTAAAAAAAAATACATATTTCAGGATTCACGATGGTAAAAATGCAATTAATCCTTTCCAGTGCCGGTTGAACGGTTGATTCCGGGGTTAATCTCCTTCGTACTCACGTGTATAAATTATATGTGATGTCTATTCACTATACCGAAAAACGCCTTCCAAGAGCACAAAACCTAGAGTTACGCGTATTTAAAAAAATAAAAGTCATAACAACTTATTTATTTATTTAATGAATGTTCCTTTATTATAAATAATAGAGGACATTCTTCGTTCGGCCATGCACTAGAAGGCAATTGGCGCTTCGTTTACATCTTACTTTAACATATTTCGATTGTTTTATTTCCGCCTAAATCTATCCAACTTATACCATTTATTACTATTCTTGTTTCTTCATTATTATGCAGCGGTAGTTAGAGCTTGTCTCTGATATTCAGGTGGTCCAGGAGTTGAAAGAGAACGCTATGTTCAGAAGTGGAGAGGAGTTCTTCGATTGGAGAAGGATTATTTCGAAAGAAATCCGCTGTTCTGATGCAATACACAATTAAATGTTCTATTGTTAATGCTTCCCGGCATATTAGACATCCTGGCTGTGGAGTTTTTATAATTATGTATTCATGGGTAAGCCTGGTGTGGCCAAGCCTTACCCTTGCTATTGATATCGAAGCTTGTCTGCTGATATCTGTGCCGTAGGTTGGCGGGCGTATGGTGGTCCAGTGTTTTGCCAAGAATGTCCTATTTTGTTCCCAACTTGTTTTTTTGTTTTCGGCTCAGCTCCATTCTGGCCGTTCTTTTCATAAACGCGTCGAATTGTGGTATAATTTCTGTTTCGTGTGCGCTTACTATTTTCTTTGACGCTTCGTCTGCTAGCTCATTACCTCTTATGCCCGAGTGTCCTGGTATCCAGAAAACTCGTGTACCGGCCGGGTTTACCAGTATTAAATCCCTTATTTCCTTATAAATTGGTGCTTGGATTGTTAATTTCCTCTGTTGCTGCTCTCGAATCAGTGAAGATAACTGTTGGCACCTTATCATTTTTCGCACGTATTACGGCCTGTTGTATGGCGTACACTTCGGCTTCGTATGAGCTCGTATCAGGATGCAACTTATACTGTATCACGCTCTCAAGGCCTCCCTGGGATTGACATTTAGCGAAAACGGCAGCTGTGGTTTGCTGCGATGTTTTGCAGCCGTCTGTGTAAAGAAGATTGTGTTCAATTAAGTCTGCTATATGTTGAAGGTGAAACTGCTGGTATTCAAGCGCTGATGTATTATTTTTCCTTATGTAATGATTGTTATTGGCGATCATTGTAGATAGTGGGAAACTGTGCGATGCTCTTGCCATACACAAAGACAAGGGGTTGGGTATAGGTGGACCTAGCCTGACTAGCGTTTCACAAGCCTTCCAAAGAGCTGAGCGGAAGTTGTTGCAATCATCCTCCGTAGTCATGAGATTCATCATGGTGTTCACGGTACTGTGGTGTGGTTGTCTTGGGTCTAGGTAATTTTTTGCCGCAAAGTTTAACTGTGTCTTTGCTATAAGATCCCTGATACTTTCACATCCTGATTCTACTATCATGGATTCTATTGGTGTTGTGCGATATGCTCCTAAGGCAACTCGTAATATTTTATGTGCACCTACTTGAATTCGTTTAATGTTTGTGTTCGTTGTGTTGCCAAATATGGTCAGGCCGTACCCGATGTGACCTCGTATTAATGTTTTTGCAATTTCGAGGAGAGCAATAACAACTTAGTCTCAGAAAATAATTATTTTATTTATGTGTGGTCAAAACTCCCTTTGGCAAATATTGTAAGTCACTAAATTGTTCGGCTGTATTCGTTATTCCAATAGCCCACAATAGCCTAACGCAATTTCAAATTTGTTAAGATTTTCACTATTTAATTCTTAAGGGCACTTCGTTTTCCTTTAAATGGTTGGAAATATTTTTGATTGCCAGTGTTCCAGGTTACTTAAGCGATCCTTGCGCTTTTATAAGATGTCTATACAGGCTGGATCTAGAAAGGGATTGCCAACTGTTTGTCCATACAAAAAAAACATATTACACAAAATCGTATTACTCATTCTTCTATATTGTTGGGTGTAGCACTATTGCCTGTAGCCATGAGGTTCTTTACAGGGTACTTACTGTTTGCACGTAACGGCTTAAACGGTCAGAATTGTAAATGACCACAAGTGGTTCGTTGTCTGGTCGTAATGCGACTGCATTGCATGTCTATTCAATTTTTGGTTCGTAATATTCCTTTGTTAAGAGTTACCAATTACGATAAAGTTTCTTTTTGCTACCGCTACATTCTTTAATTTGTTTCCGAGTTTAAGGATGTATTTTTCTCCATATATGTATTTTTCCCATAAGGCGATTCAAAGAATCTCGCAGCAATCCCTCATGTCCTCCTATGAAATTTTTGCAGATTTGGCCAACTGAGGCAGTCGTTAATGTAAAAATTCATCGTCCCTCTATATTGTACTTGACGAAGTAGGGATTTACAATAAAGTTGTATCTAATTGATGAACCCTGCCAGTTGTAAGATATAGCATAGCCACGAGTATCTGTTACAATTGATAATATAATTATATTTTATGTACACCAAGGTAATTGAAGTTTACATTTCACTACTATAATATAAATTTATAAAATTTTGATCTTCAATTTAGTTCAAAGCGTCAAAGCTTCATTGTAGTTTCAAACCATCACCCAAGGCTCTATGACTTTGCTAGCTAACTATAATATTAAAGATGTTTATATATTCCAGTAAGTCATTCGCTATCTATTATGTATTATCCTTCTGTATATACTTAATACACAATGGTATTATTGTCTGTTCCGTTAATTATAGTCTGTTACGGTTGTTGGACTTTTATACCCCAAACTTTATACAGAACTAATCAAAGGTTACAACCAATAAACTGAGGAAAGAATCTAAAGCTTGTCATTCTTTTAAGTTCGGTGTAAACGTCAAAAAGTAATTTATTTGATTTATTTCTATCGTGGTACTAAGACGTTTTTCTCACAGGATGGTAAGAAGAACAACAGTTTTTCAAAAAGAATTACTCTTAAGCATGTTAGAAAAAGCTCCAAACTTAGGGGTTAGTGGCGTACGATCCGAAGAATGGAGTTCAATTGCCGATGTTCTTAACGGGCAACACGGACCAGTAAAGGTTCCGGAAAGATGGAGAAGGGTAAACAACACCATAAATGATTGTTATTACTTTGTAATCTATTAAATCAATTGTATTGTAGACTTGGTATAGTATCAAAGCTGATGTACGAAATAAATATAAAATGTTCAAAGAAGGGAAGATCGAACACATGACAAAGTATGATAAACGTGTCGTGAACTTCATTGCACCAGCAATATACGCAGAAACGGAAGAAGACTACGATCCTCACAAGGTAAGCATTACATACTCTTCCCAAATCACTATTATTAATCTACAGAATATTAACCCTAGAACCGCGCCCTCTCAGAAATAGACTTATCGTGTCCTAGGGGACTTATCATGTCCTGGGGCCGTCAGTGCCCCAGTTTGCTTTTTATACACGTAGTGCCCAAGAACACGAAATTACCTTTTTTTTCTGCGTTTACATATTTAGCAAATAAAACACAGAACGACCAGTTCGATTTGTGCATAACATATGTTTCAGAAAATTGTGCATCGGGAGTATGTTATAGAAGTAGGAAGTCTCTAATTTATTGTTTGAAAATAGGTTGGGGCACTCTGTGCCCCAAACACGGTTTCAGGATAAAAAAAAATTGGACCTAATAATACCACACGCAATATCGAAACTGGATAGTATTTTCTAAGAGAAAATCTAGAGAAATCACATGTAACCCGTTCGATTCGGTAAGCATGATCTCACGATAGCTCGCCAGTTATAGGGTCAATTTCGATATTCTTTAATCCGACAACAGACGGCTCGAAAATTGCTTATATGCAGAAGTCGTCAAATATTAAATTCTTCTCTTGTATGAACAAAACATAACAGCTTCCCAGGCAGAGGGAGACCCATACAATTGAGCTCTGCGCTATAGAAATATTAGACTGAAAACAGGGATACAAAAACCAACATATGTATATTATTCTTTCAAACAGCAATCTTGACTTTGCAGTAATCTCAAATCTATTCCAAACTTGTTTGCAAGGACTACAGAGTAACTTTCAATTTTCGGAAATCGGTTGATACTTTGACCGACTAGTAGAAGGAAATAATAAATCAACTACTCTAATGACATTTCCTAATTTCCTTGTACTTAAACGAGGCCGATGTGCAAGAAATTTTCAGTCACATGAATTGACTCTATTGTGACGTCCCTTTCAGTTGCCTAGTTCCTCTCCGATTACAGAGCTTCCAATGAAGCGCAGTAGGAATGGTCAGGACAATAATTCTGATGGTTCCATGAAGCCGTGACCTAAGTGATAAAGTTTTACATTGCTCTGGTGTTTGGTTATCGCATCGGTGCCACTGTATTTTGACAAAGGACGAAACGTCACACATTAATAAAACAGTATTTTACTCGTAAAACTTCTTTCTCAATCGTTAGTTAAATCTTAGTACCCTTTTTCGATTTCTATCAGGACCGAATCCAGGACTTATTATATCAAAACAAGGAGTGGCTAGCATTTGTTGTAGTAACGTTGCACTGCAAGCTTTCTCAGTTTAAAGGCAAGCACTTCGCTGTTCCAACTCAAGTCCTAACTACATTTCGAACGAAGGACGTATTAATTCACTCTTGCTCGTTTAGACTTTCGTGATTTGGAAGCTTCGGTAGTTGAAATTCACAAAAGGTTGCATTCCGGGTGATCTTGATCTCTCCCCCACCGTAAATACGAGCTTCATTTTTTGTAATCAATTTTTAGTTAAATACCAAAATTACTGAATATTTTGTACACTCTTGAAACCCAGATACGAAATTTAATTAAAAACCAATTATTTTTATTTTCAGAAATATCCAGTTCCTTTTCCATCGGTCGCGTTCCCAGCTATACAGGATGGTATGTGTATACTAATTGTTTATTTGTATACGTTTACAATACTAAACAGAAGTGTAGTCCGCTTCGTCTCCCTAGCATTAAGACACATTGCGAATACTCATATCAATACTCTAGAATCTAGATGCCCGATGGCTTTATAGTTACGCAAGTATCACCAATGATCAGAAAATTGATCAAATTGTGATTTTATCTAAAGATACAAAGTATTGTATAGCTCAAGGAAGAAACGACTACCTAAATTTCGTTTGTCCACATACCACAACGTATTAGCAGCAACACTAAGTGGCTTCGGTAGCCTGGTGAGCATGTTGGTCATCACAAATACCACACGTTGGAATCCCCCTCCATAACGTGGTTTTGAGCTTCTCTTTATTCCTTTCTACTCTTAAAGATTAATTAAAATTACCGTTTTCATTGATTTTTGATTATTTGAACTAATTAATTATTTTCTTTTCGTATTTTGTCCAGACGAGCTCGCCTCTTGTACACCAATTATAACAGATGAACAAAAAGAGAAGCTACTAAGCATCATGGAAAAACAATCAAAGAAAACAAAGTGGACTAAAATTGCTTCTCGCCTAAACAATATTGGACCGAAGAGACATTCGACAGAGTGGAAAGAAGTGATTAAATTTGAAATTTTTACAATTTTTCGAAAACATTGCAATGCCTATTTTTCAGATTTGGTTTGAAATTCAAGTTGATACATTCGACAAATATTGCAAATACAAAATGAATAATACTGAATTAGAAGGAAAGACGACTCCGTTGTCCAAAAATACAAACGTGCAGTTATCAAGCTATGAAAAGCGTGTGATAAATTTGATTGAATCTGATCGTCGTCCTTTTGATATGGTTGAGGTCGATTCTAGCTCTGACGAATCTAAAAAGGAAATTGGTAATTTTTTTGTATTATTTTGTACTTTTGTTTTCGGTTTTATGGAATAGAGTATTTTTTACTTCAATGTTGTCACAACGATTTAACTGCTACCATGAGTTATTATGTCGTTTCGCGTATTAAATATTATCTAATGTTTCCGAAGTTGTTGTTTTCAATACAATTTCTTTACTCTGTTAAACTGAATGATGATTCCGCCGACAGACAAATCGATCGGAACAGCAACTTGCAGTAACTCATGTTGACTTGATGGCTGTGTCGGTCGTCTGTCTGTGTTTTCCTATCTAAATAAGTATCTTACATTTTTTTTAATATATTTTAGTCGATGCGATCAAGAAGCCTAAAAAACGTAAGAGGAAGAAACATCAGAAAGAAAAAGATGTCACTATTACGAAATCAGAAGAACCGATTAAAACAAAAATGATGAAACTTGTTGAAGACCACTTCGAAACGATAGAAAAAAGTAAGCACGTCAGCACGAAATATTACGCTCGAAATTTACGTAGATCCGAAAAAAAGCTGCAAGAGCTTGAAAAACGCACAAAGGCCGAAGAAGAAAGCTATGTAAAGGAAATGGAATATATGAATCGAAAAATGGACTATCTCAATTCGAGTGTTATCTAATAAATATATAATAGAATAATTTATAACTTCATTAGGTTTCTATAATTTTTATTTTATTTATTTATTTGTGATGAAATCAGGGTATAAATTCTATGGTTCATCTAAAAAAGGCATCTTGGTCTTTTAATTAATTTCTAATTAATAATTTCTCTATTTTAACATGTGCTTGAAAATATTTCTGAAATCTGAATCGATTGAATACAATTGGCAAGAGGTTAACTCCAAGCCAAACTCGCGGTATGCATATGCAACCTCCTTACACCCACTTAGGGGTTGAATATCCTAAAATCCTGAAAGGAGTTAATAGATAAATATGAAGACAGCACGAGAAAGTAAAAACCAATTCAATTTCTTATCACTTCTAAAAGATATGACGAAATTCGTGAAAACTTGTTCAACCTTTTTATACCCTCTTCGGGGTAGAAAAGGGAAAAAACTTAAAAACAAGTTTTGGGCGATTATTACGCAAGCCCGTGAAAGTAAAAAGATATCTGATCAGACCTGTGGGATATGGCAGAATTCGTGAAAAAGTATACAACCCCTTTACACCACCTTAGGGGTCGAATTTAAAAAAATTCTGAAAACTCTTTCTAGGTATTTATATGAAGAAGCCGTAGAATAAAAATGAATTAAATATTTGGAAAGATCTAATAGATATGACGAAAATCCTGAAAATATATGCATTCCATTTTCACTGCTCAATTTTTTCGCTCCCCGCTTCCGATCGCCAATGGATAATTGAAATTTTTTTATTTAAATTACTTTTCTAGTTGATTTACATATACGTACTAAGTTTCAAATTTGTGGCATAAGACGTTCTGAAGATAGGAAAAACATCCCCGACCCCCGTACCATACTACCGCTATAAAAAATTATATTTTTCCAAGATGCTACTACTATAGCTCTATCTAAATATCATGTTTCAGCTTTATAACATTATAGGTTCTCGAGATATAAAAATAGGAACTTTTTCCTTTTCACCCTCCCCCACCCTCACCCTCAACATTTTTTAATTCCAATTTTTTTAATTTTAAGCATCTGCCTTACACTGTTCTTGAGATATGAGACGTAATTTTTTAGAAAAACTCGTATCCTCTCCACTTTCATGATCCACTGTCCCCTTAAAAAATTTTACTTTCAGCAAACTTCTTGTCAACCTTTATACACAAACCGAATTTTATTTGTCTAGTGCAATTGGTTCGTGAAATATCGTAATATAAAGTTTTTTACCCCCACCCCCGTACGCCGCTGCCACAAACTCACAAATTTGATTCCGATCTATTCTCCTAGTATACCTACAGATATTCATTAAATTTCAATTTCGTGGCATTAACGGTTTAGGAGATATGGATTTTAAATGTGTCGATCTCGGCTTTTTTGCGTTTTGGACGCATCATTTTTTCCCCCCACTCCCACACCTCTTCACCCATATTGTAAATTTTTATGCAAATGGGTCCTCTATAGAAATTCCAAGTTTCAGCCTCCTAGCGTAAGCGTTTGCTGAGATCTAGAAACCAAAATTTTCCGTCTAAAACGCACTCCACTCCTTTCCCTTACATTCCCACCCGTCAGAATTCGGTCACTTCAAGGGGCCTACCCAGTCTATTCATAAACAAAATTTCAATTTAATATCTCAAAGCGTTTGGAAGCTACGAGCCTTAAAACGATTTTGCGTACGGCGGACAGACGGACTGAAATTTTTTTTTGCTTTTTTCGTGTCTACTAGTCATGAAACGTGAAAAAAAATTTTTCAGGGTAGCAAATTTCTTTTTTAAAAATCGATCACAGTACTGTATTATTAGAAAATAATAAAGTAATTCTCAAATTGGTTCTTATAGTTCCAAGTCGATGTGACTCGATGTAAATCTGATAATAATTACAAAGTACATTCAAAGTATAAGAATACAAACTTACCATTGTGATAAGAAGGGAAACAAACAGTCAAATACAAACTTTGCGTACTTTTGAAGTGATAATTTCAGTAAATAACGAAGGTCAACAGTCGCATTCACCAGACATGCTCTCATTCTATAGGAGTGGAAATAATAATTAGATTTAGGGGACATAATAAGTGAGTAAAACTTACGCAATTCAAGCTTTTGTGCGTGTAGTTATTTGAACAGGATCGACGATTTTTGTAACACGCTTAATCTCATCCAATTAAAATATTCTGCAAAATTCGTCATTCATCCGCAGCATTCATAACTATGCAAACATACTTCCCTTCATGCAACTATCATTACAATTATTTATTGATTCATTTACAGAATAGGACAACATTTTAAAGAGCTAACAATCGTGTACGATTTCTTCTACTGTTTTTACTCCTGAATAACTAGAGCGCAAATATATCATATGACAATTCAAAATAAAAGTTTGATCATTTACTCACTTACTTTCATGCAAATTTTATTAAATACTTGAGAAAATGCTTACTATCGTATCACACCGAATGTCGCGAAGGGGTTTGTGTTTTGCGCTCGAAAAAAAACATACAAAAAATTATTTAGGAAAGAAAGGATTGTTTGTTTTGCGGTTTATAAAAATAAAAAAAATTTTAAAATACTTTTCATCAAAAATGTTTTTTTTTTTTTCATTTTTATCCACTCATTCGTAAATTTATTTTTCACATTTTGTTTTTATTATTTTTTTTAATCAGTGAAGGTTTCGTTTTAATATTCTTTCTAAAATGTTGATAATTTAATGTATTTTTTAAATTCTCTTTTCTTTAATTTATACGTTAAATTAAGAAGAAAGCTAACACGGAAAAGAAAGACTATCTAAGAAAAATTATAATTAAAGAGAATTGGATACATACACTTAGCTGCTGTACATATAGGTCTTTAATTTAAATTTCGTTTAATCAAAATTAAAAACTAAATTATTACAATGTTCTTTGTTTTGTTTAATAGAATCAATTACAAGCTGAATGTTAATTAGTTGTCGGCTCATATTTTATTTTTATCAGTAATGGTATCGTTTGTCTATGTACCAATTAATGATACATAGCTTTTTATTCAGCCATTTGAATTAAAATCTTTATGTTGTTCTCTGCATTTTTACATTTTTTTTTTCGTTTTTATTCTTCATTAATAGGATGATTTTTTTGTGTTTTTTTTTTTCTTTTTTGATAGTTATTATTAATTATAATATAGGATAATTATACTTGTTTAATATTCTTCTTTTAAAAAAGAAATGTTGCAGTTCCCTGAGAGGAAAATCACGTTGCGTACCTGTAAGACATAAACATATTTTGATTATTTTTTAGATTGAAAAGTAGTTTGGTGCTATGCGCTGCTGATTATTAAGAGATTCTTGTCTAACACGCGATCTATTATTTTGAACAGACACTAATGAGAGCAAGCGTGAACATAGCAAAAACTATGTAAGCCGACTTTGTCAACATTCGCTTTGATGTCAAAGTCTCAAGCACAATTCTTGTTGCCATCATCAGAAAGAATGGATCTTGTGGTTGCTGTGCTGTGCTCTTCAGACAGAAAATTGATAAAAGCAATTATTTCTGACAAAATCTTTTCAAAAAATCTACAACGATTCCGACAGGTACACAATTTGATTTGATAGAAAGGATAATCCAATTAACCACGAGTCGCATCGCCGGGCGACTAATATTATGTGAGGAACGGAGCAATACCAAAGAACATAAAAGCGCCAGCAATATTAGAATACCTCCAATGAATCAGTTTGAATCAAGACCAAAAGAGTTTGCCGCAGTAGCATTAAGCCCGTTAGCGAAGAGTGATGATACTCCAGATCGTCAAAACTGGTAAAGCGGAAGTTAGACTAAGGGGTGGACACAGTTGGAAGTGGTCAGAAACGAAAAACCAGAACAGATGTAAACTATCAAGTTCAATGTAACACGTCCAAATAACCACAAGCCTGATTGCATTTTCACAATCTTGACAGATCGATTCCATTACACTGAAGCGTTTTTACCTCACAGGAATGAACAAAAACTGATTGAAACCAGCACAAATTTGATGACATCACTCGATGCTTTTGTTCCGATTCCTCCCAATTTTTACTCTCCTCTTTTTCTCGTCATATTTTCTTTTAATTAATTATTTGTCTCTCCCTAAATAGGCTGGACTGTACTTCAATACATTGAAGGTTAACTTCCAAGTTCAGTTCGGTTTTTTAAATAAATCCACATACGCATTATCAAAATATCTAAAGCTGTCGAGAACTTTTTTCACCTGAGTCGTGGCAAAAAACTGGATTGACATTGAATTTAAGAAGACCCAAGGGTTTAAGATATGCCAATATATATGTACAAAAAAGACCTTCCCCAAATTCCAAGAGCGTGAGGCTAGCACAGTAGGACGTTTTGCGAAACTCAGCCTAGTAGATTTCGTTATCGAAAAGAATCAATGCAGCGCTGCACAAAACTACGTGTTTTAGATAATGGATATAAAATCAATATAGCCTGCTTGAAGGTCAATGAACATTTTGAGTAAAAACTTACCTTTTTGTCCACAGTCGAGCGATTCGATCGTGTTCTTCTCTGTTCTGAAGATATTGCGTTGCGATACTTCCAACAAGTGGATCGGCTGTACAAACAGAAAAATAGTTACAACAAATATTGGAAAAATAAAAAAAAATTATCTTACCAGGATTGCAATCAGTCAAAAGTGAACATATTGATAGAAGGACTTTTGATATAGTCAAAGCTGGTGACCAATTATCCTTAAGAATATCCAAACAGATAACTCCTTGGCTATTAATATTGCAATGATATATCCTAGTCCTAAATGTAACCTGAAAATAAAAGCAAAAAAAAAACCAATCAATCGATTCGTTCAGAATTTTTAAACAAAAAAAAACTAACAAACCTTTGGAGGCTTAAACGGGTATTCTGGTGAAAAATGTATATCTAAGAAAAATACACCGCCTTCATAAACCGAACCAGGCGGACCGAGAATTGTCGAAACCCATTCATACAAATTATCACCTTTCGGACCAGCACTACAATTTGGCGGTGGGTCGAGTGTTATCTCGGCTAATTCTTTCTGTATACGTTTTGCCGATGTACCGAGTGCTTTCGAAATTTTCGGATTTGGTTTGGCATCCTTTGCATCGGGTTTTGCATCGTTTGGCGGTGCTGCTGTATTTGGCCCGCCATTAGTCGAACCGCTACCACTACGACCTCTCCCGCTTCCACCACCGCTACTTGAGCCCGCACTGGACGACATCTTAAAAATTCCAACTAGAAATAAAAAAAAAATAATAGTACCGTTAAATATTCACCTCAATCATAGAAAACGGTGGATTTTTATTCACGCCGGCTAAGCGTTTCAAATTCGATTCCCATCCCCGGCTTATCATATTATTCATTCTTATACGGCAAATTCCTTATAAAATAAATACAGATGATACATAAAATGTTTAAATCATGAGTTGCGACGCTTTAATGGAAGCAGTGTTACTGTTGAATAAATCAATGGAGTTCCTAAATTTGTTACCAACTCTCATTAATCGTTCTGGGAGTCCATTCAGCTCATATAAAGTACGGTGGGCTTCAATAACAAAAATATCTTGCGAACGAGTTCTAAAACTAGGTACCCGGACAATATTTGGGGACAGTCAATGTTGTTAGCAAGAATATTAACAAGAAAAATGAGTTCAGCATGTTCTCTACGGCTAGACAAGGTTGAAAGTTGTAGGGATGATAACAGATCGTCATAACTTAAATTGTCAATAGTAATATTAAGCTTAAAAGCTATGAGTCTTAAAAACTTATGCTGGATTGTTTCATTCCGACCACCATGTACTTCAAAATATGGGTTCCAGATTGGTGAAAAATATTCAAGTTGAGAACGGACTAAGCTACAATAAAGATACTAGAGCGTGAAAATATTGGAAAAATTATTCGTGATTCGCGATAGGAAACCGAACATACGCCGAGCAGAGTTACATATACTAGCATAATGATGCCTGAACGAGAAGGGTTCATCAAACCAAACCATGATCTTTAATAACCTTAACATTAGCTAAAGGCGAACAGTTCAAATTGTAAGCATATTTAATAACAGAATTCGTTTTACAAAAGATAATTGTAGTTGCACTTCGACACATTCAGATATAATAAATTATCATCAAACCAAGTTAATAAATTATCTAAATTATCTTGTAACACCAGGCAGTCATTCATAGATTTAATACATTTATAAATTTTTGGGTCATCCGTGAAGAGAAGGAATTCCACATCGCAAAATATCTCACAAAGATCATTTATGAATAGCAAGAACAGTAGTGGTCCCAAATGGGAACCCTGAGGAACACTAGAGGTAACAACGAAGGATTCTGAAAGCACAGATTTAATTTTCACAGAGCATGAACGACTTACTAGGTAATCTGTAATCCAATTAAGCAGCGTATGCGATCTTTGAAAACTGCTTTAATGATCTCTTGATCTCTTCAAAAAGATCCCCCCGGGTGTTTGAAACCATATTTTTACTATCGACTGGCTGTGTAGATGGTTGGCCATCCCCAATGTGGGCTAATAGCGCGAATAAACAGGTAAGTGGTTCTTACATTTGTTCTTCCTCTCTGTCTCTACTTCTGTCCCTGTCCCTATTGAGGATAAAGGAGCGTGCCATGGGTGTCGTGTAACCCTTAGCCCTTAGAAGTCGACAAAAAGTGATGCATGCTCCTCATTCAATTCTGGCAGTGATGTACAGTTAATTTGCCCTTCGAAGAAAAGTTTGGACTGTCTACACCCCACCGTTCCCGTTCAGTGGAGGTCATCTTAGATGTTAATCCAATCCAACAGTCTTTCTTTGCCTACAGCTGTTGGATTTTAACAGAAAGGCACTATTTCTATGAATTTTAAGTCTGCTCCTTTTTTTTCGCTAACTGATCCGCTAACTCATTACATTTACTACGTTTAAATGGAGAGTCCAAAGATCGAAAGATCGAAATTTGGATCGTGTTTATGACAACACCAGATCGAAAGATCGAAACATGAGCAAATCAAAGAAATGACGAACGACATAACCGGTTTCGATTCGATCCAGGTCTAGAAGTTGGTTCGGATCGAGTCGATCTCATTTCAATCCGATCTGCGTCTACATGCGATTTTAGAGGATTGAATCCGGATTCAATCCTCCATGTAAACGTAGTAAATGTCACTGTGTACAGGCACCTATAACAGTAAAACTGTGTTCGAATTCACTAGCTTTTTGAGTTCGTAAGCAATTCCACACCAAGTGGGTTCTAAAGCAAACTTCTTGAAAAATAAGTAGTGCCGCTCTGTTGTCAGAGAGAATGTAGATCTTGTGATTCTTGTATCCTCTTCCAATGTTTTCCTTGATGTATAATTCAATTGCACAAATTTCTGCTTATCGAGGCTGGTATATATGTCGACCCTTGACCAAGGTCTGTATCCAAATACCCCTCTCTCATTTGTCTTGGAGCCATCTGTGTACCAGATAAGTGTGTCTTTTTCAAATTGAGGCCAGTGAGTTTCCCAGTCCTTGCAAGATGGGAAAACTACTTTGATTGGTATTTCGAAGTTGTATCATGGTATATTATCCAAAAGCGAAATGCGGAGGATAAGGTCACTATGATGCTCTCTCACAAGGTCGGGGGAGGAAGTTATCTTTGCTTCCGTATCCTCAGAAGTTAGAAGTTGGTACATCATGAGCCTGATTTCTTTTTGTACATACAGTTATAAAGGTGAAAGATTTAAGACAACCTTAAGTGATGCAGTCCGAGTGGTTTGCATTGTCCCTGTGATATTTGTACAAGCCCAACCTTTGCAGCTTGTTTATTTGGGTCTGTACAGTTACTTGTCAAATCTTGCGTCACCATACAAACGACGCATGTGATCACTGGTCTGACTATTGCCGTATACATTCAGTGACCGATATCGGGCTTTAGACACCCAAATTTTGCAGATAAGACTTCTTCATGTCCAAACAGAAATCCAGGCTTTTTCGGTAGCGCATTCAATGTAAACATTCCAGTTCATTATAGCATCCAAGGTAATCATCTGATATTTTATCTCATTGGAGAGCTCGATCCTTTCTCCTGAGTTTTGGGATAATTTCATTCCGATTTTTTCGTTTCGTGAAAGCAACGATAGTCGTCTTTATTGGGTTGACGCATAGTCCAGCGTATTTGTAGCGAACTCGGGCTCTGTTCGCATGCGTATTTTTACGTACGCTAGAATGTCAGTAGTCACCATCCCCATACAGAATGTATGCACTTGTTGTACCCAGCATTGTAGCAGCATCCCTATTCCCTGATCTAATCCAGGTGTTTGGATTTCCCCTAGTATCGGCATTACCGGTAGGTCAGTTCGTAATAATTAACGTAAATAACTTTGTTTGTTTACTGACCTACTGGAAATGTCGGTAGTGTTAAGTATCTTTAAGCAATATTGCTGACCTGCGGATTCGAATTTGAGCGCCGGTTCTTATTGCCTGATCGAGATTGAAGTTAAAAACAAAATACAATTGTTTGGAACTTCATGCCTCGTTATGCAATGTGTGATCGAAGCTAAGACCTAGATCCGGATCTCGACAATATTGGCCGAGTGACATAGAATTGATTATTTTCCCAAAGTGGAACACAATACTCAATTCCGTATCAGCCGTCACTTTTTTAATATATAAGTTTAGTTGTAACTAGCAGTAAGCTCTTAGTATCTTAGTATTTTTTTTTCAATTGAACTCCTTGTTCAAACGTTTAATTTATTTCATTACTTCTTTCTATCTACAATATTTCATACAAATAGTAATAGTTCGTAGTTGCATTATTCTTCTGTACTTCCCAAACAGCAGAAACTGGTATAATGGAAGTAGTGGTAATAAATCCAAAGTAGATAATTATTTTTACAAAAGTGGAGCGTACATATAAATTAGTGTAAATTTTCAACCACGGATTAAATTGACGTATTAAAGAAGTTCTTTTCTGTTTTTTTAGGTAACTAAAACCTTCTTTTTATTTTCAGCAATTAATTCTCAATTGGTCTCTAGACGGGCTTAATTGCATCCTCGAGCTATTTGGACACTTAGAAAATTTCTCTACGCCTGGATTAACTTCAGGAAGTCCACGAAAAAAGAGTTGATCCGCCACTCAGGAAACAGGTGCTGCTCGCTGGATAAGGCCATGAGCAAGCAACAGTACTCCTCTCTTTTAGGTCCCACCTCCTCTCGGGACTAACCGCGTGTTCTGGTCGGGTACCCCTCATCCCCACCAATAAACACAACCCATTTCTAAGACCGTGGCTAAAAGAAGGATCAGACACCATAAACCCCTAATTTTTTTTGCAGTTCCGACATGTTTCCTACCATTTGATATGGCCTTCGACAAATTCCGGTAGCGGATGGTAACTACTGGCGATAATCTACCGTTAGACTTCAGAGAAAAAACTTACCACAATCGGGATTCTTTGGAAATTACAACGAATGAATGGAAGTCGTTGACGTTAACGATCAGTTCATCAAGACTTACGGGACAAGATGTTAAATGTGGTGCAAACTGATGAATATTTTACGCAAACAGTAGGAACAGAACCGCTCCAAAATATCATCACCAGCTAGAGAACAATTCTTGAAAGAATCCCCAATTAACTGCTGTATGTAAAAGAGGATTTGGGATTTTCAGAGGGACTCTTCTGCGTTTCATACTTAAGCTAATTGCAAAGTAAAGTGGATGAGGGACTTCAATAAATGTGAACGGTAGAAAATAGAAGGAACACAGGCAATAAGCCTAGGGCAGTCCCACGTCCCTATTTTATTTAAAAAATAAAAACAACGAGATTTATCTGGGTTTACCTAAAATTGGGTTAATTTCTTAGGCCTAATGCGAGCGATGTCTTAAGGAAATACCGTGCCTAGGACGTTGCAAACTACCGGGTGCTATTCTAGTTAACAATCAAGGGCAATTGCAGAGTCCGAAAGTTGAAAAAAACAATAACTCTCCGCTTCAAACGAAGCAGTACTTTATAAAAGAAATTTCTTATTTTGAGGTCGAGTCCCCCGCCAAACGAGACACTTCAACCAAATAGCCAAAAACTTTAAAAGCTCGTTGACATTCACGCGAATTACACAATTAAATGAAAAAACACCCTAAAAACAATCAAAACATCGGTGAAGGAAAACTACTGAAAAGTTCTTTGTCTGCGAGTTCTCGATGCCACCGAGCGAGCCCCTACAAACCGCAAAGTTCGATGACTCAAAGCACAAAATCGTCAACCGCAACTCGTCCAACGATTGAGTCGAGCACCACAAAAGGTCCGGCACAAGACAACAAAGTCGAGTCCTTGCGGCAACTTCCCAGTTTTCTGTCCTGCAATCAATTCGCTGGGCTCAAAGGTGCGGCCATTTTGAGCGTATTTTGTGAGCAAATCGTCCGAATTGTCAAAATTTTCGTATACGGCCGCGGCCGCTGTTGCGGCCACGAGACGGAGCGCCCCATCAAGACAGGCAACCGACGACGAACAAAAAAACCCCCCCCCCCGAGCCCAACAAAAAATCGAACGTCGTATTTTCGGCAATCGAAGACTTGCCGAACCAATGCCGGAAATTTCATTTAAACAAAACACCGGACATACTTACGAGTCTCGCTTCGAAAATAAATTCCACAAATACAAAATCACAGACGAGAAATTCAAGAAAAATCTGACAGAAAAATTCCCAACCCCGACTCGACGGAGGCAAAAACAATTTTTCGCTTCCGAATCCGAACTGCTACGGTCGGCCCGCTACACACACGGCAAATTCGATACGGTCGGGGGTGGGTGCGGAACGGAGCCGGGCAGAACGCGCGGTGTTCGGTCCGAAGAAAAACAACAAAAATGCCAAAAGGGACGTTGTCGTCGTCGTCGTCGGCGAATTTCGCTGCAACGATGGAAAATTTCCGGAGAAAAGTCACCGAAAAGTGTTTTCTTGTTTCCGTCACGATTTAATTTCAACGATTTCCTGTCGTTTTCTCGCCGATTTTTCGTACCTTTTATTCAATTTGGTCGCGTATTTTTCACGAATTTTTCCTTTTTTTTCACTACACTTTGTACGACAAGAAGTTAAACGTTCGCCGCTTTTCAGATCACGTCGCACCAACACATGTGAATTGCAAAAATCAAAAATCGCATCGATATGTTGCCGCGGAAAAGAGATGCGCGATGGTAAGGCGTTGAAGAAACAAAAGAGATGCAATGCAAATCATCTTCGGAGGGCTTTTTTTACAGTTCAGTGGGGGGAAGACGAAAATTGTGGGAATTTTGTGTGGTGAGTTTTTCGTGGTGAGCAAATTGAATGGTAGGATTAAAATTTTATTACCGTTAAAATAACGACTTTATTGCTTAATTATAAATAATAAATTAGGAACGCATAGTACACCCTAAAAATCTGAATTTCTTAAACTAGTCCCAACTCTGGAATTGTGTAATAACTGGGGCGTGTAGCTCGATTCGAAACGAAACGAGTTCAAAAGGTGAAAGATGTTACCTTGTAACTCGGTTTTAGATAGCAATTTTATTTTGAAAAATCTTCGATTACTGATTTCGAGTGAGGAAACGAAAGTTTGAAGACTTTGCAAATTAAATAGCTACTCCTTCAAATAATATCAAAAAAATAAAACACATCAGAGCTGAAAACATGGCAAAAACAGTAAAGAAAATAGTTCCCTTAAAACAGCCTTGCGAACACCAATTTTTAAAAGTGAAAACAAAACAGATCCGGAAAATTACCGCCTTATACTTTACACTCTCAGCAAAATAATAGAAGAAGATATTATTATTATTTATCTGGTAGAGCCTATAGAAGCCTCACTACTTCTCGAACTACGAACTAAGAGGTTTTTTGTTCCTGGCTCTTAACCACTCCCTAGGCCATATCGATTCATTTGAATCGATCTGATTTTACTCAGGGGAGTCTTCGACAGGTCTTCATAGGTGAGAGTAAATCCACCGAGAATCTGCCTTCTTGATCTGGCAATCACAATCACACAGAATATGTGCCGTGGTTTCAGATGTGATATAACAGAATCGACATGTATCTAGTGATACTTTACCGATGATCTTAAGGTGATAATTAAGGAAATAATGTCCGGAAAAATATCCCGTTATAACCCATGCGTTATACCTGCTTAAAGAAAGGAATTCCGACGCTCTCCTACTTGAGAAAGTCAGGAATTTAAAATGCCATCCTTAATGAAGCCTTTACCTACTCCACAGAATGGTTCCGGGTCGATCATTGGTGAGTAGGCTCCCAGCTTAGCTAGAAGAAGATATAAACACGATAATAATAAATTTTATACAAAACAAAGGACTAACCGGAAACAATGCGAAGGTCTCGACAAACCCTCTCCCTTCCAGTATCTGTGCGCTGTACATGACAATTCCAGAAGGCCAAGAAGGCGCATGAAGTGGATAGGAATTAATTTCTCTATCAATATCGAGGACCCGAGGTCGTTATGGGATAACAAACTGGTCAGGTTCTGCAGAAGCATAACACTGTTTTTGAGGTAGATAAGCTGTCCACGAGGATTCGAAGGGATTGCTGTCTGGTACTTAGTAAGCCTGGCGAGCGCAATGGAGGAATAATGTAGCAGCAAAGTTTGTGGATATAAAAAAATTCGTTTGATACTGTTAACGACGATTTTCTTATGCATTGTTGTAAACTAGGCCTTGAGGTGAATATTAATATTTTGACTTGAAAAAGACGAAATATCCAAAGGAAAGGTAAGGAATTAGGAGTGTGCCAGTTCCTCCTACGTCTGAACTGATAAAAATCGAGCAGGAGCGACCCTCTTGCTGGCACCCGAGCTAGCTGCGGCTTTGAGAGTACGCCGTTCGATCATCAGGCCATAAACCCTAGGCATGGACAGTAAAAACGAATTTGCTGCCTTATCAGAATTAAGAGATATGACAAATTGTTAAAACGTATACAAACCCATTACTTCCACTTGGGGTTTGAATTTCGAAAAAATTGTGAAACAGGTTTTTAAACGATTTCATAAGAAGCAACTTGATATCTCATAAGACACTAGGTATTTTGCAAAAATTTGTGAAAACGTAAGCAAAACCTTCACACACCCTTGGTTTTTGAAATTCGGAAAATCGTGAAATTGGTTTTTAGGTCATTACATCAAATGCCGTAATAACCAATTTTATATCTCATCGGAACTAAGGGATGGCAAAAATTGTGAAAACAGATGCAAACCATTGGGGGTTGAATATCCAAAATTTGAGAAATAGGTTTGTAGGCGATTATATAAAAAGTCTGTGGAAGTGAAAAGCGATCTAATATTTCATCAAACCTAAGAAATATGTCGAAGCTTTGAAACGCATACAACCCTTGATATTAACTTTTTGGCGCTTGTATAGGAAACCTTGGGAAGTAAAAATAAATTCGATAATCACCAGATTTAAGCAATATGTAGGAATCTGTGAAAACATATGCAACCTCCTTACACCCACTTGAATATCCAAAAATCCAGAAAGAAGTTAATACATAAATATGAAGACAGCACGAGAAAGTAAAAACCAATTCAATTTCTTATCACTTTTAAAAGATATGACGAAATTCGTGAAAACGCGTGCAACCCTTTTATACCCTCTTAGGGGCTGAAAAAGGAAAAAAAAACTTAAAAACAGGTTTTAGGCGATTATTACGCAAGCCCATGAAAGTGAAAAGATATTCGATATCGATCAGACCAGGGGGATAAGGCAGAATTCGTGAAAAAGTATACAACCCCTTAACACCCTCTTAGGGGTTAAATTTCAAAAATTTTGAAAACACTTTTTAGGTATTTATATGAAGAAGCCGTAGAACAAAAATGAATTCAATATTTAGGAAGACCTAATAGATATGACGAAAATCGTTAAAATATATGCATTCCCTTTTCACTAATCATTTTTTTCGCCCTCCTTCCGAACGCCAATGGATATTTGAATTTTTTTTTGTCTAAATTAATTTTCTAGTTGATTTACATATACATACCGAGTTTCAACTTTCTAGCAAAAGCCGTTCTATAGTTAGCAAAAACACCCCTCACCGCCGTACCATACTACTGCTATAAAAAATTATATTTTTCCAACATGCTACTGCTACAGATCTATTCAAATACCAAGTTTCAGTTATATATCGTTATAGGTCTCGAGATATAAAAATCTGAACTTATTCTTTTTCACACTCCCCATCTACACCACCACCCACAAATTTTTTCCTGATAGGGGTCTATTAGGTCTACTTCTGGTAAAAATTCTAAGTATCTATCTTACACTGTTCTTGAGATATGAGACGTGATTTTTTAGAAAAATTCTTATCCCCTCCACTTCCATGCTCCACCTCCCTCTTAAAAAATTTTACTTTCATCAAACTTTATTTGTCAAATTTAATACAGAAACAGCATTTTATTTTTCTAGTGCAATTGGTGCGTGAGATATCGTAATCTAAAGTTTTTTTTGCTTTTTTCGTGTCTACTAGTCATAAAAAAATTTTCAGGGTAGCACATTTTTTTTTTTAAAAATAGATCACAATACTGTATTATTGAAATAATAAATTAATATAAAGAAAAAATCAAGTTACCTCATCTTAATTTTTTTCACCGTTTTTTATTATTTAAATAACTTTTATAAGACCTTGGATACACAGCTCGTATACAAATCATAATATCGACAATATCACCAGTGTATCACCCAATAATACGCATATAGTACGTCAACGAGCTGATATCTACATAATATCCAACCTGTTTCCTTGTATATAAATTCGATGATTTTAGCTAATATAGCCTTCTTTTAACTGCCATCAGCGCCATCTAAAACTGAAATCAACTGAAATTCCAATGACTGGCAGTTATGGATTTTTCTATCCTTCCATCAGGTAGGTTTGTTTGAGCATGTTTTCCTTTTTCTGTGCGATGTGATGGACTGGTTTCTACAAGTATAACATTTATGGGATGTGTATTATGCCATCTTGTATTGCATATCATGATTTGAATAATATAATTTGGATACAAGCAGTGTATTATTTATTTCAATTATGTGGGTGAGGGGGATTAATTCTTTTATAAAAAAATCTTAGATCGAACGACTGTAGTATATCAACTTCGATCAGATTATCGAAGAGACTGAGGTCTGATGTGGGCTGTCGCGCCGTAGACCACTCGAGGGGAAACAATTTTAGGGTTGGGATGGGTGAAAAGTAAACATTCAAATTTTTATATCGGGAGATCCGCTAACACTTAGTATTTATGTGCTAAAAATGTAATTTTTGCAGAGGTAACACTGTACAGGGTATTTTCTAGCAGGAACAGCGTATAATAGAAATTTGGAACTTGGTACATGTATGTACATTTACTGGAAAAGAAAGGTTGGTGAAAAGCGGTGAATATATCACGAATTTCGTCATAAAGATTCTGAGATAAATTTTTTTTCCACGCGCTCCTCAGATAGCCTACAAATCTTGTGGTGTGTGGGATTAAAAAAAATGCTTACTTCCTAAAAATTTATTTCTTCTCGAAAGCTTTACGTGATTTAAAAATGCGTAGCGTATTATCACAACCGCCCGATACAATAAATTTAGGATTTGACCAGTCAACATCCAGAACCTTATCATCATGTCCTATCAAATCGTATAACGGCGCCTTCGGGCTAAAAACAGAACAAAATCAAACCTTTTCGAATCGATTTAAATTCAACTTCATACTACATACCTTCTATGATCCCACAATTTCACTTGATTATCATACGAGCCCGATACGAACATGAACTCATCGTCTGTCGACCATGTAACTGATTGAATCCATTGATTATGTCCAAGATATGTACTTTTGATAACTGCACCCTCTGTAATAAATTTAATGAAACAATCGTAACGGATTAACGGAAAATTTTCAAAATCAACTTACGATTTGAGCGTGGATCATACAATCTTAGAATTTTATCTGGTGACGCCGTAATTATTAACCCATTCAATTTCGAGTAGTTAGCATCAAAAATTACCTTATTGCTCGTAATTTCCGATTTTATTCCCTCTAAACTTAAATCCCAGATTTTCATGGTATGATCCCTGGATCCGGTCAAAATTGTCGAAGAATCGATCCATTGAACACTTGAAATACATTCACGATGTCCTTGCAATGTCATAATTGGAGTCTTTAAAAAACGGTACAATTAATTTCACGTCTTACAACAAACTGGGCTAGTTGCCCGACGAACTAACTTACCCGTGTTTGTCCAATTTCCGAACGTGCCCTTTTCGAAAAAGATTCTTCTTCATCGTCATAAATATCTAGGAACGAAATTGTTTTTACAATAAAATCAAAGATAACAATCTAAACCTACTTGCTGACCAGATTTTCAGCATCGTATCCCAACTTCCTGTAGCAAATCGTTTTTTATCCAAACTGACATCAACCGAATCGATTCCACGTTCGTGTCCCTTGCAAACATAGACACAATCTACTACATTTTTTTCGACTCTCCATTCCCATAACATGGCAGTCTGGTCCTGTGAAACGCTAAAATTTTATTTATGCATTTTAATTGCATTGTACTTTGCGTTATTGAATTGTCTCAAAGTTACCTAACGAAAGATCCAACTTGTTCATCCAATGAAATCCACGAGACTGCTTTAATGGGACTAGTATGTCCTAGAATAGTAAGTACATGTTTTCCCTGCATTGTCCAAATATTTAACGTATTATCGTAGCTGCCTGTAAGAATCCAGTTTCCACATGTCTTAACAGCCGACACCCAATCGTCATGCAAGAGGCAATCTTCTGGCTCTGGCGCCGGAAAACGCTCGATATATTCGATTTCAATGACATCTTCAAATGAAATTGTCTTCTCTTTAAGATGATCACCTAATCGTCCTCTAGAATACACCGACCGTTATATTTTTACTCCGAACTTTATAAGAAAAATTGTGGGCGTACCTTAAGAATTCACCAAATACGAGAAAATCAAAATCTACATCCTTCTGGCTGATGTTTTCCTTGAGCAGGGTGTTAACTAAAGTGTTTAATTCGTCGGTAGCTACATTGGCACCGATTGAATAAGGCGTGTCTGGAACAGCATATCTGAAATTAAATGAGTAAGTTTCAATTCTGTGTCATAAACCGTTCAGGAGATTCTTCAAGCACATAACACACATTACGTTGTCCCGCACTGTCGTAGCCTCGACTCATGTTGATGTTTTCCATATGGCTATGGCTATCATCAATTCCAGTTCCAAATTTCTAGCACTTCTTATAGAGGTCAACTTAGTCTACCTATTGCAAAAATTGCTTGATGCCTCCACAGTTCTGGAGATATTGCCAAGAATACATTTCAGAAAACCACTTTACGTACGACGGACAATACATTTTTTAGCGCTTTTTGAGGTTTCTGACTAGAAGAATCAAATGCCAGACCCTCGCAAACAAGCTGCGAACCCTGAACCTCTATTTAGGGACACGACGAATTTTGTTAAGCGGAAAGGTCGTGTATAAGGTATGTAGGGAACTTAGCGCGCTAAACATCAAAGCACCTAGTGAAAGTCAGAGCAAATCATTGAGGGTGCTTCCTTGTGAAGGCCAGAGCGAATCCTTGAGAAAGACGGAGCAAAACCCTTAAGGAAACCAGAGAAAATCCTTGAGAAGGACCGGTCGTATCCTTAACGGATCCAGAGCAAACCCTTTATGAGGCCAGAGCAAATAATCTCCAACCATATCCTGGCCTGAATCCACATTTGAAAGGTTAACAAAAGGAAACGAATGAAAGTCCACGGATATAGAATTTTAGAAATTTAGAGGCCAAAATTTAATGGCGCACTGAAGAAAGGAGCACCGTTACAGAAGAAGGTGAGTCCTGACTTGCAGCCATCAGATTCAGTTTCAGAAAGTTTATTGAGACTATAAGAATAATTGATACAATAGGAGTTATAAGAAAAAGCTTGACAGCGATCCAAATGTCAAGCAGCACTGACAATATGACAATTCCGGCTGTAGCCAAAACATGAAAGAGGTTTAAACTAGTGTTATGCTGTTATGACACTGGCTATTTTTGCGGCTTTAAAGCGGCTTTAAAGCGGCTAGAAAATCCAAATGGAGAGGGATAGAGACTTTAACATACAATTTAGACATTGGTGTGAGAGAGACAGTTCAAACAGCAAAACTATGAGTAACTGTCAATCCATATCTGTCAAAAAAAAAGCTGCAACAAAGCGCATTCGAGCAGTGTTTCGCAACATTCTAGCAGTTAATCCAAGAAAAATCCACTGGCTAGATTTTCCAGCCGCTACAGACTTGTTTTTGACAGTTCGTTATGTATAAATTATGGAAAGTGTCATGTTATGTTATCAAACGCGCTAATGCTGTTATGACACTGGCTATTTCCTCGCTAGAAAAAAGTGCAATAATAGCCAATCGTGCGACAAGGCGAACAACAATAAAAAGACAGAGATACCGCTCTTTCCGACGCTAGCGGCATCTAGTAAACGAAATTAACAACTGGTATGTTAAGAAAAATACCGGTTTTGGCGCGTTTCATAACAGAACATGGCACTTTCCATAATTTATACGTACCGAACTGTCAAAAACTAGTCGGTAGCGGCTGGAAAATCTAGCCGCCAGCGGCTTTTTCTTGAATTAACTGCTAGAATGTTGCGAAACACTGCTCGAATGCGCTTTGTTGCCGCTTTTTTTTGACAGTTACCCATAGTTTGCTGTTCGGACTGTCTCTCTCACACCAATGTCTAAATTGTATGTTAAAGTCTCTATCCCTCTCCATTTGGATTGTCTAGCCGCTTTAAAGCCGCAAAAATAGCCAGTGTCATAAAAGCATAGGATCAGTATTTTTTATAACAAATCAGTTGTTAATTTCGTCTACTAGATGCCGGTAGCATCAGCAAGGGTATTTTTTATCGGTAATCTCTTTCTCTCTATATTGGTCGCCTTGTCGCACGATTGGCTATTATTGCACTTTTTTCTAGCGAGGAAATAGCCAGTGTCATAACAGCATCAGTGTCATAACAGCATTAACCTAATATGTACAAAAAATTAACAAAGAGAGAAAAAAAAAATTAAATAACAAAAATTAAAAATTCTAAAATTAAGCTAACTCTACAGGATTATCAAATGAGGGGCTGGGAAGACACTCGCACCCCGCATCGTGTACCTGGCGAGCCAGGGCGACAAAGAGAAGTGCGTGTTCCATGCCGACCTTACAAGCAACTTGTAGCCTAATTGTTTATTTATGAATTTTATGCGAATCTAGAAGGCCACATTGTAGCGGACCCTATTAGGCCAGTATCCAGTATGAACGAATGGAAAGGCGAGCCGCAGACAAGTTCGTCCCCAAATGCCAAGGAGGGGTGTATTGTGTGTGGGTCCAGCAACTCATCCTCTGTAAGTGTTCGGAATAATAAGTCGGCATTGGGGGAAGTGGGGCAATGTTCTGAGGAGGAGTGTAATCTGACAAGACATTAATAGGCGAAATATAGTAAGGATTTCCTGGACAGGAGGGTTCAGGGAAGAGAGAACACTCTAGCCTTGCTGGTCTGAAGCACATAGTGCAATATAGGAGTTACTTCGGTTTCTTCATAGAGTACTCTGTTTTCGTAGAATTTCCAATTGGGTCTTCTATATTTAGACAGGCATTTACGGAGAATTTTTCTCTCAAAGATGTTAATTTCCTCTGCAGCAGTTGGGGATATGCCAACCCAGACGGGGAAACAGTAAGTAATGATCGGGCGGATTAGAGTTTTATATATAAGGAGCTTGGTATTCGAATAGACCGATTTAGACGCGAGGAGGGATCCCACTATGGCCGTCGCTGCCTTAGCTTTCAGGAGAATCGCCCTAACATGTGGATTAAATTTGAGCCTATGATGAAGGTTGACGCCCAGGTATTTAATGCTCTCTTTTAAAGGAATTTAGACACCATTCACGGCAATAGACACGTATCTACTTTCCGGAACGGCACCCTTATGTCCTTTACCGCTGGCATTCCTAAAGCAGATGGTCTCAGATTTGGCTGGATTGATTTTGACTGCACAATCTTCCAGGCACATGGCGATTCTATTAACAGATTCTTGTAGTAGGGATTGAGCCTGTAAGGGAAGGGAGTCGGACCCGAAAATTAAAATATCGTCTGCGTACATTAACTACCCAAGTTTACTGATGGGAGGGCGAATTTTCACTATTGTAAGAAGAGGGGAGCGGAATATCCCAAAGGAAAAAATTTAACAGCATCGGACCTAAGATGGAGTCCTGGGGGACACCAGAGCGGGACGCGATAGCCCCGGACGAATGTCCCGCGATGGTAATAGAGAAGGAACGGTCAGACAGGAAGTCCACTAATATTCTAGAGATGGGGAGAGGGCATTCGGACTCTATAAGTTTGAGCATAAGGCCTTCAGTCCACACTGAATCAAAGGCCTTCTCCAGGTCAATTGCGCAAGCTACAGTGCGTTCTTTATTCCGCAGTTTATCGGAAATCACCTTGTGGAGAATCATTATCGCTTGTTCGGCGAATTTGTTTTGTTCGAATCCGAATTGATAGTCTGGTGAAAGTTCCTGAAGCGCGAAAGGATCACCCTCTCTAGTCCCTTAACAATATTGGAAAGGAGTGAAATGGGACGAAAGGCAGCAATTTGGTTGTCCGATCCCTTCTTGGGAAGTGGAATAAGCGTAGCCTTCTTCCATGCTGCAGACAATTGAATCGGTACCGAATTCGGTCATCTCAGCAGCACCCTGCCTTCGTTTAAAACTGAAGAGGATACAAAATAGTAAAAACTTAAAACTTTTACAAAATAGGAGTTGTGCCATGGAACTGAATCTGCTGCCACGACTTTGCAGACTCGTTTCTAATAAAAACAAAAAAGTTTCACACAAATCGATTTTAAAAACGACCTCAGTGACATAACCTTAAACTCGACTACTTACTGCTGTTGTCTTGTGGTCAAATGGATTTGAAGCTGTCCTTCTCCACTTTCAATTTCCATTATTTCAAGCTTTTAACAATTTTTAAAACAATTAACAACAACCGCGTGTCACACTTTAATTTTTAAGAGCAATTAAATTATGGGAGCCGGATGACGGATGAACACCACATGAATTTGTTGTCAATCTTCTTCTTATCGAAAATCACCAGAAACATCTTCCAAGATTTGCGGGTTCAATCTGTCGCTCACACTCTCTCTCTCTCTGCCCGACAGCTGTTGCCCCACCTGCCGATAACTTCATACCCAAATATTGACATATCCCAGTTGACATTCTTCTCTGCTGTGTTTTGTGTGTTGAGTAACGCAAAAAAAAAAAAAATAAGCAAGAAATGTTTTTCATTCGCGGCCGCAAAACGTGACGACTTTTCTCCCAACAAATTTGTGTACATTTTTTTGGTGTATTGTTGTAGGCGAAAAACGGAAAACCAGTAGCCGAAAAATGCTGCAGTTTTTCAAGAAAACGTCGGGTAAGTTGGCCCGGATTTCTCTTGGAATTCGGGACAGCCTAGCTAACGGTTGAATGCAACGAAGACAAATTTGTGTTGTTGTGTTTTCTTTTTGTAGGTCGCACAACAACAAGCCACGATGAGAAGAAAACGGCACCGCCGACAAGTCAGCCAAAGGCGAAAATCTCGAAAAGGCACTCGATGCCGGCCACGACGTCAAGCAACGAGCCGATTTTAGACGAAAGTCTGGCGAACGATTGTGAGGGTGAGTTGGTAGAAAGTGCAATTTGTAATTTTTGTCGAAATGCAGCTGGGATTTCTTATGCAGTGCAACGCGGAATGGTCTTGGGGAGAATATTTTGGCACCTTTCGGTCGATAGGAATGGCAGTGGGGTACATCCGATTGACTTTTCTCGATGATTTTTATTAGACCTTGGGAATGATCTCAGCGGCTAATTATTATGCACTCGTCTTTGCGTGATTGAAAGTAATTGCAAGGGAAATTAGTCGCGCGGACAAAGAAGCTAAGCGGTAAAGTTCACGTGATAGTTGCGAGTGATTGTCGCAGATCGGAAGGATTAAGAAGCGCGTGTTTCCGGTGCAGGTGTAATATGAAGCCCCTGTATTCAATGAGGAGCCTAAAAAGTATAAATGCAAGATCTTTCGCATTTAGCACGTCACACCCGTGGCCACTGTTCGTCACAAATATAGTAAACAAATTCAATTTCGTACTGTAGCCATTAGCAAGGTCTAGAGCGAAGCTTAGTCACGGAATCCGTTCTACCTCTAACACTAATAAATGGACCCACTACATGGAAGTATGGGGTAATGTTTTTAAGAAAATGGCTAAGGTACTGTTTGGCTGGAACTGTCGAACGTCTCGGTCAGTAGTAACTGCTTTCAGTACACTACCGCTTCAGGCAAAAACAAGCGGTCACATCAGTTTGCGACAACTCGGCAGTTGACGGTTGAACCAGCTGCACCGCAGCTTAGAATTGACTGATCTGTGACCATCAGAGCAGCGGTTGCGTCCGGTAAAGTGTTGTCAACAACCACGAAAAAAAAGAACCATGCTTAAGATAAAATCATAAGGGGGGCCGTCATTTATTCCCAATCGCACTAGTTTCTATGTAGTAATGTAATGTAATGTAAAATCTTGCTCACTTCATGTACCTTTTTCTCGAAAACGGTTTATCATACGGGGTTCGGGTTTTGGGGATTTGTTTGTTATATGTTCTTCTTTGTTTTAACGAGGGGGTTTAAGAAAATATCATTTGGTTGTTGAGTTATATATTTTGAAAATTTAAAAATAAAAATTTTTAATTTTTTAATTTATTACAATTACAGCTTCAAAAGTATTTGAGATATTTTTAAAAGCCCTCGTCCTATTGTGCATGACATCGTCCTGGTTCGTAACAAAATAATCACGTTGATAGCTATTGCCAATCCTGAGAAAAAGGTACATATGTATAAAAAATTGTAGTTTTGAGAAAAACGCAAAAGAAGAAAAAGTGACGATACCATGTACGTACATTCTCTTCCACTTTGTTAATTATTTTAAAATATTTCTAGTTGGAATTATTTTAAAGTAATTACTGATCTAATTTCAGCAAATTATAGGGATTTAGGAAAAAACAATTTTTTTTTTAATTTGTAGGGTTTTTAGGTTCCTAAACTTCTCTTCATCATCCCACTAGTCCAAGTTCGGAACAGTGCTGTCGCATTCCTCCGATCGGAGTATTTGTATTCCGATTTTTGTTTTATACTTCGGTACTACTCCTTTTCGTAATATAAATATACTCCTATCTCTATTTGCACAACTTTTAATACAATTTTCTTCTCTTACAATCTTAATCTTAAATTTAGTAGCAAATTTCTCAAGATCGGGTGCAGCTACAATATTGACGGTTACATTGAATGGAAGGTAATTTCAATCCCCAAAAAAAAAGCTATAACATGTTAAAATGTGATTATTAGTTTTGAAAATACAGCAAATTTTGTGAATGAGGGTACAAGTCCGAAAGACTTTACTTTACCACCCTGATCTCCGCGGATATTGAAAAAGGACCCACCCTGTAGAAAGAGTTTAACTGATTTAATGATGTTGTTTCCAAATTTAATTAATCAAAATTAAATTGAAGATCTAAATTTTGAATGGCTGAATCTTATTCATGATGGCACCATACATTGAAATTTAGAATTGGAAGAATATTGGCGTACAATTTTACATTAAAAAATGGTCTTTAGGAGAAGATGTACCCAAAACTAGAAAAGTTTATTGATCCACTATTAAGTTTGCCTTGCTACTGCTAAACGCGTTTTCTTAACTCAACCTTATCAAGGATGGAACACATAATTCGTTTCTCGTTGGAACAATAAGTGCAATTCTATCAGTAAAGAAAGTCTAAGGTTCCAGTGAAGTGTCAGAATGAAACCCATCAGCTGAGCTTTTAGGTCGAATTTTCGACAGGTAAAAAAAATATTTTAGTCTTATTGATAGATGGTTTTTTTTTAGATAATTTGCAGGCAAACATCAAATGAGATATTACAGATGTCGAGGGCTAATCTATATATATTATATTATCAAGAATAATAAAGTACATACAAATATATCCATCTATAGGATCTTTCAACAAGGACGTTCAAATTTAAAATGTAAATAAAACAAGTTGTGTGTGAGATATCCACCCAATTCTTTTTTTATTTGAAAGAATATTTTATGGCATTAAGTATGGACGTCGTTCAAATGTCCCGGCTTTGCTTGGTGGCACGTATTCGAGAGGTCAAATTTTCGACGACTTTGTCGGATAAATCTGGCTGAATTTACTGAATGGCGATCGTTATGTTGTCTTAAAGGTCATCAATTGTTTGCGGATTATATGCATCGACCTGCGATTTAAGATATCCCCAAAGGAATAAGTCTAAACTCGTTAAATCGCACGATCACGGTGGACAGTTCACGTCGCCGCCGAGCGAGATAACTATGCCTTCAAATCGCTCGTGCAGAATGTCCATCGTGACATGCGCTGTGTGGCACGTAGCGTCGTCCTGTTGGAACCACATGTCGTCGGTATCCATATCACCCAGTTTAGGCGACAAGAGGTTGCTTATCATCGATCGTTTGACGGTTATGGCAATGCCAATTTCGTTTTAGAAGAAGTACAGACCGATGATTTCGCTAGACCAAAATCCGCACCAAACAGTGACTTTTTCGGGATGCATTTGAATTTGATGCTGATGTATCTCGTGTGAATTGGTATCGTTCCAAATCCGAGAATTTGGTTATTCACACATCCATTCATCAAGAAACAGGCCTCGTCGTTAAAAATCTCACAATGCGCGGAACGTTTTTCGAACGGGGCTTTGATTTTGAAAATAAAATTTGATGATTTGCACACGTTGTTTAACGCTATTACCTTCCATGGTGATTTGCCAATTGCCATACACTATTGAACAAATTCAACGGATGTTGCTTTAACAACATGGTCGCAATAACCTAACAAATTTCGAGCGTTCCTACTGAAACTCCCTATTATATATAAAAAAAACAATT
The DNA here is from genome assembly GCA_951812415.1 of Beris morrisii. Classification (NCBI taxonomy): domain Eukaryota; kingdom Metazoa; phylum Arthropoda; class Insecta; order Diptera; family Stratiomyidae; genus Beris; species Beris morrisii. The sequence continues at coordinate 23,159,343 of OX638311.1, forward strand.
TTTCTGATTTAATACTATTACTACTATTTATGTGTACTCCCCAATTTCTAAAAATACTCCTACTTCACAAGACTTTACTGCTTTGCAAAATATTCAAACGACAGCACTGGTTTGGAATATGCTACTCGGTTCACAACAACATAATTTTTTCCTCTTATGCATCTTCCAACGTAAAAAACAATTATCCATTCTCTGAACTCGCAGCGTGTGGCTAGCAGGCTAGAAACAATCTGATCGCGGCAATTGGCCGTTGCGGTGAGTAGTTTCAACGAGAATGCGAAAATAGGTGATCGGACTCTCGTGTCCAATCCTTATTTTTCTGAAAGGGAAAAGAATTTAGTAAATGAAAACGACGGGTTTGTGAGATATTAAAAACTTGTATTTCTTCAGCTCAATTATTTTGCAAATATTGTCGCCTTTATTAGAGTACCTGCAGCCTACAGATTTTTAATCGCGTGTTTCGTCGAAACTAAATAGTTGAATATGCAAGACAGAACCCTTTCGATCGATGCGCGACTCTACGAGTATATGCACGGCGGACGGCGGCTTATCCAGATGTGCACACGCACCAATTTAAAAGTCTCATTAAATCGGTTTTCCTCCTGCATTTGGTAATATCTTGTGTGTACCTTGGTGTGATGCAGATTACGGCATTAATACTCTGCCAGCGGTTGTGGTAGCTGGTACGTTGATATGAGTACCAATTGACTGTTACTATCGGCCGATGGTTGAGTAATGTGCGGCTGGACATCCACTAAACAGTTTAGTCGAGAAGGTAAGAGTGTGCGCGGCTCGAGGTGTTTAAACAGTTGTCCAACTCTCGTTCCTTATCTTCCTTCTATTTGATGTGTTAAAAAGATGTTACTTTATACTTTATCTATTCCGTAGTTCTGTAGGAATATTTTTCTGCGTCTCCTATCCTAGCCAATTCATTTCCCATCTATTTTTCGCCTCGGGAGTTCTTGCAATATTACGCCTTGAGATTTCTTTCACTTTAAAACTATTAACTTTCGGTTTTATTTTATTTATTTTAATTAAAATCAACAAATTTCTTTGTTACATTTCAGAAACTACAGAAAGACGATCGCGTCTATCTAAAACTCTTTTCGAAATCGTTTCTGATAAAAATTGCCTTTGCTACTTCGTACAGTTTCTGGACGTGAAAAATGCTCTCTCACCCATCAAATTCTATTTGGATGCGGACAGCTTTAAAACAGCCGCCGACCTATCCTCCAACTCATCGACAAATCTAGTTCAAAAATCTCAACAAAATCCAAATTGTGATAATCGCGATAGTATAAGTGAAGATCGACTACCGATCGTATGCAATAGCAGAGAGATGACAAAGAGCACCTCATCCGAAGGCTACGATAGTTTATCGTTTAATAGTTTCGATGCCTGTGATAGAATTTCGATAAGCTCTCAATCCGAAAGTAATTTACGCGATGTCCTCAATAGTTCGAACGAATTGGATGATATTCATGAAGATGTGATCGAATCGCATTGCGATGATGTTCCTGAATTGAAAAATTTGTGTGATCTATCGATGCGAAAACCGCTTACCGATGACGAAAAATCACGAATATGCGCAGAAACAAATAAACGAAGCCAACAGCAGCACAAAGAGACGCAAAGCTCGAACAAATCATCGAAAACTGAAAACGAAAGCAATCTACCAGATCGGTCCGTAGCAAGCGATGCTATACGGATCTACAAGAAATATTTAATTACAAATTCTCAGTACTTTATAGACATTCCTGCGACAATCCTCTCTAGTATATCATTGGCGCTGTGCGGTCGTGAGGAGGACGGATCAATGACCATGTTCATATCATCGAATTGTTTTGTAGAAGCTCAAAAATTTGTGTTAGATCGAATCGAAAAGGATCACTTGAACGAATTCCTGGAAAGTACGTTTTTTTGTCGCTATTGTGTTGATATTTTAACAAACGGTAGTCTAAGGTTGTCGGACATTTTGTACAGCGAATCGGCTCTATTTTACTTCATGGAATATTTAGAGCAGGAACGAAAGCGTGACTATCTTGAATTTTGGATGACGGCAATGAATTTTCGAAAACACTACGAAAACAATTCGAATCATTTCAGTAAATCCGAAGCTCAAAACGATGCAATGGTTCTGTACGAAAAGTATTTTTCGCTTCAGGCTTCGTGTCCGTTAAGAATATCGGATAGCGTACGTAGTCGTATCGAAGAGAGTATATGTACCGAAAATGATGATATCGTGAATTGCTTTGATCTTCCGTTACGTATAATCGAAAGATTATTCGAAAAAAATTACTTTCCGAATTTCCAGTTATCGCAACTCTTCATGAACTACTTGAAAGAACTTCAATTCAAAATCAAAGACGACAAGAGCGCCGAACTAACGAACGCATTTCAACGTCGTCGTCATCGTAAAACCCTTTCGGATTGTACAAGTGATAATACAAGAGGACTTCGAAATAGTTTTATATCGCAACAAAATACTTTACTTGCAATGGAATCGTGTCGTAGTAAGGCAAGCGGACAAACATCCAGCAGTGATATGCAAATTGATTCCCGACAATTAACCAATCCGGATCTGTTGTGGCATCGAAATTCAATGCCAGCTGGTTTAACGTTTGGGCGTGTTGATTCGTTGGGACGATACGAACGAGACTTCGATTTGAGCGGATCGTCGGACGATAAATGGACTTTGGCATCCGGTGGCAGTCGAATAAAAAATGCTGTACGGAAATTGGTGAATCTTCCCGAGGATCGTGTACAGGAAGAAATCGCTTGGCAAGTAGCCGAAATGATTGTAAGAGATATAACCAACATAACACTAGGTAAGAATGTTCCGAATAATAATTTACCAGGATGATGAAGAATTTCGAAAATTCTTTTATTATTTTTTTGTCTCAATACTTTCTTCTGTAAATTTACGCTTTAATTTAAATCGGTTGTAATCTGTTTTTATTAATAATATTTCTTTATATTGTTGAATAATTGATACATATTTTAATATATATTTATGTTGAGAATACAATTTATATTTTGTATTGTATATCGAAACAGATTTAGTTTAGTACAACTACCTTACTACCTTAAATTCAGTTAATTGTTAGCTATACATATGGACCGAATATCGTGAAAATATTTATTATAGAACAAAGTGACTGTGTCGCACAATTTTAGATTCTAGTTTACTATTTTTGCGTGATTGGTTTACGTAAACGGAACATAAAATATGGTACTCTTCAATTTACGTCTTGCATTATTTTTATATGTGAACTTTATTTTCTACTTATTGGAATGTCCTGACCACATAAATTTGATCAGGCCTTGATTATTGTGCCAAGCCATGAAACAACATATTATTACAAAACGTAATCTGAATTTTATCTAGTGATATTGAATTAGAGAGAAAGATATTAGAGGATTTTTTGTTTACCGTCGAAATAGTTTAAGCGGTCGCCGTTCAATGCAATTGCACAGCTAGGTCTTCATAGGTGTACTTTTACATTCAATACCGAATTCTGTAAACATAAATGTACAGATGAAGTTGACTCTGGATAGAAGCAACTTTTTAAATCAGAAACTAATTGAAAGGCAACATTGAGTGTAAGACCCCGTTGACGGAAAAGAGCGCTTAGAATATTATTGACAAGTATGACTATGGTAATACTTTATATTCGTTAAGTTCTGAGGCATAGGTGTAAATATGGCGGTATGTTCGTGAGTTGGACAAGATTACTGATAGGTAGAACTTAGTGGGAGTCAACAATATTCAGCAGATCGTGGGAATCATGATTATTGGAAAAACCTTAAGCTTAGCTTGGTTAGTAGCTTCTTCTCAAATTTTGGCCAATGTGGTCGTTCCTTCTGAATTTTGACTTCCGAATTAAGGAATCATTCTGTGCTCTTGGTCGATACCCAAAAACTAGTTCGCTCGCTGGTCATTTAGTAATACTGTGCACGGTATTATTACAGCGAATTGTATTTCTCGTTCTTTATTGTCCCTGTGCAAGTCGTCGATCGTGATAGTAGAATTAAACCTCTCTCTTTGTCCATTAGCACCTAGTGTAGCCACTGCATTTTGGACGTGTTGAATTCCCCTTTGTTCCCAATATTTACGAAACGAGTGTGAAGTAAGATTTTCCTCGATCGATTATTACAACGTTTCGAGATCAAAAATAAAAAATCTATTATTTATTTTTATATAAGTTTTATCGTAACTAGTCATACCTCTCAGTCATTTTTATAAACACAAGAAACTAAGCGACGAATTGAAAATATTTTTATATATCCGAAATTAAAAGTATATATCTTTTCGAAATTCTAGGTGAGATCATTTAATCATTCTCTCTAATTTAAGGTGTAAAATACAATAGGCGAAACTGAGGCTTCAGTGGCAGAGGTTAACCAGACCAACCCCATTCCCTAATGGACTAGTCTGCGTCTCAGGTATGACATGCCAAGTCCCATCAATCTCCACTGTTGGCACACAGTATTGAGGTGCCGCAGAACTATCCCCTTTTCGGGTCCCACATTCCTTTCGAGACTAACCGCGTGTTGTGATTGGGTATCTCGCATACCCACCTAACATAACATGACGATGATTCTGTGTAGAAAACGTATTGAAATTTGTCTGTATTTAAACGGAGAGTTTTTCAAGAGCTCAAGTACATGCTGCCTCTATCTTACACAGGGACTTAAATGTCAGTTGATAATGTGTAGAATTTTGACGACTTTTCGACGAACATGTTCTGTCTGCTGAGATATTCTAGTAGGTAGGTAGGTACGCGTGGCTGCCCTTGAGAACACGGACACACTTAGACCTAAAAACGTCCGTTTTGTTACCGCAGGATCATTGAAGTCCTACTCACTAAGCCATTTAGAGCTTACAATGAAGCGTTGGATTCTCACAATCTCCGTTGCGGCATGGTCACTAAGATTGTTGAAGATGTAAGCTCATAGATGAGCTTTCTCCCTAGCGGATAGATGAGATACTTGGACATTTATGAAATTATTTACATGGGCCCCTAGAAGAAATTTTTAACTTTGTATTGAATTTGGAAATTTAAATACGGTTGTTTTAAATCTACTGCAATGCACACTGTAGGCTTAATGAAAATTTGCGTATAACCAAAATCACGAACATTCCCCTACCCCGATCATTCCCATAAATTGTTTTGTCAGTATTCAACTTCAGATCGATATCAAATCGTACTACATTAAATTGTGTGTTCATTATCGTACAATTATAATTAATTTTGCGTACATACTCGTATAACAACAAATTAAATTAATGTTCTTTGATAATTATTTTAAATGTACTTTATTTCAAATTTCCAAAATACAGAAACATTTAAAATTTGTTAAGCCGTAAGACGACAAACGAAAATAAGCTCCTATTATACCACAGCTAAAACAATACATTTGGCAAATTTAAATTTTAATGAAAGGCATAGTGCTTGTAAATGTTAGAAATGTGTATATTAAATTACTACCAAACTAGCTAGTTGTACTCTTGACATGTAAAAACGATGAATAGAATATTTTTATATTAAAAAAAATAAAACAATTATAAATAAATAAATAAATTTTAGTTTTGCTTTTTGTTTCAGATAAAATTTCCTAAAAAATTTTGATATTTAGATTAAGATTTAATAATGTTTTAGTGTCATCAGTTCAAAGAGTTTCGAGGAAGATTAAAAAAGGTCGTGCGCATCGCTTTGCAATCCGTTTCAATGTTCGCACCCATAGTCACAGCAAGACTCAACTATCGAAATTTAATGAATTCTTGGTCGACTAGGCAACCAGTGAAAATCGTCTGTTTGATCGATAGTTCAGCCCGTTTTTTACCTTTCGATATGTCAGATGAAAATTTGTTGATTTGTTAAAAAAAATTTTGTTCTACTCTGCGACATATTTGTTTCGAATTTTCAACCGAATCTCGAATAATTTTCGGGTCGGAAATCTTTTGAATTTATTTATTAATTTGTATACAAGTATCGGCCTAAGTTTCGTGTTAGAAAAAAGTGGACCAGGATAAAATAATGGAAGAACTAAAGGACGCGAGTATTCATCATACGGCACTTAAATTAGCAGCTGATATAAAAACGATGAAAATTTATGAATCTCTGTATAGGACTGTACAGGTATGTACTGTCCGGATGTATTAATATAAGTTGGATAGAATTTAATTTTGTTAATAACTGCGCGCATTTGATAGCAATACAAAAACAAACGTAAAGACTGCAATTTCGTGGTCTTCTTCCCAAATCAATCATATATATGTTTAGTACGGATGCACAGCGTAAAACAGAAAGGCTTTTTTTTTAAAAATTTAATTTTAGATTCTTTCTTTCTTTAATCTTTTTGTATACTTATCCTATGGAGCTACCCAGGAAAAGATTCGAGAGAATCATAAAAGAATAAATAAAAAGGATATGAAAACAATTATCAACTAATGCTCATGCTGCAAAAGAAGCTGGCAGCGAAATATGCCGACGCAGACCCCCCAACTCAACAGCAGGTGATTATTCTGTCGCAGCAAACTCCGAAGCTCTGTAGGTGAGCTGCTAAGTTGAACAACCATCCATCGATACAGTCTTAAAGAAGGCTTACTGCTTCCCGCTAGATTGGACCAGAGTCAACCTGTACTTGGAGGAATCCCTGCACCTCAAAAACTACATGAAACAAATAGATCACTCATAGGACAGTTGACAGAAACAATCCCTTTACCTTTTCCTTCGTTAATATTCGCCCATTATCTCTCACTTACAGAAATTAGTTTGTACACCAACTGTCGATAAAAACGACATGCGAAATACTTTGGAAGATGCAATCCGATCCACTGGCTTAGAAATTGAAATTCGAAATATTCTGTTTCATATGATTCGAAGCTCAATAAAATCAGAACTGAAGACTTCAATACAATCGGTAAGAAGTTTTAAGCTAATAGCTCAAACAATGAAAAATTCTACTAGTACTTACTACTGCAGAGCGATCCTCTTAACTATCTTAAACGATCGGGAATGCAATGGGATCGTCGCGTTCGAAAATCTCTTAATGCCATGTGCAGCGAATTACAAGTTCCAATTTTGGGTCAACCTAGATGTTCGGCTGACAAGGAAGAAATCGCATTAAAATGGGAAGAACTCAGCAATTATTCTGTAGGTGAGGGAAAACCACGACGGTTTATTTAGCGAAATAAAAAAAAAAGTGTTCTTTCGTAGCAGATCTAACACATTACAGGCCTGTTTATGCACCCAAGGATCTATTGGAAGTTCTTTTGTCGTTAAAAGGACCACATCGATTGGATGGTAACGATGACGAGTAATTGATTTGGCAATAAAACATTTATTGTGAATTTAATCGTTATCGATTTAATAGGAACATACCAAAATGGGAATTTTCACATATCGCTCTTCCAGTAAAGAACTTATTCGAGCTGGTAATTATTTTACAATATTTTATTATTTACCTAAAGCTTAATCGTTGATAACAGAGAGCGCATTATGCCGATTTGCTACGAATTGAACCCTTGCATGATCTGCCACTTCAATGTCAACGTGTTCTGGACTACAAACATGCACCACTGTGCCAGCAAATATTGAAAAAAGGTCACACACCAGCTCCATATCGCGGTGCTCTATGGTCCTATGTACTCGGCAGTCATGTCAATGCTCATGTAACTTTCGCCGCTTATGAAAATTAATTGCAACCTAGAAATTTTCCTTAAAATTTCAGCATTTATTACATTGGGATAAGTTAAAAAACAATGTCCTCAATACCGACTTAATTGTCGACAAATTAGTTTTCAAGGATGTCCAATTGACCGCATCGAATGACGATCAGTACTTTGTTTTTGAAGATGTTCTCTACCAAGTTATGCTGTGTTTTTCACGCGATACCGAAATTTCAGAAATGATACAAAGTGAAAATTCAATTTGTAAAGGTAAACAGTATGAAGGTCCACCGTCCGGTGTTGTGCCTTTCCACGGGATTTGTATGTTTGGTAAGATTTAAAAAAATAATCGATTTTACTAGAATTTATAGGTGGTTCAAATTTTAGCTGCCCCGTTTTGTTACCTTTACGATTCACCAATCAAACTGTATCTAACATTTCGGGCATTTTATATTCGATACTGTCATCGGTTGACCACAATTAGCACGCATCCACAGGTACCTATATCAAATCGTATTTGTTAAACTCAACAGTGTAAGATATATTTAACAGGGGATAGTAAGTCTCTGCTTGTTGTTTGAGAAGCTTCTTCAAACGCACGAGCCGCAATTATGGTCACATTTTCGCGAATTGCAAATTCAGCCGTAAGAACTTCACTTAGATAATAAAAGTAATCATATCAATTCAATTACAGAATTCGAATTATCTTCAAATGGCTGATGAGAGCCTTCAGTGGTCATTTGCCGCCGGATCAACTTTTAACGCTTTGGGATTTGGTGAGCTAAGCACACCATTAAAGAAAGTACACACCACGATAATAAGGCAATTTTTATCCGATAGGTGCTCGGTTTCGACAGTTTAGAAATTCTATCATTATTTGCAATTATCGTTTTGAGTTTTCGCAAGGAGAGTCTCATGCAAGTGACCTCTTTGGATAGTGTCGAATCAATATTGGCAGATTTATCTTCGATCAAAGTTTTACCACTCATTCAACTCGCACTTTCAAGAGATTAGAACATTTGCATTGTATTTTGTTAAGACTTTATATTTGTTATAGAATTTAATAGACAACGGAATTTTAGGAACTTTAAACGAAATGTTTTATTTTACGTTGCACACTTCAAGGACGAAACAAAATTGAAATAGAAAGATTCGGAATTGTTTTAATTAAAATTATTTTTTTGACTATGCATTTATTACTCACAACAATTTAGAATAATTTATCTTATGTCGACTAAACAGTTGATTCACTATGTTTCTTGTTTCTTACCGAACGGATTCATTTTAGACAGCCAGGAAGACGTATTTCTGCAAGTTGAAAAAAATAAAATGGTTGTTAGACTTTGAATCAAACATTTAAGAGGGAAGATACAACTACTTACTGGATATTTGGAGATCTAAGCTCTGAACTATCGTCACTACCAGCGGAATCTGTGCCGGCTTCTTTGATATTCGCTTTTCGCAGCTGTTCTATTAATTTACTTCTGAATTCAATTTTTTGCGGTATAATTTTGTTTTCTGCTCGAATTATAGCTTGCAATTTTTTAATTGCTTCTTGATATGAAAGTCCGTACCACTCTATATCATCGGGTGTGTACTAAATTAAAAGTTTGTTTTTTATTAGATTTAAATATCAAAAATGTTGTGGCTTATAAGGCTACAATATAGACAAGATACAAGAGACTAATTAATTTCAATACCTATACAATTCTTTTTATTACTTCTTCGCTTCATAGCCCGCAGAAAAGCAAAGAACTTTTCTTAAAGGCGTGGCATGTATAAACTACGCAATTTAATTGAAGAAAAATTTTTTGGGTTTTATAATTGAAGCAGATAAATTACACAAATTTCAGGCTTCTCCAACTCTTGAATTTGAGTGATTTGAACATAAATATGTCTAGCCGCGCAAATAAGTTTTTCTTCATCAGCAATGGTATGCCAAATAGTTTGCACAGTATTATATGCCGCGATTAGAGACCTAAGATACATAAACATCAGAGGATCATTTATAGTGCGCGACAGCCTTTTTACTTCGATAATAATTCTCCTATCGACTTTGTAACATTACGGTTGTCCCTTTCTCGAAATTGCGAGACTTGTGAATAGGGTAATTAAGGCCATTCATAATCTACCTTATTTAACACCTTCCGCCTTTTGATTTCGGAAGGAATTATGGATGTTGCATGAAGGAACTAAAGAAGTTACATACAAAAATAACGTATACTCGTGGCCGCATTCAGCTGAACGAGGGAATTGAACTAGAGCAGGAATAAGAAGACTAAGTTCATTGCTATAGTAACCGTTGAAATATATGTAGTAGATGCTCAGTACTCCGACATTTCGACGATGTGCAATGGAGTCTATAGATGCCGTGATGGCATCGTCCCCAATAAGTCAGAACATAAATCTCTGAATACGGTCAATTAAAGAGAGATAAGTTTTGGTTGCTCCAGCCCAAATTTTTGAATTGTCAAGTCGGGGCCTGAAAGGGAACTTGTAAATTTTTGCAAGATCTGATGGTGTGAAAAATGATTTGCATCAGGTCAAAGTTTAAAGAACTTAATAATTGATTACGTTGAAAGGGTACCGAAGTCTGGTGCGCCTCTGTAATCAAGTTATAGTTGTAGGTATGGATAGGAGGATTGAAAGTGGACGACAGAAGTTCGTTAATAAAAATCAGGATTCAAATCATTTAAGACTGCTGTTTGAAATATTTCGATAATATTCTCTAAGAAAATAAGAAGCTCAAATGAACCCTCGCTTATATTGGACTATTTTCCATGTACCTACTCAAGACTCAAAAATAAACAACTTCGGATAAAATGGACACTCGCTTACAGTGGACTAATATTGATGGTCCAATCGTGTCCATTATTACCAAGTCATACCCTTTTCAAGAGTCGTAGGCAATACAGACTCGTTAATTGAAGCCAGAACGGAACAGTACCGCCTCATAACTCAGTGAAATGAACAAGATAATTGTGCCGTTTCGTGTACACTTTCTCAGCTCAAAGAGCTGGAGACATTATAGTCACTCAGCTCAATGAGCTAGAAATGACACGCATGTATGATGACATTGGGCTCAATGCCTAATAATCTACCTTAACCCTTAGTACTCCTCAGTCAATACAGCGCACTGGTATAAGAGGTAGTACAAAAATAAATTAGTCAAGTATAGTTTAGTCAAGCCTCGAAAAAAATAATTTTACCTGTTCCAAATACTTCTTATACTCGGAATAAACATCTTTTTGTTTCGCAGGATCACTTTCAAGTGCCGGACATCCTTCTTGCAGTGATAGTAAAATCTTTCTCTTAATGCCCAAAGCCAGTGTTGATCGGAGATCGCAAGCTGGTGTCTACAACGAAATAGACACGTTCATATTTATCTAACAAAATCCACAACTTCCGTACGAACCTTTAGCAGATAATGATCAAAGCCACGATTATCCAGAATCAAATCGATCGTTCTGTCCGTAACGGTGACCGACATATGCTGATTCAATACGGCACTGTAAACGACCGAACGGCGTAAAATCGGCACCCAAAAATGTGGAACTCGTCTCTTCTGCGGATGCCGCTTTTGAAAACCTTTGATAATGCCCTCGCCTCCCCAGATTCCCTCATCACTTTCGGGCGGATGTATCAACGGGATCGGAATATTTTGAATCGGTCGAACCTCACCGGTTACTTCGTCCCGTTCCCATTGACCTTCTTTCGGGATGTAGTGCACTGCCGTAGGCTGCTGTACTTTCCATTCGCGCCAGAACTTTTTATATGCGGCCGGCAATTGAGCTCCCAGACCGTTATCAAATCTTGTCGCTCGTTTGAAACCGTGCAAGAGGTTTGGACCCTGTCGAAACAAATCGGATTTATTATTGCATCATTGGACTACGGGGAACAGATCTGAACGGGTGAAACGAAGTTTACCTGAGATGTGGCTGTGGCCATTTTTCGAACGATTAAAGACTAACGAGTCTTGTTAACTCTTTTTGTGTTATTTTAACGTAGAAAAGAACGATGAATTTTCTACAAGAACAGAAAGTATGAAATGAAAACTCATATACACTCTTCGCAATCAGGAAGATACGAATTGTGAGGTTATGACGAACTGTCAATTTTAATTTGACAGTTTACTGTAGATTGAGTGCCATCTGTTTGTGAGAGACTACTGCAAACATTTCAAATGTTACGTGTAGAGTGGCAGTTATAAACTTCGTAACGGCAGGATAAATCTTAATGCTTGAGTCACATACAAAGTAGAATGAGGCAGCGCGACGCAGCTTGACGCCGCCAATAAATAAGCAAGGCAGATAACTATTCACTGTCTGCGTCAGTTTGAGTTTTGAATAAATTTCAAATTTTCCAAAAAGCGTTCGTATTCGTGCATACGAAGCAGCGAACAATTAAAAACTATTTTTAAGCTAATTTTAATTCAGTCCGGTCATATCAAGTAACAATTCGATGTTTTAAAGATAAAAAAGTCACTTGTCGATTTCGAGGTTAACTACAGGCTACGGAAAAGTTCAGAGTTGACGAACATTTTTTGATGGTTGCGTAAGGCTGCCTTCGTCTACGTTCGTTGTGACTACCACAATGGAAATACACCGCGCTCAACTTTTTGACAGCTAGTCTGCCTCGGACTGCGTTGCCGTTGTGACTTAGGGGTAACGGTTTTTAAAGTAAATACATAGCAATAAACACATGCAATAAACTTAAACTTAACGGTTTTGAGAGTACTGAATTGGTTAGCTCATTGACTTTTGGAGAAGTAAAGTTAATTGGTAATCGATACTCCTATGCCTATCACCTTAACATCATCCCTAATCCGTAGCTTGTACATACTTGGATATCTTCTGGTATTTCCATTGCCCGTAGCTCAGCTAAACCAAGCGTTAAAAATAAACAGTAGCTCAGTTAGTTTGTGACTAGCTGGGAATGCTGATTGAATAATTAGTTCTAAGAAATATTGCTGGTTTTCGGACTGAGGCTTAGGGGCGCCGTCTCGTATCGCTTAGGCGGAAGTCCAACTCTGGCCAAAATATAGACTTTTCACTTGAAGTTTCCGATTTCATTATGCTAAATGCGCGACTCGATTTATGACTTCAACAAGATTCCAGCAATTTGACCGATGGGTTTCGATTCTCAGGGTCACTGCGTTATTTCCTATTTGGAGCATGCATCTGGACGATACTCAATGTTAGCTGGTTGTTTTTTTAAAGCGCTTATATTTTTCTTTTAATGTAATTTATAGACCTTGTAATTAAACTACATCTGATAAACGGGCGCCTCGGCTGAGCTTAAATGTGTGGTCTTCCTTTTGAGAAAATGTATCACGTTTCACACAACGCCTTTGCCTTTGACCGCATCAATTGTTCGTAGATTATTGGTGTAGACTTTTCGTTAACGTAGCCTCAACGAAAAAAAATTAGTCCCGAGTTAGGCGGCCAATGAATGTTTCCGGAACGAGAGGTGACACGCCCAGTAAACTTTGTCCACAACAATTCCATTGCTTCTCGCGCAGTGTGGCAAGTGTGGCGCCATCCTGCTCGAATCAAAATCTTCCAGGTCCATTGCGCTCATTTCAGTCCATAAAAATTCAGTTAGCATCGCACAGTAGCGCACTTCATTGACTGTAACGGTTGTGTTTGTATGGTTTAACAACGACAACGCCGGCGAAAAAAAATCTGAATCACCGTCATGTTCATCACCCGATTTACAACTATAATGTAGTAGCCAAATTAATTGACCTTTTGGCTACTTCAATTGGTTTTGCTGAAGTAAGATTCTTCTCTCATATAAGAACACAAATTCAACTGAATAATGTGCCCTTACAACCTGATCTTTTCGCCAAAAATTAAAGCTGTTGCTGGTCACGAAATGGAATACCACTCATTACTAGCTAGATGAACGAACGGCTAACAATTTATACCCATAAAAACAACAATGTGGATTCGGAATTTCGGTAAAAAAACAACCTTTTAATAGCAGAGTCGATTGAAAGACGTTCATTTAAGAGACCAGAGCACAAGAGATCTACCGTGCACAAAAGTATTTATTTCAGCCATCGAACATAATCAAACCCTTACACTTATTCGAACTGTTTTAACTAAAAAAAACAAACTTCCAACTCACTCACTGATCCGCAAAAAACTCCCTGAATGCATCCAACGCTCGAAACCGATGCGATATTTTATTCTTCTCTTCCTTCGGCAATTCGGCATAAGTAAGTGAATAGGATTTCGGTTGAAAGCATGGATCCCATCCGAAATCTCGCGGACCTCTCGGTTCAACGATCTCACCGTCAGTTCGTCCTTGGAACAGCTTCACATCGTGGCCGACACCTTCCGAAAAAGCAAATGTACAAACAGCTTGTGCCGATTTGTCATCATAGCCAGCTAGTAGCTTGAATAATCCTTCGGGTCCAAGTTTGTCCAGGAACCATTTAATGTACGGGCCTAAATTATTCCGATTTTGAATATTACGCAAGGACAATTTTTGGTGAAATTAAAAATTACCTGGTAATCCTTTTAGAGCATTGAAACACAAACAAGTGTCTTCTACCAGAACAGGTCCTTGTACTTGTTTAGCAGCCTCCTTACATTTTTTAATGCAAATCTCATCAACTTCACCCTGCAGTTCGGGAAGATCAACATGTTTCGAGACAAGAGTACGCGGGAAACTGTTCCCCAGAATAGCAACTACTTCCTCGAGTTTTTTTGCATTACCAGTTACAAAAGTTATTGTTTTCGACATGTTTTTAATTGATTAATTGACGATTTAAAAATGTAATTTACTAAACAGCTATAAACCACTGAACTTCACTACGATTTCCCTTCGTTTTGTCATTACACCACACACCGCAAGACCTAACCTAAACCCGGATAACAGCTGTTGGATTTAAGCAATGACAGACGAGCCATCTTCCGGCGCAATATTGAACCGGCTCATAAAATAACGAATGTATCGGAAGTCGTTTATCCTTTTAGCAAATTCAGTGAAGAGTATGCATGAAGTAGACCTTACCAATCATCGATGAGGAGTAGGCCTGACTTACATGCGATTGTGCAATCGAAAGACGACTTTCAATCGACTAGTGAGATCTAAAGACGATTTTCATTGTACTAGTCGTTAAAGTTATGGATGCCGGGATCAGATTTACGCAGGGATATGCCCGCAGGTAATTGAAGACAATAGGTTTGTTATTTTTGCATACACTTTCTACACTTTTCTGCACTCGCTCGAGTGTATACAAAAAGAATAAACCTAATATCGTCATCACAAAGAAGCGCACAAGATAGCATGGTAGTAGTTTGTACATATGAAGCCATGAATTTATCGGGTTTTCGACTTACAAGGAACTTGAAAGTACAGTAGGATTTGTGTTGGTTCGAATGGTTGATTTTTATTTAGGTGGATTTTCAGTAAAAACTCAAACTGTGATGAAAAGTTGATCTGACTGTAACGTTCCAAATTCGAACTGAGAAGCAAATTATCGAAGAGAGCAAGGGACAAGAAGGATCAGAGGAAACAATTTTCAAATTTTACTCGGCGTTGTCTACCCCTACAAACAAAAATTGATGAACAAACTCTTTTTGATTTAATTTTCAGTTCATTTTATTCACTATCACAAAAAGAATGTGAAATACTTAGCTCTACAGTGTCGTGAAGCGAGTCTTTAAAAATGACACCAAAGTCAAATTCTTCGTGCGTGGTCTAATCGGCCTTTTTACTTTTATTTTTCGCTTTTACCGAAGCAGCCTTTCCACCGCTTGTTGCTTTAGCCGATTTAACTGCTTGCTTCTTCTTACTAGGCTTATTCCAGTACATCAGTAGTTGCGTAACGATAACAGCATTGGCAAAGGTCGATACCGAATACGTTAAAACCATCATAAAGTCGCCTGTTTCCTGAATCGAAGTGAATATTCGAGCTAGTGAGCCGGCAAATAGCATGAAACATGTCGCTGCTGATAATTGTCCCGTACTGCTATTTTTGTAGTTGGTCCAAGCTTGTGATAGCTGCAAAAATTTTACGAAAAATTATAACAAATAATATCGGTAATAGTTTAAAATCCGATCAAACCTTTCCAACTATCAAAATCGGTATGTTGAGTGCTTGCATAGACCAAAGATATTGAACTGGTGTTAGTCCGCCCATCAGAACAAAACACAGAACGGAATAAACAATGACAAAAGCTGCAGACTTAATGGTCGAACCACCGTAAAAAATGATTAGTGCTGCTATCGTTGCCGTTTGTATAGCGAGGAATGTACCATCACCCCATGCTGTGAATGGAAAGCCGCTCACAAAACTGTACGACATGTGACACGTGATTGCAAACAAGTCTAATAAAACACTAAACAAATTAATGCCTTCGGCGCTCTTGTGGGAAAGGATTTTGACAATCTGCGGTACTTTGACTAGAAGCGAACCGCCAATAATGCCGAATCCGAGACCTTTGCTCAGCAATACCTTGAAGCAATCGCCTGAAATGGAAAAAAATCTCATTAATCTAATAATAAAATAGTCTGATTGGTTCAAGGATTAAGTGAAAGCTTAAAATTCGAGTTGTGAGCGTGACAGTGTTGTGAATTGAATTTCCAGTATTTAATCGAGATGCCGAGCAAAAATGTTAGGCAACACTCACAACCGATTTGTTTGGTTGCGAATGTTACCTAATATTTTTGTCTGTCTGACCATAGATTGTCGGTAGAAAAGGTATCTATTATGCCGATTTACTCATCAATAAGAGCCGAATGTCTTTCGTGAAAAATGATAGTGTTGTAAGCACAACTTTTGTTATTGGACCAATCCCTTTACATCATAAACAAGGGAGTCCAACAACAAATATCACGACCTACCTCATTTCACGTGTCTTATCTATTAGAACAAGTGAATATGGGATCATATTCGTTCTCGCCGACGGTCATACTGGGCCCATACAGAACGTAATGCGATCAGTGATGCCAATTTAGTGCTTTCAGCGTTAAATTTGGTGCTCAAAATTTCCTTTCAGCGGACAAAAATTTGTTTTACCGCTTGCGCGTTAATTGGTGCTTTACAAAAATATTTAACGCTTTTTTAACGCCATTTGAATATTCCCGCGAAAAACATTGATGCCATTGACAGTCTGTAGCAATAACATATCACTTTCACTACAAACAAACTGTTGTGCTTCTGTTTCTGTTTCATGTTGTATCTCAATTTTTCACCTTTCTCCTTCTCTTGAAAAATTACGCTCATGGACATCAATTTTCCACGTATCACTCGCCCCCGGTAATTAATATCCAACGGAATTCAACGAATTCCCACAAAGTGGAGTGAGGAATCAGTGCTGTCGTTAAACTGAAATTGCAGCATTTTTATTGATTATAATTTATTTATTACAACCTTGCAATTTAATTCAACATATTACTTATTACATATTTAAAAACGGAGCTAATTTCATAAAATTACTGTAACAATACCTAAAATGACAAAGATTGAAATCGTATATGTGCTATTGCCTAGTAACATGTAAAGAGCTGGATAGCAGCTTCATGAAGATACAATCCTTGATTAAAAGCCTAGTAGATATAATTTATTTATTTACACATGTACCTATTATATTTTTTTGTTATATGTGTTATATTGCTTCAATAAATAGAAAAGAAAAATAACCAATATTAAAAATGTTCTAGAAAACATTAGGAAAATTTATTAAAATTTCATCTATGCAATACCGAACTCGTAATGCTGAAGCGGTATCTCTGCTCAGTACTACACATGTTCAGCTAGAGATTTGAATATTTCAGTACCGGTAAAAAAAATAAGGGTAAAAAACCAAAATGACAACACTGTGTGCAAAAATCGCGGAAACGCGCGTCGGTTTTCAGTTGACTTTGAAAATAACAAGAACTTTAAAAATAACAAGAACTTTGAAAATAACAAGAACAGTTTCATATATGGAAAGGGAAACTTGCTATTTTTTTATTGATACAATATAATCCGCAATTCAAAATCGAAATAAAGTCTGCTTCAACTTTAAAAATGATCTGAACATATTTTTTTATGTTTGTGTTATATTTTCAAAATGAACATATTTCTGTTATACCTTTTTTGTTACTCTATTAAAAATTACATATAATTTAATACACTTAAATTTTGTTTATGTGTGCAAAGTTATTTTTTTACCAATAAAAAACTCTACTTAAATGCAGGTCCCAAGTTCAAAATACATATTACTTGATCATTAGATCAGAAGCGATAAATACGGAAAAAATATTTTTAGTGCTTTTAAGCTGGAATTAACGCTCAAATTACCATATTTTAGTGCTCAACCAAGAAAAATACTTGGCAACACTGAATGCGATCCGACCTCAGTTGCAAGTGCAACAACAACACGTTACATGGCAATAAACTTTGATCGCGCGTGCGACAATTTATTGAATAACGAATAACGACCTATGAGGTCAAGTGACCGCGCGTGTGGAATCGGCATAAGAAATGCAATGTCGTGAGAAAGACGGAATCGGTCAGCAACCGGATGCGAGGTTTGATGGAAAGAATCGAACCATCGATCCGGCAGTGACAATCAGACCTCAGATCGCGGAGTATTCGACATGGGTAGCCCCATGTAATATTCATAATTAATTGTTTTTTTTATTTTGTCGATTTCGATCCTCTAAGGGTACAGGACCCCCACGTAGGACGTCCGCATCTATCGCCGAGATGCGTGACGTACAACAATAGGCCGCGGTCCGAATTACGCTTTCTGCGCTTTTAGCACGCTTACAACCGGTCCGAATTGCGCTCACGATGCATGATATTTGCATGGAGGGGTAATTTTCTGGTGCTTACACTGCTCACGGTTTCGAGGACAGGCACTGTGAGTGCACTGTGTGCACACGATCGGTCCGAATTATAAGCGTCCTAAGCGTACCGACAATTCGGACCGGCTGTAAGCACTGTTAGTGATGTAAACACCGTGAGCATAATTCGAACCGCGGCCATAGATAGGTTGCCCATGACTAGGTAGGATTAATCATTCTCTGGTATCCAAGTAGAAAGGGCGTTATGCCGGAAAAATTGGGGTCGAATAGAGAAGACTCATTTTGGTCAGAAAAAAATAACAGATTTTATTAGGGTACATTTTTTAGATCTTTTATTGATCAAAAGAGCCACAATTTATAAATTTTAAATTGCATTGCGACGATGTGGAAATGCCACTAACAAACCTACAGAAGACATAGACAGAACCATTCCAAACGAAGCCTAATTGTCATATCGTTCAACCGGAATGATTTTATTGCAGAAAACAGCTCCTTGCGGTAAATGAATGTCATTGGATTGTAAATGTAAAATGGCATTAATGATATTTCGAAACTCATCCTCCTACGTTCTTTGTTACAGGATTGATACGAAAAGTACCTTTGGCTTTTTAACGGCTTTTAGATTGCAACGTCAGTCTGTCATTAAACACTTGTAGTCTGGACTGGACCTGGTAATCACTTCTACGGTTGCAGAAGTGAGCAGCCATGACTTAAGGGATTCATCAGTGCTTTGTGCAAGTAATTTTACATACTTTATGCGTCTGTGGATGATGTCTAATTTGCGGCTTATTGTGTATTATTATTGCGGCTAATTGTTCTGTGAAAATGCTAAATCCCTAGTAGATATTACATTACGCCCCAGCCAGAACAAGGCCATCTTGATCGCCGCCTGATAGACACTACAGTGATCCGGAAGGCGGAAAGAGCTGCTAACACCGCACACTCTTTTGTGCCTTACTAAGATATTTCGTCGAGCCCCATGTACATGTTATCTGCCTGCTAAATGGAAAAAAGTTGGGTACGGCTGAGGGTGATGGGACAAGATCACGGTAGTTTTCAGGCCTGACAATGTTTCCTGAAGCCTCACACAAACAACGGGTTAAATTCAAACCAAAGTGCTTATTGTCAGCAGGCAGAGTCGCTTAGTCATCGAATAAAGCCAAAATTGAATAGAGCCCCTGGCTTCACCTACGTGTCATCTTACTATAAGCTGACTAGAACGGCTTGATTTTATTATTCGAGCGGTCAAATGATTCTAGAGTAAAATATTCCACCCTGTTCTGTTGTGCAGAGCTTAAGATGTGAAGAAACGGGCGTGTATGTAAATTCAATAAAGGGAATAATATTAAAGGCACAGGGTGGTGGAGTTTTACTCACGACAATAGCGAGGGTGTTGCACTTTGCACACAATTCGGTTGACTTTGCATGTCGTCAGTTTATCACCAAAATGGAACCACCGGAAGTGAATCAAATTTGGGCTGTTCCCTCCGATGCTACTGTGTTTGGCTTATATAAAGAATTCAATTGGTGTAAATTTAACTGCTTGATTCCTTTTCCTGAAGCTGATTGATGCATCCAGCTATTTGCGAAATAGAAAGAAGAGGCAGTAGAAGAGGAACTTCGTACATCTATCTCAAGGACGATTCAGTCTATTCCAACCACAGCTCCTTATTGTAACCAAGGAATTACTCCGGAACAAACTTTAATTCAAATTTCACCATAAATCGCTTAAAACACTCGAAAAAAAATTTTTGTTATCATATTCACCATCAAAAAAGTTGTGCTCGATAAAATATCGGTCCATGCATTTTTCGCCAATTAAGCGAGTGAGTAGTTCGAGCATCATCTCGGCCATCGAAGTAAATTAGAAAAACGGCGAAATATACCCAAAATAAAGCACAAACTTCTGTAGCCGGTCGGATATTTATGCCTTCGTTGCAGTTGCGGGCAGATGAACTTCGGTCGCTACCTTAAACTGACAAGCAAATGGCAGAATGGCACTTCTTGTCTTGCGTGTGCAATTGTGCATGCGATGAAGAGCGTGAGATCATTTTCGAAAAGTATTCAGTAGTGCCATATGTAATGAGACGGATTTAGTTTTTTTAAATGAAGTGTTGCCTTCGAACTGTTAAGTTAAAGAAAGTGAAAATATTTTTGAATTTTTATAAATATTTAGAAGTAAAATAAAAACTAAGAATTGATACAAAAAATTGAAGCAAATGAGCCCAGTGACAACAGAGCACTGCATTACCCGTGCATTTGGCAGCCCGAAGAGACGTATCCTACTGCAGTTCACCGCAGAGAACGGACCGAAAACGCCAAGTATCCGTCGTCGTCCTGTCCTCCAAGTTGTTATCGAAGAATGACAGGTACAGGCACAGACGTCGAAATGTCAGCGATCGCGAATGTTTTGTGCTGCTGGAAAAAGTGAAAAATTTCGCGATTTTCGTGTTCGCGTTCGACTAACAAGTGATAAAATCGAGCCGTAGCGATGGTTTCGATTATTAAAAACCAGCTCCTCAAGCATTTATCACGGTACGTCTAATCGATTTGCATTTATTCGAGTTTTTTCGTACATTGGTCGCACAATACGTGGGCACCGTACGATTGATTTTTCCACGCAAACGAAAACTTTTCGTAGCGCTGTGAACGAGGGACGAGGAAGTTTTTTCAGCAAATTGTTGCTTCGCGATGCGCGGCAAAGAATTTTGAGTTCCCGGTTTTTTTTCGGGGGAATGTGTTTCGATTGTGTGCTGTTTAAATAAAAGATCGCAGTGTTTTTCACTGATTACGCCACACCTTTGTTGTTTGGTTCGGCAAAGTCCGCAGGCCATTTACATTTTAGTTGTTTTTCTTCGTCTTGTTTTTATCTGTGGATGGAGTTTTTTTTACGTTGTTTACTTGCAGTTCGTAGAGGGCAAGTTGGTCACGAGCTCACTCACTGGCAGTTCTCTATGTCCGGGATAAATTTAAGCGAAAGCATAGAGTTTGCTGTCCCATATGGCTTGTGTCCTTGCCGCCCGATTCCCTAAATGCGCAAGGCTTAATTTAATAATTTCGTGTGTCATTCATCCGGATTCTCGCTAATCTCGAAAACACACTTGACTGCATTTCTGGCGGAATGCATCTGATTGGAATTGCATGCAAATGAGACCCGGATGTCCTCGGATCAATAACTGCGACCCGCTCGAGGCAATCAGGATGACGACGTCATTCGAAAGGACAAGCTAATTTCCGGCGTCGTTAATTGCTGTGGTACGGAACGTTAACAGGGCAGAGAAAAGTCGTCTAACTTGATTAGTGATGTGCAGGAAACCGTGTAATCCTGTCCCACTTCGAGCAAAGGGCACTTTGTACGGACGACTGGCTGTCGTCCTAACTGCCGGAATAATGCGGATGTGGGGGCAGTAATAAAAGTGACAGAGAAAATACTTTTAGCCGACACGTTCCGAGGTGCCGACTATATAAAACTTTATTATATTTTATTCCCTTGTGTTTTTAATCAGTTAGAGAACTCATCGTAAAAGTTCACGTTGCCTTTATTTCTCTTGTCTGGTTGGTCGTAGTTTTATCGGATTTTTTCAGCAACTTCATAAGATCGTAATCGCTGTAACCATGCTAGTCACTGCTCGTTGGAAACTTGATACACGTACTCGTATCACATAAAAACCAAATCGTACACATATTTGTGTGACGTCAACTTTCAAGACGAATTTTTTTGTTGCAGCAACTTCCGCCAGACTGATTCATCAAATTCTTAATTAAATTTTGAGGCCATGTTCACTAGAATTGCACTTTTCCCTTTTTAACAATTTTCGCACCAGACCGTAAGATACAGACCATTTACGTAGAGGAGCAATCTAGTCCGAAAAATTAAATCTAGCGTAAACTTTTTATAGCCCAAGAGGTCGCGACAAAAAAGCAGGCTCCACGACTTATTTTTTTTTTTTAATTTTGAATTAATTCCGCGTCAGGGGTACACTTTCACATTTTCTTTGCGAATGTCCGGCTTTAGCAAGAGCCCGAGAGCGAGCGCTAGGCAAATCCTTCTACGGGGACCTGATGGAGATTTCAGGGAAGTAAATTAGAGAATTATTACTTTTCCTGAACAGCACAGGGTGGTTATAGCGATTCAACTCAATCAATTTTTCTCACATTCATCTTCTATATTACCCAGTCACAACAACCCTTAACATCCGAGTTTAACACGAGTTTGTGGTTCCAAAACGGCCTCTGAGCTAATTGAGCTCTGTCTGGGTGACAGGGCTGCCACTTAAACCAACCAACACTTTCACAGCTCGAAGAACTGGGGATAGTACAGTTTCTCAGCTCAACGAACTGGTAAAGTTTTTTTCTTTTTGTTGAAAAAGTCCTTTTGTTGTATAAACTATTGTCATGTGAACAATGTTTTTATTTTTGCTTCTTTTTCGTTTATTTTTTGCCCATTTTAGTCCTTTGTATAAACATAACACTTTGTTTATTCAGCAATAACCGGTATCTATCGGAAACCGAGCGTGAACTTATTATCGGAATGCATTTCTGCGGCTCATCTCAGAAGACTATAGTCACAAGAATGTGGTGTGCAAGGCAAAAAGGGATCCAGACGGAAGAGGAGAACAACAGACCGGGCGATCGAACTTTGAAATGATAACACTAAGAGAAAATTAAACTTCTATTTCGAAGTTGAGAATTTATCCTTAGTCCTTAACATTATGCCGATGTACTGTTTTTAGATGTGTAAAGGAAGAAGGTGTACGCTGCTTTCGCTGTCGTCGAGTATCGTCGCTTTCAGCTACGAATATACAGCGAAGACTGGACTAGGCTAAACTACATAAAAATGACGATTTCGGAAAATTTATCTGGTCTGATGAGTCGCGGTTTTGTTTAGTGTCTAGACAGACCACAATTATGTCTCCGACGATCCGGTGAAGCTCTTTTAGCCATATGTGTTCAGTGGACTGTAAAACAACAAAAAGGCGTAATAGTTTTGCCTTGTTTTGCAGGACAAGGAGTAGGAGAAATAATTGAAGTGTAAGAAAACGAAAAAAAAAACTTAAAAGTGTACATAGCCATTCTCCGATCTAGTCTTGTACCCACCATTAGAGGTCTCAGAGAGAATAATTTCATATTTATGCTGAAATTTCATATTTATGCTGAAAGTTGTATATTTTCAAGGAGCTACTCTAACTACAACCAGTTGTCGAAAAAACACTGCTATATTTCGGCTTTGACCATGTCCGTGCTATAACCCAAAATTGTAATTGATGTTGTACGGACTTCACACCTTGACTTTGACTGTATCCCGAACTTTATCCTGAAATATAATAAAGTTGCACAAAACTGTTGGCAGATTTTGTAATTTTAAAGTATTTCCTGCTACTAGATTCTCAAATTTTCTCCCGGGTCCCGCAAATTCATTAAATGGCTCTGTCTGACAGAAATAAAAGTAAAGAATCTGGGCGTTGATACCAGTGTTTTGTAAAAGAGGATATCTTAAGCAAACATTATGCAACGAGGCATACTTACATTTTCTAAATGTTTTGAATGAATCAGGGAGGAGTGGGAAAACCAGTCCACACTGCTTAGCGGATTCACTGATATATTCTATACGGACGGCTCAATGACGGGTGCTGGAATGTACCTGCAGACTGAAGATCTCTGGTACTCTTTCGCCCTCGGAAAACATTCTTCGGTATTTCAAGTTGAAGTACATGCGATCCTTAAGGCAGTAGAATGGATTATAGAGGGAAGATGGAGAGGCAGGATGATCTGCATTTGCAGCGACAGTCAGGCTGCTCTACAATTCCTAGATAATCCAATCGTCTTTTCGAAGATGGTACGTGAGTGTAAAGAATGGTTGAATTCTGTTGTCAGATTCAATGACTTAAAGCTCAAATTGGTTTCCAGGCAACCAGGGTGTAAATAGCCATGAAATAGCTGATGCATTAGCAAAGGCTGGATCGGAGTCAGCCATGGTCATATTAGAACCAGTTTTCGGTGTGCCGGTTGCCTCTGTTAGGGCCTGCCATTGCTGAGTGGGTGAGTAAATCACACATTGAGAAATGGCGGCTTCTTGGAATGCGGCAGACCAGAAAGCTTGTTGAGGAACCAAGTGGACGAACCGCTGCTTTTCTTCTCATATTGTGGAATGTGGTGGTATGGTTGGTGTCCTCACGGGGCGTAACTCGTGTGGCCTACACATGCTCAGATTAAGAATCATTGACGACCCCATGTGCACTGCTTGTGACGAAAGCGACGACACAACGGAACATTTCTTTCTCGAGTGTCCAGCTTACTCTTTTGCACGTATACGGCGTTGATGCTATGACGATGGAAGAACTCCGTTCTCGCTCCCTACCTGAGCTCTTGAAATTTGTGAGGAGGACGAAAAAGTTCGGGTAGAGACTGGGGGATTCGAGTATTATGGGCCATGTTGGCCTGAATGCTCAAGATGCGCTGCTTTGGTGCGTGTCTTCCCCCACACCAAACAACAACCAATACTTAATAAAGTCGATGAAATAACTTCCTGCCCCAGCTTTTCGCATAGGCGTATTAAACACAATAATATTTGCATGAAAATTTTTATTTGCTTAAATAGAACTGATAACAAGTAGATTAATTTTACTTTATATTAAAAGAGAACTAAGTCTGTTCTTCATAGCGTCTTTATCGTAGGTGAAATAATCCACAAAGTCCCACATTATTCTGAGAAAGCGCCGCTGTATACCTTGTATTTGCTGTTATCCAAATATTTTCATAATACTCAATTTAATTAGTTCTATTTAAAGAAAATTTATTTTCTTCGTGATGTTGCTACTTTTTAAGTAGCACACAAAAAAATATCAGCTGGTGGGAAAGTAGAGAGATGAAAAAATTCATTTAAAATTCCTAGTGATCTGAAAACAACATTCATGATTGTTTGACTTTCATTTCGTTATAGATACAATTAATGATCGGCATCTATAATATAATACCCAAATAATTTAAATGCAAACACCTTATTGGGTTCAATAATTTTTGGAATATTTTAAAATTTTTGAAAAACAAGTATAGCGATTTTAAGAAGCCACAAACCGGGAGTGAACCAATATAACATAATATATGGCTCGTTGAATTTACTAAGCCCAGAATAAAAATTAAAAAAAATCTGAAATAAGCTCATACACTAAGGGCCGTTCCTACGATGTTCAGTTACGTTCTAATTTGAACTTTAACTGACAGATTTGCATACAAAACTTCCAGTTAAAGTTTAACTGACGATCGTAATAATGACCCTTAATATCAAGAATGTGGAGATTAACATTTTTTTCTTTTTTTATGTTTATTTTCTGTGCACACCTCGGAGTTTACAAAGGCCAGTTCCGTGTAAAAATTGAATAATAACTGCTCGCCAACTTTCTGTACGAAAAACTGAAAATACTAGTTTATTTTAATTTTGTGTGTAACTAAAAATTAAAGTAGTAGAAAGATAGATAGATTGGAAATAGGTGTTGGTATGGTTAACCTCTGTCACTGCAGCCACAGTTGGGCCTATTGTGAC
Source organism: Beris morrisii (assembly GCA_951812415.1). Classification (NCBI taxonomy): domain Eukaryota; kingdom Metazoa; phylum Arthropoda; class Insecta; order Diptera; family Stratiomyidae; genus Beris; species Beris morrisii. The sequence goes on from OX638311.1 coordinate 23,185,367, forward strand.
GTCCCCCGGATTGGCTATGATTCCTCTTCAATCACTGCGTTTTCAATGAAGCTTAATATTTTGCGAAGAGGAATGGTCAGGAATTCCGATGGGTCCATGAAAACTTGACTGAAGTGACGAAGTCTTTTGTGAGCTAAACTCTCACATTCCCAGAGGATATGCTCTGGTGTTTCGTCTTCGTCATTGCATATTCTGCAAATTTTAGTCTCAGAGAGACCAATCCTATTGAGATGTTCCCTCATGTGACAATGTCCAGTCAGAGCTCCCACTAGGGTTCGGGTCTGATATCTGCTTAATTTCAGATAATCAGATGTTCTTTTTTCCGAATGCTTTGGCATAAAAAGCTTTGAATGCCTGTTGCCCTGTGCCAAGTCCCAGTGGATGGCCCTTTGCGATTTTTGCCACATTCGGATGTTAATTTTGGCTGTGCTTAATGGTATCCCACAGAATGGATATGGTCCCATGAGGTCAGCTTCTGAACCTTTCCTAGCCATTAAGTCGGCCATTTCATTACCTTCATAGCCGCTGTGTTCCGGAATCCAAATGGGGTTAACTCTGTTCTTATTTCCGAGTTCAATCAGGCATTGGACGCAATTCCAAATAAGTTTGGAGTAGATTTGAACGGACTAAAGTGCCATTATTGCTGTCTTGCTGTCCGAGAGAATATATATATATTTGTTGGTTTTTGTAGCCCCGTCTGATATTTTCTGTAATGCATAGTTCAATAGCATGAGTCTCTGCATGAAAAACAGTGGATGTTATGTGCATGCTACAGAAATAAACAGTACTTTGCCCGGATTTTACCCGGAAAAGTGAAAACATTCACCAAAACATTTCCATACGAGATTTGAGACAACCAAATTCTGCTCCAAAGTGTAACGTCCGAAAAAATCTTCTCTGTACTGAAAAAATTCTGGATACTGTGAATTGTGAAACATCGCTGTAAGAACTTCTCAAATTAAGGTTTTTTTCAGAGGCAAAATATTTCTTCAATTCGTTTTGTCGTCATAATTCGGAAGGGGAATGTCATAGTGCTCTGTAAAAAGTTTTGCGCGTCGACAGAACCATAAATTAAATGAAATATGAACCAAAATCTAAAATTGTGATTTAATAATGTAATTTTAGTTTTAATCATTTTTTATTTTCAGATACACAAAAAATTTATCACCAGATAAAATAAATTTAAGCACATTTCGCGGCGAAGGGGACTTATCTAATTTACAACTAGATGAAAATGTCTTGACCGAACTACTAGAGCTTCCGTCATGGCTTCGTTTAACGTCGGCTTGGTGCAATCATGTCTCATTTCGAATAAGTTGGACCAAGCTGAAAAGTGTACCAATAACCTTAGTAAGTAGCACCGATAAAAGCCAACTCCTTTCGAAATATTATTTAATTTCCTTTTACTTTTCAGACCTTAGATGAAGTTAATATAACCGTTGAAACATGTGAGATAGCTCGTACTGAAACGCCCAGCACAGCTGGGCTGCAATCGTTGCCCGTACCTCAGGGCAAATACAGTTTTATTCATAAAGTCATAGACGGAATAACGATTATAGTAAATACGGTGAATGTAAAATTTAAAAGTCCCGCATTCACGGCATCGGTTCAGGTATGATTTATTTCGCGTGAGTTTAATAAAATGTGTTAATTTTATGTTTTTCCCCTCAATTTCGAAATAGATGTCACGAATTCGGGTTGAATCAAAAACTCCGAAATGGATGCATGGTGATTTGCGCGTTACAAGACTTAAAGATCCACAGCGCGGTATTATTTTAATCTTCAAAGAATTGTCCTGGCAAACTGTACGGATTGAAGCTAGTTCTACACAGGATACGAGTTTAACACCGCTTCGATTATTGACTAATCACGCACGGTGTAGAATAACAATAAGAAAAAAGTTATCTGGTAGAATTGAAAAATAATCAAATTTATGAATTTTTAAATAACGTATTTTTTTTTAATTAGATTGCAGTGTTTTAGCGTCTCGTTTAGTTTTAATATTAGACGATTTACTTTGGGTTTTAACCGATTCACAACTTAAAGCTGCGTTACATTTTGTTGATTCGCTTTCCGGTCTGATCAAGGCTTCGACGCATGCTACGCAAAAAACGAAAGCACAAAAGAAATTAGAAGTAAAGTTGTGTCTAATTTTAAAGGTCATTTTGATCAATTAAATGTTTTTTTTTCATAGAATCTTCCAGAATATCAAGCGCAAATTGCACAACAAATTCGACAGCCGGTTTTAACTGCTACCACATCAACTCAGAAAATGTTTAATGCTTTCGATGTTCGTGAGACTTCGTATCATTTTTTCAGTCAACGGATTGATTTACATTTGTGCGATGATGACGGAGGTAATCGATTTCTATCGAATCTTTGTTGATTGTGGTTATAACGAAATTCATTTTAAGGAGGTCGATCGTGCTATCCGGAATTAAGAGAAGGTGGTGCTTTACAGATTTCCGTTCAAGCCTTTCAAATCGATTATTATCCGTATCATTTGGCTAAATCGGATCGATCGCATTGGGCCAAGTATGTAATTTTTCATAAACATTTTAACGCAACTAAAGAATAATTATTCGTTCAGATATAAAGAAACAACAGTCCCACCTGCTCTGTGGCTCGAACAATCGTTAAATGTTTTTCGTGAAGCTGTTCTTAACATAAGCCAACCGAATCGTCCACCATCGCATGCACCACTCGAACGAACAACTCCCGTTTCACCGCAACAGCAACAACAACCACTATCGCCATTACAACTTCTGCACCAGCAAACTCCAACTTCGGGTCAATCGACACCCGGTGGCAGTAATTTTTCTACTGCAAATAAAAATGTCTTAGAGAATTTAGCGAAACTAATGAGTGCTTGCGTAATTCTACGAATTGAAGACTTCACATTGTATAGGGTCACAACCTCAGGGAAAAAACAAATGCCAAAGGAATTTGTTGCCGGTAAGTTATTTACTTAACGCCATATCGTAAATCATTTATCATAATTTTTAAAATCTATACCTATCGCATTAAACATTGTCAGCGCAACAAAAAAGGAAAAATAAATCAGGTGATAAGAGTGTTTTGTGCTTTCATTGTACAATTCGTTCATTTTTCTTCTGTCTCGTCGAAATCGTAGACTCCTATTAAATTTCTTGCTTAAATGGTTTATTTTTGATTTGCGACTATTGTTTTTAGACTACATTTTACTTTAGTGTAGGATATCTTTATAAAGCACTTTTTTATGTTTATTTGCACTCTACAAAATAATTGAGTAGGTGCTGCACAAAATATCATATCGTATTACAAAAAAATGTTGTGACTGTGACTAGTCTTCATTTTCAAAAGACTGAAATCGATAAGTTACGCACCATTACAATATGGGATAAATTTGCAGAACTTGCAAGTGAATATAAAAACGCTACATAGCTGAGTAGGCAAATCTAAGATGTTGTACATTGTTTGTTTGCATCATTGTTTGTTTATACAAAGGCAAAGTATCAAATTTGGCGCCTTGTATTTCGTTAGGCGTACAACGAAATGTGGATCACATCTGGTGGTGCTAAGATAGAGGTACCCCATTACATTGAGTGATTGTATTTTCTACTGTTCGATTTGCGCATTATTTTTCATAAGCTCTTGAATGACCACAATTGAAGTTATGTTAAGAAAGGAGTGCGATGCTACCATTCAAACTTTCGGTACTGCACACTATTTCATAAAATTGTATTAAAAAAAATAGTTTATTGTAGAAAGTTGCTGCATGTTCTTAATCCAACAAAATTAACTTAATTTAACAAATTTATTTTCATAATTTAAGAATAAAGCTAATCCGTTCAATAAAATTTTCAATTTATATTGCAGGCGATAAGGACCGATATTCATTTCCAGCTGATATGCCTATAGTTCATGCAGAATTCACTTACTTTTACTATCCAGGAGACTTTATTTTTCCATGTACGTCCATAAAAACGAATCACATCAATTTATAGTAACGACCATCTTTTTCAACAGTACCTCCGTCCAAAATATTTGTTTATGCCAATCCCGTACAAGTTCATTTCGATTTAAGTAGTGTCCTATGGTTCAATTCGTTTGCTTTGAATCTACATGAAAGTTTACTACGAACAAGTGTTGTAAACGATTCGTCATCGATTAATTCATCGTCAACGTCATCGGATGAGCCTAGTCTTATGTACATGGATGTTAAATTAGAGGCAATTATGCCTCGAGTCGTTATCGAATCATCAGTCGATACGTCAACGCAAAGAGATCGACCGAAAATCATGCAAATTCAAATATCGCGATTTGCAATAACAAATATACGTGAAATGGGATCATCGCGAGCCGACTTAGCCCAAGCATTGCATTCACTTCAAGAAGGTAGTCTGGTTTTTGGGACAGGGTTTCCTTCTGCTGGAGGCGATATGTGCATTGTAACCGATCGGATTTTATCACATGTTGCTGGTAATGAATTTAAATTTTTTGTAATGTAATTTTATTACCTGTATATTATCTTGTAAACTTGAAGCCAGCGATGTGCCATCAGTACAGCCTGAAGATTTCACCACAAATACCTTATCGCGTTATGCTATGTGGTCCGAACCAAGAGACGTTTGGTGCATGAAATTGGATCCGGTTTGGATTGATTTTATGGGTGCAAAGTCGTTAGGTCAAAATAAAACAATTCCATTTATCGATGCAGTTCCTATTACCCTATGGATTCATGGAAAGTCACAGAACGATAACGCCGATAAGGTAAAATAGTAATTTAATTTATAAACAATATGCAGTAATTTCGGTATATCCTTAAGATGCCATTGGACACGCAACAACGTAGTTCCTGTAAAAGCAGTCAAAACAAACTGCATAAATCTGGTCAATGTGATTTAGACTTTACCCAATTAAAAAATACAAATTCTGGATCTTCATCGCAATATTCGATCGATCAGCAGTACAAATTAAATCCAGATGATGAAAAAATGGCCAATTTGCATGCCATAGCGCATGTCTCAAACTTAGTTAGCGTTCAAATTGATCACTATCAATTTTTATTTTTACTTCGTTTAGCCGAAGAAATGACTGAATTGACAACATTCTTATCGTTAGATTCGAAACGAATCGAGCAAAAGGTACACAGCGTGTAGGAAGCATTTTTTTCGAATTACAATAAATTTTCTGTTTTTCGAATTTTTCAGAACGATTCTAATAAATCAATAATATTCGGTTGTGTTGTACCACAAGTCGAAGTAACATTGGTGATGCCGTCCCAGACACCCGGTAAGGAATCAAGTGGTGGTGATGCTGAAAGTGTTTTGCCCGACTCAGCTAGTTTGGGTGATGATTTACACATGAATAGTAAGATTTTAGTTAGCTTCATTTTTTATTTATCTTTCTCAAAATTCTATTTTTTTTTATTTCATTTAATTTAACATAAAACACAGTTAGTTTAAAATGTACATTATCGCTTTCTAATTCAAAAATTTCACATTATCCCTATTTTGCGAGTTGTGTGAATGTTTTCTTTTACATTTTGTGTGAAAATGGAAAATTATTATATAATAAGATTTTTTCAATTTCAAATAATGAAATTCTTTGAAGAATTACGCACGTTCTGATCACAACAGAAAATTTGATTGATCAGGAAAACTTACGACAACATAACGAAATAAACTAAATATCGAAAGAGTAAATCGTTCCCAGACTGGGTGCTAAAAGAACAAAAAAAAAATTATGCATGTGTATTAAAGTTCATTATTACTTCAGTTATAAATTGAAATCTCATTAAATTAAAATATAAATTATATAGTGCGCATGTTGAGAGGAAATTGAGTGGTCTTCAATTCGAAGGAATAAAATAAATAATAATTCGTTAAAGGTGCAAATATGATATGGCAGACACCGTCCTCGCTCGATCACATTAAAAATTTAAATCCGTTTGGTAGTGTTGAGAGTCCATCACCAATCACGAATGAACCACCGTTTGATATTAATCATACTTCAAATCCAAACGCTCACGGGTAAGTTACTATCGGACAAAAAATCTTTGAACTTATTTAGAAAATTTAACTTTTGTTCCTAGTTACAATGTACAAATTCAAAATAATCCAATTGTTAGTGGCGGCACTCAAAGTTCCCGACAAGACGTACTATCAACATCATCTTCATCCAAGGGGAGTAGAAATAGAAATTCAATTACGGATACGGGTTTTTCGAAGGATTTGAATTCAGGTGAATGTTTTGCATTTTTGATTGTACTTATCCTTTTGGTGATCAGATGTAACACGTAAAACTATCCCCTACTGCATACCAGTACGTTGTACTGGTGGGGAACACATACACAGTTTTTCCCGTAATTCGTTGAGCGTAGCGACAATCCAGTCTCCAGAACTTTGGACCAGGATAACTGAAATAGAAGGAAACTAGCCTAAAATCTTTTGGAAGGAATTAGTGAAATTTTCTTCCATCTCTTTCAATGAGCATTCCTGAAGGCCCTCCATTATGGATGCTGAGAGTTAAGACAACCCCATGCTGGTTGATAAAAGCAGTATTAATGCTTTTAGATTATATTGGTTTAGAAACTAAACGTGATCAGTATAATCAAAGTTTCCATATTGAAGCACCCTAAGAAAAATCGTTTTTCACCCATCATCGTCAGAGTTATGTTTTCACTAACTTTATTTTATCGCAATTACGAGACTGTTCTAATAAAGAGAATAAAAAGATAAAGTAACGTAAAGTAAGAATTCGGATAGCTATTTTAATTTGCAAAGTCTTCAAATATTCGTATTCTTTGCGTTTCAAAATTAATTGCTATCCAAAATCGAGTTACAAGGTAAAATCTTTCACCCTTCAAACTCGTTTCGTTTCGAATCGTGTAACATGACAAGGTCCCTGATTCAGTTCAATGTGTTCAACATTCGTTTGTCGTAACTTTTTTTTTTTTATTTAAAAGCCAGAATAACTTATTATCTCTATTTCATCTCGATTTAATTTCAGGCTTATTGTCGATGAAAAAAGGTTTTTCAAATTTTATGACTTCAATCGATTCAGCTTTAAAGCCGGGTGTAGCGGATGATGCCAGTGATACATTTTCTGTATACAGCGATGTTAGTTCCGATTCGGAGAACTTTGCTATTGTCATGGGCGACGATAAAACTGCAGACTGTATGGACGTAATGTTTAAGTGAGAATTTAATCAAATTTTGCATTAATTATTAGTCGTGATTATTCAAATATTTTAAATTAGATTGAATCCCTTTACGAATGATGCAAATATGAAAGTGTCTCCAGTTGAAGTGGCGAGTGAAGTATGCGAAGAACCGAACTTCAAAACGAATATGTCGTCGCCATCGGAACCATCGGAGGCAAGCAGTTGGCGTCGAAGAGATCTAGTATCAATGGCAACTTTTAGGTGGGTTCTTATTTTTTTTTAGTTTCAGTATAGTAAATGCATACGCACGAACACAAACAGTCGTTTGTCTTGAGTGTGAGTAATCATTTAAAAGGTTTAAACTCGTAGATTCTTAAATGAAATTCGCAGGTTCTTAATTTTATCAAATTACACTAAATCTATTAGAAACTGAATCAAGAGCAGTAACATTTTCTCCAAATTATGGAAAAAATAGCAATCTGTTCAAAATATGTTTATAAATGCATTCTCCTAGAACAGGATAAAATTTATCTATGTATATTCTATACTTAATATTAACGGTTACTTCCTTTTTTTTATTTTGTTGAAGGCTAACAACAGTAGAAATAATTAAGGAAAATAAGGGATGTTCATCTTCGATTCGTTTACAAGTCTCAGCTCTTTCGTGTGACGAATGCGGTGCAATACCTTGGGATGAGTTGCAGGTAATTTTAATTCGTTTCAATTTATTTTTCTCAATAAAATTTGATTATGATTCTTTCAATTTTCTATCGACTAAAATTATTTCAAAAAGATATTAATATTCCAAATTAATTTTTTTTTAAAGCCACCATATAAATGTATTTTGTTAAAAATTTGGTTCTCTTCTTTTATCATCATCTACAACATAATATATAAAAAAAAAAATTTAATCTCATAATGTGTTGCTTTGCTTTCAATATTTTAATGAGAATATTTCGATACAAAAAAAAAATTCTAAGAAAGATTATAAATTATCACATAAAAAACATGAATATGATTTACTGCTAATGGCAGCGTAAATGTTCTTATTTTAGCATTTGAGTTGTATCTAATTATCTCTCAGTATAAATTGGACTATAAAAATAATCAGAAGTTAATTATTTATTATCGAGCATATTTTATTATTTTATTTAAAATTTTAATTTTAATTTCCTGTAAATATAATACTTTCTTCTTTTTGATATCTATACTTACATATCTGTACCTTGGTGGAAAAAGAACAAATGTCTGAAATAATCGAATCTGAGTTTTTGCACGTAAGTGCTTAGATTTTCTGTTGTTCGTTTTAAGAACAGTTGACATTAAGCGAATCGCAGTTCCATTTTAGCATTGGCACGCGGCAGAACTCTCCATGGGCGCTAATAAAAACATCATTATCACTAGATAGACAGTCGAACGGCAATGGTAATTCGAGTGTTCGTCTGCCTAGGGTATTAAGTTTGTCCAAAAGGACGAAGTTAATTTCGATTTTCGATTTTTTTTTTTTTTATTAGTCGGAAACTTTATAAATGGAAAGCAGTTAAGCTGGCAGCGTTGAAAGCGCATGCAAGGAATGACGAATTTGCTTACCAATTGCCATTCGAATGATGGTATGAATGCACATTGCATTAATGTTGTAGAGGCATACGCCAAGCAGAATAGATATTCGAACGGCAGTATCAAGTCGAGTAAGTCGTTTGTCTAGGGTATTAGGTTCGATTTAACACTAGCCAAATTGCATTTCCTACAGAAACACAAAAAACAAAATTTTTTTTTTTTAAATTTCTATGAAAACTCGGCCATAAAACATGATATTCTAGTCGACATTTAGCAACCATCATAAAAAATGGTAAAACTTGGTCAGGGTGTCATGGAATCATCGGAATCCTTGACCACCTGATAATTTAGTGAGACATCATAATAGGCGCAATTGAGGTTTCAGCGACAGACGAAACCAAACCAACCCCAACCCAAAAATATATCTATCTACCAAAAACTTCACAAAAAAATTGGGCATTGAACTTTTTCCTACCAAAGTACAGTTATTATATTGAACATAAAAAATAAAAAGAACGCCACCACATTATTATTACTCTTCTGTATGAGAACCAAGTATTTTATTATTATTATGAAAAAAGTATTTAACTTGATTCAATTATCCTAAAACCATATATACACCAATTTTCTTATAATATAAATATCAAATTCATATCTATTAACTATACTATAAATACGTATTCTATATTTTATATAAATAAACAAATATTTACTTAATAATATGTTAATGTGTCGCTATATATTTTTTGCATGCTTTCTCTTCTCTTCTATAACAAAATATAAAAATCCGAAAAACATAATAAATAAAAAAAAAACAATCATAACTACTACTTCGGGGAAAAAACCCAACCATCCATGGGTTTAATATTTGAATGAACTAAATTCTGTCTTTACAATTAAACAAAAAAAAATGAAAAAAAAATCTTAATTATAAAAATACGATAAAATAAACACTCTAAAGACTGCTCACCAATCAACAAAGGTACATAAAATTTATATTAGTTTTTAATTTGATTTATTTAATTAAAATGACGAAAAAAAAATTGTAGTTGAATTTTAATTTTGGTTTTATAAATTATTTCGTTGATTGATCTTATTTATTATGTGAATTATTGACTTAAGCCTATTAACTGCTATTTTTGCTATCCTAATCTGTTGCAAAAAAATGTAATTTTTTTTATTTATTTTTTAAATGGAAACATGTATTATATAAAATGAATCTTTCCTATGTTATATGTCCCCAGCCTCTTTCAATTCAGTTAACAAAAAATTTTTTTTACCTGTTGCATGAATGACAGAAGAAAAATCTCAAGGCGTAAATAACCTTTTGATTTATTGGAAATTAAAAATAAATAAAAATTGTTGTGATGCGATTAGAATTGGGTGGAAAGAAATGTGCAATGCAAAATTTTTCTATTTAGTACGAATTTTAGTTTAAATTTTTTTCCTTTCGATTATCGCAAGGTAATTTATGGTAAATCTTAACGAAACATACAACAAACATTTGCGTTCTAATTATCCGTATTCATTTAGCTCATCTACTTGTTCATTATTCATTATTTTGGATATACGAACGATTAATTTTATTTCGGAAATTTATTTTATTAAAACGGTTAATTTTTAATGAAATAATTTAACATCCTACTCTGCAACTTATGGAGAGGGGCACGGCTTTTTTATATTAAAAAGGGAGTTAATATAAATTAAATACCACTAAAATAAAAAAAGCTGTGATTTGAGCCAGATCAAATTGTTTTAGAATGAAATAATCGCGTAATGATTTTTAATAAGCTAATTTGTTGAAACTTTAAATGTCTATTCATAAGCTGTAATGTATAGATATAGGTACTCCGATATTTATTTTTTTATTTAGTCCTCCTTTACACCGGGTATTTTATATACGTGTGTAGTTTTCTGGTAATTGTAAAAATGTAATCAGAGTAACAATCCCGTTAAATAACTCCAAGTTAATTTCGTTTTTAATACGAAAATAAATATAATTTTAATGGATGGAAATTCACTTTTCCATTGTAAACTATGAAGTTTGCTATTCAGTTAACCATAAAAAGTACATGGTATTGGTTTCACTTCAATCGACTTGTCCAAGAAGGTGTAGATTATGAAATCTATTGCAGTGAATTTACAATTTTGCCAATGCCGCAAGTCAAGTCAATATTGGGTCCCTCAAATCGTTTTACAGGACATCGCTAACCTTTCAGTCGATTATAGTTTTTATATCCGTCGAAAGTGGTGCCTTTCACATTTTTGTGAAACAAGAGAAAAACACCTGCCTAAATTTCAATGTTCGAAATGCGACAACTAATTTAACTTTATTATTTTTTAATAATAAAGTATTTTTTACTACAGCGACTGACTGGACGTAATGCTTTCGTAAAACAGCGCAAATACACTACAATTTTATGGAAAAAGTCATATCATTTTGGCAAAGAAGTAGAACACACTAAACCACATTTTTTCTAGTACAAAAGGGGTACCATGATAAAGCCACGGATGTCTGAAGACTGACAAATTCGATGTGGTTGGTTGCAGAAATTTTTCATACACTTTTGCATTATGAAAAAAGGTTTACGATCGTTGGGTATCGAAAATACTTACGCCCCTAGGCAACCAGCAACGACTAAGAACTTTTTATATCTCTGCATCGACTATTTATACGATTTTTCGTTGTTAGTGTGCTTTTATGGGAGATATAAAAGTGAAAAAGGGCTCCAAATAAAATCAAGGAAACGGCAATGACCACTGTCGTCTTTGAATCTTATGGCCAGCCTCAAATTTAGTATACACATATATTTGATGCAACGTCAATAGACTAAATCACTTTACTCCTTTTGAATATCTCCCATAAAAATGTCGAATCTGAATTGAAAATGCTAGATATATTGAAAATTATATCAAAATTCTTCCATAGCACGACGTCCCAAATATGGTATTGGCTTCTTAGATAATTCTTCTCTAATCGGATTTAAAACATTACGGTCCTTCCTACGACCGAGCTCTCTCGAGCTCTTCGGTAGATAGGTTATTAGGCTATCGACCAACCCCCCAGTATACCTTTATTAACTGGTGTGAAAGATGATTTGTGTTAAGTCCTTCAAAAGCAATCCCATTAAATACTTCTTCTTTTCACTTAAGATATTAAAAAGTGACCACCTAAGTGTACAACTAAATGCTTTTTATATTTTACTGAAGCTAGGCGTACTCCTTCTTTTTATCTGTTTCAGCAGTACTGGGACTGACAAACAGGGACGAAAATTTAGGAACAAAGTTAGTGTGACATTTTTCAATTTAAACTCGACTTAGAATGACTTAAAAAATATATTATATTTAAACTCCTAAGATAATGCCTTAAAATATTAAATCTGACTGGTTTTCAATTTCTTTGATTCAAAGATATTTTATCTTAGGTGTATATCAGAAAAAATATTTTCCTTAAGAACGTTAGTCAGTCGAATCATTAGTTCTCTAGAGCTATTCACAACGGGATGAAATGAAACAGTAGATGTTGAGGAATCTACTCATAGTGCAATTAGGTTCGGCTAATAAGGAAAGAAACATCTTTTATATATTCGTAAACATGATTTGATTATGTTTTTTATTATGATATGTTGTGTGGAATTTTGGTCAGATAGGTTTTGTAATCTTGCGGCTAATAGGTTTAAGATCATTCATTAATTTTATGTTTATTTAAAATAAATTTCTAGATTTAGTTCGCATTTGAAAAGTAAAGTAGTCATGATACGTTTAATTTTTTTTTTTGTTGATTTAAAACTAATTTTACCTTTATTTTATTTTTACAAACACTATGTTTTTTTATATTATATGAACATTATTATACCTAATTTTTGAGTGGGTTTTTCAAGTAATTTGTTGTGATCTGATCATTGAAATGTGAGGTCGTATATAAAGTTTATATCTGAGGCATTTTAAATAAGCCTTGCTTAACGTAAAAAATTGTATAAGATTTGTATTAAAAGTATTGCAATCGAAAAATGGAATGGCTCTTAATGGCAGTTTCATCAAATAAATTCAGATTTGGATCTTAGATTTTTGCATATTAACTTGTTTCAGGCAGCGTTAAGATTCTGTATAGGAGCCAAGTAGAATGAAATCTTAATTATGTGGATCACTAAATCCTCCGTAATTTTCACACATGTCCTGTAAATCAACTCGAAAAATACAAAAAAAAAAATAACACATTAAATCCTTATGGAAACTTTGAATGTAGATTGTGTGCCTGCTATCATAAATTATCTGCCTTTTATATATGTATATATAATTAAAAAATTAAGTTTGCATGCTCATTGATTGCTTTTCCAATGCACTAAAACGTAGTTTGACTAGAGTAGAATTGTTTTTAAAATCTCTTACTCCTTCAATATTCACTATATAAAAACTAAATTCCAGACAAAATTCGGTGCAAGATGTCGTGCATGGAATATTGCCGCGTACAATCCAGAAGCGCCGCCTTGTATCCAATTGCGATTGGAAGAAAACTTAAACCCACCGGAAAATATTAGCGAAATCAAAGACAAAAATACTATTAAAAGGTACGTAAATTAACTAATATGAACTAGTAAATGAATGTATGAATCTACAAATTGTTTTTAGCTGGTTCTCGCATCATGCTGATATTCGTGTCAAGGATTTAAGTCTGGATTTATCGATGAGCACGGTTATTGGATTGGGTGATTTAGCCGAAGATGAAATAATTACTAAGCCTCTACCGCTAAACGTGAGTTTACTGAAATTTAATCTCAATTCGATATTAATTGATTTTTTTCCAGATTTCCCTTGAAAATGTTAAAATAAATTTGATGGAAGATCGACCACCTGTTAATATTACTTCTCCTGGACCGGTTCCAATTAATTTAGTGATAGGAAAAATGAAATTAGTTCGTGATGATTGCGGCATTATACATGTTCAGCCTGAAAATTTAACAACCGAACGTCCAAGTAATTTTTGTTTGAAAAAAATTGGTGGTATTAAACAATCAAGTTATGTTCTGATTTAGGTAAACCTCCACAATTGTCACAAAAAGAAAAGGATCGTGATAGAGAGCTGCTATCACTGCAAGTTGTGATGCAACAATTGAAATTAGATAATGAAAACTATAGGAAACAATTAACTAGTGCAAGGGAAAATTTAGAGAGCAATAGGTATGCTATCGTTAATTTAAAAACTATTTTTTTTTCACTTTAAAATACAATTTGTATTAAAAACTGTTTTTTTATACTTTAAACTTGTAGACTAAAAACAAAACAAGAAAATGAAATATTGCGAACGTATTTAAAAGCGGCACAAGATGATATATCATCACTATTAGATGAAAAGAAAACTTTACTGGATACTGTTAAGTCATTGCAGGTGAGTTTAATACTGTAATTATATTGGTATTATTTGTACTATGTATTTTTTATCTACAATTATGTACTGGAAAAGAAATTAGAGTTAGAAACTGAAATTTCACCAAACTCTACTAACCTTAGTTGGTTTTACTTGTTATTGATAATTTCGATAATGGAGAAATTGGAAAAGCAACGTATCTGGCAATCATTCCAGTTATTACAAGGAAGCACTCAAATGAAAGAAAAACAATAAGAAGTCCATTGCGTAGTTTTGAAAGTAGAGCATTAACTTGGGCGATAAAAGTTGGAAATTGATACATTAAAATCTTTTCCAAGCCCTTGCTTAGAGCTATAGGGCAATAGTTATTGGGGGACTCGGATCTATGCCAGATTTAAGAATATGAATAATAGTGGCGTGAGCGGAAAAAATTAAAATAACCTAATCTTAGGAAGCAGTTGAATATGAGGCATAAAGAAATTTATGATTTTTCATCTTCAGTTCCTAACAGTTCTCTTGCACAACTCTGTCTTCCGGGCGAATGTTTTAACCTCTCGTCAGAACTTATTATGTGACGGGCAAGAATTGTTTGACCTTCTGGATGAGCCCGTTATCGACGTGGCAAACTAAAAAAAATCCATCTGCGTAATCTGGTTGCTATAGATGTTCAACTGATGAACGTGCTATATGATGTTAGCGCGCATTTCTTAGCAGCAGAAAACGGCTTGATAGTATTTTGAACGATTGTGTCTTTCCTTCAATCAAAGCTGATACTGGCTTATATTTGGGATCACAGACATGACGTTTCGATTTTTTAATTGCATATCCTCTATGGGTGTATTTGACGTCATAATTTCTGTAATTTGTCATTATTACACGCAAGGAGATAATATGATATGTATATATATGATAATGTCGATGCTAGTAAAACCTACCGGAGTATTCAATATTTAGTACTACGGGAGTCGGGAATGACCATGGATTGTTACTTCTATTCCACACTGAAGATGCCTAAGAGAAACAATGAGTGGTTATGCGATTATTGCCAAGCCGGGGGAGTTTTCTAATTGAATTCAACGTAGATTTGCGTATCGACCACCTGCCGGACCCAACAGAACGGCACAAATTGAGATAGGTCTCGATTCCAGCTTTTGAAAATTAATCTGTGTCCTGAGAAGAATGGAATGAATCCCCGATGCAACCACTCGACTTTGTTGTTTCTGTGTCTAGATTTATCCTACATTGTTGGCTAATTATATGTTATAGCGCTTCTTTTCAAATTTACGAGAATACTCGTAGCAACTACAGTGTCGTGATATAAACACCTAAATAATTTTTTTTATTTTCAGCAACAACTAGCTGCAGCTGATATTATTCGAAAAAGTGATGGTAATAGATAGCATAACTGCATGGATTGTATTCAATGTTGTGGTGAAAACAACAATTCATAATTATTTGTAGCGTTTGTAGTTGAATATATACATTGGAAATGTAACTAACATCAACAAGTATAAAAAAGTGACGATATGATATTTTATTGAAAAGAAGTTGAAAAACTTTATTAGTTTACTAAAATCAAATGAAAGGTTTATGAAGAAATATACAAAATTGAAGATGAAAGTAAAGGAATTTTAACTCATATTGCTAATATTTAAAATGTAATTCAGTTCCTTAGCTAGCAAAATATGAATAAAAGAAGAAATTATCGAAGAGAAAAATATATATTCCACAACAGCGTTTTTTTTAAATTACGTTTTATTGTAAATGTTCATAAGATATCCGGAGACGTTAATCTCGTATATGAAGTGATATGGTTTAGGGTATAATTGAAATTGTTTGAAAATTACATGCAACACAATGATGTGCTACAAACTTTAATTATACATTCTTTATTGTTGTTTTAAATAAAAGAATGTTGGCAAGTTTACAATCGAAAACTTGCTCTTTGAATTAAATTGAGAGCTTTTTTGTGTCTTTAAATTAAAATAGGAAGTTATTTGAAAACCAAAAAAACGAACAGTCAAAAGAAAATTACAAACACCAAATCAAATTCGAATTTATCAAAATTAAAGAGTTTAAAAAAAAGAAATAATTAAATGTTACAACGATATGATTAAATTTAATTCTCGATTTAAATTCATTTCTATTTCGTTGTAGTGGACGTTATCTTTCGGTAGAAGTGTTTTTATATTGCGTAAGCAGCAAATTCTTAATGTGTCCTATTTTTTCAGTATTCTATTAAAAAGAAATATATAAGCACATATCTTTATTCTTTGATTAGCGCGAATTGCCTTTTATAAATTAACAAAAAAAAGTAAATGCGATTAATATTATCGTTGTATACAATTAAGAATTAAATCGGACTTCAATGCGAAATGTTGAAGAAAATTATAATTATTTTCTTTCTCTAAATTGTGAATAAGTATGGACCGAAATAGGTATATGTGTATTACGTCTACTTTGCCATTGCTATATCTATTTCCTTTCTAAAAGCAATAAATCAATGATGAACGCATTTTTATTACAACCTATTAAGAAGCTCAAATTTTCATTCATCTGTACGCTAAAAAAACTAAATGTTTTTTATGAAAAGGAAACAATGATTGATGAGATAAAATTTTATGTAATTCAAGAGATTATTCGATGCTATAAAAAATACAGTTCTAAACTATAAAAAATAACGTTACTATTTTTTCTTAGCGTAAATTATAAAAAAAAGTATGAAGAGTGTATCTACTGCTACATTTGCAATATGAGCTTTAAAAGTATTAAAGAAAAGAAAATAAGAGCAAATATAAAATAATAAAAAGAAATTTCGGTTGTGTATGTGTATAAATAAAATCTAAACGAGAAAATCATTCCTGTGTTAACTTTTACGATTGAAGAAAGCGAATTTTATGAATATTACGTATGTAGTTGATGTAATTTCTTTATTTTTATATTACATATTCTGACTGGTGTTACATTTTTATTATTTTTTTATTTTAACGTAATAATTTGTTAAAAATTTATGCAAATTGAAATAAAATGATGAAAAATTATAACTATGTCACTCAGTATGTGTTTTTTATACTTCGATTCCTTTAAAATGTTACGCTTGCTTTTCGTCAAGCGTTAGAAGTAGCAAAAGTATCCATAAGTAGGGTGATGATAAGACCACTTCATCATCAGAAGTACAGTTTGCTGCTTTTGTGTTAGATTTATAGTGTTCCTCTTGGACAGTCCAGTCGTTTTACAAGGAAATACCGTGTGTCCAGACTCCAGAGTGCCAATAAATAATTGGCTAATATTCAAAATTTTAAATGATTTTAAAGGAAACCATTTTTTTTTGATTTATAGAAGAAAATGGTGTTCCGGTGTCTTAAGTGTGGTTTTTCTTACGTCGGCGGTTTATTGTAAATCTGCTCGAATCCGAGATGCAAATACGAATTGAAAATGTCGCACGGTGTAAAAACACTGTTTTAAAATACAACCTTTAAATTTGTACGGTAAATACACTGCTTTTAATACATAGTTTGAGTATAGCGGGAAGTGGGATTTAGTGTTAATTGTTGGGAATATAAATCAATAAAATTGAATTCATGCAACAGCATGAAATTCATTGCATAAGAGAGATATGCCTTACAACACAAGAGCTGTTGTGAATGGATCCATAAAATTGAATAATTTTTTGACTTTCTTCATTTCTGAATTTTTTAAAGTTCCTTTAGGTCTACTTTTTTCAACAATTGGTGAGCTTAACGACTCGTGCTACAATTTGGCAAATTCCTTGAAACTATTGGCTAAAAAAACAGTAACTGATAAGGACATTAGATATTTTCAGATTGTATTTGTATTGCATTAAATAAAACTAATATCAATAAATAAATTGTATATTACTTAAGCCAACCAGTGGATATAATGAATTATAATTACAGCCAACCCTTTTGCCTGTATAACGTTACACCGGCCTTCATTTGCGTAAAGTATTCATCATCCACCTCGGAACTGCTCATAAATACTTCTTCGTTCAAATCCTTGAAATCTGTGATTTTCGTCGTTTTCGCAAATAAAACTCTCAGCATTATCATAATATGTGCAAATTGTAGACGAGCAACCAAATCTATTTCGGCAAAAAACCTAAAATTTAAATAAATAACAGTTTAATTTCTGGACAAAAGTATGTAAAATTTCTTCTAACTTTTCCGATGTGTATTCCTCGGTTGGTGCACCTATTAGATCTAAACGTGCTAAAAATTTCTCATAGTAAAATTCGAAAAAGAAATCTAATTTCTCGCTTAGAAGCTCCGATGGAACGCAAGTGAATAAAAAAAATACTAAATCGTGTGCTAGTGAATCGTACTGGGCCACTTGATAATCAACAATTTTAATGTTAATTGGTTTCTTCTTGTCATCTGTGAAAATTCTGATTTAAACCAAATTGGGACAGCTGAATGAAAAGTTTTCTTACCGTGTTTAATAAGCATATTATTGACCCATAAGTCGAAATGGGCTAATGTTGTGAATAACGTATCTTCAGGTGGTTCAGTGCTATCCATATATGTATTGTACGCATCAAATCTTTGAGCAATTTCCGGCCAAATTTCTATACAATCCTCGGAAACGCTTTCAATATCTTTTATGGTACCCTGTAAAAATGCATGTAGGTTGTTCAAGTAAATCAGTAAATCGTGTCCTTAAAGCGCCAACCATAGAGCTAAATGCTAATTTAGAGCCATTTTTAGGTTTGCCGAGATATCGTGAAAATCGCTCAACTAATTTTTAATAAGTTTTTTATGCATATAAAAAAATATCAATCTTAAAGTGTAGACTATTTCATATCGTTCTTATTTCGCATTAAAGCATAGGACTGACATCCCAGGTTGGTTGGTTAGCTTTCGTGGTGGCCCGTCTGCCGAAAACAGGCCCAATTAGCACAGGAAGCGCCGTTTTGATACCACAACTCGTTTAACCTGGTCGTTGAGGGTTTATGAAGTAGATATATAGTTTTACAGAGACTTAGGGCTTGAATGGATTATCATATCCATCTGGAGCTGTTCAAGAAGGTAATCAGTTCTCCAATCTTGTTTTTCGAGATCTCATCAAGGTTATTGAAGAAGGGTTTGGCTAGTACGCGAAGTCTGGCTCTAGCTAGGGCTGGACACTCGCAAAGCAGGTAGGTAACTGCTTCCTTCTTGTTTGTATCCCCACAGCTGCGGCAATTGACGTTAAAGGGAATAGCCAGTCTGGCCGCGTGGTCGCCGATCGGCCAGTGTCCCGTGATAACTGCCGTGATTCTGGCGACGTCTACACGGCTCCTACTCAAGAGTTCATCTGTTCTGCTCTGGCAGTAGGATGGCCATATCTTCCTAGATATGACGCAGTTGGTCAGTCCTCTCCATCTGGAGTTGGCGTTTGTGAGAAAGTGGGTGGATATTTGGCGTTTAACAGTCTCTAGTGGGATCTGAACTGATTCTACGAGAGAGCCCTGAAGAGCAGAACCTTGCCTAGCTAATTCGTCTGCCCGCTCGTTACCCTCTATCATGCTGTGTCCTGGGGCCCAAAGCAGAGTAACTTTGACTTGACTTCCTAAGTAGGCTAGCTCCTCTCGGCACTGTTCGACGAGTTTAGAGGAGGTGTTAGCCGAATCTAAGGCCTTGATTGCCAGCTTAGCTGTCAGTGAGGATTACAACGCTAAATCCCAGAGCGTAAATATAAATGATTCCTTTTCAGAACACTTTTGAAATGATTGAGACTTAATTCATGTATACCTTTTCAGAACACTTTTGAAATTATTGAGACTTAATTCATGTATATCATTTCATTAAAATAAATAAAGGAAGTTTAACCGACTTGTTTAATTATAGTAAGACATACAGTTTCTATGGCTAATTTTTTTCTTCTTTCTTGGTTTCCTGGTAAAAAATTCTGAATTACGCCTCTTAAGCAATGTAGGTTAGTAAAAATGAAATAGGTTCCACTCTGTATATAAAATTCGTATTAAATTCAGAAATAAAAAGTTAAATATTTGAGGTCTGACTCCCACCTGGTCATGGGCTTATCAAATGATCTAAGGAAAGATTATAGAAACTGTAGAAAAATCGAATTAACAGATGAAAGAAGATGGATAGCGAATGGTTGCTGCATTAAAGGTCGAATATTATTCTCAAATATATTTACACTTACCTCCTGAACAATTTTTCCAATATCTTCATCGTATCCTGCTTCAATATTAAATCGTTTCAAATGTGGTCGAAATTTCTCATCGAAGACGTTCGGCTTCAAGTTCCGCAAAGCTATTACAGTCGCATGCAATTCAGCTAAATCTCTTAAAATGACAATTATATGATCGTAATCGAATCCTTTGATTCGATCGCCCACACTGTATCCTTCAACGATTAAATTCTCCAGTAGAAGTGCAGCATCCGAATCTACTTTACGATAGCCATTCAAGGAAATTCGAGCACCGTAACATTTTGGAAAAACATTGCAAATTTTATCTTCTGGAATGTTAGCATCTCTCTGTATTTGAATTAAGGCTGGCGCTATTGCTGTGTAACAGTTGTTTTCCGTTCGAAATGATATTTCCGGTTGGAAAAGTTTCCAAAAAAGTTCATTTTGTGGCGGACATTTTGCTACGATTTCGATTTTGTGAGTTTTCTGATCGGGATATTTAAGAAATACCGTTACTGCTAACATTGTGCTGCCATAGTTGTCACCGGGTTTAGTTAGATAACGAACGGTATGTTTCATAACCTTGGCTCCATTAAGATAGGGTTCGATTAGTTCATTGAAGTTTCTTATCGGCGGTGGAAGAGTTGGCATGTCTATTGCTCACTGAAAGATTAAAGAAAATATTATAATGTATTTTCATCCTAAATGTTTTCTCTGATGCTTTCTCTTTTCTTAACCAGGTTAATTCTATAGTTAAAAATTTTCTAGTTTCGTCCCGTAACTGAAACGATTTCATCGCTACAGTAACTCTTTTTTTTAATGGAGTGTAATAAAATTCCTTTTCTCTGTTACTCATAATTTGTTCAAATCCCAGCGGAAAAAATATTTTTATTTATTTTAATATGGATTTAATTTCGTTTGTTAAATATTAAGAGTTTTTTTCCCAACGGAAAATTGAATTACTATTTAAATTTGAATATGTACATAAAAAATGGATAGGTAAGGCCATAGATATATATATACTGGATATGACAAGCAGCGATTGAGTTGAAGGCAGCATCGTCGCATTCACTTACACGCAAAACAACAACAATTGATATAACGAACCTGTGTTTTCTCACTCACATTTATATTATGTCCCGCTCTTGAAACACGCAAAACAACAACAATTTAATATAACGAACCTGTTTTGTCTCACTTCTCTGGCTTCAAAGCGCTTTATACAAAACCGGTGGCTTGTCAACTCCATTAGCTCTATGGGTAAGGCTATTAAGTAATTAGAAGACTGTATAAAAAATCTGCCAATGGTCTGGGCGAAACTTTATTATTTTTCTGGTCAAAGTTTGGGAGCGGTCAAAGTCGGAGTATATCATGATTTGTTTCGAGATTATTAGATTTCTTGGAAAATTAATTTTGTTCTTAAAATAAAAATATTTAAAATAGAGATTTTTAGCCGATTAAACATTGAACATTGACTATTCGAATTTCGGTATATTATGTACACTAAAAGCCCATAGAAGCAAAAACCAATTTGTTGCCTTATCAAACTTAGAGATATGACGAATTGTTAAAACGTACATAAAGCCATTACTTCCACTTGGGGTTTAAATTTCGAAAAAGAAGCAACTTGATATCTCATAAGACACGAGGGATTTTGAAAAATTTTTGAAAACGTAAGCAAACCCTTCACACACCCTTGGTTCTTGAAATTCGAAAAATCGTGAAATTGGTTTTTAGGTTATTGCATCAAATGCCGTAATAACCAAATTTATATCTCATCAGAACTAAGGGATGGCAAAAATTGTGAAAACAGATGCAAACCCTTGGGGGTTGAATATCGACAAATTGAGAAATAGGTTTGTAGGCGATTATATAAAAAGTCTGTGGACGTGAAAAGCGATCTAATATCTCATCAAACCTAAGAAATATGCCGGAGCTTTGAAAAGCATACAACCCCCTTACACTACTTAGGATTGAATATCTAAAAATGCTAAAATTGACTTCTTGGCGCTTATATATGAAACCTTAGGAAGTAAAATGAATTCGATATATCATCAGATCTAAGCAATATGTAAGAATCTGTGAAAACATATGCAACCTTCTTATACCCACTTAGGGGTTGAATATCCAAAAATCCTGAAAGGAGTTAATAGATAAATATGAAGACAGAACGAGAAAGTAAAAACCAATTCAATTTCTTTTCACTCCTAAGAGATATGACGGAATTCGTGAAAACGTGTTTAACTCTTTTATACCCTCTTAGGGGCTGAAAAAGGAAAACATTTTAAAATACGTTTTAGGCGATTATTAAAAAATATATTCGATTTCGATCAGACCTGGGGAAAAGACAGAATTCGTGAAAAAGTATACAACCCCTTTACATCCTCTTAGGGCTCGAATTTCAAGAAATCCTGAAAACGCTTTTTAGGTATTTATATGAAGAAGCCGTAGAATAAATAAATATTTGGGAAGACCTTATAGATATGAAGAAAATCCTGAAAATATATGCATTCTATTGTCACTAATAATTTTTTTCGCCCCCCTTCCAAACGCCAATAGATATTTGAAATTTTTTTTAACTAAATTACTTTTCTATGTAGTTGATTTACATATACGTACCGAGTTTCAACTTTCTAGCATAAGCCGTTCTATAGATAGGAAAAACACCCCCCATCTCCGTACCATACTACCCCCTATAAAAAATTATATTTTTCCATGCTACTACTATATGTCTATCCAAATACCAAGTTTCAGTTTTATATCAGTATAGGTTCTCCAGATATAAAAATCAGAACTTTTCATTTTTCACCCCCCCCCCACCCTCACCGTCTATACCACCACCCTCCAACTTTTTATTTTTTTCTGATAGGGGTCTATTAGGTCTACTTCTGGTAAAAATTCTAAGTATCTATTTTACACTGTTCTTGAGATATAAGACGTGATTTTTTAAAAAAATTTTTATCCCCTCCACTTCCATGCGCTACCACCCTCTTAAAAAATTTTACTTTCAGCAAACTTTATTTCTCAACCTTTATACAGAAACCGAATTTTATTTTTCTAGTGCAATTAGTTCGTGAGATATCGTAATCTAAAATGGATCTAAAATGGATCCACTATTGAAGCTCTATATAAATTCCAAGTTTCAGCTTCGTAGCATAAGCGGTTGCTGAGATCTAGAAACCAAAATTTTCCGTCTAAAACGTTTCCCCCACCTCCCTCCTTACACCCCCACCTCCCTCCTCACACCCCCACACCTCAGAATTTGATCACTTCAGGAGCCTACCCACACTACCCACGAAAAAAATTCAACAAAATAGCTCAAAGGGTTTGGGTGCTACGAGCCTTCAAACAATTTTGCGTACACCGGTAGACGTACGGCGTACGGCGGACAGACGGACTGACATTTTTTTTGCTTTTTTCGTGTCTACTAGTCATGAAACGTGAAAAAAAATGTTCAGGCTAGCAAATTTTTTTTTTAAAAGTCAATACTGTCAATACTGTATTATTGAAATAATAAAGTAAAACCGCTATGTTATTAAATTGCACACCTAGAACGTTTTCTTTGAAGAAATACAGTGAGTTTGGCACAAGTTATTAACGGTTCCTTGTACTACTCTTTGGATAACGTCTTGTTAGGAATGCAAATTACACCATACAATTTAAAGGTCGAGTGGTCTAAATTTCAGTTCTATGGGTGTGGAACGTTTTGCGTGAAATGATTTTCCTTTTTAGTTGCAATTGATTACGAAAAAAGAATTGCTCAATTGGTTAAATGGCTTGGATTGAAGTGGCGATATCTTCGTGCTAAATTGAGGTAGATAAATTTAGATACCGTCGCATAAAAGGTGACAAAATAGGCTTTTATAATTCCTGGAAGAAATAATTGAATGTGGACGTCTTCTATTAAATTTTTTTCTCTGAAATATTTTCGGATATAAATCAACTATCCTGTTACATAAAACAATTAAATACATTTCTTTTAAACTTCAATTAGTTTAAATATTTAAGGAATATTAAAACAGTTGATTTTCTCCAGTGATACGTTGTTAGCCTATCACCCAACACTCAAGAGGAAACTAGTCCTACAATATTTTTAATGCTACATCAGTAATTAATTTATGTTCCAGCTTTTTTTTAAAAAAAATCAATTAATTGTTTTAATAGAATATAATCATTAATGTACTCGCATTGAATCTACAACACTTTAGATTACTATTTCTTATTTTTCCATCATAGCAAAAGAAATTTAATGATAACAATTTATTTATAATGCTATCTTATCTGAGAGTTTAAATTTAACAATCTACTATTCCATTCATTTTAAGTTTTGTTTATAATGAATAAGCTTGTGGGATTAATACGAATAATATACCATGGAATACCCAGATTATATGATGTAAAATTCAAAAAAGCAATTTCGCATATTAGAGAAATGTTTACATATCGTACAAGTCGGCTTATGATATAATTTTTATCTTAAGCAAGCAAATATTATTGTTTTTATTAATTGTTATTTTTATTTTCACGTGAATTCATTTATTTTATCTACGGAATTAAAATACATACCGGATTGGATTGTTTGTAAGTTAATTTCAAAGAATTTAATTGTAAAAGAAACAAGCTTTAAGTTTCCTGCGAGAGAGTCTAGTCAAATTTATGAACGAATTGTTTATTAGCTTTTTTAATATTATAATGGGGGGTTATTGTAGAAACATTTATTTATACTTACGGATGCAATCGTATTCTTTGATTAAGCAAACTTAGAACCGAAGTGAGGTGCAAACTAGAGTAGATTTATTATGAAAGTAGTGCAATAAGTGGGAAGTCACGATGAAGACCTACAGATTGAATTCCAAAACATTGATCAAGGATAGTAAACGGATCTTATTTCCTGTTCGAACAATTCGATTTAGGAATAAAACGCAATATATCCGAGTAGACCTGAAGATGGGCTTAAGAAGAAAAACCATCAACGCTCAAAGCGAAACGAGTATTGGCCACGATGGAAAGTCGAAGGTAAGAGTTTATTAATTTTCCTAAAAGATTTAAACAAAGGTATATTTCACCAGTTATCAGGGCCGCAAGTAGTCCTTTGAAAAATTTCAACTTTTGTACATGTTGTCGATACGATTTACAGTGTTTCATACTTTACGGTAGGTATGGACATAAGCTTGTATTAAGTCTAAGACAGTAGGACACTATGGCAAATATTTGACCTTTTTCGCCAGCAAATGCAGTCAGATAGTGCAATTGTCAAATTTTTGATTGCCAAATATTTTACTTGCCCTGCACAAGGTATACAAGCTTTGGGATAGTATTACATTGTGTGCCATGCCGTCAATATTTGACTATTTTCTCTGGCAAATGTTTACCACATTATTTGATTTGCTCTGTACAGAAAAAAATTGACTAACTTTTTTGTCAATTTTTTATAGTCAAATATTTGCCAGTGTGATACTAGCATCAATGTATGCCACTTCGTCAAATTAAAAATGCAGTCAAATGGAGGAGTAGTCAAAAGTATGTATTGCAATTGATTTAGTTGTCCTTTACAACGATCATTTTGACAAAAAAAAATCTCCTAATTCAGTACAAGCTTTATTAAAAAATAAAATAAATATACAGAACGTATTAACGTGCAATTCTTGTGAGTAGCTTCTAGCAAAATTAAACTTAACATACCCACAATATACTTTCGTTTTCGGATATGTACATTCGATCGAAATGCAAATATTTAAAATTGAAAGAGAGAATCGTCACAAAAATTTATAAACCTACGAGCATATCATTGAAATATGCAGTGAATCATTGCATAATTAATTAGAGGCTACCGGATAAATAAATATGATATTTAGCAGTGATGTGTGATTATTCTTATGAGTACTAGTGAAATACTAGTGACTTCATAATATTCTACGTGTGACACACATAATTTTACCGAAAACAGTGATGATCCACGATAAATCAAAATAACGCATAAGCTAATAAAATGAAATAATTCTTGAAATTTGACTACCGACTATGAGGCACGCATACATGCATACGCATTACAAATAATTCTGTTAATTCACATCCTATACAGTAATTCAATACCTCAACTAAATTATATACACTTTTGGTTTATAAATTACTTTATTATTACGAATTTTTTGGGTTGTTTTTTTTTGGCGCCAGAGGAGTTCCTTCTGTGAAACACCAATACAAAAAATCCTAACTGGAATGGATCGCTGCCCTGGCTACTACCAGTAAATATATGACAGTTGAAAAACCTTCGCTGGAGACACCCGTTTAAAACTGTGTTGGACTAGGTCCGACGGACTTTATTATTTTTGAATTATAAAGAATGAAGGTATGGATTTTTTTTTTTATTCCAAGCTCAAACTTTATTGAAGAGCTCTGTTTTTCGGTGTACTTGTGGTCCGACTCAAGGAAGACGTTATTCGAATAAGCGATTCTAAGTCCTTAAGTACAACAATTTGAAAAACGTTCACTGTAAAGTCAGGTTTCTTAAGGAAACAAATAGAAATATAAGAATCGAAATTTTGAGTTTGGTAGGATTGCAATTTTTATATAAGAGATGTGACGCTAAAAAAATACTTAAAAAAGGATATTTTGAGTTTGGGAGGATTGCAGTTTTTACTGTAGGTACACTAGGCTATAAGCATTTTTGGCTTTGTAAATTTTCTAGAGAACGTGTGAGTGTGATGATTTTTGGAAACAGTAATCAAAAAAGTAGTCAATAATTAAATATTATAGTTGCATATTTTCAAAAAACAATTTTTTTTAAATAAAAGTGTTGCGAGCGAGGGGTTCGCCGGGATTTCAAGTAAAACATAAATCCTTTAAAACCGATAGAAATAATTACGTTTTATTATTATTCGACTTTAGAGAATGCAACGACATTCGTCTTCTATCCGCAGGGAATCCATGAAAAATCCTGAAGAACTGCAAGGCCAACCAACAAGAGATTACTGTAAGTGGATGCGATAGACACTGTGTCCGAACAAGTCTGCCAAACGCGGCAGATGCAAAAATTGCGTTCGAGCCTTGGGTAATTCCGTCTAATACAACTCATTTCGAAAGAGAAAAGAGAGTTCTTAAGAAACGTGGAAATAAAGCTGATTGAAAACTTTTCCAATCGCTTTTGCAATCCCAACTTATTTTTCCTTGGGAGGACATCCAGCGTATCGCTGAGTAAAGTAAAATTGAGCTTGTGAAACAATCAGAACGGAGTCTATGGTGAAAATATCAGGTAGTTGAATATTTTGTCATTGATAATAGCTTCACTATTGGTTGAGGTACTTACTGCAAAATCTAAAACAAATTTATTTTATCGATTGCTTCCCAACAATACTTCATGTAACCAAAATTCGAATATATCGACATATTTGCACCACTAAATCTACTTTATTTTAGTCCTATTAAAAATGAGGTAATAAAGTAAACAATGTACTTCGGCAGAAGTATATCTCAATTTGTTCTTCTGGAAAAAAATTGATATGTACCAGAACATTTTTCATTTATTTATAAACTCAAGCGAACCTACAGAAAGCTTGTTGTAAACACCAAAAATTCAAAGATAATTAATTTTAATATCCACAAGACATAGGATCAATTTAAAATCAAGTTGGTTTGTATTCGTAAAAATACTCACGTTTTTATTTATTTATATAATATGTTGAATTTTTCTCTAATCTAATCTAATGCACTAGTTAGTATTTACACAAGTTAAAATAATGCACGGCCACTATCTGAATTATTAATTTTAGCATGTAGCTATGTGTCCAGATACTCGCGAAAAAATTATTTCACAGAAGATTTAGCACAATTACTCGCAGCACGTTAGAGCGATTACTTGCGAGGTGCTACACGCGACGATCTTTTCTGAAATATTGCGAATTGCTGGAAAGATGAAAAATAAGCAGCCTTCTCTTCTTATACTTGATTTTGTCTAGGCTTCGTATCGTTAGCTACTCTAACCTGCGATTAGATACTTTAGCGCGACAACAAACGTGTGATGAGATGATAATTAAAAAAAATAATTATTATACCTACTTTGTTTAATCTTCGTCAATAAGATAAGAACATGCTTCATGCTCGTCATTTTCTCACTGTGCCTAATTAAAATATAGACATATATGTAAAACAATGCGCTTTTCTATATTTAGCATTATGTAATAATAATTGCTCGAGATACATAAATAATTAGTGGGAAGTAATCCCGGAAAAGAAAATAGAATTAACTTGAAATTACAATTTTGCATGGATTAATAAAACTAATATCAGTTATTTATTATTGATTAAAGCCTTGTAGGTAATTATAGGAGGGTCTAATGAGTTACTGATACCAGACCAAAAGAGAAGCCCTTCCTTCTACTACCTACTTAGAAAAGCACTTCTGAAGCCAATCCAAGAGATTACTAGCACAGATGCTATCTCGAGCTATTTTTCATACCAAAATCAAATTTTTCGGTTCTAATAGCTTCAATAAAATAAGAAAGATCATCGTTCTTACAGAATTATATAAGTTAAAATAAAAATTATTTGCCATAAACAAAAGTGTTGAATATTCTGATTTCTTGGCTTGTCTTATCTGAACTCCATCCCAATTAATTGTTAGTAAACATTTTGGTGTATGAAATAAATAGAAACTTTTGATAGCTTCCACGTTAAAAAGTGATGATATAAGCACCTGCTTAAGACACCGCAGAGATAGGACCAAACTGTGACTCTTATTTTATTATTTTTAATAGTTGATCTGAAATAAATCCTCTAATTTAGTATTTTCGCATTTTAAGGGTAGTAGCCGAAAAACTGCACAAATTATTCATTCACCCACAATATACTCCGTACGCAAATGCTATAGGTTGTATATGCTTTCACGAATTTCTTTTAGGGGCTGATTAGGGCTTTTTAAGTAATCGCTTAAAAATAAATATCAGAATTTTTTGATATTCAGCCCCTAAGAGGAAGTAAAGGGGTTGAATTAGTTTTCCCGAATTTAGCTATGTTTATTAGGTCTGATCAGATATCGAATTGATTATTTTTTGTTCATTTTCACATCATTTCTATTTCAATTTTTATACAAAGAACTACTAATGTACCTCACAAGCAACTACGGTAGTGACAAAATAACTTGTTTAATTTATTAAAAGCGCTTGACTTGGAACAGTAAAAAATATTATGACTTTGACTGCGTTCCGGACCATGACCCAAAATTTTAATTGGTGTTTTAGGGGTGTCATTAACGTTGTGTTTTCTGTCCTATCTCGATTTTAACCGCTTGCCGGACCATAAAAATAATAAACTTAGTAAATTTTTTATATCTAAGGGTGAACAATTAGTAAAAAATCTGCCAACAGTCTGGGCAAAACTTTAATGTTTTTTGGGTCAAAGTTCGGGATGCGGTTAAAATGGGGTCCCGCTAGAAAGCGTACGCCACTGCCACATATATCACATGAATTATGTAATTGGGGCATACTCCACGACGCGGTCAAAGTTTAAGTATAACATCAGTTGTTTCGAGATTAGGAGGTTAATTTTGTCCTTAGAATACTCGTTAGCCGATTAACCATATAAATAGCCCGTGCAGGCGACTCTAATTTCAGTATATTATTTACACTAAAAGCCCATAGAAGTAAGAACCAATTTGCTGCTTCATCAGACTTAAGAGGTCTGACGAATAGTGAAAACGTGTACAAACCCATTACATGCACTTGGGGGTTGAATTTCGAAAAATTGTGAAATAGGTTTTCAGGCGATTACATAAAGAGCAATTTTTAATATCTCATCAGACACTAGAGATTTTGTAAATTTGTGAAAGCGTAAGCAACTGTTTCACACTCCCTTGGGGGTTGAATTTTGAAAAATCATAAAATCTCATCACAACTAAGGGATGGCAAAAATTGTGAAAACATATGCAAACCCTTTATACCCCTTGGTGGTTGAATACCAACAAATCGTGAAATTAGTTTTGTAGCTTTTATATAAAAAGTCCGTGGAAGTAAAAATCAATCTCCTATCTCATCAAACCAAAGAAATATGTCGAAAACTGTGAAAACGTATGCAACCCCATTACACCACATTGGGGTTGAATATCCGAATGTGAATATGAAGCCCTAATTAAAGGTACAAATATTGGACGTAAATAGATGGAAGCACGACATATTGAAAGCAATTTGGTCAATTTTAGTAAAACAAGAATCAACGAAATCAAACATTGATCTCTAGCAGGAAGGTCGCAGGGAAGTTTCTCCTGGTATAATTCAACGAATCCTTTATATGGAAGAGCTATCTGCTCGAAAAACATCCAAGAAGTTCTTTTTGAAGAAAACACATAATCGAGTTAGAGTTTCCTGCAGTAAGCCCCGCAGTAACTCATTTCCAAAAGATTGGAAAAGGGTTAATTTCATTCATTAAAGTTTTTTTCAATTGTTTCTAATTCATCAAGTTCATGTAGGATGCCTTTCCCTGGAAAGTCACAGTCCACCATTTATTCAATAGCTGCGCCGATGTAATGGAAGAAAGGTGATAGTGTGGGCTATTATTTCCGGATTTAGAATTACAAGGCTTGAAATATCCACTGGCTCAGTC
This sequence comes from Beris morrisii, assembly GCA_951812415.1. Lineage (NCBI taxonomy): Eukaryota > Metazoa > Arthropoda > Insecta > Diptera > Stratiomyidae > Beris > Beris morrisii. The sequence continues at coordinate 23,216,182 of OX638311.1, forward strand.
GGTCAGGAAACCTGCAGGGTATAGGAATATGCTTGGAAGATTAATGTAACTAAAAGGCTTTCGTTTGCATCAGGCTTATGCATCTTCAAGTGGCAAATTGAAAATTATCTCTCCTGAAAGAAAATAGCGTAGCGATCTTGATCTAAACGTAATTGAAGATGTGAAGATGTTACGTGATCGAGTATCCCTACTTCAGATAATCAATGGCTGTATTCGTTATAAAGGCTTCTACTTCCAATTGCGAGTCAGATTTAATATTATTCACAAGATTTGTTACATATTTTTTTTCCTTGAGAAATAATTATTCTCTATTTTAATTGGTATGGTATGGTATGGTATATGGGGTGGTGATACCATCATCCTCCTTCACTTAGACGTTAGTGTTCGTCTATTGTGCTCCCCCCGTTTGAGTATGATAACTCCTGGAACCTAAAACCATTTAGGAGATTTTATAAAGTTTGCTATGTTACATAGCTTCCCCTTATCGATATTACCAAGGTCATCGAGAAAATTTGAGCCGAGGTTCCGTCTTCTCGTTCCCGATGGGGCCGGACACTCGCATAGGACGTGGAAGATTGACTCTTCCACTTCTGGGCCTCGACACCCAGTCGTCTAGCGTGATAACGATCGGGCAGTGCCCTGTGAGCACTCCGATCAGTGTGCTAGCATCTTTCCTGCTCAGGCTCAGGATATACTTGCTTTTCCTGTGATCATTTAATAACAACTGTTCAAATAAATAAGTATACTTTAAAAAAAAAAGAATTTAAGTGTTCAACATCCTTCAAAGACTAGAACTATTAAAAGAATGCATACAAATAGAATCACTATTCCAATTCTAGTTTAAATTTTTTTCGCACAACGGTATAAATTCAAAGTCGAAGTTAAAGTAAAAGTTTAAGAAGCCTAGTAAACCCTCACGGGTAGATTCTAGAATCCTACTTTTACCTATTTGTGGACATGTTTTTGCGGAATGTCCCGGACTTATTTGGCGTAATTGACGTACTGTATCCCAGAACCTTACTTTTTATTCGATCGGAATTAAAGCCAATTAGACTACTTTCAAAATTACCCGGGTTTCAAGAACCCTGAAGACAATGTTAATATCGCCTTAAAACACAATACTGCTTAATTCTTGGTACATTGAGTTACAGAGAATTATACATACATAAACCGCAATAACAAATAGTCTTCTCGTTCCAATCTTTTCTCGATTCAGTTACACTTCAAATAATTTAATCATTAATTCGTTTTATTCCAACGGTTTGATATCCGTTGCACCGGAATTGTTACTTTTCTCCTAACGTTGTTTTTCACTTTAGCATCTGTGGCGGCACCTTCTTCACACCGTACCAAATCTTTTCTAAAGCTAAAGGGTGCACATGGCTTCTTAAATATTCCGCAAAGAAGAAGAAGAACGTTAAACTTCAAAACAGTTCGAAAGAAATCCGTTGCACTGTCTTCCTTCTGTTTGCTGCTACCGCCAGTCAGGATAAAATATGAATTCGAATTCCCAGTTTATCGCCGAATGGAACGAAATATTCGATTATAAAATAAGAGAATCCGATCTACAGAAACCGAATGAAAAGTTTGTTTTCAATGTGCTCGTCGATTACTTGAAGAAGCTCGACATGAACATCGCACCACTGCTAGAAGTGAGTTTATTTTACGGTATTTTCTTTTTTTTACCGTTTGTACAATGCAATTTCCATTTCAGTCGATGAACAATGAGAATACCGATGCCAGGCGAACATTTAAAATTAAATTCTGTTCTTATATCGATCACTTGTACAAGATATCGGACGAATCCAATTCGTTCGTATTTTTCGATCTGATCAAACCATGTAAGGGGTGACCGTAATACGTTTGGATTGGCAATTTTATTTGTTTTTTTTTATTATTATTTTAGCTCCTAAGAAAACTACACATATGTTAAAGCTGTTGCTTAACTATTTGCTGTACTTGATCATGTTGCGAGAGGAAACTGTTACGTTGTCCCAAACAAAAATTAACGAATTGAATGATATTTTGGAAAAGGCGAAATACTACAAGCTGGAGAAGGAGAAAGATGAGAATAACGCGGAACGAGTAAGTTTTAAATATCCTATACAATCTTACTATGACCACCACCGAGACGTGTACGAAGCGCTTGGGATGGAAAGACAAGGTATGCGAAAACAGAGGGCCAATTCCACCTTCATCCGAATTAGTGGCTGAAATTCGAACTAAAGCGACGCGCTTGCTGGCGTTCGGGCTAGCTGCGTCTGTGAAGGGTGGGAGGTCGGGCACATGGCTCGAAAATCAGACCATAAAACCTAGGCCTGGACAAGTTACCGGACGACTTACCCTGGGAATGAAAATGAGGGATGTATTTCCCAATAGGTCATGAGAGACCGTGTACTTTTTTTGCGTGACCTCGCGACTTCTCGCTGAGTTGAAGGCATTGTTGGCATCAAGCGGTGCCACTGCGCAGATCGTCTTGTCGCCGATTTTTCCACCTTTCACCGGATATCGCATTACACCCAATTCTCATCACAGCATCGATGCGGTCGATGGCGGATTTCTCACAGCGAAATTGGAATCGTTGCGCAGGTAAGCCTCCAGGTCAGTATTCCGAGTTCGGAACTTTAGCTGACGCGAGACAGGGTATTTGAGTTCGAGACTTTTCCGCGCAAGTTTTAATTCGTTTTAAATCTTGTACTCCACAAAACTAAATTTAAGTTCATAATTTATTTTAGCACTAAGACAGAGGTTGGATGTTTTACTGTAGTAGTTTGTAGCCTCCCTAAATAATTGTCCTTAAAATTCTCTTTGCATAACAAATTAAACACTCGATATGAAATTAATCCAAAATGTGAGTTGAAAATGGAAGTTGAGTAGTCACCATACAATGTTATATATAGAGCACTCCTAATTCTTCATTTTTCCGCCAAACTTTAATATTAATCGGAGTTTAGTGTTTCATTTAGAGATGATTATATGATTGGTTCTGATTCATCGGACTGTGGTATGTTTAAAATTAAATTCAATTTCGGTGGCCTTGCACCCCACTGAGTTGTTCGGTTCATTGAATCTTCATTCAATCTTATCTTGGACTGGGGCGAGAAAAATAGTGTAGAGTTCCTCCAAAATACAGTCCTGTCATCTATCCCTTTAACGAGATGTTCCGACGTCGGTCTCAAATATATCCTTTGGTGGCGTAAAAATTTCTCCTTCTGCTGAATTCAAATTACTGGGCGTAAAAATTAACATCCACCTAAACTGGAGCCAACACGTCTTTGATGCCGCAATTGATGCTTCCAAACGCCTTGGTATTCTACGGCAGTGCAAGAAATTCTTTTCAGCGTCTGACTTAGCTACAATCTACAAGGCATATATCAGACCACGTCTTGAGTACAATTCGCATATCTGGGCTGGGGCCCCTAATCCCATTTAGCCTTGCTCAATCGTGTTCAAAAACATGCGTTCCGACTAATAGGAGACGAAACCGTTTCAGCTTCTATAGACTCCCTTGTGCATCGCCGAAATGTCGGAGTACTCAGTATTTACTATCGATGGTTGGGTTAGATTAGGTTGAGAAGGGTGGACTAAAGCAATGTGCCACAGTCCATCACGAAAGATCACTGTGGTCCCCTCGTATAAAACCGGGCTCTAGACTACTGATTCCAAATATTGCTGTTCCTTATGAAGAGAGTAGTTCTCCATAAAGGAATCATCACAAGTTCTGATAGATCGGTCAAGGAGAATTTCCCCAAGTACCGATACCTGGTACGTGCCAGGCTTTCACATTCACACACTAGATGCTCCAGAGTTGGCTCAACATTCTCATCACCACAGCGACACAGATCGGCCATGGGTATTCCCAGCCTTTCTCCATGCCTCCCAAAGGGACAGTGTTTACTATCTATACTTTCATGGTAAATGTAGTAAGAAACTAAAAGAACTTATACCTCCACTCTTAGGGCGCGGTCCGAATTATGCTCACGGTGCTTATATCACTAACAGTGCTTACAGCCGGTCCGAATTGTTGGTACGCTTACGACGCTTATAATTCGGACCGATTGTGTGCACACAGCGTACTCACAGTGCCTATCCTCGAAACCGTGAGCAGTGTAAGCGCCAGAAAACTACCCCTCCATGCAAATTGTATGCATCGTGAGCGCAATTCGGACCGGTTGTAAGCGTGCTAAAAGCGCAGAAAGCGTAATTCGGACTGCGGCCTTAGTCACCTCCCGTAAAACTCGCCAAGCTTCAAGCGCTCACGAGTATACCGTTCAGCCCCTTTCGTGGAGAACAGCAAAATTTCGGCAGTCTTTTATCACCCGAACATCAGTAATGTGGAACGCATTGCCGGTCGATCTGTTCCTTGATAAGTATAACCTTCAACAGTTAAAAAACAACGTTCACCGACACTTCATACGCTTCCCTCCCATTCCACTGTTCTAAATCCCACACCATTTTATCCCCAACCTATGCCGTTCTAGCTGTGCAATCGCATTAAAGGGTGACCGCCTAAGTTATAACGACGGCCGTAAAAAAAAAAACGTTTCGAACGAATGAATAATTTCTTTTCTTTCTTTAACAAGCGTCTGTTAGTGTACATCAATAATTTACTCTCATGGTTTTCACACAAAAAACTCTTTGGTCAACCCCTAAATACTGCAAAAACTAACTAACCCTGCAGGACACAACAATCATCCGCCGCCACTGTCACAAATATGTACGAGTTACTGCGCTAGTCACATTATAGTGATTCTGTCAACAGTTTCTAGTCCTTTCTTCGAGAGCAAATTTTCTGAAAATCGATATTTGAAGTTACGTGTAAAATTCTTCCTTGATAAAAAAAAGGACATCTAGTTTTCAATTGACTCGAAAATTTTCATATATTCAAAAATGGATTCAGAGTGTTGTGCGAACGGCTGTTCGAATAGTCTCGGTGATCCTAATCGTTCCGATTTGAAATTTTTCGATTTTCCATCCGAAGAAATGCAAGAAAGGGCATGGATAGCGGCTATCAGTACTGTGAAGTACGTCATATTTAGCTCATATGATATTTTATTAAAAAAAAAGTATTGTATATTCCATTAAAGCGGTACTTCTTGGGTTCCAACGGAAAAGACGCTAATATGTAGCGAACATTTTGTTGGTAATCATCAATCTGATGAACCTGATAGTTTGTCATATTGTCCAACTGTTTTCAAAGCACGAAATAGAAAATTAATTGCACAGAAATCGGGAAATAATATTGAGGAGGCCAGCAATTCGAAAATGGCTTTGAATAAATCAATTGCAAAAAAAGACTTTAACGTTCAAACATTTTTGGGCGAAACAAACGATGACTTCAATTTTGAGTGCACATTTAATCCGGACGGAGTATCCACCCAGGCAAATATCTTTGTTGAAACCGATGTTACGGTAGAACCGAAAGTAGACGGTGCAATTCTGGCGAGTAAAAATATTAAGTCAATTTGCTTCAACGGATTTCATGGTTACAGTACTGTAAAGAACATGGAACCTGCTCAAATTTGGAGCTTGACCGGTAAATATTATGAAGTTTTCTTTCACTACTAACTGAAAAATATTGAGGAAATCATTTACATTTTACAGGAATGACCCATAAGACATTCACCTTACTTATTCGGATGACTGAGGCTGCTGAAGATGCACAAACACCGAATCTGGAAGTAGATGTTGCCAACAAGATTCTTATTTTCGCTATGAAGCTTAAATGCTGCCTAACTTTTACCGCTTTGGCTGTCCTTTTCAAGTTGGATGTAACAAGCACTCGCGATATATTCCTATGGGTTCTGAAAGCGTTGAGTCGTACGGTCGTTAATATTGTTTTCTGGCCAAGCAGAACTGCAATTGATACGGTAATGCCAACGCTATTCTGTAATGAGTTTCCCAAATGCCGAGTGATACTGTATTGTGCCGAGATCACTGTAGAAATGCCCGAAGATGTTGAGAAAGCTGAAATTTTATATTCTTTGGATCAATGCGATTGTACCATTCGATTTATTGTCGGTATTACGCCGAGCGGTTTTATAAGCTTTGTAAGCAAATCATGGGGTGGTAATACGAGCTACACAACAATTGCCCAGGAATGCGGAGTCTTAGATTTGCTTGAACCCGGCGATATGATCTTGGCCGATAAAGAAATACCGGATATTTTTGATATGATCGACATGATGGTCGTTACGCCGCCGTTTATGGAAGAATTGGATCTGGTTGAGCCGTGTGATGCTGAACAAATTTGGTTTCCTGTATACAAATATATTCAGCGTCTAAAAGACTTTCAAATAATGGATCGGGTTCCAAGCAACCTCTTGTCGCGAATTGATGATTTAATTTATATATGTGCTGCAATTGTTAATCTTCAGCCTCCGGTTAAGAGGATTCAATAAAAAAATAAAATTTTAAGTGTTTCGTATGTGCCAATTATGTGCGTTTCATATTCATCCCTTTTTCCTTTTAGAACCACGCTATCGCGCCATAGTTTAATTTTTTTCCTTATCATCTCGCATTCAGTGCGCTAATTTTGGTTTCTGTTTCCGAACCTCTTTTAGTGAGTTTAGAGAAAGGCTTTCCTAACCCACTAATTTTTATGTCAAACTCAAAAATACTTATTCGAGGGTTGAGTACTGCCTCCATCCCCGGAAGCATAAATCTGGTATTTTTGTATTTTTTAGTGGAAAAAACCGTCGGTTTTAGAAAGGGTTCCTTCTAAGCCACGTCAGTTTTCGTAGTTGATGCTAAAGGTTAGGTGGGTCACGATTGTTCGAAGACAGCCAGCCTGTAGAACGGTGCGTTACTTTTGATTGTAACGCTAATTTCCTGAAGAAATTATAAACGCTTTCTTGGTTGTTAATTCCTACGAATGGACGATACTTTGTCATGTGAGAGTGTTTTTCCAAGATTGCGTTACTTTTTCATATTTTAGTTAGCTTCAATTCAGTTTGAAGAAGCCTTGTTTAATTTAACGTTTATTTCATCTGGGAATTAACTTTACAATTCCTGATATATCAGTAATGTGTTTCTTGGTCATACGATAAAAAATAAAGAATTATCTTCTTTTTCAGGTAAAAAGAGATGTTGAAAAAAATACTATATTATTACCGCAACTAAAAGAACAAGTTGAAACTCTTCGATTCAAAAATAAAATGCAAATGGATAAAATCGAACAGCTTGAAGACACAGTAAAGAACTATGACACCATCTTATTACAGCTTAAATGCAAAGAGGAGAATCTGAACAATAATATAATTACCGATCAAGAGATTGAAAGCCTTCTCGGGTAATTTTCGTCAATTTTTTATTTATTTTATTTATTTACCAATTAAAACTCATAGAAATAAACGTATACTGGAGCAGGTCATTGCCGAACAAGAAGAAATTAAAAAGGTTACTCTAGCCAACAATCAAAATCATTCAGAACTCATAAATAAAATGCAACCTGTTATTAAGAACATTGAATCAACTATGGATATTTATTCAGTCGAGGATGTGGCTACATTAAAGTATTAATTTTTTTTTATATTCATTGAAAATTCATTACATAACTAACAAAAATTTTAGAGAACTTAAAACAAATCTAGAAAAAAGTACACGAAAATATTCCGTACAGAAATTAGCGAATGACAAAATGGCAATTTCAATTGAAACTAAAACAGAAGAAATGGCAAATCTGGAGAAAGCGATGAAAGAAAAATCGCAAATCTTACAGGATATAAGTGAAAAAACTGAGAAAGAAATTTCCAATCTTTCAATGTGAGTGATGTTTTTATTTTAAATTAATCATTCATAACTTTTTTTCGTGTAGGAATATCGAAAGTGATGTACGCAAGAACGATAATCTCACTTCGAAGCTCCAAACATTAGAAAAGGGAATCGCCGAACAGCATGAAAACGGGGATTACATATTAATTTCAGCTAAACAGGTATTTGAAGCTGTTAATAAAATGATTTAAAATTAACGAAACCAGATGTGTCCTTAAGAATTTTACCCCAAAAAAATTATTTTTTCTTGCAGTTGATAATTTAACAATATTTAAATAAAAATATTTTAAGAATGGAATTTTTTCATGGTGAGAAGTTACCATAGAAGCAAATTTTTAGAAGTTTTTTTTTGTTTTCCGGCGTCAGTGGAGTTTCTGGTGTGAAACCCCAAAACGAAAACCCCAACTGTTGACTAATCGCTGTCCTTGAGGACATGACAGTTGGAAAACCTTCACTGGATAGGCCAGTTTATAAGACTGTGTTGGACTAGGTCCGAAGGAGCTGTTTCGTCATTGGATGCTATAGACTCGTCAGAGGGTGTATTATGCCTACTATCCGAAACACCCTTACAGCTGGTGGTATTGCTGAGGATTATTCTATATAGCGATATCGAAACCAATTTTATTTAAAGTAAAAATAAACTAAAATCAAACAGCCAATTTATATTATAATTATTAGGTTTCTCATTTTAAATTGAATGTTAGTAAATCGGGCCCGATTGGTTTTTGTAAACGAAACAAAATATTTTTTCCCAAATCCTAGAGCAGGTAATCAGCGTATCACAAGTGATTAAGTGTATCTAGCGTCTCGGTTGAAATTTTGAGGATTTTCGACTATCTCAATCGCTTCCCTTACAATTCTTTGATGGTCTTGGCCAATATTCTAAGATTGTCGAAATCGATCGAGTGGTTCCCCACCGTTGCTTGTTCCTCCATTGCTGATATATGGATCTGGTCCTTCTGTGTACAGCGCTGATGGTCACAAATCCTGGTGCTGACAACCAGGAGGCTATATGGAACATTATTTTTTAAGTTGTCAGTCAAATAGTAACCTACACCGCATCTCAGCATTAAACGCGTTCCGGACTTCTACCCATAAAATAATAAAGTTGCGCCCAGAATGTTAGCAGATTTTATATAATGTGTAATAGGAAACTGTAAGATTAGGGTACCAAGAGCACTGTATGCCTCACAAGTCTCTTACAGGGATCCTGCAAAATCCAGAAATTAATCTCAATCAATTGTAATAATTATAATAAAATCGCATTTAATAAAACTAACTTAAGTTTTGTACAGTAAAATCCTTACAACTAGAATATTTTAAGTATATATTTATTACAATTTCGTTTTAATCTTAAAGCATTTGAATTTTTTTTTTTCAAAATTCAGTAAAACCCCCGCTTAACCGAAGTGAAGTGATTGACCGAATCGGGATTCTTAACATGGCCAAAAATTTAGTGAAGTTTATTATGGGAATGATATTAAGATGAAGAGATTATGACAGCCTAAAGAAATGTTGCAACAAATTCCAGGCAAACACCGGATCTATGGCAGTAGCCTTTACTTTTTTGTCAGCATAAAATTTGATTGTAAACGGCTATCAAACAAATGTGCGTAAGGTCCTTGCTTCAATTTAGTGAAGGGTCGAAGACGCCAAAAAATTAAAGAATAGTACAGCAGCCGAATACCGGCAGACAAAACAATTTTATTATATAAAAGTCTAAGATGCACTAGATCAAATACTTTTCATATCTCATATCACAAATTAAATGTCTATTTCTCCAAGTCTATGTGGTGTAATGGAGCGTCGGTGGCCGGTTTTTTCTACCTAATTGAATTAGGAGATTAGAAAATTAAAATTCGGGTGACTAGACTAAAGTTAAATTTTTCCCTCGCGGGATTACTAAATTTTAATCTCAACGGGCTTTACCCTTAGTTCAATAGTACTGTAGTTAGATACAACAAACAAAAAAAACCGTTATATAATGAATGCGGAATTTTTGTCATCAAACGAGGACACAACTGTTCGAAAGTATTGCCAGTTGTTCTCTTAGTCAAATGTAATTAAATTGAAATTGATCAAGTTCCGAAATGTCTCCTCGGATAAACTGGGGTTCTACTGCATTCGATAATATCTGAAACATCAATTATTCGAATTATCATTATCATGTCTTAGGCACGTATTTATGGCTCTCTTTATATTTTTAATAAAAAATTATGAAGCGAAAGACCGATGTTCAGTGAGTTTATTTGCCTGACGCAATCTTCTTTATTAAATGCACCAATCTATACATGGACGAATGCATTTAAAGGAAACTGATATCCTGATTTTATTTGTGTGCTCAAGTACGTAAAATAAATTTAGAAGAGCATCGGACCTTTGAGTTCCTTATCATAGTAATAACTTAACATAATTAAAAAAATTACTTTCGCTTTTCATTGACATTTTGCAACATCAGATATTCGGGATTGCTAAAAGCTTCTTTGGTTCTTAACTTATTCGAGTCGTTTTTTTGTAAATTAACATAATTATCGTTACTAGTCGTCCGCGAATCGGACGATTTATTTAAATTTGCAAATTGTTTTGATGGCGACGATGTCGACGATACAACATTGGGACTTAATTCCGGCTCGGAATCAGAACCGGCATGTTTATTGAGCATTGGAACTTCTTCAGGAATTCCGCCCTTTTTCCGATTCTTCGCTGACGGACTGTCGAGATTATTCGATATTGTTGGTGAATTTGGTACCGGAAAACTGAAATGATCGGCATGAACATAATCGTCTTGTGGACGTGGACTGAAAATTGCACTTCCCGTTTTCGGATGCATCTGTACATAGTCGGTTTGCGATTGATTCTCTTTTGCGATTAGTTTTCCGTTAACATATCGCGGAGCTTCGGGAGCAGCTTCGTCTGGACATCCCATCAATGCGAGATAGTCCGTTTGTCCTTGCTTATAGTATTCGGAGTTAACTTTAAGATACGGATCGTTGAGATCAATGTAAAGCTGTGAATGTGAAGTATTATTAATACTATAATTAATAAATACTAATTGAACTTACGTTAGTAATATCATCCTCCAGCATCCGGGCGAACCTCTTCTCGAGTTCGTGGAATGGCGGTCGTAGTTCTGGATTAGTACTCCAACATTCCAACATAATATCGTATCTGGGAATTGGTAAAGATATAGCTACATATGTACATTGGATCCGATTTCGATTTTTATTAAAACTTACAATTCTTGATTGGCATAACTAGGCTTCTCCATTCGATAGCCATCCTTAAGTTTCAGATAGAGAGTCTGGTTGGCATCCATTCCCGGATATGGAACTTTCGAGAGTGAGAAGAACTCCCATAGAACAATTCCGAACGACCAAATATCCGAATAGGTGCTGAACACTTGATCGCCTAGTGACTCCAAAGCGAGCCATTTAATTGGAAGTGGAGCTTCACCTTGTTTCTTGTAATTATCGCTCTTATACATCGATCGAGCCAGTCCAAAATCACAAATCTTGACGACATTATTTTCACATAAGAGTATGTTCCTGGCTGCTAAATCACCATGTAGGACTTTATGTGACGCCAAATAATCCATTCCACGTGCAACTTGGAAAGCCCAGCTGACCAAATGTGTTGTGTTGATGTCCATGTTTGTTGCACCGTCTGGCCTATAGTTGGAACGCCATCCGGGCTGTACCGAATTGTTGGATAAGATAACACTTTCTTCACCTAGTTTCCAAATAAAAATAATTAGAGTTTTTGTCGTCTGTAGAATAATTTTTACAAGACTTACCTGGAATTGTGGTCATAAGCGTCTGTTCGGTATTGCCACTATCGACGCCCATATAATCGATTTCCGACTGGCGAACATAGTTGTTTGTATTTGCATCGCCTTGCCCTTTACTATTATTATTCAAATGGGGATTTGAGAATCCGAGTTTAACATATTTTAAGCCTTGACTACATTCATAATTCAAGACGGGTTACGTAGTTCAGTTGCCGTTAGTATTTTTATAGACAAACACAAGTAGCACATAGTAGGAATTTTGTTATGCAGAGAGAAAGTAAAGAAAATAGTTAGTAATATAAAAGTCCATTCACCGTATAAATATGATTTTCGAGAGAATTGATTTGGTATTGGGTGAAGGAATCTAATCTGATTTTATTTACAACAAGGAGCTCCCGCATCTTCTAACACGTTAAATTTAATTGAAATCGAAGTGTTTTTGTAATACACCTCTCTGCACTGAAAAATAACTTACTTCTACAGTAGTATTAAAAGCAGGGTCGGCAGGCACAAAAGAAATAGATTTTTTGAATTTATTAAACAAAATATGTAGGTTACTGTTGCAACCTTATTATTTATTGGTACCATGTCCTAAGATTATAATGCAAGCCAGTTCCAGAGACAGAATATTACCCACTGCCGTACCCTAACATCCCTATTGAAAATTGTATTTTTTAAATGTGCTATAGAATAGTTTTATATGAGAACCTAGCTACAACTTTCGATCATTAGTTTTTGTGTGGAAATCAGAATGATTTTCTGTATTGCATGAAATCGCCCCAAGTACTTCTCTACTCCTAGCACATCAGTATAAGTTTCAAACTTTAAATTTCCGGGTATGAGTCGTTCATGAGAAATATAATTTTTATTTGTGAACCCACTGTCGTACCTGGAGCTAGATACCTTCGTGGCAAGATAATCACCCCCAAAACATTTAATGTCCTTGATAAACTTGATCAGCCTGTCATAGCCTATCAACCTCAGCTCCTCCTTTTGTCAAAGAAATTACTACCCAAACACTTCATGCGCCTCATCGCAACCCCATAAATTCACACAAACTTTGAGTCAGCTATCACCAAACGCATAGCATGCATCACTAGCATGCACTATCTCCTCAGTATTCCGACGAGTAACTGCAGTCCTCCCCTATTCTATGTTAATATTTTCCTAGACTTGCGTTTGTCCAGCCCTGGTCATATTGCTCTGAAAACTTAGACCTGGAAGATCTGTTGTGTTTCCTCAGGATCACAGAATCCGATCCTACTCGCTGAACCATCTTGAGCTTTCAATGAAGCGTTGGTTTTCATTAACCTCCATTATGGCCAGAAACTGTTGAAGGAGTAGGCTCCTAGATAAACAGAGAAGGTGAAGGACGGTGTCCTGCTTCTACAGAATTCGTTTGAAAAGAGATCGAGTCTTTTTGCATGCCAGCCTATGATGACAATGTCCGGTCATGACACCAACTATGGTGCTGATATTAACCCTATTAAGCGAAATCAATGATTTGAGTGTTTCAGATCCTGCTTGTGCAAAATTTAAGATTTTATTACTAAATGAAAGACAAAAACCCTTTTTTATATATTTTAACCAATACCGTACATGCATGTGTAATTTAATTATTATTTTTTCTCTTTAAGTTTGATTTTTAGTGTTTATTAGTTTTTGATTTAACTTAAAATAGCTTCTGTGATATTTAGATTTACCGTTGAAAGTTTAAAATAAGTATTAATACATTTTTAAGTAAAAGGTTTTTCAATCTTTTGAAAATGATTGAAGCTAAAAATATAACTTATACCTAAAATGATTAACTACCGTTTAATCCAAAATAACTATCGATTAAAAAAGCATGCAGTATGTATGTATATAAAAAATAGATTAGATATAGAATTGAAGAACTCGTCACATAACAATTCCAAAACCAAAAAAATTTTTGACAACTTATTTTGAAATATATAAGCTTACATACCTGTTATATTCGTAGTCGCTGGACCATCTCATTTCCTTGGTCAATACACTGGAATCGATTTGATCCGTTTCCGGATTAATTTGATTGATAAAATTTTTCCGGTTTTTCAATAGGAAATTTTGAACATTTCCAAAACGACAATATTCTACGATTATCATCACTTCTCCTACGGGTTAAAAAAATAAATTCAATTTAGCCGTAGGTTCACTTAAATTTAACTAATAGGGTTCTGAGTTGGTGGGCACAATTAAGACCCTTCTTAAATTAACGCTGAATATTCGATAGGAATTATAAAGCATTTCGTTTACTTGTGTTCATTTCCATATAATCAAACACTAACAATGCGTGCAAATTAATAGAAACATTTCTTTTAAGATATATGTACTTACTTTTTGCAATATTCTTAGTAATAGCGCCTAGGAGATTTACAACATTCAAATGTTGTCCTAAATGGACCATGATTTTCAGTTCTGAAACTAGCGCTTTCATTACTTCATTATCAGCGGTTTTCTTAACCATTTTTACTGCGACTGTTGTGTCTTTTTCGTCGGGAATAATTCCTTCAGCGATAGCCTTTAGTACAACACCAAATGCACCGGCACCCAATTGTTTACCTAAGAAATTATTAAATATGTTATTAATATTGTATCTTGATTTTTAAAGAATATTTAGGCTAGCTTTTATGCGCTTCAGATCAAAGCTAGTATTTTTCACATCTAGCCGACTTCGAGCATTACTTTAAAAATCTCTTCAACAAACTGAAAGACGCTTTTTCGATACTGAAAGGTTACGGATATATTAACTACTATTTCTACTATTACTATCCATTTCGACTAGTTACCGTACAAAAATCCTTAAAATATTTGTGCTTCCATTCGCTCATACTCGCAGTTACTCGGGAATTCATTAAGCTGTGAACCTTAAATTTTATGTGATTAAGTTTGGGTTAAATAGAAAGGTTGGGTATAGAGTAAAACTCTAGATATTTAAAACAAAAATCCATGTATGAATATTTTTGGAGGTCGACCTAAATTGATATATCTATATAAGCCTGTTTACCTCCAAAAAAATAGACCCGGCAGACATCTCCAGGACCACGGTGATCAATACAAGTCACTGGCCAATTGGAGATCATGCAGCCAAATTGGACATTCCGTTCAATGTACACTGCCGTAGTTGGAAGCGAGAGCCAGAGCCTGATACCGAGCACTAGGCAGACTCTTCTGTGACTACAATATGAATATCAGCCAGGTAAGTCTATAATTCACGCTTTGCAAAACCTGGTCATGAACATAGAGAAATCGATAACGGACAAGGAATAAGCTGTGGGTTACTTCTTAGAAATCGTAGTATCTACTATTATGCGGAAAAGCGCGACATTGATCCAAAAACCTGCAGTTCGATCAAGGCCATCCTAGAATGCTAAGAATGCTAAGCTAACTAACAGTAACCGTCACAGCTGCGAAAGGCTGTCCAAAGAGTGGGGTACATAACCTTGCCATCGTCGTTAGAGGCAACTTTGAAAAAAAAACTGTTACAGAGCTAGTTCAAAGTGTTCTAAAAGTAATGTACTAAAGCAAGTTTTGTGTATCAACCCAAAGAAAAGCACAATTGTTGTATTCACCAAAAGGAGGTGTTAGGACAAGCTATCTTGGCCTACTCTTTTCGGAGAATCTCTAGAATATTCTAGGGAGGTGAAATTTCTGGAAGTCATCCTGCATGAAAAACACACAGTATAACTTTCTTTACCTTCAACTTGCTATTACTTTTACAAAGCAAATCTTGCCGTCTAAACATTCTAGGCTTTATATTCTGAACTAACTAGGTGTTCGACTAACTTCCAAGATGCGAATTATTGTTGTTTGACATGTAGTTAACTTGCTCTGTCTGGAATAAGGACGCAAAAAACTCGCCTATGATAGTTTACCCAATTTCAATTTTTCCTTTGGAAATTCAAATCGTCGATCGTAAGGCAACAAGTCGGCTTGTTCATCTACTGACAATGCTGGATTTATACATTCAAGTGCACCTTCTTCGAAATTTGCCAGACCTGAAGCCTTTAGTTCCTTTCGTAGCTGCAATATAAAATTTTTATTTTAATAAATTGAATGAATATATTTCAAAATTTTTGAAGAGTTTCACCTTTTTCTCGCGGAAGAAACGAATGCACAGATATATGATGAGAGCAACCAGAATTAGAAATAAAAGAACTATACCTAAAATTGTTGGTACACCCAAACTAGGCAAATCTGGAAAAAAAGGGTTTCTTAGCAGAGCCTTAACATTTATTTTATATAAAAAGAGCATCATTACTTGAAATTTTTACAAGGGATGATTTTTCAACAGTTCCAAGACGGTTACTTACGACACACTTATATGTGCCCTCATCTTCTGGCTTTATAAACGGAATAACCAATGCGGAATCATCGAGGAATCGTCGGTTATCGCCTTTTTTGATTTGAATCTCTATATCGTCTTTGTACCACATAATTTTCGGCTTAGGTATTCCGTTAAATTCACATACCAGATTAAGCCGTTCGCCCAGCTTCTTGCCAATTGTCGATCCTGCCATGTTTGAGTTTACAATTGTTGGTTCTAAAGGTGCTGTAAAGCGAATTCATTATTAATTTTGAATTGTTAATGTTTTGATTCGAAATGTCCTTACTGTGAACTTTAATCGAAATAAATCGACTCTCAGGTGTTGTATTGTCCTTGATGAGGCTAGCGCGACATTCGTATGTTCCAGATTTATCGTAGCTTATGTTCTTCATTTTAAGATGTTTTTTGTAGGAATATTCAGAATTATTGGAACTTAGTTGGTAATCTGAAAAAAACCATGTGTTGATTCCACTCGAATTATTTTTGTTTTAAAATTATGACACTGGCTTGGTTTTGAAAAGTTTCTAGAAAATATTAATAGAAGGAGATAAGAAATTCTTGCACATACGAGTATGTCTGTTTGCCCGAATCTACCAAATTTAAGCGAAAACTTCAGTCCTAATAGAGATCCATCTAACCTACTTGGTTTGAAAATTGAAACACCATGTCTTTAAGGGTTCGTGAGTTATGGACGCCTAAAGAATTTGTGTAAGTCGAACAGACGGGATGACCCTTTTTAGAGCTTACAACCGTTAAAACGTGAAGATTATATTTTTTTCATTTTCAAAATCTATTACAATTTTTTGTCATTTAAATAATAAATTAAAATTGGTGTGAAAAAGACAAAATCCTACTTTTTTGTTTATTTTATTATTTTCTAATAATACAGTATTGTGATCGATTTTAAAAAAAAAAATTTGCTACCCTCAAAATTTTTTTTTTACGTTTCATGACTAGTAGACACGAAAAAGCAGAAAAAAAGGTCAGTCCGTCTGTCCGCCGTACGCAAAATCGTTTGAAGGCTCGTAGCTCCCAAACCCTTTGATATATTAAATTTTTTTTTATGAATAGACTGGGTAGGCCCCTTGAAGTGACCAAATTCTGAAGGGTGGGGGTGTGAGGGGGGGCGAAGGGGGAAGCGTTTTTGACGGAAAATTTTGGTTTCTAGATCTCAGCAACCGCTTATGCTAGGAGGCTGAAACTTGGAATTTATATACGAGTAGAGCTTTGATAGTGGACCCATTTGCATAAAAATTGTTGGGTGTGGGAGTGGGGTAAAAATAATGCGTCCGAAACGGAAAAAAGGCGAGATCGACACATTCTAAAATCCATATCTCCTAAACGGTTAATGTCACAAAATTGAAACTTGATGAACATTTGTGGGTATACTAGGAGAATAGATCGGAAATTTTTGAGAAGGGGTCAATGGCGTACGGGGTGGGAGGTGAAAAACTTCAGATTACGATATCTCATGAACCAATTGCACTAGACAAATATAATTCGGTTTCTGTATAAAGGTTGACAAATAAAGTTTGCTGAGAGTAAAATTTTTTAAGGGAGCGGTGGAGCATGAAAGTGGAGGGGATACGAATTTTTCTAAAAAATTATGTCTCATATCTCAAGAACAGTGTAAGATTGATGCTTAGAATTTTTACCAGAAGTAGACCTAATAGCCCCCTAGCAGAGAAAAAAAAATGTTGGTGGTGTGATTGTAGAGGGTGAGGGTGAAAAGGAAAAAGTTCCGATTTTTATATCTGGAGAACCTATAATGATATATATCTTAAACTCGGTATTTATATAAAGCTATAGTAGTAGCATGTTGGAAAAGTATAATTTTTTATAGGGGTATATGGTAAGGGGGTGGGGCATGTTTTTCATAACTATAGAACGGCTTATACTAGAAAGTTGAAACTCGGTATGTATATGTAAATCAACTAGAAAAGTAATTTCAATAAGAAAAATTTCAAATATTCATTGGCGTTCGGAGAGGGGGGCGAAAAAAATGATCAGTGAAAATGGAATGCATATATTTTCACTGTTTTCGTCATATCTATTAGGTCTTCCCAAATATTTAATTCATTTTTATTCTACGGCTTCTTCATGAAAATACCTAGAAAGAGTTTTCAGGATTTTTTAAATTGGACCCCTAAGGGGGTGAAAAGGGGGTTGTACATTTTTTCACAAATTCTGCAATATCCCCCAGGTTTGATCAGATACTGAATATCTTTTCACTTTCAAGGACTTGCGTAATAATCGCCTAAAACTTGTTTTTAGGTTTTTTCCTTTTTCAGCCCCTAAGAGGGTATAAACGGGTTGAATACGTTTTCACGAATTCCGTCATATCTTTTAGAAGTGATAAGAAATTTAATTGGTTTTTACTTTCTCGTGTTGTCTTCATATTTATCTATTAACTCCTTTCAGGATTTTTGGATATTCAATCCCCAAGTGGGTGTAAGGAGGTTGCATATCTGATGATATATCGAATTAATTTTTACTTCCTAAGGTTTCCTATAAGCGCCAGTAAGACAATTTCAGTATTTTCAGATATTCAATCCCAATGGGTGTAAGGGGGTTGTATGCTTTTCAAAGCTTCGACATATTTCTTAGGTTTGATGAGATATTATATCTCTTTGCACTTCTACAGACTTTTTATATAATCGCCTACAAACCCATTTCTCAATTTTTGGATATTCAACCCCCAAGGGTTTGATATGTTTTCACAATTTTTGCCATCCCTTAGTTCTGATGATATATAAAATTGGTTATTACGGCATTTGATGTAATGACCTAAAAACCAATTTCACTATTTTTCGAATTTCAAGAACCAGGGGATGTAAAAGGTTTGCTTACGTTTTCACAAATTTTTCAAAATCCCTCGTGTCTCATGAGATATCAAGTTGCTTCTTATGAAATCGTCTAAAAACCTGTTTCACAGTTTTTTAGAAATTCATACCCCAAGTGGAATTAATGGCTTTATATACGTTTTAACAATTCGTCATATCTCTTAATTCTGATAAGGCAGCAAATTCTTTTTTACGTCTATGGGCTTTTGGTGTTCATAATATACCGAAACTCGAATAGTCTACACGGGCTTTTCCCACGGTTAATCGGCTAAACATCTCTATTTTAAATATTTTTTTTAATAACAAAACTAACTTTCTAAGAAACCTTCGAAACAACTGTTAATATATTCCGACTTTGAACCGAAAATAATAAAGTTTCGCCCAGACCATTGGCAGATTTTTTAAATTGAGCTTTGATCAAAATATTGTCAAATACTTCATTTGGGTTAGTTTTTAAAACACAAACCAATACTGGACACGTTTTTTTTACAGTTTTCCATATTTGTTTCATAGCTCGCCGCATTCTGAAGCCAGAATTACACTGTGTGCTACGCTGTAAAATATTTGACTATTTACTAGACTAGATTATATACCTAAAAGGATTGGACCATAAAAAAGAGCCAAGTTGTTTTATGCGCATGTCGAAGTAAAAGCTGCATGGGCGTACAAAACTGATTTTATTCATTTTAAGGACAAAAATTTTAGAACGCATTTTAAAAGTTTTTTGCATATATTAAATATATTGCATAAACATACTGCAGTCACGGTCAGCTGCAAGCCTATCGTATGATACTCTAGATAAGGACGGTTTTGCCCCTTAACGAACTTAGCCTTACAAATTCGCCCATATCAAAATTTCAAGATCCTAGGTCAAGGCGTTCTTGAGTTATCATGCTAACGGACAGACGGATGGGCGGACGGACGTTTTGGCCCCAAATAAGCACAAAATAATATTTAACTTTTTTTGTGTTCTGAGGCTTCGTTCTAAGCGTTACAAACTTTTGGGCTGGATTAAACTTATAATACTCTCTGAGTATAAAACTATCTATCTCTTTGTAATCTATGTATGTATGCTTTACAGATGCATGTTATTTTATCATATACATATCTACTTATGATCTGGTACGATTCTGTAACTGAAATCTCGGCGAAATACCAGAAACGAGTAGCTTTTTCAAATGTATTTTTTGATAAACACCAAATTTCGATATTTTGTCAGACTTATTTTTAACAATAATTCAACCATTTTTTTATTACTAATTTAATGAGAAGACTATATTGTTGTGAACTCAAGGGAGACTAGTTTTCGAAAAGATTTCTTTCGGTGCAAAGCATTTGTGCAGAAATGGATATTTTAATAAATATTTATTTTCTAAGTACAGTTGCATGTTCGAAATGTTCACCTTTGTAACGCTTTTGGATGGCCCCAAATATAACGTTATTTTGCTACACCATTGGATCCTAGATCCTAGCCGTTTAGGTTACCATGGCAACCAATAAAAACAATCAACAAAATATTCCCTCATAATTATTTCACGTGTGTTTTTGACAAGCAAGATCCCTTGGCATTCTTGGATCCCATGGTACTGTCAAAATAATTTTGGTCTCTATTTTGTACGTGCTTTTACACCGGGGTGTCCTATCCTTACTTACCTTATCTAAGATTTTCCCTGGCAAATTTGTGCAATCGTTAAATTTTTGTTTGCCATATTATTTTATTTGTTCAACACAATTATGGGAAAATATTTTACTAAACTTTTAGTCAAATATTTGACAGCATGGCATACAGTGTAATAAAAGCTTACAATATGCCCTCACGTCAGACTGTATTGCATGCCTTTTGGAAAACACTGATCATTTGGGTAGTTTTTAAATGTGAACTATTTTGCTTTTCCACAGCTCGTTATCCTGTTGGGATGTAGGTACAGATATAGTTTCAAAAAACCTAGATATCTTATTGATATTAAAAACGTAAGACCATTAAAGACTGAAGATCATATTCAAGAATAGGATTTTCCCTGAAATGGTCGGGAGGTAGCAGTCTGAATTTCGTTGTGGGGCTTTTTCCCACATTGGGCATTGGGCAGCCTGCAGCTGAACGGACTTGCTGCTTTTCGGTACACTACACAGTCAAGTACCACTTGAACTTGGAATACCGATCTTTGGTCTTTGCCTGACAGCCTTATACGCCTTATAGTGGTTCGGTCTTGAAGTGGAGACAACAGTAAAACCTGATGTCAAATAGCGCCTTAAATGTTTTTTATCCTCGTTTATCCTTATGTATCCTTGTTTATTCTTATTTCAGAGTTGCATAATACACCTTGTGATGAATCAATACAACCCGATGAAAGGACAGCACCTTCGGACCTAGTCCAACACAGTTATAGTCACAATAGTCTTTGTTGCGATCGATCCCAGTCGGGAAGTTCGTGTGGGAGCCGAAAAACCACCAAACAATGTCATAATAATTTTTAGTCCAACAATATTTACCAAAATTCGTTTCAATCAGCACATCATCTTTATACCAATGAATATCTGCTGAATAATTATAAGCCAGAGCGCCACATGTTAGCACGATATCATCTCCAGCCGCTATTAGCTGGTTGTCTTCGACGCCATAGATTACAAAAGTTTCGCTCAAATCGCCCAATAGAACGTAAGCATCTTGTGAGGCTTCACCTTCAGTATTTTTGGCCGAACAAGTGATTCGTCCAGGTGTTGATGGTGTTAATTTCAGCTCGGATTTTTGCGATAAGACTGTGACATTGAAAGTTTGGTAGGTGTTATCCTGAAAAAAAAACAATTAAAATTTTAATATTATGAAAATAAGAAAAATGTTACAGAGTTGTTGAAAAAAGAACCACAAAGTGTTAAGCGTGTTAGTTAGTTTTTTTGCAGAGTAGAAAAATGTTGTACCTTGAAATTTTAATATGTAATAAGTTATGAAAAGTTCCAAGCTTCAGAAAGATTTACATTAAATTATATCAAATTAAAGTGCAACCACAACTAATTCAGTATATACACAACTGAACTAGACATAAATTCTAATGTACAACTTCGTTTACTTAACAGTGCCAATTTTTATTACTTTCTGTATTATAGCATTAATACTCTGTCAGCGGTTGATATGAGTACCAATTGACTGTAATTATCGACCGAGTGGTTTGAGCAATGTGCCCATGGACATCGACTAAATAGTTTATTCGGGCAGATAAGAGTGTGCGCAGCTCAATGCGATTAAAAAGTTGCCCCATTGAATTAGTTTTTGCCTTGCCGTTCAAAGCTACTAAGGTGAAAGTCTTTTGCGTACCCTTCCGCCTTACAGATATGGCTGCAAAAATTGTCAAATATTTGACAACTTGGCATACAGTCCAATGCAAACTTAAGTCCAAATGTTTACATTACATTTCACCATAAGCACTATACAACAATATGGATCATATAGAAACTGAAACAAAAAGATCCGTTTTGTTGCATAATAACCATTTAAAACTACTTTCAATGATAATATACCGAAAACCATATTCAAAATCTCAAATGCTATTAATCCGCAAACTGTAATTATATAATAATTTCACGAAATAAAAATACATCTATACATTCCACTTACCTCAAGTACATCCAATCTATGTCCATCTTCTGGTATTATGATTTCTTTAAACTAATAAATAAATAAATAAATCGTACTTCTGTTAATCATGCACAACAATTATTTAAATAAACATTCATATTTAAAACTAAACACGTGTGAACAAATACAATGAGTTTAAAACCAAATTAATAATAAAACTTGCACTTCTAGCTACCTCGAATCTCTTTTCATTGACTGGAAAACAGCTTGGCCAAGTCGGTTTGATTTGACACGGTACCCACGTCCATGTTATTTGCGATTCAGGATATCCAGCACACTCGCAAATAAGTCTTGCTTCTTCGCCGGATTGTATATAAGTATTAGCCAAACTTACCGTGGGTTTTTCTATGGATAAATTAGAAATTATTTATTTGAGAGAAAGAGAAAAAGGAATCCTTAAATTTAAAAGAAAATGAATTGGAGAAAACGCTTCAAGTTTTTCACCTCGTCATACTATTAATAGTTAAGTTCACTTCGACGCTTTTCGAGTAGCGTAGCTTCGTCTCTCAATCAGATTGAGGCATCGACATTTATCCGATAACTTAGCGAATTCAGTAGTTCGAAATCAAATCTTGATCTCCTTTATATTTTGAATGCATTAAAATATTTGACGAGATTAAGGTTTAGATAAATTTTGTTAGTTAAGATAATTTTTAAATTGTTTTCCGCTTTAAAAACCAGCGACTTGTGCTTCAAGGACGTTTTCTGCGTTCAGACTGGCATTAAGGACCAGTTTACATGACCAGCTTCGTATACGCCTACGTTGTACTTTTTTTTCTATCGTTTCTATTTTTCTAATAAAAAATATTAAAGTCTAGTCTCTAGTTGACTTAGTCAGCAGTCGTATGCACTAGTCAAGACACCGTGTTTTCGGTAGCCTAGTGTGAGCATTATAGTATTATCAAGTTTGAGGTCGTGGCTCCAATTGCTGACATGGTCCTACGGCTTTTCTATTAACCAACTTTTCTCATTTCTCAATTTCCATTCTCAAAAATCTCATTCCCAACTATCATTTTATACTAATTAATTTTGATCGGTTATCCCGAAAACATCTGGTTTGTCTCAAGGAAACCGTCAGGGTCTGCTTTTATTTATTTTATGTTTTAATTCCGCATTTTCGTTACGATAAAGCTTTTTTTCCATAATATTACGAATTCTATGTAACTTTTTTTCTTAGACCAAAGATGATAAGTCCATGTCCATGTTTAAAATACACGACCTCAGTGTTCGGATGGTACTAGGCTACCGCGTGGCCCAAGAAAACGTTTGTCCAATACATATTTATGTATACTTAAAATTTTACTATTTTCCGAACGCTTATTAAAATATTGCTAGTAAAATTTGTAACTTACCTTTAACATACAATGTGAATTTTAGTTCTTTTTCCACAACTCCATTATCCGCCTTTAGGACATAGTTGCCGGTATCGCTCAGTTCGATGTTATGTATTTCAAGTCGAATATCGTGATCGGTTTCTTTTATGGAGTATTTGTCACTTTTATTCGCATGGATTGGCTCTTGTTTATTATTGTACCATATGAAAGTTGGTTTTGGATACCCCCGATACTTTACCAACATATTAGTTCGCCTTGTTTTCACGACGGTTTTTACCTCATAATGATTACTCGGTTCACTCATATTTATGTAGCTTTCATCTTGTGCTGAAAATAATCAAATGTGTAAGATTTTGGCTTTTTTAAATTATTAAAATTAATAATTAAATTTTTAGGATATCAGCAATTTTATTGGAGTAACAATTAAGCCTTGGGCTCTTTTAAACAAAAAAATCAAAATGCAATATTTTTCACTGTGCATGTGCATAGTAGGAGTAGTTATTTTTGAATTAATATAGGCAATAAAAAATTTCGTCTAATATCTCAAGAACTTTTTAAGGTAGGATCCTAGAATTTACATGGGAGTTAGGTCTGATAGACATAGGAACTTTTGACCTCCCCTTATTTTCCAGTCAATCATTGTTTGTCTTCTAAACACTTCAGTTTCTCATTATAGACAAAATATAATACAGAGTAGTGATAAGATTTTAAACAAAAGAAATTTCAAATTCATAACCGGTTTGTGGGCTGTTTATGGAGACGCAGCTTCTTCCCAGCCCACCGTGTGGTCAAAATTGGTCAAAACTTTTTAAATGGAGCAGAAATTCGTAGAAGGACGATCCGCGGAGTGGACAGTGGAAGACCAAGTGAAGCCAATTCGGCAGAAATTGTTGAGCGGGTTGAACAGTTGGTGCTGAATATTGGTCGTCTAAAGAAAAAAGAGAAAAAAATTGTTGACATGAACACTTGGACATGTCAAGAGTGAGCGCAAGATGGGTTCAGCAATTTAGAAAAATATTCAGACTGCAATGAGCGCTCTGGCCGAATGTGGATTCCAGAAGATCAGCTATCTACCCTAGAGCCTAGACCTAGTCCCCAGTGACTACTACCTATTTCCCAACATTAAGCGAGACCTCAGAGGACGTCGTTTTGAGAGTGACGAATCACTCACGCACATTTTGAGGGAAAGAGGAACATTTCTTTAAAAGGGACATAATGTTACTTCATGAAACAACCACTAAGTATACTCGACTTAAGGGTGAATGTATTGAAAAATAAAGCCTTGTTCAAATTTTTAATTTTTTTATTTTTGCTCAGAACAAGAACTTTTGGACTTCCCCTCGTAACATTATGAATTATTATGGTTGAAAATATATGCAATCTGAGCACCAACCGAACAGAAATATTCTACAAATAGTTTTTATATACATTTTTGGGACGAAATAAACATCTAGATCTATTTATCTACTTTACGAAAACTATTGATCGAGCGAAAGTTAATCGTGAGTAGTGATTGTAGAACTATGAACAACGTAAATTGGTTAGAAATTTTTAAAAACCTACCCAAAATGGTTACATATGTCTTTTCATTATTCTTGTTTCCGGAATGATCAAGCACTTCACAGACATAGTATCCAGTATCCTTTTGTTCCAAATTTCTAACATTTAATATACTGCGACCAATGTGCATACTATCATTTATTGGGTGTCGTTCTTTAGTGGCATTCTGTACAGTAACTCGTCTTTCCTGAAATCAAAGAAGTCAAATGATTTAATAATTAATTCTTTTTATATGCAAAACTCTACGCTGAAATTACCTTTACTGCCAAGTTGTTATTTGGTAGTGTCCAATTAATTGAAAATTGAACAGATGGTCCAATATCCACTAAACATTCTAACTCCAAAGTGTCACCCTGAGTTCCATGACCATTTGTGACCGACCGAATTGATGGCTTGTTTACAAAATCGGTGTGCGCTATTTTAAAATTGATTTTATTAATTTAAAGAAGAATAATGTGGATAAGGTGCAATACGATAACATGCAAAAGCAAACAAAATGACAATACTATTTATTTAACAAACGCAACTTGATAGAACTAAAGATTAATACCACAATCAAACACAATTAACACAATCATGCCATCAAATACCTATGCGGTTTAAAAATGTTTATTATTAACATGCAATTATTAAACTACCAACGAAAAATATAAGTAATATAAGTGTAGTCCGAGACCATTTAAGAAAGGGAAAGAAGTGAACCAGACCAGAATAAGAGCGGTGAAAAACATAAAATCATTAAAATGTTAAAAACATGGACAATTACAAAGAAATTAATAATAATAATAAATTGCAGGATAACGACATTGAAACGTTAAACAAAAAATTACAATGTTTACGAGTACGAAAATCCTGAGCACGTCGTCTACGTCCATTTATGGTAGAAACAGGAAGAACAGTAGATGCAAATAATGTTGTTGTGTTAATAGACACCAAGTTTTTAGTTTTAGACGATACATCAACATCACCAATTATTTTACTATCTGAAGAACGTCTATAGGTTGTAGGCGATGGCTTTGTTGTTACGAAAGGAACAACAAAATTGACATTAATAGCAATAATAGTATTGGCAGTAGTAGAGTTATAGTAACGATCGGTAATGTCATTTTCATTAGTAGTTTTAGCGGTGTTAGTTGATGCCTTCACCAAACTTTTGGAACAATTTTTCGACTCACAATCGTCGATCAAAATGGCAAATGTCATTTCAATTTCTGGATGGGATTTCGGACGACAATTCAGCGTTTCGGCATCTGCTAAATGAATGATTTTTACTATGAATCCAATTTCAGGATTGTAACGATTGGCTAACTCGAGCTGGGACTGTATCAAATGGGAGAAATAGAAAAATAATTGGGTAATTAAATTATTAATTTTTTTGTAGATTATCATGGTAGGTGATTGAATTAATATGTTGTTTTAGAAAGAATCATGTTTGCACAATAATGATAATTTTTCAAAATTTAAAATTCGAATATAATTTCAAACGACGCGCCCAAGTGAAGAGTTCCGTGGATTAAGTACGGCAGATTTAGTCGATATTCACAGTTGCTCAGTTGAAAGAATTTCCGCTTTCAGTTTCAGAAAGATTATCGAAACAGGCAAATCTATTATACTCTGAACACACCCCAACTCGGCAAACGACTCATTGTTTGCACTCCCTCTAGCTTAGCATAGGGTAGGTATGCGCGACTGCCGGTAGAAAATACAGGCACACATAGACCTCCGTTCTGTTACCACAGGATTATAGAATCCGGTCCCAGCCGCTTTCAATGATTCTCGTAGCATCCATTACGGTCAGGTCATATAGACAAGGTCGCCCTTAGAAGGGGGCAAGAAGGAGCACTTAACCCACCTGTATTTCACCATTTCGAAAAAAAAATTAAATTCGAAAAAGCATAATTTTCTAATCAAATGTACTCGTATCACAACTGTTTTACAATTAAAGCTAACTGTAAAATAATTGCACAACTTCTTCTAATTTCCATTGTTCGCTGGTTCAAAACTGGCTCGACGGACTAAAAAATGTCCAATTCATTTTCAAACAGAGAAATCCTTCTACTTCTTTGGACGGTAACCATACAAAAAGTCCTTAAGACACGTTTTCAAGAACATTTTTCGTCAGGTTTTGAACGCTTCAAGCTAGGAATTTAAAATCTTGTATACACATTAATTTTGAATGTATGCTAGAAATCGAGTGAGTCCTTCCTGCACCTCTCCTTTAAAAAAAACCTTTTGAGAAAGGATAATTTTACTTTCTGTGATTTCAGGACAAAAGTCAGGTAAAGTGAATGCCAACACATACAATTTCAAACTCGTAGCGTAAACCGTTCTGAAGTTTTCGACCATTATTGTTGACACGTGTTTTAAGGACTTTTTGTATGGCAGCTATTAGTCGGCTTTTGCGGACAAAAAATATTGGGTGTTGTCGTGGAAATATTCTTTTCATTTTAGAATTTTTTATAATTGATATTTTAATAATCCCTACCTTTATATGAGCTACAAAAAAAAGTTATTACTTTAAAATGTCGTGTCGAATCAAATGTGCACTTAAGCTATGAACACCTCCCTGAAGAAAAGAGCAATGGAATTATAAGGTACATCTAATAAAATATAAATAACCTATGAGGGTTAATAATTCCAAATTTGAAGCAAACAGGAAATCAATGTCCGTAGATTCGCGTATCGGAAATCAAAACATTGCCATACCTTTCTGCAATAAAATTATTAACTGACTCAATTATACTGAATCCATTCAAAATTAGTTGGATGATCAACAGATTGAATGAAAGTCAGCAGACTATAACAAATAAATGTACTAGTATTTTATTGCTTTATTCAATTCTATGCGAATTGATTCATAAAACTAATGATAATGTGGTTGTATGTTTGTACAGAGGGATAGGTGTGTTTGAACGACCCAGGAACGTACGAATGTTGTAAAGATTGCAAATTATATATGTAGGTTGATGTTCACATAAAATATCTGTCCGCATGACGAGGTTTGTTAAAAACGTTTATAAGCAAAAAACCGTACAGCATATGTTTCTAATTTCTTGATAGCACAATAATATATAGTTAAGCTTTTTTCATCATATGTTTATGTATACATATAATATTCAATATTAAACACCCCCCCCCCCCCCCCCCCCAAAAAAAAGGTACAACTCGTAGGGTTTCACTCAATCTACACAAAAAAATTTCAACTTAATATCTCAAGTTTGTGAGCTACGACGGACAGACGGGCAATTTTTTTGCTTTTTTGGGTCTTACTAGTCCTAAAACGTAAAAATACAAAAGTTCAAGGTAGTAAATTTTTTTGAAATTTTAGGTCGATCACAATACGAGGGCGGATTGATAATGACGTGCAAAAATTGAGAAAACATAATTTTATCCGGAAAAATTTATTTTATTTTTCAACGTAGTCTCCTTTTAGCTCGATACACTTAGTCCAGCGTTTTTCCAATTTTTTGATCCCTTCCAAATAATATGATTTGTCCAACCCTTCAAAATAGGCGTTGGTTTCACTTATGACGTCAGTATTCGTGGTAAATCTCTTTCCAGCAAGCCATTTTTTCAAGTCTGGAAATAATAAAAAGTCGCAGGGTGCCAAATCTGTAGAATACGGTGGGTGAGGGAGCAATTCGTACCGTAATTCAAACAGTTTTGCCGTTGCAACAACGGACGTGTGAAACAACACTTTTTTCTTCGCGAAATGAAGCCGTTTTGCCTTGATTTCAACATCCAATGAAACCAATACCTCTGAATAATATGCTCCCGTTATTGTTTTTCCTTTCTCCAAGTAGTCGGTGAATATCATTCCATTGGAATCCCAAAAAACTGTCGCCATAACCTTTCCAGCCGATAGAACGGTTTTGCCTCCTTGAACCGACATCCTTCCATTGTTTTGACTGTTGTTTGGTTTCTGGAGTGTAGTGGTGAATCCATGCTTCATCAACAGTTACGAATCAACGAAAAAATTCATTTGTATTACGTTAAAACAGTTGCAAACCGTGCTGCGAAGTTGTCACACGATTGCGTTTTTAGTCGATTGTGAGCAAACGCGGCAGCGGATAGCTTTCTCATGTCCAAATGGTTTTTCAAAATATTCCAAACACGTTCAAATGAGATGCTTACTACGTTAGCTATCTCACGCACTTTTACTCGACGATCTTCTATCACGATATCATGGATTTTATCGATCATTTCTGGCGTGGTGACTTCATTTGGATGACCTGGACTTGGTATGGTTTGTGTGCTCGTACGACCACACTTGAATTCAGAAAACCATTTGTAAATCGATTAAATGTTGGTTGTTTTCCGGCGTCAGTAGGGTTTTTGGTGTGAAACCCCAACACGAAATCCCCGACTGTTGATTAATCGCTGTCCTTGAGGACATGACAGTTGGAGGAAGGAAATTTGTAAATCATTCGGATCGATGGTGCAGAGTCCCCATAATGCTTACCTAATTTTTCTTTGGTTACTTTAGCTGTTTTCCCTTTTAAAAAATTGTGTTTAATCAACACACGAAATTCATTTTTATCCATTTTAAAAATTTTTATAAGTCGACTTGCTTAGACGGCTGCTTCTCGAAAACTAAACGAGGTATCAGGCTTAAACTTTGCAGGTAATCTATTTAAGGATGGTCCAGGTAAAAAAAAATAACGAATTCCTTACCTGCCCACTCCTTCTTGATTTTTGCACGTCATTATCAATCCGCCCTCGTACTTTATTTATTTAATAATAAAGTAAAAAATCTGCCAAAAGTCTGGGCGCAACTTTATTATTTTTTGGGTAGAAGTCCGAAACGTGTTTAATACTGAGATGCGGTGTAGGTCACTATGCGACTGATAACCTAAAAAATAACGTTCCAAATAGCCTCCTGGTTATTCTTTAGGTTATCAGTCGCATAGTGACCTACACCGCATTACTCCAGCTCTGTACATCAATAAAATTTTGAACTTTTTTTTGCTTTAATTATTCCTGTAGTACTTATACATATACATACTAAGTTTCAACTTTCTAACATACGCTGTTTTTGAGATATGAAAAACCACCCACCACCCCCGTACCTTGCTACCCCTATCAAAAATTTTATACTTATACTTATACTTCTACAGTAACTCTATATAGTCGTCAATTTTTAGCTTTCTATGCTTTGTGGTTTCCGAGAAATAAAAATCAGAATTCTTTTCGTTCCACCCCCTCCGACCGTCACTCTCTTCGCCAGCACCACAAACATTTTTTTTCTTGCTAGAAGTCTACTGGGCCTAACTCCTGTAAAATTTCTAAGATAATATCTAGTACGGTTCTTGAGATATAAAAATTAAATTTTTTGAAAAATGGTTATCCCCCCACTTTCGTACTCCACCTCCCCTCTCAAAATTTTTACATTCAGTAGACTCGACTTGTGATCTTATATACAGAAAGCAAATTTCATCTTCCTGGTACAATTGGTTCGGAAGATATTGTAATCTAAAGTTTTTTACCCCCCACCCCTACACTTCACTTCCCCTCTTAAAAATGTTAGTCCTTGTCTACTCTCCTAGTATCCCTTAAGATAACTACAAAGTTCCACCCTTCTGAGATCAACGGTTCAGGAGTTATGGATTTTAGAATGCTTCAATCCCAGCTTTCAAACGTTTCGGACACATTGTTTTTCCCCCCACTCCCACACTCCTCAACCCTTATCACCAATTTTTGCAAATAGGTACACTATCATAGTACTACATAAGTTCCAAGTTTCAGCCTCCTACCATAAGCAGTTCTTGAGATCTAGAAACCAAAATTGTTCGTCTAAAACACGACCCCCGCCTCGCCCCCTTACACCCCCGCCTCGCCCCCTTACACCCCCACCTCCCAAAAAGATATCAATCGAAGGGGTTCACCCAATCTACCCACCATAAAAATTTCAACTTAATATCTTAACAGGTTTGTGAGCTATGCGCCTTTAAACGGTTTTGCGTACGGCGGACAGACGGACATTTTTTTTTTGCTTTTTTGGGGTCTACTAGTCCTAAAACGTGAAAATACAAAATTTCAGGGTAGCGAATTTTTTTTAAATTTCAGGTCGATAACAATACTTTATAATTAAAAAATAATAAAGTAAAAATGTGCAGAGCCCGATCCAATTTAAAATTTGTGTGTGCCTGACTGAAAAGTCTCTGGTTTATGCTTGCTTTTAATCATTAAACTCTTCGCCTTTTTTGCTGACTATCCCTATTCTTGGTCAATGTGTACCAGGAACAGGAAAAGGACTTTTGCACGCCCGCTTAAGCTTAAGGCGTTCTGAAGTTATTGACCAAAATTCTTGAAAATTTTGTACATACTGACTAGTGACCAGTGAGTGACTTGTGACTACTGAACGGGTGGTTAGAGAAGAGTAAAGGTGAAATTAACAGTTCAATTGAAGTACTTCACTGAACTAACTTTTCAAAGTGAATGACTAGTTGTGAAGTACTTCACTCAAATGAACTGTTTTGCTCATATCTTGTATGCAGTAATCTTAACAATTTCTTATCACGATCTACACGATCTGATCATAACATCTTTTCCCAAAATTTCGTTAACAATAGATCAATAAAATATAATTATTCTGTCCGCTCAATAAATTTAGAATAGGTACGATTTACGATATAACAGAAGATACATTCAAGATAAGCACTCCAATAAAATATTGCTGATCTTATGTTGTTATCGATTATTATAAGTGACGACAATTGAATATCAATTACATAATTATCGAGATACAGAAGACTGTATAAAAGCATGAATAACTAATTTCAAATTTATTCTATCTATTTTAATATATGGGGAGATATAACACTTTAAGGATCGACTTCTATTTTAATTTTTAATATATACTATATTATGATATTGTCATAAAAATAATGGTATAGGAAGCGGATTAATAAATTACGACCTACTTTGAGCAACTACAAAAAATGTTTTTTCGGCTCTATTTTCCGATGTGTTGCCCCTACAAGTGTAAAGTTCTGTTTCGTTGATATTATATATGGTAAAACCAGTCTTTGGATCAAATTTTCCCTAAATCGTAGAGGAGGATAGAATTAACTTGATTTTATTTCAAAATAAAGCTGTAATAAAATTTAAATGAATTTTACATGGATATCATTTTAATTAGTTCATTATATGAGAATCGAAAAAAATTAGATGATAATTTTGGATTCAAATTATTATTTATTTACCCCATTCTCGCGGACTAGTTCTACTTCTACATCTTTTGATGTTGGCTTGCATGGTATCACAACGTCTGAATATTGCTGAGCCAGTATCATAAAGTTGGTATTGGGAACCAGTAGAACTTCGGGATCTGAAAATTAAATAAACAATATTTAAATTAGTTAAATATTTTGAAACTTGTTTGTTTAAATGAAAAGATTTTTGTTCAATTTTTTTCTTATTTTTCTGCATATTCTTGTAAATTATTGCAAAATCATAAAACAGGTGCCTACTTAAAAAAATTGATCTTATAAAAAATTCGTTTGTTCTAGTTTTAATTAAAAGAAGTCCTGTGAAAAAATTTCGATTTTATCAAAATTAAAAATCTGCCTTTAGTCGTGTTTAAGTCCTCAAAACTGTTATTATTTTCGGGTTGTAGTGCGAGCATCCTATTTTTTCCCTTTAAAAAATGCGTGTTTCATTATTCTATGATCAAAATTAACGGAGATATAAATTTACAAAGATGACTCAGACTTTATTTTTACAAAATCCATCCTACTAACAAAAAATTCGACATAGAAACAAATAATTTAAATATTATTATTGTTTTTTTCCATTAGTTCTTCGAGTACACAAAGTTTCAAAATAATTGGCAATAGGAGGGTCACAAATTTCGGCAGGTTTGGCGAGTCTTGATGGAATGACCATATAACAAAAATATATTTTTAAAATGTTCCACTAAAATTGCGTCAGCTAATAACCAAGTTTAAATTTTCTGTAATTAGTACTTCTTGAAATATAAAACTAGAACGTTTTTACATGCACTCCCCATACATATCCCTCTTAGTCTGTTCCATGAAGTTACTGTGAAAGCTGAAAGGTATGTTTTAAATGGTTTTGAATTTTCATGATCAATCTTTTTGTTTGGCGAAATTTTTAATTAAAACACTTTTACGTGTAATAGTTTCAAACTTCCATTATCTGGGTTTTATAAGATTGAAAAACACCCCCTACTCTCGTACTCTCTACTCTTATAAAAATTAAATGAAATAGAATTAAATGTGCCTTACAGGCGTGTAGCGTGAATCTTCGTAGGGCTAGCGCAACGATACGATCGCTAAAATTTGCGAAATTTTTTGATTACTTCCTGGAATTTTGCAATCGAAATCTTATTTCTGAATGAAAATTACGTGTTTATGGTTATAAAATTCATAGAATTTGATGATCGTGTTATTGCGCTACCCCGAAGAAGTTTCACGGTACGCGCCTGGTTCCTTACATGATATTTCAAAATAATTCAAAAGTTTCCACATTCTTATGAGATACTGGTATAATTTTCAACTCTATACACGTACTGAGTTTCATAGTGTCAGTAAAAGTTCTTCAACTTGCTAGCACAAGCGGTTCCTGAGATTAAGTACCAAATTTTTTCGTCTAAACCGCAGTCCAATAATGGACTATACAGGAAGGCCATAACGCTATGAAGTTCAGTGCCAATATAAAATAGTTTCATAAAATAACTTACCAGTAACATAAATGTAGATTCTGGATGCCTTATAAAGGGTTATCAGAATATCAAAATCTTCAGTGTCATTATATCCTGTACCGAGGCAATAATACGCTCCAACGTTATATCCGCTGACGTTATACAAATATAATCTGCTTCCATAAGGACGACTAGGGTCCGACGCGTCATACATTGTTATGCTGTGCTGCGCGAAGTTGGGATCAATTTCGTGTAAGCGCCATGTTACCGGGTCCTTTGATTCGCATGTCAGCGTGTAATTAGTGCCAGCGTCTAAAGTAATGTCAGGCTCAGTTGGAATAATTAGGGGAGCGGTATAGTCTCCAAAATTTTCGTAATTTGACTCGATGAGAGGCACTGAAAAAAAAAACAAATTAGAATAAGAATAAGGTTTATTGCTATTTTTTCTTTTTATAAATGTCCATTATACGTCTCTGTTGATAAAATTATAGTTAATGAATCAATTACCACTAATGAAATACATCAAGATGCGAATGAACTTTAATTGAAGAATTCTAATGAACTATAGATAAATATGTATTTTAACAATTAAGAAACAGTACTCTGTACAATGTTCAATGACAATTTATGATATTTGTAGCACGTTTTTTTGATAATAAAAATGATTGCACTTAAAATACCGAAGTACTTAGCTATTGAACTTCTACTTGCACGTGCCATACATCTCGTTGTTGGGAATACTTTGCGATTGCTGTGAATTCAGATTGCTTCAACTACACGTTGTTTGCTATCGATGAATTGATTTCGGTTCGTATCAATAGAAAATATTTGAATTTTTGTAGTGATTGATGGTGGTACTCTGTTTCGGTGCAAGACACATTGATAAAGATTTATATATACATACGTATATGTAGCTTTAAATTTGTATTCCTTACATAGGTAGATACGATGTCAATATTGGTACGCAAGCATATGCCCTACCTGTACTCCGAAAATCCGAAAAATATATTTTTTTCAATTTTTTATTTATTTTTGCTCACTTCTTCTATTATTAACTGTTGTTGTATGTCAGTAAAATTTAATTTGAATTCAGAGTACATTTTCTACTTAAAATTTACATAATTTCATAATTTTTCCAACATTTGTGTTCTGTATTTTTACGTGGTTCCCCCTTTTTCTGACTCCCAAAGAAATATGTTTATGATTAAGTACGCATATTTCTACGTATTATTAGCGATTAGTGAAAAAGGGGTGCATACACAGTGCGACAAATAAGTTTCGAGATAGGCCATGGAAAACATCATTAAAAGAAAAAATCTGGATATTTTTAATTTTTTTTATTCAAAATATTCTCCTGCAGTTTCAATACACTTGTTACAGCGATTCAACAGTGATTCAAATGCTTGTTCTAGCACATTTTGTGGAATTGCCTCTAGTGCTCGTGTTGAAGCTGTTTTGATGGTCGAAATGTCATTAAAAAAAACATCCTTTCAACTTCAATATCAATTTTGGGAATGAAGAGAAATCTCATGTGGCCAAATCAGGTGAATACGGTGGATGATTCAATACACAGACTTGATTCTAAGCCAAAAATTGACGAACAATGAGTGAAGTGTGACTCGGTGCATTAGCCAGTTATCTGGATCACGATATTCGGGTCGAATACGACGGATTCTGGCCATCACACGCTTCAAAACTAGAAGATAAAATGCGCCAGCAATTGTTAGGCCAGTTGGAACGAATTCCCTGTGGACAATTTCTTTGCTATCGAAGAATGTAATGAGCATTGTTTGAGCAACATTTTAATATTTCAACATCGACAAAAAAGTTCGTTTGGGAGAACTGTTATAACTTTGCTATCTATCAACCGATTTAAACAAAATTTGTATTACCGGGAAAAGGAGTGTCACAGCTTTCAAACGCCGGTCTGTACACATAGATTGTCCTACTAGTTACTCAAATATGGTTCTAGTCTCGGAACTTATTTGTCGCACTGTGTATATCAGGAATTTCTCCATATCTCTTAGGTTTTCTGAAATATTAAATGAATTGTAGAAAGCGGTCTTTTTATATTATCGCTTAAAAATTGTTTTAAGGTTTTCTTCAACCCCCAAAAGGGTATAAAAGAGCTGAACATATTTTCACGAATTCCGTCATATCTGTTAGAAGTGATAAGACTTCTAATTGGTTTTTACTTCTTCAGGCTTTCTTTAAAATCATCTAGAAACCAAATTCAGAATTTTTTTGATATTCAAGTGAGAGTAAGGGGGTTGCACACTGATCGGGATAAATTCAACAAAAAATCCACAACGAGAGGTGGTGGTAACTTTGAAGAAAGACTACAAAATTCTGAATTCTCTGTTCTTTTCCGACCACTTTTGCGATCAGTTCGTATCCTCCGCGTACTAAAGTTTAAAATAAATTGCTTTTCATATTCAAGTTTTTGATCTTGTGTTTCAATTAACCCTGCATGTTTACGCGATATCATATACCTAAGCACATTCGTTTTCAAAATTTTCGCCATATTTCTTAGATTTGGTGTCATTGTTTTTTATTTCTACCGAGTTCTTATAAATATAACGCCCAAAAACTAATTTGAGAAACTCATGATATTCAAATATTGGTAAAGGGGTTGCGTTTTTTCTACAACAGGAATGGACACTACGCAGTATTTTTCTTATCAAAATCTGACCTTGGTTCCTTAGAAAACTTCACTTTTCTCACAATTTGCTAAACGAACCAACACGCTTTAAATCCACAGATGACTGAAAATCAGAAAAGAAACAATTGAATGTAAAATACAACTTCTGTCTCTGTTCATCAACACCATTGAACGATTAACACATTACCGACTGCATTACATTTTTCCAATTTGGAAATAGATTGGTAATGCATACTCATTTGGGGTTTTTCTGATTCATTAACTGGTGCGGAATCCAACATATATGTTATATATTTCATGTTGTTATCTATGTATATGATTGCTCGGTAACTATAGTTAGAGAATGACTTATATCGGTAATTACTTGCTCATTTCGCTGCTGGGTGTGCTCTTTTCTTCTCATGTGAATTTACATAAGAACAGTGTTGCCAAGTATTTTTCTTGGTTGAACACTAAAGTATGAAATTTTGAGCGTTAATTTCAACTTAAAGGCACTAAAATTTAATTTTTTCATATCAATCGCAGGCATATTCAAACAAAGTGCGAGCGGTAAAACTAATTTTTGACCGCTGAGACGATATTTTGAGCACCAAATTTATTGCTGAAAGCACTAAATTGGCATCACTGCATAAGAATATTGAATTGAAATTGTTCAATCGGATTTCTTTGTTCCGCTTATACAATGATTTTTTTGGTTTTTTTAAACATAAAATGCATGTACATATATTAAGTGTCCAGTCTTCTTGTGGATAGTCTTTGCCTGTAGCTCTTTTTCTTCTGTATTGCATAAATATTCGTTACATGAATATCTCCCAAGATTTAAGCCGTCTTCTTCTAAGCCGTAGCGCCTTACTTCCTTTTTACATTCAATAAAATAATTGAAGAAAATTATAATGTCGACACTCGACCGTTCTATCTGATCCATAGTAACTATCTGATATCTCCATAGTAAATATCTGATATCTCCATAGTAACTATCTGATATCGTTCACGAGTAATATTTCAGTTAAATCATGGTTAAGGGTGTAGTGAGCTATCTGGTATTATTAACGAGGAAGCGAGGAAGCATGTAGGGATAGGGTTTCGAAATCTCTTCTTCAGTCGTTATGTTCTGTTATCGATGCTAAATTGCATTTCGATTAAAACGGTTTACTACTAATATAGACGAAATACATTTATTTAACAACCGAGTAATGGCGAAAAACCGCCATTATGTCGATAGGAAACCGCTCCATAACTGCAAGGAAATTTTTCGGCGTCCGCAATAAATCTACCGACCTATCTATTACTTTAAAAATTCAAAAACATCTTACTGATTCATTCGAGCTTGATTCTAGTCACGATTATCGATAAAGTGGTCAGACATTTCACGGCAATCATTCCTTTAAGATTGCCGTATCTTACGAGTGTAGTCTGTAGTGTACTAGAAGTATAGTTATGACTTATCGCTTCGAGTGAACGTGACGAAATTCGAAGTAGTGTTTCACCTTGTTCAATTTCACTATTATGACTTTGAATAGAGTTACATTTATAGGTACCGTACAAGCAATAAACCTATAAAGCAAACGTTAATCTGAGCTTCTTTCCAGCCAGAGTAATTGCACTAAATAAAAAACACATTAGAGTCGTAGAGAAAGTGAAGAACAAAGTGTAATTATTCAACAAAAAAAACGATCATGTTTTTGAACCGGGTCCTAAACGGTCATAAAGGTAACCATAAAGAGAAATTTAAATTATTTCTACAAAACTAAAATTGAAAGCCAGACTCTACTTTGTAATCGAAATCACAGACGCAAATTATTCAACGAATGTTAAGTGCACGGCTTATGGTAGCTTGTCTTGCTTGTTGGTACAACATTTTTTTTTATAATATTTACGCGGTCTTTTTTGAAAATGTTTGATAAGAACATCTATTATCCAAGAAACATGTTCTTCTACATTGTTCATCGACTGTACAAAAGATCGTCAATGTATGTAGATAGTAGTCCGGCTATGTAGATACTTATATACATTGTCCGGATGTATAAAGATTAAAAAAAACTGTTTCTCGAACAACAAGTAATTTATCAGATTTTTTTTCAAAACTATGCAATAAAGTTTTGAAAGAAATCTGATAAATTGATTCCGTAGCAGTCGGATAGCCAGCGCTGAATTTCAAAATATCTGTTTTTTATATCATAATAGGGTGTTCGAATAAAGTTGGCTTGGTTTGTATGTACGCCATTTTTTGTTTGGTGTAGCTTGAAATGTGACACAACTATGTTACCTAAATTAGGCGTTGGACATCCCATCCTTCGTTCTGAGTTTTTCTCTTGAAGCTGCTATCGCCCTGCCGGATTAAAGTAAAATACAAAATAGAACACGGACGTCGACTGCGGCTGCGATAATGATTTGCCTATCTTTCGGCGTGAGATTCGACTACGCAGTTGGTGTTGAACAGAACACCGACTACGACTTTGATTCTATGCAAACAAGAAGAAAAACGAGTGTCAAATGTCACTTCTGTTTTGTTTAATATTTTTGCAAATGGACGTGTTTCTGGTAGTGCGTATAATTTATATAGTACTAGCCGCGTACCGCGGTTACGCTCGCTTCGCTCACGTTGTTCCATCGCTCCTGTTACTCCCGTTGATCCATTGGTCCGGTTTCTCCCGATACTTCTGTTACTATCGTTGCTCCCGTTACTCCCGTTGCTCCCATTTCTCCCGTTGCTCCCGTTACTCCATCCACCATCCTCCATCCACCATCCTCCATCCATCATCCCCTATCCACCATCCCCCATCCGCCATCCCCCATTTCTCCCGTCGCGCCGTTGCTCCCGTTACTCCATCCTCTATCCACCATGCTCCATCCCCCATCCACCATCCTCTACCCACCATCCTCCATCCTCCATCCTCCATCCACATTCCTCTATCCTCTATCCACCATCCTCTATCCACCGTCCTCCATCCACCATCCTCCATCTTCCATCCGCTATCCACCATCCCCCATCCTCCATCCTCCGTCCTCTATCCACCATCCTCCATCCATCATCCTCCATCTTCCATACTCCATCCTCTATCCACCATCATCCATCCACTATCCTCCATCCACCATTCCTTATCCACCATCCCCCATCCTCCATTTCTCCCGTCGCGCCGTTGCTCCCGTTACTCCATCCTCTATATACCATACTCCATCCCCCATCCACCATCCTACATCCCCCATCCACCATTTTCCATCCTCTACCCACCTTCCTCCATCCACCATCCTCCATCTTCCATCCTCCATCCTATATCCACCATCCTCCATCCTATATCCACCATCCTCCATCCACCATCCCCAATCCCCCCATCCCCAATCCCCCCATCCCCAATCCCCCCATCCCCAATCCCCCCATCCCCAATCCCCCCATCCTCCATCCTATATACACCGTCCTCCATCCACCATCCTCCATCTTCCATTCGCTATCCACCATCCCCCATCCTTCGTCCTCTA
Organism: Beris morrisii; assembly: GCA_951812415.1. Classification (NCBI taxonomy): domain Eukaryota; kingdom Metazoa; phylum Arthropoda; class Insecta; order Diptera; family Stratiomyidae; genus Beris; species Beris morrisii. The sequence continues at coordinate 23,256,259 of OX638311.1, forward strand.
TCCACCATCCTCCATCCACCATCCACCATCCTCCATATTCCATCCTCTATCCACCATCCTCCACTATCCCCTATTTAACATCCATCGTCCAACTTTACCATTTAGTAATAGGAACGCATAGCTAATACACCGAAATCGAACGAACTGCCGCTAAACTATATGAAATACACTGAAATGTTGAAATAACTCGCGTACCACCAACTGTTAAATAATTTTGTTAACGCAGAAACCATCGAGGGCGTACCCTCAACAAATCACCAAAGTTTCATCGCAATTGGATGAGTGGTTTAGGAGCCTATACAGGACAAACAGACAAACAGACAAACGGACAAACAGACAGACAAACATTCATTTTTATATATAGAGATTTTTAATCTCTTTGGAGTGTTTGCTTTTATTAAAAACATGGAAGTGAATAGGAATTGGTACGAATTTGGAGAAGAGAAACCCAGAAGGGAGAGCGTACTCCCGAAATATGTCATCAAAATTCTACATGTCCATATGTAAGATAGATACAGCAAATACTAAGCTATCGCGGTCTCCTCTTAAAAGTAAACAGAATTCAATTCATTTTGAAGGTATCATGTAAATATTCCATATCCATCCGTACGAGCACTATACGAACTATAATAACAACAGCAACGGGAAACATTGTTCCCAAAAAGTCTAACCGCTCAGGGTCTCAGATAGACCCACGAAAGTCCTTAGCGAAACCACTACTTTGTGGATACCTAAAGTTCTCATGATCGGTGCACTCTCGTGTCTCGGCAGCGTCACGATCTGTGCTGAGAGTTCTTCGTTAAGCTCAAAAGTCCCTGTAGCAGCCGCAAAGTTTAGCAAGCTCTCAAGCTTCTTACCGAAACTTCGTTCAGATCTGAAAGGGTAGATGCTCCAAGAGCCTTCAAACGTCTCCTAGTAAGAGCTGGGCAATTGCACAAGATGTGCTCCAGGGTTTCCCGGTCTCCAGGTAGTTTGCAGGTTCTGTAGAGATCGTTAGTAATCAAACCGCCAGCGATATAGATCATATTTTGCAAATGGCTTTACTCATCATAGCTCTACATAAATTCCAAGTTTCAGCCTCCTAGCATAAGCTGTTCCCGAGATCCAGAAACCAAAATTCTTCGTCTAAAACGCTCCCCGCTCACACCGCCACACGTCTAAACCACGACATAAAGGGGTTCACGCAATCTACTCACAAAAAAATTTGTAACTTAATATCTCAATGGGTTTGTAACCTACGCGCTTTCAAACGCTTTTACGTACAACGTCTACGGCAGACAGACGGACATTTAATTTTTGCCCTTTTTTTGGGTCTACTAGTTATGAAACGTGTAAATACCAAATTTCAGCGTAGTAAATTTTTTGAAATTTCAGTTCGATCAAAATACTTTATTATTAAAAAAATTATAAAAGTAAATTTCTTGACGAATAATTTTTAACCGCACACCATCTTTAATCGAATTATCTTTCTTTAACCGCGACTTTATTATTTTTCTGTCTGTTGGTATATACGAGTATTTTCTTTTCATTTGTACAAAATTGTGAGCGAAGAAAGGGACATAAAAGCCGTGGGAATAAAAGACTTTTCTCTATGCCTTAGACCAAAGGTAATAAATCTTTCATTCACTTTTAGATTGATCTTTTTAAGAATTGTTTCAGATTTCGAGGGTTTCTCTACTATTTATTTGAAATCAGGACATCAGTTTTCAGATTCGCCGTAAAGAATTGTGCCACAATTCATTAAAGATACCATCGCTTCGACGTCAATTTATTACCTGAATTCGTACAACAAACAGGAGCACGGGAATGGATTTTGAAACTGAATCTGAGCAATAGTCTCTCGAATACAGAACACATACGAGTACCACCTACTGCATGTCACATAGAAAAGACCACTTTAGTATTAACTTTGGCGAATTGGGAAAGAGTAATTTGTGATATTTCACACGTCTTGAGAACACAACTGAGATGATTATAAATGGATCAAGACGGACCAGTAATTTAATTAAGTATTTTCTCTTGTAGTGTGTCATTCACGAACCAGGGTGTAATATATTTCCTTTGTCACCTTTTCCTGATAGGACGTCGCAGTTTTTTTAATTAATTTAACAAAAACAGGACGTAAATTGACTGCATGAATATGCGCTTGTTATGTAAATGTATGATTTATTAATTAATTTATCCAATATACATACACATGATGACTAAAAAAACTTTAAAGATTATAAGAAATAATTTTCAGAAAAAATTAAAATTTACCATCTCAGTAAATATAGCTAATCTGCCGTCATAGAATAAGTTAAGAAACAAATTTGAAATTTCTATTTCAAATAGGTGAGGCTCAGTTTCTTAGTTTAACTGACGTGCCTTCAGTGCTAATGGACGAGTCTATATGGTCAATGTATTGGGAACTCTATTTAAAGTCATGTTCAAAAAATATTAAGATTAATTATACTTTATTATTTTTAAATAATAAATCTTTGAATTACAATATCTTCCGAACCCATTGAACCATATAGGATTACATGTGAAGTCTATCGAATGTAAAATTTTTGAGTGGGGGGGGGGGGAGGTGGAGCATTGTAGTGCAACCACAATATCTCAAAGAAATTAATTTTTGTACCTAAATAATAATATACAGGAGTTAAGCCCAGTAGACTTCTACTAGAGAAAAAAATTTTTGGGTGTGGTCTTATAAGGTGATAGTGAGAAGGGGTTGAAAGGAAAAAATTCGGATTTTTATTTATCGAAAACCGCAAAGAATAAAAAGTTAAAATTGACAATATAGAACCACCATAGAGGCACCTTAGATATTTTTGATAGCAGTACAAGGTACGGGGGTAGGGTGGTTTTTTGTGTTTCAGAAACGGCTTACGCTAGAAAGATGACACGAATATGTAGATGTACCACAGAAGCAATAAAAGCAACAAAAAATTCAGATTTTTATTTGCGTACGGAGGTTGAGTAAAAAAATTGTCCGTGAAAAGACCTTTTTCCACATTTACACGAATTTCGTTAAATCTCTTAAGTATGTGGAGTTATTAAATAAATTTTACTTCAGCAGGCTCTTAATAGAAGCGCCCATGAACGTTTTCCAAATTTTTCGATATTCAACCCCTAAGGTGGTGAAAAGTGGTTATGCATTGGTGTACAAATAAGTTCTCGTCGTTTTCCTATAGATCTCGCTAACGCAAAATAAAAAAATGGCGGATCAGAAACGTAATATGGCAACAACTCCCCATCATTACATTTGTCAAGTTGTATCGGCGTCATTTGTTTTTTTGTCCGTGAAAATGTCGGAGTTTGAGCCAAATAAGAGTCATTTGCGTGAAATTTTGCTTTTACAATTCTAAAAAATCTGCTGCTGAGGCGCGTCGAATAATTACAGAAACTTATGGTGAGTCTTCTATTATTGAATCAATGTGTCGCGAATGGTTTCGTCGCTACAAAATGGGTGATTTTGGCGTGTAAGACAAGGAGCGTTCCGGGCAGCCAAAAAATTTCGAAGACGCAGAATTGGAGGCTGAAACCGAGTGAAACCATCACAGGACCTCTTTATCGAAGACAACTAATGCGTTTGAGCCGAGCATTGAAAGAAAAACGGCCGCAATATGAGCAGAGACACGACAAAGTGATTTTGCTACACGACAACGCTCGGCCACATGTTGCTCAGGTTGTGGAAACCTACCTGGAAATACTGAAATGGGACGTCCTACCACACCCGCTATATTCACCAGACATCGCCCCTTCCGACTACTACCTATACCGATCGATGAGGCATGGCCTGGCTGAGCAGCACTTCCGTTCTTACGAAGATGTCAAAAATTGGGTCGATTCGTGGATCGCCTCAAAGAACGTGGAGTTCTTTCAACGCGGAATTCGTATGCTGCCAGAAAGATGGGCAAAGATTTTGGCTAGCGATGGACAATATTTTAAAACATAATTATGCAACCAATTTCCCACAATAAAGGCTCAAATTTAAAAAAAAAAGACAAGAACTTATTTGTACACCTAATACATTTTCACGAATTCCGATATATTTCTTAGGTCTAATGAGATATCGAATTTTCTTTCACTTCTAAAATCTTTAAAAGTAAAAATCGATTTAAAAATTTTTTGATATTCAATCACATAGGGGATGTAAGGTATTGTTCAATTTTTCACGAATTTCGATAAGTCTTTTAGGTTTAATGAGATCGAATTCAATTTTATTTCTATGAGATATATAGATGATCTAAAATTAATTACAGGATTTTACGATATTCACGAGGATATAAAATAATTGTGTACGTTTTACGAATTCCGACACAGCACTCAGGTGTGATGAGATTTCGAATTGTTTTTACATTAAAGGGCTTTCTATATAATCGCCTAGAAATGGATTTCAGAATTCTTTGATATTTAACCCCTAAAGGGCAATGTGGATATTTTATCCCCTATGTTTTTATTGAAATTGAAAAAAAATAAGTAAATAAATAATTCATATAAAAGATTTTTGTGTTATTAAATAAATTATAAAATAAGTGTACAAGACTTACGTGAGGAACTGCCGGGAATTATAATTAACCAGAGTAAGAAATACGCCGATATCTCCATCGTGCAAATTCGAATTGAATTCAAATGCATTATGTCACCAGTTTCTTAATGTTTAATCGTAAAAAAATACACTTAAGAACACCATTAAAATTTAGTGGAATACTATTTTTAATTCGCATTAAATGCAACAATATAGTTTTTTTTGTTTAGTTATTCAGGTCTACATTAGAATTACTGATTTTGAGGTGCGACCAAAATACATCACTCTCTTGTTGGTTTTTTTGTATAGTAAGCAATGTCGCGATGAATTGTTATTCATATTCGTTCACACACAAATGGTGACAGTGTACAGAAATTTGCATTATAATTTTATAATGCATTTAAATTACATCATTGAATGATCGTATTCGTAACTTTGCAATATTTCATTGATAAAATGTGATGATGCGTTGTTTACTGCATTGCAATCACAAACGAGCCTGAAAGAAAAGAGAAAATTGTTGAAATAAAATTGGTTGATAATAGAAAAAAATATAAAAAATCCATTATCTTAAAACTTAATTTAATAATAATGGTCTGTCATTTTAAGGGCTATTAATTTTTACGATTTTTGATGGTTTTGGACTCGTAGTTTGTAAAAGACTTAGTATAAAACAACCGGAATTCAATAGTCGTCGATTTTGAAAAAAAAAACTGTAATTCATATGATTCTAGATGAAAGATGTCAAAGACTCTGGCAAATGGTGTCACATAGCGTAATCGTCAAATTGTTTTTGCTAAATTATTTTATTTGCTTTTTTTTATTTATTTATTTAGAGTAAACGGACAACATCCTTTTCGTACAAAATAGTATAACAATATTAGCGGAATGATAAAAATGTAAAAAAAGAAAAATATAATAGTATGATAAAATTTAAAGAAAATTAGATTAAAATACGGGGGAAAAAAAAGCATTTACACATAGAAAATTCGTTTAATGTCAGTAATTGAAGTATTAAACAAGTCCGCTTCACTTGTGTAAGTATTGCCAGCTCGCATTATTCTTGAAACAGGGCTATATTTACCATAATCTGTCGAGTGGTAATCGACGGAAAAGCTGTCGATGGACCGAGATGAGTAACCAGGTACCCTGAAGTTGATGAGACCAAGAAGACTAGGACAATCCAACTCATTATTAATGACCTTAAACAATGTGACAAGCTCTGCTAGTTCGCGGCGTTTAGATAAGGTGGCAAGGTGCAAATCCGACGACAACGAATCATAGTTCATTTCATTGATGGGAATGTTTAATTTGAAGGCTATCAGACGAAGAAACTTATGTTGGATCGTTTCGATTCTATTCACATGAACATTAAAGTGAGGGCTCCATATTGGAGAAAGGTACTCCAGGTGAGGTCGCACTAACGCACAATAAAGGTATTTTACAGTATGTATATTAGTGAAGGACCTCGTGTTACGCGAGATAAAACCCAGCATTCTACGGGCAGTACCGCAAATGCGGTCATAATGGGGAACAAAAGTAAATCCTTCATCGAATATAATTCCTAGATCCTTGACAGTGTGGACTTGAGGTAGGGAGATACTGTTAATTTGGTAGTCGAAACTAATAGCTTCTCGTGTCCTATTAAAAACAATAAAATGGCATTTATCAATGTTAAGATGGAGATGATTAGAGATACACCATGAATAAAGTGAGTTTATATTTTTCTGAAGGACTAAACAATCGTCATGGGAATTTACGGTTTTAAAAATTTTTAAATCGTCAGCAAATAACAAAAAGTTAACGTCGGAAAACATAGCTACTATATCATTGACAAAAAGTAAAAACAGGAGAGGACCCAAGTGGGATCCCTGGGGAACTCCCGAGTTAACAATAAACGGATCGGATTTGGCAGACTTTATACGAACAATCAACCTTCGGTCAAGTAGATAATCCTTAAGCCAATTAAGGAGAAGGCCAGTGATACCGATGGTGGTTAATTTTTGGATTAGTATGGAATGGTTAACTTTGTCAAAAGCTTTTGAAAAATCCGTGTAAATACTATGAACCTGTAGACGTTTTTCCAGCGAACAACATATATTCTCAGCATAGGGTAATAGATTAGTCAAAGTTGATTTCTGTTTTTGGAACCCATGCTGGTTGGGTGAGATGAAATTCTTAAACAAAGGTGTTAATGCATCAGTAATTAATTTCTCAAACAGTTTAGGAATGACCGACAAAGAACAGATTGGCCTATAGTTCTCGATATTGCTTTTATCACCAGCCTTATGAATAGGTACCAGAAAGCCAATTTTCCAAACTGAAGCGAGGCGTCCCGTTTCCAGAGATTTATTAAACAATAGTGACAGCGGAAGTGCGAGATACTCACTGCACATTTTTAAAAATAAAGCAGGGACGTTGTCAGGACCAGCACTCTTACTCACATCAAGATCATTCAACAATTTAAGGACGTCATCAGAATTAATATTAATAGACGACACAACAACATGAGAACTGGAAATGAAATTGTAGTCAACTTGTACTTTACTAACATAGACGCCAGAGAAGTAACGAGCAAACAGATCCGCGATACCGTTTAAGTCAGAAGCACTCGCCGACCCTAGAAACATTTCAGGGGGTAAAGTGTTGTCGGACCTAAGAGAATTGATGTAGTTCCAAAACTGCTTTACAAGCTTTATTTTGACTGAATTTTTCGTGGAGTTTTTTTAGTCAAATATTTGACACCATGACATACAGTGTAATACTTGCTTACCATGAACTACAGTAAAGAAAGGAACAAAAATCATACAGTAAAACTGAATAGCAAAATTAGTTGAGCAACACTTGTTTGGAAAATTATACTTCCCTTATTTTAGAAAAAAAAATTTCAGATTGATGGAATGCGGTTGGGGCAAGTGCCCCTTCTTACCACTCTGAAAGGACGCCCTTGGGACTGTTTCTCAAGAATTCTATGATTCGTAAACATATAACAGGACTCATATGATGCCTACTGATGAGTATATTATGCTACCTCTGCAACGATATATACAAAGATTTTTTTTGTGTACCAAGTATAAAGCTAATATTACACCATGCTGTCAAATATTTGACCAAACAAATTTGACGAAAAATTCAGTCAAATCTTTTCTGTCAAAAAAACAATGTGGCAAACAAAAATTTGACGATTACACTATCTGACTGTATTTGCCAGCCAAAATAGTCAAATATTAAACATAATGACATACAAGCTGAACTCATTGAAATGCGTTTTAATTTAACGGTTTTACACTGTTGAATTAAACTTAAACAAAATTATTCAACCCTGAAGTTCCAAACACAGTTCTAGTCTAATCACTAATCACTTGTACACTTAACTCTAAGTAGCAATTGCGGTATGTAAAATATGAACAATTGAATAAATATGTATGTACATATGTACATATATGGTGTATAGATATGTACATAAATAAAAATTAAAAATAAATTATTTGTTCTTACAGAGCCGGATAAATGCGAACATTTCAGCCTTATAATTCATACATTCCAACGCGAAGCAAATAAACTCTCTTACTTTATCTTACACTTTATATCACTATGAAAAATTAAATTCAGAATATGTAAAAATTGGAAAATCCCAATTTTCAAATTTCTCAGAAATAACGTTTCTAAAAAAACCACAATTCAAACCCCAACAATAAAAAAGAATCTAATCAACATTTAAATTCACCAACAGACTGAAACGGGCGATATTTCAAAACTATGTTTTCATAGAACTGTAGGAAGTATCTATATGAGCACTGTGGACGTAGACGATGTTATTATTTACGAAATGGCTTCGCAGATTATCATAACTGCGAGTTGTTGGTTTTTATTAAAAAAAATATATACCATAAATATTCTCATGAATTTACTGCAACTTCTTACAACAGATAGAGAGGGTCGAAACGTAATATACATAAAAAAAACTTTTTTATCGAAACAGAAGCTCATGTATTTTGATATGTTGAGATTATTTTTACTTTACGCATAAAAGCCAACTTTATCACTTAAAGTTGTTATCAATGCGCGCGTTATATTATTGTAGTAGATACTACTACTAAACAATTTTTTGTTTGTTTTCAATTTGATGCGATTATACATAAAAAGACGCTTTGAATTTCATACATTCCGCAACTCAGTTTATAATCACTACACGCCCAGCCTGATACCATTCCTGGACTTTATAATCATGCAGACTTTCAGAGCTGATAAGTGGGATACATTAACTCCAGGCGCGTAGCGTGAAACTTCGAAGGGCTAGCGCAATAACACGATCATGAAATTCAATGAATTCTATAATCATTAATACGTAGTTTTCATTCAGAAATAAAATTTCGATTGCTAAATTCCAGGAAGTAATGCCGAAATTCCGCGAAATTTAGCGATCGTATCGTTGCGCTAGCCCTACGAAGATTATCCTATATATTTTCTAATGTTTTTCTTCCTTGCCGTGACAGCCCAAATCAACCCTTAAGATAGTATTACGCTGTATGCCACGCTCTCAAATATTTGACTATTTTCTCTGCCAAATGCTGTCAAATGAAAATTTGACAGAACTTTTCATCAATTAAAATATTTGTCAGCATGGCATACAGTGTATTACACTCTATGCCATGCTGTCAAATATTTGGCTAAAAAAAAAATTAACGAAAAGTTCAGTCAAATTTTTTCTCTCAATAGAGCCAAAAAATAATAATATGGCAAAAAAAAATTTGACGATTATACTATCTGACTGCATTTGCCAGCCAGAATAGTCAAATATTGTACATAGTGGCATACAGTGTAATACAAGCTTAGGTTTAGCATCGTCGATAATATTTCTCTGATTGAATTTGGGACATTACGGTCCGATTTAAGTTTATTCTTCTAAGCTGCTCAACAAAGTGATTTTTTTTGTGGATGACTTGCCATTCCATCTCCTGGAGTGGGCGATGAAAGGATAAGAATTTTTGGGAAGTGGATATTGTTGAACAGAAATAAAAAATTGGGTGACGAAAAAAGCTAGAATCATAGGAGTTAAGATTTAAGAACATACAGGGTAGGCCAAATACAAGTTTCTTTTTAAAAATGCAATAAAATGAACAAAATTAAATTTTTTTCCATGTATTATGGCTTTATTAGTAAGAGTAAACATTCCCATTAATGATGGAACACAACTTCGTTCAAGTGGCTGCCTCGGCTGGCTGCGCAGTAGCGCATTCTGTCACTCCAATTTTCCAAGACCTTGTTGATGGTTTCAGGCTGTAGCTCACGGATTGCTTGGATGATATTGGCCTTAAGTGCTTGAATCATTTCTGGATTGTTGGCATAACATCGGTCCTTCACGGTTCCCCACAAAAAAAAAATCCAAAGGGGTCAAATCGCAGCTCCGAGGCGGCCAATTGACATCGATTTGGGAATTTGGTGCGTAAAAGATCGATTGTGGAATGAGCTGTGTGGCATGGCGCGCCATCCTGCATGAACCAGAGGTCGTCCAAATCCATGTCTTCAATTTCAGTAAAAAAAAAGTCGGATAACATGGCTCTGTAACGTTCACCGTTGACTGAAACGTTGTTGTTGTTCCCACTCCCACTCACTTTGGAAATAAGTTTTCAATATTTCCCAACGTTGTTCAAGCGTAAAGCGACTCATTTCGTTTCGCGGAGGTATGATACTGACTTTCTGTCAAGATTTCTAGCGGGAAACAGCTTTCAGTGTCAAAATAACCTATGATTTAAAAAGAAACCACTATAGATGGCCCACCCTATAATCTAAACTTTCATCTTTACTTTGATTTCGTCTAAGGCCCGGACTACATGGTCGGGTTTTGTTCCGGTGCGGAGAAACCTTTTCGTGCTCTGCTTTTTTCCGGAGTCATGTAGTCAATGAGCTAAAATCTCATAACTTTCTATGCGACATGGTTTTCATTCTTTCCGGAAGGGGGCCTATTCTCTCCGGGCCGAAAAAAATACCATGTAGTCCGGGCCTAAGAACACAATTTCATTGAATTTAAGATTATCATTAAGATATTAACAAACTATGTATAATATAAATATATTTCGGGTCTACAGTAGTCCATTGACAAGTAGATAACAATAGTTTACTAAAGTAGAGGTTGTAGATTTAGTGGCGAGATTTTATTGGAAACAAAATTCTTAATCTCTGTTTTTTCTTCGTGATTCGACGTGATAAAAGACATGCAAAAAACAAATCAAATCGGATTAGAGTCGACTTTTTCTTCACCTAATGCACTACAAGCCCAGGCCTTGACCTACGCGATAATTTTGCTTCAATCGAATTATTTTTAGGGCTATCAGCTCCGGAAACACTGATATTGAAAGAAGTATTTAAAAACAGACTTTATCTCACGTTCTTGTCAAATTTTAATTGAAGATTCCAATAAAAAATGCTCAACGATTCGCCAAAATCGCCAGTATCAAGACTTTTAATTTTCGCGAGAGCGAAAGTTAAGTCCAACAATTTTTAAATGTTCAGGACAGCATTTTAAAGTTTTTTTCTAGATCATGTCCATCCAGACTTAAAATAGTTTATACCAAAATGTTATTAAGACAACTATAGGTTTAAACAACTTCTGATAATCTAATCTATTTGAAATTCAATTTTCTGAATTTTAAACTTAACAAAGAAAGACTTTAAATTTTCTAAAATGATATTTTGAAGCATTTTTTGGTACATTTTCTAAAGTAGAAATGGGTATCGTAAACGACGCCAATTATTAAGCAAATATATTGTTACATGCTACCCTGACAACTCGCACAACTCGATCAGTTTCCAGTGAGAAAAACAACAACCTCTCAATATCTAACTGGAAAACAGAAAAACATCCTTGCAATAGCCAATGAGATATGCGTGGAAAAATTTGGTTGCGAGTAGGGTGAATATAAACACGGCTACTACTATTCAATGTATATCAGGCTTTAAGTCGAGTGACTTCTTTGTTCATCTTTGTCTGAGACCTTTAGCTAACTCTTTTTGTCCTGTGCTACTGTCAATGACTTCACCTTCTAAACCTTAGTTTTTCCCCTCCTTGCAAAATGTTAAATAGACACTCTTGGCTCTTGTCCATTACAACCGTTTCACCTTTTCGGAAGCGCCCAAAAAAGGCTTTTGCACAGAACTTCTTGAGAATAAATCGCGTTCTACAAGACGAAGTCTAACTTCACTTTTTCTGCCCTCGATCTCAAGTGAGTAGAAGTATAGTACTACACAGTTCTAAAAAACTATCTTCAGTAGGGTTTGTTTTCTAGGACGCCTAGATCATTTGAAGCTCTCTGAACATTCTGTTTCTAATTTTTTTTATAAAGCGAGACACAGTAAACTTGCTAGCTGTTATAGAAAGATTTTCTACAGCTAGAGCAACAAGAAAACTCTTCTTTTCACTAGTCAGTTGAGATATTGTTCACACTTTTTCGGATACTTTAAACATACAGAACGACCCCACGGTAATTAATAGTTTTGTCTTAAAATTGTGTACCACCAATAAAATAGTCCCAATTCGAAACTCGCTAATGCGTACTTCGGATTTATTTACAAGTCATTACGGCGTTTATTTTGTCCACCATTGGACAAATTCTACTGTATCCACCTCCTCCGTCATATTCATTCACATGATTAGTGTCCTTACAAAACGGCAAGCTCAGCCACTGATGAAACGATTAAAGATAATCGAGTAGTTCCGTTTTATTCTGACAGTACTCCATTATACCACGTCTTCTCCTAACTTCGATGTAGAGTAGAAACACAAGTTTGACCACAATATCATTTTGTTATTAAATTGATCTCACAGTTATTGTAAGCATGGGGTGTGTTATGAATGTTTAATTTCCGAACACTCACGTTACCGCTCGAACTCCCACTATGCATAAGATTTAAAAGGAAATCCCGTCTGCAAATCCAAATTGCACTCTAAAATTCATTACTACCGCGTACAGGGTACACACCATCTACAGCATGACCCACGCTAGGTCTTTTCTAAATAATTCATGATTGCCCTTTTACTGCGGGAAATACCTTGTATTGTGAATTGATCCAAAACGCTACTCTAAACGACCTTTCTCACAAGGCCAAGGACAGGGAGGCAATTAAGCAATCAACCAGAATTCTTTGTACGACTTATAGTATGCCTGACCCGCAATATACCAGACCAGTGTCCAGTGGTCACCACACAATAACACTTTGGCCACTATACACAATTAATTTCTGCGTTAAAAGCAGTTCGGACAATAGTCAGCTTGAATTGAGTGAAAATATTCAATTCAATTCAGAAGTATGTATTTCGCCCACAAAGTGGGTCGTGTTTATTCCCGTAGTTATTTAAGACGTTGTTTGTGATTCCAGAAATGTATTATTGATCTTAGGAATCTTGCTGAGCCGTAAAATGGCACTTGAGCAGAATGAAAGCTGGGCAAATTTCAAATTGCGATGACGTCATTTCATTCAAGTAATATAATCAAGATTTCTTGATTCCTCAATTTCATTTAGACGATACGAACTCCGTGCTTGAGACGAAGAACAACATTACCCCCATGAACTGATGGTTACTTCGATAATCTTACTTCTTCGTCACTTAAGAATTGTGAGTAAAAACGAGTATCCGCATTCACATCATGAATGTATTATATTTACATGTGTTTTAGGAGTATGAGCGGTTGGGGAAGAAGCCAAGATTTCCGCAGAGGAAATAAAAAGAAAATTTGATCTCAGAATTATTTTACTTATTTATTTTTCTGAAAATATCGTACATTTTTGGTGTAATAAATACTAAATATAATCAACTAGCAAACATACATATTCTCGTTTTTATATTCTAGAAATAAGTCCTAACTGTCGGTACCAAAGGTGGTATATGTACATACTAGTTTATAAGCAGCGGGATATATGGTGCAAGGCAGGAAAAATTGAATTTTTATACCGTTTCCAAGATTCGAGTATGTATGTAGTTTTTAAGAATTTTTTGCAATTTCTTTTATTAATATCATTAACTTCTGAAGCGATAATGATACTTCATTGAATAATTGAAGAATAATTTGTTACGAGTTGAAAAGAAATATTTGGAGCTTTGAAAAATGCTCTTTTTTATTGTTCTATGAAATAGATTTAGAATTTAAAGCTGTTTTTAAACAAAAATTTTCGTTCACGTTCATTTAACTGAAAAATGTGATCGTTTACTTAATTTTTTTTTTTTTGATAATATAAAAATGCAATTTGTTATCTTTAATATGAGGGTAAATTTATTGCTCTAGCTTAAGCAGTTACATTAGGTATCCACCTTTAATGTAAATAATTTAAACAATTGAGCAATTCTTCTTTTTAAAAGAGCTGTAACTTAGAAAGAAGAATTACGTCTCGCAAAACGTTCCGTACCCAAACTGCTGATATCATTCTGATTCTGCTAATTGCGGGTAGCACTGTCTTTCCTAACACGATCTTGAAAGAACTGGGCTTCCCCTCAAAAACAGTTAGCAATTTCATTAGCTATGGCAAACTCAGTGCATTTCTATGAAGAAAATATCCTGGGTGAGAAACTAGTCACAAAAATGTTTTTAGGCTGCCTTCTATTTACATAAACAGCTTACCTTACCTTGGCTAACAAACAACTTCTCTCACGATACAGTTTACGAACTAAGTTCAACATTTCTTTAGCTTGGTTTTGCACACGAAGTTTTTCATCTCGTTATACCCAATTGCTCAGAGCTAGACGCTAGACGAGCAGCGTATTCTCTACTCGAATAACAAAAAACAAACACCTTTAAATATAACCACGTTTTTCCTCGAAATAAAACACATCAACCGTGACATAATTTCCACTGGAATTTATTTCGGGACATACAACCAGTAAAGTTATAAAAACGTCCTGAAGTATACAAATAGCCTGTTTTATTGATGTCTCTAAAAAGGCTCGTTAACGTGAAAGGTAACATTTACGACGTCTTCCTTACCGATACTTCTGAAGCGAGCTAATTAAACAAGCTCCTGTAAACGTAAATGACCCCTGCCTAAATTTCTTCTAAGATTTTTCTACACCACACTATTGAATCAATCGATTGACTATTTAGATAGGCAGGTAGCTACTATTATTTTTGTTTATTATTATTTATTGCTGGCACGATTCAAGCCACAGTCATTGATCTCTCTAAAACAAACTAAACAAGATCATTAAAATACTGTTTATGCTCCCATCAGCTGTGGTTTCCCTTACGGAAAAGCAAATAAACTAATCAACTCATTAAAAGTTGTACTTAAACATTTGAGTTTTGTACCCGGACGTATGTACATACATCTACATGATTTTACGGTCTTCTGGTTCGAAATAATTAAAGTAAGATATTTTGAAAATAATTCTTAAACACTACTTTACACAATCGAATTTTCCGTCGAATTTTTCAGATTTATACGACCGTAAAAAGCAATATCTTCGACCAAATTTTCTTTGAATATTTAGATTCGAAAGAAAATGTGATAGGAAATTCGTTCGTGTAGAGCGGGCTTAATTTCAAATCGGATTTTTATCGCATCAAATGTTTGAAACCCTAAATATGATAGCCTAAGCTCAGCATTATATACAAATTAAATATTTTATCTGAAATATGTGAGCCGTTTATTTTGAAAGTGGCATAAGTTACTTTGTTTTTAAATCGAGATATTTAAGGGTTTGCGTTTTAACATGTTTAAAAATATTGATGCCAACTTTCGAGAAAATTTACTTGGATTTGTTAAAAGTGAGATGAAACAATTGCATCAAGAGGTTCTCGGGAAGTTGCTTCGTGTTGTATAACACATCTTCAGAATGTCACAACTAAATTTTTTTGAAAAAGTGACTTATGCTACTTTCAAAATTAACGGCTCATGTTATTCATTATTCGTTTAAAAATTATTAATATAATATTTCATAATTTAATATACTCAAAATTTTTTTATTTGTGATTTATTTTTAGTATTTCTAATAATAATATTTCTTGTTATCAAGCTTCCGCCTCTACAGCATTATATGCATTTTAAAATTAACAATGGTTGTTAGTGAAATATAAATTAAGTAAATTGACGAGGAGGAACATGAATAAGTAGAAATGTTCGTATGAAACTAAAGAGGGAATTAACGATACAAAAGTAATAATAAAATACAACGAAAAGACTAAAAATTAAAGTTAGAGAATGGAGTTTCAAGAGAAGGATAATTAAGGCTATCCTTACATTTTTAAATAATAATATGCTTCCTGAAGAATTAATATAAAGTTCGTGGAAAATAATCTTATTTTCGGACATATTTAATTGTAGCCTTTCCAGAAAAAATGTTCACCTCGCTACACTTAACGGATTAGAGTAATACTTGGCGAGTAACGTCTTCTCCAGTAGTACTTTATACTTTGTCTTCTTACCTGAAAAAAAACTCTTATAGACAAAAATGCAACTATTACCCAAATCTACTTCAACTCGATAAAACGAAATCTCCACGCTGAATTTTATTAAAGATTTCTCATTATCAATTTTAAAATTAAATCGAGATAATGTTTACATAGAACTTGGCTAAATATATCCATTCGTTCTCATTTCATACTACGAACAATGTTTATTTTTAGACAACCGCAACATAGGCAATAAACTCTCCAAATATACCGCAAGTATTTAACAAATTGCATTATTCTATTTATTTGTCCTATGCCAACAATCAAGGCAATTACCGTGATGTACGGATGGTCAATTCCCAGGATAGAAATGACACAATTTGCAAATCTGAATTTATGTGTATAATATGGAATTGTCAACAGGGTGTGTTTGTGGACAATTGAATCATTTTGGAAAATACCGTGTATTGCTTGTGAATTGATTTTTAAGACGTTATTTTTATCGTATTGAAATAATTTAAATCTCTATATATAAAAATGAATGTTTGTCTGTCTGTTTGTCCTGTATAGGCTCCTAAACCACTCATCCAATTGCGATGAAACTTTGGTGATTTGTTGAGGGTACGCCCTCGATGGTTTCTTCGTTAACAAAATTATTTAACAGTTGGTGGTTCGCGAGTTATTTCAACATTTGAGTGTTTTTCATATGATTTAGCGGCAGTTCGTTTTCGGTGTATTAGTTATGCCTATTCCTATTACTAAATGGTATAAGAGGATAGTGGATGGAAGATGGAATATGGAGGATGGAAGATGGAGAATGGTGGATAGAGAATGGAGGATGGATGATGGAGTTTGGGGATGGTAGATGGAGGATAGTGGATAGAGGATGGTGGATGGAGGATGGGAGATGGTGGGTAAAGGATGGAGGATAGAGGATGGAGGATAGAAGATGGAGGATGGTGAATAGAGGATGGTGGATGGAGGATGGAGGATGGTGGATAGAGGATGGAGGATGGTGGATAGAGGATGGAGGATGCACTTCAATAACTGGAAGCAAGACTAGAAACCACTGGCTTTGCAGCGTGAACAACGGGAGAAACAGGAGCAATGTATAAACGGGAGAAACGGTGAGAAGGATGAGATCAACAGGAGCAACGGGAGTACCAGGGGCGATAGAACAACGTGAGCGTAGCCGCGGTACGCGGCTAGTGGTTTGATATTTCCAAATTGCTGAGCTTTTTACAGTGGTTGTTGTAGCAGTTGCTGTTTGCAGCACCCTTGAAAAGATTGGTTTGGTGTTGTATGGTATACAGCATATAAAAAAATGTTGTATGGCATATTTTATGTAAATATGTCCGACCTCGGCCTCGATGTCAAGGAAGACGGCGGGAGTAAATTCTTTGAAAGACAAAGCTTTCTCCATAGAGGTATATATACTGGAGATGACAAGCAGCGATTGGGTTGAAGGCGGACGTCGTCGCATTCACTTGCACGCAAAACAACAATAATTGACATAACGAACCTGTGTTATCTCACTCACTCTCACGCTAAAACAACAACAACGACCCTGTTTTGTCTCACTTCTCATCGTGTTTTTGGCTTCAAAGCGCTTTATACAAAACCGGTGGCTTGTCATCTCCAGTAGCTCTATGGCTTTCTCCAACCCAAACAACACCTCGTGTAGCGCGGTTTCGTTCGATATACCTTGGTGTAAGCATGTTGTGAGCTCGACAGGGTGTTGTCACGCGGTGTTTCGCGGATGTGAGCTCCAGCAACCTTTCGAGGGATTTTTCAATAAGAACCAAGTCCTTCGTTTGGGTAGAGCTTAGTTTTCCGCCTTGGGTATAAAAATCACACGCCCCTTCCGCCTTCCTCCATTTGCTGCGAATGTGTCAGAGAAAATGGAATATCGCTAGTAGCCAAGGCGTTAGCTAGGACAGCGCTTTTTGCAACAATATTAAATCGCCAGGAGTAGACGGAGTGTTTCAGAAAGTACAGAAACCATTGAACGCGAATATTCAATTTTTAAAAAAAATATTAGTTATATAAAAAATTCACAATACATATTTCTTCCAACGTTTTAATTTTTATTACACTTTAAACTATGGCGCGAGATTTTGATTCGTGAAATTTCGAACACGCAAGATATTTATTTAGTAGATTTCAATATATTTGATAACATCCCGTATTGTACTATTTTCAGTTCTATGACACCCTGCATTATCTCCATTTGAATACAAACAGCACACAATATTCTCACATTTTAATTTAAATCATTCCAATCTATTAACCGAGATCTTAGTCGTCTGCTCAAATACTCGTAGTTGGTAGGCGCAGCCATTAATTATAACTATGATGAAATAATTGCTAAGTTCCAGGCCATTATTGAGCTTGAGTGCTTCATATATCGCATTACGTAAAATCCTTAAAATCCATAAACAAAATTCACTTTAAATATAGGGAATATAAGCTGGATCCTAGATTTAAGTCAGGGATACAATACGTAATTATTAAAGTATGTAACGTAATTCGTGACATATTCTAATTAGCTAGAAGACCTTATGCGTAATTAAGTAGGTTGGGATGGAGGCGTTCAGGTGAATTAGTCGAGGTTTTTTTTCCACTTGTCCAATCTTATTATTTATTGCTCTAAAAACAATAGGTTGTAGGCATAAGGAAGGAGTGGCATAGCATTAGTAGCTCTTCCTCTAATTATTTTGGCAGGTACTTGGATTTTCAGACCCAAATTAGATCCTTACGTACGAACAACAGGTGTGAGCAACACAAAGTCGAAATTCTTATGAAAATTCGTATTACAGCTTATGCGATTTTCCTGAATGTATGTGGTTATTCTGTAATATTAAATATACGTAAAGGGATTTTCGTGGAATCCAATTTCTTATTTTCGTGGGTACAGAATGAATGGAAACCTATTTCATACGGATATTTAGGCGATTACTTCTTATAGCACGTTATCGATATAGGTACTAAACAAATCTTTTCTTGTACGCTTTTATGAGAATGCTTACATCTGGTATCTTGTTTTCATTAGTAATGGAGAAATTTTGATGCCCTCAACTCAACCCCGAAGATAATACCGAAATAATGGCTCCAGCTGGTCCAGATATTATTGTACCATTCTAAAGCTAAAGTGAAAATTAATATTCGCATAAATTAAGTACCTACTTGTGAAAGTAATGCAGTCTAGACTCTTCAATTTTATCGACGAAACGTTAAATCACGCAAATTTCATTCAAGAGGATATCTACATACAGCTACACCTAGAAACATGAAATTTTGGCAGTATTTTCGTACTGTAAATTGGACGACGCCCGCTTATCATAATTGCGCAGTACCTGTGTGTCATGTGAAAATATTTTAAATGGTCTTAAAAGGTCCAAATATTAATCACGATAGTAAGAAGTTTAGAGAGTTGCTGCCGTTGAGAAAACTCACACAACAGTTCATATCATTTGCAGTGCAATAACATTGCTAGTGACTTAAGGGGTCCATAGACGGGCATGCATGCGTGTTATTCATGCATGTCGCAATATGTTTTGGCTACGCCCATAAAAATTAAAATTTTTTGATTTCCATCATGCCGCATGATGGCAGACCCACACATTCAAGTTTCAGACCCATACACTCATGGAAGAATGACATGCATGCGTGCCCGTCTATCGGCCCCTTTAGGTGAAATATTCATCAATTATCTATTATCTTACGTCCCATGTTTTTCGTTTTAAGTCTTACAAGCATTTTCATTGCTATTAAAAATTCACAATCGCAAATTTTCAGGAATATTTGTATGAGGCTAGGAAAAAGTATTTTCTACTTTTTTGTCCGTTTCAAAAACGTGATTTTTGAAAAAAATTTTTCGTATTTAACTTCCGGTACCCAAATAATTTTTTTTCCTATACATATACAGTAGAACCTCTATATAGTGATCACCCAAGGGACTGTGCAAAACTGGTCACTTTATTCGATTGGTCAGATTATAAAAATAATTTAACAAATAAAATCCGTTTCTGATTTACATCGGGACCTGAAAAAATGGCAACTTTAGGCAAGTGGTCAAGATAGGAAGGTGGTCACTTCTTCAGGTTCTACTGTATTATATTTTCAAAAGTCATCCGCTGCGTGCTTCTACTGCATTGATATCTGGTGCAGTGAAACTTACTTAAATGGGGGAACTGATGATGTCGAGAGATAACTTTTTACGGTATTATGTCACTGTCTCCTGTCTCTGTTTTTTTCTCTTTTTATCTGATCCGAGATTCTCTCGTCACACTGTTGGTTTTTGTGTTTGCGCAAATTGTAAGCCTGCTGGTTGGAGATGCGATTATAAATTACATGCTCCAATTGGGTTTGAGTCCTAGCTAGATGATACTAAACTATTTAGTCGGAAATTTTTGTGATTTCCTGTTTAGTCCGAACAACTATTCTGAAAAGTGTATTACAGTAAAACCTGTATAAAACGGACCCTCTATATAACGGAATTCTGCCATAACGGAAAAAGAAACTGGGAAGGGAGCATTGTCTACCTGTCCAACGCGGAAACGGAACATGATTCGCGGAACGAAATTTTTTCACACAAAACGGAAAATGGTTGAAATGGGAAATGAATGGATATGAGTATGACAGAAATGAAAGACGGAAAACGCTATTTAATTTAATTTAATTTCAGTAATTTCTAGCAAGGGTGAAAATATCAAGTTTCTGAAAAAAAATGTCTCGAACAGGCATTTTTAGGGACCCTTGCTAAAAATGAGTTTTACAGAAAAATTTCTCGGAAATTGTAAAAATATGAAGTTTCTGAAAACGGAAGACTGTATAAAGCGGAAACCTGCTAAAACGGAACGAAAAGTTGGGTACCACAGCATTCCGTTTTAGACAGGTTTTACTGTATTAGTTATTATATAGTTATAATATAAAATAATAACAAATTTATTGACAGCTTGAAGTGCAAACAACTTTGTACATTCTACAAGCTTTTAAATTTAAAAAAAAAATAGTGAAAAAATTTGTACTAACAACAAAATAAGAAAAGAAACAAGTACTGTGCCCACTTTTTAACGATATACGAGCATACGCGGATCGTTAAAACAGCTTGCATGTAATAATTCTTTCTAGGGCATGTATGTCAGCATTTTCAATTTATGCCACACTCTTAAAAATTAATTCCGTACCATAAGAATTTTTCTTGATCTGTATCATTTTCAATAACGTGAAGTTCTAAAAATAATTACTCTCATAGTTAAACTCGTAGAGAGACGGGTCATTAATTGAAAGCATGTGGCTATCATACAGAAATAATATGCATAACATGATTTCTATAGTTCCTACATCACAGAATTGTAGCGAAATGTTTATTCCTGGATACTCTCAAGTGATATGGCCAAGACGTTTTAAATATGGCATTTTCGAATTTTTTTATTACTATACGAGAGTGTAAAGTAGTCTAGTAGGTAGATACTCGCACTGTACTACTCCTAGAAGAGCGGTCATATACCGCCATCTAGTTAATATTTTTATTACATCATTGCAGCCTAATAAAATTAAGTGAAGATATTTATATACATTATCTTGAAGACAACATCATCGTCATGGCATGATTACTTTTGGGCTTTTTATGATTTAGCCACTTGTTGACAGGCCACGTTCCTATTAGAGTGTAACTTAAAACTTAGGAGCTGTATAAATATTTTAAAGAATTTTTTAAAGTAGCGTTTTATTATTCACGATAGTTATGAATTTTACGAGTATGTATGTACATACATACGAGTATGTTATGCAGCATGTGGAGTTTCTTAATTAAAAACATTAATTATAATAATATGCATGGTGAACTTGACTTCTCTTTATGAATTCTAAACCGAATTTTTTATGTCTTAAGCTGTTTTAAAAAATTGAATTTTTAATCCAATTTTTACTTGAAATTTCCAGTATATGGTATTCCATTTTTTCAAGTAAAAGTACGCATTTCAAGCACTTTTACTCGAAATTACTGGTATTAATAAATTATTCATGTACTTTTCAACTGAACCGTACAATTTACATGAAAAGTCTCACAAAATTACTCAACATTTCGAGTAAAATTAACTATATTTATATATGAATTGAAAATTACGTTCTTTTTCATGTAAACAACGATGTTGGACGCTTCGTTCGATTTTATGTTCTACTGAAATGAAAATGAAACGCCTTCGGTGGAGCAGTGGCTACGCGCGCTAAACCTACGCAGCAAAACCATAATTGATCGCGGGTTCGGTTCTTAAATACAGCCAAGAGTTTTATTTAGGGTAAGTAAGTAATTTTTTGGTGAATGTTTTCACAGTACATGTTGAAATGAAAATGCAAGTTTTCCGGGTTCAATACTGTTGTTGTTTATTTTGCGTGACGTTTCGGACTCGACTGACTGTTTGATAATGGACTCAGTCGAGTCCGAAACGTCACGCCAAATAAACAACAACAGTATTGAACCCGGAAAACTTACATTTTCATTTCAGTAAGTAAGTAATTAAGAAATAATATTAGAAGTAGAAATATGTATATATTAAAAAGTGCTTAATTATACACTTCATTTAGAGTGTAAATTCAAGAGAATATCCAGTGAATTTGCTGCTTTCGAAGATGAAATTTACTCATTGCAAATTGAAATTTACTGACCGAAAATTGAAAATTACTATCAAATTGACTTTTACTTGAAAAGGTGAGTCATATTTGCCTACTATGCAAAAGATGTAAAATTTAATGGATTTTTTATTGTGTAGTATTACACTGTATGGCCACGCTGTCAAATTGCAGTAATAAGCAATGCGCAATAGCGAATTTGACCAAGCAGATACTGTGAGATTAATTCGAATTCACTATTTCGCATTGCTTATTACTGCCATTTGACCTAACTAGTACCAAATTTCGACTTACAATTTTTTAAGTTATATTGTGAGTTCTGTAAATTGAATGCAGACATTTTTACAGAATTTTTGTATAAAATTATTCATCGAATTTGCTTCATATTCAGAACTTTATCTGCAACTACTGGCAATATAAAGTGTTTTAAACGTTCTGTAGTGTTTTAAGAAATTTCGTATGGTTGCTACCCGAAGGAGTAGGTCGTTTTTGATAAAATATTGACAAAAATTTGATGTGCTTCAAAATAATTCTCCTATTTGTATATTAAGAATTGTGAGCAATACTATAAACAATCTGCCGAGGTTTACAATTTTCAAAAACCTTTTGATGAGAAATATATTTGTGGAACCACGAGGAGGGAATAGCTATAATATTCTTTATAGATACAGCTTCTATGGTGGACAAAATTTCTATACTAATACCCTGTACAGACTATGCGTTTTAAACGCGTTTAAGTAGGCAAAATGAACGAGTTAAAAAAGTAGTGACATCATACTAGGCAACTCGGTTTATTTTGATACATGACAGCTTGACGTGATTTGTTTTGACAAGTAGATATTCAGCTGTGTTTCATTCGCAAATTTATGGTTTCTAAATTATTTGAAACACAAGTGTTTGTATAGCAGTAATGAAAAGTAAATTAATTAGCTAATGCAGTCGTTGCATAAGCACAAAATTCAGTTTCTGCAGCATTAAATAGTTTATTTTAAAGTTTACTTCGATTTCCGCGAGGGTCGAAGTACATGTTTTCGGTTAAACGCGTTTAATTCGATTTAAACGAGTTAATCTCGTAGTCTGAACGTAGTATTAGGAAAACAAGCCTCAAGTTTCTCCTTAAAACTTCAAAAGATCACTACATTTAGCAGTGCCAGTTTGGCAAATCTATGCGCACAAAAAATTCATTATTTGTAGATGTGATTACAATTTTGATCAATGATTTTATCTAATCTAATCTCAATTTATGATTTTCAAACATTTCTGCTTAAGTTAAATGTAAAATAAATACTCTGCGGTATAAACACAAAGTTTTATCGATTTTTTAAAACTATTTTTCCAGATAATTAAAATCCCTTCATTTTTTTTTTGCCTGGCAGTATTCAGTTTGTATGTTTGTAACACGCAAAGTATGTACATTTTACACACATATATCGGAAATTTTTCGCAATTTTGATCGACGCAAATGTAGGCATAAATTTTCTTGTCAGTTTTTACTCAGAACTCGATTGAGCTATTAAAAGTGGGAACAAACTGATGACTAAATAAGCACGGCAGATATTGCATGTCTATTACTTACGTACTTATGCAAATATCTTGGAAATACCTTATTAGTGATTGGAAAAGTTTCGGTTGTGTTACGAAAATTCAGAAATAGTATTGCCAATAACTACAGACGTTTTTATACACGTAAAATACTGTACAACCAAAAAACAACTCAATTTAGTTAATGGCGTGTCAATAGTACCCAAATATATGACGGTCGCATCAAAATCACAAAATCACTATAAAACACCTGTTGTTGTGCACGTACCTATATGGTCTAAGACCGTGATTTTTATAGCAATCCTTTCATGCATCAATAAAACCATTAACTTTTCGGCTGAGATAGAATACCGAAAACCGGTTATTTACGAGGTATTCTGTAGGTAATCCTAAGATATATGTGTGTCCAGTTGTTATTGGCGTCGCTGTTACTTTAAAGCCCATTCGAGTTGTGGATAGATGCCGTGCTTGTTAGGTCTCTGTGTGTGGATTTTTTATTGATGACAATCATAACAGCACACCTGGAAAATGTATGTGATATTATTTCACACTGGATTTTACCTGTATTTAGATACACCCATACATAGCTCAACTGTTATTAAGCATAGCACGATTTCAGTTTAAAGTTTCTGCAAAACATCGCAATGTTTGTTTGTACAATCTCTAAAATGAGTCTGGTTCGTGCTCGGCAGATTAAATTCGATTTAACTATTTCTCTTACCTGTCGGTATAGTTGATACATATACATATTTAGTATGCACTAGTATTAGATAATATTTTGTTTGTACACTTTCCTGCCTTGGTTACCTGTATACGGCAGATACAGGTAATGGTTGCCATGAGTGCAATATTAATTAATGCCAAAGGCCGGCCATAATATATGGCAGATAGCATAACATTACTATTTCCATTCAACCACAATCTAGAAGTGTGAGTAGCGAATTTTCTCTGAAATTTCTATTTCCTTGTTGAACTTTTAGTGAATTTGTGGTAATTTGTTGGAAAACATAAAATGTGACGTAGAGATACTTGACGTGAACTAACCGCTGCACTACTCAGCTAAAAAGCTTGTCCAGTACGTTAGTCACGCCACGCTTTAGATCGAATATTAGCTACAACTACAAAGCTAGTTTCGCTTTGATAATTTACTGAAAGAGCAGTTTTTGTGAGGTTGTAGACCTTGCTCTTGACCGACACGACAACCAAAGCAGATATTCGAAATCTTCTGTCTGGTTTTTGATCAGAGAAGCTAGTGGTTTTTACTGAAGGTTCAATGAATCATTCGAACGCCATCATAAAGGTAACTTATGATAATGTCTTCTCAGAGTATTTCATTCATCATCATTAGCTACATGTATGCCGATTAGTAAAGGTGTACTTCACCATATTCCATAACACATTATAAATTAATGATGTGGTCACTCAATCACCTTTTTCCTAGTTCCGAACTTATTTAATTGAAAACCTGGTGGCATTGCGGCTCCCAGTTTCATTTCTTTTTATTTAGTGTAATTTTATTTTCTATCATATAATGAGCTCCAGACCAAAAAAAATTATTTATCTTATTTTTTTTTCAGTCTTGACCAAAAACACCAAATCAACTTGCCCATAACTCACGATGTGAGACGTTGAAATTTGGTATCAACTCGCTTAATAGGACTCAGTTCTGTAAATTTAAAGATGGTCCTACTCTTTTGAGCAGTTTCCAAACGAAAGTCCTTAAAGAACGTGTTCAAATATTTCCCATAAACTTCCGAGCACTACAAGCTATAAATTTGTTATATGCTTCATCTCAATTTTTTAACACTATACTATATACTGGGTAGACCTTATCCAATAGTGTGGTTGTGTTCATGCGTGCAAAATTTCAAGTTCTTAACTTAAATTATAATGAATAATAATAATAATTCAAAGACTTTTCTATGGGTGGTACCCGAAGGGGTGGAAGGATATCGCCCATTACCGAACTTAGCCTTACATTTTCCATTTTACGGATGGTGACAAAATTTCAACTTCCTAGGCCAACGCATTCTTGAATTGTCATGCTAACGGACGGACGGACGAATAGCAAGCGGATTTGGGGCTTCTTGGCTACAACTGAATATAAAATACTGTACAACTTTTTTTCGTCGGAGGCTCGATTCTATGCGATACAAGCTTTTCGGGCTAGATTAAACTTACACTACTCTATGATTTCATCTAGAGTACAAAAAATGTTATCAGGGTAAATCCTTGAAGGAGCTACTAAACTTAATTCAATAAAACATAGTGTGTGTTAGGAAGTCTATTCTTCTATGGCGGTATAGTCAAAGCCGGTTTGAAGAACAGAATTTTTTTTATCGAAGCTTGACACATCAAAATGATAACTTACTAGTATGTAAGGGTGCATTGCAAAATGGTATAATGAAAGACTTTCTAAAAATATACTTGTAACAAATAGTGAAAATAGTGCTGTACGTTAACATTTATTGTTATTTCAATTTTAATCTGTTTCTAACGGAAATAATAACTAGAACACAGATAATCTCTCCCCTTTCAGAGGATACTTTTCAAATGAAAACACAATTTAAAATTGATTAGCTGACAATAATAATAATTGTCGCAGTACGAATTATATGCCGTTCAACAAGTCTAAAAGTGATTATATCACCATGACTTTAGTGTTATGGTCTTTTAAGAAAGATAACACCGTTTTCGTTTTAGCTGAAAACTTTCTTCAATGGGGAAATTCACAGACTTGCTATTATCTTTTATGTATACAACATTATGTAAACAATAATTGTTGATTCATTTGTTATTTGAAAATAATGAACTAATCCATTTGTTGATTTAATTAAGGATTATTACTTTTATTCGCGTTAATGTCACTATGCGCTATACAATTTAATGACAATGAAAATGGTGAGTGATGAATCGGACCTAAATAATGAGGAAAGTATTAAAATATTTTGTAGGAGGACTAGAAGCGTTATTATCAAATGCAGGGCACGAAGGAAGTCTCAGTCAGAATACATCCCAACCTTATCCGATTTGGAATATGAACCCAGTTGAGCTCCTTTATTAGATATACTCGTAAATCTAAATGGAATCTCGAAAAAGCTGAATCAATGAAACTTATAGGAGTGGAAGTGGAAAATTTACAACTTCTAACTATCTATTCTGATTCTGAGAAGTGCGTGCTACTATTTTTTTCTGTTGCCCTGTCCACCCTTACCATGTGATTTTAAGCAAAATGAAAACAACATTTTTAGATTTTTCTTTTACTAAATAGTCAAATTTCCTCTATTCTGTTACTTTTGCAGATGATCGGAACGAAAATATTCTGATTAGAAAATTTTCTCATCCGGGTATTTATAACAATTATTATAGTTGCTATATTATTAACCTAAACAGTATTACTAAAATATGTACAAATCTAACTTAACTTAACTTAATCTAGTTTAACTCGAGAAACTATCTCAAAAAATTTATAAAATTGGGAGAATTTTTAGAAAATCGATGACTTAAGACGATATTTCGGAATCTACCCTACTCTTACTCTACTCTTCTTTTTTTCTGAGTCAATGTTCACTGAAAGTTTCATATTTTGTCTGGTGATCTGTTAGGTGTACAAAAATGCGTACTTATTTTTGTTTGAATAAAAACTCATTTGAATACTGTATTTCGTAAGTATTCAGCTTCAGCCCCCTTCTCAAGCCATAGCTGTGCATTCACGGTATGTTTTACGTATGGAATACTTTTTGATTTTAGTTACTGCCATAGAGATATAAATACTGGAGACGACAAGACGCCGTTTTTGTATGAAGCACTTTGAAGCATTTTGAAGCAAAATTGAACGTTTTTGTATGGAACGTTTGATGGCAGGTGGTAGTGAAATGCAAGTAGTAGCCTAGTATTCAAATGTTTGGCGTTTTTTGTGTTCAAGACCGGAGTATAACAGAAATGTGAGTAAGATGCTAATAGTAGCATAGTGTTTATTGCCGGTCCTTTGCGAGGAATCGTTCGGCTTCAAAATAGTCGCTGCTCGTCATCTCCTGTACATATATCTCTATGGTTACTGCCATCGACACTACCGAAATCATCGAAGCTATTATATTAAAAACTATGGAACCATCGAAATAGATCCCTCCAAAATGCTTTACTGTGTTTGCCAACTCCTGTATAAATTCCAAGCTCTTATCCCAAAGAGTTCTCGAGATTGAGACATGATTTATTAGAACTATTGGTATCCTCCTACTTTCGAGCTGGCTCTACTACCGCCATAAATTTTGTTCAGCATTCTCCCGTCGTGTATAAAAAAATCTAGTTTGGCCTCTTGGCTCCTCCCTGAGAAGTATTAGGCGTCCTTGCACAGATAACGTTTGATATTTAACGTGCCACGGGGTCTTAATTTCACGGCCTTCTTAATACACGAATTGATTAGTCAAAGCAACGACAACCACCGTCGCCCTGTCCAAACAAAGCTTCCAGTTTATATCGAATGCAGGCCCAATATTCATACTATTGGATGCGAATTCTACCTAAAACTCTGCTTCTTTTTAGAGAACAGCGTCTGGTTCATTTTAGCAACTCCACGTCAAATTCAAAAAGTTTTAACCGCTTGGGCACAACCACAGCCACCATGTGACTCCCCGAAGGGCTTTACCAACGCAAAGAGATGATAGTAACCTGTCATGGTTTGAGTGTCGTTTTCAGGGTTAATGTTTTCTTTAATTCCTCTGTGTTTGGGCAGCAGTATTGCTCCTCAAGATATAATCTACCTTTATCTGTTACTGGAATTTATTCACTTCATACATTGCCTCTTCGAATGTGCTTCTCCATGTGTATCTTGAACAACCCACCACAAATCTTCCCTACGAATTTCATTTCAGAGCCTGTTTGAAGACATCTTGTTCTAACTCCCTCAAGATATAGGTATAGCCCTAGAGAGTTTTATGGATGATACCCTCCACTCCTTTTCCTCCCCATGAGCAGGAAGCAAACTTTTTTCGCTTCTTCCATATTTTGTCCGATTAGGACTATCTGAGTGCTCTTGTCCGTGCAACTTATCTATTGCCTTGCGTGAAATTCTTGTATTCAATGCTGCTCGTTGCACTGCATTGATTTAGTAAGTGTTAGGTATACTTCTTTCCGTGGACAAACAACACCCAGCTAAAAGTAAGTTTTTACGATTTCCAAGGATTTCGGGAAATTCAGTCTGGTTAAGTCAACTGCATCCAACCAGAAGGAATGGCAATCAGGAAATCACAATTCTTCAAACCAGTTTTGATCATTTCCAGATTGAATGTCTGTCTGTTGCCTGCCGTCCAACTGCAGTTCCAGGTAGTTAGTAGGTATACATCGACAACAGCTCCAGTGAAACATAACGTCGAACCCGATATACGTCAAAGCAAAAAATGCCGATAACCGTGCTAAACACACACTTTAGGCAACCTATAAAATTTTTCAGTAACGCGAATTGACTACATGTAATCTGAGTAAACAAACTCGCGACCAGGTGATACACGTATGTAGCTTATCAGTATATCAGTCTTCTCGGCCGGTCTGTCTTCATACCGAAATGTTGCGAAAGCGATAGCGCCGTTAAACGAAACCAGGTGAAGGCTGATCAAGAAAACACAGAGAAATGCAATTGTAATTTGTAACTTTCAATTGGACCCAAAGTAATGCTAACATTAGCACTTACCAGCTTGCAGTATCCGTCATGCATCAATGGTGAAATTACGGATGGTATTTCAACGATATTTTCATCAGAATTAAAACTCGAAATACTTTTTTAGCAATAAAAATTGTTAATGAATTTTACACCAATCGACTTTAATGAAAACACTTTGCGGTCGTCACTAAGCGTATTTACGGAATGAATCACCTTCGTAATTTCGTACGCCGCCTTCGTACCGCTCGAATTTGAATCAGCACAACAACAAAAAACCACGGCGACTGCAATACACAATTAACTTGTATCTACCTGTTGCCTCTATGCAATTTCTTCATTTCATTTTGGTTAGTATTAACTACGTGGTTATTTCTTATTCTTATGGCTACCTTTTACACTAAATCACTTAGCACTTGTGCATCATCACTTAACTGCATTTGTTGTTAGCAAACACGATTTTTTTTTGTAGTCACAAAGATTATTCAAATTTACGATACGTTCAGGGAAAATCAGCACTAAAAGTTATAATCAAAACTATCTTGAATACGTTAAATCCGCGCGAATAACGAACGAATCAAGAAACCGCTTGACGAACGCACGAAACACTCGAGTCGCACTTCTCAACAGAACTGAATTGAATTGACTAAAAAGTAAATTGAATACGCTCAAATTCCAGAGGAAACTTCGCTAGCGCGCCGCTGCAAAATAAATTGAACTGAACTTTTTCGGAGTGAAATTTATAAGTGGATTTTTTGAGTTAAAATCAGGAAAAAACGGGAGTCCGTAGTCTGGCATTTATCTTATGTTTAACTTG
Organism: Beris morrisii; assembly: GCA_951812415.1. Classification (NCBI taxonomy): domain Eukaryota; kingdom Metazoa; phylum Arthropoda; class Insecta; order Diptera; family Stratiomyidae; genus Beris; species Beris morrisii. The sequence continues at coordinate 23,286,801 of OX638311.1, forward strand.
AACCCATTTGAAGAGAAAATTATAAAATTTGTTGCATAAGAGAAAACTATGATTATAAAACTGAAACTCATTTCTTTAAAAAGGTATTGTGATTTATTTATATATTTAAAAATATCAAATAAAAACAAATTTCGTATTTCGCATTTGGGCGCATACCTCGAATATTCATTACTCCGCGTCATATATCGAACCTCGGACTCGAACTCGGACTCTTGATGCCCCATATTTGCTTGCAAATTTTACTTTATTATTTTAATATAATAAAACATTGTGATCAATTAAAAAAAGTTGTTGTCCTGGAAAAAAAATTTTCTTCGCGTTTCAGGGCTTATAGATCCGAAAAAAATAAGTCCGTCTGCACGCCGTACGCAACATCGTTCAAGGGCTCGTAGCTTCCAAACCTTTTGAGCTATTAAGTTAAAAAAAATTAGTTGAAGACCTCTTTAAGTAGCCATTTTCACAGAGGTGTGAAGGTCTTAGACCAAAGATTTTTTTTTTTTTTATTTCAGAAACCGCTAAAGGTAATAAATTAAAACTTAGCATTTGTTTAGAGTTAGGATAATGGGAACATTTGTTTCTTTGGGGTTACTTAGATCGGGATGTTGACTGCAAGAAGATAAATTAAGATTGTAAATCATGGCAAAAGTTTTTAATTTTTTTTTTTGTATCATCTATAGCAATTTTAAAAACTCCGACTGCAGCTGAATCGGATGAATATGGCGACTTAACAAATGAAGTAGACGTTAGCGATAAAATACTTCTTAAAAAATTGGAAAATGATATTCGCGAAGAACAGCAAATTGCCAGTAAATCGGCGATCCTGATGAAATTTTTAGAGGTAAAAATGTTTATTAATTGAATATTTATTGATTTCGTATGCAGTAATTGAAGTATTTGTTTTGATTATTATGAATTAATTTCGTGACACACTAAATTTTTTATATGTGCTACTTGCTAGTTGGTCAGCAAGCAATCGATTTCTGGAATCGAGACATTCTAAAATCCGAAGCAATTATACCAGAAAAATAAAATTTGGTTTTTGTTTGTGTCAATTAAAAGTAAAGTTTTTGATGGGGAGATAAAGCATGGAGGTGGAAGAACAATTTTTCAAAAAAAAAATATATTTTTATAACTCAAGAAAAAGTTAGGTCCAGAGAGCTTTTATGGAAAAAAATTTTGGGATTGGGATGTGAGGGTGGTACAGGTAGAAACCACCAAATCTTAGGATATTAGGGGGTTGTGTAAATTTTCATGAATTTCGACAAATATTTTAGGTCTAGTGAGATATCGAATTCGCTTCTACGTACTCGTATATGTATTTTATATTTACTTCATTTAACCAGGAGGTTTTTTGAATCTTAATTTTTTAGGTTGGCAGTCGCATAGTAAACTAGAGCGCTTCTCAGCAGTAGACGCGTTCCGGATTTCTACCCGAAATATAATAAAGTTGCGCCCAGACTGTTGGCTGATTTTCTATTTATTTGTTTCACTAAAATTATTTTAGATAAAATATTGACATAATCCTTTAGGGGTTGCGTATCGAAAAATTCTGCAAACTATTTTAGGCGATTATATGAAAAGGCAGAAAAAGTAAAAAAACAATTCGAGATTTTATCAACCCTAAGGTCCGAAGGATGGTGTTTTTCCAATCTCAGGAATGGTTTATGCTATAGACTTGACGCTTAGTGGGTATTTGCAAATGTACTAAAAACTAATTTAAATAAAAAAAAAAATATATCCATTTTCAACCCCGAAGAGAGTGTGAAAGAGTTGTACTTGTTTTCACGAATTCCGTCATATCTCTTAGGTCTGATGAAATATTGAATTGGTTTTTAATTCCTCGGGATTTCTATATAATCACTTAAAAAAAATATTTCTGGACACAAATTTCGTCAAATCTCTTAGAATTTATTAGGCAGCAAATTGGTTTTTACTTCTACGAGCTTCTTATGTAATCGCCGGAAAACTTAATTAAGGATTTTTTGATATTGGCAGTCGCACACACTTTAACCGCTTTCAGACTTTGGCCTGAAAAATAAAAAAGGTTTGCTCAGACCGTTTTTCCTAAATATATGTTGCTGCAATTTTGATTGGCGTCTCTAAATACGGGCCCAAAAGCTATTAGAAATAAGAATAGTCCAAATTTCAAGAGGTCAGAATTGATAATACTGTGGAAATCATTTTGGAAAGTGTACCACGGAAAGAAAATTTGGACATGTCGCATAAACACCTAAGGAAATTTCGAAGTTTCAACTTCCTAGCATAAATGGTTCCTGAAATTTAAGAATCAAAATTTTTCTTCTTAAACTCTCTGTCTCACACATTTACAAAAATTGTTGATAAGAACAGTGTTTCTAGAGAGTGAGGGCGTTAATATACCTACTCATTTTCATATCCTGAACATTTAAACCTTGAAAGTTTAAGCTAGATAGTTTGTTGATGTCGGCTAGGGTTAATTAAAAAAAATTAAAGGGGCCAGTTTTGTATGGAATTGGTAACACTAATATCTTTGAAATTCTATATCTTATGAACGAATGATATTACGATGAGTGCAGCCATTATCAAATTTTGATTATTTCAAGTAAAAGGGAGAATTTGCAGATCTCAATTGAAATTCACAAGTTTTGCGAGGTTGAAGCATGTGATAATGTTCTGTGAATCTTGGTTGTTGTAGAGACAGTGGATCAATTTTGTGCCAATACTTGTTTACCTAAAACTACTTCCAGCTGGGTGTTTCTATAAAAAAAATCACGTCAATCACAAACAGATTCAAATTAACTGATTTGCGGTTAAACTCGTATTGACTGTACTCAAAATAATAAATGTTTGTGGGAGTTTGTATGAAGTTACTCTAATGTAGTGTGTACTATGTCGAAATTTAAATTTTTTTTTAAAAATTATGCGATTTGAAAGTCAAAAAGGACATCAATCTATTTACGAAAACTCAAATCCATTAATTAATAGGAAAATAAATTTCAATGACAATAAATAAATTTTGAATAGAATAATTTAAAAAATACTTTCCCAGCCCATTTCCAATCCGAAAACTCTCGAACTTGAAATATTAGATGAAGGCGCCGACCTTAGCTTTTCTAATGTGTCTGTCGTTAGATTAAAATGTCATTCCATCACCATTCAACCTAATTAAAATGTTAGAAACGAATAGCGCGGCGATAATGGTGGTCCATAAAAAATAATTTCAGTGATCGGTTGCGTCCGATTTCAACCACATTTTTCATTTTTCCAAATAAATTACTGCATCTCATACATGCAATAGTATCAGCTATTACAGTGCGTGAGTGTTTTTTTGTAGTTTGATAACAACCGAAATGCAAGTAGCATTTTCAAAAAATGTCCAACAAAAAATAAAAATTTTATAGAATGCATCTGCATCGGAAATAACGATAAAAAGTTAGTAAGGGAATTATCGGCTTATCAGGAAAAATTTTTAGGGTAGCTGGACTCACTTCCGTAGATATGTGCTAGATGGCCACTGGGGACGTCCATGAACTGTTTCTCGATAGTGAACAATTATTATGTATATCTAAGATAAAAATACATTTTAGGATACAACATCCGGTAGAGTATCGAAAGTATTTGACCCTCATATATTAGCTATGGCAATATCGTAAGAATTTGGGAAAGTGCAGTTTGTTCATAAGTGTTCCTGGATTCGTAGCCTTACTCTTCTGATCTGGATTTTTTCGAAAAACGAGCCATATTTATTTATTTTTTTTATTTTATTATGTCTTTCATAAGGATAATGCGTACATGTGTGACAATAAAGGAAGGTATAGTGACTGAAAGCGTTAGTGAAAATCGCCAGACCACTTGTAATGAACATTTTGCTTAAACTTTTTGTGAGGTTTAAGTGCAAGAAACACAGTTTATGACCAAATACGTACGTACTTGGCTGATGAAGGACTATTTTATTTCGGAATTTTCTGAGTAGTGACTCGCAGAAATAAAGTAGTTCTGCATGGACATATAAAGTTAAGTAAGAGAGATAACTCAAGAACGTATTAAAGCAGGAGTCAAACTTTTACTGGAATTAGTTTAAGTCAAAAACAATGTACAGCTTTTTAAATTAAATTTCTTAAAACACGTGTTCCCAAATAAAAAACTGAATATAAATGTAACACGAAAACAGAAATAGGTAATATGAAGATACTCTTTGAAGTATTTTCTACATTGGTTCTTAATAATGATGAAAGGCTGTACCATTAGTGTAGCAAGGATATCAGCTAACAATGAGACTCATTGTATAGACCTGTTGCGTTGAGAAATTTAAAGATACTCATGTACTTTCCCCAAGCTTAGATGTTTTCCGAAATTCATGCCCTTACTGGTTCTCGATTGTAGGGTCCTCTTTCATCAGAATTAAGCATATATCCGAACCTCTCAAAGTTATTCAACAAGCTCATCTTCCAAACTACTCAGGCAGTTATGTTGCTGAGATGGCTGCGTTGCTATCCGCTATTGGAATTGCAAAAGAGAACAGGTGCCCTACTACAATTTTCACAGATAACCTTAGTGTTCTCCTCGCTCTCTCCAACCCCTTCAATAAATGTCCCTCTATTGACTTGATTCGAAATGCCATGTCTTGTATTCACCCAATAACCCTTTCTTGGGTACCAGCCCACGTAGGGATTCCCGGTAATGAGGCAGCAGACGTTGCTGCAAAAGAAGCATACTTTCTCCCTCTCGCCGTAGAGGTGCCTCCCTTTTACCAAATTATCCCCCTTGTATTTCAACATCATTTACTAACTCAAATCCAAGACAGTTGGGAAACCAGCTCATCTTTCCTTCAGCTACACAATCCTTTGATTACAAGGCCTGCATACCATCCCGATCTAAGTAGAGATGACTGCATCAGAATGCTAAGATTCAGACTAGGGAAGACTAAATTCAGCTGTCAGCACTATTTTGACAAAAAAGACCCTGACTTGTGCTCTTACTGTAATTCAACACTAAACGTCAAACACATCTTCTTAGAATGTACATATTCTCGTATCACCCTAGATCCCAACCTCGACCCAATGATTCAACTTTCCTGTATCCTGGACCCTAGTAGCAGTTCTTCTATACTTAATATTAAACGCGCTATTGACAAACACGGATTATGGAACCGCATTTGATCTCCAAATCTTACACTAATGTCCATCTACATTAAATACGGTGTCACATGGCCTCCGCAGCCCCGACGCCTTATTTCCTTTTAATATGCAAATTCATTTGTACATTAGTCTTTTATAAATAAATAAATAAATTAAGCATATATCAAAATCCTTCATTTTTTGAGCCGGTTTAAACATTTAGAAGAGTGTACATCTTGGCTACAGACTTAGAGTTAGATAACCGAATATACCTAACTTACATCCTACATAGTCATGGTAAGGTACGTTTCTAACTAACGTACCCACTGTACATACCCAATCTGTCGTACCGCACTACGTACCCACCCTATGTAACTAGCAATGGTATGGTACATAATAAACCAACATACACTCCCACGTACCCACCCAATCTGTCTATAGTAGGGTACATTCATAACCGACGTATACCCAACGTACCCACCGAATCCTTTAATGTAGGGTACATTCATAACAAGACACACCCCCGAAAGTACCTACTCAATCTGTCCATGGTAGAGACATTCATATCATAGCCAACGTATCTTTTAACGTACCGACCCTATTTGTTCAGCAATCCACAGGCAGCTAAATGCAAAAATTCTTCAAAAACCTTTGTGTTGTTTTTATTCGAGACAGTGACTAAATTTTCAAGATTTTAAAATTAACGGAGGGATGGAAAATTTTATATTTATACAATCTCCACTTATCCAGCATCAGAAGGTGACCAGTTATTTAAGGGCCTTTGTGCAGCACGCATACAAGGGAGTGGATCTACTTCGTTACAAATTTGACCAAATGATTTCTAGCTAAATACGTTCTCTAGCTATCGTGTTCTCGGATGAACGGGCAACTAAAATTCATGAACTTTGACCACCATTGAACGAAAAGCATTTATCTACAACATCTTTTTAATGTTTTTATGCGTTTTTCGGTGTTAAAGCAGTCTGTAATGATAGTCGCTCGTAATTGCGAACTAGAGCAGTATATTATATGGCTTATGCCAGGCAAATTAAACCCAAGCCATTGAAAGTATAACAGATGAAAAACGGTTTTTTGTTCAAAGATTCCGTTTTATCCGTTACATTCTGGAGTAGATTAAACTTACAATTCCCTCGACTTTAAATTCATCAGCTTCGAGAGTGAAAAACTTGACTTAATTGACCGATAATCAGAAGCAGCTAAATAAAAAAAGAATGAGGTCCCTATCCATTGAAAAATTGCATTATAAATTAATTTTAAAGACAATGTTGCATATGAATATTATCTTTTATTTAACTACTAAACTAAATAAGCATTCAGCTCTAACGATTTACTTGAGTATCGCCTCTACTTCTTCCGATTTATTTTGTTACTTCGATTTCCATAAAGAAACAAGTTGTACCCTTGAAGTAAATTAAAAAAAAAATTAAATTCAATAATACGTAATTTCTGAATTGTTAATATTCAAAATTACTTACAGTGTCGTGGGTAATCGTTGTATTGAAACGGATATCGCCTTTAGCCATGCTAAGCATATTCTTATACTTACTTATATCGGCCTTGGAAGTTTCGGTTGCACATATTTTACCCTAATCAAAACGTATCTTATGACGGGAATAAATCATTTATCGAATGGATTACCTCAGGAACTGGACAATGATCAGGCAGAGCAAAAACTTTTAATAAATTTTTACCTTCGCTAGGAACCGAAGATACTGCCTCGCAAAGATCAACTTTGCCATCTTTTATAATCATGCCGTCTTTATTTACGCTGAACTTAGCCTAGTGAAATTAAATCGTATTGATTTTGTTATTTTTTAATAAAGTATTTAATTAACCTTTGCTGTAGAAAATCCTTTATTTAGAACGCAACCAGTTGGAACAAATTCGCAATTTTTCGTTAATTTCACGGAGAATCCTTCTTCAACTTTGATCACATTGTCTGGTGAGCATGATTCGAATTTCTTCAATTTCGCCTTGTAGCCATTCTAAAAATGTTGTTAAAATATTTTATTATTTGCCCTGACATATTTTTAAGGGAATTCAATGGAACTGGAATTAAACTTAAGCCAACAATGATGTATTCGTGTAAATCAAGTCATCTTCATTCGCATAACCCTGTACCCTGTTCAAAGTACCCTTAATAACACCATTAAGGATTAAGAAAAAAAGTAACTAAGACAATGTTATACTTACACACGCCAATGCTGTTTCAATTGCAATAGCAAATAACGTAATAAATAATAAGTTAAAATACATTTTGCTATTAGGAACTAGAACAATTGACGGGATCCGTACAAGAACTGATACTAAAACTCTCGATGCTTTCGTTATTTATGGAAAACTGCAAAAACCATTAAACTGAAAAAATTCCCTACAAGTAATTAACCACTCGGAACAAATATTTTTTCGTATCAGGTAAAATCTGTACTCATCTTCCGGTTGAGTTTACAAAAGAGAATTGCTATTCGAATCAAACTGTAATCTGATTGTGATGACCGTTCTAGTAGTAAATTACCCCATCATCTAAACGTTATTAACGTAAAAACTTACGGGTAAAATACGCGAAAAAATATTGGAAAGATAAGTTTTATGGCGAAAAAAAATACAAGTAAATTTAGTGGAACAAATTGCTCGAAATTAGTGAAAGTTTCGAGTCATTAGGAGCGTGTTTAAGAAAGGATTAATGTGTTTTGTAATAGTAATAATTATCTGTGCGCAATTTCAGATCGGACTAAGTTTATGTAATGGGTGATGAAATTGTGATTCATGTTAAATTTTTTGTCTGTCATCGGTTTCAAATAATTACGCTTCTAATACGAGCTTAAACTTCACAATTAACTTATTAACGACTACACTTGTTATTGGATATGAACTTTACATTTGAATAAATAATAGCAACAAAAACCTATCTTTATTCAATCTTTAATCTCTTTATTATTATTATATTGTATAATTCAACTCCAACATAGTTTACAACGCATATTCTATACGAATATATAAAAACACCTTTATTTACAAAGTTGAAATTTGAAATCGAGATGATTCATCGCATTTCTAAGGCTATAAGGCCGTATTACGTTTCGTATCTAAAGTTTTACATCTACCTTAACATTTCGCTGTTCCCAAGTAGAAAACTGTAAATCTAATTTTTAACCACACATTCGATTGGATCCCATACAAATGTCCGTGAAAAAATCTAAAATTTCCAAATTTTCCACACGGACGTATCTTCATTGCATTTTGACCCGTTCTCAACTCGAATAGCTTTCACCGATCTGGAATCCTTATTTTGAAGTTCATAATAGTCGAAACGAATTCAACATATCTTTTTCAGACTTATTACTTTAAAGCTTAACACTACCGTTGTAAATATAAATTATTATAATCTTTTTTCTACCCTTCAACTTTCAGCCTTAGAAAACAATTTGAATTCATTTTTTTTATTATGCTATTAGGTGTACAAATAAGTTCCCGGCGTTTTTTGTCAAACTTTGAGCCTGTATTGTGGGAAATTGGTTGCATTATTTTTTTTTAAAAATATTGCCCATCGTTAGCCACAAGCTTTTCCCAACTTTCTGGCAGCATACGAATTCCGCGTTGAAAAAACTCCACATCCTTTAAGGCGATCCACGAATCGACCCAATTTTTGACATCTTCAAAAGAACGGAAGCGCTGCTCAGCCAAGCCATGCGTCATTGACCGGAATAGGTGGTAGTGGGAGAGGGCGATGTCTGGTGAATACAGCGGGTGGGGTAGGATGTCCCATTTCAGTATTTCCAGGTAAGTTTTCACAACCTGAGCAACATGTGGCCGAGCGTTGTCGTGTAGCAAAATCACTTTGTCGTGTCTCTGCTCATATTGCGGCGTTTTTTCTTTCAATGCTCGGCTCAAACGCATTAGTTGTCTTCGATAAAGAGGTCCTGTGATGGTTTCACTCGGTTGCAGCAACTCGAGCTGGACCCACCAAATGCATGGCATGACTTTGGAACCATGGATATTCGGCTTTGCGGTAGATGCTGATGCATGGCCAGGGTATCCCCACGATTTTTGGCGCTTCGGGTTGTCGTAGTGTATCCACTTTTCATCACCAGACACGATACGATGCACAAATCCTTTCCTATTCTGCCGTTGGAGCAGCTGTTCGCCGTTCGACGTCTTTAGGCTTCAATTCGTACGGCACCCAATTTCCTTGCTTTTGCATCATTCCCAAGGCTTTCGAGACGATGTACAATGGCTTGTTGATTCACATCCAACGAATCCGCAAGACTTTGTTGTGTTTGGCATGAATCTTTGTCCAAATTCTGAGTCTTCGAAATTTTTTGGACGGCCGGAACGCTCCTTGTCTTCCGCGCCGAAATTACCCATTTTGAAGCGATGAAATCATTTGCGACACGTTGATTCGCTAATAGAAGACTCGCCATAAGTTTCTCTAATCATCTGACGAGCCTCAGCCGCAGATTTCTTTGAATTAAAACAAAAAAGCAAAACTTCCCGCAAATGGCGCTTATTTGGATCGAACTCCGACATGTTTAAGGACTCATAAGTAACTGACGCCGATAAAATTTTACAAATGTAATGATGGGGAATTGTTGCAATATATCTGATCTTGCCATATTATGAGCTTGATCCGCCATTTTTTCCCAGCATTTCGTGTTAGTGACATCTGTACGAGAACGCCGGGAACTTATTTGTACACCTAATATTATACTTTGACTGTCCGCACTTTCTAAACCTTTTGATTTTTCGTGTACCTTGCTTTAGAACTCGTATTATATTTTGCTGATTATATTTTAAAATGATTTATTCGCTAAATAAACATGTAAATAAAAAAATATCATTTAAAAATAAAAATAAAGTTTTTATTCTATTTCAAAATGTTTTTATGAGTAGTACCTTAACAACAAGAAATACTTGGTACTTCAGCGACCTCCGTGCAGTCCCACACTAAGTTTCATCGAAAACATATGAAAAATACGAGATTGTTAAAAATAGTTCAGAATCTTTAGAAGGATTTTAGGACGATATGGGACACTATTTTCATCACAATAATGAAAAGTTTAATTGCGCCAATGCTGAAACGCTATGAACCCGTAATAAATGCGAATGGTGGCGCTACTCTATGAAAGTTTTTATTTTAATATCATCAACAGTTTTTCTTAAATATCTTAATAAAACGTCCAAATAGGAAATGATTTCTTTATATAATTATTTCTCTTAAAAATGGCTTTTGAACATATGTACAATGGCCAGCAATGTTTAAATTGAAATGCGATAAGTTTTTGACTTCTACAACACTATACTTCTACAAACTAAAAATGAAGTATTTTAATTTAACAATATCAAAGAATTTAAAAAAATTAACTTTTTACATAAATAATGATGATATTCTCACGAAAGTGTAAGTAATGCAATTTTTTTAACATAATAGCAAATATAGACAAACTTCAGCAATTTTTTTTAAATTGTGTGAGTTATTTTACTTTTTAAAAGTAAAGCATAATCGAAATTGTCACACCCTGTGTAATTAACAAATTACAATATTTAATTAGTTGATACTAGCAACTGGCCATAATGAAAGCCATCAATTTTTATCTCGTAGTCCCAGAGATTTAATAGAGAGATTTTTGATAACAACCGAGTCAAAGAGATTTGTTGAAATTATGATTGATTTATTTTTAATTAGATTAATTAAATTTAATCTATAGTCCAGATAAGCACAATTGTATACTAGTAATAATTGCAGTTATAATATCCAATATATTGCAATGATAATTTGAAAAAAACAGAAAGATAAGCAATAACATTACAGAGTGGACCACTTATAGTTTAAGTTATCTATTCTATTCTATTTTTCGAATGAAGAATCCGGAGTTCGTTTTTCCTGGAAAAAATTTTGGAATTTAGAATTTGGAATCACCCGATGTGTACTTGTGGTTGTTTGAATATATTACCTTTCATACCTACAGAAAGTAATATGTATATCCGTATATACTCCTTAGGATAAACAGAGATTAACTAATCAACAATTTCCGAATCATCGTTCACTTTTTCCTTATTGTCTATAGGGCGGTTATGTTAACAAACTATTTTGGTTCCCATTTCTCAAGAACCACTTAAGGTAAGAAGTTAAAACTTGGAATCTATATGCAATTGAAGCCCTTGGTGCAAAACTGATTTTAAGATTTCTTGATATTCAACCACCAAGTGGAGTGTAATTATTTGAAATGTCTCCATGGACTTTTTTTTATGTATAATCACTTAAAAATCGATTTCAGGATGTTCGATATTTTTACGTAAATTAAGAAAGAATAAAGAACCACTGATGAATGTTGAAAGTTGTACCTTACAAAGAGCTATTCTAGTGAAAAAATTAACTAATTTAAAAAAAAAACCATTGTCTCGATTCAATCGATGTAACATTTCAACTTTGACTCCCACATTAAACGACCCAAAAAAAATTATAAAGCTTCGCCTAGAGTTTGGCAGATTTTTTTCTTTCTTTTCAATTTTACCAAAAATATCTAAATAATGTTAGTAAAAAGTTGTAAAGTAATTTTTTCTAATTGTTGAATTTAATAATCGAATTTCGATTTCAAACATAAGCGGCATATCGCATAGACCCAGAGAAGTAGTCAGTTATTTTGTGAAATGTCGTATTCGTCACTTTAGATATTTTTTTTTATCTTGAAAATCGTAAGACATGGATACAGACTTTGTTCAACAAATTTCAAAAATAAAGAATTGGTATAAGATTTTTATATCAGAAAAATTTTACATATGGTATATCTTTTAATACTAAACAGAAAATTAACCTTAGAAAAGTCTTGTAGACCAGATTGATCCACCCAGTAGTATAATACCTACCTAATAAAACGAAAAATACAGGGTGTACGCACTTCATCGTAAATTTTTTAGGGATTGATTCCTTGATATATTTTGAGAAAAAATTGTGTTACGGAGGCGGTCAGTTTCCATTCTCCTCGGAGATACAGGGTGGTAAAGAAAAGTATTGCTGACCTGTGCACTCTCTCATCAAATTTCAATTTTGTAGCATGAGCTAACCATGAGATACCAAAATCAGAATGTCTTGACTTAGCTATACAGATATATATTATTTATGTTCTAATGGAAATAATAAAAAATAAAGTTATTTCTTTCACAATCATGAAAATATTTCATCCCTCCTAAATACGAAATTACATCTTCATTATTTAAACTCCTCCTTGTGTCTTATCCCCAGCGATATTTAAACAAAATATTTTCTAACTATTTTAACATACCTATTCAATTTTTACCTCAATCTCGTGAAGATCTGTAACATTTTGTCATAGTCAAACTGATTTTGCAAAGATTTTAAAAAAAATTAATTGAAAGCAAAACAGTTTCTTTGTATATATAATACGTACGTAAATTTATTCTAAGTACATCATTTTATTTTTCATAATAAATTCTTTTAAGCCCTTTAATCCTTGGCTTACTCTCTTCAAATCTTATCGTCTTATCGAAATTAAATTAAAATCGCCGATTTAATATACAATAAATTATGAAGTTATCTAAAGTCGATAATGTCTGCTACGATTTTTCTGCACTATAAAAGACCAGCTTATTAGCTGAATCAAATCAGTTTGGAACCATGAAGGTCCTTGTAGTATTCGCTCTAGCTATTGTTGCAGTCCTTGGTGACGACTTTAATAGTCGTGTGGTTGGAGGAAAGGAAGCTCCTAGGAATGCCGCACCCTATATTGTCTCGCTGCAAAGGGGAACTAGTCACTTCTGTGGTGGATCAATTATTGCTGCTAATAGAGTCCTAACTGCTGCCCATTGTGTCAAGCCAGGAGACTCAGTCAATGTCGTTGCTGGTCTTCATACGTTGGGAGAGAGTGGAACACAGACCCGAAAAGCTGTTAGAATTATCAACCACGAAAAATACTCGGGCCAAGTAGCTCCATTCGACATTTCGTTGTTGTTCCTCGATACGCCATTTATTTTCAACGCCAACGTTGCAGCAATCGCTTTGCCCGCCGCTGGAAAGATCAACGCTGGAGATGTCACCCTTTACGGATGGGGAAGCATTTCCAAGACCAGTTCTCCATCGATGCCAAAAAATCTTCAAACCGTTACCAAGCCGATCATCGAATACAGCAAATGTGTCAGCGTTATGGGCTCGAAATCACCTCTCGCTGACACTAACGTCTGCACAGGACCTCTGGAAGGCGGTATTTCTGCTTGCAGTGGAGACTCTGGCGGCCCATTGGTACAAAACAGTAATGGCCGTACTGAACTAGTAGGAATTGTATCCTGGGGAACCATTCCATGCGGCACAAAGAACAAGCCTTCCGTTTACACTCGTGTATCTGCTTACAACGATTGGATTGCCACCAAGACTGCCACTTACTTCTTGATGAATGCCTTGAACCTTTAAATTGTTGATTACAAAATATATACTTAGATCAATTCTAAAGTATGTATAATAAAAACAACACAATCTTCTTATATTTAATGTGATTTTATTAACCGTTGCTATGTTTGAGCTCTAATTAGTTGTGAACAAAAACCGAATAATAGTCGTCTTGGATAACTGCGAGTCACTATCCTAACCTAATCATCAATGGTCCTCTTGGAACCTTCTTGATCCCTTGGACGAGTTCAAGCTATCTCTAAAAGAATTCCGAGGGCTGGCTTAGCCGTGGATATGGATGGCACCCCGAGGTAACAGAGATCAGGAGCAGAGAAGGGTCTTCCTCAGTTGCTGTGTGGCGGATAAGGGCATAGCATAGGTTCTAATCTTTACCATTTATCATGCACCGAGTCTTCTTCACTCGAATTTTGTTATCAATTGTGTTTTTGAAAAAAAAAAATCATAACACCGACTGAATTCAAGCAACATGTGCTATGATCACATTATTTTACATTGTGTCTTAATTGTTTCTGCTGTCTTTGCTGAGCCTGGCTGGCGTCTGCTCTTTTTCGTATTAAGTATATAGCATGAAAACTGAAGAGTTCCTTAAGCTCCGCTAACACCGGCGAAAATAAAATCAAGAGCTCGATGTCATTTGTCCTCGCTTCTTTCCTTGACATCAATTCTATTTCAAATGGGTGATTGCATTGGAAAAAATGATCAATGAAAATGGAATGCATATATTTTCACAAATTTCGTCATATCTGTTAGGTCTTCTGAAATATTAAATAAATTTTTATTCTACGGATTCTTCACATAACTACCTAGAAAGAGTTTTCAGGACTTCAGGAAATTCGACCCCTAAGAAGGTGTAAAGGGGTTGTATACATTTTCACGAACTCAACCGTATCCCTCAGGTCTGATTAGATATCGAATAACTTGTCACTCCCAGGGACTTATTTTATAATCACCTAAAACTAGTGTTCAAGTTTTTCCTTTTTCAACCCCTAAGAGGGTATAAATGAGTTGAATATGATTTAACGAATTCCGTCTTATCTCTTAGGATTGATAAAACATCGAATTGGTTTTTACTTCCTCAGACTTTGTTTATATTTTTCTAAAAATTCTTTTCAAAATTTTTGGGTGTTGGGTGTGCTTTGCCATTCTAATTGAAATCCTAGCGTTCGACCTAACAATACATTCTGAGTATTGACTTACGGAATCAACTACATTGTATCAATTACTCCGTCCATTCCGAGATATTGATTCCATAACCATTTCCTGGTAATGCAACTTAGATCGAGTACAGTTACTGACTAGGAAATCGCAATGTTAAAATCATCGACACCGTAATACCCTGTACAGACTATGCATTTTAAACGCATTTAAGTAGGTGAATTTTACATGTTAAAAAGGTAGTGTTCAGACTAGGCAACTCGTTTAATTTTGATACATGATAGCTTGATGTGATTTGTTTTGACAAGTAGATATTCAGCTGTGTTTCATTGGAAAATTTATGCTTTCTAAATTGTATGTAACCAATTAGTTTGTATAGCACTAATGAAAAGGGAATTTATTAGCTAATGCAGTCGTTGCACAAGCACAAAATTGAGTTTCTGCAGCATTAAATAGTTTCTTCCAAAGTTTACTTCGATTTCTGCGAGGGTCACAGTACATGTTTTCGGTTAAACGCGTAGTAGCTACGTGTTTTCGTAAACGCGTCCGGGAAGTGTTTTCAACGCATTTAACTCGATTTAAACGCGTTAATCTCATAGTCTGAACATAGTATAATGGAAAATGGTGATCTATCGCCTACTAATACTGATTACAGAATTAATGATGTAAGCATTACCGATCCTACTGGGAAATGGTTGGGCCCTGCAAGGACCACTAGCGTCAAGATACAAGCCAACCATCCAACTCGTTTGCTCTTTTCCAGCGTAATCCCAATATTGTTTAACATTGCTCTTACTCACCTTACGCTTATGCACTCAAGTCATACAACAGTGTGCCAGTGTTTTCAGCACGGCGTGAAGGTCTAACGCAGATCTTGAAACTTTAATTTTAAATCCATTTCGATACACATAACATCGGATAGTTTCATTAATAACTTTCTGTTTTATTTTCTCATATAAACAAAAAAAATCGTTATTTATTCGCATCGATACTTCTTTGTTGTGCTCTTTTAAGGAACAAACAAAGTTTATATTTTAACAGTAACTAAAACAATTCAAAATATTCTCACTGAATTATGGTATGTCATATTATTATAAATCGTCGTTTCAGGTAACATAATAAATTTTCTAAATTATTTTAAAAAAAATAAATTTCGAAATCTTATAGATAATCGTAGTAAAAATTCGTACAAGTCGTTGGTCGTATATTATTTTTGTTAAAATTAAAAATTTTGTAGGTAAAATGCAAAGAAAATTAAAGGAAGAATTGAAGTGTTATTGGATAAGTTTTGATTTAATACAACAGTTTTTCAGTATGAAGAAATTATTATTTTTTTATATATAATAGAAAAAACAGAACAGAATAGTGTTATACACGCTCCAACAAATTATCTAGAGACTAGGATTCCAGTATTTTAATTTAAAGTCTTCATACATTGGCTTTGCCTTTTCCCCTGCCTCTTCCTTTGGCCTTACGAGAATCAAAAGAGTCGGCTGATCCGGAACTCACAACACCTTTAAGAAAAAATTAAAATAAATTTGAAATTGGTTAATTTAAATGAATTCATTAAAAATTAAATTCTAATTGTATTTTGAAGAAATTAATAAACAAAACCTTTCTGTTTTGGCGCTTCCAAACCACTCCAAAACATTTTCACTTCCGTAAAATGCCTCGATGATTCTTCATGCAATTTAATCGAAACGGAACAGAAGAAATGATTTCACATAAAGCATAAATTATAGTATTTAAAGTGTATAGTTAGTTCATAGGGCGGTGCAAGAAATAAAATATTAATTAAATAATTTATTTAAGATTTATCGAGCGCCAGGATGTATACTTGTTTCTAAAATAAGTAGTGGGAAATAAGCAGGTCTATTATCAATTTATATCCATGTTTAATAAGTGCTTTTCGTTTTAAGATAATAATCTTTGATTTTCATCCCACAGAAATTAGTTTTACTTACCCCACTTCTGTGGGACCGATTCTGTAGTACAAAGTATTTAAGTGTTTCTTAGAAGATTTTATGACCCAGAATTTATAGCTTCTAGTTATGATTTTCTAATGGATAGAAATATGTAGATATGAAACTACTTTTACTCAAGGTCGGTTTTACGGGAGGCGATCTCTGCTGAAGTCAATAAAAGCCTTATATAAAATTCCATAAATTTCACTCACACATCACAATCGGATTAAGCTTAGTTTAACTGTGATCTTTACGAGGGATCTAACTACAGTGGTGTTCAGTAAAAAAGGTGTGTCCAAATTTCAATAATCTTTCTTTTTTCGCGCTTCGTCACAACTAGACTTCCGCCATCTGCTATTGAATTAACTACCTTCGGTTGTCCATGTTTCCAGGTATCCGTTTATATCGTCCTTCGAAATCGAGAGCTTGATTTTTGCAAGGCACATTTAACGTGGAATGAGAAGTAAACGGGATAAAAAAAATTGAACCCATGAATCAAAAAACAATTTATCGTTATCAGAAGCTTGGCACGCGGAGGAGTAAGTCCTCGATTTTCATTGACTTGAACAACGCGAAAATACCGCCATTTTCAATTCGGTTTTGTTTAGGACAAAATCTCTTCACCATATCAAAAGGGAAAAATGTGAAATGGAGGGGATACGGAGGTAAGGGCCAGTTCGCAATAAACGGAAGGCTTCAAAAATAAGGGCACCGTGATTCTTGGACATATTAAAGTTAAACATTTCCCCCGTTTGCGAGACTACTGAATCGACAGTCAGTTGTATGTAAATACGATAAGGGAGACTCTAGCTATCTATCTTGACTCTAAGTATAATGAAAGGTTGGCTGGAAATTACCATTTAATCCAAATCATTCATGCCTTAGATTTTAGAGATCCGAAATAAATAAATACAAGTTTTGTTGTTAGGATGAGCCAACTGACTTACAAATATGTTTAATGCTCCCTATCTAGTCACGCCAATGTTTAAAATAAGTCTGGGAATCTGTCGTTTTACATGGCTAATCCTCGCAATTTTTTTAATCAGCGGTCTCGTCCGTTTGATACTAGTATTATCCAGAAAATATAAATTTTTCAGTGTCGAGGTCCACGTTGCACAGGACAGGTCTAATGACTAAAGTAGTTGAGCTTCTAAAAACAGACATGATATGGACAGAGCCACTATTTTCTATGTGGATTTAAATCGCACTGATCACAAGCTACTCATCGAAGATTTTTGACAACATACTCCAATCTTAGCACGAACTTGTATTTTCATTCTGCGATGACTTTGTGAATTATTGTACCCATTATCTTGATATCAACTGGATTGATGATGATATTTCATTCTTCGTCGTTTTAGAGATTGGTTTTAGCCTTGTAGTTTATCCTTATTTTCTTAAATTTTCCAGTTCTGGGTGCCTATTATGATTCGATTTTGAAGTCGCAATTCGAACTATCAATTATTTACACCGAAGATTGTGTCTGAAAGCTTTTTTCAGCAACAGTTCATCCTTCTCAATCCCTTAAAAATACCGAACGCAATCAGTATTAATAAGCGCTTTTCCACTTGGGAACCCTAAGAATATTGTACAGGGTTATACAGGAAATTGAGATAAACTTATCACAATGAAATAGGAAAAAAACTGTTGACTTGTACACCCAAATTGGTATTTAAGGCACAATTACTTACTAAACTAATCCCTGCTGATTAATTTTAGAAATTAATCCAGAATCATTCAAAGAAACTGCCAATCTCTGTGTACTTACAAATGCCACTCAAACATATTTAAGATATAAAACTTCTCGATACTAAGAATAATACCAGCATTTAAATCAAAAGAAGGGTCAATAGCTCTTAATATACAGATGCCACCAAAGCACAGAAACACCAAGGAAATGATAAAGATGGAGATAAACAAATTAATAAAAACAAAATGAAATGAAAAATTAAATTAAACGTGAATGGTAAATATATTTGATTGAAAGATAAAAATTTGTTAATGTGAGAAAACAAACAAAAATTATTTACAATGAATTGTTTGGCATTAAATATGATCGCACTAAAAAAGATATTTCTAAGCATAAATGATCGATAAATTTATATTTGGATAATGAAAAAGATGAAATCAAAAGCAGCCAAAAAAGGGCACAACAATTAATTCTAAGCGCAAAATACAAGCTACTAGGAAGAAGAAGAATAGACAAAAAATCCAGACCACAATAAAATCACCAATCCGAATCATTATCATCTTCCGAATTCGAATAGCAACTACCTTTTGTTTTTTTACTCCTATCTGAATTTGGTGGCGGCGAAAATGATTTATAGTTGCGTCGATCCCTTTCGCGCTCTCTGCTACTATAACCGCCGCCACCGTCTCGCGATCGACCGTGCGGGCTCGGTGGCGGACTGAAATCCGTTTCGGTATCGTATGTCGAAATTATGTCCGTATTATATTGGTATCTACTGTCTGGCGAATATCTACCGTTCTCTGGCGAATATCTATCTCGATCATCTACTAGGCTAGGCGAATATCTATTTGGTGGTGGTGACATTAGCCGACCTAAAGGCGGTGGACGCATTTCACCGGGCGGCATAAATGGCGGCGGCATTGACATGAATGGATGTGGGGGTCCCATAAACGGAGGAGGAAGGAATGGTGGTGGTGGCGGTAGACCGCCTAATAATGGAGAACCTGGCGAATCCATATGAATTGGTGACGGTGCTTGATTTAGGTCGTGATTCGGCATGCCATCGACAGAATTTGGTATTCCTGGAAATGAAACAAAAATAAAATATCGCTTAATTAGTTAATTGAACTCTCGAAATTCGTAGAGAAACTTACTACTCGGTAGTCCTGTATCGTTTGATAATGGAATTCCAGCAATCGAAGTTAGTTTACGACGCAGTGCTGTAGCTTCGGATCGAGCCTCTTCTAGCTTTCGGTCCGATTGACGCGAAGCTAACCATGTTTCGTGAGCACGATTTTCTAATGAAGCAATTTGAGCTTTATGCGCTGCTGTTTGTGCTTCGATTTCGGCACGAAGAGAATCATTTTGAGATCTGCAATAAAATTAACGTTAGTATGTTCAAAGTGATTGTTTCCAGGTAATACTTACTTTAATGCTTGAATTTCGTCCTGCATTAAGCGTACCCGTTCGACGGTGCTTGTAGTTTCGCCTTGCTGTTTCATCCACATTGCTTCCTTTACGCTGAGCTCTCTGAATATAAAACAAAGTTAGACTCAAATTAGGATCATTTTTTAGACTAGTTTACTTTTGAAGCTGCGTCTCCTTTTCTTTGAAATAACTCGACAATACTTCTAAACGTGTCTGAGCCTCCAATTTTTCCTTTTCCGACTGATTGTACTCTTGCTTAAGAGCAGACACTTCTTCGCTTACAATCTTAACGTGATCCTCTAGTAATTTACGAGCATCCTAGATAAATTGTAACGTTCTGAATCAGAGAAAATATATATTGAAATTAAAACTTTGTATATTACCATTTCGCCTTCCAACCGTTCCTTTAGAGAGTCCCGTTCTTTTTTGACAGAAAGAACTTCTGTTTTATTCTCGGTGGCTTTAAGCAGATCTTTCATATTAATGTTGGGATTCTTCTTAACACTGTCCAGATTTTCTTCGAGAGCCTGAAATAAATTTATATCGTTAGTCTAGTGATCGAATTTATGTCGTACTCGGGTCAATTACCTCTACTCTTGCCTCCCTAGCTTGATATTTTCTATTAATCTCATCAAACTTTGCTGCTTGTGCAGATAAGTCTTTCACTAGCTTCTCAATTTCGTCATTTTTCTGTGCCATCATTTTCGATAATTCCACTTCGAAAATGTTCTTTGCATTGTCGACCTGGGTTTGCAATGCATTCCGATGATTCGAAATAGTTTCGTTTTGGCTTTTTAGTTCATCGATTTCTTCTTGGAATTTACCAGTAATCTCGCTTATCAGCATTTGCAATTCGCTATTTTCGCGGCTCTTCTCCGCCAACGTTGTGTTAATTTCAAGGATTGTGTCTGTAGGAATTAAAGTACAATTGTAGCTAATTTTATTGTCGAAATTCTGTCCGCTGACTTACTTTGTTGTTCATTTAATTGTTTTTGCAATTCCTCTACGCTACTGATAATTGAATCGTCGCCGCTTTGATTATTCAAAAGCTCCGAAACAATTTTATTAAGTTCCAAGCCGGCTTCTGCTGCATTTTCCAATTCCTGCAAACGAAACAGCATCATTAACTTTTGTCTCCTCTATTTCCACTTAAGATGGATTTTACCTTCTCAAGGCTAGCAACTTGTTCCTGTAATTTCTCCTTTTCCACTTCAGTCTCATCCAGATTCTTCCTCAAAGCGATCACCATATCGTTCGAACCGAACGAATTATCTTCGATGCTGACCAACTTATTTCGGGTTTCGATGAGATCATGTTTAAGTATGGCCGCTTCTTTAGTCGAAGCGAGCAGACTACGTTCGACAATGTTTAATTTCGAAACAAGAGAATTTTCCTTGCGTCCATTTGATATGCAATAGTGTCCAAAAGTAAATATTAAAATAGTTAAGGCGGTTATTCCTAGGCAAATTATAAAGTCAGTCATTTCGAGTAGCTTATTAGCGACTTGTGATAGGAAGTAGTTTCCGTTGATGCACTGCTTGTCAACAGAAGCGTGTTCGGATCCCTCGCGAGCGTTTGCATTTGATTGATGTGAATATTTAGGCGTCTCTGGACAGGCATTTGGCGATAAATTTTCACAGTAACCGTCATCTACTGGAAGTTAATCAAACAAATAATTAATTTACCTTCAATAAAGTTTGTATGTTATTTATGTTTCTTCTGCCTGCAG
Organism: Beris morrisii; assembly: GCA_951812415.1. Classification (NCBI taxonomy): domain Eukaryota; kingdom Metazoa; phylum Arthropoda; class Insecta; order Diptera; family Stratiomyidae; genus Beris; species Beris morrisii. The sequence goes on from OX638311.1 coordinate 23,308,303, forward strand.
CCTTTAGTCCACCACGTGGATATCTGCTGAATGATGCTTTTTTTTTAAACTAAGACTTAACGCAAGCTGTCATATGCTGTGTTGTCCCAAGCTAACGTTAAAACCTAACTAAATTTAAGGATATGTGAGTGTATATATAAGCTGTGAAGAAGGCAAAAAGGCTGATCGGCTAACGGTAACAAAGAAGCTCGGGCTTATATTCACTATATCCTGATTGGCCGGCTGACTTATTTTGCGATCGCACTTGTGGAAATTAAAATTAATAAAAAAAAATTGAGGCAAAGAACAAGAGAATCTGATGTCCAATCAAGTGAAGGCGATGAGCTTCCGATTCCCCAACAGTCCGGGTATTTATGGCAACGCTACAATAGTCTAGTAATCTAAACGAATCGCCAGTCCCAAGAATTATCTATAAGAGCTATCTCTGAGACTTGATATGTTTGCATGTTTTAGAACCGTTTGAGTAGATATGATAGACCTCCGCTAAGGCAGGTCTGCAATCCTGGTCGCTCTACTAGGGTTCCTCGATAGAAATTTCATAGAGCGCTGTGGAATTAGGTAGTCTGTTTGATTATTTCTTGGTTGTTCCCAAAAAGGACGAATCAGTAATTGACGCAGTGCTACTAAGATTTTCCAACGGAAAGAAATGCAGTCGCTTGATAAAGATGTGACTGTTGCGCCATGATTTAAATCAGGCTGTCGCGTATTCCTTCCGAGATAAGGTCCTGCTGCAAAGTAATCAACCTATCAGCATGATTCTACTGTCTACCTTTTTATTTCTTTGGTATTACAAAGGAAGCGTCTATGATAATTGGCGAAAAAAAAAAAAAAATGGTGGCTACTATTGAAACTTTGTACCAAATGACCTTGCACTATAAAATCTCGCCCATACAGAAAAGAGTGGACTCGAATCTTAACCATGTTATAGACAGTAAAAAGTAAATGATATTAAAATCCTAGTACACGTCGCGATAGTCAAACTTATTTCTTCACAATTCGATCGCAGCACAATCTGCGATAACCCTAACATGATTTGTGGGGATCAATTAACCGTGACGTAAAAGACCGCTGTATGTACTATTTTTGTAATACCGGAATATCACAATCTGTAATCAGCCAGAACGAGTTCTCTGAAACGATCGATTAATTAATGCATGATCGGTTTAATTTCTCTGCCCTTTTCCGCGCAAAGAAATAAAAATAGAATACGTTTGTAATTTTTCTGTCATGTGTAGAGGGAGGTGCAGAAAATAGCCAAGTCCGTTGGGTTACTAATAAACTCAATTCGTTTCAGACTTTTTGAATTTCGATAAAACGATGAATAGTCAAAACAATAAAAATGGTTTGCTCACTTACCTGCTTTCGGTTGTTCTTCGTCAGTTTTCTCCTTATCGGGAAACAGTAACTTATCGAGGGCATCATCGAAACTCTCGTTAATTTTCTCCTCCGGAGTTTTCGAATTCGACCAGAAACTGTTCACGGTACCCAAAATCGTATCGAAAAGTCCCTTGTTTTCGGTTGCGATTTGTTCGTGACCGATAGCTGGTTGAACTGGTTCGACGGGTGTTACAATGCCCGGTACACCAATCGCGGGAATCGGTTCACTTTCAACTTGTTCGGAACTTTCCGACGGGACTAAAGTAGATGAAGTTTCAGTGGCGGGTACGTCTACTACTTCGTTAGACGATTCAGGCACTTTTTCAACTTGAGGAACAGATTGTTCAGTGATATCTTCCGGCTGTGGACTAGCAGCCGTAGTGAGTTCGACCTCCGCTAGAGTTGTGGCTGTTTCATCATACAATGGATTTGGGATATTGAAATCGTTGTCATAGCCGTTAGTAGTTAGCTCAATGTTTGGTGGGAGTTCTGTTACGGGAGGTACGCTCTCAACATTCTGTTGTTGGATTGTTTCAGATGCAAGATCATTATGTTTGTGGGAATGGTCATGATGGTGGTGATCGTGATGGTGGTGATCGTGATCATGCGCACCTTCATTCAATTGGTCCGACTTTGTGGGATATTGTGGAACTTCGGAATCTCGCTCGACATTTTCCGGAACAAGCGTTGACGGATATTGAGAGAGTGGCAACGTAGTAGGCACTTCTATTGGATCAACAACATTTTCTTCGTGCTTTTCTGGCAGTTTTTCTTCGGGTTGTTCAGTCTTTTCTTCTTCAGTAGTGGCCGACAACTGTTCTTCGGTTTTTACAAATTCATTGTCGGTCTGGTTTTCGTGCTCTTTCGATTGCGTTAGATTCGATTCAGGCACTTCTTCGTTAGAGCTAGTTTCTGTTATTTTTGGTGACTCGATTTTGGATTCTGCGGCTTCTTCAGTCGATCCTGGGTTCTCTTGTGTTGCCACTTCGTGATCTTGCGGTTCAATTACTTCTTCGGACGACGTAGGACTGTCTGTCGATGCCGTACCATTAATTTGTTCCTTTTGTTCTGATCCGACTTCTGGTTGTGTGGCTTTTTCAGTCGCCACTTGATTCTCTTGCGCCGCCGTGCTATTAATTTCGTGATTTTGCACTTCGTCGGACGACGGTAGGCTATCTGACGAAGCAGTACCATTGATTTGCTCCTCTTTTTCTGTTTCGACTTCGGGTTCTGTCGACGTAAGGCTATCTGACGAAGCAGTACCATTGATTTGCTCCTCTTTTTCTGTTTCGATTTCGGGTTCTGTCGACGTTAGGCTGTTTGGCGGTGCGATGGGATTCATCGGTTCCTCTAAAGGTATACTTTCATCTATTTCCTCTGTTACAGGCTTCACATTTTCTGACAGTGTATTGGGGAGCTCCTGTGCAGAGATTTCGTTGGATAGCGTTTCGCTTGCAAACACAGCCGCACTGTACGGAACAGGTTTAAATGGAGGAATTTCATCGTCTATAGAAGCGTTGATTTGTTGTAGTTGAGCGTCTTGTATATTCACGGATTCCTCACTTGAAACATTGACTTGCTCAGAGACTTGTTCTAAAGTTTGCTCTGGTAGGCCATTCGTGTCGACACCTTTTACTAAAATTTCTTCTGGCTCCTCATGAGATTTGGCATCATTTTCGTGGACCTCTTCGGATTCAGTTTGCTCTGCATCCTCATCATCTACTGTAATTTCGTCCTCTTCCTTGCTGTCGGCTTCTACCGGTGCAACTTCATTTTGAATTTGTTCGGGTTCCGAGACCAGAACAGTAGTCCCGTCCACTACTTCGATTTTATCTTGAACTGGAGATCCGTTTGGTTTCTCCGTGCTCGAATTCACGTCAGCATGATCCGTGACGATGTTTTCATTGAGCTGGTCGGGCAGCGGAGAAGTCGTCGTCTGTTCTACGATTGCCTCTTCCGGTTGCGAGCTTTTCAGTTTCGCCTGCTTGCGTTCTAATTCTTTCTGTCGCAACTCCTCTAGATTGGTAGGGACTTCGTACGTTATTTCGGCCGCTTTCACCAATATTCGGTACTCCCGCAGTATATTCTTGTTAACGTAGCCTCGTTGGCCCTGGATTTCGACGCCCCACATCTCTGGATTCGACCCAGCTGACTTGGAGTACACTCGAGCCTCTTTGTTAATTTGAAACGAAAGTGCTCCATGCTCACTGGCCTGGTAGTTTATCAACGTCCTCGCAAGGGAAAGAAGAGCTGAACGGGACGAGAATGAAATGAAATGAATTTTTGTTGATATTACGATGAAAAATCATTCGGTTAGGGTAAGCGTGTGCGTGAGGAGTATGCGGTAATTTTTGATTTTCTACTTACTCTTACATTCCGCGTCGGCACACAAGCGTTTGTCGGAAATTTCACAGTTAATTAATGAGCTTAATAAGCCAAATGAAACGAAATAAACGAGCAAATTCACAAAATTTTTCATCATGACATCGTTTGACACTTTTGTGTTCGCCACATCATACAACTGCGGTTTGTCGGAAGGTTGGCGGCAGTGGGCGATTCACTTTGTCAAAATTGAGTAGATCTAGACAATACCTTGCGGCAGCACCAGCGGTATAGAGTTTAAATTAACAGAAATTCAAAAATGGTTTAAAGTAATTAATAAATTTATAATCAAATATAATACAATATAAAAAATTGATTATAAACACAGTTTTTTTTAATCCTTGGCTGCGAGTAATATCTAGCAGTGTCTGAATTTCTAGAGACAGCAAAGCGGCAATAAAATCTTTAATATCGGCCTCTTCGACACAAAGATAACGGCGGATTGTCGATCAACTCAAGATTGCGGAACAGTTGTTCTTGGTGCCGTGGAACTCGAACTAGAGTCTAGAAGAGATTTGGTACCTAAGTCAGGGGTTAAACTTCAGCCTACAGAAGAACCAGAATGTTGTACTGTTTTCCAAAAAATATAAAGTCGATTCCCTCACATTCAGACTCGATCGGAAACTCGAAAACAGAGCGTACATCTTCTTTCGCCGGACAGTACGAGCTTAATCCAAACATCGAGTCCATGAAACCAAATCGTAGATCGAAACCGAGCTAAAGATCTGTCAAGGATACAAGGACTTACACTTGTAATCCAGAACGAACCGAATCGTCCTTCTACGTCGAAATAACAAATGAAACGACCTTGTGAAAAATATCTAACCTTCCAGTGCATCGTGCTCCGGGAAAAAGAAGAAATGCTCAAGACACTCTGATTGTGCTAGCGAGTAGGACCCACATCGTCATCAATGAGATTGTACCAAAAGTAAAAACTCGTTATCGTGATCTACTTGAACAGAATTATCAATTTTGGAATTCCCATGAGACGTATGCAACATGATCCATCCGTAAGTTATATTTATGAGGATCTGAAAGAAAACATCACGTTGCCGAGCTGGAGTAACTCTAGTTCGGGTCTATTAACATGGCCAGGTACAAGGATTGGAAGTTTGGCTGTTTTAATCACTTTCGGAAAATGGTGCAGGTTCATCTGGGAGACTGTGATAACCATAGAGATATATACATATACTGGAGATGACAAGCAGCGATTGAGTTGAAGGCGGACGTCGTCGCATTCAATTGCACGCAAAACAACAACAAATTGGCATAACGCTCCTGTTTTGTCTCACTCACTCACATGCTAAAACAACAATTTGATATAATGACCCCGGTTTGTCTCACTTCACACCGTATTTTTGGCTTCAGAGCAGTTTATACAAAACTGGTGGCTTGTCGTCTCCAGTAGCTCTATGGTGATAACTCAACATTGAGTGTAAGGGCCTCGCACTTAAGGATTTTACTGGACGATTTACGGACTTATGAAAAACAAGACGATGAGACGGACCGTAATGAATTCGAGGAACATCTTCGAGAAAATCAAATCCAATAACACTTAAAGAATTGTAATTGGCTTGGATGCCTCTAATATGTTTCTATTGCTAAAACATAAAATAGTCTAGTGAAAATGTGTGAAAAATTTGGAAGAATAGTACAAAAAAGAACACCTAAATATTGAACCGTAAATACTGATGCCTTGCTACTATTCTTCTCTAGGGCTACAATTAGTTAGTTATAAAACTAATAGCAACGCAAAATAATTAAAGACGTGTCATTGTTTTTAATTCGTATAATTTATATATTTTTCTTCTTTTGAATTTATGGGCAGCATTAACTTTCTTAATGAAATACATTTATACATGCAGTTCCACATTCTTTTTATATAATTTATTTTTGTAGGTTATACCGAATTATATGTTAATTACAACTTTGGATATTTAAAACTCTTAAAATTTTATTACTTTTTGTTCTGCTTGTCTCCCTTCTTTCGTTTTTTTAATAATATTATTTAAATATAAAACAACTAGACTTTGCTCAAAAGTCACTCTTTCCGAATAAATGTTCTTCCTCTGTAAGCAAAAAAAATAACAAAAAGTTAATAAGAAATCAAGTCACTCAGCAGGAAATCAATGGAATAGAAAAATTATTTAATGGCTTTTTTTAGTTACAAACATTCAAAGCGTGGAAATCCAAATTTCAAATTCAACTGTCTGACAACTTTTTATTTTAAAAAGAGTTTCCTTGGTGAAAATAATAGTTTTGGAAGTAACTAGCATATACAGCTGGTACACAATTTGGATTTAGTCACACCAAATCTATCAAATAAAGAATAAAAAGAAACTTACGTGATTGTTTTCTTTTCCGTAGTTTTCGGTTCAGGTCTAGCTCGATTTAGCACTTTCAGGAAATCTGATGTTTTTGCTCGCATCCGTGAATGAATATAAGCTTTTGAACACTGCAAAAAAAAAGTGCATCGAAAATCAGTTATTCCATTGCATCACAAAATTCGAAATATTTACCTTGATGTGATAATGTAAGTAGTCTCGGAACATATGAATTAAATTTATAGTGTTTGCTCTCGTTTCCTTACATGTGTGGCGCGGGAATAAAACTAATATAAGAAAGGAAAAAAAGTTAAATTAATACATCATTCAAGGAGAAATTCATATTTGTATGCAAATCTAAGTCATCTGATATAAAATAAAAGTTTATTCAGGATGCCATTCGCTTCTAACTGTTATTTTTGGAGCTGTTGCGAGCGAGATAAAACTTGAAATCAGGAATATCTCACTTTATACTCCCAAATATTTTATACGAAGCGAATGATAAATAATTAACGTCAAACAATATTCCACAGAAGGCAAAAAAACGACTAAAGAGTGAGCCTTTTTAAAACATCAAATGTACTTCTTGGACAGGGAAACCCTAATTCAAATTCGGAAAAATTTGTGTACGTATTAGAAATTTTGCTCAGACCCAAACGCAATAATTGACGACTTTAGCAAATTTCAATAAATTGTTGTAACTGTATGCAAATCTAAGTCATCTGTTATAAAATGAGAATTTATTCAGGATGCCATTTGCTCTTCACTTTTACTATTGGAGTTGTTGCGAGCGAGATAAATACTTAACAAGTCAGAAGTATCCCACTTTATACTCCAATGAATTTCATAAAAAATGTGAATAGGTGCGTAGTTCTGGAAACACAATCCACATTACCGTCCTATTTAAATAACAAAATCCTTCAAATAATTAACTGTTCTCAAGTCCTTTCTTATTTCTAAATAATTTGAAATTAACATTATTGTACGCAAATCTAAGTCATCTGATATAAAATAAGGGTTTATTCAGGATGCCATTTGCTTTTAACGGTTAATTTTGGAGTTGTTGCGAGCGAGATAAAACTTAAAATAAGATTCATCTGACTTTGTACTCCACGACAATTTACAGAGCTCTAAAAATACCTTCAATAAACAATATTCGGTGCATTACTCGAAAGAATATAGTAATTATTATTATGCGTATTCTTTTGCGCCCTTATCGAGTTCGGAAAACAAAGATTTAGCATTGTTGCTGTATTCCCATTTTGCTGAGCTGCTCTGGGCAAGGACACAAAAGAACGCGATTGCTTAATCACAATGTTTTGTAATTCTGGAAACACAGTAGACTCCGATTGCCGACTATGTAATTAATTTACAAATTTTAATCTCGGAGCATGTTTTGATGTCAAATTTTTTCCAACTCGACAATTTGGGAAAACAATAAGCTTCAGTAATTAATGACAACAATTTAATTTATCAGATTTGTTGAGTCCTTATGACTGTTACGTAGAGAGTCAGAAAAAATCATTATCACTTTCTAAGTTGGAAGGCAATATGTAATAACGTAGCACTGATAGACCCGTTTCTGTCGAACTGTCTTATGCATTTAATGTTAAATTATCGAAAAGTGGACTACGTTTTTGTATTTAGTATAAGTCCAACAACTGGAATAACTGCTGTCACACATCAACTAATTTTCTTTTACTAAAAACTGTTTTGCAATTCTGGAAACACAGTAAACACTGTACATTTACTAAGTAATTAACTTGCAATATTTATTCTGGGAGCATGTTTTATTCAGTTATATCAGTCTCTTCCAACATAACAAATGAAATAAAAACAATGGCTCCGGATTGTTACATGCACAAACTGGTAAGACAAATCGGTAAATAAATCGTGGAATAACGTTCAACTTTACAGTTCTGAATGATTCCTCATTGACAATCCAATAAACTGAAGAGTTTTAATGATCAAAAATCTTAACGATTATCCTGAGAGCAATAACAACATTTTAAATAAAGTCACCTATCAGCTTTTCACGATTTCTGATAATTCGTGGTTAATAGCCTCGCTTCTAATTGGGTTCTAATGATACTGCAATCATCTCCTAAATGACACTGCTACTACTTTAAGTAGAATTTTGTTTTTACTTAGGCGTGATTTGTAGACCAGCGCGATTAGACCATGCGCTACTAAGGCGAATGATACTGCTACTGATATCAAAGTGCCTAAAGTTATAAGTCTGGTTAACTGTATTAAATTTGCGCGATTAAATGGAAATTGGTCATGATAAATTTTAATTCTATTTTCAATTATTGTAAATTGCATTCATGTGAGCAAATCTAAGTCATCTGATATAAAATAATAGTTTATTCAGGATGCCATTCGCGTCTAAATTTTAATATTGGAGTTTTTGAGAGATAACACATACACAACAGTGATATCCCACTTTTCGCTCCTACTGTTTTTTGAGTGTACTAAACATAAAGTTATGTTATTCTTTGAATTATTTTTGGCGGTTCAAAATAATAAACGGCGTCAAATTTTAATGCTGTTTTAAGGTACGCGTCTACTAGGACGGACGGGCCGGGCCGCATCTCAAAAATCCGCCTGCCATACATTGTTATGGAAGTCCGTCCACTGAAGGCGAGCCGCATCGGTGCGCGACGGATCGCTTTACGAGCGGATTTCTGCTCGAACAGAATGGCATCACAGTGGACACAGCGAAACAGATGGGGTCAGCATTTTCCGTCTCCCGTGATCCGTCCCAAGTGGACGCAGAAACAAAAATCCGTCCCGCACCGTTGCGGCCCGCCTCTAGTGGACGCGTACCTTTAAGTTGAATACATCTATGCTTGTATGAACAACAGTAGTGCTACGTAGCTTGTGTTAATCCTATAAATATTTTTTCGCCTTTGAATCTACTGATAACATGAATTGCAATTCGCATCACTGTCATAGCGCTGCAAAAGTACGTTGCAAATAAAATGCGATACTTCAATACGGTGATGGGGATTAGGTGCATATTTACTTAACGATACAGAAAATTGTAAGACGAAACTACAAGGGAATTGTGCAAAGAAAACTCGATAAATGTCAAGGATTATACCTTGAAAAAGCCTTTACTAATGACTGAATTATTTATCACCTTCGCTTAAAAGCTTATTTTCAACCAGTTAAAAAATAAATTACTTACCAAATGTAACATATCCGATATTGTCACCAACTCTAGCATCGGTATTTGCCAATTCTAGTGGTGGCTCACGATGTGAAAATAATACTTGAGGTGCTGTATGTGACGCTCTTCGTCCTTCTCTCAATTCCTGCATAAAAACTTTACCTAATACTACATCGTCTTCATCACGAAATATTGTACTGAATACAACAGTTACACGATCGGCTTTTGCTTCAACATACCTTGCAAAACGAAAATAAAATATAAATTAATACAACGGCGAACCCGCACAGCATTAAATGAAGAAAAAATTTAATACTTACAAAGTCTCATCATTACGATAATTAATAACAGCCCGTTTTTGTCCCTCTTCTCCTTGTTCTTGAAAATCAAAATACTTTTCAAAAACCGATGCGAAACAATTTCTTTTTAATAGACCAATTTTTTGAGCAACCGATTCCCAGTCTGATGGAATATTTTCTAAATTAATAAGTACTGAGACATTGTAGCCTGAAAATTAAATAAAAATAAAAAGAATTTTTTAACACATTGTAAACAATACCGATTTAAATCTTATCTAAAATTGATTAATAGTTACTAATTTTTTCTACTTAACAAAATCGTCTGCAGTACAAGGCCTGAGGTATACGATCAAAAATATAAACCACATTTTTCCTGATATCCAATGATCAAATTTCTATACATTTTCGATTTCAACGAGTCGAAAGATCTAGTTCTGCGAATAGGATTTTGAATGGTTTTCTTGGATAATACGCAAACATGTAGAATTATCAAATTCACCTTTCAATTTACACAGAAAATTATGAATTCGGATAATCGCGACTCGAATAATCATAATAGTATGTAAATGGCAGTGCCAATAGTTTAAATCTGGGCGCATAATATGTTAGTATTATTGTATGTAAAATTAGAATGCAAACTTAGTAATACAAATTCCTTACCAATACAATAGATTTGCAAATACGTTTTAGGTGTTTTTGATGTTGATGCTATTCATAATCACACAACACTTTGTTTCACGCCAAAAGGGTTAAACAGTTAACTACTGCATTAATAATAATAAATAAAAAAAAGTAATAGGTAGTTAAAAGTGATTCTATCCGAGCCAACAGAAATGGGAACGGAACTTGTGTAATGATACTGGATTGTCCCAAATACGGATCGCAGTTTGTAAGACTGTATAAAATAATTTTCGAATATATTCAAACTTTGGAAATTAAATTAACTCCGATAATTCACACTGCTCTATTCTAACCCCTTCTACGAATGTTTTTTTTTTTTGCTTTCTCCTTTTAGTAGGCATCCGTTTTCCAAATTTTGGCAGTTTTCGCTGGCTGTGTTAGCTTTCAACTACACCGCAGCAATATGCCGCGACTCATATACACAGTTCCATGTTCGATTATTTTTCTTTGCGGAAGTACTCAAGCCTGCAACCCAGCTTAATAATAAAATCTTAATACCTCCTATAAGTTGCAGAAGGGTTTATTTACGAACTGAAACTCATGACAAGTTTACAATTAAATTCAATTCAATCTACATATATAAAATTTACATAATTGTATGCAAATCTAAAGTCATCTGATATAAAATGTGAGTTTAATCAGGATGCCATTTGCTTTAAATTTTTCTTATTGGAGTTGTTGCGAGCGAGATAAAACTTAAAATCAGAGACATCACACTTAATACTCCACGACAATTTACAGAACTTGGTTGGAAAACGTTTTTACATTTCGAATAGTATTCCTTTTTTTAAATATTTTATGTAAACATGAAAACACAGTTGGTGAAGACTTTTTAAGTAATTAACTTGTATTAAATACATAATTATCCTCCATTCTGCCAATGTACAGTATAAACAAAAAAGTTTAAGAAGTCCATAAGTTCTATTAAAATCATCACAGAAAAAGCGTCATCAACTTTTCCAAATTGGTACCGCAATATTATACGCCGTTTAATTTTTCATTACTAAAAACTGTTTTGCAATTCTGGAAACACAGAAAACACTGGACATTTACTATGTAATTAACTTGCAATATTTAATCTGGGAGCATGTCTTATTCATTAGTTTATTCCAACGTAACAAATATATAGAAAACATAGGCTCCGTATTTATGACGAAACAATTTGAAGTAGTTTAATCTCCTCCTATACTCTAAAATTAGTTATAGACCGATTAAAGGCATAGAAACATCAAGGACCCGCTGTATTATATCAAATAAATAAAATATTGTGATCGAATAGAATTGAAACCTTTTAAACTTGTGAGCAAAACTAAGTCATCTGATATAAAATAATGGTTTATTCAGGATGCCATTCGCTCCAAATTTTTAATTTTGGAGTATTTGAGAGATAAAATTCATGATTCAAAGATATCCCACTTTTAGCTCCCAGATAGTTAGTCTCTAGATTCAACCATATCATGTCCACTTTGTTTTGTTTTTTTAGTTGTGAAAATCAGAAAAAAATTCTCTTTAAGAACTTACAATTTAATCAAAATTTAAAAAAAAAACATTGTTTCAAGTTGGTTTTGTAGTAAGTAGATCACATAATGAAACTATAAATGTCTTATGATTTTGAAAATGATAGATAATTTTTTCATTCTACAATGCGATTGAATTAAAATCATAATTTTTAATCTTGGAGTGTGAAATAAAATATGTTGTATTAAAAGAACAACACAGTTTCGATTCACTCCCTCATTGCTGATTGGAAATAAGAGCAATTAAAATCGTATTAACCCGGATAAACATTTCAACAACTCTTGTACTCTGACTGTAGTGTAGAAGAGGAGTAGAGATCGCAAACAGCCTAATGAAGTTTCTTTTTATAGAACTATTTACAATTAATTTACTGTAGGAGTGGTGAAAAACATTGCGTTATCATAAAACGTAATGCCTTTCTATCACTCCATATATAAAATATCTAATAAGAATGGAATTTTTCATGGTGAGAAGCTACCATAGAAGCAAATTTCTTTAAGTTTTTTTGTTGTTTTCCGTCGTCAGTGGAGTTTCTAGTGTGAAACCCCAACACGAAATCCCCGACTGTTGATTAATCGTTGTCCCTGAGGGCATGACAGTTGGAAAACCCTCACTGGATAGGCCAGTTTGTTTATAAGACTGTGTTGGACTGGGTCGGAAGGAGCTGTTTCGTCATCGGATGGCATAGACTCGTCAGAGGGTGTATCAAGCCTAAATCCGAAACACCCTTACAGCTGGTGGCATTGCTTGGAAAACAACAAAAAAAACTAAAACAAATTTGCTTCTATGGTAGCTTCTCACCATGAAAAATTCCATTCTTATAAAAATTGGTAAAGAAAAATAAAATTACTGTTGGCGGGATTCGATTCGGCGCTCTTAAGGTACAATCTGGCTGGTACTGCCGAACGTCGCGGTCAGCAGTAACTGCCGGCAGTAGACTACTGCTTCAGGCAAAAACAAGCTGTCATGTCTGTTTGCGATTGCTCGGCAGTTGCCGGTTGTGAGTGCAAAGCAGCCGCGGTGAGCAGTTGAGGTTGGCAGTTATTGCTAACCGCGACGGTCGGCAGTACCAGCCAGATTGTACCTTTAGCGTTGAATTTCATACATCATAGCGAACAACCAAAAATTCCACCAAATTGGTTGAAATATTGGGTTATCTTCAGTGCCACCTACCTTTAGTATAAGGAGGCGAAGGCTAGAATGTTACTTAAATTATAATTCGCGGTAATGAAATTAGTTTCAACATCGCCTATATAGAATAATCTAATCTAATATTCGTTATTCTCGTACCTTAAATTAAATTTCGAAACAACAAGAATTTCTTAAAATCCTCCAGAGAATTTCAATATCTTGGCATCTATAATCACATCACGTTTCAGCGTGAAAATACCAGGAAAATATAATCTGTTCGATCAAAGTAAAAAAATAATAGAATAAATAAATACATATATTCTATCAAATTACCAATGCGAAATTAATATAGGAACGTGTTAATATACAACGCTTATATCGACGTTATACTTTTCTTCACATTCCATAGGTTCGATCAGAAAAATTATAAACACGAAATTATTGGATTGTGAAATATTCAAATGATACGTCCTGAAGAAACACAGTTTCAGCCCAATGCTCCCAATGAAGGTTAACGCAGGACCTGAACACATACGATTTTGATCAATTTGTATTAAAAGCAATATATATTAAGATCAAAGTGAATGGCATATTTTGAAAACTTTTAATTTTCATTATCGGTCTACGGATATGAATACCCTCCCTTTATATTGATTGCCTCCAAACGTCTTTTAATTAAGTGGAAAATTAGATTTAAAACTGATGGTTAAAAAAAAAGTCTCTTCTAATAGAAGAAATCTCGATAATTCCACAAAAAAAAAAAACAAATACGGCTCAAGTTTGTTTTTACTACAGCAAATACGACATCAATAAAAAAAGGAGTCATATAATACAAAAATCTTTTTATTTACCAAAATGCCATCATAGAACGTAATGCCTTTCTATCACTCCATATATAAAATATCTAATATTCGTTATTCTCGCACCTTAAATTAAATTTCGAAACAACAAGAGTTTCTTAAAATCCTCCAGAGAATTTCAATATCTTGGCATCTATAATCACATCGCGTTTCAGCTTTGCTTAATATTAAAACGTGAAAATACCAGGAAAATATAATCTGTTCGATCAAAGTAAAAAAAATAATAGAATTGTAACAATGATACGACGAGTTTGCTTGGTACGTCTTTATTCGTTAGCTGTCTGTGTGCGACTGGCTAAGTGCCACAGTCGAAGCTTAAACCAAAAATTTTGTTTAAACTTAGGAACAAACGAATAAGTTCCTAAGTTTAAACCAAATTTTTGGTTTAAACTTCGACTGTGAAACCGGCCCTAAGTGGTGTACATGACAGAATAAATAAATACAAATATTCTATCAAATTACCAATGCGAAATTAATATAGGAATGTGTTATTATACAACGCTTATATCGACGTTATACTTATCTTCATTCCATAGGTTTGATCAGAAAAATTATAAACACGAAATTATTGGATTGTGAAATATTTAAATACTACGTCCTGAAGAAACACAGTTTCAGCCCAATGCTCCCAACGAAGGTTAACACAGGACCTGAACACATACGATTTTGATCAATTTGTATTAAAAGCAATATACATTAAGATCAAAGTGAATGGCATATTTTGAAAACTTTGTTGAGTTGTCAATAGACAACTCGACCATTTCCTGCTGGGCGATTGCGATCAAAATTCAGCTACGATGAATTTTGATCGCAACCGACAACTGCCACTAACTTAGCAGTGCAACGGTTTTCTTTTGGAAAAGAACCGCTGATCGGCAGATGCCGGAAGCGCGATAGCGGTCGAACACGAGACGAGTGATCTGCAAGACAACATCCAAAAAATTGAAGAGTGCTTGTTCGACGACGGAGCGAAATGAGGAGGAAGTTTTAATTCAAGAATGGACAGAACGAGAAAAGTTAAAAGGGTGGTAAAGTGTTTTGGTGGTTGTGACTCGGTCGTCCTCCTAGAAAGCGTTGAAAATCGAAAGATCGAAAAAAAAAGGGAAAAAGAAAGAAAAAGTGTGCAAGTGCAATCAATTGAATGGTGAAGTTGTCGATACGCTCCATTGAAAACGTTTCGAACGCGTAAATAATTTGCGAGCGGGATTGAATCGTGCGATTTTTAGATTCGAACGTAGTTTTGTGTGTGCGCTGCGGAAAAGTTGCGGCCCATGGCGGGATTCGACTTAAATGTCGACAGTTTGATACAGGTCCTTCCCTTAGCGCGGCGACTCGAAAAAATTTTTTTTTAAATAAACCAAATCGAAGGGTTTGCATAAAATGGAGAGTGTTTTAAGCGAGTTTTTTGTTTTCCCAAATCTTTCTCCCCCCCCAACGTAATGAAATTATTTAATAAAATCAAAATCAGTGAAACATAAATTAAAGCATTAAGCCCGAAACACAATGCTCCCGTTCCGTTCCATTCCGTCACGACAAGTGAGGTTATGTGATCCGTAAAAGTTGAATTTTGGTCAACTTTTCCGATCCGTTCCGTTACGACCATTGTGTGCATTTACATGGTCAACCCATAAGGTCTACTTTGACAGCTGAACGGAACGGAACGGAACGGGAGCATTGTGTTTCGGGCTTTAATCATATATGATCTCAACTGAAAATCCAGTGGAAAAAGCTAGTTCTTGTGCCTGTTCCAATTCGAAAAAAAAAATAGCAGAGCAATCCGTGTTCGCCGGATAATGTGGTCTTTTCTTTCTACGATTCTCAAACCAAGATATAATTTCATTCGGTTGTGTTGTGCAGTGCAATCGTATTAGAAATTGCGAAATCCTTGAAAATTCAAGTGAACGAATTTCCGCGGTTCCACAATTTTCGAACGTATTTTGGAAGAATGTTCATCTGACGCGAATTTAAAATTTAAAGTAAAAATCCCCAAAAATTGAATTAAAATTAAAATGATAACATGAATAATTAACATGATAAAATTAGTAAATTAAATTAAAATCAAGAAAAAAAAAAAAAACCGACTTAAATTACAAAACTAAAAATAAAATAAAATAAAAATTAAAATAGCTAAATAAAATGAATTAATAAAATAACAAAAAAATATAAAAAAAAAAAAAAAATGAATTTAAAATAATTAGTAATTAAAATAATTGAATTAAAAAAAAAATTTTAAAAAAATGAATAAAAAAAAATTAAAATGAAAAATAATATAAAATAAAACAAAATATGACTGACTTTTTTTGTCTTTTAATTCTGGTGCTGTTATGAGCATATATTTTTGTAAAGATGTTTAAAGGCTAAAAAGAGCCAAATCCAAATGAACCCAATCGTCTAAGCCCCAATCCCTGAACCTCAATAAGGGGCCATGATAGATGTTGTTTTTGGACAGTCATGGCTGAGGTAGGGCGGGCAGGCAGGGCGCTATAACACCTAAGCGCCCTGACAAATCGCGAAGTCGCGCACTCCACCGCTTCTTGGTCTTTCACGACCTATTGGGAAGATAGTCCCATTTTAAATCCCTGGAGTAAGCCGACACGAAATTTTTTGTTGTACAGGCCAAGGGTTTATGGACTGAAATCTGGGCAAGAACCCCCCCACAACTGCCGTAGCTAGTCCCGGCCGCCAGCAAGCGTGTCGCTTCCGCTCGGATTTCAGCCACCAATTCAGATGTAGGAATTGGCCCACTCTTTCCTGAACCTTCCTTTCCTTCGAATATTTTGACTTTTTCAAGTCGAAATATTCACTCCAAGGCCTCCGTTCACAACAACTTTTAATTTTCATTATCGGTCTACGGATATGAAGACCCTTTATATTGATTGCCTCCAAACGTCTTTTAATCTAGTGGAAAATTAGATTTAAAACTGATGGTTAAAAAAAGTCTCTTCTAATAGAAGAAATCTCGATAATTTCACAAAAAAATCAAATACGGCTCAAGTTTGTTTTTACTACAGCAAATACGACATCTTTTTATTTACCAAAATGCCGGAAATACCCAGTATAGCTCTTTTTCTCAAATAACCGCACTTTATTTTGAATAGGAACATGTTACCGACTGTGCGATGAATTAATAAAAAAAATTCTGACAATACAATATAAGCTCGCCACGAAAAAAAATTAACCAGTCAATTTGTTAGCCAAGATTCATCTACCCATAGCGCAACAACAAACAACGAGACAATATTAGTTTATTAAATAATTGAGAATAATATCAGATCGGCTTTTTTCATTTAACAATCAAATGATGGGGAATCCGAAAATATATCATCATATAAAATTCGAAATTATTGAATTGTATGTCTCTTCAGTTGTTTCTCGCTGGACAGTGTTTTTTTAAAAAAAATTATCGTAGTGCATGTTCAAAAGATGTACATACAAGAATTATTCGTTCATGTGAGCTACTGTGAAACCCTTCTTAAAGGTGATAATTTCAAGTTTGAAAAACTAGCGACCTCTTCCACATTTGATTATTTCATAATTTATATTCTTTCTTGTCTGTCATCGAAAATTACTTTCAAATTTGTTCAAATTTTTCATCTATAAGCTAAGAAATTTGAGAATCTGAATTTTTGATTGCGTAGATCATGGTTTGTCAAACGTGTTAAGTCAACTTCGAGCATTAAATGAGCTATTTCAAAGGAATGTATACGAAGCCAGCTATGTACATAGTTACGAGGAAATGACGTGAAAATTTAAAGCGTCCACGAACGCAAACGAAAGCAATCTTTTAGGCTAAATGTTTTTATATGACGCATTAATGACTAGTTCTCTACACTTTTGAAATGATTAAAAGTTTTTTTTTAATCTGGGTTGACCAATTTCTACATTATATGGCTGGGCGCTTAAAAAACTCTAAGCAATTATCCTAGCTTTGCCTTCAAGTGAGTGATTGGGCGATAGCGACAGTCAGTCTTATCATCAAAAGTCGAGTCGAAAAACCATAGAAGGTAGATTTCACACTACAATAGGGAAAATTGCTGCCAGTTGAGACTTTAATTTGAAAAAAAAAATAAATTAAGCAAATCAGTCAAATTCTTCAGAGCGATACATTAAACAAATTTCAATAAAATACCGAGTCAATAGAATGTTGGTTTATATTTCTCATGCGTAAAAATCTGTAATTATATTCAGATCACGCTAGGATAGATATAACCAAAAAATATTTTTTTTACTTTCGTCCATAAGCGAAGCTGTTCATAAATTGTAAACATTATGCAGCATTGATAAAGGACATTTTGTGCGTTATAGATAATTTCAAAGTTCCAAAAGCAGTTTGTACTCTAACTCTTCATTTAAAAAATACTTGATGTATACCTTAATCAAATAAGTAGCTTTGGTAATATAAATATTTTACTCGCCGTGTTTATTTTTAGTTTTTTTGCTCTGATATCACTTAACCTAATCTTTCATTTATAAAGATAAAAATGAAAATATTTTCAGCCTCAATCAACTAAGTGCTTACCTAATATCTTAATCTACATTTTTATTATATTTATTGTAGATAACAAATCATATCTACGAACAAGAAAGATAACCGGTAAAAATAGTTTTTGTTAACGTCACCTAGCGCACAAAACGTGGGGTTGCTTTTTATTTCAATTATTTTAGATCTGCTGATGCATTTGGTAAGACTACTTTATGTGCCAATAGCACACCGAAAAATAAGATTGGAGAACTGATTTTTTTCTTAAATAGTACCGGATGGATATGATGATCCCTTCTAGTACCGGGCCTTCATCAGCCTTCAACGACCAGGTTACACGATTTGTGGCAACAAAACGTCGCTATCTGCGCTAATTGGCATTGTATGACTTATGGGCCACCACGTAAACTAACCAAACAAACAAACACACCGAAAAATCTCGACAAATATTCCATGAAATACAAACCAAAAAAATATCTGATAAATTTTGCACACCATACTTTCGAATATCCCTAATATTTTTAGTTATTACCGCAAACTGCAAGTTTGAATTGTCAAATTAAGTTTTTATAAAGATTTTAAAAAAGTTCATACTTTATAGAGGGACAAAAAATAATTGGCAAACTCGGAAGGTTTTTGATTTGCGAACACAAATTTTATTTCGAGTTCGATGTGCGTATCGTCACAAATTTCAAAACAAATCAGTTTCTTTTAATTTTTAAAGTTCATGAAGAATGGAAACTGATCAATTCAAAGCAAAAGTTTTTGATTTAGGAACATCCAGAGAAAAATCGTGCCCTAATTTGAGTCTTAATAAGTGTATTAAGATTTAAGTAGTGATTAACGCAATACTATTCAGTTAAAATAATGTGACTTACCATGCCGTTTACAAGCAAATTTAGTACTAAAAAATATAATGGCGTAATGATCATAAGCCCTTTAAAAAAAAATTCTTACGAATACGAAAAGTTGAATCTATATATTTGACTTACCATCCTCAGTGTTAGTGAGCAAATCGCCGTATTCTCGCTTCAGGAGCTCGTCTGCCCCATGCTCTTGTAACTGTTTATAAAATTTTAATGCTATACTAGTCTGAAAAAAAATTTCATTGTTAAATTCGTTACACACGAAAAAAAAGCCAACAACTTACTCTAACTTTAGTCTTATCGCCATTTACATTGGAAATATGAAAAAGAACTCCGTCAAAATCAGCGATTGTGACATCAATTGACTCAGGTTTTTGACTGTAACAGAACAATTCATAATTCATTAGTTAATCAAATTTTAAAACTTCTAAAGCATAAATTTGTCCGGTAACTCTGGAAACACAGCAGACAATAGATAGTTTCTACTATGTAATTAATTTACATTTTTTAATATTGGATCGTGTTTGAGTTATTAGGCCTTGGGCAGCCTAACAATTGGAACAAACATTAGATCCAAACTTTTGTATTAAAAAAAAAAGATGAATATAATTCCGGCACTAGGTGTATTAAGTTCTCCGTCAGTACCGGGTATGATGCATGATTGTAAATAAATATGTAGTCAAGAGAAAAACAGAAAGGGGAGAGAACTTTGATGAATTTCAGTCGTGAATCATATTTAAAACCATTTAAAATTTTAATATCGCACCAAACATTTTATTTTGGAACATTTAGAGACATTCTAATGGAAATGGCATCTTATTTCACAGTTCCCGTTTAACGGGTTTTAGAAATGTTTTGAAATGATTAAATATGCACGCGGAAGTGCAATAAATAACAGCATCATTGTATTAATATTATTTTTTTTCCCCTTAAGCCATCAAATATTTCTGCCGCACCCTGTATTTCTCTAGAACCTTGACCCTGAAACATTTCAATTTTACAATCAATAAAGAAAGCAGTGAGATAGTGAGGTCATTGCGAAGAATATTTTGCTTTGCAGTCTGTCTGTACGCCATTGATTCATCATCAAATGCAACGAAATTATAATTCTTGACAATTTTGCAGATATATCCCACTACAGGGATATGAATATCAATGGTCTACAAAAAAAAAGACTCCTCACCCAAATGAAAATACACTAAATGACAGGCACCAGACTGCTTTTCATTTGAAGCGAAAGGATTTTTCCAATCACTGGGATCAAAGGTTAGTTACACACGGCTAGATATTCTCATCCACTTTTATGTCTTTCAAAAATCTTTTGTATAAGTGGTGAGATGGAATCTGGAGCGTGGAATGCAATCGTAGCATCACACAATGTATTCAGAGGTTTTTTCCCTCAATTTGGCAGAACCATTAGTTATGAAGACCATTATTTTAAAACCTTTCAGGTGGTCTGCACCCTTTTTTCTGTTCGTCTGTAGAAGCTGTTAGTGGAGCGCTTCGATAACAATTTCAATCTGTCTAGGTAGTGTGACACAATATTGGCTCTTCCTATAACCTAATGTCGCTCTTGTTGGAGCGATTTGAGATTTCATTGAATTGTCCTGGACCAGGCGGGGGCAGACGGCAAATTCTTCTTTTGCGAGTTGATCCGGTATTTTAATGGCCTCGTCATAGAGGAACGTCGTTAACGAACAAAATTCTTTATTGGTAATCACCGCAGTATAAAATGTGATCAGGCTAGCCTAAATGTTTTTAGTTAGTAATTTGGGATCATAACATCGAAGCGCTCACTCTATTCTACACGCTTCTTCAACATATGTACTTTTATAGCAAAGAGAAAATTAAAGGAACTCCAGTCTAGTAGTCTAATCAAGAAGGGAAGTGGCAAACTTTAGTTGGATGCATTTCATAATTTCTCCTCTATCTATGAGTTACTTAGGGGTTTTACGTTTCCGTTTGGCTGCAAATGTTGTATATGCATACCCAGCTGTTTTCGAATACAACACCCAAAGCGACAAAAATAATGCTTTAAAATGAACCGCCCGTTTTTAATCCCATTAAATACGGTGTCAGCATTCAGCTTACAATTCGATAAGTGACTACATCCCAAGTTGTAAATTGAATCATCATAAAGGCTGTGTATCCAATGAGTAATTTGTGTCAAGCCCAGAGCCAGCCAGCCAGAGCCAGGCCTTGTTCGCATAGAAGAGATAATTATGCAGTACGCACGCAAAGTGCTAACTAAGCAGCATATCTTCATCGGTGTCGGTTTTTCTGCCGGTTGGATAGCGCTAAGCTGCACCACACCAATCTCGAGTGCATTGTACTACAGAAAAAAAAAGAAATTATTTTCCATGACTCATGGAACTGCGGTAGCTACAACTCGGTCAATTACCACTTCAACTATTAGTAGTATTTCATTTTGCCGCCAAAAAAGGAAATCTGATTCGAGATTCGATTGGAACAGGTTTCAATTTTTGCCAGAAAGGCGAGTAGCGAGGGAAAACTCAGTGGCAATCGATAGTAAAAAAAAATAAGACACCACACCTAATGAAATGAGTCAAAAAGAAAAAATAAGCTCCGTGATGGTACCGGAAATTTTTATCAGTAGAGTTGAAGTGCCAAGATAACCAAATAGGCTGCAGGATGTTGGCTCCCTCAACGCTGGGAAAAAGATTAATGAACTTTAGTATGAAACGAATGTCTGTTGTGAATTGAGAAGTAGGCACTGGATAGCACCGAATTCCTGCACATAAATGAGACCAACGTGTTTGCCGCATAGCAAAATGGGACCGAAATACACTCGGCGAATTCGCGGATTTGATACGTTGCGAAAAAATCAACGTTATCACAATTTTACCGTGGAATTTTCAATATTCGCTCGATTTATTTCCGATTAAAATAGCAGCGCTGACTCACAGATAATCAAAACTTGCACAAATTTCGATCGCAACACCCCACGAACCAGACGTTATTAATACCGGGAGATTATTTTCCGCATGTTATAAAATTTTTCTTGCGCCGTCACAACCAGAAAAAACTAAAAATAATTTTTTTTCAACCGTGAAGTTTTTTTTCCACTTACCCAGCAAGTGCATTGCGGAATTTCACGCTAAGCGTCTCCTCGACAATTCGATTATTGATTTCGAGCAGAATCATCTTGAGGCCGAATTTAAAGAAATTTTCACGTTGCCGGGGTCGTGCCAGCCAGCGGCACCGCAACTTTTTCTCGTTTTGACCGTCCTCAAGCCAACCGAAAAAATCTTTTCAACTGGACAACATTTGGATCGGCTCCCGGATTGACGGCGAAATTACGTTCAGCACGCGTTTCTATTTACTCCGGTGACACTTCACAACGCGGTTTATACGACTTTTGTCGATTATTTCTTTGACTAGCAACGATTTATTGAGGGAAATAAATTAAAAGAATGCCATCGGAGGACGTCGTCCCGCAACTTAGCTCTTTCTTTCGTTTCGCCCGCAGACCACACCATACACGACACACCGCACTTTATCAGTATCAAGACTCCAAGCCACGCCGGATGTGGAATGGTTGAGTAGCTGACTCACTCACTCCAACTTGCACGTTATGAAGTTGGTTGGTGATGTGGATGACGCGCGAATTTTTTGATTCTGTGCGGTTGCCAGTTTTGGATGCGAGTGAGTTCAATGATTTCAATTCTAGGAACGGATGCCGTTACGAGAATTTAATATTTTGCTGTATGGAATTTTATTTCGCATTATATTCCAATATTTGTATACTCTAATGAGGTTATCCAACCCAAAAGTTGGTAACGCATAGAACGGAGCATCGGATGGCAAGTTGCAAGGCTTGATTTGAGTAACAACGAAGCAAGTATAATTTTATTATATTTCCTTCCGCCATGAAACTTATGCTGTTATGACCCTGTTTATTTTTGGCACTTTAAAGCGGCTAGAAAAACCAAATGGAGAGAGATAGAAAATTTAACATACAATTTAGACATGGTGTGAGAGAGACAGTCCGAACAGCTAAAATATCAGTGATGCGCTTTAAAGCGCCAAAAATAACCAAATGGAGAGAGATAGAAAAAGTAACATACAAGTCATTGGTGTGAGGTGTGAGGGAGATAGTTCGAACAGCTAAAAAGTGAGTAACTGTAAAAAAACGGCAACAAAGCGCCTGCGAGCAGTGTTTCGCAACATTCTTGCAGTTAAGCCAAGAAACAACCCCTGGGCGCTTCATTTTCCAGCCGCTACACGCTTTTTTTTGACAGTTCGGTACGTATAAATTGTGGAAAGTGCAATGTTATGTTATGAAACGCGCTAGAACCGGTATTTTTCTTAACAAACCAATTGTTAATTTTGTTTACTAAATGCGACAGCTTTTTGACAGCTACTAACTTTTTAGCTGTTCGGACTGTCTCTCTTACACCAATGTATAAATTGTAAGTTAAAGTCTCTATCACTCTCCATTTGGATTTTCTAGCCGCTAAAATAGCCAGTGTCATAACAGCATAAAGCGGCTAGAAAATTCAAATGGAGAGGGATAGAGACTTTTACATACAGTGTGAGAGAGACAGTCCGAACAGCAAAACTATGAGTAACTGTCAAAAAACAATCCATAACTGTCAAAAAAAGAGGCAGCAAAGCGCATTCGAGCAGTGTTTCGCAACATTCTAGCAGTTAATCCAAGAAAAATCCACTGGCGGCTAGATTTTCCAGCCGCTACAGACTTGTTTTTGACAGTTCGGTGCGTATAAATTATGGAAAGTGCCATGTGATGTTATGAAACGCGCCAGAACCGGTTAGTTTCGTTTACTAGATACCGCTAGCGTCGGAAAGAGCGGTATTTCTTTCTTTTAATGTTGTTCGCCTTGTCGCACGATTGGCTATTATTGTACTTCTTTCTATCGAGGAAAATAGCCAGTGTCATAACAGCTTTAAGCTTGAAAAATAACCAATGTCATAACAGCATTAAGTATAATTAATAGTATATAGGGTGTTTCAATAGGAACGCTCGTAATTCGTAAGGTTATAGCAGCCATGTTGTTACCGCAAAATACATCGATCCAGCACCAAATACATCCTGAGAAGGTCATTGTTTGTGCGGATTTTGGTCTGGCGAAATCATCGGTCCGTACTTCTTCCAAAACGAAACTGGCATTGCCATAACCATCAAACGATCCATGATAAGTAAACTTCTTGCGGCCTAAACTGAATGATATGGATACCGACGGCATGTGGTTCCAACAGGACGGCGCTACGTACCATACAGCGCATGTAACGATAGACATTCTACACGGGCGATTTGAGAGCGTCGTTATCTCGCGCGGCGGCGACGTGAACTGGCAACCGTGATCGTGCGATTTAACGCCTTTAGACTTATTCCCTTGGGGCTATCTTAAATCGCAGATCGATGCATATAATCCGCGAACAAATTATGACCTTTAAGTCAACATAACAAACGCCATCCAGAAAATTCCGCAAGATTTATGCGATGAAGTCGTCGAAAATTGGACCTCTTGAATACGTGCCACCAAGCAAAGCCGGCGCGGACATTTAAACAACGTTATATTCCATACTCAATGCCATAAAATATTCTTTCAAATAAAAAAGTATTGGGTGGATATCTCACACACAACTTGTTTTATTTATATTTAAAAATTGAACGTTATTGTTGAAAGAGTCTATATATCCTGCTTTTCGCTCCTTTTTAGTTTAAGGTAAATAATGCAATTACAACAAAATAAATTTATTATCATTTAAGTTATATTAATTTTTTTTTAATGTAACCTTATTAATTGGTTATAAATAAATAAAAAAAATATTATAGTGTATTATGTATAGTGCATTAAGGGCTCATATACCCCTGAAATTTTCAAAAAAATAATTTTTTTTTTTTTTACAGATTTTAATTTTTTATACTTTTAAGCATTAAAAAAAATTAGAATTTAGAAAATTCCACTCCATTACAAAGTTATAGCAATAAATGTTACCAAACATCGGTTTGGATCGGCTTCCTGGCTAATTGCCGCGCTACTCTCAACAGCAGCGTTTAGCATTTATTTTTTTCGCAAAAGCTGGGTTTCATAGAAAACAAGGTCATTTATAGGACCATCTGTGAAAAACACGAAAATACAAGAGGAAGAAGATGTGCAGTACGAAGCTGGAATGGGAGACTAGCCGTAAGTTCACGTTGTACCTACCAAAAACTTTAAACGCATTTTTCTCGAAACTATGTTTTCATTATTTTTCAACTTTTTTTTTTTTAAATTTTGATAACTATTTTCTCTATAGTCTGACGAGAGGTTTTTTAAATTTTTGGTTTGGAAATTTTTTTATTAATTATTAAACGCAAATTTTTTTTAAAAAACTGATTAATAAAGTTTGAAAAACTGTAACTTATTTATTTTTGAAAAAAAAAAAATTCCCTCCGTCAGACTATAACTACTACATTATTTTACAAGATTCTTTTTTATTTTTGCAAATTGAATTATTTTTGGTGAAGTTATGATGCCGACCAGGAGGCGCCATGTTTTTCATAAGTAGTCCATGTATACCCGTAAAAAACACTGTTAATATTAAAAACAAAAAAAAAAAGTTTTTTATTTTATAGTTGAATAGTTAATAAGACATGTGAACTCAACAATTAAATTTTTTTTTCACCATATAACCTTTATAATAATTTTTCAAATTTACTCGATTTCAACGCGTGCAGGGGTATGTGAGCCCTTAAGCTAGTATTACACTGTTTGACCATGTGGTCAAATTGCAGTAATAAGCAATGCGAAATAGCGAATTCCTATTATTATCGCAATATCCGCTCGGTCAAATTCGCTATTTCGCATTGCATATTACTGCCATTTGACCACTTGGTCAAACTATAATACTAATAATACTAGCTTTACAAATTAAAAATCATACTTAAATTTTAATTGTTCATCCAATTAATAAAATAAAAAAAAGCTTTGATTTTATTTCAGTTTTATAATTTTTTTATTTCTTTGTTCAATCCGTCATATACATGCTTCCCCATCCGAAAGTTTTCCTTAATCTTATGAGAAGTCCTGAAAATAATTTTTACATAAGGTTACAAGTTAAACAATTGATACAATTTTCAATTTACACACATCCTTTGCAAGCCGACCCTTTTCCCATTTTCGTAATTCAGCGCGACGTAAATAAATCATAAATTTCCACTTTTAAGATGCACCCTGTTCAAAATTAGAGCTTTCATCTTTTATTTTAAGACCAAAACTTTATTTCAATTACGTTATCTTACAGTTATCCAGTTTTGACCAAAGAGATTAAAAAATAAATATAATCTTATAGATTCGGGGATTTCCCCGAATATGAAATGAGAATCAAGTGTATAATTATAAGTACGAAAAAGAAATAAAACACGCTAGGGATTCAATAGGGACATAACCATTTTGTATTTAAATAAAACACAGAATAATTGGGATAATTTCCAAACGTTGCTCGTTCGTGACCTTCACCATGATAAAAATGTAAACCTTGACTGACGTTTTGACATTGACAAACCAGCAAAAAAGTTTAAGGGTGCGTTTGTATTAAAATACAAAATTGTTATGTACATATTGAATAATCTTTTACTTATTTTTTACATATTTTTATTTTCCGTATTTTCTACTTCTACGCATCAAGACGACTTCAAGACACGACGAACGATTGAAAAAAGTTGAGTTGAAAGCCCGGTATAAAGGAAAGTTTTTGTATCACGTAAGGACTAGGCTTGCGCATTCTAGTTCGCCATAGTGAGCGATCATTTCCGCTTCCCGATCCGTCGCGAACTAGTTCGTTCTTTTAGTTCTCCAGTTCGCGGGAGTTCAGTGATGAGAACAGCTCGTAGTCGTCATTATGGTAGAATATGGTGAGCAAAAAAAAGGTCGTGTGGTACAATGTGAATTTGATTCTGGTAGAATGCGAAGAGCTACAAAAAAAAGGTCGTCAGTCTACAAGTATATCGTACCACTGACTTCCAAACGGCAATGAATGAATACAAACGAACTAGGAGCGGGACGGACTGTGACCTAGTTCGTTGTGGGAACGCTCTTCCGAACTAGTTCGTTAGCGAACTATACAAGCCTAGTAAGGACTGATATCTGTGATCGTGCCCTTTTATATTAGCGTTGGTATTACTACAACAACAACTACAACATTTTCTCTCGTTCGAAATATTTACTAAATTACATTCTACACTTTTTGTTTTGTCTTAATAATATAATAACATTTCTTGTTTTAATAAAAGCAAACATTGAAATAAGAATAACTACTTGTATGTTCTTATTCCACGCTCAGACGATGCAGGAAAACAAATCAAAACTTAGAAAAGAACTAAACTCAGATGCCATCGAACTTTATTTTTGTTTAGAAGTCGAAACGCAACAAACTTTTTGGCATCGTACGATCAGCCGTAAGTAAGTTAAATTTAGCTTCAGATCCTACAAAAATTGAACAGAAAACTTTGCTCACAGTTTGCATTGAGTAATCGTTCGGTTCAATTGAAATATTTTTATTCGGTGCTAATTTATCCGAAATCGCGATAAAAATGGCCTAATCGTCGAAACGAAAGAAAAAAAATCGGTTCACTACTCTACGATCGGTGTAATCTCTTGTACGGGTGCCATAAAAGTGACCCTTTCATAGGCATAGGTGCGAAACACCCCACCATATCGGATTGATTTTCTGTAATTTGGGGCAATTTGCCAACTGCCGTGATGTCTTCCCAGACATATGTAAATCAATGTGAATCAGTTTAATTTCGAGTTTCTCGTTTTTTTTGGACTTAATATGATCAGTAGTACGATCAGCTAAAATATTTCGACAATGGCGAAAAAATGTCCGGTACGATCACTTGGTGATGTTGCTTTGGCCGAACTAGCAAATTTAGTCGTTTCTTCGGTTGGTTTTTCGCTTCAGCCTGATCTTGACCGTGACATAACCATTACAATAGTCGAAGTCAACACATATCTTGATAGTAGCGGAGCGACCAGCGACATTTATCAGGACTTGCTTCGCGTTATTTTAGCATCCGACTACTTGGAAGCATCGGTTCGATTCACATGCCTGCAGATGCTACTGAATGGGAGCGTGCAATGCTTGATAACCGAGATCTTTCCGTATTCGTACTATGAGAAAATTCTTCAGGTGATCGCTGCTCAGGGCACTGGTCTTCGAACACTGAATCTTAAAGGAGTCTGGGTCAAGGAGGATCACATGCATTACATGTGCGATATCATTCGAAAGTGTCAGTATCTGGCAAAAATCTCCATACCATACATAGCCAACGACGATCTACTGTGCATTATTGGAAAGTATAGCAAAAATCTACGTGTGATCGACATATCCGGTGAAACGGATATAACCGAAAATGGGATCGAGTACATATGTAAAGGACTGTCCTCATCCATACTTACCGTTATCGATATCGGTATGCTGGGCGAGGAGAATATTTGCCATTCGGATATTGCAATGCTTCTGGAATATTGTCCGAATCTTGAGAACCTGGCAACCTACTCGTTTGTAGGACCGGCTCTAAAATTCGTCCACGAAAACGTCGACTCGAATTTCAAATGTAAGCTCAAGTATCTACACGACACGAAAACCGATCTTGAAACGTTGGAAATCATAGCAAAAACATGTCCACAAATCGAAAGTATTTATCTGGACAAGCCGAATACTGGAATTTTGTACAAACTAAAGGATACAACCCTGCAGAAATTGAAAATCTATAAATTTTATTGTAACGAACTAATGGAGCTACTCGAAAATCTTGGTCGTAATTTAACTCATTTGACTGTGATAAAGGGTCACGGTATATTGGAACTGGGTCGATTGGCACGACTGTGTTCCGGATTAGTTGATCTCGATTGTTATATGATGGATATGTTGTCCTACAGCATTGAACTGAAGTTTGATTGTCTTCAAGGAATCGAAATGCTAAGCAGTCCGATTAATTTGGTCTCGCTGAAGCATTTCATTTGTAATACAACTTCGCTGAGGAGGCTAGCGATCGATACAATTGCTTTAGGCGATGAGGATATGATAAGGTATTTCTTTACACATGTAACTTTATAAATAAAAAATTTTGGAGTTAGAGGAAGGTCGTTGGCGATCAGTTTTTCTTTCGGAAGCGAAAAATGTCGATACAATCCTAGTCGACTGTTAGGTCCTTCGATCTTTACTTTCCAATCGTTTTTACTTTATTATTTGAATAATATAAAATTGTGATCGATTAAATAAAATGTACTCCCCGAAACCAACCTTTGTTTGCCCGACGCCGTACGCAAAATCCTTTCACGACTCATAGCTCATAAACACTTTAAAATATTTTGTTCAAATTAAATATTGTCATCGACATGAAATTTAAAAAAAATTTGCTACCCTACCCTGAAATTTTGTATTCTCACGACTCCAAAAAAGCATAAAAAAATAACCATCTGACCGCCGTAAATGCCATCCGCAAACGCGTTTGAGATTAAGTTCAACATTTTTTTGGTTTTACGGAGGTGGGAGTATGAGGAGGAAGTGGCTGGAGCGTTATAGACGAAAAATTTTAAGTTTAGTTCTTATATCGTAAGAACCGCACCAGATATTGTCTTGAAATTTTTAATTGAGTTAGGGCCAGTAGAACTCTAGCAGAGAAGGAGTAGGAGTAGGGGTATTTTTGATAAGGGAAGCAAGGTACGGGTGTAGAGGGTGTGGGTATGGGTATGTCAGGAAGGGCTTGTGCTAGAAAATTGAAACTTGGTATGTATATAGAGGTGTACTACAGAAATAATTAAAAAAAATAAAGACTTGCATTGGAATTGCGGAAAAAAAATTATTCGTGAAAAGGGTTTTTTCTACATTTTCACGAATTTCGTCATATCTTTTAGTTCTGTCGAGATACCGAATTAATTTTACTTCCCCGGCTTTTTATATAAGCGTTTAGAAACTGCTTTCCATATTTTTGGATATTCAACCCCTCGGGAGAGGTAATGTGGTTGTGTACATATTCACCAATTTCGACATATTTCTTTGCTCTAATGAGATATAGAAATACTTCTAAGGGCCTTTGATATAATCGCCAAAAAATCAATTTAAGCATTTTTCGATATAAGGCGTATAAGTTGGTTGTCAAAGTTTTCACGAATTCCGACAAATATTTTAAGTCTAATGAGATATAGAATTAGCTTTTCCTTCTATGGGCTTTATATATAATCGTCTAAGAATAAATTTAAAATGATTGAGTACGTTTTTACGAATTCTGACATATCTTTTAAGTCTGATGAGATATCGAATTGTATTTACTTTAACAACTTTTCTATATAATCGCATAAAAATCGGGTTCAATTTTTATTGATATTCAACCTCTAGGCGGTTGATTTTATCTCCTGTTTTTATTGAAATTTAAAAAAATAAAAATGTGCCAACAGTCTGGGCACAACTCTATTTTTTTTGGATAGAAGCCCGAAACGCTTTTTATTATGAGACGCGGTGTAGGTTACTATGCGACTGACAACCTGAAGGATAACCAGGAGGCTATTTGGACCGTGATGTTTTTCTTACAATTTATAGAGCAGTTAGGGGCTTAATAGACCCCTACCAGTTAAAATGAATTTTGAAGGTAGGGTGGCGACATTAAACTAACGCGATTTCGGTATGAGATATTTTGCTATGCAACATTTTCAAATACGAGATTACGCACCAAACGCAGCCAAATTTTCTGTTCTACCCAAAACCGACCAATTTCAAATAGCTAAAAACCAAAGCAAAAATACGAAACTTGTAGATAAAGTTCTTGAATATTTTCGGTGTCAATAATTTTTCTTTCCGCAGTTAAAATCCACAAAGTCTACCAGTTAGAAATCAATATCTTAAAGGCCTCAAGAGTATTTTGGAGCTGTAGAAAATTTTTCTTTATTTTACTTTCTTGGATTTTTATGTCCTGTGGGTTTACAATGAACCTTATCAAGTCTATATGCACCTCTATAAGCTATAAGTAGTAACGAGAATGAAAATATATCACTAACCTTCGGTTCAAGTTTTGGTGGATGTTTACAAGGGCGCACTTAGAGGAGGGCAAAAAAAAGCGCTTGCTTCAACCTGTAACTGTAAGCCAATAATCCGCAAAAAAATGGTTTTATAAAAAAAAAAAAAATTCTTAAGAAAAATTTTGCCGTTCACGTACACGGTCAAACTTGTTTTAAATTAATTCCAAAAATTTCGTGTATTCGAAAAATTATTTTTTTTTTTAAATAAAATTAAAATTTTACAGTATCTTCATTCAACATGACTTCGATTATTTGGAAGATGTTTGGTTCACATCGGCTCCAAATCTCACAATTTCATCTGTAGAGGTAAACATTGAATATTATTCAAAAATAAATGGGTATTTTCTGATAAAATCCTTACATTATTCCTTTCTAGCTCCTTATGGAACGATGTCCAGAATTACAAAGTATAGGACAATTGAGCGGTTGGGCACTAACTCCTGACGACTTGGCTTTAATTCGAGGATTGCTGAAAAGCGGAAATTCATGTCTAGTACTATCGCCTACTACTCTATTCCCCTAACAGACTAAAAACGAATATCAAAATTTGTGCTTTGTACACTTCCAAACTCACACTCTACACTAATATTGTTATTTTAATTTTGATTGTAGTATTGCATTTTAAAGTTTAATTGGAGCTACAAACAGAAAACACTGAATCCCTTTTGTTATGATATTTTCAGAGTTTAACTACGAACGAGAGGGACAATCTAACTTTCAACAATATGGGAATTGAGGAGGATTGATGTACATGAATAAATATTAAATATATAATATTATAATGGTTTACATAATTTTTTAAAAAACCCAAATTTATTGTTATTTCTCAGATTATAAAAAAAATTAAGGCGAAACTACGTCACAATGTACGTCGGAAAATAAGTTAACTTTTAAGCGATAGTCTAGCAATTTTTGGTATTCATCTTATACGCATTGAATTAGATAATGAAACACCCTGTATCTATAAAAAAAAACCATATTAAAAATTTTGCATTCCGCTCATAATAGAAACTTAAGTCTACTGGCCATCTGTAAGTCTCTCTTTCAGGCGGATGGTAAGGACAATTGATTGACGTATATATATATTTGGCTGGTACTGAACTTTTGAAGGAAAGAAGAATATCAGCGATAAAAATTAACAAAAAGAAAGGACTAAGTACCGAAACCTGAGGAATGTTCACTCAGAGATCATACACGACACAAATTAAGACATAGACCATTGAAGAGTAGAATCTGAAATGCCACATCCTTACAGTTTCTGAAGCAATAGTAGTTGCAGATAACCTGGGAAACAACTGACCTATCGGGATAGCAACATTAGTTTATGAGGGATGAGTAATAGGAAATTGAAATTGACCACCTCTTTCAAATTTTTCAAAAAGAACCTACTAGGCTTTGAAATCGGATAGCCAAGTGGCTTCGGTGTTAGGGAACTGCAGCAGATTAGAAGCAGTGTAACAAGACTAGATTTTTAAGAGTGGAGTTGCGAATCGAAAACAAGAATTTGTACATCCTGATCATCGTCAACCCAAAAGTTTTGATAGGAGACCAAAGCTTGTATTATACGTACACTGTACGCTGTTAAATAGTTAACCACAAATTTTACAAAAAAAACAGGCAAATAAAACAATTAGGTCAATTATCTAACTGTATTTTCCAGCGAAAATAATAAGATATATATATATATATATATATATACAGTCTAGTATACGCTTTACTGTATGTCATTTTGCCAAATATTTGACTGTTATGTTGACAAATGCAGTCAGCATATTTTTTTCAAAAAAAAAAACTTAAAAGTTGATTTTCGTGGTAAAATTTCAATCTTTGGTAAAATCTGAAACGAAAAAATTTTTTTTTATTGTAGGGCGGTAACAATCAGTAAGTACATTTCAATCAATCAAATATTTATTATTAATAAATTACGAACAATTCTATCAAAAGTTTCATTTGGACCTATGGACCTATGTATTAATCCAAAGGTACAAAATTGTAACGTTTGCGTGTGCAAAATTTGAACCAATTCATCCCTAGCTTGAAGCACTCTCTCTTTTATACGCATGCATAGATCGAGTCCCAGTCATCACAGGTACTAGAACAAAACACTAGAAGGTCAAAATTATTTTCTATCTCGTGCTGAAACCGATCATAAAATATACCACTAAAGGGAAAATTCGCAAGAAAAAATAGCCTTCTGTACACGATCGTTCTATTAATCGCTGGCTAAATCCATTGTACCCTTACCTGGTCCCTGGTTCTTATTGGGGTAACGAAACTACCTGGAGGGTTGTAAACTCAAAGCCATACGGATATAAGGTACGAGTCTTTAGCTACATGCACTTTATGGCGCTGTTGAACTCTGAAAAAGAAAGGTATTCCGGTGTGTGAGTAATCGACCCTCTTTCCTGTAATTCATTTGGCAATTCCCTTTGCTGGTTCTGTTGTTACACATGTTCATACATTTCGGACATTTTCAATGGAATAGAAGGAAAATTGCATTCTGATTCTGATACGATATGCGATAAGTTCGCTGCGCTGCAAGTAGTCTACACTGTAGTCTAGACTTTACTCTTTACGGTAGCGGTTCATCGACGAGATCGAGTAAATTTATTAAAATCAAGTGGTATTTTTCAGTTTTAACGTGATATTTTCAGTTTTCTATAATTATGGAGCTTAATTCGGTAAGGACTTAAAACCTTTACGTACATTACTTGTGACAGAATTGTTGTTTTGGCGGGACTATCTTATTTTATCTTTTTTCATATATGATCGCGAGTACTAACGTGTACACGAAACTGATCGTGATCAATGTAGTGTTATGGGCGTACGATCACTCTTTATAAGACCGGATAAAATAAAAGGAAACAAGTCTGTTCTCATTGGAAGAGAATTGGAATTTGGGAGTAGAATAGCGCGACAGCAGCTGTACTTTATAAGATCATTTTTTCTGTAAGGAGGAAACTATTTTGTTTTAAGAACCATTATATGCAAAATTGTAGTAAGTACGATTCAGTTTGTATGAACATAGTATTACCCTGTATGACATGCAGTCAAACATAGGCTTTGTGTAGAGCAAATAAAATAATATGGCAAACAAGAATTGACGATTACACTATCAAATATTTGACAGCGTGGCATACAGTGTAATAGGATCATTCCATCAAGAATCGCCAAAAATGATGAAATTTGTGACCTTACCATCTCCGATTCTTTTGAAAATTTTTGTACTTGAAGAACTAGTGAAAAAAATAAATGAAATTCAATTTTTTGTTTCTATCTCATTTTTTACTTTATTTTGTTAGTTATAGTATGTTAAAATTTTCGCAAAAATGCTGTCCGAGTCCTCTTTGAAAATTCATATCTCTGGTAATTCTTATCCTAATAATAAAATAGGGCGTATTTTAAAGGGGGAGGTTGTTGCAATATAGAAAAATACGAAAAAAAATTATCCTTAAAATTTTTTTCCAAGGATAACGATTTTGTCCTTTATCCTAGAATATCTCAAATTGAGTTTTTTTTTTTATTTTTTTATATTTCGTAGGTTATATTGTTTTACAAAACATACTAAAAAATTAACTTGTTTCAAAGAGGACTCGTACACCATTTTTGCGAAAACTTTAACATTCTATAATTAGCAAAAATAACTAATAACTAATTCTTCGAGTACACAAATTTTCAAAAGGATCGGCGATAGTAAGGTCACACTTCTGGCGATTATTGATGGAATGACCCAATACTAGCTATAGACTGTAGGCCATGTAGACAAAGATTTTTCACAAGAAAAAAGTTATGCCTAGTTTATGCAAAATAGACCTTGTGTAGGCTCAGTAAATAATATGGAAACTATTTTTTTTACCACGACACGTCGGTTCGAATTTGGTAACGATAGTAGTCAAATATTAAAAAAAAAACTTTTGCAAATAATTTTATATTAGATTAGCATTGATAAGATTATCAGAAAAGTGAGGAAAATGAGCATAATGAATATTCAGCAGTTTAGCAGAAAATTGTGTCCATCAAAATTTTGTATCGTATCGTATCACCTAGGATATTGTCTAGTGTTGGTAATTATCTTTAAATTAAACTACTCCTTTACTGTATAAAATATTTTATTATTAAAATAATAAAGTCAAAATCAACCACTGGATTGTGAATTACGTAAAACAGTCTCTTAGAATCGAGTTGTAGTGATAACTTGAGATAGGAACGACGTAGCAAAATATTTAAAATATTTCTCAAATAAAACAAATGTACTTTGTACGAGACTGCTACCATTCAGTGTAGAATCGGCGTAACAAATTGCGTTCAGTTTATGGATTGATCTAGTTTGGTTTGATCTTACATCTATTCACCATTCAGCTGCCTATTTAGACCCGTGATGGGTGATCAAAGTACAGATCCGTGCTAAGTGGAGGAAGATGGAAGAGTTTCTCCAATTTATTTTCACGCGGTTCAACCAAAAACTGAAGTTATCTTCAGGTCTTCCAACCAATATTATCTATTTATTCCTATTATTTGGATATATCCCCAGAAGGCGCAGTAGTGCCATAGAATTAATAGCTTAATATAATTTAAATAAATAAAGTATTAAACAAAAAAAAGTTCTGTTATAACTGTATATTTTCATCGTTTTCAGAATTATCGTAAACGTCGCCTGTTGGAAGATACCGTGACCAGTTCGAATTCATCATCAATAAAACGAGATGCCTCAACCTCAACACTAAATAATAAGCCAATGACTCTAGATATGTGGACCCAAACCGAGGGAAAAGACGAAACAACCAAATGTCATGAACTCGCATCAAAAGTCGACCAAATAGCCGAGAAATTAGCGCAACAAGAAATCATTTTAGAGGAAATACGAGATCATATACTTAGACAGTCAGGGAATTCTTCAACCAATAACGTCGAATACCAAATCGTTACAAATGAAGATGGCGATGACATTACAATCGAACAAGTAAAGCCCAACGAAATGATCGAAGAGCGTTTATCGTCGCCAAGAGCTTTAAAAATTGTCGAAAAAGAATTCGAGACGCCTACAACATCATCACATTATACCTCAGATTCGCCTCTTCCACTTCATTCAACGCCCAGATGTTACGGTAACAACGAAGAGAAAAGGACTCTGAATTCAATCAAATCCGATCTACTAAACCCGAGTACAATCTTACACGTTGAGAATCAGGTCAATTTAATGAAACCGTTGGAAATGAAACCGTTGGAAATTAAACCGTTGGAAATGAACCCATCACAAGACTCACCGGCTGACGACACAATGAATATGGTCACGATCGGACCGAACGGAACAACGATCTCATCCTATGTTCTCGATTCGATGGATTGGAGTTCATCGTCTGTTGCTACCCGGAAACTTTTAACAATTATTTTCAGTCGCGAAACATTAGCGACACATTCGTTGACCGGTCGGCCATCGCCAGCATTTCACGGACGCGAAAAGCCCCTTAAGAATAAGTTGGATTCCGATAAGGTAAAGGATATAATACATATTGTATCGAAATTTTGCAATGTATCCGTTAAGGAAGTACGAAATGCGATAACGACAAAGTGTGCCGATGAAAATAAAATGTTTAATCAGAGATTACGTAAGACATTAAAGGAACGAAACAAAGAAAATTTCAAGAATAATACTATAAATTGACGAGCTATTTGTTTTTATTCGATAAGACTTTGAAATATTATTTATGTACTTGCCGTTTTAATTTAATTTTTAGATAGGAAACGTAACGCGTTGTAGTTTAATCTTTACGTTTATTGTTGTCACGAATACCAAAAAAAAATAATTTATCTTACATAGAAATATAATAAATTAGAAGCAGAAGTGCAAATTGTAAACGGTCCAAAACATGGCAAGCCGATCATTCAGCCCTGTCGATTTTGATATGTTGCGGTATAGCGGACATGTTAAGATAAAACCAGCCTAAAAATTTCACTGAAAAAATGATATCGATCGATTTATCTACTAGGAAGAACTGAACGATCGACCTGCCGTGAATCGAGTCTTTAATATTAGTTCTTTAAACTGCATATTGGACGGTAACAATGTGTTTTCTTTGATACAACTCATATCTGTGAATTTTGTATTAATTAGTTTAACCTTTAAGCGTAAGATATAAAACTAAGAAAATAAATAGTTTGTTATTCCAAAATCGAATTTAAATTTATCGAAAGACCGACCATGGTTCACACCATGAGAGCGTATAGCAAATGAGAGCGTTGAATATACCAATTGTTGGTCAGCTTATTAAGTTTCATTATACCTCAAAACAGATGAGGTGTTACCATTGACTTATGTACATCAATTTTGAAAGCAAAAAGCTAAACCAACGCCCAAACAAATATTTTTTAGGGCATATATGACTGATTGAGGGACCAAGAGTAGTAACAGTGTTCTAACTAAGAAAGTGTTACTGTACAGTTTTTTTCTTAGAATACAAGTTATAAGCTCGTGGCTTGACTTGTCGAACATTATAAATTAAAAATTCGGATGTTTGTAAAATGATTCAATTTAGATGCCTACATTGCTTTGTACTGAAAACTACTTTAAAATGTTTGTCTGTTTATAACCATCCGACAATAAATTTTTAAGCGGCTAAATTTAAAATTTAAAATTAAATATTAATAATGGTTCCAGTCTGTTCGTACCCATGCCATGTTCATACGTCCGTCTCGAAATAGTCGTTGACTGCTTAGATATGGCTTCTTTATTGCACCTGAATGTTTGTCCAATTAGAAAAGCTATTGGGTAAATAGGCTGGATACAGAAACAGTTCGAGAATTTCGATCAATTTTCGCTGATTGACACGGTTTAAATGGATCGGAGCGCTGTAGTGGTGAGTCGTCAGCATGGCGTCCACTGAGTCGGATCGGAAACAAATTGTCGGAACGGAACGATTAACATTAACAAATTTTCTATAAAGAGCAATATCATTGAATCACATTGTGTACGATCGATTCGGAAACGACACGTGATGTGCACGGAATAAATTGGTGGTATGTTCGATGGCGGAGAACTTGATAGCCTACCTACAATTTTTTTAAATTCCTTAGCAAAGGACAATAGATTGGAAAATGGCGCCCGATGGGACCAGGTCAATTTAGGAAAGTAACAGTACTTTCTATGTTTTCGCATTATTTTCCGCTAGAAAGTATTC
The DNA here is from genome assembly GCA_951812415.1 of Beris morrisii. Taxonomy (NCBI): domain Eukaryota; kingdom Metazoa; phylum Arthropoda; class Insecta; order Diptera; family Stratiomyidae; genus Beris; species Beris morrisii. The sequence continues at coordinate 23,346,618 of OX638311.1, forward strand.
ATTCCTTGAGGCTGTATATTTAGAGTACCTGGTGAGCAACATAATTGCTCTGCATATACCTACAACTCCCAAATTGCAAAATTCATCCATTTCACATCTATTCTACTCAATAGGACTTCATATAAATATTTATATATCATTTCAATTTATTTAAAAAAAAAACTCTTAGCATTTGTAGCTTACAAAAACATTAGCCAGACTTCTACTGTTCTTGGTCCATAAAAAAATGGTCACTGAAATGTTTAAATTCCTTAGCCGTGTTACTAAAGTACGCAGAGAGTTTATCTCTCGCCACCATACCATTATAACAGACATAATTTGAAGCAAACGGTTTACATCGTTCGAAATTTTCTCCGTCATCGGGGATAGCTAGATTCTGTCGCCATTCACCAGTATGCGAAACGTCGGTCCAGTGATCGCCATAATTGGCCGGACAGTAAAGTTCGTCCTCGTTGATAATCAGGTAGTTATGAAGTAAAATGCACGCAAGAATCATATTACGGACTACTATGTCGCCGAATCGGGCAGTGCTCTCCAACAGCTTCCACCTACTGCGTAAAATACCGAACGTGTTGTTCGTTATCATATTTTGAGCGTGTAATAGTTTCTCGTTGTAGGTATAATGCTCTTTGTCCATGTTCGTCCCTTGACTACTATTCGCTGCAATGTTCTCGAATGGTGTCATCAGATACGATCGGAGCGGAAACCTCTTATCGCCGATGAAGTAATACGGAAACGGCCCGATCGAATTCGGTAAAATATCATCGTTCGGTAGCGAAGTGATACCGGCATTGAGCAATCGCTGCGTAAAACCGTTCGGTTCTTGCAGATAGATTTTGTCCCTTTTGTGCGGTATTACTTCGGTGGCTGTTATGCAGTAATTTGCATCACAACTGGCCACAACACACACTCCAACAACGCCGATTGTAGCTGAATTCGGAACTTTCTTTTGTCGTGTTTTGAATGTTCGGCCGTCGATGATACCGATGCAATTAGGCAGATTGTACTTACCAGCGAAATTCTCCGAGATTCGTTTCCATGAGTCTTGAGTAGAGGGACCCAAATACGACTTGCCTAATGCTTCTACAATTACCTCGAACGTATCTTTCGCGATCGCGTTTATAGTCGCCGGTGGCAGATTATGTTCTTTGTAGAGGTCTTTTAATTGACAACCTTGTGCTAGATATCTACAAAAGAAAAGATTCAGACCAATCATTAGCCAATCTTCAATTTTCTATACTTACAGTAAGGTCAACCCAAGTCGGTCTTCGGCAACGAAAAATCCCCGATTCGAAGTCTTTCGCAGGTCCTCGAAGAGAAGGTTCGCCAGAATTTTGAAATGCCGTTCTGTTATGTGGGCTATTTTTTGGATTTTGTCAAGCGAAACGTTTTGTATGTTGAGGCAATTACCGGACTCGCCGAACATGCTGTTATATGACTTTTTCTTTGACGCTGGGGGCTCATCAATTGCCGTTTGCAAATGATCAGATTGTGTTGGAACTATGGAGTCCTCTTCATGTTTTCGCTTTCTGCTTTTATTCTCTGTAGCTTTTGTGGTTTCTGTAGATGCTTCCGAACACATTTTCTCAAATTCGACATATTTCTTGTATACTTCCATCACGCTATGAACTATGCGCATTTTTCTAGATAAATCGGTCATATTGTAGTATTTTACGTTATTTTACCGACACCGCGCCAAAAAATAATAAACAACCTGCAGTAGTACTGTCAAATAAAATTTTATACGGGAACCTTAACGACAGCAGCGTCCCCAGTGGCGGGCACTATAAATAGGTACGTACTTTCATTAAACTTATGCATTATTTATTCAAACATGTTTTACAACAAACAATTATTAAGTGTTTACAAAGTGTTATACGTGGAAAAGGAGCAAGAATTTCGCTAACACTACCAGCATGGTGTGCCTGAAATAAAGATGTGATGTCAACAAATGTGTACCACATGGAAGATGACCGATATACTTACCAGAAAATTGCAAACTTTCGTCAACCAATGTCTTCGTCACATCTCGGGAATACTTTGTACTTCACATTTAAACATAAATCTTTGGCACTGAATTCATTCTTTCTATGGCGTAGGACTCAGAAGCGATTTTGTAAAATTCCATTTTCGGTTTTCTTGTAATATACAAATTGAACAATTAATTTGCGTCGGAAACGCGTGACAACAAAAATGCAGCAAAGCATAGTAGACGGGGATTTTTTAGGTACCAAATCAGCGGGACGCCGCTAAACTTATTTCAACGTATCCAAATACAACAGTGAGTAGTTTTATCAGCTCTAGCTAAACAATTTTCTACAGTGTTCGGACACCAGACCAAAGCGGCATAAATTGCTATGGACCTAGAATCCGCGCATACAGTAGATAGGTTTCGAACTAAGTCGCCTGAGGAGGCCTGCAGGTCCAGATAGTATCTTCATTGGTAGTCAATGACGAACTTGACTCAAATAAGCCTCTAGATTTGTGTGTATAGCGGCACTAAAGTGATTATCGAACTCTCAAGGACAGGGTCAGTGTTAAACCAGATGCCAAATGTCTTTGTACTTATTGAAATGAAAAAAAATTATTTAAAAATTTTCTTAACTCGTAACTTATGATTTAAAAAAATAACAATCAATGGCATTTTACATCTACTCTTCCTCGTGCATAAAAAACTTGTCAGTAGAATCCTTGAATTCTATAGCCGTACTATTAAAATACCCGGACAGCACGTCCCTCGCTACGATTCCATTATAGTAGACATAATTCGGAGCAAGCGACTTACACCGCTCGAAACTTCCTTCTTCATCGACATCAGCTTGTTGCTGTCGCCATTCACCTGGCGTATACGAAACGTCGGACCATTGATCGACGAAATTAGGCGGACAGTAAAGTTCGTCTTCGTTTATAATCAGGTAATTGTGCAGAAGAATGGACGCGTGAAGCATACTCTTGGTCAGAGTATCGCCATACCGTGAAGTTCTTTCCAAGAGTTTCCATCTGCTTCGTAGAATTCCGAATGCGTTCTCTGATATCTTTTCATGAACCTTAAGAATTTTCTCGTTATACTGTCCTTTCCACGGCGATTCGATAATCGAGGCGCTGTCCTCGTACGGTGTCATTAGATATGATCGAAGCGGGAACCTTGTGTCGCCGATGAAATAATACGGAAACGGTTCGGTCGAATTCGGCATTATTTCATCTTTCGGTAAAGTGATGCCATCATTAAGCAATTGTTCCGTAAAACCGTTCGGTTTTTGCAGATAAACTTTGTTCTTTCTGTACGGCATAATTTCACAGGCTGTGAAACAGTAGTTTGAATCACAACTGGCCACAACACACATTCCGACAATTCCTTTGGTATTTTGATTGGCGATTTTCTTTTTAAGCTGTCGCGTTTTGAATGTACGTCCGTCCACGATACCGACGCAGTTGGGGAGATTGTGTTTATTGGCGAAATTGTTAGATTCTCGTTTCCACGTGTCTTCGGTACTGGGAGGCAGGTACGATTTGTCCAAGACTTCTATAATGATCTGGAATGTTTCTTTTGCCACTGTGTTTATTGTGGACAGGGGTAAGTTGTGCTCTTTAGAAAGATCTCTTCGCAGACTTCCTTGCGCAAGATATCTAAAAAACAAGTTTCAGCTTAAACTGGAGTAAATTACTAGTTTTCTATACTTACAGTAAGGTCAACCCAAGTCGGTCTTCAGCGACGAAAAACCCCCGATTCGCTATCTTTCGCAGGTCCTCAAAGAGAAGGTTCGCCAAAATTTTGAAATGCCGTTCTGTTATATGAGCAATTCTTTCAATTTTCTCAAGCGAAACGTTTTGTATGTTGCGGCAATTGCCGGACTCGCCGAACATGCTATTATATGGCGTTTTCTTCGGTCGTGTGGGTTTTCTAAGCCCATTAAATGATGTTTGAAAAGGATCACGTTCTACGGAAACAATGTAGTCCTCTTCATGACTTCGTTTTCTGCTTGTATTATCTGTTGATGTTGTTATTGTTGCAGTTGCTTCCGAGCATAGCTTCTCAAATTCCATGTATTTCTTGTACACTTCCATTACACTATAAGCTATGCGCATTTTTCTAGCGAAATCGGTCATATTTTCGGTAGTATTTTACTTGATTTTACGGCAAATTAAAAATCAAACCGCGAAACACAATAATAAACAACCCGCAGTAGTATACGACTATCAAAGTGTCAAATTAAATTTGTCTGGGAAACCTTAACGACAACAGCGTCTATAGTGGTGGACACTATAGATAAAAAGCACTAAAGTAATAGCCTCTTGCCTTAATAATCTCTCTACATCCGCTTTTTTAAAAAAATTAATTAACGGAAATAATAAGAATCTACATCCATTCATTTCGGTGGATGAGCTACAAAAGTACATCATAAAAAAGGCGTGAGGCAGACGTGGGAAGTGATCCCCACTTTATGGTAAGCTCTTTGGATAAAATGGAAGTATAGATATAAAACTCAAAGATAGTTTGGCCACGATAGATTGTTTTTGCAGAATGTCGTGGCTTAGGTAAGGAGGGCATAGAACCCTAAACATCAAAGCGCACTGGCAAATTGCGATGTCGCACAATCCATCGTTTTTTGGTCTCTCATGACCTATGTGGAAATGATGTCCCAAAATGTATACAGTTAAGCCGATGTGTTATGTTTTGTTGTACAGACCTAGGATGTCCTGATGATCTAGCGACGTACCTTCTAACTCCTAGAGGGAAGGGCGCCAGCAAGCGCGCCACTCCCGCTTGATCTTCAGCCACCAGTTCAAACGTAGGAGAAAATGTCACACTACTTCCTAGTACCTTAGGTTAGGTTAGGTTACATAGGCGGCCAAAGCCTCACATAGACTCACGAGGGTCCATAGTGATACCACTAAAAACAGGAGACCAAATGTACCTATGATAGTTGCGCTTGCGTTTCGATCTGTATTGAGAGCTCCTCGTTTAATTCAAAGGTCCCTGTTACCGTAGCAAAGTTTAGCAGGCTCTGCATGATGTTAAACGAGACTTGTTTAAGATTTGTGAAGGTCGGTGCACCAAGAGCCTTCACCCGTCTCCTAGCAAGAGCTGTGCAGTGGCACAAGAGGTGTTCTAGCGTTTCCCGTTCCCCGGGTAGTTTACAGTTCCTGCAGAGATCATTAGTAATTAGCCCCATTCTGTACGCATGCGCCCCAATCAAACAATGGTCGGTAATAATTCCGACTAAAGTTGCGCATTGCGCCCTTGGTAGTGCTAACAAGAGTTTAGTTTTTTTATCATTGTGAGTGTTCCACATTTGTTTCGTGGTTCTGGAGGTTGATGTAGCCTGCCACCTGGCCTAGGACAGGCTTACCATCTTCTGCTCTAGGGAGTTGTGAACGACGTTAAGAGGCGGTGGTACCGAAACCGCGGTTTCTTGCCGAAGGTTTGCACCTTTTTTAGCAAGATCATCCGCGAGTTCATTTCCTAAAATACCACTGTGCCCTGGAACCCAGCAGAGTTCCACTTTCCTACTTGAGCACAGTTTCTGTAATGCGCGTCGACAGTTAAGTACTGCCTTGGATTTGATAATGCAGGATTGCAAAGCCTTAATGGCTGCTTGGCTATCCGTATAGATAAATACTGCCTTATCCCTTTTACGCGATTTGTGAGCTATCTCCGCCGCCTTCTGAATTTCCAGTACCTCCGCTTGGAAAATACTGCAATTATTCGGCAGTCTGTAGCAAGAGTTTGTTGGAAGATCAAGTGAGTGCACGGCTACGCCCACTCCGTCTTCCATCTTTGAACCGTCAGTATAGATGTTAATCGACCTCGCGGTGTCACCGGTTCTTACCTCCCAGTACTCTCGTCTTGGTATGTTTATGGCGAACTTCCTGTCAAACCAGAGCTTAGTATCAGCGTAGTCTGTAGTCCCTGTTGTAGGTAGGCTGATGTTACCGTGCCCGTATGTACATGTTTTGAGCTGGTTTGAGAGTCTAAGGGCGATTTACCCCTTTCTCTAAACAGGTTATAATGAGATATTTCTCAAGACAATAATTCGTCAATTATCACCTTCAAATAAATGGCAAAGTACCATTAGATGCATATCGATCCTGCGAAACCACTGCATGCATTCTTTGTAATTGTGACGCTGTAGCTAGTTCAAGAAGGCATATTTTCGGTGGATTTACACTCACCTATGAGGTCCTGTCGAAGATTCGCCTGGGTAAAATCACCTGCTTTCTTAAGAAAATAGATATGGTCTAGGGAGTGGGTAAGAGTTAAAACAAAATGCCACTCGGGTCATGTTTCGAAAAGCAGTAGGGCTTTTACGAGCTGAACAAAATAATAATAAGTGGGAGGCTAACATAAAAAATACAGCAGTTTGTCCGGTGTGGAAGAGGCTGTTGAATATGTGCAGTGCGTAAAATTTCACGGATGTTTGAAGACACATGACAGATTGTTAAGCAACGGAAAGCATATACACAGCTGTTAGATGCCAGAAAACAGAAGCAACCATAGATCTGGCGACAACTTATCTCTTGTTCGAAAAAAACAGCACAACCTTTATGTTGACTTTCGTATGGTAGGTATTCGAAGGAGTAGATACGTAGATAGTAGATAATTTCATCTGTTTTTCCGTTAATATTTAATGGTGATTGAACTATGGAAAATTTCAAATTTCTGACTATGGGTTCTCTGCAAATTGCAAAACAAAATTTCTTAAGTTTTAAGGACTTTTGTATGGTGGCTACTCAAAGGAGTTGGGTGGTTGCACTCAATAAGATATTCGCTGCAAGATTGAAATAAAAAAGCATTGCAAATTGTATTAAAGCATTTCTTAACTCACAACTTATGACAACTTTTCAATAGGATTTTATATCTACATTTCCTGTTGCATAAAACACTTATCAGTAGAATACTTAAATTCTATATCCGTACTATTAAAGTACAAGGACAACATATCCCTTGCTACTATTCCATTGTAGCAGATATAATTCGAAACAAACGGCTTACATCGCTCGAAACTTTCTTTTTCATCGACAACAGCTTGTTGCTGTCGCCATTCACCTGGCGTATACGAAACGTCGGACCATTGATCGGCGAAATTAGGCGGACAGTAAAGTTCGTCTTCGTTTATAATCAGATAATTGTGCAGAAGAATGGACGCGTGAATCATATTCTTGGCCAGTGTATCGCCGTACCGTGAAGTTGCTTCCAAGAGTTTCCATCTGCTTCGTAGAATTCCGAATGCGTTCTCTGTTATCTTTTCATTAACGTTGAGGATTTTCTCATTATACTGTTTGTCCCTCGGCGATTCGCTAATCGACGCGCTTGCTTCGTACGGTGTCATTAGATATGATCGAAGCGGGAACCTTGTGTCGCCGATGAAATAATACGGAAACGGTTCGGTCGAATTCGGCAAGATTTCATCTCTCGGTAAAGTGATGCCATCATTGAGCAACCGATCCATAAAACCGTTTGGTTTTCGCAGATAGACTTTATTCTTTTTGTACGGAATAATGTCGCAGGCTGTGAAACAGTAGTTTGTATCGCAACTGGCCACAACACACATTCCGACAATCCCTTTGGTATTTTTATTGGCGATTTTTCTCTTAAGCTGTCGCGTTTTGAATGTTCGACCGTCGATGACACCGACGCAATTGTGAAGATTGCGGGTAGTAGCGAAATTAGTAGATATTTGCTTCCACAAACTTTCGGTACTGGGAGGCAGGTACGATTTGTCCAAGGCTGCTATAATTGCCTGGAATGTTTCTTTTGCCATAATGTTTACAGTGGCCATTGGTATGTTGTGTTCTTTAGAAACATCTTTTCTCAGACTACCTTGCGCGAGATATCTACAAAACAAGTTTCAGCTTAGACTGGAGTAAATTTCTAGTTTTCTATACTTACAGTAAGGTCAATGCAAGTCGATCCTCGGTGACGAAAAATGGCCGAGAACCAACTTTCCGTAGGTCCTCGTAGAGAAGATTCGCCAGAATTTTGAAATGCCGTTGGGTTATGTGGGCAATTCGTTCGACCTTCTCGAGCGAAATATTTTCTACATTGAGACACTTACCGGACTCACCGAACATGCTGGTATATAGTCTTTTCTCCACTTGATTGATTGTAATACTGTTGCATTGCAACTTAGCGGAATTTTCCGTTGCATTGGCGCCGCTCCGCTCATCGTGCATTCGCTTCCGGCATTTCTTTTTTTCCAAAGAAATTTGTTCAAATTCCAAGTATTTTTTATAAACTTCCAGTACATTATTAACAATGAGAACTTTCCTCGATAAATCCGACATTGTTTACTATCTTAATTATATACTTTACTTTGAATTTAATAAACCTAAACAGATGAAACAAATAAACACACTTCGCGTGAATTGTCAGATGAACCTAACTTTTAGAGTTGCCATCATGACATTGGTCTGTGCGGACTTATAACGATAGTAGCGTCCATAGTGATCGGCACTTTTACTAACAGAAAGCGGATCTAGTCCAACACAGTTTTCAAACTGGTGAGTGAAAATTTTTTCAACGGTCATGTTCGCATTAGCTATATTGCGAATATTTCGTCTTCACAAAAATCCACTGCCGAAAAAAAAACCAATTTTTTTTAAGTAATTTAACTTCCATGGTAGCTCTATCATGGAAAAATTATATTCTCTAAGAAAGACATATAAAATTCCTATACTTACGTCTAGTAATTTCATCATCATTTGCTGCAACGTTTAAAACAAAGTTTAGCCTATGTTCACTAGGGTCACTAGATACACAACACTCTCTACCTCTTAGAGGCTGTTTTGGCGTGAGTGCGTATACAGTAACGCTAATGTTCACCACATAATTCAAAAAATTTAAGAAAATAATTTTCTAAAAAATCGTTTTCTCGAAAAGTTGTGTATCGCATATCGGACTGAAAATCTGGCCAATATGAGGCTGTGGTGGCCGAAATTGTGGAAAAGAAATACTAAATTTTATATAGCAACCCTTGTTTACCAGTTTACCTTCCAAAGCAACAGTTGTCCAAATGCATATTGTATTAAAATTCTAATATAGTAGTATAATCTTATTAAAGTGAACTTGTTGTGTAAAGTACCGCTTTCTCTTAACCAATTCCCACGCAGCTGGTGGTAGTCGCTCACACTCGGAATCAGAGTGTTTCTATGCCGGGACAAACAAAATTATTCCAGACTGGGCCAGATTCTAGAAAGAGTTTCTTCAAAAACTCAACGGAAGGATCTTGCTATATGATCAGTGCTGTGAAGAGCCTGATGCATGATGAGTCGGCTTTACAGTTTTTGCTCGAACACGATTAGCCACATTGTGCGCTAATTTTATAAGGAGCTCAAAAATCTTGACCTAGCAATGATGCTTAGATGATGAACCGGTTTGAAGAAGAGGAAGGAGCCGGAAAGGTATGAATTATAAATCTGGACGCACTCAAGGTATGAACTTCAAAGGAAATCGACCGGGTTTGGGGAATCATCCTCCACTGTTCATCATAATCAATGGCGCGACAGCCCAAGTCGGGCCCTGGCCTCCTGAAGTAGTCGCCTCCAATCGTCTCGATCCAAAAACCGCGTCCTCCAGCTGCTAATTTTTAAGATAGCTTTGCTGTCTTCATCAACCGAGTCTTCCCATCGCTTGCGTGGTTTGCCTACTGGGCTGTTACCACTCGCTTTCCCTTTAAGAGCACGCTTGGGGATTCTTCTGTCTTCCATCCGCTCTACATGGCCAGCCCACTGCAGTTTACGTAGTTTGATGAACGTTGAGGCTTCTGGCTCCATCCTCCACTGTTACTTTGCATTTAATTCATAAGAAGCAAAGAATTTGTAGACCTGGACCGGCTTGGGTAAAGTGAAAGCAGGATCTATAGCTAGTTTTTTCGGAAGAGGAGCTTCTAAATGGCTCGGGAAAAGTGAAGGAACCTAACAGGATCTATGGCTAGTTTTGTTGAAAGATGAGCTTATAAATCAGGACACAGTCAGCGTGTGACAAACCAGCCAAGCTAGTGAAAAGTGGATGAGCGTCTTTAACTTTCTTAACGAAACAAGGTGGTATAGTGTGCCTCTTTATTAACCTATATGATAACACCCTCGCCACACTAATGGTGACGACCTTCATATTCCAACTCATGTCGTTGAAATGAATCCGTCATCATTACTGTTTTCTGCAACCGATTTTGATGTTTAGGAGACTAATGTAACACGAAATTTTATCGCTTGGTCATTTTTTTAAATGGTAGTATCCACAATAGATAAGGTAGTATCTTATCGCCAACTCCGATTGATAGACACTATTAACTCTCGCCCAGATTTTTAAATTTGGCAACCGGCATCCGAATTTAGAGATGTTACCGTAAATTCCGTATTACCTTTAATATATCACAGGTAGACTCTTGTATGGGATATCTTACCGTATAATTTAAATTTTATTGCAGGGATTAAATTTTGTTCGGTTCGTGCAAATCACCGGTACTACAGCAGTTCATGATTCAGTTTGACCTTTCTTTAAAATATCTCAAGCAGGAATTTTGTTATTATAATACAAATCCAAATTCAAAAATTTGTGTGTAAAATAGAGTACACTCTTAGGGTATGATATTCTTGCTTTTATGATGGATTAGTACAGTGCAGGTAAGAAGCTGTATTACTTGAAAAATATTATAACGTCTCCTACACGGTCTTATGGAATAAATTTCTAGGCAAGAACTTATTATTTTATTATGGACAATATAAGTAGCGAGGTATAGCTTCGGTGACAAACATTTTCGATTGAGACAACATCATGGAAAACGATTGAGCCTTCTTAGAAAATCTTTACAATGCAATTATAAGTATGAGTTGTTTTTAGTTAGGAAGAATTGTTTTTTCAATATTATCCTTATAGGTGTATTAAAGGTACTCCATATCGTATGCTTTTGAGAGTTTATTATATCCCATGCAGTATGAGCAATTATGTGACTTCTTATCATAGGAATAATTCTCACTTCTCTGGCTTCAAAGAGCTTTATGTATACAAAACTGGTGGCTTGTCGTCTCCAGTAGCTCTTTGGTCCACACGCACTAAAAAAATGGATCGAAAGTGAGAAGGAAAGGATTACTGGTGTTATGGTATTAGAGATTAAATTGGAAGTTCGTCAATGAATGTTCAAAATTAAACTCCAAATATTACTTAGTCACATGACCAATCGCTGGATACCTACTCTATAATTTCTAAATTTTGTTTCAAACCCAGCGTTGCAGCATTGAAGAATCTATCCACGACTATTCTTCGATAGAAAAATTCTGATCAGACGAAGGGACGATGATATCCCTAAAGAAATCCTTAATGGGACTGTAGCACCATAGAAGAATAAATATTTGAACAAAAGTTATTAATTTAATGTGTTCAGTTTATAGCTCTGCGTTGAGTATTTTTGAAGCTATTGTACAAGTCAATATTTTGTTTGCAAGCTGGAAGAATTTTTATAAGTACGCTGTACCTCTGTGGAAGCCCTCCTTGTCTCTTAAAATGAGCATGAGAAAAGGATAATTGGAAATGGATATTGTTGAAAAGTAAGGAAGAACTGGGTATAGCGAAAATCACAGGACCATTTTGTTATATGACTGCGATTTTAATTTTCCAATCCAAGACCTCTGAAATAATAGAGTAGATCGCTCACACCGTAGGCTACCTATCTAATTGGAATAGGCTGTAACCTGGATCCAAAGTTCTACTTTTATGATTACCTTTTTTTTCTTCTTTTTTAAAATACAGATTTCTAATTTTTTGGTGAATGTTTTCACAGTACATTTTTAAACTTTAAATACATATCACAAGCTGTAAGGGTATTTCGGATTTAGGCATGATACACCCTCTGACGAGTCTATGCCATCCGATGACGAAAACGAAAAACTTAAACAAATTTGCTTCTATGCTTCTTACCATGAAAAATTCCATTCTTATGACGATACAAGTTTTCCGGGTTTAATACTTTAATTAAACAGTATTAAACTCGGAAAACTTGTATTTTCAGTACAGATTTCTATTTTATCCTTTTATCTCAAATTAATTTATGTTTCCTAAATTTAATAAAGTTATTACTTGCCACTAAATTTAAATTTATTGTGTGTGATTATTGGATTATTAAAGAATTGAATTGAATAGTTATTCCTTGTACACACGGTGTATTGTTTGTTATAAACAAAGGGGCCCGCAGGATTAAAAAAAAACTTCATACATATGCCCATTTCCGAGACATTTCGTTTGAAAGCATTTTTTTGCTATTTCTACTACTATTAGCATTAATAACTTTCGAACTTATTTAAATAATTTTAATTTTTAATTAATTTTCACCGTTGAAGGTAAAATAATTGAAGCTTTTAAAATATTGTTTTGTGTAGCGGGATAGTCTATTTATTTTATGTTTTTATTACGTTTCATAGGTCATGGGACGTGAAATTTAATTAAATAATAGTTTTTTTGTAGTCTTATTATTACATAATATAACTTTTCCTATTATAACTTTATTTGTGTACCTATTAAAATTTTAGTTAACTGCGCTTAAAAAACAAAAAAAATTTTAACAACCAAAATTTCGGTTATAATTTCAATTGAAATTGGCAAATAGAGTCGATTTAATAATTTTCTGTGGATAGTACCGTAAATTCATTCAACGGTTTTAACTTCCATTTTTTATTTGCCTATGAGAAGTTCTGTCCGTCTTTAACCCTCCCGCATTGTTACGCCATTGTATTCAATTCTCACATACTCGTAGTTAGCAATCAATTTACCAAAACAATGCTGTTACTCAAAACATTGAGACGATTATATGTGTAAACCATTCTCCTGAATTTTAAATTAAAATAACCAGACAAAACTCGGAATACACTTCATCTACTCCTGAAATAATAGTCAGCGAGTCTACCTGTGGTCATTAAAGCTGAGACTAAACCCTTAAACAGGTAAAGACTGAAGCTAAGAAAAAATGTTTGGGGAAGTCCCAAAGAAAGTCCTCCATACCCATCGACAACAGGCTTGAAAAATATCAGGATGCCACTTTGTTGAGCGAAGAAAGCATGTACATATGTTAATTTTTACATCCCATTTTAAAATGCAGGTACAACTGCGAAAATTATTAACCGTACGATTCTTTCTTATCAGTCAATCGGCGAGGACAGCTAGAAATATTCGTTACATTTTCTAAGCGTTAGAGTTTTATAAAAGTCTGCAACTCTTTAATTTTAACTGTGAAAAGTGAAATAAATAACAAAATCATGAAACGAGCAAACTCTACATTTACGGTAAGTTTTAATGTTGATTTGGTTCTCTTATTGGGACGTTGACCAGCAAATTTTTAGGGAAAATAATTACAATTTTAGTTCGAAACGGGTAGTGTAAAAATAAAAGTATTTCATCTATTTGAACATGGTAACGATTGCCAAGTAATATATCAAATTTTATTTGTCTGTTTCTTTGTAAAATTGTTCGATTATTACATTTCATAAAAAAGTGCATACTACCCATAAAAAAATGTTTTCTCAAACTTGTAATGTTAAAAAATTGTGGTATTCTACTTATTGTGATGATCAACAACAATCTACGAATAAAGTGAGTGGATTTGTAATAAATTAAAAAATTAAAATTAAGTAAAGCAAATTGAATTTAACAAAAAAAAAATATGTTGATTTTTTTTCGAATCAGACCGAAAATATAATCGTTAATTTTTCAAATTTTAGTCCAGAAATCGTGGTCCTTCAACATCTGATAGTGATGATACGGCTAAAAATTTGCAGCCAAAACCAAAAAAGGTGACTTTATTTTGTTATTTTTACCCATTTCCATAATTTTAGATTTTTTTAATTAAACTAGTGGAAAAACTCTTAATGGCTTACCCTTTAAAAAGACCTTTGTACCCTCGTGGCCTTTCAATTAAAATGGAAAATTTATATCAGTGCATAGATTGATGGACTTCTCTAGGATTTTAGATGACAAATTTTTGTTTCTTTATATATCTTAGCCACCGCGTATGCTAGGAAATTTAAACTTGGAATTTCTATAGAGCTGTGATTGTGAAGTCATTTGGGAGTAATGGGCTAAATGAGGTATTCTAAACCAGAAGAAAAAATAAAGAAGAAATTGTTTTCAGAATTTTCGATAATCAACCCCTGAGTAAGTTAAATCGGTTTTCACGAATTCTGTCATATCTCTTAGGTTCGATGAAATATCGCCTTCATTTTTTCACTTCCATGGCCTCTATACATAATCACATAAAAATCTATTTCAGTATTTTTCAATAATCGACGCCTTAGCAGTAGTGTAAAGGGTCGAATATGTTTTCACGAAATCCACCATATCTATCCCCGGTCTGATGTGATATCCAATCAGTTTTAACTTCTGCGAGTTCTTGATATAAACACATAGAAATCGTTTTAATGACTTTTAAACATTTAATCCCTAAGTGGTTTTGTAAAGAAGTCGTATAAGAATTCATGAATTCAGCCATATATATTAGGTTTGATTCCCATCAGATATAAAGGAGTCGTATAAGATTTCATGAATTCAGCCATTTTTCCATCAGACCTAAGATATATGGCAGAATTCATGAAATCTTAGATACTTAGATATCATATCGGTTTTTACTTCTTCGGGGTTTCTAAACAATCGATTTCAGGATTTTTCGATATTCCAAGGTCATTGGATGAGATTGACTCACGAATTCTGCCATATCTTAGAGATATCGGATTGTTTTTACATTTACAGAACATTTCAAAACTTCTACTCATTCCAATTTGCTCCAGGTATTATTTTGCGGGGCTGTTCTATTTCAAAACCTAGTAAGTGATTTTTAGAATATTTTAATGGGGGTGCCTAAAAACTTTCAATTAGTCAGCACTCATAAATAAAGGTTACCATCCCTACATGTTTGAGTTCTTCCTGATTATCTGGGAAAACCTAGAATTATCAGAATATTAATATTTATTTTTGAGAACGACTTCGAAAGAAATGCTACCCTGTAACTCGAATTCTGATAACTATTTTACTTTGCAAAGTTTTCAAATATTCGTTTTACAGTTCGAAACGAGAAGTCGAAGGTTTTCCAAATTAAAATTGCTATCTATTTCAAAGAAGCATTTCTCATCTTTCGAATTCGTTTCGATTCAAATCAAGGCCGCTGATTATGAGCTCCTCCTTCATTAGAATTAAGCATAATTAGGTTTTTTCACTTACCCAAGCTGGTTTAGTCACCCTAGCGAAGTGTACACTTTGGCTAGGTCCAAGTCTGTGAATCCTTCGTTTCTCGTGACGTAAATGAGAGATGACGAAGCTTCTGCCTTCCCCAAGCCGGTTCGATTTCCTTCGAAATTCACTTTGGCTGGGTCCAGATTCTTTAAGGATTATAGGCTGAGAACAGTGGAAAAAGTTCTAATGAAATCTTTCTAATTTTAATTAATCTTTTTCTCTAACAGGGCCGAAAAAACAACCCGACTCGTAAGAACATCTCCTCGTTATCATCACCTAGTAAAACATTATCACCGTCACCATCATCATCTAGTAAAACACCATCGCCATCACCGTCACCAACATCATCATCACCAACCTCATATCCCTCCGATACCCCATCACCACCTCTACCACCATCACCACCTGTATCACCGGTGGAAACAACGTCTACAGATATACAAAATAAAGTTTTTATGCCCTGTCAAATTACAATACTTGAATCGAACCCGAATACTGATCATGAATGTTGCCCACCAGTAGCGGGCATGATGGAAAATTCTTTAGTCTGTTTAAGGCGCGACTTATTACCAGGTGACATGGCGCATAAATGGGAAGGCAATGACGAACTAGATCTGGTGGCTATTGGACCAAATGGTACATTAGTTGCTACGAAATTTCTAATATCGCTCGACTGGACCGTAGGATCACAAGTAACACGGAAACTGCTTAGTCAACTCTTCGATCGTGAGACCCTCGCTACTCATTCCTTGAGCGGAAAACCTTCACCAGCCTTTCAGGGTCGCGAACGACCGCAAAAACAACAATTAAATCCGCAAATAGTGGTTGATATCATTCATGCCGTTTCGAAATATTGCAATTGTTCGGAACGCGAAGTTCGTTCGGCCATAACGACAAAATGTGCCGATGAAAATAAAATGATACGAAATCGCAAAAAGAAGGACACAAAAAACAAGGAGAATGCTTCGAAAGTTGCAAATACACAGAAAAATGAATGAGTATTTTTTTCAAATACTTATCGGTTTAAATTAAGCAGAGTGATAGAATTTTTTCTAAAAAAAATTAAAATCTAAAAAAAATAGTATATAACCAAAAACGACACAAAAAATTTATATAACCCTCCCATCCGCGTTTCATCACAAAACAACAAAATTTTAAAACTCACTTTACACGATCGAATTTTCTATCGCATCGAATATTTGAAAATTATGCGATTATTTAATGGGGCGTATTTAATTAATCTATTTTTTTATTATGTGATAAATAATTTTACCATACAAATATTTTTAACAAATTTTTAGCATTTCTCACATTTTTTATAGAAATTTTTGAAATAATTGAATTACTACATAATTCTGGAATAAACAAGAGTTTAACTATAAGAGACGTCTCTAAAAAATTTATGATTAATTACTATAATTATTAATCACACACGTAAATTTATAGACCGTCCATTACAGATGAACTTTTATTTATTATAGAACTATAAAGTAATTCAAATATATTTTATTCATTTTACATATTTTTATTTTTATTTATTTTATTTTTTGTGAAAAAAAAAATCAATTTTAAAATCATTAGACATGCAGATTATTAGTTGAATATTCATATTCATCTATTTACAGTACAAACTCCGTTAACCAAACTAAGGCGGTTTCAGAAAAGCAATATTATTTCGTATAACAAAAAATAGTTTTTGGGGTTTTAAGGGTTACAAATCATTAATTTTTCATTTAAACTTTTTGTTTCATTACAGTAGTGTCCAGCCCTTATCCGCGGGTAATAGATACATTCCAAGTTTTCCCGCTCATAATAGCGAACGCTATTATAACATGGTATTCTCACAACGAACTATTATTAATATTATTCCTTTTTAATACATTAATTTATTCATCTTTTATTAAATTGTTTTCCAATCATTAACTGCTGATAAGTAAATCAAAGGATGCCAAGCCTGCGGACACTACTGTATTTTCAAAAAAAATGTAATATTGTGTTTTTTACCTTGGTAGAAAAAGAGTCCTCTAAAATTATGAGTATTTTTTAGTTTTTTACAGTAATTAAATCATATAATAGGTACCTGATGCTCAATATCTTTAAACTAGATTAAAAATCAAATTAAGCCCATTTCAAGAGATCAATATCAAGAAATTTACATTACAACAAAGAAGAAAAAAAGACTCCACTTTATAATAGCAACTAATGAAATATTTTTCAAATTATCCAATTACGAATAAAGCTCAGAAACCGATTTCTTCTCGAATTTAAAACCTCCCCAAATTGAACACAGGCTCTTTTTCTACCAAGGTCCATAATGTGATGTAGTAGACTCCATTATCAGAATATTTTACTCAAATAATTCTACATTATGGCATTGTTTTTAATAATATTACATTTTACACTAGCATAAATAAATTATTTCTTTTAAATATTGGAAAAATATAATAGTACATTAACAAATCATCCGGGATTTCCAACGGTAATCACAGTGTGTACGGGTGGCTCTTATTTGTATGGTAGATTTTCAATTAGTGTAAAAAATAGGTTTTAAATTTCATCCCGACCAGATAAGAGAAACATGTGTATTCCCCTTAGCTGACTGGGTTAACACCTAAAACATTTCTTTACTCTAATTGGAACTGTTCCAGGTGGATAAGAGTCACCCTATTATGGATGTACTCGTATCTATAGAATTTTAAACTTAAAATAATGTTTTTATTAATTTGACCTTAAACGGCAGTAATAAGCAATGCGAAAACAGTGTAATGCTAGCTTAAGCGAAATGTGACGAGTATAAGCAATTATTATTTGATTTTAAGTTATTAAAATATAACGCCGGGATTTGTGTATATTTTCGCTAAAAGTGCTGCACAAAATCACTTTTTGATCGCTATTAGTGAAAATCTCATAAAATTCATAGGTGTTTAATTGATGGCTGAAAGTTTAGTTTAAAGCTAGTATTACACTGTTTGACCAAGTGGTCAAATTGCAGTTATAAGCAGTGCGATATAGCGAATTCCAATTAATCTCACAGTATGCGCTCGGTCAAATTCGCTATTTCGCATTGCTTATTACTGCAATTTGACCACTTGGTCAAACAGTGTAATACTAGCTTAAGAGTTTTATATGAAATATGACCGACCCATATGCAAAAAGGGGTAACAAAAACTGCCGTTAAAACAACATAGATATATTTATACATAATTATAACGCAAAATGTATTTACAAAAGTGATGGAAGGAAATAATTAAAGTTTATGCAAGTAACTGTTTTTTTTTTCACTCGTAAAAGTTGTTCTGGTATAGGATTGATACCGACCGCAAATGAGAATGTGTTTGATGTGTTCTCTGTACGAGTTTCTGAAGCGAAAAAAAACCCAAAAAACAGAATAAATTGGCCGATTACATAACCAAAATGTCCGTTGGTGAGAGCAACCACCTAGCAGACAACAGTTTTTGGAAAGATCCTTGAACAGTTTTAGGAAAGATCCTTCAATAGTTTTAGGAAAAATCCTTATACAGTGTGGAAAGGGCGTTCATTGTTTTCCTTGTATAGTCATTGATTGTGGAACTTGGACTATCGGAACAAGCTAAATGTCTGGGTCTAATTCTGGATAGGAAGCTTAGGTGGCGATTGCGAGACTCATTCTGACTTATGGAGCGGCAGTGGTGTGGTGGAAAGGCATTGACGAAAATTACATTCAAAGGAAGCTAGGTGGTGTGCAACGGACTGCCTGTGTAATGATCACGGAAGCTGTCCGCACGCGAGTTACGCACGCTCTCATAAAACAGCATGCCACTGGGCGTGATTTGATCTGCAAAAACATAAAAGCGCATTAGAGAATCCAGAGAAAGAGAAGCTATGCCGCCTAAAGACCGATATGTGAGAAGATATGTCTTGTAGACGATCTGTTGATAATGACGAATATATTTATATATGAGTAGAATTTAAATACTTCTTACCTTCACCTTCCACAATTCATTTATTTTTTCTTCGAAATCTTCCCTCGCAGCTCTCCATTCCACTGAACAAAAAGTTAAGTAATTCAACTTTCGGAGTTCCTGTTTTGACATGTAATACAAAACTTATATGTTGATTAATGGGATATAATACAAAAGAATGTTTGAATAAAACTTTTCGAAAAATATTACATTTTTATTGTTTTCGTTTTCATTTGTTTCTTGTTAACTATACCTATATACACAGATCTATATATCTATATCAGATATTACAAATTTCTACAATCGGTAAATGCATTTGCAAATATAAAAAACAAACACTATAAAATTTTTCAATTAATTTGAAGAAATCATAATTCAAAGACAAATTACAAAGTACAATTCATAAAAAATATTGTACAATTAGAAAATAAAATGATTAAATAGGTTTAAATCGTTGATTTTCGTTAACAAATAAATGTAACAAGATCGTATTGAGTAGTAGTAGTAGTAGTAGTTGCAGTAGCAAGTGATTTCCACTAGAAGAAAAGTGTGTCTTACGCGATTGTATTTTTCAAGTTAATAAAATACTAAAAAGAACACATGAATCAGTCTTTAGAGGCATCATCACTACAAGTACAAGAAATATTCGATAAGAACAATATTTATAAAAATTTAGTATAGATCAATTACCTTCGTTCCAACTAAGATCGCAGTAGAATGTTTCATAACAATATCTTTTTGAACAATTGCTGATAAATTACTAATAGTATGGTGGATTATATCGTTTGTTGCAGTTGTGGCTGCTGTTGTTGTTTTTGATTTAGTGCAAGACGTCTTTCGTTTCGTTTCTTGTTCCTCCGCTTTATTGAATTCACGGCTGTCCGTAAGGCCCACGATGACGTCCGTGTTGTCATCCTCAACGTTCGAGTCCTAATTTTTATTTGCTACATTAGTTTTTAAAGGCAGGAAAAAAGTATTAACAGCAAATTAGCAACGTATTCTAAATGTACAGACATTAATTTGTTCTTTTTAAATGAATTATTTATAAATGCGGCAACAATTTGTGTAACATTTTTGTTTTGTTTTTGTCTTCTGCAAATAAATATGTAAGTAAAACACGTAACGAAAACTAGAGAAAACAAATTATATAGTATTATATGAAATTCAACAGCAGAAATTGAAAAGTTTTTTTTTTAATATTTTGTATAAATATAGAAATTTGCACAACATTTTATTGCGATATTTTTTCTGTTGAAGTATTTTTATAAGTTCTGACGCCTTAAAAAGTTATTAGAAACGCTTCTATTAAAGTACTAAACTATGGACAAAAAGTAAGCATTTTATTAAATGGTAAAATGAATTCATTATGAATATGCAGGGCTATGTATGATTCTATAGCTAAAAGAGAAAAAGAGAGTGAGCCTAACTAATGTTTCGCATATTTCAACTTTATTCTATACAATAAAATCGATTAACTTTATCTCCTAGTGAATTAAATATGGTAATGAAAACTAGATATTTATGCAAAAAAAATTATAGATAAATAATAACAAGATAAGTGTGACGTCAGGGTAATGATTTTTATGTGTTCTCTATGATGAAATATGTACCTTCGAACCATTAAGACTTTAGCCAAAACTCTCTACTTTGATGTTTCAATAATGTCTAACTCTTGTTATAACATGACCAACAATGGTTAAAGTTATACTTTTCAACCACGACCACAAGAACATAATACATACAAATTTTGCTTACATATACAGTAATACTTTGTTATAACGCTCCCGTTTATAACTTCAAATAGATTGTACAATACCTAGTAATCGATTACGAATATATGAAATAATCAACTATGGAGTCATGCATCCGTTGATTTACTAATGGGATTTAATCAAGAAATTTTCAAGAGAGAAAGAGTGGACTATGAGTTTTTATATGTGTAAACATATAGATAAAGGGACATGAAACATCTACTCTCTATCAACTCATGGTGCTTACAGTAACAGTACTTACAGTCGGTCCGAATTGTCGGTACGCTTACGACACTGTCAATACGGACCGATCGTGTGCACACGAATACACTCACAGTGCCTATTCTTTAAACCGTGAGCAGTGTAAGCGCCAGAAAATGTAATTTTCATAACGTCATTGTACCGCTCCAAATTGCAAAATTAGATTGTTTTTACCCTGAACTCTTCAAAATGTACATATTTTCGTAATATTTCGATTAAGTCGCAACTCAATTCTTAACATAAATTCGTTATCAGTAATACTAAAGTGAAATTCTCTAGTGATGTTTTATGATTAGGTGCTGATATTTAGTCATGAAAGCAATCAAAAGCGGAACAGTAACAATGATTTTGTTGAAGCACAGTAAAAGATTGTTATTATTATTTTTTTTAAAGTATTAATTGCAGGTCATCCGAAAGAAAATCGTTGGAACTTTATGCATGCTAAATCAAGCATAAAACCAGTTTAAAGAATTTTGTTGATTTGAAAATTTTTTATCACACTTACTTTTTTTTTTTAAATAAATTTTTTGTTTGTTTTTGATATTGATTATATAAAAAAGTAGATTTATGTAGTATTAAATTTTCAAGAGAGCGAACGTACGAACAGATGATTGTATTATAAGGTGTGCGAATTAATCTAATTAATAAACGAAATAAAATATAACAACATTTAAAACAATTACGACATAATAAATTACAAATTTTTTTTTGTAGGGATTTAATTTGAAGTTTGATTTCGATTTTGTTTTTTTTAAATAAATAATTAAAAATCAACTCTTACTTCCAACTGTACGAGTAAACTAATTATTAAGAAAGCTAACAATACTATAAGCACGGCATCTGTGATTACGATTTTAAAATCCATCTCAGCAATTTCACCATGTAGTCCTGAAAAAATTTTTGAATAACTTGAAGACTACAATCAATTTTTGGCTTATTAAAATTTTACTAAGCGATTTGGTCTTGTTGTTTTTAGTGGTACATGGTGTTGTGTTTATCTTTTATTTTGAATTGTATTTTTTAGTGTTGTTTGTAAACAAATCAAAAGCATATAAACAATATATTAAATAGAGAAACAACTAAATACAACAGAGCAATATAGTTATTAAGTGCGTAAGCGAGGAAGGATCGCTGGTGAATTGAACTTTTTGTATCTCCCAAATAACTTTATCCGGTTCATTAGTTAATAAATAATACCACATTATAAGCAATCAACCATCAAAGTTACTTCAAACCTTCCCAAAATATTCCCTTGCGTTTACCGTAGGCTATGCCTTCGATATAATTTAGTAATTTTCGTACTAATAGCCCGTGGTTAAAGTCAATCCACTAATGTCTTAAAATCTTTACAAAGATGATGATTTTTTCTTTCGTGAAGCTAACTAAAAACAACACAAATAAATACTTCAACGGAGAAATTTTTTTGACCACTATTTTGAACATTATTATTTTGTCAAAACCCAACTAACAATGAATTTTCAACGAAGACAACTTTGAATAATTTATTATTTTATACTATGTATTATAAAATGTAAGACAAGACATTTTCTTGGCATTAAGGTCCTTCACGACCTTCATTCACTTCTCGCGCTCTAAAAATTTACGTTCCGATTGTTGCGCACGCTGATGGTCAACTGGCTTGGTTATTTTGCGCATTAGTGGAAGTTTCTGAAAGATTTTTAAGAAGAAAACAACTAAAAACAAGTCAGCGGCAATTTGGATAGCAATCGTACGAGTTCCATGCAAAACTATTATATGAAAAAGATGAGATTGTTCGCTTCCATCCATCGCTTCCTTGCAAGAGTTTTGCACGAAATAATTATATACTTTTGTTGTTGGTGAACAAATACGTATTTTTATAAGTTTGAAATTTTCCAATCTCTCATTGCATTTACGAAAATAAAATTACATAGGCCAATTTTAATGAAAGCCTAGTAATCTACTCGAGCGAAACGAATAATTTCATTTTTTCGATCAAACAGAGTACTTGGCTGAACAGCGGAAATGTAATGTGGTCGAGTTTTATGGCGTATAATAATGTTGAAAAACTAGTACAGCTACTAGGAAAGATTAACCGATATGTGTTCGCCAGAACACATTTAGAGACAATGCATTCGAGTCGACAATAGATTTAATTGAAGAAGAATTTAGATTAATCCTCCTATTCATAAAGGCCGTCTTATGACAATGTTTATCCAAAATTTTGGACACTCAGAGCCCAGATTTGAACGTCGCTCCACATTCGACCACCACTGCTTCATTTTAAACCTGATCTTCATTCTGTTTGATTTTTTAAGTAGCTGGTGGTCTTAGCTTTAATAATTTAAATTTAATATACGATATGTGACTATACGAGAAAACGGTTTTTAGGAAAATTGAATTTTTCGCAAGAAAATTGAAAAAAGGACAATGCGTACCCTTGCCAATTTTTCTGACAAAAATGTTAAAAACTCGAAATTCCTTAAATTAAACGCGAAAACAGTAAAAAAACGAAATTGCAGCAAAATTAATGCTAAAAACGTTATGCCATAAAGTTGCAAATCAAATACACAGTCTATAAATCTGAAAAGGCTGCTTCGGAAAAAAATAATGGCAATTTTAAGAGACATTCCTTGCGAACTAAGGCTGCGGCCACACTTTGCAACTTTTACTGCGTAGTTTTTGAGTTGTGGCTAAAGTGGTGTGTACCTTAGCCACACACATAGTGGAAAGCAACTCAGTTTTCTCTACAGAGCAAACAATAGAGCACATTACAAAGAAAAAATAATTTAAAAATTGATAAACTGAAAAATTCAGCCATTTCTGTCGTGATACAAATATTTTTAGAAAGCAATTGTGATACATTCTACTACATGTTTACTCCGGACTCAAATAATTGTTAACAATATTAAACAACAATGGGTAAAAATTTATGCTTATTGAAGAAATTAGATTTTTAGTTGGGTGTAGTTTTGCAGGAGGCCAGGGACCGATTTGTGCTGTCGCGCAATAGATTGTAGTTTTGCAGCGAACCCTGTTTTACATCACATCAAAAAGAGAAGAAATTATTTTCACTGGGTTCCTTGCTATTTCTTACTATTGCGGACAAAGTTCTTATGCAACATGTGTCCTGCCATTCTCTTGGAAGAATTTGCCACTACTTGAGGAAAGCAAATTTACATCTTTTAAAGCGTGATAACTTCGTGTGTATGTGAAATGCTTGCATGTAAGAGTCATGTGTGAGGTGCTATCCGCGATACAGTGAAACTGGTATAACGCTTATGATAGCTAGCACCTTAGTGGTACCATGCCTCAGTTACTTACTTCCCATTATATACGTTACGACACTTATTAATATATTGCTCGAAAATAACACAAATCATTAGTAAATTGTTAATTAAACTCCAAATATAGACCAAAAATAAACAATATCAACTCATTCTAAGTCGCTGTTTGTTTAATTAATTTTAACTAATCTAAAAATATTTTGTAAGATAATTATTTTCATTGCAATTAATTTATAGTTTGTCCTACACACTAGTAATAATAAGCTTCAATCAATTGGTTAATGTATTTTTCAAATTAATAAAAGCCTCACACTTTCTAAAATAGGAACTTTTCTTTATAATATATTATTAAATTCGTTTACACTATCACTAGAGTTCACTATTACGGTATACAAATTAATTTACCACGTGATAACAATTATAATATTTACGGATTATATGTAGTTAACGCAAAAGGATAAATTCTCTAATTAATATAAATCCTCCGAATAATAACGAACCACTCAATTAATTAGGAAAAAAATTAAATAATAAAAACTCAAAAATTAAAAATGTAAAACTATCAAATCATTTGTTTTAAACATCCGGGACTTACGACAGTGTAAAGCACGACATCGCCAGTACATAGAACGTAATGCTCGCCAAACTCCCTCAGAATTTAGATAATTTTGATAATATGTTTATGGTTTTTTCGGATGGGGGTGATAATATTTTGTCCAGACAATTATTTAAATATCGATTTAATATTTTGTTTTCGGTTTTCATAGTTATCAATGAAATATTAAGTATTAAAATGAGTTTTAGCAAAAAAGTATGATAATAAATATATAGTTGTAATTATTTTTCCTTAGATCGAACAAAAGCAAAAGTGAAAAACAATAATAATATAGAGAAGTTGATACACTTTCGACGACAAATTCATTAGAACAGAAGCGAAATTATTCATTTTTCTTACCTTCTTGACAGGCTGCGGTGCAACTTCCAAATGTAATTTTTGTTCGCAAAATTCCTGTAACAATTCGATTCCTTCCCGACGATTTCGACCGTATTTATGTTCCCAGGCATCGAGCAATCGATTATAGTAGCGCGGCAGTTCCGTATATTTTAGATATTTGTGTGTTGTTGAACCGGGAAAAATTCGCTCAAGTGGTACACTTCGCTGTAACTCATCTTCGGCAATGATAAGACACCGAATGTCATCAGGCGTAAGGTTTTCTAGTATAGCATTCAAGTACTGTGTGTGAAGGGGAAGATATTTTTATAAGCAACCAATTATTTGAAAATGCAAATCACTAACATCATCTCGATCTTCTAAAGATTTCCTAGTAAATTGATTATGTTTGATTTTTTCTGCTCGAGATAAATGCGTTACGTATATGCGTTTATCGTAACATAACGGTGTTGATAAATTTTCACGTGCGAGAATCTCCTTCTGATGATCGGCTGATAGCTTTGGTGGCACCTGACATATCACAAATTCATTATAATCGAACCAGAACAGTATTCAAATCAAATCAATCAAATATAATCAATGGAAACTTACATGATACATGGCCGTGTTGAGTACAGCTTGTACCAGTGGTCCTTTAACGTGCAAATCTAAAGGCAATTCCGAATGTAACGACGGCGAAATATTAACCTCTAACAACCAAGGAACTAATTCTGAATCTAGTATAACATCGAATCCAAATAACTCGAAACAGTTGTATTTGCTTGCGACATTTAGTTTCATCATTGCATTTATAGAACTCTCACCGGCCAATAGTGTACGTAACACTAAATTCCGTAATGCATCCCATAACTTATTTGTGTTGATTCCACGACCCTTCAAATATGTCCATAACGAGCGTATTGTCCATTTGTGTCCCTTACAGGCATTCACGTCTTCATTTTGTGAATATGTCGACGATAATTTATTAATGCTATAATTTGTTAAGTGCATATATCGGTCGTTTAGTGTATCCGACTTTTCGCTGTATTTTACTAAAAATAAAGGCAAGAAAAAACAAAACTTTTATTTTTTCTTAACTTTTACTAAAACGCATAGAAAAAAGAAAAGGACGAATTCTGCAAACACGTAAGAAGAGGCAACAATATACTCGTCGAATTACATCAATGTAAAGTTAAGAAATAAGCAGCCTAATAAATTATTGGACCTACTTTTAGTTATATATATCTAATTGAATAAATGACATTTTGACGACATAAGGTTTCGAGGATCGATCATACGTGGTATAATCTTCGTTTTCGCAAACCCAGCTCTCAATTAAACAAACAGAATGTCCCGGAAATAGTGGCGACCAGCATGTAAATAAATAATACTTTCACAATAATAGTATAATTTTGGCAGCAATTGTGCGGAAAATTTGACAGGTGCAGGAAATGAGGTCACCAAAAAATTTAACAATTAATTAAAGGCGTTGCCGAATAGATCTTGTGAATCGACGCGTACATTCAGTTCACATTGACAGCACAGCGCTGCTCAATATACCAAATTCGAGTACCATTTTGCGTAATCGTACGGAAGCGATTTTGGCTGTGGGCCATTAAAAAAGAAGATAGCATCCGTTTAAAGAATATTCATGAAATCTAAAAACTATAAGGGGCGGTTTCTTTGATATTGCTAACAAGCCTCGGAAAAAATTTGAAGAACGAGCTACACAAATCAACTAATTCTACCTTATATTCACAATCTGAAATTAAAATTCGAGGTGTAACTTTCTTACCGGATGCAAAGCGTGCCAGTCCGTCTTGATACATGTAAACTCTAAGTGGATTAATCGATGTAACTAGAACGTATAATCGCAAATCGAATTTACTTCCATTAATAAGTAAAGGCCTCTCAATATATCTGAAAATTACAAAACCAATTGATTCTTTCTCTTGAAAAAAATTCCCCAGTCTTACCTCTGTACAATAATCGGTTTTCGTTTCGGAATTTGAGACCAACGATTGATCACTTTAATCCCGGTACCACGAGCACTTGCTGGCGGCTTTATGATCCATTTGAAATTTCGTTGTGAATATTTTGGCCAGGATTTACGAAGAAGTTTTAAATCTTGTGGAATTATGTAAGTTCTATTTTTTTTTTTGTAAAACAAAATCCAAATTGTAACTCGATAATTTAAAAACAAAAAATTCATATTTACTTGGGCATAAAACCGAACTCCTTTTTACCATGCTTACACATTTGCGTCTGAAGATTTCGCCAGCAGGAATCTTTTCGTCCGATTTTAAACGATCCCGGTATATGATTGAATTTTTGATATGATCGGACTGTTTTGAAGCACGGACTTTTCATATGTTTTCCCCACGTTCCCATCCAATCGTTGGTTTCTAAAAATAAAAATTATTTTCGATTAAATTCTAGAATACTTTGGATTTTTTCTTATGTAATTACTTTTTAATAAACGAAATCCAGAATTGATTAAAACGCGTCTAATCACTTTTGGCATCACAGACGTTAATCTCCATTTAAGTATTTTGAAAAGATACGGTGGCATCGGCGGACGTTTATCGGTATGCGAACAAAATGATAAATATGGCGGAACGTACGGAAATAAGCTTGCAACAAAATGTGTAGTTTCTTGACCTTTTAATTCTAACCGACTGATTTCGGATGACGACGAATGTGTCTTTTCGGTTTGTGAATAGACGTGCGTTTTGTATCCATACTCAGAATCAGATGATGAATTTTCAATGCCATTATCACTTAGGTCTGAAATCAGAAATGAGTTTTGGTGATAGAAAATCAAAAGTACTTCAAATTTCCACTCACCTCCATCGAATTCATCGATATCACCTTCATCGTCCCCTATCGTGCTGCCATCTGTTTCCGAATTTTCTGCAAATGATGCATCACTACTATGATATGATTTTTTTCCAGTTGCCAATAACTGTGGACTTTTTCGTGGCGGTGTGGCTGATTTCCTAAGCGATATTCCGGATTGAATAGACGACAATGAGACTGATTGCGTGCGAAAACTGGTGGGCGAGGGCGATTTAGTTTTACTGCGTCGTGTATTATTCAGTCGTGGCGAACCAAGGACGGGTGATGCACGAAACCGTGTTGGCTTCTTTAATTGCGCGGGTGATCTAGGACGCGGATTATTGTTGTAAACAAGCATTCGTGGTGGCGATTCTTTCTTTTTTAGTTGCACCGAAACAGGCCCTTTTTTATTAATTGACTGTTGAGTTCGAACTTTTTCTATTGGAGTTTGTTCCTCTCGTGCTCGCTTATTGTTGTGCTGCAAATAGAAAATTTTATTTACAATATTACTAAGTTACAAAGGTCGTCATCTTACATTATTTTGCTGTAATTCTAAATTGAGTGGCGGCGTCCATCTGCGCATACCACATATATCGTTCGGTTCTGATTCACTACGTGCGCGAATTCTCCGCTTTACCGAATCGAGACTATCTGCTCGCGAACTACTATCTTTTTCGCTTTCCGAATACCGACATCGAGTGAAAGAATTTCGCGGTTTATTTCGTAGTAAATGTTGTTTTCGCATTCTTTCCCTGAACACATCGACACTGGCTAGCCATGGTTCATTGTAATCGTCGATTTCTCGTTGAATAAATTCATCGGGCATATGAGAATGAAAACGCGAAAAATTTTCCTTGCTATCATCCCTTTCGAGAGCTGGTGAGCGTCTGTCTGCTATAATCGACGGCGTTCGAATGCAATTGCGAAAGTTGCCGTGATTGAAGGTTTCGTATGATTGGCCGTTTTGAGCATTACATCCATCGATTATGTGAAAAGAATCCTCATTCAGTCTACTTATGCCTAGAAAAGGAGTGGTTCGACTCGAAGAAATTTGTACCTTTAGATGGTTTGGCCTTTCGTGCACGCCAGTCATATATGCGATTCCATTTTGCTTCAAGTCCATAGCATGTGACCTGGAATAAAAAAAATTATGTGTTAATTCTTCGATAATTTTGTTATTGCGGGAATGCATGATATGCGGCTTATATTTGAAAACGTATGAGACCGAACCTAAATCAATAATCTAACTTGAAGGAAACATTAGAAATTAATAAGCTGGCATGATAAAATGCAATAAGGAAACGAAATCTTTAAGGCAAGACTAAATTTCAAACGTTTTAAGCGTGTCTGCCACCAATTGTATTCCGAATAAAAACCAAGAAATTGACAATTTACCTAATATCAATCGTAACTGGTTGTTGTTAAGATTACTTCTCATCAAATATGAACATGGTGTGGTTGTCTAGGTTTTCGGTAAATTGAGATTGCAGGAATTCATTTCATTAATTAATTTTTATTGTCATTATTGTCCTTACGGGAAATTGCTTCTGTACGATGTGAAGCGAAACGATAGACATGGGTTAACGGTTATTGGATTGACTCTATTGATTTATTTGCGGTTGTGTGGGCTTTTTCGTTTATTGACTTGATACGAATAATATTTGTGGGTCAATTTTTTCCGTCATTCCAAGAGATTGTCTTATCTTATTTGGTCGATGATGTTTGTAGGTTTCTAAGATTCGAAGCTTGGTGCAAACATGCATACGTCTGACATAAGAAATCTCTTTTGATTCGAATTTCTACAAAAGGCTTCACTATGGATAGTCAATGAGGAACGAAAGGTTAGCCTCTTTGCAGATGAATTACCGACAAAACTTCAGGGTGCTTACTATGATTCGATTCCGAAGTCGAAATTTTATACTATGAGCAAAATATTTCATCAGTAAATTCAGGGACTATTACTAAATATATGTATTGGTATCTTATGTCAGAACGCTAGGTCATGTTGCATATGAAATGTTTATAGCAAGCAAAACACTATTTTTAAACTGTGTGGATAGATTGGACCGGAAAATCGGACGACCTAAATCCCATTGAAAGTTTATGGGCACGTTTGGAAGATACTGTATTTAGGGACCAAGTCAAATGACTTCAGAGTCACTAATCGAACGTAGCATAAGATAAGCCTATAAACTAATAAGCTAAGTATTCTTCGTAACCCAAATGAAAAGTTGAAAGAATGAAAAATGCATAGCAAAATGCTAGCGATCAATCTATTTGTCGTTTGACCAATCCAATCCAATTTACACCAAAGACAATAGAGAGACCATTTCCGCTTAACGTCAGATTAGACGCTAAAAACTTCTGAAAAGTCAAGGAGATTAACAACTAAAGAATGGATAGCATATTAAATTTCAATAAATAGAATTTATTGTGATCGATTTTTAAAAAAAATTTGCTACCCCGAAAAATTTTTTTTTCACGTTTCATGACTAGTAGACACGAAAAAAGCAAAAAAAATGTCAGTCCGTCCGTCCGCCGTACGCAAAATCGTTTGAAGGCTCCCAAACGGTTTGAGATATTAAATTGAAATTTTTTTTTTAATAGACTGGGTAGGCCCCTTTGAAGTGACCAAATTCTGAGGGGTGGTGGTGGAAGGTGGGAGGAGGGGGAAGCGTTTTAGACGGAAAGTTTTGGTTTCTAGATCTCAGCAACCGCTTATGCTAGGAGGCTGAAACTTAGATCTTTGATAGTGGACTCATTAGCAAAAATTTGTCAGTATGGGTGAAGGGGTGTGGGAGTGGGGGGTAAAATAATGCGTCCAAAACGCAAAAAAGCCGAGATCGACACATTCTAAAATCCATATCTCCTAAACGATGATTAATGTCACAAAATTGAAACTTAATGAATATCTGTAGGTATACTAAGAGAATAGATCGGAAACAAATTTTTGAGTGGATGCAGTGGCGTACGAGGGTGGGGGGTGAAAAAATTTAGATTACGATATCTCATGAACCAATTGCTCTAGACAAATAAAATTTGGTTTCTGTATAAAGGTTGACAAATGAAGTTTGCTGAAAGTAAAATTTTTTAAGGGAGCGGTGGAGCGTGAAAGTGGAGGGGATACGAATTTTTCTAAAAAATCACGTCTCATATCTCAAGAACAGTGTAAGATAGATGTATAAAATTTTTACCAGAAGTAGGCCAATTAGACCCCTAGCAGAAAGGAGTTGAGGGTGAGGGAGGGTGAAAAGGAAAAGGTTCCGATTTTTATATCTCTAGAACCTATAATGATATAAAGCTGAAACTTAGTATTTAGATAGAGCTATAGTAGTAGCATGTTGGAAAAATATAATTTTTTATAGGGGTATTATGGTACGGAGGTGGGGGGAGTTTTTGCTATCTATAGAACGGCTTATGATACAAAGTTGAAACTCGGTATGTATATGTAAATCGACTAGAGAAGTAATTAAGATAAAAAAAATTTTCAAATATCCATTGGTGTTCGAAAGGGGGGCGAAAAAAATTATCAGTGAAAACGGAATGCATATATTTTCATGGTTTTCGTCATATCTATTAGGTCTTTCCTAATATTGAATTCATTTTTATTCTACGGTTTCCTATATAAGCGCAAAAAAGTCAATTTCAGTATTTTTAGATATTCAATCCTAAGGGGTGTAAGGGCGTTGTATGCTTAGGTTTGATGAGATATTAGATCGCTTTTCACTTACACAGACTTTTTATATAATCGCCTACAAACCCATTTCTCCATTTTTTGATATTCAACCCCCAAGGGTTTGCATATGTTTTCACAATTTTTGCCATCCCTTATTTCCGATGAGATATAAAATTGGTTATTACGGCATTTGATGTAATGACCTAAAAACCAATTTCCCGATTTTTCGAATTTCAAGAACCAAGCGGGGGTGTATGGTTTGCTAACGTTTTCACAAATTTTTGAAAATCCCTCGTGTCTCATGAGATATAAAGTTGCTTCTTATGAAATCGTCTAAAAGCCCTTTTCACAATTTTACCGAAATTTAAACCCCAAGTGGAAGTAATGGGCTTGTATACGTTTTAACAATTCGTCATATCTCTTAATTCTGATAAGGCAGCAAATTCGTTTTTACTTCTATGGGCTTTTAGTGTACATAATATACGGAAATTCGAATAGTCTACACGGGCTTTTCCAATGTTTAATCGGCTAAAAATCTCTATTTTAAATATTTTTTTTTAAGAACAAAACTAACTTTCCAAGAAACCTCATAATTTTGAAACAACTGATGATATACTCCGCCTTTGATCCGAAAATAATAAAGTTTCGCCCAGACCATTGGCAGATTTTTTTTTATG
The DNA here is from genome assembly GCA_951812415.1 of Beris morrisii. NCBI lineage: Eukaryota > Metazoa > Arthropoda > Insecta > Diptera > Stratiomyidae > Beris > Beris morrisii. The sequence continues at coordinate 23,379,170 of OX638311.1, forward strand.
ATTAGAATGCGTACCCTGGCAATGCGAACCACTTATCAATAACAGAAGTTTCCAGAGAAAACTACAACCTTCCGATATACAATTAGAATAGCGTAGAAACACACAATCCAATATGCTGGTAGTCTCTCGAATCAAAACGTTTACAGAAGATTTCAATAAAAACAGACAGTTACACTTTAGGACCACTCGAAATCGTTCGTAATATTGCTTTAAATTGGCTAGAAACCCGGAATACAAGATAATACAGTTTTACCGACATGATGGAACTCCAGCGCATTACGGTCTTGTCGACCGATCAAAGATTGGTTAGATACTAATTATGGCTGTGGCTTGAAGTGGTGACTTGTAGAAATATGACGAAACACTGGCTTGCAAGTTCTTCAGATTCAACTATATTCAATTTTTTGGGTATGTAGATGTATGAAGGACCTTATCTACGTGACGGAAGTACCAACATTACAAGATATGAATGCCAGAATCGATGCAGCAGCAACAAAAGTGAAGCAGCAGTTGAAGAGTATGAACACTCGGAGAATGGAACCTTGCGGGTAGACTCCCGATTCCTACCTCTCTGTTTGTGGTCATGACGGATCTAATAACTCACGAGGTGAAAACGATGCTTCTCGGTCTTTCATGACCTATTGGGAATTCAATACCCAACTAATCAACCCAGGGAAAGGCGAGGTGTTACGTGCTGATCGATCGACATTTCACCAACAGCGAAAACTAAATCGGACGCCAGCAATCGCAACGACTCTGCTCGATCTTCAGCTACCAGGTCGGACGTAGAAGGAACTATCCAACTAAATCCTATCACCTTAATTTTCCTTCGATTATGTTGGTTTTTTCAAGTCAAAATAATCACTCCTTGGTCCCCGCTCGAAACGTTTTGGGCTGAGAACGAGTATCCTTTACACTGTGTTAATTCAGTTAAAAAAATAATAAATTAGGACTGATTTTTTAAGAGAATCCTAAGTTGACCATTCCCCTAAATGAACTTGAAACTTTAAGTCTTAATTTTATTTTCTTCGGTCAGTTCCGTGTGCTCTTCTGAATTGAGTTTTCGAATGATTTTGTACGCTGATTAAACTGATACTTTAGAAAACATTAAACATTAAAAGACGCAAGTTCAGTTCAATAATTGAAAAATAAATCGTTAGTGTACATTTCACCCAATTGAATCAACACAGCAGTTACTACTTACACTGGTGATACGACAATATTTCACGGTATTTTCTTTTGTCTTTAGCACAAACACTGCCCCCAATTGCTTTCACATTTAATTTATCGATTTTCGAAATCCTCGATAAATACCCTGAAAAAAAAACAACAAAGTCGTTCGCACATAAAACGATTTAATTGTGGTAACCAGGGAAAGAAGAAAACTGTCCATCATCGACGGCACCTAACCTATGCGGCCCATCAACTCGATAAAAAAAAACTACTCACTTGCTTGATTTTACTGCTCCCAATTCTTTTCCAAGTATCCTTCAAAGGGGTTTCTATGGCAAGTGGTTGTGCTTATTGTCGTGGAAGCAATTTTAAACTAATTTTCCGCACAGTTTCCAACGACGATGTCAACGAGCCTTCAAAATGCAAACAAAAAAAAGAAAACACGCGCGCGAGGCCGTCTTCCGCAGTTTGCACAAATTTTCTTCGTTTAGTTTCACACGCAAAACTAAAAGGACACAACAAAAAGAAAACGCAACAAAAGAGTTTTTATCGGAACGTAACGAGCCCAATTAAGAATACTGCATGGTTTTTTTCTTCTGTTTTATATCGAAATAATCAGATTTTTTTCATTGGAGACGAAAAGAAAAACGGATATCACGCCGCACTACTTCGATGTGCGATGTTTCGTTTTTCATAAAAACTGATGGTTGTCAGATGGAGAACTGTCATGTTTGGTGGATTGAGTATTCGATGAGCTTACAGCCAGTACAAATGCTTTACAGTGTAAACTCATATAAATGGTTTGGAACTTTCATATTGCGGTTAATGAGATTGAAAATTTTCGAACGAAATTAATTCGAGTTTCAGCATGAATCGTACCTATTTTTCATGACGGTAATTTCTAGTCTTCAGCCTTTATCTGCCTCTCTTCTCTAGCTCTACAGCTTCTGTGTCTGATTTCAAAGAAGTGTTCTTTTAGAGTAGTTCACCAGTGAACGATCTAATAAAAACCTCGACGGGGCATATGGCAGCAGCTTCTGTACAAGACGGGATCCTCGGCAATAGGATTTACCAGTCGCCAACCGTGTTGTTTTGAGGGAAGACATACAGCAGCAATGCATCTTCTCGACATCTCAGATAGCATGGACATTTGCACTCGAGTCCCTCAGTTCTGGCCTGACCGAAGTTGACTCCGATCTTGATTTTGCTAAGGCATCAGTTTATCACCATCAACACCCTTGTAGCCTTAAACCCACATTAACCTTAAGCCTTGAATCTAGATTAAGTTCGGTTCGGCCACCCGCAAGTAGCCAAACACATAGGCCATCTACGGGTCCGTTGTAATCCCACACATTTATGGGAAAAAATAACCGTATGACCAACTCAGACCAGCCGGACGAACTGTATTAGCTTGTCCAGCTTCATGTTAGCGCTCCCCACCACACTAAAATTCGATAGGTTGGAATGAGCCTGACTATGGCCGTATACATCTTATAAAAGAAGTCAATGCAATCGATTGCGACTATGAAGAGACTGTAAGGCGGACGGAATATAACTTTAAGGAGAATGCCACTCCATTTGTCCTCTAGAACCCATTCTACTCCCTTGAAGATCACGTATATATTTCAGCTTCAAAAACTGAGCTCTGAGGTATGCCATTCTTAGGACGAAGAGCATCTGGTACATTTTGTCTCCAATGACATCCGTGCTATACAGCAGTAAATCCTCAAATATCCCTCATGTGTTTCTTGAACAAAGCACAACAGATTTTCTTGCGTATTTCCAATCCTTTGTTGCGTGTTCATATTTTCCTTATTTAAACACCCCGGTTTCCATGAAGAATATTTCTTAACTCTTCCACAACGAAGCTGTAAACACAAGTTACACGCATAAGTATATAAAGTTCTTGTCCTAATTTTTAATTGAAAAATTCATATTACTTTTTTAAGTATTGCAAATCATTTATTTAATAAACTTTGCCAATCTTTTAAGGCACTGTACAATCTTTCAAAGATTTCATATGCACTCTGTACTTATCCTACTACGTAAGATTCAAACAAATGAGCCCTTAAAAAACACAAGACACAAAGTGCAAATTAAAAAATTTTGATGATTAAACAAATAGGACTTCGGGGACACAGACAACTCTTTCATATATAAACCGAATAAAAACCCATCAGACATTCACAAGTGCCGAATCGTAGTATTCTTCCATTCGTGCGTTATGATGTTCACTGCAGGTTTCCAAATGTTTCGTCATTTCGCCGGGCTGTACAAGATGCGTTGCATTGAATGGACAAATTTCTAGCGGTTCGCCTTGATAGTGTTTTTTGCATTTCACTATGTGCGCAGGCATCCGAAAACGAAGAATCTTATGTGCCGAATTGTATGGGCAGATTGCAAATTCAGAATCCATAGTTTCTGTAAAGAAAAATGCTATCGATTAGAAATATTCCTACTTTTACAAATTTAAATTAAGGATAGAGAATACTTTGTGCCGAAACCCGACTTAATATTTGTATATTCTAGCACACAGTCGATCCACGATACAGGCGCGTTGCTGTTATTAAGAAAAATATTTTTCAGATAGTTTTCTGTTATTTTTTATTGTTGGAATTGAAATCGGCAAAAGTGTTTCCGATTCACGTTCAGTTCAAGAATGAGATAAAAAGGAAAAAATTCGACTAAGCCATGGTAAGTCGAAAGGAAGTGCCAGCGAGTAATATTTGTTGCTTGTGCTGCGTGCGAGCCGCCGCGACGAGGAATTCCTCGAAGGAAAGGGAAAAATTACGACTTTGGTCGGGACATTGTATCGATTTGAAGGAGATGAGATGAACCCACTCAAGAATTAAATAATTTAATAATAAAATTAAAGAATAAAGAAAAAATAACAACGAAAACAAAGAAAAACATGACGGACGAGACAGAAATAACTAAAAATAAATAAATAAAAGAAAGTGAAAAGAGAGGAAAAAAAAGGGCTGAGTCAACTATTTTTTTTTATTTCTATTTGTTTCGTTTTATTCAGATTTTGGTAATTTTTTCGTATCTAATTATGATGATGGGATGGTCTGAAAGAGGCAAGAATGGTCCCTCGCGAGTAGTACTCGACTCTGGAACCTCTGTATGGGGTCACGACGGTATTTTTTGTTTTGAATATCGTGGCTGAGGGGAAGTCGCGCAAATCTTAGCTTGTCGGGTTTTCGCGACCTATGCGGAAATATATCTCAAATTTTCATACCCTGGGTATGATCAACTATTTGCCCATGTCTGGAGTACCGCATGAAACGACGCATCACCGGAATATTGTGTCTGGCCCCTACTTAGAACGAAGAATTTTGGAAGACTTAACAATCCAAGACCGGCATTTAAATTCAAAGCTTAAATTGCCAATGCAGTGAATCGCTCTGTTGGAAGGATCATTTATTTGTGGGGGAGAGTATTAAGAGCCCAGCAAGCCAATAGTTTAGAATTGTCGGATGTCCGAATAGTCGAAAGGTATTCGGATGACTATTTCGTACCGAATTCGAAACGGTATTAAAAATCTGACTCCTCTGAAAGATTTCGATTAAAAATCGGAATTATAATAGGTACGATATCGAATGACGAAATCGCTACGAATTCGGATGCACATTTTGTATCGTTACGCCACAAAAGATCCGAAATGTCTGAAAGATTTCGGATAGAAATCGGAAAGTGCAAAGTGCAAACTGCGTAGTTCATTACATTGTGGACCGTGCGTGCTCATATTATTTTATTGTTTTTTCAATAAATGTCAAAGTGACCGGACGAGTGTCGCCTGAGTTTTTGTTTTATAATAAGGTGAATTAAAAAATAAATTTAATAAGTGAAGTTTAAAAACCGTAAGTAAATATGAATATTAATTTTTTCAAAAGCATTACATTTCAAGTCATCAGGTTTATGAAGTGACGAAATATTTAAGTACCCATATCTCGTATGCCCAATTTCTAGCGGATTGATATTCGGAAAAAATCCTTTATCACGCACAAGCGAAAAAGTAATGTAAAGCAGGGAATACACGATACAACGGTTGTACCAACTGTTGGCCCAATTTGTCGTTGTATGCGACGATTGTATGGTGTATGCGCTTATAAACAACGGTTGGGCCGATATCGCACGGTTGTATGATCTCAACCGAAAACCGGCGGTCGCATGCGACAGGTTGTATGTATATTATATAGTGTATTATCATGAATACAACTGTTGTAGCGATTCCATTCGTAAACTTTTGGTGCTTCTGTGTTATCAAAAACTGTATTGGGAATAACTATTAAATCTTGTTGGAAGAAAATTGTAAGCAAATCGCATCGTGTGTACCGTGCATACAACCGCTGGACAGATATCGCAACAACACACGTCGGTACAACCGTTGTATCGTGTATTCCCTGCTTAAGAGATTTTTCATATTTTACATTTACTCTCTAAACGAAACTTTGATATGTTTTAGAATGTAGTCAATAAAAGTTGTTGACATTTGGTACGTAAAACAATGAATAAAAACGTTTTAAAATTTTTGATTTCATCCAACGAGTACAATTCGAGCCACCATTATGGCATGTTTGGCTGACGCGCGCTATGCTCCAACTACCTTTTGTGCAGCCCTGCGGGGCTAAAGGTATTTGAACTCCCTTTTTCGCGTTCATGTGTGACGAGAAACGTCAAACGGAACCGTCATGGCGGTTTGAATAAAATGTACTGGGTGAGCAAAATTAAAAAATTGAAATCGATTTTTTTTATAGTTTTACGTCCTGAATGTCAAAAATTTTTATTGACCACATTCTAAAACATACTAAAGTTTCATTTAGAAAGTAAATGTAAAATATGAAAAATATCTTACAATAATTTTTCGCTTCCGAAAATCATATTTAAGTTTTCAGTGACGAATCTGACTGAATCCTTGGCCGTGCACCTTATAAAACGCGTCATCTGCAAAAGCAGTGTAATATATATTAAGTTATAGAGGTTCTATTGAATAACAGCAATTAATACTACGTTTACATGGAGGATTGAATCCGGATTCAATCCTCTAAAATCGCATGTAGACGCAGATCGGATTGAAATGAGATCGACTCGATCCGAACCAGCTTCTCGACCTGGATCGAATCGAAACCGGTTATGTCGTTCGTCATTTCTTCGATTTGCCCATATTTCGATCCGGTGTTGTCATAAACGCGATCCAAATTTCGATCTTTTAATCTTTGGATTCTCCATGTAAACGTAGTATAAGTATAAGTATAATTGATCTTCGAACTCATGGCAGAATATCAGGTACGAGTTCGTAACTACATTTCGTTCCGACATCTGTCAATCCCCTCATATAGTTTCCGATACGACTTCGAGACGAAATCCGCTCAGAAATCGGCATCCGACACCGACAAGGCGGAGCAATTTCGGAGCGAACTCGGAACTTTTGGTTTGCTGGGAAAGGACGATGCAAGTGTGGTTCACCTGTTAATACCTGAACCGGTCTGAAACCATCTCAGCGAAGAGCAAGTGCCAGTATTCCTGAAACTAAATCACCGGCAATAATGGAATGGCAACATGACAGTATAAACTGTGGTCTTACGATGGAATTAAATAAAAAAAGACAAATCCAACTGAAAATAAAAGCAACAAGTTGACAGATCCCAAAAGTACTTGCATGACAGCCGGTTTCCGATAAATTCAACGCGCTAAATTCCTAATATTTTAGACCTTCTAAACAATAACAATATTTCGACTTTACTTACTTGATCTTCACACGAAATCAAAACAAAACTTTTAAAATAAACTGGAATTTGATGAAGAACAAAACTTAAGAATTCTGATTTGCATATACCAAAACAAAAAGTCACGAAGATTAAAAGTGTGGTTAGATTAGAAAATGGCGGAATTGATGAACGGAACCAAGTTTAGACTACATACCGATCAAGCGACCCTAGCGGAAAATCTATGCAAATTTTATCGTACTTTTGGATGGTAGATTTCATGGGTAAACAGAATCCTCGCAGGAACAAGTAACCCACTTTTAATTTAAACAATTATTAATTAAAATCATTTATTAAGCAAAGGAAATGTAAATGAATATAATTGCAGCAATTTTCGTAATTTATTTTGGGCAATTTTCTTTGTTTTGTCCTTTTGTTTACACTTCATCGAACAGCACTGCCATATTTGCGCAGGTCCATTCAAGATTCAACGTTGGTTTTAAGTTCAGTGTTCAGTTCTTAGCGTGGTTTTTAGTGGCTTATTTTTTTTAAATTCGTTAACAAAACAAAGCGTTCGAACCAACTTTTAAAGATATTAACTGCAATTAATTAATTGAAAACATGACGAGCCTCTACGAAGGATTAAAAAATTCAAAGAATGAGAAGGTGAGCGCGTATTTTTCATTTAGTTTTACCTCGGAGTTTTCACACTGAAACTACGTTGGGCACAGAAACTCTTGAAATTTGTTTTGAAGAAAATCAACGAGGAAAGAAATTGTAACGATGTTGTAAAGCTTCTAGCCGATTCGGCTCAATCTGCTTACACTTTAAATGTCGAAGATTTGGATGCAGCCAACGATTATGGGACCTCCATAGAACTGCTGGCCCGAACTCATGTAAGAGTGTGGTTTTTTTAAGCCCCCTTCACATTTACCTAATTACTTTTTATTTTGTGCAGGAAGGTTCCGATTTTGATTTGCCAATATTCGCAAGAATCGGAAAATTTCTTTCGGAATTATGTTTCGCCGCATACCATGCCGAAGTGTTCTTCAACGATATTTTAATCCACGACTGCACCAAGTTTCTGCTAGCCATGCATAAATCGAACCGTTTGCAATTTCTTGGAGCATATTTAGGTTAGCTGTTCCCATTGAGTTTACAGGTAAATTTGTAACGCTGTTTGTCTTTCAGGGTGCAGTTTTGTCGTAGGTTTTCATAAAATTTACTGTGAACTTGAAAAGAACATCAACCTGTTGTCCGTTTCCAATCAATTGGTTTCATCGCTGGTTGAGAAAGTAGAACAGGACCGAAACCATTTGAAGGAATTAAGAAAGCTTTGGGTTGTGTATATGAATTTTTTGCGGGCAGGATTCGTGTAAGTACGAGTATATTGCAAAATTGATCATTTGTATTTTCTTAGGCGGTTGGGGCTCTCAAAATAATCTTAAGAAGGCACAAGCTTCGTCATTACTAATTGTTCGTTGCTGTTGAGGACACTTATCCAGAGCGTGCTTGGCAAAGTTTTCGTGTGCTCCTCGACCAATCGGTCACAACACTTTTTTTGCCACAATCCAAGAACTAGAACTGTTTAGAAGTGCTCCAGAAAAAGGTTATTACGGATGCGTCCGAAAAAATCCACAAAGGGCATAGCAAACCGAGAATCTGACGAGTACCACGAAACTGCAAGCCATTGCAACGATTTCGTCGTAGCACATCAAAAGGACTGAAGGAGTTTCAGAGAGATACGTACCAGAACTAAATACTAATGATAATTAACTATTTTTTAGATACCCAAAATTCAATATCACGTTGACGGAAAAATTGTGCTCGTTGTTCGAATCGTGCGATATTTTATATCAGGACAACAGCATTTATTTCGATTTCTACGTACACTGCCTGACGATACCCGTAAATAAATATTTTATTTTTTATTAAATTTAACAATACTTACCTGCGTTCATTTCGCAGCCGTTCAAAATAATGTCAACTGCTTTAACAAGTCTTAAAAGAATCTTACAAAGTACTTCGGTACCGGACAGTAACAAATTGATCCTTATGAAGCGCATGATACAAGAAAATAGTGCAAAAATTTTCTACCAATTGGCTACTTCTAATTTTGTAATGATTGTCGAAAAAATTATATGGATCTTAATTCGCATCTATAAGTATGATGAAAAGTAATTTGTCTACTGAATTAAATATCTTAATAGAATTTCATTGATTTTTTCACAGAGCCAACCTATTTATAGCGGTCTGGACCGCGGAACAGTTTGAAACTATTCTTGTTAATGTATTCAGTGATAGAAAAACTCTAAGAAAACTGTCGGGCGAATTTCTCTTGCTCATTTACAAGGATGCCAACGATAAGAATTTTTACAATATTCTTGAGTTTTTTTTAAATTACAGCGTATGTTTGTTTACGCAATGATTTAATTTTTAAACGAATTTTATAATAATTTTTTTTTTCTAGAGTGATCCCGATCAGTTAGAAAACCTATTGGATGCAATTTGGAATTTTAGTTATATGAAAAGTTTTGAAAATATTTTCAATATCTTCACAAAACCAAAAAATGAAGAAAGTAGTGTATGTAACGCTACTGTAGCGCATTTTAGTGTTGCTATTGTTAAGAAATTTATAGACGATGACGGTGAGTAATTATTTTTTTATTGAGCTTTATAAACAATACTTGGAAATTTGAAAAATTAAGTGTTGGGATTTCTTGCTTTAAAATTGAAAACGCCGGAAATAAATTAATAAGTTGAAACTCAACTTGATGCTGGATTTACAACTAAAGGCTGATTTTCATTACTGAGACATAGTTTTCATTACTCCGACATTACAGATCTGTAGCAGAAAACTAAAAAGAGACAGCAAATCGGTTTTAAGAAGGAAGAAAGGGAAAACATTTTCAACTTTATAGCAAAATTATAGCAATAGTTTTTGACAGAAAGAAATTTCTAACCTAAAATTTCTTGTGTTTTTTAGTTGAGAAAAAGTACAATGTGTGAATTTTCTCGAGAACTATTGTAAGGTAAAACCGATCTGCGGCTTGTCAATTGCAACGTATCTCTCATGTTGAGCGAATAGACAGCAGAATGATCTATGCATGTACTTCTAATGAAATTCAAAGCATATTTATCTCCTTTTTTGATATTGATCTCACATTACAAAATTGTTAAGAAAACAATTACCGGCTCGACAAATGTCAAAATCATAATTGCCATAATTTGGCACAGTAGTGTGCGTGCGGATGTCTATTGTGTAGGTTTGTCGGAAGCAAATTATAGGAAAAAGATGTGCATGCAAGTCTTTTTGCCATAATGTTCGTCCTTACTTTATGGTTACAGATCACAGATCTGAGTTTGCAGACGAGACACTTTTTTTACAGATCTGTTGCAGATGAAATTTTTTCTCTTTCGCACGCATGCACAGTTTATATTTTCATCTTGTTCTGGCAGACATCTGCAGAATGTCGTCGTAATGAAAACCAGCCTTAACATGTTGTGGCGCGACTTTACTCACACCAAAACACCAACCATTCAGATGGTTTGTGGCGTCAAAAGTTCAACAGTTCTCGACTTTTTCTTCGACGCAGGCTTCCATTCATACACACATGCAATGAACTGTATGTAATGATAACCCCTTCTGGAAATATATCAATGCTTCTCGTGCTACACGGACAACTCCTCTAAGCATAACATACTCAGGGGCTACTGCATCTACTCCTAGTGACATTGTGGAGATATTCTCTCAATACTTCCAATCTGTTTATACGTCTTGCCTTCCTAACGCAATGGCAGATCAGAACAATGTGATGCCAGTATTCAGCGTGCAGGATGTTATCATTGCCATCAATTCTTTAGACAGTAATGGCAGCGCTGGTCCGGATAATATACCCAATATCTTTGTGAAAAAAGTTGGGCCATATTTTTGCCGAACCTTTGTCAAATCTTTACACGTCTTCCATTCGTGAATGCATTTTTCCCAGTGTTTAAAAGAATTCGCATGTTATTCCTATTTTTAAAAAAGGAGAGAAACATAAAGCCGAAAACTATCGACCAATATGTATTATTAACTGTTTTTCAAAAGTTTTTGAGAAACTTATTCATGAACATGTCTTTTCTCAAGTTCGTGACTGTGTATCAATTAACCAGTATGGATTTTAAGGCCGTTCTACTGAAACAAATTTAGTGTCTTTCACCAACTCTGTAGCTCATTCCCTAGAGAACCATTATGATGTTCACACGATTTATACAGATTTCTCAAAGGCATTTGATACTGTTGATCATTCCATTCTTCTACGGAAACTGAATTCTTTTGGCCTAAGTACTGGGCTTCTTATCTGGTTCCAATCATATTTAAATGATCGTAAGCAAATGGTCATCTTCAGTGGATCTATTTCAACACCCTACCTGGCTCCATCTGGTGTTCCTCAGGGTTCTACCTTGGGCCCACTTTTGTTTATACTATTTGTTAATGATCTTTTTTCTGAATTTCAGTCAAAGCATTTAATGTATGCTGATGACTTAAAGGTTTTTCGGGAAATAAAATCACAATCTGATTGCCTTCACTTTTATCCTGGTGTACTATGAATAAATTGTCATTAAATACGCAGAAATGCTTTATGATGATCTACATCAATAAAATCTCACACATTTAGTTTGACTATTACATCGACAATTCTCTTCTATTGGAAGTCTCCAACTTCAAAGATTTAGGCGTAATTTTCGATACTAACTTAAAATTTGATAAAAATCGAGCCTCTTCTCGATAATTAGTGAACATACTCGTTGCAATTTGTGTCCTATTTTAATTTTATTATTTAAATTTAGTCATCGGTTTTCGACTAAGAAAAACAAGTATAGTTGAATCAGTCCTTCAATAGAAGTTTTATTGTTTCCTTGTGCACCGATTATACAGCACAAATCAAAACAATATTGTAAACTGACTGTATCTGTGCGTCGCTTACGAGCGATTCAACATAATCAATTTATGCAATTATAGTAAATTGAGCCCATAGAATGTGATATTTGAACGGACAAATGCCAATATCTCTGTCTGTGGCACATTATAATCTCATTCACGTAATTTCGCTCTAAAATTTGTCGAGTGGCATCTTCCTTCGTCGCAGATTACGTGCAGTGGGCTTCATAGACTGTTCTGCTTCGAAACTCAAAACTAATTCTAGTTACTAAATAATAAATAAAATACATTCGCACAAAATTTGTCCGAAACCTGAAATTTTTACTTGCTTTCGATAATGAAATATATTTCCTATTACAGCTTTTTATTTTTTTTTCCACTTTTTTGTTTATGTAATCATTTTTTAGATTACAAAGAAGAAAATATTTTGGAATGTCTAAAATTCGCCCCGTTAGCCCTTCAATTGCTCGAGAACGATCCAATTTCCTACGGAATACTAACAAAAATTTTTTCAATGGTTGAACTTTCACTTTACGATCCACATTACATTGGACACCACAAGGTATGGTACATAAATTGTCTTAAATATATCCATAAATATTTTCAGAATAATTTCTTTTACAGTACGTTGAATGTTTAATGAAAACATTGAAAAAAGTTTTGTTAAATAAAACTGAATACGACGTATTACGTTGTTCGATGAGCACATTTGTAAAATTAGTAAAGGAAATTAATTATTCGAAAGCAAAACTAGAATTAAGTGAAATCGCTGATACGATTTACTTTCAATTTAAGGAAACCCACAGATTTTGGATTGTGTCCAGCGAGGTAAGTTTTTATTCTTTTTATGCCTGAATTAGCATCCGCATTTAATTTATGATTTTATTTAGATGGACGCTGAACATTTGAAAGAACTTGAACTCGCTATATGTAAGGTTTCGATAGGACTTACTAATGGACATGTATTTGATGAAGATAAAGAGATTGATTTGCTTAATATGACAAAATGTGCAGTTTTAGTTGATGAACGTTTCGTTAATTCATCCGAGCAATATGAAGCAATTGGTAAGTTTTTATATTTTATTTTATTTAATTTTAATGATGAAACTGAGGCTTGGAGACAGTCAACATTATTCCTGGAATGGACACTTCAAGAAACAACGTAATTAGAGCACCAGCTCATTAACCACATTTCCTATAGAAAATAGTCAACGAGTACACTAATGTATTATTGTTTTTCAGAAATCTTTTACATAGACAGCGTATCGAGGTTATTAATATTGCAACTAACTGACATGGTAGAGAAAAAAGATATAAACACAAGCCAAATGGAAAATATAATGGATTGTATAAAAAATCTAATTAAAATGCTTGCAAAAAGGCTAGAACGATGTGAAAAATTGAATTTATTCTTTGCGGAAAAGGTAAAAAAAAATTCAAAATTGATCATAAAACCTAATTTACTTATCGTAGACAATAAGAATCTTAATACACATGGCTCTTGTTGTACAACCCGGATTTTTATTTAGTCGAAGTGTGACCGTCGAACTGACATTTTCTTGTACACATCTCGATCTTCACGTCTATAATCTTGTTGTTAATACATGTGTTTCTATTTTATTCGACGGTAAAATATCAAGTTGAATTGTAAATATCGAAATAATCTATATAAAATAGTTTTTAGGCGCAAACGATACTGCAGTAAGTCATTCAGCGTTAGTCTTAAAACGAATGATATTCGGTCATTTGATCAAATTACACAGAGATCACATAGCATTGCCGCCTAGTAATGCACCGTGGAGAATTTTTACGAAAATGTCAATCGTAAGAGTAGAATTTTATCATTTACTACCGTTCACATTGAATTGTTTATTTTCTTATCTTTAGAATCATGAATTTATTGATCAAATCGAAGAACTGCAGTTGACTATCAGCCGCATAAATTCTCCCTTAGAGAAAAACGGATTTCGTATTAGTTCAATTTTGTCAGTGGTTTTAATACATCTTAGCAGTGACAGTGAGACAAGAAATATAAAGGTTTGTTATAATATTTATAATAATTTCTTTCCGGATTGAAGAAAAAAACCGACCAATTTCTTATTTCAGACAATCATTCGAAGATTGATTGATTTATTTAAGACGAACTTAGATATAATGCAATGGAAAGAGATTTTCGAAATGATCACTCTAATAACAATTAAAAATTTTTCGAAAATCGTTAATGCAGTTCCAATAACATCGCGCAATCGTATATTGACTTTAGATTTATTAAAGCCGTTTGTTGTTGATAATGAAAAATGTGTTCATGAAATGTAAACGTTCAATCGTATATACGTTTCAAAAGATCTCAATTAAAACTCTTGAATATTTTCAGACTTAAAAGCTTAGAACTGTTAAGTGGTGAGCTGCTACGAAAAGACGAGATGAATGCTTTGTCCGAATTTAAAAATTACATACTGAATTTGAAGTCATAAAAGAATTACCTGACTTTTTTTAATGGAATTTATTTAATTTGTGCGTTCAAACGGAGACTTGGTGTTATTTTCGAGATTTATCCTGCAAATTACATCTTTTTTACAAGGCTGGATGAACTACACTACCTTAGCCGAAATGTATTTATTGTTTATGATCTAAGAATTGAGATCTTTGTTTTGTATGAATGAATGATTATTAATTTGTAAGAAATTTATTAAAAGTATTTATTGACATATTTCTTCATCGATATTTAAGTTTGGAAAAAGCAACGAAATTTTGTTTCACTAGTGAACGGGTTATATATTGTGCTGAATTGTATAAAGATATTCCCTTAATTCGTAGATCAGATGTACTCACCAGGATGGTCCCAAACTAGAATTTTACGTTATACCCGCTTCTCCAAATAAGCAAAAATTAAAAGATGGCGGACTGGGTGATATTTGTTCCAAAAATAAAATGGATCGATCGATTTGCAGATTTGTTAAAAAATGTTCCCGTTAAAACCAACAGTCCAATAGGATTTTTGAAGGGCAAACATAAATTTGTATACAATGCTATCTTGTCATCGATTGTGTGAACCGTGACTAAACCTTAACAAAACAAAATAACAAACTGCCAAACACTCGAAAGGAACAACAGAAAAAACACTGCAAAATATATACGCAGTATGCGAATTTGGAAATGAGATCAATGTGCCTTAATGTTCGGTTGTGTCCATACGCATTTCAATAACGTGTTTTGCTTTGAACTTTCAAATAGCGCGTTGATCGTCGGGGGGATTGAGGTGTTACTAAACAGATGGAGTGTTAACATTGAGGGAGAGTTGGTAGAAAAGTAATAAATTTTCTTGAATTTTATTCTGTTACTAATAAAGCTGTAAAAACGTTTGAATGACTCTCGCCTTCAATGGGTATAGATTGAGCTATTCATATTTAATCTGTTTTCTTTTGCCAATGAAAAAATTTGATTTAAACTTGAATTTGGGCCAAAGTAAATTTATTGTTTTCGGTAAAAGTTTGGCTCAAAATATGTCAAGTTAATTTTCATTACGGGGTTCCAGTTTTCATTGCAAATTTTTTAGATAATTTTTCACAACGCTCCTTTGCATACGTCACATCCGGAAAAACGCACGTACGCAACCGCAAATAAAATTCAAAAACGCCATCTATTGCCGGTGTTAACAATCACAAAATGATCGCACAAAAGATCGTATTCTCGTATCTTTTTTCTGTTCAACAAAAACAGCACACACAGGTACACGATCGGCATGCAAACAGGAAGGGAAACTGTCAAAAGTTGTTTGCGGGTGGTCCGTGGTCCGTCTTTGCTTTTGGGTTTTGGCCCCTGAGGAGTTTTCTTTTGCGGCTGCCCGGGTGCGTGATATGTTGTGTCTGACTCTTGCTCTTCATTGGTTCTTCCGATCGCGATACGATCGATATCAAAGTTTTCTATTAATGAAAAGATCAATGTGAATCGAGTGATAAATGGAACTTGTATTGTACAGTATTACATCAATTAAACGTTTAGTGAAAAGTGTCCAGGGATAGAACATGAAAAGAAGATCAAAAATTTGCCGACTTGTGCGCTTCCTTTTGTTTCATATCGACGCATCGGGAACGATCATTTAATTTTTTTTTTTTGATTTTTTGAACTGCTGAAACAATGCTGCCGCGCAAATTCGACAACAATTTTCGTTTGAAGAATGCAATTTACGATAATTGTTCTTAGTTTGTTGGCCGTGAGTTTTATTTAAAGTCGGGCTCTACGTGTTTGTATTATTAATTTTCTTAAATTGTTTTGTTTAGTTGTAGTTAGCACGATGAGGTAATTTTTTATGATACAATACTATTTGTATTTTTATTACATTCAACATTTGATTGTTATTTAATTCTAAAATTTTTAAATTGTATCCGATTTGTAGGCTCTCTTAGTGAAGATCATTTTCCGAGAACATTGTGCAAACAAAGATCGTTGTGCGCTCGCTACTGGTATCTGTTTCACGTCATTTTGATTCGAAATTTTACTTGTTTTAATCGTTTTCTAGAACCAACCATATTCAAATCTGTTCAAGGACCAACCCAAATCTTCCTTCATATAGTTGAAATATTATTTTAACTTTTATACGCCAGTGTATGTATCTAAATTTGCCTTTGGAATAGTCCCGAAACTTTGCTGCCTAAATTTTTAATATGTCCTCCTGTTGACTTCTGAATGTGTATGTACTATCTGTTTCAGGTAGGTACCTGTTCTGTACGGCAAACCTTTATTATTTGATAGTCCTTCTATGTCATTTCTTTTCTGGTATTTCAATTGTTTCATAGGTAGTTAGGTACGCACGGCACACTTATACCTAAAAAATCCGTTGTGTTACCACAGTATCATAGAAGCCGATCCTACTTGGTGAACCATCTTGAGCTTTAAATGAAGCGCTGGATTCTCGTTACTTCCGTTACGGTCAGATCACAGAGACTGTTAAAGAAGTAGACTCCTAGATGAGGGGTTTCCTCCTAGCGTATAGAGCCGGACAGGTGCAGAGAAATATTTGTCTCCTCATCCAAGCGGCTTCGACGGAGCACGCATTTAACAGACAACGTGTTTATAATTTTGACTGGCGAAAGTCTTCAACTGATTTTTCGAAGGCCTTTGATAGAGTATGGTTAGGTGCTCTATTGGCCAAACTTAAAGCATTCGGTATATCCGCATGCCTTAGTTTCCTCGATTGAGAGTTACTTCTGTAATCTGTAATTGCAGAATATAATGAACGGGTGTTCCTCTCATCATCAATGGCGCGACAGCCCAAGTCGGGCCCTGGCCTCCTAAAGTCGTCACCTCTAATCGTCTCGATCCAAAGACCGCGTCCTCCAGATGGAGGACTCGGATGACATACTCTAGTGCCAGGTTGAAAAGAATGGGGGCTAGACCATCTCCCTGCTTTAAACCATATTCCGTTCGAAAGCTGATTGTTGAATCGGTTTGTATTCTCACTTGGGATTCAGTGTTCGTCATTGTGAGTCTCGTTAGTCGGACTAATTTTGGTGGAATTCCAAAATCAATCATGATTTGCTACAGTACCCTCCTGTCGATACTGTCACATGCTTGTTTAAAATCTACGAAGATTAGGTGCACATCTGTGTTATATTCCCAGCATTTCTCAAGCACCTGTTTCACCGAGAATATCTAGTCTGTTGTAGATCGTCCGGTTCTGAATCCACCTTGGTATTCGTTAGTATAGGGCTTAAGATGACGTTCAATTATTTTTGTCAGTACTTTGTAGGACGTACACAACAATGATATTCCTCTGTAGTTCTCACAGCAGAGTAGTTCTCCTCTCAAGGCTGTTTTATTTGGCCGATTCTTTTTTTAGTTGATACGTTTTCCTTGTGGAATAAGAGAGAAGGACATTTATTGTAGGCCATTCATAGAGATAAAAATCCTCTGCTTTATCTTCTAAGTGTTGCCATCAAATCCGAAAGTACTAAATGAGTCATGCTTAGTAAACAGATGAGAAGACTTGAGCTTTGGAGATATTGACTTTAACTTCTATTTTGCCTACTCCATTCTATGATCGAATTTAATTTCAGTTATTTTTAACGTTGTGTTTGCCGTTCAGAATTTTATAATTTAAACTTTGACGGCTTTCTCTGTAAAAAACATTCGTTCTATTGCGCTGGGATCAGGCGTTGCTTCAGTGTAGTTCAGATTTATTTGTACAGATGGACACCACGTGCAATCCATAATTCTAGTCATAATTTAATCACTACCTAAATATGAATTAATGAAGCGTTGTTTCTTTTTATTTTTGGTATGCTGAGTATTTGATTTCGTATAAAAAAAGTAACGAAGCGGTTTAATCATCAACATTCTGAATAATTTTTCGAAATATGGAGTTGAAATTATCGTATATTTTTTTACAGAATAAAAATTAAAAAAAAACATTAAATTTTTTCTTTTGTGAGAATAGATTTTTTCCTGGTACCATAGAAGATGGACTTTTCGAACTAAATTTTAAAAATTTAAATGTTTGGCCTGGATTTCAGGGATATAGGAGTATTTCTTAATACCACCTCACGAAAACTCCCAACTGGGAGCAATCGCTGCCTTGTCTAAGGGGTTGAGAGTTGAAAAACCTTCAAAAGGGTATGCAAAAAACAAAACAACTACTGTGCTAGAACTGAAAAGAGCTTTCGAAATAAAAAGAAATTATCCCCCAATCACGATAGACAACAGCCAATCGTATGACACTGTTGCAAGCTTGGAGTTCACCGGGATTTCAAATAAAACACAATTTAGTTTAAAAAAATTATTAATTCGCTTTCGGTAATCACGCATAATCGCACTACTGGCAACGCTCTCCGGGTTCATGTACGCAAGAAGTATCTTCCGCATGCGAGAAGTGACAAAAGATTTCTACGCTGTTCTGGGTGTTGGAAGGTACTTGGAGGTTGTTGTTTTCTAGCCGCTAGTTGTGCGGGTTTCCAGGGTACGAATGTAACAATACTTTTTATGAAATACTAAATTTCTGCTTATACTGTAGTTGGGGATAAAAAGAGAATGATTATCGTTTTTATTACAAGCCAAGGACTATGGTATGGGGCTACTAGAGACAACTGCTGCAATTTTCAATTATGTACATGGAAATTTAAGGAGAGCTTCGTAAGCAAAATTTTAAATTAGTTTCTTATCATGTATCAGTTTTTTTTTATCTTCTTTTCGATAATATTTTACCGATCGGATTACTGCCGTCCCTTCGTACGATCTGAGTTTTTATTTCGAAGCTGATCTTTTTTTTCGGGAATAGGCTAATCGAACTCTCGAGGGAGGGGGGCATTTATAAAAGGAGAGGTTATGAGGAAAAACCCTGGACCATCTCAAGAGTGTTATTCAAACCCACGACCTCTGGGGATACTACCATACTCACCCTAGGCCATCTTTCATGTTTTGAAGATTTCATAATGCAAATAGGTTTGACCACGTGTTTTACTTTTACGTGTTTTTATTTTGTGAGTAAGAAAAGTAAGGAACCACTTTTTTAAAATTTGTTAGCTCAACATTGTCGTCAAGAAATTAACGCTTCCTAACGACGATACTACCGTGATCTGTAGGAGGCTAGTTTCGGTCTGTATGAGTATAAAAACAACTTTCTCGTGATCGATACACCCTGCGAGATTAACTTATTATAGGGTCTCTGATTCAGTCTTTCGTCAAATCTGTCTGCTAATATGTGTTATAGGATATACTGCCTCCACGAAAAGGATAACGTTACACAAAAGTCGAAGTTATCTGAATTTTTTAAAAGCGTTCAGCACATTATTCTGATAAATCCGTCTGGTTCGTTTAACGTACTAAATAAATATTTAAGATCAAAAATCAATTAGCGCAGACAAAGACACTGGCCACCATAAATTGTGAAGAATTAATTGAGTTAGCATTAATTAACGTTGCATTTCCAGTATGTACTGGTGAAGCGCCGTTTCTCAGAGCTCCAATGATTCTGATATCTGTACCTTTCGCAGAAGATTGTTATTAATGATTTGTATCCAAAACGAGAATGTTTTTCAGATCTGCACAATCAGATTTTTTTAAAGAGCTATATAATAGCTTTTTAACTCGCACACAATGAAGAATTTATGCGTTTTTATACTGACTGCTATTCTAAGTTTAGAAATGTATTCTTCGCGAAACGGACTGCGTTATATTTTTTTAATGGACATGTTAATTACCGCTTTATTTGACCTGCATTCAATTTTAATTTCAGCTCAAACGCAAAATTTTATTTTATGACCGCTTTTACGTTCGCCGTAATAATTTCTCGTTCAATCGAAGTTAATGGCGTTCACACCGAAACAGCAAAGGATAAGGATACTGAGATGGAGTCGATCAATGGAACCAACAATTTTCGGATATACGGTGCGTAAACTTTAAAGTTTATTTTAATGAATCAGCCCAATTTTATAATATGACTATCGTAGGAAAAAACGGCTCCGATAATAAACCATGGTTTGATGGAAGAGGAGATATTCGTCACATACATTGCGTTCGTCCCGGGAAATGCGAAGAGCTAAAAATCGACACTTGTTTGGGTTCAAAAATACCATACAACTATACTAGCTTAGATTTAACCGATAGTTTCAATCAAGAACAAACTGAAGAAAGACTGCATAATTACCAAGCTTTAAAACATGTTCCGAAATGTTGGGCTGTAGTACAAGTATTTGAATGCGTTTGAACTATGACAAACCGGATTAATCAATATTCTTTCTATTTTCAGCCATTAATCTGTGCGGTTTTTGTTCCAAAATGTGATCAAATAAATAACCGAGATATGGTGTATCTACCGTCGCTAGAAATGTGCAAGTTAACTTTGGAACCGTGCCGAGTTCTGTACAATACGAGCTACTTTCCGGAATTTCTGCGTTGTAACGAGACTTTGTTTCCATCGAAATGCAACAATGATGTTCGCGATATGAAATTCAATGGTACAGGACAGTGCTTGGAGCCTTTAGTACCAGCTGAATCGAGTTCGAGCTACTACAAAGGTATCGAAGGTTGTGGCGTTCAGTGCGAGGATCCACTCTATACAGACGATGAACATCGACAGATTCATAAACTAGTTGGATGGGGTGCTAGTTTGTGTCTTTTCTCCAATTTATTTGTGATTGCAACGTTCTTCATTGACTGGCAAAATGCGAATAAATATCCGGCACTAATAGTTTTTTATATAAATTTATGTTTTCTGATATCGTGTTTGGGGTAATAGTCTGATGATCTTGAATTCATGTGGTCGAAAATTATTCTATTTTATTTTTCAGGTGGATTGCTCAGTTCACACCTGGTAGTCGGGAGGATATTGTCTGTCGCAAGGACGGAACACTACGCCATTCCGAACCAAGTGCTGGAGAGAATTTATCGTGCATTGTTGTCTTCGTCTTGGTTTATTACTTTTTAACGGCTGCAATGGTTTGGTTTGTATTTCTGACATATGCTTGGCATTTGAAAGCAGTCGGCAACGTACAGGATCGCATCAATAAGAAAGGATCATATTTTCATCTGGTAGCATGGTCTCTGCCGTTGGTTTTGACCATAACAACAATGGCATTGAGCGAAGTTGATGGTAATAGTACGGTTGGTGTTTGCTTTGTTGGCTACATAAATCATCCAATTCGAGCGGCACTGTTGCTCGGGCCACTGTGCGGTGTCATACTGATCGGAGGCTTTTTCATCGTTCGTGGAATGGTGATGCTATTCGCATTGAAGAATTTTGCAAATGATATTAAATCGACGTCGGCCAGTAATAAAATTCATTTGATTATCGTACGAATGGGGATGTGTGCTATATTAACGTTTGTTTTTATTTTGGTCACAATTACGTGCCATTTAAATGAATTTCGAAATTCGTCTGATTGGTCGGAGAGCTTGCGCAAGTATATCATGTAAGTTAAGTCCCATGGTGCACCAGATTGCGTCTATTTTAGTGTGTTGTATTTCTTACAGCTGTAAGATATCTGCAACTTATACAGATGACCATAAGATTTGCAAGATCGAGAATAGACCTAGTGTTGCTATGATGCAATTACATTTATTGTGCCTGTTTGGATCGGGTATTGTGATGTCGTCCTGGTGTTGGACGCCTTCCTCTATTGATACCTGGCGAAGATATATAAGAAAGTGAGTACCGTTGAACATCTCGCGATTTTCATTTGACCAAATGTTTTGTTATTTTTGCAGGAAATGCGGACGTGACGTAAGTGAAGAAATCAAAATGCAAAAGCATAAAGTAATAGCCCAAACGTGGGCAAAAAGAAAGGAGTTCGACGACAAGGGGAGGCTCTCTATAACTCTTTATAATACTCGCACAGATCCGGTAGGATTAAATTTTGACGTCAATGATCTCAATTCGTCGGCAACAAACGAAATAAGTTCGACGTGGGCAAACTATTTGCCACAATTTGTAAAACGAAGATTTGCGCTGACTGGTGCAGCAACAAACTCTTCAAGCCACGGTCCCCGAAAGAGTTCCGTTGATTCGGAAATTAGTGTCTGTTTCCGACATGTCTCAGTCGAATCTAGACGAAATTCGGTCGATTCACAAGTAAGTTAAGATATATATTGTGGGCCAAGTTTTTTTTTCTCATAATATGTGTTTTAGATGTCGCTAAAAATAGCCGAGATGAAGACACAAGTTGCTAGCCGTAGTCGTTCCAGTGGCCATCACGCTAAACATACAAAGAACCGAAATCGAAGACGAAACTTTTTCCCGACTGCTCGTAAGTTCAGTAATCGTCGCGAAAGTAGTACTTCTGTAGAAAGTCAAGTTATTGCACTGAAGAAAACTACATATTCCGGTAATAACCAAAAAGTCGATATTTTTGCTCAATCTGCGAAAAATATGAAACGAAGGAGTGCAAGTGCCGGTCTTGTCGAACCCGAGGACATTAGTAATTTTCTGTCGAAAAATTTTCCATTTTTAAATACAACATCCGATGAAGAGACGTCACGAGCATCGTTCAAAATTCAGGATTCTCGCTTAGATGTCGTCGTACGACAGCGAGATTTCAGCGAAGATGACGATGACGACGATTGTAAAGTGGTCGAATATCATACTGACGATGATTCAATACAGAAACAGAATAAGCTCGAAGATATTTTGAATCATATCCAAACATCGTCATCATTTGATAATATTATAAGTCGAAATAGTAAAGAGCGTTTCGATTCAGCCAGTCGAAACAGTAAAAATAGTATAAGAAGTCGAAAATCGAATCGTCGTCACAGTACACGTCGTAACAACAATCGAAAAAGTCTCGTAAGTAAATCGACGAAAAAGGACAACACGGACAAGATTATTTCCGATTTAAATGTTTCATGTACGTCGTTTGCATCGGAACTGGACTTACCGAATGCTACGCAGAGTTCTTATTCTGGAATATCGTGCGGCAAGACACAATCACGTAATAGTAAGACAAGCTGTGATGTAGGTATACAGACAAATGCAATCGAAATTGCAACGCAAACCATGTCATCGTATAATAATGATCTGGTTGAGGATACGCCGAAAACAAATAAACGGCAGGCCGGCTCCTATCGGAATGGTAAGACACATCGTAAAAGTGAAACTCTTTATAAAAAGAACGAAGATTTCGATGACGACTCGACGTCTGAGTGCAATCAGCTTTTACCGACGAAACCCAAAGCATCGATCGTTAATTACAATAATAATATGAGCGAATCGGAGAAACTTCAAAAGCTATTGTTGCCCGAATAAGGAAGAGAAAAGCCCGGGATTATTCACTCCTACTTATAGTTAGTGTATGACTTAACATTTGCAAAATACTCGCAAATTTTTAATTGAAATACTCAAATCTTAATGTTCCGTTTTCGCATCGTACTTTTTAAATCTCGTAATATTTTTATGTCTAAATACTAAATCGTAGCCAGTTTTTTTTACAAGACTTATGGATAACTTCATGACATTATTTCTCAGATATTTATATCTTATATTAAGATTTCTTTTATTACGCATTTAATTTGTTTTATAAGAAACATAAAGTCTATGAAATTTCTTCGAAACTTAATGTGCCTTCACTTTTATAAGAATTTTTATTAAATGTCTTTTTTTTACCTGTAACAATGAATTTTAGTAATATCGGTCATAGGATAAAATTTATAAGGTTAGATTCAATGGTCGAATTAATGGAGCATTTTGTCGAAACAATTTTAGGCTATTCTTCCGATTGAATGTGCCGTATGAATCTAAAAATATTCTAAATGTACTTTAAATTCCTTTTGGTACATTTGTATAACTAATCCTGCGATAGCTTTTGCTTGTATAAGTACTTCATTTTCGATTTTTTCCCAAGGCTTAGATATTTTCATGCTTTGGCTAACGATTCTAAGATTACCGTCAACCAAAAATTGCCAAAAAACCGTATACTGGCAAAATAATCGAAGTGCTGCTTTAGAACCTCGTACAACCTAAAACTCCATTTGGTTAGCTTTAGGATTGAAACAGAAGCTTAAAAATTTGAATTGCGCGGGATCGAGATGATTAAAAACGATGTATTCTACAGGCCAATGCCCGATTCGGGTAGACGCGCTATTGATGATGGATTGGTTTATATCAACCACTAAGAAGACATTCCTAAATATGCAATCAGCTGTTACTTAACAGATACTTATCCATGAACGATCAATGAAAAAAAATTTATCGACACTATTTACTAAGAAGTCCCCTATGAAGAACAATGTCGAATCCTTCCCAGAGTCCTGCGATAGACTGTTTTCTGATGGAGGTTAAAACCTTGTACTGAGGTGACAAGATTCTTTCCAATCGACTACATCTGCATTGCCGGCATTATCCGGATCGGTGTAAGGGTAAAAACAAATTATCATTACACTACACATTACACAAATTTTGATATCTGTGAAGAAGTCATAAGTAAAACAATCGAGAGTTTTTTTTAAAGTTGGTTATAATAAAAATGGAAATAACCCGCTGTTTAAATACTGCGAATTGTAGAAGATTTTAACCAAGAGGTAGGAGCAGGAGTTTATGGAATTAGTCCAAATGTTAAATTCTACTCTATAGCATGCACATAACATCCACTGCCTCCCAGGCGGAGACTCATGCTATTGAACTATGCAGTAGAGAAAATATCAGACAGAACTTACTCCAAACTTGGTTGGGATTGGCTCTAGTGACCCAGTGACCGCGAAAACCACAACAAAGTGAACCTCATTTGGATTTCAGGAGGTAATGAAAAGCCAACTCAATGACTAGATAAGATTGAAAAGCTAGTTTCATAGGATCATATCCATTCTGTACGTGTTTTGAAGGACACAGCTCATAGCAATCAACCACCCGAAAAGCCTCATTAGGGCCGTTTTAACGTAGGGACGATCTGGTCAGTCATGTAATTGGGAGGCCCGGGGTTGTTTCGCCTAGAGCTAATGCTGTTAAAACTGCAAATGGCTACTAAAATTTGTAACTGGAGGCCACGGTCGCTCGAACGAGATAACTGAAGATGACGACCCGATTTGGGGTCCAGCACAGTTGATAAGATTAATTCCTTTCCACTTTATTGTAATTTAATAACTTAGATGAATATCACCGTTTGCAGTTGTATTTTTTTCCCGTCGAAAAGAGTTAACTATATAAAAATGAATGTTTGTTTGTTTGTTTGTCTGTCCCGTATACACTTCTAAACCACTCATCCGATTGCGATGAAACTTTGGTGATTTGTTGAGGACACGCCCGCGAAAGTTTCTGCGTTAACAAAATCCTTTAACAATTGGTGGTACGCTAGTTATTTCAACATTTGAGTGTATTTCATATAGTTTAGCGGCAGTTCGTTCGTTTTCGTTAGTTAGTTATGCGTTCCTATTACTAAATGGTGGATAGATGGAGGATGGTGGATAGAGGATGGAGGGTGGTGGATGGAGGATAGAGGATGGAGGATGGTGGATAGAGGATGGAGGGTGGTTGATAGTGGATGGAGTAACGGGAGAAATGGAAGCAACGGGAGAAACAGGAGCAATGGATCAACGGGAGTAACAGGAACGATGGAGCAACCGGAAGCAAGACTAGAAACCGCTGGCTTTGCAGTTTCGATAGTATAACACCATGCAAACGTGAGCGTAGCCACGGTACGCGGCTAGTAAATTTATAAAAAAAACACGTAAAATTTAATTAAACTTTTTGTTTTATTGAATTTAGCATTTAGTCCGTTTTTATTCGTATAATTTCCATAAAGCTTCGACTTATATAATTTCCATGAAATTGCTTTGTATACTCAAAAATCATATAACCACCAATCCGAGCTAATTAATCAGACCTAAATAACGAACGGATAATTATTGAAATGTCGCGAAACATCAGTTTTGAATATTCGTTCGTTCGATTCACACAAAAAGTTTAGCAACTAAAATCGTGTTGTCTGTAGCAAATCAATATTCCCAACTCGGTTATTTAGCTAAATTACGCTAATTAGAAATTTTTAAAAATGGTACTAGATATTTATGTATAATAAATTTTGATAAACTTTCATTGTTCGTAATATTTGTACTAGCGTTTAAGAGCTAAAATGGTGTTTTTCTTTATTACTATTTTATATTATAAACAAGTAGGCGAATTGACGATATGAGGCAAATTTTAGAGGTATCTTTTAAATTTATTGCAATTACTTGGGCGCATAACATGCATAAAAATCATTTAAACACATACTAAAATATTAATTAAATACAATATAACATTATCAAAATGATATTGTGATGTAAAAGCTTTAAGGCCCATTCACATATATAGGATCGTTGCCTTGCGGCACATTTCTAGTGTTGATCTGAAAATTGTTGTCAACGAAACACAGGATAGCAATTGGAAACACCGAGGACCGTTCTGTTGGATTTATCAGTAATCGCGATTTTACCTTAACAAATTTTTATCTTTAGTCTAAAATTGATGTTTTCGTTGTAATAACAATAATGTGTTCGACCACAGTCAGCTCCTATATACGTGAATTTGTTTTCTATTAAGATGAAACTGTGATTCATTTTTGGTATCTTTTGTTATGAAAAAAAAAAATCGTAGATGTAGTGAACTTTTTCTTGCAATCGTGCATAAAAAATCAAACCCGAAGAAAGGAAGAATTATGCGAATTAGTTTCGATTCTCTTAAATAGAATTGAAACTGGAATTTGACATTCTAATAATATAACTTACGGTTAAGAGTCAACGACGCAGATAAACTGCTTGTCGATGATGGATACCACTTCCTATTTTTAACAGTATTCAAAATTTAGAATATGATTACAAAGTACAATTCTTGCAAAAACGATATACGTAAATGTATTATTTTAATTATTCCCTATAATACGATTTAATTTTATTAAAAACATAACAAAAAATTAGTTTGCCTTACGTGATGCTTGTTTAAGTTCTTTGGCCCAAATTTTACTATTCAAAAATTCTCCAGTAATATACAAAGAGAAAGTCACACCAAGAATCAAAATGAAAAAGGCAAGACGTTGTGGAAAATTAAGAACATCCAGTACAGGGTATACCCAAATACCCGAATAATGTTTAATAATATGTATCCACGTTAAGTAGCTAATCATAAATGCTGCAAGACCGCCAAGTCCTTTACTACGTTTCGGATATGCTCGGAATGATATGAACATTTCGAGAATTATAAAGACCATAATATTAGTGTGCATGATGTGATTTAGCCACCTGAAAAGAGAAATTATTATTTTTGATTATACACAAACATAATCATGTCAATTAGGTAACAAAATATGATGAAAAACTTACCCGGGAAAGAAGGCATCAAAGGCTTTAGGAAAGACAAGCTCTCGATCGATAGCCATCAGTGCCCAGAATGATATGCCGACATTCATGGCTACGGGAAACGCCAGCGATGCCATAACGTAGTCTTTAATCTTACGAATAGCCGGTAATTTCTTTGGTGCAACTTCATTGCTTCCGATGAAGTCATTTATGAGGCAAATTGTGAAGTAGGACGCTTGAATAATCTGAAAAGGAAAAATCAAGTTACATAATTGATATAAAAGTTTTTGGTTTTCGAGCTTAATTTTATAATGTAGTTTATTTTTAATTCACATATTGTTACATTCATACTCTGGCAACCCGTACAACTTCATTTATGAATGACATCAGTTCCCAGCGAGAAAAAAAATTGTGCATGAACATTCAGGCATGTCAAGAGTGAGCGCAAAATGGGTCCTTCGAAACCTTTCGACACGCTTCGAGCAGATCTCGTTGGTATAAATTCAAGTAAAAGGCCAAAAATTGGGCAGTGTTGACAATCCTCTAACCCAAAACCTGGATAGTCCTCCCATCGCGACTAGTAGATTCAAGGCAATACCAGCCATAAAAAAAACTCAATTTCGTTGATCCCGATGGCAAAGTCATATACTACAACCAGCGGTATGATGGTAGTAGTCCAGCGTACTCCATGCCGCAATAGATCCCCATCCACACCTAAATTAAAACTAACTTTGTTCAGTATATGTTATGTTATATATTTCAGGAACGAAAGCTTCAATTTTCAACTAGTTTTAAGTAATGCTAGGGACAATGGCATACAATTTAATTATAGCATTCAACTAATTTATGTTTTCGTGTTCAATGTTTGTTATGTTATGTCTTTGTTCTTTTTTTATACATCCGGCTTTAGGCCAGAAATTGGGTACTTGAATGTTGCAAATCACAGGGATTGTATGAGGATGTCGGACAGTTTTAGTTTGTCAACCTGAAGTAAATTTTTCTACTGCAAAAGAAAGACGACGATCAGTTTTACTGGAAAATGGGTGTGTAAAGTGATTTTCATTGACAAACGGAATCGTGTAGTAAATGAAATCGGAAAAAAAAACTGCCACAATGTAATAACCAACTTAATTGAATTCGTGTTCATTATTAATTTAAGTCCCGGCGAACCCCAGCTCACAACAATATTTTTACTTGCAGTTAGGATTCTAGTAGTAAGTTGATTTCTTTTTGTAAGGTCATTGAATCTTACAGTCTTGCACTGGCTCTTTGATGTGTAGGACGTACTATCGCGACGTCAAATAATATCGTGCAAAATAAATTGTTTTGATATGTACACTCATAACGAGGCGTTTATGCAGTTATGTATTTTAAAACAGAAAAAAAAAACAAACAAACAATTCTACAGGTAACCCATAAATTGTTACGACTGCACACCGATTTCAGTTAAGTCGGCAAGTAAGAAAACGATTTTACTTTTCATCATGGAAATAATCTGAAATGAAATATGAGCTCGCACCGATTTATTTCCAGTTAAACAAACGAGGTGAAAATGAAAAAGTCATAAAAAGTGTACGGTACTTGAGAAACATGCAATGGTACAAAGTACTGATTGAAAACCACTTAGCCGGGAGTAAAATTAACGAGTCATTTGATAAAACAATAATTTCGTAATCGGAATGTTAAATAAATTCGAGCAATTTACCGCATCCAAGAAAGTCAGAAATTTGAACTTTCCGCCGAAATTGTTCCCCATTCGATGGACAGTCTCCGGCATTTTCACCTTCATGAAATCGTAGTAGATGGCATACCAGAAGTGTACGGCCGCAATAAGGTGCATAATTGTACGGAGCGCTAGGAATATGCCCCGATTCCAAGTCTGAGACGACGAGGCGGCTGTATTCGAATTGCTAGTTGTCATTGTAACGACGTTTTTCTACTAAACACAAAACTGAACTGAAAAAAAAACACTCCGCTCGCAACTTAGGCACGTAATCAACTAACTTCTGACTTTCTTATTGCCTTCGGGCAATGATAAGTGACTACTTTATTTCCGTCTGTTTCAGCCGAGTTAAGATTGTAAGTAAAATTTTAAATCGCGGCACAGATAACAATTAATTGTACTATGAACTTGCCACCCGACTGTGCGCTAATCGAACAAAAACATCATCGCCTTCGGTTGACGTTTCTCAATTGATAAATTTTCGTTTGACAACTCCTCTGCTGTGCTAGTGTGAGTGCGTAAAAGCCCAGTGCCAGATTTTCGGCGCGAATTCTGAATTTAAAATTGCTAGACGTTTAATTTGTGAATTATTTTTTTGAACTTTCTTTAAAAAAAAAGTGAATAAAGTAATGGTAAAGTAATTTGTGTGGAGGCAGGTGATTCAAAATCGATGTCTCTGAGCGGCTCTGCTCTGAGTGCACGTATTTACATTTACAAGGATCACTGAAATGAACAGGGAAGCTAAGGTTCCCACAATTCGAAAATTCCTTGAAGTAATTGAAAAACGTTTTTCAAAACGTCAACCGATTACTCAAATCCGCCAAATCGCAGAATACGACGAGACAATTCGTTGGAAACATAAGCGCACTAAGATGACGCTTTCTGATCTCCTGACATAACCCTAAGTGGATGGGATGGACAAGCATTTCGTTCCGGTGGGCTTTCCGTATACCGGCGTTCAGGGTTCTTTACGAAGGCTCTTTTGGCATCAGTCGCGGTTGGCTGGCTTATTCGGACGCAGTGTCCATCTCTTCCACTTATAGCTGTTTGCCCATGCAATTCCCCAGCTTTTTCCATGGCTTCCGTGCGAAAACAAAGACAAATGTCGTTGCATTATCTAAAGTCGTCCATAGACACTTATTGGTACAGTGTAACCCGGTTATAACGTACCTTAGGGGACCACAACAAGTAGAACGTTATAACCGATAGTACGTTATAACCCACATAAGAACTTTTCACATTTGTGCATGGGGATTGAAAACAAGTACTTTATAACCGAAAGTACGTTATAAAAGTGCACTTTATAAGCGGGTTACACTGTATATCACTGATGGCTCGGTAAAATCGTACATCTGTGTTCTGAGTGATATAAACACCACCCTCCTGTTTAGAATCTATCTATAACCTAAACGAATTTTAAGCGAAATGTTCATCGTTTTGTATTGTCCACATCTCTTCCAAAAGATTTTGATCCCTTCCATCCTTCATTGCCCACATCTCTTCCAAAAGATTTTGATCCCTTCCATCCTTCATTGCCGTATGAAAACGTTTTATGGTCTCTTTGTAATGAAATATGTAATATACCTATATAAATATAAAAAATATCTATTCCCCAAATAAAAGGTTAACTATTTGAAAAAATAAAAAATTTTCAATTCAATTGTTTAATTGTGCGTGCATAAAAAACAATTAAAAGAATTGTCGGCTACAACCGTTTTAATTTTAAACAAAACTATCGCTTCTTAGCAACCACATCATAATTCAACTATGTACATACATAAATTCTTTTTGTTTAGTATTACGTGAATAAAATGCCCTACAAAGATTTAGAGCTTCCATTAAGATATGTAATTATAAATTCACCAATTCGAATTATTTAAACTGTTGCCATCAAAAACACTAAAAATAGAAAAAAAACAGATGAAAATAAGAGGGCATCGAAAAGATAATTACAGGCAATTAGTGCATAATATACGTATCTTTCTTTCACAGTATGGCATATACGAGTACATATGCGCTACATATGGTTCGTGGTAGAACAGATCAAATATTATAATGGGGGATTACGTGGATGTAAGTCACTGGACCACATCATAATAATTGCAGATAGTCCAGTCTACCATTATTTGCATAAATCTGCCTGGCCTCTTTTAATTGGTGAGGTAGACGTATTTTTGTAAACGGATCTATTAATGCGTTAGTGTTTTATATTCGTTAAAAAATTGCTTTTGAGATAAGAAAACGATTTTTTTTCGTTATCATGACTTTCCATAAAAACAATTTGAATACGTTTTTATGAGCTACAATTTTGTGTAGTTATTTTTAGTCGTTTATCAATTTTACGTAAAATATGTGTACATATTTTTATTATGATACAAATTATCTTAGTGATAGAAAGCTATCACTTGCTTTTGTTGTAAATCCGGACTTGTATGATAACAACAAAATTAAAAAATTAATTAGACTTATTATTTTATGTGGGTATCCCTCGTGTGAATCAAGGCAAACCACTTGTCTACTTGTACACAACGTACAAATGATTTTTTTTATAGGTTTCTTGTTGTGTCTTGGACTTTTTCATCGGTGTTTTTATACAGGTAAAAGTAAATGAAAAATTTGCTACCTGGCAATTTCGGTTGTAGTAAAGGTGCACTTTATAATTTTAACATCGAAAATATAACGGGGATGTAGCTCAGATGGTAGAGCGCTCGCTTAGCATGTGAGAGGTACCGGGATCGATGCCCGGCATCTCCAAAGATGGTTTATATTTATCCTTTTTTTTTACCAGAAACAAATTCAATAGGTAACAGACAAATGAGTTCGTATTAGAGTAGGGTAGCAATTATAGTGAAGCCGGCTCGCTGACAGCTGATTAGAATGCATGTTAGTGAATGCAGCCAGTTACACTGATATCGCATCGCTCTACTCGCGTCGCTTTGATAGTCTACTTTTTAATTTCGTCGCGCGTGTACAACAAAATATTCTATTATATTATTTGACAATTGCGGGAAGCGACGCGATATGATTGGTTTATCGCACAGGTCGCGCGCATCGCTCTCACTGTAATTCCACCTCAACACTATATTGACGTCGAGTACGGACATTAGTGCATTTGTAAGGTGTAATCACAAAAACTCTCAGGGTCTCTATTTAGATGAAATTTCAATTTTTAAACATTTATAATAAATGCATAATATGCATTACGCTTCATTGTAATGAACCAAAATATCCCGAAAATGCGAAGATGAAACGATCTATAATTTAGTGTCTTTATACAAAAAAGATATTAATCCAATTGGAGATGCCGGGCATCGATCCCGGTACCTCTCACATGCTAAGCGAGCGCTCTACCATCTGAGCTACATCCCCGTTATATTTGTTTATTTCATCAATATACAATCGAATGCCTACTATAATTTTATTTAAATTTTTATTTTCTAAATAAGTCTATCGATGATCGTGTGCGATGATTTTATGTGAACATGTGTAAGGTTAAATGTATTAATGGAGATCGATAAGGAACCCGGTACACTACGACACGAAGGATTCTAACTCAATCCGTGCCGCAAACAAAAGGTGAAATGGATGATGAAGTCAATCCAAATTCTAATCTGTCCCTGGTGTACTACTGCATCTCGCAACGGATGGAAGATCCAGCTGGAGTAGTACTACATACAGATTACTTGTACCTCTTTCCGGTAGAAATATGTGTATTGTAGATCAACCATTGTACCACTCAAAACGCATATCTGAGACGACACTACATAGGTGTTAATCGCACATATTTTATTCTTTCCCGAAAGATGGATCTCTGAATTCAGTCCGTCATATAGTAAGTCTCCGACACGAGTCTCATTTCCCTTGCAAAACTCCAAGGTACTTATAGAGTCTGCCTCGGATATAGCTTCGATAAGAATACCGTCGAAGATATGCCCTGTATGAGGCTAGTGAATATCCCTGCGAATAGTTCCAATTCGGGATTAGTCCAAACCGAAGAAAATAATACTGATAACGCAATAAAAAAAGTTGTTAACTTGATAATTTGGTGAACATTTATCACAGATGAAGAAAAATCGAATGTTATGAAAAAATATACAAAGAGAATTT
The DNA here is from genome assembly GCA_951812415.1 of Beris morrisii. NCBI lineage: Eukaryota > Metazoa > Arthropoda > Insecta > Diptera > Stratiomyidae > Beris > Beris morrisii. The sequence goes on from OX638311.1 coordinate 23,412,561, forward strand.
TAGTGTGAATTCACCAAAGAGGGGAAAAAATTGAATAATGGAAAAAACCAAAAAAAAATTTGTTCATGAAATCCAAAGAAAAGGAATTATAAAGCGGTTACAGTTAAAAACAAATGCAAGCGAAGTTTAAAACTGCGTCATGTTTTTCTATTCGAAAAACATAGATTCGCTAATAATTCATCAAAATCATCATAGACTAAAAATCAATTCTCTAGCTGTACAATTAACGTTCACGTTATAGCACCTTATGTACATTTGCGTTTTGTGAAGATTAAGTGAATCAGTTTTTAATCGTAATAAGGATTCATAATTGGATGTACCTATATTAAGAACAGCTAGAGATTCAATATCGAGTCGCAAGTGAATTCGCTTTCGAATAGTTAATTAGTTAAATAGTTCGGTATGTCAGTATCTTACGATTTGTTTCTACCTATCGTGACTATAGTATATTTATTTCTTTGCATACCTTGTATTCGTAGCGTGTCATATTAATTTTAAGTAACGAACAATGAAAAGTTATACGACTTTCTAAAAATATAAATTACATAATTTTATACCCATGTTTCTAAAAAAAAAATTTAGACTATTAATAAGCTTATTAATTGTTTATAAATGAACAAGAAAGGAATATGTAAGAGATAACTTCTTCAATGGCATAAATATTTATAACTCGAATCACATGGTACTACTTAAAATATAAATCAAAAACTTCTCGAGAAATGTTTAAAGAAGATATGAGTAAACAATTTGACCAAGTAGAGGGATTCGATTTACATTGACATCGGGAGAAGTTTCCAAATCAAATTGAAATTGAAGTAATTGATCGGGAAAAAATCATTTAGACTCAATAAAAATGGGGTATCCAACACTTTAAGCCTTCTTCCTTTAAATTATTTTAGTTGTAGTTTGGCGAACGTTTAAAGATACTGAATTATACTGCAGTCAATTTGTCGTAGACGAAATACTGAACTTGAGTTTAAATTGTAGTTAGTGATAGCAAAAATGTGAAGCCCTCTTATGTAAGATGTTAGGGTAAGAGGTTTAAATGAATAAAGATGGTGTTAGTACAGATATTAGATATATATGAAGCCCTTTGTTACTCGTAAATTATTACTTATACCTAAAATAATACGTGGTTTTTTCTCAGAATTTTTTTTTGTAATGTCGAGTAACTCAACGCATATTTTTGAGTTAGAGCTTACCTAATTTCTTAATAAATTTTTTAATTATAACTACTCCAAAGAAGATTTTTGAAAGTATAGGCTATTGTACGAACACTTTTTAAATTGAAATAAATTTTGTTATGTTATGATATAGTATTGAAAGTCTTCGGTCAACAAAATGTTATTAGGCTTACATTTATTTAGGGACTTGCAGTCAATTTTAAAGTTCTGGTTAGTAATAAATTACAGTATGAGTATGAGTATGATTATGTACATATACTCGTATGTAGATATGATATGCGGCGTAATAAAATTTCAAAAATTTACTTCAGTTTCTGATATTTCTTAAGTGCTTAGTGCCATAACTGATTGATTTACAATCTGTACGCACAAAGCATGGTATTTTTGATATTTAACAGCCTCTTTCTGTGAGATTTTTTCAATTGCTTAAGTGTGATTTGAGATGTTTGAACGCTTTTAAAATTTTGAAAAAAAGGAAAAAAAATCGTAGCCATCAATAAGTTCATCGAACCACTTGGTTTTTTGTTTAATTCGTTATTATTTGTAAATATGTACCAAAAAATAGGTTGTTTCGTCAATAACATATTAGTTCTGCCTGTTATTTGTTTTTAACAACTCTCACACCATGTCCTTAACCACGTATAAATATATCGACATATGCAGTGCGAGCTAAAATTTTATGATTTTCTTTCAGTTCCTCGGCAAGCTCACACATTCTAACAAAAAAGTTATCTGTAGAGTAGGTAAGGTATTTACTAACGTTATTTCGGCGTGAACACGATTCGAGAGACCACGACAAAAACAAGGAGAACAAAAAATAAAGGAAGAATACATCACTCCAGCGTGATATTCAAACCACATCTGAACAGCCATACCGAATTTTTGGCAATGCGGCAAAAGAGAATCAATCGGAGCCCGGGGTCTTCTTGGTCGGTTCAACAGCTGGAAAGTCCGTAGGGAAAACAACGATGGTATTCCAAGCGGAGGTCAACGATATTATACAAGCACCCCATAGCCCATACTGTTCGGCAAAAAGATCAGGCGGATTTCATTTATATTTTTTCGGACAGCAAAGCAGCTATTAAATCCCTCAGCTCGACCGCAGTCTCCCCACTACTGGTTGGGGCATTTGAAGGCTGAATAAATTGGGGAGAAGTCATAAAGTGACTGTAGCCTGGATTCCCGGACACTTCGGCATACTAAGAAACGAGAAGGCCTACTTGGTCATACGAGTAGGTTCGGTATCACTCTTCTCTGGTCCTGAGCCTGATGTAGGAATATCCAACTCCGGGATAAACATAAAAAAGGCCGGTGGAATACTCTGGACCACTGCAGACCATCAAAATTGTTCCTAAGTTAGCCAAATTCTAGAAGAACCAAGTTTCTTTTAGAACTTAAACTACAAGCTGAACGTACTTCTATGGAGGATGAAAATTCAATGCTGTGAAGAGGAGGATTACACACAAAATTTCTCTGTGAATGCGTGTTTGAACACGATTGTGCTCATAGATCTTGTTGACCTAGCCTAGCCTAGCCTAATGTTAAACTACATCAAAAAGTCGAGCCAGCTACTAAAAGGACTCCTTAAGTAAAGAACCGGATTGTGGAAAAGTAGCAATTAAGCTTGTCTACTAGGGCGATAGTAGTAACTAAGAATCTGGACCCAGGAAGATGAATTTCGAATGAAATCGAACCGGCTTGGGTAAGGAAGAATCCTCCTTTTTAGTTATTTTGCGTTTACGTCATGAGAAGTGAGAGATTCATAGGCCTGGACTTAACCAAGGTGCACACTTCGCTAAGTGGTTAAACCGTATTGGGAAAGTGAACGAACCTGAAGTTTGCTTAATTCTGATGAAGCTCACAATCAGAACACAGTCAAAGTATGGATTTCGTGTGGTATCAAACCGGCTAGACTTGGGAATGTGCATTGCACCGTTCAGGGTGGTACAATGTGTATCTTTGTTGGCCTCAGTGCCAATACCCTTGCCACACCTTCATCATGATTCATGAGCGTAAGAAAAGGCTTCTCTCTAATGCACAGCAACTCAAAGATTTAAAAATATTTTTTGATTTTGTTCACATAATAATAATTTGGTCAATTTGTGTAAGTGTATAGTGCAGTAAAAATTTGACAATTTTGATTAGAGCAAACACTTGATAAACAAAACTAATCTCTTATAATACACAGTATCATATCACTTATGTTGAAGTGGTAAAAATCATTAATACTTGATACATGGCAATAATTTTGCATAATATTAAGCAACTTCCTAACTTCAATAATCAATTAATGATAAAAAAGTATTTAACCGATAAACACGTACCTACAGTCTAAGCATACCACAGAATACGTAATTAATTTCCCCTTGCATAGGTATGTACTTAGGGCTTAACCATACACTAAAATATGTATGCATCTAATGTATAGATATATGTATATAGTATAATAAATGCTATAGAGATAGACTACTAGACTATCGAAAGATAATTTTGTGATTAATACAACCACGGAAGTACTCTAATGGAATATGTATCGATTTCAAATTAATTGAATAACTTTGTTTAGTAGGACCTAAATGTATACCCAACAACGGAAAGGAAGCAAATTGTTTTCACACAGAGGACAACTTAGTAGGGAGTTTTGGTCTAATCTTAAATGTGTTACAAGAATTGCCCAGAATTTGATATAATTTCATTAACACGCACAGCATGGCTTTCCGGAATTAGGAATTCTGTACAAATTCAAAGCCAAACAAAAATTAGAACGACTTAAGAGATTTGTAAATACATGTGTATATGCTTCTCTATTCCATTTAATTAACTTTATAATTCAGTACCAATTTAATGATGATACTTTCATTATTACAAATTTAATCGACTTTTTTATTCCATTTTTAACACATTTAAATTTAATAACTTGACAGGTAATTATTGTAAATCTTCTGTTAAATCTAAATAATGAAGAGTTGCAAATAAGAAAATTCCTGTAATGCACTTTAAGAAAATTCATTAACTGAATTTATTTATTATACATAATTTAGTTATGAATAAATTTGAGTGGACATAATCTCGTTAACGGTAGGTAATAACTAAGAGGTCGCGGACTCGAATCCAACGTATGACATGGTCCTATATTTACCCCACATTCAGTTTTCCAAATATTTCCTAGTTTCTTTTTATTTGTTTAATAATCGATCGACCTTGCTACCCTGAAATTTTGTGTATTCACGTTTTAGGCCTAGTAAGCCACCAAAGAAGAAAAAAAATGTCCGTCTGTCCGCCGACAAGTTTCGATATTGATAGAAGAGTGTGGGAGTGGGGGAAACACAACGACAAAGAATTCTGTTTTTTATTTCTCGAGAACCACTTTTGCGATATTCCAGAGGGTGGAAAATGTTTGTGTACGTTTTTACGAATTCCGACATATCACTTAGGTCTAATATGATATCGAATTCTTTTTTTACTTTAACGGGCCTTCTTTATAATCGCGTAAAAATGGGTTTTAGATTTTTTTGATATTCAACCCCTAAGAAGTTATGTCGATTTTTCAATAAAAACATAGGGGTAAGATCCCTATTTTTTTATTGAAATTGAAAAAAGTAAATAATAATCCACTAATAATTGGGCAAAAAAAAAATAACCGCAGTAATCCCTAAATGTAATTGCCGTATTAATTTCAAGATGATTTATTGACAATGATTTCGACAGGCATACAAAAAATCCCCACATCTCACCTTGTCAAAATTTCATAAAAAAAGCTATGATAGATATCGCTAAGATTCTGCTACCAATTGTAACTAGGGATCCGCTGAACATGTTATTCAAATTTCGGCGCAACCGGTTCAGTAGTTTTTTCTGAATCGTGGCAGCCAATTTGAAAAATGCAGTTTTCAGAAAAACGCTATTAAAGATCGGTAGTGGCACGGGTGAAGTTCGAACAGTTGCTCCATTATAGGGCTATTACTTTATAACAACTTCGAATTCGGAGAAATCCTTTTACATACATATTTTAGGGATGAATTGGAAGTAATTTAGTAAAAAAAAAAATTTTTTTTTCTGACCCGGCACATAGAACGACCCGCTTAATTTCAAAGATTATTGTGTGTAATTTTGCTACCATAATAATTATTACCACTGCATTCTTTGAAATTGAAAACCTTGACAGCTGTGCTTTAAACTGTACGTCTTCAAGTTGAGGGCTTTGACATGTTTTCCAAGCAAATCGAGCTCATTACGGCACTTCCGTCCTTGCTTGAAGCTATTCCTTGACAACACAGTTATATTCAAGAGAAAACTCTTTTTCCTCTTTTCATGTCCATACACATCCACCAATTTATAGAGTGTGTCGTATTCTTGGCAAGGCCATTTCTAAAAAATTTCGCTAGAGTCGATTCTGCGCCACTAAGGGTGCCATTGAAGTAGGATAATCGGACTGATTAATTAGTAACAAGATGTGAACTGTTGCTTAAGGAGGAAATAATAAAATGGAACTTACCAGGCACCAATATGTAAGAAATCTGGACTGTCCGCCTAATCCTTCCGATATCATCGAAATCTTAAGATTTCGTGGTACTTTGAGATGCATTCTATCGTAATAAATCGCATAGGCATATTGCAGGAATCCAATTAAATGGACGATGGTTACGAAAGGTCGCGATTTGTAAAGCTCGACTTTGGTCATTTTGACTCTTTTTCCGACAGACGAAAATCAATTGGACACACTCGAACTTGAGGGGGAATCGTTAAAAGGTGACCCAAGTCGCCATAAACGCACAACAGCACCAAAGACACACCACTTTCGAATTTCGATTGCTTATAACTTTATTAGAGCACTTTCGAATCAGTTTCAATGGCAAGCACACACAAAACACCTAGGCAACCTTCCTGCTAACTTCCGTGGATTTCTGATAGCTTCCTAGTGTTTATGCGACTTCGAGACAGGGAACAAACGGGCTAAAAAGAAGAAATGGAGAAGCTCGTTGTACGAGTAGCACTGCGATTGGTACTGACGCGGCTCCATAGTGTTCATTTGGAGTGTCTGATATCTGGTTTTTGGATACACACAACAATTGCGATAAATATACTTTGTACGCGCAGGCTCCAATTATTGCTCTATCGTGTATCGTGTTTATACTGTATGAAATGATGGTATAGTCGCGGGTGTTCCCCGTTCGGCCAAGTACTGAACGTACATATGAGCAATAACGAGAAATTAGTCATCTGCACCAGCCAGCGTTTAGATGCACGAACGGCACGGCTACCAACAGATCCAGAAGATGCCCCATTGGAACGATTACCACCTCACCTCAAGATAAGGGGCTTCATTTCTAGTGTACACTGCGTATCATTTTTCTTACTTTGAAGTTCCCCAGAATAGGTGGAACTGGAACTGTTACTTGCGTTAGCTGGAAATTGGAAAATGGTTTACCTCATAAATGAACATTTTAAGAGTTTCAATTGCGATGAGACTTGATGAGTTGACTAGCATTTATCTGGACTAGAATATCTTGTTTTTAGTGTATGTCTCGTGCGACACGCGAGTTACAGGTAAAGTTTTATCAAATTTGACTCTGAACTGTAGCGTCTAGTGTTGCAACTTTGCATACATACTTCAATTTAAGAAGATTAAAATTAGAAGATCTCTTCATCTTTAAAATGGCTTCAGCCACAAAGTCGTAACTTAATACGCTGCTTGGCACGCATATACTTACTATATTTATTTTATTTTACTGGTTTTGCATCTATCCAGTATTCAGTCCAGAATAAGAATCGTAGATAAATGCAAACAGAGATCAATCACGATAACGAATCAGTTAGTTAGACACTGAGTCAAAATCAAGTGATTTCGAAATCATGTTGAGCTGTTCACTGTTTAATTGTGTATAGATTTCATTTAAAAGGTACAATTTCCGTGCGTTAATGAAAAGTTTGTCATTGAAAATTAGTAGTACTGAAAATGGAAAGTGAAGACTCATTCCAAATTATTTGTTCTTATCTGAATGCCGCATAAAATATGAACTAATATTGCCCGTTTACGTTCTCTTCACTTTCAAAAGAAACGACATTGGAAAATGACAATGTGAAAAATGTGCTGAATACCGATAATCTTTTCATCATCAATGGCGCGACAGCCCAAATCGAGCCAGGGCCTACAATACATTGTCTGAAGTCATCTCGGTTCAGCGCCCGCGTCCTCCAATTTGTGCATCTAAGAAGCGATCTGCAATCTGCGTCAACTGAGTCCTCGTATATTTCCCGCGGTTTCCCCCACCGGTCGTTTGCCATGAGCTCTACCTTTCAATGTGCGTTTGAGAATTCTTCCGTCGTCCATTCGCTCCACATGGCCTGCCCATTGTAGCTTATGAAATTTTATAAGAGGCGATGCGGCTGGGTCGTCATAGATGTTATACAACTCGTTGTTGTACCGGATACGCCATTCCGTGCCTTCTCTTACTGGTTCCAAAATTCTTCGAAGAATTCGTCGTTCAAAAGCGTCTATTCAGGTCACAGAATATAAAATTTTTCAGGGGGTCGATGAAGCATGGAAGTGGGAGGATAGAAGTTTTCCTAAAAATCAAATCTCATATCGCAAGAACTGTATATAATAAAATCTAAGAGTTCATATCAGTTATGCCTGATAGACCCCTAGCTGAAAAAAAAAATCTGCCAACAGTCTGGGCGCAACTTTATTATTTTATGGGTAGGAGTCCGAAACGTGTTTAATGATGAGATGCGGTGTAGGTTACTATGCGACTGACAACCTAAGGAATAGCCAGGAGGCAATTTGAAACGTTAATTTACACTCAGCCTTGAGGCGAGCCTCTACCCCCATCAGGGCATTGTAAACCGGTTTTCGTCGGCTGTGTTCTTTGCTGTGTTGAAAGCAATTTACACTCAACATGCCTTTGCGGCGCAACTCGCCTATAAGTGCGAAACGACAGAAATACGATGAGCTGCGAATTGTGTGGTACCATAGTTCATTGCATGTGTGTACACATATGGAAGCGTGCGTCGGAGAAAAAGTTGAAGAATGTTAGACTCTTGCGACTGCACGAGCCATCTGATTGGTTGATTTTATGCTGGGGATAGAGACGCGCCTCAAACGTTGAGTGTATGGTAAATCCACCATCATGGTTCTGTTCTGTACTTTGCATTGCACCGCAGAACTACAGTAAATGATAATTACAGTCCACATTGCAGTGGAGTAAAAAAAAATCGGAGAACGGTTGAAGTTTATATGTTTAGAAAATTCGGAATTGCTCTTGGGGGGGGCGGCCGCCCCCTCCGCCCCCCCTCTGTATCCGCCAATGCTCGTTAGTATGTGTATGATGAAATAATTTATATAAATTATTTGTATTTATTACACATACATATTATTGGCACAGAAAGACTTTTATAAGTCTCAAAAAGATTCAGCTTATGAATGGTACGGAATAATTCCAATTTAAACATGAATTTAATTATTTGTTTACTATTTCATTATAAAACACATGGATGATACTACGATCTATTTCGTTCATCATCTGGAGGTAATCGAAATCCATAAATTCAATAAATCAACTTTCAAAATTTCCATCTAACTGTTAGAAAAAGGTAAGTTCAGTAATTAAACCGAGTTGAAATGTGCAGTATATCGTCAGTAAACAACAACAAAATCGAATTTACGAGTAATACTATCAAAACAGCGATTAATTTGAAATTCAACATTATACCGTCCGGCAATATTTCACTATTTGTTTTCGTTTATTTTTGCTATATATAATTGGTCTAACGACACTGAGAGAGTGAGTACGGACGCCAAGCCAATATCCATGCAGTTCGAAATGAAAATTTCAATTCAATTCCGTTATAATAATAAGAAATTTTATAATTTCGGATTTAAGTCTAAATTTAGATGTTGAAGAGGAACTTGTAATCTTCGACTTGGTCCGATCGTTGAGAATAAGTGAATTATTATCGAAATCAATATGAAAAGCTCGCAATGTTAATGTTATGTTAACGGAAATGTGGGTGTTTATGGGGCGCGGCCCAATAAAAAGTCAGTTTTTGAAAGATGATCCATAGATATACGAAATTTTTGAACAGGTGGATATGTTTGGAGGAATGCAAATGCAACCTGCGAGTACGGAAATAGCAATTTAGAACAATTTTGTATTTTCTCTACAATGTGAAGTAGTGTCGAGTATATTAGAACCGAGAAAGGGATAATAAAAACACCAAACTCGATACGATAATATCTAATTTTGAAATCACTTACATATAGGTAGACATGGTGGACCGCATTAGAAGCATTTTAAAAATAAATACATATGTTCCGGAGGAAGTGGCGGACGATACAAAGTTTCTAGGGAGTTCGTAGGCTGCAAACAAGCCCTATACAATTTTTTCCCAATGAAGTTTTCCAGTTCAGAGAAAAAACGTAGTAAAATCATAAAAAAACCGTGTCAATTTAAAAATCTGCCAACAGTCAGTCGACTATATTATTTTTTGGGTATAAGTCCGGAACGCGTTTAATGCTGTATACATGTATATAAATAGTCCTTATGACACGTGTGCAATAACATTTTCCGATAACTTTTGAACTAGGAATTTAAAATTTTGTACACATTCATTTAAGATAAAAGGATAAATATGCTAGAAAACGTGTGAGTCCTGACTGTTGCCCCCTCATGAAAGTCCTTGACAAGGGAAAATTTCCTTTGGTGATTTACCTAAAGTTCTATATACTATATGAAATTGAACACTAAAGATATTGTCCTTAGCAGCAACCAAGCGACGGTCCTTAATAAAGGACAAACTAAAGGCTCAGTCCTTATTCTACTTTATCCCCAACCACAATATAAATCGGAGTTTTAGTATTTCATCTAGAGTATCATACGATTGGCTTGCAGCCCATCGTGACTGCATTATGTTTATACTCTAGATGAAATCATATAGAGTATTATAAGTTTAATCCAGCCCAAAAGTTTGTAACGGATAGAGCCGAGCCTCGGACGAAAAAATTTTATATATTATTTCGTGTTTATTTGTGGCCAAAAACCTCAAATCCGCTTGTCGTCCGTCCGTTTGTCCGTCCGTCCGTCCGTCTGTCTGTCTGTCTGTCCGTTAGCACGATAACTCAAGAACGCCTTGACCTAGGATCTTGAAATTTTGAATCTGAGTGTTTGGTTGAATTTGTAAGGCAAAGTTCGTTAACGGGCAAAATCGTCCTACTCCTTCTAAACTCTTCTCCCTTAAATCACGTGTTCAAGAATATTGACCAAATTTTGTATACGTTGGTTTTTCAATAGTTGGAGCTAAAAGTATGATTATGAAAAAAATCCTATTAGTCCTTCGAGTAGCTGCCATTCAATTCACGAAACTTACTATATCTCAAGAAATCGTTTAGCCACGAAGTTTAAATTTTGTACAAATAAGATTTGAGCGAAAATGAAGTTAGACTTCGTTTGTCAGTGAAATTTATTTACTCCTTCTGGTAGCTTCCATACAAAAAGTCCTTAAAAAGATGTGTTCTAGAAAATTTGTCGATGGCTTTACAACCATTTAAGGGGGTCGGTGCAAAAAATATGAAAGAAAAATCGATTTTTTTTATTTCATATTATTTTTCTACACTCATTTCTGCACATCACACAAAAGACCGCACCTTTGTCGGATAACGGGAAGTGCCTCAAATTTTGCTCTGAAGTGGGGGAAGTCGAATAAGTCACTGCAAGATATTTTTTTCTTTTTTGGCTCTCCTGAAAAGTAGTACTATTTCAACTTTCGGTACACGTTTCTCAGTAACCACACACAGTAGCGTCTTAATTTTTTTTTCATTTTTTTGTGGTAATATTGACTAGCTTCATACATGAGCAAATTAAAATATCTAATGAAAAACTATCATTTTTTCGAATATGAAAGAAGAAAAACAGTAAAAAATTTTATTCATTACCTTTTTCTTAAATATCTCAACTTTTAGTGAAAATTTTTTAATTTACTCATGTTCTAAGCTTTTAAATCTGACTGTTGTGAGTTAAGTGGAAGCTGAGATTCAGGTACTGAAACATTACGCGTTTCGCCATACAAAATGTATGGGAGCTAAAAATCTGCTACGAATTTGACATTTTGTACACATTCATTTTTGAATGCTTCCAAGGAAAAGGATAAATATGTAAGAAATCGAGTGAGTCGTTCCTGCACCTCCCATGTGAAAGTCCTTCAAAAAGTAAATTTTTTTTACGTTGACTTACCCATTTCAAGATATGAAATTAAACACTGAATATTGTCTTTTAGTTTTGAGTAGCAATCTAATGGCAGTCCTTAATAAAGGACATACAACATGCACACACGTAATTCTACTTTATCCCCAACTACAATATAAATCGGAGTTCAGTATTCATCTAGAGTATTATACGATTGGCTTGCAGCCGATTTTTTAATAAAAGTCAAAGTTTGTGGTGATAACTTTTACCACAACTTTTTATCATATTGACAGTTTTTTCGATTTTCATCGTTCTAAGACAGGAAACGCGGTTTGTCGTTTATCACTGCAGTTTTTCACATCCAAAGACTCGCCCCAACTCCACAAAATAGTCGAGCAAAGCCTTTGAAAGCTTATCCAATATTCAGCCACTTTGCTCAAGTTCCTAGGTTTTTGTCCAAGCTAGAAAAAAACCTGATGATTATTTTTCTTGGCCCGACTGTTTAACCTTAAAATTTGAAATCATCTCGTTCCAGCTGATTTCTGTCAAATTATTGAAAAAAATTATCGAGACGTTCAATTGGTTACTGTTATTAGAAATAAATTCAAGATTCTATATGATTTCTAGACTTTTCTAGTGCTTAGTTAAATTCTCCATCAAAATGTCAATACCGGCAAAATTGACGTTGATCACGTCGTGTGTAGTTTCGGCGGGAATCATCGGCTACGTTCATTACAAACAAACTAGCGACAGGTGTGATTTTCTAATTTAATTGTGTCAATCATTCAGATAATTTTTGTAAATTGTAGACAAAAATTACACGACGGAGTGATAAGGGACATCGAAAGGCAACAGCGACGAAAACTCGAAAATACTTATGTGCTCCAGCAACAAATTGATTTGACGAAGAAACTAAAGAAGGATTTGATAACGAAGGAAGAAGGGAATCAGCAGTAGTTGCGTTTTGTGTTAATGATATGCAGGAAATTGTAAATTGAATGTTTAAAAGTTTTGATTAGAATTTCTAATTATAAGAAAATTGTAGCTAATTGGTCGCTTGTATGTTCTGTGGATAGGTGTAACTTCATCTCCCATATTGTCTAGTGGTTAGGATACCCGGCTCTCACCCGGGAGGCCCGGGTTCGATTCCCGGTATGGGAAAATTCTTTTTTCCGCCAGTGTATTTAGAAACGAGGTATGGCCAAAAAGCAACAACACTGAAATGGGTCCGCCTATTTTTATAGTGTTAAACGTTTTTTTGTTAGTGTTCCTTAAGCGAAAATAAAGGAATGGTGTGTTGGAGCTTCGTATAGGAAACAATTCTTCACGCACCCGTAAAATACCACCAGGTTTTGGTTTCGGGAGGAAAGATGTGATTCGAAAGTCTATGATCCTGAGTACATAGTGGGCTGTGATATTCAAGCAGAAGGTGCTCTTACCGCTGACTTCTTCGACTAAAAGTGCCTTCAGCAGTCTTATAGAAGATTGAAATGTTTTGGCATCAAAAAATGATATACCAATTGATGATTAATGCCTGTAAAGAAGCAAAAACATCAATAAGCGACAACGGTGCGTCCATGGACGACTTTTAAGAAAACATGCTTAGCCCAGAGGGAACCATGAAAACCTGTGGGGATGCAAGAAAAAAGTTAGTATCAGAAACTCGCTGAGGGAGGACAACACTGAGCCAGACGAGCGCACAAGAGGAGTGGATGGAACAATTACGAGGAGAAGTGCACCTCGACTAATCGAGTCAAACGCAGACAACATCAGGCTCTTTATCCCTATATCTAGAACTCCTGACTGAAGCGCAGGGGAAGCAAAACGAAACAATAAGTGCAATAGAAATAGAAAAAAACTGAAGACTAATTGCGCCCATGGCCGACTTTAATAATGCAACGACCCACAGCGAAATCATGGAAAACCTGTGTGGATGTATTGCAAGCAGAGGCTGCATCGGTCAACTCACAGTACATAGGTTCGTTTCATTTATTTATTTTTTTATGTATATGCGCGTTGACCCTAGAGACAGCAAAGAGAAACACGATAGAATTAATGAAAATTTTGAAATATGCAATGTTCTAAATAAATACATTAAAACTAGTTAGAATTCGTTCGCAGCCACAAGAGATTCTACGACGGCCAATATAAAACATGTCAGTTGATCTTGATAATCGGCTTGGAACACGAAAGTTGAGTGCTTGTAGAAATTACGGACAATCCAAATCAGTGTGCAGTAGACTAAAGAGAGTTTGAAACTAGGATAGCTCCCGTCTTACGGATACCTGGAGACGGGGTAGGTGGATGTGTTTTTTCTGAAATTCTGAACATTTGCAGCTCCTTCCGCCTTCCGGACTACTGCAGTGTCTATCAGGCGGAGTTTCTGGCGATGAAAGATGCCTTATCCTGGCTATAGTCACTGGATGAAGAAGAAGGCACTTAGTGCCTATAGTCCTGGCTGAGGTGTAATGTAATATCTACTTGGGATGTTAGGAAAAAAATACTTGGATTCGGCTTCGACAACATCAAAAGTCGTCGTGGAATGTCGATCATCTCTTAAGGAGATGGCCGAACAGTTCAATATTCATCTGTGCTGGGTACTAGGACACAGGGATTTTCCAGCTAACTGTATGGCTGACGAACTTGCTTGGCGCGGTACTAGCATTCAGATTATGCCGGAACATCTGAATCTTGGCGGGCCTCTTTGAATATTATAAGCTGCTGCTAGCCTTGGACTCAAGATGGGCAGAGGACAATACATGTTACACTGCGAGAAAATCAGGCCCAAGTAGAATTTGAAACGCTCTAAATCGCTGATATCGTAAAGCCGTTTTTTTCAACAAGTTTGCCTGAAAAAATAATATAAAACGCCAGTCGGACGAAACAAGAGGTGCTTTTCAAAGCTACGAACGAAAAAATATAGCGGTAACAGAATAAACCTCACGGGAAAAACGCATTAACTGTTTCGTTTTTACTTCAAGTTTTTTCTGTTGCATTTTCGATATGAATTATAATTGTTTTCGTTCTTTAGCGTAGTACTAAAATAAGTCAATTTAGTACTACGCTACTACTACTATTAAAATCCTTTTGGGCCAGAACATTTTTTTTCGTTCTTATATTAAAGAAGAATTTCACTTAAATTTTTTTTGCACTCTCATTATAATTCGTAGTGGACTGGGTGAACCGCGATATGAGTATTTTAAAAATAAATATATTAAGGATGGAATTGCGGCGACACATTACGTATTATGTGAAAAAACTCCCAATAGCTCATTTAGAGATTTCCTTTACAGTATGTAATCAAGTAAATAAATAAAAATAATTATTATAACATCTTTATTAATAAAGTTATGTTGTTACAATGTTAATAGGTCTATAGGTATAGTACCCATCGTACCGCATGGTGATTCTCGAAAGTATTTAAACAGTAAGACCAATTTCGACTATGGTACCGTTAATAACTAGTACAATTGCGGCAGCTGAAGAAATATAAAAACTTAAAACAGCGATTGCAAATGCCGTAGAAGAGCTCATATTCAGACTGTTTTATTTTGGTTTCGAAAATTGAAAGATTCAATAAGAACGACTTTAGCGCGAACTAACGTTTAATTGTGGTCTAAACCAGTTGAAAATTTCTTATTTATATTGAAAATTAAAGCTCGTTTTTATTATGTTTCTTATAAACAAAGTAAATATCATTATACTAATTATGTACTAGTCTAGCTCGGTTATGTGATTTATAAACAATGGAGATGTAAATCTTATTTGTATGCTAGGTTTAGTATGTAATAAAAGGGTTTTTTTTATTTACTTTATTGTTTTTTATTTACACGTACTTAAACGTATATTTGTTCTTAGTTACAAAATTTGAGGATAGTTAATTATTTTCCTACTTTTTTATTTTTAAAAATAAAATATTGGATCGACCTAACATTTAAAAAAAAACATACAACCCTAAAATGTTATATATTCTCGTTTTAGAGCAACTCTTAATTGGCTGTGACTTTAGTGCATACCTAATGATTCGTAATCGGTTCATCTTAACGGTTAATTAAAGTGCTCATTAATTTCCTTTTGATTAAAAGGTTTACCAACTAGACAGACAACTCTATAAACTATCCGCCTGCCCGTCGTTTAATTTATAATTATATCTTGGAAATAATAAAAGGTTAAGCTCAGATGTAAACGAAGAAAAATGTACACCGCGGACCAACCTGAAGGGCGTCATTAATCATTTGAAGACGAATCATAGGTGAGCTGAAGTACACATTAATTGAATCCGCATTATTAGCAAATAATGGAGTTAGATTTGGACGGGCGCGTGGTACGACGAGAAACAAGCTCCAGACACAGAACAGAATCTTTGAGGCCGGTAAAAAGCTTATACAAAGAACAATCTACGTTGATCTAAGGAAGGAATTTCGGGGAGCTGTTAACGTTCACTGTAGGGACGATAGGAATCATTATATTTGTAATAGAGGCAGCTGGAAAACTTACGTTGAACAGACTCAAGATAAAAGAGACTGAATATAGCAGTTCCAGTGGTGACACCAAACCGAAGAGTAATACACATAACTAAATAAAAAGTTGGAGAAAATATAGAAAATCTAAGGAAAAACCGAACAACAGTATATTGGGAGAATGAATGTCCAAAGTCCTACTTGAGTTTCTGATCAAATGTTACACCAAAGAAGGACTCTCCCGAAGTTAAAGTCTTATTTCATTTAGTTGGGATTTTGGTTATCTAATTGAGTAGGCTACATCTGGGGAGTCTTTCTTATCGGCTCCTTCCCATCATTTCACTTCAAAAGTTTTTAAACGTAAAACATTCATGTTTATAAAAATAAGAAAGCAATTATAAAATACGAGCTTAAACTAAACTAATTGAAAATATTTTTATTGCTTGTAACATAGTAAATGGCATAGTACATAGTAAATGACGAATTAAGTATAAATCAATTACGAAGCAATGATAAATTTTTTTAAAAAAATATACAATAACCACTACAGATATTCATGAAACACTTAATTTTTCATGATATTTAGATAAAAGAATGAAAACGAAGAAAGACTAGCCAGTCCTTCGTGAAAAATTCTTTTTGCGGAACACACTACCAACTCCTGAAAACTTCGAATTTTATACAAAGTAGTTTTTCGTAAAAGGTTAAATCGAAAGTACTTTAAATCAGAGAACTCAGCTAGGAAAGCAAAATTTTGTCCATAATAATTTTTCATCATTTAAAGGTATGAGAACAAAATCGGGTCTCTTCTTCGAGTACATACCATCATACAAATATCCGTAATATGTATACATGCATTTGTCTGAAAACGCAATAGCTCATAACCGCGTTAAACTATGAAGCAAAAGATTTATAGGATTAGGGTTGTCTTAACAACACTCTACTCCTTGAGGTGGCAACCATATAATAATCATAATGTTCATTCTTATTGCACAATTACCAAAGAACCCTATTCTCGGCACATGCTCTATCTAGAGCCGGAGAAATAGTCTCCCTCTCATTTGCATCCCCACAACTACGGTAATGGATGATAAAGGGAATACCTATCCTGGCCGCGTGGTATCCGTCTGTCCGGTGCTGACCGCCGTGACTCTGGAGACGTCTACACGGCTCCTGCTCAAGAGTTCGTCCGTGATGCTCCGGCAGTAGAATGAGATATGAGTCAAGTGGTTAAACTTATTTACCTGGAGTTCGCGTTGTAAAGAAGTGACAGGATATTCTTATTTACTTGAATTTTTCGTGCCAAACCAAAAGAACTCGTGCATTATGCAGTGTTTTAGGTGAACACATTATCAAATTTCGTGCACTTAATTACTCAAGATTTAAGGGCATTTGTATTCGATCTAGCAGGACAGGAATTTTGACTTAGTATTTCAGTAGCAAACTATTTACTCTATCTATCAAAAACATGAATAGAAAATTTGTGCGAAAAATAAAAACTACCGCGTTCGAAAGACATTTTACATTCTGTTACATTAGCGTGGCAATTTTTTAAGGGAAGATCGTGGTGATTACTGGAAGAAACATTAAAATTCCTGCGGTATTTACATTTGGTGCAAAAATGTGAAAGCTTTCAATCTCGTCACTCTGAAGAGTGAAGTTATTCGGTGATGGATCGATCATATTTCTTGATATGCAGACGGAATCAACTTATCTCTAAACTGAAAAAATAATTATGAAAAAACTTTCTAATTGAGAAAACATCATTTGAAATTTGCATGTTAATTTATTTCATAGTGAAATAGGGTTTTTTTTTTTAAATATATAAATAGAATAAAAGCAAAAACGCAATTTATTCCCGTTCTGTTGTTTTCATTATATTTTGTATTATTCATTTGTCTTCAGTTTTTCGATGCGAACAAAAATTAAAAGTGAAAAGAAAACATTGAAATAAACTTTAAAAACACAAATAGTACATCGTATTTTTATTAAAGCTGTCTGCATGTAAATATTTCCCTAGCCAAAAGAAGTAATTAGAGCGGAGCGATCTTGGAACTTTTTGTTTTTCGAATGATTGTATGTTTTTTTTGTTTGCTGCCGATTTTGATTTTATTTATTGTATTCTGTACGAAGTAATGTGTAGTTAAGTTTAAAAATGAAAACGAAACACCTAACTTAATACTAGTAACTAAGTAAAAATGATATTATGAACACTTTTTCTTCAGCTGTTTAATGTATTTGAATGATTCCCGATTCGAGTAGTTTGCATATTTTATCGGCTATTGCAGGATTCTTTAAATGACTGAAAGGTGGAGAAATTTAATTAGTTTAAGTGCAATTGTACTGGAACTGTAAACTTACTCTTTAACAGCATTCGGATCGCTTTGCATTTGTTCTAGAATTAGTCGCATTGCTGGATCTTTAAGGATTTGTTGGATTTCCGGATCAGCCATTGCATGCTTCCAAACTTCTTCAGGATTGTTATGGAACGCCATGGAGCAGGCACGATAGCCTTGAATGGCTTCGGCATTATTCGGGTCGATTTCTAAAGCTTTCTGATAGGCTGCTGAAGCCTTTGATTGTTGTTGCATACCCTGAATTAATAAATCATAAATTACTGTAAGTTCCCTGTATAAGCGCAAAATAATTTCCAAATACCTGCAATATTTTTCCTTTCCTAATATAACCCTTGATGAATTTCTCGTCTAACTGTACGCACATATCGCAATCCTTTAGTCCTAAATCGAATGCTGCCAATTTTGTGTAGCATGCCGCCCGATTGCTGTACAATTTCGGATCGTCGGGATTTCGCTTGATAGCCTCCGAATAATGTTTAATTGCCGTACTATAGTTGCCCTTCTTAAAGAAGTCATTACCCAATTCCTTTTCTTCTTCGGCCTTTACAGGATCGATATAAGCCTTGCGTTCATCTTCACGAATTTTCTTATCAATTTCACTGAGCACTGTTTTATTTTCGGGCGTTCGGTGTTCGGACATTGCTTTCTCGAAATACGTCTTTGCCAATTTCCAGTCTTCCATTTTTTTATAGGCATTACCAATACGACTAAAGGCTTTAGCGATCAATTTATAATCGGCACGATTTTCGCGTCCGATTTCAATACCTTTCTCGCACTCCGCTACACATTTCTTGAAGTCCTGTTGCTCGAAATAGACGGCGGCAATGTTATTGTAAAATGTGATATCGGTTGGATCGTGTTCGATTGCTTTGGTGTAGTGCGACAGAGCACTTTCAAAGTCTTTCTTCTTATATGACGCGTTTCCGAGTTCTTTTTCCTGTCGCGCTTGTTTCTTGTTCTCAGGTAGGTTGTCTTGTTCGGTTGTTGGTTTACTGCTAGTGGTCTCTTTGGTTGCTGTAGGCCGAGTGGGCGGTTCTCGTGTTGGTGGTGGGGACTGCGGATCGATGTCCATGGGAGATTGTGACATTATTTGACTTAGGAATGCATTTTTGATTTCTTTAAGACCTTGAGAGAGCGATGCGTTTGTGGGATCGTATTCGAGACCTACGGAAGGAAATAAAGATATATTTTGAAAAACAAATTAAATGGAATTATTTTCAAGGGATGAAAAACTTGCAAATTGTAATTTGAGGTACAGAGGATTATTGATAGTAAAGACGTGAAACGCTGGATACCATCAAATTATTTTTTTTAATTTACTGCATTGACAAAATTTGCATTAATAGCTAGATGCTAATGTGTAGAGAGTTAGTAATGTCGATTAATAAAAAAAAAGATAGAAGCCTTTTGTCCGTGCGGTTCGAAATCTGCAAGTAGGTCGATACAAGATTTGTTTTTCAAGCCAGTAAGTTCAAAACTCGAATTCATTGTTTAAACATACTGCAATCACAATCGGCTGCAAGCCAATCGTTTGATACTCTAGATGAAATACTGAACTCCGATTTATATTGTAGTTGGGGTTTAAAGTAGAAATTTCAAGATCCTTGGTCAATACGTTATTGGGTTATCGTGCGCGCGGACAGACGGACGTCAAGGCGATTTGGAGTTTTTAGCCACTAATAATAAACAAAAAAAAATATATAAAATTTTTTCGTCCGAGGCTGCGTTCTATGCGTTACAAACTTTTGGGCTGGATTAAATTTATAATACTCTCAGATTTCATCTAGAGTATAAAAATATCCACCTAATATACTTTTAATACAATTGATTTTCAGAAATTAAAGAACAAGATGCTTTTCTTACTGAAGGAAGAAATGAAATTGTTGCATAGCAACCATCAACATCTAGTCAACCTTTGTTTACAGAAGATGTTTCTGAGGTTTCCGTTGCTGAAGTGATGACTTCACAATACACCTCCATAATGTCGGAACTGATCAAAATACAAAAGCTCATAATTGGGGAAAAAGGAAATAATTTGGAGCCTTCCTATAACATCAGCCGACAAATTAGATGAGCTCAATACAAAATGTAAAAACATAGATATGGTATCGAGTCATTTTCTTTAATTTAGTTTTCAGCCCGTAAAAACATTTTTTTCCAGACATCATTTTTTTCCAAATTTAAAAATTGTGGTATTGAGGCAATTTTCTGCAAATTTATTGATCGATTATAATTGGACTGGCAGTCAAGGGCAAAACAAATTGTCAGTAGTCAATAGTAGGTTGAACAAGTTTAAAAATTATTAAAATATTTATAGAGATTGTTTAAATTCCAGATGCTTTTAAATCAGAAAAAATAGTAACCTTCAAGGACTATGAAGATATATGAAGAACTGCATTAAAAAAATTCACAATAATGCACATACGGAAAAAAGCAGAAAGAAGAGGAAAATATCTCATGAAGAGCTAATTCATTAAATTATTACTTTATTTATTTTACTCCTCAGTTTTCTAAAAGATTTTTATGTTGACTTATTTTTCATATACATACGTTTAGTTCTTTCATTTTTATTTTTTCAATATTATTAGATTTCATTTACGTAATTAATTTAATACATTATACTTAACAAACTTTTTAATAAATACATATGTAATTATAATTGAAATAGATATATTTATTTTATGTTATTGTTATGCAACGAGTCACTACGAAAACCCACTTACCACAAAACACAACTTTATAAAGTACTAGCTGACCCGGCCACGCGTTGTTGTGGGTCAGTCCGGCTTAGTTAAAAATATAGAAAAAAGTTAGTACAGTAACGTTTCTAATAAGTTTGATTAGTTCTTTATTGCCGCACTGAAAACTGTAGTCGTTTCAATTGAAATGGTATGTCGGTCGGAATCATTGGGATGCGTGGTATCAAAACGTACTCTCCTTTATACTTTCCCTTTAATATGGTTGCTTCGATCACGTTGTTCATTAATTTTTTCACCGCTAGCCTTGTGCCGTTACAAAGACGCGGTTGGTTGATATTTCGCAACATTATGACCACCGATCCGACCTTCAATTGAAGATTGTGAGGCGGCAATCCTGGCAAATCCAGCGAGTTCAAAAATTCGGGTGGATAGTTGACGACATCATCTTGGTTAGTAGCGGAATCAACTGATTTGTATGTCTTAAATTCACCGGCAATTTCATTTTGAATTTTGAAATTTATTATAATTCATTTACATGATATGTGTAATTTTTATCAACGTTTGGGAACACATTTTGATTGAGTTCGGTTTTTGATTCAGTAAACTGACAAAAATTATCAGGAAAGGTTATCCAGCCAGTCAAAACGTCTAAAGGGAATTTGCCATTACCAATGTCAATGAGTTGTTTTGAAAATGTTTCTCCAGATCGATTATTTTGCAACTCGACACGCATATTCTTGCTTAATATCTTGACGTGCTTCCACAAAATGGAGGACTTTAAACATGCATTTAGTTCATCAGCTGGCGTTGACCGTGGAATCACTGGCAATGTTTGACGAAAATCTCCAGCTAACAAAATCATCGTACCATCAAATCGGTTTTGATTGTTCCGCAGATCTTGCATGGTTCCGTTTAATGCCTCTAAAGACTTTATGTGTCATCGTGCATTCATCCCATACTATCAGTTTACATTGCTGCAAAACCTTTGCCATTGCAGTGTTCTTCAAAATGTTGCAGGTCGGAGTTTCGCTGCTTTGCATATTTAACGGCAATTTTAGCGCTGAATGGGCTGTTCGACCGCCTTCCAACAATGTTGCTGCAATGCCTTGCTTCATCAGGCATTGCAGCAACATTGCTTTAGGGCCTATTTCACAGTCGAAGTTTAAACCAAAAATTTGGTTTAAACTTAGGAACTTATTCGTTTGTTCCTAAGTTTAATCAAAATTTTTGGTTTAAACTTCGACTGTGAAACCGGCCCTTAGTGAGGAAAATGGGGGTTTTACGTTTTTCCGGGCAATTTTTCCAATTTTTCTCTTCATAAGAACCTTCCTCGGTCTTCAGGGAATGTTTGAAAAAAAAATTAGCCGAATTGGTCCAGCCGTTCTCAAGTTTTATTTTTATTTATATAAATACTAATAGTGATTTTATGTGTCAAACCTGAAATTTGACTGTATATACCTAAAATTATTGGACATGCCGCAATAAAAAAGAGCCAAGTTGTTTTATGCGCATGTCGAAGTAAAAGCTGCATGGGCGTACAGAACTGAAAACTGATATTTTAGGTGCAAACATTTTGGCTCGCATTTTAAAAGTTTTTTGCATGTATTAAATATATTGCATAAACATACTGCAGTCACGATCAGCTGCAAGCCAATCGTATGACACTCTAGATGAGGACGATTTTGACCGTTAAGGAACTTAGCCTTACAAATTCCACCAAACATCCAGATTCAAAATTTCAAGATCATAGGTCAAGGCGTTCTTGAGTTATCATGCTAACGGACGAACGGACAGACGTTTTGGCTCCAAATAACCACAAAATAATATTTAACTTTTTTTTGTGTTCTGAGGCTTCGTTCTAAGCGTTACAAACTTTTTGGCTGGATCATAGAGCTAATGGAGATGACAAGCCACCGGTTTTGTATAAAGCGCTTTGAAGCCAGAGAAGTGAGACAAAACAGGTTCGTTATATCAAATTGTTGTTGTTTTGCGTGTTTCAAGAGCGGGACATAATATAAATGTGAGTGAGAAAACACAGGTTCGTTATAGCAATTGTTGTTGTTTTGCGTGTAAGTGAATGCAACGATGTCTGCCTTCAACTCAATCGCTGCTTGTCATATCCAGTATATATATATCTATGAGCTGGATTAAACTTATAATACTCTCTGATTTCATCTAGAGTATAAAACTTTAAAGATGCATGTTATTTTATTATATATGTACATACATATTTACTTATGATCTGGTACGATTATGTAATTGAAATTTCGGCGAAATACCAGAAACGAGTAGCTTTTTCAAATGCGTACTTTTTTGATAAACACCAAATTTCGATATTTCATCAGACTTATTTTTAACAATAATGCAACCATTTTTCTATTACTAATTTAATGAGAAGGCTATATTGTTGTGAACTCAAGGGAGACTAGTCATCGAAAAGATTTCTTTCGATGCAAAGCATTTGTACAGAAATTGATATTTTAATAAATATTTCTTTTCTAAGTACAGTTGCATGTTCGAAATGTTCACTTTTGTAACGCTTTTAAATGGCCCTAAATATAACGTTATTTTGCTACGCCATTGGATCCAAGGTCCAATCCGTTCAAGGGTACCATGACAACCAATAAATACAATCGACAAAATATTCCTTCATAATTATTTTATGTGTTTTTGACAAGCAAGATCCCTTGGCATTCTTAGATCCCATGGTACTGTCAAAATAATGTTGGTCTCTATTTTATACGTGCTTTTACACCGTGGTGTCCTATCCTTAGTTACCTTATCTAAGTTCATGAAGGACTCGCAAGCTATGACGTAGGTATGATTAGTATGGTAAGAGCATATATGTATTAGTAAACTATATTGCTAGCGGCACTTGTCAGAGTCAGTATCGTTGTTAACAGCTGATTCTGAATTTGCCAATTCAATATAGTGGTAGTTTAAACGTTACTGGATTTTAATTTCATATTATAATATTTTTTATAATTCAAATAGTTGGAAAATTTAAAAAATATAACACTATTTTTCACATTACATATCTTATTTTGTGAAAATTATGTAAGTGCTGCTAATTTGAAATTATGAACAGTACAATTTCTTATTAAACATATTTTTCGCAATTAAATATTTTTATTTACAATGTTCAAATTTCATAAAAACTTGATTTGTATTAAAATGTTGTACTCCCCTTCCTTGATTCTTTACATTTTTGAGACAAAATCAAAAGCTGATTCTGAATTTTCCAATTCAACTCGTGCTTATTGATTTTGTATGGAAAAATATGACAGCTAGTAAGAGTCAGACCAAAATGTCAGGTCTGATATTTCATACTGATTGGATGTGCATATCGCGAATAAAATCATGGAACGGTCAGGTATAAATCATAGCTGTGATGGCATTGCAAAACAATAGCTGATTCAGTTCTGAATCATGCCTATTTTTCCTGCAGGGTAAAAGTGCAAAAAACTCGTGCTAGAAAGAATTAAAAAAAATAGAAATAAAAAATTAACCCCCCCCCCACAATGAATTAAAAAAAAAAGTTATAATAATACTGACAGAATGATACAGAAATAATAGCAACATAAAAATTTAAAAAAAATGAGAATAAATAAAAACCGAGTGGGTGAATCGATTGTTTTTTTTTTTTCAATTTCTTGTTTCGTTTTTTTTTCCTTTTGTTATTAGTTCTAGAAATTTCGTTTTTGGATGATAGGAATCGGTCATTTCATTAACCCAGAATGACCGAGTCATTTCGTTGAAGTGACCGATTAAAAAGATTCGGTCATTTGGACCGAAATGACTCACGACATACGAAAAATAACAAGTTGGGCGATCGGTCACTAGAAAAAATATTCTCGTATCGTATCTGACCGCTGATAGCCGTACAGCGCCAAAAGTTTCTATTCGGCTTTTCGTGTCGGTCGGTACTCGGTGCTCGAATAATTCCATTATAGATTCTTTGGGGGAAAATCGAAACCAAATAATTTTCCTACTGATGTTAAATATTCAAATTCATTCATTAACCATACA
The DNA here is from genome assembly GCA_951812415.1 of Beris morrisii. Lineage (NCBI taxonomy): Eukaryota > Metazoa > Arthropoda > Insecta > Diptera > Stratiomyidae > Beris > Beris morrisii. The sequence continues at coordinate 23,437,471 of OX638311.1, forward strand.
CTCTTCATAAATTCCAAAAATTAAATCATTAGAATTGATTTTTTTTTCGAAAACCGACCATCGAATTCGATTTCCTCTTGGCTCATTATTCCCCTACAGTGTCCGAACTCCGAAGTCTAATCATACGCTTACGCTGCCTTCGAACTTCGAATATACCGACCACCGACTGATTCGAAAACTGGAGTTAAAAGCTTTTTCTAGTGACCGCTAACCCAAATGGTCGGTCGGTCATTTGTGTTAGCGGGTCATTTAAGTCATTTCGGTGTTTGGGCACTTCTATGATTCGGTCGATCGGTCTTTTGGGTTAGCGGTCACGAGAAAAAGCTTTTAACTCGAGTTTTCGGGTCGGTCGGTCTTCGGTGGTTACTGGTTGGTCGGTATTCGAACTTCAAAGGCACCGTATGATTTTTTTAAATTTATTTCTACTACCCCTTATACCAGTGCGATGCACTGACTGGGGAGCACTCTTGGGCTTAAGGTATACAAATTTTTAGACATTGAGCTCAATGTCGACATACATGCATGAGTATGTTGATACGGTGAAAAATTTTTCCAGCTCATTGAGCTGTGTGACAGTATTGTCTCCAGTTCTTTAAGCTGCGAAAGTGTGCCCAAATGGGGAGTTCTTCTCCGACTTTTTGAGTTGGAGGGAGTTGCCCATTTTGCATGAAGGGATTAAATCTATTATTATTAGACTTTAGACTGTCAGGGGACAGACACGTCGAAATTACGCCTAGCCCAATGCCAGCAAACAGAACAAGTACGTTGATTCAATAAAATTTTTTAAGCTCGATGAATTCAGAAACTACTGTCTCCAGTTCTTGGAACTTAGAATGCGTGCCCGAATCACAATTTTTTTAGCTCGTTGAGTTGAGAAAACTGTTTTATCTCCAAAATGGACCTGACTTAACTCCGCAAGTCAGGTACATGAGAATTAAGAAAAAAACCATTGACACACCGAGCATTTTAGCAAAGAATTGTGTTAAGTTCAGTGAATCCTGAACACTGACTACCGCATTTAGTCGGCAAAAATGAGCCATTTTTACGCTTTATTCCGGCATAGCCACTTCTAGACTAGGTTATTATGTGCTCTCATTTCGGTCCTTTTGAAATTAAACCCGTCAACGATTTTCTTTGAAACTTGTATTGCCAGATGGGCTCTATATAGCACTGTAGAGCCCACCGAAGTTTACTGGCACCTTGTATGCAAAATTAAAGGTCTTACTGCTCAGGCAACAAAAATGATTCCATTCTTTAAACAATTTATCACAAAACACTTTCATAGTCAGTCCGTGGGATTGGTTACCGTGACGACCATTTGTTTTCATTTGAATTGATTCATCTAAGGATTCGTACCCAAAACTTTGGTTCACCAAGGTGTGCCCATACACTGCCCTACTTTCTGGTCCGTTCAAAAGGCTTTTGTACGGATTTTCGAATGACCAGTTTATTCTCAAATCAAAGTCTCGACCTTCTGTGCTGGTTATTAATCACCTTGTTTCCACGTGGTCCCACCACCCCCCAACTCACATTCTTAACATAAAAAACCACCAAACATCCAGAAATTTCCTTACCTTTCTGATACACTAGAAACGCCTCCTGATATTTTTGCAGACCAGAAAGCGCCGAGCCCTTTCGCGAGTATCCCTTCGGCCATTCCGGATTCAACGCAATCGTTTTCTCGGCATCCTGCAGCGCTTCCTGATAGCGTCCGGCTTTTGCGTATGCAGCGGATCGATTGCTGAACAAAACGTGGTTTTTATCATCGCACGCTATAGCCTCCGTGTACGCGGCAATCGCTTCGTCGATATTATTCGCGGCCAATGCTTGGTTACCCTTTTCTTTCAGCGCATTTACCTAAGAGAATTAATTGAAACAAAAAAAATTAGTTTCTAGTTACGGCAAATTTCTAACCAACAAAAAAAAAACAACCGAATTAACAAAAAAAAACCCTTGGTCACCTTTTCCATTGTTTTATTTCTGTTCGCCTTTTTCACTGAATTCTTAGTTTGAAATCGCCTGCAATATTTCGCTTAATGATTGTGGATTACGGCTGGATTATTTAACGCACTTTATTATCACAAAATCGCAATTATTTCTACGAAACTTTGCTCCGCCTTCGATCACTTCAAGAGTCTTCTAGAAGAAAAACATGAGAAACACCGTCCAAAAAAAATTCGCAGTCAATCGGTCGGAACTCGGAAGGTTGGCAATCGTGTGCTAATCCTTTCGAAGCCAAAAGGAGTGCGTGTGTAAATCATCGGGATTTTATGTTGTCCGTAGTTAAGCAATATTATAACTATTTTAAAAAATTTTAAATTTTAATTTAAAACAATTTGAAAAATATAAAAATTTATTTTTAAAAGTAAACAGGTTTCCGTCCGCGCTTTCATCTGGTTCAATTCTTTACTACTAACCTACACACTACCCGAATTACATCGCACAGTTCTGCCAACCTCGAAATTCATTTGCGTCTTTGAATTATCAAGCAAACGAGCAAACGCAAAGCAGAAGGAAAAGAAAAGTGGCGAGCTAATAGTAAACTGTAGGATTGTTTTTATCGCGTTCATCGGGTTTTGTAAGTTTTCCGATGCCGATTTAATTGCCGTTTGCGTTTGAAGTATCTCGTAAGTTAAACAGTTTTGGAATTAATCAGCGATGGCCGAGTATTTGGCATCGATTTTCGGCACCGAAAAGGACAAGTAAGTCGGAGTAAAATTTGGCTGGCGGCTGGGTGCCGCAAATGCCGGAGACCGAACCCGACAACTGACATTTGGGCCCGCGCCTTTCATCTTTTTTTTCCCGTTTGCAGGGTTAATTGCTCGTTTTATTTCAAAATTGGAGCATGCCGTCACGGTGATCGGTGCTCGAGGATCCACAATAAGCCGACGTTCTCGCAGACCGTTCTATTGCAAAATCTCTACGTAAATCCGCAGAATTCAGCAAAATCGGCCGATGGCAGTCATTGTAAGTTGAATTTTATTTTTTTGTTTGTTTTCGGTTTAAGACTGGAGTTTTAGATTTAATGTTGGTAATGGAAGGCTGATAATACCCAATTTAAATACTTTTTTCATTTAAAAAATTCAATGGCTATCCGTAGTTTCTATGTCCTACTTCTAAGGTTGGGCCCTCCGGTTTCTCCATCATTGAGAAAATCACTGGAGCGGAAGTCTATTTCTTTTTACGTAATGTGAATCATTTCTAAACATTGTAGTGTAATCCTTTTTTTCGGGCATAGAGTAGCTATAGCAATTTTGCTGGGACTTTGTATCTGAATTTTAAATCGAAAAAGAATACCGCGTATTCTAGGCACTAGTTTTGTGTGGATAATACACACCAAAGCATTGAGATCCTTGCATTCAGCAAAAAGTTGGTTAGTTTTTCCGTGATAGCTTCGTGGTATCAAGCCTTTCTGCTTCTCAAACCACGATCTGAGTGGTATTTTGTTCCTGGCTCTTAAACATCTTCTAGGCCATATCTATTCACTTAAGATGATCACAAAGAATGTGTGCAGGCATTTCACAGAATCGACATGCATCCATCCAGTGATATTGGCTGATGATATTAAGCTTATAATTGAGGAAAAAATGTCCTGAGAAATATACCATTACAACCCTTGCGTTTTACCTGTTTAAATCAATGAATTCTGACGCTCTCTTATCGGAGAAAGTCAGGAATTTTATTGACTGTTCTGTGAGTTCCAATGTTATTCCACCTGAAGACTTATCCACTTTAAAATAACATCTTTAATAAAGCCTTTGCCTACTCTACAGAATGGTTACGGGCTAAACATTGGTGAGTTGGCACTCCGCTTAGCCAGCTGGTCGTTTGATTCGTTACACGAAATACCCTCATTTCCTGGCACCCACACAAGCCTAGAGGTGAAACAATATGATTTCAGGGCTAGCAGTGTTGCTTGGTTGTCAGATAAGATGATGACTGCGAGTCTTAACACGCTAGCTCCAGTTCCATAATTAGTTTAGAGCCGTCCGTGTACTAGACTGAAGTACCTTCCACAAAATCTGGTAGACCCGATTGCCATGATGCACGATCTCCCAGAGTTGACATATCTTTTTTCTCAAAATCATATATTTTTGGCATTTTGTCAATTATTGAGTCGGTTAAGTACTTTTGCTTAAATTCATTTGAATTTAGTGTACTGTTGTAGCCTTACAGCCTGTAGCAGAGCCTCCTTTATCTTTACGTGAGTTGGACATGTTTGTCATGGGTTCCATTGTAGCAGTGGGATATGTTTTACGTCCCTCTACAACGCTTAAAATAGCACGCCTCTTGATTTTTTTTGCATAGGGTTTATAATAGACTTGTAGGTCCAGTATACCATTTATGGTCTAATACTCTAAGTGATGCCACAGAGCCTTCGACACGCTTGTGTGTTGCTTGTGTGAAGATGTTTATGATGTGAAAATTATCCAAGTCAGACACTTATCCGAAGTATCTCTCAAATATTTAACATTAGAAGAGAATTCAATTGTAGTCCCTCTCACAATCCGTGGCCTTAAATTTACCTTCCGTCTTCTAGTAAATGGCACTACAATTGTTTTACTTGGATTAATACGTAATCCTTCTTGGATGGACTAGTGATCTACAATCGCAAGTGGTCCTAGCATGTGGTATGAGCAGGGTTACCAGATAGTTGGCTGCAGAACCCGCAGAGTGAGCTTATGAAATAGCCCAAAATCCGCGTGAAGACTTGTAGCCCAAATACCGCGCTCAACTTTGCAATTTTAATAGTCCTACTTAAACGTGTTGAACACAATTCCGATTTCGACGACGAACTGTGTTCCAGTAAATAATGTATAATAAATATTTTGTGAATGCATAAATTCGTATTTATCACCATTTTAAACATTTTATTTGAAAAACATGTTAGGTGCAAATTAAAGGTAAAATTATAATTGACAAACAATTTCACCTGGTTTTCAAGTAAAAAAAACATAATTCGATTTCATTTACTACTTGATCGCTTTTATCGATGAAATTCACTTTAAAAATACTCTTTCGCGCAGACCGTCGTTTCACTCTCGCAGTAGAAAAACTTATCACCCGGCTCTGCGGCGTTTATATACTGCATGTGTTGAATCGAGAAATTTCCAGCATATATGCGGTTGTTTGTGGAACGCGCAGGTTTATTACATGCGAGAAGTGTCTAGAACACGCGAGAAGTATATAGAGTTTTTTAGAGTTGTTTTTCTCTGGAAACTTTAATATCAATAACAAGTGAGTTGTTCTGGTTGTCAGAGTATGTACACATGTAACAATAACTTTAGAGGGACTGAAATTTTTGCAACACGTGTCTGTAACCCACCAATCCAGTAAAAATTATAATTTATACAATATGAAAAAAATAAAGGAACTCTATGACAGTCATCAATATTGGTAAATCTATTGTCTCTTGTATGTTATATTTCTACGGGTGTCTTCAAAGAAAGTGGTTCATTTGTAGAAAGTTAATAAATAATGAACCGATTCTAAATTAAATACCAGATAGATATCGTGTGAACTATTATTTTTCAATATTATGACTGGTGAACCGAAATTTAGTGGCAAAGGGACGTAGTTTGCAAACGTATTTGAGCGTTTTATTTTAGCAGATTGAACCCAAGAGACGACTGAAATTCAGTTTTCTAATTTTTCTATTTTTATGTTTTCCTCGGGTCTGTTGTAAACAAGCAAAATAACCCTATGTGCGTTGGCCGAATAGCCCAAAAAGCTATAAGTAGCTTTTTGAAATTTTGTACCCGTGAATTGAACATTTAAATAGCACAAATCGCAGGAAATAGCCTGGCGACCTTAGGTATGAGATGCCACATAACCAGGTAATCGGCATATGCGTGTGTCCCAAAATTCTTGGTAGTCAGGTCCTTAAGGAGATCATCTACAATAATGACCACAGCAGTGTGAAGAGTACGCCTCCCTGAGGGCATCCCTCGCCACTCGTACCGCGAGACCTTTACCTCCGTCTGAGCTGAGATTCTGCGAGACTCAAGGATCGCCACTATCCATCTCGTTACCGTTGCTTCTATTCCTTTTTTTACGAGTAATTCAAAAGATTTGTAGGACGCGTTGACAATAGCACCTTCCACGTCAACGAAAGAGCATAACGTCATCGTCTTCTCAATTTTTTGTACGAAATTGTATCAAAGAATTTACTACCCAAACACTTCGAGGTGCATGAAGCAACTCTCTCCCTGACATTCACACGAAATGTGAGTAAAGTCTTCCTCAGCGTTCAGATCGTGACAGCATCGGCATGCAGAGTCCCGTTAGTATTCCGACCAGTAACAATAGTCTTCCCCTATAATGTTACTATTTCCATAGACTTGCGTCTGCCCACTTTTGTCCTAAAGCTTTTCAGCGCCCCGATTCCTGTTACGTTCCAAATAGCCTCCTGGTTATTCTTTAGGTTGTCATTCGCATAGTAACCTACACTGCATCGCCGCATTAAACGCGTTCCAGACTTCTATCCAAAAAGTAATAAAGTTACGCCCAGACTTGGCACATTTATTTATTTACCTATAGAAGTAAAAGCGAATAAGATCCTTAAGATTTTCGGAATTCGTGAAAACTTAAATAATACCGAATACCGAAAAATGCTTAAATCGATGTTTCCCCGGTTATATTAAAAGTCGAAATTCGTGAAAATGTAGAAAAACTCTTTTCATGGCCATTTTTTTTTATTCCACCTTTGTATGCCAATGAAAATTTGAACTTTTTTCACTTTAATTACTCAAGTAGCACATCTACATATACGTACTAAATTTTCAATTTTCTAGCATAAGCCGTTTCTGAGATATTAAAAACCACCCCGTACGTTGATACCCCTATCAAAATTATTTTCTAGGAAGCCACTAGTGTCTCTATATAGTCGCCAATTTTCTGTCCTTTGCGGTGAGAAATGAAAATCAGAATTTTTTCCTTTCCATCCCTCCCACCATAACCCGCACCCCCAAAATTTTCTTCTCCGCTTATTGGGCCTAACTCCTGTAGAGTTTTTAAGATCATATCTGGTACGGTTCTTGAGATATACAAATTTAATCTTTTGAAAAAACTTTGAAAACTTTCTTGTTCCACCCTCCCCCCACTTTTGTGATTATCCTCCTTATTTAAAGTTACTCGAACGATTTAATACATTGACCGGAAGGTGTGGCTTTTGAAATTAAATCTCGAAAATAATTTCGCATAATGGCCATTCCCTGGAAATTTCTAACTAGCTGAGAAATTAAACAATCACTTTCATTTTGTTATTCTAGTGGTCGCAAACGTTTCCGACGAAGAAATGCAGGAGCATTACGATAATTTCTTTGAGGATGTTTTCGTTGAGTGTGAAGATAAATACGGCGAAATCGAAGAGATGAACGTTTGCGATAATTTGGGCGATCATCTTGTCGGTAATGTGTACATAAAATTCCGTAACGAAGAAGATGCTGAACGAGCGGCAAAAGATTTAAATAATAGATGGTTTGGAGGACGGCCGGTTTATGCGGAGTTGTCGCCAGTAACCGATTTCCGTGAGGCATGCTGCCGTCAATACGAAATGGGCGAATGTACACGATCCGGTTTTTGTAATTTCATGCATTTGAAACCAATCTCCCGAGAATTGAGGAGGTAAGTATTTTCCAATTGAAAATTGATCAAGCCTCGTATAAACTTTCAAAAATTTTTTTTTTTTCAGATATTTGTATTCTCGTCGTCGTGGACGTTCTCGATCACGATCACGTTCACCGAAAGCACGACCACCACGTAACCGTTCCGGTGAACGTAGACGATCGCGCAGTCGAGACAATCGCGATAATCGCGATCGATCTGATAATAATCGTAAGGGACGGTACTAGTGCAGTCTAGACATCATATGAGTTCTACAAAGGAAAACAACATTTTATTGGATTAATTCAATTTTCATTTAGATTGTACTTTTTTGTTTAATTTTCAGTAAATGAAATAATTTACGAAATTAAGTTTTTTATTTATTCCCGCTTTAGTTTTAAAAAAACGAAATCAAAAATAATTTTATGATACAACTACACCATGAAATGGGAAAATTCTTTATTTTTAGAATATTAATACTCGTAGCAGACAGTAAAAACTATAAAAGATATTCACAAAAATCTCTTCTGTGGTTGATAGGCAGGCCACCAGTGGCAAATGCTGATTATATGATCTTGTGATTGTTTAATTCTCTTCTGTTTTCCGTGGTTTACAGTTAAATTGCGCGAATATCGTATTTGACTTGTCGATGTTAAAGGAGAAATACCATGTGAATTATAGTCGAATGCCTTAATTCGTGTCGCTAGGAAATGCTTTTTTTTCAATGCTCCAATAGAAAATAGTGTTTTCTTGCATAAGCTTTGAATGTGCGTTTGCCATGACAAATTTTCATCAATTGTAACTCCGAAATATTTTATTCTTTTAATCGATGTGAATTGTATATTGGGATGAATTAGACTACCTGGATTGGTTTATTATTTGAAGACCATGTAATGGGCTTTGTAGCATGTCTGCTGTGATTTTCTTTATCGCAGAGTTTAGCAGGTGTTGTGTGTATGGTGCAGTAAGATTTGGTGTTTGGGTGAACGCGTTGGTCAGTTTTGCTTCTGGCTGTGTACCAGATTAAGGATGCATGCCTTAAAGTAGGTTTGTTTGCTGCCCAATTCTGTCTTCAGATAGAATTATATTAAGTGGCCTTGTGATATTGAGTTTCGATAGCATTGAATCAGAAAGAGCAATCGCTAGTAAAGTATCTTTTCAGCTCAGCGGAAAACGTTAAAAATCAATTCATCTTAAACGACTTCTTCGCCATCTACATCTGAACGCATTGCAACTCACATCGTATGACATACGTCAAATTAATGAAGCAAAAAAAAAGCATTTCATTCTTCATTTATAATTTTCATCGTACAATCGCTGGATGTCATTCGTGAGTTTTTTTTAAAAAAAATTTATAAATCGAAAAGTTCGATTTGAACGATTGGAAAATAATTGTCAAGTGAATCGGCCGAAAATCAATGCAATCGCTGTAAACAACATCAAGCTATAAGTTACCGTACGATGTCTGTGACTCGATTGAATTTAAGTATTTTAGTGGTCGCCGCGGTCGGCCTATTCGCGGCGGTCGTTTGGATCCCGGACGGTGCCCAGGCCCAAAAGGAGATGCCTTTGACGAAATTTGGACAGAATGTTGGCGGACCGACTATGACCTTCCTTTACTGGTATGTTATCGAGCGTATTTCAAGTTTTAGTTGCCGTCCTGTTGTAGCTGGTGGGGACACGTTCCGGTTTCCTATAGGAGAGTGACTGCCTTTTGAATGATTTATTGCGATTGTCTTTCGATTTACTTTTATTGAATACATTATATAAGCTAAATTAAATTAAGTTATCTTAAACTATTTGCACAAATCATGGTAATTCGCTGACTCATAGAGCGTCGTTTGCTTTTGTTATCAGTTTATGGATAAGATCGTAATGTTAGGTGTCTCGAGGTATTGAAACTTTATTTGTGTAGCTAGTCTGCTTTTGTTATTTTATGAATATTGGCTTGGAGTTCGTTCTGTAATTGGCGAAATTGTAATTAAAATGAAGGACATGTTCCGGGATAGTTATAAAATAAGCAACACTAGGCATCAGGCAAGTTCTCTCAAAACAAAAATTGTTTAAGTGCCACCTATAGCGATATTATGTCGAATCGAAAAGTGTATCCTTTTTGACTTCCGTTAATACCAAACGAAAATCGGAACATGGATCCAAACTGGGATGAATTTGAAGGTATGGTATTAGTATCAACTACTATTTACTATTAAAGAAACTTGTCAACTTTTTGATGACTACTTTAAAGGTGCTCTTACACTAGCGATTACAATTGCTCAATGTGCAGCAATATTCGTCAATTTTGACGTCCCGAAAATATGAAGCAACACACATCAAAAATAGCAACAGTCGATGTGGATCAACTTTTCATCAACTCGTTGCTGAATTGTGATGAGGGATATGGACCAATATCTAGCAATTTGGCAATAAGGGCTTACACGAGCAATTCAGTCTATGAACAACACGAAAGCAAACTTCACAAACAAATCTAAAATTTAAAATAAAACTTGGAAAGCCGTTATAAAAATAAACTTGACAAATAAATACGAAATTCAAAACAAAACTTGACAATTAAATCACCGAACAAGGACGATTGCTCGGAATTTTTCAAGTCAGTGGAAATACAGCAACTATAGGGCGAGCAATACCATGTTACGACTTAATAGTCGTCACCAGGTACAGGGTAGAAGGTGCACGAAACTCTAACTCCCCAACTCACAGGTAGATTTACCATTTTACCGATTTCCGATCATGACGAAAATTATCAGGCTGAACATAGAAACCAGGTTATCTTGAATTTTACAATTACAGAATTTAAATGAGAATGAAAAATGAAATTAGAGAAAAATAAATGTAAAATTAAAATAATAAATAACGCAAGATGGTAATAGGTTCAAAGAGCCCGATTACCTGGTAGCACTTAGCGAAGGCATGGAGATGGTTCAAAATGCGTGGCAGTGAGTCGGCAGGTATCGCGAAGTTAAGGTGGCGTTAGAGAATTGAGCAAGTTGTTTGGTTCTTCTTTGACTGAGCGGATCGAATAAAAAAGGATTGATAATCAGGAGAATTGGGACATATCTCGCGAAACTGGGAAGAAGGATTGATCCTGAACGCCCTGAGAGCGGCCTGTGCAGTGAAAGTCAAAAAGCTGGAATTTTTTTTTGAGTGAGACGTGAGAACGGCGGCGTTGAGGCGCGAGGCCGAGGGGAGTAGTCTATTACTGGAAAATTATCCCTTTGTCTATGAGGAGGATATTGTAGCGCTGGAAGGAAAATTGGCCGATATTTCCGACTTTGTAGGAAATGATCGATGTTCCTCTCTAAGGTCGATTTCGCAATTCGGAGAACGGGTCGGGTGATTAGCGCGGAAGAGAAAGATGCCGTGAAGACGTTGCGGGGGCAGTTTGTTTTGGCTATGAGCGATCTACTAGATAAAGCATCCGGTGGCCTAGACGAGGAACTTTCGTCGGATGATGTGGCAGGGCCAAGCCATGAATCGACGGGAACACGAATAAGTGCTACGGCTAAAAAAAGTGGATCCCTTGATAAAACGGGTTTGACCGAGTTGTCAGATTTGATGACATCCATCGTTGAGTTGCCTTAGACTAAGCCAGCTAAGAAAAAAACGACAATTGCTCCAGCGGTCGCGGTTATAGATACGAGCAATGACGATGATCTTACGGATAAGACAACTCCGATTACCAGATGGTCTATGAATAGACCTGCGCTGACAGTATTCAAATGGGATTTGAAGTTTACCGGGGATGAGTCCATTAGCATTAGCAGCAATTTACGAAAACATTGCCACATTGCCGAAATATTGCCGCAACTAGCATGAGGTTGCCCTGTATTGCTCCATTAATCGCTCCACTAGTTTTGGCAATAGTCGTCGGGCAATCAATTGCTTGAAAAATTGCTCTTGTAAGAGCACCTTAAGTCTGGTCATGATTGTAAATATTCTAAATTATCAGTCCATTTAGGATTTAGGAAGTATTTACCTTTCTGATGACTTTCAGTTTTGATAAATCAGGACACGAAAAAGGGTGATGAATATGATTCAATTACTCTTACTGCTCTTAAAAGTTATGCCTCCCCAGTTTACACGGGATTGCTTTAAAGCTAAAATAATCAGTACAGACGCCGCATTACCAAGAAAATACAAATTTAGTAACATAATTTCATAGGATTGGTCTCTCTGAGACCAAAATATGCAGAATTTCCGATGACGAAGACGAAACACCAGAGCACATCCTCTGAATGTGAGGGTCTTGTTCATAAAAGACTTTGTCACTTTGGTCAGGGCTTCATGGAACCATCGGAATTCCTGACCATTTCTCTTCGAAAAATACTAAGCTTCTTTGAAAGCGCAGGGATCGAAGAGGGATAATCCCGGGTATCGCAATTGCGGCTTCAGTGACAGAGGTAACAAAAGCAACCCCAAATTCGAATTCTAATCTATTCTAATTTAATTTCATATTTATTAATGCTAAGTCTGCAAGACGTCGGTAGGACTTTTTAGTTTTAAAGTCGTAACTATGTTCTTTTATAACTCAATTTCAAGCGTATAACCTCTCTTAAGGTTTCCGAGAATAGAAACTGAAATCCCAATTCATATGACAATAGAACTTAAGGTGAGCATATCGCGAGGGCAACGGGTTTTAATCATTAAAATTTCAACTTGTGCAACCCTTGCAGGTGTAAGGTGTGACTTTTTCCTGATTTTCTCTACAACATTTTGCTTAACTTTCGAGAGGTACGGTGTGGGTCGGATCCGACCCAAGTACCTCAGTCTATTCAAGAGATACTTTATTTGCTCAATGTAAAAGGGTGATAGAATGTTAAATGTTAATAAAAAAAATTGTTCAATTATTGTTAAAAGATCAACAACATATATTGAAACATGCTTAATGGTATTCTTACAAAAAAAATTAAAAAAATTATAAAATGATAATGGGTCGGATCCGACCCGACCGTACCTTCTTTTTCGGCGGGGCCACCGTACCTTTCGAGGGTTAAGAAATACTAAAAAATTGCGGAACCGTCATTGAGCCATAATTTATAAATTCGAGCACGGTAATATCGGAAAATATTAACCCTACGGAAGAATTTGAGATTTAAGTATGCTATTAGTAGCTGCAACAGAAAAGAAGATTCGCACAAAATAATTAACTCCTTTTTGAATATGGTACGGAACAATGCGGCTCTATATTCACGAGAGGCTCACCATCCCTTCCACAAAGATTATAAACTGTGCCGAGATTAAATGATAATGTGATTGTGTTGTATGTGCTATTTATTCGATTGTGTATTTTTTTAATAGTAAAACTTTTTCTATTGTAAGACTTACATACCAATTTAATTTCTTTCATTGTAATGTAGCTACTCGTGCGGCTATCGAAAGGCATTCGACGATTATGTGGGAATTATAAATGAAAAATATCCGGAAATATCGATTCGAGGAGCAAACTATGATCCGCCGGGATTTAACTTGTACTTGTCGAAGGCCGTCCTAGTTACGAAACTCGTCCTAATAATTATCATAATTTCTTCATTCGATATTTTCGGCTCGTTTGGATACGCAATACCGAGCTGGTGGAGATTCTGTGCCGATAATAAATTATATGCATGCATGATGATATTCTTCGTTGGAAACATGCTAGAGGCTCAGGTTGGCTATTGATTTGTTTTGGTCCCGAAATTTTGGTCTTATATAATTTTCGTTTAATTCTTTCAGTTGATTTCATCGGGAGCTTTCGAAATAACGCTAAACGATGTTCCCGTTTGGTCGAAAATTCAAACTGGCCGTATTCCTGCCCCACAAGAACTATTCCAAATTATAGATAGTCATTTGCAATTCAGTAATAATAAGATAAACGATAATCCGGATTTTGTTAAGTAAATTTAATTACGAGATTAAAGAACAAATGAGAAAAAAAAAACTAAATTCTTCATTGAAAATCGATTCCTTTACTTTATTTTTTGAAATATAATCATGTTAGGATCTAGTACTACGTATAATAATCACAATCACACGGAAACATACGAAAATACGGTCAGAGGAATTATCGTTCTGTTTTGTGTATGTATAGTAAAATAAGAATGATATTGTGGCTGTAGTTTTTTTTAAATAGTTTATCTCGCATTTTTTTGTTTGTTTTCATTTATAAGTTAAGAAGGAGTTCATAGTTAGACAATTCAAAACTTATTCGTTTGTTTTGCCCCGTTTATTTCATTTGAATGAATTTTGTCTTTAAAGAATATCAAGTCTGTTCAAAATAATGTATAAAAATTAATTTCATATTAAAATAGATAATTTATATAACATGTTGACTTATTGATTTAATGGCGGTTTAGCGGAATACTGAAACTTCCAACTGGGAGCGATAATTTGGTTTATTGTAGAATTTCCTCAGTTACAAAAGCTGCCAACTGCTTTGGACGGAACCTGATAAATTGAGAAAAAGCTGCTAAAACTGTATTACTGAATCAAAAGATGTGGTTTATTTTTCTTAAATTTGAAAGAATAAACTTGAAATTGTTTTAAAGTCTGCGATGTAGGGTTAAAATGTAGTCACTCATATTAATGTTAAAATTTAAGTAAGTTGTTTCTGTACACGCTCTTCGTAGTTTGCGAGTTTTGCAAACAAAGAGGTCTAATATCCAACTGCAGCCATTCGCTATTCGGAACGATCCCCAAGATTAACAGGAAATAATAGCTGCCGTTCAGGGTCCGGTAATAAGCTGCAAATTTATCTTTAGGTATCGATAGACCACCGCGCGAACTTCTTATACTCGGGGAACAGATTGAATTGGCGTCGGACGAAGACACGGACAAGGAAACAATTTAACGATTGAAATGAACTTGGTATAATATGTCTACTTGCTGTTGTATTCAATATATTGGCTAGAACAATCCTCAACTAAATGCATCAAATGTGAAAGATACTGAAGAATGTTTCTATCTGGGAAGTCAGCATGGCTGATGGGACTGAACAAACAGAGGTTGAAATATAAGCCACCATCAAACAATGGGAGACGGTTATCAGCTATACGTTACCGTCCATCGCTTTTTGAAGTCTGCTTGATCGTTCTTCAATACTTGGTGCTTCGTTTACGCCCGTATACAGTGAAGTATTTTCAATAAGGCTAAAAAGTTGACAAGTCCTGCAACGAGGATGTATTAAACAGACTTCTGCTTACTTCGGTCGCGCTTATTCATCTAAGGCAAAAAGTAAACCATTTTCGACAGAATATCTCGAAATGTTGGCTGGTGACTATGAAATTTCTTCAGGCATAGATGACGAAATTAAAGACGTCCGGACGGAAGTTAGATTATAATTTCCGCCCATGGAATTAACCCTACATTGAATCCTGAATTATTAAACAGAGGAAACTATTACTAAGCACAAGATGCATAGGAAAACCGGTTTAGAGGAGCCTCTATAAAAGCGTCAGGAAACAACAGGAAGGCACTTTCTGAGGAAAGATGTGGATTTATTATTCCGCCTCAGAAACCAATAGATTATTGAGTTCGATTAATTCGACCTGCGTTTGGATGTGAATTTATAATTTCGCTATTCCCAGATTGGAACGAAGAAAGTGGAAGTCGGCGGTCACTAAAAAGTACACTACGAAGGGTTATGGATTTATAGTTTCGCCTTAAATAATTTGGAACTGATATTACGATACTTGGTCTGCACCGGATTGTGGCTTCATAGGTCCGTCTTAGGCTAGTCTAAGCTCCTACGAGCTCAGCCAAAAGGTTGAGACTGCTGTGTCTAGGGAGGCAACTGAACAACGAGGACGAGCGTAGCGTAGCCAACGGAATAGGTACCCATACGAGTACACCAGCGGACCGAGGGTTCCCAGGAGGCCACTGAGGATCGAAGCCACGAAGAAGTCAAGGAAGTGAAATTTACAAGTCGAACCAAACAAATATTTTTGTAACGAACACTGGCAGCCGCTGTTCCTGCTCCAGTTATAGAAACGAGTCGTTACAAAGATGTGGATAAAACTGAACAGTCATCAGGCAAGGATCCGTTGCTGTTAGAATAATTTTTTTTTGTTTTATTATAACAAAAAACAATAAAATATTAACTTTCTCTTTGTAATAATATGTGTGCGCGTAATCGATGGAATTAAGGAAACTTTTGCAATGTTTTTTAAATTTAAAATTAATGCACATAACATTTTTTCTAAAAAACAACCACAAAATTCTCTTATTATTTCGTTTACTTTCTTTATTTCATTCAAATTTACAGTAGTAAATGACCAATGCATAGTTTGACTTTAATCAAATTTCAGTATTTCACTAAGTATATAAAAAGTGAGTAACAAGATGTAAAAGAAAAATTGCTTTTTATTCGTAACAAAAACAATAAACCTACCACAACAAAGTAGATATAATTTTTTATGTATTCTGCTCTAAATAACATTGTTCTTGGCAGTGAAGAAGTGCTACGCGCTGAGTACGGTACCGTTGTCGACCTCTATCCAATGGTTTTGCTCTTTATGATGTTAACTTCAACAGACTATTGTAGCATTCAAAGCATTTAAA
This sequence comes from Beris morrisii, assembly GCA_951812415.1. Taxonomy (NCBI): domain Eukaryota; kingdom Metazoa; phylum Arthropoda; class Insecta; order Diptera; family Stratiomyidae; genus Beris; species Beris morrisii. The sequence goes on from OX638311.1 coordinate 23,453,629, forward strand.
CATCATGGATGTTATATTTAAATTAAAGTACTGGGTTTTAATAAAAAACATAAGAATTATAATTATACATAAAATGAAAAGGAAAGAGCGTTATACAAGTAAAATTAAAAGTAGAGTTTTTTTTACAATAATTATAATAATTTTTAACGGCCTCTAGGATTATTAAACTTTGGTTCTTATGTTTAATTACATTTGTTTAGATTAGACAATAACAACCATTGGTTTTTTTTAAAGTGGTTGAGGCATTAAATGGCACATTTGTTGGCTTGAATTAAATTGATTTTATATATAATTTGAAATGTTTAATGCCTTTGTTGCGAACGTCGCTTGCCGCTTCTGACGCGTGGGCGACCACCACGTCGTGGTGGTGGTGCCTGGCCTCGTTGAAGTGTTGGTTGTGCCGGGCCCCGTTGAATTGGTAATACGAGTTCCCGTTGAATTTGTCCTGGTGGTATGTATTGCGGTGGAGTGTAGTGCGACTCTCGTCCACGGAATTCTAGACCAACGCCGTTTGTATTTACGGGGTGTTCTCGATAAAATGCTGCTTCACGCTTCCGACACACTGTACACCTATACGAAGAAGAATTTTACTCGTCATGTTTCGAAATTAACGCATTGATTAAATTATTTACCTGCTAATCTTTCTAGTGTGATCGGCCTTTAATGTGTCTTGTTTCGGCTTTAAGAACATTTCGTGTTCTTCGATTACAGCTAACCAGAATGATGCCAGAGGATCGTAATAGTTGCACCGTCCATGTCCGTGACACTCAATAACTGGACTCGATCGGAAGTCTTCTAAACATGAGCCAGGTGAAATAAGGTTTTGTCCAAAGCCTCCACTATTATCAGAAGTTGTCTGGTTTAAATGAAAGATTAGCACTGTAAGTTAGTTACAATAAAACAAATTTACCATTAGATAGCTGAAACCAGTCCATAGTTCTTCCCATCCACCTGGACAATCTGGAATCGACATAGTTTGACTGTGGAGAGCAATAACACGTGTCGTTGTTTCGCACACAGTACACCTAAATAACATATTTATAGATACAGCGCTTATTACTTGAATAATTTGTAACATACCGTGAGATGTATTGCAGTAAATCCTTAGATTCGATTGGCGTCATAGTCATTGGCATAGGTTCAGCTGTCGACAACCAATAACTGTCGTCATTATTTTGTGCATAATTACATACATTATTTAAATCGCAAAACATGTATGGCATAGTCGAGAATCGCTGCAGACATGATCCGGCCAAACCAAGATCTTGACCAACAGACCTACTACTTCCGATTGTTGCTGCAAAAGAATAGCCTTCCCATAATTTCGTAGTATACGCTGGACATGTCGGAATTTGCACGGTCTGCGAGTGTCGCGTAAAAACGAATCCGCGACTCTTAGCTCGCGGGGGTGACGGTGCTGGATTACCTTGCATACCTTTGTTGCCGCGATATCCGTCCAGACCTATATTGCCCGGTGCTCCTTGGTAGCCGATTTCGCCCTTCAAGCCTTGAGGGCCTTGGAAACCTTCAATGCCTATTTCGCCGCGATATCCTTTGATTCCGACATAACCAAATGATCCAGGCGCTCCAAAATCACCAACTTCACCTTGCATACCCTTAAATCCGGGTATTCCATCAACGCCAGGTCGGCCGGCTGCTGCCAATTCATATGGGAATGTATATCCACGTTCACCTTTGATGCCTTTAGCGCCATCAACGCCGTCGATTCCGCCCCATCCTTCCGCGCCCTGTTCACCGCGTGCACCCTTTGGTCCTCGTATACCCATGAAGCCGCTTATACCCGAATCTCCTGCTTCACCTTTAACACCTTGCGCGCCGGGATATCCAGGAGCACCCAAATCACCGACATCACCTCTTTGTCCGTGCAATGCATATCCTTGTGAACCTCTTTCACCCTTATGGCCTTGTTCGCCTCGATAGCCATGTGGTCCTGGTAAGCCAACTAATCCGTTTCTACCTGGATTTCCATAATAGCCTTGTTCACCCATATCGCCCTTTATGCCAGGCATCGAAATACCGGGATATCCAATTAAGCCATCCCTTCCATCGTCACCATAGTCTCCAGGTGCTCCTTTTGGTCCTTGCGGACCAGCTCTACCGTCTAATCCATCATAACCAGATGTTCCTTCTTCACCATTCTCAACATAAGTCGATCTAAGTCCGGGCAAACCACGTAAACCTCTATCTCCTATTTCACCCTTTAGGCCGATGTAGCCATCTGGTCCTGGTGCTCCTGGGAAGCCGATGTCGCCAGATGCTCCTTTACGTCCAGAGTATCCGATTGAGCCAATACGACCAGTTTCACCAGGCAATCCAATGGCACCCTGGAATCCCATTTGACCCTTCGCACCCTTTGCAGGATGTAGTGTAATCAGTCGTCCAGGTGCTCCAATGAACCCATAATCACCACGTTCGCCTTGTTTTCCAATTAATCCTGTTGCTCCAAAGTCGCCTTGCTCTCCTTTCTCACCATATCTTCCGGCAAAGCCTGGTTCGCCTAACTCGCCTTGTTCTCCGGTGGTGCCGAATTCACCAGGGTTACCCATTTCACCAGGAAGGCCGCGTTGTCCGTTTTTACCCATCATTCCGGGGTATCCAGTCACACCAACTTCTCCGACTTCGCCGTTAGGCCCGAATTCGCCTTGATCGCCTTGTTCTCCTTTTAGTCCCATAAGTCCATCATATCCTAATCTTCCAGGATTACCGGATTCACCTTTTAAGCCTGGTGCACCATCGATTACAAAACCAGCATCGCCTTCTTCCCCTTTTGGTCCCTGTTGTCCTGGAATACCGGTATATCCTGCTGGGCCTGATATTCCTTGGACACCGTCTTCTCCTTTAAGTCCACTAAAGGATCTGTCACCCTTTGGACCTTTTTGTCCAGTGTAACCGAATTCACCTCTCTCGCCTTTACGTCCAGGCACACCTCCATAGCCTGATCTTCCAAATGGACCAATTTCACCTCGTTCACCCTTATTACCAAGTTGACCAGGCAGACCCCTGCGGCCTTCGTATCCTGGTCGTCCGTCTATGCCGAAGTCTCCTTCATCACCTTGTTCGCCTACAATACCTGTAAAGCCATATGCTCCAATAGGACCTGCATCACCTTTAGAACCAACATCACCAGGGAAACCTTGTCGACCTGACCAACCGATTTCACCTTTAACTCCACGAACTCCGATCGGCCCGGAGTGGCCGATGTCACCCTTGGCTCCTTTTTGTCCATAATGTGCCACACTTCCATCGGGACCTGGAGGACCAGGTGGTCCCATATCTCCAAAAATCACGTCACCACGTTGTCCTTTGTTACCTGGCACGCCAGGCATGCCTCTTGGGCCTATATCACCAATACCACCTTTGACTCCTCGCAAACCAGGTACTCCAGTGCGTCCAGGATGACCGGCGAAACCGGTGTCTCCTTGTAAACCTTTAGATCCCATTTCTCCTTCGAAACCAATATCTCCAGTTAGAATGTAGAGTCCAGCATCACCACGGTTGCCTTTTTGTCCAGAAAGACCATCTTGTCCGGGTATTCCATCTAAACCAGGGTTTCCAGGACTTCCTTCAAGCCCTTGATCTCCCGGACTACCGTGGAATCCTTTGCTTCCTTCTCTTCCAGGAATAGCTAATCCTGGGAGACCAATATCCCCCGGTTCACCTGGGAAGCCATATTCGCCTGCTGGACCTTTCAAACCTTGAGGACCATCATATCCGCGATCACCAATATCGCCCTTTTCACCAATGTTATCGTAAATCTGTCCAGGATGTGGCTCACCTTTGCGACCTTTCATTCCTTTAGAGCCAAATTCTCCTTTCGGTCCTCTAAAAAAAAATCACATTTTATTTATTATTTACTCTGAGAATATTTGAATTATTTATGTCAACTTACGGTCCACCACTCCATCCGAAATCACCAACCAAGTATATTTTCGGTACAGTCGCTGGTAAACCATCTAAACCATCTTTTCCGTCAAGACCAGGTGCACCATCTCGACCAGGTAATCCCAGTGTGCCATCCGGACCTGGTCTTCCCGGTTCGCCGTCTTCTCCTTTAAAACCTGGAGCACCTCCATAGCCCCTATCACCTTCTTGTCCTTGAAAACCGCGTTCACCGTGACTGCCAATATCACCCTTTTCAGTTGCTCGCTTAAAACCAATAAAAATAGCTTCTCCATCTGGACCTCTTCTTCCTGGTGGTCCTCTATCACCTGGTATTCCAGCTAAACCTCGAGTTCCTTTGAAGCCAATAATACCAGGTGAACCTTTGATGCCCTTAATTCCTCTCGGGCCAGTCAAACCGCGTGGTCCGATTTCACCAAATAATCCAGAATGACCGTTGTCACCATGCTCACCTTTTACGCCGGATGGACCAGGTGGGCAGTATCCACAGTCGTCTCCGCGGAAACCTTTATCACCCTTACGACCAAAATATCCATCAATTCCATCATTACCAGGTAGACCACGACGTCCGGGTAGACCATCTGGTCCTGGTGGACCAGTAATATTTAAACCGATTCCAGGTAAACCCTTCAACCCAGAAAAACCTGGCTCTCCGCGATCGCCAATAAGACCGGGCATACCGTTACGTCCTGGATTACCTGCAAAACCTTTCGCACCAATAAGATCAAGACCAGCAAAACCCTTTGCACCAACTCGTCCAGGTGGGCCTGCCGGACCCGTTTCACCAATAGATCCTTCCTGTCCAGTTTGGCCATAATCACCAGGATGGCCTTTAATCGATATTCCCTTCTTTCCTGGTTCACCCTCACGACCAGCGTCTCCAGGTACACCAGGGAAACCCATAAGTCCACGTCTGCCCATATCACCAGGCTTTCCGGACATTCCTTGCGGGCCAACTTCACCGATATCACCTTGCGGACCGTCTGAGCCAGGATGAATCACATCTAATGTGGGATCGTATATGCCTGGTGGTCCTACAGGACCTTGCACTCCCGGAATACCATCGTAACCGTCATCACCTACGCCGCCTTTAGATCCATCAACTCCGTCTGGACCTGCATAGCCGGGCGCTCCTTTATGTCCTTTCGGTCCATCGCGCCCTAGTGGTCCGACTTTACCAGGCTTTCCTCGATCACCGATTGAACCGCTGTCTCCACGGCCACCTTGTGGTCCTTTTGGGCCGGGTAGACCGGGCATACCGAGACGTCCATTTTCACCGCGTCTACCCTTCTCACCTTCAGCACCCTGATTGCCACGCCGAATTTTGACATCAATTCCTTTTCGTAGGGTTGCATAGTCTTGGTCTGCCGGTTCACCTTTTATACCCTTCTCTCCAGTCCCTCGAAGAGGAACTAGTTGATCTGCATTCTCGCCTCGGTCGCCTTTATCGCCTCGATAGCCTTGCGGACCTTGTAATCCGGGAATTCCAGTTAAGCCCTTTGGGCCTGCAGGTCCTCTATATCCTAGCGGTCCATCATAACCTGGTAGTCCTTTGTTGCCTTGCGTTCCTTTCGTACCTTTCGAATTAATACCACCTTCACCAGCATCACCACGCGCTCCTTGTCGTCCGGGGTCGCCAGGTAGACCACGATATCCATGTCCGCCAGGATACCCAGGCGTACCCATAGATCCGTCAGTTCCATTGCATCCGTCCAAACCGAGTGGACCGCGTGGACCTTCCTCTCCTGGTGCGCCCTAATATAAGAAAGATTTCCATTATAATTTCCCGTTTCTCACTGCACAAGTAATTTTCTTACCGGATATCCAGCACGACCTAGATAGCCTCGTTCTCCTTGTTCTCCCTATTGTTAGTGTTTCGAATTTTTTAGTGCTCTGCGAATTTTCTAAAATGTACTACGACTTACTCGTTGTCCTTTTTCTCCAATTGAACCATACTCTCCGCCATCACCAATTCCTCCACTTTGTCCGGGCGGTCCATCTGGTCCTACATCACCAGGGGGTCCTTCTTGTCCTTCGAATCCAGGCAGTCCGATCATACCGAAAGCTCCCTTCAGACCCTTGCAATCGCATTGTGTGCGGTTGCAGTCCTTAAAAAAAAGAAACAGTTATTACGGTTGTTGGTAGTATATCATAGATCTAGATGAATCTAGAAGTTAGTAATGCACAGAACGGAGTCTAGTTCTCTTTGTTCAGTGATGGCCAAGACCCAAATCAGAATACTGTTTGTTCATTTGTCCGAAAATAAGAAACATCGATGCGTTTAGATAGGAAGTAGACACTTTGAATTAAAATGTCTCGTAAAATTTATAAAAATTTATTTATAGACGAAACCAGTCCACATTTTCTAATAGTTACAATACAAAAGTTTTCAAAACAAGTGGTCACACTTAATCCTTGATAACTGAAGAACGCGTTCAAAATGATTTTACAATTTTGCATACTACCCTACTTTCAAGTGTAAGAACGAAAATCACGAAAATCGAGCTACTCCTTCGACTTCCATACATTAAATTAAAGCGATACTGGAAACAAGATTTGTGCGACTTTTGTCTTAAGACTACGAATAATTATTGGGTTCTGAAAAATTCGGACACTAGAGGACAGAAACAGCAATCAGTCCTCGAACGAGAAACGGATACAATCTCGACTTTTTATCAATGTCATGTAGAATCAAATGATCCCAAATAAAAATACATATTACATCGGTTCGATCGCTGCCAGCTAAATGGTCTAATGGCTAAATGGCATGATCCACTGCATCTGCCTCCTTACCATGAGCGTCTTAAACTCCTGCCGATGGAGTCGTTGGTTGATAGACAAGATGCCCTTAGAGCTGTTTTTGCTTTCAAGGTAATTTCTGGTGATATTAACTCCCCGTCATTGCTGGAAGCCGTTACTTTCAAAGTTCCATTTCGATCCTTGAGAGACTATGTGTTGCTGGATATTCCTCACCATCGGACAAATTACGACCAACATGAACCAATCACATCTCTTTCACGCATTTTTAATTATAATTATTACAGTCAAATTGACTTTAACATTTCTGTTCAACAGTTAAAATCGGCTTTATCAAATAAGTAATGTAATATTATATTTAGGCATTTATGAGTGTACGGATATAATGATGTATTTTTGTACTTATTTTTTATTTTTTCTAATTATTTTATATTTTGTAATTTTTGTTATAAGTAATTAGTATTTGATGAATTTGAATAATAAATAAATAAATGGTCTAATTTCTACGCGGGGATCGACTTTTTGGTCAAGTTTAACATCAAAATCTATGAGCTCCTCGCTTCTTATGGACAGACGTACGTAAACGTGTTTGAAGTCTAGTATTGTGCCTGTTTCAGTGGTAACGTTTTGGAGGGTGGGAGGGTTGTGATTGGAGTATATTAGGCGATATTTTGCAAAAAGATAGCCAACTTGGGTGAGTACGGGAATGCGGCGCCAAACAATGCAGAATGAGAATCGAAACGTTCTAATATCCATATCTACTGAGCAGTTTATACCACAGGGTTGAAACTTGGTGATTTTTTGTAGGTATACTAGAAGAACATATCGGAGATAAGCTACTTATGCTAGAAACTTGAAACTTGGTGAGTATACGTAGATGTACTCGGAGAGTAATTTAGCTAAAAAAAATCAGATTTCTTTGGCGTACGGTGATGGTGGAAAAAATGGTTATTGAAAGTGGCATATATTTTCACGAATTTGAAATATTGAATTAGTTTTACGTCCATACGGTCTTTCCAGATAAGTGGTCAGAAACCATTTTCAGGATTTTTTCAAGGGAAGTAAATGGTTGTATATATTTTCATGAATTCCGCCATATCTCTTAGATCTGATTAGATATGGAATATCGATTCGATTAAAAACGAATTCCAGAATGTTATTACTATACATATATATATCGAGGGTGTAAGAGGATTGCATACGTTTTTTTGCCATATATCTTAGGTTCGGTCCCTTTTCCTTGAATATAAACAAAAAGAACACGTTGAATATTTTTTAATGTACTTTTAAATACATTACATAAAAAACTCAAGTTGATCTCAAGATCGGAAAGGGAGAATTTATTTAGTACGTGAGGATAACCTCGTTATGAAAAGCTTTTCGATGTAATTACTATTTTATTTTATTTTTTTTTTTTCAAATTAATACCTAGCAATAAAATTAATACCATTTTCATTTCATGGTATATATGCATGTTAATGGTTGTTCAGTTTATACTAAATAGTTATAACTTTAATGTTCTGTTTATACTATATAATTACAACTTTATCAATGTATTGCTCTTGAATTAAAAATGTACCCAATCCTTTGTAATGCTTGAACTCGAGACGGAATATTTGCATTCAGCTTAGAAAATTAGTTTAAAATTTTTACGGTAATTTCCCTCTCGGGTACACACAGTAATTTCATTTTCTTTTTCGTAATCTCTCTTCTTGTTAAAACAGTCGAAGTGAACAAACGTGCTCTTTGCCAAAAATAAATTTATAATAAAAGTTAGAAAAGTTTTTTAGTTAACTTACTATTGGTTTAAGTAACTTACTTTTTCGTTTCGAATTATTTTCGACCTTAACAATGGTAGTTATAAAAAGGCTAAAGATAGTGGACAACTTTTAGGACCTGTAACATTCTTAATAATATGTTGTTCGGGAAAATATTTTGCATGCAGTATTATTAGCGTTATAAAGTATGTATGGTTAAAAATGTTCGTGGAATGTCTTTATATAACGAAGTTTGAGATGTTTACAGGGCTTTTCATATATATACCATAAACGGCTAAAAATCGATTTCAGGATATTTCGATATTTTTACACATTGAATTATTTATACATTATACACGAGATATTTATTGGTTATTAAAAAATAATAAAATAAAATTTGCATTCCTTGGCTGAGGCTGAGTCGCATTGCGAATGGGAAAGAGCTACTCAATATCCCGAGCCCCTTGCATGTCCTGGTGTCTAGGTCGATTTCATCCATGAAATTTAGCTGGATTCATAATAATTATATTCGTAGATAACATGAAGCACATTTGTTGACACGAGATATTGGTACAACTACTCCACGATAATTTGGAATGTCTCAGCTAGGATTGCTGGGTGGTATGCATAATATTCGCAACGATGTAAAACATGAATCTGCCGACAATCTGCACTCTACTAAATGCTCACTTAAACGACACTATACTAGCGGGCTAAGCGATGATATGTCTTCAGAAAGGCCACTTAAATCGGCTCCATATGGTCACATTAGAATGCACAGCCGCTTAATGTTTTACGCAACATCTAAACTAGGAAAAGACTGTTTTCTGTTCCTCAAGTATCAGCTGCAATAAGCAGGGGCATCGTCATCTCTTCATCAATGTATACATGCAATTTTATTAAACTCATCAAGGCGACTTTGTGTTCTAGTCTAAACTGATATGCGAGATAATAGAAGTGGATGCTGGATGATGTATGGTGGATAGTGACCACGAACATTATAAGTAATTTATACTCATATCGAGTGTAGGCTTGTGCCCGAGCGACAGCTCATGCATTGTGACGAAAAAATTAAGAAAAATAAATCGGCTCTTTTGTGGACCACTTCATATACACTGAGGACGGAACGGACTAAAGAAGAAAAAATATACAAAACAGTTTCGTCTTCGTAAATTGATTTCAATTGAAATGCTGCAGCATCACATTTGATTGTCAGTTTGATCACATCAGTTCGTTCAGCGATTATTAATAGTCGGTCAAAGATTTGTTTTTCTTGGTGATTGGTCGAGCCACTCCTTGAGGCAGTGAATCAACGTCAATATTCTTTTTATTTCTCAACCATCAGCAAAAACACCATTTATAAACTTTCATCATCCCACACCATAAATCACTATCCTTAAAATTAGGTAGTATTTTTGTCCTATAAAGCTACCTTAGTACAAGGAAGTCCTCATTCTTATTTTCGAATTGGAATCTATACACTTTAAAGAACCAATTAGTACTAGTTTGGTAGCAGATGGGAAGAGACTCGACCGAGAGAGCAATGAACAATTTGTAGCTAGAAATGAACTACTTCTACCTAACCACTGTATAGAAGAACCGAGATAGAAGCTAGTTCAAAAAGCAGCGGTCCCTAGCCGTGTTATAAATAAATTTAAATACGATTTTCGGTTTGTCTGGATGTTTGTTCTGTGATAGCTAGAAAAGCGCTCAATCAAATTTTATTAAACTTTCTATACATATAGACATACAATTCAATTTAAAGTACAGGATATTTTATATCGTCGAATGAAAACCTTTCCGTGGAGAGTTCAGTTGAAAATGTGTTGAACTTGATCTAAAGGAGCTCTTTCATTATCGGGTTGCATTGACTTATTACAGAGCTTAATGTGATCAAATGTGCCTCACCTTCGTACGCCAATGCAAACGTGAATCCCATTGCTTAAAATACTTTCCCAGTACATCTACATATATGTACATATCAAGTTTCTACTTTCCAGCACAAATAAAGAAATACCCCTCCCCTTCTTTCCGGCTCGTTGCTACTTCTTTTAAACCTTATATTTTTGTGGGAAACTTTCCATTCCAAATCACTTCCAAATCACTTCACTTAAGCCCCGCATTCTTTTCCAATGGCACCACTATTATTGCTCTAAACGAATTCTAAGTTTCAACTTCCTAGCGTAAGCTGTTTTTGATATCTACCAATTCACCTCCCCCTTCATCATCACTTAAAGGAGTCTACCCAATCTATCCAAAAAAAAAATTAACTAAACATCTTTATGGGTTCTTGCGTTGGACAGACGGATTTGGGGTCTACTAGCTCTAAAAATAGAAAATAGAAGTATCTTGTGAAAAAACAAAATTTGAGGGTAGCTATTTTTCTTAAAGTTCAGGTCGATCACAATATGTACTTAATTAATAAAAAATAATAAAGTAAAAATTGACAGATAGACAAAAGGATAATTTCTTCTATACTTTCGTAAAACTATTTTTCTCGTCAAAGTTTGGAACGTGGTTAACCACTGGAATGTTTCCATCAAAACACGAATTACACAAAATTAATAATTTTTGTTTATATACCTAACAAAGGGGCATAATTTTCGAAATACTGTTTTTTTTATCCTCATCTCCACAAACAGAAAAATACTTCTATTGTATCATCCGTGTGAAACCTTTACTTACACAACTACATCTATTTTCTAAATTGGCCTCTATATAATTGCCAAGTTTCAACTTTCTACCTTCAGCGGGTCTGGAGATATTCAAAACAGAAAGATAGCTTTCCGAAAATTACAGTAGCCAAAAAAGAAAAAATATATAAATGTACTGAGTCAACTCGCTATATAAATTGCACGGTAAGATCTCGAAGCGTTTTTGAGATATGAGACTTAAACTTCGAGATATGAGTTACCTACCATACTTACGTACTAGGTTAGGTTAGGTATCAGTGGCGGCTTAAAAACCTCGCATAGACCCTCGAGGGTCCATAGCGATACCCATAGAAAAAGGAGACCCAATGTGCCTAAGGTAGGTGCGCTTGTGTATCGATCTGTGTTGAGAGTTCCTCGTTCAAATCAAAGGTCCCTGTTGACGTAGCAAAGTTTAGCAGGCTCTGCATGCTGCTACGCGAGACTTGTCCAAGATTTGCGAAAGACGGTGCACCTAGAGCGTTCACCCGTCTCCTAGCCAGAGCCGGGCAGCTGCACAGGAGGTGTTCTAGTGTTTCCCGTTCCGCGGGAAGTTTGCAGTTCCTGCAAATATCGTTAGTGATTAGCCCCAATCTGTACGCATGCGCCCCAATCAGGCAATGGCCGGTAAGAATACCGACTAAAGTTGCGCATTGCGCCCTTGGTAGTGCTAACAAGAGTTTAGTACTTTTCTCGTTGTGAGTGTTCCACATTTGCTTCGTGGTTCTGGAGGTTGGCGTAGCCTGCCACCTGGCTTACCATCTTCCTCTCTAGGAAGTTGTAAATAACGTTAAGACTTACGTACTAAAAAAAAAAAAAAAAAAAAAAAAAAAAAAAAAAAAAAAAAAAAAAAAAAAAAAAAAAAAAAAAAAAAAAAAAAAAATTATGTTCTATGTACAATACAATTTTCTTTGGTTCGTGTTGTATTCTAAGTGCCACTGTCGAAATGAAATATACATAGAAACCAAAACCTTTCATCTAAAACTGTTTCCTCAAAAAGTTAACACACCCGCTCAGAACTGTAAAAATTTAATTTTATTACTCAATATTGAATGAGCTGAGAACTGCGAGTCTTTAAAGGTCTTGAAAGAATAACTTTATTTTTTGCTTCTTAGAGATTCTACTACCCCCTAAACCCTAAAACCTTTAAGTAGGTACCCTTTAACACGTTCCGTGCAACTGCAACAAACCGCGTCTCCACGTCCAAAAAATGTTGACCCCTTTAAATAGCATTGTCAAATTTCTGGCAAAAAGTTTGGCACTAACCTAGATATTTCTGATTTTCAAATTCCTTTTTTAAATTTAACTACATCTCTATTTTTCTTGGCTTTCGATATTAAAACAATGTTTGCTTAAATATTTGGCGATTATGCTAAAAAAAAAGAGTAAATTAATCACCACAATGTTATAATTTGATTTTTATTTAAACAAAATTTGGTTTGCTGATAATATCTTGATATAAGATAATAAGAACATAGAAATTTTTGTGTTCTAAATTTAGGGTGGAAAATGCGTAATTAATTTAAAAATAATAAATGTATTCGTTTATTTTCAGAATTTGAAGAAAGGTAAAGTTTGGGTGTGCTAAGTTCTATGTATAACTAAATTGCATTTAACTTCTGTCGCATCCAGACTTAGTCAGCTGCACTTCTGCATGTTATACATGTATGCCAAAATCTTAATAAAATCCAAAATCAAAATCAAGCCCTTAAATGCCTATTTAAAGCTTTGCCGAACTGTATCACTTACAAAAGAAATTGAGATGTTTACAGTATGCTAGCATTTCCTATAACGGCCAGCTACATAAACTACTTATATGTGCATAATAGGTATCTTAAATCTATTCATCCTAAGTTACAAGTTCGATTCTATACGTGTATCTGCATCGCTACTAAAATCCTATATGCGATTTTCTTTAAACTAGAGACCGATCTTTGGCGGTATATCGCTCTAAAGATTTTAAATGGCCAAGAACACGTGTAAACGGCATCTTATAAATGTAGGTAAGTAACGATCGGATAACTTTACATAAATAACTCTATTTTGTTTGTTAGATTCATGGATTTGTTGTACTCGACGATGTTTAACCTCTAGAATCTGAAGAACCATTTCCTAAGGTTAGACAACTTCAAGGTAGAATTGGATAAAGAAAACTTTTTAGTTACTAGGTACCTAACTTATCCTTTGTTAATTACAAATGTATTTAATAATTTAAATATTAAAATATAGTTAGTTTAGCTATAGTTATAGTTATGGTATATATTTCTGTTATCGAAATAAAGCAACATATTTTTATCTTTACGTTTGGAAGTATAAAAAAGAACACCCGTTCTCGAGGTTGGAAAAAACAACAAATAATTCAATAGTTAAAAAAAAATCTGCCAACAGTTTGGGCGCAACTTTATTATTTTCGAGCAGAAGTCCGGAACGCGTTTAATTCTGAGACGCGGTGTAGGTTACTATGTGACTGAAAACCTAAAAAAGTTTCGGGAAGCGGTTATAATGGGGTCGCGCTAGCATACTTAAACGCCGCTGTCACATATAACATATGAATTACATAATTGGGTCATACTCCGGGAAGAGGTCTAAGTCATAGTATAATATCAGTTAATACGCGATTCGGAGGTTTTTCGTGATTGGATTTTTGGCCATTACATGAAATCGGAAATGCATTTGTAGGCGATTACATAAAAAGTCTGTGGAAGTGAAAACCAATCTGATATATCATCAATCCTAAGAAATATGTCGAAAGCCTTACGTCCTATTGGAGTCGAATATCTAAAAATCCTGAAATCAACTGTTCACGATTATGTAGGAAGCCTTAGGAAGTAAAAATGAATTTGATATCTCATTACAACTAAGAAATATGTAGGAATTTGTGAAAACATATGCAACCCCCTTGCACCCACTTTGGGGTTGAATATCAAAAAATCCTGAAATTGCTTTTTAGATATATGTAAAGAAAGCCCGAGGAAGTGAAAACCAATCCGATGTTTTATTACTCCTAAGAGATATGACGAAATTCGTGAAAACGTGTTCAACCCGATTATATCCTCTTAAGGGTTGAAAAAGAAAAAAAGTTGAAAACAAGTTTTAGGTGATTATTAAACAAGTTCGTGGAAGTAAAATGTTATTAGATATCTAATCAGACCGGAGGGATATGGCTGAATTCGTGAAAATGTATACAACCCCTTTACACAACCGTGGGGGTCGAAATTCAAAAAATCCTGAAAACACTTTTTAGGTATTTATATGGAAAATCCGTACAGTAAAAATGAATTCAATATTTGGAAACACCTAATAGATATGACGAAAATCGTGAAAATATCTGCCTTCCATTTTTACTGATAATTTGTTTTGCTCCCCTTCCGTACGCCAATGGATATTTGAAATTTTTTTTAATCCAAATTACTTTTCTAGTTGACTTACATATACATACCGAGTTTCAACATTCTAGCATAAGCCCTTCTATAGTTAGGAAAAACACCCCCCACCCCCGTACCATACTACCCCTATAAAAAATTATATTTTTCAACATGCTACTACTATAGTTCTATTAAAATACCAAGTTTCAGCTTTATATCATTATAGGTTCTCGAGATATAAAAATCGGAACTTTTTCTTCTTCACTCTTCCCCACCCTCACCCTCTACACCCCCACTCCCAAAACCTGCTAGAAGTCTATTGGGCCTACTTCTGGTAAAAATTCTAAGCATCTATCATACATTGTTCTTGAGATATGGCGTGTTTTTTTTAGAAAAATTCTTCTCCCCTCCACTTCCATATTCCACCGCCCCCTTAAAAAATTTTGCTTTCAGCAAACTTTATTGTCAACCGTAATACAGAAACCGAATTTTATTTGTCTAGTGCAATTGGTTCGTGAGATATCGTTATTTAGCATTTTTCGACCCCCACCTCCGTACGCCACTGCTCCCACTCAAAAATTTGTCTCCGAGTATACCCACAGATGGTCATCAAGTTTTAATTTCGTGACATTAACCGTTTAGGAGATATGGATTTTAGAATATCTCGATCTCGGCTTTCGAGCGTTTCGGACGCATTATTATTCCCCCCACTCTCACACCCCTTCACCCATATCACCAATTTTTTTTGCAAATGGGTCCACTATCAATGCTTTATATAAATTTCAAGTTTCAGCCTCCTAGCCTAAGCGGTTACTGAGATCTAGAAACCAAAATTGTTCGTCTAAAACGCTTCCCCCACCTCCCCCCTCACAACCCATACACTCAAAAGGTGGGCACTTGAAGGAGTCTGCTCAGTCTACCAACAAAAAAAAATTCAACTTATTAGCTCAAAGAGTTTGAGAGATATAAGCTTTCAAACGTTTTGCGTACGGCGGACGGCGCACAGACGGACTGAACATTTTTTTTGCTTTTTTGGTGTATATTAGTCATGAATGTTCAGGGTAGCAAATTTTTTTTTTAAAAATCGGTAACAATACTTTATTATTAAAATAATAAAGTAAAATTTAACGATTTAATACGAGTATATGAACGTAGTTTCCTTTTAGTGTCACGTTTATTTCTCCGGATTTAACCGAACTAGTACTGGTATGATTTCTCTTCAGGGACGCTAAAATTAGATGGCAGCTGCAACGTCTAGGATAATAGAACAACAAAGGGTAGGAAAGGCAAAATGGGTTTCGATAAGGCGAATAAGCTTCCTCAGAAAAAAGAACAACAATGTTTACGAATTTTGAGAAAAGACTATGGTCGGATGATCGCAAGCGGTTAAAAGAATATTATCGAAAAAATTCAGAACTGGTTTTGAGTTGAAGCGCCATAGTCATAATTGCCTACTCAATCAGATTTTAATCACAATATAGGTATAGGTATTAATTTATAATCAATCATTGCACTTCTATAGGAAATAAAGTAGGAATCACATCTACATATACGTACGAACAACGCTATTACACAGTCAATAGATAATAAAATCAGTTAAACCACAAAAATCACTGCTGTATAACCACAGAATACAGCGATGAATCTTTCTTCGGGTGTTTAACTGAAGAAAATCTCGTCATCTTGACATCAGTCTTTCATTACACATTTTTTTCCAAGTCTAATGGTGTACTGGTTAGCCCTAAGTTAAGTACAGACAGTTCGCAGCATGCGTGTTCTGATCTCGGTAGTGATCTCATTCAGAAGTTTGTATACCGCCTCTTATCAAAGGGGAGAGTGCATTTGCGTGGATCTACTTTTAACATATACGAGTACCATGCGATTATACACTAGAATATACGGTTCATATACATATGACTCCATATGACTAATGTACATATTTGTATATCTGGAATTCTGTTCCAATTATTCTTAGCGCCCCTTACACCACCAATGAATTCTTCAATGAATATTTAAAGCTAGTAACAAGACTGTATATTGTGTCTAAGTAAACAATGTATGATGGTTTTGACGAATCGAATATTGTTTACTGTCCTCTTATTTTATAGCACTGCAACCCGAGACGATCCTTCTGATCTATTCGATGATCTTCCTCGAATCATTTGGGTTACGATCCCGAATTTCTAGAGAATGCATGGCATAAATGACATAGTTTTTGGACTCCGTGCGTGCGTGTTACTCCATGCTGCCATTTCACTCTGGAAATTGTTTTGTTTAATTGCTATGATGATCGGAAGAGTATCTCCGTTGGAAAAAAATATCAGAAATATTCACATCCTTTAAATCAAAATCATTAGATTATAAGAAGTGGTTTGGAAGTTACGGGTGAAAAAGTAATAAGATTCATTCGTCCATAAAATCGCTAGAACTCATTAAAAATAATTCTTTTTCCTATGATAAATGATGCACTTTGTATAACCTACGAATTTTTACTCTAGGCACATTATGCAGGTTCCTGTTTAAGTATGAAAAAATTGAGTACTTACGGATTAAGCAATTATTGAAAATGAAATAGAACAATTAACTCTTTGGAAATATAAAAAAAAACTTTTTGGCAATCAACAGAATTTCTAAAATTATTCTCAAAAGTAAAATTATTAACAAATTTGTAAAATTATTAATTTCCAGATTTATTAGTTTTTTTTAAAGAGATTTATTTCTTTCAGTCGAAAAAGAAAGTACCTTCTCAATTATATTAATTTTTGTGTTTGTTCATTACTTTTTTATGAATTAATTCTCTATATATTTAAAATAAATCTGTGAGTGCAAATTTTTCTGCAATTTTAAAATTTTCAGAAAATATTTTAACGATACATTTAGTATTTGAAAATACATAAGTAAAAATATCGCACTTAAAATTGTTTTGTCTTTTTTTGCGTACTCACATTAGCCTTGATTCGCATTAAAACATAGCTACTGCAGAACCCGACATAAAGTATCCAAATTCTTTCCAGAGTCACTGTATATAATTGCGAATTGTTTATATAAATTCCAATGAAAGGAATATATAATCGTTGCAAGGAAGTGCAAGAATTTTCAACAACGTTTTTGTCTGTGTACTTTACTTAAGATGTTAACTAATATCAATATCAAATGTATTGTTATGTCGCCAATATTAAAATTCTGATCATTTCATCATCTTTTTTTTAATTGAAAATTGTTGCATGGTATGTTGTTTAGCCAGTGCACATATTTTTAATGGCCACTCTGAACGTGTTCATTCTTCAACTAACACTGCACCTTCTTGTCCCTGTTACTAGATATATTTTTCAAATTTGTAACACCTTGAAATTTGGATTTTGTATATGTGGAAAAAAAATTCAGCGAATATAGTTTTTCATAGAGAGAAGTAGCGCACGAAAGGCAGGATACAAAACATTACCTCGATAACCACATTTAATATCTTCGGAATTCTTAGAGATATGATCTTAAAGTTTATATGGTGGGTAGATTCGGTGTTGGGTCATTCTCCGGTCAATCCATCAAGCATCGCCAAAAGTGTGACCTTACCATCTCCGATTCATTTGAAAATTTTTGTACTTGAAGAACTAGTGAAAAAAATAATTGAAATTCAATTTTTTGTTTCTATCTCATTTTTTTTGTTAGTTATATTATGTTAAAGTTTTCGCAAAAATGGTGTCCGAGTCCTGTTTGAAAATTCATATCTCTGGTCATTTTTATCCTAGAATAATAAAATATGGCTTATTTTAAAGGAGAAGGTTGTCACAATACAAAAAAAATACGAATAAAAATTATCCTTGACATTTTTTTTTCAAGGATAACGATTTTGTCCTTTATCCTTGAATATCTCAAAATGCGTATCTTTAATTTTTTTGGTATTTTTTTATATTTTGTAGGTTATACTGTTTTTCAAAACATACCAAAAATTTGACTTGGGATCTCAATGGGATCGGGGTCAAAAAAATCGAAGAACATCAGAGGTTCTCAATTATTTTCTAGAAAAAGGTTCATTCTCGGACACCATGTTTGCGAAAACTTTAACATACTATAACTATAATAACAAAAAAAAATGAGATAGAAACAAAAAATCGAATTTCAATTATTGTTTTCACTAGTTCTTTAAGTACAAAATTTTTCAAAAGATCGGAGATGGTAAGGTCACAAATTTCGTCATTTTTGGCGATTCTTGATGGAATGACCTTGCTCCCTTACCTGTAGTAATGTTTGAGGTGAGGACATGAAGGGTTTAGAATGGGATAGGTTCTAATTTTTGTATCATAAGCAAAGTCAAAAAAACTATATGATCACAACATGCTACTGAACAGGAAAAAAAAATTCGACAGGAGATATGAATGGAAATCAAGTTATTGGGTCATCTTAGAAGGCAACTATGTGGTGTATAAATAGACTCGAATCTAGAATAACGGCTACAGTCTTATCATAATGTTTTTGTTGTTTGCAATGTTAAGAGCAGAGCATCTCAACCCAAAATCACTTGTTTTTAATGATCTTAATTCGGGTCAAGATGTAACTTAGCCTTACTCGCGTTCAGTACATCATTCTCACAGCCCGGAGCTACTTAGGCCTTAATAGTCGACAATTTGCCCATTTGCAATTTATAATTGCAAATCGCCGATTCGCACGCGCAATCCTACTCACTATATTATCACTATACTACGAAACTGTATAGTAACTTTAAGCGTGTAGCCGTTTACACCAAGGTTTTTCAATTGGGATTTGTTTGCCAGGAAGCACTCACTACCTTAACCGCAATGGACTCTGTACAGGCCCATAGATCGGAGCGCGAAAATATTTAAAAATGTGAAATTTAAAGCGATGAATATCAGTGCAGAAAATTGCAATCATTTTGTTTTGAGCTGATATGTGGCTTCAGAAAACAAATCAAAGAGAATCATGGGACTCAGCAATTGTGTCAAATGACACCCTGTGGCCAAACATGCTCCGTAAACAAGCTTGCATCTTGCAGGATAACTTAAGACGCGTAAAGTGAATTGTTTGGTTTAGATGGCTTCGGTGTGTTTTAGGTGCAATATCCGATACAATTGTATTATTGTTGTGACTATGAAAGTATCTTTATCATGAAGACCAAATATTAACGGAATGGCACGATGTATTAGCCCTAACTTAATAACTTCTCAGTGGAAGAATAAGCAAATATTTTGTAAATGGAATGGGGAAATTGAGGAATTAATTTATAGAAAGATGCCGTCTTAGGTTGGAGCGCTGAAGGCGTACCGATTTAAAGGGACGAAAAGTGAGTGTGTCTTACCCCTTCAAAAGTATTTTCAATTAAATTTCACTTTACTATTTTTAATAATAAACAAATGTGATAGAAATTTCTCGAAAATTAATTTATTATTTTTGAGTTGATTGAAGGAAAGACCACCAGATCTATGTTAGACTATCAGATGGATACAAGAAGATGGATATCTCAAATTAACCGCACCACCATAGTATCGAAGTGTTTAAATAATTAATTTTGCTAAAAGCACTAGATGCGGTAATTCATCTTTCCTAAATTTAGAAAAGAAATCTTTACTATGGCCACAAATGCACACTAGTCACGATGCTCAAGACTACGCAATGGAAGTTGAAGTTGTATACGTTTGTGGCTTACGTAAGCGCCAGAGTAATGCAATGTCGTGTTTCTAAATTTACAATTACAGATTACACCTATTTACTCGCTCAATGCCTACTCCCTCGCGTGGTCCATTCGAATGTAGTACAATGCATTGTTTTTGAAGATGCTGTCATTCCTATTATTCTGCGTCCACAAGAACGAATTAGAATAATAGAAAAGTCTCTGTACGCTGCAAAGTAATGGAGCACATGTGGACACCATACGCTTTGGCAATTCCTTCAATTCGACAAAGTACGACGTACCGGACCATTCCATAGATTGAAGCTTTAAGTATTAAATTGCATTGGGTCTGGAGATACTGGAAGACTTCGTCTTACGATTGCCTAGATCGCATCTTCATCAAAACTGGGCTGGAAAAAGAAAGGTCATTACATGCTGCAAGTCTTCGGAACGAGAGTAGAAAATAGAATTTTAAAAGCAACTGATTCGTGGCACCATTAGCTCCTTGAATCTACAACAAGTAACAGCATCATTTCGCCGAAAACCTTGGATTTGGACCATATTCGGGCGACTGTGTCATAATTAGAACCTAATTTAAGTCACTTATCAAACTGGAGGTCCCGACATCTCGATGAGGCGGCGACTTCATCGCCAGACATACGAAGCCATCTTTTGATTTCTTCTTTTTACACTTCCAAAGGCAGTCGGGTTCGCAAAATCAAAATTTAACGTTTCTTATATTTTTGTTGTATAGTATTCAAGACGGGCGCATTTTGAAAGCGGATATGCTTGCTTCTTGTATCAGAATAAGAAGTGAATTTTTTTTAGCGATTTCTTGGCATAAGAAGAATGAGTTCGTTTTCTGCAGAACCAGTTTCTAAGGGCCGTTTTTTTTTTGCTGAAATGCATCTTTTGGACACAATTCACGTTTTAGTTTTATTTCTCCTTTGAATTGGTTATAAAATTTTTAGTTTTAAATGGTTTCTTTTGTGCGAAAGAGAGATTTATGCGAAACAAGTCGGAAAAATAGCGTACATCAGGATACCATTTTGCCAACATAATAAAATGTAGTTTCTGTTTAGAATTTCGAATTTTTGCTACAGTTTGGCGGAAGTTTATGCGTTATATAAATAGCACTGTGTGGCATAGTTTCGATAGAGTATGGTACCGTGAAAAATTAAGACCAATCGCCAATAACGTGTGCGTGCAAACGGTAGAAAACTACACGTTTTGTGGGCTTACACAATAATTTTAGTTAAATTCCGGAGTTTTTGAAGCTTCGCGTTCGTGCGCAAAGTGTAGTCGCGGCCTCGAAATATAAACATCATTTGGAGCAACAATTATTGCCAAAGGGAATAGGTAAAGTGAAAATCAAAGATTTTTGTTTATAGTATGGCCAAATGATAACCAGATGACTGGTGAAACACAAAATTGAAATGTTTATTATATATACTTAAGAAATGAGTACATAGCTCTATCTATTTTTGAGCTGTTATTTCAAGAATATTTTCATGCCATTTTTGTGAGCAGTGAAGAATTATAGTTAAAGCTAATGAGTTCTGTTGGAGTAACTATGAAGTAATGAATCAGCGCAATTTTGTCAGTATATATACTTCTTTCACCTCACCTCGGTGAATAGGCCATCGTTTTCCAGACGGAGGTCCATGCTGTATCCACGTACAGAGAAATAAACCTTGAAATGGTTACTCAAATACTCATAAAATTAAAATACATTCATTCTCACAGACAGCCAGGGGCGATAAAAGCCTTGATTTCACACACAGTAAAATCAAAAAACCAAGGCCCAGACTTCTTTAGGTCAAGAAATTCATAACGAATCACTCAACTAAAAGAAGCAAGTAGCTTCTGAGTTGGATAAAAATAAAGGACGAATACTAACCGAAATACTCACGGACCATTCGCGCTTGAAGGATCATCTTAAAAGAATAGGAATCACAACTGATAACCTAATATCGAGATCCAAAATAGAAGGATTTTAACATGAAGTTTACGGAGCACCTTATGTATACAATTATTATATAAATAATACCAAGGAAGAGTCGGGTGCGTACTGGTTTTATTGAATCAAAACTCTACTCAGCTCCGTAGATGACCGAAACGATGGGGTTTCTCTAAGGTAATCGTAAAAATCTATTCACCCCAGGAAAGCCATGACTAGGATCTCGTATTTTTTAAGCATTCATCAAAGAAAATCCCAGTGCACTTAACTTAAACCATATCAAAAAGACAAAACCTCAAGAACTGGGTCATTTCTAACCTAAGAATCTCTTATGGTTTTTACTTTCGATGTCTATTTGAAGAACCATTAAAACAACTATTACTCAACGATACTAAATCACGGATCTAAACAAATTTCCTATCACTCAGTAGCATATAAAAGCCGAAAGAAAATTACTTTGGAAGGTGTGAGTTTGGTTCTTTCGGTGTATGGGTACGTGATGCTATAAGCAATATTTTTAGGTGGTATGAAAATAAACGCAAAAATTTATTGAAGGAAATTTACATTTGCCACCAGTGAACATTTTCATGTTTGTTCCTAATTAACTGGAACTGGAAAAGGTATATTTATAAACTTTTTGATTTTCATGTATAATTTTTCAAATAAATGAGGAAGAAGTTGAGAATAATTTTTAATGAACTTCACATATGTTGACCGGCGGTTAAAAATTAAAAAATAAAAGAATGTTATTATTTATTCAGTTGGCACTGATTAAATGCGTTGGAAGATTTAATATTGGTCGTTTTGTAAAATTTCTTGATATTTTTTGGTTTTCGAGGATATCCGTTTTTTTAGACTAAACGAGTCACACACACTCACAGTTAATATTTATTAATGCGTGCATTAAAAGATATGTAAAACCTTAACAACATATTGATAAATAGCTCCTTCCTACCTAGTCCAAAACAGTTTTGAAACTTGTCTTTCCAGTGAAGATTTTTCAACTGTCATAACTTTCACCGCAACACCCAAAGCAAGGCAGCGATCGGTCCTAGGAGTTTCGTGTGGGTGGTCTTCAAATACTCCTCTGGCGCTTTAGAAACCCTTACCCCTTAGTCACAACGGCAACGCAGTCTGAGGCAGACTAGCTGTCAAAAAGTTGAGCGCGGTGTATTTCCATTGTGGTAGTCACAACGAACGTAGACGAAGGCAGCCTTACGCAGCCATCCAAAAATGTTCGTCAACTCTGAACTTTTCCGTAGCCTGTAGTTAACCTCGAAATCGAAAAGTGACTTTTTTATCTTTAAAACATCGAATCGTTACTTGATATGACCGGACTGAATTAAAATTAGCTTAAAAATCGTTTTTAATTGTTCGCTGCTTCGTATGCACGAATACGAACGCTTTTTGGAAAATCCTCAAACTGACGCAGACAGTGAATAGTTATCTGACTTGCTTATTTATTGGCGGCGTCAAGTTGCGTCGCGCTGCCTCATTCTACTTTGTATGTGACTCAAGCATTAAAGTTTAGCTTCCGCCGTAGCTCTACTAGGAAAATTCTATTTATGTTAGATATGTAGATATTTATTCAAATTTAATTTAATACAATAAAAATTGAATAAATATTAAGTCTTGTTTCTTGTTAAATTTTTAAATGATTATATATGAAGACCATAGAAGTAGAAGCGAATTCGATATCCAATTAGAACTAAAGGAATTGTCGGAATTCGTGAAAACTGGAACAACCCCGTACACCACTAGTAGTTTAAATATCGAACAATTATTAAGTCGATTTACTGATTATAATTAATGCCTTTAGAAATGAAAGGGAATTCGATATCTCATTAGACCAACGACATATGGCAAAATTCGTGAAACGTTCACAACCACTTTGCATCTCCTTTGAATAAAAATTTGGAAGCAGTTTCTAGGCGCTTATAAAGAACCAAATTTAATTTGATACCTCGACATACCTAAAAGATATGACGAAATTCGTGAAAATATGGAAGAAAGCCCATTCCACGGTTTTTGTTTAAATCACTTTTGTAGAACATCTACATATGCGTACCAAGTTTAAACTTTCTAGCATAAGGCCTTCCTCAGATACAAAAAACTATCCACCATCTCCATTAACAATTGTATTTTTCTTGGATTTATCTCTGGTGGTTCTATATAGCCATAAATTTTTAGCTTTCTACCCTTTGCGGTTTCGTGAAAAAAAATCAGAATTTTTTACTTTCCACCCCCCTTTCACTATCACCACCGAAACCTCACCCCCAAAATGTCTCTGCTAGAGGTCTACAGGGCTTAACCAAAGTAAAATTAAGTTCATATTTGGTACAGTTCTTGAGATATAAGAATTGATTTTTTTAAAAATGGTATCTCCACTTCCGTGCACCTCCTCAACGATTTACATTTAGTAGACTCCACTTGTAATCCTATATAAACAAATCAAATTTTATCTTTCTGGTACAATTGGTTCGAAAAATATTGTAATCCAAAGTGTTTTACAATAGGCGGCTTACTAATGCTAAAACGTGAAAATACAAAATGAAAAGAAAAATGTATTCTATATCTCATCAGACGTAGGAGACACGATAAAATTGCAAAAAACGTATACAACCTTATTTTTCGTACATGTGCTTTTAAAAGGTTGTACTAATTGTTTGGTGAATGTTTTCACAGGACCTATACAGTATTTATCCCGGAAAACTAGTATTTTCAGTTCAATAAATAATTTGTATTAATTTTGAATTTATTATAAGAGCATTACAAATTCGAAACCAAGTCTGTTAATCACGTTTCGGCCAGTATAAGCACACAAAAGCAAATCATAGCAGACGAATAGGTTTAGGTTGTTCAAACAAATGATTTGATCATGCACTTCACTAATTTACATTATTCTAACATCATCTTGTCAATCAACACATCAATCAGATGAAAACACCCTGAACAGGATTCCAGCACGGAGTAACCTCAATATATTTATAAGGTAATAACTTTAACGATATAGGTGCAAACAAGCCGAAATAAGGCGCACGATTTTCCCCAAATAGGATGGTTAGAGAAAGATTGGCTCCAGCACGATTATTTGATGTCAGAATATAACAGCAATATTTGAATTAACGAAATTCCCACTCCATCTTCATCACTCCCTAAAACCTTCAAAAGAGAACGGTGAACAATTTGCAAAAGATACACTTCGATTAAAAAATGACCTTGGATAGGAGTGCAATAAATCTATTAGTGCACTTCCTCAATGTCAATGAAAATATGCAAAGATCTTAATAATGATACCCCGAAAAACAATCTTAAAACATAAGCAAATCTCAGATTGATTAGAATAAGACACTGTTCGTGATGAAGTCTAAAGTGTGTCGGCAATTTATATCATACCAGACAGCTGGGAGATGGCCTATCCCATTAGAAAATTTAATACACATTTATTTCTCTATCTATCTGCACGTGTGGCTAAATGCCAAATCTTGAAGAATCATCCAACGATCTTAGCTGAACTGCAATAGTGATCTTGATTCTTGCTCAGGTTTACTCTAGGGAAATTAAGGGCAACTAATAAATTCTTAGTCGTTGGAAGATCTATTTTAATAAGATGCCACTTATAAATAGGTTCATGTGGAATTTAGATTTTTGTAAATATATCGAAAATATAAATAGGAAGCATTTGGGGACGAAAGTTCAGTTTGAACTTTAGAAGAAACGAATTTCTTACCGGGTAAGGTAAAATGAAAGTGGTATTTGATGGCAATGTTAACTGAACGTTGGAGGATGGAGTCTAAGGAGTTTGGAGCAAAATTTCAGCTTGATAATATTGATGTTAATTAAGACATCAAGCATCCGGTCCACAATATAATATCGAAATTTGCTCACTTTGAGAGGCCATGACAACTTATTTGGCCGACTACCAGAAGTAATCTATTATTGAAATAAAAAGGTAATTATGTAATACAATTCAAAATCATCACTTTTACTACCAAGATATAATATGAGAACAATACTTCGTTCTTAGGGACTACTCAGCAAATTCATTGTTCGAAATATTGCTGAATTTGTAAGGTTGATATTTGTAGCCTTGAAATACTTCTTATTCTAAATAATACTCCATTATATCATTTAGGAAGCTCGGTTGTCGGTCAGTTTTACGAGGTGCTGTCTAATCGAAATTTTATTGACCTGTGCGGAATTGTCTGATATTTAATTACAGCACGTTATACGATAGTCGGATTACAATTTATAATAATATTGTCTACTATGTTCCTACCTGTTGGACATAAAGCTGTTTTATGTGGAATTTAATTCGTCTAGAATGTGTCTCATACGCGTACCTAAAGAATAAATAAAGATCCAGCTTCGAGTAACAAGACTCTTCCACAAACGCCTTCTGAAGAACCCATCCATGCAATTTAATACATCCTTAGGACTTTACGATTTTGATCAAACATTATGCCCTTACAAGATGTATGATACCATTGAACAAACTTTTCCGAAAAATATTTCGCCCTTTTCGTCGCCTAGGATTGGTCCCTAAAATTCCATTCCATAGAAAGGAGGACCTACGGATTATTGACTTAGAAGGTGAAGACAAGTGACGAATATTTATACAACTGGATAAAAAGACGTAGCTAAGGTCTGAGACGAAGATGAATAAAAAAGCCCAGTCGACCTTAAGGTACAATCTGGCTGGTACTGCCAACCGTCGCGGTCAGCAGTAACTTTCGGCAGTAGACTACTGCTTCAGGCAAAAACAAGTTGTCATGTCTGTTTGAGACTGCTCGGCAGTTGACGGTTGTGAGTGCAAAGCAGCCGCTGTGAGCAGTTGAGGTTGGCAGTTACTGCTGACCGCGACGGTCGGCAGTACCAGCCAGATTGTAGCTTTAAAGCGGCAAATACACGATACAACGGTTGTACCAATTATTGGCCCGACTTCTCGTTGGATGCGACGATTGTATTGTGTATGTGCTTATGAACGACGATTGGACTGCATGTAGTATGTATAGCTGCCATTTCAGTTCCAATTTTGGCCTTTGTGTCCCGGAACCCATCATCGGAAAACCTTATGAGATGCAATCACACTTTTTAGACGCTCCCACTTCCTCACTAGATCAGATTTTTGATTAGGTTGGAGCTTAGAGCTTTCATTGCTGCCTAAATCTTTATATGCAAAAACCAAAAAATTTCACCACTAATACGGTATCCATGCAGTACTCGATCCGTAATACTGAAGTTACATTTCAGTACTGAATGAATTAAGTTTCGCAGAATTTAGTCAGCACTAAAAATGTTCCACTGGTGATCAGCATGTTTCAATAATAGGGGAGCAGAATAGGTCAGCTGGAACAGGAATACCGATGGAGCGTTATGCGATTGTTGTGTTATGCTATTATAAGTAGTATCTTTGATGACGTGCTACCTCTCACCATTGGATTTTATTGCAACTGGCAAATTTTCAATAGTTTGTCATCACTTTACTTATGTAGGAATGAGATTTGCATTTTCCCGTATGAAGGTGGTCGTCATAAATTGTTTTATTAGACTTTATGTCCTCAGGCATTAGCTAGACAATTCTAGTGTTTGTAGGAAAATGATGAATTAATTTTTTGTTTGAATGGATAAAATCCATGGAGGCGTTGGCGTTATGCATACATACCAGTATTTATTCTGCCATATTCACGTGCGAAAGTCAAAGACTCTGCCTGCTTACATAACAAGCCGACTACAAACAAGTATGTCAACAAAATGATGACCGCTCCATGCTTAAGACTTACAAGACTCACAAAGATAGTAATGCAAGTTGGTACTTAGCCCTGAACTTCAGATCTAGACTAGACACTATTCCATCTACGAACCCAGCATACGGATGAAGTACCTTCTTATATAACCTTGGCCAATTCTCCATATAAGGTTCCGCAATCATAGCGCTGATTCCATTGTGATTAATTGCGAATGAGAGAAGCTCATTCGTAAGATCTGGACCAAAGCAGGCCGGTAAGTGGTGACGGCATCGACCTATTGAGCTTCACCAAAGCCTAAAGCAATGCATTTTCCCAAAGTGGGTCCAATTAGTCATTGGATTTAAGATTTTTCTCCCACAACTGCATACTGTACACACCAAGAAGTGCTCGAGAAGTTTAAGTCGAGGCAAGGTATGTTCTATGGAGCATAAGGCAATATACGACTTTCAGCGATTTGCTTATTTTCTTAAAAAAAAAGTTTAATGTAATGAAGTCATAAGCGAAAAACAGCAGCTTCTTCTGGATAACGTTTACAACCCCGAGTATTAGCAGTCTTTATATTAGTTGAGGACGGATCGATGGATTTGGAGCTCCTGCCTGTTGTAATTTCCGGGCAATGGTCCGAGATGCTATTTCTGAACATCATCCAATTCCAATGTTGTATTCGAGCGAACGAAAAATATAAGATTTTCAAAAAAAAGTGGTGTTTACTTTGCGGATTTCATCAAAAGACTGCTCCGCCACGGGTGGGTTCGGAATCCACCTGGTGCAAAAGCTGAAAATTTCGCCAAGGAAAAAACTTTTCTACATAATTTACCGATACACATACCTACTTAAGGTCTTAGTTACGTGTAAAATATCGGAGGTGTATAGAATTCAGGTGTACTTATTGCCGCGTGGTTAATTGAAATCGAGATTTTGTTTACCTTTTAAAATTTTCGACAGCATGTAAGAAAACTGGTTTCTTTGCGATCCGATTAGTTGACGCAATTATGTTATTATTTCTTGCCGAAAATTAAATTTAAATTTGCGATTTACTTAGCAATCAAGTATCCCAAAATAGATCCCATCGTGCGTTTAGTTTACTCAATAATAATTACATGTTGTGTGAAAATTTCTGTTGATTTTTATAACATTTCGTAAGAGCGGACGATTTGTAGATCTTCGGAAGAAGAATTAATTTTAATTTAGAGCCGAATGTTAAGAAAATTTACATAATCCAGATCTTGGCTCGGCAATTTCATTAGTCTCGATAGCTGGGAAATATAAAACGGAAGTAATGAGCATTACTCTTGGTGTAGTCATACACGCGGAAAATTGCAAACGGCTATTGAACTGTTACACAGTTGTGTGCTTCATTTATTTGTTTATATTTGGACAAAATTTACGACTGGGGAATAAAATCATTAGACAAGTTGTTTATTTTTGTTGCTGACATATTGCGCGCGTCAATTTTAAACATACTCGTATGTTCTTCATAACCTGGATTTTACTTCGAACGCCCCTTCGTACGCGATAGGCTTCCACAGCGACCCAATCAAATGAAACAGGATGGCATAAAATGAGCTTCAATACACTATCAATCAAAACAGACTTAATCGATGAACTGATTGATATCCTGAATGCCTGCAAACGTTCAGGCATGATTCAGGCAGATTGAATAAGTTTTGATCGCACTTTGTAGTTAACACATGAAGCGACGTTTAACCTATGCTGTTTTTCCTGTGTAATTTTGCAACGCAGTGTACATTCAGGAAATAAAAAGACGACAAAATAATTCGCTCAATGAAAATCAATCTCACATACGGAATTTCGTTCAACTTCTAATGCAGGATTTGGACAACAATGAAGTGGAAATAAAGGATTGAGCTTTTGAAGTATGCAGAGTTGAAAAATAGAACGTCTCGGGATCTAATCACCGCTATCGTAATTAAATAATCAAATTTCAGGAATAAAATTGTGCAGGATATATACTAGAAGTTTATCGAATATTTGGTATTCCTCTATAAGGGCAATATAGACGGTGTCCGGATAAAAGTGGATAAAATGAAACGAGGATTATGGAAAAACTGATTTAATGAAGGCCACATCTTCATTGTTAAAAAGTTATTGGCATTCTTAGGAAACTTTTAAAAATCTATATATTATTACTAACTAGGTAATACATGTTTTTCAAATGTCCCAAATTTTTTGAAATACTAATTTTAACAATTTTCAAATACAACTTACCAATTGCGGCTGTGGTTTTTCAAGGAAAATAGTTTTTTCTCAGTTTTGAATTGACGTTGATAAAATTTAGATGAAGTGTAGTACAGATTTCAAAGTGGTATTATTATTCCTTTTTTGTGATATATTTTGTATTTGTATTTATTTTAGCTCAGGAAATTAATTTGAACATGCAATTAGCTCGATAGCTTTGTTTTGGGGTCATAAAGAAAAAAATCAAAAAAATGGGTTTTCTACTTAATACCAATTTTGTAAACAACGAGATACTTTATATAAATTCCAAGTTTCAACGTCCTAACATAAACAGTTCGTGGCATAGAAAACAAAATTGTTTGTGTAAAATTCGCTTTTCTCACCAATCCAAAATATGACTACTTGAAGGTTATCATCTACCATTAAACTAAAACATTTCTGCTAAAAACCTTAAAAGGGTTTGTGAGCCTCAAACGTATTCGCATATGGCAATCAGACGAACGAAATGTTCTGGACAGCAAATCATATGTTTATCTAATTTTTGAATTATTTTGCTTATAGACTTAAGCTAGTATTACACTGTTTGACCAAGTGGTCAAATTGTAGTAATAAGCAATGCGAAATAGCGAATTTGACCGAGTGGATACTGTGAGATTAATTGGAACTCTGTGATAAAAAGCGATAACAGCTTAAGTCAAAAAAAAATTTAGGCGATTACGTGTATCAAAATTGATAATTACACTAATAAAAAATATATTAGAAGATCTTATTTTATTTAATTTAATAATACAACCTAATAATAATATATTAAATGAGGTAAAAATCTATCAAAGAATGGCAATTTTTTTTAAAAATGCAATTGAAAACTTAAAAAATGATTTTTCTTATCTCGACATAAGCTCTTATCGTTTTTTACCACAGAATTCGCTATTTCGCATTGGTTATTTCTGCAATTTGACCACTTGGTCATACAGTGCAATCCTAGCTTGAGTAATCGCAAGGAAGTAAAAATATCATATTTAAAAAAAATGCCATTTGTTTGCACACTTATAACTCGATAGCTACAAAACAGATTTTGATGAAATTTTGTATACATTTACAGTACTTAAGTTAAACTATTGGGTGCTTTACATCGCCCCTGATTCTTGATAAATAACAATAAAATATTTACGTTTCCCGAACATCAAAAATACTTCTGCTTCGAGAACGGTGACAGTTTTCTGAAGATATAGAGAGCTCCCATTACATTCACATTAAAACTATTGTCACCAGACCAGATTAACAATATTATCATTCTTATTAACTCTACTCTACCATACAAAGCTTACTCAGCAAATAAATCTGATCCATGCATCCATGTAGGATATGATGCCCATATGGCATACAAGACAACAGACTGACTCATGTGTGCAAATGCACACAGGATGGTAAAATCTTATTCGTAACTATCACACTATGAACTCTTTTAGCTGAATGATTTCTTAGAAGTATTCTCCATTAAACAACTCGAAAACAAGAAATAATAAAAGAAATGTTGTAAATTTTTCGTGCTCAAAGAGTTAAAGTTTTGTGTTTATTTCTTCGCCAGGATTCAGTTTGATGATCTCGACTGGCAAAAATAAAATCACAATTTTATTACTTTTCGAATTATGCCACCTTTATGGATCGGTCTTTACTTTTGAACGGTCTAAAAATCATTTGCCGTTAAAATTATCATATATACATAGCAAACCTATGTACGGTATTGCGAATTAAACTAGAATTACACTGTACGAGTATGTCATGCTGTCAAATATTTGACTATTTTCCCTGGCAAATGCTATCGGATAGTGTAATATCGTAAAATTTTTGTGTTGCACATATTTTTATTTGGAAAAAATTTGATAGAACTGTTCGTCAAATTTTTTTAGTCAAATATTTGACAGTGTGGCATACAGTGTAATAATATAAGCTTTAGTGAAATAGATGTTAGTGCAAAAAAATTGAATTTATGTATCGAATACATGAAAGATGCAATTTAAGAATTTTTGATTGCCTGGTTCCTGTTCCTGAGCAACTGAAGAAAAACGGATCTGGTAATGGGATATTGTTCTCTTAGAAGATGTGGAGAGACTGGGATTTCCTGATCTATGTCGCATCACAAGGTGTGATCCTGAGTCCCAGTCCTTATCCCGATTGCTCGTTTCCATGTTTTTT
This sequence comes from Beris morrisii, assembly GCA_951812415.1. NCBI lineage: Eukaryota > Metazoa > Arthropoda > Insecta > Diptera > Stratiomyidae > Beris > Beris morrisii. The sequence goes on from OX638311.1 coordinate 23,485,847, forward strand.
TTGTTTTCATATCTAGCGCCTGTTTGAGTAGATATATCGGCCTTACTAAAGGTACGATCAATGCCGTCTATCTTGGACTGTCTTGGGCAATCGTTCTCCAAATATCAACATTAAAACTTAGTAAGAAGAATGCTCAATGTACATTAGATTAATATAAGTAGTAAATGATACTGCACAGGAATGATCAATAGAAAGCAGAAATATGCCAGTTGGTCTACGAACTAACGACACGATTAACGATCTTTATTTTATTTTTACCGATCTTTCATCCTTTGATCGCATAAATCAATGCTTAATAGCTACAAGACATTTTTATATTTGTTGTAACTATTTTCATAATCAATGGGATCGCTTAAATTAATCAAAAGCTACGACCTAATTGATCGATGAAAAAAGGGCGAGAACACGCAATACAGTTCTTACTAGCCACTTGACACCCAGCTAAAAGGAAGTAATAGCTTTCAATTGATCTTCACTTCGTCACGTCTTTTGAAGTAACTACAAAGTGAAGAATCATCCGTGGACGACTGACTGGACTTGAGAAGTTCGAAATGCCACCCAAGAACATCTGTGCAGGCTGACTTTAATAAAATTATCGTTATACGATCGGCTACTTCACGGATCATTTGGTAAAATCTCGCGGCATATCAATTGCACAGAGTATTCTTCTCGAAAGCCATAAGGCATCATCTAGCCGCATAGAGTCGATCCACGTGCAATGAAAATGAATGACGTACCTAGTCGTTACTTTTATTTTGCCATTTGCTACGTTCAGGTATCAGGTTTATGCAAATTTCACTATATATAAAACTTAACTGATCTCTGGATACGCTTGCTTTCAAGAATCTTTGAATAGAATAAGAAAAGAAAGGCTCATCCATCCCTGCCTAATTCCGAAAACCTGAATATGAATAATGTGAAAATAAATTTCTCTGGATGTTTTGGTGGGTGCATCTTTCTGGGACTTTGATATGCCTAACTATGGTGAGGTGTTCCTTCAGTCACGTACCGGATAGCCACTTTGGAAGTTAATTTTAAAATCATTTTTCGAATTTTCGAAACGAAAATAGAATCTTTCGAATGGTGAAAAGGTGGAGTGAAGATCGGTAATTGATTCTCAAAGATGTTGAGGAAAGTGTTTTATGGCAAATGCCTGGTTAGTGTTTTGTAGTTCAGAGCGATGAAGTGTTTTCCGTACGGACAACCGCAACTCTTGTAGAGTTGGTTGTTTCCGTTCCCGGCCAGATCGGGAAAACAATCTCGGATTCCATCGGAAAGTGGCAAGATCAGTTTTCGTATAAATCACCCAGCAGATATTCTTATTTTCGGATGCCGATGTAATTAAATTAATTAAATTTCGCAATCTAATTATCTTTTTCAATTTTGTAGATCTGTTATCGGCACTGGACACTACAGTACTGTTCGTTGTGTGATGAACACTTTTTCTCTTTACAAATTTTATTTTGATGTATAGTAATAAAAACGAAATCCACCAAGTCAACTTCTTCTAAATGAACCAGAGATTCTCAAGAACCTTATCGCAGAATGTGTAAGTTGCATCCGGGAACAAGAAGGCGGTTGCCCATGCGCGCATACAATAACTTGAGTAATCATAAAGCGGAACTATCGTTACTTTTGATATCCATTTGAGGTCATTGTATCAGAAAATAATTGTTCTTGTCTTGTGTAAATTAAGTAGGTAGGATTTCAATGGTAAGATCCCCAAAGATGTTTCCGATTGCGATCCAGGATTTGTACTTACTTTGGTCTAGTTTTTTCCCAATTAGTTGGGGAGGAAACGGTGGTAGTGAACTTACCTGAAAGAAAAGAAGAACATTTTTGATTAGTCATGAAGAAGTATTTTAACTTGGCAGTAAAGTTAATGTAACTATTACAAGCCGAAGGTAAATTTGGCGGACAGGTATTACGAACGAATAATCGAAAATTTGATCAACGCGGAGCAAACATTTCAATTGAAAACTAGTTAGACGCCTAAGCATATTTCTGTAAACGTTATAGGGCGCTAGCAAGTCTAAATTAGCGGCTATAGAGTTTTATAAGTCTAAGGAAATTGTCAATGTAGCAGACATGCGTAGGAATCTTTCGAATAGTGAACTAAGAGAGATAGTTGATAGAATTTGCAATTCGATAACTGGTCGAGGTGCTTGACCATGCCAATTATTTTTAATGAATTTTTATAAGAATAGAACAGCTGGTTGGATATGTTGACATTAGAAATTTTGTTTAATTTGGATTCATAAGGCTAACGGATGCTTTAAAGGCATTTGAAATCAAATTTAATTTACTGATGTCAAATAAGAATAAACACACTTGTAGTCGATGCTAGTATATCGCTCTTAAGTACTGTTTTTTTGTCCATTTTAGACGGCGAATGAAAGCTTATGAGCTATGTCTGCAGGACCTTCGCAAAACATGTTTATCCAACCCGACTTCGCTCCCCTATTGTCGAAACTTTAATGTCAAAAACGGTTTAAACTCCGGTGGGGTACCAATAGAACTTATTATTTCGAAACCTGAAAAACTTATCAATGACATCGAAGTTTCCAGAGAAAACTATAACCTTTCAATGTCCAATTAGACTGGCGTAAAAAGCTCTACACACTTCTCGCATGATCTATACACTTCCTGCATGTTCTACATACAGTGAGATGAAATAGCTGTGACTGGGACTCGAGAGTGAACGTGTATAGCATAGCCGCGGAAGTGCAACATTGCCAAGTGCAATAATTGAATTATTTTAAATGAATGATTTCTCGAGTGTTTTCGTTTGGATACAATCAATTTTATGACGAAAAAATGTTATGCGTGGCAGTGACGAATTCCGGTTGTGTATCGAAATTTGGTATTGAAAGGTCAAGATTTTAGCTCTGTGCAACTTTGTTTGTCAACACTGAAAAACATTGGCCGTATAAACATTAAGCAACTGCATGCTATTAATTTGTGCAATATTGTCAGAAAAAATTATCCTACTACGATTAGATTAGCTTGAACTATTTTCTATGAATTGTTCTACCCAGTGGCCTCTTCTTACTTCTGAAATTACATGAGCGGTCTATTTTAATCGATGACTCATTTACGATTAAACATTTTGTTATAATTTCCAAGTTATTTCTTTAATAATAGAACAAAACAGCAGATAATTCCGTTTCTTTGAATAAAACAAAGCATTAAAACATCAATTACATATATTTTGCGGAAGTCGACGAAATAACAGACTTCTCTATCCTTATCAAACGAGAATCAGCACCACACATTTTATGGGAACAAGAATTTCATAATAAAGTATTGAGCCTTACTTACATCTTTTTGCGCCAAGATTATTTTATTTTCTCTTGTTGAAATAAAACGCGAAATTCTATGGTCGCAATTCATGAAATTGACTACAGACAGGAAGAGCTTGAATACGGTCAGATTCGTTTGCTGGTATTTTTTTTATCAGCATTTAATAGAGTAAAGATTTCCATTGTTCTCTGGCCGAGTCCACTGCAAAATACAAAGCCACCATATGAAATTTGCGAAAATCGAAAAGCACATAGACGTTTTATAGATGCCAATAAGTTGGATCGACACTGACTGCCATTAAGACGTATAAAATAAATGATGCACTTTAAAGCGCACATAACCACTATTCATGCGGTGGATACTGGCAATGTTAATATTCCTCCGCAATGCATTTTGCAAATAAAAGAGGTAAGGTCTTAGAACGATTTTAGTTTTCATCGATACGGTTGGTTACTTTGCATACACTCGCATTTATATATAATTAGCAAACATCGATAACTTGAATCGACTTTTGTCACACAAAAATGGTTGGAGTTATCAAGATTTGTTAAATTGCACATCAAAACCAGCAAATATGATCTCACTGTAGTATCAGCGAAAGCGTATTACTAAAATCAACGATAACAGAACAACATAACATACTGAACATTGGCTTCACAATCGGGGACTTCCCGGGAAAATTTTCCTCATTTAATGCATTACTTGTCAATCTTTTTATTTGAGTTCTCGAGATTCGAGTTGTCGAAGACAAATGTTATGACATTTACACTCTGTTTCTACAGAATTTGGTTCGAATTATCAAAGTTCGAATTATAGAAGTAAAAAGTTATCTTTTATATGGTGTTTGTGAAACTATTAAGCCAAGGCATAGAGCTACTGGAGACGACAAGCCACCGGTTTTGTATAAAGCGCTTTGAAGCCAAAAACACGATAAGAAGCGAGACAAAACAGGGTCGTTGTTGTTGTTTTAGCGTGAGAGTGAGTGAGACAGAACAGGTTCGTTATGTCAATTGTTGTTGTTTTTGCGTGCAAGTGAATGCGAAGGCGTCCGCCTTCAACTCAATCGCTGCTTGTCATCTCCAGTATATATATCTCTATGAGCCAAGGACTTTTCCAACCAACGATTTCGTAGTAAGAGCAGTCTATGGAGACCAATACGCGAATTCTCCGACTAGAGGCGACCTTACTCGTGGTATGTCACCGTGGCTATGTGGATAGATCACTCCTTAGGCTTTGCAGAAATTTTAAATAATAAAAAAACCGTATATCAATTGTTAAATGTACTGAGGAGATAGCATTTTAATAAGTACCTTAGGGTGGAATTTCGCGTGATGACCCAATCGCATCACGTGCGCCGTATCGCGACACTAGTTATAATGACTTAATGACACTTAAACGTTATTTTAATGAATAGAAAATAACTTTCTAATAATTTCTGTCATTCTGGTTATGAAAATAACGTCGTGCCGACTTACGTTTCTTATGGCTGGGGCTACTGTAAAAATAATGCATAAGTCGGCACGAACGTTTTATATTTATAGAAAAGAAAATGAATTAAGTTATAATATAACTCAGTTTCGAATTTCTGTGTAAGACTTCATACCGACGATAAGATTTAAAAATTTTGAATTATTGACCAAAAAGTTATATTTTCATGACTGCACGACGTCTGTACGGGCTTGGATAACTTGTAAGATATCCTGTGTTAGTTGGGTGGTCTCCTCATTTAAAAAGTTCTTGGCAGTAATTAATGAAGATGATATGGTAAGGAATTAATACCAAAGATGGATAAAGTTTGGCATGATGATCTACAATTTATTAACCCATTCCAGCCCCTCAACTATTATACAGTGGTGAAGTTATGAATTAATGAAAATTGCTGACAAGAAATCCACGAGCTATCAACCACTACGAATAAACTTCTCTAAAATCTATACATGAGGTATGAGGTACTCTCATCTACAAAAAAATTTGGTAAATATGCCGGGTATTCACAACAACAAAACGAAACAGGTAAAGGTACTCGTACACGAGCAATTTTTCAAGCAATTAATTGCCCGACGACTATTGCCAAAACTAGTGGAGCTTAATGGAGCAATACAGGGCAATATCATGCTAGTTGCGGCAATGTGGCAATGTTTTCACAGATTGCTGATATTGTTCGCCCTATAGTTGCTGTATTTCCACTGACTTGGAAAATTCCGAGCATTTGTCCCCCTTCTGTGATTCAATTGTCAAGTCTTGTTTTGAATTTTGCATTTATTTGTCAAGTTTCGTGTTATAATGGCTTGGAATTCAAATATTTTCATGTTTTATTTTAAATTTTAGATTTGTTTGTCAAGGTTGCTTTCGTGTTGTTCATAGACTGAATTGCTCGTGCAAGCCCTTATTGCTGAATTGCTAGAAATTGGTCAATATCGCTTATCACAATTCAGGAATGAGTTGATGAAAAGTTTATCCACATCGCCTGTTGCGAATGTAGCTGTGTGTTCACATTTTCGTGACGTCAAAATTGACGAATATTGCTGCAAATTGAGCAATTTTAATCGCTCGTGTAAGAGTACCTTAAGCAACGGATAAAAATAACATTTTACGATTACTTGGAATTATAGATACTATACTCGTATATTTAAATACATACTAGTTCCGATATGACAACGTCTTCTCCAAATTCAATGTAAAATATGTAATTGATAACGATAACTAAATATAGTTCAACATTTAAAAAAATACTAACTGAAAACCAATTTTTCTCAATAATTAAAAAGAATGAATTCAAAACTATTGGAAAACATAAAGTTTAGAGGAGAGCGAACAGGAGTGTTAAACTCCGAGAAAATCAGCTTTGAAGTTTGATCTGATCCTGAATTCCAAATCTTAGTTGTTATATTTATAATATCCTTAAATATTAAAAGAATATTGAAAAAGAAAACCTTCGTTCCTTATGAACTTGCAGTAGTTTAAAAAAAAAGACTTTTTAACGTGTTTTCCAAGACTTTTTGACCGTAGCAAAAACTCGACTTATTTGAAAGGATATACTTAAGTCTCATTTGCACCGTTGGTGTAAACTTTTTCGCTTCCGGAAATATGAGATATAAATCTATAAATTAAACACTGATCCTTCACACGAAAAAGTTCGAAAAATCAGGAAAGAAAATATTTTTTCACTAAAAAGCGACCCATAAGTTCTTCTTCGAAGTTTGTAAAGTAAATGTTTGTTTTTTTCTACTCTCATCATTTAATACTCTAGTTGCAATCCATTATTTCATCACTTTACTATATTTAATAACCATTACGATAAATAAATTATAACAAACGGATTAAATATCTAAAAAAAATTGCGCAACTAGGTGATAATTTCTGCTTTGTAATGCAATTCTAGCATGAACAGCTAAAATTTGGTGGCATTCTTTACATAAAAGTCAAGAAAATATTCAGACAATTCATGCCTTAAGAACGAACGAACGAACGAAAAAGGTACCGTCGAAGCAGAGTGAAATAAATTATACAGTTCGCTACTAGATGTCAGTGAAATAAAAGCGCGCAAAATTTGAAAGAAATTAAAATATTGGCTAGAAATTACAATTCCGGCACACAACACAACAAAATATATAATAACTAACACAAAATTTCCCGAGCACAAACGAACTGAACTGACAGCGAACGGTTAAACATTTTTAATTGTCAAATATTTCGCTTACCATAAAAGGGTACCCTACCCTTCGAAACCAAACCTTAACGAAACCAAGCGCCATCTATTAGTGACTACTGCAAATGTCCATTTCGCCTATGAACACAGTACTGAAAAACGAACGAAATATTTCGTCGCGAAAATTGAGTGAAATATGAATTTTTTTTATATGGAATTTGACAGTTCATTTCGGTTCGCTCGGAACACAGTACTAGGCTTTAACACGCATCAAGGATGATGTCTAATACAAACTTTTAATTTCATGATATTGAAGTTGATAAAACCAATTTAGTGAAAGAATTAGTCAGATGCCACGCGTTGACCATTACTAAAATTTGCAGGTCTATTTATTATGAAAAAAATAATAAAATAATACAAATAAAAATTGATGGTCCGAATATTCTAAAATACTTTACTTTTCAACTCGTTTGAAGCACATAAATGCTCCAAATGCTAATTATTTTTCAAAGTCATAAAGCTTTTCGGGAATAAACAATAGAGGCAAAATTTGTTTTTATTAAAAGTAGGTAGGCGTTTTTTTTTAATTAAATCGCTATACTTGTTTAGATAAAGTTCTAGCTATTCATTCATAGCTGGTACACCTATTAATCAATTTAGTAAAGGATTGGTCACAGCCTAAACAATGCGTGCATTCTTAGATTAGGACTTAAGTCTGTGCATTCCAACGAATATTCTTGAAACGCACCAGTGAAAAAAAAATTTTAAACGATAACTAGTTAATTTCACAGTAAATTTTAAATGCATCTGGAAATTGAACGTAATCTCACACGATGCATTTTAGACGTTAGCTAGATTGCATTTAGCCTTGCGTGGGTGCTTTTTGCTAAGGCTTTATCTCAAAGCGGTAACCTGACACTGCACACATACGAAATAAGCCCAAGCATTTGAATGTTTGGATGAAAAAATAAAGGCAAAAAAATGTTTTAAGACCGGGGAAAAATGTGTTGCATAGGAGTGTTTTGAGGGGAACTATTATAAAATTTATGATGTCATAACAACTAATAGAGCTTTAATAATCATGATGACAAAATTTTGCGTCTGAATGAATTCATTTGAGACATTTTCGCATTTTCCGCGATTTTTTCCAGCAATTAATGTTTTGATCTGATATGATGAATTTTTCAAATTGGATTTAACGACTTTAATTGAAGACGAACTAATGCAGAAATTGTTGACACAGTTACCTCATTAATTATGTGTATAGAATTACGCCAATGACGTGATAGATGATCCCTTGGTTTAGACTTAAATTGTTTAATTTATTGTTGCTTTTAGGAGTTTAGGAGTTAGTTATAAATTGCATGTTGTCCGAATTAAAATTGACTAATTTATCTTGGAAGTATTTCAGCTTGTGTAAGATTACTCAAGTTTGTAGTATTTTGATTCCAAAAATTTTACCAAAAATTCCACTTAAATTTTTTTTTTAAAAGAAGGTTTATTTTATTTGGCAAACAAAAATTTGACAAAGCACATGAACAAGCTTGAAGTCCTCTCTTTATTTAATTAGCTCCTTCGATCTCATAGCTTTAAATAGATATTTTGTATTCTTCTTCTTAAATCTATAATGTCTGGAATAACTTTTTTTCTAGGCAACAAGAGATGTCCTCATCACACAGTCCGATTTGAGGATCTTTTTAAAAGTGGTATTACACTGTATGCCATGCTGTCAAATATTTGACTAAAAAAATTTGACGAAAAGTTCTGTCAAATTCTTTTCGTCCAAAAGAACTTTGTGTACTGCAAATAAAATAATGCGACAAATAGAAATTTGACGATTACACTATATGACAACATTTGCCAAGGAAAATAGTCAAATATTTGTCAGTGTGGCTTACGATGTATAAATATCTAGCTTATTTTTTTTTCTCTGGAACAGGTTATTATCCTATTGCTTAACCCATTTCATATCAGCTGAAACTCGCAGAAACTGTATTTTTTCATCCTTCGTGATGCAGCTGCCATTTGTTCACTGCAAACTGGAGAAGATGCTACTCGTCTAGTATCAAAGCGATTTCAGACTATTGACCATAGCAAGGTGAAAAACGTTTATTGCAATGTGTAAATAGGTTGACCTTGTTTATATCTAATACATAATGTTGTTGTTATAATATGCAGCCTCTAAATGAATGTAATGAATCCAGAAAATAAGATTCGAACGGAATAAAGTGTTTTTATAATCTTGTTAGCACCGCATAGTACAATATCCACCCACAATAACTTCCGGCCAGTTCTTAACCGGAAAAATACTTCGCAAAAGATTTTCTTTGGATAAAATATGTATGATTTGACTAATGAATACATATTTAAAAATAAAAATAATTTGTTTGCTTAGAATCTTCCACGAAACCATATCACGTTCTTACTCCGATTGAATAACTCCTCTCGGCTAACATCGGCTGATATTGAGCGGTTGAAAATGCGAAATTTTAAAGGACAGGACAATCTACAAGATATACTTCGTAATACAATAAGGTACTTCTTACACACAAAGCACCGTTTTACTTATTAGAAGGAGCGTCTAATGCCACCTTTTGATTGATTGCTGTCCAGAGCCTTTTTGGGGTTGTTTCGCTGTGTCATTGCCACTTTCCTGCACTGCTCCTTCAAAGGTCACCTAGAGTGATAAGATCGTGACCTAATAGTTTTTTTACCATATCGTTTGATATAAACCAACAAAACTTGCATAAAAAAATAGCCCGAAAACGGGCATATTTGAATAGCTTTTTTATTAAATTTTTCGAGCTAACAATACTAATTTTACTTTATTATTCCAATAGTAACCTAAAATCTGAAGAAATTACCCATAAATCTTATGAACGATTTTTATGCTCGTTGTATCCGCACTTCTACAAATTAACATGACACAGATGTTCGCTTGGTATAATGTCGACGAGTGTACTTAAGACACTGTATACTTGCAGCAGTGTACTTATGACACTCGCTGCACTTTGCGGAAATATGCCTTGTAAACTGTTGTATATCAGAGAAGGAATCAGCAAGATTCTTAATACCGGGGCGGTATTAATTTCTACTAGAAGATGAATAGTTCAGATGGAATCCGGGAGGAACAAAGTAGAACAATTTTCTCACATTTCACAAAACAAACAAGGAATGAGGAAAAAACTCCGGACTTTTTTGAAAAAAATTGTAATTTGGTATAGGAAATTAGGAGTTTCGTTTGATTTGTGGTATTTTTAGATAACATTTGTTTTAAGTTTTTGACTAGTGTTGAAAGGCGCAGATAATTGTTCTACAGAAGCAATTAATATAATGAACGAAATTTATCAAAGAAATAGAATAAAGTCACCACTTATAATTGGGAGGCTGTGGGGAATATAGAAGTAGCACTGATCCATAAAACAATTCAAGGAAGCAATACGAAAGAAACTGTTCTATTCAATTGTTGTTAGCAATTTATACCATATGGTAACATCGCTCCTTTTGAGATATTCAAAGCTAATGTTTCGAAAATCCTTACTACTACCGGTAAGAATTTCGTAAAAGGTGTCACTTGACAAATGGTAAAGTTGGAAATCGCAACCTGGTGGAAATAATTATTATTATTATATTTTAATAAATGGTATATAAATACACACAATTATTCTTAAGCACTAGTTACAAAGACCATCAGCTTTGGTGGAAATAAAAACAATCCTCTAAGATAGAGAACATTTCGACAGCTGACTGTTATATGGTGTTTCGTGTGTAATTTTATGATTCGGATCTCGGCAAGTTTTCGATACTTTGTAATTTTTTCTATGGCACACATAATAAAAATTGATGACAATCGATGCGGTTGATAATAACATGTTTATTTCAGATTGGAAATTCCGAAAATGTTGGACCAAAATCTTCACAACTGATTCAGAAAATTGATAATTTTTCTCTGTAAATGGGCGGTAAAAACTTCGAAATAATTTCAAAAATGTTTAATATTCCGAGATAAATAAATATGCCATAATTATTAGATTTGTTTTTTTTTCTTAAAAAAATAAATTATGCTTATGATGTGTTATGATACGTTTATCCTTTTTATTTAATTATAAGATTATTTTAAAACGATATTTTCGAGTAAAACGCTTTTAGTCGCTCCCAATTTTGTATGAAAATAACTTGTAACTGCAAGTTTCTGTCTATCTTGGACGGTTCATAAATTTGCCATCAAAGCACATGGTATATTTGTCAATAGAAACGTAATACAACTTTCACGAAACAACACAACATTCGGTTCAAGTCCAAATTATTGAACTGGCTTTTCTAAAAGATTTTTCACACGTTATACCTATTTAATTTTTTACTATCGCTTTGGAATTAGTTAGTTAGCTTCTTCTTCGGTCGGAGATTTCGAGTAGTAGTCTAACACCGAAAAAATACCTATGCATACCTACTGTTCTACAGTAGGTAGTAAATAAGAGCTGCGGTCAATTCCAAATAAAATTCATAAAAATTAAATAATTAGATATTTTAGTGCACATAAGAACATACTGAAGACAGTAATACCAACAGGTTGAGGAATGCTTAAAGCAGGAAATTTGTCATCGATGTTCTACAAAAGCAAGTACATTTCTAGGCTATCTTACTTCACTCTATCGCCCTTAGAACCAGTCATATCATCAAAAGCTCCCGATGCAACATATTGCATTGAAATTGTTGCATATGTGCGCACAAGCTACATACTCATATATGGTATTAATGCGTAGAAGAATATCCATATCTTACTGAAATATTTCAACCCACTTTCCTACTGTGTCATAATCGAAAAAAGCACATCCCCAAAAAATAGAACGCCACTTCCTTTCACAAGAAATTGCTCATAATGTTGTTATCTAGAAGTGCATAGCACAATTGCAATCTTTAATGCACTCATATCACTGCCAAAACCATCGCATTAATTCCATCATCTCAACATTTCGTCGCGACGAATCACCAAAAATAAAACAACGTCAGCGGAAATATACAAATTTTTCGCTAAACAAATAGTTGACAGCAAAAAACAACACAACACACAACTTAATCTTCGAAGCATTTTTCGGTTTCATATTGCCTCCGTCTATTTGATACATAAAAAAAAATTATTTAAAAAAATATCTAAAATATTAAAATACGAGCGTATCGCTATGGACATTAAATTGCTACCGTTTTCAAAATCTTGTGAGATTTGCAGTTGCAACAAATAAACTTAGCGACTAAGTTGCTAAGTACACACCATATTAGTACGGTCAAGTGCACACGGTTACAGCTAGATACTTTGCTCGAAAAAAAATTTGCTCGTACTATTCGCCATATGCATAGTGGCCCCAGTTTATCATTAAACGGACGAGTTGAAAATAGAAGCCCACACACTCCAAACTCCGATTACAAGACGTCGCATTAAAATCTACATCTTATAGAAAGAAACACTTCAAGAAGATTGTCACGTGGCCGCAATTTAAAACGATACCGTGGCCTTAGAGTGCGCTTGTTGAGCTCTAGAATCTTTCTAATGTCTCGTTCCGGTTCGGCTAGATTAATTCAAATCAATCAAATTAGAAATCTGCACGACAAATTATAAAGAAATTCGGAAAATTGATGGTCAAGATCATTAGATCAATGTCTGAAGATGTTTTTTTTTCTCTATTCGTCACTATTCGTCTTGGATATAACTCGAAAATCTGTGCGGAGAAATCCAAATCCGTTATATCTTAGATAGGTTCTAAGAACACTTTTTAAGATTTATAAAACGCCGATTCCTTGTTTTGAACCTCTCATGAACTCGCTATTCTATTAATTCCAGAATTCCAATTCATCCTTGATATTTGTACCATTCTTCGCTTTCCAACTCATAAGTACAAAAGTAGAAAATGGAGACCACTTGTAGGAAACAGTTCCCGTACATGTTCCTACATAACTTTAACATATAAACTTAGAAACGGGGCATATAGTGTGAGGCTCGAAAAACTATTTAAACACCCATCAGACATTTTGTACTATTCTATCATTAAATTCCATTTTGTTACAATTTGAGGATCATTTTATGGCGATAACATCACTACTTTATGCCATGTTTTCAGTGCCCTGTAATCACGCGATTTCGCAAAACTACTAGATTAACCATACGAAATTGAGCTTTCAAATCGCGAGATTGCGATAAAATCTAGTTGCAAATCTATTGAAACCGTCCTGTACAGCCCTGAAATTTATGTTTCACCACGTTCACATTTCACCACAATATTCACTTAAATAAAATGTTCAAAGTACTTTCCGAATGCAAGCTTTGGAATTAAATAATTTTATGTTTTTAATATTTGTTCTTGCAGGTCAATTTTATATAAAATATCGTAAAATGTTTTAAAGTTATTTACAAATTTTGACACAACCGTCAAATTTTTAAATGTCAAAGAAATCGGTTCAGGACGATGTAAATCGTTTTTGAGATTTTGAAATCTTGTTACCGAAGACGGCTTAACGGTCATAGCTAATGGAGAAGCCAGGAAAAACTGAAGGCTACCAGAAGCTCAAACTCCCAATGGTTTCTTAAGAGGAGGCCCATATGTCCGATTCGTGTTAGAAAAGAGGATGTTTTCATAGAAACGTACAATCGCTTTATTCCTCAAAAAATTACCTTCTGTCAGATTTTTAAGGCTATATTTGCAAGGATTCTTGAGTTAAAGAACCTCAGAGCAATATGCGTAAGTGAATATGCCGTCAATTGACAAACGGAAGATTTTAGTGGGCTTCGAGGATAACGAATTTATTTTTAAAGTTCAGATTAATCACAATAATTTCTAATTCAAAAATAATAAAGTAAAATTTTTCGGAAGTATTTACGAAAATTACGCAAACAGGAATATTACTCTTGACCTGAAATATGTATTACTCAAAATAGATCATAACGATAAGCGCTCGTTAGGCAAAGTCGCTTGAAAAAATAATTGAAAATTTAATTAAAAATAGTATAAACAATAATCGCCATATGGATAGCGATGAACTCCCGGTTAATATCATTTAACATCATAGCAATCATCCAGACAAGATCAATTGATCAAAGCCAAATGTCTTGTACGACTGGGTACTGGTACTGTTGATGATTTTCATGAATGGAAAATTGAAAGGAAACCATCTCAACGAAAATGAGTTTCTTCACAAGTTGATTGTGTAGCCGACACCGTGTCTTCATTTAACTTGCTGTATTTTTACATACCTACCTACAGTATGTATGTTTGCAAGTATAATTATGTATGAGATGTAAATCGATAATCTTCAGTTTGGAATTTGAACTTATACATTTTTTTTTCAATAATTTGATTATTTCAAGAATTTTTGATGTTATTTTTCGGAAGCAATCTGTCCACACGAACTTTGCGACTGGTACAGAAGGCTGCCTTAAACCTTATCAATGCGAAATTAAACCATTCTGGGTAAGACGGATGAAAAACTTCACTAAAAAGACTAGTTTAGAAAAATGTTGATTCATTGAGTCATGCTAACTAATTATAGAATTCATTTCTGCGAATTATATCGTAGTGAACTATTTCTCGGGTTCTATTACTAAAGTCAAATATACCCAACAATTTTTTTTAACCATATCACTATGTAATATATAAAATGTGACTACAGGTAGCGAACTACCAGCTGTTTAAATGTATGTTTCATGAACCACTGCCGAGGTCTATAGCCCTCTCAAAAATTGTACACGTGCTTTTTAGACGGAAAATTTTGGTTTCTAGATCTCAGCAACCGCTTATGCTAGGAGGCTGAAACTTGGAATTTATATAGAGCTTTGATAGTGGACCGTTTTGCATACAAATTGTCAATATGGGTGAAGGGGTGTGGGAGTGGGGGGAAAAATAATTCGTCCGAAATGCGAAAAAGCTGAGATCGACACATTCTAAAATCCATATCTCCTATACGGTTAATGCCACAAAATTGAAACTTAATGAATATTTGTAGGTATACAAGGATAATAGATCGGAGACAAATTTTTGAGTGAGGGCAGTGGCGTACGAAGGTGTGGGGTGAAAAACTTTGGATTACGATATCTTACTAACCAATTGAACTAGACAAATAAAATTCGGTTTGTGAATAAAAATTGACAAATTAAGTTTGTTGAAAGCAAAATTTTTTAAGAGGGCAGTGAAGCATGAAAGTGGAGGGGATACGAATTTTTTTAAAAAATCACGTCTCATATCTCAGGAAGAGTGTAAGATAGATGTTTAAAATTTTTACCGCTCCCGAACTTTGACCCGAAAAATAATAAAGTTTCGCCCAGACCATTGGCAGATTTTTTTCTATTATTTCTAAAAAGTTAAAAATCTAAAAAATATGTATTTTTTGATAATTTTGCATTCAGTCTCACCATAATTGTTAATAAAAACGCGTTTGGTGATAATTTTGAATAATATTTCATAATTCAAAACTACTTTCTCGATCTTAAAAGGTTATTCAGAATCGAAATCCCTATTGAGCGAAATCCGTTCACTTCTTCGGGCAACTTCCATGCAAAAGTCCTTAAAACCCGTGTCAAAGAGCGTTGGTCAATACCTTCAAAGCACTTGAAGATGACATTTTTTGAACTTTTTTAAATGCTACAGGTAATGTGATAAATATGCTGGAGATCGAATGAGCTCTCCTTCCTGCAGCCCCGATGTAAAAGTCCTTGAAAAAAGAAAATTTTCCTTTCGGTGATGCACCTGAAGTTCTTTCTCTTTCGAGTGGCAACCAAACGAGAGTCCTTAGAAAAGGATTAACTACATGTGAACTCTTTATTCTCCCTTATCCCTAACTACAACATAAATCGGAGTTCAAAATTTCATCTAGAGTATCATATGATTGGCTTGCAGCCTATCGTGACTGCGGATTGATTGTTTTTTTATTTGAACTTTTCAGTACTGAAAACTATTTTAACAAAGTTCTTTCAAACTTAGATCACTTTACGTTCAGGTATTCGAAAGATGTTCAATCTCTCTTTCCAATGGCATACTACATCAGTACCTAAGAATCTTTCATTATTTTCTCAATATCAAAATATAAAAATTAATTAGATAGTTTTTTTTTATCAACAAGTTTTATCTAAAGTAAAAACTTGTTGATAAAAAAAAAACTATAACGATAATTGTATTTCATGATTATATACAAGTTTGCTTTTACATTTTCATAACAGTGAAGGGTTTAGATTAAATTATCTTTACAGCTTAGTTCTAATTCTTTATGCTAGTATGTTTGCAGACTAGTTTAATTCTTAATTATTGTTTTTGACATTTTCAGGGAAACAATTTTTTTAAAAACCCTTTAAGTTTTTACTTAAATTTGTCCGCTTATAAGTTTTAGTTTTTTAATCAAAATGTGCCACCTGGCTTCATAAATAACATCAATTATTGGTGCAATTAAAAAAATATTATTAAATTTGATTAATCATGTACAGTAAAAATTTTTAAAAAAATTCGGTTTCATTCGGCTGAGATTTATTTAAATAAATGATTTTTTCGTTTAATGTAGCTTAAAAAGTGTGATAAGCAGAGAACAAGTTATTAATAGCTTGAACGAATAGCGTTAATTTTTTCATTGAAAAAAATATGTAAATTATAAGCGACAAAAACGTGGAAAAATTTATTTTTGTAATGAATTTCGATTATTTTTAAATTTATTTATTGTCTCTGCAGTCGATTATTCAAAAACATAAAAATATGTGACAAAAGGCAAATGTAATAAAAATAGAAATTCAATTGCTTTCAAAACAAGCCAAAAAACTTATATATAAATAGTTAAGTTGAGTTAAGTTGTACTGTGAAAGATCGATATAATAAAATGAACCGTTCTCCAAAAATTAAAAAAAAATTTTCTTTTAATATATTTTTTATCGAACTAAGCTACTTACTGTATCCTTGCATGTTAAAATAAAGAACCAAAATGTCTTGTTGATACAAAAAAAATTTGAAAATATCTCAATTAATAGTTTCATTTTAAATTTTTATTTCTAATTTGAATTCATTATACAAAAGTTAAGCCTTGTGAAGGTGAGAGATTTTCCTTTGATTTGTTTTGGGTATCGATTAAAAACTGATACTAATTAAACTTTTGAACGGCCCAATAACCTACGAACGGCACATTAAAGCCTAGAATTTAATAAATTTTTCTAAAGCCTCATCTTTGATTTTTTTTCTTCACATTTTTAGCAAAAAAATTAATTGGGCTATCTCACTATCAAAAAGGCCTTGGTGTTTCTCGTTTACCACTTCCGGTGGCCTAAGACATCTTCCTACATAAAGAAAATGTGCTAAGATTTGCGAAAAAAATAAGGTTTAAAATTGATAACCTATTTATCTAACCGATTTGATTTCATGTCTTAAATATTCTAACATTAACGAGCACATTACATAAAAAAAAGCACAATTCAGTTCGTGATAATGACGCAAATAAATTTGAATTTTGATCATGATCGTGATCATACAACCAATAAGCAAAATTTTAGATTTAGATTAGATTTAACATCACATTCTAGAAGTTTATCCGGCTTCTAGATGTGAAGATTTTAACGGAAAATATCAATTACGAAAAAAAAAAAAATTATTACATAAATTCGTTCTTTTGTTTCCAACTCGAAAATTAATTACAAGTGTACACATTATCAACAAATAGGACAAAAACTTTAGAAATAGAAAAAAAATCTAAACATGAAATTTAATCGCAAAGACCATGATAACGCGGAACTAGTTCACTTCCTTTCCATAATACGCGAGATGGTGATGGTTCGTTTTAAGCCTACAATGATCGTGTTATGTTAGTACGCCTATTCAAATAGTAACGAAATACAAACAACATTTAATTATACGTTTTTTATATTTCTGAATTGCGCAATTTATTCAAAAAAAAAACAGTTAAATTCGTGTCGCCCCAATATAAATTATAGCGGAACATCAAACCAAAATCAAAGTATGCCATCTAGAGGCCGGCAGCACACATTTGACCCTACCGAACAAAATAGGAAAGATTAAAGAATTTGTTTCTTTTTGCAGAGTGGCGTAATGTTAAAAATAAGCAAATATTAAAAAAATTGGTTTCGCATCAATTGCTTTTGGTTGAGGTATACATTTTTAGTGGACTTTTGATTATTAAAACACAAAAAAATTGCCTTGGTATTTCGATGATAAGCTTGAAATTGTTGACTGGTAAGTGGCTCAATAGAAACTATTTATAGGAATGATCTGTTTTAGCATTTTTTTTAAACATAAAGTTAGGTTTTTTACCCACTTCCGTGTTTATTTTAATTGTTAATTTCCTCTATTCATCTAAAATTATGTTTAATCGATGAATACTAAAATAATTGGGTTGTAGATAGTTACAAATTTATTATTTGTGAATTGTTGAAATGTAAATAGATAAATGTAACCTAATCATTTAAAAAAATCGTTGTACCATTTCTAACGAGGTTAGCGAAAACGCGACCTTATGTATTGAATTTTTGTGGAATTTTTGTAGAAATAAATCCACGTGTCGGACATGTTTTCATTTTTACAATCCAAATAGCCTAAATGTACTTCATGTGAAACAATCAACTGCAAACATTTTTTTTGTTTTTTTTCTATGACCATGACAAGGATATTTCCTAGGAGAATAAATTCCTTAAGATAGCACTTATTCCTGTATTTTAATGAATTTATCGAAAACACAGTTGTTTTTTGTCCATACGTTCGAACCCATTATAACTCAGTAATTTGTTAACCTCGTAGGTCGCGCACGTGTTGCCTAAATACAATTTGAAAAACCAAGTTCGTTAATATGCGAAATGGTATTAATTTTTTGAGTAAAAATTCAGAACGATCCAAGATATAGGAAACTAAAATTGTTCGTACGTCGATTTTCTAGAACTTACATACAGAACTATTAAAATGATGAAAAGCAAGCTAGTTACACAATATAAAAGTAATTGAAAAATTTGGTTTTTCTACAGACTGAACGCGAAAATGCAATTACATGTTAAATCAGGAAGTTAACCGAATTGACATATAGATAAGAAAATAACGCCAATTTCCCAAATAATTAAAATACATCTACACCTACAAAAAATCCCATACAAAAGTTTTTGAAAAAAAAATTAGTGAGTTGAAGAAGTCGTTGAGCTACGTGATAGCTTTTATTTTTCAGTTACAGAAAACAAGAGAGAAACTTCCATTCAAATGCCCTCACAACTTGACATAGCTACTTTAAATTTTGAATCCGCTTCATGCTTATAAGATCGACATTTTTATATTCTCGATGAAATCTGTAAGTTTGATACAGCCCAAACGTTCGTAACGCATAGAACGGTGACTCCGACGAAAAGCAGTTATATTATGTTTTGTCCATTGTCAAAAAAAACCCAAATCCGCTGGTCGAACTAATTTCATGGGTGTTTTCTAACATTCATGGTAGTATACCCATATTTATGGGTGTTTCGTGAAACATCCATAGTAGTACACCCATATTTATGGGCGTTTCGAGAAATAAACTTTGCTGCAAAATCAAACACTTATGATTATTGAGAAACTCCCATGAATGTACAGATTAAACCATGGTAGTTGAGAAACCCTAATGGGTGTACCCATGGCAGTTGAGAACTATCATAGCTGTAGTTATAGTTGATGATCTCTCATGGGTGTTTACCTATGGTAGTTGGTGGATACCCATGGATGTACACTGTACAACCACGGGATTGTCCCAAAGACTACTACGGGTGTACATCTTTTTCATACATCTTTACATCCATGGGATTTTTTGGACCAAGGTAGATGAAAAATGCCTTGCCCGAAGAAGCTGAAATTTGGTGACCATTCGTTAAATATAACTTGGAAGGTTAAGTTCAGTAACAGGCATTTCGTGCGAGCTAGAAGTTAACTATTTTTCACAATACCTTTGCTGTGAAAATACGAAGGAGTGTATAACAAATTGTAAAAAGGAACATTTTTCTGTTTCGATTTTTTGCGTGGTATGTTAAATAAAAGAAATACAATAGTTAGTAATTGTTGTAATTAATAAGCGACATGAAATGGCAGACAATACAAAAATAGCAAAAAATAACCGTCAAAATTTTCTTGACCTAATATCACTTTTTCATGTGTGAATAAGTGTAACAATTTCTTGGGCGAATTCCTTGGCTCTAGCATACCAGTCTTTTGTCTTTTACGTTTTTACGTCTGCCAATAACAGTAGGGAATACTCAAGATAAATATGTATTTGATTTCGTAAAGCTATTGCAAACTGTAACCTTACTAAAATTATCTCAGATAAGAACTCCGTTTTTGAATTTTGGACTATGTATTCTTTTCCAAAATTTTATTCCAAGACGTACATATATTCTCGGCCCGGATTTAGGCCAACTGATGCCTTAAATACTTTCCAATACTTTTAGGACCTTCACCCAATTATTACCAAAACGCGTACGGGATGTTTTCTACAAACTTATTTTTAGCAATTCGTTCGTAGAAGTTTATTTTGGATTTTCGTCAAAGCGAGGCATTGGAAAAATATCCCACTGTCATGAGTTTGCGTGGATGCAAAATCAATTTTGTAAGGACTTTTTTGTGGAGAAGGAGTAACTTTATTTTACCAGTTATCGTTGACATATTTTCATATAGAATGAAATGATTGTGTGCTAAATTTTGAATTTCTAAATGAATGTACAAATTTTTCAAGGACTTTTTTATGGTAGCTAAACAAAGAACTTGCTTTTCTTGTAATGCTCAGAGGTTAATTCAGGGCCTAATTAACTTATTTTCGTTAAACATTTTTGACCAATTTGTTGGAAGAGTGGAGGGGTGTTGCGATTACTCTCTGCGGCCTGCGTCAAAATTATCTTGCCTGATGAAACAATAATAATGTATTCATCAAAGATCTGATTACTTATAAATTGTATTGTTTTGTACATACTAATGTGATTAAGATAAAAAAAATAATAAAATCGTTTGAATGCTGCAGAATTTCTTTCTGCAAATAAAAAAATATAATCTTTTGGACGAAATTGACATCAGCAGTTTTTTTCGATTTTTTATTTTGATAGTCTAAAAATAAATGATAGTTTCAGACCAATCTCTGAATATTGTATGTTAAATTCGTTATCTCGCTTGAATCATATTTTCTAGCGACTTCTCACCTGGTCAACCCTTATACCGGTATGACACTGGCTAGCTATAAGCTGGAAATAAGTGCATGAAAATATTTTTTTTGCGATAAGGCAAGTAATATTGAAAGGAAGTGTTTTTCGATGAAAAAATCTCATTTTTGACTCTAATGGCCATCTTGTGAATAAAATTGATAACTGATTTTTTTAAAAAATATAAGTGTTTGCGAATGTTATAACAATAAATGATACTTTCTGTAAATTATTAAATATATACATAACTTCTTCATTCTGTAAAGCTGGATGCACTTTACTATCTATGTAATGATGACCTAGTAATGAGTGATTTTATAAAAATTTCACTTGCGCCTGCAATAATTAAATTCTCAAAGAAAATGTAATGAAATTGTTTGTAAACGAATCGAACATTTTTGGTCCGTCGGGCCGTATTTGAACCATAACGAAAACAGCAGAATTGAGCAGTATTTTAACAGTGAACTTGAATAATTGTATATAAATTTCATTTGCGCTTGAGATAAATAAATTGTCGAAGAAAGTTTAAAAAGTCTATATAGAATTCGTTTCGGTCTGTTGGAGCGAATTTGAAGAAACCTTATTTTTTTGAATTGAAAAATAGTTGATTCACAGTTGATTGGGAAATGATACTTTTAATCATTTTATAAAATTTCCTAATTGGTGGAATAGGTGGGGAAAATGCTCATTTTAGCACCCTCTCTAAAGGCGCCCTTCTCTTAAGTTTGCTTTAGCACTGTGCGCGTCTTCTCTAGTCGGGATTGCGCATTGTGGTCTTTGAAGATTGCGCTAAACGCGATAGCACACAAAAATTCACATAACAGAAAGATTTGTGTCTCATTGTACTTGAATTGGAATCTAATATATATATAAATAACACGAGTGCTGCCATAGATCTCAACGAAGACTGCGATAATTTTTCGGAAAACATGTATTTGTAAGAAGTACCTCAAGGAATTGGAAGTTAGTAAGAATTACAGAACAATTGGTCTGGAAAAGTTGGAAGTAGGAATCGAGCAGGTTCATTTACAAGCTATGATTGTATGGATAAGCCAGTAAAGTCTGTAGCCCAATAATGTTGAAAAATAATTAAGTTTTAATCGATCATCATCGACTCCGTGGAACACATTGCAAGACGATCACCCAATTTTGGAAGCTCTGCTGAGTTTTACCCCTCTCCATCTTTTTTAACCCTTCCGATCATGGACTAGTAGGCTTTAAATAATGTATTAGAGGGTGAAGAAAAAATATTTTGACGATCGCAAATATATTTTTATTTTTGAACCAACTTCGATGTCTATGCTTTACCTCATCGTTTATCAAGGAGTACTTTAACTGCAATTTAAACAATTAGAGTATGATATCTAAAATTCACTTAAAGGTACTATGGTAAAGTAAAATAGATACAGATGGTTGCTTTCATCACTGGTGACTCTAGTTAGTCAAAGGCGTACAATGCACGTTAGACTAAACTAGTGCTCGCACATGATATTTTTAAATTTTTATCAGTGAATCAAATAAATCGGTTATTTCTTTTAACGACGGTTCATTAATAACTAAACAGCACTACAAATTTTTAATTTTTTTTTCGATGAATAAAATACATTTTTACTCTCACTTACCTTAGCTTCTGTGATGTCAACATTAAATTCGAACACGATAAACAGAATAACGATTATGCCAACAGTCCTATGTAAGGATGCTGGTCTTCCGTACCCCAAGAGGCCATCAAGGCCTCCCGGTGATCGCATTTTAAGTCCACGAAAACGAACAGATTTCAAAAGTCCTCGATCATTAACTTAAAATTATCAAATTCTAATAGCACAGATCACTAAACGATATCATCGAATCTACTTTGTATCGCGTCGTATATTATAAGATTTATTTTTTATTAATTTAAAATTATTAAAAAAAAAATGAAAATGTATTTTAATCGATCGCTCCGAAACGAAGAAGACGGAACCTGTAATAGTGATCTTGAATTAAAATATATAGAGAAAAAGACGATAGACGGTCTCCTAGATGGAGATCGACAAACGTTCGAAACGATACTAAAGTCAGATCGTGCCAGGAACCAGAAAAGTTTTACTCGAACATCGTTCCAAGTTTCTCCATAAGACGTTGCACCAACTAAGAAGAAATCCCCTTTCGTATGAACACATCGCGTACATAATGTGTGGTACTTTTTGATATGATCATCTCTCCCCCACATATGGTTCTGTCTATGGTGGCTAGGCTATGGATCCGCGGGAATCCGCGCATACGGGATCTTTCTGATCGTGCATATGTTCTCTCTGGACTACTTTGCTCCAGTTGACTTGTGACTTCCAAACTGGCCAGAATCCCTGTCAATTTTTGTTACTAATGATCAGTACGCTCCGGTCGATCCATCGCGCTAGATCGAAATAGCCCATCGTTCCCTCTTAACAGGGTTGATGGGAGTACAAAAGTAAAAAAAAAATCCGCAGTTTATTTTTTTTTTTTAAATTTTTTACCCTCGGGTAATTTGAAAACTAATTCGAACCATATCTTGTGATGTGATACTAAAAAAAACTAGTGCTAATTCTAAATCTTAGATCATATAAAAGAAACGATCGTGTAAAATTTCTTCTATCCGGAAATCATTATTTTTTTATGTTTTCTAACGATTTTTTCACTTTGCTCGAGTTTTTCCTTAATTTATCTGCTCGTTTGTCTTGTGTTGTGTTAGATTGGATAAATTTTTCCTGACTACCACGATCTGTCTTTCGACTAAAAATAAGACAAACGATCAACCAGATTAAGGAGGAACTGGAGAACTCTGGAGAAAAAGACTAGATCGCGGGCACTTTCAAATACGTCGACGGATCTATCGTGCGGTTGTTCTTACGATCTGGCCAGTGTGATGATCGATCTTACAATTGACCTTTTTGTCATATTTATATTTCAATAAAAAATTTAATTCAATAGTCTCAACTTAAATTCCGATTTGATTTTTAACAATTTAATTTTTTAATGAAATATTCAAGGATAAGGAAGGACTGATCGGTTAGGCGTAGTTTTGAACTAGAAACGTAAGAAAACGAAACGGTGAATGTAGTTTGAATTTTTTTTTTGTTCGATAAATGCGCAGAAATTGGACAGAATATAAATTAAATTAGTTTGAACGTGAGAGGTTTTGGATATTCGCAGCGATTTGTGATATTGAACTGAAAGCTTCTACTTACTTCACACATTGAAAAGGAGAAAACCTACCCGATTGGGCTAGGGACAGAGCTGAATGATGGAGCCTCTGCTAAAGCGGTAAGTATCCAACGAAAGAAGTTACATAAATATCAATTGAAATCCAGATGAAATACTAAATTCCTATTTAAATTGTGGTTGGGGAGACGTTAAAAGGGGTAAGGATATGAGATTTAAATTATATAAGATAGTGATCAAAAGTACAAATTGTTAAACATTATAATTAAAACGAATCTTGAAAAAATTTGTTTTTCACTCTAATTTCGCAGGAAATTTGTATGTGACAATGTCGAAGAAGTCATTTTATTTAAATTTTATCTGGTACCTTAGACTGTTACAAAAACCATTAAGTAAACTTCTAAGCATAACGAATTCTCAAGTACGCAATTGATCATAAGATTTATGGACATTTCTATGGAAGCTACCTAAATTCTGCTGACTGTGTTCAGGAAAATTTTGTAGCTGGCCGAAACCAATAGTTACTCCAAGGAATGGGGGACTTTTTTATTTCAAGTTTTATATTATGTCTACATAATATATAAATACATACTTTATGTCTAAAGATATAAAGATAACAAATGTCCCAATTAGAAAAGTCATAATTATGCACTTTTCTACCGACTGTTGCATTTGAGAAGTGCGAACCGAGTATAGAAGTCCTAGGTAACTTTAAAATGTTAAAATTTGCTATTCAATGTCCCAGTTGAAACGTTGACTGATGAAAAGTGCAAGGCTAGCTAACGTGGTAGTCCTCCCAATTGGGATTACCGGGAGTCCCAATTATGAGGATTTACTGTATTTCAAAATCAATGCTTGAATAAAAATTTTGGATTTCTACCATAAAGTGGTCTGAGATACCTAAAGAAGTAAAAATTCCTAAATAATAAAACATCCATACGAAATTTTTTTCCAAAAAATTAATATTTTGATTTTTTTCCCAAGGCGTGCAAGCGAATAAAACCCCAATTTTTTAATGACATTTGTATAGAAAAAGGAAAAAAAAAATGCCTGCAAATGACGAAAAATTATAGTGTGCATAACGAAACGAAACGTTTCTTCCTTTTACACGTGCTCTCGTCTAGTGTCCCCGGTAGTTTAGTGACTAAGCCGTTACTACAGACCACAACACACTGTGGTTGTAGGTAAAACTAGCACTAAATCGTAGAATTATCACCAGCCGCCTAGGATAGGAATGCCTTTCATAACAGAATACTGCAGAATGGATCACATAGTTATAGAATATAACAACACCTTTAAAGAACTTAAGAGCTACTTGAAGGATTGTAGGAATCTCGAACTTACTGTTTTTCATGGAACTAAGTCGTAAAATAGTGTGAATTCCTATCTGGACGTTTCTTAACATATTGTGAGTTCCGTTAGATGAATACAAAAATTCAAAGAATTTTGTATGGAAGATAGATGAAGAGTCTCGATAGGTTTTTTTTTCCCAGATTTATGACTCCAGATTCAACAAGGACTCCTCAGAGCTTTACGAGTATATGGACTTATTGGACTTGGGTGGACTTAAGTCGTAGTGCTCCGAATTATATTTC
Source organism: Beris morrisii (assembly GCA_951812415.1). Taxonomy (NCBI): domain Eukaryota; kingdom Metazoa; phylum Arthropoda; class Insecta; order Diptera; family Stratiomyidae; genus Beris; species Beris morrisii. The sequence continues at coordinate 23,511,741 of OX638311.1, forward strand.
GCCACAAAATACAGATTAACTCTACTTAACTTACTGTAGCATTAGGTTGAAGGGAATGGGCTAGCTAACGTCCGGTTTTAAGGACACCTTGGTATCTCGCGATAATTTTTAGTTTTAATAGGAAGAAATAAGGGTGCTAAGTAATAGGTTATTTCCGCAAAAATCAATAGCGTTTCGATTTAAAAATTAGATGGGATGAAGAGATGAGGATATCTCTACAAAAAGTATTTGTAGAAAAATTGTCGAGGATGTCAAGACTCGATTTGAGCTATTGTAGAAGTTAACACAGTTTTCTTTTAAGTTGCTATATGGCTCATACTTGGGTGATACTGTAACTGTGGAATTAAATTCACGACCTCAGGGTTTGTAGACTGGCGTGCTCTTAATAAGTTTCAATAGTTTCCCTTTCTTTTTCGATAACCTGGATTAACACCTAAATATCGTTCACCTGGAATGATTCATATTCTTGAAGCAATTGTTAAATTAATAAAAGCATACAGCCTCAACTATCAAAGTTCCATTTTTTTTTGTAGCCGTTACGATTGAAAATAGTCTTATTGAAGTCATGACGATGAAATGATAATGATCCAAACAAGATAGGAGAAACAAACCAGGACTTCTCTCCTCTTCTCTACCATATAAACTTATTGATCCATCACTATGCATATTTAACATTAGGCGGCTCTATTCTAGATCTGATATTTGTAGCTGACCAAAGAAGCGTTAGAAACCGTGTTCGATTTTAGAGATGTGAGGGTTTTTGGTAGAATAGAGAGAAGCATGACGATACGAGGGCGTTAAAATATTGTCTATGGCGTACAGGTAGACGATTTCAGCTATAATTTCCTGAAATCACACCAGGCTTCCGAAATAGCTCCACGGAAACGTTTTTTGGATATTGAGGATTTCCAGACCTAACGTACCAGACCAACGCTTCCACTCCTGTCGAAGCATTCTGCAATTTATGAGAATCACCGGCTTTGAGGAAGCAGCCATGATCCTTCATATGGAATATGTATCTGATCGCAGGATTTATTTCACTGCTTATTATATTGTCTCACTACGTTATTTAACGGTCCATAAAACAATCAAATTCGTCGTCATAATCCGAAAGTGTATCTTTGTCCCAGGCTGTTTTATTCGCGCGTCGAATAATAAGGGCTCGGGTATATTTAGAAGAATGTTTAAATTAACCAGGACAAACTATGGGTTGATTGCTCATCTTCCATTAATTTAAGGTTCTCGCTATTATTTCAAATTACCAGGCACTAAAAAATTAATTAATTAATCTTTTTTTTAGGATATTAATCGCCGCAACATTTATAGGCTTAATTTATGGTGTACATGGAGTAAGTGCTTTATTTTTAAAATTGAAAATATCTTGCTATTGAGAATCCTTTTTTAACAGCAATTCTGGCATGATTCGAACAGTGCCAGCGCTGGTATGTTCAGCGATAGAGCCAATTATGACCGATATAGACCAGAACCAGCTCCACAACGCGTTGATCCGAGCTACGAACTAATTGATACAGTATCTTCACAACGAAGCGGTTCGCCGCAAAAGAATTGCACCGGATCGGGCTGTTGTATACCGAAATGTTTTGCGGAAAAGGGAAACAGAGGATTGCCAGGGGTATCAGGCATTTCTGGGCCAAAAGGAATTCAGGGTTTTACTGGTGGTGAAGGACTTCCCGGACCAAAAGGTTCCAAGGGTGAACCTGGACCAGATGGTCCACGAGGGCCAAAAGGCGATAGGGGCAAAAGCGGTATTCCTGGTTACACCGGAGCTGTAGGTCTTCATGGTATTCCGGGTCAACCAGGCGCTCCTGGCATTCCCGGTATTGATGGTTGCAACGGCACTGATGGATTACCTGGTCTTCGCGGTATGGATGGACAACCTGGTCCACGCGGTATTCCCGGAGCCTTCGGAACGAAAGGTGACAAGGGTGAACCGGCACGTGATTCGGAAACTTATTTGAAAGGTGAAAAGGGTGAACCAGGATTTGAAGGAAAATCCGGATTACCGGGACGAGAAGGTCCAGCAGGAAGTCGCGGTGATACAGGTGATATGGGTCCACAAGGTCCACCTGGAAGTAAGGGTGAGAAGGGACCGCGAGGCGATAAAGGTACATCATGTACAACACCACCAGAGCCAGGAGAGAGGGGCCAAAAGGGTGATAAAGGCGAAGCAGCTACCAGCGAAGCAGCTACTGGCGGAACGGAGATACATACCGGTCCACCCGGAAATACCGGTCAAACGGGAATGAAAGGTGATCGAGGTTTTGATGGAGTGCCAGGCGAAAACGGACGGCCGGGTGATATTGGAACTAAAGGAGAAAAAGGCTTAGTAGGACCAGCTGGAGAAAGGGTAAGATTTGCTTCATATTGTCAACATTTTCTTCTTAAAAGAAACGAGCTTTATTTATTTTTTAGGGTCGTGATGGACCGTACGGAAATCCAGGACCAGTAGGACAAAAGGGTGATCGCGGTGAGATTGGCCTTCGTGGATTGGATGGACGAGATGGGCTAAAAGGGGAACCTGGAAAGTCAGGAACTCCTGGAAGACAAGGTCTCCTTGGTCCGAGAGGTCCAGCTGGTGGCGGACGTGGTGCACCAGGGCCAACAGGTGAAAAGGGTCCTCGTGGATTCAGAGGACCTCCAGGACCAAAGGGATTAGACGGTTTTCCCGGCGAATCTGGTCCTCGTGGTCCGGCCGGACTAAAAGGAGGTCCCGGAATTCCCGGTAGGCATGGCCCAGAAGGTCTTGCCGGAGAAAAGGGATCTAAAGGCGAACCAGGACCATTCGGACAGACTGGACCCATGGGTCCCAGAGGTTATATGGGATCACAAGGAATGGATGGACCGCAAGGCGAAGCAGGCGAACCCGGAATTGGTATTACGGGACCAAAGGGAGACGAAGGTATTCCAGGGTAAGATTAATTTCATTTCATGTATCATCCAAATAAATTATGACAAAAATATTTCACATGCAGATACCCTGGAACGAGAGGTCTTAAAGGTGAACGAGGTTATCCCGGACTAAGCGGTGCTCCAGGCGATTCAGTCGATGGTAAGCCAGGCATTCCAGGAAATCCAGGACGAGTCGGCGATAAGGGTGAAACGGGAAGACCTGGTTTTCCCGGAAATAAAGGAGACACTGGCGAAAAGGGTGACCTAGGCGGTCGTTGCATCGATTGTGCTCAAGGTCGTAAGGGAGATAAAGGTGGCAGTGGCTTAGATGGCATGCCCGGTGCGATGGGACCACGCGGACCCGAAGGTGAAAGAGGATACCCAGGTGAACGAGGTTCTGATGGAAATCCCGGTCAAATGGGACCACAAGGAGATCGCGGTACTGATGGCAAGCCAGGTTTACCTGGCCCGGACGGGGAACGAGGCAAAGATGCAATATACAACCAGAACCTCATAAAAGCGGAGAAAGGTGAAAGGGGATCTACTGGAGCACCTGGTATACCGGGGGTGAAAGGAGAACGGGGCCAAACTGGTACAACCGGTTTTCCAGGAATAAAAGGCAACACTGGACCTGAAGGTTTAGTTGGTTTCACTGGATCTAATGGTTCGGATGGCGAACCCGGTACACCAGGAAGAGATGGAGCTCCCGGACGTCCTGGTGAAAGCATAAAAGGAGAACCAGGTCGACCAGGTGAAGATGGACAACAAGGATTGAAGGGAGATTCCGGTTTTACAGGAGATAAAGGTGACCCAGGTAGTTGTAAAATGGATGAATCAAAAATTCCACCGAAAGGAAGCAAAGGTGACAAAGGTGATACAGGTCCGTTCGGACACATGGGCATAGTAGGTTTGAAGGGTGACCAAGGGTTAAGAGGTTTGAAGGGAGATATGGGCTTGCAAGGTCAGCCAGGTCCAGTAGGCCCAAGAGGTTTGACAGGTCCTCGTGGAGAAAAAGGAGATGTTGGTCAAATGGGTTTTCCTGGATTACTGGGAAAAGATGGGATTCGAGGCATTCCGGGCCGTCCAGGAGAAAAAGGATTCAAGGGCGAGCAAGGTATTGCTATGCCTGGTCCGCCAGGACCACGAGGTAATGAGGGTGCCATGGGTCTTAAGGGTGACAGAGGCATAACCGGCAGTCCTGGAGTCGAAGGGTTTAGTGGTCCACCGGGTTATACAGGAGATAAAGGTGATGCTGGAGAGCCAGGATCACCTGGATATCCAGGTGTTGTAGGGCCAAAGGGTGATTCAGGACCAAAGGGACCTCATGGTATATCTGGACCACCGGGCAGACCTGGAATAGATGGTATTAGAGGAAATCCTGGTTTAAAGGGTGAGCCTGGTGCCACTGGTATGGTCGGTATGCCTGGTCCTAAGGGCGATCGTGGTGAATTTGGTAATGATGGACAAAAAGGTTTCCAAGGTAGCAAAGGTTTACAAGGCTATCGTGGATTGCCAGGTACTGCAGGTATTCCAGGTCAAAAGGGTGATAAAGGTGAGAGAGGTAGGGCCGGATCGATAGGGGAAACTGGAGCTCCTGGTTTAACAGGGCCAATAGGTCCTCAAGGACCTAAAGGTGACTTGGGCCCGGTAGGATTAGCTGGACTTGATGGTAGCCCAGGAATTAATGGCGAAAAGGGTGATCGAGGGTTCGCGGGTGTTACTGGACTTAAGGGTGATGCTGGAGAGGCTTCTGAAAAGGGACAAAAGGGTGAGCCTGGCGCTTCTGGTTTGAGAGGTATCGACGGACGTGATGGAATCAACGGACCTCAAGGTCCGAAAGGTAATGCTGGTGTTCCTGGATATGGGCGACCTGGACTTTCCGGAGAAAAAGGAGAGGCTGGCAGAGACGGTCTAAATGGTATGACAGGCGCTACTGGAGAAAAGGGTGATCGCGGTTTGATAGGTTTACGCGGCCTGAAGGGTGATAAGGGTTTAGCTGGCAGGCCAGGTATTCCTGGTGCATCAGGACTGGATGGAGAACGTGGCGAAAAGGGCATCCAAGGGCCTCATGGGTTTGACGGTCAACGAGGTCTAAAGGGTGACAGAGGACTAATGGGATTGACTGGAGACAAAGGTGATAAGGGCAATACTGGACGGATGGGATTAGCAGGTGGAACTGGAGAGAAGGGTGAAAGAGGTTTTACCGGTGCTCCAGGTCGTGATGCTGAAACGACAACGATCGTTGGCGAAAAAGGAGAACCGGGCGACTTCGGTTTAGCTGGATTACAGGGACCAACTGGTCTTGTAGGACCAGCCGGAGCTCCAGGTCACGACGGAGAAAAGGGAGACAGGGGAATAACTGGTGCTTTAGGGTTACCTGGTATGGAGGGCCTTCCTGGAACCAAGGGTGATCGCGGTTTACAAGGTGAAACTGGTGCACCAGGTCCACTTGTCAAGGGAGAAAAAGGTTTGCCAGGGCGCCCGGGCAAAAACGGTCGCGCCGGACCATCTGGACCACCAGGGCCTTGGGGAGAAAAGGGTCTTCCAGGTTTGAACGGTAAACAAGGTCTTGTGGGCTTGCCCGGCCCAATAGGACCGAAGGGTGAACAAGGTGAACGGGGTATTCAAGGTAGACCTGGCAAAGACGGAATTGATGGTATGAACGGTCCAATTGGTCTAACGGGAGAAATAGGACTAATAGGTGAAAAGGGTGATCAAGGTTTACCTGGATTTGAAGGACAGAAGGGAGAGAAAGGCTTCACCGGTTCACCTGGTATTCCTGGTCAAAATGGATTCCAAGGACTTAAGGGTGATCAGGGCTTACAGGGATTAGACGGTTTACCAGGCTCTGCTGGTCCAGCTGGCGAACGTGGTTTCTCTGGACTTAAGGGCCGCGATGGTCGCGACGGCTACCTAGGCGAAAAGGGTGACAAGGGTGAAGCTGGTTTAATTTCACCACCCGGACCTGATGGACGACCTGGTGCTCCTGGCCGTGACGGAGAGAAGGGTGACCGAGGTCTGCCTGGTCTACCAGGTCCAATTGGTTTGCAAGGAGAGCGTGGTGAAAAGGGTGATTTAGGGCTTCGAGGTTTGGAAGGAGTCCGTGGTCCACCTGGCCTTCGCGGTGAAATTGGTTTGACCGGACAATCAGGACGCGATGGATTGCCAGGTGCGCAGGGCATTAAGGGTGACACTGGTCTACCCTGCTCGCCGGCACCCGATTACTTAACTGGTATTTTATTAGTACGACACAGTCAATCAGAAGAAATTCCACGCTGTGAGGCGGGACATATTAAAATCTGGGATGGATACTCACTAATGTATGTCGATGGTAACGATTATCCCCACAATCAAGACTTGGGTTCACCGGGCTCTTGTGTCAGGCATTTCTCGACGCTGCCTGTCCTTGTGTGTGGAACAAACAATGTATGCAATTACGCTTCGCGTAACGATCGTACATTCTGGCTATCAACGTCAGCACCCATTCCAATGATGCCCGTTGAAAATATCGCAATGAAAAAATATATTTCACGATGTGTGGTATGCGAAATACCGTCAAATGTGATCGCTGTACATAGCCAGTCATTGGCTGTTCCAAACTGCCCGGCCGGATGGGAAGGCCTATGGATTGGATACAGTTACCTTATGGTGAGTTCAACGTCTCAATGTATGTTAGATTAATAATTTTTTAAATTTTATTCATACAGCACACAGCCGTAGGAAACGGTGGTGGAGGCCAAGCCTTATCCGGATCTGGATCGTGTTTGGAAGATTTCCGTGCGACACCATTTATCGAATGTAATGGTGACAAAGGTCACTGCCATTATTACGAAACACAAACAAGTTTCTGGCTAGTTACTGTTGATGAAGATGAACAGTTTAATAGGCCACAACAACAAACTCTCAAAGCGGGTAATTTACTATCGAAAGTTTCTAGATGCCAAGTTTGTATAAAAAATTCAGTATAAGATCGATAATAACTCTATAACTTCCTTACTATTTTCTTTAATTTTTAAATAAGAATAGGTTTTCATTATTATTTTTTTATATAAAAAAAACTTGTTTTGTTATTATTAATTAATTATAATGAATGTAAAGAAAGAAAAGCAAAGAAATAAGCAACCAAATGAAATATTGATAGAATATTTTGTTATTATTATTAATAATTATCTCCAAAATGTTTTCCCTTTTCAAAACAACTTTTTCAGTTAAAAGTTTTCAAAAAATTTAAAAAATCCGATAAAATCGTTTTAAAATTTTTTGAAAAGTTAACAAAATTTTTTTTAATGTTAAAACTAAATACCAGTGATGCCAAATACAAAAAAATGTTTTTCTGTATAATTATTAATAAAACAACAGAAATAATTATTTACATACACGAAAATGGAACTTAATTAAAATTAAATTTAAAAAAATTATCAACACATTTTTTTGTTATGTAAAAAAATGCTTAAATACTGAAGTCAATTTTTTTATTATTTGTTTTGTAAATTCTTTTTTGTGTTCCTCTTTTATTTTAATATTATTATTTTACGTGTAAACATATTTACTGCCAATTTTTAGAAATGCAAGAAATACAAACCTTTATTATAAATTAACTCCTCTGACAAATGTTACAATCAAATTTATGCTGAATAAATAAATAAATAAAAATCGAAAAAAAAATCTAAATGTTTTTGTTATTATTTTCCTTATTATGTTTAATAAAAAACAATATTAATCGACTGCAGTGTAACGCGAGATACTCTCGTGAAAAATCTTCATCGATTAATACGGAAGACGGACTCCTTTTGAAAGTCTATTAAAACGTGACGCTACCAAATTTGTCTATGACCTTCCTCAGGTAGCTTCCATACAAAAGTTCTTAAGACGCGTGTCGAAAAACATTGGTCTATAATTTCAGAACGATAATCTCAGAACGCTTCAAGCATCCTTAAAGCCTTCAAACTCTTTAAAACTCATATATTTCTTTTCTAATTTTTATCAGTTTCGCTAAGTTCTAGAAGCGAGCTTCAACTTTCGAAAAGGTTTGACGAAGAAAATTGCATATGTACAAGGTTTGCAATAAAAAGAATTTGAACTTAATTTGGATTGATTCGATTCAACTCAATTTAAGAAGGAGGCTGTATTTTGCACTATTCATTATTTTACAGTTAATGGTAGATGAATGTGTATTATTCGCATTCTGAAAAGCGTACAACGAATCATTCCCTTTACCATTTTAAATTATGCGTGACGACAGTGTGAATTCACATTCTAAAGAGGATGGAGAATCATTCTATTAACATTAACGGTTATCATGGAGTATTTTGCTTATAGCGGTGCAAGATAGGGGTTCGATGGGATGTTAGGTAAAACGCAATTCGAATAAAATCAATTTAAAAATTCGCTTTCAATAATCACACATAATCTGGCTATGCTTTCCGATTTCATGCACAGTTTACAGTAGTAAAACTGTTCTGTAGGCAACCTCCGCGGCGCTTATATACTGCATATGTTGCTTGTTCGTGGAATTCGCAATGAAGTACCTATACCTGTTGGAAGGTATAGGAAGGTTGTTATTGAAAACTATTGTCATTTATTTTTTGCGGGTTACCAGAGTACGCATATAACAATATTTTACGTTAAGTCTTACATACCTTACTAGCCATCAATGTAAAAATAGAACATAAACACTAACATTTTGTTAATGCCTCCAACCATTGAGAATGGAGATTGACACCGAGTACGAACATTGGAAACACGAAAATTAACAGACCCAAGAAGACACGGACAATCTACTATATAATTTATAATTTTAAAAAGAAAAAATCTGCCAATGGTCTGGGCGAAACTTTATTATTTTTCGGGTCAAAGTTCGCGAGCGGTCAAAGTCGGAGTGTATCGTGAGTTGCTTCGAGATTATTAGATTTCTTGGAAAATTATTTTTGTTCTTAATATAAAAATATTTAAAATAGAGATTTTTAGCCGATTAAACATTGAAAAAGTCCGTGTAGACTATTTGAATTTCGGTATATTATACACTAAAAGCCCATAGAAACAAAAACGAATTTGATGCCTTATCAGAACTGGGACGTCATTCGTGTGGAGGCAGGGGGGGCATTTGCCCCCCCCTGAATTTTGTATTTTTATAGATTATATATAACATATGTATATTTATATATAAAAATATATACAAACATAACATCTTGCCCCCCCCTAAAAAAAACTGAAATGACGTCCCTGTATCAGAATTAAGAGATATGACGAATGGTTAAAACGTATACAAACCCATTACTTCCACTTGGGGTTTGAATTTCGAAAAAATTGTGAAACACGTTTTTAGACGATTTCATAAGAAGCAACTTGATATCTCATGAAACATGACGGATTTTGAAAAAGTTGTGAAAACGTAAGCAAACCGTTCACACCCCCTTGGTTCTGGAAATTCGAAAAATTGTGAATTGGTTGGCCGTAATAATCAATTTTATATCTCATCAGAAATAAGGAATGGCAAAAATTGTGAAAACATATACAAACCCTTGGGGGTTGAATATCGAAAAATTGGGAAATGGGTTTGTAGGCGATTATATAAAAAGTCTGTGGAAATGAAAAGCGATCTAATATCTCATCGAACTTAAGAAATATGTCGAAACTTTGAAAAGCATACAACCCCCTTACACCCTTTAGGATTGAATATCTAAAATACTAAAATTGACTTTTTGGCTTTTTTATATAGGAAACCTTAGGAAGTAAAAATGAATTCGATATATCATCAGATATGCAACCTCCTTACACCCACTTGGGGGTTGAATATCCAAAAATCCTGAAAGGAGTTAATAAATAAATATGAAGACAGCACGAGAAAGTAGGAACCAATTCAATTTCTTATCACTTCTAAAAGAAATGACGGAACTCGTGAAAACGTATTCAACCCGTTTATACCCTCTTAGGGGCTGAAAAAGGAAAAAACCTAAAAACAAGTTTTAGGCGGTTATTACGCAAGCACGTGAAACTGAAAAGATATTCGATATCTGATAAGACGTGGGGATATAGTAGAATTCGTGAAAAAGTTTACAACCCCCTTCGCACCCTCTTAGGGGTCGAATTTAAAAAAATCCTGAAAACACTTTCTAGGTATTTATATGAAGAAGCCGTACAATAAAAATGAATTCAATATTTGGGAAGACCTAATAGATATGACGAAAACCGTGAAAATATATGCATTCCATTTTCACTGATCATTTATTTTGCCCCCCTCTGAACGCCTATGGAAATTTGAAATTTTTTTTTATCTAAATTAGTTTTCTAGTTAATTTACATAAACGTACTGAGTTTCAACTTTGTAGCATAAGCCGTTCTATAGGTAGGAAAAACACCCCCCACCCCTGTACCATACTACCCCTATAAAAAATTATATTTTTCCAAGATGCTACTAATATAGCTCTATCCAAATACCAAGTTTCAGCTTTATATCATTATAGGTTGTCGAGATATTAAAATCGGAACTTTTTCCTTTTCACCCTCCCCCACCCTCACCCTCTACACCTACACTTCCTTTGTTTTCTGCTACGGGTCTATTAGGCCTACTTTTGGTAAAAATTTTAAGCATCTACCTTACACTGTTCTTGAGATATGAGACGTGATTTTTTTGAAAAATTCTTATCCCCTCCACTTTCATGCTCCACCGCCCCCTTGAAAAATTTGGCTTTCAGCAAACTTCATTTGTCAACCTTTATACACAAACCAAATTCTATTTATCTAGTACAATTGGTTCATGAGATATCGTATTCTAAAGTTTTTCACCCCCCACCCCCGTACGTCACTGCCCCCACTCAAATTTTTGTTTCCGATCTATTTTTCCAGTATACCTACAGATATTCATTAAGTTTCAATTATGTGACATTGACCGTTTAGGAGATATAGATTTTAGAATGTGTCGATCTCACCTTTTTTGCGTTTCGGACGCATTATTTTTTCCCCCACTCCCGAACCCCTTCACCTATATCGGCAATTTTTTTGCAAATGGGTCCACTACCGAAGCTCTATATAAATTCCAAATTTCAGCCGCCTAGCATAAGCGGTTGCTGAGATCTAGAAACCAAAATTTTCCGTCTAAAACACTTCCCCCTCCTCCCCCCTCACACCCCCACCGCTCCAAATTTGGTCACTTCAGGGGGCCTACCCACTCTACCCAGGAAAAAAAATTCAACTAAATAGCTTGTAGGGTTTGGGTGCTACGAGCCTTCAAACAATTTTGCGTACACCGGTAGACGTACGGCGGACAGACGGACTGAAATTTTTTTTTGCTTTTTTCGTGTCTACTCGTCATGAAACGTGAAAAAAAAAATTTTGAGGGTAGCAAATTTTTTTTTTTTAAAAATCGATAACAATACTGTATTATTGAAATAATAAAGTAAAATTAGTTCTGATTGCTCTCGTCGATCGCTTAAAGATCGTAAGTGTAATTGAACCATAAGGGAATCATAATTTATCCACTCAATTGGAATGTGTAACTTATAGGCGACAAGTCTTAAAAACTTATGCTGTATTGTCTCGATTCGATTGATGTGAATCTGGTAATAAGGATTCCACACTGGAGAACAATATTCAAGAATAGGTCTAACCAAGCTGCAATATAAACATTTAAACGTATATATGTTATTAAAGTCCCTTGTATTGCGAGTAATAAAACCGAGCATTCTTCTTGCAGCGTTACAAATACTAGTGACATGAGGGACGAATGTAAGTGAAGAGTCTAGGAAAACCCCAAGGTTTTTTATAACACCAACTTCAGCTAACGGAGTGCCATTAATTTTGTAGCTAACTGCAAATGAAGATTGGTTTTTTTTAAAAATTATAAATTTACATTTATCAATATTAAGATATAGAAGATTTCTGTCACACCAGGACGAGAGTTCATGCAGGCTAGCCTGTAGCATGAGACAATCCTCAAAAGTTCTTACTGCTTTGTATAACTTTAACTCATCAGCAAATAAAAGAAAGTTCACTCCTTTAAAAATCATACCAATATCGTTAATAAATAACAGGAAAAGAAGAGGACCAAGGTGTGCCCCCTGTGGTACACCTGATGTTATTGTGAAAGATTCCGCAGTTGATGTCTTTATTTTAACACAGCTTGTGCGTTGAAAGAGATAGCTGGTAATCCAGTGAAAAAGATTACCAGTGAAACCCATGGCGTAGAGTTTTTGTAGAAGTAGGACATGGTTGACTCTGTCAAATGCTTTGGCAAAGTCAGTATAGATGGAATGAAACTGCGCTTTACCTTCGTGCGCAGAGGTTATGTGCTCCGTGTAGACGGTCAAATTGCTAAGAGTGGACTTAGACTTTTGAAAACCATGCTGACAAGGAGAAATCAAATGAGCGCACAATGGAGTTATTTTCTGTGTAACAAAACTGTCGAGAATTTTAGCAATTGTTGATTGAATGGAGATTGGCCTGTAGTTAGCTACATCGGATTTATTACCAGACTTAAAAATTGGAACGATGAAACTTGATTTCCATGCCTCAGGGAATACGACTGAGCTTAGTGAACGATTAAACAAGGCACACAGAGGTGAAGCTAATACCGCCGAACACTTGTTAAGAAATAGCGGTGGAATATTGTCAAGCCCTGGGCCTTTAGATACATCTAAGCTATTTAGTCGATATAATACTTCGGGCAAATCAATATTACCTATTACTATAGAAGAATTATAGTTATTATGACTGAAATTTGAATTAACAGAAATATTGCTATCAGTATATACGCCAGAAAAATGTTAAGCAAAGAGCTCAGCAATACCTACAGATACATGCAATTTGGTAATTTATTATCTGAATTCAACGAATTGATGTAATTCCAGAAGGATTTCAAATTGTGTGGAATTTGATTTTCAATACCAGCTATATACTGATCATAACAGAATATTTTTAGAGTTTTACATTCAGAACGCAATCTAGCAAAAATATTATAGTCTTCAGTTAAGCCTGTTAATTTATAGTTTGAATGAGCAACCTTTTTATCAATAATACGTTTTCTAAGATCTTTACTGTACCATCATGGATATGATGAATTAAAAACCACTGTACTGGGAACGTAGCTATAAATAACTTCATTGACTAGTTCGTAAAATGAGTTTACGGCAGTATTGATATCTATATCATTGAAGATACTATTCCAGTCGATAAGATAAAGCTTATGTGTGATAAATTCAAAGTTAGCTCTTTTAAAATTTAAAGTAGAAAATGTAATTTTTTTTATTTTAGAAAGATCTACGTTAACTCGAATAATCAAAGCAGGATGATATAGAATATCAAGCGGAACAAGATTAAAATCGGAACGCGTCACAGCGGTTGATGATGATGTCGAAAGGATGAGGTCGATAAGTTTACCGTTTGCGTTGAAAATTGTGTTCTTTTGATAGAAGTCCAATTCGATTAACAGATAAGACTTGGAAAGATTTAGCGGTTTGTTGATAATTCCTAGTATTAGCGGCTTACTCAAGAGAAAGTCATGATCAACCAGAAAAGGAATATAATCCTTACTTCTAGTTTAAGATTTAAGTTGTGTAGCTGATTGGGTTCTTCGTTTTTCATAACAGCTATGCTGTTTATCACTTAAAAATTGCATTCCTGGATATCCCTTTAATCTATATAATATCATTTCCCTACTATCTTTGTAAACACAGGTAGCCCAGATATTAGTTGTGTATAGGTGTAATTCTTGAAATTTTTAGAGAAATTCGGAAAATTACCCAATTTTTTCGATGTTATTCATAGCATTGACTAAGAACAGACGTTTCTTTAATTGGTTTTATAGCATAAGGTTTGAAAATTTAAATATAAATTTCTAATTTCCGGTTTGTTCTGTTTCGATTACAAGAATTTCGGATAACTAAAGAGTGTTCGGATTAACGAAACATTATTGAATTTCAGTCCTTTTTATGTACCGGAATTTTACATATCCGGATCAATCAAATTCAGAATTGAACAAACTCTGAAACAGCTTAACGTTTATTCAGAATTAGACGCACTCACCAATTTCACTCTGATTCGAAAGGGCGACAAAATCAAATCCACCCTCACTCTATAGACATACCACAGTACCACCCCCTGTGTGAAACTATGACGACAAACATACTGTAGGGTTACCATTGTCACGACGGCCTACGAAGGGGTAGTGAAATTTCCACACCAAACTTTTGTGAACATGCGCACAATTACCGTCCCAATACAAGTGGATATTGAACTGCACTTGTGAAATATACAGGGAATCCTGATAAGGGGGGTCAGATAACAAACCTAAGAAGGGTGGAATCTGATTAAATCGTAGAAACTGCGCACAACGTTAAGAAAAAATGCCACACCAACGAGTTCCTTGCTATCGGTCGACGTGCAATGAACAAACCGCGTCGTTTCGAGAATCATAAAATTACTACCTAATGCTATAAATAAATGAAATTCTAAAAGTGTTTAGTAACAAACTTAGAAAGAAAATAGGTTTTCAGCTGGGACAGTGCTTGCAGTCAGAGTGAAAAGATGCCCCCGCGTGCAATGGTGCAATAGTGAGTAATAGTGCAGTATGGTCGTTGGAAAAGTGTTTCTATGGTGCTAATTCGAGTCCGGAGAATCGCGACTGGTGCTAATTAGGCAATCTTATAAAATACTTGCAACTATTGCGGTTGTGAACTATCGATAATAAAACATGTAAAGGAAACAGCGAGAGTCCATAACGCCGCGCCGTCATTGCTGAACGAATCGATTAACGACCTTATCGCAAAGATTAGTAGATCGCATGTGTGGCCGTGGTTACTATGGAAATGGAAACATCAGCTGTGGACGGGACATAGTAAGCCATGGAGCGCTACACACACATCGTCAAACCGCGATAAATATTCGACAAAAGACGACCTTAAAATTTCATTTCGCTTCCAAGTTCCAAGACGCTGCACGTCGCCGTTAACATCAACCAAGAGCGCCAACTAATCAACGAAAATCTCTAAGGGTCGCTAGGCCACGCAAACGCCACCCTAAAAAAATACAATAGAGGACATTGGCAGCGACTCGAAGGTAAGGTCGCCGACCCTTCTGAAACTTTGAATTACTTTCACCCAGCAACAACAATACACTGACAGCAACCCCTTGTTGCAGGAAATTCACCCAGCGATATCGTGTTACTACCACGCGAACGGAATGGATAGAAACAATTCGGAAATTCGATAAAGACAGCGAGAAATGGGTCATTCTTCCCGGAAGGATTAGAGCCAGCCTTCCGGAAATCCATCACTACACCAAACAGCACACTATCATCAGCAGTATCGGTTCAACGGCGCTACAGTCGAAACTGTGAAGTAAAAAAATGTCCCAGCACAGCAATAGTAACACAAGTGCATCGAGCAGCGAGGACGAGGACGAGCAACCCCTAAAGCACGGTTGCGAGGACCCATGGACGTGGAGTAGACGCTATCGATCCAAAGAAATCGTCCTGAGCGGCACGAACAATCGAACCGTTCATTTCCATCCGAACTGGAGCAAGGGAACGGCCGGCGTGTTGGGCAAACGACCGCTCAACAACGGCCGATTTTATTGGGAGCTGCACGTATCGCAGCGGGTATTCGGTACGAGCATAATGTTCGGAATCGGGACCGAATATGCCCGATTGCACGCAAACTCTTTTATCAATATGCTCGGCGAGGACGAACACGGCTGGGGATTATCGCACAAGGGTGTCCTCTGGCATATGGGAATCGCTTTGCTCTACACGAAGCGTTTCAAGGAGAACAGAGCCACAATTATCGGAATACTATTCGATGGGATTGAAGGAACTCTAACGTACTATAAAGATGGAAAATGTTTAGGAATTGCATTTAGGGGACTCGATAAAGTGAGTAAAGCCAATATTTTCGTTGCTTTCTGTCGGAATGAAAACTTGAATGAATCTGCAATTTTGCCGGTGTTTGTCATTTGAAATATGTACGAAGGGCGAGGAAGGTTCTGAGGTGTTGAAATTGAAAGGTTAACAATAAAATTTTGTATTTTTTTCAATACACATCAAATCTTATAAATTCCATCGAGGAAATATTGTTTTTCACCAGCGTCAAAAAGAAATCACCTTCTTCGCCTTTCTGATGTATTTACCTTTTTTCGTTTAATATTATTTAAAAAAAAAAAACAGATAAGGTGATTGACATGATATTTGAAAAAATTATACTACCCTTAAATTTTTCAAACATGTAAGTCATGATTAAAGCAACACTAAGAAATCAGTTTTATGGGCTTAAAATATGCATTAAAAAATTATTGAATGTCCCTAAAATTTACTCTCATAACTCAAGAACTCCAAAAGATGTGAGCTTCTACAGTTTTCAAAATGTGGATGCTGGTAGTCTATTATGGGGATGAAGAGTATTATAAGGTTAATCCAACCCAAAAGATTGTAACGCATAAAAAGAAGTATCGCCCATGTACGAAAAGTAGAACGGCACAGCACAGGCTTAGTACTGGTGGCAGAGTTGCCAGTACTGGCTAATGTTTCGGGCCCAGTATGTGGCCTAGACCAAATCATTGCCGAGCCAATGTCGATTTGATCACACCGGTGCTACTCTTGGTGAAACTCTGGCCCGATACTTTTTTTTTTTTTTTAAATAGCTACGAATTTATTTTGCTATTATTTTGTTTTTTTGAAAAATGCGAATTGATTTTACTTACACACCTTGCACACTCTCGGGTTCGAACCATGGTACAGGATAGTTATTTGCTAATACAGTGGATGCCGCTTATTGTAATCGCGGAAATTGTTATAAGCCGCATTTTGTTATCAAAACAGTTGGGTTCCATTTTCCACAAACAGAATGCATCGCTTATTTTTTTCTTCGTTTATTGTTATCACCCGGTTAATGTTATTATTTTTGGCTGGTCCCAAAGTGATTACAATAAGCGGCATCCACTGTACATGGTTATTAACTTCCCTAAATATTATTTTATTATATTTTTATTATTATAAGTCTATTTCCTTTCCTTCCATTAAAAAAAATTGTCGAAAAAGGGCTTTTTTTAGGCAGTTACAGTGGTGTTACCCCTTAATGGAGAATTAAGGGGGTCGTACTATGTGCCGGATCAGAAAAATCTTTTTTTTTTTACTTAATTACTTCCAAATCATCCCTAGAATATGAATATGTATGTAAAAAGATTTCTCCGAATTCGAAGACGTTATAAAGTAATAGCCGTATAATGGAGCAGGTGTTCGGAGCTCGCCCGGGCCACCACCGATCTTTAATTGCGTTTTTCTCAAAACTGCATTTTTAAAATTGGCTGCCACGATTCAGAAGAAACTACTAAACCAATTGTACTGAAATTTCAATAACATGTTCAGCGGATCCGTAGTTACAACTGGTAGCAGAATCTTAGCCATATCTGCCATAGTTCCTTTTAGCTGAAGCTAAATTCATCGAAAAAACAGCAAAATGTTCAAAATTTTGACTTAATTCTGGTACCACTTATAGCCACTAGCGTATAAATGAAGTATCAATTTAATTTTTTGATTTCAGATGAGGAGGACAGCCGGAATCATGGCAGCCATTTGACAACTTTTTTTTACAGCGGTCTCTTTCAAGAGCTCTGCACGCAAAAAAAACAATATTTCTCCTTAAAAAAATTACTAATGTTTGTTGAAATATGAACATATATGTGGTAAAATTTTCAAGAATGGGTTATTCATAATCTGCAAAGAAAAATCCCGAAAAAAGCGGAAAAAAACTGGCCGTGACATAGGACGAACCCTTTAATATAAATGGACATTAAGAGTACGCCGTGTGTTTAGGGAATAAGTTCGTTAATGGACGACATCCCACTCTTTCGGGGGTACCTTCCATACAAGAGTCTTTAAAACACGTTTTCACGATTATTGGTCGAACACATAAACATTTTAAATTGTTTCACTTAAAAAATCAAATGTAAAGCAAA
This sequence comes from Beris morrisii, assembly GCA_951812415.1. Lineage (NCBI taxonomy): Eukaryota > Metazoa > Arthropoda > Insecta > Diptera > Stratiomyidae > Beris > Beris morrisii. The sequence continues at coordinate 23,529,594 of OX638311.1, forward strand.
ACGAACGAGTCCTTCGTGTCGTCATATAAAAGTCCTTTCGAAATTCCTTTTTGGTTTAGAAATTTGAGGATTGATTTTGAAATCTTAAATTTTTGAAATTTGGCAACGAAAGAAATTTTTCAGAATTCCAAAATTCAGAGCCAGAAAATATTTGTTGGTAATCACAAAACGAATCATAACTTTAAACTCATATATTTTCTTTGTTATTATGCAATCCATGATGGAATTTAGAATTTTGATGTTGCGTAAATAAAAACTTTTCTTATTTCTATTAAAACAATTTTCCATCAAAAAATTTTGTTTAAAAATGTGGTGGCTCTCAATTCATTGAGTACCGGACGCAATTATATTTAGAACCAACCCTGCCTTCAGGATGGACTAACTCGATTTTCAGCGTACCCACCACGTTACTTGCAACCATTTTTTTGGTAAGGCCTATAAGTTCTCTTTGAAAACATGACTGGTGTGAGTGTGTTCCGCATTTACACTGATTGATTGATGAAGGAGGAATTATAATTCATATATCATAATATATTGTGTTTTTCTCGTGAAAATGTTTCGGATTACTTAATTATGTTGGCTAAAAATAGGAATTTTGTGCTTTAATTTTTGTGTAATTAGTACTTTATTATGAGTATAAACGGGTCTTTCCTGTAAAGTACTTTAAATTTAAAAAAAAATCTTAAAAGCGTTTGCAAAGTAGCAGTCAGAGCTTATACTCAATTATATTATCTAAGTATGTAAGTTTTAAGTAAAAATTCTATTACCTCTTCCAGGTTAAGGAACCATTATATCCTATTGTTTGTTCAACTGCTGCTAAAACGGAAATGACATTGAGATCTACACGACGCGATTTCGTTAATTTGCAGGACAGATGCCGAGCAGAAATAATTAAGCATATTAAAAATCAATGGGACTTATCACAATTAAAACTTCCACCTGTTATCAGGGAATATCTATCCGAAGCCTATAACGATATTAAACCGCTGAGACCGGTAGATAACTACGATGTCCTCTATGATTTCTAGGTAAGATGGTAATAAAAGTAGTATTCAAATTTAATAAATATTTGGGGTATTGTTGGAACACTAGCTAAGCAACTAGTCTATAAACTCTGAGACCGTGAGGTCGAATCTCTCATAGACATGGAATTATCACCTGCACTAATGGTGTTATAGTGCAACGATTATGGCTTTGAATCGCATCTAGGCTATCCAAAAGGGACGTTATTTAAGTTTTCCCGAGAGGGAGGCAAGATTTTTTTCACTGCATATAGAAGAATGTGAGTCGGTATTAAGATGTGGAGTATTTGCGTGGGCGCAAACACAGTTCAGAGAGTACATATATTTATCAGACTTCCTCGAAGCCTTTCTAGAAAAAGATAGAAAGGTCACGGTATGGGAGAAGGGGCATTTGATCCTCAAAATAACTCTAATGAAGCTATAATGATTCGTTTAAAACAAAAAAGGCGGTGTCTCAACAAGAACACCATTGAAGCCCCATGCCATAGGGAATTTTTTAAATATTAACAAACTTTATTTTTCATATGGATTACATACACTAAAATTTGTTTTAAATTTCTTACAGACCTGAATATTATACACAGAAGATACCATCTTCAGATGTTATGTAAATATAGTATTACCTTAAATGGAATTAAAATCTAAAAAGTTAGAAATTATTCGTTAGTATAAACAGAAATTGGACGATGTTTCACACTTCTTTCGAATATTTTAGAATTCGTATCCAAAACTACCATAAATTTAGTATAAAACTTATTTTAAACATATACTAAGTTTCATTTATTTATTTATTATTTTAACGTTATAAAGCTGAAACTATTTCAAATCGAAAAATGGATCAGTAGGCACGATGTGGCAATCTAGTCAAGAGTCAACTTTTGTAAATAAAAAGTTAAACTAACATTTAAGTTATAGAATAAGATTGTAATTTAATCTTTTAATACGTTCTCGATTGTTATGTGAACCTTAAAGGTTAATAAAAAGAACCAAAAAGTTTGAATGGAGACTTCGAGTATAATTGAGTGCTGAAGGACGTAGCTTTGCTATGTATACTTCGACAACAAAAATGTAATTTAGAATTAAATATTTTAGTTCTTTTGAATATTATTTTCCAACATTTAGAAACAAAAACAAAACGAAAACTCAAATTATTTCTTAAGATAGGCAAGGACTATTCAAAGTGTACATAAAAGATGAATAGTCGGTAGAATAATGACTAAATGAAAATCTGTAGATAGTAATTTAGTGTAATTCAATTTAGACTTGTGTTCTAGATAATTATTTTTAGTTTTCGCGTATCGGGATGAATATCATTATTTTAAAAAAAAAGACGAGTGCTCCTCCTTTTCCTCTTTATCCTGGATTTAATTCAGTACTTAGTCCATCGCTTACTGCTGATTTACTGATAAGATGGTAGTAAAAGTAGTATTCAAATTTAATAAATAATTGGGGTATTGATGGAACACTAGCTAAGCAACTAGTCTATAAACTCTGAGACCGTGAGGTCGAATCTCTCATAGACATGGAATTATCACCTGCACTAATGGTGTTATAGTGCAACGATTATGGCTTTGAATCGCATCTAGGCTATCCAAAAGGGACGTTATTTAAGTTTTCCCGAGAGGGAGGCAAGATTTTTTTCACTGCATATAGAAGAATGTGAGTCGGTATTAAGATGTGGAGTATTTGCGTGGGCGCAAACACAGTTCAGAGAGTACATATATTTATCAGACTTCCTCGAAGCCTTTCTAGAAAAAGATAGAAAGGTCACGGTATGGGAGAAGGGGCATTTGATCCTCAAAATAACTCTAATGAAGCTATAATGATTCGTTTAAAACAAAAAAGGCGGTGTCTCAACAAGAACACCATTGATGCCCCATGCCATAGGGAGTTTTTCAAATATTAACAAACTTTATTTTTCATATGGATTACATACACTAAAATTTGTTTTAAATTTCTTACAGACCTGAATATTATACACAGAAGATACCATCTTCAGATGTTATGTAAATATAGTATTACCTTAAATGGAATTAAAATCTACAAAGTTAGAAATTATTCGTTAGTATAAACAGAAATTGGACGATGTTTCAAATTTCGAATATTTTAGAATTTGTATCCAAAACTACCATAAATTTAGTATAAAACTTATTTTAAACATATACTAAGTTTCATTTATTTATTTATTATTTTAACGTTATAAAGCTGAAACTATTTCAAATCGAAAAATGGATCAGTAGGCACGATGTGTTGCAATCTAGTCAAGAGTCAACTTTTGTAAATAAAAAGTTAAACTAACATTTAAGTTATAGAATAAGATTGTAATTTAATATTTTAATACGTTCTCGATTGTTATGTGAACCTTAAAGGTTCATAAAAAGAACCAAACAGTTTGAATGGAGACTTCGAGTATAATTGAGTGCTGAAGGACGTAGCTTTGCTATGTATACTTTAACAACAAAAATGTAATTTAGAATTAAATATTTTAGTTCTTTTGAGTATTGTTTTCCACAATTTAGAAACAAAAGCAAAACAAAAACACGAATTATTAGATAGGCAAGGACTATTCAAAGTGTACATAAAAGATGAATAGTCGGTAGAATAATGACTAAATGAAAATCTATAGATAGTAATTTAGTGTAATTCAATTTAGACTTATGATCTAGATAATTATTTTTAGTTTTCGCGTATCGGGATGAATATCATTATTTAAAAAAAAACGAGTGCTCCTTCTTTTCCTCTTTATCCTGGATTTAATTCAGTACTTAGTCCATCGCTTACTGCTGATTTTTTACGCCATTCTCTGGGTACCAGTCATTATTTTTCTCTATCTGGGTAAGCGTCCATAACATGGCTGCGGTTACGGACACGTGTTCCGTTATGTCAATACTGTCTGTGTTCTGACCAAATCTTGTCAGCATGAGTTGTACCCTTAACCAAACCCACCCATATGATCGATGTATAAGTCGATCAATCTTTCAAATGAACATTACACTCATGTACCATCTTCGATAAAACGATTGGACTATCTAGGAACTACAAGGCAATCTGACTCACTTCATATGTAGCATCTTCTTCGTAAAACCAATTCTATTGGCTTGAAAATTACGTATAACTTAAGCTTGAAAGGCTAAGGCACTCTTTTCTAGGTGAAGGAAGGTACCTACTTCTCCTTTAGTTCCATTGTTATAGATTACATTCCTGGATTTGGTAATTAGTACAGAAGGAGTTTCCCATTTCTTTCTATCAGAAATTACTACCTGTAAATTCCTTTGGAGTGAGTAGACATAAAGGCCAAGAAGATTTCGAAGGTACAGATGGACTGGGCGTTTTATTGATTTTTTGTCTTCTTCTCAGATTTAGCGTATCCACACCCAAAACAACGTGTACAAACAAAATATCTTCTGGCTTTGGTAGCAATTTAAAAGTTCAGAAAGGCGAAATCGAGAAATTAAAATCCAGTAAGACAAAATCTAGAAATCCAAGAATCCAGACAAGATAAGATCCCCAAGAAAGACTTCCATTGGATTGTTTATTTGGGAAAGAAACTCTAATATCTATATTTAGCAATATACAACTCATAAAAAAAATATTATTCAAAGAAAAAAAAACAGCTACAAAAGATTTCAACTACATCATATGAGTCAAGAACAATTTATCCGAAAATATACAACATTGCGTCTTGAGACTGAATTAATTTTCAGAATTACACAATTCTTTAATTACATCTCAATAACCGGACAATAAACTTTTCAACAAAAATCAGAACAGAAGTTAAAAGCTTTAGAAATTAATTCCCAAACAGCTAAATTCTCAAAGAGTCACATAAGTGTAAATAAAATAAAAAAAATTAACATCAACATTATCATAACCTGTTTCCAACTTATGTCCCTGAATATAGGTGACAGTTTTCGATGGAATCTATTGAATCCCTCACCATAATATATTGCTAATTTATTGCGAAAATCAAAAACTGATTACTCCAGGATTTTTGATTGTTACGGTGTTTCCATCAAAATAAGATGAGGTCAGTCAGATTTTTTTTTTAAATCTCTTAATAGCAACGAATATGATTGCATGTTGGATCAAATTTATTGCTTTTAGGAGCAATAGAAATGGAACGCCTCGCTCGCGCATTTAGCGATGCGTCGGGATGGCAATTGATTCGAATCAATAACATGGGTGCAACCAGTTACAATGAAATCGCATCACTCTAATCGCATGGCTTTCATAGTCCATTTTTTAATTTCGTCGCGTGTAGAACACGATTTGCGTATTTTAAATTTTTTTTTTAAAGTATTAGACGGAAAATGGCTAATAAATATCGGAAAAGCAATGCACGTACAATGAAAAAAAATGCTCACTATAACTGGTGTCGCGATGTGGCACGCGCGATACTATTGCGGTCATATTCTCACTGTAATTCCACCTTTACTCTTCGAAAGGAATTAATAGCACTAAATTATGCTCAAGGATTCAACGGATTCCGCCGAAAAGTATCCGCTAACTTCAGAGACATTCCTAACTTATTAACTAACGTAATGAAATTATATAATAGTTAAACCAAACATTTTTTTTTGTGTTGTGATCGTTTCCCAAAAACTAATTTTAATAATTTCTGGATTTTACCTTTCTTGATTTGAAAATTTGTGAATTTTTTTTTTATTTTTTGAATTTTGTCTGTTTTTGGATTTTGACTTTTGCGTTTTTATCGTGATCCGATCTCTTCATATTTTAATCACGTCCCGTTTCCCTCGAATATATAAACCAGGCCCTGTAGATCACGAGTGATAGTAAGCTTAAATGGGATTGGAACCCACGATCTGAGTGGTAGTAGACTATCGCACTAGCCACTAGACTACCGATATCCCAAGTTTGATTTCGTCAAGGGGTGGGAAATTTGTCCCGAAACGAATTTTTTATTTAGATATTAAACATTAGACGTAAGTTTACTTTATTAAGCGCACAAAGCCCGAGGTCTTGCGTTAAACAATAACCCAAATTAAATATTATAATTCGATGTGTTGTATACAACGATCTAATACTTATCCATATACATATTACTATGCTACCCTTTCAAATGTTTAAACCAATGTGGTCATCTATCGATCATTATGTACATAAACTAAGGAAAATAGATCCCGTGTAAATAAATAGTGCCATCATTAATTGTTCACTAAATTATTAAATTAAAAAAAAATTTAAATCCAAACAACTATTATGCCTACTCTAGAAGTTTGGTTAAGTAAGTTCTTTAAGCAATCAACGAATAAGTATTTGTAGTTGTGAATTTTACGAATTTCAAACGCATGCTGGTTTTCGTTTGAAAATTTTTTCCAGTAAAATTCATAGCACTTTAAAACTCGACGAAAGATTCGATTAGCATTTGCATTCGTAATTCCATTTAAATATTAATTACTTAAATTAAATCTAAATATGTAATGAAAGAATAAAATATATATATTTAAATTCAAGTGAAAATTAAAAAAAGTGTAAACTGAAACAAACTTGCTGAAAATCCTTCCGATTAAAATATGAAACCACTGAACTTAATTCATAAAATGAAAATACGGAATTTATTTAAAAAAAAATACATGTAAAAAAAATGCAAATTAAATTTAATATCGTTCATTAGTCAGTATTTTATATCTATTTTTTTAAGGTACATAAGATTATTTTTATATTTCAAATTAGATTAAGATTATGCTTAAGTAGTATAAACTATTATATTATAATTTTTTTAATTTCAATTTTTTTAGAATAAATGTTTTGAATTTAGCATTATTTTTATATACATTAAATTTATTTCTCTTTTTTTTGTTTTAAATAAAAGATTAATCTTATTTGTTCTCTAGGCCACCCGAGTGCAATAATGTGATATATTTGATCAAAATGATAGATGAAAAAATTAATAAGATCGAAAATCGCTTAAACAAATTTAAAAATACCCAATGATGTTTAGATATGATTTTTTTATGAATAACTAAATAAAAATAAAAAATAATTTACAATTTCAATTTTAAAATATGTAATGTGAACTATGATTTTTTTACATTTATTTATTCATCTATATTTTAGTTTCCTCTTAATTTATTGAAATTTTAGAGCTGTTTATGTATTGGATTAATTTAAGTATTGTAAAAATATATGATACTGAATAATAAATGTTTAAATACATGACATTTTCGAACTCTTTCACTTCGCTGACCGATTAGATGTGAATATTATTTTACTTCTTTTAGAAGAGCAGTAGTTTAGGCTATAAAGTTAAAATCTATGGTTTGGGCATTGAAATAAGAGGCGAGATTGTTAAGTAGGCTACCTGACGACAGATGTCTCCAATGAAATAAATTCAACTTTAATGTTGACACATGGATGTAGTAGTATAACTGGATCGGCTGTAGTGTGTAAAGTTCCTGTATGTGTGACTAATTCATTAAGAGAAGGATAAAACATCGGATACGAAAGAGAGGCAATGATAAATTTGTGCAAGCCTGTCAAATTTTTTTGCTCTAGAGTTGTTTTCATAACAGCGTCGGCGTTGAAAAATAAAATACCTTTCATATTGCGGCCCGCACATTTGGCTTTTTTAACGCCTGCACTGAACACATACAAACGCAATTGGAAACTAACACAATCGGACTTCATTAGGCAAAATTTTATTTATCGCCGATCCTGTTATACTACTACATCCATGTGTTGACAACACAGTCGAATGAATAATGTAAAATTTTTAGCATGATCAAGCAGTAGTTTTTTTATTACAGTCGATTGAAGTATACCATTTTAGACTTTAAAAAAAATAGAAAAATTGAATTTTATGTAGTGATTAAACATTACTTTTTAAAAAGGAAAAATGTCGAAAGAAACAAAAAAAATTCTCGATAAACATAATAGGGAATCTGCTCCATCATATTAAATGGTGAAGTATTGGTTCCCTAAATTTAAAGAAAGACAATGCATCTGCTCACCGATGCTGGAAAACTAAAAAAAACCCCGTGCGACTTCTTTCCGTTTCCAGACATGGACAAAAATAACTAAGAGGAAAAAGATTCGGGACAAGGAAGTGGTAGCTCACATAAATGAATATTTTCTAGCTTTTGATATAAGCTACTTTTCTCATCATCAATGGCGCGACAGCCCAAGTCGGGCCCTGGCATCCTGAAGTCGTCGCCTCCAATCGTCTCGATCCAAAGACCGCGTTCTCCAGCTGCTAATTTTTAAAATGGCTTTGCTGTCCTCATCAACTGAGTCTTCCCATCGCTTGCGTGGTTTGCCTACTGGCCTGTTACCACTCGCTTTGCCCTTAAGAGCACGCTCGGGAATTCTTCTGTCTTCCATCCGCTCTATATGGCCAGCCCACTACTTTTCTAATGATATCAAAACGATTGAACACTGCTGAAGAGACCCACTATACGAAGCAATCATTGAGTACAATTCCTTACCCATCTCCATAAAAAAATGCAACCAGTATTGCCGACTTTAAAGCCCAAGTGAAGGGATATTTCCTAGACAAGCAGTCCTGAAAGACGCTTGAAGAAATGGTTGTGGTTTGTGTTGTTGAAGTATGTATACGTATTTTATTTTATTTTTTAAATCCTTTTTTAGTTTATTTTTTTTATATATTTTTCTTCTACTTTCATTAATTAATTAAAAAAAAAAACTAACTCTAAATTTGCATGTATTATTTAATATTTTCAACATTCGTATTTTCCTTATTAATTACTTTATTATTTTAATTATTAATATAAAACTTGACTAATTTATTTTTGTACTACCTGTTACACCAGTGCCCTGTACTGACTGAGGAGTACTAGGGGTTAAGGTAGATTATTAGGCATTGAGCCCAATGTCATCATACGAGTACATGCATGTGTATGTTGATATGGTGAAAATTTTCTAGCTCATTGAGCTGAGTGACGGTTATGTCTCCAGCTCCTTGAGCTGAGAAAGTCTACCCGAAACGGGGCAATTATTTTGTTAATTTCACTTTCCGTTTTGGCTTCAGCTAAGAGGCTGTATTGCCTCCTACTCTTGAAATGGGGATGACATGCCCATGTAGCATGGAGGGATTAAATCAATTACAAAGAAGAAAAAAAGTGTATCGAGCTAAATATTACTATATTTTGATGTCGGCAGCGAAATGTCAGTGCAACTTTAGTCGCAAAGAGAATAATATATGACTTAAATAGTCAAAATGTAGTCATCATTCACATCAATATGGGCTGCAGCGCTGTTGATCGCACTTGACTTCAAGGTTACCCTCTCCTCCAGTTAAATGGTTTGGTTTCTGCGGCGATTAAGTCTCAATAAAATTTCAAATAAATAACTGTGCGGCCATACCATAAGATACTCCAGAAGCATTAAGTTATAATATGTAGTTTCCACAATTCAACTGTAACTACATTCTGTTAAATTTAAGGATCCACGTGTAAGTTGTAATTATCAACAAAAGTTGTTCTATCCCTTTTCCTTACAGCGTTCTTCAATTTGTCTGTTGGCGTTTTCCAATTACTTGGGATAAAATGATTGGCTTGAAGGTCCCTTATAACCCGAGCAATAAATACAAATAGCGCTTTAACACTTTCCTCCCAGCGTACACGCTACAACTTGTAGATGATTGTGCAAATATTGTACAATGGTTATAATGGCTGTTTTAATAGAGAAATACTAATCGTGTGTTTCGCATCACTAACCAAGATCAGTTATTAACTATAAATAGGAAAACCATGTAGTATACTTTAAACGATAAAAATGCGATTATTTAATCATTTTCGAAAATTTATTACAATAATTTAATGATCATCAAAAACTTGAAAAAAGTGAATACATGGCATTTTTTTCTAAATCCTAAATAGAAAATATCAAATAAAAAATGAGATAAAGATAATAATTATGTCACTAGTTTATAAAAAAAAGAAAAGAAATTATAAATACTTGTCGGCGAATACACATTCGTAATAGAAAATATAACAAGTGATATAAATACCACACTACATACAAAGACTAAAATTTTGATATCAAGACAAATATGGCAAGCGTCAATACAGCAATATTTTACGTATGTAAAAATTGTACAATTTCTAATTAAAGTTCATCGTTAAATTGATGGATCTTTTGTAAATGATCGCCATAGTCCGTTACTTCACTACCAACAAAAGTATCGTAATTATCGATAATTTCTTGATACGAAAGACGATCGTCGTGATCTTCATCGGCCGATGCGAACAAGTGATCGACTTCTTCGGTCGCGACTTCATCATTGCTCGGTATAATCCACGATAGAATTTCGTTGCCATTTAAATATCCGTCATTGTCCTTGTCGAAATCATTATCGAATTTCTCCTTTTCCGTAATTAACCATTCTTTATCCTGATCGTTGGCCGATTCGGCAACGAATTCTTTGAAATCGATCAGACCGTCCTTATTTGAATCCTTATCGCGAAGTGTTTGTGCTAATACGAGCGGCAACATTTCCGGATGTTCTTCGGGCGTTTGAAAAAGAACAAATTCGTCGGGACTAAGTAAGCCGTCTTTATTCTGATCGGCCGTATCGAACATGTCTCTATCATCGGTCATCATTTTCTGTTCCTCTTCCAATTGCGGATTCATGAGCGGATCTTTCTTTTCATTTTCGCTATCGGCTCCAAATACATCACGCATATATTCCTGCCAGGTGATTTTGCCATCGGCATTTTCATCGATTTCTTCGAACCTTTCGGCAGCCTCCTCTTCGGATAACGTTCTGTGAAAGTATATTTGTCAATTAGGCTTCGAACTTGTTAAGTAGCCATCATAGTGATTACTGTCGAATCTATCGAAATGTTGCCGACAAACACTTGAAGACACAACAGTAATGATATGATGATCATAGAAATTAGTAACGTTAATCTTAGGTATATGTACATCATATCACATTTATTTCTCGTTTCAACACTCAACATTCATATCAAATACATCTTCATTCACCATTCCCAAAGCCCTCTTAAAAATTTTAATTTCGCAAAAATATTTTGCTAGAAACAATCGCATCACCGGATGAGATAAGCTTTACGCGACCTGTGACCATCGTCTTGAAATTTGAAATGTGCTGGGTTAGTGGGTCCATTACTTTTTTTAAGATTAGGGACTATAATAAATTTGTGATAAGTGGTTGCTGACAGTAGAATAATAATTTTTTTAAAGTAATTGAGTTAATTTTTCGTTACTTTCGCATTTTTAACGGAAAATGCAAATTCGATTACTGTCCGTGCTTAGCTACGACCCTTTATTCATTCGTTGCCATGTAAAACAATACCCGATTACTCAAAAGCTCGAGAATACTAATTAGTTCAGTTAGATGCAAATTAGAATATGTTCATGTGATTTGGGAGGATTTCGCCATTCAGAAAACTGGATATCCAGACCTGGGGGCACAGCTGCATACTCGCTTTAGTGAATGTAACCCGTTAAGGATACAGACTACTTAATTCTGCAGCTCAAATTCTCTAGGGGATTTTCAACGAGGATCCCTAGCAGAGAGGGGTGGAATGTGGGCCAGCACCATGAAGGGGACTTACATATCTACACAGACGGGGCGAAGACAGACGCGGATACGGGTGTTGCAGTATTCTCCGCTGACATGAACCATAGCGAGGCATTCAGAATACTGGACTGGTGTAGCGTATTTTAGGCAGAGATTTTTATTTTATTTTTTATTTTATATTTACATATTTGTGTAATTTTGAATTTTATTATTACTATTTTCATTTTTATTTCTTATTTATATGATTATTATGAATTTAAAAATGTTTAAAGATTAAAAAGCAAATTCGCGAAATGATCAGAGCACTGCAACTCTCACACAAGCTTCGCTTATGTGAGTAGTGAGCAAAATATTATTTGTTAAAACTTTGTAAATAAAGAAATAGCTGCAATTAATAAAAAAAAGATGATGGGGATCGTTCAAGCTTGCAATCTGCTAGAAGCTTGTGCAATGCGGAACAAACCCGTCGTCACCCTAACAGATAGTCAGGCGGCGATTAAGGCGCTCGACTCACACTTGACCAAATCCAGCCTCGTGAGGATATGTAGCGATAAGAATAGTTCGTTATGCACACATTTTAACATAACCATTTGTTGGGTTCCGGGTCACAGCTAGATTCCGGACAACGAGGCTGTGGATGAACTAGCAAGGAGAGGTTCGGCGCTGAATCAAGCGCAAGCTCTTTTAGTGAGGAGGCCAATTGAGGACAGTAAGCACGCTATCGACGTGACGGTCATATTGGAGGCTAGCACGATGGTTGGGTCCCACATCGTCTCTCGTGGCCAGGGAGCTCTGGCCGGCCCTGATTTCAAGCAGGATAAAATTTGTCTTACTAAGAGATAGGAATACTCTTCGTATCCTTCCTATCCTACTCTTCGTAGCTGCAGTTTGTCTGGCTGGCAGGATGATTTATCTGAGATGGTCTTACGGGTTCACGGGTATTTCTCTTCCCCGTACATGTGGGATCACAATGAACCAATTGGCGGTCTACGTGTTTCACCGCTATACTTGTAGGCGCGTTCAGCGGGCGAGTATTTCGGGGAAATTGAACTAGAGGGATAAGACAACTAATTTCATTACTACAGCTATCGTGAAAATATCTATAGTAGATGCTGACTACTCCGACGTTTCGACGATAGTCAAGGGAGTCCAACGCAAGCTCCGAACACGAGCGAATGAGAGATGTTGGTTGGGTGCTCCTTCCCAAACATGCCACTTGTGGAATTTTCCAAGATCTGATGGTGTAAAATATTTTTTGCGTAGTGCGTAGCTTTCAGTTATTTGCAAAGCTGTTTGTTCGTCCGTTAAAAGATTTTTTGTTCTAGCAAGCCAAGAAGACGATTTAATTATCCTGTAATTATCAAATTGCGGAAATTTCGTATGTTGAGGCCATGTCTTTTCAAAATTTCGTTTGTAAAATATTTTTTTTCGTGATGTTACGTGCTTCTATATTGTTCCACATGCGCTTTCTCTCTTTGTTAAACTTTGTGAATTTTGTATTCCACCAAATTGTTGACTTGAGTTGGCTTGGCGATCTCCTTGTAGTGTAAAGTAACTATGACTTTCTGAAGGATTGATTTTTCATGATTGATAATTGTGTTTGGAATGTTGTTATATAGATAAATTAGTAATTGTGTTTTCATAGTCTTTTCATGTATGTGTTAATCATTATTGGTGAAGTCAAAAATAGTTAGTTCGATTATTGAAATCGAATTAATAAAGTATTGTTATTTCTATTGATTTTAATTTCTTTATATCTTTTAGGTATCAAATTAATTTTACTTATGCGGGCCCGTTATATAAGCACCTAGAAAATATTGTAATTTTTGAGTGTAAAGTGAATGTGTACATTTTCACGAATTCCGATATATTTCTTAGATCTAATGAGATATCGAATTTGCGTTCACTTCTAAAGGCTTTAAGAATAATCTGGAAGAAATAGATTTAAGCATATTTCGATATTCAACCACTAGGGAGTGTAAGCTTTTGTTCAAGTTTTCACGAATTGCGACAAATCTTTTAGGTTTAATGATATCAAATACGCTATTACTTCTATGGGCTCTATAGATAATGATCTGAAAATTAATTTCAGGATTATGTGATTTTAAACCCTTAAAAGGGTGTAAAATGATTGTGTACGATTTTACGAACTCCGATATACAGTATAACTTCTCTATAGCGGACACCTTTGGGGAATTCAAAAGTGTCCGCTATAAAGAGGTGTCCGCTTTTCGGGGGTATTGAGTTTAATACCTAATTCATTGGGGAATAAAGAACTGTGCTCTATAGGGAGGTGTCTGGTTTTCGGAGGTGTCCGGTAATAGAAGTTTCACTGTATTATTAAAATTGATGAGATGTCAAATTGTTTTTTTTACTTTAAAGTGCTTTCTATATAATCGCATAAAAGTCGGTCTCAGAATTTTTTATATTCAACTCCTAACGGGATATGGCGATATTTTATCTGGTATGTTTTTCGAAATTGAAAGAAAAATAACTAAGTTTTATTATTTTTGGACAGACGTCTGGATCGCGTTTAATACTGAGATGCGGTGTAGGTTACTATGTGACTGACAACCTAAAGGGGGGGCTATTTGGAACGCCGGACTCTACCTAAAAAATAATAAAGTTGCGTCCAGGGGAGTTCGCTGAATATAAAATGTTTAAAGAGTTTGTGTATGTGAAGACACATGTGCCACAAAAAATAGCAGAGGGATAAGAATTTTTCTAAAAAATCACGTCTGATATCTTAAGAACTATTTCAGGTAGGATCTTGGAATTCGTACGGGAGGTAGGCTCGATAGACCTTATCAGAGGAAAAAAATTTCGGAGGTGAGAGAAAAAATCCTGTTTCTATATCTCGAGAACTGCTAATGCAATTTGAAATTTAAGTATTAAGTAGATTTTAAAAATATAATTTTAATGGTGGTAGTATGGTACGCTGCTTTATTGGATTCCATCAAATACATTAAACTACGTAGCTTCAGTTTTCATTGAACTCAGAAAGACTCTTGATACAGTCAGCCACGATCTATTATAAAAGTTTCAGCAATTGAGTATTCGTGGAAAGCCCCATACCTTAATTAAAGACTATCCTTTTAACATATACAGTAAAGAAAGACGCTTCAACTTGTGAATTACACAAAGATCGATCCTGAGACCGACATTGTATCTCATATAATATTCATAACCTACAAAATGCAGGCCTTTTCAAGAAACATATTACATTTGCGGATGATACCAGTCGGTTGAATAAGAGTGACAGTCAGATAATCTTAGAAACAAAATTAAACCACGCGCTTCCTACATTTGGTGGATGGTTAATTGGTAATAGAATTTCTCTAAATGCCACAAAACAAATTATATTGAAAAACAAGCCTGATATTGAACTTCATCTTCAAATTGGTGGAAAGAAAATTTCTAGAGTCAATCAGACTAAGTCCTAGGATTAATCGTTGATGAAAACCTAAACTGGACAACTCATATGAAAGCTGTACACCAAAAATAGCTTCTTTTATATGATTATTAAGACGCAACCATCATATTGACTATCAGGTGAAAGGCCTCATATTCAATGCATTCATCCTATCCAATATCACTCATGGACTACTCTCATGGAGCCAAACAGCTTTGCATAATCTAAAAAAATTGCGAGACTAATGAACAAAGGAATAAAAGCAGTATACAATCTTACTCGTCTTACGCATTCAACGACTCTCTACTCTGAGACGTTAACAAGATATGAGCTTACAACAGTAAAATTGATATACAGTAGAATCTGAAGAAGTGACCACCTTCCTATCATTTTTTTACGGTCCCGATGTAAATCAGAAACGGATTTTATTTGTTAAATTATTTTTATAATCTGACCAATCGAATAAAGTGACCAGTTTTGGACAGTCCCTCGGGTGGTCACTATATAGAGGTTCTACTGTACATTTAGTTAAGGGGCCGCACTGTTCCGTTCTGGCTTTACTTATGACGCTGTGCTGCATCCGACTCTTAAACTGTGGAAGACTTTCCCATGAAGCATGAAGGGATTAAATTAATTACTATAATGATGACCCTAGTTTCATCTCCAGTAACAATTAATCGTATAATTTCATACGCAGTAGAGCTCAAAACATGTTTGGCAAAGCGCGACGCATTCGGGTTTTAAAATTAGTTTTAGCAATACTAAATTATTTAGTTTTGCAAGAGGTTGTGTGTATTGCACTTCCAGAGCGGGGATCTCTCTCTCTCCGCCTGCTTTGAAACGACTTGTTAACTTATCTTCTTTGATGACAATAGAAAGCAAGACATTTAATGATGGCCCGAAAATCAATTTTGTGCATATTTTAAATTTTATTCGTCTGTGGCTTGCTTATTGGACAAGGTAGGATCAAGTCCAAGATTGGTATGTACAGTACCTGGCCAAATTATTAGACGCACTTAAAAGTTTTACCAAGAACTGGATTCAGATCCTTCTAAAGCGCTTTATTTGATGTTTGGGGGATGCGTAAACCGCTCTATCTAGATTCGTATTTCTGTTATCTATTTGGTATCACCGACAACGTTGCAGTTTCCCCAGGACTCACTTGTCTATAAATTAAAACAAATGGGGCTACCAGGCTCAGTTTCCGCGACGGTTTTGAACAAGTAGGACGTATTTTGGTTTTTGCCTCCGTATTGCAGGATTTTTGTATGTTTATGAACTGTGTTGTAATTTAGAAGTGTTTCTTATTATTTTCAAAGACATTTAAGTTTTGTGTTAAGTTTAATTAAAATTTAAAAAATGAGTAGAGCCAGAGATCTCACGAAAGAGAAAATCCACGAAGTGAAGGTCTTGATCGATGTCAAAATTTTTTCGAATCGAGAAATTTCCCGGAGATTGAATATTTCTGAGGATTCTGTAAGACGAATTAAAGGAAAAGCTCAAAATAATGAAGATTTGGGTCCTCAAAGGAACAATAACTGTGGCCGCAAATCAAAATAAACCACGGGTTGAACGACTCCTCAAGAAATATGCGTGGAAAATCGGTTTGCTTCCACGAATGAGATCACAACTCAATTAAATGGGAGTAATGTACCAGCCAGTGAAAGAACTGTTCGCCGTAAGCTTCTTCAGCTGAATATGAAAGCCTGTAGACCCACTAGTAAGCCTAAGCTGACTCCTGCGATGAAAGCAAAACGTTTGCTTTGGGCAAGGAACCATCAGAACAAAGATTTTGACTTCTGGAAATCGGTAAATGTATTTTATTTTTATATAATAGTTTTATACTTTATTAACTGCGTTTGATCGTAACTTAATTAAAATTACGTAAATTTTCATAGTAATGAATATTATTTCAGGTGTGCTTTAGTGATGAAAGCGCTTTCGAAATTCTTGCCAATAAATCGGAATACGTCTAAAGGCGTCCAGGTGAGAGATTTCATCCAGACTGCGTGAAACCAACAGTGAAGCACCCTATAAAGGTGATGATTTGGTCCAGTCAACTGGACGTCTGTACATTGTAAAGGGTACAATGAAACAAGACCAATACAAAGATATCCTCCAGACAAAATTTCTTCCTCAGTTGAGGGAGTGGTTTCCAAGTGGAGAAAATTTTATCTTCATGCAGGATGGTGCTCCCTGCCACACGGCAAGGTCTGTCAAAACTTTTCTGAGCGAAGAAAATGTACCCTCTTTGGATTGGCTAGGCAATTCTCCGGACATGAATCCAATTGAGAATGTCTGGGCACTAATCAAAAGAGAGGTAGCGAGGGAGGTCATTACAACAAAAACCCGGCTGATGAAATAATAGATGTTTGGAACTATAGTCCGGACCTTCAGAAAACTGTGCAGTCATGCATAAACAGTATGCCGAGGAGAATACAGGCTTTAATTGCTGCTAAAGGAGGAAATACTAAATATTAAGCAAAAATCTGCGAGTTTTTTCCCTTACTTCATTATATCTTTTTTAAAAAATACATGTCCTACAACATTTTATCGCAGTTATGAGTTTTTTTTACCTAATAGCATGCAAAATGGAAAAATATTTATTTTAGTAGAGTCCTTCTACAGAAAGTCTTAATTTTACTCCGTAAAGGTAAAGTTTTAAAAAATTTCTGGGTGCGTCTAATAATTTGGCCAGGGACTGTATACTACTGAGGTAAGTAGTTACAATGTCCAATTAAGTAAACTAGATTCAGTACAAAATTGGTGAATTGATATTTTTGATGCATTCGACATTTATGTTAATATTTTCAGAAGAATTATTAAACGGTACACTTCAACAAACCAGGCCCTGTAAAATGCAGTCTTAAAAGAGCGTTCTGATTGAAAAATACTCGCAGATCCTTATCAGACCCACCAAATAAATCAACCAAACAAATCCTATAGTTTTTCTTCTCGATGTTTTGGTCCAAAAGAAACATTCGAATCACAACAAAATAACCACTAAGTACTTACTTGAAAGACCTTATAATCCACGCCTTTAGCTCATGCCGATCGATGAACTGGTCCTTATTCAAATCCATTTTCGTCACCAAGATCGCAAGCCTCTTTTTCGATTCCTCTGGCGTCAACGAATCGAATTCTTCCGCTTCCTTCACACTACCTGGAAACAAGAACGAAACGAAACGACGTCGCATACGCATAAGTGCCGGCCAATAAAATTCCCCGGAACCCTTCGAACTTACCCAAAATAGCTTCGTGATCGAATTCCGAATGATGTTCGCCGCCTTCATGATGATGGACATCACGCGGACTATAACCTCCATCCTCGGCACGTTCGCGACTTCCCGGGATATGTTTGTGCGTTGTGGCCGTTTGACTCGGCTCTAGAAAACCAAGCGCAGCTAGCAGAAGGGCAAAAAGGAAAAGATTCCGGTCCATCTTTTACAACGCTCGGCAAGTTGCTTGGTCCCGCCAACAGGTCGGACTCGAAACTTCGCGTTCTACTGACGGGACAGCTGCTTAAAACTGAAATCGACTTTAAAAAGGAACGCTTAGTTGCACTTTGGCATTTGTGCTCGTTCGATTTATCGGCGGATTATGAAAATGCAGCGTATACAAATGTAAATTTATTCTCACAAAAACTTTCAGAGAAAAAACGAAAAAAATTAAATCAGCGTTCGCGCGAACGTGTTGTAAACAATAGTTTAATGACAGTTCTTAAGTAATGGAGGTGCGGTTACACAGCACAGTTCTTTTTCATTTCCAGTTTTTGTCGTTTGTGCATAGTTTGGGAGCCGCTGCGTTAAACCGAATGTCATCGAGAAAGCTGTCATTAGTGTCAGTGTTGTGTCATTCGAGTGAAAGCAAAAGTTACAATTCTTTCTCAAAAAGTTGAAATTCTCGTTTAAAGTTGGCGAAAAAAGTGACCTCCGCCCGGAACTATGACAATAATTTAAAGCTGTGCGACATACATTGATAATAACCCAAAGTGATTTCTTGGCAGGTAAACAATCGAGGGTCGACTGTCGCCTGCAAGCCGCTTGCTTTTCGCGGAGGAGGTGAAGGTGTCGCCGAGCGACTTTTTTCCTCCCATTTTTCGTTCATATTGCTTCTCGTCTCGACAATAAAAATTTATTGCGCAAACACTAGCTCAGCTTGCCTATTCCATCCCATTATGACATCATGTCAGCACACACTATTCCTTCACTATATTTGGTTTGTTTGCTTGCTGGCGAAATCGCGGCCACCACCGGCAGACGGTCGATCGGAAGAAGTGTCCTCGACCGCGCCACCAGTTACGAGTTTTGTGTCCCCGCAGTCTGGTCGTTGGTGGTTTCCGCGGTGGTCCGGCGTTCGTCTTTCTTTGACCTTGCCTTCTGTTGCTATTCGCGCGTATTTTATTGATTTGCCCGTAGTGCTTTTTTTTCGCCTAATACCTACCATCGCCCGATAGTTTTGTTCGCTTTAGTTTTCACCTCGCAAGACAAATCGTTTTCGACCGTCGTCCTGCGAGCTTTACACGTTTTCCGTTCGGCTCTTTTATTAGTGAAAGACGATTTCGTTTTACTTTTTGATTCTCACTTTGGTTTTTTTTATTTATAATTCTTTTGTCTTGTTCCGAGCGTTTTGTGCGTGCAATTGATTTTATTTACTATTCGATTGCTTCTTCTCCTCCGATTCGATTTTAGAGGCGACAAACTAGCAAGAAAAGGTCTCTCCAATGCCATACATCCTAATCCGGGGCAATTTAGCTTCGTACAGTCACAAATATCCGTGGCGTGTCCTTGTGTCGGGACTGAAAGGTAATGATAAACATTTTTTTCTTTTAGTTTCCACATTTCTCGTTTCGGTTAATTGCACTCACTATTCTTAGATCTTTTGCGTTAACAGCGTCGTTTTTATGGTTTCAGTGTAGCAATTAGTGTTTTTTTTGGGTTAGAGAGCGTACAAATTTGTCTTTATTAAATAAGAACAAGGTCGTTGGAGGCGAAATGGAATCGTTGTATAGCCTAGAAATCGGTGGCAGTGTGATTCTTTTTCTGTTTTGTTTTCCAATCCAACCAACGGCGGGGTATATCAAGTGAAAAAGTGTAATATTTTATCTGTGCCCAAAAACGAATCGGTAATTTTCTTTTGATGGAGTACATTTTGTTGAATTCCAATCTATGAACCGAACAGCGCAAAATTAATGAAACTATTGGAAATCAGGTTGGCGGATCCTGTTCAAATACACGAGTCATGTTCTCAGGCAATAGTCCAGGAGAACGATTCACGTAACCAATGATTGTGAATGCTGGACCAAACTAAGGGCTAGAAAGGCTGGGAGTACCCATGGCTGATCTGTGTCGTTGTGGTGACAAGAATGTTAAACCGACACTGGAACATCAAGTGTGTGAATGTGAAAGTCTGGCTCGTATCAGATATCGGTACTTGGAGAAATTTTTGTTGACCGATCTATCAGAACTTACGATGATACCTTTATGGAGAACTACTCTCTTCATAAAGAAGAGCAATATTTGAAATCAATAGTTAAGAGCTCGGTTTATATGAGGAGACCACAATCGATCCGCAGTGTTTTCTCGTGATGGGCTGTGGCACAGTGCTACAGACCACCCTTCTTAACCTAACCTAGCCTAAGGGCTAGAAATATAGTAACACAAACCTGGAAAGGCAGGGAATTTTTTTGAATCTGGAATAATCAGTGAATTCCGTGAACTTTAAATCCATTGTAAGATGGGGTTGAAGAAAGCACCCACCGCTAAAATGTGCAGATATTATTTGCCCTAATAATGGCAAATCGACTCTATTTTGCTGTCGAAAATTATTTGCGATTAGAGAAACAGTTGAAAACGGGATGTCATTTTGTGGCCTTCCAAAACTACTTTACTCAAGCGAAACCTCGCCGGTAGAATGCAGTTGTCATTAGCCTTGATGACCAAAAATTTTTTTGGGACCAATGACTTAGTACTTATACTTGCTTTGTAAATCCAGGAACATCTGCTTGTAGTTGTCCCTTTTCTCCTTCTTTTATTTTTTCCTCTTTAAAATGGAAAATTACTCAGCTGCTCTTAGGCGAGAAACCCTTTCATCCGATGTTCCAGCCGATATTTTAATCAGTGACTCGCTGGATGCCGATGCTGCTACTGCCGATGTAGATGAAGCTCCTGACGACCCGTAAATCCGTTTCTCGCGGGCTTGATTACTGACGTTGAATTTAGTCATCACGGAACAGATCTATGCGATGATCATCTGGCTCATGTAGCATTTCTTCCCACCAGCTTCGGGGAAAGAACTACTCTTTCTCTTTCGTCCGTCCTGTATATATTTCGTATATTAGGTATTTGCAATTCTGCACGAATTATGCTTGGATTTGTTATACGCTAGAGCCAACATTTTAGTAATATCCAATCAATAAAAATGATCAACTGTTCGCTGGTCCATCCGCATTTAGAACATTTCCTCATTTTCAAATTCAGTCATCCAGTATCGAATCTGTTCGTCATAAATTCCTTCTTTATATTGCATAGAAATTACACATAGCAATCGATAGATAACTGAGTATGATATCCTTCTGACAATTGCAATCTGGCAGCACTCTCCGCAACGACGATTACTTCATTTATTTGTATTTTATTTACTCGTTTTTTAATGTTTTTTCTACTTCGCTTTATTTGTTCCTTTACTGGACTAAGTTAACTGCAGACTTTTGAACCCGCACGGCGACAAAAATATTTACTTGAATTGAGCCATTTTTTCTAATTCATGACTTTCTGATGTAGAAGTTATCTTGATTATTTAACTGTAAAATTTACACACTACGGTATTTTGTTTTATTGCAGTTTTTTTTCTTCCTCTCAAAAACTAAAGTGTTGGTAAATTATCAGTGAATAGACTTAACCAATTGCTTCGAGCCACCATACGCCTTTTCTTCCTTCGTTATGCGGGCAATTATAAAGTTTCTTTCGTGGTTCACACCTCTCTCAAGCCTAGTGTGAGTAATTCATTATAAAATTGAATTGCTTCACAGATATCAAATCTAATTTGCATCTGCGGAGAATCGTACATTTGTTTGACTGTCATTTGTTGGATACTAAGATGGTTATGATAAACACAAAATGTAGAGAGAATAATTAAACCAAACAAGAAAAAAGAAAAACATGTTACCGTTGTAATCAAGCCCTAAACAAATTTGTGGAGATAGTTGTGATCTTTAGTCAGTTGGAGTCTGAAAAATTATTCGACCGAATTTTTAAATTGTTTCTAGACATGAAAAATCATCGATCCAAACCAATGTACGTGATACTTGGCGAATGATATCTTGCCTATAAATTTTCTCGTACCTCATAACTATTATCGACCATATTTTTACTTCACTGGTATGATACTCTTTAATACTCAAAATCTGAGGAAAAAAAATCAAAAGTTAGGCGGACGGATTCGTCATAAAAAAAATATTTAAGTGGAAATTTATTAGTTTCGCCGTGTTTCTTTTCATCACTTCATTCTTCACCCGGTATAATCGACCTAGTTCTCGTAAAAATCCTTTATGCAGACTCTCTTCAAGATGAATCCTTTAAAAAACCCAAAACCACACTCTTTGCTCCATTGAATTGAAAAAATGTTTAGCAAATAAAAATTATCTTTTCATCGTATCTGCGTTCAAAAGTACTTTTAGTTTTGCAGAAAAAATATGGAACGTCGCTTCATCCGTCTGCTGCAAAAAATTACTTCTCTTCTTCTTACTGTTATGTACCAATTTATCTGTTTCATATTTAACTGCATTCTTATGAAATTTGTGTAAAATGATCCATCTAACACCTTTAACCTTTTTGTTTTCTTAATATTTTCATAAAAAAAAACACAAAAACCAAACCAAAACCGACCCAATAACACGCAATTCACAAGTATGAGCCTTATATCACTGCAGAAAAAAATACCAAGAACCAGGGTATGAATCAAGTACCACGCAAATTTGTCGTTATATTTATTTTTAGGGATGAAAATGTCGACAAAGTAATTTTCATTTAACTGACGGCGAAAAAATATTGCGATTTATGATTTCCGTGCACTCTGATACCGAAGAAATCACAGTGCCCGATGACTCAGCAACACCACTATCTTAAGCTACTTAATATTTATGTACATAAATTCCCATATCAGTGCAGCTTACAAATAAAGTTGATAGCGCACGCTTGGCATTCTCCAAAGTGTGTACATTCCTCGTCTACTTTATCTTATCTTCATTTTAATAGCCATTCGATTTAACAAAATAGCACTTCGTCTAGAGCTCTCTGGCTTTTTTTTGTCGTTAATAGTTAAATTGAATCTTTGCAGCTGATGACATCGAGCAATTGAGCAGGTTTCCGTGTGGCGGTTACGCAGATGAA
The DNA here is from genome assembly GCA_951812415.1 of Beris morrisii. Classification (NCBI taxonomy): domain Eukaryota; kingdom Metazoa; phylum Arthropoda; class Insecta; order Diptera; family Stratiomyidae; genus Beris; species Beris morrisii. Next base: position 23,552,943 of record OX638311.1, read on the forward strand.
TCCACACTAGTTTACTTAGTACATCCGTGTGTGATTTTAACAGCACTAGAAGTAAGTACTAATTGCATTTTTTTTGTAGTGCTTATTAACATCTCGTTTTCGTCTTTTTCTTTCAGGTGCTCGAATATCGTGTTGTAGCGTCTTCGTCGACGGCCGTTAAGCAAGACTACAACGAGTACATGTGGACTATGCGAAAAGAATTTAATGAGCCCGAACCGATAGTTACAGAAACCGTATCGACAGTAGTACGAGAAAATCTTTCGAATATCGGCCGTGAAGCTGTGCTGGGCAATTATCATAAAGTCGATTCGCCCGAATAAGACTCTTCTCACAGTGTAATTAAATTTTTTGTTTGTGTCTCGAAATTCGATTTTCTTCTGTTTTTCGAATATAATTCTTTAAAATGGATTCTCAACCACAACAACAGCAGCAATCTCAGCAGCCGCAAGTGCAGTCGCAACCTCAACAACAACAACAACAGCTGCAACAACCACAACAGCAACAACAGCCGCAACAAACTTGTGCGAATGTTGTTATACCGATTCCGATCGTTCCACCCGAAGATATTTACACATATGTAGCGGTTAAAGGTTCCTTACACGCTCAGGACTGTTCTATTTTCGGCTTAAATACGCAGGAAGTCGCCGCTCTAACTAAGCGATTCATAAACGGATCAACCGATATAGTGAACGGTATTATGATTAAAATACCCCCGCTAAATGCAATCAATTCGTTAAGTCAGTTGGGCTACAAAGTTATATGTTCAACGGGCGAAGCCGAAATTGTTTGGACAATGCAGCGCGAACTTTAGTTTGATCGAATCAAAAAGAAAAGTGCTTTCGTCGTTGTTTGTTATCGAACTTCTTAATGCATTTAGTTTAAATTTTCCGCTAGTTTTGTGTTATTTAAAAAAAAACAAACGCTTTCCTCACATATTCACACAGTCACATAAATCAACACGTTTTGGTATTGTAATCAAATCACAAATACGATTTTTCATTCCTATCTTAAGCAATAATTAAATATCGTTCGGTTAATCGTAAAGAGAATTATTCAGAGTGGCAAAATACAAAGAAACGATAACCAAGGAATTTGTTTTGTTGGGCAAATTTTTCTATTGTAACACTCTGAACTTTGACATTCAGTTTAGTAGAGAGGAAATAAACTATAAAATAAAAATCATGTCGGATACATCTGAACATCATCGCGATCGTCATGGAGAATCTTGTCAATGTCGTCCTGCTACGCTAACGGTGGGACAAACATTGGATGAAATGGATTTCGAACGGGGAATTTGGAATGCAGGTAAATTATCTCTTTCTGTTCTCATTCTTGTTGCTCATTGCTTAGAAGTTTTAATCACGTTTTGTCTGAAAGACAATAGACAAAAAAGCTTTAGTTTGGAAAAGGTAGTTGAAATGCAAACGTATCAAACTGTCCAGCATTTCTCTGGAGGTAAAAAGCCGCTTCTCAGATGATTTCAGATGTTTTTCTTAGCTTTGTAAAAAAATTAATGTCGGAATGAAACTTAAAACTCTCTTTGACTTTAACGAGCCTACAGGAGCATATATTCCATAGATGAACTCGGCAATGAAAATCAATTATATTTACCTATTACCGAGAACTGTTTTGATATTAGAATGAGAAAAATTTTACAAAGTATTGTCTGAAAACTGGAAAAATAGTAACGTTACGCGTCGTGCGAACAAAGGTGAAAGCACAAGACCTCATAATACGTAAAGTCGAAGCGAAGTCGATTTCTGACCATAATCCAACACACTTTTGAACCTGGTTTCTCCAGTGAAGATTTTTCAACTGGCATGGTCTTCGATGGCAATAGTCAGGGCAGATATCGATCTAAATCGGGAAGTTCATACGATGATATTCAGAGACAAAAAAAACTACTGAAAATGCTTAACATTAAATAGTCTAAAATCTCAGTAACTGAAGGCGGTTCAGTTTTTCCTCTTTTTGTAGATTGGACGGTGTACATCCCTGTTGCCGGCCAATTTTTCATCATTCCACATGTTCATAATTATCTTGTGTTATACACAATATCGCCTTCTCCCGGTTTAACAAGAGAGTAGAGAGATATGGTTTGAACCAGGGACATTGTTGTTCTTGAGTCTTTGTACGCCCGATAGAACTTTTTCAAGGGTTGCTAGTAAGGTTTTCTTGTTGTAAGTAAGTATCTGTCACATTTATGGCTGCAGTTTAAGGTCTATGTAAAAGACCACCTTTCTTACTACGACAAATTATTTCAGGAGTCAAAGTCAATCTATCTCTTTATTACTGGCTTTGGTAAAGCATTCTATACTATAGCAGTTTTATTTTTGTCCAGAATTTCTATTCCTGCGTAATAGTCGTGAAGCTGTTATGGATGCATAAAAGAACTCTGCAAAGATAATTTGAATCTTCGATGAATTGTTTTTTTTTGTTACTTATTTTCATAATCATGTTCGTGCCTTTTGAATTTCATTTGTTCAAGCAGCACATCGCAATATTTTCTCCTTTCTAAATCAATTGTTATTCGCTTCCTTCTTTAAAGCAATATACAACGATCCAACCAAAATAAAGGATTTCATTCGACGAGGCGATACAGACAACCGAGATAACAGCGGCTACAGTGCACTTCACTATGCCGCCCGAAACGGTTTCGAAGAAATTTGTCGGCTTTTAATCGGAGCGCATGCTGACGTCAATGCACAAACGAATGGCGGAGTAACACCACTACATCGTGCTGCTATGATGGGTAAATAACACTTTATATTTACATTTTCAAAACAAATCAATTTCAATCTCAATTTCGTCTAGGTCATCGCAATATTGTACAACTATTAATAAAATCGAACGCAAAACTTGATATTCAAGATGACGATGGACAAACCGCACTACACCGATCAACATCTAAAGGCTACGTTGATATATCGAAGGACCTGATTGAATCGTTGAACGATTTGAAATCGATTCGAGACAAGAAAGATCGCATCCCATATGATCTTATTAAAAATGATAACAATCTCGAATTAAAACAATTGCTTATGATTGTGAATTTTTAAATAAATTTTAATTCATTGTAAACATATTAATCGTATACAAACACATACACTTCACACGTAAGATTTTTTTTACATAACCCTGGCTTAATATTATAAGGTTCCAAATTTGTTATAAACAAATTTAGGACTTTATAATACCAAACCAGAGTCGTTATCTGATTTCATTCTCGCATAGTTTTAACTATAATTCTTTTGTATATGATTAACAACGATAATAATATTATAATGTCTAGGTACTCGTATGTTACAAATAGTTTCTCTTATGTTATAAACAATTCACTTCATTTTATTATATTCTATTTGTTTTTTTTATATAGTCTACAAAATACATATGTATAATTATTTTATATAATGTATAAAACATTGTTACGTGTATTTGTATTTATAAATAGAAGTAAATAAGTTAATTTAAAATTAATAATAAAATTCATGTTCTATTTTACAAGTTTCAATTGTGTTTTTTTTTATCTAATACTAGAAGATAATTCGTGAACAGAGTTGATTTACATTACACTAAGTTTAAATAGTGTCGAGCTCTATCGTTTTTACATTATATTATAATTCTGACAGATTTTATATGTGAGCTGATTCTATTTATTTTTTAATAATTCCTATTCTCTGATTGTGTAGGTTTAATGTGGTAGGATTTATTTATCTGATGAAATTGTAAAATAGTATATCGATCAAATTGAAAAATTGTTCTGATTTTTTCTGGTTCATTTGTAAATTAAAGGGCTAGGATAAAAGACATGATTAATTATATGTCATGGTATTTACTTTCTTGCTTGTAAATCCAGTTAAGGTGACGATTTCAAAAGATTCGGGCTTTTATATTCATCGTTTGCCTATAAATGACAACATAGGTCAGGCTAAATAAAAAAACCTTTCGGTGACTGCAAGTTTGACTAGAGAGAGTAAAATCCATAAGTGTGGCTTTGTGTACTTAACAAGTAGCAACTCAAAATTTAATTAAATGAATACATACAATAAATAGGCATCTGAATCTAATATACAAACATAACTAAAAAACATATCGCAGTCACGATCGGCTGCAAGCCAATCGTATGATACTCTAGATGAAATGCTGAACTCCAATTTATATTTTAGTTGGGAATATATCAAAAGAATGAGGAGTGCATATACAATTATTGCATGACCTTTTATTTACAGGTAGAAACTATTGTATAGTGGCTACACGATGGATGGTTAAACGATTTGTTGAGTAATAGTGAGTTCCATAAATTAAGTTAGGACATTTATACAGAATTTTTGTATGGCAACTACAAGAAGGACTTATACCATGGATACACTGCTGCCAGCAGTGTATCACCCAATACTAAGGATATACGAGATAAACGAACTGGTATATATCTAGTATTGAACCTGTTTCATGGTATACAAATGCTGTCAAATCATTCCATATATGCAGTGTATCATGTGCAGCTAGTTTCAATACTATGATTTCAATACCATGGTTCTATACTATACTAGCTGTGTATCCATGGTATTATGGGAAATGCAACTTTTATAAAATCAACGTATACAATTCAAAGTCGTAACTTAAAGCGTTCTAAAGCTATCGTTCAATATTGGTGAACACGTGTTTTAAGGACTTTTGTATGACAGCTACCCGAATTTGGGGTTTTTGGCCACAACTGAACACAAAATAATATATAACTTTTTTCCGTCCGAGGCTCGGTTCTATGCGTTACAAACTTTTCGGGCTGGATTAAACTTATAATACTCTATATGATTTCATCTAGAGTATTTGTTCATTTGTGCCATGAGAGTAGACCAGGGGTCGGCAACCTGCGGCTCTTTCAATGTCAAGATGCGGCTCTCCAGTTCCTAAAAAAATATTATACTGCAAAATAAAAAAAATACTGCAAACAGGATAAAAACACTCAACAGAGAACAGTGAGAATAGGTGGAGTAGAGAGTAGACGGACAGCTGACAGCCGCTTGGGCACCAGGCACAGCCCCACAGCCGTGCTGTGGCCAGCCCCACAGCCGTGCTGTGGCCAGCCCCGTGGCGAGGGCTCCATGCCTGTTACTGCCGACTGCCGCCGTCATTAGTCACTACTACCATCCAGCCAGCAACCCAGCGGACGGTAGTGTTCAGTCTTCAGTCAGTCTTCCTCGGAGCGCGGTTGCGTGTGTGTTAATTTAATCGCTTGCTAGAAACAACAATTTCTCGTTGTTTCAAGAAGAAGACGATTTAGAAGCGAATTATCTTCTCAAAGGTATGTACGCTTTACCGTTTAACGAAGTTGACTTTTTTTTGAAACAGATGAGCAATTAACGAAATTAACTATTTAATTAACGGTTTATTAACGCTGTTTTAGATAGCTAAATAAAATTTAAAAAAATCTTTATTTCTGCTCCGCCGTAAATCATCTGGTAAAAAGAAGAGACGAACTGAAGAAGAAAATCGAGAATTTAATCAGGATTGGAGTTTGCGTTCATATGCAACACAGATGGCCTTCCGACTTGTCTCATTTGCCAAGCAAAACTTGCACACAATAAGAAGTCAAATTTGGAGAGACACTTCACTACAAAACATACCCGATTCGCTGCTAAATATCCAACCGGTGACGCACGGAAAAAAGCTGTTAAAGAGCTTCAAAAACAAAAACAATAGTCGAGTTCTATGCTAAGTAACTGGGCGCAATCTTCAAATAATGTAAATCTGGCAAGCTTTGCAATATCACTACAAATTGCAAAAAGAGGGAATTCAAAGATGGTGAGTACGTCAAAGATTGTTTCATACGTGGAGCTGGAGAACTGTTCCGTGATTTCAAAAACAAAACAGAAATCATGAAGAAAATCAAAGATTTGCCATTATCTGCTAAAACAGTACAAGATAGAACTGCTAAAATGTCTTCAAATGTAACACATATGCAAGTGGAAGATATTCAACTGGCTTCCCAGCAAACACGAGCTTTGGGACTTACGACTGGTCTGAAAAATGTCGGAAAAAAAGGATGTAAAAAAAATCAGCATTCCGACTAGTCTTAAGTGATCAGTAAGAAAATAGGAAATCTTCGTTCTCTACGACACGATGGAGAAATATATGTCGAGTTCTTAACGAATTTGTTAAGAGTCTTCGGATATATTACGTAATATTTCCAGTAAACGTGAGCTCGGTGACTTACCGAATGCTCTGAAATGAGTCGTTTCGAATAGTCGTAACCAAATCGTACCGAAATAGTAATAGTATATTCTTTATGACATGTTACAGTTATGTTCACCGAGTTTTTAACGAAATCCTTAAGAGTCGTCGTAATCGAAAATATGATTTAATGTAACGCCGCGTGTTGAAACAATATTTTTTTCACTTTATACGCAGTTATCATCTGAACTTCTGAACTGGTGCGCGAGTTGAATTTTATTAAGTGTTAAGTAATTTTAAGATACTTAATATTTGGTAAGTAACACATTATTATTGCATTATTATTATAAAATTAAAACTGTGTTTGTACATATTTCTTAAATATTGTTTAAACACATACCGCAGTCACGACTGAACTGCGATTTATATTGTAGTTGGGGATAAATAAGAATTACGTGTGTACATGTTGTATGTCCTTTATTAAAGACCCCCATTCGGTTGCTACTTGAAACTAAAAATGAATATCGTCAGTGTTTAATTTCATATCTCGAACTGGGTGAGTCACCGAAAAAAAAATTTCCTTTTTGAAGGACATAGGAGGTGCAGAAAGGACTCACTCGATTTCTTACATATTTATCCTTTTCCTTGGAACCATTTAAAAATGAATGTGTACAAAATTTCAAACGACACGTGTCTTAAGGATTTTTTGTATGGAAGATACCAGAAGGAGTAAATGGATTTCGCCGGCTAGCAAACTCGAACTTCGTTTTTACTCAAAACTAATTTGTACAAAATTCCGAATTCGTAGCTAAACGATTACTTGAGTTATAGTGAATTCCGTAAATTAAGTGAAGACATTTTGACAGGATATTTGTATGGCTGCTGCACGAAGGACTAATGGGATTTTTTTTCATAATCATATATTTAGCTCCAACTCCTACTAATTCTGTAGTGGTCCTAAAGCTGATCAAGAAAAAGCTTTTTAACCCCTACCGAACTTTTACCGTCATTTCGGTTCGAGTGCGAAACGATTTTTCTTTACGAAGTCTTGTCAACCACTTCATATATTTTTCGTTATGATTTCTTAACGTTATCGCTTGCGAATTCGGCAAAACCATTCGAAGTGTCGGAATCTTTTTGGACAATATTCGGAAGATAATGCTTGCTGGGTTCTGCTTTATCACTTACTATGGATGAGTCTTGCGACATAAAAGACACGGCACAAGTTACCCTTTTCATCAGGTATATGTCGTCCCAAGGTCCAAAAGAAGAACTACTAGGATTGCTGCCGCTCTCAAGGCAAACTCGTGGAGAAGATATAGCAAATGCTATGCAAAAATGCCTGGAAGAACATGAAATCGATATAAATAAAATCGTTTCCATAGCAACTGATGGAGCCAGAAGTATGACAGGAATACATAAAGGGGTAACAACGCAAAAAATAAATCACGAAATTTTAACGTTTCACTGCATAATTCATCAAGAGGAGCTTTGTTCCCAAACATTTCCGGCCGAAATAGTTGAGGTCATGAATTAAGATCATTAACAGCATTTTGGCAAAAGCAATCTACCATCGCCAGTTTAAGGAATTTCTTGAAGAAATAGAAAGCCAGTATTCTGACTTATTTTTTGCTTCTTGCTTGAGTGAAATAAAAACATTCTTCAATGAAAAAGGCATTGTCCATCCCGAATTGAAAGAAGACAAATGGCTGCAAAAATTCAACTTCATGATGGATATCACAAAGAAACTAAATGAGCTAAATGTAAAACTGCAAGGAAAGGGAAACCCAGCCTATGCCTTGCTTGAAGAAGTGGTTTGTTTCGAAAATAAATTACTTCTTTTTGTCGAAGACATGGAGAGCGGTAAATTACTTCATTTCGAAAATCTGAAGCAATATCGCGATGAAACCAATGCAACTATTGACACGAATTACTTCAGCATGGCTATAAACAAAATAAAGGATGGATTCGCTGAGAGATTTGAGCAATTCAAAACAAACGCAAGTACTCTCATAGTAAATCCTCTCAACACAAATACAAATGATATCAACATTGAGCCATTTGGAATTGATGCTGGTTCGCTTCAAATGCAATTGATGGATTTGAAAACCAAACACTTGTGGAGTGGCAAGTTCAGAACTCGAGAGCAAGTTAGAAGAGTTGGAGGTCCAGAAAAGCATGCACGTCACGCTGCACAAGTGGACAGCTCTAAAAGAAATGCCGCGAGTTGAGGCACTCATATTTGACGCATGGAATAGTCTTCCAGAAGGCTACAGTGAGGTGCAGAAGTTGGCATTTGGAGTGCTAACCATCTTCGGGACAACATATTCGTGCGAGCAAGCGTTCTCTTGCATGAATATAATAAAAAGTAAAGTATTATTTATTTATTTATTTAAACTGGTAGAGCCTAAAGAAGCCTCACTACTTCTCGAACTACGACCTAAGAGGTCTTTTGTTCCTGGCTCTTAACCACTCCCTAGGCCATATCGATTCCTTCGAGAAAGGAGATGATTTTACTCAGGGGAGTCTTCGACAGGTCTTCATAGGTGAGAGTAAATCCACCGAGAATATGCCTTCTTGATCTGGCCACTGCATCACAATCACACAGAATGTGTGCCGTGGTTTCAGATGTGATATCACAGAATCGACATGTATCTAGTGATACTTTACCGATGATCTTAAGGTGATAATTAAGGAAATAATGTCCGGAAAAATATCCCATTATGACCCGTGCGTTATACCTGCTTAAGGAAAGGAACTCCGACGCTCTCCTACGTGAGAAGGTCAGGAATTTCTTTTACTGTCTAAGTCCTGAAAGTGAGTTCCAATAATCTTCCACCTGAAGATTTACCCACTTAAAAATACCATCCAGCAAAGTAAAGTAAGAAGCCAACTAACAAATAAAAATCTAGAGGCGTGCTTGAAACTGAAAACAACAAGTTATGAGCCAGATTTAACCAAACTTTCAAAAGTCATGCAATGCTCCAATGCTCCCATTGATGTAACTATTGTAACTATCTATTATTCAATAATTATACTTATATTATTTGATTACTAATTTTATTATTCTATCAGAGCTAGGTAAAATACTTTAATATGTTTTGTGCGAAACATTTGTATGTTTTTATATGAATAAATATTATTTCATATTTAAAGCTATTTATTTTAAATCAAAAATCAAATTTATATACCTAATCCTAATCAAATACCATAATATTGAAACAAAAATGTTAGTGGCTCTTTAAAAACTGGCAAATTTTGTAAATTGTAACTTTTGGCTCTTCCGTCTCAAAAGGTTGCCGACCCCTGGACTAGACAGACCTTGATCAGTTTCGTCGTTGATCAGTTTTGTCCTAATGCCTAAGCAACAAAAAGTTCAAATCGCTGATTCCTTCTAAGTTTGACCGTAATAACCATCTCGTATGTGAGCCAAAAGTATTTATTATTTATTGAACATAGTAGCAGTATACATTGCTGACAGCTAGTTAAAGGTTAAACAGTTATGTATAAAAGCATGTCTATCCAACAAAAAATCATGACGGACGATGAGTTTGGCGTCGAGACGGCTAACAATATTTTCGATGACAACAGCGAGGGCGATACGAATAACGAGCCCAATTGTGAACATTTGAACTCGTCAGGTATCTACCCTACTAGCATTTTGGTTTCTAATAAGTCGTACGGAAGCCCATAAGCCCCTCCCCTTCAGCTTTTGTAGAGCCTCAGAAAGACTTCGGTTAGGCTAAAAAGGAGAAGGTTTTTTTCTTTACCTTAATGGAAGCCAACCAGCTTTGGAAAACAGTTTTGTTAAGACTACTAGAAGTTACAGGAACCACTCGTAAAGACCTAAACGAAGCTTTAGAGAGGATAAAACATCTTTAATCGAAACTATTTTTATAAGTGAATTATTCTTGCAAAGTGCTTCGTTTAAAAGAAACAGGAAGTCTTATAGAAGCTTAAGAAAGCGTATTGCTTGTATAATGCGATTCGTATAGGACAGAAGTAATAAATAAAAGCTTTACCGAGGTCAAAATTTGAAAAAAATTATTTCATTTTTACAATTGTTTTTTTTTAGTAAATCAGCTGCGGACTGAGTTCTGGAATTATATTGTTTAACAAGATTATATGTATAATTAAGGATAAATATTCATATACAGTAGAGCCTGAAGAAGTGACCACTTTCCTATCTTGACCACTTGAGTTGCCATTTTTCCGGTCCCGATGTAAATCAGAAACAGATTTTATTTATTTTTTATAGTCTGACCAATCGAATAAAGTGACCAGTTTTGCAGAGTCCCTTGGGTGGTCACTATATAGAGGTTCTACTGTATTTAATAACAAAGATTTTACTCACAAGTGCGTTGGATTTGAACTCGGGCTCGGACGCATCATCGTCCAGTATGCTATCCCCCCAGGCAAACTGCGACATGCATGTAGTAAGGCTGAATCCGAATCACTTTACGATTGAATAAGTTTTGAGTAAGCCTCGTTAGCAAGAAGCTGAAACTTCGGTAAAGCTTTCAAATGTTTTATTACCGAATGAACGTGACATGCGCAGGCGCACGACAATTCATCAAATCAATTAGTGCAGTGCAATTCAAACTCAACGGCACATTGTGGAGTCGTACGCTTCGTGAATCATAAAAAGTGCGTGAATATATTCAAGAACTTCTTATTCCCTGTATTGCGGCGAGCTTTGTTTATGGTGAGCTAATTTTTTCAAGTGAGTCGTCCAGTTGGTTTTCCTGGATTCGTCTCGTCGCAGGCTACAATTTTAAACATAAATTGAGCTTGAAAACCAGCCCTAAACTTTTAAAAATTAGGTTTGAAAAACCCAGTTAGGTGCAAAACCAGCCATATTTCCGTGAGTTTGGTTTCAAAAGCTGGCCTATATTATCAGTTGCAAAACCAGCCATATTTTTACTTAACACAATGATGACTTCACTAGTTTGGGTGCAAAACCAGACATAGATTTTCATATTTTTCTTGATACAATGCTGTTTTGGGCTATTTTAAGAGACTTTTTTGTTATAGTTTGGGAATGGTAGTAGCCCTATGCTGTTATGACACTGGCTATTTTTCTCACTAAAAAAAAAGTGTAATAATAGCCAATCGTGCGACAAGGCGACTACGATTGCGAGAGTGAGAAGACTGATGTCATCGCTTCATCTGTCAGTCACTGCCTGACAAGAAAAGAAATGTCAACTTTTCGTTCGCGATGTAAACAGAACTTGTTCCGCGCAATTTAAGATAAAGTTAGTGTTTGTAATTAGTTAATTATTAATTAATTATTTGAAAGCTGTTGCGAAACATGGATCAGACGGGAAAAAATTATTGTCTTTACAACTATAGTGTAGTATTTCTATTTGTTGACAAATTATATTATTCATTAAAGTGATACTTCATTTAGGAAAATTCGTTTTAAAAACCTATTAATAAGAACCTAAACTATCTTACAACACAACTAACTTATTTAGTCAGCTTAAATAGTACTGTAACTAGGGGGTTGTTTAAAAGGAAAATTAAATGCCCTAATAAAATATTACTAGTTCATGATATTAGCAGTACAAGGTTGAAGCATTGGGATTATTATTTTAAAATGGCAAAATTTTTGTGGAAAGATGATTGTATAAATTTTTTGGTTGATCTAGTTCAACCCCACGAATGTATATGGAACCACCACCTCCAAAGCTACAAAAGCAAAGGAAGAAAAAATATTCTGTGGACCGAAATCACGAAAAAATAAACGAGGAATCCCCGAATGAAGGAGAATTTGTATATGGTAAATTTAAATCGCAGAAATATTTACATTTACATATATTATAATAAAAAATAATTATTTTACTTTTAGGTGAAGTTACTAAAAAATGGAGTAATTTAAAAGCCTACTATGGCACTGAGCATTCAAAACTTGTCAAAGCAAGGAAGAGTGGAGCGGGGGCAACAGAAGTCGAAGAATTAGAAGAGTCCAATAGGAATTTTTTTTTCGAAATTGAGGTTTTTAAAAGTTACGGTGGAGCAGACGCCATCTATAAACAACTTCAATAAGCGAAATATAAATGTAAGATCATTATTTTACGAGTATTCCTTCATAACTTTACACATTTTGGTTTACAGGTGCTGTCTGATATATTAATATCACACGGAGAAGTACCATCCACATCCAAAACCTGCGACACAGCGGATGCCGAATATGTGGAATATTTAAATTTCATTGAGATGCCAACAGCATGTTCGACGCCAGTCACCGAAGAAGCTCTAAACGACGAATCGACCGAAGAAGAATCACAAGTAACAGCATCAAATCACCCAAAGAAGAGGCAGCGGTCTTCTAAAAGTAATAGTGTCGTGGGTCGGTCTGACCCCGACTTTCCTATGCAGGCATGCCTCGTACCGGAAATTGTATTGAATATCGATATATGGTATGTAATGACTTCCAATAAGAGGTGATGCACTTTATTTAGTACAAGGGTCGGACACCTGTGCCCGACGGTCAGGAAGAAAAATGCGACATCGGCTATCGATCAGCTAAAATCCAACTTGGGTCGATTACCGAGAGTTGATCGATGACCGATGCAGATCAGCTATTATCGGCGCGGTGAACATTAACTGATTAAGCGATAATTGCTGATCGAGATTCCCAAGTCCGAAAAACGGGGAGTTGTGATCACGCCTTCAAACCGAATAGGTTGGTTTTCGTTACTATCTTTATAGTACAGTATTTTAAGTTCAAGTAAATTGACAAGATTGTTAGAGTAAATAAATTGCTAGAGTGAATATTAAACAAACGATAAATTGTTATAGTAAATATCATATTGTTAGAGTAAACATTAAACGAACGATTCAAAGACAAAAGTGTTTATGAAGTAGTGTAGTGTTTCAACAGGAGTCCCTGGGAAGGAGATACTGCCAGGGATTGTTGGCCACGACAATAGTAAAGAAGACGCATTTTTGGATACATGCCTTAAAACGTCGCAGGACATTGCAGGATAGTTAGGAGAAGGCAACAAAAAGAAAAAGAGGACGAAGACGAAAGCAGAGTCTGTGGAAATTTTGTATTTTGCAAGTTTAAGATCTTGGACCCTGATTTGAGAAATTATGCCGAAGGTGAGATACATAAAATTTTGAGTAAAGTCAATGAAATGCAATTGAATAGAAATAATGAAAATCACTTGAATGAAGTTGAATAAATATTTAATATCTTGTGCAGTAAATACAACATTTAATTAAATGTTAAAATAATAAGAAAATTGTTTAATTTAGAAAAGTTCCTACCTATTTCTTCCGATAGATGGAGGATGACTTTCAGTCCGCCAGGCTTACGTTCAAAATTTCGGTAATGACGATTGCCAACTGGACGTTCTGTGGACTAAATCGTTACAGATATGGCACCCAACGTCTGCATAAGATCTGGTTGCTAGATGAAAATTTAGCAATACGGCATTCCTGAACGGATTTCACGCCGGTCGGTCCTTATTGTAGGCCAACTTTTGCGTTCGTCATATCAGTCTGATGCAGTGGCGGCTCGTGCCTTTCTTAGCAGGTGAGGCTGAATCGGAACATTAAACACGACCTTGTTGGACTAAAACTATATGAGTAAGGACGGCAGTTTACTGCGGAAAGTCATTAAGTAACATTTTCAAAACAAAAAATCACTAGTAACTTGATGACTTTTTCCTCTGTAAAATGGTGAGGCTCAGCCTCACTAGCCTCATGTGGCGAGCCGCCACTGGTCTGATGTGACCGCAATCTTCTAAGTGTTTTCATACACTTATACAAAAAATTACAAGTCCTCATTTTTCTTTCAATTATTGTCCTATTTTCGCTTACACGGCAGTAAGGCAACAATATTTTCACTTTTATAATAAAGCATATTTTTTTTATCCCTCCCGAACATCTGGACCTTGGTTGTCCAGCTCGGGCTCAAGGTGGTTCGATTTTGCGCCAAAGGAGGGCGTACTAGAGTGAAATAAATCCTACTGTCGACTACTAGATGTCAGTGATAGAAAAGCGCGCGACTTTTGAATGTTGAATTTATTTGTGTCAATCTTCAAGTAATGCTACATAAAACTAAAAACGGAAACAAATTGGAAAATGTTTTGTCATCCAGAGTAAAGTACACTAATTAACATTATTTAAAATAAAAAAATACACTGTTTCGTAGTTATGTTTCCTGACTACTGTCAATCGTGAGATCGCTACAATCGTGACATTTGTGTGCTGTTAAGTAAAAATTATATGATGAGTTCATTTAGAAAGTCTATTATTTTGGAATGCGCAGCACTTGTTGGTTTCCTAAGATTATAGAAGACACACTAAACAACGTGCCAAACTGGACGAATATTTAAAGAACCGTCCTGATTTGTAAATGACGTACGAACATGTAAAGGTAAAATTAAGAAAACAAAAAATTATCGATTTAATAGTTTACAGATTTGCGCTTTACATAATTTAGTTCAACCGTATTTGCTGCGGAAACGTCCCACATATACCGAAAACACCATACCGCCGAAAGAAAAATTGGCTGCAGTTTTAGAGTAAAACGAATATACCAGTGTGAGTTTCATGAAATTATCTATAATTGTTATTTGTTTTTGTAGATATTTTGGAAGTGGATCGCTCCAACGACAAGTAGCATCCGTATATAGAATAAGCAAATAGCATTTTGGGCCAATTTTAAACGACGTATGTGACGCTATAATCAGCGCATTACATGAACAATTTTCTTTGTTGACTGAAAAACAGTTCTTAGAAATAGCAAATGATTTCCATCAGAAATGGCAATTCCCAAACTGCATTGGAGCGATCGATGGAAAGAACGTCAACATTAAATGCCCAAACAACGCTGGAAGTTTATTCTATAACTATAAGGTTTCTTATTTGTTGTTTTTTTTAAAAAAAAAATGTGGTATAACCCGATTTTGGCATTTCAGGGATTCCATAGTATTATTTTAATGGCTGCAGCTGATGCAAATTATAAATTTACGTTTATGGATGTAGGAGCTTATGGAAGCGAAAGTGATGCAGCTGTTTTTACTGATTGCGTATTAGGCAAAGCCATAATGAACAACAGTTTAAAATTTCCGGAAAATGCAACAGTTGGCGAAGAAAAACTGCCCTTCTTTTTTATACGCGATGATGCGTTCCCGCTTCACGAACGCTTGATGAAACCGTATGTGCCGAAAAAAGGGCACCCACTTACCAATGAGCAAAGAATTTTCAATTATCGGTTAAGCCGCGCCAGACGTTGTGTAGAAAACACCTTTGGAATTTTATGCACAAGGAAAAATTACCTCATGAAACCATTTCTCACGTCGGTCGGATTTGACAGTTCAAGAAAAGATTTTTAATTACCGTCTATCTCGAGCAAGAAGAATGGTTGAAAATGCGTTCGGAATAATGGTAATGAGATTTCGGATCTATCGCACTCCAATATATTTGTGCCCTGACAAAGTTGATAAAATTGTTAAAGCGACATGTGCGCTTCATAATTGGCTCATTAAAACATCCCCGCGTCACTATGCACCTGCTGGAACCATGGATATTGATGAAAGGCCTGGTTCTTGGAGGCTGGAAGCTGTATCTTTTTGTACTGCACCTCTTGGTAATCAAGGAAGCAACAACTACTCACTGATGGCAGAGAGACGAAGGCATAGGTATACATATTATTTTGGGACTGAAGGTGCTGTCCTATGGCAAGACGACATATTGCAATAGATACAATATACATATTCAGAACTGTAATTTTCACTAATTTGGCGGCTTTTGGAATATATGTATAAAATGCTTTCAAAAAGTTGTGGGATGTTTTAATTAAAATTCGTTAATGAAATTACTTACCAAGTTTGAATGTGATTTTCTTTTTTTTATTACTCCAGAAAGAAATCGCTCAGCAATGTCAAACCATGGCAAGGTTGGCACATAAACATTGTCGGCAGCTAAGCCGGCATCCATTGATTGTTTAATTTTCGCCTTTTCCTGTTGGTATGTGCTTCGTATATTGTTGATTTTCCTGGAAACAACTTCAGCACTGATTCCCGGAATATTAATGTTTTCAATAATTCGACGCACAGCACTATCACGCGCGTCTTTATTTTTATATACATAGATCGGGGCGAATATTCCAAAGTATACTTTCAGCCTCGTATAGTTCCACGAATCGAAATGTTTCTTGCTCAGTCAATTTTTTTGAACGAGCTCTTTTCATCGACACTCTAGTTGTCGCCACGTTTAAATCAAACTCGGATCCGGTTTTACTCGTACAAGTTAAGTACTGTCCGACTTTACTTGTATCGGATCATAACGTCCGAGCATGCTCGGATTACACCTTCTTCAAGTAAAATAAATGCAGTAAAAAAATTTCCTACACCCAAAACTATAAAAAAAACATTCAATCATTCCTTTGACTTGCAGGGTACTTCCGTAAATTCATCAAGAATTTTTCAGTAATTGCAAAACCTCTTTCGGATGTTTTACGAAAATTAAAAAGTTTTATTTTCGGGCCAGATGAACAACGCTCTTTTGTTCAACTCAAGGATATCCTGAGCTGGTCGACTAAGTTTTAATGATTTACCAGCCATAAGCATACACCGAAGTTCACACAAACGCTTGCAAAATGGGCTATGGAGCAGTCCTTATGCAAAAATCTCAGGAAGACGGATTACTGCACCCAGTGCACTACTTCAGTAAACAAACGACTTCAGCGGAAGAAAAGCTATCCAACTTTGAATTGGAAACATTGGCAGTGGTTCAAGTATTAAAGAAATTCCGAGTATATGTTTTAGGAATATCATTCAAGATCATCATCGATTGTTCAGCGTTCTAATATACAATGTCAAAAAAGGAGATAACACCAAAAATAACCAGGTGCTTTAGCATTGGCCGAATTCGACTTCACGATCGAGCATCGACCAGGAGTTTCAATGAAACATGCAGATGCACTTAGCAGAAATCCAGCTATAATGATGTTGGAGAGCAGTTTAATGGAAAGAATTAAGGTAAACCAAAAACATGACGAACATATTTACACTATTCTTAAAGTTTTAGAGAAAGAGCCATACGACGACTACGAACTAGACCACGGGGTCTTATACTAAAATTTCAACGATCGACGACTTTTCGATGTTCTAAGTGGTATGCAGATGGATATTTTAAAATCAGTGCATAGCCAGGGACACTTCGCATTGAATAAAATTAAAGAACTTGTTTTACGTGAATTTTTATACTCTAGATGAAATCATATAGAGTATTATAAGTTTAATCCAGCCCAAAAGTTTGTAACGCATAGAACCAAGCCTCGGACGAAAAAAAGTTATATATTATTTTTTGTTTATTTGTGCCCAAAAACCTCAAATCCGCCTGACGTCCGTCCGTCCGTCCGTCCGTCCGTCTGTCCGTTAGCACGATAACTCAAGAACGCCTTCACCTAGGATCTTGAAATTTTGAATCTGGATGTTTGGTTGAATTTGTAAGGCTAAGTTCGTTAACGGGCAAAATCGTCCTACTCCTTCGGGTAGCTGCCATACAAAATGTCCTTAAAACACATGTTCAAGAATATTGGTCGATAACTTGAGAAGGGTTTAAGCTACGACATTGAAATTTTGTATGTGTTATTTTTCCAATAGTTGGAGCTAAACATATGATTATGAAGAAAATCCTGTTGGTCGTTCGTGTAGCTGCCATACAAATATCCTGTCAAAATGCATTGACTTAATTTACGAAACTCACTATAACTCAAGTAATCTTTTAGCTACGAATTCGGAATTTTAAACAAGTTAGTTTTGAGTGAAAAGGAAGTTTGAGTTAACTAATCAGCGAAATTTTTTTACTCCTTCTGGTAGCTGCCATACAAAATGTCCTTAAAACACGTGTTCAAGAATATTGCCGATAACTTCAGAAGGGTTTAAGCTACGTCTTTGAAATTTTGTATGTGTTATTTTTCCAATAGTTGGAGCTAAATGTATGATTATGAAGAAAATCCAATTAGTCCTTCGTGTAGCTGCCATACAAATATCCTGTCAAATAGCCTTCACTTAATTTACGGAACTCACTATAACTCAAGTATTATTTTAGCTATGAACTCGAAATTTTGTACAAATTAGTTTTGAGTGAAAACAAAGTTCGAGTTTACTAATCAGCAAAATCCTTTTACTCCTTCTGGTACCTGCCATACAAAATGTCCTTAAGACACGTGTTCAACAATATTTTTCGATAACTTTTGAACGCTTCAAGCTACGAATTTGAAATTTTGTACACGTTCATTTTTAAATGGTTCCAAGGAAAAGGATAAACATGTAAGGAATCGAGTGAGTCCTTCCTGCACCTCCCATGCGAAAGTCCTTCAAAAAGGACATTTTTGTTCGATGACTTACCCAGTTCAAGATATGAAATTAAACACTGAATATTGTCTTTTAGTTTTGAGTAGCAATCTAATAGCAGTCCTTAATAAAGGACATACAACATACACACGCGTAATTCTACTTTATCCCCAACTACAATATAAATCGGAGTTCAGTATTCATCTAGAGTATTATACGATTGGCTTGCAGCCGATCGTGACTGCAGTATGTTTCATTCCAAAATTAGATAAAAAAACATACTGCAGTCACGATCGGCTGCAAGCCAATCGTATAATACTCTAGATGAATACTGAACGCCGATTTAAATTGTAGTTGTGGAAAAAGTAGAATTACGTGTGTGCATGTTGTATGTCCTTTATTAAGGACTGCCGTTAGATTGCTACTCAAAACTAAAAGACAATATTCAGTGTTTAACTTCATACCTTGAACTGGGTAAGCCATCGAAAAAAAATTTCCTTTTTAAAAGACCTTTTAGTAATTTAAAAGACTGAATTTTTTTTGTTTAATTTGTATGTATCACATACATATTTCAGCACATTTAATTGACCTCACTGAATGAGAATTTATTTAAAAAAAGTTATTTACATAATAAAAATAAAATAATAAAAAACCATGAAACGCTTAATTTTAATTATTTAATATCTACTACCTAATTTTCTTCTGCCTGTCTATAGCTTCCTCATGAATGCAGTATTCTTTCAACGAGTCTTTTAGCTGGAAAGCTACTCTTGCTGCGTTATTAGAGTGTAAAAATATTTTCATATCCAACAACTGTCAAACTGACGCAAACGGTCAACTCTTATATGACTTGATGTTTTACTGGCTGCGTAAAGCTGCGCCGTGCTGCCTCATTCTACTTTGTATGTGACTCAAGTATAACCCCCAAGTCACAACGGCAACGCAGGCCGACGCAGCCTAGCTGTCAAAAAGTTGAGCACAGTATATTTCCATTATGGTAGTCACAACAAACGTACACCAAAGCAGCCTAACGCAGTGATCAAAAAATGTTCGCCAACTTTGAACTTTTTCGTTGCCCATAGTTAACCTCAAAATTAAAAACTGTCAAATTCTTTTTAATTTTTATTGACATATTAAATCCGATCTCGTTCCTTTAGAGATTTTTCTTATTAATTAACATCAAAATGAGTTTTGAAGAAAGGCTTATCAGTCCCGTGAAGGAAAAACCAATATTATATACAAAAAGTTCGGGTAGTTTTAAAAATACAGCAGCAAAGTGCTGAATTTGGCAACAGATTGGTAAAGAACTGGCATCGACCGGTACGTTAAAAGTGCAATACATGCAATATAAAACTTAAAACTTTTTAATAACAATATTTTATTAGATGACATTTGTGAGAGGCGGTGGAAGTCACTCCGGGACCGCTATGCCCGGGAGTTAAACAAAAAAAGGAATACGCCTTCTGGTTCAGCAGCAATTACAGCAGGGAAGTTTGAAGATTGGGATTATTGGGAAGCTTTGAGCTTCCTTCATGACCATGTGAAACCGCGAAAGTAAAAAGATTTACTTGGTCATATTTGTCTAATAAATATATATGTATCGCATAATTTCAGAATGCATGGAAATTTTGAAGGACATTCCGATACGATCAAGACTGGGGTGTTTTCTCGCTCAGATGAGTGTGTCGAAATGGTAGTGATTGAAGAAGACGAAATTCAGGATGAAAATCACATTTCTTCTGAAACACCACGAAAAAGGAAGAAAAATAATGAAGTAATGAACCCGCTTTAAGAGAAACTGGTTTCAAGAATGAACTCTTTTGAAATCTATCTTGAGAAGCGGGTCCTATTGGAGAAAGAGCAGCGCGCAGAGCCTACCGTGACGAAACAGACACCGGAAGAAGCCTTTGCACAAGCCACGTCGATTGTAATAGACGCGCTGAGTCCATCAGCACAGAAAAGAGCCAGATCGGAGATTTTGTCCTACCTGTTCAGCTTGAAGACGAATAACTCTAAAAATATCTATATAATAAAGGACTCAGTCGAGTCCGAAACGTCACGCAAAATAAATAAGAACAGTATTGAACCCAGAAAACTTGTATTTTCATATCTATATATATTAATTTTTCGAAGACTGCAATTTAAAAGACTGAATTTTTTTTTTGTTCTTTTTGTTTAATTTGTGTTTCATCATATTTTATTTACCTCATTGAATGAGAATTTATTTCAAAAAAAGTTATTTACATAATAAAAATAAAATAATAAAAAACCATGAAACGCTTAATTGTAATTATTTCATACTACAGTGGATGCCGCTTATTGTAATCACTTTGGGAACGACCATAAACAATAACATTAGCCGGATGATAACAATAGACGAAGGGGAAAATTTTTCTCATTTATTTTCCTACGCTTGAATATAGATTGCTCGAAGCATCTAATATTATTTTTTTTATTCAGTGTTATTTACAACTCTAGCTTCAATGTTTCACAAAGTTACAGAGAATATGAAATACTGTTTCCTCTTCCTTCTCATCCAGGCAGCTTCTACAGAAAGTCGTTTGAAAAGAATCGCCGTCTTTTAGCATGCCCGATTATAAGACAGTGTCTGGTCAGGACACTTAGTGTGGTGCTGATTCTCTCCCCTTTTAGCAAATTCAGCCTTGTACAGCGTTTTAGATCCAGCTTCGGTCATATCTGTCAGCTCAGCGCGCCACTTCTATTAAACTGTCTCGAAAACTTACTCGAAGTTGAGCTCATTCTGTTGAACGAGATCAACATCAATAGTTTTCAGAAGCTACGAAAAGACTGAAATTTCTCATAGTAATCTATGATATGTATCGCCTTATGTTTACATAAATGTAAAACCAAGAGCAATCATCTTTAATTTTGAGATTGTTTTTATTTTGCCTTTTGGATCACATTAACATGAAGAAAAAAGAGGAGCGACCCTGTTCAAAAACATGCGTTCCGACTAATTGGAGACGAAGCCGTTTCAGCTTCTATAGACTCCCTTGAGCATCGCCGAAATGTCGGAGTACTCAGTATTTACTATCGATATTTTTATGGTAAATGTAGTAAGGAACTAAAAGAACTTATTCCCCCACTCTTAGTGGTCCCCCGTAACACTCGCCAACCTTCACGCGCACACGAGTATACCGTTCAGCCCCATTCGTGGAGAACAGTGAAATTTAGGCAGTCCTTTATCCCCCGAACATCAGTAATGTGGAACGCATTGCCGGCCGATCTGTTTCCTGATAAGTATAACCTTCAGCAGCTCAAAAACAACGTTCACCGACACTTCAAACGCTTCCCTCCCGTTCCACCGACCTAAATCCCCTGCCACACCATTTTATCCCCAACCTATGTCGTTTTAGCTGTGCGATCGCATTAAAGGGTGACCCCCTAAGTTATAACGACGGCCGTAAAAAAAAAAAAAATTTGACGTGCCCGATTTAATTTCCTCAAATTAATTTAATTTAAATTTAAATTTAATTGATTTTGAAGCCCCAATCTGCCAGTGTGATATCCTCTTTCGAGGCTGCACCCCGTGTGAACTTATTACCTTCCCTCGGTGACTTTTTGTGTATTTAAAAAACTATTAGTGAAATTATTTTTCGGTGACAGTTGGGCGGCCATGGGCTCCTGACTCGAAAGGCGATTCAGTGAGTTTTATTTTAGTGATAGGACACTAATCTCACAAGAACTTTTGTGTGGCTGCGAGCCTTGCTATAGACATAGCAAGGCGGCGCTTAATTTTTCTCTGGATAAAGCGCTAGTGATTGTTGATATCGTGCTTTAAAAGTACCTACCACTTCTTCAAACGAATATGCTGTGGTTTTCCCAAATGCACTTCCTCCTTCTGTATCTATATCCTAAATTTGTGGTGATCCAATCCACTACTCTTACCAAAACCTTGAATCAGCATAATGTTTTTATAGTCAAGAAAGGTGTGGACCCAATTTCCATCCGTTATACTAACTCCTCTTTTCTTCGGGATGGGAGCTTACTTATCCTTTGTGTTAATGCTGCCATTGCTTCTAAATTTTTGAAAGCTACTAATATCAATGGTAGTTTGCATGGTAGTTTAAACACCTGCAAAGGACTAGTTTATGCTTTTTCGCTTAGTTTTCTTTCTCCTGAGGAGATTAAGGAAGGTCTCCAAGATCCGGTTGTTCTAGACGTGGTTCAATTGAAGAAGCATATTACTGGTAAACTGTCGGGTTTACATATTATAACTTTTGATTTGCATAATTTACCCAGTCATTTAACTGTTGGTTTTGAGAGGCTGGAAGTTCGAGAATACTTTCCGAATCCTTTAAGATGCCGTAAGTGTCAACGATTAGGACACACCAAGAATCATTGTAATGCTACAGAGGATTATTGTGAATCTTGTTCTGACGCTCTTCCTCACAACACCCCCTGCATTTCATCTTATTGTGTTAATTGCCAAACTACAGGACATGCGCCTGGAAGTAAAACATCCCCCACTTTTGTAGTGCAAAAAGAAATTTTAAAAAAATGCACGCAATTCGAGGCGAAAAAATTATGTTATAAAAATCTTTCGGTTCCTTCTTACGCGCAAACTGCTAGAATTAACACAATTTCTTCTTCAGTAGCACAGTCCAATATCATCACCCTCTCAATCACTACTCCTAGCTTTCTAGCTACTTCTTCTAGAAATAAATCTAGTCAAAATTCTAAATCTGATCCAATAAATATTAATACAACTTCATCCATACCTGCCATCCATGCCTGCGAATGACATCCATTTCGTACAAGGCTGAGATCTGGAAAAGCCTCACTCCAATTAGTTTTTTTGGTTTCAACAATTTTAAAACACTCACTGAACACTCGTTTCTTATTCATTTTAGTTTTTTTTGGTTTAAACATTTTTAACCCTTATCGAGCCAAAGAAAAAAACATCTTAATCACGCCGAAAAGGTACTCGGGTACCTACTGTTACAATCACTTAATTTCTTATTATAATGCATAAATTTGGTATAGATATATTGTTTACAAGTATCTTCACGAAATACTCTTACTGGCAGTAAATCATAATTTAAGTTTTAGCTTCTTTTGTTTATCGAAAATAGTAAAAGAAAACTAATAGGTACCCGGGTACCTCTTCGGCCCGATAAGGGTTAAAATACTCACTGAACACACGTTTTCTATTTGTAGGAACAACCCGTTCAGTGAAAAAATATTACCGAATAAATAATTTGACGTTTATTGCATTTACAGTTTAATGTTTTTAGAGCGTGGTAGTCGACTGAGAATATAGAAATATAGAATAGTGTTGTTTTTCGAATACGGTTTGCTTCCACTCTATCTCATTCTCTTTGGTAGTGACCACCTGCCAGTCATCATTAGATCGACTCAAGCTTTGGCTAACTCTAGACCAACCATCAGATATGTCACTTCTCGTGCCGACTGGGATAAGTACAGAGTGTCCATGGAAGAGACGGCAACGAGGTATCCGGCTTCGGCCAATGTGAACAAGGAGGCGGCTCAATTGGTTAAAATTATTCGTTCTTCGTTATTCCACTTCAATCCCTAGTTCCTTTCCTTCCTCACGTACTCAACCACGCTGGATGAACCCGGTCATCGCAAATTCTATTAGAATAAAGAATAGAGCTTGGAAAAGCTTCTACGGGCACCCAACGGATACTAACCTAGCAACGTACCGTCGTGAGGCGGCTTCAACTAAGAATTAATTTTATAATTATAATTTTATTACGATGATTATATTTTATATAATTGGAGGAGTTAGAAAAATTAAAACAAAAACTGCGTCCTAAATCTAAAAAAATTCTTCACTAACCAAAATGATCACAGAATTAGGAAATGGGAATTTAATAAGTATCGGATCTGTTCGGGCCGCGGAAGGATCAAAGGAGTTTTACCTATATTGAAAAAGAAAGCATCAATACAGTCTTGCAAGAACTACAGAACAAGCAACAGTCTTTTAAACTGTAAGGACAACACATTAAAAAAAAAAAGTAAATAGCTGTATACTCTTGCAAGCTTAGTTGATTGCGAGAGAGTTAATCGAATTCGCGTTATCGTTACACGAGGAAGGGATTTACTACCCCACTCCGACTCGAGTGATAAACGAGTCCGTGCGCGATTTATAACAGGATCCGAGCAAGGAAATTCTACACTTTAAACGGTAAACATTACACTGTAGACAGTCTACATCACCCAAGAACTATTTCTGGCTGGTAACAGACAGTAAACTGCCAACCTGGTTTTACGCGCGAATCAATCCAACCGATTTTGAGAGGCTATGCTATTAATAATAGATCGATTGCAAAAAAAATTAATTCAACACTGCATTGAAAGTGTATTAAGTAGTGGTACAAACAATGTTGGCGTAATATTTGATGAGGCACCAGCTCATATTCATGCAGTTAAAGCTTTAGGGAGAAATTGCACCCTTTCAATTATCCGACATGAATCCAAATTTATCGCTCTGTTAAATTCATGTCATATGATCAAGTTAGTTCCAAATGTACTAGATGAGCTTATCATGATGATTCCCTTCACCGTTCACAAGGAGACAAAATTACCTTCTTCGCGTTCGGACTTTCGCATCCGTCTAAAAATCGGGCGCATTAAAAATTGTCCTGTGTCGGCAAACAAAAACCGGCAAGCTTAGTGCACCGAGTTCGGACCGCGTGGGCTCAGCCCCCCCCCCCTCCTCCTCCCACGTAGCTGCCCACACAACTACACCTTCGCCGGACACTCCGTTAGGAACACTCCGTTAGGAACACTCCTTTGTGCCCCTCCAGGCCACACAAGGAGCTACACACAAGCAGAGCGGGCGCCCCCCACAACAACGACGCCATGGAACTGGAATCCGCCCCCACATACGGACCAACGCAGGTGCTAACCCTCAGGTATGTGGCTTTATCAAGTTTTGTACCCACGGACCACGTCCGGCGGGGACCGCGTCATAGGGCGACTTCGTAAATTATTACGCTGTATTTAATGTGGCGCATGGGGGTGTAGTGTACCCATGCCACTACCATAAATCACAATAATAAAATGTAAACATAAAGCAAATCGATGACTTATGGCGCGTGCATATTTTATGCACGTAAGTTAGCTTAGAGATATTTTTCATAAGTATTTTATAATAAGAACATTTGTTATTAACGGATATTAGATGCAACTTGCCAAGTAAGTACATTATTATTTTTTATACCATATATGCACTTTTTATTTAAAAATAGTATAAAAGAAATGGTTTTGTTGGTTCATACTCGAGACCATTCGAAAAATAAAGATACGCTCGGCTACACGCTTCTACAAATCTTAAAGAGTTTCTCATTTGGTTCAAACTGTGCTGGTAATTAGTGCCTTTCTATCTGCAGACCTAACTGCTTTGTAAAAATAAAATTGAAAATCATTCTGGCTATCACTGCCTAGACCACACGCGGGACCAGACGCTTACAATATTCTGGTAAGTATTTTCGATAATTTTGCAGTTTATTTATTTATTAAACTTTTTCTCTTATTAAAAAAAAAGGTCGGCCTCTACTGTTAACGCGCTAACATGCGAAAACTAGAAGAGCAACCGCTTCGCACCCTGAGCGGCCGGCAGGGCCCCTGCCCACGTCGGGCTTGATTCAAGTAATTTAGAGCCCAATCATTAAACTCTCGAACTTCACTGCATTTCACTTCACTACAAGACAGATCTGCAAAAGCCTCACCTTCAATGAGTTTGAGCCCTGAAATCGTTTTAAAACGGACATTTTCGAAATATTGACATATGAAAAACGTTGGCTATCTATGTGAGATAGAAAATCGAGATCTCCACATACATATATATACAACTCCGAACTTATTACCAAATGATAATTTTTTTTCAGCGACAGAAAACATATACATACGACATACATAGAAGATACAAAAGACAAATTTAAATTCGTCTTTCTAATTCTAATTTGACATTATCTATTGTTCAGCAAACTGCCGACCAACCTGCCATATGACAAGCCCCTACTGCTTTCAACCCACGATCGCTGTACATTTTTTTAAAAATTATGGATTATATTATGTAGCAGTATTTGATTGTTCAATTGTCAGACATTACCGAATATATTTGCAGAATATTTAGTAACCAGAAAAAATCAGAACAATTTTTTTTATAAATTTAGTAGTTAAAAAAAATTATTGTGCTTACTGCGCAATTATACTGAACATTAGTCAGTTCTTTTATTATTTAGAAACAATCCAATATAGAGAATAGAGATAATATGGTAATTTGTTATTATTCCTGCCACATTAGATACTGTTTTCAGTTTTAATTTCCTTCGAAAAAATAATTTTCAAAAATCTATCATAAAATTGATTCTTTCAATTTGGAACTAAATTTTCCAATTCTTATATCTAAATGATCATTTGTAGAAATTAACGAAACCTCGTTACAAATGCAATTAGTGTAATTTATCTTCCTATGTACTACGTGTAGACTGAATATTTGAATTTTCTAATTTCCATTATCGATTGAATCGTATCATCGCGACTAAAAATAATTATCAAAAATCATACCTGGCCACACTTCTTCGCAAGAAAGAAGCAGTTTTCTCCTATCATATAATCGGTAAATCGTTGAAATCGTGAAGATACTTATGCAGCGGAGACGGAAGACCGGTCTGTCGAATGAGACATAAAAGTCTAGATTCACTATAACTACCGGAATTGGCCAGTTTCGTTGGAATATTTTTCATCAGCGCATTTCGAATGATAATTCGCGATAGTTGTTGAAGCGAAAATGGATTACTGCATGTATACGCTAACCAATCTTCTAAATTGGTTGCTATATTGGTCTGTTGTGGTGGCTTTAAATTGCGCGGAACCGGATTCATTTTCAGTCCAGCATTGACTGCAATCAAACAAACCAATAGATTTTTAGATGTACAAAATGTAAAATTAACAGGAAAAAATAAACTTACCTAGTAGAATCAACAAATTCAAATTGTTTGTCCGTCGTGCCAATAGAAAATTATCGACAATATTTTCACTACGTCCTTTATTCACGTCGGCTCCTTCTTTGATCAAAAATTCGGCTATTTTATATTTCTCTAACATGATAGCCAATGTTATTGGTGTTTCGCACCAATAATTATAATCATTTATTGAAATCTCATTACCAATTAGAACACGTGCAACTTTTGCGAATTGCTGTACTGTTTCGGCATTTTGTACGGCTACATGTAATTCCCGTACGACATTATCTTCGCGACCGAATCGTTGTGCGCCGTTTTCGAGTAAAAATCGTATCATTGGTTCGTTACATTCTTTGATTGCATGAAAGAGAGGTGTACACCCGGCAAAATCGCGAACGTTCATATTTTCGCCGGCTTCGATTAATAGTTTCGCCATCGATTGATGATTATTTCGAACGCAAAAATGAAGAATATAATGCGTCACGAATAGGCGAGCACCGCACTGAAGCAGATACGATGCTAACGGAACGTTGTTTATGATGGCGGCAAAGTAAAGAGCAGTGTATCCTACGAAACAAATGACATATTTTCGAAATATAGATGCTATTATCTCAGTTCAAATAAAAAATATTATAATAGTGTTGAATGGTTAAATTTCAAGAGGTTAAATAAGCCTGATACTAGTTAAGAATCTTCTTTAAGTTCTTCGTTTTATTCTTCTATACTTTTCAGCATGCAATTCATGCCATCAAGTTACACGTTAATCCGGCAAAATTACTAAAACAGTTGAACTTTCGACTAAAACACAATTCGATAAATAAATGACGATATACGCATTTCTCGGTCCCATATGCAAGGAAGAATACGAAGGGCGAATCCAAGGGCAGACACAGTCTGCGAGGCTTCGCAAAGAAGTTCAAGGCCCTGGCGCATTTATGCTCGGAACCCGCTGAACAATGGGAACTCCACACTTCGTAGTTTGTGGACGCATTATTTCTACCATCGACCTTAATAAATCCGTGAAATTCCAAGAGTGAATCACTTAGAGCGAATGGAAGACAGATCAGACTCAAGTTCGGCTTTCGCACCAGAAACACCTCTCACGCCGAAAAACAACGAAAAAATTCTTAAGCCAAGTTTTCTAGATTACTGTTTCTTTTCCGTCAATAGGTTGCTTTTCGAAAGATTTTCCTATATCAGCCGGTTCAGGCCCTCAGCCTTTCGCCTTATTTCGGAGCCTGCAATTTATGTCTACATACAGATGACACTACGCTATTATAAAGCTCTTAAGATTCAGCAGAAAATGGATTCAATCTGATAAAAGTTTTATTATTATCGTAAAAATCATCTTCTACACGGCCTTTACCTTCCGATTTTCCATTGACATAATGGGTAATCGAGAAACCGCTCATTACACGGTATAAAGAGATCTTTGTATTTTTTTCGTTACAACTACGTTATATGGCAACATATTAAACTTACCTTCATGGTCCTGCAAATTAAGCCTTGCTCCTTTTCGAATTAAAAAGTATGCAATATCGGCATTCTGACTATGAACTGCAGTCATCAGAGGAGTTCGTTCCATGTAATTTGTAGCATTGATATCCGCGCCAGCATTTAAAAGTAATTCAATCTGAAAGACAAAGAAAAACAAATGCTTTGTTATTAAAGTAATAAACTAAAATCAGAGTAACCTCTTTTTCAGTTTACACTGATAAAATTCACATTAAAATTTGTTGTCATTTGTTCCGCTCTCTATTATATTTTTATACAATAAAATGAAGATGGAAGATGATTGGGATTATAAATTATACATCGCCGAACAATTTCTCAAGACAATTGAATCGAGCGAGCTAAGAAATATCGGACGAATGTGGATTGATAGACTAAAAAAATTGGATGCTCTCGAGTACGCAGCATTTCGATCTCATGTTCTTAAACTTATGAACGTTTCGTTACAAAACAATCGGTTAGTCGGACCGTTTAAAAAAGTGCCCCCCAAAAGTAATAAAAAACTGGAGGCACTAATGTGCAACTATAAGGCGTCGCAGATAAAAAATCGAATAATGAACGCAGCGTTCGATGAATTAATAATCTCGGAACCAGTGCCGCCGTTACCAGTTAGAATGGGATGCTGTACAATTTTGCAATTAATTCCGCAATATGGTGGTCATTTCTATCACACAAGCTCGTCCGAATCGCTCAAGTGTGCAAACGATTTAAAGAAGCGGGATATGCCCATTGGATCATTGTATATTTTTCCGGCCTATTGTACAAGGAATTTGTATAATTTTGAGTATAACAATGATAACCATTTTCTTACACCGGTTGGTAAGAAATAAAATTTAAAAAGAGCTTTTCACCATATCGGATGGACGGCATGATGTTAATATTGTAACAGCATTGGTTTATTTTGAATAAATATTTATAGTATAGACTTGTTTTTTTTTATATAATAAGGCTGAATTAGTCCCATGTCAAGGGCACACTTTCTCAGTCCGAAGAGCTGGAGGCAGTATAGTTTCACAGCTCATCGAACTGGAAAAATTTCACCTTATCAACATACTCATGCTGTATGCTGACATTGGGCTCAACTTGATGTGTCATAAGTCCTCCTCAGTCAGTACAGTGAACTGGTATTAGAGGTAACACAAAATGTCACACCCACCTAAATTAAAGAATTAAAAAATTAATATAATAAATTTAAAGATAAAAAAAAATAACAAAATTAAAAAAAAAAGAATTAACGGAATAATCCAAGATAATAATAAAAAAAAGGGAATTTAAGAAACATAATGAAAAGAAAATAAAACAAAAATCCAACATTAGAACACTAGAGATTAACGGGGTTAAAGAAAAAAGGAAACAATAATAGTATTATGTACAACAAAACAAACCTTCACCATTCTTTTTTTTTCTCTCGATTATATACAGGGTGCGCCATCTTTTATGTCAGTAAGTATACATTGAATAACTTTGAAAAAAAAACTGATTTTTATATGTGAGGTATTTTTATTCAATTTGGTCCTTTAGAATTTATTTGGATTAGTTTTTGAATACAACATCAATCAAGTGGCTGCCTCTATTGGCCACAGTAAAATGTGCCCTTTTTGCTGCGTTTTCAATTACTTTTTCGAGCATCTCGGGCGGTATAGCGACGATTTCGGCACGAATGTTTGCTTTGAGCTCGTCAATGATCTGAGGCTTGCTGGCGTATACTTTGCTTTTCAAATAACGCCATAAAAAGAAGTCCGGAGGAGTAAAATCTGGAGATCTCGGTGGCCACCCTGTATACCATATAGTAGTAAGGTATCATCTGCGTATGTAATGTATCTTGCCTTTAGCCCTATGTATTGAAGGTTATGAATGTAAAGCAGGTATAAAGTCGGACCTAATATTGAGGCTTGAGGTATCCCTATATTGATTCCGCTTTTCCGCGGATGCCTACTTCTTCTAATACTTGGAGCAAGATGTTGTGGTCCACTGTATCAAAAGCCTTTTTTAAGTCAATAAATACAGATGCAACATATGTTCCTTTATCTAGCGCTTCATTTATGTATTGCATAGCATCAATCAGTGCTGCAGTAGTATTGCTCTTTTCCTGGAAACCATATTGGTGCTCGTCAAATCCAGTTTTCTTTCAGAAATTTTAATATTCTGCCGTTTATAACTTTTTCGAAAATTTTGCTCGTCGAGCTGATCAATGCGATTGGACGATAGTTATTCGAATCTTTGGTTGAGTCGCTTTTGAAAATTTGTTGGATCAGCGATAGTTTTAAGCACGAGGGGAAAGTTTCATCAGTAAGATGAACATTTATAGCCTCTGATAGAGGGCCTGATATTAATGATTTCACAGTTTTTATGTCATTTGTTGTTACATTATCGATTCCTGGAGCTTGGTTTTTTTGAGACTCGAGATAATATTTTCGATTTCTTCCTTATCTGTTGGGAAGAGGAACATTGTATTCGGGCTACGAGGGCAAGTCTGCCTAAGGAAAACTTCAGCGTTGGCATTATTTTTTAGATTTTCCGCTAGAGTGGTTCCAATCGTAGCAAAGTGATCGTTCAGAAGATCTGCAATGATTGTGTGATCTCTAGAGGTTCCAGAAGGCGTGTCATTCATTTATTCCCTTTTTGATATCGATAAGATGTTACCTTTGGAAGTAGTTTCCCTGATAATATTCCAAAGTTTTTCGGGTTGCCGTCTGTCTCTGCAAATTGTAGGCTATAATATTTTTCTTTGGCTAGTCTAATTTTTTTGGTTGTCTCATTTTTGCTTTTGTGGTATTCATATTTTATGTTCACGTCATTTGGATCCTTGATCATTTTTTTATACAATTGGTTTTTTTCCTTTATCTGTTTTAGTATGTCATTTGTGATCCATGTACAATTTCTTGTTCGTCTAGATTTTATAGTTGTAGCTGTAAACTTTGCTGATTTTTTGGGGTTTATAATACTTTCGATTGTATTGTCTTCTGAACTCCGCATATTTATAGCTGTTTGACTGAAGAAAACCTCCTTATTGATAACCTTTATGCTGTTTTTTGCCATTTTTGCCTTGTTAATATGAACATTCTTAATTGTTAATGTGATCACCCTGTGGTCTAGATCTGGCCAATCGTCCAGAGTAAGATCGATAGGGTTCACAATCTGGCAGCAATTAGTCGAAACATGGTCCAGCAGAGTGGAAGTACGTGCATTGCATCTTGTTGGTAAGTTGTTGAGGATCTCGATATTATTAAGGACTAACATTTCGGTATAATTTTGGGATGTCAAGTCATCGTGTAGTATGTTAATATTTGTGTCCCTATAGAAAGAAGCTTAGAGAATAGTGAGTCTAGATAGTCAATGAAAATGTCTGCTTATTTGTTAGGGGCCCTATAGAAGGTAATAATTTTAATTGGAGCATTATATTATTATGTTGTGGTAGGCGTCCTTATGTTTTTATTAAACTATTTTTATACGAAATTGATAGCTCTGTAGAGGAATTGTATGTGTGGAAACAGACAAAAAAAAATTAAAATGATGCCGTTATAAAACAGGGCTTACTTGACAACCAAAAAAAAAACTCCCGAACAAAATCCTTGAAAAACGTCACTCACCACTTGTACATCTCCCATCCGGGCAGCAACGTGTAACGGTGTCTCACCGGTATTGTAAGTCTTTTGGTTCGGGTCAGCCTTCCCCTTGAGCAGCATGTCGACAATTGGCGGACTTTTCACGGCCAGATGCAACGGCGTAATGCCGTTATGCGTTGAGATATCAACCGGCGATCCGCTCTGCAATAAAATCTGCAAACATTCGGTATGTCCGAGAACGGCTGCATAATGAATCGGAGCCTGATGGTACGCATCGAGACAGTGTGGATCCTTGAGTCGAACTGTGTTCGCCAAAATTTCGCCAGTTTGTTCAAACATCCGAGCGTAGTACATGTACAGGCGAGACCATTCGTCGTCGGGCGTATTCCCGTTCAACGGTATCTCGTCGTCCCATTGAAGGCCGTCCATGCCGTCGGGAGTTCGTTCGATGCCAATTAAGTCCAGTTCGGTACGCGGTTTTTTCGGCGTCCCTATCAATCAATAGACAAAATGGTAGCAAAAAGAAATAAACAGAAAATTACTCAAATTTACCGCCACTGTACGAAATGTACTCCTCTTCGCATGACTTGAGCAGAACAGTTAAAATTTCGGAAAATCCCTTGAAGGTTGCCTGTCCCACTGCGGAGCGCCCATGTGACGTTACTTTTGTCGCATTGCCTCCCTCTTCCAACAACTGCACAACATTTTTTAAATCACGCTTTTCCACGTAGTAAAATAACTTCTCATTATTGTCCCATTTCGTAGACATAACTGTGCCGCAGACACAACAAAAACACGTGTCCGAAACAACGAAATCACCACAATTTTAAACCGCAACAAATCTCACTCTGGAGGAAAGAATTACCAATTAGCCGTAGCCGCTGACATTTGTTTACTTCAAACAGCACACCTCAAACTGTTATACGAACTGAAAATGCGAGGTACGTTCGTTAATATGGCAATGCCTACGATTTGGTCGTAAATCGTTAGTATACACTTGCGACCAACTTTACGTAGTTCAGTCTCTCTTTCAAGTTGTGACTGTCAAAATGGCGAATCGCGGTGGAAATACACGTCGCAATCCGGACGTCGATAATACGATTAGCTACGTTCAATGTGATGGATTGGTAAGTTTAAATCAATCTTTAGTTGTTAAGCTTTCTAATGGTGTTAAAAATTGTTGGCGAAATGAAGAGCCCGGTTGAATAATCGATGGCGAAATTTTCCGCAGTCTGCCAGCAAATTTGACAAGTCGGCATGCTTTTACGGTGATCGGATTCTAATGTTGACATTTCTTTGGTAAAGTTTTGGAAAACAATTTTGAATTTTCAAACCTAATGAATTCAGTAAATTTGTGAATTTCTCCGGATGGCAATTTACTTATTTTGAAATCGCCAAGTCCGAGGACGCTTTTACGGGTTCGCTCAATTGAAATTTGGGGAAGTTTAGAAAAAAACAAGCCAATCGTATGATCCTTTAGGTGAAATACTGAACGCCAATTTATGTTGAAGTTGGAGATAAATTAAAACCAAGAGTGCGCATGTAGATTGTCGTTTATTAAGGACTCTCGTTTGGCTGCTACTCGAAAGTTAAAGACAATACCTTCAGTGTTTAATTTCATATCTGGAACTAGGAAAATTACCGAAAGTAAAATTTACCCTTTTCAAGGACCTTCACATGGTAGGTGCAGGAAGGACTCACTCGATTTCTAGCTTATTTAGCCTTTTACCGGCAACCAGGCGCGAACGCAAGGGGGGGGGGGGGGTTTGGAAGTTTAAAAAACCTCCTGATGCATGACAAATTTCCATTACTGAAAATTTTAAAATCTTACAAAATTAGTTAAAATTTTTTACAACAGTCAGCTGCTATTTCTTAAATGGCAAACTAAACCTATTGTTGCAATGGAAACGTAGTTATCTGAAACGCGAGATTTCGGGAAAGCATGGCATTAAGAAGCACAGTAAAACTAATTATAAAACCATCCACCATACAAAGGAAAGCGTTTTATTGTATTGCCTAGGGACCACGGCAATTTGATTTACAATCTCAGAACCACTTTCGGCATTCTTTCAACGTGTTTTTTGTTTTTAACTTAATTTCATACGTTCGGTCTCACAGCCCACTTGCTTAAAATTGATAGCAAAATTATTACACAGTGGTTCAATATGAAAGACAGTCTTGAGTTTTTTTTTATCGTACATTATTTTTCAACATAATCTCCTCGTAGTTCAACGCACTCGGTACAACGTTTCTTCAGGTTTCCAGACCTTCGAAATAATCGCTCACCACCTTGATGGCTTCTTCAGTCCATCCAAATTGTTGTCCAGCCATGAAAATTTTCAATTGGGAACAGTTGGAAGTCCGAAGGAGCCAAATCGAAATGTTCAGATACGGAAGCAGTTCAAAGTGCGATAGGACTTGAATGGGCAGGTGCGTTATTATGGTGGAACAACACTTTTCTTTTGACTAATCCGTTTCCTCGTGATTGCTACCTTCAGTTTGTTCAAAACGGATGTTGAGGAGGCACGAGGAATTGCTGCTTGTCTTGGCTCACTTGAATTCATTCACCCAAAGTCATACGGTCTCATAAGAAGCTTATAAGTTGTCTCTCATGAGTTCCTTTCGCTTTTTGAACCTACTGCCTATGTTTTTTAATTTCCTAATGAGTTAACAATCAATAACTGTGTTATCACAGTTGTTTAAGAAATTTACTGATACCTGATTTGAAGATTGTGTATTTTGAAGAACACGCGAATACACAATGCCGCTTTTGATGGGATCTCGGTTGATTTTTAACAAAAGCAGCCACTAGAATTATCGAAAATAGTTGAGAATTCGAATTAGATTTTGAAGTTCAGATCTTTCATTTGTTTATTCTCATATTCTGGTTTTTTAACGGCGTCCTATGGTAAACTTGTACCCAGTTTTGTAGGTATAGCAGAGAATAACAATAACGTGAACTCAAAAACCCTCGTATAGATTTTAATTATTGTTCCGATATCTTTTTCAGGCCGTCATGAAAATGGTAAAACATTGTCATGAGGAGTCAACCAGTAACATGGACCTAGCACAGGGCGCTCTCTTGGGTCTTGTCGTCGACAAGCGTTTGGAAATCACAAACTGCTTCCCGTTCCCGAAAAGCGGCGATGAAACAATGGACGAAGAAGAGTACCAATTGGCTATGATGCGACGACTTCGTCGCGTTAACGTCGATCATTTTCACGTCGGCTGGTATCAAAGTGCCGATGTCGGTAACTTCTTGTCGTTTCCATTGCTCGAGTCGCAGTATCACTATCAGACCAGCATCGAAGAATCGGTTGTTGTAATTTACGACACCCAAAAATCGGCACGCGGATTTCTCACCTTGAAGGCCTATCGTCTGACTCCTCAGGCTATTGCCATGTACAAGGATAACGACTTCACACCTGACGCACTCCGACAACTGAAGATTGGTTATGAAAATCTTTTCGTTGAAGTTCCGATTGTGATCAAGAATTCGGCATTGTCGAATATTATGATGACTGAGCTGGGCGAGATGGTACCGGAAGAGGAAGGAACTCGTTTCTTAGACTTGGGCACAGCTTCGGTTCTCGAAAATCATTTACGTTGTTTGATCGAACGTGTCGATGAATTGTACCAGGAAGCCACGAAATTCAACAAATATCAACAGGCTGTTGTTAAACAGGAACAGGTAATTATCAAATTTGCTTTCGTTTAAAATCCATTTAATGCATTCTCTCTTGATTGTTTTTATTTCAGGAAAAACATCGCATGATGATCAAACAGAATCAGGAAAATGCAGCCCGTATAACAAAGGGCGAAACTGCTCTACCCGAAGAAGACGTTCTCAAGCAATTCCGTCCACTTCCAGTCCCGCCCAGATTGAATTCGATGATTGTTTCCGGACAAATCAACACTTACTCGCAACATATTTCGCAATTCTGTTCACAATCGCTAGCCAAATTGTTTATTACACAATCGTTACAAAGCGCGAAGGAAGCTAAAGGGAACTAAGCGAACGTGCGTGCACAACTTTTTTCCATTCGTTACGATTGTTTTTTTCGTAGTGTGTGTGGGCAATTCCGGGCGAATTAATTAAATAAAAAAAAAATTGTAGGGATAGAATCATCTGTTCTTTGTTCGATTTTCCATTAAATATAAAAAACAAAATTGTCAACATTCAAATGGCTGTTTTTGTAACAGAATTTAATTCAACAGCAATTTAAAGACTTCGATTTGTATATCGTTACCTGTGTGAGTTTTTACTTCTATATTGATCCAGTTCAATTCGGGCATCTAATCGAGTCTTATCGCAAACGCTCGCCTTATTGTTTTTTCAAAGTCAGGATATTCAGTTCTGCACCACCAAGATCCAAAAGTTCACGGACCTACTTGAGCGTTACCATTTTTTTTATTTTCTGGAAGAACAGAAACCGAACAGCAACTCGAGAATTGTTGAGTCGAGTCAGGAACGAAGCACGGTGTTCTTTAATATAGCGCTGAAATAAGCCGAAAGTTTTATTAAGACTGCTCATGTTCACTATGATAAAGAGTTTCCCTTATAGATCCGGCTCGAATTCGTGGAATTGTTAATGTTATAAAAGAGTTTTAAATTTTGATATATAAAGGGGTAGCATGAGATTAGGTTCTATTGAAAAGTATCACTCTCTATCTTTGAAAAGGTCGATATCCAGACAATACGACAATCACGCTCTGCCGGATCCATTTGAATCGTTATTAACCATCAAAACGAAACTGCATTGCATTGTTTAAGTTCGAGGTGTTCCCATTGATGCAAGCCGTGAGTACGAAGCCTCTCAAACGTTTCACAATATCATGAATATTGCTGACCTCAAACCAATTCCAGAGGTCAAATATTCCGCCATTTACTTGAATATAGTCAAGTTAAGCCACTTACCTTACCCACATGTAAAACGTGTGTAAGTGTAACCGGTCCGAGCGGATTTATGATAGACCGTCACTGACTGGGTGCATCTCTTTATTAACATATAAATGAGGCCTGTTAAAGTCTTTCCTTGACATTGCATGCAAAGATGTTGACTTCAGTAATTGGACAAAAGGTCACACGATGAGGTTAATTGGCGATTAATTTCAACGCTATTTGGTTTGTCGATTGTTTCCCACTAATACAATTAGATGCATCATCTTACATTCTTCAGAACAGTTACGTATGTGAAATTTGGAGTACGAACGTTATATAAGCACGGACATTATCGAGTAATCACTGGTTTATATTTTCAAAGTCATCTTTGCATTTTAATTTCAACAACCGGAAAATGCGCTTGAGCTTGAGATGAGTCACTTTGCAAGTACCGAGATTTCTAAGAAATCTTTTAAGTGCTAACATCTTTGTTCTTGGCAGCTGTGATGCAATCGTTATATTTTTGTTCCGGAGTTAGAAATTGCACTGAACTAAGCGATGTCATGTGACCGAAAGCAGTAGCAGCAGCTAATTGATTATATGCTTCTTAGTTGATTGCAAAACTATGTGCACCGACGCTGAGTTTTGAGTGTAACATACCAGAATAAACCGGACGATTTACGGCAACCCACCCAATTTACAGGCAAGAGCGAAGGACATGAATGAAAGGCTCACCAAATGGAACACAAAAAAATTTGACCTTGCAAAATTTTAGGATACCAAATTTCTTATAGAATTATATCTTCAATATCTTGCAAAAAAAATCCAGTCTTGGTGTGTGTTGAGACAACTGTCTCATATGTATATTGGTCATGTTTTGAGAAGAATGAGTTGACCGAATAGTTGTAATTTAATGCCCAGTTTTTGTTCGACTGATCATATATAGGTCTTGATCTTTGCCAGTGAGCATGATTTTATTAGTAGGCTGGTTGACTATATAGCACTTCTGTAATTACTTATGAAACGATAAATTCTCCACAAGGATACCATCGCAAGCTCCGATAGCTAGACTGCTCGAACGACGATCCCCAGACAGTACTTTGTTCATCCGTGAATGAAGAGTAATATAATATAATTATAATTTGTTTCAGATTAATAAGTTTTCACTCTCTACTAATAACAAAACGTACCTATTATAAACTCAGGATGAGACCCCTTCGGACCGCCCCCTAAACCAAATCCTGGAAATGTGCCTGAGGTCGATCAGATAGCTCGACGC
This sequence comes from Beris morrisii, assembly GCA_951812415.1. Taxonomy (NCBI): domain Eukaryota; kingdom Metazoa; phylum Arthropoda; class Insecta; order Diptera; family Stratiomyidae; genus Beris; species Beris morrisii. Next base: position 23,591,627 of record OX638311.1, read on the forward strand.
ATTTTCTAGGTATCGCAAGTTAGCGTTAATGCATCGATTTTTAAGGATATTTGCATAGTACCTTGATTTTACTGGTTTGTATTCCCGTATACTTTAAAATGGTGAACATTTTAATTTCCTAGACTTACGGTCTCTCTAGTAATCGTACAATAGATGAAGCCACAGTTTTTAAGGACTTTTCGTTCGAATCCATCCAATGAGTAACAGTGGAGGGATTATGCTAATTAATGCAGCCAACTTTCCTTTTTTATTAACCTAACTTATAAACAAAATTCTCAAGTAATCACAAGATCGAGGAATAGCATGCACCAATTTTTTAAGGACATTTTCATGGCAGCAATTTTTTGTGTTGAGTGAATAAAAAGAGGTAGTTGGCATGGGCAAAAGGGATTTTGTAATTATAATATTTCCAGAACAGGTGATAGAATTTTGAAAATTGGTTTTTATAGGCAAATTGTAGTGACGCTTGAAAAACAATTCTTGATTGGGGTAGTATATGAAGATATCAAGGAGGCATTTCTCAATCGGCGAGTTGTTGTTGGGGAATAGTAAATTTGATTCGATATGATGTTTGAAGGAGTATCTAATACATAGTACGTCAGAGAGGACTGTTACTGCCTTATGCCCATAAGGAGTCACATAGGTCCCTAGGAATTGTAAAATTTGATTTTAAATACTACTGCGCTAGCTCCGAAAATTCCTGATTGTCTCAGGCATGATGCTAGGATACTAGAATTCCACCTGCCTTAGAAGACAAATTGATAGGTTTTCCAAGAGGTGATGGTTAGAGGCTACTGAAACAGTGTTTTTATCGCTCTCCAGCATCGCAACATTCAATTCCTGTTTTTTGACCCAATTAAAAGCAAGTATCTCCTATCTGATTGCTTTACATTTTTACTTTTCTCTATCTTAAAGTGCAATATTCCTTCACTGGTAACAATATACTCGTACTCGTACCCATCGAAAAGCCGGTGTTTCACGTTCACTTATCGATTTTCATACAAACTAGAAAACAATTCATTGATTAGCTCTTCTCTCGTTTGTAGATTGTATTCGGTTTTTCTTATCGACACCCACCAATCAACCAACAACTTTTCCATAATTTTCTATGTTTATGCGGTACGAGTTTTTGCGATTTCGAAAGAATTTATGATACCATATCTTATCCAAGCGACGACAGCAAAAACAATTTTTACTACAATCGAACTGAGCACGAACAACACTTTCGTAATAAGATGAGTAGGTATTTTCTTGGGAAAAAATTTCTGAGCTAAAAAAATTTTTTAAATCCAACTTAAAATCAAGAATTTTTCTGATATCTTATCGAACAGCGTAGTAATATAATGATTAGCTACACTCTACAATTAAAATCTCTAGTGCCAATGCTTTAAAGTTTAGACTCTTAAAAAACAATAATAAAAGTTTGCTGTGACCTCAGAGGTGTACGTGAGCTCATCTTGATATGTACCTACTTATCACGTTTGCCGAAATGAGTCGCAATTTGTACATATTCGCTTTGTATTGGGTCTGTATTAGTAACGGAAGTACATTGCAATTAAATTACTCATCGTCAGTAAATAATAGCAAAAAATTAAATTTTTAATCGATTTTGCCTCAAGCTTATACTCTAAAAAAAGTGTATTTTTACATTTATAAAAATAGGCAATTGAGTCCAAGATAACACTCAATTGTAAATTTACACGAAGCCAAAAATAATTAAAATTAAAATAAGCAGATGTAGTGTAGTGCAGAAAACCGTTATATTTCAAATAATTTGTAAAGTACATTTACAATTGAATCCTTTGGAGCAACAAGGGGTCAACTCATTTTCCCAACAACATGAGAAAACTTTACTTTTCTGGCACCTTATTGTATTAAAATTATTTTATGTTTTTTTTTAAATGGTTTTATTAAAATTATTAAGGATATTATTAAATCATAAGGGGTTAACTGTATCAGCTGAATTTCATCCCAATCCAATAAGGAGTCAGAAAGTCAAGCCATCTTATGCTTTTAAAAAATGAGTTGACCCCTTATTACACCAAGGGCTTCAATTTATCTTTTTACTGCATAGTACATCGGTTTATTTAATTAATTTATAATTAATAATTCAAATTTTCACTTCCAATAGTGAGTTTTATTTCGTGTTCAATTTTCACTCCCCCTTCTAGTCCTTTTGGACATAGGGGTCACCACTAATAGAGGTGTACCCAATATAACTACCGTGAAAATACGTCGCATATGTCGCTCGCAATTTGTTAACTTGTAGTTGCGATTTTGCGTGGTCGCAAATAAACTTAACAGGGTAAATAACCTCAAAAGTTTTTCAGAATAATTGGGTCGTCCATTTTTTCGGTTTCGATGGTTCGGGCTTCATTTCTTTTGTAAAAAAAACAATAATGCGTAATTTTACATTAATTTTAAATTGTGATATAATATGTGCTACAACAAAAAATACATATATTAAATAAAAATATTTGGCTTCGAATTAGAAAGATATGTTGATGAATTATTTTAAAAAGAAAATATCTAATAAAATAACTTTTTTCTAATGTTACGAATCGACATCAATAAATACATTATTTAAATTATAAATTCAGATGTTTATTGTTACACAAAACCTCTCATCCGTTTGTTATTCAATCAGATCAGACCCATTTTTTTAATATAATTAAAATCCATAGAAACGCACCAAAATCACTAATCTACTAGGAGAAATTCTCTTTCAATCAATCGTGATTATCTAATAACGGAAGGTATCTTAAAAATGCCGATATCTTCATTAATATTTTATCAATAAAAAAACGATAGATAGCAACAAGCAATACCGGTAAAGATTGCAATTAAAATAATAAATCTGGATTTGAATAATGTCGATCCGATGATAAGTAACGTAACGTAAACCTTTGCCTTTCTCTTGTACAACATAAATATGCATTAGGATGCAGCCGAAAGGTATCTTGCTCGTATGTTACATATTTAATTACGTCAAAAGAAAACAGAAAAAGCGCAATTTTCTAACTTTTGAATCGTTAATGGGAACACACCTTTAAGATTATTAGCGAATGTAAAGTACGCGAATATTATAAATAATAGTCGGGATGAGAAAAAATTGTAATTAGATAAACAAATAGATGGCAGTTTTAAGATACTGGTAGTATGTTGCGGAAACGAGATTCCATTAGATTTTTTCTCATGCAATTTAATTGGTAGTTAGTAGTACAATTTTCTATCTACAGATTAAATAAGATTTGAAATGAAAAGAAACAAGGGAACAGGAAAGAAATTTCATTTCGGATTTCTACAGCATTTTGTATGTGGGCTTGCAGTACTTTAGTGACTATCAAACATCCCTAAGTAGTAGCGTCTTCTCCAGTCGTGAACTAAATGGTATCCGCATTGACAGAGCAAACCAAATAAAACAGGTTAAATGTATATTGACTGGATAAGTACTCTGGAGGTGGTTTGGCGTGGCTTTGTTGCTGGACCGTTGTTATGTAGAAAAATAAACAATTTTATATTTATCGAGATTAACGTTGGTATACGAAGTTGGGAAAAAAGCTGAGATGTGTCTTTGATAAACGAGGCGCAATTTATTTCCCTGAGATATTGCCTTCAAATTTTATTTTAATTTACAACCCTCAAATTTTGTATTTTCATTTTGTAGTAGTACACTCGAAGAAAGCATGACAAAAAGTTGAAATTTGTAATTGGTATAAAACTATAATATTGGAACCATTTGGAAAAGAATGGTTGACTTGACGGTCAAACAATGCGTTCGGAAGGTGGAATAAAGACATTGTATGCTTGTGTAGATCCAATGTACCGTTTTGTGACTCCCAAGATTTAATCAAAGGCCCGACGGCATTCTAGAAGCTCACTATGGATGTGATTTGATGGTCTGGCCCAAGATTACGTCCAAATACTTCCTCAGCAGGGGCATGTAACTGCATGCCATAGAACGTTTACCATTTCTCTCGAAGGACTTTTCTGCTTTTGGTGAACATCAGTTTTGCTAGGAATCACTGAAAGATTCGGACTATTGCACTAGCTTTCCTCAATACGCTAGGCCGTAGTCATCAGCTCACATATAGTAGGCAGATCGCTTTGTAGAATTACGATAATTCCATCATCCGCAAAGTCCAATTCCGTTTCTACAGAATTACATAGTATTGGCAGGTGTGGTCTTTACACATCCGAGAAGACTGTGACCTCATGCAACCGGGTTTTTTTCTATTCTTTTCACGTACGCAAATTGTAGCACTATTTACTATTCCTCATTAAATTAATTTCGTAACTACCTTAACTTAAGGAAGGTCTTGATTTTCCGTCTCAAAAAGTAAGTTTTAAGTTGAATCACAGATTTTAGCCTAAACTATTTCACCATTGGCACTGAAGTTCAGTCAATAGTTTTGAATTCGAAATTTACAAAAATTCGCTTTAGAGCTACATTAGTATGTGTATTACGTACTATAATTATTGTCCACCGAGTCAGATTTATAGCTACGATTACCTTCTCACTAGGAGTATGTAGTCACAATTTTTTTCGCATAGCTATTACAAAATAGCCTTGAGGGCAGGCTCATATGACCAGGTACGTGCAACTCTAGTAAAAGACTAACACTTTAATCACCCATAATATCTAAGTGGCGTACATTGATGTAATTTAGTAATTTTATGGGTATCTTGTAGGTATCTTGGTTGATTTAAAAAAAACTTACTACTAAATAGCCATGAACTCTTACCTGAGCTGAGCAATGAGCATAAACAATACGCGATATATTTGCTCTTTTACTTTTTGAATTGAAAAGTTTCACCGAAGGCTTAGGAAGTCACGACCGTATGATTTTTTTTAATCTATCCAAAGACGAAGAACATCTTTCAGCGACATTTCCACAAGTGGGGAAGATTTTTAAATCGTGACTAAATTTGAATTGTCTTCGATTTTTCTTGAATTGTTACGCAAGCTGGAAAGCTGATTGCTGTTAAGTATTATAGCTTTGTGTATACTATATTTTAGGTTTTGTGGAATTCTTGAGTGGTCTTAAGAATCAAACTTTTAAGAAGGCTTTAATAATACTTGGGACTTGTCTTCTGGTTGGATAGGTGGAATATCAATGGTTTTAATGCTTGATTTTAATATAGAAAATAAATGTGGAAGGTTAACTAGGAGTTTTCTATGATATTTGGCATTGAAATGGAATAAGAGTAAAATCCGATTAATAACAATTTATTGTTAGCCCAAATATTATGTTTTATGGACTCAGCGTGATAATATTCGAAAATTGTTTTATTTTATTTAATTAACAGTAACTATAATTAAACATTGTTTCTGTTTACTTTATTTATTGAAATAATAAAGAATTGCAATCGACTTAAAAAAAATTGCTATTTAGTATTTCTTGTGTTTTAGGACTAGTAGCCAAGACTGCAAAGAATAATTTCAGTCCAACTGTCCGCCATACGCAAACGCGTTTGAAATCTCGTATCTCCTTTGAGGAATTAAATTAAAAAATTTTTTTTGTGGGGTAAATTGGGTGAAATCCGTTTCAAACGAGAAATTTTGGATTTTATATCTCAGGAACCGCTTATGATAGGATGTTGAAACTTGGAACTTATGTAGATCTATGATAATGGAGCTAATTGGAAAAAATTGTAGGTTTGGGTGGAGGGGTGCGCGAGTGGGCTGCCAAAAAATACCCGAAACTTAAAAATCTGGAATCGAGACATTTTAAAATGCATATATCGTGAACGGTTCATGCCATAGAGGGTATATTTGGGAAAATACTGAAAACAAAATTTTTAGTGGTAAATGAAGATGAAATTTGGTTTTTAATATATTATACGTACTGTTTTAGGGCAGTATGTTGAATATAATATTTTCAAGGAAGGATGTTAAGAATTTTTCCAAAAACACACCTCTCATATCTCAAGAACTGTTTAAGATAGGATCTTAGCATTTATACCTGTGGTGGACGCAATAGGTGAGGGGTTATAAAATTCTAGGTAAATTGTACAAGCCTTGGAATATATTATCAAATCATTAAATTTATTTTTTAATATTCACTAGCTTTTATTATAATATTATTCTATTAAAAAAAATAATGTATAATACAATGTCACGGAACCTGCCAGCCATTAGTCAATACTGAAAGTTAACCTTAATACGATTTTTGACTATTTCTTTTATTACATCTTCAGAACTTTAAGATGTTTGCAGACGGTATCAAATATTATTCCCCACACACAGGATGAATCAGTAGTACAATAAATTCAAATAAAATAAAAAGCACGTATCTTGGATTTATTGTTTATTATGCTGATTCATAACTCATATATGAGAATTTCGGATTCATTAAAAAGTTTTGACAAAAGTTTTTTTCCATTGTTTTTGGCCCTGAATTGCTGAGCTTCTGATATGAAATGCGATACGTACGGAATATACTTTAATGTCCATCGTACGGTCATACATCGGTCAGTATACTTGTTAGCCTGCTCGTTTCCGACCAAACCCACAACTTCGATCTTTTATTCATCCATACTTAAATGTGGGCTGGTTATGTGCAGATTAGAGCTCAAGGTCTCAAGATAAAACTGAAGGAAACAGCAAGTGAAACGGATTAAAAATAAAAAACTGAACATTTATAAATGGTTTTTTAATAGCATCTTAAAATGAAATAAACTCTCACTATTTTATTTCATCGTGAGCTTAGGTACCATCTTTATTTTAAGATACAATATAAATTTAATTCAACGTTCGTGATTTATGCTCCAAGTTTCATACCCTTCTCTCACGACTAACAAGCATTGAATTCGTTCTTCCGTAATTGCAATAATGTGCCATATCCACGTGAAGGTAATGCTGCTATTGTACCGGAAATGGTTCATCGCAGTTAATCTGAAGCTCTCACCTGCGACGAGATAATTTATCATTGAGATGGGGAATTCCCTTAAATTACGAATTCGTACATACGTGTACCTACCTAGTTACATATCTAGCGCAAAATTTCATACTCAGGAGTACCCTCTATGCTGCATGGTTTCTGATGGCTTGGGCTTCGAACACAGCAAGCAAATGTTGGCTACCTAGGAATGCAGAAGGTACCCAGCTACCTTTCATATTGCATTTTGCACATGAATTGTGTGTGTTCTCAGTTTTCAATTTTAAAATCTCTGATTTTAATTAATTCAAGATGTCCACTTAATTGGACCGGTTGATTAATAAAAGCAGATTGTGTTGAATTAGTACGGGAATAAAGTAGTTTCCCTTCAAATATGGGTACAAATTGTCCTCTGACGTTCGTATCATAAATAAAATCAACTTATTTAACTAATTATATTTTTATAAATTTTAATGAGAAATATGAAAAAATATTTACATTGCTGATGAATTTGTCAGTTAGGTGGTCAGTTGGAGAACTTTACATCCATAGTTACATATGTAGCTTCAAGCTGTTATTAATAATAATTGAAATATTTTTAGTAGTTTATAAGGAAAGAGAAACAAAAACTTTTTTTTAAAACGAGGTCGAAGTTTGATTAAAATGAGTTTCAAGTAAATAGTATAAGGTCTTTTTCATATCATAAGTGAGGAAAATTCTTCGGGTAGCTATATCTCCCATACAAAAGTTTTTAAAACAGGTCTTCACGATTGCTGCCCGATTGCTTCAGGAAGCTCGAAGCTAGGAATTCATACGTTAATAATTTTAATAGTTTAACCTAAAGGAATAAAGAGCCTCCATATAGAAGTCATTGATAAATTTGTGCAATTATCTCTCGGAATCCACTACAACTCAACAAGCTGTTCAATCAAATGTAAGTTCGGGTCTTTCTAGGCGGGTTTGGGTCTTTCTAGATGGGTTCGGGTCGTACCGCTCCGAAAGTCCTTAAACCTTTACTGATGTAAAGGTTTTTAGAGGTGAGGGCTTAGGGAAAATTGGGACAGGTGACTAAAGCGGAAACTTAAAAATTTTATATCTCAGGATTGATTCACGTTGAGGGGTACTATTGTAAAATGAATTTTTATAGAGGGATGAGGTAGCGTGGGCAGAGTTATAAAAATTTAGATAGCTCTAGAGTTGGATCAAGCATTTTTCAATTTTTTTTATATCGTAAACACTTCAGGCTAGACTTTCACGCAGGCTTATTAAAGACGCATATCATATATACATATACAATTTCATTTTCTGGGTTCCAGTGGCGTACTGGTGTAGGTGCAATAAATTTTTGCATTTCAATTGCAAACTCACGAACGTGTAAAGATAAATTGTTCATACTTTGTTTTTGAATATTAAACCGGTGTAGAAAAGGAACATATCGAATATAATTTTTTTTTATATTCTTTTGGTCGCGGAATTTTCTTAACACCCGCTTTTAATATATCCAGAACCGTTTGCGTAAAGGCCTGAATATATGCTTTGTAACCCTATCAGTTGGGGTATGAGTTTAAATTTTTTTTTATCTAAAGAAAGAAGAAAGTCAGAACTGGACTATTAAAGAAATGGGAAGAACAAGGTGTTATCTTATAAAATCAAAGCTTTGAATAAATAATGAAACAAACTTATTTTTTTTTGTGTTGATATGGGAAAAAACTATTTTTGGAAATCGTTATCACTCTTTTTCACTAATGTCTTCAGACATCATGTCTTCATATTCAAAAAATAATTCTTTTATGGAAGTAGCTGGGTGCGGAGTGGAGGGTGGTCCCACAAATAAGTTATGCTACAGAGTTGAAATTTGGTTAGGTACATATATATTATTATACTAGAATTGGTAAATTGGTATCGGTATAATAGTCTATAATATGAGCTTGTGGCACATTCATAGATAACTGCTTTTATGTTTCTTAAATCTTGCAAACGAAATTGTAATTTTATTGTTCTATTTCCGACATATTTTTTCTGTAACAACCCCTTCTGATCTGGATACGCAATTTCTTTGTTTTGCCGCGTAATATTGTCATAGTGATGATTGCTTTATTTCGAATTTTTTGTGTTCGACAAACCGATCACTACTAACTTGATTGTCCCTGTATGGAAATCAGTACTCCACTGTAGCCCTTCTAGGCTGAACGTAACAAGGCTCGTTGATCTGCTCCTGCTTGTGTGGTGGGTTTGAATAAAATTTCAATCCTACGAATATTTTATTTCATATTTATTGTTCTTTTAATAAATCAATATGAAATGCAATTAAAATAACATTGTTTTTTTTTATTTAAATTACATATCACAAATAAAAGGAATGTACGGTTTGGATTTTAATTTTTGTTCGTAACTACGTATATGTATACCTACCCAAAACTGTATCCTCCTATTAATTTATTTAATGTGAAATATTATGAATTTTAAATTTTACCTGCGTGTTGATGAAATAGGTTTTTTTTAGCGAATTTTTATTAAATGAATTTTTTGGTAATTTTTAATCTATATGAATAACAAACCTATTCATTCGATGTCAATTTAAATATATACATATATGGAAGAATTCTTATCAAAATGACGCGTTTATAATTTACAGCGGCATTTCGATACATCGGAATTAGGGTATTGGCCGCAATATAAAATACACAAAAATATGCCTCATAATATTCTAATACCGCTTGGATACTGAAAACATGATTTCATAGAAAAAAAATGGATAAAAATTTACATGTTCTAGTTTGAAGTGTTTTTCACACAGATTCCTTTTCTATGAAAAGTGAAAAGAAATACCTAGAATTTTTCGTATCTGCTGCTTTCTCTTTCAAGCGACGTTAAATGCAAAATATTATAAAGTCGGACACGAATATAAACTCTTGAAGACGATGGTATTTTTTGTTTAGCTAGGCGCATAAAATGGAAAATAACTCAAGCTCATTAACATTTCATTCTGGTAATGAATTCAATTTATTCATTCCATTTTCTTATAAATAAGATAAAATGGAACTTTTAGAATTGTGTTTTTTTTTCACAAATTAAATTGAATTTTTCCTTGTAGATAAAACTTTATATTGATAATTCATAGATAACTTATGCGCGGAATAAAAATTTAGGTTATTTTCAAAATTTGAAAAAATTCTTAGAAATTGTGTTGCCTGCAGGTTATACTTGGGTATTTCATTTTCTTTCTGTAGACTATAATAATAAGGGATTGTGATTGACCAAGAACTAAAATTTGAAATTTTATTGAAATCTTGTATTTTTTACGGTACCTGAGCAGCGCCCAAAGAGCATAAACATAAAAACTTTCCATTCATTATGTACTCTACAAGTACGGAAATTATCCAAAAATATTAAAAAAAAGTGTTTTCCATTGCACGAAGGCTTGAGAAAATTAAGGACGAAGGCAAAATATCAGGTGCTCCCCCTGGCAAGAAAAAATTTAAAGCAGTCGAATCGCAATCGTAGTGGGTATCTTAAAATGCCGTATTTGGAAATAGTCCGATTTGGAAATTTTTGTCTCGATAACATCTTACTGAAATGAAATGTATTGGCGTTTGGTGCGAATTGTGTAAATACAAAATTGTAGACCACTGCCCCATAACGTTCTCCATTTTATTGTTAGGCTTGCACCTCAATCACTTTGAAGAAAAAATGAGCCGAAAATCTTTTCGGCAGTAATGCCACACCAAACAGTAGCATGTATTGGGTGTAATAATCTTTGGTGAAAATTTTTGGGAAATCTGCAGGGTTGTTGATTTTTTAAACCACCGAAAAGAAAATTCATTTTGTGGGTCAGCATTAAAATTTGCCAAAAAGTTTTCCTCACGCTCAACGAGATTTAAAACTGCTCTACCGTATTCCAAGCGTAATTCGAGGTTCCCAGGATTAAGTTTTTGGACTAGATAGGGTTTGTTTTCCTCACGAAGATATACATATGATTCCCAAATTGTCGCTTCAAGCCCATTCTATTTTCCCACCTTGAACCGCGACCATCAAAAATGTTATCCCAAATACAGGACAACCCACTCCAACCACTGTATAAAACTTAAGCTAATGTCTTGCGTTATCACGTTTACATACGGCGTATGCGGGAGTTAACCCCGGATTGTTTTTTCGTTGTGGTTACTAGTTCTAAAAGCTGACTTACATCAAAAGATTTTGAACTAGATTTTGCGAAATTTTGAGTTTTCGACAAAATTCTGTCGAAGACTACAAGATTTTCCGTACATTTGAGCGATTTAAAAAACAAAATTTTGTTAAAATTTAGTTCGAAATCTACTGAGACCGGCCTATTTACTTTTCACCACGTTCACATTTCACCACAATTTTCACTGTCATATACAGCTATACACAAATTTATTCGTACACCATTCAAAATTTTATTCAAAACAGTGTAAAATTTAAAAAAAAAATAAGTAATTATGATTAAACATTTTAAAAGCTTCCCTTATGTCTTTTAATAAAATTCTTAATAAACACAATATTTGCCATATTTTATATTTTCAAATAAATTATGAGTCCTCGAACTACTGTAGAAATTCAACACAAAATTATTCGTACACCTGGCAACTCGATTTTATCTATGAACGCAATGATAACGGGATATGAAATTATTTCACTTCACGATCAGTTTACAATGTAGTGACCGTTTGCAGTCCATATTTAAAGTGAAAGAAGTGCTTTTATCGTTTTTTAAAATAATTTTTATAAAAAATGGGTCAAAAATCAACTGAAACTGCAACTTCTGAGCGAAAAATAATAATTAAGTCTATTAGTGCAGGAAAATCTTTGCGAGAAACAGGGCGTATTGTAGGTAGGAGTCATACAACAATTCAAAGTATTGCAAATAAATACAAACATTAAGGAACACTCCTAAATAAGGAAGGTCGTAGGAGAAAAAAAAATACTTTCGGACAACAATGAACGAGTTATAGTACGAAAAGTGAAATAAAATCCGAGTCTAAATATTAGGAATCTTACTGAAGATATGGCCCAAATAATCCAAAAACCTATTTCATTTGAAACTGTAAAAAGGACATTGAGGAAGTTTGGTTTAAATGGTCGAGTAGCTCGCCAGAAGCCATTTATATCGAAGGCCAATAGGAAAAAGAGGATTGAATTTGCCAAAACATATTTAAATAAAGGTACTGACTTTTGGCAAAAAGTTATTTTCACAGGCGAAACTAAATTTAATGTTTTTGGTCCTGATGAAAGATAATTTTTGTGGAGAAGGCGTAATACGGAAATGCAAAAAGGAAATTTGTGCTCAACAGTAAAGCATGGCGGTGGAAATGTGATGATTTGAGGCAGTATGTCAGCCGCTGGTGTGGGCAAGATGGAATTTGGAATGGAATGGATAAAATTATGTTTTCGAATATTTTGAAAAGAAACTAAAACAAACTGTGCGAGATATTGGGATAGAAACCGATTATTACTTTCAGCAAGATAACGATCCTAATCATACAGCGATGGTTGGTAAAAAATGGTTACCTTAAAATGTAAGAAATCAATTACGTACGCCACCTCAATCGCCGGACCTCAACCCCATTGAGCGTTTGTGGACACATTTGGGAAGTCAGTTGAGAAAAAAAGGTATTTCTGGAAAAGCTGAGCTCAAAGAGCATATTATTCGAGAATGGGAGACTATACTGTCATCAGTGACCCAGAGACTCGTCAAATCAATGCCAAGGCGATTAAAAGCAGTGCTAGATGCTAAGGGCTATCCAACGAAGTACGAAATTTTAAAAAATAATTGTATTTGAAACTTATATTGTAAATTCATTAAAGTGTACGAATAATTTTGTAGAGTAATATTTTATAAGAATATGTTTTTGTTTCAAAATTCCTATTAAATAAGCACGAAAATGTTTATTTTTTTATATTATTGTAAAGAACATAATCAGTTTCCAATTATTACTAAAGAATTTTTACTGCGACCCTCGAGGAAATCGAAGTAAACTTTGGAAGAAACTATTTAATGCTGCAGAAACTCAATTTTGTGCTTGTGCAACGACTGCATAAGCTAATAAATTCCCTTTTCATTACTGCTATACAAACTAATTGGTTTCAAACAAGCATAAATTTGCTAATGAAACACAGCTGAATATCTACTTGTCAAAACAAATCACATCGAACCTTAGATTATATACCTAAAAGAATAGGACACCCCGGTATAAAAGCACGAAAAAAATAGAGACCAAAACTATTTTGACAGCACCATGGGATCCAAGGATGCCAAGGGATCTTGCTTGTCAAAAACACACGTGAAGTAATTATGATGGAATATTTTGTTGATTATTTTAAGTGGTTGTCATGGTAACCTGAACGGCTTGGATCTTGGATCCAATGGGGTAGCAAAATAACGTTATATTTGGGGCCATCCAAAAGCATTACAAAGGTGAACATTTCGAACATGCAACTGTACTTAGAAAAGAAATATTTATTAAAATATCCATTTCTGTACAAATGCTTTGCTTCGAAAGAAATCTTTTCGATGACTAGTCTCCCTTGAGTTCACAGCAATCTAGCCTTTTCATTAAATTAGTAATAGAAAAATGGTTGCATTATTGTTAAAAATAAGTCTGACGGAATATCGAAATTTGGTGTTTATCAAAAAAGTACGCATTTGAAAAAGCTACTCGTTTCTGGTATTTCGCCTAGATTTCAGTTACAGAATCGTACCAGATCATAAGTGAATATGTAAATATATAATAAAATAAAATACATCTGTAAAGCACACATACATAGATTACAAAGAGATAGATAGTTTTATACTCTAGATGAAATCTGAGAGTATTATAAGTTTAATCCAGCCCAATAGTTTGTATCGCTTAAAACGAAGCCTCAGGCCAAAAAAAGTTAAATATTATTTTGTGCTTATTTGGGGACAAAACCTCTAAATCCGCTTGACGTCCGTCCGCCCGTCCTTCTATCCGTTAGCATGATAACTCAAGAACGCCTTGACCTATGATCTTGAAATTTTGAATCTGGATGTTTGGTCGAATTTGAAAGGCTAAGTTCGTTAACGGGCAAAATCGTCCTCATCTAGAGTATCATATATTTAACATATGCAAAAAAAAATTTTAAAATGCGCGCCAAAATTGTTGCCCCTAAAATAATCAGTTTCGTACGCCCATGCAGCTTTTACTTTGACATGCGCATAAAACATCTTGGCTCTTTTTTAATGTAGCATGTCCAATCCTTTTAGGTATATAATCTAAGCATCGAGCTATCATGTATCAAAATAAAACGAGTTGCCTAGTCTGAACACTACTTTTTTAACATGTTAAATTTACCTAGTTAAATCATATATGTATTAGAACTATATTGCTAGCTGTCATATTTTTCCATACAAAATCAATAAGCACGAGTTGAATTGGAAAATTCAGAATCAGCTGTTGATTTTGTCTCAAAAATGTAAAGAATCAAGGAAGGGGAGTACAAAATTTTAATACAAATCAAGTTTTTATGAAATTTGAACATTGTAAATAAAAATATTTAATTGCGAAAAATATGTTTTATAAGAAATTGTACTGTTCATAATTTCAAATTAGCAGCACTTACACAATTTTCACAAAATAAGATATGTAATGTGAAAAATAGTGTTACATTTTTTAAATGTTCCAACTATTTGAATTACAAAAAATATTATAATATTAAATTAAAATCCAGTAACGTTTAAACTACGATACTGACTCTGACAAGTGCCGATAGCAATATAGTTTACTAATACGAGTACATATATGAGTTAAATGCGTTTAAAATGCATAGTCTGTACAGGGTATTACTGATTTAATAAATATTTTTTTCTTGGTGTACGAATAATTTTGTGTATACCAGTGGCGGCTCGTGCCTTTCTTAGCAGGTGAGGCTGAATTGGAATATTAAACACGACTTTGTCGGACTAAAACTATATGAGTAAGGACGTCGGTTTACTGCGGAAAGTCATTAAGTAATATTTGCAAAACAAAAAATCCCTAGTAACTTGATGACTTTTTCCTCTGTAAAATGGTGAGGCTCAGCCTCACTAGCCTCATATGGCGAGCCGCCACTGGTGTATACCTATATTTGAAATAAACTTTTTATTTTAATTTTTTATATTTTAATCGCAAAAGTCAGCTAAACATTTTTAAATATCAATCAAATCTGTTCAGGACTATGTAAACGCTTTTTGAGATTTTGATATTTAGTTACCCAAATCTGACGGTAAAAATCAGCTATAAAACGCGGAAATATATAATTTCAAGGAAGCCAATTCCTTTGAAATGTTAGGTCAAATGCAAAATAAGCATTATTAAATAGTAAATAATAGACCAAATGAACTGCTTTAACTAAACCATGTCAAATAGAATAATTACATCTAAAATCAGATAAATGTCCATCAATATGAGCATGTGAAGAGAAATCCGGATGAACGACGATATTCGGAATCTGAAATCCTATAACATGACCCACTTGCCATCCGAAAAATCCATGTCATCATTCGTTTTCTCCAATGTATTTCCATTTTTAATCCTGCTGATGGTATCGTCCCGATTCGATATTTTCACGTCAAGCCATCAACCCAAAGCTAAGTCAACATTGTCGCATGCTACGGGTAGCAAATCCAAATGGCATGTGAAAATGTAATAACAATGAAACTTAGTTTGCGATGAAAATTGAAAATTTTACCCAAGCAACGATTTGTATGTGACGAGAAGGAAAAAATATTGAAAAAGGTTTGTATGTGCTCCGTTGCAGGCTTCCTATTACATAACCTCACTCATTCCATGTGCCTCGGATAAATCCTGCACGCCATATTTTCGTTTCTCTTCTGCTTCTAATCCCAATACCGAACTAGACGAAAATTGAATTTGACATAAACGTCAGAGAAATGTCTTTCCTATTTCGTATTATTTGTCTATGTTTCGGGATGTTATTCGCGTTAGACAACAAGACAAGCTCCATGTGTTTATGGTTTTGAATCCTGACGATCGAGGTCTCCTCGAGTGGTAGTTTTCGTGTTTCCCTAGCTCCATCTAGCAACTGGCTACGATGGTTTTGACGGGGAGAAGTTTTGTGAACTCGTGTAAAGTATTTTCATCAAATTGGTTACCGTATCTGCAAACAGGAAAGTTGTGGTGTTAGAACGATGGCAGGAGATACAGGATAATACTTTCGCTGAATTTGCAGCCACAATTCGAATACTAGTCGCTTTGTTTGGCAATCTGAAGTTGTTGAGCTTTGACTTTTTTTACTAGCAGTCAGAGTCGGACATAAATGACGATAGTTGTTCAGGATGTCTAGACAAAATTATTATTACATGAGTAAGTCCTGTACATGCTCTGGTGAACGTCGATAGAAACACTTAAGTATGCTATAATTTGCAGAGTGAAGTCGTTCAAGCATCAAGTTAAAAGCATATAATTTGCTGTGATATTGACAGTAATTGATAAAAGGGTCCTTGAGCTTAACGTGGTAGTAGCCGGTAGGTGGCTCTAATAGTCTGCTAGGTTTGAGTTATAAAAGGTTTCAAATAAAGATGTCGTCAGTTCGAATCCAATTCAACTAATTATTATTCATTAATGTAATGTTCGACAGACAGTGTAGATCGTTGGTTGAAGCGAATAATTCGGCTTCTGCTTAAAATAATAAAATAGGCGTTCATAATACAGAAAAAAATTTATTAACATCAAACTTTTGCCACTTTGATGATGAAATATGAAACCATTAGTGTAGTCAGGGTATCGGCTTTTAGGCTAACAAAGATGCCTATTGTACCCCCATGTTTCGTTAAGAAACTAAAAAAAATTCCCGACCTTAAAGGATAAAAGTACCGCAATTTCGATAGCTAGTAGTTACCCGTTTTATACTGTAGATTAAATTATCGTACCCTTATTATATAACAAGCCCGCGGAAGTGAAAATCTATTCGATATCTAATCAGAACTGAAGGATATGGCTAGGACTCGAATTTCAAAAAATCCCTAAACACTTTCTAAGCATTTATGTGAAGAATCCATAGAACAAAAATTAATTTAATATTTTAGAACATCTAAGAGATATGATGAAAATCGTCAAAATACATGCAATCCATTTTCACTGAAATTTTTGTGCCTCGCTTCCACACGCCAATGGAAGCTTCAAAATTTTTTTTATCTAAATTACTTTTCTAGTAGATCTACATACACCCACCAAATTTAAACTTTCTACCATAAGCCGTTGTAGAAACCAAAATATTCCGTCTAAAACGCTCACCCTTAAACCTCCACCCACTAAAGTGACCACTTAAAGGCGTGTACCCAGTCTACCCACAAAAAAAATTCAACTCAATAGCTCAAAGGGTTTGGGAGCATGGGCGCACATACAACATTTCGTAGGGAGGAGCAGCAGGGACGTCATTTGTGGGGGGGGGGGGGCACGGGGCCATTTGCCCCCCCCCCCCTGAATTATGTATTTTTATATATTATTTATAACATGTGAAAAAACTGAAATGACGTCCCTGAGCAGAACTATGGCTTATAAAAGGAGTTTGCAATTTCGGGAGCTAAATCTTGTGACGAATAGAATGAATGTGGATTTCACTCAGTTAAGAATCATTGAATCTGTTCTGCCACACCAAAACAATTTCAGCGCACCGTAACATAGAGAAAAAATACAGAGAAGTTAAAATTTTGCTTAGAATCTGTTAGTAAGTAAAATCGTCCAACTTCTTCTGATACATCGCATAAAAAAATCCTCGAAATAAGTGTTAGCAGTTATGTTCTGGAATTTAAAAATATCGCTTGAAAAATTTTTTTCAATGAAATATTGTGTGAACTGACAATATTGCGGTACTCTTTCAATTATAGTTACCACACAAAAGTTCTTAATAAAAATAGTTCCCATTTTTTCCCGAAGTAGCGATAACTACAACACGGAACGTATTGGGCATAAAAGCTTCTTTTGTGATTAAGTTAAGACAACATTCTCGGAGAAGGTGATTATGTAGTTACACTTATTTTGAAAGCATCAAAACTGGAAAACGGAGTAAATGAAGATACTGTTTTAGGCTGACATACAAAAGTCTTTAAAAAAAATTAGTGCTTACTGGTAAGTCAATTTGAAGACTTGGAATAAGTTGTAACCGTGTTGTAAATGCTAAGAAATAGCGGGGATATTAGGGTAAATTTATCGCTCTAGCTCAAAAACTTTCGAAGTTATTCTTTAATTTTAACCATTTCGTACTTGAGCAATTCTTTTTTTTAATAAAGTGCAACTAAAAAGTGATAACCGTGGTTTAACAAAACGTTACGTACTATTGTTACTAATATCCTTCTGATCCTGATCATAACTTAAAATTTTGCATATTTGAAGACACCCTCTTTCCTAGCACAAAGTCGAAAGGATGTATAAAAAAAACTATATGAGCAGATGGGTACTTTATCTCAGGAAACCATTAAGACCTTTGGGTTTTCCTGTATTTTTCATAAGTCATAGCAAACTTCTATGAAGAAAAAATCTTTAGTGTGAAATTTAATTACGTGAAATTTAATAAAATAATGTCCTTACCTTATTAATCTTAATTTTATTTGTCTACTTAAATTTGAGTTACAATCCAAATACTTACTGCAGTAAGAAAACCTTCATTTTTAACAAGTGAAATTTCTTTAAAAATAAATAAAACAAATAAAAAAATGTTTTGCTTTTATTTTTCATTGAAAACAGTGAACGGTGTTGATTTAGTAACTATTTGTTAGTAGTTTAACAAATTATGTGTAATAGAACAATTAAATGGTCTTAATTACACTATATTAAAAAAAATTATTCAAGTGACGAAATAGTGTTTTTAAAATACTGGAAGGTAGAATACAGGTGGGGGTAAGTGCCCCTCTTGCCCCCATCTATGGGCGCCCTTGTTTGGGAGGCACGAGCCCTCAAACGATTTTGATGTTCGTTAAAAATGTTGATTTAATTGGTTTTCAGATTGATGTTAAGAAAGTAAAAAACTTGAATTTTAGCATAACTTTTTTTCCGTGTGCCATACAATATATAAATTTTCATTTTATACTTGATATGTTCACTTATTAAAAAAATTCGAGTGTAAAAATAATTATAGAACTCTTGGACAAATTATAATAATGCTAACACAACTTCCGCAACTAGAAAATTACCAGTTTCCTTGGATTTTTCCGTATCGCTAGGGTGTGCTTGTTACTTACTCGTATGTCGTATCGCGTACATCGTTTATTTTTATAAAGCTCAATCACCTTGGTCACATTCAACGAATGAAAATACTTATTTTCAGTTCCGCCTGTCCTGTCCTAAGCTTGTTGACATGTGCATAGTGCATCAAATTAAAGCCATATTGACACTAGTGACTAGTGACAAGACTAGACTAGAAATACTAGAAGATTAGCACTGACTTTACTTCCAGTCTATTACTCGATAGCGTGCAATTCGCAATTCCATAGGAGCTGGCCATTTTTAGTAGGTATGTTGCGATGTGAAGTAACTCGTTTTGCTTTAGTAAAGGCCGAAGGCCTGTCAACCTTCACTACAGAAAATACACACGGTCATTTAAAGCGATAATCGATTTCCACATTAATCGCCGCTGTAATGTTTAGTTTGCGAATTACCAATGAGCTCTTTGCAATAAAAAGAAAAATCAATTAGACAGACTGATTCATTGTGCGTGTTTTTTGAAGAGATGCCGATGTTATTCGCACCTCACCTGCACTGTGTCCCATTGTGTTACAAGCTTTTTTAAGCTGCCTACCTGATTTCATGAGCTGTAGTCATGCCGTCACCTTGTGACTAATTGCCAAAGAAGATGTAGGCGTGTGCACCTGATGTCTTCAATTATCGGTCATCGCGGCTTTCCTAAGAAATCTACGGAATGCGCCATTAATAAATCAGTGAAAAATTCATTGATCCCGGGCGTGTCTAGGTTTTATGAATGCAACATGCATTTATGATTCTAACGGCCGATCATAATTCCCGACACGTGTTTTACTCATTACGGAGTCTTATGAGAAAAGAAAGATGGCGTGGAAAAGTCTTTGCATCGTGTGAGGGCTCCTTTTGTTCTTTAGAGTCTCGTAAGCCGCATGCATTCATAATACTATGGCGGTTGCGTTTCTTCTTTCAACCAAGGCATTTCGCATAAAATTCGATCGTTAAAACAGCAAATAAAACGCGCGAATAATGCAAACAGTAACTTCCTGAAGGCTTTGATGGAACGCAAACAGTTGGCACTGGCACTGGCGTGTACGCTGTATGTTATCAGCCCTTCCCTTGCCAGATTTAGACCATTCGTAGAGTTGGCAGCTAAGTATAAATAAGACCCCAGCCCAGAGTTAGACTTACCGAGGTCACTGTACTAATATAATCGCTCTTTACTTCGGACATCTCAACTATTCTAAAATGCAATTAAGGCGCAAATATTGACTGGCCAGAGTACACACTTTTCGTATTGTTGGAGTAAAACGCCACTGTAATGGCCAAAATCGTTGTTGATACGTCCCATGTGTAACTTAACAATTTGCAGAGGGAATTTTTTCCGATAGACAACGCACTTTTCACAAATTTCAACTGTGGGAATTTCTCGTTGCCACAGATGGAAACAATGTCACAAGTGCAAACATTAAATATCGCTGATTACATGGTATGTTTCAAAAGTAATCTTCCTCCATTCATTAATTTTCCGATATGGTGTCACACATGTATAGCTTGTATTATACACTGTATGCTACTATGTCAAATATTTGACTATTCTGGCTAGCAAATGCAGTCAGACAATGTACGCATCAAATTTTTGTTTGCCAGACTATTTTTTTGTGCTTTATTTTGACAGAATAAATTTGACTGTACTTTTCGTAAATTTTTTTTAGTCAAATATTTGACACCATGGCATACTGTGTAATAACTTAAATAAACTCATTGACGCTACTGATTTGTAAATATTGTAAATTGATAAGAATATTATTGAAAATAATAAATCGCTTAATGCTTTCCATATTAAGTGGTCTGGAAATCAATCTTCTCTGAATGAAAACAAGAAAATATAAACGAGTCAATGCTATTTTCTTATTTTGAAATCGGAAGAGTTAAACTACTCGGTAACGAATAAGAAGTTGAAATTTTAGGGAATTTCTCTTGTAAAGAAAGAGTTCATGTAAACAATCCGACACCAAGATTTTTTAGATAAGTACCTACACAGTTATGGACAAACACTATTAAAAATGAGGATCATTAATATTGTGATCAAACATTTGTAACAAACAACTGTAAGAAGTGACAAATTTAATTTTCTACTTTTAAAATTCAACAAACGGTTATAAGAACATTAAATCAGTTGATGGTCAAAAATAGGGTAATTGAGTTTATTTAAAGATTTTAAGTTGTTTAAATTGTTTTCGTTGCTATGAAGGTATTTTTTTTTTTGTAAATTGTAATTGATTTATGAAAAGTTTGATCATTTCTGTATATGGCCTAAGAAAGCATTACACCCATTTGAACTATGATGTGCCTTTCATGTTGCGAGCAATGCTTTTTTCGGTCCATTTTTTGCCGTAAAGTTAAATAGAAATATTTCGATGATTTTGATTGGTTCGAAACGTGATTCCAAACTCCTCAAAAAAAACTAAATTATGAAAGAAAAAGGAAAATCAATTATGCCGAAAATAGAAAAAATTGTTCTGAAATATTCCTTCATGCTACATAAAGTGAAGAGACATTGGAACTTATATGTGTCTTCCTGGACAATGCACAGACACTTCAAAGAACAAACTCTTTTGGGAAAGAGTAGCAAGAAAAGAACCTACTTAAAACTAGGGAGTAATATACAGTGGAGTGCTCAACGTCCAGGAACTTGCTGCAACCAGGCTCACAAAACTTCTAACGATGTCCGAAACGATAGACAATCCTCTAGTCTCTTCCTGGGATAGTTACTGCTACAACTAGCGTCATTATTTTAATCTATTTTGTTTTTTAGTTTTTGTTTAGGTTTAAGTAGTGTTTAAGTTAGTCATTAAGGTTCATTCAAGCAAGGTTTTTTCTCTAACAAAATTTTTCCTTGAACATATTACTGTAACAGATTAACGTAAGTTTCTGCAATTTGAATGCAATTTATCAATTACAGCTGTAAAGATTAAGATCTAATCACTGAACAAATTTTAACTTGTTATTATACAACTTAATGAATTTCAATAAATTTATCTATCTATCTACTAGGGAGTAATACAATGCTTCAAATATTTACCTCTTTGGTTCTAATTGTAAAAAATTTGAAAGTCTGCAGTGTTACCAGCAATACTGCGTTCAGAATACTCAAAGAACATGGTTTTGTTAGTTCAATCTATTGAAGTATCAACCATAAAAAATACTTTATTATTAAAAAATAACAAAGTAAAAATGTCTTTACAACACACGATAATGATCAGGAAAGGGACGTCATTTCAGTTTTATCCAGGGGCGCAAGATTTTTTTTACCACTGCATAAGGAAAGGTTGCTTTTATCATGCGATACTGTTGTTTTAATGACTTCAATTGCAAACACTTTTGGAAGATAGTCTTTTCAGAAAAAATTAAAAGGTAACGGTGCCTTAAAATTCTCAAATTCAGGGAAGTTGACCGCAAATGAAAGAGCCTGAATAAAAAGTAAAAAAATGGCCATCGATCTGAGTGTATATTTATTATTTTTTTGGTGGATATCCGCAACGCGTTTTATGCTGACCTAACCTAAAGAATAACTAGAAAACTACATGGAACGTAATACCATTTAACCATGGAACGTAATACCATTTATGTTGTCAGTCACATAGTAACCAACACCGCAATTCAGACTGGCAGATTTTTTATTTATTTGTTTATATTTTTTAAGTTTAATAAAAACATAGAGTATAAAATATCGAAAACCCTTAGGCTGGCCGCACACTGAAAGAGCAAAAACAGTTTTAGTCAAAAACGTTTTTGACTAAACATATGACTATGTCGCTGTTTCAATAGCAATTCAATGATCAGAGCACACTGATTAGTCGCGTGCCTTGAAGCGAGCTCGACTAATCAGTGTGCTCTGATCATTGAATTGCAATTGAAACAGCGACATAGTCATGTTTCGTCAAAAACGTTTTTGACTAAAAATGCTTTTGGCGAATATATAGAAAATCCGTTAAAGTAAACAACAATTCGATATCTCATCAGACCAACGTGATATGTCGTAATTCATAAGAACGTACACACATATTTTATACCCCTTTAGTGGTTGAATATCGCAAAATCCTGAAATCAGTTTTTAGACGTATATATATAATACCTATAGAAGTAAAAACGAATTCGATATCTCGTTAGGCCTAAGACATTTGCCGGAATTCGTGAAAACTTGAACAATCACATGCTTATAATCTGGAAAAAAGTGGTATTAAAGAGTAAGGTTGTGTCCAAAAAGTTGGCAAATTTAACTAATGGCGATAGCATATCTGGATATAACATAGCCTCCGATTTTCAACACATTACCAGCTAGTTCTATTTGATAATTTCCTTGCATAGGATCTACAATATCCAAACCGGCACAAATGCGAATCGGAAAAATGTTGCTGTATGCTTCTTTACTTGATTCCACCTCTACGTCCCATTACTCATCCCTGGTTACTTGTTTCTTTAGCGTTACATTTCGTAATACGAATCTGACCATACCATGCATCATGTGTGCTAATAGTTCCCTTCAGTGTGCTAAGAAGTTGTATCGGACAAGCTCTCGCTATAGGCCCATTCTAAGTACCTTCTAGATATATATTTCTGTGTTCCTTGGAAGAACCATTGTACCTAGATATGCAATGATTTTGTGCCTCTATACCAACTAGCTCCGTCAAACAGCAGTTTCAGACTGAAGGACCTCGATTGGAAAGATTTTTTCTAAAAATAGCATCAACGTCCGGATGGGGTAAAGTGGGGAGCCCACAGGAAAAGTAAAATGCCACATAAACTCCTTGAAAGCTTTTATTCAGGATTTGCTTGACCACTTGAAAAACGAACGTACTTCTTCCTTAACCCTTAGTTATTACAGCAGAACGAGTTCAAGCAATTTGCTTCAACCAACAAACTGCGCGAATTGTGAAAATAACCAGAGACTTTACTCTTCTGCACCAACAATGGCTGCACAAGGGCTGCACTCACCATAATACGACGATTTAACATTTCAATCGACATTTGTACACACAGTGCTGTATAGACGGTACATAAACAAAGGGTAGCTTTCCTTCGGGGCTCTTTCGCTATTCACTCTGCCACTACCCTACTTCCACCACCACTAAGTACTTGACACGAATTACTCCCTGGATTTAGGATTCCATGCCTTCCATTATTGGACTGGAAGTACCCTACTCTACTACTGCAGTTTAGGTTAGGTACTGTGTCAAGCGGCTTTCACGTTGTTGCTTTACTTCTGGTACGTGACATTTTTGTTTGCCAGCATTAAAATTGTACACCAGACAACCAACAATTGCAATTGCGTGTTGTATCACGTGAGATGCGGCAGATATAGCACACAAGTGTATTGTAAGCTATTTGAAGGGGTTGATAAAATGCGGTGGAAGCTACACTCTATTTAACAAGGGCTTGGATAGTTGTGATCCATCGTCTTAAATGGAAGCTAAATCATCTTTGGAGTCATCTTTAGTTCCTGTGTTGAATTCTCTGCCAGAGCAATGAACTTCTTGTAAAGTAACAATTATTAATGGGTCCTTCTTTAAGGTGATTCGACTTCTTACGAAATGCTCAACTTAATTGGGTCTGGTCAAGTCAGAAACTTTTTGATTGTCTACATTTGTTCGTGCGGGGGTCCTCCAAGAAGACCCCCGCACGCGATTGCATCTCCTTTAAGCGATCCGTCCGTACAAATGTTTGGCTCTTGAATGGTGTCCAGTTCGTCAACCTGTTTTCCTCGAAGTTGAAATCCTTCCTCGAATCACCCGGATCCGAACTATACTCCTTGCCGTCTTGTACTCAATAAATGCATCAAGAGGTGGCACGTGTAGATATAACAGTTCACTCCAGACGGCCATCTAATTATAGTGTAGTATCCCGATTAGCCGACCTAGTCGAGGCAGACACCAAATCGAATAATGTAAAACGCTAATACAAGACATCCATATTAAAAAAATCAACTCGGACTTCTATGGCTGTAGCTCGGATAATATACGGACTAGTCGGCTTGTTAAATTCCAAAAATCTGGTTTAATTTGGCTCTGATATTGCGGACTTCGAACAATCCGGATACAGATAATTGGACTGAATCTTTAAAGGTCATATTTTCAAGGATTATGGAGTATTGCGGATAATTTTTTAAGATCTTCTGAAAATACAAATTTGAGGGTAACAATGTTTGAGATTTCAACTCGACTACAATCTTTTAGAGCACCTGCAGACTAGAGATTTTTAATCGGGCTATAACTTAGTTGAATGGCTAATGGCTATGCAGTGGTGATAGGTTGATACGAGTACCAATCAACAGTAACTATAGGCCGAGTAGTTTCAAGAATGTGCACATGAACATCGACTAAATAGTATAGTCGGGCAAATAAGAGTGTTCGCAGCTCAACCCAATTAAAAAGTTGCCCAACTAAATAGTCCCAACCAACCAGACTAGTCCTTACTCGATGATGCCATAATTTCGCTGAATCCTTCTCCGATTAACCATCGCTTCTATTCGAGATGCCGCATGAAAACTATACAAAAATAATAAAATTTCAATGTTTTAGAAATAAACTAGCTCAAGACTGAAAATCAATTTTCTCATGGCTAATCCTATTAAGTACCTACTGCTCATACGAGTAAATATGATGAAGTTTTAAGTTATATTTGTGGCTTCATGCCGTTAGATTTAATATGCTAAATATTAAGTTATTTTTGCTTTATTTATTAAATATAACTTCCGTATTCAGACAGACAGATATGCATTTCAAATATTTATTCTCATTTTGGATTTAACTTCTATTTGTATCGCCTAAAGAACAGAAATAAAAGAACACCGTCTTTTAAAATATTTTTTTTTATTAAATATGCATACATAGATTCTTTGTTTTTTTTTAATTTTTCACCTAAAGATAGAGTAAGTTCAAATTATATAATACTATAGTTACAACTGCCAAGCATATGCTACCCTAGATGAATGTAAATTGAAATCACACTTTATTTGGGAGAGATAGTCCCCATCGTATTTAAAAAAAATTTAATTTTTTCTCGAAATATTTTGAATGTAATAATCATCTGTTGATTAGTATATTTAAGGAAATGTGTGGTTGGATCAGAAGGAGAGAAGGAATATGATATATTACAAAATTTAGATTATACCTGCTCGTATTAGATATTACAAACTTTCGACCAGACTCTTGACAGATTTTACTTTATTATTTCAATAATACAGTATTGTTATCGATTTTTAAAAAAAAAAATTTGCTACCCTCAAATTTTTTTTTTTACGTTTCATGACTAGCAGACACGAAAAAAGCAAAAAAAAATTTCAGTCCGTCTGTCCGCCGTACGCCGTACATCGACCGCTGTACGCAAAATCGTTTGAAGGCTCGTAGCTCCCAAGGCCTTTGATGTATTAAATTGAAATTTTTTTCATGAATAGAATGGATATGCCCCTTGAAGTGACCAAATTTTCAAAGGTGGTGGTGTGAGGGGGGAAGTAGAGGAAGCGTTTTAGACGGAAAATTTTGGTTTCTAGATCTCAGCAACCGCTTATGCTAGGAGGCTGAAATTTGAAATTTGTATAGAGCTTCTATAGTGGACCTATTTGCAAAAAAATTGCCGATATAGGTGAAGGGGTGTGGGAGTGGGGGGAAAAATAATGCATCCGAAACGCAAAAAAGGCGAAATCGACACATTCTAAAATCTATATCTCCTAAACGGTTAATGTCACAAAATTGAAACTTAATGAATATCTGTAGGTATACTAGGAGAATAGATCGGAAATAAATTTTTGAGTATGGGCAGTGGCGTACGGAGGTGGGGGGTAAAAAACTTTACATTACGATATCTCACGAACCAATTGCACTAGACAAATAAACTTTGGTTTCTGTATAAAGGTTAAGAAATAAAGTTTGATGAAAGTAACATTTTTTAAGGGGGCGGTAGAGCATGAAAGTGGAGGGATACAAATTTTTCTAAAAAATCACGTCTCATATCTCAAGAATAGTGTAAGATAGATGCTTCAAATTTTTACCAGATGTAGGCCTAATAGACCCCTAGCAGGAAACAAAATTTTGGAAGTATGGGTGTAGAGGGCGAGGGTGGGGGAGGGTGAAAAGGAAAAGGTTTCGATTTTTATATCTCGTGAACCTATAATGATATAAAGCTGAAACTTGGTATTTAGATAGAGCTATAGTAGTAGCATGTTAGAAAAATATAAATGTTAATAGGGGTAGTATGGTACGAGGATGGGGGGTGTTTTTTCTATCTATAGAATGGCTTATGTTACAAAGTTGAAACTCGGTATATTTATGTATATCAACTTGAAAAGTAATTTAGATAAAAAAAATTTCAAATATCCATTGGCGTTCGGAGGGGGGGCAAAAAAAATTATCAGTGAAAATGGAATGCATATATTTTTACGGTTTTCGTCATATCTATTAGGTTTTTCCAAATGTTTAATTTATTTTTATTGTACGACTTCTTCATATAAATACCTAGAAAGTGTTTTAAGGATTTTTTGAAATTTGACCCCTGAGGGGGTGCAAAGGGGGTTGTATACTTTTTCACTTATTCTACTATATCCCCCAGGTCTGATCAGATATCGAATATCTTTTCACTTTCACTTGCTTGCGTAATAATCGCCTAAAACTTGTTTTAAGTTTTTTCCTTTTCAGCCCCTAAGAGGGTATAAAAGGGTTGAACAAGTTTTCACGAATTCCATCAAATCTTTTAGAAGTGATAAGAAATTGAATTGGTTCCTACTTTCTCGTGCTGTCTTCATATTTATTTATTAACTCCTTTCAGGATTTTTAGATATTCAACCCCCAAGTGGGTGTAAGGAGTCTACCGAAATTCGAATAGTCTACACGGACTTTTCCAATGTTTAATCAGCTAAAAATCTCTATTTTAAATATTTTTATTTTAAGAACAAAATTAATTTTCCAAGAAATCTAATAATCTCGAAGCAACTCATGATACACTCCGACTTTGACCGCTCCCAAACTTTGATCCGAAAAATAATAAAGCTTCGCCCAGACCATTGGCAGATTTTTTTATGATAGTTCTTTTCAAAGAACATCTTGACTATTTCTATTTGTGTTATAGTACCTACATACGTGTAAATAATGAGTCTAGGTTTCGCGACATTTGACTGGAAACTACATTAAGGTAAGTGATTTTTTAAGGTACATACCAAAGCTTACAAAGTATTAGCGGAAAATAAATTCAAATTTCAATCAGATACATCAACGTATTCTTGAATTATCTAGAGATTAGTCGTGTTGATGCCTCAATTCATTTCAACCACTATGAGAGTTTTTTGAAGAAGCTTCGATTTTTATTAATCGGTTAGCGAAATTTCAAATTTGCGATACTCATTTTCCAATTATTAGACAATTTATTGGCGTACTCAATTGTTTTAAGAACTTTTATATGAAAACTAAAACAAAAATCCGAACTCCAAATTTGAACTTTTTGAGCTAAAACATTTTTTGAGCTTAAAAATTTTTTGAGGATCTCTGAAATGTTTTCAGGTTTTCAAAGATACATGTATTCGCTTTCTTTGGATTTTTGATTATTTTGAAACGACTGGACACGAGAGGAAAATTTCCTATGTCAGTTTAATAAACAGATTTATGATCGGAATAAATTAAAATTATGTTAGTATGCATTTCTAACATGCCGATACCAACTGTTCAAAGCCTGACGAATTGCACTTGCAACATACACGAATTTAGCAACAAATAACATAAAAATTCCTACATTCCACACACATACCTTTATGCACTATTTCAAAAAAACGCTATTCATTTAACAAATTTAAATTAAATCTGCTCGACAAGAAACAGCTCAAGGTTACAATGCAATATGCCTTGCTAATTAAGAACTGTTCCTTATACAACGTACGAGTGTATCTTACATGTTGTAAAAAAAAGTGGCCATGAATTGTGCCATTTTCTCACGGTACGTTAATTAAAAGAAATAAATTATGACATGAAAACTTATAATCTATTGATATCGTGGCTTGCGATTTCTAAAACTTATAGCGTTTAAGCGTATGTTGCGCACCCAATCCTTGTAATCGGACACATTTCGCCGTAGCGATAATTGCAAACACAAACATTCGAGATTAGTACAAGAGTCGAGTGAGAGTTTTATGCCGTAACACGAGTAAAAATAAATTTTATCGTAATATCTCATAACCAACATTAGATTGAAATTTTAATTTATCATTCGAGAGGAAAAAAAATAAGATGATAAAAGCTAAAATGCTTCCGTCGTCCATCTCCGGCATCGTAAATCTTTACGACAAAAATATTAAGTTGAGTGCTTCGATTGGCATCAGCGGTTCGAGCAGTCATAAAATCCGTTGAATTTTCTGATCCGAATCGAATATATTTTTCCTGATTTGAGATAATGTTTGTTTTTAGTTAATTTACATTTTGGTTCTTTTATTTTATTAAGAAATTTGTGCTAAACTTTTGCGATAAGATCAATCTCTTTATTTTCAGCTTTAATTTTATGAATGACGAAAGTGCTCGCCATCTCGAGTTACTTTCGGGTCATAAACAGATTTAATTGGTTTCGATTTTGAAAACAGAATATGAGATCATTTCAGATTATTAGCACGATAAAATTGTGTGATCTTATTTACTCGGACTGGTCATTATCTGGAAGGTCAAGAAAATCAATAACAGCCAATCAAAGCAATGAAAAGTGACCTTATCTCCTGGTACTATGGGAACAGTCTGTCCGATACGCTAACGGAGAAATTGTGTTTCTGCTGATTGGACTCGACGGCTATTATATTTTGGTATCGACTGACGAATTCCATTCACTAATTAACTAGTGGGACGGGAGTAATATTTCTGGTTTTATATAGACATCATGTCACAAGATAAACGAAAATTATTATATAATTATTTATATATTTAGCAATTAATTAGCTTCACCTGTTTGCAGCTCAATAGCTAAGGTGTAGTGAAAGTACTTTGAGATTTTACTTTAGATATCATTTTATAATAACAAAGTACTGTCTGTATAAGATCGGAAATATTATAATAATATAAAAAATAGATTTTTTTATCTATTTACCTATTTTTTTTCAATTTCAATAAAATTATTGGGGATAAAATATTGGCATAGCCCTTTAGGGGTTGAATTAAAAAAAAAATCTGAAACCGATTTTTAGTCGATTATGTAGAAAACCCGTTAAAGTAAAAAAAACAATTCGATAGAGCATTAGACATAAGTGATACGTCGGAATTCGTAGAAACTTAAATATTCATTTTTCACCCTCTCAAGATTTGAATATCGTAAAATCCTGAAAATCAATTTCAATAAATCTAAAAGATTTGTCAGAATTTGTGAAAACTTGAACAGTACTTTACACCTCCAGGGGTTTTATTGTCGAAAAATGCTTAAATCGGGTTTTCCCCGATTATATTTAAAGCATTTAGAAGTAAAAGTGGATTCTACATTGCATTCGACCTAAGAAATATATCGAAATTCGTGAAAATGTACACAGAAACTTTACACCCTCTTAGTGGTTAAATATCGAAAAAATTTAAAAAACAAAAAATCTGATTTTACTTTATTATTTTTTAATAATAAAGTATTGTGATCGACCTGAAATTTTAAAAAAATTTGCTACCCTGATATTTTGCATTTTCACGTTTTAGCACTAGTAACCCAAAAAAGCAAAAAAATCTGCCAACAGTCTGGGCGCAACTTCATTATTTTATGGGTAGAAGTCCGAAACGTGTTTAATGATGAGATGCTGTGTAGGTTACTATGCGACTGACAACATAAAAAAATAACGTTCTAAATAGCGTCCTGGTTACGTTATTTTTTAGGTTGTCAGTCGCATAGTAACCTACACAGCATCTCATCATTAAACACGTTTCGGACTTCTACCCATAAAATAATAAAGTTGCGCCCAGACTGTTGGCAGATTTTTTTATTTATTTACGTATTTTTTTTATCAATAGAATAATTCATAGTAGTAAAAGCGAATTCGATCACATTAAAACTAAGAGATTTTCGGAATCAGTGAAATCTTGAACAATACCCGCAGGGGGTTTAATTGAGAAAAATACTTAAATCAGTTTTTCCCCGACTACGTTTAAAGCTGTGAATTCCAAATCTCAATATACCTTAGAAATATATCAGAATTTGTGAATATGTACTCAACCACTTTACACCCCCTTAGGGGTTGGATATCGAAAAATTTTGAAGATCGTTACTAGGCGCTTATATAAATAGCCCGCAGAAGTAAAATTGCTTTGATAGCTCGACATGTCTAAAAGTTTTAACGAAGTTTGTGAAAATGTGGATTCACGGACATTTTTTTTACTTAACCTCTGAACGCCAATAAAAATCTGAACTTTTTTTTTGCTTTAATTACTCTAATAGTACATCCACATATACGTACTAAGTTTCAACTTTCTAGCATAAGCCGTTTCGAATTTTCGATATCCATCCCCTAAGGGGGTGTAAAGTGGTTGTGTACATATTCAGGATTTCTGATAAATTTCTAAAGTATAATATATTGAGATTTGGAATTCACTTTTACTTCTATAAGCTTTAAACGTTGTCGGGGAAAAACAGCTTGAAGTATTTTTCCGTAAATCTCATAGATTTAATGTGATCGAATTCGCTTTTAGTACTATGAATTAGGTATTCTATTGATAAAAAAAATACGTAAGTAAATAAAAAAAAATCTACCAACAGTCTGGGCGTAACTTTATTATTTTATGGGTAGAAGTCCGAAACGTGTTTAATGCTGAGATGCGGTGTAGGTTACTATGCGACTGACAACCAGGACGCTATTTGGAACGTCATTTTTTAGGTTGTCAGCCAGCATTAAAAACGTTTCGGACTTCTACCTATAAAATAAAAAAATTGCGCCTAAACTGTTGGCAGATTTTTTTATCGCTTTCATTACTGTTGAATAACATTTACATATACGTACTACTTCAACTTTCTAGCATAAGCCGTTTGTAAAGCCGTGTAAAAAAAACCACCCTTGCTTCATGTATAAAAAATATCTTCCTTTGCGGGGTTTTTTTATTCTTTTCACCCCCTCGAACCATCAGCCCTACACCCGCACCACCAAAATTTTTCTCTGGTAGAAGTGTACATCCGAAAAATGCCAATCCCTCCCTTCCGTACTCCATCCGCCTTCCAAAAATTTTATGTTCAATAGAATCCACTTATAAACTTATATACAGAAATTAAATTTTATCTTCCTGGTGCAATTGGGTCGGAAGATAGTGTAATGTTTTGAAAGTGTGAAAGTGTATTAGAAAATATTTAAATTCCCCAAACTATTCCCAGAGATTTTTCTTTCAAGAATTGTTGGCTTGTTTTTCGGTATCCGAGGAGTCTGTGAAGGCTTTCCAGTTTCTGATTTATTGCCGCACAATTATAGATATGTAAATTTTACTTAATCTGAAACCGATAATAAATTTTGAATGAAGTGCTAACCTTTGCAGCAGTAGAATATCAAATGACCACTTTCTTCGAGAAAAAAAGCCATACAAATTGAATTTTTAAATGTTCGGATACCCACCCGTAAATTGAACGTGAACGAACACGATTACGTGCTATTTGTTATAATTCACCCCGCTCTATTCGGTGCGAATCCTTTCAAAAGAAACCCACAAAATTCTTGTAAAGCAAATTACTCAAAACTTCCGAAGCATGTCGGTATTAATGATTCCTATTTGAAGTCCTTGGGTTGACGAAGGCGTATCAATTCGGCTCCAAAACCTTGAAGAGCACGTATTTTTCAGGTCTACCCACTGAATAGATGGGGTGGATGGAGGAGTCTTCGTTTAAACTTACCAAGAAGAATGAGGACACACAATCAACAAGTTTTCCAAAAAAAGAAATAGGGAAATTTTCCACTATATTTTCCGGCATATTTAGTCACCTATTCATCGTATCCTTCCACAGTTTGTCCTTCTTCTATGAAATTACCAGAAGTTTCGGGTTTGGAAAAATACCGACCCGTATAAAGTGAGCTATGTAGGTGGGGAGATACCAGGTACCGCAGTCAGGTTAAATCTCTCACTAATCAGCTTTCCTCGACAAGCAGCTTCCTATACGTCCTTTGACAAAGTCGTAGAAGACGTCTAAGTCCTTTCTTCCATCCTCCATTTAGGAAACTCAAGGTGCTCCGTTCAAACGAAGAGCTTTGAAAACTTTCACTTTCGCATCAGCAACATGGAACAATGCCACGGAGCCGCTATTCGAGGATTTATTGAGGACTTTTGACTTTTCACTTAGTTGGATACTACTATGTTTGCCCAACAGCTAAGGGATGAAGGGAGCGGGGGAGGATTAAAGCAACTCAGTTCAGCTTTGCCAACACGGCACCTAAGGATGATGTTATTAAGGACGTTTTCGAGGACGAAGAAATAAAATCTCAAAATGATGCTAAATAGATGGGTAGCACTTAAACGATACTCACACGGATATCAGCGATGGTATTCGAGCTCTTCAGGTGTAGAAGTTTTTATTGGTGAACTTTTCGATTAATTATGCCATCAATTTGAATAATATCGTCTTTGTTTTCAGAGTAATGTGTGGTGTTCCGCGATAATGAACACTGTAGAGAGTTGAGATTTATGGAAAATAAGTAGGGTGTAATTGTGGCTAGTGGACTGAGGAGTCTTCGAAATGAAGTCCTGTTTTCGTCCTAAGCCTCAAAGAAATTTTCACGAAATTATAAATGTGTTGGGGAAAAAATAAGTCCTTGAAGTAATTTCAAAGTCATAAGCCCGCTGAGTGCAATTTAAGTAGGTACCTAAAAAAGGAAGTACTTTTGCTAGTTTACTTTCAGAAAGCAATTCAAGCAGCATTATAGTCAAGACTTGAATAATTAGGCAATTGTGAGTATTCAGTTTTACTTACAGTTCCGGATTTTTTTACTTGGGGTTTTTAGTTTTGTGTGAGAGCAATCTGGAAGTGGAAAGGCTACTATGTATTCCGTGTCCGGAGCAGAATATACGAGTAACTCGACTAATATTAACATAGCAGAAGTAAGTCATTGCGAAGCAGTAATTTCCTGGTACTGTCTATCCTGACGAAACCCAATTAGCGCTGGAGATGACGTATTGATACCACAACTCGTTTGACTCGACTTTTAAAGATTATTATACTGAATAAATTTGATATTTCTGGTAGGCCCGTATTATAAATATTGCTCTCCTTATATCAAAGATTCGGCAATAGTGTGTAGGTGGAACTCTTCTCCTCTGCTTATCTTATTACCTTGAAAGTCTCCAGCTTACACTAAAATTTACTTCTGGTATGTCTAATCAATTTGCCTCGATTTCAGGTATTCCGCAAGGTTCTCGCTTAGGCCTTCTACTTTTCACTGGGATGTAGGGATTGGTAAAAAAACTTGGGATTATAATATAAACAAATGTACTAGGAAAATAAAATTTGGTTTCTGTAAGTATATAGTGTGTGGAGTCTATTGAATGCAAAATATTTGAAGAGGAAGGTGGAGCACGGAAGTGGACGATAGCCATTTTTCAGATAAGTAAATTTGTATATCTCAAGAATTGTACTAGATATGATCTTAAAATTTTTACAGGTGTTAGGCCCTGTAGACCTCTAAAAAAAATGTGGTGGTGCGGATGTAAGCGTTGATGGTGGGAGAGTATGGAAAGGAAAAAATTATAACCAGGGGGCTATGTTGAACGTTATTTTTTAGGTTGTCAGTTGCATAGTAATCTACACCGCATCCAGTGGCGGATCCAGACTTTGCTGTTGGGGTGGGCGGAAATTTTTTTTGATTTGGCTATTTTGTTTGATCAAGTTCTGTGTGAATTTAGCTACATAGACTGCACTTAGCAAAAACGGGATCATATTGTTTTCATCTTATTATGGGTCATTCCATCATGAATCGCCAAAGTTGTGACCTTACCATTTCCGATTCTTTTGAAAATGTTTGTACTTGAAGAACTAGTGAAAAAATTAATTGAAATTCAAGTTTTTGTTTCTATCTCATTTTTTAACTAATAAAAACAACAACAATCTTTAAAATAAGCCCTACTTTATTATTCAAGGATAAAAATTACCAGAGATATGAATTTTCAAAGAGGACTCGGACATCTTTTTTGGAAAATCTTTAACATACTATAACTAACAAAAAAATGAGATAGAAACAAAAACTTGAAATCATATTTTTTTTTCACTAATTCTTCGAGTACACAAATTTTCAAAAGAATCGGCGATGGTAAGGTCACACTTTTGGCGATTCTTGATTAAATGACCCTTTTTCTATAAAATAATTGAGTACCACTATAATGTTCTTCGATTTTTTTGACCCCGATCCCATTGAGATCCAGAGTTAATTTTTTGGTATGTTTTGAAAAACAGTATAGCCTAAAAAATATAAAAAAATAAAAAAAAAACCCGTTTCGAGAAATTCAGGGATAAAGGACAAAATCATAATCCTTGAAAAAAATTTCAAGGATAATTTTTATTGCGACATTCCAGGATAAAAATTACCAAAGATATTCATTTTCAAAGGGGACTCGGACACCATTTTTGCGAAAACTTTAACATACTACAACTAACAAAAAAAAAGAGATAGAAACTAAAAATTGAATTTCAATTATTTTTTTCACTAATTCTTAGAGTACAAAAATTTTCAAAAGTATCGGAGATGGTAAGGTCGCAAATTTAGTCATTCTTGGCGGTTCTTGATGGAATGACCCTATTCCCTATGCAATATGCTGTCTTGTAGTTTTTTTATCATGGTGCCTCGCCTCGAGGCGAGCCTCTACTCCCATCAGGCATTGCAAACCGGTTTTCGTCGGCTGTGTTCTTTGCTGTGTTGAAAGCAATTTACACTCAACATGCCTTTGCGGCGCAACTTGCCTATAAGTGCGAAACGACAGAAATACGATGAGCTGCGAATTGTATGGTACCACAGTTCATTGGATGTGTGTACACATATGGAAGCGTGCGTCGGAGAAAAAGTTGAAAGAATGTTAGACTCTTGCGACTGCACGAGCCATCTGATTGGTTGATTTTATGGTGGTGATAGAGGCGCGCCTCAAACGTTGAGTGTATGGTAAATCCACCATCATGGTTCTGTTCTGTGCTTTGCATTGCACCGCAGAACTACAGTAAATGCCAATTACAGTCCACATTGCAGTGAAGTATAAAAAATCGGAGAACGGTTGAAGTAGGTATGTATGTTTAGAAAATTCGGAATTGCTCTTGGGGGGGGGGGGGCGTCCCCTCCGCCCCCCCTCCTGAATCCGCCAATGACCGCATCTCAGCATTAAACGCGTTCCGGACTTCTACCCAGAAAATAATAAAGTTGCGCTCAGACTATTGGAAGATTTTTTAGGAGGGA
Source organism: Beris morrisii (assembly GCA_951812415.1). Taxonomy (NCBI): domain Eukaryota; kingdom Metazoa; phylum Arthropoda; class Insecta; order Diptera; family Stratiomyidae; genus Beris; species Beris morrisii. The sequence continues at coordinate 23,628,082 of OX638311.1, forward strand.
GGTGGATCCTGAAAGGAGGGATAAGCATTTTTCTAAAAAATAAAGTCTCATATCTCAGGAGTTGTTTGAAGAAAGATGAATTCATATAAGAGTTAGACCTGATAAACCCTTAGTAGAGAAAACTATTTTAGTGGTGTGCCTAAAAACTTCTTAAGAAACCGCCTAAGAATCGCTGGGTTGATAATTATTCAGTTGCATTACGTGAAGTATTATTATAGGAGTCGCGTAGCGTTCGTTAAGCTAGCGCAATAATATGATCGCCAAATATCACGAAATTATTTGATGAGTTCGAAGAATTTATCAGTCGAAACTCTATTTCTGAATAAAAATTACGTTTTTATGGTTTTTGAGTTCGTTGAATCGATCATGATATCGATATCACGCAGCGCGCCTCGTATATAGTAATCCATTGCTCGTAAATATTAAACCAAACTCTAGAAACTTTAATTCTATAAGATTGATATGTTCTGTTCCGTAAGTACTCAATATTGGAGGTCACACAGGATCTGATAAACGATATAATGTGGTACTTGAGAGAAAAATAATTTTCCATGCATACAATTTTGACAAAGGAGGATAAATCTTCGAATCGTCCGCCACCATTATAGTAGGTGGAAGGTGATAGTGACTTAATATTCTGCAGCCATGCAACATATCACCATGGATGAGGCTTTCACTAGGGTTCCAATTTACGATGCCATCGAACATCACCCAAGCCTCTGCACTGTATCTTTCAGATTTTCTTTGCCTTTACCTTACCTCTAAGTTCGACACAAGTATCTTCAGCCTACAGCTTGACAAGATATTAAGATATCGGAGTTTTAGTTAAAAAAAATTTCTATAACTTTCTTTGTTTTCAGATCTACTTCATTCGCATGCTTGAAACCCGAATGTTTCGGTCTATTCATTAATTTTTCATATAGGTCTTCCTTTGGTCTAAATGTGTATCTAATAACCTAAATAAATGCGACCAATTAAAATCAAAGACACATCAACTCAACTCAATAAAATCCAATAAAGCAAAGCACTTAATTCTCTCAATTTGTTCTACTTCATGAATTGAGATCACGTCTGTGCGTTCTCAATATTTTAAATGTTAAACAATAAAAACAATATTTTTATACGAACATTTTTTTTCATCATCCGCCCAAAAGCCGCATAAACCGCAAACAAAAAGACAAAGTCATACTAAACAATTGGTGAAATAAATCCACTTGCATTGCTTCCATTAACCTGAAATTATTGTTGCAACATTTACCATGGTCTCGAATAGGTAATTTGCGTAGGCATAGTAGGTATAATGGCCATCGTAGAAGAATAAGTCAACGACGTGAGAAAAGAAACCGCAAGATCTCCTTTGAAAATGTGTCACCGCACTGCTTGCAGGTAGACGACGTGCTGTGCCAGAGGGTTCTCATATGGCACCAGTCTTGCTATTGAGATGTTGCTTCTGATGCCGCCATTGATGCTGCTGGGGTCAAACGGTTGGTTTTTCATAGACACCGTTTCTGTTTTCTTACAAAATTCGATTGCATTACCGGTATTTAAGCCATCTTCACTCATCGTGGATATAATGAAGAAAATTGCAGGTGCCATAAAACAAATACCGCACATTGTAAATAATTGCAACGGCGGTTAAAGATGCCTAGTCACGTACATAAAACACTCTTGAGTCTGTCGCTCGAAAACATTCACTTTTATTGCCATTGGAGCATTGACATATCCCACTTCTGTCTTCTTGTATATTTGTCTGTTGAAAAAACATAAGATTTTACTTAACGGAATTTTAAACGAGTACCCTCTGTGGCCGTTGAAATTACTAATTGCCTCTATTAGAAATGTATTGAGCTCATTGGCACTTATTAGTGCTTATAATCTATCTTGGCTTTGGCTTCCCCATTACCGCAATGCTTCATGCGATTTTAATAGTCTGTACAAGCAAATCAAGTTTTTATCTCAATGAAGAAAAGTGCTCTTCAATAATTCGAAGGAATTATTTATTAACGCTATAGCTCCGAAAAATATTGATTGTTGATTCAATTGAAATGATTGACAACTATAGGACTTATTACTTAAAATTTGAAAAAAAAGACAGACAAAAAAAAAACATTATGCTTTTGTTATATGTACATAGGTACTAAGAACTCACATTTTTTAAAGAAAAAATAATTAAGATTGGAGACAAATTTACGTTTACAAAAAAGACAGAAATTTGGTCAAGTGATACTTAAGTTACAGCAATTCAGTGCAAAAATGAAACAAAACTAGTGCAAGGCTACAACGAGATGTAATTTTCAACAAACGTTGTTTACAAAATAACGCAGTAACGATAAAATTAAAATTTACTGGAAAGTTTAGCGATCAATGTCTAGCCTCTGATCAGTGATCAGCTCCAGCAAATATCATTACAAGATCACCGACTTTTAAATAAAATCCTATGCAAATATTTGTGATGCTGAAAAAAATACATGATAAGTCGTCGAGTATTCGTTAAATGTTATTGGGAAATTGCTGCAGTGCCGCTCGATGATCATTTAATTATTATTGTTGTTTTTGGACTTACTTACTTGGAGTTTACTAGGTCAGCGGCTACGCTTATGCTCAACAAAATAAAGGAATACTGAAAAAAGAAACGATAACTTCAAAAAGTCTAAACCTTCGAGTCTGAGCGCAATTTTACTTTAGTTTTTCAAAAATGTGTAGTTATTATCTCCGTTTAATAAATCTTGTCCCATTTTCAATGAAGGACTACGTCTCAGCGACAAAAGCATTTTCATTTTTGTAAATATATTCAGTTATTTGCTTACCTTCTCCTTTCTTCACAATATGTAACGTTAACGTTTTTGGCATTAGCCGTTTCCGAGATAAAAACAAATTATTGGCTTTCATTTAACTTCCACTCTAAAAAAATGGTAATACTGTAAAAATTTTAAATTTCTAAGTTCGATAATCCTTGCATCCTCAATAATCCATGCATCCTTAATAACGTTGCGGATTATCTAGTCGTTCAAAAGCAACATTGGTATTCACTTTGAATTTAAAATATTAAAATATATTTGTCTTCGCAACCATACCATGAATTTAGTTTCAGTTTTAACTTTAGTCGTCTCCTAGCGGCAGCCTACCTTTAGCGCTATTTCTACGTCATCAAAAATTCCAATTTATATATCCTGGTCTATTTACGCTACCCAGAGACTGCGGTTGGGTAAAATGAATGGAAATATTGATCTCTCTTGATGCCATCTAGCCATTTGCTTGCAGAAACTGTTTTGTGGCTTGTATACTTGTTTTTCATTTTGCACCTTTGAGTATATGTACACACCTATTGCTCTTGTGTACTTCTACTATTAGTACTATTAGCTTCATATTTTTTAAGCAATAGAACAGCACCGATCATTGTGTTTTCGATAATCACTTATCAATTGTTATTTTTTTGATTATGTTCACTCAAATGTTGGCTTACTTGGCACTCACTTAATTAAACTCACCAACTCACCAAGGTCAGTAAGAGTGTTCAATCATTTTAGCTATTCCTTCCATCTTAAATGGGGGAGGGTTTACAGACTCCTAATCTAGAGTATGTAATTGACAGCAGCAGTTTTGTTATTTTTTAATTCTTACTGAAAATATAACATGCAGCAAAACACAAGACTAATTTACCACCTCTATTACTCGTATGCCGCAAAACTGGCAACAACTACTGAGAGTTGATATACTGAGCTGAACTGATTGAACAACTGAACTAGACCTAAAGTTCCAGAGGAGTTTTTTGCTCTGAAACTAAAAGCTCATGAGTGCTGGAGAATTTTTCCTCAAGTTTACAGTGACTCGTAAAACATTCCATTCGCTTAATACTTCGATGGACAAATCATTGCATCTGATTGTCCGTGAGGCAGCATAATACACACACGAAAGCTCAATTTTCTTCTGATGTGCGGCTCACTTCGTCCAACTCGAAGTATAGCATCGCATTTCAATAGTTTCCTTCGTATGAAACGTTTCGTGTTTATATTCTTGTAAAATTCGTGGCGCGAAAATTTGAAAAAAATTAAGGTGTTTTTGTGTTTATCGAATTGGTGTCGAAATTTCGAAAATTAATCTAACTTTGTGATAGTGTTTAATTTCTACAAAATTCATGTTTTATATATTTATGTTATAAATTTATACAGTTCTCTTTGAAAATCGAAGTGTTTATTCAACAGTTTCAAGTGTTGTGACAAACGAAATAAAATAAAAAAAAAGAGTTATTAAGAGTGTTTAATTCTTAAACAAGGTTAAAAATCAACAAATAACAGCACATTTCTGTGGATTACTTAAACACTACACACTTTAGATTGGGATCTAGATTTTACAAGGCGTTTAATTCTACAAAGTAAGTTTTTTTTTTCAATCCACTTAAATTTACTAGTACAATACTACAAAAATTCAATGTCTTCAAGAAATATTTGTTTGGGCGCCAAATTTGGCACTTGAAGTACTTAGAGATGCCAAAATAGTTGAAATGATGTACACTAGTGAATTGCTTGTACGTTTTGAAGTGTCCTTAAGATGTTCTGAAATTCCTTAAAGTGCGGCTCTGAATAAGGTTAGGCTAAAGAATACCGACTTTTTTTCTACATTTATTTTTTATTTAGAAGTAATGAAAGGAAAAAAAATGTTAACAACAAAAATTATGTTGAATCTTAAATATTAATTTTGTGAATGGATAGTGCAGACTCATCGGTTCTTGAAGACGAACACAGATACCGCAAAATTATTTCGGAGATATAACAACTAATGGTCAACAATTAAATAGTTAAAAAAAAATTTATTTTTGGAATTTCAATTTAGTTTCGACAGCTATTATTGTTGCTGATTGAACATCAAAAATTTATCTTGTATGCAGTATATTGGCGTTCCGGTCTGAAGTTTTGAACTGAGTTTTGATCTCTGTCACTATACCTGTGTTAATTTTACTTTATTGCTATACACTCTATCAACTACACAAACGGAATCTTTTGCAGTTGCTATTTTAACCCATACCGACACCGATATCCGGACAAATAGTCTGTAATCTCTTTACTCCTACAAGTAGCGACTATACAAAAGTTCTTGGAAAGAGAATAACAATCCTTCTACTCGTTTGAGTACCCCTCATGCTGATGTCCTTGTAAAATTGGAGCATCTTCACTAATATTCCGATTAATCGAGAACAAATTGACGTACTTATACTTGAAATTTTGAATCTGTATGTTCTTAATTCGCAAGTTCGAATTTGTCAATGGAAAAACCCTATCCTATCGAATAGTTGCCATACAAAAGTCTTTATATTTAATTTGTCACACATATTGCATTAGTAATGGAGAACTGATTTCATTACGTAAATTTGGATTTCGTTAATATCTCACTTTTTCAAAGTATGAGAATGTAAATGGTAAAAATCCTTGCTTTCATACATTCTCCATGAAAAATTGATGCATCCACTTCATGCTATAACTCGAGAATACGTATGCTTAAACGTAGCTATTAAAAATTTGGAACTTTTTAAGGTCGCTGTCGTTGTCTTAACATTTCTTAGAACATGCGATTGAAATTAGTCAATAAGTAGAACGCGTGTTAAGCTACAAATCTTAAATTTTGACTAATTTTACTAGGACGAGGTAAATCTTCGATATTTTCAACTCCTTCGAGTAGCTCCCATCTAAATGTCCTTAAATAATTGATGCATTTATCGCTTTGATTATTTGATAACTGGTGAACATGTTTACGTATTTATTTCAAATTTTAAACTGTTTTTTTTTTGCGGAATCATTTATTTCCAAATATTAGCTTAAGGTCCAAACTATGACATTAGAAGAAAATTATCATACTCCTGCTAGTAGCCACCATACAAAAGTATTTGAATAATTAACCTGAACATGAAATATGTCTTGGAAGCAGTTTGTTATGATGATAACAAGTTCTGTATGTTTGTTTTATCAATAAAGTAAGATTAAGTTTGTCGATGAATAAAATACGACTATTTGTTCGAAAACTGGAGATAGTTTTAAGCTTGAAAGGTTAAAATTTGCTTGATTATTAAATCAGTTAAAAGTTTATGATATGACATATGACTAATATTTATCGATTCACATATTTGAACATTTCCTCCTAAATGCCCTTCAAAATTAAGGTTAAATTTATTTTTTTGAGAAATATCATCAGTAGAAACTTAATAAATTTTTTGAGAACGAGTTGGTAATATTTACATCTAATTCATCTGTGCTATACATATTTGGGTATTACTCCATGCTGCTACTTTTACCTGTGTTCTGCTTATTTGATTGCTGTGATCTCGAACAGGGCGGTGTTACTAAATTGACAAAATTATGGGTATTGTTGATTTTAACTACACTTGATTTCAAAAGAAAGTCATCATTTTATTGAGAATTTCATGAAAGACAGATATATGATTGTTTTTATGTTTTCCACTAAGTCCGAATTCAGATATTGTATCGTTGTTGGTTGCAGACAAACGGTGTTCACAAATATATGCGCTGCAGATTTGAGGATGAAACAAGTCCATCAAGAGTGTATCGTCAACTTCCGCTATTTACTCAATAATATCGGAACATGAAAGTAAAATATTTATTCTCTTAAAATAACATAATACTTTATCAAAGGCAAGTTTTTCTACAGTCAACTTATCTCTCTTATCCCAAATAGATAAGAATTTTTCAACCCAATTTAACTTTATGAAGCTTGAATTCGTTTGTTTACCTTCACTTATGGATTTTTATGCATTTTCGAAATGGCAAACCAGAATCACATCAAGATGTCCTCGAGGAATAACTAAAAAGCCTTCCGGCAACGAGTTTAAGCCGATCGCGTAACTCATTCTCATCTCACGTCAATACTTTGTTACTTAGTCGTCTTAGCTAGATCTAAAGATAATTTTCTAAGAATTCTTGGTCACCATTTGATTGTAATACGAATTCATCAAGTCATCACGATTTTATATTCATGTGATGTTTACATTTCAAACGTTTGTTAATTGGCTCCTATTATGATAATTTTTGCACGTTTCACACACATGTGTTGTGGGGCATTTGTTTATTCAGCCGAAATTATTAACAATTGTAATTGCGTTCTAGTGTACTACGATGACTCGTTTTTATGTAATTACAAGCCGACCATACAGGCCACACAGAAAATTGTAATTTATAGTAATAATAAGGAAAATATTACCTTGGCCTTTTCTACGATTTTTCGGCGTCTTCCACCAGGTAGATTTAAGATTTATCCAAGATACTTTAAATCGTACGTGTAAACACCTTAGATCTTTGAGTCTTGTAGTGTAGTACGACACGCCTTAATTATCGTGATTATCGTTGAATGACCTTATGATTAACTTTTTTTTTTATTATTGTAGGTACATAGTGAGGCTTTTTTCTCATCGTTCGAGCAAATTTCGCACTGTGGATCTTACATGGTTTATTAGCTTGCTTTTGTTAAGTGCAATGGGATTTTTTTCGGGGCTTGGAAGTTTTTATTACAAAACTCTTGTGTTGTGGTGGGTGGGTTCGTTGGTGAAAGGATCGGAAAATTTAGTGATCTCAATCAGGGATTACATCTTAATCGTTTCACTTTCAAAATAATGACGGTATCGAAGATTGTTATCGAATTATATGATTCATAGCGATTCGTTCAGTGTATACACTAAATTACCTCATTCGTTTCTTATTTCGAATACGATATGTTGGCATAGATTACTTTCGTTTCGTTTGGTATGACGGTACTTTATTGGTAAAGTTGACTATGAGCCCTTTGCAAACATTCGTACTTGCATTTCAAGACGTGTGAATTTTCTAGCTTAGTAATTTGAGTTTGCTTTCTAGAAGTGCTTGTTGGGGTTTTTCCTGATTGTTATTTCTGAATCACTATTGTAAATTACAATTTGAAACGTCAATCTATTTCAGTTCCTGTATGACACACTCTAAAGAATTTTGCAATAATTGAACTCTGCTCGAAACATAATTTCTGCGTTATCTCTAGTTGGCGTATTCCTCTATGCTTATTTAAGAAAAATATCCACACTTCCACGCTTGGATTGAAATTTGATATGTAGTGTGATCAAAATCAAAATAAATTTTTTCCTCGCAACTCCACCATCGGAAAGATCACACAAGTTATTCTCGTGTGGACACAAAAATATGCACGAGGCCAGGGACCGATTTGGGCTGTCGCGCCATTGATGATGGTGACACAAAACATTGAGAGCACAAAACAAACAATAACAAAACGTTGAAAGAATGTGTTCCAACATCACAGCAGCGCATATGGTCCTGCTTTGACAATGTATTTGTATTTTACTTTGTTATTATTTGTTAATAATAAAGTATTGTGATCGACCTGAAATTTCAAAGAAATATGCTACCTTAGAATTTTTTATTTTCAAAAAAAGCAACGAAAAAGTCCGTCTGTCCGCCGTATACGCCGTACCCAAACGCGATGGTAGGTTTGTAGCTCATAAACCCTTTGAGCTATTAAGTTCAAATTTTTTTAGTGGGTAAACTGTTTACTTTAAGTAGTCACTTTTTTAATGTTTTCGTATGGGGTATAAGGTGAGAGGTGGAGTTGAAAAAGAAAAATATTTTGATTTCTATATCGCATTTTCACAGACAGCCAAGTGGCAATAAAATCCTTAGAATCGGCCTCGACAACATCAAAGATCGCCGTAGAATGTCGATCATCTCTTAAAGAGATGACTGAACAGTTCAATATTCTTCTGTGCTGGGTGCCAGGACACAGGGATATTCCAAGGAACTGCATGGCTGACGAACTCGCTCGGCGCGGTACCACTCTTCAGATTATGACGGAACATCGGAATTTGGGTGTGCCTCTCTCTACATGTAAACTGCTGCTGGGATTGGACTCAATTGAGAAAACCAACTCAAGATGGGCAGCCGGTATTACATGCCACACAGCGAGACAGATCTGGCCGAAGCTGGATCTAAAACGCTCTAAGAGGCTGACTTTGCTCAAAAGGACGAGTATCAGCACCACAGTCGGTAGGTTGACATGCTAAAAGACTCGGCCTCTTCTCAAACGACTTCTTAGAAGCTGCCTGGATGAGAAGGAGGAGGAGACAGTCCTTAACCTTCTCTCTACCTGTCAAGCTCGATCCGCTGGAAAGAAAGCTCATCTTGGAGCTTACTTCTTCAACTGGCTTAGTGACCTTGCCGCAATGGAGGTCGCGAGAATCCAACGCTTCATTGCAAGCTCTAAATGGTTTGACGAGTAGGACTGGATTCGATGATCCTGTAGTAACACAACGGACCTTTTTGTCAGGTCTAAGTGTGTCCGTGTTCTCACGGGCAGCCACGCGTACCTACCTACCTACCTATATCTCGAGAATTGCTAAAGATAAAAAGCTGAAACCGTTTTTGGGAAATGTTGGCATGAATAACTAGATTGTGTTTTGTGACCCTGGAAAGCCAATCCGTATCTGAGGTACTATACCCGGTGTCATGACGAGTGACGACCCACCTCCTGGATCCGAACATAAGGTAGTACTTATAGTATTTTCATTACGTACTCTTACCCCTTAAGTTATAACTGATTAGCTGATTAGCTGTTGTAAACAATCTAACTTTATTATTTGTTAAATGCTTTTCTTGTAACGCTGTTTTGCTCAAAAGCTATACGTCTTCAAGATTAAGGCTAGTTAGTTGCTTTTGAAACTGCCTAAAGCAATATATCGATAAAAATCACATAAAAACTATTATTATGTAAATCTGATGAAAGTATGTCAGCAATTTTTTTCTTACCTATCGAAATGTATATAAACACCTCACATTGTTATTCTTTCTTCTGATTAAATTATTCATCCATCAAAATTACTTTGAATTCCGCAAAGACAATAGACAATTCATAATGGCATGTGCTGAGCTGATGGTAATTCTTGCTTTCATTCCTTGACTGTTCTGAACGGAAACGTTATTTTCTTGGAATAGTTTCATTTGTTACAATGTTTGTGTTATCTGTACAAATTTCTTAGATGGGTGCAATCCTGTTGGATTTATCAGCATCAGTGCTTCTAGTGAGGTACTACTTTTATTTCTAGCATTGAACCTGCCTGGACTACCAAGCCTACTTCAAGTATTACCGGAAGTACAGTAGTTTTTATCTCTATGCAGAGTATTGGGTGATCCACTGCAATGTATCACTAAAGAGGTAAATCCGATTTGAAGAATAAACGAAAATAATTCGGTCTTTGGTTTTAAGTTGCTTTGAAAAGTAACCTATTTTACGTTACGTTATCAGTAATAGTCATCAGCAGCTATCTGATAAGATTGCTGCTCTGATATATTAGTAAAGCTAGTATTACACTATATGACACTATGTCAAATAGTTGACTGTTCTCGATGGCAAATGGATAGATACTCGTAGTGTAATCACATTATTTTATTTGCTCTCCACAAGATCTTTTTGACAGAATTTTTCGTCAGTCAAATATTTGACTGTACTGCATACCGTGTAATACTAGCTTTAATATCGAAATAAGTTATTGGTTAGCTAATTGGCTCGAACACTCAAATTAAACACTTTCTTCTGTCCATAATAACACAAGGGGTACGGTGAAATCTTAAAACGGAAATTCAATATTATCTGCTCTCCATTTGAATTATATTTTATGACTTTTCTCTAGAGTTTGATTTTAGATGTTTTTTTCCTAATTGCTAGCTTGTTTTAATTTGCTTTTAATTAGCATGTTTTTACAATTACAATCCAGTTTTAATTTTATGTGATAGTAATAATATGAAAATGTTAATGAAGTTTACCGAAACACCTGTAATCCAAGATAGACTGAAGTACGAATACATGCTGATATTCTCTTTAAGATGATTATACTTATCTTTTACCGCTAAGTATTTTTTTTTTCGATGCAGTCTTATTCTATTATATGTTAACTATTACATAAAATTTCTTCAAACATGATTTTTACTGATGCTGATTGACCAAGAAAATTACTGAAACAAACGAATTTTTAAATTTGAATCGAGTATGACCAATAATAATTTCAGAATTGTCGTTATTTCAATATTTCAGTTCCTATATGACTGCATCAGTGGTATAATATTAACTGTGCGGTTTTTAAGCCTCAGTTCCTATCATATGAATGTATACTCGTCCGTCTTATTTTCTTCTTAGCCTACTGGTGGAGGCTGGGAACCTATGAACCTATATTGTCTAGCAACCACAATATTTGATTACTGAATATGCAATAAGAGTTGGAACTAAAGGCACATGAGTCTTGACAATAGCGCATCCCTTTCCACTATTGTCTATTCTTAAGCTTATGCCTGACCATGCAAATGATCCATTATAAACGAGTGTTCATTAAAATCTAGTCTAACTTAAGTAAAGACCTATTAGTAATTTTTTTCACTTTTTCGAATTTTTTTAATATTTGTTATTTTTTCCAATTACTTTACATATAAGTTCGTAGGATATTCTGTTCGTGAAGTGCTACGAAGTTAGATTAATTTTGCACCGAATTACTACAACCTATGAAAGTGCGATAATTATTGCTTACTGGAAAACTGATAAACAATAAATGATTGTTATTATTTATGAAATGCCGAAAAAAGCCACACCTTCTTTAGTAGTAGCCTATTCTCAGATAAGAATACCTTTATTTCGATAATAATTGTGTTGTAATACACGATTAGTTCGGAAATAGATATTGAAAATATTATCACATGGTATTATGGTGTAAATCGGTTCATTGCAGATACATAGGTACTTACTCAGTCCATTAAATTTGTTGTCAATATTGATAAATTGTGTTCGTTATCACTACGGAGTGTATTGATTTTTTATTTGTAAAGAGGTGTACTGAGGATAAGAATATTCCTATCTTAAATACCTATTTGGAATGGTTTTTTTAGGTTGTCTGTCACATAGTAACCTACACCTACAAAAAATAACAAAGTTGCGCCCAGACTGTTGGCAGTTTTTTTACTTTCAACGGCGCTTTATACCGAGTGTTCGGCACTTGCCAAATTTTTAGGGGTGCAGCTTTTGTGGTTATTAATATGGAACACAAAAAAAATTTATGTTTTTTTGACAAAAATTAAATAGAGTACATATTTTGAGTAAATTTCTCAAGATCGAGCACATTTACAATTTAGAAGGTAATTCGAAAAGGTAATTCGATTCCCTAAAAAACAAGCTATTACATAATAGTTTACGTAAGTGAGGGTACATGTCTGAAAGACTTTTCTTTACCCTTTATCTCCGCGGATATCGAAAATTGACCCACAATGTAGAACAAATATTTTCTCAAAATATATCAGGAAATCATCACTTCAAAAGTTCTCAACTAAGTACCAAACACCCTGTATAATCGCCTAAAAATAGTAAATAGAATCGATATTGAACCCGTAAGGGGTTTTGCCATATCTACAGGCTTGATATATAATCGCCTAAAATTCAGTTGCAGAACTTTTCGATATTTATCCCCTATGGGGATTAAGGGGGTTGTGTACGTTCTCACGAATTTCGCCATATATTTTAGGTCTAATAAGATATTGAATGAGTTCTTACTTACCTTGGTTTTTAATTTCTTTAAATTTTTGTATGATGAATGTTGAAAGTGGTATCTTCCAAGGAGCTATTTTAATTGACAAAATTAATTATCCAAATAGCAATCTTGTCCCGAAATAACCAGTGCTTCTAGGTCATTGTCCATGAAATCCTCACGAACTATGACCCAAACAATGAGCCCAAATTGTTCCAAGTTTTTTTCGGTCATTGGGAAATTTTTAAAAAAAATTTAGTTCAGATTTCAATTAGTGTGATATTGCTATGAAAGGAAAAACATCCCAAATTATAGCCATCAACAATACTGTCTTTCTATTCCAATTCTGATTCTAATTTCTGTTCTCACCTAATCTAAAAAAAATGATAGCCCTACCTTAATCGTAGAATAGATTATCAGCACTCATACTAGCTTTTTTTTCTTTTCACGGGGCTAGTCGTAGTAAGAAATAAAAACAAAATTAACATAAATAACAAGGATATAAGAAAGCTCAATTATGGACGCTGCTTTTGAAATGTTGTGAAAATGTTTCACTATAAATTATGGCCAATAAATTTCAATACTTGTGAGCGATTGATTATATTTTACTTTATTTTATTAGTTTTTTTTTCCGAGAAAAATTAAATTTAGATATGCCATAATCTAAGATTTAAAGTAAACTTTTCTGGGAAAGTTATCAGAAGAAACAAGGTGAAATAGAAAAAGTTAAAATAATATTTATTCAAGCGTTGTAATTAAAACCGTAACATCTTTCATTAAATTTAATGTGAAATAATGAAATAAAATTACTGCTCCATCCCAAAAGTACTGATGTAAGATATTGCATTTTTTTAAATGATTTTATACCATTCATTGCGTACATGGTTTAAAATCAATTATCATTGTGGAATTTAGTACAAGATCAAGATTCACAGTATGTGCTCGTGTGTACAATTACGAAGCAAACATATTGATCATTTTATTTATTTCAATTTATTTTAATAACAATAACTGTTTATCGAAATATTGAAAATATACAAAAATATGATTTCCTTTTATTTTTATGTACTTTTCAAGTTCAATACAAAAACAATACAATAATTTAATTTAAAAATGCGTGACAAAAATAGGGACTGTATGGAATACCATATCAAATACGTGTTTAATTAGCTTTAGAGTCTTGGAGATAAATTAAGAATGAACGTCTTAAGATAAAATTCACATAAATTTAAACCTACAGCTTAAAAAAATGAGTTAAGCACAATTACAAACATATACCCGTTTTCGTACCGTTTTCGCCCACATTAGGTTACACCCTGTTTCAGCAATTACTAGTTGAAAAAATGTGGCAATTAAAAAATTACAAGCACCTATTTCTCAAGTAGATATTTTTTTTCTATAAACCCCATGACCCGTGACCTACATAGTCATTCATGCTCAGTCAAAATTCACGTAATAATAATAATAAAAAATACATTTAAATTTATATCGACCGAATTTGAGCTGATCGATTTTTCGTGACCGAAAATAATATCGATCACGAAATTTGTTTCAGCTGAAGTTCGAACAACAAATGAACCTCGGTTTCTGTAGCTATAAATTGTAGGTATACTTAATGCCGCAACAATTACAACAAAATGCTATGGTTATTTTTTCAACTATTTATGTATGTATGTGATGTATTTTTTTTATTTTCGACTACGGACGAAAAAAAATAGTAAACATTTATTTGATCTTTAAATAAAATTATTACCATACTTTATATCTACTTAAAATGATTTATAAACTTGACTAATTCTATGAACGCAATGAAATGCATATTTAAAGTATACGTTCAATTTTCAATGTTTAGAGAAATTTTCTTTTCATGATCAATCGAAAGTGAAGATAAGTGTGTACTCAATGCATTCCATTAATAATAATGATTTACATAACGTTATGATCGCCGTACTTTAAATACTTGGAGTATATCTCTTGTTAAGTGCAATAATTTATTATTGAATTGAAAGTCAAAATCAAATGTAGGAAAGTGATTTTTATTCATCGAGAGCAATTGGATAAGTTACTCGGAATGAATTCAGATAGCTTTTCTAAGTACCTACCTTTATGTGCGTGGGAAAATTTCGTATTAAGCCTAGTTTCACAAATTTAATGATATTCCAAAAGGAGATATATAGGTAGTTGTTTCACTGTAAGAATGCATTACATTAAAATCAACTTTGATGTGCAAAATGAGAACAATTGCTACCGTCTTTTTTATTCCAAGACCTTTATATTTATTCGAGCCTTTTCGCTCTTAAATACAGAAAAGGATATTACGATTTTGATGGTTTGTAGGTTAATAATTTACTTCTTATTTCAAAGAGTCTTAAACAAGAACTTTATTTTTGAAAATTTCGAAATTTGATTAAAAAGCCCCATCTATATGTCGAAAATTGTTATTAAAATTTATATGGGGGGAAAGAAATGGTGGAGATGGGTGGTAAGGGTGAGTGGAAAGGAAAAAATTTTGATTTTTTTGGTCGTAAACCGCTGAGGATAAAAGCTAAAAATCAATAGAGGAATCCTGGAAAAGTAAAATATTAGATACGGAAAGCTAGCAAGGTACAGGGGCTAGAAAGTTTAAATTGAGTACGTATATGTATCTACACGTACTACAGAAGTAACTTAAGCAAAAACAGTTCAGAATTGCATTGGCACACGGAGGTGGGTTAAAGGTGCTCTTACACGAGCGATTAAAATTGCTCAATTTGTAGCAATATTCGTCAATTTTGACGTCTCGAAAATATGAAGCAACACACAACAATAGCAACAGGCGAGGTGGATCAACTTTTCATAAACTCGTTGCTAAATTGTGGTGAGCGATATTGACCAATATCTAGCAATTCGGCAATAAGGGCTTACACGAGCAATTCAGTCTATGAACAACACGAAACCAAACTTGAGAAACAAATTTAAAACTTAAAGAAAACTTGGAAATATTTGAATTCCAATCCACTATAACACGCAACTTGACAAATAAATGCAAAACTCAAAACAAAACTTGACAATTAAATCACCGAACGAATACAATTGCTCGGAATTTTCCAAGTTAGTGGAAATACAGCAACTATAGGGCGGGCAATATCAACAATCTGTGAAAACATCGCCACATAGTCGAAATATTGACGCAACTAGCATGATATTGCCCTGTATTGCTCCATTAATCGCTCCACTAGTTTTGGCAATAGTCGTCGGGCAATCAATTGCTTGAAAAATTGCTCGTGTAAGAGCACTTTAGGTTAGGTTAGGTTGAGAAGGGTGGACTGAAGCAATGTGCCCCAGTCCATCACGAGAGATCACTGTGGATTCATTGTGGTAGCCTCGTATAAAACCGGGCTCTAGACTACTGATTCCAAATATTGCTCTTCCTTATGAAGAGAGTAGTTCTCCATAAAGGAATCATCGCAAGTTCTGATAGATCGGTCAAGGAGAATTTCCCCAAGTACCGATACCTGGTACGTGCCAGGCTTTCACATTCACACACTAGATGCTCCAAAGAGCACCTTAAGAAATTGTCCCTGAAAATGGTTTTTCTACACTTTTACGAATTTCGTCATATATCTTAGGTCTGTTAAGGTTCCGAATTAATTTTACTTTTGTGTGCTCTTTCTGTAAGTACCTAGAAACCCCTTTTTTGATTTTTTGATATTGAATGCTAACGTGAAATCAGATTCGCTTTGACTTCTAACGGGTTTAATTCTTTCGCTAGAAAAGCAATTTGAAAATTTTTCGATATTTAACCCCAAGTGTAAGAGGTTTGTGTAATGCACGTATTCCGATAATTATTTTAGGTCTAATGAGATATCGAATTTGCCTTTACTTCTATGAATTTTGTATATACATTTGTACATTATACACATCCAAAAATTAATTTCGGGATATTCAACCCCTAAGAGGATGTAAAATGATAGAGTACGTTTTTACAAATTGCGACAAATATCTTAGGTCTGATGAGATATCGAGTTGTTTTATACTTTAACGGGCTTCTATATAATCGCCTAAAAATTGGTTTCAGAATTTTTTGATATTCAACCCCTTAAGTGCTATGTCGGTATAGCTCTAAAGTATTATGCCGAAATGGGTTAAATGCTTAGATTCGGTGTGCCAAACCTGAAGAATAATCAGGAGGCTATTTGAAACGTTCAGGAAAAAATTAACCATTTTGCGAGGCCTCGAGAAGAAATTCAGATTGGATGAAGGAAACGCCGGATTTGGTCTGTAGAGCATTAAAATAATTTATTTAATAGCAGCTTACTCTCGTAGGCAATATTTGGTTATTTATGAAATTCACTAGAATAAAAGGTTCTTATATCATTCATAATCATAAACAAAGGTGAGATATAAAGAACTAAACTTATACGTTTCTCTTTTGGGAAGCTCCGGACATCAAAAAAATTTATATAATACGAAGCACTTGACAACGACATAACCAGTGCAATTTTCAAAAGTTTAAGTGAAATTGAACAAAAGCCTTCTGGAAATATTTCACTGCATGCTGACACAGCATTCTATATTTTCGAATTCTTTATTAAAAAATGCGATTCCAACGTGACATAAGACACGTACCAGATATTCTATTGTTCCTACCACACTAGAATAAATTTAATTAATTTATACACAGAACAGAGTATATTTGTTAAGTACCTACCGACAATAAGAATTTAATTTTCTAAATAAACACTTAAATTATCTAATATAAATTTTCATATGAAATATATTTGCCAGAAATTCAAATTCCGTATATAGGTACGTGAAAACTATGGTAATGAGTTAATCGCACTGTGAGTAATTATGAAAATATTATCTAACAAGTGTAATTTATTCATTTTAGTAAAACAAACATGAATAACAATATTTTATCCAACTTGATTATTATTCGTGAGACTGTCATAAACTTAACTTTAATTTCATTTTCGGCATAGAGAAATATGTACGAGTATGTCTCGAATTTGTAATCATCATCGCGTGGAACGCAGAGATATGAGAAAATTTGTAATTATTGTGATAAGAGCTATGATAAACACGTCAATATTATTTATATACCCAGATTAATGAAACATTTTCAAAGAATTATCATTGAATAATTGTTGTTAATGTTTCGAAGAAATGTTTTAAGTCATAAGGAAAGCTCTTACAAAAAATCTTGTATAATGAAGGACTGAATTATTGTCGATTTCTAAAAGTTGAGTAGGCTAAGTCTTGGCTTACTCTATTAGTCGGGGTCACCAATTATTTCGTATATAGTTCAATGATTTAAACGAAGCATTTAATTTAATTTATTCCTCTTCAGTCCTAGTCGGAAGTGAGATTTTGGGAATTGATGTTGCTGGAAAGCAGAACTAAACTGAATATGTACATACTCGTAGGTAAGAATTTCGTTTGAGGAGTGATTTGTACTCAAGATCTCGTCCGAGGTAGAGGCTGCTAAGAGTTCTTCGAAAACCTTAAGAAAACATCAATTGTGATGATGTCAGGAATCTGTATGTGTAAATTTTTGTGCCCGATGGATTACAGCTCCTCATGGTGACATGTAGACTGATGAACCTCTAATTGTAATCTACACTCACTTCTTAAAATAAACTCAATTAAATCTTAATTATTTCCTATCTCAGAAAATAACACTTACACGTCTCAACTGATGAATGACGCCATTGAACTTCATTAGGCTACCCGAGCCCATGTTATCTTACCAACGAAAAATAAACAATCTATAGATTGAAAATATATATGCTTAGTAATTGGATCGTTAATTAACAGCTTTTTCTCGACTTTATCAGCTCTGAGCGCTAAGGTCACGTTGTTCAATTGAAAAATTGTTTTAAGGGCGTCGAAAAGAGTATACTTATAAAAACGAGTGTTTTGAACTTTTAATGTGCCCACGAAACCTTGAAGCATATAACTTCCACAAAAAAGTCGAGCATAAAATAATAAATTTATCGAAATAACATATGAGAAGAAACAGTCAGTGAAATATGTGAGTGTACGGACTGAATATGGTAGGGAAAATGTTTATATGAAGCAGCGTTTTATCACTTTCATGTGTATTTGCAGTTTATACGCAGCCAGCGTATTTTTTCCGCGATTTATGACCTTTCCAGTAACACTTAATCATATCATGTCGAGCAAGGTATAGTTAGTTTTTTTTTCCACAGGCTATAACAAATAAAAAATATGACCTGTATCATGGCCACTGAAGGTGGAGGTGGGTGTTGGCTCATGTAAGCATTTTTCAATTAAAAATTCGATGTTTGAATTTGAAGGTAACGTACCTCCAAGAGAGATAAGCGGAATAGGTTCACAGTTCAAATTCTGCAAATAAAGCCTTCTTTCTTGTTTCTTGTAAATCCACAGTATCTTTTGTAATTTCGTCCTTTGATATTCACGAACAGATACGAGCATGGCTAACCTTTAAAATCTAAAGGGCAAAGGTTAATCGCAAAGAATTTCAATTTCATGATCCACATTTCGTATCAAATGAATATTCCATTAAAGGAGTATGCATGTGAAGATAGCACTGATCCTGGTCATTTGTAATCTTAACATGTCTACTTTAATAATCAATCAAAATGACTTCAATTAATTAAAAAGAGATCTGCTTTATTTCCAAATTTAACATGGAGCGCGATTAATTTTTTTAAAAAAAAAGGTTTATCTTTAACGAACTCATGAAGCTACGTACGATTGGGCGCCATATTATTATTATCTATTTCTGCCTTTCAGGATGTATTTTTAGATCTTGAGATATGGTGGAGGCAACATTTTATCATCGACATATGTTTTTGAACTGCTCAAATTGTTTTGTAGGTAGGATCAAGCTACATACATATTATGACGAAGTTGCCCCACATTGTATATGTATTTTTGAGACAAGTAAATCTTTTTCCGCTTCACGCAAGTGACTCTTTGATTGCTTTTCTTCACACGTACTTAAGCTACATCGGCAATCAATCAATCACAATATTGCGCGACATTTGTATGGAAGCTGCAATAAAAGTGTATTCGATGAAGTTTTACTAAGATTTTTACGGACAAGGGACTACTTACCTAGAAATTATTTTTATAAATTACATTAAACATGTTATTGAGGAACGCGTTCGTGCGTTCGAAAATTGGATTTTTTTTTATATAATTGCATTATTCGAACCTTGGATTAAACTTTTTTTCGTGTGGAGTATGAAAAACACACAAATTGTTATCCCTTTTGGTTTCAATAAAATTTTCTTTTATGTCCACTTCACTCACCAGAAATATTGTTACCGGATAAAATCTACCTCCGGTCTTTTGTATGTAACATGAACATATCCATCCTCTCAATTTGAGTGGAAAACAAAACTTTGGATGACATCAAGTTTAATGTGTCCCTTAATCCCGATGAAGGTTCTGTTTGTCTGTTCGTGATTCGCCTACTAAGGTAAATATTCACCTGACCGGGTCTGGGTCGAAATTAAATGCCATTTAACGCCCTATACCCTAAATAAAAAGATATGTGAAATCTTGTTCCAGAATTCGCATCAGATACAGGGCGAAATGAAAGCTACAGCCGTAATCAAATTTAAGCGATTATTACGGTTGTGAAAACATTTTAGCTTTAGAGATTTTCGGGGCTCTTCTTGGTCGACCACTGGCATAATTGTACGGGCGATAAAGTGCCAACTAAGGTAAAAGGTGTGTACATTATACCTGCATACATTGTATGGATCTTTTTGGTGCCGACATGAAACAAGAAAGCGGAACAATTTGGTACTCGTATGCAAATTCAATTTATTAAGGTATAAAAGGGGTAAGGTACTATGTTCGAAGTAAAATCTTGGAAATTTTCGGTTAAAATGAGTTTTGAATTTTATGTTCATCTGAGATACGGCCATGGTTTATCTCCTCATTATACGTTCTTTTAATGAAAGGAGCGCGGTCGGTCTTTGATTTAAAATTTAATCGTTTTCAACGTTTTCCACTGGCTATGGTGTACGACAATGGGATTCACTATTCCGCACCCTCCAACCGTAAAGTAATTATAGTTTATGGTCAGACATTAGTGGATACACTCGAGGATACCTGCCCAACCGAAGACGAGAATTTCAGATACATTTTTCCTCTTTAATTTCATGGTGATTGGCAAGTTTCTTGTAAGTAATTATCGCAAAAAAGTGCAAGTAAAATACAAGATTTATTACCTGTAAATTAGTTTTATGCCAAGCAACAAATGTTTGGGTTTTTTGTTAAATTACAATTGTTGTATTAATCATATATTATTGTTTATGATACTCATAATCTTGTAGAGTTGAAAAAAAGCCTTCAAGATATTCTTTTTGCTGGTACGATTTTTTTGCCGTTAAGGTTTTCTTTATGAAATTTGTTTGGGTATGTGAAAATTACATTCAAAAGTTTAACTCATCTCGTTTAGTTACCAACATACCGATTTTAGACTGAAGTCAAAAATTCTTTCGCTAAATCAATGTTTAATACAAATATAATTAAATATATTTTTTTTACGGAAAATATCCGATCTTACGCAAGGGGTTTTTTAGAACAATATTTGCCTAAAACCTTTTTCAAATTACAGTAACTACGTGCAAAATAATCTTTTCGTTTCATTGAAATCATGACTCGTTATAAGATTAGTCGTTCCTCTTTTAATTAAATAACCCACTTTTTGCATTCAAATGACAAATGCCTATCGTAATTGATAAGTGAACATCGACCGCAGAAACAACAGAATACTGAGTTCTGTACTGAACAAGCATTTCGCGATAACTGGTTGGCAAGAAATATTTTTTCTTTTAAAAAATGGGTAAATACCGGGTATTTACCACAATCTTTATATGAGCTTTTAAGTCATGCCTTTGAGAAATAAACAAATCTACTGTTAAATTTTTTTTTTAATTATATTTCAATTATCGCGTTCACGTGCTGCGATGGAAATTCAGTTGAACTAGGAGCTTTTACTCAGTTACCAGCCGGATTAACATAAATATAATATATATTAATATATTTACAATATTTCCTTTACTTTATTGCAAATCAAGACGTATGCGAATAGTTTACTTCGTCCATATCTAGCTATAATAGTTTATAAAGTCAGGCATAATTTAAATAAATTTTGGTTGTTGGCCTGGCTTACCCTAAGTTGTTTTAAAATAGCTGACGAATTCAAGGAGAGAGTAGACGAAATATTTTTTATTGAATAAACGTCGACAAAATTTTAATTTTTCTGCTGTAAACATAACAAAATAGTTTTTTCTACGGGATTTCTAGGCGAAATTGGATCATTTTTGCCATATTTTTGCTAATATTTGCTATTATTAAATTTCCACTTTGACGTCTGAATCGTGAATTAAGAAGCTGACTATTTGCACGGTTTAAGTAATTTTTTTTTTAAAAAAATCATTTCAAAATGGGAATCCAAATATAATGATAATGCAACTTTTGGCAAATTTCATTCGAGTTCATGGAAAAAATTATTCACCATATTTACAGCGGGAAAAAACTTGAATTTCACTTCCGCTATATAAAAAAAAACGTTATTAAAGTATACTTCCCAGTTGACTTCGTCAGCCGTCGCAAAACTAGACAAACTGCGAAGCCAAGACACCAACCAAGTATAATTGAGGGGACACTTTCCTATGTCTGACGTCATTGTAATTTCCAAGCTTAGTCGAAGCTGAGTATTGTAACAATTCCTAGTCGTAGATTTCATACTGAGTACATATAGTAGTTTTTTTATGTTCTTAAATAGGACCATTATTGCACGCTAATTGTCCAATGATGCAAGCATGGCTTTATGTTAGTTTTTTTTACATTCATTGACTACTAAAAATTCTTCAAATGTGTCTTTACTAAATTGTACTTTGTGTTAGTAAATTTCAAAATCATTTTATACCAATATTTTAATAGTGTATGTACTACAAACAGGTCTTTTTTTCATATCAAATGGTAAAAATTTCAGCATCATTTCCGTGTCTCTATTTTAATAATTACCTAAAAATCCTACATTTTTAGTCCGGCATTACATTGCACATTATTTTTATAAAATATTGCAAAAACCAGATTTTATTTCAAGATGGTGGTATATTCGTCTATAAAATGTTCCAGACTATGAAGAAGCCATTAATTGTTTTATTTTTCATTTTATTACACTAACTAATTTCATTTTTACGGTCAAGATTAGTTTCGTATGCATCTTAAGTAAACACATTTTTATGGTTATAACTTACAAGAGCGAATCCGGAATAAAATATTAAACTTTAAAATAATGAATAAAAATTCGTCCAAACCCGGACTTAAGGATTTTGTCTTAAGCCGGGGCATGATGATGCCTTGACTGTTTTAATACCAGAAATTAAAAAAATATTTTAATTGTAGAAACAGTTAGATGTATTACGTGCTTGTGTGGTGTCTTCTTTGTTATTTTTATACTCTAGATGAAATCATATAGAGTATTACAAGTTTAATCCAGCCCGAAAAGTTTGTAACGCATAGAACCGAGTCTCAGACGAAAAAAAGTTATACATCATTTTGTGTTCAGTTGTGGCCAAAAACCCCAAATCTATTTGCTGTCCGTCCGTCCGTTTGCACGATAACTCAAGAACGCATTGGCCTAGGAAGTTGTAATTTTGTCACCACCTGTAGAATGGAAAAAATAAGGCTAAGTTCGTTAATGGGCGATATCCTTCCACTCCTTCGGGTACCTCCCAACAAGAGTCCTTAAAACACGTATTCACAATTATTGCTCGAATGTTTCAAGTTAGGAACTTGAAATTTTGCATACTTAAAGTTTACAATGTTTGAAGTGATAGTTCCAAATATGATGCAAATCGAATGAGTCCTTCGTGTAGCAGCCTACAAAAGTCCTTCAAAAATGTATGCAGGTATTAAAGCAGGGATTCGCAATTTTACAGGAATTAGTTTTATATCAAAAGCAAGACTGAGTTCATTAATTAGTGCCATCCGTCAACTCCTTCGGGTAGCTGTCATACAAAAATCCTTAAAACACGTGTTCACCAATATTGAACAATAAGTTTAGAACGCTTTACGTTACGATTTGAAATTTTGTATACGTTGATTTTATAATAGTCGCAGCTGAAGGTATTAATATGAAAAATATCCCATAAGTTCTTCATGTAGTTGCAAAACAAAAATTCTGTAAAAATGTCCTAACTTAATTTATGGAACTCACTATAACTCAAGAAATTGTTTAACCATCCATCGAGTAGCCACTATACAATAGTTCCTACCTGTAAATAAAATGTCATGCAATAATTGTATGTGCACACCTCATTCTTTTGATATATCCCCAACTAAAATATAAATCGGAATTCAGTATTTCATCTAGAGTATCATACGATTGGCTTGCAGTCGATCGTGACTGCGTTATGTTTTATATTGTTCTCTAACATTTTTCGTGTCCACACCGAAATAACGTGTGTATTGCATAGGTTTTTCCTGTTGGATTTGGTTAAACGTCCTTTGAGTCGAGCAGTGTTCACTTCCAGTAAGGAAGTTTCGTGTCTTCACATACTTTTCTAACGACGGAAGACATTACAAATTTCCTAAAATTTAGCTTGTAATATTATAAATGTTTATTTATTGGATAACTAAATTGTTTCAGTTGCGCGGATTATATTGTCGGCAGCCGTTTATATTAATAATTTTGTGTACCTGATACATTTAATACCTGTTACTCCACATTGTCGTTAGATCGTCTCAGTTGTATGTTGTACGATCTGTGATCTTTATTCTTGTTTGTGCTTTTCCCACCTCAGATCCAGCATAGGGCTTGTAGGATACTCTAGTTTATTATCATCTATCATACACACGTGCACTGTTCTACCAAAGTTCAGTAGTTGATTCAAACTTTACCTGATAAATTAGGTTAGAATCCGTGTTAACTTAAGAGTAGTACCTGATACAAAGTATCAGATACATACCGTAGTGTACCACCTGTACGTCTCTGCTAGTAGTGACATTTTTTATTATTCCTCGTTTATTTAACCTAAATTAAATCTATTTTAAAACGAAATATTTGTATATTCCTAAAGAAGTTATCTGGTTCTTAGTGCATAGGGCTCTTGCAGTCGCCACAATACTCGATTTCAAGTCCATAAATCTCGCGGTAGTTCTCCATAAAGTAGCATAAACATAAATCTTGCCAATGCACGCTGTGGCACACCCGCAAACAAATCGAAACCTCAATCTGTTTACTATCGATCTCAATCTTCAGTTAGATCTTAGATCCACAACAACTCAAAGCGCCTACTATACCTGCAAGTCAATTAAATTCAGAATTCATTAATTTCGAGCGAAATGTTTACCGACATTAATCGGACGCTGACACCAATTATTACCTGAAATCTACGCAACGTACAGGTGCAGTGCGCACAACTCATTAAAACCGAACCGTATATTTTATTTGTATCATTTCGCGATATACTTTACGTTCGCACTGTAATTTGTAACCGGAACGATCTTTCCTTAACCTGATCGCGACTACTAAAAGATTCACCGGTGAAAATGATCCAAAAATCAAATTAATAAAATTGACGAAAGAAAAACCGCGGAAAAAGCGGTTATAAGAAGTACACGTGGTTATAAAAGATGTCGATGATGGCCAAATTACATTTGGGAACCGCCTCGGAATGAGTACATTACCTGTAGTAAGATAAAACTTTCACCGTCGCATCACCTGTACTGAATCCGATGACCGTGGACACTAAAGAGTTCGGTCGAACTATCTTAACTTCGTCTCTTTTTAAATAGAGTCTGAGACAAACATCTTGGAAAAATGGTGCATTAAATTAAAGTGGATCGATCCCAGTGAAAGGGAAAGGATTTGCCGAACTGCCAATTAATTGCGTCTAGCAATCTCAGTTTTACCTGAAGTCCCGTATTTCGTTGGCAGGTGATTATCGCGGACATGATCTGTTTGAAATTAATGAACGATTGATGATTGTGGGTGGTAGCACACACGACCATTTTTGTGTATAACTCTTATTCGATTAGTTCGTGAAAAGAAGAGTTTTTATGGTTGTTGCGAATTTAGTTTAGATTTGAAGGTGAAATTCGGTATTTTTAGTTAGTGATTTAACACCTCCAACCTTGGACTTGCCACTTAAAAAAAATACGAAACTTAGCTTTTTTTGTTTAATATATCGATTTTCATTTTATAATAATTTGAATTTGAGCTGGAGAAGGTGTGGCATGTCTGTGTTAAAAGTACAAGTGGGCGGGTAAACAATAGAATCTGATATTTTTGTGTAGAAACTGCTCAATTTAAATGTTTATGGGCAGGTAGTTTATCATTTGCATTAATAATAGAGTTGAAAAATTAATTCCCATTGTGTGAAAGGAGAAAGGTACAATCTCTAGTCTTGAATTGTCTACCGGACTGTATCTCTGGGTAACCAATTTTCGATTTATTTGATTAATTTGATTTGTTTAAGCTAACGCTATCCGTCTATGCAGTAGTTACCCGAAGAAACATATTATTAATTAGAAATCATAAATAAGTATTTTGTTTTTAAATTAGTGGAATTGCGTAATAAAAGTAGAAATATTGAATTCGTAATACTGAAGCGGTATCTCAGTTCAGCAGTAAATGAATTTAGTTTAGCAGAACTCAATCAGTACTAGAAATATTCCGAAGGAGATTTGCCGAGGCTTAATATTAGAAAATTCTCAAATCGCCCAGCCAAACTTAGCTGCGGCTAGGAATGGGTATGACTTTTAAAGACGATCCGCGGCTAAGCTATTTTAACTGTCAGATGGTCAATTTTGAAAATTTTTTGTGACTAAGCCGCGGCTAAAAAGACTCGAATGGAAATTGACCTTTAAAGCGTTTTAACGTTGTTTCTCGAAAATTATTAACGTAAGACTACAACAGTCTTTTACATAGTCCAGAATATCGGCTTAATGTTCTCTATGGTAAGACAATGCCTCGTAGATAAACTTTTTTAAATTATAAAAACATAATACATTAAACTAGGGCACCTATTTCAGACAGCTACGGGTACAAAGATAATGGCTACAATTCTTAATTACTCCAACCAATGTCCAACTAAACAATAAACCCATTTAAGAATTTTTCCCTTCCCATACTCGTGACTTAACACAAATAAATGACATCATGAATAATCGGGTAGTACCACATAAAAAATAGTATAAACACTTTTTTACTGAAAAGAATTGTCTGAGAATTAGATACGGAACACCGGTATAATTAAAAAAAATCCCAACAGAAAAAATAGGTGAGAATAAATTTCTTTTGCTTTTAATATTAATGAAGTTCAGACTACAACAGGTGAATAAATAAAATGATGTGTGCACTGTGCAGAGTTCTGTCGCCTAGGTTTCATCCATTTTAATTTAACTCTTTCCGGGGAATTCCCTGGTTGCTATTGTTTTCGACATACGGCTAGTCTTCTATGCAGAAACTATTCAGAAGTTGCATTGGCTGCAAAATTCACAAAAAGCAGAGCGGTAATTAAGTACTGCATTAATTTGTAATGTAAACTGCAATGCATAGTGGGATTTGTCCTTCCGGAAGAATAAAAAACGCGAAAAACCAAACAACTTACATAAGAAATGCAAAGTTTACTCTGACTCGATAGTCGGTATATTATTTGAGATTGTGAAAACAAATCTGCCTAGGGACAATTTGTCCATTCCGTTGTAGTCCAAACTAATGTAAATAAAATACGAGTAGTTGACAAAACTTTAATTTGAGAGGAGCTTTGTTGTGGGCGAAGAACCACAATTTGAAAATTATAATTTCATGTAATTTGTGTTGTTGAGCAACTGTGGAACTAGCATCCAGATGTTTTATAATATGAATTAATTAATCTAAAAATGCTTTTTATGGATCTTAGACAACGAATTTTGGAACGAAGTAATCCCACGTTATAGCTGTTCACCTACTCTTTCTACCTCATAATATCTATATCCTATCGGATGATATTTTCAAAAGCGGAGTAGCCCAATGGGTAAAGGAAGGTGTAAGAAGCAGTGATCCTTATGAAATAGAACGCATTCCACACTCCGTTCTTTCCTTGTTTTTTTTTATTCAAAGTGTGTCTGCAACGCACCACCGCATCTTTTCCTTGCTTTAGAATCAGTAAAAGAAGTGGCATTGCTGGTAGAACTGCACGGATAGCAATAGTTTTTGAACTACTAATTAATAGTGCAATTGTGTAAAATCACACATCAGTATTTTGCAGGGAAAATAGTCAAATATTTGACAGCGTGGCATACAGTGTAATACTAGCTCTGAAAACCAAATTACTCATATTGGAGCTTTGGTTGCCGGCGATGATAGATCTAAAACCGAAAATTGTTCACTACTCCGTATTTAAAATTGGCGATAAAGTAATAGAGAAAAAGCTCAAGGAAATTTTAAATTAACTACTCCCGCTAACTATTCTATTTGTCTGTACGTGAATACTCTTCAAAAATGCATCTGGTAGAATAAGGGTTGCGTTTTAAGCCATTCCTTGAAAATATTATCGCCGGATATCTCAACTGAAACTGAAATTCAAATTCTGAAATTCTCTTTCAAGCTTTTCAACTAGAAATTCAATCCCCAATCCCCATTAATATTTTACATGGTTGGAATCGAAAAATTTCAAGTAAAAATTTAAAATGCATACCTTCGCGTCTCGTTTAAATATCCAACAGATTGAGTAAAAGTTCTTTCACTTCTTCAAGAAAAACACAGATCTCGTTGCCAGACACCATTGGGAACTAAAATACAAAAAAAAAACGAATTCTAAATTACTTTTTACACCCTTTTTACCCTTAGAATATTCCTTGCCATTCCCGACACCATAAAATCCCGTCAAAGTAATAAAATCCTTTCCACATGGGAAACTTCGTCTCCGGTGTAGACGCCTCGGATGAAAACACGCCGTTTCAAAAAGTTCCATGTGTTGCCTCGGAGCCATCCTTACCGGTCGTTAACAACTTGGCGGATGATGACAACCGGGTTCTTCCTCCGTTACGATGTAGGCAACCAAAAAATAAGATTCGTTTCGAAGGGGAAAAAAATACCATGTCTCAATTTTAAGGAACCGAGAAAAAAGGCACCACAATCCTGTAAAGTACCAAATCGTTTATTATTGACCCGCAGGTGATGAGATTCTAATTTGCCGTATATCCTTGACATCCTTGAGTCGAGCGAAAATCGAGGGTGTGGGAAAACACTTTAGACCAAATGTTGGCAATCATCGATTGCATAAAAAAACGATCCTTAATCTACCGAGTGGTCGAACAATTTTTCATTTCCATTCTGAGGACACGCCCAGGGAGGATATCCATAAACCAGAAAGAATTCATGTGGGCAGACAATATGTCGGTTCTGGGATAATCCTCGTATTGAAGAAATCTTAGCGATGTGCGCACTTTGTTAGTTGAAGGACGGTTTGAATAAAATTGTGGGGATAATCTTGTCGCCGCTGTTCAGATTAGTGGTGAATGTAATAAATCTGCCTTCGTGCTGAAGATAGATAGAAACGGATATCACTTTCAATTTAAGCAAGATTTACCGCCCTGTGGAACGGGGGTTGTAGGCTGCCTTCCCTAGAAAATGGCAAATCAAACTCTAGGTCATAGACTTGGCCTAAAGAATTAATCGATACTTGAAACTGGAACAGTGCCTCAGATACGAGTGGATTTTCTAGTAGCGACTCTTGGCTTTTGCTATCGGAATCGAATGATTCGCTGGTGGAACGTTCGGCTAATTGAATTTACTGAGTACGATGCAAATTGATTTGGTTTACGACAGCCATAAACTGGAGGGCGAAACCCGGCAATAGGTGTAGCAGCTGGGTACACCCCTACCGCGGTTGAATCAGAAACTGAATAAGAGAGATTTGAAGGATGGCGTCTTCGTTGGTATAGTCAATATAAGGTAAACTGAATGGTAAACTAACGCACTATACTATAGTGCGTTAGTTTACCATTCAGTGATTTGGAATCCAGTCTGACAAAGTATAGGTCTCTTCTTGCCTGTATCTCAAAGAGTTTTCAAGAGCTGTACTATTGGAATAAGGAAGGATTCATTATTATTTTATTAAATAATAGGAAAATTCATCTCTTTTCGAATTTTGACCGATCAACGTTAAGAAAAATAATTCGCACTAACAATAAAAATGTCTGAAATTGTTGGTGATTTTTATTAAAATCAAATTTATACGAGGAGACCACAATGGATCCACAGTGATCTCTCGTGATGGACTGGGGCACATCGCTTTAGTCCACCCTTCCCAACCTAACCTAACCTATTAAAATCAAAAGTCATGTCCTTGCGTTATTCCTGTTTAAAGAAAGGAATTCTGACGCTCTCTTACTGTAGAAAGTCAGGAATTTCTTTGACTATCTAAGTCCTAGAGTGAGTTCCAATGTTCTTCCACCTGAAGATTTGCCCACTTTAAAATACCATCTTTAATAAAGCCTTTAACTACTCAACACAATGGTTTCTATAAACGGGATGAGATAACCGTCGTTGTATACGTCCGCAATGAGTTCCATTTGATGTTTTATTAAAAAATTCCGATCAATACAAAGCTATTGAAGATTGCTCAAAATCTAGTAAAATCAGGTGCACGTCAATATTAAACTCCTTGTACGATATTATATTGCTTGGTAAAATCATTTCTATTAGATTTCAGATTCAAACAATAAACTAGAACACAAAAAATGCAATTATTATATTAATTGTCTGAATCGATGAAGGATACATCATTAAGATTTTTTAATTACGTTTCTAGCAAGTTGAAATTCAATTAAAATTTATTCATATATGTAATCAGTTTTTTTCTATTTAACCTGCAGGGAAACATATAGAAATCGGCTGTTTTTGTAAAGCTTGAAGCACATGCAAATCAGTAACAAATCTATAAAATACCCAAGTAACAAAAACAACCACAAGATAAATAGCATTCAATTTCCAACTGGGCATAATAACAAATTCATTCCATAAAATAATAAAATGTGGTCGGACTAAGAACAAATGCGGACACAGAGTAATAAGTTAGTAACATCTATAGCCGGTTGAAGCTATTCAACGATTCCAGGCCATTCTAGAGCCTCTGGCCGCAACAAATTTATATGAAGAGATTTCATTAATATCCCACTGTCCAAGCGAACTGAACTGAACATCCCCATCAAGATCCCTAGGCCGGCCTCTGAATAGCTCACAAAATGACCATTTTGCATTATCTATCTTTGATTCAGTGCTGAAATGCTATCCTCCCGGAGGTACTTTATCTCCAGTCCGGAATCACTTTCAGTGGCCTTAGACAGTATAAACGAACCACAAAAGGGGTGGTTTTTTTCACCACTTGCTCGATCCTAACCGGAGGGAGGTTTCCTTTCGAGGTTGGAGCCTGGCTACTAACAAACGAAACGATGATTGATATGCTTGTTGGGATATACGCAAAGGTTTATGTAACTCTAATGAAACGTAACTACCTTTGTAGCCCCCAAAGCCTCCATCATCCCTCTATCGACATTGTACATATAGGAAACGAAGGAAACCACAAAGCTATGCCTCAGTTCGGTTCGTCATGTTTTCAATTGCTTCATTTCGGTCTTGGTATTTGCTCATCGGAAAGTGTACTGCGTGAAGTTACATCATATTCCCGGGAAAATGCCACATCTCCGGATGGAGATGATACCTTTTTTTTCTAAGATGCTCACAAAGGTTAGATTCCGACCCAAGGATTGTCAATGAAGTCACGTTGAGGTTTTTCAGTCCACGTAAATGCCAGAAGTTTACAGGGGAATGAGTGCACGCTATAAAAATGAAATGAAGCTGAGATGAGGGAAAAAAGGAATGAAAATTGTACGAAGAAGTTGGGTTTTAGTATGCTGAAGCTGGGCTAGGAGTGCCACACAGTAATGGGCACACGTTTCCGACATAATCTTAGCGATGATATAACTTTGAAATGTCGCCACTTTATGCAGTTGCGACGATGATAAGAAAGCTATAGCTGATGTATACCACACACGTCTATTGAATACCGTTGAAAAGTTACTCTGATTGGCGATACCTTTGAAGCGCGAAAAGTTTTTCCAGGTGTGATCTAATTTCAGAAATTTATTATCAGATTCGGATAACTGCAGAATACTAAAATCTTGACTGAGAACGTAGCACAAAAAATGAGAAGGTTATGGCTGTGTCCTGCCAAAACGTCCGCATACCCAAATTGGTGGATTCGAATTTCGGAACTGCTGTCGCAAAATGGGAATTTTCTGTTATCAGCTCCACCATTTTTCCCCATCTGCGCCTTGTTTGTAATTTTCGTCTGTTTCAATCTAAAATTTATTCTAAGAAAATGAAACAAGCAATTTTAAAAGAAAAAACTTACAATGTACGCGAGTCATCTATTTTTCGACCGCCATCACTAGTCACTCAAATAAAAGTTAGTGACTGATTTTAATATTTAATACGTCTTTCAATAGCTCACAGTAACGTCCATAACAGAAAATCTCGTCATGTGAACTTTTCATACAATAATTAAATTGGGTACAACACAACCTATTTTATTAATTGCATTCAATTGTCTCAGTTTAGCTGTTATCAATGAAAATCGCTTTACAAAAACTCGCTTCCACAGTAGAAAAACTGATGCGATGAACCACCTCTGCGTCGCTTATGTACTGCATGTGTTGAGATGAGGAATTTCCAGCATATTCGGTTGTATGTGTAGAAGAACTTAGTTTTTGTGCTGTGCCTAGGAGCTTCTACAGTCTACTTTCCCAAATCGCGAATACGAAATGAACTGTGGAGTGCAGTGCCTACTATCCAATTCTAAGAAGCGTAAGAGAGAAATGTTTTAAAAAGCAGGACTTTCATTTCGACGCATTGAAGAGTTTTGAGTCTACTGATTCATCCATCATCCTTATTCCTCATGTCAATGGTGTGGGGATGGCTGACTGTTTTAGAGTGGTTTGAGAGAACAACATTTTCCAAGTTTAAATTTTCGAGCCTAAGCCATTCCTGAGATGAAAAGAACGCATGACATTCTAAAGAGGAGAAAATTATGGAAACATACCCGACACAATATTATGACTGGTGCCTGAATCACTCTATGAGCTGGCTAACTTTGTAGCGAGCTACTCGTTCAACCTATCCTAGGCAGTAGATCGAATTTTCAAGTATTTTTTTTTTAATTTCCTACAAGTTGAAGTTTTACTGCACAATTATACTCTTCCCATTTGAGTGTCGCTCAACTTCAGGAGCAGGCAGAACAGCGTAAATCATGGCAATTTTCCGTTCGATTCGACTGTTCGAAGTTCGATTCAAAGGAAATTGAAATTGAACAAGTGCATCAAATTGCCTGGTGGTGCATGACCAAGAATTCAGTCATGCATTTCGATTTGACTATGCATTTATCAACCCACTTCGGATGTACTGTTCCAGTTCCACGAACAACTCAGGCTACTCATTTGATTTTTATTGCAATCTCAAATATCTTACGAATCAACCTTCCATTTTCATTCATTTTCACGCTTCCATCGCTTTTCGTTTTGACCGATTTATCTTTCTTGGAACTTGAACTTGATTTTGTATTAAGACGAGTCCAGCGTCCGATCTGATCAAAAAGGGAAAACTATATCGGGCACTGGCTCCATTTTGAGGTCAGTGAAATGGAACGCTCTCGAAGCGGCTATCAGCAGACAAGGTCGCATGTAGTTCAGGTATATTGAGGTACGTTTAGATGTTAAACATCTTACGACTATTATATACGAGTAGCTACCTCTTCAGATATCGTATTACTTTGCTTCAACGATTTACTTGTTAGACTTGAGACTCAGTTTTCCGATACGATTCCGGTAATCATTGAATGGGAATACCTTATCTACCTGCAGGTATGTCTGTCTACCTTGGAGAAAAATTTAAATTCTACGAAGGAAAAAAATCGTTTGAAATAGAACCAGAAGCGAAATTGAGATTCCAGTGAACCATTACGTCTACTAAGCTGTCGGGGAATTTTGTAATGCACCGGATGAGCCATGGATTTAGGGCTGATTGCATTCTCACAGAAGCAGAAAAAAGGTTTTCTTTTGGGTACCTTTAGAGCAAGAGCTCCTCCTGTTCAATTACATCCAAGTACTTTACTTACCTGCGAAGATAATGACTCGCCTAATGGAGTGATTAATTACTTCCTGCACTGATGGTAGTCAGGTAAGGCCATTCCATATGCCTGGCGAAGCGGAAAAGACACCAACTGATGAATACGGTTTGCATGATTTGTGTAAAGGGAGTGCTGGTTGTTTTTTTTACTTTGATGGGGTTGGGAATTGGGAAAGTTATTTACTGGAAATAATATTTCCCTCCTGTTGGGGTGGACAGGTGTGTACAATATCCGCAAGGGTTTAAAATTTCATCCAACCTTTGCGTTAAATTTTGTATGGCACTGAACTGGGGTTGTTGAATAGGGACATGTGCATTTTTATTTCGATAAATGTAGTTGCTGAAATTTAATGATTTATGGCGATACTGAGACATTTTGTCACGAAATTTGTTTGCTTTTACATTATGATTTTGTTATCTTCATACCCTTCTCTGCAAACATACACAACTTTATGCAATCTATACGTGGTATCATTCACAGTTAGTACCTTTGTCATACCAAACATAATTAAAGTATTGAAATCATAAATCGTAATTCAATTACTACACATGGCAATGCTTCGCAGTTATACTTTCGCGGTCCGAGCTTTATACTACACACCGTCGATGGTCGTGAATAAAAATCCCTCCGTCGCTTTCCTGTAAAACTCTTATTCTCACTTTTGCAAGCAAATTGATCGTTGCGTACAATCTCTGCTATATACTCCATGCGTGGATTAGTGAGATTTCGAGTACATTCGGCGGTGTGTGCAGAACATATGCGCAGAGCTTTCTACGCTATACTTACTACTTTGGATGTTGGAAAATTGTAGAATTCTCTGGAAATTTTAAAGCCTTTTCAAATGGTTCGGGTTGCCAGGGTGTACCAGGTGTATAAGCTTAAAACGATCGTTTTTTAGTCGGAAAAACACATGTTTTTTTCCAAGAAAACAAAAACAAATTTATTCGAAGTACTCACTCTCGTTAGCTACACATTTCTCTCATCTCTCGGGCAATTTGTGGATACCACGCCAAAAAAATTCCTTTTCTTTCGTAAGAACCGAAGTGCTGCTCAGCAAGCGCGTGGCCCATCGACGAAAACAAGTGGTAGTCAGAAGGGGCCAGGTCTAGTGAATTAGCGGGAGGAGGTAGCACCACCCAGTTGCGTGTGTCCAAGTAGTTGCTGACCATTTTTGACGTGGGAGATGGTGCGTTGTCGTGAAGGAAAATCAACTTGTCATGTCTTTGTTGATATTCCGGCGTTTTTTCACGCAGAGCACGGTGCAATTTGATCAATTGTTGGTAGTAGTGGTGGGCATCGACAGTTTCACCAGGTTTTAAGAGCTCATAGTAGCCGATACCCTGC
This sequence comes from Beris morrisii, assembly GCA_951812415.1. Taxonomy (NCBI): domain Eukaryota; kingdom Metazoa; phylum Arthropoda; class Insecta; order Diptera; family Stratiomyidae; genus Beris; species Beris morrisii. The sequence goes on from OX638311.1 coordinate 23,663,140, forward strand.
TGATCCCACCAAATGCACAACATTGTCTTCCGTCCGAAGCGATTTGGTATTGCGGTAGATGTTGATGGTTGACCGGGATCAACCCACGATTTTCTGCGCTTTGGATTATCGAAATAAATCCACTTTTCATCGCCAGTCATAATCCAATGCAGAAACGACATTCTTCTGTGTCTGGCGAGCAACATTTCGCATGTGTTTTGGCGTCGCTCCATCTGCCTATCGTTCAATTCATGCGGCACCCATTTTCCGATCTTTCGAACCTTTCCCATGACCTAGACGCATGGAAATGGGTACTTGAGTAACATCCAATTGCTCGGCAAGCGTTTTTTGCGATTGGGTATCGTCCTCGTCCAAAAGAGCCTGCAATTGGTCGTCCTCAACCTTCCTGGGCCGATTTCCGCGCTTCTTGTCGCTCAGGTCAAAATCGCCGTCTTTCAATCGACGAAACCAAGCCCTGCACGTTAATTCCGCTAAAACATTGTTACCAAATGCCTCCACAAGCATTTGATGCAATTCAGCTGCCGTTTTCTGCAAATGGAAGCAAAAAAGCAGAGCTTCCCGCATCTGCTCTTTTTCTGGCAAAAAACTAGACATGATCAGCACAGGACAAACGTATGCTGTTGAATGAAATTTGTGACAATGTGCACTGTTTAATGTTAACAACCCTTAAATAAATAAAAAATGGCGTCCGTAGGTTGCTTAACGCGCTCACTAACGCCATCTATGTGTCAACGATCGTTTTAAGCTTATACACCTGGTACATGTAACAATATGTTACTGCAGATGAAATAATGTAACACGATTTAAATTTTAGACAATAAAAGAGTGAAAACGGTACTGAGCACTTAGGGACTTGTGTATTCGGACTATCAAACTTTAAACTCTAAAATTTCGAACGGTTTCTTGAGTAATAGAGGTTTGAATTGCTCAAGGACTTTTGTTTAAAAGCTATGCAAAGGCCATATTTGATTTGATTTGATTTTTTTGTTGTGCCTTTGCCTGCAACTATTAAGAAATGAACGTATGCCAAATTCTATGCGGGAACCCGCATTTTAAAGAGTTTTGAATGGAAACTTTCAGCATCTTAAAACTTTGAGCATATTAGATTAAACAAGGCGAGGCGAAAGATTGTTGGTTTTCCGGAGATAAGTTTGTCGCCCACTGCCCAGTTCTGCCTGGGGTTTTTCATTGGAATTCAACTCTAATTTAAGTTTTCATTATTTTCTGCGTTTATTAACGATCTATTTTTCTTTCTTTCCAGATGTCACATGTAGCACGCCGCCGTCTAGGATCTGTCGGTGATTCTGCACCGCCCAGTGATTCGTCCGAAGGAACTGCATCCGAAACGTGTGACCTAAATCCCGACTGGTCATCGCTCGATGGTCAACAGCAACAGTCCAACAGCTTGTTCATCAATTCCGATGCGGACGATACCCTAAGTCTGGAGAACAGTAGTATCCTTTCGATTGGCGAACGTGCCCAAGTCGAGAGCTTCTTCAGCGGTCTCGGTACCGAAATTTTCGTCAGCTCTTCGCTGGCCAATCTCTACGAGGGCGTTGGCAAGGACGATTGGCGTCTAATCTACACCGGTATTCCAGTTCTACTGCACGACAAAGGTATGGCACGATCGCGGACAATTCCGCGTGTTACTTTCTGTCTCGCTGAGCGTGGATCATGCTTTTCACTGTGGCGTGACACGATCGATAACCTATCGGATTACAAGGTAGCTGGTCCGTCGTTTCATACAATGCACCTGTCGTCCGATCACAGACAAGTGATCGGTTTCAGTTTCGATGCAAGCGAATCGGCTCGAGAACTATGGAAAACGATCGAACGATTGACCAGTGATCCGGAAAATATTGCGATCAGTATTCCCGGCCGAAAGAAGAACAAGCAGAAGCGCGTCAAGCCGCCGGCATTGCCACCTAAGTCGCAAATCTCACATCCATGCCAATTTCATCACGTCACTAGCGTTACGACGGACGATACGCAACGCTATTACAGCTTGCAGGCGTTCGTACCGCCTCAATCGGCCATAGTTAAGCATCGTTTGCACTAAGCCGACAGAACGGTCTAGTGAGCAAAATTCATTAATGCATTAAAAATCTAAAGCTTATTTTCGAGCTACTATACATTCATAAAACGTCGAATTAGACTCAGAATCCGAACAGGCGAGTTTCCTTTCCTCCCAACTTTAATCGACTGGTTTTTGTACATATATGCAAAGAAAACATAATAACAACAAAATATTGATGTACTGTATAATAATTGACTGTGATAAAAACCCCCATTTAATTTTTATTTTTTGCTTATTATTAAGACACTTTGATTAGGTTTAGCGTTTTATTTTACATGTCCGAACAGTGAACTTGTTCGTGACAGGATGGGGTCACCAATAACTTTCATGCGAAGTTATCGTGATGAACCTCGAATTACTTTTTGCGAAGGTCAATATTCGTAACCATTAGAAAATGATAAGAACGGCATTGAGAAGAACTCATCTATTTATCAGAAAATTTTAAGTGATCTTTTTGGGACTGTTGCTGTGGCATAGATTAGAAAAGTAGTTAGAATAATCACAAAAATTATTTCGTTATAAAATTTGCATCATTTCTGATCATTTACTAAATACCTAAATACATGGCATAGGTTGGCACTTTTAAAGAAGTTCTTTGTTATTGTTTTTTTTTGCCTGAATAGCCAATTTATATCTGTTTTATAATATTCATTTACGTTGACAACAATTTAAATAATACACGGAGTCGGTGTCTCATTTATTTCTTGGTATTTTCAAAGCCTATTTCATCACCTTTCGTTCAATTTATTGCGCTAGCTTAAATATTTTGCAAATTATCCATCTTATATCAAAACTATTTAATCACTTGAGCATTTCTTTATTTTTAATAAAGTGAAATTATGAAGAAAAAATTACAAAATACTTTATGTAGTCGTTCACTTATAAATATATGTAATCTTGTCGACCACCGTCTACTTTCGAAGTTATGGACATTTAACTGAAACCATCTAATGACATGACCATCCCTTTTTTTACCAAAGAGACCTTGTAAATTAGAGTAATTTACAATGTCACTTTGTTAAAAAAAAGGGATGGTCATGTCACGAGATGGTTTCAGTTAAATGTTCATAACTTCGAAAGTAGTCAAGCTAGCGTAATAAACTTACTCTGATATGAAAGGTGACAAAATCGGCTTTTAAAATACCAAGATAAAATGTAAGTCATGGATCCCCGTTCCTAGATATCAAGGCCTTATGGATCAATTTACTTTCTAGTTCGATCAAAATCGAAAAAGTTCTTCTCACGGACAAACCTTCTGCAATACACACGTGGTCTGTGTGTGGCCATGACAAATTTAAAGAACAAGACAAAATCTTCAATGAAAAAAAATGCAATCTGGCGCAAATACTTTATACTTCATCATACTTTGACATTATATTTATACTTTTCCAAAGCTTCTGCTCATCACGAATGAATATCTATGAAAATCAACATTTTTTCTTATTATTATCCGGAAGAAGTTTCTTAAAAAATTTCTATGACAGCAGTCCCCAAAAGAGAATATAATTTTCTGGTTAATCAACATTTTTTTGTTATAATTTATCTTAACGCTATTTTTTATTCCCAGCTTAGTATTTCGAGAAAAAAAAAATTATTTTCTATTATTTTTAATTTACAATTTCCACAATTGAATTTAAACATAAACTTATTTAAATTAAATAAATAATTATTCAACTCATTTTATTATTATGAACACAATTTTATAACAATTAAGAAATATTATAATGTATGTCTGTACAAGTAAAGTAAATTTATAATTAATTACAACTTAAAAGGATGAAAAGCGAAAAGTTAATTATGAATTAAAAAAAATTGTAATTTAAGAATAAATTGTCTTATGGTTGGTTATAATTGAATTAAATGATATAATAAAATTATGTATTTAAAATACTTTACATATTATATATAATTTGTAACTAAAAACAAAAAAAAGTGAAACAACAACAATGAAATTGAAATTAACTGTATGTTATTAATAAATAAATACATATATAAATAAAATTAATAATATGAAATATACATGTTATAATCTAAAAAAAATTATAAACGATGATAAAAGAAGAAAATATAAATTCTTATGGTAATAGAAAATGTTATGCCTTTTTTTTAATATATTTGGTATTGAAGATTTCTTCAGGATGAAGTGAATTTTATGAAGTTACAATGAAATTTATCTTAAAATTCTGCAATGTATTCACTTTTGTCTAAGATATGTGGAGCGCAATAGCTGCAAGGCTACACTGAACCAAAAAGGTACATCCAACCAATTAAAATCTACATCATCATAATGAAAAAATCATTGTTCTTGAGCCGATGCAAGTATTCATTAATAATAAATATGCCAAACCGTTCATCATTTTTCGGTCTGCTTTGGACGCACACACAATAACAGAAATGATGTAAAAATTCATTGTTATAGTAATTCGTATTAAAGTTCTGATTAACTATTACTATTTATTGTGTCACTCTCAGTATAATATGATGAACGAATTCATAATATTGATGAAAAGAGTGATTAATGTTACTAATGTTGTTCCTCATATTAAAGTATAAATTCATAATTTACGATTAATCCTGTCACTGTAATCAATACTGCGTTCATAATATTAATGCACATATTGATATCAATATGATGAATTTGATCATTAATATTATGAACGTGGAACTGGATATAATTTCGGCTTTTTAAGCCATATGAAAACGAATAAAGGTTCCCAGATACTTGTGCGAAATTTTTGCTGCTGCTGCGATTGTTTCTTAGCGGAACAATTGACATCATTTGATTACGTGCCAACGATTATCTATTCGTGTTTAGGAACCTTAACAAAAAATAGCAGCCAACAGAGGATCCGAAACCTTGAGCTGTGCGATGGTCGTTTTCTTTAATATAATGAATGTGTTCATTATTACTATAAACATAATCAATATGTTTTTCGAATACCAAGCAAAGATGCCTTGTTTATAAGAACTTTTTAATCAATATGATGAAGGCGTGCATCAAAAGTCCTTGGTGTTGATTTCTGAGAGTATATATTTGCCGAAAATATTTTTAATGAAATGAAATTGATAGTATTAATGTACGGTTCATATATAACGAAAAATATTTGATGATTTTCTACAGTGCTGTAATGATTTTACTTTATTATTTCAATAATGCGGTATTGTAATCGATTTTAAAAAAATAAAATTTGCTACCCTGAAAATTTATTTTTCACGTTTCATGACTAGTAGACACGAAAAAAGCAAAAAAAAATGTTCAGTTCGTCTGTCCGCCGTACGTCGACCGGTGTACGCAAAATTTTTTGAAAGCTCGTAGCACCCAAACCCTTTGAGCTATTTAGTTGAATTTTTTTTCGTGGGTAGACTGGGTAGGCCCCCGACGAGTGGGGGTGTGAGGGGGGAGGTGGGGGAAGTGTTTTAGACGGAATATTTTGGTTCCTAGATCTTAGCAACCGCTTATGCTACGAAGCTGAAACTTGGAATTTATATAGAGCTTCAAAAGTGTGGGTGGGGGTGTAGAGGGTGAGGGTGGGGGAGGATGAAAAAGAAAAAGTTTCGGTTTTTACATCTTGAGAACCTATAATGATATAAAACTGAAACTTAGTATTTGGATAGACATGTAGTAGTAGCATGTTGGAAAAATATAATTTTTTAAAGGAGTAGTATGGTACGAGGGTGGGAGTGTTTTTCCTTTCTATAGAACGGCTTATGTTACAAAGTTGAAACTCGGTATGTATATGTAATTCAACTAGAAAAGTAATTTAGATAAAAAAATTATCAAATATTAATTGGCGTTCGGAAGGGGGGCGAAAAAATTTATCAGTGAAAATGGAAGGCATATATTTTCATGATTTTCGTCATATCTATTAGGTCTTCCCAAATATTTAATTAGTTTTTATTCTACGGCTTCTTCATATAAATACCTAAAAAGTGCTTTTAGGATTTTTTTGAAATTCGACCCCTAACAGGATGTAAAGGGGTTGTCTACTTTTTTACGAATTCTGCCATATCCCCCAGGTCTGGTCGATATCGAATATCTTTTCACTTTCATGGACTTGCGTAATAATCGCCTAAAACTTGTTTTTAATTTTTTTCCTTTCTCAGCTCCTAAGAGGGTATAAAAGGGTTGAATACGTTTTCACGAATTTTGTCATATCTTTTAGAAGTGACAAGAAATTGAATTTGTTTTTACTTTCTCATGCTGTCTTCATATTTCTTTATTAACTCCTTTCAGTATTTTTGGATATTCAACCCCCAAGTGGGTGTAAGGAGGTTGCATATGTTTTCACAGATTCCTACATATTGCTTAGATCTGATGATATATCGAATCCATTTTTACTTCCTGAGGTTTCCTATATAAGCGCCAAAAAGTCAATTTCTGTATTTTTAGATATTCAATCCTAATGGGTGTAAGGGGGTTGTATGCTTTTGAAAGCTTTGACATATTTCTTAGGTTTTATGAGATATTAAATCGTTTTTCACTTCCACAGACTTTTTATATAATCGCCTACAAACTCATTTCTTATTTTTTGGATATTCAACCCGCAAGGGTTTGCATATGTTTTCACAATTTTTGCCATCCCTTAGTTCTGATGAGATATAAAATTTGTTATTACGGCATTTGATGTAATGACCTAAATACCAATTTCACAATTTTCCGAATTTCAAAAACCAAGGGGGTGTGAAGGGTTTGCTTACGTTTTCACAAATTTTTCAAATTCCCTCATTTCTCATAAGATATCAAGTTGCTTTTTATAAAATCGTCTAAAAACCTGTTTCACAATTTTTTCGAAATTCAAACCCAAAGTGAAAGTAATGGATTTGTATACTTTTTAACAATTCGTCATATTTCTTAATTCTGATAAGTTAGCAAATTCACTTTTACTTCTATGGGCTTTTAGTGTTCATAATATACCGAAATTCGAATAGTATACACGGGCTTTTCCAATGTTTAATAGGCGAAACATCTCTATTTTAAATATTTTTTTTTAAGAAGAAAATTAACTTTCCAAGAAACCTCATAATTTTGAAACAACTGATGATATACTCCGACTTTGACCGCTCCCAAACTTTGACCCGAAAATAATAAAGTATCGCCCAGACCATTGGCAGATTTTTTAAATTTAGCCTCCTGTGCCTCATTTTCGATTGTTATACTGTGGAATTTAAAGAAGCGATGATAAAGTCCGTCAGATTGATAACCGAGATAGAAACAGTGGCGGATCCAGACTTTGCTGTTGGGGGGGCGGCAATTTTTTTTTGATTTGGCTATTTTGTTTGATCAAGTTCTGTGTGAATTTAGCTACATAGACTGCACTTAGCAAAAACGGGATCATATTGTTTTCATCTTATTATGGGTCATTCCATCAAGAATCACCAAAGTTGTGACCTTACCATCTCCGATTCTTTTGAAAATGTTTGTACTTGAAGAACTAGTGGAAAAAATAATTGAAATTCAAGTTTTTGTTTCTATCTCATTTTTTAACTAACAAAAACAACAACAATCTTTAAAATGAGCCCTACTTTATTATTCAAGGATAAAAATGACCAGATATATGAATTTTCAAAGAGGACTCGGACATCTTTTTTGGGAAATCTTTAACATACTATAACTAACAAAAAAAATGAGATAGAAACAAAAACTTGAAATCATATTTTTTTTCCACTAATTCTTCGAGTCCACAAATTTTCAAAAGAATCGACGATGATAAGGTCACAGTTTTGGCGATTTTTGATTAAATTACGCTTTTTCTATAAATAATTGAGAACGACAATAATGTTCTTCGATTTTTTTGACCCCGATCCTATTGAGATCGCAAGTTAATTTTTTGGTATGTTTTGAAAAACAGTATAACCTACAAAATATAAAAAAATAAAAAAAAAACTGTTTTGAGATATTCAAGGATAATGGACAAAGTCATTATCCTTGAAAAAAAATTCAAGGATAATTTTTATTGCGACAACCTTCCCCTTTAAAATAGGCCCTATTTTATTATTCCAGGATAAAAATTACCAGAGATATGAATTATCAAAGAGGACTCGGACACCATTTTTGCGAAAACTTTAACATACTATAACTAACAAAAAAAATTAGATAGAAACAAAAAATTGAATTTCAATTATTTTTTTCACTAGTTCTTAAAGTATAAAGCATAAAGTATAAAGTATAAAAGTATACATTTTCAAAAGAATCGGAGATGGTAAGGTCTTGGCGGTTCTTGATGGAATGACCCTATTACCTACGTAATATGTTGCCTTGTAGTCTTTTTATAATAGTGCGTTTACACTGACCCTTGAGGCTCGCCTCGAGGCGAGCCTCTACTCCCATCAGGCCATTGCAAACCGGTTTTCGTCGGCTGTGCTCTTTGCTGTGTTGAAAGCAATTTACACTCAACATGCCTTTGCGGCGCAACTTGCCTATAAGTGCGAAACGACAGAAATTCGATGAGCTGCGAATTGTGGGGTACCACAGTTCATTGTATGTGTGTACACATATGGAAACGTGCGTCGGAGAAAAAGTTGAAGAATGTTAGACTCTTGCGACTGCACGAGCCATCTGATTTTATGGTGGGGATAGAAACGCGACTCAAACATAGAGTGTATGGTAAATCCACCATCATGGTTTTGTTCTGTGCTTTGCATCGCACCGTAGAACTACAGTAAATGCTAATTACAGTCTACATTGCAGTGGAGTAAAAAAAATCGGAGAACGGTTGAAGTATGTATGTTTAGAAAATTCGGAATTGGTCTTGGGGAAGGGGGGGGGCGGCCGCCCCCTCCGCCCCACCCCAGTATCCGCCAATGGATAGAAAAGCCAAAAAGGAATTGATTTCTTAAAAATTTCAACCTCACCACCAGACGGAAAAACAGGGAAAACAACAAAATAATTTAAAGGCATTCCCACGTCAAATGAGAAACAAGGACACTTGAAGTTACGGGTAACTGAACAAAAAAGAATTGGGTTGCTACCACACCTTCTCCTCGCGGGAATCCTTTTCCCATGGTTGGTCCCCATAATAGGAGATTCCTAAAATAACATGTAGTAGGTGCGTTATTCGGAAATTAATTCCTTCCTGTATTTCATCCAGCCTGTTGTCACCTCCTTCGCCACCCCCCAAAATATTCGCTTTCACTCGAAAATCCTCGAGTGGAAAATCCAATTGGTAAATTCGTGTCCCATAAACAGATGACAAGGGTAAGCAACGTTGGAATTTCGAGGACGACACAATTTGTGCAATGTTTTTATTATGCCCGTTCCCGAGGGTGGTTCGAGTCCTGGTTATTTATGTTGCCTGATCCACTTCGGGCCCGTGTCAGCACGAAACTGTTGAGGACGACCTCTTTCAAAGACACGCTACTTTACAGCTTGTTTCCATTGTTTTTGCTCGAATCGTAATGGATGTAAACATACAAATCGCTGAGTGTTCGATGTTCTCTGTTCTGTCTGTAACGCTGTAGCCCATCCCGAAATTTTCCGAAACGAGCAACTTCCCAGCGAAAAATCATGACAAACTATAGAGCACGGAAAAAGGAGTCGAGAAAATCCATCGACTGTGCCTCTTCTATCAAGCAATTTATTCGTGATGGATGGGAAATGTTTTTCCTGTGTCATGTTTTTGTTAACAACACTTTTTCTTGGAATGCTTTTTATTGTTGTGCTTGAAAAATTCCAACTCAGAGCTACAATAAGGTTTCTCGAATCAGCGAAACGCAGATCCTTTTTCAGAAATCAGTCTTTTTCAGTAGAACAAAAAACAAAACAAATGCGAGACGTGTACTCTCTAAGGCGAACGTTTCTCCTAAAGAAGTCACGTGTAAAAATTCAATTAGTGATTTTGCGTTTGCTATGCTGAAGAGGTGACAATTTGTGAACTTAAGGGGTTATACGCAGTCAGGAGGCCGAAAAAAAGCGATTTTTCATGAATTTTTCCTTGAAAGACATTTTAATTTATTGAGTTAAAAATTCATATATATGTTATTGTAACTTTTAACTTTATTCTGGTATTTTTTATTTGTAAAAATAATGATTTTTAAAACTGCTATAGCTGATTGCCGGGAACTCTTATAAAAAAAACGCGTTTTGCGGTGACCACGATACCTCTGGATAGGATCAACCAAAATAAAAAAAACAAAAAAGATTTCGATAGCATAATGTATTATCTAGTACTTAATCGAAAGAATACACAAAATATTAATTTTTAACAAAATGGCGGCTTCTTAAAAAAAAATTTCGTCCTTCAATTTTTTATAAAATGAAAAACATTTATCGGCGAGAAAAAACCTTCGATTAATCACTAAAAAATACATTTATAAAGCTTTATTAAATGGAACTAGTTACGTCATTACATGCTTATCTGTTACTCATAACACTGTATATCCACTACAAATTTAAAATGTTTAAAGAAAAAATATTTTTTTAAAGTGTGAACATTTACTTAGGAAAATCAAAATTCACACAAAATGCACATTTTACCCTTCGCTCGAACGAGTGATAGATTCGAAAAAGATGCGTAATTCGATTGCGATTATGTACGCGGTATGCGCTAGCACTATACTATATTTCTCAGTAAAATATTATTAGACAGCTATCGATGCTACGCGATTTCGAATGCAAGACCAGAGGCGTGCATGAATTTTACATTTGATATGGTTTGTGAACGGCTAATTTTACCAGGGTAGCAAATTTAGTCATGTAGTAACATAGTAGCAAAAAGTTGTCAATAGTGGCATTATGCTACCTTCGTAGCACTTGTGGTCACACTGTCACCGACTTTAAAAACACAGTTTTGAGAAAAACGCGTTTAATGTTTCAAAAGCACTTTCAAACGCTCCGAGACGTCTTTACAAATATGAGTGTAACTTCGAGAATATTTGTCGGATTGACATGCAATTTTCTGTGAATATACTTAAATATATGAACATTACGAAAAGGAAATAAAATTTCACGACATATCCACGATTTAGCTAAAGTCGTTCGATTTCACACCTATCGGAAAAAGCCATGAACAATTTCGCGAAAGATGCCTTAACTTAGACAACCCCCTAGTTACAGAACTATTCAGTACTACGAGTATTTAAAATGTAGAGTCGTTAAGGTAGTTAAGTTAGTTTTAAGTTCTTATTACAGTGGATGCCGCTTATTGTAATCACTTTGGGACCGGCCATAAACAATAACATTAACCGAATGATAACAATAGACGAAGGGGAAAATTTTTCTCATTTATTTTCCTACGCTTGAATATAGATTGCTCGAAGCATCTAATATTATTTTTTTTATTCATTAAGAGTTATTTACAACTCTAGCTTCAATGTTTCACAAAGTTACAGAGAATATGAAATACTGTTTCCTCTTCCTCCTCATCCAGGCAGCTTCTACAGAAAGTCGTTTGAAAAGAATCGCCGTCTTTTAGCATGCCGGCTTATAAGACATTGTCTGGTCAGGACACTTACTGTGGTGCTGATTCTCTCCCTTTTTAGCAAATTCAGCCTTGTACAGCGTTTTAGATCCAGCTTCGGTCATATCTGTCAGCTCAGCACGCCACTTCTATTAAACTGTCTCGAAAACTTACTCGAAGTTGAGCTCATTCTGTTGATCGAGATCAGCATCAATAGTTTTCAGAAGCTACGAAAAGACTGAAATTTCTCATAGTAATCTATGATATGTATCGCCTTGTGCTTACATAAATGTAAAACCAAGAGCAATCATCTTTAATTTTGATATTGTTTTTATTTTGGCTTTTTGATCACATTCACATGAAGAAAAAAGAGGAGCGATTAAGAATACAGTCACAAAACTTGTAATGTTGTATGGAAATCTGGCCCGTATGATAACATAAAGCGAATGTTTATTCCAATAAACGATGAATTTCGTTTGTGGAAGATGAAACTAACTTGTTTAGATAACAAAATGCGGCTTATAACATTATCCGCGATTACTATAAGCGGCATCTACTGTAATAGGTTTTTAAAAAGAATTTTCCTAAATGAAGTATCACTTTAATTAATAACATACAACACCGGTCAAAAGTTTAAGTTCACCTCGTAATTTTCATAAAATGCTAAAAAAAGCAAGATTTTCGTCAGTTAATATGATTTATTAGCATTATTTATAGAAAGTAATCATTTTGTAGTCAAAATAGGTCGACTTTCAGCAAAATTTAGCAGTATTTTTTCATATTTTAGATTCTTTAAAATATCCGCCTTTTGCTCGTATAACAGCAGCGCATACTCTGGGCATCCTTGCAATCAGTTTATGCAATGATTCCGTTGAAATTTGATCCCAACAAGTTTGCAGAAATGTCCAAAGCTGTTTTTGATTGGTTGGCTGCATTGTCCTCACTTTTCTTTCCAACTCGTCTCACAGAAATTCGATCGGGTTACACTCAGGCGATTGAGGAGGCCATTCCATATATTTCAGTTCTTTTTGCTTCTCTTTGGCTGCGATATAATTTCGGCAAAATTTAGATGTGTGTTTAGGATCATTATCCTGTTGAAAAACAAATCCGCGACCCACAAACCTTTTCCCACACGGAAAAGCGTGTCGTTGGAGAATGTTGTGGTACATTTTTTTGTCCATGATACCCTCGATTTTCACAAGGTTACCAACTTTGTCTCCAGCAAAGCATCCCCAGGCTAAGACAGATCCTCCACCATGCTTGACGGTTGGAATTATGTTTTGTGGAATCATGCGTTCACCCACCAAACGACGAACATATTGTCGACGCCGTCCCCCAAAAATTTTGAACTTCGATTCATCCGTGAACAAGACTTTGTACCATTGTTCAATGGTCCAATCTTTATGTTTTTTTGCCCAATTCAATCTTTTGACTTTTTTTTTTCGTAGTAGCGGTTTTTTGGCGGCAATGCATCCTTTTAAACCGTAATTGCGCAGACGACGCTATACTGTTGAAACAGATACTGGTGTTTCACGCGTGGAATTCACTTGCTCGCAAATTTCGGGAGCTGTGCGCGTACGATTTCTCTTGCTTTGGACACAGATAAACTGGTCCTCTTGTTTTGACGTTACTTTAGGCCTCCCAGAACGATGACGACTCTGATTGCACCCAGTTTCGCTCTTTCTGTGTAACGCTCCCATGACTGCACTTTGAGAAACTTTGGTTTTTGAAGCAATTTTTCGCGTCGAATAACCTTCTTCGTGTAATGCCACAATGACTGCTCGTGTTTCTACACTCAGCTCTGCTTTTCGACCCATTTCTTTACGATCGAAACATAATTGCTTTCACATTTTAAAAATAAGTTTTTATTCTTCGAATTATGTCAAATTAGATGACAATTTTTCTAGAACCGATACGATATTCAATACGAAAAATGTTTTACTTAACTTTTTGTTAAGAAATCACAAAAAAACCTGCGGAAAATATAATTTTTTGCGTGAAATCTTCCAGCACATAGAGATTGTACGCGCGTCGATTTTCCGATGAGTTTAAGCTCGATCTGTGTTAGGCCCTAGCACGCGAAACGCTCCGGACAGAAGTGTGTTTACACTTGTTTGTTTACAAGACGCACGTTCTCTATAGAATCCACTTATTAGCCGACTAAATTTTGTAGATTTTCAAAATAAAGCAAGTGAACTTAAACTTTTGACCGGTAGTGTAATTTGTCAAGAAATAGAAATACTACACTATAGTTGTAAAGAAAATAATGTTTTCCCCGTCTGATCTCTACAAAAATTGTATAAACTGTAAATATCTTATAGAATAACTGTAATAATTAAATAAATAAGTAAGTAAGAAATAAATTTTTTTTTAAATTCTGACTGCACATAACCCCTTAAGAAAGAATTTCAGGAGGAATTAATATTGAGCTTCGGTAGCTCAATAATGTTAAGCGCACCCCAACTATAACCGCTTCGCGAAAAATAGTAATGTTAAAATAAATTTTATAAATGTTAGTTGTTTTCCGGCGTCAGTAGGGTTTCTGGTGTGAAACCCCAACACGAAATCCCCGACTGTTGATTAATCGCTGTCCTTGAGGACATGGCAGTTGGAAAACCTTCACTGGATACGCCAGTTTTATAAGACTGTGTTGGACTAGGTCCGAAGAAGCTGTTTCGTCATCGGAGCGCATAGACTCGTCAGAGGGTGTATCATGCCTACTATCCGAAACACCCTTAAATAATAAATTAAATTTATCTGTTAAGAATCAGTGATTCATTCATGACTGCCAAAAAAGTTTGACGCCAATGTGGAAAGAAGGTCTAATCAAGTGCGCCAAACCGTTACTTTATGACACATGGTTCAAAAACTAAACTGCAGCGCCAGAAGCCTTTCTGAAGCAGTCGAGTTTTTGTTATTAAAATTTCTCTTAATACTCCAGGTACTTATTAATAAAATTGGTTACCAGGGAGTTAAGTAGTGTAGATGTGTGGGCGGTTCGAATGTTAGAATAGTAGGTACATCAAATTTGTACGGTCACTTCGATGTTTCCCAGGTCTAAGTCAGATATTTTCCCGATCAACGTTAATAACTTTTCTAATTAAGGCCTACGACTTTGCTGCCAATTAAATTTGAATCGCCAGGCTGGTATTATTTGTCCCACTCGTTTCGAATTTCGAATCGATCAAACCGACGACAAGGCGTGAATTCTGGATCAGAAGGCAGGAAGTAGCAAACATTGACACAAGACATTAAGAAATATCCTTGTCGAAATTGGCAGCTCCACACCTTGCAAGCTGTTTTCTTTCATTCTAATGGGCACATGAAAGGTGGACGCTTAACAAGCAATGCCGGGAGCGGTTTTCTTTCTTGTTAACCAGGTGCTTCTCGCAAGGGGGGCAATAAAAGAGGAGTTCATTTTAATCAACCCACCCGTTAGACTGCAGAAAAATTGTCGCAAAACGCGTACAAGAAGCTAAGATGTCGGCGTTTCGTCTTTTCTGCTCGCATTATACGAAACTGACGACTTGACTGCATTTTTGGAGCTACAATTGCTAAGTGGAAATGCACGCATGTTGCGTGCAACGTTCGGGCGAGAGCATTGCACCCAAGGGTCGGTCGGGCTCGACGCCAAGATTGGAATCTTATTTTGCTGGCGTGTTCGGCACACGTTATAACTCACACCACGAAGGTGAAGCGAGTAGACCGGGTTCGAGTGCAGCGGGTATGGAAATGGGCACTGCGAGGTTGAATCTCCGCAAATGCAATTGCAGCGTGCAGCTGGACGACTTGAACTTGGCTTTGGAACGAAAGTAACCACCACAAAAGCTGGCCACAGCCAATCCAATCCCCAAGACGGTGTACGCGATGCCTACCAACCGCTTACGAAGATTTAAGAACTGCCATAAACCCATGGAGGAAAGGTAAGTGCGACACTCAAACTCAAACCGGCCGGCAGCAGGCCAGGTACGAAAAAGGGCTAATCAGCGGACCGGTTCGAGAAGTAACCAAGGAGGTTGATGAACTGACTGTGGTGCATGTATGATTAATGTCGAACGAGGAAGTCAGGGCCTCCGCGACGGTATAATCGGGAAACTTGATGGATTCCGTCAGGTGAATCTCGTTAATAAGATGAATTCGGAATTTTCGATGATTAAAATTTAATGGTCAGGTTTGTGTGTTTCTGTGGAATCACTCGGTCTTTCTTTACTTTTTTATAAGACCGCGTTCAGCACTTCGAAGAGTCGATCTTCGAGAGCTAAATACAGGTGGTAGGCAAGAAGAAAATAAATAAAATCACAGAACTAAAGGAATTGCAGAAAGATCTACAAGAAGCTGCGGTAGATTGTGCTATTAGAGAGTTCTTAGTTGTTCCTAATTTTTCTCTTTTTTGATAACGGACTGCCCAACTAACAATATTGCTTTTACAAGTCTTTTGAGAGCGTATGGATTCAGTTTATGAGAACAGTGCTTTCATAATTTCACTCTAATAGAATACTATGAGTGTATTGTCAGGGCGCTGTAAGAACTCTGAAAATTTCGTTGGCGTACGAACCAAATGAAATTTTATTAATAATATAAAAACAATGCACCTTAAATGTGAACAATAATTCGCCTTAAATGTGAACAATAATTAAAATAATTTCGAAATTATATCATAGTATAGTGTATAGATAAAATTGTATTATGGAGCTTAAATCCTGGTTATGAGGAATTCATCTCCCAATATAAGAGGTTAACACTATTATTATAGCCATATTAAAGTATTAGCATGTTTCTTATTATTTGTTACTACTGTTCAGATGCGACAATTCCTCTGGAAGGTTCCCCGGATGTTGGTTGGTTTACGTGGTGTCCCGTCTGCCGTAAACAGGGCCCAGTTAGCACAGGAAGCGCAGTTTTGATACCACAACTCGTTTGACCTGGTCGTTGAGGGCTGATGAAGTAGATATATAGTTTGCAGAGACCTAGGGCTTGATTATCATATCCATCCGGAGCTGTTAAAGAAGGCAATCAATTCTCCAATCTTGTTTTTCGAGATCTCATCAGGGTTATTAAAGAAGGGTTTGCCTAGTACGCGAAGTCTGGCTCTAGCTAGGACTGGACACTCGCAAATCAGGTGGACAACGGTTTCCTTCTTGTTTGTATCCCCGTTAAAGGAATACCCAGTCTGACCGCGTGGTCGCCGATCGGCCAGTGTCCCGTGCTGACTGCCGAGACTCTGGAGACGTCCACACGGCTGCTACGGAAGAGTTCCTCTGTTCTGCTCCGGGAGTAGGATGGCCATATCTTCCTAGATATGACGCAGTTGGTCAGTCCTCTCCATCTGGAGTTGGCGTTTGTGAGAAAGTGGGTGGATATTTGGCGTTTAACAGTCCCTAGTGGGATCTGAACTGATTCCACCAGAGAGCCCTGAAGAGCAGAGCCTTGTACAACTAATTCATCTGCCCGCTCGTTAAACCTAGTACGGACCTCGATGAAAATTTTCATTCGCTAATTTATGATAAATATCTCTCCCGTCTCCACAATGAAAAATTCGTTGTGTAGAATAATGTGGAAAAGTAACAAGCTGAGAACAGTTGTTTGTTTGACATTTACATTTTCCAAAATAAAATTTATTATTCGCGTGTTTTATGGTAATTTAAGTGGTCACTTGTAAAAAAACTCAGCCTATGTGCTCATATCCATTAAGGGGTAAGTAGGGGGTACGTAAGTACCGCCTATGTACCACCTACATACCACCGTGTGCCACCCAATGAACTTCCGCTCTCCTGGGCTAACATTTTTGTTTCTTAAATCTGTTTGCGGATTTGAATTTAATTTTAACTTTAATTTAAGTGGTCACTTGTAAAAGTCTCAGCCTATGTGCTCATAACCATTGGGGGGTACGTGGTGGGTACGTTTCGTACCCCCCACGTACCCCCCACGTACCCTCCATGTACCCACCATGAACTTCCGCTCTCCTGGGTTCAAATTTTTTTCTTAAATCTGTTTGCGGATTTGAATTTAATTTTAACTTTAATTTAAGTGGTCACTTGTAAAAGTCTCAGCCTATGTGCTCATAACCATTGGGGGGTACGAGGAGGGTACGTTTCGTACCCCCTACGTACCCCCACGTACCCCCCACGTACCCTCCATGTACCCACCATGAACTTCCGCTCTCCTGGGCTCAAATTTTTTTCTTAAATCTGTTTGCGGATTTGAATTTAATTTTAACTTTAATTTAAGTGGCACTTGTAAAAGTCTCAGCCTATGTGCTCATAACCATTGGGGGGTACCCCCCACGTACTCCCCACGTACTCTCCACGTACCTACCATGAACTTCCGCTCTCCTGGGTTCAAATTTTTTTCTTAAATCTGTTTGCGGATTTGAATTTAATTTTAACTTTAATTTAAGTGGTCACTTGTAAAAGTCTCACCCTATGTGCTCATAACCATTGGGGGGTACGTGGGGGGTACGTGGGGGGTACGTTTCGTACCCCCCACGTACCCTCCACGTACCCACCATGAACTTCCGCTCTCCTGGGTTCAAATTTTTTTCTTAAATCTGTTTGCGGATTTGAATTTAATTTTAACTTTAATTTAAGTGGTCACTTGTAAAAGTCTCAGCCTATGTGCTCATAACCATTGGTGGGTACGTGGGGGGTACGTTTCGTACCCCCCACGTACCCTCCACGTACCCACCATGAACTTCCGCTCTCCTGGGTTCAAATTTTTTTCTTAAATCTGTTTGCGGATTTGAATTTA
Organism: Beris morrisii; assembly: GCA_951812415.1. Classification (NCBI taxonomy): domain Eukaryota; kingdom Metazoa; phylum Arthropoda; class Insecta; order Diptera; family Stratiomyidae; genus Beris; species Beris morrisii. Next base: position 23,681,359 of record OX638311.1, read on the forward strand.
ATTTTAACTTTAATTTAAGTGGTCACTTGTAAAAGTCTCAGCCTATGTGCTCATAACCATTGGGGGGTACGTGGGGGGTACGTTTCGTACCCCCCACGTACCCCCCACGTACCCTCCACGTACATACTATGAACTTCCGCTCTCCTGGGTTCAAATTTTTTTCTTAAATCTGTTTGCGGATTTGAATTTAATTTTAACTTTAATTTAAGTGGTCACTTGTAAAAGTCTCAGCCTATGTGCCCATTAGGGGGTATGAAGGGGGTACGTTCGTACCCCCTACGTACCCCCTACGTACCCCCACGACCCCACCATGAACTTCCGCTCTCCTGGGCTCAAATTTTTTTCTTAAATCTGTTTGCGGATTTGAATTTAATTTTAACTTTAATTTAAGTGGTCACATGTAAAAATTTCATCCTATGCGCTCATATCCATTAGGGGTACGTATTGGGTACGTTCAACCGCTCCGACTCCGCAGTTCAGCGTAGCGATCCGTAGGTAAGGATTGGTCGTATTACCGCTGTGTACAACCACAGAACCATTCTTGGTTTAAGTCCCCACTTTTTGCCGAAAGTGCGTTTGCAGTCGTAAAAACCGATTCGTGCTTTCTCCGCCCGTTGTTCTATATTTATCTTCCAGCTGAGCTTCGTATCGAGCACAGCTCTAAGATACTTTGCACTAGATGATAATGGTAGTTGATGGCCGTTTAGCCGGGGGAGGTTAAAGTCCGGTATTTTGGTTTTAGTAGTGAAGAGCATCAGTTCAGTCTTGTCTGGATTTACACCCAGGCCGCAGCTAGCAGCCCACGTGTTTACCTCACCCAGCGCGTCTTCCATGATTTCTCTAATCACTGAAGGAAAAGTTCCTGATATTATTATAACCACTTCGTCAGCATACGCTACCACCTTAACCCCTTCCTTGTCCTCGGACGTACTACAGAAAAAATAATAAACTCGCTCTCAAGAAATATGTCAATATTGCTAATGCTTTTAATAGGTCAGTGCTATTGACTGTTACTGTGCTTTGTTTGCATTATTTATTTTCCTGATTAATTATTTTTAAAAGAATGCTGTAAAAAATAGAGCTCAACGCATTTTCGGGTTATCATGAGTTTCAGTGAATGAAAGCACACTTGTTTTCGAAACATCCGTATGGTAGCAAAACATATACCTTATCTGTTTCTATTTCGTTTCTAAGAAATGGCAAAAGAAACCTTTTGGTTTTCTAAATTTCAAAGTCTTAGATTTATGGGTTTTATGTTAATTATGGTGTAAGTGTAACCACGTGATTTAAGGACTAACCAACTAGAATTAACTGCTTACTCTAAACTCATTCGTGTAAATTTTTTATATCTTCACTGAACATTTTCTTGATTTACAGTGAATAGTGAATTTCGCTATGTGAATGAACAGATTTTTCCTTACAAATACTGCACTTTAGCGATTCTTGTATAAGCATGTACGTTCGCGAGAGAGGAGACGTGAGGAACAACCCCTTCCGAAACCACCAAATCCTACTGAACTATTTATATATATTTGTTCATTAGCATAAAATCTTCTTTAAGGTAGATAAGCTACTGCCTAGTTGTAATAAGTACTTCACTGAATGATCTTTCACTTTCTTCTGGCAATCCTCCAGAATCGTTTGACAACGAGAAAGAGAATACTCTTTGAAGGATTTAATAATGGCTTAAAAGATATGACTCCACAACATTAAACCAAAATCCTCCACACGTACCTGTGTATACTCGTACATGTGCTTGGTCTCGAGATGCACTCAGAGCTTTACATGTGCTTTTCTACTACATGTGGCGCGGCGCAAGATCTCTAGTATATTGTGCTTATTTGATATATCCTTAGAGAAATTTCCATTTCGATTAATCGATCAGTATAACCAGGCCATGCTTAAAACAATAATACGAATTTTGTGGTATATTTCCCGATGTCAAGGTAAAGCACGAAATTTCCATGGTTTTATCTGAAGTCTAACTGGCTTCAGTACTCATTTTAAGCTTCATCATCATTATAAGGGTATTTTAAAGTTATAAACTTCTCTGCACATGTGTCTGCTCAAAGTGAATGGTATGCAGCAGGCACTGTAGAATAATCCTGGGATGGAATGCGATTGCGTGTATTTTTTGCTCGTATCATCAGAATCTCTTTGGTATTGTTTTCACTAGCTGTTTCTTGAATTCTCACTTCGCAAACTGTTTCGTTTTTTTTTTAATAAAACAATGTTGATAATTCTGTAAAAGAAACAGTTTTTTTAAATATACAGACTATTGCAGGTTCATGAACAGTAAGAAGGGCGGACTACTAAATATCTATTATTCATTTCACAAGAACTTCCAATTTGCCAATATTGTTAATAGCTCCTCCAATTCAGCTCTTGATTTCTACTTCAGAATTAATTGCTGAAAATATTCCGTTTACAATTTGATTTAAGACAATTTCCATTTTCAACCCTCACAACGGTCGTCTGAATAAAAAGCCTTGGGTTTGGGCTTTCGGTAAATTTGTTCTTCGTGAGTTCTTAACACCTCATCAGAACTCCTTGGCATGGTCTCTATAAAACGCAGTCCTGTACCAAAGTTCCGAAAAGAATTCGACGCAAATCGAAGCTCGTTAACAAAATTTGTTGTCATACTTTGCGTAAACTTTCCACCCTCGATGAAGAAAAACTGCTCCATCCAAATCCAAGGGCACACAAGAGAAAACCACCCGGGGAAATGAACCTTCACTGGAGCCAGGATACCAAAAACTCGCTAAAAATAACAGCATGTGGGTCGATTAGATGAGGAGCTGGCTCCAAATGATGGAATGATAGTCCCTCATTTTTTGTCAGTTTGTTCCTTTCGCGCTATGCAAATTAGCTCTCGTTATTGTCGTCCTTTCGTCCCTGAAAAAATTGTAAGGCAACTCAACGATTCAGCCAGGACAGTTTTCTATCAGCTTCAATTTTGTTTTTCATTGCTCGGTACGGAAAAAAAATTCCGAAAGAAAAATATGACAAAAGTCTTCTTCTCAGAAGGTCGACGAAAAATCCGGCAAATCCAATTTCAGAGATTTTCAGGTTCATTTTGCCGACAGTTACTCGGGGATTTTTCATCCATGGCTGGGCAAAGAAACTTAAGCAACATTCGTAACAAGATTAGAGGCAAGTTCGTTTGAATGGATTCCCTTTGTGAATCGAGGCAATAATGGTGGCCAATTTCGTTGACGCTCCAGTTCTCAGTTAACATCATAATTAACATCCGGACTCAAATCAGCGTACAAAATAGCTGGTTGTTAAGTTTAGGCGTACAGGACTATATTGACGAGCCTTTGTGAAGATGTTGAATGAATGGCAACTTTGAACCGAACAAAACGAAAGGAAGCGATGGAATCTGATGTCAAGTCCTCTGCTTGCTTTCGAAGGATTTATTTATTTTCGAGCGATTAACTTCTTCTTAACTTAAGTCGGATCCATTAATTACAACCGGGTTTACGGCGGATAAACTCGAAAGTGGATGAACTCGATTAGAATGACCTGACAAAGTAATTGATGTGCAATTTAGACCTTTTTTTTCCTGTATGAAGGTTGGAAAAAATGTGTTTTTTCAAATCTGACCTAAAAGGCGATTGTATGGGTTTTTTGTATCCGCTTCCATGGACTATGTTCCAATCCTGTTCAATTAGAAGTAAATACATTAAATTTCAATCCACAAGAGCACTCAGAAGGTCGCTCTTACACTAGTTGATCTCCGAACACATCCCTGATGCTGGTAAATTTTCTATTGCGAAAAAGGGTAAAATCTGTTCTGATGTAAGATGTAAACGCCTTTTGAGATTTTGAAATCTAGTTGTCCAAATTCGGCGATGTAACTCAGCTATTAGTCATTCAGAATCATTAGTGAGTGATATAGTTCATATTCATCTCACTGGCTTTGGGATATTTTTGGTGCGAGCTAAATTTCCTGAAATGCAACGATAAACAGGCCTCGTGTCCACCAGATTGAACAGCCTTAAATTATTTTCTTCAGGTTTGATGAGTCAGGATGATGCAACTGTACTCGAAGAAGCTCACTTTTGAATCAAATACACACAGTGAAAATTTTTTATCGTGTCATACTCTCAGACACGACGTCTCCGGTCGGAGACTATGTGTACTGGTCTTGCACATACCGCTCTGGTAACCGAAACACACAAAAATAAAACCATACTTTAATTCATAATTTCATTCTTACATCACTCTATTACCACTTCGTAATAAAAACATAAAATCACTCAAAGTGCTAATGGTACAACAAATTGATTGCTCTATCTATTAAGCAGTCACAAACTACATAAAACTTGACGTCCATTCGAAATATTCTTAATTTTAAATAGCGCAAATAGCCCAGCTGCAAAATCCCCAGCATAATTGGTCGTGGTAGTAGTTGGCGAAAAATTTCACGGATAAAATTAAAATTGAGCAAAGTCCAAAGATGGACTTTGAGGAGGGTCAAAAACTGATTTGGGACACAAACAAAAAACTTTAAAACTTTTTTTTTATTGTTGGAATTTATTCTTGAACCTCCTCAAAGACAGGTAAACCTGCTTTGGATTTTTTGCCTTCGTTTTTTTTTTCTTTAGCGGCTTGTAAGAAACTGAGGTCAAATTCAACGAAGCTTCAATTTTATTTAATGGTTGGAAGTGTGGTTGGAGGTACAACGAACGATTCAATTTTTTATGGAAGAAATTAAATTGCAGGTGATACTGAACTCAAATTGATAATTGAAAGGTGTGTAGGTTATTATTAAAAAAAAAAAAAATTGGACGTAATTTTGGAAGAAGTACACGGAAAAGAAATTATACTGCCAAGAAAGAGTTATCAAGTTGAGATGACCGTGACGTTATGGCAGCCATTCATAAGATAATAAGATACAGTTTTTTGTTTAGCAGATTAATTAGTAACTAGATGAAACCACTCCACATTCCAGCTATTTCCTACTTGCCCCATGGATTCCACGAATTCAAAAACAGAAGCTATTGTAGAGATTTAGCAAGTGTTTCAAATACTTTTGTACGGAAGTCAGTTTGTAATGATCGTACAATTAGTGTAACCATGTGAGTGAAGGACTTTTATATGGGATTTCACTATCTAACGAACTCACTTTTTTTCGAAATTAATTTGTGTAAGATTTAACGTTTCTTGAACGATTTATTGACATCCAGTGGACTGCAACCTCAGCGTGAAGCTTTTGGAATACGTTCCAAGACTTTTGAATAAGAGCTGGAATATGCTACCCGTTATTGAACTTAGCCTTAGACTTGATTTCGAGAAAAATCCTGATCAAAATCATTTCATTTGCCATGATTGTGCATAGTTTGAAAATCATTATTGTAAATGCTCATGTTAGCCAAGGATTGTCAGCAACATTCAGCACATTTTTGACATTTTCATTTTCAGTTATTGTTGATCTTGAAAGTGTAAGGAACGTTCATTACATGTGAAATATTATTTAGATAAGAGCAATTAAAATTAAATTACTACTAAACTACTGCACATTCCAACCGCGAAAAATTCATTGATCTCTCTTCACTTCAATCATAGCAAGAGCCTTTAAGTTAAGTTTTTATGTAGTATTTAAGTAGCTTTAAATTAATTTAAGTTTGATTTTGCGTCATTTTCCTTCATAAATCCACAATTCGTTAGAGACATCAGCCTCCGTGCTTTAATTTAACATAACATAACATAAATTTATTTCAATTTTTAAAAAGAGTTCTTACAATAATTTACAATTTCAGTGATCAGATTTTTCATCTTTGCATCTGTAGTTACATTTTAGATTTTTATACTCTAGATGAAATCATATAGAGTATTATAAGTTTAATCCAGCCCAAAAGTTTGTAACGCATAGAACCAAGCCTCGGACGAAACTAGTCAGCGAAATCATTTTACTCCTTCTGGTAGCTGCCATACAAAATGTCCTTAAAACACCTGTTTATGAATATTGGCCGATAACTTCAGAAGGGTTTAAGCTACGACTTTGAAATTTTGTATGTGTTATTTTTCCAATAGTTGGAGCTAAATGTATGATTATGAAGAAAATCCTATTAGTCCTTCGTGTAGCTGCCATACAAATATCCTGTCAAAACGTCTTCACTTAATTTATGGAACTTACTATAACTCAAGTAATCTTTTAGCTATGAATTGGAAATTTTGTACAAATTAGTTTTGAGTAAAAACAAAGTTTGAGTTTACTAATCAGCGAAGTCCTTTTACTCCTTCTAATAGGTGCCATACAAAATGTCCTTAAGACACGTGTTCAACAATATTTTTCGATAACTTTTGAACGCTTGAAGCTACGAATTTGAAATTTTGTACACGTTCATTTTTAAATAGTTCCAAGGAAAAGGATAAATATGTGAAAAATCGAGTGAGTCCTTCCTGTACCTCCCATGTGAAAGTCCTTCAAAAAGAACATTTTTTTTCTATGACTTATCCAGTTCAAGATATGAAATTAAACACTGAATATTGTCTTTTAGTTTTGAGTAGCAATCAAATGGGAGTCCTTAATAAAGGACATACAACATGCACACACGTAATTCTACTTTATCCCCAACTACAATATAAATCGGAGTTCAGTATTCATCTAGAGTATTATACGATTGGCTTGCAGCCGATCGTGACTGCAGTATGTTTAAAAGTAGTTCTTTGTTTATGATTTTAATTTAGATCCAAGGAAAATTTTATAATAAAAAACCTTGCTTGTTAAATCCTACCTAACTAACAAACTAACTTACTCTCTAACTTAAAACAAAATGAAAATAATTAGGGAATATTAATTACTTACAATAGGTTAAATATATAGTATATATTATAGGAAAGATGAAATTAGCGGGTTGTCTACCAACTGGGACCGTAACAAAAATGAGGAGAGTTTGGATTCGGCCAGTTCCTGTATAGTATAAACACCAGTATCAGCGTGTAGTATTCTAGTTGAAATGAATGGCAAATGAAATGTGCTTTAATTTAATAACAATTATCAGATCTCCATGCATATTAAAAAATAAAAATATGTTTTAAATTTTTACTATACCGTAGCTGTAAAGATAAACTCTGTCAGAACACTCAATTCTTTCATATCTAGCTTAAGCTTAAAATTATAGAATAATTTTGGGAAATAAACGAATTATTATTATTATTAATAACAATTGATGTAGAGATGAAAGTCTGAGCATACAATATAAGTTAGCTTAAGCACAAAATGTTTAATACTATGGAAAATATGTATAATTATACATATCTATCTAACTACTGCACTTTCCTTTTTCTGTGCTAGAAATTTTCAGTGCAAAACTTTTCATTATTATTATTATTTATTTAACTGGTAGAGCCTATAGAAGCCTCACTACTTCTCGAACTACGACCTAAGAGGTCTTTTGTTCCTGGCTCTTAACCACTACCTAGGCCATATCGATTCCTTTGAGAAAGGAGATGATTTTACTCAGGGGAGTCTTCGACAGGTCTTCATAAGTAAGAGTAAATCCACAGAGAATCTGCCTTCTTGATCTGGCCACTGCATCAAAATCACACAGAATGTGTGCCGTGGTTTCAGATGTGATATCACAGAATCGACACGTATCTAGTGATACTTTACCGATGATCTTAAGGTGATAATTAAGGAAATAATGTCCGGAAAAATATCCCATTATAACCAATGCGTTACACCTGCTTAAGGAAAGGAATTCCGACGGTCTCCTAGTTGAGAAAGTCGGGATTTTCCTGAAAGTGAGTTCCAATAATCTTCCACCTGAACTTTTCATACAAACGCACTGAATTATAGTTGTCAAATGAAATCTACATTCTACGCAGTGTGGTCAGTTCAACGTAATTTTGAAACCTTTTCACGAAATCACTAGACTCAGTATTATTAATTAAATTATATTACATGTTTGCATCAGACGCTTAATTTTATGCCCAGCTTACCCCTCGAACCCTCCACTATTCTAAATATGACCTTTCAAATGTGTCCATTAACAAAATTTCAACTCAATAGCACAAAGAGTTTGTGAGCAACGAGCCTTCAACGTGTTTGCGTACGGCGTATACGGCGAGAAGACGGACTTTTTATTCCTTTTTTGGGGTCTACTAGGCCTGAAACTTTTTAAGGGTAGCAACTTGTTTTTGAATTTCAGATCGATCACATGATTATTAAAAAATATCGAAGTAAAATTTATTATCGGAACACTGACGAGTTTTAATGCTTTCGTTTCTTTGGAGATTAAATATAAAATTTACCATGTGAAAGACATCTTCAAAAGTCTGTTTTTTATTTTGTCTGAACTTTAATTTCCTGTTCGTCAATATTTCTTAATCTCTCGGCTATAAGTAACCTCCATTAGTCACAACTCACAAGTTTATTTCAATGTTATCATACAAAACCGTTTGCCGTTTATCAACTCCATCCGATGTTTACTGAAATCGAATCGAATTCATATAAACAAATTAACATTTTCACTGTACGACGACGGTCGAGTATAAACTCTGTTGCGGAAATGCACATTTCAGATTTCAAACAGATCTACGTCGATTTCTAAGAACTGCTCAAACTATCAATCGCAGCGGGATTTCAAAGAAAACTCCGTATAAACATTATTTTGATAGTACGAGTACCTTCGAAAGTCTAAACACTTTTCCTCTGAATCTACAAACCAGGATCCGATTTTCGATTGCAATCAAAGTTTCGGAACATTTACAACGCGATCTGTTGTTACTACACTGAATCATACGAGTATGTACACATGTATAAAATTTAACATTCAATCAAAGGATAAGGAACATTTCGATCGACTTGCAATCACTTTTTGATTAAAATTCCCATCCGGGGATGCAACATCCTTGCAAACATATCGCCACTATTTCGTGTACATTTAATCTCCGGGCTTCCCTTGCAGAATTGTGGGACGTGTACTCGACAAAGGACTTGAAATTTAACAATTGAAGGGCTAAATAAAAGTGATATGTGTATAGAATACAGGGTGTTTCCAATTTTGAAAGAACAACGGTATCTGATGAAATGTAACGCTTGAGATAAGAATAAATGTTATTAAATACTTCCGCTGACATCACAAACTTCTAAATCAATCAAGCTTTCTTGAAAAACTCACTAAGATCGAATTGGTACTTAATGTCTCCATCCAGAACCTCGAATAAATCAGAGATTAGGCGAAATATTAAAATCACGCAGTACAGATTAACAAAATATAAAGGTCGGTGTAAAAGAAACGCGAAGTCTTAAAGTATAAAGTAGTGGTGTTACAAGTTCAGTGAGCGCTTATTATATGAACGTTCATAACTAAAGCGAATTGTTTTTACTAAAAATTCTCGCAACCTTCCTGAAAGATTATGTTACAATGATATTGTAAAATTGATGTACTTATTATGAAACAGGAGAAAGGAACAGAATACAGCCATTTATGTCTTCTAGATCTATTTGATCGAAATTGGTGAAATGCTGTCAAAATATCAAAATTCTTGAACCACTTTAACACTTGAACTTATCTTAAATAGCTATAGTTTCTCCATTCGTATACATTTATTCGTACATCTTTCTGTTATCCTTAGAATACAGGAGGCGGCTATTTGACACTACTATTAAACTCAACGTACTTAAATTTTAGTATAGGTAAGTACTCTTAATCGCAGACACATTAAGTTTATCATTAATTCAATTTCAGATACACCCAGTTCAAGGCTGTCTCTTTCGAACTCACACGAGGTAAATTGCATTAAAATTTTATGAAGGGTTGAAAAGACCTTCTGCTAAATGGCATTATTGATAATGGATAGCGTGTTTGCTGGCACACACAAGAACTTCTTCAGATATTGTGTGTTATGCTTAAGTAATCAATACAGTGAGAGATTACAACGAGTAGCTTAATGCATCCTTCAACTGAATAATGGAGTGAAAAAATATAATGGTACAAGATAAAAGAGGAATTATTCTCGTATGATGATATACTCGTAATTACTTGAAGAAAAAAAAGAAAGGACTGTAATTGGTTAAAAGCTTTGTTAGATTTAAATCTCATAAAAGTACATACCATATGCAGCTCCCCAACTGGACCAGGAAATTTCTCAATTATTCTGCTGTTTACTACTAGTAGATTGATAGCTTCACACAAAACCACGCGATAGCGCACGATTTCTGTATTCATTCACCAAATGTTCAGTTCAGTTCAAATTCACTTTGGATTCATCTTCATATTGTTACATGCTACACTGGAAACGCGAACTCAATATCAATGACACCAGAGAAAAAGAACTACCTTGCAACACTATGCAATAAGAACAGCGTAGAGAGCTCTACACATTTCTCCATACTTCTTGTTATTTTTGGTCGAATTGTATTTTACCTCTAAACGATATGTTAATTTTCGCTTAGATGAAATCACTGACACTCACTATTTATTCTTGACGGTACCGAAAAACGCTCTTTTCGTGGGCTGTTAGTGAATTCACCAAGTGAATTCTAAATGAACTCAACAAATAGATTTCGAGCAAGCCCATTAAAGCCAAGGTTTCGAAGTGGGAGGTGAGGTTGCAATTCCGAAGAATACATACTTTTAGAATAAAATTATTTTTTATCACATAGTGAGGGTTAAGTGAACTATTGTTTATAATTTCATTTTTCAATCCCCATCTGAAACAATTTTTAATTCAAAGAAAATAATGACCATGCGAATTTGTGTCCGAATTTTTTTATTACAGACTGAATTTAAAATCTGCTTCATAGGTTGAGGAAAAATTGAGAACCGAAGTGAATTTTTATCCAACTAGTGTTAGAGCTGGAAAACTATCGATAGCGCTATCGGCACTGTGGGTCATTTAGACGGACTCCACTGTATCCAGCTAAATGGCTCACAATATCCGTGCAGTGCACGTGAGCCATTTAGCTGGATACAGTGGAGTCCGTCTTAATGACCCACAGTGCCGATAGCGCTATCGATAGTTTTCCAGCTCTACCTAGTGTATCATATCACCTTTCAATCATATAGTGAAGAAATTGCATATGCCATCACAAAGTGAAGGCGAAGTGAATAATTCAGCAATAAAAACTGATTCACTAGATGAACTTACACCACATGGTTGGCTGGGTGATGCGAGCTTAAGTTCGAATAGATTCACAATCCCTTTTATAAATAAAAGTGATAGCTACGGTAGAGTGCTAAAAGTTCTAAGTTGATAAGTGAAACACATTAATTTTAATATATTAAACACATTAATTTTAATATGGTTTTTAACCCCTATTATTAAATCTGTTAGATACTAAACTATCTCACTTGAAATAATAAATGACTTACAAAGCCAACTGGGAAAACATATCCGATTATTATAGGAAGTGGAAAATATAATTAAATGCATCAAAAACACAACGCATATTTGTAACAAAACGACGAGGTCTTCGATTCTACCAGCCCCATACCTCAACATCTTTGGCGAGCCAATAAACTGGTCAAAAACAGTTAAGTACCTGGGTATCCATCTTGATTTTAAGTTAACTTTCCATCACCACAATGATCAGAGTATCTCCTCTATTGCTCAGTGCTTACTGTCTATACCAAAGTTGTAAAGACATTACGTCTAAACTCTAAATGAAAATTAACTGAAATATCGAACTGTATCTAAATTTAAGAAATAAATATATCTATCTATCTCACTTGGTGTCAGACATTTTGAGAGAACATTCTTCGGCCCTTCTTTACGGGTACCTTATCTTATACCTTCCTATCTAAAAAGTTTAAAAAATAAAGCAAGAAAAATAACACGATTTACTTGTCTCGTCTGATGCAAAGGACCACATTTTAAATCAAATAAAATCCAAAGGAATTTCTTCACAAAGTGGTATCCTTCCTTGCATGACCCACGAACATATTCCGCACCCAAACCACAAAATGTTATCCCAGACAATATCCGGGACAAAGAGCATACCTGTGTCTGAATGTGTGAAAAAAAGAGGTGCAAAAGTTTCATAGTAGACATTCAGCACAACGAAAGCGTCAGGTATAAAATTAAGTTTTGATAAGGAAAAGAAATGTGAAGCAGCTCTACTTGAGTTGCATGTCGTCTATGGGAAAATGCTGACAGTTTTCAGTTGAAGTTGAGATAAAAGTTGTTTTCTGCATTTTTTGCGACTGCATTTTTTTCCATTTAATTCTATTTATTTGAATGGTACCAACACAAATTTTTGCAGTTTACATCAAAGGACATGTGCTAGTGCTTGTGTAGAGGAAACACAAGTGTGATGCATGTGTCTTGCATGTGACATAGATGGTCCTCGTGGTGTTTTTAAAGAAGTTAAGTTTTACTTTAATTAAGGTTCTGCTCTGATGACCGAAAACCAACCATACGTTGAATAAGTCCTTTAGTCTGTAATAAATTTTTTATTTGAAGAAATTTATTAAAATGTAAATTAAATTAAATTAAAATTTCAAGTAAAACAAATATTAAAATATAGTTTCATACATGGGCATGAAAACATTGGCATTTCGGTAGGACTCAAATTAGAGGTGATATTTGAAAAAATCTTTTTTTCATCATGTAAACCTCCCTCTTTCACTTGGGGCTAATCAAAAAAAGATTAGCCTACGTTGGCACATATATCGCCATCAACTGATATACTGAAATTCATCAAATTCTGTTCAGCCAGTCTAATGAGTTTTGAACATAAAATTGTCCATAGATACCCATTTTTCCGTGATATTCTCGAAGTGAAAAATCTACCAATAGCAAAAGCATTTGAGAATCACTACTTTATTTTTTTGCTCGCTTGTATCTCAAGCAGGTGTACACTTGTTTCTGCAGGTGAAGCCTTATTTATGGACAATGGCTCCGGAAAGAATTCGGACATTTAATGGCGTTTTGTCTGAGAGCTATGCCTTTATTCGAAACGTATGAAATATTAAGTATCGTATAGTTTAAGATACATTGTATGTATATCTACATGTAAACAAATTTCATCAAAATCGGTCAGTAGTTCCCGAGTTATAAGTATGTAAACATACTGACAGACTATAAGAAAGATAATAAAATTTCTAAGTACACTGAGAGAAATATTTATAGTAAAATGCAACTATTTCTCTAGTTGAGTCAAATTTTTAACAGTTAACTAGAAATTATATTAAAATTGTAAAATTAGTTAAGAAATAGTTACAATATAGTTAGGTTTTAGATTCAACTAGAAAACTAGTAAGAATTTATTATTTGCGAAGAATCATCAGTACAATTTTATTAGAAAACGTCTGATTGAGATATACTTTTTTTCTGGTTAAATAGAAATATTTTCTAGTGCCATACTATTTTCATGTAAGTTGAAGAGATTTCTACTTTTCTTTAAACAAGAACTATTTCTTAGAAAAAATTGATCAATATATGGTAAACGTTTACTATATTCTGTTAAAACTATTCTATTATGGGTTTAACATTTTCATTATGTTCAAGGTTCAGTTGCAGAGACACCTTCAATCAGAATGGAACTTGTACCTATTTAGAAGAATACATTTATTTTTTTGTCTGTGTTTAGTTTAAAGTGTTTGACAGTGGACAATCAACAGAAATCAGTGTATTTGATACAATTACGGGAGAAAATATTACTGCTGAAGAACCTATGGTTATCCATAGATGAAAATGTATCCGAAGGTAAATTTTGTTTACAAAACTTTCGCACTTCACTTATTATTTTTTCTTTTACAGACTCTCGTGATACAATTATCGCTTTGCTATTGCATTGCACATTGCATCCAAAATATAGAATAATATTAAGAAAGGATGGAAAAAAAATTATTTCTGGCGCCCGAGTATTGCCGCATCTTAAGGGGTTAGGCCACGAAAAATCGATTTTTTTTATTTTTTTTAAATGGTCCCTTAGGACTTCGAAAATGATGTTCCAAAAGATTATGGCCGAAAAAAGTCTCTAAAGACTCGGTTTTCGAATTTTAGTACAAGGCCGCCTGCAAAATTATTCATGATTTTCTACTACTCAAAACTTCAAACGCGTTTATCTCAAAACTACATTTTTCAAGCTGGTCGGAAACATAACTCAGACAATTTTCAACGGATTCACTTGAAATTTTGAACATATCTTTAGAACTATATTGTCTATCAGAGGTCTATGTAGGATTTTTTTTTATAGTGCATAGTTCTTTTGTTATTAACAATTTTCTGACGGTTTTTTAGGCAAATTTTACACTTTTCACTTTAAAAGTGCGACATTTGGCTAAAAATCAATATATCGAAAAAAAAACCTACGTACTCTTGTAGCTGTTGTTATATATAATCGAAAAAAAATCATTGGTTTATCATAATTCAAAAATTACAGGCGCTGTGTGTCCGGCCGTGGACCCTGGAAAATCGGATACGTCATCGCAAAAATGCTGCACAGCCGCCATTTTAAATTTAATCGCTTCAAAAAAAATTACTGTATATAGTCAATAATATGTATTATAAACACTCATTTTTGTAATCTCGATTTATTTTGTAGTTTTTCTGAAAAAAAATCCCCAAAAAAGCCTATTTTTTCAGCCTCCAGAGTGGCCTAACCCGTTAAGGAAGTTTTGTTATTCACATCGACACTGGAAGGGACGTCTTACCAAAAATTTAAAGTAGAGCTTCTTTTCACAAAAACATGGGTTTAACGTGTAAGCCAATTATTATAACTGTAGGATCCTCACTAACAAATATTCAAATATTTTTCGTAGTGGTGGAAAATGTAATTTTTTAATTTACTAACTTTGTGCTATATGATACATGTTTTAAAATTCATATGGTGTTAAATTATACATTGGAATCAGAGTTAGTTTGGACATTTATCAAGAGATTTTTCTATTAATTTGAGATAATTAAAATTTCTCCGATTATTTTTGAAATTGTAAACCAACATATGTACGTAATTTTTATATATTTCACTAAAATTATATTTGAACTGGAAAGTACTTTCAAGAAAAGAAAAAAATATTTTATTGCTTTGCCGTGTGAAATGTACGAAAGTACATATACATATTAGCTTATATCGTTGATGATACAAATGCACAACACACGAATAATACTTGTGAAAACAGAAATATTATTAGATTGAAGTATTTAACTTCATTATTATTTAATAATATTTAGTTACGTTACGTTATAAAAAATAAATTTCTATGTGCATATCTTAACTGTTTTTTAACTGCCTTAAAAGTAATATTTCGTAAGTCGGTCTCGTTAAAAAAGAGTATGTTAGTATGTATAAATTTAACCTATATTTACTATTATAAAGATAAAAATAGTAAAATACTACTATTCTCGCTATGTACTATTATTACTATTATTTTTGGTAAATATTACTGGTATAATAGTTAAAAAAATATGATCAAGATACTTCCTACCATATTATAGTCAAAACAACAATTTATAAGTAGAATATACTATATTATTGTAAGAATGAACATTTTTCTACTTAATTTAACTACAATTATCATTATTTTTCTGGTAAGCTGTGTTTCAACTAGAAAAACAGTTAAAAAATGATTTAAATCAACCATTTTTCTTCTGTGTGCATGTACAATATCTTTACCTCTCAAAGCAAATTCGAAATTTACAGAAAAATTTCCTCTCACAGATTTATTTAATCAGATCCGATTTTTTTTTTCATTCTGCCAGTGAATTGATTCATTAAAGTCACAAATAATAATTATAGCGTTCAGCAATACAACGAATACGAAAATCAATATATTCAATATAATAATATTAGAAAAATCTCGTTAAATATGAAAGCGAATAAGTTTATTAAAGTTGTATCGAAAAATTATCAATATACTATCAATATCATGAATTTATTCACTAATCCAATGAATACGTTCAAACATTAAGAGAATCGTTCGTTATATACGCGAATTCCTGCATTACAGTTATGAACTAACAGTGCCGCGTTCATCAATAGAATGAATTTGATTTTTAATTCAATGAAATTGTTCACAGCATTTATGACATTCCCAATAATTTGTTTCAATATAAGTGGTGAAGTAAACTACGAAATTAATTAATTAATAACTATTACTCGCTTTATAGCAATCGGGTCGAATATGATAATTTATACATTTGTCGTATGTACTTACCTTTTCCGTTCTTTGTACTCATACAACCCAAATACTCGTACTTTCAAGACCCATTAGAGCATACATAAATTAGGAAAAGAAATAATTATGTTCTACAATGTAATGCAATGTATGAAACTAACTACCCATTGGAATGGCTTACACGCATTTAGATAGTAAATTATCGAATTATGTATTGATGATTTTCTACATTTCACTAAATGCCGTGACATTTCATTGTCATTTACCATGGCATTTAATTAAGCAGAGTAATTTATAATTTTCACCTCTAAATTTATAAATAATTTGTGGAATTTTACGATTCATTGTTACCACAATGATAGCCAATAGGTACAAGTTTACAATGTGCATATCTCCCCTAGCGAGACAAGTTCGATTGATTGATTTATCGGCATCTGATATATTAATGTTAAACAAACAATTAATTGTGTTTATGATTTCGATATCTGAATATGAATGTGGTTTTATAGAAACGCGATCTTTTGAGTTATTTATTACTGGAAACTATACTTTTTACGGTTATTCTGGATAAATCAATCAAGAGGATAGCATTCTCGCTATCACTGAAATTGAGTCTAGCCTTGATCGAAATTTTCAAATATTTATTAATTTGAATTAAAAAAAAAAGAAAGTAAATTTTTGAAGATTATACGGAAAACGGTTTCCAATAGTGATTGTAATATTTCATACAGATTTAGGAGGTTGCTATTCTTCACC
This sequence comes from Beris morrisii, assembly GCA_951812415.1. NCBI lineage: Eukaryota > Metazoa > Arthropoda > Insecta > Diptera > Stratiomyidae > Beris > Beris morrisii. The sequence continues at coordinate 23,698,191 of OX638311.1, forward strand.
ATCGATATAATGTTGTATGAGATATCGGGCTAGTTTAACTATTAAACTAAACTAAAACTTTTAAATAGTTTTCCCGGTTTGATTTTTCGCGTCAAGGGAGTCTTTGAAGAACACCACACGAACTTCACATGTGGAATTGATTGCTATCTTAGTGGAAAGGCTCGATAACTATTTTTAAAACGCTACTCTGGAATTATGTTACTGTTGATTAGAAAGTAATCTCGTAATTTTAATAAATTTTGTTTTTTAATCCGGTATCGGAATAGTTTCAGAACACTACTTCTTATATCGCCTATCTTGAGAAGGCGCTAATCTGTCAGTATCAATATCAACGAGTTTCTAAGTATATAACAAGGTGAAAAAAATTATCATAATTTTTTTTTAAACAGAAATCAAACACAAATTTAATTTTTTTTCTAATTTTTTGCTATTTTCTTGCACACAAAACATAGATAAAGATAAAACTACTTTTATCTTTAGCAGATTAAATAAAATATATTTATTTTTGTAATCATTATTGACCATACCTTGAAATTGGAAAATTCATAATTATACAAAGAAAAAGCTGGAAAACTTAACTTAAATATTTTCTGGTAATATTCGAAGGAAATTAAATAATTCAGTGTCATGACCAATCTTAAATTAGGAAAATTTTAAATTTAAACTGACCGTTTGTTTAACAAAACGCACTTTAATTTAAGATTAAGAGCACGTTCAGCTGGGAAAATGAAACTCGGAATTATAATAATGCCTGTTCAGATTGATAACTCAAAGTTTCCTTCGGGTATGTGCCATACAGAAGTCCTGCGAAGAAGTGGTCGTATCTATTGTTCGATAAAAGGAAAGTGAATTTGAAAGAATAATTATTATTAAAGAGAATAGTAGTCGAACAAGATAGAAATCCAAAATTTTGCGTACATCAATTTTCTTGTATCTTCACTGCATACTACTTTTAAACAATTTTAATTTAAGTTCTGGAGTTTAAGGAGCCGGCTCTGTGTCAACGTAGACGAATAAAACTATTGAAATAGAAATTACTACATACATTTTTTGTTACACCATATTTGTAATACTTGTGCAACTTACGATCGCCTAAAGTTAAAGGATCTACTTGTATCTCTTAAATGTTTCCAATTTCGTCGAATATTAAGATATTCATTTTCTTTTTTTGCGGAAGACTAGCGCATCTAGTACTGAAGCGCCCACATCTCCTCCGGAACATTTCTAGTACTGACTTAATTTTGTTTAGCATAATTCGTTCAGTACTGACCAGAGATACTACTTTAGTCTTACGAATCCAGTATTGCATGGATACCTTATAACCATTAGCTGAACAAATTTGGTGAAGAAATTAGATGAAATATGATTAAAAGAAAAAGGCGAAAAATGCTAGGTATTCTAAACTTTCCCACAATTTTAATGGACACATTTTCTGTTTTTTTTCTTTTCGGTTTTAGTAAATAACTTCACGACGTCACGAATTGCAATATTCAAATCGTTCTGTCGCTGTACTGATTTCTCAAGAAATTTGTATAGTTTTTTGCAGTTCGGCTCCAATACTCGAAAACCGAACTGATTCAACTAGCTGTTAAATTCTCACGCTATTAATATCAAGTACCTATTGAAAAAAAATTGTGTCATAAGAATATAAGCACATGAATTCGGGTTTCTTTCTGGTGAAAATTTATATTGCCTCGCCTACGCCCAACTGTCGTATTTCAAAACTTAATTACTGTAATGCCAGTACCGAAAAACGTCTTTTGGTTGGAAAGTTATGGAGCGGATTTCAATGTGAATTCGTATAACAATGTAAAGTGATTGATAGCGTTAATTCAATTCTTCCGATTTCCTTTATTGAAAAAGTATTGAAGTGAAACCTTTTCAAACCAGAAAACTTCAATTCTACGAAACTCCCTCTATTGCAAACAAGTCCAAAAAATGATAAAGAGCCGTCTATGTAGCCATAAATTAACCCTTGAGCTGACACTTTGACATACTGCCATAGATTTATAAACAGGCTCTCTATGAGATTCAGTACTGCCACGAAACTGTATGCAATTTTTGAAAAATGACAAGTCCCATAATATATGAAGCATCTGCTATGCATAATTCATAAATCAAGAACGCTTCGTTTGAATTCGGTTCAGATTAACGACATGGTGTGGTCCCTATCGAATACACTGATGCTGAATTTCGAAATAATGCACAACGTTATTACACCAATCAATGGCGATTAGAAAAATTGCGGTAATGATAGCGTGGGAGCTTTTGTTTGTACAAATATCAAGACTTACAGCATCACCGTCATCGCTATAAACGGTGTCCACTCGAGACAAACGGTAGCCGTTTACACCCTCACTTACAATGTCGCTTTGAGTTACGTTAGTACGTCAGGAAATTTCAAGCAATAAGTCCGACGTCTTGTTTCGTAATTTCTTAAATTATGGACTTGCTGGAATACTTGAGACGCATTTAAGCAGTTCCTGTTTAATTTCGGACTTACTAATCGGTTTGCCGCTGAAAGTCATGGACACGGTTCACTCAGTCGTATGACCACGAGATTAGCGCAATCAGCTCCGGGTTTTGCCATGAAAGAATTCTGCCGGCTGGTTATCGGCTCGGAGCGTGTTCTCAAAGATAAACGAAGTACTTCCGGGAGACTGCAAAGGCAAAGTGTCTGTGGCCAGATTTCATGTTACAAGGTCTCGTAGATGCATTTAAATTGGACGTACACTATACCGAGCAATAAGAACTGATTTCGATGCTATAAATAGCGCTGCGGCCTGTGGCTGGGCTGTAACGCTGAACGCGGCTTTCTAATGGCTCTGGAATACAAATCGTCTGGTAAATTTAAAGCGCTTTCTTGGTACGTAACGTTCTACCGTGTACACTAGACGGAATTATTCTAATACAATTTTTTGGGGGTGCAGAAGGAAAATTTGGGTATTTAGGGAACATCTTGGTTTTATGGTCGGGTCACATTTACTTTTTGGTCTGCCTAATGGAAATGGAAGGGAACTTTTGAGACTGTACTCGTAACTTATGTTCTGTTCTAGTTTCAAGGGGATAAGTTCATTTTGTTTTAAGACTTCTAAAGTGATATTACGTGCACCTGCTGTTGTCCAACAAAATACATAATTTAGTTTTGAAATGAACAATTTTGTAAGTGTTTTTTCGAATGCACATCCTTTCATCTAGCGTTCAGGACTTCCTGTTATCCTTAGACATATAACAACCAAACAGAAAGAAGATGTTATATCGGTGTAATAACATACAAAATGCCCCTGCGACTGCTCCTCCGAGGAAGAACTTAACCAGTTAACTCCGTGGGAGTTCTGGCGTATCATTCGCAGTAAATTATACATATATGTATAACTACATTTATGCGTTTTTTTATTTGCAAGTTTCGGTTTAGTTTCCAGGAGCCGAAGCAAGTTGAACATCTATAGTATTATAGTCAATTAGAATCGTTATTTTCTATGTGTAATAGCAACCAATTTTATATCTAGAGACAATTGAATATAATTGTAGAAGTTATATAGCTTTTCTACATTAAAAGAACGTACTATTTCTACGTATAAACAACTAAGATATTATACGTTAAGGTCACGCAATATTTCAAGAATAGTGGTGTAACAGACTATACGTAGGGTAGATGCACCAATAGTCGGCCATGCTCCTATAGTCGGCTATTTCTTTAGAAATTTAAAATTATTAAATGTTGTGAGGACGATTTCCAGGAAACATAACATGAAGTCAGTCAGTGTTTTTGTTGTAACGTTATAATAGGTTCATTGTGACAAAGTCCGTAAAACTGAGTGTTGGTAAAATAATTTATAAGATCGAAGGGTTTTTTTTTATTACCAATACTCCATAGTTTTAAGATCTACGACTAAGCTGTGCGGTGCTTGTGATTCAAAAGTATTTAAATGTTCATACTTAATCATAAAATTGTTAAAAAAGGTTAATATTAGTATACTTTTGGACGTGGCCAACTTTAGGAATCACAATTCTGATAAGTTCCTAAGCTCGGCCAGCACTTTCTGAATTTAGCAGAACACATGTTAATCCGTCTGTCGCCGGAACGCCGCGCCTTTCCAATAATATTAATTGCCCAAGGTGTGAATTCGGTTTTTTCCATGTTGTAAAAGCGGCATTTGTAACACTGACATTTTTTAGTGTGTCGACATGTGGGAGTTTACATCCATTTTTCGCTACAGTGGTTAAATATCTAATATATTTCTTGCGAGATCCTTTTCTTAAAATTATTTAGTCGTCCTTCATTCTTCGCCGCATCGCGTTTTCTCTCCGTGTTCACTACTCCCAAGTTTTAATATATTTATCGAAAATCAAGTGTTTCTTAATTCGTTCAAAATAATTGGTTTAATTAGTTGTGTAGGAGTTTGCGAAGTTATTAGTGATAAACAGTGTGAGAACATCAATTTTGGAACTCTTTTAGCGAATCTCGAAAAAATAATGTCACATCCTATAAAACGTCCAATCTATCAATAGGATGCAAATAGCAAGAGAAATGCTATTTCTGCACATCGAAGTGAAAATTTAAGTATTCGGGAGGCTGCAGTTAAATTTGGAGTACCTAGATCAACGCTCCAGGATCATCTGCTAGAAAAGGTCCCGGAAGGATGCCAAGAAATGGGTAGCGAAACGATATTGACCCATACGGAAGAAATTAAAATTGTCAATTGGTGCATTTCTCTGGCTAAATGTGGATTTCCATTAAAGCCAGAAGAGGTTCAAAACACCGTGCAAGAAATTATGAAAGAAGATAAACGAAAAAATCATCTTTCATAAAACGATATCCTCAGCTTTCTTCCCGTATTCCAGAATCAATTTCAAAAGGGCGCGCTGCTGTCACCGAAAAAGGACTACGCGAATGGTTCCAAGATCTAGAATCATACCTTTCTGAGCACGGAAACATGGAAATACTTCTGGATTCACGGCGAGTTTTAAACGGGGACGAAACTCGTTTTTCAATGTGCCCAAAACTGGTAAAATTGCTGCTTCAAGAGGATGGAGAAACAATTACCAAATAAATATGGGTAATGAAAAAGAAGTCCTCACCGTTTTGTTAGTTTTCACAGCCAATTGAGATATAGCACCCCCAATGGTAGTTTTTCTATATGTTCGTCCACCTAGAGAAGTCGTGAGAAGTATGCCAGTTGATTGGTTCTTCGAACGCTCAGAATCGGGATGGATGAAAAGGGAAACTTTCTTTGAGTACGTGGCAACTTCGTTAAAAAATTGGTTGGAAAATCAAAAAATTCAGAAGCCGGTACTTTTTTTTGTTGATGTCATAGTTGAAACATTTGTTTCATCCAAGAGCATTAATTTCTCAGGGAAAACGAAAAAGGAACAAAGCTGAAAGGTCTCCTAACTCAATATCGTCCTTACAATACCAACAGTTCCTCCTCAACAAAGAAAACATAAAAAAAGAGACACAAGATGCGATTAAACAGCGTAAGAACAAGCGAATTAAAAATCGAGAAAATCGAAAGAAAATCCTGGTAAAAAGAGCACGTAGGAACACGAATAATATATATATATTTGTGCTTGATATAAAATTTTTGATATTATAATAGTCTTATGATAAACCAGCTTTTTTTCAATAATATTCTAAATAACAAATATATTTCGGTCATATGACTCCATTATTTTGTAGGCTCATTATGTAGTGGCCGACTATGGGATCTAACATGGCCGAACTTAGGATTTTTGTGGCCGACTATAGGAAAAACTGCATGATTTTAGGATAATATTTTTTTTACCAAACTTATTGTATCAAAATTTGTTTCAACTATGTGTTTCTAAAAATTGAAACCATTGACTGTCATTTAACCTTATACAGAAATTGATACAATATATTCAGTAAAAATTGTAATGAATATTGTATCGGGACGTCACTAATTGGCCGACTATTGGTGCATTCACCCTATACGATTATGGTTAATTCCTGTGTGCTAAGGATGAATATCGATACTTCTCAATGACGTTCATGGACGCACCTCAGGCACTCATTGATATTTTGTCCTTCTTCAAGACATCAATCAATCTTCGCTATATGCGTAAAACCCACTTCTGGAATACGACTAAAAAAAGTTAAATATTAAAGAACACTGAACTGCTCACTGGAAGTAATTAGTGCGGCTCATCGAGATCACTGTAGGATTAAACTGCGTCAATTAACGTCACTTAAACTTTTCAATTTACTCTACAGTAAATCCCGAGTGGCGGAGTCTTATGAAGATGTTGGTTGTCTTTTCGGCATCACCAAAGTGCTCACGAAGACCCCATAGCACTCCGATGGAGCTACTTAATTGCTCCAATTGGTACCCTCCGAGATGAACAGATGCACTGGTACAGCCTTCATACAGTGATATACAGATGCACTCGAAACAATGCATTGCGTGAAACGTTTTATAATTAAAACCACGAGAGGAGCTGTGTCATTGACAGTGAACGCGCAATTAGCGAACGCATGATAACTCTAAATGCCCGGCTACATTGCTGCAGTGTACAGAGGGCAGCGAATCGCAGCTCATCATTTCTTCATGCGGGCAAAGTGTTGGGACTCTTTGCTTTCGGGTCATTTCGGATTGCTCCCATTTCGATGCTTTTCATGTGGGAATGGTCGGAAATTATTGGAGTAATTTCGGCAGATAAAAGCCTGTTCCGGGATCCCTGGGCGTGAAATACATAGAGGTACCGAAAATGTAATAACGGGAATAGTCCAAGTCAAAGGCCAAAAGTAAATTAAAATTGATGGCAAATTGTAAAAGGATGTTCGTATTTGTTGAAATGAATGGCGGTATTTTATATGATGGCGGTTTCAATGGTCCCTTCGTTATACAAATGGGCACTATATGGCCTGATAGTCGTAAGTGCTGTACTTACAGTACAGAAGACCCGAAAATGCTTTGTGAAATTAATTGGAAAATCTATTGATATCGAATCCAGTCGAAGGATTACTCGCAATTTGTAGACACATTTAATACCATTATTACATCGAAGTTTTGTATGAAAATCTGTTAAAGTTCCAGTTGGAACGTAACATAACGTCGGAAGAACAGCCCATAGAAGCTGTTCGGTAGCGATTAATTTATTAAATGCTAGGATTGAGTTAATGTTTGGGATGGTGCTATATTCTAGGCAATATATCGATTCAATTACGTTTTGCTCGTATACAGCTTACTTTTTGATTTATTCCATTAGAAGCATGAGCAATACAGAAGTATTGTTATAAGACTAGGAGTGAGATATGGGCTCAGTGGTCAACAAACAACACCCTTAAATCCTAAGGTCCTAAGGGTGCTGTTTGTTTTATAGCATCCTAAGGCTTATGATGCCCGTTTTCGTACAGTTTTCCAGATATGTAACTTTGAAGTTAATTTTGCCCTACTTTCCGAGTCAGGGTCGGGTTTCAAATAATTTTTTTTTAACTCCGCCATAGCCAGTCTCAAGCCCGGTTAGGAAAGGAGGAGGGAACATGGAGTTAACCTGAATGGCCAGTAACACCTGTGCGTCTCAGGAAATAGGCAAAAAGTATGACATAGTTGGACTCGCAGCATAGCTCGGACAACTCCAACATGTCATAGTTAGCTGAAAACTCTCACCGTTTTCCTACCGGGGTGTAATAAATAAGTAGGACTGGCCCTCCAAGACGGGGGTTGGGCAAGGCGCCGACAACGCATCACCGGAAGAAGACCACTGTCCAAAATTTACAGGAGGCCAGGGCCCGATTTGGGCTGTCGCGCCATTGATGATGGAATAATTTTTTATCATAGCATGGTGAATACTTGTAGCTTTCAAAAAAGCCGGATAGTTGACTACAACTTTTTACTAATCCAATTCCCAAAACTTGTTTAACTGGATCAATAAAATTTTTACAGGACTTAACCTTAGCTTTCAATTCGTTCATGCTCTCTTAAAGAAGGCTCCCTTATTCGAATAATTCCAGATGTATGGCTTCAAAGAACATTTTCAGATCCTTGTATTATCAGCTTATCTTTGGAGAATCATGCTCCTGTCTCCCATATCATATATTTGGAAGGCTGTCATAAATGTCCATACATTAACGAAATATGGATATCATTTTGCGCCCCACAAATAAATAAATTGCAATAAATTTTTAATGTGCTACTTTTTTTAATAATTGCGACAGTGTTAATTAAAATTTACAACACATGTTCGAATATAATATTTCACCATCACGTTTTTTTCACGTTACACCCTTTAACAGGATTACATTAATTCGAATAACAAGTTCCACCAGCAATTATTTTCGTGGCCATTATCTTCATGGAGATACCGTGGTTTTGTTAAATCATTCGGTCCGAGATTTAATGCATTAATTAGTAGATGGAGCTATTCTCTTGCAATGTTATGGCATTTTTATGTGTTTCTTTAATTCCTTTTAAATAAAAGCATGGTATAAAATTGATTAATTAAATACAATGTGATATCATTTCACTTCAAAGTAAGCCCAAGGATATGAACTGATACAAACAATCTCTCGAGATTTGAAAATCAAAATGTTTTTCTAGCCACGCTCCCTCATCCCTCATATTACCTAACATTTCTTTTTAGATAAGTTGAAAATAGGAATATTTTATCAAGTTGTTTTTGAGATATAAAATGTGAGTTTTGAAAAAAAACACCTCAAAAAATTGTTATTCGTGATACTTCGATTATACACCTGTTTCTACGTCACTGGTTCGTGTGATATCGTCACCCTCCCCATTCTTAAACCTGCCTACAAACAATTACCAAGTTCAAACTTTGTAGCATAAACAGTTCAGGAGATATAAACTTTAGCATGTCTCGATTCCAGCTATCAAGCACTCCAGAAATATTTTTTAAAAAAATATCTCATTTGATACATTAATAATAATCGTAAATAGGTAAGTCATGAACAGCAATTAGTTTATGGTTTATAAATAACGATTCACTAAAGGTTCTTTGAAAACGCTTCATTAACGACGAACCATTTTAGTACGATCAGTGATTCATTAATATATCATATTTATGAATCTTTTGGTTTTCTGGAAAATAACAAAAGTGAATAGCATATGTTTGTTTTTAATTATAACTAATTCCGTAAAATAGATGAAGTAAATTGAAAGAAATACTGAATAGAAATGCAATATTCATGATTTGGAATGCACAAAGTTCGGTTGGTTATCTTTTAGAATGTTGCTGTACATAATTTCAAATGTGTACGGTTTCCCATGTCACCTCTTTTCATATGTGTCCTCTTTCCAAGATCCTACTATACTTGATTATTGGAGTAATAAAAAAAGTTTAGTTTGCTTCGTCTTCGATTAACCATATTTACAGTTTCCTTCGCTCGTTCGCGCTGACTGAAAAAAATACATACCTTTTGAAAATAACCCCGAAAAATTAATTCTGTCTCATTTCCCTTAAGAAAATGATTTTATAAACTTATGTACACATTTGGTTGCGTGTATGAAATCGTGAAATCTAGGCGTATCCTTCTCGGCTAGAACCAATCTAATCAATATTACGTAATAAACTGGTAATCGATCAAACATTCTATTGAAATCATTAATCATTTTCTTTACAAAATCTTCGATTACCTCCTTGTACACCACGCTAGCCGGAGTTAGGGTACTGTGTGCTAATTCAAATTTATTGGCATTTCATATTAGCATCTTAATAAAAGAATATCAAATATTGAAATTCGTGTCCATAAGAAGTTTTTCGTCAGAATTATGTTCGCATATAATTTGCGCTGTATGGTAATGTGATTATTGTTCGGTCAAAAAATCTTACTCTACGACAAAAAAATTATAATAATAATAAATAGATTAATAATTAATGATATTGTTGTATACGGATGCTGTTATTTTGACCAAAATCACGCTTCTAATTGATTTGGAACTGGTTCCAAAATTTTGAAGGTTTATACGATTTTAAATTTAGTTTGGCGGCTTTGAACTCTAATCTTCACTTTATCTAAATCGTGCCCAACCTGATTTGCTTTTTTTATTTTATTTAGAAATTAATCAGTTTTTTCTCTTTGTGAAATTATTATCCAAAATCTGGTCAGTTTAAATGCATAATACAGAGATTATTTATCAAAAATGTAAACTTGATATTCGATACGAAATCTACATTTTGCATAAGATACAGCAAAAACTGGCAGACAGAATTAATTGTATGGCATCTCATTCATTCCACGAAGGCTTTAGGATAATCTTAAAGGAATTTCATTCCGTGTGTTACGGTATGAATATGAAAAAAAATCACAACGTCTTCCCTTCTTGTGCCGTCTTATGTGAAACACTCCCAAGATGAAGATGAAGATCATTGCTATCGTATAACCAGTTTAGGATAGCTATAGGCTATCTATTTCAGTTAGTTACGCCATTGACTGTACTGACACTGCGAGCGAAAATTAGTGCAACATTTTTAAAAAATTTGTAAAATATCAAACTTAAGTTCCAGTGCAAAAGTTTCTAACCCACCACAAAATGTGAATTTTAAGTGAACACAGATCACCGCGAGAACGATATACTATATAAGAGGTTAAATTATTCCACTCCTACGGGAATGTTTACAAGTTTCTATATAAACAGCCCTTAAAATATGTGGTTGAATGAGGAAAAATGTGACTCGTTTGAAAGGACCGTTTTTAGATGTGCAGCAACAAAATTTGAAGAGCATTGTTAAGAACCTATTAAATACGTTTCCATTTTCATCTCAAAATATTTTAAAATTACTTTTAAATATATTTAAACAAGCTCTTGCTTTTTTTGTTTTCTTAGGAAATCTAATTTTTTGATATAAATTGTGTTTAAAGGGACTTAAAATTGTAATAAAGGCATTTATCTCTAATGATATGAATTGTTAAATATATATGAGTCAAGAGCTAATTTGTCAGGTTACCTAAAGCGATCGTAAGTATTTAATATCACTCCCGCTGAAAACCTTCTCGTTGAAAACCTTTCCGCTGAAAACCTGCACTTTAAGCCAGATTTTCCATCTTTCTTATAGCAGCTAATCTTGTATTTACAAAATTCGTTTTAGCTCATTACCCACATAAGCAATGCTTGTGTATGAAAACTACAATCGCAATATTTAAAAAAAGGAAAAAATTCAAATTAATTAAAATTAATAATAGTTAAAATTATCTTACTACACATAAGTAAAAAATAATAAAAAATAATAAAAAAAATTTACAATATAATATATTTTTGGACTAGAACAAAGTCTACGTAATATTTTTTACCTGAAATTGAAAAAAAAAAATTGCTTCTCAGAAATTTTATGTTTTAACGGTTTAGAACCCCATGTAAACCCCAAAAGAGTAGAAAAAAATGTTCGTCTGTTCGCCGTACACCGTACGCAAAAATGTTTGAAGGCGCGTATCTCACAAACCCGTTGAGATATTAAGTTGAATTTTTTTCGGTAGGTAGATCGGGGAAACCCCTTTCAGTAGTTGCTTTTGAGAGAGCTTGTGTTAAGAGGTGGAAAGTGAGGCAGAGCGTTTTAGTCGAAAATTTTGTTTTTAAGATCTTTGGAAGTACTTTTACTAGGTGGTTGAAACTTGAAAAACAATGCGCTATACTAGGAGCCTTGACAAGGACTAAAATATCGAAACGGTACAGTACGGAGGTTTAGGATAAAAAACTTTCGAATACTATACATATCTTTCGAACCAATTATACCAGAAAGAATTTTATTTGTTTATATGGACTTACAAGGGGAATCTATACAATGTAAAAAAATTTAGGAGGGAGTTTGGAGCACGGAAGTGGGGGGATGACAATTTTTCAAAACTTATTACGTACATGTAAATGTACTGCAGAAGTTATTAAAGCAACCAAAGAGATCTCCATTGGCGTACAGAGGGGGAGCAAATAAATTGTCCGTGAAAAGAAATTTTTCCACATTTTCACGAATTTCGAAACATCTTTTAGGAATAGGATGTATCAAATTAATTTTACTTACTTATGTGGATTCATTACTTAAGCGCCTAGAAAAGTTTTACAAATTTTTCGATATTCAACCCTTAAGGGGTGTGACTTAGAAATCGGGTCCAAGTGAATTAACTAAATTAATACAATAATAAATCCCTATTATTTATTTCATGTAGTAAATGTTCTAGTTGCTCTGGTTCAATTAATCACCACAAACACTATTTTATAGAAAAATATTATAGCTAAAGTACGATTTAGTCGGTGGTACGATGTTGGAAACTCTCCCCTACACTTGATAACCATATGAATGTAATATTCTCATTTAACAGTGCGATTTTCTGGATTGGTGAGAGAACGAAAAATTTCAAACGGAAACCTTCTAATTTATAATTTTCACGAATATATATTGCTGTGAAATTGAAATTTGGTTCTTGTCTTCCTACTACTACTAACTTTTGAGAATGCATCCCAAATTTTGACCAAATTGTATAGCAAAAAAAAGTCTAAACTAAGTCTAACCATAATTTTTCGAAGCAGTGTAGCTAGTTGCAAACGATTGGCGGTCACGAAACAAAACTATTTCAAGACGTGAGGACCTAAAGCTTAGCGAATGCAAAAATCAAAGTGACCCGACTCGCACACTATCCCTTGGCCTTTAATCAAGATTCAAAATGACGACGTGATGCACTTTTTTTCATCAGCTTCCCGATCAATTGTGCATACCTTTACCTGTAAGCAACCTTCTACTAATCCGGTGCGAATTTGAAATTGTAAAGTCGGTTAAAAACCGTAGAGGTGGTTTCGTTGGCTAATTTCTGTAGTGAAAATTTTAACAATATCGCGTTACATAGGGTTTTCTAGACTGCTGACTATGATGTTATACATTTGTTTTGTGTAATGGTCAGAAGTGACAAGAACCTTGGGATGCAAATAGTTGGTTTTATACTATGTCCGGTTTTCAAGATATGAATTCTCAATTGGCGATAATGGGGCAATAACAACTTAATATGAATTCATTTGTGCCTCCTAGACAAAGGACAATCCAAAACACAAATTAATCACAAATATTTGTTTGGAAACTACAACAATATCAACAGATGATAAATGCACAGCTAACGATAATATTCACCTTGGTTACGACAATTTCATCCGTAATTAGAGTGCTAATGGAAAACACGAGCACCATGTCGTTTTGTGGTGCTTTGATGTTATCCACAAACACCACTAATTGTTGTTAATTTTGAATTCCAAAGAGATTACAGCATGGTCCATGCCATGAGAAACGTCTTCCATGCCACCCCCGGAGTAGATATAAAGCAGAACAGTAACCAAAATAATTCAACTTCGATGTTCGCATCTAACGTGCTAATCGAATGGTGAAAACCACCCCAACGATACCCCCCAGTATTTCGTAAATCTACAACGTTCAAATTTGCAAAGTAAATACGGCCAATTTATAGATTCGTACTAAATGTGCAAATTTTGCACAAAATTTAGCGGAAACTGAAATCAGAGCTACGATCCGAAGGCTTATTTACATTCAGATTCGTCGAGTGTAAGCAATTTATCAGAGCGGGGGCGCTATGGCGCTCATCTTATAGTATCGTTATTAAGTCGTTCGTCCAAAAAAATTTTGCCAGTGACCACCGTAATATGGACTCCACACGATCCGGCATAATACTGTGGCCGTTCAGACCAAAGACGGGGACAGCCAACTAACTTGCTGAGTTATGCAATCAGTGTCATTGGATACGGTCAACTTAAAGTTGTTTCTAATAACAAAATATTAAGTTATTCGTACAATGGCCATTGGCCATAAAGTTTGAGATGAGAGTCCAAGTCCGAGGTTTCGCCACATAAATTTCCGCACAAAATTACATTCGCGTCATCGTCTCTGATGAATTCACGCGTGTCCAATTTCAGGCAAAGTGTTCTTTCTTGTTCTTTGAGCGAGTCCCCAATTCGATTTATTGGCGAATTTATTAAAGTCAACTTACGACGAAGCCAGTTGTGTGTGCTAGGAGGACTGGTAATTTATAAAATTTAAGATGTACTACTTTCCACTAAAGTGGCCCTGGAGCAAGTATGTCTCACTCTTCACTGAATTTTTGCAACAGAAAAGTATCATGTCGAAAGGAACAATATCCATACGAACCAGATATCTATTTTTTAAGAAGGTTTTGTCTTTCCTGATTTTTGTATCATTAGAAAGGTAATTATTACATCATTAAGAAAAACTTCTCGTAATTGTTTTATATTACGTGATAATCGATCGAAAATTCAGTTTACGGTGGTAACTAAAAAAAACAAATAATTTACATAACATTCTTTCATGGTATTAAAAATAACTTTTTTTTGTCCTTTTTCTATAGTAACATGTTTCCGCTAGAATAGGTACTTTAGAAGTTATCCACATTTAACTAAAACCATTTAATCACTTGAGTTATCCTTTTTTTTAATAAAGTGTAGTTGAGACCCGATCAATTGTTTTATTGCTCAAACTTTATTGAATAATAAACTCAAAGTTAAAAAACGGTAATATGGTTATCAACTAATCCTTAATCGAAAATATCGATTAATTTTAATTATGGAAAGGATTGTAGATGATCAAAATTATATTTTGTTTACTGATAGCGGAAAAATGCCTTGTATACAAAAAGAATTATAATAGATACGATATGGTGATTGCGTAAGGGGAACTGCCTAAAAGCAATTATTTAATTAAATTGCAGACCAACTATAACTAATAGCGCGTCTGGTTCATACCGAGGATTGATGTAATATTTGGAGTTTGGACATACTCTCCACGTTGTGCTAGGAAAAGGGTGTTTCCAGAGATATAAATTTAACACCACTACAAAGATTTCTATAGCTGGGTTGCAAACCATTAGGGCTTCCATGGTTTTAAGAATTCCTCAAGTAATAAAATGGTTTTGTATACTTTCAATGTTTCTAAAAAATTTATCCCCGTGTGGCAAGAAATAAGGCTTATGTAATATTAAAAAAATGTTGGGTCAACAATCCCGTTTTTTATAATACTTCATTGAGCGCGAAACACCTCCATAAACTGCTTGACATTTCTACATAAGTTTTCTCTCTATTATCCGATGTTTCTCAAAAAAAAATATATATTCATTGGCTAACCGAATTGTTGCATTATTACCAAATATCAGCAAAAAAAATTTGTTGCTCTCTTGGGCATGCGTTGAGCTCCACACTTAACTCAGAGTAAACGGATAATAGAATTTCGGTCGATATGTACATGTACACTGCTGTTGATAATTGGACATGAGCATTGGTGTATGGGAGTGGACATCAAAACAATGCATCGAGAATAAGAGAGAAGGGCTTAAAGTAGCATATTCTGAAAATGACATCTCGGAATCGCTTACCTTGGAAAATGGTTATTAGATAAAAAGAAAAACACGTAACGTCGGGCTGCAACATTTACAATGGACATTTGCATCGGTGCTACTCGCAGCATTATTTGAATTTTGCGAATTGAAATTTTTGTAATTATTAAATTAAGTTACTATTACCATATACATGTAAAATTTCAGAGGCATTACTCAATGCTTGTATTTGGACGACTCGTCGACAATCAGTGGAAAATTATATCTTTTTGGCTGGACTAACTAACTATTGCCAAATAATAGGTACATATTAAATCACTACAGTGAACCTGTTCGAAGGAACAATACCAAAATATTGTTAAAATAAAATAAAGGCCCGGATACTCGTCTAATCGAAAGCATGGCAGCCCCTCTAAAACGTGAAATAATATTTTCGATACACATGTTCGAGCTGATCAATAAACACATCATGCTCATTAGCTCATCCAAGCGAATCGAGTTCGCAATAATTCAATTGATTTCGAAATCTCTATTTGCGAATTTCGGACATTTATAGCTTACTTATGCTTGCGAGCAAAGCAAATTGATTAGGTGCATTTCCATTCCACGAGGCACCGATTTCAGATCGGACCAAAATACGCCATTATTCCTAATTTTCATTTCCGTCGAAGTGTGTCTCTTTCAACGCATTCATCAGAACAGAATTCGAGTTTGCTCTAAAAAGCACAAGACTAAATTGGGCTTTATAATTCCAGAATCCAGGGTATTCCTGTGCGATGAGTGAACAATAGAGTAAAAATTTTGATGTGTAGTTAGTGAAAATTCTGGCTTTTCGAAGCCAGAGATACAACAGCTTCTCAGATATTTTACTGAAAATTTTCAGATATTTCCATACGAGTTTTTAAAAGTTTTTTGTTCTCGGTGCATTGGGAAGACGAGTTCATTTAGTTTTCAGGACAAATGAGTTTTCAATGAAAAATTAAAATATTTTTCTCATCACAATACCAAAATCAATAACACGACAAAATAGTCTCGTCTCAAATCTTTTGATCACGATTATACCTCTCTTCTAATCGAATGTGCTCGAATGTACTAGAACAGCGTATAAGATCAAATCGAATGTTCTCAAGCTTTCGGGTACCATCCACACACACCACCGAGCGAAGATTCAAGAACAGTCTCGACTACAGATAACTGGTATAAAAGCAGATAAAGCTTTCAGCGAGAGACATACCCTGCAAGAAAGCGCTACCCGAAAGTACGCATACATTCAGAAGATTCAATACAGTGACACCAGAATTTTTCTGGTGTTAGAAATTTCTTCTAGTGGATGTAACTCTCCTTTATATACTCGTGCAACTGGCAAAGCACGTTTGGAATGACCAACGACTGCGACCTGCGCCATTCAAATTTGAACCTTCAAACCTGGGATATGCTTTTTTTAAAATTATGCGATTATAACATTAGGCCAACCTGCAACTCGGGTAGCGCTTTCTTGCAGCGATGGCGCGTGCTGCTAGTGTTTATTGCATATGTACGCATATGCAATAAACATTAGCAGAATGCGCCATCCGACTTCACAAAACTTCTAGTTGTTTTTCTGCGCCGCAAGAATTTCGGTATCGGTTTCCGTATTTTACCCGGTAACCACCGGGTATCGTTAACCAATAGTAAAGAAGACGGCAATATTAAAAGAAAGAAGTAGAGAATCACACACATGTACACCGATACGAAGTATATAAGTTAATTTTTGTCCCGCGGCCTATACGTTTTAACTGAAGGATTACCGGGTAATGCTACGGCGGAGCTCCGGTGGACTTATCCGGTAATTTTCTTGCAGGGATAGTAATTTTTATTACGTCGACTGTGACAGCCAGCGTGTATACGCGACCGTGTTGGTAGAGAGCGAAAGTGATCGAGTCAAGCGATATATGGTATAAGCGGGCGGTATTGCCATACAGTGCGAATTATTGTGCGAATAGAATTGAAGTGCGAAGAATAAATACTCACTTATTTTTATTTTAACCGAATTGTGTTTTACTTGAAATCCCGGCGAACCCCTAGCTCGCAACAATATTATTGTGCATGCTCAAAATCTATATTCCTTTTCATTGTTTTTATAGAGAAGTGTTCGTCGTCCGAGAAAACGATCCCTAAGGCCTACCCAATTAAACCCTTTAATTAACCTCCTTCGCTAAATATTTCATGCGGATATCCGGTTTTCAGAAAAAATTCGCATTAAATCCTGCACTTGGTGAGTTGTTGGATTTTCTAGCTTTTACAACTTTTTTCTACCCAGAATTCGAAGGATTGGTTTGGATCACACTTTCCACAGTCTTGGTTATTTCACTATTTTCTGAAGATGTTTACCTATTCAAGAACGCAAGGTGTTTCGTCTTTGACGACGTCTACGTCAGAAATCGTATTACAGAAGGTTAACGTCTTCTTATATCATGTAGGTGTGGTGTAGTTATGACAACATCAAACACATTACTAAAAATTTATAGGGACCAAATATCAACTCAATTAAAGATGAGCGAAATAAATGTGATATGTTGATTAAATTTTGTTTAAAGTACTTAAAATCTTTGAAAACATCAAGCTTATTAGTTTCAGAAGTGTGAGTATTGCGCCATGTGTGATATCATGATAGGTGTCAAGTTATTATATTATATATAATAGTATATATCTGGGAAAGAACATCAGGAAGTTAATCTAGTAACGTGACATTTACGGCTCAATGGCAGCTACTGATGTTATTATATTGTTAAGATATGCCTTGAGTACTAAATTTATTCAAATATTGTTGTAGGACACAGTATTAAATAGAGTAACAGATAGGAGTGAGTCATGTATGAAAACAACACGTAAAAGGATGTCGACATGAAAGTATCACACTTATACAGATTATAACCAACGACCCACTATTACCTCTTGATTCGAAAATAATCGATCCTTATCACTTTTTAATAACACTACCATCGTACCAAATCTTTATATAGTCTCTCACCTCATTCGCTCCTGAAAAACGTACTCAATCAGAAAGTATCAACGTCAATGTTCTTTTTTTGAATATGCACATTTTTGTGTTGAGCCAAATTTGCGAACCGAAAAGCCCCTATCTGACCTCGTGGTGAGTGAATATTTGAATCATTTGATTATCCAATTTCGATCAACCGGGAATTTCAGCATGAATAAATTTGTGACCGGAATGTCCAGTCGGATGGACACTGATGGCGACCAGACCAGCCAATTTAAATCGATACCTTAAACTAGGCGACCGTAATATGGCACAACACGTGGGAAATCATAGGAGCATGTATCGCTTTATATCATAAAGCGACGGCAAACTATACTTTCATATAATATTAATATTTTGTAGATTATCTGTCTTTTCAAGGTTTTGCTTCTCGTGGCTGTTCTGTTGGTCCTGTACCTTGACGTGTAGATAATGTTTTCTATTTCTCTGTGTCAGTAGGCTTGTTTGACATGAGTCTGGATTTTATTTCTCTTATCTGTAGATTTACCTTGACATTCTTTCAAAATACGTTGATAAAAAGTTTTTCTATACTAGCTCTGACCTATTTCATTTTAGTCTAGTCTCAATGGCTTTGTGGATTACTGGCAAGTATTAGGTCGTTACAGATGAAATGTAATTTTTCTCTATGAAGTGAAGTCAGTTGCGATTTTCATGTCTCAAACTGCCACCAGGTGGCACAAGTGGTATTCGGTATTGAAGTATAAATACCCCTTCATTTACTTATGGAGTCATTTCAGTTTTGGACTTCATTGAGATGGGACAGAAAAAAAAGAAAAAAAAATGGATTCGAGTCAAAAACGGGTAATTTCCCTTTATGAATTTAAACTTGAATTGAATTTAAACTTGACCGCAACGGAGGCAACCGAAAACATCAACAGGGCATTTGGAACTGATACGGTAAACAAACGAACCACACAGCGATGGTTCGAAAAATTCTGATCAGGAGATATGACCCTTCAAATTGACCACGTGGTAACCCAGAGGACCTTCGATCGACAAGGACGACCTGAATTTATTAGTGGAATCTGACTCACGCCAAACTGTAAGGGACATTGCAGAGAAATTGGGCGTACACTATTCGGCAGTTTCCCGGCACTTGAAACAGCTTGGAAAAATCAAAAAGCTTGATAAGTGGGTTCCGCATGAACTTACTGAGTAAAACATAACGCGTCGACTGAAAATTTGCAGTTCCTTGCTCTCCCAGAAGAGAAACGATCCGTTTTTGAACAGAATAGTGACATGTGATGAAAAGTGTACCCAACTCGATGAAATGCATCAGAAATTGCTTGTTCCACGGGCTAGATTGGTCAACAGAGATGGAGTTATACTTCTTCATGACAACGCACGGCCTCATGTTTCAAGAACAACGGTACAAAAGTTAAACGAGTTGCAGTATGAGACTCTCAAAAGTGCCTTCGAGGACTTTCTTTGCTCTAGAAAGTCGGGCTTCTACGAAACTGGCATAAATGTACTTGTATCTCGTTGGGAGAAGTGTATTTCATGTGCTAGTGCCTATTTTGATTAATAAAATTAAGTTTTATAAAAGTTACAGTTGTTTGAAATTGCACTACCAAAAACGACATTTCATCTGCAACCAGTGGCGGATCCAGACTTTGCTGTTGGGGGGGGCGGAATTTTTTTTGATTTGGCAATTTTGTTTGATCAAGTTCTGTGTGAATTTAGCTACATAGACTGCACTTAGCAAAAACGGGATCATATTGTTTTCATCTTATTATGGGTCATTCCGTTAAGAATCGCCAAATTTGTGACCTTACCATTTCCGATTCTTTAGAAAATGTTTGTACTTGAAGAACTAGTGAAAAAAATAATTGAAATTGAAGTTTTTGTTTCTATCTCATTTTTTAACTAACAAAAACAACAACAATCTTTAAAATAAGCCCTACTTTATTATTCCAGGATAAAAATTACAAGAGATATGAATTTTCAAAGAGGACTCGGACATCTTTTTTGGGAAATCTTTAACATACTATAACTAACAAAAAAATGAGATAGAAACAAAAACTTGAAATCATATTTTTTTTTCACTAATTCTTCGAGTACACAAATTTTCAAAAGAATCGGCGATGATAAGGTCACACTTTTGGCGATTCTTGATTAAATGACCCTTTTTCTATAAAATAATTGAGTACCACTATAATTTTCTTCGATTTTTTTGACCCCGATCCCATTGAGATCCCAAGTTAATTTTTTGGTATGTTTTGAAAAACAGTATAACCTACAAAATATAAAAAAAAAAAAAAACCGTTTTGAGATATTCAAGGATAAAGGACAAAATCATTATCCTTGAAAAAAATTTCAAGAATAAATTTTATTGCGACAAATCTTTAAAATAAGTTATATTTTATTATTCCAGGATAAAAATTACCAGAGATATTCATTTTCAAAGAGGACTCGGACACCATTTTTGCGAAAACTTTAACATACTATAACTAACAAAAAAAATGAGATAGAAACAAAAAATTGAATTTCAATTATTTTTTTACTAGTTCTTAAAGTACAAAAATTTTCAAAAGAATCGGAGATGTGTGTTCATTGTATGTGTGTACACATATGGAAGCGCGCGTCGGAGAAAAAGTTGAAGAATGTTAGACTCTTGCGATTGAACGAGCCATCTGATTGGTTGATTTTATGGTTGGGATAGAGGCGCGCCTCAAACGTTGAGTGTATGGTAAATCCACCATCATGGTTCTGTTCTGTCCTGTTCTGTTCTGTGCTTTGCATTGCACCGCAGAACTACAGGAAATGCTAATTACAGTCCACATTGCAGTGTAGTAAAAAAATCGGAGAACGGTTGAAGTACGATGTTTAGAAAATTCGGAATTGCTCTTGGGGGGGGGGGGGGCGGCCGCCCCCTCCGCCCCCCCTGTATCCGCCAATGTCTGCAACAACCTAATATATTCCGATTTGTCGTCGATTCCTGGTCGACATAAGTTGCAAATTACACCTTCTTAACATAAGCGGTTCCTGAGATATAGAAACAAATATTTTTCTATCCTATCCTATCCTTCCAAAACAAATTTGAACTTCATAGCTCAAATGGTTAGTGAGATATGAGCATTCAAACGCGTTTGTGTACGCCGTACACTGGACGGCGTACAGATTATTTTAGTCTTGAAACGTTAATAAAAATATTTCAATCACAATACTTTATTATTGAAATAATAAAGTTAAGTTATGATATTTTGACGTCATAAATTAAATTGACCAACATTGTTGTCAGAAAAACAACTTCCTAATTTACATGTGCATACCATTCTATAATACTTCCGAACTGCACTTCTAAGTGTCCAAAAATTACCACGATACTTTTTGCCGACGTTCCAGTGAAATATTTGGTCGTCTTTCGCAATACACAGACTAACTACGGTCCATAATTACAAAGGAAATCTAAGAAGCACCACGAGACTTAGGCTCTCAATCACTGTTCACTAAGCGCTAATTCCTTTCAAAGGCTGTGAACGCAAAGTGCCCAAGGTCACGAGATTCTCTTGTCAATTCTGTCCAAAGTAACTGAAACTAACAAGCTTAGAAAGGGTTAGAAAATCGCGCGGAAAACTACAGATTCACATTTTTTCTAAATGCAGTGTATAACAGTTTTCCAGGTATGCTAATTCTTAGCCAGAGCCTGACAAGATCAGATATCCTTCGGGTGCCGTTTTCGGCACGAGGGCAGCCTATTCAGAATCAGTAGCCATAGGTAAACCGTAGCTCATCGTCCACTACAGTATATCCTAGTGCTTCTTTAAAGAAAAAAGAAAAGTTTGTAATTCGATATATAAATAAATTAGTTAAGTATGTTTAAAGATTCATGCGTGTAGTAGGTACAAAAAACCGTTGACCTAAAATTAGTGTGTGATTTTTCTTCTTTGATGTTGTTTATATATGATGTATGAGCAACAACCAATTCCCTTTCATTTAACCGATTTCACTCTTAAGAAATTGAATTTAAATCTGAAATGGGTCCGAAGACAAGCCGTTTCCGGTCTCTTGTTTCCTGATCTGATCCCTTTTATTCACATAAATTATACAATGCATATCACACAGTAATGTCTTTTGTGTCGTTCACAACCCAATAGAATACGTACCAAAAACTTCTTAAAACGATTTTTTTTTTATATGGAACCGAAATTCCAGTGATTGACCGTACCGCACAATGTACAGACCACAAAGGTTGAAAGGGTCAATTCTGTGAGACTTCATTGAATTCGCCAACGTCCGTCAGTCCGTCGCCGTTTTATTCAATCAAACGCAAGATGAGGAAATTGAAAATTCAAATTGACCGCCATCCGAATGTTTTTAATTAAAGACGGAAGAAGTGTGTCTTCCACTTCGTCTTCATCCAATCAAAGATGGTTTTAATTGTTCCATTTACCATAGCAAAAAAAATATCGGTATTATGTCCATACAGTTTAAGTGCGGGTGGGCGATGGGTGCCGATTGTATATTCTACAGCTTTAGTCCTAACGAGGTAAATTGGAACGATGCGGAATAATTCAGCTATTTATAAGATCGAAGGAAATAAGATTAGACTACACTATAAATTGGTTTTTAGCTACAAGTTTTCCAAAAAGAGCTCAATGGTTTTGTCAAGTAACCAGTTTGTGTTTCAACTTCCTAATTTAGCGATTTCTTGTGTTCGGGATGATGAATACGCATATTTTTCACGGACTTTATTATGGAGACCATATGAAGGACTTGCTCGATTTTTACGCTAACGAACTACTAATTCCAATGTATACCAAATGACAATTTCATTTGGAGAGAGATAAGATAGTCGATTTGAGTTAGGAGGAACTGCGGTTAATAAAGGGAGGGGTTTTCCAAATTTCCATAAACTACGCAAGGGTATGTCACAAAATAGAAAAGGGCGATCAAGTCTACCCATATTCCCCTACATATGTATTAGTTTTTCACCCGAAACTCTGTCCAATACATCGCAATTTTTTTGGGACTGGATTAAATATACACAACTCTACAATACCCTGCAGAATTCATCATTCTAGAGAACTGAAAAATTTATAATAGTTTTTGCAAAATGGGCTAAAATGAGCTGGCCCAGAAGGAGTACATATTACGGATATTCCGAATACCTAAAATCTATATTTACGAATACAAATACGAATACGAATATTCATTCATTGTAGTATACACTTGACTCTCTGCAGTCGGGAGTTACGCATGATAAATTGATAAAAATTGCATCAGTCGAGAGAATTGTACCCCTTTAAATGCGTGCATTTGTTTCATTTCGTCATTCTACACGCAGCAGCAGTAAGCACAGAATATTAAGATTTGGCAGACATAGCTACATACCTACTTCAGTTGCAAGCGACCAATTTTTTAGTAATTCCGGACTTATCTACGATCTCCTACTAACAAGACTGCAGTGCAAAAAAGCAATAAAATTGCTATTTATTAAATTTAATTTTATTAAATTTTGATTATGAGTATATAATTTCTTTTTAAAATGATTATCTCATGATTTGATTTCATCAAAGAAAATTTTAAATTCACCAAAGAAAATGTTGTAATTTTAAGAAGAAAAAAAAGAAAATATTTATTTTATTAATTTCAGATAAGAAACAATAATAAACAAAGAATGCATTTCATTTTTTATCATCAACAACCAGTTTTTTATTACCTTGTTTAGTATTTGAATAATATTCGAGTATTTGGGTTGAATTTGTCGAATACGGTTTCGAATACGAATACATAAAATTTAGCGAATTTTCGCTTAAACGAATACGAATACGATTATTCGGAACATCCCTAGTACATACGAGTATATCACCACATTGCAAGTCACGTAAATTACCCACATGTGCATTAATTTAAGCCACAAAGAAAAAGGGACAGAACTTCTGAGCTTGCTTATCAATGTAGATACTAATCATCTTTTACTGTGTAATTAAAAAACATTATCCCTCGTCTAATGGAAGGTCCCGCTGTCAAAGAAGTCATTGCTGCCAACATTCAGCAATGTACATCTTTCCGCTCCGAGTTGCATTTGAAGAAGTGAATCTGCAAAGGGTGCACACTGCACAGTTAAAGATTAAACTACAGAGGGACTAATTAACAAGAACAAAGATGATGTCATGGACTGCTAGCGCTGATGATTATATACAGTCACTCTCATCTAATAACGTGCCAATTAAGATACCATATTTATATCTTCTTCATCAAACGAAAGGAAAAAAATTGCAACCATACAAAGACAAAGTTTTAATAAAAGCTAGCGAATTGAATGGAGCGGATTCCGTTAGTATGTTTCTCTACTGTAGTTTGCAGGGACAAATTTATTTCTTAAGATTTTTTCCCGTAAACAATAAAATAATATAACAGAATTTCACAATTGCAGATACTTTCATAACTTGGCTCTAACGATTTTCTAGCACGTTATTTATTAGTGCAGCGATTTGCTGAACGTGCACGCTGTCCGGATCCTCATCGCACGGCACAAAGACTACAGGCGCAATGGAAACTTTCGATTTCAATTTCGTCACGGCATTAAAACAATTTTTGCAATTGACAGAAATTGTGCAGTAATTTAAAGTTATTTACATTCAATTTGGAATTTTATTTGCAACAGAGATATAAATAATAATTCCATTGGCAGCAAGAATTTTGCGCTGGAAATATTGGGTGTGTTCTTTTGCGCCTCCAGTGCAGAGCAGGTTAGCGATATTGAAAAACATGAACATGTACAGTTTTTGTAAAATCTCGGAATCCGCTTACGCTCCAAGTTTGTAATTTGGCTAAATCAGATGGATTCTCATTAGCTCCAGTGTAGAACGAAGCAGAGGAAGTGCGAAAAAAGATACGGAGCAGAGCAGGGTCCAACCAACTACTTAGCTTTTCATGTTTATTAATTGGATCAATTAGCATCTACGCAATTGCACTCAAAGATGTTACTTCGTGAAGCACTTTCACCTGATATATTTAATACTCATGGAGTGCCTTAGGCCAGCCATATAGGATTGTTATTTATTTTGTTTATTAATGACGTGTGTTCTGTTCTCACCTACTTTAAAATATTAAATGTTGACTGGTCTCTTCTTCAGAAAAATATTACGGTTCTGATTTCAAGTAAAACACAATTCGTTTAAAATCGATAGGAAAAGTAAAGTTTTCTCATTCGCATTCAATAATCGCACTATTGACACCGCTGCCCGATTTAATAGACTACTTGATCACTGCCTGATCGCTGCTAGGGTCACTAGATATACAACACTCTCTACCTAGGGTTTGGTAGGGTCACTAGATACACACACAACACTCTCTACCTAGGGTTTGGCAGATACGTCTAATTCGGTCGTTTCTGTACTAGAAATTGTAATTTAACCTCACAAAAATCGCCTGTTTATGTACTAGTTCGCCTGTTTTTGTACTAATGAACATTGCTATCAAATTGCGTTTTTGAAGTGTGTTAGTGCGAATATGTGAAGAGTCGGAAAAAAAGCTGTCGGTTCCCTTCCACAATTCTAGTACTTCTTTTTCTTTGGTATGGAAGTGTGTGTGCGCGAAATTGTGGTTTTCAATTGAAAATTTCCGTATTTCTTTCATTTCTTTTATGGAAATTTACAATTTTGCAGCGAAAAGTCAATCATTTCGAATGTTTAGAAAGCAAAATCCCATAAACATGAAAAAAAATTAAATTTACTGGTTTTTCACCTTGGTACGCATCTGCCAAACCCCTCTTAGAGGCTGTTTTGGTGTGAGTGCGTATACAGTAACCCTAGGGTTTGGCAGATACGTCTAATTCGGTCGTTTCTGTACTAGAAATTGTGATTTAACCTCACAAAAATCGCCTGTTTATGTACTAGTTCGCCTGTTTTTGTACTACTGAACATTGCTATCAAATTGCGTTTTTGAAGTGTGTTAGTGGAAATATGTGAAGAGTCGGAAAAAAGCTGTCGGTTCCCTTCCACAATTCTAGTACTTGTTTTTCTTTGGTATGGAAGTGTGAGTGCGCGAAATTGTGGTTTTCAATGGAAAATTTCCGTATCTCTTTCATTTCTTTTATGGAAATTTATAATTGTCTAGCGAAAAGTCAATCATTTCGAATGTTTATAACTCGAAATCCCATAAACATGAAAAAAAATTAAATTTACTGGTTTTTCACCTTGGTGCGCATCTGCCAAACCCCTCTTAGAGACTGTTTTGGTGTGAGTGCGTATACAGTAACCCTAATCGCTGCTAGCTGCTACTAGGGTCACTATATACACAACACTCTCTACCTAGGGTTTGGCAGATACGTCTAATTCGGTCGTTTCTGTACTAGAAATTTAATTTTTAATTTAACCTCACAAAAATCGCCTGTTTATGTACTAGTTCGCCTGTTTTTGTACTACTGGGAATTGCTATCAAATTGCGTTTTTGAAGTGTGTTAGTGCGAATATGTGAAGAGTCGGAAAAACAGCTGTCGGTTCCCTTCCACAATTCTAGTACGTGTTTTTCTTTGATATGGAAGTGTGTGTGCGCGAAATTGTGGTTTCCAATGGTAAATTTCCCTATTTCTTTCATTTTTTCTATGGAAATTTACAATTTTGCAGCGAAAAGTCAATCATTTCGAATGTTTATAAAGTGAAATCCCATAAACATGGAAAAAATTTAAATTTACTGGTTTTTCACCTTGGTACGCATCTGCCAAACCCCTCTTAGAGGCTGTTTTGGTGTGAGTGTGTATACAGTAACCCTAGCTGCTACCAGTCCAAATAGCTCATAAAATGAGTTGTAGTTAAATTTTAAGAAGTACCTTGGCTTGTAAACATTCTTTGATTGACGTATTTCCAATTAAGTTCCTGGCTTTGGGTGAAAAAACACGTTCAATATTTGCGGATGAAAATGGAAAGATCAATATATTAAATACAAAATTACATAAGGTTACAAAAGCCTTCTGTTCACCTATCTGGACAGAGGAAAGATCTTGCCAAAACACTTCTATATCTTCTTCTACATTAGAATTATTTTTTTCCATTAAATTTGCATTAAATTTAACTGGAAAAGAGTTTTAGAATTTTGTTGTAAAGTAAGTAGAAAGAGGTGTCCAGTAAGTAAATAAGGAGATAAGCATAAAAGTAAGTAGATCTACTTACTTTTAGCTAGAGTTGGCCACGCTGAACATGACTGAATTTTGACAGGAGATCGTTCTTTCATTTACTTTAATTTATTTAATTTTTTGAGTATTTGTAATGGGGCGACCACTCGGAAATCATTCCACTCCGTTGGAAGCGATCATCGATGATTTGTTCTCCAATGTGGAACACTGAAAACAAATCTCCCTCACGCTAGAAGTGGAATGATGTTCCTCGTCATCATGGGCGCAAAAATCTTTCAATTTAATTTGAAAGTTAATGAAGACATACTACAGAAATGATCCTGTGAAGTATAGTCTTAAAGGAAACCACTTTCGTTTCGCCTTTTATATATACTGAAACATTCGCTCTCTGCGAATCATATTGTAGCGAAATTTTGAGTACGTACTACATGTTAATGACCTGGTTTACATCCAGCATTTAGGCCGCGACCTATTCCTCAAATTGTACCTAAATTATGTAGGACGCATGCTGTAAACACTTCGTATGCGACCTGGCTTAGCGTTACCTGACCTAAAATAGGTCATTTAGTTACTGGGTGTATATGTGGTTCGCCCTAAATGTTTTTTTTTGTAATTTTAATAAATCGCAGTGACACGCAAAATATATAACAATTTGTCAAGACAAAATAGCACTGCAGATAAAATATACTTAATAGGCATTTATGTGAGGAATCCGTAGGATAAACATTAATTTCATATTTAAGAAGACCTAAGAGATATGACGAAATTCGTGAAAATATATGCATTCCATTTTCTTTTATCATTTCTTTTGTCCCATTTGTACGCCAATGGATATTTGAATTTTTTTTAACTGAATTGCTTAACTAGTATAGACTACTTGATCACTGCCCGATCGCTGCTAGCTGTTACCAGTCCAAATCGCTCATAAAATGAGTTGTATGTACCTAGTTTAATTTATTTTTGTCACTTTTTACAAATGAAAACCAGGGCCGGTATGGTATTCCTGTTTCACCTCGAACCAGCGATGTTCCCCTACTACAATTGTAGTAGATCTGCTACTTTTTCCATGTAAAAAATTGTTGCTACGAAAAGGTCCAATTCTACTACGTTTTCTTGCTCTGTACCGACTCGCAAAATAATAATATAGAACACATTCAACCTTTTGTAATACCTTTGTATATAAACAGTCTGGGTGAAGCCTTACAATTTTTTGGGTCAAAGTCTACGAAGTAAAAGAATGGTGTGCCAAAAGTACCCTCGCCACAGCCACTCTTAGCTTACGCTTGTTTTGAAACAAGAAGGTTTTTTGAGAACTTAATTTTGTGACCAGAATAGCTCCCTGTAAGAAAAAACGTTCTTTATATAATACATACATTGAAATAAATAAACTGCAAGAAAAATATCGAAAACTCCTGAAATCGATTTTTAGTCGATTGTATGCACATATAAAAAGTTCATGTAAACATGTCGAATTTCGTCATATCTTCGTGAAAATGTATGTAACCGTTTTACACACACTTTAAGGTGGCGGTTACATAAAAAGCCAGTAGAAGTAAAAACCAATTTGCTACCACATCAGACCTTAGAAATATCGCAAAATTTGTGAAAACATACGGAACACCTTCAAATCACCTCGGTGGTTGAATTTTAAGAAATCTTAAAATCAGTTCTTTGACGATTACATAAAAACCAAAATTACTTTTCATCAGACCTATAGGACCGAAAATTGTAAAGTCGTAAAACCGCACTTACACCTCCTTGGCTTTGAATATCCAAAAATCCTGAAATTAATTTTTAGGCCATTATACGGTTAATCCGTAGAAGAAAAATCCAATTTAATATCTGACCTAACAGATATAACTGAATTCGTGAGAATACTTTCTCAGGGTTTCAAAAGTAAAAAAATTACACACGATTCTTTGGCGATTAAATAAAAATTTCGTGGAGGTAAAAACAGTTTTTTTCTTCTTATGACTACCGTTTTATAATTTGTAATGTAGATAACAGATAACTCAATATCTTAACAACTGTATTAAAATAGTTAGCATAGCAAAGGGATGAGTAATTTAGTGAAATAAATTCAAGGAAAAATATAATTAATTTAAATATGTATTTTAGAAGACCTAGAGATATGATGAAATTCATAAAAATATATGCACCCCACTTTTGCTGACACTTTTTTCCCCAATTCCATACGCCAATAAAAATGTGAAGTTTTATTTTACTGCGCTTAATCTCTACTACATCTACATATATTCACTTAGCATCATATTTCTAACATACGCCCTTCCAGAGATAGAAAAAGCACCTACTCGTATATAGATAAGTTCTGAGGTTGAAACTCCTATCGTATTGGTTCCTGAGATATTAAAAACAAAATTTTTCGTCTAAAACCCTACCAACACCACCTCCAAAAAGGGGCCACATAATGGAGTCCACGTTGTCTATCCAATAAATTTTTATACTCTAGGTGAAATCATATAGAGTATTATAAGTTTAATCCAGCCCAAAAGTTTGTAACGCACAGAACCAAGCCTCGGACGAAAAAAAGTTAAATATATTATTTTTTGTTTATTTGTGGCCAAAAACCTCAAATCTGCTTGACGTCCGTCCGTCTGTCCATGAACACGATAACTCAAGAACGCCTTCACCTAGGATCTTGAAATTTTGAATCTGGATGTTTGGTTGAATTTGTAAGGCTAAGTTCGTTAACGGGCAGCATCGTTCTACTCCTTCGGGTAGCTGCCATACAAAATGTCCTTAAAACACGTGTTTAAGAATATTGTTCGATAACTGGAGAAGGGTTTAAGCTACGACTTTAAAATTTTGTATGTGTTATTTTTTCAATAGTTGGAGCCAAATGTATGATTATGAAGAAAATCCTATTATTCCTTCGTGTAGCTGCCATACAAATATCCTGTCAAAACGTCTTCACTTAATTTACGGAACTTACTATAACTCAAGTAATCTTTTAGCTATGAATTGGAAATTTTGTACAAATTAGTTTTGAGTAAAAACGAGGTTTGAGTTTACTAATCAGCGAAATCCTTTTACTCCTTCTGGTAGCTGCCATACAAAATGTCCTTAAGACACGTGTTCAACAATATTTTTCGATAACTTTTGAACGCTTCAAGCTACGAATTTGAAATTTTGTACACGTTCATTTTTAAATGGTTCCAAGGAAAAGGATAAATATGTAAGAAATCGAGAAAGTTCTTCCTGCACCTCCATGTGAAAGTCCTTCAAAAAGGAAATTTTTTTTCGATGACTTACCCAGTTCAAGACATGAAATTAAACACTGAATATTGTCTTTCAGTTTTGAATAGCAATCTATTCAATTCAATTCAATTCAATCAATATTTATTAGTTTTTTCACTTATGTCTACCATCTTATAATTTATAATTTAGAGAACAGATAATTCAATATCTTAACAGCTAAATTAAATCTAGTTAGCACAGCAAAGCGAAGCATCTACGAGAATTTTAGTGAAATAAATTCAAGGAAAAATTTATACAAAAAACCTTGTGTAGTGAGTTTAAAACTAACTTACAAACTAACTTTGAATAGCAATCTAATGGCAGTCCTTAATAAAGGACATACAACATGCACACACGTTATTCTACTTTATCCCCAACTACAATATAAATCGGAGTTCAGTATTCATCTAGTTAAATTTAATTTTTTAACTGAATAGCTTAAAGAGTTTGGGAGCTACGAGTCTTTAAATTATTTCACCATTATTTTTTTTAAAAAAGATCACAATAATTTATAATATTAAAATGATAAAGTAAAAGTTGATCGATTTTGATGGGTAATATCCTTGACTAAGCTGCGGCTAGAAAAACTTGGGAAAAAACTGCCTTTTATAGATGTCGTTAGATCTGTTAGTTGATGAGTGTACGTGGTATATCCGAAAATAAATAAATTTTATTTATTTGTGTCAATCCGATTATTATTCATCAAAGAAAAGACCGCTGCTGGACTGAATTCATCTCTTTCAATAAGCCTACAAGTGGATTATGAAAAATGTATATTTCACTCATATTACTGAAAATTCAATCTACTACGAAACTTTCAAATCTACTACGCTTTTCGGTCAAGATCTGCTACTAAAATTTCCGAGTTGTAGTTTAATTTACTTTTGTCACTTTTTACAAATGAAAACCAAAGCCGGTATGGTATTCCTGTTTCACCTCGAACATTAGTACATGACTGAATTTTGACAGGACAGGAGATCGTTCTTTCATTTACTTTAATTTATTTAATTTTTTGAGTATTTGTAATGGGGCGACCACTCGGAAATCATTCCACTCCGTTGGAAGCGATCATCGATGATTTGTTCTCCAATGTGGAACACTGAAAACAAATCTCCCTCACGCTAGAAGTGGAATGATGTTCCTCGTCATCATGGGCGCAAAAATCTTTCAATTTAATTTGAAAGTTAATGAAGACATACTACAGAAATGATCCTGTGAAGTATAGTCTTAAATAAAATCACTTTCGTTTCGACCTTTATACATACTGAAACATTCAATCTCTGCGAATCATATAGTAGCGAAATTTTGAGTTCGTACGACATGTTAATGACCTGGTTTACATCCAGCATTTAGGCCGCGGCCTATACCTCAAATTCAACCTAAATTATGTAGGACGCATGCTGTAAACACTTCGTAGGCAACCCGACTTAGCGTTACCTGACCTAAAATAGGTCATTTAGTTACTGGGTGTATGCGTGATTTTCACTAAATGTTTTTTTTAATTTTAATATATCGCAGTGACACGCAAAATATACAACAATTTGTCAAGACAAAATAGCACTGCAGATATTTAATAATAGTCCCTGAATATGTTGATGAAATTTTTCGATGGACTAAATACGACCCAGCCCAATTTTAGTCCTCTATCAGTGTAAACAGTTGGTGACAAGCCACGATCAGGCCGCTATTAGGTCACTGGGTGTAAACTAGCTCATACTCGTACGGTACAAATACCTTTTAATGTACATACACATTTCCTAATATTAATTTTACTTTATTATTTTAATAATAAAGTATTGTGGTCGATTTAAAAATTAAAAATATACTGCAGTCACGATCGGCTGCAAGCCAATCGTATGATACTCTTGATGAAATACTGAACTCCGATTTATATTGAAGTTAGAGCTAAAGTAAAACCAGCAGTGCGCATGTAGTTTGTCCTTTATTAAGGACTCTTATTTGGGTGCTACTCGAAAGTAAAAGACAATACCTCAAGTGTTCAATTTTATATCTGGAAATTGGTAAATCACCGAAAGTAATAATTCTCCATTTTCAAGGACTTTCACATGGGAGTTGCAGGAAGGACTCACTTGCTTTTACCTGTAAACATTTAAAAAATTGATGTGTACAAAATTTCAAGATGCGTTCGAAAGTTATTGGAAAATATTCTTGAATACATGTCTTAAGGACCTTTTGTTTGGGAGCTACTCTTAGAAGTTGAAGGATTTCGCTGACATGCAAACTCCAACTTTGTTTTCACCTAAAACTAATTTATAAAAGCTCCCAAATTCGTGGCTGAACGATTTCTTGAGTTTCGTAAATTGAGTGAAAACATTCTTACAAGATTTTTGTATAGCATTTTCTCGAAGGACTCATGGGAACTTTTTGATATTTTTACTGTTAACTGCAACTATTAGGAAGCCAACGTATACATAATTTTAAAATCGTAGCTTAAGGCATTCCGAAGTTCTTAGCCAACCTTCTTGAACACGTGTCTTAAGGACTTTTAATATGGCAGTAGAACGATTTTGCCCATTAATGAACTTAGACTTACAAATTCGACCAAACATGTAGACTCAAAATTTCAACACTACGCTGTTTCGCAGCGTAGTCGAAAAACACTCCGTAGCTAGTTTTCATGTGTTCACCTGAGACTACGTAGTGCTACCTACGCTACGTAGTTGACGTGAACGCGATATACTCATCATCGAAAAACACAACTTTAATTTGCATATTAAATAGAAAAAAACACACAAATTTATAACAGCGTAAACGACATATGTACGTAGTCATAAATGTCAAGCACATTTTCAATACTCCAACTTGAAATTGTCAGAAAACATCCGTAGGCATATTGCCAGCTCGTAATAACTCCGTAGTCCTTCGCAGCGTGATACACTTTCTCCAACCTCTGGAAAATTCACCAACCTACGTCATATTAATTTCTTCGATCGGCACGTCTCATCCGTTCTGGTGCTCATGAAAGAAAATATCTGCAACTAACGACAAGGATATAAGCCTAAAATTAGATGTCTTCCGAGTAAATTCAAGGTTATTGATATTGACGTTGTCGGTGAAGTGTTAAAAAGGTCACAGTTTCATTTGCCGTCATAGAAAATGAGCACGAATGTTGTGCGACGTTTTCGTGTCGTCCAATTTTAGCAAAAGAAAGAAATACGACTTCATCGGAAATAGACTTTGATTGAAGTTAAAGGTTGGGAGTCTAAGGTACGCTCACCGTCTTCATCCGAATGATATCATTTTAGTTCTGAACAAATTTTGATCGGACAAATAAATTGGACAGTTACGTGCGTCAGAATCGATGTGGACGGCGATGTCGTAATGAAGTTAATAAAACCGAGTGCAAAAACTTTCAGAATAGGTAACTGATTTTGTTTTAAGCTTCGAATGTGTACATACTTTAATGTTTTTAAACGATACTAGTTACACCACCAGTACTGCATTTCGAGATTGAAGAGGTCGTAGAACAGTTACATTGTAGTCCCAAATTTCAAAAACGAGACAGAAATATGAATATTGATATTCGGCGGGATTCGAGTTCGTTCGTTGAATGCGAATCTGGAGTACAATATACGAAAAGCAATATGGCTGTCCCAAAATGGCTGCACTACATATTACAAAATAAAGACCACAGATTTTCGAGGCTACAACTAAGATTACCAATTGGCGTATCCGGAATATATCGAACCTTTATTCCAACATGAATTAAGATGTAATCGCTTTAACAGCTGTAGCAAAAGGAAGGCCGCTGAATTACTTCCAAGCTGACCTCAACTGGACAGGAACGGTGGCGTGGAGACAGTCCAAGTGTTCTTGGAAGGTCACTACATGAAACTAGCCTCTGAGCCGGAATCAGGTTCGGCGCATGATCGTGCTAATTGCAGGTCACAGTAAGCTTCAAAAACACCTGCATACAATTGGACTGATTTCAGACGATATTTCCAGATTGTGTGAAGAAGAACAACTCGAACTCAGAAGACTCAGACTTCTTGGACATTACTTCCAAACACCATTGGAAATCATGTCTAACTCATCCAAGAACATATTAAAATTTATTCATATATTGATTTGGTAGTTTAAGACGTTGGCATAGAACTGAGTTTCAAATGATGAGAAATGTCTGGCTTATTCTACTTACTGTACACCACAATACATCTCTAATCAAATCAAAACCCAATTAAGTTGTATTTTACTTAAAACTTACAAGCGTAGAACTACCAAATCCTTTTAAAACAAAATCAG
This sequence comes from Beris morrisii, assembly GCA_951812415.1. Classification (NCBI taxonomy): domain Eukaryota; kingdom Metazoa; phylum Arthropoda; class Insecta; order Diptera; family Stratiomyidae; genus Beris; species Beris morrisii. The sequence goes on from OX638311.1 coordinate 23,733,144, forward strand.
AATCCTCTTACACAACGACCATATTACAAATTGTCCAAATTGATAGCAGAGAAAAAAAAGAATAATGTTGTTGTTAACCGAAACCCAGTTGTGTTCCTGTTTCGCCAATCTGACCATATCGAAACTTTTCACAACAATATGCCCGAGTGTGCACAGATTTAATGCGACAAATACTGGAGAGTTTGTCGAAATGGGCTACTTTCCCCAAAGCGCAATCTATGGCATTAACCCAGAATCCATCCTCCTATGGCCTGAGGCACAAGTATTTATAATTTAATAGACATTATGCCGAAGCGCTCTCGAATGGTCACTGGCAAGGACACACGTTTCTATATGATGTACTTATACATATACCTACAGAACAGGACCTTGTTTTAGTGCAACAAAAGGGGATTTAATCGCATTGTCATCAGACAAACAAGGCTGGACTCGATTGGCCTTCGTGCATAGAAAGGACCATGGCTGATTAGACAGACAATGTAGGTCAACATCCCGTAGTAAAGCTGACAAAGTTGCAAAAGTACCGGGTTACAGGGATATTGATGGTAACAGGAGCATTGGATATGGTCACCCTGAGCTGATTTTCTAATATCCTATACAAATTTAACGCAACATGAAAGGAATCTTTATGACCACACCCGAGGTATGGATAAGATAAGCTTGGGTTCGAAGTTTCATTAGAAAATGAACTTGACAGGATTCTCTTGATGCAAATTATTGAGATGAAAGATATGTTACCTTTGCAAATTATTTGAATCTTCTTAGGGGTTTTCTCCTCGAGCAAAAATGGAAAAAAATCTGGAAGTAACACTAGATTTAGGCTTAAAGGCATTGGGTTACTGCTGCATTAGACCTAAAATCAATTTGAAATTAAATACAGAGTATTGGATTATAGTCATCGGTAAAGAAGCAGCAGAGTATTGGATTATAGGGGTTATCTAAAGGGTTATCTACAACTTCTACATCAGTTTGGCTGTGATGACGACCGATGAAACCTCCAATCAACCATTCATTCAACCCTTATGACGAAATTTCATTGAAACTGCCAAGACTCAAAAAGGACCTAATTATTACATCTAACTTTGTACGCCTTTTCAAATTCAACCGAATAATGACAGAACATTTAAGGACATTTGTATTGTTTGTCCAAGGAGTATCTTGACTAGTTTTTGTTTTCGTTGTTCAAACCTAGTGAAAATTAAAAATGGCATCTAAAATTATATGTTCTTTGCTTTATAATAGGTATCCCATTTGTGTTTTAAGAAATTTTGTATGGACTTAAGCTTCGAAACCAACTGCATCTTTATGTTTTTGCGATAATTTAAGCTTCTACTGTCACGGTTCACGAGTGTGTCCAACATTTGAATGATTTAATACACGGAAAAAAATATTCATTGCTTAATTTCCTAGTCATTTATTATTTATTTATTTATTTAAACTGGTAGAGCCTAAAGAAGCCTCACTACTTCTCGAACTGCGACCTAATAGGTATTTTGTTCCTGTCTCTTAACCACTCCCTAGGCCATATCGATTCCTTTGAGAAAGGAGATGATTTTACTCAGGGGAGTCTTCGACAGGTCTTCATAGATGAGAGTAAATCCACCGAGAATCTGCCTTCTCGATCTGGCCACTGCATCACAATCACACAGAATGTGTGCCGTGGTTTCAGATGTGATATCACAGAATCGACATGTATCTAGTGATACTTTACCGATGATCTTAAGGTGATAATTAAGGAAATAATGTCTGGAAAAATATCCCATTATGACCCGTGCGTTATACCTGCTTAAGGAAAGGAATTCCGACGCTCTCCTACTTGAGAAGGTCAGGAATTTCTTTGACTGTCTAAGTTTTGAAAGTGAGTTCCAATAATCTTCCACCTGAAGATTTACCCACTTAAAAATACCATCCTTAATGAAGCCTTTACCTACTCCACAGAATGGTTCCGGGCCAATCATTGGTGAGTTGGCTCCCCGCTTAGCTAGCTGGTCAGCCGATTCATTACCCGGAATACCTTCATGTCCTGGCACCCACATCAGGGTTAGACTATTATGATGTGTATGTGTATGAGTATGACAGTCCCACACAAGCCTAGAACGGAAACAGTAAGATTTCAGCGCTAGCAGTGCCGCTTGGCTGTCAGATAGGATAATAACTGTAGCGCCTTTTGGTTTATTCAGTAGAAGTTTACCTGCGCACAGCTCTATGGCATGTACCTCAGCCTGAAACACAGTGGCGGTTTGTCCCATTGCCGTCCATATTTTACAATTGGGTCCAAATACGCCCGCTCCAGTTCCACTATAGGTCTTAGAGCCGTCTGTGTACCAGACTGAAGCACCTTCCTCAAAATCTGGTAGACCAGATTGCCATGATACACGATCTCCCAGAGTCACCATATATGGTTTCTCAAAATCATATACCTTTGGCATGCTATCGTTTACTGAGTCGGTTAGGTCCTTCTGATTAAATTCCTGTAGAATTTTAAGGTGACCGACAAGGTCTCCTGCCTTGAATTTATTGTACTGCTGTAGCCTTATGGCCTCTCTCAGAGCCTCCTTCTTTATCTCTAAGTGTAATGGGGCCAAGTCTATCATGGCTTCCATTGCAGCAGTGGGACATGATTTAAGTCCCCCTGTAATGCTAAGAACGGCACGCCTCTGAATTTTTTGCAGGGCCTTCTGTGCTGTGATTTGTTCAACCTTTGGCCACCACACCATAGCGGCATATGTGATCATTGGTATTATAATAAACTTGTAGGTCCAGTATACCATATTTGGTCTGAGACCCCAAGTGGTACCACAGAGCCTTCGACACGCCATAAAAGACAATGTTACTCGTGTGGAGATGTTTTTAAGATGTAAATTCCAAGTCAGACACTTGTCCAAGGTAATTCCCAAGTATTTGACATCGGACGAGAATTCAATTGTAGTTCCTCTCACAATCGGGGGCCTTAAGTTTACCTTCCGTCTTCTAGTGAATGGCACTATAATTGTTTACCTCTTACAGTGATCACCAGGTCATCAGCGTATGCTTGAGTCTCAAAACCCTTGATGCTCAGATCCTTAAGGAGATCATCTACAACAATGCACCACAGTAGTGGGGAGAGTACACCTCCCTGAGGGCATCCCTTCACCGCTCTTACAGTGAGACCTTTAATTTCCTAGTCAACATCGGAGGGTGTTTCAGGGTAAAACCTCTATAATAATAGCAAATTAAGCGGTTTCAAAAAGCAAATACAACTATACTGTTTAGTAATATTACCCATGAATTGCAAAATGTTGTTTTTCCTATGAACATAGTTTTTAATACAATTATATACATAGGCAAGTCATAGAACTTCTCGGAATCGTCTTTCATGCGATATGCCTATGATAATAGGAAAAAAATTCCAATAAACATAGCATGTTTCCAATTTTCGGAAAAGAATCGCCTATGTGAACGGGAAAAAAAAGGTACTTGATTTATTTTAACCATTGTGAACAATAGAAATCAAGGTGGAATGATACCCGATAGTACAAAGGATATTCGCCAATTCTATAGGCATTTTTCCTATTTCACGTATTAATCTTCATAAGATATTTTGCATCTTTTTGCAAGTGATATTGAAAAAAAAACTCCATTTACATTGGAAATTAGAAATGATTATTGTGAAAATTTTAATTTAAATATTGTGTAAAATGCAATTTAATATAGTATGCAGACCCACGTAACATAGGAAAATGTACCATACCATTGGAGAAAAACACCAAAAATATCCCGATATTTTGCTTTTCAGCATTGGATATTTACCTAAGTAAGAAAAGATTATTGCCCTACAATCATATGAAAATTCGTAAATTATCATGGTTAAATTTCTAACAAAATTCAAATATATTCCCATGAGACTGCCGGTAATTTGACAAAACTTAATAGGGTTATATCCAACTTTGAAAATGGTTTAATTTCCTAAAAATTATCATAAAACCAAATTAAGCAATGCCAACGGGAGTATACGTATATAAAAAATGGGAAATCCAGCTATAATTTTTTTCCGTGTATGAAAACTCGTGGTTTTAATTGAAATTCATATTTGACAAAACTATAAGTTATAATGTAAGCAGATTCAAATTTACTTGTTTAGGATTACTCATTTCGACCGTACTTAAAACAACGAATGTTTGCGTTCATTCGTACACAGTTTCTTTAATGGGGATGTGCTAAAAGCGCGCAGAATTTGGTGTGAAATACAGTCGAGTCGAATTAAGATTGACGTCACGTACTCAAAATTCAATCAAGATGTATTTATTTATTATTGAAAAATTTAACAGATTGATTTGTCAGACTTTGATATAAAATTGATGAATTAATCTGTACCTTAATAAGAGAATGAGTATTTTCAAAACAGAAAAGATTCTTCCATTTGGGCTTAAGATACATCCTGCAAAGCTGCACAAAACTATCCGGCATTCTTCAACCAATCATAAGACAACCCTCCGCCATTGAAAACAACAATGCGACACGAATCGTCTCTATTAGTCTCCAAAAAGCAATTTCGTTAAAAGTGAATTTCTCATTCATTTCCATTTCAATTTCAGCTCCGTATAATGGACATTCAAACTTGTACAGAACCTATACATGGTAACATTGGTCCTTCATAGTATTCCAGCTAATCTATGCTATAGATGTAGGTACTAAAGCATGGAGCTAGTAGCTCCTTCTAAATACGAAATGAAACTCTATTAACCGTTCTCTCTGGCCATTCAGGCTATATGAAAGATTCAATCTAACAATATCTCAAGAAATAAACCATGTAGTAACACAGGCAATAAACCAAGGATGGTACAAGAAATAGCGCAAAATTTCGTAGTTCACAAGATTTCTGACATATATATATATAAAATCATATAGACAAAGATGGTGTAAGGATGTATACTGGTCCGCCACTAAATAGTACAATAGCTCGAAGCGTCTCCCCAACCAAAGATCAAACATTTGACGTGTGTGTAGAATTTGGCTCCAACCAAAACCAGCTATTTGCAGTTTCATTAAAGGACTTACAAACAAAGAGTCAACCTGGACCTGGAGCATTCCACTCCTGCAATACTTCACATCTAGATGTAGCAAGATGTTCGATGTTCGTAGTAGCTATAGGTCCTTCGTATAGACAACCGTCCACCACCATCCCAAAGATAAATCTACAGAAGAGTGAAGTCAGTCAACAAAGAAGTACGGGGTAAATGAGCCGAAAAAAAGCTCCAAACATGCTTGTAAGCTCGCTGGAGATTAGATTCGATTCAAAGGACTTGATGTATTATATGACGTCATATAGTTCTAGATGGATAGATATCTATAGCTTGTGGGTGTAGTGTCCCAGTACGTGTATAAGTCACTCGAAATTGTTCGAATTCCATATGCTCGTGTTTATGCTATGGGCCGCTATAAATTTAGATGAAAATTTCAGGACCCAGCTTTCTAACAACTTTAACTTGATTAGAATTTTATTTTGTTGGGCTCTATGTCGTTTAAGTGCTTGGATATAAGCCACGGCCCTTAAGAGGATACTGAGTGAAAGGCTTGTCATATGGTTAAGATGAATCCTTAGATTTGAGGATATTCTTGAGACGTCGATAAGGATTTAGAAAACTTATTTGAAGCAAGGGATAATATTAAACTTACGGATTTTGTTTATATTATATTTTATTGAGGAGCATTCAAATTAAATGATTTCATATCATATGTTTCTTCGTTTCTTGTTTTATAAAATTTTTGATATTAATTCCTGTTTTGAATATTATTACATTGATCCCAATTTGGCGGATATGATATAAGGGTATACAGAAAGAAATATAAAACAGATACCGAAAATATCTGATTATTTAAATTTTCTCCCTACCACTGATTTCAATTGGATTAAGAAATGCAGTGTTTCCACTATCGCCTTCATGTACGTAGGGCATGTGCGATGAGCGCGAATGTCTAGGCGATAGTGGAAACAGCACATACGTGCACTAAGCACATCCCCTTGATGTGCGTCAAAATCCGCCATCGAAGCGAATGTCCAATGCGAATGTTTTTGGCACTGGTAGGGCTAGCAAGTGTTCAGTTTAGTCCCAGCGGGAATACGAGTAATATATTATGTACTGTATGTAATATTATAGTTTATGCAAGATTATTAGAATGTGTCTTTTTCTCATTCTGAAAAATGTATAGAAATGTATTCCTTCAACATTCCAGAAAAAATTTAGCATGAAAATAATGGTAATTCTTCCATCCATTGAATAGGAATCTTTATGAAAAGCATTCTTCATAACGCTTTTTCCCGCTGGAGTAGTGTCTTTGCATAGGCAATAGTGGAACGCTACATCTTGCTCTAAGCACATCCCTTTGATGTGCGTCCAAACACCGCCATCGACCCAAATGTAAGCGATTCTCGATTTGAGTTGCAAACTAACGCGAATGTGCCGTTTCCACTTACGCATACGCGCTAGTACGCATCATCCAATGCACATGAAGGCGATAGTGGAAACGCGGCAGTATGATTGGCGTCTACTTGAGAACAAGTATTCGCACTAACACAAATATTCACTATCTTGAAAGCGGTCAATGCGCGTCTCAATGAAAACCAGTAAATTTCAGTCTGTTTGAATATGTTTTTATTTTTCGGGGTTTTTATGTATTAATCGTCATGACTTTGATAACAAGTGATGTATTCTGTCTACAGCAATCGATATTGACATTACATTGTATAAGTTTAAAACGCTTAATTTGCTCAAAGTACGAACCTGCGATTTTAAAAAAAGACTGACAATTTTGTGTTAAACCCTACAAATGATCTATTTGATTTGATTTCATTTATTTTCATAATATTCTCATGTGTTTAGCTTATAATCTAGTTTAGATTCTACAGTAATCAAACTACTTTATGGTCTTTGCAACTTTAATATTTCTTCCTACAAATCAGTGGCGTGGCGTGATAGTTCAACAAGGGGAAGCAATTAGTTAATATACAAAATTTATTATTATTATTCTACCTACAAATTTACTGCGTATTAATTAAACCTCCTCCATTAGCTACTTTTAACATTACTAATACAAAAGCACCCAGCAATCACGAACGGGAACCAGGAGGCTATTTGGAACTTTATTTTTTAAGGTTGTCAGTCGCAGTCACCTACACCGCATCTAATCATTACACGCGTTCCGGACTTCTAACAAAAAAAATTATAAAGTTTCGCCCACAGTATTGGCACATTTTTTTTTATTTATTTACGTATTTTTTTGAATAGAAGAGTCAATAGAAGTAAAACTGAATTCGATCTTATTAACCCTAAAAAATTTTCGGAATTCGTGAAAACCTCCAAGGGTTTAATATCGAAAAATGCTTGCATCAGATTTTTCTTCGAATATATTTAAAGCCTTTAGAAATAAAAGTGTATTGAATATCTCATTAGACCCAATATATGGAAATTCGTGAAAATGTACACAACCACCTTACACCCCCTAAGGGGTTGGATATCGACAAATTTAAAAAAAAACATTTCAAGGCGCTTACATAAAGAACACGCAGAAGTAAAATTTATTTCGGCATATCCAATATATATAACGAAATCGTGAAAATGTGGAAAAATCCCCTTTCACGGACATTTGTTTTACTCAACCTCTATGCCATAACAATCTGAATTCTTTTCCTTTAATTACTTCAGTAGCATTCGTACATATACGTACTAAGTTCCAACTTTCTTCTTCATAAGCCGTTTCTGAGATTTAAAAAACCACTACATACCCCCTGCCTTGCTACGCATATTAAAAAATTGTTTCTAGGATACCTCTTTATTGGCTCTATGTAGTAAATTTTTAGCTTTCTATGGTTTGTAGTTTTTGAAAAATAAAAATCGATATTATTTTCTTTCCCCCCCCCCCCCCCTCCAACATTTTTGCCCTGTTAGAAGTCTATTGGGCCTAACTCCTGTAAAATCTCTAAGATCATGTATGGTACGGTTCTTGAGATATACAAATGAAATTTTATTAAAAATGGCTATCGTCCCACTTTTGTGCTCCACCTCTCAAAAATTTTAATGGGCTCCACTTGTAATCCTATATACACAAACCAAATTTTACCTTCCTGGTATAATTGGTTCGCAAGATATTCTAATCCAAAGTTTTTTACCCCAACCCCTACCCACCACCACCTGATTCAAAAATTTTAGCTTTTGGTTAATCTCCTATTATCCCTTAAGGCAACTACGAAGTTTCAATCTTCTGACATAAACCGTTCAGAAGATACGTATTTTAGAATGTTTCAACCCCAGCTTTCAAGCACTTCGAACATATTCCTTTCCCCTCCACTCCCACACTCCTCAATCCTTATCGAAATTTTTTTTTGCAAATATGTCCACTATCATAGTTCTACATAAGTTTCAAGTTTCAGCCTCCTAGCGTAAGTGGTTCCTGAGATCTAAAAACCAAATTAAATATAATTCAACTATTTATATTTACCCACAATTCAATTCCTAACTTCGATCAGAATTCAATTCCTATCCTACTCTGGTAGCACTTATTTCTTATCAGTTCTCTGCTTGCTGAAAGCTTCACCGCTGCAGCCAGGAATGTGTGGAAGCAAATATTTTATTGCTTCCACCGCGCCGTGTACGAACATTTTTTTTCATGACGTCACAGTGGGCTTACTACGGAATGAAATGAACGCTCATAGATGCAACTTTCAAATTGCTTCCATGTGTCTTCTTCTTGGACTCTTTTCGCTTGCCTTTATCGTGGTGTTGCCAAATCGGCTGTGTGCGATATTCGCGAGTAGTTTCTTGCGAACTTTTATTTAAACTGTGTTAAAGAAAATTTTTGAAACAAAAATTTTTTTCGCGATTTTTCTGCGCGATTTAGAAAACGCATTTTAGATATAATATTTTTCAGCAAAATGTAAGGGAAGCAATGCTTCCCTTGCTTCCATGGACGCCACGCCACTGCTACAAATGATCTACAATACTGCCGTTCGACCTCACTCTAGATAATGGATGTTTGTGCTAGTTCGCATACAGTTACTCTAGCATCTACTCTATACTATTCCTTTTTATTATATTTATTTATAATTCTGTCAAAACAAAAGTAAGATTCGAAAACACAACGATTTAGGGCCATATAATCGATACCATTCTGTTAGTTAAGCAGTCCTGTTAGTGCTGAATTGAAAAACGGCATACTATACGTATATGTCGCTCGCAGTTGGTTAACTTTAACTTTACTGAAGGGTGTATAACCTCAAAAGTATTTTCAGAATAGTTGGGCCGTCTATTTTGAGTATGCGAATTTGAAAACGCATGTTAGCAATGGTAAGTCCGCCATGTTTGCTACTGATAACTTAACAATTTGCTAGTGGATAGAGCAGTATGTGGGCCATAATCTCGGAACACTTATGTTGCGGCACAAAATCAGTTCTTCAATGACGTCTAAACTGAACTTAGAAGGTGTCGTTCTGCAGCCATAGAAAACCATGGCTGTTTGTAGTTTTTCGATGATGCCATCCTGAATGTGACAGTGGCAGTTATTCTTGCCTACATAGAGGCGAAGTCGCAGTTGCTATTGTAATTAAGATGAACTGCGAAGTTGAACTTCGGTTGAAATCGCAGTCGCAGTCGAGGTCGGTGTTCTATTTTGTACTTAAGGTCCTCCGATTGAGAGAGTTTTCTTGTGCGCACATAAAATAATGCGAAAGAGATTTTTTCTCCTAGTACTTAATTGTCGAAGGTTTTCTCCTAGTGCTGGTCACATGCGGGAAAAAAGTCGCTGTTATTTTAATCTGACTATAGTTACGATCATTTTCATTTGTGTTGCCAGCCATTCATGCGTTTATAATACTGATACGTACCCATATGATGACTTATCTGGAGATTAAACCTGAGATGCCATGCTTGAACCCTCTACCTATGCGTAGTAAGCATAATAGTCATTATGATGTAATTCACGAGTTAAACTAAAAAGTGCAACTTAAAATAAATTATTATTGTTATAGGACATATTACATGATCCAAAGGTCACCTACAGACCCAACGGCAACATCAACTCCCATGCAATTATCTGGGGAAAAAATGTTATCAACAATACAAACCAAATTACTCCTCGTTTAACTTAATAAGAAAATCATGAGCTCATCAGGATTTAATCACAGTTCCATCGTGCGGCTATACCTCCGTCTCCCATTACATCACATCCATCAGCATTCTCGTCTTCTGCGTCAAATTATGACTCCATTCTGTAACAGTAGAAAGCGCGACATGAGAAGACATTTTTCTTGTACTGTTTCGAAATATCTTAAATGTTGTTATTAACGACAAGCACTCGTCGCACTAACTTACAGGTAAATACACGGTACGTACTTGCATAGTGCCGTGTACCATCTCCAACATTACGCACGCCTAAGCAATTCTAATACGGATAATTGTGTTGCACTCGCATTGCCCAATTGCTCGTACTCGTTCCATGCGCTTGCGGCCGAATACTTCGGGCACAATATACGAAGACTGACCCCCTCACAGGTAAGCAAAACCTATCACGCATCAGTCTTAAATGTTTTTTATTAAACCGACGTCTTGACGACATCACAAAAGCGCTTAGACGAAAAAATGAAGCATCAATCAGATTCGTCGCGGGGCAAAAGCTAAGATAAAACCACTTTGTCCATCTGATGGACAGTCAATAGTTAAATTATTTAATCTTCCAGATTCTTTTCTAGTGGGTACGGAACGCCTCAGGTGGAATTTGTATAGTGCAGTTTAAACTTTTAGAATATTCCCGAAAAGGCGGTAATTATTTTTTAATTTCTTAAGCTAACGGAATTTTAATCGTGTAGGTGTTTTTTGACTGTCAGTAGTTAAGTATTCTTCGTAATTTAAGGTTGATTATATTGATGAGGTACGATGGAATTAACAATAATCAGGACAAAACAAAAGTAATAACGCAAATGAGACCAGAAAAGCCTATCTGAAAAAGCATTCCTACTGCGGACTAGAAATTAGAAAGCCTTTGCTTGTTATTCAATCATTTCAAAAAACCCGTTCAGAATCCGCCTTTCGGTTGTCAGAAGGTTCTGAAAGCAAATTAATTATCCAAAATTGTGTCCCGGACTTCCACGCTCAAATTTGTAAAACTGCGTCCGGACTATTGCCAAAGTTTTTTTTTTAATATTTAGCGACTATACCGGTTTTTCGATGCTCTAATATAAATCGTTTTTGTGATATAAACATACTGCAGTCACGATCGGCTGCAAGCCAATCGTATAATACTCTAGATGAATACTGAACTCCGATTTATATTGTAGTTGGGGATAAAGTAGAATTACGTGTGTGCATGTTGTATATCCTTTATTAAGGACTGCCATTAGATTGCTACTCAAACCTAAAAGACAATATTCAGTGTTTAATTTCATATCTTAAACTGGGTAAGTCATCGAACAAAAATGTCCTTTTTGAAGGACTTTCACATGGGAGGTGCAGGAAGGACTCACTCGATTTCTTACATATTTATCCTTTTCCTTGGAATTAGTTAAAAATGAACGTGTACAAAATTTCAAAATCGTAGCTTAAAGCGTTCAAAAGTTATCGAAAATATTGTTGAACACGTGCCTTAGGGACATTTTGTATGGCAGCTACCAGAAGGAGTAAAAGGATTTCGCTGATTAGTAAACTCGAACTTTGTTTTTACTCAAAATTAATTTGTACAAAATTTCTAATTCATAGCTAAAAGATTACTTGAGTTATAGTAAGTTCCGTAAATTAAGTGAAGGCATTTTTACAGGATATTTGTATGGCAGCTACACGAAGGACTAATAGGATATTCTTCATAATCATACATTTAGCTCCAACTATTGGAAAAATAACACATACAAAATTTCAAAGACGTAGCTTAAACCCTTCTGAAGTTATCGAACAATATTCTTGAACACGTATTTTAAGGACATTTTGTATGGCAGCTACCAGAAGGAGTAAAAGGATTTCGCTGACAAGTAAACTCAAGCTTTGGTTTTACTGATTTGTACAAAATTCCGAATTCGTAGCTAAAAGGTTACTTGAGTTATAGTGAGTTTCGTAAATTAAGTGAATACATTTTGACAGGATATTTGTATGGCAGCTACACGAAGGACTAACAAGATTTTCTTCATAATTATATATTTAGCTCCAACTATTAAAAAAGTAACACACACAAAATTTCAAAGTCGTAGCTTTAGGCGTTCCGAAGTTATTGGTAAATATTCTTGAACACGTGTTTTAAGGACATTTTGTATGGCAGCTACCCGAAGGAGTAGGACGATTTTGCCCGTTAACGAACTTAGCCTTACAAATTCAACCAAACATCCAGATTCAAAATTTCAAGATCCTAGGTGAAGGCGTTCTTGAGTTATCGTGTTCACGGACAGACGGACGGACGGACGGACGGACGGACGGACGGACGTCAAGCGGATTTGAGGTTTTTGGGCACAAATAAACAAAAAATAATATATAACTTTTTTTCGTCCGAGGCTTGGTTCTATGCGTTACAAACTTTTGGGCTGGATTAAACTTATAATACTCTATATGATTTCATCTAGAGTATAAAAACTCGCATTTAAGCATTTCCACCACTTCTTCCTCGGGGTGTGTAGTGTACCCACTGGTCATCAACATAAACTTCCAAAAGTAAAAGTTTAGAGGTAATGTTTGAAAGGGTTCTTTTTTTTATTGATTCCGCCATTACACAGGGTATAAAAACTCTATCAGACAAGGGAGAATGGAAGGGATTTGTGTTTGGAAGAGGAAAAGTAACGATGAGTGTTTCGATTGAACTGCAGCAAATATAAACATAAGTTGGTAGACTATTCCACAAACGTATGAGATTACACGAGTTCTTCTGAACGATCGCCATGAAAAGTATTGTTGCAGGTGTAAATTGGCAACCCGAGCGGCTCATTGTGAACATCCAACAACAACCATCCAAAATCTTCGGACACCCAAAATATCCTAGAAATCTCTTGCAACTTCTCGTATGTAGAATATATTTCTTGTGAGATCCAGATACCCCACCGAGGAATCTCTCGACTCAAAACATGCAGTTTACAAGCGCCGCAGATCTTGCATATAGCCAACTTTTACTTCGGTGAAGCGAGACTACGGTCCGCTCTACGCGAAAGTGTTCGTAACGCGATTTTGATTAGAAGCAGCGATCTGGCAATGATCGAGTAGTACATAAAATCGGAAAGGGTTCCAGTGGTGCGATTACTTAAAAAATTTAAAAAAATTTTATAAATAGACTGAGTAGGCCCCTTGAAGTGACCAAATTTAGACGGGTGTGATGTAAGGGGGGAGGAGGTGGGTGCGTTTTAGACGGAAAATTTTGGTTTCTAGATCTCAGCAACCGCTTATGCTAGGAAGCTGAAACTTGGAATTTATATAGAGCTTTGATAGTGGACCCATTTGGATAAAAATTGTCAATATCCGTGAAGGGATGTAGGAGTGGGAGAAAAGTAATGCGTCCGAAATGCAAAAAAGCGAGATTGACACATTTTCAAATCCATATCTCCTAAAGGGTTAATGTCACAAAATTGAAACTTAATGAATATCTGTAGTTATACTAGGAGAATAGATCGGATACAATTTGTTGAGTGGGGGCAGTGGCGTCCGAAGAGGGGAGGGGTGAAAAACTTTAGATTACGATATCTCACGATCTAATTTCACCAGACAAATAAAATACGGTTTCTGTATTAAGGTAGACAAATGCAGTTTGCTGAAAGTAAACTTTTTTAAGGGGGTGGTGGAGCATGAAAGTGGAGGTGATGCGAATTTTTCTAAAAAATCACTTCTCATATCTCAAGAACAGTGTACGATAGATGCTTAAAATTTGTTGGTGAGGGTGTAGAGGGTGAGGGTGGGGGTGGGGGAGGGTGGAAAGGAAAAGATTCTGATTTTTATATCTCGAGAACCTATACCGATATAAAGCTGAAACTTGGTATTTAGATAGAGCTATAATAGTAGCATGTTGGAAAAATATAATTTTTTATAGGGGTAGTATGGTACGGGTGTGGGGGTGTTTTTTCTATCTATAGAACGGCTTATGCTACAAAGTTGAAACGCGGTATGTATATGTAAATCAACTAGAGAAGTAATTTGGATAAAAAAAAATTCAAATATCCATTGACGTTCGGAAGGGGGGCGAAAAAAATTATCAGTGAAAATGGAATGCATATATTTTCAAGATTTTCGTCATATCTATTAGGTCTTTTGCAAAAATTTAATTAATTTTTATTCTACGGATTCTTCATATAAATACCTAGAAAGCGTTTTCAGGACTTTTTTAAATTCGACCACTAATGGGGTGGAAAGGGGGTTGTATATTTTTCACGAATTCTGCCTTATTCCTCAGGTCTGATCAGATATCGAATATCTATTCATTTCCAAGATCTTGCGTAATTATCTCCTAAAACTCCTTTTCAACTGTTTTCCTTTTTCAACCCTTAAGGGGGTATAAACGGGTTGAACACGTTTTCACAAATTCCGTCAAATCTTTTAGAAGTGATAAGAAATTGAATTGGTTTTTACTTTCTCGTGTTGTCTTCATATTTATCTATTAACTCCTTTAAGGATTTTTGGATATTCAACCCCCAAGTGGGTGTAAGGAGGTTGCATATCTAATGATATATCGAATTCGTTTTTACTTCCTAAGGTTTCCTATATAAGCGCCAAAAAGTCAATTTCAGTATTTTTAGATATTCAATCCTAAGTGGTGAATGGGGGTTGTATGCTTTTCAAAGCTTCGACATATTTCTTAGGTTTGATGAGATATTAGATCGCTTTTCACTTCCATTGACTTTTTATATAATCGCCTACAAACCCATTTCTCAATTTTTCGATACTCAACCCCTCAGGGGTTTGCATATGTTTTCACATGCCATCCCTTAGTTCTGATGTGATATAAAATTGGTTATTACGGCATTTGATGTAATGACCTAAAAACCAATTCCAAGTTTTTTCGAATTTCAAGAACCAGGGGGGTGTAAAGTGTTTGCTTACGTTTTCACAAATTTTTCAAAATAATTCGTGTCTCATGAGATATCAAGTTGCTTTTCATGAAATCGTCTAAAAACCTGTTTCTCAATTTTTTCGAAATTCAAACCACAAGTGGAAGTAATGGGTTTGTATACGTTTTAACAATTTGTCATATCTCTTAATTTTGATAAGGCAGCAAATTCGTTTTTACATCTATGGGCTTTTAGTGTACATAATATACCGAAATTTGAATAGTCTACCACACACGGGCTTTTCCGATGTTCAATTGGCTAAAAATCTCTATTTTAAATATTATTTTTTTAAGAACAAAACTAACTTTCCAAGAAACCTCATAATTTCGAAACAACTGATGATATAGGTACTCCGACTTTGACCGCTCCCCAACTTTGACCCGATAATAATAAAATTTCGCCCAGACCATTGGCAGGGTTTTATTTTGTTTAGTTTTTAAATCTTTTGCTTTCATTTGTCCTTTTCCATGTCGTTTTACCTCTAATACAAGGACACTGTATTGACAGGGTTGGTACTGGTACTCGAGGAGAACATTTCTGACACAATTTCTGATGCAATTTTCCAGATTGCCGATCTGTACAATTTTATTGTATTTAGATCTTCAGGCTGAGAAGAAGTGTAGCCACGACACGGATGAATAATTGGATAATACACAATCCGATGAGTCAAGGCAGCTCGATGGTGGATCAGTTCCTTCGGTACTTGTTCAAAACAGTTTTCATACTGGCCTCTTCAATGAAGGTTCTTCAAATGTCATGCCTTCAATGAACATAACTAGGGCAGCGATCAATATCAGTCGAGATATGCATGTGGATCTTCAAATGAGAAGCCCAAAACGTTACCCAACAATTTTTTTAAAAAAAAAACCTCTGTGGTATCTGATGGCAGTAATGCACATTCTGAATTTTACATCTAAAGAACTTCAAACATGGGACTTATGAGGAGCTCATCTCTTTGATTAGAAATAAACATACTGCAGTCACGATCGGCTGCAAGCCAATCGTATAATACTCTAGATGAATACTGAACTCCGATTTATATTGTAGTTGGGGATAAAGTAGAATTACGTGTGTGCATGTTGTATGTCCTTTATTAAGGACACCTATTTGATTGGTACTCAAATCTAAAAGACAATATTCAGTGTTTAATTTCATATCTTGAACTGGGTAAGTTATCGAAAAAAATGCCCTCTTTGAAGGACTTTCACATGGAAGGTGCAGGAAGGACTCACTCGATTTCTTACATATTTATCCTTTTTCTTGGAACCATTTAAAATGAACGTGTACCAAATTTCAAATTCGTAGCTTGAAGCGTTAAAAAGTTATCGAAAAATATTGTTGAACACGTGTCTTAAGGACATTTTATATGGCAGCTACCAGAAGGAGTAAAAGGATTTCTCTGATTAGTAAACCTGAACTTCGTTTTTACTCAAAACTAATGTGTACAAAATTTTCAATTCATAGCTAAAAGATTACTGGAGTTATAGTAAGTTCCATAAATTAAGTGAAGACGTTTTGACAGGATATTTGTATGGCAGCTACACGAAGGACTAATAGGATTTTCTTGATAATCATACATTTAGCTCCAAGTATTGAAAAAATAACACATACAAAATCTCAAAGACGTAGCTTAATCCCTTCTGAAGTTATCGGCAATATTCTTGAACACGTGTTTTAAGGACATTTTGTATGGCAGCTACCAGAAGGAGTAAAAGAATTTCGCTGATTAGTTAACTCGAACTTTCCTTTCACTCAAAACTAATTTGTACAAAATTCCGAATTCGTAGCTAAAAGATTACTTTAGTTATAGTGAGTTTCGCAAATTAAGTGAATACATTTTGACAGGATATTTGTATGGCAGCTACACGAAGGACTAACAGGATTTTCTTCATAATCATAGATTTAGCTACAACTATTGGAAAAATAACACATACAAAATTTCAAAGACGTAGCTTAAACCCTTCTGAAGTTATCGGCAATATTCTTGAATACGTGTTTTAAGGACATTTTGTATGGCAGCTACCAGAAGGAGAAAAAGGATTTCGCTGATTAGTAAACTCGAACTTCCATTTCACTCAAAACTAACTTGTACAAAATTCTGAATTTGTAGCTGAAAGATTACTTGAGTTATAGTGAGTTTCGTAAATGAAGTGAATACATTTTGACAGGATATTTGTATGGCAGCTACAGGAAGGACTAACAGGATTTTCTTCATAATTACATATTTAGCTCCAACTATTGGAAAAATAACACATACAAAATTTCAATGTCGTAGCTTAAACCCTTCTTAAGTTATCGACCAATATTCTTGAACACGTGTTTTAAGGACATTTTGTATGGCAGCTACCCGAAGGAGCAGGACGATCTTGCCCGTTAACGAACTTAGCCTTACAAATTCAACCAAACATCCAGATTCAAAATTTCAAGATCCTAGGTGAAGGCGTTCTTGAGTTATCGTGTTCACGGACAGACGGACGGACGGACGGACGGACGGACGGACGGACGGACGGACGGACGGACGGACGGACGGACGGACGGACGGACGTCAGGCGGATTTG
The DNA here is from genome assembly GCA_951812415.1 of Beris morrisii. Lineage (NCBI taxonomy): Eukaryota > Metazoa > Arthropoda > Insecta > Diptera > Stratiomyidae > Beris > Beris morrisii. The sequence continues at coordinate 23,750,736 of OX638311.1, forward strand.
AGGTTTTTGGCCACAAATAAACAAAAAATAATATATAACTTTTTTTCGTCCGAGGCTTGGTTCTATGCGTTACAAACTTTTGGGCTGGATTAAACTTATAATACTCTATATGATTTCATCTAGAGTATAAAAATACAATATGGCTACAGTCGGGGCACACCATTATTCAAATATTTTTCTTTTTCGGTGTACTCGGTATATACTTTGGTCTTCTTAATATTCAACCAGTTCCAAACAAAACGAATTATACTACAGTACAGCTAGAAGCCAGCAGATGTCAGCCGCTAACGCTTAGGAGAAAAGACAAAAAGTAACGAACTAACACGTTTATCGATTTGATTTCATTTTTATCCCAATTCGATTGTTTAAAAGTACAAAAAGTTGAATAATACAATGCTAAAGGTCGGAAAATCGAGTTTCCTTTTAGAACTTCTTACTAAAATCAAAGTCTTCCTCGAAATGATGATGATGTTCGTCATCATCGAAACGCCTGGTCGCAGAATGATGACGATGATGCTGATGAATATGCCGCGGACTAGAACTAATTGGCCGGCCATGATTGGCCGCCGTCGATGGTACAACGAGGTCATCGTAGCGAGGACATGGATGCTCTCCGCCCGGCGATGCTGATTCGTATCGCCGCGAAAGCATAGTGAATTCCTGATGAGCATTGCAGAGCGTTTGCAAGCGATGCAGCAAATCGGTCTCAGGTATGTCACGTAGGTGCAACGTACGTGCCACCGATGTTCGAAACGTTTGCAGGTGAGATAGCCGATGATGAGCATCGGTTAGCTGCGTCTTCATGTGCGCTAAGTCGTCGCGAAGAGACTACAGAAAAAAAGAAGAAAATTAAGATACGATTATGATGCGGTCATAAATATGTCGGAAGAAGTGAGTTCATTACATGAATAAGAGTTTCGTCACGACAACGACGTTCTTGAGAAGTTTCTACCGTAGAACGAGACCGTTCCTTCAACGTTGTCATCTGGGTCTGGAGCCGGCCACGTTCATTTTCCAGGTCGCAGACCTTCGAGCTTAGTTCGTCGATTTTTCGAGCTCGTTCTAAAGACGCTATCTGCAAGAGTCATGGATCTCAAAGTTCTAACTATTCTCTTAGTTCGTTAATTCTTGTTGATCTTACCTTATGTTCCGCTGCTTCCACCAGCTGTGCCTTGACCTCAGACAATTGACTCTTTGTTTCCATTAACTGCTGTGATAACTTCTCAATTTGTTTCGTTGATCTACGAATACGATTGAAAGCATCATCCCGTTCAGCCTAAATAGAACAGGAAATATTGTTACGCTAATAAATGGACTTAATGTCGCGCTACTTCGAAGTACACTTCTAATCAAAAGTTCAACATTCTAGGCTGCACCGTTCATGAGATACAGTGCCGCAATTCCAATTTGTATCTTTTGCTACTTCTACCGTTTCCACAAAGGGTCTACCAATGCGTCTAATGAGTATATTAATCAGTCGTTAGAAAAGATATTGAAAATTTAAAATAAGAAGAAAATTTGAGAGTAACGTTCTCATAAGATTCTGGTTACGAAAATTGGAATATTGTTTGTGGGGATGAAAAAATTGCACAGAAGCGATACAAGTGGACAGAAAGTGATAGTAGGAAAAATTACGATTATGTACAAATACCCAATATATTCTTACATACCAGCAACATGCTTTTTCCTCTAGCGCCATCTTCCAGTAAAGCCAATTTTCTTCTGAGAAGTTCCAAATGAAGATCACGCCTCTGAACTTGTTCCCTTAGTACGCGGACTCGTCTCTGAAGTGCGTGCATTGCAGAGGTCTGAAAAATCATTAGAACCGTTAACAACTTTTCAAATCTGTAACATGAAAACAGGACCTCCTTAAGCGGCATATCATGGCATGAGCGTTCTCGCCTAACTTTTGTTCCACTGCTGTGATGGCGATGATGATGTTGATGTTGAAGAGGGTGGCTTTCGAAACAGTTCTAAAACGAATAGTTCTCTAACATAAGTCAGTTTATGAGCAACTTACCTACCTTGTCGCAAGCATGAACGTGGTGATCGTGATGTACAGCGAGACGTTCAGCCCTTTCTAGTAAGCTTTCGCCTAGAATGGTGGTATCAGTTCCTTGCGCTGGCGGCGAAGTACATTCGCTCCAGCAAAGTGCTCGCGATAAACGCACCAAGTATTCACTCAGCGTCATATGCTCGTTTCGAAGATCATGTATTTCGGCATTAGCTTTCTCCAGGCGTTCCTCCAAGGCGCATTTCTGCGCTTCTTCAGTTCGAATTCGACAATTAGATGTTTCGTGGCTTTCCCGATGCCGAACTGCTTCGACTGATAGCTGATCGCGTAAGGTATGAAGTTGCTGAAAAATAAGATGTGCTAGAATAGTGATCATTTCGGAAACGACTAGCTTTTTATTGCACTATTACATTGTGCATGGTTTGGCTCTCGCTCACAATCTCTCGAACTTTGTCCTTGATCAGTGTCTCACATGGTTCGGGTGCATTAACGATCGACGCAAGGCCACGTAAGAATTGCAAACGATCGCTTTGGAAACGATCGATATTGGTCTGTAAGCGATGACAGCGTGACTCGAAACCTCGCAATTCTTCTCGAAGCTTTTCGTTATTGATTTCATTTTCGGTCAAGCGATCGCGAGTCAATTGAAGGTCGCGGTCTAACTGGCGAGTTCTGGTCTCCAGTTCGTGATTATGTCCTTGCAATGCTTCCACTTGTGACGCTAGTCGTTGCTTTTCAACGCTTGAAATTGATTTCAAATTCAACAGTTCAGACTCGCAGCCATTTAAAGTTTCACATGTCGAAGTCATCTGTGGTGCGAAAATGATCAAAAGGAAATTAAATTTTATGTTAGAAATTTGATACCTTAGACCTTAATCGTTGCAGTTCTGCTACTAGTTCAGCAGCTTTATTCAGCACACATTCGGGATTCAAATGTGTGGCCTCACACAGATCTATACCGAGACAAACACATAGCTTACGTAACAATTCGTGGAAATGAGTTTTAGCCTGATCTTTGTGGTTCTCTTCGTTGGTTACGTCGACTTCAAGACGACGAACACGACTCATAAGCTCCTTGGTTTTATCCTCCAGACTTCTTTTATCGCGTTGCAGAGTTTGGATTGAGGTCTCACTTCTCGTTTGAAGGTTTCGTTCACGCGATTCAATAGCTTGAACCCGACTTTGTAACGATCCGATCAATGCCGACTGCCGAGCTGTTTGCGCACGTAGAGCCTCACATTCAGTATCCTTGGCACATAAGGAACTCTTCACTTCAGTTATCTGGGTAAAAAGATTGGATTTAGCTGGATCATTTTTTTAAAGGCTTAGCCATACTTCACTCATAAGACGATCACGCTTGTACGATGCAGCAGCCAACTCGCTTCGAAGCGTTGTTACCAAATCTAGAGAATGGGTGACATGATCGACTGCTAGACTCGAACTGCATGGTGGATCGACCTAAGAAGGATATAAGATTTTGGAAATGTATTTTAATAAAAGCCAGCAAAACTTTTCTTTGCGGAACTCCTAATGCTCCCTTATGAAATATCGCGTGCTGTAGCCTCTTTCAAGCTGAAAGAAACATCCATCCAAAATTTGCAACTGATTCTAATCACAGAAACTTTTAAACAATGTCTCCAAGTCTATGCAAACAAAACTAGGACAAACTACAAACTGTCTCAATAACGGACATTTTAACCTACATGATGATGCAGATGAGGAGAATGGGCAGATTGGTATCCTGTATGAGTGTGTCCATGTCCATATCCATGTCCTTGTCCATGTCCTTGTCCATGTCCGGAATGGTGATGATTGTGACCATAAAGATGATGCTTGGACATTGTTTCCAAATTCTACAGTAAACTGAAATGTATTTGAAGGAATTTTTCCCTTAAAGCCACGTACTACTAAGCCGACCCGAAAATAGTGTAACCGAACTGAAATCAAGCCAAAGACTGAAAATTCCAACAGGAATACAATCCAGCTTTTGTCTTCAGTTCGTTATAACGTTGCTACTGGATTCAGGACATTCAGGCAAAACAGAGATTTACGTACCAGTCGATTCCTGAATATTTTTTCAAAGTCTATAGGCGGGACTACAAAAAGAACAGGAATTCTAATCAGGAATGGGGAGATACCAATGCTTCCTAACTCTGAAGGAATTCAATGTAAGCCACCTAGACCATAAATCGTTTCCAGGATAGGAAAACACGCCAGAAAACCATGGCTACCAAACTATTTGTTTATTTCGAAGGGATTTAATAGGGAACAATATCGTTAATGGCATGTTTTCCGGGACTTTTATAAACGATTCATGAATTTTAATTGCACGGGAATTTCATGTATAATTCATTGATTAAACGTTATCCTTTTTTGAAGACAATTTATGATTAATCATAGATTTCGGTAAGCAAGTTCTAATGAAACAGGAAAATAGAAACTAATCCTACTTTAAGCCAAGTTACTTTAATTTAGTTCCGCTAACAATAATTTGCTATAGACTATGCTGCCTATTCGATATCTGGACTAAATAATTTCTTGGCTTCTGTACCTGTAAACAATTTAGAACGGATATGTCATATCTAAACCTTTCGCAAAGCTTCTATTTTATTCCATTATTTTAATAATATTAGGGGTTCCCCTCCCAAATGAAATTTCCTGAAAACATTTTAATTCGTTTCCTGAAAGACTCAAGAAATAGATGAGCCACGAGACGGAAATATTATAAATTTTTTTTTATTTAAAGGCGTAGTTCAATTCGTTGGTAAACGATATCTAGTCACTCCATTGGGTAGCTCCCATACAAAAGTTCATAAATCACAGTGTCGTTTATGTGAAAAAGATCCCAACGACCACGCCGGCTATGTTTATTGTCGAGTTTAAACATTGTTTTTCCTCCAGTTTAATTAATATTTTAATTCGTTACAACTTTTCCGAACTAATGTAGAATAAAAATTTGTTCAACATATGAATTTTATTTTAACCTCAATTCACTCGTTTTGAGTACAATTTTTTAATACACTGCAAGATCTGTATAAATTTAATTAGTTTCAACTTTCTAGCATAAGGCGTTGACGAGAAATGACAATCAGAAAGTTATTATTCCATCTACATCTCTGTACTCCACTGATCACATATAACGTCTTGAAAAATGGTTCAGTGATATTGCTATTAATATTGTTGCATGTGTACCCTGACAGCCTGAGCGATTCATCATAAACATCCAACAACAACCATCCAATACCTTTCGTCACCCAGAAATCTCTCGACATATCTCGCATGCAACAGCTATTTCTTGCGAGCTCGACACATACTACCAAATATGCGGGAAATCTCTCGACTCGACAGATGCAGTATACAAGCTCTGCAGAGCTTGCAGTCAATTTTTACAGTTAAAGCGAGACGACCGTCCGTTCTGCGAGAAAGTGCTTGTAAAGGAATTTCGATGGGTAGCAGCGATCGAGCAGTGATCGAATAATACATGAAATCGTGACCAATAGTAAATTATTTGTGATTATTGAAAGCGAGTTAATAGTGTTGTTATTTCCATTTAATAAATTGTGTTTTACTTCATATCTTGTCGAACCCCTATTTCGAGGGAAAATTAAAATTATACTCGAAAAGAAATGCATTTTAGAAAAAAACTTAAAGTATTTTTCCTATAATTGACAAAAATTGATTTAAGAAACATTACCGGTTCGGGAGTTATTGATATATCTATAATCTAAAAAACTGTAGTTAAACGGGCATATGTTTGGAAGTGTGTTTTTTTATGTCTGTTCCTTAATTTATACCAATAAACCATACATATGTAGGCACCTAATAAAAAGCTAAGACTGTATTAATAACAAACACAGATAATCACTACAAAGAATACTAGCAATATCAAATATTTAAAAAAAAAAAATTTCTAAAATTTCAGGTAACCAATAATCCAATATATTTCCTTAATTATTTTCTTGTTTCTCTGTATTCGCGGAAATAAGTCCAAAATAGAAGAATTCGTTCAAGTTTTGTTCCAGTTTTTTTTTTATAAAAGCAAGGTAAAAATTTCAATATTAAAATTTGGTAACGACATATTTCCTAAAGCTTCTCATACATTTTTAAAATTCGTAAACATTCAACAACATCATTTCTTAAGATTAAACTTACAAAATCTTTGCAGAGTATATCAAAAATTTCCCAGTCTTGTTCACTGTTGCCAGTATCATCGATTTCTCCAGCCATCACTCCACTTATAAACTCATAAAACAATTACAAAATCTATTAAATTTTTCTTATTTACAAACAATTTACTCCATTAGATTATTAATAAAATATTATATTATCACTGTTTATTATTTGTTAACAAAAATTGATCATGTGGAAATTTAACACATTCTTCTAAATTTACATAAAATTTTATCAAAAATAAATATTCAAAATTTATATTGTTTGTGTGGTTGAACTAAACTACTCCACCAATCTTCTCATGGCAAATTATTATCAATAAAAAACAACAACTTATTCCGTTGCTATCCATTTCTCAGTTATTGGGGAAAAATATCCTGAATCTAAAAGCAGGAATACCAAGAAATGATTTAGGAACAGTCGGACTAAGACCTGAGCACGAATTGATTATTTCCACAGAGCTGAAATAATAGGGTGTAGCTAAGCAATCCGCCGTTTGCTATCTTAGCAGACATTTAAAAAAATTACAACTTGCACCAGAAATCGATTAAGAATGGCATCAAATTTAATCTTTTTATAATTTAGATTACTGCTTCGATTTATTTTATTGCATTTTTATTAATACCCGCAGCTTTGTACTCTGATCTCCAAATCTTTTGCGAATAGTCGGATAACACTGAAGGACATAACAAATTTGAAAATATCTTAGTACGACTTTCACATAAGATAAGACTAAGATCGATTTACAAGTAGCTACCATATGAATGTTGTTAAAAAATATGTTCTTACATAAGCCGAACCCCGAGATAAGTAGAGAATGCGTTGAGCTACGAGTATAAGTTAAAATTGTATATTATTGAGAACTTCGGTGCAAAATACTCCTTGAGGAGACAGCGGTACTTTTTTCAGTTCGCCTATAACTTTTAAATAATCAGAGTATCGAAAATTGAAGTATTGAGTACATTTTAAAATTTAATTCCTTCATCAAAACGAGTTTGTTTGTTCAGTGGAAGCGCAAAAACAGCCAAATATGAAAGAGGTTACTTACTGGACAATTTAATTATTCCCAATCTTAAAAATTAATTTCCAAAAGCTTTTTTGAAAAATGGTCCACATATGTACCAATTTTTTGTGATAGAAAACAAAAAATTTATAGATTGGGACAAAATTATCAGTGCATCTCTTTTAGTATTTGATAATATTATTTGGCGGTGCGGGAAGCCATTCTGTGCGGTCACTGATTGATGTCGCGATATAGCACGCGCGATGGGATTTGGTCATTGCGCGCGTCGCTCGCATCGTTTTCACTGTAATTACACCTTTCGAAAGGTCGAAAATTAAACGTGTGTAGTAGGTAATATGCCATTTAAATTGACACTTTTAAACAATTGTTGCTTACGATAAAAGCGCGTCGTTCTTATATCAACATTATATTTTTTTTATGTATTTGTTAACATAATACAGTCACCATGTCAGTATTATCGATGGAACGTCCGAATCGCTTTCGTTATGAGGCAAAAAGAATTCGTTTAATCCGAAGATCCTTAAATTGTATAAATAATCCGATCGAAATTAAAAGAAAACCTGTAAGAAATTTTTATATTATTTAACTGATAAGAATTTTATAAACTTTTCTCGATTTGAATTCAGGTAGAAGAATTGTTGCCTCATCGAAATAAAAACTTCAAACACATGATGCTTCTCAATGTTTTTCTTGAATTTCGAAATCAATTGAAAATTCTATTGTGTTCCATAAAGTTGAACTTTATGCCGCCATCGGGTTTATTCAGTTGGTCCTGGAAAGATTATCTTGTCCGTATGAAATTGCCAATTGCAAAATATGTTACGAAATTCGAATCACATAGTTTAGCGCAGAGATGTAGTGCTAAGATAAACGCTGATATTAAGACACTAATCGATATTACGGAGGCTTTTATATCGGACATTGTGGTGGAAGGCGATTTTAGTATAACTATTCATATAATAGAGTAAGTTGAATTTTAGTGTTCATATATAAACAAAAGCACTGTGGATGTGCTGAGTCTGGTTAATAGTAGTTTATCGACCGCAATTGACAACAGTATGGTGATAGCACTCCTCCCTGCGGGCAACCTCTTGAGACCGTGATTGTAAGGGTTTCGTTTGATTGTGAAGACTTCATTACTCGTTTTGCTAGGATGAACCTTATCCATTTGCAGGTGTTGGCACCAATGCCCAGCTCTTGAATGCAATCGTGGACGTATTGGTAAGAGGTTTTATCGAAGACTGACTCTATATCCAGGCACCCACCCACCTATCGCACTGAATAGATTTCCTTATTATTGGACTACTAATTTACTTTAATAGTGACACCTTCACGGGTTTCTGAGATATCACAAAAATACTCCACAATACAGAATACAATTTTTCCATCAATTTCAATAGCGACATGAAGAAATTGGTGGAAATTCAAAATGAAGCGATTCGAAGATATTTAATCGATGAAGAACTAGTTAAAGATCTTGAGATTAATTTGTTAGCAATTGGACGAAAAAATGTAGTTGCCTTAACATTACTAAGTGAAGAAGCCGACACGACATCAGTTGTTAACGAAGATAGTATAGATAGTATCCTTTCATCCAGGATAACAAAAGTTTAATAGAATTTTTATTTGTAGAACTAGACGAAACTGAGATTCGATATCGAAGACAATATACTGAAGCTCAATATGAACAGTTGAAGCAGTTTACCTATAACGAAGAATTGCGATTGATTGAACTAAAGGATCAGCTTCGCTTTAAGGCAGATCAAGAATGTGTCGCATTCGAAAGTATTACAGCAGCAAATACTCAAATTATTTATGTAAGTTCAAAGTATTTGAATGAATCAGTGGCATAACTACAAGGCTCATAGTGTCATAGTGTGGTTTACACTATAGTCGATAGTGCTACAATTTGCACCATTTGAAAGTAAATCAAATAGATGGAAGTTCTCTCCATGCTACACATTTAATCCAAAAAAGAGTAGCGGACAGCCTGGTTCTGCGCCGACAGCAGCAGTAAGCAATGCATAGTGTAAAATAATGTTATCTGATTGGGTGTTGTTTGGAGTTATTACCTCGGTTTCATAACTTTGATGAAGTATGTTTGAGTATGCGACAGAGGTAGACAGGGAGTACCATGGTACTACCCATGCTTGTTATGGCCGAAATTAAGGTGCGATGAAATTCCCAATAGATTTTTAGTGAAAATTGTTCACCACTGTCATACTCAGTGATAAAAGCGCTTTGATGATGATTGTCGAGTAATGTCTTTCTCCAGTCAGAGATAACTTTGCACACTCATGGAATATGTACATAGAATGACTGAAATTTAGAGAATCTTGTTTTGGCACCAAACAAACAGGGAACAGAACTGTAGGAGGTAACCTGACTTAAGCCCCACTCTCCATTTGACTCAAATTTCAAATATTTATAAAGTTCTGTCTAACATGAGTCCAATATCTTAACAGCAACTAGAAGATGAAGTCCTAATGATAAGTAAAAAATACGAATTCGAGTGCGATGAATTAGATTTGATGTGCAACCGCAAGAAAAACCAAATAATGGCGTTAATAGGTAAAATTAAATTACAAACGTTAACGATGTAAAAACCGAAAATTATTTCATTACGGGGAAAAATATGCAACTTCACGAAACTCCATTGAATCGACTAAATGCTAAATCTCTTGTAGGTATATCAAAAAACTTCAGCCCAGCAAACATTTTTATTCGAAAATGATTCGAAAGTAAATGACTAAAGCAAATTAGCTCTTCGGAAACGACTCGAAATTCACTTTCAAATTGTACGTCGATGAGCATGACTTATAAATACTTATTACGATTAAAAAATGATTCACCAAATCTCCAAAAAAACGAATGCTAAGTTTTGTGAACGTTAAGTGAATCATTTGTCATTAGTTTTACCTCCAGAATATGAAAAAAATTACTGAAAACAATAACACGCCAACAGACAGATTAATTATTTCAAATTCTCTGAAACGCGGATTTTTTCTTTGGAGGCACTCTTATGTTTTTTTTTATTATTAAAATTTGTTTCACTTTTCGTGAAATTTCTCACAATATTATCTTTTCCTTCAACTTTTATGAACATTCATCAAAATGTTTGCTGGGAACCGACTGTGACTGAAGTTAAATATTCGTGACAGAGAGACTTCTTCACTGATCAAAGTTATAAGATCTTTGGAGAGATAAAAATTCGCATGTACTCTTTTAATCTTGCATAGCCACTACTTTTTTTATTAAAATGTTATCTCTCTTAAGCTAGTATTACACTGTATGCCACGCTGTCAAATATTTGACCATTTTCCCTATCAAATGCTGTCAGATACTGTTAGATGCTGTAAGATAGGGTAATAGTTTGATTTGACCGTCTGACACCATTTGACAATCAATCTGAGATCTGACCACATTTGACCGTTTGCGATTTTTTGAAAAACAATTCTGTCATAATTTAGGGTCAAATAGGAAGTGTAATTTGTGAATATTTAATTTTTTGTGGCGATCGGTGAAATAAATAATTAGCTTAAACTACTTTTGTCTTTCGTCCCGTAAATACGACATCATTTACTGCATAGCACTTTTTTTGTTAATTTTTAATACCTGCACCAACAACGTCGAACATTAAAACAATAACTTCTCTTATTACACTCCTATTTTTTGTTGAATCCACTCACGTTTCGTTAATTAATCTGGGCGGAGTTGTATACTCGAAAAGTTGGTGCTCGGAGTGGCATACAGTGTAATATATGCGCCTATTTTCACAATGGATCTGACCTGATGGCGTTTGACACGAGGAAAAAATTTGACGACGGTGCTAAATGTGTCAGATAGTGTAATATCACAATCGGACAGTGTGCCAAATGGATATTTGACATCAAATTCGGTCAAATTTTTATGGTCAAATATTTGACCGCGTGGTATACAGTGTAATACAAGCTTTATGGTGGGGCCGCATCTGCGTTAACGACTAACGGATAAAAACGTGGTAACTAACGCGAGAAAAGCGCACTAGTGTAGTCACATAAGCTCGGTAATGCGTTGTGACCTTTGATGTGGCAAAAAGGCCGCCAGTCTACATAGAGCCTAACGTCTAACGACATTAATAACGTCGTTTCGAATTTATCGCGCTAAGGCATAGCGATAGCTGCGTTTAACGTCATATGGCCCCAGCATTGTAGGAAACCACTGTCAAACTAAATATTAAAAATAATTTTTTTCAATTTTAATTACTCTTTTGAAGACAATTTGAATTCAACAAAAGAAAAACTTCAAAGTCTTCTGGCTGAAATGGGCGATGATGTTTTAAAAGATGTCGAACAACCAACAATCTGGGCAATTCTAGTGAATAACTTAAACAAAAAATTAAAAAAAAAAACTTCAGCTAATGTTTAAATTTTAGGAAAATCTCGCTGCAAAACGAGCGGCCTTAAAAATAGCCGAAGCAAACGGATTGTTACGAAGACAACAAAAAAAGAAAGCGGCAAAAGGGAAAAGGAAGAAAAATACTAATAATTGAATTCCATGCAACAGTATTTTCTCTACTGTTTTTATTTTCAATTATTATCATTGTTAATTGTCTTTTTTTTCTTGTTTTTACATACAAACAATAAATAGTTGTTTTACTTTATTTTTTTTTTTAATAATAAAGTATTGTGATCAACTTGAAATTTAAAAACAAAATTGGTACCCTGAAAAAAAAAAAAATAATGTCCGTCCGTCCACCATTAAATTATTAAAAATAATTTAAAAAACTTTGGATTACAATATCTTTAGAAGCAATTGTACAAGGAAGGAAAAATTTGTATATTTAGGATTACAAGTGGAGTCTATTGAATGTAAAATTTTGAAGGTGGGAGGTGGAGCAAAGGTAGAAGTGGGGGATACGCATTTAAAAAAAAGATCCATTTTTATATCTGAAGAACCGTACCAGATATGATCTAGAAAAATTTTACAGGAATTAGGCCTGGTAGACCTCTAGCGGAGAAAAAAATTTTGTGGGTGGGAAAGGAAAAAATTCTGATTTTTATATCTCGAAAACCGCAAAGTATAGAAAGCTTAAATTTGTCGACTATAGAGGCATCCTAGCAAATAATAAAAAAAAATTGACAACGGTAGCAAGGTGCCAAGGAGGGGAGTTTTTTTGTAGCTCAGAAACAGCTTATGGTAGAAAGTTGAAATTTAGTACTTATATGAAGATATGCTACTAGAGTAATAAAAGCAAAAAAATGCAGATTTTTGTTGGCCTACAAAGGTAGATCAAAAAAAAATTTCCATGAAAAGGGTTTTTTTTTACATTTTCACGAATTTCGTTATATCTTTTAGGCATATAAAAAAAATCGGTTTCAGAATTTTTTGATATTCAACCCCTAATGTTTTTATTGAAATTAGAAAAATGATTAAAAATCTGCCAACAGTCTGGGAGAAACTTTATTATTTTTTTGAGCAGAAGTGCGGAACGCGTTTAATGGTGATATGCGGTGATGCTGTCAAAGGTTAAATATAAAACCCTATTCGTACTCAAGCGAAATGGAGCAGATGCGGCAGAGACGTGTGCCATTTGTAATGTCCAACTACCGAGAAGAGGGACTTGGCGTCACCCTACTTGTGAGACACCGTGACTTGTAGCGACCTCTATGTAATAGAATAGGGCCCTTATTCCATAGTCAACGGAGTGTATCTGTCACCCTAACTCCAATTATTTGTAATAGCATGGAATCGGATTATCCTTACTTCGGGATTTCAATTTGATAACAATTTAATGTCGATTAATTGATTCTATGTGGGGGAAAACAATTCCAAAGGACTCAATTTTTAGGAAAATCATAAGCTCGCCGGTTTTTTCGATGTATGTGATTTTGATTACTCACTATCAGAACCAGACAGTCTGGCATTACAATTCCCTTCTGCATTATTCTCAAATAATCTATCATATCAAAAGAACTGAAAGGCAACCTTAATGGTATTTTAGTCTTACGAAGCGAACATGAATCCGTCCCATGAGCTATTATTGTATACTACCATTTCTCAAAGTCTGAAACAGCAGCCTTCCATAGTTCTAAATTGAGAAGGTTAGACACAAAAAAAGTTCAAGAAAACCATAGTACAGCCAATACACGACCGAATTGCATTGAGGAAAAATCGAATAAAAAGAAAATTCCCAGCATAAATACAACATACATGGCACGGATGAACGAAAGAAGCGAGCATAAGGGAAAGTGAGCATAAGATTTATGCTGCATTTCGTATGGCTTCGAATGCTGGTATCCTGATAGCCGTTTCAACCTACAAAACCTGCCCTACGTCCCATAGGGAGTTCCATACGAGCCGTTCGAGCCCTTGAAATCCCTTCAACGGGCTCTGAGTCTGGATTTCTTCTGGCTTTGTTTTGACCCCTTTTTGAAACTTCCTCAGCCTGCACTTTGCACTATGCGTTCGGCACAGAATTGACTCGATTTTGGCAGTGAACCTTTTTACCTCGAAACTGACAGGACGCTGGCTGGTGCTGGATTAAGGAATGTCACGATATCCTTCCGTGCGTTATGTTCTCCTGGTTTTCAATATTCCGCAAAAGTCTGTCGACATTATTCGGATTTTTCCCGGAATTTTTTCCCGATGAAAATTCTAAACATAAAAATTGTTTCTGTGAGACATGGGATCCTAGTCGTATTCAATAGCAACATCTTACGTAACAGGGGTCAAAATCGTGGGTAAAATTATCGATATAACAAAAAAGAGAGAAAGGATCCTTCGAATAAAGAAAGTATTTTTCTCATTTCCGTCTTTGTACATTATGTAGTATATTTATGCTTTCATTTTCCATAGGGCAGCTCTTACCAAAGTACTGATGTTTTCTGGTATAATTCTTCATACAGTACATTGCCTGCTGCTGCTGTCGGCACCGTATCTGCTTGGCGGCTGCCCGTTTTTCGAATTAACTACGCCACGTTTGTTCAATGGATCAAAACTAAAATCAATATGAATATGGAATATAGGTACGCAAATTCATTAAGAGCTACCCACGAAGAGGATTCATATGGTGAATTCCACGAACCTACATCATTCATTCGCTTTCCCTGGATTATACTTCGTGAATTTATTATGAGGGAAGCTTGGTGAATAGAACCGATTTTGCAGTGATGATCAATTGTTTTCGAGACTGTCAAAGTTACTACATTCGGGAACCAGGATGTATGACATCTCTATTACTGAAATCATAGAATGCGAAGGACGCTCTGGCTTTTATTGGTGCCTTTATTTCAAATTTTGGAGGTGGTGATGTAGGGGGTAATGGTGGGAGGAGTTGGAAAGGGTGAAGCTAGAGGTATTATTATTTATTTATTTGTTTGCAGGGAGGCTTCTATAGGCTCTACTATAGAAGCCTCACTGCTTCTCGAACCACGACCTAAGAGGTCTTTTGTTCCTGGATCTTAACCACTCCCTAGGACATATCGATTCCCTTAAGAAAGGACATGATTTTACTCAGAGGACTTTTCGACAGATCTTCATAGGTGAGAGTAAATCCACCGAGAATCTGCCTTCTTGATCTGGCCACAGCATCACAATCACACAGAATATGTGCCGTGGTTTCAGATGTGATATAACAGAATCGACATGTATCTAGTAATACTTTACCGATGATCTTAAGGTGATAATTAAGGAAATAATGAAAAATATCCCATCATAACCCGCTTAAGGAAAGGAATTCCGAAGCTCTCCTACTTGAGAAAGTCAGGAATTTCTTTGACTGTCTAAGTTTTGAAAGTGAGTTCCAATAATCTTCCACCTGAAGATTTACCCACTTTAAAATGCTATCCTTAATGAAGCCTTTACCTACTCCATAGAATGGTTCCGGGACAATCATTGGTGAGTTGGCTCCCCGCTTAGCTAGCTGGTCAGCCGATTCGTTACCCGGAATACCCTCATGACCTGGCACCCACATCAGGGTTAGACTATTATGATGTACCAGCTCTTTAAGAAGAGTATGACAGTCCCACACAAACCTAGAGTGGAAACAATAAGATTTCAGCCCTAGCAGTGCCGCTTGGTTGTCAAATAAGATAATAACTGTAGCGCCTTTTGGTTTATTCAGTAGAAGTTTTTTTTTTTTTTTTTTATTACAATATTGAATTTATTTCAGTATCCATGAGCGTAGCTCGTGCGCACAGCTCTATGGCACGTACCTCAGCTTGAAACACAGTTGCTGTTTGTCCCATTGCCATCTATATTTTACAATTGGGTCCAAATACGCCCTCTCCAGTTCCACTATAGGTCTTAGAGCAGTCCGTGTACCAGACTGAAGCACCTTCCCCAAAATCTGGTAGACCAGATTGCCATGATACACGATTTCCCAGAGTCACCATATATGGTTTCTTAAAATCATATACCTTTGGCATGTTATCGTTTACTGAGTCAGTTAGGTCCTTCTGATTAAATTCTTGTCGAATTTTAAGGTGACCGACAAGATCTCCTGCCTTGAATTTATTGTACTGCTGTAGCCTTATGGCCTGTCTCAGAGCCTCCTTCTTTATCTCTAAGTGTAATTGGGCCAAGTCTATCATGGCTTCCATTGCAGCAGTAGGACATGATTTAAGTCCCCCAGTTATGCTAAGAACAGCACGCCTTTGAATTTTTTGCAGGGCCTTCTGTGCTGTGATTTGTTCAACCTTTGGCCACCACACCATAGCGGCATATGTGATCATTGGTATTATAATAGACTTGCAGAGGTATACCTGGCCTACCTACTGTAAAATTTTTAAGATTATATTTCTGGTACGGTTCTTGAGATATAAAAATTTCATTTTTTAAAAAATTGCTATTCCCAACCTTCGTGCTCCATCCCCTTCCTCAAAAATTTTACATTCAATAATCTTCTTTTGATATAATATATCCAGAAACCAAATTTTATCTCTCTGATACAATTATGTCGAAAAATTTAAGTTTAGTTTCCTGGGCCCCTATCATAGAACAGAAATTTCGAGCAGCAATTTTCTCACAGGGCATCACAGAACTCGAAACATGTGACATTTCGTTCCGTTTTTTCGTATATTTTCTCGTTAACATTTCAGTTTTCGAATTCAAGTAGTAGGTGTAAATTTTGTAAGCATTTGCGATGTAAGAGTAGTCTTTATTTGTTAAAAAAATAGAAAATTAACTGAACAACAAGAAATTTAATTATTGAATACGTGGATAATTATACTTTTAGGGCGAAGCTAACAAATTCAAACCAGTACAAAGTATTGGTAGAACTCATGGTGGTGCATCCAGATTTAGCTCAAGGATATACCATGAACAGCGATTATGTCTAACACCTGACTTAAAACTGTAGAGACAGTGCATATCTTACAAGATTGAGATCCTGCCCTGTTCCACTGTGATATTCACCCTCGGCAAAGAATCTATGCACAGCAGCAATTTTCAACACAGGTGGAATAGAGGAAGATCATGTGGTTGGCTTGAATTCGGTCTGCAGTTCATCTAAGATGTACTTAAAAGCATCTTTCGATAACCTGAAATTATTCTGAAACCTAAAAATATCATAGAAATCATAAAAAAAATATATTGTACGAATTCTAAATCACACTTACTGGATGTTCGGTATTTCAAATATTATCGATTTATCTCGAATTTCCTTTGAATTATTTTTAAATTTTGCTCTTCTTCGTCGTCAAAAAATAAAGGAATATTATTAATCATAATGTATTTATTGACGCGACTTCAAAATCTGATTCTGACATTGAATTTATCAATTAATTGTACAAATTGAAATGAAAATCTATTACGATTCGAATTTTTTTCGATTCAATGAGGTAATGCTTTCCATACGTTTCGTTCGTACTCAATGATACATCGAAGGACATTTTTTGTACTTAACTTTCGAGTTGTACGAAATTTCGTTTCGTGATCTATGATAGGGGCCGTGATATCAAAATATTTCGTCTAAAACGCCCGCCGGGGTTTAGCCAATGTATCCACCCAAAAAATTACAACTTAATATCTCAACGGGCAAAAGCTACGCGCTTTCAAATACTTTTGCGTACGGTGGGCAGACGGACATTCATTTTGCGTTGTTGGGGTTTACTAGTCCTAAAACTTTAAAATACAAAATTTTAGGATAGCAATTTTTTTTTTTAAAATTCAGTTCGATAACAATACTTTACTATTAAAAAATAATAAAGTAATATTGATAACTATATAGAGTAACCATAGAGGCATTTTAGAAAAATAAAATTTTTAGTAGGGGTGGTTTTTTGTATCTCAGGAAGAGCTTGTGCTATAAAGTTAAACCTTAGTGTGTACATACATATATGTATATGTACTGCAGGAGTAATTAAAGCAAAACGAAAGTCCAGAATTTCATTAGCGGACAGAGATGGGATAAACAAATTTTCAGTGAAAAGGGGTTTTTCAACATTTTCACTAATTTTATCATATCTTTGTCATATGTTGAGGTATGAAATTAATTTCACTTCTTGGACCTTATGAGATATCGAATTCGATTTCACTTATAAAGGCTTTAAATATAATCGGAAAAAATAGATTTAAGAATTTTTTGATATTCAACCCCCTAGAGGGTGTAAGATGTTATTCAAGTTTTCATGAATAGGTTTACTGATCGAGTTTTCTACTTCTATGGGCTTTATATGTTATGATCTAAAAATGAATTTCAGGATTTTGCGATATTCAACGCCTAAGAGGTGTAAAATGATTATGTACTTTTCTAAGAATTTCTATATAGGTCTGTTGAGATATCGAACTATTTTTTACTTTAAAGGGATTTCTATATAATTGACTAAAAATCGCTTCCAGAATTTTTTGATATTCAACTCCTAACGGATTATTTCGATGTTTTATCTTTCTTTTTGAAATTGAAAAAAAAATATCTCAATAAAAAAACTTGCAACAATTTGAGCGCAACTGCATTATTTTTTGGGTAGAAGTCCGGAACGCGGTTTAAGCGGAAATGTGAAGTAGGTTACTATGACACCATCATCACTAAGTCCTTCTCTGGTTTCTGGTTACCATATATGATTAACATTGAGGAAGACTTGGAAAATCAGGATGTTGATGACATAGACTTTTCTTTATCATCGGTACTCGTTCATCTTAAGCTGCGGAGGTACGCATTTCCGGAAGATCTAAAATTGTCAACTCGTAACAATACCTTATAAGACGCGTATCCGATGGTGTATCTGGATATTTGAAATGCAATTGATTTCTTCCTTCTCTAAACATCTTGTCTGTTTTACGAAAATTGTGACTTATACCATGGATACACTGCTTGTATACAAATTACATTATTCAAATCATGATATGCGATACAAGATGGCATGATACACAGCCCAAACATGTTATACTTGTAGAAACCGGTCCATCACATCACACACAAAAATGAAAACACGCTCAAACAATTCTACCTGACGGAAGGATAGAAAAATCCACAACTGCCATTCATTGGAATTTCAGTTGATTTCAGTTTTAGATGGCGCTGATGGCAGTTAAAAGCAGGCTATATCAGCTAAAATCATCGAATTTATATACAAGGAAACAGGTTGGAAATTATGTAGATATTAGCTCGCTGACGTACTATATGCGTATTATTGGGTGATACACTGGTGATATTGACGATATTATGATTTGTATACGAGCAATGTATCCAAGGTATTATGCAAGAATATAAAAAGTCAGAGATTTTCTAAAATTGTGACTCCCCGCTAAAATTGTGACTTGCGACTTTACACATAATAGTCTAGAGAATAGACCAGTAAATACTTCTAAAATTTTCCATTCAAACCAGAACAAGAAGGCCAATTCAGGAACTTATGATACCTAGGTTCCTGCTACCCCTTGAAGCATCAAACAATCCCTACAGCCCTAAGGTCATGATAACAACAGAAAACCGATCCGAGAATAGAAACATTTTGCCGTGATGCAGCATAAAAGAACAAGGTGCCATACGAATCAAAGAACAATTCCCGGAGTACAACTTCTTCATAAAATCCTCTGGCAACATAAAACGAAAAAAACAACCCTGTCTTCAGCCGTTTAGAACTTTTTCGTATTACGTATCTTGTGAGCGAAGCGAAAAATGAATCGAGAGTTCCAATTTCCATTCCCGGTACAACGAGGAATTCGAAATTTCTCCCTTCGGGAATGATGCGAGCCTGGTAGCAAACAACTAGGAAAATGTCGAAAATGCTATTGGAATTCCCACGATCCGTCCAAGATTCACATACCACAAAGAAGCGCGCTACCACTCAAAAACGTTCGTTCCCACAGCAATGGGCCTGCACAACAGCAAAAGGCAGCCAAGCAGCCCACTATGTTCCCATATGTTGCATTTTACAGAATTCTCAACATTCCCATGGCCTCCTCGTCGAAAAGGCCGGCCAGAATAAAGCAGCGTGGGAACTCCGAAAGCCGAAACACAACATGTCCGGAGACAAACGCCGTTTAGATTGCCCGCCATCTTGAAAATAATAACCACCATCATCGCAAGGGTTGGTCGACATTCACACGCAACTATGCCGGGATCCGAAGGGCGCCCAGAACTTCGAGGGCGTCTCTTTCTTAAATTCTTCGCCGGGCTGCCTGCCCGGCATTTTTCTTATCCAGAAATAAACATAAAACATAAACAAACCTTACCGCCATAAATACGACGCTATACGTCATCACTTGAGTGTTTCATTCATTCTTCACTCGAACCAAAAGCGTTTTGTATGAGAGGAATACACGCTATGAAAGCTGAGCGCCTGATTGCTTGGAGTGTCAAAAGTTTTGCGCATTGTGGAATACGGTTTGCGGATTCGGTCAGAACGGTCACAACCGCCATTACAGGGTCGACATGTGCTTGCTTCTTCGCATGCCGTCGATTCGAATTCGATGCCATAGCGGCACTAAACACGATTTTGTGTTGTTGAAAAAAGAACACGAATCGCAGCAGCAATAGAGAATCTCTTCTTATGGTCCATTGACAGTGGGATGCTGCGCTACTGCACAAACAAACTAGAGCAGGAAAAGCATCCTTTAGACCGGAATGATACCAGGCAACCATATTCCGTAGTCAGCAACATAGTGAGCAAGTACAAAATGCGAAGCGAATTATTCGGAAACAGCAGACATCCAATCGTGTAAACTCAACAGTTCAACAGGTGGTGCACTTCGAGGAATACAGTCGCTCGCTGGATTCTTTGTACACTATACACCAATTTCAGGCCAAGATCGCGATTACAAGGGTATATTGACAAAAGTCTTATCGACGTATTATGAACGGAAGTCTTAACAATAACGCATCAAGTCAAAATACCTACTCATACGATACTTTGTGCAACAAAATGTTTTAAATGTTTACAAACCAACTAAAGGCCGGTTGCAAATAATTTTTACTGAGATTGTGAGGGAGCTAGCTTATCGAATTTTCAATGGAGTAGAAGCAACCACTACAAAAAAATGTTGGCACGCACACATTGATAGAAATATCGTCAGTATTTTTTACTGGAGATATCTTTGTTCGTTTCACTCCTGATCAGTTTCTCATTAGAGACTTCCTTCTCCCTCACAATCTCAGTAAAAATTACTTGCAACCGACATGTAAACCGGCCTTTAGTCTTCTGCG
The DNA here is from genome assembly GCA_951812415.1 of Beris morrisii. Lineage (NCBI taxonomy): Eukaryota > Metazoa > Arthropoda > Insecta > Diptera > Stratiomyidae > Beris > Beris morrisii. Next base: position 23,771,571 of record OX638311.1, read on the forward strand.
AAATTAAATTGTTAGGAAGTAATTTTACTTATAATTGTTTTTAATAATTAATTTGTCTTAAATTGTCATGTCCTCAAGAACAGCGATTGATCAACAGTCGGAGATTTCGTGTTTGGGTTTCAAACCAGAAACTCCACTGACGCCGGAAAACAACAAAAACTTTTTAAAAATTTAAACGTATTATATATTGTGTTCCTGAGAATCGTAGGTGGGGCATAACAGGCAGAAATAGTTAGAAATCGATCAGCAGACCGATTCTGTAACTCTAGCAGCAACAAACTTCTCGTTTTCGTGTTCGAAATATGACTAAGCGACGGAAGTTTGGGTGTTAAAACCCACTTTGAGTTGATAACGCTATAAATAGGACATTGTATGGAAGCACAAGATAAGAATACTTCGAAGTGTTTCACAATGTAAAGCAAAGAAAACAAGCTGAAGAGAAATAACTGTCTCACTCCAACGCATCAAGTTAGGAATTAGAAATTCAGCATACCTACTTCAATTTTTAAAAAATTGCAGTAAAAGTTTGAATATAAAGAAAATCAAGTTTATTCTTCCTGTAGCCTCTATAGAAAATGCTTAAAAAATTTGTGCATTCATCTTTCGAGTAAAGGTACGCGTCCACTAGGGCGAACGGGCCGGGCCGGGCCGCAAAAATCCGCGTGCCATACATTGTTATGGAAGTGCGTTCACTGAAGGCGGGCCGCATCGGTGCGCGACCGATTTTGCTGGCGGATCGATTTGCGAGCGGATTTCTGCTCGAGCAGAATGACGCCCCGGCTCGTCCAACCTCGACCCATCATAGTGGACACAGCGAAACAGATGGGGTTGGCATTTTCCGTCTCCCGTGATCCGTCCCAAGTGGACGCAGAAACAAAAATCCGGCCCGCACCGTTGCGATGCGGCCCACCTCTAGTGGACGCGTACCTTAAAGGCAGGCGTCCACTAGGGACGGGCCGCATCGCAACGGTGCGGCAAGCATTTTTTTTTCTACGTACTTCGTTCCGTCGCGAGTGTCGTTCAGTGGACGCACTTCCATAACAATGTATGGCAGGCGGATTTTTGCGATGCGGCCCGTCCGCCCTAGTGGACGCCTGCCTTAACAATAACTCCAGAGCACGTTTAACTAGTAAGTTGAACTTGGTGATCAGGATATTTGATCGAACTTGTACGACTTATTTAATCTAATTTTGCACACTAAAATTTTGCACAAGTAAAATCAAAGTACCTTCGAGTAACTGCCACACAAAGGTCTTTGAAAAAAGGAATGACCAAACTATCGCACACCCTGGAGCGCGTTGAGCTAAACCTAAAATTTTTATGCCGAAGCTGAGGTCTAAAAGATAGTTTGGATGTATTAATGAAACAAAAAATATATTTGGAATACGTTAATTTTCCAAAAATTTAAGAAAACTATGAATAGGTATGAAGAAAATCGAGTGGGTCTCTTTAGAAAGTGGTTGAAAAAATAATGCATAAACTTTTTATGAAGTACTTACAAAAGTTTCCGCCACGCAAAAAAAAATCTCAAAATAGGAAATCGCTGTTAATAGTATTTTTCCAACCGTTAGTAATATGTATCGGCGAATCATTTACTGTATAGAAGAGCGGCTCGATCACAATTTGTCGACGAACAGCAATATTTTTCTCAGATCAACGACGAATTCGCTGGTGAAGAAATTATTCGACGGAGCGGCTCGCAATCGATGTGCTGGCGAATCGTACACATAGTGGGTAGCTAATTTAAAATTTTAAGTTGAACGTAATGTATGTGTTATTTTTGATATGTTCAATCATTTTTGTGTATTACTGTTTGAAATATCATGAACTGAATTTCGAACAAACCCGTTCGATCTTTCGTAACCTTTGTAATAGGAACACATGAATAAAATCGATAATACACCGTCTGACATCATGAGTTAAATGAATGAAAGAGTGTGCACTTGAACAGAAACTGAAGAGCTCTTTAAGGAATAGAACGTTTTGGTGTTTCGTGAGCAAACTGCCGATGCCCGACACAACACACGTTACGTTACATACCACTCGGCCACGTTTACTTTCGCAGATGACGAATGAAGCAAAATTGGCCACGATTTCCATCAAATTTCACTGAAATTTCGTAGCATTGCGGGATCTTTGCACACGCGGTCGCACTAAATTACGAACGCGGTTTTATTTGTCAAAAATTGAAACTTATTTTGCCAGGCGATCAGAAACGGCAGCAAGGCAGTTTCAACATGAAGACGAACTGGAAGTGGTCGACCATCGACCTGGCAACACACAAGGCAAGAAAACGCAACAAAAACAACAGCATACTTTGCTTATACCTGGCATGCCATCACTTTCTATTCTACACCAAGCAGTTGAACAGCTTTGGCACCTGTACTCTGCGTCTGCTGGCAAGGTGGTCGGTTTGTAAAATTTAAATCTAAAAAGTGGCCGCCTAATAGTGAGGCGCTGCATGAACAGAAACAAACCACGCCAACTAGGCGTCACGTGGCTGGTTACCGGTACCGGTATCATCTTTTCGAACACCACACCACGTGTTTTTTGCCTGTGTCATTTTCCTAATGAAGTTGTCAAATTGAACACCGATTGGACCAGGAGCTGAGGAATGGCTAGTGAGTGCAAAAGCAGTTTTCATATGGACAATTTTCAATTTTAACGGCCAAATTGGGGATTCTTCACGTTGATGGCTCCTGGAAAACGCTAATCGAATAGGTTCTGGAGCTTGATGCTTAATCAGGTACCGAACTATGAGATTTCGTCAAAGACTTGCCAAAATCCACACACTTTATACATTTGGAAGATTTTGATCTCGCCTTATATGACTAAACTTTGTGGAAATGTACTCAAATCGGATTAGACTGCACTGAAATGAAGACGTGTATTTTATCACATAATTTGATGAAAAAAAATTATTTATAATAATAGAGTTTAAACCAATGTTCTTTTCGCCTAGTGAAATTATGAGATATGTACCTGCTACAGTGTTTAGATAAAACTTGGGGATAGAAAACAATCTCAATTTTCTATTTTTTCGACATAATTCCTCGAACATCAAAGCACTTTCTCAAACGTTTTCAGTTTCGGGAACAGAAGGTAAATTGGGTATATATTTACACGTGACAAGCAAGGAAGAAGACCAAGACAACTTGCGGTCAAGATCGTGTGATCCGAAGCATTCTGTGCAGTTACGCGAAAGGTAAGGTATACAGGGTGTCCGGTACTCCGTGGACAACCTTGTAAGGGGTTATTCCTTGATATATTTTGAGACAAGAATTGTTCTACAGGATGGGTCAATTTTCAATATACGTGGAGATATAGGGTGGTCAAGAAAAGTGTTTCGGACATGTATCCTCACTCACTTAAAACGTTATATCTTGAAAACTAATAATCAGAATTCAAAGAGTTATAACTTGTTTTTAGAGAATCGAATTACCTTTCATTTAATGTAACAGTCTAAATTGTAACTGCACCCCATTTGGAAATATTTACTTCAAAACAAAAATGTTTGCTACTTCAACCCTAAAATTCCGTGATCAATGTAGTTTTTCTCAGAAAACCCCATTATAAAAATGTCAGTTTAATTTTCTTTTTTTTATTTGTCATATTATTGCCTATAAAAGTTGCATACACTTGCATTGCATAAGTTTAATAATTAAGAAAAAATTATGATTCCAAAAATATTGCACTTTTATGCAAAAAAGAAGAACATGTTGATATTCCCTCTTTGCTTGAACTGAAAGAATTTAATAATAGTTCGTATGCTTTATTTCTAAATTTTTTAATTACAATAAATGTTCCAAATGTCCACCTTCATTTTGAATGCACGCTAAAGCTAGTTTTGCAAGTGTTCTCTTGGTATTCATACTCCTCAACACCTGCCTTACTTCTGTTGCTGCCGCATCGATCCTGGTATTTAGATCTTCCAATGTTACTACTGCCGTTGCGGAGACAAGGTCCTTCATCCGTCCCCATACAAAGAAATCCATAATAGTAAGATCAGAGATCTCGCAGGCCAGTGTATCGGTCCATTTCTACCGATCCAGCGATTGCTATAATTGGAATTTAACCAATCTGTGATTTGTCGGCCGTAATGAGCTGGAGCACCATCGTGTTAGTAAAACATGGAAACCAATTGTACCAGTGAAATATCATCCAAAAAGTCCTGTAGATCATTTGTTAAAAAATGTAAGTAATTGGAACTATTGAGGGTAGCATAATAGGTCAAATGAAATCGCTAAATTTCGTTACCAATCACACCTGCCCCGTAAATTGACACTGAATCTGTGCTGAAATGATGCCGCTCTTCTTGTGTGTAGATTGGTGTCAGCCTACGTATGTAGGTTGTGGAAGTTTGTGATACCGTCTCTGGTAAATTGGGACTCATCCGTCCAAAGAATGTTGTTCATAAAATTCTCGTCATCTATTTGGCGTTTAATGAGCCAATTGCAAAACTCCATCCTCTTGGGCAAATCAATGGATAACAGCTCTTGCACTGGTGTGTGATGGTAGGGATGCAAGTGTTCTGCTTTTAAAACACTCCAAACTTTCCACTTAGAGATGTTCAACTGCAATGCCAAGCGTCGGATACTGATTGATGGATCATTTTGAACTTCCTGCAGTATTCTTTTATCGATCTGAACAGCGATTATTGGTGCAGATTTTGCATTTGCTCTGCTGATCTTAATGCTACTAGTTTCCTGAATTCTTCTATAAACGTCTTGAAATACTTTCCTGTCAGGTGTCCGTCGATGAGGATATCTCTTATGATACAGCGATCGCGCCGCTCGTGTATTTTCCTGACATTCTCCATAGATGAACATAATGTCTCCATACTCAGGCATTTTGAAATTATTTTCTAAATTCTACTAATACCTTCTACTTTTAGCAATTTAACTGAAACTGATAAAAATATGAAGGTAGTTTAGCTTTTATAGACGTTTTATTTTGTTAGGCACCCCACTAAAAAAGCCAAAGTCGTACTGTACCCAGTTTAACCTACAACATCCAGGTAAGTGCTTCAATCATATTGAAACTCATTTCATTGATTTCCTCGATACTTAAAATAGAAATAAATGGGTAATAAAAATTCTTAAGTAAAACCAACAATTTAAAAAGGTTTTTTGAACGAGGGCCACTTTATGTTATATTTAATTTTTAAGAGATATGGATTTTCTCCTATTACTTCCAGTAAAGTAAAACAAAACTCATTCATATGTATGCAGCTTTTGTAGGTAATAATATGGTACATAAAAAAATAAAATTAAACTGACATTTTTATAATGGGGTTTTCTGAGAAAAACTACATTGATCACGGAATTTTAGGGTTGAAGTGGCAAAAATTTGTGTTTTGAAGTAAATATCTCAAAATGGGGTGCAGTTACAATTTAAACTTTTACATCAAATGAAAGGTAATTCGATTTCCTAAGAAACAAGTTATAACACTTTGAATTCTGATTATTAGTTTTCAAGATATAACGTTTTAAGTGAGTGAGGGAACAGGTCCGAAACACTTTTCTTGACCACCCTATATCTCCACGGATATGAAAATTGACCCACCCTGTAGAACAATTTTGGTCTCAAAATATATCAAGGAAAAACCCCTTACAAGGTTGTCCACGGACTACCGGACACCCTGTATAAAGCCCATAGAAGGTAAAAGCGAATTCGGAATTCGTGAAAACTTGAACAATACCTTACACCCCATAATATTTAAACATGCTTATAGAGAGAGATATAAAAAAACCACCCCCACCCCCGCACCTTGCTACCACTATTAAAAATATTATTTTTCAAGTATGCCTCTTTAGTGACTGTATACAGTCGTCAATTTTTAGCTTTCTATTCTTGTCGGTTTTTGATAAATAAAAATCAGAATTTTTCCTTTCTACCCCTTCCAACCATCACCCTAAAACACTTTTCAGGTTGATCACAATACTTTATTATACAAAAATAAAAAAGTAATATTATTAGAAAAGTAAAAGCAATGAACAATTTTCGCGAAAGATGTCTTAACTCAGACAATCTCTTGGTTAAAGAACTGTTCAGTATTATTTAAAATGTAGAGTACTTACCATAAATAGCGTAGTTTAAGTTAGTTTAAGTTCTTATCAATAGGTTTTAAAAAAATTTCCTACATGAAGTAACATTTCAATCAACAACATAATTTGTCAAAATATTCAAATACAATACTATAGATGTCTGATCTCTACAAAATATTGTATAAAACTGTAAGTATCTTATGGAATGATTTTACTTTATTCAGTCATTGTACAATAGTACTTTTCACTGAATTTAAGCTAATGTTATTACCAACAACTTCACGTAGTTTTGTAAAACATTTTCATAGCAGTATTTCCTGAAAAATTAAACATTGTGTTTGATAAATAGGTCGGTTGATAAATAGGTCGGTTGTGTTCAAAGAAGATAATTTCCTTTTCTTAGTTTTTCTTTAAGAATTATGTATGAGACTATTGTTTTTATTAAATAAAAGTTCGTTCCTCTAAACTTTTGCATGCACCTTGTTTCAAAAGAAGCACCCAATTTTGAAATCGTTTGGCACCCACCAGTTTCTTCCCACAGCAATACTGAGAACTGGGTATTGTTTCTATCCAATACACTGCAATCCCAAGCCTAACATTCAGCTTGTGAACGGTGAACCTACTGCAATTATGAAATTGCACAGACAGAAACACCCTCCAATTAAATGTTCTTCCCTGTCGTATGACTCCCGGATTTTCCGTGCAATGAATGTGGAGTACCCTATGGACGTGCATGGGATACCGCTGATTTAACAGAACGTTCGAACGTTATGCGCATATGCGGTACGAAATAATGTCGTATTGCTCGGATATAATCTAATTTTAGACACCCTTCCTACTGGTACGAGTAGGATTGATCTATTTTCGGGAGGCGGGTGTTCGTTTTTATTGGACATTTTCATTTTGTGGAAAATTCGTATTTGTTGTATATTTACTGTTGCCTGTTCATGTTATCCTGGTCGATATTCGAGAAAAGCTATTGACGTCGCGACGTCGTTCGATAAGACAATGGGGAAAAAATTAAGGGAAAACTCATTTTCCGACGACGCTATATAAGAGTTTTCCATTTTCCTTGTGCCACGTTTATGGAGAAAATTTTCCTGAAAATTTTCGTTGTACTCGTTCATAAAGTACTTGAAAATCAAGTGAGTGTTAGATGGAAAAGGACTCGGTCGGGAAATCGAGGAAAATTATGTTGGGTATCCGGATAGATCCGGGCAAGGTTGTTCGATTTTCCTTTGCTTGTTGCGACTATGATATCCTATTCGAATATGACGGAACACTATTGGCTCGCGATGCGCGACCCCTTTTTTTATATGTAACTACAAGGATTTATATACATGTGTCTGTCGTCCGACTGTTCATAAACATTTTCACTATTTTCTCCGAAATTTCTGAATATGAAGTGAGGGAGGAGAAATGATTTATTTGTATATTTTTACCATTTAGACCCTGAAATCAGAACTACTAAAATTCAACAAAGTTGTTGAGTTGTTTTTCTTTTTTCTTGAAAAAGAAATGGTTTAAGTAAGTACCACCTCATATGAAGCGAGTCTTCCGTTAAAAATTCTTATTAATGTCGTTTCCTTCAATGTTCAAGGAAAAAGATGACATAGTAATTTCGTAATTTGTTTGCTAGAACTCCTTAAAAATAACTTGATCATTAGTATTTACCATATACGTGTATAAGCGAAGCGAATGTGTTTAATTTCAGATACAGAGGTAAGAAACAGAAAATGGGAAATTTTTTTTTATGTATTGTCGCATTTGAAGATAAATTATACTTTGTGCAAAACAGCGATTCTAACAACATTTCGCCATAAGTGTGAGTATGCTATGTGTTATATTTTAGAGGGGAGCAGTGAAGCACGGAAGTGGAGAGATAACATTTTTTCAACACAAATTATTTGTATATCCCAAGAACTGTTTCAAATATGATCTTAAAATTGTAACACGAGCTAGTACACTGAAAGAAAAAAAAGCATGAAGTGCTATTTTTCTTATTATATTTTGCAATTTAAATGATTGAAATCGGGATAGTACGAAAAAATTACTATCACTGCCATTTTACATGGTATTAAAAGTATGGTAAGGTATGGCAAGGTAAAATTGCAATTATCATAGTTTGTAATATTTTAATTTCTCATAGTAGTAAAAGTCGGTATAAGCATATTACTTAATAGTAAATTCTGCATTCTTCACTTAAATTTACTATTATATTAACTTATAAAATCAATGATTTGAAATAGGATATTTTGTCATGTACATTGTACACGGTGCAACCTAACATAGTAAAGTATGTAAAGTGAAAACAGCAAAATGAGCAATTTTCATTGCTATAATGTCGATGAGTTAGTCAATATAACAAACAGAAAACCATTTTTCAACTGGGAAAATATGCTATGATGATAGCGTCGTCTTCTACTTAAAACTTTAATTAGACGCAATTTGAAATATACAAAACGAAAAAAATATTGCAAGTTAGGCAATAATCAGCCTATTTTTTGCAATATATTATTTTTAATTTTGAACAAAAATAACGAGTTTGGAATTTAGGTATTATTATAATTATAGCAGATGATGTGTAACAATTAAATATGTATTTACTTTTAAAGAAACAAAAATATATTTAATAACTAAAATTAATCTTGATCTAAATTACTCTAAACTACTCTATTACTCTAAAGTAATGAAAATTGGAAAAAAATAAAAGGTACTTCTTAAACTTCGACCATTTTTTAAATGTAATTTGAAATAACATATTTCTTCTGAATCAAGGCAGACTACTTGACATTCTTCCGTAAATTACTGATGACAGCAATAATTATGTTGATGTTGTATACTGGTATGTTTCTTCCACTTGCAACAAGTTATTCTATTCTATTTTCGTGATTCGGTATATGTTACATCTTCTAATGTTGATGACGTAGTAAATGAAATTAAAGATCTATAATATAAAATCTAAATAATAAAATGTATAAAAATATCAAGAATATAAATCAAAATAGGTATAATAAAACTTCAAATCGAATACCTCATTGTTTAAAATTTCCGACTGATATCGCTTCCAAAATATTTAAAAAAAAATAATGCCATAAGACCGATATTAAATAAATTGAAGCCTATTAACTTCAGCAACTTTATTACATTATAAAAAATCTGCCAACAGTCTGGGCGCAACTTTATTATTTTATGGGTAGAAGTCCGAAACGTGTTTAATGATGAGATACGGTGTTGGGTACTATGCGACTGACAACCTAAAAAATAACGTTCCAAATAGCCTAATGGTTATTTTTTAGGTTGTCAGTCGCATAGTACCCAACACCGTATCTCATCATTAAACACGTTTCGGACTTCTACCCATAAAATAATAAAGTTGCGCCCAGACTGTTGGCAGATTTTTTTTTTTATTTACGTATTTTTTTTATCAATAGAATAATTCATAGTAGTAAAAGCGAATTCGATCACATTAAACCTAAGAGATTTTCGGAATCAGTGAAATCTTAAACAATACCCCCAGGGGGTTTAATTGAGAAAAATACTTAAATCGGTTTTTTCCCGACTACGTTTAAAGCTTATAGAAGTACAAGTGAACTCCAAATCTCAATATACCTTAGGAATATATCAGAATTCGTGAATATGTACACAACCAATTTACTCCCCCTTAGGGGTTGGATATCGAAAAATTCCGTTACCGTTACCGTTACTAGGCGCTTATATAAATAGCCCGCAGAAGTAAAATTGCTTTGATAGTTTGACATGTCTAAAAGTTTTAACGAAATTCGTGAAAATGTGGATTCACGGACATTTTTTTGACTCAACCTCTGAACGCCAATAAAAATCTGAACTTTTTTTTGCTTTAATTACTCTAATAGCACATCTACATATACGTACTAAGTTTCAATTTTCTAGCATAAGCCGTTTCTGAGATATAAAAAACCACTCCTCTCCCCCGTACCTTGATACCACTATCAAAAATTTTATTTTTCTAGGATGTCTCCATAGTGGTTCTATATAATCCTAAATTTTTAGCTTTCTATTCATTATGGTTTTTGAGAAATAAAAATCAGAATGTTTTCCTTTCTACCCCCTTTCACCACCACCCCCTACACCCACACCACCAAAATTTTTTTCCCTACTAGAAGTTTATCGACCCCAACTCCTGTAAAATTTTCAAGATCATATCTGATACGGTTTTTGAGATATAAAAATTAAATTTTTTGAGAAATTGCTATCCCCCCACTTTCGTGCTCCACCTCCCCCCTCAAAAAATTTAGTTTTGGTAGACTCCTCTTGTGAGTCCATATACAGAAACTAAATTTTATCTTCCTGGTGTAATTAGTTCGGAAGATATTGTAATCCAAAGTTTTTCACCCCCCACCCCCACACCCCACCACCCCTCTTAAAAATTTTAGCTCTTGTCTAATCTGGAAGTATCCCTAAGGACAATAACAAAGTTCCAATCTTCTGACATCAATTTTTCAGGAGATATCGATTTTAGAATGTTTCAATCCCGACTTTCATGCGTTAAAGACTCATTGTTTTCCCCCCCACTTCCACACCCCTTAACCAATATCGACCATTTTTTTACAATTGAGTCCATTATTATAGTACTACATAAGTTCCAAGTTTCAGCCTCCTAGCATAAGTGGTTCCTGAGATCTAGAAACCAAAATTTTTCGTCTAAAACGCTCCCCTCTCCTTTCCCCTTGTACCCCCACCCCTCAAAAATATACCAGTCGTAGGGGTTCACCCAATCTACCCACCATAAAAATTTCAATTTAATATCTCAACGGGTTTGGGAGCTACGCGCCTTCAAACAATTTTGCGTACGGCGTACGGCGTACGGCGTACGGCGTACGGCGTCTACGGCGGACAGACGGACATTTTTTTTTTTTTTGCTTTTTTGGGGTTTACTAGTCCTAAAACGTGTAAATACAAAATTTCAGGGTAGCAAACTTTTTTGAAATTTCAGGTCGATAACAATACTTTATTATTAAAAAATAATAAAGTAAAAAATAGAAATTTGGCAGCTACAAACGCTAAAATAACTGTGTAGTTATCTGCCATTTGCGTGTGTAGCCAGCGGACTTACCTTCAAAAATTGGAATTAATTTTTACAAATTCCATTTTTCTAACACATCTTTCTATCTATGATCTAGTTGATCATTTTTTTCACTTCACTTTGTCACTTTTGATTACACGGACACCCCGAACAAGAACTATTATCTAGCGCGTATCTTCACCAGAATAAAGGGAGTATAGTGCCAAAAATTGCATATTCTGCTATATTATTTACACTATTTGTAATGTAATTTGGACTATTCGCTACTTGTTTCGGAATACCTACTAGGTGATTCACATTATTTGCATAATTTTTTTTATTAATCAAATGGGATTTTCTCACTTATATGTACATCACTCTTATTTTCCTTTCTACATAGAAACAGTAGCAAGAATTGTTGTAAAAGTTGTCATTTGAACATAGCTATGTGTAATTTTAATTTATTACCATTCTCATAGCTCCTTTTGCATTTCACGATAGTAAAAAAATGTATAAGCTGATGGTCTTTGTAACTAGTGCTTAAGAATAATTGTGTGTATTTATATACCTCTTATTAAAATATAATAGTAATAATAAAAAATTTATATTGAAAGAAGCCTTTTATGATATGTAACTACTCGTTTTGTACATGGCTAATAAAGCTATTTAAATTAGGGGTATATACAACAATAAAAAAAATACTTCTAATGCTATAATTCGTTATTAATTATGTCAACATTCATTTGCTATTTTATTTAGCAAAGGTAGTAGCCGGAAGTTTTTTCAGTGTAGACCCCCAGCAAAGAATTTTGCAGGTGTGGATGTTGGGAGTGAGGGCGTGAGAGGGTGGAAAGAAATAAATTCTGATTTTAATTTCTCGAGAAACGCTACGAACTTAATGATAAAACAGTAAATATTGTAAAGAGTCCTGAGGTTCCTTCATGGAACCGATAGGAAATAGTCAAAATGTACCTGAAAAATTTGTTCTGAAACCCGCTATAAGTTCTAGGTACAAATTGAAAGCAATTTTCTTTCGTCCTTGCCTTCTACTATAGTCAATTTCTTAATCAGAGTTCAATATTTCTCGCAGAGTATCAAAGAAAAACATTTAGCCTAACTTACTCCTGAAGTTCAAAGAAAGTAAGTGATGAAGGTTTCAGTGAAATAGGGTCAGTAGTTTATAACTTAAATACAGAAACGCCAAAACCCAGATTCACTACGTTCCGATTAATCTGGATATTGCAATCTGTGAGTTTTAGACATGTTACACCGGTGACTTTTAGTTAGTGTGATGTATATATTACAATTTGATGTACATATTACGTCTACACCTACTACTTCCCCTCACGCAAGATAACATTCCGCGTACTTTAATTATAAATATTGAATTAAGCAATTTATAACTAAATTCACAACGATCATACCGCAGTCACGATAGACTGCAAGCCAATCGCATCGTACTCTAGATGAAATACTGACCACCGATTTGTATTGTGGTTGGGGATAAAGCAGAATACAGAGTGCGTTTGGATTGATCGAAAATTAAAGACAATATCGTCTGCTGTTAATTAAAATTAAAAATGTTCCTGTTCATGGTCTTTCACATGGGGGATGCAGTAAACACACACATTTCTAGCATATTTGTCCCCTTATTTGGAACCATTTAAAAATTAATGTATAAAAAATTTCAAATTCTTAGCTTGAAGCATTCAAAAGTTATTAGCCAACATTCGTTGGTCGACACGAGTTTTATGGACTTTTGCCTGGTGGCTATACACAAAGAAGTAAAGAAGTAGTCCTCCTACTTCTAGACTGAAACTAATTCCTATAAAATTTCGACTTTCTAGTTCAATGATATCTCGAGTTATAGTTTGTTTCGAAATGTGAATGCACATATTTTCCAAGGCCCCTTTCATGGCAACTAAACGCAAATCACACATGATTTTCTTCATACATATTCGTCTAAGAAATTGGGAAAAAATTCAAATATCTGGCTTGAAGAGTTCTCGGGAAATATTCTTGAACACGAGTCTAAAGAGCTTTTTATATGGAAACTACCGGAAGGAGTAGAAACATTTTGCTTATAAATCCGAACTTAATTTTTACTCAAAACTCATATGTACAAAATGTCAACTTCGTGGCTAAACGATTTGTTGATTGATAGTGAGTTCTGTAAATTGAGTGAAGGCATTCTTACAGGGTTTTTGTATGGCAGCTACATGAAGGACTCATGGTATTTTCTTCATATTTATACCTCTAAATGGAAATATTGGAAAACCAACGTGTACAAAATTGCAAAGTCGTGCTTTGGGCTTTCTGAAGTTATTAGCCAATATCCTTAAACATGTGTTTTAAGCACATTTGTATGGCAGCTACCCGAAGGAGTAAGACGATTTTGCTCTTTAACGGACTTAGCCATACAAATTCAAGCAAACATCTAAATTCAAAATTTCAACATCTTAGGTCAAGTTATCGTGTATTCGGGCAGACGTACGGACAGCAAGCAAATTTGAGGTTTTCGCCTCAACTTTTTCGTCCGAGGCTCGGTTCTATTAGGGTTACTGTATACGCACTCACACCAAAACAGCCACTATGAGGCATTTGGCAGAGTGAGCAAGGTGAAAAACCAGTAAATTTAAATTTTTTTTATCTTTATGGGATTTCGCTTTATAAATATTCGAAATGATTGACTTTTCGCTGCAAAATTGTAAATTTCCATAAAAGAAATTAAAGAAATACGGAACTTTTCAATTGAAAACCACAATTTCGCGCACACACACTTCCATACGAAAGGAAAAGAAGTACTAGAATTGTGGAAGGGAACCTACAGCTTTTTTTTCCGACTCTTCACATATTCGCACTAACCCACTTCAAACACGCAATTTGATAGCAATGTTCAGTAGTACAAAAACAGGCGAACTAGTACATAAACAGGCGATTTTTGTGAGGTTAAATTACAATTTCTAGCACAGAAACGACCAAATTAGACGTATCTGCCAAACCCTAGGTAGAGAGTGTTGTGTATCTAGTGACCCTAGGTTCTATGCGTTACAAATTTAAAATAAAAAGTCATTAAAGTGGTAATTTCATGTCATAAGTATGTAGTGCCGGCTTTTGATGAGACCGCATTATTTTCTTATCCGTAATGCTCGAAGTTGCTATGTATACTTTATTCATATTTTAAGAAGACCACAAGAGAAGTAGAAGCGTGCACAAAAAGTTCATAATCTCGAATTCAGCTCGTACTGGCAATTGTATTGCAATTCTCGTTCGTCTCGACGCCAAGAAACTGTGGTCACAGCGTAAATATATCGCAAGTACACCAACAAGTACACAAGTAAAGTAAGTACCCATCAGCAGCCACAGCCAGCCAGTAATTCAACTTTTTGATATTTCACTGCTGCCTTATGAAAATTCTGCGCTCCCGTTACTATCGCTAGACAAGTGGGACTGCCTCAATTGAAATGCAGGCCGGATTCCCAATTCGGATTTGATTATTTTCGTTTGCGACTGGTCACAGCTGCCGTTATGCCACGAGGTACCGTACTAAACTGCCATGCCCCTTGCTATCTCAAGGTAATAGAACGCTCTAGTTACACGCCCACATGTTTGTTATTTTCTCGTTGTGGAAAATCTGGCGGGTAACTTTACCGACTTCGAATCGACTTGTTCGCGAAAAATTTTCTTCGATCCCGGTAAGAATTCGGGATGAAACCGGGTCTTTGGAACATCCTCTTGTCTAATGCCACAACTCCAAGGCGATAGAGATGCCCCTTTTGGCAGTTATCGCTGGCTGAAACTGCGACTGGGACTGACACCACCACACGCATTTCGAAATCGCTCTTTTGTACCGCCAAGGCGGGCATGCAAGCAACGTCTTGGGTAGGTTTGTTGCCTGGGAGCTGGGAGGGATAAAAATACTCTTGGAAACAACCCGATGATTACGATACCGGCCAGCCCACGTGGCGGAAACAAGATGTGTGACTCGGTGACTCGTAAAATTTTATGATATCAACCCACCCGGTCGGGAAGTGTAGTGTAGTTCGGAGTCATAGGCATCATCATGCCCATGACAGAGAGAGTTTTCTTGCTGGAATTTCTGATTCCCTGGTCCAGGAACACAATGCGTCATTTTGACTGACGTAACTCAGACAGCTGTCAATCGGTACAGCGTGTAATCAAATTCAACTACCATTCGTGGAGTGTGAAGACAACGGTAATTATTATTACAAAATCGAATATATAAAAAAATAAACTATAAATTGGGGGAGGAACAACACAACTTCACAGTCCGTGCATACGGGAAGGAACACCCCACGCCACTCATTCGTGTTTTTACACAGCATATTGACCCTGCCCGAGCTTCCTTTCTCCGAAATTCGGGGAAACCCCTTTTCATTAACCGAAAAGGCGCGTGGAAAGGAAGGATATCTCCGCTTGTGTTTAACTCTAGAAGTGGAAACAACCCAGTAACAAACTTGGCTATTCCGGAGTCCCCAAGCCGCCCAAAACGGAGAAAAAACTTTCTGTGAAATAATATTCCACTCGGCACTGTCCCCATCATATTGGATTGCTCCCCCGTAAACTACTGCTCCAACACGAGCAATTCGTGAGACTTGAAGTTGTCGGATTCGCCTTCGATTGCATGCTAGCCTGGTTGAATTACCAGTTGGGGATTTCCCATGTGACTCTTTTTCAAGCGATACTCTTGAATATGGGCAGCAGCAGCAGCTACTCCAACAGCAGCATTTCGGTGTTGGGAGGATTCGTTGAATTCCATATCGAGACCGAATCCCGTAGCTGTACCAGCGGGTTTTTTCACACAACCACCGGTCACATGGCGAAAGGGGAGTGCCTCCTCCAAAATGCACAATATACAAGCTTCTCGGGAGGTATGGCAGGTGTATACTTGGGGCTTTGCTCCATTCAACAATATAAACACGAGATTTTACATGGGAAGTATCGTCCAGTAGAGGAGTTAAGCTCCAACCATAACGAAATCTACGAGTGTCTTACTACTCTACCTTCTTTCCGTACTTTTACAACAAAATACATGGTTCTTGGAAGCTATACTCTTACTTTCATCGAAAACCAAATCTTCCTTCCCTTCTGGTGTTTGCATGCATCTTTTCGGGAATGCCACCGTGTATCTAGGAGACAAATTCTCGCAATTTTTGTATGCAATGGAACAGGCATTCATAATCTTAGAAAAATGTCGGACATATCACGCTATTACTACGTAGAGATTTTTCTTCGCGGGCTCCCCAACTTCCAAGCTCCAAAACGAAAAGTGTACGTGGAATTGGTGATTTTAACCCCAGAAGAGGGCGGATAAATGGAGAGGCTAATGTCGGAGCTCCGAGTACCATACAATAATGGATAGGGGCAGCTTCAGTCATTTTAGTGGAGTGGAAGTGGTACTGCTAATGTGAACACTAGAATATGCTTAAAAAAAGCCGTGGAGAGACAAAGAGCTAGAAAATTCGAATCGTTTGAGCTGATTATAGGAATATCAAAGAGGAAATTCCTAATAGAGCTTGCTCGAACGATAAAGTCTAAAATAAGCCCCAATCCCCTACTCGGAAATATTTAACTGAGGGTTCTGATAGATACTCTTTCGATGGGGCACGAAGCTCGACGTGCGGTTATTCTGGAAATTCCGGAGACCCAAGGAGAAATTCGTTAAAAGGTTTCGAAATCGGAGAAACCTACTACGAGATTGAAGCTATGCATTCAGTGACGATAACAAATGCATCTACACCACAACCTAGATCCATAGAAGGAAAATTAATCGCACCTCTAAATAAAATCTGTAGAATGTTATGGGCTTAATCCAACCAGCCTAAAAGAAAAACGACAAAATTTTCTGATGTCCCAATTTTGGGTGAAGTCTCTCCGTCGCTACATCCAAACTAACTATAACTCAAGAACGAGTTCATCATTGAGTAGACAGTCTTCGATAGCGAATTTGTGATGCTTAGTGGATACATGACCGAAACCATCCCACTCTTTCCGGTAGCTCCCATATCAAAGTCCTTGACACACGGGTTCGCGACTGTTGCCGCGGACAACGTCATAATGCTTCAAACTAGAAATTTTAAATTTCGCACACGTTTTTTTTGCAGCACAATCACAATAATAATTCAATCAGGATAGGCCGCACCCAATCATTTGATACTCAAGATGAAATGCTGAGATCCGATTTATATTATAGTTGGGGATAAAACAGAAGAATGAGAAGTACACATCGTAGTCGTGGTGTGCCCTTCTTTATTACAGATAAAGACCATTTATTAATTTGTGGCTACTTCATGGATAGAACGTTATGTTATCGTATTACTTTATTATTTAAGGAATTACGGGTTTCGGACTTCTACCTAAAAAAAATAATAAAGTTACGGTCAGACTGTTGCCAGATGTTTTTTTTAAGTTACTATGCACAGCGTTTGACTACATTCAAAGAAAAGAGTATGTTGAAACAAACGAAAATATGGTTCTTTTAACAATTTTCGAGTTTAAAATCCACCAAAAATTAAATTGTTTAATTCAATTATACTGAAACTTTTGATAAAAACATTTTTTTAAAAAAAATTGTGCAATCAATTCAAAAGCTTTTAAATCTGAAATGAACGCGAATCATCTATTTCTCCGCGTTAATTTTGAATACCTGTCCGTCTAATACAAAAGCAAACCTGTTCGTTTACTATCAATTTAAAAAATTTGCAGCAGTCTGGGTGCAACTATATTATTTTTCGGGTAGAAGTCCAGAACACGTTTAATACTGAAATGCGTCGTTGGTAAAAAAATAACGTTCCTATGGGTATTCTTCTGTGATGTCTCTGTAGTGCCTTAAATAGTCGTAACTTTTTAGCTTTCTATCTTTTGCGGTTTTCGAGAAATAAAAATCAGAACACCAGCATTCCCAACATATTTTTGTCTGCTAGAGGTCTACTGTGCTAAACTTCTGTACAATTTTTAAAATCATATCTGGTACGGTTCTTGAGATATAAAAATCTGCCAACAGTCTGGGCGCAACTTTAATATTTTTTGGGCAGAAGTCCGAAACGTGTTTAATACTGAAATGCGGTGTAGGTCACTATGCGACTGATTACCTAAAAAATAACCTTCCAAATAGCCTCCTGGTTATTCTTTAGGTTAAAATAACGAAATTCATGAAAATGTTGGAAAACCCCCTTTTCACGCACATTTGTTTTACTCCAGCTCTGTACAGAAATACTGGTCATAACTCCTGTAAAAATTTCAAGATCATACCTGATACGGCTCATGAAATATAAAAATTTAATTTTTTGAAAAATGGCTGTCCCCCACCTTCAGGGCTTCACCTCCCCCCTCAAAAATTTTACATTCAGTAGACTCCACTGGTAATTATATATACAGAAACCAAATTTTATCTTCCTAGCACAATTGAGTTGGAAGATATTGTTATTAAAATATGTTCACCCCCCCCCCCCAATACCTCATTACTCCTCTTCAAAATTTTATCCCCCTTCTAATCTCCTAGTATCCCTTAATACAACTACAAAATTTCGGCCATCTGAGATCAATCTTTCAGGAGATATGGATTTTAGAATTTTTCAATCCCAGCTTTCAAGCGTTTTTGACGCATTGTTTACTCGCACACCTCTCAACCCCTATCGACTATTTTTATACTCTAGATGAAATCATATAGAGTATTATAAGTTTAATCCAGCCCAAAAGTTTGTAACGCATAGAACCAAGCCTCGGACGAAAAAAAGTTATATATTATTTTTTGTTTATTTGTGGCCAAAAACCTCAAATCCGCTTGACGTCCGTCCGTCCGTCAGTCCGTCCGTCCGTCCGTCCGTCCGTCTGTCCGTTAGCACGATAACTCAAGAACGCCTTCACCTAGGATCTTGAAATTTTGAATCTGAATGTTTGGTTGAATTTGTAAGGCTAAGTTCGTTAACGGGCAAAATCGTCCTAGTCCTTCGGGTAGCTGCCATACAAAATGTCTTTAAAACACGTGTTCAAGAATATTGGTCGATAACTTCAGAAGGGTTTAAGCTACGACTTTGAAATCTTGTATGTGTTATTTTTCCAATAGTTGAAGCGAAATATATGATTATGAAGAAAATCCTGTTAGTCCTTCGTGTAGCTACCATACAAATATCCTGTCAAAATGTATTCACTTAAGAATGGAATTTTTTCATGGTAAGCTACCATAGAAGCAAATTTGATTAAATGTTGGTTGTTTTCCGGCGTCAGTAGGGTTTCTGGTGTGAAACTCCAACACGAAATCCTCGACTGCTGATTAATCGCTGTCCTTGAGGACATGACAGTTGGAAAACATTTCACTGGAATACGCCAGTCTTTATAAGATTGTGTTGGACTAGGTCCGAAGGAGCTGTTTCGTCATCGGAGGGCATAGACTTGTCAGAGGGTGTATCATGCCTACTATCCGAAACACCCTTACAGCTGGTGGAATTGCTGAGCATAATTTCTATATAGCGCATTCGAAATCAAATTTACGATCACGAATTTTAAACTTTATATAATTTCCCGCCATCGCAACCCTATACTAAAGGAGGTGGCGCTTGAAGATCATCTAGCAATCTAATGGCAATCCTTAATAAAGGACATACAACATGCGCACACGTAATTCTACTTTATCCCCAACTACAATATAAATCGGAGTTCAGTATTCATCTAGAGTATTATACGATTGGCTTGCAGCCGATCGTGAATGCAGTATGTTTTTGCAAATGGGTCCACTATCATAGTACTTCATAAGTTCCAACTTTCAGCCTCCTAGCATAAGCGGTTCCTGAGATCTAGAAACCAAAATTTTTCATCTAAAACGCTCCCCCCTCTTCTTCCCTTACACGCCCACCCCTCCAAAAGGTTCCACTCGTAGGCAAACACTCTACCTACCATAAAAATTTCAACTTAATATCTCAAGAGGTTTGTGAGCTACGCACCTTCAAACGGTTTTGCGTACGGCGTACGGCGTCTACGGCGGACAGACGGAAATTTCCTAAAACGTGTAAATACAAAATTTCAGGGTAGCAAACTTTTTTGAAATTTCAGGTCGATAACAATACCTTATTATTAAAAAATAATAAAGTAAAATTAAATTTTTTGAAAAATGCTATACCCCCACTTCCGTGCTCTACCTTCCGCCTCAAACATTTTATACTCAAAGGATTCCACTTCTAATCCTATATACAGAAATTTCATCTTCCTGGTACAATTGGATTGAAAGATATTGTAATCCAAAGTATTCATTTTTATGATACATGCAAAACTTAAAGTTCCTGAAGCATATATACCTATGCTTCAGGTCGTACACTATTGTATAGTGTAAGACCACTATTGTATAGTGTAAGACCTGGTTACATAAAATCAACGTCACTCATTACAGTCACTATATCTACCTGTTAAGTTGAGTTTAGGGTTGCGAGAAACAAAAAGGTCAGCTTACCGCGTCAGACCCAGGAAACAATGCAGTTGGCAGTATGTCAAAGAGGACAAATTTCTTGGGAAAAAAAACATCTTTTCTGCAGTTGTGAAATTTAAGGTAGGTTACTTATAAGGTTTATAGTTTCTTACCGGTTTTGGAGCCACTCATTCCTAAATGAGTCGAGTTATGCGAAGGTCCTGAGATCAGGTTGTTCTCCCATGTATTTATTGGGTGCAGAGGCTGTATTTTTTCTCTACTTGTTTTGATTCTTGAACTTCACCTTTCGAATTTAAATTTTACCTACTTTTTAGTATTATATGCTAGACATCCACACGGTTCTATATAATTTTATATATAGACACGCAATATTATTTGATTTGACTTAATAGATGTCCATACTGTAACTTTCCTTGACGTTATAATCGCATGTGCGGTTCAGCGCGTAAAAAGCTTGGTTTTATCTCGCGTAATATGAAGTCTTTAACTAACATCCATACTCTAAAACATATGTACTGTGCTTAATTGCGATCACACCAGGAGTAGCGTTGCATTGTCTTCTCATTTTATCGCTCGTGCGAAAGTGTAGAAACGGTCCAACATAAATTTGCTACAATTGACTATGATTTGTTATATTGTCATTGTTTAAGGTCATACCCTCTGAACTGGATTGTCCAAGTTTTCTTAGTCTCATCCAATCTCCGTGTCCCTGGTTATAAGTCTTGATCAACCGATAGCTTTTTCACTGGCTATCACCCTACGGATTACAGTCCAGTTTCCAGACTAATGCAAGCTCGTAATATTTATATTGGCGAAGCGGATTTCTTTAACACTTGTATTGCTGAAATTAAACATTTCTATATCTAATATCGTTTTAACATGTTTTGACTAACCGCTATGTATATTCTTCTAATTATAGAATAATATTCTATAATTTTCTTCTTTTTTATAATATAATTGTTTATACCTACTATTTTTGCAATAGAAAGGAAATTGTAGATAAATTCCATTAAATAAATAAAGAATTTTGTATCTACACAGTTTGAGTTCTCTTCAATTCGTTCCCAACTCCCAATAAGTAATCACCATCTATTTAACCCACTACAAAAATTTTAAGATTATTTCTAACAACTTAAAACCTCTATCAACTTAACATAACATTTGTTGTATTAAAATATTGAACTGTTTATACTTTTCAGTGATTAGAAATTAAAATTTTTTAATTTGTTTGAATGTTTACTACTTGCGAATATTTTTATAGTTTCATGGTTGAAAATGGTGATGTAGCATAAATAAGAGCACTTCAGCAATCGCAATGCGAGCCCCAACGATATGGAGGTCCTAACACTGTTAAGTATGTACCTACCTCTAAACGGAATTACTTGCTAAAATCAATAAATCGAACGATTTCTACAATTTAATTTACTATAGTATGCTGAAGTGGAAATCAGATGGAGTCAGAAATTCATTCAAAAACCTATTTCTTTACCGGTCTATTGATTATTTACATAATCTGAAAATATGTGTAGTCCATGAACTTATTCTTCCCAACAACCGAGTGAATTACGTTATCTGTGATTCAGTATGACGCTAAATTAATATTTAGAAAATGTGTAGATGTAGATTGCATGATATTCGTGCCGTACGAGTATGTCACGAAGTAGGCAGACGAAATTTAGCTGCAATATGATTCGCAGCGAGTGAATGTTTGAGTATGTATAAAGGTCGAAACGAAAGTGATTTTATTTAAGACTATACTTCACAGGATCATTTCTGTAGTATGTCTTCATTAGCTTTCAAGTCAAATTGAAAGATTTTTGCGCCCATGATGACGAGGAACATCATTCCACTTCTAGCGTGAGGGAGATTTGTTTTCAGTGTTCCACATTGGAGAACAAATTATCGATGATCGCTTCCAATGGAGTGGAATGATTTCCGAGTGGTCGCCCCATAAAAATACCAAAGAAATTAAATAAAGCAAGGTGGGGGAAGTTCTGTCACAATTTATAAATTATATTATGCGGATCCAATTTTAGGAAAAAGATAAAGTTATCTTTTTCTTTTCTTTAGTTTCCTATCGAGTAATAGTTACTCTTTGTAGTCGACTTAGAAAGTCATTTCTTGCGGATCTAATTAATATTAGACAATTACTAAATCTTGTGGAACTTGGACGCTCTTACTCTGTATCAGGTACACTAAATAATTTCCAGGTAATGAAGAAAAATACTCGGGTAATTTTTATTGTGTTTTATTTACTTGATTGATTAAAATGTGACTTAGAACTGAGGCTCCGCTTCAGTTGCTTTGTTTATAAAAGACTTGGGATAGGGTAATTACATTTTGATTTTCTGATGCGAATTCAAGAATTGCAATTTTAATAAATGGTCTATGTTACAATATTGGGACAAAGGGTGATTATGTTTTGGTGTTTATACTTCTGAGTCATCTTTGGAAAGCGAAAATATCGCGATATTAGTATGTTTTGGCGATGTCGTTTCCTGGTACTCGTTCTCTTGCTGTGCTGCATGATAAGTATGTGCTGCATGATGAGTATGTGTGTGTGGGTATGTAACTATAAATTATGTTATGCGATCTTAAAATATGATAAAAAGATGAAACAATCTTTAAATAAATTATATTTCTGATTAATAAAAATGTCAAAACTTTTTGGAAATCAGAGCCGTCGAGCTTGGTATTCTCGATATTTATATAGATGTTATTATTGTTATGACTTTCTGTAGTCTAGGATAAGATATGGTTTTTTTTGTCCTTTTGTATCTACCTTATCCACACGTTTGCCCAATTAAATAAAAATTCCGTGCGCATAACACACCGTTGACGCGCTGGAAAATGATGCAGCTTGCAGCGGATTTTTAAAGCAATAGCTTACAGTTTGCAGATGATTCAGTTAAAGTTAAGTAAGTTAAGCTTACAGAAAACAGATTTTACTTTATTATTAATACATAATAAAGTATTGTTATCGTTTTTTTAAAAAAAAAATTTGCCACTCTGAAAATTTTTTTCGTTTCATGACCAATAGACACTAAAAAAGAAAAAAATTCCCCTAAGTCTGTACACCGCCACCGTACGCAAAACGGGCTCTCAAATCCTTTGAGCTATTAAGTTCAATTTTTTTATTAGTAGACTGAGCGGACTCCTTCAAGCAGCCACCTTTTAAGTGATTGAGATGTGAGGGGGAGGTGGGGAAGCGTTTTAGAGGAAAAATTTTGGTTTCTAGATCTCAGTAACCGCTTACTCTACGAGGCTGAAACTTGAAATTTATATAGAGCTTCGATAGTGGACCCATTTGCAAAATTGCTGATATGGGTGAAGGGGTGTGGGAGTGGGGGAAATAATAATGCCTCCGAAATGGTTGAAAGGCTAGATCGAGACATTCTAAAATCCATATCTCCTAAACAGTTAATGTCACGAAAAAAAACTTAATGAACATCTGTAGATATATTAGGAGAATAGATGGAAAAAATTTTTGAGTGTGAGCAGTGGCGTACGGAGTTGGGGGGTGAAAAACTTTAGATTACGATATCTCACGAACCAAAAGTACTAGAAAAATAAAATTCGGTTTGTGTATTAAGGTTGATAAATGAAGTTTGCTGAAAGTAAAATTTTTTAAGGGAGCGGTGGAGCATGGAAGTGGAGGAGGTAAGAGTTTTTTGAAAACATCGAGTCTCATATCTCAAGAACGGTGTAAGATAGACGCTTAGAATTTTTACCAGAAGTAGGCCTGATAGACCCCTAGCAGAAAAAAAATTCTTGAGGGTGAGGGTGTAGATGGTGAGGGTGGGGGAGGGTGAAAAGGAAAAAGTTACGATTTTTATATCTCGAGAACCTATAATCATGGAAAGCTGAAACTTGGTATTTAGATAGAACTATAGTAGTAGCATATGTTGAAAAAATATAATAAATGAAAATATTAGGGGTGGTATGGTACGGGAGTGGGAAGTGTTTTCCTAACTATAGAAGGGCTTCTGCTAGAAAGTTGAAACTCGGTATTAACATATATGTAAATCAACTAAAAAAGTAATATTGACTAAAAAAAATTCAAATATTTATTGGCGTTCGGAAGTGGTCGTTAGGTCTTTCTAAATATTGAATTAATTTTTATTGTACGGATTCTTCATATAAATACCTAGAAAGTGTTTTCAAGATGTTTTGAAATTCGACTCCCAAGGTGGTGTAAAGGGGTTGTATATATTTTCACGAATTCAGCCGTATTCCTCAGGTCTGATTAGATATCGAATAATTTTTCACTTCCACGGGCTGGTTTAATAATCACCTAAAACTCGTTTTCAAGCTTGTTCCTTTTTCAACCCCTAATGGGTTGAACACGTTTTCACGAATTCCGTCATATCTCTTAGGAATGATAAGACATCGGATTGGTTTTCAATTCCTCGGGCTTTCTTTATATATATCTAAAAACTCATTTCAGAATTTTTGAATATTCAACCCCAAACTGGGTGCAAGGGGTTTGTATATATTTTTACAAATTCCTACATATTTCTTAGTTCTGTTGACATATCGAATTCAATTTTTACTTCCTAAGAGTTCCTACATAATCGTCAAAAAGTTTATTTTAGTATTTTTAGATATTCAACTCAAAGAAGACGCAAGGCTTTCAACATTTTTTTAGGATTGATGAAATATTAGACTTTTATATAATCGCCTACAAACACATTTCTGATTTCATGTAATGGCCCAAAACCAAATCACGAAAAAACTCCTAATCACGTAACAACTGATATTATACTACGATTTAGACTGCGTCCCGGAGTATGACCCAATTATGTATAATAATTCATATGTTATATGTGGCAGCGGCGTAAGTATTTTAGCGCGACCCCATTCTAACAGCTTCCCGAACTTTTTTTTAGGTTTTCAGTCACATAGTAACCTACACCGCATCTCAGAATTAAACGCATTCCGAACTTCTACCCAAAAAATAATAAAGTTGCGCCCAGACTGTTGGTAGATTTTTTTTAAAAATTCCGATTCAATTATGCTACAGGAAGCATAAAAATGAAAACAAAAATAGATTTTTACAAATACAGTAGGACCTCACCCAAGGGACTGTGCAAAATTAGCCACTTTATTCGATTGGTCAGATTATAAAATAATTTAATAAATAAAATCCGTTTCTGATTTACATCAGGACCGTAAAAAAATGGCAACTTTAGGCAAGTTGTCAAGATAGGAAGGCAATTCTTCAGGTTCTACTGTATTTGGTCAGTATGTTACGTCAGCCTCCACGTTAAACTCATCTGTCATATCAAACTGTGCACAACTAAAAGATAAGAACATCTGGCATTAACAATGAATTATATTTTCCATTTCTTTGGTAAAATTTATATTATCAAACCCATCAAACTATTAATTCCAATGATAACTCGAATCCACACCTTGCAACCTCTGTACAAAGATAAGAAATAATTTTCCACGACGCAATAACATAAACCGAGGTCAGTTACTTATTTATGAAATTTAATTATAGCTTACGAGCGTTATTTAACAAAACTAGATAAGTTGTAGTAGATTGAAATAAACAAAAACTTATAATAAAAAAAAGTGCAAGCCATAACTTAAAGACTCTCCACTAACTAAAGAGCTCGATCTACCTTTTTTCCACTTTTACTGACACTTTTTTTTAAAATAAAAACGATTATAAAAAAGAATGGATATAATTAATCAATCCATAAATTGCGAAAAGAAAGGAAATGTCTTCCCTTTTTTTTCTTATTTTCTTTCTTTGGTATTTTTATGGGGCGACCACTCGGAAATCATTCCACTCCATTGGAAGCGATCATCGATGATTTCTTCTCCAATGTGGAACACTGAAAACAAATCTCCCTCACGCTAGAAGTGGAATGATGTTCCTCGTCATCATGGGCGCAAAAATCTTTCAATTTGACTTGAAAGTTAATGAAGACATACTACAGAAATGATCCTGTGAAGTATAGTCTTAAATAAAATCACTTTCGTTTCGACCTTTATACATACTCAAACATTCACTCGCTGCGAATCATATTGTAGAGAAATTTCGTCTGTCTACTACGTGACATACTCGTACGGTATGAGTAGGTACCATTTAATCTACACATTTCATAATATTTAAGCAAGGTTTTTTTTAATAACATTTTTCCTTCAACATATACTGTAACAGACGAACATAATTTTTTGCTAATAGAATACAAATTTAACTTATTTATATAAAGATTAAGATCTAATCACTGAACTAATTTTAACTTGTTAATATACAACTTAAGGGGGAACATCCGAGTAGAACATTTTTTTTATCAAACATTTTTTTTTTTCATCTTAAAGTTTGTAGTCTTAAGAACATTGTGTGTAAATTTCATATTGAAATTCTAATAAATGTGAAAGTTATGGGCAATTAACCGGAATGGATACTTCGTGAATTCTGTATATATACAGCGTCATTCAAACGCGATTATCTCGAAACATACTTTTCAAAGACGGTCCCCAAAATCTTCGGAAAACGGCTTGACCGATTGCTTCCAAAATTTCACACAATATTTTTGGATAGGTTTTCTACTTCGCTACGTAGGATCTTTTTTTTACTTATTTACTTTTTTTTTAACAAGCCAGAAAGGTCGATAATTAAGGTTAAAAACTAAAAATAAAGTACAATCGGCCGCCATTTTGTGAAAAAAATTTTTTTTCAAAAAATCCTACGTAGCGAAGGGCATCATACTTTACATTTTCACAATCTTTTTGAAATTTCTATTTTGGATCAACCAACTGCATGTAATCTTGGGAACCGCAGGCCGTGCGAGCGACGGACATTCTTTACGCCGACCATGATAGCAGCGCCCCCGGTTGATATATATTTATAAAAAAAAAAATTATTAGCGTACCTCAACATATATACTTTCGAATAAAATCAACCTGGATAAAATCGAGCAAATAGTTTTTGAGATGATAATTTCTAAAATTCGCCTATTTTTTCTGCTTTCTACTGGGATGTTCCCCCTTAATGAATTTCAATAAATCTATCTACCTATCCTAATATTAATTTTACTTTAGTATTTTAATAATAAAATATAGTGATTAAAATAGAAAAAGTTGATTAAAATAGAAAAAGTTTAAAAGTTTTACTAAATTTTTTTCACGTCTTACTACTAATAGACTTTAAAAATTGCAAAAAAACATTTTGTTCGACTAACCACCGTCTACAGTCCGCCGTACCCAAACTCGTTTGAAAGCTTGTAGCAAAGACTATCCATAAGAAGACGGGACACTACGCAGTATCTTTCGAATAAAAATTTGACCTTGGTTTCTTTATTTAATGAGATGAGGGAAGTAGATAGCAATAGCAAGATGCATGATTAAAGATGAGACAAAAACTGATAACGAGTCGCATTCACCAATATAATGACATCCGCACAGAACGCCTATAAAAAAAACTGACATCAAATCATGTGCAGACACAGCTCAGCTGTGCTTGTGTGATTTCATTTCTCATATTGTTCCTATAAGTTTGTATGCTGAAACACTTGAGAATAGAACAGCCGCAAAAAATGCGTTCTGTGACGTGCTTTGAGAAAAACGATGCACACAGATGCGAATGTGTAGTCATTCATTTTGGCATATTAGCGTACTCTTTTCTTCGCATGTGAATTTCCGTAAGAATACGGAATTGAAATTGTTCAATCGGATTTCTTTGTTCCGCTTATGCAATGATTTTTTGGTTTTTTTACACAAAAAATGCATGTGTATTAAGTGTCCCGTCTTGTTGTAGATAGTCTTTGCTTGTAGCTCACAAACCCTTTGAGCTATTTAGTTGGGTAGATTGGGCGGTCCCTTTTAAATGTTGGTATGAAGGAGGAGCGTTTTAGGCGAAAAATGTTGGTTACTCAGGAACCACTCATGCCAGGAAGTTCTAACTTGGAACTTATTACGTCAGAAGGTTGTAAATTGGTAATTGTTTGTATGCATACTAGGAAAGTATATCAAAAATAACATTTTCATAGTTATGGTTGCGTGAGGGGTGAGAGGTGGGGGGGGGGGGGGTAACAAAGTTTAGGGTACTGTTTCTCACGAGCGAACTACGAATGAAATATCGCCGTGTCGGAAGAACAGTGACGCAACTGCAATTTAGAAAATTTTTTGTTTTCACATTTCAATATTTTGTGGTTTTGCTATTCTTGCATAAAATCGTTCCCCGTTGTTTTAAACGAACGTGCTCTTGATCTAAGCTGTCTACAGTAACTATTACTAAGCTCGTATGGCATGTAGGCAATTGTCAAAAATGATATTGTTTCTCCGAAAAAAATTAGAATTTTTTGCCGTTGCGTCACTGTTCTTCCGACACGGCGATATGAAACTTGGATTGTGTATGTAGTATATACGTAGGTAGACAAGTGGAGTGCCCTGAATATACAATTTTTCAGGGGAGTGGTGGAGCTTGAAATGGTAGTTGGCCTAAGGGAACGGTTTAAGATATGATCTTAGAATTTATACGGTAGGTAGGCCTGATAGATCTCTAACAGAGAAAAATTTGGTGGCGAAGGTGTGAAAAGGTAGAACAACCATTTTTGTATTGAAAAGTTGCCTGTCCACAATTGGGAAATGTATGGGAATCAAGTTTTAAAACAATCAGGTCAATGGCATTCTAAATTTTGAAAGGCCAAAAAAAAAAAAATTATTTTCACGATCAATCTTTTATCAACTCTTTCTTCGTGGACTTCCTGAAGTTGATCCAGGTGTAGAGGAATATTCTAAGTGCCCAAATAGCTCGGGGATGCAATTAAGCCCGACTCAGAGTCTATTTGGGAACACATCGAATTAATTGCTGAAAAGAAAGGTTTTAGTTATTTATACTTACTAAGGGAAAATTTGCCTCGTCTTATTTAAAAGATTTATTTCTACGGTTTTAAAAAATACTAGCTGTTTATTCCAAAAAGGTTTCCTTATATTCGCTTAGGAGTAATTTTGGATCATTTACTGTTTTAGAAATACTGAGAGCTAATTGCTAATTACAAAAAAACTTGTATTCTAAAAAAGTGCCGACTGACACGAAATTGAGTTCCACTTTGGGAAAATTGCGTGTTCCACTTTGGGAAAATAGTCAATTCTGTGTCATTCGGTTAACTTTGTTTTGGAATTCAATCCAAACCTTAACCAGGTCGCACTTTCCGTAACGGAATTGGGAACTCTAGCCGAACAGTCGACTGTTTAGCTAGAGTTGCAATTTCGCTTCCGTAATGCATGCCGGCGCTAAGACCTGAAACGGAACTCCGAAGTTTACGTATGACTAATTAAATGCTATGAATATAATACACAATGTGTTGACACCGGTAATTTCTAGCAGATTGCCGACAGAACGAGCTAATGCAGTTGTTTACGTTTTTTACCTTTGTTTAAGTTTTTTACGTTTGTTTTGTTGTTTTCCGGCGTCAGTGGAGTTTCTGGTGTGAAACCCCAACACGAAATCCCCGACTGTTGATTAATCGCTGTCCCTGAGGGCATGACAGTTGTAAAACCTTCACTGGATAGGCCAGTTTTTTTATAAGACTGTGTTGGACTGGGTCCGAAGGAGCTGTTTCGTCATCGGATGGCATAGACTCGTCAGAGGGTGTATCAAGCCTAAATCCGAAACACCCTTACAGCTGGTGGCATTGCTTGGGATTATTCCATATAGGCGATGTTGAAACTAATTTCATTACCGCGAATTATAATTTAAGTAACATTCTTGCCTTTGCCTCCTTATACTAAAGGTAGGTGGCACTGAATATCACCCAATATTTCAACCAATTTAGTTGAATTTTTGGTTGTTAGCTATCTCTATATATAAAAATGAATGTTTGTCTGTCTGTTTGTCTGTTTGTCCTGTATAGGCTCCTAAACCACTCATCCAATTGCGATGAAACTTTGGTGATTTGTTGAGGGTACGCCCTCGATGGTTTCTGCGTTAACAAAATTATTTAACAGTTGGTGGTTCGCGAGTTATTTCAACATTTGAGTGTTTTTCATATGATTAGCGGCAGTTCGTTTTTGGTGTATTAGTTATGCCTATTCCTATTACTAAATGGTATAAGAGGATAGTGGATGGAAGATGGAAGATGGAATATGGAGGATGGTGGATAGAGAATGGAGCTTGGGGGATGGTAGATGGAGGATGGTGGATAGAGGATGGTGGATGGAGGATGGGAAATGGTAGGTGAAGGATGGTGGATAGAGGATGGAGGATAGAAGATGGAGGATGGTGGATGGTGGGCGGAGAATGGTGGATGGAGGATGGAGGATAGATAATGGGGGATGATAGATGGAGAATGGTGGATGGTGGATAGAGGATGGTGGATAGAGGATGGAGGATGGTGGATGGTGGATAGAGGATGGATGATGGAAGATGGAGGATGGCGGATAGAGGATGGAGGATGGATGATGGAGCTATTTCAACATTTCAGTGTTTTTCATATGATTTAGCGGCAGTTCGTTTTCGGTGTATTAGTTATGCCTATTCCTATTACTAAATGGAATAAGAGGATAGTGGATGGAAGATGGAATATGGAGGATGGAAGATGGAGTATGGTGGATAGAGAATGGAGGATGGATGATGGAGTTTGGGGAATGGTAGATGGAGGATGGTGGATTGAGGATGGTGGATGGAGGATGGGAGATGGTGGGTGAAGGATGGTAGATAGAGGATGGAGGATAGAAGATGGAGGATGGTGGATGGTGGGCGGAGAATGGTGGATAGAGGATGGAGGATAGAGAATGGGGGATGATAGATGGAGGATGGTGGATAGAGGATGGATGATGGAAGATGGAGGATGGCGGATGAAAGATGGAGGACGGTGGATGGAGGATGATGGATGGGGATGGTAGATGGTGGATGGTGGATGGAAAATGGTGGATGGTGGATAGAGGATGTAGGATAGAGGATGGTGGATTGGAGATGGGGGATGGAGGATGGAGTAACGGGAGCAAGAAATGGGAGTAACGGGAGAAATGGTAGCAACGGGAGTAACAGGAGCATCGTGAGAAACAGGAGCAACGGATCAACGGGAGAAATGGGAGCAACGGAGAAATAGAAGCAATGGATCAACGGGAGAAACAGGAGCAATGGATCAACGGGAGAAACGGGAGCAACGGGAGTAACAGGAGCGATGGAACAACGTAAACGAAGCGAGCGTAGCCGCGGTACGCGGCTAGTGATATATGAAATTCAACGCTAAGAGTGCCGAATCGAATCCCGCCAACAGCAATTTTATTTGTTTACCAATTTTTATAAGAATGGAATTTTTCATGGTGAGAAGCAAATTTGTTTAAGTTTTTTGTTGTTTTCCGGTGTCAGTGGAGTTTGTTTACAACAAGCAAGCTGTGCAGTTGTTTGTGCTTTTTTATTCTGTTAACAAATTGCACGCTGACCTGCCGGTAATTGAATCCAAATCCAAACATGGAATTTGGGTAGGATGCTGGGCACAACAGTAAAACAAAATTAATTTATTAATAGAAAATTCACAAATAATGGAAATATTTTCCTTTCTTTACAAAAAAATTTGTCGTGAAAAGCGCGTAACTCGATTTTTCATTAAATAGCAATGATTCTCTACACTAAGCTCATAAAATTAATCATGAACATGGGTTTGTAGTTTCAGTGGTTTTGACTGTGGGAACACGCATTTCGCAGCCCACCGTATTTCTGTCGTGTCGCGCTTATGTTAAGGCCACAACTGCATATTGCTTATCGCATAAATAGTGCCCTAAAGCAGGAAATACACTATACAACGGTTGTACCGACGTGTGTTGTTGCGATATCTGTCCAACGGTTGCATGCACGGTACACACAATGCGATTTGCTTACAATTTTCTTCCAACAAGATTTCATAGTTATTCCCAATACAGTTTTTGATAACACAGAAGCACCAAAAGCTTACGAATGAAATCGCTACAACAGTTGTATTCATTATAATACACTATACAACCTGTCGCATGCAACCGCCGGTTTTCGGTTGAGAGCATACAACCGAGCGATATCCGCCCAACCGCTGTTTATAAGCGCATACACGATACAATCGTCGCATACAACGACAAATTGGGCCAGCAGTTGGT
Source organism: Beris morrisii (assembly GCA_951812415.1). Taxonomy (NCBI): domain Eukaryota; kingdom Metazoa; phylum Arthropoda; class Insecta; order Diptera; family Stratiomyidae; genus Beris; species Beris morrisii. The sequence goes on from OX638311.1 coordinate 23,804,191, forward strand.
ACAACCGTTGTATCGTGTATTCCCTGCTTAATATGTCCCGATAAAAAATCCGCATTAAGCAAGGCTCAGTCGAGATGCTTAGCGCGATAATGATATTTCTAATTCCATGCCATCCTTCTGCAACTGTAGAAGACATAACAAACAAAATTTAAATTGGATTGCGAAGAGACGACGGCTTAATATTAATTTGCATATATGTACATATTAGCATTTGAAATAAAACTGTTGAAGTCGGAAATTATATTCGCACCAAGACGTCACTTCCGCAATATCACACCACACCGTCCACATCCACAAACTTATCCACCTTAAAATCCACATTCCATTTTTTGACAGCGCCAACACGGCGCTCCATCCCTACAACGGCGATTTCCGTATTTTCTTTCTTTTCCAAGTTTTCGTTCGAGTAAGTTGCGTGTGCGTTGCGCTTGACTGGAATTAAATTCACAAAAATGACCGAAACTTTACAATTACGCGGTACCCTTCTGGGCCACAACGGCTGGGTGACACAAATCGCCACCAATCCCAAGGATCCGGATACGATTATTTCGTCGTCCCGAGGTAAATATCCGTGTTCGAAATTTGTTTACGTACTTTCGAGGTTAGAAATTGAAATCGGTCGGAAATTTACTAAATTCGGTTGCATCGGGCGCTGAAAATGTGTGCAACTGTGTCCTTGTGCTGTTTTTAGTTGACCTAATCGAAGATTTTTATTGTTTTTCACTCCAGACAAAACCTTGATCGTGTGGAAGTTGACACGCGACGACGACTCAAACTACGGTTTCCCGCAGAAGCGTCTCTACGGACACTCGCACTTCATCAGCGACGTAGTCCTCTCGTCCGACGGAAACTACGCCCTGTCCGGCTCCTGGGACAAGACCCTCCGTTTGTGGGATTTGGCTGCCGGCAAGACCGCTCGCCGCTTCGAAGACCATACAAAGGTGTGAAGAGTAGAAATTTGGGGGTTGAAATTTTCGTGTTGATTCGTAGTTAGGGCCCGTATTTATTAGCTAGCGGTGCTCCTGGGTTCAGGTTAGCCAGAATTAAAAATCAGTGGGATGTTTGATGGGGGCACTGCTGAAATATTAATAAAGAAAAACTGCGCCTTTGCGAGGCAGAAGAAAAATATTGATGCCGGCGATAGTTGACCCGTGTGTCGTTTGACGCATTCACACTCCACACTCGTTGACTGGCAGCTTGTAAGTTTTTCATGAGCTCAATTTTGTAATTTCTGCATCAATTTAGTTTTTTGTTTGTGCTAATTACATGTTACTGAATTCGCTGTTTTCTTCCCCCTCGTCTGTTTTAGGATGTCCTTTCGGTCGCATTCTCTGCCGACAATCGTCAAATTGTCTCGGGCTCTCGGGACAAGACCATCAAATTGTGGAATACCCTTGCCGAGTGCAAGTACACAATTCAAGATGAAGGTCACACCGATTGGGTATCGTGCGTTCGTTTCTCGCCAAACCACTCGAATCCAATTATTGTATCGTGCGGCTGGGATCGTACCGTCAAAGTCTGGAACTTGGCCAATTGCAAGCTGAAGAACAATCACCACGGACACAGTGGATACTTGAACACGGTGACTGTGTCGCCCGATGGTTCGCTCTGCACGTCCGGTGGCAAGGATCACAAGGCCCTTCTCTGGGATTTGAATGACGGCAAGAACTTGTACACTTTGGACCATAACGACATCATCAATGCGTTGTGCTTCTCGCCAAACCGTTACTGGTTGTGCGTCGCCTACGGACCTTCTATCAAGATTTGGGTAAGTTTGATTTTCGTCGCTTCGTTTCGTGGTTTTTAACTTTTTCGTTTTCAATTTCAGGATTTGGCATGCAAGAAGACTGTCGAGGAACTTCGTCCCGAAGTCGTCTCGTCCACTTCCAAGGCCGATCCACCACAATGTCTGTCGTTGGCTTGGTCCACCGATGGCCAGACCCTGTTCGCCGGCTACTCGGACAACATTATCCGCGTCTGGCAGGTCTCAGTCTCGGCACGATAAGGAGGTTTGTTGCACTGTTTATTTTCACATTGTCATTTTGTTTATCATATAAGCAAAACAAATAAACACTGAAAAAACAGAATTATGTCGCGTCTAATTTAAGTTCGTATTAAATTTTTATTTTGTAGAACTTGTAGATTATTTTTTGGGGTACCCTTTACTTGATAGCGTTGCCCCACTCCTAAATTGCTCAGGAAAAAAATGCTCCTGGGTAGATTATGTCGTTAACTGTTTTATCGCAAACGTAACCTTAGAAACAGCAGGATCCTCAAGTTTTCATTATCCTCTAGGAAATAATATCGTCGCAATCCCTAGATGGCGACTGCCCGATTGGTAGCCATGTCAGAAGGCTCGAAGAATAAAGAGAAACGCACACGCTGTTGTAAACTCGAGCAATACGTGGTAAACTTTGTTTTCAAACAAAATTTTATTGAACCAAAAGAGCTAATATTATAAATTTCGGAAACTTGGCAGTAGCGTAGTGTGACTTCAAATCTGAGGATATTTACGCCAAGGACGGATCATTGGATTTTTTATATAGCACCGAACAGTCCAGTCAGTTTAGGACGGGAAATTAGAAAAATAGAATTTACTAAAAGTGAAAGGGATCACAGGATTAAGTTATACCCGCTAGGAAAGACAATCAAAGGCAGTCCGGTCCACATTCTAGGGTGTGTTCAAGATGCCAGCTATAGCTGCTTCGAAAGCATAGCATAGCAAGACTAGAAACTGCCAAATTCAGCCATAGCAAGAAATAGTTTCTTCGGATTTTGAACAGCAAAAAGCATCTTCTATAGCTTACAACAGCTGTTCGACTTATACATTCGCAAGTTGGCGTAACCCAGCAAACACCGTAATCATTATATAAGCATTAATTACGTGCACTCTATTCCTTAGTGAAAAAGGCCTATGAATTGTAAGGGAAACTTGAACGCAAACGAATTACCTTATTTTATCCCTGAATCTAACATGGGCCATGTCATTGGCAATCAGGTATAAAGCGGATACTATAACATATACCTTATGATCATGCTTATGTAAGAATTAGGTTAAGCCTTATACTAAACTTGACTTTTGTTAATGATAATGCTTATGTAAAGATTAGGTTAAAGCTTATACTAAGCTTTACGTTTGTTACTGATCAGGCTTAATACAAGGATTATTTTAAGCCTTATACCCCAGTTATAATAACTTTTACTTTTGTCAATGCTCAGTCTTAGTAATACTATTAGGTTAAAGATTTTGTAAGAAGCGCTTTGTAGTAACCACCTTAAGCTTATGAGAACTTTGATCTAAATGATTTTTTTTCCTGCTTGAAGATTTTTCTCGAAGTTATCGTACAATGAATTATGTAAGCACGTTATTAAAAACACTTATATTGTGTTGCTGTAAGGGGAGTAATAATAAAAAAACAATACGAAGTTCAATTAAAAACTTCAATTTATTGTGCACTTTTATAAAAACAGCGTATGCCATTTGAAATTAAATTTATTCTTGTTATACATTTAAAAAAAAAGTAATATTTTCATTCTTAAAAATATACATATACCTAGATAGAAAGAGATATGAAAGTAAAAAAAATCGTTGCTTATAGAACTACGTTTCTTTTTCGGACTACAGACGTTGTTAATGCCGCCGCTGATCCATACGGTTTTTTCCTTTTTTCATGGCTTCTTTCACATCCTTTTCATACTCTTCAAAAGAAGCATAAATTTGATGTAGGCAGCCTAATTTGGAAAATACATTTAACGATGAATGAAATTTTATAATTATGCTAAGAATATTTTAAACTTACCCTTACCGTATAATGTGGAATTAAAAAATTTATATTTATTTATGGCCTTTATTTTTTTCCTACGGTTCCAGTTAATTTCACTTAACAGAGCGTCAGCTATCAAAAGGCTTAAATTTTGTGAAATTTTACCTTTTATCTTTGTTGTAATCAATATTTTCTGATGAAAAAGATTTTAAGATTGTTTGTTAAAAAATTGTTTGTAGCCAGCTAAATTTTACTATTATCTCCGCTGTTGCTGCCTTCTGACAGCATTTTCTCTTTCTCTTGTTTTATTAGTCTTTTATAATGGCATTTAGAGTAGCCCAACGTAGAAGAAGTCATTATACCTACTTTATTTAATTTTTTAACTACACACTTTATTCCACTTCACTGCACAATCACTCAACAGTTCGCACTGGAATGACAAAACAAAATAGCGCATGTTCTCGTTATTCTTGATATTTAAACAGTATACCTAAGAATAAGACTTATTAAAGCATTAGTATGGATATTCAATAAAATTTTCGAATTTTGTTAAATTCTTGGTATTCAAAACCTTACGTATACCTTAAAATAAGGCTTATCTAAGCATTAGTCAACTTTTGTTATATTCTTGGTATTCAAAACCTTAAGTATATCTTAAAATAAAACTTATCTAAGCATTAGTACGGTTATTCAATAAATTTGTCGACTTTTCTTATAACGCGGTATCCCTTACTTATAACTTAGCCTGATATACCTGACGCGATTTTTTGCTGGGAACATATGACATTATAATAAAATAAAGTGAAAATGAGCACTACTAGTAGTGTCCTTAAATTTTTCGCTTGTTTCCATTGTTAATAAAAAATCATTTTCCATTTTAAACTTTCAAAATGACATTGAGACGAAACTAACAGCTAAACACATATAAATACTGCAATAGCTGCTTTCTTGCTACAGTCCGGAGTATGAGCAACAAAAAGCAGCTATGGAACCAGCTTTTTAAAAATCTTGAACAGATCTAGTGATTGTATTGTATGTAATGTATTGATTCCAATCAAGTTTTTTTACTAATGACTCCTAAATGGTGGAGATGCTCCAAGTGTTCAATGTGAGTGACACCATTGGAAGTAAGGTCAGGTTCCAACGTGTCGTGTTTAAGGGAAAGATGGCAAACTTGTGTATTTGAGGCATCAAACTACTCGGTTTACCATGCCAGGATTGTAATGAGGTCGTAGTTTAAAGAACCAAATAACTGATTACTTTGATCGTTCATATCCGCAAAATAGTCTCCTTTCATAATGAACTCGAATAAAGGAGAGAAAGATGGAGCGTTACAGGAAAAGAAAGAAAGAATGAATTGAAGCCCTTTGTGGAATAAGGGGTCAACTCCGAATTTTTGAAAAGTGTGGATATTACGTCATTGTGATGGCAGATGAGTGTATTTTGGTGTTGTTTGACCAAATTTGTGAACAGAATGGCGCCAATTACCTAAAACCACAAATCATAAGGGGGCTAACTCGAGAGTTAGACCCTTTTTGAATTTCATGTATTTGATGATTTGTGAGTTAAGTTATCCCTAATGTTCTCTGCTAGGTGCCAGGCCGCTGTGGAATCCAGGGGAATGAGCAAGCTCCAGCCTAAGCTCACTAGTGGTGGATCAGCACATTGCTATTCCCATCGGATCCATAAATCAGTCTATCGACTCACTATGCTTGCAGCGGGCAGGCAATAGATGGTCAAACCTAACTACATGCTCAATATCATGAACTCTTTGGCCTGAATATAATCACGGGAAAAGCAAGTATATCCTGAGCCTGAGCAGGAAGGATGCAAGCACACTAATCAGAGTGCTCATAGGGCACTGCCTGATCGGTAGACACGCTAGACGACTGGGTGCCGAGGCAAATGATCTCTGTCGTAGCTGCGGTGACCCAGAAGTGGAGGAGTCAATCTTCCACGTCCTATGCGAGTGTCCGGCACTATCGAGAACGAGAAGACGGAACCTCGGCGCTTATTTCCAGTTTCCAGAGGTTGACCATACATTTATGGATTCCGACAGAGATTTTGGGGCGGTGGCGAATGAAATCTGGAAAGTCGAAAACGTTTTCCCGGTTGACGAATATCAAAATATTTTCAACAGTTCCAGGCGGCACAATCGTTTTAAGCAAATGAGAATGGGGGTAAGTTTTTAAGCATGAAAGAACTTCCTGCAAAACTGAGACTGTTTAATAAAAAGGAGAGTGAGAATGGCGAGAAAATAAATTGCATAAACGTTCGTTGGATTCGGATCGAAGAGTTTGGCATCGTTAAGTACAGGCAATTATTTTGATTTGTCAATTTAGAATGGCATGCGAGTGTGGATATTCATTGCTTTGAAAGAATGTTTTTTTTCAGATGCAGCTTTAACGAAAACGAAGAGTGGAAAGTAATCAAACTATTAAAGGAACGGAATTACAATAGACGAAACGCAGTAAACGAAATTTTCACTATCCCATGAACCAGCCAAACCATAAAATTGATGATTTGCAAAAACAAATCCCTTTTATCACTCAGTGCTATCAATCATTTTATAAGAACCTACTTTCAGAATAGTTGTTATATTCTATTTCAGTTGAACAGATTTTTATTTTACTAAACGCAGTTCTTATTAAGCTAATAAAATGGCAGTATTTAATAGGGGAATTTGAAAAGGATTAAATGGAATAATTCCCACTGGAGGTCAAATTTTACCAAATTTTATTGACTTTTAATAATTTTATTGTGAATCGAAAAATAACCACTACGTATTATAGTTTGGTGTTCAACGTGTTGTGGTTTACAAAAATATTGGAAAATAAGGAGCCTGAAACAAATGAAAGTGGTAGGAGGGGGTGGAAAACAGCAAAGTGTGTATAAAAAGGTTATATGCGCTAATTTTTAACATACTTTAAAACGTAACCCCTTACTGAAATTATCATTTTTTTCATTTTTAGGATAAAGTTGTCTGCAAAAAGGGGTTGACTAAAAAAAATATTAGAAATTATAAAAATAATTATTATAAATCATAGTTTCTACATTCCAATAGTTCTAGTTTACTGCAACAAATACTGATTACAAGGTTAAAATTTCAATATCACAACAACAAAAAACAAAAAGTTCCAGCTTTTATCACAAAAGTCAAGTTTTCTCATTTTGTTAAAAAAACTGAGTTGACCCCTTTTATTCCAACTAGGGCTTCAATTGATCAAGGCAAATCGGGTGGCGGAGAGGATTTCATTTGATTGGGTCAATCTTTTTTTTGTGCTGCTCTAATACCAGTTCATTACACTGACTGGGGACTCCTCGTGACACATCAAACTGAGCGCAATGGTAGCAAACAACATGAGTGTGCCGATTCGGTTAAATTTTTCCAGTTTGTTGTGCTGAGAAGCTGTACTGTCTCCAGTTCTTCGGGCTGTGGAAATGTACGGCTGATATGAGATTAATTCAGTAATTAAAAAACAAATAATATTCATTCTTAGACCTCCGTTCACAACAAATATCGTATGCTTACATAAAGTATGCAATGTCCTTTGCAACAAAAAACTTATTGTATAAAATACCGGAACCAACTTTCTCATACATACAACGAGAAACTGAACTATCCGCTGAAAATAACGTCAAAATCGACTTAAAAAAACAAATTTTCCGCGCAAATTTCAAATAAATTACCGAATCCGATTCACCACCCTGTAAAAATCATTTCCATTTTGAATTTTTCGATCAAATTCCCTACCAATGAAGCTTGCCGCAATTCCGTTCGTTCCAAATTGTAGTTCACGTCTTGGCCGCTACATTATTGCCGTTGCGCATCAATCGGTCGGCACTCATCGAAACTCCATTTTGGCAGGCAACGCCAAAACCTGACGTCACATACGCAAGTGTTGTAAAGTCCGAATATCGGCCATTTTGTGCAAGAGACGAGTGTGGTATCCATCGACTCTGCGTGATTTTTTTTTCATCGTCACATCCTTGAAAAGAAATTCGCGTCTTCGAAAAAAGTAGTTTCTAGTCGAAAGAAAACGCGTTAATCTGTTCGTTTGCGTTCTGAACCGTGTCCCGAAAGTTTCGTAGTGTTTTATTTTTTTGCGTCCCGTTTCGCCGCACGCCATAACAAAATCAATTTCTGTCGGTCGTGTGCGGCTGAACCACGCAACACCAAAGTGCCAGGAGGAAAATATTTTCCGGATCATCGATAAAAGGGCCAGTTACTGTTTGTTTTTTTCGGTAATTTGAAAACGCGTTCCGGTGCGGAAAATTCGAGCCCCAATCCACTACCCCGAAGTTAATTTGTGTACGAAATTTGCCGTGTGCGGAACGCGAGAACAGCGTAGAGGCTTCTGGTTTTTTTCGGGTCGCCGTGTACCGGACCGGAATCGAACGGGCAAATCGCCGCAACTACGACGATGGAGGACAAGGAAATTACCAAGGATCTGGACCAGTGGATCGAACAATTGAACGAGTGCAATCAGCTGACTGAGACACAAGTCAAGACTTTGTGCGATAAGGTAATTGCCGTTTGTCCCGCTAGCCTTCCCCCTCTCGATAAAGAAATAGCGGCCCATTGCACAGTAAAAAAAGAAAAATGCGAAATTCCGTGACCCGCGGCGCCCAGTACGACACGATTTTTTTTGTGAGTGTGATCCCCGCGAAAAAGTCGCGGAGAGCGCTCACCTTGTACGACGACGACGCGGCGGTAGCGGCGACGTTGAATTTTAAATTTAGAAAAATTCGCGCATCGCTTTACCGAAAAAAAAAATCATTTAGAGTTAATCATCGACGGAAATCTTTGAGTAATAGTAGACGCGTGGCCTTTGACATGTCCAAGCGCCGCCCCCTTGGACTTGAGCTGGTGATGTAATTTTTTGTTTTGGAAATTTCGTCCCAGCACCACCCTCCGCTCTGCCTACGGACAGAATCGATTTTTGTTTTGGAATTTTTCCGCCATTGATCCGATTGTTTTCAACTGCGGCTCGTTTCGACCAAATTGCGGCCACATATGCAAATTATTCATCCGTTCGACTTTTGCACGCATCGAGAATCGCCGCGAGCATCGAGTGGGCTTTTCCCGCAATCTGCAGTTTGATGTAAAATTCTGAGTCATGTAAACAAAAGAATTCCGTTTTTTTTTGCTGTGTTCACTGCAGCCTTTTCGAACATTCCAGTGGATTTTTTGGCACTTGAAGGGCTGCCGAGAAAACTACAGCAAACTCAATCTGCCGCCCGCCCTCCTTTTCAACTTGACTCTTGGCGTTTTTTTTTGTTCGTCACCAGGCGGTTTTCCCGGCTATTTTCGGCAGTGGGGAAGGCTGCTACCTCGTAACGAGAGCGACACCGGGAGGCGTGCATTTGTTCTAATTTCTATCTTGTCTTCTCGCACGGCTAATTTCCAATGTTTTGTTATTTTTTAGTTGTTTTCTTTGCTATGCCTGCCAGCTAAGAACACAACGAGTTTTGATTTGAAGACAAGCAGATTTCATTCGGGATTTGCGCAAAATTTCGACCTGTCGCATGACTACGTGACGAATCAAAGGCTTAATTCGTCATCCCTTTCACCTGTCACCACTTCTTCTGAAAGAGTTCATACTCACAATTGTTAATAACTAACAGAACATCGATTTGGTCGGGCTTACTAATAAATTTGTCGGCTAAAAAGTCGTTACAATAGAAATTCAAAGACTTGACTTGTTTAGTTGCTTCGGCGAAAACCGGTTCCAGTCCTAAAGCCACTTTTCCCGGTCATTTGAAGGTAAAGGTTGCCGTCTTTGTTGTCGCATTTTAGGTTTCATCTCGCCACAGTATAAAATAGGTGCAGGTAAAACAGTTTTATAGAGTAGGCTTCGTTTGTTAGTGGAATCTGTGAGTCGCAGGTTCAGCAATCAACCTCCTAGGAATCAAAATTTAGCAAAAAAGATAAAAGAAATGCAATTCCTTAATCTAGTAAATCTTTCTACTGTCATTGGATTAGAAACATTGTTAGTAACAATTGCAACTACGAGGCGGGATATTTTTGTTTGAGTTAATTTGCAACCTGTCTTAAAGTACTTGTGACCGGTAATATGCAGAGGTACAGGTGGCAGGGACTAAGGCAATTGTGGTAACGTTATCATCTAGGGTCTCATCTATTAAAGATTGGCTCAACAACGATTATCCCCGTGACTGAGATGTGGTTTAGAGAAAACATGCACTTCATTACAGCGGATTGGGCAGCCTGAGAGGAGTTTTTACGTGCTTTTGATGGAGCCTATGCTTTCAATCCGGCCATTGTGACTTGTCAACTTATAACCGAGACAATCCTTAAAGAAATGAGATGTTTTATTCCTTCCAACCTGGAAAGGAATAGCCCGTCGAAGTATTCTTGGTTCAATAAAGATTGACTCGATGCAATAAAATCCAAAAGGAAAACGTTTCAGGCACTTGAAGACAATCCGACTGCTGAAAATAAGATCGCTCTAAAAGCATCAAGAACTACCTACAATAGTAGGTACAGCATGCAATATTTACACTAGATCAAAATCTTCGACGGAAGATCATCGACAACACAAAAATCTCGAGATCTAAATAATCTAAATCGGTCAACAATAACTTTGTATTGACTTTGACTTGACTACACTAGGGTAAACTATCCGGTTTCGGGCCACCTTAAGAGAATTTTTTAGTTCCAAGACTTACTTTTACCTTCGTGTGTATTGTTTTATATTCGTCGTAATGTAATTTTTCTATTTTGGTATCACAATTTTAACTAATAATATAAGAAAATGAAGAAAAATAAATTTTAATGAAAAAAGGCACCGTGCCCAGTTTCGGGCTTACTTCCGACCGGTTTCAGGCCATGCAAATTTATCAGTTTCGGGCCCCTCTATAATATAATAGTTGTTGAAATTAAACGTAGGGTACTACCTATAATGCTATTTTTTATTAATGAAACAATTAAGTATATCATTTAATTAATTTATTTTTTATTTTTTAAAGGATTTTTCATATTTTTTTTTATCATCTTTTTCGATTTCGCTTTTTCTTGTTTTCTTGTCGTATCTTTTCGTTCTCCTCTCGTTTTTTCTTGTTTTCTTCTCGTTTTGTTGTTCTGTCTATTGATAAGCTTTTTTTCATCCGAAACGCTATCTTAATAATAATGCGGGATATATGGCGGCTAGGATGTACGCGAGATGGGCCTTTACCAGAGCAAATGAGCGGCAGATGGAGAAAATTTTATGATGCGCTAAAGGGTTTAGAACAGATTCGAATACCGAGATGGTTAGGCACTGATCAACATGGAGTGGTGCAATTGCACGGTTTCGCAGATGCATTCTGTCGCGCATTTGGAGCGTTGGTATACGAGTGCTAGATAAGTTCGGACAAATAACAGTTCGGATAATGACAGCGAAGAGCAGAGTAGCAGAGTAGACTGTTTCCGTTCCACGTTTAGAGCTATGTGCAGCAGAACTGTTAAGCATACTCATGGCTTCAGTGAAGTATGGGTGCAGATTTAACGGAGCTATTTTTTTTTGGACTGATTCGACAGCAGTACTCCACGGGATCAGAAAGCCACCTTGCCACCTAAAAACGTATGTGTCGAATTGAGTAGATAGATTTCATCGGAGGCGGAGGGATTCCTCCAAGCACCGCGACCAGTGGTCATAGATCTTTCTCCAGTTTCAACCTAGAGGTCCTCACTCAGCTTTATTTCTCTTAGGAATTTATCTAGTTGGTGTAGGTCTATTTTTGCAATGGTACTATGGTCCAGAAAGTGTTCTCCGAAACATTTGTGGCGCTGAGCTGCGACTGCCTCACAGCAGCACAAAATATGTTCAGAGGTTTCTGCCTGCAGTTGGCGAATTGAGTAGCAGTCATTCAATCGAACTTCGACGTCAGTACATGGGCTCATGTATGTACAGATGATAATCTAGAAGACTTACTGAGCAGAGGTTCGTCGCCAGAACAATTAATTGGCAATGAGATGTGGATCAATGGACCAAGTTGGCTGAACAAGAAGCAGTCCGAATGGCCAAAGCCAATAGTTGCCCATAGCCAAGTGACAATTGATGTTGTGCTTTGCATTCAAAGAAGTGCAGGAAAATACAGGGTGGCTCGCGGCATACGCATGGATTTGAAAAGGTCATTGCTCCCTTCCTAGCGGTCGTAGAGGGTTGACAGTGGGGTGGTTCTAAAGAGGGGAAGGAAGGTTTGTTAGCACTTGGTTTCAGTCGCAAAGATGCAGTGGCCTGTTCAACATCGTGTTTTTTGTGTGCAAGCTTATTTTTCAAACAACCTCTCGATCGTCTGTGTGCAGCGTGCCTTTTGTTTACAGTTCAATATCAACCCCTGCGTTCGAGTTCCCAATCGAAATCGAATTCTTGCGTGGGTTAATGCCTTCCAGGATAGCGGAAATGTGTCCACGATAAGAAGGGGGCCTCAGAGAACTGTCTCTACACCAGAAAACATCGAGAGGGTTCGAGCTGCAATTGAACAATCTCCCACGTGTTCAATTCGTAAACAGGCAGGTGCCCTTGGCATTTCGAGATGTTCCATTCAACGAATCGTTAAAGAACATCTTCACACCCAACACAGTAAGAGTTTGCATGAACTTTTTGCGTGACATATTCCCCGGTCGCCTCATCTCCCTAAGAGGCGATTTGAACTGGCCAGCGTGATTTGGCGCCCTGCGATTATTTCCTGTGGGGATACCTAAAATCTCTTGTTTACAACGATCGTCCCACAACCCTAACAGCCCTCAAAGACAACATTCGCACCCGCATCCTCCAAATTCCTGTGACAATGCTTGAAAGAGTGAACGAAAAACTTCGGAAAAAAACTTACACAATGTTTGGAGCGTGAGGGCCGCCATTTGGCAGATACATTGTTTAAAACTGTATTAACTTAAATCTCCAATGTAAATACACCAGGAAAAAATAAAAAAAATAGCCATTTTCGAACAGTTTGCGTTTTATTGATGTTTCAAATCTATGCGTCTGCCGCGCGCCACCCTGTAGCTTTTGTGCAGTTGCTACAATCGAAGTGAGCGATCACTATTAGATGCATGTTCTACCTGGCTACATTGCAGTCCCGTAAGAAGTATTGAAAGCAGTGTGACAACATTACTGTAGGGCAACCAGTGCTTATCAAGAGCGAGCACCTTCCACCTTCCCATATTGGGTGATCGGTCGTGTGATCAGCACAATAGCAAGTAGAGATGGATTAGTGCTAAGCGCAATAGTGCAGACGTCAACAAGCCGACTGAAAATACCAGTGCAGAAACTGCGTTTTACCAACCGAGAGCGATAACGAACTTTCCGTCCTATATCAGCCATTCACACTCGTAGCTATTTTATTATACAGGGTCCGAAACCGGTATGGAAAATTTACATCAAAAACCCTAATTTGGGCCCCTGGCCCAAAGCTATATTCAAGGCATATCTTAGTTTGATTTTGGACCCCCTCAATTTTTACTTCTTTTTGCATTTTTGATCATCTTTTGTTTTACTTCATTTTTTATGCGAAAGCTTGATGTGTCATCTTCAAATACTCCAGAATGATTGCACGGGTCACTAAAAGTATACAAAGCGACAAAGAAAATAATTCAGAACATCTTAAGCAGCTAAAATTAGCAATTGAATTGTATTTTATTTTGATGGAGCTTAGTAAAACGAGAAAAGCAACAGGGGAGCCAGAAATAGGCTGGGGGCCCGAAACCGGGTAGTTAACCCTACCTCTTCTTGATGGCGATCGAACTGTAGTAAATCCTATTGAAAAAGCTTACCTTTTGGCGGCAAGTTTCTCTGGAAATTCCACTTACCACTTAAAATTTTAATTGATTCTTGAGTGACTTCGAAATTCTTTTGATAATTTTTTCTTTCATTTATCAACTGAACTGAATTTTTTTTCCAAAGGTGTTCCATTTCCACTATCATTAGTCTTTGATCCTCTGCAGAAGTCCGACAGCTTTGATCCATTTAAATTTTTGGTGCCCCCCCCCCCCCCCCCCAAGTGATCGGGAGAGGTAACCAGTTCGGTTCTAATTTGATTAAAATCGCTGACTAAGACTTATCAAGTCGATTACACATTGCAGACATTATTCAAGATTTCGTTGAATGATTGTTATCTAACGTCACCTGTTCTTACGTCGAATGAAATATCACGTATCCGTGAAAAGACAAACTGCAATTTATTCCCCAAGAAAAACAGTAAAAAAACAAGAATTTCAGTCAGTTGATAGCAATTAGTGTTTTTTTTTAATTGCTTGATCACATGCTCAATGCTTTCAAAGAAATTAATCCTCATTGACGTTGTGGCGAAACTTCTTAACCGATTTTGGCAATGAACTTAACCGAAAAAATAGTTATTCGAAGTCTCTTTGAATTATTTATTGACCGAACGACCTCAGATGTTGTTTACTCGAAGCGTTTTGATAAGAGCTCCGGTGTACTTAATTGTACATGGTTCGGTCGATAGCAAGTACACTAACCTTGGATTGTCTAGAGCACCGCAAGACAGCTGCTGCTCGCTATATCTTGTATCCAGGGGTCAGGCAAGAACCGAACGCTTACGTGCATAATACGTTTTCGAACAAACCGATTACTGAAAGCTTGGGAAAAAATGCCTATGATATTTTAGTCGTGTGTACAAACAACGGCAGGTGTTTTTCATTCTACTATCGAATAATTTATTAGTTCGAAAGGTGCAAACTGAAAGAAACTAGCAGGATTATTCCCATCAACATGAGCAATGAGAAAACTGGAAACAATGTGAAAGAAGTTGTGCAATCGAAATCACGTGGGTTGCTTGCTTTATTTCGTCTAGGCTGAACTGCACTTTGAACGGTTTGAAAATTAAATCTTTCGTTCGAGACAAGAAATATACGGCCAGCATATATTGCAGATTTCAGATACAGTCGACATTGAAGACGACGACAGTGTGTAGTTCATTGACTTTCAGATTTAAATAATCGTCCAAACCCGAAAAGAAATACACGAAGAAAAAAAAAACAGCAACAACCGATGAATGGAAGCAATGGGAGCTCCCCAAGATTACGATGTCTTAAACTAACCGGTGAATGCGAACGAGAAAATAATGTCTGCGACCTTACGAAAAACGAACCGTACAAAATCGGAAGTCAGATCGAAGACAGGTTTCTTTCTTTGCCCATGCAGCACACCGGGCGAGAAGGTCAATCAACTTTTCACTCTGGCCCTTCGATGATCGACTAGCTCATAAAGTGGAACTAACGCGTCTTAGTGGAACATGTTCGTTCGCTTAACTTGCAGCACAGATACTTTCTCCTCGGACTTGTTTATCGGAAGTCTGGACGCGCGCCGGTCTATTCGCTATCCGCACCAGCCGATTTAGTCTACTAGTTAAAATGTTGTTTTAATTGTTGATGACAGTTTCCGACAGCCAATTGATGTCTGTTCCGTTTTGAGGAAATGATTCTGTTTTCTGTTTCGATTACAGAAGCGTTTAAGGCGAGGAGTTGGTGCCGTCTCTGTTAATTCTTTTGAGAGTTGTGCAAATTGTGATCATGATGTATTTCTACAATGAATAAATCAAAACAAGGTGGCAATAAATCAGCAACCACTGTCTTGTGGAATTGAATCAATTATTAGTGTTATTTGTCTTTCCGTTGCATTAATCAGGCTGATGATTTTTGATTTTAGAATGTTGTACAATGCAATCTGTGCAGCTAGGGACGATAACGACGCAATCAATTAAATTACAAAAATCGATGAAGTTTGATATGCGCCAAAAAATCGATCTTATGTTCGATATTCTGTGCAATTCCGTTAAGGTTTACCAAGTATATGCCAGCAGCTGCTATTTGGAGGGTAATTTAAATGGGAAACAAACACTGGGTTGCGTATTTAGCGACATCGATATCTCCTTGTTGATCTATGGGTGATCCTTGATACCTCTTGAGATCTTTTTCGGATATACAGCTTTTAGGTATTCTAGGCCTAGGAACAGATCGTTTTGCATCTACTATGTTTTTCGGCTGGATTTTTGTTGAGATTGACATGCGGGACATGCTGAGTTGATCGATTAGCTACTGTGGCACTTAAATTAACCTTAGTCTATTTGTCAAAGATTTAATATTGCCGTGACGGTAGACACGTTCGACAAAATTTTCCCTACCTCACCCTCAAAAAATTGCAATCGGAAATAAAGGACGGTCTGACAGCTAAAAACTTTTATAACTGGACTGTAGTTGAATCAACCAGCTTTTTTAGATGATCCTGTAGGCACTCTCGTCTGTTTGAAACGTACTTTGCGTTCCAGTCAGCCAACCAGCCACTAGTTTCTGAACTTGTTGTTTGGTGTGAGCGCAACAGAATACGGCGAAAACTCTGGAAGAAAACGTTACGTTGTGGGGGTTCTAACGCTGCGAGCAAGGCACACAGGAGCGTCCAAAATTCTCTTTGTGATCAAATATTGAATGAGATGTGCCCTGTAAGGAGACAGCTCTTTCCTGCGCTGCGAGCGAGCTGGACAAAGTTCCTCCTAATCGGAGATAGGGATACTCTACGTATCCTCATTGGTGTACTGACGGGCCACTGGTTGATTGTCCGGTACGCCAGAAGACTAGCTATTGTGGACGTTGCAGATTGTGTCGCAACTGCAGTGACCCCGATGCCGAAGAAAGTATCTTCCACATGGATTACGAATGCCGGGACCTGGTTCAGAGGCAGCGTATTTATATATTTTTGAAAATGACTTGTTGTTTACTAAACACCGATTTGGGATATCCTCTTGTCTCCAAGGTTTTTGTACAATAAAGGAATTAGTTCGGAAATTGCATTAGGGCGGAAAGAGAGAATTTGTGCAAAAGTCTATTGTAGCTACTAGCTAGTATCACAGACAGTCTTAGGTTGCCACACATTTCTTCCAAAGCTATGTAATCAAATATCACCATTAATTTAATTGAAAAGCCGACAAAATGTGTCGGAAACCCAATAGACATCTCACTTATTAACCAGTCAGCACAGTAGCGAATTTCGAAAGGCATCATATATATTTCTTTCAATAGAAACTTATCGCATGCTCCGACAATTACTGAAATTGATACGGCACCCACATCTAACGTGTGTATTATATCAAATTCGAGTAACAACTTGCCGGTTATCATTTTTCAACGCGACTTAGAAAATGGTTTTTAGAGACGAGGTTTTCTGTCTTTTCGTCTTATTTCAAGTTCCATATCGGTTTCTTATAAATGGCGTGCCCATGCGTACGCTAAAGTAACAGCCCCAAAACCTGATAAAGATCCAATGAAACTGTTCTATATAATAATAACGAAAATATTTTTTTTAGTTATGAATAGAAAATAAAACACGCAATTTCGATAATCGTGGGCACATTGTTCAAGACAAGTGGCCCCGCGTGCTCAATGAAATCAAGAACAGTGAAAGTGTATTATAAGCATAAATACACTGAAAATAATGTTTCCGGTCTGTTTATTGCCTCCGTAGAAGAAGAGAGGAGTTTTCTGAAGACCGTTTGAAATATAAGAAGAAAATGTTAGTGAAAATTTAAATAAATTTGTAATTTATTACATATTTATATTTCAAATGTTTTATTTTTAAGAGCCATCATAAATTAAGCGTTAATATGATATTAATGAAATTTATGATAAGCCGAACGTTCGACCTTTAACTCGAAAAACTGCATTATATAACGGATTTTTTTTTGGTTGAATTCGCTGATTTGTTTTTAACCAAATCGGTAAATAAACAGAAAAACATGTTGTGATATTTTCTTTTGTTTAAAAGACCTTATCTAATGCCTTCCATCTCTTCTCGCCGGTGATGTCTTCAGTTCCTATACATATAATCTCTTGTTGGTGATACGGCAGTAACCCTGCTCTTCTGAGGCAGTGCTACTGCAATTTTGTTATACAAATTTTTATTGTATGTGATTTTTTTTAATGCATGTAACTTTTCGTAGATACTCCTATTCCGTTTAATCCCTTAAAATCACTCTTCCCGAAAGTGTGCATGACCAGCAAATTCAATACTTCGCCATACATTTTTTTTGTATGTTAATTTTCCTTTAGTGTGTACAGCTCTCTCTAGATATTCGCGTTTCCAAACAGAAACATTCAGAGTAGATCAAGTAACCCATATAAAGGTAAATGGGAATGTAGTCGCTATTCGGTAACCGCGTAGGGGATTTATCATTTAACTACCGGGTATCATTTTGGACAACTATCGGGTATCGTTAACGACGAGTGAATAGGCACGGATTATAAACACTACCGCTCATAAAAACCAATACGCATAGCATGCATTCCTAGTATTTCGACGAGTAACAACAGTCTTCCACTATTCCATGCTAGACTTCACCCTAGCCTTCTGTTTGTCCAGCCTTGGCCAGAATATCCTATAGATCGTAGAGCTCGTCAGCCCCTCATATTAAGTAACCAAAATAGACTCCGAGTAACTCCTGAAATTACGGCTGAAGTGAATAGCAGACGCACAATTATCGTTTTATATAAACAGTAAAACAGAGACTCATCGTACGAACAGCAATCTGTAAGCCTCTAATTCCTTAGCCCTTAACATAAAAAGAAAGGAAACCATGTGACGAATATTTATACAATAGGATAAAAATAGATACGGTCTCAGACGAAGATGAATTAACAGTTCAGTCGACCCAAAAACTCAGAAATAGTAATAGCCGTGAGTACACCCACCCAATTTGCTACCCTTAGGCGAATGGCTATAAATTATCCAGATATTATCTGATGAAAAAGAGAAATCGTATTATAGTAACATTTTTTCTGAACAATTGTATAAAAACTGGTGCCGTTCTTTCCATAAATAAATGCTCGGCGAAAATTTAATAGACTTTTTTGGACAAGATCGAATAATTTTTGATCCGTCGAGCCGGATCATATGGATACCAGAACAACAGAGCAATAAATTGAACCTAAATTGCATAACAGTTGAACCACATTTGATTTAAAATTGTGCGGGTGGGTAGATCACTTCTTCTTGCACCCTCTAATTGTGCCCTTGTTTAATCCTCTGGGATTAGCTGACCGAGAAGTGTGAAAATCCTGCCCAAAATCTATGTCCTACCTCTGGAACGTTATTCAAGACGAATGCAAAAAAAAAAGTTCTCAGTCAATGCAAAATCTAATTGAAATGAAAACAAACATTAGTAAGGCAGTTATTAAAAAACGAGAGGTCAAATAGTTTGAGTCTAAATGAAAATTGTTGTTAGTTTCTAGACATGTTCAATAAAAAATCATAAAAAACTTTATCATACTTTGCCTCAACTTTTTAAACAGTTGATTTAAAAAAATTGTCAAGGGTGTGAGCATATGGATTTTATCCCGATGCACATGTTTTTTTTTTGAAAGAGGAATAATACCGCGTAGCTAATGTAGAGCTCACTCGTAAATTGCTTGCAAAGTATGGTACTAAGCTGTTTTAGTTTCCGTTCGCAGGTATAGGTTTTTCCGTCATTGTTCAGGTCTTGAATATTCATCAAGTTCTTTGCAGACATTTCTTTTAACGTTCTAACGGAGTCAAGTAATAAAATCTTGACATCCATACGTGTTAAGTTCTTCTGTGTACCCGGAAAATGTAGAATATAAAGCAGGCTATGTCTCAGATGTTTTATGTGGACACTAGACAGGCTACATGATTAATCCACATGTGATCAAGTATAGGTCATAATCTGAGAGTAGCGGAGAGCTTTTGGCTACACCGAAGGGAAATTCTGTTCATTAATCGTTCCTTGAAACCTTGACGGAAATCTTTTCGGAGCTAGTCTTTTACTGTCCACAAAATCTTTGTGGTTTCTTAGAATATCTTAAGTTTTTTTCAGAACACATTCATTGAATAGTAACGAAAAACAAATCAATTTGATTTCAGCCTCCGATCAGTTATCATGGAAAATGATTTTTAACTGCATCGTATAGCGATAATAATTTTTCATCTGTTAATATCTCTTGGAATGTCGAAAATGTTCGTTTAATTGCACCATTTATCGTTTTGTTGAATTAAGCAGAAAACGAATCAAGGAATTGTCGTTCGTGCGTCGTACGTACGAGCAAGTGGTGTAAAATCATCCAGAGAACAAATTCGTTAGAATCCATTTCGGAAACATAAAATCGTGCCAGATAATTGGATATTTCAATGAGATTTAACTTATTCGAAATGATCATGAAAGCTTTTCGTCGGTCAACTGACCTAACACCTGATTGGAACAAATTAGGCTTGTCTGATACAAACAGGTCTTGGATGTGGATCCTTCGTACGGATGAGATAATTTTTACCGTTGAAAAGGTTTTAAGCAAGCATAATCGCAGAATCTTTGCATCCAAATAAGAGTTAAATGCCGTTCCAGGAGTTCAACGTCATTCTGTTTTTGTGATGATTTTCGGTGTCCTTATTAAAGTCCCATATCGCTTCAGTATGAAAAAAGCTGTTGGCAATATTTTACCAATAAGATGTCCTAGAAGGCGTTGCGAGGAAGAGGAGGGAGGACTGAACGCTGTTCAGATGAGTGCTATGAACTTTCCAGTAGGACTCTGCACCGGTAGAATCAAAAAGTAATCACGGAAGCAGCATTTCCAGGGTAACCCTATGTATCACATTCTAGTCTTCTCATGTCAATTATCAAAAATGTCATGACATTTTTACGGCGGAACCACGATTGAAAAATGATGAAAAATCTCAATGGAATCATCGAGAAGATCATATTTGAACTGTAGCGCCATAGAAGAAAAACGTTTCCCCGTCGTCTCTTCCCAGTAGTTGCAAAATGAATTCTTTTTTATTTGGTTGAACAATGTACTTGCCCCATTTTTTTAGTTTCCATCTATAAAGCATATTCGCCACGCTTTGACTGACGAGGTCTGTTAATCAAGTTTGGTCTTCCTAGTTCAAAGTAACCACCACTGAATGGCTACTTTCATAACACGATTTGATAATGAATGTTTCGATGTCACATTTGAAAAATCAGCTTTCAAAAACAGCCACAGAAGAGTTCCTCGGTAACGGGAAATTCAAATCAGTTATCTCTTATCGTTCAAAACATAATATAAAAACAAAATACAAATTATGATTTAAGAATAATTACGAGGTGTTTTTTAACAACTTTTTAGGTTGGCTAATAAAAAGTGAAAGATGAATTGGATACATGTTATGAGTAGAGACTGTCGCTGCTGTTGTACAATTAAATTAAGAGAAACTAGTCAACTTGCAAAAAAGTCATCCTATCGCAAGTTTTCCATCAGTAACAACTTCAATACTTACTTAATTTGGACAAATTTGTATGGATTGTCTTTGGCATAAAGAACGAATTAATTAAAGATATACGTGTGACAAATGGATTTGAACGGGTTGTAAAATTATGAATGGGGCGCCATAATTTTCTAATTGTTATACAGAATACTTTCGCCGAATGAATAATTGTGCTAATCACCCGTGATCCAAAAAATGATTTTTGAAACGATAATAGTGCATCAGAAGAGGTTATATAGGTTAGGTAAGGTGGATGGCCGCAAGCAGCCAAACAAATAGACCGCCAAAAGGTGATCCCACATTTACGGAAAGATATACTCGTGTGACCAGCTCAGGTGAACCAACCTGCCAGCCGGAGGAATTGCAGCAGCTTGTCTAGCTTCATGTTGGCGAATTCGCCCTAGTCGGTGGCGAAGCGCGTACCCAGCTTACGTTTCTACCTCCGAGCCAAATCAGGGCATTCGCAAAGCATCATGAAGCATGAAGATACTTTCTTCGCCGTCGGGGTCACTGCAGCTGCGGCACAGATCTGCCACGTCCGCTATACCCAGTCTTCTGGCATGCCGGTCGATTAGGATTTTTGTCCTATGAGTAAAGAGGATCATCTCTGCCATGACGGGTTAGCGAGATCAGAATCGTATTGACTACCAGCAGCCTTAGAAGTGCTGAATCATGCCTCCATGCGGTGTCTCCCGAGCTGTGTACCTAAATGAGCACCCTCCTACTACCAAGTTCTGAGCCAATAAC
This sequence comes from Beris morrisii, assembly GCA_951812415.1. NCBI lineage: Eukaryota > Metazoa > Arthropoda > Insecta > Diptera > Stratiomyidae > Beris > Beris morrisii. The sequence continues at coordinate 23,825,966 of OX638311.1, forward strand.
CCGACTACTGAACATGGCGCTTATCCAGTTACAGATCCCTATTTTCCACCCCCGTGACCTTTAGTGCAACGCTGATAGCCTCGGCTTAGACATTGTTGAAGGATCCCTCGATGTCAAGGACGGCAGTGAGAGTAACCACAACCCCCGCTGCTTCGCGTATATAGAGCCCCAGCAACTTTTAGAGGGTTAGTAAGAAGGAGGTCAGACTAATAGGTCTGAAGTCATTCGCAGAGGTATGGCTTGGCTTCGTTTCTCCGCCTTGGGCATGGAAATCACTCGCGCCTCCCTCCATTTGTGGGAATGTGGCCGAGAAAGAGGTGACTCCTGAAAATTTGCCCGTAGCCAGAGTGTTAGGTAGGGCAGGGCATTTTGCAACATAGCTGGAATTATTTCATCTACCCCTGGCAATTTAAAGGATATAAAGGTCTTAATTGCTTGCCCATATGATCTTCACCGAGCTAACCATTAACTTGCAGGATTCACGCCCTTACATACTCAAAATTGAGTGTTCATTAGCAACTCCAAAGTCTGACTGATAGACTCCGTCCAATTCCTGTCGAGTCCCGCAGGTAGATCGGTACGACTGGGTCCTCAGATAAAGTTTTTCTCGGCCTAGCAGCTTCGCTCGTCTTACTGATTCATTCAGAGAAGTGTGAGTTTTTGATTGTCTTCGTCTATCACTAAATGCGCGTAACGAGACATACCACGAAAACTATCTAGACTTGATAAATTATTAGGTCGCTGATTTACGTTGAATAAAAAATATGGATTGAATCTCTTCGAATATAATTCCATCTGTTCACTGTTGCGACTGCAAAATCACAAAACTGCATATTGCAATTTCCTAATGGCTACATCCGTGTAAACAGCGCAACAATCACAACAAATTACGCCATTCGGATTTGAACTTGTACCAACTACCGATCGTTTTTATAAAACGCGGTACGGTAGGTTACAAACGAATGGAAATTCCTACAGAAAATCGCTCAATCCAGAAAAGGTTAACACAACGAGAATGTTATAAAATAGTCGAAAATGAATGAACTTGATCTTCGTACACGTCCTATGTTTCTACATGGGAATTAATTAAAGGTTTTTTTGTCACTCCCATCGCCGTGTGATGATGATTTTTTGCTACAGAAATTTCATCAATTGTTACTTAATTGAGTCTTTCCGCATTATTTTGTTTATGTATAACAATTTCAGTTCCTGTATTATGGCTACTATTCTTGAGTATATTTTAGTGTTGTGATTTCATAAAGTCAAATTACTCGCGTAATCTTGGTACTATGAGTTCAAACAGAACTAGTTTAATACAAGGAGGGGTTGGTAGTTCGTTCTTATTCAAACGTTAGATACTTTGGCTTAATTAGCACGTCTCGTCGCTACCTCTAACAAATTCAGCGAGGCTTGCTCGTGGAACTGTTTTATAAACGAATCTATTATTTTACTGTTACATAAACGAATTTATTGTATTGAAGTCGGCAAAAGCAACTCCCGTTTTGTTACTGGAAACTGAGCGTCCAAGATCGAATATGTAATTTTTTGCACCGCCAAGATTTGCTCGATATGATTTTTTTTTAATACTTAAGATAAGGAAACATTAGATGGTCACGATCAAACCAAATTCCATTGCGAAATACACTAGATAAACTATGAGTTCTTCTTCGTTGTTTGGTGTCAGAGTAATTAAGTTGCGATGCTATGCCAAGCAATTGAGGTATAGAGAGTGAAAAACTTCTGGTAAACCGTTTCTTCTCTTTAGAATTTCAGTTCCCTTATGATCCCTAGCATAGGGAAGTAACTTTGATCTTCTTAGGCACTGTTCCGAAAATATTATTTTTTTCTGTCCCTGCAGTGAAATTAAGAATATTGAGGGTGTGGTAAAGCTGATGTGTCATTAAATCTCAGTTCCTTGTTGTAAGAGGATCTACACAATATGTGCCTGGTGCGTTTGCAGGATTTCGATTTTAGGAGAAGGTGGAGGTTACAAAAGGGCTGCCAGAAAAAACAGACACAAATCGGAACTATTGGCAAGCATTAATATAATATATAGAGCGTGCGCTAAACTCGACGACTGCAAATGAATGCGTTCAAAATTGTAGTAGCATTTATGTTCATCCTGGGTGAAGATAAGGTAATTTCCTTTTCAATTCAATTGCCAACGTAAACGCAATATTATACGATAGCTACAAAGTTGCTTGCGATCCTTGTCATGATGATGATCGAAAAACCAATTCGATATTGGTTGATAATATCGAATAATAATTCTTTGGACCGATAAATCCATGACAAAGTCCATTTGCTATTTTAAGGGTAAGAGTATCAGACTTGCGATTTTTAATCTGGTGATAGTTTAGTTGAATGGCTAATGGCTGTGTAGCTTAATGGAAGCGCTCACACCGACCGATTCGATTCGTTAAAACTAAAAAGTTGAAAATGCAAAACAATTCCCTTTCGATCGAAGCCCAATTAAACTATCGGGTAAGAGATCTATATGCACAGCAACTTATGGCCATCCGCACATGCAGCAGATTAAAAATCGCTTACAACCGGTTTTCTCTACATTTGGTCGTCTCTTGTGTGTAAAAGATGTAAATATATCTGTCTGATATAATGCAGATTACAGAATTACTTTGCCAGTAGGTTAACACAAGTACCAATCGAATAGTTTGAACAAAGTGCGCATAAATATCAATTAAATAGTTTAGTTTGGCAGATAAGAGTGTGCGCAGCTCCAATATGCGCTAGCCCTTAAGGTGGAATTATATCGCGTGAAGCGATAAGGCGCGATGAAAGTTTTAGTGATATCGCAACGCTCTAATCGCGTCGCTTTGATAGCTTAGTGTCTAATTTCGTCGCGCTCGTAACACTATTTTGACACTTGCGTAGGTTGAATTTCGGATTTCTTCCAATAGACGGCAAACGACTAATAAATATCGGAAAATGAATGCCTTTCCATTAAAAACAGCAGCCAATGCGTTCGTTGGTTGCGAACGAAATATTTTGGGATTTGAGAATATCGTTTGGCAGTTATGAGAAGCGATTCAACGCGCTCACTGTAATTGGAAGGAAGACGACGCGATTGCATCGTCATCTGCGTTGGGCGCATCGCCTTAACTGTAATTCCGCTTTAAGTATGACAACGTCAAAAGCCTTATTTGTCTTAAATAAATTATCAACATATTGATAAATTACTAGCAGACTATTGGAAGCAAAAAATGTAATGCGCAATATATAGATTGTCTTATAATGGTTCGATAAAAAATTTTTTGTAGCATAGTTTGTGTACAAATTCTATTTATTATTTTGATAAAATAATTACTTTTCTCTAATGTTTGCTAATTCTGTGACGTCTGTACGCTTATATAAACATGTGCACAAGTCAAGATAATACTTGAGTGTTACAGATAATTATTAAGATATTGAAATGGGCGTATTATGTGTGTCCTTCCATTAAAAAAATTGAATACTGCAATTTACTTGACTTACAATTGCGCAATTTTCAATCACTGAATTCTGCTGTTGTGTTTAGCCCATTGAATAGGTCACATGTTGTACTGACCGCATTATTAAAATTGCAATAATAAATCGAAAACAAAACCTCATTTTATGGTGTGGTCTAGTTCTCATTATGCATAAATATTTTTTTTCGAACGCTTCAATTTGAAATGTTAGTCGATAAGTGTTTCAATGTCATCTCGGTATTGACACGATATAGCTTTACTCGTTCCGAAATGAAAATTACACTAGACAAATATTCAAATGAAAAAAAATTTCTGAAGACTGTCTGGGGCATACCGTCCATAGGAAATATATAAAAAAAAAGAAAAACACTATAAAAATGACTCAATGTAAAATAAGCCGAGTTGTACGCGCGAAAATGATTCGTCAAGTCCATTACTCACATAATGAAGGGTATGACGAATGAAACTGTTCGATTGTGCGATTAAAGCGATCTTGTCATAGTCATTGAAATTTGCACAAAAGAGCTTTTATCTATCTTTTAATTTGCACACATACGTAGCTGTTTAATTTTGGCAAAAAAAAGATCGGGCACGCAAGGTTAGAGAGATCGGTTAATTTTGAGAGCATCGGTTCATATCTACTTACCTATGTGTTCTGTTCGGTTGGTTCACCTGATCTATAACGATATTTTTTTTCTTCATATTTTTGATAGTAGGTAGGTTGATAGTGTGTTGTTAATTGCTGTTTAAAATTCGCCGCACTAAAAATACAATTCACAAATGTATTTGCTGTCTTTGAGTGTGGGCTGTATTACAGTTAGAAATGTAGAAATACTATATAGGTGGCAACAGGTTTGACAAAAAATTTTATTGCTGTTTGATGAAGAAAATCCGAAGATTGTTTACTTTTGTACTTTGAGTCAAAGGTTTGATATTTCGACCCAGTCGAATGGTATTGACAGGAGCATGCCAAACTAAAAATGGATTCATTTCCGGATTGTCTTCTAGATTTGTTTCAAATGACTTACAGGTTCAGATTTAGCATTGAATGTATGGCGTGTTTTTGATTTTTGATTTTCGTTCTCGATTCTTCCGAGTTACACTTGAGTGTAGTTCTATTTCATGATTAGAACTCGATTGTAAAATATCAGATGATTGCGGAAAATTTCTCGGACTATAGACTCAACCGATCTGGGCTTATAAAGGGTTTTCCAATAAGGACTTGACAACTTTTTTTCAAAATAAAATGCAAACCATTTGAGATATTTCAAAAACTTTATTATCGGGTTGAAGTACAATCAAAACATTTATGAATGGAACTCGACTTCGTTCATATGGCCACCGCGGGCACGTTTGCAGCGGTCGATTCGTTGGACCCAATTTTCGATGACTCGGCCACACATTTCGGCCGAAATGGCTGCTATTTCGTGTTCAATGTTGGCTCTGAGCTCTTCCAACGTCGTCGGCTTGTTGGCATAGACCAACGACTTGACGTGGCCCCAAAGAAAAAAGTCCAGAGGCGTTAAATCGCACGAACGAGGCGGCCAATCGACTGGTCCATTTCTTGAGATAACACGCTCATCAAACTTACTCTTCAATAAATCGATTGTAACGTGTGCTGTGTGGCTTGTGGCACCGTCCTGTTGAAACCACATGTTGTCCAAGTCCATATCTTCCAATTCGGGCCAAAAATAATCGGTAATCATGGCGCGATAACGATTACCATTCACAGTAACGTGACGATCATTATCGTCGACGAAAAAATATGGCCCTAGGACGCCGCCAGCATGCAAACCGCACCAAACAGTTATTTTTTGTGGATGAAGTGGTCTTTCATGAAGCACATGTGGATTTTCACCGGACCAATAACGCATATTTTGCTTATTGACGAACCCACTGAGCCAAAAATGAGCTTCGTCACTGAAGATGATTTTGCGATGAAATTGATCATCTTGGCGCATCTTTTCCAGAGCCCAATCGGAGAACGTACGTCGCTTCAAATGGTCCATCGGCTTCAATTCTTGAGTCAGCTTGATCTTGTATGGGTGTAAACCAAGATCCTTACGCAAAATTCGCCATAACGTGGTCTGGGCGATGCCCAACACTTGAGAACGCCGTGGAATTGACTGATTTGGATCATTTGCTACGGACGTTTCAACGGCAGCGATATTTTCGACACTTCGACCAACCCGTTGTCTCACTGGCACGGCAACATCACACAACGAATATGTAGACTCAAATTTTTGCACTAAACTTGTTACTGCCTGTCTACTAGGGCGAGAATTACGACCGAAAATCGGAGTTAACGCTCTTAAAGTAGCGGTCACCGACTCCGAATTTCTGTAGTAAATTTTTATAATTTGCAGACGTTGTTCCTTCGTGTACTTTACCATGATAAAAATGTTAAGTTTACTGAATAAATTGACAGTGACAGTTCGATGATTAGTGAAAGGGTGCGTTCACAAATTGAATTCAAAGTTGTCAAGTCCCTATTGGAAAACCCTTTATTATTGCAAAATGTGGCTGTCGTTCAATTTTAAATGCATAATAACCTTAGAAAGAAAGTATATTATATTCGTTCGGAAAGAATCGGGGAAGTCTTTTTCGCTATAATTCTGTTTGGATTTCATACACGGTGTAAAACAGGCATATGTTCAGTTTTAATTTTTTACTGGAGACAACTAGGCGTCCCGAATCGTGTGATACAAGTACCATCATCTCAAGCTAGATGGAGCGAATATGTTTCATCTTCTAATCCAACTATTTCAGTTGATCCCCTTTTCGTCTCAGATCATATCTCAGACAACTCACGACTACGCAGTTGAAGTCAGAGTTGACCGCAATGCTGGAACGAAAAACCTTTTTTCTGAACAATAAATGACTCTTGATGTCAAAAATCACGTGTTGTTTGTTGTATTTTTCGTCGCATATCTCGTTGTAAACACTTTTCGTAATAATTAAAACTGAAATTGCACGCGAGTTTGCGTGGCAGGAGGGTCGATGTGGATACACAGAAGACGGGCGATGTGGGTCGTCGTTAGTCATCAAATCTAAGTTCGTCGCAAACGTTAAAGAATATTTGTTTATAGCCTAAAGGTTTTTCTAGCGGAATTAAGAATCAACAAAGTTAATTTGAAGCAATCATATCGCTTGAGTTTCAATTGACCTAATGCTAAATCGTTCAAGTAAAGTGTTCAACGACAAGGCCCAGAGTGTCTATTTGGGAGCAACGACTTTCAGTAACCCGCACGTATTTTTAAAAGGTAATGAAACCTATTGGATTCAATAGGAACTATCGATGAACTTCTATGGGAGAGATGGTAGGGATCATCCTTTGTACACATGATCCGTTTGATTTCTTCTTCTGTGGATGACTGAAGAATACAACCAAAGCCTTTCCTGCTTGCCCTAAAAATGACAAATAGACCCTTAAGACCTTAAGAAAAAATGAAATTTTGTCTTTTTTTTATCCAATAGATAATTTTAAAACCTACTCTCTCGTTAAGTTCATCAGTTGTCTGAAAACTAGGTAAGCCATAACAAGACACCAACAAAAAATTTAATTGGAACCGGAATTTCCTGTGCTTGACGTCATAAACTGTTATAAGACAAAGCAAACGTTTTCGAACATTCAAACGACACTACACTCAGGAACAATGCGTCGGACATGGACGGATTTAACGGCAATGACTTTTGGCCATCGACGACTGACAATGATTAGCCTATCAGTCCTGGCGACTGGTTAAGGTTTCCATCAGAATCGCGTCTTGCGGAGGTGCACTATTGCTGCCTTTGTCGCACAAGAATTGAAGAAGAGTCTTTGATACATGTGTTCCTGCTATACGATTCACTTACGTTCAGAAAGCTTTCGCCAGCCAATGATATGTTTGTGATGAGAAAGGAAGTTATAGTGGATCGACCACAGTTTAAGGAATTTACATTGAGCAACAGACACTTAAGCTATTTGTGCCGAAACATTCAGAGAAAAGAACAATAGGCCCAATAGGCCACAATAGGCATTTGAGGCTTCAGTAACAGACGAAACCAAACGACCAATAAACTAATGAATAAACCTTTACGATCAAGACATCCCCTTTTTAAAATTGCTAATAACGCTTTAGTCGATTTACCTGCCCCTATCAATATTTCTACATGATGAAATTTTGGTTCTTTATTAGGAGTTTGTTTAATTGTTCAAATTATCACTGGATTATTTTTAGCTATACATTATACCGCAGACGTTGCTATAGCTTTTAATAGTGCAAACCAGACCTAAATATACAAGTGGATTTTTAAATAGGCGATGTATAGAAAGGCATTTTGTACAAGCGAAGTTGGTGCTTTGTCTATAATATAGTCTACATGAAAAAAAAACTGATAATTTTAGTTTTGAATTCATCGACATCATCAGTATCAATAGCAGCCCAAATCCATCCTTGACTCTCTGTCGATCCAGTAACCGTAAAATTTTAGCAGCAATTTTCTGTATACATCGATTGAGTGAGACTTCTCTCGTATGGTTTTTACCATTAAAACGCGTATAGAAATTTTTCTGTTTTGACATAACCAGCCATCAATTTTCGTAGCTTTAGTGTTCGGAACGGTGCACGGATTTTCTCTTCTCAAACGAATTTGTTTTGAAGTAAAAACACGCAACAGAATAAAATTAGATGCAAAACGGAATGGAATAAAATTAGGTTCGAAAATAAAATTAGGTTCGAAAACAAGACAGGACTTGGATCAGAGGCAAATATACAATAGAAAGCAAATTATGCAAAACCGAACTGAGACAAAAGAAACTCAGTGCAAAAACGAAATATCCTTTTGTTGGGTTTCTTTTAGTAGTTTTATTAGTTTCTGCTCTCACTTTCTCAATTTTAATCTAATTAAATCCGTAATTCGTTTTTAATCAAACATGTAAAAAACAAACTCTTGGGTCATTATAGCGCAGTTCAAGGTACATATTTTAGTATAGTTAGTTTGTAAGTGATTTTTGTTTTATTTATCGTGGTGAGAAAATAAGTCCCACTTTGGAAGTATTAGGACGTTGCAGATGAAATGCCGTTTTTCTCTATGAAGTGAACTTAGTTGCGATTTCATGTCTCAAACTGCCGCCAGGTGGCAAAAGTGGTATTGGGTATTGAAGTATAAATATCCCTACATTTACTAATGGAGTCATTTCAGTTTTGGACTTCATTGAGATCGGACAGAAAAAAAAAGAAAAAAAAATGGGTTCGAGTCATAAACGGGTAATTTTCCTTTATGAATTTAAACTTGGCCACAGCGCAACGGAGGCAACCGAAAACATCAACACGGCATTTGGAACTGACACGGTAAACAAACGAACCACACAGCGATTGTTCGAAAAATTCCGATCAGGAGATATGACCTTTCACAGTGAGCCACGGGGTAACCCAGGACCTTCGATCAACTGAACACAGGACAGATGAATTTATTAGTGGAATCTGAATCACGCCAAACTGTAATGGACATTGCAGAGAAATTGGGCGTACACTATTCGACAGTTTCCAGGCACTTGCAACAGCTTGGAAAAATCAAAAAGCTTGAGGCATGAGCTTACTGAGCAAAACATGATGCGTCGACTGGAAATTTGCAGCTCCCTGCTCTCCCGGAAGAAAAACGATCCGTTTTTGAACAGAATAGTGACATGTGATGAAAAGTGGATACTGTACGACAATCGTCACCGATCGGCACAATGGATGCTGGTTGGATGCTGATGAGACCCCAAAACACATGCCGAAACCAGGGCTTCATCAGAAGAAGATAATCGTGACTGTTTGTTGGTCTGCAGCTTGAGTTATTCACTATTCCTTTTTGAAGCGTGGTGAAACCATTAATGCAGAGAAGTATTGTGCCCAAATCGATGAAATGCAGCAGAAATTGCGTGTTCAACGGGCTAGATTGGTCAACAGAGATAGAGTTATACTGATTCATGAGAACCCACGGCCTCATGTTTCAAGAACAACTGTCCAAAAATTAAACGAGTTGCAGTATGAGACTCTTCCTCATCCACTATACTCACCAGACCTTTCGCCAACCGACTACCACTTTTCGATAATCAAAAGTGCCTTCGAGGACTTTCTTCGCTCTAGAAAGTCGGACTTCTACGAAACGGGAATAAATGCACTTGTATCTCGTTAGGAGAAGTGTATTGCATGTGCTGGTGCCTATTTTGATTAATAAAATTAAATTTTACAAAAGTTACAGTTGTTTGAAATTGCACTACCAAAAACGACATTTCATCTGCAACAACCTAATGGTTCTTCCACTAAAGTTGTTCAATCAACTGTCAAACTACCCGAGCGGCATCATATCCTGGGAGACGACATACTGCAGTGCTTCTAGTCCACTGAATAAAAAGTAAAACAATCAACGTAAAATATAACTGAAGATGTTATGATTCATCTGAAAAGGATTATGAGCAGCACATACTGCCAACACACGGTATTGTCATTTTCTTAAATCATCTTGTTTCTTTCTGGTGTAGTAGGCTCTTCAACGCACGCTAAATGACGACTTGGGGAATTATTCCCGGAATAACTTCTGTCGTCAATGGATTACATATTCGGTAAAGCGGAACATTAGACAGCAAACTTTAGCCTTAGAGTAGGTTAAGTGAGCCCTTTCCCGATAAATTCTAGGATATTTTGGTAAAAATCTAATTCGTAATTTCTGGAAATGTCGTATGTTTCTTAGAAGGATTTCTATCATTCGATACTGCTCTATATCGAAATGACTTCACTCTCGACGTGGGTAGGGCATCTTTATCTTTCAAAGCAACTTCGATAGAATTATTCATCGATCGAACAAGGATGACGAATTAGAACAATTCTATTTTTTTCTGCTTACAGTATTTTCACTTTTCATATCGTTCATAAATAAACCGAACATTTACCTGTTATGAAACGGTTATAAGCGCGAATGAATCGATAGAAGATTTACACGTTCTTATTGAAATTAGCCTGTGAAGTACGGCTCTCAGCAAGCAGAAAGAAACAAAGACGGTGCGCACTTTGTACATGTTGCTGTGCTGGCAAAATTTTCTAATCGTATCTTTTTACGTTACTGTACATATTCATTTAGGCATAAAAAATGAGTCTGCTTATAGTTTGTTTGAAGATAGCAAGGTGATTAATTGGCAAATTGTAGTAAGTGTACACAGACGGTGAATGACTGGCAAAAGTGTTTTTTAGCAACCGATTTCAGGTTTTACGAACTTGAAAATAGACGAGCTGGTATTAAAACAAGCTTCCAAACAAAATTTGATTGCTACTCAATCACTTGTATCAATTAAAAGGTTAAGTAGAGATCAGATAAGTGAAAGAATCTTCAAACTCAATATCTTCAATAAGAAATTTCTATTTTTACCAACTAACTTATAATAAAATTGAAATATGTTTACGACACACATAAAAATATCGAATCTATTTCTATTCTATACACAAGATTTATTTATTTCTCTCTTACTAAGTATTTAACTCATTTGCTATTTTCAGTAATAGCGCAATAGAAAAACGAAATCGTTTTAAGTGCTTTCTTTGTTTCCCATGCGATTTTTTTTACTGATAAAAATAGTACAATAGTATTTCTCGTTCATCTATTGTACCAGGGGTATGTACAGCGTATTGTCTGTCTGTTGCATTGCAGTCTTTTTTTATTTAAATCAAAATATACTGTAGTGGGGAATACAGACATTTCTCTTTTGATTATTTGTTTTTTAAACAACCAAAAATAATGTTCGTGTCATGGAGAATTTTATTTAAGCTATACTGAAAGGGCGAAATTCGTCCGTATATAGTTTGGAGTCTGTCGAATTATTTTCAGGTTGATTGCTTGGATGCATGCAAACTGAAATGATTTTTAAATGAAAAGTAAATGTGTTCAATTTTCAATTCCGTTCAAATCGATAAGTGTACAGGGTGCGCCATCTTTTATGTCGGTATGTAAACATTGAATAACTTTGACATTTTTCAACAGATTGACTTGATTGGACAAGTTTCGGAAACGTCAATTCAGAAGAATATTGCCGACAGATCGTCCACGTCGCTTGGAATAAGGCCAAACAGTCGCTCGAATGGTTGATGTTTGGAAGAATATTTTGATGACCGACGAGGCCCATTTCACACTCTTCGGCGGCGTTAATAACCAAAGTTGCCGCATTTGGGGAACGGAGAATCCACACGAGATCCATGAAACGCCATTGCATGATCAAAAAGTGACTGTTTGGGCCGGCGTTTGCGCCAAGACCATCATTGGGCCATTTTTTTCCGACAAAACGAAACAGTCGATGAAAAACGATATCGGTGGATGTTAGTTCATTATGTCTGGCCGCAAATGCGTGAAAAAGGTCTGGAGGTTACTGGTTTCAACAAGACGGTGCGCCATGCCACACTGCAAATGAAACAATTCAGTTTCTGCAACGAAAATTCCCTGGACGTCTGATGTCGAAAAGAGGCGACATTGACTGGCCATCTAGATCTCCAGATTTGACTCCTCCGAACTTCTTTTTATGGGGTTATTTGAAAAGCAAAGTGTACGCCAGCAAGCCTCAGACCATTGACGAGCTCAAAGCAAACATTCGTGCCGAAATCATCGCTATACCGCCCGAGATGCTCGAAAAAGTAATGGAAAACACAGCAAAAAGGGCACATTTTGCTGTGGCCAATAGAAGCAGCCACTTGATTGATGTTGTATTCAAAAACTAATCTAAATGAATTCTAAACGACCAAATTGAATAAAAATACCTCACATATAAAAATCAGTTGTTGTTTTTCAAAGTTATTCAATGTTTACATACCGATATAAAAGATGGCGCACCCTGTATTTTAATTTGGGCTTATTTTGTCTGCAAAGTGATTTCGTTTTCATATTTGCTGGATTTTGTGATCGGTGGTATATCCTACAGTTTGCGAAAATTACAATAAACATTTTATATAATCTTCTCGTCCGCTCCACTCTCTCGTTTTGAGTATTGAGAGGTATTTGTTGTGTAGCACTATAAATTTTGGCTAAGCTTCAAGAGGATGTTAGAATCAAAAATATGAAATAAAGACGAATACACATTTATTTAAAATTAGGACTCAAACGTTTCATGCTTCCATTCAAGTGATGGAAATAACAATGACTGTTGTCGGTTGACATTTTTCTTGAAATGCGAAAAAATGTTACGAGGGTCCATATTAAGGTTGTTATTTCTTGTAGGACCGATCTACGAGGGGCGGTTGAAAATAATCGGCCTAGGCAAGAAAACACAACTTTTTCGTGAAAAAGTAATTTTATTTCTCAACATGGTAGTCTCCTTTTAGCCCTATGCACTTCGTCCAACGATTCTCCAAATTTTTCGAAGCCCTCCAAATAGGTCGCCCTTTCAGCGATGACCTCCTCATTCGCCCTAATTCTCTTACCACCGAGCCATTCCTTCAAGTTTGGAAATAAATAATAGGGTGCCAAATCTGAAGAATATGGTGAATGAGGAACCAATTGGTTTTGCACAATTCATCGAGTTTTGCCGGAGCAATATCCTGGTGGAAGAGCACCACGCTTCTGTGTATTCAAGGCTAACCTTCAAAGTCCATTCCGGTATTGAAGACAAAATATCAGACGATAGCCCTTCTTCAATCACACAATCGCTCAATATATTTTGATCGAACGTAGATCCAATTCTTTCAACCTTCTTGGAGTTCAATACCACTAGCTCTCCAATTGGAGATCACTTGAAACCATAGAGATATGTGTATATACTAGATATGAGTTGAAGCCTGACGATTGCATTCACTCGAATGTTTGACACCATATTGAAATGGTGCATCTCTTCTGATAACAACAACAATTTGGCATTATAAAGGCAGTGCATCTCACTTCCAGTTGGCTTCGAAAGGGCTCATATAAAAATGGTGTCTTGTCAGCTCCATGATAGATCCGACTTGGTCCTTTCACGGAAGTTTTCGCAATTTCCATCGCGTTAAATCACAGAATTCGGAATTACTAATGACTGTTTTCTTTGCGTATGGCCCGATGATTCATATCGAGTGTATTTGGCGGATGTCCACGTTTAACGTCCGTAGCGTAACAAGTCTAATTGTTGTCCGGACGCCCCGGACAGAAACTCAGCATCAGTCGTGTTTTTACGACAAATAAATTCAGTGAATGGGTTTGTGACAGCAGATAATATATTTGTAATTTTTAATCGACCTCCAAAGATGACCTGATGTGAACACCTCTTCAGTTGAGTTTTAATATGGATTGATTAATTGCACTAAGATAAATTTGCATTCGCAGATTGTTTATATTTGCAACAAATACAAGCATTTTACCTTAACCTGTTTGATCCAAATAACAAAATTGATTTACATTTCTCTCGAATTAAAAAGTCCAGATTCACCTTGACCAATTACCGGACGCAATACTTTTTCCTATAAACATAGTGTCGTTTATTCTTTTTCTCAAGTTTAATATATACAAGCATTAGACAAAATATTTTTTAGAAGCTGAAAATTTATTGTTGCACTAAGAAAATGTTGTATATATTTCTTTTTCGAAAAAAGTTTCGGGCAAATTGCCAGTATAATTGTTATCTGATTGTACGTACACCAGGTTATTTGATGCGTATCTCTCAGTTTATTTAAACAGGATATTTACGTCATGTTTAAAAAGGCGTCATGACCTTGCCATCGGTCCTATATTTAGTTGAATTTCGAGGCATAATTTCATTAGTCTGACTGTCATGGTTCAATTTTAAATATTTTCGCAAATTGCATAAGTTTCGGATTTTCGTTTAGAACATTTATCAAGCCGATCGACACAAATTATCTGGAAATGCTCGATTTTCAATTGATTAGAATAGATTATTTGTTTGCATATTTTGCTGGCACAATTGAAGTTGAAAATAGATGAATCGGAAAATAAAATTGAAAGTCGTTAAGATTTGCAATGCTATAATTGTTTTCGTCTAATTATTTTTCATTCTCAATGACTTGTTCGCAAACGTATTCATTGACAAGATATTGACGACATTCTTTTTTGCGAACGTAAATTTCGGATGATATTATTAGTCTATATGCCTTTCGAATATCACGATACAGTCTAGTGGATACACTCTACTGATTTATGTTTTGCCTGATGGCGGCTATGAATTTGATGAGAAACAAATGTCCGGTACGAGAATAATCTCGGGAAACAAAATTAGTTCTGGATTTGTTTTCTGTATTTATTGGATTTTCGGGTGACTTTCAGACTAGGGCTCGTTGAACTTTTCGGCCATTTAATTTCACTGTAGCGGAAATGTCATTTTCGATTTCGATTTTATATCTAAATTGATGTTTTTAGTGTCAGCGGTGGGATATTTTGAGTTGTCAGACATTAATGAATCTTTTTAGACATTCTCTGAAGACATTTCTTAAACGTGATTTCGTCTCTTCTGTAGATTGCAACACAAATTAACTTCAATGTAGACAATAATTTGTCGTCGTTACTTTCTTGCAATGAAAATTTTGTGACTATTTGAAATGAAGGTTGTTTTGATTTAGTATTTTTTATGACCCGATAGAGCAATTGGTTTTATTTATTTATCAACAGGAGGAGCGTTAGCGCCGTGGAAAAAAATCAAAAATTTCGCTGTGTTGTTTGTTTTCCATGTCCCTAACCTGCTCTACCTGGATAAGGACGCAAACGAATAATAAAAAAAAGTAAAGGTCTTTTTAACTGATAAGTTCTCAATTGCAACAGCTACTAAAATTTAGAAATTATAATTGAATAATTACTAATGGTTGATAGATAAAATTTGGTAAATTGAAATCGACTTATAAATTTTGTATCAGTGTTCATGCGACTGATTCTCTATCTTTACATATTATTAAAATATTACAGTCTTCTTTACTCCTCGTTAACTATACCCGATAGTTAACCACTAAATTGCCCGAATACTTCCAGTAAAGCCGACCGGGGACTGGGGCTCCTACTTTAGCTCTCTAACGAATTACAATAGGGAGCTCAGAATTGCGAAGAGAAGCTCGTGGAAGAAGTTCTGTGAAGAGATAAATGATCTTCACAGTAGCGCAAAAATTCACCGAGTACTCTCTAAACAACACTCCTCGAGAAGCCCGATGGCACCTTCACTGGGTCAGGAAAAGAGACACTGGAGCTATTAGCCCAAACTCACTTTCCTGGCTCGGTGGAGGTTAATGACACAATTTCCTTCTCTAACTCTGAGGCTCTTACCCGACCAATACCAGAGAATTGGAGAATAGCGACGAAGATCTTAACACCAAAAAAAATAAGATGGACAGTAAACTCCTTTGAGCCATATAAGGCACCAGGAGAAGATGGTATCCAGCCTGTATTCCTACAGAAAGGATTAACCCATCTGCTCCCGCTTCTTACAAATATCTTTAGAGCTAGCCACGTCTGGGGCTACATTGCAAAACGATGGACTATGATTAGGTTGATATACAGTGACTCCCAAAAAGATCCGCACAAGCTTGAAATTTCCCTTCATTCTCAAATTATGCTTTCATCAATGACACGAAAAGAAAACTAAAAACTATTTATGGTACAAGACATCTACGCGATCATTTAACACAAAAAAATAGAAAATGTATCGCAAAACGAGAAGGAATAGGAAGGATAAAACAAAAAAACCTAAAAATCAGACGCCCCAAAAAGATCCGCACATCGATGAAACTTGGACAAACGCGTGCATGTTTATGCAATATAAATACGTGTGAGTGACTTGTTTATCTAATACTGCCTTCAGTGATAAAGTCGTCATAAATCCGGGCGCATCATATCTAATATTTTCTTGAAACCACGCATTTTTGGTAGCTTCAAAAAACTTTGTGCTTGCATTAATGCAAAATGGGCAAATACATGTCCCCAGACAAGATCCAGTTGGTGGTTTTTAATCATGAGGAAGGTGAAACTGTGGCAGAAATATGTTCGGTCCTCAACATGAAACGTAGAACTGTTTACGATATTCTCCGGAGGTATAAAGAGGAAGGCAGAATAAACTTGAAGCATAGTCCTGGCCGTCCAAAGGTTCTAACGACGCTTGAAGAACGCGCTATCGTCCGGAAAATCAAGAAAAACCCTAAATTGAGTGCTCCAAAAATTGTAAGTGAAGTTTTCGCAGACTTTAAAAAAAAAGTGGGATGCGAAACAGTGCGCCGAGTTTTGAGAAATGCTCAATATAATTGTCGTGTTGCACGCAAAAAACCATTCATCAGCGAAGTGAATAGAAAAAAACGATTAAATTTCGCTAATGAATATGTTTTGAAGAATGCTGATTATTGGGATGACGTTATTTTTGCCGATGAAAGCAAATTCAATGTCTTTGGCTCGGATGGACGTGTTACGGTGCGGCGCAAGCCCAACGACGAATTGAGTCCGAAGAACCTCAGGCCTACAGTGAAGCACGGGGGCGGCAGTTTAATGGTTTGGGGATGCATATCTACTCGAGGTGTTGGCGAATTAGTATTTATTGATGGTATAATGGATTCCCGTCGATACTTACAACTCTTGAAAGACAATTTGCGAAAAAGTGCCGCGAAAATGGGCATTTTAGATACATTTAAATATTACTAAGACAATGCCCCAAACATAAGGCTCGCATTGTTCAAGAATGGCAGCTGCATAATTGCCCAAAATTGGTTCATCCTCCTCCCCAGTCACCAGATTGTAATCCCATTGAAAACCTCTGGGATGAATTGCACCATAGAATTCATACCAAGCCGATTTCTTCTAAGGGGGAGCTCGAGACAAGGCTTCGCGAAGAATGGGTGAAAATGGATGTAGAATACTTGCGAAAAATCATCTCCAGTATGCCAAATCGTTTAAAATGTGTTATTGAACAAAAAGGACATGCAACAAAATACTAGTTTTATATAATTTTTGTTTATTTTTACAATTTAGCCTATGTGCGGATCTTTTTGAGAGGTTAAATTTTTTGTTTCTTTTACGAAATTTCCTATTTTTTGGTATCTATAAAGTGAAAAATTTTTGTGTTTATGTGATATGTAAGGCTATTATGTTCTGCTCATAATATGTATTTTATTAAATTTTTTCCCGTTTTTTAATGACTTATAAAATGAGAAAGAAGGAACATTTCTTACTTGTGCGGATCTTTTTGGGAGTCACTGTACATACCTAAAGTGGGAAGAGGACCAAGTGACAAACCAATCTTCTTTTCTATTGAAAACAATGGAAACAAACTTGGACAGGCATATTAGAGACGGATCACTAGTGGTGAACCCATTGCACATTAATTAATTTGCCTATCAGCCAGGAAAATCGACGATCCATGCACAATAGAAAAATCTATCCAATGCAAAGAGATTGCGGTGGGTGGGTTTCTGCATGTAGAGGGAGCCTAATAAAGAATTTTATTAAAATATCTCTTAGTCAAATATAATTATCGCTTTTTATTTTGAAATTGCTAATTGGAGATTTTTTACTTTATTCCATTTGCGCCAATCTTCGCTTCAAAAATATCTTGTTCTATATTTTCGCTCTACTTTCAAATTAGAAAAAAACCGAATCGTCTAAAATTTGCCGATTTTATAAAAAATAAAATTTTTCAATCGAATAAAATGATTAATTTTGATCTTTTCCGTTGTGTTTCTTTCAGGCAAAAGAAATTCTCTCAAAAGAATCGAACGTTCAAGAAGTTAAATGTCCAGTAACAGTATGCGGCGATGTACATGGTCAATTTCACGATCTAATGGAACTATTTCGGATAGGAGGAAAATCCCCAGACACAAATTATCTATTTATGGGCGATTATGTTGATCGTGGCTATTATTCCGTGGAAACAGTAACACTATTGGTTGCACTGAAAGTTCGCTATCGCGAAAGAATTACAATTTTACGTGGCAATCACGAATCGAGACAAATTACTCAGGTGTATGGATTTTACGATGAATGCCTACGAAAATACGGCAATGCGAATGTTTGGAAATATTTTACCGATCTATTCGACTATTTACCACTAACAGCATTAGTTGATAGTCAAATATTTTGTTTGCACGGCGGCTTAAGTCCGTCGATTGATAGTTTGGATCATATACGAGCATTAGATCGATTACAAGAAGTACCACATGAAGGGCCTATGTGCGATTTGTTATGGTCAGATCCCGATGATAGAGGTGGCTGGGGCATTTCGCCGCGTGGAGCTGGTTATACGTTTGGACAGGTGAGTTTTTTTTGTTTATTTACTATTTGAGAATATTTTAAAATTATTAAAGCAACGGGAGAATGTAATTTGATTAGTGAGATTTTAGCAAAACCACAGAAAATATGTCTGTTAATTTTTAATGACGTCGGTAGTCGGGTTTATCATTCCAGTCAGTTCTTGGTTATCACCAATTTATCAATTCCTAATCGCATACTATTCTTTCATTCGCATTCCCACTGTGGAAATGAACCGCCGGAAAACTTTGTTGCTAAACCTCGAAATAAAAAACTAAGACAAACGATTGTCTCGCAAACATTGAAGTACTTCAAAGTAGATGATATTATCGAGTCATAGGTTTGCTGCTCAGTGCAGTTTGGAAGTTTTCGGCAAAACTCAGACGAATGTAATTTTAAAAAATAAGCATGAACTGCTGCAAAAGTGGACATAACATGAAAATGAAAATTCTCGTTGGTCGTTGCCAAAATTGGGTGGTCTTGAAATTTATTCTGTGACTTTCGAGTGGTTTTGCAGAACTGTCGCTACCAACATCCCCATTTCCGATCAACTGAAAAGAAGAAAGGCGCTAGACTTGGCGAAAAGTATTGAAGAAAAGGATTTTAGGGCCTCAGATGGCTTGACAAATTTAAATCGCGACATAATATTTCGTAAAAAATAATGCGGATTTGTGGATAATGAAATTGTGAAGATTTGGGTGAAGAAATTAAACGATTCTGGTGTTGTTGTTTTTGGAAAAGCTCAACTTTAACTTTTAATTTGTTAAATGTTAATTACTATGCGAACAAGCAGCCATTAAGGCCCTTAACTCAAACACAACACGATCAAAACTAGTTAGACAATGTCGTGGTATTCTTAACACTATCGGCACACGGCACAAAATTATCCTCTGCTGGGTCCCAAGCCATTGTGGAATCCAGGTGAATGAGCAAGCTGATGAACTCCCTTGAGCAGGCTCCAACCTAAGCTCACTAGTGAGGATCAGCACATTGCTATTCCCATCGGATCCATAAAACAGTCTATCGACTCACTATGCGTGCAGTGGACAAGCAATAGATGGTCAAACCTAACTACATGCTCAATATCAAGAACTCTTAGGCCCGAATATAATCACGGGAAAAGCAAGTATATCTTGAGCCTGAGCAGGAAAGATGCTAGCACACTAATCGGAGTGCCTGATCGGTAGACAAGTTATATGACTGGGAGCCGAGGCAAACGACCTCTATTGTAGCTGCGGTGACCCAGAAGTGGAATAGTCAATCTTTCACGTCCTATGCAAGTGTCCGGCTCTATCGAGAACGAGAAGACGGAACCTCGGCGCTTATTTCCTCGATGACCTTGGTGATATCGATAAGGGAAAGCTATGTAACATAGCAAACTTTATAAAATCTATGAAATGGTTTTAGGTTCCTGGAGTTTTCATACTCAAACGGGGAGCACAATGGACGAACAATAACGTCTAAGTGAAGGAGGATGATGGCATCACCACCCCTTATACCATATCATACAATATCATGCGAACAAAAAAGCTGACTCAATTTAATAAAATAAAAGGAACCGTCAAAATAGAAAAATAAATTTATTTATGGACAACACAGAATTTTATCCTCGGCAAATTTGATCCAACATCCATATCGTACTTTCCCCACCAAACACAACTGCAACCTAACAGCCCTTGGATTAAGAGATCATTAAAAATGTAGCTAACATTGACAATGCAACAACAACGTGTGCTGTTGCAAAAAAACATCAACGTATTGGACGCAATAAAGTGGATATTTTCATCAATTTAGAAAAAAACTGTAATGAACTGTTTCCTTAAATCAGGCTTCACAAATCCCACAATAGCTGCCCCCGACAAAGGAAGGCCTGTTGCAAGCGGCGAAACATGTAGATATAGGCTCGATCGTCACAACACAATTCTCTGCAATTTGAAGACAGTCTCCAAAAAGATATTGACGAGGATGAAGATTCGGAGAACTAAGTTATGGCAGATTCACACGATGTCGAACTACCAATGAAGATGACAGAAGCCCTTGCTCGAAAATTTCCTTATTTCAAAAGACTACGCTGAAGGATTTATGAGAATGTAGAAAGAACAATTTTTAATAAAAAAATAGTTTCAAGAAATATACCTTTTCCTGTTTCATTCTCTAACCCTCACATTCCCAGATTGCCTTCTCCAGTTCAACGTCGAAATCTTATTTTTTTTCTCAAAATTGGACACTTGTAGCAGACAAGTTTCCATACCCCTTAGCTGTTCGCTACAGGAAAGTTTCATAAAGAAATCAAAGGAATTGATTTATGGCAAACAATTTTTGTTTTCTGCTGGACGTATAATTTACACTCAGATATTTGGGTACAATTTCTATTGTTTCGGGTTATTTCCGAGTTTGTTCAAAAGTTTTTCAGTTTGCTCCCATCGCAAAGGTAATTGAATCTTTGCATCCGCACTTCATGAGACATTTTCATGGTTTTACTTACTTATTTTAAGATTTTTCTTCATACCAAATTGATATTTTTTCAGGTAGTTCGACCACTTTTCTGATTTGGTCTTTGAAAATTACATAGCAAATTACACAGCACCCAATTGACTTTAAATGTATTTAAAAAAAAAAACAAAATCAGAATTGAAAATTCATTTTTTTTATAAAAAAGCATAATATGTAATAATAATAATGACAACAATATAATATACACGACATCTCTAGTCCAGCTTATTTCGGTGGTAAATATCCAGTGTGGCCTCCATGATGACCACCGTGTCCATCGGGGAAACCAGAACCGCCATCATGAATTCCGAAATGAGCGCCACCATCGTGACCACCGCCGCCAGCAGTACCCAACGAACCAATAACGGAAGTAACTGGAGAAACTCCTTCATCGGAAACACGACTAACTCCTCCCAAAGCATCATATTGAGCTAGAAAAAAAGATATAGATTTTTATAGTTCTGAAAAACCCCAACATTGACTCTACTACTACTTACATTGGATCTGTTGTTGTGCATGGATAGCTTCTTCTGGAGTTTTGTACTTAATGAAGAATACTTCTGGTTTGCTCGGTGAAGAATGTACTCCTTGAACTTCGGCATGGATATCAGACGCATCAGTCTTCTTACTGAGAACGTAGATGACAGTTTTCTCTTCATTCTGTGCTTGGATAACCGAGAGAGCGGCTGCTCTGCTTGATTGTGATGGCGCTTTGATGAAAATGACACGATAATGTTTGCGTGCCGGTCCAAGATTTAATGTTTTAGTAACTAAATCTCCTTCATCATCGTCAGCAGCGGCATGGAGGAAGAAATCCTTCGTGATGATAGGTCCATGATCGATGGGTCCTGATCCAGGTGCGACCAAATCAATACCACCGCCGGATCCTCCAATTCCTCCTCCAATACCCCCTCCGATACCTCCTCCAATTCCTCCTCCAATACCACCTCCAATACCGCCGCCAATATCGCCACCAGCAGTAATATGTCCGTCAAATCCATTACCGCCGCCAAATCCACCGCCTCCTCCAGCTGTAATATGCCCATCAATACCACCACCGCCATATCCGCCACCATGGCCTCCAGCAGTAACAGCACCACCGCCAAAACCACCTCCATAACCGCCGCCATAACCGCCGCCAACTCCTCCAGCCGTTAAATGACCACCACCACCAAAACCAGCACTGCCTCCATTATATCCGCCACCATGGCCACCGCTTCCACCAAATTCCCCACTATGACCATGTCCTCCCGAAAATCCTGCACCATGTCCACCCGAAAATCCTGCACCACCATGTCCACCGCCTTGACCGTATTCGTATCCTGATGGTGCGCACGAGACTGCGGCCGCAAGGTAAATGATCTGCAATGTTTTTCAAATAATTAAACACCGAACAATAGTTGAATATTTTCCAAATTGATGGCACAAAATGATTTTTACCAGAAAGCCGCGCATATTATTTTGCTTAGTTGTCGTATCGTCTTTTGAGTTTATGCTGTTGTTAAATTTGAACTGATGACAATTTTTGCAAAATTTCGGTTTTTATATCTTGAACTAAATTTTCCGATTCCAACTCTCCGACTTTTCGTCCCACTTTCATTTCGTTTGGATGAATTAAGTTTCATAACATAATAAACGCCCGAATATCACATTTATCATATAACAAACATACGACCGGTGACATAAAATGTGATCAAAAATAACTATAAAAGCTGAGATTTTCGCCTTTTGTGTGCTCACCCAAACGAACAATACAATAGTTTTATATACTACAATATATGCATGCACTTTCATCTGAAATATATTCACATTTTATTTATCGGCGATATCGTTTCGAGGTTGCGAACTATGTTTCAGTAGAATGTCATCGGTTTTTACTTTTTTTTTGTTATTTTCGTTATCCGATCCTAAATAATGTTTTCACTGGTCGATAATAATCATTAGTTATCTTCTATAGCCCTCACCCGACTTGATTCAAATGTCCAATCCACCGAGATTAACCTTTTCGACTAAGATTGACCTAATCCACAAAATCCGTTTGCCCACACACATTAAAAGTTTTATGAATTTATTATGGTATGGTTTTCTCTAGTTTTTTTGTTTTGTACGCATCCATTCCACACAGTATATAAACATTTGCTACTACCACATTGATTTCGTGTTCTCCGCGCTGATGTCTACGGATTTATCTTATATAAAGTCCAAACCATCGTAACTTCTAGTCAAATGACTGATATCGGTTATGCCGGTTGTTTGGAATCAATCGCGGATTGAATCTCATTTTCTTAATCAATAAACATCATAATTTAAACACTCAATTAAAGGATACCAATTGATAAGTTTAATCCAGCAAAAAAGTTAATAATGTGTAGAACGAAGCCTCGGACGAAAAATCTGTCATACAGCGTGAAAAGCAAATTTTGATCGTAAACTGTTTCGAAACAATGAAAGCTAGTAATTTGAAATTTGGCAAACGTAAAATTTCCAATAGTTTCATATAAAAGAATGAAAATATTAAAATCAAGATCGAGTGCTTCGTGTAGCATCCATACAAAAGTTTTTGAAAAGATTGTGTATTTATCTTATGGAACGCATTATAACTCGAGGCCCTTCTGCTAAAAAGTTGAAATTTGAAAAGAATTAGCTTTATGTTTCGAATTAAACACAATATCAAATTCGTTAGTGCGCAAAATCTCCCTGTCCAATTGTTCGAGTATTCCTTGCATCACGTGAATAATACGCTTACGTAGGTTGCTATTTAAGTTTTGAGATAGACATAATTATATATATATTATAATCAAAAATGGCTTCATTGTTTTTCAAAATATTCACACACTTTTGCATGCGTTTGAACCAATTTGCGAAACAGTTTTTCCACTCCGATTTCCAAAACACGTGATTTGAACGCATCAACCGTTTCTTCAGGCGTCGAAAAACGATAACCTCGCAATTTATTTTTGATCTGCGGGAATAAGAAGAAATCATTTGGTGCCAAATCAGGGCTGTACGGCGGATGACCTATCAATTCGATGTTTTGAATGCTCAAAAACGATTTTTGTTTGAGTGAGCTTGCATTGTCGTGGTGGAGAATGATTCGTCCTCGGCGATTGGTTTCCCTGATTTTTCCGAAAACTTCTGGCAAACAAATGCTGGTGCACCATTCAGAATTTACCGTTCTACGTTGCTCTAATGGAACGGTTGCGACATGTCCAATTACTCCGAAAAAACAGGTGACCATTTGCCATGTCTCAAAACTTAAGTAGTAACCTACGTATTACACAGCTTTTAGAATGCGCGTAAACGTACAGATGGCAATTAAAACGATGGCGTAGTAAACGTAGAGATGGCAATTAAAATTAACTAACCGATTAATCGATCATTTGATTAATCGACATGTAATAGTCGATTTACGATTAATTATGTAGAAAATAATCGATTAATTTTGCCTTTATAACTAACAAGTAGTATTCTACTTCATTACGAAGGTACCATGTAATATAGCAAAAAATCGAAGAAAACAAAATCTTGATCCATAAATATGTACATATATATTTTGTGTGATAATATTAACTGTAAATAAGCATTACTTCAAAAACAATAATAAAGATAATAATAAATGGGATTGATTATTAAGAACGAAAACTTTTGTTTTTGGCGTCCGGTCTACGCGTGAGTAAACTCGAGTCGCCATTACTGTTGCCGATGAGGTGTAGAGAGTCGCTTTTACCGAGCGGGCAGATCATACCTGTAGAAAACTAATCGAAATTCTACCCATTTCAGCTTCAGGACACGAGCTAATAATGCGACAAAGGTTGCGAGTTAGGATCGTATTTTTGATGTAACTTCAGGAAAATTATTCATTCACATTTTTTTTACTTCTGCCTTACATTTAGAATAGAAGGATTGGAAATTTAGCAGCTGGTTCAGCGTCAGGACTTTATAAGTCAAATTTCGAATTCTTCATTTCTCTATGTAAAAGGCGGAAATAAACAAAATGTGCGAGTAAATACACTCGTAGAATTGAAGTGAATTTCGTACGTTCAAAGAACGTATGTATGTTACATATAAGCACGTAGAATCGCAGTAAATATTCTACGTATAGTGCTCTTTCAAACTATATGTATAGACATACACGGCGACCGCGGACATCGTACCCTAGAATTCTACGGTGTTTATCCGGCTTTTATATACGGTCTTTATTTTCGTATAGTATATCTAACTTTACCTGCTGGGTACTGTTGCAGATGAGGTATAGAGAGTCGCTATCACTGTTGCCGATGAAGTGTAGAGAGTCGGTATTTCTGTTGCCTATGAGGGTGTAGAGAGTCGTAAATTATTTATTATAACGCACTTTAGAGTTCGGACGTGTGGACTTTTAACCTTTAACTTAACAGCTGGCCACAATCACAACAAATTAAATGATTAATCGAAACCAAGAGTATCAAATGATTAATCGAACAATCGAAGGATAATAATCGATAAATGATTGAATTTGATTAATCGTTGCCATCTCTACGGTAATTTTCATCTTGAGCATTCAGGCCAACATGGCCCATTACACTCGAATCCCCCAGTCTCTACCCGAACTTTTTCGTCCTCCTCACGAATTTCAAGAGCTCAGGTAGGGAGCGAGAACGGAGTTCTTCCATCCTCATAACATCAACGCCGTATACGTGCATTCTCGCAAAAGAGTAAGCTGGACACTCGAGTCGGGAGTAAAATGTTTTTTTTTAAATCATGATTATTAAAAGCACATGGTTTATATAGGTTTTCAACTTATTACCTCTGTATTAAGAGTCTAACCAGGATACCAGTAGGCTGATGAGATCCATCTTACTACTTTTTCAGTTCATGTATGAGCACTTCGGGTCAAAGAGTAGTAACAACGTGTTTTCTGCCCCATGCCTAGATGGAGCTTGTACCTACTACTTCTGCGTAGTAAGCTTAAGCTAGCAAGTCTCTACTACGTTACTCTTACAACTACTTACGGTAGTTATAATTAAAAGACGACTTGAGAAAGTTGTAATTGTCATACGGATTAACTTTCATCATTCTAATCGATTCCTTGCGCAACATGTGGAATTAATCATAAGCGCTGCATGCGTAAATACAATAGTAAAAACCGGTTCAATCTAACACTAAATCAACGTTGTTTTTTTTCCACTTGAATAAATTATGAAAAATTATAATGGTGCCGAAAATTTATTTAACAGGAAAACCGGCCGCTATAGTCACTGCAGATAATTCGGAACGTTCGAATGAACTTCCAAATAATTTGCTAAACAAAATTAACTAAATTAAAAAAATTGATTATATTTTGTGTGTCAGCTCTAGACTGGGCGTTGTTGTAGGCGTACTTACTTTACAATATTTCGAAAGATTTACGCGTTTAGCTGTTTACAGCTGAATCACGAGTTTGCTGCCAATTCTTGAATTACGATATGCATGATAGACACTAGAAAAAGCCAATTGCACTAACAAATTAAGTAAACGTGCTGCTATCATCGTTCCTAGTTCATAACAGTCGATATTGAGAGTAAACAAGGACAAGGGTAGTGCATTTATTCACTTAACAATCATAGCTCATTGAGCGTTGTTCCGTTATCTGATCGCACTTTCTTTTTGAATACACACATTGAATTTTTTTTGTGTTTATCGAAATTTGCATCTTGTCTGTTTTCGGATTGAGAAATTGATGCAAGAAAGGCAGTTTTTTTGTTGCGAGCTAGCTTAAATATTTCAGAAAATCTTCTACTATATTTCAGCAATTGAATGATCATTACTGCTTCTCATTCTTTAATGCATTTTATTTTATTATGAACCTAATATTATTCTGCGCGATTGAAATACGAAAACTGTTTGGCTTAAAAATGCCATAGGTAAATTGCCATCTTATATCTTGGACGTATGATGGCTGCTGAATGTTCATTGAGTGTATTTGATCTAGCGATTGGTCAACAACTTTTTTCAGAAGAAAAACAATGTTGTTGAGAAGATTCAAATCGGACGGAAGGAAAACATGATTGCTGATTGATGCTCCTAAATGTTTAGGCATTTTACGGCAAGCAAGATATTCTTATCAGACCACGCCTTGAGTACAATTCGCCTATCATCAATCACATAGTGCAATCGTATTAAACGATGACCTCTGACATTTTAATTATTTCGACGGTCGTAAAAAAAATATTAATTTCATGGGGCATAGGGCCTTGTATTTCTCTTTTGATTTTCACTGTTTTTTTTTGTTGTTATTGGTTTCATTTTTACTCAGGATAAGAAAATTCCTGTACTAAATGTGAATGGAAGGGCAATTTCTGCATATGTGGCTTAGGAAAATGTGGAAACAGTGACCTAGTCAAGATATAGTGGTCAGAACCCTTGCCGATAGAGAAATATAGCTAGTATTTTACGAAAACTAATGTATGTACGTTGAATGGTTGTAGCATACTAAGTTGTGACAAAAAAAATCATGGATGGGAAGAATTTACACTGGTGTGAATTGCTGGATACTGAAACAGCCGGCGGTTAGTTGGCTCTTACGCTGAAAAAATGCATCAGCATATTAAATTAACCAGAGACGTGTACTTTGCGAAAAAGATGCAACTACAGAGCTGGCACACAGGAGGCTCGAGTTTTCTTGTAGAACACTTCTTAATATCATCTGAAGTGACTCCTGTTTCACGAAACTGCTGCAGTTTATCGACATACTTCCGTCTAAGTGATCTAAATAAGAACAATAGACCCATTGAGACTGCGATAAACTGGGATTCATCACATTCTCGAATTGGTTTATGTCTGCAATACTGCGCTAATAAATTCTTCGTTTAACTTACTTTCGCATTGATTTCAATTATTTCAACCCCTAAACATCGTAATTCATTTTATTTAGGCGATTTTTCTGCATAAACACTATGTTCGCATAACAAAATAATTTCTTACATTTTGATCAGTCTTTCAAAGAAGAATCAAACGTTTGGACTATAGTTCCAATATTTGATTAGCGAGATCTAGTCCACGGTCAACTACTAAAATATGCACAAAGGAACAAGCTAAATTCGATGACCAGAAAATGTTGGCAATATGCAATTCAATACGTTTGAATGGATTTTTTTTTTTAGAATACAATTAATTAATGTTTCTCGCAGAATTTTCATAATTATTACCACTTACGAAATTGGACAAAGTATTTGTTTGTCTGACGAAAATTATGGCCACCGAATTCCATAAATTTTCAGTTTTCGGGGAAAAAAAACGTGATTCGTGATGAAAGAAAGTTGTATCCATACGGCTTAAAAATTTCTTAATATATTCGACGTTTTTTTTTGATTTTGTAATGTTTTCCTCCATAAATCAATGAACTTCAAATTGTAGCAAATTTTTAGCGATATTTTCATTGCATTTATGCAAATTCAATTTGATATCTTTGATATATTCAAGAAAAAGGAATTCGGAAAACGTTTTGTATTAATTTCACTAAATTTTCTCCTCTATATTGGAACAGTAAATGCTATAACTCGTAACTACTGTAATGTGCATTACTTCCCGGCTACCTGAAACTATGTATGCTATGAATCAGGATGGAGGTAAGTTCGATAGGCTACTCTATCATTCAAAAGATCGTGTATATCACTCATCAATTCTGTCCTGACAATCTACTCAGTAATTAGACAAACAATATCCAAGATAGAAACGTAGCATGAAAGTTGTATAAGGGAAGAAGTTTGAATCTTAACAACGTTGAAAAGTAGCTCCCAAGCCAAGGCTTATGACTTTTTGTTATAAAGTTTTCAATTCCTCAATAAATATATAAAACCAGCGAAAACAACTTTATAAAGAGAGTTATTGATTGAATATAAATAACAGTTTAAACGCACTAAATGCACTGTTGAGAGAAATTAATGTCAATCCGCTTCTTCTTAATCTTCTTCAGTTTTGACTGATTTCTTGGAATTGACTTGTCTTTTTAGTTTGGACGATTCGGATCAGTCGATTGGCGTGCGTGCTTCCATATAATTGACTAGTCACTCAACGAAACTATCGGCCTGATTAAAAGTTGTAACTCTGAGGGTGCTGTTAAACAAGGTTTGGACTGGAATCTAAGGAAAACGTTATGATAGGTCGACACGACAAACATGGTGAATGGAGATGGAACTCTCAAGAGGACATCTGTTCCTGGAGAGCCTTCTTTTTTCAATATACAATTCTAATCTTCGAATTGATGTTCAAATCCATTGCATTGTCCTGTTTTCATAATTCGTTTATTTCGCAATAGATTGTATAATTTTAAGCTTAAACTAGTATTACGAGGTTAACTCGTAATGAGCATACTTTCTGGAAAGACAAGAGAGAACATTCGTTAGTTCCGGTATTTATAAAAATCAAATCTTGAAAAGAATTACCTTTTAAGGCAGGCGTCCACTAGAGGCGGGCCGCATCGCAACGGTGCGGCGAGCATTTTTTTTCTACGTACTTCGTTCCGTTGCGAGTGTCGTTCAGTCGTCAACAATGTATGGCAGGCGGATTTTTGCGATGCGGCCCGGCCCGGCCCGTCCGCCCTAGTGGACGCCTGCCTTGATGCTTATTTGACTCCTCCGATGCGCTGGCGAACGTCCCTCAGCACGGCTCTACGGTTAATAATAGCTTACCTAAAAGTAAATGTACAGTAACGAATTAGTAAGAGTCACTGGATTGGAGGAAAGGCTGAACATTCGATAATAGCATATTATAGCATTGATTATTTGTATATTCTTCGTTAGTTTCTATTAGTTAGTTTAATGTTATTTATAGTGTAGGGTTAATATTAGAATTATTGTTATCATTATACTAGGTTAGTTGTATTATTTAGGGTAAGGTTAGGCGTAGTTAGGTTAGTATGGGAATTTAGTTGTCATCGGAAATTTTAGGCAATGTACTGAATTTAACATTGTCACGTCGCGGGAATAACGCAAGCAAATCGTACTTACCAACATCAGCGATCATACATGCCCGGTTATTCCGTCCTGCCAGACGGGTTACTTCATCCTGCCAGACGGGTTACTTCATACTGCCAGACGGGTTACTTCATCCTGCGGTTGTCCGAGTGAGGCGGCAAGTTGAACTGAAAAATAAAACAAATTACTCACTAGGTACTGTGCTCCTGTACATATAGCACCACAAACCATCTTGAGAACGGAAACGAAGCGGAAATAACCCGAGCGGATACAACAGGGAACGCGCACACGCAATCATCACATTAAAACAAATACGCGTAAACCAAAAGTAAACAAACCAACTGACATTTGGCGATTAGGCATTGAGTGAGCGAATGCAATTCGACGGCGAAATGGACGATGGAAATGGTATGAACCCCGGCTAAATACCCGAATGGAATGCTGGAAGGCCGTACGACGGTATCATGCAAGAAGGAAGAATTTTATAGGAGTGGAAGATCGTTGAACTCAAAATAAAGTTTCGGAAAGCTGGTTCGAGCTAACCGTCGATGAGAAGAACCGCTGGGAGTTTTCGAGGAAGG
Source organism: Beris morrisii (assembly GCA_951812415.1). Taxonomy (NCBI): domain Eukaryota; kingdom Metazoa; phylum Arthropoda; class Insecta; order Diptera; family Stratiomyidae; genus Beris; species Beris morrisii. Next base: position 23,856,638 of record OX638311.1, read on the forward strand.
GACGGAAAATAAGAACGGTCACTTTTTGGTTCGGAGTCGGTCGAGAGAGTTGGAGGAGGAGACGTAGTGATTCGTATTATAAGTGTCACAAGTTGGTAACGTAGTGTCGGAGAAGTCGTTAAGAATCGCCGAGGCGCGGAGTTGGCGTCGAGCAACATCGAAGTCGAAGAATACGAGTGTCAGCAATCGTCGAGCGAGAGTTGCACCAGAGACGCCCTAATTTTAAGAGAAATAGTTAGGTAAGCTTTTAATTTCCCAAAACTTAATATCCTTATAATTTAACTACGAGTTTTCTTGAATTTCATACATTTTGTGCCGTTTTTCAGCATTTTCTCCAGTGTTGTCGCGAAGATTTTTTTTAAAGACCTTTCGGAAAGGATCGCTGGCGCCCACAATCCGTCTCTGGGTTTAGTCGGACAAAGGTCTGTCTGCCCCTTTTGGTGGTACGGGGGTTTCATTGCGGATTGTCCACCGGTTAGCTGCGGTATTGGGACCGCTTCCGCGTACAAATCGTGATACTAGTTTAGTAGAATTTCGGTGATCTGACAGAATTTGTCTTTACAGCTACGGTATAGTTAATATTTAGGTGGTGAAACATATTTTTTTTCAAGTGACTGGCGTGATGAATCTGTCCTGTTTTCGTTTTCAAGTTGGTTATTTTACGGGCATGAAAAAAATGTCCGCCAATTCTCGTTCTCTCGTTTCTAACTGTACCTTTCACCGGTGTAAGATGTGGTTTTCGTCGAAATATCTGAAATTAAAAGCAGAAATTGGGGCGGAGAAGCTAGTTGAATAGTGCGCTGCTACACAACACATTCTACCCCGGATCTAAACTAAAAAGTTAATATAATATTTGTTTTGTCTGTTTTAAATAGAGATTAATTCTTGTCGCTTACATTGCGCTTATTGGTGCTAATGAAATTTGTAGAAGTAGATTACAAGCCCTCATTTCGAAAACCGTTAAATATTGTAATCTTTAATAATTATCATTTATTACCACGATTAACGACGATTTATTTATTTTTTTCGCAGGATATATCAGAAACATTTAATCACACAAATGGTTTAACACTGGTATCACGTGCCCATCAGCTAGTTATGGAAGGCTATAATTGGTGTCATGATCGTAACGTTGTCACAATTTTCTCAGCGCCAAATTATTGCTATCGGTGTGGTAATCAAGCCGCTCTCATGGAGTTAGATGATTCACTTAAATTTTCATTGTAAGTACAACAAAAAAAAACTACTAAATGTAGACTAGACAACAAATTCTTACAAACTTCTTTTTTAGCCTACAATTCGACCCAGCACCACGACGTGGCGAACCACACGTGTCACGAAGAACACCCGACTATTTCCTTTAAGAGAAAATCAATATAAAAACAAGAATCAACAACAAAATAAATATTAATAATATTAAAAATAAAAATAATAGTAGTTATAATGAATATAAAAAATATACGCAAGGAAAAACACAAACAACAAGAATACAGTTTATTATAATTAATAAAAATTATTATTACTATTAAAAAAAACAGGAAAAAATGAGAAAAAATAAATAAAACCAAACAAAAAACTTTACTAAAGCAAATTGAAATGAAAAAAAAAATATTTGAACAAAAACAAGTAAAAAGTAAACAACAACACTATTTACATAAATTTATTACTATAATTAAGCGATATAAAATAAAAAGAAAAGAAAAAAAAACAAGATTAATAATAAAATGCATAGTTTAGGGCGAGATTTCTTCTTCTGGTTGAATTGATAGTGCGAACATCATTTTACATAATTCATAAACATTTAAAATAAATAAGAATAGAAAAAAGTTTTAAACTAGAATCGCGCACGGGACAACACAACCTTTCCTCCTCCCCTTCCCGTCATTTCATTTTTGTAATGTCGAATGTCATTGCTGTGTATAAAGGCAAAATAAGGAAATTAAAAAAAATATATTTATAAATAAGGAGGCCGAAAGCAAGCGCGCGCATATTCACGTCATCTGCTGCTAAAGCAGAATGTTTTAGTAATCATTTTTTAAGTGGCTTTTTCCGTGTGTTTATTAGCGTATTATTATTTTTTTTTTTTATTATGAAAATTTTATTAATAGCAAGTGTTACAAAATTGAAGCAATCTAATTTTTCTTCTCAAGAAGGATTTCAATAATTGCAATTGTTGTACACCAGGCGCGTAACGTTACTCTTCGTAGGGCTAGCGCAACGATACGATCGCTAAATTTTGCAGGATTTTTTGATTACTTCCTGGAATTTACAATCGATATTTTAATTCTGAATAAAAATGACGTGTTTATGATTATAGAATTTGATGATCGTGTTATTGCGCTAGCCCTACGAAGTTTCACGCTACGCGCCTGGGCCCCTATCATAGAACACGAAACGAAATTTCGTACAACTCGAAAGTGATGTACGAAAAATGTCCTTCGATGTATCACTGAATACGAACGAAACGTATAGAAAGTATTGCCTACTATTTGAATTCGAAAACTGATATGTTGACGACAAAATATACGAAAAAACGGATCGAAGTGTCACATGTTTCGAGTTCTGTGATGCCTACTATACGAAAATTGCTGCTCGAAATTTCGTTTCGTGTTCTATGATAGGGGCCCTGTTGTACGCACAGTTGATATGTTTTGTTTATTTTTATTCATTAATCCTGCTACGTCGCGCAGTACAGCATAAGATAAAAAAAAACTTCACGCGATAAATAGACCGTAACAAAGAGGCCAATTCGTAATTAGTAGAGAGAATTGTTATTTAATAATGCACACACTGTAATATCTCGAAAAAGAAGAAAAAAAAATGTTTCCTAACGAAAAAAAAATACATATTAAAAAATTATTTCTATATCTTTTTTTTGTTGTTGTAATAATTTATACATTGAATATGAAAAAGAAGAATAAAATCGTGATTACATTATGATGCTTTTAACGTTGAATAACTTTTGGGTTTTGTCGAGAGAGACATAACAGAAGTCGGCTTTGAAGTTAAGAAAATCCAAAAAATTAACATGTCTAAACAATCGCGAAAAAGCGCTCGGAATAGAGTGATTTTATGTGCAACACAAGAAAGGAGAAATAAACAATGTGCAGATATTTATTAAAAAACAACAAACAACAACCTACAAACGAAGATATTTGTTAACATTGACCTGTGCGAATGGTAACTTTATTATATATAAAAAAAAACAACAAAATAAAAGAGATTTGTTTGCTTTTTTAATCAGCCTATTCGAAACTATCTCCATTTATTTTTCTTTGTTTTTTTTTTATAATGAAAATAATTTTCTATGCAGCATTAAAAAAATTGCTTTATATTGAAAGCAAAAAAACAACGCTATCCAGACAAATTAAATATTCAGAAATGTGTATGTAAGTTGTGATTCTTTTTGTTTTTTTGATTATCGATTCACACGGTTAATGATGTTTATTAACACGATTAAATAAAATTGAGAGACGATTAAATTTCATTCGTTTGATTTTCAAGCTAAAAAAAAAAGTTTCGCAGCAAAGCAAGTAAGGGAAGTTTGTTTTTAATTATTTTTCTTAGTTAACATTTTTTTTTTGTTTCAACGGTTTTTCTGTGTGTAATTTTTTAGAATATCGTTCACAGATCTTATTGTAATTTTCGAATTTTTGTTCTTTATTTTTCGTTAGTGCGGCGCATGTGATTGCGGTAAAGGAAATTTATTATTCAGCAAACAATTTTAGTAGGAATTTATTTTATAGTCTTTTGAAGATTATCGCCCTTTATTCTGGAACCAGTCGGCGGGAAAGTGAACTGGGCAATTTTAAATGATTGAAAACGCGAAACGATTCACTTGACAGTTAAAATCCGCCTTAAGGTTTCAAACAACCGGAAAAGACGGAACATTTTCAATGATATGATCGCATGTGCCGTGAATGGGGATCGAATGCGTACCGCATAGTCGGCGGGAATAAAAAATACGCCGTTTTCCAGAAGCGGGATTGTGTATTTTATTCGGAACGTTTATTTTGGAAATCGGAATAGCGATTTGAAATGAAGATACGGATGATTAGAACAAGGGTGCCCGTAGGGGGGGGGGGCACTTGCCCCCACCTGTATTCTACCTTCCAGCAGGGTTGCCAGGTCAGGCTATTTGTCACCAATTGCGCTACACAGATATTGTCGCTACAAAAAAGTCATAGTTTTAATTTGAATCGGCGAATTATGGGTTATCTTTACCCCAAGTTACAACGGCAACACAGTCCGTCGCAGCCTAGCTGTCAAAAAGTTGAGCACAGTGTATTTTCATTGTGGTAGTTAGAACGAACGTAGACGAAGGCAGCATAACGCAGCCATCAAGAAATGTTTGTCAACTCTGAACTTTTCCGTAGCCCGTAATTAACCTCAAAATCGACAAGTGACATTAGGTCTGTTCTTTTAGCATACACTTTCTACACTAGAATACACTTTTCTGCACTAACTCTTGAGCTGGTGCAGAGAGGTGAAGAGGATGAATGAAAAAAGAACAAACCTATTAGGTTTGTTCTTTTTTCATTCACCCTCTTCACCTCTCTGCACTCACTCAAAAGTCAGTGTAAAAAAGTGTAGAAGGTGTAGCCAAAAAGAACAGACCTATTGTTATCTTTGTTATCTCGAATCGTTACTTGATATGACCGGAGTGAACTAAAATTAGCTTAAAAAGCGTTTTTAGTTCGTTCGCTGCTTCGTATGCACGAATACGAACACTTGGGGAAATTTAAAATTTATTTAAAACTTAAACTGACATAGACAGTGAATAGTTATCTGACTTGCTGTTTTATTGACGGCGTCAAGCTGCGCCGTGCTGCCTCATTTTACTCCACCATTAATTCGACAAATTATGGGCTATCTTGATACCCATTTAATTCTATTGTGAATACTATACGAAAAAGAATTAGAAGAAGAATTTTAGGGTACGATGTCCGCGGTCGCGAGTATGGTAACCCTGCCTTCCAGTATTATAATAACACCATTTCGTCACTTGAATAATTCTTTTTTTTAATATATGACCGTATTGTGAATGTCACGTCACGTCACTTCGATGCCGATTCGACATCGACGCCTGAAAAAGCGATTGTGAATGTCGATTGTCATCGACAGTTGTCACTTTGATCGTCATTTTCCGTCGATGAGATTCCAGTCCGTGATGCTTGAAAAAAATTAACGTCGATGCAAAAATGAAATGATTGTAAATGAAAGCATTCACATGAGCTTAAATTCACAATTTACAGCTGACACATACATATCAATATGGAAATGCTAATGAGTCACGTCGATGCGGTTACACAATCGGTTTTGTTCGATCGACGTGACACGTTGAATCGGCATCGAAGTGACGTGACGTGACATTCACAATACGGTCAATAGTGTAATTAAGACCTTTTTATTGATCTATTGCACATAATTTGTTAAACTACTAACAAATAGTTACTAAATCAACACTGTTTACTGTTTTCAAATGAAAGCAAAACATCTTTTTATTTGCATTTGTATTTAAAGAAATTTCACTTGTTAAAAATTAAGGATTTCTGACTTACTGCAGAAAAATTAGATTGTAATTCAAATTTAAGTAGACAAATAAAATTAAGATTACTAAGGTAAGGAAGGACATTATTTTATTGGAAGACGGAATTGAGTTTCACACTCAGGCTTTTTTCTTCATAGAAATACACTACCAGTGAAAGTGATTAGGTCTGCAAGGAGTCTGCACAGCACAGCGGTGTAAAGTTTGCGCAGCAATATAAGTTTGGTATGACTTATGAAAAATACAAAAAAACCCAAAGGTCTTAATGGCTTCCTGAGATAAAGTACCTACCCATCTGCTCATATACTTTTTTTTATACATCCTTTCGACTTTGTGCTGGGTGTTTTCAAATATGCAAAATGTTAAGGTAGATTGATTAAAGTAGTAGGATCAGAAGGTATTAGTAACATTAGTACGTAACGTATTGTTAAACCACGGTTATCACTTTTTAGTTGCACTTTATTAAAAAAAAAGAATTGCTCAATTACGAAATGGTTAAAATTAAATGTGAATAACTTCGGAAGTTTTTGAGCTAGAGCGATAAATTTACCCTACTAACCTCGCTTCTTCTTAGCATTTACAACAGTTTGAACACGGTTACAACTAATTCCAAGTCTTCAAGTTGAGTCACCAGAAACGTAAGCACTAATTTTTTTAAAAACTTCTGTATGTCAGCCTAAAACAGTATCTTCATTTCACTCCGTTTTCTAGTTTTGATACTTTCAAAATAAGTGTAACTACGTAACCCCCCTCCCCGAAAATTTTGTCTTAACTTACTCTCACAAAATACGTTCCGCCCAATACGTTCCGTTCCGTAGTTATCCCTCGGGAAAAAATAGGAATAATTTTTAAGAACTTTTGTATGGTAGCTAATTGAGTACCACAATATTGTCAGTTCTTTTTTTCCTGCAATATTTAATTAAAAAGTTATATCGTGCGAAATTTTTAAATTACAGAACAAAACTGTCATCACTTGTTTTAAGGAATTTTATATGCGATGTACCCGAAGAAGTTAGGATGTATTTGTTATTCTTGACTCCGCCGCAAAAGAAGTCGGGTTACGCATCAGCGAAAGTAAAACCAAAATAATGACGCAAACAAGAAAGAGAACACCAATCAGACAGAATATAACAATTGCGGAGTATAATTTGGAGAGTGTGGACAACTTCATATATCTTGGGGCTAATATAGCAAAAGACGGCAACGAAACGGACGAAATCAAACGACGGATCATGCTTGCAAATAAAACGTATTATTCGGTACTTCCAATGAAATCCAAGAAAGTGACCAGGAACAATAAGCTGCAAATATATAAAACTATTATACGACCTGTGCTCTGTTATAGCAGCGAAACGTCGTGCACATTAACGCGAACTTCCGAAAAAGCAGTTAACACATTCGAAAGAAAGGTCCTCCGAAAAATTTTTGGACCCGTAAAGGAATAAACGGACTGGCGAATAAGATACAACCACGAGCTGTATCAACTCTTCAAGGAGCCAGAAGCCGCAACGTTCATCAAACTACGTAAGCTGTAGTGGGATGGCCATGTAGAGCGGATGGAAGATAGAAGGGTCCCCAAGCGTGCTCTTAAAGGCAAAGCGAGTGGTAACATACCAGTAGGCAAACCACGCAAGCGATGGGAAGACTCGGTGGATGAAGACAGCAAAACCATCTTAAAAATTAGCAGCTGGAGGACGCGGTCTTTGGATCGAGACGATTGGAGGCGACGACTTCAGGAGGCCAGGGCCCGACTTGGGTTGCGCCATTGATGATGATGACCCGAAGAAGTTGGGCGATTTTACTTAGTAACAGATTCTAAGTAAAATTTCAACTTCTCTGTATTTTTCCCCTATCTCCCGGTGCGCTGATATTGTATTGCTGTGGCAGAAGAGGTTCAATGATCCTGAACTGAGTGAACAATCCACATTCATTCTATTCGTCACAAGATGTAGCTCCGGAAATTGAAAACTCCTTTTATAAGCCATAGTTCTGCCACTCCCTATGAAATGTTGTATGGGCGCCCATTATTGTGAATAGGAAAAAAGGTAGGGGATTCCAAGAGACATCCAAAGCGAACTGGGGTTGAAGCTATCCGCTTTCATTCGACTGCTTGGAAAGCAGGTGGCCAATTATTATTTCAATTACAAAATCGGAATACATACATTTTTCTGAAACGATTCGGAGCGAAATTCTGAATTATAATTGTTATTTAATTCCGTTTTTCTACTGTTACTAACTTCAATCGATTGAGAGTTGCGATCCTAACGACAATTCGCAAATTTCCCTTGCGAATTTTTCACTAACTTCGAATATGCTAAAATTAATATTTGAGAACATACCCTTTTTGAAAATATGTTAATTTTTGTTTTGAGAGAAATTTTTTTTTATCAGCAATGACAGGAAATACTCATAAACATCGATACCTTAGTTCACACATGTGTTTATTAATAATTTGCTGATTACTGCAGCATCAGTAATCACATCCGTTTTCCTAAATTCGCGAAAATACTGTTCTCTTCTCATTTGGCATCAAGCTAAACAACTAAGGGCCGGTTTCACAGTAGAAGTTTAAACCAAAAATTTGGTTTAAACTTATCAACTTATTCGTTTGTTCCTAAGTTTAAACAAAATTTTTGGTTTAAACTTCGACTGTGAAACCGGCCCTAAGTTACCAGTTTCTTACTTACCACAAGTATTAGTTCGATATGATTCTACCCCTGGAAATTACAGATAATCACTTAACACCTATTTTTTTAAAAAAAAATGTCACTTAACACACATGTGTTACCCAAGGTATAAATGTGCTCTAGAGATCTGCGTCACCATTTATTTGCATTCTAGGATGTTTCGAACTAAATGACTCCATAGCGAAAGCATTTACCAACCTAGACCCCCCTCTTTTTACTTAAATACTGCACAACCTTTCATCTAGACTGATTTCATTCCTAACTTTTTTTTTAATATGTGCAATGAGTTCGAAAAGGTTTATCGCAGCTTCGGTCAAATTTGTGGACTTATTTAAAAGGTGCTCCAAGAACTAGGTGCAGAATCTTCGAAGCGTACAAGCAAAGAACAAGTCCTACATTAATTAAGTTATTAGTTAAAATATAAACGAATTTAAATTGATTACAACTTCGTTAAATAGGAGAGTGGAATCTCTGTCAGCAGAAAAGAAAGACATTAACTGGGAGCACTACAGAGCAACCGTAAGACCGGAATTTTTACCAATGGTCGAAGAATTCGAAAAGAAGTACACCGAATTCGAGGTCACCTACCCAGAAGATCACTATTCCTTCTTTTAAAAGCAGTACAACTTTAATTGTACGCAAAACCACAAATTTTTGATTATTTTTTAAGTGCGAAATTTTCAAATATAAGGCTGCTTCAGACGAGCGCATCGAAGGATACGAATGACGAATTTGCTATATCCTTTCACAGAACAAATCAAGTCGGAATCAGGTAGCGTTCCAGCAACTCTTGATGTCGATCAGAGTGCAACTGATCGAAAGGACGGAAATGTTCAGACAAAAGTGGCTAAGAAAGTTTCTGAAGATGAAAAAGAAAGTGAGGAACAAACACAAATTGATGAACAAAATCCAGTTGAAACTAAAAGAAACAAAGTGGATAACGAAAGTAATAAAGATAAATAAATAGAATAAAATACCAAAAGTTTTTTAACGAAATTAACAAAATTAAAATTTATTTTATTTTAATTGTGTACTATTTATTTATTGTTTGGGATGTAGTGAAACAACCCCGAAAAGAGTAAGTATTTAACACAGGGGCCCTTCAGTGAACGGAAACTGATTTTAATCCCTGTCTAAGTCGACTAAAATACAGACTACTACCCCGCTTTGCGTTTTATTTTAAACAGCTTCACCAGTGACTCCAGCTCCAACCAGCTCTACTTGAAACATTTTCCATAATGATACCGCGACGTTTGACAACATAAACAATGTAACTATTGCCTAATTTCACTGTCGCACTATCGCGCCGTGTATACAGCAGACTGTCGCACTATCACACTCTCGTGCTATGCTCTCGCGAAAGTACTATCGTTAAAAACTATCATCGTGACATTAACAAAAAAATATTTAATTTGAAAAAATAATAAAATTTAGTTTTTATTCCAAAAAATTATTTATTTTATTGTGAGTACGTGTTGTTTATTGAAAAAAATATTGATATATACGTATATTAAGTGCTATATTCAAAGGTAAGGACAATTAATTTAACGGTTAAAGTGCTTTGTTGGTCTGTTGCTTTCAGCTTTGTTTATGCACGCTTGTACTTTTGAACTGAATTATCTTGGTATTTTATCATTTCCAGATGGTTTAACAATTCTGCTCTACTGTAATTCAAGCTTCGCGGAGAAATGAAACGACACACGCGATTGATAAGTATGTTTGCTCTTGCTATTTTATTAATCACCAGTTCTTTTGATGAAACATTGTAACCTCAAGGTTCCCTCTTTTAAGTGGAACCCAATTTAAAACCATGCTTTTAAAATTTTACTGGATTTTATTATTTTTAACTTGAAAATTAAATGGATTTTAATCAGAAAAAAATGTCTTACAGATTTTAATGATTGCACCAAGATCTTGAACAGCTGTCTTCATATAATGCTTTTGTAAATAAAATGTTTTTAAATAAAATTGATTTAATGAGTACATATTGTTTTATTGATTGAACGTGGGTGAGACTTATTAAGGTGAAGAGTACGGACTACCTTCAGTGGACAGAAACTGATTATAATCGCTCTGCAAGTCGACTGAAATACAGACTACTACCTCGCTTTGTGTTTTATTTTTACAAATTCACCAATGGCTGCAGCTGCAACCAGCTCTACTTGAGACAACAGCGTTTAACAACATAAACAATGTAAATATTGCGCACTATAGCACCGTGTATACAAGAGACTGCCGCGCTATCATACTCTCACACGATCGTGCTATGCTCTCACGATAGTACTATCATTCAAAACTATCACCGTGTAAATGGGGCTTAAAAGCATAGTAAATAGCAAGCACCACAAGACTCATTTCAGTTTTCAGGGAATGTTAATGTTTAAAACGCAGCAACTATGTTTTATTTTGAATGCGTCCTCCCTCCATCCACATGTAACCGAAGCTGATTTCGTTATTTAAAGTTCATTAAAAAAGTTTTTCTTAAATTTAAATTATAATCCCGGAGAGGTAATTTTGTTACTAGAAGAGCTCCTTGTAATATACAACTTTCAACATGGTCAGGTCTATGCAATATGAGCGCGACCGAGATAAGTTTTTTCACTGTTTAAAATGAATTACGGTTTGAACAGTGCGAAGAAAAACCGAAACATTTGTTTTTACTTTGCAGTGTGTTCGAAAGTTTTGTTTGATTTCGTATTTTATTTTTTAGGTATCCAAAAAGTTGTTGGATATTTTATCGATTTAAAGTGTATCCACAGCATTACGACCACAAGGATCGTAATTTACAGATTTAAGATTCGATTAAAAGACTCGAAATTGCAACGTTAGATACTTTCCACTTAAGCTTACGTTAGTCCGGAAATATTCTTCACTGGAAATTTCAACATGAAACCACAATTTCTTATTTTCCAATTCAAATTCAATTACGGTTTTTGTCACTAGCATTACGGTTGACTGAGTCGATTTTTCCAATAAATACAAACTCGATTCGAAAAGGCTAAACAAACGTTAGTCGAACTCCCAATAAGCAGAAACTAAAATGAATGTCATTGTGAGATTTGTAAGTGATTGATGGTAAAGCAAACGGTTTTAAATTAAACAAGCAAATTCGTACTTACAGTTGTTCCTTCTGGCCATCTTATTTTTCACAATTGGAGCTTTGCCAACTGATCGTGACACTGGTAAGATTTTGAAACTAAAGCTGTTTCAAACTTTACATATGTTTTTTTTGTTTTCTTTTAACACTTAACTGAACAGAATCAGTCCAAGATGAACACGAATTTTACGAAGTCGATGCATTTGGCGACGATTTTATTGATTTTGGTGCACTGGCCGGACCAAACGGATCATTCTTATGGCACTCTGATCATCCAGTTGTAAATTAACGACGCATTCGAGGAAAAATCTCCACAGTAGAGTCCGTTTATAACGAACACAATTACAACGAACTTTCGATTATAGCGAATCAATTTGTAAAGTGCCTATCGATCATAGTTCCAAAAGAACTGTGTAATTTTTTATTTCGCCGGTCGCTTGGGGTTCGTTATAACCAGACACCACTGTAATAACAAAATGAGACAACGGTTACAAATATTTAAAATATTTATTTTTGAAAATAAAAAAATAAATGTGAGATCATAGTCAAATACTCACATTATTCAATGAAGTTAATTAATTTAGTTTTTGATTTATTTACACTTACGTAACGATCCGAAATTTGAATGCATTTGAAGTTTTTAACTTTATAAATAAAATTCTGTACATAAGCAAATTATGACCTATGATCAGAAAATGAATGGACCTTTAAAAGATCTAAAAATGAATTTCTCGATTAAATTGCAATGTTTGACTATGCTATGTGCCTATGAATACAACGGCATTGCCAATTCTTATTTATGACTCAACATATTTTATGTGTTCGTATTTTTGATTTAGTCTAAATCGTTTTTTTTTTGTTCTATTTTTGTCAATTAAACTAAACAACTAGTAATCAATTTTAATAGAAGAAAACAACGTCCACGTATGGAGGCTGTATTTTTGTTCTGAAATTGACTCAACTCGATGATTACGCTATGCGTAAATTTATAAAAAAAAATTTAATTAGTGTACATTTAAATTTGATTCAATGAACTTAATGAAAGTGGTAACTAATGCATTGTTTGAGAGTCTCGATGTAAAATATAAAGGGGTAACTTGTTTCCGCGGTAAACCAATCAATGCATTTCTTTCGGAAGTTTTGTACGATTCTAATCCAATTATCCTGGGACTGTTTCTGATTTGTTCTTGTCTAGGATATCGTTTTATGGTTGCGGCTCCAATTTACCGCGTCAACTACTATCACTTAGACTGCTAATACTAAGATTGGAAGGTTCTACATGCACACAGTGCACAATGATTTTTACGTTTTATTCCTTCGTTCATTTTCGTTTAAGTTTCGCCAAAAATATGTGATATGCGGGTTTAACAGAGTTTTTATTTCTTCATGTTACGATGGTGTACTAACATTTCTATACTCTAGATGACATTTGAGAGTAAGTTTAAGCCAGCCCAAAAGTTTGTAACGCATAGAACCGAGCCTCGGACGAAAGGTTATATATTATTTTTTGTTTATTTGTGGTCAAAATCTCTAAGTCCGCTTGCTGTCCGTAAGCACAACAACTCAAGACCGCCTGGACCTAGGATCTTGAAATTTTGATTTCTGGATGTTTGGTCGAATTTGCAAAGCTAAGTTCGTTAATGGGTAAAATAATCTTACTTCTTCGGGTAGCAGCCAAAGAAAAAATCCCTAAAACAAGAATGTTGGTCAATAACTTCGGAACGCCTTAAGGTACACCTTGAATTTTTTTATACGTTGGTTATGCAATAGCTGCAGTTAAAGCTATAAATATGGAAAAAAATCCCATGAGTCCTTAGAGTAGCTACCATACAACAATCCTGTAAAAATATCCTCACGCAATTTACGGAACTCACTGTAACTCAAGAAATCGTTTAGTTGAAATTTTGTACAAATTAGTTTTGAGGGAAAATGAAGTTCGGGTTCATTAGTCAGTAAGATTCCCAAAAGGAGCGTTTTTGTACGATCGAATGAAGTTGAGAGTCATACATAGTCAAAGTTATCGAATGAAATATCGCAGCTAACTAGAGCTACTTGTGTCCACGAAAAAGCAAAAAGTTATAGCTAAGCAAAGTTGTTCGAATTTGATGAAAATACTTTTAAAATTCGGGTCATATTGGAATGGAATTCTAGTGACCGTCGACTAGCGCAATCGAAAAACGACTTTTAAACGACTATTGCACTAGTTGGTCAGAGTTCTGGACCCGTTTCGAAATACCCACCGAAAGTATTTTTCACTCCCTAAAGACGGAACAGGTCGGCTTGTTTACCATTCTTGAAGAGAAGATGGAGGGAGGGGGGGGGGGTAAATACTTGCTTTTGGTTTTAACTCTCAATATCGCGACCAACACAAGCACGAGACATAGCAGTAGTTTGTACATAAGACATGAATTTTTCTGTTTTTCGCGCTACTTATAATGAACGAGCGTCTTCGCTAAATTTTAATGCAATATATGTACCTTTAAAGAACTGCTACTTAAGGCTGGTTTTCATTACTGAGACATAGTTTTCATTACTCCGACATTACAGATCTGTAGCAGAAAACTAAAAAGAGACAGCAAATCGGTTTTAAGAAGGGAGAAAGGGACAAAATTTTCGACTTTATAGCAAAATTATAGCAATAGTTTTTGACAGATAGAAATTTCTAAACTAAAATTTCTTGTGTTTTTTGTTGTTTGTACGTTTTCAGTTGGGAAAAAGTACAATATGTAAATTTTCTCGACAACTATTGTAAGGTAAAACCGATCTGCGGCTTGTCAATTTCAACGTATCTCTCATGTCGAGCGAATAGACAGCAGAATGATCTATGCATGCACCTCTAATGAAATTCTAAGCATATTTATCTCCTTTTGAATATCAAGCTCACATTACAAAATTGTTAAGAAAACAATTACCAACTCGACAAATGTCAAAGTCATAATTGCCATAATTTGGCACAGTAGTGTACGTGCGGATGTCTATTGTGTAGGTTTGTCGGAAGCAAATTATAGGAAAAGGATGTGCATTGCTATAATGTACATCCTTACTTTATGGTTACAGATCACAGATCTAAAGTTGCAGACGAGACACTTTTTTACAGATCTGTTGCAGATGATATTTCCTCTCTTTCACACGCATAGTTTATATTTTCATCTTGTTCTGGCAGACATCTGCAGAATGTCGGCGTAATGAAACCCAGCTGTGGGTCATTTAGACGGACTCCACTGTGTCCAGCTAAATGTCTCACAAAATCCGTGCAATAAAATTTGTTAAAATGCACTTGGCATTAAAAGTTGACCGTTAGGTCACTTATTGTTTTAAAAATTAAAATTTGTCAAAATGCACTTAGCATTCGAAGTTGACCGTTAGGTCACCTATTGTTTTGAATTTCAAGCTTGTCGAGATGCACTTAGCATCGTTGGTAGGAAATAACCAAGAGTTATTTCGTTTTGTATAAATAGTTAAGTTTTTGTAAATAAATTGTTAATAGTAAATTGGAAGTCGCGACGAAAGGTCGCAAGTGTTTGTAATAAAACGAAGAACCATCTTGCGAAGGGCGCATTGCGCAGTGTATTTACCCGAATACCTATTCGGCATAACAATAAGGATCTACCCTTACTAGGTGGATCAACTCATCTTGCGAAGGCAACGGGTGCAGCATACTTATCCGGATACCTATTCGGCATGACCATAAGGATCTACCCTTACTAGGGTGGATCAACTATTTTCCCTTGGCATCAGTTCTTATTAGGACTGATGTCAAGCTTCAAAGAGTAAACCAACTAGTTCTTTTTAGAACTATCCGCCTTCGGATGCGCCTTAGGCTGATCGGCGTAGCCGCATATATCGCCCCCGGACGCTGGCGGTACATATAAGTGTAGGGAACCAAACACTGGATCCACTACACCAGCCTTTAGGCGAACTGATAGAGTCGGTTTTGCCACATGTCTACGACCCTGACGAACGGCCCAAAGTGAAGTCAAAGAATCAAATTTTGTTGCACGAATGGAACAGACTTAGCTAAAGTTGTTTGCACGAACAAGAACACGATTAAGGCTCTACATCACCAGCAGCACCTGAAATTTTTCCAAGTGATCAAATCAGGGAGATAGCGATATAAAGGATATCAGCGTAAAAAGATCTGTGTTAATTTTCCATGCGTTAGGCGAAAATGTCTTGTACAAAACTTTTCTGCCGGAGTAAAAAAACGATGATACCTCAATGCCATGTTATTGAGATGAGGAACAATACAGGAAATTTTACCAATTTAGTCGAGCAACATTTTAATTATTATCTAACGCATTGCAAGTTCTCTTTTAAGACGGACAATTTTTACAACGACGATTTGCGGATTTACAATAAAAATGGATCGTATTGAAGCTAAGACACTAAAAGTAAACAAATTGACATCTCTTTTCGTCCGATAAAAAGCTGGACTAACTCGTTACGTTCATTCAATGCACGTCACATGAAACCGAAAAATTTTATGCTGATAATTTCAGTTTTAGTAAAAGTGTAGTTTTTGGCATGCGGTACATTGGAGCCGCCCCTTTAGTCATATGCATTTGAATCAGAACATTCTCACACAGAAAACATCAGGATATTATTTCTTGGCAAACAATTATTAATCGCACATTATCTAACAAATAATTTTAAGCTTAGGTTACTAATCCGCTCGCTTACCACATTACGTTTGAGTACAGAACGGACTTAAAAGAAATACTATTTTTATTTACAACGCCATGCGGCAAAATATAATTGCACCAACGAATTTGTTTTTTTTTTGATTTTAAAATTGCGCAGTCCGCTTCGATCTATCCCGATCTCCGTAATACAACTTTTTATATTTCCGTTTCTATAAATCAATTTCACTTTTTAGCATCTCTTAAGTCGCTAGGTATAAGCTAATCCTACATGGCTAGATTCAAAATGGTTACACACAAACGTACATAAATTTATTCTTGGTATATGTTGTGTTCTTAAGTATGTAAGTAATTGCTAATTATTAATTCGTATAAAACTGAACTTTTCAGTTTTCACGATTAATAATTTTTGTTTGTTTGTTTTTATATAAAAGAACGTAGTAATTAAAACCGTAATTTTATCCCCCTCCCATAATTATTACCTTTAAATGTACAGTGCGTAAAGTTTTTAACTCTGCACTAAATGATTCCAATTGCTGTGCTTTATCAAATTATTACTTTTGTCCGGTGTGTTATTACCGTTATGTTTTTCCGAATGCAAAAGACGTTCGGATTCGTTTTTCGAATCGTTATAGTCGATTCCATTCGAATGGTATTGATCTGTTTTGGCGGTTTTATTTGAATTATTTGCAGAAACTCCGTTTGTTATGTGATTGGAATTTTTATAATTGTCGTTCTGTATGTTGTCATACGACAGATTTGTGACGGATGTTTGAGGATGTTGAGGGAAGTTACCGCCACCGAGACGTAATACTTCGGCTGGGGATTCATCGGTATTTACGTTCTCTGGGAACGCATAGCCTTGCGATATGAGGGCATGGGCAATGTTGACGTCGGTACCTTGAAGCGAAATTTTAAGGTATGGATGAGAAATACTTTTTGTCCTGGAAATCCGATTATTGTGATCATTACCTTCCGATGCATCGAAGAGTTCAACTCCTGGTACCGGGGATCCTTCTCGTCTGATATGATTTCCGCCCTTTGGGCGTTCTTTGTAGGTTACAATTCGAGAAATGAGTTTTTTCCAACTGGCAACTGAAATATAAATTTATATTTATTAAAATTGGAACTGAAACATATAATAATTTTTTTTCTCAAGAATCTGCCAGTAGTTTGGCTAGCGGGTTATCCTTTCATGACACAGTAAATAAAAACAACCCAGGTGAATATAGAGAGAGTTAAAAGCAGCTGTAAATTTCCGTTAATATTAATTAGCCTTAGGAACTGATTGTGGTATTATGTTTCGAAAAAAGCTAAAACCGTCGAGACCGTACGGCTGGTTACAAACAGTCCAGGAATATATAATAACATGCAATCTAGCGACGATTATATTCGACCTCAATGTCTTCTTTACTAGCTGCATTAAGTCTCATGTATGAGACTTAATAGATCCATCAAAACGTCTGCGACTTGGTTAGTGTACCACGTTCATACGTGGCTTAAAACCCTAAACAAATAACTTTTCAAATAGCCTCCTGGATATTTTTCACCCCCTAATAGGGAGTCTACCCTGAAGCTGTTCGAACAACTGACGCTCTAAACGTGCTGTTAAAGCTCTTACCTATTGACCTACAAGTAAAAAGCAACGCGTCGTGTAGCGCTGTCAGACTCAATCTGGGTGCAGGCATGCTAAACAACCATAGGTCACAGTAACATCCTCGATGCGGTACCAAAGAAAATGGTTAAATCGCCGACCGACTACATTATCCCAAAACTGAAGTTCAAGAAGGATTTCGCTCTGGGTTTCCTAATCAAGGCGGAATTGGAAGAGCGGAGTGAATATAAAAATTATTTTTTACGTTCCTAACTCTCAAAGGAGGAAGAAAGAAAAAAAGAAGGTCGTATATGACGGATAGTACATGAATAAGAGGTTTTAGTTGATGCGTTATTTCCTTGTCCGTCTTTTTGCTTGGAATTCCGTTCATAGGAAATCATGTCTCCAGCCGGTATTTCATCGTAGCAATGCCGGAAAAATTGAAATCAACTTTGTATGCGTATCGCGAAGTAAGTACCAATTGAGAATATTTCGAAAAGAGGACTGGTGATATAAGAAAAGCCAGCGAGAAAACGAACGAAATCATTCAGTATCTTTTTTGTTAATCATTCTTTTCCCGTCGAAATAAAACCAACTTGCTTAGTTCATCTTGGGTGTTTAGCTTGTTAGCTGAGCTTATTGAACTCAGTTAGCACAAGGAAAGACCGCGACAGATAGCTTAGATTACTGTGGGGTACAATACGGTCACAACAAACGATTCTCGTTTCAAACATCGTCTCTTATGTTTCTTGAAGGATACCATTATCCTCGTATGGTATGTAACATTTTTCGCCTACAATACAGCAACCGATTATCGAACTTAAGTTCATTTTCATCGTTGATACAATTCATCCAGATATTCCTTTTAGGTCTAAAACCATTTAAGCATGCATCCTACAGAAATGTAGGTTGTCTAGATGATCAATAAGCAAGAGGTCTGGCTCCAAATGGACGAACATCGTCAAGGGTGGCTAATCATTTTATGCACTTGCTAGTCAGACTAACAATCTTGCTCAATCAGATAGTTTACTACTTGCTTAGCTCAGAACAACTCTAATCCAAATGAAAACAGAGATAAGCTTTATGTAATGTTGCAATAAGCAAAATTTATAAATAAATTTAAACTCGAAACGAATAAAGTAGCGAAGAAGTGCTCAATTGTGCAAAGTCTGACAATTACGTAAAGGCTGCGGAAAAGCCATCCAGTTATTCATTAGGATTTAGCGCTCGAAAGTGAATAAGCCGAAGCCCATCACGGCGTGTTGTGGAGCAACTCTGTTAGCTCCCTATGCCCCGTTGACACAGAATAGATCTCTTGTAGCAATTCACTTTCAGAACGCATAGGATGCTTTGTTGATATTTTCACGATCTGTAATTTCATTTACATCTGCAAATATTCTTTATTTTAGCTATGTTTTCCTACTGAAGTGAGTTATAATGACTCCACTACTACTAACTCTCAAGAATCCTGTGAGCTCTTTGCACAATACTTCTCGTCTGTGTTTTCTACCCCTACATATTCATTCATTCCTCATAGCTTCGAAATTTGCCCCACCCATATTCCTCTTCTCTCTATAGCTCTCTCCGTTATTGAGCAGCTACTTGGAGCACTAGACAGTAGTGTGAAGGGTGATCCCGATGGCCTCCCGAACTTATTCTTAAAGCCACTTTCGCCTTCCCTGTGTATTCCTCTGTCCATTCTCTTCAACAAAAGCCTTTCTGAAGGAATATTCCCGTCATTATGGAAGCAAGCCTCTATCATTCCCATCCATAAGAAAGGCGATGCAGCTGTAGTCACAAATTATCGTCATTTCAATGTTGTCTTGTTTCTCAAAAATATTCGAACGCATCATACATGATCACTTATATGAAAACATAATCCACCTCATTCTCCATGAACAGCATGGTTTCTTCAAAAACCGCTCTACTGCTTCTAACCTTTTAGAATTCACAAATATAGTAGCAAAAATGCTTAATTGTAGAAAACAGTTGGATGTTGTCTACACTGATTTCTCCAAAGCCTTTGATTCAGTTGATCATAGCTTTCTTTTGTCAAAATTCCAAGCCTGCGGCGTCGGTGATACTCTTTTGGAGTGGTTTGCGTCCTACCTTGCTGAACGAAGTTCTCGTGTAGTTCTTAATGGATGTTCGTCTACTGTATACTTCCCGCTCTCTGGATTTCCTCAGGGCACTTGGCCCACTTCTTTTCATAATCTTTGTTAATGATCAACCCCTAAACTTTCACTCTTCATTCCTTTTCTATGCTGATGACCTCAAAATCTACAGGGAGATATCTTCCAGGAGTGACTACATCCTATTACTTTTATGTAATCGCCTTCCACTTAATGTTAGCAAATGCTATAAAATGACCTTTACACTGAAACACACAGTTATACCCTTCTATTACACCCTGAAGTCCACCCTTCCCATCGAAGTATCCCAGATTTGCGATCTGGGTGTAACTTTCGACCTCAGACTTAAATTCGACATTCACTTCCAAAACATTATTTGCACTGCATCTAGATTGTCTGGCTTCATTTTCAGATCTGCTTATATGTTTTCCAATATTCAAACGTGCGTTCAGCTCTACCTAACACTTTTTCGCAGCGGATTGGAATACTGTTCTTCTATTTGGTCCCCTTATTATAGTTGTCACATTGAATCTCTTGAGTCTGTTCAGCGTCGATTCACCCGGTTACTCCTCTTCAAATATAACCTACCCTATTGCTCCTACAGTGAACGTTTATCCTTACTCAATATTCCCTCACTAAATCAGCGCAGAATGTATCTTGACGAGTGTATTCTATTTAAAGTCTCTAACGGTATTATGAATTCTACCTTACATTTTAACCTTGAGTTTCGCTCTACCTCGCGACCGAGTAGGTCAGTCTCTATATTCGCGCCACCTGCGGCTTCAACTAATGTTTACTTTTATTCGCCACTGGTTCGACTACAAAGGAATCATGATAGGCTCCAGGTTGGTTCTCTGTCCACATCTTTTTTCGCATTCAAAACCTTAGTCGTCTTTAATTTTTACAGGCTAATGTTCAAATTAACTCAATTTCTCTTAGCATTAACTATTCTTACAATAATTTTCTACTTGTGTTTTTTTATTACTTTCATTCTTCTTTTTCTTTTTTATAAATTTTCTTTTTTCGCTCCCGTTTTTTTTCTATTAAACATATTGTGTAATTGGGTTTTTTTTAAATCTTTACAGTGTGTCCGAAATAAATAAATAAATATGCTGAGAGAAACCCTTGCCATTTATTTTGATTATAAAAGAAATTGTAAAAACTTACCATGTGTCAATTCCTCAAACTTAACAATGGACTGTTGGTCCCAAAGGTCTGGATCGTTCGAAAGTGCTGGCTTCACGTCAGCCAAATAACATTCAATAGCTTGAAATCTAAACAACAAATACACCGGTTAATACGATACAATTTACAGTTATTCCTCAAAGCAAGAAATTCTTGAAGTACTTCGTTAACTTTACCTTAAAGTTAAAAAGTCCGTTCTTAGCTCGAAAACTTCATGCGGTGCGATATATTCGCTGTCACCATAATCAACAAAATACAAATCCAAAACAACATCTCTTGGATTATATTCGTTCGGTAAGATACCGACAATTTCTGCACGATACCACTTTCCATCGTATTTGAAAAGTGCGGCGACAATTTGTCCTAAGTACGGATCGGCAATCTTATGATTCGCTTGATTCTCCTCATTATTATAATAGTCAGTCATGCTTTCGACGAGATCGTCCAATTTACGTGTTTGCGGTCCGACCAATTGTAACCAAAACTTAGCCGGTGATGCAATAGCCGAAACATAAACTTCCATCGGTTTCTCGGAATCGGTAACAATAAGTTTTTCGCCGGACGGTAAAGTCGGTACGAGTGATGTCATTGATGAATGATTGCTCGATACACTGTTCGTTGGACTGCGACGTGGTTCGCGTTTCTGTTCGCTATCTTCGAGAGATTTACGAAAAGCAACATCTTCATTGATTTTCTCTTCGATTAGCTTCTTAGCCGTATTCACTTGATTTCGATTGCCCGTAATTACAACACGACGTGTTGCATTAACGGCAAATCGATCACCCGAATCAACCGAGACTTTGGCGAGAGATTTACGGCAGATTTCTTGTAGCGCTTCACCGCAACGGCCTAAATTCCCATTGAATCGAATTAATAAAAGAAAATATCGATTAGTTTCTGATTTGAATCAAATTACCAATTATTTTTCCAGATGCACTTTGTGGAACGAGAATTTCTTCTTTTACTATTGGCGATCGTTGAATTTCCTTCAGGAGCATAGCTTTGGCCTTTTCAACTGCTTGTGGTAGGCCGCGAATTTCACAGTACTGATTATTATCATCTTTTTCCCTATTGATTTACAGAACATTACGCTTTGCTCTTTTTTTTGGATGATCATCTAATTCACTTACCTAAATCTAATTACAGTTCCAGTCTTTTCTTCGATCACTTTTAGATTAGCACCACTTCGTCCCATCACAGTTGGCACAATTTCGTTCGATATAACCAATTGTAAGGCAATTTCTTTCTTCTTTGAAGAAACTTCCGATATGCTTATATCGTCTTCCTCATCTTTATTCTTAAAATATATGTAAAGCATCACTCCGCCCACGCTGCATAGGCCTAAGCCCAGCAGCAGTTTCAATGCTGGTGTCCGTAACATGATAAAATGGCGGTTATTTAACTGAAAAGAAGAAAAGTAAATAAGAGGTATGAGAAGAGCATAATATCACATTTTCAGGGTTTTTCTCTCCACCACTTTAAATTACTACTTCTTGCCCTAAATAAGCAAAATTTTGAATATTTTTAAAGATCTTCCTGGTAGTTTTCACGATTTTGAATATCATGTTAGTTCTACACTTCCAGTTCCTAGAAGCATTGCGAAAATCGCAATCAGATGAGATTAATTTGTCTAAATGATGACGGTAAAGAAGTAACTAGCGATCTACAGACTCGAATGAATCTCATGACTTCGGTGTAGCTTGCACTTGGCATTGTTATTAGTCAGACGTTTACTCCAACAAAAGCCGAGTGTAAAGAAGCAAAACTTTGCGAAAAATCTGCTGGATCATCAAACGGAACAGTTTAATCGAAAACATCAAATGAAGAAATTCCTGGCGTCAACTATGGGCTCATGTACAGGATCCAGCACCCAGATGTTCTGATCAATCACAGAGTTATAGTGGAGCTCCCAGGAAAATTTAACTCGGGTTGAATCAGATTTCGTTTTGTTGTGCCCTCTTGAGTTGTTTATCTTTTTTCAGTCTCACGTATCCAATTACCATTCGTTAACGTTTATTTAAATCTACCCGAAGTACCTCTTTCAGATTTAATCCCCCTCTTTCAATCACATTAAACACACAATCGTGTATTATTTTCCTCATGACTAAGAACAATTATATAAGCGAGATTTAAACAAAGTGATAATTGTCTTAAAAAGTTTATTTCAATTGTTTTACTCAAAATCCCATCGAACCCCATGGGGGGTACTGCTTATTTTTCCTTAACACACACTATCGATTTCAAATGCATTTCGAATTTGTTGAATCATAGAAACTGACCTAAGTCTTTCTATCCAATTTAGCTCTTTGACACTGACCTTCTATCTAATAGACATTGACATTGACCAGGTAAAGGAGCACAGAAAAAAAATGCTTTCATAGTTTAATGTATGTTAATACACAATAACGCTCCAAGAAACTTAAAATGCTCTCATTATGTATGTAAACTTAAAACGGTTGAAAGAAAAAATGAACGCAACGAAAGCAATAAAGCTGAGGCGAATGATTATGAGATTAAACACTTCTGTTAAAGTAGTAAAGTGGTTTCGGGATGAAGCAACGGGGGTTCCGCGATATCACAAAACCTTAAGCGACGCTCTAGAGCTTGAAGGTAAAACAATAATCAATTCATCAGAGTAGAACGTAAAATAATGTGCCTAGGATCTAATTAAAGTCCGAGAGAAAAAAATTATTAATTGTGAAAATTGTATCTGAATATTTCTAGACATTCTCGATACAAAAACAGCTTCTAGCATTAATCTTTTTTAATCTAACTTCGAATTCTGCAAAAAATTTATTCATTTCTTTCTATTGTTGCAAAAAAAATGCTATAATTAATTCGATGAATTCCGGTATTTAATTACATAAAAAATTTATCATATTTTTTTTTATTTGTTTTAATTATCAAAAAAATTTTATCTAAAGATATCAAAAAATAAATTTCATAATAAATAATACAATAGACATGTTTAAGGTCATAAAAGTGAGTGTTTCTTTTCTTGTCGTTTCGGTGTTTTTTTCTTTTATCTTATCGAACATTTTAATCTGCTAGTCCAAGATGTTTACAAAATAGTATATTTTGAGTAATATGGAATTATGAATTATTTATTCAAATACAAAAGATTTGTAACTTTTGTTAAATTTTTTAACCGACTTGAGAAAGTAGATGGCAAAGTATTGTGGGTGTCGTGCCGTCATAACACTAATGGAAGCCTACAAAACATTTCGAATTTGTTTTGTTGTTTGTCGTAAGATTAATCCGGCTCGCAGACAAAAAATACATTATGCAATTTCCACGAATGTATATAATTTTCGGCCAATGTATTGACCCTGCTAAAAGTTTGGTCAAGCGTTGAAAAAGAAGATCCAACTTGGAGTTGTATTATGTAGCGATCGCCATTCGTCAATTTCATTGAACTTGTAGTTCATCAAAATGAGTGAATTAGGCCAGTAATTTCAGTGAAAACTTCTTTAAGAGTAGTTCACTCATGAACGATCGATCTCTAATCGACAATACTTTAGGATGCAACAAAACGTATTCATTACATCGAAACGAATTTCATGTTTCTATTACCACTGAAAAATGTTGAACAAAGTGCGAAAAGTACAAGATGTAGGATAGTAGTGAAACGAATCCACGATAACAGGGTATTTATTGCATGTTTTTCATTGTTAGTTTGACTATTACTGATCTCATTTTGAACTTGGCAACTGTTTGGTATTTTTAGTTTAATTTTAATTTATCTGATACCAATCGGTCTACACCTAAATTCAAGGTAAGTGCGAAATTTCTAGATGTTACCGTTCAACTCGCAATTGACAAAGAATTAATTGGGTTTATAGGTCATAATAAAACTCAACGACGTTTTACAAGAATATGCCAATGATTCGATAAGAAATTCTTTTTTTTTTCAAAGTATGAATCAAAAGATAGGTCCAGGTTTCAGTGGCAGCCTAAGCCTTAAACAGACCCACGAGGGTTTAGAGTGATACCACCATTTTGGGGAGATATAATGTGCTCATGGTGGTTGTGCTCACGCCCCGATATGAGCTGATAGTTCTTCATAAAATTCAAAAGGCTCTGATGCTGCCGCAAAGTTTTACCCACGACAGTGGATAAAAAAATGCTAATCTATAAATCATCTGGCTTGCATCTGGCTTATTGCAAGTGGTCGACAAATAGTTCCTGGCGAAGCAGAGTTAAAAATGCCTAACAATAATTTCACAGATTTCCTTTCCCAAATAAAAAGGACAACGTTATGACTTCTTTTTATGGCTTATGAATTGCTCGACAATATAAGAAAATTCTTAACATATTTTTGTCACATGTGTAGCATTTCTGTCTCTGTTGGAAGTAGTCCTTTGTTTCATTTTATCACACACAGGATGTACGGATTCTGGGTGTGAACGGTAATAAAATTCAATTGCTTTGTTGTCAGAAAATTTTCTAATTTTTATTCAAAGGCTGTACGAGTAACTCGAGATTTATGGCGGTTCGAGAATATTTTTTAAGGAACCGGACAAATTATTATATTTATTTGGGTTGAGTCTGCAAAGGCCTTAGAGCTTCCCGGACCACTTTGTGCCTTGCTCCTAACCACTCCCTTCAAGAAGAACATCATTATACACGGGGGACTCACCAGGAATCAACCTTCCTGCTCTGACCACTGCATCTCAGTCACAGAAAATGTTATCAGCTGTTTCAGACGTGATTTCACAGAATCAACTTGCATCTAATAACACCTTGGCGATTATTTTAAGGTGATAATGTTCTCGATTCCATTACGACCTTTGCATTATACCTGCCTGGTGTCCAGGTTCGTGTCGTGTGAAAGATGGTAGGATGGAGTAGCGGGTGCAGCATCATATAGACTCCCATCCATACGCGACCCTTTTTTACACCCACAATAATTTGTTTTCTGGAATACCCTCGTGGCCGGATGTACTAGCTCTTTTACAACAGACTGACCGTCCCAACACAACCTAGAGCTTAGGCAATATTATTTCCGTAGCTTGGTTATCAGATAAAATGGTAACTGTGGCGCGTTTGGGTCCATATACACTAGCAAGGCCCGTGTACCTTCTCTAAAATATGGTAGACCAGATTTGAACATATGGTTAAAACATATGGTTCTCAAAATCTTTCAATTTTGGCATTTTATACTGAGTCAGTTAAGTCCTTCTGCTTAAATTCATTTTGAATTTTCAGGTACTCGACAAGGTCGCCTGCCTTGAATTTAGTATACTGCTGTAGCCTAAGGCTAGGTTTACATAATCGCTTAAATACTGTTTTCTGAAGTTTTTATATTAGGTCGATATTAAAACTCTGACGGGGTGTAAAGAGGTTGTATACGTTTTCACGAATCCCGTCATATCTCTGCTTTAAATGTTGAACCTGTTTTTGTTTCCCAAATAATTCCAATTAGTTTTATTTCTACAGAATTTTTCGACATTCAACCGGTAAGAACGTTGCAGACATTTTCACGAATTCTGGATTCTCATCGATTTAGTATAGATTTGACAGCAACTGCGACTCAATCGCGGATCGAAATTTTCCCAGTTTACATGTGCGGTTGGCGAAGAAGCGATCGATAGTCATCAAATTACAGGAAAGTGAAGTGTTTCGTGAAAATTGGAAGTGCTTGAACATTTCACTTTCACTTTTCATACAAGTCCAACCGGCTTCACGTTCAGATGCGTTGTGACAGTGACATCGAAAGATTGAGTCGCGATATCGCCGCGGCTACGGTAGGTTAATGGCGACAGATGTCGACTATCGCAATCGCTCGCTGCTGAAAACGTGTTATATGGAGAGTTGCATTCAATCCTGTGTACTTAGCTAAGTCGCTTAGTCGTTAAGTACTAAATCGCTGAGTCGCAGTCGCGGTGAAACCGCTCATGTAAAGCTAGCTTAATGGTCAGGTTATGACACAGTGGAAATTGATGCACCTGCAAAGACAGGTGAGATGGAAGTTCTCCATTCTGGGAAAGAACAAGATAGCACTGATTCTGACCGAGAAAGAACTGACCCATTTGCTAAGGCAGTTGAGATGTGTTCTTCACGCATTGGATGAGCAAGAGTACACTGGTCAAGCCGGCTCTAGATTGTTCAATTTGGCAGGAGCGGATCCCAGTTACTCAAGGGAAACTGAAGCCAAGGGGAGCAATGCGGACATGGTCCCTTCAACCTAAATACCTACAATATTGGACTGTATCATAGGTGAAGGGAAAATGGATATGGAGGTTGCAGTAGAGGATATTTCAGAACTCTTCCTGAAAGAAGATTCTGACCAGAAAGCTAGGAAACACAGCCCTGGTAAGCAACAGCGTCAGAGGATGAAATTGCAATCCGATAAAGAATCGGAAAAATTAGCAACACCAAGTGTAAAGCACGGTCGACGCCAAGCACGCCGGAGGTTACATTGGAAGCTTCCAAGAAACCTAAGGTCTGTTCGGATATCCAGGCGAAAGTTTTGAGGGCAGACATGGCTTCTCGGAAGAAAGGGAGCTTACAGACGGAGAAAGCAGAGAGTAATTCACGTGATTGCGGAGAACCGAAACCTGGACCCTCTGGTGAGTTTAAGCGGCAGAAGGTGAGTCCCGTAAAAGGGAGAAACCTAGTAATTTTGTTTGCCTACTAATCAGGTAGGAACTACGAATCTGGACCCAGCCAAAGTGAATTACGAATGAAATTGAAACTGCTTGCGGAAGAAAGAAGCTCCTTCTCAGATATTTTGCGTTTACTTCATAGGAAACGAAGGGCTCACAGACCTGGACCTATTCACGTTGTGCACTACGTTGAGGGTTTAAATCGACTTGGGAAGGAACCTGATGTATGAACATCATTAATTTTCTTAATGAAGAAACAGGGTGATACAATGGGCATCTATGGTCGCGTTTACGTGCAGACCAGACCAGTCCACATAGACCGGTTTGGTATTTTCGGTCTTGCATTTATGTGCGCATTTTCACAATGAGACTGGTTTGGTTTCATTTGGTCCGTACCAAAATCAAGACCAAAATCAGTCCAAATGGACTGGTTTGGTTTGCGTTTATGCGTAAGACCAAACTGGTTTTTTTGGTCTATTCAAACTGGTCTGGTCCGTACGTTAGTTGGTTAAAGTGGCAGCTCTGTCGTCTAGACGGAGCTCAATGGCCGTTTTGAAACCACAAACTCGTGTTAAACCTGGATGTTAGCGGTTCTTGTGACTGGGGAATTTAAAGGATGAGTGCGAGGAAAATTGATCTGTTATATCCATCCTGTACTGTCCAGGAAGAGTAATAACTCTCCAATTTTCTTAACCGAAATCTCCCTCAGGTCCCCGTAGAAGGGTTTGCTTAGTGCTCGCTCTCGGGCTCTAGCTAAAGCCGGACATTCGCAAAGGAAATGAACGATCGACTCTCGCTCATTTGTGTCCTGGCAGCTGCGGCAGTGTGCATTAAATGCAATGCCCAATTTGGCAGCAGGATCCCCAATTGGCCAGTGACTAATCGCAGTACTAATTATGGAGATGTCTGCCCGGGTCTTGTATAGAAGTTCGTCTGACTTGGCTCGGTTGTAAGATGGCCACATCTTCCTAGATATGGCGCAGGTGGTTAGGCTTTTCCATCTGGAGCTAGCCGCTGATTGGAAGTGGGAGAGTATGTCTCTCTTGACAACTCCTAAAGGAACGTGGACTAGTTCTGCAAAAGAGCCGGGAAGAGCTGAGCCCTTCCTGGCCAGTTCATCAGCCCGCTCATTTCCCACTATGTCTCTATGCCCCGGGACCCAGAGCGCAGAAACTTTGAGCCGCTCCGCTAAACCGGCTAGTTCGTTACGGCATTGCTGTACCAGTTTAGAGGAGATGGTAGCCGAATCTAGTGCTTTGATTGCGGCTTGGCTATCGGTGAGAATAACGATGTTGCGTTTTGGCGATGAGTCGTGTTTCAATGTCCGACAAGCCTAACGGATTCCCAGTATCTCCGCCTGGAAGACGCTAGCGTGGTCCGGTAGGCGGTAGGACTTAGCGACATTATGTGTAACAGAGAATATTCCTGCCCCGACCCCGCAGTCCATTTTTGAACCGTCGGTAAATATTATCGTGTCGAAGTCTGTTTCCACCGCACCGTTCTTCCACTCCTCTCTAGTTGGGAACCCAACAGAGAAGCCTTTCGTGAAGCTCAGTTTGGGGGTGATGTAGTGAGTCGGTGACGTGACCAATTCCTTTGGTAACTGTCCCAGGATGTTGCTATGCCCGTACGGTTTCGCAGTCCAGCACCCAGATTCTTTGAGGCAATGTTTCATTGTCCGCACGTAAACGCGACCTTTGTGGCCTAAGTGTCGATACCCTTGCCACATTAATGGTGTCTTTCATCATCAGCCTCTTGCAGTCGGTATTCTTAAATTTACCTTCCGCCTTTTAGTAAATAGTACTAGAATCGTTATATCACGATTTATTCCTTGTTGCATGGCCCAAGCCTGTTGCATGCGGTCCGAGTTGACAAGGTCATGTTTGAAGCTCATATCCATTGGCCAAATCCTTATGGAGATAAAGCATGCTGAATCTTACAATCAACTGTAAGATTCAGCACGCTTTTGAAACGAACAAAAATTCTCCACCTTGGCTTAGTTTAATTTTCTAAAATTAAAAAGAAACGAGAGCAATCATGCGACACAGGTACCCTATAAATTCCGCTACGACTTTCACCACAATAAAAATTCTCGAATAGCACGCAAATCGTTTGATACTGCCGTAGAGATCAAGAACAAAATGTGCAAAATAAATAATCACACTCCCACCCAGAAGAAAGTGTCCTCTATTCTTATCTAAAAATAACTGGAAATTGTTGCGCACATACGACAAAAAGCCGGCGTTTCTTATCAGATGCCAAAGCGATGTGAGCGTTTTATTTAAAGAGCTGCGATAGTTAATGCTATGGAAAGACGTGCGAAACCGAAATATGGGCGCTAATTAGTTCAAGTGCAAATGGCGAAATAGCTTCGACCAACAAAAAAAAATGGTTCTAGGAGGAGCAGGAGTAGGTTAGGAGGCCCACAGCCGTCGCCTCGCCAACATATTCAAACGACAACGGACCGATAGCCAGGCATGTTATCGCAAATCGATTGTTGTCATGTGTAGCGAGATTTTAAGCGATTACGCCGGCATAATAAAACGCTCAGCACATTCGGATGCTCGTAACTGAAAACTATTGAGCTATTGTGCGGCGTGAGTGGCCTCTAATTTTAGTAAAATGACATAATCCGGGGATTGGGTCGGGGGAGCCCTGCTTTCGTTCCCCGCAAGCCCGATAATTTTTGTCATGTGCTGCTACGTGCGTTTCAGCGGTCTTTCGTAAACAAAATAAAAAACCAGTTTTTATTTTAAACGAACGGTTCATTCAGTTAATTATGCAACACGAACGACCGCATTTTAATTTCGACGATAGGATTTGGAGCTAGGAATGTAACACGCAGACCGCGAGTAACAACCAACCAACTTGTTGCGAGCAACGTTCTATTTTCGATTTTGCCACCGAATCTTTTTGTTTTTCTCTGCCAAATCGAAGGAATCGGCCAAAATAAAATTCACCTCCTCCGTGTCGAACTGGACTTACAACAATAAATCACTTGCTCGGTATTCGTTTTAGATTTTTGTTTCGAAAACGCTGCGCGAAGGTCGTCCGCCGTGGAAAACCTTGGCCGTCGATGTTTTCGTCATCCGAATAAAGTTTACAAAACTAATTACCAACTTTCGCGGATTAGTGCGCGTTATGCAATTTAGCAAATAAATTCGAAAAAACTTACAATTCGCTAGCGACGCTGGACCGGGGCTGTCTCTCGAGGCGCTTCAATGGGATGGGAATCGAGTCGCAGACTGTCGAAGAACTTGTCCGCCCTGCACGAAACGAAACTACGACGAATCAACTATTGGTCAGAATTTACGGTTTGTATGTCCGTTTCTTCTCATAAAATGTTTGGGAATATGTTTTTGGTGACACTGAATGAATTGAACTGAAATGCAAAAAAAAAACTCACTTTTTTACGGACAATTTTCCGGTCGTACTTTAAAAATATTGCACACAAACCACTTTCGCGAAAATGTGTTTTCGGTTCGCCGCATAAATGTCAAGAGGCGCAGCTGTTTTTATGCGGTGAACCTCTTGGTGCGAACAGAGCCATCTAGATATTCGGACAGATAAAATCGTTCGTGGACGGTAACGCAGTGCTTGAAATTTATATTTATTTTTTTGAAAAGGAATAAAGTTGGGGAAAAATTATATTAAAAGAAATAGCATCGATAAAAGTAACAACAGAAATTTTAAAATGCGCCTCAACGAGCCGATAAAGCTTAATTTATTTGAAAACAACGTCTCTTTTGACAACGAACGGAAGTGCATGGGACAAGATTTTTTTAAAAAAATGTTTTTGTTTCAACTTAAATAAGTAAAATATAAACTCTAAGTGTCATGAAAACAGCATTAGACTTTTATAAAGATGGAAGCGGCACTGTTAGTATTGTGGTAACTGCATTTCTTCGCCTTTATGTAGAGATGTTTTTCTAGTTCAGGGAAGTTATGATGCCATTAGGCCCAGACCCGTGCCCCGTCCGCAGAATATCGTCAAACGCTGGGTGCTTCTGACGTTCACAGGTTAAACTTCATCAATGCTCCAACATGCAACGTCCCTGCGTTTTTCCTATCTATAGAATGGCTTATGCTAGAAAGTTGAAACTTGGTGGGTGTATGTAGATCTACTAGTTAAGCAATTCAGTTAAAAAAATTCAAATATCCATTGGCGTACAAGTGGGGCAAAAGAAATGATAAAAGAAAATGGAATGCGTATAAGGGCGGATTGATAATGACATGGAAAAATTGAGAAAACATAATTTTATCCGGAAAAATTTATTTTATTTTTCAACGTAGTCTCCTTTTAGCTCGATACACTTAGTCCAGCATTTTTCCAATTTTTTGATCACTTCCAAATAATATGATTTGTCCAATCCTTCAAAATAGGCGTTGGTTTCACTTATGACGTCAGTATTCGTGGTAAATCTCTTTCCAGCAAGCCATTTTTTCAAGTCTGGAAATAATAAAAAGTTGCAGGGTCCCAAATCTGGAGAATACGGTGGGTGAGGGAGCACTTCGTACCGTAATTCAAACAGTTTTGCCGTTGCAACAGCGGACTTGTGAGCCGGAGCGTTGTCGTGATGAAACAACATTTTTTTCTTCGCCAAATGAGGCCGTTTTTCCTTGATTTCAGCATCCAATCGATCCAATAACTCAGAATAATATGCTCCTGTTATTGTTTTTCTTTTCTCCAAGTAGTCGATGAATATTATTCCATTGGAATCCCAAAAAACTGTCGCCATAACCTTCCCAGCTGATTTAACGGTTTTTGCCTTCTTCGGTGCGCTTGAAACTGCTTCCATCCATTGTTTTGACTGTTCTTTGGTTTCTGGAGTGTAGTGGTGGATCCATGTTTCGTCAACAGTAACGAATCGACGAAGAAATTCCTTCGGATTACGTTGAAACCGTTGCAAACTGCGCTGTGAAGTTGTCACACGAGTGCGTTTTTGGTCGATTGTGAGCAAACGCGGCAGCCATCTTGCGGATAGCTTTCTCATGTCCAAATGGTTTTTCAAAATATTCCAAACACGTTCAAATGAGATGCTTACTACGTTAACTATCTCACGCACTTTTACTCGACGATCTTCTATCACGATATCATGGATTTTATCGATCATTTCTGGCGTGGTGACCTCATTTGGACGACCTGGACTTGGTATGGTTTATGTGCTCGTACGACCACACTTGAATTCAGAAAACCATTTGTAAGTCATTTGGATCGATGGTGCAGAGTCCCCATAATGCTTATCTAATTTTTCTTTGGTTAATTTAGCTGTTTTCCCTTTTAAAAAATTGTGTTTATTCAATTCAATCAATATTTATTAGTTTTTCCACTTATGTCTAGCATCTTATAATTAATAATTTAGAGAACAGATAATTCAAAATCTTAGCAGCTAAATTAAATCTAGTTAGCACAGCAAAGCGAAGCATCTACGAGAATTTTAGTGAAATAAATTCAAGGAAAAATTTATACAAAAAACCTTGTGTAGTGAGTTTAAAACTAACTTACAAACTAACTTAAATTAAAGGAAAACAAAAAAGTAAAAAGGTAATTAACTAACTGAAGAAAAATAATTTAGACACCAATACATGTCAAGTAGTAGGATGTTATATGAGTGATAGTATTACCGGATTGTCGACTAGTTCCAGTCTTGTTACAAAAGATGAGTATCTGGTTGAGATTAATTCAAAAACGGTTTGCGCTTTAACTTCTGCGTGGAGACTTCTAGTGGAGAAGAAGAATGGTTTCTTCATTATTATTTTGAGGCACTTATTTTGTGAGACCTGAAGCTTTTTAATATGTGACTTTGCACAATGACCCCAAACAGGAGAGCTATATGCGATAATGGGTTGGATTACCATTTTGAACAATAAGATCTTGTTCTCCCCAGAAAGTTGGGATTTTCTATTTATAAGAGGATACAGGGCATACATAGCCTTGCTGACTTTGAAACATATGTTATCTATGTGACAACGAAAGTAGAGTTTTTTATCAAGTAGAACACCAAGGTAATTTAGGTTATCAGACCACGGAATTTGTTGACCAAAAATTGTGTTTAATTAACACACGAAATTCACTTTTATCTATTTTCAACAATTTTTGTAAGTCGACTAAACGAGGTATCAGGCTTAAACTTTGCAGGTAATCTATTTAAGGATGGTCCAGGTAAAAAAAATAACGAATTCCTTACCTGCCCACTCCTTCTTGATTTTTCCACGTCATTATTAATCCGCCCTCGTATTTTCACGAATTTCGTCATATCTCTTAGGTCGTCTTAAATATTAAATTAATGTTTATTTATATTGTAAATGGGATTAAGTAGAATAAAGAACGTGCATGTAGTTTATCCTGTATTAAAGACTCTCATTTGGTTGCTACTCGAAACTAAAATACAATATCATCAGTGTTCAATTCATATCTGGCTCTCAATGAGTCACCGAAAGAAAAATTTTCCCTTTTCAACGACTTTCACATGGGAGGTGCAACAAGGACTTACTCGACTTCTAGTATATTCATCCTTTTACCTAAAACTATTGTTGTAACATACAATCTTGTACAAAACATAATATTCCTAGAGTGAATCGTTCAAAGACTATCGGAAAGTAACCTTCCACACGTGTCTTAGGACTTTCTGTATTGGAGCTACCCAAAGGAGAAGGACAATTTTGACCGATAACGAATTTAACCATACAAATTCGACCAAACATCCAGATTCAAAATTTCAAGATCATAGGTCAAGGCGTTCTTGAGTTATCATGCTAACGAACAGACGGACGGGCGGACGGACGTCAAGCGGATTAAGAGGTTTGGGCCACGAATAAGCCCAAAATAGAAATTAACTTTTTTTTGGTCTGAGGCTTCGATCTAAAAGTTACAAACTTTTGGCCTGGATTAAACTTATTATACTCTCAGATTCCTGGAGTGTAGAACTATCTATCTCTTTGTAATCTATGTATGAAACGAGTAGCTTTTTCAAATGCGTATTTTTTTGATCAACCCCAAATTTTGATATTTCGTCAGACTTATTTTTAACAATAATGCAACCATTTTTCTAATACTGTAATAATTTAATGAGAAGGCTATATTTTTGTGAACTCAAGGGAGACTAGTCATCGAAAAGATTTCTTTCGATGCAAAGCATTTGTACAGATATGGATATTTTAATAAATATTTCTTTTCTAAGTACAGATGCATGTTCGATATGTTCACGTTTGTAACGCTTTTAGATGGCCCCAAATATAACGTTCACGGTTACCATGACAACCAATGAAAACAAACAATAAAATATTCCTTCATAATTATTTCACGTGTGTTTTTGAGAAGCAAGATCCCTTGGCATCCCTGGATCCCATGGTGCTGTAAAAAAAAATTTTGGTCTCTATTTGATACGTGCTTTTACACCGGGGTGTCCTATCCTTTCAACCCTAAGGGGTATAAGGGAGTTGTATACTTTTCTCAGCTGCGAAATTTTTTTTAGGTTTGAATGAGATATTAGATCGCTTTTCACTTCCACAGACTTTCTATATAATAGCATACAAACCCATTTTCTAATTTTTGGATATTCAATACCCAAGGGTTTGCATATGTTTTCACAATTTTGCCATTCATTAGTTCTGATGAGATATAAAATTTCACGATTTTTCGAATTTCAAAAACCAATAGGGTGTGAATGGTTTGCTTACGTTTTCACAAATTTTTAAAATTCCTAGTGTCTGATGAGATAATAAATTGGTTCTTATGAAATCAGCTAAAAACCTGTTTCACAATTTCAAATTCAACCCCCAAGTGGATGTAATCGGTTTGTATACGTTTTAACAATTCGTCATATCTCTTAAGTCTGATAAGGCAGCAAATTCGTTTTTACTTCTATGAGCTTTTAGTGTACATAATATACCGAAATTCGAATAGTCAACACGGCTTTTTCAATGTTTAATCGGCTAAAAATCTCTATTTTAAATATTTTTACTTTAAGAACAAAATTAACTTTCAATAAACCTCATAAACTCCAAACAACTGATGATATACTCCGACTTTGACCGCTCCCGAATTTTGACCCGAAAAATAATAAAGTTTTGCCCAGACCATTGCCAAATTTTTATATTCTAGATGAAATCATATAGAGTATTATAAGTTTAATCCAGCCCAAAAGTTTGTAACGCATAGAACCAAGCCTCGGACGAAAAAAAGTTATATATTATTTTTGGTTTATTTGTGGCCAAAAACCTCAAATCCGCCTGACGTCCGTCCGTCCGTCCGTCTGTCCGTGAACACGATAACTCAAGAACGCCTTCACCTAGGATCTTGAAATTTTGAATCTGGGTGTTTGGTTGAATTTGTAAGGCTAAGTTCGTTAACGGGCAAAATCGTCCTACTCCTTCGGGTAGCTGCCATACAAAATGTCCTTAAAACACGTGTTCAAGAATATTGGCCGATAACTTCAGAAGGGTTTAAGCTACGTCTTTGAAATTTTGTATGTGTTATTTTTTCAATAGTTGGAGCTAAATGTATTATTATGAAGAAAATCCTGTTAGTCCTTCTTGTAGCTGCCATACAAATATCCTGTCAAAACGTCTTCACTTAATTTACGGAACTTACTATAACTCAAGTAATCTTTCAGCTATGAATTGAAAATTTCGTACAAATTAGTTTTGAGTAAAAACGAAGTTCGAGTTTACTAATCAGCGAAATCCTTGTACTCCATACAAAATGTCCTAAAGACACGTGTTCAACAATATTTTTCGATAACTTTTGAACGCTTCAAGCTACGAATTTGAAATTTTGTACACGTTCATTTTTAAATGGTTCCAAAGAAAAGGATAAATATGTAAGAAATCGAGAGAGTCCTTTCTGCACCTCCCATGTGAAAGTCCTTCAAAAAGGACATTTTTTTCGATGACTTACCCAGTTCAAGATATGAAATTAAACACTGAATATTGCCTTTTAGGTTTGAGTAGCAATCAAATGGGAGTCCTTAATAAAGGACATACGACATCCACACACGTAATTCTACTATATCCCCAACTACAATATAAATCGGAGTTCAGTATTCATCTAGAGTATTATACGATTGGCTTGCAGCCGATCGTGACTGCAGTATGTTTTTCTATAACATTTATTTTCATGCATATATTGTACATAATAGTTTGCATTTTCATTATTATATTATAATACATACCCATAATTTTTATTTTGCTGGTTGCTGCTCACGAATATTTTACTCTCATAAGCCTCTCACACACGTAAGGATTTGTATCGCTTATAGCGCTTCCTAGATACCTCAGTTTTTCATTTAAAAAATATAAGGGGGATCACATTTTTTTTCACGGATTTTTTTCTGGCTACGGCTTTGGTAGTGGATGTACACCGATACGAAGTATAAATACTATACTAATACTATGCAGCGGCAAGACCCGTGAATCGCTGGAACATAAGATAAATATCGATCTAGCTACCTACATGACCTGGATATATAGCAACAAGCTAACCATAAACATAAAAAAGACAAATTACATGATATTCAAACAAAAAAATAAGCATGATGTAAAACTTAATCTAAAAATTAACGGCAAAGCTTTATCTAGAGTGACTGAAGCAAAATATCTGGGAATTATTATTGATGAAAAGTTGAACTGGAGTCCCCATATTCGTGAAGTAAGGAAAAAGCTTGCTCCAATTATTGGCATACTAAGAAGGCTGAAAAGCTTGAGAATAGATGCTAAAAAAATGATATTTAACGCATACATAATGTCAACCTTAACATATGGTTTAATCGTGTGGTCTCAAGATTCATCGACTAAGATTAGCACAATCGCCAGGCTACTTAATAAGAGCATTAAAGCTGTCTTCGATTTGCCTCACCTGACTCCGACACTAGAGCTATATGAGTTGACGGGTTTGCATAATATCAAACAACTAATAGCCATTGAAAAAGCGAAATTTATTTATAACTTGCTACATTCCAACGCAAAAACATCTCTCACGATAAGGCTTAATAGCGAAGTTCATCATTATCCGACTAGGAATGCCAGGAACCTAAGGAATTTCCTCTGCCCAAGGACAAACCGTGTACGAGAAGATCCGATTTATGGTGCAGTCCTATTTTACAACGCTCTTCCAGACTTAATTAAAACTGCAAAAACTACATCGAAGTTTACTAGGATGTTGAAATCCTATCCTAATCCTGACGTGGCTGACATCCAGTAGTGTCTGTTGGACAGTCAGCATAGCTGGGTGAACTCTAGCGACACAAGCTGGGTGAATGCCAACCAGACAGGAAGGTCCATCAAGAAGAAGAATTTGGACGTGACCAACAGTCGAGTAATCATATACATATAAGGCCTTTTCATATTTGTTTCTTTAGTCATTTAATTGGATGCTAGCAACTCTTGTTTTTTATTTTTATTTTTTATCTCTTATCTCTTTTTTCTTTTTACTGAATTGTGTCATTGAATACTGATTCTTAATTCATATTCTTTGGAATACTTCTGTTATTCTGGCATCCTTTTTGAATTTTTTATGAATTATCTAATGCTTTCACTCACTTTTTATTTTTATACACTTTTATTATCACTATTATCTACTTCGGATTTAATATCAATACTTCCATTATACCAGCTCTTGCTGTCTGGGAGGTACAGAAAATAATACATCTACGAACTATCATTATTTGTATGAACTACTGTATATAGAATAAATGATTAAATAAATTGAATACTCGTATATCTAAAAAAAAAAAAAGTGAATTTGTCCTGAGGTGTTACTGGTAAAATTCTTGTTTGTTTCCATGCAGTACAAAGACGACTTCGATGTTTTGGATTGTTGTCCTCTTGTAGTATCCAATTTTAATTCTTCCCAATAAACCATTTTCACCATCAACCATCAAAGCCTAAGACCTCTTCCATTTGATCCTTAACACTCGGCGTTTAACATTTCGGACATGAGTTTTCCAATTTAATGAAATAAAGTCCTTTCTACAATTCAGAGCCTACTGTAACCATCAACCCCCTCAACAAATAAGGAATGTCACGTTGGGTGTTAGGCGCATGTCCTCCCATTCCAAAGTATAGCGAAACGTCAAAGCCAACGTAGAGAGTTTTTCTTCAGGACATTTGATTCGGGTCAACAAAACCAAAAGGCAATTTATTTATAATCTTGTCGAGTGCCTGGCACACAACAGGACCATGTTGCTCAAGGAATTGATTCGTTTCTCGACCCAACATCGTACCTTCTACTGTTACCTGATCCTTAGCGTTTGGATTTTTCTCCTGATTGCAGGTAAGCTAGAAAAAAATACCGAGCTATACATTTTTCAAGAAATAACCTAAAATATGATTGCAATCCTTTTCTTCTTTAGGAATGTACAAATATATCGGCAATACGACCAATGGAAGCTCGCTGAATTTTCTGAATGCGAGACAAATGTATGCCATGTCCACCTTGTCGGAAGAGGGCACGAAACTGAAACGATATAAGCAACATTGTAGCCCCATGGAAAGTTTCGTTCGGAAGGACGATGGCGGATTGCTAGAAGGATGGAAGCTCCAAGGTGTCTTGTTGGTTATACGGCATGGCGACCGAGGTCCTATGTCTCATGTTCGGGGAATATCATCGATTAATTGCGGCTTGGAAAGTGATAGCTTACTCAATAGGTAAGTTAGTCAGGTATCAAATGGACGACGTTCGAATGTCCTAACACCGATACTTTCTTCTTTCAGGTACAAGACATTTCTCCAGAATGTATCCAGCCCTACCGGACCGAATCACATGTATTGGAATAAAGTTGGACCCTTCCATGGCTTTGCCTTGCTCCCGCCAAATTTGAAGTCCTGTTTGCTGATGCAGTTGACGTATAAGTAAGTAGAGATACCCTCGGGAGTTTTTCATTGGGTTGGCCAGTTATTGATTATTGGACAACTCATTCTTCTGTGACAGAATTCCGGTCCAAGAACCGAAGGGTCCCGTGATAATAATTTGCAACTGTCGTGGTCAATTGAACTTAATTAATTCAACCTACACAGTATGATCCTACATCTTGCCAAAAAACGCGAAACATCTCTAGTTTATTAGATTGTTTGTGTGAAACACTTCAGAACGGTTGAGGTCTTCCTGGATCTTTCGAGATTTTATTCTACTATTGATTTAGCGATTTTTTATGCCAGGGTATGCATGTTTCATTATTTGCTCCTTACTATCGTTTCACCCAAAATTATTACCATCTAGTGCAACCATGATATCCAAATGAACAATAAACTTCTCATATGTTGATCACACTTACATTAGTGTCCTCGTATTCTACCTTATTTGGACGCAGATTCCACCAGCTTTCAGTTTTCTGTTCAAGTTTAGATGAGCCTGCCCGGCAGTTTTTTCATTTTACGTCTGGAAACATATTTGTTGCGACTTCTTGGCTTCCGACAATCAGGCTTGAATTGTGTACCATTTATTCAAAATTCGAAAAGTGCAGAAATCTATGGACTTCACCCAACCTAATGAATTCCAACCTTACCTGTTCATTGCGCCAGTGTTCTTCTTAGTTTTCGGCGGTTATGTCTAGAGTGTCCCGCTTGTCTTCAATGTCATCATCATAGCGCTACAGCACCTTCGCTCCGCTATCGCAGTAGGACTTATTCCCGACTTGAGTTGTATTGTTCATCACCATATTTGTTTAAGAGTATTGAACTGGACTTAGGGGTTTAGCCTTAATACACAGTAGCGTATAGTCAAGTCATTTTTTTTTGGAACAAGAAGGTCAAGAATCGGGCCGGGTATGACAGTGGACTAGAAGATGTTGGTAAATTGAATGGTATTGGCTGTGATACTATTTACCAGAATAGCAAAGATACCTATAACAAATCAACTACTGTCTGGTAGCTTTAATGATGAAATTAGTTGGTTCGTCTAGGACAATCCTCTTATGTTAATTCAATCAAACTTTTTTCTTTTATTCAAGGGGCATTGCGCAGCTCCTTCATGTCGGCGACATCCTACATCAAGTTTACGCTCATCCACTCGGTCTATTTTACAAGCCACAATCGAGTTCATCGTCCAAGTCTACACTCAACTCTACGCCACATTCCTACTTCAATTCCGACGAAGTGATCGTCTATACAACGCGCTACAGAAGAACGTTCCAATCAGCAATGGCTTTGCTCTTCACATTCCTTCCACCAGAGAAATGGATTTCTTTGAATATACGCGAATCGCATAGTATGTCCTTTTGTTTTTCCGACTGTGCATGCCCGCAAGTGGACGAACTTCGCAAGACTAGTTCGCGTCTCGTTAGCAGTCAACTGTCCCAGCATCCAGCTGTTGCAGCCGTTGTCCAATGGATTGCCCAATCCTTGCTCCAGCACACATCGAACGGGCTGAATAGCGCCTTCGAAGTTCGTGATGCGGTCCTAGCTCTCCTGTGCCATGATGCTCCTCTGCCGTGCCGAAAGTCGACGACCAATGATCCAAAGTCACCGATAACCATAGTACCGCCTACTACTCTCGACCTGAACGATGTCATAAACATCGATCAGGAGGATACGGCAGCCAATGGACTGGAATCGCCTAATGTTGCCGATCCTGAAGAATCAGACCCCCAGACAGAGGGATGCATTGAAACAAGTCACATCGCTGCGCTGATGTCCTACACGAACTGGCAGTCCTCGAAGGAAGCACGACAAAGTTACTATCGCCGAACAGGACTATTGCGGGCCTATGGTATGATCCGACATATTGTCGGCTACATGCTGAAAATGATATCGGGCGATCGTACTAAATTCGTCCTTTATTCGGGTCACGATTGGACCATGCAGTACCTGACCGCTGCATTTGGAATCAACACGGAAACTGCCTTCATTCCGTACGCAGCACGTATGGCGTTCGAGGTATACAAAAGCGATACTCATACGGACTATTATTTCCGTGTGATTTATAACGGTCGCGATGTTACGCAACAGATTAACTTCTGCGAAGGTGGAAAAAGTTTACGGGTAACTCGGGATAGCCGAGGTAACAAGGCCGACCTTTGTCCAATCGAGAACATCATTCGATTCATTCACGACGACTATTTTGCACCGTTAAATGCGACCAATTTTAAGGATGCCTGCACCATACAAAGGACGAATGAATTTTAAAAATTGCCATCTGTAATGTTGTTAAGTACATTTTAGGAAAATTATACATCTGTGATATTATTACAAAAATATAACAAAGCGAAAAGAAAACATTTTAAATCAATTTTTAGCCTAAATCATTTTACTGGATGCAAATCTCTAGTTTTCAATTCAATCAGTTTTTACATAAATAATTTTTGAGCATCATATTCGCACGGTTAATATACCGATCAATAGAAAAGAAACAATTTAATAGCAAATGTTATTAGTTCGATACTCTAGTAATCAAATATACACGCAATATTCTTAAATTCTAAATGATTTCAATAAAAGCCTTGAAGTGAATAACTTCTTAAATCTCACACATCTCTAGGTACACACAATTTACAATAATGAAATAATCGAAAAACAAAGCCACACTTTTAATATTTTATCATTATAAATAGGAAAATACAAAAATATTAAAAATTAAATTAAAAACAAACATAATAATTTATTGTTTGAATGTTTTACTGTGTCAGTAAATCAGAACGATATCAATGTTCATATCACTAATATTAATTAAATTTATGTTATAAGTATTAATAACACGACGACAAATTAACTATTCAAATATCGAATACATATCATTTGAATCGATATATTTAATTATAGATTTAAGCATTTTTCTTTTGAGGAATGTTATTTTAATATTATTTTATCGTTTTCGAAATAAATGATATTTAAATACGAAAATGTTGTGTGTGTGTTCTTATTTTATAATTTACTAGCTGAGACCGCTCCCTCCGGTTACTTGACAATTTTTCAATTTTATTTATTTAAATCGTAAATCTCACCGTCACCGTTCAACTTAGACAAAAAATTAATGAAATATAAAAGGTTGGAAATATATTTCCCTACAAATTTTGTTATATTAAATTTTTCAATAGGTCTCAAATTAAAGAAGATTTTAAAACGCTAATCAAAAGAAAAAATATTTTTGTTTCCACACATAGTTACTCAAGTTGCCCTGCTTAGCAATACAACCCTGAAAATTTTTTGTTCACGTTTCATGACTAGTAGATACGAAAAAAGCAAAAAAAAATTTCAGTCCGTCTGTCCACCGTACGCCCTACGCAAAATCGTTTCAAGGCTCGTAGCACTCAAACGCTTTGATATAATACATTAAATTTTTTTGTGTGAATAGACTAGGTAGGCCCCTTGAAGTAACCAAATTCTGAGGGGTGAAGGTGTGAGGGGGGAGGAAGAGGGTGCGTTTT
Source organism: Beris morrisii (assembly GCA_951812415.1). Classification (NCBI taxonomy): domain Eukaryota; kingdom Metazoa; phylum Arthropoda; class Insecta; order Diptera; family Stratiomyidae; genus Beris; species Beris morrisii. Next base: position 23,899,488 of record OX638311.1, read on the forward strand.
AGACGGACAATTTTGGTTTCTAGATCTCAGCAAACTTCAGATTGCGATATCTCACGAACCAATTGCACTAGACGAATAAAATTCGGTTTGTGTATAAAGGTTGACAAATGAAGTTTGCTGAAAGTAAAATTTTTGAAAGGGGCAGAAGAGCATGAAAGTGGAGGGGATACGAATTTTTCTAAAAAATCACGTCTCATATATCAAGAACGCTATAAGATAGATGCTTAAAATTTTTACCAGAAGTAGTTCTAATATACCCTTAGCAAAAATAAAAATTTTGTGTGTGAGGGTGGGCGAGAGTGAAAAGGAAAAAGTTCAGATTTTCATATCTTGAGAACCTATATTGATATAAAGCTTACACTCGGTATTTATATAAAGCGATAGTAGTAGCATGTTGGAAAAATATAATTTTTTATAGGGGTAGTATGGTACGGGGGTGGGGGGGTGTTTTTCCTAACTATAGAACGGCTTAAGTTGAAACTCGGTATGTATATGTAAACCAACTAGAAAAGTAATTTAAATTAAAAAAATTTAAATATAAATTGGCGTTCGGAGAGGGTGGCAAAAAAAATTATCAGTGAAAATGGAATGCATATATTTTCACGGTTTTCGTCATATCTATTAGGTCTTTCCAAATATTGAGTTCATTTTTATTCTACGGCTTCTTTATGTAAAAACCTAGAAAGCGTTTTCAAAATTTTTTTGAAATTCGACCCCTGGAAAAGGGGTTGTATACTTTTTCACAAATTCTGCCATATCCCCCAGGTCTGATCAGATATCGAATATCTTTTCACATTCAAGAACTTGCGTAATAATTGCCTAAAACTTGTTTTTAAGTTTTTTCCTTTTTCAGCCCCTAAGAGGGTATAAAAGGGTTGAACAAGTTTTCACGAATTCCGTCATATCTTTTAGAAGTGATAAGAAATTGAATTGGCTTTTACTTTCTCGTGTTGTCTTCATATTTATCTATTAACTCCTTTCAGGATTTTTGGATATTCAACCCCCAAGTGGGTGTAAGGAGGTTGCATATCTGATGATATATCTAATTCATTTTTACTTCCTAAGGTTTCCTATAAAATTAAAATTTTCTATAAATTTCAAAATTTTTAGATATTCAATCCCAAGGGGTGTAAGGGGGTTGTATGCTTTTCAAAGCTTCGACATATTTCTTAGGTTTGATGAGATATTAGATCGCTTTTCACTTCCACAGACTTTTTATATAATCGCCTACAAACCCATTTCTCAATTTTTCGATATTCAACCCCCAAGGGTTTGCATATGTTTTCACAAGTTTTGCCATCCCTTAGTTCTGATGAGATATAAAATTGTTTATTACGGCATTTGATGTAATGACCTAAAAACCAATTTAAAGATTTTTCGAATTTCAAAAATCAAGGGGGTGTGAAGGGTTTGCTTACGTTTTCACAAATTTTTCAAAATCCCTCGTGTCTCATAATATATCATGTTGCTTCTTATGAAATCGTCTAAAAACCTGTTTCACAATTTTTTCGAAATTCAAACCCCAATTCGTCATATCTCTTAATTCTGATAAAGCAACAAATTCGTTTTTACTTCTATGGGCTTTTAGTGAAAATAGTATACCGAAATTCGAATACTACACGGGCTTTTCCAATATTTAATTGGCTAAAAATCTCTATTTTAAATATTTTTTTTTAAGAACAAACAACTGATGATATACTCCGACTTTGACCGCTCCCGAACTTTAACCCGAAAAATAATAAAGTTTCGCCCAGACTATTGGCAGATTTTTTCTTATTTAATTCGAAATTTATAATAGGTGTGTTTTTTGCGCACTTATCCAGAACAGAGTAGGTTAGAAAATTTATATACAAAATAACAACAACATTGCTGTTTATATGATTCTTTATAACTTTTTTCCATAGTAGGCTAGATTAGAGAATTTATCGCGAATAGCTGCCCCAGTGAGTTTACTGTGGCTGCTATTCCTGTTAAAATCTATATTCTAGCCTACTATCTACAGGGAAAAGCAATAAAAAATAACAAAAACAGCAATATTCATGGTGTTTTCAATGTAAACTTTAATCACTACTCTGATCTGGATAAATGCGCAAAAAACACACCTATTATACTATTAATTACACTAGGCAAACCATATCACAACTCTTTGTTTTATATGGAGTTTAGGGTGCTGATCACGATGGGATCATTCAAATTTAAACTTTAATTCAGGTTTTCGAAATAATTGACATCTATTGTTCAAGAACGCTTTATTTTGGCACACAAGAAGCAGCAAAATTTTATGTAACCAAGCTTCAAACCAAGCACGAGGGTAACCACTTTTAAATCACCACAAATCTGCCATTGATGTTCTGCATATTTTATGTATAATACAGAGAAAGTGCTTTAAATTTTCATACGAATCCTTCAAATGAACTGCATGCCAATCGGAACTTAAGGTAAGGTATTACCAACATGCAAAAGAACTGCTTTCAAACGCAATGTAGAGCCGTCTATGAACAATCTCTGGAATAGGCTCTTCATCATCTGTGTACTCTCCTTATCATCTGTGGAGATAAACGTTTTCAGGGGTTCTGGAATCAGAAGTTCGTCACTGTGCCAAATAGGACGCGTAGCTGACGGTATAGCCGGATTTCTTCGAAACACCTTTTCCTTGTCCTAGCATCATACAGAAATAGCAATCGATGACGTGATTCGAGGCTCTCGCCACACCATAGGAACAGCAAACCGCAAGGACCGTTTTTGATCCTTTAGCCATATTCGAAGACCTGAAGCACATGAACTGCAGCACATATGTAGAGCCCAGAATTTATCCTGATCCCCCACTTGCCAGCCAAAATAAAAATTGAACGCGACATTGGACGTCTCTCGGCTCCAATTCGTACGGCACCCAATTTCCTTTCTTTTGAATCATTCCTAATGCTTTTAAACGTCTGGCAACTGTTGTATGATAAACTCCATATGATTCTGCAAGTTCATTTTGCGTCTCACATGGGTCTTCATCGAGTTATGCTTCCAATTAGAGATGGGTCGTTTACGAGTGAACTGTTCCAACAGAACACTTCATTGAAATGAGTGAGTGAAGCAACTCACTCCTTTTGGTGAACTGCAGTTCCATTGGACACGTGACAAAAAAATTGAAAACGATATAGTAACAGAGTGAACTGTATGAACATAGATATCGGAACTGTGTGAGACATCATGATCTTCTAGATGTACAGACCTTTTTTTTTGCTTTACTGTCTTCCGACAAGTAATGAACTATGAACGAAAAAAACGAACTAGTTCGCGAGGGAACGAAAACGAAGGAACGAACAGTTCCATGGAAGTACTTCACTGAACTCGTTCCTTAAAATGAGTGACTCGGAGTGAAGTGCTTCAGTGAAAGGAACTGCTTGGCCCATCTCTACTTCCAATTCTTCGTCTTCAAACTTTTTCGGTGCGCCAGGGTGTTCTTTAGCTTTAACATCAAAATAATTTTTTTAAAGCGCATAGAGCATGGTCGCCATTAGTTACCACAAAAATTCTATGTGCTTACGCTGTAGATTTTCTTTGAAAAAAGTTGTCACGAAACTCGTCAGGTCTAACGTCTAACGCTACGAAAAATATGTTTTTTACACTTCGGCGGAATAACATATACCTACCGTCATTTAAGGCTGACGATGAAATTGGCTGCAGTATTGCTCAATGCAAAAAGGCTAAGATACGACGGAAAACGGCTGGAACTTATGCAAGTCCCCAATAGTTGTGCAAGTTTCCACGAATTTCAACATATCTCTATTAATGAATCGATTTTATTTCTATTATTCAATCGCCTAAAAAGTAATTTAAACATTATTCTATATTCAACCCCAAGGTGTAAGGTCGTTGTGTAATTATTCACGAATTCCGAGAAATCTTTTAGGTTAAAAAAGATATCGAAATTCGCTTTTACTTCTATCGGTTTTACTTTATTATTTTTTAATAATAAAGTATTTTATCCAGGATGTATGGTATATGAGGGAGCTTGGACACCAATACTTTTCCTAAAAACTGTAAAGGCATCTACGCAGGTATAGACGCGGGATGCGGTTAATATGTCTGTAAAGGAGTATAGCACTTTTTGGTTCCGAGAAGTTTGAAAAGAATTTCGTCTTTCACAAAAGTTTTGAAAATCTTAGATACAGGTAGCATGTTAAGGTCGTCTCTTTAGCAGTAACTAAGTGTACTCGGCACTTAGCAAAAATTCAATGCGTGTACCTATTTTTTTCTGTGCCATCAGAAGAAAGAAACAAATCTTCTATTCTGCTAAATCTTTTCATGGTCGCAAAATTATGTTTTCTTTCTCAGCACTTTAGCCGCACACCCGTTGGCACCCACTTTTCCACCTTTCCATATTCTTGGCACAAAACAAATCGCGATATGTTCCTATGTAATGTAAAAGTTCACATCCGCCAAATGTGCGGCTCCCATGGAAAAAGTCGCGTTCCGCGATACAAGCCACACGGTCCCACCCCACACCCCACACACCATACGACAAGTAAGACATGTGTATTTCACGGTATCGTGTGTATAGGCAATGGAGCTTCGTGTAAGTCGGATATGTAAAGTAGTTGCGAGGCTGCAATTGAAAATGCGAGAATGTACTGAGATTGAGGTGCGAGTACCGAGCGTACTATACAGCAAGTACCCGCCATCAGTTCAAGTGCGCACTGTAAACTTGCCCTGCTCTACGTGCTGATAGCCTGGTTTCGCTCAGTACATTGTGTTACTTTGTGCCGCTGACTTTTCCCCACACTTACACGTCGCGCGTACGTTTTTACGTTACGTGTGCTCTCTCCTCCGGTACTTGCAACAAAATCCCCCCATATCACGGGTATTAACATCGCGGGAGATCCCCGTAGTCCCAGGCCATCGTCATTATTTCCTTCGATTGGAAGTCTTCTGATGGTGGAGCAACTCTGGGAAGTTCTTTTGATACCAACGGGGGCGATAGCGAATGCAGTCCCCCTCCTCGATCTTAGCACTCCCAGCTAAGTACGAAGTGCACTCACTCGCCTTTTGTAAATTCGTTGTAAAGTGCGATTGCAACGTGAAGTGCAATTGTACTGGATACGGGGATTACATGTGGAAGCGGAGCCCAGATACTTTGGACGCGCTTCTCAGAAGATTTTCCCAGCTTGAGTGCACTAAGCGCAACGAATGCAGTTTCCAAGTAACTTAGTAACATGGAAGCGCTCTTGCTTTGCATTTCTGGACGGCACTCGTGTATAAAATAAGAACAGAATACCTTAGTACGTCATGAACTAGTTCAAAAATAGATTATTACTTACATAACAACTCGCATGATGTTACCACGTAGGTATATCACATTTTTAGCATTCCCTTGACAGAGTAGGATTTAATACAGTCTTAGTGACTAAATGAAGTCCCATTGTCAATTCGGTACCTGTAGATCATCACATGACAAATTTCTGATACCTATCTAAGTTTGTTCGGAAATGCACATTTGACCACTTATTTTAAGAACTTTTGTTTATACCTCAATGACATTCTCGAGTGGTACCTCTTTATGTTCCCATTCTTTCAAATAGTGACAAATTATAGTGTTCAAAATTATAAATGGAAATAATTGTAGCTTCAGTTGAATTTAAGGATTTTTGTATGGAAGCTACCCGAAAGAGTGGTGAATTCCCTTACTTTCTTTTCACCTATCTTAAGTGTATGAAGGGATTTCGTTCCTATTCGACGGTGCTCAAGGATCAGTTTTATCGCCCACTGTATTTATAGTCTTAACTAAACCAGCAAGAGGAAATAAAATCTTATTCAATTTCATCGGTACTAAGAGAAATTCATGAAAACGAATCCAACTCCATTTCACATTACACGCACTCCTTTAAGAGTTGAATATTGAAAAATCGAATCTCGTCATATCTCTTAGGTCTTTTAAAATATTGAATTAATTTTTATTTAAAGTGATTTCAGAATTTTTCGTAATTAAACCCCTATGGGGTATTAAGGAGTTGTATGTATGTACATACATATATACTCGTATTTTCACGAATTCAGCCATATCCCTCAGGTGAGATTAGATATCGAATAATTTTTCACTTCCACGGGCTTGTTTTATAGTCGCCTAAAAACTATTTTCAAGATCTTCCTCTTTTCAACCCCTAAAAGAGTATAAAAGGGTTGAACACGTTTTCTCGAATTTCCGTCATATCTCTTAGGAGTGATAAGACATCGAATTGGTTATTACTTCCTCGGGCTTTCTTTATATTTATTTAAAATCTTCTTTCAGGATGTTTGAATATTCAACCCCAAGTGGGTGTAAAGGGGTTGCATATACTTTCATAAATTCCTACACATTTCATTTGTACTTCCTAAGGCTTCCTATATAATCGCCAAAAAGTTAAGTTTTCAGGATTTTTGGATATTCAACTCTAAGGGGTTGTAAGGGGTTGCATACTTTTAACAGTTTTCGACATATTTCTTAGGTTTGATGTGATATCAGATTGGTTTTTATTTCCTCACACTTTTCATATTGTATAATCGCCTACAAACCCTTTTCACGAATTTTTGATATTCAACCCTCCAGGGATGCAAAAGGGTTGCATATGTTTTCACAATTTACCATCCTTTAATTCTGATGAGGTATAGTATTGGTTATATCTTCTACGAGCATGTAACGGCCTTAAAACCAATTTGACTATTTTTTTGAAATTCAATCCCCAAGTGGATGTAATGGGTTTGAATACGTCATATCTCTTACGTCTAAAAATGTAGAAAATTGGTTCTTACTTCTATGGGCTTTTAGTGTAAATAATTATACCGAAATTCGAGTCGTCTACACGGACTTTTTATACGTTTGATCGGCAAAAATTTATATTTTAAATATTTTTATTTCTATTCTAAGGAAAAATTAAGCAAAATTAACTTTCAAAAAAACCTCCTAATTTCAAAACAACTGATGTTATACTCCAACTTTGACCGCGTCCCGGAGTACGACCCAATTACGTAATCTATGTGTTACATGTGGCAGTAGCGTAAAAATCCTATCTCGACCCCATTTCAACCGTTTCCCGAACTTTGATCCGAAAAATAATAAAGTTTCGCCCAGATTGTTGGCAGTTTTTTTTATTAGCATATCGCCTAGGCTCATTATATTTAACATTTTTAGCTCGTGTCGAATTAAATTAAATTGTCTTCGTTTTGGTTGTTTATTGTATCACTACATTCGTTGTCAAACCAGTCATTCAGTCTACTTTTGATTTGGCGACCATGAGTTTTTCAGCAGTCATTCTCATAACCTTGTCAATATAATAGATTAAGGCTGTTTGAAAGAAAGATCCTTTATAAATCTCTCCCAACTAATGAAGCCTTTGTTAGACTTGAGTCAAATCCTGAAATTTTTAAAAAAATTTCCAAAATCAAATTATATGTATAAAAAATTCAAAACAATAGATGTGCTGTTAATCACCAACTTTATTAAATGCTTTAGAAAGTTAGAAGACAGTGATATCCCAAATCTGAATGAATTAGTCTCTCACCTATAACAGATCTTTGACTCCCCTTCAGGAAACTTCCATTTCAAAAACTTTCCACCCTCCTTCCTATACTAGCTCCACCTGGAGAAGTGCCTGACAAACAGCAATAATAAATTAGTTTTCTATAATAGAAAGTTCAATGGCAATAATTTAGAAGAATCTATCTATGACATTAGTCCGCACGAATTAACACTTAAACAATAAAACGAAAGTAATTTTAAAATGAATTTATCGAAAATCATTCACCTACTGTAATACTAATGTAACACATTATAAGCTCACTTTAATCACTTTAAATTAAATTTGATCGAACATGAGATATCAATGATAGTTTGTGGCCAATAACCAAGCCAAGCTGACTGCTGTATTTTTGGAATACATCAACTTCTAGCTATAAGCCTTGAGAGTTCAGTTATTTCTTTACTCCACAATACGAGTACTTACTCATCAACAAACTTTTAGACTCTAAATAAACACATGAATTCCTAAATAAAACTATGTAATGTATTTAGTTACTAAAACAAACTTGACGAACAAATAAAGAAAATCATTTCCTCTCAATTCAGAAAACGAATATTAATTTAATTTACTACCTTTAATTGACTGTAATTTTTACCTTTAATTTAAATCTACACAAACTTAAAGATTTTATATGAATTTTGTAAGCTCCCTATGAGTAAAAATTTAAATCTTGATGCATTTCATGCAATTAACATAAGAAAAAAAAATTTTTTTTTAATACTTTGTTTTGTCCTATTTATCCAATAAGTGTAGTTAAGTTTTTTGCCAGGTTTTTTGGCTTTTTTGGTTAATTTCAACCGAATAGTTTGCTTTATTGGTTAATTTCAACCTAATAGTTAGAAGAAAATGTAAAATACTCTAAAACATTGATAAATTAGCCAAGGCTAATGTAATGTAAAAAAAATTGTTATGTATTAACCATCAATTTGTAACTAAGTATGCCAATAAATCTTTTGAATTTGAATTTGATAACCTTGTCCACAATTCTTCTTCTTCTTGTCAGGATATTGATTTTACTTTATTATTTTAATAATAAAGTATTGTTATCGATTTTTAAAAAAAAAAAATTTGCTACCCTGAAAAATTTTTTTTATACGTTTTATACGTCTGTGCGCCGTCCGCCGTACGCAAAACGTTTGAGGGCTTATAACTCCTAAACCCTATGAGCTATTAAATTGAAATTTTTTTTATTAATAGAATGTGTAGGTCCCCTGAAGTGACCACTTTTTGGGGGGTGGGAGTATGAGGGGGAGGTGGGGGAAGCGTTTTAGACGAAAAATTTTGGTTTCTAGATCTCAGCAACCGCTTATGTTAGGAGGCTGAAACTTGGAATTTATATAGAGCATCGATAGTGGACCCATTTGCAAAAAATTATGATATGGGTAAAGGGGTGTTGGAGTGGGGGGAATAATAATGCGTCCGAAACGCTCGAAAGCCGAGATCGAGACATTCTAAAATCTATATCTCCTAATCGGTTAATGTCACAAAATTAAAACTAAATGAACATCTGTAGGTATACTAGGAGAATAGATCCGAAATACATTTTTGAGGGGGGGCAGTGACGTACGGTTGTGGGGGTTGAAAAACTTTAGATTACGTTATCTCACGAACCAATTGCACTAGAAAAATAAAATTTGGTTTCTGTATATAGGTTGGCAAATAAAGTTTGCTGAAAGTAAAATTTCTTAAGGGGGCGGTAGAGTATGGAAGTGGAGGGGGTAAGAAATTTTTTAAAAAATCAAGTCTCATATCTCAAGAACAGTGTAAGATAGATGCTTAAAATTTTTACCAGAAGTAGGCCTAATAGGCCCCCAGCAGAAAAAAAAATTTGAGGGATGGGGGTGCAGAGGGTGAGGATGGGGGAGGGTGAAAAGTAAAAAAGTTCTGATTTTTATATCTCGATAACCTATTATGATATCAAGCTGAAACTTAGTATTTAGATAGAACTACAGTAGCAGCATGGTGGAATTTTTTATAGGGGTAGTATGGTATGGTGGTGGGGGGTGTTTCTCCTAACTATAGAACGGCTTATGCTAGAAAGTTGAAATTCGGAAGGTATATGTAACTCAACTAGAAAAGTAATTCTGATTTAAAAAAATTTCAAATATCCATTGGCGTTCAGAAGGGGGGCAAAAAAAATGATCAGTGAAAATGGAATGCATATATTTTCACGATTTTCGTCATATCTATTAGGTCTTCCCAAATATTGAATTCATTTTTATTCTACGGCTTCTTCATATAAATACCCAGAAAGTGTTTTCAGGATTTTTTGAAATTCGACCCCCAAGGTGGTGTAAAGGGGATGTATACATTTTCACCAATTCAGCCGTATCCCTCAGGTCTGATTAGATATCGAATAACTTTTCACTTTCACGGGCTAATTTAATAATCACCTAAAACCAATTTTCAAGTTTTTTCCGTTTTCAACCCCTAAGAGTGTAAAAACGGGTTGAACACGTTTTCACGAATCACGTCATATCTCTTAGGAGTGATAAGACATCGGATTGATTTTCACTTCCTCGGGTTTTCTTTGTATATATCTAAAAACTTATTTCAGGGTTTTTGGATATTCAACCCCAAAGTGGGTGCAAGGGGGTTGCATATGTTTTCACAAATTCTTTCATATTTCTTAGTTCTAATGAGATATCGAATTCATTTTTACTTCCTAAGGCTTCCTACATAATCGTTAAAAAGTTGATTTCAGGATGTTTGTTATTCAACTCCAATAGGACGTAAGGCTTTCAACATATTTCTCAGGACTGATGAGATATTAGATTGGTTTGCACTTCCACAGACTTTTTATATAATCGTCTACAAACGCATTTCCGATTTGATGTAATGACACAAAACGAAATCACGAAAAACCTTCTAATGGCGTAACAACTGATATTATACTAGGACTAGACCTCGCCCCGGAGTATGACCCAATTATGTAATTATATGATATATGTGGCAGCGGCGTAAGTATTCTAGCGCGACCCCATTCTAACCGCTTCCCGAACTTTTTTTAAGTTTTCAGTCACATAGTAACCTATACCGCATCTCAGAATTAAACTCGTTCCGAACTTCAACCCAAAAAATAATAAAGTTGCGCCCAGACTGTTGGCAGATTTTTTAAATTAATTTCATTGGAGGGTCAATCAATAAATAGTCAATTGATGTACCTACTGACAAAAGGTAAAGTTGGAAAATCGTCACCAACCCGCCAAGATATACAAATTTTCAACAGCTGACTATTATATGGCGGCTTGTGTGTAATTTTATGATTCGGAGTTCGGCCAGTTTCTAAACTTTTCTATGACACATATAAGAAAAATTAATGACAATCGGTGCGCGTGATAATAACGTATTTATTTCTTGTTCTACATTCCGAAAATGTTGGGCTCAAACCCCCAGAAATAAGTCAGCAAATAGATTTTTTGTTCTATGAATGGGCAGAATAAACTTCGAAATAACTTCAAAAATGTTGAATATTCTGAGAAAAAGAAATATGGCTAAATTATTAGATTATTTTAAAAAGAGCATAAACCATTTTTTCGTTACATTTTTCTTTCATTTTGGTACTTGAAATTGGTTTCTTTAAAAAAAAATTTGTTTAAGAAAGAGTATGATACGTTTGTTATCCTTATTTAATTATTCACTTTAAGCTATATTTTGGAGTAAAACACTTTTAGTCGCTCTATGTGAAAATAACGTTTAAATGCCAGCTTTTCTGTCTATCTTGGAAGGTTCCAAATTTTGCAACCAGAGCACACGGTATATTTGTCAATATTCCGATCATTTGTGATATGCAAAAACCACTTTTGGAGATGAATTAATGTTGGACAGCTCAAGTTTCGATGGATCGATCAATAGTCCTATCTTCAGGAAATACCACAGCAAAACATTATTGTCTGATTCCATTCCAATTTTCTAGGAAAAGGTCGGGTCGGATTGGCCGCGCAATACATGAAAACGAACAATCGATACGGAAACCCGGAAAACAGAAAAGTCCTGGCAGTACGTTCCATATTAACTATCATGATGCCGAGAATTACATCTTCTGGATAGTTGGGGCAGCCCTATGCTGCCAGCGACGGTCACAGGAACCGATGCAATGCACATTATTGATGGCTTTTTATCTTTATGGCTTAACATTTCGGTTGACTGCAATTTTTAATCATATGCTTACCTGGTACTTGCTGTTCAATGGTTGTCCACAAAGTACCGTTATGTAAAACAACAATTGAGTAAATCACAATCAATCGATATGTTGGTTTTAGAACTTACTTTTCATTAACTTTGCCCCGAAACTTCCTTCGGACTAGAAGGGAAATTCGAAATTACATTCGCTTTTTAGTAAAAACACACAAAGAACGGAACATGTACAGCAACAACTAAAATTTTAACAGTCACTTCCCGCGAATATCCGATGGAAATGTGAAATTTACAGAGCTTGCGTCTTCCACTGTCTGAATACTTGGCGTCCATAAATGCCAACTGGAATCCAACAAAACTTACTTATTTCGCACTAAATCGAAATATCTCACGGTATCCGCGCTATTTTCTGATGCTGCAATAAAATAATTTTCAACGTCGAAGAGAGAGGGAGAAGAGTACGTCCTGTGTGGTGACGAATCTATAAAAAATACCGAATATAATTTATTATTATTATATTCTGCTTACTTAATTCCACCAGGCGTCCATAACCGAGCGACAGACAAATTTCTGTAGGTCGTTTGTCGAGCGCGCCAAATTCACAAGCCCCAACAGCAACAAGAAGCATCAGAGCCAAAGCCCACAATGGGCATGGGGTCCCCACTTGAACGACTGACTGGGGACTGAGGCTGGGGCTACCGGCAGACAGCGACACACAATGTCCATCCACTATTGTCGGGATTGTCGCATGCGGGAAGCTTCCTCGCGTTCAACTTCTTCAGACAACTTTCTTGCTGGCCTAAGAGAGTGCGAACAATTTTTAGTGAAATTTCGTAATAGGCGGCCATGACATTGGCGTACTGGGATCTTGAAAAATTTTCGTATTTTTGAAATTGGCGCCAATGTTATATGCGGCCGGAGTATGGCGGATAGCCATTTGTGCGGGCGGTCGCGTTCACAGTCGGCCAACAACAAAGCGTTCCATGAAACTTTTCCCCAATTTTATTTTGGATCCGTTGAGGTGGGTCCTTTTTTCATTACGGAAAGCGAGAGTTTTTAAAAAGTTTCACTGAGCCGCCGTGAATAGTGCAAAATGCTAATTTCTGAGCAGGCGAACAGAACGCGCAACAACCTTATCCGCTTCGGAATTTTGTTGGAAGCGCGGCGGTATTCAAGCGACCAGCGAACAGTTCCGCGCGGCATTCAATTTCATAAGTGCTATGAGCCCTCCGACTGCCGGCCGGCCGACAACATCAAATACACCAGTCAAGAAGTTTTATTTGTGGCGGGCGACTCGCGAAGCGCGAGATTTTGTTGTGTTTGAATTTTTTTCCGGTTAGGCGCACGCGATTCAAGACCGCGGTGGCGGACTTATGCTTGCCTGGTAACTGTTTTAGTTATAGACCGTCCATTGGAAAGGACTACTAAAGTTTGTAAGTAGCCATAGCTAGAATTGCTAGATTCGGCTAGCCTGTAGCATCTCCACGCTCCCGCTATGTTCAACTGCTACAATGGCGGACGGCGAGACCCCAACAACACAAGATGTTGGTACTGTTTCGCTATTGTGAAGCTCTTTTTTAGTGTGGGTCGGATCAAGAGATATTTGTCTTTTTTATTCGGTCCGCTGCACTTTAAGTGCAACGGCGGAGTTGCAGACACGTTGACTTCTTGCTGTCGGTTATGGGATCTTGTGAAATTATTGACGTAAACTGAATATGGTGAATTTCCCAGCTATCATCCATCCATCGTTAACGATTTCTTTCAATGGTTGCCTTCTGTTAGTTGATTGATCGGGTATAAAACGTTGACTACTCTGGCTCTAGTGGGTGGCTGCACCGAACTAAAATGCGCTTCGTTTTCTGTATGTTTCAAAAATAAACTAGTTCGTCTGCTTGCAGGTGTTCTACAATTTTACCGCTCGATTGTAATTAGTATGGTCAGGTAGCATCAGCTTCTACAAAAAATACTCCCCATTATATCTCTCAACACCACCGTGAAATAAAGATGCAAAGCGATATAATGTTACTTTTACAGAATTTCTCCTTGTAATAAATCAATAAAGTAACCAAACCAACCTTCTCACCAACCCCAAACAAAGACTGCACAGCTGAGTTTTTGTTCTAAGTTATTTCCTTAGTTAAAAGACTGTTCAAAGGTCGTACAGAACCGTTGACAAGTAAGAAAGGTGTGTATAATTTTTTCGTATTTAAATTAACCTTTGTTTCTTTGTAGGAACATAATACATTGAATTAAAAAATAAAGTTACAGTATCTAGGTCCAGATGTCGACGACATAAGTAAGTTACATTCTTCGAAGCGATATATTCCTTAAACTTCTGACACCAGAACACCCAATTCTGGAACCTCAAGGTGTGCCCTCCAGACCACATTCGAAAAAAAAATTTCGCCTCCATTGTGGCATTGATATCTCGGTGAAGGATTATCTGAATATAAAAAATCTGCCAACAGTTTGGGCGCAACTTTATTATTTTTGGGTAGAAGTCCGGAACGCGTTGAATTCTGAGACGCGGTGTAGGTTACTATGAGACTGAAAACCTAAAAAAAGTTCGGAAAGCGGTTATTTATTTACTACCAAACAAGATATTTATAAATTCAGATTATTCTAATTTAATATAATACAATTTGACTTAATTTAATTTAATTTACTTTAATTACTATAAAATTGTAGGCAAAAGGTAAAAGGTTGGCTAAACGGGATGTGAAGGAGCTGATAGGATCGAACGCAGTTTCAGTTTGTATGTTGGCTTGCTTATTGGAGGTGTGAAATGTTCGCTGAAATTGTTAATGTTCTACAGCATCTGTTAATGGGTTCATTTTGACCGTAGTCAGTACGATGGGGATATTCCTTAAGAGGTTTTGAATGTCTCGTCAGCCTGACAGTGTCATTAAGTCTGATTTTATTTGTAAGGTGGTCAACCTTAATATCACCATTCAAGACATCTAAGGTAAAGCAGGATGTGAGCATAATTCTTCTAGAGCTGAGCGGTAGAAGATTTAACAATCGTAGCCTTACTGTGTAGTGTGGAAGGTCATCAAAGTCTCTAGGGTCATACAAGTCTCTAAGAGCAAAAAGAAGAAATTGCTTTTGGATTGACTCTATTCTGTTGCTGTATATTTGGAAAAAGGGATCCCAAATGGGACATGCATATTCCAAAAGAGGGCGAACAAGGGAACAGAATAATGATTTAGTGACCCATACATTTTTGAACTCTTTAGCCCTTCTTTTAATGAAACCTAGATTATTCTGTTGTAGTGAGATTTAAAGCATAGTTTATTGTCAAGTAGCACGCCGAGGTCTTCAATATGCTCTACTCGATTTAGACCATTTCCACTTAGGGTATAATTATGGTGGTAAGTGGATTCTTTACGTGAGAAGCTTATCACGTCACATTTCCCGACATTAAGCTTTAATTTATTTTGACTGCACCACCCATCTAGTGCCAAGAGCTTGGATTGCAGGAATACAGCATCTGCGGGGGAGCTAATGGAATGATATATTTTCAGATCATCAGCGTATAAAAGATGTGGGACACTTTCTATGTAGTACTTCCGAGAGATCTGAAATGAAGATGTTGAATAAAAGAGGTCCCAAGTGACTTCCTTGGGGTACACCAGAGGACACTGCTACATCTTTGGAAATGAAGCCTTGGAACTTAACACATTGAGTTCTATTGCTAAGATACGACTTAAGCCAGTCAAGTAAAGGTCCTGTTATACCGATTTTTTTTAACTTAAAAATTAGAGTATTGTGATCTACTTGATCGAAGGCTTTGCTAAAGTCAGTGTATATTGCATCGATTTGGCGTCCATTTTCCAGTGCGTAGAGTGTATCAGATACAAGAATCATTAGGTTAGTCGTGGTGGAGCGCCCTTTTCTAAAACCGTGCTGCTGGTCGTTAAGAATGGGGTTGATAATATAAGTGATTTTATCGCAGATAATTTAAAGAGTTAGAATGGGGTTGCGACAGAATACTTACACCGCTGCCACATATAACATATGAGTTACATAATTGGGTCATACTCCGGGACGCAGTCTAAGTCCAAGTATAATATCAGTTGTTATGCCATTAGAAGGTTTTTCGTGATTTGGTTTTGGGCCATTACGTGAAATCAGAAATGCGTTTGTGACCGATTATATAAAAAGTCTGTGGAAGTGAAAACCAATCTGATATCTCATCAATCCTAAGAAATTTCTCGAAAGCCTTACGTCCTCTTGGAGTTAAATATCTAAACATACTGAAATCAACTTTTTGACGATTATGTAGGAATCATTAGGAAGTAAAAATGAATTCGATATCTCATTACAACTAAGAAATATGTAAGAATTTGTGAAAACAGATGCAACCCCCTTGCACCCACTTTGGGGTTGAATATCCAAAAATCTTGAAATGAGTTTTTAGATATATATAAAAAAAGACAGAGGAAGTGAAAACCAATCCGATGTCTTATCACTCCTAAGAGATATGACGGAATTCGTGAAAACGTGTTCAACCCGTTTTTACACTCTTAGGGAAAAAACTTGAAAATGAATTTTAGGTGATTATTAAATAAGCCCGTAGAAGTGAAAAGTTATTCGATATATAATCAGACCGGAGGGATACGGCTGAATTCGTGAAAATGTATACAACTCCTTTACACCACATTGGCGTCGAATTTCAAAAAATCCTGAAAATACTTTTTAGGTATTTATATGAAGAATCCGTAGAATAAAAATCAATTCAATATTTGGGAAGACCTAAAAGATATGACGAAAATCGTGAAAATATATGCATTCCATTTTAATTGATAATGATTTTTGCCGCCCTTCCGAACGCCAATGGATATTTGAATTTTTTTTAGTCAATATTTCTTTTCTAGTAAATCATATACCGTACGTACGGAGGTGGGGCAAAAAATAGTCAGTGAAAATGGGTGCATAGTTTCACAAAATTCGTTTAAAATATATTAGAATTAATTTTACGTCCGCGAGCTCTTTAGATAAATGCCTAGAAACTGTTTTCAGAGATTCAAATTCAATCCTGAATGGGGTGTAAGCCGATTTTATACATTTTCACGAATTCCACCATATATATCGTATAAGTTTTTACTTCCACGGGCAACCATTTTCACGATTTTATCCTTTTCAATTCATAAGAGGGTGTAAAAAGGCTTGTCCACGTTTCACCATTTTTGGCATATCTCTTAGGTCTGATGAGGTGACAAACTGATTTGAAACTTTTAGGGCTTTTTATGTAGTCGCCTAAAAATTCATGTCAGGTTTTTTTGATATTCCACCCCCAAGGGAAAGTAAAGGGATTCCATGCGACAAAGACAAAATACATACTCTTTTGGTTATTTTCTCATGATTGCTATAACAACATTATGCATTCCTGAATGATGCAATTAAATCAAACAAATTGGATAGCTCGAAATTAAATAATTTATATTAAGTTTATAATTTAAATTATTTGTGTATATATTTTCCGTATCCTGACGAAACTGCGAAAGTCAACACATTTTCCCTAAACCTGAAAACACAGTGTATCCTGCATACACATTAAAAAACCCTGCGATGCCTCACATGGATTTAGTGCATTGCGTGAGAGTTTCCGTATTAATTTGGTTCTTTTACGAAATTTCTCAAAATTTCTGTTACGTTGCATATTTTTAGCACAGTTTAATTAATACTCTAGATGAAATCATATAGAGTATTATAAGTTTAATCCAGCCCAAAAGTTTGTAACGCATAGAACCAAGCCTCGGACGAAAAAAAGTTATATATTATTATTTTTTTATTTGTGCCCAAAAACCTCAAATCCGCTTGACGTCCGTCCGTCCGACCGTCCGTCCGTCCGTCTGTCCGTGAACACGATAACTCAAGAACGCCTTCACCTAGGATCTTGAAATTTTGAATCTGGATGTTTGGTTGAATTTGTAAGGCTAAGTTCGTCTACGGGCAAAATCGTCCTACGTCCTACGTCCTTAAAACACGTGTTCAAGAATATTGGTCGATAACTTCAGAAGGGTTGAAGCTACGACTTTGAAATTTTGTATGTGTTATTTTTCCAATAGTTGGAGCTAAATATATGATTATGAAAAAAATCGTATTAGTCCTTCGTGTAGCTGCCATACAAATATACTGTCAAAACTTCTTCACTTAATTTGCGGAACTTACTATAACGGAACTTACTATAACTTCTAGCTACGAATTCGGAATTTTCTACAAATTAGTTTTGAGTGAAAACGAAGTTCGAGTTTACTAGTCAGCGAAATCCTTTTACTCCTTCTGGTACCTTCCTTACAAAAAATCCTTAAGACACGTGTTCAACAATATTTTTCGATAACTTTTGAGCGCTTCAAGCTACGAATTTGAAATTTTCTACACATTAATTTTTGAATGGTTCTAAGAAAAAGGATAAATATGTAAGAAATCGAGTGAGTCCTTCCTGCACCTCCCATGTGAAAGTCCTTCAGAAAGGACATTTTTTTTCGATGACTTACCCAGTTCAAAATATGAAATTAAACACTGAATATTGTCTTTTAGTTTTGAGTAGCAATCTAATGGCAGTCCTTAATAAAGGACATACAACATGCACACACGTAATTCTACTTTATCCCCAACTACAATATAAATCGGAGTTCAGTATTCATCTAGAGTATTATACGATTGGCTTGCAGCCGATCGTGACTGCAGTATGTTTTTAACTTTAAATTTTTTTTGTAGTAAGAAATTGTAATTTTTATTATTAAAAAACGGAAATGGTTCAATTTTCTAAAGAAATTCGTTACAAAAACAAAACATAGCCTTGGGTAAATCAGAGTGTGATGCTGCGCTGGGAGAGAGGCTGTGTTAGCTACTTGGAATTGCCACTATCTCACAACTGTTGGCGCTGCATTTGTACTGTCATTCATTCTTCATAATGACCTGACAGGTGCGTGACGATGGCTTTGTCAAATGTTTTTCCAATGGAATAACCAGGAGGCTATTTGGAACGTTATTTTTAGGTTGTCAGTCGCATGGTAACCTACACCGCATCTCAGCATTAAACACGTTTCGGACTTCTACCCATAAAATAATAAAGTTGCGCCCAGACTGTTTGCAGATTTTTTTTTTGTAGAGATGCACATTGGGGGCATATACTCCTATGTTACACACCTCAACTTTTTTCACGTGCGGTATTTCTTCCCGTTTTACCCTTATCGAAATTAGTGAAAATTGCGCAAGTGAAATTCCCGAAATGTCGCCAGGATCGTTGTTCAGATCTTAGATGTTAATCGATTTATGCGCATTTATATAATAGCAAATATTTAATTGTTATTGCGTTGTGAAAATGTATTGCAAATATTAAATGAATTAAAAATAGTAAATATGATAACTGCGTGAAATAAAAAGATCCTAAGTGGAGTGGTCTGGTCTATGATGTTAAGTCCTTCTATTCGGGTTTGTGATTGTGAATGGATTCGATTACTTATTAAGTTTCGTATTTACTTGCTATGTACACGCTTATTCTCATTATATTCGTAGTATCGTAGGTCAGCGTTTCCTTTGGATTTTTTTTTGTTATCTATTAATTACGATTAAAACGTGTGTTTAGCGGATTGGGTTAGCCTGTATTTATAGTGTAAGAATAAGAAGTTCTGTGAAGCCATTTGCAGGTGTATGTACTTTAGTTGAAAACTGATTGAAGACAATCAGGTGTATAGGGTATACCTAGGCCGAAGGCCGTTAGAAATGGTAAAACTTTCACAGCAAGCTATTATTGAGCTTGCCATTTTCTTCTGAGCATAACGCCGAATTATAGGTATACAGCGCATATGTCTACATAACTTTCTAGCTTAAACCAAAGCTAGTATTAACTTTTTCAAGTTATTCGAATAAAGTAAAGCTTATTTTAAGTTGAACAGTGAAAAGTTCGTAAAGTCTATCTTCTAGGTACCGGTCCGGTACCTCCTATGTACTCTTATTGTATATCCCGTCGGAGCGGAGCGGAACAGCTTTGAACTTCTTCGGTCGTCCGGTGCTCGCAACTTTTATGAATATGGTCGTCGATTGAATGCGAGACGAAGCGCTGAAGCACCGGCGCCCCCCATCGAATTGCACTTTGATTAGTCGCAGATTCCGCTTGTATCCCCAAAGCCCCCAAATGCAAAAGTTTTTGGTAATAGGAGCTAAAAAGTAAAAGGCAATTCACCAGCAATTTCCACTAAGAAAAAGTTTATCTGCTCACTGTCTCGAGTCGTTTTCAAAATTCCCGCCATCCTTGCTGCCACCATAGACGGCGTTTTGTGTATAGTACAAGCGCGCTGCCGACGTCGCTCGCCTACAACAAATTCGTTCGATATAACGGCAAAAAAGCTTGGTGTGTGCTGGGGCCGGCTGTGGTGTGTGAGATGTGATCATTCGCCATAACACCGGCTTCGGCGTACAATTTGTAATCGGGAACAGGCTTCCAGAACGCGCAGCAAGTAAACGTCAGCCCGTTCACAGGGCCCGCGAAGTTTTCGTGTTGAAGTTGTTGTTGTAGTTGCCGCGGTATTTTCTGCTTGGTGACGGCGCTACGTCGCGCGTTGACTTGGGAATCAGAGCAACAACAATTGGGGGAGTTGCAAGAAGAAACCACCTGTTGGACGGGCACAACAGCCTTGAAGTTCACCGTCGCACATGACCATGGCTGACATGTTACCAGCACCGCACACAGCACAGGTAAACAGGAAGTCTATGGACTTGTTGTCGCTGCATGAAAACCGGTAGTTGAGCTGTCAACTTATTTCTGGTTGGATAACTGCAAACAACCGCGCTCCGTGCATTACGTGACGTCAGAAACACCTGCTCTATATCGATGGAATTAAATATGTAAAAGTACACATGTACCTACCACACGGGACAAGCCCCCCGGAAGAGAAACTTGTTATCGTTGCGCTATCATTCCGAAGAGATTTAATTAATCGCTCGCTGCCGGCGTGGCGTCAGTAACGTGACGCTCCTCTTTTACATTTGAAAAGAAAACGGTGCACACATGCTGTTTTTGTTGTTGGACGACGTGTGGATAGAGGTAGAGTTGGAGTTCACGGCATTGTCACCAATAAGGTCGTTTTTCGAAGGTTGCAGTGATAGGCGAGAGTTTTTGGTTTTTCGTTCATATTACGATCGCTCTCGAAATGTGTCATCATAATGCTACAATAATAAATTGTTCCGTTTTGATAATTAACATTCCGAGATGTTTTTAATTTGCCACGCGTTTTTCATCGAACAATTTGACATTATGTTGTTGATTTGACACGAAATTTATTCATTGATAAATTTTTATCACCCATCAAATCAAAATGACGTTTTTGGCTTCAAAATTTCCGATTTAAATAAAAATTTGTTGTTTTGTTTTTCCAAAAACGGAAATGATAGGATGTTGTTAATGCGTTTTAATGAAACTGTTGTTGTTTGTGTTTTTGGTGAATTATGCTGATTAACAACAATTGACGTTATTGATAATTATGCAGTCAATAGGATGTTTCTCTTCCTTTGAGGTGCTCCATTCAGAGCATAAAACAACGTATAAAGTGGGCGGCACTCCTCCCGCTCAGTTACCAGTTTTTGTCGCCTAGTGTTTGCCAGTAGTAGCACAAAACTTGTCTAATGGCGTTTGGAAAAACCTGCCTGCTGAGCACGTCGCGAAGAGCGACAGAAAAATCCTCAGACGCATTTTGAAAGATAAAGCACATGACAAACGACTCCCGAGAAAGCCACTTAATCAATGGGAGACTCAACCGACGCCAGTGGCGGTCATATTGCTTTTCCAAGAGGGGGGCCACTGACGTTCAGAAGGTACTGTAGAGAGACTAGGTGTGGTGGTTAGCCGCTAGTACAGTGAGGATGCAAATTGTACAAATGTTATGGTCGCTGCGGTTCTTACTGCTTAATTTAATCGCCAGATTTAGGTAACTAGATTTCGGAATCTCGACACATAACATCGATCTGAAGACATTCCTCTGATATTTTTTTAATTTATCAGCTGACTATATGGTGCCAAAAATTTTAATCTGAATTGTATTATTGTAAGTCTTTAAGCAATGGAAAATTTAATAGCATAAGCAAGAACTAAAAAATAAAATTATTTGATTCCAAAGCTTGGTGAACAAAATTTTAAGGCTGTTCGCTTTCAATTTTTCAACAAAATTTAGAAGTCCAAAAATACTTTAAAATCTCTCAAATGTATGAGAAATCTTGAATATTTTGATAGTTTTATCAAAATCTCGTAATTTCGTGAATTCTGTTATATATTTAATCAATGTAAACCAACAGTTTTTAAGACCACTAGAAAAGTAGTGTATTCAATTTTTAATAGTTTAACTTTCATACATATTTGATGAAACCGAAGATTTGGCATTGAAATCCTACGCCTGTATCGTAAAATCCAAAGACTTCAGGCCGACTACGAAGAAATGATCACCAGAGTTTTTATGTTATCCTACAATAAAAATATTTACTTAATCTCCTTATTAAGTATAGATGACTGCCACCATACCCTTACCTAGCCTACTCTCCTTATTCATAACTTAAAAAAAAGCCCGAAAATTCACTAATACTATTTTAAATTATAATAACTTCACGAGCAGTCTCTTATAGCAGATTTACATTGCATCCCGATCAGATAAGGTCGTTAAAAAAATAAAAATTATTCCGAAAAAAATTTTCCTATCCTACTGTTCAGGTTGCTTTGATTAGCTTTTGAGCTACCCTTTTTACACAATTAGATTACAAATTCATTCAAATTTGGGAATTTAATAGAATCTTTCGAAAGCCTGAGATTGCGCCAAATCGAGTTTTAAATCTTTGGATGTTAATCAGTATTCACAAAATTAATATGTGAAGTAATATTAGTTACTGAAAATACTCTTAATTATCTCATAGCTAAGTTGCAACACAAGATTTCAAGCTGGATTTTCAGAAATCTAGTGATTTCGACAAAACTATAAAGATATACTGGATTACCCATACATCCACCAACCAACCCAACCCATACATATGAATAAATTTGAAATCTACTCCGGGACTAGTTTTTGTGAAAATAAAGGTGCTACCTGTGCCAAATCAATGCTGCCGTTCCAATGGGATCGTGTTTGTACTCTATCCAAATCTTAAATACCTTAAATTCAATATTGGGCACTTACATACCTCATGGATGGACCTGATATTTGAAGATTAAAAGAACACGGAACAACTGAGTCGTGACACGTCTTTATTTCTCGAGTGTCAGAAGAAGAAGGGCAGGTTATATCCGGCCAATGTATAATTATGTTTTTAGTAAAACGTACTAGAGTTATCCAAAGTCGGTTGGGTTTACAATATTTCAACACCCCAACTTATTAAAAATTGACAAATATTTCAAAACAATTAAAGTCTAATTCTTTTTTTTCTTATACTTCGTACTTCTAGCGTTACTCTAATATACTTAAATGAAGCAAAAAAAGGGATTAATTCATTGAGGATCTAAGTATTTTTAATTTTTAATACTGTAAAGACCCATTTTAGTTGTACAGTACCGGTGTTTGATATTTGACACAGCCTTAGTCAAATTATCTGCCACCATGTTTTCCGTTGGTATGTAATGAAGTGTAATTGTTGCATCTTCTATTTTGTCTCGAATATAGTGATGCCGAATATCGATGTGTTTTGTTCTTGCTCTGAAACAGTCCGTTTCAGCTAATACAATTGCACTTTGATTGTCGCATGCAATTTGTATTGGGTTGTTCTTCAACGCTGGATCAAAATCTTGTAGAAATTGCTTTATCCAAATGGCTTCTTGAACTGTTGATGATAGAGCCATGTACTCCGCCTCAGTACTGGACAAGGCGACTGTGGGTTGTCTCTTACTACCCCAACTCACTGCAGCACCACAAAAGGAGAAAACGAAACCCGTACACGAGCGACGTTTGTCTACATCAGACGCCCAGTCAGCATCCGAAAAACCGGCAAGTGCATCAGTACCTGAATAAACAAGCTTTAAATCAATTGTTCCTTTCAAGTACCTTAATATACGCTTGACGGCGACCCAGTGTGCTCTGCCGTAGTTGTTGTTGAATCGGCTAACATCGTTTACCGCATATGCTATGTCTGGTCTAGTTCCTTGAACCAGATACAGTAAACTGCCGACTACTTCTTGATATGGAACATCTTCGAAGGGCTCCGCGTCTTGATTTTCAGTCTCGTTCATTTTAACCGATAATTTTTGGTTCGCGTCACTTGGAGTTGATACCGGTTTACAATCTGCCATTCCAAATTTAGCCAGTATTGTTTTTATGTAGTCTGATTGGTCCAATGAAATATTATTCGAAGTATGGTCATACGAAATATTTAGACCGACGCAGCTTCTTGCAGTTCCCAAGTCCTTCATTTTAAAAGCATCACACAGAGCTTCTTTTAATTTTTGGTGAACATCCAGATCTTTCCAAAAAATTAGGAAATCATCCACATAGATTGCAACAATAAGTTGCGAGTCCTTCGAATAGTAGACACAAGGATCAACTTTTGATTTGGAAAGTCCGAAAGATTTTAAAGTAAATTCCAATTTCTTATTCCATTGACGACCACTCTGCTTAAGACCGTACATCGCCTTGTTCAATTTACAAACTCTACTGGAGCCGTCATCAAAACCTTCGGGCTGAATTATGTATATATCCTCTTGTAGATCACCTTGCAGAAATGCGGTGACTGCATCCATTTGATCGATCTTCATTTGAAGCTTTGCTGCTAGTGCAACTAGTATTCGAATTGACGTATACCGCACTACAGGAGAATAGGTTTCAGTATAGTCTATGCCATACTTTTGTCCACAACCTTTCACTACCAAACGAGCCTTATACCGAATTACTTTTCCATTATTGTCCTGCTTAGTTTTAAAAACCCACTTCGTTTTTAAAGGTTTTTTGTTCGGCGGCAATTCAACGAGTGTCCATGTGGAATTTTCAGCTAGCGAACTCATTTCGCTTTTCATGGCAATTCTCCACTCTTGTTTGTCCCTCCGAGACAAGGCCTCCTCAATAGTCAACGGATCAGGATCATTATTGCACACAGCAACTGAGTATGTAGTGATTCGCGGCTTAGGTTGCCGAGATGATTTCCGCAAAGTTTCCGGTATTGACATATCACCTTCTGGCATGTATGAAGGGTCGTTGTTTGTATCCTCGAATGATGACTCTGTCTCATTGGTTATTTCTTTTGTACCATTATGCAATTCGTGCAACTCATCTTCGGAACTTGCATCCCCAACTGAAACGATATCATCTTCCATATTAATAACGACATTATCATTTACCTTGGCGTCTTGCTCCATGAATGATACATCTCGACTGATAAGGATTTTCTTTGTTTTTGGATCAATGCATCGATAACCTTTTACTGTATCGCTGTATCACACGAATAATAGTTTTCTTGATTTAGGATCCCATTTTTTACGAAGTTGTTTAGGCACGTGCACCATAACAGGTGATCCAAATATTCGAAGAACCGACAAATTTACTCTCGATCCAGTCCATATCTCTTCTGGAGTCTTGTTTATTAACCTCGTATTGACAGATCGATTTATTATATAAGCAGCTGTATTGACAGCTTCTGCCCAATAGGATTTATCTAATTCCGCATCAAAAATCATACATTTAGCTTTTTCGACAATTGTACGGTTCATGCGCTCTGCAACACCGTTTTGTTCCGGGGTATAAGTGCAACTAGTTTGATGCATAATTCCAAGTTGCTTGCAGTATGCAGCAAAATCTTTACTACAATATTCAGAGCCATTGTCCGACCGAATGGCTTTGATTTTACGATCGCATTGTCTTTCCACTAGCTGCTTAAATTCTTTTAGCTTTGAGAGAACTTCCGATTTGGACTTCAAAAAATATACGAACACCTTTCTTGAGAAGTCATCAATAAACGATAAAAAATATCTTGCTCCACTAATTGATTGATTCTCCATTGGACCGCACAAATCGGTGTGTATTAATTCCAGTAAACTCTTGGATTTTACTTTAAGTTGCGCTTGTCTAAACGGTTGACGAGTTTGCTTTCCCAGCATGCAAGTAATACAGTGTTTGATTGCATCTGTGTCTTCATTGAATTCAATACCTTCAACAGCCCCGTTTTTCATCTTACACAGATCGGAGTAATTTAAATGACCTAATCGTCGGTGCCATTGCATCGCATTTGCGGAATAAGCAATGCATTCAAAATCGTCATTTTGAATTTGATAAACTCCAGCCTTTGGTTTCGAGGTTATGAGAACATCACCAGATCTATTGTAAATCTTACAATGATCTTGATCAAACACAACTCTATTGCCTTTTTGGACCAATTGATTCACAGATAGCAAATTACTAGATAAATCTGGTACGTGTAGGACGTCCTTCACTTAGATGGTATTTTTGCCAATTGTCAACTTCGCGGAACCCGAACTAAGCACTTTCATTTTATTATTATTCGCGGTTAAAATTTCGGTGATGGGTGTAGTTTTACAGTCCGACAATAAATTTTTATTATGCGTCATGTGCAACGATGCACCACTGTCAATTATCCAATCACTTGAAATTTTACCGGAGTCGCGTGAAAGATATGTAGTTGTTGCAGTAAATGCATTTTGACAAAATCGAGCGTTACTTGTCCCACTGGATTTTTGACGTTCATCAAACTGTTTACCCTTCGCGAGGCATTCCGAACTTTTATGACCCTTTTTACCGCACGAATAACATTTAAAATTGCGAACCGATTTTTTATCGCGCGTACCGATTTTTTTTTGCGTGAAATGCACTTTGACTTTGCTTTCCATAGTCAATATCAAGCAATTTTGATTTAATAATATCACCCGTAATTTGAGTTCCACTACTTTCAATACCCATTATGAGCGGCTTGAAATCATCACCTAGACCAGCCAACATGATTGCGCCTATCCACTCATCGGAAATTTGAAATCCAATTCCAGTCAACTTACTTGCCGTGCAAGTGATCTGGTTTATATACTCACTCATAGATCCAGAATCCTCAAGACGCACTGTAATGAGTCTTCTTAATAATCCGATCTTTCGTGTGAGTCCGCGATCATCGAACATTGTCTTCAAGGTTTGCCACATTTCCGACGGAGTTGTAGCGTTTCTTATATGCACAAAAATTGAATCGTCGACTGATAATACAATTCTGGCCTTAGCCTTTTTCAATTTTCGTTCGTCCGTTTCTGTCACTGGATCCGAGATACTTCCTTCAAGACCAGTGAATTCCATAATGTTTGTCATGGCAAAGGACCAAGTATGGTAATTCTCGCTTCCCTTCAGCTTCTCAATATTTCCGTAGCCCAATTCAGGTTCTTTAGCCATGCTGGTAAGACAACAAATTCTACCCGAATGCAAAATATTATCGGACTGAGTGCAGAATAAAATAAAATAACACTGTCACCAATTTTCCAATTAATATTGTAATCCTCACGATATCAATCTGATGCCATTCCTGGGTCCATAACCTGATGGATGGACCTGATATTTGAAGATTAAAAGAACACGGAACAACTGAGTCGTGACACGTCTTTATTTCTCGAGTGTCAGAAGAAGAAGGGCAGGTTATATCCGGCCAATGTATAATTATGTTTTTAGTAAAACGTACTAGAGTTATCCAAAGTCGGTTGGGTTTACAATATTTCAACACTTATCAGAAGTGTTTGTTTTGTTAAATCAATTGAAGTATATTTATATTCGAAATTTAATTACTTTTTCACTGAAATATTTTAAATTAGTAGTCTTATTTTCGATTAGGAGACAAAAAAAGGATTAAAGAAAGATATTAGGGGAAATCAGATTTAGTTACAAAGTGGACACAACGAGTATACTTTAATAAGTGTGTCTAATAATCTAATATAATTTTTCTTTTAAGCAGATAAGATAACATAAATCAATTGGCACCCCCTCTATGACCGCCACTGACCGACGCGGATACTAGTTAGTAGATCGCTACTGGATCGCTGGTGGATAATTGAATTCAGTACTGTCTTGAA
Organism: Beris morrisii; assembly: GCA_951812415.1. Lineage (NCBI taxonomy): Eukaryota > Metazoa > Arthropoda > Insecta > Diptera > Stratiomyidae > Beris > Beris morrisii. The sequence goes on from OX638311.1 coordinate 23,927,196, forward strand.
TCTCCAGACGTACTCGCAGACCTCCTCTAACTGGTAGAAAATATTTGTATTGTAAGACAGAGCATCGCGGAAAACACGGAGTCATCAATAAGAAGACAATCTGCAAACTTTCAGCTTTCTCACCGCACTCTTTGGCGGATTTTGAAAGAGGATTTGCACCACCTCCCGTACGAAATACAGGTAGTCCAAAAACTATTTAAATTTAGAGGACATCGCATTGCGCTTGACATACAGTAGAACAGTTTTAAATCCCGCGATGAAAACTTTTGGAAAATTTAATCATGACGACGAAGCGCATTTCCACTATAAGGGTTCGTAAATAAACAAAAGAGCAGATTTTGGTGTTGAAAAATTTCCAAAATCGAGCTGCAACCTTTACAATAATTAGAGAACGTTATAGGACATTTGTTTACACAATTGCCAACAAACACCAATATATTGGTTCAACAAGACGAAGACAAGAGCCCATACAAGTTACTTTTGACGCACCCTGTAGAAACAAAAATAAAATATAGTTTTAAACACTTCTGCATAACAGTTGTACGTTGATTCATTATTCCCCAATTCACTTGCTTTAATTGGCTGAATTGAAACAGAGAACGAGTATTGAAATCGTACGATATTTGTAACATGGAAATAATAGATTGAGAGCATTCTTCATGTGCTAACTTTTTGGGGGTGAAAGTGTGCGGGGGAACTTGGAACTCAAAAATTGTTTCAGAGGAGGGAGTGAATACATATATTTTCAAGTATTCCGTCATATCGAATTAGTTTTACTTCAACAAGCTCTTTCTATAGACGCTTAGAAATGGTTTTCAGGTGCTTTCCATATTCAACCCCGAAAAGTTTTCACGAATTCCGACAAATCTCTTAGGACTGATTAAATATTGAACGCTTTCACGTACTTCAACACATGTATCTCTTTAGTCTGATGCGCTATGCATCTTCAATGGACTTTCTATATAATCGTCTAAACCAATTTCTATAGATTGTTTGAGATTCAACCTCTAAGGGACTGTACACGTTTTTATGAATTCCATTAAATCACTTAGTTCAGATCAATAATCCTATTAGTTTTTGTGGGTGCGCCATCTTTTATATCGGTATGTGAACATTGAATAACTTTGACATTTTTCAACAGATTGACTTGATTGGACAAGTTTTGGAAACGTCAATTCAGTAGAATATTCCCGACAGACCGTCCACGTCGCTTGGAATACGGCCAAACAGTCGCTCGAATGGTCAAAAAGTGACTGTTTGGGCCGGCGTTTGCGCCAAAACCATCATTGGGCCATTTTTTTCCGACAAAACGAAACAGTCGATGGAAAACGATATCGGTGGATGTTAGCTGGTCTGGATGGTTACAGTTTCTGCAACGAAAATTCCCTGGACGTCTGATGTCGAAAAGAGGCGACATTGACTGGCCACCGAGATCTCCAGATTTGACTCCTCCGGACTTCTTTTTATGGGGTTATTTGAAAAGCAAAGTGTACATTGACGAGCTCGAAGCAAACATTCGTGCCGAAATCATCGCTATACCGCCCGAGATGTTGATGTTGTATTCAAAAACTAATGCAAATAAATTCTAAAGGACCAAATTGAATAAAAATACCTAACATATAAAAATCAGTTGTTTTTTTTTCAAAGTTATTCAATGTTTACATACCGATATAAAAGATGGCGTACCCTGTACCTACAAACAGTTTTCGGGATTTTTAAATATTCAACGCCAAAGAGGTTGTAAAGGGGTTGTTTAAGTTTATATCTCTTAGGTGGAAGTGGATACTGATTTGGTTTTGACATCCTCGACCTTTTTATACATTCGGCGAAAAAAAAATTTCAGGATTTTTCCATATTCAACCTCCAAGTGTGTGAAAAGAAATTCACATTTATGCGCTTTTATACAAACGCCTAAAATGTCAATATTTCTCTCCCACTTTTCTCTAAAAGCAAGTAAAACAGTCTGGGCGTAACTTTATTACTTTTTGAGTAAAGATTTTTTTTAAATTAATCAGAATCTTTTTTTATTGTTTCACATCAATTTGAGAAGGCCACCATACGTTACTTGGGTACTGAAATTTTTTTTGAAATAGAGATATGAAGGTTCACTTATCAGAGATATTGTTTGAATACAATATTCCGCAGTAACATTTTGATCTAATCCACTGCAATAGTTTGACTTTGACTAACCCAAATTCAGCCATACTAAGAAATATTGTAACTCTAAAAGCGAAGAAATTAGGTGTAATTATTGACGCTTTCGACAATATTCCCTGTTGAAGATTTATGAATTTTTTAAATCTGTATATAATTCTAAACTTATACCCTGTTCAGACTATGCGTTTTAAACGCATTTAAGTAGGTAAATTTAACATGTTAAAGAAGTAGTGTTCAGACTAGGCAACTCGTTTTATTTTGATACATGATAGCTTGATCTGATTTGTTTTGACAAGTAGATATTCAGCTGTGTTTCATTAGCAAATTTATGCTTTCTAAATTGTTTAAAACAAATTAGTTTGTATAGCAGTAATGAAAAGGGAATTTATTGCACAAGCACAAAATTGAGTTTCTGCAGCATTAAATAGTTTCTTCCAAAGTTTACTTCGATTTCCGCGAGGGTCGCAGTACATGTTTTCGGTTAAGCGCGTAGTAATTACGTGTTTTTGTAAAGTGTTTTCAGCGCATTTAACTCGATGTAAACGCGTTAATCTCGTAGTCTGAACATAGTATTAATCTATTTTAAAAACATCATTCGCAATAATTTGAAGTTTTAAATATTTTCTATGTATAAACAGCACGGAGAAGTAAGCACCAATTGAATATCGCATAGGACCTTAGAAATATAAAGGAATTCGTGAAAACATATTAACCCCGTCTCATTCCCTATGGGTTAATATCGAAAAATATCGAAATTGTTGGGTGTTTGCCTAACGAGCCAAGAAAAATGACGGAATTCGTAAGAACATATTCAACCCCTTTCACCGGTATGGTGGTTGAATGTCGAAAAATCGTCCCAGCCCAAATCGGGCCCTGGCCTCCTGAAGTCGTCGCCTCCAATCGTCTCGATCCAAAGACCGCGTCCTCCAGCTGCTAATTTTTAAGATGGCTTTGCTATCTTCATCACCTGAGTCTTCCCACCGCTTGCGTGGTTTGCCTACCACTTGCTTTGCCTTTAAGAGCACGTTTAGGGATTCTTCTGTCTTCCATCCGCTCTACATAGCCAGCCCACTGTAAAAATCTGCGAAAAATCTTTAGACGTTATAAACTAAGAGTCTGCTTCGAAGAGAAAATTAACTACACGAATTGTGGTGTCACCTAATCTATCCTCTAAAGTTAACCTTCGGTTTCGACTACGTTTACTTGGTTTATGGATCAAACTTAAGAACTGACGCATTTCCCTTCATATCCTGATCAGAATGTTTAATAAATGGGAAGTTTATAATATCTACAGAAAACAACTGAATCATTACGATCGCATCACAGATTACATTACAAATGCTACTATTAATTCAGCAAATTAAAAACACTTCAGAATAAGACCCGGTAATTAATACAATTCACATTTCCTTCGCATGGTTTAAAACCAAGTCACTAACTAGCAGCATGATACAAAATATTTACTAATCTTAGAATTCCACCTGAACGGAAGTAAAACCAATTTCAAACTAATTACCATGACATCTAGACTATTTCTTCGAATAAAAGTGTAAATTTCCTATTGTTTAACTACTCAGCGGAAAAATCCAGGTAGCTTATCATTTGATAGCACTGCAAAAAAACACCTCGTGTAGTACGAATTAAATTCTGTTTATCAGGTAATTTAGAACAAAAAAATTTGTAAATATTTTTGTTAGTCACCGCTCACCGGCCACTGTAATCTTTTTTCATTGTGATTCCTACAAAATGCTTTTTAGATTGTTGAATAAAGTCCAAATGTGGCGCGATAGGTGAGTTTGAGTGACTGGGGAGCAAGGGCAACTAAACATGGGGACATATTGTTGTCACTATGGTCTTCTGTGAACCACAGGAAATGATTGATTGACAGCATTATATCGAATCATATATTCAATGATAAACTAATTTTTTTAAATACAGCACATGGTTCACAAAACCAGTTTCCGACAACATGAATACTGTATTTAGTTTATTCAAGTACGTACGGCGCACTTAGAGGGGTAAGAAGTAGGCTTGCGCATTTTAGTTCACCATAGTGAGCGATCATTTCCGCGTCCCGATCCGTCGCGAACTAGTTCGTTCTTTTAGTTCACTAGTTCGTTCTTTTAGTTCACTAGTTTGCGGGAGTTCAGTGATGAGAAAGGCAGTGAAGTTTGAAACGACTCGTGGTCGTCATTGTAGTAGAATTGTCTGGTACAATGTGATGAGCTAAAAAAAAAAGGTCATTAGTGTACCAGTACAAAATAAGTCGCCTGATAGAATGAGATGAGCTAAAAAAAAGGTCGTCAGTCTACAAGTTACTACTGACTTCCAAACGGCAATGAATGAATACAAACGAACTAGGAGCGGGACTGCGAACTAGTTCGTTCATTTCAGTTATGGGAACGCTCTTCCGAACTAGTTCGTTCGCGAACTACACAAGCCTAGTAAGAAGCCCCCATCAATTCGAAAAATAGTACATTATTATAAAATGCGAAAAGTACAATTTTAATATTTTTTACAATTCAGGTTTTCTATAAATTGTTTTATCAAAATCGACTCGACGGCTCAAAAATTGTTCGGAACTTAATTTAGTTTCGAACAGTAGTTGTACAGTAAGGGTTGTGACCTTTAAAACTAAAATTTTAAAAATTTGTTCTTTGAAGTAAATGTGTTGTACGTGTTTCTCTTCGAAATGTTATTTTGAAGATATGGTGAATAATTCGAATGAAAATAATGAAAATTGTTCGAGTTATGCTGCGTGCCGATTTCAAAAATCGTGTTTCGAGAAAAACGTGTTCAAATTTTTGAAATGTGTTATAGACATGAAAAAATGAAGAGTATTACTTTTTAAATTTTTTTACCATTAATCTGCAACCCCAGGACCATAAAGCTGCCCTTCTACGTTGGAATAGTCCTGCTCAATCTCTTTCCTCGACGATTTAATGCTGGAGTGCGCCTCTTTTGCTGCATCTGTCAATAAACGCTCAGCGTCCTGGATTCACTTTGCATTGGATTCGACACAAAAATTGTGCATTGGACGCCAATATCCATCTCCAAAACCTTCATAATCAGTAGTATGTTAGTCAGTCCATCATCCAATTACATACAGCGATATCCGTTGCTATATTTAGGATTATCTTGCCACTTGAATAAAATTTTGACCTTTTGACATGCACTGCCGCTACACTAACGTAATTCTGTGTGAAAATGCATCCAATGGAACACAAAAACTTTCTAGCGATATCTATTAGTGTATTCGAGAAGTTAGAAACCAACAGTTAAATCATTAGGCAGTATCTTCTCAGATGGATACCTGATCCGAAGCAGCCTGACGCGTTCGATAAAGGGCTCGAAATTCCAGGAAAAAATTGTTTTTCATGTATTAAACTTTTTGCACATAGTCTCTAAGGTTCAAACAATTTTTTAAACAAAAAAAAAATCGATTTTTTGAAAATTTTACAGTGGTGTTACTCCTTAATTGAAATGTAATTCGATTCCTAATTGCGATTATTAGGTTTGAAGATATAACAGCTTAGATGTGAGGGTACATATCGAAAACACTTTTCTTGACCACCCGCGAATATTGAAAATTGACCCACACTGTAGTTGAACATTGATTTTTTCAAAATATATTAAAGAATCACACCTGAAAAAGTAGCCAAACAACTACCGGACTCAATGTATAATATTTTTGGTTCGGATGTGGCCAAAAACCCCAAATCTGCCGTCTATTTGAACGCACCAAGATAACTCAAAAACACCTCGACCAACGATGTTCAAATTTTGAATATGGATGTTGATCGAATGTGTAAGGTTAAGTTCGTTAGCGGGCGAAAATGTCATACTCCTTCGGGTAGTGTCATACAAAAGTCCTTAAAACACGCGTTCACCAATATTGGTCGATAAATTCAGTTTTGCTATGCCTTGATTTTTGTGCTAATTCTTATATTTTTAAAACGGTCACGCTCTAATTCTGTAACGACATACTTCTGTAGAATTTAAGCGATGATAACTTCCTGTTTCTTGTGAGGAGATCTCTGAGCTATGGTAAACCCAGTTTAAATGCATTAGAACTTCAAATTGATCACATGTCCTTTTGCTTATCCAAAGGAGTTTGGTATTATTCATATGTAGGTACTATATCGATCTTTTCAGTGAATTTTTGCTAGTTTTCTATGTCCTCCAGCTTTCCGATCTTTAGCGGTCGAAAGATTAAAGTCTTAAGCTTCTATGCCACTCGGTCAAATGTTTGACTATTCTGGCTGGCAAATGTCAGATAGTGTAATCGTCAAATTTTTGTTCGCCATATTATTTTTTTTGCTCCATTTTGACAGAAAAAATTTGACTAAACTTTTCGTCACATTTTTTCAGTCAAAAATTTGACAACATATCATACAGTGTAATGCTAGCTTTAGACCTTGTCCTTTGACCTTTGTCAAGCACTGCTCTTGAAACTTCATTATAAGGAAATATATTTGTCATACATATCACACTGCGATCCCAGAATTTTCTAAGCTCTTTCAAATACAAAAACTAATCTGGCAGCTCTAAATTATTCTAAAAACCGATTTTATCTGGTATATTAGCTCCAAGGCCGGTACCGGCTTATGAATAATGGTTTTTTTTCTGTAAATATCGCGACAAACGCGACTTGTTTTTGTATGCGTGACCGGCAAGCACGGCAACACGAGTATAGCGCACTTAAAGAATTCAATATTCAAACGGTGACTTATTAATTTAATATTCGTCACACACGAAAATCGTTTCTAGAAAAGAATATGTATGCATAAAAAATATGTTTATTTTCCGGATTTAAAAATTTTTCACGTTTCGTACACTGAAGGTATGAAAATATAAAATGATAGAATTAGTTAAGAAATAATTTTGTTCTATAAAAATCTTATCAAAATTTTGTGGTTTGCGTAGTGTGATCCACATTAAAACTGGGTCATATTGGTGATTACCGATTACGTAATCGCTTTTAGGATAACATATGAGTTTGCCGGCTGTTTTGGTTCATTTCAACTTCAAAATTTTATCAGTCTGTCCGTTTTGCTTAGGTGAAAAATATATTGAACTTGTTTATTATGGGAGTGTTAAATTGGGTTGCGAGCAACCCAAAACAATTTTGATTAATTATGTAAAAAAAAAAACAAATGAAAAAAATTTGATTTAGATTTTTGAAATTATAATCACACCGGTGATCAATTTTAATTCTGTCGAGAAAAAAAATCTTTATTACAGAAGTCGCCCGAGGGTTACTTAGCACTAATCTTATAATATTTATTAATAATGTCAAAATTATGCGTCACTATAACAGATGTTAATGGTCTATTGCAAATTTAAGTCATAGCTTAAAAATAGTAATATTAAAAAAGGTGTGCTATTGATTTAAAAACTTATCTGAAATATGTAAATAGAAATATTGAAAGATTAGCGTTAGCACTTTTTCACTTAATGATGCTGTGAACATTTTAAACAAATGTCCTATGCGGATAAATGACCACAAGTATATTGCTTACCTGTTACGCAACAGTGTGTATTATTGATTGCCGAACATGCAAGCAATTTTGTAAGTGGCAGATAGACATGAAATGATAAATAAACAAGTCGATAAACATGACTGGTGCTTTGAATATTAGAGAAAAGGGCACCTACCTACTGAACAGGGTGTATTGTTACGAAGATATAAACTATGTTGGAGGGTTCGAAAAACTGAGTAAAACACCCCTACCTTAATTGAACTTTACCCTTAATTTTTTTTACCGTTTCTGCCAGCAATATGTTACAAACTGTTGATAGTTTTCAAAACCTTTTAAAAAATTCTTGGAACTTTCAAAAAAAACTTTTGGTTATTGTTTTCTTTAATGGAATAGTCGATTTATACCTGTTTCCATAACGTTGCAGAAGAAAAATTAGAGTTCTCGGTCATTTATCTAAAAACGAGAATGTTGACCAACATTTTTTTTATGAAATTATTAATTCTCATATTGTCACCTTTAATTAAAATGTAAGTTTATCGCCAGCTAAACTACTTTAAAAGTTATCTAGATTTAACTACTACTATTTCGTCATCTTAGTAGTTCTTTTTTTGAACAAAGTGTAATTATTTGATGAACTATCAAGACGTAGTTACTAAATCGATCCCGTTTCTCATTTTCAATTAAAAGCCAGAAACAGAAGGATATCAGTAATATCGGTATGGCACGTTTGCCAGGCCGTAGTTTTTCCATCTTACGAGTAATTGCACTTTAACAAAAAAAAGAATTACTCAATTACGAACATGTTTTGAATTAAAGGTGAATAACTTCGTAAGTTCTTTAGCGAGAGCAGTACATTTTCGCTTGTATGAAAGATGATAAAATAAGCTTTTATTATATCCGGAAAAAATAGGTCTCGTTTCCCAGTAAAATGGGTGAGAACAACAAATCGTCTCATACACAGTAAAAAATATGAGATGTCTTATTACACCACCTTGCGGATAATAGGTTTTTTAACACCAATTAGGGTCAAAAATGCCTCACAATACACCAACCTAGTGGTGTTAATTTCGTAGTTTCCCTTTGGGTGAACATTTTTTCTCTCTCACCGCAAAAATACACCAAACAAAAATTTTATTTGGAAAATGGCGAAAAAACCCCCATTGGATAAATTTCGGGAACAATTTATCACCGATTAAATAACAATGAAAACGCACACTATCATGTTTACGATATATTGCCTTTTTCGGTGTAATTAAACACCGATCAGATAAATAGTATATTAAAATCATCCATCGGATGACGCGCTGTTAGTGAATCGGTTTTTCTCGTTATCGATCGAATCTAGTTTGAATAGTGGAGATGATGAAAGTGTTCTTGTGAATTAATTATGGAAAAACTTTTCAAAGTAAAATTCGGTGGTGACCAAAAGTTTGTCGTTGTGAAAAGCGAGGACGACGACATCAAATTTGTTCAATTTATTGCTGCATGTACGGCAAAAGTAAAAGTAATTTTAGTTCCTTAAATGTACAATTATTTACTTTAATTTACGAAATGAATAAAACAAATTTATAATTAAAAAATTGAATAAAAATTGATTTATATAAAAAAAACAATGTTTTCACTTAAATTAAATTTATACGAATATAGTAGTTATGTGCGAGTAATATCACCCCGCAAAAGGACTTTTTGCATGTTTGAAAATACCCCAAAATGAATAATTTTTGGCATAAAAATGCTCCAATCGACGTTTAATATTATAACCTAAAATAAAAAAAATCATCCGAATCAACACCGGCCGGGTGTTTCTGTAAAACCTTCAACGAACGAAAAATACACCGCTTGTGTCCGTTTTACACTGTTACTGGGAAATTATAAATTATCCTAAACAATTTTATTTTTATCACCACTATTTGGGTGTCAAATAACACCGCAAAAGGATGGACTCCATCGAACACCAGGTGGTGTTTTTTTCCTATGGACTTTTGGTACAGTGTATATAAAAGTTCGTAGTACTTAAACAAAATGTTTAAGTAGTTAATTTGTTTAACAACGATTCAGAAGTTTTTGATGTTTGTAGAACAAACGGCCAAAAAGCTAAAAAACTAAATATCTTGAAAACGGTACGAAAACGGATGTCTCGCTAAATTTTTTTAATATGCGGTAAGTCACCAGGGTTATTCTAGCTAGATGTTTTATTCAACGACGGACAATTTTCGAGGAAATAATATTGGCTGACAGAAACGGTACTCCTTAATTTAGTACTTCCTCTTTAGTAACTCCCACTTTTTATTTGCTAAAAGGTTAGGCTAAAAGTATGTACTCATTCTTTCCAAACTATCACTTTAATATATCCGAGTCGCGTTTTTGAGTGGTAAATGTCTATTGCAAAATACCGTCTACTATGATCAACTTTCGACTGCTTTCTTGTTTCCATTCTGAAGCGAATTAATTGACCAATGCATGTATTTATAATAGAATAAATTGACCGATTAAATTGCGTAAATGTCATTGAATAATATTTAATACTGCAAGCACGCAGCGAAGAACTAGCAACTAGCCACAGTGATGGCACGCATTTCAAATAAAAGGTTACCTCCATAAGAAGAAGGATGTGACGCGTTGAATTCGCTCCTTGCTTGATTTTTTGATCAAACATTTGATAATAGTATAATATTACAAAATGCCAAAACCTTCAGAACTAAGATCTATTCGGTATTTATCGAGCTTCGGAGATATTTATAAATTTGTGAAAGCCCCACCTCAGCCATATTAATCCAACGAATTTATTGCCAAAAATTTTACGTTTTTGATGAAGCACAGAATTTACAAACTTTCATTAAACGCGTGACGGACTTTTATACCCAAAACATAATAAAGTTGCGCCCAGACTTTTATCAGATATTTGATTTTTTAATTTTTGTTTCTTACGATACTTTTATTAATTTTAAGAGATAACAAATCATAAAATTCTGTACACTTTCTTCATAACGAGTTCGAGAAGTGATTTTAACGCATTTATCTAAACTACGACGAGAAGTGGAGGATTTTTGTTCAATACCTGTATATAATGGAAAGTTCACTGTTGATCTAAACTTAATTACAAAATCTCAATGCGTTTTCCACAAATCGCGTATTCGGGTGAATGCAATTCACAATTTTTAAGAAATATAGAATGAATTTCGCTTTAAAATATCAAAAAATAATTAAGTAGGTTCAAAATAACAAAACAGATAACAAAGCTGAAGTTATAATAAATTTCGGCAAAATTGTTTAATATTAATATTGCAGGATATTTGAATGGTCCCAACTCGTACGAATAAAAACTAGTTTTTCTTTCCATTATTATGGCGCAAAGTTGTATTGTGCAAAACTTTAAAAGGTTCTCTGTTAATCGTACAATAAGTGTAAGCATAGGAACCAATTGCATGGCAGTAAGTCGAAGGAGTGGAAACATTGCACAAGTTTTTTAGCTCGACATTTTTTCACTTTTGTGTATAATATAATGTAATGATTTCTTAAGTAATAATGCATTTCGGAAGTGGACGAACAAATTTTTAAAGCACTTTTGTATCTCACTTGATTTTCTTTGTACATATTCACTTTTTCGACGGTGCGTTCGGATAGACGGATGAACGGAAAGTAAGCGGACCTTTCAGCAATCGTTACACAAACTATTTGGGTATAGAAAATAAAATTTTCTCTATTTCGTTTATTTTTAAAATGTTTAAAAGTATAAAAACTAACCTCTGTGGAGTTTTAATAAAAACAACAAAATTTAGGCGGGAGAGTCCTTTCTATATATGAAATTTTATTCGGAAATGGTAAAATCCTATCTTCAAGTTTGAAAAATTTAATTTAAAGAAAATTTTAATATTTAGTTGCTCTTTAAAATGACACCCAATTTCTAATTATTTCAGGAAACAATACAATATGTAAACAATAGATGAATTTATAAATTTGTAATATGTATAAAAGAAAAAACGATGGAAATACCAATTGAAACGTGTGTTTCGAAGAAAATATTAGTTCCAGGAAATGTTGAAATGGTTATTTTTTAAGCCATTGCCCTCTTCGAAGTGTCCCGCTAAATAAAACAATGATAAATATTTGATCGAATTCATTTGTAGCTTTCGCGTTTCTAAATTGTTTCATTTCCTGCACCTGTATCAATAATATTTAAAAGTGAAATTTTTAAGTGACTAATTAGTAAAAACCCGTGTATGACAAATTGTTTTTGTCTTTATTTACTATAGAAATACATTTTCTAGAAATTAATAAATAAGGTAATAAGATCACAACGTGTTTGAGCTAATATTTAGTAGGCTCAGAATAGTATTTTCTCTTATAATGTTATATTAGGTGTGTTCCATTGCATTCTTATTTAATATAGTTCAGAGCAAATTAACGACTCAAAAAAAACCAAGGTTAATCTTGCGAGCAGAGTAGCCACTACTGATACTGACTCCAATGGTGTGGCTACTCTGCTCCTGTCTATTGTCACGTAATTGTGACTGCTCAGAAAATAAAAAAAAGAATTCATTCGATAGCCGAATTGTTGCGCTGGTATTAATTAAGGCAGTCAGAATGTAATCATTTGTTTCCAATAAACTTCTTCCGTTAATAATATTTTGCTCTTATATAGTCGTAACGCCATCTAGATGTAAAAATGTTAAAACCTGCTACTCAGCTCTGTATTGTTCTTTTGCATTCTCTTTACTCTACACTGCACTGGAACGCATTACATCCGAAATTTCAACTTTCTCGTGTAAACCGTTCCTAAGACGCAAAAATCACAAGCGCCCCCCTTTCCAATATATCTAAAATCTAAAACTTGGAACTAAAGAACATTGAAATTATATTCAAACAATTTTTTTTTATTTATATCAACTACACATTCAATTATTATCAATCACGTAATAAAAATTATTTATTGCATAATAACTTTCTTTGGTCATCAAAACAATGTCGGTATCTAGGAAAGAATAAAAAAATGTCACGTGTATAAAACAAGAAGTTACCTTATCTCTGAATACACATATCGTGATTCGTGGCCCACATAGTTTTGAATATTCGACACGAGCGAAAATTAAGGTGGATAGAATAAACAGAACTATTATTTGGGTTTGGCTGTGTTCTTTCGAAATATTCTTATAATGCGTCAATAAAATCGAGTTAGTCACTAGCTCGAAACTAAGAAAACTTCAGACGCATATTCTGCTATAAATTTTTTGATAAACATTATGAGCTCAGCGAATTTAAATGTTTGCAAAATGTTGTTCTTAATCGCGTAGAGTCTAATGTAGATTATCAGTACGTGGAGGAACGTGGCAAATGGTACGAGTTGTAGTAAAAGCAATAATATGGCAAATCCTAACAAATTTGTTGGATTAAAATCAAAACCGACCGAGAGATTGATGTAAGTAGGTGTAGTATTTGGCGCACTAGGACACACATTTGAAACGTTCAAATTTTGAATAGTTTGATTTAGCATTCATTGGTGTACCGATGTGCCGAATATGACATTAAACTTTATTGTAATTAATATTTATAACTTTGATTATAATCAAAAACCAACAAAATTTAATATTAAATATGAAAAAAATCAATTGTGATCGATCGAAAATTTTAATAAAATTAGTTAAATTACAGCAAAAACCATCACCATCATAGCATGGAAAAAATAAAACTAATTTGATATCTCATCACATCTAAGAGATATTGCAAAATTTGTGAAAATATATGCAACCTCCCTCGGGAGTTGAATTTAAAAAAAAAGTAAAATTGGTTTTTAAGTGATTACATGAAATGCCCCTAGAAATAAAGATAAATTTTATATTTTATCAGACCTAAGAGATATGCTGAAAACCGTGCTTCTCCCTTACACCCCCTTCGGGGTTGAATATCCAAAAATAATGAAATTAATTTTTTGGCGATTATCTAGAAAGCCCGAAGAAGTACAAACCAATTCGATATCTCATTATATCTAAGAGGTATGTTGGAATTCATGAAAACGTAGGCAACCCCTATGCATAACCTTCGGGGGTTGAATATCCAAAAATCATAAAATTGGTTTATAGGCAATTATATAAAAGTCCGTAGAAGTAAAAACCAATTTGACATCTTATAAGAACTAAGAAATATCTCGAAAATTGTGTATGCAACCGCCATATACTGGGGGTTGAATATTCAAAAACCCTGAAATCAGTTTTTAGGTGGTTACAGAGAAAGCCTGATGAAGGAAAAACTAATTCGAAATCTTATCAGTCCTAAGTTATATGGCGCAATTCGTGTAACTTAAAAACAAGTGAAAGTAAAATTAATTCAATATTTCAGAAGAATCGGATTTTTTTTTGTAAATGGCTTTCCTATCACTAAGCTCTATAAAAATTAAAAATTTGCAGCCACCTAGTGTAAGCTGTTCCTGAGAAATAGAAAACAAAATTTTTCCGCGTACAATAATTTTAACAACGAGTCTCAAGGACTTTTACATAGGAGTACCAGAATTCTTCCAATATCATTAATTCTAATAACATTTGTATGGTAGTTACGCGATTTTCTTGTTTTTATTTTCGCACTTTAAAATAGTACAACAAATTATATCGTCTAAAATTTATTTTTTGTATGGAAAATTCGTAATAGGCTTGCTTTATTTTCTTGAAATTTATTCTTTTAATCAAAACAAAATAATTATGCTAGGTATACTATTAACTTTCAAGTTCTTTCATTGAAGACAAAGTTATCAGTTTATAGAAAAAGCGGACCAATCCAGCACAATTACGCAACATTTCAACTTTTTCGGTCAAGGCGTTCTACAGATATCGTGCGTTCGGACGGATGTTAACCAGATTTTAGGGTTTTCAGCATCATAACAAAATATTTTTTTTTATTAAGCTCATAGCTTTCATCTAGAGTTAAAAAATACTGAGAATGGCCTAGGATATTATCTAGTACCTATCTGATTTCCATATCTGGAACAAAATGTTTTCTGAACATATTTTAAGACAACTGCACCATGACAGAAGCTGGATTTTTATAATTTTGTTTTTTATCTCTAATTTAATGTACAGCAAATATAAATTAAACTATAATCTTGTATAATTAAAAGAGGACTAGCTCAGAACTTACATAAGTGGTCACGCTTTTTTTTTTGTCAGCACGTTCGTTGTTGGAACATTTTCAAAGAAAAGATAAAAATTGTTGACTTAATGGTTGATATGTCTGTCAACAGACAACTTGTGTATTTATTTATACATACTTAGCAACTCAGGCATAATTTTTAAATTTTCGGAAAATTTTTAAAAATTATTTCGCGGTATAGAATGACTTCATTTTCAGTGAATTTTCATGAATCAACAATGGAAAATAAAATATTTTTTCAAATACACAAAAAAAAAATTGGAAAAGTCAAGTAAAAATGCCACCTAGGGTAAACTACCCGGTTTCGGGCAGTGATGCCAATTTAGTGCTTTCAGCGTTAAATTTGGTGCTCAAAATTTCCTTTCAGCGGACAAAAATTAGTTTTACCGCTTGCGCGTTAATTGGTGCTTTACAAAAATATTTACCGCTTTTTTAACGCTATTTGAATATTCCCGCGAAAAACATTGATGCCATTGACAGTCTGTAGCAATAACATATCACTTTCACTACAAACAAACTTTTGTACTTCTGTTTCTGTTTCATGTTGTATCTCAATTTTTCACCTTTCTCCTTCTCTTGAAAAATTACGCTCATGGACATCAATTTTCCACGTATCACTCGCCCCCGGTAATTAATATCCAACGGAATTCAACGAATTCCCACAAAGTGGAGTAAGGAATCAGTGTTGTCGTTAAACTGGAATTGCAGCATTTTTATTGATTATAATTTATTTATTACAACCTTGCAATTTAATTCAACATATTACTTATTACATATTTAAAAACGGAGCTAATTTCATAAAATTACTGTAACAATACCTAAAATGACAAAGATTGAAATCTTATATGTACTGTTGCCTAGTAACATGTAAAGAGCTGGATAGCAGCTTCATGAAGATACAATCCTTGATTAAAAGCCTAGTAGATATAATTTATTTATTTACACATGTACCTATTATATTTTTTTGTTATATGTGTTATATTGCTTCAATAAATAGAAAAGAAAAATAACCAATATTAAAAATGCTATAGAAAACATTAAGAAAATTTATTAAAATTTCATCATTAACATGATATCTATGCAATACCGAACTCGTAATGCTGAAGCGGTATCTCTGCTCAGTACTACTCATGTTCAGCTAGAGATTTGAATATTTCAGTACCGGTAAAAAAAGTAAGGGTCAAAAACCAAAATGACAACACTGTGTGCAAAAATCGCGGAAACGCGCGGCGGTTTTCAGTTGACTTTGAAAATAACAAGAACTTTGAAAATAACAAGAACTTTGAAAATAACAAGAACTTTGAAAATGACAAGAACAGTTTCATATATGGAAAGGGAAACTTGTTATTTTTTTATTGATACAATATAATCCGCAATTCAAAATCGAAATAAAGTCTGCTTCAACTTTAAAAATGATCTGAACATATTTTTTTATGTACTTACTTTTATATTTTCAAAATGAACATATTTCTGTTATACCTTTTTTGTTACTCTATTAAAAATCTGCCAACAGTCTGGGCGCAACTTTATTATTTTTTCGGTAGAAGTTCGGAACGAGTTTAATTCTGAGATGCGGTGTAGGTTACTACGTGCCTGAAAACCCAAAAAAAATTCGGGAAGCGGTTAAAATGGGGTCGCGCTAGAATACTTACGCCGCTGCCTCATATAACATATGAATTACATAATTGGGTCATACACCGGGACGAGATCTAGTCCTAGTATAATATCAGTTGTTACGCCATTAGAAGGTTTTTCGTGATTTGGTTTCGGGCCATTACATGAAATCGGAAATGCGTTTGAAGGCGATTATATAAAAAGTCTGTGGAAGAGCAAACCAATCTAATATCTCATCAATCCTGAGAAATATGTCGAAAGCCTTACGTTCTATTGGAGTTGAATAACAAACATCCCGAAATCAACTTTTTGACGATTATGTAGGAAGCCTTTGGAAGTAAAAATGAATTCGATATCTCATTAGAACTAGAAAAATGTAAGAATTTGTGAAAACATATGCAACCCCCTTGCACCCACTTTGAGGTTGAATATCCAAAAATCCTGAAATGAGTTTTTAGATATATATAAAGAAAACCCGAGGAAGTGAAAACCAATCCAATGTCTTATCACTCCTAAGAGATAAGACGGAATTCGTGAAAACGTGTTCAACCCGTTTTTACCCTCTTAGGGGTTGAAAAAGGAAAAACCTTGAAAACAAGTTTTAGGTGATTATTAAATAAGCCCGTGGAAGTGAAAAGTTATTCGATATCTAATCAGACCTGAGGGATATGGCTGAATTCGTGAAAATGTATAATCCTCTTTACACCACCTTGGGGGTCCAATTTTAAAAAATCCTGAAAACACTTTCTAGGTATTTATATGAAGAACTCGTAGAAAAAGAATGAATTCAATATTTCGAAAGACCTAATAGATATGACGAAAATCGTGAAAATATATGCATTTCATTTTCAATGATCATTTTTTTTGCCCCACTTCCGAACGCCAATAGATATTCAAATTTTTTTTAATCTAACTTACTTTTCTAGTTAATTTACATATACGTACCGAATTTCAACTTTCTAGCATAAGCCGTTCTATAGTTAGGAAAAACACCCCCCACCCCCGTACCATACCACCCCTGTAAAATATTATATTTTTCCAACATGCTACTAATACAGTTCTGTCTAAATACCAAGTTTCAGCTTTATATTGTTATAGGTTCTCGAGATAGAAAAATAGGAACTTTTTCCTTTTCACCCTCCCCCAGCCTCACCCTCTACACCCACACCTTCAAAATTTTTTTTTCTGCCGAGGGTTTATTGGGCCTACTTCTGGTAAAAATTTTAAACATCTATCTTACATTGTTCTTGAGATATGAGACGTGATTTTTTTAAAAAATGCTTACCCCCTCCACTTCCATGCTCCACCGCCCCCTTAAAAAATTTTACTTTCAGCAAACTTTATTTGTCAACATTTATACAGCAACCAAATTTTATTTCTCTAGTGCAATTGGTTCGTGAGATATCGTAATCTAAAGTTTTTCAACCCCCACCCCCGAACGTCACTGCCCCCTCTCAAAAATTTGTTTCGAATCTATTCTCCTAGTATACCCACAGATGTTCATTAAGTTTTAATTTCGTGACATTAACCGATTAGGAGATCTGGATTTTAGAATGTCTCGATCTCGGCTTTCGAGCGTTTCGGATGCATTATTATTCCCCCCACTCCCACACCCCTTTACCCATATTATCATTTTTTTTTTCAAATGGGTCCACTATCGATGTTCTATATAAATTCCAAGTTTCAGCCTCCTAGCCTATGCGGTTGCTGAGATCTAGAAACCAAAATTTTTCGTCTAAAACGCTTCTCCCACCTCCCCCCTCATACTCCCACCACCCAAAAAGTGGTCACTTCAAGGAACCTACCCAGAGTATTAATAAAAAAAATTTCAATTTAATAGCTCATAGGGTTTAGGAGTTATAAGCCTTCAAACGTTTTGCGTACGTCGGACGGCGGACGGCGGACGGCGCACAGACGGACTGAAAATTTTTTTTGCTTTTTTGGTGCTTATTAGTCATAAAACGTATAAAAAAAAATTTCAGGGTAGCAAATTTTTTTTTTTTAAAAATCGATAACAATACTTTATTATTAAAATAATAAAGTAAAATTACATATAATTTAATACACTTGACTAAATTTTGTTTATGTGTGCAAAGTTATTTTTTTACCAATAAAAAACTCTACTTAAATGCAGGTCCCAAGTTCAAAATACATATTACTTGATCATTAGATCAGAAGCGATAAGTACGGAAAAAATATTTTTAGTGCTTTTAAGCTGGAATTAACGCTCAAATTACCATATTTTAGTGCTCAACCCAGAAAAATAGTTGGCAACACTGGTTTCGGGCCCCCTTAAGAGATTTTTTTAGTTCCAAGACTTACTTTAATCTTACTGTGTACCCATTATGTACAAAAATTATTGTTTTATATTCGTCGTAATGTACTTTTTCTATTTGGATATCATAATTTTAACTAATAATAAAAAAAATTAAGAAAAATAAATTTTAATGAAAAAAGACACCGTGCCCAGTTTCGGGCTGCTGTATAATAGCAAATAATTGCAATGTTGTTGAAATTAAACGTAGGGTACTATAATGTTATTTTTTTATTAAAGAAACAATTAAGGATAGTATTTAATTAATTAATTTTTTAAAACCAAAGCTACAAAACTATGCGTTAAAACTAACTCGCGCTTAGCAAAATACCTAATGAAATGCGAAAACTTGATGTGTCATCATTAAATATTCCAGAATGATTGCACGGGTTACTTAGATTATACAAAGCCACAAAGAATTCATTCAGAACATCTTAAGCACCTCAAATTAGCAATTGAATTGTTTTTTATTTAGATGAAGCTTAGTATAAAGAGAAAAGCAACAGGGTGGCCCGAAATAGGCTTGGGGGCCCGAAACCGGGTAGTTTACCCTACTCGTCGTTCATATATACATTTTTATTAAAGAAAAATATATAAAAATGATTTGCAGCTCAGTTTATAAAGACAAGCAAGAAGCTTTCAAAAGGTTACGGATACCTCCCCTCCTAAAAAATGTTATTTCAAATTTACGCCCTTGATTAACCATAAATTTATGAATCGTTCAGAAGATATGGATTTCAGAATATCGCCATTCCAGCTTTCGAGTGTTTCGGTCGCATTGTCTCACCCTTCACTTCCGTACTACGCTGCCTTTTTTTTCTACACTACCGTAGCTCTATACGAAGCATAAGCGGTTCCTTAGATATAAAAACCAAAATGTTTCGTCTAAAACGCTACTCCCGCCTCCTGCATCACACTCCCATCATTCAAAAAGTCTACACTCAAAGGGGTCAACCCAATCTACCCCTCAAACAATATTTCAACTTAATATCTCAACGGGTTTGTAAGATACGACACTTCAAACGAGTTTGCAGTCGGCGTATACGGCGCGCAGACGAACTGTTGAAACGTGAACATATAAAAGAGTAGCATGTTTTTTTTTGGAACTTTAAGGTAGATCACACGGCTATCCAATTTTAAAATCTAGTAAGGGCTTTCTAGAAAATTTTAAAGGGGTGCCCAAAAAGTTCCTATTACACAGTCGGCCCTCATAAATAAATGTTGCCATCCCGATATGTTAGGAGCTGCTTCAGGTTATATGGAAGGTCCTTTATATATAGGATTATTAATATTATTTGTGAGAGCTGAGTTAAAATACACAGTAAAAAATGTTTACTACTCTCAGAGTAGGCAATTTACTGCCTACTCTGAGAGCAGTAAAATTACTATTGTCAAATTTGTTTACTCACTCTTGTGATTTTTACTATTAAAATTCACGCATAAGTGTGGAAATCAATCGCTAAAAATTTGTAAATTTACTGCTGGTGAGCGTAAAATTACACACGGTGCGGAAAAACTAATATGTACTACAAAAATGTGATATGTTTATGTTTGCTTATTATTATTATTAATTTATTGATAATATAAATGAATAAGCCTCAAACGAATGATCGGCAGATGAATTCCCAGACGTATTTTCAAGGGCAAAGGACACAGCAATCGACAATTTGAAAAATTCAATGAGTAAATAAAGACAAAACCAATTTGTCATACACGGGTTTTTACTAATTAGTCACTTCAAAATTTTACTTTTAAATATTAATGATACAGGTGCAAGAAATGAAACAATTTAGAAACGCGAAACCCACAAATGAATTCGATCAAATATTTATCATTGTTTTATTAAGCTGGACACTTCGAAGACGGCTTCGAAACACACGTTTTAATTGTCACTCGCTAACAATTATTTTTAATGCAATTATTAAACACTGATATTTACATCAGACGGTACCAAAAACCTAATATGAGAAAAATTAAAGGAACTTTAATTAAAGTGGATTTCGTTTATAGTGCATTTTGGTCAATTTATGAAGCTTTATCTATAATTTATTTTGCTAAGAGATGGCGCTATTGCAAACTAGAAATTTTAAAGGGGCTCACTTTACCTGGCTAGCGCACTTTGCCCCACTCTCCCCTACGCAGTTTTAAGAATTACTACCAATTTTGTTAAATTTAATGAAAATTCGTAAATTTACTACATCATTTATTTTATTTTACTACTTTAAGGATACTAATTTTCACAAAAATTTTTACTGTGTAGGTTTTCAGACTCTTCTTAAAATTTTTCTAAAAACCACTTACTAGCTTTTGAGATGGAACAGCCGAATACTTTATTATTAAAAAGTAAAATTCTGTACTCGTTAGTCTCGAGTATGTTAGTTTTATATTACCTGAAGACCTCGTCGCTTTTCTTGGCTAAAGAAAGATGTTTTTATCTAAAATTGCTTTGCTTCAAATAAAATTTGTTATCAAATCAATTGCATATCAAAGATGATCACACGACGCTTTAAGAAGATTCCTCGTTCCTTTACAACCAGTTTGGTTCAAAAGAACTTTATACACAATACAATTGCAAAGACATTCTCCTTTTTCTGAAGAGTGTTAATCAGTTCTCGGATCTACTACGTTCATTGAAATATTCATAGCATAGTATAAATATAGGTAGCTAGAAATGAAAGTTGTAGTACTTGATCTAGATGAGCATTTTTTATGCGGAAGTTTTGCATAAATTACTGGATATATGCATCTTGAACTCTATACAAATTATACAGTAAACAGGTTTAATCATTTAGACAACTTATTTTATATACTGAAGAATATTCGAATCGAAAACGTTTAGTAGATATCCGTAGATACGTACGTCAAAGAGCCTTTCAATTCCGCGAATTTCGAAATATGCGTGATATATTGAAATGTGTAGTTGATAAACACTTCAAAATCGAGAACGATTTCATGTGAAAAGGTAATGGATCAAAATATGTATATAAAAAATAACAATAACAATAACAACAACAACAAATCATCTACTTATTTAGTATTACGTAAGAAAAGTTGGAACTACTTGCGTAAGTAGGTTTCATACTTGGCATTTAATTTCGCTTCGATCAAGCGGAAATCGATGAATTTATTTATCACTTCTTACAGGTCCAGATTCGAATTTATGTAAATAAATCAGAAGTATCTTTCGCAAGAAAAATGAAATATGTACCGATCGTTGTCGCAAGAAATCACGAATCGAAGGAAGTAAAAAACGAAATGTTTTAAAGATTTTTTCTTGAAAATCCCGAGAGTTCGGGCTAGTGAACTCAAAGATAGCGAGGGCATAAAACCTGAGGTCAGAAGTTGAATGAAATTGTGAAGAGCTCAAGGCCGGATGTTAATCGATGTCTGATCATAGGACTAAAAGGAGTACGTACCCTGTTTATTGATTCGATTTGTTTCTTACTTATCCATTGGTGAAGTTTGAAACCTTGAACCCAAAAGTTTCCAGAAATTGACTTTCAATTTTGATTGCTTCATAATTTTAAGGTTTCATAGATGGTTGAACATTATCGGAAGCCATGCCAAAAAAATCGCATTGGACAGTTTGATAAAGATATTTGATCAATTTGACAACAACCATCGCTTGTCGACATAGAAAACGATCTTGGATACCTGATAAACCATGTAACGTTCGCTCGGTATGCAAAAACTTAGATATCGAGTTTATCGCTTAACATTCTCAAGCATAGAATGTTTCTCTGCTATATATATTTCGACTCACAAAGTGGTTTGTATAATCATATTAATAACACCTTTCCTTTCATATTGTTACCCGCACAACACCAATTCCCAGTCACGCCACGCAAAATCCAACTGGAATGCATTGAAATGTCTGCATACTTCTCTCTCACCCTTCTCTCTCACTCTTTTCTCGCATGTTCTCCACATCTCCTGAATATTTCACGCGCCCAACCGAACATGCTGGAAATCTCTCGTCTCAGCACAGGCAGTATAAAAGCGCATCAGAACATTTACGTAGGCAGTTTTTACTACGGTGAAGATGAGACGACGGCCAGTTCTACACGAAAGTGTTTGTAAAGCGATTTTGATTGGTAGTAGCGATCGAGCAGTATATGAAATTGGAAAGCGTTGCCTGTAGTGCGATTATTTGTGATTATTGAAAGCGAATTAATAAAGTGTTTTTATTTTCATTTTATTTTAATCGAATTTTGTTTTACTGGAAATCCCGGCGAACCCCTAGCTCGCAACAATATTGTTACCTAAAAAATCCAAAATCTGGGAGCAACTTGATTATAATATTTTTTGGTTCAAAGTCCGGAACACGTTTACAGTTTAGTCGCGGAACAAGTTACTATAGGATTGACAATCTCTAGAAAACTCGTTCAAAATAAAAGTGAAATATCGGCAAAATTGCTTTTTAGGTGCTTTTATAAAGAGCCTTGTTTCTAAATCTTTGTCGATTTTTGAGTGAATATGAGTTTCTCATCTAACAACCGGATTGGGCTGAAATTTGTTCTATTTTCAACGATTTTTACACAAATATTGATTTTTATTAAGGTTACAGTCAGACAAGTTGGGTTTGGGGGGGGGGGGGGGGGGGAGAGGAGAGTAGCGACACCAAGCTGAGCAATGTTTAGTGTGCATCATTTGACTTTAAGCCGGCCCTAATCAGGAGCCTGATCCGGTGAAAAACAAAAAAATGGTCGGTAAAAATACGGTGCATATATTTTCACGAATTTCGTCATATCTCTTAGGTCTGTTGACACATCGAATTAGTTTAACTTCTACAGGCACTTAGAAATAATTTTCGGGATTTTTCACAATTCAACCCATGGCGGGGTGTAAGTGGGTTGCATACATTTTTGGTTTTATAAAGTTTAATATGTACTCGTACTATTGTAGACATGCTGAACATATAGGGGAGCAGGGGATATAGGGTGGTGCAGAAGTATAACGAAGTAGTTAGTACACTTTCTCTCAAAACAAATGGATTCACTGTATTCGCTCCAGTGCACTGCGATACTATTTCAAACGCGTCGCGGCCTTAATGTGCACTGCATAATGCTATAACGTCAAATTTTCCGAAACATCTTAAGCTTAATAAAACCAAAAATGTATGCAACCAACTTACACTCCCTCAGGGGTTGAATACTGAAAAATTCGAAAAATTATTTATAGGCGCCTGAACTTAAACTAATTCGATATGTCAACAGACACCTAAAAGATATGACGAAATTCGTGAAAATATATTCATCGTATTTTCACCGACCATTTATTTGTCCCATCACCGTGAGCAGATACAAATCTAATTTTTTTTAATAAAATTAGTGTTCTTACTTATTTATTTAATTATTACAGTTATCCTATAAGATATTTACAGTTCATTAAATTTTTGTAGAGATCAGACGGGGAAAAAATTATTGTCTTTACAACTATAGTGTAGTATTTCTATTTCTTGACAAATTATGTTATTAATTAAAGTGATACTTCATTTAGGAAAATTAAATTAGTGTTCTTATACCCTAGGCAGACGACGCATTCGATTGATCATTCCTAGTCGAATGATAATTCACGTCTGTCCCAATGTAATTGTCAAATTGGTCATTCATTCCATCATTCCAATTACAATTGCGAAATGGTAATTCGGAGATAAATTGTCAATTCATTCAACCGCTCGCAACGCCATCTAGCGTCAAGTCTATGAAATTACCATGGAACTACTGGAACAAATGGAAAATCAGGTGTTCCACTGTCACAATTTTTCTATTTATTTCATGTGTGCATTTATTGCGATTAATCCTTTTAACGTTTCATTCACAATTGCTGACATGTTAGCACTTTTCTATCACTCTATTTCAACAGATAAAACGTAGCCGTGTGCTAATGCAAAAATGGTAACTTTTATTACCACAACAATAATATTTTGACAGATTGAATGTAGTTCCGATAGACGTGTGTCAATGTTAAAGCTCATTGCTCATTGAATGCGAATGATCATTCTCCCAATGATCATTCGAATGCGTCGTCTGCCTAGGGGATTATATATTTACTTGTATGTACGTACCAAGTTTCAAGTTTCCAGCATAAGCCATTTTTGAAATAGAAAAAACACAATAAGTTAATATTTAAGCTGAAATATATGCTTATGATAAATAAAACAAATGCCTTGGTAAATTATAATTATCCCTAAAATAATTTTGTCGTCGATTATAAATAGCTTTGTTGAAATCATAGATTAAAAAACCAATGATTCAACAATCGTAAATCTTTCATCAGCTTTATGTCTGATAATGGGAAATTTCCGATTAAATAATTTCACAACTGATTACTGAAATTTCAGTAATTGCTTTTTTGTATGTAAATCGCAATACAGTAATTTCGTTTTAAAGATTCCGCAATTAGGGCACGATCCTCCTGATTAGCACGGTGTTTTTTTCCCCTAACATTGTACCTGATAAAATGCAATTATTCGTAATCGCAATTATCAGCCAATAAAAATCAATTCAATACAGAAAATGCGGAAAGCGATTCAGAGAAAAAATATATATAGAAATAATAAAACGACATTGTTTTTCGGTATGCTCCAATAAAGTTAATAACAAATCGAACAAACTGATAGCAAGCAACGTGTTATCCATAAAAGTTAGTAATGAGTCATTTCATTTGAAACACGGGTATACCCACCTTTATTTTTTCCCGTGAATTATTGACGTTATTTTCTTTATGCTGGAGAAAAATATTTAAGAAAAATACTCAAGGCTGGAAACTAGATCGTCGAAATGGAAAACAACTGGCGCATGTTTTCGTGACATACCTTAACTCTTGTTGTTACGCTTTTGGCTGTGTTTTTACCAGTATTTCGTCAGATATGTTTAAATTGACATTGACAATAATAATAGGATTCGTGTAACAATGCTGTAGGAAAAAAAAAACATTTATTCGAAATAATGATCTGTCATTGCTAATGAATTCGGTCAAAATTCATTAATAAATGTAAATTATACTTGGAATTTTAATGCCAATGACATGTGTTTAAATTCCACGTTATAACTTAATTTTTTAACATTTTTTTTTACCAAATGTGGTAGTTTTCCACTTGATTTTTATTACAAGTCTTTAATACCTATACGTTAGTCATCAAAATAGCTACAAGGCTCTATATCTCGTAGCTTTTTCAAAATCGATTATTAAATACATACGTTTGTTTTTTTTTAAATTTTTCCATTATTCTCCTCAGATGGTCTCCATTTTATCTTCATTTTATCCACTATTACTAACTTTTACTTAATTTTTTTTAATAATAAAATAATGTGATTGAACTGAAATTTCAAAATAAAATTGCAACGTTTCAGAGCTTTTAGACCCCAAAAGAAAGATAAAACAAAGACCGTCTGTCCGCCGTACGCAAACTTGTTTAATAGCTCGTCGCTCGTTTGGTTTCTATATTTCAGGTATCGCTTACGATAGGAAGTTGAAACTTGGATTTTATATAGAGTGTAGTCATTTGGAAAATAGTCAACATATGTGCAGGGATGTGAGAGCCCTACTAACAAACTACCTTCCATAAGATTACCGAGGTTACAAGACAGGAAAATAGCTTTGGTAAGGCCTTATGAAAGGTGGTTTGCTAATAGGGAGCGGAGGTAGTGGGATAATGCATACGAAGGAATGGAAAGCTAGAATCGAGACATTCAAAAAATCATATCTTCTGAGCGGTTCATGCCACAAGGTTGAAACTTGGTAATTGTTTGTGTTAAGGGTGGTGGAGATTGAAAATCAAAATGTTCGATTCCGAGAAACGCTAAAGACAGAAATCCGAAATTTGGTAGCTACATTGTTGATAGCGGTAACTCGCTCCGGGAGTGTTCTTTCTATTAAGTCAAGTGTCAAGTGAGTGATTAAGTGAAACGTTAACATACAAAAGTTGATTGCTATGATTCGATTACGATGTACATTGGCGACTTGTTTGCGGTTTGCAGCGGCTAACCGTCATATATGTATGCATCGTATAATCGTTTGCGGCATAAAACAACGATTCGTTTTAGATTTCTTGTTACGATTCGCTAACGAGGTGCTATATTTTTATCAGGCAAATCGTTTTCAGATCAACGTCGAAAAATTATTCCAATAGCATTGGTGGTGTGTCGCACTGCATGGTGGGAATTGCTCCTTTTAAGCATGACAATCCCTAAACATACTCATATTTTCAACTTTATTTTATATTTTAGGGGTGTGCAAATTAGGAGGGTACATAGACATAAACATAATTTTTTCTCGAATCTTCCTGCGATAAATATCAGTCGTAGACGCCGTCCGCCGTACGCAAAACCGTTTGAAGGCGCATAGCTCACAAACCCGTTGAGATATTAAATTAAAATTTTTATGGTGGGTAGATTGGGTGAACCCTTACGATTGCTATCTTTTTGGGGAGTGGAGGTGTAAGGGGGGAGGAGGGGGGCGTGTTTTAGACGAAAAATGTTGGTTTCCAGATCTCAGGAACTGCTTATGGTAGGAGGCTGAAACTTGGAAATTATGTGAACATATTTGCAAACAAATTGATGATAAGGGTTGAGGGGTGTGGGAGTGGGGGGAAAAACAATGTGTCCGAAACGTTTGAAAGCTGGGATTGAAATATTCTAAAATCCATATCTCCTGAACCGTTGACCTCAGAAGGGTGAAACTTTGTAGTTGTCTTAAGGGATACTAGGAGAGTAGACAAAGGCTAACATTTTTAAAAGGGTAAGTGGAATGTAGGGGTGGGGGGTTAAAAACCTTAGATTACAATATCCTCCGAACCAATTGTACCAGGAAGATGAAATTGGGTTTCTGCATATAAGATCACAAGTGGAGTCTACTGAATGTAAAAATTTTGAGAGGGGAGGTGGAGTACAAAAGTGAGGGGATAATCATTTTTCAAAAAATTTTATTTTTATATCTCAAGAGCCGTACCAGATATGATCTTAGAAATTTTACAGGAGTTAGGCCCATTAGACTTCTAGCAGGAAAAAAAATGTTGTTGGTGCTGGCGAACGGGGTGACGGTGGTAGGGGGTAGAAAGAAAAGAACTCTGATTTTTATTTCTCGAAAACCGCAAAGCATAGAAAGCTAAAAATTGACGACTATATAGAGTCACTGTAGAAATATCCTAGAAAAATAAAATTGTTGATATGAGTAGCAAGGTACGGGGTGGAGAGGGTGGTTTTTCATATCTCAAAAACAGCGTATGCTAGAAAGTTGAAACTTAGTATGTATATGTAGAAGTACTACAGGAGTATTAAAGCAAAAAAAAAAAGTTCAAAATTTTATTGATGTAGAGAGCTGGAGCAATGCGGTGTAGGTCACTATGCGACTGATAACCTAAAGAATAAACAGAAGGCTATTTGGAACGCTATTTTTCAGGTTATCAGTCGCATAGTGACCTACACCGCATCTCAGTATTAAACACGTTTCGGACATCTACCCAAAAAATAATAAAGTTGCGCCCAGACTGTTGACAGATTTTTCATTTCATCGCTACACAGGAACCATGCAGTATGCAAGATTCTACAGTATGCAAGATTCAAAAACTGCTTTAATATAAATGTTATGTAGTACGAAGATATGAAATTCTATCCCTCCAATTCAAACTTGTTCAATAATTCAACACCATCAATAAATGTTATTCAAATGTCAGTAAAGTCATTTCATTTTTATTTTTTATTTTTCTCAGATAAATATTTACACCACAATGAAAACAACGATCAAAAATAATTACTTAGATGGCGATTATTTTTTTTCGAGCACATAAATTCTTAATCCGATAAAATAACATTGCGCAGTTATTCTATCTGCAAAATAACATGACAATAACTGACTATTTTCCTAGTTTTGCAGACTGTTTGCCATCTAGTTTCTAGTAGATACCTACCTGAGATACTTTTTTTTTTTGAGTCGTAGTATCTAGATAATAAACAAATAGATGTAAGAAACTAATGTTAATTCATGAACCCTATTGAAATGCAGTGACAACATAGAGTTTGACATTATTTTAACATACAGCGACTTCGTGCATACACAAATCACAATAAGACAAATTAACAATGGCGACAATTTTAATTTGCAGCATCGTAGCGGCATGAAATGCAATTTGAACAGGTGTGACTTAATGAAAGTGAAGGTTGCGGTTGATGCGATTATTAATACGCCTCATAATAAATAAACAGATTGCATTGAAGGTCTTTTTTTATAGTGTTTTGATATACTTATACGCCGTACCGTATGAGTAAGTACTATCAATATTAAATTTCTAAACAATCTTGTAGGTCAGTAAATATCAAAAAATTGTCTTTGAAAACAAAAATATACTGCGAAGTTTTAATTATATTTTTTTTCCGTATTTTTCATGATCCGAGTATAGAAAGTACTTTAGATGATCAATGACATTGCACATTATTAGATAAAGAGCTAGCACCACTTTTAATTAAAACTGATGATACTTAAAATAGTTGAATCGAGCATATTACTTTTATATAACTTTTTCCGTAGAAAAAAAAACATCTTCTTGTCTAAATTCTATAGAAAAGCAAATTTCAAATTCCCCAAGTGCATAATGTGCCATCTTGTATCTAGCTCCATTCAACGCCGATATGTAAATACCTACTTGGAATTATTTCAATGGTAATAAATAAAAAAACGGAATATATTAAAAATAATACAGAAATGATGACAACGAAGATTTTTTTTTTTTCGTTTGTGCTAAAAGAACAAAAATTTTGATAACTAGAATATTTGCGTCTTAAATTTTATTCCACACGAGCGACCATCATCGCGTCGCATCACCTCACACCACAGAATAGAATATCAGCGCGCACCAGAGTCACTTTCAAAAAGGTTCAGAACGGTCAAAATTAAAAATGCGAATAAAATAATAATGGAATTTATTTCAAAGACATTGAACTTAACTTGGATTCAAATTTGAAATTGTCATTGACGGAACGTGATGTGATCTTTATGGGCAACAAGATCAGTGAACATGTGACGCGAAAAAGAAAGAAGACAATATTTTGATTGGTAAAATTTAATAATAGCAGGCCAGAAGTCAATCGTGAGACAACATTTTTGTAATGGAAAATAAATTTTGTTTTACATTGGTAAATTAAGAAATTTGAAAAAATAGCCGCGATACAGCTTGAATTGCACAAAATGATTCCATAGTTTGCAATTTGTTAATCAACTTTTTCATTTTCCAGTTAGCTTTTATACAATACAAAGCAAAAACAAAATTTATATAAGATTGTTTCTCAGACATATCGATCAAAATTTCATTCACCGCTTAACCGGTTAAAGCTTAACAGATGAGGTTGAAGTTTTGCATAAATTATTTCAATTTTTCCAGTGTGTACCTACGTACATACATAAAAGAGAGGAGAGAAACAAAAATTAATTTATACTTTAATAGTAACTGCTAGGCGGACGGAACATTTACTAGCGATTTTGCGCGCATATATCTCGCACGATTTACAAAAGAGTGAGAACTGAAAATTTTCACTGATCGTTTTGAAATTTAAAACGTTTGAAATCTCGTTAATTGATTAACGGAATGAAATCCAGGATATATCTTTTTCAAACAATAAAATCATTTGACGCCTAAAGCACAATAAAAATTCTAGAAGTTAACCTTCTCTGATAGCTCTCATGTTTATTCTATTTTACTATTTTCAGATTTTTAATTTTCAACCTTTTTATTTTTATTGCTTTCATGATGCATTTACACTCAACGTTTGAGGCGCGCCTCTATCCCCACCATAACATCAACTAATCAGATGGCTTGTGGAGTCGCAAGAGTCTAACATTTTTTAACGTTTTCTCAGACTCACGCTTCCATATGTATACACACATACAATGAACTGTGGCAGCACACAGTTCGCAGTCATCGTATCTCTGTCGTTTCGCACTTATAGGAAAGTTGCGCCGCAGAGGCATGTTGAGTGTAAATTGCTTTCAACACAGCAAAGAATACAGCCGACGAAAACCCTGATGGGGGTAGAGGCTCGCCTCGAGGCGATGCTCAAGGGTGAGTGTAAACGCACCATTAATAAGCGCCTACATTACTTTCAGTTATAACGAAACTTCGATAAAATACCTACTAAGAAACAGAGAAAAATTGTGGCGTGATTTCAATGCGTTTCAAGCCTTTAATGTAGATTTTCATCAATGTTATGCAGATCATGATAATTTCCCTTAATACCATGAAACGATACATTGAATTGATGCACATGTTCTTTAATATGATGAATATGTTCATAGATGTAATATGCGTACCGAGTTTTCGAAGTTAACATATTTAAGGTTGAAAAATAATAAAGTTGTATTATATATGATATTATTCAATCATGGATTGGTCACTCACTTTTTATATGCTTTCATATTCATACCATAAATTCTCTTTGCCACCATGTCTCTGTGGTATAGTTGTAGGTATCTGTAGCCTAGCACGTAGGAGAGACTGGTCTAGAAATCTCTAATCCAAAGATTTGCTTGACTTCATGCCACCAACGTCATTACTTTTATTTTACTTTCATCTCAAGGGGTCTTACAATGGTTTTAAGGACTTTTTGAAATTCAACCCCTAAGAAGGTGTAAAGGTGTTGAACACATTTCCACGAATTCCGAAACATCCCTTAGGTCTGATTGCATATTGAATAAGTTTTTTACTTTAATGAACCTTTCATATTATAGCCTAAAAACCGTTTCCACGATTTCTTGCCTTTTAACGCCTAAGAGTAAAAGGGTTGTACAAGTTTTAACGAATTCCGTCATATTTCTTAGGTCTGATAATATATCGAATTGGATTTTACATCCACGAACTTTTTACATCATCTCTTAAAAACTTATATCACAAATTTTTTAAAAAAAAACCAACTCCCAAGGTGATGTAATGGGGTTGTATAAGCTTTCTCAAATTTCGTCATATCTGATGAGGTAGCAAATTGGTTTTTACTTTAAGAAGTTTTTGTTGTTTTCCGGCGTCAGAGGAGTTTCTGGTGTGAAACCCCAACACGAAATCCCTGACTGGTGATTAATCGCTGTTCTGACTACTGCCATTGAGGACATGACAGTTGGAAAACTTTCACTGGATAGGCCAGTTAATAAGACTGTGTTGGACTAGGTCCGAAGGAGCTGTTTCCCCATCGGATGGCATAGACTCGTCAGAGGGTGTATCATGCCTACTATCCGGAACACACCCTTACAGCTGGTGATATTGCTGAGGATTTTTTCCCTATATGCGATATAGAACCGAGATTCATATCTGCGAATTATAATTTTACTAAATTTTGCCATAGCCATTCTTATGCTTTAAGGTAGGTGGCACTGAAGATCATCTGATATTACAACCAATTTGGCTTCACAACAGAAACTCCTCTGACGCCGGAAAACAACAAAAACTTCTTAAAATTAACTTCTATGGTAACTTCACCATGAAAAAATTCCACTTTCATTGGTTCTAACTTCTACCGGTTTTTTATGTATTCGCCTAAAAACTAATTTCAGGATTTTCTGATCTTCAACCCCTGAGTAAGTGTAAAGGAATTGCAGCCTTTGACTACATCTTGGACTATGACCCACAAGTCATGTGTTAAGGCTCTTCCGCCACACCCTCACTTTAACCTTGCCTTGACCCGAAAAATAATAAAGTTTCACCCCGACGGTTGGCAGACTTTTTCAGTTATAGTGGGTTCTGGAAGATGAATGCATATATGGTATATATGGCGGCTACATAAAAGGCTCTCTCGTTTTTTTTCACGTTTAAGTTTTTGCAATTATTGCATAATTAGTGTACCCAAAATTTCGACGCATTAGCTTGAACTTTTCAGAAGTTATCAACATCCTAAGCACATGTTGTAATGACTTTTGTATAGGAGGTTCGCAAAGGAGTTGACGAACGTTACTAATTAATCTTAGTCTTGCTTTTGACTTAAAACACAAATTAAATTAATTAAATTTTGACTGGCGAGTCTAACGCGCTCTTGAGTTGTGCACATATTTTCGAAGGACTTTTATATGTCGGCTATACGAAGGACTTCCTCGATTTACTTTACATTTAGTTTTTGTCTGCAAATTTTAAGGAATTAATGTGTGCAAAATTTTAAGTTGCTATTAGCTAATTTACATCGCAAGTTTTCGAACTGAATTTCGCGAAATCTTGACATTTTGACAAATCCTATCAAAATCTACTAAATTTCCCATACATTTGATCTCTTCAAATCACTAGATTTTGTGAAAATCCAGCTTCAAATCATCTAAAACTGTCCTGTAGAACCCTGAAATTTATGTTTCACCACGTTCACAATTCACCATAATATTCACTGTCCCTCTTTGGAATTTCACAATTTTTTTATTTCATTCCTGCTGATGCCGGTAAATTTTCTATTGCGAGAAAGCGTAAAGTCATATAAAATAAATGTTGACACAAAACTTGAAACAAACCTCGTCAGGGCGATGTAAACGCTTTTTGAAATTTTGGCGATGTAACTCTACACTGAAAAAATTACTGTTTTTAACATTAATGAACACCTTTCATCAAACACAATTCTTCGGATTAATGAAAAAATCGTAGCAATAATGAAGAAAATCATCAAATATTCTTCATGATATATGAACCGTACATTAATATAATACTATGAATCTCATTTCATTAAAAATATTTTGATAAATTTGTACATACTCAAAAATCAACACCTATCAATTTTAATGCATGCCTTCATCATATTGATTAAAAGGTTCTTATAAACAAGGCATTTTCGCTTGATAGTCGTAAAACTTATGGTAATAATGAACACATTCATTATATTAAAGAAAACGATCATCACATAGCTCAAGGTCACGGATCCTCGGTTGACTGCTAATTTTTTGTTAAGGTTCACACAAACACCAGTAGATAATCGTTGGCACGTAACCAAATGGTGTCAATTGTTTCGCTTAGAAACAGTTGTGTGGGAACCTTTATGCGTTTTCATATGGCATAAAATACTTACATTGAGAACGGTTGCACATAGACATCGCGCCGTATCCCAGTCAGACTTTTCGTAAGAGATGAATTTGTAATCAATGAGTAAGGAATGAGTTTGTAAGGCCTTACCAAAGTAATGCAGAGTGTAATTGCTATAAAATATTCTCGAATGCTCTCTCTATACAATTATGGCCAACATTCTTGGCTTCAGTTACTATTTACGGAAGTAATGGTTTAGAAGCTAGTAAGTAATAAGAGGAGGGAATCCGAGACTTTACAGTTTTGTCCATAGGTATAGGCTTCAGTATCTACCTACGAAAGTAATGGTTTAGAAGCGAGTAAGTTATGAGGTGGTACAATCCGAAACCTTACAGTTTTGACAAATGCTCTTTGCTTTAGTAACAATTTATGAAAGTAAGTCTTAGAAGCGGATAAGTAAAGGGATGATGCAATCATTAACGTTTCGTTTTAATTTTATATCAAAGGGCCCATAATTAAATTCAGTTCGTTCCGAGTGTTTCAAATGTTGCGAAGTGCTGTTCATTTGTAATAAATTCCAATAAGTGTTATTTATATAAAACGAAGTAAACAATTAATTTAGATAGAGTTTTTTCTTATATTTATGAATCTTATTTATGTTAATTTTTTATTTTGTTTATTGAATGAATTCTTATGTAATATTTACGTGTTTTAATTTATTTTATATTGAATAAATGGTTTTTACTGTTGAAACAATTTCGATTTTTCATATTGTTGTTATTTGCAACTCAACAAAGTAAAGGATAGTTTAAATTGGAGACGAAATCAATACTTTATAAGTATTTACAACGGTATAAGTCTTTTCTTGTCCTGTGCTTTTAAGCGTTTACACCCTAGGGCCTATGCGGGTTAAAGTAATTAGATCTGTTATCGAAAGAGTAATGTGTACAAGTTGCTAGTACGGAATCAATTCAGTACACATTACTGATCTGACTATTACAAGACCTTACTTTTCATACCTTTAAAGTATTTACCACTCTCTATTGATATAATGCCTTCCTTTTCATGTAATTTGTATGTGGCTATCACTCTCTAATGAAACAAGGCCTTACATGTAATATGCTTTGTAACTATTTACTACTCTTCAACGAAATAATGCTTTTCTTGTAGTGTGCTTTGTAAGCGATTACGCCCTAGGGCCTATGCGGGTTAAAGTAATTAGTTCTGTCTTCGAAAGAGTAATGTGCACGAGCTGCTAGTATATTGTACGGATTCGATTCCGTAGACATTACTGTTCCGACTGGGATTCATCACTTCCAAAGTTTCGATAGAAATATATAAAATTATCGAATACCTATTCGTTTCTCTTTTTAGAGTATTGATTACAGTGACAAGATTAATCGCAATTATGAATTTATACCTTAATATGAGGAACAACATTAGTAACATTAATTACTCTTTTCATCAATATTATGAATTCATTTATCATATTATACTGAGAGTGACCCTTTTAATAGTAATAATAAATCTGTACTTTAGTACGAATTATTGTTTTCATCAATATTATGAACTCGTTCATTGTAATAATGAATTTTAACATCACATCTGGTATTGTGTGTGAGTCCAAAGTAGACCGAAAAATGATGAACGGCATAATATTAATGAATACTTACATCGGCAACAATGATTTTGTCATTATGATGATGTACATTTTAATTGGTTGGATGTACCTTTTTGGTTTATTGTAACTTGAACCATTCGGCCAATAATCGTGAATACGTATTTTAAGAACTCTTGTAAGGGTACTACACTATATCACTCGTTAATGAACTAAGCCTTACAAATGTTGTTTAACGGGTGGTGACAAAATTTCAACTTCCTAGTACAACCCATTCTTGAGTTATCGTGGGAACAAACTCGGGCTGTATTAAACTTATAATTATTCGTAAACTACTCTATAAACAACACAGAACTGCAGTTCAACTCAATTAAGGCTGATGTGTTATGGGTCACGTTTCACGTCACAACAAAACACACAGCACGTACTCGAAATTACAAAACAGTCGAATTTCTGGACCATATCAAGTGGGTGATAAATGAAATGATAATAACATCACTAAACTCGTCACGCATCCAGCCAAATATACTCAAGTCTTTGAACTTTAGGAAATAAAAGACGCACTGCGCATTAGAATAATAAACATTAATTATTTATAAAATTTATGTATTTTTATTGAAATATCAAGTTTATTCTCTCAAAATTTCATAACCTCTCTCGACCTACAAAGTTAGTCGAACTCTAAACTAAATACACACAGTTAAACATATCAGACACATAATTTAATTTTTATTATATACAAAAGGCCGACATGAAAATAGAAGTTTATTTTATGAACACATAGAGAAAAAAGTTTTTTCCGCAAAAGAATTTTTTTTTTAAAAAATTTTCCATATCATCACTAACGCGTGGCTCTCTTATGCTGAAACATTTAAAATTAGCTCTTTTCGCACTAGGAAGGAAGATGTCTGAGTAGTTAGTGACCCACTTTATCAAAACGTGGTTCCAGTATCACGTCACGTACAAGGAGCGTGGAGCTAAATTAAGAACTAAAATTTTCCGACATAGTGTAATTTATAAACAATTGGAAGAAGGAGTGTGATATAAATTCAAATATAGAAAATAATAAACATTTTAAGTATCGCGAATTTCCTTAAAAAATCGGTCGGTTATCGCAACCAAAAGACGAATTCTGTCTCACATCCTAAAACTAACAATAATTACAAAACTAATTTAAAAATACACTAAAATAAGTAAATCACATTGATAAGAAACATATTAGAAGATTAGAACGTAACTTTGCACTAAGTTCTCAACAGCAAAAATTTATATTATATAACTTAAAATATAAATTGATTCGATATGATAATATTTTCGTCGAGCGATTATCACTTCACGTTTTGCATGATGTAATATTTGACGACATTTTACTAATTTCTTGCATAAACAAAATTCATAATTCTTATTATCACTAAAAAAAATCGTGTTTGTATAGGGTGAAATAACGCATCCAAAATTTTTGACGAAAAAAAAACTGAATAAAAAAAAAATAATTAATTAAATCGGGCGGGAAAAAAATAAAATTTAGTTGTAGGACTTTGAGCAGATCGAATAGAAACTCACTCACCTTTTCACCTATAAAAAATCAATTTTGGTTTGTTGTTTTCTTGCTTTGGGAAATCCCTTTAAATCATTTTCGGGATTGGGTTTTTTTTAAGGATATGCCAATAAATTATCGTTTAATTCGACTGGTTTTTATCGGAACCATAAATGAAGCAGATAATCTGCTGCCAAAACGTGTTAACGCGTTTTTTTTAACGATTTTTTTTGCGTGTGCATAAATTATTATTCTACATTAATCACATTAGAAGACTTTAAAATGTTACGAGGAGACTGCACTAAAATCGTATATTAGAAAGTCAACAGAATTATCTTTTTTTTTATATTTAATTATTGTTGAATTGTTATGTAAAATAGGTACTAATTAGATTAGCCTTTATTCTATTAGTTGGCGAGTCATTTTACTTTATTTTTTTTAATAATTAAGTAGGTATATGTTGTTGAAATTTTGTATTTTCAAGTTTTAGAAGTAGGGTCTAGAAATACAAACGATGAGGATCTTTTAAATAAATACGTTCGTTAAAAAAAAATTTTTTTTTTAAATTTTATTTTTATTTATTTTAGGATATACTTATTTTAGGAACTTAATATTGATGTAGAGAAAATGATGAAAAATCTGAGAATAGTCTGGGCGTAGTTTTTATATTATTTTTGGAACAAATTCCGAGAAGCGGTAAAAGTCGAAGGATGTCAGAAGTGTTGACGCTACAAAAACCCTCAAAATACCAAATACCATAGGGGGTCTAAGTTCGGGACGCGGTCAAAGTCGAAATGTAACATCGCTTCTTGCGAAACAGTTTATTTGGAAAGTTATTTTTCCTCACTAGAATAACTTTCAACATGCGTATAAAAATTGTGACAAAAAAAAATTTAATAAAAAAATTTGAGGTTTAAAAATGCATGTACTATTCTAAAAATAAATTTAAATAAAAAGCTCGAGGAAATAAAAATAAATTCGATATCTAAGCAGATCTAGGACGTTTGTTGGAATTCTTAAAAATTCATGCAATACCCTCACACCACCTTGAGAGTAACATCTGAAATTAGTTCCTAAGCGATTATATAAAACCCCGTGGATGTAAAAACCAGGCTAACATGTCCCATTATACTCGAATCCCCCAGTCTCTACCCGAACTTTTTCGTCCTCCTCACGAATTTCAAGAGCTCAGGTAGGGAGTAAGAACGGAGTTCTTCTATCCTCATAACATCAACGCCGTATACGTGCATTCTCGCAAAAGAGTAACCTGTACACTCAAGAAGGAAATGTTCCGTTGTGTCGTCGCTTTCGTCGCAAGCAGTGCACATGGGGTCGTCAATGATTCTTATGGTGCATTTACACTCATCGTTTGAGGCGAGCCTCTATCCCCACCAAAAAATCACCCAATCAGATGGCTTGTGGAGTCGCAAGAGTCTAACATTCTTTAACTTTTTCTCCGACGCACGCTTCCATATATGTACACACATAAATGAACTGTGGTACCACTCACAATTCGCAGGTCATCGTATTTTTGCCGTTTCGCACTTATAGGCAAGTTGCGCCGCAGAGGCATGTTGAGTGTAAATTGCTTTCAACACAGCAAAGAACACAGTCGACGAAAACCGGTTTGCAATGTCCTGACCTCACCTCTCACCTCGAGGCGAGCCTCAATGGTGAGTGTAAACGCACTATAGCACAGGCAAGCGGCACACCGAAAACTGGTTCTGGTCCGACCATGGCTGACTACGATCCAGCCTTTGCTAATGCATCAGCTATTTCATTGCCATTTACACCCTGGTGGCCTGGAATCCATATGAGCTTTCAGTCATTGAATGGGGTTGAATTTCGAAAAATAATGAAATTACATTTTTGCCAATTATATAAAAATCCAATGGAAGTAAAAACTATTTGGCTTATCAGACCTATGACGAAATTTATGAAAACATATACAACCCGTTTACACCCTCGTGGGTGTTGAGTATCGAAAAATGGTGAAATTGGTTTTTAGGCGATTACATAAATAGCCCGTAGCAGTAAAAACCAATTTGGGATTTTGGATATTCAACTCCTAAGGGGATGGATACGTTTTCATAAGTGTGCGAAGGGCCTTATTTTGCGTTTACACTGTCAAAATCGGCCATTTGTTGATATGTTACTTTAGTTCATTATTTTTTAATAACAAAATATTGTAACTGACCTGAAATTTAAAAAAAAAAATTGGTACCTTGAAATTTTGTATTTTCACATTTCAGGACTAGTAAACCCCAAAAAAGGATACCAAAATATTCCGCCGTAGAAGCCGTACCCAAAACAGTTTGAAGGCGCTTAGCTCGAAAACCCATTTAGATTATTACTTTTTTTGGTGGATAGATTGGGTGAACGCTTTCGATTGGTAACATGCGGGTGGTGGGGGAGCATTTCAGATTAAAAATTTTGGTTTTTAGATCTCAAAAAACTATGCTTTGGATTACTATATCTTCCGAACCAATTCTACCAGAAAGATACAATTTCGTCTGTATATAGAATGACAAGTGGACTCTGTTGAATGAAAAATGTTTGAGGGTGGAGGTGGAGCACGAAATTGTGGAGAAAGCAATTTTCCAAAAAAAAAAAATAATTTTTATATCTCAAAAATCGTTTCAGATATGGTCTTAAACATTTTTCAGGAGTTTTCAATTTTGGGGGTGAGTGTGTAGGGATAGGGGTGTAGGGGGTGGGCTGTATGGGGTGATGCTATGTGGAGGTGGACAAGAAAAAATTCTAATTTGTATTTCTCGAAAACAACATAGGATAGAAAGCTAAAAATGTATGCCTATATTGAACCACTATAGAGGCATTGTAGAAAATTTTCGATAGGAGTAGCAACGTACGGATGTGGAGGATGTTTTTCGTTATCTCAGAAACGGCTTATACTAGAAAGTTGAAATTCAGTAGGTTAATGCATATGTACTATAGGCGTAATTAAAGCAAGTTTTTTTTTAGTTATTTTTTACAATTACCATAGAAATGCCGATAGTAAATACAGATCATTCCGACATTTCGGCGTGCCTCGAGAGAGTTTGTGCAAGCTGTAATGACTTTATCTCAAGTGAATCGTAGTTGTGGTTCGCAGCAAAACTTTGCTAATAAATGGAGAGATAAAGATTAAGAATATATTTCCTTAATAATAAACATTTTGTGCTTAAGCTAAATTATAATTCTTCTGTGTTCAGACTTTCGTCTGTTAAGAAATTAGATATGTGTCTGATAAAATGTATAATAGTTAAATCAGATGCAGAAAAGAAACATACGAGTAAATGACTCGATTTTACAATATGCCATCCAAAGGAACAACATGAACTGAATTGGACTTATAAATAAGCAAGTAAAACAATAACATAATTTTTTGACTTCAACTTGAAATTTAATATAAAAATTTGTACTAATTTTATTTAAAATAATTGATAACCACAATAACATGTGATTAGCCGTTTACAGAAGGTCAAACTTTTCTTTACTTTCGACTGTATACACAGTCGAAAGTAAAGAAAAGTCTTCTTAAGATATTTATACATACTCGTATAATAGCCAAGATTCAATTTTCCAGCATGAAGCGTTCACGAGACATTCGAATCAGCTTGCGAGCTGTTATGTCATTGTCTCAAAGGTGTATTGCATGTATCAGGTGAACAATTATTTGTTATTTTTCTAAATTTTAATACAAAACTATAAATATTTAGTTATAGGCGATAGCAATTCAGATGTGCCACATCAAAACCTTGTAATCGCTTTTTACATTTTTTTTAAGAAGAGTCTAAAAATCTATTTTTACTCAGCCGTAAAATAAATTCGTTTTGAAATGGGACAGCCAATAAGATATGTACATACCTTATTTTAAAAATAATTGATATATATTGAGCTACTACTAACAGACTAAAGATTAACAATAGATATGTCCGTTTTTGTTTAAATACCTAATAATAAACAACATTAGAATACGCGTCGTAAATAAAACATGGACAAACTAAATACCATGTTAGCCACAATAACAATTACAGTGGCGCCATTTAACGATAAAACGCTTGAGTTGCATCAGCGCAAGTCACACCACCTCAACTAAGTTCATAAAATAGTACAACATACTATACAACTGTTTATTTTAATAGAAAACCTTCAAAGTGCGATGTACGACGCAGAACAAAAACAAGAGGCTTGTCTTTTATGACATAGTAGCCACAATAGCTGTATAATGCTCTTATAATTGTAGCGATAGTATAACTTTTACTATAGAAAATCTTGTTTACTAACAAAACAAAAATGAGTCAACCGCATCGAATGTTTTTGTTTTGATTCGCTAATTATCCGACCATATCGGAAACCAGGCCGGCAATTCGTCTTGGTCTTACAAGATAAGTAAATGTATAACTACTTAATGTTATTATGATACATCGCCACTGGCTGCCATAACAGCTTATTGTAAATTATTGCCGTTTGAAGAATGATCTGAAGTCAACCACCGGCTCGGCGTTAATATTAATTTAAAACTAAATTGGAAGAAATTATAATTTGTTTTTATTTTTTTGCAATAAATTAAAAATAATGTACTTCACGTGGCAATTTAATTTAAAATTCCAGTCTGTTTTTAATGAAACAATTCCGTCGTGAAACAAGTTGATGATAGGGCCATTAGTCCGGAGGCGTTCAAACTTTCGATTAGACACATGTTTGACGCCCGAGATCTGAATATGTAAATGTTATTATAAGTATGTATGAAGCGTTACATAATTTAGAAATAACTGCATACCTTGTAGGAGAAATTCTCGAATGGGTTGAACTTTAGGGGTCGAAAGTCTTCCAACCGGGGTGGATTCATAATCTATTTTTTTTTTCAATGAAAGTCTACATACGACCGTGTGCTCAAATCTGACAACATTTGCTAAAGCACCCAAAGACTCGAAAATAGCACCCAAATTAAAGGGTTGCTTTTTCATGAGGAGGAGAATATCAAGACCTTTTTATTTTTTAATAATAAAGTTTATTATCAACTTGAAATTTCAAAAAAATTAGCTATCGTCAAATTTTGTACGTTCACGTTTTTGGGCTAAAAAGGAAAAATAAAATATAAGTTCGGCTTATGTGCTGTCCACCGTACGTAAGAGTGTTGGAGGGCTCGTATCGTACAAACCCTTTTAACATATTGTTGCGAGCTAGGGGTTCGCCGGGATTTCAAGTAAAACACAATTCGGTTAAAATAAAAATAAGTGATTATTTATTAATCGCACTTTAATTCACAGAATTATAATCGCACAATAATTCGCACTGTTTGGCAGTACCGCCCGCTTATACCATATATCGCTTAAATCGTTCACTTTCGTTCTCTCTCAATACGGTCGCGTATACTCGCTGGCTATCGCAGTCGCGTAATCAAAATTACTGTGTCTTCGCTGAGAGCTTCACCTGCTTATATACTAGTCGGTTACAGTCTAGGATGTACTTGAACCTTCGATGCTTGTGGAATCTTCTCGAAAGCTTTAGAGCTTTCGATTTCGATCTTCGTTCAGTGTAGAACCTTCTCGAAAGCTTTAGAGCTTTCGATTTCGATCTTCGTTCAGTGGTGTGTGTAGAAGATTGAGATCTTTCGACTTTGATTCTAATTGGATTCTAGTACATTGGAGAGCATTCGATAAGAAGAGAGATACAACCGTGCTGTTTCACCTTATTTCTGATTGGGTTATTTTTCAGCTAGGTTTTCGGTTGTTGTTGTTTTCATTATGTGAAACGATCGAGTTGCACGGTTGCGCGGTTGCCAGGTTTACATGTAACAATATTAATTAAATTCAAATTTTTTGGTGAGTGGACCTCTTAAGCTTCATGGAATGGGATGTGCAGCACGAGGTTGAAGAGCGTTTTAGGCAAAAAAAAAATTTGTTTTCTGTATCTTAGAAAGTGCTTAATCTAAGAAGTTGAAACTCTTGAATTTATGTAGAGCTATCGTAGTAGAGCCATTTGCAAAACAACGTAAATGAAAAGGAGAAAGGAAGGACAGAAAAAACTAAATTCATTAACGTATGGAGGAGGGGGAAAAATGGTGGACCGAAAGGTGGTACATATTCTTACGAATTTCGTCGTATTTCTTAAGTTTTTAAAGCCTTTATCTGAGAAGCTCGTAAAAGTAAAATTTATTCGACATAACTTTACTTTTACGAGCTCCTCAGATAAAAGATTAGACTTTTCATGATATTCAACCCGTATGAGGATGTAAAGGGGTCGAATACGTTTTCACGAATTCTGGCATATCTTTTAGGTGTGATGAGATATCGCATTGGTTTTTACTTCAACATTCTTTATATGTAATCACGAGTAAGAGGGTTGTAGATTTTTCAATATTCAACCCTTAAGGGAGAACTTATTCTATTGATATAGTTTATTTTACAAATAACCTCCTTGTATTGAAAGAACCGGTGCTATATATCGGCTTTAAGCAGGTACTAGACTATGACCTAAAATTGTAATTGGTATTTTAAGGATATTGGTATCGTCGGAACTTCTGCTGCACATTCATTTTCACCGCATTCCGGACTTTATACCGATAAATAATAAATTTTTTACTCTTATAATACGACGATACATATTTAAAATAAGTTAATTCAAGTTAAGGTGAGCTTGTAGGGACTGCAAAAATGACCATATTTGAGACCCATTTTCTCTTAAACGATTGGCGGTATCACTCTAAATTTTTTTTTAAACTACTAACAGACTACTACTTGATCGAAGCATTTTTAAAAAATCGCTTGGCTTTTTTTATAACAGCTGTTTAAATATTGCTACTTTTTGAACAATCCTTTATGGCCTACAGTTTGATACTGCGTTATTTAAATTTGATAGTCTCCGATCAAATAATTCTTTTATCGAAAACAAATAACACAAAAAAATGAATGAATTCTGATAAGCGGTTGACGAGAAAACGGGGCAAACGATTCAAAAAACATGATTTTTTACGAAACCATTTTGTTTATGACTACAGTGTGTCAGCCGCGTGTTAATAAATTTTCGTAATTTTTCTAGTCTTTTTTATATCTTGTAAAATAACTGTGGCAATACTGATTTTTATTATTTGACAATAAAATTATCAGATGATACGAGTATTATAGATTTGATTAACTTGAAAATTTTTTTTTAATTTTCTATTTTAATTTCAAAATTTATTTTTAGGTACAAATGTCGCGATTTTGGTCTTGTTTTATTAGGAAAAATATAAGTTTTAATAATCAGTCGAAAAACAAAAATTGATTCTTTTTCTTTTTTTACCCTACAAGCCCCCTTAAGCCCAGACTATGTTTAAAACTGGAAAAAATGTTGCAAACTCCATTTCCAAATTTC
Source organism: Beris morrisii (assembly GCA_951812415.1). Taxonomy (NCBI): domain Eukaryota; kingdom Metazoa; phylum Arthropoda; class Insecta; order Diptera; family Stratiomyidae; genus Beris; species Beris morrisii. Next base: position 23,971,386 of record OX638311.1, read on the forward strand.
GAATAATGTGTAGATATTATTTGACCGACTGTTTTTAATAAATAAACATTTTTTATGCGATGACCCCGTTCTTTGACATCCAATTTTTCTAAGAATTTCGGAAATTAGTAATTTATGGCAGATTAAACAAACAAATTAAATTTAACGGGAAATTTTCATAAGCTTTTAAAAACATATTTAGTTGGCTGTAGCCATTTTGAGAGATTTTAATTCACAGTTAATTATCTCTACTGCAAGTACAGAAAACTATGGCAATTAATTGATCCGTCTACTTGATTTTCACCATTATTTATGTGTGACTAGGAGTAGTTTTTGACATACTTTCCAAAGAAATTTAAATAAAAGAAATTAACAGAGTCAAGTCGAGTTGAATAGTAGTTAGTAGATAGAGTTAATTTCTTCATCATCAATAGCCCAAGTCGGGCCCTGGCCCCCTGTAGTTAATTAGTTAAGGATACTAAATCAGATATTCAAATAGAAGAGTCTTTCGCTTAAAAATAAGCGATATTACTTCAAATTATTACTAAATCAGATATTCAAATAGAAGAGTCTTTCGCTTAAAAATAAGCGATATTACTTCAAATTATTTAAAAAAAAACTGTATAAAAAACAATGCTGTAATTATATTTTATTTCAAAAAAACATTCAAATCTCTTCAACATAATCTAGTTTTGATTTTCCAAATCTCTACTAAGATCTATCAAAATATTATTATACGTAATACAAAAAAAATCCAAAGAATAATAATTTATAAAAATAATATCAGAGAATTCGATAACCTTTATACCGAATCTAAGCTACCTACGTCAGATGAATAAAATAAAGAAATAAAATCGGATCATTACTGCAAAAACATTCTCGATATATTTTAACTTTCTTATTCTAATAAGGCGAGCTCGCTCGGTTGGCCTGTCCTGAAAATCGTAAATATCTCCGTTATCGTTAAATCGCTCAAGAAAAAAATTCCTAAAATCAAAAAGTTGGAACATTTCTCACAACTTTTGTTATATTTAATTTTTCTATTGGATTAATATGAGTCCAATAGAAAAATTTACTTATAACAAAAGTTGTGGGAAAAGTACAACCTTTTATGTATAATGTATTTTTCTTAAGATGAACGATAACGGGGACATTTGAAACGCTTTTTTCGTTTTTATATGATCCCTTTCAGTTAAAATAGGACATTATCCAAATACTAAAATTCATCAAATTTTGTTGAGCCATTCTCTCGTGATGTTCAAACAGATACAATATCATACAAATAGTTTTTCAATTTTTTTTATAGAGATCGTAAATATCTCTGTTACAGTTAACCTTAGGAAAAAATATATAAAACGTTGGAAATCACTTTCCTTCAACTTATCTTACAATATATTATATTTTTCTAGTGGGCCCAAATAAAAATATTTCAAGAGCCATTTTTTTCTCTATAAAAAGCTCGCATTGAGCTTTATCAAAACAAGAATAAAAAGAAAAAGGAGTTTCAATCTTGTATCGTAGTTGGTTTTTTTTTCCCAACCGTTCTGAATCTGGTTATTAATTAGCAAAACTTTAGCTCCATGTTAAATACGATTCAGTAGTTCTTTGGCGATAATCTATGAGAGAAAAAAAGTTGGTCTAAGCATTTGAGAATCACTGGCTTATTCTTTTGCTTGCTTCCATGTCGTGCAGGGATGCACCACCTACGGAAGGTGGTACCGCATTTATGTACAGTGGATCTGGCATAGATTTCAGAGATCTAATGGTGGGTTGCTTGGAAACTATGTCCTAATGCCAATAAGGGAGGATATAAAGTTCCCTAGTTATTAGTGTGTAGACAAACAGACAAAAATGTACCTAAATACGATATATTTACTTTTATTCTCTTATTAACTCTATTTGCAAAATATTTTGGGAAAATTCAAAAATTACAAAACAATTTTCGTTACAAATTTATTATATGTATGAATAATAAAGAATTGTGATCCATAAAAAATATGCATAAAAACCAAGTTTGCTACCTTCAAATTCTTAATTTTTACATTTTTGGACCCCAAAAAAAAATTTTTGTCCGCCGTACGTAAACGTGTTTTCTGACAGAGTTTTTATGATATCTCGAGAACCCGTGAATGAGGATACCATCACATAATTTTAGATTTATATTAGGGATGAACTTTTTTGGCATGCGGCTTTAAAGCGAAAATTTCAAAATTTTATAACTCAGGCACGGCTTATATTATGAAGTTGAAACTTATATGTACATATATATTGAAGAGGAATGATTCGAACATAATTCGAGAATCGCGGAAAGGGGGCTAAAATATTTTATATCGAAATTCAAGTTTAATATATTCAAAACAAAATTATGTGGTATGTATAATCGATAGTCGAATTTTTATTGAAATATTCTGGAGGCATATTAAAAAAAATAATGTTGTTGATTAGGGTTGGTGTGTGATTTTTTATATCTGAGGAATGTCATAGGCAAAAAATAATATTTAAAAATACAAAAATTGATTTTGATATAACGTCGGGGCAAAGAACTTTGTCATAAAAATTAGCTCAAAAATGATTATAATATGTATTCCTAACATGCTCCTAATTAATTTAATTTTGTCATGTGCCGCACCCACGTCTTGTCAGATTTTTTATTTATTACTTTTATTATTGTTTTTTGCGCTACGTATTTTGACACTCTTGACTATCTATCTTTAGAATTTAAAGTAATTTAGTCAAAATTGCTATTGATAATATTCACCTTTAGTTAAGTAGAACTAAAACCCAGAATAAATTCGTTTATTATTTTCTCAGCACAAGGTTAATATTTTCCTTTTTAATGTGACGTATTTTATTGGGAAAAAATATTAATAACACCTGCATCATTAAATGCGACATCATACATACGTCATTTGGATTAAGTAGAATATATCGCGTGATTCCTAGAGACAATTTTGCGTCCGGTCTGCTGCGGAAATTTAAAAAAATATTATGTATCTATTATATTATCTATTTTTTTCTATAAAAATAGTTTTGATTACGTACTTTTTTCAAGTTCGAATATTACTCACAATCTTGAGATCAAAGGGAATAAATTCGTCACATTAAAAATAATAATAATAATGTCTCACTGTAGATGAAATACAGTATTATTATTTAAAGTTTATCCGTGGATAAGACTGGAGAGCAGAAAGCGTATTATAACTACTTCAGAATAAGCTTGTACAAATCTAAGAAATTCAGTCACAGTCGATTATTGGTGGAAAATCTTTCAATAAATTCTAAGTTTCAACTTTCTAGAGTAAGCAGCTCCGGTGTGAAACATTTCTCCTCATTAAGTGCACCCCGGATATGGTGCCATCTTTGGTGATAATGTATAAACATATATATATTCAGGGGGAAAAAACTTTTGGGGGTTTGCGTGTGGGGTGAGAGAGGACAGAAAGCAATAAATTCATTTATTTTTCAATAACCGCTAAGGATAGAAAACTAATGAGATATCGAATTGTTTTTTTTTTCTTTAACGAGCTTTTTATTTCATCCGTCTAAGCGCAACTTCAATATATAAATTCTTTATAGAGGCATCCAAGAAAAATAATTTTTTTCAATATCTAAAGAACGGCTAATACCATAAAGTTGAAACTTGGTACGTATATGTAGATAAACCAAAAGTAATTTGAATAACAAAAAAGTACAGATTTCCATTGACGAATGAAGGTGGGGCAAAAAAATGATGGAGAAAAGTTTTGTTTTCCATATTTTCACGAATTTTGTCATATCATTTAGGTGTGTTTTGGGATCGAATCAATTTTACTTTTTCGTGTTCTTTATATAAGTGCCTAAAAACCATATTTTAGATTTTTTCGATATTCAACTCTTAAGGGATTGTAAAGGTTTTGTACGTTTTCACGAATGCCGACATATCTCTTAGGTCTAATAAGATATAGAATTCGCGTTGACTACTAAGGGGCTTAAATATAATCGCTAAAAACCCAATTTAAACATTTTTCGAGATTCAGTTTCCTTGGGGGTGTAACGGAGCTGTATAAGTTTTCACGAATTCCGACAAATATCTTAGGTTTAATGAGATATCGAATTCGCTTTTAATTCTATTGGCTTTATAGAGGGTGTAAAATGTTTGAGTTCGTTTCTACGAATTCTGACATATCTCTTAGGTCTGAGATATCGAATTATTTTTTTTTTTCTTTAAAGAGCTTTTTATTTCATCGCATAAAATTCTGTTTCAGTATTTTTTAATTTTCAACTACTGTTATGTCGATATTTTACTTCATATGTTTTTATTGAAATAAAAAAAAATTGTCCAACAGTCTAAGCGCAACTTAAATATTTTTTGGGTAGAAGTCCGAAATGCGCTTAATGCTAAAATGTGACATAGGTTACTATGCGACTGAAAACCTAAAAAATAACCAGGAGGCTGTTTGGAACGTTATTTTTTTAGGTTGTCAATTGCATAGTAATCAACATCATATTTTAAAAAATAATAGCATAACAATAATGGCAGATTTTATTTAATCGTAGGTCAATCAAATAACTTTATTATTTAAAAAATAGTTTTGTAAATACGTATTATTATTGCGGTGACACATAGACACACACGATGCGCTACTTCAGACTTAAGCCTAGTACTAACTAGAAGCGAAAACGAAATTTTCTGTCAAATCACATACAAAATCCATTAACAATTTTCGCTCAAACGGAAAATTTGTATGGAAAATTTCGTTTCGCTTCTAGTTAGTACTACGCTTTATTATAAATCAGTTCCAGCAAAATATAACAGAGATTAGAGCTGTTTACCATTTTAGGCCAGTTTCTTTTGATACCGTCTCAAAAAATATGTTTTCTTCAGTTTTTTACCAACGTGAAAACGTGATATAGAATTTCTCATAGCCACGCAAAAATCCTATCTATGTTTATGTTCAAATAAATAACATATCAAAAAAAAAATGCTGCAATATTTCAACCACATCTTCCAGATTGTTATGTAATGTAGAACATACTTCCTTAAAAGATAAAAAAAATATGTTACAGTCCGAAGTATGTAGTGCAATAAGACTGTTTATTTTAGTAATTTTTTATTAACATTTTTATCAGTTTTAGTGAAGAAATGTGAGGAGCGGAAACTAAAAAGCTAAGAAACGCATCCGAAATAATATTAATATCAGTTCTTTTCTTTCTCGAATACGGATTTGGCCCGGGTCTTACACCGTGATCAACTTGCAAATCCCAGTAAAATGGTAAGGCAGGTGGTGATAGGAATAGCATCCAAGCATACAGTCATTACGTTAAATTCGAATGAAACAAATCAGCTACTGACTCATATTATGAAAGAAATATATTTTCATGTTTCGATGCCAAAAACTACTGGAAATGAATATAAGTAACGCATGCATCGGGCGGTCAAACTCACGACACCGTATGAATAATAAATCGAGAGTCAATACGCTGTCTTTGAGCTACACCCGCTAAAAACATGTTTTTCTATAATAAAATTTCTGACAACTATAATTTCCTTTTTTTTCTATTAGATAAACCACCAATTCCCGATATGTCCAATCTTTAATAAACAATTTCCTATCTACATAAGTCAAAAGCATAATTTACATTATCAAATCACCTTGTTTGTTATCGTCATGTTCAAGGTTAAAACTGTCCCATATTTTTGACAAGAGGAAGGAAAAAACAGAGCAACCGCCAATTTATCGCACAATTAAGGTAAATTTTAATCAATTTCGTATTATTTGTGTTTGATAGTGGCGAAATGATTAAAAAATATTTTTCGTAGTAAACCACTTGATAGTAGTATCGATACAAATCAAGATGAAGTAAAAAGAAGTATTTACGATTGAAAATGACCATGATTTGTGAATTGATATTTCTCTCACAGTAACTTTTTCTTTTTTCTCCTCTGATATAATTATTGATGCCATTCAAATTATTTTCTCCCCTTTTGCTCAACAAGTTCAATATATGGTACATTGTCTCGTTTTCTCCAACAATTCTCTTTGAGTTGCACATAGCTCTTGTTGTATCGTATCTCGCGTTTATGACGCTAACCGATTAAGCGGTGAATGAAATTTCGGTCGATGTGAAAATCCGTGTGCACTGCTGCAACTATTTACAGAACACGAATTGAGAATACACTTAATATGTAGCATTATTGATTTGGGGAAATTCTCTCGATATGTGCAGCGACTTGCATGACTGCTGGTAAAAGTGGCTCTATGCGTGACTTAATATTTTTCTAGTGCCCAATCAGTCGATCACAAAAGTTGTATGGAACCTTTGCCAAAATTGTGAGAGGACAACATTTTTTTCTTGTTCTAGCTGCACTTTTTTTTAAATTTGAAGCGAAAGGCTCGTAGTTATGACACTTTTTCCCTTCCAACTTTGTACCCGATTCTCTTTCATCCTTCATTGCAAGATACAAAAGTGCAAATCAGTTCATATGAGTGAAGTACTTCACAACTAGTCATTCACTTTGAACTGTTCACTTACATTATTCTCTTCTCCAGCCAGCCGTTCAGTAGTCACTCACTAGTCAGACAGTCGTTCAATTGTGATGGTATGTCTGGATTGGCTTCTAATTGAACTGCAGTTCACTAAAATGACTGAGTTCCTTCAATTACTCACTTCAATGAAGTGTTCTCTTAGAGTAGTTTACTCGTGATCAGCCCATCTCTAGTATGAATGAAGTTTCATACCCCATGCAATGGAGAAATTAATAAAAACAAAACAGCATGAAAAATTACCATATTTTTAAGGACATTTGCATGCAAGCTAAGCTATCTGCGGATATGGGTCGAAAGACTCATCGATACTTCTTTTCATCCAACTTTGTACCCGATTTCCTTCCCTTCTACATTGCTTGGGAGGATTTTATACCTAGTGCAATGACGAAATTAAAAAAAAAATATACATGCATGACTATATTTTTTAAGGACTTTCGTATAGGAGCCATTTTACTTTATTATTTTTTAATAATAAAGTATTTAAATATGGGTTGAAAAGATCATCGTTATTTTTTCTCCCCCAACTTTGTACTCTTTAATCCTTTATACCCAGTGCAATGGTAGAATTAAAACAAAACAAAATTCGTGCAAAGTAACCACATTTTTAAAGGACATTTGTATGAGAGCTATCTAGAGATATAGGTCGATTTTACACATTATAGAACCAAATTGTTCACCCAACTTATTCATACCTACAAAATTTAAAATTTCCGTTTTGGCGCAGACTGACGGATTTGAGGTACGGTAATGTTACTTATGAACTTGGATTCACATTCACATTGGATTGAAGTTATAATTTGAGTTGTGTTATTGAGTTATTTTATTCGTGAGATATAAAGACTATTTCTCTGTCCAAAAACTCGAAATCCAGTTTCACTTCAAGCGTTAAGTTAAGAGTCGGTTTCCTCTCGTCTAATAAATTTGCTAGGCTGTTTTCACGTTGAATATGGTGGAAATCAAAATATATAGTAAGTCATTTATGTAATTTCCATACAAAAGTCCCAGATAAATTTGTGTGTGTTTTCTGATGGATCGCACAATAACTCAAATCGTTAAGCAACGAAGTCAGAATTTCACACAAAAAATTGCTTATTGAAAACAAGTCGTATTCCTGCATTTAGCTTCAATACAAAAGTATTTAACAATAAGTGAACGATTACCAGGAACCCCGTAAGCATATGTAGAAATTTAAAATATTGCTCACTATAATTATTCAGCATTTAAAAGTAAGCAAACCAAATCATGTTACTTGAGTTGCCATACAAATATTCGTGAAAATTTTTTTAAAGTCATAAAATGAAATGGAAACAGAAGCAAAAAAATGGGCATGTGTTTGTAGTTCTCGATTTAAAGAGATGGAACTGAAAAGATTGTTGAGCAAAACGCATAACAAACTATAAAAACGCATTTCAATTCTTGCTACAGAAGAAAGTTTAAATGTTTTAGACAATTGCTAATCCTATTTTTAAAAGTTGTCTGACGTCAGCCGTTCAAACGTAAAACATTAAAGAAAATCAACGTATTGATGTTTTGCTACAGACAGCTAAGAGCTACTAGTAGCTAGCGTTTTCATATGCAAACTAAGGCGTGATAAACTAAAATATTTTTAGTTTACATTTTCATAGCTCGCTCTGAAAAAGCGCTTCCGATACTTTACAAGCGTGAGCTGTTTGTCGCGCTTACGTAAAAAAAAGCATTCGTTCGCGCATAAATTGATAACAACATACATAGTAAGGAAATTGCGCTTTAGAATTACTTAACATGATTTAAAATAAGAATATCTGATCGAAACAAGAATGAGACACGTATGAGTCGTCTTTACGTAGGGTAGTTAATTTAGTGCGATTTTAATTTCCGAGTCACCGATGGGTTCACATTCAGGGCCTAGTGTAGTTCATGGCTGTTGCTGTGTATTCTGATCATGCCTTTGTGAAAATAATGTCGATATTGTTGATGTTCTTTGTCATCAAGTTCCTACATTTGTATGATGAGGATCTTTTCCAGAATATAGTTAAGGTGTGGCGTATTAAAATACAAACGGACAGAAAGCATATTGAAATTATAAACGCATCTCAAAAACATTTAAATATATAAATACTCTACCTATGGAATATTCACTTCATTGCAACAAAAAAATGCAGTTAAATGTTATTTTTAATTTTAATCAAAGCAAAATTTACATGAACGATGGATTAAATTCAAACAATCACAAATAAATTATAAAAATCACCAATTTAAAATGCAGTGATAGCCATTCCCTTCTAAAATTCAATGCCACGACCGTGTATTGTCCGATCCAGACAACAGTCTCTGTCTATTTGAATTCTAAATAGAATTCATATAATAATTTTTTCATTAATTAATTTAAAAACAAAAGAGGTACAAAGGTGAAAAAATACAATAAAAAATTGTCTGTTAAATAGCAAAAGTGCAACAATGAATTCGATCGGTTCCGAACTGGAAAACGGCTTCATTTCGCAACAAAGCGTGATATGCGCACATTGATCCGGACAATAGCATACTAAATACTTTATTATTAAAAAATAATAAAGTAAAACACTAAGCCTAGTATGTATTATATTCTATGCCACGCTGTCAAATATTTGACTACTTTCCCTGGCCAAATTTTTCTTTGTTACATTATTTTATTTGCTCTACACAAAGTCAATTTTGATAGAACTTTTCGTCAAATTTTTTTGGCAAATATTTGACAGCATGGCTTACAGTATAATACTAGCTTAAATAGCCAAATATTGAAGAGGAAAGTCGAGGCTGAAAACAATTCGGATTACATGAATTGAGCTTGATAGCAATATTGTGCTGCCCTTGAATACATCATGAATTTCGGTGATTTCATTGGAGTATAAAAAAAATTATCAACAAGGGTGTTTCTACCCCTGCTTGTGTACGCCGCTAAGGCATAAATAAATTGACCCAAAGCTAGGTGGATTAAATTGGAAGAAACTACCAAAGCTAGGTGGATAGAATTCTCAGAAACTACTTATAAAATAAGACACCAGGGAAACTAAGCTAAAAAATTTCAATCTTGTAGTATTTTTCTTTTAATATTAGGTGTTTAAGATTGCCAAAATTTCACAAGACATAAATTTGACGGATTTATTTCATAAAACTGATACAAGTTAAATTTTCATGTTAATATCGCATAGTTGGCATCAGTTCACTTTGTACCTACTGAAGCTTTAATTTCAAAGTGATTTTATAAAAAAAAGTCACTTGAAATTGAGCCGCTCTTGTATTACTGGAAAAGAATCGAACATTTTTCGGTCCGTCGATCCGCTTTTGAACTAGCGAACTATTTTATTCGATCATTAAATACTGAGAGAATGTGCCCAACATTAGTAATTGTTACACACATTGTTATACATAGTTTTTTACGAAGTAAACTTCAAGTTAAAAATTTGGTTGAAAAATTATATCACAGTTTTGCTCATTTTAACATATAAACTACATTAACTATAAATCGGATTGGTAGAATACGTCATTGAGTGGAAGAAGTGGAACTCATTGAAGAAAATCTTGAGAAACCTCCCCATATCTTAAGAGCCTTTTGGACCTCATATCTTAAGAATTCATTAGTTTGATCACTTTAGAATCAGTTCGCCGTACGCAAACTAGTTTGAAGTCTCGTAGCTCCAAGACGTTTCAAACTATAAAATTTTTATTTATTTAAACTTTTATTTGTTTAAATCTTTTAGTGGGTAGATTGGTTGAAACTTTTGAAATGGTCACATTTTAGGCAGTTGGGAATGGAGGAAGGAGGTAGAGGAACCGTTTTAGATGAAAAATTTTTGTTTCTGTATCTGAGGAACCGCTTAGGCTGGGAAGTTAGAACTTGGGATGCCATTTTTGATGGGAGTAGCGAGGTAATGTGACGGAGGGATTGTATCTCAGGAACTGCTTATGCTAGAAAATAGAAACTTAGTATGAATATGTATACATATATTTTTTAAGAGTAGTCATCTATAGATGAGCAGTCATCTATATATTTTATATGTATGCAAATAGAAAATAATCGTCAGTAAACTTTAACAGTATCTTAAAAAATTCAAATATGTTTTATCCCAAGTGAAATATTTAGAACAAACTAATGTTGATTTAAAATATTTAATAATCAATTGCAGATATTTTCATCACTTTTATAAGTAGCGTACAGATAACTTATCTTGAAAACCATACCAGAAAAAGGAGGACATCCAATTGCAATTTTAGCCGACTTAATCTAGTTTACTCTACGAACATTTTGTACAAGCTGTACAATCATCAAGGCTATTAATCAAAATTTTCATAAGAAGGTTATCGAATGTGGCGTTCTAAATTTTTCTAGTCAATTTTTTTTTTAATACCTTCGCAGCTTATCTGAATCTAATCAGACTGAGTACTCTATGGATTTGGAAAAACACCCAGATATATTGAGACTTAATAATTTCTATTTAAGAACGCATAGGCGAAGGAAATATTAAGGTCGAATGCACGATTAATGAACATTTCAAACAGGGTTTCTACGGTGTGCCACTTGTTTGTTGAAGATTAATTTCGACCATGGATATCAATGGAAGTACGATACTATAAATTTATTAGGATCAACTTTAATCTAACTTACTTTTTGGGAGCGATTGATTTCAATTATTTAAAATACTGGATATTATTCAGGTGATACATTTGAGTTATTGACTGATCTATTTATAATTTATATATTTAGTGTAGATTTTAGTTTACAATCGAGTTAGGATAGAAGATAAGATAAAGATAAGAAATATGTCTACTATACTCGTATTTCGAAAAAAAAATACATTTACTATATTAAAAAAAAATTACTATACGATAGATAGTACAAGTATGTAGTGTATTCGATAAGATATGTTTAGTATGTACCTATTAGAAATGGACCGTTCACGAGTGAACTACTCTAAAAGAGCACTTAATTAAAGTGAGTAACTGAAGTAACTCAGTCATTTTGGTGAACTGCAGTTCAATCCGAACGGTGAATAAAAAAAATGAAAAACTATGAAGAGAGAACTGTACGAACACGGTGAGAAGAGGGACAGACCAGAACCAACCATCTTCTCGTTTTGTCCGTCTCCGTGTTCCTCACGAACACCCACAGCGGAAACACAACTTAATTCTTCACAAAGTAACAGCTCTTCTCTCTCAGTGGTTTATTATATATTTCATTCATATTCATTTCATATGCAGTGCGTGAAGATGTATTCATCGTTCTTCTTCCTGTTTTCAACCCACAAGCTCAACTGAACGGCTGGTTGGCTTCTCTAACCCACACACACCAGCTAAATTGAACGACTGACTGAATAGTGGGTGACTACTGAACGGCTGGATAGAGAAGAGAAAAAAAATCAAATGAACAGTTCAATTGACATACTTAACTGAACTAACTCTTTAAAGTGAACGATTAGTTGTGAAGTACTTCACTTCAATGAACTGTTTTCACCATCTCTAGAGTTTCTCATCCATGAACAGTATTGAACCCGGAAAACTTGTATTTTCATTTAGTTCAAATTAATCTAAAAAAGTTTTCAAATTACACTTTTCAACTCTAAAATTCATCAGAAATGTGTACGCATTTTTGTGATTTTCACCATTGTGAGAGTATTGTGAGAGTATCATGTACCTACACTGAGAGTATCATGTACCTACACTAATCGTACATTAAATGACATACGATGAGATACGATTGAAGCAAAAACATCCTACTAAGAGCACATCAATTAAAAAATATTAAGATTTTTTCCCCTGTTGTTTTTGCAATTTTTCATTTTTTAATATCACTTTTATACAACACAAAAAAGGAATGTGAAAAAAATGGCGGATAACTAAAAAATGGAAAACGATGAAAAAAAAAAATGAATGGATTTGAATTCAGCGCAAAAAAGACAATAGAAAACTGTGTCCACATCCTTGATGATTTCGCAACCCTTAATTTTGTTCACCAGTGTTATTTAACGAAAATTTTAAACTATTTCAAAACAGTTCAAACTTTTACAAAATAGTTCAAGTGTAAATCTTAAAATTTTTCAAATAATTTGGCAATTGGTTCAAATTTTATTCCATGAATGTTGGATGTTGTTTTAAACATGTTCGAAATAAGTTCAAATGTATATTCTAATCTAAACCAAGTGATTTAAAATAATCTCAGAGAAGTTTCAAATAATTTGGCGAAGATTTCAAACTATTTCAAAAGATGTTCAAACTAGGCTTGTGTAGTTCGCGAACGAACTAGTTCAGAGGAGCGTTCCCATAACTGAAATGAACGAACTAGTTCGTAGTCAGTCCCGCTCCTAGTTCGTTTTTCATTGCCGTTCGGAACTCTGTGAGATAATGTACTATAGTAGATCTAGTGTTTTATTTTGGTCATAATGTTCCACTATATCTACTGAACTTTTTTTTTTTTTGCTCATCATGTTCCACTGGATCTGCTGTAGGCTTCCGCATTTTAGTTCATCATAGTGAGCGATCATTTCCGATTGTCGATCCCTCGCGAACTAGTTCGTTCTTTTAGTTCATAGCTCATTACTTCAGGGGAGTACAGTGATGAGTAGTCGTAGTTCGAAGACAGTAGATCTAGTAGAAGATGATAACCATCGTTCACTATGGTGAACTAAAATGCGCAAGCCTAGTTCAAAATGTTACAAAAAGATCGCAATAAAGGTATAATTTAAGTTCTTGTGTATACAATTTCTCCGCTGCATTCCGTACACCCAGCAAATGAGTTTAATGCCACACACTTTCATGAGTTTTTGTAGTCAATCTAGAATTCAAAGCATTATGTAAAACGTGTATGAATTCTAAACTATAGTGACAATAACCTATTGACGATATTAGTAAATATCCTTTTACGTTTTTGCCAAATGTACTAATTTAACATAATAGATAAAATCAATTCTAGAAACCAAGAGTTCATTTTGGACAATACTACAGTTTGGTCAGGACCAAATTCAGACTAAGCCCAGCAGAATTTATAGTTATGATTATACTTTAGTATCATATTACGACCCAAGACCATTTCTAAGGCGACTATACTACGATTCTTGTATACATAAACATAACTCGAAACCACAAATATGCATAGGTACTATGATTCAACTTCCATCTGAAAAAAAACTGTCTAAATTCCAATTTTTTGTTTTAAACCAGATTCAGACCATAAAAAAAAATATCTTCTACTCGTGGACTAAAAACCATGTCATTGAACTTTTGTTTACATTCATCACAACAAACATATTAGAAGTTGCATATTTAAATCGTGTGACAAAAAAGTCCCAACACGCTTTACCACGAAAACAAACCTTCAAAAATAAAATATATATAATTAATAATCGAAAAAAAAAAAAAAACTTGGTTTCATCTTAAAATTTCATCATCTTTCTTTCATTCAAGTGAAGTAAACAATACTATAATTCTAAATTAAAATGTTTATAAAATAATAAATTTCAAATAAAGCAGGTAAACACAATTCCAATGCTACATTCTTACATTTACGTGACGATACTAAAGAATTTTATTACAAAATCGCAAAAATAAATCAAAACAAAAACAAACTAATATATTGATGATAACAATTGAAAACAAACTGACCGGTACAATTAAAAAAAATAAATATCACGCGTGAAGGGTTGCACGTAAGTATAGTGGGTCGATATTCTTAAGAGAACAACAACTATATCACGTCCGAGCATTTGTAATGTGAAATGTACTTATACTACACTATAATTGTTATTCGTAAACATGCTGACTTCGAAATGTATAGAAACAAGTTTTAAAATTCAAAAACAGCACAGCGATATGAATAAACTTTGTTATGAGTGTGGCTTTATCAAACACACACGATCTACATTATTTACATATGATATACTCTAAGAGTCTAGATCCATCTAGCTATACTTTATATGCAAGAATGAAAAGTAGAATCATCTACAAAAGCCGCACATACTCTGGCCCAAGATTTCAAAACTAAGTAGGTAAACAAGATTCTCATATAGCTTTATTGCAAGAGCTTTATATTATTTACCCCACAACTACATGCATGCAACAACAAAAAACCTAACATTTGATAATAAACACTCATATACCAGTTTGTTGATTTCGAATCTATATGTATATATATTTTATCAACTATAGCTAAAGATGTTTATTTACACAAATTAACTCACGCTATGCCTTTAAGTGATATGGGCATGCGCAATCGAATGATCGCCAAACCATTTATAAGACGCTCGCGATCGCATATTGATTTTAGTTTGAGTTCAAATCTCGAAGAAGTTCGGTATTATACGACTAGAAAATTCAAAACGTATAGAAGACTTTGGATTTAGATCGAGAATTTTTGTTTAAAAAAAAATAACGTGATTTAAATAAGTTTCAAATTTGCAATTAAAAGTATATTTTCAAAATAAAATAAAATTACAAAATTATCAACTATAGTGGAATTTAATAAAATAATAAAATTTAAAAATTTAAAATAAAATTCAAAATTTTTTGTAATAAAGCTGTGAAGTTCGAAGAAAACTAAGTTTCAAACCGAAATAAATTAATATCAAAAATAAATTCATAACTAAAAAAATCACTTTTTAAACAACAAAAATGTCTGCATCACCAATGGCCAGACAAGCATGCTCGCATGCTCAAGTAATTCCAACCCGGAAAGTGTTAGTAACCGATGCATCACAAATGCCTGATGTCTACTCGCAAACACCCGGCGGAACTGTGTACTCTACAACTCCAGGAGGTAAATTTAATCAATTTTCAAAAATGTTACATATTCTTCAAATTAGTTTCAAAAATTTTCAAAAAATATTTCAAAACGTGTCAAAATAGGGGAAACAAGTTCAAAACTAATTCAAAAACGTCCCAAATTCGATACAATGACATCTTATTCATTCAAAATGTTTCCAAAATAGTTTTTAAAGTATTTCAAACTACATTTCAAAAACAATCCAAATTGTTATAATTCTTTCAAACCGATCTTCGTTAAAATGGCACATTCAAATAAATTTCAAAATATTTCAAAAAATGTTCCAAACTATTTCAAAAACAGTATGAAATTATTTAAAAAAAAATGTTCAATTAGTAAAAAAATTATTTGATAAGATCACAAACTATTTCAAAAAGGTCGAAAATTCTTTTAAATTTTTTTGAAATTATATAAAAAAAAATTCCAATTACGTTTACAAAACTATTTGACATTTTTTGGAAAGTAATTAATTCCGGAAATTAAAAAAATAAGGTAATAACAAAATAGCTTACAAATTGAACTTAGCTAAATTTCAGGAAGACCATGATTTACAACAACCTCTAAAAGATAGATAACATTAAAAACATAGCCGGTCTTTTGAAAACAACTTCATATATTAGTATATTAAATTTTGCCGGTTTTTTTTTATTACTTAACGACGTAGTAAAACCAACCCACCACAAAGTTAAGGTGTTTTATTCTGGACATGTGCTTTCTGTTTATTTCGATAAGAAAAAAAAAGAACAAAATTTAACCACCATATCAATAATTTTATCGAGGTCATATGCCTCTCGACTTTTATCGTTGAATTGACATACAAAGAATTGCGTATGATTTTCTTTCCGAGGAATCAGTCTAACAAGTTTAATTTCGTATTTTTAACGATCATCTCTAAAGAAGCTAATTTATCAGATAAAATTTTATTTTTTAAGAAACGTGGTGAATTTTTAATTTTATTACAAGAAATTCTAAAAATATGTTGAAATCATTATTGAATTTAACGGATTTCAATTCGGAATTCTTATTGGAAAATAATTGGCATTGTTTGAACAAGTTTATGGATTGGTGGTCCAATGCCAAACTTCCGCCAATATTGGCTCGAAAGAACCGTTTATTCAATGGATAAAAATCTATAGTTTGGAACATGTCCAAATTAGTCATAAAATTCTCGCCAAATTTGGCACGAAAAATTTGAAAATGACGGGATATTTAAAATACAATATGTAATTAAATAATTTATCGAACATGTGTATAAATTTACACCAAACGTGGCCTTGAACAACATAAAAATATATAAGAGACTGCAGTAACACTTGGTGCCAAATAAGTAGAAAATTTTTGACAAATTTGACACGAAATTTTTGAGAATTTTCGCATATTGTAACCGGAAAGAAACTGAGGATATGGAATCGAATCCCAGTTAGTCGTGGGCAAATATACCTGGAGTCTCAAACAGCATTTCTAAAGTCGCAGAAGGGGGTCTAATCAAAAATTTTCAAAACCTTACGTCGCAAAAACTTTTATGATTAAAGGTGTTGGTTTAATCGAAAGATATCGTAGATATTTTTTGACAAGGTCACCATCTAAAGTTTCCGACGTGATAAAAAAAAAATCTAGGTCAACGAAAAACTTTTGGCCGTAATTTTCCAGCAAATTATAAATTCAAAATTAATTTCAAACATACGATTACAACTCTAACCCTGAAATTAAAAACCAGTTTAAAATTATTTCTAATCAATTTTGACCAAACCTGAATAAATTTTGACAAAGTTTACAACTATACTTCACGCCTGAATTTATACAATAAATATGAAACGCGTAGTAAAAGTTTATTGGCCAAAATTAAAAATGTTCTTATCATACGGCTAATAACAGCTTTAAATAGCCTGTAGAAAACCCCGATTCAATTTATTTGATAATCTTCAGACAGTGCAATATAAATTTATCTTTAGATTTGATTGAATAGAAACTACGCATTTAACTGGCGCTTCAGTATCAAATGTTGATAAATAAAATTTGAAGGGTGTGTCCGAATAAGAAAATACAACAACATTAAAACGCAATTCTGTCTAGCAAATAAGTTTGTTGACTTAAGCAACAACTTGTGCTAATCAAGTAAATAAACAATTATATTTGAGATTATATTATAATAAAACCGATCAGAAAAAGTCATTCACCTCTTAACTTAAAAAAAAAAAAATAATTTCAAACAAAATGACATCAAAAATAACACAGGCTGGTATAGAACAGAACCTTGTGACAACCCACCATATTTTCGCGATCTTGAATGTAAAATTACACGTTAAATTGCGCATTACTTTTTCTACTTATTTTGCCTAATCATTTGAATCGAGATAAAATTAGACAGAACACACTCTACACAGGATTTACGCATTTTTTTTCTTTTAGGATGGAAGGGGGGGGGGGGGTGGGGTGGCTTTCTTAAAGATTTCACAATAAATTTAACTTGCTGTTTAAATTTATTTGAATTGTGCCAGATTGAAGAGTTTTCGTCATAGTCATGTGTGTTGTACTTTCTTGAATTAGCCCGTGCGCTTTTCAATGATGTTGGCCGCGAAATTGATGTATTCGCAAATAGAACTTTATTATTTAATTGGCACAAGATTTAAACATAGTCGAAGAAAGTATATTTATACAGAAAAATCGGATCAGAACATTTCAATTTTTATACAACGCACGAACAAATGTTCAGGAAGTATAGAAATAATCAATAGTGTTCTTTTGTAAATATTAGCAAGCGTTTAACATGACCCAATTGGTTTTTTATTGCAGACGCCTAAATACATAAATTACTCTCAACTGGTAGAATAGTTCTTATTAGTCAGTCTCACTTTCTAATGATAGAAAGAAGTAGAGCTCAAGTCTACTTTTCCGGAATTTTAAACCTTGACCTGGATGCGATTCAAAACCAATTTTTGAATTACTAGACAAGCGACGTTACCGCAAAGCAAACCTCTATAAGTCAAATTTTTTACATGCATCTCGTTTTGATATGTAGATTTACCCCAAGTAGGATCTCGAAGTATAACGTTTTCTCTAAGTCGAACTCTCTATAACTCACTCACTCGCTTTGATAGAACAATGTTACAATTCGAGTTATAGAGGTTCGACTGTAATTACTCAATTAAATAAAGCAAAATTTTTTTATAATTTAACTAACCCACTTTTTTACTTGTTCACTTTCAGGTACTCGCCTTATTTACGAACGTGCCTTCATGATGAACCTGAAAGCTTCACCACTCAGTCAAACCCCACCGAAAAATCTACCAACATGTTTACTACGCGGTCAACCCAATTCACGATTCACGAAGCGACCATCTCCCGTATCGAAATCACCACCAAAAATCGACGATCACCAGGAACAATTCTTGTTGGACTTATAAAAAAAAATACAAAAACAAATAAAAACAATTCGTTAAAAACGCTTTAAGCAAGCACTTGTGGCTATACTTACCTACTATTTTATATATATATATATTAATAATTGTAAATTAGTTTTTTTGTATAAGATTTATTAAGAAGTAAAAGCAGTCAAAGGGGAATAACCAAAATATTAAAAATATCTACAATTTGCCTTATAGAAATCCTCTTTTGATCTTGTAAAAAAACGTGCACTAATTAATTTTAAATCAAAATTTTGTTTGCAACAATTATTGTATTTATTTTTAATCTTGTTTCTAATTTTAAAGCACCACTTCTAAAAACTTTCAACTCTAATGTTAAAAGAAAAAAACAAAAAAATTTAATGTACTGTTATTTACTTTTCATATTATTTTAGTCATATTGACTTTTTAATTTCTTTTTAATTTAAAAACAAAATAAGTTTGCACATCAAGGCAATTAAAAAAAACAAAAAAAAAAATATTCTACTGCAATATAAAAAGTTTTTTACATAAAAAAAAATTCCTACAATTCAGTTATTTTGTTTTATTTTATTATTTCTTTATTATAAGAAAATAAAAGATATTTTTTTAAATTGTTCAAATTAAATTAAATAAAAACAAATTTTATAATACCAAATCCACCGAACTGACACCATCAGAACTCAATTCTTATTCATTCATAACTGAATAATGGAATTTGTTTTAATTTGGTGGATTACTTTGTGATATGATAAAATTAATTTTTTTCATTACTATTATTATTATTATTAGTTTCTTGTAAAGATTTTTTGTATAACTAAAATAGAAGGAATTGAAAACAAATTGCTCTTCTTCGTAATAATTTAAACAATTGTATTTGTATATTGTTATAATGAAATACAAAATTAAGGGAGAACAAAAGAAATGAAAAAAAAACCAAAATAAAATAAATAATAAAAAAAACCAAAATAAAAAAAATTAAATAAATAATAATAAAAAAAATAAATAAATAATAAAAAAAAAATTATCTTTTCATTCTAAAAAATCGTGTCATTTCTCTAACGAGAACGTTATTTTCAAAGAGTTACGCTGAGAAGGCTAAGTATCTTGAAATTGCTTATGTAGCTCCTCTTCCGCCTCGATAAGATGCGATCTGAAGCTTGAGGCTTTATCTTCAACCAGGTCTTATTAACGTCTTGAAGTTCCATCTTGATTGTTCGCTTCCATTCGTCATGATATTTCAAATTCTTTGTTTCGAGTTTTGAACTTGTTTGAAGATTTTTTGCTCTGTCGAGCTCAAGGAATTCTGTTCACAAGGAAAATTAAGAGAAGTCGAAAGAGACCATACTCTCGTTGACATTGAGGACGCAAAGTCGGTATCATTACAGGCCACTATCCAGCGTTTTCCAGTCGGAGATACTGGGGATCCGGGAGGCCTGTCGGACTTTGCAGCAAGACGTTACGCCAAAGCGAAATGTTGTAGTCCTCTCTGACAGCCAAGCCGCAATCATGGCCATTAGCTTCGGCTACCACCTACACTAAACTCGTCGAACAATGCCGAGAGGAGCTAGCCCACTTAGGAAGTCAAGTCAAAGTTACTCTGCTTTGGGTCCCAGGCCACAGCAAGATAGAGGGTAACGAGCGGGCAGACTAATTAGCTAGACAAGGTTCTGCTCTTCAGGGCTCTCTCGTAGAATCCGTTCAGGTCCCACTAGGGACTGTTAAGCGCCAAATATCCACCCACTTTCTCACAAACTCCAGATGGAGAGGACTGACCAACTGCGTCATATCTAGGAAGTTATGGCCATCCTACTCCCGGAGCAGAACAAATGAACTCCTGAGCAGGAGCCGTGTGGACGTCTCCAGAGTCACGGCAGTCAGCACGGGTCACTGGCGGATCGGCGACCATGCGGCCAGACTGGGTATTCCCTTTAACGTCAATTGCCGCAGTTGTGGGGATGCAAATAAGAGGGAAACTGTTATCCACCTTCTTTGCGGGTGTCCCGCCCTAGCTAGAGCCAGACTTCGCGCATTAGGCAAACCCTTCTTCAATAACCTTGAAGAGATCTCGAAAAACAAGATAGGAGAACTGAATATTTTCTTGAACAGCTCTGGATGGATATGATAATCCATTCAAGCCCCAGGTCTCTGTAAAACTATGTATCTACTTCATTAGCACTCAACGACCAGATTAAACGAGTTGTGGTATCAAAACGGCGCTTCCTGTGCTAATTGGGCCTTGTTTTCGGCAGACGAGCCACCACGTAAACCAACCAACCAACAGGCCACTATTGCAGCAGCACAGCACATCTGCAATTCCTATAATAACCACTTGTGACCATGTGACCAAGAACGGCGCTCTGTCTTTTCTGAAACATTGATACTGCTTCTATATACTAAATTTTTTTAGAACAAGGGATAAGCCCTATACAAGATGGGGCTTGAACCCATGACCTCAATGCTAGCCATTAGGGTACCGGTGTCACACATCTTACGTAAGTCAATTAAAATAGCGCAACAGTTCAACTTGCATCTACCGTCCAGCCAAGAGCTTTACTAGCCATATCGATCCAGTGACTGTGCTTTCCAGTTTGAAGATCTTAATAGCGTCTTGCTTTGTCCATCCACTCGACATGGCTGTATAACACGTTATTGTACTATTGTAGAATTCTTTGTTCAAAAAGAGTCTATACATTTTTTAGACGCCTGGACCCACCCACGTTTTCAACAGCAGAGGTCATAATATCACAGGGTGATTCCGAGTCGATAGGACCCAACGGCAAGTAGCATAGATTCCTATCGTTCAAATGAGTCTATCGATTTTTCAGACGTCTATTTTATTATGATTCAACAGAAGCCTTTTTTCGTCTTGCTAAAATATAAAAAAAGAATGGTGATCTACTTAAAAGAAAATGCTACTCTGAAATGTTTTTCACGTTTCGGGAGAGAGAGAAACCCCCAAAAAAGCCAAAAAAAATTAGTCTGTCTATACGCCGTCCGCCATACGTAAAATCGTTTGACGGGTCGTAGCTTCCAAATTCTTTTTTTGATTGGTAGACTGATGGGTGGACCCGTTTAAGTGGCCACTTAAAACTTTCTTTCGATTTTCACGGTATTAAGGTTGGTTCGTATCAGCAGTGATGCCAGATTGTTTGAGCTGAAAATTTTGAAACATGTCCAAAAAATTAAAATAATAAAAATGAATCCTGTCCTCAATGACAACAGTCAAGGCAGCGATCAATCCAACTCGAGATACTGGTGCAAACTGAACAACTGGATAGGTTCATGTATGAAGTTGCTTAACACCAGTTTACTATGGCAAGTTTTGCCTTGTTATAATTCGTGGATATGAAAGTCAGTTCAAGAACGCACTAAAAGAGGAATCCCAGGTAATACAACCGGCTGTAAAGGTGTTTTGGATAATTGCAGAACATATCATCTGATGATGTTCAATCGTAAGGTAATTGGGTATAAGGGAAAGGTTTGAGAGTGGCCACGAGTGGAATTCGAACTCACGACTTTTGGGAGGAAAGCACAAGGCTACCGAAGCCACGATTCAGTGTCCTGGAAGAAGAAGTTATAGCGTCTGAACCTGCCGTCTCCAAATCGGTCTTTCTTCCTCCGTCCTTGGTTTTTTGTCGAAATACCTTGCAATTTCATTGATTTCAAACGTTCAAACCACCATCCTTGGAATAATTGCGCCTGTTGGAGATACCAATCCCACAGGTCATTTTCTTGAAGAGTAAACAAAGCTGTACCTACATTATATAAAGTCAAATGAGCAGAGTTCTTCGTGTGATACCCTCGGCAAAAAATACCTTGGCCTTCGGACTGTCTTCAGCTGACTCCGGTCCCATAAGCCTTTGGGAATTTTAACGATATTTTGCATAAAGTCTTCTTTTTTATCTTTCTAGAGTAATCCTACCAAGTGGATTACTATAGCACTTCTGCTTCTGTTAAGAACACTTTTCATCGACTGATCTTTATTCTTTGGCATAGGTGACTTGAAGATTGCTTGACAATTAAGCGCTAACGGGCCTGCTTAAACAATAGAATGATATCGAGCAAATGACCCATTGTTTATTTCTTAAGACCATGCATGGTAACCATATGCAAAGTTTTGTTCATAAACAATGTCTGACTTAGCGTTTGTGATATTCGAAAATATTTTGAATTACTACGCCCACCTGAAGCATCTTCAAACTTTAGCATATTAAATCGTTTCCAAAATTCAGACAACATTAAAGTGTTAAAATTTTGCCTGCAACGGTTCTGGGCTCCCGGTAGAATTTTGCCCGAAACCAAATAGGAATACCTCGACTTCAGATTCACGAGCTGTGACAAATTCGTAGAAGATGGTATTTTTTTTATCAAACAAGTTATGGAAAAAAATGATCGTGCCTACAACCTATCTCTAAACAATTAATTAAATATTTAAATTTGTATAAGTAGGTCTCAAAAGATTATTTCCATTTTTTTTTATTTGACAAACTAATCCGAAGTCGCAGTAAGTTTTATCAATATTTTATTAGTTAAAATACTAGTTTCATATTTGATGCGGTCAAAAACTTATTTTACAAGTATTGTTATGAATATTTTGTATTGTATAAATGAGTCTGGGATTAATATTTCTATAATTTTATTACAATGTTGACAATATTGTTTTTCTGACTTTGTTTTTATTCGCTGTTATTTTTTTTATAATATTTTGTTTTTTCTTAAATTTTTTTTTTTAATTTTTAGAGTCTAGACTCTAAGACGGTTTTTCCAGCTATTTTTAGTTATTATATAATTTTATCATGTTGTGCTTAAAGTTCAAAACTTTCGAACTCTTCCTATAAATTTAGCCTTCAATTGTACTTATAATATATCCCCTCTCTTTTTCAGTACTTATATCCCCTCTCTTTTTCAGATTCGGCACCAGTGGGGTACCACTATTAAAGGTCGGTTATTAAAACTTTGAAGTGATAAATAATGATGACTGACACGCGTGGTATACAGTGATGGGTTGATTGGTTAGGTTAGGTTACTGCCAATGTGATTCCAGGTGTATACGGGAACGGGGGTGGAGGGGTGTCCGCAATCAAATTTCAATATTGACCAATTTGAACTTCAAATTGACCAGTGAAGTTCGATATTAACTACAAGTAGTTGGTAGTAGTAGTACATATTATATACTACAATAAAAGAAGAAAAAAAAGATTCATAGTAGAATAGGAAAAAATTTGTAATGTAATGGACTCTACAAGACCAATTTTCTATTGTGCAAAAATTAACACCACCCTCTCTGTACCATAAAGTCTTATTTTTAGAACGTGCCGCTACTATAGCTCTACTTAAATACCAAGTTTCAGCTATACATCATTAGTGGTTCTCGAGATATAAAAGTCGGAATTTTTCATTCTCTTCTACCCCTACAATTTTTCCCGTATAAATTCTAAGCTTCTATCTTCGAGCGTTTCGGAGGTAATGTTTTTTTTTCCACACCCTCCAGTAATATCGACAATTTTTTGCAAACTATCCAAGTTTTATATAAATTTCAAGTTTCAGCTTTCTAGCATTAACGGTTGGTCATATCTAAAAAAGAAAATTTTTTCATCTAAAACGCTCTCCCAACATCTCCACTTATAATTGACCACACAAGAAGAAGCCACTTAAAGAGGATCCACCCGGTCTACCCACTGAAAAAATTTCAACTTTCGACCGGAATGTGATTTAAAGCAGGGAGATGGTCTAGTCCGAATGCTTTTCAACTTGGCACTAGAGTATGTCATCCGAAAAACCACAGTCGACACCAATGTGACACTACTATTCCAGTCGACACAACTAGTAGCATACGGTGATCCTTCCCTTTGCTAAGGAGGTATTTATTAATCTTGACTCCGCCGCGAAAGAAGTCGGATTACGCATAAACGGAAGTAAAACCAAAGTAATGACGCAAACAAGAAAGAGAACGGCAATCAGACAGAATATAACAATTGCGGAGAATAATTTGGAGAGTGTGGACAACTTCATATATCTTGGTGCTAATCTAGCAAAAGACGGCAACGAAACGGACGAAATCAAACGAATGGCAATGCATTTTTTTTTATTAATTTTCATCCTTAAGTTATTGAAAATACGTGGACAAAAGGATATTTCGATATCGAATGTATTTCACGAGTTACAGACCGATTTGTGGAACGGTGGAAGAAACTTTAAATACGATTTTTTATAACGTCAAACTTTACACGCGCTTTTCTCGAAACCACTTTTTCCGGAGCGCGGTACGTTCTACAGCTTCAACGAATGAACCGATTTTAATGAATAAAAGCTTAAAAGAAAGTAAATTAAATTTGGAGGCCCTAACGTCCAGCTTTTTTGTTTTTTTTATTGCACATTTTTTTATTTGAGTTTTTAAGCCAAAAAAGAGTGAACGCCAATCACGGCCTTACGTCATGGGAGCTGGAGCCGCCATTTCGCAATATTTTTTTAAAAAAAAATTCGCAATTATTCTTTATTTGTACCTCAATAGAAGTCGCCAATAGTTTTTTCCATATATATTTATTTTATATCCCAAAAAAATCCTAAATTGAGGCATTTTTCGGGACTCTCAACTGATACCTGGCCTTAAAGGCGAAGCGAGTGGTAATATGCCAGTACGCAAATCACGCAAGCGATGGGAAGACTCGGTTGATGAAGATAGCAAACCCATCTTAAAACTTAGCAGCTGGAGGACGCTTTGTGGCGACCACTTCAGGAGGCCAGGACCTGCTTTGGACTGCCGCGCCATTGATGATGATGAGCTGAATGGGCTTGGAAGCTACGAGTCTTCAAACGATTTCGCGCAAGGCGGACGGCATATAGACGGATTTAATTTGCGTTGGTGCCTGCTTGTAATTTGAAATTGATCACTATACTTTACTATATTAAAATAATAAAGAAAAGGATTGAATTCATAAGCTTCTGATAGTTAGAACCGACTTGTATCGTTCACATTCTTTGACGTGCCTTCGTTTCGAATGGAATCATTATTATTGTTTGTAGAGAGATTTAACTTTTTTTTATCGATCACCGGTCGATAATTGATGGTGATCGGTCGATATTATCCTTTCTTTTGAAGTCATATTCATGAAATTACTACACACCAATATTTTATATACACTTACGCACGCTTTGGATTTTGTAACTGGAAAGCAAATGAAGTTGGAGATTGGAGACCAACACTAATCACGCAGTATGAAAAAACCTTCACAGACTTTCGTTCAACGCTACTACACTCTAGCTTTTTCGTGCTGATGAATAGACGCGTTAAGATGAATTGGAAATTGAATTTCGACTGCAGTAACAGTCTCAGACCAGTGAAAAATGAAAACGTTAAGAGATTGCCTAAAAATCTGCGATACTTTTCTAGAAATTATTCGGTATTTTGATAGCCTTCTAATGCTTTTATAATACTTCGTCTTCAATAAAGAAAACGGTCTATTATATGTAATTATAACTTATTAGGTGATAATATCATTTGGAGGGGAGGGCGGGTTAATCCCCAAACCCCCCACTGCGACCAGGTTAAGCAAGTCGTGGTACAAAACGGCGCTTTCTGCACTAATTGTGGTCTGTTCGACTGATGGGCCACCACGTAAACCTACCAACGAGCACATCTGGTTTAGATGTTCAAGGTTACGTCGACGACATAACCATCAGCAAGTTTGAAGACACTATCTCAAACATACTGCAAAGAGGACAAGATATGGTAGCACTCTTGTCAACCTAAAAAAGACGACTATTGTTGCTTTCGCGAAAAAGAAAAACCGGAGAAAACACGTAAGCCCAAAAGTTTCTGGTGAAAGGATCGAGTCTCCCGGTGAAGTTAAATATCTGGGAATAACACTTGATGCTAAGATGAACTGAAATGCGCATATTGAACCCACTACCGAGAAAGCTAGGATTTCTCTCGCTAGGATTTTTCTCCGTATCGTGCCGGGAAACTTTACAGAGTACAGACCCAACTAAGCAACCTCCAAAGGTTGGCCTATATTACTAGGACAATGCGAACCATTCCTACTGCAGCACATGACTTGATCTTAAACTTTTCACCTCTACACCTGTACGTTCAAAAAGAAGCCAGAATCATGACGTACCGACTTCTAACTTCTGAGGATACGGAAGCAAAGTAAACAGCCTCCACAGATTTGTGGTCAAAAACTCCAAATCTGCTTAACGTTCGATAACTCTAGAACGCCTAGACCTAGGCTCTTGAAATTTTGAATCTGCATCGAATTTGTAAGGACTGGAATTTATGCAGGTCACTCAACAATATGGAATCACTTCAATAATATTCCTGAAAACACTGACTACACCCCTCCCAGTTATGATTTTGACAAAAACTTCCTGATAACCATCCCAACCCGTCTCGAATGGGAAAGGGATTCGGTGCGGATGGAAGAGTCCGTCCACATATACTATACGGACGGCTCCAAAACTGAAGGCGGGGTAGGTGGAGTTGTTTTCTCTGATATGCTTAACATTAGCAGCTCATTCCGCCTTTCGGACAACTGTAGTGTCTATTAGGCGGAGCTTATGGCGATCACTAGGGATATTAACATTTTCACAGACAGCCACGCGGCAATAAAATCCTTGAAATCGGCCTCGACAACATCAACATCAATCTCTTAAGGAGATGGCAGAACAGTCCAATATTCTTCTGCGCTGGGTGCCAGGACACAGAAATATTCCAGGGAACTGTATGGCTGACGAACTCGCTCGGCGCGGTACTATCCTTCAGATTATGCCGGAACATCGGAATCTGGGTGTGCCTCTCTCTGCATGTAAACTGCTACTGGGATTGAACTCAGTTGAGAAAACCAACTCAAGATGGGCGGACGGTATTACATCTGGCCGAAGCTGGATCTAAACCGCTCTAAAAGGCTGACTTTGCTCAAAAGGGCGAATATCAGCACCAGAGTCGGTGTCCTGACCGGACACTGTCTTATAGGTCGGCATGCTAAAAGACTCGGCCTCTTCTCAAACGACTTCTGTAGAAGCTGCCTAGATGAGGAAGAGGAGGATACAGTGCTTAATCTTCTCTATACCTGTCCAGCTATGTCCGCTAGAAGGAAAGCTCATTTTGGAGCTTACTTCTTCAACAGTCTCAGTGACCTTGCCGAAACGGAGGTCGCAAGAATCCAACGCCTCAAGCTCTAAATGGTAGGAGTAGGACCGGATTCAATGATCCTGTGGTAACACAACGGACCTTCTTAGGCTGGACGCACACTGAAAGAGCAAAAACAGTTTTAGTCAAAAACGTTTTTGACTAAATATGACTATGTCGCTGTTTCAATAGCAATTCAATGATCAGAGCATACTGATTAGTCGCGTGCCTTGAAGCTCGTTTAGATGCGTTTAGTCGCAATTACGCTGCTCGACGTCAATAGCTCAATTCTGTGGTAAAAAGCGATAACAGCTTAAGTCGAGAAAATAATTAGGCGTTTACGTGTATCAAAATTGATAAATAAACTAATAAAAAATATATTAGGAGATCTGATGTTATTGAATTTAATAATACAACACAATAATAATATATTATATAAGATAAACATCTATGAAACAATGACAATTCTTTTAAAAAATGCAATTGAAAACTTGAAAAATGATTTTTTCTTATCTCGACATAAGCTGTTATCGCTTTTTACCACAGAATTGTCGTTTCATGTCGAAACATTTTAGGGTTCATACTACTTTGGACGTTAAAAAGTTCTATTTTTAGGAAAGTTTTTAGAAATCTCAATATATAAAAATGAATGTTTGTTTGTCTGACCCGTATACGGGTCGTATACTCATCCGATTGCGATGAAACTTTGGTGATTTGTTGAGGGCACGTCCGAGATGGTTTCTGCGTTAACAAAATCATTTAACAATTGGTGGTACGCGAGTTATTTCAACATTTGAGTGTTTTTCATATGATTTAGCGGCGGTTTGTTCGTTTTCGGTGTATTAGTTATGCGTTCCTATTACTAAAATAATAAAGTGGATGGTGGATAGAGGATGGAGGATGGGGGATGGAGGATGGTGGATGGTGGATAGAGGATGGATGATGGAAGATGGAGGATGGTGGATTGGGGATGGGGGATGGAGGATGGTGGATAGAGGATGGAGTAACGGGAGCAACGGAGCAACGGGAGAAATGGGAGTAACGGGAAAAATGGTAGCAACGGGAGTAACAGGAGCATCGTAAGAAACAGGAGCAACGGATCAACGGGAGCAACGGGTGAAATGGGAGCAACGGGAGAAACAGGAGCAATGGATCAACAGGATAAACAGGAGCAATGGATCAACGGGAGAAACGGGATCAACCGGAGCAACGGGAGCAACGGGAGTAACAGGAGCGATGGAACAACGTGAGCGAAGCACTTGTATCTCGTTGGGAGAAGTGTATTTCATATGCTGGTGACTATTTTGATTAATAAAATTAAGTTTTATAAAAGTTATAATTGTTTGAAATTGCACTACCAAAAACGACATTTCATCTGCAACAACCTAATATGTATGTATGTACATATGTTCCCTAAAGACTCCTAAGATTACAGCAATGTCGGAAGCTTCGTCGTGCGACATTTCTCTCAAATTTGTGTACACTTTGAAAGAACAGAAAAGAGTTATTCCGATACAAAACATGCAAAAACCGAAAAGTTCACAAAAATAGAGCTCACCTTTGTTCGAAAGTCCCAAAAGAATCACCGACAAATGAAATTTCGCGTCAGGTCTGTCGAAACGAAGTGATATTTTATTAAAAGACTGATTGACATTTCAGCTTCAAGTCACGCGACTAATCAGTGTGCGTCTAAAAATTAAACTTGCATTTAAACAAAAACGAAAAACATGTCTAGTCAAAAACGTTTTTGACTAAAACTGGTTTGCTCTTTCAGTGTGCGTCCAACCTTAGGTCTAAGTGTGTTTTCTCACGGGCAGCCACGCGTACCTACCTACCTAAGGCTAAGTTCGTTAGCAGGCAAAATCGTCCTACTTCTTCGGGTAGCTATCATACGAAAAGTCCTTAAAACATGTGTTGAAGAATATTGGCGGATAACTTCAGAAGGGTTAAAGCTACGACTTTGAAATTTTGTTTGTGTTGATTTTCCAATAGTTGGATTGGCTTGCAGCCGATCGTGACTGCAGTATGTTTTTAATTAGTTTTAGTTTCTTTTTCCACGCTTTTTGTAACCGTTCGCAACAGTTTCTTTCGACCGGACGTCACCAGCGCTAACGGTGCCAAATGGAAACTACAGAGTGTGGTTAAAACTCCGACTAAACGTGAAACCGGTTCAAACATTGACTATTTACAAATCCCAGCTGTCGGCGCTGTCACTGTCAGAAAACAGACTGATTTCTTACTCGTCTGACAACAATTTAGGTAAAAATTTTAATTCGACCGACTGCAATTGTTATAAAGGCTTTAATTCATAACTGAAACTCTTCTCATTAGCAGCCAATACGATGCCTGAAGCAGAAGGTCGGTCGCCCATTGCGAGATTCGCGAACTCCGTGCACAGCATACTCGATGGACCAATCACTTGGTTTAGAGGTAAATTAACCCTTTTCCAATTAAATTCGCTTATTGTTGTGGTGCCATTAATCATTTTAGCACCTAATAAGCAAAATACATGCCTGCATTCGACGGAAACAACAATCCAAAGTTACATAATAACATAACCTTAAACTAATCAATTGCTTCGGCTTGGAAATTTCAGAGTCGATCGTTGAGCCGAATCAATCGAAGTACCCGTGGTACCATCAACAATTCCGTCGTGTCCCGACCATCGACGAGTGCTACACGGACGACGAAGTCTGCAAGTTCGAGGCCAATCAACAATTCCGTCGTGATCGGATGGTCGAGAACGAAATCCTCAACATTCTCCGTTTGCGATTCGAGGATTGCGTTATGTACGAGACTCCCGATCACATTGCTAAGTGCACGCCGTTTAAGGATCACTACGAAAATGCCGCGGGACATTGGTTCCAGAAATGTAAGATGAAAAACTGATTAGTGGTAGAAAGGAATAATTTCGAACAATGCGATTTCAGATGGCGATTTAGGGGCTTATGGTGATGCCAAAACGGCCTACATGAAGCAGAAGCATCGCATGCTTTGGGAAAGGCGTCATGGACCGGTCGGAAGTGGCATGAAAACTGAAGGCAGTGCAACTGAATAAGAAACCCTGCGAATAGTGAAAATGATGTAGAGAAAAATACAGAGGAAAAATAAAATCGTAATGGGGATCCCAAAAGTAACGGTTGATCGAAAATGGAGAACTTAATAAAGCCCACGTTAAAAAACTTTAACTGTTGTTCTTTTTCAGAGTTTTCGTCTGCGTTTTGTGTTACATTCGATCGCAAGAAGAAAAGTCAACGTCCAATCCCACATGAGGAACACTTGATTAAATTTTCAGATACAGAAGTTTTATAACTATAACAGAGCTCGGTAAATGGACTCGATGGGTCCGTCAGTATTAATCCACTGTAAAGACTTGTGGGCGAATGTAAAAGAATATTGCAGATGGTAGGTTTGAATAACAACCTGAAGATCAGTTGGATTCCTGGTCACAGTGACTTCCCTGGAAATGAAAAGGCAGACGAGCTCGCCAGAAGGGGGTCGGAGATGACCATAGAGTTGACTGATGAATCGATTCTATGTTTCATTGAACGTGTAAAGGGAATGGTTGATATAGAAGCGCTCAGACAGACGGAGGGGGCTGGGTGAATCTCTCGGGTTGCCGGCAAGCAAGACTCTGCTGGCCGAAACTTGATAGGAGGAACTCTTGCTTCATTTTGTCTTTGGGCAGGAACATATGCAGACAACTTATAGGGTCCTAACGGGAAACTGTCCTTTTGGGAGACATGGAGAAAGACTCGGAATACCCATGGCTGATATGTTTCGCTGTGGTGATGAGAATGTTGAACCGACACTGGAGTATCTAGTGTGTGAATGTGAAAGTCTGGCACGTACCAGATATCGGTACTTAGGGGAAATTCTCCTTGACCGGTCTATCTGAACTTGCGATGATACCTTTACGGAAAACTACTCTCTTCATAAAGAAGAGCAATATTTGGAATCGATAGTCTAGAGCCCGGTTTATACGAGGGGACCACAATGGATCCATAGTGATCTCTCGTGATGGGCTGTGGCACAATGCTCCAGTCCAACATTCTAAACCTAATTCAACGTAATCCACTGTAAGCTCGAGTCTACTTCACCCGAA
Organism: Beris morrisii; assembly: GCA_951812415.1. Lineage (NCBI taxonomy): Eukaryota > Metazoa > Arthropoda > Insecta > Diptera > Stratiomyidae > Beris > Beris morrisii. The sequence continues at coordinate 24,003,277 of OX638311.1, forward strand.
GGATTTTATTCTTAAGCTCTGGAGTCGAAGTCTTGCAAATGGCCCATTATAAGTGAGTTCACGTTCACCTGTAATTCGAAAAATATTGAGCTAATGTTCGAGAGCACAAGAAACAAAACAGAACCGCGACGTGTTTTTTCAGTTGAATAGCGTTTGGTCTAACCTACAAGACAATAGAACCGCATGACTATAAAATTTAGAATTGTAAAAATTTCGCCAAACAGCCTCTGGATTGACATCCGCGGTGAAGGCAGCGTTAAAATTCCATTCAGAATCCGAAATGGTTTATTTCAAATTTTGAAGGTTTGTAGCTCATACACCCTTTGAGCTATTGTAGTAGGTAGATGGGTGCACTTCTTTAAGTGGTGAGTTTTTGGCGAGTAGGAGGGCATTTTAGACAAAAAATATGGGGCCGTATGATGTATTCCGTCGCTCGTCGTTCGCTGTCAACGACACCGACGTTGTCGGTATTTTGGTATGATGTAAACCGACGCGTCGTCATTTTCGGCATTTCAACGACACTTTTCGTACGACGCCGTGTAGGATCGACGTTAAAACCGACCTTGATTTCTTATAATCAAAATATCTGCGGAAAAATAGTTAAAATGTAAATAGAAAAGGTTTTTATGGTTGGCTACATATGTTTTGAGCATTTTATGCTTTCAAAGCAGTACCTATTATATATTACCCCAGAAATTGATAATACACCCAACTCTGTTTTTACACGGTAGATATGTTCCAACAAAAACCGTGTAAAAAAAAAAGTCATGCTACTCATAGTAAAGTAGTAGATGTGTTTCACAATTTAAAAAAGCCGTGTATGTTCAAAAAATAACTACATGCTGTTCAAAAAATTGTGCAAAAAAATTAAGGAAAACCCATATTATGTTAATTCTATAAAATACAATTAATTTATTACATAAACAACATTCAATGTTTCAAAATTCGTTAGTAAAAATTCAAAATTTTAATGAAATATAAAGCTTTTTAACTATCATCATTCAAAATAGGCGAGCACGTTTATTTTTGACTGAATTGCTTTCATATTTCTAACACGTTTAATGAGCTTGAACCTCTAAAGACTTCCGTTCGTTAATAACGTCCTCTGATGTTAGCTTACTTTTTATTAAGAAATCTGTTATCAGATTCCTTTTTTTGGTTTTTCAAGTTGCTTATACATACAGTTCTTGGTACCCAGCGGTACAAACCTGCAGATTACGTTGAAACTTTAATGCTCGTTCTACGTCGGTATCATGAGTGAGAAAATGATGTGCCATACTTGTAGCAAATATTTCAAATCCTTGCGAATTAAACCAGCTTTTAGTTGATTAACTTCACCTTCATCTTCATCATTATGTTCCTCAATATTATTGTTATCCGTTATAATTTCGATCAGATCCTCCTCATCCAAAGGTTTCTCAGTCATCGGTTCATCGATATCAGCGGCATGCATGTTTCCAAAGCCTTCACTACCAATTGTGTATGATAGAGTTATAATTTCAGAGCACAAAACTGATGTTTGTATAACAGAGTTTTCACTGTTGACGCTTTCTGTCCAAATTTTTCTCCAACAAGCATTAAGGGTAGATGTACGAAGTTGTTTTATGGCAAAGGAAGCATTTGTAACACAATCCATTATCGTTTAATTTTTCCATGCTTCTACGATCGCCATGTTTTCTTCCTCGGCTGAATCCAAAATATATTTAAATGCTTGCTTAAAGTAATACATTTTGAACGTTGCTATTATACCCTGATCCAATGGCTGAATCAAGGATATGGTATTAGGCGGCAAAAATACCGATCGGATATTTGGATGATCTCGCACAGGACGACTGGGAGCATTATCGACGAGTAAAATTACTTTGAATTCAAGACCTTTTTGTTCTATACATATATATTTCTTGACTTTAGGAACGAAGCATTCGTAGCACCATTTTTTGAATAAATCGGCCGTCATCCATATCTTTTTATTTGCCATCCCATGAACGGAAAGCTCTTTAATGTTTTGGCCTTTTAAAGCTTGTGGTTTTAACGAAAGGTTGATTAATAAAGGCTTTAAGATCCTATCGCCAGATGCGTTACTACAGAACAAGAACGTCACCCGATCTTTAGCCGCTTTGAAACCACCGGCAGATTTTTCCGATTTTGCTATATAGGTTCTGGAAGGCATTTTCTTCCAGAACCGGCATTAAATATTTGGTCTGGATTATAACCGGCGTCTTCAATTATTTTTAGTAGTTTTACTGGAAAGTTCTTTGCAGCATTTTCATCTGCTGATGCTAGTTCAACTTTTATTTTCACATTGTGAAATGCGTATCTTTTTATGAACCCTGTTAGCCATCCCTCACTTTCTTGTTTGCCTGAAGACTTGTTGATGGCTCAACTTCCTGCTGTCGTTTGTATATTCTAAATGCTTTTTCTTTTAACAGTTTTCCATCTATAGGTATTTTTTTGCTGCTGTAAATTCTCGATCCAAATCACCAAAAGCTATTTCGTTTTCTCTAATAGGGCATTTCGACTGTATGATGATGTATGATTCTTTTTTTTGCAATCGTGTTAGATCAAAAAATTCGTGTAAAAAAGTGGTATTTGTTCTTCATCGTGGACCGTGTTATTTCAAAATCGTGTAAAAAAAGACCGTGTAAAAGGAGAGTTGGGTGTAGCTTCATTTAGACCAAAGGTTTTCATCTAATGTTTTATGCCAGCATAAGTAATATTTTCACTGAAAGTGAGTCGATATCCGTCGATTCGGAAAATGTTTCTGTTCATAAATATGTTAAATATATTTAATTTTAGAAACCCGGTCATGAACAATAAAATGCAAGTTGAGTATTTAGTGGAGTTCATGGCTCAACACACGGACCTTGCAAAAGGTATTTTGTATTCATCGCAAGGAGCATCCAAATCGAAAGAGCTGTGGACAGACAACGCTAAAGGAACGACTGAATGCGCACGGTCTCTCCGTAAGAACAGTTACTGGGTGGCAGAAAATCTGGCGAGACCAAAAATACATCACCAAAAAAAAATTGTCTAGCAAAAATTCTCTTTAACAGTGTACGCACGAACGACACAGTTACGGATTGCCAAACTGGACGACGCGACGTTCGTCGAAGCTGTCGATGCGAACGTCGCGATGTTCTTTACATCATACCGCCCCCTGATTTTTTTATGTCGGAACCCGCTTACGTTAGGATAGGAAGCCATTTGCAAAAAATTAAACAATGAAATTCGAATCAAAAATGAAGCAGTGTGGAGCGCTTGAACCAGAATATTCTATTTGATTTTGTTTCTTTGCGTTTTCTCACTTAATTTAAAAAATTTCGAGTTTTCAGCATTTTTCCTGGTTTGGTTTTGTTCTTTGCGTTTTTATCGTTTGATTTAAGGATTTTTTCCCAGTTTTTAAAATGTTTTAGTTTTAGGGTTTTCAGCTGCGTAAAAGCTCTAAGTCGAATGGCTGCCAGTTGTTTGCCAAGAATGTCTAGGGGTGGTAGATGGAAATGCTACAGCAGAGTTTTTCTCAGATCCCGATATATGCCGATTATTGTACCATCCCTAGGGCGATAAGCCGTTTTATCTAAGGCCGTCCACCAGACGATAAATACCATATATTAGTGTCGGCCTGAGGGTAGTAAACTATTCGGCGTTGCATGCCCGATTTTTGCCAATGACATTTTTGCGAGTGAAGCGCGATTATGGCTTTCCTCACTCGATCCTGATGGAAGTTAAGTTTCCAGTGTAGCTTTCAATCCAAAATAAGACCCAGGTAGTTTACAGTGTCGGTGGAAACTAGACTGGTGCCACAACAAAGTGGATAGTGGGGAATTTCGTATTACCTGGTGAAGAGGACTAATTTAGTTTTGCATGGGTTCACGTCCAACTCGCATCGACGACACATTCGAGAACCGTTGGGAAAATCTTTTGAACATCCCTTATGGAGAAATTTGGTGACCGCTCGCTTCATTTTTATGAAGACATCTTATTGTGTACCACCATAGCTGAGCGGAGTAAGATATTTAACGGTGTTCATCAATGTATTCAACGTTTTTTTATTTACACATTCATGAAATGCTTTTCCTACAGATAATACCATTTCCATGATAGTTTTGTAATTACTACGTTTCATGAGTCGAAGGACTAAAAAAGTATAAGACTTACCAATTTCAAATCATCGGTAGAAACGTGATGGTCTGGTATCTTTCAGTCATAAAATAAAACACGGCCTTTTCAGTAAGTAATTATTTCAACTGTAAAGGAAGGGGAGGGAGTTTTGTTATTTCAGTTTAGCAAATCGAACACAAAGTCAGTAAAATCTTCTTAAAAAATCAATTTACTTTAATTCACATATAATTTTATATCAGAACGCTTAAAGTTCTCCTAAAACCTTAGCAAGAAGAACTAATTTCAATCAAATAAAAACGCAGATAGGCTGCCTATAAACTAACGCGAATTTTGTTATTGCTGTCTTTTTTCTTAGGAAATAAAATTAAAATATCTTTTAAAACTGATAAAAATATAATGAAAAAAAAAATGCTTGCCTATAAATAAAAATCTCGTCGTCGAGATCCTCGTCAGCAAATGCTAACGAGCGGTTTGCTCATCAGACTTTTCTTCATTTTCGAAATTGCCCTGTCCTTGTTCAAATTACTATTGCTGCCGTTTCGCGAAATTACGTTCTTTTCGCCTAACGGTATCATGGTCATGTCGTGCAATCGTCTTCGGAACAACTTGTAAAACTGAAGAACGGCAGCATTGGCCCAAACTTGTTTCGGATCGAAATCCAATATTCGAATACTGTCCAAACTTTTCGCTCGACTTAGAGCCACATATGCCTGACCGGCTTCGAAAACTTTCGACAGCGACATTTCAACACAGTCGAGTGTAAGTCCTTGCGACTTGTGTATCGAGAAGGCCCATGCTAATTTAAGCGGAATCTGTTTTCGCGTTATCAATCCACCGCCCGGTGTTTTGATAATCCATTTTTCGTGCTTGCACAAATATTCGCTGTTATTTTTGAATTTAACGATCGGCAAACCATTGGCGAATTTACAAACGATTCCGCGCGCACCATTCACCAGTCCCGACGTTACGTTAATGTTTTTCAGAAGCATTACCTGAGCGCCAATTTTCAAAACCAATTGTCCGGGTGCTTGGAGCTGATTGTCCAGTTGTTTTGTCATTGTTTTATCGCTATCTTCTGCCTTGAATGTGGTTTTGTCCCCCGACAGATTTTCCAACTTGGACTCGTTTATTGCATTTGCATCGTTCGTATGTGAGCAAAGCTGTGACGCAAGAATTCCATTCGATTCGATTTTTTGTTTCGATGTAGCCATGAGCCGTTCAGTAATTTCATCGCTTATGTGACCGATACGAATATGATTCAAAATTTTTACAAACTCCGGGTCTGTTTGCCTATGAACCTGCTTCAATTCGTAGACGAATTGAATGCATTTTTCCCAGGCTTGCGATTGAAAACAAAAACGCTTTTCGGTTGGCATGCCGTTCAGGTTGTTGTCTTCGCGTTTTACGACCGGTGGTAATTGTAGGAAATCGCCGCAGAGAATTAGTTGAATGCCGCCGAATGGTCGATCGTTTTTACGAATATGGCGTGCAACGGTTTCAATTTTCTAAAGTAGAAGATTTTTTTGTAAATAAGGAGAATAATTGGAAAAGTAAAAACACTTACATCGAAAAATTTTGAATCGACCATAGAAATTTCATCGATGATCAATCGCTTACATTTTCGCCACGTCTGTGCAGATCGGGAAGCCATTTCGATACATCGCGCTATACCAGCATCGCCACCACCAATTCCCGCAAAATTATGCAACGTTACACCACCTGAAATTAAAAAGGTTGAAAACATTTGTCTTGTGGCTTGTTATTGTTGTAAAACATTTTTCTGTGAGCTGTTAGTTGCGAGGAAGAGGGATCACAGAACTGACGAATCAGGCAGAATCTGCAGATTACAACGGAGATATAGGCCCTTGTTCAATATTATAAAGCAGTTGATGAACAGGAGTCGGACAGCCGATCACCTGGTAAGGGATGTTTACGGAATTCTCTTTAATATGTCATCCAGTCAATAACCGGAAACAAATGCAACAGGTATAGACGGACTTTCAAACTTTCAGATATAACGGAATTCGTGAGAATACTTTCTCAGGATTTCAAAAGTAAAAAAATCACACACGTTTCTTTGACGATTAAATAAAATTTTCGTGGAAGTAAAAACGTTTTTGATATCTAACTATGCCGGACAGGCACTTTCCAACAAACAGGAGTACCATGTCCTCTGCCTCGACCTTGAGAAGGCCTTTGACCGGGTAATCAAAACAGTAGTCACAAAACAGCTATCTATCTGGGGTATTGATATGCGGTTCATCCAAACGATTGATAACTTCCTTTCGGCACGATCCATAATGGTGAGAGTCAATGGATACACAACCAAACATTATAGAATCGATAACGTTCTACCCCAAGGATCTCCTCTATCCCCTGCACTCTTCAACACCTATATCCACTCCTTATCCCAACTATTATCTGACATACCCTACACCAAACATTATATATACGCGGATAATATCATTTTCACCTCCTCCCACCCCCTCCTTAACGACACCCTAAGACGGATACAGACGAACGTTGACGCCTGGTGCAACAGGACAGGTGCCAAAATGCCCTACCGTAAGGGGGAACTCATATCCATCTCGCGGAAAATCCGACCGTCCGTCTCCGAAGCGCGAATCGACGAGATCACTCTGCATCCGCTACCCACATGCAGGATACTCGGATTAACTATATCCTCCAAACTCAAGTGGAACCAACACATTAACAACGTGGTATCGTCACTCGGGAAAGTGTTTAACCTGGTCCGGACCCTCGCATCGAAAAGCTTGGGAGCCAGTACTGCCGCAATCAGGCATGTCGCGCAAACGCTAATACGAGGGTATCTACAGTACGCAATATCCATATACGCGGTCACCACCAATACAAACATCCAGAGGCTGTAGGTAGCGGCCAATAAAGTAATCCGAGCTGCCCTAGGTGCCTTCCGCACCTCACCTATAGACGCGCTATTAGTAGAATCCGGGTGTGACAGCGTCAAAACAACACTACAAAAAGCCCAAATCAACCTTGCGGCCAAAAGCTGCAACGACGTTAAAAATCCACACCACCATATCGTCACCAACTACGATGCGACCGCTACAAACTCGACACACGATAGGACGTCCACATCAGCGCTCTGGAGCGCACGCGCAACCCTCGCCGAATTCTGTCCCAATATCCCCTTGCCCATCCGCAATCCACTACCCACTCCTCTAACCTTCCGTCCCTCCTTCTCCCTTCCTGTTCATTCCAGATACCCCAATAAAACACACACACCTGCATCGGTATACCAGCACATCCATAGAAGGCATCTAAAGGATTTTCCGGGTCATGTCCTGATATATACAGATGGATCGAAAACCGCAGACCAGACCTCGGCAGCTGTGGTCACACTTCAGCCAGACACCAACGTGCCATCGAATCAACAAAACTTTAAATTGCACCCAGACTCCAGCGTGTTTGAGGTCGAGGCCTTCGCCATATGGAAAGCTGCTGAAGCGGCCTGGATGGCTGCAACATCTACCGTAATCTTCACCGATTCCAAGTCCGCTGTGGATGCAATAACCAAACCCAACCCTGCAGAACCGATACTACTCATCATCAAGGAGCTCCTTTCAGCTAATCCGGCTGGAACAAAACTTCTCTGGGTGCCAGGCCACGTTGGCATCCCCGGTAACGAAATGGCGGACCGGCTGTCTAGGCGGCGATTTCCGCACACGAGTATGAAATACTGCCAGCCTTCATCAGTTTCGCCCGACGTACGGCCAGAGTGGCGCTTCAGCAACAGCGGGTGTTAGACTGGGCCCAAAACCCCACCTTTTTGGCCAAACATTGGCTAAGCCCGCATCCGCCAACATACAGTCAAGATCTGAAAAGAAGGGACTCAGTGACGCTTACCCGAGTCCGAATAGGTCATACTAGAGCCACGCATCAACATTACATCACCAAAACGCCACAGCCAGGATGTCTCTCATGCCAGAAGTCGCTGACAATAACTCACATCTTAACTGAGTGCAGACTGACGATGCAGTTCTTCAACCACTCTATCCCTCCATTAAGCTCCCTTCTCTCCATTCAGGTCCGGGCCTCCTCCTTCAACTTCTAAATCATCTTCATCTCCTACACCAAATATAGCCATCCTACCCTAATTCCTTCTACACTACCTTACACTCTACACTAATAAGTCTTAATGTTTCTATTCTTTTATTTTTCTTTCTAATGCTTGAATTGCCTTCTGCCTTCGTAACTGTACAACTTATACTGAATTTTCTTTAATTTATCCTTATTTTTATTTTTTATAGCTATCTATTATTATTATATTACTATTATTATTTCTATTATCTTCTTCTGACAGTTACTCTTACCGACTTGTACATTTTTACCGCTTAAATTAACAAGAATTAAGCATGAATTTTTATATTAAACCTTAGAATTAAGCATGAATTAATTTATTATTTGATTTTATATTAATCTTTAGTTCTATTTTCTTTTTCTCTTTATTTTTATTTCTTTATCTTTATTATTATTTGAATTTGGCATGAATTCCGTGGTCCTTGTTTGTGATTTTCATTTACTTACACACTTCATATTTCTTACATTCATACATATTTCTTAACGTACATTACATCACCTTATTACTTATTAACTTACTAGATTAAGCACATGAATTATTGTACATATTGTAACCAACGTGCCATATGCCCCATGGGCCTGGCCGAAAATTCTGAGGGGCTTGTATTTTAAATCAAGTCCTAATTAAATATAATAATAATATAATAATTTGATATCTAATCAAACAATGTTTACAACTGCTTTACATCCCCTTAGGCATTTTTTTTAAAGAGTCCAACAAGTTGAATTAATTAATTAGTTTTTTTTCTTCTTATTACTACCATTTTATAATTTGTAATGTAGAGAACAGATAACTTAATATCTTAACAACTATATTAAAACTTGTTAGCATAGCAAAGGCATCTACGATTTAGCGAAATAAATTCAAGTAAAAATGTTATTAATTTAATATTTCAGAAGATCTAGAGATATGATGAATTCATAAAAATATATGCACCCCACTTTCACTGACACTTTTTTCCCCACTTCAATACGCCAATAAAAATGTGAATTTTTATTTTACTGTAAATGCTCTTCTACTATTATACATCTACATATATCCACTAAGTTTCAAGTTTCTTACATACGCCGTTCCAGAGATAGAAAAGGCACCTAGATAAGTTCTGAGGTTCAACTTCCTATTTTATCGGTTCCTGAGATATTAAAGGCAACATTTTTCGTCAAAAATCCTCCCCACACCACCTCCAAAATAAAGGGGTCCAACTAGTCTATCCAATAAATTTTTTAAATGAATAGCTTAAAGGGTTTGGGAGCTACAAGTCTTTAAATGATTTCGCCATTTTTGGGTAGCAAATTTTTTTTTTAAAACGATCACAATAATTTATAATATTAAAAGTTGATCGATTTGATGGGCAGAAAATATCTTTGCGGCTAGAAAAACTTGAGGAAAAATTGGCTTCTAGGGATGTCGTTAGATCTGTTAGTTGAAGAGTGTACGTGATATATCCGAAAATAGATAAATTTTACTTATTTAGGCTAATCCGTTTATTATTCATCAAAGAAAAAACCGCGGCTGGACTGAATTCATGTCAAGAATGGAATTTTTTCATGGTAAGCTACCATAGAAGCAAATTTGATTAAATGTTGGTTGTTTTCCGGCGTCAGTAGGGTTTCTGGTGTGAAACCCCAACACGAAATCCCCGACTGTTGATTAATCGCTGTCCTTGAGGACATGACAGTTGGAAAACCTTCACTGGATGGAATTCATGTCTTTCAATAAACCTACTAGTGGATTATGAAAAATGTATATTTCATTTTACTGAAAATTCAATCTACTACGAAACCTTGAAATCTACTACGCTTTTTGGTCCAGATCTGCTTCTAAAATTTCCGAAAAGGAAACAACGCTGATTCAGAGACGAAAGTTACAAAGAATTGCTCATACCGAGAGGAATTCAGAGTAAAACATCGCCAAATAGGCTCTGGATTGGGATCTACAAGACGTGGAGTAGGTCGAAACACAAGAAGATGAACAATCGAGAAGGAAATAAGTCCTGACGACGAGAAAGTGCCCACGATTACGATTGTGTCTTGTGTGGGCCTCTGTTCCCCATCGCAGACAACACAGGAACTAAAGAATTTTTAGATTAGAATTATACACAAAAATGCATTTCCAACTACCCACAAGGCATTGACCGACTTTCTCACAAGCTTCTGTATTATAATTGAAACTCGTGTTTTAATTTAAACTTAAATATATTTATTACTTTCAATAATATTCAATAACTAGTTCGAGATTTACTACATTGTTACGACAACTACTATTAGACTACCTGCCGGATATGTCCCACTGCTAATCAGAGTTTGTTCAATCCCTTGATTCTAATTCAATGCGTTCTGAGTCTGTAATATTTAGTACTTAACTTAAACTGCAGCTTCCTTTAAAAAAAACGGAAAAACTTTTGAAAAAAAAATTGGTTTAAAAATCCTGAAGACGACTTAATGAAACGATCCTAGGTAGGTAGGTAGGTACGCGTGGAACACGAACACACTTAGACCTAAAAGGTCCGTTGTGTTACCACAGGATCATCGAATCCGGTCCTACTCGTCATACCATTTAGAGCTTGCAATAAAGCGTTGGATTCTCGCGACCTCCATTGCGGCAAGATCACCAAGACAGTTGAAGAAGTAAGCTCCAAGATGAGCTTTCCTTCTAGCGGATAGAGCTGGACAGGTACAGAGAAGGTGAAGGATTGTCTCCTCCTCCTCCTCATCCAGGCAGCTTCTACAGAAGTCGTTTGAGAAGAGGCTGAGACTTTTAGCATGCCGACCTATAAGACAGTGTCCGGTTAGGACACCGACTGTGGTGCTGATATTCGCCCTTTTGAGCAAAGTCAGCTTTTTAGACCGGTTTAGATCCAGCTTCGGTCAGATATGTCTCGCAGTGTGACATGTACTATAATACCGTCTGCCCATCTTGAGTTGGTTTTCCTAACTCGTGATCTTTTATCAAGCTACAAAAAAAAATGAGCATAAAAATGTGATGTGGAATAAAAAAATAAAAGGAGATTACAAGAACGCCACCAAGGCTATAGGGCTGTGGCTGCGAACAGTCAGATCTAGCAGTACAGCAAAAGCGTCGTTGGTGGCAAACTGAAAAAAGGGGTCTAATTGCCGCGCAGATATAAATATCGAACTGCGACCAAAAACGGGGTAATGAGCCCTTAATTACCTACAAAAATTTCAATGAGTTGGCCAAACGATTAGTGCGAACTGAACAAGAGCTCGCACGAATGATTACCAACTCGGCATGTTGCTAGCGCTGCAAAATTTAATTTTCTTTTAGTTTACAAACATTTTTATTGCTGACAAGGTTTACTTTGGACGTAACTTCAAGCGGAAATGTATCGACTTTCAAAGGACGGTGAAGAACCCGGTCCAGGAAGGCGCTCAGGTAGGACAAAATCAGTTTCCGGTTATAAAATTAAAAACTTACCAATTAAACAAGCTGCCACACCTGTCGACGCAGTTGCAACCGTTCCATCAGGCGGCAGAGCCGAAATAATCTTCCGTAGCAGGAAGCTCTTGCCAGTTCCTGCCGAGCCCGTGAAGAAAATGCTTTTACCGCCGAGACAAGCCTGCAGCACCTGATTCTGTTCGTCGTTCAGTTTGATGTCGTCTTCGACGAGCGGCGAAGCCTGATACAACTTCTTGGCCAGCGGAAGCTTGCCGTCCGCTCGCAACTCTTCGAATTTCCGTTTCTTAGCTTGCGGCGGTGACGGTGTCGTTGTTGTCGCCTTCGACAATCCGGCCGCCTTTCGTGCCATAATCATTTCGGCATTTGTAACGGGACTGATATCTTCAAATTTACTCGGCTTTCCCGACAATAAATGCGCTCGCATATTCTTCTGAATCTGTGCCTCATTCTCGCCCGCATGACCGCCCAATTTAATGAGAAGCGTACGCAAAAAAATAACCAACGGTCCGGGCGGTGCATTCGAAAGGAACAGAATACAACGATCCGCGTTGAATTTTATACTGGCCTTGCCCTCGCTCATGAACTTCTTGTGTACCGTGACATTTTTCAGCTTCAATTTGGTGGGTTTGATTTTATCGTTGGAAATTTCGACGAAAATTTCCCGGACATCGTTTCGGATCAGGCGAAGCGTTGCACTTTTGTGTGATACTTTGCGACCGGTTGTTCCGTTCGGCGATTGCCACTCCAAATTCACCGCACACGTTACTACCGAATCGGCTAAATCCATTTTTGACGAAGCGCGACAAATTTTTCACTGATAAATTACCGAAAAAACTCGACACGTACGATGTGAACGTAAAGCGCGCGCGAATCAAACGGGAAGAAAGAAAACGATGGAAACCGTTCGCGCTTCGCGGAGCTGATGACCGTTCCAAAATAAAGGTGAAGTTGGCCGTGGGCGGTGAACAGTGGCGTACACTTGACTGTTGAAATTATTGCTTAACGGTCGGAACTTTACCACATGCTTTAAAAACGTTAAGGCTGAAAGTTTTTACTGCAAATAAATAATCTTTTTAACGTGAAACAACGCTAATTAAATATGCACAACAAAAACTTTTTTGAAAGAAAAGAAGTTGCTTCCCAGAAGTGAAAGAATCAATTTTCCACTTTTAATAATAATAGATTTCATCCCTTCATGCAAAATGGGCAACTCCTTCCAACTCAGCAAGTCGGAGAAGAGTTCCCCATTTGGGTACACTTTCGCAGCTTAAAGAACTGGAGACAATATTGTCATACAGCTCAATGAGCTGGACAATTTTTTTACCATAAAAAAAAAAGTCAAAATTATAAAGATTAACAAAAATAAAAATAATTAATTATAGTTATATATAAAGTATAACTAATAATAATAAAAATAAAAATAAGCAATTCGCAAAACATGCAACAACAACACAAACCACAACCATACGTTTAGGCGTCAGTCTTGTCTGATAGCTCGAGGGCCAGGTCTTCGGTGAATAACACGAAAGCAAACTTGACAAATAAATGCAAAACTCAAAACACAACTTGAAAATTGAATGACCGAACGAGGACAATTGCTCGGAATTTTCCAAATTAGTAGAAATACAGCAACTATAGGGCGAGCAATACCAGCAATCTGTGAAAACATTGCCACATTGCCAAATTATTGCCGCCACTAACATGATATTGCCCTACATTGCTCCATTAATCGCTCCACTAGTTTTGGAAATAGTCGTCGGGCAATAAATTGCTCGTGTAAGAGCACCTTAACCTTATATAAAATTATTGTAATTAATATAAAATAATGGAATATTTACGCTCTTTTTAAATATACCAATAAAATTATTTATGCTAAACATATTGTAAATTAAATCAGTTCTTTATTTACTTCGTATGTAATATTGACGTAGTTTCTAGCCAGTTCCATCTTTATAACATTACCGTACAAATTTGCTCTTGTTGATATGAACGCGTACATTAATATTATGAGCACAGTATAGTTTTATTACCAGGATTTATCGAATTAATGAATTTGTATCTTAATGTGAATAACAGTATCAATACAAATTACTCAGTTCTCCAGTGTTTTAAATTCGTAAGGCGACAGTTTAAAAAATTCCAGCGTAAACGGTTGATTGTGAGCAGACAATATTTATTTAAATATACATCTGGAGTCTGTCCAATGTGCAAGCTATAGCTGCTTCGATAGCATAGCAAAGCATCACAATTTGAACTGTCAAATTCAGCCATAGCAAGAAAAAGCACCGGTGGGTATTGGACAGCCAAAAGCTGCTTTAATACCTTACAACAGCCTTATTCACACATACGTGTGTAAGTGACGTCACATTAATGCCATTTATGTCGAAAAATTGGTCTGGCAGCGGAATGTAATGGATTATATGTAACTTAGGTTTGTATTTCATAGGCTTATATTTATTTTTTTGAAGAAGTTACATGTATTAAATATTTAATAATTTTACAGTACGGCTTATAGGTTTGAAAATCTTTGTGCCGGCATAAAAAAGAACGCCAGGACTTGCAGACTTCTAACCAGAGAATAAAAGTGCATCGAAAGGCGACAAGAAGAATCGTAAAGAGGTCATTGATAAAATTACTTAGCTTGAAATTAATTTTGTATAAAAGTGATTGCAGGAATTGAACGACTTGAATGCTTCGAAGCGCATTGAAGAATTCGACTAAAGTAGCCGTCAAGGAACCAGATGCTCTAACTACACTTGATGAAGACGTAAACATCTGCGTTAATCAAAGAGTTATATTCACAAATTGTTGTCTAATAAAATCTGCACTTCTTGTGTTAAAGTTGTGTATATCGTGATTGTGGATCAATTTGATTGAGGATTTTAGTCTATTGTTCTTAATATTATAAATAAGTTTCATTCGTTCCAGGCTGATGTGCTGTTGTAAGGTAAGTTTTCCATAAGTATAATAAAGTTTCTCCGATGGTGTTAAATAGGGTAAATTATGAATGGCTTTAATGCCCCTATTCATGAGTCTCGCAATTTTGTCTAGGTTTCTTTTCGAGGTTTGGCTCCATAGAAGAAGTCCATAACTTATGTTGGATAGAATAAATGCATTACAGAGCATATTCGTTATTGGCACGTGTAGATAGTCGTTACGCCTTATTACTCCAATAATGGGGCGATTTTATTTTTAAGCTTAGTAATGTGAGGAATCCAAGTAAATTTATCGTCAAATATCAGCCCTAAATATTTTGTTTCATGTGCTCTCATTAGTTGAATTCCATCTATTTCTAGTTTCAAGTCAATATCCAGTTTGTTAATTTGTCTAAAGATCATATAATTTGTCTTCAATGTATTTAATGTCAACATATTACCTAAGAGCCAATGGTGAAATAGTTTTAGATCAGAATTAATCAACAACTCCAGTTGATCAGGATATTTACCTTTATAAAGAAGTAACGTGGCGTCAGCAAAGGTAATATATTTTGCATTAAGGCCCGCGAACTGTAGGTTGTGCATATATAACAGATATAAAGTAGGTCCGAGTATCGAACCTTGAGGTACTCCTATACTGACTGTCATAGGAGAGCTTAGTTCGTCGAAATTTTTAGTAATGTACTGTCGATCAACTAAAAAGTTTTTTTTATTAAGTCATTGGCCTTTCCCCAAAATTCCAATTTCCTTCAATTGATCGAGCAACAATATATGGTTTTCTGTGTCGAAAGCTTTTTTTAAGTCCACAAAAATCGCAGCGACATAAGAACTCTTGTCGAGGCTTTCATTTATAAACTTCATTGCATCCAATAAGGCTGATGTCGTATTGCTGCCTTCCTGAAATCCGTTTTGCTGTTTATCAAAACCAATAGGGTAAAGACCCCAGTTCCGAGCCCCCTTAAGACAAATGTTGACTTTGAGTCATTGTTAAAAATCAGAATATACAGTTACCAATCAGATATTATACTGTTCTGATTTAATATTTTATTCTTATTTGTTATAATACCTATTCAACAAAAAATTGGTATAATAGTTTAAAGAAAATCAACAAAAAGTTTAAAATGGCCTTTGTTCCAGTTTCGAGCCGCTCTGATCCCTATTCCGAGCCATCATGTGCCAGTTGCGAGCCTCACATGCTCTCATAGCAAATAGTACCTAACATTATTTAAAGAAACCAAGATTTTAAATAAAAATAAATATATTTTTCATTTTAACAAAAAAAAAGGTGTTGATGAAATAATAAAACTTTGTTTTTCGGTTTGTCGTATCGCTAACCGCGCAGGAGTATCAGGCTTCGTAAGAAACGACGTAATGTCTGATATATTTGAATCACCCATAAAAATAATTGGCATTTCAGATATATTGAAGTTTTCAACGTTCTATAATTATGAAAAATGTTAAGATCACATTTATATAGCAATTAAATATACTATATACAACTTTGGAGCTGGCATCAGTAATTGCTTCAGGTGTCCTAACTGACAAAGAAGGGTGTCGCTGGAGGAATCTCTTGTACCATTTATTCCCGGGGGTGTTATTTTTAAATGGATTTCCTCTAGGCAGGGCATCCAAAAATTCCTTTAAAGCAAATAGAATATCCTCTTTTCTTCTAGGGAAGCCTTTGAGATGACACTGTAATATCCAGTCGACAATTTTCTCTTCTTCTTCATCAGTTAAAATAGGTGAAGGGACACTGATTGGTTTATGCGTTCTATTATGCAAACGGTTTTGTATTGTACAGCGCGGAATCCCATGTTTCTGAGATACAGAACGAATTGTTGACCCTTTCCTTATTTCCTCTAAAGCAACCTGTAATTGCTCCTGTGTATATTTCGGTTTTGGCATATTCAATTACCTTATATCTAAAACAAGTGAATATTTTTTAACTTTGTTTGTTTACTATGAACACACTTCGTAACCAAAAATATCTATAATAATTCATTATAACAATATTAGGTGCGTTTTAATGCTCTCCAGAGTAGGATAGGACAGCATAGAAAATTTATATACAAAATAACAACAACATTGCTGTTTTTACGATTCTTTATAACTTTTTTCCATAGATAGTAGGCTAGATTAGAGAATTTATCGCGAATAGTTCCCCCAGTGAGCTTACTGGGTTAACTATTCCGGTTAAAATCTATATTCTTGCCTACTATCTAAAGGGAAAAGGAATAGAAATAACAAAAACAGAAATATTCTTGGTGTTTTCAATGTAAATTTTAATCACTACTTTAATCTGGATAAATGCGCAAAAAAACACTCCTAGTATATTAAAACATTTTCGATATAATTATATGTTTAATTAAAATTGTATTTTTAAGGAAATTGTTTTAAAATTCGAAGGAGGCTCAGAACTTGGGGCTCGCAACAGGGTCCATGAAAAAGATACATAAATGCCAGTTGCGAGCGACCCGGCTCGAAAATGGAAATTATCAGAAATACAGTACCAGTCCCGAGCAGTCTTATTATTCTAATTAAATATAAAATTTTCAATGTTTAATAAATTATATAATAATATTTGTAGCACACACTTTCCATATTGTCACAATGCTTACACCAATTATATAAAACTAATGTTTTAAGCACTATGGTGTCACTGAAGTTTCTTAACGAAAACTATAAGGAACTTGACATTTTGTGGAACACGTGTGTTCTTTACGAATTCTGACAACAATTGAAAATATTTCACACGAAGCCTATAGCTGAATTACTAAAAGCAATTGAAAGTGATTGCTAAAAATGATAGTGAAGGAAAAACTGTCATGAATTCTTAGCTATTCGTGGAATTAAACTGGCGTAGGGCTCGCAACTGGGTTTTTTACCCTATGTTTCTTTATAAAATTCAGTAACCTCCTGTTTACTTACTTTTTCGAATATTTTGCTAACTGCGCTAGTTAAAGCTATTGGTCGATAGTTATTAGGATCTTTTATTGAGCCTCCTTTATGAATCGGATAAATCAGTGCTGTTTTCAAACAAGGGGGAAATGTACCACAGTTTAGATGGTTATTTATGGCAGTGCTTAGTGGTGAAGAGATGATTGTCTTTAGATCATTTATTGATATGCAATCAATACCGTTCCTCTATAATATTTTCAATTTCAATATAATCTGTTGGAAAAAGAAACATAGCCTCTGTTACTGAAGGACAGCAGAACCTTTGAAAATTCTCCGCATTACTATAGTTTATTAGATTCTCCGCAAGAGTGGAGCCAATCGTTCCGAAGTGTTCATTTAAATCATTGGCGATTAACGCATGATCTTTAATCAGACCATCTCGGGAATCTAACTCATCAATTACCTTTTTTTTTAATTTCGTAATTATCGCTTTTGCCGATAGATTCTCTAATTACCGTCCATAGCTTCCTCGGTTTTCCATCCGTCGTAGAGAATCGGTAATTATAGTACTGCTCCTTAGTCATTCGGATCATATTTGTTGTCTGGTTTTTTAAATTCAAATTCAAAAAATCACAAGGGCGTTCATCCATTTAACGGCTTACTTCAATGGTGATAACCAGCCACTGAACTATACTTACCATATGACAGCGGTTTGAAAATGGTTTCGGCTGTCCAAGCGGTTGTGATGGTCGAGTACATGACCGTAAAGAGAAGGAGAAAGAATAAAAATGAACTGGAGTGGAAGTGAGATGCTAGAGAATTCTTTGGCGCTTTCAGCGTGCATTGTCAAAAAAAGAAGGAGACAGAAGAATAACAGTTCGGAGTGGAAGTGAGATGCAAGCTTGATGCATGCTACATGTTGGGTGCAGAACGTCACATTTAACAGTTGCTGATTGGCTAGAGGCCTGCCCACATTCAAACTTCCATTTACCAACCCAACCACATTTCAGTACGTACAGTGTGGTTGTAGCCATTCCATGCACTTCCTTGCGTCTGTCGCAAATGGGCAGCGTAAAGAGAGTTTACTGTGCCAATCGGGTTTAATTTCGGCAATTAATCGGAAAAAGTCGAGTGGAATTTCGCCCCAGCAGAACTTGTCATGCAACAAAAGCAAAATATTCAGCAATTTTGCGAATTTTGACATTCGCCGTGCGAAGAGTGCAACCGCGTATTGTCGTCGTCGTGCTCCAATACTCAACATACGTACGTCGCCGTGCTAGTCACTTCGAGCAGTACGACTGCACGAAACCCGCACAGGACAGAGCGAGACGACACAACTGTTGTTTTGGTTTGTGCACCTCGTCGTCGACGAAAACTCGACAAAGCGGTGCGAGAGATGTCGGCGTAGCGTTGTGTCGTCGTGACGGTCGCGAATTTTTTCCGGGCTTTTTTCCTCTCAATTTTTGTTCCACGAACAACAACAGATTTTTTTTCGTCGGATGTTTTCTTTACGATTTTTCACCGTGAAATTAGCGAAAAAGCAATAGCAAAAAAAAAAACCGAATTCGTACCGTAAGTGTGTGATTTTTGTGCGGTTCGAAAGCAAAAAAAGGGAAAAGGCGCGCGTCGTGTGTGTGCAAAGTCGCCCTTTCAAAGTGTCACCCTTCCGGAGCCGAACGACGTGATTTAGTGCACTGGCGAATGGAAATTGTCAAGTTCAGTGAAAAGAAACCGTGGCCCCGATTTGAGATTCAACGAAACTCGCTGAAATCCTGACAAAAACGGGCGGTCAGCAGAATCGCGTGTATAGCGGGGCCCTGAGCGCGCCGCGGCCAATGTCGCCCTACCGAGCTGTCAGTGGTGCAATGGTCGTGCCGGTTGCCAAAAAAATCATCGTAAAATGATTTTCAGTGTTTTCTAGCCACCGAAATTGGTACAGTGCGATAGCCGATCTAATCAGTCGGAATTTGGTGCGAAAATAACCGACCGGAAGGTGTTCTTACTACCGCCCAACGACCTCCAAAGTTTTCGTGCCCGAATTGTGCAACCAAGTTGTGTGCAACGAGGCGAAAAGCGGAAAAAAAAAGTTTCCAAGTCCTTGCCTCCGCGAGTTTTCAATGAAAAATGTTTCGCGACGAATTTAACGAGTTGCGTAAGATGTTTTGTGAGTTTTAGAAGCAGTCCCGCGAATGTTGTGTCGCCTCAAACGCCCCCCCCCCAGTTTCAACCAACGAATTGCCAACTTGCCCGCATCGTGTGCCTCCCCCAACCCCCCGAAAAGTGTCAACAAAAATGCCCGAAAATCTCCAAAATGCCGCAAAAATTCTCAATCGACGTCGATTCGTCTTCAATTTGCCAATATCGAGCCGGCGTAGCGGCTGAATAAGAAGGACAACCCCGCCGTGCGGGGTGTCTGGTGTGAAAAATTCGTCCGCTCCGCAGCAGGAGCACCAGCGCAAAAAGAAAAGTGTCTCGATTGCCTTAAAACCGCGAAAAATCGCCAAAAATTTCAAGCGAAAAGTTACAAAAATAGTGTGCCGGAGTGTGAAGAATTTCGGGGCCGCGAATCATTCGGTGGAGTGTTGCCCGCCGCGCTCTCTCCTCCCTTCGAAGCACTCACCATCATCCCCGTCGATTGGACGGGAACTACCGGACCGGGCGCTGCCCCTTACAGTCCGCTCGCTCGCGCGGCGCTCCACCAAACTGGCCGAAACTTCGTCCCAAACGGAATTTTTGGTTCATGTGTGTCGCGCGCGTATCTTGATCTAAATTCGGTCGGGATTTCGGATTTTGTGGTCGACGGAGCCGGAACGGTTTGGTTGGCGATTCTTGTGTACTGCGGCGCGGTGCGCTACTCTAAAAATAAAGTTCCACCATCGCTTCGCAACGATCCGAGATTTTCGCGTAGCTGCTGATCGCCTGGCTACAGTGAGCCGCACAAAATAACAAACGCCTCTTTCAATCTTCTCATCGTTTTTTTTTTCACCCCGAATAGTTCCACGTTCCACGTCCGATTTCCAAGCTCTACCTGCCTGCCCGTACCCTAACCACCACCCCCGTCCACTAAACAAGAAAAACTCCTCGAAACGTTGTGATATTCCCGAACCACGAAAATCTCCCCCGCCCGTCGCCTACCTCAAAATGACCGAGTTCGTAACGCCACACCTGCGTACGGTCCTGAAAACGTACCAGAACAGCGCAACAAAGAGCCTTCAAGGACCCGGACAATCGCTTCCCACCCAGAATGCCAATTCGGCGCTCGGTACAATCATCAAAAAGGAGCCGCTCAGTTCGCCCGAACCGATCGATTCGGTCGAAACGCCCACCATTAATCTACCACCGCCTGAACTACCGCAACCGATCCTTTCCGAAGCGGATTCGGGACGGGGCGAACTCTATCAAACCGAACTCGAAGGCAAACCGATCGGTTGCTTTTTGCTCGGCGGCGAAATGCGACTTTGTCTGCCGCAATTTCTTAACAACGTGCTGAACGACTTTTCGCTCGAACAAATCAATCGGATCTTCGACGAGCTACGCATTTTTTGTTCGCAATGCACTCCCGATCAGCTTATGGAATTCAAGGCCGCAAAAATCCTTCCGGACGATGTTAAAGCGAGCGGTCTGATAACGCGAACGAACGCGGAACGTTTGTGTAGCGCAATGTTACATCGGTCCGATTTACGCGCGTCGAATTTCGACATTCCGAAAGGTGCGATCGCGTTCAAGGTGTATCATCGATGCTTCGGTAAGTGCGAGGGCATTTGTACGCCCGATTTGTACACGACGTATTTGAAGCCGGCGTGCATAATGTGTTTGGAGTGTAACGGGATGTTCACGCCGCAAAAGTTCGTCGGACATGTGCATCGACAGCAGGAGAATCGTACGTGCCATTGGGGCTTCGATTCGCGAAATTGGCGCGACTATTTGCATGTGGGTCTGGATGTGGAGAATCGTGAAAAGTACGGCAAGATGTTGGACGAGCTACGCGATTTGGAGCAGCAGGAGCCGAGAGATGTTTCGTGTCTGAAAAGAAAGGTACGTGGAATTTTGGTCTTCTATCATTGATCCTCTGTTTACTTCCGTTTACTCGATTTGGAAACCTGTAGGCATCGCTCTTACTAAGTTTGAGATCAATTCATCGCTGGAGTCTTTTTTCTTTTGAACAGCATCTTCAGAATACACTCACAGCCTGTAATGCTTGCCCTAAAACAGGCAAACGGACCTCTAGTCTATTCACTAGTCTACAGAATTTAATCAAGAGATTTGGATCCTGACCGTTTTCTGGTTGGTGGCCAAGGAACCACCAATCGGGAATTCCCGGATTTCTCAATTAAGACTATCCCGAAAATACGGGGATTATTTTGTTCCAATTTCATAAGTTTCTGTTTTCTCGGTATCTCCTGTGATCACTGTGGACATTTTTTTGGTAGAACCGGTCAGGACCCTGGGGGGGGGGGGAGGGGGTTATCCTTGTATGTCTTAGTAGTATTAGACACAGTTCTGGTTGATGTGGGGTCGAATTAAACTGTATTTAGGAAACTGTGGAATGGTGCTGATGGTACACTGACGACTAAACTGGTCAGCGAGCGCAGAAGGTGGCAATGCATTATAGAATCAAGTAGTTCGAGCGATAAAAAATTGCCTATGCCTGAGCGTCCGTGAGAAGAGGTGGAGTAAGGCTAAGGCAACGGAATTCATCACTATATTTATCGTGGAAGTAGCTGCAGTAGATGAAGACATTCCGCCATTTCAGCGATCCTCAATCATTCGAAACGCAGAATGTGCGAATTATCTATCTATATAAAAAAAATGGATCGCTAAATGTGTTGCTAACCGCAAAACTCGAGAACGGCTGAACCAATTTGGCCAATTTTTTTTTCCCAAACATTCCCTGAAGTCCGAGGAAGGTTCTTATGAAGAGAAAAATTGCCCGGAAAAACGTAAAATCCCCATTTTTCCACTAAAGGTGTTCCAAAAATGTTGCTACAATGCCTGATGAAGCAAGACAATACAGCAACATTGTTGGAAAGCAGTCGAACAGCCCATTCAGCGCTAAAATTGCCGTTAAATATGCAACGCAGCGAAACTCTGACCTGCAACATTTCGAAGAACACTGCAATGGCAAAGGTTTTGCAGTAATGTAAACTGATAGTAATGGGATGAATGCACAATGGCACATAAAAAGTCTTTGGAGGCAATAGACGGAACCATGCAAGATCTGCAGAATAATCAAAACCGATTTGGTAGTGCGATGATTTTGTTAGCTGAAAATTTTCGTCAAACATTGGCAGTGATTCCACGGTCAACGCCAGCTGATGAACTAAATGCATGTTTAAAGTCGTCCATTTTGTAGAAGCACATCAAGATATTAAGCAAGAATATGCGTGTCGAGTTGCAAAATGATCGATCTGGAGAAACATTTTCAAAACAACTCATTGACATTGGTAATGGCAATTCCCTTTAGACGTTTTGACTGGCTGGATAACCTTTCCTGATAATTTTTGTCAGTTTACTGAATCAAAAACCGAACTCATTCAAAAGATGTTCCCAAACGTTGATAAAAATTGCATAGATCATGTTCGGTTGAGCGAACGAGCAATATTGGCTGCCAAAAACATGGATGTAAATGAATTAAATTTCAAAATTCAAAATGAAATTGCCAGTGAATTGAGGACATAGAAATCAGTTGATTCCGCTACTAACCAAGATGATGTTGTAGTGGTCAACGCATGCTCGTGGTCTTGTACTACGAGCAGCGCCTGTTTCCTGAAATAAGAACTTTCACTCATGGCACCTGAGGATGCCGATGTGTGGAGCTTTACCTGACTAGAACTATGGCACCTATGGATGCCAAAGTGTATGACTAGTCAGGCTTGTATTTTCTCTGTAAAAAATAGTTAAATTAGTAATTACCTCTTTTCTAAAAAAAAGACGAACGAGACTTGTTTGGTGTTTTAAAAGGTTTTATATTTCTGGTGATAAAAAAAAGACTGAGGGCTTAATCATAACATCGAACAACTTAAATACTAAATTATCGCTAAATAAGTATTTGGGAAAATGGGCCAGTCGTTCAACCCATTGCAAAAGTCCATGCAGTTGGAATTTGCCGATCAAGACAATCGGCAATTTTTAGTGACCCACAAATGGTGCAACCAACTGAAAGTGCAATGCGCCCATTTGTGGGTCGCGACTATTTCGTAATTTGATCGCGAGTGAAAAATATAATAAAATAAAAAAATAAAAAATAAGCAAAACAAAACAAAGCGAACAAAGTAGCAGCTCGACCATTTCCAGTACCTATGGCACGCGACATGTTCTGACTCAGCAGTAAAGGAGAATCCAGTGGATTCCCCTGGCTGTGACGTCACATTACCGTACCTCAGGCCAAGAATTGCAATTCGAACTGTTTACGGTCGAGTTGCTAGGTTGTTGTTTTTGTTTTGATTAATTTTAAAAAACAAAGAAGAACGACTGGCCTGAATTAAAATAATATTCGTCGGGAGGAAATGTAAACGCCGGATGCTGCCCTTTAGCTGGGCACAACAATGTCGTCAATTATGTTATCCACCCGAATTTTTGAACTCGCTGGATTTGCCAGGATTGCCGCCTCACAATCTTCAATTGAAGGTCGGATCGGTGGTCATAATGTTGCGAAAGATCAACCAACTGCGTCTTTGTACAGGCTAGCACAAGGCTAGCGGTGAAAAAATTAATGAACAACGTGATCGAAGCAACCATTATAACGGGAAAGTATAAAGGAGAGTACGTTTTGATACCACGCATCCCAATGATTTCGATCGGCATACCATTTCAATTTTAACGACTACAGTTTCCAGTGCGGCAATAAAGAGCTAATCAAACTTATTAGAAACGTTACTGTACTAACTTTTTTCTATATTTTTAACTAAGCCGGATTGAGCCACAGCAACGCGTGGCCGGGTCAGCTAGTACTGAATAAATCCAAGACGTTTGGAAGCATCTGCAGATCTGTTGATTCCAATTCCATTTGAGATGTCAATTGGAGGTCATGCCTGAGAGATGAAGTCTTCTAAAAGTGCGAAAGTAGGCGTAGAAGAGTAAATTTGAGTAGACAGATGACTGGCTTGTGTTTTCGAGGCAACTCTGTTTTGTCTACCCCATTTTAGAATGGAAGTTCGGTCGAAGTTCAACGATGAGAAGGTCTGGTTTCTCTTGGCAGCTTAGCTTACCGTTGCAATTGACTCAAAACTAAAGGTGCAAAACTGTCAAAAGGTCATTGATAAAAATTAGAAATAAAGTCGGTGACAAGACAAAGCCTTGAGGGGCGCCGTCATTAAATGGGAAGGAGGACGAAATTACCATTCAAAGCCTGCCCAGTTTGTCAGGCCCTATCAACCTCAGATTCTCTAAATTGTCAAAGAAAGGACTGCTCAGTCACTCCATTCGCCTCCTAGCGACCCCCTGTCAATCACAAAAAATATGGGTAATGTCCTCCTCGGCATGCAGGTCGTAACAGTACCTGCGTACCTCCGAGTCAGCAATCTCCCTACGAATAGCTTCCCTGGCATGCCGTGCCACGCTAGTATCCCGAAGAGTAAACGCAATCTGTCTCTATTCCATGAAAATATTTCCCTAGACCTCCGTCCAGAATGCCCTAGAGATCCTTCAGCTTGTCAGATCTGCTCACCTTGAGTTCGCTTCATCCGTAGTACGTTTCTTGATCCCGCTTAACGGTTGACAAATCCTCTCTGCCATTCCGACTGACGGCGATCCTGACCACTCCCGCTAGTTCGTTCCGTGGTATGTATGTCACTATGCCCCGGTACCCAGCATACTTACTTACTTACTTACGATGGCGCTACAGTCCAAATCGAACCTTGGCCTGCTGAATGTGCCGCCTCCAGCGTTCTCGGTTCAGTGACCGCGTCCTCCAGTTTGTGAATCTTAGCAGTGATTTGCAGTCTGCGTCAATAGAGTCCTCCCAGCGCTTTCGTGGTTTTCCAACTGGTCTTTGTCCATTAACTTTCCCTTTAGTGTGCGTTTTGTGATTCGTCCGTCATCCATCCGCTCCACATGACCAGCCCATTGTAGCTTTTTATATTTTATGAGGATCGATACTTCCGGATTATCAAAGATGGCATACAATTCTCCAGATCGAGTCTTCCTCCGCAGGTCCGAGGATTCTTCCGAGGACTTCTCTTTCAAATGCGTTAATTAATTTTTCGGACGCCTGAGTCAATGCCCACGTTTCGCTGCCATAGCATAACACAGGTCTTATAATTGTTTTGTATAGTTTAAGCTTTGTTTTCCTATGCACATTTTTGTTTTTTATTATTGGGAGTACCGGCTAATATTTCTTTTAATTTCGATAGGTTCGCTTCCATCCTTCGATATATTTGCCCCGAGATATACAAAGTTGTCTACGTTTTCTAGGTCTCCTACTGTAATATTTTGTCTGATTGGCTTGTTTTTCCTAGTTTGTGTCATGATTTTGGTTTTGTTTTCATTAATACGTAGTCCAACTTCCCTTGCTACCGAGTCAAGGTTTACAAATATTTCTTTGGCACTCTCCAGAGATCTTGCAAGTATATTTATGTCGTCGGCATATGCTACTACTTATGTGGATTTGAAGCCCTTGGTGTCAACGTGAAGTTTCCGAACAACATATTCGAGTGTCAAATTAAAAAGCATTGGTGTCAGGCCATCACCTTGTTTAAGCCCGTTGTCAGTTCTAAAGCTGGAAGTCAGATCATTTTCCACTCTGACTTGTGACAGAGAATCGGTCATTGTCATTCTTGTAAGCCGACCCAGTTTCAGTGAAACTCCAAAATCCATCATTATTTTATACAGTACGCGCCTGTCGATACTGTCGTATGCCTGTTTGAAATCCACAAATATCTGATGCACATCAATGTTAAATTCCCAGCACTTTTCAAGCACCTGTCTAACTGAGAATATTTGGTCCGTGATCGATCGCCCAGCTCTAAATCCACCCTGGTCAGCAAAGGGCTTAATTCTCTTTTCTAGAATTTTCGTCAAGATCTTATAAGACGTACACAACAGGGATATTCCTCGGTAGTTTTCACAGCAGAGTTTGTCGCCTTTTTTATAAATTGAATATATGATACTCCTGCGCCAATCGTCAGGAAGTGCTTCTTGCGTCCATATGTCCGAGATCAATCTGTGTAGGAGATGTGCTTTCAGAAGTTCAGCTGGAGTTTGATTAGTGCCCGGCGCTTTGTTGTTTGGGCGGTTCCACAGGGCTGTTTTTACTTCTTCTCGAAGAGGATCCTTCCTCAGCTGTTACCTCGGTTGTTATTATGTCTGCTGCTTCTGTTCGTGCGGATGAGAAGGTGTTGAAAATATTGCGCCCATATTAGTTTTATCCCTTCCGCATTACTTATAATGTTGCTTTCTGTATCCTTACAGAGACTCGTCTTCGGTTGGTATCACTCTTTCATCCTTTTAACCTGGTACCCAGCATAGATGTATTCTATTCTGACTGCAAAGTACATTGAGCACTTCTCGACAGCACTTTAGTAGCTCCGATTTAATAGTCTCCGATTCTAATGAAAGCCGCCTGGCTGACAATGTAGAGTGAGATATCCTGACCGCATATACCCTGCTCCCCCCTGGGGAACCCAAGGATCTCTCCGCGTGGAATACACTGCAGGCATCCGGTAGTTTGACAGAGGCCCTTGCATCCATCTTTGAGCCGTTCGTATACACAGAAACTTCTCCCTAACTTAATACCCTACCGTTTTTCCAATCCTCTCTGCTTGGGTATATGACCGTGGAGAGTAATTCAAAATTTTTCACTGGGATCATATAATCCGTACATATCCCAATGGGGCCTGAGTCCTATGGATCTCTCCCCAGAGATACCACAGTTCAATAATTTTACCGACTGACAGCATCTGACATAACTAAAAACCGTAATTTAGTAACACTAGTCACAACAGGTTGGCGGAATGGCGCTGCTAACAGTAAAATGTAAAGGGATAGTTGATAAAATTATCGACGTTGTAATTTGTATGTTATGAAAAGTGTTCATGCTCGGGTGTTTATCTAGTGGGTGGTACACTGCTGGTATTGATGATATCATGAAATGGAATGTCAACATTGTATCAATGGTTTTAAAGTCACTCACATATTGAACATTGCTCTTGCACAATGAAGGTTTATTTTTGCTGCAGCTATAGTCTTTCCTTACTCAGCTCAACATTACAGTAGGCTTGCGCATTTTAGTTCACCATAGTGAACGATCATTTCCGATTCCCGATCTCTCGCGAACTAGTTCGTTCTTTTAGTTCATAGTTCATTATTTCAGTGGAGTTCAGTGATGAGAAGTCGTAGTTCGACGACAGTAGATCTAGTAGAAGATGAGCAAAAAAAAAGGTCAGTAGATCTAGTAAAATATGATGGGCCAAAAAAATGACACTACATCTAGTACAGTATATTGTCTCACAGAGCTCCGAACGGCAATGAAAAACGAACTAGGAACAGGACTGACTGCGAACTAGTTCGTTCATTTCAGTTACAGGAACGCTCTTCTGAACTAGTTCGTTCGCGAACTACACAAGCCTACATTACAGTAAGTGCAATTTTGCTTGTCTATCAAACGACCTCTATATGTGAGTTGTTCTTGCTCGAAAATTCTCTACATTTTAAGTGTGTAACATTCCGACTCGCCCTTAATCCGTTCACTTAGTTAGCTTCTTATTAAAATTTTTTTTTTCCGCTGAATACATCGCATGATTATCTTCTGGCCGATTGCCATGATCCATCTTCAAGTGGGTCGGTACTTTGGTAGCAATTTGCCTACCAAATTTTTTTTCCTTGAATATCCATAACCACCCACTTGAATGTCTTGTTGTTGTCTTGTGTTCTTTCACTTCATCTTTTCTAAAATCATTAAAAAAAACAACGAGAAAATTATATTTTCACGAAATTCACACTGTATACCGGCTGGAATAATTGCAAAACAACACACCGAAAATATTTTTTTAATGCTTTTAAAAATAGACGCCTTGAGTGTCCAAGCTGTGCTGTGACTCAGATCTTTAGTCGTCGTCGTCGTCGTCGTCGTCTTCGTCGTGTATGTTTGTTCCGAATCTGGAAACGATGACGACCTGACTCTGTCAGGTTGCCAAAACATTGGACACAAGAACAAGCCCTGCCTCCTGCCGGAACTCGGAATGCTCGCCACTGCTGCACCTTATTATCAATTTACGTCCACTGTGGGGTAATGAACTGCGTGCGTTGCTTGGACCCAGCGCAAAAATAATGATGATGATGGTGGTGGACGCCATTGGCGAAACACAAGAGCAGAGCGAACAAAACAACAACAAAAACAAGGAAGATTCATCGAAGGCGTGTAACGAGTAGCAAATTAATGCCGTGGACTGTTGAGTGCACACCGGGGATACTAAAAAACCGAACCATTACCCAAGTTCTGCCGCACCATCCATCGATGATACTAAGTGGTGGTGAAAAAAAAAACCAGAAAACAAAACAGAAACCGAGACATAGGGAAGTCTTTCTGCGCAACTTATTAAAATTCAACGCGTAACGTCTTCAGTTTTATGACAAATCGCACGTTGATGAGCTCGCCGAGCGCCATTCCTAAAGTGCCCAATACAATAATTGGTCGCCAATGTACACAGAAAATCCCAACCAGATGACAACGAAGACACGTCTTCACCTTGCGTCGCAGAGAAGTAATGCTCAGAGCTCGGTGTGCGACCTCCAAGATTGGGTGTAATGGGTTCGATGACGGCAAGAAAAGGCCACCACCATTATCTATAACATTATACCACCAGCTAGCAACACTCATGCTAGCCAGAAATGGATGAAAATCTGAGAAAATAATGCCGACGATGAGGAAAAAGGGAATCCTCGAAGTATCTTGGGCTGCTCGATTGCCACCCATCCATCGCACTTGGAGGGCAAGAAACCGAACCCGAATAGAAGGCCAACAAAAGAATTGTGGGGACAACGATGCGAGTCAGAGGAGTTTTGATAGGGATTGGAGTAGAATGATACCGGGAAAGAGGGGAGGGACACTATACAAGTGGCAGAAAAAGTACAAGCCCGGAGCCTAAGCAACCGACCGAGTGGCCATGGAGATGATGTCGATTTCGAGAAGACGACCGACTCTACAATATAACGGAGGGCGGCAGCGGGTGGACATATCCATAAGAAAACTGACGACGACACCATCAAGTCTGGAGTGAAAGTGTCATTGAACGGAGAAGCGCGCGCGATAGCTCGCACAACACTACACACATGTGATTTTAGCTCGTACTTACCTACCTCCAAGCAGTGTCTCAACCTCTTCCTCCCTCTCGGCTTCATCCATTCCGCACCATATACTCGAAGAAGACTCGACTTGAAGACGTCGTCGTCGACGACGACAACGACATATCAGTCGACTTCTTGACTTTGCGCTTTTTTTGTTCCGTCACCGCTTGTTGTTTTGTAATGAAATTAATGCTGAAATGGTGATTGGTTGCCAAGCATCGGGTTTCGGTCATTTTGCTTCTCTCGGCCCGATAGCAAGACCTCGATATCATAAAAATGGACACATCGAGATTTTATTATAAATATGCCGGGCTATGACGACAGGTTCATGTCGTAGTTTCTGTCGTCATGCAGAGAAATATGTGGAGACATTTAGCTGCGGTTGTTACATATCTATTTGACGTATTTTTGCCCAAAAAACATCCCTGTTCAGTCAGCAATGTGCTTACTATGAGTATTCACTTCTTTGGCTGTGAAGCTCCTGTAGTACGGCCAACACAGTGAATATGTATCTCTGCTATAACGTCATTTCGTTACTTTTACACGAATACTCACTGTGGGATGCAGTCGATTCGTTACTTTACACGAGTACTCAGATACTTGCTTGATTTCCTTGAGTCGTTACTTTGTTCGAGTACTCACTGGTATGTACTCAACTACCTTTGACATTCTATTCTTTTGATACCTTAAGGGGATCATCCCGTGTGACTGATTCAAAAAATCTTTTTTTTTTTGCATAAATTGCATCCAAATATAGTGTAGAATATGTGGGCGAAGTGATATTCCGATATTCGAAGCCGTTCGGAAGTTACAGGCCGTTTTATTCTCTAAACTCCTTTGTTGTTTCGAATATAATGGTAAGGCTTAGTCGCGTTTTTCTGAAAACGGTATTTTCCAAATCGTTAGACACGATATCTCGAAATCTTTCTAACGAATTTCTTTGAAATTTGGTGAACTTATTCAGTACTATTGTAGACAGTTTGCAAACTAGAATAATTGTGATTCATCAAGCCGTTTTTTTTGTCGACCTGAAGAAGTCGTAAAAAAACACCAAAATTCACGATAAAAAGTTCAACAAGTTGCCAAAAATTAACTGTTCAATATTTTTTGATAATCCTAGTTCCGAAACTAGTTCAAACTTCACAGATTAAAATGCCGTTTGATTTTTTTATTTGAGATAAGCAGAACGCCCGCAATTGTGTCTACCGAAAACAAGGTTTTTTAAAAATGAGTGGCTAAGTTGCCGTATATCTCAGCAATGAGCGACAATTTCGGGCTGAAAAAATTGTAAAGTGTGCTCAAAATGAGCATAAATATGTGGTAAAAATTTCACGGTTGTATCTTTATTTACTTCTTCAAAACAAATTTCCCAAAAAAGCGTGAAGAAAAAGCCTTCACATGGGATAATCCCCTTAAAGTAATTGCGTTTGTATGTGTGTTCAGTGCAGGCGTTAAAAAAATCAAATGTGCGGTGCGCAATATGAAAGAGGTATTTTATTTTTCGTACCCGATGTTTTATCCTTCTCTTAATGAAATAGTCTTACACACAGGACACACTTCACTACACACTTCAGCAGTTCTAACACTTCAAATGCGAGCAAAGGGCAACACAAAAATTTGCTTATGTCACTTGCTTTTCGAAAACGCTTAAAAAACGAGACTATTTCATTATGGATTTTGACTGTAATATTTTCTATAGAAGGTGAATCGTTCACGCGTTTTAATAATTTGAATTCGAAAAAATCACAGTTAACTGTCACGCCGACGTATTCCAGAATAAAGCTAGTATTACACTGTTTGACCAAGTGGTCAAATTGCAGTAATAAACATTGCGAAATTGCGAATTCCAATTAATCTCACAGGATCCGCTTGGTCAAGTTCGGCATTTCGCATTGCTTATTACTGCAATTTGACCACTTGGTCTAACAGTGTTATACTAGCTTTTCCATTATTTTAAATATATAATTTTTTTATTTTTCGAAAGTGTTCTATTACAAATTTGTTCTTATCCTTTTTTTATTTATTCAATTTTTTTCGTCTTTTTTCATGTTTTTAAATTTTTTTCCCATTTTTTATTAATTTCTGTTTTTTGAATTTTTTTTTTTTTGTATTTAATGTCTTTTAACTTTTTTTTATATTTCTCTTAATTTTTTAATTATTTTTTGAATTTTTTCAACTTTTAAATTTTATTTTATTTCTTACTCTTTTTACATTTTGTTCCCTGTTTTCCATATTGTTCCCTATTTTCCATTTTGTTTTTATTTTACTGCTTTCTTTATTTTTTTCCAAATTTTTACTTCTTTTTTTTAAAGCTTTTTCTATTATTTTTATTTTTTTTATTTTAAAATTTTTTTATATTATATTTCTTTTTTTAAAACTTTTCTCCTTTCTTCTTTTAAATATTTATATTTATTTAGGGCCGAGTGGGTGTAGTCCAGTGGTAGTGTACTAGGTCTTGAAAACATTGCTTCTGCGATGTCGTGGGTTCAATTCCCACTCAACGCATAAATTATTTATAAGAATTTTTCAGTTGCTATTGACTTCGAAATATTAATATAAATAGTGAACAGTGCGGAATGTTTAATAGGGTCACTACTAAAGGATTTAACACTGAGCAGATGAGTTCTGTTTACATTCTTATCATTCACAAACACCATCAGAGCTACCAGACAGTAGTTGATTTGTTATAGGCAACATTGCTATTCTGGTAGATCATATCATCATACCCAGCAAAAAATTTACCGGTTAAGTCCGCCAGAGCTCTGGCGTAGCATTAACCGGTAATCTTTCAGTTAAAACGAATACGCCTCGGGACAAACTTAACTTATATACTTCGTATCGGTGTACATGCGTGTGATTCTCTTTCTTTTAATATTGCCGTGTTCTTTACTCCTAGTTAACGATAACCGGTACTTACCTGGTAAAATACGGATACCGGTACCGAAATTCTTGCGACGCAGAAAAACAACTAGAAGTTTTGGGAAGTCGGATGGCGCGTGCTGCTAATGTTTATTGCATATGTATACATATGCAATAAAACATTAGCAGCACGGGCCATCCCTGCAAGAAAGCGTTACCCGAGTTGCAGGTTGGCCTAATGTGGTAATCGCATAATTTAAAAAAAATGATAAAGAAGGTTCAAATTTGAATGTCGCAGGTCGCAGTCATTCGTCTTTTCAAACATTTTATGACAGTTTTCGAGAGGAAGAGTTACATCCCCTAGAAAAATTTCGCTGTCACAGTATTGAATTTTCTGTATGTATGCGTACTTTCGGGTAACGCTTTCTTGCAGGGTAGCCAATCCGCCACAAAAAAACAATTATTAACACCTACTAGTACACTGCCATACCCGGCCCGATTTCTGACCTCCCATCCCTAAATGGGCTGTTCACTTCAGTGGATTAAGGATTAAACTCGTAAGTCCAGTTCGGTATCCTTAAAAAACACATTTTATTCCTTTTACTTTATTATTTCAATAATACAGTATTGTTATCGATTTTTAAAAAAAAAAAATTTGCTACCCTCAAAATTTTTTTTTCACGTTTTATAACGAGTAGACACGAAAAAACCAAAAAAAAATTTCAGTCCGTCTGTCCGCCGTACGCCGTACGTCGACCGCTGTACGCAAAATCGTTTGAAGGCTCGTAGCTCCCAAACCCTTTGAGCTATTAAATTGAAATTTTTTTTATGAATAGACTGGGTAGGGCTCTTGAAGTGGCCAAATTTAGAGGGGCGGGGGTGTGAGGGGGGAGGAGGGGGAAGTGTTTTAGACGGAAAATTTTGGTTTCTCGATCTCAGTAACCATTTATGCTAGGAGGCTGAAATTTGGAATTTATATAGAGCTTCAGTAGTGGACCCATTTGCAAAAAAATTACCGATATAGGTGAAGGGGTTTGGGAGTGGGGGAAAAAATTATGCGTCCGAAACGCAAAAAAGGTGAGATCGACACTTTCTAAAATCCACATCTCCTAAACGGTTAATGTCACAAAATTGAAACTTAGTGAATATCTGTAGGTCTACTAGGAGAATAGATCGGAAACAAAAATTTGAGTAGGGGCAGTGGCGTACGGGGTGGGGGTGAAAAACTTTAGATTACGATATCTTACGAACCAATTGCACTAGACAAATAAAATTTGGTTTCTGTATAAAGGTTGACAAATGAAGTTTGCTGAAAGTAAAATTTTTTAAGGGGGCGGTGGAACATGAAAGTGGAGGGGATAAGAATTTCACGTTCAAATCACGTCTCATATCTCAAGAACGGTGTAAGATAGATGCTTAAAATTTTTACCAGAAGTAGGCCTAATTGACCCCTAGCAGAAAACCAAATTGTGGAAGTTAGGGTGTAAAGGGTGAGGGTGGGGGAGGGTGAAAAGGAAAAAGTTCCGATTTTAATATCTCGACAACCTATAACGATATAAAGCTGAAACTTGGTATTTAGATAGAGCTATATTAGTAGCATCTTGGAAAAATGTAATTTTTTTTTAGGGGTAGTATGGTACGGGGGTGGGGGGTGTTTTTCCTATCTATATAACGGCTTATGCTACAAAGTTGAAACTCGGTATGTTTATGAAAATTAACTAGAAAACTAATTTAGATAAAAAAAAATTTCAAATATCTATTGGCGTTCGGAGGGGGGGGGGGGGCAAAAAAAATGATCAGTGAAAATGGAATGCATATATTTTCACGGTTTTCGTCATATCTATTAGGTCTTCCCAAATATTTAATTCATTTTTATTCTACGGATTCTTCATAAAAATACCTAGATAGCGTTTTCAGGATTTTTTAAAATTCGACCCCTAAGGGGGTGCAAAGGGGGTTGTAAACTTTTTCATGAATTCTACTATATCCCCACGTCTTATCAGATATTGAATATGTTTTCACATTCATGGGCTTGCGTAATAATCGCCTAAAACTTATTTTTAAGTTTTTTCCTTTTTCAGCCCCTAGGAGGGTATAAACGGGTTGAACACGTTTTCACGAGTTCTGTCATTTCTTTTAGAAGTGATAAGAAATTGAATTGGTTCCTACTTTCTCGTGCTGTCTTCATATTTATTTATTAACTCCTTTCAGGATTTTTGGATATTCAACCCCCAAGTGGGTGTAAGGAGGTTGCATATCTGGTAATATATAGAATTCATTTTTACTTCCTAAGGTTTCCTATATAAAAAAGCCAAAAAGTCAATTTCAGTATTTTAGATATTCAATCCTAAGAGGTGTAAGGAGGTTGTATACTTTTCAAAGTTTCGACATATTTCTTAGGTTCGATGAGATATTAGATCGCTTTTTATTTCCACAGACTTTTTATATAATCGCCTACAAACCCATTTCTCAATTTTTCGATATTCAACCCCCAAGAGTTTGTATATGTTTTCACAATTTTTGCCATTCCTTAGTTCTGTTGAGATGTAAAATTGATTATTACGGCCTTCGAATTCACGATTTTTCGAATTTCCAGAACCAAGGAGATGTGAAGGGTTTGCTTACGTTTTCAGAAATTTTTCAAAATCCGTCTTTTCTCATGAGATATCAAGTTGCTTCTTATGAAATCGTCTAAAAACCTGTTTCACAATTTTTTTTTAAAATTCAAACTCCAAGTGGAAGTAATGGGTTTGTATACGTTTTAACAATTCGTCATATCTCTTAATTCTGATAAGGCAACAAATTCGTTTTTGCTTCTATGGGCTTTTAGTGTAAGGTAGGTAGGTAGGTACGCGTGGCTGCCCGTGAGAACACGGACACACTTAGACCTAAAAGGTCCGTTGTGTTACCACAGGATCATCGAATCCGGTTCTACTCGTCGAACCATTTAGAGCTTGCAATGAAGCGTTGGATTCTCGCGACCTCCATTGAGGCAAGGTCACCGAGACAGTTGAAGAAGTAAGCTCCAAGATGAGCTTTCCTTCTGGCTGAAAGAGCTGGACAGGTACAGAGAAGGTGAAGGACTGTCTCCTCCTCCTCCTCATCCAGGCAGCTTCTACAGAAGTCGTTTGAGAAGAGACCGAGTCTTTTAGCATGTCGACCTATAAGACAGTGTCCGGTCAGGACACCGACTGTGGTGCTGATATTCGCCCTTTTGAGCAAAGTCAGCTGTTTAGAGCGTTTTAGATCCAGCTCCGGCCAGATCTGTCTCGCAGTGTGACATGTAACACCGTTTGCCCATCTTCAACAATATACTGAAATTCGAATAGTCTACACGGACTTTTTTAATGTTTAATCGGCTTAAAATATCTATTTTAAATATTTTTATATTAAGAACAAAATTAATTTTCCATAAGAAATCTAAAAATCTCAAAGCAACTCATGATATACTCCGTTTTTTACCGCTCCCGAACTTGGACCCTAAAAATAATAAAGTTTCGCCCAGACTATTGTCAGATTTTTTATATGATATTTTCTTTGTTATTTAGTTTTTCTGACTTTTTTTCTTATTTTTCTTTTTTTCAAATTTTGACTTGCTCTTTTTTTTTTTTTTTTTTTTTTTCCTATATTTTTAAGTTTGTTTGCTTTTTATTTTTTTTAAATTTTTTTTTTTAGTTTCATTTTTAATTTCTTTTCTGTTTTTTCGATTTTTTGTCCGTTTTTTCCTTATTATTTTTTTAGTTAAATTTTTTATTTTTTTCCGTTTTTTTATTTCTTTCCGTTTGTTTCTTATCCGTTTTTTATTTTCTATCTTTTTGCCTTTTTTCCTCTTATTTAATTTTTCTTCTTTAACTTTTTTTTTTTTGAAAACCAATTTTGCAGTCCTACCCCTTTTCTGTTTTCAAACGGCCAATAAACTTTCGATAGTGAAAATAACGCGCTTACTAAGCTCTAGCAAACTGAGCAAATTTTCCGACTTAAAACCGAATTATTTTGCATTTTTCCAGTGAAATTAACGTTGAGAAGTCGCCGTCTATGCAAATATTGTGGCGTCTGCTATTTATTTTTTAATTTCAAAATTTGAATAATTCCGATCTTCTTTCCAATGTACAGTAATAATAAAAAATATCCATTAAAGAAAAAGGAGGTCAAAAAATGTTAATATTGTGCAACAACATTGACGCCAATCGCAAGGGGACAGACCGACCAACAAAAAAAAATTAACCCAACGCGAAATAAGCTAAAATTAATCACTTCGTTTTTGCTGTTGGCTTTGGCTCACCGATGGTTACACACAAATGGTCAAAAATTTGCACTAAATAAACACAGGGGGAGGGGAGGGGGGGGGTTTCCAGCGCATTCTAGGTCCGGTCTATCAAAAACCGCGTAATCATTGCCAACAATTGCTAAACCCCAAATAATGGTGCGCGCATGTGTTGCGGTCTTTTTGCTCGTATGTCACATTATAAAAATTCTACTTAAATGCAAAAGTAAATTTTGTTTGTGTTGTGGCTGGATAAAAAGGAGGGGGGAAAAAACGCTAAAGACCCACACACGATCCCATTTGCATCCAATTAACTTCATTATGAAGAATAGCATGAATTGGGGCGCGAAGGGGAGCGCGGGCAACAAAACAAACCGCTCAACAAAAAAATTAAAAAAAAAAAAAACAA
This sequence comes from Beris morrisii, assembly GCA_951812415.1. Taxonomy (NCBI): domain Eukaryota; kingdom Metazoa; phylum Arthropoda; class Insecta; order Diptera; family Stratiomyidae; genus Beris; species Beris morrisii. The sequence continues at coordinate 24,040,581 of OX638311.1, forward strand.
CATCAACAAAACAAGCAGATGCGGATGCTGTACTTGGGGAGTCGGTCGAAACAGCTTGCCCAATATGCCGACAAGCCAAGGACATTGGATAGTGCGCGCAATTCAAGTAAAGCTGTGTGCGATGAACGCTGTTTTCATAGTCTCTGCATCTCTAGATAGCATCAGCCATGTCCAGCCATCCATCCAGCTATTAATGGAATAAAGCAATGCCGACATTTTTTTTTTTTATTTTTTTTTTCCTTAACTGACTTTTATAGTTTAGATAGCTGTGCACCCGGCAACAGACGACAGACTAGATATAGAACAATACCCAGCTTTTTTTTTGTTGCTACTGCTGCTGCTTCGCTGCGCCTTTTTAGATTTAAATTTCGCGCTCAACTCTTTTTTTTTATATCGCGACTAGAATTCCTCGCGCGAAGATAACGAACGCTTCGCGAAAACTTTGAAATAAGAAAATCTACAACAAAATATCGTTAGCTACAATGTAACAAAATTATGAACGTGTCCAAGGTGCTGCTGCTTCTCCTATTTATGTATTGAATTTATTTACGCTTATCGCAGCTAGAAAATAGAAGAAAAAAAAAAAAAAAGAGAGTTAATTTTTTTTTCTGCTTATACAGAGTATAACCGGCTGGACAGACTAGCGTCTAGCCTGACTTCTAGCCGGCATATTATAAAAATGGCAATGGTTCGCTCAGATGGTTGACCCGAGCGCGAGCTATGCCGAGCTAGTAGGCAGCCAGCTAGCTAGCGAGCAGATATCTAGCAACATTAGAGGAAACACACGTACACTTCTATGGACAGCTTAGCGATGCGGCTCGCTAGAATAGAACAAATTAAAATTTCATATCATGGAATAAATTTTTTATTCTTTATTTTTATTTTTATTTATTGAATAGAATGAATGTGAAATGATTCGTGCAAAGCACAGCTCACAAGCTGGTTCTATCCAAGCGTTGTCTTCGTTGCGCTACTGCTTGTTGTACTGTGCGAATCAAATTAATCGAATGCAAAAATATGCTAGCCTTGAGTTTAAAGTGAGCTTAAGAAAAATGTATTATTATTATTGCGGTTTATTGATGATGTTTTTAGTAGTAGACCGACCATACACGCTCGAATGGACGAACAAGCGGAACGTTTGGTTACGAACATCGAAGCTACTTGACCAGTACTTTATTTGGGACTGACCTTTGTTAATTTTTATGATACATCAAATATGTGAGGTTTTTTTTTTTAACGGGTCGAATATGACGGGCTGAAAGCTGATGAGTGCAGATCGTAAACAAGATTTGAGCAGTTTTATGGAATTAGATTTGGTTGTGTGTTTTTGATGCATTGGGACCATTTTAAGCAGACTTGAACGTTGAACTCATCGATATTTTCTGTAAAAGCCGCTTTAGTTTATGCCAGGAGTGCAAGCATTGTTACCAGGACCATCGTCAAGGTGAGGGTTTTTGAATATGTGGAAATAACTGCTGACGACGTTCACAGCTTGAACTTTATATTAATAGTTTACTACGAGATTATAATCTACAGTGCGTCAACGACTCTGCAAGAACGCTCTAACTAAATCCACTATCTTGCACCCTACTCGCGCCATCCAGCTTCGGAAAAGTTTTGGTTGGTGTACTGCGTCATAAGATTTTCCTATAGGTATGCAGCGTGGTTAATTTAGTAGTAATAACGGGTATATTCACTGGTAGTATTCCAGATAATTTACTAGTCAATTATCGACTATGGTTAACGACGAGTAAAAAAGACGGCAATATTAAAGGAAAGAGAGATAATCACACGCATGTACAGCGACACGAAGTATAAAAGTGGATTTTGTCTCGAGATGAATATGTTTTAACTGAAATAAAAAGTAAAATTAAGTATCAATAATCAAAATGCATAATGAAAAAAGACCCAAGAATTGGAAAATGCAAAATTACAGAAAAATTATTGATACTTAATTTTACTTTTTATTTCAGTTAAAACATAAGAAATTATATTTTGATAATGGATCAAAAATAATGAGGCGGTTTTAAGAATGATCTGCGCTAGAATCCGCCACAACTAACACGGAATTCAGTTTTGTAATTCCACATACTTACAAGGTTGAATGCATGTATGGTCTTTAGACCCATAATGTTCATGATAGAAGCACAAATCAGTGTTTGAAGAGTTCTCATCCTTAGATTTGGAATTGAACTTGTTATTGCTTCTGCCTTTTCTTTCTTCTTGAACTTCTCCATGAACCGAAGCTTCTAACTTAGAAAACTTTTCAGTTATCAACGATAACTGTTGATAAAGAGACTGCAATGTAACCAGCTCACAAGACTTTTTAACAGGCATCACTTTACTGAAACTTTCAACACTGGCTAAATTCAAAGAAGTAATTGCAGTATCCATAATGCGGTCAGCAATTTTACTTAATTCTTCGATAGGAGCAGAACTAGCTGCTAAAATAGCTTGCACTTGCTGAGAAAGACTTTATAACCATAATTTCTGCAAAGCAATATCTCCAAGATTTGACCCGGCCAAAGACTTCATCAAGCAAAGAAGTTGTGAGGGTTTTTTGTCCCCCAAATCTAATCCTGTTAATACTTTTGCAATTTGGAGTCCTCTGATTCTCCGAATCGAAAAATCATTTGACTCTTGAAATACTCATACTGTCCAGTCGAAGGGATATTTTCTATAATGTCCATTGACTGAGAACATTCAGACAGCATGATTGAATTTAGTAGTTTCACTAACAATGTTAGCTGCGGCAAATTGGCTATCCAAGATTCTGAACCACGCAGCCGGATTGTAGTTCCAGAATTGAATCTTCTGGATTGACACTGCCGCCATTACGGACGAACTGTCACCCGCCCTAGGAAAGGGTTGGCTAGACGCTGAATCGATTCCGTCTCCAATCATTATAAACAAAAATTACGAAAAACTTAAGAATCTCACCACCGTCGATGCAACGTCGATGAATCACTAACTCTTCAATTGTTCTCTCTTCTAGAGAAAAAAAATATCTCCTCTTCTTTTTTTCTTCCTTGAAAAATAAATTCATCTTTAATGTTGTTAAACGATTTTACTTGATAAATATTTTCGGCGTTGAACGACTTTCTATTTAAAATTCCTTTGTCGGGGTCACCAATGTAGCTCGTTGGATCCAGAAAACCTTATTAAAGCAATGTAGTTTGCTTTAGTTAATGAGTTGACATCTTAGTTAGATCAAATCGTCTTAAATGACGAACTTCAGCAGTTTTAATCGTTGTAACCAATTGAAACTATTTTCAATTGCTTACAACGATTAAAACTTTATTTTTCAAACGTATCATAAATTACATCAGCAAAGTTTTAAATATTTAAAAAAGGATTTAAAATAATTAATTAACATAAACGGTTGAAGATTATTTGTAAATTAATATAGTTGGTTTAATCTTTCGTCTCAATTAAATCCATTAATATTGATGTTTATTGCACAGTTTTAAATTAAATTTATTGATCTGATTCAATCTCTAAATTCATATTTAAAATAGATAAATTCTTATTATTTAATAAATTATATTTTAATTTTAATCAAACTTTAAAGCTGATTTGTGCATGTTAGAATAGATAGATATCAACTGATGAAAAAATAAAAATTAATTGCAAAACTTCAAAAACATGTCAACTTCGATTAATAAAAATAAACATCGAAGTTGAACAAAAATTATCGAATTGACAGTGGCGAAAAACTAACTAAAGAAAAAAAATAATTATGACCAGCGCCTCCACAATAGATTCGTCAAAAAAACAAAATGGCCTATTTTTTGAGGTTTTTGTATTACCAAAAGTAAAATGTACACGAATTTTGCACATAAAATTTTACTCCATTTTTCATAACCCATTTTTTGTAGCGCCGAAAATTCCAGCCGTGTGCGAATCCTAAATGTTTTTATGCCATTTCTCCTGCTATCATTAAAACTTTGGTATTATAGTAAAAAATTTGCCAATGGTCTGGGCGAAACTTTATTATTTTTCGGGTCAAAGTTCGGGAGCGGTCAAAGTCGGAGAGTATATCATCAGTTGTTTCGAGATTATGACGTTTCTTGGAAAGTTAATTTTGTACTTAAAATATAATAAAAATATTTAAAATAGAGATTTTTAGCCGATTAAACACTAAAAAGCCCGTGTAGACTATTAAATTTCGGTATATTATGTACACTAAAAGCCCATAGAAGTAAAAACGAATTTGTTGCCTTATCAGACTTAAGAGATATGACGAATTCTGTGGTAAAAAGCGATACAGCTTAAGTTGAGAAAATAATTAGGAGGTTACGTGTATCAATATTGATAAATAAACTAATAAAAAATATATTAGGAGATCTTATTTTATTGAATTTAATAATACAACACATTAATAATATATTATATGAGATAAAAATCTATCAAACAATGGCAATTCTTTTAAAAAATGCAATTGAAAACTTGAAAAATGACTTTTTCTTATCTCGACATAAGCTGTTATCGCTTTTTACCACAGAATTGTTAAAACGTATACAAACCCATTACTTTCACTTGGGGCTTAATTTCGAAAAAATTGTAAAATAGGTTTTTAGACGATTTCAAAGGAACCAACTTGATATCTCATGAGACACGAGGGATTTTGAAAAATTTGTGAAAACGTAAGTAAACTCTTCACACCCACTTGGTTCTTGAAATTCGAAAAATGGTGAAATTGGTTTTTAGGGCATTACATCAAATGCCGTAAAAACCATTTTTATATCTCATCAGAACTAAGGGATGGCAAAAATTGTAAAAACATATGCAAACCCTTGGGGGTTGAATATCGAAAAATTGAGAAATGGGTTTGTGGGCGATTATATAAAAAGTCTGTGGAAGTGCAAAGCGATATAATATCTCATCAAACCTAAGAAATATGTCGAAGCTTTGAAAAGCATACAATCTTCTAACACCCCTTAGGATTGAACATCTAAAAATATTTAAATTGATTTTTTGGCGATTATGCCGGAAACCTTAGAAAGTAAAAATGAATTCGATATATCATCAGATCTAAGCAATATGTAGGAATTTGTAGAATAAAAATGAACTCAATATTTGAGAAGACCTAATAGATATGACGAAAATCGTAAAAATATATGCATTCCATTTTCATTGATCAATTTTTTCGCCCCTCTTCCAAACGCCAATGGATATTTGAAATTTTACTTTTATCTAAATTACTTTTCTATTTAATTTACATATACATACCAAGTTTCAACTTTGTAGCATGAGCCGTTCTATAGATAGAAAAAACACCCCCACCCCCGTACCATACTACCACTGTAAAAAATTATATTTTTCTTATATGCTACTACTATAGCTCTATCTAAATACCAAGTTTCATTATAGGTTCTCGAGATATAAAAATCGAAACGTTTTCCTTTTCACCCTCCCGCACTCTTACCCTCCACATCCTCACCCCCAAAACTTTTTTTTATGCTAGGGTTTTATTAGGCCTACTTCTGGTAAAAATGTTAAGCATCTATCTTACACTGTTCTTGAGTTATGAGACGTGATTTTTTAGAAAAATTCTTATGCCCTCCACTTTCATGCTCCACCGCCCCTTAAAAAAATTTTACTTTGAGCAAACTTCATTTGTCAACCTTTATACGCAAACCGAATTTTATTTGTCTAGTGCAATTGGTTCGTGAGATATCGTAATCTAAAGTTTTTTACCCCCACCCCCGTACGCTATTGCAGCGACTAAAAAATTTGTTCCTGATCTATTCTCCTAGTATATCTAGAGATGTTTCTTAAGTTTTAACTTTGTGACATTAACCGTTTAGGAGATATGGATTTTAGAATGTATTTCGGTTTTTTTGCGTTTCGGACGCATTATTCCTCCCCCCCCACTCATTCACCCATATCGGCAATTTTTTTGCAAATGGGTCTACTATTGAAGCTCTATATAAATTCCAAGTTCATAAGCGGTTGCTGGCATAAGCGGTTGCTGAGATCTAGAAACCAAAATTTTTCGTCTAAAACGCTTCCCCCACCTCCCCCTTCACACCCCACTCGTCAAAAGGTGTCCACTTAAAGGGGTATACCCACGTCTACCCACGAAAAAAAATTCAACTAAATAGCTCGAAGGATTTGGGTGCTACGAGCCTTCAAACAATTTTGCGTACACCGGTAGACGAACGGCGGACAGACGGACTGAAATTTGTTTTGCTTTTTTCGTGTCTACTAGTCATGAAACGTAAAAAAAAAAAATTTTGAGGGTAGCAAATTTTTTTTTTTTTTAAATCGATCACAATACTGTATTATTGAAATAATAAAGTAAAATGGCAACTGAAATGAAATGAGCGCAAAAATATCCTTCATCTCATTGGAGGCATGTAGTTAATATATGAGAAACTTATGAATAAGATCCCATTAGATGTCTTTTCCTCGTCGGTCATTCTGGCACTCGGGTCAGACTTGATCATAGCATCGACCGAATCCGGCTAATACCCGGATCCGCCGACATATTTCACACTGTGCTGATAAGAGATTGCAGCTGTCGGTACAGGACCTGGCTGTCGGTCGACTGCCCATTTTTCAAATTAGGTTTATAGAATATGAAGTATTGTTCCTTTGTTGGATGATTGGTTGATTTAAACCTTACAGTAAAAAAAATTCATTGAATTTTACATCTTTTGGATAGTAGGCTTGAATTTACACTCTAAAAAAAGTGTATAATTAGTACTCTTTAAGATACACTTATTTCTACTTCTAATATTATTTCTTACTTACTTACTCTTAATAAAACACTTCGCTGTAGGTAGAAATCGAACCCGCGATCAATTCTGGTTTTGCTGCGTAGGTTTGGCGCGTGTAGCCACTGCGCCACCGAAGGCGTTTCATTTTCATTTCAGTGGAAAACAAAAACGAACGAAGCGTCCAACTTCGTGGTTTTCATGAAAAAGAACGTAATTTTCAATTCATGTAGAAATATAGTCAATTTTACACGAAATGTTGCGTAATTTTGTGAGACTTTTCATGTAAATAGTACGGTTCAGTTGAAAAGTAGATGAATAATTTACAAATACCAGTAATTTCGTGTAAAAGTGCTTGAAATAAGTACTTTTACTTGAAAAAATGAAATATACTGGAAATTTCAAGTAAAAATTGGGTTGAAAATGATTTTTTTTTAAAACAGTGCTGCTTGAAGAACTTATGCATGCGAACTACTCGAATGATGGGAGTGGGAATGTCGATGTTATCGTTAACTCAAAAGAAATTTTTAATTCCGACTTCCTGGCTGAACGATTTCTTTCTTTCGTTTGAATTGACCTGACATCGGGCATTCTGAAGTTATTGGTCAATCTTTTAAGGAACTTCCGCGAAGAGTAGATGCTCATTAATACACCAATTCTTCCCGTATCTGTAATTTAAATTTGAACTGCATAGGTTAATGCGTTCTTGAGATATCGCAAATTTGAGAAATTTATGTGGTGCCTTGATCTTCCCGGTTTCCAGATAGTTTCAATTGCCTTACTTGTTTCGAGATAAGTACATAGTTGTGAATCTAAAAATGAACACTCTGCGGCAGTTTCTACATAATGAGAATGTCACCTTAAAGGGCCCATAGACGGGCATGCATGTGTATCATTCATGCATGTCGCGATACATTTTGACTCCACCCACAAAAATCAAAATTATTTGATTTCCATCATGCCGCATGATGGCAGACCCGCACATTCAAGTTTCAGACCCGTGATGAAAGAATGACATGCATGCGTGCCCGTCTATGGGCCCCTTTAAACGCAACTCTAATCAACTTTAATCAATGCAATGGTGAAGATAATAGCGCGCTACTTGCTTGTCCGATTTCCTAGTCCGGTCGCACTTACTTTTTTAAAAAGCTCATAAATGTCACCTACATAAATTAATAGTTCCTAATTAGACTGCATGATCTAAACAATACGCCGCAGTCACGAAGCCAACAATGCACCGTACAACTAAAAATAATATAAAAAAAATAAAAATTGCCACCTACATACTGCTCGTCATATCTTTCTGACTATAGTCACTATACAACAATATAACCCGCAACTATGGCATAAATCTTCATTAGTGCACCACGAGCTACAACATAAAGCATTTTCATGGTTAAATATTTTGTGTAACTTCCTTTCCTTTTCACGAAAATAAATAAATAAATGAAAAAAAAATAACATCGACCATAGCAACAAAACAACACTATGCACCGTGTCTATAAACAAAGTCGTTTGTTGTCGTCATAAAGAGCAAAAGTTATAATACCTACTTACTCCCATTTCCTCAACAACAGACTGTAGTCTGTACGGTCGTCTGGTCATAAGCAACGAACCACGAGCGTACTGGCATATATACAGCAACATTGTAGTTTTTGCTGTTGTTGTTGTTGCTTTTTTTAAATAGTATATTTCTTGATAAACACAATAGTATAATGGTTTATGTCGTCATTAAACAATAGACTAGGCTGTTAAGAAAAAAAAGGCTCACGAAACGCGATAAAAAGCGAGAAGCCACTATTTCTGCGGTATTATCAAGTTAAGAGTATAGCGTAAGTATCGGTTATGTATGACGGGTGCCCATCTAAATGTTCAAAACCAGGTCGTGACTAGTCTATAAACCTTGTACCGGTGGATATTGCGTTTGCGATGGCGACTTTCAACTGGAAAGCTCGGAAACGTCTAGGCCTTAGAGGTTAGAAAATAGAATTGAGTCTTTTGAGAGGGTATCGCACTCGTACACTAGAGGTGAAGATCATAGCCATGCAACATTACTGTCTGATCATCTCAATCAATTGCATACCTGCTTCTTTGATTTCTTTAAGGTTTCTTTTGATTGGATATGAAAATAGGATGCAATCATGATTTTTATCAATTCCAGAATACTTTTTTTTACTTTCTAGAGTAACAATTTTCTGTCCAATCTGGGATAAGTTTAAAGATGAACTATTGAAGTTATCGGATACGTGTTTGTTGTACTGGTCTGTACCTTGCCAATTGTTCTCACGAACTCGCTCATTTAGTACTTCAACAGTTGGGATTATTTTCAAATTCCCCATTTGAACAGTTTCTCTTTGATTATTCGCACGGTTGTGGAATACATAGTCCACAAAACCTACGGAATAATATTGATAGCATTTCTCCCCTGAAAAGACATAACAACCCTTAAATAATTTTTTTTTGTAATTTGCTCATTTCAGAATTTTTTTTTTTCAATAGTGGGCAAAAAGCATCTTAGTTTACTCTAGATTCCGAGAAAATAAGTCTGCAAAGGTCTTTCAAACCTTAACGATAGGCGGCTGGTTTGGGAACCTTAACTCACCATATCTCCAAAAGACATTTTTGCATTTAAGGTCTCTTTTGCCATTTTAGGGGAAAATTGATGACAAAATTAGTGTGAACCGTTCACCCTTCAAATTTCATTCTTTCCGAAAGTTTTGTTATTGGGTTATTCCACGAAAAACTGACCAAAAAGTGTGGAATTTTCTTCCGTGGTCCTTTAAGTGTTTAATGATTTACAACACTAATATACTACAGGCAAAATATTTTCCCGGAGGACATAGTATTAACAAAGTTACAGGTCCTTAAGGATTGTCTTAAAATGTCTAATGTCTTAAAATCTATGGCTAAAGCCCCGTTTACATGGTCATAGTTTTATATGATAGTATGTACTGTCTTGAAAGTGCGATAGTCTTTTGGATATACGGCGTGATAGTACTGTGATGCGCTAGTAGGCTGTCTATGGTCAACTCCATATTCATTTGACACCTCGGTGTCAACAAAATATTATTGCGAAAGTGTAAAACTCGCAATAGTTCATTACACACAGCGATAGTAGGCAAGAGAGCTTCCTATCTTTCGCGATAGTGCTATCAACTCTCTCGTCAAACGTGATAGTGAAAGAAAGAAACTATCATGTGGTTTACACGATGAGAGTTAAAAAAAGTCCGTGCTACAGTAAAAAAAATACTAAAAAAAATATTTTTCAAGAAAGGACGAAAAGATAACATAAATGTCCTCTATCCTTGAACATGTCAAAAACGCCGTCTTTGATTTTTTTTGATTTTTTTTAATATGTGTTAAATACAACCTATCAAAATCTTAGGTTGGAGTCGGAAAGGATTAGAGTAGGGAGATTTTCAAAACTGTTTCTTATAGGCTTTAGAAAAGTACTTCTCGTTTTTCCTTAAAACATTGTAAGATAGAAGAACATTTCAAGGATCAATTTTATATTTTGAACTATTCAAAGCTGGTTACTTATCTACTGGGTAATGCCTTTAGTACCAGAAGTAAGAAGACAAACTCAATCTCTGAAGGATGATGGATGTAGCATCACTACGATACGCAATTCCCTTGGTGTTTCAAGGAAGACTGTGGACAGAGAGAATAACTTAAAAACAAAAAAAATGGAGGCCACTTGTCTAAAGCTAGTACATATTACACTGTATGCCAAGTTGTCAAATATTTGACTTTTTTCCCCGGCAAATGCTGTCAGATAGTGTAATCGTCAAACTTTTGTATGCCTTATTTTTTTATTTCCTCTACACTAAGTCTATTTTGACGGAAAAAATATGACAGAATTTTAGTAAAATTATTTTTGTCAAATTTTTAACAGCATGGCATACAGTGCAGTAGGTTGCATGTACAGCAGCCATTTCAGATCCAGTTTTGGCCAGTTCATCGACTGTCCCTTTTCCTGGTATCCTGTACGCTCTTGGCAGCAGCATTTCTGGTTTTTGAATGTCTATTAGCAGCAGAAGCAGCATATTCTTCATTGCTGCTATTGGCGTTGTAAAAGCACCTGTTATGCCTAGGCAAGCCACCCTCTGCACTCTCGTTAGCCTATTCTTGTTCACGTTTCATACCAGACCACCATCAAGAAGATGGACCATTTACTCCCCAACTTCGTGCAAGTATAGAAGCATTTTACAACCGCACTCAAAATAACCGTGATTCTGAAAAAGAATTATTCTGTTGAATGGGTTAATGTCAAGGGACTTAATATCTGTAGCGCTGAGCCCCAATTTGTTTCTTAGCCACTTCCATGATCTTCCTCCAATCGACTTGATTCCAATAAGTCATTCATCTTTCGTTGGATCGATGGCTTCTACATTGTATTTTCGTAACGTTTTTAAAGATGTGCTATTAGAACTGTCTTACGCTCTAGCCTTCGGCGGTATTATTTCGGTCAAGACTCAAGACATTAACAAAAGAGGTCATAACGAAACATTCTTGCCGTAATAAAACCGTGCGTTAAGTTCATTAATTTTGACACTCTTCTTATAAAAAAAAAATCGTTCAAATCAAAAATGTTACCTTCACCCCCGTGGCAAGGAGGTTTGGAGGAGAGAGGGTCAAGGGAGAACCAGTCCAACTTCATGTCGATTTTTAAACTCGAAACGAAACGAATGTTAATAAAAATGAATATGGTAAGCAAGACACCGAGGAATAAGTGGTCTTTCTTTAAGCAAACACCACTCGGACCGTAGTATCAACTAGCATCCATTTGATTTATTTCATTAGTTTTGAATATGTCATGTCTATCGTTAATTAAAACCGAACCACTGTGGATAGTGCACACAACAAAGGAACAATATCGCCTATTGATGGCCCCAATGGTCAGAAAGTGCGCTCCAAATCCCTAGCAGGCATATGAAAGAAGCGAATCAATCACCTTCAATGGGACAAAATCAAATCCCCTGGGTAACAAGAGACTGGGAACTGTGGACGCATCTGACTGAACTGAACTGGACACTGGTCAAGTCAGTTTCTTTTTTTTTTTGTTCTTTTTTTTTTTCATTATCCATATCCAGTATCCAGCTCTGTCGTCGTTGTTCTCATCATGTCAGAATTCATTGCTTCTTTTGTCGTTAAAATGTAGTTTGAGGTGGTTCGTTCGGTAGCTAGAAGTTCTTTCAGAGTCTCCATACTCTTCTTCTGTCCGGCCTTCTTATATAACATAGTTTTTGTGGACACTAGATATGGCTGCTATCTGCGTCTTCTTATACCGGTTTTGATATCGCTTCATGTTCCCTTTTTGTTTTATTTCTGCTCTTGGCATTTTTTAACTGGTAGAAAATACAAAAAAATTAAAAGTGAACACAGATAGCGAGTTGCAATTAATTAGGAGAATTGGATTAATTTATTTTCTTCCCAAGGTTGATGCTCGTGCAGTTGGAAGCGATGTGCCCTAAGGCCTAAGACATGGAACAAAGCTTGTTCAGTGAGCTCGCCCAGTAGATGCATAGTTTAAAAAAGAACTCATAGTTGTTGTCGTTGACCAAATCAGGATTCATTACCACTAATTGAAAATAACCAACCCTACAACAAACGATTGCGGGGTGTATTAAAGCTGGTTCGGTATTGTGTCACTCGCTTTTTCTGGCTTAGATTCGCTTCATTTAGCAATAGTAGCGTTCTAACGCTAACGGAAGTACGTTCGATGGTTTTCACTGACTGCTATGCCACCGAAACAAACATAAAATTACCCTTCTAGAGAAAAATTTCAGAAGCTGGAATCACTTGGATCCACTAGGTGGGGACGAAAGATCGAAACAAAAAAATGTCCATTCACTGCACAAGGATTTGGAATGCCAAAATCTCTCTTTTTGTTTTGCGATCGCACTCTACAAGTATACCTCCCTTTTTTTTCTAAAATTCCGTTTTCCCAAAATCCAAATCCTATTTTTCCAAAACTCTGTTTTCTCCAAAATTCTGTTTTTTTATTATTTTCAAAAAACTATATTTTCCAAAGTCTTATTTGCCTAATATTGCGTTTTCTTAAAATCACGTTGTTTTTAATTATCGTTTTCAATATCCTATCCCGCTCTAAAATCGCGTTTTTCAAAATCACGTTTTTTTAAATATAGTTTTTCAAAATTGCGTATTCAAATTTGAAAAATAAAAATATTATCTGGACTCAACAGTTGGGGATGAAACATCGATGCTTAAATGAGCGTAACCTAAAACTGCTCACTACGCATTGATTTTAAATGTCAAAAACTCTTTTGTTTCTAATCGCTCTCTACAAATACTACGGGATCCAGTCAAGGAACTGTCTTCTTGATTTTTTTTTGTTCTAATCACGTTTCCCAAAATCCCGTTTCCTAAAATCTCATTTCCCAAAATCCTTTTTTTCTCTCCAAAATATCGTTGTCAAAATCACGTACTAAAATTTCAAAATCTTGCTTCCAAAATTCTGTTTGATTGCACTGGACTATGGCGGCGCAACTAAAGGGATGGAAGTGTTGCGTGTTTAGGTCGTAGTTTTTAAGCTATCGGAACGATTTTTCTGGCACTGGGAATCTGGTCAAATTCCTCCTTTTTTTAAATCGCGTTTCTCAAAATCGCGTTTTGTAAAATCTGGTTTTGTCATAAAAATTTTGAAATTCCGTTTTCTTTTGTACTCGACTAAAGCGGAGCGACGCAGCGAGTCGTAGATATGTGGCCAAAATGTCATTTTCTTCTTTCGTAGTTGGTAAGCAACCGGACTGATTTTGACACTTGAGGTGTTAGTCAATTCGTCTCAGTTAAGCCTAGTATTGTGTTCCGAGCGAAACGAAATGAACTGTCAAATTCCATATAAAAAAATGAATATTTCGCTCATTTTTCGCGATGAAATATTTCGTTCGTTTTTCAGTACTGTGTTCATGGGCGGAATAAACATTTGCAGTAGTCACTAATAGATGGCGCTTGGTTTCGTTAAATTTTTGTTTCCAAGGGTACGGTACCCTTGTATGAGAAGCGAAATATTTGACAATTCAAAATTTTCAACCGTTCGCTGTCAATTCAGTTCATTTGTGGTCGGGAAATTTCGTGTGAGTTATATTTTGTTGTGTTGTGTGTCGGAATTGTAATTTCTTGCCAATATTTTAATTTTTTCAAATTTCGCGCTCTTTAATTTCACTGACATCTAGTAGCGAACTGTATAGTTTATTTCACTCTACTTCGAAGGTACCTTTTTCGCCGAACACAGTACTATACTTTAGAAAGAATTTTAATTTAAATCGCCTCTTTTCAAAAATATGTTTTAACATATTTTTGAAAAGAGGCGATTATAACCTTTAGCGATTTTCATTGCAATCCGACTTCTCAACTTTCGGTTGGTATCCTTAAAATTAATAAAAGTAATGTTCATTAATTCTGGCACCTGAATTAATAAACATTAATTTTATCAATAAAGTCCATTTTTTCTCAACGCTTTTGCCACCTATCTAAGATAGATGCATCTGTTTGGGAAGTCCTTCATCATTAAATTTTGATTTCATGGATGGATTCCTCCAAAAACTCCGACCCTCTCCAGCTTCAACCTGGAGAGTCTCGTCCATTTTTATTTTTCTCAGAAATATTTCCAATTGGTGGGGGTCTGTTTTGTCAATAGATCTTGCGACCATCGGAAGTTCTCTGAAGATCTCTGTAGCATTAGTATTTGTACCTGCTTTCTATCGAACCGAAGATGCTGTTTTCTTCTTTTAGTGTCCTGTCTTTTAGTCTGACCCAGTATTGGGTTTTCTTTTTCTGTAAAATTTTTTTTTCCTAAATGATTCGAAAGTAAATCACTAAAAGGAATGAACTCTTCAAACACGAATTCTGTAACTCAAAACTTACGCTATAATTTTACGTAATGCACATTCACTTACGAATCCTTAACACGATTGAACAATTATTGACCTATTTTCCACAAAATTGAATATACTCGCTTTGGTGAACGTTAAGTGAATCATTTCTGAATCATGGTAATATGACTAGAGATGAAGCAGATCGAGTTTCCATCAGAATGGCTCTGAACCCGTCGGGCGAGCAGCGGTTCCTTCTCTTGCAAGTTGGTCTGTTGTTTCATTGCCCTTATCCAAAAAAAAGAGTCTGTTTTTGGTATTAAGGCTGCTAAGTGTTTCTTGGCATTCTAACCCCGGGCTCAAATTTAATATATGTGAAGTCAAGGCTTTTATTAATGTCTGTCTGAGAATGATTATATTTGTCTTCGGGTGCACCCTTTCGAGATTTATTTCTGTGGATGTGGATGATCCTCCGTCTGAAGACGGTGGGATATTCTTCGAGGAGCTATAGAGCTTTCCATCGTCTTAGATCGTCGGTACACCATACGATTCTATTCGGTCTGAACCCTTGTCTATCTTTCACTATGGCATGGTATGTTACCTCTTTATCATATCGTTCACGGGCATATTTAGCTTTTGATGTTGCTTCTAAGTTCTATCTTTTGGACAGGTTAGTTTGTGCAGTTTTCATTTTAGCTGAGCTACTGTTTAATTGGTCCCTCATCGATGATAATCTTACCTCTGATTCAATATAAGGTGTAAAGGGGTTAAGCCCAGTAGAAACTGTATAGCTGCCGTTTGACAGGTTCTCATCTGGTTATGTTGATTAATGCCGACCTTAAGATTTTGTTCTTTGCACTAGCTAATTGTGTTGGATCCACACCACTGCTCTTATGGTTTCATTCTGGGTTTTAAGTCCCAGGTCTTACCTACGGCTGCCCGAGTACAAATTTTATCCGGTGGGAATCTGGCCCAGATCTGGCGTGCCTTAAAATAAATCCGGCCCAGATCAGGTAAGCCCAGTGTGGACCTGATCAGGGTGTAACGGTCTTGCGAGTATGGGCCTGACCTGACGTAAACCTGACTTAGTCTAATTCTGGGCCGGGCTTGACCCTTCTCAAGCCCAAACATGAGCCAGAGCTAGTCCAAGCCGGATCGGCTCTGCTGGTAAAAACGAAATGTGTTTGCAAAAAAAAATTTCAAAATAAATAAATGAGATTTTAGAAAATTATGTGCTTTATTAAATTCATTATGATTATAACTTTTTATATTTGTAAATTCATTCATTGTGGCCTATATATCGCGAGATCTGCAAGAAAACCGTAGCCTGGTCCGGTATAAGTTCGGCGAGCCTGAACAGTTCGAGTGATCCTAAGCAGGCTTGCCTTAGTCTTACCAGACATGGCCCTGATCCGGCGCAAGCTCGACGAGCCTGAGCAGGCTTGCCTTACTCATACCAGACGTAGCCCTGATCAGATATATGGTCAATCAGGCTAGCCTGAGAAAATTTCTACTCAAGTGGTTTACACTTGAGTAGAGCATTCGTGGCTTCCTCAAATACTTTTGCTTGCTTGTTCCATAGGAGCTTCTGGTCAAGAATTTTACTTCTGTCGTTAGTTTGATTTCAGTTGCGTACATCATGAGCGGTCCTAGTTTGCTCAGGTATCTTTTTGCTTGTAAATGGCACAATTCTTTTGGTTTGACCTTTCTCCTTTGAGAGTATCCTGTGTAATACCATGGATACACTGCTTGTATACAAATTACGTTATTCAAATCATGATATGCGATACAAGATAGCATGATACACAGCCCATACATGTTATACTTTGCCATTTAGCTATCAAAGACAAAATTTCTTCGTGCCAAACGTTGCAGTATGATGTTCCGGCGAACAGCACTTTAATTGCTCATAAAGAAATGTACAAAGCGGACCATCATATCACACACAAAAATGAAAACACGCTCAAAGAGTTTTAACTGACGGAAGAATATAAAAATTAACAAGTGTCATTCATTGGAATTTCAGTAACAGATGGCGCTGATGGCAGTTAAAAGAAGGCTATATCAGCTAAAATCATCGAATTTGTAAACAAGGAAACAGGTTGGATATTACGTCGATATCAGCTCGTTGACGTACTATATGCGTATTATTAGGTGATACACTGGTGATATTGACGATATTATGATTTGTATACGAGTTGTGTATCCAAGGTATAATCTAGCAATCCTTCAAATTCAGTGGTCGAACAGTTGGCAGAGATCGTATTTTGACGGAACAATTTCCATGTGCTACCAAGTTATTCTTAGTTTTATTACAGTGGTATAGAGCATGCATTCCATTCTCCAGGTATAAATGATGAACCACCAATTAATACTTTATATACGCGGTGTGTGATCAGCTAATTTCAAGCAACTTTCTCCATCCTTGAGTTATGAAAATGAGAAGTAATGTGTAAGATTCCAGACATCTTGTTTTTTGTCCTTGATCTCTTAATATAACAACTTTCTGCTCAAAAACAAGTCAGACACTAAACAATATGGGAACTGTTATTTTGACGTTCGAACCGCGATGCTACCGGCATTTAATAGCTCCAACAAGTTTACTTTGGATTTTGAATGATCGCGATGATCGCGATCGCACATTACATATCCAAACCAAAAAACAGGTTGGGCCTATTTTATTATACAAACACGATGAAGCTGCTCTCGCTCTACATTTATTCTTGTCGTCTCCATATCCGTTCTCGTGTCACATTAACAATTAACATTAACATTCCTCCCACCCACTCTATCTATTACACGCTGAATATCCCAAGAGCCAAACTCCACATTTCAACTTTCTCATCCCAATCTTGACACTGACGCGAAAGGTTGTTTAACTGCGATCATAAATCACACCATCAATATGTGTGTGTGATCGTTTATAGCTAGTTCACACGATCACCGCTCACGCAGCAAAACAAGGTAAAATAATTCAAATGAGGCGCGCAGTCTAATAAGTGGTCTCTAATTTATGACACAAATTCGAGCAATTTTTTTTTTTTTGCCTGGCTTGATCTTCAAAACAACAATCGTTATTCGAATTGGAAGTACGAGGAGAAGGGGTAAATGACAAACCGTGCCGTGCTGACAATTGTGATGATCGGACAGTTTTTTACATAATGTCGGTCAATCGAACTGTAGATCGTTTTAAGCGAATTTATGACGTCACGCACGCGTCACATAAATTTGCAATCGAAATTTCGATTGGCCATAAATTAGCATGCGATTTGTATCTGATTTTAGAGTGCAGTGACTGAACTGGATAGCCTCGAACTGCTTCCGTCCTGCTCCTATTTCCCCGGGATGCTTCATTTGAACTTTCGTTCGAATGGCGAGAGTTTTATTTTAGCTGCGCGCTGCTGCTTGGTTAGGTCACTGTTGCCCCGCCATATTGTCGCCGCCATTTTGGCTTTGATCTTTTGTCGCCTTTTTTACCGTGCCGAACTTCGTTTGCCACCAATTTGAATTTAATCTAATCAAAATGACAATGTCGTACCTAAATAAAATCTAAGATGCAAAAAAAAGCGTTACTGAAATCAACACAGCCATAAAAAAAAACTTTCTTACGGATATTTTGCCATTGTTGTTATTGTGGCGGTTTTTTTTCTCGAAGTTGTTTTGTTATTTTTGCGTCACACTCTAATGGCCGCTCACTCTGGCTTGCACATTTTATTGCCATTCAACCGTGAAATTCCGCGGAGCAAAAGTTGAATGTGCCGAATAAAGTGCGCGTTAGGTTTGGCCTGTTTGCCTCCCATTGGTCGTGTCCGGCGTCCACACGCTGCATCAAAAAAAAAAAAAAAACTGTCAGTTGCCGCAACATTAATATCGCGCGAGTGGCACAAATCTTAGACATCACAGTTTTGGTAACTTTTGACGCGAAGCGAGAGAGGATCTCTGATGGCCGGACAACAAATTACTTTTGACGTGTGATTTTCTGTTGCATATCGTTTTTGGTTGACCTTTTTTCTCTCTCTCGGCTGTTTTGTTGATACTGGTTGTTTTTATTCGTAGATTCGGATAAAGCCTCTGCAGGCATTCGACCGTAACGCAGTTTTGGACACTGATTACCTGTATTAGTTCTTTGAATTGACGCACAGATGACAATTTTATTAGAAAGTGCAATGCTAAATTCAGGTGTGTAAAGAAATTGACAGGTTTTTTTCCCCATCTTTGGCATATTTTCGCGGTGGTATGCTAATATCACGTTTCCGCATTTTGGCACAATTTTATACTAGAAAAAAATGAAAACAAGCTGATTGGAGAAAGACGTAGAAACGAACAATCGAGAAGTCATGGAGGCAGTTCAAGGGTCATATCTTGCGTTTGAGGATTGTTATTGCAACTACACACGGTCACAAAAGTCTACATACACCGCTTAATTATGTTATATAAAGAAAACAACAAAGACTAGATTCAAATCAAAAAAGCTAGAATATGCAATAGTATGAACCAAACAATAAAGTAAAAAAAAAAAAACCAAAAGGATCCATTATTTCTTTAGAAAAACGAAAAAAGGAGCGATGAGCACACCACAAAAGTCTACATACAGCAAAATTAATTCAACGAATTGCATCTTCTTAACTCTACATTTCTCCGAAATTTAAAAACTGTTGATTGCATTGCTTTTTTGTATTTCACTATTTGTTTAGAGTTAGTTTCGATAAGCGCTTGAATTGAAATAGTGGAAAAAATAAGCTCTAGAAAAGAAATTTCGAAGGATATACGCCTTTTAGTTGTTAGATTGCGACAGGAAGGAAAATCTTAGGGCGAAATCGCCGGAATAGTTAAAGTGAGTCGTCACACCGTCCAAAGTATTGTAAAAAAATTTAACTTAACTGGCAGTATTAGATAATAAGCCAAGATCTGGACGACCTAGAGTGTTAAGTGAGCGTAATACTCGATCAGTTTTAGAAGAAGTGATAAAAGATAAGTGCACCTGAACTGGCGAAATATATTCAGAATGACTTCGGTAAAGTCTTACATCCTGAATCCCTGCGAAGAACATTACGATCTGCTGGCTATTATGGACGAATCGCAAGGAAGAAGCCGTTTATATTTACAGTAAATCGGCAAAAGCGACTTGATTTCGCTAAGATGCATCTAAGAAAGGACTTCGAATTTTTAAGAACTGTACTTTTTACGGATGAAAGTCGCTTTAATATGTTTGGTTGCGATGGACCAGGAAAAGTTTGGAGGAAGGCCAACACTGAAATGAAGAAAGAAAATCTCGTCTCTACAGTTAAGCATGGTGGAGAAGACGTTATGGTCTGGAGAGCCATGGCGGCGACAGGGGTAGGAAAGTTACACTTCATGGAAGGAATAATGGACCGAAAACAATATTTGAATATATTGCGGGAAAATTTAAGACCAGCGGCAGAGTGCTTAAAGCTCGGAATCAATCGGGTATCCCAACAAGACAATGACCCCAAGCACACCGCTATGATCGTTAAAGAATGGATCATGTATAATGTGCCAAAGCAATCGCCGGATCTCAAACCGATCGAGAATATTTGGTATGAACTAGAGGGAAGCGTACGTAAATATAAAATAACCAACAAGAACTCACTCATGGAGGCTCTACAAACAGCATGGAATGAAATAACGCCATCTATTACTGAAAACCTTATTCTTTCGATGCCAAGAAGACTTCAAGTGGTCATCCAACCCAACTAGATATTAAGTTTAATTTGATTTCTATAAAAAATCTATATTTCTTTATTTTTTCTCTTGTATGAAGACTTTTGTGGTCGAGTTTTTTAATTTTTTTTATTTTTCTATGTGAAGGTTTTTGTGAAAATTTGAATTATATTGAATATATTTATTTTCGTATTCAAGAGAATCATATGGCTTATATTTCATGTGGAAAATATTTATCTGTTAGCTTATAACCCACAAATCGCAAGTGTATGAAGACTTTTGTGACCGTGTGTATGTCTTTATAGAGTTACATATGAATTGTAGAGAAACGTTGTTGACCTGCTTAAGAAGGTATTCAATGTGAATTAGAGGTGGGTCGTTCACAACTGAACTGCTCTAAAAGAACACTTTTTTGAAGTGATTGAAGTAACTCACTCATTTTGGTGAACTGCAGTTCAATTCGAAATAAAGAATGAAAATGAAGGAAAAACTAACGGAGTAAACTGAACGAACACTGTGAGAAGAGAAAGGATGAACAAACCTGTCGTTTTGTCCGCCATCATCTGAAACACACAACTCAATTTTTGTCAAAACAAAGTTCTTTTCTCATCGTTTTATCATATTGGATATTGCATATGCGTGTGGGTTTTGGTGTATACAGGGTGCGCCATCTTTTATGTCGGTATGTAAACATTGAATAACTTTGACATTTTTCAACAGATTGACTTGATTGCACAAGTTTTGGAAACGTCAATTCAGTACAATTTTAACCATGGATCGCTACACACCGAAACAACGCGCCGAAATTGTGACGCCGTACATTGAGAATAGTCGTTCCGTTGTGTTAACTTAACGTGTATATCGTGGCTAACAGGCACCGTCTGACAACACTATTCGTCGTTTGGTGTCGAATTTTGTTGAGCACGGGACAGTGGGAGATCGTCCACATGCCGTTCATCGACGACCAAGACGTTCCAATGAACTGGTTGAAGCGGTCAGAGAGAGCGTTTCCGAGAACCTAGAAATCTCGTATCGTCACCGCGGTCAGCATTTTGGCGTCAGTGTAACCACTTTGCAGCGCATTTTGAAGGATGATTTGCATTTGTTTCCGTATAAAGTGCAATTAACACAAAGAATATTGCCGACAGACCGTCCACGTCGCTTGGAATACGGCTAAACAGTTGCTCGAATGGTTGACACTGAATCTGATTTTTGGAAGCAAATTTTGATGACCGACGAGGCCCATTTCACACTCTTTGGCGGCGTTAATAAGCAAAATTGCCGCATTTGGGAAACGGAGAATCCACACGAGATCCATGAAACGCCATTGCATGATCAAAAAGTGACTGTTTGCGCCAAAACCATCTGGATGGTTACTGGTTTGCGCCATGCCACACTGCAAATGAAAGAATTCAGTTTCTGCAACGAAAATTCCCTGGACGTCTGATGTCGAAAAGAGGCGACATTGACTGGCCACCGAGACTTCCAGAGTTGACTCCCCCGGAAAGTTATTCAATGTTTACATACCGACATAAAAGATGGCGCACCCTGTATGCAACTGAACTGTTCATTTTCTATGGCATGCGGTAACAGTTCAATATTGAACTGGCGTCACAATTCTAATATTTACAATAGTGACAACAGCAATAGCAACAATTACAGTTCATGTTTAAAGTATTTGAACAGTTTAGTCATATTCTTCTTCAGTAATGTTGACATTTTCGCGACTTGTATGTGTTTAAATTTCTATTTGACCGAATATTAGAAAAGTACAAATGGCATTTGCTCTGACTTGACTGATAATTAATTTTATACGTAGAAAAAAGTAGTCAGATGTGAAGACTATTGTGCAGTTCACTGTTTATTCTTCGAGCCTCAATAGAAAAATGAAAAGTTGTGAATTGACGTGGTGTACGCGATTCGACAGTACCATTCTTCCTATTTTCTAACTCACAACTGTCTGTTAGAGAAGAAAATGGAGCACTTCACTGAACTAACTCGTTCAAGTGAACGACAAGTTCGGAAGTACTTAATTGAAATGAACTGTTTTGTCAATTTCTCCTCTCTCTCTCTCTCTCTTTCTCTCTCTCTCTTCTCTTTCTTCATTTTCTCTTTCCCTCTCTTTTTCTTACTTTTTCTCTCGCTTTCTCTTCTTTTTCCATCTCCGTGTACTAGAAAGCACAGGTTAAAGTCTCTTTCTCTCCTCTTTCTCTCCTCTTTCTTCATTTTCTCTTTCCCTTTTTTTTCTTCCTTTTTCTCTCGCTTTCTCTTCTCTTTCCCTCTCTTCTCTTTCCCTCTCTTCTCGTGCTCTCTCTCTTCCCTAGTTGCTCTCAAGTGGATTAACTAATAAGCACCACTCTCGACAGTAATATTGCTACTAAAAAAGCATAGGTTAAAGCGGACCATCGATCTTTAGTCGAAACAAGGAAATATGCTAGTAAAAACAGTAAACTGCAAAATAGTAACTCTTGAGAGTAATAATCTCAGCTACACTCACTCCCAAGGCCCGACTTCGAGATGTAGCTGCTTCGAGGGTGATGACGTTCATGTCGCTGAGCTTGAACAGGGCTGTAGTTGCACTATTTCACAGGAGGGCTTCTTAACAGCATCGTAGATTGCAGCTGAAACGGATGTGACGTTAACATGTACTCAAATAGTCAAGTTCGGTTGCAAGACTTAAAAAACAGGGAACTGAGGAATGCAATTGAAGACGCTGGGAAAACTCTTGTACTGGTCCTACGGTGCCATGCACATTGTCTGACCAAACAAAGAGCTTAATGCCAAATTCCGACATTCGTGTCCTCAGTCACCGCTTGAAGTGTGAATTTCCGCAAATTGTCTATCTGCATTGTAAGTATGTTGCGTTCATGTTAAAACGACAGAGCTTAAAAGATAAAACCAATGTCGTCGGCATGTTTAAGTTGCATAACTTGTTCCTACCGGAATCCTTCTAATGTATGTAATTCCTCCTTTTTCCTTTCCACGAATCCGTCACTCTACCTATCATCCAACATCTTTATTTTCCCTCATAACATTTATGGCTCAGTAGAAAGAGCCAGGTAAAGAAGGCAATAAAATTCGAAAAGGGAAAATCATTTGGATTTTCCCCAGTAAGATTAAGGTCAGCATCTGGCAGCCAGATTCGTTCTTTCTACTGAGTCGGGTCCAGGTATTTTATAGTCCCAATAAACTTCTTCATCTTTCGTCCAAAAACCTACCTTTCTTTCTTCCATAGACAAACAGAGTTTGTCAGTCCACAACTGTCCACCGACCAACTCGGATATATAAATAAAGTTATACAGTACGTAATAGTTCATTTTTCATTACAAATTACCTTCTCACAGTAAGTCCTGAGAAGGAAGTTCGGCAACGTGTCACCAATTTTAATTTGGTGATAGGTTACGACATTTTTTGGTCCGTCGAGCCGGATTTTGATCCGCAGTGCATTAAAGAATAAAGTGAAATTGTGATTAGTGTTTCACGCAATAAATCCGCATTTAAAGTGATTTCTTGAACTTTACAATTAAGTGTAATGTGTGTGTGTGATTAACAAATCGGTATTCGTTACGAGACAAGTTCCTTTTGAACGCAATCATTAGCAATAATTGTGTGAAATTGAAGGTAGGCGAATACTAGTGATACTAAGTAGCTCCATTTAAACATCGAAATGGTTCAAACAGAAGCAGAGAAGATATCAGCTCGCATTACGTTACTGAAACGTCGACGAGGAAACATCACTGGGACACTCACTACACTTACGAATCTGTTGAACGAGGTGCAAGCTGCAGACGAGCCTGACTACGAGACTGTCAAGAACGCACTGCAGGGAGTGCGTGGGCGTTGGGAAAGCTTCGAAGAGATTCAATCCGAGTTAGAGGACCTCGAAGAAGCAGCGAATAGTGCACGACTGGAAATCGAAAAGAACTACTATCAAGTGACAGGCAAGGCACAGACCTTCCTTCGCAAGGACCCAATTAATCAGTTTAACAAGCACAGTACACATGAACAAACTGAGCAAATTGGGAGTTCATCTACACAAATTAGTGTGAAGCTGCCAAATATCGCATTAATGGAATTTGATGGCTCATACGAAGAATGGACGGCATTCTTTGACAATTTCAAAGCACTCATTGACAGTAATGGGTCTTTGAATTCAACACAAAAACTACAATATTTGCGATCAGCCTTGAAGGGCAAGGCTGCACAATCGATCAAGTGTTTAGAAACAACCGAGAAAAATTACGAAGCTGCTTTAGAGATACTGAAGAAACAATTCGACTGCACACGCAAAATTGTACTGAAGCATTGGGACGCACTATGCAAGATTTCACGACTTCCTAGAGATACTCCTACAGCATTGGGGGATTTAGTAAATCTGTTTCATCAGCATCTACGAGCAATGGAAAATCTGGGAGAGCCAGTTAACGAGTGGAACACTCCCGTCATCAGCTTGATAATTAGCAAAATTAGTGAAAGCACGGCAATGCAATGGGAACTCACTCTCATCGACAGCTCTATGCCAACATACACTTCGCTGCTTAGTTTCTTAGAGAAACGAGCAGGATGCTCAGAGTCTACACCAAATAATTGGAAACAAAGTAGAAGTGGTGAGCAGCGGAAACAAGTCTTTCTGACCCACAAAAGCTCAGTATGTCCAATTTGCGAAGAAGGACATCTTATCTACAAGTGCAACACATTTCGTGAAATGACAGTGGACAAGAGAAAGAAGGCAATCAGCAAAGGATCGCTCTGTTTCAATTGCCTTGGTCGTGGCCATGGGGTCAAAAACTGTCATTCTACTGGGTGTAGGGAATGCGGCGAGAAACATCACACATTTCTTCACTCACAACACTCAAAACCGACGACTGACACAACATCATGTGCGCCATCAACATCGCAAGCATGACTAGACAAAGGTCAGGATCGATTCAACACATTAAAACGGAAAACTCTTATTGTGAACTCCGATATAGACGAATTCTTAGTAACTGCACTTGTCAACATCAACGATCAACAACAACATCCTGTCTTATGCAGAGCATTAATAGATACATGTTCCAACACTAACATCATGACAACTACTTTGGCAAAACGCCTGGGCTTGCCTCAGCTGAGATGTCATACATCACTGGGAGCAGTGAGTACATTAACAACAATTACAAAACACATGGTGAAGGCCACCATTACATCTCGAAGCAACAGTTACTCAAGAACTTTAACATTTGTATTAGTTCCTCGAATTTGCGAACTAGTTCCCGATCATCCAGTAAATACAAGAAATATCAAAATTCCATCGAACCTGAAACTTGCAGATCCTGAGTTTCACTTGCCAGCTGAAGTCGATATCCTGATCAGTTCAGGGCCAGCGCTGTCCATTCTTTGCGTTGGCCAGATTGACCTCTCACCTCCGGACGGTCCGGATTTGTTCTTACAAAAAACAAGACTAGGGTGGGTCATCGGTGGGAGCACCGGAAATCCACCACAACAAAAATCAAGATGCTATCTTACAAACACAACCAATTTCGATATGGAGAAATTTTGGCGAATTGAAGAATCACCGCAGACGCCAAAGAAATGGACCATCGAAGAAGCTGCCTGTGAAGAAAACTTTCTGAAACACACAACAAGAGATGAAACTGGACGATATGTAGTGGCCCTTCCTTTGACTGAGGAGGTCATACAACTGGGAGAATCACGTCTCCAAGCTTTGAGGCGGCTCAAGGCATTACAAAGAAAATTAAACAAAACCCCAGCACTAGAGTCCGAATACTCTGCAGTCATTAGTGAATATCAAGAGCTGGGACATATGACACAAGTTTCTAGTAACCAGGTAACAGGATCTGGATATTTCATACCACACCACGCTGTCATCAAGGAAAGCAGCTTAACGACAAGAGTCAGGGTAGTATTCGATGGCTCAGCACGTACTAGCACTGGATTGTCACTGAATGAGGTCATGATGACAGGACCAACTATACACACGGATATTTTTCGACTATTGTTGCGATTCAGGATCCACACATATGTGCTTACTGCAGACATTGAGAAAATGTATAGGCAATTTCTCGTACGACCTGAAGACCGCAAATATCAGCAAATACTTTGGCAAACTGATAAGGGAGACATACAAACGTTCCAATTGAATACAGTTACTTTCGGTTTAGCAGCATCTCCGTTCCTTGCAACACGCTGTATACATCAACTGGCAGAGGATGAAGGACAACAATATCCTGAAGCTGCCAAGGTGCTCAAGACAGATACATACGTCGATGATGTGCACATTTTAAGCAACAGCCGAGAAAAGGCAATTAGTATACGAGACGGTGTCATCGAGATACTAAAAAAAGGCTGTTTGAACATTCGCCAATGGGCATCAAACGATTCTTCCTTACTGAGAGGAATTGATCATAAAGACATCAATCAGAAACTTCAATTGGGCGATGATGCAACGCTGAAAACTTTGGGTATATTTTGGGAAACAACACAAGATGTTATTAAATATACCGTCCAAATAGCTGAGTCGCCTTCCAGAATCACCAAGCGTTCAAGTACTGTCTGAAATCGCTAAAATATTTGACCCAATTGGCTTACTGGGTCCAGTAATAACTAAGGCGAAAATATTTCTTCAGATTTTATGGACATTAAAACTAGACTGGGATGAATCACTACCAGCAAGTGTCCATACAGAATGGGTAAATTATTATCAACAATTACCATTGCTACAAGAAGTTCAATTTACTCGGTCAACGATTATAAGAGACGCCCAAACTGTCCAACTACATGGATTTTGTGATGCTAGTCAACGAGCATATGGTGCGTGTCTTTATTTGCGGACAACTGATAGAAATGGATACATATCATCACAGTTACTTTGTGCAAAATCTCGAGTGGCTCCGTTAAAATCGTTAACTATTCCAAGACTCGAGCTATGTGCAGCACGAGAACTAGCTTCCTTGTACTGCAATATCAAGGACTCGTTAGAAATGACATTCGACAAGATTGTATTCTGGACGGATTCTACAATCGTCATTCACTGGATCAATACACAATCTCAGCTACTTCTACCGTTCGTCGCCAATAGAGTGAGTGACATTCAAACTAAAACTGATCCTCGTCAATGGAAACATGTGAGGACTCATGACAATCCTGCAGATTACATTTCTCGAGGGCTATCACCAACTGAGTTTCTAACCGCACCAATTTGGAAACATGGTCCTGTTTGGTTGAGTCGGTCAGAATCAGAGTGGCCGAACAGCGTACTAACACCCATTAACGACGATCTTCTGGAAAAAAGAAAACGATTGTGTTTGAAGACCACTAAACTGGACATCAGCTTACTGGAACGCTATTCCGACGTAGACAAATTGGAGCGGATCGTAGCTTATTGCCTTCGCTTTAAGACATCCAACCAACACAAGAATGAACTTCATCTCGACGAGCTCCGACAATCTCGGCGAACTGTAATCAGACTTGTTCAAGGACAAGCCTTTGGTGAAGACATTCTAGCACTAAGGAACAAGAATACACTTAATTCAAAGAGTCAATTGATTAAATTGACACCGTTCATTGACCAACACGGGATCCTACGAGTCGGTGGTCGACTGGACAATGCAGACGTCCCATTCGCACAGCGACATCCAATTCTTTTGCCCAAGTCAAGCCATATAACACAGCTGTACATTGCGCGGGAACACCGATTCCAACTACATTCAGGCATACAAAACACCTTGTATGCCTTAAGACGCCGATTTTGGATCATTGATGGACGCAACACTGTTCGTAACGTAATTCGCACATGTGTAACATGCAGACGGTATAATCCTCCTTCCGTTGATTATATCATGGGCAATCTTCCAGCATCTAGGGTGACTCACTCCCGACCATTCTCCAAGGTGGGCATTGATTTCTGTGGCCCATTTTTCATCAAGGAGAAAAGACATCGGAACAGAAATAAAATCAAGGTCTACGTTGCTGTTTTCGTTTGTTTCGCTACCAAAGCTGTACATTTGGAGGTAGTCAGTGACATGACAACTGATGCGTTCATAGCGGCGTTGAGAAGATTCATATCAAGAAGGGGATATTGTTCAGACATCTACTCGGACAACGGCACAAACTTTGTTGGAGCTTTCAACCAGCAGAGAGAACTTTATCACTTGCTCAAGTCACAACAACATCAAGAAAAAACAGCACATTTCCTGAGAGCACGTAATATACTGTGGCACTTCATACCCGCAAGAGCACCAAATTTTGGTGGTCTGTGGGAGGCTGCCGTAAAATCTTTTAAACACCATCTTAGACGATTAATTGGTTCAGAGCTTTTCACTTACGAAGATCTGAACACTCTTGTAATCGAGATTGAAGCTGTTTTGAATTCAAGGCCGATAACACCGTTATCATCCGATCCTAATGACTTGGCAGTCCTTACACCAGGACATTTTCTCATTGGAGAATCCATTACCACATTGCCAGAAGAAGACTTTTCCGACACACCGCGCAACCGCTTATCCACTTTTCAACATATTCAAAAAATTAAGCAACAATTTTGGAACAGGTGGTACAAGGAATACATCACCGAGCTGACTGTAAGGCATAAATGGACCAAGGGACAAACTGACATTACTGAAGGCACAATTGTTCTTATAAAGGAAGATAATATGCCTCCACTGCAATGGCTCATGGGTAAGGTTATTAAACTGCATCCTGGCAAGGATGGCGTTTGTCGTGTAGCTACTATAAAAACTGCCACTAGCACTATCCAACGCAGCATGAAGAAACTGGCTCCACTAACTACTCATATCTGCGATGACCACCAATCCAAGGACGAGCATACATAGCAACCAGTCGCACTACTACATTAAGACAACTTTGTTATATTATAATTTAATGATATTTATCTACCTACAATTTTATATCGCACCTTGAATTTGTTAATCAGGCTAACCTTCTTAACGGGGGGAGTATGTTCCTACCGGAATCCTTCTAATGTATGTAATTCCTCCTTTTTCCTTTCCACGAATCCGTCACTCTACCTATCATCCAACATCTTTATTTTCCCTCATAACATTTATGGCTCAGTAGAAAGAGCCAGGTAAAGAAGGCAATAAAATTCGAAAAGGGAAAATCATTTGGATTTTCCCCAGTAAGATTAAGGTCAGCATCTGGCAGCCAGATTCGTTCTTTCTACTGAGTCGGGTCCAGGTATTTTATAGTCCCAATAAACTTCTTCATCTTTCGTCCAAAAACCTACCTTTCTTTCTTCCATAGACAAACAGAGTTTGTCAGTCCACAACTGTCCACCGACCAACTCGGATATATAAATAAAGTTATACAGTACGTAATAGTTCATTTTTCATTACAAATTACCTTCTCACAGTAAGTCCTGAGAAGGAAGTTCGGCAACGTGTCACCAATTTTAATTTGGTGATAGGTTACGACATAACTCCAAGTGCAACATATTTCTCTTGATTTCACATAAAATTGCGCCAACTAGCTAAGTACATTCGCAAACTGAATGCGGCTAAACAACATTACGACGGGCAAGAAAACGGAGAAACCACACCGCTGCAATGTGCAGAAATTTTGCTAGGCAGCATTTGAACTTCATCATCAAAAAGAAGTTAAAAGTTTCGCGCTAGAAAGATAGCGTCTTCTGTACCTTGTCTCGGGGGCTTCGGGGGCCTTATATCGCGCGAATATCGTACAATCATGCAATCAACTATTTCAGGTCGCATTGAGCGTGAATAGCGTTCATCACGCTAGCAGCCATTGAGACGTAACGATGGCTTGGGTTTCGTCGCCGATTTCCTTCAGTCGAATCAGCCATTTATTTTGCGTCTTACCTTGCACTTGTTACAATGGGGCCAAAGATCTGAGGGAAGAATAAAAAGAAAAATCGAGACTTGCCGAGGGTATTGGACAGTAGAAAGATGTTCTGACTGTGTCTTTATCAGACTACATCCTGGTTCTTTTAGGTTCCTCTGCGATTTCCTTCAGGTTTTCTATAGACAATCGTTGCTTACTTCTGGTGCGGCCATTCAATTTGAAATCGGTTTATCCACGTTCCGGGTGTAGTCCGCCTCAGCTGTTCTTCCTGCATGTAAGGTTTGACTGTGTGCCGTATAAATCGTACCCTCCGGGTCGTCTGGGAGGGGAAAGGGGAGCTTTATCATCGTCTCATGAATAGCGGAGACCTACACTACAAACCCATTGTGCAGAATGAACGTGCCGGTCATAAATTACTTTGTTGGCGCCCCGGCTGACTGTTGGACAGTCTCAACGTCCAACATCCCAGTCAACCCTCGAACCATCTCTTCCCACTTCCCACCCCTCCCTCGTCCTCCCACATCGCGTAGAGTTCAGCTTTTTGTTCGCTCTCACGTGTATTTCAATTGGAACTGGTTTTTTTTTTATTTCTTCCCTTTTTTTGCACAGCTTTGATTAATCTTTTGTAAGTATGTCGGGACATAAAATCAATAAAATGGCGCCCCAAGTTCGGTCCAGTTTTCATTTTATCCAGCACGATGAAAACAAGAATGGTGGATTCAAACGAGCGAGAGACTGACAAATACGGGTGTTTGTAATAACAGCTATTAGTTGGGATGCAAAATCATTGGTGTGTTGCATTCACTTGTCACTTTTAAGAATTAAGCGTTCTAGCGTCTGTAATGGGAGTTTTAGGTAGCGAACGTACTAGCTCGTTGGCAACGAGGTGTGAATTTTTCATATTCCACGACATGGAGTTGTAGGTGAAGCTGGGATGACATTGGTGGCAGATTTCCAGAAGAAATCCTGTCAACATTTTTAAATTAAACTTGTCAAATGGGCTAATTACACAATTTATAGATTAAACACTCTTTGACTGCATTTGCCAATAATGTAAAATATTTGGCAAAGTTCTATGCAGTCAATTAAAATTCAAATATGCAGGCGGTGTCAAAATCAAAATTCCCCGAATCAATTAAATTGCAACAATGAAAAATCAAATTTACGAAAAAGAGGCTAATTTATAAAAGAATGGAACGAAACCTATTCGTACCGCAAATAAATTAACCTGCTGCGGCACTGGTTAGAAAAAATGGGCAACAGTCTGGGTGCAACTTTATTATTTTATGGGTAGAAGTCCGAAACGTGTTTAATGCTGAGATGCGGTGTAGTCTACTATGCGACTGACAACCTAAAAAATAACGTTCCAAATAGCCTCCTGGTTATTCCTTAGGTTGTCAGTCCCATAGTCACCTACACCGCATCTCAGCATTAAATACGTCTCGGACTTCTACCCATAGAATAATAAAGTTGCACCCAGACTTGGCCGATTTTTTTTAGTTTTATTTACTCTAGTAGCACATCTACATATAGGTACTAAGTTTCAACTTTTTAGCATAAGCCGTTTCTGAGATATGAAAAATCACCCCCCACCCTTGTACCTTGCTACCCCTATCAAAAATTTATTTTTCTGGGATGTCTCTATAGTAGCTCTATACAGTTTTAAATTTTTAGCTTTCTATCCTTTGCGGCTTTCGAGAAATTAAAATCAGAAATTTTCCATTTCCACCCCCTCTCACCATCACTCCCCACACCCACACCCTCAAAATTGTTTTCTTCGCTAGAGGTCTACTGGTCCTAACTCCTGTAAAATTTTCAAGATATAAAAATTTAATTTTTTGAAAAATGACTATCGCCCCACTTCCGCGCTTCACCACCCCCTAAAAATTTTTACATTTAGACATTCAGTAGACTTCACTGGTAATTTTATATACAGAAACCAAATTTTATCTTCCTGGCACAATAGAGTCGAAAGATATTGCAATTCAAAGTTTCTTACCATCCACCCCCAAACCGCACCACCCCCCTTAAAAATGTTAATGTTTCTAATCTCCTAGTATCTCTTAAGATAACTACAAAGTTTCAGCCGTCTGACATCAATCGTTCAGGAGATACGCATTTTAGAATGTTTCAATCCTAGCTTTCAAGCGTTTAGGACCCATTGTTCCCCCCCCCACTTGCACACCCTTCAACCTCTAACGAGCATTTGCAAATGGGTGCACTATCATAGTACTGCATAAGTTCCAACTTTCAGCCTCCTAGCATAAGCGGTTCCGGAGCTGTAGAAACCAAAATTGTTCATCTAAAATGCTTCCCCCTCCTCCCTCACACCACCACCCCTCCAAAAGATACCACTCGTAGAGGTTTACCCATTCTACCAAACATACAAATTTCAAATTAATATCTCAAGGGGTTTGAGAGCTACGCACCTTCAAACGTTTTTCGGACGGCGTCTACGGCGGCCAGACGGACATTTTTTTTTGTATTTTTGGGGTTTACGTGAAAATACAAAATTTCAGGGCGGCAAATTTTTTTTTTTAAATTTCAGGTCGATCACATGACTTTATTAGTACAAAATAATAAAGTAAAATGAAGGAAAATAAGTAAAAGGAGGAAAAAGGAAACGAAAAACACAGGAAAAAGAACCATAACAAAAAATGCAATAGAAAGAAAAAAAGGAAAAACAAGAAAAGAAAAGGAAGAGGAAAAAATATAGATTAATGTTGAAAGAAAGAAGAACAAAGGAAGAAAAGAATATAAAAGTAGGAAGAATGAAAAAGACATAACAAAAACTTTTCCTTTCTGTCTGTCTGTCTTGTCTCTTCTATATTTTATTTCTTCTTTCTTTTTTATGTAGAAAAAGGAAGGCTTTTAAAACAATAACAAAATGTTAAATAAACGGAAAAGAAATGAAGCCAAAAATTTAATAAAAAGTGGAAGGCAGTAGAAAAAAGGGTGAACAAAAAAATTAAGATAGAAAAAAGAAGAAAAAAAATCACCTTAACGAATTTTCTTGATATTATTATACTTTTCGAGGGTAATGATCTCCATAATTAACTCAATATGTTTGTTATTGTTAATTCGTCATCTTGAGGCATAGATCAATACGAAATAATCCCAATATTAATTTTGTGAATGAAACCAATAGTTGGCTTCGTGCAGCGAAATAGGCATATCATTCATTGGAACCCAATACAATCTTATACAACTTCTTGGACTGGAAAAGTCTAAGATCCATATGACTAATTCCATCCATCTATACCCAATTTATCAACATCTATTCATTCCATCTTCGAAAATCAAAAACCCCCATCGATCGGGCCAAAAAAAAAGAGCACAGAACAACGAAAGTGGTCAGTCGGCCTTCTCAAAAACAGTCTATAAAACTCAACAAAAACCGATCCAACATGTTTTACAGACTTAAGATCAAAATCACGTAGACATTAATTTCGCCTAGTTGGTTCTTGGTTATTTGCTGCTGGGCATTAATGATGCACTAATCCTACAGAAAACTGCCATAAGCATCAAACTCTAGCCCAGACGAATAGACACGTAAATTCTATAAACGGCCCCCCTCCCCTCTCCCGACTATCTTAGTCACTAGCCTAGCCGTTTGTCTATAACAATTTTTTTTTTAAAAATAACAAACTTATACAACAGCTAAAAAAAACCATACACACACTTCTTTAAGATACGAAAACATCTTAAACGAATTCTTGACCAGGTATTTAGTTGAAAATGATTACTTAGGCGCGTCATTTGGCCGTTTTTTTTTCATCTTCTGCTTCTTTTTCAAGAGTTCGAGCAAAAATACTTGGTACAATTTTTGTAGTTTTTTTCTGGGGTCCATCAGGAGGGCCTGAACGAATTGAAAAATACCTATAATTTCATGTCTCAGACGATGTTCTAGACGACCCCAGACAGTCAGACCTGTTTAAGAAAGGAACAAAAAAAATCAACAACAACAAAGATTACTGAAGATAAATATCTGAAATAATCTTGTAAGAAGAAAAAATCGACGAAAACCTACGACGAGATGTGGAAATTTATCTTTGAAAGATGCGTATCGAATTTGAAAGGAACAGGTCAGTTTTGAGTGTTGCTCTTTGACGGAACACGAGGGTGCATCAAAAAGGTTACTTCGAGGAAATGACCTCGATCTCTTCTCACACATTGCAAATTCTTATTATCGACCAAGTGGTGGTCTCTTTTTTCTTTGTCATGAAATCGACCTTTTGTGATTACAGAGTATAAAGGTGTCTGTCAAATTTTTTTTTGACGAAACCATCTAATTTTAAATTGATTTTTTTTTTAACTTTTAATGTTTAAACCATTTAGTAACGTAAATTTTATCGTTTTGTTTCAGGTATGTTGGAATGAAAACTCTTATTTTTGGATCAAATATTTTGTAAGTAAAATAAACCGCACTATCAAAAACACTCCGTAATTTTGACGAAACATTCCTTAGTTTTGAATAATTTTTGATTTTTAAGCATATCAAATAAATTGAGACCTAAAGCGAAACAGCTAGTGAGTTCATAGGAACAATCGTCATGTAATTAATACGGGTGTTCTCTTCACTTTCTACTGGTTTTGAGTATCTCAGGTTAAAACAACGATTGAAATAATCTCATCATATTGTGAATGGTACGGTTGGTAGGTCTGCTTCTTGGTTGGTTTGGTTGGTTTACGTGGTGGCCCGTCTGCCGAAAACAGGACCCAATTAGCACAGGAAGCGCCGTTTTGATACCACAACTCGTTTAACCTGGTCGTTAAGGGCTTATGAAGTAGATATATAGTTTTACAGAGACCTAGGGCTTAAATGGATTATCATATCCATCCGGAGCTGTTCGAGAAGGTTATCAGTTCTCCAATCTTGTTTTTCGAGATCTCATCAAGGTTATTAAAGAAGGGTTTGCCTAGTATGTGAATTCTGGCTCTAGCTAGGGCGATCTGCTTCTTACTTGACATTCCTTCGCTTTGTTTTTCCACGCCGACTGTATGTCGAGGATCTAAACGGAATTTCAAAACTGTGCTTGAGACTTTTACTAACCACAGACTTTCGTTTAGACAGGATTTAACGTTAACAGATGTGAATTGGTAGTTTGAACTAAAGTTTATTAAATAACACCATCTGTATGTCGAAATTTGATTGCAGAACATATCTGTGGTCACAGTGAATAACTAGGTAGGTCGAAAAACGAAACTTTTCAGGGCAGCACTTTGTTACTATTGAACTATTCTTGTAAATCCAGTTTTTTGAAAAAATTAATTTTGTTGACATCAATGTGATCAAATAACGTTCGAAATCTAGTGGTTTGAAAATTATTAATTTGCTGAAATTATTTTTAGGATTTACGTTTAGTTACCTGATTTTGCACCAGATCATCCCAACTTTTTCACCATACCTGATTATTCCCCATACTTGTTATATTAATAATATTAAGTTTCTTTGCCGTTATTTCTCATTTATTTTGTCAATTAGGTGTACTTTCATTTAGTTAACAAAAATACCATTAAAACAAATCGTTACAGTTAAGAAAACTTTTATTACGAAACAATAGCAAAAAACAGCGTAAGCATAATATGTATCCACTACAATTCGTACAAAAATATAAGCTACAAATAGAAAAATGAATGGAAAAATTCATAAACAATGAATACAAATGAATCCTTAAAATGAAGTTCCAAAAGAAACTTAGGTAATTATTATTACCTAAGATTAAAATTACCCCTTGAGATTAATCGTCAATCTCATCTTGTTCGATTTGAAACAAATCTATAGAGAATGTGTTTTTTCTAAACTGATGAGGTCCCTTGGTCCGAGTGACACCAGGGGAAGGCGATCAAAATTACAATGTTTTCCATTTTTTCTAAAATTTATCATTTTGAATGGTTAATTTTTTTTAAGGGTATGTTAAAAAACTACATTTCCCGGTCCTTGACGGTATTGCAACCACTGCACTGGTTTCCATAAAAATTTTTGATTTTCGGTATCCTGTTTTTTTCATAATGAAATGACCGCCTTTTTTAGCATAGCCATGCATAGAAACAATACACTTCACTTGGAATAATCTGGCACGATGAATAAATGGATAAATGCAGTTGACAACACAGATACACAGCGAAAAACTAGGTAATTCGACTTATCTGGTTTTTCCCGTGAATGATGACTCGGAAAAAAATTATGGAAAGTCGACTTAGCAGATAACAAACACAATTTTACCACATACCTAGAAACCCCCACCCTTATAACTCAAAAACCATTAGGGTTGTGAGTTGCTAACTTCGTATAAGGCTTGGAAGATGACCACAGTACACTTATCCCATTTTGGCCATTTTTCGACTTACCAAGTTATTCACTGTGACCACAGATATTATCTCAGAATATTCTGTTCACATTACAATTTTCATACTAAAGTATTGTACTGTGTTCGGCGAAACGAAAACGAACAAAAAAAGTACCTTCGAAGTAGAGTGAAATAAATTATACAGTTCGCTAATAAATGTCAGTGAAATAATAGCGCGCGAAATTTGAAAGAAATTAAAATATTGGCTAAAAATTACAAAAATAGAACTCACACAAATTTTCCCGAGCACAAACGAACTAAATTGACAGCGAACGGTTGAAAATTTTGAATTGTCAAATATTTCGCTTCTCATACAAGGGTACCGTACCCTTGGAAACAAAACATTAACGAAACCAAGCGCCATCTATTAGTGACTACTGCAAATGTCCATTCCGTCCATGAACATAGTACTGAAAAACGAACGAAATATTTCGTCGCGAAAAGTGACCGAAATATTTAATTTTTTTATATGGGATTTGGCAGTTCATTTCGTTCCGTTCAATAACAAAAATGTAAAAAAAATAAAATAAATGAAACAAAAAGTATTAATAAATTTTATTATTTAACAAAACAAACAAAAAGGGAAATAAAAATAATCAAAATACTTATAAACTAAATTAAAGAACAAAAAAAAATATAAAAACAAAAAGTAAATAAAACAATAAATAAACTAAGGGTAAACAAATAACAAAATAAAACAAAAAACACAAACAAATATAAAAAAACTAAATATCAAATAAAAAAAAAATACACAAAAAGTATCTAAAAAATAAATAAATAAACAACAAGAAGTATATAAAACAATAAATAAACAAAAAGTAAATAAAACAACCAAAAAGTTAATAAAAAAATAAATAAACTAAGGATAAACAAATAACAGATAAGCAAAAAAATATAAACAAATATAAAAAACTAAATAACAAATAAAAAAAATACACAAAAAGTAAAAAAATAAATAAATAAACAATTATATAAAACAAAGAGTAAAAAAAATACAATAAATAAACAAAAGATTAAAAAAAATTATAAACATTAATTAAAAAAGAACAAATAAACAAAAAGTAGAAAATAAATAAGAAAAAACTAAAAATAAACAAAAAAGGAAAAAACCTTAAAAACATAGAACATAAAGAAACCCAAAATAAAAGAAATTTTTCAAAAAATAGACGAAAAACAAAAAAGAAAACAGCAGTGTTTTTTATGCCATATTCAATAGGAAATGCCATCGAGTAAATTTGTTTACTGCGGTGTATGATCTTGGCGTAAAAAATGTTTATTTGAGTGAATTTCACACCAAGGTTGTTTTTGATGATAAATTTTAGTAAGGGAATTGTGTTTAGCGGAGTCAGTTGCTAAAAACACAGTAGTGAACTATAGAAATTATTCTGTTGTCGTCTGTTGAAATTTCCCAACTTATAATTTTTTTTGTACAGAAGAAATTGATAAATATTAGAAATAAGTAAAAACAATAAATATGTGAAGGAAGATTTTATCCGAAATAAGAACGCCATCAATTTATCGATGTTGTTTAATTGCACTATAAATAATCGTTGAGCAATCAACATATAAAACGTTTTGTTCATTCAAAATTAAAACAATGTCATCGCAACTAATTCATTTACAGAAACTTCCATAGATCACAATGATGTGATGTTTAAAAAATTTATTTTTTACTATTTGTTTACTATAGAGCTTATCTTAAACGACATCAAACTCTATATAAATTGTTCGCAATAGAAGCGAACCTTGAAAAGATAATTGTTTAATAATACGAACACTGCATTCAGTCAATAAATTGATAAGGTACATTGTCGGAGAGTTTGTGATTATAAAAAAATATATAGACTCAAGGTTCGCAAATGTCTATTGTATAAATCAATTATAATCAAGAAATATTTTTGGAGAGAGGTTTCCCTATTGCGGCTGAAGATAGGGGTTTTAAGATAGGCATAGAATTTAGTCAAACAAACTACAACAAAATGGGAATAAAATAGTTGCCAGCCATTAGATATGAATTACAATATTTCAGAGTATGACTGAATGTGGTTTTAAAACTTAGAACACTAAGTAACATGTTTTGGGGTCTTTCAATAATTTTTAATTCCTTTGAGTGTTTCGGAGAAAGAGTGAACTTTTATGATAGAATAAGAGTGAGTAATCTTCACACTCTTGCCTTTGAATGGACAAAATTCAATTGGACTGGAATCAAAACTTTTAGCTAAGGACACTCGTAATGAAGAGAACTTCGTACTTGTGTTATACGTACATAGGATACATTGTTTTAAAAAAGACAAAAACTTTTTATTTTTCGGGTCAAAATTCGAGAAGCTGTTAAACTGTGGTGAGGGGGTGCTTACGCCACTGCCTCATTTAACGCATAAATTACGTAATTAGGTATGAAGTCCGGGACGCGATCAAAGTCGAAATGTAATATCGGTTGTTTCGAGACAATGAGGTTTAATCTGGTCACAAGAATAGACGTAAAAATATCGAAAATATTGATTTTTAGCATTCGGGATTGATTATCAAAATATCTTGAAATCAGCTTTTAGGCGACTATACTAAAGGCCCATAGAAGTAACAACCAATT
Organism: Beris morrisii; assembly: GCA_951812415.1. Lineage (NCBI taxonomy): Eukaryota > Metazoa > Arthropoda > Insecta > Diptera > Stratiomyidae > Beris > Beris morrisii. The sequence continues at coordinate 24,079,582 of OX638311.1, forward strand.
TGCTGCCTCATCAGGTCTAAGAGATACGATTAAATTTGTGAAAACTTATACAAACCCATTCCATCATCTTGGGCGTTGAATTTCGAAAAATCGTAAAATTGAATTTGTATATCAGAAAATTCTACAATCAGTTTGTAGGCGTTATATAAGAACTCTGTGAAAGTAAAAGTCAAAATGATTTCTCATCAAACATAAGATATATGGCGAAAATTGTGAAAACATATGACACCTTTACACCAACTTGAGGGTTGAATATCCAAAAATCATGAAATTAATTCGATGCTTACAATGAAAGCCCGAATAGTAAAAACCAATTCGATTTATCACTTCTAAGAGATATTACGGAAACCGTCTAAGATGTTGAAAAGGAAAAAAATCCTGAAAACATAAAAATTCCGTGGAAGTAAAAAGTTATTCAATATCTTATCAGACCTGAGGGATATGGTTGAATTCGTGAAAATTTAGACAACCCCTTTAAGGGCTGAATTTCAAAAAAATTCTGAAAGCTATATCTAAAGCCCACGTAGAAAAAAGGAATTCAATATGTCTGAAGACCTAAGATATTTGACGAAATTCTTAAAAATATCTGCACCTCATTTTCACTCATAATTTTTTTGCTTAAACCCTTTAAGCTTCAAGTTTCTGGAGTAAGCCGTTCCAGAGATAGGAAAACACTCCCGTACCAAATTACCCATATTAATAATTGTTGAACGTGACACTACTATAGCTCTACCTAACTACCAAGTATAAAAATCGGAATTTTTCTGTACCACCCTCTTCCATCCTCACCCCTTACACCTCCATCACTGAAATTTTTTTGCGCTAGGAATTTCTTTATCTTATATCTTAAACAATTTTTATGCCTCTCCTCCATGCTTCACCTTCCCACAAAAAAATGTATATTAAGCGAACATCTTTCTGACATAATTGGTTCGTGAGATATCGTAATCTAAAGTTTTTCACCCCCACCTCCGCTCGTTACTGACCCTCGTCGAAATTTTACTTCCTATCTATTGTCTTAGTATACCTACAAACAATCACTAAGTTCTAACTTTGTGACATCAATAATTCAGGAGATATGAATTTTAAACTGTCTCGATCTCAGCATTCGAGCGTTTCGGACGCATTGTTTTACCCGCCACTCCCACACCTCTTCATTCATATCGAACATTTTTTATTCAAGTTCTATATATGTAAATTCTAAGTTTCAGTCTTTAAAACGCTCCCCCATCTACCCCTCACACCCTCACCACTTAAAAGGAGGCCACACCCAGTCTATCTACAATTTTTTTTTAACTTAACAACTCAAAGGCCTACGAGCCTTAAGCCAATTATCCGTACGGCGGGCAGACGGACTAAGTTTTTTTCGCTGTTTTGGAGTCTACTAGTCATGAAACGTGAAAAAAATAAAAAAAAAAATAAAAAAAAAAAATAAAAAAAAAAATAAAAAAAAAAATAAAAAAAAAAATAAAAAAAAAATAAAAAAAAAATAAAAAAAAAAATAAAAAAAAAATAAAAAAAAAATAAAAAAAAAAAATAAAAAAAAAATAAAAAAAAAATTAAAAAAAAAATTTAAAAAAAAAATTTAGAAAAAAAAAAAAAAATTTAAAAAAAAAATTAAAAAAAAAAAAAATTTAAATAAAAGACAAATAGTTACAAATTAAAAATATTGCAAAAAAAAACAAAATATTTCAAATAGAAAAAAATCATTACACAGTATAACTTCTCTATAGCGGATACCTTTGGGAAATTCAAAAGTGTCCGCTATAAAGAGGTGTCCACTTTTCGGGGGTATTGAGTTTAATACCTAATTCATTGGGGAATAAAGAACTGTCCTCTATAGGGAGGTGTCCGGTTTTCGGAGGTGTCCGGTAATAGAAGTTTCACTGTAAATTAAAAAAAAATATTACAATTATTTAAATGTAATATTTTTTTATGTAAATTATTACAATTTAAAGAAATTCAAAATAAAATTTAGAACGTGTGTAGATTCACGACTAAATTCAAAATTTGAAATCTTTTAATTTAGACAACGTCAGTTAATATATTTTTGTTTTGATTTGAGTTGTCCTCATCACCTTCTTTGTTAAACGTGAGTTTCTACTACTTCAGCCAATGAAGGACATTTTCTGCTTATACAAAGTAAAGAAACGATTGACAAATGACTTGACATCTGTTAAGGTCACTACAATCCTTGCCATAATTCTGCAAGCCACTCAACGTATGCCATTCCAGACCTCTTCCCTCGTGCTACTAGTAAGGTTATTATGCAACAAATCCCTCCTAGAACCCGGGTAAAAATCACTTAATATGTGTTGCAGATGGCGTTTCAATCGTACTTTCGACCAGAAACACATTCTAATCAATCGCGATCAAAATTTTATGACGTTCATTATAATTGCAAATTAGTACGAGAAATACGCTAAACAATTTGTAAATGGTGTGTTTTTCGTTTTTTTGTTTTAAATAAAAAATGCATTCAGCATTATTCGCGCTGTTTACAGCTGGTAAGGCATGCCAATGCAATAACAAATTGATGAAAAAAAACAAAAAAAAATACCACAAGGTATTGGCGGCTAATTGAAGTCAGTTCAAAAGAGGAAAATGGTCGCAGAAATTTCAAAGTGATAAAGAAAGCAAATAATAGACGTACAGTAAATTTTCTTCAGCCTAACTATGTAGAACGGACAGTCAGGTACTGCGAGGCGGTATTCGATTCCATTCCAAGGTATCCATCCTATCATTCTCTTGACTCTGCGGCGTTTCTTGTTTGACATGCAAATTGACATTGGCAACGACATCAGCCAACAATACAATTTTCAAAGGCAGCCTTATATCGCGCAGAGGGTGAAATCACTTTTCGGTCGCAATTTGCGCCTGACTTCACTTCACAACGAAAGCCGACGCTAATAAACGCGGTATGGTCTACCGAGTACCTTATGGCAGTACCTCCTTCACTACCTTGGACTTATACCTGGCCTCGGAGGGATTGTCCCGGTACCGGTTGATTGCCGCGCAAAGGTATGAATTACTTTAGCGGATAATAATCATAATAATGATTCGAGACACGCATACACCATCGCGGCAGCTTGGACAGTGGAAAATGCGAAAAGAAAAATCGAACTGAAGGCATTCCGCACGACTAGACCCGCACAATGTTGGCATCTGATCCGATCCGATCATGAACATTGCGCTTATTGATATTGACAATAGATGGACAAACGAAAGAAGGATGAGTGGATCCTTGATGGGGTTTCATTCGGATTGGAGGACGGCAAAAGGACACATTATGCGTGTTGAGGTTTTACGAATGAGGATGAAGTTCTACGCACGATTCATAGAATTCTAGTGTCCTGCATAATAAGGTCTTGAAAAAGGCCAGTCGGAAAACCAAGAAAACGCTGGAAGGATTCAATCGACGAAGACAGCAAAACGCTTCTAAAATTTTCGACATGGAGGACGCGGTCATTGGACCGATAAAATTTGTGACGAGATGTACGGGAGGCCAAGGGTTTTCTTGGGCTGTAGCGCCATTGATGAAGATGATGATGAAAATAAAGTCTACAGCTTTAATCCTTAGATTCAAAAAAACTCATGAAAAAAAAAATTAATAAAAGACTAAAAGAAATTAGAAAATAATAAAGTGGCCGAAGATATTAAAACAAATTAAAATAAGAACCATCTTGAAAAAATTAATAAAAAACTAAAAGAATCGTAAAAAAATAAAAAAACAAAAAAAAAACAAAAATTAAAAAAAAAAAATTAAAAAAAAAAAAATTAAAAAAAAAAAATTGAAAAAAAAAAAATTAAAAAAAAAAAAATTAGAAAAAAAAAAATTAAAAAAAAAAAATTAAAAAAAAAAAATTAAAAAAAAAAAATTAAAAAAAAAAAATTAAAAAAAATAAATTAAAAAAAATAAATTAAAAAAAATAAATTAAAAAAAAAAAATAAAAAATAAAAAATTTTAAAATTAAAAAAAAAATAAAAATTAAAAAGAAATAATAAATAAAAAAATAAATATAAGTTCAAATAGCAAAATACAAAAAAAGGACTAGAAAAAAAGTACATAAAAATACTAAAAAAAGGTAATAAAAATCGAAAGAAAATTAAGAAAGTTTACTAATCTCTTTTTTTTAAAAAATAAATACACAGTAAATAAAAAATTAAAAACAGGTAAATAAAAGAAGGAAAACAATTAACCCTTCGTGGTCAAACGGGGTTGAATCGACCCGACGGCAAACTTTGGGCGTAAAATGGACCCTCTTCATATGTCGGAATGAATACCTTTTTTGGAACGCGCACTATGCTACTATTTTATTTTTTTTCGGGAAGCAGCATATCTAAGAAGAGATCCGCCAAAATTTTATGAAAAAATGTTGAAAATTGACGAAGCTATAATTTTTTTTTTTTACGATTTTTGACGTCTTTCGTTTCCTAGAGCTTCTAACGATTGAAAGCGCATTTCCTGGAATTTGAGGAAGGCGTCAATAGTTTGGCATTCGCGTGGTTCCTTGAGGGACTGCTCATAAAGGCCGTGCGTTGCCTTGTCGTTTTTCTTCAGCAACAAGTGGATCAGGATAGGTTATTGTGTCGATGTTAAGATTAGCCAGCCCGAGAAGACATCCGTTCGTTGTGTCGTGAAATCTTCTAATGGCCTGGGCTGACTCGACCTGATATTATTGGTTGCGACAACAAATTGTCCATCAATGCTGACACCAATAAACGTTGATTATTATATCGGCTTTGTAGGATGTTCCATGCTACAGTGTAATTATTGACTGATAACTGTAGATACCTTATAAGCCGCTCAGCTTCATCGGATAGATTACTTTTCAAATACCACATCTTCTGTGTACTTCCCATGGGCTACTCGTGGATCATTTGACGGAAAAGATCATAAAACTGTTTCCATTTCATATAATCCTCGTCAAATTTTGGCAAGATTACCTTCGGGAGTTGCAATGTGGCAGTTGTTGTTGAAGCAGCCGATGGTGGTTGTGAACTGCGTCAGGAAAATTATGTTGCTCTGGATTAAGTCCTCCAGATTGAAATAATCTTCTGGATTATAGCCGTAAGCTGAAACGTCATCGGAACACTCAAAAATTGCCTGGTTAATTTCTCGAGTTTTGTCCCAATACCACCTCAAAGTTGCCAATTTCACCTCGTAAAATTAACGTGACTGGCATTCCGGTTCTGCTTTTAAGCCATCAATCAAATGTATGATAGCTTTTGCTTGTGCTCGTTGACGCCGGATCAGACCTTGAATCTTCAAGATGATGTGATCAAAAAGTCCCTCTTTGCTGGACTCAATCGTCATCTTGTCATCTGATGAAGCGGCAATGCGATGCGCTGGTGTTGGTGTTGACTGCGATGAAGCGCTGGGTTGATTTTCCAACAACTGCATGATGTTGGTCCTTGTCTTCATGAACGCCTCGCTGATATTCGAATATTAGCTTTGTGTGAAGTATCGGTGGTCCGGGAACTTTTCAGCGAACGGTTGAAGTTTTTTGTTCATTGCGTCGAAGTTAGCCCAGAGTTCTTTCAATTGATTCAACTTGGCGTCAAGGTAAGTCCTGGATTTCCTGCTTGCTGAATCCTTCCTGTAGTTACTTAGCATTTGCTCGAGTTGCCGTCCAACATCATGTTGCTGAGTCGTCATCGATTCCCATGATTGATCCAAGTTCTCCATCCTAGTCGAATATTTACGTTATGCTTTGTATTTAGTCGTATGACTCGATGTGTCCTGTTCGAAGTCCGGGGTCACCAAAATGATTGTAAATAATCGCGATAAAAAAAGAAAAATAAAGAAAAAAAAAAATAAAGAAAAAAAAAAAATAAAGAAAAAAAAAAATAAAGAAAAAAAAAAATAAAGAAAAAAAAAAATAAAGAAAAAAAAAATAAAGAAAAAAAAAATAAAGAAAAAAAAAAATAAAGAAAAAAAAATAAAGAAAAAAAAAAATAAAGAAAAAAAAAATAAAGAAAAAAAAATGAAACCTTACCAACATTTAAGTGATTCGATTTATCGATTTTTTTCATTGATTATTGTAGTTTGTTTAAAATCCAAATGGTGCATAGCGAAAGTAGTTAGACGTACTTAATCTATATGTGCATCATGTATGCCACATACGTAGCAGTTGCCGTGGTGTTTTGGTCAAAAGAGATTTGCATCCAAATCAATATTATAAAAAAAACACATGCACTAATTTTTTGAAGATCAATATCAAAGTTGAAGTATTATATCCAGTTCACTTCTACTGATATTCTCGTTTGAATTGTTCTCTTTTTTATTTTACTAAAACGTTTTTTTTTCTATTTATTTGTTAAGTAGTGTTCATATAGTCTTCTGTATAACTTCTCCCCCGAGAAATTACGCACAGAAAACACTACACTTAACTATTAATCAAGATTTCATAATTTTCTTAAGATTCTACGCTATCTGTCTTAACATAATCCTTCGAAGCTTTATCAACTTTTTTACTCTCTTCTCTGTTGAATTTTCGCCATTTTTTACCTTTGACATTTTCTATGACATGGGAACGTTCAAGCATATCACTTTTTTTCTTTTCTTAATTTTTTGTTCTGGGGGAAAAACTTGCGCCGCTGTCGATGTCAAGTGCATTTATACATGCAATTTATGCTTGCAGGGTTTTTCAGAATTATGCCCATATTCATCAAGCAGCATGTATAAATTTTCAACCCCTTCTTGAAAGCAGCCAAGAAGCAGAATAAGATTCATTTTTCGTCAGCGTGTCCTTCCTTATACCTTTTTGTTTGCTTGCTTTTTGTTTGTATCCGCTACTCTCTCATGTCTCATGTCACCATCATGCCATACCGTATACGATGCATTTAAAAAAAAAACACAGAATAATTCATCAAGATTGCATAGTTATGTGAAATGAGTATGGTGCTTAGAGCGAGAGGGAAATGGCAAAATAAAGGATATGCGCGACAGCGACAGACTGCGATGCATGCATTTATAATTTCATTTTTTTCCGTTTCAGTTTTTTTCTCTACCCCTCTCTTTGCGATAGCTGGGAAAATGGTGTGGAATCTGGAGGAATGGTGTACAACAAACAACCTTCTTCCTTCGTGTTCGAAAAGAAAAAATACTCTTTGTGTTGAATGTTATTGTCGTTATTGTGCATAGTGATGATGTTTCTACTCCTTTCAACCCCATTTTTGTTTTTTTTTTCGTAGCGTCATCTTATGTTCATCATCGTCATCTTTTGTGCTCTACTTCTCTTCACAGAGAGACTACATAAAACAAGTTGGGAAAAAAAGTCGGGTATTTCTAAAGGACGAGATGGATGCAGAAAAAAACAACCCCAAAAGAAAGGCTTTTTTTTATATTCTGAAACAAAGAAAGTTCCCCTGGTTCCTCCACAACACTTCGCTCCATATCCTCTCCATACTCATGTATAGCGGCACTTCGAAATAAAAAGGACGACATGAATATACCGCGCTAAGGGATGAAGCGAGAAATGAGGTCGTTCCCTATAACTCTACACTACTGGCATGTTATTATTTTAATGCTTACCCTCCGCAACCTTCTCCTTCATCTTATGTGGGTATATCGGCGCATTCATCGTTGTGATTATCAAGGAAAATGCAATGTAAGAACCCAGGGCTTATAGGCTGTCCATGCGTGCATAGTGAGCACACGAAATGAAGGCTTTCTTATGGCTTTTGCCCGATTTCCATAATCGTACCGAGGGTGTCCTGTGCTATATTACGCAGCAGCATTTGCAATATGTCACAAAAAGGGTTGTTTTCACTTAAAGTTTGAAATGTGTATTATCCTTGAGGAGTTTGTATATCGTTAAGATCGAGGTGGTTGATTGCTTCACTGGAGCGGCGATTATGCGGTATACTACAGCTAAGGAGCCTGACCTCAGGTTGACTTTTGTCGAGTCCATCTTCGGACTAATTGGATGGATCACTTAGCTCAGATGCAATCTTAGTAACCCTCCGTGTGTTAAGAAATTCATAGTCATATCGAAATAACATCGGTATACACACGGTAAATTAGTTTAATATGTCTTTTGAACAGTTGAAGAGCTTTAGTTATGCGTAAAGCCGGTATTAGACTGACCCTTTGATTATTTTCGCTGGCAAATTCAGTCAGTCAAATTTTTGTTTGCCGCATCGTTTTGATTAACACAAATTGGACTGAATTTTTTCGCCAAATTTTTTTTACACAAGTCTGCAGAATACGACATTGTCATTAACAGTTAACGTGTTTTACGTTAAATCGGAAGTCAATAAAATTACATCACATCTGTCAAAATAAAAGCACTTCTACCCATTATATTGTTACATGCTACACTGGCGAAATCAATCGACGGATCATGCTAGTAAATAAAACGTATAATTCGATACTTCCAATAATGAAATCCACGAAAGTGCACAGGAACAATAAGCGGTTCTCTGTTATGGCAGCGAGACGTGGACATTAACGAGAATTCAGAAAAGTAGTTAACGCATTCGAAAGAAAGGTCCTCCGAAGAATTTTGGGACCTGTGAAGGACGGAACGAACTGGCGAATAAGATACTACCATGAGTTGTATCAACTCTTCGAGGAGCCAGAAGCTTCAACGTTCATCAAACTACGTAAACTGCAGTAGGCTGGCCATGTAAAGCGGATGGAAGACAGAGGAATCCCCAGACCAAAGAGTATGAGATAGAGGGGAAGCGCCCATATAAGCTCCATAGAAAAAACCGTATTGAGTTTCAGCGCGTCCACAGTCTCAGTCGATTACTAAATTTGGATTTGGTTCGAATCCGCGCTAAATTTTATATCGGATAATAGATTGAGAAGCTATGTTGTATTAATTTAATCGAACAGAATTCAGATTATAAGATACAAATTATTAAAAATAAAGTATTCAATGTAATTTTATTTAACGAAACTAAAATAATACAGCTCAATAGAAAAGTATAGATATAAAATTGTGTTTATTGCCATCTATGCCTGCGAATGTCTTCCATTTCGAACGCCTAGAATTAAAAGTATAAATAATATTTTTTAGCTTCGATAATATACATACTCACCTTGATAATTCTTTCGGAAAAGTAAAAAATTACACATCCTTATTAAAGAATGGGGTACTTCCACACCCTTTAAGAGCACAACGAACCATATTCAGAACTCAGAACTGCGCAATGAAAGATCACTAATTTGAAAAAAACACACAAATCATTTCCCTGCACTACAAAGCTGAGATCTGGAAAAGCCTCACCTCCAAATATGTTTTCTTGGTTTAAACAATTTTCAAAATATACGTTTCTTATTCGTTGGAACAGCCCGTTCACCGAATAAACAATTTGACGTTTATTGCAAAGAGTATGAGATTTTATTGCATTTACAATTTAATGTTTTTAGAGCATAGTAGTCGACTGAGAAAACAGATTACGCTGCTTTTCGAATACGGTCCGCTTCCACTCTATCTTTTGCTCTTAAAGGCAAAGCAAGTAGTAACAGGCCAGTAGACTCGGTTGATGAAGATAGCAAAGCCATCTTAAAATAAAAATGAATTCAATATTTGGGAAGACTTAATAGATATGACGAAAATCGTGAAAATATATGCATTCCATTTTCACTAACCATTTTTTTTCAACCCCCTTCCGAACGCCAATGGATATTTTAAATTTTTTTTTATCTAAATTACTTTTTTAGTTGGTTTACATATACGTACCGAGTTTCAACTTTGTAGCATAAGCCGTTTTATAGATAGGAAAAGCCTCCCCCCACCCCCGTACCCTTATAAAAAATTATATTTTTCCAACATGCTACTACTACAGATCTATTCAAATACCAAGTTTCAGTTTTATATCATTATAGCTCCCGAGATATAAACATCGCAACTTTTTCTTTTCCACCCTCCCCCACCCTCACCCTCTACACCCCCCTCACCCTCACCCTCTACACACCCCCACCCTCACCCTCTACACCCCCCTCACCACAATTTTTCTGACAAGGGTCTATTAGGTCTACTTCTGGTAAAAATTCTAAGTATCTATCTTACACTGTTCTTGAAATATTAGACGTGATTTTTTAGAAAAATTCTTATCCCCTCCACTTCCATGCTTTTACTCTCATCAAACTTTATTTATCAACCTTAATACAGAAACCGAATTTTATTTTTCTAGTGCAATTGATTCGTGAGATATCGTAATCTAAATTTTTTCACCCCCCACCCCCGCACGCCACTGCCCCCTCTCAAAAATTTTTTTTCGATCTATTCTCCTAGTATACCTACAGATGTTCATTAAGTTTAAATTTCGTGATATTAACAGTTTAGGAGATATGGATTTTAGAATGTCTCAATCTCGGCTTTCGAGCGTCTCGGACGAATTATTTGCAAATACGTTCACTATTAAAGCTCTATATAAATTCCAAGTTTCAGCTTCGGAGCATAAGCGGTTGCTGAGATCTAGAAACCAAAATTTTTCGTCTAAAACGCTTCCCCCACATCCTCTATCACACCCCCACCCCTCAGAATTTGGTCACTTCAGGTGGCCTACCCACTCTACCCACGAAAAAAAATTCAACTAAATAGCTCAAAGAGTTTGGGTGCTACGAGCCTTCAAACAATTTTGCGTACACCGGTAGACGTACGGCGGACAGACGGACTGAATTTTTTTTTGCTTTTTTCGTGTCTACTAGTCATGAAACGTAAAAAAAAAAATTTTTCGGGGTAGCAAATTTTTTTTTTAAAATCGATCACAATACTGTATTATTAGAAAATAATAAAGTAAATTTAGCAGCTAGAGGACGCGCTCTTTAGATCGAGACGATTGGAGGCGACGACTTCAGGAGGCCAGGGCCCGATTTGGGCTGTCGCGCCATTGATGATGATGATGATTCCCTGGCAAAACGCACAACTCGATCAGTTTCCAGTGAGGAATACACAAACCTCGCAATACGTAACTGGAAAGCGGAGAAAAACATCCGATTGTCCCCCTTGCAGTACCCAATGAGAAAAACGTGGAAAAATCTGCGAAGTTCAACATTCTTCTCGCACACTTTCCCCTTCTCGGATTGTTCTTATTATTTGTTGAACATTCCACATACTCCACTAAAGAATATGCGAGAAAGCTTTCTACTCAACACATGCAGTATGTAAGTAAGCACGAAAGAGTTGGCAGCCAGACACAGTTTTTGCTACGGTGAAATAATAGTCAGTTCTACGCGAAAGTATTTGTAAAGCGATTTGGATTGGTAGCAGAGATCAAGTTGGTGTCGGAGGTTTTTCTCCGCTTTCCAGTTAGGTATTGGGAGGTTATTGTTTTTCTCACTGGAAACTGATCAATTTGTGCTGGTCGCCAAGGGCAGCACGTCACAGTATTTAATTCTAATTTGAAAGGGACCAGATTTCAGACCACCGAAGACGTCATGCAGATTGCGACGGAGCAACTGCGCGTTGTACTAAAAGAGGCTTTCCAACGTTTCTTCCGGCAGAACTGTTAAGAGAAGTGTGTAGTGACTCAAGGAGAGTACTTTTAAGGGTATTGTATCTCAATAAATATTGAGTTTTATGAATAAGAGTCTGATACTTTTTGAACAGACCTTGTATTCTCTACAAGGAAATTCCCAAGAAAGACGTACTAAAGGAGCACTTACGTTTCTCATTCAACCAATTACCCAACAATCTCAATTTCACCCGTAGAATACCCGCAACAATTCAACAGAACTAAACAACTTTATCCCGGATCCCAATCAATTCCAGGAAACTGCCTCTAAAACTTACCCTCGTTATACAATAACCGCACATTAGATGCAGACCTCGTGCTAATACAATGGGAATCCTTTGGCTCGGGTCCGATTTCCTTACGAACAATATTCCGGTCAGTGTCGTACGATACGAAATGGTCTTCGCAGTTAATTTGAAAACATAAATAAAAGCCCCCCCCAATCATCCCCCTTCGAGTAGACAATGTACTCACTGTAGTCCTTTCACCAATTGTCCACATATCTCAACCGAAATGGATACATTAAACGGGCTCGTGTAGTATTTAATTTACGAAAATATAATTTTACTAAACAAAAGTAAACCTGTAGACGTATGTGCACCCTGTATAGTTGGTATAGAGTCCGAGGTGGATACGCAATGCGGACTTAAAACATATCAGAAATAAGAGTTGAATGGTGGAATAGTCCGGGAGGGAGAACTCTATGCGGTCATTGGAGATTATAATGGCGACCAGACACACCACACTAGGCTTAAATTGCCTACAATGTTTGAATAGAAACATTTGCGTACAAACAACTCTTCAAGCAAATGGCATAAGTCGGAAGTTTCTATAATGATTTGGTTAGAACCACCACCTTCGTATCCAATTATAGATTTGCGGTATTACGGTAAAATAGGTAATTTTCATCGGTAATGAGCAAACAGCAGGTGCACTTTTTGATCACCAATAGGAAGAACTTCCAGATCTGATGATGTCCCATGGATCAAGTAATAATCCGGGAAGAGTGTAATTAAGGTTGCCGCCTGGTGGTAAGCGCACAAGTTTATCAATTCAGAACTGTATAGGTACTAATCGCGGAGTTTCCTTCGCTATGTACCGAAAGGTCGCATTTGGTCTGGTTACCGCCGACGAGCCAGTACGTGCTCCTACACATGGTACATTCGAAATATTACACTAGCCCGATTATGACTTTTTTTTACGTAGTTTCAATTTTCTCGTATGAAACGGACATAAAATCTAAAAAATCCGCCAAAAGTCTGGTCACAACTTTATTATTTTTTGAGTTGAAGTCCGGAATGCGGTTAATGAGAAGCGGGGTAGGTTACTATGCGACTTTTTACTTCCACAGGCTTTTTACATATTCGCCTAACAGTCGAGAGGATTTTGCCTTTTCAACCCCTTAGAGGATAAGAGTATAAAGCCTCAGTTATAATGGTTCCGATCCGGAAAACGGACATTGTTGAGTTTCTCCATCCGACACACATCTAAAGGGAATTTCGGAACGACTAGTCATAATCATTCCGTTAATTAGCCGAGACACAAAACGGAGGGGTAAAGTTGACCAACTTTCAACTTCTATCCGTTCCGACGCTAAGAGGTGAATTATTGAATTTCACCACCTCTTTCGCCTCACTAAAAATGAAAATTACACCTCGATAGACGAATGTCGGAACGGAATCATTGTGCCTAGAAATTTTTCTCCTTCGACTGTGCCGGATCGGAACCATTATAACTGAGGATTAATTGTACACGTTTTCACGAATTCCGTCATATCTTTTAGAAGTGATTTCACGAATTCCGCCATATCTCCTAGAAGTGATAAGACATCGAATTGGTTTTCACTTCTTCGAGCTTTCTTTGCAATCATCTAAAAATTGATTTCAGGATTCTTGGATATTCAACCCTCAAGAGGGTGTAAGGGTATTCCATATGTTTTCACAATTTTCGCCATATCTCTTAGTTTTGATGAACTTTCCAAAAAAACGTCCTTGTCTCAAAATAACCGATGTTATATTTCAGCTTTGACCTCGTCCCAGAGTATAACCCAATTTCGTAATTTATGTGTTCAATAAGGACCTATTTCTCGCAGCCCTCATTGACCCAACTTTGACCCAAAAAAAAAATAATCCTTTTGTCGAAGCCCCCATTTTAACTGCTTCTTACCCAGAATTATTGGCATATTTTTTTCTTTTTCTGTGAGCCTTCTTGCGTCATAAGTTGAATGGATCTGACGTTTTTGCGTTGGTGAATTTGAAATTTTCATAAATTTACTGTCATTTTGACGTATTTTTCGCTCAAGTAATACTACTGACATAATGTGTTCGATATTGAATCAGAAGGGATGATCTATTCCACCCCCGCACTAGCATCTGTTCTTGTTCTTCAATTTTAGGTTAGTATCGAATTTTTGAAATAAATGGAAAATATGCGTGAAAGTGATGTGTTACGTGACGTGGTTTTGTGAACGCCGTACGTAAATCTCCTTCGAAATGTTTTTACTTTTTTTGAAAAAGAACTGGAGCGGACTTAAAGGATTTGAAAGAGTTCCATGTGTCTGTGCATGAAAGTTTTTATAATGGATGGCTTGAAATGGAGCAATGATGATGAAAATATTGAACTGATATGTCGACTGTAAATAAAATGCGATGTGTAAATGGAATAATCGAATGCTGTACATTAAATTGAATGATTCTTACGTCAGACGATTTACACAGCTTTTACGTCAGGACTTTTTCTACACTTATCCCAATCCTAGTTTCAATCAAAACCAAAATCAATAGCGCCAGAAACGGTTACGATTAATTTTACTTTATTATTTTTTAATGAAAAATTTTGGATTACATAACCAATTACACCAGGAAGTCTACTGAACGTAAACTTTTTGAGGGTGGAGGTGGAGCACGAAACTGGGGGGATAGCAATTTCTCAACAAATGTAATTTTTATATCTCAAAAATTTTACAGGAGCTGGGGTCGGTAGACCTCTAATAGGGAAAACAATTTTAGGGGTGAGCGTGTAGGGGGTGAAAGGTGAAAGGGTGTAGAAAGGAAAAAAATTCTGATTTTTATTTCTCGAAAATGAATAGAAAGCTAAAAATTTAGGATCATACAGAGCCACTATAGAGACATCCTAGAAAATTTTTCATAAGGGTAGCAAGGTACTGGGGTGAGGCGTGGTTTTTTATATCTCAGAAACGGCTTATGCTAGAAAGTTTAAACTTAGTACGTATATGTAGATGTGCTAGTAGAGTAATTAAAGCAAAAAAAAAATTAAGATTTTTATTGGCGTTCAGAGAGGTTGAGTAAAAAAATGTCCGTGAATCCACATTTTCACGAATTTCGTTAAAACTTTTAGACATGTCGAGCTATCAAAGCAATTTTACTTCTGCGGGCTATTTATATAAGCGCCAAGGAAGGGTGCATCTCGGAGCTTGGGAACTCATCTCAGGTAGTAGAACTCCCTGTGACGGACGTAGACATTGTAAATCGGACAATCTCTCTTGAAAGAGTAAGGTGTTCGGTTATGTCCTTCTCTCCCTTTAAGTCTCCGGGAGTGGACGGTCTGGTGCCCATTATGCTGCAGAAGACCATGCCACTTATTGGTCCTTCCTTGGTGAGGATCTTTAGAAGTTGTCTAACTCTCGGGTATGTCCCGAAGATGTGGCGTGAAGTCAGGGTGATTTTCATTCCTAAGGCTGGCAAGCCAAGCCACACCCTGGCCAAGGACTTTAGACCCATTAGTCTCTCATCGTTTTTACTGAAAACAATGGAGAGACTGGTGGACTATTATCTCAGATGTGTTCTGGACGCGAGAGGCTTCTGAGCTTCTCAGCACGCCTATATGAAAGGAAAATCTGTCGAAACGGCCTTACATGAGGTCGTCTATACGGTTGAAGAATCTTTGAATGTGAAAGAGTATACTCTAGCAGCGTTTCTAGATATTGAGGGTGCCTTCAATAATGTAGAGACGAGTGCGTTCGAGAGGGCATTGAATAGACTGGGTGTGGACTCATTCATTTCGTGCTGGAGTAGAATTATCTAGGGGGTAGAATTATCAACTCCTCTCTGGGGGATGGATGTAGCAGAGTGAAAGCAACCCGGGGAACCCCACAGGGTGGGGTGCTATCTCCACTGCTGTGGGTCATAGTGGTTGACGAAATTTTATAGGCTCTATCTTTGACGGAAGTCAAGGTTGTTGCCTACGCGGATGATATCGTTCTGATGGTGAGAGGTAAGTTCGTGGACACCCTGAGTGATTTATTAGAAGTTGGGCTCAAATCCTTGAGCAGGTGGGCTGGTAACTGCGGTCTCAACATCAATCCGGAGAAAACCGACCTTATCCTCTTTACGAGGAAAAAAGACCGAGAGTTCAGGCTCCCACGCTTGAATGGTGTTACCATCCCGCTCTCCCCTAGTGTGAAGTACTTGGGAATCTATCTCCATCCTAGGTTGAACTGGAAACTCACGATTGACGACAGGATCAAGAAGTCATCGAATGCTTACTACGCTTGTCAGAAAATGATAGGGAAAACCTGGGGCCTTAACCCGAGAATAGTGCACTGGCTGTACATCACGGTAGTTAGACCTGTTCTTACTTACGGGTCACTGGTGTGGTGGCATGCGTTGGAGGTCGGGACTAACAGGGTCGCCATGAGCAGAATTCAAAGAATGGCACTCATTGGGTTCACTGGGTTCACTGGGGCCTTACGTACCACGGCCTCGCAGGCTCTGGAAGTAATGCTCCACATAATCCCATTGGAATTAGCGGTAAAATCAATAGCAGCAAAGGGTGCTTTGCGTATAATTTTTGGCGTTGACTTCGTTTTACATCCATTTATTGACAAAATTCCCTTTCACTGCGAATTTTGTTTAAACGTTTTACTTTCAAACACTTTTCACTTGTAGTTTTTTTCCGAAAATCTTAAGAAAAAGTTACAAATGCATCTTCCGTTGACTAGTTCCGAAATGAACATTATTTTCAATAACTTGAAATTTATTCAAAACAAAAATCAATAGACTAACCCTTTTTTGTTTTTACCATTGTAAAATACAGTGAAACTTCTATTACCGGACACCTCCGAAAACCGGACACCTCCCTATAGAGGACAGTTCTTTATTCAAAAATGAATTAGGTATTAAACTCAATACCCCCGAAAAGCGGACACCTCTTTATAGCGGACACTTTTGAATTCCCCAAAGGTGTCCGCTATAGAGAAGTTATACTGTAGTTTCAAATTTGTCCAACTTTCAACAATGCGTAAAACCAACCCACTCATCTTCATTCTTAATTTTTTTTCTTCTTTCTCTTAAAACTCACCTGCTATGAATAATCTCTTCGGACGTCATCATCTTCAACTGCTTCTTCGTGTGCGTCCAAAAAAAACCATGAATTTCTCATTTATTGCAAATAAAATATAATATTCAAAAGTTGAACGCACTATGGAAATAAATCCGTTCGCTGAATGCCTAATGACTTTAGTTGTGTACCTACCTTTACCTACCACACAGGTGAAAGGAAAACAAGTATAAAACTTGTACAAAAAAAAAAGAAGAAACAATAACAACAATTTGTGTATAAACAGAAACAAATTACACGCACAACATTGGTATAATCGAAGCGCAGGTCTTATAATTGTTGGACGTCAATCTGAATCCATATGGTCAGCAGCGCTAACTTATAGCTTCTTTGCTTTTTCGTTGCTAAATCCAACCACCGCCTAGGCTTGATATGCCACAACCGAAACCTACAACTATTCATGTTGTTGTCGTTTATAGTATTGTTGTGTTTTTTTTTCTTTAATTGTTGCTGTAATCTCACCTGCCTTGTACAGAATGCGGTATGCTCTACCCGATCGTGCGGTTTTCAAAGTACTGAACTTCTTGCAAAATATCCGGTCACGGTTAGCTCTATGCGTAAGCAGATTCCGCACATCGTGCGCACGAATGGGCGCGACCAGCACGCAACTGCTGTCTGGGCGCTGGACACATTTCTTTCCGCAACCACTTGTTTCGTTCGGATTTTTGACAGTTTTAAAACCTTGTAGGATGGCTACGTAAGTAGGTTACTGACGACCCACAGTGTCATAATGATAAAATCTTTGTTTGTTGTCTGCATATAAGTCTAGTTTTTTACGAAAAGGTTTCCAGACAGTGCACTTTTTCCACATCTTGATGGAATTTTATTGCTGCTTACTGACATCAGAAGAGTCGGTATCAAGACAAGATTGAAGCTATTAAAGATATAACCCAATTTTTATGACATTCAGAAAGGAAACTAGTACAAAAATTGAGGCTGGTGAGGAACTATTCAACAGTCTCGATTCCTGAGTACTTCCGCCTCCTGTCCTTCCTGCTAAATACTCGTTCCGCTGTATTAGCTTTAGTTCCTCTTGCAGCAGAAGAGCAGACTTTAGTGAAATGAGTTCTGGTATTAGAAATCTTTTGCCAAATTACAGTTCCTGCATATAAGGGCATCCTTACAGAGTGGCAAGAGGGGACACTGGCGCCAATTTTTATTTCACCAGTCTTATAGTACATACACAGTGCGACAAATAAGTTTCGAGACTGGTCATGGAAAACATCATTAAAAGAAAAAATCGGAATATTTTTCATTTTTTTTTATTCAAAATATTCTCCTCCAGTTGATTCAAATGCGTGTTCTAGCTCATTTTGTGGAATTCCCTCTAGTGCTCGTGTTGAAGCTGTTTTGATGGTCGAAATGTCATTAAAAAAACATCCTTTCAACTTCAATTTCAATTTCGGGAATAGAGAGAAATCGCATGTGGCCAAATCAGGTGAATACGGTGGATGATTCAACACACATACTTGATTCTGAGCCAAAAATTGACGAACAATGAGTGAGGTGTGATTCGGGTTGAATACGACGGATTCTGGCCATCACACGCTTCAAAACTTCAAGATAAAATGCGCCAGTAATTGTTTGGCCAGTTGGAATGAATTCCCTGTGGACAATTCCTTTGCTATCGAAGAATGTAATGAGCATTGATCGAGCAACATTTTAATATTTCAACATCGATAAAAAGTTGTTTTGGGAGAACTGTCATAACTTTGCTATCTATCAACCGATTTAAACAAAATTGGTATTACCGGGAAGAGAAGTGTCACAGCTTTCAAACGCCGGTCTGTACACATAGATCGTCCTACCAGTTACTCAGATATGGTTCGAGTCTCGGAACTTATTTGTCGCACTGTGTATATTAGGTTGTTGCAGATGGAATGTAGTTTTTGGTAGTGCAATTTCAAACAATTGCAACTTTTATAAAACTTAATTTTATTAATCAAAATAGGCACCAGCATATGCAATACACTTCTCCCAACGAGATACAAGTGCATTTATGCCAGTTACGTAGAAGTTCGACTTCCTAGAGCGAAGAAATTCCTCGAAGCCATTTTTGATGGCTGCTTCATTATCGAATTGTTTGTTCGTCAAAAAATGATCCAAATGTTTAAAAAAGTGGTAGTCGGTTGGCGAAAGGTCTGGTGAGTATGGTGGATGAGGAAGAGTTTCATGCTGCAACTCCTTTAGTTTTTGGACCGTTGTTCTTGAATCATGAGGCCGTGCGTTGTCATGAAGCAGTATAACTCCATCTCTGTTGACCAATCTAGGCCGTTGAACACAAAATTTCTGATGCATTTCATCGAGTTGGGTACAATACTTCTCTGCATTAATGGGCTCACCACGCTGGAAAAAGGAATAGTGAATAACTCCAGCTGCAGACCACCAAACAGTCACCATTATCTTCTTCGGATAGAGACCTGGTTTCGGCATGTGTTTTGGGGTCTCATCAGCATCCAGCCATTGTGCCGATCGGCGACGATTATCGTACAGTATCCATTTTTCATCACATGTCACTATTCTGTTCAGAAACGAATCGTTTCTGTTCCGTGAGAGCAGGGAACTGCAAATTTCCAGTCGACACGTCATGTTTTGCTCAGTGAGTTCATGCGGAACCCACTTATCAAGCTTTTTGACTTTTCCAAGCTGTTGCAAGTGCCGGGAAACTGTAGAATAGTGTACGCCCAATTTCTCTGCAATGTTCCTCACAGTATGGCGTGAGTCAGATTCCACTAATAAATTCAGCTCGTCGTTGTCGATCGAAGGTCCTTGGGTTACCACGTTGCTCACTTTGAAGGGTCATATCTCCTGATCGGAATTTTTCGAACCATCGCTGTGTAGTTTGTTTGTTTACCGTGTCAGCTCCAAATACCCTGTTGATGTTTTCGGTTGACTCCGTTGCGATGTGGCCAAGTTTAAAAGTACCCGTTTTTGACTCGAATCCATTTCTTTTTTTTCTGCGCGTTCACAATGAAGTCCAAAACTGAAATGATTCCATGAGTAAATGTAGTGGTATTTATACTTTAATACCCAATACCACTACTGCCACCTGGGGGCAGTTTGAGACATGAAAATCGCAACTAACTTCACTTCATAGCGATTTACGTTGTGAAACGCTTCAATTTTCGAGCTAACTATTTCGCAATTCAGGTTCACTGTAAAGTTTTAACTCTCTTGTTCCGGCTATATAGTAGTTCAAATCCAGCTCGACGGACCAAATATGTTCCCATTCTTAAAAAAAGAAATAGTAATTTATCTTGACATCATTTATAAACGCGTATCGAATTCGGAAAGTTGAAAATTGGGCGGTATGAAAAAAACTGTAATTCTTCCTCTTCAAAGCTAGACTTAGATGGCGGCGCTATGTCTGCTTGGAGTAGAGTTATTGAAGTTTGAAACTATTTCGACAGAATGGATTTTAAAGATGTTTTCACCTCAAAATTGTTTATATATATTTTCATGACCTTTATCTTGGGTATGAGAAATTAGTCAGGTTCTGCAGGGAATTGGAGTGTTTCTGAGGTGATGGAATAGCCCACGAGGACCTGAAGGGATCGCAATGGGCCCGTTTGGCGCCTAGTGAGCGTGGTGGTTTTAGCGCTGCGCCCCTTCTTAAACCTAAACCTAAACCTTTATCTTGTAAGCTTGCAAATTTCGTTTCTCCGCAGTCTCTATTCGTTGCATTCAATAACATCGATAGTAGTCGCAGCAACCGTACGCAACATAGTGCCATCTATATGTGACGGTGCCTAGTCGACCAACTGGATAACAAACACTGAAATCAAATTCTATCGAAACTGAACTAAAGAGCACCTAGATTCAAAGCCAATGGGTTTATAGATAACTTCAAATTATCTCATTATTGTCGAAAGCTGTGGCTTCAACCCCCCCCCCTCCCCCCCCCCCCCCAAACCCTAATTTCTTGAAATCAATACAAAGTCTCATCACATTTCAAATTCCCGATAATTGGTTTCGGCTATATCAAACACGGTTATGTCCCAGTTGGTCCATCGACTATGAAATTGGTAAACACAACTTCAGTTCGTTTGACCTATTGATTGACTAATTTCCTAAAACACCAACGGGGGAGAGGATGCCAAGATCTAGGGAATCTGATGTTAGCTGGATCTCGTGTTGTCGGCAATTCCAGGAGCACCTCTGCATCATAGGTGGCATATAAATCATCTACGTGGTGGTGAACGACTACTTGATCAACATTGTCGGTGAAGTGAGCGCAGCGCACAGCAAGAAGTCACACGATGGGAATGTTTCGGTGAAAAGTTCCGAAAGAAAAATAGGTCACATAGCAACACATTTCGAAAAACTTTTCCGACCCATTTTCATTTCTAGTGATATCTCGGCCGAAATTTTTTTTTTTTTTTAGGATTTTTCCTCCTCATTTTGCGGCATTCATAGAGTGTAGCAAGTGGTTTCTGGTAGCTAGATGATTTTTTTTCCGTCTCTGTGCATGTTTTTTTTTTTATATTTTTTTCTGCACCTAAGTTATTCCCGCCCATCCACTTTGTGCAACCACCTCATCCCCTATTCGAATCGATGGTAGAGATGGCAGTGGTTCTACTTGTGCCTCCATCTAGCCGTGGGGTTGTACTGTGGTGAATCGAGGCCGCCATCATCATCGTCATCATCATCATCAACAGCAGCAGCAGAAGCAGCATTATGGATAATGCTGGAAACTATGGTGCAAAGTTGTATGGAGGCTTCTGAAAAGTTGGAATTGCACAAGCATCAGCAATCGTAGCCACACAAATCCTCAATTTACTATATGACGATGTTCGCCGGAGTAGTTTTACATTATCCGTGGTGTGGTGGAGGGTTTAAGCAGGGAGCCCTGCCTGCGGTGGCCCTATGCTGCTTCTGCATATCATCCCTTTTGTATATGCGGGCTCTGGTGGTTGAATCGATCCTGGAACTGGGTCATGTCGAGAGTTGTTGGCGTTGCGGTGGACGTAGAGTTGTGGGAAGGGTTGGGTTTTTTTTTTCAACCCCGTACACAATAATTCGCGACGCCTCTAACCCAGTTCCAGATTTTTATTTTGCATTATGTTTTTTTTTTCCTCTTCCTGCTAGGCTTTTGCATTGTATGGTAACTATACCACCAGCCACAATCGTTGGAGTTGTGAAGCTCGAGCGGTTTTTAAATGATTTCGTGTATGTGTGCTGTTTTTTTTTGTGGGATTCCCAGCTCCTCTCCTCCTGTTTTTATCTGTACTTGCCTTTATTTTGGGTTTTCCGCTATTTTTGGTTGATATTTTAGCTTTTGGCTTCATAAATCACCACGGAGATAGATGGCAGCCCAAATGGAACACAGTCTTGCCAAAGTGGTAAGAGTTATGGGTGGCGGGGGGCTTTCTACTGTGCTAAGAGAGCGAGAAATGAATGTGTATAAATAAAATGTACAATAATAAAAACAGTACCAGCGAAAAACACAAACAGCAACAACAAAACGCAAGTTTTTCGTCGACAAAAATAACGAGACGAACAGACACAAGAACAAACAACAAACAGCATAATGG
Source organism: Beris morrisii (assembly GCA_951812415.1). NCBI lineage: Eukaryota > Metazoa > Arthropoda > Insecta > Diptera > Stratiomyidae > Beris > Beris morrisii. The sequence goes on from OX638311.1 coordinate 24,101,946, forward strand.
CGGCGCATTCGTCGTCCATGTTGATGATGATTATGATGATGGTGGCAAAGATTTAGATGTTGTTGTTGTTGCTGCTGCTGCTCCTTTTGTGACATCTCTCAAGAGTAAATTTACTGCAGTGACAGAATGAGGACGCCGAAATTATAATTGTAACGTCGACTAGACGCCTCGGTATTTTCTTGCAACAACGGTTAATCAGTTCGGGATTGTGTAAGGGACAGAATTGTGGTTTGAGCACAAGAATGCACCAGTGGAATGTTGAATTTATTGATGTCAAATAGAAATGCTTCTTGACAATACTTTTGACAGTTTGGGTCGTTGTACAGAGTCTTCTAAAAATAAATTTTGTGAATTGAACTTTTAAGTGATATAGTTGACTTGATTCAATTTATTGCTATTTTTGACGCTTATAGAATGAAACTCATCAACACACTTATTTAGTTCCTTCAGCGTATAGGCCGTGACACAATAAAAGCAGAAAGCAGCGACAGAAACAGCAGCGTCGTCAGTGTTGCTGTTTGCTCTGCTTAATAAATTTAAAAAAAAAGCAGAAGCAGAGAAGAATGCGTCCATGCTAACTGCCACCGAAGGTAGAAGCACGGAATAATGTGTCCATGCTAACTGTCAACAGTCACAAGTATTTTAGTCTCTTGTTTGAGCGGACGATAATATTTTGTTTCCGTTGATTTTTCTGAGCTTTTAGTTTAAAATGATTATTAAATACGAGTATATGGAAAAAATTTTGACACCTTTAACATTTCCATTGCTGACAACATTCCCAATTCTTAAGGAATTTACGTTGGTAGTATACTGAAGCAGAAGCAGAATTTTACAATTTAGAACGAAAAAGCAGCACTGTTTTCGTCTCTGCTTCTGCCGCTGCTTTCATTTAAACAGGCGCCATATGATGCTGTGCTTTCTAATAAAATTCTACTTCTGCCACTGCTTTCTGCTTTTATTGTGTCACGGCCTTATCATTTCATTCGCAATTCATATATCGCTGCACGTGCTTTGGATGTACTGTAGAACCTCTATATAGTGACCACCCAAGGGACTGTGCAAAATTGGTCAATTTATTCGATTGGTCAGATTATAAAAATAATTTAATAAATAAAATCCGTTTCTGATTTACATCTGGACCGCAAAAAAATGGCAACTTTAGACGAGTGGTCAAAATAAGAACTTCAGGTTCTACTGTATTTTCAAAACTCATTTCTCTCGAAAAAATGTTCATTTGTGAAATAACACACCACTCTAACGCTTTTGACCCAAAGATTAAACTTTGAATCCGTTCTTCAAGTGTGTCCAATCACGTCAGATTTTTAAGATATTCTAAAAAGTCAAATGTTCGACTTTTATTTTTGAATCGCTCAAAAAGGTGGTTCTTTCAATCTTTTTTTTTCTTCATTTTGAACAATTCTAACCCAACATTCAGACAGAAATGGGACTGTAAAACTTAGTTCGTGAAGGAAAAACTATTTTGTTTGCTACTTTTTCTTTTGTGTATTATTTTCTTCTTCTTTTGTGTATTATTTTCTTCTTCTTCTGTGTATTATTTTCTTCTTCTTTTGTGTATTATTTTCTTCTTCTTTTGTATATTATTTTCTTCTTCTTTTGTGTATTATTTTCTTCTTCTTTTGTGTATTATTTTCTTCTTCTTTTGTGTATTATTTTCTTCTTCTGTTGTGTATTATTTTCTTCTTCTGTTGTGTATTATTTTCTTCTTCTTTTGTGTGTTATTTTCTTCTTCTTTTCTCCGTTTTATTCTGTCTTCGCTCTTTTTATACTTTAATCAATGTTTGGCTTGTTGCTAAACTGGTTTTTTGTTTTACTTTTAGTACAATTACTATTTTTAGAGTATTTTTTTTATTATTTGTATTGTATATTTTTGTTAAAATTTTTTTGAATTGTGTTTTTATTGTTTTTATGTATGTTGTCTTGTTTTTTTTTCATTTTTAATTTTTTCCTGGTCCATCTCTTTTTATTACTTTATTATTTTAATAATACAGTATCGTTTTCGATTTTTAAAAAAAAAAAATTTGCTACCCTCAAAATTTTTTTTTTCACGTTTCATGACGAGTAGACACGAAAAAAGCAATAAAAAATTTCAGTCCGTCTGTCCGCCGTACGCCGTACGTCGACCGCTGTACGCAAAATCGTTTGAAGGCTCGTAGCTCCCAAACCCTTTGAGCTATTAAATTAAATTTTTTTTTATGAATAGACTGGGTAGGCCCCTTGAAGTGGCCAAATTTGGAGGGGTGGGGGTGTGAGGGGGGAGGAGGGGGAAGTGTTTTAGACGGAAAATTTTGGTTTCTAGATCTCAGCAACCGCTTATGCTAGGAGGCTGAAATTTGAAATTTATATAGAGCTTCAGTAGTGGACTCATTTGCAAAAAAATTGCCGATATAGGTGAAGGGGTTTGGGAGTGGGGGAAAAAATAATGCGTCCGAAACGCAAAAAAGGTGAGATCGACACTTTCTAAAATCCATATCTCCTAAACGGTTAATGTCACAAAATTGAAACTTTATGAATATCTGTAGGTATACTAGGAGAATAGATCGGAAACAAAAATTTGAGTGGGGGCAGTGGCGTACGGAGGTGGGGGGTGAAAAACTTTAGATTGCGATATCTTACTAACCAATTGCACTAGATAAATAAAATTTGGTTTCTGTATAAAGTTTGACAAATGAAGTTTGCTGGAAGCAAAATTTTTGAAGGGGGCGGTGGAGCATGAAAGTAGAGCGGATAAGAATTTTTCTAAAAAATCACGTCTCATATCTCAAGAACGGTGTAAGATAGATGCTTCAAATTTTTACCAGAAGTAGGCCTAATAGACCCCTAGTAGAAAACAAAATTTTGGAAGTGTGGGTGTAAAGGGTGAGGGTGGGGGAGGGTGAAAAGGAAAAAGTTCCGATTTTAATATCTCGACAACCTATAATGATATAAAGCTGAAACTTCGTATTTAGATAGAGCTATATTAGTAGCATCTTGGAAAAATATAATTTTTTATAGGGGTAGTATGGTACGGGGGTGGGGGGTGTTTTTCCTATCTATAGAACGGCTTATGCTACAAAGCTGAAACTCGGTACGTTTATGTAAATCAACTAGAAAACTAATTTAGATAAAAAAAAATTGCAAATATACATTGGCGTTCGGAGGGGGGGCAAAAAAAATTATCAGTGAAAATGGAATGCATATATTTTCACGGTTTTCGTCATATCTATTAGGTCTTCCCAAATATTGAATTCATTTTTATTCTATGGATTCTTCATATAAATACCTAGATAGTGTTTTTAGAATTTTTTAAAATTCGACCCCTAAGGGGGTGCAAAGGGGGTTGTAAACTTTTTCACGAATTCTACTATATCCACGTCTTATCAGATATTGAATATCTTTTCATATTCATGGGCTTGTGTATTAATCGCCTAAAACTTGTTTTTAAGTTTTTTCCTTTTTCCACCTAGGAGGGTATAAACGGGTTAAACACGTTTTCACGAGTTCCGTCATTTCTTTTAGAAGTGATAAGAAATTGAATTGGTTCCTACTTTCTCGTGCTGTCTTCATATTTATTTATTAACTCCTTTCAGGATTTTTGAACACTCAACCCCCAAGTGGGTGTAAGGAGGTTGCATATCTGGTGATATATCGAATTCATTTTTACTTCCTAAGGTTTCCTATGTAAAAAAGCCAAAAAGTCAATTTCAGTATTTTAGATATTCAATCCAAAAAGGTGTAAGGAGGTTGTATGCTTTTCAAAGTTTCGACATATTTCTTAGGTTCGATGAGATATTAGATCGCTTTTTATTTCCACAGACTTTTTATATAATCGCCTACAAACCCATTTCTCAATTTTTCGATATTCAACCCCCAAGGGTTTGTATATGTTTTCACAATTTTTGCCATTCCTTAGTTCTGATGAGATGTAAAATTGATTATTACGGCCAACCAATTCACGATTTTTCGAATTTCCAGAACCATGGAGATGTGAAGGGTTTGCTTACGTTTTCAGAATTTTTTCAAAATCCGTCTTGTCTCATGAGATTTCAAGTTGCTTCTTATGAAATCGTCTAAAAACCTGTTTCACAATTTTTTCGAAATTCAAACCCCAAGTGGAAGTAATGGGTTTGTATACGTTTTAACAATTCGTCATATCTCTTAATTCTGATAAGGCAACAAATACGTTTTTGCTTCTATGGGCTTTTAGTGTACATAATATACTGAAATTCGAATAGTCTACACGGACTTTTTCAATGTTTAATCGCCTAAAAATCTCTATTTTAAATATTTTTATATTAAGAACAAAATTAATTTTCCATAAGAAATCTAAAAATCTCGAAGCAACTCATGATACACTCCGACTTTTACCGCTCCCGAACTTTGACCCTAAAAATAATAAAGTTTCGCCCAGACTATTGGCAGATTTTTTTTTTTCTTTTCAATTCTTTAATTGGTTTTTTTTTCTTTTTTTTCCTTTAAATTTTCTTCCCCTATTCTTTCTTTCTCCTTATTTGAAGGGTACAGGGAAAAAACAAGAATACTCACCAATTTTGACTTTCGAGAAAATTAGATTTTAAAGTTTGATTATTCTTGTTTCTTACCTGTATATGATATTTTAAACGTTAGTTTTCTCTCGACTATTCTTTTTTTTAGCCTTTTCATTCGATAGTACTCGCCTAGAACAACAGAATCTACTACAAAACGAAAAAATATGAAAAATGGAATATTCTTGTTCTTTTTCTGTGTACCCTTAATTTTTTTCTTTTTCTTCGATATTTCTTTTATTTGTTTTTTTGAACAATTCTAATCCAACAATAAAAAAATGGCTCTGTAAGGCTTAGTACGGTAACGGAAAAATCCATTCATTTCTTGTTTGCTATAAAAATAGAAAAGAAAAAAAGAAAAGAAAAACAAAAGTAAAAATGCTTTTGTTTTTCTTTTCTTTTCGTTTCCCATCTTCTTTTCTTACTTCATATATAATTAATAATTTTTTAAAATATTTATTGTTTTTTTTTTATTTCGGCTCTTGTTTTTAATGATTTTTTTTTGTAATTTTTTTATTGTTTTATCCTATACTTTTTTTTTCTTTTCCTTTCTGTTCTTATTTTCTTAATTTTTTTTTTTTTTTTTTTTTTTTTTTCTTTTTTTTTTTTTCTTTTTTTCTTTATTTTCTTCTTTTTTTCATATCTTTTATTTTTTCCTTCTGTTTTTTTCTTCGTTCATTTATGTTTTTTTTATTATTTTCTCTCCTTTTCCTTTTGCTAATTTTTTAAATGTAAAACTCGAATTTTGTTAATATGTAATTTTCTTGTTTGTATTGCCTTTTTTTATGTATTCCATCCTTTTTTCTTTTATTTTCTTTTTGTTTCCTTTTATCTTTTTCCCCTTTTTTCATTCTTTTTCTTAAATTTTGTTTTGATTTTCTTCTTTAGTTTATTTTTATTTCATTTTTCTTTTCTATATTTTTCTTTTTGTTATTATGTATTTTTTGGTTTTTGTGTTCATTTTTTTTTCCTTCTTTTATTTGTTTTTATCTCATCTTTTTCCCTTGTTTTTGGTTTTTCTTTTTTTCTTTCCTATGTTCTTTATTTACATTTCCTTTTTTAAGTTTTTTTAATATACATTTTTCGTGTTTGTTTCTTGATGTTTGTTCCTTGTTTTTACCTTTTTATTCTTATATCTTTTACCTCATTTTTCTTTGTTTTTCTTGCAGTTTTTTATATTTCTATTTATGATTCTGTTTCTCTTTTTTTTACATTTTCCTATTTTTTGTTTTGCTTGGTTTTTTTTCTTTTTGTTTTATATCCATTTTTTTTGTTTTATTTTTTGTTTTTCTCTAATTCTTTTTGCTTTTATTAGTCTTTGTTTTTTGTTGTTTTTAATGTTATTTTCTTTTTATATTTATTTTCATTTAATTCTGTTTTTTTCTGTACTTGCGTTTTCTTCTAATTTTTACATTATTTCTTAGTTGTTCTTTTATTTATATTATTAATGTTTTTTATTATTTTCTTTCTATTTGCTTAGTATTTTCTGTTATTTTTTCTTCTTGTTTATTTCTTGTTTTTGATACTATTTTTTTCCTATCTATTTTTAACTTTTTTCAAATCTTTTTTTTTTTGTTTTAAAATTTTTATAAATTTTTTTAGTGAAAAGCAAAGCCCAATTACAGGCTACTATTGTAATATTTATAATAATTTTACTGGTTAGGGGATTAGTACGTTGTCCTCTTCCCAACAATAAGAAATCCATAGCTCTGTCGTGGATACAACGAAAATTTGCAAACATGTAGAACAGCTAGCAATCATATCGAGTTTCCCCATCAATCAATCCACTGCAACTCCATCTATCATAAAATATACAATTTTGATTGCAAGAAACTCGAAATATTTGCCATAAAAATGCAAACAGTTCTCGATAATTGGCGATACTTTCGAGCCTCACAACGTGAATGTTGAGCTCATTCTTCGCTGTATGTCGTGCAGTAGGCAATTCGTTCGTCTCGAGGAACTAATAACAATAATAATAAAAATAAAAATAACGAAATGTAGTTTGTCTCATCATTCTGCATTGTAGGTTTACAGCCAGGTTGGCCTATGAAATTGTCTTTATGGCAGATCCATAATAACGCATCTTTCGTACCAGTGTTTGGAGTAAATCATGTTTCGATCTTAAGATTCCCAGTTGCAATGCATTCCATTTTCTCCAGGCTACTACCACCGACTTTACACTATTAAAATTTTCCATACGGCCATTTAATTACAGATGCCATGCAAAACTGTTAGTTTCGATTTTATAGCAGAATTTCTTTGCTTATTGAAGAAGCAATTTCGTGCAAATTGAAATTAGTATCCGAGATAATTAATGTACCAATTGAATTTTATTATCGCTAAAGATATTACGGGGGATTAACGACGCGACTACTGTTTATGTTTACATCGTTCCAAGTGCAAGTGCGCAGCGTTGGGGGAAGACTAGTTGGGTTTATATTGCAATAATTTAGCGCTAATTTTGCCAATACCAGCGGAATACAATTTGATGTATAGCTAGATTGGCCGTAACATAAATTACCGGCTTGTAAAATGTATTTGTTGCCCTGCCCAAAAGCGATTCTTCTTCCTGGAAGATGAAGTTTCGCCAACAGTTTTACTGATATTTAGCTAAGATATTGGAATCCAATCTTTTCACTATTTTGTTGCAGAATTAAAAAAAGTGTTTCAGTTTACGTTGATTTCAAGTCTTATTTTTGCGATATCGCGAATATTTCATTTGTTCAGGCAAGACAGGCGTTAGCAATCACAAAAAAAATCTCTATGATCATTGCTGGATAGTGTACCGACCACAGACTTTACACAAACCCACAAAGCAATTAAAGAAAATATAGACAGAAATGAACAATATGTATTAAGGGTCATTCATATGGGTTAGAGTCCAGTTATTAATCGACGATATCTCAAGGCCTCGATTTGAGGATAAAAATGAAACTTGAACTGAATTAAAAACGTAAGTAAAAAGGGCCTTATCCTGCGGGTCGAGCAAGTCCTTTTATGAATACGAGGGTCACTGTTTATATTTGCCGCCTTGGCAATACTAATGGTGCCAGATGCAATCTGACACTTCCATTAGAAAGATTGAAATTTTTAAGCATAAACGTGCTCACAACGTTTTGACGTGCGAGCGCTATTTGTTTTGTTTACAGTAGCTTGAAAATTTTGTCTCGGGCAAAAAATGGAATTAAACCGTGAACATTTTCGTGCCATGATTTCTTACGACTTTCGACGTGGACTATCGCGACAAGAGTGCAACGATCAACTCCATTCGAATTTTTGTGATAAAGCCCCACATTTTGCCACTGCAAAACGCTGGTTTGCAGAATTCGGTCGCGGCCGCCCATCGCTCACCGACGAATTTCTTTAAGGTCGTTCAAAATCGGCCGTAATCGAAGAAAACATCGATGCCGTGCGCGAAATGATAATGCAAGATCGTCATGTGACATATTGTGAGATTGAGGCATCACTGTGCATTAGTTCCACCAGCATACATTTAATATTGCATGTACATTTGGCCGTCAAAAAAATTTGTTCGCGTTGGATACCGCATAATTTGACGATCCTCGTACGACGATTATTTCACTGTTGATGAAAGCAGAAAATTTCATAGAAGATGTCAGAACCCATTCCAATTGCCTTAGCCAACTCTTAGAACAGCTATACATCTTCGAAATAAAGAAAAAAAGGACTTATTGATGCTCTGAGTTTTAGAGGTTACACTGGAATTAAAAGGAAACAAAACACTCATCTTTTAAACTAGCGTAAATTAATAAGTTTAGGAGCTGCCCATATATCTAGCATCATACAATTAAATTCTCATTACATACGAGTAAGTAATTAAAATAATTGTAATTTTTCTGTAAAATAATTGAGAACCATTGATGTTCTTCGATTTTTTTGACTCCGATCCCAAGTTGGTATGTTTTTTGAAAAACAGCAAAATTAAAAAAAAATTGAAGATATGATTTTTGAGATATTCAAGGATAAAGGACAAAATCATTATTCTGGAAAAAAAAATGTTCAACGATAATTTTTATTCGTATTTTTTTAATATCGCGACGCGTTTAAAATAAGCTCTATTTTATTGTTCTATGATAAAAATTAACAGAGATATGAATTTTCAAAGAGGACTCGGACATCATTTTTGCGAAATCTTTAACATACGATAACTAACAAAAAAATGAGATAGAAACAAAAAATTGAAATCATATTTTTTTTTCACTAATTCTTCAAGTACCTACACAAATTTTCAAAAGAATCGGTAATGGTAAGGTCACAAATTTCGTCATTTTTGGCGATTCTTGATGGAATGACCCTAACTATCAAGTTTCCAAGTATCGCTCGCTCATGTGTACAAAATTCACTGTTTGCACTAATTGCTGATTTATCCAATTAAAAATAAAAGTTTGTTACCGAGTTCACTAAACAATCTAACAACTAGCTGAAGTAATTCACTAGCCCGTTAATTTTCAAGGGTTGTAAAGCGGGCTTCTTTCTTCTATTTGAAGAAATAAATAAAATTCTTAAAGTAGGCATCATTAAAAAAAGAGCTCACAACTCCTAGATACGAGTATCTAGGGTCCTACAGAATGAAGGTGACTTTGTTGTAATTCATAAAAAAAAGTGCACCCGCAAGTGTTCTATGTACATTCTACGGGATAATGCTCTCGGGTTCCTCTCAGAATTCATATTTATATTATAAGTGGGTATGCTCGATCCGATAGGGTTAAAACAATGGAACCCCCAGATACTCTTATGGAAGAAGGTGCATTGAACTTCATCTTTTCTAATAGATAGAGGGTGGATGGTATACGTTTGTAAAGTGAACGAGTCTTAAAGATGCTTCATAGAGAGTTCTGTTCGAAGTTTAATTAAAGCTGGAAGTTTGCGTACAAGTTAAACATGTGGACCTGAACTTACACAACAGACAAAAAGGTCCAAGATGAGGGTTTTCGACAGCAACAATGCTCCAAAAGACACAATCCTGGGCTACAGTCTTTGGCTGGCAGCTAGACTTATTCACTTCTTAAACTGTTCGTTTCCAAGATTCCACTATCCACCCCTTTTTTGTGAATATTTCAGACTCTGCGAGGGTCGAAGAAGAAGAATCGCGGAAAGGATTGTACGTCCTGCAGCACCGTTAACTTCGACTTGAGGAAGACGTTACTCGACTGGTGTCAAAGTGATTTTAAGCCATTGCCTATAACAAAGGTGAAAAGTTTTCATTGGAAAGGCCAGTTGAAAGCTGTGCTCCGTAAGCGAGACTCTGTAATTTCCTTGACCTATCGAAGCACTCTTTTAGATAGAGACTCTAGCTCTGGACTACTGGACTAGTGTTCTTCTCAATCACCAGCCTTCCGATAAGTTAGACCTTGTTTCTCTGATTTCTTCATAGACCGAATGACCAAAACTTGCAATTGCAAATTGAAATCATGACTCAGAATCGAAATGATTCGAATTGCACCTGGTACAATCTGGCAATCCTATGATTACGTTCCACAAAAATAAAAAGAACAACCGACACACAGTATTTGGCGAATCCGACATTAAAATATGCAGAAAATAGGTTGGAAAATTAATGGTCTGCCATAGCATAACAACAACGACACATTTCAAGTTTTCTTCTTCGTCGATCTAAGGGACGAGAACAAGGCGACTTCGAGTCACTTCACTTGGTATTATGTATAGCACCCGAATGTCTTGTCGCTCGCCTGCCGTACACGCGATTTCTAACGTTGTTTCGTTTTTATTTTTTTGATTTTTCTTATGCTCTATGCTATACGTTGGATCGGCTACATATCTACCACATATTCGATTTAAATCTTTTTTCGAGATTCCTTAGGCCAGATTGAAATAGAAATGCCGTCCCGTATGTCGTTTGTGTCCGCGTCGCCGTTATAGTGTTATTTTGGCTACTCAGGAGGCTCGGGCTTGCCGCAGCTTTAGTTAATGGCCTAACTCTGGTGGCTAGGCTAAGCTAGTGATTAGTTTCTTTGGCTGTATCTTATATAGTTTTAAGATTTAAGATTTCACTTGTCGTTTGTGCCCGTTCCACTGTAATTTCGTGCGACATTGATTAAGTGCAGAACGTGCGATGCACTTTCTCATGATGATGAGTGGTAGTGGCAACCGACAACGGACTTCGATGTGCATAAATTGCATCGGGCCATGTCCAAATCTCTAGTGTCCGACATTAGAATTTGTGATGTCCTATTTGTGCGGTACCGAACGGTGAAGGGGGACGTGGAGGGGTTTTTTGCGATTTAGCTGAATGGTTTTAAAGATTCTTGGGGAAGATATGAACGAAGATATGCGGCTGTCTATGTGACAGATTGAGAATTATTAGAGGAGTTGGGAACTATTTCAAGCTGATTCTTATCGAACTTGGAACGCTGTGAGTCTACTTTGTTTGCTAGTTTGTAACAAGTACCAGATTAAATTCCGGAAATAAACTAAAATATCTCGAAAACTACCACATTCGGGATTCGGGATACTGGCGACCCGCACAACTCAATCAGTTTCCAGCCAGAAAAACAACAACCTCCCAATAGCTAACTGGAAAGCAGCGAAAAACATGAAAGCCGTGGAAAATTCTGCAAACTTCTGTATATACTTCTCGAATACTCTTCTTCTCACTCTTTCTCAATGTCTCCCGAACATTCCACACACACTACCGAATATACAGAAAAGCTCTCGGCTCAACACATCCAGTATGTAAGCACGACAGAGTTCTGCCGCCGACATAGTTTCTCAGCGAGACGACGACCAGTTTTTACGCGAAAGTTTTTGTAAAGCGATTTGAATTTGGAGCAGCAATCGAACAGTGATCAAGTTGTATATAGAATCGAGCAGCGTTGCCAGTAGTGCGATCTACATTCACCTAAACGTTATTATTTCTGTCGATTTTAAACGAATTGTGTCTTACTTGAAATCCGAGCGAATCCCTAGCTCGCTGATGCTGTTATGACACTGGCTGTTTTTGTGGCCTTATAGCGGCTAGAAAATCCAAATGAAGAGGGATAGAGACTTTAACATACAATTTAGACATTGGTGTGAGAGAGACAATCCGAACAGCAAAACTATGAGTAACTGTCAAAAAACAATCCACTTCATAGCGCATTCGAGCAGTGTTTCTCCTCATTCTAGCAGTTAATCCAAGAAATATCCACTGGCGGCTAGATTTTCCAGCCGCTACAGACTTGTTTTTGACAGTTCGTTGTGTATAAATTATGGGAAGTGTCATGTTATATTATGAAACGCGCCAAAATCAGTATTTTTCATAACAAATCAGTTGTTAATTTCGTCTACTAGATGCCGGTAGCAGCGGCAAGGGTATTTTTTTTATCGGTAATCTCTTTCTCTCAATATTTGCTAGCTTGTCGCACGATTGACTTTTATTGCACTTGAGAACTAGCCAGTGTCATAACAACATGATGGGTTACAAGCCGCTATCACGAAACTGCTTGATTTCGGACCAAATACAACATATTTTCAACCGAGCTTTTTAGTGAAAATACTTCATCTTCGTTGGCTAGCCTACTAGCCCACCGAAACTACAAATTTAGGCTACGTTGCGCCCAAACTGTTGGCAGATTTTTTTAAGTGTTGCACTCTTCGAGATTTGATCTTAAATACTTGAGTCTTGGTGTTGCATTCTCGCGCATTTCAAGACTTGATTTTGAACTATTGCCTTGCACACTTCGAGTCTTGATCTTGAATCAGGGTGCTACGCACTTCGAGGCTTGATCTTGAATCAGCATGCTGCACACTTTGAGGCTTGATCTTAAATACTCGGGTCTTGGTCTTAACACTTAACACACTTCAAGTAATACTTGAGTCTTTGCCTTTCATACCTCGTGTCTTCATCGTGAATCGCGTGTTTGGGTCTTGCACTCTTCGAGTCTAGATCTTGAATACCCAGGTTCTGGTCGTGCGCACTTCGCGTCTTGAGCATGCACTCTTCGTGTCCTAATCTTGCATAGAGTCGTAATCTTGAATATTTTAATATGCAGGATGAGGAAAGATGGTTCATCCACAATGAAGGTGGCTTAGAAGCAACTAGAACTGAAGAAGACGTGATCTTCTGCAATCCTAGGAAGAATATCACATCTCCAATCGTATTCGTATGCTGCGTTTCCCCTATCACATTCGCGCATCGTCTATATTCGCAAAGCACGCGAATCTGTAAACACTGCATTCGTGTTCAATGCGAGTTCCATTGATTCGCTTTCAAAAACCGCCATCGACGCAAAGCTACGCGAACCTTTACTAGAGTTGCGAACTGACGTGAACTTGCTGTTTTCACAATCGCATTCGCGCTGTTTCGCACAGGTTCGCGCGATAGTGGAAACGCGTCATTATAAACTTCGTTGTGGTCGTCAACGATAGTCTCTTTCTGGTTTCTAAACTCCGGCTAGCATAAAATCCGTTACATAACGCACTAACTAATTGCCGTCATAACGACCGCACTCCGACTTTGATTAGAAAATCGGTCACAACAGTATTCCAATTAGCCAACTCAACTGCCAAAATGAAATTGTCACGCAAACTTGTCGGTCTAGTCGTTAATAAATTTCAAGTAGTTAACCTACGCACTAACCCCGGCTTCTAATCTTCGACAATTTCGGACTTCTTTTGATTCCCATTACAAGAACTTTGAGCGTGTTCTGCCAAGCGTAGATTACACTTGTACGCTCTTGGAAATCGAATTAGTCTAGAACCATCTAGCATCTAACTACAATATGTGACATTTTCTTATAAAGATTGTCGGCAATGGTTCAAAGAAACGTCCAAAACTTTCGGTCGCGACAAGATGGGAAAAGATTTGAATCTGAGCCAAACCCATTCGGTCCACTAATCTTAAATCATATTAGAGAATTTCTGGTGTGTCATCCGATTTACTAACGACGATAATCGAAATCGAGCGCACTAAACACAATTCGATGTGTTCCATATCGCGAATTTTCTGGATGATTTAATTCGCCCCTATGTTACTGCGAAAATTTGATCAAAATAAGGGCACTTTGATGCATTTGTTTGATTATTGCAAAATAGCACGGCAGATTAAACTTTGCCATATTTCATGCATCGTTTGCCCAAGAATAGTGAAGCGTAGCCGATCTGATTAATTAAAGCTTCAGTAGTACTAAAATGTTGTGTGGCGATAAAGAGCGGTCCATAAGCATTTCAACTACGTGTGAATCGTTTATTAGATTTTGAAATATAGCAGATGATTAAACCAATTAAAGACAACTGAACTTGAAATTCTTTGTTTGATTGGCTTTACGACCGAATTCCATTCAATCAAATCGAATTGGGGCTTCGGCTATGCTTAGATAAGGCATCGACATCGAAAATATGTTTTTGGAGTATTGAATTTTGTGGTTTGTGTTTTTGAGGCATTGATTTTTATAGTTTGTGTTTTTGAGGCATTGATTTCTCTCGGTAATTTGCAAAAGCATTGCTTTTTCTAGTGGTCCCATTCCAATCAGTGTTCAGTGAAGGTTGCTGTATACATTTAATAAAGATGTCTTCGGGTGTATTATCAAGACTAAGCCAGAGCCAACTGCGTATTTCCGCTCGAAACATTTTTATATTCAAATCCAAGTAGAAATGAACGTACAGAACCGAAATAAAAATAATTTCTGCTCAGCGAATGTCTAATATTCATGAATTTTTGGATTTGACACCGAAGCACTGGACAAGGAAAGATAGTTTGTGTTTTTGAGGCATTGATTTTTCTTGTATTAATTTTGCTGTATTTATCTACAGTGTTTGATCCAACATTAAGGCCTAGCGCATACTACAGACTAAACTGTCGGGCAACTGTTTAATCACATCGAGCCGCGCACATTGTTATCTGCCCGACTAAAATGTTTAGTCGTTGTTCATCCGCACATTGGCCGATTGTTACAGTCAATTGGTACTAGAGAAAACTGATCGTGAACGATTTTTAATTTGGTCAATGTGCGCATCTAGATAAGCCGCCGTGCATATAGAGGCCAAAGCGAGAGTTTAGTCGCACATCGATCGAAAGGGTCAAGTAAAAGAGAAGACCCAAATGGATTGTCTGTACTTTCTGGTCATCACGGCAATTGCATATTTTTTGCCAATTTTTATTTAATTTATCGAATCATCTTTTTTTCATCGGATCTTAAGTTTCTCTTCAACCTCCTTAACATTAATTTGGTTTTGACGTGACATGTGTTCTTAGACTTTAGCACATTGTCAGCCCTTGACTGTTATTGAAAAACCTGGAAGAATGTGTTTAGTTCAATTAGTTCTGATTAGGCTTGTGTAGTTCGCGAAGGAACTAGTTCAGAAGAGTGTTCCCATAACTGAAATGAACCAACTAGTTCGCAGTCAGTCCCGCTCCTAGTTCGTTTCATTGCTGTTCGGAACTCTGTGAGACAATACAATACTATACTATATCGTGTTTTTTTTGCTCATCATCTTCTACTAGATGTACTGAGTTTTTTTTGCTCATCATCGTCTACTAGATCTACTGACCTTTTGTTTTTGCTCATATTCTACTAGATCTACTGACCATTTTTTTGCGCTCATCATCTTCTACTAGATCTACTGTCTTCGAACTACGACTACTCATCACTGAACTCCCCTGAACTAATTACCTATGAACTAAAAGAACGAACTAGTTCGCGAGGGATCTGGAATCGGAAATGATCGCTTACTAAGATGAACTATAATGCGCAAGCCTGATAGATGGATTGAATCAGCGATGATGTCGTGAAATGCTTTATTAGCACAAAAAGAGTCAAATTCAATGCATCAAAAACGCAAAGCTTGTCTTAATAAAGACATGAGCCTCGTAAGGTTATCCAAAATTGTCCCATGAATTGAATCAATGCGTTGATGGCGTCATATTTTTATAGCACTCTAGGTGAATGTATAATAGAGTAAAAAGGTAGTTATCGCGTAGAATGAAAATTCGGTCAAAACCTTCAAATCCGGCTATTTCAAAAATTTAATAAAATTTTATGATAAGCGCAAAGATGAAAACAATAAAATGCTCTTAAGTATATTTTTCCAAACACTTACAACTTTGAGTGTCTTAAGCGTAAAGTCTATCGTTATTTTGTGCAGTCCATTCAAAGATCCAGCTTACCTCTTCATTGGCGGCCTTCGCACACTCATTTCTTGTCAAAGCCGATTTCTTGACACTTGACATTCCGTAAAGGGCATTGTCTTCGCTCCCATCCGTTCAACATTTTTCTTGAACTCATTTCTGGAAAGAAAAAAACAACAGAAACATCTCCATCAAAAACCAAAGCGAAAAAAATAAACAACTAGCAAAAACACTATAAGAAACATTGAATTCAATGTACCATGCCATACACCGGCGGCATTTACCTACTTGCCCAAGCCCCAATGCTACAGTCTTAATGGTTGGGAAATTTACGTAAAATTTTCCCACAATCATAGGCCCAGACAATAAATGTCTTAAGATATGTAGATGGATTCCCGTAGACGTTCGTCGTCGTTCAACCAGACGATCCACCATATTACCACCAACATTGCTGCCATTATAATCGGCACGCTCTTGTCCTCTATTACGCATGCGTAAACTTATTGTTGTCATGTTAATGCGGTTCTTGACTTAAGCCCATTACTTCGCGGTCCACTAATTTGGTTAGCGTATGTACCTGGAGTTTGTAACGTTTGTGCAAATCGACCTTAAAGTATATACGAAACTAGAAAACAAGCGGGAGTAGTGCCCTTTTAAAATAGATTTCATTTGGGCTTACCAAAATTTTTTTACCGTTTTGGCAATTCAGATTTTGACGATCATTTTTGAAATCTGGTATCCTCCAGTATTTTCACTTAGCCTAGTCAAATATTTTTGACATGCTTTTTGGCGTCAAAATCTCGACGGTTTGGCTCAAAATTCGTAAACTTTATCCGATAACTTTTGGAATTTGGTGATCTTCAGTATTTTTATTTGCAGAAAATCCAATTTACTAGTCCAAAAATTTTGACTGTTTTTTGGTACCAAAAAGTCGTTTCTTGGCATTTCGGTTAAAAATTTCCCTTTTGAATTGGCATTTTCTTTTTGATATCATTTATGGTACAATAATCTCCAGTATTTTCATTTTGCGGAATATAGCCAACGTTTTTGGCATCAAAATTTTGGAGTAATTCAAAATTTGCGATATTGTGTCGCTATTTATTTTGACGATAAATTTTGAAGTTTGGCAATCTTCATTATTTCCAGAACCAAACTATTTACAAAAACAGGTTAAACAATTTTATATTTTTGAAACAACGAGGTTACTGTTTTGACAGTTCAGTGCCTTGAGTGCGCAGTTAATTAAAATTACTTTTGGAAATCAAGATTCGTTGCATTGTGTACAATCGCCTCGATGCAAAATTCTACTAATTCAAAATTTAGTGTCTTTCTTATACCGTGCATTGCCAATAGTATGCGATTAACATAGTTGGTTTTCTTTCCTGGTTCTTATCACGCCAAATGGGGAAAATAAATAAATAATGAAGGCCCTAAGTGTCAACCTTGCGGAACACCAGATAAAACTGAAGTGTCAATGTAAATATTGTCTTACTAGGCCTAGAACAGACAGAATATTACAATTTGAAAAATTTTGAACATATGTCTTTACTGTAGGCATATTTGAAGCGGCTAATTGGGTATCGTTTTACGTAATTTGTTTACGAAATCCATCAAATCAATCACAAGCAGATTTAACCCTTCTCCTGTACACCTATGTGTTTTATTACCACAAATCTCTTCTCTACGTTGAATAATCCCAATAGAGGCGTTAGGAAGGAAAATTACCTCAACAACACGCCCATGAATTACCATCCTTAAGGCCAACAATCTGAAAATCTAGAGGTGATTAATTTGTCAATGAGAAAACAGTTTTTGTGGCACCACGTATGTGATGTGTATTTGTGTGATGAATTTGAACCCGGAAAACACAGCGCGGAAAAGTCTACTTTTCGCTGCAATAAAATTTACGCCATTATACCCGGACACCGTATATATATATATATATAATTCTAATCCTGTTCGGTATCCGCGGCACCAAATGGCTAAACTCTTTAATGCTAAATCACTGACGACATTTAAGCCATTCGCCAAACGCACTGTAAATCACGACAGTTAAGTTGTTTTAGACACGCATCCAAAACAGAAACTACTTAGCTTGTCTAATTTATGAGTGTGATGGAGATTCCGAATGATGAAAAAAAAATGGGGATTGTTTATTTTGATGAAGTGTCAAAATTTTACGAGACTTAAGATAATTTAGGGCTAGAATGATGTCTTGATTTCCGACTCTGTGTTATTTTCGTCCATAGATTTTCCGTCAAAAATTCTTTTTATTTCTAAGAATTTTTGGCAAGATTTTTTTCTCAAATATTTTTGATAAGTATGTTTCTTGATTATTCTAATAATAAAGTATTGTGTTCGAATTATTTTCCCACGTTCAAGCAGTCCTGAAATGGACTCTCCTGATAGAAAGCTTTAAGATCAAAGACCTTATATACCTTAATCCCGTCAGCCCTTTGAGGCATATTAGAAAATACCGAAATTAGTTTTTAGGCGTTTATCTCGCCTGTCGCCTTTAGAAGCAAAAAGCAAGTTGATACCTCATAATTCCTAAAAGATAATGGAGAATTTGTGAATATCCTCCACTGAAATCACCCACTTGAATACCAAAGTTAGGTTTTAAGGCATTTATTTTTTTTATTTTTATTTTTTTTATTTTGAAACAAAACAATAAACGAAACGAGAAATGCAAAAATTACCTTTTAGGTATTTATAATACATAAGAAGCGCTTAGAAGTAGAAACCAGTTCGACGAGCCAAGTAATTCGGGAAAACAAATTTACTTTTTAGGCTTTTTTTATAAATATCATTTAGGACCAAAATCCAACTCCTCATTTCACGTGTCCAAAAGATATCGAAGAATTCGTAAACTGTTCACTCCTAAAATGTTAAATTTTCATAACCTCGGAGGTTAAATATCTAAACCAGGAAACAAAATTTAAGTGTTTTCCGGAATAGATTTTAAAATCAAAAAACAAAGTTATTCCTCTTCGTACACACCCTTTTCGTGGTCTTTTTTTTCATCACATTTGTGGCTAAACGTCTAAAAGTTCAGGAAATAATTTTTATCCGCTTACAAAACAAAAATTCATATTGACGAACATCTCGGAGGTTAAGTCTCAAAAAATCCTGAAATACTTTTTAGGCGTTTATATAAAAAGTATTAGAAACAAAAATACAAATTTTTAATATTAAAAATGTCGAAATTCAATATTAGGCATTAATGGTATATAAACCGTGTTCAGAAGTAAGACTAGTTCGAAATATTTCTGAATTCGTGAAAATATTTTCAAAATCCTATGAGTTTATATAAAAAGCACTAAATTACATTTTAGGCATTTAAGATCAAACCCAACTCTCGATGTAACCGCGTCTAAAATATATTAAAGAATTTGTGAACACTTGTTTAACTCTTACACCTTTTGGATATTATACTCGTATATACGTATAATAAATATATTGAAAAGTTAGTTTTCATGCGTTTCCATTTACAATTGGGAAAATTTGTGAAAATATGTTTCAACTCTTGTAACCCCTTGTGGGTTAAAAGCCTGAACGAACTTTTCTTTTAAGTTGTTAGCATATAGAACCTTTTTTCACTGCATTTGGGTTTAAAATACTCGAAAAATCCCTGAATTAGTTTTTAGGCGATTGTGTAACTAAGTTTCAGAAGTAAAAACCAATTTGATTTTTCGTGCGGGCCTAAGAAATATTGAGGAATTCGTAAAAATTATCCCTTTTAAACTCCTTTGGGGTGAGTTTTTAATTGCCTACATTATAGAGTGAAATTGAATGTGACTAGATGCACTTATTTGGGCTGGGGAAAAAAAGAGGCAATTGCATATATTTTCAGTTGTCACATACAAAGCTAAGAACCTCGAACAAACGGAGACAATAAAAATATTTAAACTATTTTAAATTGATCACAAGAACCGACCTTTGAAACGTCTAGAAAAGACGCGGCGGCACTTAACAACTGTTCCAATAGACGGAAATATTTAGGTCACATATGGATTTGATGGAAATTGCAAACAAGAGGTAGAATTTGTGTTCCTCTCAGTGCTTATTAGGCTTGCTCATTTTAGTTCACCATAGTGAGCGATCATTTCCGATTCCCGGTCCCTCGCGAACTAGTTCGTTCTTTTAGTTCATAGTTTATTACTTCAGTGGAGTTCAGTGATGAGTAGTCGTTGTTCGAAGACAGTAGATCTAGTAGAAGATGATGAGCAAAAACAAAAGGTCAGTAAATCTAGTAGAAGATGAGCAAAAAAAAAGGTCAGTAGATCTAGTAGAAGATGAGCAAAAAAAAAAAAGTTCAGTAGATCTAGTAGAACATGATGAGCAAAAAAAAAGACACTAGATCTAGTATAGTATATTAGTATAGACTTCCGAACGGCAATGAAAAACGAACTAGGAGCGGTACTGACTGCGAACTAGTTCCTTCATTTCAGTTATGGGAACGCTCTTCTGAACTAGTTCGTTCGCGAACTACACAAGCCTAGTGCTTATACAAGGTCTGAAAATGTCATATAAGATCTTAATTGGATCCTCTGAACCGAAGGATCTACAACTGACTAAATGAGCTCATTGCTGCCAGTTGTTGAGAAAATCTGGAAACTTTATATCGACGTGCATCAGATTTACGTAGATTTTAAGCCACGCGTGCGACATTATTAACCGGAAGTAGGCGAGTAAGTCGATACGCGAAAATGACGCAAGACAATAAAAGCACAATTTAAATGCATCAAAACATTTTCAACTTCCGATATCAAAGGGGTAATAGTACGTCAGCGGTAACCTTGATCGCAATGCTTTATATTTATTTTATCGCGAATTTTGTTATCAGTCTAGTCAAGGAGGTCGCACATGTTATACAGTATGTTTACATTTCTTTTTTGTTGTTTTTCGCCACTCTTATAGTGAATTTTGTCTCAGACTAAATTTAGTTAAATAAAAAATACAATCGCAAATATTTTGTTATCGCGCGAACAGTTTAAAAAATTTTTTTTTTGTCAGTCTTCGCGCACTTTGAGTTTCGTATTTTTGGTTATTGCAATTTACTTTGTACACGAAGGAAGTGGAATTATCAAATTGAAGAACCAATGAGTTCGAGATATCAGGGGCTTATCAGCCGCAAAATACTATTGTTTCTTGCTACTGTGGGCAGACAATGCAGATTACAGCCCTATGGCTTTTTCGATTTTATCGGTAAATATTCGCAAATGTACCAGCAATACGAAAAAATCAAATTGAAATGCCTTCGAACAGAGTTCATAAGTGCCTCGGCTAGTGTCAAAGCCAGACTAAGCTATTAAGGGTATGACAAGGTGAAAAACTTTCACCGTATAAGCCACTAAGCGGTGCTTTTCGTGGCCTTTTATAATTTATCTACTTAGAATTTGTGATGCACTTATTTCCGCAAATATTACTCCATAACTTTGTATTTTATTAGTGATACCTATCAAATCAAATGATTGTTCACATAGAAGCTAAGGGTGTTGCAGATTGATTTATCGATTTACAGCTCTTTTAATAAAAATCTAGAAAGAATATTGGCTTACTGACACACATCTAAAAAAAAAACAGGGTGGTATTAAAAAATTCCATTTTGTCATCTTTGATTTTTGTGTAAGCGTGTCACGCTAGCTTAACTACTTTACAAGTTATCCACATTTCATTAAAACCATTTTTTCATTTGAGTAATTCTTTTTTTTAATAAAGTGTAATTTTTGTATTTTCCAAAATTTATTGAACTACTAACAGAAAATGAAATGGTAGTGCGTTTGCGGTGAAATTACATAGAAAAAATTATTTCGTTTAAAATTAATAAAATTTTGTCCTTTTTTATTTAATAAAAAATGTTAAGTCTTCTTACTCCTTGACTTCGTCAGTTGTTTTAAAACAAATCAAGACACCAACCAAAATGTAATTAGGACAGGAATCTTCAATGTCCATCGACATCAGCTGTTTTAGCTAGACGTAGGCTAAGCAAACTAGTCGTATACGTTCTAAATAAATAAACAAGATTATGATGTGTCAGATAAGGTAATTATGTCTAAAACATAGGAATAATAAAGTATTGATTAAATTTAACACATTAGAGTAAAGCAGTGAGATTACCATAACTTATGAAAAGGCAAGGAAAAAATGGAGACTGTTAAGTAGAGATGGGAAATTCGGATATTTTCAATGAACCGGCTCACTGGATCTCTCTTTGAGCCGGCTCAAAAGATCCAGGTAGTTCTTTTGCACTGCTGTACTAAAGGGTTATTCAATAGGTACATAACAATTTGTATTTTAATACAAACGCACCCTTAAACTTAAACGTTTGAAAAAATACTCAAAATTTGCATTTTTTCTGTGTTTAATTTATATATAGAATTGTTATGTCCCTATTGAATAACACCTTAGCTATTTACATAGAAAATTACTATAGGGACACAACAATTTTGTGTTTAAATAAAACCCAGAATAATTAAGATAATTTCCAAACGTTGCTCGTTCATGAACTTCACCGTGATAAAAATATAAACCTTGACTGACGTTTTGGCATTGACAGGCAGCAAAAAAGTTTCATGGTGCGTTTGTATTAAAATACAAAATCTTTATGTACCTATAGAATAACCCTTTACAAACTGAAAATTCATTTAAAATAAATTATGTACTTTAATGAAAAGTGACAGAGTTGACTATTTTAAGGCAATGCTGGGTAATGTGGGAAATAATGGGAAACTAGTTTGAAAAAATGGTGGTTCTAGTCTCGGATTTGACGACTTCACAATTGAATGTGGGTTAAAAGACCTTGCCTCGAAGACTGTTCTAGACCTAATAATTCTTAACCTTTTGAAGAGTGACTTATTTCCTTAATATCTATCGTTGAGAAAATTAATTGAAAAGGTTGCAAAGTAGAAATTAATGATTTTCTTTGAAACACATAAAATATTAAACGAAAATTATTTCGGTTTTCGTGCAGGACACATGACTCGTTAAATAAATTAATTAGATCCTCGTTAGATGAAGGGAACAAATCTCGCGCCGTTGTCTTAGACTTGGCAAAAGCATTCGACTCAATTCCACATGTGAAAATAATGTTTATTGCATCTGGTATTAGCACCTTTTGGGTTAACTACATCACTGGCTAGAGGATAGATCCCAATATTTTATAAATAACAATACACAAAGCAATAGAGAAACTTTCTATTACGATATACTTTGGTGACACTTTCCTATTCTTTGCGGATGCTTCATAAGTAGCATGTATAGTATATGTATAATGTACTACCTCGTAGTTTGCAAAGACTTCTTATCAAAGATCTGCGATTCATAAAGATCCGCGGTCTGTAAAGATTTGCGATTCTATCTTCCATCTTCAATCTTCAAGTTCCAATCCTTAATCTTTAATATTTAATTTTTAATCTTTTTTCTTTAATCTTTAATCTTTTTTGTTTAATCTTTAATCTTTAATCTTCCACCACCATCCTCTATCCTCCATTTTCCATCCTTCATTCTTCATTCTCCATACTTCGTCCTCCATCTTCCATCCTACATCTTCAATCTACATCTTTTATCCTTCATCTCGCATCATCTATCCTCTATCCACCCTCTTCTATTCTCTATCCTCCATCCCCAATCCACCCTCTTCCATTCTCTATCCTCTATCCTCCATCATCCATCTTTCGTCTTTCATCCTTCATCATCCAAGTCTCCATTCTTCATCCTCCGTCTGCCATCCTCCATTTTCCATTTTCCATCCTCTATCCTCCATCATCATCATCTCAAAGATCCGCGATTTGTAAAGATCTGCTTCAGCTCGCGAACCGTAAAGATCTGCGAACCGTAAAGATCCACGAGCCATGAAAATCCGCGAACCGCAAAGATCCGTAAAGATCTGTGAGCCTCAAAGATCTGCGAACCGCAAAGATCCGTGAAGATCTGTGAGCCGTGAAGATCTGCGAACCGCAAAGATTAGTGAGCCATCAAGATCCGTGAAGAAGATCTGGCTCAGTTGGATTTTCTGCTTGAGCCGGTTCATTGAGCCGGCTCAGATCTGCGTTACCCATCACTACTATTAACGACCCTGCTTACTTTCCAACGATTTTCTGGAAGGAGTTACCGATCTTCTAGCACCATCAGTAGAACATATCCTTGACGTGAAAGAGAATGTTGACAGAGGCATAAAACTTGATGGTAGAATGATTCAAGTACTAGGAATGTTTTCGGGAGCGTGGGTTTTCTTTCTTAGTTACACTCATTGAGCTACTGGAGACGACAAGCCACTGGTTTTGTATAAAGCGCTTTGAAGCCAAAAACACGGTGAGAAGTGAGACAAAACAGGGTCTATATCAAATTTTTGTTGTTTTAGCGTGTGAGTGAGTGAGACAAAACAGGAGCGTTATGTCAATTTGTTGTTGTTTTGCGTGCAAGTGAATGTGACGACGTCCGCCTTCAACTCAATCGCTGCTTGTCATCTCCAGTATATATATATCTCTATGGTTACACTTCATTGAAAAAAAGAATTGCACAATTGGTAATATAGTTTAGATTAAGGGTATGTAATGTCAAAACTGCTTTAACTAAACAAATAAATTTATACTCGAGCGAAAGGTGAGAATATAGGCTCTTACTGTACTAAGAAAAATAAAGATCAACGATCCCGTTATTCAGTAAAATGACTGTGAACCAGAATTTTTATTTGAAAAGTTCGAAAGCATTTTTGAGAACTCCAATTGTTTGTGAAAAAATTATTTAAGTATCATTAACAGTTCGTAAGTTATTGCGAAAACGGTACAAAAACGGGAAAATGTTTTTATGGGTATTTTACTCAATCTGTCAAGCACTACAACATTAACTGGAGATATGTCAAGAATCTACATATCGCCATCTCGGAAGAACAGTGATGCAACTGCAAAAAATTCTAATTTTTTTCGGAGAAACAAAATCATTTTTGACAATTGCCCACAAGCCATACGAGCTTATTAATATTTACTATAGACAGCTTAGATCATAAGCACGTTCGTTTAAAACAACGGGGAACGATTTTATGCAAGAATAGCAAAACCACAAAATATTGAAATGTGAAAACAAAAAATTTTCAAAATTGCAGTTGCGTCACTGTTCTTCCGACACGGCGATATCTATAAAAAAAAGGCTTAAAGGGAAAATGAGCGAGTGATATTCATCTCAGCAATTCCTTTAATATCTTCTGGTATTCACAACATAATATCGTCAATACCAGCAGTGTACCACTAAATACTGAGCATATACGAAATAAACGCACTAGTATAAACCTGACATATAAATTAGGTAAATTTTTCTATATATACCTAGTATTCACGTGCATTTTGCTGCTAGCAGCGCCATTCCGCAAGCCTGTGAGGACTAGACTGACTAGCAGCGCCATTCCGCAAGCCTGTGATGACTAGACTAACTAGCAGCGCCATTCCGCAAGCCTGTGAGGACTAGACTAGACTAAGTTACGAACAGCGATTTTAAAGAAAAGTGCCAATTTCTGCAGATATTACGCGATATATGTAAATATTTTTTGGATTAAAATACCATCCCTGAAATTGTCTAGACGCCAAAATATTATCATAATTTTTGACATTTCTAGGAATTCGTCACGAACGCACTACAATAGGTCGAAAAAAAATCTCATCTCATCACATAACTTTCTTCAGCCTTGACGGCTTGATTAGTAGAAAACAAACCTGTGCGGTGTAATATGAATTCGTGTTTCTGTTTTTTTTTCTTCACAGAAGCAAAGTCTTGACAATTTTTGCTTGCAAACAACCATACAAAAAAATTCTCGGTAAATTTAATTGTAGATTTTCTGATTTTTTTTTTGCTTCTCCCTATGATGAGTACATAACATATCAAAAATTCACGCCTGACATCTAGCAGATGTCATTGAAGTTTTTGTGCAATCATTGTTTAGACCTTGTTTTGTCTACAACCGAGCATTCAATAATTGTGTAATTTGAGTTATGATGGACCCAGACCGGCTTCAATGTCCAAAGGTAAAACAAGGCACTTCAATCTTTACATGAAAAAAAAAAAAACAATAAAACGAATCAACAAAATTCCAGACTTTATTTTCTGGCATTTTTTTGTCCGCGTCAATTCGAAATCCAGGTAAGAATTGTAATAATAAGACACCAGAGTGAGGGGGGGGAAAGACTTTCGAGACTGACTGTAGTCTGTAGTGTCTAGATATGTGCTTAACAGAAAAATTTCTTACGTCATAGCCGCATGCGCTTAATACAAGGTAAATATTTTTATTGTTTTTATAGCGCTGAAGATGGCAGGTACGGTGCGGGATAGTCTGGAAGCCATGGTCTGTTTTTTTTTCTGAAGCGAGAATTCGTAATTAAATTGTAGCAAAAATTCGTATTTAGTTTCTTTTCTTGTAGTACGAGTCATTCTATGGATTCCATTGTCAGTGGTGACACTTAGCATTAAGTTATTTTCCGCGTTATTTACCGGCCCCTTGTTCTTTATTCAAGAAAATTTTGTATTCGCTTAAAATCGCAACGACCACACTACGTTGTAACTGAAGGAGTTTGATGAAGATGGCAAAAACATGACACCGAAAAATAAAATAAAACTTGAAACGAGAAAATGCATGAAATATTCATTAAGTGAATATTCTGGAATTTTTTCGTCTTTTCATAAGTTTCTCTCCTTTTTTTTTGCTCTCTTGATGTATTTCGAGTGGATCGTAATTCGCAACCAAAATAATAAAAAAAAAATCAGAAAAAGAGCTCTTGTCATATTCATGATGTCGCGTTCATTTATGCACAAGATTACATTCTGTGCCTTCTTTTTTTTTTCTACGTTCTGTTTTTGCCGCACCCTGTTCCAAGGAAGAGATACCATTCACAACTGACATGTAAGAATTCTTTTTACGTTTCACTTTTTGTTAATATTCACGAAAAAGTTGCCAAATACTTTTTTTACTACCTTTTGGGGTCGAAAGATTTGGGTGGTCAGACAGATAGTGTTCTCTTATC
Source organism: Beris morrisii (assembly GCA_951812415.1). Lineage (NCBI taxonomy): Eukaryota > Metazoa > Arthropoda > Insecta > Diptera > Stratiomyidae > Beris > Beris morrisii. Next base: position 24,128,585 of record OX638311.1, read on the forward strand.
TCACCGTTGGTATTTAAGGACCAATGCAGGACTCGGAAGCCTAGTGTGACCCTACCATAGAGATACTGGAGACGGCAAGCCACCGGTTTCATACAAAGCGGTTTGAAGCCAGAGAAGTGTGACAAAACAAGGTCGTTATTAGAGATGGGTCGGGTGTAGTCCAGTGGTAGTGTACTAGGTCTTGAAAACATTGCTACCGGGGTTCAATTCCCACTCAATGCATAATTTATTTATATGAATTTTTCAGTTGCTATTGGTTTCGGAATATTAATATAAATCGTGAACAGTGCGGAATGTTTAATAGGGGTCACTTGTAAAGGATTTAAACCTGAGCAAATGAGTTCTGTTTACATTCCTATCAGATTCACAAATACCATCAGAGCTGCCAGACAGTAGTTGATTTGCTATAGGCAACTTTACTGTTCTGGTAGATCGTATCACAGCCAATAGTACTGAAAAATTATTATCATTAACACCTGCTAGTACACTGCCATACCCGGCCCGATTCCTGATCTTCCTTCCCATTCCTAAAAACTGATTAAGTTTGGTATCCCCTTTCTTCTCCACAATTCCTTCCGAACTCTCCTCTTCGCACCAAGATACACGGAAAAATATTTGATAGAACAATACCGCGGCCAATTGGGCTCAGTTTGTTCTTGAAAAATTAGCCAAAAAACAGCCATCAGCCGTAGGCGCCGTGTCATGGTGCAGTGTGATCACAACGGACCCATCTAGCTATCTCTGCCAATAGCTACCCACCTAACCTAACCTAGAAATGGGTCGTTCACGTGTGAACTATTCCAAAAGAACACTTCATTGAAGTGAGTGAGTGAAGTAACTCACTCCTTTTGGTGAACTGCAGTTCCATTGGACACGTGACAAAAAAATTAATCATCATCTAATAGATCTACTGAACTTTTTTTTTATTTTGCTCATCTTGTACTAGATCTACTGACCTTTTTTTTTTGCTCATCTTCTACTAGATCTACTGACCTGTTTTTTTTTGCTCATCTTCTCCTAGATCTACTGACCTTTTTTTTTGCTCATCTTCTGCTAGATCTACTGACCTTTTTTTGGTCATCATCTTCTGCTAGATCTACTGTCTTCCAACAACGACTAGTGAACGAAAATGAAGGAACGATGGAACGAAGAGTTCTATCCACTTCACTGAACTCGTTCCTTAAAGTAAGTGACTCGGAGTGAAGTACTTCACTGAAAGGAACTGTTTTGCCCATCTCTAGTCGTTATGTCAAATTGTTGTTGTTTAGTGTGTTTGAAGACATAATATCAATGTGAGTAAGAAAAACAGGGTCGTTATGTCAATTGTTTTGCGTGTGAGTGAATGCGACGACGTCCGCCTTCACCTCAATCGCTGCTTGTCATCTCCAGTATATATATCTCTATGGACCCTACTATAGTCTATCATCCCAGAGGTCATGGATTCGAATTCCATATATTTCTAAATATCCTTTCATTCTCCTCTCTTTAGCGACAGGCTAACAACTTCTCTCTAAAAAAAACAGCATTGTTGTTGCATTGAGTTGCAAGCCAGGGGTTAAAACGATTACCAGTATATTCAGTCGAGTGTGTGGAATGTTCGGGAAGTGGGAAGAACATGCAAGAAGGGGGAAGCGTGTTCGACAAGTATGTGAAGGTTTGCAAAGTTTTTTACGCTTTTCCTATTGAATATTGCAAGGTTGTTGTTTTTCTCTGGTCTTATTGATAAATGAGTTCGGGTCGTCAGGGTATGCATGTAACAATATGAATATATGGCGATGTCATCAGCTGATTTTAGTATGGAATTTGACAAGTTCAAAAGCCGTCATGAGACGGCTTTTGAACTTGTCAATTATGAAATTGAGAGAGTTTCGAAAAAGATGGATAAGAGCAGACAAATATTTGGCAATTCCAATTGGTAGTTCTCAGTCAAAATCAATTTGTCAAAAGAAAAAGACTATTGACGTATAAAATTTTGCAGTTTGGGAGGTGTGGAACTAATTGGAACCCAGCCATGGTGTGGATTTTATAAGAAGTCGAGTCGGCTTGGAGTAGCAAGCGGACTCCTTAAGATTTAATGTTTGCTTCGCAAGAAGCCAGAACCTAAATTGATCTGGACAGGGTCAAGCTGTAGATTTCGTTAAAAGAGTCGAACCAGCAACGGAAAAGTGAAGCAGCAAATTTATTTTGTTTAATTTTTTTATCGTGTTTTTTATTTTGCGGACAGACGGACTGAAATTTTTTTTTGGCTTTTTTCAGAGTAGCAAATTTTTTTTTTTAAAAATCGATCACAATACTACCTATATTATTAGAAAATAACGAAGTAAAATTGAGTTGAATCGTCAGCCAAATTTAAATTTTTTCAACGTCACTCCAATTTTTCAAAATAATTAAATTTTTGTCTTTTTTCGTTACAGGTATGTTTCACGCATTTATATTTGATGAATCTTTCCGTATAAATAAGATAAGAACAAGTAAGTTGATTTAATTTTTCGTTCCTTTCGCACGTACTCTCGATATATTCATTGCCACAAACATGGAAATCCTGAAAAGTGGCATAATTTTGTGGAAGCTGGACTTACCTGGAATAATGATGAAGTTTTAAAAAATTTGAAGACATCATTTTTATTGAAACAAGTCTCTATTCGTCGTAACCAACTTACGAAAGATTCGGAATCGAATGCTTGCCTCAACCCCCTTCCATCATAACATTTTTAGGTACTTGCTTTGCAGTATTGAAAACTTTAATTGCAAATGAATTAAGCTCTGAAGTAATACCGTCAAACTGAATTCGAACGTCGTCGAACCGATATTTATGTTCAGTACTGAAAATCGGCGGAATTTTATCTTTATCTTTTTAAAAATACTGTATCGGAATGGGTTCAGTACTTAAAAGCTAGTTCTGAAGCAATTCTGTGTTTCAGTACGAAAGTAGAACTGTAAAGAGTGATACCGATTACTTGCAAACTTAATACTGCCACAGGACTGAATGAGTTAAACGTGTTAGAGATAATTTTATGCTAGACCTAACTATAAGATTTTAAATAGAATTCAATATACAGAAATAATAACCACTTTATTTGACTTCAATATATCAAATCTGTTCAGAAGCTAAAAAAATCCTTGCTTTTATAATATTCAAAATTATCCAAACTTTTAAAAATTGGATCAAATTTCGTGGTTCTCGGCATTTATGGCTGTAAAGGAGTTTCTTTTACAGCTTGATGTTTGCGAATATTGAAAATCAGTACTGTACAAATTGAAACTATGCACGTATAAGTGGAATGTTTTCAAGTAAAATACTTGGTGCTGTATAACTTATTTTCTTCAAATGCTTACGCTCCCGACTTCAAATTCTTGAAACCACAATGTTCTCATCCATAATAGATAGCTACAATTAATTAATTGTTAAATTAGTCACAATATTTGCAGATGTATCAAGAATTTATAATTGTACAATAAAAAAAACATTTTTTTTAATTCGTTCGTGTAAAAAAAAAATCAGTACTGTAAGGGGATCGCAAATATTTCAGTACAGGTAGAGTACTGATAATCTCTTTGAAATCAATTTCTGTTGCCATTGGAAAATCTGAAATTTTCGGGGAATTTTCAAAATTAATTTGCTGGAGCCACCCTCAAATCGAGCCAGACCAATCGATTCTTTTTCTTGGAAAATTACAAAAATTTATTTTCGCAATGAGAACGATTCACTGTAGCTGGAATTTAGTTGTATTAGCTGAAGTAGTGGTTCGATTTGAAGGGTACAAGGAAGGAATTGGTTAAGGAGTGACTTGGTTGGGACTCGAATGGGTTACTACAACAAAGCAGTTTTGTTGCCGAGACTACCAATTAGGTACGTAAAAGCTTGAAATCTTGGTTGAAAACTTTTTGAACTCATAATCCAAAGGACTATCTTCTGAAGGAAGTGATGATGATTGGCTGTTACAAAAGATGAAAAAAAAAACACACGTGGGACTTCAAATGTGTTTTTTTTTCACAATAACTATATCCTTTTTTTTCAATAGGACAATTTTTTTTTTCCTATTATTTTCTTGTATTCAATATTGCCAATTCCCGTGAAAACTCACAATTATTTTCGCCATAAAGGGGACTCCCACAGAAGCCATCTTATCTTGTATTCGTCGAATAACAACAAGTTGCTTTCTAGACAATTTGAAGGACCATATTACCATAATGAATTTTATCTATACGGTCTATGTATCGAATGGAGATGTTATATTTGCCAGGTATTTATGTGTCCTTGATGACATGATATTCGATACTTCTTTCATTGGAATATAAGAAAACAGAAAGTTATAAAAATAAAAATTCTGGTAAAGTCTTTGGGTAAAACGAGAACTCTTATCCTTGATTGCCTAGGCTTTTTTTTTTGGTAAATATTGGAAGAAAGTATTTTTTTAATGGAGTGTATGCCTTTTTGCTACAATTCAAATCGCAAAATATTGAAATATGGTTTTCAGTGTATATCCAGTACAGTTGTATGTAGAGGAAGAAAAAGAAGGTACTTAGTAATCTTAAGTTTAAGTGGCAATTTCTAAAAGAAAGAGCGTTCTAAGAATGGTAGAAGTCCTTGATTCTTGTTGATATCGCAACATAAGCTCGTACTCCTATTCGTTCACTTTTTTTTTGATATGTTACCATATGAACACATAATTGTTGGTAGATCCTAGAGTGGGAGGAAAAAAATTCGTTATAATCAGTCCCCGTGGAGTAGGAAGGCTTGGGTAGAAACTACAAACATCTTATTTCGAGTCATGTTTCAAGGTGAAGAACGCTAATCGCGTGTATTGTGTAGGTAGGTGGTAATGATTGTTTTCTGGAGAAGGGAATTTTTTTTCTGGAACTGGATGCTGTTGATAGCGACTAAATAAAATCTTGAAGATTGAAACCGAAGAAAAGACGGATAATGATATTGATTCAAAAGATCTGAGTGGGTTTGAGGTGTCAATTCGAAAAATGGGGTGGTACTTAAATAATTGTTCTCCACATTGTCCTTATGTCGGATATTTGAAGAAAGAGAACGGATTTTCAGTTTAATTTTTGACATTTTCTAAGCAGGAGCTCCTTGTTCGCAAATCGTGTAGTTATGATGTTGGTGTAGTTGAAAGGATATACGTTCCATATTGGTGTCAACTTTTTTGGAGGGCCGTACACTTAAGGAGATATGTTAAATCAATCACTAAAAAACAGTTGGAATAATCCGAAAGAGGACATCCGTTTTTATTCTATTTTGGGGAAGCGAAATTCTTTCCTGCTTCTAATATTTAAACATGCAGATCTTCAGCGGAACATTTTGTGTTCTAACTGAATTCTGCTGATCTAACATTGCATGTCAGTACTCCACCTGTACTGAGATACGGTACTGTATGGAAGAAATTTATCGAATTTCTTTTTTTGAATTAGAAAAATAATTGCTTTTTTTAAGAATGGAATTTGTTCATGGTGAGAAGCTAGCATAGAAGCTAATTTTAAGAAGATTTTTGTTGTTTTCCGGCGTCAGTGGAGTTTCTGGTGTGAAACCCCAACACGAAATCCCCGACTGTTGATTAATCGCTGTCCCTTAGGACATGACAGTTGGGAAACCTTCACTGGATAGGCCAGTTTTTTATAAGACTGTGTTGGACTGGGTCCGAAGGAGCTGTTTCGTCATCGGATGGCATAGACTCGTCAGAGGGTGTATCATACGTGTACTTCTCCTTTTTTTCATTCTTTCCTTTTTTTAATTTTTTTTAATAAGTTTATTGTTGTTATAATATTATTTCTTAAATCTTTTGGGGATACGAAATACTGATTACGAAGAAACCACAGCTGTACGAGAAAGTTGTTTCTCTAAAAAACTATTTAATTTCTTATGTAAATAAAAGTCTATGATTATATTGTAGAATCAGGTATACCGTAATTAGACATTAAAAATTTATTTAATTATTTCAAATATTGAAAAGGGAGGATTGTGGCTATTAATGGAAAAACAAATGTAATTCAAGTAAACAACACCCAATTACTTGATAATGGTGAATATACGTTCATATTGTCATTATTTCGTATACTTTAAGATGATTGTATTAACAATACTCTAGTATAAAATTTCATGAATTACGTTAATCAGTCAGTCCTGTTGCGGTACTGATTTCTCAAATACAGCAGAGTCCGCTTATAACAAATTCAGTTATGAACTTTTGGTTATAACGAATCAATTTGTAAAGTACCTACTGATTATGGTTCCATAAGAACTGTAATTTTTGTTCGTTTATAGTGAAATATGTTTATAACGAACCGTTTTCGGCGGTCTCTTGGGGTTCGTAATAACCGGAATCACCTGTTGCTATTGTTGTTGTTTGGTGTGGGGGAAGACACGCAGCAAAGCAGCGCATCTTGAGCATTCAGACCAACATGACCCCTTATACTCGATTCACCCAGTCTCTACCCGAACTTTTTCGTCCTCCTCACGAATTTCTAGAGCTCAGGTAGGGAGCGAGAACGGAATTCTTCCATCCTCATAACATCAACGCCGCATACGTGCATTCTCGCAAAAGAGTAAGCTGAACAGTCGAGAAGGAAGTGTTCCGTTGTGTCGTCGCTCTCGTCGCAAGCAGTGCACATGGTGTCATCGATGATTCTCAGTCTGACCAGATGTAGGCCACACGAGTTATGTCCTGTGAGGACACCAACCATACTACCACATTCCTTTCTGCTCAATTTGAGAAGAAAAGCAGCGGTTCGTCCACTTGGTCCCTCATCAAGACTTCTGGTCTGCCGCATTCCCGGAAGAAGCCGCCATCTCTCAATGTGTGATTTACTCACCCACTCAGCAATGGAAGCCCTAACAGAGGCAACCTGCACACCGAAACTGGTTCTGGTCCGACCATGGCTGACTCCGATCCAGCCTTTGCTAATGCATCAGCTATTTAATTGCCATTTACAGCCTGGTGGCCTGGAACCCATATGAGCTTTAAGTCATTGAATCTGCCAACAGAATTCAACCGTTCTTTACACTCACGTACCATCTTCGAAAAGACGATTGGATTATCTAGGGACTCACCTGTAATTAGTCACTCTCTACAGTTCTACTTCGGTTCTGGAACACATATTTCTTTCTTATAACCATAAGTGCCGGTGCAATTTCGATACAGTATCGATAAAAAACAAATGGTTCCCAACTAAAAAAATATAAAATAAATTCAATTCTCTTTCCAAAGGTATTCAGTACTGAAAATATATATCGTTTCGACGGTATTCATTCTGGGGTTTTTCAGTACTTAATTCATATTGAATTAAAGTTTTCAGTATTCTAAAACTAGTACATAAAAAGGTTATGCTGGACTTGAATGACGAAAAAATGACTGCAAACTCTTCCTTTTCAATATCGTCCAATCTATGACAGCCTCGTCCATCGCGGCAAGACTTACATCTTGAGAGATGTCAAAGTTGCAAGACTCAACAAATCGATTCAATAAATCGTTCAGATTTAAACTTCTTTGACTAGATTTTTTCCTTTCATCCTCCCTCTTCAAGTGCACTGTAACTCTAGGGTAAGGATCCTTCGCATTCTGGATGCTTCGTTACATCATTTCCTCTAGGAACTGTGTTTGGAATAGTTGAACCACTTCGCTTTTAGCTATAAGAATTTCAAGATCCTTAGATCACCACTTAGAACCGTCTATCCCACCCCCATTAGAGATGGACAATCTACGGCAAGCCATCAAGGTTCTGAAATCATTTCTACTTCGTTGTTCAGATCTTTAGTGACCTTTAAGGCTCCTTAAACTTGGTATTTGAGTCAGATCTTAGAAAGATATCATTCCTGTTTCTAATAACGAAACTAGTTACCTCACCGTTGTTAAATCAATGGCCTAGCAAATAAGTTCAAAAAGTCCTTGCTGCCTGGTGATGCCTACTGCCTTTCTTTTCACCAAGCTGGAATATATTTCAGAACACAATCGCCGGTAAAAGTCCATCGTTGTTCAATGTAAGGTAGAGAGAAGCCTACTACCACCCGATCTCGCCATCTTCATTTCTATCTGGTCGTCATTACTGTGATTGCTCAACTAATTACCGTAAAGTCTGTTAAGATAAGAATACAGTGGGCTCTACATTTAAGTACACTGATAAGCCGAAGAGTCGTCACGGACATAAGTCAAGCAGACGTCATCAGAATTTTAATCTTCGAATTTAATTCATTTGAGAGAAAAAAATATTTCGACCCGACTGGGAATCGAAACCCGGTCTTTGCAATAGGTGAAGGAGTTTATCGCTATCCATAACCTGGTGGAAAGTGATTCAATTTTAAGGTCCTGAGTTCGAATCTCACGTAACAACACAAGGACGAATTAGGTCCACGGTTGTTGCGCTATTCGCCACAGAGCGATTCGTCCAGCTACTGAAGGTAGCACGAAGTGTGCTTATGATTTATTTATTATTTAAGAAAAAAAAAATCCATCTAACCAAGCTGACAGTATTTGTAATGTCGACCAATTTCTCAACAAACGACTCATTTCCTAGCGAAATGAACGCAGCTAATAGCCACCACCATACCAGGGATGATCCGGTCCCGATTATTAATAGTAAAAAGGGTCGATATCCCACATTCCATGAACTAGTCCTTCCTTATGTTTGGGGGTGGTTTTTCGTCCCAAGTATTCGATGGATTATAGGTTGGGACTTAATCAAATTTGTGACCATACCGTCCGATATGGGAGAGGACAAGATATGGGTGGTAGAATGAACTCCGCCGGGCTTATGGGAAGGCCATCGTCTGGTATTGATTTTTGCGTAGATTGCGTTTGTTATAAAACTAAGCGCGAGGCTTATATTAAGCATTGACCTTTTCGAGAGGCTTAATTACGTTCATTCTGCAGCAGTTGGCTATTTTTGGACGTTAAATCAATACGACTGTTGGGGGAAAAAATCGTTAAAAATTTATATTAAGATTCCAAGACGTAAGTAGCAGTATCGGTCGGTCAGACCTTGAGGAAAGAAGAGTAGAATATCGCCAGATTCTGGATTGGAATTCACAATTGGGAAGGAACTCCAAGAAGTGAGATCCAGTTTCAGGATTGATCTTCAGCGAACGTCTAGACCGTCCAAGATACGAAATATAATTGAAAATGAAAGCTGCATCATTGGTCAAACCATGGTGGTTCGACCACAACAAATTGCTGCTTCCCAATAACTCCACGAGGATTCACCCAGAAACTGATATTTCCTTGTTCTTATTCAGAGAGTTCAAGGAAGAACATTAATCTATTATTGAAATTGCGCAAACAGTATCAGGCCCAGTTGTCTTTCTAGAAATTAAACTACGTTCCAGCATGATTGAATGTCGATTTTTCTCGAAGAAGGATCCTGTTTTTTTCATTTTCCCTGAGTGTTCAAATATCCGTCCCTTATTACAACCTGTTCCAATTTCTCTGATTGAAATTTTCTGAAAGATCTGACCCGAATTCCTCAACTTCTGTTGAAAAGACTATTTAATGATGAATGACTATATCATCCCTCATCGTTCTCAGTCTTGTTCAATTGATTTTCCATTTGTGCAAATAGAACTTGGCATGGGACAGAATTTCAGTACCGGCACTCTACTGATAGCAGGCCGCCCTACATACCGATTTATTGTCCTTCTACCGCTCTGGATAAATAGAGTGGTAGTGGCGAAACAACAAATGCCGCAACTGGGGGAGAGTGGTAAAAGAAGTAGGTCTTCAGGATATACCTGACTGCTCAATAATTTCCAATAATTTAGTCGTACCCTTCGTGATGTTGATGATGATTATGATGAATATTACATTAATGCCTCAAGTTAAATGGAAACGACGTGAAGCCCTCGGTTTTTGTCGAAACTGACCTATTTTATTGACGTCTAGGCTCGAGTATTAATAGGTTACAGCGCCAGTAGTTTTAGACTTGGAAGTGCTTGCCGAAGAGAATCAAATGAGACCATAAAATACGAGAATATGTTGCTGAAATTAATACATATCCATTCGTCCGAAACATGCATAGGTATGCGTGACGTGTGCAGTTCGAGCAATCAAAAATTCTAGTCACGAAAAGTACACGAGACACGTCTAGCAAGGACTTTTCGTCAGGGTGAGTACGAGGAAGACAAGTGGGTCAGTTTCAACAGAATAAATGGCTTTCTGTGCGCGGGGAGGAGTTCATTTGAATTTCTGACTAGCAGTCTGATAGAGCGACATATGAGTGCCGGTAATATTAATGGTGATTTCGACTTTTATATGACACGGCAGTGGTACGAAACAGAGACACCTGGTTGTCAAATTGAACTCATTCTTCATTCAATGAAGTGTATTGTCATCTTTAAAGTGGGACACCACCGAAAAAATACTGTTCCACAGTCGCCTGAATACCTTTCTCGTAAATAAATATGACCAAACAGTCGCCTAAATAACTTCTAAGTCATGTTTTTTTTACCAGAAAGTTGAAATAACTTATGAGTCATATTCGTAGCCTCAAAGTCATTCAAATACATTTTTAATCCATTTTAATACATTTTAGAAATATCTTAAATAACTTCACGGTTATAGGCCCGACCACGAAGTCGCCGAAATATGTCTATAGTCACAGTTACAAACAAAAGATTGTTGGTCGAGTCTCGTGACAGAAAACAGCGTATTTCACTTTATTATTTTCTAATAATACAGTATTGTGATCGATTTTTAAAAAAAAAAATTTGCTACCCAGTATTGTGATCGATTTTTAAAAAAAAAAATTTGCTACTCTGAAATTTTTTTTTCACGTTTCATGACATGTAAAAAAAAGTTCAGTCCGTCTGTCCGCCGTATGCAAACTCGTTTGAAGGCTCGTAGCTCCCAAAGGGTATGAGATATTAAATTGAATTTTTTTTTGTGAATGGACTGGGTAGGCCCCTTGAAGTGACCAAATTCTGTGGGTTGTGGTGTGAGGGGGGAGGAGGGAGATGCGTTTTAGACATAAAATTTTGGTTTCTAGATCTCAGCAACCGCTTATTCTAGGAGGCTGATATTTGAAATTTATATAGAGCTTTGATAGGGGACCCATTTGCATAAAAATTGTCAATGTGGGTGAAGGGGTGTGGGAATGGAGGGAAAAATAATGCGTCAGAAACGCAAAATAGTCGATATCGACACGTTCTAAAATCCATATCTCGTAAACGGTTAACGTTACAAAATTGAAACTTAATGGATATCTGTAGGTATACTAGGAGAATAGATCGGAAACAAATTTTTTAGTGGTGGCATTGGCGTACGGGGTTGGGGGTTGAAAAACTTTAGACCTTTAGACCAATTGCACTAGATAAATAAAATTCGGTTTGTGTATAAAGGTTGACAAATGAAGTTTGATGAAAGTAAAATTTTTTAAGGGGGCGGTGGAGCATGAAAGTGAAGGGGATACGAATTTTTCTAAGAAATCACTTCTCATATCTCAATAACGGTGTAAGATAGATGCTTAAAATTTTTGCCAAAAATAGGCCTAATAGAACCCTAGCAGAAAAAAAAATGTTGAGGGTGTGGGTGTAGAGGAGTGAGGGTGGGGGAGGGTGAAAAGGAAAAGGGTCCGATTTTTATATCTCGAGAACCTATAATGGTATAAAGCTGAAACTTGGTATTTAGATAGAGCTATATTAGTAGCATGTTGGAAAACAATAATTTTTTATAGGGGAAGTATGGTACGGAGGTGGGGTTGTTTTTCCTATCTATAAAACGGCTTATGCTACAAAGTTGAAACTCGGTATGTTTATGTAAATCAACTAGAAAAGTAATTTAGATAAAAAAAAAATGTCAAATATCCATTGGCGTTCGGAAGGGGGGCAAAAAAAATGATCAGTGAAAATGGAATGCAATTATTTTCTATTAGGTCTTCCCAAATATTGAATTCATTTTTATTCTACGGCTTCTTCATATAAATACCTAGAAAGTGTTTTCAGAATTTTTTTAAATTCGACCCCTAAGGGGGTGTAAAGGGATTGTATACTTTTTCACGAATTCTGCCATATCCCCCAGGTCTAGATTTCGACTAACTTTTCATTTTCACGGGCTTGCGTAATATCGCCTTAAACTCGTTTTTAATTTTTGTTTCCTTTTTCAGCCCTAAGAGGGTATAAAAGGGTTGAACAAGTTTTTACGAATTCCGTCATATCTTTTAGAAGTGATAAGAAATTGAATTGGTTTTTACTTTCTCGTGCTGTCTTCATATTTATCTATTAACTCCTTTCAGGATTTTTGGATATTCAACCCAAGTGGGTGTAAGAAGGTTCAATATCTGACGATATATCGAATTAATTTTTACTTCCGAAGTTTTCTTATATAATCGCCAAAAAGTCAATTTCGGTATTTTTAGATATTCAATCCTAGGGGGTGTATGCTTTTCAAAGCTTCGACATATTTCTTAGGTTTGATGAGATGTTAGATCGCTTTTCACTTCCACAAACTTTTTATATAATCGCCTACAAACCCATTTCTAATTTTTTGGATTTTCAACCCCCAAAGGGTTTGCATATGTTTTCACAATTTTTTCCATCCCTTAGTTCTGATGAGATATAAAATTGGTTATAATTAGGCATTTGATATAATGACCTAAAAAACAATTTTCCGATTTTTCGAATTTCAAAAACCAAGGTGGTGTGAAGAGTTTGCTTACGTTTTCACAAATTTTTCAAAATCCCTCGTGTCTCATGAGATATCAAGTTGCTTCTTATGAAATCGTTTAAAAACCTATTTCACAATTTTTTCGAAATTCAAACCCCAAGTAAGTATTCAATTTTGTTTCAGTAGAAAAGAATGTTAAGGAATATTTAGAAGCACTTCATTAAAAAAAAGAATTGCTCAATTTGAAATGGCTTAGGTTAAATGTGGATTACTTCGAAACTACTTAAGCTAGAGAAATAAATTTACACTCGTATGAAAGTTGAGAAAATGGACTTTTAGAAAAGCGTTTGCAACGTTATAAAAACTGATAATTCACGTGGAGTATCCTCCAGTGATGAAATAATTATTTAAGGTTCGAGTTATTGATACATACGAGTAGTAGAAGAAACAAAAAAAAATTTTAAATGCGGCATATCTCGAAAACCATATGAAAATGGGTATGTGTCAAAATTGGGGTTTATCTCAGTTTGAAGAGTATTTATATCAATGCGTTCCAACTTTATTGCAAGTTAGACCTTCATCTTCATGGCGGAACAGCCCCATTTGGACCTTGTTTGAAGCAAGCTGTTAGTCTATTGTCCAACCACCCGAAAGGGTTCCTTCTTTGTCCGTGCCTTAGTTGACAGAATCTCTGTTTCTCGGAGTTTGGGTTGTCCACCGAAATTCGCTAACGCGGTTACGATAGAGGTTCTTAGCCTATCGTCTAACCCTCGAATCGAATGGGCTCCAGCTGAAATGAGCGCAATATTACATGATATTTGTAACCGTTTCTGGTATACCACAGAGCTCTATTTTAGGACCCCCATTATTCGCTCGTCTTTCAAGCAACTTATACACAATGTATCAACGTTTCCAGAACTTCGTCACCTCCATAGTAGCATATTAAATTTCAGTTTCAGATCTAGAGTACATCAACACGTTCACATCTCACGTCTACACCTGATCTCGTTTAAGGTCATCCAAGAACACCGAGTCATGATCTACTCGTTTTTTTCTTTTATTAGTTTCTTACCTCCAATCCCGTCCACAGAAAACAAGTCGGACATCTTTGGTTCACAGCGCACACCTTCTTCGCTAAATCGCTTTAAGGAAATAGGTGGGGGCGCACTACTATACAAAGTGCAACAATTTACCTGGCAGATTAATTTCAAGTGTAAGAATTACATATATGGAAAAAGAAGCTCGAAGAGACGGCAAAAGAAACCCGAAATACAAGCGGAAAATGCTGCAATAATAGTCGAGCTGAAAATGGTCGGCGGGGAGGGGGGGGGGGACCATTTTCCGACATCTAGAGAACGCGTTCAATCCCTCGACTTGCGGGCACACCATCGTTCGAAAGTCCATTAAAAATTCTATAGACACCCCGAACACTTGTACGGTACATACACGGGCCAGACAAAAAGTCATTTGGAACAGCTTGGTCGCGTCTTATTATACGGCCATTACTAGGTACGGTACAGGTAAGAGATAGGCTTCTAAGCAAGTGCCAACGGAACGACTTGCACTGGGCCTTGAATCACCTTAGGATCGAATGAACAATCTGGCTAACTTCCAACGATAGATGCTAACTTTGATTTCGTGGTCTGCAAAGTGCGATTGCACAAAGTCTTCAACAGCAGCAGCTCGAACCTGAGTCTCAAGGTAGCTCCTCCAGCTTGAAGCTATCTGACGATCGATTTGGATTTGGATAGGCTATAAGACGACGACGCCAGACCTCAAGAGACATGGTCTCTGGCCATAGTAAACCCATTCTCGCTCGGTAATGACAAGACGAAGACGACGATGAAAAAAAAGGGTAACTGGAAAGATGGTAAGGCTAGCTGTTGAGCAAGCAAGAAATAGAGGTGATGAACCAACTTTTATCCATTGAAAATTGCAAAACCGTTAGACCAATTTCAGGTAATACGACTTTACCTTGATTTTGTTTAATCCAGCAACAGTCAGCCACTTGTTTCTTTTCTTCATCTTCTTCGTTGGTGTGGCTTCTTCATCTTTTTTGTTTTGTTCTTCGCCCAGATAATATAAAGTTGCAGCAAGCAGGTATCAGAGCAGGCATTTCAGTGTCTGATCACGGTGATGATATTCCCGGACAACGTTGTCTTCAAAATGATGTTGTTCTCCGATGATATCATCTTCGTGGAAAAAACAACGATCGACTGTTTGCAGTTGAACCTGCTTTCTCACCCTGCATCCCTCCACGCAAAACGCTGTGTACAGTACAGCGATTTCCTTCTTTCTGCGCGATCACTTTTACGATCGGCAATGACGACAATCAAAAAGAAAATTATCGGTGATTTGTCGTGGGTATAATAAAAATATATATATATATATATATACTTCTCGTATGATCGCGAAAGCAGTTCTTCGATCGCGAATCGATAAAAAGGAGGAGTGGAGCTGGTGGAATGGATCGATCTTGTCCGATGTCAAGGGCGTTTGTTTTGTCAAATCGGTTGGCCAGCAGGATCGTTGGTAGTGCAGACAACAAGCGAGCTGACTGAAAAGAAAGATCACCAGCTAGTGCACATTATTACGGTAGTAGGTTGTGATCATAGCAAAGGAAATCGATGATCACTAAGTAATTGTTGGGTTGGCAAAAGGCTTTATGTAGTCAGGTGTAATTTAGCGAAACAAAGGAGGTTTGCGATAGCTTCCGCTATTGTATTTTATGTTGATCGTATGTTATGTCATGGTTGAACTACTTAATGGCAAATACTATGAATATATTTCAATAAGCACCAATTGATTTTAATGATATTTCCAAATTTTTAACCAGGCATCCTCCTTAATATTGCGCCAAGCTTCAACCATTCGCCAGTCCTTATCAAGTCCTCTGACACTTCTCTCTTGCTTGGTGTAGATGTGTCATATTACAAAAATTAGTAAGGAACATGTCATTGAAAGTATTGTCCATCGCTAGCGACTACTTTTTTCCCATCACTCATTTTTTGAGGTTATCCACAAATCGACCCATTTCTCAGTATCTTCATAAGAATGGAAGTGCTGCTCAGCCAGATCATGAGTTATCGATCGGAACATGGGGTTAATCGGAAGAAGCAATGTCCGGTGAATACGGCGGGTTGTACTTCCCATTTGAGCTTTTCCAAGTAGGTTTTGACCGGATTTTCAACATGTGGCCGCTGTCATGCTGCATAATTTCTTTGTCGTGTCTTTCCTCGTGTTGCGGTCATTTTTCCTTCAATGCTCAGACGCATCAATTGTAGTCGACAGCAATGTACCGTGATGGTTTCGTTGGGTTTGAGGAGCTCACAATACACTACACCCAGCTGATCTCCCGTGATGGTTTCGTTGGGTTTGAAGAGCTCATAATACACTACACCCAGCTGATCCACAAAATACAGAGCATGAGTTTGGAACCATGGATATTCTCGGCTTTGCCGTAGATTTTGATGCATGGCCGCACTGCGGACGTTTTTCCTTCAATACTCAAACGCATCAATTGTAGTCGACAGCGATCTCCCGTGATGGTTTCGTTGGGTTTGAGGAGCTCATAATACACAACACTCAGCTGATCCACCAAATACAGAGCATGAGTTTGGAACCATGGATATTCTCGGCTTTGCCGTAGATTTTGATGTATGGCCGGGCTTACCACGCGATGAGCAGAATTCAAAGCCATGAGCAGAATTCAAAGAATGGCACTCATTGGGATTGCTGGGGCCTTACCTACCACGGCCTCCCAGGCTCTGGAGGTAATGCTCCATACAATCCCATTGGAATTAGCGGTAAAATCAATAGCGGCAAAGAGTGCTTTGCGTCTGCGTGAGGCAGGCTATTGGATGGAAGGCAATGTGGGACACACTAGGATCTTGTCAATTTCTTAGAGTTCCGGCATTCCGGAGCGCACCGACTACAGGACACCGTCTTACAGTTTTGGACATTACTATGCTGTGAGTATTCCCACCAGACTGGAGTGGGAATCTGGGATCATCGCTCCGGACACGTTTGCTATCTACACTGATGGCTCTAAGATGGAAAGCGGAACGGGCGCAGGAGTGTACTCTTGCGACCTTGATATTATGGAATCGTTTAGGCTACCGGATGAATCTCTCGGGTTACCGGCAAGCAAGAATCTGCTGGCCGAAACTTGATAGGAGCAACTCTTCATTTTGGCTTTGGGCAGGAACATATGTAGACAACTTAAAGGAATCTTAACGGGACACTGTCCTTTTGGGAGACATGGAGAAAGACTGGGAATACCCATGGCTGATCTGTGTCGCTGTGATGATGAGAATATTGAGCCAACACTGGAGCATCTACTGTGTGAATGTGAAAGCCTGGCACGTACCAGGAATCGGTACTTGGGGAAATTCTCCTTGACCGATCTATCAGAACTTGCGATGATTCCTTTATGGAGAACTACTCTCTTCATAAAGAAGAGCAATATTTGGAATTAATAGTCTAGAACCCGGTTTATACGAGGGGAACACAATGGACCCACAGTGATCTCTCGTGCTGGGCTATGGCCCTTCTTAACCTAAACTAACCTCCCCGCGATTTTCTACTCTGCGCGTTACCGTAGTGTATCCACTTTTCATCACCAGTAACGATACGATGCAAAAAAACCCTTCCTTTTCCGCTGATGCGGCAGCTCTTTACAGAAAAAAAGCAGTTCGACGTCTCTCCGCTTCAATCGATACGTACGGCACCCAATATCTTTAGTATCATTCCTAATGCGTTTGACTGTTGTGTGATGTACTTCTAATGATTCTGGAAGTTCATTTTGCGTCTGACATGGGTCTTCCTCGAGTAATGCTTCCTGTCCTTCATCTTCAAACTTTTTCGGTGCGTCAGGGTGGTCTTTAACTTGAACATCAGCGTCGAAACCAATCTCTGCACGTTGTTTCCGATAGAGCTGGTCATCGTAAGTCTGTAGTATTGCCCGGTGCAAAAAGGCTAAGATAACACCATCTGTCGGAAAATAGTGAGGAATTATTCAAGTCTGGGGACTAATTGGAAATGTCAACATTGCCTGAATATTTCGGTTATTAACAGGTAGAGTAAGCTGATTCTTTTCATACAACGTTTGAGGACGATAGAAATAGAGTTACTGTCCACATTTGCTACTACACAGTCATATTTTACATTGAAATGACCATCAATGACCAACTTATGACCAAATTCTGACCGCTTTCAGGAATTCACCTAGAAATTCCAAATTTCGTGATCAGGTCAAGGTCATGATTAGAACTCTCTTCCGCAAAATATTCGTTATCTTAACTATGAACACGAGAAGTACACAAACTGTGTTCCCGCGGAAAAAAAAAACAACGACAGCAACAAGCTATCCAAATAAGCTGTTTTTCTCCGTTTTTTTTATAACTATATGATTTCAAAATATTTGTTATTCGCTTTTTATTGCAGTCGTGTATTTTTGGAAATGTTTTCGTATATGATCTGTAACTACGTTGCGCCTCTCGTCATCGACTACATAAATATGATTATCGCGTACTATCAGTAAAACTGAAGTTTTCGGGCCGTTCTTAACCGACAGCCTTGACATATTAAGATGTCCGAAATGAAGTACGATAAGGGTGAACTAATGTATATGTGTAGTTAATGAGCGTTGTGATCGAAAAAGCCGTTGATCGCGGTCGTGGTCATGGAAAATTGGAGACTTTCTTCGGGTTCATCACCTTAAATTGAATGGAGTGCGAGTGGTTTTCTTTGGTTCTCTACTTTATTCAGCAAGTATGTAAGTTCAGATAATATGCTTAAAGCTGTAATCACAGTGTTTCCGATCCAGCTAAAGATGGTCTTCTTTCAACTTTTACCCATGCGATCCGAAAAGTACAGACACAATTGAATTCACCTAATATTTTGGTTCAAGTACGTGCTAATCATTGCGTAAAGCTTTAAAAAATTATTTTTAATAACTCATAGTTCTAGCATTTCCCTTTTACATTATCTAAAGAATGACAAACACCATTTCAAGTACACAGCTAGTATACAAACCATGGTATTGAAATCATAGTATTGAAACTAGCTGCACATGATACACTGCACATATGGAATGATTTGACAGTATCTGATATAAGCAAACAAAGAAATTTAGTGCGATACTCGCCACACAATAGGTTAATGGCACAACTAGCAGTAAAATGCATGGTATACTACGTAAAATTATCGAAATTTTATACCATGAAACAGGTTCAATACTAGATACATGCCAGTTCGTTTATCTCGTATATGCTTAGTATTGGGTGATATACTGCTGGTATTGACAATATTATGATATCAATACCAGCAGTGCATCCATGGTATTACTCCACATCAGAATATTCTCAATTTTTAGAACATTTATCTGGAAGCTATTCACAGAATTGGAGCGATCTTAATCGTATTTGAACTTAAAAATTTTAATTAATATAAAAACTATTCTGTCACATAAACGTTCTAGACTACTTTTGCAATCGGTTAACCACTGTCATTTTTCTAAAAAACGGGATCATTGACTAAAATTGTTTTCTTAGTATTATAAAATTCCTTCACCTTTAATTCTAACTACTTAACTACTCAAGAAGTTATCTGCATTTAACAAAAACTATGTCATCACTTGGGTAACTCTTTTTTTTTAACAAAGTACAATTACAGCCTTGCGATTTTTCTGGTACCCAATATTTGGTGAACCACCCCCAGAATATTATTAAATGCTCGTTTTCTATTAAGACTACATTATCCAACATTGCGTAATAAAAATCATGTTATTTTTACTCGTTACAAAATAATTGCATTGTAACTAAAATTTAAATACATATATAAAATGTTAATAGGTAAGGTAAGGTGGCTGTGAATGTGATATTTCAAGAAATACACTGAGTTTGCTATAACTTGTCTGTAATAAAAATTAATAAAGCGGGAAGAAAGGAGGTGCCTAATTGCGTTTACTCTTCTTTGGATATATCCTTCCAACGACATGTTAGGAAAGAGGGTGTTGTGAAGGATGTACAATTTGAAGTACGAGTATATCAGGTGTATGGATATGAAACACTCTATTAAAAAAAAAGAATTGTTCACTGAAGAAAATGATGAAAATTAAAGGTGAATACGACACTAGCAGACTCAACTGTCACAGTCATAGCTGCGAAAGGCTGTCCACAGGATGGGGTACTATCAGCCATCCTCTGGTGCTTAGTAGTGGACGACCTTCTTCAAGACCTAACAAAATCCGGAGTCACGGTACAGGGCTACGCTGATGACCTTGCCATCGTTGTTAGAGGTAAATTTGAAGAGACGGTGACAGATCTAGTTCAGAATACCCTAAACCAGGTAGCAACCTGGTGCACTAAAGCAGGATTGGGTATCAACCCAAAGGAAAGCACAATTGTTGCATTCACCAAAAGGAGGTGTAAGGACAAGATATCTAAGCCTACTCTTTTTGGAGAATCCATAGAGTATGCCAGTGAGGTAAAATTCCTGGGAATCATTTTGGATGAAAAGCTCACTTGGAATGCTCATTTGGACAAAGTTCTTGAAAGAGCCAGAATCTCTCTCTCTCTCTCTCTGGACCTGCAGGAGCCTTCTCGGCAAAAACTGGGGACGGAATCCAAAACTAACCTACTGGATGTATACCGTCGTTGCTAGGCCCATTATAACATACGCGGCATCCATCTGGTGGAAGAAAACAAAGCAGAAAACTGATTAGCTTGAGCTGACCAAATTACAAAGACTGGCATGCCTGGGTATTACTGGGGCGATGCGCACCACTCCCACAGCTGCCTTAGAGGTGCTTCTCAACCTATCACCTTTACACTTAGAAATACAGAAAGAAGTTAGATTCACCACATTGAAACTTTTGAACTCGGAGGACGAGTCAGAGCGCAAAATAGCTTGCCCAACTCTTTCCGCGGAACTCAACAAGGACCCCATACTAGCGATACCTCTTTCTGATTCAATGGTACCGAAATTTTATTTCACAAGGCCAAGATTGGGCCACAAACAAACCCACTCCAAAACCAGGATCCATAATCTGGTGCACAGACGGATCTAAAACAGATCAAGGTGTAGGAGCAGGAGCTTATAGAGTTCGCCCAAATGTCAAATTCTACTGTACCATGCACATAACATCCACTGTTTTTCAGGCGGAGACTCATGCTATTGAACAATGCATTAGAGAAAATATCAGACGGGGCTACAAAAACCAACAAGTTAATATTCTCTCGGACAGCAAGGCAGCAATAATGGCACTTCAGTCCGTTCAAATGTACTCCAAACTTGTTTCGAATTGCCTTCAATGCCTGATTGAATTCGGAAACAAGAACAGAGTTAACCTCATTTGGATTCCGGGACACAGAGGCTATGAAGGAAATGAAATGGCCGACTTAATGGCTAGAAAAGGTTCAGAAGCTGACTTCATGGGACAATATCCATTCTGTTGGGTACCGTTAAGCACAGCCTGAATGAACATCCGAATGTGGCAAAAATCGCAAAGTGCCATTCCATGGGACTTGGCACCGGGCAACAGGCACTCAAAGCTTTTTATGCCAGAGCATTCGGAAAAAAAGAACATCTGATTATCTGAAATTAAGCAGACATCAGACCCGAACCCTAGTGGGAGCTCTGACTGGACATTGTCACACGAGGAAGCATCTCAATAGGATTGGTCTCTCCGAGACTAAAATTTGCAGAATATGCAATGACGAAGACGAAACACCAGAGCATATTCTCTCTGAATGTGAGTGCCACTTCAGCCAGGGTTTCATGGAACCATCGGAATTCCTGACCATTGCTCTTCGCAAAATACTAGGCTTCATTGAAAGCTCAGGGTTTGAAGAGGAATCATAGGTAATCCGGGTGGACGTCACAATAGGCCCAACTGTGGCTTCAGTGACAGAGGTTAACCATACCAACCCCATACCAAAGTGAATAGCTTCGAAAATGCGTGAGGTAAAGAATCAAATTTACCCTAGTATGAAAGGTGAAAAATTAGGCTTTTATAATACCAACAAAAAATTAAGCCAGCGATCCTGTTTTTCAGTTGAATCACTACGATTACATTTTTTCTCTCTTGAATTTTATTAAAATGGCTAGTCTGTTGCGCAAACAAAAAAACCTGGCTCTCTTTTCAAAGACAACGTTTGTTCTAGCTATCGGGAGATCAGATTTGTGGATGTAATTTAACATAGGTTCTTGTATGGGAGCTACTCGAAGGAATAGCTGGATTGACAACTTATACTGTCCCACTTGTACGAGTAGTATGAACAAATTTCAGAAATCAGTATTTCGTAGAATAGGAGCACTCGTTTTATATGGGAACTACCGCAAGTAGTGGAGGAATGGTTGTTCCTACTCGAAAATCTACAAATCGACCTGTATATTTAATGTCGATACGTGAACGCTTGGTATTGACTGATATTGTGGATCCAATGTAGTAATTTTCTAGAAACATTTGTATGGGAGCTGAACTTTCATATATTTACAAAATTAGGGTATTTTAGCTTCGTATATCTTTACTCGTTCTTCAGTAGTCATTTGGGAAATAGATGTGACCACTTATTTTCAGAACTTTTCTATGGCAGCTATTCACAGAAGTAAAGGAATTTCGTCCTTCAAGGGAAAAAAAAAGTTTCGTGTTCAAAATAAAAAAAAACCCTCACAGAATAACAAGCAAAACTTTTCTCATACATATTGATGACATGTCGACATTCAGCAATTCAGCAACTCGTTGAAATGAATGAAACAAGGCCAGTCATTGAGTTATCAGTTGTACAATGTGACAGGCGGACAAAGCAACGAGCTGAATACAACAAAAATACATCGATTTTCACTTTGTATTTTATTTCATTGAGACACAGTTAACAATGTAATTTGACAGCGAACGAAGTGGCAGAATTGACATATCTTTATGGTTTTTTTCAAGCCATAAATATTTATAAGCCTCGCTGAATTCAACATTCAGCAATTCAGCACGATGATTTTTTCACCCATCGTTCCGGATCTATTGAGGAGGAAAACATAAAAAATATGAGATGCTATTTTCAGTCCTGCCAAGGACATTATCTAACCCCAAATCCGCCTGTGTAGCCCATAAACTGCCGACAAACAAGTCATGAAGTGAAAATATTCCTTCCACGTGTCACAACTAGTAGTCCCCGACAAGGAATGTTCTAATGCCTCGTGCTTTCCGTCGTATATAATAGGAAGCGAGTCCTGTATAGATGTCAGTTGCGCCACGGTAGGAGCGTTTCCATACACACTATTTCTACGTGAATTTCACCGACAGGACGATTTTATAGCCATGCCTTGTGCTCCTGGCAGAGAAGGAGCTATGAAACGAAAGCTTCGTATATCGATCGTAAAATATCCTCGACCCTAACGAGGCAAGTCGACGGGTCGCGTGTGGAGTCCTTTTTCCTTGTCCTCCTAACTCCAACTTCAAATGCATTGAGGCTCGACTATATTGTGTCCATAATTTAGTTTGTCTGGTCCTGTCTACGTAGATATGTCTCCCTGCTATTTGTATAGATACCGGAGATATGCCGAGTATAGGGTATATTGCCGGTATTTATGTGTATTTGTAGGGGGTAGCGATAGAAAAGAGGTAGCACAGCTTGATATCCTTATAAAAGGCAACTAAACTATGGCAACAACAAAAATTAGGATATCACACAATGTGTAGAGTGGGTGGTGGCGAAAAAGTCGAATGGGTCGAAATATGAGACAAGGACAGGGTTGGAAGTGATGGCGACGCGGCAGTGGTGACCCATGTCGGCATGAAAAAAAATAGTCAGGTTTGTATGTATGAAGCAAGGAGGAACATTACTTTACCAGTGACCTGCTTCTTTCCACCACAATATTGGACCTTTTTGTTTTTGTTTAGTGTTTATTTTGAAAAAAACTTTTCGCACACGGTCCTTGTTTCTGGGCCGAATTTTATTCGGTATGGAAAAGATTTTGAACATTGAAAAATAGAACAGGGTGTGTCCGATAAAATCGAGTAGGTTGTGTATGTTCCGGAGAGAAATGAACAGAACCGATTACATGAAAGAACGAAGCAACAGTCGACTGTACTAAAGTTTTGGAACAACCTTGATTCCATGTTCCAGAGTGACGTCAACTAATCTCATAAGTGGTAAGAAGCTGTAGTGTGAGGAATCGAAGGAAATTCTGTTCAAATAACCAAGAGCTGAGAAAGGAAGTGGCACAATGAAATTTCCGAATGAAATGTGTGGAAAGAATGTTCTACTCAGTGCTTACTACGACGACATTTAAGTTTGATTAAAAGTGGAAATGGCCTAAAAGCCAGTCGAAAAAATCGAATGAATGAAAAATACTCGGATAGTTTCACCCGAAACTAAACAAAAAGTGGCCTTTCGGCGATTGTATTAGTGAAAAAGGTATCAGGTAAAAGTATCAGGTACCCAGAAAAGTATCACAAAAGTGTAAAAGTATCATTTACACGAAAAAGTATCAGTATCAATTTGTACCTGATACAGCAAAAGCCTGTCACAACTTCCGATAGCAGTTGACGATCCTAGTAGCATCTGGCCACTGAAACACGGAAGGTCTTAATTTCTTGCTGGTTATACTTTGACACAAAATTAATTTTTCTTAGGAATTGTAGTCATCTAGAAAATCGCGTTAAACAATAAGCTTCAGAGTTTCACAATGTTATTCATCCAATACTTTTACTTTTACTTATACCAGGTACCTGATACATTTGTTTGATACTTTTTACCGATACTTCAGCTTTTACTTTATTATTTTTTAATAATAAAGTATTGTGATTGACCTGAAATTTCAAAAAAATTTGCTACCCTGAAATTTTTTATTTTCGCGTTTTAGGACTGGTAGACACCAAAAAAGCAAAAACAAAAATGTCCGTCTGTCCGCCGTAGACGCCGTCCGCCGTACGCAAAACAGTTTGAAGGCTCATAGCTCACAAACCCGTTGAGATATTAAGTTGAAATTTTTATGGTGGGTAGATTGGATGAACCCATACGATTGATATCTTTTTGGTGGATGGGGTGTAAGGGGGGAGGAGGGAGGCGCGTTTTAGACGAAAAATTTTGGTTTCTAGATCTCAGCAACCGCTTATGCTAGGAGGCTGAAACTTGAAACTTATGTAGTACTATGATAGTGGACCTATTTGCAAAAAAATTGGTCATAAGGGTTGAGGAGTGTCGGAGTGGGGGGAAAAACAATTTGTCCGAAACGTTTGAAAGCTGGGATTAAAACATTCTAAAATCCATATCTCCTGAACCGTTGATCTCAGAAGAGTGAAACTTATCTTAAGGGATACTAGGAGAGAAGACAAGGGCTAACATTTTTAAGAGGGGAAGTGGAGTGTAGGGGGGGGGGGGTGAAAAACTTTAGATTACAATATCTTCCGAACCAACTGTACCAGGAAGATGTAATTTGGTTTCTGTATATAAGATCACAAGTGGAGTCTACTGAATGTAAAAATTTTGAGAGGGAAGGTAGAGTACGAAAGTGGGGGGATAACCATTTTTCAAGAAACTTAATGTTTATATCTCAGATATTATCTTAGAAATTTGACAGGAGTTAGGCCCAGTAGACTTCTAGCAAGAAAAAGAATTTTGCTGGTACTAGCGAAGTGGGTGACGGTGGGAGGGGTGAAACGAAAAGAATTCTGATTTTTATTTCTCGAAAACCGCAAAGCATAGGAAGCTAAAAATTGACGACTATATAGAGTCACTGTAGAAGTATCATAGAAAAATAAAATTTTTGATAGTGGTAGCACGGTACGGGGGTATGGGGTGATTTTTCATATCTCAAAAACAGCGTATGCTAGAAAGTTGAAACTTAGTACTATGTATATGTAGAAGTACTTCAGGAGTAATTAAAGCTAAAAAAATTTCAAAATTTTATTGATGTACAGAGCTGGAGTAATGCGGTGTAGGTCACTATGCGACTAATAACCTAAAGAATAACTAGGAGGCTATTTGGAACGTTATTTTTTAGGTTATCAGTCGCATAGTGACTTATACCGCATCTCAGTATTAAACACGTTTCGGACTTCTACCCCAAAAAATGATAAAGTTGCGCCCAGACTGTTGGCAGATTTTTTATAGATCTTTCTCCAAATACTTTTTCAAGTAGGAATTCTTCATGCTATACCTGTTAGAGCAGGCTTCTAAATATCCATAGTTTCGGTATTTCTCGATCATTTCATTACATTTGCTAATTTCCTTTTTGAGTTTGGTGAATTCTGATTTCCACGTGGTATATTTCTGCAATAGCTTCTATTCCGGGGTCAAATGACATCAAGCCATTATGGCATCATTGAGATATTTAACTGCTAGTTCAGTTTCGCTTAGATTCTTGATTTTCTTAGCTCAAACTGGGCAAACATCATGTAACATCCTCGTGGAGCTTTCTAGGATGTTTTAGCGTTTTTTGTTCCATTGAATCCACCACTGCTCTTTCTTTTATACTGCTAACATGAATTTTTCTCCACCTTATATTAACCGTTGATCAGTCAAGTCAACTCTTGTTTTGGTGGCTTCCTTCCGGTTTTTAGGTCCCGCCTTTTTACAAAGTTAACACCCTTCGTTTCCTTGCATCGTCTTGTATGTCCTGCACTTTTCCGCTTTAATCTTCGGAAAGTTTGAGTTAAGGTGGCTCACGTATAGCATCTCTTCTTTGGCAAGTCTTCATCTTTTATGAGCATTCTTCTTCCACCGATGTAGTGTCCATGTCCGAATCTTTTGCCTGATTGTCCAGATTGCCTTTCTATCTTAAAATTTTTCAGCGGGACCGACATCGAGCGAAATCTCCAGGTTTTCATTGAACTGCTTCATAAGACTTTTGATACCCTCTTGCCTTGGTCTGCTTCCTTTATCCACTCTGTACTGTCACTGCAGTACTGCTTCAGAATGAACTGAACTACGTTGTGATTCTTCTTCCATTTTATTTTCCATGAATGGGGTATTATGGGTCTATTGTGGATACACCAGCGTTACATCCACTGGCATTAGTTGCTTTTGAACTGCAATTTGAAGTATCAAGTCCAAGTGAATACTGCTTCTTTTCAAGTTAAGTTAGAGCGGCATTCATCGAAACTATAGATCGACAACTTTCAGTTCGTGCAATGGTGATGTCCGTTTAGATACCTGATACGTTTTGTCACTGATAAACTTCAGGTAGTATATCTCTTCGATTTTAGTTCACCTGTGACTCAAAGTATCAAGCTAGGATCCTGATTGATACCTTGTTACGAATGTAGAAGTACTAAACTTCACGTTAAGATAGATACGTTTGGGCTTGTATCAGTTTTGAGTATCAGATACTTTGACAAGGTATTGATACAATCTTACTCATCGCTAATCCCTGCACTCTCTTACGACACACCAATAAAGATCCAAGTTTAGCAAAAAAAGAACCAATTTCGCTAAGTCACAAGGCCATAATCATACACTGAAAACACGACTGTAATGAACAAATATACCGATATCGTCATTATTGCTGTCATAATAAAAGCTCTGAAAAAAATAATCCTCAACACTTTGCCACGATAGGCCAAAGCTCAATATCGTCATTCTAACCTAAAAACGAAAACACTTTTCCTCAAGCAACGCGGCCAGCAAAATAACAAAATTTTTTTTTTTTTGTAAAAACAAAATTCGCAGAAATGTAAACTACTCGAGAGAAGGAGAATGCGAGCATGAGCTGTTGAAAAGTTGAATGCTTAAGACAAGATAGTTTTCTAGCGGAGCTAGACAGACGCCATTCAAAATATAAACATGGCAGACAGTTTTTTGGCTACACAAATACCGCTACAATGCGCATTTTATACAAAAACAGTACACGAAAATACGCAGAAATAAAGGAGAAGAATGAAATCAACAGCACACTGTAGATAAATATAAAAGTGCTTATTCTAAAGTTGGTTGGACGCCTATGTAGTCTACAGTTGGAGCCAGAATCGCAGAAACACTCACTTCAGTTGATGTCTTTCTTACATCAATGACGCAATCGATGCAGCACTGCATACATTGTTGTAATAGAATCAATGCATCCGCTGCGTATCATGTGAAATTCAAATAAAAAAAAAATGAATGAATTTTTTTTCTTTTTCGCAGTTAATCACTGGTGAGTAATTTTTGAGCGGCTGCATTCAGCAACATTTACTGCAATGTATCAATTGCTGAATACAGCGCTGCATTCATTGAGGTTAGTTTCATTTTCTTTTAGTTTTGCTCAGATATTTGTTGATTCTATAAATTCCCAGATGTTTGACGATTTCGTTGCTTGTTCACAATGTTTTGAGATTAAAAGAATGGCCTCGAAATTAGTTTTTCTTCAGAATTCTTGTATTAAGCAGCCTTACCGGCTACTACAAACACCAATTCTGAAAAGCCTCACGATTCTCGTGAACATGAGACCAGTCCTTCCACTCTGAAAAACTTCAAGAAATCTTCACTCAGTGAATTCATCCTTTGCTCTTTAGCGCATCTCTAGCATGGTGTAAAGAATAAGTCACTGTCGTTGAAATTCATGTGTGGGAAGTATAAATTGAATATGTCCTTATCCTCAATAAAAGGAGCAGCCTTCCATTTGTTTTCATCTGATTCTTTTATTTTATTTTCCTTAGATGCTCCTCACCTCAACCCTATGAGACGCCGGTATGTGTCTTCTGTGGCATCAGGTAATAGAGCTGTGAGATACTGCTATTGCTTCTAATATCATGTTTTTCTTGAACAACCGGTGATGAGCCCATAACTACGGATATTCTAATGAAAATTTGGTAAAGTTTATTTCCACCATCAAACGACTCCAGTGCGAGAAGATTTTTAACTTTCGTGGTAAGGTGGCAGGTGCTGTAGGTACATCCATCCAGGAAGGACCCCCGAAGGCAATCCTTAAAAACCTTTTCTGCACTGACTCGATTTTTTTATGAATTTCATAAAATGGATCCTATGCATACTCTAGATTTAGTACAACGCAATTGTAATGAAAGGTGCGTCAAAATCCTTACACCGTCTTCTCGCAAACAATCAAACGGGGTTGACCTTACCGACGATCTAATTGAAGTGATCCATCAAAAGAAAAAGTGGAGTTAAAGTAAACGAAAAAATATTACAAACAATTATCGCACCATCAGCATCAGTTCTTTTTAATGGAAATGACCGAATTCATGTAATTTATTAATAAAATAAATAGTATCGGACCCAGATGGCTTCCTTGCGGTACACCGGATGTTTTTGGTATACTGTCTGAAAGGGCTGCTCAAAATGTAACTTACTGAGTGCGATTGAATAGGTAAGTGGTAGGTGGTGGAGGATGGTCTAAATCCCAATTCATTGGGCCTATAGTGATTAACCTCCCTTATTTATGACTCAATCGGGACAGTTATATCAATAAATTTTAATATGCTCTTTGGTGAATTAGACATGAGTTTCAATGGTGTTAGGAAATAATGTCCAAGAAGTCTGAGTTTTCTGAGCGCGAGTTCTGCACAATGGTATAGAACGTGCTCTGCACTTTCGTCTTCTTCTTCTTCTTCTTCTTCTTCTTCACATAGTCTGCAAATATCGTCTTAAATCAGTCCAACCGTATGCAGTTCCCTTTAAGCTTACAGTGTTCTGTAATTAGTGCGATCATGCGCCGAACCTGGTTCCGGTTCATTTTGAGTAAATCTGTGGTTCGGTTCTTGAGGTGATCTTCCGAGAACTGTTTGTACGGTCTCCTCCCCACCGTTCCTGTCCAGTGAAAGTCAGTTGGCATTCCACAGAAAGGCACTGGTTCCGTGAAGTTTAAGTCATCTCCTTTTTTCGTTAACTGGTCTGCATATTCATTACCTACAATATTACTGTATCCAGGAGCCCATACCAGTTTGAGTTCTTGTAAGCAGTCCAAAGCTTGAAGAGCAAGTAGTGCCGCTCTCCTGTCAAAGAGAATGTGGATCTTGTGATTCTTGTCTCCTCTTCTAATGTTTTCCCACATCCATAGTTCACACTCAACCAAAAAGGTTCGTCATATCGACAAGTACGGTTGTCATATTCAACAAGTGCAGTTGTCAATATGAAAAACATCCGGTAATCAATTTTGTGAGTTGTGAAATTGATTATTGCAATGAAAATCTTGATTTTTAATTTAAGAACCTCAGTTGTCAATATGAAAACTCATCTTGTTGATATGAAAATCGCAGTTGTCAATATGAAAACCTACACTGTTGACATGAAAATCGCAGTTATCAACATGAAAAATCGAAATTGTTGATACGAAAATCGCAGTCAATATGAAAACCCACGTTGTTGATATGAAAATCGTCAATATGAAAACCGACGTTGTTGATATGAAAATCGCAGCTGTTAATATGAAAACGCACGTTCTTGATATGATAATTGCAGTTGTCAGCATGAAAACCAAAATTGTTGGTATGAAAATCGCAGCAGCAATATGAAAACCCATGTTGTTAATATGAAAATCGCAGTTGCTAATATGGAAACGCACGTTCTTGATATGAATATTGCAGTTGTCAAAAAGAAAAACATCCTGTTCACATAAAAATTACAGTTGTCAATATGAAAACTCATCAATCTGAAAGACCCACCCACGTTGCCAATATGAAAACCGAAGAAATAAAAGAGCCAAAAATGCTAACAGAAATAATACATTGTTTTAGAAATTGATATAAACAAAATATTTATACTATTTATATTTTAATTTTTTTTCCAATTAGGTATGATCTTACTATAATACTTTTTCAAAGAGTCAATCATCGTAAACAGTTTTGGTGAAAGCGTCCTTTTGGATATAGTTGAATCGATAAAAAAAAATTCTATTATATAAAATTCCAGAAATTCTCGCATTGAACTGGATATTTTATGTTAAACAACAAAAAACATTTGAAACAAATGTTTACTGCTCTTAAAACATTGTTAAGCTTTAGCAATCAAAAATGGCTTTATTGTTTTTCAAAATATTCTCCATGAAGAAGATCAACACACTTTTGAATTTTTTCAACATTTCTTTGCACCAATCGACACGAGCTTTTTTTTGAGCGATTGTCAAATTATGCGGTATCCAACGCGAACAAATCTTTTTGACAGCCAAATGTTCATGCAATATTGCGAGTGAAACTAATACCCAGGAATGCCTCAATCTCACGGTATGTCACATGACGATCTTGCAATATCAATTCACGCACAGCATCGATGTTTTCTGGCACAACTGGCGATTTTGGACGACCCGACCTTCATGAAATTTGTCCTGTAGCGAAGTGCGGCCACGATTGAATTCAGAAAACCAGCGAAACACGGTGGCTCGAGATGATGCTTCATCACCAAAAGTCGAAGCGAGTTGATCAGCACACTGTTGTTGGTTTAATCCACGTCGAAAGTCATAGAAAATCATCGCACGAAAATGTTCACGATTTAATTCCATTTTTCCACCAAGATGAATATTTCAAGTATCTGTAAACAACACAAATAGCGCTCGTATGACAACACGTTCTGACTACGTTCACCACTAAAAATGTTAAACTTTACGGCAACAATGTCAGATTTGTCATATTCACATGCCATATCTCAAAACTTAAGTAGCAACCTACGTATAGTCCTCAAGGTAAAGAAAAACGTCTTGTTTTTTTAAAGACAATATGAACGGCTGAATCGGTTCCCCACGAGATGCCAGAAACATAATGTGGTCCTCCAACTGTTGCGTTGCTTCTGCTTCAAATAGAAAAGACTACTGGGAGTCCTTTATTGAGAATTTCTGCATTGACTTCTCTTTGGCATTATCCTTATGCAGAATTTGCTTTCGGTGGAATTAAATAGCAGTGTATGCTATTGAGGACACATACTATTGCAGCATCTGAAAAGGGCAAAAAAATAAAAAAAAATAACTTTATGCCAAGACTTTTCACTTTGCAATTTATATTACCAGAGTAATAGTTCTTATCAGCAACATTTTTAAGGTCTTCGATGACTTTCTTGTCTTTCACATTTGAAATGAGGAAGTCCTTTATATTTTTAAATTTATTTTCCCATATTTGAAGTGTTGATGTGCTTAAAATGAATTCCACTAAAAAATTTAATGAAAATATATTCACTTATTATCGCGTGTCTTTTATTCAAAGACTTAAACGTACTGGTGCCACTTAACAAATCTGTGGTAAAAAGCGATAACAGCTTAAGTCGAAAAAATAATTAGGCAGTTACGTGTATCAAAATTGATAAATAAAGTAATAAAAAATATGTTAGGAGATCTTATTTTATTAAATTTAATAATACAACATTATAATAATATATTATATGAGATAAAAATCTATCAAACAATGGAAATTTTTTTAAAAAATGCAATTGAAAATTTTAAAAATAATTTTTTCTTATCTCGACATAAGCTGTTATCGCTTTTTACCACAGAAATGCGGTTTTCATATAAATCAGCAAACACCGAAGTTTTCATATTGACAACCGTGGTTTTCATATTGACAATTGGGATTTTCATATCGACAACCATGGTTGCCAGATAGTTGGCTGCAGAACCCGCCGAGTGAGCTTATGAAATAGCCCAAAACCCGCACAAGCCGCCTCTTGATTAGCGTCATACATTTTTGCATTCAGCTTAATGTTGCGAGCTAGGGGTTCGCCGGGATTTCAAGTAAAACACAATTCAATTTTATTGACTATTTCATCACTGTTATTGATGAAAATATCTTTAAAAATACACTCTCGCGTAGAACTGATAGTTGTTTTACTCTCGGAGTAGAAAAACTTATCCCCGGCTCTGCGGCGCTTATATACTGCATGTGTTGAGTCGAGAGACTTCCAGCATATTCGGTTGTTTGTGAGGTTCATTTGTGGAAAGTCTACAAATATGGAACCGATCATAAATTAATTTTAGTTTGCAAATACCAGATAGATATCGTGTGAACAACTAGTTTTCATTTGAGAGAACCGAGAACCGAAAATTTAGTGACAAGAGGATTTGTGATAAATACGTTGTATTTGAGCCGGTAACACTAGCAGAATTAACCCAAGAGACGACTAAAATTCTTCTTGTTATATTTTTAATTTTTTCCTTGTAAATCGGCTCTGTTGTAAACTAGCAAAATAACACAATTTGCGTTGGTCGAATAGCCCAAAAAGCTATAAGTAGCTTTTTGAAATTTGTACCCGCGAATTGAATATTTAAATAGCCCAAATCGCGGGAAATAGCTCAATCTGGCGACCTTATCGACAACCATAGTTTTCACATCGAAAACTAGTTTTCATATTGAAACGGTTGTTTTCATATTGACAATCGGGATTTTCATATCGACAATTGTGATTTTCACTAGTTTTCATATTGATAATCATGGTTTTTATATTGAAAATCGTGATTTTCAAATCGACAACCGAGTTTTCACATCGACAACTGGTTTTCATTTTGACTACGGCAATTGTCAGCTTGAGAGAGTATTTTTTGTTCAGCTTGTGTTTTCATATTAACAACTGCGATTTTCATATTGACAACCAAAGTTTGCATATGAACAACCGTGGTTATCATATCGACAACCGCGGTTTTCATATTGACAACTACAAATATCATACATCCTTGGTTTTCATATTATTAACAACTGTAGTTTTCATATTGACTACGAAAAGATTGAAAAATAAGTATTCGTCATATTGACAACTTGGTTGTAAAACGTCGTTACAATATTGTGAAAACCGTTGTCATATTGAAAATGATGATTATGATGATTTCAGGTTAACAACTACCGATTATTGAATAAAAAAACGATTTTTATCCGAGCGATTTCCACTTTATTAAACACACGTCTTCTTTCTTTGACGGTAGCCGAACGAGAGAGAGAGCGAGACCTTTTCCGGTTACTTCAATAGGCAGCGATTAATTTCCGCGCCATCTCTTGTTCGGCACATCATTTACAACACGATTCTTAATATGACAACCAACATTTTTTTCAGTGACAATTGCATGAATTTTTGCTGGGAAAATCGTATTTGACTTGTCGAGGCTGGCGTCCATGTCGAGGCTGGCGTCCATGTCGACCCTTGAACTGTGTCCATATACTCCTGCTCCAACTTTCGTTTCCATTTCCGTTTTCTTTGGGTTTTTTGGAGTTGCTTGGAATTAACTTCTCAGAGAGAGAAGCCTCTTGTTATTCTCTTTATTGCACAGCTCTGGTATTACTGGTAGTTTGGTCATATCCAAGTTTTCTCGACTAATTTCATTTCCCGTGAAGAGAATCATTCACTTATTTCTGTCTCCAACTGTAGATACACACTAAATCTCTGCACATTGTAAGCCATACCGCATCCCACTATCTCATCACCATCACCCTCGCCCTCACGTTTTGTACCAGCAAAACTTTGCACAACAGCAAACGGCGCGGAGTCATTCAAGTAATTTGTGAAAACATTGCTCTTTAGCCACCCTCCTCCTACGCCCCAACACACCTAAAACCCGAAACCGAAAATTTTTCGTAAGCCAGACAAGGCGGAGTTAAGCAGCGAGAGCAGCACAGAAACAAGCTCCCCAAAAGAAAGCGAGAAAGTAAATTTCGCATACAGCTGAAAAAGGTCGAATCGGCAAAAAAAACTAGCGACAGAAAAAAAGCAAGTCGACACCATCGGCACGGTTGCCAGTAACGATGAATAACGACGCAAGCGTTTCGCTGGCCTCCACCGGCTGTGCCGTCTCTTATCAGACCCAAGCCGCCCCCTTCGCCCACCACCTGCCCCCCAATAAAGCTCTCGGTTGTAGCGTACAGTCAGTTAGCAAACACGAAAGAAGCTCGATATCGCCATCGACGACCTTCTCTCTTTGTCCCACCCCAAAACCGTCGCCGACAGCACCGCCACCCAATCAAACAATCTACAGACTCCCAACTCATCGTCACTGCAGACATCAGCGCAGACATGGAAGCAGCTTTTTTTTCGGTTCCGCGCCCAGACATAACATGCAGCGGCACGTGGAATACGTTCGTGTGTAAGTATGCGCCCACCCATCCACCCAGCCACCCATCCACCTTCGCCTCGTCACTGCCGTACAAAAGCTCTTCGAAAAAACGCACCGCACGATGACACATTCGTGCTTTACATCTTCGCTGGTGGCGTCGCTATCGTAGATCTCTCCGACCCTCCCGTGGAATCCCCGACGGTTTAGGACGCAGGTTAGGCGGGAAGCTGCGGCTTACAAACCATTCACTCCTTGTTCGAACCACATCCATCCCTTGGTTGGTCGGCCCAACTCACCCTCTCGGCATCATGTCCGAGGGCAGAAGGCGACTGGCTGAAGAGCGAGCGAGAAGCGTTGTGTCCAACTTGTGAACTTACGAACGCTTTACGACCGAGCTATGTAGGCGCGCACGTAGAAGAGAATGGCATGGCGAATTTCTAACGACCTTCAAAAAATCAGGTCAAATGGTGTCATGCGGAATATGTAGGGGTTGTAAGGAGTGTGAGACGCGTTACGATGGGATTGCCCGTACGAAACGTGGGTGGTATGGGTGGAAGTAATGGCAACGGAACACACGAGGCATCAATTTATGCTCGACACTAAACCAGCCGTCGACCGAATCGAGCTAAGGGCGGTTTGAAAGTTTTGTGCGTGTTCTTGAGGAGCAGAAGAGCAATTTCATCAAAAAAATCCCCGAGTCTGGAAATGCTGGATGCGAGACAGGCGGTAC
The DNA here is from genome assembly GCA_951812415.1 of Beris morrisii. Classification (NCBI taxonomy): domain Eukaryota; kingdom Metazoa; phylum Arthropoda; class Insecta; order Diptera; family Stratiomyidae; genus Beris; species Beris morrisii. The sequence goes on from OX638311.1 coordinate 24,163,865, forward strand.
TCTACAGTGGCAGCTAATTATGGCGGCTTTTAAAAGGACATAAGCCCCTTGGCAGCGCTAAGTGCTAACACACGCAGATGCCATGGCATGAAGCTACTCTACGCTTGAAGATAATCCCCGTTATTCGTTAAGTAAACGTTAACGCGGAATGTTGGGGATGAAGAGCTTTATAAACCCTGAGATTATGAGACACTTTGACAAATCAAACAACAAGCATTCCCAGCAATGTCACTTCCACCTTTGACCAACATTTAAGGGCGAAAATTTTGGAGGGCACTCAACTAAAAGAGGCAAGCAAAATTGAACGCTCAATGATTCACCTAAGAATCGTAAGTGAAACACTTCACCTTGATGAATCGTCAGTGATTCCCTTGCGACCAGGTTATGGGCTTAATTTTAGGAATAAAAATTACGTTTTTATGATTGCAAGGCTTACATGAATGGTACACTCTTTCACATGTGGATTCACTTACGATTCTTTAGTGAATCACTAAGTTAACGTTTAGTAAAGTCCGTCTAACACTTCAGAATCTTTTGAATGGAAATCAAGTTTGTGAATTTATTCCGAGTATCTGATTTGCATAGCTGGCTGACGGCTGTTGGAAATGATTCCAAAGGTAGGAGACAGATTTTTGGTGAAAGTACTCCTTCCGAGAAACAAAGTGTTTCTTCCGTGTGCGAACCGTCCTCAGCCTCGAATTAAGCGTAATGTCCCAAAAGTCCTGATTCTTGTCCCAATCCATCCAGGAATGATCCTTGGAAATTTCACCATATCCTGAACCTATCGTCACTCTCAAATCAATTCCCATCAATCCTTCACACTACAGGTAAGAAAATGTTGATCTAGGTACAGCCAAACCGAAATCCATCAATTTCTCTAATAAGACACCGCCAGTATCAGAAGCAGGTTGAGGGGGGGGGAGGACGATGACAGATATGTTTGATAATGAGGAAGAGGGGTGTGGGTGGGACGAATGTCCGGGCCCAGTCTGCAACATACATGTCGTCTTATATCGCGCGTGAAGAGGACGCGCAGATGGGGGAGCATAACGATATGAAACACATGTAAAGCTGTCTTCACATTAAGTCGGGGTCTACCACACGACAGATCTACAACACTGAAGTAAATGCGCCCCTTGAGAGCGGGCTATGCGTCTGTCAGTATGATTAGGGGGTTGGTTGAACCTGGGGCTGATTTCTCGTAGACCTACTTTTCATTCCGTTCTGCCACCCACTTCAATGCTCCTTCAAACCGCATAGTACGCTATATATAATCCCTTATGGCCGAAGTTGTCGACATCGTTAGTTGCTGGTTTGACGTTTGATGGCCTTATATATCATCCCTTAGGCATTATTGTTTCGATGTATGGGTGATAGTGTCGCACGTGTTTCTACTTTTCTACAGAAAATTATTATTAGTGTCGTACCTTGACTGCCTGGTATGGAAAATGTCACGGTATTATGAAATTTATAGGATCATGTGAACTGGGTGGTGTGCGCTATGATTGGGAGGGGATGAAAAACGCAGCAACAACAACACACAGACAAGAAAAATATCTGAAAAGTTAAATCTAATTGAGTTTTATGCTTTCTTTTTTTTCTGCAAATAATCTGCTCACTATATTTGCAGTAATTCTTTTTTTTTGTCGAAGTACTTAACACTTTTTTCTCTTTTTTTCGTTACAGGTATGTTCTGGAATTCCCCTCGCTTGTATATTTTTGAATTTGAAAATGACGGTAATTAAGACATTGGTTAATTAAGTCTTGAATCTATTTTCATAGCTACTTAAAAGAGTAAGTCCAAGTTCAGCGATTTACTACGTTAGAGTTAAATAAATTTTTTCAATTCGTCAGTGTCTTTTAAGCCTAAAAAGATATCCAATTGATTTTCACTTCACAAGCTACTTACAGAATCGTTATTGAACCCTCGAGGTGGTGAAAAGGGGTTTAGTATGGGAAAAGCCTAAAAATCACTTTCAGTATTTTTCAATATTCAACTTTAATGGGAAAGGGAGTGGAGAAGTGAGGGAATGAGGTATGTCTTTTGCGCAACTATCACAATGTCTCTCAGGCCGGATGAGATAAGAAATTGGTTCTATAGGTTACCTATATAAACGCCTAAAATTAAATTTCGGAATTTTTCGATTTTCAACCCCCAAAGTAAAATGGGGTTCACTGTGTTTCCTCGAATGCCTCAATATCTGTTTGATCGGATGAAATAACAAAATTGGTTTTTGCTTCTATAGGCTTCTAAACAAACGCCTAAAAATATTGTTCACGATGTTTTGATATTCAATTGAAAGGGTGGCGAAGAGGGGTTAAATTAAACACCGATGAGCTCAAATTAGCTATGAAATTGGTTATTCCTTCTACAGGCTACTTACACAAACGCCTAAGAAAAATTTTCGGAATTTTTCGATATTCAACCCCCAAAGTAGTGAAAAGGGGTTAAGTGTGTTTCCTCGAATTTCTGTATATCTCGTAGATCCGATCAGATAAAAAAATCGTTACACTAATTTAAACTAACGTCTAAAAATTCTATTAATGATATTTTCATATTCAATGCCAAGGATGGTGCAGAAGGGGTTGAATTTTTTTTCACGAATCCTACAATTAGGCCGAATGAAATATGAAATTAGTTTTGCCTTCTGGAGGCTACTTATACAAATGCCTAAAATGAATTTCGGGGTTTTTTTTAATAGTCAACAGCCAAAATAGTGAAAAGAGATTAAATATGTTTACACGAATTCTCTCGTGTCCGTTTGACCCGATATCAAAAAGGTTTTCGCTTTCGCGATTTCTAGAAGGTTCGTTTTGGCCCCGCCAGTTGGGATTTACAAAATCTTGGCTTACGTTTCTGGAATTCTTCTTAGACTTTCACCTAAAACGTTCGGTTTCTTTTTTTTTGGGAAATTCACATCTATGAAAAACACTGTATTATTAAAATAATAAAGTAAAATAAGCGCAACTAAGCCGATGTTTCTATTCAGGCTGTGTCCGTTCCATGCTCCAGTTCGGTTTGTGTCTCAGGTACATCGTAATCACTTGTATGGTGTGAGTCTCACATATTTAGTCGTTCTGTTCTGTGATAGTTTGAAATAAAAATGTTCTTTTCGTACAGGTTTTTCGCCCTGGGTGTGTTCGATTGATTGTAGTCTTGATTACACAAGAATTTTTTGGCTTTGAAAGACAAAAGAGTATTTTAAGTGTGCGGAGGAGCATTTTAGCCAACACAACATTCTACTTAACAAGCTTGACTCCATTTAAATGCGTTTTTACTATAAAACTTATTTGTTTGTTACATAAAACGTAGTTTTTTTTATCACCGAATTCTTGCTTCCAGAAAATCACATCGGTCATGATTTCCACTGTGAAAAATAATTATTCACTTGAATTTGTTTTTTTTCAGCCTTAAATTGTTTATTAAGACGTACTTTTTATCACCGAATTTCCGCTTCCGACAAATCACACTAATGTTTTGATTTCTGTACCTAATTTCCGGCTACTGAGATTGACTCACGAAAAATAACAGTAGCCAGAAACGTTTTTTTAGTTGAATTAAGTTACATCACAGCTCGGAAAAGAAATGATGAAGAAAGGTGAAAAATTAACAGCATATGTAACTATGGATGTAAAGTTTTCTCACTGACCACCTAATCAACAAATTTACCAGTAATGTCTAGTTTTAAGTACCTATATTGTGAAAATAAATTTCATTTAATTATTAGGTGTACAAATAAGTTCGCGGCGTTCTCGTATAGATGCCACTAACACGAAATACTGGAAAAAAATGGCGGATCAAGCTCGTAATATGGCAAGATCAGACATATTGCAACAATTCCCCATCATTACATTTGTAAAATTTTATCGGCGTCAGTTACTTATGAGTCCTTAAACATGTCGGAGTTCGAGCCACATAAGCGCCATTTGCGGGAAGTTTTGCTTTTTTGTTTTAATTCAAAGAAATCTGCGGCTGAGGCTCGTCACATGATTGATTCTATTAGCGAATCAACGTGTCGCAAATGATTTCATCGCTTCGAAATGGGTGATTTCGGCGTGGAAGACAAGGAGCGTTCCGGCCGTCCAAAAAATACGGAGACTCAGAATTTGAGGCACTACTGGACAAAGATTCATGCCAAACACAACAAAGTCTTGCGGATTCATTGGATGTGACTCAACAAGCCATTGCACATCGTCTGAAAGACATGGGAATGATGCAAAAGCAAGAAAATTGGGTGCCGTACGAATTGAAGCCTAAAGACGTCGAACGGCGTTTTTTCACGTGCGAACAGCTGCTCCAACGGCAGAACAGGAAAGAATTTTTGCATCGTATCGTGTCTGGTGATGAAAAGTGGATACACTACGACAACTCGAAGCGCCAAAAATCGTGGGGATACCCTGGCCATGCATCAACACCAACCGCAAAGCCGAATATCCATGGTTCCAAAGTCATGCCATGCATTTGGTGGGTCCAGCTCGGCGTGGTGTATTATGAGTTGCTGCAACCGAATGAAACTATCACAGGACCTCTTTATCGAAGACAACTAATGCGTTTGAGCCGAGCATTGAAAGAAAAACGGCCGCAATATGAGCAGAGACACGACAAAGTGATTTTGCTACACGACAACTCGGCTCGGCCACATGTTGCTCAGGTTGTGAAAACTTACCTGGAAACACTGAAATGGGACGTCCTACCCCACCCGCTGTATTCACCAGACATCGCCCCTTCCGACTACCACCTATTCCGATCAATGACACATGGCTTGGCTGAGCAGCGCTTCCGTTCTTTTGAAGATGTCAAAAATTGAGTCGATTCGTGGATCGCCTCAAAGGACGTGGAGTTTTTTCAACGCGGAATTCGTATGCTGCCAGAAAGATGGAAAAAGGTTGTGGCTAGCGATGGGCAATATTTTTAAAAAAAAATAATGCAACCAATTTCCCACAATGAAGGCTCAAAGTTTGACGAAAAACGCCTGGAACTTATTTGTACACCTAATAATTAAAAAAAAATTAATTGAAAAGGTGAAAAATGGTTTCGTTAATTGAGAACTTGCAGAAAGCTGTTTGAATTTTACAATCAGCGTTCGAAACTTTTTTTCTGCTCCACTCAAAGAATCGAACAATCTGACTCTCAAACTCTCTACATTTAATAAACTCCACTTGTAATCCCTTGTACACAAACCAAATTTTATCTTTCTGGTACAAATGACATTGTAATCGGAAGTTTTTCACCCCCCATCGCACCACCTCCTCCCTTCAAAATTATTAGTCTTTGTCTAAGCTCCTAGTATGCTTAAAAACAATCACAAAGTTTCAACTTTCTGACCTCAACCGTTCATGTGATATAGATTTTAGAATATTTCGATCACAGATTTCGGCCGTTTTTACGGCGGACAGACGGACATTTTTTTTTTTTTGCCTTTTTGGGGTTTACTAGTCTAAAACGTGAAAACACAAAATTTCAGACCGATCACAATACTTTATTATTATATTAAAAAATAATAAAGTAAAAAACACTCACACAGGGATGGTGGCATCTTCATCTCCTGAAAGGACAAACTATATCTGGTGAGAGTTCCAGAAGCCAAATTGAGTTGCACGATATCCTAACAAACCTGTCGCTGAAATCAATTATTTTTCCAATATACCCGTGCATTTTACTGATGGCAGCGCCATTCCGCCGGTGTGTGATGACTAGAGTAACTAATATACAGTTTTTATAGATATCAGATGCTATATGTCAACAAATATGAGCAACGATAAGGTGCCAATTGCTTACGCCGCCGACGATCCGCCTAGGCTTAGACATCATGGTATGAATTTTTTAGCAGTGTGAACAAAGAGAATGCTACCATTGATACACTGCTAATATTCATACCGTGGTGTCTAAGCCTAGGCGGATCGTCGGCGGCGTAAGCAATTGGCACCTTTTCGTTGCTCATATTTGTTGACAGATGGCATCTGATATATATAAAAACTGTAAATTAGTTACTCTAGTCATCACACACTGGCGGAATGGCGCTGCTAACAGTAAAATGCACGGGTATATTGGAAAAATAATTGATTTTGCATACCATTTTCATACTAACAATATACCACCGTATCAGTGGCATTACGAAGCTTCTGCTTCGATCCATCAAAAACATACTTTTCAAACATAATAAAATTCAGTATACAGTCCCTGGCCAAATTATTAGACGCACCCAGAAATTTTTTAAAATTTTACCTTTACGGAGTAAAGATAGAATAATTATTTTTGCATTTTGCAGGCTATTAGGAAAATAAACCTCATAACTGCGATAAAATTTTGTAGGACATGTATTTTTAAAAAAAAATATAATGAAGAAAGGGAAAAAACTCGCCGATTTTTTTAATACTTAATATTTAGTGTTTCCTCCTTTAGCAGCAATTAAAGCCTGTATTCTCCTCGGCATACGGTTTATGCATGACTGCGCCGTTTCCTGAAGGTCCGGACCTTGGTTCCAAGCATCTATTATTTTTTCTATCAGCCGAGTTTTTGTGGTAATGACCTCCTTCGCTACCTCTCTTTTGATTAGTGCCCAGACACTCTCAATTGGATTCATGTCCGGAGAATTGCCTGGCCAATCCAAAAGGGGTACATTTTCTTCGCTCAGAAAAGCTTTGACAGACCTTGCCGTTTGGCAGGAAGAACCATCCTGCTGCATGAAGATAAAATCTTCTCCACTTGGAAACCACTCCCTCAAATGAAGAAGCAATTTTGTCTGGAGGACATCCTTGGTCTTGTTTCATTGTACCCTTTACAATGTACAGACGTCCAGTTCCTTTTGCAGATATGACTGACCAAATCATCATTTTTGTAGGGTGCTTCACTGTCGGTTTCGCGCAGTCTCGATAAAATCTCTCACCTGGACGCCTTCTGACGTATTGCGCTTTATTGACAAGAATTTCGGAAGTGCTTTCATCACTAAAGCACACCTGAAATAAGATTCATATCTATGAAAATTTACGTAATTTTAATTAAATTACGGACAAACGCAGTTAATAAAGTATAAAACTATAAAAATAAAATATATTTACCGATTTCCAGAAGTCCAAAACTTTGTTCTGATGGTTCCTTGCCCATAGCAAACGTTTTGCTTTCATCGCAGGAGTCAGATTAGGCTTACGAGCGGGTCTACAGGCTTTCATATTCAGCTGAAGAAGCTTACGGCGAACAGTTCTATGACTGGCTGGTACATTACTATCATTTAATTGAGTTGTAATCTCATTCGTGGAAGCAAAACGATTTTCTACGCATATTTTCTTGATAAGTCGTTCACCCCGTGGTGAAAATTTTGATTTACGGCCACACTTATTCTTCCTTTGAGGACCCAAATCTTCATTATTTTGAACTTTCCCTTTAATTCGTCTTACGGAAGCCTCAGAAATATTTAATCTCTTGGAAATTTCTCGATTCGAAAACATTTTGGCATCGATCAAGGCCTTCACTTCGTGGATTTTCTCTTTCGTGAGATCACTGGTTTTACCCATTTTATTTAAACTTAATACAAAACTTAAATGTCTTTGAAAATAATAAGAAACACTTCTAACTTACAACACAGTCCATAAACATACAAAAATCCTGCAATAATGAAACAAAAACCAAAATACATCCTTCTCATTGAAAACCGGCGCAGAGTCTGAGCCAGGTACTCCAATTTGTTTAATGTTATAAACAAGCGAGTCCTGGGGAGACTTCAACATTGTCGGTGATACCAAATAGATAGCAGAAATACGAATCTAGGTAGAGCGCTTTACGCATGCCAAACATCAAATAAAGCGCTTTAGAAGAATCTGAATCCATTTCTTGGTAAACATTTTAAGTGCTTCTAATAATTTGGCCAGGGACTGCACTGTGAAAATTTCCTGTCTTAAAAACGAAACGTTAAATTTCAAATGCTCCCGTTTGTTCAAAAGTGCAGATTATTAACAGTAAAAAAACTTGCCTCACTACTTTCATAATCATTTTCGCGAATTTCTCTTCTATTTTCGTCGAAAAGTAGAAGTTTTATTCTCCTTTTTGAAAATAGCAAATAAAGCAACCTCTCTATATTTGTCCGTCTTAAATGGCTCAACCTTAAACAAAAAAAAGAAAAACTTTCATAACTTTTGTATAAAGTCTTAGGAAGTTCGTACGATGCGAAACAGGAAAACTAACTATAAAAAGAAAGTCCTCTTTTTTTGGCAAATCTCTTCTTGTTTTTCCCACCGCCCTAAATATGACTTTCTTTCATTTCTATAGGATGCTCGGTATATCTTTGGGTGCACGTCCAAAAGACTAGACCATAATAGCCTTGAGAAATACAGACGCCATTTTTTTCCTCTTGCTTTTCCGTAATCCTTACTACAATCTGGCATATAGCTCTTTGTCTAAGGATATGTAGGAATGGCTGTAATTTACGTTCAATGCGTTTGTATTGGTCTGTTCACTACAAGCTCGACTTGAGTTCTTCTTTTTGGCTTTACGGCATACAGAAAACAAGGAGCTTGTTTCGTCCTGGAAATGCTTCAGTTTCTGTCCTATTTGCTCTTATCTTATCCTAGATAGCTGGCAGATATGCTGTAGCAGAGATTGCGGATTTCGTTGAGAGGATGATGATTCTGTTGTCCTTTTTGGGATAGACACAGCTACTAGTTACTCCAACTACTCGTTCTACTCTTGTCCTTCTATGCCCTATTGTTCCTATTTGAGAGACGGTAGAACAGCTAACTGGGTGAAATAGTGAACCATGTCGGAGAACCGTTTGCTACTTGGCAAAGTATCTATCGAAATGAGAACATTTTCGGCACAAAAGATATGATTACGATAACGACGGCGACGAAATTCACTATGCCACCGTCTTCTCCTCCCGCAATCCAGCTATGTTGTCTAGTACGACTTTACTATGCCAAAAATAGCAGGAAGAAAAAAGGGAACGGTACGTACACGCAAGATTTCACTCCAGATAAGGATACGCTACAGAACAACAGCCATATCAGACTGTATGATTGTGAAGAGTGAAGGACGAGTATAGTTCTAGGATTTGGAGCTGAGTAATTACCCAGGATATGGACAGGACGTATATACAATATCGAAGTAATGAATATCTGTTGTGAAGGGCTTGTTTTGTTTGTTAATAGTGGCAAATGATACAAACGTAATAACATTTTGTGTATTTCTATCGGGCTGAGGAGTTAATTGCTGGAAGTTTTCAACTATATCTTTCATCTTGCATTCGCACACGGTATAATATAATCATGCAATCGTTATGGCAAGGAGTTACTGAATGGTGTATAGTTTAGATAGCTGATAAGTTGTGGAAATTATATTTGACAGAACAAGAACTGAAAGTAATGAAAGGAAAATTAATTGGACGGAAGTCAAAAGTAGATCGAAAAGAAGATAGATGTTTTATAATAGCTATTCAATTTTATGTTTTAGTAAAGTTAACTTTCCCGCATAGAAAAAGCATCGAAAGTGAATCACTAATGATTCACTTTGGTGAAGTATTTGTTCACAGGTCAATTTACTTACTTGCGTGCAGTTCTGTCGTTTTGTTATTTTGGACAGTAGTACATTTACGTAAAAAATAGTAGTAGCTTACAAACAATAGTAGTACATAAATGATTTTTAGGTTCAGAATTGCAAAATAACATCGAAGAGCTAGTGGATATTAGAGATGGGATAAATCGTCATTTCATTAACCCGGTATGACCGAATCATTTCGTTGAAGTACTCGATTGAAAAAATTCGGTCATTTCGGTTAGTTTGATGAGTCGGTGAAAATAAGCGACCGACCGAAATGACTCGCGAGTCGTACTGATGAATGTGGAGACCTAAAAAAAAGGTCCTCAGTCTACCAACAACAAACGCTGTGTCGTGAAATCTGATGACCTAAAAAAAAAGTCGTCAGTGTATACGTACTGCAACTTCATGGGATAATACCACGCCTACAATATTGTTTCTACTGGCCGATTGAACGAATTGTTTCATTTCACATGACTCGAGCTAATTCGAGCATTGCACTGAATCGGTTCTTTTGACCGAATTGTTCGCGACCGACCCATCCTTTTTCTGCATATAGGGCCATTGCATTAAGAATGACAAAAATATCGAAAAATGTGACCTTATTATCGCCAATGAATAGGGACTTCTACCAATACAACAATAAAGTTGCGCCCAGACTGTTGTCAGATTTTTAAATAATGTGGTGTTCTGAAAAAAATTACATTGTTCACAGAATTTTAAGGGTCGCGATGGCAAAAATTTTTGTAATTTGAAGTAAATTTCTAAAGATCGGGTACATCTACAATATCGACGCTTACATTGAATGAAAGGTAATTCGATACCCTAAAAAACAAGCTGCAATATGTTGAATAGCAATTGTTGAAAAGGACTTTTCTTTACCACCCTGTATCTCCGCGGATATTAAAAATTGACCAACCTTGTAGAAGATTTATTTAATCAAAATATAACAAGGAATCACCTCTGAAAAAGTTGGCGGACATTCTGTATATTGACAATTTTTATACTCTAGATGAAATCATATAGAGTATTATAAGTTTAATCCAGTCCGAAAAGTTTGTAACGCGTAGAACCGAGCCTCGGACGAAAATAATTTATATATTATTTTTCGTTTATTTCTGGCCAAAAACCCCAAATCCGTTTGCTGTCCGTTCGTCCGCCTATCCGTCTGTCCGTTTGCACGATAATTCAAGAACGCGTTGGCCTAGGAAGTTGAAATTTTGTCAAATGAAATGAAAAAAATCTGCCAACAGTCTGGGCGCAACTTTATTATTTTATGGGTAGAAGTCCGAAACGTGTTTAATGATGAGATGCGGTGTAGGTTACTATGCGACTGTCAACCTAAGAAATAACCAGGAGGCTATTTGGAACGTTATTTTTTAGGTTGTTGTGTAGGGGGGGAAAATGGCTTTTCATACTTTTTACAAATTTCAAGGAGAGACCCTTGGGAAAAATGGCTTTTCATATTTTTAACAAACCTCGTATTTTCCCAAGGGGGGCCCCTGGGAAAAAATGGCTTTTCATATTTTTTACAAATTTCAAGGGGGGACCCTTGGGAAAAATGGCTTTTCATATTTTTAACAAACCTCGTATTTTCCCAAGGGGGGCCCCTGGGAAAAAATGGCTTTTCATATTTTTTACAAATTTCAAGGGGGGACCCTTGGGAAAAATGGCTTTTCATATTTTTAACAAACCTCGTATTTTCCCAAGGGGGGGCCCTTGGGAAAAATGGCTTTTCATATTTTTTACAAATTTCAAGGGGGGACCCTTGGGAAAAAATGGCTTTTCATATTTTTAACAAATTTCAAGGGGGGACCCTTTGGAAAAATGGCTTTTCATATTTTTAACAAACCTCGTATTTTCCCAAGGGGGGCCCCTGGGAAAAAATGGCTTTTCATATTTTTTACAAATTTCAAGGGGGGACCCTTGGGAAAAATGGCTTTTCATATTTTTAACAAACCTCGTATTTTCCCAAGGGGGGGCCCTTGGGAAAAATGGCTTTTCATATTTTTAACAAAACTTCCGAATATAATGCAAATCGAATGAGTCCTTCGTGTAACAGCCTACAAAAGTCCTTCAAAAATGTATGCAAGTTACAGAATCCACTATAACTCTCTCAGCAGGGATTCAAAATTTTACAGGAATTAGTTTTATATCAAAAGTAAGACTGAGTTCATTAATTAGCGTCATCCGTCGACTCCTTCTAGCTGCCATACAAAAGTCCTTAAAACACGTGTTCACCAATATTGAACGATAACTTTAGAACGCTTTAAGTTACGACTTTGAAATTTTGTATACGTTGATTTTATAATAGTCGCAGCTGAAAGTATTTATATGAAAAATATCCCATAAGTCCTTCATGTAGTTGCCATACAAAAATTCTGTAAAAATGTCCTAACTTAAGTGGGTCGTCTTATGTGACGGCCAGTTTTTTCCGCTTTTTTCGAGAATTTTATTTTTGGAGATTATGAAAGAACCAACTTTGAAATTTTTACCACATATTTATTCATATTTCAACAAACGTTAAAAAAATTTTTTAAGGAGAAATATTGTTTTGTTTTGCGTGCAGAGCTCTTCAAAGTGACCGCTGTAAAAAAAAGTTGTAAAATGGCTGCCATGATTCTGGCTGTCCCTCTCATCTGAAATCAACAAATTAAATTCATACTTCATTTATAAGCCTGGTACCAGAATTAAGTCAAAATTTTTAAAATTAAAAAATTGGCCTAACTTTGAAATTTTTTTTTTTAAATATTCTCGTTTCAAAAGTCAAAATTCAGCAAAAAAAATTTAACAGATATCGCTAAGATTTTGGTACCAGTTGTAACTAGGGATCCGCTAAACATGTTATTAAAACTTCAGCGCAATCGGTTCAGTAGTTTTTTTATGAATCGTGGCAGCCAAATTGAAAAATGCAGTTTTGAGAAAAACGCAATTAAAGATCGGTGGTGGCCCGCGCGAGCTTCGAACAGCTGCTCCATTATACGGCCTAGTACTTTATAACGACTGCGAATTCGGAGAAATCGTTTTACATACACATTCTAGGAATAATTTGGAAGTAATTTAGTAAAAAAAAATGTTTCTGACACATAGGACGACCCCCTTAATTTATGGAACTCACTATAACTCACGAAATCGTTTAACCATCCATCGAGTAGCAACTTTACAATAGTTTCTACCTGTAAATAAAAGGTCATGCAATAATTCTGTGGTAAAAAGCGATAACAGCTTAAGTCGAGAAAATAATTAGGCACTTACGTCTATCGAAATTGATAAATAAAGTAATAAAAAATATATTAAGAGATCTTATTTTATTGAATTTCATAATGCAACACAATAATAATATATTATATGAGATAAAAATCTATCAAGCAATGGCATTTTTTTTTAAAAAAATGCAATTGAAAACTTTAAAAATAATGTTTTCTTATCACGACATAAGCTGTTATCGCTTTTTACCACAGAATTGCACTCCTCATTCTTTTGATATATTCCCAACTAAAATATAAATCGGAGTTGAGTATTTCATCTAGAGTATCATGCGATTGGCTTGCAGTCGATCGGGACTGCATTATATTTTCAACTAATTTTTGTAATGAAAGTTTTGTCACTTACTCATCTTTTGCCAAAAAAAACAGAACAAGGAAATATGAGTTTCTTATTATTTGTACTTAGAAGGAACGCTGAACATAAACAATTTGAATAAAATCAGTGCTTATTGACAATTCAAGTTGTAATCGTATAGGTATTTTATTTAAATTTCAATATCCTGATCTTATCGAACTGACTTGCTTCTTTTGTTTTACTTTATTATTTTAATAATACAGTATTGTTTTCGATTTTTTAAAAAAAAACATTTGCTACCCTCAAAATTTTTTTTTTCACGTTTCATGACGAGTAGACACGAAAAAAGCAATAAAAAATTTCAGTCCGTCTGTCCGCCGTACGCCGTACGCCGTACGTCGACCGCTGTACGCAAAATCGTTTGAAGGCTCGTAGCTCCCAAACCCTTTGAGCTATTAAATTAAAATTTTTTTTATGAATAGACTGGGTAGGCCCCTTGAAGTGGCCAAATTTGGAGGGATGGGGGTGTGAGGGAGGAGGAGGGGGAAGTGTTTTAGACGGAAAATTTTGGTTTCTAGATCTCAGCAACCGCTTATGCTAGGAGGCTGAAATTTGGAATTTATATAGAGCTTCAGTAGTGGACCCATTTGCAAAAAAATTGCCGATATAGGTGAAGGGGTTTGGGAGTGGGGGGAAAAATAATGCGTCCGAAACGCAAAAAAGGTGAGATCGACACTTTCTAAAATCCATATCTCCTAAACGGTTAATGTCACAAAATTGAAACTTTATGAATATCTGTAGGTATACTAGGAGAATAGATCGGAAACAAAAATTTGAGTGGGGGCAGTGGCGTACGGGGGTGGGGGGTGAAAAACTTTAGATTGCGATATCTTACGAACCAATTGCACTAGATAAATAAAATTTGGTTTCTGTATAAAGGTTGACAAATGAAGTTTGCTGGAAGCAAAATTTTTGAAGGGGGTGGTGGAGCATGAAAGTGGAGGGGATAAGAATTTTTCTAAAAAATCACGTCTCATATCTCAAGAACGGTGTAAGATAGATGCTTCAAATTTTTACCAGAAGTAGGCCTAATAGACCCCTAGTAAAAAACAAAATTTTGGAAGTGTGGGTGTAAAGGGTGAGGGTGGGGGAGGGTGAAAAGGAAAAAGTTCCGATTTTAATATCTCGACAACCTATAATGATATAAAGCTGAAACTTGGTATTTAGATAGAGCTATATTAGTAGCATCTTGGAAAAATATAATTTTTTATAGGGGTAGTATGGTACGGGGGTGGGGGGTGTTTTTCCTATCTATAGAACGGCTTATGCTACAAAGCTGAAACTCGATACGTTTATGTAAATCAACTAGAAAACTAATTTAGATAAAAAAAAATTTCAAATATACATTGGCGTTCGGAGGGGGGGCAAAAAAAATTATCAGTGAAAATGGAATGCATATATTTTCACGGTTTTCGTCATATCTATTAGGTCTTCTCAAAAATTGAATTCATTTTTATTCTATGGATTCTTCATATAAATACCTAGATAGCGTTTTCAGGATTTTTTAAAATTCGACCCCTAAGGGGGTGCAAAGGGGGTTGTAAACTTTTTCACGAATTCTACTATATCCACGTCTTATCAGATATTGAATATCTTTTCATATTGATGGGCTTGTGTAATAATCGCCTAAAACTTGTTTTTAAGTTTTTTCCTTTTTCCACCTAGGAGGGTATAAACGGGTTGAACACGTTTTCACGAGTTCCGTCATTTCTTTTAGAAGTGATAAGAAATTGAATTGGTTCCTACTTTCTCGTGCTGTCTTCATATTTATTTATTAACTCCTTTCAGGATTTTTGAACATTCAACCCCCAAGTGGGTGTAAGGAGGTTGCATATCTGGTGATATATCGAATTCATTTTTACTTCCTAAGGTTTCCTATGTAAAAAAGCCAAACAGTCAATTTCAGTATTTTAGATATTCAATCCAAAAAGGTGTAAGGAGGTTGTATGCTTTTCAAAGTTTCGACATATTTCTTAGGTTCGATGAGATATTAGATCGCTTTTTATTTCCACAGACTTTTTATATAATCGCCTACAAACCCATTTCTCAATTTTTCGATATTCAACCCCCAAGGGTTTGTATATGTTTTCACAATTTTTGCCATTCCTTAGTTCTGATGAGATGTAAAATTGATTATTACGGCCAACCAATTCACGATTTTTCGAATTTCCAGAACCAAGGAGATGTGAAGGGTTTGCTTACGTTTTCAGAATTTTTTCAAAATCCGTCTTGTCTCATGAGATTTCAGGTTGCTTCTTATGAAATCGTCTAAAAACCTGTTTCACAATTTTTTCGAAATTCAAACCCCAAGTGGAAGTAATGGGTTTGTATACGTTTTAACAATTCGTCATATCTCTTAATTCTGATAAGGCAACAAATACGTTTTTGCTTCTATGGGCTTTTAGTGTACATAATATACTGAAATTCGAATAGTCTACACGGACTTTTTCAATGTTTAATCGTCTAAAAATCTCTATTTTAAATATTTTTATATTAAGAACAAAATTAATTTTCCATAAGAAATCTAAAAATCTCGAAGCAACTCATGATACACTCCGACTTTTACCGCTCCCGAACTTTGACCCTAAAAATAATAAAGTTTCGCCCAGACTATTGGCAGATTTTTTTTTATTATTTGGTTCTCTTAAATTATTTGAATTTGATTTTTATACTTTTCTATAATTTTTTTATGTAGGTTTTGACTTTTTAGATTTTTGATGTTTTTCCTTATTTTACGAGTTCATTTTTTGTTTTCTAAATTTTTTTTTGTTTTTCTTCTGCTTTTGTTTGTTTTTCAAGGTTTTTATTTCATAATTTGCATTATTTTTATTTTTGTTTGTTTTATATTTTATATTTCATATTTTTTTCTTTTAATCTTTTTTTAATTTTACTCATTTCTTACTTCTTACATTTTGTTCTTTTATTATTTTTTTCTTGTTTTTTTAAATATTGTTTCTTTATTTTTTATTTTTATAAATATTAAATTATTATATTTTTTGTATAATATCTTATTGTTACTTCTGTTTAATTCTTTGATTTCTTTATTATTTTGAAGTATTTTTTATTTTTTCGTCTTGGTTTTTTCGTGAAATTTTTGATGGCATTTATTTGCTTAAATATTTTGACTTATTGATTTTTTTTCCTTTATTTGTTGACTTAAATTGGTTATATTTTTGTGGTTTCTTTAATTCTTTTTTTTTTTTTTTAATTAAACAGAAATTGAAATATTGTTTTGACCATACCAAATTGGTCAGTTTTTTTGTCAATCCGCCCAGAGCGCTCCTACAAAGCCGTAGTTGTAATTTTGAGACTCAATTTGAGACCTCTGATAGTCAGTCATGGAACAAACATCCGTTTGAAGAGTTTTTCATTGCTATCTAAGCTTCGAACCAAGCATAATTGAAGACAGGACTCTAGCTTGTTTGGTCGAATAATGGGCTTATGTTCACACGATCAAACGAAGTGATAGTGCTTGATTCCAATGTACGAGTTATTAGCATTCTTCAACGCCCTTTTCTTGAAAATATAATTGACAATTTATTATCACTTTCGAAGTACTCGTACTTCTCCGATAAACTACAGAGCCCTTTCTTTCAAACTAGTTTCCTAGCCAATTTCTTACAAGCGGCCCGGCGTCTTGCTATATTTCGAGAACTCTTGCAATATAATAAGTGCGACGGCTTCGAGATGAAAAAAAAGATAAATATATATATGAAGCTATAATAAAATAAGGAACGCGGCACGTCTTTTCCGATACTTACCGTAATCTACTCTGATCACATTACGTACATACCGTTCGTACTTTATGAGATTTTCGCAACGAATTTATGTGTGCGACTGTTGGACTGTTCGCCTCGCCGATGGTGCAAAGTGAAAAGCGTTTCGCGAAGACGCAAAGAGCCATCTATAAGACAAAAACATAATTGAATTCCTGAAATTCCCTCTGAACCTGAACTTTATATCTACGATTATTGCCACTGGCTTTTGGCATTACTGATTTGAGCAGAACGACGCGTGATATTTTCTATCTTATTATCATAAAGTTGAAATTGACTTTAATCACCCGGTTTCGATATTAGAAAATATTACATAAAACCCGAGAAGCAACTGTCTTCATACGTGAGATTATCGAGATTCTAGATCTTTCCGTAAGGAACTTTAGACATGGCTTAGCTCTTTGCGATTTATAAGAGTTTAAACTTCGTAAATATTTTTCTTCTGTCTCGACTTGGTATTGAGTTACGTTGTTCCGAGTCTAGCTGTGATAATAGTTGATAAAATTTCAAAGTGGAAACTATTTAATTTATTGAGAAGTTCCCAAGCTGAATTGTCTTCGGTCTTCCTATTTTAACGTGTTTCTTGTCACCAGTTGCTACTGAAACCCCGGCTCTTTATAAATTAAAGGAAACTCTAATAAAAATAAATTTTATTTTCATGCTTTCTTTGATTTCTATAATAAATATGTAAAAACAAATTTTATGAAATTAATACAAATTCAGGAATAGGTTATTTGAATTGATTATGTGGTTTTGCTGTGCTGCATTTAAAAATCGCAGGGCTGCATTTAATAATTGAAGCGGCGCGTTCAGAAATTGCAGCGGCGCGTTCAAAAATTGCATCGCTGCATTTAATAATTGTAGCGCTTCATTCATTCATTGCAGTGATTCATAAAATTTCTGCAATAGCAGCTCCTTACTTTCTTTAAACGAATTTCTGCAGCAACTGAAGAATATTGTGTCAAGTTAAAGTTTTTATTTCTTTGAATTAAATTGAAATATGGTAATTACGTTTTTTATATAAATTTTAATTTTACTTTGTTATTTTTTAATAATAAAGTATTGTGATCGACCAGAAATTTAAAAAAATCCAAAATTTGCTACCCCGAAATTTGGTATTTTCCCGTTTTAGGACTAGTAAACCCCAAAAAAGCAAACAAATAATCCATCTATCCGCCGTAGATGCTGTACGCAAGAGCGTTTGAAGGTGCGTAGCTCCGAAACCCGTTCAGATATTAAGTTGAATAACCAGGAGGCTATTTGAAACGTTAATTTTTAAGTTGTCGGTCGCATAATAACCTAGACCGCATCTCAGCATTAAACGTTGTTGCGCTCAGACTTTTGGTAGGATCTTTTTTTCACTTAACTTGTTCGCTGCTTCTCAAACTAGGAATTTTCAAAAAATTTAGCAGTAGAAGATATCCGACAAGTTACGTCACAAAAAAACTTCATTTTATTTAGCCTGCACACTCCAACTAAACAGAAAATCCCGGCTACTGTGAAATGATGTCATTGCGAAAAATATCGTTTTTAGCGACTCTCAGTTCATAGCAACCAGCTACTCTTACATCACTGTTTAACTAGCACATTTCTTCAGTTCCAATCTGCAAGTTTTTGCTATCAAATTTCCGCATTTTCAACGTTTTTTGACTACATAAACTTACTTTATAGATTTTTCACCATTTTCCGATTATAAAAATGTCTTCCATTGATAATTAAAAGATACTAACCCTGCGTCTACACTGGCAATTTATCTGGCAATGGCAATGACAACGGCAATATTGCCATACACAAATTGACATCAAACGCATATGGCAATATTGCTATCAACATTGCCATGGTAATCATTGCCTTGTCAATTTTGAGAGCAATATTGCCAGAAAACGCATCGTAAGTGAGCGTCGCTTGTCAACAGGTAGGAATAAGGTTTCTTTTGCTTTTGCTGAAAATATTAAACTTATCAATAGATTTTTTTTATGCAAAATCCGGCATTTTTATTTGCTTCAGAACTTGACAATTGGAATTCATTCGCTCAAATGAAAATTGCCTGGCAATCAAATGCCCACTTATTACGATTTGACATTTAACGCAATGGAAATATTGCCATTCCCATTGGCAGGTGAATTTCTAGTGTAGACGCAGGGTAAGAGTAGACTATCACTTCATGCGTCTGCTACAACTTAAGCTGCTGCTTCTTCTCCGGTGAATTAAAAGTTGACATGTTGCACGCTGATTTAAAAAAAAACTTTCTATCCCTTTTTGAAAATTTCGATTTGACCTAAGCAGGCAAACAAAAATTGCCTGGCAATCAAATGCCCACTTATTACGATTTGACATTTAACGCAATGGAAATATTGCCATTCCCATTGGCAGGTGAATTTCTAGTGTAGACGCAGGGTAAGAGTAGACTATCACTTCATGCGTCTGCTACAACTTAAGCTGCTGCTTCTTCTCCGGTGAATTAAAAGTTGACATGTTGCACGCTGATTTAAAAAAAAACTTTCTATCCCTTTTTGAAAATTTCGATTTGACCTAAGCAGGCAAACTCTTTTTTTAGATTTCCGAGTTTTTTTTATTAAATAAAAAAATTGGTCAATGTCGATTTTTAACATTTGTTGTAACTTTTTTCACTCATTTCGAACAAAGTAAAAAAACAAATTGTACTTGAAATGATTTTTAATTGGTTAGTTTTAATCGTAGCACTAAATATGCAAAATGTATTTGATGAATTTGCTCCTGTTCCGCTAATTCACATATTTGAAATGACAGATCCAGAATGGCAACCGATATGTTACAATCTCAATTCAAATAAGACGGCGACCAACGTAGGGCCTCTTTGTTGTGAAAAATATTTGAAAAGGTCAAAATAATCGAAGGAGAGTAAGGTGATACTTATGTAAAGAATTATGGTAAAGAATAATTTGGATAGTTAGTTATTATCGGAATCGTTGCTGCTTGATTTTTTCACTGCCTGGGCTCTATACTTTGTTACAGCCTCCTTGTCAAATCCCTTTGTCACTCCCTGTACTTCTTGCATCTTCGAAGAACCTTTATCTAATATTCTTAAGCTGGGCGATAAAATATGGCTGACATGATCATTCACAATAATATGCGATTTGGTTTATAATTCAAAATCGCTTTTTTTGACATGATTTTCAAAATATCCACAAGTATGGGAAATTACACGATTTGCTTAGTATTAAATTGTTTTTAAGGGGTTTCCCCGAGAAATCGGACACATGGCCCAACTGACAACTAAACAATTGTTCCAATTAAGAATAACACGATCCAATTAAATTACGTGCGACATAACATAAATCGACGTCGATTCAGTCGAAGGATTTTACTTTCTTTCAGCTGAAAACTGCTTGTTTGACATAAATCGAAAGTAATACGAGAATTCTTTCTTGTTCAGGAAAAATCACAAATAGTTGCACAAAAAAAAAATCATCTAACATGGCAACATTGAAATCTTTGAAAGAATCGCGCCAACAACTGGCAACCCCATCTTCATAAAGTAATGACGTCGTTTGTTATGATGGAAGTTTGTTTGGGTGGTTCTCTCCCATGGCATAAACATGGCTACACGCGGCTGCTGTATGTATGCTTGAGCGTATCCTTTTCTGTATCGAAATTTTCCTGTAGGGTATGGTAGTGAATAACAACGACATGATGACGACGTCGTCCTTGTCCTCGTTGTCGACTATATTATATATGGTGGCACCACCCAGACCGGCCCAGCTCTCATCTCTCTACTGCGACTCAGCCTAGCCTCGCCTCGCCTCGCCCCTACAGCTCTGTCCTCCCACTTTCTATCACATAGTCCCAATTCGCATCAGCAACCTTCCATCCATTAGTGCCAGCCGCCATTTACATTCCTTCTTGCCTCATCCCGCTTTCATGTCGACCTGGTCGACTCGAAAACATCCAAAAACTTTGAAGCGCCCGTTTTCATCCCTTTGACTCCTTCATATCATTCCGCTAGCTGCTTCTGCCAGGCAACGGATAACATCCACCGCAACCATACTTCCTGAAAACAAGATTGTATACTTGTGAGGATACGTCCTTACAATGTACAGCAGTATTCGGGGTGGCCGCACATTTTTACCAACCCCATCCTCCCCAAAGACGGTTATCTACGGCGAAAGCTTACAGACGACGACGACGTCGGGACGTTATCTTTTATGTACTTTTTGTTGTGCTGTCTATAGACAGGACTAGCTGGCTCGTACCATAAATGAGTACTCAACCGAGAATGTAGCATGTGCTCCCTATGGTGTTACTATAGGACGCCCTTGTGGTAGAACCGTGTACGGGGTGCGGAACGAACTTTATGCGGGACTGTTGTACTAAAAAGGGAAACCCCCATGGAGCCCCGCATCACATAAAATCGATAGTCGTCGACGACTTGATAATTTACACGCGAGGAGCTGTAGTCGTCCTTCTGCTGTTTCCATTGGAAAAGAGTGGTGGGATTAGGAGCAGTGGTGACGCTACTGCTTCTGATGCTTCTGTTACTGACTGTGTGCTATGGGGCAGGATGATGTTTCCGTTTTTTGTTGTTGTTGTTGTCTTTTTTTTATGTTCGTCCTTAGATCCCTTGGGTCGTATATGGCGGAGCTCAATAGCTCTGCGTAGGATGGATGGAAATGGATGTTGTGGAAAAACAGTGGTATTATGTTGCGTTCGTCAATGGAAGCGACTGGTGAAAAGTTGCTGATACTTCGATCCATTCTTCTTTATTATGCTGATGTCAGCTCGCTAGCTGCTCTGTGAAGCAGTAACTTATTTTTCGGTACAGCCTGTTGTTTTTGCTGTTTTATGCTGGTGGTGTATTTCGCCAAGGATCCATCTTAATTTAAGGATATGAACATGGTACTGTTGTTTGTATAATAACAAGCAGTTATTGACGAAAGGCAAACGGAATGACATGGATGCACCTGTAGAAAAGGACCAGACTCTCCAGTACGCGAGGTACTGCCGGATATCAGCACACAAATGTTTAGTCTTGCAAATGGGTCCTAATTGGAATGCCCCGCTAATTAAGTTTCCTTGCTAGTTTCATGTAAGAGTGTCTGCTCTGATCGTTATGCCGGCTCCACATTTTCGCCGGAATTTCATGGCACGACATTCGTACGCTTTTGCACCTCAGCCATACACAGAGCATGAGGTGAGCTATGTCGAGGCTGTGCAAGACAAGACGAACTCCTTGTCTACACCCTCGCACATGGACGTGTAAGCTTAGTCTCGGCGCGAGTGTGGTGCCGCCTTTAAATTAATCGAGAAAAAATCGAAGCTTAGCTTTGCGAATACCTATCGATGCTTCAAGGAGGTGGAAGGGTGAGGAAGGGCGTGGGGGGGGGGGGGTTTGTTCTATCAACACATACTTCAAATGAATAATAAATTTTCAAAATTCGTGTGGGAAAAAGAAGATTGTACCGATGCGTTGAAATAGACTTTTTGATTGGTCTAAAAGCAGTTCAAGAAGAAATAGGTCTTTTGACGAGAGGTTAGTCTTGACTTTATTTTATCCTATTTATCGCCACATCTCCTTTTGGAATGACTTATAATTCGCTGAGTTTTATGTGGTTAAGGGAGTCATTGGTACAGTAAATGTCTTATTATTGATTCGTGCCCAAACGATGACACTAAACCGATGTTTGATCGGATCTAACCCTTTTATCTGATTTTTGACAATTTGAAGAGCTTAAAATCAATGTGGGATTCAAAATATTTCCAGAAGTATGTGACTTACAAAAATTCTTGACACCAACATTAAAAAAAGGATTCTTTCAATTGAGCTTAAACTCGTTACTGGTTCAGAAGCTACCGGGTCAATTAGTGCGACAAGGTACGATGAAAATCCTTCGTCCTTAAAACATAAAGTTTTGCGTGAAGTAGTTTATCGCTCTTAGCTACACTTTATTGAAAAAAAGAATTGATCAATTTCTGAAATGACTTGAATCAAAGAGAAATAACATTAAAAGTGCGTAGGGTAGAGCAATAAATGTACCCTTGTTTAAAAGATGATGAAATAGGCTTTTATTATTCGAGGAAAAAAGTTGGTTAATGCTTCCGTTCTTCTGTTAAATGACCATGACCCAAAATTCTTTCAAAAACTGTTATAAATGACCGTGACCCGAAATTGTTTCAAAACCGACTATAAATCGACTATCTTGTTACACAACAGAATAACCAAGAACTTTCTTAAAAGCTCGAAATACGTAGGTTTCTACTTAAGTTTTGAGATATGGCAACACTGATGTGAATACGTCAAATCTGACATTGTCGTCGTAAAGTTTGACATTTTTAGTGGTGAACGTACTCAAATCGTGTTGTCATACGAGTGCTATTTGTGTTGTTTACAGATACTTGAAATATTCATCTTGGTCGAAAAATGGAATTCAATCGTGAACATTTTCGTGCGATGATTTTCTATGACTTTCGATGTGGATTAAACCAACAGCAGTGTGCCGATCAACTCGCTTCGACTTTTGGTGATGAAGCACCATCTCGAGCCACCGTGTTTCGCTGGTTTTCTGAATTCAATCGTGGTCGTATTTCGCTTCAGGACGAATTTTGTGAAGGTCGTCCAAAATCGGCAGTTGTGCCAGAAAACATCGATGCTGTGCGTGAACTGATATCGCAAGATCGTCATGTGACATACCGTGAGATTGAGGCATTCCTGGATATTAGTTTCACTCGCATACATTCAATATTGCATGAACATTTGACTGTCAAAAAGATTTGTTCGCGTTGGATACCGCATAATTTCGCTCAAAAAAAAGATCGTGTCGATTGGTGCAAAGAAATGTTGAAAAAATTCAAAAGTGTGTTGATCTTCTTCATGGAGAATATTTTGAAAAACAATAAAGCCATTTTTGGTTATAAATATTTGTTTTTATTTGTCTATCTCAAGACTTCAGTAGCAACCTACGTATTTTGTTTCTCACGCAGGAAAACATCATATTTCAAAAACGGTCAGCTTTCTTTCGAACCAGTATTCCTTCGAAGTTTTGAAGCATATTTGTTTTGGCGTATTGTTCATTGTGTAGCAGGCGAGAAAGCTCTATGATTACCGTGCTCCAATTCGGTTGGTGTCACGGATGAATGGTAGAGAAATATGGTGTAATACTTAAGAATTGGTCGAATGAGATGAAAAGCCATCACTTTTGGCGTGATGAATTTGTGTGAACGTTCCTAGATAGGCGAAACTACTTCTTAGTTCCCAGCAGCATTAGACAACGTTTCCAACAATATCAGCAGCTTTAATATTCTACGTCCCTCTCTTTACGATTCCAACTGCTTTCTCCTGTCAAGGATTTTTATTAGATCTGCCATTAGCAGCCGTCAAATGTTTGCCACGTGCAATCCTTTTCCGGCGCGGCGTCAAAGTCGTGACAATGCCACGACATCACGTAAGGTTCTTTAATATATCGCGCTATATTTTTCCCTTATTCTTACAACGCCGGAACGTGTCTATCGGTTTTTCATTTTTTTTTCCCATTTTCTTTGTCATGATCTGCAGTAGAGATAAATAGAAAATAAAATTTTATTGGCTGCCTTCTTTAAGTTTGTCCGCTTCCATCGTCATATCCACCCACTTTCACTTGTTTCTGTTCAACCCAACCTCGACATTTTTTTTTCCGTTCGTTTATGGGGTTGTTCAATCCAAACACACAATGGAAGGAAGGGTAGGTTGCGAATGGCACGGTTTATCCTTCAAATGGCCTTGTGTCTGCCGTACTTGTTTTCCCTTATGCCTTAGAGTAGACTATCCGAAAATTGGGTGTGAGTAGGAAGATGTCTGTAAGGTTTCTTTGCAACGATTTTGATGGGTAATATGCCCTAGGTAGTAGAATACTCTAGTACGTTTTGTGAATGTTGGGTAGACATGGACGAAATTAAATAGGGTCACAAAACAGCCCGGTAACTTAATCGAATCTATGGACTTTTTTTTTATGTGTAGGTTTTCTGTGATGTACTTTGTATTGAAAGGTTGGAAGTTGAGACGAAGGGGACAATAAGAATTTAAAAAAAAAACAAATATGTACAATGGGTGGTGGAGTAATGGAAGTTTAAAGAAAATATTAAATCGATTTTACTAGAGAGAATAACATAGGAATTTGTAGGATTTTGCTTTGTACGTACACATGTACCACTTGTTTCTTGTTGTAATCCCTTGGGGGGTCTTCCAAGTTATTGTATGACCCCATTGTGGGCCACAGAATTCACAGTAGCCGGAATTTACAGTGTCTCTCCTTCGAGCTTAACGTTTTTAAGTTGCCACAGTGGCATTGTTTGAACTTCAAAAACAGTCTTTATTCCCTGTCCTCTTTTCACCACGGCTCACCAGTTTATTCATTGCAGAGCACTTTCGGTCCCGATTGAATTTAGACTGTACAGCTCCTGTCCCCACCTGTCGTACTCATCAACATAATCGACCTAAAAGAATAGTAAAACTTGAGAGGAAATAGATGAAAGAATTCGTAAAATATTGATCATCACTCTTCACCAAAAATTTTTCTTATAAAAAAAATACAATTCCATAGTTAGGGCCATTATTACGATCTTCAGTTAAACTTGAACTGGAACTTTAACCGGAAGTTTTGTATGAAAATCTGTCAGTTAAAGTTGCTGTTAGAACGTAACTGAACATTGTAGGAAAGGCCCTTAGATCAATAAATTCTAAAAAAAAAGTAGTTTCAAATTTGCCTAAGATTTTTAGCTCCTCTTCCGTACCTCACCACCATAGAGATATATGTACTGGAGATGACGAGCAGTGACTGTTTTGAAGCCGGACGATTCCTCGCAAAGTACCGACAATAAATACTATGCTACTATATTAGCATCTTACTCACATTTATGTTATACTCCGGTCTTGAACACAAAAAACGCCAAACCTTGGAATACTAGGCTACTATTTGCATTTCACTGCCACCTGGCATCAAACGCTCCATACAAAAACCTTCAATTTTGCTTCAAAATGTTTCAAAGTGCTTCATACAAAAACGGCGTCTTGTCGTCTCCAGTATTTATATCTCTATGCTCACCACCATCGCCAAAATTTATATTTTTAGAATGTTTGCCAAAAGCAAGTCTAGCACGTCACTAATCCTTTCTGGATGCTTCCCAAGCTTATCCCTTTGTATCTACAATATTTCAGTATCCATCACCAGTCGTCCCGGAGATGTCAAATTAAAAAAAAATCATTTTAACTGAACCTCCCCACCCAAAAGGCACACTGTATGCCATGCTGCCAAATGTTTGACTAATAAAATTTGACGAAAGGTTGTCTCAAATTTTTTCCATCAAAAAAAGACTTTGTTTTGAGCAAATAAAATTGTATGGAAAACAAAAATTTGACGATTACTCTATCTAACAGCATTTGCCAGGGAAAATAGTCAAATGTTTTGAGACAGCACTGTATGCCATAGGGTAATACTAGCTTAAGTGTCATCTCGGTACCTAGTAGGGTTGTTCGATTTCGGTTCGATTTTGATTCGATTAATCGATTATTTTTTCTAAAAAAATCAATTTTATCAATCGATATGAGTGGTATTGATTAATCGACCTAATCGATTAGTTAACGTTAATTAATCGAACAAATTTCAACAGTAAAAAGATTCGATGCTCGACAGATTTGGCAATATTTTACTACGAAATTACCTGCAACAGAAAAAAATTGTGCATTCATGAAGAGATCCATCAAAACACGTTTGGTAATAACAACCCAGCGAGCAAAACTTCGTTGAGAAAATTGCTTCCTATGTCAAATTATAGGAATTATTTTACTCCTGCTGTTTCGTCCGGTATCAAATTCGGAACTGAATCACCAACTCTAGCTAAAAGTAAGTACATCTACTTACTTTTATGTTTATCTACTTACCTACTCTGAACAAAAAAGGTACATCCAACTAATTAAAATGCACATCATCGTAATGAAAAAATCATTGTTTTTGAGCCGATGTAAGTATTCATTAATATTATGCAAAATTGTTCATTATTTTTCTGTCTGCTTTGGACACTCACACTATAACAGAAATGGCGTAAAAATTTATAATTACAATGAACGAGTTCATAATATTGATGATATCAGTAATTCGTATTAAAGTACTGATTCATTTTTATGTACTATTAACTGTGTCACTCTCAGTATAATATGATGAACGAGTTCATAATATTGATGAAAAGAGTAATTAATGTTACTAATGTTGTTCCTCATATTGAAGTATAAATTCATAATTGCGATTAATACTGTCATTGTAATCAATACTGCGTTCATAATATTAATGCACATATTGATATCAATATGATGAATTTGAACATTAAAAATATTATGAATGTGGAACTGGATATAGTTTCGGCTTTTTATGCCATATGAAAACGAATAAAGGATTTTTGCTGCTGCTGCGACTGTTTCAACAATTGACACCATTTGATTACGTGCTAACGATTATCTATTCGTATTTGGGAACCTTAACAAAAAATAGCAGCCAACAGAGGATCCGAAAGCTTGAGCTGTGCGATGGTCGTTTCCTTCAATATAATGAATTTGTTCATTATTACTATAAATATAATCAATATGTTTTACGAAAACCAAGCAAAGATGCCTTGTTTATAAGAACTTTTTAATCTATGTGATGAAGGCGTGCATCAAAATTCCTAGGTGTTAATTTCTGGGAGTATATGTGCTCTTTCCATATATGCAAATTGATGAAAATATTTTTAATGAAATGAGATTGATAGTATTAATGTACGGTTCATATATCATGAAAAACCTTTGATGATTTTATACATTGTTGCAACGATTTTTTCATTAATCCGAAGAATTTCGTTTAATGAAAAGCATTCATTAATATTAAGAACAGTATTTTTTTCAGTGTACTTACTGGACACCTCTTTCTATTATACTTACTTTATAACAAAGTTCTAAAACCCTTTTCCAGTAAAATTTAATGCACTTATCCTATTATATTGTGTCAATTATCAACGGAATTCACTGTATATACCAAATTCAACAGAAAAAGCATTTTTAGTGAGAACTATTCATTGAAAGGATATTATTGTTGAAGACTATATATTACAAAAACTCGATGATGAATTTAGAATATTAAAGAATTATTTGCAAACAATAATTCTAATCAATGTTTTGTCAAGATCTTTCCTGGGTCCAGATAGGTGGTCAGAAGGCTTTTGTAACATTATGTTAATTAATTAATTAACTAATATCTTGATCTTTCCACATTCATCCTCAAATGTAGAACGTGCTATTTCATAACCAAAGCCATGAACTTATTTTGAAATTTAACGGACATTTAGCTCCACATGTAAGACAGTGGGAAGAAGATATTCATTTAAATATTTATATGCACAATTTAATATCTTTTCTATGTACATTTACCGCTATATGTACGACAATCCCAATGTCAAACGGCTGCTTTAAGTATGCTAGGTTATGTTATGCTATTCTAGTACAATTTTTGAATGTTGTCCGAATCTAGTTAGTGTTGTTGCTTATAGGAACTCTAGTTATCACGGCTAACAACTGTGCGATTAATTCACAAGAACTCCATCAAAATCTCGGAATTCATAAAAAAAAGACACATCGATCGTAACATAAACCGTTTTAAGCCCTTCCAGGAAGTCTTGTTCAATCTGATCCTCATCATTGATCTTGTTTTTTGTAAATTTCTTATCCATCCTTCGAGAGTATCTGAAAAAGATAAACAAAAAAGAAGTGGATTAGATCCTCGGTCCGAATCATCAAAAAGATCGCCAAAAAACGATCTAAAAAAAAGGTCACCATCATGTTCGTATTTTGGCCTACTCGATGCTTTACAATGTGGTTTTTGTTCCCTGAATCTCGTGTTGCATAAAAGAATCCAAAATTCTCCATCGCCAAAAAAAAAACCAAACAAATTTTTATACTTTTAGGAAAAGATCATAATAAAATAAAAAGGCCGAAAAAAAAACAGAATAAAATACCGGTCCATGCTACTGCTGCGAGCGACCCGCATCATCATCCGACCGAAACTACTATCTCGTGGAGCATCAAAAATGGCGGCATTGTCGTCGTCGTCGCCATCGAATGCGCTTTTTAATGGGACCTGACCTTGGAGAAGTGATCGCGCACTGTTGAACCATGCGCGCACGATCGTTCGTCGCGATCACTGCAAAAAAAAACTTTTTGTTGTCGCTTTTCGTCAAAGTTTTTTTTTTTTTTTTGTATTTTTGTTTTACTTTGCACACTAAAATTTTGTGATCGCAATTTGCAATTTGTGTTTGCATCCTGCTCTCATGCATGCCAATTTGGTCGAAAAGGTCTTTGAAAAAAAGAAGAAGACAAAGAAAAAACAAAGATGGCGGTACAGTACCGGTATCTACGTATAAAACTGATGAAATTGAAGAGTTTGCATGTTTGTTTCTCGAGGGGATATGACGCTCGGGGATGCGGACCAAATATCGTTTGTACCTAGTTTTCAAAACTTTTTTTTTTCAATTAATGCATTAGCTTAAGAGCGCTATAATGTTGTTGTTGTTGTTTTTATAACCTATCGAGAATGTTGTTGTTGTAGATGTTGTTGATGGATGTGTCGTTCGTGTCCATGACTTCTTCCAGTTCATTCATTTCACATTACTTGGAATTGATGTGACCAATTTGCGTTTTAAATTGCCTCGATAAAAAGATGTGAAACTTATAACGTTGGTTTGTTCCTTTCTTCTTTTTTTTTCATTTATTTTTTATTTTTTGAGCAATAAAATAAATTTAACCCGGTTAAAACAATTTTCGGTTTATGTTCTTCGAAAGAAATTACCATACCTGAAAATTATTTAAAATGTAAGTCGAACAAATAATTTCAGTTTGTTCAAAATGTTTTAGTTAAGGAGATTGTTCAGTTTAAATTGATCAGGAAACTGATCTTATTCTCAGATCTCACACTTCCTACATCCTTATACACAGTACCCTTGCCAGTACACAGTACCCTGACCAGTACACAGTACCCTGACCAATAATGCTTACATCATTAATTCTGTAATCATTACCAGTAGCCGTTACGGCATAGATAATTTTAACAGGCTTCTAGTCCGCAACCGTATTCATTCCATTTTGCATTACCTGCAATGTAATTATATCCGTAAGTCAATGTATTGTTAGGGCGAAGGCTAGTATACCGATTACAATTCATCCATTATATAAATTCTTTGAATAACAGAACTTCTTATAAACAAAACTGAACGTAGCGTAAACAAACATACAATTACAAAATAGAATTACGCTTTATCTTTGTAGCCTTTAGTGGAGTGCTATCACTTCGAATATGCATTACTTTGTAAGCTATAGCAATTAGTGGGAATATCTAACTGATTTTCATTTAGGAATGATTACCTTTCGCATTACCAGTATATTACCTTGTAAGTTATACTTTTTTAATCGATTTATCTCAATGAAATCATCCATTATCCAAAAAAAATCACAAATTTTGCTTATTGTTCGTTCGTCTATAGGAACGCATGATACAGCAAAAACGCATTGACCTAGAGTGTTCAAATTTGGTTTCGAAACGTTAAATAGAATTCTTACCCTTACTCACATAGAAGATCCTAACATTGGCTGATTATTTCAGAACGCTTAGCTGAACTTCATATTCTTCAAGTTGCATGTGAAAGAATGAACATGAAGAAAATCGGGCGAGTTTTGTGTGTAGAAGCTATACAAAAGTCATTGAAAAATTTGTTCATTTAACTTCCAGAATCTATTATTATTACTCAAGAAAGCCAGGAAGTTGACATTATTTTGTTTTGAGGTAACAGCCAGGTGAAGTTAGTCCTTCAAACTCGTACCTTTGATATTTGTTCTTAAGGAAAACTTCGGCATATCATAAGTTTTTCCCTGAAGCACGTAATCAAACCTTTAATATTATATCTTCAGAGGGGACTTTTAAATGTTAGCTAAAGTTCTTAGTGTGCGCTGTGAAAATTCAATCCTTTGCACGTGAAGCGTGTTTGACCTTTCAATCCTATCAGGGAATTATATTAAGTCAGTTTAGAGAAAATGATTGAATTCATGCCGTTTAAAAATAAATAGTCATGTGTTTGTTGTACGAAATTTTAAAAATTTTACCAAAAGAACCTTTTTTCAGACCACCAGATTAAAATTGTAAAAGTGGCCTTTCGCCTAAAATGTTGAAATTGCCATTCTCGGCTGTTCAGCGTCAGTTGAAACAATTCTAGTGGCTTTATTTCCAATCGAAATAAATTTTGAAGTTCTTCAGAATTGGCAAGAACCGGAAACTGTACAAATTTGAAATGAGAACCTCTATCAGTTCGTATACAATACTCAGAGAAAAACCTTGCTAGCATTGACAAAAATTCAGTTCAATTTGACAAAACTTCGGTCAATATACGTCCAACAAAATACTTTGTCGCATTGACAAATTTCATATATTCTTTGACAAAAACCCACTGTCTAGATAACAAAAGAATTTGTTGAATTGAGAAAAAATTGTTCAGTAAAATTTTTGTAGTTTTTGTAGTTATGACAAAAATAAGTTATCAAATCAACAATTTTTTTTTGTATTTGTAACAAAAGTGTTTTGTTGTTTATTTTGTCAAATTGACAATGGTTTTATTGAATACGCTCACGTTTGTATGGATGGATGGCATAGGGACAAACAAATAAACAGTTTGAGCACCAGGGTACTAAAATAGCGAACAAATTTGAAAAATGTCGAAAAAAAGAATTGTTTTCGATTCGATTGGCACCAAACTTCACAGGAACCATCTCGGGACTCTTCTACACGTTCCCTGGAAATTTGATCAAAATGGGTTCAGTGTAGATACTTCCTAGGTACATTATTACAATGTGTATGGTATCAGTCACTTTTTTCAGATTATCTTCAACTGAATTTTGTTTTTGATAATCAAGATATTAGAATGAGTACTTGAACTTGGTTCATTGTAATCTTGCAGCTCGGGTTCTACCAATAAATGTTTTGTTTTTAGATGTTTTCTAAAACTATTGAGATTTCCGAAAGCTTGTGTGCACGATTCTTCACAACATTCAAAAGTGCTATCAGAGCGCAACGAATGAAAAAGTTTTAAATGGGCCACCAATGCCTTAACACAGGAAAGGCTAATTTTGCATAAAAAACATTTCATATTAAGTCTTAGATTTTAAATTTAATTAAAACTATAAAGTTTCTTTATCGTTTCGAATGGGCGTCTGAAACATATTATTTTAAACTTTCCGAAATTCTTAAAATGGATAAATAATTTGAAAAACTTACTTTCCAGATGACCTTGTGTCAAGTTCCAGATATTTTATGAAGTCAATTTTAATTTAGTTTTCACTTTACAAAGACCACTTTCACATTCATCCAGTCAGTCACGAAGGTCGCAATAGAACTAGAACTCTGCGCACGTATGGAATCGTGTTCATCTTTCTTAAAAATTTTTTTGTTGATTTAACAAATAGTTATAACAAAATCTTGCAGTTTTCTTTTGATCACTCTGACAAAATTTTTATCAGAAACCGTTTCCTCCAAACCAACAAAAAATTTGTTAATTTAATAATAATTAATAATAAAATATTGATCAATATGAAAGAAAATTTTGTCATTTCGATAATACATGTTTTGTTAAAAGAACAAACTGGAATTTCGCCGAATTTTTATCAATACGACAAAAATTTATCAAACTGAATAATTTTTATTTGTTATGCTGAAATATTTTTATCATTATGACAAAACTGCACTGTTGAAATTCAACAAATACTTTTTGTCAATGTTACCAAGGATTTTTCTTTGAGTGAACCCATTTAAAAAATCTATGAAACGCTTATTTTCTTCCATTTCCACGTTAAATACTGACGTAAATTATTTCCTGTACCCCAAAATTCCGTATCTCCAAATTCCATATCGAAAATCCCGTTTCATAAAATCTCGTATTCCAAAATTCGGTATTCCCATATTGCTCCTAAAAAAACTCACAAGATTCATAAAAAAGGAAGCAATATTCAAAAATTAGCGTATAACGCTTAATTAAGTTTTTATAGATATTTTATAATAATTTTATAATTTTTTATTAATTTTATTCTGATTTTTGAATAAATAATAGAAATTAAATAAATTTCAAAATTTTGACAAATAAATTGCAGGCTTTTGAGAAACGAAATTTAATTTTTTACTCCCCGAACTTTTTTCTTACTGGATTTCGTATTTCGAGATTCTAAAGAATTTCGGGTGCTATTCTTTGGAATATTGTGTTTCGGGATAAACTTCCTTTTAAATTAATTTTGTAATGTTTTTGTTTTATTTTTCTGAATAATTTTACCTTTGAGGATCATCTTGTTTGGTATTTCTAAAGGTGGAATTACAGTGAGAGCGATGCGGTCGACTCAAATCGCATCGCGCGCATTATTTCGCGACGCCAGTTATAGTGAGACTGGTTGTACTCAATAATATGCATTCTTATTAGCTGTCATCACGTCGCATCGCTTCAATTGCGCGCGTCGCGTTCACTATAACTTCGACTTACGACATAATGGATCATTCCATCTAGAATAGACAAAAGTGTGACCTTACCATCGCCGATTCTTTCGAAAATTTATGTACTCAAAGAATTAGTGAAAAAAAAATATAATTTCAATATTTTGTTACTATCTCATTTTTTTTTGTTAGTTATATTATGTTAAAGATTTCGCAAAAAAGGTCTCCGAGTCAGTCCTCTTTGAAAATTCATATCTCTGGTAATTTTTATCCTAGAATAATAAAGTAGGTCTTATTTTAAAGATTGTTGTTAAAAAGTTGTCGCAATATAAAGAAAATACGAATAAAAATTATCCTTGAAATTTTTTTTCAAAAGATAACGATTTTGTCCTTGAATATCTCAAAATAATTTTTTTTTTAATTTTTTTTTATTTAGTAGGTTATAATGTTTTACAAAACATATGATACCAAAAAATTAACTTGGGATCGAGTTCAAAAAAAGTCTAAGAAGATCAGTGCTTCTCAATTATGTTATAATTGTAATTTTTCTATAACATAATTGAGAAGCACTGATGTTCTTCGATTTTTTTGATCCCGATCCCATTCATATCCCAAGTTAATTTTTTGGTATGCTATGTAAAACAGTATAACCTATAACATATTAAAAAAACCGTATTTTGAGATATTCAAGGATAAAGGACAAAATCGTTATCATTGAAAAAAAAATTCAAGGATAATTTTTATTCGTATTTTTTTATATTGCGACAACCTCCCCCTTTAAAATAAGCCCTATTTGATTATTCTAGGATAAAAACTACCAGAGATATGAATTTTCAAAGAGGACTCGGACACCATTTTTGCGAAAACAATGAGATAGAAACAAAAAATTTAAATTGTATTTTTTTTTCACTAATTCTTCGAATACATAAATTTTCAAAAGAATCGGCGATGGTAAGGTCACAAATTTCGTCATTTTTGGCGATTATTAGTGGAATGACCCTAATGTAACAGGTTCTACTATAATACATAATTCAAAATGCATTTGAAAAAATAGGGTCTCATTAGACACCACTGTACCAATTAAGACATAATTTAATTTAACATTATTACTTTTTTTACGTTTTTTATATGACCATTTTTAAAAGGAGTTTAAAATTTTGAAAAATGTTTAAAGTCGTTTTCAACATTTATGTTGTAGTAGTAATGACGAAATTAATTGTTGATAAATTTACCACTAAGGGAGTACCAAAACTGAAAAAAAACAATCTTAATAATATATACCCTACATAATTCAAAAATTATTGTTTGTTTATTTTTCCTTTATTAACGAATGGGTTTCTTCATAATTTTTCAGGTGAGCAGAAATTGGCCTAATTTATCGCATTTCAGAAACTTCATATTTAAGGTGCGTGAAAATTTTTTTTTACTATGAAATTTGAATAACAATTAGTTCTAGGCAACGTTTTAACAGCACTGTGTTAGTTATTTCGGGCTTCCTCAAGGCTCTGCTCTATTTATCCGACTCTTTCTATATTCTAGATTAAATTATAGAAAATCGAGCCCAAACAGTTTGTATCGCATAGAAGGGTGTTTAAAGTAAAGACAAGTTCGTTAGTAATTGCAATCGCCACATTTCTCCTGGAAGCTTCCATACAAAAGTTCTTTAAATTTCAGTTTGTTCACGAACGTTGGTCGATAACTTGAGAACGCTTCAAGGTGTTTAAAATTTTGTATACAGAAAGAATTAGGTTGGTTCTTCGCATAGCGGTAGCTTTATAAAGTACTTTCAAAGATTACCCAGCAGGTATCTCGACCCTCCAAAATTGACGATATATCGTAAATTCTCTGAAATCGATTTATTCACATCACTATAATTTTTCATAGTTCTCATTACAAGTTCATATTAAAAATAATTTTTTTTTTATATGGAATTTTCGCAGTTACCCTGTAACCTATTTTTATAAATTTTATTTCGCGATGATTTGTCGGAATTTCCACTCATTCTTTTTTTTTTTTTGGGGAGCGAGGCAAAAGCTATACTTTTTTCGATGTGGCCTTAGAAAAACAAATAATTTTCGGAAAGATTATTTGGTACAAACCGGATTGGCGGTTTGCGTTGTGATTTATTTAAAGGTCGCCAAGAAAATGTCGTCTTTTCGCTTATTTTTCTTTTGGCACGCGGCTTGAAGAAGTTCAAATTGTAAGAAGAAAAAAAGCAAAATCGATTCCCAAGACGAAGGAGAAAAAGAATTTGTAATAAATAAAAACTGTATATAAGAAAATAAGCCATGAAAAGAGGACTTGATCACTGCGAAAAAGATTTTTATTACACGTACGTTAAATGTGTGACACTCCCCAAGTTTTATAGTATCTCGGAGCGAACATAAATATCAATTTAATTTTTAATTTTTTAATAAATGGAAAATTCTCCGTAAGTTATAAAGTTGAGTGGTAAATTCCTTTTTGACACGCCTTACTTGATGCTGAAAGATATTGATTACGATTAGTGAAATTTTAATTTTTTATTAGAGGCGATAAAATTTGCACCCGTGTGGTATCTCACGGTCGACAAAGTGCATTCTTTTGGACCCCGTAATTGTATTAATCCGCAAAGTTTGACAGGATGCGAAAATGTTTCGTTCAATGATTGAACTTTTTACTCATCAAAAGGCATGTGCATCGAGGTACCATAATGGCTTAAGTCTTTAACCGCTACTGTTTAACTCCCTTGTCATCGCTCGCATGGGTGTTGCGTGAAACACCCATGGGCTCTGCGTGAAACACCC
Organism: Beris morrisii; assembly: GCA_951812415.1. Taxonomy (NCBI): domain Eukaryota; kingdom Metazoa; phylum Arthropoda; class Insecta; order Diptera; family Stratiomyidae; genus Beris; species Beris morrisii. The sequence goes on from OX638311.1 coordinate 24,200,064, forward strand.
ATGGACTCAGCGTGAAACACCCATGGGGGTTGCGTTAAACACCCATGGGGGTTGCGCGAAACACCCATGGGTATTGTGTGAAACTTCCATGGGTGTTGCGTGAAACACCCGTGGTTGTTGCGTGAAACACCCATGGGTATTGCGTAAAACACCCATAGGTGTAAACGCCTAACCCATGGGTGTTAGGAATTGGTAATATATTTTAATTAAAATGAACAATTTATTTGTTTTTTTCATCAAAGGAATTTAATTCTGTTGCTTATCGAAATCAATTACGAAACACCCATGAGTGTACAGCCGTGGTAGTTGAGGAACTCTCATGGGTGTACACTGTACACCCGTGCGTTGTCTCAAAACTATCATGGGTGTACACCTTTTTAGCACATCCATAAGATTTTTTTGGACCAGGGCGGGTATAAAAAGATGATTGGGAATAGAATTTTTGGGAATTGTGTCATGAGTAGAATTTGAACCCACGACCTTAGGAATGATACACTCGCACGCTTGCACCAGGCTATCGAAAACGTTCCAGTTCCAATTCCACTCAAAATTGATACTTCTTGTACCAAACGCAGATCACACTTCAAGTTACAATTAAGTTCGAATCAGTTGAGCTTCGATCAATCGATTTATTCTGCGTCTATTATTCGGAAATAACAGTAACAAAGTATCGGATTGATACAATTTTACTAATCCCTTAAAAAATGCTGAAAAATATCTCAAATTTGAAAAGGTAATCATCATTCCACTTCGAATCTCTTATATTGCTCCAATTCCAATGAAAGTTCTTGTATCAAAGCACCGTGCTTAGAGTTGGGATAGATTTCGGAGCAGTTGAGCTAATTTGAAAATACCTGCACTGGTCTGATACAAAGTATTAATCAAAATCTGTCAGTTTTCCGGCAAATTCCCAACAAACTTACTTATGCGAATATTTTTTTGAGCAATTTTTTGAAAAGGTTAGGAAATGTTGCTTCTCGTTCAGAACCTTGAAACACGTTAGCTGTGAAGGACTTCGACTAATTTTGCCAAGGCTTTTTGGCGCTTCGCATAGAACATTCTGTAACTTTTTCGCACGGGTGTTGACCTCGAACCCACGACCTCTACATTTAGTAAAGTAGATCACTCGGTACTCTAGCGGCAACTAGTCGTCAATTAGGTAGGTTCAAGAATTCTGTCGCAATTTTCCGAAATCAAATTACAAACTAAATTTAAATATTGCTTGATTTTAGTTCAACTTTGTATTCAATTTGTAAAATGATTATTTGCTCTTAAGTCGAATTCGATTTGCTTGACTGACCACTCATTGGGTTCAATGTCATCGGAAAGACTGGTCCATATTTTATTCTTGATTTATTGCCCAAGAACCAGAAGTAGGTATCGGATATATCGGTATATTTTATTGTATCTATAAAAGCCAAATACATAGACATTGCGCGAAAGCTTAAAAACCTAGGCTCCGTCTCGAAAAAAAAACACAGCAAAAAACCACGACGAAGAAAACGCCATCGTCATGGAATAGATATTCCGCAATCTAGCAGTATTGCATGTTGTTTGTTTGAAGCTAGGCTTATGCTAACTGCTAACCTTGGCCAGATTCAACTAGGAGGTAGAGTTCGGCCTGTACGCGGCAACGACTTTTAGTTTAATGACCGTGATAAGTTCAGTAGCTCACACTCTTAGAATGATGAAAGCTTGAATGCATGGCCGGTTCGATTGGACGCGGGTGTAAAGTACAAAAATATTCGATTTTGTCAAATTGGGCCAACGATTTTGAGCGACAGTTCTCGTAATGAGTGAATTGATTTTGACGAGCTCAGACCACTTAAGGAGTTGCTGCAGCGATTCCGGAATGATTCAGAATAATTAGAATATAGGCCTGAATTATTGCTGCTACTTAGAGATGATTCAGGCTGTTTGGAATGATACGCATGCGTTTAGGGATGATCAGGCGGTTCGAGCCTGAATAACGACGGCCATTCAGGGAAGATTCAGCACACATCTGTATTTCAGCTTAAATAACTTTCGCGGTTCCGGTTGATTTGATTTTTTTAAAGTTATTTCAGCAATACTGAGAGTCCGTACGCACTTACAAGTGCACATAAAACCACTTTTTTAAGTGATCTTGAGAGATTGAAATTGTCTCGAATGCTAAACAAAATTTGATTCAACACGAAAACCACAAAAAAACACAACAGTTGAGTAATTGTATTATTAACTTCCATTGGAACTTGCATAATTTCGCGCGGTTTTTTCTTGAAAATGAATGCTTTATTTAAGATTCAAATTATGAAAACATGCTAGAGTTCACATTTCACGAAAAGTTTTAACACTTACTGTAAAGAACAAGACACACCAAACAAACAATCGAAATGTCAATTGTTTAAAATTAAGCTGTCAAAACGATATGAGCCTAAGAAAACTAATCTCTTGGACGGCAAACGATGCACTTCTTCTGCTTGAAATATGGCAAGAAAACATTTCATAAATTTTCCAACTCGAAACTGTCATGTTCTTCTTGATCATTAGAAGAAGAGCCGTGTGTAAGCAACTTTATTATTGCCAATTTGTCTAATTGGAAATTATTAATTTTTATTACTTTCTGCACTCAAGTGGTAAATTTTGTTAACTTTCTATGGACACAGCCGGGGGAAACAAGAAGCAAAAGAGGGAAAGAGAAGTGCGGCCGATTTGTTTCCACTTTCATCTCTCAATCTCAATCTGTAGTTTAAAAGTGTCCGAAAAAATCGTCGTTGGTGGCCAGAGACATTTGACATGATGACCATCTTCCATTTCAGTGATGACAATTCGAACAACGAATCCGCACTACTGCAACTTCTTGAAATCAAATTTGAATTCATTTTCAATAGCACATAACATTTATCTAGTCGACTAATTAAAAAGATACACCAAAAGAAAGATCACATAGCTTGAAAGAAGGCTACATTCAAGTTAAAAGTTGAGGGCCGACTTCAAAAGATGCCGAACATTTTTTATAGACTCATTTCGTTCGGAATTGAGTTTGCCTCAGCGGCTAAACAAAAGTCGCTACGATACAAAGTAGATACATTTCAATTTTGTTTTTATAATCTTCACTAAATAAAAGCGACATTAATAAAAGATCAGTCAACTTTTATTATTTTTATAGCGTCTATTTTCGATATATAATTTCAGTTTTCAAGGGCTTTGAGCATATTCAAACGGAAAGAAGAAAAACGATTTTTCGGATTTGTCCAATGGGTTAATTTTGGGATAACTTGACCTTTAGAAGGTTATTTTCCCGCAGGGTCCGGCGCATATTATAGGCCGGTATGGTTCGGTTTCCTGCTTACAAATGGTTATGAATAATATCCTTGTAAAATTTGACCGAGAAGGGGTTAATATGGGCGCTTAGGTAGACGTCCTGGTGGATTCCCTTCCGTGATCAATAAGATCTTGGAGAGTGGTGAAAATTGGGTAAAGCCCTTTCTTTGGACTTCTAAACAGGACCCATGTAAACATTTCGCAGATCGCGGAAATCAGGTTGATTTAAAAGACCTTCTTATCTTTATCATTATGGCCTCCGATAGACAGGCCATTATATCAAATACTACGCAAACCCTTCTATTCAACCTTAAAAATATCTTGACTGCATAGAATCGGATGAAGCGAACGCAATTTTCGAACCAAATGACAGACAGACAGACAGAAGTCATAACATTTGGCGCAGCCGGTACATTGCGCTAGTCGAATAATGGCTTCTACGCGTGGAAACAGATTTACATGTCCCGACCATAGAGATATAAATACTGGAGACGACAAGACGCCGTTTTTGTATGAAGCACTTTGAAGCATTTTGAAGCCAGTTTTTGTATGGAGCGTTTGATACCAGGTGGTAGTAAAATGCAAATAGTAGCCCAGTATTCAAATGTATGAAGTTTTTCATGTTCAAGACCGGAGTATGTGAGTAAGATGCCAATAGTAGCATAGTGTTTATTATCGGTCCTTTGCGTGGAACCGTCCGGCTTCAAACCAGTCGCTGCTCGTCATCTCCAGTACATAAATCTCTATGGTCCCGATGAACAGTCCTCAGTTGGACTCATGTTCTGCCATAATTCACCGCTTCCTCTGTTCTGAATTCGTTTTATAGGCTGAGTCCCTCCTCAGATGGTTCCTTGAACTTTAAGATGCATAGGGATTTCTCCAAGCACATCTCTCCAGTTTCACCCTAGAGATCCTCGTCCAATTTTATTTCTTTCAAAAATCTTACTAATTGGTGAGACGTCCTCCAAAATGGTGATCTTCCAGACATCTGTAAGGCTCACTTAGCCAGTATTACACTGTATGCTATGCTGTCAAAAATTTGCTTCAAAATATTTGACGAAAGGTTTTGTCAAATTTTTTCCGTCAAAATAAACTATGTGTAGAGCAAATGAAATAATGTGGCAAACAAAAATATTACGATTACACTATCTGACAGCATTTGCCAGGAAGAATAGTCAAATGTTTGCTAGCGTCGCATACATTGTAAAGCTAGATGTGTAACACCGTATGCACCGTGGTCAAATATTTTACCTTTTTCCCTGACAAATGCTGCCAGATAGTGTAATCGTAAAATTTAATTGCTCTGTACAAGGTCTATTTTGGCAGTAAAAATTTGACTGAATTTTTCGTAAACTTTTTTTAGTCAAATATTTGACACCATAATATTGAGAAACTTGTAGGCAGCCAGAGGATGCTGTTTAGGAGCCTTTTATTTCCATGGTTTTTTTTCCGTTTCACCACTCCGAAGTGCTGAATAGGTGCTTCAGTTACCGGAAAACGCTGAAAACTCTGTAGATGAAATCAACAAGTCTGTGCTAAGATTTCGTTAAAAAAAATTTTTTTTACTCGAAACATGAAAGCTTTGAATTCCCCAAATAATTCCGCGAAAAAAAACCTAAAACTAGAAATTTTCTACATTGTTTTTCAATGATCGCGTCCGCCAGATTTTACAAGATCGATTCGATGATAAAGTCAATGCCACTAGAAATTCTCCGAAATCTTGGGCGTAAATTTGAATGAATCTGTGTGTGAATTAGGTTGTTGAATAACTTTTAATTCGTGTGCTCTTATAAAAGCCACGGGTGAAAAAAACCAACAACAACTCATGCTTCGAAGATTGTGTTTATAACGAAACGATCTTTAAATTTTTTCCCGAAACGTGAAAGATCTGTGATCCCATGAGCCATGACTGTTTGCACTTAAAAGCGAACTTTTTGTTTACGTCGCTCGGTTTTTATTATTATTTTAATTTTCTTTTTGGCTATTTTTTTTTTAACCCTTCCCGATCGAGACTAAAGCTGATCGTAAAATTAGATTGTGATCTGTACTGTTTGAGATCTGGACGATATAATTTTGATGAAATCTTGCTGATGCACATAGCAAGATTGGATCCGATCGGGTATTTAGTGTCGATCACATACGGCAGTGTGATCCAATAGAGCGATCAAAAACATAGTTGTGAAGGCCTCATTAGCACGATCACCCATAAGTTTATTATGGTTTTTAGGATAAGACGTCTGTGTATACATATTCAATTCTTGACGCAATCTTTGAACGTTTCATGCTTATAGCGCGCGATCTTTGTGCGCTCCCTAGTTCGATCGTACTATCAAAATCAAAGAAAAAATAATAAAAATTTCGAAGTTTCCAAGCCATTCGGAAGAAATTGTGTTTATTGATGCGCAGATTGTAAGAGAGATGAAAAGTGTTTGCTTTGTTTAGGTTCTTTTTTTTTTGGAGAGGTTACAATTCGAATGAAATCAGGCCGAAGTTGTTTTTGTGGTTCTCTTAAGTTTTTGTCGGGAAGTTCAACGAACTGATTTTCGAACAATTTAAGTAGATCATTATAAATTTGCAAATTTTTCATCCCTAATCTTGGCAGTGTATGTTTTAAGATACTCCGTTATGAACTTGACTTGGTTAGGTTAGGTAAGGTGTGTGGTCGCTTCGTGGCCAAGCACATAGACCGCCAATGGGTCCGTTGTGATCCCCCATGCACGGGAAGCGGTACCCGTGTGCCCAAGACAACATCTTAGGTAAAGGGGCCCATAGTCGGGCATGCACGCGTGCCATTCATGCATGTCGCGATACGTTTTGGCTCCGCCCACAAAAATCAAAATTTTTTGATTTCCATTATGCCGCATGATGGCAGATCGACACATTCAAGTTTCCATACACTCATGGAAGAAGGACATGCATGCGTGCCAGTCTATGAGCCCCTTAAACCACACCGCCAGCCTGACAAACTGCACCAGCTTGTCCAGCTTTATGTTTGCGAATTCGTCCAAGTCTATGGCGATGCGCGTACCTAAAGTACGTTCGCGCCTCCAAGCCAGACCAGGGCATGTGTAAAATACTTTCCGTGGCATCGGGTTCACTACAGCTGCGGTACAGATCTGCAACGTCCGCAACACCTAGTCTTCTGGCGTGCCGGCCGATCAAGCAATGGCCCGTCAGTACACCAACTAGGATACGAAGAGTATTCCTATCTCCGAGTAGGATAAACTTTGTCCTGCTCGCATTTAGGCCAGAGCTGCCTGGCCACAAGATACGATGTGAGGCCTGACCATCTTGTGTTAGCCTCTGATATGGCCGTCACGTCGATAGCGTGTTTAATGTCCTCAATGAGCATCCTCACTGGAAGAGCTAGCACTTGATTCAGCGCCGAACCTCTCCTTGCGAGTTCATCCGCAGCCTCGTTGCCCGGAATCCCGCTGTGACCCGGAACCCAACAAATTGTTGCGTCCAAAAGGGTGCATAAAGCACTAATCTTATCCCTGCATAGCCTCACGAGGCGGGGTTTGATCAAGTGTCTTGATCGCTGCCTTGATCGCTGCCTGACTATCTGCTAGGATGACCACGGATTTGTTCCGCATTACACTAGCCTCTAGCAGATTGCAAGCCTGAACGATTCCCATCATCTCTGCCTGAAATACGCTACAGCAGTCCGGTATTCTCCTACTCCTGTACCCGCGTCTGTCTTCGAACCGTCCGTGTAGATATTAAAGACCCCTTCGTGGGGCTGATCCACATTCCACCCCTCTCTGCTATGGATCCTCGTTGAGAATCTCCTAGAGAATTCGAGCTGCGGAATCAAGTAGTCTGTATCCTCTAACGAGAACTTGACTTACTGGAATTAATTTTCTAATCCAATCCTCGAATACCTAGGATTCTTGTCATTCCTCTTTGCTGCTGTCGATATTCTTGAAAAGTAAGTCCCTCTGTAAATTGAGGAATCAGGATAAATACCTTACACTTATTTCAAAGACGATAACTTTTCTCGGCGTTGTTTTAATTTCGCAAAGCAGTCCTGGATAGCTTCCTTTGAGATGGCCTTCTAGCCTCAGTTACAATGGCTCCGCTCCGATCTTGAAAATGGACAGTGTTGAGTTTCTCCATCCGACACACATCTAAGGGGAATTTCGATGCTAAGCGGTGAATTATTGAATTTCACCACTACTTTCACCTAACTGAAAATCAAAATTACACCTCGATAGTGTCACTCACTTTGACGGATGTCGGAACGGAATCATTGTGCATAGAAAATTTTCTCCTCCGAGTTTGCCGGGTCGGATCGGAGCCATTGTAACTGAGGCTTTAAGGTCTCTCACGAATTTGCTTTGATGTCATCAATACTCTGAAAACGGCGTTCTTTCATCAGCACTGATTTTCAGTTCGGAAATAAGAAGGAATCGCAAGGAGCCAGGTCTGGTGAGTAAGGATGCTGCGGAAGGATCGTCATCTGATTTTTGGCACAAAACCGACGAACTGATAATGAAGAAATTTTGCTGCAACTCGATGCTTGTTCAATTTTTCCGTCAAAATTTCATGGCATGAGATGCTAATCTCTTCTGCAATCGGTGATTTGCACGCAACTGATCGGTTATTTCCTGAACGCCTTCCTGGTCGAGGATCATCTTCAATGGACAGACGATCAGTTTCAAATCGTGCAAACCATTCGTAACATTGCATACGACCCAGATCCATCATCTTCTTAAGCTTGTTTCAAAAGTTGAAACGTTGCTGTAAAAGTTCTCCCACGTTGTTACAAAGGAGGTGATGCGCAAGGCAGTGCTGCCAACCGTATATCCCTAAATATCTCCGTTGGCGCGTAATTCAAAATGTTCGGTTATTTTCTGAACAGACCTCGTATGCTACTAAACTCCTCTCTAACTTGAGTGAACATGGTTCAAATTTCAAGTTTCATTATTAAAATTTTAATTAAAATGGTGTACCACAAAGTTCGCATTTGGGTCTCACATTCTTTCTTTCATCTCGGTGTAAAACCATCGACTAATATCGTTCCCGAACGTATTAAAAATTTTATTTTTAAACAATTCAATACCACCTGCTAAGCACCTTACAAACTGAACTTCTAGTTCAGTCTTTTTATTTTACAAACAAATTAATTAGGCATTTCTTAAGGCATTAAGTTGTCCACGATTTTTAGAAGAAAAGTGAAAAATACCGACTAATTTGACAGAATTTCATTAGGAAAATTCGCATAAATTTAGATTTGAGCGATGGTATCGTAAATCATAAGTTGTTCGGAATGTTAACGTTCTGGGTTGGTTAGACGGAGGGTGAAGCACGTGTGCGTGTTTCTGTCGGGTTTCCGGCTTAAATTGATTATTTCGCGGTGAAATGGATTTAAAATTAAATCCCATTTTATTGGATACGATTGGACAATACTCGATATACGATTTCATAAATTCGAAAACATAACCGAACTGGCGACTATAATAATTGTTTGTTTTCAATTTCCTTAAGCCTATTGTTATCTAATCGGCTATTATTACACTTGAAAAAAATATTTCTATAATTACGCAAGACAGTAGTTTTAGTCCTACTCGCTCACTTCGACCACGAAATTCCCACCATTTTATAATCAGTTGTAAAGTTCTGTTGACCTAGAAATTGCGACTAGAATGACGCAAAAAAAAATTGTCAATAAAAAGAGATGTGATTCATTTTCACGAATTTCGTCATATCGGTCCGATATCGAATTCATTTTACTTCTACGCATTTTTCGTATAGGCGCCTCTAAATTGTTTTAATATTTTTTTTCCATATTCTACTTCTAATTGAGTGAAATGTACTTGTGTGCATTTTCACGAATTTCGACATATCTCTGAGGTCTAATAAAATATCGTATTCGCTTTTTAATTCTTTGGGAGTCCTAGTCCTGCCATAAATATTGATACAAGATTTTTTAACTAAAAAATAAAACTACTGGTTGGATTTGAATAATTTTTTCAGTTTTTCATTGTGTCAATAGTGAACTACAAAATTTAAAAAAATTATTCAAAATGGCCACCATTTGCCTTAATATGAGTACAGCGCCGAAGTCTGTGAGGTCTGTCTGTTACGGACGATATACATGGGAAAATGTTCCGCAGCTGCTACCAACGACTGCTTCAATGACTCCAGGTTGTGGTCGCGTCTTTTACAGACCATGTCCTCTAAAACTGACCACAATTTGCAGTCGAGCGGATTAAGGTCTGGGCTGGCTGCCGGCCAATTTTCAGTACTAATAAACTCAAGTACATAATTTGTAAGCCACTGTTGAGTTGTTTTGGCCTTATGAGTGGGCGCAGAGTCTTGTTGGAATATCCATGGTCTGTTTTGGAACATGGTTTGATTCAAGGGCTCCACTACATTCCTTAAAATGTCTCGCTGATAGTTTTTTGCGGCTGTTTTAACACCCTTTTTATAAAAATGTAAGGAAATGACGCCGTCATAGGATACTCCCCACCAAACCATCACTGATGTGGGATAATGACCTCGTTCAATCCTTATCACCAGTTCACTGGCTTCCTTGGAGGATCGTGCATACCCCAGATCATTCTGCTTATTAAAAGTTTTCTCCACGGTAAAGATTTTTTCGTATGTAAACAGGATTTTTTTGTAATTCTCTTTGCCTTACAGCGATAACAAGTGTCTTGATTTTTTTCGATTTTTTTTTAATTCAACGGTAAGGCGCTGTCCTGTTTGTCGTTTGAAAGCCTCAAGTCTCAAGTTTTGTTTAACGATGCGGCTCATGGTTCTCGGCGCTATATCCATTTCACGAGCCATGATTTTTTGTCTGCGGGCAGGATCTCGATTGATTCGCGACCTCACAGCTTTGATGGCCTGTGGCGTACGAGCCGTGCGAGGTCGGCCGGATCTTTTACGGTCGTTTACATTTCCAGTATCAGCAAACAACTTAACAGTATACGATACACAAAAACACGCGTGATATTCAACGGTTTTAATAAATCAAAAATACGAGCTCTTTCTATTCCAAACTTATGAGGAGCAATAACAGCAATACGGTTCTCTTTGTCGGACCATTCCATCATGACGGCTTAAGCTATACTGAAATGGTTAGGCGCGTTTGTAGAGCACATATCAACTGTCAAAACTTGCAACTTGCCATGACACATTAAAAGCAGAAAGTAGCGGCAGAAACAGCAGCGTCGTCAGTGCTGCTTTTTGCTCTGCTTTATGGATTTAAATAAAATCAGAAGCAGATAAGAATGTGTCCATTCTAACTACCACCGAAGGTAGAAGTACGGAATAATGTGTCCATGCTAACTGTCACAGTTACAAGTATTATAGTCTCTTCTTTGAGCGGACGAAAATATTTTGTTTCCGTTGATTTTTCTGAGCTTTTCGCTTAAAATGATCATTAAGTACGAGTATATGGAAACAATTTTCACACATTTAACATTTCCATTGCTAACAACATTCCCAATTCTTAAGGGATTTACGTTGGCAGTACTGAAGCAGAAACAGAATTTTAGAATTTAGAACGAAAAAGCAGCACTGTTTTCGTCTCTGCTTCTGCCGCTGCTTTCTGCTTTTAATGTGTCACGGCCTTAACATTAGGCTGCGTTTAGGTTATCAGCCGCAAAAGTCGCATTTACACTTGTATCAATATTTATGGAGTACGTATAATCGCCTAAAAAAACAAATTCTGGATCTTGCGATATTCAATCTCTATGCGCTGTGTGAAGTGGTCACGAAGTACGACAATTTGTTTAGGTCTAATTAGATATATAATAGGTTTTTGGCTTTCTTTAGAATCGCGTAAAAATCAGTTTCAGTACATATCTTCCTAAGGGGTGTAAATTGGTTGTATACTTTTTTCCGAATTCCGACATATCTCTTAGGTTTGATGTGAAATAGAATTCCTTTTTACTTCTACGAGCTTACACTATAATGGTCTAATATCAATTTCTGGATTTTTTCATATCCATGCTCTATGTTTTTACGGATTATCTTAGGTCCAATGAGTTATTCTATTGCTTTTTACTTGTGCTTACTGTTCTTGATATAGACACCTAAGAATTGTTTTCTGAATTTATGAATTTTCAACCCATAAGGGGTAGCAAACGGGTCGTTTAGGTTCGATAGGGTATCGATTCGGTTCTTACTTCCTTGCGCTTCAGCTAAAAAAAATTTCCATGCGACCAAAAAGGGGGTTTCTCACGAAATCTTTACTTTTACGGGTTCTTTATATAAACGCCTAAAAAAATCGCCTACTAAGCGATTTCAGGATTTTTCGTTATTCAACCCCCAAGCGAATGAAAAGTGGCGGTTTCTCACGAATTCTTTTCATTTATGAGTTCTTTATATAAACGCCTAAAAATCAGTTATGTTAATATTTCTCTAGTCGCAACTATTTAATTTTTTTGGTAGAAGTTGGGAAAGCGGTTAAGGTTGCGATGCAGTGCAAGTTTCTATGCTACTGACAACCTAAAGAATAACCAGAAGGTTATTTGGAACGTTTTTTGATATTTTGTCGAAGTTTGCAGCTGTTGGGAAACAACTTCAAATTTGTTTGGGTTTTCTCCTTTAACCTTTTAAAGCCTTTCTAATTAGTTCAGCTGCCGGTACCTTCTGCTCATTCTATTAGGCTTGAAGATATTATTTACGGAAAGTTGAAACTAATGGGTCTCCTATTCTCACGTAGGAGACTTTGTTAGCGTGTGTACTACTGCGGGAATTGTTTTAATAACGACCGTGAAAGGACTAAGGTAGCGAGTCCAACAGAACGTTAGGTTCCTTCTATTGATTGTTCCGCAATCATAAAGGAACTGCAATGGTCTGTACCTAACTGTTGGGCCAGGCTGAATTTATATTGCTATTTTCAATTCCAGGGTAATTACCGAAAATATATCCAGCTATTCGAAGCATTGATCAAAACAACCAGGACTCCACTTTCATTATCAAAAACTCCTTCGAATTTGCCGGTCGAACTTCATTAAAACTCATCAGACAATTTGCAACAAAATCTTCTCCTTTGTTTGCAATCCGATTGTTTGTCTGCAAAAAGGAAATGAAACTTTATCGGAGCAATCAACGACCATGTCTTTTATTATTGAAATATCCTTCCATTTCCCGAATTTTCTATGGTCTGTAGTCATCGTTATCCTGATGTGCTGTTTTCAGCGCCCCGTCACTACTATTACGGGGAGGAGTTTTTTTTTAATCGGAAAATCCACCGTGAAATGGAGGAGGATTGGACTGACTTCACTTCGCTGATGACAGGACTCATCCGGAATTAATAATCAGAAACTATAGGAAACCCGATTCGAAAAGTACGGCGACATGGTGTGCTATATCCGAAAAATGTCGCTGTGTTTCTGACAAGTTACGGATTGAGAGAAAAAGGACTGATTCTGGAAAATTGGATTCAGTTTTTCTTTTTTGGTTTATTTATCTGTATCTGTCCTTTATGCTTTCCCGCTATGAAACAGAAAATCAAAATGGGCTTTCTCCTTTGCTCCTGCCGGAAAATAATCAGTGCAACTGTCTGTGGAATTTATTTTCAAAAACCGAGAGTAGGAGTTCGAATTTTTTGCCGGAAAATCTTTCAAGTATGCGAACAAAACTTTCGGATGAATGATGGAATTATGCAGGACACGTTTCGCGTTGATTTAAACTGTCCATGGCTGCGAAATTTTATGTTAAGGGATCTTGTTGCCGGAGATTACGAGCATTTCGGGTTTGGAGGGAATCTCAATTTTGAGAAATATGGGAAAAAATATGGCTGTTTTGATGGCCGAATTTGGCTGGGAATTTTATATTTTTGGGTGTATGCATAATTTTTCCGAGGATTTGGCTTTGAATATACCCAATGCCATCCCAACAAAATTTTCATTCTTGTCGGCAATATCGTGAGGTTTTATTTCTTTTGAACCTGTCGCTATGTGAGTAGCTGACAGTATTACTATCGAGAGTTGCTCTCAGATGTGTCTCTATGTACTCTTAGCTGTCAAACTTTCATTTGGCGCCCAGCGTGGGACGCTTCAATATTTAACTATCTTTTTATTCTGCTTTTGTAAATATTAACAAAAAAATTCTAAGGATTTTTGGCAATAAATATAATTTTTAAATTACATAAAATCCTTTTAGTACTATGTATTTGGAAAGCCATCTTTTTGTAAGATGTGATATTGTGCAAATTTTATGTTAATTCTTTATAACTACAAATGAGTATGAAATTAACTTTATAAACTTTTTGGAAAAAAGAGTTACGAAAGGTTCTTACTTTTTCGAGTGAATGATCAGTTTTTGAATTCACTTATTTCCAAAAGTCGATAAACATCACACCACAAGGACGAACTTGCATTCTTGCAAATAATCTCAAAATCATTATTGTGCTATGGTCAAAAAGTTGCAAGTTAAACCCCTTCCTGAACTTCCTAGCAAGTTGGGATGGCATATTTTAAATTCTCGATAAGCATTGTTTGTTATATCAGTGTTAAACATTTTAATTTCGATTCTATGCAAATAAAATAAAATGAACAAGAACCAAAAATTAAATTTATTGGTCTCAACAGATTGAACTTCAAGCAAAGAATTTGAAAATTTTTTTAAATTTGATAGTGAATATTGAGGCGAATTATAGTTTCAGAGTGGTCACGCCAATGTGAGCCTATTTTGAATTAGATTTCCACAAAACCTAAAACCAAAAGAGATTTCCAAAATTCTCAAATACGACTAAAGTTTTGGCAAAATTTCAAAATTGCGTCAAATTTAGTTTGAAATCTTTTTTTAAATAACATATTTTCATTTAGACATGTCAAGACCAATCACCCCGTACAATTCGAAGCTTCGATAAACTGGGAACCGAAGTTAAGACCTTGCCATTAAAAAATATAATTTTTTTTTTTTTGGTATAAAGAGGCTTATAATTTGACGATTTTAATTTTATTAGGGATATAGGATCTAGTGGACCAAGCAACCAAGCTAATTATTAGCACATCAAAGATTAAAAAAGGCCTCTCCATGGTCTACGAACTTTCAAAAAATCATCAAACAAGACCGCAATAAATCGTCAAATTTTGGCCGAATTCAATGCAATTTTCGGCTTATTATCTCACATAATTGTGGCCATATATTTCATGCTTAATAACAGGTTTCACATAATAATTAAGTAATAAATCGTCACAAGAAAAAGGGTCACAACACTAGTCCGTCTTCGTCGCGGAGTTAACCCTTTCCGAGAAAAACATTGCAATGTTTTCGGATGGTTTTAGGCCTACGAAATAAGAAACGATATGGTCTCTTTTTTTTTTGGGTTGCCTAACAGAAAAAGGGGCCATATGAAAGGTGCTATCTAGATTTTAGAGTAGTCTATTTTTTTAATTGGATCCCACACATATAATCTAACGATGATGTCGGGATATTAAAAAGCACACGATCATTATAAGTTCATAATATGCGCGTTGTTAGGAAGTCACTAAAACATCTTATTTAACAGCTGGAGCATATGTTGAACACTTTAATAGTGCGGAGGGTTCAATTTTGATGAGAACTTATGTTCGTACTAAACACCGTCATTTGTATCTAATAGATGCGTATCTGATGGAGGGTTTGTTTTTTGAATTTTTGTTTGATGAAATATTCATTTGAAAATATGGAGAATGCCTGAAAAATTGTCGAGTTGGGCAAAGTCTTTTACAAACAAAAAACGTCGAAAATTTGTCGATTTGTCAAAAAACCAGTTGATATTAATTTTTGGCGCAACCATTTTTCAAATTAATTTGAAAGTTAATGATGCCAAGGATTACGTGCGGTAGACTCCAGTCTGACATCGGAAAAAACACAAAAAACCCTTATTGTTTTTAGAAATATCCAAATTAAGGCTTCACCATCGAACTGTTATCCTCATAATCTATCAAATTTATTAGCCATTCGGTGATTCCCATGCTTATCGAATTATCGTGCAAATTCTATACCGCACGTTACTACAGATTTCTACTATCAACAAATGTCAAGTGTCTGCGCAAAAAAATATTATCGAAATATTAACTCGTAGTAAAATATATTCCCATATCACAACTACATAGAAGATTGTCTAGTCAATGCCAAGACAGTAAAAATCTTTTCGTCTATTTATTTATTTTTTACCAAGTCGATTTCCTTATCAACGCAAAGTCGATCATATCAAAATTAAATAATTGCGATAAAAAGTTAAATGTGCCTAGACAAAAATTGTATAAAATTGATATGAAATTGACCTTTGAACATCAGCCAGTAAGAAGGTGATCGTCTTACTCGGTCATAGGAACGAAATGAAAGATCACCACGATCACACAATATCTTTACTGATATTTTCCCCATATAAAACTAATCGGAAAAAGAGATTTCATCATTCCCATAAAATTTGCATTAAGTTCCACGATCAATGGCAAAAATATTCATTGTTTTAGCGAAAAAAAATCTGCAAGATCATAAAATTCAAGATCGCATCGATCGTACGGCGCAAATGCAATTTTTCCAAATATGTACAATCATTTGATCAATCGGATATCAGACACTGCTTTAATCAAATCCATAGCTCCATGTCTAGGACGAGGAGAAAAACAAGATTGTACAAATAATTGTATTACGGCATGATCACAAGATTGGATTAATTTCGATCGTTGCTTGATGATATGAGTGTGGGATGAATTTAATGACATGATTTGGCGAAATCTACATAACATACGTATCAATTATCGATGCATTCTTTGTTACTAATGGAGCAAGGACGTTCACTGGTATTTTGCAATAATATAAATAATAGTAGTGCGCAATTCGCCTTAACTACGAATAGACTACAATAATGAAAAGTTGCAATTATGTGTCAGTCAACTTGATATTGGGTCTCTCGAGAACGCTTTATCATTTGCGTTGCGATTTTTTTTTTATATCGCTAATATAGTACTAGTGGAAGTTTATTTTGGGAATAGATTGTAGCTATTGATAAGTAAAAGCTAAAGGCTTGTCCACAACTCGAACGGCCGATTAACAACTATCGGTTGGCTCTTGTCCAGAATAGTAGCGATCGGAAATGATAGTCTGGAATTCCTTCTATTTGCAGTGCTACATTGTAGCTGACTTCCCGACTTTGATTGATACATCGAACTTAAGTTATGCTGCTACTATCGTATAAAAAATTTGACAGAGCCTCCAAATTGCCAAAGAAAAGACTGCCCAACTACTTCAATTGCCTCCTTGAAACTGCCTGACATTCACACAAAATGTGGGTAATGTCCTCCTCAGCATACAGGTCGTGGCAGTACCTGTACACGTCAGAGTCAGCGATCCCCACACGCATATCACGCAGAGCCCCGTAAGTGTTCTGACCAATAACCGCAATCTTTCCCGTCATGGCATGGAATACCACTATTTCCCTAGGCTAGCTCTTCTAAAAGCGATGTCAAAATTTTGGCAACAATTTTGGCAGTCAAAGTTTTAACGCACTTGAGGTGTTTTTTTAATCTACTTCAATGCCAGTAACAAATTCTGCTTAACGTCATCAATGGCGTCTTCTAAGATCTTAATTTATTTTTGGAAACAAGAAAAAGTCGCAGGGTGCAAGGTCTGGGGTGCGAATTGACAGTGATGTAACCATGACTTGTTTTGACACAATTGTAGTCTTTTTCAAATTTGCCTAATTGAGAGTTCAACCCCTTTGATGAGTTCTCTGCCAATCAGACGCTCCAGATCTTTGATTTTCTGAATTGACGACCACTTTTGAATCGATTAAACCATTCGTAACACCTCCGTAAGCTTCCTTCAAAAGTTGAAACATTTCCGTGATTGTTTTCCCTATTTTCACCCAAAATTTCACGCTTTATTGTTGCTTCAGTAAATTGATCTTGCAGATCTGTACGGTGACTTTTTCAGGAACAGAAGGATGAGTTAATTGGTCGCACTTTTTAGTTTTTCAATATTTTCAAGAAATTATATTCTGTTCGTAATTACAGAAATTGTTAGTTTCGAATTGCGGTCCAACTGTCAAAGTTTTTCACCTGTCATAGTCTCAATGGCTTAGATTCGCTTTAACAAGTATTAGCCGTAGTAGCGTTCCGCTCCAGTTGGGCATTACCTGCGGTGGTTTTTACAGCCTGTTCTGGAAGCCCTTATATCTGTCAAAAGTATAGTTGACAGTTTAGAATTGTTAGCGAAATTAGTTCCTTCACCGTCAAAACTACAGATTTGTATTTTTTGAAAATTTCCCACGCTTTGATTGCTGTAAGTGCGCCTTAAATCGATCATTGACGTAGTTTGGAGTGGTTGCTCTATTTTTTTCTGCTCAACTGATAAGCTGTCAGACAAGTGCTAATGCTTTTAATAATTTACTTTGTATCAATTTCGTCTTATCGCGGGCAATATATTATAAAAATAACAAGTTTTACTTTTTTTTCGATAAAGTCTATGTGGGATTTGTTTTGTTTTAAAAGCTTTTATTATTTTTCGAGGAGTGCGGAATTATGTAACCTTTTAAGACAACAAGGTCGTATTTATACCGTTGTTTACTTCTTCATACACTTATTACTTATTTACAATTTTAAGTAAACAAATCAAATATAGTATGAATAATAAAATTGATGTAAGAGTTTATTGATCATAATTTCATTAATGAAAAAATCAGTGAGTGGTATTTAGTTTATTGAGAAGAAATTTAAGCGGGGAAATGCATAACATAATTTGCTAGTAGTGGCGCCTATACAACACTCTATTGAGAGGGGCAAAGCTATGGCTTTGAAGGTGAAGTCATGTGACGAATATTTATGCAACACAAGAGAAAAATATCTTGCTATAAGTCTGGCACGAAGACGATGGAAATGTTCAGTCGACCTAAAGTCTAAGAACTTGTAGTAGTCGTGTCATTTCTCGTTTGGGAGAGAATCGAATATTTGTTGGTCCGTCGAGCCACCTATAGAAAAAAATTTTGTTTATGGTGAACCTGAATTACCAAATAGTAAAGCCACATTTGGTAGAAAAATTTTTAAAATTGGTAGAATACTGGTAAGAGCAAGTGCGACTTTTGAGGTGACCTTGTTACTAAGTTCTTTCACCAGTTTCTGGAATAATACAAAACGATGAGCTTTACCTGACGTCAACCTCAGCTTTTCTTATATAGAATTTTTTTCTGACGCAAAGTTCTTCTAAGATTTCCTTAAAAGATACACTTAGAAGCATCCAAAAACGTTGGAGGTGAAGCCTTCGCAGGTCCTATAGACTGTCTCAGGTATCGTCGAAATATCGACTAATCTGTTTTTATTATCCTTATATCCCTGCCGATGTCGCCTTTGCTGTACAACCGAATTAAAGGATGAATTTCTAAGCCATCTCAAGTTAATTCAATATTGTTCCATGTATCCGTTGTAACTTTGATGGTTTAGTTTATAAAATAAGCTTCGTGAAATATCCATCCGGTCCTGTAAGGCCATGTAGGAGTTAACTGCACTTTATAATATTTGTATGGAAGAAGGAAATAATGTTTTTGAATATTGACTACTTTGTAAGTCAAATCCCATTGCGTTCAATGTCCATTTAGACATCTAAGCACCAACTTGAATAAATATTATTTAAGCAAATTTCTCTTAATAAAAACATTCATGTTAATTTTTTTTTCAAAACTTTGCCTTTGTAAAGCTAGTATTACACTCTATTGCATGCTGTCAAATATTTGACTAAAAAAATTTGACGAAAAGTTCTGTCAAATTTTGTATAGAACAAATAAAATAATGTGACAAACAAATCTTTGCCGAATTCACTATCTGACAGCATTCGTCAGGGAAAGTAGTCAAATATTTGACAGCGTGTCATACAATGAAATACTACCTTAACATAACACTTGAGGACCAATTGTTTTATTTTAATTGCAATGTCATTTTATTTATGACTATTATTTTTTTATTTATTTATTCCTTTAAATCTTATTCGTTTTTACAATTTTATTATTTTATTTTTAAATTTTAATTTATTTTAATTAAAATACTGATTTTATTCAACTCTTACGCATAAATTTTTTGTAAAATTTTAGTTATTTGAATTGTTTTTTGAAAATGAAAAAACGTTTATTATTTAATTTAATAGTTTTTGTAAATTCTGATATTTTATTCATCTTTTTAATTAATAAATATATTTTTGCTATCAAATAAAAAATAACACATACCTACATTTATATATAACATACATTGCAAAACTAATACCGCAAATTTTTACAGAACATCCCTTCATCATATAGTTACGCCCCACGTTGGGCGCCATTCTTGATTTGATCGAAGAAAGATATGCGATAATAACTGTACCCTAAAAACCAACTGATTTGGTAATTAGAGCAGATATCGTGTACCGAGAAGTGTATTTGTCTCTTACTTTACAATAATACAATAAAAGTAATAAAAATAAACGATGAATCACTAGTTTCATTGACCACCAACGCAAAGATAGGCCGATTTCTGGGGTATATAACTCTGAAAATATTTGACTTATTTCCAATTTTAGAAGTGAAATCTACTGAAAACTATTCACAATAAAATATCAAAATTTTTAATTTGAATAACACACACATACGTACATAGTTTTCTACTTCAAACTGACTCGAGTTGTTTTGTTATTCTTTTCGACACAAAAATATCGTAGAATGTTTTATTGCAGATTTGCCATTTATTTGGCACAAATCCAATTATTAATTTTTGCTAAAATTTTACACTATAGAGAATCTCGTTGGTTCGTTGAAATTGTGCGACCAACTTGCTGTCTTTTTTTTTGTTTTTAGAACATCATTCACACTTGCATGCTTTATTAATCGGTCATTTGACATGAATTTTCGGATTTAGATGTGGTGTTTTAGAAATGCAGTGGTGTCCCGAAATTGTTTAAAACTTTTTAACATTGAGGCTATTTGGAAAAGACCCGACCTGCAGCTGATATTCATACACCAAGTATTGAAAAGTTGAAACTACAGAAGAACTCAATTTGAATGGGCTCGAAGGGACAATCACTGGTTTAGACTGTTAAGTTGAAACTTGATTCCTGTATTTTTGCTAATTTAGTAAAACATCCATAAGGTAAGGTCGTATTCGAATACTTTGCTTCGTCTACGTCACGTCTATTTTTCCCTTTCGGTTCGTGTCTTGACTACTTTTACGACAGCTGAGCTATCAGTCAATTAGCAAACGTAAAAAAATTCAAATTTTTCTATTAAATTTAATTTAATTTTTGATTTATGAAGTGTCAAATAAGCAGCTGAGCCATTTTGACGGTTTAGCTAAGCTTTTTCTAAACTGTTATAATAGCAATGCTATGCTGTGACGTCAACATAGACGTAGACGGAGCAAAGTATTCGAATACGTCCTAAATATTTTGTGAAAGGTGTCATAGCTAATGAGTATACGCACTTCTGTTTTTTTTTCGATTTTGGATTTTGCTGGATGAGTTGGTTTTTGAATTAAATTCTTGTATTTAACAAACACTTGACTCACGGTAGAGTTGCGCATTGCGTTTAGAAGCAAAAATATTGGCGGACTATGTGAATTGTTCTTAATAAATCTTTTAAAATTTTATCAATTTTCAATTCTGTCAGTAGCTCAATCGAATCGAATATTTAAATCAACCAGCAACATTATTTTTCAGATGAAAGTCCTGGAAGTGTTTAGAACAAAACTTTTTGCCAAAAAATTTTGACAATGCTAATTAAAGGGGTTAAAATTTTCGTTGGACGCGGAGTCGCGTCGCTGGTACTGAACGAGCTGCGACAAAAGTGCCGAGGCTGCTGTGGCACCCTTGAATCACCAATTACAATTTTTGGCAATAGTCAAGGACGCGATTAAAGTTTAAATAGAGCACTGGGTGTTTCTATTATTTGAAAAATTATTTTCGTCCTTGAAAGATACAACTTTCAGTTTTTAATCAAAAATTAAAATAAAATAATAGAAGTAAAAACCAATTCGGTGTCTGATCTGAGCTGTGGCGAAGGGTGAATATAAACAAAATTATAAAATTAGTTTTGACGTGATTATATAAAGAGCCCAAGAAAGTAAAAACCTACTTCATATCTAATCAGATCTAAAAGATATGGCGGAATTCCGCTCAATCTATCCACTGCAAAAGGGTTTGCGACCTACGAGCCCTTCAATCGAGTTTCCGTACGGTGGTCTGACGGACAAATTTTTTCTGTGCAATTTTGGATCTGTTAACTATTTTAGTGTAGCAATTTTATTTTCCTACGAACGAACAAAAATTGTTCATCGTATTTATTCTTTTTCCTGCTCAAAAAAGTTTATTGGATGCGATAGTAAATTCGATGTATGTATAGAGGAGTGGATAAAAATGTGAAATTCGTCATTGAAATTACTTTATAAGACGCTACTGTTCGATCTTGGAAGTTTCGATAGATTCCATTGCCGTTTTGGCATAGATAAATCGGCAACAACAAGTAGGATGCTAGTTTCTAATGGGTTTTGCATTCTAGGAAGCGGAATCTTGGAAGACGTTCTCAGATAGATATTTTGCTGATGAACACCTGATTTTATTAATATTCGAATTGAGTTCGAGCGCATTAAGTGATTATTTTGGGATCCCGATAATTGACAGATTTTATTGCTTCAAACTATTGCGCATCGCTGAGAAAGCCGCCAATTAAGTTCCTAGCGTAGATAGTGAGAAAAAATATAAAATAGAATTTTATTTACACAAAAAAAAGGAGATGATTCGCTATTATGGTGAAGTTTTAATGAGAATTCCGCGATTCAAATCAATTCATAATTCGTTTCGACGCTTATTTACTCATGACAGTGCGGAAATCCACTCCGTACGTTCTGGTGATCACAAAAGATAGTAAAACAGGTGCATCCAATCTTTTCCACCTTCCTTCACATCGTGTTCAATTCTTCGCATTGCTTCTCGACTCTAGGCACTTGCATCTATAGTACGAGCGTCTTAAGAATTATTGCGATCGCTAAACAGTAGATAGAAGTTTTAGGTCTTCAAGTGAAGATGATACTCGGCTTTGGCGTGGACTTAAGTCTAGCTAGTGCTCTAGTGTAGCGCAAGGAGGATGTGGACGCGGCAAAACTGTAAGACAAGATAATTTGGTTCATTTATTTCGGTTAAGTGACGGCCGCTACTATACGACCTAGGCTTGTTGCATCTAGCTTCTTAAGCTAGCCAGCTAGCTTGGCCGTTGAAAACTCTTAGCGGAAGTTCTATCTGCGCTAAGATATGTCTTATGAACTGTAGACATGGATATAGGATCGTAAGAAAAAATATGGCCGGACGGACGGACAGTCAGGCACAATGATAATTGCGGTGGCGGCGCTTCTGATTAAAGTCATCGTCATAATTTTCCGTGTCGTTTACAAGTTACGAGCAAATTACTTGCTGGCTTGACTCGAAGAGCTAGGAGGAAGATTATAATGTAATGCACTACGTATAGTCGATACCGAGCCATTATCCATTAGTAGTTACAGCGGGGAAGCTATTAAAGCTGCGGAGCTGCTACCTATGTGGACTTTGTCGAGAGTTAATTGAGTTATTTTCTATTAAAAGTTGGTATTTTTCTTTGCTTTTTCATTGAACTTGGAAATTGATTTGATGTAGTGTTTTGTCTCGATATCGTATGCATTCGATTGCATGTTACGTAACTGGAAGTTACTGGGAAGTTGCAGTGATATACCTAACTAAGATGTATCTCACATTACGCCAATAAGCACCTGGTCATATAATACTCACCCTAGATACCGAATTCCTATTCAAATTAAAGTTGATGCCTTTTTGCTCCAATAGTACAGTGATCGATTTAAAAAAAACATACTGCAGTCATGATCGGCGGCAAGCCAATCGTATGACACTCTAGATGAATAGTGAACTCTGATTTACATTGTAGTTGGGGATAAAGTAGAATTACGTGTGCGCATGTTGTATGTCCTTCATTAAAGACCCCCATTCGGTTGCTAAACTAAAAGACAATTTCGTCATTGTTTAATTTCATATATTGAGCTGGGTAAGTCACCGAAAAAAAATTTTCCTTTTGGAAGGACTTCCACATGGAGGTGCAGAAAGGACTCACTCGATATCTTACATATTTATCCTTTTACTTGGAACTATTTAAAAATTAATGTGTACAAATTTCAAATTCCTAGCTTGAAGCGTTCAAAAGTTATCAGAAAATATTGTTCTACACGTGGCTTAAGGATTTTTTGTATGGAAGGTACCAAAAGGAGTAAAAGGATTTCGCTGACTAGTAAACTCGAACTTAATTTTCACTCAAAACTAATTTGTACAAAATTCCGAATTCGTAGCTGAACGATTACTTAAGTTATAGTGAGTTCCGTAAATTAAGTGAAGACATTTTGACTGGATATTTGAATGGCAGCTACGCGAAGGACTAATTGGATTTTTTTCATAATACATTTAGCTCAAACTATTACTAAATGAACACATACAAAATTTCAAAGTCGTAGCTTAAACCCTTCTGAAGTTATCGGCCAATATTCTTGAGCACGTGTTTTAAGGACATTTTGTATGGCAGCTACCCGAAGAAGTAGGACGTTTTTGCCCGTTAACGAACTTAGCCTTACAAATTCGACCAAACACCCAGATTCAAAATTTCAAGACCCTAGGTCAAGGCGTCCTTGAGTAATCGTACAGACGGACGGACGGACGTCAAGCGGATTTTGAATTTTTGGCCAGAATTAAAGAAAAAAATTCTATATTATTTTTTTTCGTCCGAGGCTCGGTTCTATGTGTTAGAAACTTTTGGGCTGGATTAAACTTATAATACTCTCAGATTTCATCTAGAGTATAAAAATTGCTAACCTGACATTTTTTTTAGTAGACACCAAAAAAGCAATAAAAAAATTTAGTCCGTCTGTACGCCGACTGCCGTCCGCCGTATACAAAATTGCCGGAAGGCTCTTAAGGTGCTTGTACACGGGCAATTTTTCATGCAATTAATTGCCCGACGACTGTTGCCAAAACTAGTGGAGTGATTAATGGGGCAATATCATGCTAGTTGTGGCAATATTTCGGCAATGTGGCAATGTTTTCACAGATTGCCGATATTACTCGCCCTATAATTGATGTATTTCCACAAATTTGGAAAATTCCGAACAATTGTCCTCGTGCGGTGATTTAAAAATGCCAAGTTTTATATTGAGTTTTGTATATTTTCAAGTTTCGTTTTAAAAATGGCTTGGAGCAACGAAAAAACAATAACTTTTACTGACGCTGTTCGTTGTCGGAATTGTGTGTGGAATTCAAAAATTTCCGACTATAAAAATCGGAACTTGAAAAAAGACGGTTAAAGTGTGAGTGGGGACGAGTTACACATAAGTGCTGATGAAGCCCAAAAAAATTTATAAATCTGAGAACATATTTCAAAAATGAGAGCAGGAAGGAGCAAAAAAAAAGCGGAAGTGGTGCTTCTCAAGGCAGTGGATGGTTTGCTTGTAAAAGCATGGAATTCCTGATTGAATACTGAATGTAAAATTTTTGAGGGGGGAGGTGAAGCGTAAAAGTGCGGGGACAGTCATTTTTCAAAATATTAAATTATTAAATCTCAAGAACCGTATCAAATATGATCTTGAAAATATTACAAGAGCTAGTACCAGTAGACCTCTGGCGGAAGTTTTGAGGGTGTAGGAAGATGGTGGGACGGGGTGGAAATGAGCAATTTTCTGATTTTAATTCCTCGAAAGCCGCAAAGAAATCTAAAAATTGAAATCTGTATAGAGCTTCCATAGAGACATCCCAGAAAAATAAATTTTTGATAGGGGTAGCAAGGTACGGGAGTGAGGGGTGGTTTTTCATATCTCAGAAACGGCTTATGCTAGAATATTGAAACTTAGTACCTATATGTAGACGTGCTACTAGAGTAAGTGGAATAGTAACCTACACCGCATCTCAGCATTAAACACGTTTCGGACTTCTACCCATAAAATAATAAAGTTGCGCTCAGACTGTTGGCCGATTTTTTTTTTTTCTTTTTTTATAATGAATAATAAATAATGCACACGCAGCTGCTAAAATTTAATCTTCAGTCATGACTGATTTATTGCATGCACTGAATTGTCCGTGTATGATCTCGTTGCCAAATTGCTGAGTATTGCTCCATATCGCTAGTCACTGCTGAGGAATGAGTTGACCACCAATTGATCCATATCGTCAATTGCTGATGTTGCTGAATATTGCTGTATGTTTTCGTGACGTGAAAATTGTCTGGAATTGCTGCAAATTGAGCAATTTTAATCGCTCGTGTAAGAGCACCTTTACCTTCCAAACCCTTTGAGCTATTGAGTTGCTTTTTTGTAGGTAGCCTGGTTGCACCCCTTTAAATAGTCACATTTTAGGAGTGGGTGTGTGAGGACGGAGGTGGGTGGGGAGCGTTTTAGACGGAAAATTTTGGTTTCTAGATGTCAGCAACCACTTAAGCTAAGAGACTTAAACTTGGAATTTATGTAGAGCGTTGATGGTGGACCCATTTTCTCCACCTTCAACTTTCTTCACTTTCTGTTGCTTTTGATAAGCTTAGGTTAAAAAAACGATGAATATCAGAATATTTTTGGCACCTACTTCTTAGTAGGCATTTCTTCACTGTCAGGAAGTTCGGATTGTTTGTACTATCGCCGACTGTATTTCGCTTAACTAAACGGAATGTCACAACTTTGGACTTCACAGAGCACAGATTTGCGTTTTGAAATTTATTACGTCAAAACGTAAACATCTTTTAATTGTTATGCCGTTGAGTTGATAGTTCAAACTAAATTTTATTTAACAGCGCCATCTAGATGTCGGAGTTTAATTGAACTCAGAAGATCACTATATTCTATCCGGATTATAATTTTCATCCAAATGTATGTCATAATCCAGAACCTGATACGGTGAAAGAACACACAATTATAGTAGAGATTTCTGAGCTTAACATCTAAAATGGTTTATTGTTCTGTCGTACTTACAGCAAGAAAAACGCTTTCCGTCCATTTTACATCTGAATAATTCAAGCCTAAACATAATGCGCGATTTCCTACCAAAAACTCCGATTGTCTTTGAAATGAATGGGAAATCTTAACAGTATCCACACGATAATAACATACGAGAATATTGGCATTGACTTCTTCTACTCGAGTGCAGCAAAAACCCACCGAACTAGAAAAGAAAAACAAGACGAAAAAGAAAACAACCTGAGACTCACCTAGACCTCCTTTGTATTATAAAAGACTTCTTGCAACTTACGGTACGGCTTAAAGATCAGTTACTAAAGATAAGGATAAGTAACAAAAGGCGTGTTGAATTATATGCACGCCTTATAATTTGAATTTTCCTATTCAGAGTATAACAACAGGTGTGTGTACTTGCTGTGAGTACCACTCCACAGTCCACACTACCTGCGTTATAGTTACGATATTAGTACCTGCATGCTTGGCATTCGTTGCTTTAATGTGCTATCATTACGTTTGCACGGGAATTTACAATTTTGATTTGCATATAGGGCAATAACACTATCGACTATCGAACCGAAGCTCTGCACAAGCCAATGCAAAATTGCCAACTAAAAAAAAATAAGGAACAAAAACTAAGAAATATGCGAAACATTAAATGGTTCGGCACACAAGAGTCTGTAGTCTGCAGCAGTCTGCAAAATCGCGCAAGCTGGCATTTTTGCGAGCTCTCTCCGCTAAGTATATGGTGGCAAGCTGGCATGGAATTATGATTTATAGCTATTTGAAAATTAGCATTTGGCCTTGGGTCAGTCTTAGCGCAAATAGCATAGTCGCAGCAGTTCAGCTGGTTCAGTTCCCGAGTTGAGGCGCTATAAGAATCTCCGAAGGAAATGACGGCAAATAAATGGCCTTTGCAGTAAGATTTATCCGCCTGTTTTCTTTTCGAATAAGGAGCGCCAGAGCTACTACGTTAGTGCGATTAA
The DNA here is from genome assembly GCA_951812415.1 of Beris morrisii. Classification (NCBI taxonomy): domain Eukaryota; kingdom Metazoa; phylum Arthropoda; class Insecta; order Diptera; family Stratiomyidae; genus Beris; species Beris morrisii. Next base: position 24,227,284 of record OX638311.1, read on the forward strand.
AGGACTAATTTTCGAAAATTTACATTAGAAGTTGCCCGCCTACTCGAAATTTATTGCTGTAGTTCGTTTGGATTACTTTGAAGGTTCTTGTGAAGCATCCGGTTCAAAATCGAACTGATTCTTTTCATTTTAATTCCTTCCTGTATCTTGGAACAGTTGGGTGAAGGGAGAAATTACCTCGACTACAATACCCTTCGTAACAGCTGAGGAAAAGTGATACAAGACTGCGCGACACTCGTGATAGTCTACCATCCCAGAGGTCGTGAGTTCGATTTAGAGATGAATCGTTCACGAGTGAACTGATCGAAAAGAACCCTTTTTTCAAGTGAGTCACTGAAGAAACTCACTCATTTGGGTGAACTGCAGCTCAATTTAAAATAGTCAGTCTCCATCATAAGTACACACAGTGATGACATGCTTCAATTATTCTGAAACCAACGCTCTACTGTCTGCTCACTCACCAACCGCTCCCCAACTGACCATCGTAGACTAACCGATCAAAATGTTTGTAAGTATAGTCCCGTGGGACTAATTACAATAAACGTTTTATAGAAATAATAAAGTAATAAAAAAAAATTCTACCCTATTATTTTGTATTTTGAACAGCTTTTGATTAGAATATCACACGAAACAATTATTGCAAAAAATTAAAATTTGGTACTGTACAGGTATTCGATGTGAATATGCCGAATAAAAGATAGTTGATAAAAGAAGTTTCGTAAGCTACAATGGGCAGGCCATGTGGAGCGAATGGACGACGGAAGAATTCCCAAACGCACATTGAAAGGTAGAGCTCATGGCAAACGAGGTGGGAAAACCGCGGAAAAGATACGAGGACTCAGTTGACGCAGATTGCAGATCGCTTCTTAGATGTACAAATTGAAGGACTTGGGCGCTGAACCGAGATGACTTCAGACAATGTATCCTGCAGGCCCTGGCCCGATTTGGGGTGTCGCGTCATTGATGATGATGATGACGAAACAATTACTGCAAAAAATTAAAATTTGGTACTGTACAGGTATTCGATGTGAATATTCAGAATAAAAGATAGTTGAGAAGTGGGGAGCTAACAATTAATTTCTAAAAACAATTTTTGAAACTCCAGACCCGATACAGATTGAAAGCTGAACCTTTTTTCAAGTCATTGGGACTATGTGGCCTACCCTTTCCCGCTTAAGCACAGTTCTGGTGATTAGATTGAGCTGTAAGTAATGTGTAATGTAAGGCATAGGAGTATTACCTTTCCATTAACAGGTCATGCATTTTTATACATTGATGTCCTAGACTTGGGAGGTATAGAATTATAGAAAAATTTACTTTCTTCGCTTAACCCTGCATTATCAGTAAAGGTACAATTTGGCTGGTACTGCCGACCGTCGCGGTCAGCAGTAACTGCCAACCTCAACTGTTCACCGCGGCTGCTTTGCACTCACAACCGTCAACTGCAGAGCAGTGGCATACAGACATGACAGCTTGTTTTTGCCTGAAGCAGTAGTCTACTGCCGGTAGTTACTGCTGACCGCGACGGTCGGCAGTACCAGCCAGATTCTACCTTAAGGCTTACTGAACCATTCTAAGAATAGTAAAAATAATGTAAAGAGAAGTATTACCAGGAAGGTAATATTTCGTTTTCTAGAGGTATCTATGTGGGAATTATATTCAAAGATGAAGCATTGTTTCTGTAAGTAAAACCGTCATACGCATACACCATTTTATTTATTTGACATACTTGTTTTTAGTCTAAATTGACACGTTCAGTGCCAGCGCCTCGGCTCCACGTCCAACCAATATTTTGACCTCTTTAAATAGCCATGCCAAAATTTTTGGCAAAAAGAATGGCACTCAAATGTCGAGAAATAAATGACTGTCCCAAGTTTGCTGATCTTAATATCCATTCAAGACGCTCCAGATTGAAAAAAGAGTGCTTCCTTTTTTCTCTCAATTTGATGGAAATGTATCTGGAATGAAATTATCGTCTTTGCCGTCTTTAGTTCATTTTAATGAAGAATATTGAATATGCTGCTCTTTTTCATATGCTCTGAAGACCGACTATCAATTACCCTAGCCTTATTACATGACAAATGTTCCTTAAAATACATTACCAATACGTTACTAGTAAGGTTTCTGAAAGACAGCTCCAGGTAATGCATTACTCCTACTACTAATAACTTGCTTGTCCTAGTAACTCTATCCGAAAATCACCGAAAACCGCTTTCCAGAGTCCACTTCTAATTAACGCTGCTCCGTTGATTAGTTCATGGTTTCATATCAAGTTTTAATGTATTGCCTATTTGGGGCCATCACAGAAAAATCAGTGATCAATAAACCTGCCTCTTTGTCAAATTTTACTATCATATTTTTGCTCTCAAATGCAGTCTGTCTCGTCAAATTGTATTGCAAAGTATTTTTAACCTGAGAGAATTTATAGGTTTTTTTGATAAATTTTGGTGGTTTTGTAGAGCGGAATATAAACTTGAACGTCCTTCTCCTTTACCCGATTACGAGACGCATTTTCCAGCGTAAAGGTCAGCAACTCTTAAGCTACTATTACACTGTATGCCATGCTTTCAAATAAAATATCTGACTATAGAAATTTGACGAAAAGTACAGTCAAATTTTTTCCGTCAAAATAGATCAAAAAATAATATGGTAAACCAAAATTTGACGATTACACTGACAACATTTGCAGCCAGAATAGTCAAATATTTGACATAGTGGCATACAGTGGAATACAAGCTTAAGGGTTTGTTGGTTTGATGAAAGCGATTGCGTGGAGAGTAACAGTGTCCATTTTCTAAACATATTTCAGATACCAATAAAACTAATTCTGGACAGATAAATAAAATGGCGTTTTGGGAAGTATTTTGTAGTTAAGTCACGAATCGTGCGTGGATGAAAATGAATTATGCGTGGAACGATTTTAATGACATTTTGTTATACAATTCGGCTTCAATCTGTTTATAGTGGTACGGATTCTCTGCTCCTTGTTTATTTACCTTTCATGTCCTATTATAGCCATCAGAAGCGGTGTGCAATATGTTGACTGACAGTTATAATAACGAGATACATTGCATGCAGCAACAATTCATACGGGGCATATCTAATCCTAATGCAAACATCGTGTCATGCTACTGGCCTGACAATAACAATAAAATCCAGCCAAAGCCGATTACTTAGCTCATTACGATATGAAACCAAAGGCAAAGCGTAGCCGCCTGTCGTACATTATTAGGTTCGACGGGTCCGCTTAGAATGCTCTAGCAGCTAGAGTGTTCTAGCCGAGCTTGTTGGCTTACAAAGTGCATAAAAAATTGCAATTTGCATGAGTAATGCGACTATGGATCACACACATCATGAACAGAATATGAATGAAATAGTGGGCGCGAATATTGCGCAAAACGGTAACGCCAACGCTAACGACCGATTTACTCTATACGACGATTTAGTACTAATTGAGCGGCACTGCGGTAATGTCAACTAAATGTACACTTTGTGCACTTTTTGTGATTTTAATCTCTTAGTGAACTAACAGAAATGTAAACGCGATGATTTTCAACTTCTCGAGAAACTAATAAAATTCTGTCGAGTTTAATGCTGCTGCTGGTTCTGTTGCAAGCCATACAGCAGTTACGCAATTGACGGAAATTTCAATGCCAATGCAAGCAGCCAACCATTTAGTGAAAAATGTAGGCAATGTGGTTGGTTGGTTCGTACATTCATTTGGCGCACACAATTGCTAAATTGACGATAATCGATTTAACTATATGGCCTTCGACAGTTTTACTGTTTTTGCAATGGAAATATTTTTATTAGAGTTGCATTTCGAGGCGTTGGGAATATTGGAAGATATTGTTTTCGGGCAACAGTCGGAAATAAAAATTCCGATAGTGCAAATTATCTTCTTCGATTTCACATTATATTTTGTTTTAATGAAAAATATAACCATTAATTCCGAACTCGCTAAGGAGATACAAACTACTGCCAATCGAAAATATTCAACTACAGCATTCAATCGTCAGACCTAAGGGATATATCGGAATTCGTTAAAACACAATCGCTTTAAACCCGGTTGGGGTTGAATATCGAAAAATACTTTGCTATTATATTTAAAGTCAATAGAACTAAAAGCAAATTCAGTATCTCTTTAGACCTAAGAGATATGACGAAATTCGTTAAAACGTACAAAACGGCTTTACACTTCTTAGGAGTTGATTATTAAAAAAATACGGAAACAAACTCTAAGCATTTATATACATTGCCTGCAGTAATAAGGTAAAAGTAAAACTAATTGCCTGTCCCGACAGACCTAAGAGATATGCCGAAATTCGTGAAAATGTATTAAACAGTTTTTGCCTCACTTTTGCAAATCTGAATTTAATTTTGCTTAAATTATTTTTTTAGTACAGTCCATTCCTGAAATACAAAGTACACCATCCACCGTACTATCATAAATTTTATTTTACTAAGCTGTCCCTATAAAAATCAGAATTTTTTCCTTTCACATCGCACTCTTGTCTTTCAAGGAGAATCCTTTGAAAATTTTGTGTTTTTTTACTGGTAGTATTCAATATTGTGGGATTAACCGTTCATGAAATATGGATCTTGTCTTGTCTCGATCGCATTGTTTTTAAACCCACTCCCGAATCCATTAACCCAATTTTAAATTTGGAAATGACTCAACTCTCATAGCTCTACATAAAATTAAAGGTTTAACTTCCTACCACTTCCTGAGATATAGAAACCATAATTTTTCGTTTAAAAAGCTTCTCCACCCTCCGCCTTATACCACTCCAATTAAAGGGTTCCACCCAACCTACCCACAAAAAAAATTTAATTGAATACCCTTTTGAGATACGAGCCTTCAAACACGTTTGCGTACGATAGACGGAGTATTTCAAAGTTTCTACCTGAAACGTGAAAATATAAAATTTGAAGGTAGCAATTTTTTTTGCAACTTCTGGTCAATCACAAAAATTTATTATTAAAAAATAATAAAAAATATAATAATTGTTTTTGACGGTGAATAAAAAATTTAGGGATTGGCAGTTGATGACAGAAATTATCAGAAAGCAATCGTCAGTTCCGACCATTGGTGTAATTAAATTTTCTAACTGCTGTGTGTTTCTACGACCAAACTTATAAAAAAAATTCAAATTAATACTGATTTGTGTATACGTGAAGAAACAATAATATAAAAAAAACTGCCAACGTCTTAATACTATGTAGGGGGGGTTGAATATCGATAAATGCTTAAATCGGTTTTTCCCCGATTATAGTTAAAGCCTTTAGAAGTGAAAGCGAGTTCCATATCTCATTAGACCTAAGAGATATATCAGAATTCGTTAAATTATACACAACCACCTTACATCCTCTTAGGGGTTGGATATCGAAAAATTTGTAAAATGTTTTTAGATGCTTATTAAAGAGCGCGAACAATACTTTATTATTTTTTAACACCCTATGTTTTTACAAAGGCATTCCAGAGTTCCTGCATAGTTGAAATTATTATTTATTACTTTATTAATTACTACAAATAAACTAATTAAAATGTCGTACTGTTATGCGCTTTTTCATTTCAAATGATTCGAAAGTAAATCACCAAATTATCTCTTTAAAAGTTATAGTTCAGTTCATATCCAGTTATGAATCTTTATTACGATTAAAAAATTATGAATCAAATTTCCACAAAAGCGTATGTAAACCAGGCACTTTAGACATATTTTGGTGAACGTTTAGCCAATCGTTTCTAAATCACGTTTAAGATTTGTAAATGAATGTTCATTACATACGTACAGCTAACAATCAATTTTGAGTCCAAAGTGAATTCGATTTTGAAAAATTATATGAATTATTAGTGAATCTTTTTTGAATTGAAAAACATATCGAAGTTTGTAAATTTCGCTTGCTCTTGCCATCGACACTGGCTAATTGTTGATTCTTTCTAATTTCCTCGATAAAATATCAGTCGTTTTTTTTTATTCAATTTTTCTTCACCTTTGGTGAATCCACACTAAAATTTTTTTTACAACATTCGATTTTTCTTCGCCTTTGGTGATGTTTGCTGAGATAGATGTACACATACAAAATTCTTGAAAATCAATTATATTTGTTTCTAAAAACATTTTAAAAAAACTTTTAATTTCGAAAATATACAGACTTTTAATTCAACCCTTAAAGCTGCTCTTACACGAGCGATTAAAATTGCTCAATTTGCAGCAATATTAGACGTCACAAAAATATGATGCAACACACAGCAACAATAGCAACAGGCGATGTGGATAAACTTTTCATCAACTCGTTCCTGAATTGTAATGAGCGATATTGACCAATATCTAGCAATTCAGCAATAAAGGCTTACACGAGCAATTCAGTCTATGAACAAAACGAAAGCAAACTTGACGAACAAATCTAAAACTTAAAATAAAACATGGAAATATTTGAATTCCAAGCCATTATAATACGAAACTTGACAAATAAATGCAAAATTCAAAACAAAACTTGGCAATTGAATCACCGAACGAGGACAATTGCCAGCAATCTGTGAAAACATTGCCACATTGCCGAAATATTGCCGCAACTAGCATGATATTGCCCTGTATTACTCCATTAATCGCTCCACTAGTTCTGGTAATAGTCGTCGGGCAATTAATTGCTCGTGTACGAGCGTCTTTAGTAGGTGGTAGGTTGTGATAGAAACCCTTGAGACTCTCGATAGAACTATAGATGGTTAGAGAAATATTAAAATATTGGTTTTATAAAATTTTAAATTTAGACATTACGGATCAGATTTTCGTAGAAAAATTGGCGAATAGATTTAGATTTTGTAGATTTTTACCTATTTTGGAGGAACAATATTTTTTGTATACATGAGTCGCATTAGACCATATTACTTCTGTCTTCTCAGTAGATTCTGGCGTCCCCAAGGTTCAGGTCTATCGCCTACTTTTTTATAGATTTTTTAGCAACTCTTATTCCAATTCCTAATTTTGTAGATTAGATTGGGACTATGCTGTGAGGTCAAGACTGATCTGATGATTCATATCTGATACTTCACAGTAACTGATACTCAAACTGATACCAATAAATTGTGTCAAGTATTTTGTATTACTTGTTGTGAGAGGGGTAAACTGTAGCAACTATGCAAACATCTATGATTCCATTGTGGTTTCCTACAACACTATATAACTGTCAATATGAATTTGGAAAGTAAATAAGATAGTGAAGTGTTTCTATCAGACTGTATCAGGTACAAGAACTGTCACGTAAAACTATTAGAGTATTAGGTAGCTACTTAAAAATATCTGATAATGTAAACGGTTGTCACAACCCAACTCTACTTAGAACCAACAGTCTTCAGTTGTCTAGCTGATTGTCTAAGAGGCTTAAAGAAAAATATTAATTGTTACAATTCGTACATAAAATTGCGTTGAATCGTTTTGAGGTAAGTTCTATGAATGTCGCACGTGTAACACCCACAAGAATTTCAACAATATCTTCTCTTGTTGGACTTTCCCAGAGAAATCGAAAGTTTGTAATAGGAATTTTCAATTAAATCGACATTCTGTCGCTCTCTAAAACAAGCAAAAAAAAGCTAAAAACGTCTTAAGATTGTGTGGTACTTGACAAATGACACCCAAGTATCGTTTTGACAAAATGATGTCGACACTAAAATAATCACCGCTTACGATCGCAACACTATAACGCAATTCGATTGATGAATGGAAGTAAGAGTTCCGTAGCAGCACTAAGTTAAAATTTTTTTGCTTCAATATCTCGTAGGATAATTATGTACACGGCATCTTAAATTTTTTTATTCTTCCTCACAATAATTTGAAAGAAGCGTGTGTGTATCATATCGATATGAAAATGATCGCAAACACATCATAGTACACACAAAATATATAACAAAGGCGCACAAAGTGATCTTCGATCGTACGCAACAAAAATAATTGCACTGAAAATATTATGGAATAATGTCTGCACGATCACTTTCAATCAAAATTGTTATATTATGATCGCGAAATTGAAAACGCTTTGATCTTTCACGTTTGTGTTTTTCTTGCCTTTTTTTTCTTGATATTTAGTATAAAAGTCTTGCGATCGCTGATCACTTAGAATGTTCGCTCGTACGGACCGGCGTCACTATGAGATTGTGCGCTTTGTGTATATAAACAAGAGCAATAGCAAACAAACGCTTCGCCATAACAATAAATTGCCATGAAAGTGAAATATCTTCATATGAGCCGAGAGTGTGGAAAATTGAAAAACAAGATCATCAAGTTACATCTTCATATGTGTATACAGAATAATACAGAGATTGTGAAGATCGCACTTTAAAATCCGTCTCTGATTTAATAATAATTGGATGGAGCGATGACCTCAAAATTAAATGCACTGTACGCTGGGATTCATACAACAATGTTGTTGTTTTTTGTGCGGCCCGACATCTTTGAATTCTGATCATGTTAATAATAGTCACTGTGGGATTACATTGTCACCCATCCAGAGTTAAAGATCGGTGTACGTAATGAGCGTACGATCACTTACATAGTGGCAATTCTTAGACGGAAAATATTAATGAGAATTGTCTTATATCGTTTTGAACTTGTGCATGATTGCAATTATCCTGAAATTTTGCTGTGAATTTTTTAAATTTAGTGGATAATTAATCTTTAGGTGCAGCAATTATTTACAATCACTTCAAATTATTCGCAACATTTTTTAATGTTGAAAGAGACATTCAGACGGAAACCATAAAAATTTTCTTCTTTCAAAAGATTTTTTGACAAAATTTTTCGATATTAAAAAAATATTATTTTTTTCAAAGTCTCTTTCTAAATCTGTCAATTTCAAAAACAGGAGATTTATTACCCAAAAATATAGTGCTATAAAATTATAATAAAAAAAAACAATTGCTCAATTGCGGAAATGGCTTAAAATAAAGGTGAATCATTACTAAAATGCTTAGGTTTGACCAATAATTTTACTATTATTTGAAAGGTGACAAAATAGTCCTTCATAATATCGAAAACAAAAAATAAGTCAACAATCCCGTTTTTCAGTTGAATTACTTTGTGCAAAAATCTTTCCCCTGGAATGTTTTAAGAATGGCTTTAAGTTTACTATCCCTTTACGCAAAACAATACACAAGAATTTTGGGGAACAAAATGTTTGCAGCTAGGAAATTTCTGATATTAATTAATGAAACGGAAAAAAAATCTTAAAAATATCACGGAAACGGTACGAAAACGGGCATATGTTTATATGGACACGATTTTAAGTTTAGTGTATTCTGCTTCTAACTTTATAGCAATTCACACACAATTTCTTGAATACATCTAATGTATAATTTGTTGGCATATCACTAACCTCTTTATTTTTCGTTTCAGGTTCGTTCCAATTCTGAATATTTTATTTTCAAATCTTCGATTGTAAGTACACACACAAATACTTAGGACATGTTTTTAGTTTTTTGACTAGACTAGATCGTGAAATACTCGTATAATATTTTGAATTTTATATCTTGTTGAAAAATTTCATAATCAAAATGTTAAGATTGAGAATGGAATTTTTTCATGATAAGCTACCATAGAAGCAAATTTGATTAAATGTTGGTTGTTTTCCGGCGTCAGTAGGGTTTCTGGTGTGAAACCCCAACACGAAATCCTCGACTGCTGATTAATCGCTGTCCTTGAGGACATGACAGTTGGAAAACACTTCACTGGAATACGCCAGTCTTTATAAGATTGTGTTGGACTAGGTCCGAAGGAGCTGTTTCGTCATCGGAGGGCATAGACTCGTCAGAGGGTGTATCATGCCTACTATCCGAAACACCCTTACAGCTGGTGGAATTACTGAGCATAATTTCTATATATCGCACTCGAAATCAAATTTACGATAACGAATTATAAACTTTATAAACTTTATACAATTTCCTGCCATCGTAACCCTATACTAAAGGAGGTGGCGCTTGAAGATCATCTAATATTACAACCAATTTGGTGGAATTTTTGGTTGTAAGCCAGGATATATAGAGCTAAACGCTTGATGTTACAGGATAGCTTAAGCGGCAAATACACAATACAACAGTTGTACCGACTTATGTTGTTGCGATATATGATCAATGGTACGATTTGTTTACAACTTTCTTCCAATATGCATTCAACCGCAGGTTTTCGGTTGAAAGCGCACAATCGTACGATATCGGTCAAACCGTTGTTCATACGTCGACAAATCGGGCCAATAATTGGTACAACCGTTGTATCGCGTATTTGCCGCTTATCTTTTGTAAAACTAATTCTATCTTTCAATTCTATTACAATTTAAACGGTTCGCCCTTGTCTAATATTAATGTTATTAAAGATCTTAGTATGTGGTTTGATGATTCTTTCTCATTCAAGCATCACTATGATCTATGTAATTCTCATCATCGTCATCAATGGCGCGACACCCCAAATCGGGCCCCTGGCCTCCTGAAAGTTTCTGGACAGCCGTCTTTTTTTCTGGTGATGCGTTGTCGGCGCCTCGTCCAACCCCTGGCTTGGAGGGCCAGTCTTACTTATTTATTAGGGAGAACACACACAATGGATCCTTAGTGATCTCTCGTGATGGGCTGTGGTACAGTGCTATAGTTCACTCCTCTAAACCTAATCTAACCTAACCTCCTTATTTATTACACCCCGGTAGGAAAAGGGTGGGAGTTTTTAGCTAACTATGACATGTTGGAGTTCCCCAGCTATGCTGCGAGTCTAAAGGCCTAAACAGAACACGGACCTCGACCGCGACTGCGCAGTCCCTGTCTTTAGAATACACAGGACTGTATGGCGATGCCCACAATACCAACTTCGCCTGCGACTACGCAGTCGTGCTACACTCTAATTCTAAAACTGCGGTTGTAGTGTCGGAATTCAATTATTACCCAGCAGGAAAAATTTCGTATACTATACGTCGAAACGAAACCGTATGCAAGTCATATAAGTGGTTTTTTGGAACGATATCGCTGTTTGCTGTATATATTTACTATTATAGTATGTATGAGCACTATATATGGAATATTTATATGAACCCTTCAAAATGAATTGAATTCTGCTTACATTTAAGAGGAGAACGCGATAGCTTAGTATGGTAAAAGCTGATCCCCATATTATTATACCATACTGCATCTGACTCATAAATAGGGAAAATAATATAGTTCGCTTTAACTTTTCAGGTACGTCTTTCCCGATTTTACGGAATATTCCTGCAATAGTGGCCAGGTTCCGCCTTAGTATGTCAATGTGGAGGTTAGCTTTGAATTCAGCACTATACCTAGATACTTGAAGCTATCAGATTCATCAATTATTTCGCAGATGAAAACAATGCTAATATCAGTTGACGAAGACTTATTAAAAACGATATATTTAGTTTTTTTTTGGATTCGCTGATAGCTTGTGAGCATTGATCCAAACATTGATTTTATCGAGGTCGCGATTAATATCGTTCTGTAGTGCGTCAATGTCGGGTGAAGCGTAAATTAATGCTATATCATCTGCATATAGGAAAATGTTTTCTTTTAGATTCAACTCTGTTATGGAATTCGTATAGACGTTATACAGGACAGGCCCAAGAACTCTTCCTTGTGGGACACCACTGCTGACGGGAAGAAGAGAGCTGTTCATGTTGTCAATAGTAGTATACTGGAGTCTAGAAGCTAGGTAGCTCTTAAACCAGTCATACGACGTTCCTTGAATACCGATCGCAGATAGTTTCCTTAACAGAATGTCGTGGTTTACCGTATCGAACGCTTTTGATAAGTCAATAAAAACAGCAACAGTAAATAGTTTTCTATCGCATGAAGACTGAAGTTTAGATACGACGTCAAAAAGTGCTGCTTTAGTGTCCGACTGCGACCTAAACCCGTACTGCTTCTGTGATAGAGCTCTATGCATTGTTAGGTGATCTTGTAACTTCGTCTTGACAACTACTTCCAATATTTTGTTGATGTTTGATAGTATGCTGATCAGACGGTAATTGGAACATTCGCATCTAGAACCTCCGTTGAACACTGGGATGATCTTGCTGACCTTCCAAGCATCTGGGACAACTCCTTCGGTTAGAGAAGAGTTGATGATTGCGGAAATTGGTTCCGATAGAAAATCTTTGCAGTCTTTCAGTAATTTGGTAGGTATCTTATCGTGGCCAGCAGATTAGCAATTTTTAAGGTTTGTGATAACGGTTACTTTTGAAAATATAAATTATGATAATATAATGTCTACCCTGCGACTCTCAACCTTATCTAGCCGTAGAGAACAATCTGAATTAATTTTTCTATTTAACGCTCTAAATGGCAACATTGACTGTATGCTCCTCAACTTCTAAACCTTCTGAGTTTTCGTGTACCTAAGTTTAGAACTGGTTTTCAGGACACTCTCATTATTGACCCCACCGAACTTTATATGGTCTGTAATGCTGTTATGACACTGGCTATTTTCCTCGCTAGAAAAAAGTACAATAATAGCCAATCGTGTGACAAGGCGAACAACATTAATATAAAGAGATACTGCTCTTTCCGACGCTAGCGGCATCTAGTAAACGAAATTAACAACTGGTTTGTTAAGAAAAATACCGGTTCTGGCACGTTTCATAACATAACATGGCACTTTCCATAATTTATACGTACCGAACTGTCAAAAAAAAGTCTGTAGCGGCTGGAAAATCTAGCCGGCAGTGGATTTTTCTAGGATTAACTGCTAGAATGTTGCGAAACACTGCTCGAATGCGCTTTGTTGCCGCTTTTTTTTGACAGTTATGGATTGTTTTTTGACAGTTACTCATGCTGTTATGACACTGGCTATTTCCTCGCTAGAAAAAAGTGCAATAATAGCCAATCGTGCGACAAGGCGAACAACATTAAAAGAAAGAGATACCGCTCTTTCCGACGCTAGCGCAATCTAGTAAACGAAATTAACAACTGGTTTGTTAAGAAAAATACCGGTTCTGGCACGTTTCATAACATAACATGGCACTTTCCATAATTTATACGTACCGAACTGTCAAAAAAAAGTCTGTAGCGGCTGGAAAATCTAGCCGGCAGTGGATTTTTCTAGGATTAACTGCTAGAATGTTGCGAAACACTGCTCGAATGCGCTTTGTTGCCGCTTTTTTTTGACAGTTATGGATTGTTTTTTGACAGTTACTCATGCTGTTATGACACTGGCTATTTGCCTCGCTAGAAAAAAGTACAATAATAGCCAATCGTGCGACAAGGCGAACAACATTAAAAGAAAGAGATACCGCTCTTTTCGACGCTAGCGGCATCTAGTAAACGAAATTAGCAACTGGTTTATTAAGAAAAATACCGGTTCTGGCACGTTTCATAACATAACATGGCACTTTCCATAATTTATACGTACCGAACTGTCAAAAAAAAAGTCTGTAGCGGCTGGAAAATCTAGCCGGCAGTGGATTTTTCTAGGATTAACTGCTAGAATGTTGCGAAACACTGCTCGAATGCGCTTTGTTGCCAGTTTTTTGACAGTTATGGATTGTTTTTTGACAGTTACTCATAGTTTTGCTGTTCGGACTGTCTCTCTCATACAAATGTCTAAATTGTATGTTAAAGTCTCTATCCCTCTCCATTTGGATTTTCTAGCCGCTTTAAAGCCGCAAAAATAGCCAGTGTCATAACAGCATAATTAATGCTATTTTCAAATTTAAAACAAGTGCAATAAAAGCTAATTGTGCGACAAGGGTACCAATGAGAGATAGCGGCATCTAGTAGACGAAATTAGCATCTGATTTGTTATAAAAAATACTGGTTTTAATGCGTTTCATAACATAACATGACACTTTCCATAATTTATACATAACGATCTGTCAAAAACAAGTCTGTAGCGGCTGAAAAATAAAGTTCGCAGTGAATTTTTCTTGGATGAACTGCTAGAATGATGCGAAACACTGCAGGAATACGCTATGTTGTGGATTTTTTTTTACTGTTTCTTATATTTTAGCTGTTCGAACACCAATGTCTAAATTGTATGTTAAAGTCTCTATCTCTCTTTATTCTTCATTTCAAAATAGACAGTGTCATAACAGCATAACCTGGAGACTTATCGAACCCTGTCTTTTCGCCACGAATACATTTTTCTTTGTTTAACTTGCAGTCGTTCTATTTTAAGAATCCTGAAAAAAACTTAAAGAAACTTTTTTTTATGACAGATTTAAAACCATTCTGATAACTACAAATGTCAACGACATTTTAGCAGATATCAAAACTGGCAACTCATGAAATTTAACGTTTCTTACCAACCTGTTTTTACGACTGAATTTTTTTTCCCCCCGTTGACAATGATGCCATAATCTCAGAACTTTCGACTGCTTCCCAGCGAGAACCTTCCTTGCATTTGTCGAACACTCCCAAAAAAAGAAAAAAAGAATTACATTTACTGCAGAAAATGCTGTCGTAAATTTAACGATATCGCTGCAAGTGCAAATACGATTTTATTACTCTGCACGTAGCCATCGAGCGATGTGCAGAGAAAGGGTACTTTGTGTACTTTCCTTTTTGCGTTGCTGATTGTTTGGTCAACGCTCTCATAATTCCACCCAATTTAAACGGAGTGTCCTTAGAGGTTGATGCCCCGGACAGTTCGTATCCAAGTGGTTAGGTGGTCCGGAACAGCAGCACCATATAGTCGTCACCTCCACACGCTTGACAACAGACAAAGGCCAGCCAATGCGTCAAGCTGGAAAGGATCATAGAACTGCCAAGCCAAAGCGAAGTGTCATGTGTGGGGGATGTGCGAGCTGTGTGTCACTTTCAATTAGTGTAGTTTGTGGGCGATTTCGTGCAGCAAAAGCTCAGGTAATGTAAAAGAAGAAAGCCATTAAAGTTTTTTTTTTATATGTCCGCTTGCAACGCAAAAATGTCCATTTTTGGGTGAGATTCCGCGTTTAATTTCACAAGTGTGAAAACGATATGTCTGAAGACGAGCTGGTCACTTTTGTGTTTTGCAATATTTCACGGGTCTTTTTTTTCCGGGCTTTGATATTTGTTCAATGTGAACATGAGCATGTGAGGTTATTGGGATAGCACCAACCACACGGTTGAATGACCATCGTATTGCCGAACTTAACAATGAAAGTTATGGTGTGCGAAATTAAGACCTTTTTTCTGCATAATTTCATTATATCAAGCGATATTCTGGTAGCTAAAGTATAGATAAAAATTCAAATCACGAATTATTATTAAGTGAACGGCTCGATGATGCTTCAAAATATCTTTGATATTAATGTTTTGAACGTGATTATAATTCGTTAAGACCGAAGTTAGTTGAGACGTTATCCAACCGACCAATCGTACAAAAATTGCCAATCTTCAGGTAAAAAATTGACTGAACATTTTTTTTATAGGAAAAATTATCGAATAAAAGAACGGTAAACTAACCCACTCTTAGCGTGTGATGATGATTCAGAGAATTATATGGTAAAAAATTTGAAAATATTAAAGACTTTTTACAGAAAACCACAACCCAATAACAAATTTGGTTTTTGTGCCCCCCCCTTTTTTTTGATAATAATACGAAAAAAACACTTCTACCGTCTGCGTCAGTTCTGTTTCACCACCACCTTCTGTTTACCTTTTTCCAACGGGTGTTTACTTTTGTATTGTGCTAATAAATCGGACCAGACTTGCAAAAAACAATAAAAAAGTACCGAAAAATCGCAATAACCACAAATATATAAGTGAAACGTGATGACCAAAAAACCAACATACTTACACATATTCCAGTTCATTAACCTTTTGTGCAGCATATCAAGCGGAGGTCTTACCTTTTGTTTATTTCAAATCGTTAAAAGTGGACAAAAATGCATTTATACTGTATTTTTTCAATGCGGTCAAAACAAAGGAAAGAATTAGTGGACCTTGAACTGTCTTTGGAAGGCTGAATTTTTTTTTTTACATAAAACAAGTTTGACTTTTGTCCAATTTAATGGAAGTCTACAGAAATATTTACATGAACTTACGCTCCTCAATCGTCTTAATAGGAAAAAAAGTTGCGTGCTGTGTATGGTGAGGAAGTTTTAAAAGAACGTCAAAACGTTAGTGTCAAAATTGGTTTGCTAAAATTGGTTCTGGTGATTTTTGACACCAAGATTAAAAAGGCTCTGGTCGTCCCGTTGAAGTTGATGAGGCAGAAATAAAGGCAATAATCGATCGATTCCGATCGACATAGCAAAACGCGTGCAGAGAAACTGTATGTATCGCATACATGCATTGCAAAGTGTCTAAAACAATATGGCTACGTTAAACAACAGGACTTATGGGTCATTGGCGGATACAGGGGGGGGGGGCGGAGGGGGCGGCCGCCCCCCCCAAGACCAATTCCGAATTTTCTAAACATACATACTTCAACCGTTCTCCGATTTTTTTTACTCCACTGCAATGTGGACTGTAATTAGCTTTTACTGTAGTTCTACGGTGCAATGCAAAGCACAGAACAGAACCATGATGGTGAATTTACCATACACTCAACGTTTGAGTCGCGCCTCTATCCCCACCATAAAATCAACCAATCAGATGGCTCGTGCAGTCGCAAGAGTCTAACATTCTTCAACTTTTTCTCCGACGCACGTTTCCATATGTGTACACACATGCAATGAACTGTGGTACCCCACAATTCGCAGCTCATAGTATTTCTGTCGTTTCGCACTTATAGGCAAGTTGCGCCGCAAAGGCATTTTGAGTGTAAATTATTTTCAACACAGCAAAGAGCACAGCAGTGTAAACGCACTATGATAAAAAGACTACAAGACAATATATTACGTAGGTCATAGGGTCATTCCATCAAGAACCGCCAAAAATGACGAAATTTCTGACCTTACCATCTCCGATTCTTTTAAAAATTTATACTTTATGCTTTATGCTTTATACTTTAAGAACTAGTCAAAAAAATAATTGAAATTAAATTTTTTGTTTCTATCTCATTTTTTTTGTTAATTATAGTACGAGTATGTTAAAGTTTTCGCAAAAATGGTGTCCGAGTCCTCTTTGAAAATTCATATCTCTGGTAATTTTTATCCTGGAATAATAAAATATGGCTTATTTTAAAGGGGAAGGTTGTCGCAATAAAAATTATCTTAGAAATTTTTTTCAAGGATAATGATTTTGTCCTTTATCCTTGAATATCTCAAAACGGTTTTTTTTTTATTTTTTTATATTTTGTAGGTTATACTGTTTTTCAAAACATACCAAAAAATTAACTTGGGATCTCAATGGGATCGGGGTCAAAAAAATCGAAGAACATTGTAGTCTCAATTATTTTATAGAAAAAGGGTCATTTAATCAAGAATCGCCAAAAGTACGACCTTATCATCGCCGATTCTTTTGAAAATTTGTGTACTCGAAGAATTAGTGAAAAAAAAAATGATTTCAAGTTTTTGTTTCTATTTCTTTTTTTTTTTGTTAGTTATAGTATGTTAAATATTTCCCAAAAAAGATGTCCGAGTCCTCTTTGAAAATTCATATCTCTGGTAATTTTTATCCTTGAATAATAAAGTAGGGCTTATTTTAAAGATTGTTGTTGTTTTTGTTAGTTAAAAAATGAGATAGAAACAAAAATTTGAATTTCAATTATTTTTTTCACTAGTTCTTCAAGTACAAACATTTTCAAAAGAATCGGAAATGGTAAGGTCACAACTTTGACGATTCTTGATGGAATGACCCATAATAAGATGAAAACAATATGATCCCGTTTTTGCTAAGTGCGGTCTATGTAGCTAAATTCACACAGAACTTGATCAAACAAAATAGCCAAATCAAAAAAATTCATTCTCGATCTGGCAACTGCATCACAATCACACAGAATGTGTGCCGTGGTTTCAGATGTGATATCACAGGCACAGGCTTAGTACTGGTGCCAGAGTTGCCAGTACTGGCTAATGTTGCGGTCCCAGTATGTGGCCAAGACCAAATCATTGCCGAGCCAATGTCGATTTGATCACATCGGTCCTACTCTTGGTGAAACTCTGGCCCGATACTGGTCCTCAGTAAAGAAAAAAAAAATTTAATTATATATTTTTTTTTTTTTTTATAATTTTAAAACTACGAATTGCCAATTCTAGGCCCGACATAGGCCCAGCAACTCGGACCAAAGTCGACTCAGATCAAGTGGGACTACTGATCACCAGGATTGGCCCGACACTGGTCTGGTAGTTTGTCAGTACCAAAACAATACCGATCGACAAGTCTTGGCGGACAATGCAATGCCAATTCTGGGCAGTGTACGAAACTCTGGTTGGACTTCGGCATTTCGCACATGGGATTGAAATAAATAGCTAAATGGAAGATTTTTGGTCACTGTCAGAGCATCCTATATATTAAAGCTATAAAGGAGACATTTTTCTCCATCAAGATCCGACCACTGTTGGGTTTTTATTTATTTAATAACCCAATTGTGGCCGAATCTTTCTTGGGGAAAATGTGTACTGCACGGTTTTTACATAAATGTAGAAGGCTCTATCACTATCAATAATAGAAACAGGACACTTTTTTTCACAATATACCTACTTAGGATAGAATAATAAAAAATCACTTGACGCACGGAAAACTTACTCTGTCTCGAACCAAAAAACACAAACTGAACAAAACACAACTTCGTTGTTTCCACGAAGCGGACTCAGTTAGAAAACACACCGAAACCTTTTGAAGTTACCACTTCTGGTCGGGAACCGAAAAACAGAACAGAAACAGTCGAAAAAAGCACGAGTTTGTAAAAAAATTATGAAAAGTCAAAGAGTTGTTTTTTTCGAGCTTTTGCTGAGTTTTTGTTTTGTCCGTTTGGTGGAAAATCGGCATAACTGGGACTTTAACTGACAGATTTTCATACAAAACTTCCAGTTAGAGTTTAACTGAAGATCGTAATAATGGCCCTTAATAAACGTAACGAAACTGATCCATGTTTAAAACGATTGATAACTGGTGACGAAAAATGGGTTGCATACAACAATGTCAGTCGTAAAAGATCGTAGACCAAGGACTAGGAACCAGCTCAGACAAGATCGAAAGTCGATATTCATCATAAAAGATTATGTTATCAGTTTGGTGTGATTACAAAGGAATTGGCTGCTTTAAACTTTTACCACCCAACGTAACGATCAATTCGGATGCATACATTCAACTAACGAAATTAAATAGAAATTAAAATGACTAGAGAATGGGTCAGGCAGGGTATAGTACATTGGTGTGTAGTGTGTAGGTATGAGGTCTCGAAAACATTGCTCCAGCGGAATCGTGGGTTCAATTCCTACTCAACACATAATTTATTTAAAGGATTTTTCGGTTGCTATTAGCTTCGAAATATTAATTTAAATAGAGAACAGCGCGGAATGTTTAATAGGGTCGCTACTAGAGGATTTAACACCGAACAGATGAGTTCTGTTTACATTCTTATCAGATTCACAAATACGATTAGTGCTACCAGACAGCAGTTGATTTGTTATAGGCAACTTTGCTGTTCTAGTAAGTCGTATCATAATCAACATACTTATCACTTGCTGGAACACTACCATACCCGACCCGACGCGTGACCTTCCCATCCCTCATACCGCTCAGTTCGATATCCATAAAAAACACCTTAAAAAAGCTGGAGCAAACCAGCTTTGATCAGGTTCTAAACAGAAATTCACAAGAAAATCGTGTGGTGGATCAAGTAAGAAACAGATCGAGCCGAACAATCGTCCCGGCTGCAGATGAAGTTAGTTTGCAGACAATTTGGAGTCAGGTTATTCTGAAATGAGAAAAAAATTGATACTAAGGATGAAAAACTCCAGTTTGCTGGCCGCTATGGGGGAAAGCTTCTGTCAAACCTTTCTTTCATAGGACACGTCTTATCAAATCATCTGAAAATATTAAAACCGTCCATTCACCGAACAGGATACAGGTACATCAACCTTCGGCACTAATTACTAAAAGAGCAAACCATCATAAAAATCAAACAAAAGGAGCAACATAGCTGTGTCTGTACACATTCACAGAAATACCCGTACTTTTATGGAAAAAAAATTAGTGTACTCTTTCAGTATAATCTGCTCCTAAACTGGAAGGACCAAAAACTGACTGGCTGATGATGTTGAACGCTTTGGATCTTCCTAACCCGGCCCCCTTTTTTAATTACCCTAAAGCATAATCACAAAGATTCCAGTGAAGTAGAGGAGTAAAATGGCAATGGATGGATAGCGTTTCGGTAGGAAGGGGGGGAGTACAGCAAAGGGGTGGCATGGAATGCCACTTGGAAACAAAAACTTTATAAAACTCATGGCATCTTCTATACAGTGAGAGGAGTTCATTAACATTTCGAGAGTCGTGCAGAAATTTAACGAGAACGGGTGGCGCTTGTTTCTGAGCGAAAATCCTTTGATTTTTGTACACACAACTCGAAAAGCTTCTCTCGGGACTTATTTTTTAATTTTTATTTTTATTTCAACATTTTCCGTCCCTATATTATTTACCCCTATGTTTTTTTTAGTTCAATGACACACGTTGGTATTAATCACACCAAATTAAACAAGAAAATAGATGAGGGGGTGCAAGTAGAAATCTACTACGGAAGGGTGTACATAAAAAAATGTGATGGAGAGAAAGAAAAGGAGAAAGTTAGACGAATTAATCGGGTTTTACGCGCGTGATGGCGAGATTATTCAAAATTGCTACAATTATAGTTGAGCGTTTTTCGCACAATTAAATCCGTACCGGTTTTTTCCGCGATTGTTTCAACGACATATTAATTTGCTGCTCTTCACGACTATGCGAAGAAAGGAGGACTGTTTGAATGACAAAAACTACACGAATGGCGTAATCTGTAGTTGGATCGATCAACTCGATCCGATCCAACTTCTCAACCTGGATCGGATCAAAATTTCTCATGTAAACGCAGATCGAAAGATCAAACGCAGCGCTGTTTGACGTTTTCTCTTCATCAATAGTTGTTTTGTTTGAAAACATAACCTCGAAAAGGATGTAATTCACGACGCGGTGTTCTCAAAGTGGGTGTGTAAAATGTTTATACTTCGTCGCAAATTCATTAGCAATAATAATTGGTTTTGTAGTAATATAGAAAAATGCTAATTTTGACATTTCACTGCACTTTGCACTTGTACCATTAAAGATTTCAGGTTATGTTATTTGTAATTTCAATCCCATTTCGAACTTCTCATGTTTATTCATTCATTCATCAAAAATCTGATTACTTATAAACTCTTAAAAACTGTTTTGTTGTGCACATGCTACTTAATGTGATTAAAATCAAAATTGTAAAAAAGAGAGAAAATGAAAAAAAATAATAATAAATAATGGAAAGATAACATAAATAGATAATAAAGTAAATAATAACAAAAACAAAAAGAATAAATATTAGCTTCAGCAATAAATTTACGATTAATTAAATAATCAATGGCGCAACAGCCCAAATTGGGCCTAGGCCTTGAAGTATTGCTAGATTTACTTCATTACTAGACCAACGGAACACTAGGAGGTGAAGTGGTCAGCCACACGCTCGTCCGTGATTATTACCCCGATTTTTAACTCAGGTACTCATTTACAGCTGAATGAACTGGTAGTCCGGCAACCAGGGTTGCCAGATAGTTGGCTGCGGAACCCGCCGAGTGAGCTTATGAAATAGCCCAAAACCCGCATGAAGACTTGTAGCCCAAATACCGCGCTCAACTTTGCAATTTTAATAGACCTACTTAAACGTGTTGAACACAATTGCGATTTTGACGACGAACTGTGTTCCAGAATTCGTATAATGTATAATAAATATTTTGGTTAAATATAAGGTTAAAATTATAATTGTAAAGTATTGATTTTCAAGTTAAACATAGTTCGATTTTATTTACTACTTTATCGCTTGAATCGATGAAAATCACTTTAAGAATACGCTTTCGCGTAGACCGTCGTTTCACTCTCGCAGTACAAAAACTTATCCCCCGGCTCTGTGGCGTTTATATACTGCATGTGTTGAGTCGAGAAATTTCCAGCATATATGCGGTTGTTTGTATAGAACGCGGAAGGTTTATTACATGCGAGAAGTGTCTAAAACACGCGAGAAGTATATAGAGCTCTTTGGAGTTGTTGTTTTTCTCTGGAAACTTTAATATCAGTAACAAGTGAGTTGTTCGGGTTGTTAGAGTACACATGTAACAATAACTTTAGAGGGACTGAAATTTTTGCACCACGTGTGTTGCACCAATCCAGTAAAAAATATAATTAATACATTATGCAAAAAATAAAGGAACTCTATGATAGTCATCAATATCGGTAAATCTATTGTCTCTTGTATGTTATATTTCTAGGGGTTTCTATAACTTCAAAGAAAGTGGTTCATTTGTAGAAAGTCCACAAAAATTGAACCGATTCTAAATTAATTTTTTTTTTAATACCAGATAGATATCGTGTGAACTATTATTTTTCAATATTATGACTGGAGAACCGAAATTAAGTGGCAAAAGGATTTGTGATATGACGTAGTTTGCAACCGTTTTGAGATGAAAATCTGTGTTTGCAAAGTTAGAGTTTAATATGTGCGCAATGTTTGTAACCGGTTCATGTTGACCATAATTTGTCCGATGGTATGGTATATGAAGAAGTTCATAGCCTCTCAAGGATCGACTCGAAACATTAAAAGATAGCTCACTCAGCAGATGAGGGGAGTTAATATAGCCAAGAAGAACCTTAACAGCAAAAGTAGCAGTAAGAAGGCATCGCCTGTGCTCAAGTGACTCCAGTGGAAGTAACTGAAGGCGCTCGAAAAAGGGCGGAAGGCGTAACGGGTCTATCCATGGAAGAACATTTAGCACAAATCTCAGAAATTTTCTCTGTACTGATTCAATCATCATATTCATGTGATTCCTGCAGTAAGGTGCCCAAACTGGACACGCATACTCAAGAAGAGACCGAAAAAAAGAACAGTACAGAGTCTTCATAATATGAGGGCCATTAAACTCCTTAGACCATCGTCTCACGAAACCCCAGACGGGGTTAGCTTTGTTGACGATGTGATCGACGTGATCGTCAAAAGTAAAAAAGTTTATTAAAATGAACCCCAGGATCACGTACCTTGTCAATTCGAAGTAACGCGTTTCCGTCTAATACATACTTAGATTGAACTGGTTCATTTTTTTTCCTTTTCGATCTTTCGACCCGGTGTTGTTAAATTTCGCGATTCAAATGTCGATTTTTCAATCTTCTTAGAACCTCCATTTATACGTACTAAAGATCTTTATGCAAAATCCGATGTAGGCTAGTCTTTGCGATGTCCAATTGTTGCGAACGTCTTGGAGTTGTCAAATCTAAATTATCAACAATACTTTCAGCCCACCATCAATGTTTACAGTTGAACTGTCACTACGAGCATGAACTGGAGTCTTCGCATGACTAAGTTTGTCTTTTTGTTAAAATTGTTTGATTAGCTTCACAATTGATGAGCGACAAGGTGTTTCGCGGCGACTTAAAAACCATACACTCTTCGAACTGTCCCCGCAACATTTTCACCATTTTTTAAGTGAATTTTTCACTATTTCTGTAGGTTGTTAAAGCGTCAATCTATTCCTTTTCTTAAATCGCACAGCTTTTGGCAACTGTCAAAAAATTACAGCTTCATATTTGACAGTTCATAAATGCCGCAATGGCAGCTCTAATTGGAAAATCCTGTAGATTGTCTGACTCTGTTATTTGTTATGCTGTTATGACACTGGTTATTTTTCGTGCTTCAAAGAACTGCAATAATAACCAATCGTGCGACAAGGCGACAGAGATTGCAAGAGAGTGAGAAGATCGATGTCACCGTTTGATGTCAAACGTCATCTGCCATTTTGTGAAAAATGTATAATGCATATGTTAGAATTAACACTACAAAGATGAATACTTTCAAATTATTACTCTTTGGGGTGAAAAATTTGGTGGTTCTGAAAAGGACCGTTTTTGTATTTATTAAAAGAAAATGAAAATTTCTTGGACAGCTGACAATTGTGTCACAAAAATCACAAACTGTCAAAAAAAATGTATAGCGGCTGGAAAATGAAGCTCCCAATGGTTGTTCCTTGGCTTGAACTGCTAGAATGTTGCGAAACACTGCTCGCAGGCAGTATGTTGCCGCTTTTTTTGACAGTTTCCAATATTTTAGCTGTTCGGACTGTCTCTCTCACACCAATGTCTAAATTATATGTTAAAGTTTCTATCTCTGTTCATTTGGATTTTCTAGCCGCTTTAAAGTTCTAAAAATAACCAGTGTCATAACAGCATTACGCTCAGAGGAGCGCACCGCGCGAAAATGAAAATCCCCTTTGAATGGTGGTCCGAACTGTACATACACATACTCAAAAAAGTCTGCGTACATCTCATTAGTAAATTCTGAATGATGTTGGAATCGTATGAATCAATAATGTGATCTTGATTTAATCATTTCGATAAAAAAGCCTAAACTTCAAGAAATGTATTGAAGCAGGTTTGATTAAAAATTCCCAAAATTAACGAAGATATGGTAGTTTCAATACTTGGAAGTCTGTGAGCGGCCCCAAAAAAGTCTGCGTACACATCACAAAATTTGGGGATTCCCCGAAATGTGCAGTGTTTATGCCTACATTTTTTTATTGATACGCGTGACGATACTTCATTGGAAAATCGTTTGAGAGTTTTGCGTGAATTAAAGACTATTCTGTAATATGGAAGTTAAAAATAAGGAAATCAGTGTTAGTGAGCGTAAAGTGATAGTGAAATTGCGTGAAAACGGGAAAAGTTTTCGTGAAATCGCAAAATTAGTTAGAAGAACCCATTCCTCGGTACAAAGGGTTGTTGCTAATTACGAAGAAACCGGTTTACTTATTTCACGGCATCGATCAGGACGTCCTCCTAAACTTACAGCACGTGAACGACGGAGTATTATTAATGCTGTGAAAAAAAATCCCCGATTAACGGCGTTCCAAATTGTGCAGGACATAAAACAGAAATATAATAATACAATATGCGATGAAACAGTGCGCATAATTCTCAGGAAAAGCGGTTACCATGGTCGAGTCGCACGTAAAAAGCCGTTCATATCGGAACGAAATCGTCGAAAGAGAATGGAATTCGCCAAAACTTATGTAACTATGCCAAAAGAATTTTGGGAAAGCGTTCTTTTTTGGGATAAAAAACCGCAAATTAGTATGGAGAAAACGCTCGACAGAATTCAATAAAGAAAATTTGATTCCCACTGTAAAGCATGGTGGCGGCGGTGTAATGGTTTGGGGGTGTATGGCAGGCAGTGGAGTGGGGCAACTAGTTTTCATAGAATCCACAATGGATAAATACGTGTACCTTAATATTTTAAAAAATAATGTTAAGCAAAATGCTGAGAAATTGCGTACTTTCAGCACGATAATGACTCCAAACATACTGCTGAAATAAATAGGCTTTGGTTGGCCTACAACGTCCCAAAACTCTTAGGTACACCTCCTCAATCACCAGATGTAAACCCAATTGAACATTTGTGGGATTTACTTGAAAGAAAAATTCGACAGCATGACATAACAAACAAAGAGTCATTAAAAAATGTTATTTTGAACGAGTGGAACAAAATAACGGCCGAAGTAACATCAAAGCTTGTTCACTCCATGCAAAATAGTCTAAAGGAAGTCATTTATAGGAAAGGCTATGCTACTAGATATTAAGGTTCTTAATCTGATAAGCTAATATAGTGCATTTCAAATAAAATTAATAAATTTTTTCAGGTGTACGCAGACTTTTTTGGATGCATTTTGATGACTTCTTGGAAGAAACTTTTTTATTTTGGTTATTCTCAACAGCGAACGAGTACTCAGTTATATATTTATCTACCATATAGTTTAAAATTTTTAAATTATAAACAAATGGCAAAGGTTTTTATATTGATATGTTTGCTACGACCAGCAAGTGTACGCAGACTTTTTTGAGTATGTGTATATCAAGGCCTGACTTTTTAAATTTCAAATCTGCAATTATTCATTTTATTTCATAAGCTAAGAAACAAGGTCTGTTACAAGCCCGAAGTCGATCACCGACCAAATGTTTCCTGTTGTTCGAAATTTGTTTGTTTACATGAGTCAATTCAATGACGTATCGAGGAACGAAGCTCTGATCCTTCGATCAATGTCGTCTTACATTACAGCTACTGCGTATTAAATACTCCAGCGAAGATCACCAAGAATAAACTACTGGCCCATTATCTTCAAGTGACGGTGTACAGCATTGTTGTAGGCAATGCACGTGTGTCAATATTTGAACAATGTGGTTACTTCTGCTCCATGATTCTTTCTTCTCTGATCTCTGAAAGATATCTTTCTCTTTCTTTGTGTAGGGCCTTAAGGATAGAACGTTCGAAAAGTACTCAATTCGACCACCTTATCTTTTTTTTTATCCAACTGTCAAATTCTAATTCCAACCCTGACACTTGTTGATTAAAAATTATCATAATTGCCAAGAGTTAAATCATTTCTTGACAAAACAGTAAGAAGACCCGATTGAAGATAATCTTAAAATGGGACTCATGCGAATTTGAATAGAACAGAATGCAAACTATATACACGCGCGCAATAAAAGGGTTCAAGCAAAAGAGAAACACACCGACAATGAGGTCCTAGATAAAAGCTAGCCTCACGGACAAATGGGGGTAGTGCGAAAACTAAAACCAAAAAGAACTGCGCATACTCAGACCGCATTCGATCGTCAATCAAAAATCTCTTCATCTCGCTTCGTCGCAATTCAGGCGATTCAAAAAAGAGAAAAAGTTAAACGACGCCATATTGTCATGTGAATTGATTTCTTCCCTTTTTTTGCGCGAGAATTTCAAACTAACAAATAAAAAAAAGCCACTCGCGGACGCGAATATATGAATATAATATCGTCCATCTCAGATGCAGGAGGATCGGAAAGAGAAGGGTAGTGACGCGAGTTCAGATATGGCGACTTGGTAATGAATGCATTCATGTATGAAGTATGATGGAGGATGTGTGACAACGGAGAAAAAAGTGATGGACACAAGGGTGAAGGACACGACAACTAGGGAACTTGTTTTTTTTTTATATAGTTTAATACTATTTTGTTTTGTTTAACAATTGACGGAAAAAAATACATAAAATTTGAATAAAAAATAAAGCTGAATGAATATTTTGTGCTGGAATGGTGCGCAGATGGACAATGGTTGATCTGGTCTTTGCTGTTGCACAATCTGATGAGGTACGTGTCCCACGAAGCTTGAGGTAGATCGAGAGTAAGTTTGATGTGTAATTTGATGTCATCTATTCATTTTTGACATGAATAGAATTTATTGGGCATGAAAGGATGGACTTAATGGTTGTTTTTTTTGCGTTTTAAAGGTGGAATTAACTAGACAGGGGAGGAATTTAAAACCTGAATAAGGACAAGAAGTAATGGATGAAAACACCATGGCAGGAAGCTTGAAATTGTCATAGACTCTTGTTGATAACAACCATCATCATAAGTTTTAAAAGAGATAGCTGGTTTTTACGTAATAGCGACGCTGAAACCTTAATCAGCAGAAGGATATTGCAAGACGCAAAAAATTAATCATATTCTCGATGAAAGAATAACTTCTAAATGTAACGAATTCATCGATTTAAAGGTTGAGGTACGAATGGAACAGAATCGCCAAAAGGTTTAGATCCTAAAACAGGCTTTTCGGTTCCTAAAAAAGAAGAAGCGTTAAATTTTCATAAAAAAGGATTGATGAAGAGCGCCCAATTCTGGTCAAAAATCTTACAATCTATGTAAGTACTAAAATAATCATTTCATCGCTAGTGTGGTAGCATAAATTGAAAAGGGCAAGCTCACAACATACCGACTTCTAACCTCTTTGAATACGCAAGTAAGGAAAATAACCTCCCAGATCTCGTGAGAGAGCTTAAAAGCGACTCTATGCTCGGAATTTCACTTTTCGATAACATCGTTTCAAGGTACAAGTTTGAAGCATCATTCAAATTCTCAGCCCATAAGGACTGGGAACCCCAGTGGTCCTTATCTGGTACACGGATCGCTCCAAGCCAAGTGAGTGAGTCGGAGCAGGAGTATGTGAACAGATCAAGGGTAGATATGTATATATTATTGATATATAGGGTGTTTTTTTTAGGTGCATGAGAACTTTCGATATCGATAACTGTGGTTTGACAGCTTAGAATGTCAAACTGTGTTGACATTTCTGTTCAGTAAGGTTTGGCAAGTCATCATGATTCGTTTAACGCCAGAACAACGCTTCCAAATTGTGGAAATTTACTTTGAAAAAAATAAATATGTTCGCGAAGTTCATAGAGCTCTTCGTCCATTTTACGGTCAACATAATCGGCCATGCTGACTGAATTTTTTTTTCCAAAAATTAATCAGCTAAACATCGCCGACATTTGGTTCCAACAAGACGGCGCAACTTGCCATACAGCGCGCTTAACAATCGATTTATTGAAAATCAATTTGGTCACAACTTGATTTCCAGAAGTGGTTCTGTTAACTGGCCCCCTCGTTCGTGCGATTTAACGCCTCTGGATTACTTTTTATGGGGCTATATTAAGTCATGCGTTTATACCGACAAACCAGCAACTTTTGAAGCATTGGAAGCCAATATTGAAGCCACTATTGACGCCATACGGCCAGATTTATTGGAAAAAGTAGACAAAAATTGGACTGATCGAATGGACCATGTAACTCGTAGCCACGGCGAACATATGACGGAAATCATATTTAAAAAATAAATGCCATGAAATTATCTACCAGAATATAATAAAAAAATGGCATTTCAACAATATTTCTGTCTTGTATTATAATTTTAAGTTCTCATGCACCTAAAAAAAACACCCTATATATCTACCCTATAACTTTTGAGCGCGGAGGACGAATCAGAGCGCAAAACAGCTTGCCCAGCTCTTTCCGTGGAACTGAATAAGGCCCCATACTAGCGATACCTCTTTCTGATTCAATGGTATCGAAATTCAATTTTACAAGGCCATTCAAAGTTGTCCTAGCTGAGAGGGAGGATTGGGCCACAAACAAACCTACTCACAGATCAAGGTGTAGAAGCAGGAGTTTATGGTGTTCGCCCAAATGCACATAACATCCACTGTTTTTCAGGCGGAGACACATGCTATATCTGACGGGGCTACAAAAACCAACAAATATATATTCTCTCGGACAGCAAGGCAGCAATAATGGCCCTTCAGTCAGTTCAAATCTACTCCAAACTTGTTTGGAATTGCCTCCAATGCCTGATTGAACTCGGAAAAAAGAACAGAGTTAACCTTATTTGGGTTCCGGGACACAGCGGCTATGAAGGTAACGAAATGGCCGACTTAATGGCTGGAAAAGGTTCAGAAGCTGACTTCATGGGACCATATCAATTCTGTGGGGTATCATTAAGCACAGCTAAAATGAACATCCGAATGTGGCAAAAATCGCAAAGTGGAACTCGACACCGGGCAATAGACACTCAAAGCTTTTCATGCCAAAGCATTCGGAAAAAATAACATCTGAGCATCTGAAGTTAAGCAGACACCAGACCCGTACCCTAGTGGGAGCTCTGACTGGACATTGTCACATGAGGATTGGTCCTCTGAGTCTAAAACTTGCAGAATTTGTGATGACGAAGACGAAACACCAGAGCACATCTTCTGTGAATGCGAGGGTTTAACTCACAAAAGACTTCGTCACTTTGGTCAGGTTTTCATGGAACCATCGAATTCCTTACCATTCATTCCTTTTCGTAAAATACTAAGCTTCATTGAAAGCGCAGGGATTGAAGAGGAATCATAGTTAATCCGGGGACGTCACAATAGGCCCAACTGTGGCTTCAGTGACAGAGGTTAAAAGACCAACCCCTTTTTATCAATCAAATCTTATCTAGGGAAAATATCAGAAGAATACAAGAATCACAAGATCTTCATTCTCTCTGACAGCAGTGCGGCACTGCTAGCTCTTCAATCAAATTGCTTCAGACCCCATCGAACGTGGGATTGCCTACAACATATCAAAAATCTAGCGAAATCAAACACAGTATGGGTGCCTGGAACTTATAGTGATAGATATTGTAAGTTAATAGTCAGTTGACCATTTAGTAAAAACAGGAGCTGACTTAAAATTCACAGAGCTTTCTGCTATTCAGCGGAATACCAGTAGCTGAGAAAGACTGTTGAAATGGATTGCCATCAAAGCCAGAGAAGTGCAGAGAGGCTAAACTCTTGGAATTGGAAGGTCACTTCAAGAAACGAACTTGCGAGAATCTATAGTTTTCTTTATTATTTGACCTAATCTAGTTGTAAGTTGTATTGACTCTGAATCACCCTGTATTTTAGGTCAGTTCCAGTTTATTTTAAATGGTAATAAGGGATGATTCGTGCCCAGCTGTATATTCGCTCTGCTTGATAATAAATAAATAACATGCATATTTGTAGCGTCATACGAGTAGTTTCCAGCTCGACATCCCACTTCTAACAAATAAATCCGTTAACAACTTAATAAAATTGCGAGAAAACTCCCCGATGAGCCAGAAGCATACAAGGCTTGCAGACGACATAGAAATCATCTTACTTTCATTCTAATGGCGCCATATATCTCACTTGTGATTTTTATCCCAAAAGAACAAAAACAAAATACAAATGGCGACTCGCAATTTCTTTTTCTTTTTTTTTTTCTCCGTTGAGACTTTCGACTGGCGTCGGTGAATTTATCGAAGGAAGACAGAAAAAAAACCGCCATACGACAGATCTGACATTGGTAAAACTTAATTTTAATTTTTTACAGATCAGAAAACATGAAAGAAAAAAAATCGAGATATTGGATTAAATATGTTTATGTCCGGTTGTATTAAGATTAACGTACCGTATGTGAAAAACACCGAAAATAAAAAAAAGAGATTTAAATTAGAATCATTTGTATCTTGATTGAATGAGATATTGATCGCATTTGATTGGTAGACTGGGAAATTCGGAGCAGAAGATTAGTAAATGATAATCCTTGAGGCTAACACTAAATCTATGCACGCAACTCTGAAAAAAAAACTGACTTGGCGACCTTAATGCACTCTGCACAAAGAAATTCGAGCAATTTTTATAATTTTGCTGTTACTTTTACTGCATTTCAGCTTTGAGTTCTTTCTAAAATTTGAGTAGAATCGACATTGGGAGCAATTTATCTGTCTATAGTTGACCTTAAGTCGAAATATCTTTTTGTGCGATTTCCATATCAGGAATGAACGCCTTATGCTAGAAAGTTGAAACTTCTGTAAGCGTATATTGTTGCGAGGTAGGAGTCCGGCGGAATTAGTAAGAACGCTTTATTAATTCGCATTCAATAATCTTACTTCTGGCATCGCTTCCCGATTTCATTTACTACTTGATCGCTGTTATCAATGAATATAACTTTGTAAACATATTCGCTTAGAACTGACCGTCGACTCGCTCTAATAGTAGAAAACTGATTTGTTTACAAGCTTGGCGGCGCTTATATACTGCATGTGTTGAGACAAGAGATTTCCAGCATATTTAAATCAAGAACTATGGCAGAAATGTTGTTAAAGCATCTAAGTTGTGGCACCTTCATACAGACGGGTTATATCTATGGCCACAGGGAATAAGTAGGTAAGTCTAAAAACGAAACTATTGAAGGAAGCACTTTTTTGCAATTTTTTAAATTTGTTGACATATCATAGATCAAATAACATATAACAATAACTTTTTCACAGTGCGTGTAAGTCTTGGGAGATGACCACAGAACACTTATCCCATTTTACTATTTTTCGATTTACCAAGTTATTCCCTGTGACCACAGATATTATGTAGGGGGTTATCTTTCATTGTTTTACTGACGGCTATGCTGTAACATAATCGTCACTTTCAAATTTCAAAAACTATAAAATACTAGCCGGCTACGCTCAAGTTTGTATGGTACTTTACTATCGAAACTGCAAGACCAATGGTTTCCAATATTGCATCCCGTTTGTTTCTCCCGTTGCTTCCGTTGTTCCCGTTGCTTCCGTTACTCCCGTTGCTTCGTTGCTCCCGTTACTTCCGTTGCTCCCGTTACTCCCGTTGTTCGATTTTGTCAGACGTGCACACCGAAAATACACAAACTGTCGCTAAACTATTTGAAACACACTCATTTGTTTGTGTCGCTTGCCACCTATTGTAGACTAGTTTTACTAAAACAGAAAGCTTCGCGGGCGTACGTTCAACATATCAACAAAGTTTCATCGCAACCGGATGAATGGTTTAGGAAGGCATACGGGACAAACAAACCAACAATTAGAGCACCAGGGTACTAAAATCGCAAAAAAATTTCG
Source organism: Beris morrisii (assembly GCA_951812415.1). Classification (NCBI taxonomy): domain Eukaryota; kingdom Metazoa; phylum Arthropoda; class Insecta; order Diptera; family Stratiomyidae; genus Beris; species Beris morrisii. Next base: position 24,259,611 of record OX638311.1, read on the forward strand.
AAAAAACAATTGTTTTTGATTCGATCAATACCAAAGTTCACAGGAACCATCACGGGACTATTCTACATGTTCCCTGAAAATTTGATCAAAATCGGTTGAGCGGTTTTGGAGTCTATAGGGAACATACATACATACATCCTCTTTTATATTTGTAGATAGTTTTTCGTAAATATCTCGACTCCACTGCCACCTACCGGGTCCAAATGTTCTTAACGAATTTATTTTTATTTAAGTAATATATATTGTGAATTTGAGCCAAATCGTACCATAAATACGAAAAATCCAAATATCTCGACTGCAGTGCCATCTACCGGAAGCAAAATTAATGGAAACCTTCCTGTAGACCATACTAACATATTTTCCAAATATGGAGTCAATAGGTCTAGCGATTCTCGAGTTTTAGCCACACGTAACCCGAACGAACATTTTTATATATTAAGATAAATTTAAAAAAAAAACAGTTATAACGCCATCTAGATGTGAGAAGTAAAAAATGGCTGGATTCTCTGTTTTGTTCTTTTGGACCCTCTTATTGGCCTGACTGGGAGTGAAAGGAACGCGTCTATTATAATATTCTGCCGCTGTCGCGATAGACATTAGACAATCGTAAGATATTCTGGATGTAATACTGAACTGCTCTTTATATTTCAGTTCAGGATAAAAAACGAGAGTGCACTGTATGCCAGTTTTATAATAGGTGTATGGTTTCATTTTCAATTCAATACTCTGTAAATCATCGTATTCAAAATTTCGAATTATCCTTTATTAACGTTACCATGTAACCATGTATTCTAAGGACTTTTGTATGGAAGCCACCACAGGGGAAAAATTTTATAGCACAATTTACTTGATCATTGAAACACCTGTTATATTTTTGTCCTAAATCCAGTGATATAAAATTTTAGCTAGTACTCATGTTGTCGCCAGTTCGAACACAAGACCTGGCTTTTGTTTGGCAGCTTCTTGTCGAAGTATCTTGATTTGATATTCTTTTGTTATACAAAATATTGGATTCTTTGCATTACTTGTTCTCTGTGTGTTGAGTTGAAGTACGTGATTTAAAGACATGATTTAAGCACGTTATTTCAGGACGTTTTTATGGAAGATATTCGAAGGAGTAGAATTCTCACGTAGGCAAAAAGTATGACATAGTTGGACTCGCAGCATAGCAGGGAGAACTCCAACATGTCATAGTTGGCTGAAAACTTCCACCCTTTTTCTACCGGGGTGTAATAAATAAGTAGGACTGACCCTCCAAGTCGGGGGTTGGGCGAGGCGCCGACAACGCATCACCGGAAAAAAAAACCACTGTCCAGAAACCTGACAGGAGGCCAAGGCCCGACTTGGGCTGTCGCGCCATTGATAATGATGAGAATTCTCACTACTAACCTCTTTAATTTTTACTCTAATTCGTGTAAAATTTTCATTTCGTGGCTAACCGATTCGTTGAGTATTATTGAATTCTGGAAGATAAATACACATATTTTTTAAGGACTTTTGTATGGCGGCTGCACGAAGTATTCACTCGATATTTTTGTTGTTTCTTATTTTGGTGCAACCATTGGTTAATTAATGTGCGTCAACTATTAAATAACAAAAGTGTTTTTTTAAGAGCTGTAAGATTTGAAATTGAAATAAATCAGACACATGTCGAGGAAATGGGCCAAATTTTATCTATTCGATAGATAATGTTATGGCATCAATGATGAAAAATAATTTCGGGCATGTGACCACCACGGGAGCGTTTCAGATACCTCTTCATGGGGAACTATCCGAAGTTTAAAAAAGACAAATACAAATTAAACTAATTCCTAATCACGAATATTTATTCGTACTGATTGTAACCGATCGTGTCGAAATGCTAATGATCATCGAATTTTATTACTTTGTACGCGTACATGATAATGATGTTAGTGTTCTACTATTGCAACATTATCTTTTCCAGCCGAGGTCTAATTAAATTTCTTTAAGTTTTCGAGCCGTTAATGCCAGGTTCCGAATGACGATCGTACACATGATCGCCAGCTCAATTCGTCGCCAGTCCATCATAAAATTGTTTGCAATTGTAATAACAATATCAGAACCAAGTACTTACATGCAATCTGCGCGTTCTGCGATGATGAAAATAATTACTTTCTTGATTATTTAAAAAGAGAAGTAGAAATTAACGATCGGTGCAAACTAGTTGATCCTCTTGCGATCGGGAAGTGCTGTAAAATGCCTCAAGATAAAATTGGACATTGAAAACGTATCATCAGTCCGAGTATAAAAATGAAAATAGAAGAAGAAGGAAAAAAAACATACTAATTCTGATGATCGTACACCCAATTGGATACGCCAGTCTACATAATAATCACGAACAAGATCATTTTCTTACGTCTTATAAAAGAAATAGGAAGTCAGCTAGGTGGAGGATACTTTTTCTTCGTGTCCGTTGAATCCAAGCGAATTTACTCGATTTGTTCGACCTCGTTCAACTCGTCATTCTACAGGTTGTCTATTTGATTTACCTCCAAGTATAATAGCCAAATGTTGACATTCATGTTGTCCAGAATGACACATACCTTTTGATATATCTTTGATACGATAAATTCTCTCGATTCAAAGGCATCTTATAGAAAATACCCCAACCGCTATCTATTCATTTCTTTTAAATCGCTTCGAAATTCTATAAGATGTGTCTTGTAAGAAAATTTTTCGTAATTATAGCAAGTCATTAAACGCGAAATAATAATTGCGTTACCTGAACATGCAATTTACGAGACAGCACAACTGAGCAGCAATCATTAGAATTTTCTGATCTGGACGATGATTTCGAGAATGTATCATTCGAACACCGTTCTACCTATGGGTTCAGGATTGTGAATAGGATATACGTCTTAGTCTTAATCTTCGTTTTGATTCACATGTGAAATGCATCGCGCATATTAAAATGCTGTTTTATGGTGCGAAGAAGAACGAGGAAATGCATCCACACTTCACCGACTTAGAGGCGATATGATGAATGAGGAAACATTCGTTATAATAGGACAGTAGGAGATGTTAATGATAATCAATGGTATTCAGAAATTTTATGACATTTTTATTACTGAACGATTATTTTAACGCTAATTGGTAATTTAAAACATGCTAGGATTACGCAAGAATCACCACACAGAGAATATTTGTGAGCTAGGAGATTTAAATTTCCAATTGATTATTGAGTAGAAACAGTACTTTATTCATTTTGAATAATTTAATGCCTAAAAGTTGTGTTACACGTGTAAATATCTGGATCGACGGACCAAATGTGTATGAATCGATTCTGGTCGCAATATGATATGTGAATCTTCGTCTTTCAGTATTCAGTATTATTGAGTAGAAACAGTACTTTATTCATTTTGAATAATTTAATGCCTAAAAGTTGTGTTACACGTGTAAATATCTGGATCGACGGACCAAATGTGTATGAATCGATTCTGGTCGCAATATGATATGTGAATCTTCGTCTTTCAGTATTCAGTATTATTGAGTAGAAACAGTACTTTATTCATTTTGAATAATTGAATGCCTAAAAGTTGTGTTACACGTGTAAATATCTGGATCGATGGACCAAATGTGTATGTTTCGACTCTGGTCACGACATGATATGTGAATCTTCGTCTCTCAGATTTACGTAGTATTGTTGTCAAGCGTACACAAGCGTGGACTTCTTGTCTTGCACTCTAACTGAAAATTTATTTATTAGCGTAGAAACTTCTTTATACTTAGGGCTAAGTAAACTGGTAAAAATCAATTATTGGTGAGAGTTCATCTGATTTCGAATTAAATTAATCTTTTTCTGAGTATCGTCTAGCTTGACGAAAAATTGGAATCGGCATTTAGGCCTCCAAAGAGGCTCATTCCATCACTGTTAGCTTGGTGAAAACTTCAAACTCAAACGCCCAGTCAGGGGAGGGGGCTTGAAAGGGTAATTGTGAACGGTGTTTTTGATAATGGGTATTATTGACAAGCAAGTAAAATTCGGTATATGGAAAAGCGGTGGAACCTGTTGTAAGTGTGATCCAAACCCACGACCCTGGAATGGTTGACTAGTATTTTCACGCTAAACTACTGAGGCCATCTCTTAGGAAATAGCAAAACGATGTCTATGTTTGAAAGACCAAGACATCAGTGTGCGGGACCAAGACTGAGCTGTCCAAAACAAAGAGGTGAGTGATCAAGACCTATAACAAGTGAATGAGGCTTGTGTAGTTCGCGAACGAACTAGTTCAGAAGAGCGTTCCCATAACTGAAATGAACGAACTAGTTCACAGTCAGTCCCGCTCCTAGTTCGTTTTTAATAGCCGTTCGGAACTCTGTGAGACAATGTATTACATATACTAGATCTAGTGTCTATTTTTTGCTCATCATGTTCTACTAGATCTACTCACCTTTTGCTTTTTTTGCTCATCATGAAGAACATGTTCCACTAGATCTCATCATCAATGGCGCGACAGCCCAAGTCGGACCCTGGCCTCCTGAAGTCATCGTCTCCAATCGTCTCGATCCAAAGACCGCGTCCTCCAGCTGCTAATTTTTTAGATGACTTTGCTGTCTTCATCAACCGAGTCTTCCCATCGCTTGCGTGGTCTGCCTACTGGCCTGTTACCACTCGCTTTGCCTTTAAGAGCACGTTTGGGGATTCTTCTGTCTTCCATCCGCTCTACATGGCCAGCCCACTGCAGTTTGATGAACTTTGAAGCTTCTGGCTCCTTGAAGAGTTGATACAGCTCATGGTTGTATCTTATTCGCCAGTCCGTTCCTTCCTTTACGGGTCCCAAAAATTTCTTCAGGTTTCTGGACAGTGGTCTTTTTTCCGGTGATTCGTTGTCGGTGCCTCGCCCAACCCCCGACTTGGAGGACCAGTCCTACTTATTTATTACACCCCGGTAGAAAAAGGGTGGGAGTTTTCAGCTAACGGTGACATGTTGGAGTTCTCCCAGCTATGCTGCGAGTCCAACTATGTCTACTAGATCTACTGACCTTTGTTTTTTGTTGCTCATCATCTTCTACTAGATCTACTGTCTTCGAACTACGACTACTCATCACTGAACTCCTCTGAACTAATGAACTATGAACTAAAAGAACGAACTAGTTCGCGAGGGATCGGGAATCGGAAATTATCGCTCACTATGATGAACTAAAATGCGCAAGCCTAAAGTGAATCGTATTTTCAAATGCGGTTTATGGAATTATAACTTTTAAGAACTAGAATTCAATTGAAATTATTAAAAAATAATTATTCCATAAATCTTGTATACAAAATTAAGAAGAATTCCAAAACTTAACTGTGCTAGACTGAGACGAAGTCATGTCAGTGAAATAAGTACCTTTATCTCGGTCTGTCATAGCTGTATGTATTAAGAAAACTACCCTCAGTCGTGCCCATTTCACTATTTGAAAATAATAAAGTAAAATTAATTTCATAGATAAGGTTTCGTTGATAATGGGAGAACTCCAGTATCCTTTTTCGAAATACATGAGAGGAAACCGTAATCCATAAGGGCGGCGCTGACTAATTAGTATCAGGGTAAAAACAATTTAAAGCTAATTGGGATAATTAAATAAAAGGAAAAGGTCAAAAGGATTAATATTCAATCTAAGTTTGTAAGATTAGTTAAATCAACTTTTGCTCGTACAGTGCCTATTTTAGTCTGTAATTGTCCTTATAACTAGACAGATGAGAGATACGGGTGACGAAATTTGTGACCTTACTATCACCGATTGTTTTGAAACTTTATACACCCTGAATTGCGTCATGGCAGGTCAAAGCGCATTGAGGTGGACATTTTTGCTTATTATTCAACAACTTAGTCAGTGTGAATCCATCAGATGATTGGTGTCAATCCATCAGATGGTTTTGAAAGAATATTGGCGAGAAATAAAGTAGGTGGTAAAGACATTTTTTTTTATATAATTACAAATCATAAGAAATAGTCCCGGCAAATATTTACAATTAAGAAAATTTTTTTTACAAAAATAGATAAATAAAAAGGGCAAAATCTCTTGATGTTGCGATTGATATGATTTTTGCGCTAGCGAAAGCAATTTCATAAAAGGGGCCCAGGTTTCCATATTCTTCTCATTCATGCCACTAAGAGAGAACTACATTCCTCCCCTTTTCGCTAAATGGTTAAAGTTTTAATTTGTACTGTCTTGTATTTTTTGCAGAGTATCTTTTTGTTAAAATTATAATATTGTTGAAATTATTTATTCCGTATATTCGCAAAATATCAATTGAATTGAACTATTTTTGATCCGTCGAGCCGAATTTGAATCAGGGACCCATGGATGCCAGAAAAAGTGAACAATATATTTATGTTGAACCTGAACTGTAAAATAGTTGAGGCACAAATTTATTGGGAAAAAATTCAGATGGTGTCAAGTGTCCCTTCTTGCGCCCCTCTAACGGCTCCTGGAAAGGAGGCGCATTTTTCGACCCTTTGGATAATGGAAAGATAAATTCGTCTTTGAAAACTTTTTAGGACAAATGATTTTATGATAGAAAAACGAAAAGTTTTGTCAAACACAAAAGCTCACTGTTCAAGTCAATCGCCGAAATATTTCCTGATATAGCAATTTTTACTAAATTTGTCCAACAAATTTACTCTTCAATTAGCAGAAATATTTTAACATTTGTATATTTAATGAAATTTAAATTTGACAAAAAAAAAAAGAAATGCCGCGTGCTATCGTCATCACATGCCGAATAATGAAGCACGTGTTTAATATTTTATTCATTTTTATATTTTTCTTGTGATCTTCGTCAACATGGTCTTTTTTTCGGCGTCATTTAGAATCGATATCTGAGTCATAGAAAAACATGAAAGGAATTTTTTTTCTTTAATTTTTCAGACGTCAGACAAATTCGATATGAGGCACGAAAAAGAAATTCTATTAAAAATAGCAATTTGAAAGGTATAAAGAAAAATGTCTGAGACAAAACTTTAAAATGATTTCGTGTTTTGGAAGTACAGTGACGAGTAGACATCAAAGTGGTTGAAATTGTTTTATAACTCGTTGCTGTGTGGTTGGCTTTCATTTATGGGATTTATTCAATTTGGAAGAAATTAATTCAATCCGGACTGAGATGTATGTAATCCGGATACGGACCTATGTTAATTCAACGCAATGCAAACAATCACTAAATAATTCTGGTCAACGAATCAATCAGAATAAAGATTAATTCAATCATGAAGACTAAATCCAACTTAATAATGTTTTTGGCAAAGTTTCGACAGTTTAAAAGTCAAAATGCAACAGATGATAGTTTCCCGTTGCCAACATAAAAAAATGATTTGGTCAAGTTCCAAAAGAAGAAAAAAAAATTGAGTATCCAAAGATATTGAAATTAATTTTTAAGCGTTTATATAAAAAGCATACTGAAGTAAAAATCAATTCGATGTCTAATATGACTTAAAATATATGGCGGAATTCGTGAAAATGTGTAAACCACTTTAAAGTGGTTTGAGGATTGAATATCGAAAAAAATATAAAAAAAATTTGTCAACGTAGATAAATGTTAACAAATTTTTAGCCAGTAGAAGTAAAGTGAATTCGATACCTCGAAACACCTAAAATATATGACGGAATTCGTGAAATTATATGCCCCCTTTTCTGCAACAATTTTGTTTGCTCCACCTTCGTATGTGGATCTAATCTGAAATGTTTTACGTACCGAATTTCAATATTCACATTCTCAAGTGAGTCGAGCCCAACGCCCCAGCCTCTAACCCCGTCGCTTCAATGGGATCTAGAAAAGGATGATGAATAAGTAGTGCCATTATTACATAGTTAGTTTAGTTTAGTTTTCTAGTTTTAAGAAGGGGCGAAGCGCTGAGATACCGCGCACACTAGGCTCCAAAAGGGCCCATAGCGATCCCTTCAGAGCCTCGTAGGTCACTTAACATCCCCCAAACAACCCAGATCCCTAAAGAACTTGACTAGCTTGTCATGCCCTATCGACCTCAGGTCCTCCAAATTGTCAAAGAAAAGACTGCCCAGCCACCTCAGTCGCCTCCTTGCAACCGCCTGACACTCACACAAAATGTGGGTGATGTCCTCCTCAGCATATAGGTCAAGGCAGTACCTGCACACGTTAGAGTCAGCGATCCCCATACGCATAGCATGCTTCCCTAGCAAGCAGTGCTCTGTCAGTATTCCGACGAGTAGCCGCAGACTTCCCCTACTCCATGTCAATATCTCCCTCGTCTGCCGTCTGTCCAACCTTGGCCATAGTGCCCTAGAAGCCCGACAGCTCGTTAGCGCCTCCCATTTAGAGTTCGCTGCGTCCACGGCACAATTCCTGATACGTGCTTTGATTCCGTGCCATTATTACATACATACCAAATGTACCAGGTGTATAACCTTAAAACGAGCGTTGACACATAGATGGCGTTAGGGAGCGTGTTAAACAACCTAGAGACGCCATTTTTTTTTTATTTAAGGGTTGGTTAGTTGTTAACATTAATCAGTACATATCGTCACAAATTTCATTCAACAACATACGTTTGTTCTGTGCTGATCATATCTAGTTTTTTGCCAGAAAAAGAGCATATGCGGGAAGCTCTGCTTTTTTGCTTCCATTTGAAGAAAACGGCTGCTGAATCCTTGTGGAGGCCTATGGTAACAATGTTTCAGCGGAATCAACGTGCAGGGCTTGGTTTCGTCGATTCAAAGACGGTGATTTTGACCTGAGCGACACGAAGCGCGAAAATCGGTCGAGGAATGTTGAGGACAATCAATTGCGGGCTCCTTTGGAAGAGGACGATACCCAATCACAAAAAACGCTTGCCAAGCAATTGGATGTTACTCAAGCAGTCATTTCCATTCGTCTACGTCATGGGAAAGGTTCAAAAGATCGGGAAATGGGTGCCGCATGAATTGAACGATAGGCAGATGGAGCGACGCCAAAACACATGCGAAATGTTGCTCGCCAGACTCAGAAGAAAGTCGTTTCTGCATCGGATTGTCACTGGCGATGAAAAGTGGACTTATTTCGATAATCCAAAACGCAGAAAATCGTGGGTTGATCCCGGTCAACCACGAAATCTACCGCAAGACCAAATCGCTTCGGACGGAAGACAATGTTGTGCGTTTGGTGGGATCAGCAGGGTATAGTCTACTATGAGCTCTTAAAACCTGGTGAAACTGTCGATGCCCACCGCTACCACCAACAATTGATCAAATGGCACCGTGCTCTGCGTGAAAAAAGGCCGGAATATCAACAAAGACATGACAAGGTGATTTTGCTCCACGACAACGCACCATCGCACAGGTCAAAACTGGTTCGCAACTACTTGGCCACACTCAACTGGGTGGTGCTACCCCCTCCCGCTAATTCACTAGACCTGGTCCCTTCTGACTACCACTTGTTTTCGTCGATGGGCCACGCGCTCGCTGAGCAGCACTTCGGTTCTTACGAAGACGTCCGAAAATGGCTTGATGAGTGGTTTGCTTCGAAAGTGAAGGAATTTTTTTGCCGTGGTATCCACAAATTGCACGAGAGATGGGAGAAATGTGTAGCTAGCGAGGGTGAGTACTTCGAATAAATTTGTTTTTGTTTTCTTTGAAAAAAAGATGTGTTTTTCTGACTAAAAAACGCTCGTTTTAAGGTTATACACCTGGTATGTAATTGACAGACGAGAAGAACTGGTGAATCAGTTGAAAAAAAAACCGTAAGCGTCCACGGACAACTTTCTGAATGCAACGACATTTGTCTTGGGAAATCGCATTGGCAAGGCGGTTGTGTTTCCTACGAGCAATTTTATAGTAGTTAAAGCTACGATAAATTAGCGGATTGTTATGATCGGATGACGTATTTGGGTAATTCCTGCATATTCGAAAAGTTCGGCTCCTTACGTAGCTGAGTGTTCTTGACGTACTGGGATGCGCTCAGTTATCTCTGAGGTTACAATTCTGCGTTACCTGTAAACGTGAAATGAGATAGTGTAGGCCTGATGATTGACTTGAAGAGCAGCAACATGCTGCGAGCAGAAAGTTTGTTGCGACTGTTGTTCATAGGGCAAACAATATTGATGGCGAATTTAGACTTATCCAAGACCGTTTGGATGTGCTACCCAAAAGCCATTTTTTTGTCTAATTTGATCCCCAGGTACTTAACAGTTAGCTTCCAAGGGATATTGTCCCCAAATATGGATATATGCAAGTGCGGTGGTTTTATCTGGTTCGTAAAGAGAATGGCATGGTACTTGATGAAATTAACAGCTTAAATTAATTTTCAAGCTTCATGGCTCTTCTCTTGGGATTGCAGTCGGGCTCCAAGCCTGATATAAAAACACAGTGTCGTCTGCATAAAGAGAGACACCGTACATTCCTTAACCTTAATCATCTTATTAATAAAGACCAACATGGCTTCTTTAGAGGTAGATCAACTTCATCAAATCTCTTAGAATTTATAAATTCAGTTTCCAAAGCTTTGGACAATCATAAACTGATGGACGTAATTTATACTAACTTTTCCAACTTGACTCAGTAAATCACTGCTTATTACTCTCCAAACTTAAAGGCTGTGGAATTTCGGGATCACTGTTTCAATGGTTTGCTTCCTATCTGGTTAATCGTAAATCGCGTGTTCGTTTCAATGGTTCAATGTCATCGGAATTTATTTCTCTCTCTGGTGTTCCCCAGGGCTCTATCCTGGGCCCACTTTTGTTCATCATATTTATTAATGATTTACCACTACATGTAGATTAAGGTTAGTTTTAAGGTTAAGCTTAAGTTATTTATACGGTTTTTTAACTCCTTTTTCCGTAAATGAATTAATGCCAGTAGAAAACGATTAAAAACAAACATAAATTCAATTATTATATATAAATTACTAAGGATGTAAAGATTTCGAATAAGTCTCACCACCGAACCATTAAAACTAGCTTAAGTTAAAAATTGTAAATATCGAAGGAATAAAACAATTTCAATTTCAATTTCAATAATTCAATCTCCTTGTCTCCTCTATGCGGATGGCGTAAAAATTTATAGGGAGATCTGTTCATTGCATGATTGCAGAATATTACAATCAGATCTTAATGCTCTTGCGTTCTGGTGATCTAGTAATTGTCTTTCACTTAACGTCTCTAAATGTCGTAAAATGTCCTTCGCACTTAAAAGAACCATGATCTCTTTTGATTATGATATTAACTTAGAAGTACTTCTTCAAGTCTCCCACATTCGAGACCTGGGTTTGACACCAGACTAAAGTTTGACCATCACTTTCACAATCTAGTAAGTACTGCATCGAAATTATCAGGCCTAATTCTAAGATCATCATATGTTCTCTAACCTTCAAACTTGCATCAAGCTCTTCGTGACTCTAGTGCGGAGTGGCTTGGAATATTGCTCCGATATTTGCTTCCCTCACTACAATTGTCATATTATTGCTCTTGAATCTGTTCAACTTAAGTTTACTCGTTCTCTCCTTTACAAATATAGGATTCCCTATTGTCCTTACAGTGAACGTCTTTTACTCTTCAAGCTCCCATTCCTTGAGCAACGAAGACTGTACATAGACGAATGTGTTCTGTTCAAAATTTTCAACGGTGATGGGGTCTCAGCCTTAAGTTTAGACTTGGTGCTGCGTCAACCAATGCGTCCTAGTAGGTCAGACTCCATATTTGCCCCTCCTTTGGCGCGTACAAATGTATATTTCTTTTCACCGATTATTCGTTTACAAAGAAATCATGATGACCTCAAGATTGGTCCTCTGAACACATCGTATCCTCTTTTCAAATCAAAGCTGAAATTACTATTTTTCTTAAACTAAATTCTAATTATATCTAATTATATTACTTCTAATCTTTTGTTATTACTTTTTTTTCTCTTTCTTTACTTCTCCTTCGTTTATAATAATTTTCTTTTTTATTTAATTTTTTTCTGTATTTTCTGTTGTGTAATTGGATAAGTTTATCTGTACAATAGACGTTCATTAAATAAATAAATTCCATACCGGGTGCGTTTGCCATACAGACAAAGAATAGCAGGGGAGTCAAAGTCGAGCCCTAAGGGACACCAGCTTTTTTCTTTCAGCAATATTTTGAACGATCTTTCATTCAAGTAGGAGCTGACAAATCGCGCTAGTTTGATTGGAAATTGATGTTCAATGACTTTGCACAAAGTCAATTGTGCCAGACTTTATCGAATGTCTTTTCAACATTACTGTATAAATCCAAGATCATACCTTAATTAATCGGACTAGAATTTTTTTTCAAGATCAATAACAATAATTTAATGACAGTGTCAAATCGTCATACCAAATTTGTAAAACAAAAATAAAAATTTGTTAAATATATTCCCTACTACCTAAATAAACTTGCAACTATGCAGTACCTTATCAATGATTTCTAAGTTTTGAAAATTGAGAATTGTGTCAGTCCTTTTCAAAATAAATTTGGATTATAAAAAAAATATTATTTAAAAAATACGCAGGTATATTGTCCGTTAAAAATGTTTTTTGTTCTCACCACAAAAGATATTGCACCTAATACAATTTTTCAAAATAAATAAAACGATTTTGTTTACATGTCTCAAATGTGCAATTCAATTCAATAAAAATGCTTATCTCCTTCTAATTTTCTAAATATTTACGAATTTGAAACTTTTATGACACATGCAAGAAACGATCGCAAAATTGATAAATCTAAATGTTTCGAATTGCGTATAGTTTACACATTAATTAAAAAAAAATTTATTGTGATTTTATAGGAAATATCTTATTATGTTTGTCGAGGTTTTTAGTTTCAGATAAACTTGGTGGTCGCTTAGTTTCTGAATTGGCAGAATAAAGGTATAAACAGCGTAATGTAAATAATACGATTTTGTGACGTGTTTCAGAGGAATTTTTTTTCAGAAATCAAATTAAATTGAAAATTAATTTCCTTTGGTTCTTAAGCTTGTGTAAAGCTAGTATTATTTGACACTGTCAATAATTTGACCTTGTTCAGAGCAAATAAAAAAATTTGGCAAATAAAAATTTGACGATTACGCTATTTGACAAATGCTGTCAGGGAAAATTATCAAATATTTGACAGCATGGCGTACAGTGTTATACTTGCTTTAAGCTAGTATTACACTGTTTGACCACGCTGTCAAATTGCAGTGGTAATAAGCAATGCGAAATAGCGAATTCGAATTAATCTCACAGTATCCGCTCGGTCATATTCACTATTTCGCATTGCTTATTACTGCAATTTGACAGCGTGATCAAACATTGTAATACTAGCTTTACATTGTATGCCGTGCTGTCAAATATTTGACGAAAGGAGCATAGACATTTTTTCGGGCAAAATAGACCTTATGTATTAAATAATGTGGCAAACAAAAATTTGTCTGCTGTATTTGCCAGCTAGAATAATCCAATATTTAACTTGGAGGTATACAAGTAATACTGGCCTTAGCAAAACCTGTGATATGTTCATTCTGAAAATAAGTTTTAATTTAATCGTTACAACTGGCTAAAATCGCGAAATAACCAAGCAACCAAGATCACGCTTTTAAGTAATCGGAAACGCATGAGATAACTCGGCTAGGTAACCCTGGTTCTTAAATGTTTTGTCTATGGAAGAGCGGATGTTATAGCATTTCGCATATAGTAAACACATTTCCATTCATAAATATTTGTACGCTATTGACGAGAACGCTCCTATTCACAAAAATAGACGTCACAATGAATTTTGCATGGCATATCAAATGTTTACGATAGTGAAGAAAATGCGCCTTAGTGTCTTGTTATCATTTCACACGATTCGATAGGAAGTTCGTGTTAAATTCGAGCTGTGTATAGTCTAGTTTGCGAGTAAGAAACAAAAAATGTAAGTCAAGATAGTGTCACATATACTTATTATTATAAGAAACCATTGTACTCTATGTTCTGCTTCTAATGTGTCTGTTTATAAGGAACATTCCTAATTCTGCTATATTCAGATCTTCCAAAAAAATAGTTAGTTTCAGATAAGGAAATTAAATTATTTTAACACATCATGTGAGTCCTTCGGGTAGCTTCCATACAAAAGGACCTCCATACATAAGTCCTTATAAAATTTGCGGATTTTTTTTCCGTAATTCACTATTTACTCAAGAAGTCGATTGTTAACACAAATTTATTCTAGGCAAAAATAATGCCAAGTTAGACTAGATTAAATATGTACAATTTACTCGTATTTTCTAACTCTTGTCCTTTCTCGTTTCAGGCTGAAATGATGGAAGAACCAATAATTGTAGTGCCGCCGTCGTGTAAGCACGACCCATCGCTAGACATTCCATCAAAAAAACCGAAAATCGTCGACGAATCATATCTGCTTGAATACCAACGATATCAGCAAGCGTTATTATACGCGCAAGCGCAATACGCTCAGCGTGAACAGCTATCGGCATTTCGGCCTTGGGCTCCGAAACCACCTCTTCTTCATTTGCCATATAGTACAGTGGCAGCGGCGGCAGCAACTGCAGCTGCTGCTGCCACCTTGCCATATTTGAGTCAAGAACCGCCCGTACTACAGAATCCTGAACGTGTAGTACGGCACACCGAATGCGAACGTTTCGAGCGAACATTTCAACCGAATGTTGCGCTCGCACCGCGCAAAAGTATTCTATCGAAGGAACGTGAACGCGAACGTGAACGTGAACGCGAACGCGAAAAAGAACGAGAACGAAACAATGCTGCCATTACAATTCTGAGCGATACCGAAATCCACATAAAGCAGGAACGGCCAAGCTCACCTGATATTATTGCACAATCATCACCCGAAGAGATGCGTATCGCTTCACCAACAAATGTAGCAACAAGCAATAATAATTTACATCAACAAAATCTTAGCCATCATTCGCATCGTCAACTGCAACATCATCATCATCAGCAACAACATCACCTGCAGGAGCAGCAACAGCATCAGTCGCCCCATAACCAGTGTACAACAACCTCAATTTCAATTTCATCAGCCATTCATCAACACACGAACCACAATAATACATCAGCGCCAATAAGTCCCGAAGAATTTTCCGGTTCAGATGAGATTACTTCATCGACATCACCCGTACCGAAAACGAATCTTAGGTGTAATAATAATGCGTCACCAACACCAACGGTACAGCAACACCAACAGCAACAGCAAGATCAAACTTCAACACCGGCAATGCTGGCTGCACTTAATCATCATCAGAAAACTGCCGATAATAATAATATGATTGTGTGTGTACCAAGTCGTATTCATATAAATAATAATCTAAGTAATAATTTAGTACGTTCACCAACACCGCCATCAATACGAGAGCAATATAAATTAAATAACAATTTAAATTCTAAGCAAAGAAATGTACTGCACCATCAATCACCACCACAATCATCAACATCGTCGTCCTCCTCGTCCTCATCATCGTCATCGCTGACATTGTCTTCCAATGTTGTAGGGTTAGTTAGTGGTGTAAGTAGTGGAGGTGGTGTTGTTGTAAAAAATTTAACCAATGGTATGACGTTGGCCGGCAATTCCGAATTTGAATTATCAACGGATACTGATGACGATAGTTTAACCGGTGAGCCGGACAGTAGTAATATGCCGGGTCCGTGGGAAATAGCAACCGATGCTCTTAAGGATACTCGACCCAACGATCGTGATAAAGTAATACAAATAATAAAAACATTGATGAACGAAAATGCGCAATTACGACATTACGGTGTTGAAAATGTTCGACTAATACAAGAGTTGCGACAACGTGACGAACAAATAGTCGGACTGCGACAAGAGCTGTATCACCGATTAATGTCGACCGTAACAACAGGAACGCCAACAACAACAACAACGAAAACATCCCTTATTGGTGAGAAACATTCGCCTACACCACTTCAACCACTCAATAATAGCATTGAGCCAAAAATTCCAACGCCTCCGACACCCGGTACCGTTCTTCCGGCCAGTATTGGAAGTGTTATTGCAAAGGCCGAAAGTGGCTGTCTCTCATCGCACAACGATATCA
Organism: Beris morrisii; assembly: GCA_951812415.1. Lineage (NCBI taxonomy): Eukaryota > Metazoa > Arthropoda > Insecta > Diptera > Stratiomyidae > Beris > Beris morrisii. Next base: position 24,275,613 of record OX638311.1, read on the forward strand.
CAATTACACCAACGTACCATCATCATCAACAGCATTCGCATGTTCAAAATCACAAGGTCGAATCGGAACCAATAAAAGTACCGCTAAAAAAATCATCACGACGCAGTCCCGAAGACACTGTTGTCGTACTAAATCACAATCATCGCGATGAATTCATCAGCGATTTGAAAATTCATCATGAATCAACAATTAGTAAAACAGCCGTACTACAGCAAACGGTAACGAATACAACGAATAACGGTAGTAATGCTGCCGCGTCAACAACACCGACAACAACAGCAACGACACAATCATCGATAGTATCAGCTACGGTGCCGGCACAACAAAATTCACCAACAACCACTACACCAACGACAATTGCATCGTCTTCGACAACGGACGCAAACGATTATGATACAACGTTACAAACGAAACAGCAACAAACACAGCATAATGGTGCCGGCATTAAGTGCGAATGAGGTTTAGTAAGTTTTTAGTAAGTTCTTGTTAAGTTTATTTTTTTTCTGTTTTTTGATTTCGTTGTCCGTCTTTCGTGTCCCTGTCCCTGTCCTTTTCTTTTTATCCCAATCGTATTTTTCGAAAATAATTGTTTATTATTTTAATATTAGTGTATTATAGTTTTGTTATTCCTTGTTTGATGAAATTGTATAGAATTCTCGTAATAGCGTTCAGCTGCTTATTTTCTATGAAAATAAGGCGAATTATTGTCGAATTGGTGAAATATTGTTTGATCTCTTATTCTCTTGTAATTAGGTAGTAAGATGTGTGTGGTTTCTTGAAAAAGAAATGCTATTGAATGTTTGGTTTCGTTCTTTTATGTTTTCACCAATTTGAATGTTGGTGAAATGCAATGTTTATAAAATTTTCAAGCTTTAATGATAATGCTTATTTCTAGCGCATTTGATGGGCTATTGGTTTAAGGATGTATCTGCTCATATTGGTGAATGATTGTTGAATCATTTATACCAACTGAAGTAGCAACAGTTCTACTGTGTGTAACGAATAAGAGTATGTATCAATTAATTTTTTTTGCTGAGATAAAGACGATTCCAAGTAGAGTTGATTGATCGTTATTTACACCAACTTCAAGGATCTTAGAGGATTGAATCCTGTCACTTGATCGCATGATGATATATACCACTGACGCTACTGACCAAAACCTTGCTGTCCTCCTTAGCTTTTATTTCAAACAGGAAACACTTATATTAAGTGTTTGGTTGTTAAAAAGGACCAAAATATTCTGTAGAGACACAAAAATATTTTTCGTAAAAGTGTAAAAACATTGTTGATGCTCGGAATTGGCGGTAATGTTTCGTGATGGTTTTGAAAGTACCTGGCTGAGTTAAAGTGCAATGAAAATCATTTTCATTTTCCCATTTTTAAGATATCTGTGAAGTTACAATCTCCCTCCTCTTACCCAATGAAAAAATTATAATACAGCAACCAGTGATTCCGATAAAGTAGCAGTATTCGGTCAGCGTTTTTTTTGCTACTATTGTCTTCCCTCAAATTTTTTGTCGCTACAGCAAAACAATGTGTGTACAAAGATAAAGTTTTCTGGAAATAAAACTCTTTTGATTTTGATCGAACTTTAGATTTTGATCAAAATGATTAGTAGGTCAAGAGAAGGGAGGCAACTGAATTTTCAATGTCCTCCTTCATGATTTCGAGAACAATTTTCCCTGCATCCTTTTTATGCTTCCTCTGAATGGCTGTACCTATATCTAGGACGGCTCAATCTTTTTGAACTTTTTTTCCGTAGAAACAAGTTTTGTGTCCCTTAATCACTTAAAAGAATAAGTCGGAGCAAAAAACAGATCCTTTTGTCTGGAAGCAACAAACACTCTCGATATTCCGGCTACTGTGAAATTAAAAGACGTCGAGATTTTTTGGTAGTTTAAAAAAATAAGATTAACTTATGTACATCTTTGGCTGTAGTCTTAGATTTGTTGAAGGATGCGGCGAACGGAGGCGTGGGAAATAAATAGCTCTGCTAGTTAGCATTATGTCGTTAATTGGATAAGAACAATTTTCTTTGTTGAGGTAAATGTGCAGGTCTTACGATTTCTTTTACTTTCATAAGAACATCACAACAGATTCAGTTAGATAATCCTTCGTTCATAGTACAACAGCCTAAAAAGGGGTCAGAAATGAAAACGGTGTGATGTTATGATTTCTTATGGAACGGTATCAAGAATAACACGAACCTCAAGGATATTGCATTAGCGGTTCGGAATAAAATCAGTCGCGAAAATATGGCCACAAAGACCCTGATGAAACAGTTTTCTATTAGTTCCTTGTAATAGGATATCAAATCATTTAAAGTAGTCTCGCTTAGGAAGTCTTAAATTTTCATATAATTCAAACTTCATGGAATCTAAAAAAATGTCTCGATTTATCTTGGTTCGAAAAAAGTTCAATAGCATCTCTTTTTTGATAAAATTTCAGTGCCAAAGAATGGGATATCAAACCACATTAAAAGAATTCTTGAAATTGCCTTCCTTTTAAATTTTTTATTTTCCTACTCTTACTCCCAATTTTAATTTTGCCAAAAAAAAACAAAAATATTTCTTCCTCCTTTCTCCAATCTATCGTTTAGACAAAAACCCACCAGACTAAAAACAAGTAAAATATAAAACAAACAACAAAAAAGTTAAACAAAAAACACAACAAAAATAAAAAGGAATATAATTACTTTGAAACTATGAATTAAATGATATTTTACTATTAATTACAATTTAATTACTCGTACGTTAAAAACAACACACACACATAAATATAAACACAAAAATAGTAATTCTCTTATTACCATGCATAAAACTTCAAAAAATAATTTGTAAAAATAAAAACAAACAAAAAACTGTGTGAATTAATTTCAATGTATAATATATTAAAAAAAAATATAAATAATATTAGAAATATAAAGCATAATTTATTTAGATGATAACGAAGAAAAATTTTTTGAGATAAATGTCACAAAGTGACAACATTTTATTATTATATAAATATTAAACATAACAACAATGTTATTATTATTAATTAAAAAAATAAAGTTGATTACAAAAAAAAATTAAATAATAAAACAAAATAAAAACTGTAGAAAATATTTAATACAACTATTAATAAGAAAAAGTAAAATATAAACAGAGAAAAGAACACAAGAATACAATTTCTTAGCTTTTAAAAATAACTACGATAAAAATATGAAATGCAACAAGAACCCAACAAAAATTAAAATCCAAAATCATAAATTTTATCATTCAAAACAAAACAGGTCGCGTCAATTTCAAACTAAATTAAATTGATCACGATAAATTTATAAAAGCAGTAATAACAATAAAAAAAAAAGTTTACAACACCTACAAAGACACGTTTCAGTGGCAATCAAATTGCCCTCGAAACTTTTAATAATTATTTATAAAAAATAATGCAATTATAATAATTAAAATGAATTTTATTTTATTTTCAAAGTTTTCTGTTTTACCTGTTTACAAATCATAAATCGTCTTGTCAAAGAAATAAACATCCACCAATTCAATCAGATACACGAAAGAACACAAAATAAATCGACAAATTTAAATAAAGTGAAATTAATTGTTAATTTTGTCGTTATATTAATTTTTAGTGAAGGCATTAAAAGAAAAAGAAAATCAAAATATATAAGAAAATTTCTATAAATACAATTAAAAAGTTTAGCATATGTAACAGAAAAGAAAAATTAAAGAAAACTCTAAAGATAAAAATAATAATTAAAAAAAAAACCAGGAAAACGAATATAAACAAATTTATTATATATATATATATATATATAAATAAAACATCGTAGTATTAATATGAATGATACAAAGAAAACAAACAAAAAATTTAAAATAAATAATTAATTAAAAAAAAAACATTAAAAAAATATTTTAAGCTTTAATACATCGTCTCAGTATATTTACTACAATAGTTATTGTATTGTATTACATATTATTATTATTTTGTTTTTCTTTTCTTTTTTTGAAAAATACTTACACACGGCGTTGATGTAAAGATGTTGCGGTTGGTGTTGTGTGATAATTAAGGGTTAAAGTTTGATTGTTCTTCACTATTAATCCTCTAACTAAACTTAGGACTAGTATCAAAACCCACAGAAGATTGAGTGACTGAGTCTGATAAACGGGAACTGAGGCTGTAGTTGAGACTACTGTACCTAAAATTGATACTGAAACAAAGGCTTTAACTGCGACGAAAACTGAGACCAATATTTTGACTAACGGCGCCAAAGTGAAAAACTACGACATGAAAAGACAAACTTTATGGCCTTACCGTGTCTTATCAGCTTTAATATCGCGACAAGCCATACATTCCCGATTTAATAGTCGTGATTTGCTATGTGCATCGATTAAGTCCTCCCAGTATTTTTGTATCTTTGCCACTGTAAGCGATTAAGAGACGTCCTTCCAAGTCGTGTCAATTCCACTCGGGCGCTAATCTTCAGGAGACACCGTCTCCGGTCGTCTCGATCCAGCGATCGGGGTCTTTCGTTACAATCAATATTTTTTTGTCAAAGTTCTTGGGTCCGTCTGATCCGAGGCTGCTCCGGGTTTTGAAAAGCTCAATCTCCATTCTGGAGGATCGTCTATGAGAAGCCACATATGTAGATTCCCGCTTAGCCCGTTGTTAGAGTACTTTCACTTAGGCAGTAAGTTAGTCGAAATTCATTGCCATCCTCTTAGTTCAACGCAATTGTATTAAGACCTGTATCACGACAAAGTTGGACGACATAGGGCGACATGTTCATTGCATCAAACTGGGTAGGACTCAACTGAAGCCAGCTTTAATGAAAGAGTAGGAAGTATCGGGAATACAAGGCCCACCGTTGTTATGAAACCTACTAAACCTCATGCGTAAATATTTTTAATTTTGGTATTAAATACCCAGAAGAGAATTGAAATTTTAGTTTGTATAGGATATTCCATGGAATTTAGAAAATTTTTTATTTTATTTGAGAGGGTTAGTGGGTTTCTTAATAAGGGCACCCAAACTGTAAATTTTTTTCAGACTCAAAACACTTCTTACGCTAAAAAATTGTTTTTTTTTTAGCCAGGAAAGCCTAAGTTAGTGCGGGTCTTTAACCGCTCGAAACATCTCCTCAGTCGTACGGCTATGTACGATGCCTTTTTCGTCGCATCTGTCCAGATCGGTGCAGCGTTATGAAGCTCGTGACCGTTAGGGAGTGCACCATTCACCTTTGAAGGACATCCGTATGTCGATTAGCACCTCAAGATACCGCAGATTTAGCTGGGCTTTGGTCTCGTGCTCCCCCGCTCTGAATTCGAGACCTCGTGCACTTTTCGAGAGCTCAAAAGAACCACCTCCGTACTATGCATCATCTTTGCATCAAAAGTCTTGTATTTAAAACAGAAGTGCTACATGAAGTTGGTGTCGAATTGTTTATCGAACTTTTGTTAAGTTTTCCTATCAATCATTTCAACTAATTCAAAACTGATAACACCTTTAATTTACGTCATCAATAAATCAAACGGAAAGTCAACATTTTCGTACAACACCCTCACCTACATTAAACCCAACAATAAATATTTTGACTTCGATCGAACTGATTTTTATTCAGTTCAAATTTTGATTTATCTTTTTCGAAAAAAAATAAATATATATTCTATGTGAGAAAAAGGTTTGTTTTTTAAAAAAGCAAACAAGCGTTTTGAGTAAAACGTAAAAAAACACTTTATACCTAATTATGAAAATTAGATACAAAAATTTAATAAAAAAAGAGAAAAAAAAGAAACAATATAAAAAAAATATTTATAAAACAATTAAAATAAAAGAAAAAACGATTTATTAAATTTAACGAAACGAATTGAATGTAATTTTAAATAAGAAAATAGTTTCTTGGTTTTTTTTCATATGCCTACCCAAAATTATTTTGTTTTTATGTCTAGTTGGTATGTTTTTTTTTATTATTTAATTTTTTATCATCTTCCCAAAAAGTCAAATATTATCAGAATAAGTAAAAAAACCACACAATTTATTTGAGTATGATTAAAAAAATAATAATACGCGAAATGTCACTAGAAACAAATTTTATTACAATTAATTAAAAAAAAAAACAAAATTAGTCCTTCTTAATTCTTTGTTATTTTATTTTGTAAATATATTTTTTAGAGAAAAACCTGAAAATTCTTTGTAATATTATTTCACAAACATCTTGACAAATGAAAAAAAAACGAAACAATAAAAATAAAAACTTTTATTAAATATCTCTCTTCCTTTTCACTTACTTCTCTCCCTTATTTATTTTTTTTTTTCGATGTACAGTTATTTTGTAATAATTATGTTTATTTTATAAATATTTTACGTTAATTAGATGATTAAGAGTAAACTGAGAAAAAAACGTTTCAAACAAAACAAAATTATAATTATTACATTAAATAACAAACAATATTATTATTGATTGATTTAATTACAATATAAATACATGAATACAAAAGAACAACACAATTTCTTCGCTTTATATATTACATATATAAATAAATAAAAAAAAAATATTATATTATTTTTTTTTTTTTGTAAAAACAAAGAAAATAAAACACAAAAAAACACGGAAAATGATACAAATAAATTAAATTTAAAAGAATTTTTTTTTTTTGTGAAGAAATAAAATTCTATTCTATTTAGAGTTAATAAATTAATGAATTAATTATTATGAATAAATAGATGAAAATAAAATGAAAACAACAAACAAAATATAAAAAAAAGTCAAGTTTTTTTTTTGATATCGCACAATGACTTGTATTTGTGATCGTCTGGCTCGCTGTCTGAATAGATCTCTGAAGGTCTTTGGGATTTTAATGGAGCGCTTGCGGAGGTTTACAAAAATGTAAGTATGAAGCTCGTTTTATGGATTAGCAAAAATAGAAAGACATACGAATATCACGAATTTGCGATTTAACTGAAAATCGAAGCAGACTCGAAAAGAGATGCGCCTTTAGTTTAGATTTTAGGTTCGAAAAGTTGTTCTACAGCCCTGTGATTGTCGAGATATTGAAATCTTTTTTTAGTTGTACGAGGGCTACGTTAAGGTTCTATACCTGAGGTAGGGACAAAATTAAAAGTAGTATTTTTTTTCATTTTTCAATTTAATTAAATACTCATGGCGATGGCTCAGTCGACATACAGATGAGTCGCTTCTGACTTCGTCACCTCAATGGGATCCTGAAAGGAGGGTTAAAAGTTTTACTAGGATACCAAATGTGTGTAACTGATAGACGGTTAGAGCCGGTTAATTACTTGGAAAAAAGCGGGTTAGCTTCCATGGACGACATTTGTTTACGCTACGCAGAGATACATTCAGAGTCGGAGAGCACGAGGTCATCTCTCAGCCAAATCTGCGATATCTTGGGGTGTTAATTGACACCCGGATGTCCTTCAAGGAGCATCTTCTGGCGATCAGCGAAAAGGCTTCAAAGGTGAATGGTGCACTCTCACGCATCATGTCAAACATTGGAGGACCACGCTCCAGCAGGCGAAAACTATTAGCAACGGTTACGAGTTCCGTAATGCTATACGCTGCACCGATCTGGGCAGATGCAACGAAGAAGAAATCGTATATAGCCGGAATCCGATCAATCTATCGTCTTAGCGCACTAAGGATTGCTAGTGCCTTTCGAACAGTGTCCGATGAAGCAATCGGAGTAATATCGGCAATGTTACCAATTGACATAATAGCGTGTGAACTTCAGCGACTCTACGTAGCAGCAGATGAAGCATCAAAAGTGAACGAGCGACGGCGCAGTATCCAGGAATGGCAAGGACGCTGGGAAAGCGCGAACAAAGGGAGATGGACATTCACATTGATCCCAAACATAGACAGCTGGATAAGCCGCAAACACGGAGAAGTGGACTTTTATGTGACCCAGCTGCTCAGCGGACACGCTTGTTTTAAGCAGTATCTTCACCGCTTTAAGCATGAGGAAGACCCGTTCTGTCCCAACTGCCCCCACGAGATTGAGGACGCGCGGCATATCTTACTGCACTGTCCGCGCTTCGACGTCAACCGAGCGGAGGTTGCGGAGGCCTTCGGAGAAGCTCCGACCCAAGAAAACTTCGTTAGACACATTTGTGACACAGCCCTCAAGTGGCAAGTTTTCCAGACTGCAGCAGCACGGATTATGTCGACACTTCGCCGCTTCGAGCGAATAAAAAACATCCAACGCGACGCAACACAGGAGACGACTGACTAGACTAGACAGACAATAACTGACGATTTTAGCAATATTGCTATGACGGCCTCCCGACGCAATACCTAACGGTGGTTCCGGGAGGATCCATCCGTAAGACTGAGGAGATGTTTAGCGGGTTAAAGTCCCGCGCTGACTTAGGCTTTCAATGCTTTTACTCCTCGTTAAAAAAAAAAAAAGCTACGCAGGGAAGTCATGGAAAAACCTGGAGAAGTGCAGTGGCATTAGTTGGTCAATCAATCGAGGCGAACGCGGTAAGTACTTCCGAAGGAACACCAAGAAGTCCACGGGAACGAACTACGTGTCTGTCCCAGTCACTTGGGGTAATGTAAGAGGATCGGAAAGCACCATTTTAGGACGCTTGTATTTCTAACTGATATTTTCGTTGTAGTTGAAGCTACGACGAATTCGAGGCTTTTTATGATCGGATGACGCATTGAAAAGCCTTTAAGCACTTTGTTTGAGGTACTCCCGAATAGTGTGAAGATTCGCTTTCCTATGTAGTGTTCCTGGCGTAGGGGGGTGCGCTAAGCGTGGCAATTATTCTGCTTTACATGTAAACGCGAAATATGACACTAGGCCGCGAGGCACCAGGTTGGAGAATCAAAGCATAGGGTAGGTCTTATGATCAACTTGTAGAGAAGCAACCTGCTGCGAGAAGTAAGTTTGGTGCGGATGTTGTTCATAGCGTAAACAAGTTTGTTGACCAAGTTTGTCTTATCCAAGATCGTTCAAAAGTGCTAGCCAAAAGTCAATTTCTTGTCTAATTTGACAGGCTTGCAAATGATATCATCCCCGAAGATTGATACATGAAAGTGAGGTGGCCTTATCCGCTTCGCGAAGACAACGAACTCGCTCTTGGTGGGATTAATAGCTTGGTATGGTATGGTATGGTATATGGGGTGGTGATGCCATCATCCTCCTTCACTTAGACGTTATTGTTCATCCATTGTGCTCCCCGTTTGAGTATGAAAACTCCTGGAACCTAAAACCATTTTGTTGATTTGACGATATTTGCTATGTTACATAGCTTTCCCTTATCGATATCACCAAGGTCATCGAGGAAATAGGTTCCGTCTTCTCGTTCCCAATAGGGCCGAACACTCGCATAGGACGTGGAAGATTGACTCTTCCACTTCTGGGTCACCGCAGCTACGACAGAGATCATTTGCCTCGGCTCCCAGTCGTCTAACGTGTCTACCGATTATTTGCCCTGTGAGCACTCCGATTAGTGTGCTAGCATCTTTTCTGCTCAGGCTCAGGATATACTTGCTTTTCCCGTGATCATATTCAGGCCAATGAGTTCTTGATATTGAGCATGTAGTTAGGTTTGACCATCTATTGCCTGTCCATCACTGTACGCATAATGAATCGATAGACTGTTTTATGGATCCGATGGGAATAGCAATGTGCTGGTCCTCCAACAGTGAGCTTAGGCTGGAGCCTGCTCGAGCGAGTTCATCAGCTTGCTCATTCCCCTGGATTCCACAGTGGCCGTGTGCCGATAGTGTTAAGAATACCACGACATTGTATAACTAGTTTTGATCGTGTTGTGTTCGAGCTTAGGGCCTTAATGGCTGCTTGGCTGTCAATGCAAATAGTGATGTCTTCTGTTTCATACACCTTTGCCTCAATAATTTGGCAAACCTGAAGTATTGCAAAGATTTCCGCTTGAAATACACTGGCATGGTCCGGTAGGTTAACAGCTTAAGCTAGTTTTCAAGTTTCGTGGCAGCCGTTGGAAGCTTGTAGGCTGACAGATAAACGCGGTATCGTCCGCATAGAATACGGGAACCATGTGTTCTGTACCGGGTGTGTCTGCCATAAAGACAGAATAGCAGGGGAGATAAAAACGAGCCCTGAGCCACGCCAGCATCAATGGTCTTTAGTGACGATCTCTTTCCATTCAGCTGTACCTTGAACGATCTTTCATTGAAGTAGGAGCTGACACTGTTTTAACTTTCGTTTTATTTGAAATTTAGGGAAGCTTCCATCAAGTGGTGATCAATTCCCACGTTTTCTACGCACGTCAATGAGGTATTTTCTTCTCCATCAGTCAAAACCCCAGATGTTTTATGGTGTCCCTTGTGTGCAAAAAGAGTTCTTCTGATGACGATTTCCTGAGTGTGACAAAATTTCGGCAATTATCTTACCGTTCGTGGTTATTTCCTTCTGGTCATGAGTGTTCGACCCGAAGGATACCATGTTTCGCCATCATTTAATCGAGCCCAGTATTGTTGGAACCGATTTAAGCAATTTGCTATTGTGATGCGGACGTTAGCACTCATTGGTGTTGGTTGGTTGGTTCGTTTAAGTGGCAGCCCTGTCCTCTAGACAGAGCTCAATTAGCTCAATGGCCGTTTTGGAACCACAAACTCGTATTAAACCCGGATGTTAGGGGTTGTTGTGACTGGGGAATTTAGAAGATGAGTGTGAGGAAAATTGATCGTTATACCCATCCTGTGCTGCTTAGGAAGAGTAATAACTCTCCAATTTTCTTCCTCGAAATCTCCATCAAGTCCCTGTAGAAAGGGTTTGCCTAGTGCTCGCTCACGGGCTCTAGCTAGAGTCGGACATTCGTAAAGGAAATGAACGAGCGACACTCGCTCACTAGTGTCCTGGTAGCTGCGGCAGTGTACATTGAACGGAATGCCCAATTTGGCTGCATGATTTGGCTACTGACTTGTACTCATAGATATATATATACTGGAGATGACAAGCAGCGATTGAGTTGAAGGCGGACGTCGTCACATTCACTTGCACGCAAAACAATAACAAATTGACACAACGCTCCTGTTTTGTCTCACTCCCTCACACGCTAAAACAACAACAATTTAATATAATGACCCTGTTTTGTCTCAGTTTTCACCGTGTTTTTGGCTTCAAAGCGCTTTATACAAAACCGGTGGCTTGTCATCTCCAGTAGCTCTATGCCTGTACTAATCGCCGTAATTCTGGAGCTGTCTGCCCGGGTCTTGTATAGAAGTTCGTCTGACTTGGCTCGGTTGTAAAATGGTAACATCTTCCTAGATATGGCGCAGGTGGTTAGGCTTTTCCATCTGGAGTTAGCAGCTGCTTGGAAGTGGGGTATGTCCCCCTTGACAACTCCTAAAGGAACGTGAACTAGTTCTGCAAGAGAGCCGGGAAGAGCAGAGCCCTCCATGGTCAGTTCATCAGCCCGCTCCTCATTGGTGTACTTCGAATATTTCATTTCATCTGTAGATTGACTAATTCCCGACGAGCTTGCAGTCTAAATAACGGCAAAAAAAATTCATGTTAAAAATTTAAAGATTCCGGTTAAAAAAATCTTTGCTAGAAGTGTCTGGTGCAGTCATCATATACTTGAACCGTGTGTTACGAGTGTAGTAGATGGCAGTTCCGTCGACAGAAAGAAACAAAAAATTGATGCATTCCGGAGCACTGGTGTCTGGTCACTTGACGTTTATCAGATGTTGGTGTCAAAAGGTTGTCATGTAAGAAGAGATTCGGGTCCGTTATCAAGTCCGCCGTTTCTGTTGAAGGTAGTGCAACTAGTGCTGCCCTTTTAAAGATAAAAACGTTGTGGGTGAGAAATGCCGCAGTCGTGGAGGTCATCGCCGTATCAATCACTAACATGGCTCTTTCGTTGTAGGTTATGTTTGTTCTATTTCTTTGCCGAGTCAACATATCGTCGAGATTCCTGACGCCGCTCCCTTGACTGCCAGCAATGATCGGTGCGTTTTATCGAACCCTTTGGGTTGCTCTACATGTCATCGCCGGCATTTGTAATGTAATCAACGACCTGATCGTCTTCGCCAGTTTTCGTTTCATAAATTTCATCAATTCATTCATAAAAAACGGCGGCCACGAAGAGATTCAATTTCTGAATCGTTGCAAGCAAGACTTGACAAAAATTCCGAAACATCTGACCGTAATAATCGGGACGAATCAAATTGATGTCGAGATTCTGTCGAAAATCGCCGTTTTCGCTCTAATCAGCGATGTCGATTACATCAGCTACTACGACATCAAGGGCAACTTTACGCTCGACCGAGCCGAAATTCCCAAGTACATCGAGACAAGGAAAATGCCAAACGGACGATTTCTCTGGTCGATGGCTAACGATCGGAAAAAATCCACCGGACAATTGCGCTACAAGAACGGCCTGGACAAATCCATAGAGGTAACGTAAATTCCATTTATCAAAGAAATTATTTCACAATAGATCTCACGAATTTCCATTGAACAGGTCACTGTACTTTCGGTTCACGACGGCAAACCTCTGCTGGCCGAAGTCTGCCGAGAATTGTGGACTAATAAGCGCGACTTGGGCGTAAAAGAAGCGCTCGAGAGCAAAGATGCCCTGGTCGCAAAAATAACGACGGCCCTTAACAGGCGACTGGACAATTTGCCCGATCCCGAGCTAGTAATAATTTTCGATAAGACAATGTGCACGTACGGATTGTTGCCGTGGCACACACGATTCACTGAATTCCATTGTATTAAGTCCGGTAATTGTTTCGATGTGAAGTCGTTTGCCAACGTTTTATATAAATTTTCAAAGTGTGAACAAAGATTTGGGAAATAATATTAAGTTTATGTAAATAGCGAAAAGGAATGAGAATAAGATGAAATATTGCGCCTAGATTAAATTCCATTCCTTTCCCCGGTCACAATTTTTTTCAGAAGTTTTCCAGTGCTAGCGCTAATTGCACCTTATCAGTTGCTTAACATCACGTGACTAGAATCGATTTTGTTTTGATGACACCGTGGTTTCGTCATTTTACTGAAAGCAGAGACCTTCGAATACCAACCGTAAGTTGATAGGTTTTTTATTTTTGTATTTATATGAAAAAAAACGTTTGTTTGATTTTTTGTTTTGAATTGACGGGACTTAAACTGGCCGCCGGTGCTTTTTTCCAAGCTGTCTTCAGTTTCTACGCGTTTTTGCTGTGAGTATATCCAGCAAGAGTGTTTCTTTGTAGGGCGTTATTTTTGCTAGGATGTTCTTTGACACACAGATCCACTTCTTCAAGGATATCAAAGCCGAGCATTTTCGGCAAAGTTTAACTCGGGTTTTTTTACTTATGCCCGTGTCTCGTATTTACTATCCGGCACCTGTATTCAAATACGGGATACGGTTATTTTTTTTTTTTAGAGGGTAGGTGAAAGTCTCGAAAGACACTATGAGGAACGCACCTCATAGTAGTGTGGGACTTTAACCCACTAAAAACACCTCCCTTGATCATAACCAATCAGTGTATGATCGACCAATGGTTTTGATATCTTGCTTTAGAAACGGGTTTGTAGGAAGATTATTATAAATACAGTAAAACCTGCCTGAAACGGAATGCTGTGGTACCCAACTTTTTGTTCCGATTTACCAGGTTTCCGTTTTATACAGTTTTGTTCAGCAAAAGTCTTGATTTGAAGTACAGTACATATATAATAATGTTTTTTGGGTACTTTAAAAATAATGAACAAACAAAAAATAAAAATATATACAGTTCAAATAAAGGGTGTTACAATAACGCGTTCCGAAGTTAAATCAAAATTGAAAAAAAGAGGATGATGGAGTTAATGAACATTTTATTAACGAATATTATTTGGTCCATGGCAATTAAGTATGGGAAAGAATTTTACTCAAATGCTCCTACGGCACACCTCGACCCGTTTGTCCAAATTTTTGATGACATCACAGTATAACTTCTCCTTAATTAGACCAATAGATCCTTCAGTTGTTGAGTTTATTGGGGTAAACCATGCTTTTGAGGTAACCCCAAAGAAAGAAGTGCAACGGAGTCAAATCGCACGATCTCGGTGGCCAATTGATTTCGCTGTTTCTGGAGATTATTGGCCCGGGGAACTTCAGCTGTGTGGCACATGGCACCATCTTGCTGGAACGACATCGATGTCATAATTATACAATATTGGCCACAAGAAGTCGGTGATCATGGCACGGTACCTTTCCCCGTTCACTCTGACAGAGTTGCCAGGTGCATTTTCGAAGAAGAATGGACCAATCACTCCACCAGCGCAAAATACACACCGCAAAAAGAGATTTTCTGGATGCATTTGCTTTTCAAAGAGTGCCCCTAGATTTTCATCAGCCCATATTCTGCAACTCTGCTTGTTGATGTATCCACTGAGATGGAAATAAGCATCATCAGAAAATAAGTTTTGGTCGCAAGTCCATTGGAAAACTTGGTTTTGCTTTTTGCTTTTGCTTTTTCTTTTTGCATCTTACCAACAATTTGCCAAAGACTGAACTACGAAAATTTCAACACAGATGTCCAAAATTATTTTAAAAGTTTTTGTAACACTTTAGTTCCATAACAAATTAAAACCATTTTCCGTCTTTCACTTGCAGTCAGTCATACTCAAATCCACTCATGTCACATTTCAACTGTTTTCCGTTTTACGAAAAATTTCGTTCCTCAAATCACGTTCCGTTTCCGCGTTAGACAGGTTTCCGGTTTATACAGGGTGTTTTGCATTGGAAAATGCTCCGTTCCCAGTTTTTTTTCCGTTATGGCAGGTTTCCGTTTTATACAGGGTCCGTTTTAGCCAAGTTTCACTGTATAATTAAATTCCCGTAAATGTTATGCCATAAGCTCATGAGGCTTGGGTTCTTCTAAGTCGACGTATGTTTTTGTCGATATTCAGCCCAGTTTTTATCTCGGTGTTTGCAGCCTTTGATTGTGTTTTACTGCATACTAATTCGATTCGCAAGTCGCGGTGTAGATCCTTGTTTCGAACGTACCACGGAGTATTTACAATTCCACGTAGGACTTTGTTCTGAAATGTTTGAATTATTTTAGCATTAGTTTTCTTAGTGCAGCCCCATAATTGGATGCCGTAAGTCCAGACAGGTTGCAATATCTGCTTATATATCAGAATTTTATTCTGTGTTGATAGCTCAGATTTTCGTTCTAGCAGCCAATATAATTTTATATTTAGCTCCTCTTTCTTCTTTTTTATATGTTTTTTCCATTTCAGTTTGGCATCTAAATTCATTCCCAAATATTTAGCTGTATGCGAATACGGAACAACTGAATTATTAACAAATATAGGAAGAGCTGTAGTCTTTTTGTATGCAAAATTGATATGTGTTAACTTTGTCTCATTGAGTTTAATGCGCCAACGTTGCGTCCAGGTTTTTATTTTATCAACCGCACATTGAAGTTTCGTTGTAGCATACTCCACACTATTATCGACTGCCAAAATCGTCGTCCGCAAATGTAGCCATGATTGTGTTGTCATCAAGTGGTATGTCTCTGGTATATAGAAGATAGAGTGTTGGACCAAGAACATTGCCTTGAGGTACACCAGCTAAAATTGAATTCAGATCCGAATATTCCTTTCCGTAACGTACCCGAAAGTATCTGTCTGTTATATATGATTTGAGTATTTCAAAGTATTGTCTAGGTAAGTCTCTGTGTAGTTTATACTGTAGTCCTTCATGCCACACTTTGTCAAAAGCCTGCGCAACATCCAAGAAGATTGCCGAACCTATATTTTTCTCCTCTAGTGCCTTCTCAACTATGTCCGTAATTTGATGTACCTGATCTATCGTAGAATGTTTTTTGTCTAAATCCGAATTGATAGTTTTGAATTAGTCTTCTATTCTCTATAATACAATTGAGTATTTTCAAAAGCAGTTTTTCAAAAATTTTCGACATCACAGGCAAGAGAGATATTGGCCGATATGATGTTACTTCTGTGAGCGGTTTGCCTTGCTTTGGAATAACAATAACTTAAGCTATCTTCCAATGCCGAGGACATGCTTCAGCTCAAAGCAAGCATGTATTAAGTGTTGGAATTTCAGCAAATCTATGTCTGGTAGTTCTTTAATAATTTGTCCAGTAATGAGGTCATAACCTGTCGCCTTTTTGGTGCTGAGACACATACTTTTTAGTTCCCTTAATGTGATAGATGGGATTTCAACTTCGTCCACTTTATCAATGAAGGTTACATTTTCTAGATCTGTGTTCTGCGGAAACGTCTTAAAGACATTCGATAGGTGTGCCGCGAAAAGATCGGCTTTCTGCTTTGGATTTCCAATCCATTTACCGTCAACTGTTTTTAGCGGCGAATCATGTATTTGGGGTCGTCTTATTTTTTTGCTGCTTTCCAAAGTGAGTAGTCTGTGTTTTTGTCCGCTGTGAGGTTGTCAAGAAATTTACTGAAGAATTCGTTTTTAATTTCTGAGATACTCCTTTTCAGTTGATTACTCAGCCTAATTAATACAGTTTTATGACCCGGATATCTTGACAACTGCCATTTTCTTCGTGCACGCCGCTTTTTTTTTTCATTTCTTTAATTTCTCTCGGATACTTTATTGACACTTGGGTGCTTGTGTCTGCAGTTGGTGTACTATATTCTGCTGCCTGTTATACATCCGCTACAAATTGTTCAACTTCAATGTCGATTTGATTCTTAGTTTCCAATGGAGTTCTTAGATCAATGAATTGCTCGAGGTTTTCTCTGAATTCGTCGCAGTTGGTCCTTCTGTTGGTTAGTCTGGAAAGTCCTTAATTTTGTATAACAGTTTCGCTTAGTGTCAATATCACAGGAGTATGATCTGATGAAAGGTCGTCATTGCTTTCGGTGCTTGTGTAGTTCCTATTTATTCCTTTGACAATAAAAAAGTCAATCAGGTTTGGAAATTTCAAAGTATCAATTGGCCAATACGTTGGTGTTAAAAACTCGCATTTGTTATGGATACGGTTATAATTAAAATTCCACTATTGGCATATTACGTACCAATCCGAAATCGTAGTTAATTTCGCCTTTGAATTTGTTTAGGGTTTTCTTACGTTTTTCCAATTAAAGTGAATTGGGCTAAATACATGACGAAATTCGTTAAAATGTATCCCTTGTGCTGTGGGAGATAAGTTTCAAGTTTTTAGCAGAAGCCCTTTCCGTGCCTCTCCTATCAAAAATTACATTTTTAGAAGGTGCCAATGTTGTGAACCTATATAAGTACCAAGTTTCAGCTTTCTATCTTCAGCGGCTCTTGAGATATAAAAATCAAAAGCGCTCACATCATACCCTCAACTTAAAAAGTATCCACTTAAAGTGGTTTAGGTGCAATTCCGTTTTTTCTTTTTGAAACAGATCACAATGCGTTATTACAAAAATAATAAAGTAATATATAATGAAAGTCCGTGCCTACATAATTGTAAGAAAAGAGCACACAAAAAAATCAAAATCCATTTAATATGGCCTTAAAATATCATTTTATTCCAGCCTCGATTTATAAAATCATTAAATAGCATCTAAAAAATACACATAATATAAATCTCTCGTCAGATAAACGTTTGCATGCAAATTACGTCTATTTCTTGTGCATACGAGTGTTCAGTAATTTAAGTTTAGTATTATAAAATAAGTTTAAGCTACAGTTCCAATATTTAAGTCTGTCAATTTTAAGTAATTTTCCAAAACATGTCAAGGTTGTAAAAAAAAAAGTCCGTACAAAACCTTAAGCTTCAGCGTCAGCGTCTCTAGGTATGGGATGAGGTCCTGGTCCGACATCCCTAATTTTATCTTGTACCGTTTTGAAACTGCTACGAATTTGATCGAGCGCATCACCTAATCCTGTTTTGATGTGATTGAATTCCTGTGTTACCAAGGACAATCGTCCCAACAGATAGTTCAAATTCTCATCGACTTCACTCATTCGGCCCGTAATCTTTGCTACTTTTCCGCCCATACTGTCCATTGTCGTGAACGTACCGTTCACATATGCCTCGGTTTGTCCTTGTAATTTCTCCAAGGCGTCCTTACTGTACGATATTTCGCTATGCATGATTTCGATTTGTCGCCAAACGTGACTGATCTCGGACTCCATTGTCGAGCTGAGATTCTGTAGTGCTTCCAAGTGATTGTTGATAATCGAATTGTCGATATCGTTGAAACGTTTTTGTAGCGTTGTGTTCAGATCGGTACTTTGTGTTTTGATCATATCGCCGACTTTCACGAGGATTTGATGTGTTCCGTATTCGACTTTACGTTGAGTATCCAAGACGTAGTCCGATGTGGCCAGTAGGACTTTATCGAACTTAGTGAAAACGTCCAGTTCGCCTTGAAGAACCGAAACGCTCTTATTAACATCCGAATAGAAGTTGTTAGCGGCATCATTCGATGCAAGCAGACTCTTTGCTATGACCTTGAGGTTGGATTGAACATCGTTATTGAGGGTCTTGAAGCGATCACCAGTCTTTGCAAGTGCTAGAAAGAAAACCAGTTGATCAAAATTTTGCAAAGATTTTAAGTTGTAACTTACTCTTATCGGAGCCAATAACAATTTCTTCCTTGAGATCACCAATGGATTTCCGAGTTTCATTGTAGAGAAGTTCTAAGAAGTTCTTATCGTTTTTCGAAAATTCCAGCTCGGTCTTTTGTGTTTTCTTTAGATCTTCAATTTTACCGTATATTTTATCCAGATAATTGGAGATTTTGTCTTCGAAATCAGTATTTCGGACAAGCGGAGCGGGTGCTGCGGTAGTAGCGGGTCCAGTGATGTAGAAGTGGGACAGTTTATCTTCCATTTTCGAGATGACTTCATCGGTAGAAGACAATTTCGAGTTCATTAACTTCTCGGTTTGTTCCAGCAATCCTTTCGATGTTTTCGCCAATTGGCCAACATTTTCCGATAATTTCTCCACTTTTTCGATCAATTTCGTTTGTTCGGGGTCTTTGGCCGATGGTGGTGGAGCTGCTTTCTTATTGTCACACGCTTCATTCGTTGTCATCCACTTGAACATGCTTTCGACCGCTTCAGTTAGCTTCTCCGATTGTGAATTGTACTTTTCTTCTTGCTAGTAGGAGTGAGACGTTAATTGATTTGAAATTTATTGGTTTGTAGTTGAAATTTGATGGATGTATTACCGCAATTAGCATGGTTTCAATTTGGCTGACACGCTCGTCAAGTCGACTGAATATTCCCTTAATGGGCTCATATACTTTTTGACCTTTTTGTAATGACTGAAGAGCTCTTTTAATAAGCTCACCAAGGCCTCTTTCTCTGTGTTCATGACGTTCCAGCTTGTTATCTAGTGTATTGTAGGAATGGACCAAAGACAATATGGCTCCTCGGATCTCTTCATTGCTGGAACAATGGATTACAATAATTTGAATTTAGTTCAGAAAAATGCAGAAATTGTTCAAAATTAGAATTATAAAAAAAATAAGTAGTATAGGGTGTTTTTTTTAGGTGCATGAGAACTTAAAATTATAATACAAGACAGAAAAATTGTTGGAATGAATTTTTTTTATTATATTCTGGTAGATAATTTCATGGCATTTATTTTTTATATATTTTTGACTACTTTTTCCAATAAATCTGGCCGTATGGCGTCAATAGTAGCTTGAATATTGGCTTCCAATGCTTCAAGAGTTGCTGGTTTGTCGGTATAAACGCATGACTTAATATAGCCCCATAAAAAGTAATTCAGAGGCGTTAAATCGCACGAACGAGGAGGCCAGTTAACAGAACCACTTCTGGAAATCAAGTTGTCACCAAATTGATTTTGCAATAAATCGATTGTTAAGCGCGCGGTATGGCAAGTTGCGCTGTCTTGTTGGAACCAAATGTCAGCGATGTTTAGCTGATTAATTTTTAGAAACAAAAATTCAGTCAGCATGGCCGATTATGTTGACCGTAAAATGGACGAAGTGCTCTATGAACTTAGCGAACAGATTTATTTTTTTCAAAGTAAATTTCTACAATTTGGAAGCATTGTTCTGGCGTTAAACGATTCATGGTGACTTGCCAAACCTTACTGAACAGAAATGTCAACACAGTTTGACATTCCCAGCTGTCAAACCACAGTTATCGATATCGATAGTTCTCATGCACCTAAAAAAACGCCCTTTACAACCCTACGTCGTGAAATCAAGTATCTTCCTATAAATCAAAGATGCGCGGGAGTTAACACCCTTCGGTAAATGGTAATAAAGATCAAAATTTTTGGAAAAATTTATAAAGTACCAAACCTCTGTTTTGAGAGAGAGCCCCAGACGTGTACGGTGTACCATTACCGGATGTTCAGCAGACCAATGGACGAATCTTGTTGTGTTGGTACGCCAGGTAGAAAAAACGCACATAAGCTTCGACTGAAAAAATTAATCCCAATCGCGATTCGAATTTTCTTTCTCACAAGCGAGTCTTACGACGTATCTAATGGATAGTAGTGGTTTCTTGACTGGGCTTCAAAATTTCACATTATGATCTAATAACAGTACTACATGATACAATTAGAACCTGCGAATACTGTACCAAGCTCGCACCAGAGTACAGATAGCTGATATGCTTAGGCATAGTCTGGTTGATCCCCATTCTCCTCTCCTTGGCAAAATCCCATGAAGTAGGCTTGTACAAGAGTATGCACTTTACTCTACCCATCTAGAGGTGGTTTGATTTTCCCTTATCATGTGACTTGTATAGAAAGAAATAAAACTTTGTTCTTTGTTTTTGTACAGCTATCGATATTGTACTAAAAACCAAATCTTATTTGATTTTATTGACCACATGAATGAATAGCTAGCTATCTACATTCTGTACATGAAATCCAACATGTGTTCTACAAGCAGCCATCTAAGATTTTAACGACTTATATGAGCCATCATCATCCCTAATCCCTCAAATGTAATCCAATATGATGACTCTATTGCATGTGGCTATTCAGATCGGATGTTTAGTAGGAGCGGAGACTATGGCCTAGGAGTCATCATTCTGTTTCATTTTTTTTTTTAAATCGTAATGTTCAAGTGTTTATTTTAGGGAACATCAAGTAGGACACGCACATCGTCGAATAGTACGTTCCATTGGCCAAGTCGAGACCACTTTAAAAAGAGACCAATAAAACGAAGATTGCATAGGAAATGTGATGTGTGCTTCGCAGTTTATTTAGAGTTTTCAATAATTTTCTATTTTTGTACCCATTGCTGTCAACAAAGAGTACAGATACGATTTTTTTTAATTAGATGTGATCTGTGATGCTTCATTAGAGCCGACATTTCCAGGCGCTGCACTTTGAAAAGAATTAATTACCCCGGCCTGCTGTTAATTAGAGATAATAACAACGGCATTATAATTTACATCATGGAGATAGCATTACAGGGTTAGTATTTTTGCTGAATAAAACATTTCCCTTATAAATGGAATGTTTTATAGAGCTCACAATTCTAATTTAATGTAAAGTCCCATCAGAATTTGTATTACCAAGGATATTTCGAATGAATAAAACCAAAGAATTGTGTTTATCAGTTTCCAAAATTGCATTTGTAATAAGGTTGTCCCCTGCGGAGATTGTAGCTTCCATATAAAGCTAGTATGTATCACACTGTATGCCATGCTGTAAAATATTGACCAAAAAACTTTGAAAAAAAAAATTTATTCAAATTTTTTCCGTTAGAAAAAGGCAAAAAAAATAATGTTAGATTAAATTAGACTACATTTGCCAGCCAAAATAGACAAATATTTGACATAGTGAAAAATTTCTAACATCATTGTTGTGTACGTCCTACAAAATACTGACAAAAATAATTGTACGTCGTCTTAAGCCCTATACTAACGAAACAATTGGTGAATACCAAGGTGGATTCAGAACCGGACGATCTACAACAGACCAGATATTCTCGGTAAAACAGGTGCTTGAAAAATGCTGGGAATATAACACAGATGTGCATCAAATCTTCGTAGATTTTAAACAAGCATATGACAGTATCGACAGGAGGGTAATATACCAAATCATGCTTGGTTTTGGAATTCTACCAAAATTAGACCGACTAACGAGACTCACAATGACGAACACTGAATCCCAAGTAAGAATACAAACCGATTCCACAACCAGCTTTCGAACGGAATGTGGTTTACAGCAGGGAGATCGTCTAGCCCCCATTTTTTTTCAACCTGGCACTAGAGTATGTCATCCGAAAAACCCCTGTCGATGGCAATGGGACACTATTATTCAAGTCCATCCAACTAGTAGCATACGCTGACGATATAAACATCCTTGCAAGATCCTTCTCTAGTGCTAAGGAAGTATTTGTCATTCTTGACTCCGCCGCAAAAGAAGTCGGGTTACGCATAAACGAAAGTAAAACAAAAATAATGACGCAAACAAGAAAGAGAACGCCAATCAGACAGAATGTAACAATTGCGGTGCATAATTTGGAGAGTGTTGACAACTTCATATATCCTTGGCTAATCTAGCAAAAGACGGCAACGAAACGGACGAAATCAAACGACGGATCATGCTAGCAAATAAAACGTATTATTCAGTACTTCCAATAATGAAATCCAAGAAAGTGCACAGGAACAATAAGCTGCGAATATATAAAACTATTATACGACCTGTGCTCTGTTATGGCAGCGAGACATGGACATTAACGCGAACTTCCGAAAAAGCAGTTAAGACATTCGAAAGAAAGGTGCTCCGAAGAATTTTAGGACCTGTAAAGGAAGAAACGGACTTGCGAATAAGATAGAACCATGAGCTGTATCAACTCTTCAAGGAGCCAGAAGCTTCAACGTTCATCAAACTACGTAAACTGCAGTGGGCTGGCCATGTAGAGTAGATGGAAGGCAGAAGAATCCCCAAACGTTCTCTTAAAGGCAAAGCGAGTGGTAACAGGCCAGTAGGCAAACCACGCAAGCGATGGGAAGACTCGGTTGATGAAGACAGCAAAGCCATCTTAAAAATTAGCAGCTGGAGGACACGGTCTTTGGATCGAGACGATTGGAGGCGACGACTTCAGGAGGCCAGGACCCGATTTGGGCTGTCGCGCCATTGATGATGATAATGAAAAATTTCTAATCTAACGATTCTTTTCAAGGATCGCTAAGAACCAGGTCAAATGAATTGAGGAATCAAAATTCTTCTTTTGTGAATGGGTTCTATCAGGACTAACTGATCAATCACATAACCAACGAACCAATCATACTTCCACGGTGTTTTCGTATAAATATATTAAACTTAGTACAAAGACGTGCTTGATATACAATTTTTTTTGGCTTAAATCATCCCCTGATTAGTAGACCTATCTCTGAAAATTGTCTAGTAGTATAGGTATATTAAGAAAATATAAGATAGGGTAAAAAAATACTGGATCTGTAGGACACCCTAGTGTAATTATGTAATTTCAAATCTAATACATAGGTCGTTCTTGAGATATTAAAATCAGATATTGCCGCTTTAAAACAAATCGTATCAGTCGCTTCCTGTTAACAAAAGAAATACTCGTATGTGCCTATCAATATTCTACTTGTTCTGGATGGCAAAAACGGAAACAAAAATACAATGTATTTTCAAACATGTAGTCATTTGCAAATAATTTAGAATCCGGTATACAAGAAGATAAAAAAAAACGTTGAGATAAAGTGTGTACTTACGTAACTTCTTTTGCATTTATATCTGGTATGGAGCATATTCCAAGTAATCCAATGAAAATAAACGCTATCAGCTTTTGCATTTCTTAAAAAATAGCTCAATCTATCGAGGTGTTTAGTCTGAAAAAGCATAATAAAAAAATTAGGATGTTTAAAAATAATTTTATTTAAATGTAATTGTTTTTGTTTTGCTCAAAAGATAAGGATAACAACAATGCGATGCTGTTAAAGAGGCGGTTAGAGAAAATATATTATAATATGTTTAAAATATTGTTGCGAGCTAGGGATTCATCTGAATTTCAAGTAAAACAGACTTCAACTAAAATTATTATAATAAAAATAACAACGCTTTATTAAATCGCATTCAAATATCACAGCATTGGCCACTCTTCCTGATTACAATTACTACTCGATCGCTGTTACCAATGAAAATCACTTTACAAATATACTTTCGCGTAGAACTGATCGTCGTCTCACTCTCACAGTAGAAAAACTGATCCCGTATGCAAGCTCGTCTGCGCTTATAAATACTGCATATATTGAGTCGAGTGATTTCCAGCATATTCGACTGTGTGTGGAGTGCACCACCGAGATGATGTGCCCAAGCTGTTCTCAACTTTTTTTAATCATCAAAATTAATAGAGGTAACACTGTCCCTATCACGGTTTACCCAAACTTCAGGAAACCGGTTACGATGGGTCTTTAAAAGTTGTTAATAATATAGTATCTATACTTGTGGTTTTATGGCGCTGCAGTCTAAGTTGGGCTTTGGGTTTGGCCTCCTTGAAAATTTTGCAATGATTTTCTGTTTTTGGGTCATCATCGTTCTCCTGCGAGGAAGGAAAAAGATGGAAATTACTCGCACCCCTCTTCGCATCTGAAAGCATTCCTCCCCAATATTTATATGTGCCCAGTGTTACCGCGAGGCGGTTTTTTGGGGTAGCAAAATCTGCTACCTTTTTCAAAAAAGAGGTAGTAGAAACCGATTTTTAATAATAGTACAATAACATTAACATATAGTAATGTAAAATAATAATGGATTACATTCTTGTGCGTTGCATTTTTTTGTTTTCAATTTAACTTTCGAGAATTATCACAAAAACGTAGTGTTTCATGACTTGAAATAGCTGTGCAGTAAATTTTAAAATTAAAAAAAGGTAGTAAATCTGCTATATATGTAGTAAAACGGTAACGCTGTATGTGCCACTCCTATATTATTCTCGACTAACTCTTTTAGGTACAGGTGTATAATGAATTAAGTTCGAGATTTCAACAAAGCAGTTCAAGCAAGAATTTCAATTGAATATTGACCCATCCTAATCGATTCTGAACTCATTGAATTGATTGATAAAATTTAGTAAAACTCTTCCTGTTGAAATTAGAGAACCAATGAAATTGCCTCGTAAAGCACGGAATTGATCGTGATGAAAATCAAAGCAATTATAAATGTAATTAGAAGTCAAGCAAGGAGATTTCACTTGAAATGCATTGGCGCCATTCCGTCGACGTCTCAAGAATACAACAAATAAACAAACGCACATCTAAATGCTTCCACACTTAATAAAATATCCATTCATGGAGAATATAGCAGATTGCACTTTAAGATTTACCGATGCCGGTTCGTCGATGCTATTTTCGTTCCAAGAAGCATTCGAAATATTTTACATCTCGTTAAACTGAAATTTTCAAATTGGATAATAGTCATATTATAGTAGGAGAGATATTAAGATTGAAAAAATTTATTTTAGAAGTTTATATTTTTAGAAACTTTACTTCTGAAGATTCAATGTCCATAAATTATCTTGTACTCTAGTATAGCATCAATGAGTTTGTGGGTGCGAATCCGGAATATCATTTAAAACTATCCTCTTATACCCTATCCACTCCAGGAGGTTCAGCGACAGGCTAACCTATTCTCGGAAAAACAGCAGAAGTTTTGTGAAGTTTCAATAGAAAAACTCAGACCGGACGATGGTGGACGTCTCTAAAATCAACTATTTCAGATCGTATGAAAGGACGATGGGGGATGTCTCTGAAATAACCAATTTCAAAAGGAAGCACCGGCCCGACTTGGCTGTAGCGCATCAGGAGAATAAGATGCCGAGCTTCTACAAAATCGGATAGAACGATTAATGGAGAAATATCAGAGCCTAAATTGGGTTGTAGTATTATAGACAATGAAATCATAAAAATTCAATTTACGTAGGCTGGAAATATCAATACCTTGGCGACTGAATCTTCCATTGGCCCAATCTCAGTAAAAATACTTTTCAAATTTCTTGGGTCATCAAATTGAATTAAATTATGTTTTAATTTTAACAAAAAAATTTAAGTATTTATGTACAGAATTCTATTTTTTTCTTCTTTTATTATTACTTCATTATTTCACGTTATTGATCGACCTCAAATTAAATGTTTGCCCTGAAATTTTGTAGTATCACTTCTAGGCTAATAATATTAGGGGTAGGGGTAGAATCGAGGGATGTTTTGGTATAGAGGATACTCAGCAGGGTGATACATGTCTTGTTTGCATATAAGGACACAAAGGGTGATGCTTATTTAAAAAAATTATATTTCTTACAAGGCACCCCCTCCCCCACCCCAAGAAATTGGTTGGATCCTTCGTGTAGCTGCCATTCACAAGTCCTTCAAATAACTCACTCAGAAAATCGTTCAGACACGTAGTAAAAATTTACACACTACATTTAATTTTTAAATTGCATAACTATTATACACTGTATTGAATAGCAACCTGAAGATTAGTTGGATTCCTGGTCACAGTGACTTCCCTGGAAATGAAAAGGCAGACGAGCTCGCCAGAAGGGGGCTCTACGTCCAATAGAACGTGTAAAGGGAATGATTGATATTGAAGCGCTCAGACAGATGGAGGGGGCCTGAGTGAATCTCTCTTGTTGCCGGCAAGCAAAAATCTGCTGGCCGAAACTTGATAGGAGGAACTCTAGCTTCATTTTGTCTCTGGGCAGGGACATTTGCAGACAACTTATAGGGGTCCTAACGGGACACTGTCCCTTTGGGAGACATAGAGAAAGACTGGGAATACATAGGGCTGATCTATATCGTTATGGTGATGAGAGTGCTGAACCGACATTGGAGCATCTAGTGTGTGAATGTGAAAGTCTGGCCTAGTATCGGTACTTGGGGAAATTCTCCTTGACCGATCTATCAGAACTTGCTATGATTCCTTTATGGAGAACTACTCTCTTCATAAGGAAGAGCAATATTTGGAATCAGTAGTCTAGAACCCGGTTTATACGAGGGGACCACAATGGATCCGCAGTGATCTCTCGTGATGGACTGTGGCACAATGCTTCAGTCCACCCTTCTCAACCTAACCTAACCTACACTGTAGGGCTTGCTTCAGTCAAATTTTTCGAATAGGGATTCAGAACTCCATCAAGAGTATCATACGAATGGCTGCTGCCTATCGTGACGAAAAAGTAACTTACAGAAAAATTATCTTTTACAGTTTACAGTTACAGTTGTTGGTATAAGGTCTGTTCTTTTTGGCTACACCTTCTACACTTTTTTTTAACCTAATAGGTTTGTTCTTTTTTTATTCACCCTCTTCACCTCTCTGCACCCGCTCTAGAGTTAGTGCAAAAAAGTGTATTCTAGTGTAGAAAGTGTATGCAAAAAGAACAGACCTATAGGTACCTATGGTATATGAAAATAGAACGATAAGAAAAAATTTAAAATTTCTAACATCGGAAATGGAATAAATTATATTTTTAAGAGTTTACAACATCAGTCTCAAAATATGTAAAATTGTTGCCTTTGGCGCATTAGTGGTCAGCTACCGCTACCGTAATCTACATAGTGTCTACTAAAGGTCAGAGAAGCGATATGACTGCCACTGCACGCGATCAAAGAATGAAGTTAGTACCCAAAATCCAGTCTTAAGCTGGCTAACAGTTGGTTCAAGATCAATACAGGAAAATTAGGAAAAATTTATTGCTTTTGCCGAAAAACCTCCAATATAAATTCTAAGATCCTATCATAAAGGGTTACATACACCTGGATAGTTAAAAAAAACCGATTTTTCAAAAAGGTCCTTATTCGAAAGTACCATCCTTTAAGTGTCTACCCTGAAAATTTCATAAAGAAATTCGCTGTAATGATGAAGTTACATCGTTTTGTAACCGACATGGTGAGCAACGACTAACGGTTGGCGCGTAGGTGTTCGTGGCCTTTGTCATCTGTTTGACTATGAGCTTTTTTTTTAATTCCGGGTATTTATGACCTTCTATGACGCAGGAACATGTTTTGAAAAGTTTTAAGGTTTAGGTATACTTGATCCACTGTTAAAATTCACAGAACCTTATTTCAATGTAAACTGTACCCTAAACTTTAAATGCGTTTTTCTCGAAACAGCGTTTTCAAAAACGGTACCAGGATTATCTCCGCGACTACTGGACCGATCAGGACCTACTTTTGCACAATTGTGTTTAATACAACACTCTTACGTTTACCGAGCCATTTTTTCGATATCTTGCTTAGTTTTTTTTTTATCATAATTACTGAACAATTTTTGAGGCAAAAAATGGCATTTTTAATGGCATGGATTAAATGGCAGCCTCTGACATGATCCGACAAAATTGAATTTTGAAATTCCGGCTCGGTAAGCTTTGGATTTACTTTCAGAAAAAAAAAAAATTTCGATAAAAAATGGCGGAAGAAAGTCTGGTACCGAAATCGCTCTCAACAAAAACACGTCCCAGCAACACGACTGTAACTTTTTTACCGTTTGAAATTTTCCAACCAAATTTTCACTTAAAGTAATACTTTAAGATATATATAATGGTTGTTCAATTAACTTCAGTTTTATGCACGAAAAAAATGCGTAAAAATAGCGTAGTTTTAGCCGTCCCAGGTGTATGTAACCCCTTAAACGGTTCTTGAGATATGACTTTTTAGAAAAATTCTTTCCCCACCATTCTCCCAGTTCAAAGCATCATCACTCCCTGAAAAATTTCATATTCACCGAACTCTCCTTATCCATCTTTATACACAAACCAATATTTCATATTTCTGGTGTAACTGGTTCGTGAGATATCGTAATCTAAAGTTTTCCACCACCCGCACGCAACTAACCCTCCTTAAAATGTTATATCCTGTACATTTTCCTAGTATACCTACAAACAATCGTCAAGTTTCAACTTTGTGGTATGAACCGTTTATGAGATATGGATTTTAGAATATCTCGATTCCAGCTTTTGAGCGTTTCGGACGCTTTGTTTTTTCCCCCAATCTCGTACCCTGTACTATTACACTATATATAGGTCTATATGCAAGTTTCAACTTCCTATCGCAAGCTATTCCTGAGATATAGAAACCAAAATGTTTTATCTAAAACGCTCCTCCACCTAACACCCCATCTCCCCCTGAGACCCCTGAAAAAGTCACAACTTAAAGGAGCCTGATTGATCAAACTATCCACAAAAAAATTAGAATTTTATACCTCAGTGCGTTTGGGAGGTACGAGCCTTCAAACGCTTTTGCGTACGGCGGACAGATGGACTGAATTTTTTTGGCAGTTTTGAAGTTTCAACACGACAAGAGTGGAGGGATTTTGCTCACTAACAAACTAAAGTTTTATTTTTGCTTTGATCTATTCTGAGTAAAATTTCAACTTTGTAGCTTAGCGGTTTCGCATAGGACTTTTGTTTGGAACCTACACAAAAGTTTCGCTGGAGTTTTAGCTTATTCATGTTCTTTCTATCCTAAAATTATTAGAAATTAACAAACATACCTACATATACAAATTTTCAACGTAAAGCGTTCTGAAGAAGCCATTCAGTCGTGAATACATGATTCAAGGGCTTTTGTACATGAGCTGCCCAAAAGAGTGTATTAGACCGGTGGGCACCAAATTTCATCTTCCCAAACAACGTGGTTTTGAGTTATTGTGGAAAGGGGCAGCAACTGGATTTCAGGTTTTTAACAATACTTGTATAGTATTATAAAAATAACTGTATACAGTTATTTTTTTAATATGTACTACTATTCATATATGAATGCTTTAAATTTCATCAGAATCTTATCCAGATCCAAGAGTTCTTCCCCCTTCGTGTGAATTAGAGAAGGGTTAAAAGTTATGTTATTATTCATAACAATTATCGTAATTCGTTTCATTCTGCTGAGCGAAAATTGCAAAGTCTGTAATACTGCTTATCAATTATTAAATTAAATAGTATTCTGTACTCTCTTATCAATATAGGGCAAAAAAGTAATTATAGTCCTGATATACAAGTTCATCAATCAAAACAAATATATTCGAATAGAATACGTTTCACCTTTAATAAATTCGTAAGAAAAATTCTTCAGATTTACGTGAATCCATAATTAGAAAATTTTCCAAAATATAAAAGGAAGGGCTAGAATATTTTTTGTACGGTATTTCAGTAATATAACACATGAATATTTATTATTTTAATTTTCTTTTATAATCTGCTTTTTTCCGTTATCTTTGGCAAAAAGGTTCAAAAGATCAGTCATTATTCTGATTTTTTTGTTTAAATTCAATTAAAAAAAAATACCGTACGCTTGAAAAAATCTGAACAATTACAATACAGTACATACAGAAAAGATTAAAGCAAAATACAATTCATTGATTCATATAAAACGAAATATAATGAAGAATAAACGAGTAAATACAGCATAAGAATACTTACAAGAAAATAATGATTATTCGCACAAAATCTTGTGATCGAAGTCAATGATCTTTATAGCGATAAATTTTGGAACAAAATTAGCAGTGAACTTTAAACAACTGAATATTTAAGTAAACTAAAACGGAACTTTTTGTAGGAAAAACAATAACAAAAAAGTATTAACAAATGCGAAATAAAAGCATCTGGTCCTGACCGGCGAACGATCTTAAGATTTATTTTCCCAAAACGATCGAGATCAATTCGATACGCGTGCTTATTGTAAATTGCAGTGATCGGGCCAGCCAACAAACTGATTCGAACCTCGTAGGATGCTGGAAACAGCACAACTGGGCTTTATTCCCGATTTAAGATTACTGATGCTCTAGGAAAATGTACAGTTACAGACTAAAGACTATGTCGGAGGGAACGAAACGATCGGTCCCAGTCCCAGAGAAGAAAAAATACCAAACAGTTTCAATACTACACTATACAGAAACATAATTCTAATTGCAAGTGATCGTGCTGGGGTGAAAAACCATTTCGGGACGGACATATGGGTACTTAATTGTGGGATTAATACCCGCGCGAACAGATGCACTTATGTGGGTGCTACTATCGGAAGAGGAATAGTGCATTTAATTGCATGCGAGATAATGCCCTGATACGATCGATTTTATTCGATTATTAATGGATTCTTGTATTGTAAGAATTTTATTAGTCGGGGCATAACGGATATGTTAAGGATTATCAATAAATCTATGATGGAAAATTTTTGTGTAGTTTTCGAATTATCGCAAAATACTTTGAAGATAGACTTAGTAATCTGAGAGTTGTAAAAATATTGTGTTTAGAAAATTTGTTTGTATGTCTGTATATCCATAGAGATCTAACTTAAGCTAAGTACAACTTTCAATCGTCCTTTATTTGCGTTAAGGCATAGCTCCCATACAACCAGCTATTAAATGTCCGAATTCTTTCCAGACGAACTGTACATAAATGCGAATTATGTACAGTATAGAGAGATTTGTCCAAAAACGTTTGTCTCTGCCTTCCGAGAGAGATGCAAGCAAGCGGCGAACGAATTAAGCAGTGTTTCTGAAATGATTTTCGCTATTGCAATTATTTTCATTCAAAGAGTCTCGCGGAAAACCACAAACTTTACAGAACTTTAAAGCAAAACGTTACTTGTGATTTACACCAGTTGTATGTGACCGACAAATTAAATTTGACGATAGTGGGTAATAACGTCTAAAGCTAGTATTTCACTGTATGCCATGCTGTCAAAACTTTGACTAAAAAAATTTGACGAAAAGTTATATCAAATTTTTTCCGTCAAAATGGAACTTTTGTAGAGAAAATAAAATAATGTGGCAAAGAAAAATTTTAGCATTTGCCAGGGAAAATAGTCAAGTAATTGCCAGCTTGGCATAGAGTGTAATACTAGCTCAAAGGATTTGCATAAAAAAACTGGAAAAATAGTTGTTTATTTATGTATTTTAGGCAGTGAAAAGACATAAAGAAACAAAGAAAGAAGTTGTTACAATATGTAAATGACGATAACGGATTTTTTATGCTTTCCAGTTACCGCAGAATCTACATTTCTTAAAAATTTTTTGTTTGTTCTTATAGCATCAGAGGAATTATTAAATTTTTTTAATTGATTATTACAACTCTCAAATACACTGAAGTTCCGTCCGTCTGTCTTCATGTTCGTCTGTCCGAAATCACGATGAGTGTTTGGTCAAATTCTTAAGTCAAAGTTCATTAACGAGCGAAATTATCCGTACAAAAGTCATTAAAGCACGCATTCAAGAATATTTCAATATAAAAAAATCCTGAAATTTATTTGTGGGCGACTATATAAAAGCTCCGTGGAAGTAAATGCTAATTTGATATCTCATCAAATCTTAGAGATATGGCGAAAACCCGTTACACTTCATTGGAGGATTGAACATCGAAAATTCGCGAAAAGGATTTTTTGGCAATTTTTATATATGGAAAGCCGGAGGAAGTAGAAACCAATTAGAAACCTTATTGAACCTAAGAGATATGACGGAATTCTTGAAAATGTGTACAACTCTTTTACACCCTCTTAGTGGTTTGAAAAACAAAAAATCCTGATAACAGGTTTTAGGCGATTGTATAAAAAGCCCTTTGAACTAAAAAGTTATTCGATATCTAATCACGCCTTAGGGATTTTCGGAATTCGTGAAAAACCATACATCCTTAAACTTAGAACGTAAAAAAATCCTCAAAAGAGTTTCTAGGCATTTATCTCAATAACCGTAGAAGTAAAACTAATTTAATATTTCAGAAAACCTATAAGAGATATGAAGAAATAGTTCGCATGATCAACAGGGATTGAAGGTGAGGTGTTATCAATATGCAATAGAACTGCTTTAAGACTCAATGCAGAGCCATTTATGAACAATTTCCATTCACCTGGCCTGGTGTGTGCTTTATATTGAGAGCATCCATCAAGTCATTTACATAGTTACAGAATACCAAGCTCCTGGCCATTTCAAAGACTGTTAATAAATCTTTGTGCCGTAGTTAAGCCAGATTATCATCCAAAAGGTTCCACTGTTGCAACCTCGTTCTAAAAAGTTCTGCTTTACTTTTCAGTAAAGAATTTTGAATTCTTCTTGGCTTATCACATGTTGTCGATTTTGTGAATCACTGGGTGGAAAGTCAGGAACTGTTGATGTCGCAGGCATAGGCTCTTCATCATAATGTACTCTCCTTATCATCTGCTGTGAAGGTAAACGTTATCGCGGGCTCTGGAATCACTGTGCGGAATAGGACCGTAGCTAATGTCATTATCGGATTAAGTATAAATCCAAGTAAAACAATTATAGTGCCATTCACTAGAAGACGGAAGGTAAACTTAAGGCTGTGATTGTGAGAGGAACTACAATTGAATTCTCGTCCGATGTCAAATACTTGGGAATTACCTTGGACAAGTGTCTGACTTGGAATTTACATCTTAAAAACATCTCCCCACGAGTAACATTGTCTTTTATGGCGTGTCGAAGGCTCTTCGGGTCTCAGACCAAATATGGTATACTAGACCTACAAGTCTATTATAATACCAATGATCACATATGCCGCTATGGTGTGGTGGCCAAAGGTTGAACAAATCACAGCACAGAAGGCCCTGCGTGCTGTTCTTAGCATTACTGGGAGACTTGAATCATGTCCCACTGCTGCAATGGAAGCCATGATAGACTTGGCCCCATTACACTTAGAGATAAAGAAGGAGGCTCTGAGAGAGACCATAAGGCTACAGCAGTACAATAAATTCAAGGCAGGAGACCTTGTCGGTCACCTTAAAATTCTACAGGAATTTAATCAGAAGGACCTAACCGACTCAGTAAACGATAGCATGCCAAAGGTATATGATTTTGAGAAATCATATATGGTGACTCTGGGAGATCGTGTATCATGGCAATCTGGTCTACCAGATTTTGGGGAAGGTGCTTCAGACTGGTTCACGGACGGCTCTAAGACCTATAGTGGAACTGGTGCGGGCGTATTTGGACCCAACTGTAAAATATGGATGGCAATGGGACAAACAGCCACTATGTCTCAGGCTGAGGTACATGCCATAGAGCTCTGCGCAGGTAAACTTCTACTGAATAAACCAAAAGGCGCTACAGTTATTACCTTATCTGACAGCCAAGCGGCACTGCTAGCGCTGAAATCTTATTGTTTCCGCTCTAGGCTTGTGTGGGACTGTCATACTCTTCTTAAAGAGCTGGCACATCATAATAGTCTAACCCTGATGTGGGTGCCAGGACATGAGGGTATTCCGGGTAATGAATCGGCTGACCAGCTAGCTAAGCAGGGAGCCAACTCACCAATGATTGGCCCGGAACCATTTTGTGGAGTAGGTAAAGGCTTCATTAAGGATGGTATTTTAAAGTGGGTAAATCTTCAGGTGGAAGATTATTGGACCTCACTTTCAGGAGTTAGACAGTCAAAGAAATTCCTGACTTTCTCAAGTAGGAGAGCGTCGGAATTCCTTTCCTTAAGCAGGTATAACGCACGGGTTATAAAGGGATATTTTTCCAGACATTATTTCCTTAATTATCACCTTAAGATCATCGGTAAAGTATCACTAGATACATGTCGATTCTGTGATACCACATCTGAAACCACGGCGCACATTCTGTGTGATTGTGATGCAGTGGTCAGATCAAGAAGGCAGATACTCGGAGGATTTACTCTCACCTATGAGGACCTGTCGAAGACTCCCCTGAGTAAAATCATCTCCTTTCTCTAAGGAATCGATATGGCCTAGGGAGTGGTTAAGAGCCAGGAACAAAAGACCTCTTAGGTCGTAGTTCGAGAAGTAGTGAGGCTTCTATAGGCTCTACCAGATAAATAAATAAATAAATAATACGGGATTTAATGGCTCTTGCCATACCGCATTCGAACAGCTAAACTCAAGCGCCTTTGTTGACCCTTTAGCCATCTTCGTACTCCGGGACCAC
Source organism: Beris morrisii (assembly GCA_951812415.1). Taxonomy (NCBI): domain Eukaryota; kingdom Metazoa; phylum Arthropoda; class Insecta; order Diptera; family Stratiomyidae; genus Beris; species Beris morrisii. The sequence goes on from OX638311.1 coordinate 24,310,399, forward strand.
ATGTATTCCCGCCCCGCATATATGTGGAGCACAGGTTTTATTCTGATCACCCACCTACCAACCAAAATAAAAATGTTACACTTCTTGTATCATTTGGGATCATTTTTATGCTAAAAGAGTAACCTCACCATAAATATAACAAAATTGATCTGGACTATTTGCACATTTACAAGACATCCTGCATAATTATACTTCACCAACTGGATACTCACAGAGATGGAACTCTCTTAAATGCAGTTCACTAATTAGATTACTTAAACTCGCTTAGTAAAACTCAGTTTCTGTATTTTTGTGACTTTAGTTTTACAATAAAATTTAAATTAGTTTCAGTTTTAAAACTTATTGCATTAATAAGTATAGGTAACTCTTAAATATTACAATTTAAAACACTCCACTGTGAGCACAAATTACGTATCTCCAAAACTTGAAAAAAAAAATTCATATTCATATTCGTTTCAGCGACCCAAACATAGTTTAAAAAAAAGGTTGTACTCATTTCAGAACTTTTTTGGCTGTTGCCTATAGTGTTGTCGGTGTTAGTATTAATTAAAATTTAATTATTACGTTGGGTCAATTATTCTTACGAAATTAACTTCTTTTTGCATTGTTAAATGAAAAAATTTGTATTTTTTATGATTTCTCAACGGACGATTTATTTAGCGGTTTTCAAACCGATTTAACCTTTGGTTGTTAGGTTTGAATCTTTGATGACTATGGAACCGCTTCAGGCGACTGGTGCCTCCCCCACTAACATGTGATTCTTATTGGAACTGTCAAAGTTAAATTCTGTCAAAAAACTTGTGTTTTACCTTTTCGGAAAATGCGTTTCACCTTATGCAAGTAATTCAGAGTTTTTCTCAATTCCAAGTTGTTCCCATGGTGCTGAAATTACACGAAACCATTTATAATGTACCGTATTTTGAGCGCCAAAAGTATTACACAACACAATTTTAGGCTACTGACAATAAAAAAATATGTCGCGGAAGACCATCGTCTTGTTTTCAGCACACAACCAATCGTCAGTTTCGACTTAAATTCTAAATTAAATAGTGCAATAGGTGAGAAAAATGTTTGCTGTAATTAACTACCAAACCGCAACTGATTTTAATTCTACATTGAAAAATCTACGCATAAGTTTTGTGGTTATGTTTACACAGTTTATTTGCATAACAAATTTAAGCCGGATGACCCTCGGATTACTCGTTCAATAACAAATTTAATTTATTACAGATACCCCGGTCCAACTGAGCTCAATTCGTTACCAATCGACGACAGCAAGTGCCGACTCCCTCAAGCACTCGAAACGAAAGCCCCGAACTTCCAATTATGCGAAATATATCGAATTATTACAAGGTAATTGAACGCATACGTGTAGTTGGCCTCTTGGATCTTTTTCATTTCGAATACCTTCACAGTTACGCCGCAATCTACAAAACAAACTCGAACCAAAGTAAAAAAATTGAAAGCCAAAACACTTGCCGAATTCATAAACAAACGAGCGGACTTGTTTGTCCTTCCGAAAATTCCCGATCCGTCTATAAAAGTAACATCGAAAAAAACCATCGGCAATCAACCAATAGAATATCAGAAAATCGATTTAGAAATTTTTCACGATTCCGACATTCACTCGGGCATTTTCGATCAGAAACCTTTGATTTTTATCGGGAAATCAGAAGAACCGGAAAAGGTCGTCGGACAACCGGAACAAGTGCAGAATATTGTTGATAGTTTTGAAAAATTTCGCGAAATTATCGAAACTATTAAAATCGGGACGGAAGAAGAACGCGAGTATAAGTAGGGCACCTAAAGTGGCGGTGCGAAAGATCTGGGTCATATTTTTTTTTAAATAATTTCAGTGTTGAAGCAAAACTTTTGGATGCGGACCCTAAATTGCTCGATGAAGGAATCGATGTGCTTGAAAGCGATGTTATGGAGACGATTCACACACCATCTTCGAAAGTGAAAGTTGAAACTAATGGCAAGGAGCACAGGTAAGCGAATTTCGCCGGTAGTTCTGCGTTATTACTCGATTAGTCTTTGTTGTGAACGAATGCTAAATAGTCATTATTTTGATATATAAGACTTGGACTCACGCTGGTGCTACAGTCCAAATCGGACCTTGACCTCCTGAATGTGCCGCCTCCATCCTTCGCGTCTGCGTCAATAGAGTCCTCCCAGTGCTTTCGTGGCTTTCCAACTGGTCTTTGTCCATTAATTTTTTCCTTTAGTGTGCGTTTGGGGATTCTTCCGTCATGCATCCGCTCCACATGACCAGCCCATTGTAGCTTTTTGAATTTTATGAGGATTGATACCTCCGGATTATCAAAGATGGCATCTCTGACTCTCTATTGTATCGTATTCTCCAGATCGAGTCTTCCCTCACAGGTCCGAGGATTCTTCTGAGGACTTTTTTCTTTCAAAGGCATTAACTAATTTTTCGGACGCCTGAATCAATGTCCACGTTTCGCTGCCATAGCATAGCACAGGTCTTATAATAGTTGATTATATTCTAAGCTTTGTTTTCCTATGCACATTGTTGTTTTTAATTATTGGGAGTATTTGGCATCATTATTCTTCTTTTAATTTCGATGAGTTCGCTTCCATCCTTCGATATATTTGCCCCGAGTTGTCTACGTTTTCTAGGTAAGTCTCCTACTGTAATATTTTGTCTGATTGGCGTGTTTTTCCTAGTTTGTGTCATGATTTTGGTTTTGTTTTCGTTAATACGTAGTCCAACTTCCCTTGCTACCGAGTAGTAGCATATGCCGACGACATAAATACACTTGCAAGATCTCTGGAGAGTGCCAAAGAAATATTTGTAAACATTGTATTTCTTTGGCACTCTCCAGAGATCTTGCAAGTGTATTTATGTCGTCGGCATATGCTACTATTTATGTGGATTTGAAGCCCTTGGTGTCAACGGGAAGTTTCCGAACAACATATTCGAGTGTCAAATTGAAAAGCATTGGTGCCAGGCCATTGCCAGTTCTAAAGCTGGAAGTCAGATCATTTTCTACTCTGACTTGTGACAGAGAATCGGTCATTTTCATTCTTGTAAGCCGAACCAGTTTCGGTGGAAGTCCAAAATCCATCAATATTTTATACAGTACGCGCCTGTCGATATTGTCGTATGCCTGTTTGAAGTCCACAAATATCTGGTGCACGTCAATGTTGTGTAACCATCGAATTAAGTTAACCAAGGGAAAAATTTCATAGACTGAAAAGGTCCGGTTTACTACGATATCCAGGGATTTAACCTGCGACCTGACAAATTTTGTATTATTCACGATAGCAGTTGTGGCAAGAGCTTATTTGATGAATTCAGACTATTCATCAAATAAGCTGAAGCTGAACTTTATTATATTTTGGGTGGAAGTCCGGGACGCGTTTTAAGATTTAGTTACGGTGAGCGTTAATATGCAGTGGACAACCTAAAAAAAATACCGTGTCAAACAGGGTTGGAATGTCGACAAAACTGATTTTTAGGTGTTTGTATAAAGAACCTGTTAATGCAGAAATGAATTCGATATATCGACGGATCTATGGAGATATGGCAGATTTCGTGAATCAGCTGAGTTGTTAACAATTAGCTCCACTATCACAGCCATGTCTAAATTTGAAGTTTCAACATCCTAGCATAAGCTGTTCCAGAGATATAAAAATCCAAATTTTTTATTTAAAACTTTACTCTCCTCCCCAAAATGTTGCCACGTAAATTAACTTATATCTCTCCGGATCTGGGTGCTGCGACGCTGCGAACCACTAAAGGCGTTTGCGTGCGGCAGAAAGGCAGGTGTGCTCTTGCACTTTTGATGTCTACTATGATATTAATTTCACCTAGCCAGACAACATTCTCTTGTAGACCGCGTTATCTTAATAATTAAAACGGCAGGCCCATTATATAATTTCTAAGGAAAGCCACAGTACTGTTCTTCTAAACCGAAGAAATCTGTTAAAATTTTAATTTTAATTTCATTACAATTTTATTACCAGTTATGTCTCTGTTAATGTTACAGGTTTAAATCTAAATTTCATAAATCAATCGAGCAACAAAATCTTGCAAAACAAAAATCGGTTGTTATCAATTTGACGACATATCTGAATATTTGTGCATCAAATAACATGATAAATCGGGGTCTTAATACTCTTTTAAACTATCGCGAAAAGTACAAGCGACTCGAAACAACAGAAGAAGTTCTTGGCATCGATTTATACAACATTCTGCTGCACGGCTATGCAGAAAAGGGAAACTATGATAAAATAAAAACAATTTGTGAAATCTTAAAGGAAGACGAAATTGCATACAATCCTCAAACATATGCGGCAATTTTTGAATGTTTAGGTCGCTTAGAACCGTCTGATAGTAATACAAAACTTCTCGAGAAACATCGAAGACGAGCTGAAGAAAGGGGTATTACACTGAACATGATTATGGATAAGAGCAAATTCCTTTACGACCAAAGAGAAATAGTCTTGGATACAATAAAACAGATCGAACCCAATTTCCAACCAATATATACGCCACCGGACTTGGAATACTCGAATCCACTGCTCAATAATCTAAATGAAAATGTAAAAGGTTTTGGGGAACTCTCAGTCGAAAGTGAAGTCGGAAATGAAATCATGAATCCGAAAAAGGGTTTCTCCAGAAACCAATTGTTAGAAATGGGCAGAAGTCAAATGCAAGTTGAACTTGAAGGATCTGTTACCATCAAAAGTATTGAAAAGACCAAAGAATTCGCTAATACGGAACTATGTGTAAGTATGACTTTTATTGCAAATGAATGGATGATTGGAACAGTTTAATTAATTGCAGCGAAAACGGTTAAATGAACTACAAGGAATTTGGAAATCACAAATCTGTGCAGCAGTTACCCGCGACCTTAATACGCTTCGAGCTCAAGCTCGATATAAACTAAACGGTCATATGACATATTTTAATTATTTAAAATGCTTAGACGCGAACCAGTATGCGGATATTGTACTGAAGGAAATTCGAATCCTGGCTGAAGGATCGGAAACATACAGCCCTACCGTGGGTCAATTGCATAAGGAATTGGGACGAAAAGTGCATGCCAAGTCTGAAAATTTTTTTTTTTTTTTTTATCGTTAATTTTTACTAATGAATTTTTTTAGGTATGAAATCGAATGTAAAAGACGTAATGGTGTACTTGAAAAAATGGGCGAAATCTATTCGGTTTACTGTGATCAATTGGATGCTGGTAATATCAGCGATAATCCACGGCAAATGTGGCAACGAATTGTTCATGAGAATCGTGCGACCGGTCCGAGTATGGATTTTAGCGTAACGACATGGCCGTCAAATGTTATGATCGGTGTTGGACGATTTTTATATAATGTTCTGATGCGCGATATCAAGATCGATGTTAATATAATGCGAAATAATAGCAAAACGCAAAATTTATTACCCGCCTTCTATACATTGTTTCGAAATCAAGGACGTCTTGTGAAGGAAGAAGTTAAGCCACATCCGGTTTTGGCCAGGTGGGTTGAAAGTTATGCGAAAGAGTTGAAACTGAAATTGTTATGAAAATTTTCTCTTTTTCGTAGAATTTTCCGTGCATCGCGACAACAAACTTTAACATTTGATGCTAATTTAGTGCCGATGTTGTGTCCACCTCAGCCATGGAGTACGCCATATAACGGCGGTTATTTACTAGTGAAGTCGGATCTTATCCGTTTACCACATCAGGTAATAAGTGTAACTTTTATTTGAAGTGGAAACCAAGTACACAGGGTGATTAAGATTTAGACAAACTCATACAGCAAGTAGGTAAAAAGTTCGGTACTGGTGTTTGAATATATATAGTTTTATTTTCAATACGACCTGTTGAAATTTAACGTTTGAATTCCGTGGAATAGTGCATTCAAATACTGAAATATGCACCTATCCATAACAATTCGTTTCGTAATTTGAATATAGCTACTTAGGTAGATAGGTAGGTAGGTACGCGTGGCTGCCCGTGAGAACACGGACACACTTAGACCTAAGAAGGTCCGTTGTATACATATCGGTCTGATGACGGACATTTATTGCCAATGGCCTTTTTGCATGAGTAAAGCGCAACTGTTGGTTTCCTTACCTGTTCCTGGATGTTAGGTTTCCAGTGAAGTTTCCTGTCCAAAAAAAGACCTAAATATTTTACACTATCGGTGAAAACTAGACTAGTACCATCCAGAGAAGGAATTAGCTACTTGCTGTGTGTATAAGTGTAAAGACTAATCTAATCTAATCTAAGTGTAAAGACAACAATCGATTAAGTTATGAAAATAATGCTGTCTCTCGAGTAGGTACACGAAATAGTGAATTGTTCTCGGGATATGTTCAGCAACCGTGATCAAGCAAACAAATGATCAATACAATTTTTTCAGGCTATCCAACAATGGTCCAGAATACAAGAAGCAAACCCTCAGGAAATTTATCCATCACTCGATTCACTTAATCAGTTATCGAGTATACCATGGACAGTTAATAATGATGTACATACGTTAGCATTTTCGCACGATCAGATTTAGCTAATAAGCGAAATTTAACTTACAGGTGCTTGACGTAGCTCTGGAAGTATTTACAAATGGCGGCGATGCCAAACTAGATGTACCGCAGCCTCCAACTTCACTACCACCGCTGCCATCACTGCAATCCCTAGACACATCGCTATCGAACAAGGAACGCTTTCAACTGTTTCGTCAGAAATTAAATCATCGAAGAAAAAAGGCTGAAATGTACAGTTTATGGTGTGATGCCCTGTACCGACTATCCCTGGCGAATCATGTACGTTATTTCGAATAGAAAACTAAATCGAGTTTTAATTCTTACGCATTCAATTTAGTATAGAGACAAAACATTTTGGCTTCCGCATAATATGGACTTTCGAGGACGTGTCTATCCACTGCCACCACATCTCAACCACCTCGGATCGGATTTGGCACGATCGCTTTTAGTTTTTGATCAATCGCAACCGCTTGGTACGGACGGTTTTAGTTGGCTGAAGTTACATTGTATCAATTTGACCGGGACCAAGAAACGTGATTCAATTCGGGAAAGATTGCTTTATGCTGAGTCTGTTATGGGTGATATTATTGATTCGGCTGAAAAACCGTTGACGGTACGATCATTGATTTTCAAGATTTGCTTTAGTTTAAAAAAAAAAATAATTATTTTTAGGGACGACGATGGTGGACTAAATCGGACGAGCCGTGGCAAACATTAGCATGCTGTATAGAAATTGCTAAGGTGGCTAGGTGCGCAGAGCCGGAAAGTAAGTTCAAAAAGAAGCCAAATGATATCCTCCTCCCGAATTGAAACACGATTTTTTTTTTCAGAATACATGAGTAGATTTCCAATCCATCAGGACGGATCGTGTAACGGACTTCAGCATTACGCTGCAATCGGCCGTGATAAAGCCGGAGCAATAAGTGTAAATTTAGCACCGAGCGACATACCGCAAGACGTTTACAGCTCAGTTGCTACGCTTGTCGAAAAAACTCGTCAAAATGATGCTGCAAATGGACTACATGTCGCACAAATTCTCGAAGGCTATGTCCGTCGTAAGGTCATTAAACAAACAGTCATGACAACTGTTTACGGTGTTACACGATACGGTGCCCGTCTCCAAATCGCCCGACAACTCAAAGATATCGATGAATTTCCCAAAGATTGGGTTTGGCCTGCATCCACCTACCTAACAACAAAAACATTCGAAAGTTTGCGCGAAATGTTTACATCGACAAAAGAGATTCAGGATTGGTTTACGGATTGTGCACGTCTCATTTCCGGCGTTTGTTCGCAAAATGTCGAATGGGTCACGCCGCTCGGATTACCTGTTGTTCAACCGTATAATCGGAGCGAAAATCGAGGAACATCAAAAAATATGAATAAGGTCAACGAAAACATGCCGTTGGATATGTTCGAAAAGCCGAACATAATGAAACAGAAAAATGCTTTCCCCCCGAATTTTATTCATTCGCTCGATTCGAGTCATATGATGTTGACATCGTTGCATTGCGAACGGAAGGGAGTCACCTTCGTATCTGTCCACGATTGTTTTTGGACGCATGCTTGTACAGTCCCGGAAATGAATAAGGTAAGTTTTTGTCCGCGATTATTATTTGTTTTAGTTGCAATTAGTTAAAATACAATTCCTTTTTTTTACAGATTTGCCGAGAACAATTCGTAGCTTTACATTCACAACCAATCTTAGAAGACCTTTCGAAGTTCCTAGTCACAAAATACAGTTTCAGTGAAAAGTATAATTCTAAATTGCAGCTGTAACTTTTTTAATATCCAACCTTTTATACTTTATAGAGATTTTACAAACGATGGCTCCATCACCGATCAAACGAAACGGAAATTAAATAAAATTTTGCTACAATTGCCGGATAAAGGAGATTTCGATCTGACCAATGTTCTGCAGTCGATCTATTTCTTCAGTTAAAGAGTCGTATTAATCGTTAAGTAAGTGATCTTTTCTTAAGTCATAAAATTGTTAAGTTTACAGATGTGGAATAAAACTTTAGATACAATGTATTGTAGTATATATGGCTCCCGTGTGGGATAAGGGTTGAAGGATACACCTACTCATTGCTCCCTGCTTGCTCTTAAATGGGAAATTGATTTTTGGTCTTATCACTCGGTATAAAACGATAATTGAAACAGTGCCGACTTTAAAGGATCAGGATAACATATTATTGAGGAGTATTCTGGCTGTCCTTTCCTTCATCACGGTCATGATGTCATAGCTTTCACTTTGATACATTTTTAAACTTTTAATAAGATAGACTATTCCAAAGACGGTAAGCGTTTGATCTTCATCCCATCTCTAACTTAAACATCGGGATCAATCTATATGGTACCTTCTACGCCTGGGGTGTGTTCATCATCTGATTTCCAATCCCACAGAATTCACTTCGAGAGTATAGCCACCGATTGCTTCGGTATGCACAGAATTTCATCATATTCTACCCTGCCATTCAGTTACTAGACGTTTCGGAAGGAAATAATTGTGGGTCTTCGATAACCAAATGAAGTTCGAGGTGTTGTTTTGCTTCATTTGTTACTGTACATGTAAGCCCATTACTCGGAATCCATTAACCGTTTTTAGCAAGCACAAGTGTATGTATTCTTCAGACTCATCCCCTGCGTGGACCAGATGATTCTAAATTAGAATGTAGATTGTGAGTAGATAAGGACGGTGTAAATCCCGATTATCGGCTCCAGTGGGACTATTGTGATTATATCATCATTATTATAACTCTCAATTTCAATATCGTGTTGAGAGAGTTAGACATGAGTTGTGACACTGAGAGAAATAATAATAATCAATGGCACAACAGCCCAAATTGGGCCTAGGCCTTGAAGTAATGCTAGCGTTACTTCATTACTAGACCAACGGAACACTGGGAGGCGAAGTGGTTAGCCACACGCTCGTCCGTGATTATTACCCCGATTCTAACTCAGGTACTCATTTACAGCTGAGTGAACTGGTAGTCCGGCACCCAATCTCATTCTCGAAAATTACTTGTCGCCAAGCAGAGAAAGTAATGTCCAAAAAGACCGAGTCTTCTGTCTTCACAAAAGCATGGAACGTGCTCTATCTTTTCTTTTCTTTCATCTTCTGCAAATATCGTCTTGAATCAGTCTAATCGATTAGACGCCTTTTCAATTCAATACTTTTGTCACCATTAAGTAGCATACAATTTAGATGACACCAGTCAAAGAAGCGTTAAAAAAAAGTTCTGTTGCGGCTCGTCTTTCTGCAGCTACCTTGAACCATACCTGAAGTAATTAGAATTGACGGGCTTAAAACCAGAGGGATACAAATGCAATTCAAGTAGTTTCGAGTAAAATCATATCAAAGTCTTTTAAGTGTCAATAATTATGGCTAAGACCTACCGACCGGGTTGATCGGTTTCCTCTTAGGGACTTAGTGTTCTAAATCCCACAGCGGCGCCAAAAAGAAATATATATAATTTCCCGAGATATACTGTTTAACGTGGTCTGAACTCGGGAAACATTCCACTTGTACCCCTCTGGCACTGAACTTTGACGTATTTCCATATATTTTACTTTATTATTTTTGAAATTTTATAGGTAGATTGGGTGAACTCCTACGAGTGGTACCCTTAGGGAAGAGTGTTAGGGGAGATGGGGGAGACGTTTTCTAAGAAAAAGTTTTGCCTCGTAAAAAACTTTGGATTATGATATCTCGCGTACCAATTCTGCAGTAAAGATTAAACTTCGTTCGTGTATCTTTTAAGAAGGTGTGCGTTTTAGATGAACAATTTTGGTTTCTAGATCTCAGGAACCGCTTACGCTGGGAGGCTGAAACTTGGAAAATAATAAAGTTGTACCCAGACTGATGGCAGAATTTTTGTCACTACAAGCACTTCTTCGCTGCAATATAACGAGATGATGAAGTGTTCTTTAAGGTTTCAAGGAAAGACAACTTTTGTAACACAGTACGATAGTTACCTAATAACTTATTCAGTCTTTATTAATAAAAAACTACGCAAAAAAAATCTAACTAATATATTGAACATAAGGGCTGAATAATGAAACTAAGTACGGTTACTCGTAGTCCGACTCGTACCCGGTCGGCTCATCTGTCTGAAATGTAAAAAATGGAGAGTATATTGATTTGCGCTCGTTAAAAAAGAGTGCTAGTCGTACTTGTACCCCTCTGGCTCGTATCATTGGTGCTTTTCCGTTTAGTATTGGATTTATTTCCGAACATATAGCAGCCTTAAGCTACTCTTGCACCTGTGCGCCACTGGTAATAGACAGCAGACACTCTAAAGAGACATTTCTTGCTATTAGTTTAATTTTCGCGAAATTGTCACTTGTACCCTTCTGGTTCTAAGCCCGTCAATTAAGAACTCTGCGCAATATTATTTACCTTTTGAGTACGACAGAATAAATACGAACTGAGCCACTTTAAACATATACCTAGGTAGTGGGAAAAAACCTAAGTAACAAAAGTTGTCGACAATATCAAGGTTGATTTTGTTCAGGGACGTCATATGTGGGGGGGCATTTGCCCCCCCCCCCCCTGAATTTTGAATTTTTATATATTATATATAACATATGTATATTTATATATAAAAATATATACATAAATAACATCTTGCCCCCCCTAGAAAAATCTGAAATGACGTCCCTGATTTTGTTAAACTGTTTGGTTATTGTTAATCGCTGGAATTGGGAAATAAGTGAATTCATTTAGGTTGTAGATAAGCTCTTAGATTGATTAGTTGTGAAGACATCAGAAGCAACCACCAAACAACTTCGCAACAATAGAAACTTTAGCGATAGACCGGTAATCGCCCACATATTTTCTTTTACACTTTTTTTTTTAGTAAAAAACTGTTTAGTATTTTAATTGTGTGTTAATAGTAAAAAATTTATTAAAAGAAAGACAAACAAGATAAGAATAATACAGTCGTTTAGTGAATGGCAATAAAAAATTGTAATTTACATTTTCTTATGCAAAACTACAGTCTCTCGTCCCGATTTTTTCATATTATCCTGGACCCACGGATGTTTCATGACATCGACTAGCGTAATACGGGCTGAGCTCGACTTGCGGAGCAACTAATAAAAGCAAACAATTAGAAATTACACCGAAGAGCCAAGCCATATATCTACTTACCCGTGATATTAAATCTTTTGCACCACCGCTCATATGCTTAGGGTACACGATATCCAGGCGGGTGATCTTCTTATATGTGCTCTCGGTATTATCAGACTCGAACGGCGGACTTCCGACCAGAAATTCATAGCATAAAATACCCAAGCACCACTGGTCTACAGAATCGTCGTAGCTTGATCCGTCGATCATCTCCGGTGGCAGATAGTCCAAAGTACCGCACATTGTTTTGCGCCTGAATTAAAAACGGTAAAATAAATTTAGCCGATAAAGTGTAAGCGAACCTCTAGCTTACTTGTTGGACATTGTGTGTGCGGACCATCCGAAATCCGCTAGCTTAACGTTGTCGTCGGAAGTGAGGAGGATATTTTCGGGCTTTAGATCTCGATGTATTACGTTGTTCATGTGACAATAGTTGAGTGCATCGGCCACTTGATACGTGTATTTTGATGCTCGATGTTCGTCGAAACGATGGAATGGAGCGGATCGAAGGTGTTTGTAGAGTTCGCCTTGTGAGGCAATTTCGAGCGCCAGATAAATTCGCTTTTCGTCGTGAAACCACGTGTAAAGGCGTAAAATATTCGGATGCTTAAGACGTGATTGAATTTCGATTTCGCGAAGAACTTGACGTTCGACGCGTCCCTTTGTTAGTTCCGATTTGAACATGACTTTCATAGCGACCAAAAATTGACTTTGTACTTCGCGAGCGATGTAAACCCGACCGAATTTTCCACGACCCAACGGCGCGCCCATTTCGAAGTCGGCACACGACCATTCATACCTTTTGGAATTTGTATTGTTAAGTGAAAATTGACTAGATAGCACAATTGTTGAATTTTACTCACGGTTTTCCATATGCTGGATGTCCCATCATTTTTACCGTCATGTCCGTCACCGGTTCCTTAAAATCTTTCGGAACATTTTTTATTAGTGTGGGTATGTCGTTAATCGTCGGAATCGCAGTATTCATTTTAATAACAACAACTAGCTACATTAAATTAAATGCTCTACTTGGAAATATGCTGAGATCCTGTTGTGTCCGTTGCTTTTACAGCCGTCTTTTAAACGTCAACTTTTCAAATTTGTGTGCATGGCTGCCAACTTCACATAACAAAATTTGCGCCATCTGTTTGTCATTGTTGGTCGTTAAATTCAAAAATTAGAATTCAATTACTGAACAACACAATTTAAGTTACAAATTCACGTATTTGGTTCGTACCGCTTATAGTTGGTCCGATTTTAAGAATTATTGATAGGAGTCTCTCCCTTCCATCAAGGATCCTAGCAAATCTATCCTATAATTAGCTTAACAACAAAACCAGCACTTAGTTAGTGGCAAAGGGTTTGTGAATTACAATAAGGAAGACGAACCGTGGAAACAGTATGGTCTATCGCTTTCATTCATATCATCTGCTACTTGAATTGGACTCAGTTAAGAAAACAAACTCAAGATGGACAGAAGGCATTACATGTCACATTACGAGACTGATCTGGCCCAAGCAGGATCTGAAACACTCTACAAGATTGATTTCGCCCAAAAGGAGTGAGTATCAGCATCACAGTTGGTGCCCTGACCGGACACTGTCTTATAGGCCGACTTCTTTAGAAGCTGCTTGGATGAAGAGACAGTCCTTCTCACCTAGGAGTCTACTTTGTCAACAGTCCTCCTCACCTAGGAGTCTACTTTGTCAACAGTCTCACTGACCTTGCCACAACGAAGGTTACGAGAATCCAACGCTTCATTGTAAACTTTAAATAACTTAGCGAGTAGGACGGGATTCAATAACCCCCGCATAGCACGCTCGCAAAATTGGTTTCATTGGCTGTACATTGTTCAATGTGGAGGAGGAATTCATGCAACCCATTCTATTCGACAGTTCACGTCTATCTCGAAGGTGCAATTGAAAAAAAATGTACGGTCTGTGTGCTACGAAAACGCGAAGGACGTGAACCTTTGAAAATCAAGCAAAGAGAAGTAAAGGCGTTCGGACAGACGACCTCTGGATATTGGAAGAATCCTTGGGATATGGGATCTGTAAAAGAAACATGTAAACTCATTAAACTTATTTATTTATTTTAATACAACGCTTTATTCAGCATTGTATCGCTTTTTTTTATAACTTTTTTTTGTTTGTTTGTCTGCCTCTGCCTTTTGTATCCATTCGTTTTTCTTCACAGTCCACTTCATTTCATTTAAGGCCATTTTCAACGTTCCGACATTCGCCTGACGTGCACATTTCGTTATAACTTTACGAAAATGATTCTTATGATATGCCGTAAGCTTCATGCAGTCAAAATCTTTACTATTCACTTTTTTGGGTAGATGGGGTGCTGGAGCGCTTTCTCGGCTGTAGATGTTACCTTTCTTTTCCGCTGGCTCCTCGGTCTTCTTCTTAGTCGTCGAACATCCGTCCGTAAAAGATTCCCATTTTGTCGGTTCGTTTCTTTTCGATTCTATCTGCGCTTTACGTTCCTTAGGATCGTTCGATTTCTTTGGCTGAGGATTGTAATTTATTTCAAATTTCTTTTGCGTTTCGGCGAATTGGTTTTTTAATGTTAACCAAGGCGTTGATTGCTCGGCCACAGGAAGACTGCCCGACGGATTATTGGAACTGTTCGATTGGCCGGAATTCTGACGAAAGGGATTTCCCTTGTAGGAGTTATCTGCGCGATGAGATTGTTTGAAGTTTTGGCCATTTTTGTTTGGTTTTGACTTAAATTGAGTTCGCCTATCGCCGAAGTTCTTGTTCATGCGGTCTTTGTTGTTAAAGTTACCGCGACTGCTTCCTCTACCCATTTTGAAAATTTTTCGAGTACTGACGTGCTTGACATTGACATTTAAAAGCAAAACAAGCACATGTTTTTACAGTGGACTAAAAATTATTTGCTTGTCATTAGAACGTATTCGGAACTACACCTAATCAAAAAGTTTCAAAATCTGCGAGGGAAGGCATAAGAAATGAGTTTTTTCGAGAGAATCAGAGTTGGAATTGTGCTACAACTCTAGTGCGCAGTGTTTATACTAAAAATACACATGGAAAGGAGCCAGTAATTCAATAAACCCTAAAGTCGATTTATCCTTCATTCTGGGCTCTGTTCATGATTCTTTATAGTCTGCCTTTGTATGCTTTTGTGTGTCCAAAGCAACCAAAAAGATGCTTTGTCTTGCTTGACGCTAGATCTGTCCAAGATTTTTGAAAAGTGCTTCCATAGCTGCTTTTTGTTGCTCATACTCCGGACTGTAGCAAGAAAGCAGCTATTGCAATATTCATATTTGCGTGTAACTGATAGTTTCGTCTCAACGTCGTTTTGAATGTTTAAAATGGAAAATGATGTTTTATTAACAATGGAAATAAGCGAACAATTTAAGGACACTACTAGCAGTGCTCATTTTCACTTCATTTTATTATAATATTTGTTATATGTTACACCAACTTGCGTATGTATGTGTAGACCAGCTGTTGTAAGCTATTCAAGCTGCTTTTGGCTGTCCAAAAACCGAAGAACCTATTTCTTGCTATGGCTGAACAGTCGCTACAGTCTTGCTATGCTATGTTTTCAAAGCAGCTATAGGTGGCATCTTGAACACACCCCTGTTAAGTCCGACAGATTCTACTATTACCTCGTTCACGTGGTAGCGTAGTGTAGTGTAGCGTATTATGAAATCCGGTTGATATATGAGTGTTCACGTGAAGTGAATTGACGTTTCGCACTCTTGATTATTAATTGGCAGCTGTCACAACTGGTATTTATTTTATTAAAAAAAATTACATTCGTCATTTTATTTCTTAAATAACCTTTCTTCTTCTATTTTCAACGAAATGGAGTCATTAAAGGCACTGGTATTAGAATCGTTGAGAAAATCCAAACAAATTAAGTTGTCTGTCAACACAGTTTTTTGACAATTCACTCGAAAAGTAATACGGAGCGCAACGGCATGTGTTCTCGTGGGAAGGATTAGCAAATCCACTACACTACACTACGCGGTTTTGCTACGTTGTAGAAAAACCGCTCCGTAGCAAAATTTCGTGTGTTCACGTGGTACTACGAAGTGCTACGTAGCGGTACGTCGTTGACCACGTGAACGAGGTATATATCAACCGGGTGTAAAGTAGTCTACAGTCAGGGTTACCGATTGCGAGGGAATTCCCCAAAATTGGAGAATTTCAACGTTGAATGGGGTGCTTGCGGGGAATTGCGGGTAATTTGGGAAAATTGTGGGGAATTTGGAAAACTGCGGGAAATCGACATCGAGAAGAACATCTGTAGATCAAAAATGTCAAAGTTTACGTACTAAAAACTGATTTTACTACGAAAACATGCAAATGAAAAACTGGCACACTGATGTATTGTTTTCAAGTGCTACATTCTGAAAACATTGAGTCGAAACCTCGACAACTTGGTCTTAAATTGATCATTTTTGGTTGTATATGTAAACATGATCTGAGCGTTATGAACTCTAAAATCATTTAAAAAATGTTCAATACAATACAAGTACGTAAAATTATTTAATTACTTAAAAAGAACATTCATATTCTATTCATCACTACAAATAATTAAGCGATGTTTTAAAGTAAAACTCATAAATTATTCGCTCGCTATCTCAATTTTGTATGGAAATAACTGATAGTTTCTGTATATTTCGGAAGGTTCAGACAGCTGCCACCTGACAACATGGTATATTTGTCAATAGAAAGGAACAAAATTCACAAATTTATAGCAAGATCGTAGCAGTAATTCTTGACAGATGGAAAATTTTAATCTCAAAATTGTTTGTTGTCTTGTATTTTTACATAATATCTAATATTCTTTGAAATGAATGATGATTCTTCCATTTCTGGTGCTGTATTGACTAACGAGTGATTTTGTATCGTTTTTATTGAATAAATCACAACCAAATGAAAAATCACAACAAATGTTAAAAGGTGTGCCATAATTTGTATAGAAATATGCGTGTAGACGTAACTTGGTAGGTTTACTCATCATTCTAAAATACATATCTTTCTGAACGATTACTGTCAGACACTTTGTGGTTAACTTAAGAAATATTGGGAGATTAGAAAATGGTTAACATTTTGAAGGTGTAGGAGTGGGGGTGTAAAACTTTGGATTACAATATCTTCCGACTCAATTGTACCAGGAAGATAAAAATTGGTTTGTGTATATAAAATTATAAATCGAGTCTACTGAATATAAAATTTTTGAGAGGGAAGGTGAAGAGCGGAAGTGGGGGGAGAGCCATTTTTCAACAAATAAATTTTTTTTATCTCTAGAACCGTACTATTATAGATATAATATTGAAAATTTTACAGGAGTTAGGACTAGTAGACCTCCACCGGGGAAAAATTTATGTGGGTGTATGGTGGGTGTGCATGTATGCTGGGTGTGGTTGTATGGTGGGTGTGGGTGTATGGTGGAAGGGGGTGGAAATGAAAAAATTCTGCTTTTAATTCTCGAAACTCGCAAAAGAAAGAAAGTTAAAAATTGGCATCTATATAGAGCTACTATAGAGGCATCCCAGAAAAATAAAATTTTTGATAGCGGCTTCAAGGTACAGGGGTGGGTTGTGGTTTTTCATATATCGGAAACGGCTTATGCTAGAAAGTTGAAAGTAAATACCTATATGTAGATGTACTACTATATTAATTAATGATAAGATGTACCGGACCCCCAAGACTTCAAAACTAGTGAAATCGCAATTTCGATAAAAATGTGACTGATGACCTTTTAGCATGAACCCATTCATATATGAAACAGGATGTTACAATAGGTTTGTTCTTTTTGCCAGGTGAAGTTCACATTTTAGTGTAACTTACACTGAAAATGGGATACAACTTACACTGAAAGTGTAGGGTTTAGATCGCGCAAAAAGAACGGGTTAGTGTAGAAAAATGACAGCTAAAATTCCGAACTTTTTTATTTGTTTAATTCTTTCACTTCTATCAATGCAAATTTATTGCCATTCAATATTCTTGCATATATTCATTCAAAACAGTATTTTCATAAATGCACAAAGTCAATTTTATCTGCATAGAGCCATCAATTCTGACAGATGGCAAAGAAGAAGATCTTACACCGGCTCCCGATCCAGTGTAAGATAGTGTACACTGAGTACACTACACTAGCAAAAAGAACAGCAACCTCTGACGTCACACCGACAAAAAGAACAGCATTAGGGCAGAAAGTGTACACTGCGTACACTACACCGACAAAAAGAACAGACCTAATAACTCGTTCAATGTGAGCCACGCTTAAACGTCAAATCATTTTTGACATCTATTTTGATATTTTCATAGTACAGTCTTTGGCCAATTTCCTACTGACCATTTGAAGCGTCCTATGTTCGCCAATTGGACGCATACGCAAAACCAAGTTGACAATGGATTTGCGACCAAAATCTTCTTTTCTTTTGAGGCTCATTTCCATCAGTGGCTGCAACAACAATGGAATTATTGCAGCAGAAGTTCCCCGGGCGAATAATCTCCAGAAGTAGCAAAATCAATTGGCCACCGAGATCGCGCGATTTGACTCCACTGGCCTTCTTTCTTTGTTGTTATCTCCAAAGCAAGGTTTACGCCAATAAACTCACCACCATTCAACAACTGAAGGGCGAGATAACAATCCATATTGGTCCAATTGAGTAGTAATTGTACCGTGATGTCCTCAAAAAGTTGGACAATCAAGTCGAGGTATGCCCTAGGAGCCGTGGCGAGCAATTGAGTGAGATTCTTTTTCAAACTTAATTGCCATGAACCAAATAACATTTTTTAAATAAAAATTTCATTAGCTCCATCATCCACTTGTTTTAATTTTGATTTAACTTCGGAACGACTTATTGTAACACCCTTTATAAGTATAAATTGCCTTATGTACTGTTGTCATGTTTTATAAAACCTTTAAACCACAATAAACCGTACTATATTAAATTTCTTAGTTTTCATTATATATACATTTTGGGTAATATGCGGGGAATTAGAAAATGTGAATAATTCCGGGGAATTTCATTATTTTGTGGGGAATTGCGGGGAATTTCAACATTTCGTTTGGGTAATTTGAGCACGAGCTAAGGGCAACTCTGTGTTCAGAGCACTTCTCTGTGGCAAAAGAACAGTTCTCAAGCGTTCATTTATCTCTTTCATCCAAGCGGTGGTGATATGCGTAAAATCCGTGTACATGAGCGTAATTTTTCATGAGAAGGAGAAAGATTGAAAATTGGATTTTAGTAGAAGTGAGATGCTCTCGGGTATCCAGTGTCAAAAGAAAGAGACTGAAGAACAACAGTTTGTAGTGGAAGTGAGATGCAAGCATGATGCAAATTACATGTTGGGTGTAGAATGTCAAATTTCATGTTGCTGATTGGCTAAAGCTTACCAATTTCATGAACTAACACAATCAGATTTCATTACGAAAATTCTCGTTCTCAGCCATTCCATACACTTCCATGCTTTCATCACAGGAAAGCACGTGTATTTTGACTTTGACATATCAAACAGCCGTTTATGTCATAGTTTCTTTTATTGTGTTTTGATTTAGTTTTAGTAGTCGGATATGGGCTCAAAAAGTCGTGGATCGGGGGGCTCTGGAGCACAAGGAGGACAGTCGCAAAATGCTTTTAACAACCATAGCGGCGGTGGAGGGAGAGATTACCGAAATCGTGATGCAGGTCAAAACAACAACCAGGCGAATCAAGGAAGAGGATGGCACGATCGATTTGGTCGGGGAAAACAAAATTTTCGAAACGGACCGCGTGGCAGAATTAATAAATTTCGGGGAACGAATTTCACAAAGTTCAAAGACTCGCCAGCAAATTCCTTCAGAGATCGAAAAGACGCAGATTCCCGAGCATACGGCAACCAACATTTGTGTGAATTTCATAAAAACAACAGTGAGCAGTTTAA
This sequence comes from Beris morrisii, assembly GCA_951812415.1. Taxonomy (NCBI): domain Eukaryota; kingdom Metazoa; phylum Arthropoda; class Insecta; order Diptera; family Stratiomyidae; genus Beris; species Beris morrisii. The sequence goes on from OX638311.1 coordinate 24,329,963, forward strand.
CGACGAGTCACGAAGAGATTTCGCTCCACAACAGAGTACCGAACCGGTGCCTGAATCTGCACCAATAACAACAGAGATTCCGGTTGAAACTATGCCATCGAATCCGCCGAACAAAGGCGACATAGTCCTTAACATAAAAACTGAGAAAACAATGTCCAATAATGATTCAAAACCAAAACAATCGTCGTCTTCGAGCAGTTCAAGCTCGGATTCGGAGGATAGCTTGGTCAAAAGTCTTGATAAAACGGTCAAACAAACAATTAAAAAAGAAAATCCGGACGGCATCGAAAAGCCTGCCACGGAACCCGCTGTTAAAGTTAAAAAGGAGCCCAATTCGGAAAATGGAAAGTCATCATCGTCCAGTAGTAGCTCAGGCGATTCTTCATCTTCCGACGAGGAAGTTGAGAAATCGAAACAAGTCTCCGAAGAGGACGTGATTTGCTTGGGAAATGTCGAAAACATCGAAAATCTCGTCGATGAATCACCGACTATAACGAAATGTCTCCTCTGCGACAAAATTGTAAGTTTCTCTAATTTCTCCTCGTCTGTAATGCTTCAAGTTTCCTTCCTCCGTAGGGGCATATATCATTTCACTGTATGATGATTTGTAAGAACTGCAATGGAAAGTACCACGGGCTTAAAGATTGCCCGAAACCGGCCAACTTGTCCGTTGTACTGAGCAGCTTTATGGAATTTTGTCTGAAGCAAAGCTACAAATACAATCCGAATCTTGGATTCACTGCCGACACCAACGAACAGTATATAGCACCGACGTTCTTACCTCCTGTGTCATCATGCACGACACCAAGTTTGTCCGGCATGTCGAATGATCATTTAAAACGGAAAAAGTCACGTTCCGGAACACCCAGATCGATTCGAAAGCGATTAAGTACATCGTCATCGACTTCGTCCGAATCTGATTCGGAAGCAACGAAAAGCCGTCGTAGAAAACATAGAAAAACGAGTTCGAAAGATCAAGGGGGACTGCAGCCATTCGCGAATGTTCTTCCATATCCAGCGACATTTAATCAACCGTTCGGTTTCAATCAGCCGGGTGTGGTTAATCCATTGCTTGCACTCTCCCAAATGATGGGATTTAATCCGGCGATGGGATACACAGCGCATCCCGCGAAAGAATAATTTTTAAGGTACGCATGTATATTTTTTGTAAATGTTTGAACGTATGAAGGTAGTCTATTGTAATTGTAAGAAATAAAAAAAAAAAACTAATATTTTGACCCTAATCTTTGCAACTTGGTTGGATCGAGTTGTTTCCTTTTTTTATACTCTCAATTTTTTCCGGTTATGGGTCAGGACGCACCACTCGGTGAAGTATATCGTTGCGAGGAAGACGGCTAGTGCCATTACGATTCTGATCCGAAGTCGGAATTTTATACGATTCTTATTGGTGGCAAGATCCGTCAACTTCGGAATTAATTTTTTCGAAGAAGAGCTTCAAACTCTGCAGCTGAGTTCTTGTCGAGTTTTATAGGCCGCTATCAAGTTCTCATACAGAAGAAACGGTCTAGTTTCTGTACCTGTTTCTGGTAGATATTGTTTCTTAGCAGTAGCCACAGCAGTAACCACAAAATTGCAAGCTTTGGTGTGGTGCGATTATTGAATGCCAATAATAAATTCTTGTTATTTCTATTAATTTTAGACGAATTGTGTTTTACTTGAAATTCCACCGAACCCCTAGCTCGCAATGTTATTACTGAGTCGTCATAACATGGATACATCTAACGAAGGCTGTGTGAGGTCTACGGAAAAATATATAATTTTTATTGACCTAAATTGATGACAACGTTAGGAATTTTTTTGTGAAGTCCTCAGATTCATCTAAAACCGAAAAAAACAACCCAAAAGTTCTTAGGTATTTAACTTTTTTTTAAACTTTGAAATCGGTTTTATTATTAAAAAAATAGTAAAATTGGGCTAACAAATGTTGGAATACTTACTATACATATTTCTTCTAAAAAAATAATGACTGGTTCGACCAAGAATGTAGTGATGCAATAGATAGAAAGAACGAGGCTTACAAAATTTTTACTGAACGACCAACACGAGCCAAAAAAGATAGATATGACGAGTTTAGGCTATTTGCAAAAAAGACCTGCAGGCGAAAACAAAGTAAGTACTATAATGACAAGATAGAAGAAATGAACGACAATATGAGACAAAATAAAACCCGGGATGCATACGCAATAGTAAAAGACCTAAAAAGGGGGTATAAGCCCAAAACTAGTCTTTGCAAAGACATAGACGGCAACATCATCAGCGACACACAAGAAATTAAACGGAGATGGGCTTCCTACTTCGAACATCTTCTCAATACCACTCCATCAGCACCGATTACGATCGATAACATCTCAATTGAGGTTTCAACTGAAGAAACCCGTGGAAATACTACACAAAATATTATGAAAAATTTGGACAGAGGAAAATATACCCGACGATTGGCGAAAAAGCATTATATGTCCAATTTATAAGAAAGGAGACAAACTCTGCTGTGAGAACTACAGAGGAATATGTTGTCTACGTCCTACAAAATACTGATAACGTCGTCTTAAGCCCTTCAGAACCGGACGATTTACAACACACCAGATATTCACAGTGAAACAGGGCTTGAAAAATGCTGGGAATATAACACAGATGTGCACCAAATCTTAGTAGATTTTAAACAAGCATATGACAGTATCGACAGGAGGGTACTGTAGCAAATCATGCTTGATTTTAGAATTCCACCAAAATTAGTCCGACTAACGAGACTCACAACGACGAACACTGAATCCCAAGTAAGAATACAAACCGTTCCACAACCAGCTTTCGAACGGAATGTGGTTTAAAGCAGGGTGATCGTCTAGCCCCCATTCATTTCAACCTGGCACTGGAGTATATTATCCGAAAAACCCCAGTCGATAGCAATGGGACACTACTATTCAAGTCCACCCAACTAGTAGCATACGCTGACGATATAAGCATCCTCGCAAGATCCTTCCCTAGTGCTAAGGAGGTATTTGTCATTCTTGACTCCGCCGCAAAAGAAGTCGGGTTACGCATAAACGAAAGTAAAACAAAAATAATGACGGAAACAAGAAAGAGAACGCCAATCAGACAGAATGTAACAATTGCGGAGCATAATTTGGAGAGTGTTGACAACTTCATATATCTTTGGCTAATCTAGCAAAAGACGGCAACGAAACGGACGAAATCAAACGACGGATCATGCTAACAAATAAAACGAATTATTCGGTACTTCCAATAATGAAATCCAAGAAAGTGCACATGAACAATAAGCTGCGAATATATAAAACTATTATGTGACCTGTGCTCTGTTATGGCAGCGAAACGTGAACATTAACGCGAACTTCCGAAAAAGCAGTTAAGACATTCGAAAGAAAGGTTCTCCGAAAATTTTTTGGACCCGTAAAGGAAGGAACGGACTGGCGAATAAGATACAACCATGAGCTGTGACTCTTCAAGGAGCCAGAAGCCTCCACGTTCATCAAACTACGTAAACTGCAGTGGGCTGTCCATGTAGAGTGGATGGAAGACAGAAGAATCCCGAATCGTGCTCTTAAAGGCAAAGCGAGTGGTAACAGGCCAGTAGGCAAACCACGCAAGCGATGAGAAGACTCGGTTGATGAATATAGCAAAGCCATCTTAAAAATTAGCAGATGGAGGACGCGGTCTTTGGATCGAGACGATTGGAGGCGACGACTTCAGGAGGCCAGGGCCCGACTTGGGCTGTCGCGCCATTGATGATGGTATTTCTTCTTCTATGGCGCTACAGCCCAAATCGATCTTTGTCTCCTAGTTAAATTTCTCGACATCATCGTCTTTTCGTACGATCTGTGTACTCGTAAGTCTATCGAAGGTCCGTAACACTAAATGAAGTCGTTAATCTGTAGTCCAATACACGAGAGGGAAATCGGAATCGGTAAAAAAGAATATATGGGAAAGGAGATTGTTGAAAAGCAAAAAAAACCGGATATACGTAAAAGCACGTCCTCTGGGGTGATCGACTATCACCTTAGGCTCCCTCATATACTCATATTTTATATATTACAATAAAATTTCTTATGGATATCAGTTCAATTTATTCAGATTCCTCCATACTTTGCTGAAGCTGTTCCAAACCTTTCCGACCAATAGCAGCCAATAAACCTTCCTGCGATGTTGAATCTTCATTTCCCAAAATCTGAACAGATTCCTCAAGCATGGCAATGGCTTCATCTAATTTATCCCAGTATTCTTCTTTGTAAAGTGTTCCGCTAGAATACAGTTTCCGTGCAATCAGTACTAACGGTGCGTGCAATTCGTACAGAGTAATAGCACGCGAACGACTCAGTCCTGGTTCGAAAATATCTAAAACTTTCAAAACTATTCGACATAGTTCGGCCTTATATTGTAGTAGGGAAATTGGAAGATTTGCTAGTTCGTAGCCGCTAACTCGGCCGTACATTTCAATCATATTTTGTCGTAGATTTGTCTGAATGTAGTGCAGGGGATGAAGGGATGTGCTATATTTCCGATATAATCGTTCGCTATGCTCTAAGCGCGCTTGATTGAATTCCATTGCTTCAACGGCATTTACTTCGGATAATATGGGAGCCAGTATTTCACCAATAGAACTTGATGGTACTGTGCAGTCACACTTGGAACATTTCCATATGCTGGTATCATCTAAAACGAATAATTTTTATATGAAGACTTTGTTTTTTGTGCAATAAACCTACCAAACGGATTTGTGATTGTTACGAATCCTGTATTACATATTTTACATTTCAATGAACTAAAATAAGTTCCCAGCTCGGTAGGATCCGAACATCGGTCACAATTACATGTAAAATATTTGCCAGTTTTCAGGTGAGCCTGTCTTTCTGCTGTACCAGTTAAAGTGTAGGTGTACGAAACAACCAGTTGTTCTTCTTCCTTGATATCAACTAAAGCTCGTAGCCTGATCCTGAAATGGAACAAAGTTAAGTTTGAAACATTTGGTACAACACACTACTAACCGGTAGCCTTCAGTTGGATAAATAGTTCTCATAATGTTCGGTACACAATTGTGAGCTAATATTCCAGTTTGTGGGAAAAGGCATCTTATGGGATATCCATGTGGCGTTTTCGCTTCAAATGCATTGACCTGTAGAATTCCGATTGCTCGCATAATAAGTTCCTCTGAAAATCTCGACAATTTACATGGTCCTCTGAGGTATTTGGCAATGTTAATTAAATCAGCGTTCCATGTGTCCTGCGATTCTTGTCGTTTGGAATTGTGATATTCCATTGGTTCGATCTCTCGGTCCCATCGCTCTGGATCAATTTCCTTTTTAAGGAGCAATCTAGAAAATTAAATACGATATTCTTGGATTTTTATTTAAAGGGATTCATCCAGTCTATCTACCAGAAAAATTTGAACCTTATATCTCAACGGGTTTGTGACCTACCAGCCTTCGTATACGTTTGCGTACGGCGGACAGACGGATTTTTTTTGATTTGTTGGGGTCTACTAGTCATAAAGCGTGAAAATATTCAATTTCAGGGTAGCAAATTTTTTTTTTTCAAATTTCAGGTCGATCACAATTAAACTAGTATAAAGTAATAAAGTTGGTACTCAACCAACACTCAACACTAATACTTTCAATTATTAAAAATTGAAATCGCTGGCCACAATATTTAGCCGTTGCACCTTATACATATAAATGACGCATTTACGATCAATTGTTAATTTTAATATTATCGTTTACGCTACAATAAATTCAAGAGGGCGGTATTTCTTTCCCAATGAATTTTTGGTATTCTGCCAAGATGATACGTACAAATTACGTCCGTATCAACATTAATATAGAAGTTATTCAGTTATTAAAATACATAATATCAGATACTGATGAACATGCGCTCGAATTAATTCGGAATTTATTTATAAACTGCAATTTCCCGAGCACTGATTAATCGTTTGTTATGTAGAAATATCTGAAGTAAAGGTGTTTTAGCAACTTTTACTTTAACTAAGTAATTAACAATTTTCACATGGCCCACAGTTTCTTGCCAACTTTTAAATAGTTTTTCGTGTTTGCTTTCTTTTAAATTTTTTTTTTTAATAAGAGCAAGGAAGCATCTTAGGCATATCCAAATTTTAAGTCTAAATGTCTTTTGTTTTACATTTCTACGAATATGTGCTAGTACTCTTGTACTAGTTGTGTAAAATAGATTTTATATTTTTCTGCTTTTACCGGGAGCTATGAGCTGATTTTGTCAGGCAGCCGGGTTTTCCGGAATTAGACTTGGATGAGTTGTGAGTTTCATGGACTGGATGGTGTTAGTGATAATTTGTAAATATTGCTTAAAATTTATACTCCAAATAATCCGGTAATCAGAAACCAATTTTCGATAACTTTTTTTTATGATTTCATTAATATTATTAAGGATATAAATCATAAGGTGTTCACTGCATCAGCTGAATTTCATCCGAATGCAATAATGAGTCAGCAACATCCGAGAGATATTATAGTTTGCATTCAGGCGAATGAGATCGCAATATTTTCAAGTACATTTCAATTTTGCAAGGATTTTTATATAGTAGTCCAGCATTTCGTCGGCACTCTACCGGTATTCCAACGGAACTATTTTCACCCTTCCAATACTGAAACAAGCCGATCTCCAGTGGAGCAAACCTAGTATACTGACTAAATTCTAATAAACTTAATTCCTTCAGTGCTGAACATAGATACCGCTTCAGTATTACAAATTCAGTACTGCATGGATACCGTATTATTGGTGAAATTTAATAACAATGAAAACTGGTTGAGAGAGTTTTTTCTGGGATTGAACCTCGGAACGCTCTATTCTTCACACCAAGGCTATAATAGTGTATATTTAATTTTTAAATGTTTGCCTGAATTAGGTATTGATGGCGGGCATTACAAAGATTCACTCAATTTTCTCGTACATATTTTTTTGGGTTTCTATTAAATACCTTTTCTATCTATAACAAATTTCAATGAACTCTAAAACGTCACGAATTCCAAAAATAATTCTGTTCTGTCGCAGTGCTGATTTCTCTATTAATTTGTATTACTTTTTACAGTTCTGCTTCAGTACTGAAAAACACAATTGGTTTAGAACTAGTTGATAAATCTGATACAATTACGTTACAGTATTGAAAAGACAAATTGACCCACAGTAAAAGATAAAAAAGATTCGAAAAATCTGATTTCGTTTTTATGGTGCTCATGACCGAAAATGTGGATTGCTTTGCCAAATACCGAATTTAGTTTAACAGCATTCTTTCTGGCGTTTTCAAGACTTGATTTGTATAAAATCCAAATTTTTGAGTAATGTTAGGCCAGTACTTAAACATCCTTACAAATTCTTTTAAACGAGTGAAAATCAAATTTCAACTTCCGAAAGCAGTGACCGACGGACATACAAAGATTACAACCTTCTTTGGTGGTTTGGGACATTAACATTTCATTAATAAATAAAAAATTTTGTTCTGTGTCTTACAAACTTTTTTTACTAATAGGATCAACTTATTTTACGAAACTTGTGAAAAACGGAACGGAATTTTATAAAATATGCGGATAAAGTAAAAACTGGAAATCATACCTTAATGGTGTGATACAATCTAATTGTGGACAGGGACTTTCCAGATTGATGCCATCTTGAAATTTGGCTTTTGCATTCACGAAAATCGAACATTCACCGAAATGTTCGCTGGCATTTGTACACCGCAAACATAACGGCCACTTGCACTTTGGACATCTCGAACTCTTCGTCGAATCACTTATTAAAGGACGATAACATCCCAGACAAACAACAGTGGACATTTGTTTCGGGCCATAAATAAAAACCGTTTCTTCCTCAATTAATTCGCCACTTTCGTAATTTCGAGGTGCAATTGCATAACGACCTATTTCCGGACTGTTCATAATTTCAAACTTATTCATTTTGCGAGAGGACAAATCGCCCATGTTTATTATTTCTAATTTGGGATGAGTTGTTGACCGTTGAACGTTTTAAAACTATCTGCCATATTCGAGTTTTACACGTTCTATGCTAGAATTTCGAAAATTAAAGCTTTTTTTTTCCAGTGGAGTCACTGCAATGATATAGACACAAAAATATCTGTGGTAAAAAGCGATAACAGCTTATGTCGAGATAAGAAAAAATAATTTTTAAAATTTTCAATTACATTTTTTAAAAAAATTTCCATTGTTTGATAGCTATGAGATAAAATTATTATTATATTATTATTATGTTGTATTATTAAATTTAATAAAATAAGATCTCCTAACATATTTTTTATTATTTTGTTTATCAATTTTGATACACGTAACTGCCTAATTATTTTTTCGATTTAAGCTGTTATCGCTTTGTACCACAGATTCATATGTGTGACTAGTTTTACTTTATTATTTTTTAATAATAAAGTATTGTGATTGACCTGAAATTTCAAAAAAGTTTGCTACCCTGACATTTTTTATTTACAGAAACAATGAGTCCAAAACGCTTGAAAGCTGGGAGAGATACATTTTAAAATCCATATCTCCTGAACAATTGATGTCAGATGGCCGAAATTTTGTAGTTGTATTAAGGGATTCTAGGAGATTAGAAAGGGGTTAACATTTTTAAGGGAAGTAGTGAGGTATGGGGGTGGGGGGTGAAAAACTTTGAATTATAATATCTTCTGACTCAATTGTGCTAGGAAGATATAATTTGATTTCTGTATATATAATTACCAGCGGAGTCTAATTTTTGAGTGGGGAGGTGAAGCGCTGAAGGTGGGGGACAGTCATTTTTCAAAAAATTAAATTTTCATATCTATTGAACCGTATCAGATATGATCTTGAAATTTTTACAGGAGTTAGGACCAGTAGACCTCTAGCGGAAAAAATTTTGAGGGTGTGGGTGTAGGGAGTGAGAGTGGGAGGGGGTGAAAATGAAAAAATTCTGATTTTAATTTTTCGAAAGCCGCAAAGGATAGAAAGCTAAAAATTGATAACTGTATAGAGGTGCTATAGAGACATCCCAGTAAAAATTTCGCAACTTTATTATTTTATGGGTAGAAGTCCGAAACGTGTTTAATGCTGAGATGCGGTGTAGGGTACTATGGGACTATGAGACCTAAGGAATAACCAAAATATTTGGAACTTTATTTTTTAGGTTGTCAGTCGCATAGTAACCAACCAGCATTAAACACGTTTCGGACTTCTACCCATAAAATAATAAAGTTGCGCACAGACGGTTGGCCGATTTTTTAATAATAAAGTACATTATTATATGCCACTTGAAATTTTCAGCAGAAGCTACACTGAAATTGTTTTATTGTTTACGTTAGGGGTTGATGAACCCTAAAATAGAAGAAATTTGCTCTTCTGTTACACTGGGTAGATTAAATTGACCCTAAACTCGCCTCCGTAAGGAAGTTGAAACTTCGGATTTATATAGTATAGAGCTGTGATAGTCGAGCCATTTGAAGAGAAAGTTTTTATGAGAATGTATTTTTCAGTCCTGGTACTGATTTCTCGATTAATTGGTGTTAATTTTTGCAGCTCTGATTTAGTACTGAAAAACTAAATTGGATCAGAACTTCCGGATAAGTGCTGGTGTACAATGCAGCATTAATAAAACAAATTACCATACGGAAAGAAAAGAAATTAATTTGAAAAATCAGTTTTCTTAGCTTAGCTACGAGTGCCAACCCTAAGGATTTTGGTATGTCCTTCAGTGTCAGAGCAGTCTGTGAAAACTCACACAATAAATTTCCGACTGGACATAGCACTGATGTGGTTAACTCTTATCTAAACCAAAGACAGATGAAAAATATTCGCTGGAGTGGCCACTTTGAAAACTATGTTGGCCTCTTTTGTCCGAAAACTGAGCCTTTTCGTCTGCGACATAGGAAGGTCATTCCACCAAGAATCGCCAAAAATGACTATATTAGTGACCTCACCATTGCCGATTTTTTTGAAACTTTGCCTACTTGACCAAAATTGGTGAAAAAAAATATAATTTAAAATTTTTTTTCTATGCAATTTTTTTTGTTAGTAATGTTAAAAATTTCGTGAAAATCGTGTCTCCTAGTTCTCTTTGAATATTCATATCTCCTTTACTTTTTATCGTAGAATAATAAATTAGCGATTATTTAAAAGAAAAATATTACCGCTATTTAAAAAAAATCCATACAAAAATTATCCTTCCAAATTTCTTTCGAGGATAACGTTTTTGTTCATTATCCTTGAATATCTCAAAAAGCGTTTTATATTTTTTTTTATTTCATATATGTATATTATAATCATACTGTTTTTCAAAATCTCAACTCAACTTAGGATCTCAAAGGGGATGGGGTCAAAAAATTGACGAACATCAGGAGCTCTCAATTATATTTCATAATAATTCTTCGAGTAGACAAAGTTTGAAATGAATCGGCGATGGTGAGTTCCTTGGTAATTGTTTAATTAGTATCACTACGTACTTTAAGGATTTTAGTATGGGAATACTGGGATTTTTGTTACTAATTCACTAAAAAGCGTATTTTGGTCTCAACTGAACGATTTCTTGAATAACTGTAGCGGTGGTGTAGCGCACATATGTTGTGTATAAGTACCTATGCTTTTGGGGGAAAATGGGATTATAACCTAAGAAGATTTTAAGAAAATAGTTCAATTTACATATACATATATTTGTAAGATTAATACAGTATGAATTTTATAAGAGTGTTATACTTTTACCTAACATCCAATGCTTTTATGTGACATTATTTTATGCAAAAGTTGTATTTTTTCACGTACAAGTTATGTGTACTAAGCCATCGTACGTCTATGTAATGAATGGACAAATTTTGAAAGAACTTTGTATGGAAGCGATTTTCTGCAATTTACAACGGCTTTTAAACCTAAATAGGGAAGATTTACTAAATGGAAAAGGAATCTTTTATTCGATACGATTTATTTCTGGTATTATACGAGTATATTTTCGAAATAATGTTAGTTAGATCATCTAACGAAGCGATTACTTTTTATAATAAAAATGTTATTATTTATCTTACCGTAGCGGCGTGATACAATCTAATTGCGGGCAACACTTTTTCGAATCAAATCCAGCCCCAAAAATAGCTTTTGCGTCAGAAAATACTCTGCATTCCAATAATTCGTGTAATTCATTTTTCCAACACTTTTTACATAACGGCCATTTGCACTTGGGACATTGATTTTCCTCGGGGCCATACAAAATGGGCCTACAACAACTTAAACATAGAATGGGGGTCTCACATTTTGGTCCGTAAACAAACGGCAATTCATTAACAACAATATCACCAGCCCGCACAACTTGCACGGCAGTTCCATGACGACCTAATTCCGTATTTGTTTCAACGCGAAACACTTCCATTGTTAATATTATTTATTTCTGTATAAATATGAAGATAATAATGTTTTAATATTATTTTTACTATTTCAGTTTTCAATTTTTTTCTGTATTTAATAAATACTATTTTGAATGAATCTTAATTTTTTTATCACATCACGGAAAAATAATTGAGAATCTTAGAACCACTTGTACTCGTACTTGGACGATGTCAGGTTAAAATTAGATTTTCGGAACTTTCGGATTAATTTTATTAGGAAGGAACTACAGAGATCGGAAGACTACTTGAATTTCAATAGTGAGAAGCTAGATGTCGGATTTAAATTCAAAAAATTTATAATAAGGCGTACACCTTACTCTTTTTTGTGATTTTTTTTTCTCAGAAAACTTGAATTTTCATCAAGTTAAAGGTAAAGGGCCGGGTATAATTGCTCCTGCGATGTTGTGGGTTCACTTAACGTATTTTTTCAATATGTACATTTTTCAGTTGCTTCGAAATATTAATATAAATAGTGAACAGTACAGGATTTTGTATAGGGTCACTACTGAAGGATTAAACCTCACAGGGTCGCAGACTGTTATGTCCGCCTCTTGTTAATACGAGTGAGAAATCCTTGACACGCTAGTTGAACAGCTTCTTCTGCAAATCAATGGTTTCTCGGGACGGGATCTATGATGTATATGTGTGACATGTACCTTCCTCATGTTGAAATCACAAGTTTGTGAGGCCAATTCCTTTCTATTGAGTCCATGGAAAATCACGTATTAAGAAGTTACATACACCTGGGACGGCTAAAACTACGCTATTTTTACGCATTTTTTTCGTGCATAAAACTGAAGTTAATTGAACAACCATTATATATCTCTTAAAGTATTACATTTTGTCTATATTATGTGAAAATTTGGTTGAAAAATTTCAAACGGTAAAAAAGTTATAGTCGTTTTGCTGGGACGTGTTTTTTTGAAAGCGATTTCGGTACCAGACTTTCCTCCGCCACTTTTTATCGAAATTTTTTTTTTTCTGAAAGTAAATACATAGCTCCAAAGCTTACCGAGCCGGCATTTCAAATTCAATTTTGTCGGATCATGGCAGCCTCTGGAATTAAAAATGCCATTTTCGCCTCAAAATTGTTCAGTAATTATGATAAAAAAAACTAAACAAGGTATCGAAAAAATGGCTCGGTAAATGTAAGAGTGTTGTATTAAACACAATTGTGCAAAAGTAGGTCCCGATCAGTCCAGTAGTTGCGGAGATAATCCTGATACCGTTTTTGAGAACGCTGTTTCGAGAAAAACGCATTTAAAGTTTAGGGTACAGTTTAGATTGAAATAAGGTTCTGTGAATTTTAACAGTGGAACAAGTATACCTAAACCTCACCAACTTTTCAAAACATGCCCCTGCTATACAGAAGGTCTTAAATACCCGGAATTAAAAAAAAAGCTCACAGTCAAACAGATGACAAAGGCCACAAACACCTACGCGCCAACCGTTAGTCGTTGCTCACCATGTCGGTTACAAAACGCTGTAACTTCATCATTACAGCGAATTTCTTTATGAAATTTTCAGGGTAGACACTTAAAGGATGGTACTTTCGAATAAGGACCTTTTTGAAAAATCGATTTTTTTGAACTACCCAGGTGTATGTAACCCCTTAGCAGCATTATGGTTGGTACACGAAGAATTTCACTGACTAATCGGCTGTTCCATTTCAAAACCTAAAAAGGAGTGGCTTCCTATTCCTTAGGAATAAAACTTCCGATCAGTCAACGCTCATTATAAATGTTGCTCTCCCGATATGTCGAGAGTTCCTCCATGTTATTTGGGAGGACCCCTATATATGGGATTAATAATATTATTTTTGGGAGCTGAGTAAAAATAGGTTTTCAGACTCTTTTTTTCAAATTTTCTAAAAAGCATACAAGGTTTTGGAATGGGACAGCCGTAATGTACTCGTCCTTAATTTCGAATTCGTTCAGCGATTCCGTGAAGACATATTTAGAGGGAGGTACCAGAAAGAGTGGAAGGATATCGCCCATTAACGAACCTAGCCTTCCTTTTTTTATTTTATTGGTTGTTACAAAATTTCAACTTCCTTGGTCAACGTGTTCTTGAGTTACCGTGCAAATAGACGGACCAAAACTGAACATAAAATATATAGCTTTTTTTTTGTCCGAGGATCGGTTTTATGCGTTACATACTTTTCGGGATGGATTAAACTTAAAAAACTCTTTGATTTCATGTAGAGTATAATTAGAATTGACGGGCTTAAAACCAGAGGGGTACAAGTGCAATTCAAGTAGTTTCGAGTAAAATCATATCAAAGTCTTTTAAGTGTCAATAATTACGGCTAAGACCTACCGACCGGGTTGATCGGTTTTCCTCTTAGGGACTTAGTATTCTAAATCCCACAGCGGCGCCAAAAGGAAATATATATAATTTCCCGAGATATACTGTTTAACGTGGTCTGAACTCGGGAAACATTGCACTTGTACCCCTCTGGCACTTAACTTTGACGTATTTCCATGGATTTTACTTTATTATTTTTGAAATTTTATAGGTAGGTTGGGTGAACTCCTACGAGTGGTACCCTTGGGGAAGAGTATTGGTGGGAGGTGGGGGAGACGTTTTCTAAGAAAAAGTTTTGCCTCGTAAAAAACTTTGGATTATGATATCTCGCGTACCAATTATGCAGTAAAGATTAAATTTCGTTCGTGTATATACTTGGCGCTTATTATTTTTTAATAATAAAGTAGTGTGATCGACCTGAAATTTAAAAAAATTTGTATTTTCACGTTTTAGGACTAGTAAACTCAAAAAAACAAAATGTCTGTCTGCCGTCCGCAATACCGTTTGAAGGTGCGTAGCTCATAAATCCGTTGAGATATTAAGTTGAAATTTGTATGGTGGGTATATTTAGTAAACCCCTGAAAGTGGAATCTTTTTTGGGGGGTTGAGGTGTGAGGGGGAGGGGGAGGAGGTGTGCGTTTTAGATGAAAAATTTTGGTTTCTAGATCTCAGGAACCGCTTACGCTAGGAGGCTGAAACTTGGAAAATAATAAAGTTGTGCCCAGACTGATGGCAGAATTTTTGTCACTACAAGCACTTCTTCGCCGCAATATAACGAGATGATGAAGTGTTCTTTAAGGTTTCAAGGAAAGACAACTTTTGTAACACAGTACGGTAGTTACCTAATAATTTATTCAGTCTTTATTAATAAAAAACTACGCAAAAAAAATCTAACTATTATATTGAACATAAGGGCTGAATAATGAAACTAAGTACGGTTACTCGTAGTCCGACTCGTACCCGGTCGCCTCATCTGTTTGAAATGTAAAAAACGGAAAGTATTTTGATTTGCGCTCGTTAAAAAGGAGTGCTAGTCGTACTTGTACCCCTCTGGCTCGTATTATTGGTACTTTTCCGTTTAGTATTGGATTTATTTCCTAACATATAGCAGCCTTAAGCTACTCTTGCACCTGTGCGCCACTGGTAATAGACAGCAGAAACTCTAAAGAGATATTTCTTGCTATTAACTTAATTTTCGCGAAATTGTCACTTGTCCCCTCTGGTTCTAAGCCCGTCAATTAACAATTTCTTAGATTTACGTAAAATCGCAAAAAACATTTTCGTAAAAATCGTAGATTTTCTAATGCCAGGTTAAAATTGTTATTTTAATTGAAACGAATTTATTATTTATAAAATTCAACGAAACTGTAAGAATATTCTTCGTTAACTTTCACAGATGGCGCAGTCAGTCGCTTTGGCCTCTTGCAACGTCGCACTCGTTCGTTCGTTCGCCGGCTTTCAATTTCGAGAAATTCATTGGAGTTATTCGTCGTCGTTGTTCGTTCGCAATAAAAAGTGCTCGGTCGATTTTTGGGTGGTTTTTCCTGGTGTCATTTTTGTTCTAAAGAAAACGTTATCACCTTTTTGCAAAAAAAAAAACAACGTTCATCGTGTGTTCTGTGTTCCTTCGTATCGCGAAAAATTAAAATCGTAAAAACCCAAAAAAGTAAGTAGACGGCTCGCTTTAGCAAACTTTCTTTTCGCTTGTTGAAAATGTCCGGGGGGGAATCGAAAAATTTTCTTCCGTAATGGAGGTACTGGGGAAACGTCAATGTCAAAAGATCTGATTTGTGGTAAAATGTTTGTAATTTTCATTTGCGATTTGGAGTTTTTCGAGTTTTATCCCACCGGTTTGATTGAGGCGGATTATTTGCCGGCCGGGTAGATTGCGAAATTTTTCCAACTTTTATCTTTCGCCGTCTAACCGTGTTACGTAACATGTGAGAAATTTTACGTGCGGCGAAATATGGAAAAATTTTTCTTCCAAGACTTGACTGTGGCCGGCAGCTTGATTGCTCTCCCGGGGGGTGATATTTTACAAAACCATGTGCTTGGCGTTGATTATATAACGCAAGGTGATTTTCTTGTAATTTTGCACATTATCGTTGCGGATGTTTTTCATCGATTTGAATTTTATAATTTATTGTGACGTCATACGACTTGCTAGATCAATAAAATTATTTTTGTCAAGACTGCGAACTGCGACCCATGGCTTAAATTTATTTTTTTTATTTGGGTGTTCTTTTGCGTTGTTACAATTTCGTAAAACCAAAAATATGATCTGCAGCTTTCGTCTTGTTTCGCCACAAAAAGCCGGTTTTCACAAAATTGGCCGACGTCCCACTTTCGGAGATATCGGCTTGAGGTAGCGAGTTGTTGACTCAGCAAACGAATGTTTAAAAAAATCACGCTGAGAATTTTACTTATGATCTAAATCTAGGAAGCCAACTATTTTCGATTCCAAACTGCATGGAATCTTTCCTTTATGGTGAAAAAGGTTCGGTTCACCTGCCGAGTGCAGTAGACCCCAACTGCATCAACCAACTCAACGGATAACGGCAGTTCCACATTCCGCCTCCCGTTCCCCATCGAAAGCCGCTTCTACAACGAATGAATGGACAAAGTAAAACAGAGTAAGCGTGACCGGCGCGCATTGAACGGGAGAAAATTGTTTTCATCGCTATCGTTTTTTACTTGATTTAATTTTAGAATTCGCGTCTTAGAAAATGTTGTCGACCTCCGGGCGCCTTGACCCATACGATCTAACATTGCAGCTTTTATATTCGACGTCTTTTCAAGCTAACAGATTGCGACGCGCGATAGACGGAATCGCTGAGACGAAGATTGTTTTGGATAACAATTTTAGCTCAGGTTGATTTATTTTTGTCAACAATTAAATTAGCGGAAGAGTTTTTTTTTGTTATGTTTGAAAGTGGGTATGTACTACCGCGCTAAAAAGGTTTAAGACTGCTATTCTGGTTACATGCACTTCTTATTTTCAATGGCTCTTCGGATGACGATTGGTAACACTTTAAAAATTAATTTTCTTCTTTTGTCTGTATATTTTTCATAGTATGGTTAACTTCAATGTACAGCAAACAAATGGAAAAATAAGGAGTAAGAAGCAATAATAGAAGAGCTTCTTAAAGTAGTAGAACGGCTTCTACACTCGATTTTTTCTTTTGTATTCAAAGTGTTTCGGCACCTAAGAACATCATCTTTGCCTTGTTTTGGAATCAGTGAAATAAGTGGTTACTCAGCAGTGATGTTAGAAATGCCCGACCAGCAAGCAGCATTGTAGGTAGTATCCAAATTCTTAAAAGAGTAGAATGTCCACCAAATTTAATTCTAATATTCTAACCCACTTTGAATTAAAACAAATTATTGGAAGGAGACAACCATTGTCCTACTTCGGAATCAGAGAAAGAAGTAGTAGAAGTGTAGTAGCCACTTCTAATAGAAAAATTTTGTCAAGTCGAAAATTTAATACTTGTAAATTAACATTATATACTAGTGATGGGTCGGTCGCAAACGATTCGGCCGCAAACGATTCGGTCGAAATGACCAAATCAGTAATATGACCGAATTAACTCGAGTCATGTGAAATGAAACAAGTCGTTCAATCGGTCAAAAGAAAAAATATTCTACGTCTCGTATCGATCATAGAGATATATATACTGGCGATGAAGGCGGACGTCTTCTCATTCACTTACACGCAAAACAACAACAATTGCCATAACGACCCTGTTCTGTCTCACTTTTCTAGCTTCAAAGCGCTTAATACAAAGCCGGTGGCTTGTCGTCTCCACTATCTCTATGTACCCGATACTTGATACTTGATAGCCGTACAGCGCCAAAAGTTGTTTTTCGTGTCTGTCGGTCTGTCTCTACTTGGTGCTCGAAGGAAGCTAATGATTACATCAAAAACACTTTTACCCTAAATACGCCAAGAGAAAATCGAAATCAAAACTAAACAATTTTTCTGTGTTGAATTTACGAATTCGAAGAATATTCAAATTCATTCCACCGAAGACCGATCGACTCGAAAATTCGAGTTAAAAGCTTTTTCTCGTGACCGCTAACCCAAAAGACTGACCGACCGAATCATGGAAGTGACCGAAATGACTCGCTAACCCAAATGACCGACCGACCATTTGGAGCATTTGGGTTAGCGGTCACTAGAAAAAGCGTTTAACTCGAGTTTTCGAGTCGGTCGGTCTTCGGTGGTCGGTATATTAAAAGTTCGAAGGCAGCGTAAGCGTATGATCAGACTTCGGCGTTCGGACACTGTAGGGGAATAATGCGTCAAGAGGAAATTGAACTCGATGGTCGGTTTTCGAGGAAAAAATCAATTCTAACGATTTAATTTTTGGAATTTAGAAAGAGTGCGCGGTTAATGAATGAATTTGAATATTTAAAATCTGTAGGTATATTGTTTGGTTTCGATTTAGATTTTCTCTTGGCGCATTTTCCCCCAAAGTATCTACAATGGAAATGTTCGAGCACCGAGTACAGACCGACACGAAAAGCAGAATAGAAACTTCTGGCGCTGTACGGCTATCAACGTCGGGTACGATCGAGAATATTTTTTCTAGTGACCGCTGACCGATCGCCCGACTTGTTATTTTTCGTATGTCGTGAGTCATTTCGGTCGGTCGGTCATTTCGGTCGGTCGGTCATTTCGACCAAATCTTTGAAGTGACCCAAATGACCGAATCTTTTTAATCGGTCACTTCAACGAAATGTTTTGTCGATTATGAAATAAAAAGAGGAACGATTTCGAAGATTATTAAAAACGTTCATCAGCGAGGGACAGTCGAGTGTGCTCCTATCCTAAGTCAGGCAGGCATAGAAAAACAACAACCACTACCGATCGTCTAAACAAAATCCAGAAAAAACTGAGATCAACGCCGAATTAAAAAAGAGGTATTTCAGTTGTGACAGATCGGACAATTAAAAATAGATTGCTGAAAAGTGGCTTATTTGGAAGATCTCCTCTGAAGAAGCCACTCTTATCAAAAGCAAATGTAGCAATAAGGCTAACATTTGCAAAAAAACACATTTTTGAACTCAAAGCAAATGGAATACAGTGCTGTGGAGTGATGAAGTTCCAACTATTTAGAAGAGACGGAAAACATTACGTTAGAAGACCAAGGGGTAAAAGGTACAATGTGAATTATCAATTACCAACAGTTAAACATGGTGGAGGATCGGTGATGGTTTGGGCATGTATTTCATGTTCTGGAGTTGGACCAATTTATCGGATAGACGGGACAATGAATCGGTATCGGACTTGGAAATATTGCAATACACTATGCTTTCATATGCTAATATGAATGCGCTGACTATTAAGCGTGTCAAACTCCAATAGAGCAAAACAGCAGAAAATTATATTTTTTTTTACGCCAACACAGACAAAATGCTACTGTCTAAAAACGACCAACAAAAATAGTATTTTGGCAGTCTGGTCTTTACAGACCGAACTGGTTACTCTATTATGTAGCGTATTCGGGTTTGATTAAAAATCAAAATGCAATCACAAAATGTCCTAAATTACAAGGAGAAAACGAATAAATCTTTCATGTTGCAGTATTGTAACACTGCGTTCTCATTGTCCGTTACGGTATGATTCGAATCGAAAGGTAAATATCGATACCGGTACATCCCTACCCATGAATTGAATATAAAACTGGCTTTTCTTTAAATTTTGAATTTAAATCACGTGAAACAATAAGGGGGAATGTGTTTAGACTTATCTGATGCCATGTAGACCTACTGTCTTACGCCTACAGATGTTTATCATGTGCCCGTAAATCGTATCAAAGTTCTTAATCTCAAGACAAAGAAAAAGCTGAATTCATACAGCACTGCTGCTATATAATTAATATCTTGTTGTAGATAAAAAACGACAAATGGAACATATGGCCGCGTGTATTTTAAACATCCAATTAAGGTTGGATAATATTCAAATGAACACCGGGTCAAATTAAGGAGCTGATGTGCGATATGCCTATTCTTCAGTTTTCAGTGTGATCAGTTCTTTTTAGCATATTTAGACACATTCCCCGGTTGGAGCTAGATACGGGAATACGGATGAGTTTTTTTTTATCCACACACAAATATGCAGCAGCCAAGTTATCTTTACTTCGATGTGCTTTGGTTTTGCTATGTGATCTGATCACTTAGTAGTAGTAGATTTGGAAACTTTTGGCGACCATGCAGACTGTAGTTTGTAATTAATCGACTGATGATTCGATTACTTAGCGACGTAGTAGTGGTGTTTGTCACTTTCATCTGTGCAAACCCACTGTATCCATTGTCGTTTGCTTTTTGAAAAATAATTTCTTTTCTCACATGTTACAAAAGACACATCTGCTTCTTTCCGAGTTCGATAAAATTCTTTATTTTTTTTGCTGCAGTCCATCCTTTTCTTTTATTATTTTTGTTATCATTTCGATGAAATCAAACGGTATGGTTGCCATAACGCATTAAATTCTATTTCTAATATTTGATCAAAATAATATGAAATCAAAAGTGCCATACCAGAAATATTCTGTACAACCCATCATTCGTTTAGATTCAGATGCAGATCGTAGCTCTGCAGTAATAATGATATAATCGACCCCGCTTTTTCAAATTACGAAGTAGTCTTTTAGTGTGACTGTGGAAATCTTTGTCGTTACGACACTTCCTACAACAGTAGGCCATAGGATTCTATTGGTTCTATGATGTATTAATAAATAAACTGTCGGTATCTTAATGTCCTTCAATATTAAGTCAGAGTCGATCACATAGTCCGCTAATGGGTTTCACATATATTAGGTTGATTTGTTGGGACCCTTAAGAATTGCGGCATCCGCAAATCTGTTTAGCATTATTCCGGTAGTCAGCAGTGGCTACAAAATGTATACTCTTTGTTTGGATGCTGTTACCCACAATCACTTTGGTTAAGTAAACTAAAAATCGCTGTTTGTCACACTAATTCGTGCTAGCTTAAACTCGTTTGGATACGACTATAAACTCTCGATGTCGCGACTAGAATTGGTGAAGCTGTGTCATCAAAAATTCGTCAACACAGACGACTATTTTTGGTGAAATATAAACACTGATATCGATAAATCGGAAGTGTAAATCATAAGCAAAAAAACAGGAATGGAGATGTATAATAAAAAAGGACGTAAAATGTATTAAACCATCTCGAGCCTTTGACTGCCCTACATCGATCTCAAATTCGATTGAAACCATGGGTCTTTTAGAATAATAACGTCATCCATTCAAATCACAAGGAATGTAATAATGCAAATTGTTCTGTTCTGTATGTGGCACAAATTTGTTTCTAAATTGTTTGCCTATAATCAAATAATAAAAGCTCAAAATGCAACTCATATCGATTCATAGTCGGTTTTAAGGTTTGAATTGGCGAAGATGGAATTGCATAATATCGACTTAAAACGTCTGGCGCTGTTTCATCACCTTAACTTTATCGCCTAACTGCTGGCCCGTTTTGTGAAATATTTCTATCCGGTTGGAGGGAAGAATTACGCAGCGGAATCATTTATGTAATTTATCAAAATTATGCTACACGTCAAGACAAACGACTAATATTTTTTTAGTATAATTTATTACTTGAATTTTTCTTTTCTTTAAATAAAAGCAGTTGACGATTAACGAATCACAAATTTTTAATCTAATCTCTTTTTACATAACCACAAACTAATCAACGTATTGTCTATTGTTCTGCAAATTTTCAGATGGCACCACCATCATATTCAGATTTGGGCAAACAAGCTCGTGATATTTTCAGCAAAGGCTATCATTTCGGTCTGTGGAAATTGGACTGCAAGACAAAGACCGCGTCGGGAATTGAATTCACAACCAATGGTCATTCGAATCAAGATACCGGCAAAGTACATGGTGCTTTAGAAACCAAATATAAAGTTAAGGACTACGGACTAACGTTCACCGAAAAGTGGAATACAGATAATACCCTCTACACAGAAGTAGCAGTCCAAGATCAATTTGTCGAGGGTCTTAAAGTCGCATTCGAAGGCACGTTCGCGCCACAATCTGGGTAAATAAAATTGAAGTTGAGCACACACAGCTTTCCTAACACAATGTACTTGGTTGTATTTTTAGAAACAAGAACGGTAAATTGAAGGTCGCCTACGGTCACGAAAATGTCAAGGTCGATTCCGATGTTAACGTTGATTTGGCCGGACCATTGATCAATGCTTCCGGTGTGTTTGGCTATCAAGGATGGTTGGCTGGTTACCAAACTGCTTTCGATACCCAAAAATCGAAAATCACCACCAACAATTTCGCTGTGGGTTACACAACTGGTGATTTTGTTCTACACACTAGCGTGTAAGTTCTTTTTTTTATCGTTGTTTGTGTCAGAAAATTTGTTCATTGTTTTTATTTTAGTAATGATGGTCAAGAATTCGCCGGATCCATCTATCAAAAATGTTCTGACAAATTGGATTGTGGTGTTCAACTATCCTGGACATCAGGTTCTAATGCTACTAAATTCGGACTTGGTGCTAAATACAATCTTGACAAGGATGCTTGCGTTCGCGCCAAGGTTAACAATGTCAGCCAAGTTGGATTAGGTTACCAACAAAAATTGCGAGATGGTAAGTTTGATCATATATTTGGAAAATCGATTTTCCTAATTGTGATCCGTCTTGTTTTTCAGGTATTACTCTAACTCTCTCCACATTAATCGATGGCAAGAACTTCAACGCTGGCGGTCATAAGATCGGCGTTGCTCTTGAATTGGAAGCTTAAAAAGGGTGATTGATTGAAACCTTACCATCGTCAACAAGAAATCCATCAGCAAGAAAGTTTAATAAAGTAATAAATTAATTAAAATCGAAATGAAACTGCCTACGGTAAAATAAAAACAATTTTAAAATGAAAGAAAAAAACCTATTTAAGAATAAAACAAACCCAAGTAATCCTTGGCTACAATAACACTCCAACAAGAAACGTCTTAAGTAAATGTTTTTATCCAAACATTTTCATTTCATCAAAATAATTGTGTGTATGGAAATCAAATTATTGTAGTAATTTACCATCATAAATTCTAAAAATCAACAAAAAATGTTTCGTGCAGTTTATTTCAATTTTCTTTTCCGGCATCGACCATCAATGCTTTCAGGAAAAGCCACTTTCCTTTCGAAATATAATTAAATTTCATAAATTAAGAGAAACGTTAAGAAAAATTCCATTTGTGGCCGTCTTAATAAAAGAAGAACAAGTATGTATGTCTAAACTTAAACTAAAAACAAAACCAAAAGACATTTTTCAATTATTACATTCAGTCATATTTTGTTGTAAGTTATATACCCCGTGATTGAACTGGTAGCAGCACCACCAGACTTGGGGACATCCACTTTAAAAGTCCTAGGTGCGTACCACTAAGATTATGAATTTTCGATCTGCTGGAAAGTAAATTGACTTTTTCTGTTATAATTCAGCATGAACGGATCTGAAAACTGAATTTTACGGGGATTCAACTTAACATGATTTAAATTGGATGAGTGAGCTTTAAGACTTATAAGTAATAAAAATTCGTCAAAACATCTGAATTTTGACTTTCTTTTTGAAATATTCTCTAGATTTTTTCTTAGGAGCTTAACATTTATATTCTTTAAAAAGCGTGAGATAATTTAGTTATAAGACGTCTTACATTTTAGATCGCCATACATATAACAGAATTTGTGATTTTGATTCGTTTAAGATCTGCATCCGATTTCGTAAAGATTTAAATTTTTTTGTAAACTTTCGAAACGAATATTCGTAGTGACAAAAAGTGACATTTTATTATTATAGAAGTTTAATGAACTGTTTATTGTGCATTTTTATTGCATTTTTTGTTTTACTTTCGATTTCAGTTCCACAAGACAGACACACGCTTCATGAAAATTCCAATTCGAAAATCGCGCTTACGGTTAATCAATTTTCAAGATCGTATAAATAATAATAATAATTGTAAAGTTTAAAATAATGTTGGCGATTGACGCGTCTTTAAATTAAATAAACAGCTTCAGCTAAATTAAGAAAGTGTTAAAATATTAGGACGTTGGAAGTAAGGACCGAACTCAGTGAATCAAATTTCAAATAATAATGACTGCAGTCGTTATCTGTCGATAACATGGAAACAACAGAGAAAGAGCGTCAAAGAAGGGAGATTGCTTAGTTGTGCTGATCGACGGTGAAACTCTGGATCACGTCTCCTGTGAGAACATTCTTATTAGCTAATATCCTCATAGGATATTAGGGTATACAAACTTTTGATTCAGAGCTGATATGTGGCTTGCTATATTCTATTCTGGAGCGGAGGTCAGACGGGTTATATTACAGAGAAGGAAGGAACGTTATGTTATTGTGTTTGGAAGTTATTATAAACAGGGTTTGACCAGGTTTTTTAAGGAGCCACTAAGGTATTAAGAGTTTTGACGAATGGAAACACATTTCTTTAAAGATATAAAATAGTTGATACTGCTGGAAGTACCTTTTTTCCTACCTATAGATAAATTTACGTAAAGCAAATATTTAAAATTTCGAGTTTCTCGTGAACATGTGTTTTAAGGACTTTTATATTGGAGCTTCCAGAAGGACCTGACGGATGTCACTAATGAAGTCAACCTTGTTTTTTGTTTATAACTAGTTATCGGCGTTTTTGAAGGTTCTTTTTTATTTACGACGCCTACACGGGCACTTGCTTTTCTTCATATTAAGTATTTTACCTGCAACTATTGAAGAATTAATGCATACCCAAAAAATTCAACCTTCTAGTTTGAAGCGTTGGGAAGTTATCAACATTATTCCTATGCATAAGTTTTAAGGTTGATGTGCACAAGATCTTCGTGAACTTCCAGCAGGTGTACGATAGTGTAGATCGGAATGTAATATATAAGATAATGTTTGACTTCGGGATTCCATAAAAACTTGTCCGATTGACCAAAATGACTGACACTGAATTCCAAGTAAGGATGCAAAACGAGCTCACCCAAAGCTTTCGAACAGAATCTTGTCTGAAGCAAGGAAATGGACCCGCTTCCATGCCTCAATCTCGACCTGGAATATGTCGTCAAGATACCCGTCTATACCAGAAGTAAAATACTAATCAAGTCCACTCAATTAGTAGCGTATGCGGATGACATAAACATCAAGGCCACGTCTATTCCAGACGCGAAGGAAGTCTTCCACTGTCTAGACTCAACGGCAAAGGATGGGTTAAGGCCCAAACAAGGAGAAATGCGCCAACATTTCAAAATATGACCGTGGGTGAATATAACCTGGAGAATGTGGACCATTTCCCTTGTAATAGACGGCAACGAACAAATCGAAAAAAGTGCTCAGGCAGAGCAAACTTCGCATATACAAGACCATGATAAAACCTGTGCTACCACATGCAAGTAAAACGTGGACTCTCGCCCTCTCGCGTCTGAAAAATCAATAGACGAATTGAAGGGACTGAATGGCGTATCCGGTGCAACAATGAGTTGTATAATATCTATGACGACCCAGCTGCATCGACTCTTATAAAATTTCGTAAGCTATAATGGGCAGGCCATGCGGAACGAATGGACGACG
Organism: Beris morrisii; assembly: GCA_951812415.1. Lineage (NCBI taxonomy): Eukaryota > Metazoa > Arthropoda > Insecta > Diptera > Stratiomyidae > Beris > Beris morrisii. Next base: position 24,355,281 of record OX638311.1, read on the forward strand.
GAAGAATTCCCAAACGCACACCGAAAGGTAGAGCTCAGGGCAAACTCCCCAGCAGACCAAAAACATAGAAATCCGTCAGAATGCCGGTGGAAAGTTCTTTAAATAGTCGGAATTCCGGACTAGAAATCCATACGATTTCCGAAAGATTTCCATATGGCGAGGTTGACGCTGTTCCGTGGGATTTCTCTTACCGAAATCTTTGTCCAGAGCATTTCCCAAAGCGTTTTTGCCTTCCGAAAGCTTACTAAAATTTAACTTTGATCATTTTTATCAAGTTTGACGTAAAGAAACAGAGTCTGTAGAATTTTCTGCAATCATAACCGATTGTGCGAAAATTCTACTGATCCCGCATTTTTTGCGTCAGAACAGACAAGACAGTGAATTACTTTTCATTTCAGAAGAATTTTTAATTATGTATTTCTCACCACAAGGATTTTTTATCCTTGTAATCCATTATACGTTGAGTAGATAATACTAAAAGCAGTTCTTATGAATACTTTTGCAATTAGAAAATTTAAACAACGACTTTTTTAAAAATCAAAATAAAGCTACAAAAGTCACCCTTTACTATTTTGGTATAGAATTAAAAAAAAATCTAATGGAATTTACACAGAGGTTTCCACGATATGTCCGGATGTCGGCAAGTTCTTTTGGAATTCTGCCTGATAATTCCATGAAATTCTTATTCCTTTTCCTCATGGAATTATCTCTAAATTTTCCGGAAACTTCTGTCTCACGTTCTCTAAATAGCTCGGAACTTTCTGAGGATATCAGAACATTCCGCTATTGGTCTGCTGGGTTCTTCCGAAGAAAAGGGGCCCTGAACGGAAGACTACCCTGGACAGTGATGCCAATTTAGTGCTTTCAGCGTTAAATTTGGTGCTTAAAATATCGTCTCAGCGGTCAAAAATTAGTTTTACCGCTTGCACTTTATTTTAATATGCCTGCGATTAATATAAAAAAATTAAATTTGAGTGCCTTTAAATTATCAACGCTCAAAATTTTATATTTTAGTGCTCAACCAAGAAAAATAGTTGGTAATACCACTGACCCTGGACCGAGATGACTTTGGCAATGTATCCTGCAGGCCATGGGCCTATCGCGCTAGATGATGATGGATGTTTTAGGACCTGGAATGGTTGGCGTCGGTCCACTTTTGACTACTCTGTAACATTTTTACTGCCTGTATAACGTTCCAGTGGGTGTTGGTTGAATGAGTTCTGTAACTTGCGTACATTTCTGAAGGTGGCGTGTATCACGAACGACCTTGATCGATTTTCTTTATAAATTCCGTTTTTTAGCTGCAAAATTGGAAAAATATGTCTGCAAAGTTTCAAGTTCCAAAAAAACAAAACGTAATCCTCCAGAAAAATTTTTCATCGCCTTTTGCTATTCCCGCGATTTATTCCAACGGAATCCACAGAAAATCGCACGATGGGGCGGGCCGCGGGGTCTGGATAACACGAACTTAACCACAAACAAATCTGATTTTGCGTCGATTTTCCGTTTTCCCTGGTGAGGAAGAAAAGCGTTTTTCCAAACTTTAAGATTTTTTTTTTTAGGGATAATTTATTTGGGCCGATCCCGGCGGTACTGCAATACCGGGCCAACCCGCGACAGAGGTGGAGCAAGCCCCTAGCACTCCGTCTGATTACAAAAATCAGTTTAACATTTGTTGTCCCCCTATGGGGGATCTATCAGATGTTAAGCTGATAAGAACAGATACTACACTTTGATCTTAGCCATAAGGCCGAGAAGCGATACCCACTACACTTTTAAATTCACCTATATACAGCATTCGTCATTTACTGTCTGCGAATTATAAGAAAAGTCTATTTTACTTCGAAATTTATATTGGTAAAGACTTGTATTGTAGCCTGTTGCTTGTATAACGTCGCTGTTTCATTGACACTCTGTCAATGTTAGGCGACTTTAAAGAAGAAGGAAATACTTTATTATTAACAAATAATACAGTAAAATGTTCTTTACCTCCATCTTAAAAATTAATTAATCAGGCGACGAAAAAGTCTTGCCCGACTCTTCGGAAGAAAAACCGGTTTGTAATAAGTTTATGGAGGTAAAGTAAAGCCACGCCGAATGTGTTCGGTGTAAGGTGCTGTTCATATTGCACACGACCGAACGAATTTCCCGATACAAATTCTCTACGGATTTAATTTGTTTTAATTGATAATAATAAGAAAAATGAATCCGTCGTACAACTAAAAACATTCGTACTACGGACGGACATTTTTCTTATTGTTATCAATTAAAACAACAAATCTCTGGAGATTTTCTGATATGATATTCTTGAAAATGCTATGATTTCCGATTATAACTAATTTTTCTGAAACTAAAGATTTCATAAAAAGCCGAAAAACGTAAATTCGTTCGGTCGTGTGCAATGTGTATAGTATTAAAAAAAAATATATATTTTTTTACAGTGTCGGAACTCGGAAAGAAACTATATTTGCCTTTGACTCGGGTAGTAGCACAATGACAGCACTTTGCAATCTTCAAAACACAAGTTTGACATTTCACATTTTGTGTGGGGAAAAGGCGAAAAGTTGTTTTTAATCGCATTAAATATGGTGATAACAGCAAGTAATTTGCGCTCGCAGCTCGTTAGTTTAACAAACTTCACCGGGACGCATAAGGAGCAGGCCGACAAGTAAGAAACTTTCTTTAACTAATCGAAACAAAGAAAAACTCATGGGTTTTTTTAATGCAGGTACCGGCAACTCTTGGAAAATATTTTAACAAACACGGGTAACGAACTGGTCGATACTTTGAAATTGTTCGTTGAAGCAAGTTAGTACAATTTTTGTTTACTAAAATATTTGCAGAAGACACCAACCGAGCATTTACAACTAAATTCCTAAAGTATTTGGTACGAAGGTCGAACTATTTCATCTTATGCAAAGTTGAAATTGTGGCCAGTTCAATGTTACGCTTTTTAGACCGCGCTATCCAAGTAAAATTTGCCACTATTATTCTATCTGTAGCTACCGGGGCTGGGGCTTTTAAATAAATTTTAAACCGGACCACTATATATGACATTTTATTCAGTTTTTTTATGTCTCATAAAAGACATGGAGTGTGAAGTCACGCTGTCGCAGCTGTCTTCCATTTCTTTTACAGACGCTAGGTAACTCTATGCCGGGCAAAGCTCTTCTGGACAAGAACTGATCTTCGGTCTTATCTACCGTGAAGACTTATTCACAAATTCAGTTTCTTTTTTGATTCGATAGTCTCCATGTGTTTCATGGTTGACTCCTTACACGCAACTACCATGTGGTCTCCAGTCTAGAACCTATTTAGAGATGTTATTTCGAGAGCCACATCCCAGCAAACATTTCTGGCGATAATCTTCATGACAATATCATAATGATATCGCCAGTTATCGCCTTCTATCTCTAATAGGAGATAATAACGACAGTCTGTCACAAGATTAATAAAAGATATCATAGCGATATCTGATTGGAGATAATTATTGATGCTGAATCTATTTATTTTAAAATTGCCATCTCTGTGATATTCTAAGGAGAAGCCTATGCATTTTAGGTTCGCAAAGATATAAATGAGAAAAGATTATCTGGAAACTATTTTGCCGGCGATAGAAAAGCCCGAATCTTGTTGTGGAACAACAAAGGGCGATCGTTCATATCCAAAGTTTGTCTTCTTTATTATATTCTGAAGAAAAGGCAATGTATCTTTTCTTCGCAAAGATATAAATAAGATAATATTATCACAATACTATCTTCCGACGATAGAAATCGCGCCAAGTTCGTTGAAAACTCGTCATTTGAACGAACAAATGCCAATAGTCTAAGTCGTTTACTTAACGACTTAATCGCGTGTGTAAGGTTGTGATCCTACTGCGAAACAAGTGTGAAATATTATATTGGAGTTAAAGACGCGCAGTGACTGAGTGTTTCATACGTAGTGTGTGTAAGAGAAAAACTGGTAATTATTATGTTATTATTTTATATACTTATTTAATTATAATCATCATTGCCTTCATTTCGTCGGTGTAATGCTTTATCGTTTTAATTATAAGATGTTCAGAAACATCAATTATTGCAACATTTCTTAAAAAGTGGTCTGTTGAACAAATAAGCATTGGACCGACGACTTGTTAGATGTATATAAATAGTGTAATAGCTAAAAACAGAGGTGAAAGTGTTTATATACTTTTATCATTTTAAAATATGTAGATAATCTACATTCATATCTGGTAAGAATTCATTTCTTTTAACATGGCATCGAAAAAGTGGGCTAAACGAGAAGCAGAACAAATTTTTAATAATATCAGTCGACTGGAAGAAACAGAAAATTGTAGTGTTCGTTTCCAAAATATTGAAGAAAAGCGGCCGAGAACGCAGATCGATGCAGAAAGGATGCAGGAAGCAGTACCCTCTACTTCAAATCAACTGCTTTCAGAGGAAGACGAGGATATTTTTCCGAACTCTGGTACAGAAAGTGCTTTTCAAAAGGTGCGAGGAATCATAAAACTCAATTTTAATGCAGATGGCTTACCAATCAGCAAGTCTTCAAATTAGCAAGTTTGGCCCATTTTATGTAACGTATATGGTTTTCCTTCTATTTTACTAGTGGGAGTTTATGAAGGATATTCCAAACCCAGTAATGCTGATGACTATTTGATGCCTCCAGGGAATGAGCCTTTGCAGGTATTAGCACAAGGATTAACATTCCGATGTAACAATTATAAAATTGAAATACGGTCATTAATTACAGACGCGCAAAGAAAGAACATGGCATGACAATAAAGAGGCACCCAACCAACTAGTAAGTACGCATTACACTCTTTACTTTGTACTAAATATATAGAAATTAATAACAATTTATTTCATTCACTCCGTAGAAAATAAAATTCTTGCGCGTGGGTGGACTCAGTGTTGAATATTTTCTGCGCCGGCATCTGCGATCTGCAATGAGAGATGATCTCGTGCAGGAATTTACATAGACGGGTAAATCCCGTCAAGCGTCCACTAAACAAAAAGAGAACGAAGAAAAACCTCGCGCGAGATCAACCTTATTCATAAAGGTTCTCAAAGGTACAGTTTAGTACTGATACAAATAATACAACTTTCGGGAGAACTCTATGATTATTTTTTTTTCAGACACTTGCATTGAAAAATTTCCCTCTAGCGATGAAGCTGGAATGGATAAAATTTTGCAACAATATTTTCTCCATTTTCTACAAGAGACAGAAAAAGGAACCAAAAACTCCGTCCATATCAGTGCTGTGAGGTGTTGAAGTTTAAAATTCCCACGAAAAGGGGAATTCTAGATCAATTTTCCCACGGATTGTATTGAAATTTTATTTATTTTTTTTGGATTGAAGTTTTATTTATAGCAGATTCGCTGCATCTAACTTTCTGTGCAATTATATTTAATTTCGTCGAATTCACGCATTTTTTACTCTCAAGAGCTATTTGTGGATACAAGAACTCAATTTCCTTAAAAATTGGATCGTCTAATGGCAATATGTTTTTAAGTTCCTTAATAGCTGTAATATAAAATTCTTTACCTGTTCCTTTTATTTGCATTTTCAAAGCTCCATCTCGTATGTACTCGTAGAGTGAAGTCATCACTCATCAAATACAATATTTTGGTTTTGTCAGAGAGGGTGGCCCGAAGTTTGAGATTTTTTCTAGTAGGATCGACTCTGCCTGCGAATTAGAATATCATACTAGATACCCTCATTAGTATTTTCCCTCTCTATAATTTGACCATCATTTTATAGCACTTTATTAAATGGTTGTTGTCTGCTATATTTTTTATAGTGTACTCCATTCTTTAATTATATTTCGCTATAATTTGAGCGAAGGCATCCGGCAAACATTCGAAGGATCTTAAGATATCGGAAAGAGTTGCCTATAATGTCATTAAGGGGTCAAGCATAGTCAATCTGGAGACTACAGTGGGCTATGGGTCAAGTAAACAGCAGACGTACAAACGCCGTTAGTAAACGGTGAAAGGGGACACGCGAGTTGTGGCCTTGTAAAACGAATAGAAATCGGAAAGCTTAGATTTCGACCTGAAAATAAAAAGGTACGATTTAAATGGCCGAAAGGTAAGTGGACGATGGAACAATGTCCTTTAGGGTCATCTTAACTTGACCTTTTTGGTTCCAGAACGGAAGTATTCACATGAAAAACGGGTTTTCGATCAATGCATTGTTTCAACAGTCGAACAAGGCGGAGGATCAGTCATGGTTTGGGGCTGTTATGGCTGACGATTTAGCAAAAATCGAGGGAAGATGGCTACACAAAACTTGTCGAGGATAATATTTTAACTTCTGTAACAAGGATATTGATCCCGACTCGAATCGTTTTCACTTTCGATATTTGGCATCGGTAACATTCCTTTGCAGAAATAAAGTCGCTTTTTGTTATTGCGTCATAATAGATCGAGCATCAAAAATTCGTTTGGTAATAATTAGTTTTATTATCCTTTTATTAGAAGCTCTTTCAAAATCCAGAGAAGCACATGACATTGTCAAAATGCTTACTTTTGTAGCACATAAAATTGGGAGTTTGCCCTCACTCGTGCTGCTGGTTTGCGATCACCTTTTCAAGCAGGAGAAAAGCCTTTTTTCAATGATATTTAAAAAAATTCTGACAATTAGGAGAGCATTGAAATTGGGCGAAGATACTTGGCGGTAGTTATTATTTCTCTCATTTAGTATCACTGGGATGGCTCTCTTCTAGCCTCATCTCATCTGGCCAGAACATCACCAAAACTCGCGTATATTTTTGCTCTAGGAGATCTGTGCAATTTTTTATTTTGTTGCTAAAAAGTGTTTCTTAAAGTTAATTTCCTGACCAGAATTAGTCCGAGATTACTCATCCGACACTTTAAATTCGATTCCATCAAGTCGTAGGAGTCTGAAGTTTGAAACTATATGTTTACATCACCCGGTGGCGTTCATGCCTATCAGCTCATGCGCCAGTATTCACCGCTTGCATTGGTGCTTCGATATTTGCTGATAACCTATTAAACAATTTACTTTAACTATTATCACTCTCGTCCATATTTTTAATTGAATTTGTAAATCAGTATATAATTTATCATCATCTCCGTGTATTTTCCAGTTGTAAATGAACATGTTAGCTTGGTAATTTCGCGACAAATCCTAACTGACGTTGGAACCCGTCTCGCCGAATTGAACGATGATGTCTCGAAAGTTGTTTCACACTTCACCTTAGATAAAGTTCAACCGCGCGTTATTTCATTCGAAGAACAAGTGGCTGGAATTCGTCAACATTTGGCACAAATCTATGAAAGAAATCAAAATTGGAGAGAAGCAGCAAACGTTTTGGTCGGAATACCACTTGAAACAGGACAGAAGTAATAGAATGAATTCATACCAATTCTTTGATGCTTTTGAATCTACTCTATTATTTTTATTTTTTATAGACAATACACAGTTGACTACAAACTAGAAACCTACTTAAAAATCGCTCGTCTCTATTTGGAAGATGATGATCCAATTCAAGCTGAAGCATACATAAACCGAGCATCGTTACTGCAAGCGGAAACAGGAAGTGAGGAGCTGCAAGTTTTGTATAAAGTCTGCTATGCTAGAGTGTTGGATTATCGAAGGTACTATTAAATGGAGTAAAATTTATCGATTTTGTATGTATTTACACTTTATACAGGAAATTCATTGAAGCTGCTCAAAGATACAACGAACTATCCTATCGGACAATTGTTGATGAAAATGAACGTATGACTGCGTTGAAGAAGGCATTGATTTGTACAGTTCTTGCTTCAGCTGGACAACAAAGGTCTCGAATGTTGGCTACTTTGTTTAAAGATGAACGTTGCCAACATTTGCCTGCTTATTCAATTCTCGAGAAAATGTATTTAGATCGAATCATTCGTAGATCGGAATTACAGGAATTCGAAGCCTTGTTGCAGTTGCATCAAAAAGCAAGCACTTTGGGTAAATATAGATTTTTTTTAGTTCAGAGCTAAGAATTTTTATTTCCAAAACTCAATCTGTTTTGGAAAGGGCAATCTCTGCTTCGAAAGTAGATCTTTTTACGCGCACAAAATGTGCGGTTTTGGAGAGAGAAGGGCGAGTCGTAATTATGCTGCTACCTGATAATCAATACCAGTCAGGTGGATCTACCGAATTTTCAAGAAATATCGTATTTCTGGTGTGTTGGAAACGCGCACTACTAAACTTGTAATTTCATCCATCGTATCAGTCCGTTAGTCACTCGTCACCAGTCGTTGGCTTGTATTACCGAAATTTCTGGTTTTGGACTTATTTACCGAAAGGGAATTTCCGTGTAGCTTTTAAAAAGTATAATGTAGGTCTCTATCTGAAATAGAAACCAGATTCGAAAATTTTGATAACATACTTTAAAGTAACCTTTGCATTTGAATGGTAGCAAAGAAAATGAAAGGTCATTTTTAAAAACATGTTCATCTCATTTTACTTTAAATTTAAAAGAATGACAATATTGTCTCACCATTTAGACGGATCATCAATTTTGGATCGTGCCGTATTTGAGCACAATTTATTATCGGCCAGTAAACTTTACAATAACATTACGTTTGAAGAGCTGGGCGCACTACTGGAAATTTCACCGTCTAAAGCCGAACGAATTGCCAGTCAAATGATAACAGAAGGCCGAATGAATGGTTATATCGATCAAATAGACGGAATCGTTCATTTCGAAAGTAAGCATGGGAAATTTTTTAACTTTTTCCGTTTGCGTTTTAATGTAATTTCTATGATTGTTTACAGCACGTGAAGTATTGCCGCTTTGGGATAAACAAATTCAGTCGCTGTGCTATCAAGTTAACGGAATTATTGAGAAAATTGGAGCTGCAGAGCCCGTGTGGATGGCTTTAGATGAACAGATGGCTCAATGAATTTATAAATTTTTAATATATTTTTTTTTCTCAAATAAATAATGATAACAAATGATAAAATTATTAAAATACTTAATTTATTTTTAAATATTTTTTCAGTTAAAAAAAAGTCCGTAAATGGGCAAACCGACAGTCATTATTTTTATATTATTCGGGACAGTACATCAGAATGTATTTTTTTTAACGAGTGCTATAATTGGTTCAATTTATTTGCAAGAGTTCCATATTCACGTGATACGTGAAATCTCTCTTCCTCATAGAACAGAACTTCCTTAATTGATTGAAATTTCAATTAAATTTCATTCTCGTCATTGTACCACGAGTCCGTGGTGTGAAAAATAAAACTTACAGGTGTTAATCGAATGTTCGATTGCAATTACACGCTCAATTTCATATCCTCAGCATCATCACTCCAAAATTGTTTTTCCTCTCGGAAGTATATCATGCTTCATACCGTTTCCAGGATTCTGTGAATAACATTCGCGTATGGCAAAATTACTTTGGATGTTGTTAAGCAACAGCTCACCGAATTAGATAATAAATCGTAAAATGTGTGCGTGTGAAGCTTTCGAAGCTTCGGCAGACTGATAATCCGAGTGGATATAAATTTTCGCGTAACAAGCAATAAATCTGCTACAGTCAAAAATATCTCAGCTGGATAAAATCGAATGGGATTTAATTAAATTATCATATGGCGCCAGTTTTGTGGGTTCATAATGAAGTTGGAGGGAGATTGATTCGTAGATATTTGCACCTGCTTGTACGAGTATGTGGGGCTTACCGAAATGAAAGTGTTTATTTTTTTATCGAATTATTTTCGACGTTTGAAAGTCGTTGTTGCTTATTAAAATTCAAGAAAAGCTAGTTTGGTTATATATAAATGCTAAGAGAAGGCATATTTATTTCATCTTTAGATAGGTACATTATTGCTTGAAATTAGATTGAATGAAAACTGTTTTTAGTTAGGATGATGGTCTAATTGAGAAGTAGTTACTAGAAAAGTGGTACATTACATAATGAAAAAGATTCATACCGTCCTATAATTCAATAGAATAGAATCGCATAGAAAGGTGCATCGAACGAAAAAATAGTTTTATATTTTACCCTTTTTTCCCATTGATAGCCTCAACTCCAAATCCGATTGCTGTCGGGCCGTCTGCCCGAGCATGATAACTCAAGAAAGCCTTGATCTAGGATCTTGAAATTTCGTGCTCATTCGTTCAATAGAATTTTTAAGGCTTTGGTCGTTAACTCGTGTTAAATTGTCCCACTTTTTGGTTGTTCACATACAAAAGTCCTTATAACCAAAAATTCAAGCAGATATGTTTTGCAAAGTTATCTTTGGATAGTATAAGTGCGCCACTACTGCCACATTGCATTATGAAGGGTATTACATTATGAAGGAGATTATGGAGAAAAGTAGTGCCGTAACTGAAAATTCTGGTCAATGAGTTCCTCCTACGCGAACTGCTTGCTGGCGTCAGGGCAGCTATAGATGAGTTCGTTGCTCGGAGAACGAGACAATAGGTTTGTTCTTTTTGCATACACTTTCTACACTTTTCTGCACTCGGTCGAGAGTTAGTGCAGAAAAGTGTAGAAAAGTGTAGAAAGTGTATGCAAAAAGAACAAACCTAATAATTCTAGATCTGAAGAACAAAAACTTACCCGGCTAGTGAAAAATTTTTCGATATGTTCCCAGGCAGCGGACCCTTGCGAACAGTTGGTGTGTTGGGGGTTTAAACATCCTCCATTACTTCATTTTGAAATTTTGATTATTGCATATTCTCGAAGAGGTCATTTATACGAAACTTTTGGTCCAATCCCACTTGGGAATTGAATACTCAAAAATCCTGAAATTAATTTTTAGATGATTATAAAGAAAGCTCGAGGAACTAAAAACCAATTTGAGGTCTTATCAGTCCTAAGCGATATGTAGGATTTCGTGAAAACGTGTAGAACCATTTTACACCCTCTTAGTGGTTGAAAAGCAAAAAATTCTGAAAACGGTTTTTAGGCGATTATATAAAAAGCTCGTGGAAGTAAAACGTTATTCAAAGTTGAGGCATATGGCGGAATTCGTAAAAATGTATGCAACGTAGAAGTAAAATTAATTCAATATTTCCGAAGACCAAAGAGATATGACGAAATTCGTGAAAATATATGCATCCTATTTTCACCGATCATTTTATTGCCCTCCCCTCTTCCCCTCCCCTCCAATGAATATTTTATTTAAAAATCAAAATACTCCACCCTCCACCTCTCCTTTACATACGCCCATCACTCAAAAGGTGGCCACTTAAAGAGGTTCACTCAGTCTAACCACTGAAAAATTTCAACTTAATAGCTCCAAAAGTTTGGGAGCTACGAGCCTTCAGACAGACTGAAATTTTCACAATACTTTATTATATTAAAATAATAAAGAAAAAATCTACAGTCTCTCTGTGCGTAACTGTACTACTACTTTTCGGTAGAAGTCCAATCTCGAAATTTATTTTTAGCCGTAAATAAAGAGTCAATAAAAGTCTCAACCTAAGGTATATAGTGAGAATCATGAAAACCCTTTTGACCACCTTAGCTGATGAATATAAGTAGAAAAATTTTGAAATTGGAAGAAAAAATCAATTCGATATCTCGTTAGACCTAAGGTGTATGGCCGAATTCGTGTCAAGTTATACCGCCTCTTAGGGGATGAATATCTGCAAAATCCGAAATTGATTTCTAGATGTTTATATAAAACGGCTCGCAAAAGTAAAATGTAATCAGATATCTCATCAGATCTAACAGATATGTCGGAATTCGCGAAAGCATGTATAACCAGTTATACAGCATGTATGTACATATAACGACAGGCCACATAGGACGCTAACTTCAGAAGGAGCGAATAAAGCATAGGTCTTGACCTAGCCAAGGTGTTAAACTTCTTCAAGAAGTCGAACAGGCTTGCGGAAATTAAAAGGACTCCTTAAATGATGAACCAGTTAAGGAAAGCAATCAGTTGGGTAGTTATTATGCTTGTCTACTATAACGGCAGGAATTCTAAATCCGAACCCAGTCAAGGTATGAATTTCGAAGGAAACCGAACCGGCTTCGGGAAGGAAAAAGCACTTTAGTAGATTTTAGTTTACTTTAAAGGAAGAGAAGGATTTCTGGATCTGGACCGTAGGTGTACACTTAGCTTAGTTTAACCGGCTTAGGAAAGTGAAGAAACCTGAATTGTGCTTAATTCTGATGGAGGAACTGCTCACAAATCAGGATCCAGTCAGGGTATGCATTTCGTAAGAAATCAAACCGACTAGACTTGGGGAAAAATACATGAGGTCCATTAAGTGTTAAATAAACAGGGTGGTACAATGCGTTTCTTATTGGGATAAGTGCCAACATTACCACACTAATGGTGTACATTGGTCGCGTTTACGTGCAGACCAGACCAGTCCACATAGACCGGTTTGGTATTTTTAGGTCTTGCATTTATGTGAGCATTTTCGCAGTACGAGACTAGTTTGGTTTCGTTTGGTCCATACCAAAATCAAAACCAAAATCAGTCCAAATGGACTGGTTTGGTTTGCGTTTATGCGTATGACCAGACTGGTTTTTTTGGTCTATTCAGACTGGTCTGGTCTGCACGTAAACGCGACCATTTATATTCATTTCCTGCAATTCTCAAATTGCAGCAACAGAGCTCCCTGGTTCCTCAGATATAGAAACTAATATTTTTAGTCTAAGACCATTACTCCTTCCACTCACCCTCTCGAAAGGTTACTCAAAGAAGTCTTACAAATCTACCCACTGTAAACATTTGGAACTCGAAATTTTATCGAAACTAGTTTCGAATAAAATAGAGTACCTACTCTTCCACCACTTCTTCTGGTAGTTCCCATAGGTGCCTACTGTCCACGAATATTGACAAATACGCTTTATGCTAGGAGGTGAATGAATGGGAAGAGAATTGAGCAAGTCCTTCGTGTAGTCTCTATTTTTTGTACAAGTTTTATCAGTCATGTCTATCGCGACTGTGGCAAATTTTCCCAAGACACATAAATTCAAGACCGTTTTAAATTCCACAGAGATGATATCCACATTTGTACATGGGTATATTCGGTTGGTGAAAAGAATCATCCGTGCAACATCTGCTGTGCCATCTTTTAGTTCAACTTGACACTAAATCCACAATCTTGTAACCATATCCAGCTGTAATATTTCAAAAAGAACAACAAAAAATTTAATACACCAAACTTACTTCCTATAGTCAAATCTCTTGCTTACCTGTTAATTCCACGACGTTTTTACAACCGGAAGACCATTCGGCTAAGAAACAAATCTCGCTTTTTTTGCGATTAATCGCGATTTTATTTTCATCCATGTGCCGGTACATCTTCAGTTTTTCCACAACACGTACGAGTAAAAAGGAATATAAATCGCGTCAATTTTTCACAGGACGTGATAGTGGTACAAAAATGCATGGTCCTTAACGATTTCTCATGTTATCAGATACAAATGAGGTTTCACTTTATTTCACTTGTCCCGTTTGAAAACTACCCGCATAATAAGAAAACGAGAGGAGCGCAGGCAAGCACACATTATTTTTCATTTGTAGAAAATAGCGAATAAAAAAATTTCTTCAGGTCCTGCTGATAAATGATTTATTGATCTTTCATTTTCTATTTCATTGTGGGAAATGATGGAGTAATTTTTATTGGTTGTAAATAGCGGGTAATTTAGGGAAGCTACTTGAAGGATATTTCAAATTATTCAATTGAAGTTCTTGTCGTTACACTTGCTTCGTGTGTAACTTTCCTTTGAGAAGCATTTCGAATGCAAATGTAGATTGAAAGCATGCACGCCTGCTATACGTACAACACTATACGTTGTACTATGCCAGGTTATAGCTACTTGAGACTTTCTACTTATCATATGAATAGTTCGTAATTGCAACGCTCTTCAAACTTTGCTATAGTCGCTTGTAGCAAGTTAATTATTTCATGAGAATTAGACGAAGAACAAAACTTTGACCAAACTGAACATGAACAAGCTATTAGTAATGTAAATTGATATCGCTTCAAGTATGTACTTTAATGTTTTCAACTTTCATCATACTCTGCTCGCTAGTAATATGCTTTCTTCAAGTTTCAAAGTTTTGTAGCAAAACGGCGTCCTCAGACGATTTTGCGTATATCTTTGTAAATTGTAAGTTAGGCAGAAACATTTTAGTGTTTATTATGTTCTTGCAAAATAATGCGGTATGTGAAATCTTATTACGTAGTGTATTTTCTAGGTGATAACAAAAGGAGAAAATAACAATAGTCGGGGGCACAACTTTACTATTTTATTTATTTTTTACGTGACTGACAACTTAAAAACATAACGTTTCAAAAAACGGTGAAATATCGACAAAAGTGATTTTTAGGCGTTTGTATAAATAAAATAAATGTAGAAGCCAATTCGATATCTCATCGCTGCTAGGAAGTAGATATGGCAGAATTCGTGAGTGAATCGCTTTTCGCCACCTTGGGGCTGAATATCGAAAAATACTGCAATCGGGGTTTGGACAATTGAGGAAGTAAACACTAATTAAATAAATATATTAAATATCCTATCATCAAATCTAGCAGAATTCGTAAAACATGGGCGACCTCTTTGTACCCCGTTAGGGCCTCAAGCCCCGTTCACACGGTGATAGTTTTTTCGATAGTTGATATCGTGATAGATACAGTCGTGATCATAATCATCGTGTAAAGTGCATGATAGTTGCCTGCACACTATCAGGATTACACTATCGCACTATCATGTTTAACGAGATAGTTGGAAGCACTATTGCGAAATTTATAGAACTATCGTGCACACTATCGCCATATAAAACAAGCTGTCTCGATAATTTCAGTATCGCGAAACTATTTGGTTGACATCAACTTGTGAAATGAAAATCGAGTTGACGTTATACCATGGATACACTGCTGGTATTGATAGATAGCCTACTATCGTATTGCTGAACTATCACATCGTGTATATAACAGCCTATCGCACTGTCCCATTCTCACGCTGTCGGCTTAAATATCGGAAAAAATTTGTATTTTGTTTAAAAAACTGCGAGGAAGTGGACAATGATTTGATATCAAAATTCTTAAAAATTCATACAACACTATATAAATTGAATATTTTAAAATCCCAAAAATATACAAAGTAATGGATATAACATCAGACCTAAGATATATGTAGGAGTTCGTGAAAACACTTTACACCCTTAAAGGTCCGGAAAATCCAGAAATTAATTTTTAGGTCGACAATACAAAAAAGAAAAGAAATCTCTCTGGTGTGGAGATATGCCGAAATTTGTATGAACGTAAACATCCCCTTAAGCCGGTTCCACTTGTTGCATTTCTGCGTATCGTATCATCATGGCGTATCATTCACTGAACGGATACAGTGTGGACACTACACAATTTTTGTTGGTATCAAGAGTGCCTTGCTTTTTAAAATGCATGATACGCGATTACAAGTGAACACGTGTTTCAGTTATAGTAGAACTGCAAATATGGATTGACCGAATAAGCAATATTGTAAAATTACAAATTTTCTTCACGAGTTCAATTGTTTTCTCCGTAATGACAAAATAAATTCAGAAATTTACGTCCCGAACGCGAATAAGCAATATTGTGCAACGTAACATGTCCACACATGACTTCACCGCGTATCGTATAATTCCTTTGATGTGACGTCAAAAAACCGCCAAATGGCCGATCGGGTTCGATGCGTTTCTTTGTATCACGTTTTGATACAGAACGGAGATACGTTTGTCGTATCCAATGAAACGTAATGAGAATACGATACGATTGTCACTCGCAAATCTAAAGTTTGCGAGTGACAACGTAAAGAATAGCCAGCAGTCTATTTGGAACGGTTTTTATACTCTAGATGAAATCATATAGAGTATTATAAGTTTAATCCAGCCCAAAAGTTTGTAACGCATAGAACCAAGCCTCGGACGAAAAAAAGTTATATATTATTTTTTGTTTATTTGTGGCCAAAAACCTCAAATCCGCCTGACGTCCGTCCGTCCGTCCGTCCGTCTGTCCGTGAACACGATAACTCAAGAACGCCTTCACCTAGGATCTTGAAATTTTGAATTTCGATGTTTGGTTGAATTTGTAAGGCTAAGTTCGTTAACGGGCAAAATCGTCCTACTCCTTCGGGTAGCTGCCATACAAAATGTCCTTAAAACACGTGTTCAAGAATATTGGTCGATAACTTCAGAAGGGTTTAAGCTACGTCTTTGAAATTTTGTATGTGTCATTTTTCCAATAGTTGGAGCTAAATATATGATTATGAAGAAAATCCTATTAGTCCTTCGTGTAGCTGCCATACAAATATCCTGTCAAAATGTATTCACTTAATTTACAAAACTCACAATAACTCAAGTAATCTTTTAGCTACGAATTCGGAATTTTGTACAAGTTAGTTTTGAGTGAAAAGAAAGTCGGAGTTTACTAATCAGCGAAATCCTTTTACTCCTTCGGGTAGCTGCCATACAAAATGTCCTTAAAACACGTCTTCAAGAATATTGATCGATAACTTCAGAAGGGTTTAAGCTACGTCATTCAAATTTTGTATGTGTTATTTTTCCAATAGTTGGAGCTAAATATATGATTATAAAGAAATCCTGTTAGTCCTTCGTGTAGCTGCCATACAAATATCCTGTCAAAACGTTATCACTTAATTTACGGAACTCGCTATAACTCAAGTAATCTTTTAGCTACGAATTCGGAATTTTGTACAAATTAGTTTTGAGTAAAAAAGAAGTTCGAGTTTACTAATCAGCGAAATCCTTTTACTCCTTCTGGTAGTTGCCATACAAAATATCCTTAAAACATGTGTTCAACAATATTTTCCGATAATTTTTGAACGCTTCAAGCTACGAATTTGAAATTTTGTACACATTAATTTTTGAATAGTTCCAAGGAAAAGGATAAATATGTAAGAAATCGAGTGAGTCCTTCCTGCACCTCCCATGTGAAAGTCCTTTAAAAATGACTTTTTTTTTCGATGACTTACCCAGTTCAAGGTATGAAGTTAAACACTGAATATTGTCTTTTAGTTTTGAGTAGCAATCTAATAGCAGTCCTTAATAAAGGAAATACAACATGCACACACTTAGTTCTACTTTATCCCCAACTACAATATAAATCGGAGTTCAGTATTCATCTAGAGTATTATACGATTGGCTTACAGCCGATCGTGACTGCAGTATGTTTTTAGTAACCTACACCGCATCTCAGCATTAAACGCGTTCTGACCAAAAAAAAATCAAGTTGCGCCCAGACTATTGGTAGATTTTTTTTTAAATTAAAATGATAAAAAATTATTGAAAGAAAATTCGAAATAAAATGAATTATAAGTAAATAGCATTTTTCAGTCGAACTAATTTCTCTGTTCAATTTTTTCAACCAAATTATTTTTTTCAAACTTTGTGGATCTTACATAGGATGGTACCAACTTTTATTGTAAGTGGAAACCAGCAAATTATCCTTAACACTTAGCGAAGACCTACATTGTAAGGGAAATTTTATTACAGTTTTTCGAAGGCTCAATAAGGATGGGGCTCGAATAATATCGTACCTCTCCGAAAATAATCCAGTGTTTCTCAAGCGGGTAACTTTGAAAATATTCTGAAGATTAAAGTCTATAAGATATTTAACTGTTATACAAGTGAAGTATTGCTATGGTATATTCCCGTCGCGGGAATAATTGAAATGTCTCAATTATTTCTTCATCATGTAAAACTGGAATGCCTCGGTTATTTGCTTATCATGAATATCACAGAACTTTGTTCTAAAAATTGATTAACTGTTTATTAATAAAATATTTATTTAAACTCAAGAAAGACTTTTATTACAAAATAACACAGAATTAATTAAAACATTTATCACGTTAAGATTTCATGCGAATAAATTAGTTACATCTTCTTTTAATCTATTTTTGCAACAATTGGGTTCAGAACAACTTCTCAAAACTGCCTGCCACTAATTGTGAAAAATGTTTTGTTTTATACAGCAATCGATTACATTGTTTAAAAAAATTCATATTTATATAGAACTGCACGATTTTTGCGATGTGTTAAGTTTGTATATAAGCTAGAAAGCTTCGTTTTTATAAAAATACCTTAGAAAACCACCGAGTGTACTGAGTTTTAAGATATGAACGTTGAATTTTCTTGAAGTACTTTTAAATAAAGCTTTTGATTTGAATGAAATTTTATTGGACTCGAAAGCTTGCTCCATATGTTTTGGGAGGTAATAGCATTAGTCGGGTTGGAGTCTCAGCTATTGGCAATGGGTGTTATGGACGCTAAGCAAGTAATGCGTAAAACATCAAATTTTTTTTGATACGGTGGTAAATGGTAGTGCATGACCCATTTATACAGTTGACCCTTCCAAAATTTTGATATGCTTTAAAATAAGGTTGAAATGAAACTCATTCCTTAAATTACAAAAATAAACACCACAAGAATAGCTCACGCAGAAGTTTTGTTTGGTGGTGATAAAAACACAAAATAGATGAATGATCTCTAAAAGTATGAAGAATGGTTCTGAATTCCAGTCTAGTACATAGATACCAGTAGCACATATCAATATACTTCTAAATAATAATTTTTTTGCAAAAGCAGTTATCTAAGATGGTTTATAGTGATCCAAGGTTGTAAACATGCAAATAATAATAATAACTTACTTTGGATTTAACATATACATATGTTGGGTCACGGCTTGCATGACATTTTTCAGAGAGATGTAATATATAAGCGCCGCAGAGCTGCCACGGTATCAGTTTTAGAGACGACGATGGTCACGCGAAATTAGTGAAATAAAGATTTTGATTGATAGCAGCAGCAGTGGCGGCTCGCCACATGAGGCTGAGCCTCACCATTTTATAGAGGAAAAAGTCATCAAGTTACTAGTGATTTTTTGTTTCGAAAATGTTACTTAATGACTTTCCGCAGTAAACCGACGTCCTTACTCATATAGTTTTAGTTCGACAAAGTCGTGTTAAATATTCCAATTCAGCCTCACCTGCTAAGAAAGGCACGAGCTGCCACTGAGCAGCAGTGGTCGAGTAGTACCTACATGAAATCGGAAAGCGTTGCCAGTAGTGCGATTATTAGCTATTGTGTGTTCTTAGAACATGTTTTTAAAATAATTAATAATGAAGTAAATCAAGTGAGCTCTTTGTGTAAGCGCCATACAAATGTCTTTGAAAAATTTGTGCGTTCATATTCTGTAACCCACTACAACTAACAAAATCGTACAGCCATTTTACAGCAATAAGTTATGAGTTCATTATAACATCGAGATAGATATATTTATTTCTTAAATTTAAATACAGTTCGATATTTCAGTTCATTTTCATTCAAAGTTTAGACGTAATGTCTTTACAGCTTTGGTGAAAACAGTAAGCACTAAGCAGATAAAAATTATATGTACACATACAAATTAAATGAATACATAATATAATAGTTTCCAGGGAAAAGTTAATAAAAAACCCTTTGATAGATTAAAAACTAAACTAAGAACTAAAACTAAAAACTAAACTAAGAACTATAACTAAAAAAAAAATAAAAAGTTAAAATAACAATAATTCATTAAATCATTTGTTTATAAATGGAAGCTATCGTGGGATGATAACATTGATTGATAAGATTATTATTGATTGAAATCACAATCCCATTCCTTTGGGTAGCTTCCATACAAAAGTCACGCATAGCACAACTCACTAAGTTAGGAATTTAAATTTTTCCGAAATATACTTTATCAGCGTTATAGGAAAAAGTAAAATCAAGATACTCATCGTCAAGTTCTACCGTACTTTAATGCGGATGCTTGCATTGGTTTGAACTTAAGACAACTCGAGAACGCGTTGAGAGTTGAAAAGCTTAAATTTTTTATGATTTAGTTTAGAGCGGGTTCGGTAAGCTAGTAAGCAAAATCCCTTCATACATCCCTTGAGGAAGTTTCCATACAAAGGATCACAATGTACCGGTTAGTTTAGAGTTGTGTCTATTATGTGGAATCTCTACAATCATCCTGCCATTAGTTATGCATTATTTCACTTCCGATTTGAATAATTTATGCCAAAAAACCAGAAATTTTCATTCGAGCCATTCAACGCACACAGTACAAACGATTTTATTATCGCTTCCATAACACCTTTAGCCATTTACTGTAATCGTCCTGTACCAAGTACGGAATTGCGTTCGAATAAATATTGCCGGCATTTGCAACTAAGGAAAGGATCATTTCAGTTGCCATCATTTATTATTTTTTCTAAGTAATTTCGGTAGGGAAGAAAACATCTTGAGTATACTAACGGCAACTCGACATGTGGTAAAAATTGTTATAAAACAGGAAAAAAAAATTGTTAGCATTCGTGTCCCGAGCTACGGCTAGAGATAGAAATGAACACCGTATCCCCTGTATGTGAATAATAAAGAAAATGCTAAAAAGATATTCGCCACATATTTTCTTACTCCTTTGGGAGATTTTCATGTATCGTTTCCGATTGGATTCAGCCACGAGCATTTTTCATTCAGGTCCCTGAACAATGTTTTAAGAAAATACTCTTGAGATGATCCGGGGCTAGGGATGAATCACTGAATTCAGATTGTAGTTAACAGGAAGGAGTAGGAGTATCGCATTAGGAATCATCCTCATGTCTAGAGAGAAGAAAGATATTTTATGCAATGATTTTAAGCAATCGATTTTCTATTTTCTATTGCATTTCTTTTAACCATCAGTGGAATGAGATGGATTGAAAGGAACTATTCAATTTGAGAATGTACTCAAGCCATAAAAGAGTACACGTAGCTGAGTATTTGTCGTTAGGAGCAAAGGTACTTCAAGATTGCTGAATGATGAATGATGTTTAGAACCGAGTACTGGGTTGAAACCAGTTAAAAGTTACCAAAACAGAGCTTCTGACCAATACAAATAAGAAATTATGTTGAATGTTTCATATGAGGCTAAAGATGTCATGATGTCAAATATTTGACTAAAAAAATTGACGAAAATTTCTGTCAAATTTTTTTCCTTCAAAATAGTCAACAGACAAAAATTTTATAAGTACACTATCTGACAGTATTTGCCAGGGAAAATATGGCATGCAGTGTATTGTTATCTTTAGTAATCAGACCTAATTATAGTGGTAAATTATGATTCCGACTATTGTCGCCCGATGTACTCTTGGTAGTACTCCAGTTTAACGAGTTTCTTTCCCGACTTTGTCTTAATGGTATGCGACTTAGGCTCATTCCTTGTTCATGATTTGATAAAAAGAGGTATTATCAAGAAAATTATGCTGCAAGTTTA
Source organism: Beris morrisii (assembly GCA_951812415.1). Taxonomy (NCBI): domain Eukaryota; kingdom Metazoa; phylum Arthropoda; class Insecta; order Diptera; family Stratiomyidae; genus Beris; species Beris morrisii. The sequence continues at coordinate 24,376,544 of OX638311.1, forward strand.
AACCACCTAGTTCAACTGCGTGAAACCCTACAGAGCCATGGTTTTTTATATTGCAGAAACGGCATATGCCAGAATATTGAAACTTAGTACGTATATGTAGATTTACTACAGGATTAATTAATTAAAATTAAAAAAGGAAAAAAAAAAAATCATTATATTTTTTAGGTTGAGTTGTCAAATTAATTTTTATTCTGCGGGCGGGAAGTGTCTACAAAATTTTTCAATATCCAATTCCTCAAAATTTTTCAATATCCAATTCCTAAGGGGGTATAAGGTGGTTGTGTACATTTTCACGAATTCCGATATATTTCTTAATTCTAATCAAATATCGAATTGACTCTCACTTCCTAAGGCTTTAAATACGAGTATAATCGGGGACAAAATTAATTTAAGCATTTCCCGGTGTTAAACCCCCTAGGAGTGTGTGGCAAGTTTTCTCGACTTCCGATAAATCTTTTAGGTATAATAAGATCGAAATCGCTATTACTTCTATGGGCTTTATAAATAATGATCTATAAATTAATTTCAGAATTTCGCGATATTCAACACCTAAGATTGTGTAAAATGATTATGCACGTTTTTACGAATTTCGACATTAACTTAGGTCTGATGAGATAGCGCCTAAAAATCGGTTTCAGTTTTTTTTTTGATCATAAACACCTAAAATTTTACTTAAATCATACAACATTTGAAATTGATGCATGCCATAAACTATACTAAAGCTGAAAAGATATAGAAACATGTCTAATCACATACGCATCTTATTGTATCTAAACATAAATGAATTTTACGGATAAAATAAATGATTATGATTATGATTAAACATCTAAAGTTGATATTTTATTCCCTATGTTTCTATTGAAATTGAAAAAAATACGTTAATAAATAAAAACATACTGCAGTCACGATCGGCTGCAAGCCAATCGTATAATACTCTAGATGAATACTGAACTCCGATTTATATTGTAGTTGGGGATAAAGTAGGGACTGCCATTAGATTGCTATTCAAACCTAAAAGACAATATTCAGTGTTTAATTTCATATCCTGAACTAGGTAAGTCATCGAAAAAAAAAGTCCTTTTTGAAGGACTTTCACATGGAAGGTGCAGGAAGGACTCACTCGATTTCTTACATATTTATCCTTTTCCTTGGAACCATTTAAAAATGAACGTGTACAAAATTTCAAATTCGTAGCTTGAAGCGTTCAAAAGTTATCGAAAAATACTGTTGAACACGTGTCTTAAGGATATTTTGTATGGCAGCTACCAGAAGTAGTAAAAGGATTTTGCTGACTAGTAAACCTGAATTTCTTTTTCACTCAAAACTAATTTCGAGTTCATAGCTAAAAGAATACTTGATCTATAGTGAGTTCCGTAAATTAAGTGAAAACTATTTGACAGGATATTTGTATGCAGCTACACGAAGGACCAACAGGATTTTCTTCATAATCATATATTTAACTCCAACTATTGGAAAAATAACATAACATAATTTCAAAGACGTAGCTTAAAGCCTCCTGAAGTTATCGGTAATATTCTTGAACACGTGTTTTAAGGACATTTTGTATGGCAGCTACCCGAAGGAGTAAAAGAATTTCGCTGATTAGTTAACTCGAACTTCCTTTTTACTCAAAACTAGCTTGTTTAAAATTCCGAATTTGTAGCTAAAAGATTACTTGAGTTATAGTGAGTTTCGTAAATTAAGTGAATACATTTTGACAGGATATTTGTATGGCAGCTACACGAAGGACCAACAGGATTTTCTTCATAATCATATATTTAACTCCAACTATTGGAAAAATAACACATACAAAATTTCGATGTTGTAGATTAAACCCTTCTCAAGTTATCGACCAATATTCTTGAACACGTGTTTTAAGGATATTTTGTATGGCAGCTACCAGAAGGAGAAAAAGGATTTCGCTGATTAGTAAACTCAAACTTTCTTTTCACTCAAAACTAACTTGTACAAAATTTCGAATTTGTAGCTAAAAGATTACTTGAGTTATAGTGAGTTTCGTAAATTAGGTGAATACATTTTGACAGGATATTTGTATGGCAGCTACACGAAGGACTATCAGGATTTTCTTCATAATCATATATTTAGCTCCAACTATTAAAAAAGTAATACATACAAAATTTCAAAGTCGTAGCTTTAGGCGTTACGAAGTTATTGGTCAATATTCTTGAACACGTGTTTTAAGGACATTTTGTATGGCAGCTACCCGAAGGAGTAGGACGATTTTGCCCGTTAACGAACTTAGCCTTACAAATTCAACCAAACATCCAGATTCAAAATTTCAAGATCCTAGGTGAAGGCGTTCTTGAGTTATCGTGTTCACGGACAGACGGACGGACGGACGGACGGACGGACGGACGGACGGACGGACGGACGGACGAACGTCAGGCGGATTTGAGTTTTTTGGGCACAAATAAACAAAAAATACTATATAACTTTTTTTTGTCCGGGGCTTGGTTCTATGCGTTACAAACTTTTGGGCTGGATTAAACTTATAATACTCTATATGATTTCATCTAGAGTATAAAAATTATAAAGTTTCGCCAAGAGTATTGGCACATTTTTTTTATTTATTTAGGTTTTTTTTTGAATAGAAGAGTCAATTGAAGTAAATCCGAACTTGATCTCATTAACCATAAAAGTTTTTCGGAATTCGTGAAAACCCCCAGGGGTTTAATATCAAAAAATGCTTGCATCAGATTTTTCTTCGATTAAATTTAAAGCCATTAGAAATAAAAGTGAATTGAATATCTCATTAAACCCAATATATGGAAATTCGTGAAAATGTACCTAACCACTTTACACCCCCCAAGGGGTTGGTTATCGAAAAATTGGAAAAAAACATTTCTAGGCGCTTACATAAAGAACCCGCAGAAATAAAATTTATTTCGGCATGTCCAATATATATAACGATATCGTGAAAATGTGGAAAAATCCCCTTTCATGGACATTTGTTTTACTCAACCTCTATGCTAATAAAAATCTGAATTGTTTTTCCTTTAATTTCTTGAGTAGCATACGTACATATCGTACTAAGTTCCAACTTTCTTCTCCATAAGCCGTTTCTGAGCAGGGACGTCATTTGTGGGGGGGCAGGGGGGGCATTTGCACCCCCCTGAATTATGTATTTTTATAGATTATATATAACATATGTATATTTATATGTAAAAGGGTGGATATGGGGTCCGAGTGTACATATGGCACAGATAGTATACATCGATCTACATTTGGAAATTGATGTATATAAACTTAATTAAAACACTTTGTATACGCCACGTAAGAAAATATAAAGGATTTTAGCTTTCGTATGTCAGACAGTTAATACGAAGACCGAGATATTATGTCTAGTGGTAGAAACGGAGACCGCTTAAATTATTTATTTCAGAAATGAAATTACTTAATTTCTTCTATGGAATGGTAGATATCGGTACCACATTTTGATATGTAAGGGTGTTTGCTGGCACCGGTCCCGGTAATCATCCTTACAACACGCGAATTAAGCATAGTTTTATTTCATCTTCACTGTCATTGAAATAATTGCATTTTTTTTCACCGCTTCAGCAACGGTGCCGATATCTACCTTTACATTACATTTACAGAAAGTTTACACTTTTGCTGTTCTTTTTGACGAGTGACGTCATAGCAGATGTAATTTCTTTCCATCTGTCAAAATTGATGGCTGCATGCAGATAAAATTGACTTTTAGTATTCAGGGAAATACTGTTTTCAATGAATACATGTAAGAATATAGTTTATCAACAAATTTGCCTTGACAGAAGTGAATAAATCAAGCAAATAAAAAAGCTCAACATTTTATCGTCATGTTTCTACCCTAACGCGTTCTTTTTGGCTGTTCAAAATTGGTGTAATCATGATTTCAGACCCTAACTCTTTCCAACGGCATGTCTACACGCAAAAAGCGCGTTGTTGGTCTTTTGAATACGCTCTCCAACATTGTCTTTCCAATTTAGCTTCCTATCCAAGATCAGGCCTAGATATTTCGCTTTTTCCGATTTTTTAACAGCCTAACTAATCTAAACCAAAAGGACCTTTTCAGGGACACACAGAAAACTATCAAAAGAGTAACATATTTTTAATGACATACTAGGTATAGACCATTCTAGTTATAGTAATAGGCGCTGACGACTTTCTGAAAACAACAATAGTTCTCTACGCTCTGCAATTAACCAAAAATTACGTCCGAATAAATGCGAATAATATTACAAATAAAAAAAAATTAAACTGACATTTTTATAATGGGGTTTTCTCAGAAAAACTACATTGATCATTTAATTTTTAGGGTTGAAGTACCCAAAATTTTAGTTTTGAAGAAAATATCTCAAGATCGGATGCAGTTATAATTTGAACTGTTACATCAAAAGAAAGGTAATTCAATTCCCTAAATACAAGTTATAACACTTCGAATTCTGATTATTAGTTTTCAAGATATAACGTTTAAAGTGAGTGAAGGTACAGGTCCGAAATCCTTTTCATGACCACCCTGTATCTCCACGGATATTGAAAATTGACACACCCTGTGAAGGTAATTACGGTGACCGGGCATTTTAAAAGATGTTCATATATTTTACGTAACGGTAGATATTGGGTCCGACTATGTTTTACATATATACATGCAAAGTCGGTACCCATATCTACCTTTACATGATATAATGAAATTACAGGAACTAAGGCAAAAGGTATCGGTCCCGGTAATTATCTCTACAACGCAGTTTATTTATTGAAATGATCGTCTTTTGTTTTTAACTTTTGAGAAATGGTAACAGCCCAGCAGGAAAAGTTTCATATACTACCCAACAGGCACATTGTAGCTGTAGAAATCTAATCAAAATTCTACACATTTTCTACAGCCATTGAGCTCCATGTGTAAGGAAGGGACAGCGAACGAAAACCGTCTCCTTGGAAATGTAAGTAAGGTTCCCCACCAGCGAACCATGACTATCGAATGATCGTGAAATTTCTACACATTTTCAACGGACATATAAGTCCATGTGTACGATAGAGATCGCATATACTCACCTATCACTAAAGACTCCGTATAAATGTAAGGAAAATTCAATAGATTTTCTACATACATCTATCACAAAATGTAAGAAAGGGATATCACCTGCGTAGCCACACATATGCGTCAAGTCAAATGACATTTTGATAGCGACGCATTTTGTGTTTGAGTTTTCATTTTCAGTGAAGTTTAATCATTCGACACTCCTTACGAATTTTATTACGTATATTTTTATACTCTAGATGAAATCATATAGAGTATTATAAGTTTAATCCAGCCCAAAAGTTTGTAACGCATAGAACCAAGCCTCGGACGAAAAAAAGTTATATATTATTTTTTGTTTATTTGTGGGCAAAAACCTCAAATCCGCCTGACGTCCGTCCGTCCGTCCGTCTGTCCGTTAGCACGATAACTCAAGAACGCCTTCACCTAGGATCATGAAATTTTGAATCTGTATGTTTGGTTGAATTTGTAAGGCTAAGTTCGTTAACGGGCAAAATCGTCCTACTCCTTCGGGTAGCTGCCATACAAAATGTCCTTAAAACACGTGTTCAAGAATATTGGTCGATAACTTCAGAAGGGTTTAAGCTACGACATTGAAATTTTGTATTTGTTATTTTTCCAATAGTTGGAACTTAATATATGATTATGAAGAAAATCCTGTTAGTCCTTCGTGTAGCTGCCATACAAATATCCTGTCAAAATGAATTCACTTAATTTACGAAACTCACTATAACTCAAGTAATCTTTTAGCTACGAATTCGGAATTTTGTACTAGTTAGTTTTGAGTGAAAAGGAAGTTCAGGTTTACTAATCAGCGAAATCCATTTACTCCTTCTGGTAGCTGCCATACAAAATGTCCTTAAAACACGTGTTCAAGAATTTTGGTCAATAACTTCAGAAGGGTTTAAGCTACGACATTGAAATTTTGTATGTGTTATTTTTCCAATAGTTGGAACTAAATATATGATTATAAAGAAAATCCTGTTAGTCCTTCGTGTAGCTGCCATACAAATATCCTGTCAAAATGAATTCACTTAATTTACGAAACTCACTATAACTCAAGTAATCTTTTAGCTACGAATTCGGAATTTTGTACAAGTTAGTTTTGAGTGAAAAGGAAGTTTGAGTTTACTAATCGGCGAAATCCTTTTACTCCTTCTGGTACCTGCCATACAAAATATTGTTACGTGTAAGCCCGGCAACCGCGCAACCGTGCACTCGATCGTTACACATAATGAAAACAACAACAACCGAATACCTAGTTGCAAAATAACCCAACCAGAAATAAGGCGAAACAGCACGGTTGTATCTCTCTTCTTATCGAATGCTCTCCAATGTACTAGAATCCAATTAGAATCTTCTGCACACACCACTGAACGAAGATCAAAATCGAAAGCTCTAAAGCTTTCGAGAAGGTTCTACACTGAACGAAGATCGAAATCGAAAGCTCTAAAGCTTTCGAGAAGATTCCACAAGCATCGAAGATTCAAGAACATCCTAGACTGCAACCGGCTAGTATATAAGCAGGTGAAGCTCTCAGCGAAGACACAGTAATTTCGATTACGTCGACTGCGAGTATACGCGACCGTGTTGAGAGAGAACGAAAGTGAACGAGTTAAGCGATATATGGTATAAGCGGGCGGTACTGCCATACAGTGCGAATTATTGTGCGATTATAATTCTGTGAATTAAAGTGCGGATAAATAAATTATTACTTATTTTTATTTTAACCGAATTGTGTTTTACTTGAAATCCCGGCGAACCCCTAGCTCGCAACAATATCCTTAAGACACGTGTTCAACAATATTTTTCGATAACTTTTGAACGCTTCAAGCCACGAATTTGAAATTTTGTACACGTTCATTTTTAAATAGTTCCAAGGAAAGGGATAAATATGTAAGAAATCGAGTGAGTCCTTCCTGCACCTCCCATGTGAAAGTCCTTCAAAAAGGACATTTTTGTTCGATGACTTACCCAGTTCAAGATATGAAATTAAACAATGAATATTGTCTTTTAGTTTTGAGTAGCAATCTAATAGCAGTCCTTAATAAAGGACATACAACATGCACACACGTAATTCTACTTTATCCCCAACTACAATATAAATCGGAGTTCAGTATTCATCTAGAGTATTATACGATTGGCTTGCAGCCGATCGTGACTGCAGTATGTTTTCTTGAAAGTTTCAGGATATTCCAAGGCATGATTAGCTGCATTCATGTTTTTTTACTTTCAGCTTTGGAGCACGTGCTAGCAATGCGACAAAGGTTTCGAGTTGGCAGTGTATTTTTTAAGTCTAATTTTAGCTTACACTTCGTATACTCATTTTTATTACTTCTGCCTTACATTTAGAATAGAATGATTCGAAATTTGGCAGCTCCTTAAGCGTCAGGACTTCAAGAGTCAAATTTCAAATCCTTCATTTCTATATGTAAAAGGCGGAAATAATAAAAATGTGCTGGTAAATACGTTGCACCACTCATAGAAATGCGGTGGGTCTTGTACGTACAAAGAACATACGTATGTTACGTTAAAGCACCTAAAATATTATTCGTAGAATGTTGGCAAAAAGAACAAGCCTATTGACACAACCGCGCCGTGACTATAGGTTTGCTCTTTTTGCCTACACTTTCTACACTGGGGCAGAAAGTGTACACTTTTGCTGTTCTTTTTGAAGAGTGACGTCAGAGTCCGCTGTTCTTTTTGTCGAGTGTAGAGTAGAAAGTGTACACTTTCTACACTCGCACGAGAGCAGGTGTAATTTCTTTCCATCTGTCAAAATTGATGGCTGCATGCAAATAAAATTTACTTTTAGTATTTAGGGAAATACTGTTTTCAATGAATACATGCAAGAATATTGTTTAGCAATAACTTTGCCTTGACAGAAGCTGGATTGTGTCGATGCTAGGGGATAGAATTATGAACTCCTCTCTGGGGGATGGATGTAGCAGAATGAAAGCAACCAGGGGATCCCCACAGGGTGGGGTGCTATCTCCACTGCTGTGGGTCATAGTGGTTGACGAAATTTTACAGGCTCTATCTTTGACCGGAGTCAAGGTTGTTGCCTATGCGGATGATATCGTTCTGATGGTGAGAGGTAAGTTCCTGGACACCTTGAGCGATTTACTAGAAGTTGGGCTCAAATCCTTGACCAGGTGGGCTGGTAATTGCGGTCTCAACATCAATCCGGAGAAAACCGACCTTATCCTCTTTACGAGGAAAAAAGACCGGGAATTCAGGCTCCCACGCTTGAATGGCGTTACCATCCCGCTCTCCCCTAGTGTGAAGTACTTGGGAATCTATCTCCATCCTAGGTTGAATTGGAGACTCACGATTGATGACAGGATCAAGAAGGCATCGCACGCTTACTACGCTTGTCAGAAAATGGTAGGGAAAACCTGGGGCCTTAAGCCGAGAATTATGCACTGGCTGTACATCACGGTAGTTAGACCTGTTTTTACTTACGGGTCACTGGTGTGGTGGCATGCGTTGGAGGTCGGGACTAACAGGGTCGCCATGAGCAGAATTCAAAGAATGGCACTCATTGGGATCACTGGGGCTTTACGTACCACGGCCTCGCAGGCTCTGGAAGTAATGCTCCACATAATTCCATTGGAATTAGCGGTAAAATCAATAGCAGCAAAGGGTGCTTTGCGTCTGCGTGATGCAGGCTATTGGAGGTAGTGTGGGCCACACTAGGATCTTGTCAATTTCTCTGTGTTCCGCCATGCCGGAGCGCACCGACTACAGGACACGTTCTTGCATTTTTGGACATTCCTATGCTGTGAATATTCTCACCAGACTGGAGTGGCGATCTGGAATCATCGCCCCAGACACGTTTGCTATCTACACTGATGGCTCCAAAACAGAAAGCGGAACGGGCGCGGGAGTGTACTCTTGTGACCTTGACATTATGGAATCGTTCAGGCTACCGGATAGCTCGAGCGTGTTTCAGACCGAGATTTTTGCGCTGACAAAAGCAACGGAGATAATTGTGCGAAAACAGTGCGTGAATGGTACAATAACTATTTATGTTGACAGCCAAGCTGCCATCAAGGCTGTTGAGGCGCACATTACTAAATCCAGGCTTGTGGGAGAATGTAAAAGAATATTGCAGATGGTGGGTATGAATAACAACCTGAAGATTAGTTGGATTCCTGGTCACAGTGACTTCCCTGGAAATGAAAAGGCAGACGAGCTCGCCAGAAGGGGGTCGGAGATGAGCATAGAGCTGGCCAACGAGTCGGTTCTCTGTCCCATTGAATGTGTAAAGGGAATGATTGATATTGAAGCGCTCAGACAGATGGAGGGGGCCTGGGTGAATCTCTCGGGATGCCGGAAAGCAAGACTCTGCTGGCCGAAACTTGATAGGAGGAACTCTAGCTTCATTTTGTCTCTGGGCAGGAACATTTGCAGACAACTTATAGGGGAGGCATGGAGAAAGGCTGGGAATACCCATGGCTGATCTGTGTCGCTGTGGTGATGAGAATGTTGAGCCAACACTGGAGCATCTAGTGTGTGAATGTAAAAACCTAGCACGTACCAGGTATCGGCACTTGAGGAAATTCTCTTTGAACGATCTATCAGAACTTGCGATGATTCCTTTATGGAGAACTACTCTCTTCGTAAGGAAGAGCAATATTTGGAATCAATAGTCTAGAGCCCGGTTTTTATACGAGGGGACCACAATGGAGCCACAGTGATCTCTCGTGATGGACTGGGGCACATTGCTTCAGTCCACCTTTCTCAACCTAACCTAACCTTGCCTTGACAGAAATGAAAAAATCAAGCAAATAAAAAAGTTTAAAATTTTATCTGTCATGTTTCCACATTAACGCGTTCTTTTTGGCTGTTCAAATTTGGTGTAGTGTACACTAAGTGTAAGCGAAAGGAACAAACCTAGTGATTCGCGAGTAGTTAAAAGAAACACGTGACGGCCGTTTTTCGGAATTTTCTCCTCGCTAGGCAACAATTGGAATAATGGCGGCAACAAGACGATGTTAGCCAAATATGTAGGAGAGCGCGGACTATAAGCGATCATGTGGGAGCACTGTCTAAAATCGTTCATATTAAGAAAGAATCGGGATGCGATTCGTTTGTAACATTTTTAGGCAATAATATGGCAAATAAAAAAATAAAATTGAACTGACATTTTTATTATGGGATTTTCTGAGAAAAACTACATTGACCTACTACATTGACCACCCTGTATCTCCACGGATATTGAAAATTGACACACCCTGTAAAGGTAATTACGGTGACCGGGCATTTTAAAAGTTGTTCACATATTTTACGTAACGGTAGATATTGGGTCCGACTTTGGATGTGTTTTACATATATACATGCAAAGTCGGTACCCATATCTACCTTTACATGATATAATGAAATTACAGGAACTAAGGCAAAAGGTATCGGTCCCGGTAATTATCTCTACAACGCAGTTTATTTATTGAAATGATCGTCTTTTGTTTTTAACTTTTGAGAAATGGTAACAGCCCAGCAGGTAAAGTTTTGTAAAATAATGACGAACATACCGTGTGCTCTGGTGTCAAATTTCGGAACCTTCCTTCCGTTTCAAAGAATACATGTAAGAATATTGAATGGCAATAAATATGCATTGACAGAATTGAAAGAATGAAGCAAATAAAAAAGTTAAAAATTTTATCTGTCATGTTTCTGCACTAAAGGCTGGTTTTCATTACTGAGACATAGTTTTCATTACTCCGACATTACAGATCTATAGCAGAAAACTAAAAAGAGATATCAAATTGGTTTTAATAAGGAAGAAAGCGACAAAATTTTCGACAACTGTTGTAAGGTAAAACCGATCTGCGACTTGTCAATTGCAACGTATCTCTCACGTCGAGCGAATAGACAGCAGAATGATCTATACATGCACCTCTAAGAAAACAATTACCGGCTCGACAAATGTCAATGTCCTAATTGCCATAATTTGGTACAGTAGTATGCGTGCGAATGTCTATTGTGTAGGTTTGTCGGAAGCAAATTATAGAAAAAAGATGTGCATGCAAGTCTTTTTGCTAAAATGTACATCCTTACTTTATGGTTACAGATAAAAGATCTGAAGTTGCAGGCGAGACACTTTTGTGCAGATCTGTTGCAGATGATATTTGCTCTCTTTCACACTCATGTACAGTATATATTTTCGTCTTGTTCTGGCAAATATCTGCAGAATGTCGACGTAATGAAAACCAACCTTAACGCTTTCTTTTTGGCAGTTCATTTTGGTGTAATCCTACACTAGGTGTAATGCACTGAAAGTGTAGTGTACATTGAATGTTGGCAAAAAGAACAAACCTATTGACATAACCGCACCGTGACTATAGGTTTCTTATTTTTGCCTACACTATCTACACTAGTGCAGAAAGTGTACTCTTTTGCTTTTCTTTTGGACGAGAGTGAGAGCCCGCTGTTATTTTTGTCGTGTGTAGTGTACACTTTCTACACTTGCTCGAGAGTAGATGTAATTTTTTACACTTTAGTATTGTATACTAGGTCTGTTCAGGACCACCCTAACCATAGGGCTAAATGGGCTATAACCCTGTGGCACAAGCAAAATTTTAGAAAATACTGGCCACAAGAGCGCAGAAATGGAAGATTGTATTTTAAAGCTATTATCTCATTTAGATATTAATTTGAAAGATTATAGAGGACAATCTTGTGATAATGCCTCTAATATGTAGGGTATATACAGCATTTTCAATTCCAAAGCGTATGTTAGTATCTACTTATCGGCTGAGTATTTGCTGACGTCACGCTCATAACATAGCAAACTGTCAAGCATACCTTGTAGTGTTTCTGGTGCAATCTTTTGTTTCCAGTAATAGACAATCAATCAGAAACGGTACCGATATCTACCAATACGTTACAGAATTTATTAAATTTCGATATATACACCGGTCTTCATAAGTGCCATTTACTGAAAGAAATTAAGGACCCCATAAACACCTTTTGACATAGGAAAAATTATGGGGTCCGGACCCCATATCCACCGATTGACATAGAAAAATACCGGGTCCGTCCCCATATGTGCCAAATGTCCTCATATGTACCCTTAGAGCATGAAACGAATGCGAAAAAGACCCCATATGTACCCTTTGACATAGATATATTTATATATAAACATACTGCAGTCACGATCGGCTGCAAGCCAATCGTATAATACTCTAGATGAATACTGAACTCCGATTTATATTGTAGTTGGGGATAAAGTAGAATTACGTGTGTGCATGTGTATGTCCTTTATTAAGGACTGCTATTAGATTGCTACTCAAAACTAAAAGACAATATTCAGTGTTTAACTTCATACCTTGGACTGGGTAAGTCATAAAAAAAATGTCCTTTTTGAAGGACTTTCACATGGGAGGTGCAGGAAGGACTCACTCGATTTCTTACATATTTATCCTTTTCCTTGGAACCATTCAAAAATAAACGTGTACAAAATTTCAAATTCGTAGCTTGAAGCTTTCATAAGTTATCGGAAAATTTTGTTGAACACGTGTTTTAAGGATATTTTGTATGGCAGCTACCAGAAGGAGAAAAAGGATTTCGCTGATTAGTAAACTCGAACTTCCTTTTCCCTCAAAACTAACTTGTACAAAATTCCGAATTCGTAGCTAAAAGATTACTTGAGTTATAGTGAGTTTCGTAAATTAAGTGAATACATTTTGACAGGATATTTGTATGGCAGCTACACGAAGGACTAATAGGATTTTCTTCATAATCATATATTTAGCTCCAACTATTGGAAAAATAACACATACAGAAGTTCAATCTCGTAGCTTAAACCCTTCTGAAGTTATCGACCAATATTCTTGAAGACGTGTTTTAAGGACATTTTGTATGGCAGCTACCAGAAGGAGTAAAAGGATTTCGCTGACTAGTAAAGTCGAACTTCCTTTTCACTCAAAACTAATTTGTACAAAATTCCGAATTCGTAGCTAAAAGATTACTTGAGTTATAGTGAGTTTCGTAAATTAAGTGAATACATTTTGACAGGATATTTGTATGGCAGCTACACGAAGGACTAACAGGATTTTCTTCATAATCATATATTTAGCTCCAACTATTGGAAAAATAACACATACAAAATTTCAAAGTCGTAGCTTAAACCCTTCTTAAGTTATCGACCAATATTCTTGAACACGTGTTTTAAGGACATTTTGTATGGCAGCTACCCGAAGGAGTAGGACGATTTTGCCCGTTAACGAACTTAGCCTTACAAATTCAACCAAACATCCAGATTCAAAATTTCAAGATCCTAGGTGAAGGCGTTCTTGAGTTATCGTGTTCACGGACAGACGGACGGACGGACGGACGGACGGACGGACGGACGGACGGACGGACGGACGGACGGACGTCAAGCGGATTTGAGGTTTTTGGCCACAAATAAACAAAAAATAATATATAACTTTTTTTCGTCCGAGGCTTGGTTCTATGCGTTACAAACTTTTGGGCTGGATTAAACTTATAATACTCTATATGATTTCATCTAGAGTATAAAAATCTGCCAATAGTCTGGGCGAAACTTTATTATTTTTAGGGTCAAAGTTCGGGAGCGGTAAAAGTCGGAGTGTATCATGAGTTGCTTCGAGATTTTTAGATTTCTTATGGAAAATTAATTTTGTTCTTAATATAAAAATATTTAAAATAGAGATTTTTAGACGATTAAACATTGAAAAAGTCCGTGTAGACTATTCGAATTTCAGTATATTATGTACACTAAAAGCCCATAGAAGCAAAAACGTATTTGTTGCCTTATCAGAATTAAGAGATATGACGAATTGTTAAAACGTATACAAACCCATTACTTCCACTTGGGGTTTGAATTTCGAAATAATTGTGAAACAGGTTTTTAGACGATTTCATAAGAAGCAACCTGAAATCTCATGAGACAAGACGGATTTTGAAAAAATTCTGAAAACGTAAGCAAACCCTTCACATCTCCTTGGTTCTGGAAATTCGAAAAATCGTGAATTGGTTGGCCGTAATAATCAATTTTACATCTCATCAGAACTAAGGAATGGCAAAAATTGTGAAAACATATACAAACCCTTGGGGGTTGAATATCGAAAAATTGAGAAATGGGTTTGTAGGCGATTATATAAAAAGTCTGTGGAAATAAAAAGCGATCTAATATCTCATCGAACCTAAGAAATATGTCGAAACTTTGAAAAGCATACAACCTCCTTACACGTTTTTGGATTGAATATCTAAAATACTGAAATTGACTTTTTGGCTTTTTTACATAGGAAACCTTAGGAAGTAAAAATGAATTCGATATATCATCAAATATGCAACCTCCTTCCACCCACTTGGGGGTTGAATGTTCAAAAATCCTGAAAGGAGTTAATAAATAAATATGAAGACAGCACGAGAAAGTAGGAACCAATTCAATTTCTTATCACTTCTAAAAGAAATGACGGAACTCGTGAAAACGTGTTCAACCCGTTTATACCCTCCTAGGTGGAAAAAGGAAAAAACTTAAAAACAAGTTTTAGGCGATTATTACACAAGCCCATGAATATGAAAAGATATTCAATATCTGATAAGACGTGGATATAGTAGAATTCGTGAAAAAGTTTACAACCCCCTTTGCACCCCCTTAGGGGTCGAATTTTAAAAAATCCTGAAAACACTATCTAGGTATTTATATGAAGAATCCATAGAATAAAAATGAATTCAATATTTGGAAAGACCTAATAGATATGACGAAAACCGTGAAAATATATGCATTCCATTTTCACTGATCATTTTTTTTGCCCCCCCTCCGAACGCCAATGTATATTTGAAATTTTTTTTTATGTAAATTAGTTTTCTAGATGATTTACATAAACGTACCGAGTTTCAGCTTTGTAGCATAAGCCGTTCTATAGATAGGAAAAACACCCCCCACCCCCGTACCATACTACCCCTATAAAAAATTATATTTTTCCAAGATGCTACTAATATAGCTCTATCTAAATACGAAGTTTCAGCCTTATATCATTATAGGTTGTCGAGATATTAAAATCGGAACTTTTTCCTTTTCACCCTCCCCCACCCTCACCCTTTACACCCACACTTCCAAAATTTTGTTTTCTACTAGGGGTCTATTAGGCCTACTTCTGGTAAAAATTTGAAGCATCTATCTTACACCGTTCTTGAGATATGAGACGTGATTTTTTAGAAAAATTCTTATCCCCTCCACTTTCATGCTCCACCGCTCCCTTCAAAAATTTTACTTCCAGCAAACTTCATTTGTCAACCTTTATACAGAAACCAAATTTTATTTATCTAGTGCAATTGGTTAGTAAGATATCGCAATCTAAAGTTTTTTACCCCCCACCCCCGTACGCCACTGCCCCCACTCAAATTTTTGTTTCCGATCTATTCTCCTAGTATACTTGCAGATATTCATAAAGTTTCAATTTTGTGACATTAACCATTTAGGAGATATGGATTTTAGAAAGTGTCGATCTCACCTTTTTTGCGTTTCGGACGCATTATTTTTCCCCCCACTCCCACACCCCTTCACCTATATCGGCAATTTTTTTGCAAATGGGTCCACTACTGAAGTTCTATATAAATTCCAAATTTCAGCTTCCTAGCATAAGCGGTTGCTGAGATCTAGAAACCAAAATTTTCCGTCTAAAACACTTCCCCCTCCTCCCCCCTCACACCCCCACCGCTCCAAATTTGGCCACTTTAAGGGGCCTACCCAGTCTATTCATAAAAAAAATTTTAATTTAATAGCTCAAAGGGTTTGGGAGCTACGAGCCTTCAAACGATTTTGCGTACAGCGGTCGACGTACGGCGTACGGCGTACGGCGTACGGCGTACGGCGGACAGACGGACTGAAATTTTTTATTGCTTTTTTCGTGTCTACTCGGCATGAAACGTGAAAAAAAAAATTTTGAGGGTAGCAAATTTTTTTTTTTTAAAAATCGAAAACAATACTGTATTATTAAAATAATAAAGTAAAATCTGTCAACAGTCTGGGGGTAACTTTATTTTTTTTTTAGGTAGAAGTTCGGAACGCGTTTGCAGGTAGTAGGCTATTTGGAATGTTATTTTTTAGGTTGCCAGTCGCATAAGTAACTTAACTTTTAATCCCGAGATATTTCTGTCCTCATCGACTTCTTGAGTGGGTTCCGTAACCTGAATGCCAAACATTTTTTAAGTAACTTTGTATGGCGGCTGAACAAATTACAAACTAAATTTTCACCAAATTTATTCCTTCCTTCAATTAAAAAATTGATTAACTCTATAATTTTCTTCGTCAAGATCTCTTTCAGGTCGTCTGCCTAATGCTCCTTCTCCGGGTCTGTGTATTGCGGGACATCCAGTAAGATAAAGGTAGTATTAATTTAATTCAACTTTCAATATACATACTTACTAATTTCGTTCATTTAGGATATCCCGTGATAAGCACGCTTTTAAGGACTTTTATATGGAAGCTAAACGAAGTAGTTGTGCGATTTTTCCATTTACTTTCTTTTACTTTTGAGGCGATCTGGAGTTATCGCTCATTGTGACGGATAGACAGATCAAAAACAGTGAAATAAGTTTAAGTTTATTGTTGTCACATTAATTTATGAAATGTTACTATGCATTTTTTTTAAAATTATCTTTATGTTTTCAAAATTATCTAAGCACACTTCAAATTTGAAACACAGAATAATTTCTCAGACTTAACTCCCAAGGTATCCAAGTTCCATGTCCTCTAGTAAGCCATTCTCTAAATTTCGTGAAACAAATTATATAAGCTTGTATTCAAACTGGATTAATGGTAATAGTAAGCCTTTGGCATAAACGTATCCGTCCATTCAAAGTTTAATGCAGAGAACTTGATTAGTAATTGTTTGTCGAAACTCGAAACCCATGATATTTCCGATTTCTGTAAGCGTCTTAGAGAGTAACACCAGGAATTAGAAAATGGAAGACATTGAATCAAATTATCTCTAACTTGTCCTTTTGTCTTGCAGCAAATGTCATGACATTCGCACTGTGTAATACTGAAATCTTTGAGCTACTGAATAGAATTAAGTTAGTTTGATATGGATTCCTTCTGTCTTCTTTGACTTCGGATGGGTCAAAGGGCGTTATCCATGTCAAGATTCCGTCTGTTTTACTGCTACCAGATATTTGTACGCTTGGGCTAATAAGTGCACTACAATTTCCTTTTAATTCTGCATGCAATAAGTAGTTTCCGCTTCCTGTAAGTTTTGTTTTAAGCCTCTGTGATGGCGAATCTTAAGCTTTGTGACACCCAGGATCATAGACTACCAAATATCGGATATTACTACTGCTGTTTGCATATTAAAATCATTATTTGGGGGAAGGTTTGACACAAAATTTATGTTTCAGATATGTATTATACAAAATATATGAATTCAGCTTTACACAAATTACATTTCCTTGTTCGGAGTTAATTACGTTTACTGTGTGACATTTTACTGTGTGATATTTGAATATTTACCTAATCATCGCTAACATTTTTACCAGATGTAGTCATTAATAAAGTTTCACCGTAATACCGTCTACTCTTCAGGGATGAAGTCTACATAAAAACTTACAACCACCAAAAAAAATTTAATCGAAAGAAACTGCCACCATTTGAACAACATTGTCCTTTATAGCTTTTAAGAAAATTACGAACTTTATACAAACTCACCTACAAAGAAACATGTTGCTTAAAAAGCACGCTGAATTTTTCTTTTACTTTCTCCTTCAAAAATTTCGACCGTGTTATTAAATTATTCGAGAAATACGCCTTTTCAGGGGCCCTAATTGGTCCTAAATTAATAAATTTGGAATGAGTGTAACATGACCAAGGCAAAATATTAAATTGCTCCCAAATGTAACATACAACAAAAGGAACAGAAACAAAGGTTCAAATTGGTATCCGCCAGAGTGAAATAATGCCGAGAAATTGTTGCTAGTTAGTTAAAATAAATTTTATGAATTATTAGAACTGAAAATAATTATTTTCGTATCTATCTTTTCGAATGTTAACCTTTAAGAATTTAACGGTTATTCTATTTGAAATTAAAGGACAATCTTTGATGTTCGTCTTGATGAAATGCTTGATCCAAAATTCATTTCTATGGAGAAATGATGCGCATGTATGTAAGTAATATTCCAATGAAAATTTCGAATATCTTCGTATGTTACATACAATAAGAGGGAAAGCTCGGAAAATTGTAAGTAGCTTTTCTCGCACATGTCCTTCTTAAGCGTGTGTTTATTTACTGTCCAGTCACGTTCGATGTAGCAATTTTCGGAACGAATTGGGGCCTAGTCGTAGGTGTTGTTTGTAAATGTTGTTATACTTATCAACTATAGTAGAGTCTATATGCTCGGGAAGGTTTAAAAGTTGCTGACATTGTGCTACACTTTTTTATTGGCTTATTAAATCAACAAAATGAAATGATCCGGTGTTCTTGGATTCGTTGGGATGATTACTTTATGATGTTTGAATTATTTATTTGGGCGGAATTGTCGAACAGAAGTACATGTCAATTCGGGAATTCATTTACGAATCATTTAACAACTTTCGGGATTGAATAATGTTAGTAGTGGCCGTAGCCAGACTTTAACTTTAATAAAGTTACATCGTGATAGATCGTAGATGCTATTGAGTATACATACTGCATTAGCAACAAAGTGTACATATATCTGTAGTTTTAACTTGCATTACTCGTTCTTAAGATAAGGAACATGTACACTGTGCTTTCTTCTTTCTGTTAAAATAAATAAATAGATAGATGGCAGTACCAAGTTTCAATTTTTCAGTTCATCTATCAGATCTACTCGTAGTTTTCATCAAAGGTGAAGAAAAAGAAAACACTGGCAGCATTTTAGTGAGGATTCAAAGATGAAAGGAAATCGATTAATGAAAAATGAAAAATTAACGACTGATATTTTCCATGAAATCCAATGCGCGGGAATTATAACAAGAAATTAATTCGTCAGTCTACTATTTTGTCGGCAATTCAAGCGCAATTTAAAAACTGTGGCATGTGCTTCTATTCGAAATAGATTCACTAATATTTCATCAAATTCCTTGAAATCGAATTCATCTGATCTTTAGAATCAATTCTCTAGCTGCACGTAATGTACATTAATTTGCGAATCTGTAACATGATTTAGAAACGATTTGTTTAACGTTCACCAACGAAAGTAAAGGGTTATTCAATAGGTACATAACAATTTTGTATTTAAATAAAACACAAAATTATAAAAATTCCAAACGTTGCAAGGTTTACATTTTTATCATGGTGAAGTTCACGAATGATATAGCCCCAAATGTTGAATGAATGAAACAGTTTTTAATCGTAATAAAGGCTCATAAGTGAATGTGCATTATGTACAGCTAGAGAGTCAATTTCGTTCGTAAGTGAATTCGTTTTCGAAGAGTCAATTCGCTTTTGTGATAAACTTTCAAATCATTTTCGAATAAAAATAATTCTAGAGCTCGATTTTGTTTTTGTAATACTGTATGAGAGTGTTATAAAAAAAATATTTTTATAAGTTGTAATAATCTCTGTCAAATCCATAATTTCCGATTTAAACAGCTTTCCAAATTAAGTGATTCCAAATTACTGGCACTGTACTTTTAAACATGAAAAGTTACTAAACTCAATAAATCGAACAAACTGAATAATTTTCTGACAAGTAAATCGATTAGAGCCATAGTTGAAAATTGTCAACTGAGAGGAACACACAGATCCACTTTACTCTACGAAAAATAGAGTGAAAAAATAAAAATAAAATCAATCAAAATTACATAGCATGATAACTTTAAAACACGTTAGGCTTAACATCTGAAATTTCGCAATGTTATTATAATTTGTTACAATTGTTAGTTTCGCGAGCACAAATGAGAAAAAAACCTCGAGCCTTCCCTAGAAAAGTCGACATTGACATTGATCTTAATTAGAAATTATGAAGTAAATTAGTATCCATAGTTCGTTTCCATCACTTCTTAACTTTTCAGAAAAAAAGATAGAGGTGACCACTTTTGCTCCGAAAAGGAAATTTCTTATTCCAATTTTTCAATTCTATGTTGGCTTTGTTTTCAATGCTCAGTAGTCTTAAGGGTCGTTATTCTTTTAAAGTATCATTTACGACTTCGCCACCTTAAAGTCTTATCTGAAATAAGAATACCATGCCCTTCCTTATACACTATGAAACATAACTGTCTAAAAAGTTACTCCTATTAAAGAACCAAACTGCATTAATATAAGAACATGACTGTTTACGACGAATTTTATGTTTCACTTACGCAACGTTTTGCCTCGTAAATACGGAAGCGTTACAGAATAAACAAAAAAGACACCAACATACGAGTAGGTATCCGCACGTATCAAGATTTTATAACGCTGCTCAGAAAGTTGGAAACACTTGAGGAAGTAGGAATACTGACACCGTACATAACCCGTATAATGGCTTACCGCATTACGTCGGATTGGCTATCATAAAATCTTTAATGCGGCAACACGTCATAATTTTCATTATTACTTTTGAAGGAGGTCGTGAGTAGAAGTGGCTCTAATAAAAGTATAATAATAATTAGGATTGTACACTATAGGACACATTATTTTAAATTATGATTGAGAACGGTATGACTTTGTTCGTACATACATCAATGTGCATATGCATATGTACGCGATACCCGTATAATAAAAACAGTTGTGTACTAACTATAAGGGCAATGAAATCGCAATCAATTCTCGAAAAATGCCTATTACATAAAAATTTCAATAACAAAAAATCATAAAATTAACTTTCAGGCGATTGTATAAGAAACCTGTAAAAGTGAAAATCAATTCGATACCCATCAACCCCAAGAAATATGGCGAAATTCGTGAAAAGTCTTCCACCATTATTTTCCACTTATTTTTGTTCCCTACCTTTGTACGCTTACCAGCATATTATATCATTGCTCCACCAATATTCTTGCGGACTTGTTTGCATATATTAATAAAATAATTACTTACTTTGAAGGATTAATGAATTTGTTCTTTACTTTGGGATACTATAAAATATTATAATAGAAATAGTGATTTTAGAAGACAACAATGCAACAAATCAGTTCAGCTCAAGCGTTTATTACATATTTTTTAGTTAATTTAATAAATTAAAGCCCTGCAGCCCATATTTTTCGAGAGTAGTTTTTATAATTTCAACAGCAGGAAGATGGTCGACAATACTGGCGGACTTGAATTTGCAGTACTCAATATGACGCGAATGCTAAAATGCCGACTCTCGGTATTCATTCTGAACTGAAAACATCTTTGGTACAGTATTTGCGTAACACAAAGTTAATTTATTAGTTCAGATACTCAAGCCTCAGAATGATTCGCAGCAAAAAAAAGATTCACGGCATTTATTCTATTAATTTGAAGAACTGAGGCCAGATTTAATGCAGATGATTTGTACCGAAAAGTTAGTACTGAAAAATTGACATGTATTGTCCTTGAAATAAAAGTATATCTTAGTCCTTAAACTTTTTTTTTGTTTGAAATTGGCCAAAATAATTTTTTTTATTAAAATAATAAAAATATTACAAATGCTTGGCTTCCCGCAAACGCCTTTGATGACTTTGAGGAAGCTTTTGAGGTTTCTTTTTTCACTTACCGATGTAAGACATCGACGCACCAGGTGGCCTTTCTTTATCTCGGATACGATCTACGCTAGGAAGTTGAAATTCGGTTCGAATATATATCGATAATTTTTTAGAATTTGAGTGATTTATGGATCTAGACAAAAAAAACCTATTTTGAAAGCAAGTCGTGTAATTAGCGTTTTGAGATTGATATCGATGAAAGTAATAAAAATAAATTTCGTCCAGTTTTTAGATTATCTAGGCTATTGTTATTTAAAAAGAATTCGAGTCAAATTGGTGCTGGTATGGTATTCATCTCAACTTGCAATATCTTGAAAGCATCGAAGATTTGTTAGCATCTTGGTTAAAACTAGAAGCTGAGGTTTATGGTATTATTGAACAAATTTTCCATACTTCATGGAATAGATACCATACAAAAGTCATTCAAAAACGTACTTACTCGAACCAGAGGAACATTTTTCAAGTAGTGAGCAAAAACAGGAAAAGTAAAGATAGTTTTTCAACCAGATACTTCATGAACATTG
The DNA here is from genome assembly GCA_951812415.1 of Beris morrisii. Classification (NCBI taxonomy): domain Eukaryota; kingdom Metazoa; phylum Arthropoda; class Insecta; order Diptera; family Stratiomyidae; genus Beris; species Beris morrisii. Next base: position 24,398,742 of record OX638311.1, read on the forward strand.
ATAAAAAGTTCGAACTCGCTAGAACTCGATAAATTGGATATGATGAAGTTTACGCCAAAACAGAGTTTCGGTGTACTAATGCACAAAATAAGCTCACACAAAAAATTTCTTAAAATATGCGGTTAATTTTTGAGAGAATGAGAATCAAAGATCTCGCAAATCTCGAACTCTAAAATTTGTATAATAGTATGGGATGAAATATGTACAGGAAAAAATTAAAGTGTTTCTTGGCATATACTCGTAACTATTCCAAGCCCCAAGAAGTTATTAATTACTGAGTAAAAAGTTTTAAATTTAGCCGAAAGCAGATAAATTGGCTTTGAATAATCTCACATTCAGATTTGATTAATTTAAATTAAAAAAAAACAAAGATCAGAGATAATTGGAATCACTTAAATACTCAGTAAACAATAGATGAGCATAAGTGGTGCCAAAGGTCTTGCACAGACTGTAATCCAATCGGAAAGGATTATATTATCGACCAGTCAATAAAACCATATCCGCTTAGTGCTCCTTTCATTCAGTAGACGAAATAATGGAGTTGTCCCACAAAATTTGTGCTATAAAGGAAAAGACGTTTTGTCCTTTGGTTTGCTAAATTACATTTACGATTATTGCCAATGAAGATTAATTATATTATGTCGCATAGTATGGACAATTTTCGTTAGTGGTGACAAACAATAATTTCTCTTGGTCTAGATGCTGGAAGGAGTATAGATAGTAATGTTCTGGGAAAAGGACTTTTAAACGCTATATGGCTATGGGCGTTATTTTAATTCAAAGTTAAAAAAATTAATCAATATTCGGAGAAAACACTGAAGGTATTATACGCAATTTAAAACATATGATAGGGTTTAATGAAATATAACTTCAAATTTACATTTTATGCAGGCAACCTATCTTAGAAGGTGAAACTTTTTTGCTCGAAATTTATTTCGTAATTTGCTATAGCTTGAAAAGTTGTTATTGAACACCTTCATAATTTAGAAACTTGCTGTAATTTAAGCCCAAGTCCTTTACCGTCAACCCCGATATGTGTCCATTATTCCCCTACGATATTACACACTCAATAGCCAACACACTCGTCCTTACACATAATATCAAACAACCCAAACAAACATGACTTAGCACCAAGCAACCCCAAACAAAATCCTTCTGAATTGACCTTGCCGCTTCAGCAGTTAGTCTACAAGAAAAAAATTCTATTTGCTAAAATATAGCAAACAAACATAGGCAGAATGTCAGGAATTGCTTTAAGAATATCGCCAAGAGGATAATAAAGGCCACTGTTCAATCTCAACATTTATATAACGTTGGAGAAATATACCCCCGAGATATTTTCTCATCAAGTTAAATTTGAGTTTGATGTATGGAAGGTGTAGGTCGAACGGGCGATATTCCATTCAAAAAGGATATTCTTAGGGTGAATTTTAGGTATGCAATCAATCGATGAAAGAGCTACTTTCGTCCTTGATATATCCGAATAGAACGATGAAAGCCCAAAGAATTTCCGCATAGAACTGACCGGGAAGGTTTTTGTGATAGTGGTTATTGTGGTTGGTCGGCAAATTGAATGGTTCGATTAGGTTTGCTTATAATGTAACAAAGTTTCCCCCTGGTTATTCGCTTTAAGGAATTTAAATTTAATTTAATGAATGAATGAGACCCAACCTTACATAATGGGAGAATTGTTTGATGGCTTGGCAATTGGTATTTGGACTTTATATTTAGAACCACCTCAAGAGCAGCGGCACTCTGTGCTAGGAAATGGAAAACTAGGAAGTAGTGATTTGGTATACCTACGTAGAAGACTTGTGTCTATTCAAGGATGTCTTAACTCTATATCCGATATTTGCATTCTTACTATGAGAAGTTAATATCTCCATATATATTCATATAGACCAGCTACATTTGGCATTCATCCCGGACATTAATTTTAACTTATTGTGAATAACGTGAATAGCATTGGTTTGAGGATCTAAGGCCTCATGTGAATAGTTTGCTATGTCTACGTTTAGTAATAAGAGTTCATGGCATCAAGCATAGGGATTCCTGTTCTCATCAAACTTTAGTTGGTGTCTTGGCTTTGTTTGACTTATCTTAAAAAAGCTGACGAAGTCAAGGAGAGAGTAGACCTAACATGTTTTCGGGGAAACTCTAGCTAAGATATGTGTTCTTTCATTTTGACTTTGACTCCTGAATCTTGAATTAAGAAGCTGGGTATTCGAACGGGTTTGCTTCGATTTTTCATTTTTCATTATAAATGGAACTACGCGACGTCAACACTGACGAAGAAAACTAGTCGAATATGTCCTAAAAGCAGACTTACTTTTCTCAAAAAAAAACGGGAGATGGTTTTTTTTTATCTCAGGAACTTATGGTAAAAAGTTACCAGGCAGGCCGATGTTTTTTACTCTAGATAAAATGGAATATTATGAGTTTAATCCATACCAAAAGTTTGTAATGGTCAGAATGGATTGTTATTATAGGTGTGTTTTTTTGCGCACTTATCCAGAACAGAGTAAGTTAGAAAATTTATATACAAAATAACAACAACATTGCTGTTTTTATGATTATTTATAACTTTTTCCATAGATACGTAGTAGGCTAGATTAGAGAATTCATTTCGAATAGCTGCCCCACTGAGCTTACTGGGTCAGCTATTCTGGTTAAAATCTATATTCTAGCCTACTATCTACAGGGAAAAGCAATAAAAATTTAAAAAAACAGCAATATTCTTGGTTTTCTCAATGTAAATTTTAATCACTACTCTGATCTGGATAAATGAGCAAAAAACACACCTATTGTAGCCACTTGCTGAGCGTTCACCCATCTGTCCGAATGCGCGATAACTCAAGAAAGCCTTTGAAATTTGGATATTTGATCAAATTGAAAACGGTAAGTTTATTAACGGTGAAACTCATTCTTAGAACACGAATATTGTCCGACAACTTCAGAACGAAACGCTTTAAGCTACTATTTTGAAATTTTACATGTGAGCCGTTGATTTTGAAATTGGCATAAGTCAATTTTTCAAAAAAATTTAGTTGTGACATTCTGAAGATGCTTTATACAACACGAAGCAACTTCCTGAGAACCTCTTGATGCAATTATTTCATCTCACTTTTAACAAATACAAGTAAGTCTTCTCGAAAGTTGGCATCAATATTTTTAAACATGTTAAAACGCAAACCCTTAAATATCTCGATTTAAAAACAAAGTGATTTATGCCACTTTCAAAATAAACGGCTCATATGTTGAAGTATATGAAGAAAATTCGACAAGTCCTTGGAGTAACCGCCACAAAAACATCCTGATTGCAATTTACGGAATTCACTATAATTCAGGAAATCGTTTAGTCCCGATGTCGAAATTTACTACGAATTAGTTTAGAGTTAAAATGAAAGCGAAATTCTTTCGCTCTTTCAAGTTGATCCCATACAAAAGTCCTTAAAATAAGTATTCACAAATATTGGCCGATATCTTTAGAACGCTTCAAGCTACGATATTGAAATTTCGTGCAAGTACATATATCAATATGCAGCTAAAAGAATTATTATGATGAAAAGTAGTTCGTGTAATATCCATACAAAATTCCCTAAAAAAATTGTGCAGTGAACTATTTAAGAAATAATTAGGCTCAAGAGTCAAGATTATACAGGAGTTAGTTTTGTGTTGTAAGAAGATTGCGTCAGGCTTATGGTAAAAACAAAGAATTTAAATTACTTAACATAAGCATAGAATTATGTATTTATTTTTATTGCTGCAAGGTTTGTAAGGATTGTAAGTAAAAAAGCAATTCAACTAATTTAATAAAAACATCCTTCATTATTATCGCATTCTATTAATATACTTGGCAATGCTTCGCGGTTATATTCTATACCTTTGCTTGTTACTCATAGTCTGAACTTTAGGAAATATTCTCGAAACTCGAAAATCATTAAATTGAGCGAGAAAATACAAAAAACTAAATCAAAGCAAAAAAAATATTCTAGAAATTCGAAAAAGTTAAATTAACCGAGAAAATGAGGAAAAAAGTTTCATATCATGTGTATGTATATGTGTTTCAAAATCAAGTTTTACTAAAAAGTTGATATCTGAGATTTGTATGCTGTAAAACTAAAGATTTTTTTTGGAATTTTTGATGAGATTCGGGAGTGCATGGAACAAGAGGAAGAATTTCTGTAAATATGATCCCTATGTCAAGTTTCACGATCAGAGGGGGAGGATCAGACTTAAGGTGTAATTTTTGGCGCATTGCTAAGTGTCCTGTTTATTCGATAGTGCGAACTGTTGAAATATACCTGGACCTTTCGAGAGAGACAATTTTCATCTACCACTGGTTTAGTAATTTCAGATGGGAGGGTATAGAGGGATAAGAAACTTAAGCATTAGTAATAGAAAAAAATTGATAATTTGCTTCATGAATTTTTTTATTATAATTCATTTGCTACTTAATTTAAATGCATATGTTTAGCTTCAAAAATATTTTGAGCAGCACTGAATAGTTTATAACATATACGTACACAAATTTTTCGAAACGAGCACAAAAATTACGATATTTCTTCCGAATGTCCTTTCCAAGTATATATCAGAAATTTCTGCGTTTCGAACTGTGTCGATGATATGATAAGGTTTATGTCCGTACTACTAGAAAGGAAAATATTCTGAAATGAGATGACTGTACTCCATTAACTTTTCCCAGTTTGATGATATCGTCAAGCCATAGCTGGCGTTAAGAGTATTCACTTTAAGAATAATATTACAAAACATACTATTAGAGCTTTACTTTTTTTTAGTAATTTAACTTATCAGTCTCATAGTAACCTACACCGCATCTCAGCATTAAACACGTTTCGGACTTCTACCCAAAAAATAATTAAGTTGTGCCCAGACTTTGAGCAGATTGTTAGCTTTCAATACATTTCTTTCTTTTTAGTTCTTCCCTTCACCCCTCTTCCCCCCCCCCCCTCCCATTAAAATTCTAGGCTCCTAGTGTCCCTTAAGATAACCAGAACCAGAACCACTTCAACATCCCTCAGCCCCTATCGACCATTTTTTCCAAGTGCATTTTTTGCACTATCATAGATCTTCATAAGTTTCAAATTTCCCCCAATATAGACCTCAATTTTAACCAAACAGCTCATTCGGACCTAGCCCAAAATTTTTTTAAAAACTGGCTCATCCAATGACGGTTTTTCAACTGTCCAGTACTCATGCAGTAACCGGGGCAGCGATCGATTCCAGACGGGATTTGTCGTTTTTTATGTTTGAGGTCAGTTAGCTAAGAGTTCGACGGGGTTTCAAGTAAAATCAATTTGGTTCACTTAATAAAAGAAATCACTATCGCTTTATTATTATTGATACGCATGGCAGTTTAAAAACACTGAAATCAATAATTATTACACTTGGCAATACTTTGCGTAGCTACCATATACTGTAGTTCACGCCCTACACACGGTTGCTGGTTGTCGATTCTTGCCTTCTAAAAACTGATGAGTGTATGCACTCGAGCGGCACTTATACACTAAATTCTTGAGATCTCGAGTACATACAATGGTTTGTTGAATATAGGAGAAGAGTTTAGACATTACTAGTTGTATAAAGCTATGTGACTCTATCTGGAAGCATCGAGGTAATTGATAGTTGACTCACTGTTGCTATGGTAAGCTTGTAACAATACTGTTTTTTATTGAACAAATAAGCTATCACCGAGCAAGCACGTGTTGGCAGGTAGCGCCAATGATGCCCCCCAGTCCCTTTGCAAGCAATGGTATCACTTTTCAGTCAACCGACTCCTCTTGACTCGATTTGAGTCCTTGAATTAACAATCTTATGCCCTAAGCTAAATACTGACAGCTTTGGTTGCACATTGCCAGCTTCTTTCAGTGTAAGACAATCTGTTCGCATGCAAAACTTGCTGGAATATTTTTTTCCACATTAACATACACTAGAGGTTAAATTCTCAGCAGCTTTTTTATAGCTACAGATATTTGAAATTTTAATTCAACCAGATGTGACATAACCGAATGCATGAGATCTACGAACCTTGTGTTCTCGTGGTGTAGGAAGTTGAAAAAAAAAATAATAATTCTGTGGGAAAACCACACAAATGTGCTCAAAAATTGTTGTTCTGTGGCATTCGTACAGCGTATAAAGCAGGTTATCTGTCATATAAAAATTCCATTATTTTATTCACGTCTAACTGCGTACGCGTATGTACGGTGGCGTAGTTAATCCTTTTCATCGGGGCTTGTAGCGCATAGGAAAGGCGCTAGTTAACTTGATAAAAAATAACTTCCGGTTTTTTTTCCGACAGACTGAAGCAATTTTTTTTCGCTATTTTCCACTTGAAATGATGCACATAACGAAGATTTATGAACAACGCTTTTGAATGATTCGCATTAAACTTTCGGTATGTAATTTTTTAGTTGTGGCCTGTGGTTTATCTGCACGATACGTTGTGAAAAGGACCTTGTTATGTGGAAAGAAGTGCGATATGAATATTTGCCAGAAATATTTCAATGAACAATTTGAGCAGAAAAATTGCTCGATTTTTAAGCTGAAATAAGGTTTTTTCTCCAGTTTTGAAAGTTTTTCTTTGAAAAAGTTTCTGCACTGAAAGAAAAAATGTGATTCTTCCATAGTTGCAGTAACCATAATTTAGTTATTGTAACTATATTAAAATAGTTATGGTTTTCCTTGCCATAACTTATAATTCACACAAACAAACTATGGTTGCAATAAACATATTTGGTGATTTTAAATTAATAAGGTCGGCCTAACCATGCTTGTTACATGATGTAAAAGTATTTTATGATAACAGCAACTACATTCCATGATCAGTACAACTACAGAAATTTATTGAATATTTCTCACAACTATACTATGGTTTGTACCATTTTGCACGATGATATTACAAACATATTATGGTTATCGAAATTATGAAACAAATGTGTATGTCATAAAAAGACGAAAACCACAGTTTCTTCCACAGTGAAAGGTATCGTTCGTGAGTTAGGTTCATTTATAGCTGTACTTACAAACGAAATGTATTCAAGTGAAGTTGAAATTTTAAAGTTGAAGTGTTAATAATTAAGAAATATGTATGTATATGTATTGAAATTTCTTATTTTATATAGGTACATTGAAAATATTATAATATTCAACTTACTGTAAATTTTTAGTACAATTTACTCTTGAAGATTTGCAAAATAAAAATAATCATAAGAAAATACGCAGTTTTTCCAATTACTATAATTTATTATTACAAAATCCTCTAGCTGTACAGAAACGTGGACTTCATTAATTTTCAGCGATCTGGGAAGACATTTTATCCGGCATTTGACGGGACTAAATAAGAAATAAAAAGGTAAGTTTGTGATGAGAAGTGAATCCAATTTTAAAGTGAGTGAGGATCCCCAGTGCCATTTTTTATAATATTATAGTATCTTAGTGTTCACAGCATTATGGTTATTGGTTATAAGAACCATACATTATTGTTTGTCTCAACCTTGACTCTGTTTGAATCAAACAGATTAATGTTTCTTAAGATCGTAATTATAGTTCTCATAACCATGTTCTTTAATTGTTACAACCATTTATATAATTGACGTAATTAGAATATGTTCATCATAACTAAAGTGATAAGATACTGAATGTTCAACAGAACATAAGTTAAGTTGGTAGAACTAAAACTATGTTTGCGTTAACCATACAAAAAGTTTTCGTTTGTTTGATTCAATCATAACATATTTCTCAGAAACATAACCATAGTTGTGATAATCAAATTACAAATATTTTCATGATTGATACAATCATACTATGTTTAGAGCAACAAGACAGTAACGTTTGTACAACCATAACATCAGTTATCAGAACTATCTTACATCTTGTAACGAGGTTCACGCAACTATAAATTCAACAATAGTAAGATTCTCCCAAAATATGGTTACCACAGTCATATTTTTTCTATGAGTGTGGCTATTTTTGAATTATTTGCCTTGTGTACTTCGTATAATATATCCAACTTCCCAATCATTTCAGTTATACCCTCAGAAATACTTTGAAGTAGGAAAAGTACCCGATTATTCGGTTTAGGTTTTGTGCAAAGCTGCGTTAGATCACAGGAGGGAAATATGTGTTTTGAATTAATCAAAACTTTTAATGGAAATATTGTAAAAAAGTAACCCTCATATTCCTGTATCCAGATTTTAAAAATCTGCCAAAAGTTTGGTTGCAACATTCTAATTTTTCAGGCAAGGTTTGAGATGTGGTTAAAATCGAAATGAAGATTAGAAAAAGCTAGTTTTAATATTCTTTGGTGGTTTTTCATATTAAAATTAATGTAAATATTTATAAAGCTCGTCGAAGAAAAAACCTTTTCGATATACCGAAAAGTAATTTCTGGACATTTATACGAAGTGTCTGTGGAATTAAAACTTATTCAATATCTTATAAGACCTTCTTTCTTCAACATTCAGACGTATAAGTCAAAAGTATAAATTTGCGTGTGACTGCAATAATGCCAATTTTCGCTTGGCTTAGCAAATTTCATTCAACTTTGCATAGAAATTCTCTAAAATAATTATTTCGTTTTAAATATGTACAGCAGAAAAATTAAAATTATGTAATCTTTAATTATGTTGAAAATATTAAGCCTTCTCTATCCTTGACTTCGTCAGCTGTATTAAAACGAGTCAATCTAAGCAAAGACACCAACCAATAGTTAATTGGGACAGGAATCGTCTATACCTGGTATCAAAGACTTTTTAAACTAGACGTAAACTAATCGTATACGTTCATAGCATGTAACATTTTTTTTTGACACGACAAAGTCCGAATTCAGTTTAATGGTATTTAATCAGGTGTTTTTCAAAATTTTATGCATATATGGTACATTTAAAATTTTCAGTACTTTAAGGTCAGTACCTGAAATTCTTATGCATAGAGCGGCTAGTTCATTGTTAAATTTTTCTTATGGGAAAAGTAAAGAGCCTACTAGTTGTACTGAACAAATCTAATCTCCTATTTGGATTAATTATTATATTTGTCATATTAATTACATATGTGCAGATTTGCGTTATCATTGTAGACACCATTCAGGGATTAGTTTAAAACATTTTTACAGCTTAATTCTACTGCATTCTAGTTAAGTACAGGGAGCGCCATCTTTTATGTCGGTATGTAAACATTGAATAACTTTGACATTTTTCAACAGGTTGACTTCTTTGGACAAGTTTTGGAGACGTGAATTCAGAAGAATAATGCCGACAGACCGTCCACGTCGCTTGGAATACGGCCAAACAGTCGCTCGAATGGTTGACACTGAACCTGATTTTTGGAAGCAAATTTTGATAACCGACGAGGCCCATTTCACACTCTTTGGCGGCGTTAATAAGCAAAATTGCAAAATTGGGGAACGGAGAATCCACACGAGATCCATGAAACGCCATTGCATGATCAAAAAGTGACTGTTTGGCCCAGCGTTTGCGCTAAAACCATCATTGGACCATTTTTTTCCGACAAAACGAAACAGTCGATGGAAAACGATATCGGTGGATGTTAGCGTGAAAAAGGTCTGGACGGTTACTGGTTTCAACAAGACGGTGCGCCATGCCAAACAATTCAGTTTCTGCAACGAAAATTCCCTGGACGTCTGATGTCGAAAAGAGGCGACATTGACTGGCCACCGAGATCTCCAGATTTGACTCCTTCGGACTTCTTTTTATGGGGTTATTTGAAAAGCAAAGTGTACGCCAGCAAAAAGGGCACATTTTGCTGTGGCCAATAGAGGCAGCCACTTGATTGATGTTGTATTCAAAAACTAATCCAAATAAATTCTAAAGGACCAAATTGAATAAAAATACCTCACATATAAAAATCAGTTGTTTTTTTTCAAAGTTATTGAATGTTTACATACCGATATAAAAGATGGCGATAAAAAAACATTTATTTAACCTAATCATTAGAACTAAAACTAGCACTAGCTAAACAGAAATCTAATTTAATTGAATAAGATGCAAATTACAATATAATCATTATTTAGTTTTGTACGTAAATTATTTTGGAGAACAATAAATGGACCCCATTCTGTTGACGCCAAGGTAAAGTGGCGCCACTGTAAGAACGGTTCGATGATACATCGAATTATTGAATTTCTACATTAACAAGATGAACAACAGTATTAACAGAAATTAATACTTTTAGTTTGTAACAATTGGGAGTGCATCTAAAACTTGGAGGTCAGACTTGCAGATGGTGCCAATTATTTTACATAGTTTACTGAGTAAACTTAGAAATTTCTCTGCCTTTGCATCCATAGAAGTATTTCAACACTTTCTTGGTATTCACCATCGAAAAGTAACTTCAATTTATTAGACATATGCAATTTCTTCTTAAGAAGTTTAAGAGATTAATTTCGCCATCGAAATTTGGAAGCCATCTACTACAGCACAATTTCTCTTCCAAGATACTTGCACTTTGACTTTCTAAAGATAATTTCGCAGTTTGATACGAGTACCTAAAATGGATTGAATGCAAGTAAACCTTACGCGTCAGTACCGCCGCAGTATAATCCGGAGGATGGAAGAAGCGTCGCTTGTAGCAACCGTGAAGGTTTACAGAAGCCAATTAAAAACAAGTCCCAAGTGTATCCTGGAAATTTATTCCTTAGACGAAACTTTTAATTTCTTTAGCACTCTGCAGTACGGAATTCACTTAATTAGCAGATTGCAAAACTCTTTGGTGATATATAGGAATTCAGTATGACAAAATCGTGTTTACATGTGCTTTTGAAATTCTTTCAACAATTTCCCAAAGTGGAGGACAAGTTGTACGCTAGGAATTTTGCTCCTTTCAATGTGCAATATTACAGTTTCGATTTGCACCAACCTTCACGACAAATACTGCAAATGTTTTCAGGTACGGGAATTCGCGAACTAATTGAGTTAATGTTTCCGTAATGTTGGAGTTAACTGACTTTGTACTTAATTCCCAAGTAATTAATGAATTTCTTCGTGTTTATAAGAAAAACTATCATAGTTTCATCAAGCCCTAATGAATGGAGGAAAACTCAAAGAAAAACTCGCCGACTACCTATTTGCAATGAAATTTAATTAAACGGTTTCTTCAAAGTAAAGAGCCTTGAAATTGTTACGTAAGAAGAATTGAGTTATTAAGGACTACGTTGAAAGTTCGTATAAGTAATTTAAAAAAAATCAGAAGTAGAATCCTTCACCAAAAATAGTATAAACTTTTCTTCGATGCCTCCATAATTATCCGAATAAATTCAGGTTATAGAACACGTACACAGTTTTCGGTACCTTAAGACACCCACCGAAATTTGCACATAAATCGTAACCGAAACAGCAAAGGTATGCTAAAATGCACATAGAATGGTTGCAATGGGGGTGGCGGGAAGGGACGAGAAAATGTTTAAAGCTTACGTTTAATTTATGTTTCATGGAGAAAGCCACTATTCGTTTGCTTTTCGAAAATAACAACAATCAAAATGCATTAAGCTGCAAAATGTTCAATTCTTTATGCAAGACTCTACCCCATATATTTTCTCATGAAGAAATAAACAAGAAACTACTCAACAGAATTACCATAGTTTCTGGAAATGGTTTTTCGGAAGGAACACGAAATTAAATTGTTTTGCAGGAAATTAACTTTGGTCCTTGGACTGTTACTTAAATAAAATTGGTTCGAGTTTCTGTAACTTGCGAACCGCACGCATAAATCTCCAGTTATTATTATTTCATGGTTGCTCCATATGAAATACTGCACTCTCATTTCTTCCATTGTAATTGGGACAAATAAAAGTGCTCTTTTACTTTATTATTTCAAAAGTATTGTGATCGATTGTTAAAAAAAAAGTTTACTCTGAAAAATTTTGTTTTCACGTTTCATGACTAGTAGACACTAAAAAAGAAAAAAAAAATGTTCAGTCCGTCTGTACGCCGACCGCCGTGCCGTACGCCGTCCGCTTTCCGCTGTGCGATTTTTTTTGTGAGTAGACTGGATGCATTCCTTCAAGTGGACAGTTTTTAGGGATTGTGGTGTGAGGGGGAAGTGCGTTTTAGACGGACAAAGTTGATTTCTAGATCCCAGCAACTGCGTATGCTAGAAAGCTGAAACTTTGAATTTATGTACTAGAACTGGGATAATGGACCGATTTGTAAAAAAAATAACGTCCGCAACGCTCGAAAGCCGAGATCCAGATATACTAAAGTCCATATTTCCTAAGCGGATAATATCAAATAAATGAAACTTAATGACCGTCTATAAAAAAATATAGACTAAGATGTCTCACTTATCAATTGCGCTAGAAAAATTAAATTCGGTTTGTGTATACAAGTCGACATATGGAAAAATTATCAGTTAAAATAGGATGCATATATTTTCAGAAATTTTGTCATATCTCTTAGGTCTTTTGAATTATAAAATTTTTTTTCCACGAATTCTTAAGATAAATGCCTGAAAAGAATTTTCGGAATTTTTTGAAATTTGCCCTCTAAGACAGTGTATACATTTTCACGAATTCAGACATATTCCTAAAGTCTGATTAGTTATTGAATAACTTTTCACTTCCACAGATTTGTTTTATAGTCGCCTAAAACCCTTTTAAAATTTTTTTCCTTTCACTCATCGAATTAGTTTTTACTTCCTCGGGATTTTTTATTGCTATCTAAAACCCTCTTTCAAGATTTTTAGATATTCAATCCCCAAGTGGGTGTAAGAGGGTTGCATACGTTTTCACAATTTTCGCAATATCTCTTGGGTTTGTTGAAATATCATTGCTGAATTAGTTTCGACAGAGTTCTTATATAATAGCCTACAAACCGATTTTAGCATTTTATGATATCCAACCCCAAGAATGTGTAAGGGGGGGAGGGGGTGTCGTAAAGGGGTTACATACATTCACAAATTCTTACATATTTCCTAGATCTGATGAGATATCGAATTGATTTTTATCTTCACTTCCTAAGGATTCCTACATACTCGTAATTGCCAAAAAGTTAATTTCAGGATTTTTCGATATTCAACCCTTAGGGGGTGGAAGGGGTTGTATGATTTTCACAGTTTTCGACATATTTCTTAGGTTTGATGAGATATCAGACTAGTTTCACTTTCACAGACATTTTATATATAGGCTTTTTTTGATATTTTTTATATTCCACCCTCAAGGGTGTATGAAGGAGTTGGATATTTATTTACGAATTTCAGCATACCTCTTAGATCTGATGAGATATCGAATTGTTTTTTAATTTCTAGGCTTTCTACAAAATCGATCCAGGGGGTTTTAGAGGGTCGCATACGTTTTCACAATTTTCGTCATCCCTTAGGTCTGATGAGATATAAAATTGGTTATTACTTCTACGAGCATTTCATGTAATGGCCTAAAAACCAATTTACCATTTTCCGAAATTTAACCCCCACGTGGATGTAATGGGTTTGAATACGTTTTCAAAATTCTTCATATCTCTTAAGTAACGCAGCAAATTGGTTCTTACTTCTATGGGCTTTTAGTGGAAATCATATAACGAAATTCGAGTCGTAGACACGGGGTTTTTATGCGTTTAATCGGCAAAAAATCTATATTTTAGTATATATATTTACGAGTACATCTATTCTAAGGACAAAATGAACATTCCAAAAATCGTTCTAATCTCGAAACAACTGATGTTATACTCCGACTTTGACAAGGCCCAATTACGTAATTCATGTGTTATATGTGTGGCAGTCACAAGCAATCTATCGCTACAAAATTTTTACTGCTTCCCGAACTTTGACCCGAAGTTTCGCCCAGACTGTTGGCAGATTTTGTTTTGTTGTTCTCGAGTGGTAGTAATTAAACATCTACATATCAATTTAACATAAATTTTTCTAATTTCAACAGCAATCGTAAATCACTGGTACAATGCAAATGTGCATTTTGTAGTTATACTTTCTCTACAGCTTTCCCCTTAGCATTGTAGTTGATAGGGCGTAATAAATAATATGAAACAATATGAAACATATTCGAAAATGTTTTCGGTTTAAACTCATAAGAGAGAAATTGAAACATGTTATCGGACAAAATGACCGGTCCAAGTGAAATATTACACCATTTACAATTTTGGCTGTTTCCAATAGGCTAGCAGTTAATTAGAAGTATCATAGGGTCTGCAATTGGGGACTCCAGTCTGAATTCACTACTATCCAGGATATTGTTTTTCCTGATTGCGTAATGCTCTTTCACAGCGAACTATTTTCAATATTTAGGTGTATTTGTAAATTGTTTTAAACGATAAAATTAAATTTCATGATACGAATTTCAACGGTCATTTATCGCCACATACCTGACTGCATGTCCAATAATAGTAAAGGATTTCAACATACGAGTATATTATACCACCGAATAGAATGAAATCAGGACTGGAGTTGATATTAATATTTGAAGCGATAGTGGAACCGAGGTCCTTTTTCGGGTAAAAGCATAATTTATGGATGTCTACTCTGAGTTTTGATAAAACGCTGCATAAATTGAAATAACGAAGGATATTTAAATTTATGAACAGGCGTGATTTTGTCTCGACCATGTGGATTTAATGTATTCGTCCTTTTACAAATCAAATGAATAAAATCATAGGGAATAAAATGATTAAGTAATAAAATTAACATAAATACTTTTACATTCTTTCATCCGATCCAGTCGCATATTGTCTTAAAATGAAAAGAAAAAGGTAAAGTTAGTAAAGGTAAGTCATTAACGAGAAGGAGGGTGCGAAAGGGTAGAAAGCAAATAATCTGCTTTTATATCTTCAGAGCGGCTGATGGTAAATATTTGAAATTTGCAACATATTTTAAATTTTAAATATTAAGAACCATTTAAAAGAAAAGGCTTAAAGTAGGTATTTGTAGGAGTTTAGTGCAGGGCCGTCCTAAGATATTCGGCTCCCGTCGGCTACTAAAAGTAATGCGCCAATCGTCATAAGAAAATACAATTTTAATGGCTAGTGGAAGCGGCAAATATAGAAGTTGCAGGACAAGAAAAAGCCAATTTATTACCATTAAATATAATAAACAAAAACATAAAATTGATAAAAAATTAAAAAAAAACGATTTGAACAAAACAAACAAAAGTAACTTATGTATTTATTTTCGTAGCTTTTTTCAAATCGATTAAGGGGTTAGGTACAGTCACAAGGTCGAAAAAAAGCAGGTTTTTGAGCATTTTTTTTCATTTCTGAATGGATATAATTAGTTTAAAGTTTTTGCACATAAAATAGTAATGTTTGAAGAACATTTAAGAATTTTTTTATTAAAATTTTTTCATAATTAATCCCCTGGTAGAAGTGGTTCGTCGACGCTTGGTAAAAAAGATGACTTGCGGTGCGCAACGTACGTCATCACAGGACTATTTGAAATAAAGGTAGGTATATATTAGTGTCTTTCGCGGATGAACGAATTTATTTTAAAAAATATGTAATTTTCAATTTTTGGCATGGTTTTGAACCAAAGAGGACGATTTTCACTTAAAAAAGTAGCCTATTATTGCTTGTAAAAAGGATAAAAATAAAAAATTTAAAAAAACAGTCATCCATCCGCGATTTTTATACATATCAAACATGCGTGGAAAATTTTATGAAGATTAATTAATGCAGTATTTTTTGAGTTATGTAACGCACGGACTTCAAAAACCTTGTTTTGAGATAGGTTTAGGTTTAGGTTTAAGAAGGGGCGCAGCGCTAAAACCACCACGCTCACTAGGCGCCAAACGGGCCCATTGCGATCCCTTCAGGTCCTCGTGGGCTATTCCATCACCTCAGAAACACTCCAATTCCCTGCAGAACCTGACTAATTTGTCATACCCTAACGATCTCAAATCCTCGATGCTCTCAAAGAAAAGGCTACCCAACCATTTCAGACGCCTCCTAGCGATCCCCGGGCATTCACACAGAATGTTTTGAGTTTTGAGATAAACTGGATTTAAGTTTTCGGTGTAAATATAGGAATTCGAACTAGACTATTACGACGACTTCGGACATGACTACGAAAGAACCCGTATCTTTGCGAGTATTAATCCGATCGTCTTGAAATTTTCAGAGATTATTCCTGATATGTCATACTTTCATATAAAAATTTAAAAAAAATAATTTTTTTCGACCTGATGACTGTGTATCTAACCCCTTAACCCTTTGCTTGTCCACATAGTAAATTTTTTTTCTACTATTCAGACGTTCTCTGCATCACATATGGTTCACGTAATTTTTATATTTTGCAAATTTACAGTTTTTTCCTATAAAAATGTTAAGGTTTTATTTAAAAAAAACATTCTCTACACGCTCAGAGCTTTTAGTCAATTTATTTTTCATTAGTCCAAATAAAATTTTGTTAAAGAAAATAAGACAAATTGTGCACCACATATGATGCGCAACCGTATCAATTTAAACGTCTGTGCATCATATGTGGTACACAGGACAGTCAAAGGGTTAATAAAAAGCACAAATATTTATAGGAATAATATGAGAAATGAAATTACTCCAACACGGCTTAATCGTGTCCGCCCTTGTTTGTTGTAATATTTTATGAATGGACTTTCTTAGACGACCTGGTTTAATATTATTGAATTGGTATATGCCACACGTTATCAGTTTAATGATCACAGGGTGTATTATTTTAATGAAAACAAAATGAAAAAAAAATAACTAATAACTAAATAACTAATAATAACTAAAAAATACTTTATTATTAAAATAAAAAAATCTGCCAATGGTCTGGGCGAAACTTTATTATTTTTTGGGTCAAAGTTGGGGAGCGGTCAAAGTCGGGGTGTATCATGAGTTGCTTCGAGATTATTAGATTTCTTGGAAAATTAATTTGTTCTTAATATAAAAATATCTAAAATAGAGATTTTTAGCCGATTAAACATTGAAAAAGTCCGTGTAGACTATTCGAATTTCAGTATATTATGTACACTAAAAGCCCATAGAAGCAAAAACGAATATGTTGCCTTATCAGAATTAAGAGATATGACGAATTGTTAAAACGTATACAACCCCATTACTTCCACTTGGGGTTTGAATTTCGAAAAAATTGTGAAACAGGTTTTTAGACGATTTCATAAGAAGCAACTTAATATCTCATGAGACAAGACGGATTTTGAAAAATTTGTGAAAACGTAAGCAAACCCTTCATACCTCCTTGGTTCTGGAAATTCGAAAAATCGTGAATTGGTTGGTCGTAATAATCAATTTTATATCTCATCAGAACTAAGGAATGGCAAAAATTGTAAAAACATATACAAACCCTTGGGGGTTGAATATCAAAAAATTGAGAAATGGGTTTGTAGGCGATTATATAAAAAGTCTGTGGAAACGAAAAGCGATCTAATATCTCATCGAACCTAAGAAATATGTCGAAACTTTGAAAAGCATACAACCCCCATTAGGATTGAATATCTAAAATACTGAAATTGACTTCTTGGCTTTATTATATAGGAAACCTTAGGAAGTAAAAATGAATTCGATATATCACCAGATATGCGACCTCCTTACACCCACTTGGTGGTTGAATATCCAAAAATCCTGAAAGGAGTTAATAAATAAATATGAAGACAGCACGAGAAAGTAGGAACCAATTCAATTTCTTATCACTTCTAAAAGAAATGACGGAACTCGTGAAAACGTGTTCAACCCGTTTATACCCTCTTAGGGGCTGAAAAAGGAAAAAACATTAAAAGAGGTTTTAGGTGATTATTACGCAAGCACGTAAAAGTGAAAAGATATTCGATATCTGATAAGACGTGGGGATATAGTAGAAGTTGTTAAAAAGTTTACAATCCCCTTTGCACCCCCTTAGGGGTCGGATTTTAAAAAATCCTGAAAACGTTTTCTAGGTATTTATGTGTAGAAACCGTGGAATAAAAACGAATTCAATATTTGGGAAGACCTAATAGATATGACGAAAACCGTGAAAATATATGCATTCCATTTTCACTGAACATTTTTTTTGCCCCCCCTCCGAACGCCAATGGATATTTGAAATTTTTTTTTATCTAAATTAGTTTTCTAGTTGATTTACATAAACATACCGAGTTTCAACTTTGTAGCATAAGCCGTTCTATAGATAGGAAAAACACCCCCCACCCCCGTACCATACTACCCCTATACAAAATTTTAAAATTTTTCCAAGATGTTACTAATATAGCTTTATCTAAATACCAAGTTTCAGCTTTATATCATTATAGGTTGTCGAGATATTAAAATCAAATTTTTTTCCTTTTCACCCTCCCTCACCCTCACCCTCTACACCCTAACTTCCAACATTTTGTTTTCTGCTAAGGGTCTATTAGCCCTACTTTTGGTAAACATTTTAAGCATCTATCTTACACTATTCTTGAGATATGAGACGTGATTTTTTTGAAAAATTCTTATTCCCTCCACTTTCATGTTCCACCGCCCCTTTAAAAAATTTTACTTTCAGCAAACTTCATTTGTCAACCTTTATACACAAACCGAATTTTATTTGGCTAGTGCAATTGGTTCGTGAGATATCGTAATTTAAACTTTTTCACCCCCCACCTCCGTACGCCACTGCCCCCACTCAAATTTCTGTTTCCGATCTATTCTTCTAGTATACCTACAGTTACTCATTAAGTTTCAATTTTGTGACATTAACCGTTTAGGAGATATGGATTTTAGAATGGGTCGATCTCACCTTTTTTGCGTTTCGGACGCATTATTTTTCCCCCACTCCCAAACCCCTTCACCTATATCGGCAATTTTTTTACAAATGGGTCCACTATTGAAGTTCTATATAAATTCCAAATTTCAGCCTCCTAGCATAAGCGGTTGCTGAGATCTAGAAACCAAAATTTTTCGCCTAAAACACTTCCCCCTCCTCCCCCCTCACACCCCTACCCCTCCAAATTTGGCCACTTCAAGGGGCCTACCCAGTCTACTCATAAAAAAAATTTAATAGCTCAAAGGTTTTGGGAGCTACGAGCCTTCAATCGATTTTGCGTACAGCGGTCGACGTACGACGTACGGCGGACAGACGGACTGAAATTTTTTTTTGCCTTTTTCGTGTCTACTCGTCATGAAACGTGAAAAAAAAAATTTTGAGGGCAGCAAATTTTTTTTTTTAAAAATCGATAACAATACTGTATTATTGAAATAATAAAGTAAAAGTAATATAACATCAATAAAAATTGCCGCCCTCAAAAGGCTTGCTCCGCCCCGGTGCTCTAGCCCATTTAGACCTGTGGTTAAGGTGGCCCTGGTTTAGTGGCCACATTGCAAAAACTAAAATTTTTCATATGTGTAGCATTGTATGGAAGTTTAGTTGTTTTATCTATCTCAACGGCTTTTGCTAGACAGTTGAAACTTAATAGTGTAATGTAAAGTGAATATAAACATAGGAGCCTCTGTTAAAATAATAAAAAAACGGAGTAAGCGAAATGAAAATAATCAAAACAATTGTACGCTGACTGCGAAAGCGAAAAGATTGTTTTCTTTTATTAAGTCTGTATAATAATAGGTATAGATATGTATATTTAAAAAAAAGTCATTTAGCCCGATTTGCAGGTGGAGGAAAAAAAACTTCCGCCAAAAATTGGTCCATATATTTTCACGAATTTCGTCACATTTCTTTGATCTTCTGATATTTTAAGTTTTACTTTACAGTTCTTCAACTAAAAGAATAGATATCTTTTACAGAATGTTTTTACGTTCCACCGTATGTATACATTTTCACGAATTTTGCTTTATTTTTTAGGTGTGATATTATGTCGAATTGATTTTAGATCGTAGACTTTGCTGTAAGTGAAATCACCTTTTTCAATATTCAACCACTACATGTTTGATGATATATCGAATTGCTTTCGACTTCCATTATTACCTTAAAATTAAGTTTAGTTCTTGTTTTAACCCCTCAGGGAGTAAGTGAATTGCATACATTTTCACGAATTTCGACATATTTGTCATATCTGAAAAGATAAAGCTTTGTTTTGTAGTTTCACGATCATATTATCTAATTAACTTAAAACTGATTTCAGAATTTATTGATATTCAACCCCTAAGGGGAGTAAGATAATTTTATGTAATACGTTTTCACGAATTTCGCCATATGTTTTAGGTATAATTAGATTATTTGTATGGAGAATCACTGCTGAACGTCGAAAGTTGTTTCTGACAAGGAGCTTTCTATTAACAAAATTAATTTTCTAGTCAGTGCTATAGTTTGACTTTGGCCGCGTCCCGGACTATGACCTAAAATCGCGATTGAAGTTGTATGGGTCTCAGTACCGTCGACACTTCAGTCTGATTTTGACTTTAAACGCTTCCCGGACTTTGTCCCGAAACATAGTGTTGGTACATTTTTATGACTTAGACCATCGGTGATAAGTTCATGGTGCTACGGAGACCTAATCGGAATCCTTTAATTTAATGACCGATCTTTTTTTTAATGTATCGTGTTGGATTGAACTTATAAAATACTCTATTGTAATTTCATCTGGAATTCTATAGAATAAAAGTTCTCCTGGAAACCGTCTTCGTTGTTAATCACCTTCCTTGTTACCAACTTCAACTTCAGACCTAAAGCCAACCATTATGAAAATTGGTTCCGACAAAATTATTTCAGACAATGTTCTACTTCGATTGTCCGCTACCGAAAATTTCCCACGAACTTTCCGCAAAGTAGTGACCATGTGATGCAAGAAGAAAGGTGAAATTCACGGATGCACCAGCAAAACAAAACGGAAGCCCGGACTGCATTTTAACTTTACTTATTTTGCTATTTATGTATAGGGAGCAATTTTGTGAATCTTCACTTCCACGAAGTTGCTCTTATGTCTGTTCCAGTCGGCATCCTGAAAAATGAATGCACGAATCTTGGCCAAATCGACTTTTAAAAAGAAAGTTGCCGGAATAATAAAAGAAAAAAAGGAGTTGAAATCGACTGTCTTGGAACAAAGCGAAAAACATCACAAACATGTTGAGTATATTCCCGAATTTCCGAATTTAGCTTGGCTCCTCGCAATTATTCGCCCAAATAAATTTCGAATTTATCTCGAGCGAAGGATTTTTTCGTACGTATCCACGAATAAGTTCCCAGAGGTCGTGGAACAACGGCGGCATGATGATACTTAAAATTCAAGAAGCGTGCGTTATTACCTTTGTGCGCGGTATCTTTACTCCAAGCGAAGGTAATATCCTCGTACTCATGTACCATTTGTTCATAAATCTCCCTGGGGGGTTGACGGGGTCTAGGGCTGTTCCATATTTGATAAACGGGTAGTAGGTCGGTCGGACTAACGTGAATGCAGCCTGAATAGTGCACGTTCATTCGGGGGATTAAACCGGTACGAATATTAGTTTAAATCTATGAGTGCACTGAACACAGTCGACCACATTGACGGTCCGCAATTAGACGGACAAGCTTTTATCTAATTGCATTTTAGTCCAGCGCGTATAATTTGTAATTAGTTAATGCTGCTTCCCTTACCTCCTCTCCTCACTCCTTGTTTCTTGCTTCCTCTTAACGACCCTTCGAATTACGAACAAAATATTTTTGAACATGTTTTCGAAAATGTTTGCTAGCATTAATCTTATGAGTGCCGATTAAAATGGCTTATGCGGACTATAATTAAAAATGTTTTAGAGATTGAGTACAGAATGCAACATCACTGCAGATTTATCCAAATAATTTCACAGAACGACTTTCAATTAGCGTCATAATTTTTATTGTCGACCAGATTCAATTAGATTTCTCCGAAACTACGAGACTAGCGAAAGAAGAGTATTTTCCTCCGACTTAATTTCGTTTTGCCGAAAGGATTTGCAAAATCTCAGTATTTTTGCTAGAATTTAATTTAGTTAGCATGGTCCCTGTGTAGTCAGCAAATTCCCAAGAGCTGCTAATTGCAAAACATGAACAGCATGTTAAATTAAACGTGGTATACTTGATCCGGTTGTGCTACTTTTATTGCACTGGAGCTAGCCAGGGTGGATGGAAATAAGTACGCAGGAAGACGTCATAAGATTGCAACATATTCTAGCCTCCGTCCTAGTGTAAACTGCAGCAGATGAGGACATAGCAACGTCATAAAAACTAATGTAACGTTGTACGACTGGTGAGAACAACATGTACACAGGTCCTTATGCAGATATTCGATGTGTACTTACCAGTTTTTCAGAAAGGATCTCCATGCTTGGTGAAACTCAATAGTCCAACAGTTCAGCTTATGATAGGAATAATAACAAAATAATCTTGTGATTGACCTATGCAGATGTTATGGAAGTGGAGGATGGAAGGAATTAATTTACGTAGTCTTAGAAGGAAGAAACGTCTTAGAACTGAGATTGTGCTACAGACAAAACCGGACATAAAATGAATTACTGAATCCCTACATCCCATTTAAGTATTGCAGTTGATGATAATAAAACAGTGTTAGTACGAAGTAAAAAAGTGTAAAAAATGAGTTGTATTTGTCTTTAGCGTAAGAACGAAATAAGAAGTTCTTCAAACTTAGAACAACAGGAATTCAACTGATATTAAAAATCGAACAGAATAAATGTAAGGAAAAAAATTCAACTGAAGTAATCGCGTTTTCGCCGTAAGATTTGTCTTGTAACGGTTTTGTTCTTAGTTATATTTGTTTCGTTTTTACTTAATTTTTTTTCATTCGTTCTTTCGATGATAAAAAGCAAATTTCACTTTTGCTTTAAACCTTTTTAAACTCTAGATGAAATCTGAGAGTATTATAAGTTTTATCCAACCCAAACTTTTTCTAAGACATAGAACGGAGCCTCGGACGAAAAATTATATATTTTTTCCTATTTGTTCGGGTACCTGGCATACAAAAGTCCTTAAGGCACATGTTCCACAATATTTAAATTGTTCCAGATAAAGGTTTAAATATGCTGGAAAACGAGTGAGTCTTGTCTTTTCTGCAGTCTTCTTGTGAAAGTTGTTGGAAAGGAAACATTTTGCTTTCGGTGATTTATCTAAAGTTTTAAAAAAAAGAAATTGAAAACGGTGGATATTGTCTTTCAATTCCGAGGAGCACTCAAAAGAAACTCTTTAAAAAAGAGAAAACTAAATTCGCACTTCTTAAGCTGCTTTATCCCTAACTACAATATAAATCGCAGTTCGAAATTTAGTTTATAGTATCGTACGATTGGCTTTTAGCCTATCGTAACTGTGATTCAAAATTTCAAAATTCTAGGTCAAGGCGTTCTTGATTTATCATTCGGACAGACGGACGGACGGACGGACGGACGGACGGACGGACGGTCGGACGGACGGTCGGACGGACGATCAGACGGACGATCGGACGGACAGCAATCATATTTTCGGGTTTTTGGCCACAACTGAACAAAATAATAATAAATATATAACTTTTTTTCGCCCGACGCTTTGTTCTATTCTTTACAAAATTTCAGGCTGGATTAAACTTATAACTTATAGACATCTGTGTGGGCGCAACTTTATTACTGTTTGTGTGGAAGTGTGGAAGAAAATTGCAATCAATATCCCATCAGACCTAAAAACAGAATCCACGAAAACGATTACACGGAGAAAAACATCAATCCAATTTACTATTGGTTTTGCCTCAATCTAATTATTTACTGAATTTTATTTTAATTTACTGAATTGATCAGACTCGGAAGACAATCAATTTTATCGAACTTTGACTAAATCTATTTTACATCACCAGATTTCGACAACTAGATTTCAAAATCTCAAAAATCGTTTACATCTCTTTCAAAAAATTTCTTTGATATTTAAAAATGTTTTAATCGAACTGTGTTTTACTTGAAATCCTGGCGAACCCTTAGCTCGCAAGATTATTCAAGGAAAATATACTGATTGATATATCAAGAACGAGAAATAGCTTTATTTTTTGTTTTATGTTTGCCGCCAACATAAAAAAAACCTGTCAACCTTCAATAAATAATAATATTGCGACCAGACTACTAATTTTTTGCTTCAATTCTAATTACTTTTTCCACGCATACCAAAATCAATAACATATCGAATTAACCATCGATATTTCGTAGAATGATTCGCAGATATCAAATTTAATGAGTGGTATTTTATTTCTTGGAAGATGTCCTTCAAACTTGTCGTTAATGATTCTTGCTAATAGCAAAGTTTGGTAAATTAAAGTTTGTTCAACATTGTGACAATACTAAATTCTCTGTCTCGTCATAACAATAAAAATGTATAAAAACTTTATTGATGAAAGGTCCTTTAATGAGGACATTAAAGATTTTTTTTATATAGTCGATTTCTGTATCGGTTTTAAACGTAAGAATGAAAATTTAACACAATTACATTTTTTCACGTTCTTGTTAAGCAAGCGTGTTTTTTTTGTAGGATAAATATGTAATCTTTTCATTTTTATACAATTTGAGAGTATTATAAGTTTAATACTGCCCAAAAGTTTGTAAAGCATAGAACCGAGACTCGGATGAAATAAAGTTATACATTCTTTTTTGTTTATTTGGCAAAAAACTCAAAATCCGCTTGTCCATCTGTTCGTCTGTCCGTCTGTGTGTCTGTCCGTCTGTCCATTTGTCCGTCTCTTCGTTTGTCCTTCTGTCCATCTGTCCGTACGCACGATAGCTCAAGAACGCTCGAACCTAGGATGTTAAAATTTAGAGTCTGGATATTTCGTCGAATTTGTAAGGCTGAGTTCATTTAATGGGCAAAATCGTCCTACTCCTTGTACAAATTTTACTTTTCTTCAACTAAATAGGAAAAGTTTAATAAAACAGCTTAATAAACTTTCATCTTTTATATGTCTTCGGTCGTTTTAGTTAACTTAAGAAATAAAAAAAACAAACAAAGTTCACTTTATAGCGAAACCACATGTAAACATTAAATACACCGAGTATGTACGAATTGCTCTCGGTTACTCCAGAAAAAAGTCATTTCAGTCACAAGATGAACAATTTGTGATAATTTCGCTTGAAGCTATGTGACATAATCCGCATCAAAGGAGTTAAGCTAACGAAAGTCGGTTTCCAACTTAAATAAATTCTCTTTTCAGAAACTGAATATTAGATCAAAGAAGCTTCAATGCTTCGCGATAAGCGCACCAGTTGAAGAAATTTCACATAGAGAAATAGCGCAAATCCCTCGTAGTGATTAAAAGATCTAGTGAAAAGAACACATTTTGTACGCTAAGCGATGAGATTTACCAGTCCGGATTATGCGAAAAGTTTTGTGTGTTACTTGTGATTAAGGCGCAATTATTGCAAAGAGTTGCGGCAAGGATTCGAAGGATTTTTCCAAGAAACGTTAGTACTTGGGGACAAACTTCGTGATTTTCAGAAAATTAAAATAAAAATCCACCATCAGAACGAAAACGTCCTTTAATTTGGAGCCCATTTAAAGTGCAAAAATCAACATTTAATCACTTTGCAATCACTTAACCGCCACTTTTCGGAAGAAATGCGATACTTCGTCTCAGCGTCCCGAAGCCTTAATATTATCGAAACGCGACCAAATTCCATGGATTTATGTTTTATGGTGCGTTCTTAGTGTTTTTTATGCACTGCAAATATTGGCAATAAATTAAAATTCAGTTATATCCTCGGTAGAAGTCCTTAGCATTATTCGATTTCCCATTTATTTTTTTTTCACAATCGGGTTTTTGTACGCGACGCGAAAAGCAAACGATCCAAGGATTTTGGGGAGCTGCTAAGGAGCTGTAAGAAAAACGGGTGTCAGTAAATTTCTCAATCGATTATGCTAAGGAGTCATCATCGTCGTAACACTACGGAAGCGATAAGGGCAGCAATCCGTGATGAAACGGATATTAAGAAGTTTTACGGGTTTTCGCCTACCAATGACAGCGCCCCGAAGACAGAATGTTTTGATATAATGCCACAATCTCGGGGGGGTTCTTTTCGAGGGAAAAAACAACAATTTCCTCTGATATTCGCCATGAAAATACAGAAAATCTCAAGAATTTTCAGAATTTTGCGTAAATTTAGAATTCTGGGAAGCAATTAATTAATTTTATTGCGATGCTGAACATATTTTTCCTTATTATTCTTGAATAATAATCTATTGGGCTCGACCAGAAATAGCTGAAATACCTCATAAAAGGGGTGATTTCCCTATGTCAGAAACAGCTTAAGTTTGGTATGTACCATACTAGAGAAGAAACTACAAAAAAAAATCAGATTCGCACTGGTCTACGATAGTAGCGCAAAAAAGATGTCATTGAAGAGGAGGTGTTTGTTTTCACATCGAATTAAATTTATTTCAGCGCATTCTTTATAGGGTGGCACACAATGAATCACCCTATTGGAAGATGTTATAGCTTTAGCAAATGGCGGCAACTGTCAGCTTTGTTTTGATATTTGTGAAGTAAACAGATGCAGAATACACGTCGACAAGCCATAGAACGCTATACTCCTCAAGATCGCGGAATACTCGTGGCGCACGATTCAAAAACAGACAAAATTCATAGCATGTTTTCAACTTTCAGCGGTTGTCGACGAGCTAGGCCATCATAACTCACAAACAGGTAGCGCCACCAATGGTTTCCATTATCAACAACATAGAGATATATACTGAAGATGAAAAGTAGCGATTGAGTTGAAGGCGGACGTCGTCGCATTCACTTACACGCAAAACAACAACAATTGACATAACGAACCTGTTTTGTGTCACTCACCTCACGCTAAAGCAACAACAACGACCCTGTTTTGTCACACTTCTCATCGTGTTTTTGGCTTCAAAGCGCTTTATGGTGCATTTACACTCAGCGTTTGAGGCGAGCCTCTATCCCCACCAAAAAATCAACCAATCAGATGGCTCGTGGAGTCGCAAGAGTCTAACATTCTTCAACTTTTTCTCCGACGCACGCTTCCATATGTGTACACACATACAATGAACTGTGGCAGCATGCACTTCGCAGCTCATCGTATTTTTGTCGTTTCGCACTCATAGGCAAGTTGTGCCGCAGAGGCATGTTGAGTGTAAATTGCTTTCAACACAGCAAAGAACACAGCCGACGAAAACCGGTTTGCAATGGCCTGATGGGGGTAGAGGCTCGCCTCGAGGCGAGCCTCAGGAGTGAGTGTAAACGCACCATTATACAAAACCGGTGGGTTGTCGTCTCCAGTAGCTCTATGATCAACAATAAAGAAATTGTGAAAAAAGCTACTCAATTAATTTCAATTGATCGACTTACGCGCAACAAGCATCCTTTAGTTCTACCTGTTTTCTCAAAAAAGGTATCAGCCTCTCGCTCCTCAACTTCGCCCTAACTAATTTTCAAAACTCGTAAAATACCTTCAAGATGCACGTTTACAACGTCATATATAATTTACGATTTACCTATCATCAAGTCGTAATCGATACCTGAAGTATGAAAATGTAAATCACGAGGAGCACTTAAAATAAAATACTATGGAGGAGTCAGTACAAGGGGTGGAGCGGGCGAAATGCTGAAGAAAAAAGTCCAACTTGTGAACAAAGTAGTTGAAGTGCGGTTAATTGAGTGGGCGTAAAACTCAATATAAAGTTGATAGGGCACAAACATCAAATACACTTGGAAAATAGAGAGGGAGTTCGGTGTTTACTCAATGTCGGGATACGTAGGTACTTCATAATGCGGTGAGAGTATGTTAGCGTTACGTAGTCATACACACGGTACATATGCTGCGGAATCGGTGAAAGTTGGAATTCTGCCAGGTAGGGAAAAACGAAAATCAGGTTATACTCGTATTTACCTCATACCTAATTTGCCGTTAACACAATTGTTTAGTTATACTACGCTCTCAAATAAGTTAAATATATTAAGTATGTTTGTAATTGAAGTCATTGGTATGAACTCGTAGGTAGGGTTATGTTTTATACAATTTATCTACATACCTACGTTTGTCATGAATATTAGAATAAGGAAGGTGCATATCGCACTATGAGATGACAATTGTCGTAACTTCCAAAACAGTTTTTCGGATAATTGCAATTGCAAAAAATTGTGTCTAATGTTATCTATTTTTTTTTTAAATAATAATTTGGTTTGTTCTAAACACAAAAAAGGATTTTGATATTGTAAATAATTGTTTTTATTTTTTGAAATTATGCCTGTGATAGCATTTCTTGGGAACAGTAAAACTGTTGTTGGCTAAATAGCGTCTAATACTACGTTTACATGGAGAATCAAAAGATCGAAAGATCGAAATTTGGATCGCGTTTATGACAACACCGGATCGAAAGATCGAAACATGGGCAAATCGAAGAAATGACGAACGACATAACCGGTTTCGATTCGATCCAGGTCAAGAGGTTGGTACGGATCGAGTCGATCTCATTTCAATCCGATCTGCGTCTACATGCGATTTTAGAGGATTGAATCCGGATTCAATCCTCCATGTAAACGTAGTATAAATGGTAAGAGATGGTGGTTCGAAAGTGTTCTATTGAAAAGAGCGTTAAAACATACATGAGAATCAATCCAAAACCTGAAAATTGCCATTAGTTAACTTAAAAGAAGTATTTGAACATTTGATACGTTTGACCGCTTTAATTGACCTCTTTAGTTCGCCCACTACACGAATTATAATTCGTTCTACATGTTTGCCATTAAAAATAGAAAATGGTACACATTTTTATCAACGAGAACGCGATTATTTTTATCAAAAATTTGACATAATTTAGCGCAATTTTTACTATCGTCTGCACGCGTCAGTTAGTGTCGCAATGTCAGTGAAACACACACCAAAAGCATATCTTAAGGGCTCATATACTCCTAAAATTTTCAAAAAATCGACTTTTTTTTTTTTACAGATTTTTTTTTTATACTTTTAAGAATTAAAAAAAAATTAGAATTTTGAAAATTCCACTCCATTACAAAGTTATAACAATAAATGTGACCAGACATCGGTTTGGAGCGGCTGATTGCTGCGCCACTCTCAACAGCAACGTTTAGCATTTATTTTTTCGCAAAAGCTGGGTTTCATAGAAAACAAGGTCATTTATAGGACCATCTGTAAAAAACACCAAGATACAAGAGTAAGAAGGTGTACAGTACGAAGCCGGAATGGGAGACTAGCCGTAATTTCACGTTGTACCTACCAAAAACTTTTAACGCATTTTTCTCGAAACCTTGTTTTTAGACATGGTCGGCACGATAATTCAGTCAATTTTCAATATTTTTCAACTTTTTTTTTTTTAAATTTTGATAACTATTTTCTCTATAGTCTGACGATTAATTTTTTGCTTGGAAATTTTTTTTATAAATTATTAAACGCAAATTTTGAAAAACTGATTACTAAAGTTTGAAATACTGTAACTTATTTATTTTTGAAAAAAAAAATTCCCTCCGTATTATTTTTGGTGAAGATGATGCCGACCAGGAAGCGCCATGGTTTTCATACGTAGTCCATTTATACCCGTAAAAAACAGATTAAATATTAA
This sequence comes from Beris morrisii, assembly GCA_951812415.1. Lineage (NCBI taxonomy): Eukaryota > Metazoa > Arthropoda > Insecta > Diptera > Stratiomyidae > Beris > Beris morrisii. The sequence continues at coordinate 24,428,178 of OX638311.1, forward strand.
AAAAAAAATTTTTTTTTGTAGTTGATAAGATATGTGAACTCAACAATTAATTTTTTTTTTCACCATATAACCTTTATAATAATTTTTCAAATTTACTCTATTTTCAGCGCGTGCAGGGGTATGTGAGCCCTTAAGGAAAGCATAGGCGTAGGACTCTGTTTTACGTTTTACGATCGGCTGCAAGCCAATCGTATACTACTTTAGATAAAATATTGAACTCCGATTTATATTGTAGTTGGGGATACAACAAAGGAATGACGCACACAAACGACTAGTCTGTCGGTCTTTATCACAGATAAAAACTATGGTGGATGTTAATATCTACAAAAAGTTAAATTTCGGATTACGGATTACAACCGTCTTTAAGAGTCTTAGAGCAGTTTATACTTCAAGGAGTTCTTAAAGAACATTAATCTGGTCGCTTGATTTTCTTCAGCACATATTTTAAGGACTATTGTATTGGAGCTTCCCGAAGGAGTTAAAGGATGTTACTAATTAATGAACTCAGTCTTGGCTTTAACTTCAAACTGGTTCCTGTAAAATTTAATCTTATATTATTTATAAAGGATTTTGTAACTTGCATACATTTGTGAAGGTCGCGATTTTGTAACTTGATTGCATTTTTGAAGGACGGGATGAACTTTTCTGATTTCATATTCGGATTTTTAGCTGCAAAATATTGAAAACTTTATGCGTGCAAAATTTCTAGTTCCTAACTCAAAACATTAATAATCGTGAATACGTCTTTTAAGGACTCTTGTATGGGAGGTACCCGAAGAAGTGAAAGGATATCGCCCATTAAAGAACTTAGACTTACTTTTTCCATTTTGCAAGTGGTGACAAAATTTTCACTTTTCCCCGCATCGGTTTCCTCCATCCACATACGCATACACCAGAACAGTGTGGAAGTCTCTCGACTCTTCTCGCATGCAGAGGATACTTTCGGTAAGCTCTACACACACCACCGAATATTCGAGAGAGCTTTAGACTGAGGTGCAGGCAGATCTTGCATATGATACAGTAGTTTTCTGAAGCGTTGAAGCGACAGTCAACGAGTATTACGCGGATGTGTTAGTAAACGCGATTTTTTGATTGAAAGCAACGATCGAGGGTGATCGAGTTGTATATAAAATTGGCCAGCGTTGTCAGGAGTGCGATTATTACGACGAACCCAATATTATAATTACATTTTTTTCGTTCGAACTGGGTTAAATTTATAATAGTCAATAATTTCATCTAGAGTATGAAAATCTATTGGTGTTAAGATTATTATATTATAACAAAAAATCCTTTTCTTTTTGTTTTGAAAATCTCGAAGCAACACATGCTATACTCGTACAGCACTAAATCTGCGATACCGAATAAGTACTTATGTTCAGTACTAAATGAATTTAGTTTAGCTAAGTTTGGTCAGTACTGGAAATGTTCCCCTGAAGATTTACAGTGAGTGAATAAGCGTTCCGCTAGTATAACTGTGAAGTATTCTTCTCTCCAAATAATACTAAAGTTGTCCGTAAAAGCGTTAACATACTCGTACATAAGTTAAGGTTAGAATTTATTTATTTTTTAATTTCAGGGTCCTATTATTCGAAAAATAAAAGTAAATCCATCTCCTTTCAAAAAATGAAGATAACGCTATTCGCCAGCAACGTCCATAATATTGGAATGCAAATTACACTTCAGCACATATTTTCATCCCCCACAATAAAGCTAGACGTTTTATAGCCGCAAGAACATATTAATATCGCAGAAGCCAATCATTTTCGAAATTTTACGATATTATTCTGCACTATGGAGAATGAAACTCGAATCGTGAAATGTGTGTATTTGATGTTTCACCCTAATTCCTTATACCCGGCCTATATACCAATTCGGGGGAATATTACACCCTTTTTCGTTGAAATTCAAGCGTTTTTGTCATTCGTCAAAATTATTTTACAGCCCTTTTTTTGGTGAATATGCTTGCGAACAGGCGATTTTATTTCTTCATATGCAAATGTTACATTTTGCTTGTCTACCTCGCAATAAAATAATCATGTCATATAAAATTTTAGCTTTTTGTTTGTATAAAAATTATTACTGTCGTCACTGTGTCTCCTAAATATTTGAGTAATAATAATTGAGGGCTTTTGTCAGTTGTTTGCATATCAATATGCATGTACATAATTTAAACACTATGGAAAAAAGTATTGTAGGTACTATACGCGGAATAATTTTTTAGGGGTGTCGGTGAGCAGAGGAAGAGGATTTGGTGCATACATAGAAAAAAATTGCTAGTGGTATCACCTTATAGCATAGGTTATACAGCACAGAGTGTATTGCAAGAATACCTTCCACTTCTTACCAGTGCTGGTTATTAATTAACTATGCGAGGAAAAATTTATTCGCAAAACAATTTGCTCAGCTGACCAAAAATTTAAAAACAATGTTTTTCAGCGTTGACTCATACATACGAAAACAAAAAACTCATAGTTTGCCTCCGGCAGTATATTTTCACATTTGGCTGACACGGCTACGAGGCGATTTTAAGATGATTGTTTATGTCATCGCTCGTCACCCATTGTAAATAATGGATTAGCTCTGAACTGAACTATTTGAATGATTTTCAGGATAGGCCTAATTTTAAAGGATATAAACATAATTAACTACATCTTTTATCTTGAAATGGAGTAAGGCATGCTAGTTTCATATGAAGTACACGCCACATTTAGCTGACACAGCTACATTCAGTACTGACTTTAGGAATTCGCATAATTTATTTATACAATACTGTAATTTTTTATTTGAAATGCTAAGAGGTTTGACCCAACTTTTGATGGATTTCAGATAATTACGAAAATTGAAAATACGATGAAAATTTTACTATCTTCTGACTACTATGTTTTTTAAGTAAACTACAAACATAATAGTTTGTAATACATCAATAATCAATAATCAATGGCACAACAGCCCAAATTGGGCCTAGGCCTTGAAGTAATGCTAGAGTTGCTTCATTACTAGACCAACAGAACACCAGGAGGTGAAGTGGTCAGCCACACGCTCGTCCGTGATTATTACCCAGATTTTAACTCAGGTACTCATTTACAGCTGAGTGGACTGGTAGTCCGGCACCCAATCCCGTTCTCGAAAATTACTTGTCGCCAAGCAGATTCGAACCTGGTACCAGGTGCACCGAAGGCAAGTGCTCTAGCCACTAAGCCACCCAGACTACATCAATACATCAATATTAAGCTAAAATAATTTTATTTGTTTGGCTAAAATCATTAATGTGCTGAATTCTTCAACTTCTTCGTGTTTATTGTTCGTTTCGGTATTTATTCTCTGTTTCGGTATTTATTGAAAGAGGGTGGCACCAAGTTTAGACAGTGTTTAGGGCATCGGTAGGCTTTAATATGACCCTGATTCTAAGCTTAATTCAGTATTTTGACAATACTAAATTTCTAGTCCTTTACAATTTTAATTCGGTACTGAAATACAGAATTGCTTCAGAACTAGGTTAATCATACCGATGCAATCCAGAAAAAAATTAAATTTTATTTGAAAATCATGTTTCAATCCGCAGCATTCAGTACTGAAAATAGATATCGTTTCATCAATGTCCCGAAGTTGTTTTGGCGGTATTCAATCCAGCGTTATTAAGAATTTCATTCATTATCAATTAAAATGTCCAGTACTACAAGAACAGTACCCAGCTGAAAATATTATGCGGGAGCTAAGATGTCGAAATGTGGCGGGCAGCCTTGGAAGGCGTGTATTGATAACTTTAGAATGCTTCAAACTACAAATCTAAGATTTGAAACACGTTACAGAGTGAGGTAAAACATTGAATATCAACGAAATCGAGCTTCCACACAAAAATTTCTTTAAAACTATGATCATTCATCTCTAAAACGAGAAAACTCAAAAAATCGTTCGAAATTTGAATCAAATTTCTCGAGTTAGTTTTGAGTTTAAAGTAAGGTGAATTTTGTTAATAGTTAAAACCCACCAAATCTAGAGAATCATTTAATTGTGCAGCCGCTAATATTTTGATTACGTTATGATTTTTAAGTCGAATTAATTAGAAAGGGTAATTATCAAAAATATAAAACGGACGTACTCCCAGTTTTCTTCGGTATAAATTTCGTTCAAAAGACAGAAATAATTCATTTGTTCTTCGCTCGGAAAATTAATTCAAATCTACTCCATTGTCCTGGGCGCTTAAGATAAATGTTTTCACGTTCAAAATTGAATGTCATGCTATTAAATCTTAAATTATGAAATTCTTCTGGCACGAATAGCACAACTGATTGACGAAATCAACTTTCATGCAATTTTCAATCGAAAGTGCATCCTTGGCAAATGTACGAATTTCCCAATCCACTTTATACCTGTTGATTTTTCCGACTATTTAATGCAAATTTCTTCAAGGCATACTACGTCCTACACATCATCGATATGTTTGCCGTGTGCCAAGAAGCTGGGCCAATGATAAGCTCTCTATAGTAGCACGAATCAATCAATATATGTACATCTGAAAAAAGATGCATATTTTTTTGCTCACGGCTATCAAGTCGATTTTTTAATTGAATCCCTATCAATTTCTTTTTTATAATTTACCTTTAACTGGAACCGTGTTTACAAAAATAATATGATGAAGTTCTGCTTCATTCCATGCATCGGATCTGGTAAATTCGAACTTCATCACAGGAAGCAGTTTCGTTTGATTTATCACTTTTTAACGCTACTAAATATCGATCAGGTTTCCTTTGCAGCTTCTTTATTGCTGCGTAAGATGCCACAAAAACAACAATTAATTTTTGATATCAAAAGAAATTGGGATTTTATGGCGAGATTGTAGCTCAAGAAGATAGAAAGAATCTCGTTTGGAAAATTTCTATGGAAAGTCATAAGGTACGGTAAGTTTAGCATCGATAGGTCAGAGATAGAGTTTTCAATTGAACCGGTGTGCAACTGAGAATTTACTGCAAGCATTGTTCGAAGCAATTCAACAGGAACGTATCCCAGTTTAATTAAATTTCATTTTTATCTCTAGATAGGATTTTGTTAGCAACATACCAGCGAGATGAAACCAACAACTCGTGATAGTATGTAGTCGTTTCTCGGAGCTTGAATATATGTATCAGGGCTGTAGTACTCGTATCTAGCAGATAAACCACCCGTCCTATACATGTATAGCGGCTGATACCAACCCTGTAATATTCTCCAATAATCCCACATAGTGGACTTGACCCTTGCATTTTGACCATCCAACGCGCTATCGGCCTTCAGTACTAGACTGAATTGATTTCCTGTGGATGATTTAGCAGAAGATTTACGGGTTTGTTGTAACTCACAGTTCGAATCCGGAATGAGTTTTATTTCATAGCAAGTGCCGGCTTTTTCCTGGATCCGCAATGCGATCTCTGGACTCGGACTGATCCCTGTGTCGGTCGCTTCGGGGTTCAGTTATTTGTCAATTTCTGACAAATTAATTGAATCTCAGGGTAGCTTTATGGAAATTGGAACAAAATGTGGCCTGAATGCAGTGCGAATCCAATGCAGTCACCAAATCACCGAGGATTTATTGATAGTGGCCAATCATCCTTGAATCATGCCTTTATGATACTTTCATATATAAAAGCAATCCAATTTTCTGTCCTCAAAGTCCAAATTAGACACAAATTAGATTCAAGTTGTCGAAAGTTCTGAGGTGCAAAGAAAGCTCTTGTCGAATTTACTTGGACAGATTTAACATTATCATCGTTAGTACGTTCGAAGATGCTTCTCCATTCGAATGAAAAAATAAACGAAATGGAAGAGCTCTAGATTTAGGGGTGATGTAATTGCCGGGGTATTTCTCGAGACAAGATAAAATATGCGGAAGTACAAGAGGCAAGTTTATTACTAAAACTAATGCCGATAAGAAGTTAATCCTGTCGACGAGGTGTTTCTACACGGCTACAACGTTCTTCGAAATTTGCCATTACGAACATTTGCTCGGGGAAAGTTTTAGTTTATGGAGGCTACATAACTTTTCACGAATCTTCCAAGGGACACGGCATAAAGTTTATTCCATTTAAATTTATGTTTCGATTTATAATGTTCCGGTGTTATTACATTATTGTGACTGTTGCTATGATTTTCGTACAATTTGCAACATTGGAGTTTGGTAATTTCATATTTTTCCATATTTAGTTCGGAGGAGCAAAGCTTCTGCAGTAGGAACGGTTCCGTTGAGTTCTGGATTTATCGGATAATGTACTTGGATGTGCCTAGGTGGTGAAGATACTTATCATTTGCAAGGAGCGTAACGTTTGGAAGCAAATTTCAGATGGAGGATACTTCTAGTTAATTTAGTGGAGTAAAACAGTTTTCCATGGGAATAATTCTAAAATAATTCTTTCTGTAATATGTGTTTGTATATGCATATATTGAAGAGTTTTAGTAAAAACTGCACTATAAATTCCACATAGAAGCCATTTTGTTACGTTAATTTAATAAAAAAATCATGTAAGTGATAACTTTATTATTTTTCAATGAAGAGAAGTATTGTGATCGACCGGAAATTTCGAAAAAAGACCTAATATACCCAAGCAAAAAAAATCCGTCTGTCCACCGGAAACGCCATACGAAAACGCCTTTGAAGAATCGGATCTCACATACCCGTTTAGATGTTGTGCTTAATTCGTGGGTAAATTCAGAGGTCAATCAATAGTCGTGTTTTTACACTAGATTAGGTTCATCGTTATCACTTAATGTATGAAAATAATGGTCCGGATAGAATATTGCAATCTCTGAGTTAATATGTTCTTCGTTTAAATTTTGACATACAGAAGGCGCTCCTGAATAATTTTTTTTATTTTGAACTACCAATTTACCGGCATAAAAATAGGAAGAAAATATAATTTATTCTGACAGGATCCCATATCACGGAGGGTGGTGAATTAGGAGTGATGATGGGGTGGGTGGAAAGCTACATATTCCCATTTTCATATCTCAACAGCTAGTAATGATAGAAAGCTGAAAGTCGCTATTGCTACAGGGTCATAGTAGGGACGCGCTTCTTATAAGGGCTAGCAAATACTTTGGAGAGCGGGCGCAGTATTTTCTATGTTTCAGAAACGATATGCAAGAAAGTTAAAATTGAAAGTAGTTTAAGTAACCAAACTTCTAACATTACATTGACGTACGCAGGTGAGGCAAAACAATTTTCGATGCAATTGCGGTGAACTCATTTTCACGAATTTTCGGACTCATCATCTATCTATATACATATAAAAATGAATGTTTGTCTGTCTGTTAGTCTGTTTGGAGGATGGAAGATGGAGGATAGTGGATAGAGAATGGAGGATGGATGATGGAGTTTGGGGGATGGTAGATGGAGGATGGTGGATAGAGGATGGTGGATGGAGGATGGGAGATGGTGGGTGAAGGATGGTGGATAGAGGATGGAGGGTAGAAGATGGAGGATGGTGGATAGAGGATGGTGGATGGAGGATGGAGGATTGAGGATGGTGGATAGAGGATGGAGGATGCACCTCAATAACGGGAAGCAAGACTAGAAACCACTGGCTTTGCAGCGTGAATAACGGGAGAAACAGGAGCAATGGATAAACGGGAGAAACGGTGAGAAGGACGAGATCAACAGGAGCAACGAGAGTAACAGGGGCGATAGAACAACGTGAGCGTAGCGAGCGTAGTCGCGGTACGCGGCTAAGCCGCTCAACCGATTTTGATCAAATTTTCAGGGAACATGTAGATTGAGGATGGTGGATGATGGATGATGGATAGAAGATGGAGGATGGTGGATAGAGGATGGAAATTAGAGGATGGAGTAACGGGAGCAACGGAGTAACGGGAGCAACGGAAGCAATGGAGCGACGGAAGTAACGGAGCAACGGGAGTAACGGGAGCAACGGATGCAAAGAGAGAAGTAACGGAGCAACGGGAGCAACGTAAGCAACGGAAGAAATGGAAGCAACGGGAGTAACGATAGTGTAGCACCAAACAAACGTGAGCGTAGCTACGGTACGTGTCTAGTATACTATATAAGCGTTAATAAATCATTCTTAGGTCGTTTTCGAATACTTTACTTCGTCTACGTCTCGTCTATTTATAACAGTTAATGACGTCAGACATAGCAAAGCTGTGTCTCAATTCCTTTTCGGTTCGTGTCTTGACTACTTTTACGACAGCTGAGCTATCAGTCAATCTTAGCAAACGTAGAAAAATTCAAATTTTCCTATAGAATTTAATTTAATATTTGATTTACGAAATGTCAGATAAGCATCAGCTGAGCCATTTTGACGGTTTAGCTAAGTTTTTTCTAAACTGTTATAATAGCAATGCTATGCTGTGACGTCAACATAGACGTAGACGTAGACGAAGCAAGGTATTCGGAAATGACCTAAGTATTTTTCGATATTCAAGCCATAAGACAGAGTAAATTGGTTGTTTGTCGTTTTATACGAATTCCGACATATCTATTAAGTCTAAGGCTAGCCGCACACTGAAAGAGTAAAAACAGTTTAAGTCAAAAACGTTTCTGACTAAACATGACTATGTCGCTGTTTCAATAGGAATTCAATGATCAGAGCACACTGATTAGTCGAGCTCGCTTCAAGGCACGCAACTAAGCAGTGTGCTCTGATCATTGAATTGCTATTGAAACAGCGACATAGTCATGTTTTGTCAAAAACGTTTTTGACTAAAACTATTTTTGCTCTTTCAGTGTGCGGCCAGCCTAAAGGGATATCGAATTGTTTTTCACGAATTCCTTGTTTTTACTTGAGGGGGCTCTTAATGACAACACCAAGAAGTATTTTCGGAGTTTCTTGATATTCAACATAAGTGGAGATTTAAGTTTATATCTCTCAGGTCCGATGGGATATCGATTTATTATTTGTCCTTGGCCTTATTAAATTATCGCCTAAAAAGCAATTTTAACATTTTTTGTTTTTTCCAATCTCCAAGGGAGCGAAAAGGAGTTAACTCATTAAATATTTACATTAACGGGCTTATTACATAAATACATAAAAATTACATTTGTCGATATTTTACTACGTCGAGGGGTATGAGAGCGGAAAACGAAAAGATATATCAAGAGAGTTCTAGGGTTCAAAGTAAAAAAAAAAGCCCGAGGAAGTAGAAACCAATTCCATGTCTTATATATGACCGAATTCGTTAAAACGTGTGTAACACCTTTTATACCCTCTTAGTGAAAAAAATCCTGAAAACAGTTCTAGGCGATTATAAAACAAGCCCATGGAAATGAAAAATTATTAGAGATATAATCAGATCTGAGGAATATGACTGAATTCGTAAAAATGCATACAACCACTTGACACCCCCTTTAGGGGTCGAATTGCAAAAAGTTATCAAAACACTTTCTAGTCATTTATTTATGAAGAATCCGCTGAATAAAAATTAATTTAATATTTCGGAAGACCTAAGAGATATGGCGAAATTCGTGAAAATATATGCATACGTGAAAATATATGCACTGATTATTTTGTCTCCTTTCCGTACGCCAATGGATATCTCAAAATTTTTTTCATCTAAATTGCTTCTCTAGTAGATTTACATATACTCACCAAGCTCCAACTTTCTAGCATTAGCCGTTCTATTGATAGGACAAAACACTCCCCACCCCCGTATTATTATGGGTTTTATGATAGGTTCTTGAGATATAAAAATCGAAACTCTTTCTTTTTCACCCTCAATCTCAGCTTTTGATCGCCTTTTGTGAACATCGGACTATTTTTTATCTGTTTTGGTGTCTTAAACGCGAGATAAAGGTAACATTTTTTTTCAATTTCTGATCGATTACGAAATTTGTGCAACTACCTGTCCCATAGTTGTTAACTCCTTAAAGATTTTGCTTTGTCAGCACTGGCCTATTTGGCCGGATAGATTACCTAAGTTTGCGACCTGAATCTCTACAGGTACTGAAACTTAAAATTGAACACTTTAATAAATTATCTGCCGACATGAATTAAAATATTTTTCATTCCAAAAAAAAAGGGTTTATTTGCATGCGCTCATCTCATTACCTCCTTTTAGCACCTGTGTTCATAATATCTTTTTAATTATCGTGTAATGTCGTGTATGTTTACATACCTGTACGCAAAATTTGGCACATTTCGACGAAGCCTACATTTTATTAATTTTAAGTAGGGAAAAATTATATTTGTAAAATCCTGTGAAATTCGTTATTTCATAATCCAGTCTACGTGCCACTTTGCCATAATTTCATATCGTTGTTTTGTTACTTATTCATTACCTGAGCAGGTTCACATGTTTCTAATGAATGTGTTAATTTCGTATGCTAATAAAAGTTTGTGTATTTTGCATTTCCATAGGATAATTTCCATCCAACATATGTGGAATCTATCGGACTACTACACGTGTCTCAAGGAACCGCTTTTCACCCCATTTCTTGTGCAGGAGCAATAAAAGGAAGGCTTTTAATATTCCAGCGGGCGTCGATAGAGTTCTATAGAATCGCGCATTGTTAACATATTTTAAATAGAAATTTCAATATTGCCACCCACAATATTCTGCTGGGAGTTGCCAGAGCGGATTGCCAAGGAAGATGCACGGTATCCTCTATGGGAAAGTAAATCACATTTACACGGTCCTATGCACTGTACACATTACTGTGGCTGGTGACATGTCTATGTAAATAATGTTCAACAGATTCACAACGTTTGGAGGGTAGGTACCTTGCGTATCTACGGGAGAATGAATAGAAATTTTACGACTTGGAGAATGTTGTGAAAAGAACGAAGGAAAAAGGAGTCATCGTATGTTCCATAAAGAATAGGTACGTAGTCCTTAAAGCGGGATATTCGGTACATGACTCTTCACAACCATAGCCACGATCCGCCATCCATTCACTGGCTTATTTTCTGCAGATTTCGCCACAAATCCGATGGTATCGTCCTTGTACAAATGTGAACATGAGTTCACATAAAGCCCCTTTAAAGCCCATCAGCCCACCCACCCAAGCATCGACGTCTCCGGCAGCTGTTAACTCGAGTGTACCGTAGCCGTTCAACACCTACAAAATGTTCTACAAGACGTTGTCGTTCTCGTTCAATTTGGTACACGTATTAAGCCAATCATGCAAGGAAGATGATAAAAGTTGTGTGTCCTGATTGACGTTGCCTCCACGCACTACGTCTTGAGGTGAAACTTCTGCTTTCGGGGTACGATTGATAAAAGTGCTTGAATGGAGCCTGACATATCAGATCTATCAGAATTAAATTGATTTGCGGCTGTACGAGGGGAGGACCTTTTCGATGCTTAAAAGGGAGCGATCCGTCAAAAGGGGCTTTCAAAAATTGGTTGCAGTAAATGAACAAGTCGTGGTGGTAATGATATGGAATATCGCGAAAGTTTCTAATTGAAAGCGGAAAGACAGGAAATTTAATACACGTGCTCGCAATTTTCTTATTTTCTTGGATTTTGATGCCGTTACAGGAAGTATCATCCTTAAATCGGAGAATTAAGGGAGAAATAGTCTCAAAGGGAGACAATCCTCAGAGAAGTTAGCTGCTTCGCTAGGAACGTTCTGGATCAGCAGGTAGATTATTGGGCAGATTAGGCGGAGTTTCTTCAATATTAGTTCCTTCCAGATTCATACGAGAACTCGGGTGACCATAACAAATACATGTTCAAGAATACTGATAACTACAGAGAGCTTACTTGCAGTTGAAGGTATGAATATTGTTACATGATACCCTGGCAGCCCACAGAACTCGATCAGTTTCCAGTGAGAAAAACAACAATCTCCTAATACCTAACTGGAAAGCGGAGAAAAACATCCGATTGACCACATGGAAATATCCAATGAGAAGGCGTGGAAAATTCTGCTATAGTTCTCGGCTATACTTAACATTTCCCGAACATTCCACATACACCACCCAATATACGAGAAAGCTCTGGTCTCAACACATGCAGTGTATAAGCACGGCAAAGTTTGCAGCCAAACACAGTTTTTACTACGGTGAACTCAGGCAACAGTCAGTTCTACGCGAAAAGTATTGGTAAAGCGATTTGGATGGGTAGTATAGCGATCGAGCAGCGTTCCCAGTATGAATACGACAAAACATTATTAATTCCATAGTATTTTACTCGAAATCCAAGGTCATAACAACATGATGAAAAGCATATAAGTTCTTCGTATAGCTGCCATACAAAACTTTTATACAAATTACTTCACTCATTTTAAGGAACTCACTATATTGAAGAAATCGTTAATTCACGAATTCGGACTTTTGAAGCAATTAATTTTGAGTAAAATTGAAGTTTAAATTTACTAGTCAGCTCTCACACGAAAGTCCTTAAAACACGTCATCAAGACTATTGGCCGATAACGTCAGAACGCTTCAAGCTAGGAATTTGAAATTTTGCCCAATTCCATATTTCAAAGGTTGTATATAAGAGAATTGATCTGAAGAGCAGTGAGTTAGTTCTTCATGTAGCTGCCATACAATGTTTCTTGGAAAATATTTACATTCATCTTTCGAAATTAACTTTTAATCGAGAAATCGTTAAGCTAGGAAGTCGAAATTTTACAGGATTTACAGGAACTAGATCTAAGTTTAAAGAAGGATTCGTGCACTCTGGTAGCTCCCATACAAAAGTCCTTGAAACACGTGTCCATGAGTGGTGACCGATAACGTCAAAACGCTTAAAGCTACGATTTTTTGTCGCGTTCCAGGTTAGGGGATAAATATGCTGTAAATCGACAGAGCATTTGTTTCAACTCCCATGTGAAAGTCCTGGAGAAAATAAAATTTCAGTTTTGGTGATTTATCTAAAATTCCAGATACGGAATTGAAAATGGAAGATATTGTCTTTGGAATAGCATCCAGACTGAAGTCCACAAAAAATTACATGCGTAGGGGAGAGTTGTGCAAAGTGGGCTAGCAAATTAAAGTGGGGCCCTTTAAAATTTCCAGTATACAATAGCGCCATCTCTTAGCAAAATAAATTATACGATAAAGCTTCATAAATTGACCACAATACACTATAAACGTAATCCACTTTAATTACAGTTCCTTGAATTTTTCTCATTATTACGATTTTGGCACCGTCTGATGTGTTACTTTATTATTTAATAATGTCATTAAAAAAAATTGTTAGCGAGTGAGAATTGTTTGGAACAGTATCATTGAGATCGGAGTACGGATTGTGAAACTTGAAAAGTAAACTTTGATGATTATTTAAAATATAAATATATATATAAATTTTAGCAGATGCTTGCTGTTTAATGCTCATTCGGGGCAAAGTGAGTCCGGGCGCATTTTACCCCATACCAATACAATTTTAATAATCAATGGCACAACAGCCCAAATTGGGCCTAGGCCTTGAAGTAATGCTAGAGTTACTTCATTACTAGACCAACGGAACACCAGGAGGTGAAGTGGTCAGCTACACGCTCGTCGGTGATTATTACCCCGATCTTAACTTAGGTACTCATTTACAGCTGAGTGAACTGGTAGTCCGGCACCCAATTCCATTCTCGAAAATTACTTGTCGTCAAGCAGATTCGAACCAGGTACCAGGTGCACCGAAGGCAAGTGCTCTATTTATTTATTTATTTATTTACGGGTGCAAGCCCCTCAAAGAAAAATACAGCTTATATATACAAATATAAAGGAGAATGAAATGAAGAATGTGTAAAAAAGAAGAAAAAGAAAAAAAGAAAAATAAGACTAAAATTAAATGGAAATAATTTCAAAAACTAAAAACTAAAAACTAAATAAGAAAGGAAAACATTTCATAATTCTATAGCCTTTAGGCATTCAATATTTGTACAAAATATGTTCAACATAGCTGAATGCATGTTAGCAGTTCTCATTAAGCGAGTGGCCGGGCTATTGTTAGCATAACTAGTTTCATGATGATCGATGTAAAAAATATCGGTTGAGCGAGACGCATGTTTTGGAACCCGGAAATTTAAAGATTCTAGAAATTCAGGGCAATCCAACCTATCATTAACAATTTTGAATAAGGCTATTAGCTCATATCCAGATTCAAAGTAGTGAGCAAATAGTCATAATCTATTGTTTCAACAGGTATACAAAGTTTAAAGGCAATGTACCGCAGGAATTTGTGTTGAACAGTTTCAATATGGGCAGAGTGAATATGAAAACAAGGGTTCCAGATGACAGATAAATATTCCAGATGTGGACGCACCAATGAGCAATAAAGAATTTTTAGGGAATATATATTATTGAAGTCTTGACTATTGCGTATAGCGAAACCCAGCATTCTCCGAGCTGAACTACATATTCTGTTATAGTGAGGTACGAATGTCAATTTAGAGTCAAGTAAAAGACCCAAATCTTTAACAACATCAACCTCTGGTAACAGACAAGTATTAAAATAATAATTAATATTGACGCGCTCACGACGTCTGCTGAAGGCAATGTAATTACACTTGGAGATGTTCAGGGGAAGACGATTTGTGATGCACCAATCATACAAGCAATTAAGATTATTTTGAATAATTCTACAGTCGTGTACAGTGTTTATAATTTTATAAATTTTTAAATCATCCGCGAATAACAAAAAATTTACGTTGACGAATATATTCGATACATCATTAATAAAAACAAGAAAGAGCAGAGGTCCTAAATGCGATCCTTGTGGTACTCCTGATGTTACGAGAAAAGGTTCCGATTGAGCAGATTTTATATTTACAATACTAGTGCGATCATGGAGCCACTAAGCCACCCAGACTACTGAATACAATTTTATTTGATAATTAAAAATAATAATTTAAGCATGGCTAGAATATACAACAAAAAATTAATGCAACAATCGTGGTCTGAAGATGCGATGAAATATGCAATAGCTTCTGTTGCTGAAAAAACTTGACCTAAAGAAAGCCAGTAAATATTTTGGTGTTCTCAGGGCTACCCTTCTAAGCAGAGTACGCTCTCAACACACTTAATTTCGGTTGAATTTATTAAAATCATATTATTTGTCTTAATTGATCCATTGCTCCAGTTTTCGCTCCAGTTTTGGGTGAAATTATACTATACCCCTTGGAAGGGCTCACTTTACCCCAGTAGTGGGGCAAGTGGGCACTTTGAAGTATGTATAGAAAGGAGTAGATCTCTTTTTTATCAGCAGCCATAATTTAATTTCACGAATAAATGACTAACCTAACATCCTAAGCTATCGATTTTGCGAGAAAGGGATTTTATAACTATTACTCATTTTACAGAATCCCGGTACAAACCTTAGGGGGCTCACTTTGTCCCACTTTCCCCTACTCCTTATTCTCCTTTATCCCCAACTATACAATAAAAATCGGAGTTCACAACTAGAGTATCATTCGAGTGACTTGCACCCTATCGTGTTTTATAGCTTAATATCGCAATCGGTTTATTAAATTTTCGTTTGACATTTCCATAAAATGTTTGTTGTCAAATATTTGGCAGGGTGACATACAATGTAACACCTACTAGCTTTAGTCCATTTAATCAATATTTGCTTACTTTTTATTGCAGTGACAACTTTGACTAGGAGTTCAGTATCCTATCGAAATAATCTGCCTATCGTTTGCTAGGGTCACTAAGCAAGTTCGAATTAATGATCCCTGAACCAGTGCGTTCACCACTGAAGATTGCTTATAAGGTCAAGCAACCGAGTATAATTGATTCACTCATATCCATATACATACATATATATTTTTTAATTAGAGGTGAAATCGAGAAAAACAAAAATAATTTCTTTTCATTCCGAAAATATAACATTGCCTTCGGAAAGTCAAACATACCAGGAAATTAAGAGCAGAACATCCCCCAGGTCAGCTTCACATCTGCGACATCACGCAGAGTCCAAAGTCGAAGGCCTAACATTTCAGATAAACAAGAAAAGTAATTTAAGAAGCTGCAAACAAAAACCGATCCACCACTCACCAGATTTAATGGACAAACTCATCATATAACATCGTGCGTGGTGAAATCAGGAAGTTGGGGGCGAGTTCTGAATCGCTTTCTAATTTTCAACTTTAATTGGTCTTTCCTGCCCTTGTTGGGATTTATGTAAATCATACCCTTGACGTTGATTTTTTCCTGTGATTATCATTAGGAAAACATTGAACTTGGCAAATAATACCACCCTTGATGATGGAAAAGTGGATTCCAAAAAAAAATTGGATTCGCTGAAAAAATTAAGGACGAAAAATATGAAAATTTACTCATTGAATTGCAAATGTGCCTTCTTCGAAGACATCCAATGGGACATTATCACCCACAGTTTGAAATGTTTCCTTTTGTCGAAAGATTATCGAAACGTTGTTCGTGTCACTTGAGTAGGGTTAAAACACCCGGAAATTATTGGTTTAAAAAATTGTTATTATGCCTCGTTCTATTTTCAGGTTAAATGCAATCAATCACGTATAAGTTCAGGAGGAGTTCATTTTATCAGACGCAGCACGGAAAATTTTAACAATGGAAAGCTAGTGAGACTTGACCCTAAAATTTTGATCTAAAATTTATGAAACTATATGTTGTCATTAAAATTATATTTATTAAAACAAAGGATTACTATAGTTCCTGAACAAAATAATTTTTTTCACATCCATTACATTCTATTCCATTCTACCCTATTCTGACTCTTCTCGAAAAAATTTAATTCGTTAATAGTAATCCCTTTTACCAAAATGTTCAATTATTAAAAGCTTAAAACGATCAATCGGCTTAAAATCTCAATAAATCCACACAACAATTTTTGTTTTTACCATATATATACATATTATGATCTGAATGGAACAATGGATGTGCTAAATTATTTAAATTCGGAAATCCCGAAAACTGTTCGTCCGCAAATTTTTTATTCCCTATAATTATCGTAGATTTTTCGATGACTTATGACTATTGTTCGATTGTTTGAATGTTTATATCATTGTTCGGATGTAAATGGGCACAAATGCTTGTGTTCACATCTTCGCATATATTAAAAGGATTATTTTGGCCATAAACACCAGGCGAATGGCTGAAAAAACATTAAATTTTATTTGCTTGTATAGATCGAGCACATGCGAGTACGAATTAATAAATTAATATAGTCCTTGAATCTTTATGCTTAGTTATACGGTGGACACTTCAATTTATGATTTACCAGAATGGTGGAAGTAATGAGCCCAGACAACATTTTTTCCACTTCAATTTATTGGGTATGTCCGCCATTACTTCAATAATCGTTTATCAAAACAAGTTCATAGCTCATCGCTTACATTATAATCCCCACACACAGCAATCAATTTATGTATGCCTATCATACAGGGAATTTTATAACCCACCGTTACGGTTGCAACTGCAAAATGCTGCCCACAGGGCGGGGTACTACCACCCCGTGGTAGTGGACAGGATCTAATGAGATATGTAGTTACAGTATAAGGTTACGCTGACGACCTGGCCATCCTCAGTTAGTACTGGGAATGTTCATTTGGACAATGTTCAAAATCTTTCTTTGGACCTACAGAAGCCTTCTCGGCAAGAACTGTGGACTGAGTCTAAAACTAACCTACTGGATGTATACCGTCATTACTAAAAATACTTTCAGTGCGCCATTCAGAGTAAGTATCCACAAAAGTGGTGATAATACTCCTCCTTGTGGAGTACCCCATTCCAACTATATACAGGGTGTCCGGTAATTAGATGGCGACTCTTGAACTGACACTCTGCGACTCTTGAACGGACACTCTGCAATTCTGCTTATTTCGCAGTATTTCGATCCATTGCTATAGTTATATTGACATTTGCAGGTCTAGAGCGTCAACAATTGCTTCCGAAATAACGTTTTTGAAAGCCCTATCCAAAAATGTTTCTTCAATGTCAATGGTACAGCGATGTGATGACAAGATTTAAAAATTTTCAATGACTTTTGTACGGCAACTACACCAAGTATTTACTCGATATTCTTCATATTTATGCTCTTATCTTTTGAAAAATTGCCGTTTGTGCAATTTTAGAGTTCTGGCTTGATAAGTTTTGAAGTTATGAGGTTAAAGTCGTGAACACTACTGCTTTCACTTACCTGGTAATTCATCTGTCTCCTTTAATCTTTTTGAAGGCGAAATATACCGAAACCACTGACGCGAGCAAAGCCTCGAGCAAAACTAACAATATAAATAAAACCAACATTTTTTTTCCATATAACATTACAGATTTTATTTGATTTTTTTTTCATATCTTTCTTTTCGTTTTTTTTTCTATTTTTCTTATTTTTTCTTTTTTGTTTTTTTTTTCATTTTTTTATTTGCATTGTAAAAAAGTATACCATACGCTAAAATTAATGCAAAAACCAAAGACAAAAATAAGAAATTACACATTTTTTTGTATATAATGGTATGCAATTTATAATAGTAATTATATAATATATTTATATAAGTTTTTTTGTATGTATAATAATATTGTATAATATATACCTTAAAGTGAAATTAAATTTATGTAATTACAAAAAAAAAAACCAAAGACTAATTATATTTATATAATAAAAGAAAATCGAATATGAAACATAAGATTTCTTTTGTGTTTTATTTTTATTTTTTTTTACAATTTAGAATCACAGTTACAAAATAAAAGGGAAAATTATTTTTTTTTGTTATTATTTCACTATTTTATTCGCTTAGACTTATAAAATCAATTGATTAAACTTAATCAGGGGGAAGAGAATTAGAGTACACGGTAGAATTGAAAATTTGATTCATTTTTTTTTGTTCTTTATTATTATATACGAGTATTTTGCTTTATAATAAAAATTGTTATTTTTTCAACAACCTATAATGTGGCTTAATTTCGTTTAATTGTTTTTTCTTTCCGCTTTCAGTTTTGCATCCAGTAATTTTATTGTTAGTTTTAATTATATATATTTGTATAATATTAAAGTCGATTTCGGGATGGCTTATTAAATGTAATGAGTCATTAGGAAGATATTTCATATAAGAAAATATGAATTTTTTTATTTGAATGAAATAAGATTCGGTTTGGTGATGAAAAAAGAAAATACAAACTGAAACTGAAAGTAAATGGTCTTAATATGATTTGATTTGATTTGATTTATTTAATTATTTGTTCTTCTTTTTCTATATAAAAAACATGATTATCCGGTGTAAAAAAATTTGTACAAAATTTTTATCTCGATTTGAAATTTTTTTCGGTTAGTTCTTGTTTAAAAAGTTAAATAATTCCAAGATAGGTTTTTTTGTTTTTATAAAAAAAATTGTATAAATAACTTGTGGTTTAAATTGTTGGTATTGCGTTTTGTTAGTTTGTTTACTTCTTTGTCAGAGTTGAATGGATGAAATCGTGCCATAATAATAAAAATTTAAAAAAAAACATGCAATTGAAGCCTTTAAAATATAATACAAAATTGATGTTATCGTTTCGGTGCACGTGATTAACCACTTCGTTGATATTGCTTTCTGTATATTTGTGTTAATATTTAAATTTTATAAACTAATAATTGTTTCGACAAAATTATGCATTAAAATATTATTTGTTGCTTTGCTCGCAATTATGTATTACTTGGGGCTTATAATCACCGGCAGTGTCAGATATTTTGTGTTTTTATATGCAATTTTTCTGTTGATGGCTTACGATACGAGCATAAATTAAAGTTTGATGGTTGCCACAGGCTTTTCGGGAAATTGATGATGCAATTATTATAATTTAATAATATATGGTTATTAGGATTGTGAGTGTATGGAAGCAGAGAAGTGGAAACTAGTTCGATGATCGGTCATTGATTTCGGCAATATTGCATGTCATTAGCAGCACTAACTACAGTTTAAAACCAGACGCGTTTTTATCCTATCGAGTAATGTACATCGCTTCTAATTTAACTATACGGGAAGAGTACCCAAGAAAAATTTCGTGATTTTGTACTGTGAGTGAATCGAACTAAGTTCTGAAGGTGTTAATTCATATCTACCTAAATGTTCACTGTAGGTGAAAAAAATTGGATTTATTATAAAGAATATTCAAGCCCTACTTTGTTTTAGGCGATTTTAAATGCGGTGCAATGAGATGGTTCACATACGAGCCACCTAGATGATTCACTCACTGTTCACGTACATGATTCACTTACTAGTAATAAGATAGAACTCACATCAGAATCGAAGTACAAGCTTCGCCTAGATGAATCGCTAGTGATTCAGTTCTGATACTTTCGGGCCGTACTTTTAACTGGTAATAGTAGCCTGAAGTTATACGAATGTTGTTCAACTCTATTAATTTTGTGGACTAGAAAATTCAGCTAACAGATTCACTAGTATTGCTGATGAAATTTTGTGACTGCGGTAAGGGAGAATAAAACACTACTGCCAAGACGCCAGGATCTTACTCAGCTCGTATTAAAGGAAAACAGAAAATTTTTGGAGATTTCTAAAAATATCGTCGTGCAAACGATTCCCACAAAAGGTTTCATATTTTACCAGTCAGGTTTTGGATACTTAAGAATGGTAGAAAAGATTTGTAGATGTCTTTAAGTTGAAGAGGTTGCAACTTTTTACTTGCATTTATTCGGACAGTCAAGAATTTGACGTTTTTTATGTTTTTTCTGGAAAATATCCTAAATGCTTTGAGATTGACCTGGTGTAAATGTTGCTAAATGCTTAATCTCGGTGATCAAAAAATTCGCTAAACATGTCTAATAGGTGTTAAAGTGGATGAAAACAAGTAGGCTTACCTTTTGTTCGTGCAAACATGTGTGTCCTCTTTTGAACAAAAAAGCAGCTGCAACCCCTTCTGGTGCACTGTTACTGTCTCTAATATTACTTTTACGTAGTCGTCATCGGTGATAAGTTCTTAACTAGGTGAGATTCAAACCCATAACTTCAGTGCTAGCATGAATAACGCGCTTGGGTACTAGTAGGCTACTGAAGTAGCCGAATTCCAATTATCCTTTTAAATGTACAAATTCAAATTTATGCAATACCAAAAAGTAGTTTCCAACGGATTCCCGTCGAGTTTGCTGTACTCTTATTTCCTTCTTTTAAAGAACCGCTCAAAACTTTCGGTTACCCTATAATGTCTTGCAGTATTAGTCACTAATAACGTTCTAACCCTCACAGCTACAATCAAGATTTTGAGTATAGAACTACTTTTAGTAGCCTGGAACTTTTTTTTCATTTTTTAAACTTTTTCATAGTTATTGGTCTCAACTAGTTCCTGGACGTATCTTTTTAAATCAAACGCTATTTCTCACATTATGTTTGCGGTACACTACTGCTTTTCAAGAATACTACTTTAAAGATCGACATGAAAATCCCTTAGATACGTTCGAACTCATAATCCCAAAACTGGTACCCTACTTCACCTACTATCAGGCTATCGTAACATCATCAAATTTTCAGTTATTTTGTCCCGGATTCGAACAAGGGCCCTAAAACACAATTGAAACGATCATTTTCCCTTTTTTAGCTTTACGGTGTCACTCTGCTTCTTATTAAACTCAAAGCAATCCAATCCTTACCATAATCTAAACTAAAAACAACTCTTTATTTCGTCTATTCTTAAAAAACTGAAATAAAAACACAAAACATTAAAAATCTAACGTTAAATATTACTGCAACATTCTAATTTTACTTAGAAAAAATGTTTAAAAAATGGAATAGAAATAAAATATTAAAAAAAAAATTCGCATGCATTCAACAACTTTCATCCCTGAATTAATAATATAATTTACTTCCCTTAATTTTTATGTACTTCATTCATGTTTTTTTTGTTTAATTTTTAAATATATATTTTTTTATTAAGTTAATAATAATCTTTTTGTTGTTGTTTCATTTAAAACTAGTCTTAGGTATGGTTTTTAGTATTCCATTTCATTTTTTATGTTATTTTTTTCTTAAATATATAATTTTATTAAGTTTTTATCTGTTCCATTGTGAATCGATGATTTTTTCTTTAAAAATAACTTTATAAATAAAAATTTTAATTTTTTTTTTAAGAATTTTATAACTTTCATAATTTCTGACTAATTGAGAATATTTTATAATTCGGAAAATTCTTTGGATTGATTTTCGCGCAATTTGAAAACTTTCATTATATTTTTAATGAAACATTAAAATCTTGAATTTAAAGCCTTGGCAGGTAAATCACAAATTAATGAAACTCGCAATTCAAACCGAATGATTTTAATGCCTCATTAAACCTAATTCGATTGCCAAAATACCGCGAATTTTGCAAATAAATAAATAGAAAACAATTCGATGGAAGGAATCTAGTCAATGAACTGTGTGTGCCGTACGCTATGTAATGCGATCTATGCTTTGTTGATTGATTGATTGAAATACAACATTATTGATTGGATTCAACAACTAAATAAACTTCATTTATATACCCCATTTTCAACCTCTTTTGCTCAAAGGAAAAGGAAAAGAAAAATCCATTATTACTGCAGAGATTTTCCTTTTTCCGATTGCGATTCTCTTGGCAGTTGCCTTCGTTGAATAAATTTATCGGATCTGCGATGTAATTTGGTACTTTGATTCGCCATCACCACACGCAAACTTCCGAGCCACGAAACACGAGGTAATTGATCCTGATAAAAACGGATTTAATTCGAAGGCTTAATTATCCTGGAACATGAGGTTGTTCAAACAGTTCCTTACGCCCTATTAAACAACTAACTTGGAAGATTTTATCTGATGATTTGATGGAGAAAGAGTTCGGAGTTACGAGGACGCATTAGCGTAGAACAAATGGATGATGGGCTGGTCTGTTTGTGTTTGCGTTCAGATATAGCAATGTTTGCATTTATAAAGACACCTTATTGTGTCTGACACGACTGACAAAGGAAGGCGAAGTTAATCGGGAATGAACTGCTTTCATTGGTTTTGTCAACAATCGCAGGTCGATTGTTCATTTGGATTGTAGATTTGTTCGGAGTCTGGATGATGTCACTGGTATTGATAGTTTGATGTTATTGGCAGGAAGTACATTAGTACAGGATATGTCCTGGAGAAGAATTCATGAACTTGTAGCAGGAAATGTCTGTCTAATATTTCTGATAACTTCCTAGTATTGTTGGGATTCGAGAACAATTCCGGGTCAGTTCTTCACATCGAGTTCCACATACATATATTCAGACTCCCATATTGCCTTGTCCTTATTGATGGCCTTTAATATTTCGGTATATGTAGGGAGTGTAAGCGAATGGTAAGGATGTCCATTACATTGGTAAATGAAGGAGAATGGAAGAAGATTGTTGTGTTTGAGCCACGATGTTTGCTCCAGTGCATACCAATTTTAGCCAAGTTGCATTTATTTTTTCGATGACGGGACTGAGATATTCACGAGCAGTAGTTGGAATACGAATATCCTCGTTAATCAAGTGCGAAGTAGACAAACATTTGGTTCAACATCAGGAAGTTCCATGTCGCTTAGCCAATGACCCTGTTTTCACAAGACAATAATTACGTGGTTTGAACATTGTACCCTTAGATTCTATCCACGCAAGCGGGAAGACTCGGTTGATGAAGACAGCAATGCCATCTTAAAAAATAGCAGCTGGAGGACGCGGTCTTTGGGTCGAGATGATTGTAGGCGACGACTCCAGGAGGCCAGGGACCGATTTGGGCTGTCGTGCCAGTGATGATGATGATATCCTTTAGATTCTTGAATCTTGTCTCTTTGTCAGGTCAGGTATGAATAATGAATACAATCCTAGGTGAACTTTAGTCAACTCTTATCGATCTTAAGACAATCTACAAAAAATAGCAAGCAATGTTTGTAAATTAACAGATTTATGTACTAAAAAAACACTCAAACACTCATGTCAAAGTTGGGTTAACCTTGTGTACTGAAGGTATCTACAACATTCAACAAAGCACAATATAAGTCCGGGATTCAGTCGTATATTAAATAACCCCAAGGGAAGGCAAGGTGCTTCATTAAGTATCACGATTACCTCCCGATTATCTCGCGGTAAGATTTATATCAGTTATTGGAGTGGTCATGCAACTTGCTCCACCTGGTATTAAATAGATGTGGTTTTAAGCTAAACCAAATCTATGACTGAGCTGGTTCTCATTTAGGGTGCTTGCACTTAGCATAACAAATCAAGTCAAGTACCTGAGTACCACTACAGATGGTAAACGAGCCTGGAAGGTATGTTCAGATTACCGATTTTATATAAATTTACTTTCTCTAAAATATAGGAAATATTAAGCCTTGCGTTATCTAGGAATTTAAAATGGGTTATATTTAATCAGCAGTACGCACGCACGGTCAACAGAAATATCTTTGAAAATTTTTATCTTTTTTCACATTTGATCTGATAAAATTTGGAGAATTGGGATGGAAAAGAAGGCTTTTTAACAAATAGTGCAAAATTAGCCAAACTTTGTCTTCTGTCTTTCAAAATCGGTCCTTGCCCTTTTCGATGATGTACCTATCTCTAATCGGATTTCAGCCATTACCGTGGTCTCTGAGTCTGAAACGTTTTTTTCTATATTGATAAGTAACAAACCCGAGAAATCAAATTGTATCAAAACAGTTTCAATCTGGCCACACTATAAGCTGTCCGAACTTATTCATATTAAACCCTTAATACGTAGGTACTACTTGAAAATTCTGAAATACTGTCCGTCGTATACAACAAATCAATTTTGCAATCTATTTCGAATCCTGAGGCTAAATTCAGACAACGGACCGGAACAGAGGCACCATTATTAAAACGTTTGGATTTTGTTAAAATCACCAGCTACAATAGCATAGATACACTCTAAAACTCATGTAAGGCCGGTTCCTGTCCAAGTCGTTTACATATAACCACTCTCGATGCAGGAAGTGTGTACTACAGCCTATCCAGGACTTGGAACTGCCACCATCCATAGTTCTGGGGAAAACATGAAAATTAACAATTATTAGCTCAGAACGAACCCCCAATAGTAGTAATACTGGGAGAAAGGTTTTCCAGAAAGCAGTTTTTTTTCGGGCGATTGATCAGTAATCAACATAAATCCCAGCAATCCTTACGGAAAAAAAACATTTGATGTTTTACGATGATGAAAAACGTTATTGTAAAAATTCCTAAAAAATCGAATAAAATTTTTTTTTGAGTATTATTCTTGTTTTAGCTTCGAATTTTTCTTTATATATTAAATATAAATCTTAATTTTCTTTGCCTTTTAATTTTGTTAAATTTTCAACTATTTACACAATACACTAGTTTCTAGCTAGATTTTTATTTATATTTAATTATTATTTATTTTGAGTTTTCAGTGATGATATTGAGCTGATCACAGCAATCAATTTAAAATAGTAAATTATTAAAAATTTCTTTCCAAAAAAAATTCTTTAGTTCGTTTTTGTTCCATTCCATAAAATAATTTTTATAAAAAAAAAATTATATTTTTAGTCTTTTTTCGCGTAAATTTCGTTAAAATTTTTTGTTAATTTTAATATTCGGTTAGATTCGTTTGCGATCAATTTAAAAATACTGTTTTTTGTAGGAGTAGTTTTTTCGGGAGAAATCTTACTTTAGCGAAGATTTCATTTATGTTTTTTTTTGAAACATTGTTTTATTTTCTTATAGTTTTTTTTTATCTAAGGTTTATAATTATATTTACGTTATTTGTTTTTCATCTATTCTATTTACATTACCAATTGCTCTAGGTTGTTCACTAAGTGTAATATTACTAAATGACACTAATATTGGGGGCAGGGTATTGTAAGTGTGAATTTCATTTGGTTTATGACGGTGTGAGTGAATTTTTATAGACAAGTTTAAGAAGGATGGATGAGATAGTGTTAGTATTGTAATTGAGTTTTCTTGATTTAAATAAATATTGAAACATTTGTTTAGTAGGAGTCGAAGAAAACAAAGTAGGGTTTATTGTGTATGAGCACGTATTAGAAAAATTTTTAATTTTGAAAAAAAAAGCTTCGTTTCCATTATTTTCGTTCGGAACAGCACACAATAAACCCACACCTTAAATACCAAAAAGGGGACAGTAAAATAGGCGGAAAGTGTATAAAACAATTTTCAAATTAGGACGATAAAGTGCACTAAGAAAACTTTCGACCTTTTGTATAAATAGCGGCGGTCGCAGCCTATTAATTATTAAATATTACAATAACTGAAAACCTTTTCAATTAATAATATAACTATATATTTAATAATTAAAAACGTTTGTATAACTTCGTCGTGACGCTTTAATTTAAATATACATATATAAGTAATTGTTTATTAATTTTATATATATTTATTTAAATTTCATAAATATATTTATCTTTTTGTGTGAATGTGTGTGTGTTTTTATTAAATTTTTTCAATGATGGAACAGAAACAGTCTTTGGATACATTAAATTCTAAACAATATTATTCGTCATTATTTCATGTTGTTAGTTAAGTTTAATGCTTGCTTGTTAATTCATTTCGATAGAGTTTGATGAATTTTGTAGAAGCCTAGTTTTAAACTTTTTTTGTTTGTTTTTGGTTTCGTTTATGTTTGATTTGACGCTACAAATTGTTTAATTGCAATACTGTTGCACTTTTTTCTTTCATTCGTTCTTTATATAAATTCTAATACGTTCATAATGGTAAATTAGTTATACATTTACAGTAGGTACTTGCTTAAAATTTACTTAATATTAAAAGGGTTTTTATATTTTTTTTAAATCTCTGTTTATTCTTTCATTGTCTGCTCTCATTCGTTTAATTCGGCTGAAACTATGTGTATTTTTTCGGTTTTAATAACTTTTTTTATATTATATTTTTTCCTTGTTTCTTCTATCTTTAAAGAGAGTATAAAACTAATCCCCACTTCTAGTTTTTTTTTAAGGTTATCAAACTTTTTTTTTGTATTTATATTTCACTTTTTTTTATATAATTATTATTAATCTTATTTCTTAATTAATTGAATCTGTGTGTGTATGTTAGTCGGTCGTTCTTTTTATAAGTTGTTCAGTTTATCAAAATCACTGATAAATTGCTTATTGTTTCAAAAAAATGTACGATGATGTTGATTTCGACTCAATAAATTCGAGTGAATTGTTCACAAATCCTACAATGTGTGTTTTTGTTGTTAGTTATTTTGACTTTGGTTAGAAATAGCTTCGTTATGATGATGTCTTGCCAATGTACGTGGCACTTTTTTTTATTTAATGTAATGCAGTTCTAATGTAGGTTTGTAGGTTTCATTGGCAAAGAGGATTTAATAGCAAGTGACTTACAATTCTTCCAGTTCCTGTCCGACTTCGGGACCGTACATATTAGCTAGCTTGTCGAAACGGGGACCCCATGCACCGAGATAGTCGTACTCGTGGGTTTCATCGTCGGTTCCTGGAATCAAAATATAAAAGGGATTAGTTTTGTTTTTGTTCCTTATCGGTAAGATTATTCGGGTTTATGTTGCTCCAAACTGATTTTGTTTTATGTTACATCAGATCTACATATACGTACTGGGTTTCAATTTTCCGGCATAAGCCCTTCCTGGAAGACAAAAAACCAACCCCGCCTCCGTTTCTTGTTACCCGTAACAAAATTTTTGTCTAGGATGCCTCTCTGGTGGTTCCATGTCGCCATCAATATTTACCCTTTCTACCCTTTGAGGTTTTCGAGAACAAAAAATCTAAATTTCGTTCTTACCATCCCCTGCCACAACATCCTAAAATTATTTTCTCTGCTAGAGGTCTACTGGGCCTAACTGTTGTAACATTTTTAAGAACATATTTGGGTACGGCTCTTGAGATATAAAAATTGATTTGTTTTTTAAAAATTGCCACAAAACTTTACATTCAGGCGACTCCACTTGTAATCCTATACACACAAGCCAAACTTTATCTTCCTGGTATAATTGGTTCGGAAGATATTGTAATACGAAGTTTCTCTCCAAGCCACCCCCACAACCTACCACCCTACCCGACCAACCCATCACCAGTCTTCAAAATTTTAATCCTTGTCTAGGCTCCAAATATACTTAAAAACAATCACAAAGTTCAAACATTCTGGTTAGACGAATAGAGGAAGATACTAGAAATAAATTTAGTATTTCTTTCTAAGCTCTCTGTTTAATCTCCTTCAAAAAATCTTAAAAAACACGACGTATATAAATCGATAAATAAAACTTCAATTGTTTGACAACGACATCAGTAACTTCCTCCCTCATGTGGTAGGAAAGTACCTAAATTTCTTATTGAACTAACTTCTTTCGAAGCACTACTTTCGAAACTTTCCAGGAATTTAACCAAGGCTTCGAACTATCCGCAACTGAAAAGTAAGTTTCTTTCAAACAAGACGATTTCTTAAATCATAAAGTTCGAGAACATTTTCCTACGTTAGTTACCTTTCGAAATAGTTTACATGTTAAACTATTTTGCAATTATTACTATGAGCTTTAAAATTCTGATAGCTCTAAGGTTGTATCATTTTGAAACTGTCAAAACCTGAATTAAACTTTATAGGAAAAGGGATATGGTTATTGTCAATATTTGAGAGTTTCGGAAGATGTTATATTCATGGTCTGCAGAAAGCGGTTGTTTAATAAGTTGGATAAGTTGGATTTCTAGGAAATTTCGGATAAATCGTTTCCCAGTTTTAATTAATAACGTGTACATGAGACATTTTCATCTACGCCCATTTCTACATTTTTTTTTATTAAGATAGATATTTTATACCTTTGGCATACCTTTGATACATGATACGAGCTTTATAAAAAATCGTGTAGACAATTGCACTAGAAAACTTTGTTAAACCTTGCAATTAAAATTTGTACATCAGTTTTTCGAAAGAGTTAAAAGAGACACAATTTCGCAGAGAAATTCAATTATTTTTTTGATATTATTTAGATATATAAAATACTCTATTATTAAAAGAATAATAAAAAAATAATGAAGTGCTTCTTATCTACAGGCAGAATTTTTTTGAATTTGATCTCTAAGGGGGTGAAAAGTGTTGTATACATTTTCACGAATTCAGCCATATCTCTCAGGTCGAATTAGATGTCAAATAATAAAAGGGTTCCTTATGTTTTCACGAATTCCAACATATCTCTTAGAATGATAAGATATCGAATTGGTTTTTACCTCCTCGAGATTTTTATACTCTAGATGAAATCATATAGAGTATTATAAGTTTAATCCAGCCCAAAAGTTTGTAACGCATAGAACCAAGCCTCGGACGAAAAAAAGTTATATATTATTTTTTGTTTATTTGTGGCCAAAAACCTCAAATCCGCCTGACGTCCGTCCGTCCGTCCGTCCGTCCGTCTGTCCGTGAACACGATAACTCAAGAACGCCTTCACCTAGGATCTTGAAATTTTGAATCTGGATGTTTGGTTGAATTTGTAAGGCTAAGTTCGTTAACGGGCAAAATCGTCCTACTCCTTCGGGTAGCTGCCATACAAAATGTCCTTAAAACACGTGTTCAAGAATATTGGTCGATAACTTCAGAAGGGTTTAAGCTACGACATTGAAATTTTGTATATATTACTTTTCCAATAGTTGGAGCTAAATATATGATTATGAATAAAATCCTATTAGTCCTTCGTGCAGCTGCCATATAAATATCCTGTCAAAATGTATTCACTTATTTTACGAAACTCACTATAACTCAAGTAATCTTTTAGCTACAAATTCGGAATTTTGTACAAGTTAGTTTTAAGTGAAAAGAAAGTTCGAGTTTACTAATCAGCGAAATTCTTTTTCTCCTTCTGGTCGCTGCCATACAAAATGTCCTTAAAACACGTGTTCAAGAATATTGGTCGATAACTTCAGAAGGGTTTAAGCTACGACATTGAAATTTTGTATGTGTTATTTTTCCAATAGTTGAAGCTAAATATATGATTATGAAGAAAATCCTGTTAGTCCTTCGTGTAGCTGCCATACAAATATCCTGTCAAAATGTATTCACTTAATTTACGAATCTCACTATAACTCCAGTAATCTTTTAGCTACGAATTCGGAATTTTGTACAAGTTAGTTTTGAGTGAATAGGAAGTTCGAGTTAACTAATCAGCGAAATTCTTTTACTCCTTCTGGAAGCTGCCATACAAAATGTCCTTAAAACACGTATTCAAGAATATTGCCGATAACTTCAGAAGGGTTTAAGCTACGTCTTTGCAATTTTGTATGTGTTATTTTTCCAGTAGTTGGAGCTAAATGTATGATTATCAAGAAAATTCTATTAGTCCTTCGTGTAGCTGCCATACAAATATCCTGTCAAAAAGTCTTCACTTAATTTACGGAACTCACTATAACTCAAGTAATCTTTTATCTTTTAACTCGGAATTTTGTACAAAGTAGTTTTGAGTGAAAACGAAGTTTAAGTTTACTAGTTAGCAAAATCCTTTTACTTCTTGTGGTAGCTGCCATACAAAATATCCTTAAGACACGTGTTCAACAATATTTTTCGATAACTTTTGAACGCTTCAAGCTACGAATTTGAAATTTTGTACACATTAATTTTTGAATGGTTCCAAGGAAAAGGATAAATATGTAAGAAATCGAGTGAGTCCTTCCTGCACCTCCCATGTGGAAGTCCTTCAAAAAGAAAAATTTTTTTCGATGACTTACCCAGTTTAAGGTATGAAATTAAACACTGAATATTGTCTTTTAGGTTTGAGTAGCAATCTAATGGGAGTCCTTAATAAAGGACATATAACATGCACACACGTAATTCTACTTTATCCCCAACTACAATATAAATCGGAGTTCAGTATTCATCTAGAGTATTATACGATTGGCTTGCAGCCGATCGTGACTGCAGTATGTTTTTTATATAATATTTATCTAAAACCTAATTTTAGGATTTTTGGATATTCAACCCACAGCTGGGTGTAAACGGGTTTCATACGTTTTCAGAATTTTCGTCAAATCTCTTAGGTTCGATGAGCTATCAAATTAGCTTTAGATTCTACACCGTTTTTATATAATCGCCTTTAGAACCTTAGTGCAATAGAGCTTGGTGGTTTTGTGCGGAATACACAAGTCATTGTCACCACATGTCATCAACACTAAAAAGATGGAATGATTGACAGATAGTATGAATGGTCGGTAAAATTTAGGCTGGTCAAATGATGAGTTGAAATTAGACGAAATGGTAGATGGTGAATCAGGACTCAATGGTTGGTTATTGGTTGGTTGGTTATGTGAATTTCCCGCTTTATAACTGAATTTCAAACTTGGCAACACTTTATGTAACTACTACTAAAAACCTTACTTTTTGCAAGACGGACACTTGCGCTTGAGTCGTCTTCACGCAATGTGCAAATAAAAGTGTATTTACGAGGAAAAAGCATTTCTTATTTTAAAAGAAGGGAGTCGAACAGACTCAAACAGTAGTTATTTAGGAGAAAACAGATTTTTTCGCACGAGCCTATATCATTTCCGTTGTGGAGGATAATTTTTCAGAACGTCGACTTTTTATTTTTCGACGTTTTACATTTATAAATATTAAAAAAATGGTATAACTCACCCGAAGCTAGTGAACTTAATGATCCTGCTGTACTGCCACCTCCTTCGTAAGCGTAATTTCTTAGATCATCAAAAGGTGGTGCATTCGGATCGCTGTCAGCTCGCTTTTTATGCTCCTCGATAAACATGCCAACGTTTGGTTCTTGGCCGGCTCCCAATGTCATTACTGGATCTGTGGAAAAATAATTTATGAAATTAATTTGTAAAATTTACAAGTCAAGCTGATCTGTAAGACGAAGTGTTAAACTCAATGTCAAGGCTGCGACGTTAAAGGGTTACAAATTTTAAACGAAAGAGCCTCAGCGCGTCAAATCCTAGCACTAGCTACACCACTGGGCGGAAACTACTAAGAGCAGAAAATCACCGCTTAACCGTATCTGAAAGGGTGTATGCTTAGCTAGTTACTAATTTGGTTAAACGATTTTTCCTGGAATGATCTTCAGTTATACTCATACAATTTTTGGATACTGGTTTTGCAGTACTGAAAGTCTTGCATAGGAACTGGCAAACTGAACTCGAATTTTAGCGACTTATCTGTTTATCAGCTCTCTACTAGCTCTAAAACCAATCTGTAATTTAGTACTGAAGTTCAACTAAAAACCAGCGATATTAAGTACTTGAGGAAAAGTAGTAGAGTAAAAGAACAGAATAAGTCTTGAACTTCGTGACATTCCTAAAGTTTTGTAGGTGTCATTTTTATGCTCAGGTATTCTTAAGACCTTCGCTTAATTTTCGAAAAAATTGTCTAATGGACTCCAACATGGAGATATAATCAAAATGTTAGTGTCAAAATGCTCTTGAGTTTGAATCATTGCAACCACGAAGTTAGCGTGCATAGAGGCTTACGATTGATCACAAAGTGTCGTCTTATATCGGGATATAATAATTGAGAAAACCAATTTATTTTTCTAATTTATTATTATATAAAAATTTAGTACTGTATAGATATCACATCATTTCTTTGATACAGCTCTTAATTTCAGTACTTGTTGAGTGCCTATATTTCACGTAAAATTTTTTTTTTATTTTTATTGGTTTTCTTTGAAATATTTGTTAGTCTATTGCCCTGGATTTGCATTTTCCTATTATAACCAGGGCCGGTCCAAGAAATCTTGACACTGTGTTCAACTGGAAAAGAGCGCGTTTATTGAATTTTTCAATTTAAATTTTTCGTCAAATTAACAATCTTCTACAATTCGTTCCGAAGAAAAATGATGAAATATTATAGAATTTTCATTGCGAAATAGTCGATACTCGAACCAGTCAAGTGTTACGTAGCTACGTCCCTTGCCATAATACTCGTATAGGCGCTATTTTTCGGTTTGAATGGAATCCATCTGAATTTCATTCACATCAAAAGCTTTTTCTCGCTTGTGTTGGATTCGACAATTGATCAATACATCATGCAAACTTCGATCGTGACAGTACAACGTAGAAAGCATTTGTATTTGTCAATGCAAACGATCGACTTGGAAAGCAAGGACTGCAAGTAAAAGTAAATGTTTGATGTTTGAATGAATGCTGAGAGTCGGTCTTGATTGTGACCCCGATTAGTTCTTATTTCACCTACATTTTATACTGGCAAAGCATATGATTGAAAACTCGTCCCAAACTCAAAGGGTAAATGTGTTAGTATTCCATCGATAGCTGTGATTGAAAACTTATCTCATAATGAATTAATGAGCCCTAAAAGACTGTTTCTCAACTAATGAAAAATCCTGGAAGTCAAAGAATAACGAAGCGTTGCTAACAAAATTCTCACAGAAGATCCTTTGATGATTTACTTATAAATTCATGATCTTTTCCAATTCCTTTCAGTTCGTTTGAAAAAGGACATGTCCTCGACGAATTCAATAATGCGAAAAGTTACACTTTTGCACAATTTTTTGAAACTAAGTCAATGAGATGCTTCCAACTTTCTTCTGTTTTTCTCAGCTTTGAACTCTAGTGCCTGGATATTGGCAACTGCTCCTTAATTAAACCTTTTTTGAACTCGAAAGCTGATTACGAAAATCATTTATTTCATTCCGTTCTTCTCTTTTCGGAACTACGATGAGTCTATCAATTAAACGAAAAAAAAAAGAAGAAGAAAGAAACTTTTTCATCTAAAAAGAATTGTAGATAAGATACTATGGCTATAGATCCCGAGTCCAGAGCATATATGGCGAAATTTCAATTTGAATAATTTCCCTGGAGTGTCAGCCACAAGAAAAACCCAGCGCAACAACATCGAGGAGTACTGATTCGAGGTGCAGGACTACGAATAGGTCGGATAGTCCTGCAACACTTCTGGCACTGAAAATTAATTTTAAGTGAAAAAAATCTCATAGACCGAGCCAGAAAATCATCATATTATTTCGTATACTCGTATCTCACGGGCAACGAATATTTCATTACGGCATTGGATGAGCGCAGCATAAGGACGAAACGTAAGGACGATACACATTCATGAAATTATACTTACACATAATTGGCATCTTGCACGGTGCCATATCTGGCATAGGTCCACCGATTGGTATCTGCAGAGGTGTTATATCGAAGGCGGTCATATCGTCCTCGCCACCACCTTCATCGTCGTAGTTGATAATGTTTTCTCGGACGTCGTCATCCGGACCAGGATACTTGATGTGCGCTTCTCGTCGCCTGTTGTAAACAACAAATACAAGAACTAGGACTGTTCCGGGGGTTGAATAGAAAAAAAGAACGTTATGGAGTTAGTTTGGATCCTGTCCAAGTAGTGAGGGTAAAGAAATATAAACAGCATCATTAAAATTGAATAAAATCACATTAGAAAATAAGTAGCAGTCACGTAATAACAACTACATTAAAATTTGTTTGGCATGCATAATATCATTAAATCCAACTTACTTGTTCTTACAGCATTAACGAGATTTTGACTTAAATATTGCGTCAAGGTATGAAGTAGATTTAGTTGTATACAGTGAATCAGTATCGATATTTTCAAAAGAGGAGGTTTACCTTTAACCATTCCTTATTGAATTTTCTTTTTCTGAAGATATTTACTTATTGTTCGGAAATGAGCTAATCCGTGGGCTGAACTACCGGATGTATTTAATTATTGTGTTAGTAAAATTAAACTATAATATATCTAAGATCATTACGTAATTTATTAAAAAAGTACGAGAGACGTTACTTCCATGACGAATTAGTTCCGTTTATGTATACGAGTAGGGTAAACTACCCGGTTTCGGGCCCCCTT
Source organism: Beris morrisii (assembly GCA_951812415.1). Taxonomy (NCBI): domain Eukaryota; kingdom Metazoa; phylum Arthropoda; class Insecta; order Diptera; family Stratiomyidae; genus Beris; species Beris morrisii. The sequence goes on from OX638311.1 coordinate 24,462,829, forward strand.
AAGAGATTTTTTTAGTTCCAAAACTTACTTTTATCTTAGTGTGTACTCATTATGTAAAAAAATTATTGTTTTATATTCGTCATAATGTACTTTTTCTATTTTGATATCACAATTTTAACTGATAATAAAAAAAAATTAAGAAAAATAAATTTTAATGAAAAAAGGCACCATGCCCAGTTTCGGGCTCTCTTCCGACCAGTTTCAGGCCATGCCAATTTCCCAGTTTCGGGCCCCTGTATAGTAACAAATAATTGCAATGTTGTAGAAGTTAAACGTAGGGTACTATTATACAGGGTGTTTGGCACTCCGTGTGCCACCTTGTAAGGGGTGATTTCTTGATATATTTGGAGAAAAAAATTGTTCTGCAGGGTGGGTCAATTTTCAATATTAGTGGAGATACAGGGTGGTTAAGAAAAGTGTTTTTGACCGGTACCCTCACTCACTTAAAACGTTATATATTGAAAACGAATAATCACAAGGCAAAGTGTTATAACTCGTTTTTTAGGTAATCGAATTACCTTTCATTTGATGTAACAGTCTAAATTGTAACTGCACCCAATCTTGAGATATTTTCTCGAAAACACAAATTTTTGCTACGTGAACCCTTAAAATTCAGTGATCAATGTAGTTTTTCTCGGAAAACCCCATTATAAAAATGTCATTTTAATTTTATTTTTTTATGAGCCGTATTATTACCTATAAAAGCTGCATACATATGTATGAGTTACGATTAATATTTTGACAACCACTACGGTCGCGTCTCTTTTGTTCTAACTAAAGACGCAAATGCGAATAAAATAAAAATCTAATGAGTTGCAATGAATGTTAAAACAATTAAGAAAAATACATTAACAAAATTTGTTGAAAATAAATTGTGAAAGATGATGATCGTGTCACCTGTAGGTGACATTGGGAATTAACGGGTTAACCATTCACACTCATAGCTCTTTTATTAAACAGGGCCCGAAACCGGCATGGAAAATTTACATCAGAAACCCTAATTTGGGCCCCCTGGCCCGAATTACGATTTTAAGCATATCTTAGTCCGATTTCGGACTCCCCAAATTTTTACTTATTTTTGCATTTTTCATCATATTTTGTTTTTTTAAAGAAATTTTACTTTCATTTTGCTTTATAATTTAATATCTTACTTACTGTTTTGTTTAAAACCGTTCACAAAACTATGCGTTAAAACTAACTCGCGCTTAGCAAAATACCTAAGGAAATGCGAAAACTTGATGTGTCATCTTCAAATATTCCAGAATGATTGCACTGGTTACTTAGAGTATACAAAGCGGCAAAGAAATTCATTCAGAACATCTTAAGCAGCTCAAATTAGCAATTGAATTGTATTTTATTTAGATGGAGCTTAGTATAAAGAGAAAAACAACAGGGTGGCCCGAAATAGGCGGGGGGCCCGAAACCGGGTAGTTTACCCTATATCCGTATCCGTACTTTTTCATCAATGTCAATGAATTAAACCACTCGCAAGCTATTGGCTTTCAGTCAGTCGACAGTTTATTTCAGTAGCTAATAGTTACACAGTTATATGGAAGTGCATACCAACCGGAATCGAAATCGTCCAAACTAAAAAGGTTATTTGTTCGACAATTTATTTTTAACCAAACAGTTGGGCAAGTGTCGGCCGAGAGCTCTATACGCACATCAATCTGAGGCAATGCGCACAAAAGCAACGAAAAAGTCGGTGACATCCGGTTCTGAGACACAATCAAATGCAGCAATCTATCTGGTATGATGCAGTTTACAGCGTAGACAATTTCAGTACGCAATCTGCATGTTGTACTTCATGATTTTCAAGTAATAATAGGCCGCAAGACGTAGTGATGCGATGTCGTTTTTCGCTATGAAGTGAAGTTAGTTGCGATTTTCATGTCTGAAACTGCCACTAGGTGGCACTAGCGGTATTGGGTATTGAAGTATAAATACCCCTACATTTACTCATGGAATCATTTCAGTTTTGGACTTCATTGTGATTGGATAGAAAAAAAAAGAAAAAAAATGGATTCGAGTCAAAAACGGGTACTTTTCCTTTACGAGTTTAAACTTGGTCACATCGCAATGGAGGCAACCGAATACATCATCAGGGCATTTGGAGCTGACACTGTAAACAAACGAACCACACAGCGATGGTTTAAAAAATTCCGCTCAGGAGATATGACCCTTCAAAGTGAACCACGTGGTAACCCAGGACCTTCGATCGACAACAACGAGCTGAATTTACAAGTGGAATCTGACTCACGCCAAACTGCAAGCTTCATGACAATGCACGGCCTCATGACTCAAGAACAATGGTCCAAAAATTAAACAAGTTGCAGCATGAGACTCTTCCTCATCCACCATACTCACCAGACCTTTCGCTAATCGATTACCACTTTTTTAAACATTTGGATAATTTTTTGGCGAAAAAACAATTCAATAATGAAGCAGTCATCAAAAATGGCTTCGAGGAATTTCTTCGCTCCAGAAAGTCGGACTTCTACGAAACTGGCATAAATGCACTTTTATCTCGTTGGGAGAAGTCAAGTATTGCATGTGATGGGGCCTATTTTGATTAATAAAATTAAGTTTTATAAAAGTTGCAGTTGTTTGAAATTGCACTACCAAAAACGACATTTCATCTGCAACAACCTAATATCTTAAAGTTCCAAGAAACAAATGAAGCTCCTTCCCATGACGAAATACAGAATTTCTTGTATCTTGAATCATGTATTTTATATCTTGTATCTTGTAATTTGTATCTTGTATCTTGTATCAATTTATATCTTGTATCCTGTGCCTTGTATCTTTCACCTTGTATCTTGTATCTTGTATGTTGTATCTGGTATCTTGTATCTTGTATCTTGTATTTTGTATTTTGTATTTTGTATCTTGTATCTTGTATGTTGTATCTTGTATGTTGTATCAATTTGCATCTTGTACGGATTTATCTTATATCTTGTACCTTGTACCTTGTACCTTGTATCTTGTATCTTGTATCTTGTACATTGTATCTTATATCTTGTATCTTGTATCTTGTATGTTGTATGTTGTATCTTGTATCTATATCTTGTATCAATTTGTATCTTATATCTTTTATCTTGTATGCATTTATCTTATATCTTGTATCTTGTATGTTGTATGTTGTATCTTGTATTTAATATCTAATATAGTGTACATTGTATCTTGTAAATTCTTCTTTCAACTCAGAAAGGAGAAGGTAAAGTAAATTTCTGTGCTTTGGATGTATGTCCGATAATAGGTGGAAATGATTTAAGAATAATTTTCAATTTTTGAAAAAGTCTACACATAGAAAATTTTTATCTTGGTGGTCTACAATACGTATGTTATAAGTCCGATTGGAAAGTAAAAGCACCTTTTCATACATACAATCTAGGTACAACAAAAATATGACCAACAAATCTGGAATTTTTCTACAATTGAAATGAGCAAATCTTTTTATTCCCGAAAGAGTGCAATCTGTTGACAAAGCTATAAATGCAGTTTTTCCAATATTCTACCCGAATCCGTTGCACTAGTTTGTTCATCATATCATCAATTGATATTGCATCATTTTTGCTCAACTCGTTTATCAGAAATGTTTAAGATAAGAAGATTAGTAAAACAAAAACCAATGCACTAAGCCATATAAAACAAATGGAAAGGGCTTTAGTTTAGCCGGCTTAAAAACATAAGCTTTAGATTGAAATGGAAAATTATTTCGATTTAAAAGTTCTTCATTTAATATTATCTATCCATACATTTGTTTTGGCCGGAATAGAGTTTGCTCCAAGTGGATAATTGAATTTGATGTAAAATGTATGTATGTATGTAAAAAATGTATGTACCTTAGTCGTAATGTGGTGAAAACTTGAGGTTTTGTAGTTTGTTGGACTAGAGTAGTACAAAATTATTCAGTCACAGGTCAGTTGACACCCCAACCCCAACCTCTTAAAATGTGGCCACTTAAAGGAATACACACAGTCTACCCACAAAAAAAAAATATAATAGCTCAAAGGGTTTTGGAGCTACGATCCTTCAAGCGATTTTGCGTATGGCATACATAAGACGGACTGGAATTTTTTTTAAATCGATAACAATACTTTGTTATTAAAATAATAAAGTAATAATCATAAAGGAACGCGATCTACAAGAAAAACGTATAAATGGGATCTGTAGTAAGTAGGTAAGATAGCATCGAGTGCCTAGAGTCATAATCCTTATTATTAAAAATGTTGTAAATAGATTGATTTGATATATAACTTTCCAATTTTCAAAATATGGGCAGACTTCCTTCAATTTTCAAGAAACGTTGACGTACGTACGCTGCGTTTTTCTCGAAACCACTTTTTTCAGCATGGTTGATGTTGTCTATTTAACCGAATTACTTCAAACGAAATATTCCTTTTTTGCAAATTGTACAAAAAAATTGTTTGATTTCGCTTCATGAACTGCAAACAAAATTATTCCGTCAAGTGTTTCTTAGAATTTTGACCCGCAAACAAATACACCGCACCGGTTCTTGTTTAAAGAAATTTACAAATTATCCAGTTCGCAAAAAAACATCTTCGTCGTTTCCTTAATATCCTTTTTCTACCCCAAAGACTGAACAGCCCCAAAATGAATATCGAAAATCTGTTCCCTGAACACAAGCAGCAATAAAAACCCATAAAATTAAAATCAATAGAACGTTACAGCCATCGGCGAAATTGAGGAGCAAAAAGGAGCCGCCCACCAGCTAAACTTGCGAAATCATCGCTGATTACGTTAAACGCCAGCTAAGTTCATTATTTCCCTCTAAGCTCTTCCCAAAAGGCGAGAAAATTATTGCAAAGTGTTTTTTCCCGTCTTCCCGTGCTCGTCCTTGCTACGACGGCCACTTAAATTCGTCCTTATAGAATCAATCATGCCGCTATTCTAGCCAACCATTCGCCTCGTTACTAACTGCTTGCTATGCTGTCCGGCAATATCCTTCCTGGATGTGACGATTGTAGTCCTTGAATCTTGTGAAATGGGGCACTCAATCTTTTTCCTTCTCCGGAGTCGTTTACCGAAATCATTCCACAGAGGAATATTATTCCTTTTAATTAAATGAACTGGCAGGCACCCTAACGCCGCCGCTACCATTGGCAAGAGCTAGTTGTAGCAAGGACATATAATAGCTGGGAGCAGCATTCGAAATTCATTTCAGCTGAGTCGCACGAATTTCGTTTCCTACGTGACAAATAAGGTTCCATTTTGAGTGGCAGGAATGTAATCATCGTGGAAATGAAGGCGTCCGATTGCACGCTCCTGACTTACAATCTTCCCGTCTTTCAGCGTATCCATCAGATTGGAGTGTTTTTAGTTCAGTCATCCTTTGCATTGGAAGGCGGTAAAATCGAATCATTCATCCGAAACTGGGATTTTAAATGCTACATCACTTAATTTATTTCGGTCCGAAATTGCAATGTCGCTAGCAAACAGGACGACAGAAACAGGATTTGTTCATATGTTGACTTCAGCAGAGTTCCCGGAAAAGATCTCATTTTATGTGTGTTTTCTTCATGTGCGGTAGATCTACCGTACTCCTGGGTATCGTCTTCTATGAGCATCTAAACAATCTTCCGAGATGCCTCAATGTTTTTTTCGAAATTGGAACAACATAAAATGCTCGGGGGGACATGAAATCGAGTCGTTCTATCAGTTGGCCTACATCTGTGTATTAATTTTTAAAGAAGCCGGAAAGCACATTAGACTCGGCTGGAGATTCTCGAGATTCCGATGAAATGGATTTCATTTCTTCTGGAACCGTATGAGAATGGGAAGTCGGGATATCGTCTACGTAAAGATGGGAGTTGGGGGTGAGAAGCCCTGTGGAGCGGAATGAGGTCGAATTTGTTGACGATGAATGAAGGAATGCATGCGATCATCTTCTGCTTATGAAATATTTGTGCTGCAAACATGAATAATATGAAACAAAAATAAAGTGTTTCGGACAGAATTTCTTATTAAAATTTCCAGGAAAACTTTAAGGAACGTTTTTCAGAGTGATACAAGGCGCGAAACTGTAGAAAATTTGAGCAAAATACAACTCAAATAGCCAACTGATTGCAGTTCAATAAGCCCAGCAAAATTTGATATCTTTCTGCTATATTAGTGTCCTGTAGTGTGCACATTATGCTTCTGCTGAGCACCCTTATGGATAAAGTTTGAATGTAGCTTCTTCCCCGATTCTTTTACAATCTGGGATAACAATGAAGTAACACATTGCTGAACACCTTGGAAAGGTATTCAATTTTAAAAAAAGACAAGTTAACGATCCACTTTTTGTCACCCGAACACACCAACCCCGCTTTAATAGTTTTTATTATATTCCATAAAATAATGTTACTAACTAGCACCCTGTGAAAAGTATACCGGTATCGATATCGTTATTTTCAGTGAAATCCAAGTTGTAATCAAGGCCTTATATTCGGCTAACATTTTGTCCAAACTCGTGGAAGAGTGCTGCAAGGAGCAAGCCCATTTAGGAGATCCGCTCAAACTAACCCCGGCTTGGGTTTCCGGCCATTGCAAGATAGAGGAAAAAGAGCAGACAGATGAATTGGCTACGCAAACGTTCTACTCTCCAGGATACTGTCCGCTTGGAATTGGTAGCCTTTTCTTTCACTTTCCTCTAAAAGCTAACTTTAGGTGGAGTATACTAAATTCGGCCAACATTTTGTCCGAACTCGTGGAACAGTGCTGCAAGGAGTTAGCCCATTTAGGAGGTCCGCTCAAATTAACCCTGACTTAGGTTTCTCGTCATAGCAAGATAGAGGAAAAAGTAGGCACGTGAATTGGATGGGCAAAGGTTCTACTCTCCAGGACTCTAGGACTCTAGGGCTACGTTTTTAAGGTTTTTCCAAAAAGTAATCGTAAATAAAGATAAATTTCAGATGGTGCGTCTCTCACATTTACAGTATAACAATTTTGGACATTATTCTGCTCAAAAATATGGTTTCAAATATCCGGAAAAGACGTCTTTAAAGTGTATCGAAAAAGCAGTTTCCAAGCGTTTTCAATTAGCACATATGCCGTGAATGGGAATCGAATGTGAGCCGCATATTTGTCGGGAGTAAGAAAGTCGCCGTTTTACAGAATAAGAGTGAATATTTGGGAATTTGGGAATCTTCACCTGGATATCTTTCAACTAATCCAAGAGTTAAAGCGTGCTGATAATTCACAACGTCGGAGTTCGAATTGAACTATAATTTTGCTGAAGAAATTAATTTTAAGGACGAGTCCCATTTTGTTATTGGGACACGTTTTAGATATAAGCTTTTGCTTTAACTCTTCTTTGGCTTAATCACTTAAATCACATTATTGGTATGGTTATATCTCCTGCATATCCAAAGTTTTGTGATGGATGGTGTAAAGATGCTCATGATCCTTACATTAAATGCTTACAGGTATGGGATCCAGATTATGAAGTACAATAGAGTCAATGAAGGAAATAAGCTTAAAGTTTGCCGTTAAAGGATTTGTCTGACTAGTTTCTCTCTCTCTCGAGTCAGGCAATACTATTGTTGACCTATATCACAGGGGTTACTAATCACCTTATAAGTACATGATAATCTATACTGCTGAATATTTCTTCTTCCCATACAAACTATAGTCAACACGAATCCATCACCTCTACTCTTCGCATAACTACAACCGTTACAAGTTAGCCATATTAAATTAAATTGCAAATTTAATATTTATACAAATCACATTCTAATTAACATTATTGTTTCTGATACTATCTGCCATTTCTAAGCAGATTCATATAAAATAAAATAAAGTAATCAAAACGTTCTGCAACAACCATGAAACGGAGTAATATTACAATTAAAGAAGCATCACACCCTACCTATGTACATTTACCCGAGATTCGAACCGAACTGGAGCACGGTACCAATAAACTTTCGAAAGAACTAAGAGTGTAAACTACAGCTTCAGAAACAAGGAACAAGGAACCAAACGAAAATGGTCTCCATATGTATTACATTATGCACCCAAGTACTTGTATAACCTCATTTTCCTGTTTCACGTTTTTATTGGTTTCGGTGCGCATTTATTTTGATATGCCTTTTTCGTCCCTCGTTATAACAACATCTTTCATTTTTCTCGTATTCTGTCAGTTACAGAATTAATCGGATTTTGCGTTGAGATTTCGAAAGAAAAATATCGGATGCTCGTCAGGTATTTAATAGAATTTTTGGCATTACATTGCACGGATCCAAACGTACCCACCATCCTTTGGGTATGGTATAGAATTTTGGATAATTTTTGGTACGCATGGAATGCTTGTTATTAAAGTACTGAATACGTAAATCTAAATCGCGATGTTCTTCGCGAAGAAAATTTCTGCTTTTATGAAATATTTGGTATTTCTTGAGATATGTTATGAATGAAATACGGAGGTGCTTGTTTAAAACAAAATATGGAGCAGAAATAGTATTTCAATTATGTGTTCTTTTCGCATAGCGGAATAGATGGTTTGTTATGGTGAAATATTCAACATTCGAGTAATTGCGCACCCAGAAGTAGCACAAGTATTCGAAGAAAAAAACGTTTTCTACGAAAATCTCGAGAAATAGTTTACAATTTCGTTTATGTGCTATATATCAGTCACGACTTAATAGACAACTTCTTATCACACCCCTTACTACGCTAAATATGAAGTTCCCTCCTAAAGAGGGAATAGGATAAGATAATGTCTTTAGGACAGCATATTTTCTTCTCAGCTATTTAAATTAAAATGCGAGTTGTTGTTTGGTGTGGGGAAAGACACTCAGCAAAGCAGCGTATCTTGAGCATTCAGGCCAACATAGCCCATTATACTCGAATCCTCCAGTCTCTACCCGAATTTTTTCGTCCTCCTCATGAATTTCAAGAGCTCAGGTAGGGAGTGAGGACGGAGTTCTTCCATCCTCATAACATCAACGCCGTATACGTGCATTCTCGCAAAAGAGTAAGCCGGACACTCGAGGAGGAAATGTTCTGTTGTGTGTCGCTCTCGTCGCAAGCAGTGCACATGGAGTCGTCAATGATTCTCATTCTGACCAGGTGTAGGCCACAAGAGTTTATGCCCTGTGAGGACACCAACCATACTATCACATTCGTTTCTGCTCAATTTGAGAAGAAAAGAAGCGGTTTGTCCACATGGTCCCTCAACGAGGTTTCTGGTCTGCCGCATTCCCGGAAGGAGCCGCCATCTCTCAATGTATGATTTACTCACCCACTTAGCAATGGCAGCCCGAACGAAGGCAACAGGCACACCGAAAACTGGTTCTGGTACGACCATGGCTGACTCCGATCCAGCCTTTGCTAATGCATCAGCTATTTCATTGCCATTTACACCCTGGTGGCCTGGAACCCATATAAGCTTTAAGTCATTGAATCTGCCAACAGAATTCAATCGTTCTTTACACTCACGTACCATCTGCGGAAAGACGATTGGATTATCTAGGGATTGTAAGGCCTGACTGTCGCTGCAAATGCATATCCGCCTCCATCTGCCCTCTATAATCCATTCTACTGCCTTAAGGATCGCATATACTTCAGCTTATAATACCGAAGAATGTTTTCCTAGGGCAAAAGAGTACCTGAGGTCGTCAGACTGCAAGTCCGAACCGTCGGTATAGAATATATCAGTGAATTCGTTAAGCAGTGTGGAATGGAAATGCGAGTACTTGCACCATGTATACTATACTAAAGTGCCGTTTTAATGGCAAATCAAATTTATACTGAGCCCAAAATAAGCTAATGTATCAATAAGAGGTCGTGGTGGAAGTTGGAGCTTGGCACTGATGATACACTGAAAAACTCATGACATACAACCGTGAGAATTTTATTTTCCTTTTCATATTTTGTGAGCAGAGTACAGAAATATGACCAAAGGATGATAAATTTGTAAAATCTTATTACAATTAAGTTCTTACAGAAATATAAAAATGAAATCAAATTCGATACTTCAACCAGGCTACAAGGAAAAACTAGCCTAGATCAGAAACAATAAAGTTAGTGAGAAAAGACGGAAAAGAGGACAAACTAGAGTCGTTCACTAAAACAAATTTTGTTAATATTTGACAATATCGAGCATATGTCAACAATCAAGGAGAGTGTATTCCTTTGATTCGTGCTCTGCGAAAATCTAGATCACAAAAATAGAATTTTTTACTGTTTCTGAAAGTGAAGAATTCTTTGCTATACCTAATGGAAGTGAAAATGAATGAAAGTGCAATAAATTACACCTTCTGCATGAAAAACCCAATTAAAAAAAATGGTTTGGTGTAAAATTAAACCATGTATCTCTTTTGTATTGTTGCGAGCTAGGGGTTCGCCGGGATTTCAAGTAAAACACAATTCGGTTAAAATAAAAATAAGTGAGTATTTATTTAATCGCACTTTAATTCTATTCGCACAATAATTCGCACTGTATGACAATACCGCCCGCTTATACCATATATCGCTTGACTCGATCACTTTCGCTCTCTACCAACACGGTCGCGTATACACGCTGGCTGTCGCAGTCGACGTAATCAAAATTACTATCTCTTCGCTGAAAGCTTCACCTGCTTATATACTAGCCGGTTGCAGTCTAGGATGTACTTGAATGTTCGATGCGTGTGGATTGTTCTAGAAAGCTTTAGAGCTTTCGATTTTGATCTTCGTTCAGTGGTGTATGTAGAAGGTTCAAGTGAGCTTGAGATCTTTTGACTTTGATTCTAATTGGATTCTAGTACATTGGAGAGCACTTGATAAGAAGAGAGACACAATCGTGTTGTTTCGCCTTATCTTCAGCTAGGTTTCTGATTGGGTTATTTTGCAACTAGGTATTCGGTTGTTGTTGTTTTCATTATGTGAAACGATCGAGTTGCTCGGTTGTGCGGTTGCCAGGTTTACATGTTACAGTATTATAGAATTCGAGAAGAATTTCTTTTAAACGTTTGAGTGCCAGAGTTTAGGGGACTTAAGGGGTAAAGCCCGTAATATCGCGATACTCTCAGGCTTGGAAATAAACCTTTTATGCTCTATTAGATTGTCAAAAATTTGACCACAAAAATTAGACGAAAAATTAAGTCAAAATTTTTGGTTTTAAGGCTTCACTATCTGACTATATCTGCCTGCGAAAATAGTGAAATATTTGACAAAGTGGAATACGTAACCTTAAGCTTGTGTTGTGTTAGACTGTACTAGATACAGTAAAATAATTTTTTTTAAAAAAATAAAGAAAATTTTCTTAGGCAAACTAGGCCTTGCGAAGTGCAAATGGCATAGTTTGGTAAACAAAAATTTGACTAGTATACTATTTGCCATAGTGGCATTCAGTGTGGCACAGGCTTCAGACTATGTTCCGTTTTGCCAAATATCAAACTATAAAACTATAGATTACTATATCTCAGGAACCAATTGCGCTAGAAAAATGAAATTCGGTTTGTGTATACAATTCGACAAATGGAGTTTGAAGATGGAAATGAGGGGATAAGAATTTTTCTAAAAGGTGATAAGAACTTTACTAAAAAAATAACGTCTTATACAATTGTTATGGGACACTTAAAAAAAAAGTAGTGATAAGGGTATAGGGGGTGAGTGTGGGGGAGGGTGAAAAAGAAAAAGTTTCGACTTTTTTTATCTCGAGGACCCATAATAATGTATAGCTGAAACTTGGTATTTAGATAAAACTATAGTAGTGACAAGTTGTAAAAATATAGTTTTTTTATAGGGCTGGGGTTGTTTTTCCTATCTGTAGAATGTCTTATGCTAGAGTGTTGAAACTTGGTGAGTATATGCAAGATTTCTAAGAAAGTAATCTAGATAAAATTTTAAATATCAATTAGCGTACAGAAGGGGGACAAAAAAAATTATCAGTGAAAACGGGAAGCACATATTTTCACGAATTTGGTCATATCTCTTAGGTCTTCAGGAATATTGAATTCATTTTTATTCTGCGAATTCTTGACATAAATGCCTAGAAAGTGTTTTCATAATTTTTTTAAAAATTCTACCCCTGAGTGTAAAAGGGTTGTGTTCATTTTCACGAATTCAGTCATATCCTTCAGGTTAGGATTAGATAGTCGTTATTCGAGACTTTGACCTATCCCGGAGTATGACCTAATTATGTTATTCATGTGTTAAATGTGAAAGTGGCGCATTCTGTTGCGACCCCATTTTAACCGCTTCCCGAACTTTGACCCGAAAAATAGAAAGTTTCGCCCAGACTGTTGTCAGATTTTTTATTCAAATTCGTACGTAGATATTTCGCTAAATAATTTATTTATTTTGCATATTTCAGACACATTTGCTGCTCCAGTTAAAAAAGAAAAAATTTCAACTCTTCTTAGCTTGCTTCCTTACCGTTTCAAAAAGCATTTTCTTTCATAAATATTTGATAACCTTCTATCATTTTGCCACTACTTACCGTCACGTTTAAGTCGTATTTCATCATTCTTCCATAAAAAATAAATAAGAACTTAACAGCAACATGTGCTCGAAAAGACGTATCTACAATTTCAATATTTTGCACGAGGAAAAATTGTGAATTTATTTCTAGGATGCTTCTACACGAAGGAAGAGAACAAAATAAGAAAAAAACAACATCTACTAGTGATAGATAGGTTACTTAAAATTACTTAAACGAGACTACATCTCTACCACTTACCTTAGACCCAAACCACATTTCTTACACCTCTGCCATACGATGCGGCATATAGTGGATTGATAGCGCCATACATTCGACAAATATGGCACAGGTTGTGGAGGGTGCGAGCTAGATAAATTCTGTCTTAAACTTAAAACGACTGTGAAAAATGAGAAAATTTTCTTAGTAGATTTCGATACTTACGGATTAGAGCGCTCGTACATAAGACAAGAGCTATGATAAAATCTCGAGATGGTGTTAAGACGCCGGATGCCAGTAGTTCAAGTTCACAGTGCATACCCGTTAATCCCATCGGGCATTCGCATTCGTATTTTCGGGGCGGATTATAGTCGTGACATCTGCCACCATTTTGGCATGGAAATCGCAAACATTCGTTGTCATTTACGCACTGACTACCCGACATTTTATAACCAGCAGGACATCTAAATTTTATAGTTGGTTTGTTTTTTTTTTTTCGTTTGTTTTGGAATAACGAAGAAATAATGATACAATTAAGAAAATTAGGATAACGGACTAGTGATGAAAAATAAATCTGAAGGATTTTCAATATAAAAACTTAAAAAAGAAAATGGATGAGAGATTTATGATTTGAGATTTGAAATGGTGGGTGCAAATATTCGGTTACGACGCAAGGTTGGTTCGGCGTTGGACCTGCATACATACTATACGTACCTTCGTTTAAGCACTGAGTTGGTTAGTAGCTATGTTATATTCAGATACAATTGATTATCCGACACTTTTGTGGTTCGGTTACGTCGAAACGGATAAGTTTTTAAGCGTTATCCGACATACGGATAAATTTCTTTTACGTTATCCAAGTTTTTGATAAGATTTCTGATTATTATCCGTATGACGAATAGTCAATAGAACAACCGATCCCTGTTATCCGCAGACTTTGGATAATCAATTATATTATTAAACAATAGACAAAAAACATGCAAGGATAAAAGTACCGAAAAACAACGAGCATAATATACACAATTATATAAAATATAAATAAAATTGTATTGATTAGTATTCGAAGCAAAAAACAAAAAATAAAAAACAAACAAAACGTCAGATGCTCACTCAGTATGATTAGTAGGCAAACGAGAATAGCTGCTAGCGCGCCCATGCTAAGTTTCAATGTCTGCCCTTCTTGAATTAGTTCGCAATTTTCGCCCCAAAATCCATCCGGACAAATGCAACGATAGCGTAATCTCGGTTCCAAATTGATGCATGTCGCCCCATTTAAACATGGCAAATCCAAACATTCGTTACGATCCATACAACCTTTACCGTCCGGTGACATAATTCGTCCTTCGCCGCAACTGAAGTTTACGTTTTTTTTATTTTTCGTTATAAATTTGGCATATTATTCAGGATTAGTTGTTACATTTTGTGTCAAAAATAGATTTGTATTTGTATTGGGTGTAGACGCGCATAATAAATGTTGGACAATCGAAAAAGGCAAAAAAAAAAAAAAATGAAAAAAAATCAGGTCCTTGTTCAAAAAGGATTTATGTAGCGCTGGAATGGGTTCCTAACCGAATTAGAGGTTCGGATAAATGAATGCCATGGACGGATAACACTATGTCACTTTAAATACACCACACATGTAGTATTGTCCACGTTGTCGCCCACTATACTACCAGTAGAGTCACCGCCATAGCCATAGATGGAACAATGTTTCCGAATCAAAACCTATTGTGTCTGTGTCACAGCGTTATGATAAATTAAATACCGAACTGATGAATAGCACTGAATAGATCCCAGTACTAAATCCTCAACATGTCATACATTTTCTACTCTGCACTATACTAAGCTATTCTATGGCGTTTCTATAGAGGGCCTTGATGTTATCATTCATGGCATAGTCCGTTTCTATCGGTGACATTTATGCTTGTCCGTTTTATGCTACTGTTCTATAATATATTGTTGTTTTCGCTATTCTGTTTGTATGTTTGTATGTTTGAATGTTGTTCTTTTTTATGGGAAGGATATTTGTGTAGGGCGTTGAGTATGAATGTGATTCCGAATGATAGTGTGTATAGTCTACACATAAGAGGATCCGATCACGTACTTCGTTCAATTTTCATTTTACGCTTTAGTGTGCGATAAAAGTTACCAAAATGTGCATAAAAATTAAAAAAAAAGAAGTAGTGAAAAGGTAGTGAAAAAAACAGAAAATATGAAAAAAAAAAAATAAAAACACAATATCATGGGAATAAAACTGTGAGATGATAGAGCCCCAGCTTTTATCTAGTCGATTGTAATCGAAAATAAACCTTTACTGTCCCCATACAGTAGCATGTGGGCTACTGTACGCCTATATGTCGTCCTTATTGTATTCAGTTAAAAAAAAAAACTAAAAAAAAACCCAAATAAAAAGTTTCTTATTGATCCAATATAGTACATACAAACGATTTTGATGTGGCGAATTTTTGCGAGCCGTAAAGTGAATGAATGTGATAAATTTATGTGATAACTCGAGGATACGTGAAATGAAAACTCAATGAAACGACTTTTATTATTCGAAGTTATTTTCAACAATCCGCCGCTAAATAGAATTTGTTCATTTGTTTAGTAATGTTTGGAAATAAAATTTCTTTTTATTTGAACAAATGAAAAGGTCAATAAAAATTCCCGATAAAATGCGGTTTAAATAAATTAAAGCTGGAATTTTATTAATTTGTAGGTATATGGGGGGTGATACCTAATCAATCAAGGGTTTTGAATAGCAACTTGTATGCCGTAATAAGTCCCAAATCAATAGCCGGAATATCAAAGTGAAATTATGTAGTTATGATTAATGCGATATTAATTGAATTTGCTCCCGATTTCGAGGAGTTGTATTTAGTAGTAGTAGTGGTCGACCTGAATAACATCCTTCCGATAATTCAGCATATTGACCACTTCGAGATGATGGAGTTCATCCGTTGGGTCAATTTATGGGATTTATTACGGAACGATAAATTTCGAACTCACATGGGTTACATAATTAGGACGTTGAAACTGCTTATTAGTAGCACTTTATTCAACGGTTTGTATGATTCGATTTTATTGAATGTGCTGCGGACCAGAAGAAGTTCCTTTTAAATGGAATTTTTCAGTTTTTCATTGCAATACAAGGACGAAGCTTCAATCTTGAAGAAATGGTAAAGAGTATGCCATCAAACTTGGTACTTGTTTAAATGAGAAACTTGAATGCACCGGTTTACCTTTTTTTTCAAAATTATCACTTTGACTTGGCTAAGATTTTTGAACTGCTTCTTCAAAAGAATCCAGAGAGACTGCTTCCCTTTCACCAAGCTGGCAGAATATCCGGCCAAAATTCATACTTTCACTAGAATCCATTTCTCTGAATCCTTTGCTTTTCCAAAAAGAAAGCGTGAAAAGTTTTAGGGGAGTTCT
Organism: Beris morrisii; assembly: GCA_951812415.1. Classification (NCBI taxonomy): domain Eukaryota; kingdom Metazoa; phylum Arthropoda; class Insecta; order Diptera; family Stratiomyidae; genus Beris; species Beris morrisii. Next base: position 24,478,889 of record OX638311.1, read on the forward strand.
TATGAGAGTACTTACGTAGCTTCATAGTTTTTCCTTTGTTAGTTCCACTCATTGAAATTTTTTTTTCTCTCATATAAAAGTGTTTCAGTCTTACTTCTGATTTTTTTTCAGTTTAAATCAATGTATCTCTTTTCTCTCGTAATCCTTGGCTTAGACTAGGTGATTCAGAATAAATTTTTTGGAATTCCAAAATTTGATCTGGCTCATTATGTTAGAGTTTTGAGATATCCAACGGCCAATGATGTCCAACGGCGTGTCAAAAACTTTGAAAATCTTCTAGTTCAGTCTTTGATCTCAAAAAACGCAGGTTTTCGTTTTTATTCATTATATTTTATTAAAAACCAAATTTGTGTTAAGGACACCGAGCTGAACTTAGTGGTTAACCGTTAAAACTTCTCCAAACTTCTCCTGGAATTTCGGAATTAGAATGGAATTTTTCAGTTTTTAAGAGCTTTTTAGTTTATTGTTCGGCGCCTGTTTGAACTTCAGACACATCTTACAGCTAAAATTTAAAAATTCACCACAGTCTACTTTTATGGGCCGGACTGTGAAGCAACATTGACGGCGTTGACTGTATAGCTCGATCAAAACAACGGTAGACAAAATTACATGGCCCTATAATAGGCGCGTCCGCCGTCAATACGATCTCTTTTGGATAGTGTACTTTATCGAAGTATCTAGCTGCGATTCGCATCAACGCTGCTTCAGCGATATTTGGAAAGGTAATTATTCTAAATCAGTAGCAAACAAAAACCTTTGAGACTTGTCTTCACGCTGCTTCAGCTGAGGACCTTTTATTACGTTTTCAACGAACCCAACTCTCGTTCGCGAAAATCAAAACTCATTTCTCCAACCTTTTCAACGAGTAAAATTACCACTGAACAAGATCAACTAACAAGTTCAAATATCCTGATCGTAGTCATTGGTCCGTCGAGCCGGATCAAATATCAAACAAGTTGCAATTTTGCCCTTGTGAACTCGCCAACAAAATTCCACACCAGCAAGTAGCAACTTGCCGCGATCACTTGATCGTACACAGCGTCAGTAAAGTCTTATTTTGAAGACAGCAAATCGAAATTATTGACTGTGAATACTCGGACGGCCAAAAGTTAGCGAAAAAGTATTTCACAAAATTGTGGGTCCAAGTCACAATAACATCCTTGTCAAAAATATTTTACTAATTATTTCTAGAAAAAAAAAAATTATTCTTGCTAACAGAAATTGATTTAAAAATGAGGTCTGAACCATAAGTCCTTAAAAACAATCCTAACAGGTAAATTAGCCTGAGACAGAATTCGCGGATATGAATTTCTTGATTACGCATAAAGGGCATCCATTTCGAGCTTTGAGATTTCACAGCCCTGAAACTTCCATCCGGGACAATTTCATGGTTATCTAAAATAACAGATGGTTAGTTAAGAGTTGACCATTTACGAATATGGACCGATTTATGACCGCTCAACGCACCATCGTGCGCGCAGAGCATACGCAGATTGGGTGCTGGAACAACAGCAATTGGATGCTTAATGATGAAGCGCATTTTCACCTTTCTGGCTATGGGAACAAACAAAATTGCCGCATCTGGGGAGAGGAAAATCCACTTTTGATTCAAGAAAGGGCATTGTATTCACAAAAAGTGATTGTTTGTTGTGCAATGTAAGCAGGCGGAGTCATTGGTTCTTTCTTCTTCGAAGGCGATCAAGGACGAACACAAACAGTTAAAAGTGAGCGCTATCAAAGCATGTTGCGTGATTGGTTCTGGGATCAAATTAAAGATTTTGATTTGGAAGACATGTAGTTTCACCAAGATGGTACACCGGCCCACAGAACACGTCTAACAATTGAACTGTTGCGGCAGAATTTTGCAGACCGTGTAATTTCACTTTGTGGTGATGTAAAGTGACCCCCGAGATCGTGCGATTTAACGCCTCTTGATTTGTTTCTTTGGGGCTACGCAAAAGAACGTGTTTATGCAAAGAACGTGTTTATCCTCAAACTCTGGAACAATTGAAAACCAACATTCGTGAAGTTATGGCCGAGATAGAGCCCGAAATGTCTGAAAAAGTCATCGAAAATTACATAAAAAGGATAGGGTCCTGCAAAAGATCCAGAGGAGGACATTTGAACGATATTGTTTTCCATGTTTAATAATATACCCCAAACATTCATTTAAAATAAAGAACACGAATAAATTTGCAAAACTGGGTGATTTATTTAAAAAATTAATCCTAAAGCTGAAAATGGATGACCCTTCATAAAGGGTATCCCATACATTTTTTTAAATTTTTTGTTGACAACCCAGTTCTCATCTTATTAGTTGTCGTTTCATTGGATAATTAATTTATTGTCGTGGATCGGTTAGCAATGGTAAGTCCGCCATGCTTGCTACTGATAGCTTAACAATCTGCGAGTGGATAGCGTATGTGGATCTAAGACGGCAGATAATCAAAAAAGATGGTGCATTTGTAAATCGATTGAAGAGAGAGAGAGTGACAGAGTGATACGAAAAGTTTGCGAAAAAAATCATTTTCAGCGACGAGGCCCCTGTTCACTTCAATGACTTACGTCAGATATTCTTGGCATATAGTGTGTACTAGCCCTTAGTCTTCTTACAAAACATGTTTGAAGATACTCCTTCTCTGTAGATGGAAAACCCGTTTCAATGGAAGTCAATTTCTTTAGAACCCTCGTCTGCTGCTAGTTCTAGAATTTGAGAATCTTCAATACATCAAATTGTTTTGGACAGCGCTTCCGGTCCAAGAATATTTAGTTACTGGTGGACCTACCCACTTCACCAGTGTTTCGAATAGTTTTCAAAGCGATGAAAAACTAAATGCAAAGATAATTAAATTTTGCACAAAACTTCGAAATCAACTTCTAAAATTAATTTAGGATGACATACGAGTGAATACGTCGAGGGCTTGATACTTTGGCGTCAGAAATGAAATTTGAGTATCCTTGAAACGAGTTTGTAGTACCTAAGGGAAAGGTAATTCGAAATCAAAAAACTTGTTTTATATCGTACACGAAATTCCAATTAGCAATTGTGCAGGAATTGAATGTAGAGATCTAATAGAGTATCAGTAGTCCTGGCCAGAAACCAAACACTCTTAAGTTTGCTGTGATGCTAATTGTGACAATCCCCAGAAGTTCTATAGAAGAATTCAATTTCGTCCTTCTTGGATATACGATTTTCACTTAAGGTCGGATACTAGCAATTGTAGAGGTTATCTGGAATGGAACTCCTTGTAATTTCGAGGGGCCGGGACCAACTTTCACTGGTAAATTACTCTACACACTAGAAGAAATCATTGAGTATTTGTAACGGTGTCTCGGACAAAAAAAGTTATAAGGTTGTAGGAATATAGAATTTTTTGGTTATTGATGACTAACAACCCATATTCCCTTGTTACCTATTGAAACGCACCATAACTCAAGAACGTGTTGGCTCTGAACGTGTTGGCTCTGAATTTTGACGTGCAAAATTCCGAAAAAGTTCTACTCCTTCGGATAGCTTCCAAGCAAATTTCGTGAAATACATCGTCACGGATACTCACCGACGAATTTGAAATTTTGGCACACATTATCATGCAACCATGTAAAATAAAGAATTTAAAAAAAAAGTATAATCGCCATACAAAAGTCCTAGAAAATAATCAGCTTTCAGTTTTAAGGAACCAATTCAAGAAATCGTACATCCAGGAAGTTGAAATTTAACTCCCATGGGTACTTCCCGTACAAAGGTCTTTAAAATACGTGTCTTCGATTATTAATCAACAAGAAAAGGAATTTGAAACTTACAGATATTAATTTCCCAATACTTTGCGATAAGAAATTAAATATCTTGCAAATGAAAGAGTCGTTCGTGTATCCGCTATACGAAAGTCTTTCAAAAATTTGTATATTCAACTTTCGGAAACATCTGTAACTGAAGAAATATTTTCGTCAGGAAATCAGAATTGACCGTTGTATCAGTTTCGAGTAGAAAGTAAGGTAAATTCTTTGGTAGCGTCCAAACAAATGTTCTTTAAACTCGTGTTTACGCGATAACTTCAGATCTCTTGATGGTATGAACGGGAAATGTGACAACCATTTTTTTTTCTCGGAAAGTTGCAGGTGAAGAAATAAAGATTTCGGGAGTCCTTCGTGTTGCTCCCTTCAAAAGTCCTGGAAAAATGTATGGATGGCTGAATGTTATGTGTAGGCTAAAACTCGATTCGTCCTCGATATTTATCCCTTTCTAACTGGTAAGAAATATTAAATTTAGAACAAAATAGTTCAGAGAACAGTACCTATGTTGTCTGGGTTGTTATATGGAGTGCGATATTTTGGACAAACGTTCTCCAATAAAGTTCTTTGTAGGATGGATGACTGGTAAGCCTAAGGTAAGCTTTGAGATTCATAGACGAATGGTGAATGCTTTCAACTTCCTCAAGAATGACGGAAGTTGAAGGAAAACAGTTCCAAATTAAGTCTGGACTAGAACCCGTCAGGAATACGGGAGGTGAGTCTACCACGAAATCCATGAAAATGAACTAGTCGAGAAGAAACTTGAAGGAGTGAAGTCCATTTAGAAAAGGAAGGCATTGAGATCCTTCGAGCTTAACTTTAGAATATTTCTGCTTTCCAGATGCAACTCCAAAATTACATATCGTTCCTTATGTTTTGGGCAAATGCCAAATTCAGTCAACCTTTGAAATTTACATTAGTCGGGTCTATTAAGTTGACACTCAATTCGAGTGAGTAACAACGACATTTGAAGTCGAGGTGTTCTTGATTTGGTATTATGAGACTCGACACGTAGATAGTCACTTCAATCCAGCAGTCGTTTGAAATTCATATTTAATCAAGTCAAAATTCACTCGATCGACTGTCATGTAATATGCAGTTATTTTCAGTCAGAATGTGAATCATGTGGTCGAATCGAGTGTCATAATTGGCCAGACTATCTACCTATTGAGTTCCAAATTGATTGCTCTAGTTACTCACTCGACTCGAGTGTCACAATATCCCCGTTAATCTTAAAAAGTGGATTTTCTACCACATCCTGTATAAAGAATGTTCATTTAAATTATAAATTATAAAAAAAATTTATAAAAATTAGTCAGTTTATTAAGCGTTATCAAAATTCGTCGTCAATTTGCACTTACTATCATTGAAGTAGTTCTGTAAATTATGGTTTTAACATAACAGGAGTCCTTCAACTCTGGTAACACGCTTTAGTACAATTTCCATCCGTTTTTAATTCTGATAATTGGTTGCAGTTAAGTTTGATTATGTTTTAAAATTTTTTTTCTTAATTCTATTAATCTCTCGTTCGACTGAGGGTATAAATCACATTTCATAATTTCCATATCCATTTTACGAACCGCACTCTTTTGACGTACTATTTTGGCTCACAACACAAAAAATCACCAACCAAATCAACACCCTAAAAATCATAGTCAAACAAACCGCAAAAATCCCGAAACTAAATTAAAACCGTGATCATGAAGGACTAAAAATACGGGGGTTGTAAAATGTAATCAAATTTCGAGCATGCGTTCGTAAGATAAAAAAAAATGAAAGGAAAAAGGATACCAAACCAAAAAAACCGACAATACATGCCAACCTACAATCCTTGAATTCAAATAGGTAATAGGACCGCGAAAATTCTATAAAGGGTTGAACAAAAAAACAAAACCAATTTCCACAAAAAAACGGGATGTTGGCTAAAAAAAATCGCACCAAAATCAGGATATTGGAACTGGGTTGGTTTTTTTCTCGTTCGAGGGGATAAAAAAGGACTCACCTTATTCAACATCATTGTGTGTGACCGCATCATATTGCATTCGCCCCCAAAAAATTCCATCAAGGATTTTGTTTTATTCAGTCATAAATATTAATCACCCTCGTCTCTTATTTGAATTTTGCATAAAAGTTTGGCGAATAGATGGCACTAGTGTCGAATGGTGGTTAGTGTATAAATTTCTATGTGATGATATTGTAATGATGTGCTAATAGAGGCAAGGCTAGGAAATTTGTACAGGGATGAATTTTCGGAGATAGACGGGTTGCTGGTGTCTGGGATGGGTATATTTAAAGTTTTGTGTGAATTTTTGGTAACGATATGGTGGTGGATTTTAGCAACAGAAGGACATATATGCATAAATTAACAAACCGAAAAGTTAAAGAAAGACGAAAAACCATTAAATTAAATGTTTCTAAAACGAAACAAACGCAAAAATGTGTGCACTTAAAATCTACGGTTAGTTGAAAACTCAGTGCCTAGGTGCTACGAGGAGAGTCTCTGACGTGTATCTGTTTTTTTTCGGGGGGTGGTGAGAAAGGGTTCTAGGTGGTAACTTTTTCGGCGAATTGTTTGCAAACAAAATACTATTTTGGGCTGAAAAGTTTCTTTGTTGTATTTTAGTTGAATATGTTACCGTTTGGGGAAGCATTTGAAATAAACTTTTTAACTAAGTCACGTTTTTGTACTTAAGAGAGTTGTTTTTGTTGCTTGCAGGGAGGGTGTGGATAATGTATGATGCTAGGTTTCACGTACAATTTCATTCCGTATTTTGATTTAGTTCAGTTCGAGACAGTGTACGGTTTAAGAGTGTGTGATAGTATGAATGAATTTTAATTAAGTTTTGGGTTTCATTTTGACATTTTCCAACGGTCAGTACTTTAACTAAGTTAAATTAATATTGGTGACTTTTGCGTCATTGATATTGTAAAACAGCTTATTGTCTACATTCTTAATTTTAAAAGAAATTTTCAGATTTTTCAAGACAAACACGGAAATATTAAATATAAATTATGTTCAAAAATTAAAATTAGGTATTTATGACAATATTTAGGCTTTTTTTTAAACAAACGAACGATTGGACAACCCGCGCCCAGATTTTTGACATTACTGGTCGTCCGTTGTATACCATACACCGTTACTATTTTCTTTATTATTCTAATAATTTATTTATTAAACAACTGGTAGAATACCCTTTTATGAACAAAAGTATAAAAGAATAACATTACATGAAAAATAAATTTTAAATAAAAAATAATACTTAAACAGCGGTGACATTAACGAACCCTATGCCCTCCGATGACGAAACAGCTCCTTCGGACCTAGTCCAACACAATCTTATAAAGACTGGCGTATTCCAGTGAAGTGTTTTCCAACGGTCATGTCCTCTAGGACAACGATTAATCAGCAGTCGAGGATTTCGTGTTGGGGTTTCACACCAGAAACCCTACTGACGCCGGAAAACAACCAACATTTAATCAAATTTGCTTCTATGGTAGCTTACCATGAAAGATTTCATTCTTAAAAATAAATAAATTAATTATTTGACTATTTTCCCTGCCAAATTTTGTGAGAAAGTATAATCGTAAAATTTTTGTTTGCCACATTTTTTCATTTGGTCTATACAAGGTCTATTTTGACAGAAAAAATTTGACTGAATTTTTCGTTAAATTTGTTTAATCATATATTTGACACCACGCCATACAGTGTAATACCAGCTTAATTAGATTTTATAATCTATTCCTTCAATAGGTAGTGCAGTTTGATGGCGAAATTTATAATTAACGATTTCAGCGCTAGAAGAACGAATTTGAAAATGTTGATTTGAAATTAAAGTCATATATGTACATGTATTCCAAACGTGAACGCACCAATAAGCAGTAATCAGTTGTCAAAATGTTAAAGTTCATAAGTTTTATCAAGTTCGTCCTCTTATTTTTGGTCGAAGATTTCCACCGGGCGCGTTAATTTTGTGAAAAGTGTGCCACACTGTGGTGGCACACAGTGTAATACAAGCTCTAACGGCCATTTACTATGTAAATAACTGAGGAATATACTGAGTATGAAAAACTAGGTGAATATACCAGGTGTATAAGCTTAAAACGATCGTTGACACATAGATGGCGTTAGTGAGCGTGTTAAGCAACCTAGTGACGCCATTTTTTTCATTTAAGGGTTGGTTAGTTGTTATAATTAATCAGTGCACATTGTCACAAATTTCATTCAACAACTTATGTTTGTCCTGTGCTGATCATGTCCAGTTTTTTGCCAGAAAAAGAGCATATGCGGGAAGCTCTGCTTTTTTGCTTCCATTTGAAGAAAACGGCTGCTGAATTGCATCAAATGCCTGTGGAGGCCTATGGTAACAATGTTTTAGCGGAATCAACGTGCAGGGCTTGGTTTCGTCGATTCAAAGACGGCGATTTTGACCTGAGCGACAAGAAGCGCAGAAATCAGACCAGGAAACCAAAAAACGCTTGCCGAGCAACATTGGCGTAACTAGGTAGGGGCCAGGGGAGGGGGGGGGGCGGGTCCCCCTAGATCGTTCGTGGCCAGAATAATAATGTAATTATTTGAAAATCCTGCAAGAAACAATAAAACTCCAGATTTTACTGTAGAATTTTGTACAATTAATGTTTACCGCTACTGTAGATCTGTATTAGGCAAGAGATACAGCGACAAAAAACAAAACAACATGAAGTGTCGTAATTACACAGCGAGCCGGTAGAGGTGGAAAACTATATCGATAACACATTATATACGCCGCAATTGAACTTTTGGCCTGCCCCCCCCCCCCCCAGACAAAAATCCTAGTTACGCCAATGCCGAGCAATTGGATGTTACTCAAGCAGCCATTTCCATGCGTCTACGTCATGAGAAAGGTTCAAAAGATCGGGAAATGGGTGCCGCATGAATTGAACGATATGCAGATGGAGCGACGCCAAAACACATGCGAAATGTTGCTCGTCAGACACAGAAGAAAGTCGTTTCTGCATCGGATTGTGACTGGCAATGAAAAGTGAATTTATTTCGATAATCCAAAGCGCTGAAAATCGTGGGTTGATCCCGGTCAACCATCAACATCTACCGCAAGACCAAATCGCTTCGGGCGGAAGACAATGTTGTGCGTTTGGTGGGATCAGCAGGGTATCGTCTACTATGAGCTCTTAAAACCTGGTAAAACTGTCGATGCCTACCACTGCCACCAACAATTGATCAAATTGCACCGTGCTCTGTGTGAAAAAACGCCCGAATATCAACAAAGATATGACAAGCTGATTTTCTTTCACGACAACGTCAAAAATGGTCAGCAACTACTTGGACACACTCAACTGGGTGGTGCTACCCCTCCCGCTAATTCACTAGATCTGGCCCCTTCTGACTACCACTTGTTTTCGTCGATGGGCCATGCGCTCGCTGAGCAGCACTTCGGTTCTTACGAAAATGGCTTGATGAGTGGTTTGCTTCGAAAGAGAAGGAATTTTTTTGGCGTGGTATCCACAAATTGCCCGAGAGATGGGAGAAATGTGTAGCTAGCAAGGGTGAGTACTTCCAATAAATTTGTTTTTGTTTTCTTTGAAAAAAACATGTGTTTTTCTGACTAAAAACCGATCGTTTTAAGCTTATGCACCTGGTATATTTTATAAATATTAAATATTACCTTTATTTAATACCTTTGAGTACCAGATTAGTCATACAGATGTTTAAAACCGATTAAGCATGACTAGCTTGAACTTTAAAATTTTTTTTAGAGATTCGGTATAAGAATTCAAACCAAACCTTCGATTCGATTTACTGTCTATTAGTAGTCTACGCTAACTACAGTATGAGTAAATTCTAGAACAGACAAATATAATTGGTTTGGGTAAATAGCCGGTATCCGCTCATTTTCTGGGTAAATACCCGATGCGTGTCTAAATCGACAGCTATAACTGGTCCAGAACAGAAATCTTTAGTGAGTGAATTATTAAAAGCAAGGAAACAGTTTGGTACTTTTATAATAAACGCAGTAAGAGTACAAGCTGCTGACTTTGAGCATAGTTTCCATCTCCGATATTAATTGGCATAATTTCAAAAATTCCGATCAATACAAACTTCAAGAACTCGAAACTCGTGTTCGGCAAAAATAAGCCTCTCAGAGCAAATTTCACCACTTCATAATCGGCTTAAACTTTCCTAAAACTGAATAACTTCAGAATAAAAATTCTCGAATCGGCTTTGCATCCATACCGCTACAACTCTTATCTGAAAATTGCAGTTTTCAAAATCGAATTTAATTCGATTACACAAAAAGGACACAATTTCCTTCGTACATGGCATATGAAAACTTTTTGGCATACCTACAGCTCGAATACTCGTTTTCTGGAATAGTTTCATTTCCAACATTTTTGTTAGTTTTAAGATGCAGATTTTCTAGAATTCTGCATGGTCCTTTTTTTCTTTTCTTCCTCGACATGAAACTCTTCACTAGAAGTAGATCCTTTCTTATGAACATGTCTAGAATTTTTTCACTTCTTTTGACTAGAAAAACTTTTTCGAATTCCATTCGGTTCGTTTTTATCATACGGCCGAAAAAAAAATGGGAATAAAATTCAATTTCCTTGAATGATCTGAAAACTAATTTCACATATATTTTAAGGCTGGATTATTTCCTCGTTTTGTGCAACGAACAAGTTTGGTTACATGCCAGAAAAAAAAGGACACATTAAATTATTTGAGCTGAAAAGTTTTGGTCTGGGAAAGTCGTCCACGCTTTTGAAAAGTTTTGGAAATTGTTCGTTGTGTGAAATAATTGCGGTGAGATAGTTTCTGGTTCACATATCAGAACATTAGTGGCTTAAGCTGAAATAATGTCCGTATTAAAAATTCATACTGTTTTCTATTCATGACCTACTGAATGTCGTTGAACTGAAAGTACCATTCAATCTTAAGGCCTCATCCCCATCGGGAGCAGGACTTATTAATTCATAGCACTATCGACTCCTTGTTATTCCGGACTATTCTCACAAGGAATGTCGTTGTAATTGCGTGTACTTTGTCTCGTTAATTCAACGAATTTACCATGTCGTCTCGCTGTAGTTCGTATGATTCTTTCATTAATTTCGATCGTTTGTGTCGTTGCAATGCCGGTTTTTGTATACGCTACATGGGGATTGTATCGAACATGAAAAGTTTTTCACAAACAGCAAATGTTCTTGTTTGATTTGGTCCTAGGGGTAGAGATGGGATCGAAGTGTGCCAGAAAATAGGACAAGTTCTTCTGATAGCCAAAAGAACTAAGAACAATACCTCCTAACGTATGGCCTTGTCCATAGTTCTGTCTATGCCATATACAAGGGTCTTCTCCCCAATTATATCGATCAGGGAAGTTAAGAGCCTTGTTAATTTGGTTTCCGGGTGAGGTATGTTAGACGTATATTTCCGACATATGTTCCAACAACCAATTGATTAAAAATTTACGAGGAAGTTGTAAAGAGGTCAGTAAACATTTACGAAATTGATGATTTAATTACTTTATTTGAGCTTATGGAACCATGTAATTTTCAACATCAGTTAAACTTAAAAATTTATTTCAATCGAAAACTCCAAAGTGGAAGAGTCTATGATTGATAGTTTTGAATCTTTTATGATTTCAACATTGCAATCCTTACATTCGCGAAGCGATACTAAAAGTTACAGAATTGCTCGAGTATGAAAATTATTTGCTTGTCTTGACGAATTTCATTCTTTATGTATTAAGGGTATAATGCGAATTACAATTAATTGATTAATTTAGAAGTACTTAAAATGAAGCCGTTGGAAAATGTCGTAGTTTTTATATTTAATCCTTTTTTAAAGAGTTTTTCATAAAAAAAAAATACTCACGTGCATTCGTATTCGTTCCACAGGTCGACACACTCAAATGGATCGGGACATATCACATTCGAGCATGGCTTATTTGAAGGACAATTTCGTTCCAAATTTTTATTGATAGTAGCCTGACCCCATTGAGTTCCATTCATAGCAGGTGGAAGGGGTAGGTGTTTTCCCTCCAATCTGAAAAACAATACTTGTATTATATATACGCGACCTTAATGGGTTTCTGAACTTACCTTATATCGTCCAGACAACTTTTCTGGTAGTCCGCGTAGACTTCGTAAGTTCGAACGCCAGTATACTCGGCCTTTCCGCCAGCATAGACACCTTCCTGTTTGTCCACCATCAGCCACTGATGGCCATCGAATTCGAATGTTTCGTTGTAGCGACGACCTTCACCACCGTCCAGTTCTAAGGTTGCTGCCGACCCATAGCGATTGATTCGGACTACATGCCATTGTCCGTCGTCCACTGCGATTGCGTTCAGCCATAAGTCTCTCTCCTCTGTACGCAGTGAGTTGAGATTGTAGCGGAAATGAAGACGCGCTTCCTTGATCTCAAGGATTCCGTACTCGCGATTATGTTGATCGCTAACGCGGAAAAGTTCGCCATGTTGTTCACGTGTCCGGAATCTCAATTGTATCTGCGTACTATAGCGATCCGGTTCGAAACTCAGTGCGTACTTGACGTAGCTCTGTTGCTTGAAAGTGGTCGGTATTGTAGCAATGTTGCATGCCGGACCGGTCCAGCCGGGTCGGCATTGACACCGGGCCTCACTGAAACTGCCCACACAGTTCCCATGCTCCCAGCATCGTGAAGTTTGTTCACTCTGCGAACAGACTTCCTCGGTTTGCGGACATCCTGCTACGCTGTTTCGTGACAATCCGGGATGCGCAAGGTCGTACAGTTTGCTATTGTGGACTAAATTTCGAATGCATCCATCGAATCCTTTGGTGGTTGGGGCAAAGTGCCAGTAGTAGAGCGATTGATCGAACTGTTCGCGATAGAGGCCACCGATTTGAAGGGGTGCGTTCACGTTTAGGTACTCGCTGAAGGGCGGTATTTGTCCGCGTGCTTGGCACGTCGAATCATCAAATTCTGGCGGCGAACCATCCTCCATTTCCGATACCTCTGCTGATTTACAATAGTCGACTACCATACGAATGTTTTCGGTGTCCCAGAAGAGATCGACGCGATGCCATTCGCCATCGTCGAGGGTCTTTTTGGTTTTTACTCGAAGCTCGAGCGTTCCCGATCCGAAATCGATCAGCAATCTTGGGAAGCCGCGCTCCAGCTCGAGCGATAAGAAGTCTGAGATGAGCATTTCGTCGCGTTCCGGAGGAACTATAGGTCCATTGTAGAGTATTAGGCCGTCCGCTTTCCGAGTGATAAATTCCAGACTAAGATGGGAACTATCGCACATGTCCAAAGGTGGATACCAAGCCCATCCTGTTCCACGGAAGCTTCGAGTCGTCTGTTGACAGCGCGGTCCACTATAACCCGCCGGACAAGAACAGTGTGGTCCATAACGAGTTTCCAAGCATCGGCCACCATTGTAACAAGGAGTATTTCGACACGATTCAACCTTGCTGAAATTTCGCGCTCCACATGTGCATTCGGCAAGAGTATCGACTCGTACGCCTACCAGGGCTGTCTTATTTGCATTCACCATGTACGGAAGCGAGCTTATATCTAAAGTATTTGTACATGATCCTTCGCACATTTGATTCTCATAGAGGCACTCATCGATTCCAACCATCGTTATATTGATCCCGACATCCTTCTCGATCTCTTCGCGATGCATCAGGACAATACCATTGAGTCGGACAGGTTTATAGTATGGCGATCCGTGTGCTGAGAATCGAATATCGGTTAGAGGGGGATGCTTCCGTTTCAGCTGTACACTGAATATATCGACATTTTCGCGATCGGTATTCAACAGATCGGACAGCTTATCCCTGAACCGATCGAGCTTACTTCGCGACAAGCTCTGCGTTCTATAGTTCCAAACACGAATGAAATCTTCGTCGCTAATTCCCGATATCCTTATCGATCCCGAATTAATGACAGCATCGTGCGGAATCTCGCGTACTGTAACCGTAACATTTGCGGGAACATCGGTTTGAGTATGTTTCCGATCGTACACCTTGAACCTTAAGTGGTAGCGTCCTTCACGTGTTCCCTGACGCATCGTAATCATTCCGGAATCTTCGTCCAGCTTGAATCTGGCATGCTCCTGAGATTCCCAATAGAATTTTTTGTCGGGCAGATCCCAATCGTCTAAATCGTAAACGTATACTCGACCGACCTGAGTGTCAGGTGCTTGACTTTGGTAATTATACACGAATATCTCCTTGGATCCGGGCTGCATTTTATTGTCATTGACATCTCCAATAACGACGGTAAGGGTACTTGTTCCAGTCATAGCCGGGGTTCCATGGTCCTTGATAACAATCGGTATCAAGTATTCCTTTTGTTGTTCCCGATCGAATGACCTCAGAGAGGAGACTATCGCCATACCATCACCGTTTGCGCCCTCTGTAAATTAAAGACAAAGAAAAAAAAATTAATTAGCAAGGCATATTTAAATCGTCCTAACTTAGTAAACAGGGACAATAAAATTGGACAAACTTTCATCGAAAATCTTTTGCTGAAAAGTTCTTAAGTATGAAAAACCTTCTGCACTTATTTCGATATAAAATTCGTTTCCGATGAAAACCTACTCGAAGATTACCGGAACTTGATTCTATCAGGAAAGCGGAAATAATTTTCCTCAGTGAAGTGAAGTTAGGAAGTTTCTACACGCCCTCGCCCTTCTAAAAAATTCTCATTACGCGCAATTTCTTTGGAATATTGTTTCTGTTAAACTTTTTTTTTGCTACTTATCTCCGAAATATAGATGGCTCTGGTCTCGTGTGACGTAGCGCATTCAATACAAGACTTAGCGATTTAGTGAACTGTGATATATTTTCTGCTGTGTATTTTCCGAGGAAATGGGAAGGATAGCGTGATGAACATGAAAGGAAACAAACATTCTACCCTTACCCAGTCATCCCCAAAATCGTTATTTTCTAAATATCTGCAGATCTGCAGTATATTCATAGGGGAGTTCTGGCAAAATATTGCAATGTTATTTCAGTATGGTTAGCAATATTTTGACGTATGTAAGTTTACGTCTTAAGTGTACACGTGATGTACATAAATGGCAAATACGGACGGAAAAATATTTTGTGGAAAATGGAAAGGGGAAAGAAATGTTTTTTTTAGGTTCGACAAGTTCCTGACGTGGTGGTTTTCTGAATGAATTGATTGCCTTTTCTTAAGATCAAAATTCATATCAGTCTTATTAAATTTTTTTGGGACTGACACGTGAGACTGCGATAAACTGATGTACAAGCGGGAACCATATGTATTTAAAAGCATTTTGTGTTTTATTTTTAGTTACTATGTCTGTTACTAATTGCAACAGGGCTTACATCAGGTTTAATACAAACTAGTGTCTAGAACAAAGTAGCACCATATTGAAGGTGCAAACTAAAATTTTTAGGCATGCATGTAGGGCGATGGAATGTTAACTCTCCAAGGTACTCCGCATTAAGGTATCAAATGTGAAAGTCCTTAATAGTAGCGCAAGTATGGTAAGCTATGTCATGAAGAAAGCGGAATGCTTTACAAAATAATTTTTATTGAACACTTCACAGGTAGATTACAATACATGGCTCCTTATTTGCTGATGCCGAGAAGCTTTCTCTAAGATATGGCATAACGGTTTTGTGTTCAAAATGGCAGATCGAAAATTTCCTTTGAAATTAGTGGGAAGTGGCTTTTTCCGGAAGGATAAAATGTTCAGGATAAAGGTGAACGGGAATAAATCCTCTCAAAAATCGTCGAGTCTGGTGTGCCGCATGGGTCGACCTTATCGTCTCTATTGTATTTTGTTTATATAGCAGACTAACCCCTAAGCGACAATATTACTACTGTTTTACTTTATGATTTCAATAATACAGTATTGTGATCGAATTAAAAAAAAAAAGAATTTCCTACCTTCAAAATCTTTTTTTTTCACGGCTCATGACTATTAAATACGAAAAAAGAAAAAAAAAATTTCAGTCCGTCTGTCCGCCGTACGTCGACCGCTATACGCAAAATTGTTTGAAGGCTCGTAGTTGCCAAACCCTTTGAGCTATTAAATTGAATTGAATTAAATTTTGCGAATAGACTGGGTAGGCCCCTTGAAGTGACCACTTTTTGAAGGATGTGGGTGTGAGGGGAAAGTAGGGGAAGCGTCTTAGACGCAAAATTTTGGAATTTATATAGAGCTTCGATTGTGGACCCATTTGCAAATAAATTGCTGATATGGGTGAAGGGGTATGGGAGTGGGAGAAAAATAATGCGCCCGAAACGCAAAAAAACTGAGATTGACACATTCTAAAATCTATATCTCCTAAACGGTTAATGTCACAAAATTAAAACTTATCTTTAGATATACTAGGAGAATAGATCGGAAACAAATGTGGGGGCAGTGGCTTACGGGGGTGGGGGTGAACTACAGAACAAGTAAAATTTTTCAAGGAGGCGGTGGAGCATGAAAGTGGAGGTGATAAGAATTTTTCTAAAAAGTTACGTCTCACATCTCAAGAACAGTGTACGATAGATGCTTAAAATTAGGCCTGATGGACCCCTAGCAGAAAAAAAATTTTGTGGGTGACGGTGTAGAGGGTGAGAGTGGGGGAGGGTGAACAAGAAAAGGTTTCGATTTTTATATCTCGAGAACCTATAATGATATAAAGCTGAAACTTGGTATTTAGATAGAGCTATAGTAGTATGTTGGAAAAAATATAATTTTTTATAGTGATAGTATGGTACGGGGTTTAGGGGTGTTTTTCCTGTATATAGAACGGCTTATGCTACAAAGTTGAAACTCGGTATGTATAAGAGTATGTAATCAGTATGTATGTATCAACTATAAAAGTAATTTAGATAAAAAAAATTTTCAAATATCCATTAGCGTTTGGAAGGGGAGCAAACAAAATTATCTGTGAAAATGGAAAGCATATATTTTCACGATTTTCATCATATCTATTGGGTCTTTCGAAATATTGAATTCATTTTTATTCTACAGATTTTTCATATAAATATCTAGAAAGCATTTTCAGGACTTTTTGAAATTCTATTCCTAAGGGAGTGTAAAGGGTTTGTATACTTTTTAACGAATTCTGCCATATCTCCCAGGCCTGATCAGATATCGAATATGTTTCCACTTTCACGGGCTTGCGTAATAATCGCCTAAAACCCATTTTTAAGCTTTTTCCTTTTTCAGCCCCTAAGAGGGTATAAAAGGGTTGAACACGTTTTCACGAATTCCGTCAGTTCTTTTAGAAGTGATAAGAAATGGAATTGGTTTTTACTTTCTCGTGTTATCTTCATATTTACCTATTAACTCCTTTCAGGATTTTTGGATATTCAACCTTCAAGTGGGTGTAAGGAGGTTGCATATGTTTTCACAGATTCCTACATATTGCTTAGATCTGATGATATATCGAATTCATTTTTACTTTCTAAATTTTCCTATATAATCGCCAAAAAGTCAATTTCAGTATTTTTAGATATTCAATCCTAAGAGGTGAAAGGGGGTTGTATGCTTTTCAAAGCTTCGACATATTTCTTAGGTTTGATGAAATATTAAATCGCTTTTCAATTCCATAGACTTTTTATATAATCGCCCACAAACCCATTTCACAATTTTTGGATATTCGACCCCCAAGGGTTTGCCTATGGTTTCACAATTTTTGCCATCCCTTAGTTCTGATGAGATATTAAATTGATTCTTTCTATTTTAGATATTTTACTTTATTATTTTTTAATAATAAAGTATTGTGATCGACATGAAATTTCAAAAAAGTTTGCTACCCTGAAATTTTGTATTTACACGTTTTAGGACTAGTAAACACCAAAAAAGCAAAAAAAAAAAAAATGTCCGTCTGTCCGCCGTAGACGCCGTACGCCGTCCGCCGTACGCCGTACGCCGTACGCAAAATCGTTTGAAGGCACGTAGCTCCCAAACCCGTTGAGATATTAAATTGAAATTTTTATGGTGGGTAGATTGGGTAAACCCCTACGACTGGTATATTTTCGAGGAGTGGGGGTATAAGGGGAGAGTAGAGGGGAGCGTTTTAGACGAAAAATTTTGGTGTCTAGATCTCAGGAACCGCTTATGCTAGGAAGCTGAAACTTGGAACTTATATAGTACTATGATAATGGATTCAATTGCAAAAAAATGGTCGATTTTGGTTAAGGGGTGTGGAAGTGGGGGGGAAAACAATGAGTCTGAAATGCATGAAAGACGGGATTGAAACATTCTAAAATCCATATCTCCTGAACTATTGATGTCAGAAGATTGAAACTTTGTAGTTGTCCTTAGGGATACTTCAAGATTAGACAAGGGCTAACATTTTTAAGAAGGGTGGTGGGGTGTGGGGGTGGGGAGTGAAAAACTTTGTATTACAATATCTTCCAAACCAATTACACCAGGAAGATAAGATTTTGTTTCTGTATATAGGATCACAAGTGGAGTCTACCGAAACTAAATTTTTTGAGGGGGGAGGTGGAGCACGAAAGTGGGGGGACAGCAATTTTTTAAAAAATGTAATTTTTATATCTCAGAAACCATATCAGATATGATCTTGAAAATTTTACTGGAGTTAGGGTCGGTAAACTTCTAATAGGGAAAAAAATATTGGGGGTGTGGGTGTTGGGGGTGATGGTGAAAGGGGGTAGAAAGGAAAACATTCTGATTTTTATTTCTCGAAAGCCATAATGAATAGAAAGCTAACAATTTAGGATTATATAGAGCCACTATGGAGACATCCTAGAAAAATAAAATTTTTGATAGGGGTATCAAGGTACGGGGGAGAGGGGTGGTTTTTTATATCTCAGAAACGCCTTATGCTAGAAAGTTGAAACTTAGTACGTATATATAGATGTACTATTAGAGTAATTAAAGCAAAAAAAAAGTTCAGATTTTTATTGGCGTTCAGAGGTTAAGTAAAAAAAATATCCGTGAATCCACATTTTCACAAACTTCGATAAAACTTTTAGACATGTCGAGCTATCAAAGCAATTTTACTTCTGCGGGCTATTTATATAAGCGCCTAGTAACGATATTCAAAATTTTTAGATATCCAACCCCTAACGGGGTGTAAAGTGGTTGTGTACATATTCACGAATTCTGATATATTTCTAAGGTATATTGAGATTTGGAATTCACTTTTACTTCTATAAGCTTTAAACGTAGTCGGGGAAAAACCGATTTAAGTATTTTTCTCAATTAAGCCCCCTGGTATTGTTCAAGTTTTCACTGATTCCGAAAATCTCTTAGGTTTAATGTGATCGAATTCGCTTTTACTACTATGAATTATTCTATTGATAAAAAAATACGTAAGTAAATAAAAAAAATCTGCCAACAGTCTGGGCACAACTTTATTATTTTATGGGTAGAAGTCCGAAACGTGTTTAATTATGAGATACGGTGTTGGGTACTATGCGACTGACAACCTAAAAAATAACCAGGAGGCTATTTGGAACGTTATTTTTTAGGTTGTCAGTCGCATAGTACCCAACACCGTATCTCATCATTAAACACGTTTCGGACTTCTACCCATAAAATAATAAAGTTGCGCCCAGACTGTTGGCCGATTTTTTATTTTAAGAACAGAATTAAGTTTCCAAGAAAAGTTATAATCTCGAAACAACTGATGATATACTCCGACTTTGACCGCTCCCGAACTTTGACCCAAAAAATAATAAAGTTTCGCCCAGACCATTGCCAGATTTTTTTATACTGATGATAGCTTCTTTCTATGTCGCTCCTGGTGTCCTGTGAACAAGGGCGCCCATAGAGTAGGGCAAGAGGGGGCACTTGCCCCCACCTGTATTCTATCTTCCAGTATTATAATAACGCCATTTTGTCACTTGAATAATTATTTTTTTAATATAGTGTAATTAAGACCTTTTAATTGTTTTATTACACATAATTTGTTAAACTACTAACAAATAGTTACTAAATCAACACGTTTACTGTTTTCAATGAAAAATAAAATGAAAACATCATTTTATTTGCATTTGTATTTAAAAAAATTTCGCTTGTTAAAAATTGAGGTTTTCTTACTTACTGCATAAAAATTGGATTGTAATTATTAAGATTACTAAAGCTAGTATTACACTGTTTGACCATGTGGTCAAATTGCAGTAATAAGTAGTGCGAAATGGCGAATTCAATTTAATCGCTCAGTATCCGCTCGGTCAAATTCGCTTTTTCGCATTGCTATTGCTGCAATTTGACCGCTTGGTCAAACAGTGTAATACTAGGTTTAGGTAAGAAAATTACGTTATTGGAAAACGTAATTGAATTTCACACTTTTTTTCTTCATTGATAAATACTAAGCTTGGTATGACTTATGCAAAATACGGGAATACCCAAAGGTCTTAATGGTTTCCTGAGACAAGGTACCCATCTGCACATATAGTTTTTATACTCTAGATGAAATCATATAGAGTATTATAAGTTTAATCCAGCCCAAAAGTTTGTAACGCATAGAACCAAGCCCCGGACGAAAAAAAGTTATATATTATTTTATGTTTTTATACATCGTTTAAACTTTGTGGTGGGAAAGAGGGTTTTTTTAAAATTTTTAAAATTTAACGGTAGATTGATTAAAGTAGCTGGATTAGAAGGATATTAGTAACATTAGTACCTACGTAATGTTTCTTTTATCACTTTTTGGTTCCACTTTATTAAAAAAAAAAAATTTGGTAAATTACGTAAATTAACCAAGTAATCCTGCTTTTTCTTAGCATTTACAACATCTTGAACACATTTACAACTAATTTCAAGTCTTCAAGTTGACTCATCAGAAATGTAAGCACTAAACACCTAAAACAGTATCTTCATTTCACTCTGTTTTCAAGTTTTGATGCTTTCAAAAGAAGTGTGACTAGGTTACCTCCCTCCCCGAGCATTTTGATTTAACTTAATGACAAAGAAGTAAACTTTCCCGTCACAGCTAACTTCTCTGCTATGCCTACCCACATTCGAAATACCCGTATCATCAAGCTTCAAAGAGCGTAAAACGGTTCGTTAAGAGCTTCCAGCTCTACGGGGATACAGATTTGCCCACAATCAGGAAATTTATCAAGGATCGAACCTTGAAGTATTTTACTGAGTTCGTTCTCATACTAACGCGGTAGTCCGTCAAAGTGTAGACTATGACGAGACTCTACAAATTATGGATGGGATTGTCGTTGCTTGTTTGGCTGCTCTGCACCCTGAGAGTTGGCACACGTAACTCCGATTTGTTACACGTGTCTGGATTTGTCCGATTTATAGTCGATAGATAGCTTTGCTCTTTCTGTTAATACATCACCACAGGTTTTTCAAGAATTCCTTCTGGATCGAGGATGAATATCGTTGCATTCTTAAATTCGACCATTGACGCAATTAGTCCTTAGTTTCTATCTTTTCTTCGTGCACATATTGTTCCGTTTTTCTTCCCTTTCGGACAGGTACTCTAACATAGAGAGATGAGCTGGAGGATCTTGTCTGAGGTTGACTCCATCCGTCTAAAGGAGACGCTTCTTGTAATTGTTTTCTCTTTTACTCTTGTATGCTTGTCTGAATCAGCGCCATCTTCGTTGAACGGTCCTTATAGTTACTTTGAAACGTTTTACGCATCCCACAGGCGATGCTAAGTATGAAATCGAGGCTTTTTCAAAGTCAGCGCCCTTCGGCTCAGTCTTCAACTTGACTGTTACACGGTGGGGTGTGTTGATTAGCATGCCTTTGTCCAGTTATCCAAGCTGAGTTCAACGCAGATGGAACGTGCTTCAATAGTACTGTTAGCGTGAATCGGAATACAGCCCGAGCAGTGGTTTTTCAAAATCTTTCCCTAAAGTAGTTTGAACAATTCGGTTAGTAAGACGAGTGCAGATAGGGCATCATTCGAGAAAGTAACCAGCTTGAACTCCCGAGACGAACCAGCCAACTCATCTTGAAAACTCAAGTTGGCGGCGATGTTGAGCTCGGAGAGTTGAACTAAACTGAACTCTACTTTATCAAGATACAGGTCCGTGTGAACAGTTTCTCTATCAAAACCACTAGAGTAGATCTACTTGAAGTAAAATTAAATACTACCACTAAATCTACCAATGCAAATTAACCTAAATTAATTAGAATATTTCCCTAGAACTCTCCAGCTCTCATAGGGACAATATTGTTACGTGCAAGCCTGGCAACTGCGCAACTCGATCAATTACGAATAAGGGAAACATCAACAACCGAATACCTAGCTACAAAGTAACCCAATCAGAAACCTAGTTGAAGTATATAAGGGGAGCGGAGCAACACGACTATACCTCCCCTCTAATCGAATGTGCTCGAATGTACTAGAATAGCGTTGAAGATCAAATGGAATGCTCTCAAGCTTTCAAATACCGTCCACACACACCACCGAGCGAAGATTCAAGAACAGTCTAGACTACCGCCAACTAGTATGAAAGCAGATAAAGCTTTCAGCGAGGGACATAGTAATTTTTATTACGTCGACTGTGACAGACACCTAGTACGCGACCGTATTGGTGGAAAGCGATTGATAGAGTGCGATCGAGACAAGTGCTATGTAAAAGCGGGCGGTATTGCCATACAGTGCGAATAATTGTGCTAATAAAATTAAAGTGCGAAGAATAAATACTCACTTATTTTTATTTTAACCGAATTGTGTTTTACTTGAAATCCCGGCGAACCCCTAGCTCGAAACAATATCTTTTTCACTCCGTGATTTCATTCTTACATGATTCAGTACTTTAGGTTCTCTGGGTATCGCTTACCCGATTTGAAAACCATATTTTGAACATAATTAGTACATCATATTTTTCACGATGGAATGCAAGTCCAGCGTTGTTGATAGCGGTGGTATGCCACAAGAAATAGTGATATACTACGATTGCCCCAATTTCATAATTTGTTTATTCCAACTAGAGTGTACCTATGTGGACTACAACCTGAACTAAGACCCTTTCAAATTCAAAAAGCCATAACATATTTTTTTTCGTAATTAAAACGTGCTTGTGTTTAAAGTTTAATATCATTTCTACCAGAAATTAAAATAGAGAAGTTTTTATAAAAAAAATTCTGTAACACACTAATTAAATTTGTAGGTCCCAGGCTTAGCAAATCTTGTAGCTACTGTAACCGTACTGCAGGAAAAATCCACTTGACTTAAAACTGAGTTCATGATGCAAATTAATTAGGTGAACTTGTTTTTTGGCCTATTCAACCCGCGTTTTAACACACCTTTTACAGCGACGCGAAAAGGATATAAAATGCCCTGTAGCGAAAACAAAATCTCAAAAAATAATAAGCACCGACAAAAGCAATTAGGAAATAGCTACTTTTTCTTAAATCTTAAAAGGTATAAAAGGCAAGACCGTCCCTACTGCCCTGCGAACAATAAAAATCCTGTAACACCTCCACGTTTACTAGACGCCCGCTCGATGTCTTTACTTAACTAGCTCTCAGAACTTTTATGTTCTAATTACTGTTAATTAAAACATAAATAAGACAAAAGTGTTTAAGATGGTGTGCGAAAAGCTTACGGAAATAAGGACATCAACATCTTAGTAAGATATCTTACAATTTTTGATTAATTGACTTCGAAGGTCGCTCGCTTCCCATCCACCCCGTCTTTTAAGTCAAACAAAACATAAAACGAGTGTGAAACTCTTCAAAAACAGAAAAGTTCCATTTAGCCGCCACCCTTAGCGATGGAAATACTTAAGCACAACATGTTCGGGGTAAAAATAACATAAAATAATTGGCTTGTTTCCTTTTAACTTTCAGTATTTAGTAGTTTCACAGCTAATTTATTTCGAGCGCCTAATTTCATGAGTTTATGAGATTTTCGGAAATTCTAATTAAATTTCGTTTGAAGGAGAACGTGGAAAAAAGCACAATGTTTTTAACTTACCCTGTGGATTTGAATTAGCGAGAAGGCAGTTTTTCTGGTAGATTAAGTGATTTTTTTGCACCTATAATTAATATAGCAGAATACTCAGAAGAACTGCATTGTTACTGTGCTTTGAACTAAAAGAAATCATATAAGGTCAGTGGTGTGGCGTGATAATTCAACAAGGGAAAGCAATTGGTTAATATCAACAATTTACTATTACTATGATTTCTACAAGTTTACTGCGTATTAATTGAACCTTTTCCATTAGCTGCTTTTAACATTACTAATATAAAAGCACCCAGTAATCACGAACGGGGACGTCAGAGTAGGTATACTGTATTTTATCAGCATTTTAATTCCCATGCTACCAATATATAATAATTTACTTCTTATATGTTGCTAGACTTATTAAAGGAGCATATCAGTAACTATGAGTATAAAAATAAAACATATTCGAATATAACTACTATAACAATAAAAACAACTTTACTGGTTTTTTTTGGTAGAAGTCCGGAACGCATTTAATGCTGAGATGTGGTCTAGGTTACTATGCGTGTAACAACCTAAAGAATAACCAGGAGGCTATTTGGAATGTTTTTTTAGGTTGTCTATAAGATTTTCGGAATTCGTGAAAACTTGAACAATACCTTACACCCCCAGGTGTTTAATATCGAAAAATGCTTGAATCAGATTTGTCTTTGATTAAATTTAAAGCCTTTAGAAATAAAAGTGAATTCAATATCTCATTACGTCCAATATATGGAAATTCGTGAAAATGTACACAACCACTTTACACCCCCTAAGAGATTGGATGTCGAAAAATTTGGAAAAACATTTCTAGGCGCTTATTGTATAAAGAGCCGACATGTCCAAAAATTATAACAAAATCGTGAAAATGTGGAAAAATCCCTTTTCACGGACATTTGTTTTACTCAACGTCTATGCGAATAGAAATATGAATTGTTTCTCTTTTATTACTCTAGTAGCACACGTACATATACGTACTAAGTTGCAACTTTCTTGTATAAGCCATTTCTGCGATACAAGAAACCACTCCCGTGCTTTGCTACCCATATTTCGGATACCTCTATATTGGCTCTATATAGTTGTAAATTTTTAGCTTTCTATGGTTTGTGGTTTTTGAGAAATAAAAATCGGAATTCTTTTATTTCCACCCCCTCTCAGCATCAGCCCCTTCACCAGTACCTCCAACATTTTATTCCCTGCTAGAAGTCTACTGGGCCTAACTCCTGTAAAATGTCTAAGATCATATCTGGTACGGTTCTTGAGATATAAAAATTCAATTTTTTTAAAAATGGCTGTCGCCCCACTTTTGTGCTCCACCTCCCACCTCATACATTTTACACTCAATGGGCTTCACTTTTAATCCTATATACACGAACCATATTTTACCTTGCTTGTATAATTGATTATAGATATTCTAATCTAAAGTTTTTTACCCCACAACCCCACTACCCTGATTCAAAAATTTTAGTCTTGAATTAATTTCATATTATCCCTTAAGAGAACTACAGAGTTTGCTTCTTCTGACAGCAACCGTTCAGGAGATATGTATTTTGGAATGATTCAACCCCAGCTTTCAAGCGTTTCGAACACATGGCTTTCCTCTCCACTCCCACATCCACACCCCTCAACCCCTATCGCCAATTTTTTGGCAAATGGGTCCACTATCATAGTTCGACATAAGTTCCAAGTTTCAGCCTCCGAGCGTAAGTGGTTACTGAGATCTAAAAACCAAATTAAATATAATTCAACTATTTACCGTACATATCCATAACATATCAATTCAATTCTAAACTTTGTTCAGAATTCAATTCATATCCTACTCTGGTAACTCTTATGTCTTATCAAATCTGAAAGCTTCGCGGTTGTCGCCAAGAAGTTCTTCTATTATCCGTGGAAGCAAATTCCATATTGCTTCCAACCTCCCGTGTTCGTGTATTTTTTTTCATGACGCCACAGTGGGTTTACTACGAAATGCAATTAATGCTTATATATGCAACGTTTAAATGGCTTCCATCTTCTTTATGGTTTCTTTTCGCTTGCCTTTTTCGTGGTGTTACTAAGTCGGCTGTGTGAGATATTCGCGAGTAGTTTCTTCCGAACTTTTATTTGGACTGTTCGAAACATGAATTTTTTTCGCAAATTTTCCTGCGCAATTTAGAAAAAACGCATTTAAGATATTTTTCAGCTAAATGTAAGGGAAGCAATGCTTCCCTTGCTTCCATGGACGCCACGCCACTTATGTAGGTAAATTTCCAGATGAAAAGGCATATCTGCCAGTGCATGATGACACTATCAGTACCTGCAATAGTTTGAATCCCTCCGATTAAACCATTCCAAATCTTCGGAATTGACCTCTAAATTTAAACAACACTTGAAAACAAAAAGTAACTTCAACGTAATCACTTTCATTGACAATCCTGTAACTCCGTTTGCTATCCATCTTTCCCTGAAGAAGTGAATTTTTTTTTTATAATGTTCTGCTGAAAAAGCTGCGCTTACAAAATAAATTACTTCTAAAATTAAGAAATTAGAAACTTTTCCTACGCGATTTTACTTTATTATTTTAATAATAAAGTATTTTTTCCATGTTCGTTTCTCAAACTTGCAACACGAAACAATCAACTGAAAGGGGCCTACCTAAAGCACTTACAAGAAAAATTGGAATGTGCTCGTGATATACCTACGTGATCAAATATGGGCCGACCTTCGTGTGTAATCTTCGCGGGCTTATTAGCGTTACGTCCCATATATATTCTAAGATTCTATATTAAACAGTTCCTGATCTCCATCCCTTCATGATCCACTGCCCCCCCAATAAATTTCCCACCTAAGTAAGATCCAAGTTCCAGTCTCCTAGTATAAGCAGTTACTGAGATCTAGAAACTAAATTTTTCCATCTAAAACTCTTCCCCGAACTCCCCCTCACACCACTCCCCCTCATACCACCACCCCTCAACAAGTAGTCATATTAAGGAGTTCAAACAGTTTACCCATAAATAAAGTTTCAACTTAATAGCTCAAATGGTTTGGTAGCTACGATCCTTGAAACGAGTTTCCGTACGGCACACAGTGGTACGGTGGACAGACGGACTGAATTTTTTTTTTGCTATTTCGATGTTTACTTTTGATAAAATTGGAATAATAAGGTAATTCAGGAGAATTAGGTATATTGATTCTAACTCTGGAGCGTTTTGAATGTTTTTCTGCTCTCCAATCTCGTATTGCCTCCGTCAGGAATTTTATAAATGGCTCTTGTAGTAAAGCTATTTATAAATTCCACATTTCATCTTCCTAGCTCTCATCAGATATAGAACAACAAATTTGTCACACATTTATTGTCCCATTTTCAAATAGTTTATGTCTTCTCACTATCGAAATTAGAACTTGAAGATGTGGTGCTCCAACAATGTGTCGTTCAAGAATGACACCTAGATGAATAGTTGCGATGGAAATTTAGCTATCCTACTTTGTCAGAAAGGAATTGAAGAAAATATCTTATTTTATATATAAAAAAAGTTTTACTCACTT
Source organism: Beris morrisii (assembly GCA_951812415.1). Classification (NCBI taxonomy): domain Eukaryota; kingdom Metazoa; phylum Arthropoda; class Insecta; order Diptera; family Stratiomyidae; genus Beris; species Beris morrisii. The sequence goes on from OX638311.1 coordinate 24,506,090, forward strand.
TGATCCTGTTCCACTTTAAACGAGGCTCGAATAATATCGTCTGCGCCCGGATCCAGTCGGAATTGGAAGGGTGGTCCATTACTTTTCGAACGGTCATCGTCGTCGGTGGCCAAAATCTCGACAACTTTTCGCGGTGGAACATGCTCTGGCAACACTGGTCGATAATCTTTTAGGAACTTTGGTGCATTATCGTTAATATCCTGAACTATAATCGTTAGAGTGGCTGTAGCAGTTTTTGGAGGCACTCCATCGTCGATTGCAAGAATCTTGACTTGATGTCGCGGTACAACTTCCCGATCCAAGGACCTCTGTATCGATACCGTACCCTCTTGATTTATCGAGAACTGTCGCTGTCGGTCCGATGATCTATCGATTGAGTACGATACTTTACTCTTGCCGGCCTGATCCGGATCGGTTGCCTTAAATCGCTCCAAAGACGTACCGACTTTAGTGTCCTCATAAACGGACACCTCAATATTGGCTCGATCAAAATGCGGTTTATTGTCATTGATATCTCGAAGCTTGACCACTACCCACGAGTAGGCCACATGGTACTTATCATTGTCATTATCCTCGCCCTTATCGTTTACTTGAATTCGAAACCGGAACCCGTTACTCTGCAGTTGATCCTCGTAATCAAGTGGCTGGACAATTTTCAAACTGCCCGTCCCATCATTATTCCGGACCATTGTGAACTTATCGGCACCATAGCCGCTATTGTCGATAACTTTATATTGGAATTTATTGGTTTCGTCGTCGTCGTGCACAGTCACCGTCAGTATAGGCATTTCCGGCAGATTTGTTCCGTCCGTCTCGTCGACTTCGGTAAACCATTCGTCTTTTGTAAATTGTGGCGGCATATCGTTTATGTCCTTAACACGTATCGATGCCGTGCCTGTTCCTTTGAGGCCGCCGCCATCCATTGCCACCACTTGTATCGAATAGTCGGGCGTACGTTCACGGTCCAAACAACAAACAGCCGTTTTTATCACGCCCGTATCCGGTTCGATTTCGAATATTGGTGACCCCGTCTCCTCTTCAATCACATTCTTTTCGATCGAATACACCAGCTTGGCATTCGAGCCTTCGTTCGGGTCATCGTAATCAACGGCCGTCATTGTCATTACGACCATTCCAGCGGTTCCATTCTCAGTCACATTACCGAAGTAAACGCCCTGCGGAAACATCGGTGCATTGTCGTTTATATCCTTCAGATTCACTTGCACGTCAGCATAACCGACCAGACCTTCGCCACCTTCATCTTGTGCGAATACAGTGAAACGCCATTGCGGACGTCCATTGGGCTGATCCCGATCCAGGGGCTGTAAATAGTTTATTCGACATTAGTATTATGTAGATGTAGTTGATGTTATTTTGGATATGCTATGATTTACTATGGAAAAATATTACACACACATTTCAAAAGGCCGAACATCGTAACGTAAATCCCTAATCTCGAAATGGAAGCAGTTAAGGGGACAATGTGTGCAGTTGATGTTGATGCTACTTTGGATGTAGTGTGCGACAACAATACAAACACGTGATAGAAGTCACTATACCTTACCAATTCCAAAGGAGTTCCCTGAATGCGGACCAGAAAGCAATTTTGACGTTATTCCCAGCCCAAACTACCCTAAATCATACCCGAAATATTTTTCGGCAACCCATCTCATACTAGAAAATCATAAAATCCTTGGCCAAGAAAATATATATATATTTTATACGATTATAATGGACTAGGTCGGCAGTCACTTCAATTCTATACTTTCTCGAAACTCAATTTTTATCTCTCTCCGGAGATTTACCCATTTTATTTGGATAAGCAAAAACGAAAAGTACCGAAAAAATCGGATTCCGAAAAAAGGATATCATCGTCCTTGTAGGGTAGGTATCTTTGAATCCGGTACCCGATTTCGTAGACCTACCTCTCGAAATATATCGGAGTCAAATAAATTCATACGGTAACGACGATTGACTGGGCGAGTAAGGCGCTAGGATTTTTTCGCCAGGACCAGGACTAAGGATTTTCGGATGTATTCTGCGACTGTATATCTCACAGGCATACAATACAAACCTCAAAACAGAATATGTCTGAACTCAAATCTACCAGGGATGAGGCAACAACACTAAAGATTTTGCACAGGACAAATGTAATGTAGCGCCACGTTTGCTGCTTAATGGGTGTATGCTAGTGGCTCGTACTTTTTTTGTTCCTCACCATAGTTGCCATTCATTGCAGGAACCAGTGCATCGTATAGTTTCCAGCCAGGAGCACAACATTTTGTAACTCCAGGACTTGCAGTAAGCTCTCCTCGTTGTTTTGTAGTTGGGCACGATGACGCCCCTTCGGCATACCATTCACAATAATTTCGGAATATTTGCAAAGGTTCTGGATTCTATGGGGCAGGGGGTGGAATTCAAAATCAGAAGATGAATTGGGTGCGGTTTTATGTTGTAGGTAACTCGGGGTGGAAACATTTCGGTACAGAAATTCTTCGCCTTACCCATGGTCCAGGATACTATGGAACAAGATTAAAATAGGTCCTTCGTGGTTCAGATTCATAAGTCCAAATTTAGTCCAGACAAGTGTGTAATCGAAAATTCTTAGCTAATAGTTATAAACACAAGGATTGTGCTGGAATAGCGCGGGATGGATGTGGTTTCGTAGTGTTGAAGATAGGACTACCACTCACCACAAAATTCAAAAATTCCTGAAAATGTGTAATTCCGCTTTTATGACGAAATGCGTTTGCTTGGTGTTTCTGCAGAATTCACCAGGATTTTCGGTGGAGACATGATGCGATTTCGGATGTCCATCCAGGTGTGAGCGACAATCGACCCAGTTTTCACCCACTGGACTTTCGGTATTACATCGCAATTTATAGCGAGTAATTGAATTTTAGCTGCGATAACCACATTAAGCTTTGTATGGGTAGCCAGCCAATTTCGTAATTAGAGTGTGGATAGAGAGCGTTGATCATTGGTTTTATCACGGATGTTGTGGGTTTTAATTACGAAGGCGATAAGTATGGATGCACCGCAATTCGACTTTAAGTGAGGAATTGCATCGTATTCGATATGCGACAAGGACTAGTGCAAGGGGATATTTCGATTTTAATCCTCTTTGGAGTCCATGCTTAAATCCTGAAATTTCAAATTTGTACAAAACGATGGCTTTATCGCTGTAATTAGGATTAAGCCGATATTAATTATTCGGATAATCATTCAGTTTAATACTGGTTACAAAATATAGCGAATTGTGTCAAATTTTATGCCACGTTTCCACCATCACGCAAACTAGCGCGAGTGCGAATGTGGAAATAGCAAGTTCGCGTTGGTTCGCGACTCTAGTTGAGGTTCGCGTAGCTTCGCGTCGATTGCAGTGAATCGAAGGAACTCGCATTGAACACGAATGTAGTGTTTACACATTCGCCTATGCATTCGTGAGCTACACGAATGTAGACGAAGCGCGATGATGGAAACGCGGCACTAGTCATTCAGAAATTTTGATCTGAAATCATGCTAAAAGGCACTTTGCCTTGTATTTTAGTAAATAAGAGAATTTCAAAGTATGTCAGCCGGTTTGTTTGTTTGAATTGATTATGAATTAATTTTACTTTATTATTTTTTTTTATAACAATCAATTGTGATTGACCCGAAATTAAAACAAGAAATTTGCTACCATGAAAATTTGTATTTTCACGTTTTAGGACTACTAAACCCTACCAGAGAAAAAAAACAAAAAATGTCCGCCTGTACGCCGTACGCAAAAGATTTTGAAGGCGCGTATATTATAAACCCGTTTAGAAATTTTGTTGAAATTTTTTTGGTAGGTAAAATGAGTGAACGAGTGGTTGCTTTTATGAGGTTGTGTAAGCGGGGATGAATTGGGAGCATTTTGAAAGATAACTATAAAATAGTGTAATGAAATATAGGTTAAAAAGTTCTGATAGCAAATCTATGTAATCTTCATCATTGCGTTCATTAGAAATTTCCTGACATATTGATAAAAAATTTCACGACATTTTATCAAGAATTTCGTGATGAGTGTCTTTATGAAATTCTTGGTTAATTTCCTTTTTTCGCAGTTATCAGCCGCCAACAAGAACGGTGACGAGCATTGACGAAGGCAATAAGCAGTTGCTTCCTATGACTGCCTAATAGAAGAGTTGGTTGGAGAGGCTCCTGGGAGGGGATTACTCTAAAATAGAAGAGGACATAATAGTGTCTCTTTAATATATTATCCGATACTATCTTAGACGCCAACCAAACATGAGCATGGTACAGATATTAGAAATTGCGCGCATTGGAACTTGGATAGAAGAGAATCGAAGAGAAGAAAGATAGTTTGACTGACAAGGTCTTGACCGAAATCTAACTGCAGCAGTGGCGGCTCGTGCCTTTCTTAGCAGGTGAGGCTGAATTGGAATATTAAATAAAACACGACTTTGTCGGACTAAAATTATATGAGTAAGGACGGCGGTTTATACCTTGGATACACTGCTTGTATACAAATTACATTATTCAAATCATGATATGCAATACAAGATGGCATGATACACAGCCCATACATGTTATACTTGTAGAAACCGGACCATCACATCGCACACAAAAATCAAAACCGCTTAAAAAATTCTACCTGCCGGAAGGATAGAAAAATCCACAACTGCCATTCATTAAAATTTCAGTTAAAAGAAGGCTATATCAGCTAAAATTATCGAATTTATATACAAGGAAACAGGTTGAATAGTATGTAGATATCAGCTTGTTGACGTACTATATGAGTATTATTGGGTGATACACTGGTGATATTGACGATATTATGATTTGTATACGAGCTGTGTATCCAAGGTATTACTGCGGAAAGTCATTAAGTAACATTTTCAAAACAAAAAATCACTAGTAACTTGATGACTTTTTCCTCTGTAGAATTGTGAGGCTCAGCCTCACTAGCCTCATGTGGCAAACCGCCACTGAACTGCAGCACTATAAAATATGCTCAGTGCAATACTCGATGAGTAGCAACGCCACATGGCATGAAGTACACCCAATACATGTCGATACATATCCTAGTCCAAAAGTTTTGCAATAATAGGATAAAATAATTATTGTCCCATTAATCACCAACCCTCTAAAATACCACGTACTTCGCCTCCACAATAGCGAAAAGCAACAAAGCTTCAAAATACTGAAAATATTTCCCGATTCCGTGTACAAAAACCCGCTTTGTCATATACGGCTTACGGAAACCTCGGAACAATATTCGTCGTTCCTTAAGCCCCCCCACACAAATTCCACTATGGCAATTATTTTCTCAACCAAATGTTGGCCTATGTCCAAAAATCATTTTGATTAATTATTTCACGCCACGTACAGTACACCGGGCAAACAGACGTTCAGATTCCGAATAAATTCAAATTTAATCTCATTTACAAATTAGGAACATTTAATTGTACTGTCGCATTCGCGCATATCCTTGCAGAATGGGGCTGATTGTAGGAGGAAGGTGGCTGTTTTTTTTATCTCGGTCTATGGATTTTACTGTACAAGTTTCATATTCGAAGGATATCCTTACTCTAGTCCTTAGTCGTCCATTTCTGGTTAAAGTTTCTGGATTTTTTTACTTGACCGCTCGTACGCCAGTGGTAGCTCCATACAATCCTATTTCGTGGCTTTTGTGTTTTCTGTGGTCTACCTCAAGTCCACAGCTATACTATGTACAGATCCTTTGTGGTAGTCCGGTTGTCTTACCGAATAGATTGATCTTAATTAAATGGTGGGTGGGTTTTAAGGCTTAGCTCCTAATGTGTTTATTTGAAAGGACATTTAGCTAGGGCTTCGTAGAGAGTTCGAGGATATGCTATAACGAGCAAAGCCAAAAAACACAGATTCTGTGACTTATTTACGTCCAATTCGTCTTGAAGACTTAAATGTTTCTGTGTTGTTGTTTTGAAGAATCCATCTTAATGGCCTTTGTAGAGGACGGAACACACATTCACAATTTTTTTTTGAATAAGTTAAACGAATTGGTTCTTTGCTAAGGTTCTACTTTTTCCTGTTCTACTTTCAGCATGAAATAAATAACCTCCTCGATGTGACGACTCTATTTGCTGTGATAGACATAAGGAGGTATTTTTCTATGATTTTCATATTTGAAGCAGGAAGATTCCCTGGAAATGAACACAGATACTATCACTAGGTATTGTATTTCTACATCGATTTTTTCAATTGACATTTGGTATTTTTTTCTGCTCTTTCATGCATCATTCCAGTCGACTTATCACAGAAAATAAAGTCTACATCAGTTAATTGTTGCAAAATTATGCGGAAAGGGGATTTTTTTCAGCCATGTGTTTATCTTTAATTTTTGGAAGATAATCGTAATAGCACCCTTTTCATTGAGAATCAGCTATTATCCTGAATAATTATTTCACGCCACTGAGGAAGATTACCTTAATGTATATTTTTTTAAAGGATTTAGGACAACATCTTAAACTCTCTTCGAAGACTATACTTTTTTCTTAGATCTCGTAACTCTTCTCCCAGGTTGGGTAAGAGGGTAATAATCTGTCTAAGAAAAATTGAAAAATTTTCTACAACTTCGTTTTAAAAATCAATCCAAACAAAGAACGATAGTCCACAAAATTACGATTACAGAAAGATTATCGAAGAGGTAAAGGCTCTATTTGGGCTGTAAAGTCAGCAGTTTTTAGCTCATTAATTCCTAAATTTCTTCGAGAAGAAACGAGTTCGATTTCGACATCTGCTTCTTCATCTTTGTCAGTTTCGGATAGGTCCAGATTCAAGATCGCCATCAAGATCATTCGACAATTTTAAATCACTTCAATAACATTCCCGAAAACACATACCACACCCTTCCCACTTTTGATTTTGTTAAAAATTTCCTAACTATCCCAACCTATCTAGAATGGGGAAAGGATTCGGTGCGAAGGAAGAGTCCATCCACATAGCATATATGCGGATGGCTCCAAAATTGAAGGTAGAGTGGGTTCAGGTGTTTTCTCTGAAATGCTTAGCATTAGCAGCTCTTTCGGGCTTCCAAACTATACTGTAGAATCTATCAGGCGGAGCTTATGGCGATCAAGGAGGCCTTGTCCTGGCTGAGATGTAATGTAATGTCTACTAGGGATATTAGCATTTTCACTGACAGCCAAGCGGCAATAAAATCCTTGAAATCGGCCACCACAACATCAATGGTTGCCGAAGAATGTCGATCATCTCTTAAGGAGATGGCAGAACAGTTCGTTATTCATCTGTGCTGGCTGCCAGGGCACAGGGATATTCCAGATAACTATATGGCTGACGAACTCGCTCAGCATGGTACTACCCTTCAGATTATGTCGGAATATTGGAATCTGGGTGCGCATCTTTCTAAATGGAAGCTGCTACTTGAATTGGACTCAGTTGAGAAAACCAACTCAAGGTAGATAGAAGGTATTACATGTCACACTGCGAGACAGATCTGGCCCAAGAAGGATCTGAAACGCTCTAAAAGGTTTATTTTGGTCAAAAGGTCGAATATCAGTACCACAGCTGGTGTTCTGACCTTTCTTGTAGACTGGCTTGTTAAATACTCGACCCCTTTTCAAACGACTTCTGTAGAAGCTGCTTGAATGAGAGCTCTATTCCCTAGGATGAAAGCTCAGTTAGGAGCATCCCTAAACAGTCTCTGTGACATTGTCGCAATGGAGGTTACGGGAATCCTACCCTTCATTATAAGCTCTAAATGGTTTAGCGAGTAGGACCGGATCCAATGATCCTATGGTATCACAACGGACCTTTTAGGTCTAAGTGTGTCTGGTGTCCTTACAAGCAGTCACGCGTACCTATCTACCTTACACCCTATAAAGGACACATGTCGGCAGCTTCAAACGAAAACGTGTTTCATTTCGAGAAAATTAAATTGGTTTTTTGAATAGATTCGAGTGAAATGATAAAAAAGGAAACCGGTATTTTACTATCGGTGAATTGTTAAAGATTTGCCTTTTCTAGGTTAATTAGCTAATTAACCTACATATGTTAAAGTGTAATTAAATTTTCATCAGCGGACCTTTTTGTTGTCGCTTCGACAAAGTAATGCGGTCTTTATAATTTGCTATCATGAAAATTAAATTGAAAAATCATTTCCTTCGATGTATATACATTTTCCCGTAACTTATATCCTATGAAGAGGGCTACCTGTAGTCATTGTAATTTCTTTTGGGGTAAAGGTAAACAGAAGGGTGAATACATAATTTTTTACAAAGGAAAAATTTAAGTTCTTCAGGTAAGAACAAATAACAAGAAAAGTAAATATTATACTGCGTACACTTCAATTCGTTATCCATGAATAATTTAAATTTTCAGTAAAAATATGAAAAAATTTTTACTTTACGAGTACTTACTTATTTTATTGAATAACAAAAACATGAATTTTCATAATAAAATTCCGAGCATATCATTTCTACAAACTCCTGTCAATCAAAACAATTTTATTATTTGTGGAATTTAACAGAAAGAAGAATTAAATCGAAGAAGAACCACGCAGTAGCCGTCACGATCTATCAAAGACGCATACCGATCTGGAGTATGGTCCTGATGAGCTTTCACATAAGCTTGCTTTCTCTTGTTGATGGCAGTTGGCTAGTAGGGCTTTGAATAGTAAAGCATAGTTGGTGGTAGTCCGGGAGATAAATAGGTTTGGCCATGGGCTAACAACATAATCCCCGAAAAAAAACTTCAACGAAAATGAAAACGTTATATAAGAGGAAGTAAGATAAACTATTTATCACTAAATGTGTTCCGCCTCGAAGTCGATTGTTTTTGTAAATTTTTATGCAATAAATTATATATCTCTTTGAAACGTAATCATTTCCCTTGCCTTAAGTCTTCTTACGGACAATAGAAAACATATTGTCGAAACACAACTTTATTCTGTTGAAAAAAACCAGCTTAATTTTTTTTCAGAAGTTTCTTTAGAATTCGATAAAACTCTCTCTTTCGTTAAGAAATCTTTTCTGAATAATTGAGGAAGCCTAAATAATCTCGTTGACATTACTTTCAGCATAATTTTCAAATTTGACTATTTATTTTGTTTGCGGTTACGAAATGGACAAGGACAACTCTTGTTAATACAATTTGCACAGTTAAGTTATCGCAAAGAAAGGGAAAAGGTTTTATCCATTGGAAGAACTTTATATTGACCATAAGAATAATCAAAGAGCTAGGGTTCCATCATAACTTCATAATAAATGCAAAAGGGTAACCACTTTGAAATTTTCACTTAAAAGGCTAAACCATTTGATGTTTTTTTTTTATTATTTCACTAATAATTCGAAACATACTTTCAAGCTCTTATATTTAAATAAGTTCTTATGATTTCTTTAACTTTGCTTTTATCTTTTGTTAAGAATTTTCATTTTCTGTGCTACTAATAATCGCTGCTAAGCTTTCCATAAAAACGGACTGAATTCCAGCTTGTCAAATGAGATGAACAGACGAACCCGATTTCGAAATCACTTGATTTCCATTAGGTCGTCGATTCGAATCTTACATAGCTATGATATCACCTGTGGTCTAAGCAAGAAGAATGCATTGGAACTGCCCTATGCCTAGATAAAACCTTCGGGCTAACTGAAGAAATTTAGGTGAGAAAGATGAGAACGTCGTTTTAAAAAAAGTTCTAGAGTTTATTAAAGAAATTTTTAGTTCTCCAGATAAAATTTTGAAATTTTTGATCATGCAAGACTTAGTTTAAATATCAGCCAGTAGAATAATAACATTTAAGTTGATTTATCTTTTGTTGTTGAAGTTGACAATTCACTTAAAAATGGACATAAATAAAAAAAAATTAATCTGATTTGTTATTTTTTTACTTACACGAAAATTTATTTGCGTACTTATAAAATGTGTGTGGAATATTATTTTCCTTTTGTCAGTAAATTGAGCTTCGGTAAATCTGAATTTGAAAGGCAGATTTTTATAATTTCTTGTTAGCTTCTAGAATCGACACTTAGCTCGAATTTATTTACTATTCTTTACAAACATGATAAGATCATTAAACGATTAGAAAATTAAATTTGCACTCACCTTCAACACAAATATTTCGCCAGTCGTTCGATTTATATCAAATTTGCTATTTGCTGGATTATCCGGATCGATACCTTGTCCCGTCAGAAAGTACACAATATTCTGTGGACGATCCTTGTCACCATCAGTAGCTGTCACCTGTTGTCGTGAATAAATGTAGTTTTAATCTCAGTTTTAGTCAAAGGAAAATTGGAAATTAGAAAGCACTCCGTGCTACTTCCCATGCACACTACAAAATTTCATGCATTTAAACGGAAAATGTCAAACATTTAAACAAACATCGATATCAAAGTGAGTATTTATTAGTGCTGTAAACCGTACATCCAGCAGACATGCTATTTATCATCGTACCGAGGATTTAGTCCTGAGTACTGTGGATCCTTTCAAATCATTACACTTTGATATTATATCGCACCACCTGTAGGGGTAGTTCGTTAGACGACAAACAATGGCCCCCGTAAGAGTACTGCACGGTTAAAATGTCTGTGTCGAGCTGAAAACTGCTTTAGGATATGCTTGGCAGTCGTTGAAATGCATTTTGTCGACATCTTCCTGGTACCCACGTAGCTTGCCGGAGATTTATTCGAAGGGTGCATATTCGGAAATGCCACCCACTTCTCCCAATCCTTCTGCACAAAGAAAGGACATGTGATGTATGTAGCTGCCCTCAGTAGTCTCATATGAGTCTTAAGTAGCTACACGGCATACATCTTTTGCTTTGGGGTTAGGAATTAGGATATGTGCATTTCGTCGCTATGTTTGCAATGGAATAACATAGAACTCTACTCCACTTTGCTGGAGCGTGGAAAGGAGATCACCTAGCCTTTGTAAATGTGCATGTTCCATATTCCGTGATGAAATGTTGAGCAGGACTTTGATTTAGATCCTGACCTAAACTAGTGCCAGGATGAAAAGCAACGAGGTTTTTGGGGTAGGTAATCAGTACGTTTTTCCGCTAATACATACTTTCCGTGCAGCGGTTTTTCTTCCTTGCCGCGGGGTGTATCATGTGAAAGACCGCAGGATATGTGAGCATATAAAATATAATTTTTCGGTTAAAGGATAGAATCTGGGTTAAGTTTCGGCTGTGAGTTTATTCGAATAACTTTTGAACATTGCGGATGTAAGTGGTTTTGGAAAATTATGTCGAATTTCGAAGAAGCTTCCAAATTTGTTCGGCACAAGTTTGAGACGGTTCCTTGAAGGGATAAAACGAAATTCAAGGAGATTTGTAATGGTGTTGGCTTACCTGTTTCTGAACCAGATATAATTGCATTTCCCGTAAACTTTATTACCAAGACCTTTCGGTTTGAAAAACGTATATCTGAAATATGTAAGTGGTTAGAGTATTTTGCGTATTAATTTACATTTACTGCTTTCAGGGAACCGTACATTTTTTTATTCTTAAAAATCTGTTGATCTCTGAGGAACAAATGGAGACAAGATATTGAAATCTAGATTTTGAAAAGAGGTGTGAAATGGAATGTACCGGAAATTTTTTTTTAGAGAGGTAGTGGCTTGAGCAATTCACATTCTATCGAACTTGCGAAAACCATAACCATTAGAGGACCTAAATACTAGTTGATTTGTCATAGGCATTGGCTGTAAAAATGATTAAAGCTATAGTATAGTGTAATTGCCAAGTTTTTGTTTGCCACATTATTTAATTTGCTTTGTACAAGGTCTACTTTGACAAAAAAATTTTAATAAATTTTTCGTCTAGTCAAATATTTGGCACCATGGCATACAGTGTAATATTGACTAACATCTGATAGTAAATTGCCATACACTGCACAATTCCTTAACCTTTTTATCGGTATGTTTGGACTGTACACTGTTTGGACTGTACACTACATTTAAGTCCATATGGAAGATAGGAATAGCATACACGGAGCTATTGGAAAAGTCTCCGTATAAATATATGGAAAATTCCCTACATTTTCAACACACATCTGTCCCAATATGTAATAAAGAGAAACCATCCAAACACATCTGCAAGAAGCAAGTAAACTTTCGCAATAAAAGTAAGAGCAGCATCTATAGAAGTCGAGTTTTTTCACTGGATCAGGCTTTAGATTATGACTGAGGCCTGGACTACATAATCCGGTTTTTTCCGGAAGACGGTTTTTTCCGGAGTCATGTAGTTGATGAGCTAAAATCTCATACATTTCAATGGAACATGGTTTTCATTCGGCTCCCCGGACCAGAATTAAAGGACTATGTAGTCCGGGCCTAAATGTATGAAAATTGAAATCCGCATAGAGTTTCGATTCTAATTTAATCTGATCTTCATTCAACATCTAGATGGCGCTGTTCAATCAAGTTTAGTTTATACTATCGACTACATGACTCCGGAAAAACGCGCGTCCGGAAAAAAACCTAAGCATGCACAGGTTTCTCCGGACGGTTGATCACGAATTGTTCAGCCTATTCGTTATTAGATTTCAAGAACATACAGAGTTGTATAAGCTCGACTACAAGTGCGTGACAGTGTTGCCAACCATTTTGCGTAAAATTCCCCACGATTGAGCCCAAAATTTCTCTTTTTCCCCATTGTTCGCAATGGAATTCCCCACAATTTCCCCATAAAGAATAATTCTACAGAAGTAAAAGGTTTTATTAATCATAAAGCGAGAAACCTATTTATTGTATTACGAAAAAAAAGATGGAGTAAAGCAGTTATTTGATTAAATAAAGATAAACCACTATATGAGAATGGAATTTTTTCATGGGTAATGCTACCATAGAAGCTGATTTTAACAATTTTTTGGTTGTTTTTGACGTCATAGGAGTTTCTAGTGAGAAACACCAACACGAAAGTCCGACTGGGAGCAATCGCCGTCTTGGATACTGCCATTGAGGACATGATAGTCCCATTCTCATTAATATTAGAAATAATAAAATTGCCGTTGGGGGATTTGATGTCGTGCACTTAGTCTGTGAATCAAAATTCACCAAAATTAGGCTATGGCAAATTTCACTAGTATATAATTCGTGGAAACGAGTTTGTTTCTATATCGCATATATAGCAAAATCGTCAGCAATACCAGCATGATACACTCTCTGATGAGCGAGTACCATCCGATGACGAAAAAGCTCCTTCGGACCTAGTTCAACACTCTCTTAAACTGGCTTCGCCACTGAAGGTTTTTCAACTGTCATATCCTCAATGGCAGTAGCCTGGGCTTATCCTGTTATTGATTCATCAGATGACTGTGACTGGATAATGAGTCACGTGGTGGCCAGTTGGACTTATATGTGACTCCTAAACCTACAACGATCCCTTGTAAACAATGAGACGCAATAAGTATTAGACGCAACGAAATAAGAATGTCTGTTTTGTTTTTCTAGTCGCCACAAGTTTTGGTTTTCCCCATAATTGATCTCGAATAGTGCTGATTCCCCTTTCAATAAAATTTAGACCGAAATTCCCTACGAAAAGAGGAATCCCACACGAGTTGGCATCACTGGTGCGTGACCGGAATTTTTTTCGGTGTGATTTTATCACTCGAGTAGCTGTGCTTAATCGACATGGTCGATTCAGAGGAACGTTTTAGACGAAAAATTTTGGTTTCAAGATCTAGGGGGCTGAAAGTTGGACTTAAGCTTGGTACTGTGTTCCGAGCGAAACGAAATGAACTGTCAAATCCCATATGAAAAAAAATGAATATATCGCGAAGTGAGCGAAATATAAATTTTTTTTATATGGGATTTGACAGTTCATTTCGTTTCGCTCGGAACACAGTACCAATCTTTATGTAGAACTATGATAACGGATACATTTGGAAAAAAATTGTCGATAGTGGTTGAGGGGTGTGGGAGTGGGGGGAAAAACAATACGTCCAAAACGCTTGAATGCTGAGATAGAAACATTCTAAAATCCATATCTTTTGAAGGATTCATGTCAGAAAGTTGAAACTTTGTGGTTGTCTTGAGAGATACTAGGAGATTAGATAAGGATTAAATTTTTTAAAAGGGGAGGTGGGGTGTGTTATTGAGGGGGAGGCAAATTGAAGAAATGGGGGACAGCCATTTTTCAAGAAATTACATTTTTATATCTCAAGAACCGTACTAGATATGATCTTGCAAATTTTACACGAGTTAGGACCTGTAAACCTCTAGCTGAGAAAAAATTTCGAGGATGTGATTGTAGGGGGTGGTTGTGGGAGGGAGTGGAAATGAAAAAATTCTGATTTTTATTCCTTGAAAATCGCAAAGGATAGAAAGCTAAAAATTGACAACTATATAGAGCCACAGAAAAATAAAATTATTACGTACGGGAGTGGTTTTCCATATCGCAGAAACGGCTTATGCTAGAAAAAAGAAGAAGTTCGAAACACGAATAATGCTGAGATGTGGTGTAGGTTACTATGCGATTGCAAACCTGAGGAATACCCAGGAGGCTATTTGGAACGTTATTTTTTAGGTTGTCAGTCACATAGTAGCCTATACCGCATCTCAGCATTAAACACGTTTCGGACTTCAACCCATAAAATAATAAAGTTGCGCCCAGACTGTTGGCAGATTTTACTTTATTATTTTTTAATAATAAAGAATTTATTGCTGTTTACAACGACCGCCAAACATATCAGTTCTTCGTAGCTTAAATTCTCCATAGTAGAACTCACAGACTGTAACGCATTCATCACACCACGCTTGCTCGAAGTAGACTGAAATCTTTTTATTCCGGACGCCGTGTAGTTGAATCTGTCCAGAATCGGTTTTTTTTCCGGAGTTGAAAGAAACGGACCATGTAGTCCGGGTCTAAGCGTAGTTTTGACGTTATTTCTTAGTATTCAAATGCGAGAATTATATCTAAAGGGTTTTACAACAACTCATTCCGAAGTTTATTGTGAACCATGCATAAACGTCAAATAATTTTTGACATCTGTTTTGGCATTTTGGTTGTTCAGTCCTTGGGAAATTGTTGCTACTGACCATTTGAAGCGCCTTCAGTTCGCCAATGCATGCATGAGCAAAACCAAGCTGACAATGGATTTGCGAACAAAATCTTCTTTCTGATGAGGCGCATTTCCATCTCAGTGGCTACGTTAACAAGCAGAATTGCAGAATATGGACTGATGAAAATCCAATGGCACTCTTTGAAAAGCCAATGCATCCACAAAAAATCACTAAGTGGTGTGCATTTTGCGCTGTTGAAGTGATTGGCCCGTTTTTCTTCGAAAATGCAGCTGGCAACTCTGCCACAGTGAACGGGGAACGGTACCGTGCCATGATCACCGACTTCTTGTCGCCAATATTGGATGATTATCACATCCACGACAAGTGGTTCCAGCAAGATGGTGCGACGTGCCACACAGCCAACGCAACAATGGAATTATTGTAGTAGAAGTTCCCCGGGTGAATAGTCTCCAGAAACAGCAGAATCAATTGACCACCGAGATCGTGTGATTTGATTCCGTTGGACTTCTTTCTTTGGGGTTATCTCAAAAAGCAGGTTTGCGCCAATAAATCCACCACTGTTTAACAACTGAAGGGCGAGATAACAAACCATATTGGTTTAATTGAGGAGCAATTATGCCGTGATATCATCAAAAATTTGGACAAACCGGTCGAGGTGTGCCGTAGGAGCCGTGTAAGTTAATGAGTAATATTCTTTCCCACACTTAATTGCCATGGACCAAATAACATTTTTTAGGTCGTATTCGAATACATTGCTTCGTCTACGTCTACGTCTATGTTGACGTCAAAGCATATCATTGCTATTGTAACAGTGTAGAAAAAGCTTGGCTAAACCGTCAGAATGGCTCAGCTGATGCTTATTTGACACTTCATAAATCAAGATTGCTAAGATTGACTGATAATTCAGCTGTCGTAAAAGTAGTCAAGACACGAACCGAAAAGGAACTGAGAGACAGCTATGCTATGTCTGATGTCATTAACTGTTATAACTAGACGTAGACGAAGCAAAATATTCGAATACGACCTTAATATAAATTTCATTAACTCCATCATCCACTTGTTTTTAATTTTGATTTAACTTAGGAACGAGTTACTGTAACACCCACCATGTCAGCAGCGCCACTTTCTGGTCTGTAGATGTTCTGGTAAGTAAATTTTCCAACAAATGAATGACATTTATTGAAGATAACCACAAAAGTTGTGTTGTGATTTATGAAGTTGTTTCATTGGTGTGAAAATAATTAGAGTACTACGAAACAATTCATCGAATTTCATAACCTTTCCAGCTCTTTTTTTTAAAAAAATTCACTTAATCCGTAAAAATCATTGCAATTGTAATTTATATTCCATTCGCTTAACACATTTCGCTTCTTAAATAAATCAACTTCCGTTCACCGTTGACTAAAACCAAAGCCGTCGATGTCCTAAATCAAAAGCCCTAATACCCTTAAAACCTTCGAAAATTGCCTCCAATCCTCGTCCTTATACACGCCAGCGACATTAACCGTACCTCCCCGGTATCATTCATTTCACTAAAGGTCCTAAATAAAAATCCGAGCTGTAATCAAATCACTCAGGATTCCACAGGGACAGTGTCGTCTTTCAAGCTAAATGTTCGCCATTAAGGAAAACAGCAGGTCATCAATGGTTTCCGCTTTATACAGTTCGGACAAGGAAGCAGAACAACAAAAAATATAAGTGGAAAGGACGATAGACCCGCTTTACTTGGGCCGGATGTCCTTGCGAGTAAAAAAAAGAGGACTAAAAAGTTTTTCCCTTTATTTCTCCCAGGGTAAAGTTATGATGAAATTTAGGCGGAACTAAGGGGCCGACAGTATAAATAAGAGATCGACTTGTCTTATCGCTGAGCTCCTTCCCGGTGGACTAACCATTTTCGTGTCCTTGATATTCAGTGGAGGTATTATGGCTTATTTTTCATTAAACTTTTTCACATTTGTTGTGTTTATGTAGGCGAAATTTTGTGGGTTTTTAATTATTCATGTCTCAAGTGAAAAAAAGAACTGGCTTTTGTTCCAGGTTTAAGATTGTCTGCAGGTGGTTTATGCGGCATTGATTAACTCCTCTGCAGTAAAACAGGCGTTCGTAATGCAAAAAACAACATTGCACCAATGGCTTATAAATGCCAGTTTGTCTTCTAGTTTATCCGTACCCCAAACAGCATTTAAATTGCGAAAATAAGACCCCGCGTGACACTTTGATTATAAACAAAGTAAAGTTTGTCATAAAGTTACCTTGCAGCATAAACACAAAACCGACATTTATTTAGCAATGAAGTTGTGACGTCGTCGTCGGACTGCTTTTTCCGCGCGTTAAGTTTTCTTCGGAAAACCTGACAAAAAAAAAACATCTTCAAATTAAGGAGAGTGGTTGTAATTTTCGTGAAAGTAGTGAAAGAAGTTTGGATATGCGACATTAGGGGAAAATACTGTCGCCTTCTGGGCTATGAAAAATCCGAGCTCAGAAGCTACGAACGAGGTGTATGTGGGTGCGGAATGCGTTTCCACCGAATAAGTTTTTAACTTTTCCCGTTTGTCACTTTGCAAGAAGTTTTCCACGGCTTCGTTTTTCTTTCTGCCATCTTAAGCAACATGGACCATGGTGTGCTGAAGATGCAACGAGCTTCGAGCAATTTATGGTACCGTGATGGATGCGTTTCGGTTTAAAGGGAAAATGGCGGAAAAGGAAGAAAAGGGAAAAATTGCGCTAGTCCAGGAAATTTTGTTAAGCAAGTTTTTACGACTCCAGTGCGCCGGAAGGAAATAACATTAAACAAGAAACTGCAATGTCTTATCTCGGTCGTAAGTTGGTTGTAGCATAAAGTGTTTTCGCGATAATATCAGGATATAATTAAGTAGATTTTTTTTAAAGACCGCAGCTCTACTTTAAGTTGAGCGGAAATTCTTTGTGGCATGGTTTCATGGAATGAAAATTTCAAATAAATTTGAAAAATACGAAAATATTCTATGCCTAAATATGGATGTTAGGTTTTTGCTGCTGCATCGTAAGACTTCGTATTTATTGTTAAGGACCTCATTGTGTTGTTTCCAGTAATGGAACATAAGACCAAGAATACAGTTGGTCTTGCATAAGTTCAGTCTTGCTTTTAGTCTTTCCAAAAATTAGTCATAGTGTTCGACTTGATTTTTAATGTCGGGCAGAATTCATGCTATTATTGTTATTTTCACCTTACTATAGTGTTTAATGTTTATTTATTTACATATACAGTACTACAAGATTATATAATCGAATTACTATAAAGCTAATGTGTCTACCGTTAGCAAGATCACTACTAAATAACATTAACAAGTAGCGTCAGCCCTTTCTATTTTGGTGCAATCAGAAATATTAATCTGAGAACTGATACTATTGTAGTTCTGTATCAAATGGGGTGAGCTTTCGTATCGAATGGAATTTTATTCACATCAAAAGCTTCATCGGTCCTGTTGGAACCAAAATTTGTTCAAGAAGCGGGAGAGTTTATCGATTTGAAGAGTGAAGATTCAAATTGAGAGTCCTTTAATGTTCGGCAAGAGTTATGATGTATTCGTATGAGGTAGGCGAAGGTCTACTAACTTTGCTTTGTAATTATTAAAATCATCATCAAAAAAAATATGGTACAGGGTTTTTGTGATAAGAGTGGCTCAAGCATTTCCTTCGCATCTTGTCTTTACCCGCACTCTTTGTACCGAAAAATAATGAAGTTGCGCTCAGACAGGGCGGCAAGGGCGCCCATACAACTTTTTCCAGGGTGGCAAGGCTTAAGGTTTTTTTTAAATAACCCTCCACTCCATTTAGAATCTGGATATTTGGTTGAATTTGCGACGCTAAGTTCGTTAACGGGTACACTCATTCTACTCCTTCGGGTCCATGCAAAAGTCTTTGAAACATGCGTTCAAGAATATCAGCCAATAACTTCAGAATGCTTAAAGCTACGACTAGGATTTTGTAAACATTCATTTTTTAACAATTTTGCAGAAAATCCTTCGTGTAGCATACAGAAATCCTGTAAACTCATTTTAACTCCAAAAAATGTTAATTAAAAATTTTAAACGAATTAATTTTGTGTTAAAATGAAGTTCGAGTTTATTAGTCTAAATTAGCAAAATTCCTCTCCTCCTTCGAGAAGTTTGGAATTTAAAATTTTGGACAACTTGATATTTCAATGGCTGAAAGGAATTAGTATAAAATAAATCGAGTTTGTCCTTCGAATAGCTGCTACATAAGCTTCCGTGAAAAATGTGTCCATTCATTCAAAAATATAAAAAGTCTATAAAATACGTGATGAAGTGTATTGGTCGATAAGTTTAGAACAGTTTAAGCTACGACTTTTAAATTTTGTTTGTGTTAATTTTCCAATAGTTGAAGCTGAATGTATGATTTTCAAGAAAATGCCATTAGTTCTTCGTGTAGCTATCATACAATATCCTGTTAAAATGTTTTCACTTAATTTACGGAACTCACAACAACTGAAGTAATCGGTTTGCCATGAATTTGCCATTTTTAAAAATTAGTTTTTAGTGAAAATGAAGTTCGATCTTACTAATCTTTTTATTCCTATTCAAGACACATCTTCAACAATATTTTCCGATAACTTTTGAACGCTTCAAAGAAAATTTGAAATTTTGTACACATTAATTTTTAACTAGTTCCAAGGGAAGTGATAAATATGGTAGAAATCGAGTGAGTCCTTCCTGGACCTCCCATATGAAAGTCATTGAAAAGGGAAATTTTTTAATTTAATTAATGTGTACAAAATTCCATCCCCTAGGTTGAAGCGTTCAAAAGTGATCGGAAAGTATTGTTGAACACGTGTCTTAAGGATTTTTTGTATGGAAGCTACCAGACTGGGAACTACCTGAAGGTGTGAAGGAATTTTACTGAATAATGAACCAAAAATTCGTTTTCTCTTAAAACTAATTTCTAAAAAATTTAAATTTCGTGGTTGAACGATTTCTGGAGTTATAGTGAGTTCCGTGAATTGGGTGAGGATATTTTGCAGGATTTTGTATGGTAGCTACTTGAAGTACACATGGGCATTTTTTCATATTTATACCGTAAACTGTACCTTTTGGAAACTAACGTATACAAAATTTCTAAGTAGTAGGTTAAAGTATACCGAAGTTATTAGCCAATATTCATGAACACGTGTTTTAAATACTTTTTGTATGGCAGCTACGCGAAAAGTAGCACGATTTTACCCGCTAATGAACTTAGCCTTACAAATTTGACCAATCAATTAGATTCAAAATATCAGGTTCCTAGGTTAAGACCTTCATGAGTTATCGAGCGCACGGACAGCCGGACGGACGTCAAGCGGATTTGGAGTTTTTGGCCACAAATAAACAGAATTAAATTTATAATTTTTTTTCGTCCGAGGGTCTATACGTTTCAAACTTTTGGGCTAGATTAAACTTATAACGCTCTCAGATTCCATTTAGAGTATAAAGACATGCTACTTATAGTAAAATCGAAGAAATAGAAATGGAACCGCACCCTTTTGCTTTACAAACTGTAAGTAATAAACTTTTTTGTCTTGGTTGTTCCGAAAGAAGATTGAAAATCATTGGTCCGTTTCAATTTTTATTTGGTACTGTAATGAAGCATATAACTTTATATGAAAAGCTAACTAATACAACTACAGTTTTAAACAGAACAAAATTCAAAAAAATAGCTTAAACCAATACCTGAGAGATGGCTAATTGATCACAATAATTATGTAAATACAATAGCATTTAAGATCAAAAACATGACGGAAAAATTATGTTTCAAAAAAATTACATCAAAGATAGAAGAAATATATTCGATAATAACAAAATTGTGAAATACAATAATTTATATCATTCTTGAAAGTACAAATAAGAAAACTCTTCACTTATCGTCGTTTGCAATTCAGCAGAATATTTATATTTATAAATAAATATCACAAGAAAAACTATCCTGAAAAATCCTATTGCTTCCAACAATAGCTACTTACTTTAATTTAACAATTAGAAAATTGGAACGGAAAATTTCGTAAAACGCACGCTTGGTCGTTCCATTTGGAAATACACTGCAGTCTGCAGTGGCGTGCCTGATCTGATTCTTCTTAAGTGTACGGCCAAGGTCAATTCCGCAAAAGGGCTATTTATCTAAAACTATACCTTGATTTGAATTTATTTTTAGTGTCATTACTAAGAACTAAAGAAAGTCGAGGCTTGAAAGAATGGCAAAAATAGATGCAACAACATTTGGTTCACAAATGTAATTTTCTCAACTTTTAACGATGGTCAAATTCAGGGGGGGCGCCCATGCATCGTGGTAGACGTAATAAACATTTTCACGACAATTTTCGTCAGACGTATAGTACCCTGCACCGCATCTCAGCATTAAATGCGTTTAGGACTTCTATCCAAAAAATAATAAAGTTTGAGCGAGTGTAAAACGCGAAATTCCTGATCATACTAAAATCGGATCTGAGACCGTATAATCGACGATTTTTGCTTCGTTTTCGATTACTTGTTTGCGAAATTGACAAGGGGGTGATAACAAAATCTGAAAATTTGCCTCGGTTTCGGTGAAAAGTGCAAAGGAAAAAAAAATTTCCATTCAACTCTCGAAACAAAGACGCTAACGCTTTTCGCAGTCACGCGCAACAAATTTGAAGTTTTCGTTCGCCTTTTCTTCTTGTCGTTTTTTTTTTGCAAATTCGAAAAAGTTCGAGCCGACAAAATCCGATTCGATGCGGGCGACTGTTGATGTCGCGGGTCGCGGCGCACAATAGCAGCGCCAGTCAAGCTGAGAGGTAGGTTTTCGCGGTTTCTCATGATACACTGGGAATCTTATCCCATTTTTAGCACCCGAGTAAGTCGGCGTGAAATTTTTGTTGTACAGGCTAAGGGTTTATGATTTGAAATATGAAGAACGTACCAACCTCCCCCCTGGACATAGTCGCAGCTAGCTTTGAAGCCAGCAATCACGTCGCTGCAGTCCACATTTTAGCCACCAATTCGGATGTGGGGGGAATCGGCCCACTGTTTCCTTTACCTTAATCTTTCCTTCGGTTATTTTGACCTTTTGAAGTTGCAATAACCATGCCAAGGGGTCCGTTCACAACACAACTAAGTAGCATGAGCAGGCTGATGTGTGAATTTACAATGAACACAGCTCAGTGTGCGAAAGAGTTTTTTTCAATGTATAATAATATATCATTATTTGTGTTCAAATTGTCCAATTTGTTTTCCAAAATTATTTATCAACAGTTTTCTCCCACGAAAATATTCACCAATTTACAGAATTTATCAATTTTGTGGCCCCTTTGCAATTTGGCAATTTGGTGCAATCAAAGCCAGTGGAGCGCATACAAGGTACACTCATTAGTTCATACATTATACACATCTAATGATAATGACTTGTCATGTACATAAATAAATTAATTCAATTTAGCAATAGAATTTCAAATCATTCCGCAGACCGAACATAATACTCTGAACTTTGCTTAGAACATCAATTAAATATTAATTTACCCGCATTACCATATCGCACATATAAATAATAGTGTTAACCACCGCTACCCAAAATTAGACTGTAGTGTTAGTCAACGAAATTTACAAATACATTTTTAACACTGCTCAAATAATAAAAACCTGAATTATGGTAAATGGGACGGCCTTTTCTTCATTTAACGTTATTTCATATAAAGTCTGCGGAAATACCGGCGGTAAATCGTTGACATCCCTTACACTTATGGCAATTGTTGTTTCATTCTCGTTGAGACTATCAGAAGCCACCAATTTCAATTCATACTGAGCCGATATGAAAATATACAAATGCGAAAACAAAAATACACAACACAAAAATAAACGAAACAATTCTCAGAAAATAATATTAAAAAATAAAAATTTAGTGCCTAGATAAAGTTTAAAATTAAAAAAAAATTTGAAAAGTGATAAAAATAACTTCTGAAATATTTAAAACAATAAATTCGACCGTTTGGATCATAAATTTTAAGTTGATATTATTCGCAGTCGGTGTTGCATGTCGTCGTGATTTCATGGTTTTATTGTATTTTATGGCGGGCTGTAGCGTATGGGGATGAAATTTTTTTTCGTTATGGTACCCGAAATTGTTTTCAACCCGATGGAACGCTACTAATTAATCATCCAGCTGATGATTTTTTTCCACATGATATGCAAAATCAGTGATATTAAATTAAAAAACGATTGCCCAATTAATTGAGCTTTTTTTTTTAGTTTGTGAAGCTGATTACATTTGATGTGAACGCAATTCTGGCATATAAATAAAAACCGAATTATAATCGAAACAACGCAGTCTTTGGCATTTTTATTGGGAATGTTTTACGAGAGCTGCGGAAAATTTATTGGTCGAAATAAATGAACTGAAATCGATATAATGATTTAAATTAAAAAAAAATAAATTATATAAATTTTATCATATGGCTGAAAATTTGCTTATAGTCAAACTTTAATTATTCTTTTGTAATTTAATTTAAATTAATTTTAATTTATATACGTTTAAATGTACTGGGAAGAGAAATGTTTAAAGTAGTGTCAGAAGTGGGATATGAGCAGTGCGTATATTAAAAATTCAAACACTTTTAAATAAAATTAAGCCGACTTGGGTACGGTTTGTATGCTCTAATCGATATTTGAGTAGTGTTAAGCTTAACTGTAATATTCGTCCTCGTTGGTAAATACCAAAATGTCCTCTTATACACGAAACATCGCAATTACTAAAGTCACATAGCGAATATTAGCTATTTTGTGGTTTTAATTACACAAGTCGAGAGCTACGAATTGCAAAATGCTTAAGCTATAGATGGCATTTTGTTGAATATTTAAGGGTAGCTTAGGCAGAGCGATACTTTGAACGGAATGCCTTGCAGGCTCTTCAGTTGGTCTTGTTGATATTATGATGATGTTGTTTCCGATGGAGCAGATTGTTTCGAGAAATGCCCTTAAACTTCGATATTGTATTGTCAACACGGCAGAGTGCGATCGTTATGCAAATGATTTTAATGCAAATTCCATTAGATACGAGTCGAAAATTTTTGGAAAGTTTTCCGCAAGAGATAATCGAAAAGTTTAATATAGTTGGACTAGTGCTGCCTGATGAAAATAATGAAGTGCGGTTTAAAGAGGTCACCGTGAATACGGTTGTACTGAACTTAGGGGGTGGATTTAATGGAGAATTGCGAAATTATGAAAGTTGTACAAGAAAGTTATAGCGGATGTTTAGGAAGTGGCGCTTGAGGTGCAATCGAATAGAAAATCTGTGAAATTGCTGTAATTTCAAGTTAACTTTCTGGTTTCAAAGTAGTTTGATAATTTCATTAAAAATCCCTCTTTGAATTCATATTCTGTGATTTTTTTCATACGGATTTTACACGTACAAAGCCGTAGATTATTGACACATATTACTACTACATTACAAAGACAACTCACCAGTGCTCCAAATTTTCAAACACTTTACTTTCGAAACTATGAGGGGATTTTCGACAGCCCTGCGATTTCGATGAATTGAATTTGATTCCTCAGATAATGCAAAAAAGCGTCTCAAAAATTATTAGTATTTAAACAAAATCTGAACCGCCAATTAAGCCGAAGAGATACAGCAGTAGATATGAGTCCCCTTAAATAGAGGAGCTGAAACTTGGGTTTTGGAAAGACATCAGAAAAAAAAATTTGCTAACAGTCTGGGCGCAACTTTCTAACTCTACTTCTAACTCCTGTAAAAATTTCAAGATCATATCTGATACGGTTCATGAGATATAAAAATTAAATTTTTTGAAAAATGGCTGTCCACCACCTTCAGCGCTTCACCTCCCCCCTCAAAAATTTTACATTCAGTAGACTCCATTGGTAATTATATATACAGAAACCAAATTTTATCTTCCTAGAGCAATTGAGTCGGAAGATATTGTAAGTCAAAGTTTTTCACCCTCCACCCCCATACCTGACTACTTCCCTTAAAAATTTGAAGCCCTTTATAATCTCCTAGTATCCCTTAAAACGACCATCTGAAATCAATCGTTCAGGAGATCCTTCAAACGGTTTTGCGTATGGCGGACGGCGTCTACGGCGGACGGCGTCTACGGCGGACGGCGTCTACGGCGGACAGACGGACTTTTTTTTTTGCTTTTTTGATGTTTACGTGTAAATACAAAATTTCAGGGTAGCAAACTTTTTTGAAATTTCAGGTCGATCACAATACTTTATTATTAAAAAATAATAAAATAAAATTAAAAAGGTGTATGGAAACTAACAAAACGGTCAACAAAAGACTGGACGCTCTGGAGGATTAAGATAGAAGACTATACGAAGATATAAACCGAGATTTACACCACCTCGTCAACTAAGTGGATTCAGGTGTATTCCGTAAAAGAGAGAAACCTGACCAGAACCTGGAATTCCAAGGTGTGAATTTCTTTAGTAAGTCGAAAAGAACTGCGATAAAGTAATTGAGTGTACTTGTTAAGAAAGGAGGATCGCATAAATCTAAACTCAGTAAAGGTGTGAAATATCGGCTTAGGAAGGAAAAAGGAATCTAAAGTTTCAGGAACTTTTTTTTGATCTGAACGCGGCTTAAGTGTGAATCAAATCAGTACAGAGAGTGAAGGAGCTCCTTTGTAACTTTAGGTATTTTTTGAAAAGGGAGAAGCTAATAAACCTAGTCGCAGTTAAGATTAAAATTGTATTGGAAATGGAACTGATCTGATGAAAGGAGGAGGAATCCCTAAAACTTACGCCTATTTTACGCGTAGCGAAGGACTCATCAAACTAGACAAGGGGTGTGATTTTGGTCAGGATATCAAACCAGCTTGTGGAAAGTAAAGGACCCTCTCGAACTGTTCGCTAAATTTCTGAAGGACTAGGAGCTAATAAATCTGGATCTAGACAAAGTGTGAATTTCGCAAAGAATAAGGTGACTAGAACGAAAGTGAAACTGAAGTGGCACCTCCAATTGTTATGAATAACGAGATTCGGTAGGTGGTACAAAAGAGCTGGTAAGAAGTAATCTCCATTCATGAAATTGGAAGTTTGCTGTGGTTGCAAATAGATGGCTCTACCCAAACAAGAGTGCATATGAATCAGTTGTTGATTTCTTAATGATGAATGAAAACGAACTTTTTTGCCGTTTTAGATAGAAACGAAGATTATTGTTATAATTTGTATTATTATAATTTAAAATTTCTGAAAATTTAAATTAATAGAATTAACGTTACCGTTTTCAGTTGTACAGTTTCGGCTACTCAGCAGAATACCAAAATTCACTGTTGACTAACCACTTAAACTTTATTAAAACTGCCCAAGAAAAGTATGCAGAGTTATCAAAAGGTTCTTTAATTCGGTTTAATGCTGGTCCCCAAGTTAAATTTGAAGTAAGAGAAATCAAATTGACAGATCCACTCGCCCTGAGTACAATGAGAAAGTCACACAAAATGCGTCCAAATACCCAAAGTCCTATAATTTTTCAATATTCTAAATATTTATCCGGATCGACGGATCATGTTACGATTTAATAAATATATACACGAAGATTTTAAATTCAAATTTTGAATAATAGGTTCAGGTATTTTATACTATCTTCGTAGATATGGAGTACATGTAACTCGACAATTATTGAGCTGGTAGATAAGCATTTTTCGGCTGCAAAGAAAATGCAGGACGATTACACATGAATTTCAGAGGGCACATTGGATTCTTCATATGTGCATTTATTTTATTTTTTTTTAATCAGGAATTTAAATTATAACCGAAAATTATGGCAGACTGAACAACTTGTAACACTTTAAATTTAATTTTTTTTAGATGTTTAGGCAGTTAATTTAGTTTTAATTCAACGATAGCTTCTGGAGTTTTACTCCTAGAAAATTCTTTCTCTATTAAAGAATGAAATTTTGGTTTTGAACGAATCCATAGATTTTTGTTAAATTTGACAAAATTTTTTTTTTGGTGAATGTTTTCACAGTACATTTTTAAACTGAAAATACAAGTTTTCCGGGTTCAATATTTAACAGTATTGAACCCGGAAAACTTGTATTTTCAGTTGACTAAATTTCTTATTCTCGTAGAAATATTTCAAAAATATTCATAGCTGGGTCATTTGTGGTTATAGCGTTTTCAACCAACACAATTTGGATCTCTTATAAATCAACTTAATCACTAAAATTTTTTTGCATGCTCTACTTATGTATTAACAAAATTATTATAATAAAAAATTCTACAAAACGAAACCCTTAGAATTCTAATAAATTAAAGTCAAAATTTAAGCAAATTTTCAGATATGGTAAAATCACACAGCAAAAAAACTATTTTATTCTAATTTATAAAACGAATTTAAAGCAAATCGAATTAAACTTTCAACATGCTTCCAATTTCAAGAAACGTGGTGAAAAAAAAGCAAGACGAAATAATTTGCACGCATTATAAAATCGCAAAACCCAACATACAGAAGAAAAAAACACTATGAAATCAACGCATCAAAAACACGATTTAAATAATTTCAGGACCTGTAAAACGCGTTTCGGTAAGTTTCGATCGTCCTCCTCAGTGATTTGGGTCCGATATGTTGGTCTTTCGAATACCGGCGGATTATCGTTTACGTCCTTTACATGAATTATCACTGTTGTGTAGTTTTCCTTAAGATTATCGGATGCCGCTAAACGAAGCTCGTACTAAAATTGCATTGTTTTTTGTTTGGAGGAGAAATTTTTTCATATTTTGATTAAAATTTGTTAGTAGATTTCATGGGGTTTTGGGATAAATTGCAAAGAAAACAGAGTGACATTCGACTAAGATCTTATAATGAGTTTAATAAAAATTCAGAAATTATACAAACCTTTGCGTTCAGCTGCATAATATACGACAATCTTTTAACGCTTTTTTTGGGAAAAAATTGCTTTTTAAGGTAACTCGCCACAATCTGTCGTTCTTTTGAACGAAAGGTCATAAAATTACGTTCTATTGAGAATTAGTTCCTTTCTCACTACCGCCCTCGTAGTCATTGACTTGTAAATTGGATTAGGTTATGTTCATTTTTTCGCCCGAAACGAACACATGAATCAAAGTAGGAAAAAAATACGTCGGCGTATGCGAAACATCCCCTTTTCAATTTTTTTTAAGGGTAGGTTTACAAGGATTTGAAGGCGTAGGTAGATTTCAAAAAAAAAAGTTAACTCGTATGTTGTATTTTTTATACACGGCCGGATAGCTAAAGTGTGCTTAAATAATCCCAGGCCGGAACCAAAACTGAATTTATTCGAGAACCGAATTTGATATATAAATTATATTTTACATGAGTTTTACGTAATAAATTAGAAAAAATGTTTTGCCTAGAAATAATGGCCGGCCATTATTTTGGATGCCAGTTGTTACGGTCGGCTTTGGATACTTTGTTGTGGTGCGAAGATTGTTTAAATTTAAATAATTGCATGACTTAATTGGGCAATGTTTAGCGATTGAAAGGGATGTGCAATTTTCAAATTGATCGCTTTTTTGGATAATCACTGTAGCATATTAAGCTTTAAATTTATTTTCTGTATATTAAAGGTGAACGCTTCTTGCTAAGAAAGTCCTATTCATGCAAATCTTAGACGAAAAATATTAAGAGTCTGATCTGACACAAGAGCGCCCTTACATGTTGACTGCCATGGCCAGGGTCGCCAGATAGTTGGCTGTAGAACCCGCCGAGTAAAGGTGGGTTTCCATATGCGACAATATTCTGTGACAGAAATTTGTCACACTCTTCAGTCTGGAGTTTACATTTGTAACATTACTTGTGTCACACCTTTGCGTAAATTGGTTATGTCAGTTGTCAAAAAAAGTAAAATGGCTGGAAAGATAACTAAACAGCAAAAAAATACCCAACAAAAATTGTTAAAATTGCTTCTAATAGTGAAACTAAAAGAAAATTCGAAGCGACAGTGCTGGGTATCAAAGATATTTGATAAAATTAAAGAGCAAGGTCACTGCGACAGTTTGGTACAAGAGATGCGTTTGTAGATGCAGCAATAGATTTTTCAACTTTCACAGAATGTCGATAGATTTATTTGATGAACTTCTCGAAAAGGTGACACCAGCAATCGAAAAGCTACCACTTTCTCGAGAACCAATTTTTACTGGCGCACGGCTTTCATTTTAGTGGGTATGATATCAAGCACAAATTGTAATTATTATCCTGAAAATGAACTGAAATTTTCGAGAAACCTTTGAACTGAAATTTTTGTCACACATGAAAAGTCGGAGATTGTTCGACTAGCGACATGCGACAAAATTTGTCAGAGATTTGTAATCTGATTGGCTAGCTGAGCTGTCACACATAATGTCACAGAAAATTGTCGCATATAGAAACCCACCTTGAACTTATACAAATCCGCACGAAGACTTGTAGCCCAAATACCGCGCTCAACTTTGAAATTTATCAGACCTACTTAAATGTGTTGAACATAATTGCGATTTCGACGACAAACTGTGCTCCAGAGTTCTTAAGAAATACTGTAACGTAAATATGTGAGTGAATATATAAATTCGCATTTATCACAATTTTAAAAGTCTTCTCTGAAAATAATAGGTGCAATAATCAAATTATTCATGAAAAATAATTTGTAATTTTCATAATCCAATGGGATCAAAATCTTCAGTGAATTATAATACATGTAAATTATCAGGTAAAAGTAAAATATGGCTTTTTGCTTTTATGAATAATAATATATACCTATTAGTTTATGTTACAAGATGCACATCAATATTTACTAATGTAAGCACCTCATAATCACCTTCGCCTAAGCGATCAGATCCTGAATCTAAAGAAGATCAAGCCGCCTTCCGATTTGCATCATGGTGCATTTACACTCACCCTTGAGGCGAGCCTCGATGAGAGCCTCTACCGCCTCTCAGGCCATTACAAACCAGTTTCCGTCGGCTGTATTCTTTGCTGTGTTGAATGCAATTTACACTCAACATGACTCTGCGGCGCAACTTGCCTATAAGTGTGAAATGACGGAAATACGATGAGCTGCGAATTATGTGGTGCCTCAGTTCATTGTTTCTGTGTCCACATATGGAAGTATGCGTCGGAGAAAAAGTAGAAGAATGTTAGACTCTTGCGACTCCACAAGCCATCTGATTGGTTGATTTAATGGTGGGGATAGAGGCGCGCCTCAAACGTTGATTGTAAATGCACCATCATACATTGTTGCATATAAGCTTGAGATTCGCTGGAATTTCAAGTAAAACACAGTTCGATTTCATTTACTACTTGATCGCTGTTATCGATGAAAATCACTTTAAAAATACACTTTCGCGTAAAACTGATCGTCGTTTCATTCTCGCAGCAGAAAAACATATCCCCGGGCTCTGCAGCGCTTATATACTGCATGTGCTGAGTCGAGAGATTTCCAGCATATTCGGTTACATATGTGGAATGCGCAAGAAGTAACTATTACATGCAAGAAATGTCTAGAACATGCGAGAAGTACATGGATCTATCTACGATATTGCAAGGTTGTTGTTTTTCTCTGGAAACTTTAATACCAATAATAAGTTAGTTGTTCGCAGAGCCAGAATACACATTTAACAATAACTTTTGCAACAATAACTTTAATTTTTGCAACACATGTTTGTAACCTACCAATCCAGCAAAAATAATGTTTAATAAATTATGAAAAAATGGAACTTTACGACAGTCATCAATATTGGTAAATCTATTATCTCTTGTATGTGTATGTGATGGGTGTCCGTAAATTGAAAGAAATTGGTGCATTTGTAGAAAGTAAACAAATAATGAACCGATTCTAAATGAATTTTAGTTTGCAAACACCAGATAGATATCGTGTGAAGTATTATATTATTTTGCATTAGAGAGAGCCGAACATTTAGTGGCAACAGGATTTGTGATATGACGTAGTTTGCCAACGTTGTATTTGAGCCGGTAACACTAGTAGATTTAACCTAAGAGACGACTAAAATTCAGTTTTCTAATTTTTATATTTCTATTTAGCCCAAAAAGCTATAATTAGCTTTTTGAAATTCGTACCCGCGAATTGAATATTTAAATAGCCCAAATCGCGGTAAATAGCCCAATCTGGAAACCTTAGCCATGGCTATCAAAGCCAGTGATGTTTCCATAGGGGCTTCGGCTAACAAATATGATTGGCACGGTATGTTTACATGGCAGGTTCTGGCTATCAAAAATGAAATCACTTACAAATCCTATAGAAGTTTGAATGCTCGACCCTCTGTGATGTGTTACATGAAAGCAAAATATGCATGGCAGTCAAAGTGTTAAGTGAGTGAAACTTTCTATATTCCACAAATATGAAAAATAGTACGTATTACAAAATCGGAAAAGGCAAAATTTTCCAACCAAATGTTGCTCAACTACTTGCACTGTACGTTCACAATAAAATTTATGCTCACTTCTTCTGACTTTCGTAGTTCAGTTCGGCTCGACGGACCAAAAAAGGTTCAAATTAAAAAAAAAAATATTAATTTTTCTTTGAATCTAAGTTTGTAGTGATTACAAAACAGATATGAACATTTCTCAGTTTACATAACTTATGTAATCGAAATTTGGTGTTGTGTATTGTCATCGGATAATATTTTAACATTGATTGGCATTAGCATTTGAACAACAAATTTGATAGACCTTTTTCTCTTGTGTTTTATAATCGACAAATGATTTTGCCTTCTAGGCTTTACAACTTCCAATAAAATTTTGTATGTGCGCCCTTGCTCTAACATCGAAAACACAACGTATAGCTTCAATTGATAATTAAAAACGATTCCATGACAGCAATTATGGTTTAAACAGTTGGATGTGTGTCTTCATCGATAAAGTAAAACGTTTCACCAGTTTATAATTCAGGAGAAAAATATCTATGATCGATGTTCATTTTACCAATCAAAAACATTCGTCAGATACCACAGGCATTTATAACACGCCTTCTGATGAGCCAGTGAAGGTTGAACTCAATTTTCAACCATGTTTTCAGTGAAAGTTTTTCACCTTTGTCATACTTACTACCATAGAATCGCTTTGATGATAAAATCAAACCCACAAGAAGGAGTTAACTACATTTCGTATCCCAATCTCGTAACAAAGCCTTATCCCTTTTATACGTTATTCCACTACAAGTGACCATTGTAGAGGCAATATTCAAGCCACTAAACTGAAAATCATGTTTGCAATCAAATAAACTGTTGATGCTTTAAGACAACCGCAGACAATTTTTGAACCAGCAATTCAGACATAAAATCACCGAATGAAATGACCTATTCAAAAGCCCACATAAATCGAAGCAGTGATTGATTTTTATTGTATCTGGATTCGAGCTTAATGACCCTTTTCCCACATGTCCTTTATAAGACAGAAAAAAAATATTTGAAAGAGTAATAAATTTAATCGCTCACGTAATGATGACCATAAATAGACCTGAATAAGTTCGTAATTCGGTCTGCTAGAACTTCCTATCGTTCCGGCCACAAGTTAACAAAAACAAATCTAATATGACTCGGACGTGGTTATAAAAGATGTTCTATTATGACCAAAGATACTTTCTTTGGCCACATTATTCGGAAATGTACTAATATTG
The DNA here is from genome assembly GCA_951812415.1 of Beris morrisii. Classification (NCBI taxonomy): domain Eukaryota; kingdom Metazoa; phylum Arthropoda; class Insecta; order Diptera; family Stratiomyidae; genus Beris; species Beris morrisii. The sequence continues at coordinate 24,538,713 of OX638311.1, forward strand.
ATTAAATCCACGTAGCAATTTAATTATTTATTGAAATTCGTGAAGCTTGGAATCGATTGACCATAACGTAGTATATGGTATATAAATACTAAGGTGAGGTTAAGTCCACTCAATTTGAACGTAAAGTAGCATAGCTTGGACACTCAGTTCAATCAAAATATAGCCTGAGTTTAACTCTAAGTACCACGAATCAATCATACCAACGTCGTGGGGAAATAAAGTCACATCGACGTTTGTACGACGCCATCCCGACTACTTCGGAAAATTATTTTGTTACCATTCTGACGTCGGTGTAACGGAGCACCTACCCTGAGTCGAACCCTATTTGGCTTGTAACGTGAAGTCGGTCATTGGTTAGTTTTCATTCTTTTGGTTATCTTATGACCAATCAGTTATTTCTTTATGAAAATTAGTTACTTAGTAACTGCTTTCTATACAACTCTTGTACAGTACCTGTAACGTATACGTAAAAATAATGTGAATATTTATATAGCTTCCAGTGTGTCGAAATATCCAATTTCCAATCAAATGTAATTCTACTGGCTTGCAATTCAGGCTTATTACAAATTTATTGTGAATTTCATATCTTGCTGTTTAAAATCCGGTTCGATGGATCAAAAATTGTTCGATTCTTTTCGAAAAAAGACTGTATTAAGTTTTCTTCGATAATTTAATTACCATAAAGAGAGCTCAAGTTCAAATGTATTTTACAAAATGATTTTATAGAATCACAGCACAAATGTCTGTACTCCTTGAATTGCATATATGCACGTGTGTACTCCACACACCTTGAGACCGACTTAAATGTAAAACTGAAATGATGTCCCGAAAATGATTCTACATCACCTTTATTTAATATTAAAACACGCCTAACGTTCACCAAAGTGAGTTTATAGCACCTTATATACTATCGCTTTTACGAAGATTAGGTGAATCATTTTTTAATCGTAACAAAGATTCATAAGTTGATATCCATTATGTAGAGCTAGAAAGTAAACTTTAAGTCGAAGATGAATTTGCTATCGAAAATTTGTTTTGTTGATTTACTTTTGAATCATTTTCGAATAAACTCGGCAACAAACTGATAGATTTAAAAACGAGTCATCAATAAAATTTTTAGGTGAATATTTCCTCTGTAGGCAAATCCATTATGAATTCGGCATATTAAATTGCTGATATATAAACGATTCGCCTAGGCGAATCAAACATCGAAGACATTTACCTGGAATAATTTATTTTCAGTGTCTTCGCTCAGTTGAATTCTGCTTTGCCGTTTTCAAACATTGGTATATTTGGTCCACTGGAAACGTTACTTGTGAATATTGGTGAATTTGCCAGCGAAGGAAACATTAACCTTAAAGTATTGAAAGATATTTGAATCAGTTGTACTAGATTTCGTCCCAATCATGGGGTCGTACTGATCACTTTTCACTGAATAGCTTTTTCTTTTCCGATAAACACAATTCGCTTTTGTTTCACTCAGGTGAATCAATTTCGAAATAATAGACGCAGAACATTTGCTCGGCAGTAAGTAAATATTTAGAAATTAAAACCGAACAACCATTTGCTCGGTAGTAAGTAAATATTTAGAAATTAAAACCGAAAGACTCAGATTGAAGATACCAGCAAAGGTTTAAGTACCTTCTTCATTTGAAAAATTATGGAAAATTAAACCTGCTCGTTTACTGAAGCTATACGAGTTCTTCGAAAAAACAACAAATCATCAAATATTTAATCAAAATGTAGTCTGAAATAAATTTCGTCAAAAAGTTGCCGAAACATTTCCAAACGTTAAAATCAAAAATAATTAAACGGCCGTGTAATATCAAAAACCCGACCAGGAAAATATCAACAACAACCGATTTAAATAAGGTGGAAATTCGAAATTTCATGATTCACTTGTTGCAAAATTTTCATCATTAACCACATGAAAGCTTTCCTTTCAAGAAAACGGTTTAATAAACAACAACATCATCATCCAGAACAAGTAGAAGAAAATTGCGAGGACTTGGAAAATATGGAAATTTTTCCTTACGTTTCTCTGCTCGCTTCCAAAAAGCGATGATGATGACGGCTTAGAAGATACGAAATTTTTCCTAATTATAAGAAATTCCGCGCGGTTAAAACGTACCGTCTTCCGTATATGTTATGTAGTTAAAATAATTTTCCTTGTCCCTCGTCATAAATGTAACAATATTTGTTTATCGTTTGAGCCGTCGTGCATTGTCACCCGCGGAGGAACTAATCTTCTCCCGGCTTCCTGTACTCCACGAAATGTGATATTAAATTAAATTTCTGGTTCGAAATTATGTTCATGACATGTTTAAGGGTTGTTCGGTGAAATTTTGATTAGATTCGAAAATTTCCCGGTAAATTTTCTTCAGTTTCGCTGCAGACGTGTGTTGAAAAATAAACTGAAATTAATTTCTTAAAGTGCCGAATTGTCACTCTGTTTCTTTATGGTTATTATTTGTTTAGGAAAAAATTAATGTGTTAATTAAAAATTAGTTGGATATATTTGGGGATAAGGTTGTAATACTGGGTTTACTCACTCTTCGTCTCGTTTCATAGTCAAGAGCGCCAGCGACATAAATGGCACCCGTCATATTTTTTACGGCGAAGGCACCGCCTATGTTACCGCTTGTAATCTCGTATCGAATACGCGAGGCTGAAATAAAAAAAATTTGGGGATTTTTGTTAAAATTTATTTATTGGTTTGTGCCTAAATTAAAAATTTAAAATTCTTACTCTCTCTACTGTCTTGATCTTACGCGACCACAAAGTGGAAGATAAATTTACCAGCAATACGCAAAAACAAAATTCTAGTTTACAAGTCAAGCAAACAGGCTATTTTTTCATTAGGAGGTTTTTCTACTCTTCACCGAACTCTGATTATAAATCCATAGTAGGAATCAAAAAGGGATTCAATAAAAGAATGGGTTAATATATCTTCAAATCAAATCAATCAAATATTTTGCATACAAGACGAAAATTAAGACCGAGACGTGATCGTGTATGTTCTAGACCCAGACTCAATTATGCAAGACCGATACTAAGAACATTATTAGCAGCGGCGGATTTAACCTTCTTGCCGCCCTAGGCCTCAGAGAATTTTGACGCCCCTTTCGTCAGAAGATCGAATACCGATAGGTATTGCTTCAGCTCTACTGATTTTTTTTTTGCTCATCTTCTACTAGATCTACTGACCCTTTTTTTTGCTCATCTTCTACCAGATCTACTAAACCTTTATTTTTGCTCACACATTTTTCCACACCATTTTTCTGGACAAAAATTTTGCACGAAAACAAAGCTTGCTCTATGAGGAAACAAAAAACAATTTGCCGCACCCAGAAAAAACAGGAAACTTGCCGCCCTAGGCCCCTGGTTTTACTATATTTAAATACAAAAAATTAAGATTTCGTCTGCTAAGTCTACTCTCTTTTTGACATCGTTCGCTGTTTTAAAACAACTCAAGCTAAGTCAAGACACCCAATTTACCATAATTAGGACGAGAATCTGCTATGACTGATGTGATAAACTTTTATAGCTAGATGTAGGCAAAGCAAACTATTCGTACACATCGTAAGTATCTTTAAAGGTTACTAAGATACTTTTAAAGCATTTCTATAAAATATCCTGTCATATGCACAAAGAACAGTAACGATATTTTCCATTTTTCTCTGTTATCGCAGAAGGTTGTATAAAAAAGAATTTATGCTACGTTTGATATTGCATAACTCTTATATAAAACAAGTCTTCAACATTTTTCTGTTTACTGAGTAACGAATATTATTTTATACTTTTCTTTTCATACATTTGGAAAACGCAACAAAAGAGAAGTGAACTAGTTAAGAGTAAACTGTACGTAGTTTAAACTGAAACGAAACTATGAAACAAACATGTATCCTTTGAAGTCAAATACTATATACTGTTGCGAGAGCGGTTCGCCAGGATTTCAACACAGTTTGATTAAAACACTTTATTAATTTGCTTTCAATAATCACAAAATAATCGCACTACTGGCAACAGTTTCCGATTTCATGTACTACTCTATTACACTATCGGTGCTACCAATGAAAATCGCTTTCGGGTCAAACTGATACCGTACAAGCTCTGCGGCACTTATATACCGCATGTGTTGAGTCGAGTGATATATTCGAAAGTGTGTGGAAGTATGTTGAGGCGTGCAGAATTTCCATGCTTCTCTCATAGGATATTGTAAGGTGCCCAATCGGATGGTTTCCTGAAACTGAAAATAATGTCATGATGTCGACTAGATAAATGGATTGTACAGGTTGCCAGGGTACGAATATAACAATACTTTTATAGAAAACCATTAAACTATAAAGTACTCGTATGTACCGATATTAACATAATTTTGTATCATGCCTTGGATTTTATTTTCATTTATTCAGAGATATATAGAGTCGATAGAACAAACTTAATTAGCAAGTACTTTCCACCCCATTTTGCCCGCTTCCCGAACTTTGACCCAAAAATTAACAAAGTTTCACCTAGACACTTGGCAGATTTTTTATATCCGCAAGTTTAGTCTAAATCGATGTATGTTAGGTGCTATTAGATGTTCTCTCTCTCGTGACTGAGGCACATATGTTTAAATTTTTGTGTCGCAGTTGACGGCTGCATGTACTGATAAATTAAACTTAATTGATACGAAGCAACAATGCGGAAGCCAATGGCTATCTGTCACGCACCATACAGGACATTCCCCCAATTAGGACCACCTACCACAAACACAACATCCTTCGACACATTAAGCTAACCTAATGCGCTAATACCACCAGCTATTTTGTTCCTCGTATGAGCAGACCGAGAAAATTGCTCTTCATTGCCTGAAATGAACGTAAGCTGCTGGACTTTCGAAACACTTAGCGACTTAGCTATTAACGTTCCAAAATCAAGAAACTTGTTTTCTATAGCTAAATACAGGAAACTCATTTATGGCAGAATGTCTCGGGAAAAAATTCTGAAAACCTCAAAATAGTTCTATAGTAGGTCAGCTACCATAACGACCTCCTTCCTGTCAAACCCACACAAAACAACAAAAACAATTTCTCCTTATTCCAACCCCGACAACCAAAAGGGTTAAAAGTAAATAGGGCTTTGCCATTCTCAACCGCAATGTGAATTCCATTCAATGGCTCCCTAAAACCATTGCTTATTACAGAAAGCTAGTTTATAGGTCGACATTTTGTCTTCGGATCTAATTACATATCTTCTGTAGTACCTTCACATATACGACGCGACGGTCAGAAGTATTCCTCAAAGTAGATTTTGTGGAGTTTGTCCTTCCGTTTCCGACAAGAGCAATAAATAATCCAAGACAATCCAACCACAATGCCAACAAGACTCGATGTGGATACTACACTCGATGTGAATACTACACTCGATGTAGATACTATCACTAGTCAAAAGAAAGAAATTCCAAATAAATCTAAATCCTGAAAAATACCTTCTCCAAAACCTATAGGATAATCCTTTAAGTTTAAAGCCTTGAATACTTCAAATCGGGAGCAGATTACGGCGGCAACTTTATCTTAGAGAAAAATAAGTAGAAATTGAAGAAAGTAGAAAAAAAACCAAAGGAAGTGCAGCTTAAATCCATTTGCATGCTGGTTAGAAGATTGCCTGATCCTCTACTTAAGTCTCCATTAAGATTTGAATTCTTAAACAACCAAAATTGGACTTATAAATACTTTGTTTCGTACGATGTACTGTTCGAAGTTTTTCCGAATTAAGATTATAAATTTTTTTCCGGAAAGAAATTTGTCTCTGCAAGTTTCTTGCTACCGGATGAATAATTTAAGAGGAGAGTACAAACCACAGCTGAACTTAGCAACTTTGCCTTGCGAAACTAACAGAAATCACCATAATCCAAACGTTTCCTAGATAAAATGTGTTTTTGCTAGTAACGGCAGTAGAACCTGGGTAACTAATCGCATTAATGTGAGATAAATGCAGCCATCTCTTAAATCGAAAAAACTAAGGTCAGGTAGTTTTGCATTCCACCCACCACCCTAAGACCCAATGCTCATATTGATCTTAATAAATATACGGGGTACACTTTCCGAAATATTGTTTTAAGCCTCGACCTCCAAACAACCCTTGGAAATCTAATTTATTTTTTCCAAAATAATTCCCTAGTATCAATATATAATATTAATATAACCAAATTTCAACTTTCTAGATTGGTCCGTTCCTTAGATAGAATAAATACCGCTGTATAACATTACTAAATGAAATTAGTACTTCTAAAACATATCTCGGTCGAATAGCTCTTTATAATTATCAAGTCTGAATTTAAAGTTGTGTGTTCTTATCCCCGATTCCACTCAAGGGGTCTTTCCCATGGTATTTACTAAGCAAACTTGAAGGAATTGTTCTGGAAATTCAGATCTTAATTTGTTAGATAATGTTTAATCCTCCTTCATTTGCCACTGTAAAACTGATCTTCTTAACTACAAAGATTTTTCTAAAATAGACAATTTTTGAAATTATTTAAATACGAGTATACCTATACATCTATGTTCAAAATTTTAGTTTTTCGCCATAAGCCGTTCCTGAAATATTGTAGAAAAACGATCGGTAGAATGATGGGTAAAAAACCTAAAAAATAAAATACTGGTATTTTGAAAGTTTTGTTTTTTAGGTATAAATTTGCTACAGAAAGGAGGAATATAGGTCGCTACACTTATTTTATTACACAATTGATTAGTCACGATTTAAAACAGATTGGACAAGGAACTCGAAGCATTCGAACAAGTGGTATCTTGGAAACGTTTTGAGCAAAAATGTTAAGTTTAGACAAAATTCGGAGAGGGAAGTTCGGTGTATTACTTACAAAAAAAAAGGTCCTGAAAGCAAGTAGTTTTTGAACGAACTTTGAAATTTTTTTTAATGAAAAAATATGGTAAAAACAAAGACATCTTTGTTTTAAAAAATAGGGAAGTTTACGTTTTCTTGAATCAATTTTAAAACTAAAATTAAAACTAGTAAGTAATAACCGTGTTAAAATTGCTGCAAAAAAATATGGTTTCACGGTTCCTATTTTTGCACAACCCCGTGCATTGGAACAATTATTACTTTTTTCGGATAATTTCCCAAATAAGACTAGTTAATATTACAATTGATTGCTGGTTATTATATTATATATGAGAGGGTTAGGTTAGGGTATTTAGAGGGTTAGATTTAGAGGGTTAGATTCATTCAAATAGTACTTTTGTATGATATCAGAGAACCCTAATTAATCAATAGGGTAAAATTCAGTAATAAGATAGGACACATCATTTTGGTGTTAATTTTATTATATTATTAACACCTATTTGGTGATTTTTATAAACATTTTTTACTTTCATCAAAAGTATTAAGTACCGGTCTGTTTCATCATCAGCTTCATCTGACTATTTGGGCGAGTAAGCTAGCTTTTTTTTGACGTCAACATAGATTAAGCTTCTTTCTTCGTGAAAAAAAAATTATTTTTCATGTTTACAGCAGATAAATTCAAATTTTGTCTTTTTTGTTCAAAAACAATGTCTAAGTCGTGTGTTTTTGTCGGCTGTTGTAAAACTAGTGACGCTAAACCTAGACTCCAACCAAAGTTTAATTGGAACAGGATTTTCCTATGCTTGACGTCATAATAGCAAGACATAGAGGTAGACGAATCTGACTATGGGAGCAGGTTCTGAAACTATAAGCCTACAGTTGTTCTGATGGAGAAAAATCACAACGAATGTGAAGAGAACAAATATGTGAGTAAGAAAAATTAAATTTTTCACATTTTATAATACTATTTATCGTATTAGTAAAATACAGGTGGGGCAAGTGTCATTCTTGCCTCTTCCATAAGGTCGCTATTGTGTCTATAGCTAGGAAAGGATAAGGTAACCTAATTGTCTGACGTCAAAGTCAAAGTGGATTTGTAATATTGCAAATATTAGCTAGATTTTCGCAAAAGTTTTCACGGACACCACATAGAAAAGTTGTTTCATCACATTTAAAGTGAAAACATTTTTTTTTTAACATTTTTATTTACAATAGAAATATTGAGTGTACTCTCTAGTTGACTTCGTCAGCTGTTTGAAAAAAAATACAGCTAAGCCAAGACACCAACCAAAATTTAATTGGGACAGGAATCTCCAACTCCTGACGAGTATAACGAGTCGTAGACGAACATCCTAAATAATTTCAGTGAAAAGTTAAGCGTTGTATTCCAGGTTTTTGTGGACGTACATATTTCCATGATACAGATCTTTACCTTAAAGCCGTACGCCACTGGAAAATCGTTTTATTTAATTCAAAATAATTTTCTTGTATACAAACATTTTATGACAATGTAGTTACCGCAAAAAGAGCAGATGTAGCAACAAAATCACTTTTACCCCGAAGAGAGTCAGACGTTCGCACACATTCAAGTATAGCCTTTTTAAAATCGATTGAGGCTGGTCTGCCACAGGGGTCGATATTGTCACCCTTGCTTTTTCTGTTTTGTTTTAGACACATCAAAAACTGTGTGCGTTATAACGGCTATCTTCGATGATGCTTCGGCCTTCGTGTGTCGATTTTGGAGCTCAGTAAAGATAACCAAGTTGCTTCAAGCAAGGAGCTGACGATATGGAATAATAGTTTAATGGCTGACGATATGAAAGAATGGTTTAAAGGTTGGCGAATTATGCGGTGAATCGTTTTATGTAATAATGGGACTCGTCAAGGAAAGAGTTTTGAAGTTTTTGACCTCCTTCCTCTCATTTCAACAAACCCGTTAGTCCGGAGAGAGTAGACTATGACTGGGCTCTTCATAAAAAACAGAAGAGTTCGAACATGGCGCTTGTCCGAGAGTAAGATACCCTTCTTTTAGGATGGGATTGTCGCTGCTTGAATTGATTGGCTCCATATAGTGAGGCGAGGCTTCCTTTAGTTCCGTCCTCTGCTACGCTCTTGCGAGTTTGGCTATTTGGCCATACCTTGGATACACAGCTCGTATACAAATCATAATATCGGCAATATCACCAGTGTATCACCTAATATCTGCATATAGTACGTCAACGAGCTGATATTTACGTAATATCCAACCTGTTTCCTTGTATTCGATGGTTTTAGCTGATATAGCCTTCTTTTAACTGCCATCAGCGCCATCTGTTACTGAAATCAACTGAAATTTCAATGGATGACAGTTCCGGATTTTTATACTCTTCCGTCAGTTAAAATTGTTTGAGTGTTTTCATTTTTGTGTGTGATGTGATGGTCCACTTTGTAGATTTCTTTATTAGCAATGAAAATGCTTTTCGCCGGAACATCATACTGCGACGTTTGGCACGAAGAGCTAGTATTCGAGCCATTTTTTCTTTACTGCTAAAATTTCGGAATGTACTTTTAGCTGTCCCATGTTAATTAAAAGTCGCATTAAATTTTGTTGTTGCGTTGAATTGACATTAATTTTAAAATATCACAATATAAGCACTATACTACGATTGATAGACGCTTGAAATTTTGTCTTTGACAGCTAAATGTCAAAGTATAACATGTATGGGCTGTGTATCATGCTATCTTGTATCGCATATTATGATTTGAATAAAGTAATTTGTATACAAGCAGTATATCCATGGTATTACCTAATCTATGCTAGATTAAACATACTGACAAGATGTTTTCCCATGGTATCGCTGCGGGCCAAGGATGAATTTCGATGTAATTGTAAAAGACAAATCTCGTCCCGCTATATTTGCTAGCCTAAGGTGAACCTACATGGATAATGTCATTGATAACCATGAGTAATTTTGCATGAATGTTACCATAAACTAAAAATAGATTGGTAGTTTGGTTTGATAAAAGACTTATTCGAAACTTCACAACAAAAAACACAAGAGAATTTTTACGCAGAGAAATGAAGCACCAAGTAGAACGTTCTGTAGAAACTTATAATTCAATTATGTACTCTAACATAACAAGTATATCGCCTACATTTTTGCACTAGTTCCACGTATACGGCAACAGGATTCGTAAGGAGCTGCACGTAAAAGACAGGATGAGCACGTTCAGCTTGAACGCAGAGGGATCTAAAACGTGTGCATTTCGAAACGTTTACACTACTTTTTCCTGTACAAAATTCAATTTGTACAAGAATTAAAACCTGTAGATTATCAGTTACGTGGAAATTGCGCAATCCACTTTAAACAATTGACTAGAAAAGAATGAAAGGAAAAAAAACGGAATTAAGCAAACCCCGGACAATTCTACATCGGACGGACTATATTCGTTCAGGAATTAGGACACTGTAGCAACAACTATTAATTGGAGGCATGTAATAAAAATACAAACAACGTATAGTTGTTATGGCGAATGGAGCGAATTAAAGAGATTTTTTATTTATAAACCACCGATTTGAATTGAATTTGGATGCAATAGTCAGACATAATGATCGTTCATTTGTGTCCCATATATATCCACAAGGCTGTTTTTATTGTTCACATATAGATGGCGTTTAGCCTATAAACTTTCAGCGTAATAAGCTGCTGGAACATGATATATAAGTACATACCTTGATATAGACAGAATGCTGACCATGGCATATGACAATTTCCCAAATTTTTGGTTCGCAATATTTGCAACAAACTGGCACTGCTTGAGTAAATTGCAATAAAACATGAGATAATCTGTCTCAGATATTGGTTCTAACTATGCTTATCTGAACTAAAAGCAATTTATCCCTTAACTGAACGCTTGGAAACAACAATCTTAAAAAAAAATCTGACAATAGTTTAGGTGGAATAAAGTTGCACTTTTCGGGCAAATCGTGTCAGGGTGGAGTGATACATAGAACATAAGTTATCATTTGACATATGTCTGAAATTAATTTTAAGTGAATGGATAGTGCATATGAATGGGTCCATGCTAAAAGGTCATCAGTCCAATTTTTATTGAAATTGCAATTTTATTATTTTTGAAGTCTTGCAGGTTGGGCACATCTTATCATTAATTAATCTAGTCAATTAATCTAGTAGCACATTTATTAAGTTTCAACTTTCTAGCACCCATGTACGAAAAGCAGAACGGCACAGCACAGGCTTAGTACTGGTGCCAGAGTTGCCAGTACTGGCTAATGTTTCGGGCCCAGTATGTGGCCTAGACCAAATCATTGCCGAGCCAATGTCGATTTGATCACACCGGTCCTACTCTTGGTGAAACTCTGGCCCGATACTGGGCCTCAGTAAAGAAAAGAAACGAAAATAAAAGTATTATTACAATTTTTTTTTTTTATTTTTTTTTTTTTTTTTATAACTACGAATTTATTTTGCTATTATTATTTTTTTGAAAAATGCGAATTGATTTTACTTACACACCTTTCACACTCTCGGATTCGAACCATGGTCCCGTCACACATTATTCCGCTACGCTACCCACTAGACCAATCTGACATATTCTCGTAACAGGGTTGAAACCGAATCAATTGATATTGTTACGTGTAAGCCCGGCAACCGCGCAACCGTGCACTTGATCGTTACACATAATGAAAACAACAACAACCAAATACCTAGTTGCAAAATAACCCAATCAGAAACCTAGCTGAAGATAAGGCGAAACAATCTCTCTTCTTATCGAATGCTCTCCAATATACTAGAATCCTCTGCACAAACCACTGAACGAAGATCGAAATCGAAGGCTCTGAAGCTTTCGAGAAGATTCCAGAACTGAACGAACGTTCAAGCACATCCTAGACTGCAACCGGGTAGTATATAAGCAGGTGAAGCATTCAGCAAAGACACAGTAATTTTGATTACGGCGACTGTGACAGACAGCGGGTACACGCGACCGTGTTGAGAGAGAACGAAAGTGAACGAGTCAAGCGATATATGGTATAAGCGGGCGGTACTGCCATACAGTGCGAATTATTGTGCGATTATAATTCTGTGAATTAAAGTGCGGATAAATAAATTATCACTTATTTTTATTTTAACCGAATTGTGTTTTACTTGAAATCCCGGCGAACCCCTAGCTCGCAACAATATGTTGAGAAACAAAAAATATTTCTACCAAGATGTGCCCAATACAGAGCCGACCGTCGAGCCAATGCCGAAAGAGCTTCGACACCAAAAATAAGCCAATTCCAGGCCCGACATAGGCCCAGCAACTCGGACCAAAGTCGGCTCAGATCAAGTGGGAGTACTGATCACCAGGGTTGGCCCGACACTGGTCTGGTGGTTTGTCAGTACCAAAACAATACCGATCGACAAGTCTTGGTGGACAATGCAATGCCAATTCTGGGCAGTGTACGGGACTCTGGTTGGACTCCGGCATTTCGCACATGGCCATAAGCCGTTTCTGAGATATGAAAAACCATCCCACCCCTGTATCTTGCTACCGCTATAAAATAGAAAAATATATGCCAATTTTTAGCTTTCTATCTTTTGCGATTTTCGAGAAATAAAAATCAGAATTTTTTCATTTCCACCCTTTTTCACCATACACCCACAACACAGCCACACCAATTTTTCTCCGATAGAGGTCCACTAGTACCAACTCCTGTAAAATTTTCAAGATTATATCTAATACGGTTCTTGAGATATAAAAATTTAATTTTTTGAAAAATGGTTCTCACCCCTCTTCCGCTCTTCACCTCCCCTCTCAAAAATTTTGTATTCAGTAGATTCGATTTATAATTCTATATACACAAACCATTTTTATTTTCCTGGTACAATTGAGTCGGAAGATATTGTATTCCAAAGTTTTTCACCCCCACCTCCACACCGTACTACACCCCTTAAAATGTTAACCCTTTTCTAATCTCGACCACAAGTTGACCACAAAGTGACAACCGTCTGACATTAATCATTCAGAAGATATGGATTTTGGAATGATGAGTAAACCTATCAAGTTATTCTGGCTAACTTGATCCATGCTAAAAGGGCAGTCCACGAGTTTCAAAAATTCACCAAAATTAGCGCAGCATAGATAAATTTCTAAAATATAATTATATGAGTTATAAATAATCTCTTTTATTGATTCGGTAGAGTATTGTTATGAATTATTTAACTTAACTGTTGTCTACAGTTGTTGTTTTTCCAACAGTTTACAAAAATGGACTGAGGACCTTTTAGCATGGACCCATTCAAATATGAAAGCAACATTTCTGAAATAATTCCAGTCACAATATGCGTTATTTAACACGCGCAGAGAGCTCATTTTTTTCAAAATCGTTGTTTATATTCAATGTCTGATAACGCTCGATTGTCATAAAAAACCTGATTTAGTTCCTCTAGGCGTTACAGGCTGGCGGAATGGCGCTGTTGGCAGTAAAATGCGTGTCGTGCTAGATGCAATTAGAAAAAATAAATAACCCCGTTTATGACATACAAATTATATAATTTTTTCTAATTGAATCTAGCACGACACGCATTTTACTGCCAACAGCGCCATTCCGCCAACCTGTAACGCCTAGAGTAACTAAATCAGTTTTTTTTTTATCAATATCGGGCGCTAATGCCAGATAGATACCAGTGCATTTATTTCGCATATGCAAAGTATAGATACAGTGCTAGTGTTGAAATATTATGATAAATACCAGTAGAGTATCTATGGTATTTAGAGCCCCAGAAGGAGTCATGTAGGTCCTAAAAAAAGGCTATAATTTAATGACAAGGTATGTGACCTGAATTTCTCTTGGCTAAAGGCACCTGAACTGTTTTTATTAGGACTAGTACATTGAAAAGAAACACTGTAAATAATAAAGAAATCATACATTGAATATAAATATCATTGAATACAAATAAATTCGTTTATATGTTGTTTCTCCACGTTTACTGAAATCGGCTTATATCGAAAAGTAGGGTGGAAAAAGTCCTCCTCAAATTGTTAGATTAGTCACAAAAACAATGAACAAGAATTTTCTATTTAAAATTTCTTTAAAGCTATTCCACTCTTTAAATTTCCACTTTTCCATCCTTTAAACCGTTTAACTTGAAGTGGATCCGTTTTCTTGAACAAGCAATTTTCTTTCTTTCCCGGAAAAGTTCTCTTTGCACCGTCTTAGCTTTCAGCTCTAATGCAATCATAATCCTAATCAAATCGTAAAAATTCAACAGTATGCTGATACTTACACTCATCGTGATCTTTGGCGGTGACAGTAAGTACGGTGTGTTGAATGTCTTCATTTTCATCGACTTCAGCTTCGTACAAGGATTTGTCGAAATAGGGCGGATTATCGTTCTTATCAGCAATTCCAATTCGTATGAACTTTGTCACTGTAAAGAGAAGAAAAGCGCACACCGGCGTTTAATAAAATCTGAATATAAAAAAAAAACTTGTATAAAACTTAACGACAAATTAAAGACTAAGGTGGTAACAGTGCCACTCGATTTTCCATCGAGTTTCCTATTAGGTTAAATCAGGACGTGGAAAACTTTGGAAAAATAGTGAAATCGAGGAAACCACTTTCCTTTCAACTTGCATTATAAAATTGTAAGTAGGTTAGCGTCAAGTGTATAGTAAGAGTCAGTTATGGATGTCCGTTTCAATGCTCACATCTCGAATATAATCTGCATATCTATGCAAATCGGATTTCAAGTGTCACACATGCCAAGGGTGGATACTGTTCCGTTCCATTTTCCTCTGTCAGTCACGTGACTGCGTTGACTTCTCTAAGGACTTGCACGACTTCCTTCCGCTCCCTGAACTTAATATAAAAATTCATCGGATAAGTTTCGCATTATAAACTGAACCCAGTGCTTGAATTTTCCAAAGTAGGGGTATCCTTCGGGCATTGCGATCGAGAGTAACTTCTATTTTCCGGAATGATTAACGCCGAGAGTAGTGCAAGATATGAGATTTGTCATCTTAGATATTTTCCTTATTTCTGAGGCATAAGATAGATAAATGTTTCGTCCTATTTTCGCTCGAATTCGTGAAAGAAATTTATTTATATTGTTTTTTTTATTTCATTTCTGCAAGGCCAAGTGGAAGAAAGTAGGTTGCTGGTGGTAATCCACTTTGCAAATTTGCTGCCTTCCGTGCAGCTGTTTGGGGGCCATCGTTCAAATGGGAATTCGCTTGAGTTTAAAGTTTTCTTGGAATTTAATGGTACAAAGTTATTTTCTTATATATAACAGCATTTTCATGTTGTTCCTTATGTTATCGCGGGAATATTGTTTCATAGTATGGTCCAAAAATTTCAGACCCCGCTGTCCAATATAATCAGTATAAATTTTTGCAGCAGAAATATAACTGGGGCAGGATATCGTCCAGGGTGATGTTTTCGAATATATCGATATAACTGCTGACATTCACAGCTTGAACTTCATCAATGCTGAAACATTTTCTAAGAGAATTTGATGAAGCTGACGGTCAATCCAGTTTGTCATAGTCCCTGAAAGCACACGCTTCCTGAAACAACTATACCGCAACCTTCTTGCCATCCAGCTTCGGAAAAGTTTTATTTGGTGTTCTGCCTCATAAGATTTTCCCATAGGTACACTGAGAGAAATAATTTGTTGGCAAGAGATTGCTTCAATAAAATTTTTATTGAAGCAATCGAAGTTCATTTACGCTAATCAGAATTAGTTTGAAGCAATAGATATTCGGTTGTACAAAAAATATTCGTTTAAAGAAATAAACACGTAATACTTGCAACAGAACCATTCTGTCAAGACAATTGTTTGCGCGATTCTGTTGAAAGAACCGTACAGAAAAATGACTAGCAACTCAATTTTGATTGCCGCAATATAATGTTGGTTGTTGCAATAGAATATTGTTCCTTACAAACGATTTTCGGCATCATTCTGCTGTGGTAGCCGAATGTGTGTTCCGCCAACCGAATGTATGTTGCGGTAACTGAGTTAATCCACACTAAGATAAGTTGCACATAGGGAAATGAAAATGAAAGGTCTTCGGTGGCGCAGTGGTTACGTACACCAATCTAAAAACTTTCAACACGGGTTCGATTCCTACCTACAGCCATGGGTTTTTGTTTAGTAGTTTTGTTTAGTTTTTAGAGCTTACCAACAACCAGTGCATTTGTGGCAATAAAAATTTTAAGAGATTCTGGTTGGCTAGAAAAATAATTCAGTTGTCGGAAAATATATTTGATACCAATAAACGAAAATTTGGTTCGGCCAACCCAGAATTTCGGTTCCAACAATGGGATAGGAACTTTTCCTGCAACCGTTGTAATACGTTTGGCATATATTTCTATTGCAGCAATAAATCTGTTCTTCCAGTGTATGCAGCCGTGGTTAATTAAGGAGTTATAGCGGATATATTCACTGGTAGTATTCCAGGTAATTTAGTAGTATACTATTGGGTATCGTTAATAAAGAGCGAAAAAGATGGCTATATTGAAGGAAAGAGGTGGATACTCAAACAACTGAACTGGACACCGATACGAAGTATAAAAGTGGGCTTTGTTTGAAGTGATGTTTTAACTGAAAGATTAGCTGGAGTTAAAAAAGCTGGGCAACTTTTTAATCACATCGAACTGCGCACACTCTTATCTGCCCGACTTAACTGTTTAGTCAATATCCATTCGCAGATTACTCAAACTACCGGGCGATAGTTACAGTGAATTGGTACCCGTATCAGCCTATCCCCACCGCTGGCAGAGCATTACACAAGACACACCAATTTACATGTTACACAACTAAATGCAGAAAGAAAGCCGGTTGTATGAGATTTTGAATTTGTTGCGTGTACGCATCTCCATAAGCCGCTGCGCATATAGAGGTCTCCCGCGATTGTTTGGTTGCGATTGGATCGAAAGGGAACCGTTTTGCATAAACAACTATTTAGTTTGGACGAATAGATTCGATCGGTGTCTGCGCTCCCATATAGCTGCATAGCTATTAGCCATACAACTAAACTATTGCCTGATTAAAAATCTCTAGTCTACGGGTACTATAACCGTGATTGGTACTACAGAGCTATCATGAAGGTAACTGGTAAAATTCTTGATTTCCAAGCAGTACAAAGACGACTTCGATGTTTTGGGTCGTTATCCTCTTTTAGTATTCAATTTAAATTTTACTTTGTAAACCATCTTTGGGAAAGCCACAAAACCCTCCCTCCATGCACACGAGCCTACTGGTGATCTGTTCTACCTTCAAAGACCAATTTCTCCTCTAACAAGATATAAGTAAAAAAAATATATTCTATCAACTTTTCTCCGGCTGTTTCTGATTTATCAGATGAGACTTTATTCAATAAAATCTATTTATATCGATGATTTTTCATTTTACTGAACATTTCCAGACCGGATGGGTACATTGAAATCAAATTGCGTATTTCTTCAGTTTTATAATATTAAAAAAACCTAAGGTTTCAGTGTGAATTCTTGGCTTTTTTTTAACTTTCTGAGGATGATAAAATTTATCGCCTTCTTAACCGGAATTACATCAGGATGGAAATTACATATGTCGCGACAATACATCGGTTTTTATCTGAGAAAAATTTGCAACTCTTATCGTCTTTTGTAGGCTAATATTAAGATACTAATCGTGATCTTATCAGTAAATCAAAACATTTTCAGCAAAACACCTCATTTAACTTTTTATTTCTAATAAGTGGTAGTATACCTACATATATATAAAAACCACTTTCGAGTTTGTGGCATAAGCCGTGAACTATTTTTGAAAATTTCTGCATTTATATATTTCTTTAAGAATTCCAAGTTTCAATTTTCCCCATTAACGACGGAGGCCCTGTGCACCGCCTGCAGGTACGTTATATGTTATATTCCTCTGTGACGAAAATTTATTATTTTTGGACTTAATATTTTACTATTCATATGCCTAATGCGAAAATACTGATTATGTTTTCTTTCTGTGGTTGAGATTTTTGAAGTGAAAGCAGAGAAACCTTTTAAAAAATTTTTATGATTTTCAGAATTAAAGCATGGCTTTTTGAAAAGTTGATTCGCTGTGAACTCCAACAGTGTCTTAGCAAGAATCCCAATACTGCGCTATGCTTGATATGGGGTTCCTAAAAACCACCCAGTAAGGAATATCAGCACGGAGTAACCTCCAAATAGAGTAATATGATGGCTTCAATTAGGGCATCGTACTTCGAAATGTAGAGTAGATATCTAGAGAGACTCTCATAAGTGAAGTTTATACTTGTCACCGTTCATTGTGTACTTTCCTTCAACTGATGCAAATTTTATTTCTTAGTTAAAGGTAACATTTCCCGATTTACATCCAAAACTTTTCACCGTAATTCAAAGTTTTCTTAACGATTTCCTCTTCCAATCGATTTGTAGTCTCGTCAACTATTTCCAAAGTAGCTACTGAAATAACGATGAATTTTGAATTGCTGTACTTATCGGGTTTTATCTGCATCAGTTAGAGTTTTATCCCACTCAAATCAGAGCCGGATTAAAGGGACTCTGCCATTATATTTTATATGTTTCTTGGATTGTATTCTTTCGGTTCTTATAATCATTCGTTTGTCCAAGAATAGGGGACGGGGGAGGAGAATAAAAACAAGTATCACAACACTGTCAATTTTGGTCAACACGAAAAAAAAATGAACTTTACGATAAAGTTCCCAAAAGTTCTATTTACGTACGAGAAAAAATTCTCGCCCCATCTTTGCTTTCATTTGACATCTTAGTCCTTGTGGTAGTCATTCTCTCGATCTAAAGGACATTTTTAAAAAGTAATAAAAGGTACTTTCGGCCTGAAGCCACTTGAAATGAATGGTGATGGCGGTTTCCTTCCATTTCTGGGCGAATTGATAAGAGTCTAATGGCATTAGAGGTGTGTCCATTTGTGCTATGTTCTGTAAACAGACAAGAACATTACAAACACATATACCCATCAAAAAGGGGCGATAAAAAAATTTAAAAACATTTCTGCTAAATCTGCAAAAAAATATGAAAATTTTCATGGAATCGAATTGAGTATCTTTTTCAATTTCAGCGAACGTGTAAGCCATTAAAAAATTGCTTTTTAAGGTAACGTTATAAAAATGAGCTTCTTAATTGGAATTTAGTTTTAACACTTTTTTTTTCAGTATTCAAATCTAATTTGAAGAAAAAAAAGTAAAAATTACTATTACAGAATCCTTAGTTATTGGTTAATAAAATAATTACGTAATTGGATCATATACCGGGACGCGGTCAAAGTTGAAATGTAACGTCGGTTATTTTGAGAGAAGGAGGTTTTTTCGAATGTTAGTTTTGTCACTAGAATAAAAGCAAAAATATCGAAAATGGTGATTTTTAGCTGATTATGCATAAAAAATGCCTTGTTGAGGTAAAACGTATATGTAAAACCTTTACACTTCCCACGGGGTTTAATATTAAAAAATTCTGTAATTAGTTCTGTAAAGAGCTCCTAGAAGTAACAAAAATAAATTCGAGTTCCTCCCTGTGGCGGTTGAATATCAGAAAATCCTAAAATTACTTTTTAGGTGATTATATTAAAATTTAGTAGAAATAAAAACAATTGATGTCTTAGCAAACCTATGGTGAAAATTGTGAAAACGTATGCAGCCCTTTACATCCACTTTTAGGTTGAACATCTCAAAATCCTGAAATAATTTCTTAGACAATTGTAAATAAAGCACGAGAAAGTAATGACTAATTCGTTGTCTTATTAGCCCTAAGAGATATGACGGAATTCGTGAAAACGTGTATAACTCCTTTGTACCCTCTTAGGGGTTGAAAAGAAAAAAATAATAAAAACGGATTTTAGTAGAATATATAAGCCCGTGGATGTAAGAAATTATTCTAGGCCCAATCCCTTAGGGGTCGAATTTAACAAAAAAAAATCCTGAAAACACTTTCTAGTCATTTATTTAAAGAACCTGTAGATGTTTTTAAATGAAATTAAATTAATATTTCAGTAGACGTACGAGATATGACGAAATTCGTGCAAATATATGCTGGCCATTTTCACTGATAATTTTTACCGCCATTCTGTACGTCCATGGATATTTGAAATTTTTTTTTATCATGGTCATGGTCTGGAATAGTGTCATTGTTTAGGAAGTCTTGTAGAAGTCGATGTTATTTGTCACATTTGTTACAAAGGAGTAAATTTCAAAAACAGGTCTTCGAATGAACCAACTCGTTATATTATTACCTCGATTTATGCCAAATGACTTTACACTTTCAAATTAAAAAGCAAATTTGACATCAATCCCAAGTCAAATTGGGAAAATTAATAGCATGATATTGTATTCGTTTACTTAACATGTTTGAACCGATCCACGGTTTTAATAGTAGTTAATATTCACTGCGATATTTGCCGCTATAATTTACAAAATACGAACACAAACCAACCACCATCAAAAATTGCATTAGATAAAATACACAGTCATTTCGAGAATATTCCAATTTCGGGCCTAATGTAAACGCGTACTCGTAAAAACAATTTATTGAACATCGAGATGGTCCAGGATGAAATCTATTTTAGGAGAATTATTAATTATTGCGTAAAAGCTTTTACGGGAAAACTGTTGCGTTCACTAATTTTATATGGAACCTGCTGTTCGTTCTATAAATTACGAGCGTTATTATTTAGAATTTCGGCTCCACGGTGGGATTACGTTCGTTGTTTAGTCCGAAAATAATTGAATTTTGCAACAAATGTAGTTGGTTTTGGAGAATTTGTCTTTTAAGTAATTATTTGTCACAGTAAAACAATAACTAAATGCAATTTCGAGCTACACTAATTAATTATATATTTTTTTAATTCAACATTTCATAGATTACCATTATTAATAGAGCTTTAAAAATGATTATTAATCCATTTCATAAGTGCATATTACTAGATACGGACAGCTCTGGCTAGATGGCGCCACATTATTCATCATTAAAGGTTCCATCTAGCGTCAACATTTTCTTTTATGGGTAGCGAAATTACGAAAACTCCAAATTCGGTTGCCATTGGTCTGTTTG
Organism: Beris morrisii; assembly: GCA_951812415.1. Lineage (NCBI taxonomy): Eukaryota > Metazoa > Arthropoda > Insecta > Diptera > Stratiomyidae > Beris > Beris morrisii. The sequence goes on from OX638311.1 coordinate 24,559,618, forward strand.
GTTATCTGTCTGTCCGGCCCTTTGTCTGACTGTACAAACATACAATAATTCATTGATGTAGAAGGTTTTGTTTTGTAAAACGTCAAATAAAATTTATTAAGCTTCTTTTATAACTGCACGATAACGCGCCGATTCTTCAATTAGATCCCATACAAAATGTTTTCTAGAAACTTTGGTTGGTTTTATACTTTATGCTATCTTGTCAAATATTTGACTATTTTCGATGCAATCGTCAAATATATTTTTGTCAAATTGTTTTATTTGACCTATACGAGGCATATTTTGTTTAGAATCTTTGCCAGAATGGTTGGTAAATTTTTTGTGGGCACATATTTGACAACATAGCATACAGTGTAATACTAGCATTAGAGTGTGTTTCGAAAAGTGTGGTAAGATATTTTTACTATCGCTACACTAGGAACACAGGGCATTTTCTTTTTATTCATAGCTCTTACTGGAACTATTGAAAAATCAACGAATACAAAATTTCAAAGTAGCTTAAGGCGTTATGAACTTATTGGCCAATATTCTCGACCATGGGTTTTAAGGACTTTTGTATGGCAGTTACCCGAAGGAGTAGATCGATTTTGCTCGTTACCAAACTTAGCAAGCTGATCAATTGCGCAAATTGCAAGATTCTGTGTTCTTAAGATGGATGGGCCTATCTTACTATCCTCCATACTTTCTCAGTTCTACGATCCATGCCAATAGTGCTTCCATGGTAGCAAAATTCTTGCGCCCATTCTATATTTTGCCAATTTAACTTAGTTAACAGTGTGCCACTGTCCGAACTAGGGTGTATATATTCTAATATTCGCATATTTATATTCAATCCAGCATTCTTGAATTACGAATCCAAAGAGCGGAATTTTTGGCTCTAAGTCCGACCTTCTATTTCGTAGTCCTCTGCATTTCCGGCTGCGTAGCCACATTCAACTGGAATTCAATGATTAAATTTTCAACAAAATGTTTTCAACAAAAATCACTTTCAAGCGAACACTGTATTAAGTGCATACAAAGTGCATACTAAATCTGAATGTTTCTCGTTAGCTTTGCTATTCGAATAGACACAAAAATGGTTCGTCTTTAAAAGTACGAAACGCTGAAAAACTAGATCTGATTTTCACACAGAATAGATTGGAATCCTTTCAAGCTCAATCCGAATATATTTCAAAATATTCGAGTCCTTTACCAAAGCCTCGTATTTAGTTGGCAAAGAGCTGCGCCCGCCTAGAGTATTTCGAACGCAAAAACGAAAAATATCCTTGCCACGGTGCATTTGCGATCTCCATCCCAATACTAAGCTATAGATTTCGTTTGATATCAATCAATGGAATGGGATCCAAGTAGTGGCGTGTATGTTGCTCGGTTCTGTACAACTAGTCGTCCTGGAAAATGTCCTTTCAGGAGATTTACATTTATGCAAAATCGAACGCGGTATTCTTCGGTAGAGCCATTTAAATATGCGATAACGACATGTTTCAGTTCATGTGGTCATTTACTGTCCTTTGACGCTATTTTAGCGTATGATAATAAGACATATGGCAAACGGCATGACATACATTTGCCATGTATTTGGTATGGCTCGTTATTTTAGTCAATAGCCCCGATAAGGTTCTAAGGATGTGCCTGCTTTCTCGAGCAGTATACACTACATCGATAGTTATGACTATCGAGGAATTTTGTAACCCTTCACGAGTCAGGGTAGGGCCGAATATGCCGACCATGTAGTTCTACGGTTCAGCGAATGTCCTCCGTTTCGTCCCCATTGGCTCTTAATTGTTCATGTCAGTCGGTATAATTTATTTTGTCGCCTGGCCAATTCCAAGTCCCGGAAAACGAAGCACACACACACGAACACTGACTGACAGTCAAGATGGCAGCAAAATGGATGGCAGATAAAAGGACCAAACATTAATGTGCCAAAAGAAAACCTGTTAAGATGTCCCCGAATGCGAGGCGGCAGTAATTCGTTGAAGTGATTTATAGAATTCTACCGAAAATGACATACACCTCTAAGCTTCTGCGGAAATCTACTGTCGGGCTCTGGCTGGAGCAGAATGTGTATGCTGTGTTTTGCTGTCACACTCAGTAAGGCTGTATTTCAAATCCTGTAATTTAGTACAATTAACAATGGAGACGTTTGTGGCTCGAGTGGCAGAACTGGCAGTGATAGAGGTGATAGCTACTTTAAGGATTATGGCAAAACAGTGCATCTCATTGTTTGCCTAGGAACTTTCCTTATTTTGCACATCGTTTGGAATACAGCAACAAACATTAAGCTTCCTTATGCAACAGCTGCACACTATCGGAATTTTTAAGTTCCAATACTGGGTAAATTGAAAATTCCTTAACCCCAATGTTCTTCAAGGTTTTCTTCTGCAAGCTTAGACTTACAAAAACAAAAAAACAGAATTCTCGACTGTATAATGTTCTTTATGCAGACGGTATTCCTTCACTTCACTGACACTTTAAGGACAAAATTCGGGCGGAATCTGAGTAGGTAACCACTTTTCTCTTCTACCCAATTGATTGCAAAAGTTCTTCTTTTCTCTCATTATTTGTTTGGTATGTTTCAAATGCATAAAATATTGTGACAAAATTGCTGACACCAGCCGCAGCATAGCACATTATTTTTTAATTAAAACATAAATGCTATACCATAGACAATTTACTAATTTCCAATTAGACAATTGGAAATTATTAAGTTGCCTTAACAAGGCTCTTCTGCTAAAATAAAAACGATAATGTCATTTGACAGTCTTGCTTTGAAATCATTATTTATTATTGTTTTTAAATAATAAAGTATTGCGATCTACCGGAAATTTCCAAAAAAAAGTGATATTCCAACATTTTTTATTTTCGTCTTTTAGAACTAGTAGAACAATGAGAGCGTGTTAAAAAGGCTAACAACGCGCTTTTTGCGTGTAGACAGGCCGTGGGAAAGAGCTGGGGTCTGAAACCAAATATGGTACATTGGCTGTATACGGCGGTGGCAAGACCCATTCTGACGTACGGGGCACTGGTATGGTGGAAAGCCACAGACAAAAAGTATATTCAAAGGGAATTGAGTGGAGTGCAGCGGAGTGCTTGTGTAATGATCACAGGGGCCCTGCGCACAACGCCAACAGCAGCACTGGAGGTTTGCATGCACCTTTTGCCGCTTGATATTTTCATTAAGCAGGTTGCTTCAAACACAGCGGCAAAACTATTGAGCTGTTGTCTCTTTAGGGAGAGACCCACAGGACACAGCTCCATTCTTAGGGAATTTCTTCAGGGTCCGGTCAACTTTTGCACGGATTATATGATCCCGGTGAATGATTTTAAGTCATCCTTCAGGGTTGTGTACCCAAGCAGAGCGGACTGGGAAAGCAATAGGGTATTAAATAAGGGAGAACTCTCCGTGTATACGGACGGTTCCAAAATGGAATGCGGCACTGGCGCTGGAGTCTTCTCTGAGCAGTTGAGTGCAAGGGAGTCCTTTAAGCTGCCGGATGCCTGTAGTGTATTCCAAGCGGAAATTCTGGCAGTGCTCCAGGCAGGTAACATCATGTTGATGGAGGGGTTATTCGGTCGGGATATCTCACTCTACATTGACAGCCAGGCGGCTTTGAATGCATTGGAATCAGGGACTATTAAATCCCAGCTAGTAAAGCGCTGTCGAGAAGTGCTCAAGGTACTTTGTAGTCAGAATAGAGTACGACTATGCTGGGTACCAGGGCATAGTGAGGTACCAGGCAACGAACAGGCCGATGAGCTGGCGAGACTAGGATCGGCGTCGGACGGGATGGTAGAGGAGGTGGTTAATCCACCTTTAAGCGGAATTAAAGCACGTATCCGGGATTGTGCAGTGGACGCAGCGAACTCTAGATGGGAGGCGCTAACGAGCTGTAGGACCTCTAGGGCACTCTGGCCAAGGTTGGATAGGCGAAAGACTAGGGAGATATTAACATGGAGTAGGGGAAGTCTGCGGCTACTTGTCGGAATACTGACAGGGCACTGCTTGCTAGGGAAGCACGCTATGCGTATGGGGATCGCTGACTCTGACGTGTGCAGGTATTGCCTGGACATATGTGCTGAGGAGGACATCACCCACATTTTGTGCGAGTGTCAGGCGGTTGCAAGGAGGCGACTGAGATGGCTGGGAAGTCTTTTCTTTGACAATTTGGAGGACCTGAGGTTAATAGGGCATGATAAGCTAGTCAAGTTTGTTAGGGATCTGGGTTGTTTAGGGGATGTTTAGTGACCTACGAGGTTCTGAAGGGATCGCTATGGGCCCTTTTGGTGCCTAGTGTGCGCGGTGGCTCAGCGCTTCGCCCCTTCTTAAAACTAAAACTAAAAACTAAGAACAATGTCCGCCGTATACGCTACAGACAAATGCGTTTGAAAGCTTTTAGCTTACAAAATTCAAATTCCGATGATAGTGGTCAAATTATGGAGTTTGTATATTTTCACGAATTTCGTGACATCTCTTAGGTCTTCTGAGATACCGAGTTTATTTTACTTCCACAAGCTCGTCAGAAAAAGGCAGACAAATTATTTTAAGGATTTTTTGATATTTAATGTCTAAGGAGGTGTAAAGGCTCCGATATTTTTTCACGAATTCCGTCATATCTTTTATATCTAATGGGATATAGAATTCGTTTTTATTTCTACGGGATATACATACAATTGATTAAAAATTGATTTAATTTTTATTTTTTGGTTATTCAATTTTTAAAAGAGTGTAAAAGAGTTGCATATAGGGTCATTCCATCAAGAATCGCCAAAAATCACGAAATTTGAGACCTTACTATCGCCGATTCTTTTGAAAATTTATGTACTTGAAGAATTAGTGAAAAAAAAATATAATTTAAATTTTTTGTTTCTATCTCATTTTTTTTGTTAGTTATAGTGTGTTAAAGTTTTCGCAAAAATGGTGTCCGAGTCCTCTTTGAAAATTCATATCTCTGGTAATTTTTATCATAGAATAATAAAATAGGGCTTATTTTAAAGGGGGAGTTTATCGCAATAGAAAAGAAAATACGAATAAAAATTATCTTTGCTTTTTTTTTCAAGAATAACGATTTCGTCCTTTATCTTTGAATATCTCAAAATACTGTTCTTTTTTTTTAATTTTTTTGTATTTTATAGGTTATACTGTTTTACAAAACATACCAAAAAATAACTTGGGATCTGAATGAGATCGTGGTAAAAAAAACCGAAGAACATCAGTGCTTCTCAATTATGTTATAGAAAAATAACAATTATAACATAATTGAGAAGCACTGATGTTCTTTGATTTTTTTGACCCCGATCCCATTAAGATCCCAAGTTAATTTTTTGGTATGTTTTGTGAAACAGTATAACCTACAAAATATAAAAAAAAAAATAAAAAAACCGATTTTGAGTTATTCACGGATAAAGGACAAAATCGTTATCCTTGAAATAAAATTTCAAGGATAATTCTTATTCGTATTTTTTTTATATTGCGATAACATCCCCCTTTAAAACACTATTTTATTATTCTAGGATGACCAGAGATAGGAATTTTCAAAGGGGACTCGAACATCATATTTGCGAAAACTTTAATATACTACATATAACTAACAAAAAAATGAGATAGAAACAAAAAAATGAAATTGTATTTTTTGCGCCCACACTGTTCGCAAATATTTTAATTGATAATCGAACAAAATTGATTTGGACTGAAGCAAGAAATGGTATCTCGCTAATTTTATGTACCGGATGCAAGTTGACAAACAGTAGTTTTTTGCAACTGGTAATTCGCTATAACTCAAGCCTAAAGGAGAAAGAAAAATGCTAAAAATTGGATTTTATTTATATTATAGCAAGCTAGGGCTTTGCCTAGGGCTTTCAAGTAAAATGCAATTCGATTAAAATCAATTTAAATAACAATACTTTATTGATTCGCTTCCAGTAATCACAAATAATCGCACTGCTGACAGCGCTTTCCAATTTCATGTACTACTCGATCACTGCTCGATCGCTGCTACCAATCAAAATGGCTTTACAAATACTGTCGCGAAGAACTGACCGTCGTCTCGCTTTTACCGTAGTCAAACGTGATGAGCTTTGCGGTGCTTTTGTACTGCATGAGTTGTGACGAGAGATTTCTCGCAAATTTGCTGGTTTGTGCAAATTCGCATAAAGTGACTGTTGCACGCAAGAAGTGTCAGGAAATTTCTATGCTATTTGCATGTTAGATGGTATAGGAAGGTTGTTGTTGGAAACAGATGTCATGCATTTTGTGGTTGTTGACAGGGTACGCATATAATTATTGAACTTGCAGATTTAAAATTTTTTTTCCAAGGTGCACTATTTTAAATTGATGCTTTTACACCAAAAATCGACACATCATCATTTTCATTGCACTTAATCATTCTCTAAAACATCGGTTGAGTTTATTTATGCTTTTGTCTTTGCAAACATTTAATATATGTAAATGAAAATAAGTTTCCGATACGTTTTGCTAAACGCAATGCAAATTGATGCCAGTACTTTGATTGATTGAAATTTCGTCTATTTCCAAAAAAAAGTTTCTACATCAGTACCACAAATTTACAGCCGGATGAGCCAATGTCTACAACTATGCGAAGCAAATATTTGCTTTGGCTAACAGAACGCCAATATCGGCTGTGTACTTTCTTTATTGAATACGGCTAGAAGGACGCGTGAACTCTTTAATGCAATCATTCAGTTTGCATATTCGTTCGAAACATTTGCCAACGTATCGATTGCGACGTATAAAAGCGTCGCGGGAATTGCATAAGGTAAAAGAGAGGATAGTTTTTAGTCATTCCAATTTCCGAGTTTCAGTATAAGGTCGTTTCTAACATCCTGCCAGCAGATTTCAGATTTTATCATAGCTGACAGTAGATACAATTTTGCTATGCAAATCCTTCTCGATTGCGTTACGGTCAGGATTGCTTTTTTTCACTGTGATAGCATTATTTGTAAAGCAGCACATTAGATATTGAGTAACGTTGGAAACACTACAGTATACAATACAAGCGTATCCTTACTCCTCAGATGCATATTTCGCTTGTTTGTTCTGCAGGTATTTTCCAATTTTCTTCCTGATTTAGGCTTCTTTTGAAGTTGGATCAATCAAAAATGTGAAGAGAGACATGTGATCTCTTTTTCAGAAACTGGAAAGTCGTCCTGTCAGCTCTTAAAAGCTTTAGAATTATTAACCTTAGGTTAAAGATGCGTCCTTCTAAGGGACCTACCTAGAAAATAAAAATATTTGCGGAGTTGACATTGAAGGACATTTTTCCACCTTATCCCTTGAACCAGACTGAACACTGAACACTCTACGAAAGGCTGGTTGATCTGGGATTGTAGACATTAAATCACAGCTTACTGAGCTTAGAATTGAAGAATATTGTAAAGGGTGGAAGGTGTTTTGTGCAAGGTGAGATTCTTTTCAAATTATTGTGGATCGTAGAAGGCAACGAGTTCCTCAAGCGAGGTAGCCAAGCAGTTCCAACTTGGCGTGGTTTTAAACCTTCCCTTCAGGTTAAGAGTAGCCACAATAATTTACTGGCAATGCCATTGAACATTCAGTAAAACATCTTGGAGCACAAAAAGGATAAGGATTTTCATTGGGATTTGAAAAAATCTGGGAACCATATCAAAAAAGACTATTACATCCGTGCTCTATGCAGCTAGAAATATTGTCCGGATCAGGTTGGCAATATGATCGAATATTTTTACAACTCAAATGAAGAGCACTTTCATGAATGGTGGGTTGCTTAATCAGAGTTGAAGTTTCAGTGTAACCAGAAAGGACGACCTGGGTTGAAGCAGATCAGCAAAGGTGAGAGTCTGTACTTATAAATTTTTATACAGGTCGAAATAAGTACCAACTGCTGGAGAAATAGGCTTTACACCGGAAATGATACGAAGCGAAAATATAAGGTTAAAGGTTAAGCCGCCATGCAGATTAAAGGACAAAACGAATAAAAAATCTACTAAAAGTCTGGGCGTAACTATAATATTTTTTGGGTAGAAGTTCGAACGCGTTTAGACCAAGCTGCAGTGTAGGTTACTATGCAACTAATAACCAAAAAATATAATATTCCAAATAGCCTTCATTAGGTTATCAGTAGCATCGTAACCTACAAGCATCTCGTTCTGAAACTCTACCCAAAAAATAATAAAAAAAATTCGTAAAAACTTGAAGAATACTTTACAACCCCAGGAGGTAGAATATCGAAAAAAGCCTAAATTAGGTTTTTTTTCTTCGATTATATTTAAAGTCTTTAGTTCATATTTGATATCTTATTAGACCTAAAAAATATATCGGAATTCGTGAAAATGTCACAATCACTTTACACCCCCTTTGTGGTTGGATATCTAAAAATTTGGGAAAGCATTTTTAGGCGCTCATATAAAGAGCTCGCAGAAGTGAAATTAATTTGATAACTGGACATGCCTAATAGACATATAGTATATCAATTGGATAAGACTTCTATTATGTTGCAGAAGGGTACTATTTAGGCATTGTTGTTGTACTATTTAGGCATTGTTGATATTTCTTGCAAAATCTTTTGTATTGCACAATTCACAGACCTTTGTGAAGTGCATTCTTGCACGAAGCTACTCATAGTGTGGTCTGAGCATTGGTTGCAAAAATCAGTAAATTTCTTCCTCTCTGATCTCCTTTTCCCTAGCAGCACACATCATGTGCACTTTACTGAAATTTGAACATTTCCTGCTGCTTTTCACCATTTTCCAATAGATAGCCCAGATAGGTCCTGAATCGATTAGAATCTCACTTAAATCGTGTGCCTGAATGCTCCGTAACTGCCGACGACGATCCAATTTATAAACATAATACAAATAGGACCTAATACGAAACAGTCGGATTTTAGTTCAATTTCTATTCTGATTTCTATTTCTGGTGTTAGTTCGAGTGAAAAACCAATTGCAGGGAATGATGAAAAAAATTCACTAACCAAAACCAGGTTACTTTGTGTGTCTTGTATCGCCTGTACACAAAAGATTGGAACTATGGAAGGGACAATGGCAGGAAATGTCTTTAGAAGTTTATCTGCGGAAATGTGCTTTGTGTTGGAAAACAATCCGACAAATCGACCGATATAGAGTCGTCCGTTGGGCATGTTTGGAATTTTAAATTCGAATACGATTTCTCCTATTTTCAACCTGTATGTCGGCACATTTTCCTATATATATATTTTGTTGTGCAGTAACTTCCTTCTCATTGTTTTGCGTCAATCGGAAAATTCAAATGGTTTGGGTGCGGAAAACTCCTCGTCGTTCGACCGCAATCAAACATTGTGTCACTTAAAATTCAACGCTTAGCTGAACTAATTTATGAAATTTATTTGCCGTAGTAGTTAAAGGAATCCGGGATTGTCATAGCCGTGGGTTAAAGGATTCAGAGTAGGGTTGAAGAAAAAGGTCAATTGGAAAATTACGAAAACGCCTTGGGTTTTAACAATCGGTAAAGCGTCGTGGTAAAGCACAAAAAGCCAGCTTTATTTTGACGACATTTCCTTTCGACGGGTAACAATATACAGCCGAAGTACGAGTACCTTGGAACTAGTACAGAGAAATCCGGAAATCACCTCGGCCTGCACAGCAATTAAGTTAAGGCAAGTGTTGAAGAGAAAACTCTATTTACAATTAAATTAATTTGCGTTCGAAATACAGTAATAGATACTTCCATTTGGCAACACTTCGGGAAAACTAAGGAGTTGTAATTTTGTGTTAAAAATTAGAACAATTAGAGTTTGTTGAAGTTCTGAGACACGTTTTTTGTGAAAAAATTCTTAACGATTGGTTCTCCGAGTTGAGAACTTGGCTGAAAAGTGAAGTGACCATTCTTAATTAATGTCTTGTAATTTTAGAAAATGAAAATTAATTGAAAAATAAATAATAATGTAATATGTTGCAATAAAATTGTAGTAGCGAGCTTTTCATAGGAAAAAAAACCGTAACTTTTGGCGCAGCCGGTATCAATTGACTGTAATATTTCAAGTAGAGGTGGGTCGTTCATGAGTGAACAGTTCGGAAAGAACACTTCTTTAAAAACAGCCAGTGAAGTATCTCATTCATTTTGGTGAACAGCAGTTCAATTCGAAAGGAAGAATGAAAATGAAGGAAAATCTAACAGAATAAACTAAACGAGTATGGCGAGAAGAGAGACGTGTAAAGATACAACTCATTTCCACTCAATGCAAAGCTCTTATCTCTCAGCGGTTCATCTTTTTAGGTACTGCATATGGGTATGAGTCTGGCGTACTATTCACGCCAGCTATGCTGAAGTGTATATGCAACTGATACTTCCTATTAATTTTTTATGGTGCGGGAACAGTTCTGACATCCACAATAGTGATAACAGCGATAGTAACCGTTCATTACAGTTCATGTTTATAGTAATTGAACTGTTTAGTTTTCTTCTTCTTTAGTAATGCTAAACATTAGTTTTGCCAGAACTACACTTGCTGAAAATGACATTTACGCGACTTGTATTTGTTAAAATTTATATTGAATTGAATTTCAGAAAAGTACTCACGGCATGGTTTAATTTGACTGCTAACAATTTTTTATACGTAGAAAAATGTTTCTAAAGCTAGGTGTGCAGTATGTTACGCAGTTCACTGTTTATTCTTCCCGCCTTAATAGACATGGTGCGAGAATAATATTCTATTATAAGATACGATAGCTGTACATTCTTCACTCTCTTCTTTCTATTTCCCAACGCGTAAGCACAACTGAACAACTGAGTGACTACTGAACGGCTACTTAGAGAACCAAACCCACAAGTACAACTGAGTGACGGAGTGACTACTGAACGGCTGGTTAGAAAAGAGAACAGTTCAACTGAAGTACTTCACTGAACTAACTCTTTTAAGTGAATAACTAGTTCACTGAAATGAGCTGTTTTGACCATCTCTGATTCTAAGAACTGTTTACGCTAGAAAGTTCAAAGGTGGTGAATATGAAAAGTGGACATGATCTTGCAATTTAAACATTTTGCAGCCTCTGGACTGCCTTCAAAGAAAATAACATTTTCTCTTGCAAGCCAACATCCTGATTTATGGTCAGTAAATCTTACAGATACGACGAATCGAGTTTCCTATTTTCAGATAAGAGAATGACAAAATCTTATCCTGGTTCATTGCTATGCCATTTTAAAACTCTACGTTGAGCGCCTGCAAACTTTAGTTTTCTTTTTTTTAATCGAATAATTTTTGGTTAAGTTCTTATTATTTATTTAACTGATTCAATATGCATATTTTTTAGTTTATAACTTCGTATCTCGCCTCCTAAAATTTTTTTTAAATTGGTTTTTGACCATCTAAACTTTTGCAAGCAAACATCAGTTCAATTCTACTTAAATTCTAATTAAATTTTTTCCTTAAATTACACTGTCTATTAATTCAGTTTTAATATGGCTCTTTTGTTTTTTCACCTTAATTTAATAAATTCAATACAACTGATATTTAAGTATAGCAATTATACAGTACTGAATTAGTGCTTTAATCTATCGGAATATACCTACATACTTCGGTTGGCTAATTAAATCCAATTAACGATTTTTTAAATTCAATATTACCTCGATACATTCTTTATTCCGTTTATATTAAATTTGAGGACTTCTGTTTTTTTCGTTGGAACATTTACGTCGCCGTACCGATATAAATTTATTCCGATGTAATTTATTACAGCCCGAAAATATTGTGAATTTTGCAATATTATTAGCGGCAATGATTCTCTGGTGTATGAAAGAAATTTCTAGACCAATCAGTGGTTTTATAAAATAAAATTGTGGTTGGCTGAAAATTATATTCAGGAATAATTGTTTGTAATTTATACGGTTGAAAGGGAGTACGAAGTTCAGTTGGTTGATTTCAAAAAATGTTTATACGTATTACATTAGCAATAATATGGAAGAATTTTGATGCGGTTATAAAATTGGTTTTTCAATAAATTTCCATTTAATGAAAACCACATAAAATCATGTGGAAAACCAGTAGAATGATCGCTAGTCCTCGTATCTGTCCAGTAATTTATTTAAATTTAATTTTACTAGGCTGTTGTTAAGCATACTTCAGATATTATAAAGCTAGCATTGCACAGTATGCCATATTGTCAAATACATATATGACTAAAACAATTTGACGAAAAGTTCTTTAAAAATATTTTCCGTCAAACTAGACATTGTTTTGAGAAGGGGTCCGATCCGACCCACACCTTGATAAAAATTTTATCCTTGCTCTGTACTCTATTTTGTCCTTTACGAGAAATTGAAGTGTTTCCAAGACAAGAGACTAATAATAACTGACTGGAAAAATCTGGTATTGTAAGTTTTTTTTATACTGATAGTAGTCCAACCTAAAGATAATTAACTCTTATCTCCTCAATGTGTCCTTCATTATCAGAATTAGAACTTTTAGACCTTCTCTCGTATATCCAATTTTTTGAAACATAAATTTTTTGAAAATAATTCAAAATTTTTCTAAATTTTAATTTTTTACTTTATTATTTTCTAATAATACATCGATTTTTATAAAAAAAAATTGTTACCCTAAAAAATTTCAAATTTCAACGTTTCATGACTAGTAGACACGAAAAAAGCAAAAAAAAATTTCAGTCCGTCTGCCCGCCGTACGCCGTACCCAAAATCGTTTGAAGGCGCGTAGCTCCCAAACGGTTTGAGATATTAAATTTAATTTTTTTCTAGAAAGCGTTTTCAGGATTTTTTTAAATTCGACCAAAACGTGATTTAAATGGGTTGTTTACATTTTCATGAATTCAGCCGTATCACTTCGGTCTGATTAGATATCGAATAACTTTTTATTTCCACGGAATTGTTCAATAATCACCTAAAACTCGTTTTCAAGTTTTTTCTTTTTTCAACCCCTACGAGGGTTTAAACGGGTTGAACAAAATATTTACGAATTTTGTCAAATCTCTTAGGTGTGATAAGACATCGCTTTTTTTAGGTTTTTAGACACATAGTAACCTACACCGCATCTCAAAATTAAACACGTTTCGGACTTCTACCCAAAAATAATAAAGTTGCAGATTTTTTATTATATAATTTAGGTTTACCGTTTATTTTTAGAATTTGAGTTTTAGATTATTTGATTTTAAATAAACCTACCCAAACCACTATTTCTAAATAAGTGAAATGTTGATCCGGTTGCAAGAAAACCTAGGACCTCGGGATTAGCGGAAGAAGAATTATTGAAATAAATAGTTTAAAGGTAAAGACAGCACCAAAGATATTTTGGTACAATATATTACGTGAATCAACCGTCCATTGGCGTAATTATTTTCAGCTGAGTGCAATAAAAAGGATAATCTAGAACAGAAATTGGTCAGAATTGCTATGGGTACAACGATACCATTCACTGTGAACTACGCAACGACCCGGATATGAACATTAAGATACTGAGCAGACTTTGACTACTGCACGTAGTCGTAGACAGAAAAACTGGACCTTAAAATCTCCAGCTTTTAATCATCCTTTACGTCAAGCTGCAAGTGCACACAATGCAACAGAAGTTGTTTGTTCCTCCCATTAAAATTGTCTTTGCAGGCTTCCCTCATTTTTTTCCATGTATTATCCTGAGAGCAAATTCGATTGTCCTGTTTTTTCTGTCCGCATCCTCATGACTACTGTTGTTCTCCATTTATTACGGACAAACGATATCACAGAGAAACTTCAACAACTGCAGTTGAATTAACGTCAGCTATGAGAATCGAGAAGGACATTTTGTTTAAGGACCACTCGAACGCTATTTGTTGGTGGTTCGGTTACTGGAGCAAGCAACAACTCGAAACGTTAGTGACGTTCATTTGAAAAAAACTCCCGGAACTAGCGAAAAAAGGACTTCAATTGTCCTTATTTGGTCGCCTGATATTGCAAAAGGGCAGATCAAAAAACTTCAAAAATAATTGGGAAAACGGCAACAGCATTAAAAAATGCGAACAAAAAGGATACGGAAAGTTTGTCACAAACAAAACAAGCCCGGAGAATACGTTCCGACTTCCTTCGAACTTTACACTTAAACTTACAACGTTCAGGGGAGTCATGCATAAAATCTTCAACAAACTCCCATTCAACTCCTAGTCGTTTCTCACGACAATTTACAGCGAATGTCCTTCCCCTGGTGATATGATATGGTTTATTGGAAGTTCTTTTGGGACCAAAATGCTGTGAATATTTTCCAGATATTTTATAAAAATTAGCAGCACTCTGCAGATGTTCAAAATGAATATGACAGAAAAAATTTCAGTTAGGATTCCGGTTCGGAAAACCCTTACCAAGATAGGGTTCATGCATTTTTAATTGGATGTCTCATTCGGTGTGTTAAAATTTGATTGAAAAATGTCCTTTTTGGGGCACTCTTTCATTACGATGCTTGCTAGTTATAATTTTAATTTGTGATAAGGTGTTGAAATTTTTCCAGTAGGTAGTTTCCGGTTTGTTTTCTTATCATCGTGGTCAACATTTTAGTTATTTTTAGTGAACTTACTACTTACACTTCGAGTACGCTGGAGTATGGAACAACTATTTAGAACATATCCACAATGAACCGAGCTTAGATTTTTTTTACTGACGTTAAACAGTTCTGTCAACATCACCTACCTTAAATTACTTTCCTTTGCTCACTTTTTTAAATCTAGACAGAAACATTTCCACAGATCCACTTCATATTTTTTTTGCTATATTTTGAAAATAAAAATAACTCACAAGAGTTCTTAAGGCGAATCGGACCAAATAAAGTACTTCACCCCGAAACTGAATTATTCAGTAGTAAAACATTAAGTGACGTCCTTGCCTGTCGAGTGGTCAAATGTATACAATATACATAACTTGAGTGGGACCTTTTCCCTACTCCGTTGTATGTCTCGAAAAATATCCTTTCGTATATTTATTAATATTATTTTTTTTTCACTCGTCCTCATTTCATCCCTAGTCGAGAATATTTCATAGAGTTCGTCAATCATTTACGCATTGTGATCATTTTGGGCGATGGCACTCGATTCGGGCAATAAGAGTTATCAAATTATTTCGGGGCAAAATTTTTTTATGATGTTTTCTGAATAAATGTGCCCCCGAAATGAAGGAAACAGAATTGCAGATTGTATGAATGGATGGTTCAGTTTTTTACAGGATTCTGCATAATTATTATTGAGGGAGAGATAAAATAGAGAGCATTAAAAGCATTTGACCATTAACTGAGTGATAACGGCTGGACATTTACATTTTCCGGCAGATAGAGTTGACCCTAAAAAATGAAATCTTTGTACACTTTGTGGTCCTTTAGTTTATTGCAATTTGGTTTTATTTTTCACACGCTATTTGTTGATTCAATGGAAGTACAGGCTATTTGACACCGCTGTAAAAGAATACAACGTCTATATGGAAGTTAAGTAGAAAATACTGTGTAATAAATCAACTACTGATTCACATTCCAAACTAAATAGCTACATTATTCATATTTCAACGACAAGGACAATAGTAAATTTCAACTTATGTATTGAGTACGAATTGAACTGAAAAAATAGCACGAATAATGCTTCGAGAGCTAATAAATATAAGGAAAAGATAAATCAAGACGCAGCACGGAGTAACATGAAATTGGGAAAGGAACCTACTTAAACAGACTCCATGATTTTCCTGCGATTTCAACCGACCGTGTGCACAGACGATATGTGGTTTTGTAATCGGGTAAAATTACTTGCCCAGAAAAAAATTACGTGAAAACTGCTCTGTTTTATCTCTAGCTGTCAAACTTCATTTTAGTGTATGCCAATGGCTGAGAAATATTTCAGCTCAGCTCATTTGCACAAAAAGTGTTTAGAACATTCAGATAGCAACTGGTATCAACATTATATTCTGAGCAGAATGCAAATAAAATAAATAAAAAGTCAACGCATTGAAAACACGAAAATGTACTAGTGCACGACTTCGCTGAATTTTTACTAGAGCCACGTTTAATTAAACATTATGTGGACTAAATTTATACATGGAAGAAGAATTTCGATAAGCCTTTCCGAAACCAGTTATAAGGGTGTGTCGATTCATGGCTAAACTCAATTTAGTACTCTAAGTTAAAACCCCTTCAGTGGACACTAAATGTATAATAATTATTTGTAATTATAATTAAATTAAAAAAGTTTAAATTTCGTATGGCAGTCACTCAAAACAGTACCTTGATTATTCCTTGTTTTATTTCCGTTTTAAAACACGGAACAATTTATTGAATTTAAAATTATAAATTCCTAACTTTAAAAGTTCCTTGGTAATTAGCTAATTTGCGTTTTTCGTACTTTTAAATTGTGGTCAACCGAAAAAGTGGGAATTTTTTTGGAAACTAATTCGTATAAAATATCGACTGCTTGATTTATCGAGTAATATCGGGGATCCGGCAAGAATTTTTAGTTTACCGTTGTAAAAGTAAGATACTTTCGAGTTTAATCTCATTGGATTCTGTCCAAAATTTATCGCGAACTGAAAATAACCAAATATTTGACCAATATTTGCATGGTAACCTTTCCAAATTGTTTGATTCTCTGAATATGGACGATCGGTCTATATAATCCACTATTCTTGAGTATTTTTTTAATCCTTGGTTCTACTGATCTCATCAAATAGACTCCTGTTCGAATTTAATTTTGCATCATATTCTTCACAACTCTTTGTCGTCAAAACCAAATTTGAAACAGAAATCTTCAAAAGCACGGAACAGAAAGAAAAGCTAACTCCTTAATTATTGGGATTAAATACTCAAAATTTTGTGCTGTACATCAGTTGAATTCAATGACCACCTCGAAGATAAATTAATTTACATCTTCCGACAAAATTGAAATAAAATGTTTGAAATTTGAATAACGTCAGTACGTAGGTACCGAGTGAAATTTCTATTTTCAAATTAAAATCACATTTGATTCAGTCTGGGTATTACATCGGATGACAGAAAGGTCCAATTCATGTCAGTTTAACTGACTTAGATTGAAAAGAAAGCTCTTGAGGATATACAGCATCAGGACGAGGACATCCCATCTTCGTACAAAGAAACATGTCTTCTTTCGTATAAATCTTACGTGTTCCATGGATTAAAATGAGAATCCTTACTCTGTCACAGAATTATGTTCAGTCTGGGAGCTGTATTTTGTTGAAGGTTTCTTATGACCACAGAATACTAAGAACCTATGTTCAAAGAATCCCTCCCACAAGAAAAAAAAGGATTTTGCTTTCGCAACAATATAATATCAATCATAATCCTGCAACCTTGTAGCCCATCCGACAACAACGTAATCAAAAGCAAATAATTCAAAAAAAAGCTATTGGAATAACGAAAGCGGCTACTAATGAAATAAATTGAACACATTTAGCTGGATATAAAAATAATCGAGGAGTTTCAGAGGGTGAACAAAAATTCAATTTTATATAATACCTATACGAATTAATTCAGCAACCATCCTGACATCAATATTTCTGGTCACGATAAGGACGATGAGGGTGGGCTCCTATCGACTATGAATTTTCCATTCCGGACATATCCTGCGAAAGATTTAATAACAAATTGCTTTCCAGCTACAGTCGAGTGAGCATTTTTTTTTTGTCCAAAAAAGGCCGGCCATATCCCCATATTTTCCCCGATACAGGTTACTCCTGGCTGCGAGTCCGTAATAATAATAATTCTCATAATAATAATTTAGTTCAGTGCTGATTTTGTATTAAACAGGACGGAAATTGTTTGCTGTTTTGCGAGACTTTTCTGCCCGGTTAGTCGAATTCAATTTTCTTGTAAATCGAATAAATCGTGTCCTGATTAAGTGAGATTTGATCCATTGATTTGCTGTTTTATTTTGGATTGGAGTAGTGCCTGTCGAAAATTCTATGAACAGTATCTGGTCGAGATATAGAATCAATCAATCAATCAATCACAGTAATAAGTTTAATACACCCCAAAGGATACTGCAGAAGGAATCAAATTGCTTAAAATGTCATGAAAATTATGAAAATGTCGGTTCAGAAATTTTGTTTTATAATTGAATCCGATTCTTAAAGTTGAGCCTTTTTTTCTTGCAATATTTTTTTATCATTTCTATTTAAGTCACTCAAGCCCCGAATGAAAGTATATCTTTGGGCTAAAAAGGAATATGGCAATAATATCAAAATAAGTTCCGCAAAAGGAATTCTATTGGTGCTGGTATTTTTTGCTATCACATCGATTTGATGCCTTCAAAAGCAGATTAAATTTGTTGTACTATTAATAGTTTTCATCTCGAATAGATATATTGAAGTTTAGTACGCACTTGAAGTCGGGACGGTAGAGCTCTTGCTGAAACTGCAATCACCCGCAGAAACTACCCTTAACTCGAAATCGGTTGAGTATTTTCAAAACTTTTTTATGTTGCGTAGTTCTGCAGGAGTAGGTCAAAAGAAAAATTTGATAAGATAGCAATTTGTCCCCCCCGAAATATTGTTCAATTTAAAAGGTTCTCCCTTCCCTTCTTTGGGTAGTTGCCATGTAAGAGACTTAAAAACAACTAGTCACAATTAATGCACAATATTTTCACAAGCCTTTTCAGCTAGCTACTATATAAAATTCATTAAAAAATTGAGCCATCTATTCATCAGATGAAAATAATTTTTAGAATGATGTTTGTAATCCATAATATGTTAGTAGTTTTGAGTTTGTTTGTTTTAAACTAAAATCCGGGTAAAATCTTGCTTTCATTTTTATTTGTATGACACTACGGACTACACTGAGTCCTTTGTCAAATTGATCGGCAATATAACAGATGTGTATCTATTTTCACAAAATAATTTGCAGATAGGAAGACAGTAAGCAGTCAAAAGTATGTTGAAATTTCTGACTTAGAAAATTTTTTGTTTGAATTTTACCATACAACCCGACATTAAATATCCGAATTCTTTCTTTAGCCACTGTATAGAAATGAATTATTTACATAAATTCCAATGAAATAAATACATTATCGGCGATACTTTCTCATTTGTTCGTGTTAGTGTTGGAAACAATACTTCTACAATGTTTTCTAGAATCAAATAATAGGCTAAACATATAGTATTATATTACTATTTTAATATTCACTTACTGTGCAAGCAAATTTATATAGTATTGTGATATCGTATGTAGTTTTACATATTGGTTTTAACTATTGTTGCTTTCTGAGCATTTTTTGACGATCATACATTTATGAAACGAAAAGTGTTGTTTGGCCAAATTGCTTGTATTTATTTTTTGCTTTGCATTCGTATTTTATTCTATTACTAAATTTTTTTAAATTAGTGGTACCATTCACTAGACGGAATATGGAAAAAATCAAGGGAAGTAAATATATCGGTTTGTCCAAAGACAATCAGCACCGCCTTCTAAGATGGGTGCACGCTGGCATACCATGTCCAATGGAATAAAAGAAACTGGGTGGAAAATAATACAACAGTGTTTCTCAATTGGATTTTTTTATTAAAGGCCGAACGGAATTATCTGCACTCAAAGAAAAAATATGACTGTGGTAACCATATTTTGGTAGAGCCTTACTATGGTTAAATTTATAGTTGCGTGAACCACGTTACAAGTTGTAAGATAGTTCTGAGACTAACTTTACTGTCTCGTTGCTCTAAACAAAGTATGATTATATCAATCATGAAAATATTTGTAATTTGATTATAACTGCTTTAGTTATGTTTCTAAGAAATATATTATAATTGAATCAAACCAATGAAAGGTTCTGAAAACTTGTTGTATGGTTAACGCAAACTTAGTTTTGGTTCTACCAACTTAACTTATGTTCTGTTGATCATTACTTATGACTTGAGTTATAATAAACATATTCTAATTACGTCAATCATATAAATGGTTATAACAATTACAGAACATGGTTGTGAGAACTAGAATAACGATCCTAAGAAATATTAATATGTTTGATTCAAACAAAACTGAGGTTGAGACAAACAATGTATGATGTATGGTTCTAATAACCATAATGATGTGAACACTAAACATAATGCTGTGATCATATTATAAAAAATGGCACTGGAGATCCTCACCCACTTTAATTGGGGATTTCAAGGAAAATTTTTATTTGTATTCGTATTTTATATTTCGACAACCTCCCTCTTTAAAATAAGCCCTATTTTATTATTCTAGGATAAAAATTACTAGAGATATAAATTTTCAAAGAGGACTCGGACACTATTTTTGCGAAAACTTTAACATACTATAACTAACCAAAAAAATGAGATAGAAACAAAAAATTGAATTTCAATTATTTTTTTCACTAGTTCTTCAAGGGAAAAAATTTTCAAAAGAATCGGCGATGGTAAGATCACAACTTTGGCGATTCTTGATGGAATGACCCATTGGATTCACTTCTCATCACAAACTTAATTTCTTATTTCTTGCCTCTGTGTGGTAGAGAAGTCCCGTCAAATGGCGCATAAAATGTCTTCCCGGATCACTGAAAATTAATGAAGTCCATATTTATGTACAGCTAGAGGACTTTGTAATAATAAATTATAGTAATCGGAAAAATTGCGTATTTTCGTATGAAGATTTTTGTACTAAAAATTTGTAATAAGTTGAATATAAATATATTTCCATAACTGGAAAAAATACTTAATATTTTCAATATATAAAACAAGAAATTTCAATGCATACACATAATTCTTAATTATTAACACTTCAACTTTAAAATTTCAAATTCACTTCAATACATTTACCTTCTAAGCGCAGCTATACCATAAATGAACTTAACTCACGAATGATACCTTTCACTGTCAAAGAAATTGTACTTTTCGTCTTTTTATGAAATATTGTGGTTATTAATATCGATAACCATAATATGTTTGTAATATCATCGTGCATAGAAACCATAGTATGGTTGTGAGAAATATTCAATGAGTTTCTATAGTTGTACTGATCATGGAATATAGTTGCTGTTATCATAAAATACGTTTACATCATGTAACAACCATGGTTAGGACAACCTTATTAATTTAAAATCACCAAATATGTTTATTACAACCATAGTATGTTTGTGTAAATTATAAGCTATGGCAAGGACAACCATAACTATTTTAATGTAGTTATAATAACTAAATTATGGTCACTGCAACTATAGAAGAATTATATTTTTTCTTTCAGTGTGTTAATTACATTATGGTCTGAAAATGTTTTCTCGTACCGCGCATTTTCCACGACAACATTTGTTACAGAAAATCAACTTTAGACCAAAAAACCGAAAGTCGGTTACCCCATTTTTGCTTTTGCGATCTCTGTGTAGGTATTGTGATCGCCGAGGAATAAAATTTCGCTGTATAGCTAAAAGGCAGATTCTTTATTTGGGTGGTTAGAGAAATGGGTGTCAGTTAAGCGCACTCCAAAAAATGCCAAATTTTGACCCAAACTATTGGGAGTTTTGCTGTGACTGCATTGCACTTACATCACAGATGCTTTCCTTCAACGAGAAATACGTTAATTTTTGTAGAATTTGAGAAATTTTTATTTGCTTCATATACCGGCAAGCGGTAAAATCAATTTATTTTGATACCACATCATGCACAGGGCCACTATATGGAACTACTTTGGAGGTGAATCGTGCTCATCTGGCAAAATTCAATGTAAAATATCATCTTGCTTTTGATGTGAGATCCGAGAAATTTATGCTTTAATTGAAATCCCCACGAACCGTTTATGCCACCATAAAAACGTGCAGAACATGATTAACTAAGTACGTTGACGACAACAAAATTCATATCCTATCTGGAGAAATTCTGTGAAAGTAAAGTCGCGCCACATATAACTAGGCACTCAAGTACGTAAGTAGTAAGGACTAAGGGTAGTGTAACTATAAATGAGAGATAAGCGGAATTATAGCTCATGCATAGTGATTACGTTGTTGTACGTTGTTGTTCGGCTCATCTCCATATACACGTACACTACATCTTATTATGTTACGTACGTGATATAAAGTAGAACTTTACGTTACATCCCATTTTGTTATTTCTTTGTAATGTCTTCATCTCCTGTTTTCCGTTTTCAAAGGACTTCGTTTATTTTTCACTATCGTACTTAATACATTTTTTCGTTTCACTCCAATCTACTTGAGCATTCCTGGCAATCCTTCTCCGCGAACGAAAATACACTGTCGAAGTCGAATTAATTTTCCGTTCAAAAACAGAACAAATCCTTGCGCAAATAGCGCCCCCAAAACTTGCACATAGTTGGTTCGAGAAAATGTCAGGAAATTTCCCGTGGAACTTTTCTTTTGTTTACAGTCAGTAAGCAAAACTTTCAGATTCGCCACTTTGTACGTACATATATGCAATCCTTGCAAAAAAAAAACGTTACGAAAACAAAGTGGAAAACTTTAGTTTTTCCCGATTTTCGGAGAAAAAATCTCGAAATTACTTTCATTGCGCTCAAAAAGTGCCCCTGGAGTCTTTAGAGAACCAAATGGATCCGGACAATCCGGAGGTTCGGCTACGGAAAACCAGATATAGTTCAGGGTTTCTCATAAATTTTCCAATTTTTGCCATCTTGTTGCCGCCCAGTTTTCCGAATTTTGTTCTAGTTACAATGAAAAAATTATGAAATATTTCTCAGCGGCGGTAGCAATAAAAAAGATGTAATACCCGAAACGAAGTTGTACTTAAGATACAAGTAAGGTATAAGATTGTCGGATGGTTCACGATCTAAAGAAAAACTTTTCGCATTTTTTAATCGACTTTTGACTTAACTTTTTGTATACTCGCCGAAAGTCGGACGACTTTAAATCAGGGCGCCTTACCTCCAGCATTTTTTTTTGCTCCTCCAGCTTCTTGAGCAGGCACTTTTTGATTGATGACTTTAGCAAAAGACTGTAAATGGAAAGGCCAGGGCAGCGATTATTTCACTGCTAATGGACCCACAGTTTTCTTGTCTATGAAAAACTTTTCTTTTCGTTTAGCGTCGATGAAAAGCTCGAGAAACGATCGTTTCGGTGAAATATTACGTTTTCGCCGAGCTAATGGAAGTACTCGGACTGCAACGAAATTTATAATGGGCCGTAATTTCTGGAAATTCGAAAATTCAGAGCTAGCCGCTTTCGAGTGGTGTTTTTTATTGTCGAAAGAAATTGAAAATCTTTTCCTCATGGAAACCGTAGACGGCCAAACTTTAAATAAGCTGAATTCGAAATTTTAAGTCTTGTTTCAGTAATATTTGATACAATCTTCAAGTTTGATTGTATGGATTTTTAAAGCACTGAAATTTTAAGGTAAAATGAAATCGGTCACGCTAGAATCTGATTTCTTGGAGTGCACTGTCGGAGAGCGCTCTTAGAACGCTGAACACCTGAGACTGCAACTATCGAGAGTGCCGAATTTTTTTTTATTAGACTGATGTTGTTAAATTTGTGTTGTGTTTACAAAAAAAAGAAGCTTGTATGAGTTTACCGTCGTTACTCCGAGTAAAGTAAAAAAATATGTCCACAATTTCGGCGCAATTTGAGAAACGTACTCAACCCCACTTTCACCTCTTAGAGGTTGAACCTCAAAATAGTGTAGAATTAATGCTTCGGCGACAATGAAAGCTAAAACCAATTCAATATCTCATCAGACCTAGGAGATATATCGGTATTCGTGAAACCTATAGACGCCTCTTTCACCCCCTGTGAATTGAATATCAAAAAATCCTGAAATTCGTGTTTGGGCGATTATGAAAAACGCCCCTTGAAGAAAATACCAATTCGATATCTATGTAATAAGACCTAAAAGATTTTCAGGAATTCATCATCATTTAACATCCTCTCTCGGGTTGAATATTGAAATTATGAGATATATGATGAGAGGTAAAGTTAATCCTCGCTTAAGTCGTTCCTCAGATAGAAAGCACTTCCATTCCTGTACTATTCTAGCTCTTTAAATTTTTTTTTATTAGAGTGTGGCCCTACAATGCCCTTAAAATATTTATTTTTGCTAGGGATATATTAACGATTTTATGCAAGAATAGCAAAACCACAAAATATTGAAATGTGAAAACAAAAAATTTTCAAAATTGCAGTTGCGTCACTGTTCTTCCGACACGGCGATTTGCTGGTGCCATCCGCAAAGATTGCTAGTTCTCAATTAACACTGGTAGGTATGTCTGCCGTATAAATATTGATAGTGTTGGACTTAAACATGACCCCTGTGGAACACCTGCGGGTATCGAATAATAGCTGGATTTGCTTGATTTAATTTTGACTGTGAAGGATCTATTGTAAAGAAATGAACGTATGATTTTCACAATTAATATTGGAAATGAGAACTCATATAACTTACATAATAGACCTTGGTGACAGACAGAGTCAAAAGCTTTTTCGATTCTAGGACGACCATTCCAACAGATTCCTTGGCGGTAAGCGGTTTTTTATGTCTTTCGTGACTTTATATAGTTGGTTACACACCACATCGAATGTCTTATCTGAGACATAAAACATAAATCCATTCTGGTTGCTCCCTATTATGACAACAAAAAATCAACGAGAACCAATCTTGTAGCATGAACCATTCAGAAGATATGGATTTTCTTCCTAGTAGACCATTTTTTTGGGAATGGTTTCACTATTATAGTGATATATAAATTACAACTTTCAACTTCATAGCATAAGGTGTTCCTGAGAAAAAGATACCAAAATTTGCCTAAAACCATCACAATATTTCCTTTCACAAAAAAAAGACACCCAAAAAATGTACCACTGGTCAATCTAGGGGCTTGAATTTGGGAAAGAAAATTTAAGGTCATTTTTATGGTAGATTCCATGTTTTCATATATCACTTATTTAAAATGGTAGAAAAAAACAGAGTGCAAATTTTTAAATTAGTTTCCGGTAATCGTTAAAGGATTTTCGAATGGGAGCTACTCGAACAATTATATTGACATTTTTCACCAACAAACTCGACCAGTTTTACAGTATTTTATTTTCTGTCGACCAATTTATTGGATTATTATGTATCTAAAAGAAGAAGAAACAAATTTTCTAATTACTTTTGGATGTGAACTTGATGAAGGGATTGAGTGATTCCATTAATGCAGACGGATGGACATACGATTTGTAGCTCAATTATTTGGTCTTTATACGGAGGTCTTAACATAGAGTAATTTCCAACATTGATGATTGCGGTGGGATATGAGAGTTTGGTAGTCAAAGTGTGTCCAACTTGTGAATGCTCAAAAATTTTAATACCAGAAACAGATTGTGTTAGAAAGTTGAAACTATTATATCTGTGGTCACAGGGAATAACTAGGTAAAACGAAAGATAGTAAAATGGGATAAGTGTACTGTGATCATCTCCCAATGTTATTTGATCACTGAGATGTCAACAAATTTCATTTCTTTACAAAAACTGGATTTACAGGAATAGTTCAATAGTAAAAATAGTAAAAAAGTGCTGCCAGGAATAGTTTCGTTTTTAGACTTACCTACTTATTCCCTGTGGCCACAGATATGTTCTGGTAGTATTTAAGATAAAAAATGTTTGGCTAGCAGTGGTGTTGGTGAAGGCAATACCGAAAAGTATTCTCACAATTTAGTGGACCAGTTTTCGTACATTAATTATTCTTCGAGGGGAGAGTTTCGAAAAAAACTTCTGTCTTTTAAATTTCAAGAATGGCTTAAGCTGCAAAGTTTAAACTTCATTTTTGGTAGATAGCTAAAAGCGAAAACACATATTTATTTGTAAGGGTAAGATAGTCGCCTAAGGGAAATTGCGATGGACAAGCATACCCAAACCATTGGTTTAGTATTAACTAATAATTAAGTAAAAATATGAGAGGGGAATATTTCAAAAAAATGTTTGGCCAGCATTGAGGACTTTAGTCGCATGGTAAGTCTGAACAATAAAGATGTGCCGACACCGATTTGTTTTTGTAGAAATGAAAATCTGAAAAGACGGACCAATTCAAGTACCCAAGTACTTCGTAATTTTTTTTTTGATTATATTGGTCAAACCAAAAAGTGACCAAAAACCAAAACAATTTCCACATCGAAACGAGCTCTTAAATTCACTATCTAAATTCAATTACGACATCCTTTTCAAATCCAATCCACAATACCATTAAATCCTACTTTTGAATTTATGTGTCCTTTTGAACCTTTTTTTTCGAAGAAAATTCTATAAAATTGAAACGTTGACATTGTGAATACACTCAATCTTCGTGCTATTAAAAGCGCACTATAAAAAGAAAGTCTTTACGATCAGACGATCTGGAATCAAGGATATTCGATGAAGGACTACGTGATGGACATCCTTTTTCTATGCTAATCGCACTCGAGCTTAGCAAAGCTGGTTGGTGTGCCTTCAGTGTGGACTTTAATCATTTTAGTGTCCATTGTAGCAACCAAAGTACGTAGTACTTCTGCTCTTTACGGGAAGGACGACGACATAAGGATGAAAAATCCACTATTCAATGTTTGTGGTCCTTATATCAAAGGGTGAATCGTATGATTATGTCGCAAGGGTCAAACTCTTTGAAAGGTTTTTTTTGTGTGTCTGTGATGCTCGCATCTTGCAGGATCCTTTTTTTCCGCTCGTCGCTTCTCACATATCCAGCAGATATATTTTATCCTTTTGCTCCGCTGCTCTACTGTCCACCATGCATTATTTATAGGCATTTCCGACCTCAGAACAGTTTCCGTTCCTGATGGCCCCCTGTGAATATGGAAAACCTCTTCGCTGCGAAGCACTCGGGGGGGAAATCGTGTAGAATATTCTCGATTTTTTTTATACCGCACTATAGGGCACAGGACATACACTACACATACTCCAGGATGATATAGAGTAGAGGAGAGGGTCCGCAACTAGGTATAAATCCCGAGTGGTAGGAGCGTCCAGGCCACTTTACAGTGCAAACAAACTGAGTATACAAAATGTTTTATCCGTAAATATTAAAAAATTATATGTGATCCCGTTTCTCGACACTTGTGCGGTTCTCGTGAACTGGGATTTGAGGTCTGCAAAACGAGATATCATAAATCTGGTTGTCGAAAACTTCCGTAGCTGGCGAATGTGAAAGGATTTCGAATCGGGTGAGAAATAAATAAATAAAATACCGAAAAAGGATATCCGGAGCTAAAATACGATATGGAAAAAAAAAAAATCAGAAAAAAATAACTTTGATTCGGTTTTGGCCTATTCGAATGCGAACGAGCTATAGCAGGACATGCTGAAGTTGACGGCAATCTTATAAATTTCTGTTCCGTTGAGCCTCTCCGCTAAAGGACCCAGTGCTATTAAATCAAGGCCTTCTTGTATTGGAAGGATCCGACCATATTGCCACCAACCACAAAGCAGGGGATAGTGCCTGCTTTTAAGTTTTATTTCCGTATGTGACCTACTTGACAATCCGGTGAGTTATTTTTCCAGTTTTCTTAGCCGATAGATTTTCCTATCGATGGAAAAGCCCCATGAATTGGAAAAGGAGTAATTGCACGTACCAGTGATGGAACAACATTCTCAGCAGGATGAACATTTTATAGGATTGAGATTAGGGTTTTCGAGTGAACGGCCTTAAGCTGGGTAAACCGAGTTAATTGCATGAGAGTTCTTTGAGTGACCAGTTGTACTTTTAGTAATAAAGTGTCGGCGTTTAGGGCATTCGACGAGTTTTATGCTTTAGCGGGATTTATGACCTAAACGGAACACGGACCTCGACTGCGCTTGCGCAGTCCCTGTCTTTAGAATACACAGGATTGCATGGCGATGCCCACAATACCAACTTCGCCTGCGACTGCACAGTCGTGCTACACTCTAATTCAAAGACTGCGGTTGTAGTCTCGGATTTCAATTATTCCCCAGCAAGAAAAGTTACGTATACTATACGTCGGAACGAAACCGTATGCAAGTAGTTAGATTTTTTGGGAACGGTGTCGCCGGTTGCTGTATATATTTACTATTATAGTTTGTACGAGCACTATATATGGAATATTTACATGAGACCTTCAAAATAAATTGAATTCTGTTCACATTTAAGAGGAGACCGCGATAGCTTAATATTTGCTGTCTCTATTTTACATATAGACATGTAGACATTTTGATGACATTTTACGGGGTACGCTCTGCCTGCTGGGTTTCTATTCTCCAAATTCGTCCCGATTCCTATTCATTTCCTCGTTTTTAATAAACGCAAACACTCCAAAGTGATTGAAATTACTATATAAATTATACGCGCTACCAGAAACACGCCCATTTGCAAAAATATTAAACAAAACAGAAGTGACATTTGACACTCATTCTTCTTCTTGCTTGCATAGAATCGAAGTCGTAGTCTCTGTTCTGTTCAACATCAACTGCGTAGTCGAACCTCACGCCGAAAGATAGGCAAATCACCGTCGCAGTCGAGGTCCGTGTTCTGTTTTGTCCTTGATTCCATACCCTTTTCCCTACTAGGGGGGACTGGGATAATCAAAAAGTGATAAGGGAATTTGAAGTTGCTATATTCACGGCTGGGTCAAAAATGGATACTGGAACGGGGGCAGGGATTTTCTCAGACGACATGAACATTCAAGTGTCCTTTTGTCTGCCGGACTACTGCAGTATTTTTCAAGCCGAGGTTTTTGCCGTAAACAGTGCAGTGGATATACTAAATTCCGCGACAAATCTTCCCGAAGAGTCGTGTATGAAGATTTATATAGACAGCCAAGCAGCAATGAAAGCTCTAAGCTCCAACCTAGTCAAGTCGAAGGTAGTGAGGGAGTGTGGGGAGCATCTGAAAACATTGAGCATAGCTCATAAGGTTCTCCTGTTCTGGGTTCCGGGACACTAAGGGATACCAGGAAATGAGGCAACCGATGAGCTGGCCAAAACTGGATTTGAATTGGCTGCTATACATGCAACCCAAGCGGTAAAAATACCGGTCAAATACGTCAAAAGTAATCTTGACAGGAAGGCAATGGAGCTGACCAATGGCAGATGGTTCAGTCTAAGTACGTGTGAAACCTTCAAGCAGCTATGGCCAGTAATACATCCTAGAAGGAATGCCGATCTTCTGAAAAGAAGTCGTCTAGAGACCCGTAACATTACGGCAGTCATAACGGCGCACTGTCTCTTTGGCACACATGCACAACGCTTAGGCGTTCAATATAATGACTACTGCAGAAGCTGTAGAAGTGAAGAAGAAGAAGAGAGCGTTAGGCATCTACTTTGTGAGTGTCCCCAGTTAGCCAGCTGTGGATTCAGAGCCATGAGCAGCTACTTCTTTTCCAGATTCGGGAACATGGCTGGAGAACGAATAGATAAGCTAGCCAAGTTTATTCGCATCTGTGGCTGGTTTGACTAGCTTTTACCCTGTAACAATGCTACGATAATTCCCTATATGGGACTTCATTAAGGTGTCACGGGTGTGGTATCACAATGGACGAACCGAATGGTCTAAGTGTCTCGATCCATAGTTTGGATGGTTGCCACTATAACCTAACCTAATCTCTGTTTTGTACTTAACGGTGTTCAGTGTCGACGAGAAAAGTTGTACCAAGCTCTCCATTTATTTTTCATTTCATTTTTATTTATTTTATTCATTATTTAAATTTCTCAACACACCTTGTATCGACAAATGTAGCCAATGACAGCCAGAAGTTAGAGCCCGCATTCTCCCGTAGAGGAAGTAAAGCAAGTGAAAAATAAAAATTAAAACCATTACGTGCTAAGTTCATTTCTGTCTACTCTTCCTAAATAAAATCGAAGTTGTCAGAGAGATCCACAATAACATAATAAGCAGATCGTAATATGTTCTTCACTTTTCACGTGTATTCCACATACTCCATTGAATGTACTTGATATCTCTGTACATGAAAGGGCAGCACGGTATTGCACACCAGGCGTTTCTCTGAAAAAGTGACACCCGAATGAATTTTATTCAAGCGACCGTGTATATATAAGTGGCATCTCCAATGAGTCAGAAAGCGATTCTATGAATTCGGTAGAGTATTAAGAGCTGATTACTCCTTTTCCAAATAGGGGAGTTATACTGAAGTCACGTTCTAATATGTGACTTGTAGATTTTAACAAATCCTGATGATATGAATTTGTTTCACCTTCGAAGGACTTCTGGGCGCTTGGGGGCACCAAGGGAATCATCAAATACACAGAGGCATCTTAAAAGTTTACCGAAGCAGTCTGTTACTCAATTCCAAGTTTTTCGTAGCTAGTTTTGACTTCAGTGATCCAGTATTACACGATCGAAAATAAGCCCAAACACTGGCACCCTGGCTGGGTAGTTCGGGATTCCGGAGTTGATAGGAAATAGGGATTATAAAACTCCGTCTAGAACAACTTGTATAGCGCGTTCTGAAAAAACTCACTATCCTACGGATTAAAGAAGAATCAATAGCAAAATTCTAAGAAGGGCTTTATGTCAAACAGATGAAAAATACTTGACCTTTTCCGAATGTATGATAAATCTACTAAAGAAATAATCGTCTAATTTATCTGTCATTGAACTAAATGATAGGCCGGCCTTTTTTTTAAAGTTTAGTACACAGTTTTAAGAGGCGCTGGATTAGTAGCGTTTGGCGGAAAGTTCAGTAAATTCTTTCTGTCAAAATATTGTGGCAAACAAAAATTTGACGATGGCACTATCTGACTGTATTTGCCAACCAGAAAATTCAAATATTTGACGTAGTGTCAAATTTTTGACGAAAAAAATTTGACGAGGTGTTCAGGAATTTTTTTTTTCTGTCAAAATAAATGAAAGAAAATAACGTGTCAAACAAAAATTTGACGATTACACATCTGGCTGTATTTACCAGCCAGTAGAGTCTTTAGTAAGCTCCGCAGGTTTTATCGCAGCTTCTTCCTTGACTACACTTACATTATTTCTTATTTGGTCAAAAACGTATTACCGGCGCCAAAGGACTAATCAGATTGAAACTATTCCTTCAGTGTTTAGGAAGATATATTTGCTTGATGATCCACGAAGGATGTTCATATAAGTAAGTTTAGTTCGTTGCTCATTCATTTGAGCTTTTAAGATTACAGACAACACGTGCACTAACTTATCGTCCATCTAAATGTAACTGTCCGAAAACTTCTTAGATACAGATTGGTCGCCCTAGCAATTTTACTAATTTCAGAAACTCAATTCAATTCAATTCCAATCAATAATTAATCAAATCCAGATCAAAACAACTTGTGGTTGTTTTTCATCACCAAAAATATTTCAGATTTTCAACCCGCACATCCTTCCTGCCAAAGACCCATTCGACCTAAATTAGAGCCATAATTACTCCTCTTTTTCGTCCTCAATCTTTTGTTGGAAAATTCTTCACATTCAGCCGAAACTGAAATATCATCGCATCAATAAAAAAAACCCCCGGGAACTTCAATAAATTCCTAAGCCATGTCACGTTCCATCCGGCATGTCCTGTTCACTCCACTTGTATTATCCCTTCTAGGATACGCTCTAGTCCTTGTGTATCACAACCGAAAAATCAATCAAATCATTTGGGGCTTGATAAATTCTTTTTAATGCGCCTAACAGCTTCCCGTAGTGACGAAGTAACATCAAATTGCCGATTAAATCAATCACAAGGTTACCGCATTGTTGATAGTGTCCTGAAAGAAAAATGCTATTCTCCTTGTTTTGAACGACCTCAAAGAACACTTAGCTGATTTGCAATCTATGTAAAATCGTTGGAGTACCTCAGTGTTCAGTAGCGTCCAATCGATTGTCAATTGTCGAAAATACTTTGAACAGTTACAGAAGCCCAGTCCTTTTCTGATAATGAAAAGGACTCGAAGTTGATAGGACGGGAATAAAAAGGAAATAAACTGGTCATAAAAACTACCCTTGTGGCTTACCCAATACGAAGTCACACAGCGTGACATAGGGAATGCAATAAAGTGACCTGTATAGTCTCAGAGCGGAGATGTACTGGACACTATGCACTATTGTGCTGTAATGGAAGGGTATTATTGTGCGGATGGAACACTATTCATGTCGAGCTCCACTCATTTATTATCGCCGAGTTGATGATAAGCCAGAGACGTCAAGCAACCGGGCACATCAACAGTTTCATAATGGACAAAACCATCCCCTATTCTGATGATTTTAATGAAAAGTTTAATAGTAGACATCCAGCATGGAGCTGCACTGTGTGATTTCAAAGTGAAAGAAGATTGTTGTAGAGGGATATGTCCTATTCTTATAACGTCCTGTGAGTACGGCACGGACGTTTCCGAGAAATTGAGATACGAACGTGATTTAATTTTTTATGTTTATTAAAAAAAATATAACAACGAGAAAAAAAATTTAGTTCCATTCCCTAAGATCCGAAATTTTATGAAATGAAATTTTTGCGGTTCAGTTGATAAGCCACCACAATTTTAATCTCTTCGTCTTCTCGTTGTTCTTCTACGTTTCCAGAATTTCAGATTCACCATCAGCCAACATATTCTCCTTCCCCAGGACCAATTTTTTGATTAAGATAAATTGTTCCGAGGACAAGAAAATGGTCCATTGTATAATAGCATCCAAACTTTCTATGGATACAGAAATTAACGACAAGGAGAACTTGAGGCTATACTGCCCCAAAAAAAAATCATACCCCGAATAAAGAAACGAATAAAATCGGGATGAATAAATACCTCAAGGGTTTCATGAAAATTACGACAAAAAGAATGAAAACTTTCGCAATTAATTAATACTATTAATCGTACGAATAAGGGACTCACTCCGCAGTTATTTAAGCCCCAGTGAAGTTTCTTTATTATCGGGATTTAAGAAAATGTCAGTCAGTTCTCAGCACAACGGGTTTTGTTGGTATATCGGCGGAAATCTTTTGGTGATTGTTAATCGCGATTAGGGAGCAAAGTTAATTTACTAGGTGTATTGGACCGGACCAAAAAGTTCCCTCGTTATTTATGAAGTTTGTTTAATCGCGATCAACACGTTTATGATTTTAGACGCTTTGTTTTTTATTTACTTCCCAATAAACAAAAGAGTTAATAAAATTGCGGCGTTTTTTTTAGTTCTAAAAAAATTGGTAGAATTCTATAGGCTGTTGAAGGCGAGATTTTTGTACCTGATAAATCAAAGGATATAGTTCATTGGCAATAAAATTCAGGTGTTAATAATGATCGGCTTGAAACTTCCCTGAATAGACGTAACTCTTTAGGCTAGTGTCCAATCCCCGTGAGTCACTTCTGAATTGTCGCGTACCTATACAGTGTGCTCTAAAGTAGGCATTTTAGATACAAAATGCCGATTGCCTAGTTCAATTCCGTTTTGGAGGAGGATCTAGCTTCAAGGCTCACTTAGATAAAGGGTCTTAAGAAACTGCCTCCTGTAAATGACTTACATTCAAACATGAAATTGTAGCTTCAACACTATCCAACCTAGGAAGTCAGAAGTATTCAGCAGCGAAGAAAAGTTGGGATCGATTCTAAATATTTAGATACCCCCACCACCCTTCATCTGATGGATGGTGGAAACATGAACTACCAGTATTTTATTTTTATGAAAGGGTCAGTACGAAAGTTTGCCCGTTTTCCTACCGTTTTCAATTTAAGGGGGAACATCCGAGTAGAAAGCAGAAAAAATAGGTGAATTTTAGAAATTATTATCTCAAAAACTATTTGCTCGATTTTATCGAGATTGATTTTATTCGAAAGTATATATATTGAGGTACGCTAATAATTTTTTTTTATAAATATATATCAACAGGGGGCGCTGCTGTCATGGTCGGCGTAAGGAATGTGCGTCGCTCGTACAGTCTGCAGTTCTCAAGATTACGTGCAGCCGGTTGATCCTAAGCAAAAATTTAAAAAAAATTCTGAAAATGTAAAGTATGATGCTCTTCGCTACATTGGGTTTTTGGAGAAAATTTTTTTTCACGAAATGACAACCGATTGAACTTTATTTTCAGTTTTTAACCTCAATTATCAAACTTTCTGGCTTGATAAAAACAAAGCTAAATAAGTTAAAAAAAAATCCTACGTAGCGAAGTAGAAAACCTATCCAAAAATATTATGTGAAATTTTGGAAGCCGTTTTCCGAAGATTTTGGGGACCGTCTTTGAAAAGTATGTTTCGAGATAATCGCGTTTGAATGTCGCTCTATATAGAGAATTCATGAAGGTCCCATTCCGGTTAACTGCCCATAACTTTCACATTTCTTGGAATTTCAATATGAAATTTACACACAATATTCTTAAAACTGCAAACTTTAAGAAGAGTGAAAAAAAATTTTTGAAAAAAAAAATAAATTTCTACTCGGATGTACCCCCTTAAGGCGTTTCCAGCGTTATTTTTCGGCTCCTGCAATTGGTATCAATATTTTCTGAACCGATAATGCTTATTTAAATTTTTTTTTGACCATCGGAGCAAAATTACTGGCTGCCTTAGAATATGTTTGTTCATTGTTTTGCGTAACCGTCGACGCTTAAGAATTTTTAAAGTTATAAGCATTTAATATAAATTATTTTTGTAATTGAGCAATTCTTTTTTTTTATAAAAGTGCAACTGAAAAATAAATATATTTT
The DNA here is from genome assembly GCA_951812415.1 of Beris morrisii. Classification (NCBI taxonomy): domain Eukaryota; kingdom Metazoa; phylum Arthropoda; class Insecta; order Diptera; family Stratiomyidae; genus Beris; species Beris morrisii. The sequence goes on from OX638311.1 coordinate 24,594,139, forward strand.
TTTTCTGAGTGATAAAGTGGCGTACAATTCTTGAGGATTAAGATAACTCGCCAACGAATATTTCTAAAAAGTTTGACGAGTAGAAAGTTTTTATAATGGATAGTGGAGCCCTTTTGATCTCACTATAACAAATTATATTGAAAACCATGTTCGATAATCCAACAATCCTTTAAGATAAGACCTAGTAACTACACTGGGACTTGGCAGTCCAGTCTACTAACGTAGAGTTCGTGGATTCAAATCCCGTGTAGCTATGAACACTACCTCACAAGATTCGGAGTTATTAACTTACGCCTTATCTCATGCAGTAAGATTCGGTGGTCTCGCATCGATAGTTAAAATTTGCCAAAGATAGTGTTTGAGGTGATATGTATTCAATTACTTTATTTTTCTTCTATATAAATACCCCTAATAGGCCCCCAGAAAATTGATATTTGATAATTATATAGAGCAATTGAAGTGAGCGACTATAAAAAAATGTTGCCTTATGAAGGAGTTAGGTGTTTTTCCCCATTAAAACGACCAGCGCTGGATAGTTGAAACTTAATAAACATATGAATAATTATAGCAGTAAAGTATTAATTTGGCGATTTAGGTTTTATACCTTCCATTTTACGTGTTGATTACAGTTCAGTTATCCAATCGTCGCGCCGACGTTTGAATAACGTCATACCGACTAATTTACCGAATGGTTTTAGGGTCGTGGGTCGTGTACTATTTCAGATTCGACTTGTCAAAGTAAGCTGATTATAAGTGATCTACATACGTTCCTTGATCTATCCTTGACCCAATTGCTACTTAATTCAAGTTTTCTAAACAAAAGTAGGTTGTAAAATAACTCCATTTTATAGAATGGAAAGGGAATTACTAGTATTACACTGTATGCCATACTGTTAAATAATCAAATAAAAAAATTTAATGAAATCTTCTGTCAACCTTTTTCCGTCCAAATGGAGCAAATAAAATTAAGCGTCAAACAAAAATTTGACGATTACACTATCAGCATTTACCAGGGAAAATAGTCAAATGTTTGACACCGTGAAAAAGGTTAATGTTCAGAAAGTCACAGAAATAAAAAACAAAATTATTTTTTAGTCATTTAATGATGTTTGATCAGTTGTTTTTGGTCGCCTCAAAGTTATAACCGCAACTTAAATTGAGTTAAAAATAAACTAGCTATTACTACGTTTACATGGAGGATCGAAAGATCGATAGATCGAAAGATCCAAAATTGAATCGCGTATATGACTACACCGGGTCGAAAGATCGAAACATGGGAAGATCGAAATGAGATCGAAATGACAAGTAACATAACCTGAAGTCTTTCTTTAATTGTACAAGTTCAAAGTGCAGTGCATAAAAATGTCAAATTTAGCAGTTTTGTGTGCTAATACTATGAAAATGATAAAAAATCAATTTTTATTGTTAATGAATTTGCGACGATCGAACTTTCGATCCGGGTTTACATGAGAAGTTCGATCCGATTTCGGCTCGATCCAGGTCGAGAAGTTCGTTCGGATCGAGTCGATCTCATTCCAATCCGATCTGCGTTTACATGAGATTTTAGAGGATTGAATCCGGATTGAATCCGGATTCAACCCTCCATGTAAACGTAATATATGACTTGCTAACTAAAACGTTGCATACACGTCGTAGTGACTTAGTATTTAGAAAACTGGAGTTTAATGACCAAAAGGTTGTACTTGCTTGGTTGGGCGACGTCAGCTCGACGTTGCAATAGTTATTTTAGCTTGAACCGTATGTCGTCTTAGTTGAGCGCCTGCTAGGAATTCAATTCGTTGTGCAATCTTTATAGATTGGAATTACTTCCAGTTGATCTACATACCTATTCTGTGACTATTATATTACGTTTTACCAGATGAAACTACACATCTACTGTTTTCGGATTTATTTATTAGTAACTGACGAAAAGGCATTCAGCCGGAATAGTACTTGAATATTCGCAATTATTTTAATTAGCTTGAATCTTCTCTGAATTTAATGTAATGATAGCTGAACAGTGCAACATAATGAAAATGAGATATCACCATAGATACTTTGGTATATGAGGTATGCATCCCTTTTTTCGATGTATTTTTTTTAGAACATTAATGGTTAAAGAAATGAAAAAAGTATCTCAATATTTCATGTAAGAAATTCCATTTAAAGGAGGAAGCGGATAATATCTTCCTTTTACCGCAAGGGCTTTTTATTGAATTTTAACATTAATTTTACCTGTTCCAAAAACTTCCCTTGAATTTAACATACCAAAACCATACCTTCTCAAAATTCATGAGTTTAATTCTAACATTATAAATTTTGTTTTAACTCATGAATTTTATTTCAACTCGACTAATTATTTTCCTCAACATTCTCCATTGAAGTATGATATTATCGACGAGCATAATCCTGGACGTATTATAATTTTCTTTTTTTCCAGGTGTTGATTAACATCTTGTTCGAATAGACATAACACAGCAAAAAGAAAGAACGAACTATACAAATCTTAGTAAAAACCAATCAGTAATGACAGTTATATATATAATCTAATTCTGAGAGGTAGTCATATTCTATCTAACCTGGGAGTTACCTGAATCATTCCCCTTTCATCTGATTATTTCCAGCTACACTCGCCATAGAATTTTTTCTGCAAATTATGACGGAATGATATATTTTTTTCTAACCATTATTTTATCGTTATGTAATTAGTGAGATAACCCATCAACTATTTTTACCAAACGGTTCACCTTTTTCAGAACGACGTAACACGTTTTACAGTAAAGTTTTCACTTACTATAAAAGTTGATTGGTTATAAAGTACCACAATCAGTGATTGGTGGCAAAGCGTCAGGAAAGCGGCAAGAAAGCGTACGAAATGCGATACGATTAAGCCAACGCATTTTAGATGGAGACACGGTTTTGTCCTTTTAACGGTTTCTTAACGTTTTCGAAAGTTATGTATGTTAGCTAAGTTATCCAATTTATGTTAACCGATACTTAAGTTAGTTGACTAGTGGTTGAGCGTTACGAAAGCGGTAAGTAAGCTTTTCGAATATGGTACGTGAGTGTTAAGAACGATTGAATTCTGTTGGCAGATTCAATGACTTAAAGCTCATATGAGTTCCAGGCCACCAGGGTGTAAATCACAATGAAATAGATGATGCATTACCAAAGGCTGGATCGGAGTCAGCCATGGTTGGACCAGAACCAGTTTTCGGTGTGCCGGTTGCCTCTGTTAGGGCTGCCATTGCTGAGTGGGTGAGTAAATCACACATTGAGAGATGGCGGCTTCTTTCGGGAATGCGGCAGACCAGGAACCTTGTTGAGGAACCAAGTGGACGAATCGCTGCTTTTCTTCTCAAATTGAGCAAAAAGGAATGTGGGAGTATGGTTGGTGTTCTCACAGGGCATAACTCGTGTGGCCTACACCTAGTCAGATTGAGAATCATTGGCGACGCCATGTGCACTGTTCGCGACGAGAGCGACGATACAATGGAACATTTCCTTCTTGAGTGTCCAGCTTACTCTTTTGCGAGATTGCACGTATACGGCGTTGATGTTATGAGGATAGAAGAATTCCGTTCTCACTCCCTACCTGAGCTCTTGAAATTTGTGAGGTGGTCGAAAAAGTTCGAGTAGAGACTGGAGGATTCGAGTATAATGGAATCTCAAGATGCGGTGCTTTGCTGCATGTCTTCCCCCACACAAAACAACAACAAGCAATAAGAAAGCGTTATTATGCGATAAGAGGAGGAGCACAGTGTTCAACGAATCTTAGACAAACTACGATACGAATGTCGCAGAAAACACAATGTCGTCGGTGGTATAATACGGCCTACTTTTCTGTCGTTTTCTTACGGGTTTGTTCATTAGGATCGACTCCATTAGCATTTCGATTGAGCAGCATTGTTATCTAGAAGTTGACATAGTACCCCCCCCAGTGGATAATGAATCGGTACATGTAGGTATCCTTACCTGGAGGTCAAGAGGTGTGGCGCAAATTTAAATTGTTGTACAGTTGAAAGCGCTATAATCGAATATCAAAGAAAATTCTCCATAACTTGATCATTATGACGGATACTCTGCGATTTTTTACTTTTAGGAAGAGGAAATCCATTTTGAATGGAAAGATAATTCAGGATAGAAATTGAATTGGAGTTTGAGCAGGTACTCCGAACATAGTAGAAAGAAGTTCTGCTCATCCTAGGTGAGTACTTTGAAAGTAACGCAGACCTTTTTCATCTTCTTAAGGATCCTGAGGGTAAGTAACATCAATACAATTCTTTCAATAAGGAAATACAAAAGAAGCCCTTACCACATTAATTGCAGCACTTCTTAAATTCATTTTTAATTCATTTTCTTTACACTTAGTTAGATCTTGCTGAATACTAATTTCAATTGAATTTTTCACTTTTGGAGCAGCCAATTCAACAGCGATAATTCTATGGAATCCTTAATAAACTGGAAAATCTCAAAACCTACTCATTTTTTTTATTGAAGTATAACACTATCCTCATCTTTCCTTTCGTCGAATCACAGAATCAAGCATTTTTCACAACGGCACAGTAGAAAAATCTGTTGGAATTCCACAACAATTTATTGCTCTTCTAGTAGAATAATGCCACGGATTTCTTGTAGGGAGTTACTCAAAGTGTTCTTACAAAAAAAAATCACGAACTCCCTTAATAAAGGGACGGAGCAGAAAATCTAGGAAATGAAAAAAGTAGAGGGAAATGTAAAAATCTTGATTTCCTTTGCCTTTTAAACTTTATTATGAGAGTGATGACTCTCGTAGTGTGCATTCATGGAGTTAATTTTTTGAGGTACTGCAATTAGTTGACTTTTTCTTACCGTTTTTCTTCACGTTTTCACACCATTTCTTTCATTCGTTTTATTTAAAAAAAAAATTATTTCGTTAAAAGCACTTTGTTGAAAATCCAAGAAGCAGAGCGGTGTTCAAAATTTAATAAGAATTTTTTTTTTCAAAAGTTCCTGGCACGAACATGAACTGTATTTAGAAGGAATTATGGAAAGGTGATAAAATAACTGCAGTTCTATTTAGATTTTTTAAAGAATATGTTGTTCACAAAAACATTTTTTTTTTAATTAAATTGTTTTCTTTGCTTGAGATTATGTTAAAAAATCGCATTCAAAATTTATGTGATTAGTTAGTAATAATGGTGGCCAGAAAAGAGGAGACCAGGGCCCGACTTGAGCTGTCGCACCATTGATGATGAAGATGAGAAAAGAAGAGCATTCAAATGGAAATATCAATCAATAATGTGTTGGTTTTACACACTTGGAGTCTTAGTCTTGCACACTTAGAGCCTTAGTCTTACAAACTTAATTCAAGCCATTTGAAACTCGATATCCGAAATTTTGTCACAGTTTCTGCCAAGAAGCGACACAAAATTAGTTCACCAACTCTATGGAACCTATTTTGAAAGAAATATTCCTTCCTTTGCAGTATCTATTGGGAAATCAATGTTGGTCGAATTTTGAATTTCTACTTTGAACCGATTTGAAGTTATTGGAAAATATTTGTGAGCACTTATTTTTCGGGCTTATCAATAGGAGCTTCAAGAAAGAGCTGCACTAGTTTCAAAGACGAACAGCAAAAAGATTTTGTGTTTTTTGTCAATAACTGCAGCCTGATGTTTGATTTGTGTAATGGTTAATCACGCTATCACAGACTGCATAATACCGAAATGACAAATGGAAACGACATGCCAAACGTTTGCCAGCTAGTGAGTTTTATGTGACCGATGGGTTCAAACTACAATAAAGCTTTCACGCTTTTAATGTAGCATTGAAGTTTTGAAGTTTTGAAGTTTTTAAAAAATCGCATCAGTCGTGAAAAGCCAAATTCGTAAACGTTACGTGTACTCGTAAATTTAAATTTCTTAAATTTAAGGAGATTAACTGGTCAATTCTGTGTACAGCCTCAAGTCACAACTTTAACGTAGAGTCACAGTTTTAGATAATCTGTGACTTTTCATATTCTAGCAGTTACAATTTTGACGTTTAAAAAAAACATTACAAAATTGTGACTTGTGAAATAGGTGATCATAATGACGAGCCAGGCAAACAAATTTAACGTTTCGTGAAGTTTCAATGCTTAACATTGAAAAAGGAACCCTTATTATATTTGCTGCTATAATTACTGGAAGAAGCTGAACCAAAGTAATTTAACGTAAATTTAAATGATTTTTTTACATTGTATAATAATTTAAAGGCGTTGAGAGGAGCCACACTCCAAAAGTGGTCCGTTTTCATTAATCGAGAATACATTTAAGAGTTACTTCAGACTGCCATGTTCGATGTTTAAGCCTAGTACGGAACTCGATGAAAATTTTCATTCCCATATAAAATGCGTGTAAAAAAAGCGATGAAAATTTTCATTGCTCGTTTTTCGCGTTGCCTTTCTGTTTTGCGGTACGGAGTTCAAATGAAAATTTTCATTCGATTTGATAGTTCGCTCATCGACCAATAGATGGTGCTGAAACCGTGGAGACCAATTTTTTGCCACCATTTAAATGTGACGCTATTAAATTTTGCATTGCCGTATGAAAATTTTGACATCTCATGTCATTCATTTGAATTTGTCAGTTTTTTTTTTTCAAACTGACTTCGGTTTTTGTGAGATCGAGTTTTTTTTTTTTAAACCAAAGCGGATTTTAAGATTTTTCATGCGCGTATAAAATTAACCGTGGTCGATATTATTATCCATGACACTTACTTACCATAAAAAATACGCTTATAATAAATTTTATTTTGAAAAATGAAAATGTCAAACAAACAGCGGTTCCCAGCTGTTAACTTCTCCACAGTATTCTATACAACGAATTTCTCACTGTGGAGATGGGAGAGATATATAGTAAATTAGCGAATGAAAATTTTCATCGAGGTCCGTACTAGGCTTTACTAAAGACCACAACTTGGCATAATACCTGCAAAGACCGATATGATCACTGACACTGACAGCACATCATTATTTTCGCATGTCTCTAACTATGTGGAGATATTATTGTGATCTTTCTTGTGACTGCAGCGCCAGAATAACTATTCGATTTTAGTCGCAGTAGGTTGTGACCTGTGATAGATTTTCAGAATAAAAAAATGTATGCCTGTAGCGATGCAATTTAATATTAAAACCTCACTTCATCAATTTCAATTGCCATTCAACTTATGGGTAGAACTTTTTCTATGGCGCTACTCTACAAACACCGAAGTCGTGGGTTTAAAATCCATTTACGAGTAGCCTTGGATAGTGGTCTAATTAAAAAACATACTGCAGTCACGATCGGCTGCAAGCCAATCGTATAATACTCTAGATGAATACTGAACTCCGATTTATATTGTAGTTGGGGATAAAGTATAATTACGTGTGTGCATGTTGTATGCCCTTTATTAAGGACTGCTATTAGATTGCTACTCAAAACTAAAAGACAATATTCAGTGTTTAACTTCATACCTTGAACTGGGTAAGTCATCGAAAAAAAATGTCCTTTTTAAAGGACTTTCACATGGGAGATGCAGGAAGGACTCACTCGATTTCTTACATATTTATCCTTTTCCTTGGAACCATTCAAAAATTAATGTTCAAAAGTTATCGAAAAATATTGTTGAACACGTGTCTTAAGGATATTTTGTATGGCAGCTACCAGAAGGAGTAAAAGGATTTCGCTGATTAGTAAACTCGAACATCCTTTTTACTCAAAACTAATTTGTACAAAATTCCGAATTCGTAGCTAAAAGATTACTTAAGTTATAGCGAGTTCCGTAAATTAAGTGATAACGTTTTGACAGGATATTTGTATGGCAGCTACACGAAGGACTAATAGGATTTTCTTCATAATCATACATTTAACTCATACTATTGGAAAAATACTACATACAAAATTTCAAAGACGTAGCTAAAACCGTTCTGAAGTGATTGGTAATATTCTTGAAGACGTGTCTTAAGGACATTTTGTATGGCAGCTACCAGAAGGAGTAAAAGGATTTCTCTGATTAGTAAACTCGAACTTCCTTTTCACTCAAAACTAACTTGTACAAAATTCTGAATTCGTAGCTAAAAGATTACTTGAGTTATAGTGAGTTTCGTAAATTCATTGAATACATTTTGACAGGATATTTGTATGGCAGCTACACGAAGGACTAACAGGATTTTTTTCATAATCATATATTTAGCTCCAACTATTGAAAAAATAACACATACAAAATTTGAATGACGTAGCTTAAACCCTTCTGAAGTTATCGACCAATATTCTTGAAGAAGTGTTTTAAGGACATTTTGTATGGCAGCTACCAGAAGGAGTAAAAGGATTTCTCTGATTAGTAAACTCGAACTTCCTTTTCACTCAAAACTAACTTGTACAAAATTCCGAATTCGTAGCTAAAAGATTACTTGAGTTATTGTGAGTTTTGTAAATTAAGTGAATACATTTTGACAGGATATTTGTATGGCAGCTACACGAAGGACTAAAAGAATTTTCTTCATAATCATATATTTAGCTCCAACTATTGGAAAAATAACACTTACAAAATTTCAAAGACGTAGCTTAAACCCTTCTGAAGTTATCGACCAATATTCTTGAACACGTGTTTTAAGGACATTTTGTATGGCAGCTACCCGAAGGAGTAGGACGATTTTGACCGGTAACGAACTTAGCCTTACAAATTCAACCAAACATCCAGATTCAAAATTTCAAGATCCTAGGTGAAGGCGTTCTTGAGTTATCGTGTTCACGGACAGACGGACGGACGGACGGACGGACGGACGGACGGACGGACGGACGGACGGACGGACGGACGGACGGACGGACGTCAGGCGGATTTGAGGTTTTTGGCCACAAATAAACAAAAAATAATATATAACTTTTTTTCGTCCGAGGCTTGGTTCTATGCGTTACAAACTTTTCGGCTGGATTAAACTTATAATACTCTATATGATTTCATCTAGAGTATAAAAATAGATTTCTATCAATGCCAATACCCTGGCAGGGACCATATTGAATATTCATCATTAATTTCGAAACCTTATGTACCTAGAGCTCTCCAATAATTGGATGCCATGCAGCCCTAAATTTCAGATCACAAAACGAAAAACACAAACCCCTTCATTATTCTCAAGGGTATGTACATGAAAACTTCCACCGGTTACTACTTCAGCACTAAATTTCAAATTCAACCGAAATTTTTTCCGCATCGTCATGACAAAAATTCCCCAAATATCACATAAATTTATGCCGGGTTTGATTTTCATGAATACGAAAGAAAAAAACCGCCAAGTATTCGAAATTTCTCCTGGATGTAAACGCGCAAACAAAGCTACAAATCATGTCGCATTAGCCAATATTTGATTTCACTTTCTAGCTTTTCATCTTTGGCTGTGTAAGTTCTATTTGCTTGTATGTTTGTTTTCCTTTGCGCTGATAACTTTAAAATGTTTGTTCGGAAGTCGAAGGTGGAAAGTTTGCTCTAATCTAAAATGGGGAATCTTTCAACGTATCGAAAAGATGGATTGAGCAACTTTAGATCGTAGAGTAAGCAAAATCCGAGGGTTGTTCGTATCTTGCTGGGTGGCAGAGTTTTAGAAGAGACACTAGTTGAGACAGTTGAAAAGGGGCAGAGTGAGGAAAGTTTATGGACGTGATGTTTAATGAAACTTAGAGGAAGGTGCAAGGACGAAAATGGATTACATGAAACAATTATGGGAAGTATACTGCAAATAGCATAGCTACTGTGAATAGGAAGTAATGGCTGAGGGGGCACTCGAAAGTCTGGAGTAAGCGAATCTGGGCAAGTATTCCATCGATCAAACAACTAACAGCAGCCGAAACTTTTGGAAAATTTTGTAGTTGATGTATCATATCGTCACAGGAATTTCCTGAAAACACGATTCCCTATTCAAGTCATAAAAAAGGTAAAGTTCTCTCAAAAGACTAAATAACGCCAACCCTAACCGAGGGATATTTCTGCCCCAATTAAACTGTGATTTGTGTCTTGGCCAGGCGCGAACGCAGGAGGTTCTGGGGGTTGACCCCCCCTCGAAATGATATAATTAAAAAATCAAAACTAAATGTAACTAATACGCGACGTATAAATTCTTTTATATGCTAATTACTTGAGCTGAGTTACGTTATAGTTTTCACTCGAATTTTAATCTAACTCGTAATTTCATGAAAGCTAACTCGCCATAGAAATGGAAACGTAGTGATGTGATAGTTACCCAGTAGGAAGTTCGAAGAGAACTCAATGAGAGAGCAAATATGGAGGTATCTAGTATTTCTATCAATGGAGCAAAAAAAGGAGATTTTTTAACAAAATTATGTAGAAAACCGCCATTTCTCTTTCTTTGCTCCAAATGGATGAAAATGGGATTACGAAGAACATTTTTGAGTTTTAATTTTTCCAGGAAAGTTACTCGTATAATGTTTTAAATCGCCATCCGGTTTGAGAATTTCCATCGAACGCGTCGATTCTATCACACAGTCGCAATTTAAAAATATCTGATTTGAACTAATAAATTTGTAAGAATGGAATTTTTTCATGGTAAGCTACCATAGAAGCAAATTTGATTAAATGTTGGTTGTTTTCCGGCGTCAGTAGGGTTTCTGGTGTGAAACCCCAACACGAAATCCCCGACTGTTGATTAATCGCTGTTGAGGACATGACAGTTGGAAAACCTTCACTGGAATACGCCAGTCTTTATAAGATTGTGTTGGACTAGGTCCGAAGGAGCTGTTTCGTCATCGGAGGGCATAGACTCGTCAGAGGGTGTATCATGCCTACTATCCGAAACACCCTTACAGCTGGTGGAATTGCTGAGCATAATTTCTATATAGCGCACTCGAAATCAAATTTTTGATCCGAGACTTTTGAACTTTAGCTAATTTCCCGCCATCGCAACCCTATACTAAAGGAGGTGGCGCTGAAGATCACCTAATATTTGATCATCAAATATTTCAACCAATTTGGTGGAATTTTTGGTTGTAAGCCAGGATATATAGAGCTAAACGCTAAGAGCGCGACTTCGAGACCCCCAACAGCAATTTTATTTTTCCGCTCTTTAATTAAATTCAAAATGGCGGCTGTGCAGCGTTTTTGCGATGACGTCTCCGCTTTTCCAGGGTCCATGGCCGCACACCTAGTGCCTGTAATTTTTGAATTATGATAAGCTAATTAATTTATTTCGATTACATACGAGTATAACAACAGAAACAAGAGTACGTAGGATTTTTATACTCTAGATGAAATCATATAGAGTATTATAAGTTTAATCCAGCCCAAAAGTTTGTAACGCATAGACGAAAAAAAAGGACGAAAAAAAGTTATATATTATTTTTTGTTTATTTGTGGCCAAAAACCTCAAATCCGCTTGACGTCCGTCCGTCCGTCCGTCCGTCCGTCCGTCCGTCCGTCTGTCCGTGAACACGATAACTCAAGAACGCCTTCACCTAGGATCTTGAAATTTTGAATCTGGATGTTTGGTTGAATTTGTAAGGCTAAGTTCGTTAACGGGCAAAATCGTCCTACTCCTTCGGGTAGCTGCCATACAAAATGTCCTTAAAACACGTGTTCAAGAATATTGGTCGATAACTTTAGAAAGGTTTAAGCTACGACATTGAAATTTTGTATGTGCTATTTTTCCAATAGTTGGAGATAAATATATGATTATGAAGAAAATCCTGTTAGTCCTTCGTGTAGCTGCCATACAAATATCCTGTCAAAATGTATTCACTTAATTTACGAAACTCACTATAACTCGAGTAATCTTTTAGCTACGAATTCGAAATTTTGTACAAATTAGTTTTGAGTGAAAAGAAAGTTCGACTTCACTAGTCAGCGAAATCCTTTTACTCCTTCTGGTAGCTCCCATACAAAATGTCCTTAAAACACGTGTTTATGAATATTGGCCGATAACTTCAGAAGGGTTTAAGCTACGACCTTGAAATTTTGTATGTGTTATTTTTCCAATAGTTGGAGCTAAATGTATGATTATGAAGAAAATCCTATTAGTCCTTCGTGTAGCTGCCATACAAATATCCTGTCAAAACGACTTCACTTAATTTACGGAACTTACTATAACTCAAGAAATCTTTTAGCTATGAATTGGAAATTTTGTACAAAGTAGTTTTGAGTAAAAATAAAGTTTGAGTTTACTAATCAGCAAAATCCTTTTACTCCTTCTGGTAGGTGCCATACAAAATGTCCTTAAGACACGTGTTCAACAATATTTTTCGATAACTTTTGAACGCTTCAAGCTACGAATTTGAAATTTTGTACACGTTCATTTTTAAATGGTTCCAAGGAAAAGGATAAATATGTAAAAAATCGAGTGAGTCCTTCCTGCACCTCCCATGTGAAAGTCCTTCAAAAAGGACATTTTTTTTCGATGACTTACCCAGTTGAAGATATGAAATTAAACACTGAATATTGTCTTTTAGTTTTGAGTAGCAATCAAATGGGAGTCCTTAATAAAGGACTTACAACATGCATACACGTAATTCTTCTTTATCCCCAACTACAATATAAATCGGAGTTCAGTATTCATCTAGTTTATACGTTGGTTTTTCAAACGTTGCAGTTAAATGAATGAATATCAAAGTTTCCACGAGTCCTTTGAGTAACTGCCATACGAAAATCCTGTAAAAATGTCTTCACACAAATTACGGAACTTACCATATCTCAAGAAATCGTTTAGCCACAAATTCGGAATTTTGTACAAATTAGTTTTGAGTGTAGGTTTCATACAAAAAGTCCTTAAGACATGTGTTCAAGATTATTTTTCGATAGCTTTGAATGCTTCAAACTAGTAATTTGAAATTTTGTACAAATTAATTTTTAAATGGTTACAGGTAAAAGGACAAGTATTATGCTAGAAATCAAGTGGGTCCTTCTTTCACGTCCCATTTGAAAATTTCAAAATAGAAAATTTTACTTTCGGTAGCTTACCTAGTTATAGATATGAAATTGAACACTGATGATATTGTCCTTTAGTTTCGAGTTGTAACCAAATGAGATTCCTTAATAAAGGACAATGCACTTCTGTACTTTATCCCCAACTACAATATAAATCGGAGTTCAGTATTTCATCTAAAGTATCTTACAATTGGCTTGCAACCGATCGTGATTGCAGTATGTTAAATAATTCCACTACACTTAGATTACAACGAAAAAAAGGAGGAGAAAAGAAGAGCAATGCGAGGTGTTCTAGCAACTCTAAAAAAGTACGAGAGACCTCGTTTATATGCACCCTTACAACAGTTTTTAAATGATTCCTTGGAAGTTACAATGAAGACCTGATTTCAGAGGACATGCTCTTGCAAAAAGGTGGGTCAAATGGAGGAGAAAACGAGGTCTTCGAACTGCCCTGAAGAATACTCCAGGATTAATCACGGGACATTTACTAGTTGGGCGAGTACTCCAGAATTAGTTCCAGAGATCTCGTTTTAAGCTCCTCTATAAGTATTTTTAAATGATTTCTTAAGAGGTAATATGGAGATCTGATTTGAGGGGACATACTCTTACAAAAAGGAGGTCAAATGGAAATTCATTTATATAATAAGTATTCTACTAACGAAATAATTTTTCCATAAACCCTATCGAAATAATTTTCTGTGTTTCTGTCCTGGTCTTGGCTTTGATTTGTGTTAAAACAACCGAAAAAACAAAGGAGAGAGTAGACTTACCATTTGTTATTGAATAGCAAAGTATAAGTATTGTTCTTTTTTGAAGAATTATTTATTGCATCACATGTTCTTGCTTCGGCAGAACATATATTAAAATTGGAACGATGTATTCCTAAAACTAAAACTAAAACTATTGCATAACATCACAAGAGGAACCCCCATTACCATTTTTAGGCAATCGGAACAGGAGTATTACTTTCTTCCTATTCCATAACGCCTTTGAAAAAGGAAAAATTTTCATAAAGTGATTTACTTAAACTTCCAGATACGGAATTGATCACAGAAGATTTGTCCTTAACTTTCGAGTAGCAATCAAACAATAGTCCTTAAAGAGGGTAAACTACATGCGCACTAACTACAAACTAATTTCGAGTTCCGTATTTTATCTATAGCATCATGCGATTTGCTTGCATACAATTGTGGCTGCAGTATGTTTTTTTGGAAGCTCTAGAACTTAATAAATTTTTTCCGGGGATAGGTTCTTAGCCTACCAACCAGGGGAGGGGGATACAATTTTTTGTGAAATGGATATTATCGAAAAGAAAGAGGATATGGGGTATAGCGAATGAAATTGTGTGATGTTTCCGACTCATCATTGGTTCAAGTTTCCAAACTTGTACCCAAATTTCTTAGATTCTGTGTGTTTTGTATGCGAGTTTTTCTCGTCTTGTTAAAACGGTGCCTTGATTCAATTACTTTATTAGTATCGCTAAAGTAGAATCTAATCTTATTACATTTAGGCTAGTATTAATTAGGCTTGCGCATTTTAGTTCACCATAGTTAGCGATCATTTCCGATTCCCGATCCCTCGCGAACTAGTTCGTTCTTTTAATTCACTAGTTCGCAGGAGTTCAGTGATGAGAAAGGTAGTGAAGTTTGGAACGACTCGCAGTCGTCATTGTCGTAGAATGTGATGAGCAAAAAAAAAGGTCATTCTCGTAGAATGTCATGAGCAAAAAAAGGTCGTAGTCGTCATTGAATGTGATGAGCAAAAAAAATAAAAATACGTAGTCGTCAGTCTACAAGTATATTGTAGCACTGACTTCCCAACGACAATGAATGAATAGAAACGAAATAGGAGCGGGACTGAGTGCGAACTAGTTCGTTCATTTCAGTTCTGGGAACGCTCTTCTGAACTAGTTCGTTCGCGAACTACACAAGCCTAGTATTAATCCCTAGTGGTCTAAAGAACGGGGTTCATGTTCCAAAAGAAAAATGTTTCTCATATTCATCGTGATCACGTACAATTCCTGTCTATCTGATGTAAGGCTTTTAACTAAAAGCTAATCTTAATACTCCGAAAATTTAGTAAAATATCTACAGCGTTTTTCTCCGTAAACTTTTCCGATTCATAAAAAAAATTACCATCCATTTAACCATTATCCTTTTTCATAAACCATACAGTTCACGATATTCATCTCAATTGCCTTACGGTAATAATCCTCGTAGAATTATTAGGTTCATTCGTCAGCATGAGATAGTTTCTTTTTTCGAAACAAACACTGCCATCCGATCCTTTTCCATTCGAGAATATGTTTCCAGTTTTTCCTGTTTTTCGTATTTAGAGACGCCGCTGTTTCATTGTGTTGTTTAATAGTTGCTATTTTCAGTACTCCGGACTATACTCCAACCGGAAGCTCATTACTTTAATTTATGATGCCTCTGGTATGTGTTTTTGGTCCTTGATAGGATACCAGCCATCTTCTAACCCGAACGATTTGATACCGCCACTCGTCGAGTTTCCAGGCCATATAATGTTTTATCGTGTAACTCTCATCCAAGGCTATATCCTTTTTTCCCAAAGTCCTAGATAAGCTCATTGAAGTGCTCACGTAACTCGTTAAAGGTCCAATCCTATCCTCATTCAATTTCTTCTTGACATTCTGCGTATCTGCTTTGATGTTTTCCTTATGTCGGGACTAATTAGTTTGTGTTTTCCAGCTAGCTCATGCCACGTTTAAGGAGCAAAAGGACAAAATGAAAATGGAATCGCATGGCTTTGACATTCATTTCAGAATAACAAAAATCGTGCAAGAAGTACAGAAATCCTGGGAGCTGTTGATTAAGGATCAAACAAACGAAAAAATACACAAATTCAGGAGGTGTGTAGAAAAGGATCCGAACCAAAATGTAGCTGGAATAAAATTTAAGATGTTCTCGCTGTTCGAGAAAGAAAAAAAAATGTTTATTGCGCTTTTAGATTACTGGTGTACCATTAGCATCTACTTGTCTTACACATCACCACAACAAGACTCATTGGAATTCCGTGCCAGAATATGGGGACGACATACTTTGCCATAAAATTAAATTGACTGTAGCAGCGCTCCCATAACTTAACAACAGGAGGACGAAGACGATGACGACAAAAAAAGGTTTCCTTAAGCATCTTGAATTATGCCTCGAGCAATACGAAAGAAAGGTTATACTGGCTCTGTTTTTTTGCTTCTGAAATAAAACAAGCCTTACATGAAGAACCAGAGATGAAGGGTCAATGTTTCGGGAAGGACCTTAAAAAACCCCCAGCGGCAATGAATATACCTTTTAATTCAAAAGCACGTTTCGATCCGAAAATTCTGTTCGTTTTGTCATACATTTTGCAGGTCTGTAAAAGGACCAAGTCTAATATTTGTTGTCTAGATGGAACAAATATACGTATAATGTTTGATTATGATAAAAATTTTAAATAGGGGGAAATCATAACACTACTGACCTTTTAGGGTCCAATGTTTAAGATAAATTGTTTACTTATATAAAAAAAATTTCGCAGTCACGAATCGCCACAACGAGTCCAGTGATACTCAAGAAAAAAAACCCAAGAAGTTTAATATGGAGCATATACTGTAATGGACGCATGAAGCGACGATTCACCCGCTTTACTATTGAATTTTTGGTCGCAGTGTGCATAGAGACTACGATAAACGGTCAAATATTACACTCGAGCAAGGGCCAAAAGCATTTCCAGCGTTTTTCCACTTTCCAGTGACTGATATTTAAAAATGGAGATAAAAGAATACAAGAACCAGTTAAATTTTAAAATTAAATACTTCACTCGAGTGAAATTAATTTTTTTATGCTATTAATACGGAGGATTGTTTAGTTGAGAATTAGAAAAAAGAAGATGTCGTGAAATACATACAATATTTTTCCGGGCGTTTAATTCTAAAAAAAAAATATCTAAGAATAAAAATATCGGTTTAGACTAGATTAAATCAGAAATTGTTTTTCGGTTGAAACAATAGAAAAATTCAATTAGGATTATGATCAAAAGAAAATGCAACAGTAAAGATGAAATTCAAAATTTTTGTAAAGTATAAAATATGCGTGAAATTGAGTTGAGTGAAATATAAACTTCTTAAATCGCTTTAATTTTCATTCACATTTTGATATTGGTTTTACCTGATGTTTTTCAGACGCAAAGATATCGTACTAGGAAAAAAAGGTGCGGCCAAAGTCATTAAAGGACCACCTCAATTGCACGAACTAGTTGAAGAAACCCATAATTAACAAAATCTGATTAGTTTAAACGGAAGGCGACAGAGATATTTCGATTTGGGCGCTTTCGTTAATTTCTTAATTTTATAGTTTTTTATCCAATAAAAAATAACAAAGTTTCCGCTCTCGTTAACTTCGTCAAGTGTCGTAAAACTGGTCAAGCTAAGCCAAGACACCAACCACAATTTTATTGGGTTCGACTTTTTTAAACTGTCTTAACTAGACGTAAACGAAACTGACTATTGAAACATCTTCTTAGTATTCTTTCTCGGCCTCTAACTCTATTTTGACCTCATGTAGTATACATAGATACGTTTTATTTCAGACTTTAAAGTTTAAGTAATAATAAAAATATTCGTTAGATGCAAATTGCACTACAATAACTTATTTGTCATCATATTTACGGCAAAGAGAATTTGATTGTATCGTTTCTTATCCAATAAAAAATATTTAAGTCTACGGTCTCGTTAACTTCGTCAGCTGTTGGAAGACTAGTCAAGCTACTTCAACCAAAAATTTTTTTTGGAAATTATTTTTTTTTTTATTTTTGTAACTAGTTATAAACGGTCCGTAATTAAGTGAGCAGAATGGCTGGAACGTAAGGACAACGAAAAACTATAAATTGAGCGCTTTCTTTTAATTAGCATGTTCTATTTTTCTTACGTTTGAGTATTGATTAAATGCAAGTCTTTAAGAAGGTTTTAGCCATCTATTTCATAAAACGAGCAAAAGTAACAGAGATCACCCACTAACTATTTACATGTCCCTCACGTGATTCCGGCACCACAAAAACATCGCAAGTGATTCACTAAATATTCATCAAGGTGAAATATATGTTCAGAAATGAATCTATTTTGATACTTGTAAGTGAACCGTAAGTGAGTCGTATTGTCGTCTCTTATGTAAAGCTCTCAGTTCACCACATGTGTGCGCTTTATATAATATATTCTTAATCGAGAAGTCAATTTTTCTTCACCCACAACATTGTTGTTTTTTTGGTGTGATGCAATTACGATACCTTTTTAACATAAAAATATCATACAACATTTTTTTACAATTTAAATTAAGAGATTATCATTTAACCTTTTTTTAAGTAAAAAGTTCAACTGACGCTGTTTATGGTTGCCATTAAGATGTAGAAATATTGAATTTTTTCTTTATGGCGATTTTTAGTGCTTGATGCAGCTGGTTGGAGGCGTTTCGTTCGGTATTTGCATTATTGATGAATGATAACCACCATATATACGGGGGTGATTGGTATTCGGAGTTTGTATAAGCCCCGCTGCTGGTTAGACTATAATTTATTACATGCTAGCTTAGCTGGTTCTATGCTGTAATACTGGTAATAGTTTTGGTTCTTCTGAATCGTTTATCGTCGGGTTTATCAGTGAATACTTTCGTCCATTAAAGAGATAGAACACCATTCCAGACATAACCGAATTTATCCTATTATCCGACTGCCCCCACAACTAAGTCCTGTTTTCCTCATAACTGAGATGCTCAACATCGATTATGTCGAAGAATATCACAACAAAAGGATGTAACCACCTCAAGTCATACCTGAGATACTAATATAAGAGGACCATGGAACTTACAAGGTATCCTGTTTCTTGGCAACGATAGATTGCAGTCCATCACCTAAGATATCTTGATACCTCGTAACGTAATTATCTGCTTTACTGGACAAAGAGGCTAAGACCGGACAAAATGCCATCGATTTTAGATGGATATGAAATGTTCGTCCTTTGCTAGGTGTAGTGAACACGAACGGAAAGAGATTTAATAGCATTGTTGAAGTGCTGTACTTTCGTTTATAACAAAGTTTTTGTATAGAAGTTGAATACTTCTTATTAACAATATTTCCAGGATTCTGTAAATATAGTTTTTTTTGACAGCAATAATTATACTACACAGGATTTCATCTCATTCCACAAATAGAGGGCTATTCACATTTTACTTCATTATTTTTTAATAATAAAGTATTGAGATTGACACCCGCTAAGGATAGAAAGCTAAAAGTTGATGGCTTTATAAAGCCTCCATTGGGGCATTCTGGAAAATTAATACTTTTTCTAGTGGAATCAATTTATGGTGTGGGGTTAGTTTTTTGTATCTCAGGAACGGATTATGCTAGAAAGTTGAAACTTGATACAAGTATGTAGATGCACTACAGAAGTAATTTCAGCAAACTACAAAATCGGATTTCTATTGATTTATTTATTGATCGTGAAAACAGTTTTTTTCTATATTTTTCACGAATTTCGTCATAATTTTTAGGTCTATCGAGGTATCGAACTAATTTTAGAAGCACCTAGAAACGGGTTTCCAAATTTCTTAATAATCAACACCTAAGAGGGTGTAAAGTAGTTGTATATGTTTTCACGACTTCACACATTTTTCTTAGGTCTAATGACTTCTAAGGGTATAATAATCGATAGGAGTATAAAATCGCAAAAAAAATTCCAGATTTTGTAATATTCAAAACTCAAGTGGATGCACGGTGGTTTTTCATGAATTTCGATAAATATTTTAAGCCTAATGAGATATCGAGTTCACTTTTACGCTATTGACTTTGTGCATAACAACCTAAAAATTAATTTCTGAATTGTGCGTTTTTCAACCTCAAGGGGGCGTAAAATGAGTGTGTATGTTTTCGCGAATTTCGATATATCTCTTAGGTCAAATAAGATATCGATCTTTTTTTTACTTTAACGGTCCCTCTAAAAATCGGATTCAGAATTTTTTTGAAATTCAACACCTCACAGGATTAGTCGATATTTTATTTATTCACGACATGAAAGAGAATAGATTAATAAATTTGGCTCATTATAATACTAAACCATATTTTTTAAACCAAATTATTGTAAATTCGGTCAAATTTTAGACCCAATTTTTCATGACATTGATTGAAATGTATTGGTTATTCTTTGAATAATTTAGCTCTTTTGAAGTTCTGACAAATTACAATATATTATTTAAAATTTAATAATTGGCAAATTCTTTGATAATTCTGCCATAATGTATAAATTTTATAAACTTTTGTATGTAAGCTTACCGAATAACTTGGGGGTTTTGTTTCCAATAACGAACTCGACCTTACTTTTCCTAAAATGAATTGTTAATTAGCATTGCAAAAAGTTAATGCACGAATATTGATAAGACTTGCGTATGGAGGATAATCATTCCATTTTTTTGGGTGGGTATTCCTTATATTCTCAAATAACAAATTCAGGTATATAAAGGGTCATTCCATCAAGAATCGCCAAAGTTGTGACCTTACCATCGTCGATTCTTTTGAAAATTTTTATACTTGAAAAACTTGTGAAAAAAAATATAATTTCAATTTTTTGTTTCTATCTAATTTTTTTTGTTAGTTGTAGTATGTTAAAGATTTCGCAAAAAAGGTTCATATCTCTGGTAATTTGTATCCTAGAATAATAAAGTAGGACTTATTTTAAAGATTGTTGTTTAAAAAATGTCGCAATATAAAACAAATACGAATAAAAATTATCGTTGAAATTTTTTTTCAAAGATAACGATTTTGTCCTTTATCCTTGAATATATCAAAATCAATTTTTTTTATTTATTTATATTTCATAGGTTATACTGTTTTACAAAACATACCAAAAAATTAACAAAATCGTTATTCTCGAAAAAAAATTTCAAGGATAATTTTTATTAGTATTTTTTTTTATATTGCGACAACTTTCTCCTTTAAAATAAGCCCTATTCTATTATTCTAGGATAAATATTACCAGAGATATGAATTTTCAAAGAGGACTCGGACACCATTTTTGCGAAAACTTTAACATACTATAGCTATCAAAAAAAAAATGAGATAGAAACAAAAAATTTAGATTATTTTTTTTGTTTCACTTATTCTTGGAGTACATACATTTTCAAAAGAATCGGCGATGGTAAGGTCACGAATTTCGTGATTTTTGGCGATTCTTGATGGAATGACCCTAAACTTTCTAGCTTGATGTGATCTGGAGCTATATTTGTAAATACGTTTGGATGCGCATTTGTAAGGGAGCTAATCGAGGAAGAGGCATGATTTCGCGTTACACATTCTTATTGTCGAGATGATTCCACCAGACTACAACCTCCTAGCCCAAAGGTTTCATATGTTTGGACAGAAGGCAATCGCTGAACAAAAAGTTCGGCCAATGCTTCGTGTGTCCAAAAATTTTGAATAGCTGAATTAATCTGATAATTGCTGACTACATTATTTCGTCTAAAGCATTAAATTGAAAGTTTAATTCAATAATTGAATGTGGTGGTTGTTCAACAGAATTACCTAACTTGGTTCTCCTACGGTTCCAATTTATACATGATATGTTTGTTGACGATTTTGGGCTTACACTGAAATTCTGTTCCACTGTTCCTCATGAATATAGTTTTATAATTTTTTATATTTAAAAAAAGCCCACGCATGAATATGATAACTGCATAAATATTAAGTTAGTATCTAGCGACAAAATTTTTCATACTATCAAAGTGGAACGTAGAGAAACAATGCGTGCCATCGAAACAGGAAGAAATTATAAGCATAAGTGCATTAAGTAATTACAGAAGACCACGAATTTCCCTAAAGTTTGGAAGGAGTAATGTTCAAGCAAATCATATCACTTGCAAAGAAGTGAGAAAAAAATGTATGCGCACTGGCACTAGTAAAATGGCTGCAATTTCGTACTGAAAATTGGAAAATTGGATATTGGACCATGTTCATATTTGGGGTTTTCCGCACATTTCGTTACCATATTTTCGACATGGAAGACAGGAAGTATACGTTGAAGGATTCTGGTTTTAGATTGAATGGTCTTTAGAATGGTGATGTGATTGCCATCTAAAAATTCGTCCTTTTTAGTTTTGGTATGCAAATTTATGGGATGTTTTTTTTATCTTCGGGTCTTTTGTCGTCAGGATAAAAAAGTAGAACTTTTATAAGAGTTCGAATTCTGAAATTTTAATAAACTTGAATAACGTAAAAGTTGCGGGTATTTGGAAATGAAAGGATTTAAGCACAATCTATCTTGCAACAACATCAACTACATGAATTTCAAGTACTTCACTTTGGTGCTCCTAATACTCAAGTATTAGTGAGTAAAAATGAAAAAAAAAACAATTTTTTTTCCAATCCCTCGACCAGCTTCAACATTCCTATATCGGGATGGCTTAGCAAGTGTCCTGACTAAAAACCAATAAGTTCGCCGACATGTACTCGGTCTCATTTGTAATCATCAAATTGTGGTTTTTCACCACACACCACTTTACAATCCGCACAACTTCAATTAAAGTCGAAATAGACCGTATTCGATCCAGGGAACAAATTAAATTCGCAGTGTATTTGAACAATTTGAATTTGCTTATTGCTCCTGCGGGCATTGATATATATGCGTACTGAAGGTTTGTTTATTCGGAGCTCTTATATTAGAGAAATGCTGATTTACATGAATAATCGTATCGAATTACATTTTAGCAAGGAACATGTGAGTTAGACTGGGAAAAAAGCAACAAAAATTATCGATGCGTTCCAAAATTCCTTATCCCGACATATGGATGTATGGATATGTGTTTCATACGGCGTTTACGGCGGACAGACGGACTTTTTTTGCATTAAAAGTTCTAAAATGTGAAAATACAAAATTTTAAGTTGGACAATTTTTTTTGAAAAATTTCACTTAGATCAAAATAATTTATTATTAAAACAATTAATGTACATAGTTGCACACAAGGGGTAGCTGAGAACAGTGGCGCTGCTGTGGGTTTGGGGGCAAAACCCTCTTCTAAGAGAGGATAAAGCAAAGTTTAAATTGTACAAAAATGATCGAGAGTAGTATCTTCTGTGGCACAAAAATAATTCAAGGCACTTCACCAAGTAATGAAAAGCAAACAAGCTGAAGTGAACTAACTCCACTCCAATGCTTTGGGCAAGGATTTAAAAATGCGACATTCAACAATTCGACAATTTTTCGAAACATTTGTGAAAAGTATTAGAACAAAGGAAACTGAGTCTGTCCTCCATCTATAGTCCCTGAGAAACATACTGCAGTCACGATCGGCTGCAATCCAATCGTATGATGCTCTAGATGAATACTGAACTCCGATTTATATTGCAGTTGGGGATAAAGTAGAATTACGAGTGTGCATGTTGTATGTCCTTTATTACAGACCCCCATCCGGTTGCTACTTGAAACTAAAAGACAATATCGTCAGTGTTTAATTTCATATCTTAAATTGGGTGAGTCACAAAAAAAAAATTTTCCTTTTTGAAGGACTTTCACATGGAGGTGCAGGAGAGACTCACTCAATCTCTTACATATTTACCCTTTTCCTTGGAACCATTTAAAAATTAATGTGCATAAAATTTTAAATGCATCCACTCAAAGAAAAAATATGATTATGACCACCATATTTTGGGAGAACCTTACTATGATTGAGGTTCTAGTTGCCACAACTATGTTACAACATGTAACACAGTTATACTAACTGAATGTATGCTTGTAATAACTATAGGTCTATAGCAAAAATTTTACAACTCACCATATCTTAACAAATTCTAATGTTGCACTGATCATATTCATGCTTATCACAATCACAGTATGGTTACGGCAATCTTAATATGTGAACTAACATGATTGTACTGACCATCTCTATTCAAATGTTATAGTTGCGCTGATCATTCAAAGTTATGTCAATTATACGTAGTATAGTTGCGACAATCATATCTAATATCTTACCTTACATGATTGCACACACCATATCTGGTATGGTTGTGGAAATTATTTTATCAAATTTCATGGTTCCACTGATCATAGAATATTGATGTTGTGATTATAATATACTTTTACATCATGTAACGAGAATGATTGGTATAACAATATCAAATTTCAGTTCGGATATATGTTTAATACAACCATACTATGTTTTTACGAATTATATGCTATGGCTAGGAGCATCATATCCATGATCATTGGAAACATTTCTGTTAGTTAGAAGAACTTTAATATAGGCAATGCAACCTTGGAATAAACATAGTTTTTCTTTCAGTGTAGCTTGAAGCGTTCAAAAGTTATCGAAAAATATTGTTGAACACGTGTCTTAAGGATTTTTTTTATAATATATGGAAGGTACCAGAAGGAATATAAGGATTTCACTGACTAGTAAACTCGAACTTCGTTTTCACTCAAAACTAATTTGTACAAAATTCTGAATTCGTAGCTGAACGATTACTTGAGCTATAGTGAGTTCCGTAAATTAAGTGAAGACATCTTAACAGGAAATTTGTATGGCAGCTACACGAAGGACTAATAAGATTTTCTTCATAAAAATGCATTTAGCTCCAACTATTGGAAAATCACCCGAAGGAGTTGGATGCTTTTGCCCGTTAACGAACTTAGCCTTATAAATTCAACCAAACATCCAGATTCAAAATTTCAAGATCCTAGGTCAAGGCGTTCTTGAGTTATCGTGCGCTACGGACAGACATACGGACGGACGGACGTCAAGCGGATTTTGATCGGTTCATGTTGCCCATAATTAGTTCGATGATATGAGATGTTTAGTTTAGCTGGAGTTCGCTTTATTCACAATATAATTAATATGATCGTCGAAAGTAAAAGATGAATTAAAGTAAACGCCCAGATCAAGTACCTTGTCTGATTTTTGTAATGAGTTTCCTTCAACGGTGTAATTAAAATTAAATGGGCATTTCTTACGCGAAAAAGAAATAGTTGTACATTTATTAACATTTAGAGGCATGTCATTTAACGTACACCAATAAGATAAATGGCTAAGGTCCTTTTGCAAGAGAATGCAGTCGTCCATATCCGTAATATTGCGGAAAAGCTTTGCATCATCAGCATAAAGAAGAATTCTAGAGTTCAAAATCATTGAACTCAAGTCATTAATAAATAATATAAATAATAAAGGACCTAAGTGGCTGCCTTGTGGAACTCCCGATGTGTTAGAAATTTCCGAGGATAATACCCCACGAAATAAAACTCTTTGAAATCGGTTGCATAAATACGATGTTATCCAATTAATAAACATAATTGGAAAACCCAAATGCTTAAGTTTGCATATCTTATCAAACGCCTTACTAAAGTCGGTATAGATACAATCAACTTGATGACCCGCTTCGATTACTGGAATGGAGAAATTTGACAATTCCATCAAATTTGTCGTTGTAGATCTGCCTTTGGTAAATCCATGTTGGAAAGGTACAATAATCGATTTGCTATGAAATTTCAAAACTTCACAGACAATCGATTCAAAGAGTTTAGATATACAGGCTAGGTTGGCAATAGGTCCATAATTCTCTGTATATCTGTCCTCTTGCCCTTCTTCCAAAGTGGTCTAATTGTGGAAAATTTCCAAATGTTAGGGAACACACCGGAAATAAGGGAGGTATTGAATAGGTATCGCAAAGGTGTCATTAATGAAGCGCCACAACGTTTCAATACGATAGCCGGCACACCATCTGGACCAACCCCAAAATTATCATTAATGTCCAAGATGAACCTTAAGAAAGTGGCCTCGTCAATATTGAGGTCTTTCATTTCTAATGAGGTCTGCGGAGACTTAGTCTTGTACTGGTAATCACTGTAGCTAATATTACAGTTTCACTGTTGAAGGCAAGGCCGTAGCCAGAAAAACAATTTGGGTGGGTTGGTGGTAGGTTCGGTAAAAAAAAGATAGTATCTCTCTTACATTTGTTTAAATGAATCTGGAGGTGAAAAAACGGTTGTATCCAGGCAGTGCTATAAGCGATACAAACCCTTACATGTGGGTGTTTCTTAATTCAATAGACAAAGAAAAGAAGGTTGATTTTGAGTACTTTGAATTCTTTGGGAATTTTGGGGGGTCCGAACCCTGTTGAAACCCCCACAGGTTACCACCTTGTTTAAAGGCGTTTGAAAGCGATTACAACGAACGAAAAATTTGTTTGCCATATGTTCCAGCCTAATTTTGAGCTAAAATTAAAACATGTGTACACAATTTCACATCATTACAACGCCATAAAAGTGAAGTGTTCCATTACAACTATTTAATGACCCCACGATAGACCCCATCAGTAGAAAGAGAGTTACTGCAATCAGAGTACAGGACGAAGTGGTAGTGATCTGAATCTTATTGGCCTCCGGTTTGACCTTATTACTTCCTCTAATGAAATCGGATCGATACAAATGCCGCATATCAAACTTCGATTTACAAGTAATAAAAACGAAATTTACTAGCCACAATAAGGACATAATGTGCTTATTGTAGGCCTGACTAACAGAATAAATGAATAAAATAGTCATGGCTTTATGCGTGAAAGCAATAAGCATTTCGTCGACGATATTTTATCTTGGCATATTAACGAAATTTTTTTATTATTATTATTGCTACTGGGAGTGAAAGTGCTGCAATGGACGTTAGTCATCATTCCGACATAAACTTTTCGCCACCCCCGATTTACGTGGAAACCATAAGAGCTCAAGTGTCGGAAAATTTTCTTATGCTGTGGCAAAGTGTTAATTAACGAAAATTATCAGAGGCCGAATATAACATTCGATGTATGTCTTACACAACATTGTTGGCCTCCATTTCAGGACTTTCTCTTTATTATCGGACATAAAACGAAATCTTAATCATCACCCACCCAGTATCTAACTTTTCGTCCCAATTATGAACGCACTTTTCCCCCATTCGAAAGTTCCGCTGAAGAAGCAATGTAAGAGATTTATACGCGTACCGAAGAATACCGCATCCCTTAGCTTTTATTCCTCATCTAATGGAGCAACGCCACAATAGGCCACACGGACTAATGTTATTTTTATTTTCGACACCCACACTCCCCTAGTAAGACCGGGTAGTACAGAAATTTCCAGTAATGTGAATATAAAGAAATTTCATAAAATTCACTTTTCCCGGGCACTCAACACTTTTCTTTGTGTCCTCTTCGTGTTGTGTTATAAGAAGAACGCTCAACTCAACTACGGGCCATCCTTGAAAAAGGGAAAAGAAAATGCGGAAACTGAAAATTTGTTTATGATAAGAGCCAACCAGAATAAGGGCGGAAAAGGAAATTTTCATTCTTCGGTCGGTTTTATTGAATGCCTGGTGGAACGCCTTTAGATGCTCAATGGGTTGTAGTACGTATGAGCTTGTTGAGGGGGGAGGTGGGGGTTACTGCGCTGTATCTTCGTAATAAGGTTATAGAGAGTCTTACCCACAGCCAGAATGGGGGCATTAAGGTAAAAAAAAAAATTTACCAGAAAGAAAACTCATCATCCTTCGTACTTCTGATATTGTTAGGAATTTGCGATCGAAGCTACTCGTTGAACCCTTTCTCCGCGATTCTACTGATACTTGGACCGTAGGATTTTCTGCGGGCGGAAAAACAAGAAAATGGAAAATATCAATGGTGGCGATGCCTTCAGAACTTTATGTAATTGAAGGAGCACTGAAAAAGAACATTGAAGAGTGTTGAAACGATGAAAGGTGCTCAAGTTGCCGATGAATTACCGCCTTCTTCGTGGTAAGTTTAAGAAAAATAATGAAAAATGAAATCAACTTCAGATAACAAGTTTTACAACATTTTTGAAAAATTAATTGTTGCAATTAAATTATAACGTAATTGTATATACTTTACAGATCGGGGGATGGTAACTACGATAATTAAGTTTAAAAAGTAAAACGTTTTCCTTCAATTTGTTATTTTTATAAAAAAAATTTAGAACCTACAAATTTGTAATATAAAACTAAAATGATATTTTAATTATTTTCGGAGAAAGAATTTAAGTTAATAAATTCTTAAAACATCTATTTATTACTTAAGCCTGTATTAGACTATAGGCAATCAGTAGCGTAAGCAGAAATTTTTAATGAGAAAGGTTATTGTTTTTCACGAGAGTGAAATCACACTGTAATACAAATACAAAATATACAAAAAAATCTGCCAACAGTCTAGTCTGGGCGCAACTTTATTATTTTTTTGGTAGAAGTTCGGAATGCGTTCAATTCTGAGACGCGGTGTAGGTTACTATGTGACTGAAAACCCAAAAAAAGTTCGGAAAGCGGTTAGAATAAGGTCGCGCTAGAATACTTACGCCGCTGCCACATATAACATATGAATTACATAATTGGGTCATACTCCGGGACGAGGTCTAAGTCGTAGTATAATATCAGTTGTTACGTGATTAGGAGGTTTTTCGTGATTTGGTTTTGGGCCATTAGATGAAATCGGAAATGCATTTGTAGGCGATAATATAAAAAGTCTGTGGAAGTGAAAACCAATCTGATATCTTATCAATCGTAAGAAATATGTCGAAAGCCTTACGTCCTCTTGGAGTTGAATATCTAAAAATACTGAAATCAACTTTTGACGATTATACAGGGTGTTTGGTACTCCGTGCACGACCTTGTAAGGGGTTATTCCTTGATATATTTGGAGAAAAAAATTGTTCCACAGGGTGGGTCAATTTTCAATAACAGTGGAGATACAGGGTGGTTAAGAAAAGTGTTTTTGACCGGTACCCTTACTCACTTAAAACGTTATATCTTGAAAACGAATAATCACAAGGCAACGTGTTATAACTCGTTTTTTAGGCAATCGAATTATCTTTCATTTGATGTAACAGTCTAAATTGTAACTGCATGCAATCTTGAGATATTTACTCGAAAACACCAATTTTTGCTACGTGAACCCTTAAAATTCAGTGATCAATGTAGTTTTTCTCAGAAAACCCCATTATAAACATGTCATTTTAATTTTATTTTTTTATGAGCCGTATTATTACCTACAAAAGCTGCATACATATGTATGAGTTACGATTAACATTTTGGAAGTAATAGGTAAAAATACATATCGCATAAAAATTAAATATTTCGTGGAAATGTTTATTTAAAATAATATTAAAAACGTATATTGTTTGCTTTAGCGAAGTTAAACAGCACTAAAAGAGGTTCGTCGTTATTTTGCATGATAGAGACTGCGATAATGTCCCGTATAAACAGAGGAGGAGTGAAGCCTAAAGTCACCAGAGATGTAAGAAGTGTAATTCTAAAGGGGTATTTGGAACATGACCAAAAGACATGATCGGCAGTCTCATATTAGTTGCAATAGGCGCACAGTGGGCTTGCAGTAATTCCTAGTCGGTTCAAATTGGTATTGAGGCCATTGTGATTAGCAATGAGTCGAGAAAAGAACTACCATTGAGCGGCTAGGTTCTACCAGCACCCTTTGGAACGATGCATGTATTGAGATCATTGGAATTATGGAGTGACAGTATCTACCCATGTCGTCTTCTCGCCAGTGTTTTTGTCCCCTATCTTAAAGTCTTTGTTTCGGAGTCGTCAGGAAGTCTTCTTGCAGCGGATTTGTGTGAGAGGTAAGGACGCCTCTTCGCACGCTAGCTTGTCTACTAGTTCGTTTCCTCGGATACCACAATGTGCTGGAACCCAACCCAGTGTTACTTTGTATCCAACAGGACTCATTAAGATAGAAAGCTCCACCTGTCCCCTCTACTGATTTCGAGCTGTCTGTGTAGAAAATTATTGGCTTTTCATCCAAGGATCCAATGAAAGACGCGAATAGATTACTCGCTATAGGCGGGAGCATGGTCCTAGGGACTCCTTTAACTATTTTGGTCATATCCAATCGGGTTGTAGGTGTGTACTGAACTACTTTCAGGTCATGCTGAAATCGGTGTGGCTTTTGTGATTTTCTAATATTTAGCTCGCATGCTTGCTGATAGACCATACTCAATGCGTTCAATGGTTTACGAGCCTCTAGTTCGGATAAACTTTAATGTAGAATGAGAATATTCAATACATTCGTTCGAATAAAGAATTTTTCGACCAGTGAATAAAATCGAAAACGAAGTGGGGGTACGCCGGCCAAAACCTGGGTTGTTTTCATTAAACCGATACAAGCCCGAATTGCTCAGTTTTGAATCCTCTCCAGCTTTCTTATGTGAGTTTCAGCAGCGATCATACCATACTCCATAACCGATCTTACAGTCGATTTATAGTTAGAAGGCATCATGGGTCGGCACCCCACCATGATCCTGAAACTGATTTAATAAAGTTTACCCGCCGACTACGTTTCTTCGTTTATGATCTATGTGACATTTCCAGGTCAGCTTGGGGTTAAAGTAAACGCCCAGATATTTGAAAAATGAAGACTCTCACCCACACATGGCCCTCGCCTAATAAAATCATTTCATTTCATTTCTTACATACGTCTGTAGTAAGCCTTCAAAAAGTCACCAAGTTTTAACCTTCTGAATGAACCGTTCTGGATAAACGAACCTCTGCATTTCAGCTTTGAATCGTTTCGGACGAAATGCTTTTCCCCACTCTCACATCCCTATCGATAATTTTTTTACAAATTGCTCCACTTCAATAGCTCTATATAAATTCCAAGTTTCAACTTTGTAGCTCAAGCGGTTCCCAAGATAAAGTAACCAAGATTTTTCGACTTAAGCGCTCCACCCCCACCTCCCCTCACAACCATAGCCTTAAAAATGTGGAATGGTTTCACCGAATCTGCCGATTAAAAAATTTGAATAAAAAAGTTAAAGAGTTCGAGCTATGAACCTTTAAGAGCGTTTGTTGATGACGCATTCGCCGAATTTTTGTTTTGCTTTTTAGGCCCTGAAACGTAAAAGTACAAAATTTTGGAGTAGCAATTCCTTTTTTTGCTTTTTTGGACCTTGAAACGTAAAAGTACACAATTTTAGGGTAGACATTTTTTTTTTTAAATTTCAAGTCGACCACAATTATTTTTAATAAGAATTAAGTAAAAATCTATCAGCTTTAAAAGTTTTCGTGACAAAGTCCGGGAAGCGGTCAAAATCATAACGTAACCATTGACTGTTTTGAGTTAAACACCCCAAAAATTACCTTTCCCAAAAAGCGTCCTGGTTAATTTTCTGAATGCTTGCCTTAACTTAAATGTTATTTTTATATTTTGTTTTATGTGCTATGTTTAAAATTAAATTGAATGCATTTTTTAGAATTGGCTACAAACATCATGTTTTAATATAGGAACTATTTTTGACATCGATAAGTATTTTAAAGGCTTTTATAAAATACGAAGTGTCTTAAGGCTCAAATATAACTTGGTTGGCCAAAAGGCTTTCTAGAGATTGGAGAATTCAATTGGCTTAAACTTCACAATTTTACCAATATCTGAAACGAAAATCAATATTTAATTTGCAGAATCAACCAATCACATAGAAAATTAATGAAACCCTCGATATGTCGAGAAAAACACTTTGAAATTCGAAAACAAAGACAGCGTTGACAGCATATCGGTTCTACTAAAGTATACTCGTGTACTTCTGAAATCAATGTCGGAAAATTGGATACGATTTAATCAATTTGCGAACAATGCTTCCTAAATCGCATGGTCAACATTCAAATGAATTCGAAATTCATGAAAAGCTTGAATTCATTTCATTTGCAGCTGCTCTACCTCCCTTTAAATTTCAGTTCAATTCCTTCGAATTTGAAAAATTGATTTTCCGACTTTTGCACACATTACGCAGCCTTTCCTTCCGCAATATAATTCCGATGAGATTAAAACGATTTACAAATACACTACCACCATAAACTTTTCTCATTAGATTTTACACAATTTTCCCAGCTACTAGTTCATTAATTTTCTCGATAGAATCCTTTCATAGCTCGTCCGCAAACCGTTTACTTGCGCTCCCTATTTTACAGCCACAAGGAACATCTCCGCATCCCTAGAAAAATTTCATTACCACGTGATATGAGTGCCAGCCAATTCACATATTATCCTGGAAGCTTAGCATAATCCGGTGAAAAAAGGCGCTCCAAAACTCGTCACCGTAGCTAAATAATATTGTGCGCGCGCGCTGATTTGAATTTTAACATTTGATTTCATTACGTATACAGGGGGTGGGTTTCATCATCCCTATATGGTGTTCAGTACGTGATCGGCTTACCTGAAAGAAAACATAAAGGAAATTGGTTAAAGATAGAGGTAGTAGATACATCGATTTCAATTTATATATTTTTTTTTATCCAGAAAAATCCCTAAGGTAGGCGAAATTTTGGTAAATTAGGCGAAAGAACAATGGTAGGTACTAGATTATTTCATAAACGTGGTTGTGTCGAATATTGAATTTGGCAAATGGGGCGTGGGAAAAATTTCTTTTTCGATAATTTTGAGTTTGTACGAACTAGAAACCTAAAAAAGTCAATTTTTTCTCCAAGTGATACGCAGCTGCCATAATCCAAAATTTATTTATTTTTATAGACTTCAGGTTAACTTGTTTGGCTAGACACGACTTTAATCGCGCCGCGGACTTTGCTCCACAAATAATAATGTTGCGCTCAGATTTTAGTCAGATTTTCGAGATCTCCTCCATTCAATCATTTCTCAATTTAAACCCATCTTAAATTTACTAGGCATCTACCAACAGCGAAACTTGAGAGGAAATTGGTGGAAGTATTACTAAGATATGGGCCATAGTGTCCGAAAAACTAATTTTTTCAATTCGTTTTTGCCAACAAATAAACCACAACTAAAGAAACTATAGCCAGCTCAAATACAGTCATACTGGTATGAAATCCTGGACATAGTGAT
The DNA here is from genome assembly GCA_951812415.1 of Beris morrisii. Classification (NCBI taxonomy): domain Eukaryota; kingdom Metazoa; phylum Arthropoda; class Insecta; order Diptera; family Stratiomyidae; genus Beris; species Beris morrisii. The sequence continues at coordinate 24,626,938 of OX638311.1, forward strand.
ATTGTAGGCAATGAGTCTGCGGACCAGTTAGCGAAAAAAGGAGCTGACTTAAAATTCACAGAATCAGTGCCTTTCTGTGGAATGCCAACAGCTGCGGTAAAAGAAAGACTGTTGGACTGGATTAACGTCCAAGCTGACCTCCACTGGACAGGTATGGTGGGGTGCAGACAGTCCAAATTGTTCTTGGATGGTGACTCCAAGAAACGAACCTCCGATTTGGTTCAGGTTCGGCGCTTGATCGCGCTAATTACAGGACACTGTAAGATTAAAGGTGAATAGTCTCAAAAGTTATTAAGCTGAAGAATTAAATTTACACTCACATGACTGATAATGCGATAGGCTTTTATAATATCGAAAAAAATTGGCCAAACGATAGTACTATTGAGTTAAATGGAAAAAATTCTTACGTACTGCGGATTATGATAAAAGTGCCTTTACGTAAAAAAATAAACAGAACCTTTCGAGAGGCTTAATTTTTAATAGTTTTGACAATAATAAAAATATTTGAGTAGCATCTATGCTTCTGGTGTTATTGACATCCATGGAATAAACGAAAAAAGTGCCATCTCTTTAGCTTCTTGAGATACTTATCAAATACTTTTAGTTGCTACTTAAGTTTTGAGATAGACAAATAAAAACAAATATTTATAATCAAAAATGGCTTTATTGTTTTTCAAAATATTCTCAATGAAGATCAACACACTTTTGCATGCGTTTGAACCAATTTGCGAAACAGTTTTTCCACTCCGATTGAGATACCTCCAAAACACGTGATTTGAACGCATCAACCGCTTCTTCAGCCGTCGAAAAACGATGACCTCTCAATTTATTTTTGATCTGCGGGAATAACAAGAAATCATTTGGTGCCAAATCCAGGCTGTACGGCGGATAACCCATCAATTCGATGTTTTGAATGCTCAAAAACGTTTTTGTTGTCGTAGTGGAGAATGATTCGTCTTCGGCGATTGGTTTCCCTGATTTTTCCAAAAACGTCTGGCAAACAAATGCTGGTGTACCATTCAGAATTCACAATTCTACGTTGCTCTAATGGAACGGTGGCGACATGTCCAGTTACTCCGAAAAAACAGGCGACCATTTGCTTCGAAGTGCTTCGTGCGCGAACAACTTTTGTTGGATTTGGCTCGTCTTGAAAGACCCTTACAGTCGATTGTTGCTTAGTTTCGGGTTCATATGATCCATGATTCGTTGCCTGTCACGATCTGAAAAGACGTTTTTTGAAGCATCGCGATTGAATTTTTTCAACATTTCTTTGCACCAATCGACATGAGCTTTTTTTTGAGTGATTGTCAAATTATGCGGTATCCAACGCGAACAAATCTTTTTGACAGCCAAATGTTCATGCAATATTGAATGTATGTGAGTGGAACTAATACCCAGGAATGCCTCAATCTCACGGTATGTCACATGACGATCTTGCAATATCAGTTTACGCACAGCATCGGTGTTTTCTGGCCCAACTGCCGATTTTGGACGACCTTCACCAAATTCGTCCTGTAGCAAAGTGCGACCACGATTGAATTCAGAAACCCAGCCAAACACGGTGGCTCGAGATGGTGCTTCATCACCAAAAGTCGAAGTGAATTGATCGGCACACTGCTGTTGGCTGAATCCACGTCGAAAGTCATAGAAAATCATCGCACGAAAATGTATACGATTTAATTCCATTTTTCGACCAAGATAAATATTTTACTTTATTATTTTTTAATAATAAAGTATCAAGTATCTGTAAACAACACAAATAACCCTCGTATGACAACAAGTACTGAGTACGTTCACCACTAAAAATGTCAAACTTTACGACGACAATGTCAGAATTGACGTATTCACAACAGTGTTGCCATATCTCAAAACTTAAGTAGCAACCTACTCCATAGGTGTATATGGCGAAAGGACGGACCTTTTCCTACTGCTGCTAAAGAGGGAAAAAAAATTGAGGGTAACAAGGTAGGTTTGAAATTGCAGGTCAATTACAGTATTTATACTTTTTGTTTAAGAAATAATAATGTAAATTTGCGCTATTACTTTTCAGAAAAAAAAAAATAAAAGTTTTCTATTTGGTTATCTCAGTGAAATCCTGGCAAAATATTAGGTTTAATTTTGGAAACAAGATAAAATTTTCGTATTAAATAAACTATCGGTCAAAGTGGATTATTATCGAGCCACGCCTGTAAACAACTTCAATAAAAATTTTAAATATCGCGAGTTCTGCAAATGATCAAACAAAAAAATGGCGGATCTTAGATATGCTCCGAATTTGTAAATATTAACTAGTGTCCCCATTTCAGTTCTAGTTTTACAGCAGACAATTTTATATTAATAAAGAATTCAGTAAGGCTCCAACTCTAAACCTTATGTTCGTCTCGGTAGAGTAGGCTGCAGAAGCCTTAACTTGGAATATGTTCTTAACCATTTGATGTTCCTTTTAAACTGTAATCATAATAAAACTTATCGTTCGTATCTCATTTGATTTATGGCGTTCATAAAGACGAAGGAAAAAAATTGCCGTGTTGTGACACAGGCAGCCAGCGATTTGAAAGACTATAACCTCGAAGACCTCTATCATACATATTAGATTCGACTGTAATAACACTGTTCACAAATTGATATTAACCATCGTGTTATGTCGTTGTGTTTCACCATCTTTCTATCAATATTTAATAATCTTGATATCATCTTGTTGCCCAGCATTTTATCACTACCTAGTGCCTATACGAAAGACAAAGGCGTTGTTTTCTTACGTTACGATCCATTCGGAAGCATATTTATGTATTACGTACAGCTTAGGCCATTCCATGCGAATCTATACACGCAAAATGTTCCGAAGGAGTTGTTACTTATCATAATTTCCGGAACATTAATATTGAAACATTTGCCATAGGAAATCCTTGGTCCATGCAGAGCGTCCTGCACATATCAACGTAGACTATGAGTATGTAACTTTCGTCTTATAGGCACAAGGCCCTATTGCTGCCACATTTTCGATTTGATTAACTAGACGTTAAGTATCGGCTCGTATCAGTAACATCCTGAAGCACATATGACCTAATAAAATTTTAACCAAACGGATATCCTGGTGTTACACTCATATTACTACACGATATGATGGGGCCGAATGGTCATGATATGTGCAAAATATTTTATTTGTAATCAATTATAGGAATTTGTTACACCGTAGATGAATTATCGGCAAACATATTTCACAAGGACGTTGAAATATTTTCCGTTCATACAAGGATACGTGAAATATGCGATCTCGGTTGTACTATCCTTCCTTAAATCTTGTTCATGCCTCAACCTAGAGGCTAAATAGTGGTAATGAATTATCAAATCGTTTCAATCACTTTGAAATAGAAGAAAAATAGTGGCATTGAATATTTATGTTTGCTTTTCTGTTAAAATATCTTAAGATATTTGATTTTGTTAGTATTTTAGCATAGTGTAATAGAACCATGCAATTTCTCTTCTCCTTAAAAAACTATGTACTCTGCAAACAGTCTGGACACAACTTTGTTGTTTTTCTGGGCAAAGATTGGGAAGCGTTTAAAGCCACTGTCAACCGTAAAATATAAATTGGTTTTGGGCCGGGGATATGGTCAAAATCTAAATACAGGTTGTGTCGATGCAGGCACCCTAAACAAATAACTATGGCATATAGCTTCAAGGTTACTTTTTAAGGATTCAAAAAAGTCTCAATCTACCCACCAAAAAATTAAAATTATTTGCGTCAAAGAGTTTGTGAGCTGCTGACTTTGAAACGCATTTGCGTACGACGTATATGGCGGACAGACGGATATCTTTTTTTTTTTGAGGTCTACTAGGACTAAAACGTAAAAATATAACATTTGAGTATAACAAATTTCAGATCGATCGCAATAGTTTCTTAATAAAGAATAATAAAGTAAAATTAAAAGTAGATTATGACTTTCTACCATAAGTACCTGATATGATATTAAAATCTTTAAAGCAGTTAGAACCAATGTAAGAATTGTGCGTGGGGGTGTAAAGGGTATACGAGAGGGTGGAAAGAAAACGATTCTGATTTTTTCGAAAAAATCGCTACGGGTAGAAAGCTAAAAATTTATGACTATATACATAGAGATATAAATACTGGAGACGACAAGACGCCGTTTTTGTATGAACAACTTTGAAGCATTTTGAAGCATTTTGAAGCTTTTTGAAGCATTTTGAAGCAAAATTGGACGTTTTTGTATGACTATATACATAGAGATATAAATACTGGAGACGACAAGACGCCGTTTTTATATGAAGTACTTTGAAGCATTTTGAAGCAATTTGAAGCTTTTTGAAGCATTTTGAAGCAAAATTGGACGTTTTTGTATGGAACGTTTGATGCCAGGTGGCAGTAAATGCAAATAGTAGCCTAGTATTCAAATGTTTGGCGTTTTTGTGTTCAATACCGGAGTATACCATATACATATGTGAGTAAGATGCTAATAGTAGCATAGTGTTTATTGGCGGTCCTTTGCAAGGAATCGTCCGGCTTCAAAACATCTCCAGTACATATATCTCTAGTAGATAGATCATGGCCGCTCCATTATAAGTTTTGCACCAAAAAGGAACAAGGAGCAGTGATCCGATTTTTGTGGTCGCAATCTATCAAATTCGTAGTAATTGTTCTTATTGAGTATTACAGAACGAACGTTTCTTATGTAATTTGATTTTAATTAAACAAACTTTTATACATGCAATTCTTAGTCCATATTAACAACTTTTTCAAGTAAATGAAAATTATCAACAATCGTTAACTTAATGAATTTAGTCGTCGATTATATTTACTTCCAACTCGTATCAACGTAAATTATCACTGATTAATTTTTTCTAAAATGACATATATTTTTAATAATTTTTTTCTCACAGAATAGTTGATTTTAGCGAATTGTGTATAGTGTTTTCTACCTGTGTTGCCCACAAGTAGCCGACACTCCATAGACTTTCGGCTCAATGCGGGAACAGTGTCTTGCCGCAACGGAGTGTCTACGAATGGATTGAAAAGCTTAAGCCTACAATTCGAAGCAAACGCCGAGGACTACTGTCGACAGGTGTTGTGTTATTGCACGACAATGGCCGTCTATATACTGCTGCCCACACTGCTGAAACGCTCCGGAAACTCAAGTTTGAAGTAATGGCTCATCTTCCGTATAGTCCTGAACTTGCCCCTTCTGACTACCACTTGTTTGGTCCACTCAAAGAGGCATTAAGAGACCGTAGATTCACCTCGGACCAAGAAGAGAAGGACGTGGTGCATACGTGGCTCGCTGCTCAGCCGAAAACCTTCTTTTCTGAGGGCATCGGGAAGCGTGTGCAACGATGTATCAAGTGCGTTGAAAGGGAAGGGCACTATATTGAAAAATGATGTTAAGTTCAGTTTCCTAAATTTGAATTGAATAAAAGTTATACCTACATTGCGGATCATTTTTGACTCACCCTCGTACATAGGTGGGGGTGTATTTTTGTATCTTAGGAAGAGCTTATACAAGAAAGTTGAAACTACGTATGTTTATGTAGATGTGCTACAGAAGTTATTTAAGAAAACAACAAAGTTTCAGATTAGTAAAACAGCCGAAAAAAGGGAATTTTTACTATATTTTCACAAATTTCGTCACATCCTTTAGTTACGTCGAAATATCAAATTAATTTTACGTCTAGAGGGCTTTATATTATAGCGTCTGGAACCGGTTTCCAAAATTTTTCGATATTCAATCCCTATGTAAAGTGGTGGTTTCACGAATTCTGATATATTTCTTAGGTCTAATGAGATATGGAACTCGATTTCACTTCTAAATGACATTGGGAAAACAGATTTAAGATTTTTTTGAGATTCAACCCCCTAGAGTGTGGATGGCGTCTCACGAGTTCCGAAAAATATTTTAGGTCTTATGAGATATAGCATTCGTTTTTACTTCTATGGGCTTTATATATATTGATCTAAATATTGGTTTCAGAATTTTGCGATATTCAACCTCTAAGAGTATTTTAAATGATTGCGGTCGTTTTACGAATTCCGTCATATCTCTTGATGAGGTATCGAATTGTCAGGATAAAAATTGGTTTCAGAATTTTTTATATTTAACCCCTAACGTGTTATTCCGATATTTTATCCTTTATGATTTTTTGAGGTTGCAAAATGATAAATTTTCCAATCGTTTAGGCGCCACTTTATTTTTTTTGGGTATACGTTTTATGCTGAAATACGGCGTAGGTTACTATGCGACTGATAACCTAATGAATAACCAGGAGGTTACTTGGAACGTTGTTTTTTATGCTATCAGTCGCATAGTAATCTTTACCGCATAAAACCCATTCTGGAATTCTACCCACAAAATAATAAAATTGCGACCAAACTATTTTGGCAGAGGGACGATTTTTGAGGACCTTCAAATGGAAGCTGATCTGAAGAATGGGATCATCAACAAAATCGATCTTAGCTCTAAATCAAAACTACTGCGTGTAAAATTTAGAATTTTTTGGGTGAACCAAATATTGGGCTAAAGTCCGTATTCCGGAAAATAAGTGCATTTTTCATGGAATTCTGTTTGTAAGCTTTTTGAAACAGTAGCACGAGTTCAATCGTTAATGAATTTAGCATCACAAATTATATTAAACATCTGGATACCCAATTTTAATTTGCTAGATCTACGCATTCTAAAGATATTAGGCGTTTGAATATATGGTATTTGCTAAGCGATCGGTGGACAACAAGCGGATTTGGGAGTGCGTCCTATTTTCTGTATTCTATAGATTTCTTTTACGATTAGGGTGGGCAAAAAGAGGCGTCGGTAGTCTAGTGCTAGCGTACTAGTCTATCAACCAAAGGTGGTGGTTTCGAGTCCTGCTGATAACATAGTCATACGCTATACCCAGATTCTCTTATTTTTCAACAATATCCATTTTCAAAAATTTCTTTCCTAGCTCCACACCTGTGCACTCCTCCATGGTAGGACGTTAGTCTATTTTCCAAAAAAAACAAGTTTCAAAAGACAAACACCATCGGCCAAGGACCGATTTGGGATGGTGTGCCACAGAAGTAGAAGGTAAAAAGACTGAATGGCACTACATTAGTATTTCATCCATATTTTGTCCACAAAAGTTAGAATCCAACCACATCTACTAAAATCAATTTAATGAACCCACACGTGAACTCACGGTCGAAAAGAGCAAACAGACAATCAACCCTCTAATCAAGTGAATTGGCTAATCAATTTCATCGGCCATAACAAAGTATTGTAAATATTTGCTTCTATACTATAGTTCTGGTCACTAATTAATACGAAACTGGAAACTAAAATTAAACTTTACGTGTACGAACAACACGTTGACATTAAATCGGAAGCTCAAAGGGATACAACGAAAACAACCCCATAAAATCGGGCTCGAACTATCGGAGCGAATATAAATCACGGTTGACTGCCTTAAAATAACATTTTACTATATTCTTAATCACATCAAGGATATTATGATATTATGTATTTTACGATAATCTAAAAAGGAAGCGTCTTCTTGCCGCAAAATTAGTTTATCCCGAACTACCCGACTCCACATATGTGAGAGTTTCATGGCAATAAAAGCCAGCTTAGCTGCTGCGAAAATGAAAATTTTATTAGCCCGTCCATTCCTCTGCACCGGAAAAAGGACGTTACGATATTACGTGTAGTTCTCAGGTAAAATAAAGTCCAGTATGTAAATCTCTGGAACTTATAGTAATGAAAACGGAATCCCCAGAAGCTGCTCGGAACAAATTAAAGTCCTGCGGAGTCAGCTTGCTGTAGTTCTGTCCAGAGGGCATAAATAAGCAAAAGTGTTGTGGTAGCATCTGGACATCATATCCGAAATAACTTTTCGAAGTAAATAAATAATGAGCATGATACCTACGACTATTTGTTCCCAAAAGAACAAATGATAAGTACTAGTAATTTATCAAAAGTTTTGGTTAGCCATCTGATCTACACGAAAATATGAAATTGACGACCTGGGTTTCAACTGAGGAAAATGAATCATCCTTCGAATCTCCTCTGCCATCTGATGACCTATCTTTTGAACAAATTTGGTGGATTGGGGCGCGGATAGCAATTATTCAGAGATTTGGCCGAATGATCCATCCATCTGAAGGAGATACTTGATTCGAGCTGGGAATATAAGGCGGATGGGATGGCCCTGTCCAGATCCGGTCAAGACAACGTAATAATTTCTTGTTAATTCACAGGACCAAACTTAATTGTTGTCAATGACATTTGAGACGATGTTACAGTATATCCGATTCACTGTGGAACAGGATTAAACTAACAGAAGAGAGCCAGGTCGGATTATAGATAGGACGGTACATCATAAATAACATAAATCACTTAGACGATATAACAATAACTTTACGTTGACAAGACAAACGATTAATGCTGTCATATCGGTTTAGTTAAGGGATACGTAAGACGAGACCGAATTGAGCCAGGAACTAACAACAACCCTCAGTACAACTCCCAATAGTGTCACTTTAATTTTACACGTCCTGACCAACGATGCTTCAGTCAGTTTATTGTGCAAGTAACACGAAATGTAACCAGGATAAGGAGGGGTGGTGTCCTTTCTCAGTACTCCTTGACCGAAGGATATTAATTAAGTGGTCGAAATAAATCCCCATGTAATCTCTGATAAAGACAGCTTGTGGGTTGGAACTTAAGGCACCCGGCTTACTGTCGCACTAAACCGCGTACAATTCGATCTGCAAACATAAGCAACAGTTGGCCTTGTCAATCCCTTATCGGCGAGTTCTACGAAACTTTTCTCCGGAAAGTCTTAATCGAGGGTTTTAGTGTGGTTTTATCGAAGGAAAAATGATCCCGTTTCGTCGAAAGTAAACCTCGCGAGAGAGACGGGGAATTTTTCGCAAAATAAGGAACGATGAAAAGTTTCCCGAGGGTTGTGTTTATTAAAAGGACGATTTTTGCTCAAGTATTCAGAATTCTTTGGTGAAATTCGTTTTAAGACGCATGGAAAACTCATTTCCGGAAAAAATACTTGCCATGATTACAGAATCCTTGGATAAGAGACAGCTGTCGCTCTTTCAAAAAAGGGAAGATGTCTGTGATTTTCGATGGCGACTGATATTAGACCATATTAATCCTTCCTCCAGTAGAAATTTGAAACGTAAGGAGCGCACGCGAATGAGCAATGTCCTTGATGAAACACCAGAATGGTTGCAGATAGGGGTTTTAATGAGCATACTTTTTGAAACAAGATATCCCTTTTAAATAAGGTGCTCCAATAGAAGGACCAAGGTAGGTTAGACTCCTTTGGACTTCAGTTGAGCTCTTTCACCTTTCTACATTTGGCTCTTCTTAAAATCTTACAAAATAAATTAAACATTTTGACACATGTTAAACGCGAAACAAGTCTGTTCTGGGAGATGTAAACGTCTTTTGAGATTTTGAAATCTAGTTGTCGAAAGCTAGCGATGTAAGTCAGCAATAAGAAGCAATAAAAAAAATCTGCCAACAGTCTGGACGAAACTCTATTATTTTTCGGGTCAAAGTTCGGGAGCGGTCAAAGTCGGAGTATATCACCAGTTGTATCGAGATTATGAAGTTTTTTGAAAAGTTAATTTTGTTCTTAAAATAAAAATATTTAAAATAGAGATTTTTAGCCGATTAAATATTGAAAAAGGCCGTGTAGAAGTAAAACTGAATTCGATATATAATCAGAGTTAAGCAGTATGTACGAATCTGTCAAAACATATGCAACCACACTTGGGGGTTGAATATCCAAAAAACCTGAAAGGAGTTAATAGATAAATATGAAGACAAAAGGAGAAAGTAAAAACAATTCAATTTCTGATAACTTTCGTGAAAACGCGTTCAACCCTTTTTTACCCTCTTAGGAGCTGAAAAAGGAAAAAACTACTCAAGCCCGTGAAAGTGAAAAGATATTGGATATCTGACCAGACCTGAAGGATATGGCGGAATTCGTGAAAAAGTATACAACCACTTTACACCCCCTCAGGGGTAGTATTTAAAAAAATCCTGAAAACACTTACTAGGTATTTATATGAAGAAGCCGTAGAATAAAAATGAATTCAATATTTGGGAAGGCCTAATAGATATGACGAAAATCGTGAAAATATATGCATTCCATTTTCAATGATCATTTTTTTCACCCCCCTTCCAAACGCCAATATATATTTAAAAAAATTTTTTATCTAAATTACTTTTCTAGTTAATTTACATATAAATTCCGAGTTTCAACTTTGTAGCATAAGCCGTTCTATATATAGGAAAACACCCACTACCCCGTAACATACTACCCTTATAAAAAATTATGTTTTTTCGAAATGCTACTACTATAGCTCTATCTAAATACCAAGTTTCAGCTTTATATTATTCTAGGTTCTCGAGATATGAAAATCAGAACCTTTTCCTTTTCCTCTCACCCTCAACACCATCATACTAGTCTATTAGGCCTTCTGAATTCATAGGTGGGTGTGGAAACACTACATTCGTGTTCAACGTGACTTCCTTTCACTTGCGTCCTAAAGTCGCCATCGACTAGTAAATGTTCGAAAATAAATGCCGACAATGAATGTCAACACGTTTGCTGGTTGCAAACAAAATATCTTAGTATTTGAGAATATTATTTGGCAGTTGTGAGGAGCGATTCAACTCGTTCACTCTAACTGGTGTGGCGATTTGGTGCACGCGACGCGACTGTATCATCGCCTGTATCACACTCATCGCTTTCACTGTAACTCCGCTTTAAGTCTCTTTGAGTGAAATTTTATACAAAAGAAGAATACGATGATTCCACTCTAATACATGTAGATTCAATAATTCCACTCCAATCTAATTACATTTTCACTCAAAGATTGGAACCAATCTACTTAAAGACTTAATAAATTGGAACAAAAATTTCATTCTGAATTTCACTCATATTTAGGTTAGTAACGAGGTTGTAAACAATATTTTCAGAAAATTCTAAGCTAGCTGCGAATATTGCGACAATCCACTATAAATTAATATTTCTACCTTGTTTAAGTTATGTAAGGGTATTACTAACTAATTTAGTTAAGTTAGGTTAAGTTCAATATTAAGGTCTTCTGTTGTTAATGTTCCCCTAAAATTATATAATTAATTTCTATAAACATCATATTCTTACATGTTCCCTGGCAGCTCGCTCAACGTAATGACATCACTTCCAGTAGCCACGCGTCCGAGAATTCAACTGGGAAAACATCTGCATACTTCTTCTCGACTCTTCTCGCAAGAGAAGATATTTCTCGGAGCGGGCGCAGTATATAAGTATCGCAGAGTTTGCATACGACTCAGTTTATACTGCACAGCGATCGACAATCAGTTCAACGCGATTTCGATTGGAAGTAGCGATCGATTTTGTGATTAAACAGTAGATGCGTTTTACTTGAAATCCCGGCGAACCCTAGCACGCAACAGTATCTTACCTATAGTTGAATTTCACTCAACACCAAATAAATCATTCTATAAAGTAGCCTTTTAGTGCTATTCAATTACCTCACAAAATCCGTATTAAACTCGTCACATAAAAAATTAATTCCAATATTCAGATTTTCCACAGAATTTCAATTGGGTTAATAGATCTCTACCCGAGAGCGTTTAAATCCCCTAGCTTTCCGATTCAACGCAATTCAATTCGTAATTTCGTGACTTTGATATGACCAGAGTACTGTATAACTGATCCCTGGACTGTATTACCAGACACGTATTATGGGATGGATTACCTTGGAGCTAATTGCTATTTCTGCATAAATTCGGTCAGGTGTCCGATTGTAACATCAGTTGGTCTTTATAATTCCGGCCAACTCGTTCCGGTTTAAGTAAGGATGTGTGTATAAGGTATGCACGTTTGTATCCAGAAGTTCGCCTAACTATTATTGAAATCCAGTGATTCAAACCTAAGCTTCCGTAGTCCTTTTAAGCATTTTCACATATGTGACGCTACATGAAAGCCGTACTACTCGACCTGAAGGAAATCCTTTTTTTTCGTCCTCTCTCCCTATCTACAACTTCCGCGTTTCCTTCTACGTTACCTGAAATCACTCTATTATAACGTCAAGTACTTACGGAAAAGATCTAAAAGGTTGCTCCTATTCAGTTCGGTACAAAGTCCTGAAAATGGGATTGCAAAGACCCTAAAGGATTATAAAATGTGAGGAGACCGAGTAAATTGTGGTTTCGAGAAGACTAAATAAAACCTGAGAAATGAACAACATCCCCAAAAAAAACCGACAAGCTATCGCATAAGTGTTGAATTTCGTGCGGATCAAATGTACATCCGCAGAATGAGGGTGGATTCCGATGTCACAAGAAGGTACCACGATTTAAATTTCCGCAATAAGGAATGTCGGATTTGAATGAAAGGTGTCAAAAGAAAGTGGTTTTTAGTATTTGGTGAATAATTTCATTAGATAAGATGGTATTAAGACGCCAGGACGATGGGATCATCACAGAAGTTTCATCCAGAGTAGACAAGAATCGGTTTTAGTACTTGTGTAGGTCTGCCTAGAAATCTACACCAGTATAATTTGAATAGCTTAACTTATGTCAATTAGTGACATGAAAAGGCAAATTTAACAAGAAAAATACGAGCTGGATCTCACTTCCGCCATTACGGAGGACTGACTATCAATTTTGAATGGAATTAATGAGGTAGAATGTGATCAATTTGTTCGTAGAAGAACGTAGTTAGTGACTCGTGTGCGCTGGGCGTACATATTTCAATCCGACATTTATTACAAGTTAGAATAGTTTTCTCATTTCAGGCATGAAATATGGGAACATTTGTAATTAGTTGTGTTTCTTATACCTTACATCTGCATAATGTCTGTCCATGGTATTTAGCTCAAGAAAGCCTTGTAATATTTACATCCAGAAATAATTAGTTTTGTAATTGTTGCTGGTCCTTGAGAACAAATGTCCGTATTTGTTCAAGACTAATTGCGGTAACTGGCGTGCAATTCAGTTCTATTGAAATTTAAATATTTCCCTGTCGGCATTATACAAGTTGTAATTGCAATTCGGAGTGAAGCAGAGAATGAACTAATTTTTATTACGTACATTGTACACCTTGAGAGAATTTCTCCGCCCAGGCTCAGATCCACCGAAATCCCATTCATCGCTTAACCGGTAGTCAAGAAGTCGTTAGACGTTCAAGTGTGGATATATCTAAAACGCGCGCCTGACTTTCAAATTAGTGCTCACCCGCAGTCTACAGTGAAAATTTATGAAATCTGATTCAGTAATAAACTAAGTTTTTCAATAAAAAAAAGGTAAAATTTCACTAAAGTGGTCAAACTTCAAACCCAAAAACAATTCCTTAGGATTGTTTGATTCAGTTCCATAAACAATTTAAGGCATGGTGTAGGACGCGGGCATTTTTCACCTAAAGTGAAAAAAAATACACTTTTAAGAACTTAATTAAACTTAACACATTTCACACCAGCACTACTATTGCCATATTCAAATGCTAAGGTATTGTTGCGAGCTAGGGGTTTGCCAGGATTTCAAGTAAAACACGATTCGTTTAAAATTGGTAGGATTAGTAACGTTTTTTTATTCGCATTCAATAATCGCACTAATAACCGCACTCATGGCAATATTGTCTGATCTTATGTACTACTTGATCACTGTTTGATCGCTGCTACCAATCCAAATACAAATACTTTCGCGAGGCACTCACTTTCGTGTGTCGTTTTGCTATACCGTAGTACAAAACTGTTTTGGCTGCAAACTCTGTCGTGCTTATATACTGCATGTGTTGAGTCGAGAGCATTCCGGAATATTCTGTGGGGTGTGGAATATTTGAGAGCTGTTCGAGAACAATTCCAGCAGGGCAAAAGTATTTGAGAAGAACGTCAAACTTTCTAGAAGTTTTGATATACAAAATCTTTGCAGGGCAATAGATAGTTGGAGCGTAGTGCGATTTTGTAAACATCGACGCGAAATAAATCTTCATGTTAAACAATTTATAATTTCTAAAAATTTTGATAAGGTAATGCTGGTGTGAAATGGCGGTGTCAAGCGAACATATTCATTTAGACATTGGCTCACATCCAGCATTTAGACCGCAGCCTATAGATACCTCAAATTCGACCTAAATTATTTTATGTTTTTTATCGCATTTTATTTTTTTTTTGCATTTTAATTAGTGATATGCAAAAGATACAACAATTTGTCAAGGCATGTGTGGAATGCGTTCCGACATAAGATACTACTGCAGATATTTAGTAATTTAGTCTCTGAATTTACTGATGAGATATTTTGATGGACTAAATACGACAGCCCAATTTTAGATCTCTATCGGTGTAAACAGTTGGCGATTGGATCTACTTTAGGTCACGATATAGGTCAGGCCACGATCAGGTCGCTGGGTGTAAACTAGCTCATTAATTGCCTTCGGTTAAAAAATTCGTGAAGCATTTTTCAGTTGGACTTCGATAGTGAAATTATTAAAAAATAAAATTATCTACACCAAACAACCTTGCAATAAATAATTTGTCTACCAAATTGAATCCAAAAAAATTTAATTTCCATTTAATTTAATAAGAATTAATTAAAATACATTACATAATAAAAAATCTGCCAACAGTCTGGGCGCAACTTTATTATTTTTTGGGTAGAAGTCTGAAACGTGTTTAAGACTGAGATGCGGTGTAGGTCACTATGCGACTGATAACCTAAAAAATAACGTTCCAAATAGCATCCGAGTTATTCTTTAGGTTATCAGTCGCATAGTGACCAAGACCGCATTACTCTAGCTCTTTACATCAATAAAATTTTAAACTTTTTTTTTGCTTTAATTACTCCTGTGTAGTTTCTAGCGTATGCTGTTTTTGAGATATGAAAAACCATTCCCACCCCCGTACCTTGCTACCCCTATCAACAATTTTTTCTAGGATACTTCTACAGTGACTCTATATAGTCGTCAGTTTTTAGCTTTCTATGCTTTGCGGTTTTCGAGAAATAAAAATCAGAATTCTTCCCGTTGCACCCCTCCTACCGCCACCCTCTTCGCCAGCACCACAAACAATTCCTTTCCTGCTAGAAGTCTACTCGGCCTAACTCCTGTAAAATTTCTAAGATCATATCTGATACGGTTCTTGAGACATAAAAATTAAATTTTTTTGAAAAATGGTTATCTCTCCACTTTCGTACTCCACCTCCCCTCTTAAAATTTTTCAGTAGACTCCACTTGTGATCTTATATATAGAAACCAAATTTTATCTTCCTGGTACATTTGGTTCGGAAGATATTGTAATCTAAAGTTTTTCACCCCTCACCCCTACACTCCACTTCTCCTCTTAAAAATGTTAGCCCTTGTCTACTCTCCTAGTATCCCTTAAGATAACTACAAAGTTTCACTCTTCTGAGATCAACGGTTCAGGAGATATGGACTTTAGAATGCTTCAATCCCAGCTTTCAAACGTTTCGGACATATTGTTTTTCTCCCCACTCCCACACTCCTCAACCCTTATCACCAATATTTTTGCAAATAGGTCCACTATCATAGTACTATATAAGTTCCAAGTTTCAGCCTCCTACCATAAGCAGTTCCTGAGATTTAGAACCCAAAATTTTTCGTCTAAAACGCACACCCCTCCTCCCCCCTTACACCCCCACCACCACCCCCAAAAAGATATCAATCGTAGGGGTTCATCTAATCTACCCACCCTAATAATTTCAACTTAATATCTCATCGGGTTTGTGAGATATGCGCCTACAAACGGTTTTGCGTACGGCGTACGGCGTCTACGGCGGACAGACAGACATTTTTTTTTGCTTTTTTGGAGTCTACTAGTCCTAAAACGTGAAAATACAAAATTTCAGGGTAGCAAATTTTTTTGAAATTTCAGGTCGATCACAATACTTTATTATTAAAAAATAATAAAGTAAAATCCAAAATTAATAAATTTTACGCATCGCTACACTAGGATGCCTCTATGATAAATAGTCGTTCATTTTTGTCTGCTATACTCAGCAGTCTCGAGAAAAAAACACCGTTTTACCTTCGCCCCATTATTCCCTACACCCTCACCAAAAAATTTTCCTCTGCTAGAGATGTACTGGCCCTAATTCCTTCAAAATTTTTAAAACCATATCTGGTACGGTTCCTGAGTTATTGATATTGTTTTTTTTGAAAACTTGCTATCCTCCCACTTAATTTTGGATGTTTGAACGAATATGTAAGACTAAGTTTGTTGACGGGAAAAATTGTCCTACTTCTTCGGAAAGCTTCCGTACAAAAAGTCCTTAAAACACGTGTTCAAGATAACATCAGAATGCAATTAAGTTACAACATTGACGTTTTGTATACGTTAGTTTTCCAATAGTTTCAGTTAGAGTAAGGGAGTTTATATGAAGACAATCCTTTGAATGCTTAGTGTAGCCGCCATACAAAAGTCCTATTAAAAATGCCCTCACTCAATTTACAGAACTAACTATAACTACAGAAATCGTTTAGCAACGAAGTTGAAATTTTGTACAAATTAGTTTTGAGTGAAAACAAACTCAGCGAAATCCTTTTATTCGTTCGGGGAGATCTCATACAAAAAGGCCTTCAAATACGTGTTGAGAATATTGGCCGATAACATCAGAACGCTTCAAGCTAGAAATTGGATAAAGAAAAATTTGTGTGAAGAAATTCGAGTTAGGTCTTGGTGTAACTGCCATACAAGGACCCTTGGAAAAGTGAGCAATAAACTTTAGAAATCCTCAACTTAGAGTGGGTTTAATGGAGGGCGTATCGCTGAAGGTAAGCGAAATTTATCAACTGTTTTTATTTTTTTTTGGATCAAAGTATCTAATAAAATCAGCACTTCTTTTTATTATAATAAAAATAAAAAAGGAATGCCTCTTGATATTTTCATTTTCATTTAATTTTGTAGTTAAGCGGCATTATTCTGATTTCGTTTTTTTATATAATAAGCAAAAAAATCCATCCACTGTTCACTGTTTCGGTTTATTATTACACAAAAGGTTTTTGATTTGAATATCCTCTTGAAATTCCGTAACAAGATATTACAAAGAAATGACTAAGAAATGTTATCTATGCGTTACGAAAAGTGTAATACTTTGAATAGGAAAATGGAATCTCTGAATAAGATTTATCTTGAAAGGCACGCTATATGGGCAGAATCCTGCTCCATAATGCGGAATAGGCTCGATGTACTACAAGGGTATTAATAGACCTGAACTTTCCCAAGCATAGCACAATATTCGTTCATCTCGTCACGGCCAGAAAATACTAAACAGGGTCCCTCGCATTGTTACACATGTTACCTACAACATACTCGAAACATACAAAAGATTCCTTTTTTCCTAGCTCAGGTTTCGATGGGATATTTCAACACCCACGAAAGGTTAATAGGAGATGATGATTTCGCCCTATTGTAGTAGGTCTACAGATGTGAAATTATTACGATTATTGTGCTTTAATTTCAGGAAAAAAAATCTTCGAAGTGATTGGTGGTTCATTTATTTATTTTTCTCTAAGTTACTAGTCATAGGAGAAGATTGTAATCCAATACCATACACATGTCCTTTTGTTTCCTCACGTTTCCAACATATTGGATATCATTTGTTGATTTCGTTTCGACAAAAAAAAATTGATAGAACAAAGATAAATATAATTAATTCGGGTTTTGATTTAAGGCAAACAGACCGCCATAAAAACAATTCTATCGCATCAAATATAAACAGATAAACATATTCGATTTGAAACTTTTGACATAAAGTGGAAACAAATCGTTTAAGATTATTCGATGTGGATTCCAAGATTCCCCTTATGTCTGGGAAAGTTGGCTAAATTGAGAAAAAAATATTTGAAGACTTTTAAAAAGTTAAGAAAAGTTGAAATTGTGTTTTTCTCGGAAGGAAAACATTAAAGTTTTATTTTGAATTATTGCGAAGATCATTTCTACAAAGCAATTTGGACAAAGTGTTGTTCTTTCTTTAATAACTTTGAAAAGCCTAAGTGATTCCATACAACTAGAACCTAAGATAGAAGCATTGACAAATTTACGAAACCTTACTTAACAAATAGGAAACTGTTAAACAACTAGTTTAAACTGTCTGAATCGTTGGTAATCAATTTGATGAAAACTGTGATCTTATTAAACCCTTCTCAATGAGATAACATAATGTCATTTTTTTTTCTTATAATCCTTAAAACTTACGAGTATTCATATTGCTGTATGGCATACAAAAGAGCTCCATTAATGTATAGTTCTTGAACCCTACAAACCAAATTGGCAAACGGATTATCACTTAAGGCCGAATCTGCTACGGTTTCTTGGTATTGCTGAGTGCTGATATACGTGCTGTATGGTATACAACACAATATTACTCATTATTCTCTTCATGAAATCTGTAGAGTACTTTAAGTTTAATCCAGCCCAAAAGTTTGTTACGCATTGAATGAAGCCTCGGATGAAAAAAGTTATATATTAATTTTTGTTCATTGATGGCTAAAACCTGAAGTTCACTTGCATCTGTCTGTCCGTACATTCGGATAACTCAATAACGCCTTGACCTAGGATGCTGAAATTTGGTCAGAACTCATTAAATATGATTTGGGACTTAGACTTTGCTGAACAGGCGAATTCATTCTACTTCATTGGGTAGCTACCATAGAAGAGTAATTAAAACACATGTTAGCGAATATTAAGAACCGTTCAAGCTAGGAATTTAAAATTTAAAAGTTCCAGACACGGAATTGAAAGCTTTGTCCTTAAGAAGTGTTTGTTGTTTTCCGGCGTCAGAGGAGTTTCTGGTGTGAAACCCCAACACCAATTCCCCAACTGGAGATTGATCGCTGTCCTGGCTACTGCCATTGAGGACATGACAGTTTGAACTCCTCTGATGCCGGAAAACAACAAAAACTTCTTAAAATTTGCTTCCATGGCTTCTCACCTTGAAAAATTCCATTCTCAACTTTGTCCTTTTCTTTCGAGTTCCAACCGTAAATGGGATGCCTTATTGATATCCAACTACAACATAAATAGGAGCTAAGTATTTCATTTATAGTAGAATACGATTGGAAAATATGAATCTAGGTAACATTTTTGTTTAAAAAGGTACTGATAATTTCAAAAAAATATAAAAAACTTAAGTTGTCTGGAAGCTCTACCATGCAGAAAATAGTCCCGGTCAACAATCAAAATGTGTATTTCAAAACAGGATCTGGAACTGGATCTTGATCGAGAAAACTAGAAGTCTTCAATATACGCAATATTCAATATATAGCAACCCGTGTACATGTGGACAATTGTAATTTTTTCCCATAGACACTGCTATATCTTTAATTTGCTTTAATTTGTTTTTATTTTAATTTTTTTTTAGTGCCTAGGAAGATATTCGTTTTTCTAGAAGTTGTTAGTTACTATTTTCTGGTACAAGATTTTTAGTTATAGAATGTTTTAAGAATTGGAGCTTTCGTCCACTGGTACACGTTGTGCAATGTACCTATGGACATAGGTAAATGTACCTATAGACGCGCTTGTAATTGAAGCCAGTTTGAATGAAACAAATTTTTAACAGAAATTAACAAAATTATTTATTACAAAAATAAAAGTAAAATCTTTTTTTAAAACAAATAATAACAAATTTAAAACTTATGGACAATACATATGTGTACCTATGGACAGTCCAAAAGTACAACTAAAATCTTGTCCACACGTACAATTTACGACACTCTGAACAAAACCCTTCATAGAATTTTATCTATTTAACAAAAAGGTCTCCCGATACAGTTATAATGTAAATAATATTTAATAAACTTCACACAGCATAAAGATTAGTAACGAAATCGAGTTTTGAAACTTAAAATACATTGAGTAAAAGCTCTCCGAAATTTAATTTTATCGAGAATTTTTTTTATCAGCCTAGAAAAATGGAACCGTTGAAGAATGCGAAATGACACTTAGTGAGGGTTACCACATATGAAAAAAAAAACCCTCAATACGTTTTCAAGTACTTGAATTTGGGCAATACGACAGGTACAACCGTCCATAGGTACACGGGTTGCCGCTACACATAAAAATTTTAGGCTCTGGTCTCGCAGTATTGAATTGGATTTGAATTAAATTCTAAAAATTGCTACGATGAATGCCGTCAGTTGGAATTCAGACTTAAGGGAATTGAGTACTAAATACGGTCGAACAAGAATTGTTATTTTTCTATTTAGTAATTTCTTAACAATATTGTATCGCAATTGCATCAGTACTTAGAAACAAGTTTTGAAGCAGTTCTGTATTTCAGTAGTGAAGAAATGTAGAGATTGGTACTAATTACCACCGAAAACAGAAACTGTGACAGGATGCTATGAGCCTTGGAATTCGTGACATTTGACTGTAGAATAAATTCCTTGCTTTTCTGATTTTCTGAGTAACCTGAACTATTCAAAATTGGTAAATCTACATTTTTCATGTTAAACTCCTACCTTTCAAATAAAGAAAAATTCTTTCTTACAACTGGAGATTTATAAATTCTGAAAGTCAGTACTAGGCCAGTACTAGCAAAGATTGAAAATAATTAAGTAGGGGAGAGCGGGGAAAAGTGGGCTAGCAAGGTAAAGTGAGCCCCTTTAAAATACCTAGTTTGCAATAGCGCCATCTCTTAGCAAAATAAATTATACAATAAAGCTTCATTAATTGACCACAATGCACTATAAACAAAATCCACTTTAATTACAGTTTCTTGAATTTTTCTCATATTACGATTTTCGTACCGTCTGATGTAAACATCAGCGTTTAATAATTGCATTAAAAAGAATTGTTAGCGAGTGAAAATTGTTTGGAACAGTATCCTTGAGATCGGCGTACGGATTGTGAAATTGGAAAAGTAAGCTTTGATGATTATTTAATAAATATATAAATTTTAGCAGATACTTGCTGTTTAACGTTCATTCGGGGCAAAGTGAGCCCCAGGCACATTTTACCCCATACCAATATAATTTTGTTTGACAATTAAAAATAATAATCTTAGCATGGCTAGAACATGCAACAAAAAATTAATGCAACAAACGTGGACTGAAGTTGCGATGAAAAATACAATAGCTTCTATTGCTGAAAAAAATGAACAGTAAATATTTTGGTGTTCCAGGGCTACTCTTCAAAGCACAGTACGCTCTCAACACACTTAATTTCGTTTGAATTATTAAAATCATACTGTTTGTCTTAATTTATCCATTACCATATTCTTTCGCTCCAGTTTTGGGTGAAATTTCTATACCCCTTGGAAGTGGTCACTTTACCCCGGTAGTGTGCACTTTGAAGTAAGTATAGAAAGGAGTACTTAGATATCAATAGCAATAATTTAACTTCTCGAATAACTATATGACTAAGCTAACATTCTAAGCTATCGATTTTGCGAAAAAAGGATTTTATAACTATTACCTATTTTACAGAATCTCGGTACAAACCTTAGGGGGTTCACTTTGCCCCACTCTCCTCTACACATAACTGGACTGTTTTCCAATAAGTTACTCAGTGCTTTAGTGCTTTAAGGTATTTTTTTAGAAGTATATGGTTTTGAGTTCAAATAACAAAAGTTACGAAATTTTCATAGGTAGTGGACAAGTACAATTACAAAAGGAAGAATATGATTGTATTTTTAAATTAGCAGGTTCGAAATTTGGCCAATTAGCGAAACTTATACAATTTCACGGCAATCTTGATTGTTGTATACTAAATGCATAACTTTATCTTATTTATATTAAACCACTGCAAATAAAAACACATTTAAACTGAATGAAATTTACTGGTTTTCATTGAGACACCACTGTCAAGATAGTGAATTATATAAATAAATGCAATAACTTTGATTTTTCGTATTTATCTCTCAAAGGTAATGTTTTGAATAATACTGTTACGTGTAAGCCTGGCCACCGCGCAACTCGATCGTTTCACATAATGAAAACAACAACAACCGAATACCTAGTTGAAAA
This sequence comes from Beris morrisii, assembly GCA_951812415.1. Lineage (NCBI taxonomy): Eukaryota > Metazoa > Arthropoda > Insecta > Diptera > Stratiomyidae > Beris > Beris morrisii. The sequence continues at coordinate 24,648,937 of OX638311.1, forward strand.
ATAACCCAATCAGAAATAAGGTGAAACAGCACGGTTGTATCTCTCTTCTTATCGAATGCTCTCCAATGTACTAGAATCCAATTAGAATCAAAGTCGAAAGATCTCAAGCTCAATTGAACCTTCTACATACACCACTGAACGAAGATCAAAATCTCTAAAGCTTTCTAGAACAATCCACACGCATCGAACATTCAAGTACATCCTAGACTGCAACCGGCTAGTATATAAGCAGGTGAAGCTTTCAGCAAAGACACAGTAATTTTTATTACGTCGACTGTGACAGCCAGCGTGTATACGCGACCGTGTTGAGAGAGAACGAAAGTGAACGAGTCAAGCGATATATGGTATAAGCGGGCGGTATTGCCATACAGTGCGAATTATTGTGCGAATAGAATTTAAAGTGCGATTAATAAATAATCACTTATTTTTATTTTAACCGAATTGTGTTTTACTTGAAATCCCGGCGAACCCCTAGCTTGCAACAATACGTTGTCACGAATTCCGCTATATAATTTAGGCAATTATTGAATTATTATATGCTATATATTATAACCTAGGCAATTATTGAATTGTTTTTAATTTGAAGAATTTTTTTTAATTTTTTCTAATAAAAAGTATGCGTTCGCTGTTCCATTTTTAAAAAATAGCGAATGAAACGTTTTTTTTAATATATCGTTTTCCAGCACACACAGAGAAAAACCCGTTTATTTAATTTTTTGGTGTGAATCCTTTTTTATATTTCCACAAAAAACTACAACTCAACTACACTACTCAATTTTGCTCGATCATAAAAAACCAGAAATTTATTGATGAAGTATTATTGATAATGCATTTTTGTTTTCACATAAGTTTAAAAGACTCATGGTATTTTATGAACGTGAATTCCAAACCCAACTCCCAATAAACCCGTAGTTTCCGAATACTTATCGTGACTATTCGTATGAACTACAGATTTTGCGACGCCCCACATGTAGTACAAAAGAATTATGGAGTCGTACCGCAGTATCTCGACTAAAAACAATTTCATACATTTTATATATCCATAAATTTTTCTTTCGAATTTTTTTTAAATAAAACACTTAAAATTTCATGAATTCATCTTTTTTTATTCGGGTAAATTTTCAATTTTACTGCGAACGATCAATAATAGATGGCTGAAATATTGAGGGCTAGTCAATAAACAAAATCAAAAATCGTTAAGAAATTATTTAAAAAAATATAATTTGTTAAGTTTTAAAATATTTTAAATTTACCTAAATAAGTGCTGTTTGTCAGAACCCAAAAAATTTTCAAAGGATCGACCATAACTCTGGCGGCTACGTCCAAAACTAGTCAGCACCAGTGATACCACCAGCACGATAAATACATGATTGTAGATAAGACGTGATGCCGATGTTGTGACGCATTATATTCCGTCGTCATTTCATATTAAGGGTAGCATTCACTTATTACACTATTCGATACACTTTCACTTTTCTTTAATCGCTTTATTGAAATAAATTACGTTACTATTACTCGTTACGAACTCCCTTTTTTAATTTTATTTCACATATTTTTCATATCATCAAAATGGTCGTAATTTTATCACCAACTTGCATTCAAGGTACACATTTTTTTCACATTGCACCTTTAACTTGTTGCACTGTGAAATAATAAAAAACGAGAGGAAATAATTAAATTAAAAATTGTAAAAAAAAACACTCAACATCCAATGTAAACCTCATATTGGTTTTTTCCTCATTGTGTCCTTGGCGCTGAGTTTGAAGAGAAAGCTGGTGATAATGGTGCAATCATTGCGTACAATGAGAAAAGAATTGCGTCCCAATGCCTTTTTTGTCTATAAAAATTGTAAACCCCAGTCCGATCAGCCTCAAACCTTCCATATCCTTTCATCGCTTCACACGCTCCCTTTTTCACACTGGTTTTTTTCGTATTCACACTTCTATTTTTCACGCTCCATTGTTGATTTTAATAAAACTCAAGCAGCCATTTTTACTCGGGATACAAGTGCAAACTATGGGGGCTGTATGCAGAACGTCCTACAGACGTTTCAAACGAGGATCGAAATGCATATCCTTGTAGAGATATGAACATTTGTTGCATCCAACCGGATATTGGGTTTAATTACAAACGTCCTTCGCTCCTGGTGGAAATATGAAGAACGAGTGAAAATATAAAAAAAAATCAGGAGGTCCTGTGGAGTGAAGTAGCTTTTTTTAGTAGTTACACTAGTACAGCTGCATCTATAGAGGACCATGCAATGACCAGAAAGGGATAAAAATGATTCTTTTTTTTAAATTGTTTCCTAATTGAAAACAACAACTACGAGAATAATTCTGGAATGAAGTTATGCACAAATTTGGAGTACAATGAAGTGCAATTAGTGGAAGCCGTCAACATGGCCGCTGTTGTCAGGCAAGGATTGCACAAAAGTAATTATCTTGCTCTGGTCGTATAGTTTCAATGGTATTCTATGGGCACGGAAGCGATATAAAGCGGGTATATTATACGGAAATTAAATATAAAATTTCACTTGTGTACTGGACACCCAAATTATATCCTGTTCCTGAGGGGTGGTTCTTGTGTCCGGCTATTTTTAATAATGTTGCATATGAAGTGGACCCGGAACACACGTTTCATGTCGGTTGATTTCGGGGTAAAACCACGGAATGTGGCCTTTAAATTATATGGGAGTTAATAAAGGAGTCATTTGTGTTGAATGACAGGCTTGGAAGTTAGCTTAAAATGTATTACACAACTTTCGAGACTTTGACAGCAGTACTAAAAGGTGTTGGCAGCATTTTCCGTAATAAATGGCGTTGCAGACTTTCAAGTTATGTATGGACTACCTGTGCAAAACAAGGACCTAGCAGGAAGTACCTACCAGGAAGTACCTACCAACACCACCCACTCATTCAACCAGCTAGAGGAAAAGGTGTACATGGAGTTCCAAAAGAATTTGAAAATGAAAGAGATTCATGGATTGGTGGATGTTTCTCTCAAATCAATGAAGGTTACATTTTAAGAAATAATAGTTTGCGATATAAAACTCTCTTAAACCTAGTGGGGGTGGGTGGTATAGAATTCACTGTTAGTATGCAGAGTTGCAGCTTCTAAGTGCACGTATTTTCAAATGCAGAATAAATCAAACTTGATAAAATACCGAATACCTGTTTAAAAAGTTGTTGGAAATATTTAAAAAGTGAAGAGTATTCATATTGATAAAGGGGCATGAAGGCTGTTGCAATAGAGTTAAACAATTTAAAATAAAGTTTTCTTAAGTTATTGTGAAGGTCGATGACATTTTAGTTAAGTGGATTTACTCCATACTCACACAGAGAATGATATTCGCGGAGACGGGGGATGGGCAATATGCTACAACGGGGGTCAGTAAGAGCTGTGCTCAAGGCTCAAGACTCTCTGTTTCTCGAACTGCAGGATCTGAATATTCACGTAGAAGCTTATACTGATGACGTGGCTGTACTAGCTGTCGGGCTATCGCTCAGGGATGTTTGCGACAAAATGCAGAGAGTCCTATAGGTTATCGATAGCTGGTGCGAAAGACACGGACTTTCTGTGAGTCCTAGCAAAACCGCTCTAGTTTTGTTTACTAGGAAAAGAAAGACTGAAGGTTAAGTGTTACCAATGCTGAAGAGTGAAACTATTCAGCTCTCGGAGAAAGTTAAGTATCTTGAAGTTATCCTGGATAGCAAGCTTTTCTAGAGGGAACATGTAGATACAAAGGTGAACCGTGCGCTAGTGACATTCTGGCAGTGCCGGAGAGCTTTTGGACATGGGGTCTTAGGCCTTCAATGGTGTATTGGCTATATACAGCCATTATAAGACCCATCCTAATCTATGCATCAGTGGTTTGGTGGACTAAAGCCCGAAACACAATGATCCCGTTCCGTTCCGTTCCGTCACGACAAGTGAGGTTATGTGATCCGTAAAAGTTGAATTTTGGTCAACTTTTCCGATCCGTTCCGTTACGACCATTGTGTGCATTTACATGGTCAACCCATAAGGTCTACTTTGACAGCTGAACGGAACGGAACGGAACGGGAGCATTGTGTTTCGGGCTTTAGTCCAAATGTGCATACATTAGAGCTAGTCTCGCTAAACTACAGAGGACAGTCTGCATCGGTGTAACAGGTGCCTTGCGTACCACACTGGGTGCGGCACTCGATGCACTGCTCAATCTGCCACCGCCTGACATTGTTGTTTAGGCAGAAGCAATGAGAGCTACACACAGACTAATGAGAATAGGCCTGTGGAGAAAAGAGCATTGCACGGGTCATGGAGAAATGGCTTGAAGATTGTCTGGGAACCCCATCTTCGATATGCCTTCGGATGCTATGACTTCGACCTGTATGCTCAAAAGGAAATATCAGGTGGAGATCCCGAGTAGGGAGGAGTGGGAAAACCAGTCCGCCCTGCTTAGCGGATTCACTGATATATTCTATACGGACGGCTCAATGACTGAAGACGGGTCGGGAGCTGAAATGTACCTGCAGACTGAAGATCTCAGGTACTCTTTCGCCCTAGGAAAACATTCTTCGGTATTTCAAGCTGAATTATATGCGATACTTAAGGTAGTAGAATGGATTATAGAGGGAAGATGGAGATGCAGGATGATCTGCATTTGAAGCGACAGTCAGGCCGCTCTTCAATCCCTAGATAATCCAATCGTCTTTTCGAAGATGGTACGTGAGTGTAAAGAACGGTTGAATTCTGTTGGCAGATTCAATGACTTAAAGCTCATATGGGTTCCAGGCCACCAGGGTATAAATGGCAATGAAATAGCTGATGCATTAGCAAAGGCAGGATCGGAGTCAGCCATGGTTGGACCAGAACCAGTTTTCGGTGTGCCGGTTGCCTCTGTTAGGGCTGCAATTGCTGAGTGGGTGAGTAAATCACACATTAAGAGAATGCGGCTTCTTTCGGGAATGCGTCAGACTAGAAATCTTGTTGAGGGACCAAGTAGATGAACCGCTGCTTTTCTTCTCAAATTGAGTAGAAAGAAATGTGGTAGTATGGTTGGTGTCCTCACAGGGCATAACTCGTGTGACCTACACATAGTCAGATTAAGAATCATGGACGACCCCATGTGCACAGCTTGCGACGAGAGCGACGACACAATAGAACATTTCCTTCTCGAGTGTCCAGCTTACTCTTTTGTGAGAATGCACGTATACGGTGTTGATGTTATGAGGATGGAAGAATTCCGTTCTCACTCCCTACCTGAGCTCTTGAAATTCGTGATGAAGACGAAAAAGTTCGAGTAGAGACTGGAGGATGTTGGCCTGAATGCTCAAGATGCGCTGCTGTGCTGCGTGTCTTCACCCACACCAAACAACAACACCAAGTTATTGTGGGTTATAGAAAAAAAAGGACTTTCGAATGGTGGAAACATGAATGAGCTTGATTTTTTCATATTTACATTTTTGTTTATAACTATTAAAAAAGTAATAAGGGAAAATTTTAAACACCTAGCTTGAATTTATAATAATTTTTGTATTACACAGATGATTTGGGTAGTTTATTCAAATTCGAAATAATTTATGTTGTATTTAAGTTTCCTGACTAAACGACTTTTTGAGTTGTTGGGTGTTGAGTGAGATGAATGAAAAAAAATTTCAAAAAGTTTTCAACGTGGACTCTCTCGATTTCCTTGTTTTTATTATATTATATTTTTTCTTGCAAATATCAAAAACTAATGCGTACAATATCTTAAAGTGTTCTGAACTAATACTCGCGAAAACTTGTTTCAGAATTTTTGTATTGAAACTAACTGAAAAAGTGCAGTGTTTATGCTCACTAACGAACTTGACTGAACTTTTCACTCAAAATTAATATGTATAAAATGTCGCACCTTGGATGACTCATTTCTTGAATTGTATTATAATATGTTGCGAAAGATGAGCTCAACAATCTTTTCAAGGATTTTTGTTTGGAAGCTACCCGATGAAGTGGAATAATTTTGCACACTAGTTATCCTAACGACTTGTATTTATTGAACTTTGATCTTTAGAGTTTAATTATGTTACAAAAGAATGTCAGAGCTATTGTTATTGGGCTACCATGATTACAAACTTTTTATTGGCATTAGTTTGGTTGCTAATTTTATGTGACATGTTATTGGCCATTAAATTTTGAATGATTAAATTTATAGTAGACTAATAGTTGGATAATTGCATACCTTTACGAGGTCTCTGATTATCGTATAATAGCTCCAACTGCCATTTTTTTGTATGGAAACTTTCCAAGTAAACTAATAAACTTGAGGTAACTTTTTGTTTAAAACGAATTCTTGTCCAATTTCAACTTCTATCTGAACAATTTCAACTTCTATCTGAACAATTTCTTTAGATATAGAAGATTGTGTACCAGAAGGCAAATACACAGATTTTCTAAGAACTTTTGCTTGGCAGCCTCATTTAATTCGGTACTCTAACGATCTTTTTCCAATTAATTTCCTTACTTTCAATTGTTGAAAATTAAGGTGTGAACAATTTCAGATTTTTGGGGCGCAATGGCTGTGAGCACGTGTTTCAAGGACTTTTGTAAAGAAGCCATTAATGAATTCAGGCTTACAAATTCTATGGCACGAATGGATATAACCGCCATAGCATATTTTTTGGTTGACGGGTATAAAAAATAGAGCGACAGACGACCGTCTTATAAATAATCCACAAAAATTATGCTTATAAGAAAATGGGAAAATGGAATTCAGGCAACTTATAAGATTTAGAAAAAAGGAAGTTCGTCACGTATTGTAAGCGGAATTACTTAAAGCGAAGATCATTTACTTCAAAGAAATTAGAGAAAAAATATAAAAACTCTGAAAATCGAATCAAATCAATTAATTTGCGATCTATGAAGTGCGGTACCTTGTTCTATGAATTTCAAATAATAACTTATCAGCGGTATAAAGAAAATTGAAATTTTCAAAGGGGTGAATTAGAATAATTGCTTTTACGTGGGTGTTTATACTCATTAATATCAAAAACATTAAAAGTTAGTAATCAAGCAGCCTTTGAATTTGTAATTCTAGTGAAAAGCTTTTTAGTATGAAATTTTCCTCGAAAACGTAGAGTTTTCCTAAGGGTGGTATGAACCGGCCAACTACTACGCTGGAGTGAGAGTAATTAGAAAAAATTAATGCTTTCTTTCTTCTGGTTCCGAAATTAAAAAAAAAATGTTTGAGTATCATCTGGTTTTGAATACTTGAAGGGTTAATCAAATTCTGATATCGATGTAAACTCTGTAGAGCTCCGTTTACAGAGTATCAATCTAATATTATTCCTTTTTAACGGATTAATTTAAGTTTCAGAGAAGTTTCTAGTGCCACATTTTATGGTTCTTAATAGAAACTACTTAAGTTTGTATTACACTGTATGCCACTATGTCAAATATTTGACTATTTTGGCTGACAATTGCAGTCAGATAGAGTAATTGTCAAATTTTGCCCCCATTTTTGCTCTATTTTGACAGAAAAAAATTGACTGAACCAATTTTTGGTCAAATATTTGACAGCATGGCATACAGTGTAAAAATAGCTTTAGGAGTCGTGTACCAAGCGAGTCATTAGATAAAAAGATAATAAAACTTTCACAGTATTCTAGCTGGACTATTCAAGAATTTTGGTGCCAGCATTCTGGCTGAGTCTCTACCTCGAATTTTGGAAACAGCTTATATGTGATATATACTGCTCTACCCAGGCTCTCTTTTAGAAAACACCTTTCTATCTTACAATTTTCACTACATGTCTACTTTCAATATTAGGGCAATTGGATTGGAGATACTAAGTGCGACGAACAGTTTATGTTGTAAAATTAAAACATATTTCTTATATATATCTACACTAAGTAAAACAGCATTAAGAAGAATGTTTGCATTCGTTGTATTTTTTAGTAAGCATTCAGCAAAAATCGTGACAAAACACAATCAAACTGTGAGTGATTAGTAGCAATATCATATAACTTAAGGTGTTCTAGGAATATGCTACCCGTAGAACAAACTGCTTAATTTCCCACAATCTGCGTCTCCATTTTGATCAAGTGGCTTTTTCGGAGAAGTTTTGCACCTTGGCATGCTCACAATACTACTCAATTGTCCTTAGACGTTATTATACCCAGGTTGACGATACTAGAAATGTGTATCATATTTAAAAATTAGCTGACAAACATTTGGCAGGTAGTGAGTCTTGCATTAATCGTAAGTGACAACACGTTTTCACGCTTTGATTGAAATGTTAGATAAAATTTATGGAATGCTATAAATCTTTAATTTTTAATCGAATCGGAGTAGTACCTATTTACATAAATTTTATTTTATTCCGTGTCCAATTTTTACTACAAAAAAACCACAGCAATGATTCCATGCTATCGCTGTTACGTTTCAAAAGTCTGAATAACTCAAACGGATCGGATTTCAGATCAGTCTCTGAAATTCGTGTACACTTGAAACCGAATTTTAATTAGCTTACTTATAGCTTTTAATTAAGTTAAAACTGAAGGTATAGTCTTTGGCAAAAATTATCGATTGATATGAATTGAAATGGATTATTTTAAATTTAAAATTTCGAACTGTAATACGAAATATGCATCATATTTATGATAAATGAGCTACTTCCTGACGAGTTCTACAGAAACCAACTAGGCATGAGCTCTCAAAGAATTTAATAGTAAAACACTCTGCACCACGTAATAAGGATATGAAAATCCCCGGTCCTTCCAAGTACTTTTGCGTGTTATTAAAAGGTTTCCACTTAAGAGGACAACTTCAAGACCGTATACAGTTGGAGCAAAGCTATTCGTATCGTACGTACAATAGTAGAGGAGGATCCGACTTTCCTATCAAATCCGAAAAAACCAACTTCCTCGTAAAATGTGTGTAATTTCGAAGTATTTAGGTCATTGGTTTCGTTCACGATTGGATACAGGACTAAGGACTCCATTGAAATTTTATTGACATTTTTTTTATTCGAATACTGTTGCGTTGGATATGCAAATATTTACTTGGGATTCGAACTAATAAATCCTGCACCGAGTACTCTTTCCGACAAGACATGAAATAATGGAAATGGTGAAGTTCAATTTCCAAGTAAAGTAATTTGGACAGAAAGAGAAATTGTTAGTTTGGATATTGATTTTGTTGTGAGAATCTATCGCAGATTTTAATTTTGTATTTTCAGAATGGGTTTGTTCACTTGAAGTTTACCCTCAAATTTATTTAGACCCTAAATTTTTTCGTTTGACTATCGCACCCAAAAGATTTTAAAAATTATCCAAAAGCACCGCTTTAGTTTTAGCACCTGATAGAAATGGTGATCTTTATCGAATTTAACGTGGAAATATGAGATTATTTTAAAGAAAAGTAAGAGATTAAATGGCTTGAACATGGAACACACAAGCATGGATCTTATTATTGTCAGTAACTTAGGGAAACAGGAAGAAGAAACAGCAGTTGCTGCCGATCAGTGACTGCTATTAGATTGCTCCATTTGATCTAAGGCCCAATATTTCAACATCGGCCTAACTAGCTTAAACTGCTAGTGCAAATGATTGAGAAATATGCCTTCTAGGTCGACTTAGATAATAACTTACAACAACTTATTTCCGGAAAAAAAAGTACCAACTACGTAGTATTCTGTAATGTCCTTAATTAGATCAGAGGGATATTATCAAAGACGCTAAGGTCTGATTTGGGTTATCGCGCCCTAAAAGACGAATACTGTGGTATTAGAACCTATTTGAATGTGAACTTAGGTTTGGAAAGTTCACTGCTAGCCCTAATTTTTCATTGAAGCAAATTCGACCCACCAGGCATGAAAAGGGGCTTAATATGTTGCGACGAATTTCCCAATATTTCTTAGGGCTGACATTGAGTTTGTTTTGCTTATATAAACGCCTAAAAATTATCGAGTTTGCTTTGATTATAGAAACGTCTAGAAATTATTTCAAGACATTTTCATACTCGATGCCAAGGCGGTGAAATGGAGCCAAATGTTTCTTTAATTAAATACCCTAATATCTATAAGGCCGAATGAAGTATCAAGTTACTTTGCATTTCTACTGGTTACTTCTGTGTAAACGCCTAAAATTAGTTTAACTAGTTTTCGATACTGGACGAATAAAGCAGGATCTAAATGTTTTTACGAATTCCTTAATATCTCTTAGACTTGATTGAATATTAAATTAGTTTTCTGTTCTACTGGTTCTTCAAAGGGGTGAAAAGGAATAAATAATGGATTTACAATTTTCCCAACTGCTCAATGACTCAATCAGATTTGTAGTTTGGTTTTGGTACTTGTATAAACGCCTAAAAAATCAATTTTAGGATTTTTTGATATTGTGTCCGATTGATGTAAATGGGTTCAATATTTTCTCACCCCTATCTCAATATCTTTCTGGTCGTTTTCAGATCGAATTTGTGTTCCCTTCTGTAGGGTACTTATATAAACGCCTAAAATGTATTTTCAGGAGTTTTCGGTATTCAACTCAGGTAAAAAGAGATTCAGGATGTAGTAGCCCTGTTTAGTTATTGAATTGGATTTATCTTCTAAAGGCTTAAAAACTGATTTTGGATTTTTTTATGACTTCTAGTGAAATTTTTATGAACAATACCTAACTGATTAGCATTAGCTACGATACGAACGCCTTCGTGAAAGTGGTGGTGAATTTTAAGGTTTTACTGAAAGGGTGAGTATCTCACTCTCTGTGTCGGCGGTCATCTGAAAATTGCAAACACATCACCGCAAGCGTTGCCATGGAATTTGGCTATTTATGTAGAAGTCAAAAGTATTAAAATATTGTGCAAGGAGCCACACATTTAAGTGGCCAGTGGAGTAACAAAATGCTTAATATCATGAACCAACCTAAAACAAGGTCTTTTATCCAAGACCCAAACCCATTTTCATGTGATAAAAATCAAAACAAACGATCTGAAGGAAAAGGGTTCAAAATTACGGCACAACATCATCATCATCATAAATTCTTAAAATCATACCCCAATTTTTTTATAATGAAATTCGTTAGCACCCATATGCTGCATCGTTTTGTTTTGATCCGTTCTACGACCGGAGGAGGTCATTCAGAAAGGCTGTGAAAGGTTAAGGGCGTCATCCCTTACTCACGTCTCAAAGCCGAAGGAGAATACATTTAAAATTCTACTTCGTTAGAATTTGCAATGTTTCAAAGTGTCGGGAATCTAGCGTGTAAGGATAAAAAAATTGAAGGGTTAACATCGAGGGAAACTTTGATGAATTGGCCTGTGCCAAGTTTATTTAAACAACAAAATCCTGAGCTATTGGGCCTTTCTTCAGTTCTGTCACGTCTCTATTTCGGACCTAACGTCCTGAATTATTAATCATTTTGTATATCGCCGGAGAGCAATCCGCATTGAAAGTTCTCGTATCTCGTGGGATGTAAAATTATGTCCTAGTTCTGGGCTAGTCATTTATTTTTCCTTACTCTCCTCGGTATCCTTGAGCGTTAAGATTATGTCTGAAAGTTAAAGCCTAGTAACTACCGCATAGTTATACGCGTTATATGCGCTCGATAAAAACCTCTTATCCTTTTGCCTTGTGTGTGTCGAGCATTAAAGTCTGTTTATTCATGAAATTTGCAATAAATTCCGGATTGTTTATCAATATTAGAAATGGGCTAGGATCGGCATGGAAATGCTGCTTTTCGAATATTTCATCTAATCCTTTTCGCTGTGGAGCGTATGAAATTGCTGCCGAGGATCTAAGCGGTTCTATGCTCGCTATATAGTCTAGCTGGAAAACCGATTTCATCCAAAATCCTTAGAAAGGCTTCTTGATCTCTTCCGTCATAATACGAAATCCTTTAGTCTAGTGCCCCTAAACACTAATCATGTTTTGTTTGTTAAGTTTTATCTGCACATTTTCCTCCCGGAACCCGCCATTAAACTTCCGATATCCTTCGAATTCCGAACACGAAATACGCCAAAGGTCCCGTGTCAACATTTTGTCCTCTGTCAAGTTTATCCTCATTCCCCGTGGATTCAGGATTTCGGAGTTTTGAGAAAGTGTGGCTTGTCGGCCTGACCTATCCCTTGTCGAACTTTTTTTCTTTCCATCGTGTTCAGCAAATCTCTTCAGGGTGGATTTCCTTTTCGAAAGAAAACAGAAAATATTTCATAACAATTTCTACTAGCTGGAACAGATTTCAGTTTTTCATTTTCGATCGTATATGTAAATCGTACGAAGAAGTCTTTTGACATGGGGTGGATTGAAAAACGGTTAATACCCATCACATTCCCCAATCATCCCTTATCAAATAAGAAGTCGTGGTTCATGGAATTTGGTCTGTCGGGATCTAACTTGAGAGAAATTCTGGGGAAAAAATTGGCCAGGCAGCAGGCTGGCATAGGCTGATTTTGGGCGATGGTTGTAAGCTACACCCGGAAAAGTTTTCCCGAAACAACGAGGTCAAGCCGTGGGGTATCAAAATTTTAAGAAACTTCGTAGAATAACTCGCCGTACGCGGAAAAGCGAGAAGAAAATAAGCGATAAAAGTTTTCGGACTGTCGAATTTTCTACGCCACGTTCTTTCAATTGGTAAAGTTTATTTTCGAAATCTTATCAAGTTTTGACAATGAATATCATTATCATTGCTTCTGTTGAATTCAAGCAGAAAAGGAACACGAGCTTTATCGAAAATATTTTTTAATTTCACTTTTCTACCACAATGCAGAATCCTTGAATATGAAGGCATGTACACAAAACCCTCCGTCTTAAATGGGATATACCCAGTACACTTCCTCAAGATTTGTACCGACCATCAAAAAAACGTAGGGAAAAACTTTATTTGTTCTCATTCAAAACTTTACACTGCTATGACTGCAGCGCCACTGTTTCGAGAATCATTTCTTACATGAATCTGGAATAAATTCTATTAAGAGCTGGACATAAGATACAATATACAAATAAAATAGTATCCAACACATTTTATATTTCTGAGAAATTGTTTTTTTCCCTTAAAATCCCACTCATTTCATGTCTTTTCGTAGAAACGATAAGAAAGTGAGCAAAAAATTAAAAAAAAATTTAATGAGGCATCCCCAATCATATATAGTTCAAAAGAACTGGACAATAGTTCCTACATTCTGACTCTTCTTTGCTAAAGAACACTACAAAACTTAGGGCTGTTCCTGTAATTTGCAATCTCAAAAAAGTATTAGTTCAAGTTCCAGTTAAAAAGTAACTGAACTACGTAAGAACGGCCCGGTCACAATCCATTAAATATTTTAGTGAGCGCATAGTGAATAAAAACCGAATGTAGTGAATAAAGTAGGAAGAGCATTCCGGTGCGGATTCAACAAATGAAGAAAAATTGATAAATCGGAAAAAAAAAACCTTTAGGTGAATAGTTCCTTCGCACGTGAATTCACTATATATTCACAAGTAACTTCTATAGTGGACCAAATGTGCATTCACCGGCAAATTAGATATCTAATGTATAAATGATTTGCCTAGGCGTTTTAATGGTGCGCACATTAAATACCATTCATTCTTGCCAAATTTTCGCTCCGGTGAATTATTTATACATTGACGATTTCGTTTAGGAATGAAAGTATATTTGGTTCACTATAAAATTGACTTATGAACATTTTGCTGGTTTTATTTTTTAAAGGATAAAAATAAAGAAATGAAGGACAATGACTAATTCATCGTTCTTGCACCGAGACATTGTATTTTTTGTCTTTTTCCGATTATCGCAGTCGCCTACATTTCACAGAGGTGAACAAATTTCAAACTTCATGAAATGAACTACAATTAATAAAAAACTTCATAAGAAAATCGCCAACGTCGAACATTGTCCCATAGTTTTTTGGACCATGAAATCCAAAAAAAGGCGCGTATGAGTGTATTTCGAAAAATTAACTCAAATTTTGGTGAACCTTCGCGAAAGACAAGAAAAAGTCGAACGTTATTGTGAAAGAAGCCCAGATCATTTTGGTGCGCGGTCACCAAAGGTAAAGAAAAATCGAATAATGCAATAAAAATATTAATTTCTAATATTTTTTCGTGGGATTCAAAGAAGTTCTTGGAAACTTATCCAAGATTAGAAGTTCCGATATCTTTCAGATATAGTCCAACAAATCAGTACTGATCATAGTCCTCAGTTGAGGAAATTCAAATTAAATTCTCTGTTTTGTCCAATCGAGTTCTGGTTTTCAGAATTTGTCGTACAGCGGTAACTCAATACTGCGTTATTATTGTCAGTACATCACCACTTCTGAATGCATTATGTATTTAGAAGCGGACTTATGTTATTTCTGATAGAATTCTGCTATTTCTGGCTCACGCTTAGAAAGTTCACTTTAATTGTTCCTTGCATAAAAAGCATTTTGGGATTTTAAGGTTCCATAAAATAGACAATATCTAAAAAATTGTCAATTTTATTTCTTATGCCAAAAGTTAGTTAGTTACTTCAAACTTTCGGCAATTCTGTTCTCACCATTCATTTGTGTTTTTGAAAATTTCAATTTTATGAACTATCATTCATAATTTGAGATTATATTTTTTTGGTTCCTTACCGCAATTTCAGAAGAGTTATTATTTATGATTTATTATGACAGTATAGTTATATCTTTATATAGTTAGATCTTTAAATACTGCGAGTACCTCAGTATCAGTACTGTATCAGAACTAAGTTTTTATTGAAGTAGCGAATAGTACAATATTTGTATTTAAAACGCGGTCGATAGTTCAAGGAGATATTTTGTGACTCACAACCGATGCAACTAGGGTCCAGATCTACATGACTGTTGATGGCAATATTGAGAAATTAAAATTATTATCGGGAACTATGTGCATTTAGTAGTAATAATTATGTGATCAGGCTTGTGCCTCTACAACAATGGTGTGAATCTTAAAACTAACAATGTTTGTAATGAAATAAAATTAATTAGATTGGCTTGAAGGAAAAATGGTTAAGAAATACCTTCATATTAAGAATATAATGTATTGCGAGTAAATATTTAGATAGAGAGAATTAGAATTGCTTATGTTCAGCAAAGAGCACTTTATGAACGGATATAAATCCATACTAACTAAACAATTTATTTTAATTTCAGTTTTCCGTTCCAGTGCTGTTATAGTAACAATATTTGGTATTGCGATTTAACATACATGGCAACTAGAATCAGTATTGTATTGGAACTGAAATCCTGAACAGAATGAAAAACGAAATTATGGAGGTATTATTTTTTGATGACTTTATCAATAACTATAATTTTTCGAGAAGATTCTTCATATTTTTCGAACTCCGCTGCAGATATGTTCTGCTCGAGGTCCCTGTAAATTCCGTATGAGGCTAAGATTGCCAGATTGTGCTATTTCCTGCGATTTGGGCTATTTAAATGTTGAATTCGCTGGTATAAATTTCAAAAAGCTACTTATAGCATTTTGGGCTATTTATTTTGCTAGTTTACAACAGACCCGATTTACGATTAAAATACTTTATTATTAAAAAATAATAAAGTAAAATTAAAAAACTGAATTTCAGTCGTCCCTTGGGATAAATCTACTAGTGTTAAAGGCTCAAATACAACGTTTGCAAATTACATAATATCACAAATCCGCTTGCCACTAAATTTTCGGTAATACAGTCATAATAATAAAAAATAATAGTTCACACGATATCTACTTATGTGGTATTTGCAAACTAAAATTAATTTGAACCACTTTCTTTCAAGCTATGAACAGTCATAAAAATGTAACATACAAGAAACAATAGAGTTACCAATATTGATGACTGCCATAGAGTTCCATTATTTATTGCATAATTTATTAATTATAACTTTTGCTGAAATGGTAGGTTACATTCACTTGTTGCAAAAATTTCAGTCCTTACAATGTTATTGTTACATGTGTAGTCTGGCAATCCGAATAACTTACTTATTATTGATATTAAAGTTTCTAGAGAAGAACAACAACTTTGCAATATTGTGGAGAGCTCTATATATTTCTCGCATGTTTTAGACACATCTCGGATGTAATAGGTACTTCTTCCCAGTGGCGGATCCAGACTTTGCTGTTGGGGGGATTTTTGGATTTGGCTATTTTGTTTGATCAAGTTCTGTGTGAATTTAGCTACATAGCACTTAGCACTTAGCAAAAACGGGATCATATTGTTTTCATCTTATTATGGGTCATTCCATCATGAATCGCCAAAGTTGTGACCTTACCATTTCCGATTCTTTTGAAAATGTTTGTACTTGAAGAACTAGTGAAAAAATTAATTGAAATTCAAGTTTTTGTTTCTATCTCATTTTTAACTAACAAAAACAACAACAATCTTTAAAATAAGCCCTACTTTATTATTCAAGGATAAAAATTACCAGAGATATGAATTTTCAAAGAGGACTCGGGCACCATTTTTGTGAAAACTTTAACATACTATAACTAACATAAAAAATGAGATAGAAACAGAAAATTGAATTTCAATTATTTTTTTCACTAGTTCTTAAAGTACAAAAATTTTCAAAAGAATCGGCGATGGTAAGTTCACAAATTTCGTCATTCTTGGCGGTTCTTGATGGAATGACCCTATTACCTACGCAATATGTTGTCTTGTAGTCTTTTTATCATGGTGCGTTTACACTCACCCTTGAGGCTCGCCTCGAGGCGAGCCTCTACCCCCATCAGGTCATTGCAAACCGGTTTTCGTCGGCTGTGTTCTTTGCTGTGTTGAAATCAATTTACACTCAACATGTCTTTGCGGCGCAACTTGCCTATAAGTGCGAAACGACAGAAATACGATGAGCTGCGAATTGTGGGGTACCACAGTTCATTGCATGTGTGTACACATATGGAAACGTGCGTCGGAGAAAAAGTTGAAGAATGTTAGACTCTTGCGACTGCACGAGCCATCTGATTGGTTGATTTTATGGTAGGGATAGAGGCGCGCCTCAAACGTTGAGTGTATGGTAAATCCACCATCATGGTTCTGTTCTGTGCTTTGTATTGCACCGCAGAACTACAGTAAATGGTAATTACAGTCCACATTGCAGTGGAGTAAAAAAAATCGGAGAACGGTTGAAGTAGGAATGTATGTTTAGAAAATTCGGAATTGCTCTTGGGGGGGGGGGGGGGGGGCGGCCGCCTTTTCTACTGCGATTTTTAAAGTGATTTTCATCAATAACAGTGATCAATTAGTAAATTAAATCGAATTGTGTTTTACTTGAAAACCCGGTGAAATTATTTTTCAAGTATAACCTTACCTTTAATTCAAATCAGATTTTTAAAATGGTACGAATTTATGTATTCACACAATATTTATTATGCATTACAGTGTTTCTTAAGAATTCTGAAGTAACTGTGTTCAATAAGTTTAAGTAGGTCTTTAATTTTGCAAAGTTGTGTGCGATATTTGGGCTACAAGCCTTCGTGCGGGTTTTGGGCTATTTCATAGAGCTCACTCGGCGGGTTCTGCTGCCAACTATCTGGCAGCCCTGTATGAGGCTAATTTCTGCTCCCATACTAGTTTTGATGACATATTGAACCGAAGAAATACATTCGTTTGCAGTTCTGTACGTAAATTCTGGCTACTTTGAATTTGTGTAACCATCGTTTACGTATAGTTCGCCACAAAATTTTACTTCCGAAATAATATCAAAAAACTGTCCGAAAAATGATCTGTCAACTAAATTTTGTAAAATTCCCTATTTCACTAGTAAGTGCAGCTTACTATCAAATTCAATATGCATGAGAGTAAGATTACTGTCAGTCTGGAGTGTATTTAATTATTAAAGAGGCTTGAATGTACCGAGACATAATGGACTGAATTATTATATTAATTTTTCCCTTTTTCATTTTGAGTGCTACACTTTTTCAAGATTTAATAAGGACAGCGTATTATACAATCCCCTGATGAACATTATGGGAGCAAAGTGTCCTAGCTTACAAAGAATTCCGCTGAACTTAAGTAATGAACATTTTGAAAAAGTTTCGAAATGAAAATTATTTGTCGGGCGGATGAAAACTGTTACAAGGATTCCGAACAGTAGTGCTAACACCACACATATGTAAGTCCTTTGCACTTTTCCGCACCCCCATGCCCAGTAAGGGTATACACCGCAAAAGTAAGTCGAGGGAAAATTTAGTGTTGACTTTATGCCCGGCATAGCGTAGGTGGATGGTGCAGAAAAGGATATGCTAGAAGTGCACATTTTCGACATGTGGAATTTTCCATTTTATTGCAGCCGGCCGCATTACGGAAGGAAAATTATTTTACATATTTCCTGGAGGTATGTGAGCAATTTGCAGAAGTAAAAGAGTCATAGAGGAATTTAGCTTAGCCCTCGATAGCTCACGTCTTTTGTCGAGTGACTTTGTATGGAGATAATTATTCGCATAATTAATATTTGCAGTGCAGACAGGTAGAATTTAGACGTGAGATGAGATTAGGTGGTTTAAGGGATATACACCGTAATGGATTATGGCTACAAGAAAATACACATGGTCACAACCGTATTTTGCGTGGTTTCTCTGCAGCCATAGAGAGATAACCAATCATAATTAAGAGCATACAAGTGATTACCGTGAGTTGTTTGTACAGGTAAAAATAGGACACTAACTGAGAGTAATCCATTATGTGGGATACCTGTACAGCGAAGATTGGTTGAAATAGTCCACAGTGAATGTTACGCTCCGGTTTTTTTTTCACTATTGCATCCTTTGTTACAATGGGATTATAAACCCTACACATACGTAGAAAGAGCTGTTGTATTAGGAGCTAGATGGAAGAGATTTGAATAATAAAATAACGATGAACGTTTCGCTTAAAGCTCAGCTGTACGATGCAAAGTCACTCGGGTTGAAGACCACCACAGGAATATGTCCCGATTAGGATTGATTACTGTTCTATGGTGGCCTTCAAAAGACATAACCTTGACGCCGAAAACACAACCTAAAATTCCTTTTTAGATTTATATTTAGCTGCTCTACTATAAAAAAATTCCATCGTATTAATAATGTGGAAAAGTTCACACTGAATTCAAAATTGCTGACTGCAGATAAAATTTAAAAAAAATCGGAAAGTAGATAGTTATGTCTAACAAACCTGATCTTTTTTATTTGTATAAAAACAAAGCCGAGTATACCAAAAATAACTAGGGAAAAAGATGGGAGAATTTTCTCTGAAAACTTCTTCACAAAGTCGGAAAATTTTCTCGTGAACTTTAGTGTTCTGACCTACAACTGTGTTTATTTTCTGTTGTAGAACTAACAATCCACATGTCTATTTGAACCATAAATCGATAGAACGAAACATTTATTGCCACGGTCTGTACAAAAACTTGAAGGCTTTAAACTGTTTGCTATGAAGCTATGAAGGAGGTGAAAAGCTGAACTTATTTAAGTCTTTTAAGGTATGGCAAAACCACAAAGAAAATGAAATATTGTGGCAATATTTTGCATGAACAAAAATGTATTAGTTATGTGAGCCTTCACAAAGTGCATCGGACGTCTGTTCGAAGAATCTTTGATAAAGAACTTGAAGGAGCTTCTTAAAAGATACGTACAAAACAAGCACTTTGGAAGTTGTATATTTTGGATAGTGAAAATGTGAACATGACAAAGGAACGTACGTAGCTTAAGGATAACCAAAGTGCAAACAATAGAATTTTATCGAATCTTTCGAAGGACTGGCTTTGTATAAAGAAACACCGCATATTGCGTCCGAAACTATTTTCGTTCAGCATACGGCGGATAGTCGGACAAATTAAGGTATGTCAGGGTAGCACGTTTTTTTTAAAGTCAGTCGCAAAATTTTGTTATTAAAAATAATACAGTAAAATCAGAAAGTTAATCTTCTTATTGTTCTCCCACATTCACTCCCCAATCTTTAAAGTTGCACTTTTGAAGGATGCTATTCAGAGTACCCACTAAAGCTAATTGTGGCTACCATAGCACGCCACTGAAAATCAATTTTCTTTATTATGTTCTTAATAATAAAGTATTGTGATCGACCTGAAATTTCCAAAAACTTGTCTATCCTGAAATTTTGTTTTTTCACGTTTTAGGACTAGTAAACCCCAAAAAAGCAAAAAAATGTCCGTCTGTCCGCCGTAGACGCCGTCCGCCGTACACAAAACTGTTTGAAGGTGCGTAGCTCTCAAACTCCTTGAGATATTAAGTTGAAATTTTTATGGCAGGTAGAATGAGTTAACCCCTACGAGCTGCATCTTTTGGAGGGGTGGAGGTGAGGGGGAGCGTTTTTGATGAACAATTTTATTTTCTAGATCTCAGGTACCGCTTATGCTAGAAAGCTGAAAGTTGGAACTTATGTAGTACTATGATAGTGGACCCATTTGCAAAAAAATGTTCGATAGGGGTCGAGAGGTGTGCGAGTGGGGGGAAATCAATTCGCCTAAAACACTTGAAAGCTGGGATTGAAACATTCTAAAATCCATATCTCCTGAACTATTGATGTCAGACGGTTGAAACTTTGTAGTTGTCTTAATAAATACTAGGAGATTAGAAAAGGGTTAACATTTTTAAGGGTGGAGGTGAGGTATGGGCGTGGGGGTGAAAAACTTTGAATTAAAATATCTTCCGATTCAATTGTGCCAGGAAGATAACGTTTGTTTTCTGTATATAGAATTACTAGTGGAGTCTACTGAATGTAAAATTTGAGGTGGTGGTGAAGCGCGGAAGTGAAGGGAAAGTCATTTTTCAAAAAAATTAATTTTTCTCCAAAAAACCGTATCAGACATGATTTTGAAAATTTTACAGGAGTTAGGACCAGTAGACCTCTAGTGAAGAAAAAAATTTTGAGAGTGTGGGTGTAGGGAGAGATAGTGGGAGGAGGTGGAAATGAAAAAATTTTCATTTTAATTTCTCGAAAGCCGCAAAGGATAGAAAGCTAAAAGTTGAAAACAGTACAGAGCTACTATAGAGACATCCCAGAAAAATGAATTTTTGATAGGGGTAGCAAGATGCGAGGGTAGGGGTTGTTTTTCATATCTCAGAAACGGTTTATGCTAGAAAATTGAAACTCAGTAGATATATGTAGATATGCTTCTAGAGTAATTAAAACCAAAACAAAATCGGTCAACAGTCTGGGCTCAATTTTATTATTTTATTGGTAGAAGACCGAAACGTGTTTAATGCTGAAATACGGTGTAGGTTACTATGCGACTGACAACCAAAGGAATAACCAGGAGGCTATTTGGAACGTTATTTTTTAGGTTGTCAGTCGCATCAACCTACACCACATCTCTGCATTAAACACATTTCGGACTTCTACCCATAAAATAATAAAGTTGCGTCCAGAATATTGGCCAATTTTTTTTTATGGAAATCTCCTGATAGTAGCATAAGCAATTCTTGAGATAGAAAAAAATCGCAATTTCACCATAAAAAACATTATTTCTGGCATGTTCTCTTATAACCGCTCTACATAGTTACTAGCTTCTAACTTTGTATCATTACAATTTCTTTAAATAAAATAAGAATGTTTTTCTACTCTATTTGAACACCTTTTTGAAGAATATCGGATCTACTGAATCCAGATTAAATGTGAATTTCTAGATAAACTGTCTCCTTTCTTGAGTAAAGGCACTACATTTTTTCTACAGCACATTAAGAAAAATCAATTTTAACGTAGTATTTCTATCAATTTGTGAAATAATTGTTATACAAAAATTTGTGTCTTAAGGCCTGCACTGACGCCTTCGAAAATTTTGTTATTTTTTATACCCCCTTAGCTTAAAATAACAAAGTTCCTTTTTCTAACTTTACTCGCTGAGGGCCTAGTTCTTTCTAGATATTTCTTATCCACATCCGACTACTCCCCATTTGTGGAATACTTGCCAAGCATATTTTGTAAGTTTGAAACTCAAGAGCCGTTGCTGAAATACGATATTTAAAAATTTTCGCAACTCACATCCCTTAAGATTGAACCCTAATTTTTACCTATTGCGACAATTCCGCAGATATCACAGAAAAACGTATCAAAAGATAGTTTTGCATACACTGTACGGCGTACAGATGGACAACGTTTTTGTATTTTTGGGGTCTATTACAATTTTTTTGAAACCCTCTTTATTATTGCTAGAATAAGAAAAATTAGTTTTCTTTTTTGCTTTGCTGACCGCTCTATTAATAGAAAGGGTGTAGAAACCAAGCCTATTTTCCATGTATTGATATGTATGCCATACACCAACAATAGTACTTAAGTTTTAAAATATTAAAATTCTGTTTTGGAAAAATTTTGGACAATATGACTATAGTGTTTCTCATAATTGGATAGTTTATTTCTTCTTCTACAACAATATTATTCCAAAGATTTTTGAAGAAAATTGGTAAAATTGCATAAGCAATTGTTAGTTTTTAAAGAAGGTGCACTATGAATAACAATGAAAACGATCAGAATTCATAGAGGCCTCTCTAACAAACTATTCAAGTAAAATACAGCAGTGCTCAAAAGCTTAGTCCCATCTACCAAAAACTAAAGCAAATTCCCTTTTTCGATAATTTTGAATAGCAAACTGAACATCACAATGTTAACACAAAAATTGTCTTCAGTATACCTATTCTGTTTTCCACTAAATTGATTTTGAATTCTGACTAGTTTCTGATCCTGCTCTCTATTTAGACAGGCTTTGTACCGAACTGAAAGGAGATTATTTGCCGAAGCTTCAAGAAGTAATATCCATAAAATAGAATGTGAATAGGACACAATAGAATTGCTCTTGAACCGAAAAAGGGTGGGCTCCTTTTCAGTGCTAATCTTCTATTGAAACTATCACTTTATGCAATTTATGTACTGTTTGAAGTGCGAAATTTCTAGCTACGATACATAGCCAACATTCGTCTCTAAGTAAAATTGCTTTTAACCATCGCTTGCCCGGCCACAACTTTACAAAAACTGGTGTATCGGAAGTTTTACAATTTGCGAAAGTTAAATGAAAACCATTTGAGCGTTTCGCTTAAGAGTCGTTTATGGTGCAGAAATAGATAGAGGGTGCGAAACATAGACGGCATTTGAACCAGATCACAAGGGTACAAGTTGTCGGTCGTTTTTCAAAACTACTGAATAGAATGGTGACGGGAGATGGGGTTGTTGAAAATTTCGTGACGGAAAAGGACACAAAAGTACATAACACTTTTCAACTTTTCTCCACCCGGGGAAAATTGTTTATGTTACAAAGGACGAGTCAAAAACAGTGTCGACAAGTTTTAAGGGCATTTTGTATAGCATTTGGTGGTACTCTTATAGCGAAAGTTTCTATTCCTCTGTAGGGTTAATGGGCGGTATAACAACATGTCGAAAATAAAATCCTAGAAAAAAATCGTTTCAAAACTCTAAAAGTAAAAACCATCAAACTGATGACAAAAACAATAAAAAAAACAATGTCTCCTCCGACGGAATATCACATCCTAGTTCACATATCCGATTTTAGTTTTTCTGTATTATATTCGCTGACAATACATTTAGTATCCAAATACAGTATCCGAAATTCCATTAGGCACGATGAGAACTCATTTCCTTAAATCATTTGCCTGCTCTCCATCACCCTCGATATCCTTATTTCGTTTCAAGGACGATAACTTCGTCGACGCAGTATACAGGCGAACAACAGGCAAATGAAAATCCACCAAGTGAGTCTGACAAGTGATAAAGGACGTGATTTACAGCATATTCCCTACGCACGATACGCACTATCAACACAAATTTCAAACACTTGGAGACATAACCAGCAAAAAAAAACCCACCCCCACTGTATTATGGCGGAAACAAAACAAGAAATTTATTCAGACACATTTCGAAAGTTGTCGACGAACCGTACCTATTACCACAGATAAATAATGCGGCGACACTTAATTTAAAGTTAATCCGTCACAATTCACGACTAGCCACCACGGACAATAAATTTCAAATTTTCGCGCCTTTCCGGTAAAACTTCGTACACTTTAATTTGAATTTCGCGCGCGTACGATCCGTAACGTATACTTTGAGGAACTGAAGTTAAAAAGAACAGGGTCCAGTCAAGGATGCTGGAGGACTGGAGTATCTTTGGAAGTAGGGTTTTCGATTGCCATGCGCAATAATTTCCCCACGAAGTACCGAGCTTCTCTCCAAAGTTTCCCTTGGCATTTCTCCTAGTAGTTCGAATCAAAAAAAAAAAAAAAAATAACAAATTGAAAATTTTTTTCAAAATTTTCCGATAAAGAGATAATTTGGCGTGTGCTTCAGGAAGCTTAGCTCACGCTTAAGCAGCTTACAAGATGTCTGAAGAAGATTATCAACCATCATGTCCATGTCCTTGCAACCCTTCCCACCCACTTCGAAACAGATCAGACCTACATGAATGTTTTCCGTTACCGATTCAGTACTTTCATCGAAATCGAAGATGCAACTTGAATTAAGTCCCTCCGTCTTAAACTATCCTCTAGACTAAGTAACTCAATATTTTACGACCTCTGATCCTTTTTCGTCCTTCGAACTGAAATAAATGCTGATTATACTCTTCGATTTTAATTCCTAAATGGAAAGA
The DNA here is from genome assembly GCA_951812415.1 of Beris morrisii. NCBI lineage: Eukaryota > Metazoa > Arthropoda > Insecta > Diptera > Stratiomyidae > Beris > Beris morrisii. Next base: position 24,673,474 of record OX638311.1, read on the forward strand.
AGATAAACCATAGACCTATAAGAGTTTCATCGGGTCCAGATGGGGTTAGACACGATTCAGATACATCCTAGACGGGGGTGGTTTTTTTGCCGGAAAAAAAAGGATATTGCAGGAATCTTATAAAATTTATAGTGTGAGGACAAGACGACAACGGACGTAGGTTGTCGGGAATAAAAACTGCTGATAGAGTTAAAATGTGAAATTCTTTGATAGGAGATAGAGAGAAGGACGACGACGCGCATTTGGGAAGTCACTTCGGAAGGAGGGGCGAAAAAAATGTGCATATATCTCTGAAGAAAGAAGAAAAAAAAACTGTTTATTACCCAAATTAACGGTAGGACAGGAAATGTTCAAGTCAGTTTGTCTCGGAAGTTTACGTAAATCCTTGCTATCCCTCAGGGAGTTTTAATTTAACGACAAGCTATGTGTGTCGGTAATATGCATGGCCTGGTTTGTCGTAACTATGCGCTTATTGTGCACGTATTCAACTAGAGTAAACTCCCCTATCTACTATTCACCCCGCACGTATTATAGTACTACAATATTTATTGAGTTTGATTTGAAACTGAAAGCTTGGGGCGGTTATTTGTACCTGGTCTATAGTAGGTTAGTTACATACAATCATCAGGTTCAGTTCGGTTATACTTTCAACTAACGAATGGTTTTTATTCCGCAAGGATAATGACCAAATTGCGAAGCATTTAAAATAATTATATTTATGCTCTTATAAGTTGAGCATAATTTTCGCTCTCGATTAGAGCCTCAGTTGCAATTTGTGACTTTTGTACCAATAAATATCCCTTTAAGGTAGTTCGTGTTTTCTCGATGAGAAAATCGAAATTTTCTTACACTGAAAATGTGGGTATACTATTATAGTATGTAGGAAATTGAATTTGGGTAAGTTTGAAAATGTCATGGTTTAGTTACATAAATTTTAGCATTCTCATCTAATTGTTATAAATATAGGAGGTATAAATAGAGGTACAAGAGGTGGTTGGCGGTTACAATTATGCGAAATAAAAAAAAAATTATAATTTTCCTTCGACAATAGATGGCAGTAACATTCTCAATTAGAGTTGGATAAATAACTGCATCAGTACACACGTACATATCGACCGAAATTTCTTAATCGGTTATGCATATAAACTTGAATGTAATTAAGTCTGGTGACAAAAAAGGGAGGAATGTTGATTTTAGAAGAGAATTCAGACTAGCCCGGTGAGGGATTGATGGAGGGGGGTCACAGGGGTCATGACCCCCTCCCACTCCAAACTAAATAAAAAGAAACAAACGTCGCCTAGGAGAAGAGAGAACTTTTCAATTTTGTCGTTTTTCCAGATTTATCTATTTATGCATGTATAAATAGACGCGTAACGTGAATTATTCGTTGTAGGGGTAGGAGGCTTGTGCCTTAGGTGCATAAAGGCCTTTTCCAAGCGTCGTCATCATGAAACACGAGAGCTAGGTTTTCTCTTCCTAGCTACTCGAAATGTCGTGCTACTGATGCTGTCAACACCTATGCTTGGGATATTGGAAATTATGTGGACCAGTCGGGCATGCCAGATTTTACGAAATGTCAGCATATGGAACAACCGTGGATTCCCTCTAAAAAATTATGTTTTTCCTTATTTCTTGGTAAGGAAAAAAGGGAAAGCCACCAAAAAGTTTGCGCATAGATCACACTTGGACAAGTTTTACTGGTTAGTTCTTTCTCATAAGGATCAAGGATTATATTGTGCCCTTTTCGGTTCATTATTTTCAAAACCTTCCACACCTTCATCTTCAACAAGTAAGATCGACCCGGTTTTTGAATCTACAGGATCCGTATCAATTGAGGGTAACTTTAGAGCATTACTCCGCTTCAGAATAGAGGCAGGGGACACAAAACTGCTGGAACATTTAAAAAATACATCAGCCAATGCAACTTACATCAGCCCTAGAACACAAAGCGGCTTAATTGAATGCTGTAATGAAGAGATTCAAGAGGTGATACTGAGTAGAGTGAACGAAGCTGAAATCTATTCAATTATTTTCGATGAAACCACCGATCTAGAGCATACTGAACAATTGAGCCTGTTGTTCCGTTAATACTTTTGTGGTGCGAAACGTGAAGATTTTAGGACGTTTGCTGATGTTCACGATTCAATTCGCCCTGAAGACGTGGATGAAGGTGGTGAATGCCGATTCTAAAAAAGTATTCAGTTGACATAGTGAAGTGCGTTGGAATAGGCACAGATAGTTGTTCTGTGATGGCTTCAGACGTAAAGAGAGCAGTTCAGGAGTTGCTTAAGAGGACTGTAAATGCAAGATGGTGTCTTTGTAGTAATTACGCATTGAATAACTCTCTATCGAAATGTTCAAATGTAATTTCATGCCGGAACACAACAGGAACAATGAAGAAAGTTGTCGCTTTCGCAAATATATCAGCAAAGAGACATGCAGTTTTTAAGGATGAACTTAGCCTGGTGTAATCCAGTGGTAGTGTACTAGGTCTTGAAAACATTGCTACCAGGGTTCAATTCCCACTCAATGCATAATTTATTTATATGAATTTTTCAGTTGCTATTGGTTTCGGAATATTAATATAAATCGTGAACAGTGTGGAATGTTTAATAGGGGTCACTTGTACAGGATTTAAACTTGAGTGAATGAGTTCTGTTTACATTCCTATCAGATTCACAAATACCATCAGAGATGCCAGACAGTAGTTGATTTGCTGTAGGCAACTTTGCTGTTTTGGTAGATCGTATCACAGCCAATAGTACTGAAAAATTATTATCATTAACACCTGCTAGTACACTGCCATACCCGGCCCGATTCCTGATCTTTCTTCGCATTCCTAAGTTCGGTATCCCCTTTCTTCTCCACAATTCCTTCCAACTCTCCTCTCCTTCGCACCAAGAAAGATACACGGAAAAATATTTGATAGAACAATACCGCGGTCAATTGGGCTCACTTTGGCAAATTAGCCAAAAAACAGCCATCAGCCGTAGGCGCCGTGCCATGGTGCAGTGGGATCACAACGGACCCATATAGTGGTCTATGTGCTAGCTATCTCTGCCAATAGCTACCCACCTAACCTAAACTAACCTAAGGATGAACTTGGTGCCTTTGAGTTTTTGATTTTCATGGTCAGTCTCGTAGATGTCCTTGGTAAGTAGTCATACACCTATCACCTATTATGTATATAGTATGAATTAAAATACGCATCTAACGTTCGTTCTTCATTCTATTATATTGGGAACCACATCTTTGCTCAGCAAGTACCTCCAAAAGCCATCACTTGATTTTAAGAAAGCTTCGGAATCGATAGCGGACACAATATCTACCTTAGAAAAAAGGCGTTATGAAAATGCTAAGGTTTTTTAAAAAAAATTTACTGAAGTTCAAGTTTTTGCAGATGAACATCAAGTAGATGTGTTGATGTCTCGCACAGCTTCTCGTCAGACTCAGCGCGAAAATCCACTCGCAACATCACCTGAAGACTACTTTTGCAGATCCGTCTATAATCTGTTGCTCGATGAAGTAGTTTCAGATTTAAGAACGAGGTTCTCATGTGACGTGCTAGCAACGTTTAACCTGAGCGTCTTTCTTCCACGCGAATCAGAATCTGAGCATAGCACTGTCTTGATTTTTTTAGCAATTGACTCCCCGCTCCCGCTAGTTCATCTATCTTGTAACAATTAGCCAAAGTGCTGTCGTCAACTTGAAAATTCGCTGTAAATTTAACCATTAATAAGTTTGATGTGTTTTTTTTAGTATTTTGTTAACTATTCGCCATTAGAGTAGTTTCAGAATTTAACATTATACTGTTAAATAATAAAGAAGTAAAATCGATGTGGAATTTAAAAAAAAAATCTACCTTGAATTTAGATTATTTTCACGTTTTAAGAGTAGTGTTCTAAACTAAAACTAAAAATTGTCCGTCTATCCGTCGTATACATAAACTGCTTTTCAGTTCCATAGCTACGAAGAACCTCGATTGTGAGCTGCATAGTAACCTGCTCTAAAACTTAATTTTTAATGAAAATTTCCACCAAAAAAATAGTACGTTTGCACCCAGTCTGTTGACCGATCTTTTTTCAATCATCTACCATTTACCTAATTTTTTCCTCTAAAACAGATAATTTCTTCTAGTGGTTATTAGTCTTACCAAGAAGTTTTAGTGCTTTCAAGCTAATCAAATAAAGTTCAATGAATTTAAAGTGATAGTAATATCGAAAAAACCTGCAAAAAAGTCTAGGCGCAACTTCATTACTTTTTGGTTAGAAGTCCAGAATGCGATTAATGAGATCCGGTGTTGGTTACTATGCGATTGACTACCTAAAAAATAACATTTGAAATAGCCTCCTGGCTATTTTTTAGGATGTCAATCGAATAGTAGCCTACAGCGTATTGCCGCATTAAGGTACATACATAAATTTATATAGCGGGGTTACTGGATGGAATACAGCAGTAATTCAATACTCGCGCTGTACTTCGAAACATTTAACGAACCAAGCTTTTTAGTGCAATAAAACTTGTAGGATTTATAACCACAGCTGATGTATTTCTCAAATAAATTACTTCTTCGATTTGCAAGTATTCATACGAGTTTCTAGGTAACTACCGTGTACTTGACTAGGCAAAAGTACGACAAAAATTTTCACTACAATAATTTTACTGACCAACCAAAGAAAATTCAGCACAATATTAAGGCGATTCCCTCACAAATTAGACTTGTCGTAATTCAATTTATCCCATCGTGTCGTAAATTACATTTTGTGCTTTATACGCATAATATCTAATTAATAATTATTATGAGATCCATCAAAAATTATAAAAATCTTTTTGTTACAAATTGTCCAAGTTTTTATTCATTTACCGAATAGCGTCCCATCCTTTTTCATGACGACCGTATTACTGTGCCACCCCCTTGAAGATCATTGAAATAAATTGTATTCTAACAAACATTGTTACATTGTTATTTATTAACTAAATTGCCCACTGGGCTGATTATTATTTTCTATAGACAGTGAATGTTCGAAGAGATAAATTACATCATTATATGCCCCAAGACTTAGGGGATGGAGCAGAATGTTTAATTGAAATAGGCTGGACAGCAGTTTTAGCACTGCTGAAGTATCAAACAAATTGTTTATTTCATTGCGAACAATACAATAACCGATTATTATTTGCACTATGGTAACATAAATATTTGGCAGATTATCCATCTTCGGTAATATAAATCTTCAGTTTTAGACAAAAGATTTATGATCGGGTCTTTATTAAGCTGGATTTAATACTTCTAAGTCTTACTTTCGGTTGACACTAAAGAATATACAATTTTAGTTTCTTAACACTTCGCATTCTTCAGATATCGTGAATTTGCGCAAAATGAAAGAATCAATTTAATTGGAAAGTTTGACTTTATTTTTCCCATTTTTGAAATAGAAACAAATATATCTGTGGTCACAGGGAATAACTTGGTAAGTCGAAAAATAGTAAAATGGGACAAGTGTACTGTGGTCATCTCCCAAGACTTACATGCACTGTGAAGAAATTATTGTTATATGTTATTGGATCACTGAGATGTCAACCAATTTATTTTTTCACAAAAACTAGATTTACAGGAATAGTTCAATAGTAAAAATAGCAAAAAAAGTGCTGCCCTGAATAGTTTTGTTTTTAGACTTACCTACTTATTCCCTGTGGCCACAGATATATGTCCGTATAATATTTCAACTTTTTACTTATTGGCAGACGTAACGAGACACCGAGCAACAACTATAGGTTATTGACTTTTTAAAACTAAGCTGCCTTTTAGCGTTAACCACCTGGCTGATTAATTACCTACACTGTTTTAAAAAAAAATTAATTTCAATTCCAATTTTTACTTGAAATTTCCAGTATATTTAATTTTTTCAAGTAAAAGTACACATTTCTATCACTTTTACACGAAATTACTGGTATTAGTAAATTATTCATGTACTTTTCAACTGAACCGTAAAATTTACATGAAGTTTCAGTTTATTATTTCGATAATATAGTATTGTGATCGATTTTAAAAAAAAAAATTTGCTACCCTCAAAATTTTTTTTTTGCGCGTCATGGCTAGTAGACACGAAAAAAGCAAAAAAAAAATGCAGTCCGTCTGTCCGCCGTACGCCTTATGCCGTATGTCGTACGCCGTACGTCGACCGCTGTACGCAAAATCGTTTGAAGGCTCGTAGCTCTCAAACCCTTTGAGCTATTAAATTGAAATTTTGTTTATGCATAGACTGAATAGGACCCTTGAATTAACCACATTTTGAAGGGTGGGGATGTGAGGGGGGAAGTGGGAGAAGCGTTTTAGACGGGAAATTTTTGGTTTCTAGATCTCAGCAACCGCTAACGCTAGGAGGCTGAAACTTATATTTTATATAGAGTTTAGATAGTGGACCCATTTGCAAAAAAAATTGCCGATATGGGTGAAAGGGTGTGGGAGTGGGGTGAAAAATAATGAGTATAAAGGTTAACAAACGAAGTTTACTGAAAGCAAAATTTTTGAAGGGAATGGTGGAGCATGAAAGTGTAGGGGATAAGAATTTTTCTAAAAAACCACGTCTCATATCTCAAGAACAGTGTAAGATAGATGCTTAAAATTTTTACCAGAAGTAGGCCTAATGGACTTCTAGCAGAAAAAAAAGTTGGTGATGTGGGTGTAGTGGGTGAGAGTGGAGAAGGGTGAAAAGGAAAATGTTCTGATTTTTATATTTCAAGAACCTATAATAGTATAAAACTGAAACTATAGAGCTATATTAGTAGCATGTTGGAAAAATATAATTTTTTATAGTGGCAGTATGGTACGGGGGCGGGGGTGTTTTTCCTATCTATAGAACGGCTTATGCTACAAAGTTGAAACTCGGTATGTATATGTAAATTGACTAGAAAAGTTATTTAGATCAACAAACTTTTCAAATATCTATGGGCGTTTGGAATGGAGGCGAAAAAAATTATCAGTGAAAATGGAATGCATATATTTGCACGATTTTTGTTATATCTATCAGGTCTTCCCAAATATAGAATTAATTTTTATTCGACGGCTTCTTCATATAAATACCTAGAAAGTGTTTTCAGGAGTTTGTGAAATTCTACCCCTAAGGGGGTGTAAAGTGATTGTATACTTTTTCACGAATTCTGCCATATCCCCCAGGTCTGATTAGATATCGACTAAATTTTCACTTTCACGGGCTTGCGTAATAATCGCCTAAAACTTGTTTTTAAGTTTTTTCCTTTTTCAGCCTCTAAAAGGGTATAAATGGGTTGAACACGTTTTCACGAATTCCGTCATTTCTTTAAGAAGTGATAAGAAATTGAATTGGTTTTTACTTTTTCGTTCTGTCTTCATATTTATCTATTAACTCCTTTCATGATTTTTGTACATGCAACCCCAATCCCAAGTGGGTGTAAGGAGGTTGCATATGTTTTCGCAGATTCCTACATATTGCTTATATCTGATGATATATCGAAATCATTTTTACACCTTTAGGTTTCCTATATAAGCGTCAAAAAGTCAATTTCAGTATTTTTAGATATTTAATTCTAAGGAGTGTAAGGGAGTTGTATGCTTCTCAAGGCTTCGACATATTTCTTAGGTTTGATGAGATATTAGATCCCTTTTCACTTCCACAGACTTTTTATATAATCGCCTACAAACCCATTTCTCAATTTTTTGATATTCAGCCCCCCAGGGTTTGCATAAGTTTTCACAAATTTTGTCATCCCTTAGTTCTGATGAGATATAAAATTGGTTATTACGGCATTTGACGTAATAACCTGACCTAAAAACCAGTTTCACGATTTTTCGAATTTCAAGAACCAAGGTGATGTAAAGGGTTTGCTTACGATTTCACATATTTTTCAAAATCGCTCTTGTCTCATGAGATATCTAGTTGCTTCTTATGAAATCGTCTAACAACCTATTTCACAATTTTTTCGAAATTCAAACCCCAAGTGGAAGTAATCGCTTTGTATACGTTATATCAATTCGTCATATCTCTTAAGTCTAATAAGGCAACAAATTCGTTTTTACTTCTATGGGCTTTTAGTGTACATAATATACCGAAATTCGAATAGTCTATACGGGCTTTTTAATGTTTAATCGGCTAAAACTCTCTTTTTTAAATATTTTTATTTTAAGTACAAAATTAACTTTCCAAGAAACGTCATAATCTCGAAACAGCTGATGATATACTCCGACTTTGACTGCTTCCGAACTTTGTCCCGAAAATAATAAAGTTTCGCCCAGACCAATGGCAGATTTTTTTTTACTGAGTAGGCATTATATGTACAAAGTACGTTAGAGGTATTCAGCGGTTCCGGTTTTCACCCAACGCCTAAGAAGAATTTTCATATACTTCACAATGTCATTTTATGGCATGTTCCGCACCTCGAATGATGTGAAAAAGCTCGTAGAAACTTTCAATAAATTTTCAATATTTTTCAATTCAAACTTGCCGTTGAATTGAAATTATTCACGCAAATCTACCAATCAAAAATTACTCGATTCTTGCGATGCTTTCCTTCACGACCTCGTTGAAAATCTCAACATCCTACACAATGCCTTGAATCTGACTATTTTAAAATCCTTGAGTACCTTTCGATATACCGGCTGCGATTTAATGTTCAAAATTCAACTTCCTTCAGGCAGAACGAAAACATTGACAAAAAGTAAAACCTTGTCCACCGTTGAGTTGTTGACGAGACTGGCAAAAAAAATTGAATTGCGTATGTACTAATAAAAAATTCTGTTTATCCTAGCCAGAATGTTGTGGTACCGAAAAAAGGACATGAGCTTCAAACAAGAGTTCCACATCGAACATATGCCTCGCCTTTTGTTTCTGCAGATATTACAAAGATCGGAAAATAGCTGAGAAAGCTTAAGATAAGATGCAGAGTATTTGGAATTTTTCTACAAGACAAGAAGCAGGGGATGCCAGGATATTTTGACTAAACATTATGGACATTTTCGCGAGCCGTATTGCATATGAAGGAGTTTCGCCAACATAATACACACCATTCGGTGGGAATGATGGCGGTTGGTTTCAACATCTGACATATTTACATGCAAATATGTTTCCCGTCTTTAAGCCATCCTTTCGCCCAAGGATAAGAGAATCTCATTGTAAATCCACGCCTTCTCTGATCCACACTTCAGACAAACCACGAACAAAAATTTCATTGTAAGTTTTCCGGTGGCATGTACAGGGCTTACTTCCAACTCGGAACTGAAAAGCAGCCGGGGAAAATTCGAGGGAAAACAGAAAGCAGGAAAAATGTCGGTTAGAAAATTCAATTTGATCCCGCTGTATTGATGTTTTATCATAAAATAACTGCGAAATCCATTAGAGAGTACAAGATGTAGTACGGTACGCAGCAAGACACCAAACATAGAACGCTTGTTGAACAGAATAAAATACTACACGAACGTAGTTATAAGGACGAGGACGAAACGAGTTCACATCTTACGGCAAAGTATTGATAAGAGATAATAAGGATCTGCCGTGCTTGCGTACGGTTTACCTTATAATGTAATGCGCTCCTCTCGGTATTTCACAAGGCTCCCCATCAGGCTTCCTCGCCGTTCTATAGACTCAACTATGGATTCAGGCAGGTATTTTCATCGGAATCATACACAAAGGACGACGAGTATGTGTGACGTGCAGGTGAACAATTTTGTTTGCCCAAAGTTGAAAATTCGACGGTTTAATGTTATTTTGAGTTAAGAAACTCTTCATTCTGTCGGTTTTGAGATTCTAATGGATTGAAATCATTACGAAACATTCCAATTTAATACCCACGGCGGTTAGAAAGTGTATCGCGTGATTTAGATTAACGATTTTCGCGGAAAACTCATATCGAGTTTATTCGAATTTAGTAATACGTTAAGTATCAAATTTATTTTATAATCTCGGTGGGTTGAAGATTTCGCAAGTTTCGAGTTAAATTCGCTAATGGCTGATTAACAACTAAGCCATGCTTAAATGTCATATACTCCTGTTTGGATTGTTAATTCGTGAAGAGTGATTTAAGAGTTATTAAATATATTCTTTTAAGAACCAACTTTGAAGTTTTAATAGTCAATATTTTTACCATCGTTTGAAAGGTGACAATAGAAGAAAAGATATAGAAGAAATGGCAACATAGTTTTAAAAATGGCATGTCGTGAAAACGGTACGAAAACGGGTACAGATTTACAGGTGTTTCTTACTTAGCTTTTCGACCGGTTTAACATTCATTTCGTTCGTACCCTTATAGCAATACACTCCGTACATGTAATATCCCATTTTCAACTTCCAATCATATGTCGTTTCAGAGATGGAAAAGCACCCTGTATCCTACTACTCATACTTACAATTTAATTTTTAAATCAAGCCACTACAGGTAGACCCTTTAACTAACAGCACTTAGAAATATAAAAAATCTGCCAACAGTCTGGGCGCAACTTTATTATTTTGTGGGTAGAAGTCCGAAACGTGTTTAATGATGAGATGCAGTGTAGGTTACTATGCGACTGACAACCTAAAAAATAACGTTCCAAATAGCCTCCTGGTTATTTGGAAAAATACTTAAATCGGTTTTTTCTCCGACTACGTTTAAAGCTTATAGAAGTAAAAGTGAATTCAAAATCTCAATATTCCTTTGAAATATATTAGAATTCGTGAATATGTACACAACCACTTTACACCCCCTGAGGGGGGTGCAGTAGTAGAAGTAAGTAGAAGTAAAATTGCTTTGATAGCTAGATATGTCTAATAGTTTTAACGAAATTCGTGAAAATGTGGATTCACGGACATTTTTTAAACTCACCCTTTGAACACCAATAAAAATCTGAAGTTTTTTTTGGTTTAATTACTCTATTAGCACATCTACATATACATACTAAGTTTCAACGTTTTAGCATACACCGTTTCTGAGATATAAAAAACCACCCCTCACTATTGATACATCAACAATTTTTTTTTAGGATGTTTCTATAGTGGCTCTATACAATCCTAAATTTTGAGCTTTCTATTTGTTATGGTTTTTGAGAAATAAAAATCAGAATGTTTTCCTTTCTACCCCCTTCCACCATCACCCCCTACACCCCGACCCTTACATTTTTTTTCTCTACTAGAGATCTACCGACTCCAACTCCCGTAAAATTTTCCAGATCATATCTGATACGGTTTCTGAGATATAAAAATTGCTTTTTTTTTTGAGAAATTGCTATCCCCCACTTTCGTGCTCCACCTCCCCCCTCAAAAAATTTACTTTCAGTAGACTCCTCTTGTGATTCCATATACAATAACTAAATTTTATCTTCCTGGTGTAATTGGTTCGGAAGATATTGTAATCCAAAGTTTTTTATCCCCCGCTTTCAACCGTTTCAGACTCATTGTTTCCCCCCCCCCCCCTCTTCCACACCACTTAACCACTAGCGACCATTTTTTTTGCAAATGAGTCCACTATCATAGTACTATATAAGTTCCAAGTTTCAGCCTCCTAGCAAAAGTGGTTCCTGAGATCTGGAAACCAAAATTGTTTGTCTAAAACGCTCCCCTCTCCTCTCCCCTCGTACCCTCCTCCTTGAAAAGAGATCAGTCGTAGCAGTTCACCCAATCTACCCAGCATAAAAATTTCATGTTAAGATCTCAACGGGCTTGGGAGCTACGCGTCTTCAAACGATTTTGCGTACGGCGTCTACGGCGGACATACGGACATTTTTTTTTTGCTTTTTTGGGGTTTACTAGCTCTAAAACGTGAAAATACAAAATTTCAGGGTGGCAAATTTTTTTGAAATTTCAGGTCGATCACAATACGAGTATATTATTATTAAAAAATAATAAAGTAAAATTAAAATGTTTTCCTTTCCACATTTACTTAATTGCTTTAAAAATAAAACAGAACACTTGAATTCGACGTACTCCTTTGTACCTCGATTTGAAGTATTTTCGTTAGCGAACCACTTGTAGTGATGAAAACTCTCAGTTCATAGATTTAATGCCCCACATATTTTCATATTAATTATCGAAACTCCTGATTTTATTTAAAGTTAATAATATCAAATTTTGAACTAAATATGTCAATGATTTTTCGAGTTATGGAATATATAGGTGAATCTTTTTCAGAAACATTTGTATGGTATCTACTCGACCAAACATGATTTTTTTCCCGTGTTGGTGATCTCTCTGGTAATCGCAAGAAAGTGTATCCTCGCATTTCTAATGCCTTCAACTCAGAGACACTTTTCTCATTTCATTTTTAGCCTTGCCTTATAGTTACATCAAATTTGAGCTTCATAGATCAACGCACTTTTTCCGATTTTTTTTAATTAAATTAATACTTTAATACTTTTTCAAAGGTTTTACGAGTGAGTAGATTTGACTTTCTTACCAACATGATCCCGTTTACTTTATTATTTCAATATTTAAACAAAAATTTGCCAATGGTCTGGGCGTAACTTTATTATTTTTTTGGTCAAAGTTTGGAAGCGGTCAAAGTTTGGAAGCGGTCAAAGTCGGAGTATATCATCAGTTGTTTCGAGACTATGACGTTTCTTGGAAAGTTAATTTTGTTCTTAAAATAAAAATATTTAAAATAGAGATTTTTAGCCGATTAAACATTAAAAAAGCTCATGTAGACTATTCGAATTTCGGTATGTTATGAGCACTAAAAGTAAATTTGATGCCTTATCAGACTTAAGACGAATTGTTAAAATTTATACAAACCCATTACATCTACTTGAAGGTTGAATTTGGTGAAAATATAAGCAAACCCTTTACACTCCCTTGGTTTTTGAAATTCGAAAAAACCTGAAATTCGTGTTTAGGACATTACATCAAATGCCGTAATAACCAATTTTATATCTCATCAGAACTAAGACATGGCAAAAATTTTGAAAACATATGCAAGCCCGTGGGGGTTGAATGTCCAAAAGTTGAGAAATGAGTTTGTAGGCGATTATATAAAAAGTCTGTGGAAATGAAAAGCGATCTAATATTTCATCAAACCTAAGAATTATGTCGAAGCTTTGAATAGCATACAACCCCCTTACATCCCTTAGCATTGAATATCTAAAAATACTGAAATTGACCTTTTAGCGTTTATATAGGAAACCTTGGAGAGTAAAAATAAATTCGATATATCATCAGATCTAAGCAATATGTATGAATCTGCGAAAACATATGCAACCTCCTTACACCCACTTAGGGGTTGAATATCCAAAAATCCTGAAAGGAGTTAATAGATAAATATGAAGACAGAACGAGAAAGTTAAAAATCAATTCAATTTCTCATCACTTCTGAAAGAAATGACGGAATTCGTGAAAACGTGTTCAACCCATTTATACCCTCTTAGAGGCTGAAAAAGGAAAACACTTAAAAACAAGTTTTAGGCGATTAGTATGCAAGCGTGAAAGTATAAGATATTCGATATCTGATCAGACCTGGGAGATATGGAAGAATTCGTGAAAAAGTTTCAAACCCTTTATACCCCCTTAGGGGTCGAATTTCAAAAAATCTCGAAAACTTTTTCTAGGTATTTATATGAAGAAGCCGTAGAATAAAAATTAATTCAATATTTGGAAAGACCTAATAGATATCATGAAAATCGTGAAAATAAGTGCATTCCATTTTCAATGATAATTTTTTTCGCCCCCCTTCCAAACGCCAATGGATATTTGAAATTTTTTTTATCTAAATTATTTTTCTTGTTAATTTATTATACATGTACATACCGAGTTTCAACTTTGTGCCATTAGCCGTTCATTAGATAGGAAAAACAGCCCGCCCCCGGACCATACTACCCGCATAAAAAATTTAAAAAATTTTTTTTTTTAACATGCTACTATACTATAGCTCTATCTGAATACCAAGTTTCAGCTTTATATCATTATAGGTTCTTGAGATATAAAAGTCAGAATCTTTTCTTGTCCACCCTCCTCCACTCTCACCCTCTACACCCCACCACCAAAATTCTTATTATGACTACTTCTGGTAAAAATTGTAAGTACCTATCTTACACTGTTCTTGAGATATGAGACGTGATTTTTACAAAAATTCCTAGTATACCTACAGATATTTATAATTTTTTTTGGTATATTTATAAATTTTCCGTCTAAAACGCTTCCTCCACTTCCCCACTCACATCCCCACCCTTCAAAATGTGGTCACTTCAAGGGGCCTACTCATGCTATTTAATTTAATAGCTCAAAGGGTTTGGGAGCTACGAGCCTCCAAACGATTTTTCGTACTGCGGTCGACGTACGGCGTACGGCGGACAGACGGACTGAATTTTTTTTTGCTTTTTTCGTGTCTACTAGTTATAAATCGATCACAATACTGTATTATTGAAATAATAAAGTAAAATTGTGACCGATCTTTTTTGTACGTTTTAGGACTAGTACATCTATTCTATAACATGTATACATAATTGAAGAAGAATTTAGTTCAGATATATTTTTGAAACAAATATCAAAAGAGTGTCAAATTTTCTGAAAGATTTTATCGACCAGTTAGCAGCGCTTTCCATGAAACCTAGCACAAAATTACACTTTATAACATGGATGGCATATTAAACTATTCTATAATAAATTTATTTAATCTTCTTACTGCATCTCAAACAAATTACCCAATTGTGTCATAAGTTCCTGTCGCTGCTAAAAAGAAGGCCTTAGCTGAAAAATTCCAACAACCTGGTACCCAGCTAGTTCCCACGGTAAAACGATTATTTTTACCTGCACCAGGTAATGTACACGGGGGGGGAAAAACTTTTCATAGTGAGATTAATCAAATAAGATGATAGAATGCCTGAAAGCTGGGTTGGAAATGCGGAAGTAGCTCTAATAACCGACGAAATTATCTCCATCGTATCATAATTTAAACGGATCGCAGTATCCGGAAATGTATCCTAATTGCGTTGGAAAATTTAATTAAAATTAAATTTGGGTTTAGAACGCGTTGTATTTTCACAGTCGCGAAACTTTTTTTTCCCCCACGAAGTTTTCACATCTCGCGTCACATTTTCTTCAGAGATTTTCCAACGTTCGACTAGTGAAAATTTTGCAACTTTCTTCTTCTTTCTATAATATAAGCTAATGAAGTCATCACATATGCATGCTGTGCTCGCTAAAGACGCTAAGGACTTAATATACAAGCTTTAATTCTAGCGCTCGTCTAGAACTACTGAAATGTTCTCATATTCCTGAAACTCTGTAAGACCCTAAAACGATAAGAACTCCGTTTTCTTATGCGTTCTCGTAAATAGTAGTTCAGGAAATAGAGGAAAAGTACGAACAAAATTGATAGCGGTCCGACGAAAAAGGCAACATTTTGCTCTTAATTCTCATACGAACCCTCATTACAGTAAGGACGCCGGGGGTTTGTAGAAGCAGCGCCATAAGTAACTCTAAGCTTCCCTTTCATCTGATATTATTCATTACGGGGTAGTAAATGAGATGCGGGTAAATGTTTTCGATATAAACGTTAATCATTTAATAGGAGTGGCTGTATGGTATCAGGTACAATCACCTTCATGTAGCGTAATTAATTGATAGTGCCCCTTGCTTTGTACGAGTTGTAATGACAATAATTATTTCGATGTTAACAATTTTACTAATTAATGAACGTTACATAATATTTCCATAAATTTTCCAAGTGATTTTCAGATTTGTAGACTCACCTGATATCATAATATTTATTTATTGAAAAAAAATTGATTTCTCACGTACCTGAAAGGAAATAAAAACGAAAATGAATGGAATGAAATTTTTAATTAAAAATGTATTTACGTTATCATTAAAATTCATTGATATGAAAGAACTTAATGGACATCATTACGGATCCTGTAAAATACGATTGAAAACTATTTTTCGCGAATAAACAGACCATTTTATTTGTAAATTTTTTTAGTTTCGGGTAATAGACTGAGTGCTAAGAGTTCATTACAGAATAATATTTTTAATTACAGTTTCATTTCGTCTGTCCACTTGTCCGTCTGCCCGAATGTCACCCTGCCTGTCTGTAAGTCTGTCAGTCCGTCCGCCTGTCCGTCTGCTTGTTTGACAGTCTGTTCGCCTGTCCCTCTGTCCACCTGTTCGTCTCTAAGTATGTCCGTATGTTTATTTGTTTTATGTTCGTCAGTCCGTCTGTTCGTTTGTCCGTCTGTCCGTCTGTCCGTCTGTCCGTCTGCAGTCTTTCCCTCTCTCCATCTTTCTGTCTGTTTGTCTGATTGTATGTTTGTCTGTCCATCTGTCTAATGTCCGTCTCTCTACCTGTCCGTTCCGTTTGTTTCACAACAGTTACACCAAAAATAAATATATATGAAGGCGGAGTTCAGAAAAAAATTCCAATAGTGGAATTACATTAATAGATTTCTTCTAGTTTTGTAGCACTATTAATTATGTCGTTTTACAGTCTAATTGTACTGTAAATAATTCTTGTAACACTCGTATACGCCCTCAAATTATCACATAAATCCTAATTTTACTTAGAATTAATTCGTTTATTTCTGAAGAAGCTCAATTTCATTTGAGAAATTTGTCAAGGATGTGCTGAAATTTTCAAGTGGATCTGTGGCCCATAATTAAACGCGTTCCGGACTCCTATCCAAAAATAATAAAGTTGCGCCCAGACTGTTGGCAGATTTTTTTTGCTTGATACTATAATACAAACAACATTTAAAAAAAATACCGAAATTTTCCGCCATTATTCCATTATGAAGGAGTTTTGAGCTATCTATAAGTCTATAAACAAATTAAGGCACCATTGCGAATAGCTGTCAAATTTTTGCCAAAAAAAAATTTGACGAAAAGCTCAGTCAAATTATTTCTGTCAAAATACACAAACAATGTGGCCGACAAAAATTTGATAATTACACTATCTGACTGCATTTGGCAGCCAGAATAGTTAAACATAGTGGCATACAGTGTTATACAAGTTTAACAATAGACAGTATACGACACCATTGTTGATAATAAATCTTAAAAATGTGCTACTCTGGCAGATGAAAACTTTCCATGAAAAATGCACTAAATTTCACGGTGTATTTCCCCAAGAGAAAATAGAGCATGTTTATTTTAACTGTAAATGCATTACATACACACATATCGTGTTTATTAGCTCTTATGAGTATTTTATTTTCAACGGGCTAATCTTTTGAGTAGAATTGTGGTCTTACACAAAGCACAGAGCTCTTTGAGGAGCTATGGATGAATGTTGGCAGTTGGAAATGTTAAAAGTTGTTCACAAGGTTATAGATGTGGATAAATTCAGTAAATTAGTTAAAAAAATATTGTGTAATAAATCATCGGGATGTTCGTAAACGGTTGCTTTGACGTTCCTCTTGCACATGGAGTCTTAGTCTTGGATTTGCAGAGTCGAGTCTTGTATTGGAATTGGTCTTAATCTAACCTGCAAGACAAAACTCTAAATTGTATTATAATAAATAAACATACATCCATTCTGGCAAAATGAATTTTCGGAAACGGTTGAATTGAATGTCTTGAATGTGTTAAATTACTTTTACGAATATGTTTTTATTTTGCCCCATTTCCAATTTACTTTCCATAATTGTGAATATTAATTCTGCAAGTAGGAACCCTTCGACTACATAAAGTTTATATGAGCTGAATGTTAAAATTTTGACTTTCACAGTTTTTCCATAGTGTTACAGAAGCTGCAAACATTCTGGGATTTGTTTTTAAATGAACACCACCCTATTTACATTATTTTCCATAAAATGAACATGTTTGTCGCATAGAACAAAAGTTTGTTACATTTGTGAAAATAACAAAAAACTTTGGTTTGAAATCAGTTAGAAGTTGTGAATTAGTTAAATTATTTTAGTCAACTGTAATATGAAAATTTTAATAAATATTCAACTTAAAGACGGAAAAGGAATATTATTGGGTTTTAGAAAAATTTAGAAACTGTGCACTAAAAAATGTCGTATGAATTAAAGTAGTTTTCAACGAAAACTAACATTACTATTTTACTTTATTATTTATTAATAATTGAGAAGTGATCGAGCTAAAATTTCCAAAAAACATATTTTATGACTACTAAACGCCAAAAATTCTAAAAAAAAGTAATGTCCGTTTGCCCGCCGTACGCCGCACGTAAAAGCCTTTGAAGACGCGTAGCTCACCCGTTGAGATATAAAATGGAAATTTTCTTTGTGAGTAGATTGGGTGACCCCTTCTGAGTGGTAGCTTTTGGGGTGTGCCTGAATGTGGGGGAGCGTAGTGGGTGGAAAGAAAAAATTCTGATTTTCATTTCTCGAAAACCGGAAAAGATAAATGTATGGATATACAGAGGTATCACAGACACATCCTAAAAAAATAAAATGCTTGATAGGAGTTGCAGCGTACGGGCGTAGGGTGGTTCGTGGTGTCTCACAAAGGGATTATGCAAGAAAGTTGAAATCTGAACTACAGAAGGTATTGAAGAGAAAAATTTTCAGATTTCCATTGGCGTATGGAGGATTTTTTTTTCGTATTTTCACGAATTTTGTTAAATTTTTTAGATATGTGCAGGGCCGTCCTAAGATATTCGGCGCCCATGGGCTACTAAAAATAATGCGCCCCTCGTCATAAGAAAATACAATTTTGATGGCTAGTGGAAGCGGCAAATACAAAATATAAAAGTTTCAGAACTAGACAATTTTATACCTTCGGATTTGTAAAGGTTAAATGATTCTGTATTTCGTTTCGACTGTACAAATTTTTCTAAAGAAGCGTATAATCAAATAATGCTTTCAATTGTAGTATCAACTTTTCGAAGTGATATATATTAGTGTTATCTCTGATTTCTAATATTTCGGTCCAAAATGCTACCATAATAGCAGTTGCCCGTGAGTTGAACTCATTTAACAACGCCTCAGTTTCAACTTTTGTTGCAGGCTTTTGAAAATTATCTTCGAAAATTTTATTCAAAGCATCTTTAAAATGTTCATAACCGGAAACCACTGCCTTCACTGAATCAGCTCTTGCTGACCAACGAATGTCGCTTAATTTTTTGGGCACTGTTTTTGTCTTTTGCTGCTAGCGTATCTTTCAAAATTTTCCATCTTGATGTTGACGCGGCAAAGAAATTGTATAGATTTTATGGAAAAAAAAATAACTTAGTTACTTGTACGAAGCATTCCACCGCCGACTCTCCATTTAAATTTAAAGAATGTGTTGCACAGGGTACGTAAATGGCAAGATTGTTTTTAGAGTTAATGCGCGCTTGGAGGCCGCTGTATATATCCGACATATTAGAGTCATTATCATAAGATTGTCCTCTACAATCTTTCAAATTAATAGCTAAATCAGATAATAGCTTTAAAACACAATCTTCCATTTCTGCGCTCTTGTGGCCAGTATTTTCTAAAAATGTTAAAACATAACATCAATAAAAATTGGCGCTCCTAAAAGGCTCGCGCCCCAGGGCTATAGCCCATTTGGCCCTGTGGTTAGGGTGGCCCGGGATATATGGAGGTATTAAATTAATTTTACACCTACGGCTCGTTCTATAAGTGCCTAGACACTGTTTTCCAAAATTTTTGATATTCAATCCCATAGGGGGTGTAAAGTCGTTGGGTAAGTTTTTATGACTTCCGACATATTTCTTAGATCTAATGCGATATCGAATTCGCTTTCACTTCTAAGGGCTTTAAATATAATCGAAACAAACCCAATAGATAAACTTTAAACCGCCAAGTCAGCCCTTTTTAATTCAATATCAAAGATACAGTACGAAATACGTAACCATTTTGAGCTGACTTTCTGATTCCGTTTCCGAGAGTAAGTTTCGACTACTGCGATTCATTTAAACTGCGAAATAAGGTTTTGGATTGTTTAAAGTGAACAATATTTTTTTTTGGATGGAAGTCTGTCAGTCTGTGCAGAGCTGTAAAAGTTCTTTCGAATTTCTTAACTATTACTCTCCTGATATTGTTACATTTGGTTGAAGATGTTACATAACATCTTAATCAAGTTAAATGTCAAACAAAAAACTTTCAAGGTACAGTTTTTATAGCGAAAATTTCCGATTTTTGCCAACAAGTTTTTATCGTATCAACTCTTTTATGATCATTTTTCCAGAAATGCATAAAACTGTCGCAAACTGCATCTAATGCAGCACTCATTGTAATACACTTCGGTGACAAATCAAGCATATCATCTTAGTATTATTTCATATTTTTATGGTCTTTCCAGTTTCATGGCGCAGTACAAACGAATATTTCTACAACAGTATTCCATTTATCCAACAAAAGGAAACTTCTGATTTATTACTGAGGTTGAGTGATCCGTAATACACTAATACTAAGTCGCATGACATACGAGTATAAGTAATATAATATCCCTTTTGTGTACAGGACATTCGTATCCTTGTACCGGACGTTTGTGTATGAAAATCTCGGTTCTGGTTAGTTGGTGAACTGAGTTTGAGTTGTTTGTTGTGTCAACGAATGCCTGGGCCCAAACAAAAAATTTATCCTGGTTAGGACTTCATCCCTTTTCATACTACGGAGCATATAGTTTTAGTTGTTCTTAAAGGTTATAGAATTTTCCAACATTAAACCAGTGGAGGTTTTGAGGTCAACATTTCAACATTTCGAAGGATTCAGAGAAAGGACCTTTCCTTAACTGTGTCTGACATAAATCATCGTCAAAGTTAATTAGTCCGATGTCTTACGATTTATCAATCATTTTATTAGTATCACTCTTTTGATGGGAACGAAAAGAAGCGTTCTTTATTCGGTCCACGCAGCACACATGGATCCGGAAAAGCGACTTGAAAAATGTCAAAGAAACTAGTGCAAAGAAGCTGTAATTTTCTCATATTGTCATGTACGAAACATGAAAAATTGTTCATTGACTGGAAAATCGTGGCACAATGTTCATTATGAATAATTGCTGAAAATATTATGAAATGGTGACAGACAGGAATAAGGCATCTTTGTAATTTAGAGAGACGGAGTAGATGTAGGAAAACGGCGTCTATTGTGTTCTTTAAGCGAGCCCATTTATTTTAAATATTCACAAAATTTTGCACGCCTATTGTCTGGGATTTAAATTGATTGCGTTAAGGGTACAAAATGGAGAGAATGGGCATTTTGTAAAATGATCTGAAGTGATAAATATTAATGCGAAAAGTTCAAATTAAACTTGGTATCATTTATGGAAATCTTAAGAAACTGCGATCAATTGAAGTGTTGATATGGAAATGAAAATTTCGGTGTAGTTCTGTTGAAAGTACGTCACAACAGATGAATATGCTAACAGTTTCGGCGCAATCTTATCATTTTTTGCAACAAAGTCCTTAAAGTCGGGGTTCGATAGAAGTGCTTACGCCACTACCATCCGTAAAATATCAACTTCGTTTTTGTGTCATAATCAGGAACGCGGCCTAAATCGAAATGTAACTGGTTGTGTCGATGCAGAAAGTCATAAAAATTAGACTGTTAATATTTCGTTGGACCTAAGAGATTTGTCGGAATTCGTGAAAACGTACACAACAACTTTACACCCTCTTTGATTTTGAATATCGAAAAAGCCTAAAAATGGTATCTAGTTACATACATAAGGAGCATACAGAAGTGAAATTATTACGACATCCCAAAAGAGATATGTGATGAAGTTCGTAAAAATTTCACGTTTCATGCCTAGTGAATTCCGAAAAAACAATAGGCCCAAAACACCCGAATACCCCAAATAATAAAGTAGAATAGAATTTTTTTAAATTTTTTGGGAAAAGAAAAGGGAAAAGTGAAAAGTTAAAAAGGAAAAGCAAAAAAAAATAGAAAAGAAAAAAAATGGAAAAGAGAAGAAGTGCAAAGATTAAAGGTAAAAATGAAAGAAAAATAAAACAGAAAAAAAACGAAAAGGAAAAACTAAAAATGGAAAAAAAGGGTAAAGTGAAAAGGTAAAATGAAAAGTTAATAGGAAAATAAAGCAAAAAATTAATGAAATAAAATTAAAAACTAAAAAAGAAACAAAAAAAGAAAAGGAATATTGTTAAGATCAAAATTTCCAAAAGGAATAGATTTAAAGTAGCCATATACAAATTAAAAATAATTTCTTCAAAAATTCAGATTCTTAAAGGAGGACCGAAAATTGTGCCATGCATTGAAGAAAACAGGGCGAAACATCTTTAAAAAGATTTGTGTTAAATTTCAGAAATACATGAAGATGAAAAAAATTCAAGGAGTAAAAATGTTCTGGATTTTGGCAAGGACTGAAGCTAAGTAATGAACCCGGTGGGGACAGTATACCTACCACATAACCCTGGAAGCCTGGAAAAGGTTCATTTTCTGAGAACAAGTTTGTATCTTTACAAGAAGAGGTCGTCTTTTGAATAAAAGTAATTTTTATTTTATTAAAATTACATTTTTTTTAAATTTTGTTCAAAAGTAAGCTGAATCATGTCAAATTAAACAAATTTTTACTCGTCAGAAATAAATCTATAAAAAAAATGTTTGCCAATTTTGATCTAGGTTTTCAGAAAATCTTATGTTCCAAGTTCTGTAAATTAGAAAGTGACATTAAAAACGATAAGAATTTAATACAGAATGGAAGTACTGTATTTTAAGTAGGGGAGACCGGGGACAGTAGAAACAAGGGACAATAGAAACAATGGTCATAATGAACGCAATCCTTGGTTTAAATTAAGCTTCAAAGTGTCAAACGAAGCGTCTTTAAATGCCCCTGGTAGCCATTATTAATAAATCGTTGAGTAGAGTCAAAAGTGAAAGTACATATATCCAAAAAAAAATTTTTTCACCATCTGTGTAAAGTTTTTCCATCATCGAAAAAGAGTGTTAAAAGGAATAAAAACGTGACTATCAGGCTTCAACTATTATTATTTGTTTAGTTTAGTATATTTCCTTTAGTTGCAATAGTTTAAATTCATACGTTTGTACTAGGGTAAGTCAATGACTTAAAGCTCATATGGGTTCCAGGCCACCAAGGTATAACTGGCAATGAAATAGCTGATATATTAGCAAAGGCTGGATCGGAGTCAGCCATGGTCGGACCAGAACCAGGTTTCGGTGTGCCGGTTGCCTCTGTTAGGGCTGCCATTGCTGAGTGGGTGAGTAAATCACACATTGAGAGATGGCGGCTTCTTCCGGGAATGCGGCAGACTAGAAACCTTGTTGAGGGACCAAGTGGACGAACCGCTGCTTTTCTTCTCAAATTGAGCAGAAAGGAATGTGGTAGTATGGTTGGTGTCCTCACAGGTCATAACTCGTGTGGCTTACACCTGGTCAGATTGAGAATCATTGACGACCCCATGTGCACTGCTTGCGACGAGAGCGACGACGCAACGGAACATTTCCTTCTTGAGTGTCCAGCTTACTCTTTTGCGAGAATGCACGTATACGGTGTTGACGTTATGAGGATGGAGGAACTCCGTTCTCACTCCCTACCTGAGCTCTTGAAATTCGTGAGGAGGACGAAAAAGTTCGGGTAGAGACTGGGGGATTTGAATATAATGGGCCGTATTGGCCTGAATGCTCAAGATGCGCTGCATTGCTGCGTGTCTTCCTTCACACCAAACAACAACAACACAACTAGGGTATGAAAACAATTGAGTGTTTAGATCAAAATGTGTTGTGGGGACATTTGAAACAATAAAAGCGGGAACAGTCGAAACGTGTTTCAATTCGCAAATTAGCCTTCCAATTGTCCTTTAAATATTCCTTAAACATTCCAGATACATAAAGACGAAATTCTATGGCTGAAGAAGATTGGTTTTCTGGATTCATGCAGCATATATCCATAAATCATGAAGCACAAATCCAGAACTTTTAATTCGCTGCCCTCAAACCACAAGTCTTTCACGAGGAACAAGTTTTAACATCACGAATGCCACACATTTTTAACAATCTGACTAATTATGACAATTTTGGATTATAATAAATACATATTACACTTAATCTAAATGCTGTTTCAATTGTCCCAGGTATGTGTTTCAACCATCACAGGCACGGGGACATATGAAACATCTCGTCTACTCCAATACTTTTTAGAATATCTCTTTTGTTTATAATATCATTATAACTCAACGAAACAATTTACATATAAATTAGAGACTATATACTCATTATAACTGACTTTATATCTCAGAAAATTGCGATAGCTGGGTAATGAAAAAATCATCAATTGAAAATGTTTCTGTTGACCCCGGTCTCCCCTACTTATATTTAACAAGAGTATTTTTACTCAATATTTATTATTTTTGGTTTCCTTTACAACTTTTTTTAGAATAGATTTTAAGGTATTATGACTAGTTGCGACAACGCAAGGATTCACAGCAGTTTTCACGAAATTAATAAAGGGTTTTTGTTTAACATTTGCGTTTTCATTGTAACTCACCTTTTTGAATTGCTAATCCACTTTTGACACATCGATCAACGCTAAAAACTCATTAGACACCAAAAATTTGTACATCTATAAAAAGCTGGATTTTATAGCTGCAATTGCTAGCAAATAGTCCTAATATTTATCATAAAATTACTAAAAAGACAGGTTCAATGGTTCAAATAAACCGACTTCTGAATCGCTCGCCACCGCTAAAGGTACTTCAATAAAAACTTTCATTGCAATCTTTGTCCTTTCTCTCTTAAAATCCAGCTTTATAGCTCCTTTATCCTAACAACGGATGCAATCCAATAATAAAAACCAAACAAATTCGGGCCTTTCGAAGTCACCCGAGAAGTTCTAGCAACTTGAGGCTAGCAGTATCCGCTTCGCCTCAATTTTGCATACACCATAAACCGATAGCCTCGGGGTGATAAAGTGTAAAACTCTTCTCGGAATAATTCCACTAAATCTTTTTATCCTTTCATTATATTCTTCGCAATATGCGTCCCGTTGGCCATAATTCAACAAAATTAAAGAAAAAACTTAGCAACAATGAGCGACAGGAAAAGGATTTCCCTTTTTTGGTCAGGATTATTCTACACGAACACTACATACACTGCTGAAATATGTGGGCAATTATAAAAGTTTTTCCAGAAAACCTTAAGAATACAGAAAAAAAATTTTATCAATGCTATCTTTTTTGAATAGACTTTTCCTGCCCGAGATAAGAGCATTGCCAGAGATTTTTTATATACTTCTTGAAAATCCAGACAAAATCTTCAATCAAATTCACAATATACCACCCCCAAAAATTGCTCGTATAAATTTTATTGCTGTTCTAATATAAAAACGGAGTGCGGAGAAAACCCGAAAAAAACGTGATCAAATTGACAAAAGATACCAAGTCCTTAGAAACAGATATACGAATAAAATAGTATCGCGGACTGATGGTCCTTCACGATGAATATTTGGCCGTTGCGTGTGAAGAAACCATCCTGAAGGGCAACAAATTGAAGGATAATTGGGAAGGAGCTTCGGTCATCTATTCATTTTCATTTTAAGCAGGACACAGAGTTTGGTTGGATTGAACGATTTCTTTAAACTGTTTCCCGATAAAAGTCTACTGCATTGTTTGTTGGTCCTTCGAAGCTTGTAGAGCCCACAAGGACACATTGGAAATCTCTTAAATCTGATCAATTATCATTAAATGGCATTTACGTGAAAGACTGCGGGTCGATAGGATAAATAAAGGATCTTCAATACCAGCCACTGTATAATGTTTACTATAACGGCTCCTTGGCCATCCTTATCGAGAGCTTAAATCCTTTAGTGGACATCAATCACTGGTTTTAAAAAAGTGATTCGATTTATTGTTAAGGGGTTTAAACTTCGATCAAAGGGTAAATAGCAATTTATCGGACGTGATATGATTTTTTTTGTTTTTGCTATTTTATGGTATTTCATGTCGCTCCCCTTTCCAATAAAATTCAGATCGGCCATGGAAGCGGTCCTTCTAATATGGAAATGTCGGAAGTCCGGGAAATCAAAGTGCGAAAATCGGAAATAATTTCAGCCGCACATATCGGAATAGAATCACATGCTTTTGAACAAATCGCTACAATAATATCGAGGTCGAATACCAATTAGTTAGTTTGTAGACATCTTTATATGCGAGAATTGTTTGAATATTGGTGCTGTGGCTAATTCTGGCATCAATAACCTGCCTAATACCACAAATTACAGAAACATTTAGTGAGTACGAATTTAATGACGTGCTATTACCCCAAATGTATATCTGCAATCTGCCAACCAGAGTTCGAATTTATTGAATTATCGGAATAATGTCAGCAAATATTATCGGTTGCTGTTGGGATTTAGAAGTTAATTTTTATTAATAATTAGGTGGTGCATCGAGATTACGTTTTTATTTTTTTCAGTATCAAGTTTGAAAATCTTGTTTAGTTTTAGATTTCGATGGTGCTCTTAATATTGCCTCCTTATGGAAATGCGGGGTTATATTTGAAAGATCAATCAAATACCAAATTTATGTATAAAAAAATTCTACGAACAGTCCGGTCTCAAATTTATTGTTTTTGTGTAATGCTGAGATGCGACTGACGACCTAAAAAACAACGTTCCAAATAGCCTCCTCGTTATTCGTAAGGTTGTCAGTTACTTAGCAACCTACACCGCATCTTAGCATGAAACGCGTTCCGGACTTCTAACCAAAAAATAATTAAGTTGCACTCAGACTATTGACAGACTTTTTATTTATTTACTTACTTATTTTTTTTTTTTTTCAATAAAAACAAAGTGGTTAAAATATCGACATTGCCCTTCAGGGGTTGAATATCAAAAAATTCCAAATACAATTTTTAGGCGATTATATAGAAGGCCCGTTAAAAGAAAGCACAATTCGTTATCTCATCAGATCTAAGTGATTTATCGGAATTCGTAAAAACATAACACCCTCTTTGGGATTGAATGCAGCAAAACCCTGAAATTAATTTTAATTTTTAGTGGAAGAGTTTCCTGAGTCACATTGTATTTTTTGATGTTTAGACTTTTTCAGTTTGACCACAATAACCATATCTTTGTGTTTCAAACTTATTTATTCACCATATTATCAGTATACATTGCTTGACAGTATAACAAAATAAAAATTATTTCTTATTGAGAGTAATTTTTCAAATTACGTCTAAGTTGAGAGTCCGATATCTCCTTTCGCAGTAATTGTGGGTTAGGCAACTCTTCCACTGAACCACTCATACCTAAAAGCCATAGTAGTAAAAGCTAATTCGATCCCATTAAACCTAAAAGATTTGTTGGAATTCGTGAAAACTTGATCAATATTTTACACCCCCAGGAGGTTTAACATCGAAAAATGCCTAAATCGGATTAAATTTAAAGCTTTTTGAAGTGAAGGTGACTTCGATATCTCCTTAGACCTAAGAAATATGTCAGAATTCGTGAAATGGTAGACAACCTCTTTATACCCACTTAGGGGTTGAATAACAAAAAATTTGAAAAAAACATTTCTAGGCGCTTGTATTAAGAACCCCAAGAAGTAAAATTAATTTGGTAATTCGACATGTTTACAAGATATAACGAAATTCGTGAAAATGATTTTTGACTCCATCTCCGTACGCCGATGAAAATCTAAACTTTTTTTTGCTTTATTACGGTTTATACGCGGTAGCGGTCTCAATACCGCAGCTAACTGGTGGACAATCCGCAATGACCTTTGTCCGACTGAACCCAGAGACGGGTCGTGGACGCCAGCGATACTTTCCGAAATGTCTGTTGTCTGGAATAACTGGGCATGTATAATCGCTGATGTTGGTAAGTACGATTTGCACGCGTTTTTCCCGCGACGGGACAATGTTAAATTCAGTACATTGCCTAAAATTTCCGATAACAACTTAATTCCAATACTAACCTAATGTAGTGCACGTCGCGGCACTATTTCGAATCAAAGAAGCCGGGGACTTTGAACTTGTTATAAATTGTGAATTTAAGTGATCAAGTAACCCGCGTATGAAAATCGTAAAATAAAATAAAATTTTTGTTAGTTTTACTTTATTATTTTTTAATAATAAAGTATTTAATATTGCTTTCGATTAGAAAGGTCCTTAAAATAATTCCTGCAACATTGTTGAATAACATAAATATTATTTATGTAAAAGTTAATATAAACTATTTTAAAATAAATATTTCATTGTTGATTTCCATTGGTGATCGAGTTATTTCTTGTGAAAATATATTTTTAACAATAATTGGAATATTCATCGTAGTGTAGTGAAGCACTAAATTTATACCAAAACGAAACTTATTTGCATTAAGTTCGAATTCAACATTGGTATTGAAACACTAAATTTATACCACAACGAGACTTATTTGTAATAAGTTCAAATACTACACTAACTACGCTTAACCTTACCCTAAATAATACAACTAACCTAATATATTTCAGATCATAACAATAATTCTAATATTAACCCTACACTACGAGGGCGGATTGATAATGACGTGCAAAAATTGAGAAAACATAATTTTATCCGGAAAAATTTATTTTATTTTTCAACGTAGTCTCCTTTTAGCTCGATACACTTAGTCCAGCGTTTTTCCAATTTTTTGATCCCTTCCAAATAATATGATTTGTCCAACCCTTCAAAATAGGCGTTGGTTTCACTTATGACGTCAGTATTCGTGGTAAATCTCTTTCCAGCAAGCCATTTTTTCAAGTCTGGAAATAATAAAACGGAGCAGGGTGCCAAATCTGGAGAATACGGTGGGTGAGGGAGCAATTCGTACCGTAATTCAAACAGTTTTGCCGTTGCAACAACGGACGTGTGAAACAACACTTTTTTCTTCGCGAACTGAAGCCGTTTTGCCTTGATTTCCACATGCAATGGAACCAAAAACTCAGAATAATATGCTCCCGTCATTGTTTTTCCTTTCTCCAAGTAATCGGTGAATATCATTCCATTGGAATCCCAAAAAACTGTCGCCATAACCTTTCCAGCCGATAGAACGGTTTTGCCTTCTTCGGTGCGCTTGAACCGACATCCTTCCATTGTTTTGACTGTTGTTTGGTTTCTGGAGTGTAGTGGTGAATCCATGCTTCATCAACAGTTACGAATCAACGAAAAAATTCATTTGTATTACGTTAAAACAGTTGCCAACCGTGCTGCGAAGTTGTCACACGATTGCGTTTTTAGTCGATTGTGAGCAAACGCGGCTGCCATCTTGCGGATAGCTTTCTCATGTCCAAATGGTTTTTCAAAATATTCCAAACACGTTCAAATGAGATGCTTACTACGTTAACTATCTCACGCACTTTTACTCGACGATCTTCTATCACGATATCATGGATTTTATCGATCATTTCTGGCGTGGTGACCTCATTTGGACGACCTGGACTTGGTATGGTTTGTATGCTCGTACGACCACACTTGAATTCAGAAAACCATTTGTAAATCATTTGGATCGATGGTGCAGAGTCCCTATAATGCTTATCTAATTTTTCTTTGGTTACTTTAGCTGTTTTCCTTTTTAAAAAATTGTGTTTAATCAACACACGAAATTCACTTTTATCCATTTTCAACAATTTTTGTAAGTCGACTTGCTTAGACGGCTGCTTCTCGAAAACTAAACGAGGTATCAGGCTTAAACTTTGCAGGTAATCTATTTAAGGATGGTCCAGGTAAAAAAAAATAACGAATTCTTTACCTGCCCACTCCTTCTTGATTTTTGCACGACATTATCAATCCGCCCTTATAACTAACATTAAACTAAATAATAGAAACTAAGTACATACTACACAAATAATCAATGCTATAATATGCTATTTTCGAATTTTCAGCCTTTCCTCCAAACCAGTGACTCTTACTAACTCCTTACTTTACAT
Organism: Beris morrisii; assembly: GCA_951812415.1. Taxonomy (NCBI): domain Eukaryota; kingdom Metazoa; phylum Arthropoda; class Insecta; order Diptera; family Stratiomyidae; genus Beris; species Beris morrisii. The sequence goes on from OX638311.1 coordinate 24,703,237, forward strand.
TTACTCTTAGGTAAGCTCTTATTAAGTGTGGTACCGTGCTGAGGGACGTCCGCTAGCGCATCGGAGGAATTAAATAAGCATAAAAGGTAATTCCTTTCACGATTTGATTTTTATAAATACCGGAACTAACGAATGTTCTCTCTTATCTTTCCAGAAAGTATGCTCATTACGAGTTAACCTCGTAATAGCTTTTCTTACTCCTGTATTACATCGAGCTATACGTACCAAGTTTCAACTTTCTAGCACAAGCTATTTCTAAAATACAAAAAACCACCAACACCCTCGTAGTTTGCTACCCCTATTAGGTACATATTTTATTTCTATAGCATGCCTCTATAAAACCTCTACATCGTCGTCAATATTTAGCTTTAAATCCTTTGCGGTTTTCGGGAAATAAAAATCAGAATTTTTTCTTTCAACCCTTTCGCACCGTCAACCCTATTATTACCCAATAGATGGCCATTTATTTTCCTCTTTCGGGCTTACTAGTCCTAAAACGTTGAAATACAAAATTTCAGCGTAGAAAATTGTGTTGAAATTTTAGAGCAATCACAATACTTCATTATTAAAAAATATTAATAAATAATATAATTATCATCTAGATGAAACTCGAAACTACGAATTTTTCGAACTTGGAACTTCTAAAGCTCTGAACTTGTGGTTAAATGTTGTAACTTGTACCAAATTTTATCGACAGTAGAATTATTCTATAGGTATGAGTTTGAGTGTAGATTTATCTAGTCGGTTGCATTTGATAAAAATCTGTAGTCACTAAGTCTTCCTACATCTGACTTAGTGACTACAGATTCTTAGAAATACTTTAGATTAAATTGTGATTAATTGTCTATATCTGAAAATTTATCGAATGGTTCAAAACAGCTGTTGACTTGTCGCACAAAAAAAAAGATGAAGTTCTACTATGTATTTGAACTACTGAACAATTTCTTACATAGTTAAGGTCGCAGATAAAGCAGCAACCAACAGCATGGCTTTGACCGTTGAAAGTAGACCAATAGCTCTAAAAATAAATGAGAATAAATCTCGATTTTTTTTGGCTTTTTTTGAAATTTGGGTTGTAGAATTTATCACATTACACCAATCCAGAAGATAGATAGTGTAAATTGTATTTCCATGTTTCGTATAGGAAGAATAATAAGGTCCGTCGAACAGAAAAAGTTTGGTCCGTCGATCCGGATCGCAAAATTAGGCAAGAAGCCGCAATGCCTTGATTGGTGAGCAGCAGAACGATTAAAATAAAACATTATTAACCTCTTTAAATTACTGCATAGAAACTACCTATCATCAGATTATCCGCAAAACCATTAATATATTGTCGTTGAAAAATCGATTGCTGTGACAAATGTACATCCTTTTTTTTTATCGAAAACCCCGAACTATTTGTGTTGGATGGCTGCTTGAAATCCAGTAAAAATTCAACAATGCTCTGATAAAAAAATTCGATTAGGAATGAGCTTTTGATTTTGAATTCGTTGATACCACACTCACACATGCCACTACTTTGATGCAGGATTATCCACTTTCTATAAAAAAGAAAACAAAAAAAACTACGTAATGGATCATATATACAATTCTGTGTAAAATCTATCGTCATGGAACGTCCATTCGTAGTGCCAGTCAGGAAGGATGTTTGCCGAATGTGTTCACTGAAACCGGAACTTTTAAGAATTTCGCTGAGCATAAAGTTTTTGATTCGAACGAATAAAAAACTGTGGAAGGACGAAAACTTTTATGCAGCACAAAAGCAGTAGAACGTATTAAATCATAAATCAGACTTTGATATTGCGAATGTTCTTTCAAATGTAACAACGTAATCGCATGCGATACTAGACGACACTTTGATATCACCGATTTTTTTTAAGATACGACATCGACAAAAATGCACGAAATATATTCGGAGTTTATCTATGAATTACTTGAGGAAAATTGGTCTTTGTTTAAAGTCGGAGTGGAAAAAACCTGAGTAGAATCTACAGACCCACAATACTGGTCATACTTGGCTTGTGGGTTGTTGGGTAACTATCATATCGAGATGAGTTTAATGTTCACCCTTGAGTTGATACCCTGTCGAATCGAAAACCGATTCAGTGAGATCCTGATTGATATTCTTCGTGTAAAGGACAAGGAAAGGCCTATCGGGTGGATAGCGTCATACTTTCCAGGGTAGGTTTACCTATTTAATATTGATTTTGTAGAGATAGCCTGTATTACATTCACGTATTGGTTGCCCTATCAAACTACCCGTAATTACACAGGGACCAATCTTTTGGCTCTTTGGAAATTAGGAGAAACTCTCGATTGATCTCACATTTATGGGACTGAATTTTTGATTTTGATTTGACCCCAAAAAGGGTTTTTAGCTGACTGAAGTTTATATTTGATTTTATTTATTAATAACATAGACAATTCATGGGTTTCGTTCTTAAGGGTTCGATGGCATATTTTGTGGGTGTTTTCCTCATTTATTATTAATTGTGGCCATTTGAAACTTTTATTTCTGTCGTTATTTGGCTGTAAATACTTTTAATCAAACAGGTTTATGTTGGTGTTTGAAAATAAGGAAGATTACTGTTGTGATCCAATATTAAAGATCTTTTTGATATTTTATTGCTATTTCTCTGGGTTACCCTTATGTAATTTCATAAATTTCACCATAGTTTTCGCAAAGTTCCTGATCGGAGTTTCATCGTTGGGAAGTTACAGTATAACAAATGGAAATATTATTCCTACATTCGAATGGAATATTTGTTACTGGATATACACGTACAGGGTGAATTGTTATAAAGTTATGAGCGGAAAAACTAAGTGAAACACACTTACAAATATTTGTCCTGGTTTGTACCATTATTGTGTAGTCGAAATAAAACCGTTTTCATTAAATTGAAGAGAAAACTTTTGGTTCATCACCTCTTATCGAACAGACCCGTATCGTTGACTAAATTCTTTTTCTTTTTATTATAAATTCTCATTTTATCGCCTTAAGTTCCAATGTAAGTTTATGGCTTTATCATAACTAGTTCAGAAGTTATCTTCATTTAACTGACACCATTCCATCACTTGATGAATTCTTTTTTTTTACTAGAGCTTATTAAGGTCCTGCAATCATTTCGTTACTCAAAATTTTTTGAACCACTACAAAAAAATTATTAAACGATATTAAAATTTAATACAAAACAATGGTTTTTTGGATCTGTGTTTTTGTATTAAAACAGTTTGACTGAAGTGGCACAACTAAAAGGATATCTGAGCATTGCATGGGGAGCGGAGTCTCTATGAGATATGTCGGAATTCGCAACCCCTTTAAACTCTCTTAGGGTTTGCATATCAAAAATACTGAAATTGGTATGTTGGCGATTATATAAAAAATATGTGGAAGTAAAAACGAATTTAATATCTTATCAGATTTAAGAGATATGACGGAATTCGTGAAAACATACTCGTATATAACTCTGTTACACTTTTTTCGGGTTCAAAATCAAAAAAACAATTTTTTTTAGGCAATTATTTAGAAAATTTGGAATGGAATTTGGAAAAATTTTATAAAAATCTGAAGAACTCGTAAAATTGAAATTAATTCAATATTTCAGACTTTTAAGATATGACAAAATTTTTGACAATATAGGCACTCTATTTTATGAATTTCTTTTTTACCTACATAACTTTTCTAGCAGATCTATAAAACGTATAATCACAAAGGTTGAATTTTCTAGTATAAGCTGTTCCAAAGATAACAAAAACACCCCAACCCCCCCTGTAGCTCTCTTAAACAATTTATTTTTAAAACGTACCTTAATTCCAAGTTTCAGTTATCTATAATTAGTTAATTTTTTCCTTTTCACCCTCAACATTGAACGCTCACCCTTAACTCCTGCTAGGGGTGTATCCGACATACCTCCCGTAAAAATTCCTATCTTAAATATTTCTTGAGATATGAAATGTAATTTTATAGAAAATTTTCTTATCCCTCCCACTTCCATGGTCTACCACCCCTCTCACCCTCCTTAAAAATTTATCTTCAACATCCTGATACAATTAGCTAGCGAGATTTCGCAATTATTTTCACTACTCAATCACGCACAAACCTAAAATTTTCAGTTTTTTTTATACACTCGTATAATATACCCACAATCAATCACAAAGTTTCAACTTTGTTGCAGCAACCGTTTAGGAGATATGGATTTAGAATATGTTGATTTCCGCTGTAGCGAATTTCGGGTGCAAGGTAAAGTAAGTTCTCTAAGGTTTGTACCGAGATTCTGTAAAATGGGTAATGGTTATAAAATCCTTTTCTCGCAAAATCGATAGCTTAGGCTGTTAGCTTAGTCATATATTCGTGAATTTAAATTATTCCAGCTGACAAAAAAGATATCTACTCCTTTCTATACATACTTCGAAGTGCAAACTTTGCCCCACTACTGTGTAAAGTGAGCCCTTCCTAATTAGCCCTTAGTAATTTCACCCAAAACTGGAGCGAAAGAATATGGCAATGGATCAATTAAGACAAATAATATGATTTTAAAAAATTCAAACAAATTTAAGTGTGTTGAGAGCGTACTCTGCTTTGAAGAGTAGCCCTGGGAACACCAAAATATTTACTGGCTTTCTTTAGGTCCATTTTTTTCAGCAACAGAAGCTATTGCATTTTTCATCGCAACTTCAATTCATGATTGCTGCATTGATTTTTTGTTATATGTTCTAGCCATGTTACAATTATTATTTTTAATTATTATCAAATAAAATTGGTATGGGGTAAAATGTGACCAGGGCTCACCTTGCCCCGAATGAACGCTAAATAGCAAGCATCTGCTAAAATTTTATGTATATATTCTTTAAATAATTATCAAAGCTTACTTTTTAAGTTTCACAATCCGTACGCCGATCTCAAGGATACTGTTCCAAACAATTGTCACTCGCTAACAATTATTTTTAATGCAATTATTAAACACTGATATTTACATCAGACGGTACCAAAATCGAAATATGAGAAAAATTCAAGAAACTGTAATTAAAGTGGATTTCGTTTATTTATTTATGAAGTTTTACCTATAATTTATTTTGCTAGGATATGGCGCTATTGCAAACTAGAAATTTTAAAGTGCTCACTTTACCTTGCTAACCCACTTTGCCCCACTCTTCCTTATTATTTAATTAGCTACTAAATTTATCCTAATTCTTTGATATCGAATTCACAAGACACTGAAAATTAATTCGCTATCTATTTTTAATACATACCTATTCATTTATGAATCTTTTATATGTTTCAGAAACGATTCGCTTAACGTTCGCTAATGTGAGTATATATATGCGGGTTATGTTCTTTTCCATTCGCCTTTGAAAGGATAACGTAAATTAATTTTTAATCGTAACAGAACTACACATTTTTTCGTAACCCCTGAACGTCGAATAAGCTAATCGGCTAATACCAGTTAAACCGAATTAAATCCAGTGAAACTAAGACGTTTTCCAGTGAAAGTATTTCATCTCGGTATAAGTATGTGCTTTCAATATCTAAAGTTCAATTTCGAGTAGCGTCTTCTCCAGTTTTGGAGCTTTTCAACATATATGCCAAAAAATTACCAAATGCTGTAAAAGAGATTGTTGGCTCGGTTACTGTTTGAAAAACTATGACAATAACCTGGAATAAGATTTTGGTGAGAAATTACATAATATTTGTTCTAACAGCTACAAATTTCCATAAACAACAGACTCGTTAGAATATAATTGACGTAAGTACCGCATTCTAGAACAATATATCCCCACAGCACTTTACATCATCAAAATTATTCATAACCTTACCTTTCGCACAATAGTGAAAATGTCTTAAGTCGAAACAATTTGCCTGAAACCTTTCTAATAATTTATCTAAGATTTACTTAAATTTCAACATTTCCATCCCTTAGAGTCGTCGAAGAATTTATGAAAATGTTTTTCCCTCGTATTCTTCATTTTCATTGTTTTCTTTTTCTTATAGAAAAGAAAATGTCAAGCTTTCACCGGTGAAATTCTGAGAAAAGAACGTAGGGTTGCAGGGCGAAAAATCCAACTACCTAGAAAACTACTGTACGAAACATGGACAAAGATTTGTCTACCTTTCGGGGTAGATTCTCCGCTAGAAGAGTCAAGCATAAATATTCGCCCAGAGTTCATCGGCTGTATGCGAGGGCTGAACCGGGGTAGCTGAATGCAAGGACAATAGTTAGGCCAATAGTGTCGAATGTTGGGTGGAAAATGGATCTTAGACACGATATCTCCTTATTCTTGAACTTGAGAGGAGCAGAGTCAAACTGCAAGTTTTAATTTTTTTTTAATATTAACAATGACTGAACGATGGTTCTTCAAACAATAGCTGGACAAAGTTAGCAGGAAGTTTTTATTTCCGGCAAAGCAATGGGAAAATTTCGCTGTTCTGTCTTGGCAACATACCCCGGAGGAATATTGAAATAAAATATTTACATAAATTTTATTAGAAAAGTTTTCGATGAAAGGAGTTGTTTATTTTTTAGAATTTTAGTTATTGAACGTGGATTAATATAGAACTTATTCCATTTAAAATAAATAAAATATATATTTTATTTTGAGCTTACATTTCAGCGCAATCTTTCAGATATTTATTTAAATTTATCGAAAGAAACAAAGGGGATTATCGCTTGTGACAATACAAAAAAAACTACAGAAATTTGTTTGGATTTGGCGAGTGCTTGTACTGAGAAAATAGTAAATTTAAAATATATTACTGCAACATATTTCAAGTTCCCAAGCAGCAATAAAAACAGTACTGTTTAAACCAGTATTCTACATTAAACTACACTATTGTCTATGCGTAGACAATTACTTGTAAGCCCGTAAGCTTTGGTACCGATGTTGTCTACGTGATATACACTACATCATTAATACGTGTCGACAATAATCCATTGAGTACTGACTATGTAGAGTAGATTACAATTTATTTCTTATTTGTTTTTCAAAGTTGTTCTGGAATTATTCTAAATTCGCGTAAAAATTTGATTACCAATTTAGAATCCATTTCAATTCCAAAGAGAGATCTCATAAAAGTTGACATTGTATACGCTACATTTTATCATTCACTAAGTTTTGGAACAATTCCGGCTCAGAAGAAGGTTTTTCATATATCTTGACCATTTGGCTTGTGATTCTGAACAGTTCATTTGTCAAATTTCAGTTCAATTTGTAAAATTTCACTTTGTACAAAGCTAATGAAAATTTGAGAAAATACAATCTTTTGATAGACTTAGCTACTTTTAACAACATTGTCTGAAGCACTGTTGATATTGTCGACAATTTTTGAGATGCAGTCTATTTGAACAAGTAGACAATAATGATTGTTTTATTCCAGCTATTTTTGCGTATTCCTTATAAAGGCTTTTTTTTTTAAATTGTGAGAATAGGTGATTAATTTTGGTAAGCAATTTTATTTCATGAAATTAATATTGCGCCTATCGTAATTTTTCGAAAAGTCTTTTTCAAGACGAGGATTCGATTCTTGTTGATAATGAAAATTTTATTCGACGAAAATTGCCTTGCTGGTGTATACTATATTATCTTATAATTGCGTACCGCCACTGGGTGGAACATATTTGGGTCATACATACTTTAACCTGCTCCTGTTACCTGATCACATATGTCTATCAAAGGGTTTTCGAGATACAGGGATAACATTTTCTCCAATCCCGCTAGTTCGAACAACTACTTTCTTAAAAGTTTCTTGGCACAGAGTAATGGAACGGAAAGAAATCGTATGAAGTAGCGGTCAACGTTGCTTCTGAACTGCTGAAGTTCATACATATCAAGAAAGATTATCTGACAATGCGTTTCACATTATTGGGGCCTAAACAAATACTTTATTATTAAAAAATAACAAAGTTAAACTAGTTTTTTGGTAGATTTTTTCCATAGTCTCAATTAAGAATGCGAATTAATTTATTCAAATCGCCTTCATTTAAGCATCTTATCAGTCAACCCCATCAACCCGCGTCTGAAAACTTAAGATAACTTAAAAACCGCCCGAAACCTGTTTATCGACATCGTTAAATTCCGTTTTGTTCACCAAAATCTAATTAAAATATGTTTTCCCTGTAAAAGATATCCCTTTGTCCTGTCACCCAAGGTATAGAGAAATGAAGGGTCCATTGTCATAACTTTAATCGGATTCACCATCCTACAGTAACTCTTAAGTTTTCCCACCAACTGCCGCCTCTGAAAAACTGAAAATTGCTACGAAATTTTCAGCGAAACATAAGGCCTTCAGCTCATATTTTTACCACCAACTAATTACGATCCCCACACCCGGCCTCGTCCTATACCTTGCCCCCCCCCCGTCCTTATGAAAGCAACAATTAATTCTATCTTTAGGCAATCGGATTGGGGTCCTTGGGGTAGTTGCGGAAAAGTAAAGAAAAAACGATTTCAATTCGATGCTATTACTGTCACTTAAGACGCAGTTCGGAGAAAAGTTTTTATTAATTTGTTAGAATTTGTGAGAAGCTGGATGCCTTCCAGCCACACCAGTCACATTATAGTCACTCTATATTCCAATGCTGGTTGTGACTCTATACCTGGCTGAGGTAAGGCCAGAAAAGGACTTTCGATTCTAAGCTTTGCGGCGAACATGGTGGTGTAGTTGTACCCCAAGATGGCTGAGTTTAATTAGTCTCGACTTTAATAGGAAAGTAGTAGGAGCTCGTGGAAACCCTGGGATTCTTCTTATACTTTGGCGGATATACGTGCAGGTGTAATTTGACTCGAGTGATTTAAATGTGTTTGGGAAGCTAATTTTTAATTGTTTACCTATAATTTAAAAAAAAAAAATGTAAACACCCAACCATTAAAGTCACTTGAGAAAAATTTATAGAGTCGAAATTGCCAGATGAGCAGTAAAACTGAAAAAGGTTCAATAAGAATTGCTTCACAAATTTTTTGATTCTTTACTGTTGTAGTTATCAATAGATTAAAATGTTGCACCAATGGTCTTTTACGTTAAATATTATTTAATAATAAAGTATTGCTTTAGTAACTCTAATAAGGGAATAAAAAGTACATTTTGTCTGTCTACTGTCTAAATTTATTAGAGGTACACATTTTGGGATTGCCCGCATATGACATCGGTATTCCAGCGGAACTCGAACGGAACTCCCCTTTTCATCTAGTACTGAAACATGCAGAGCACAGCGGACGGACTATTTGGAGTGTCTGCTAATTGAATTTTATTATCGGTACACCATCACTATTGAAACTAGGCTTGTGTAGCTCGAGAACGAGCTAGTTCAGAAGAGCGTTCCCATAACTGAAATGAACGAACTAGTTCGCAGTCAGTACCGCTCCTAGTTCGTTTTTCAATGCCGTTAGGAACTCTGTGAGACAATATACTATACTAGATCTAGTGGCTTTTTTTTGCTCATCATGTTCTACTAGATGTACTGACCTTTTTTTTACTCATCATCTTCTACTAGATCTACTGTCTTGGAACTACGACTACTCATCACTGAACTCCACTGAAGTAATGAACTATGAACTAAAAGAACGAATAAGTTCGCCAGGGATCGGGAATCGGAAAAGATCGCTTACTATGGTGAATTAAAATGCGCAAGCCTAATTGAAACCTAATATTGCTTCGAAAAAATTTTGCAATTCAGTACTGATTTTAAATTTGAAAATATTTTTTTTAATAATCCTTTGTTGTAAAACTGTCACTTTTATGAATAGCTCAATGATTTATTTATTTATAGAATTGTATCTGTCTACTATCATTGATGATACCTTGCGATTTCGAGTATTCAAACTCGGAACCATATACACCTGAGAAAAGCGCTTTACATCCTAGGCTATACAACTCCAAGTATTTTTCTAGAAAACTTTTACATATGAGTTATAAGTGGAGAGTTTAGAAAAAAGTCTTTCACTTTATTTTTTTTTTAAAAATGTATTTAATTTTTATTCAAAAGTTCAGCTTTCAGTTTCTAGTACAATGTATGTAGTGTGGCTTAAGGCTCAAGAAAAGGACTGACATGCAATGTTTTATTTGTCTCGAAGTTAACTCGGTTTTCCGTTATTTCTAAGTTGGGGGTTGTTTACAGTGTGGATGCAGATGTCGTTTCTATTTTTAGTTAGGGCTAATAAGGAAATTAAAATTGTTTTATTGTTAGTGCCAGATGGGCTTATTTATTATTCGCATGTGTGCGCAGCTTGATGTGCCGGATGGGCTTGACGTGGAGACAGGCGTAACTTATGTGCATAGTTTTAAATGTTACTAGTACTGCGAGTTTATTAATTCGGAAAAACAAAGTGATTAACACCAGCAGCTTGTAGCAAAAAATGCAAAATGAAATCGGAAAGCAAAAAATTTTCGTCATCGTTTTCGAGAACAAATAATATCGCTGCTTGAAAATAGTGAATATACCTTCAAATTAGCTCAAGAGTCAATATTTTAGACAATAAATTTTAATTGAATTCGTCAAAACAATATCTCTTGCATAATATACATTTTTGTCAACTCCAAAACGTTATGAATATCACGCCTTCCACGATTTCTTAAATAATTTACAGGTCTACTTCGGTAGTGCAATAAAAAAATTATAAGAACTGCTGTAAGTACTGATCCAATTCCGATCCAGTGTTGACAAAAAATGAATTGTTCACAGAAAAGGATATAATATATATTTGAAAATGCGGGTTTCTATCCGAAATTGATAATGTTCATAATATTATTTCGCTTAAATCTGAATTCAGTTTTACGGTATTCGTTCTGACGTTTTTCAGAACTGAATTAATATAAAATTAAAATGTTCAGTACCGCATGACTAATGTCCCGAAAATCAAGTTTATTATCTTCAAAATTTTTCGAGATAAGATCCTAAAATTTTTGTAGATTCTATACTTTTCTATTCTGTACAAGTTTTAGATTTCGCCCTTTAGATGCTTTTGAGATATGAAAATAGAATATTTTTTTTCAAACATGTACCTGTAAAAATCGAAAATATTTTGTAGAAGGAGGAAATAGAGTGCGGGTCTATTTAACATCTCTGAAACGAATTTTGTTTTAAAGTTGAAATTGTGTGACCAAGCAAAGTCAATGTAGATACAGATTTGCTATGGTTATAGCTAAGCCATAATTGTATTAAGTAGGATTTCACTTGGAAATCTATTAAAACATTTTAGAAGCTCAAACGATCTGTTTTCAACGTATTGTCGTAATTATAGCCTCTGCCACAAAACAGTTAATCTGAGAACTTAACTATAATCTGGTTTAATTGCAACGAGACAAATTTATAGGTGGCATAGAATTTTAGTGAAAGTACTCGGGCATGAATTTCTAATTGAATCCCTCATGCGTATTTTATCATAACACATTTTCCCCAAAGTAACGCTCTGTTAAGACACTAATCCTGCAGACGAAAGCTACCATAACTACACCGTCTACCTCTGCGCCGCACATCATCACCTCTTAATTTCTATGAATCCGACTTGTAAAACTAATTAAAGCGTATTTTCGTCTAACTTCTTCGAAATTAATTCACCACTTCCGTTAGAATTCAGCTTTTCACACATCTTAGTCATATGCTTTTCAAATTGCGGAAAGCTACTTGCCACTGCCTTAACCGAATTTCCACTTTTCCAGCTTATCCCTGATATTAAATTCCGACGTTGATGAATACCAAACCATATTCCATAATAGCTGCTGTGTGGCAAAGATTTATGTAACATATGGAAGGAAACCTTCATACGTGTGCCCATATCTCTGAGTAGCTAAGAGTGCATGTAATGGGCACACCTATAACCCACTAAACTGCATACAGTACATGCATTCGTAATTTCCTTCACGACAGGCGGACAGCAAAAGAAAAACTCCCTGGAAGTAGTGTGGAAAATCTCATTTCCCAACGTATTTTCTTCAGGAAAATGTCTGCACACCAGTTCATGCCTGAAGGAGCAGGAATAATCTGCTTTCATCAGCTCATCTTTTGCCACTAAAGCCATCCGTGGAAAAAGGACCTGTTGTGTGAAGTTCATTAAAAACCCAACCGCAAGAACTATTTAAAATCGAGCAGTTTTCTATTCATGGAAATTTCCATCTCATAGACCAGGTGAAAGTTTTTCTAATCCTAAACCCGTTTTTTTGTCCCCGTAAGCTGTTTTGTGTCAATGAGTAAATATAAGTAATTAGAAGAAGCCTTCGTAAGGCCCATATGTGTGTACTATACTGCACAAGTGCAGGATAATTGCACTTATTAGTTATATGGAACCTTAAGTGCAATAATTGAGCAAAATGAGCTGTTCTAAGTGAATGAAAACGAGTAGAACGAAATTAGTTCTAGGATTAACGAAATACACGCCATTGAAAATTTTAAACTATTAAGTGAAATTAAGTGGATGGTATTAAGTCGCACTTAAAGAAAGTGTCACTTGAATTAATTCTATAGCAGAGCATTGAAGCTTAAGATACTCTTGAAATAAAACTCAATTTCATAAAATTTTCCAAACTAAAATTTTCAATAATAAATGCTAGCACTATCACGGTTGTCCAATTATTTTCACTTTAAAGTATCACTGGCAAATGATGATTAAAATTGCAAACTGGAAAAACTTTTCACTTTATTCAAGCATTTTTATATATTAAAATGTAATTATTTAGTGGGAGCCGTTTACGCAGAATTCAACTTTAATTAATTGAATATAAGATTACCGAGTTTTCGTAGTCTCTAACCCAAATACTGTTATTGGATGAACCCCTTTAAGTGATGACATTTGTGGGGGGGTAAGTGAGAGTGGGGGAGCATTTAAGACGAAAATTATTTTCTTTAGATCTAATGAGATAGCAAAATTGGTTTATCCTTCAAGGATTTTAAAAATAATTGTCTTAAAACTAATTTAAGCCTTCTGGGATATTTAAGCCACAAGGGTATGTATGGTCCTTGTACAAGTTTTCACAAATTTCGACAAATCATTTAAGTCTAATCAGATATCGAATTCACTTTTACTTCTATGTGGTTCATATAAAAACGCCCAAAAGAACTAATTTCAGGATTTTGCTATATTCATCTCCGAATGCCGCGTTTCCACCATCGCAGTTGCGAATAGTCTACATTCGCATTGCACACGAATGCATAGGCGAATGTGTGAATGTGTTCAAAGTGAGTTCCGCCATCGACGCGAAGCTATGCGAACCTCGAGTTGACGCGAATTGGCTGTTTCCACATTCGCATTCGCGCTAGTTCGCACAGGTTCGCGCGATGGTGGAAACGCTGCATAAGAGGGTGTAAAAAGATTGTCTACGTTTTTAAGAATTCGGTTTCGGAACTTTTGGATACTTAACTTCAAATATATCGCCATGAAATAGTTTTTCCATTTCTATCAACAGTCCGGGAGCAGCTTTATTTTTTTCGGGGTAGGAGTCCAGAACGCGTGTAGTTTTTAAATGCGGTGTAAGTTACAATGCTACTGAGAACCGAAAGTATAACCAGGAGGCTATTAGAAACGTCAGTAGTGTAGTGACCTACAACGCATCTCAGCATTAAATGCGGCCACACAGTTCTCCATTTTTTTTTAATTTTAATTAATTCACATTAACAATAAATCGGTAGTGTTAAATAAAATGCCTTTTAGACGTAAGTATTACAGTGAACTTTCAAAAAATGTAGTTAATTCAAATTTCTTAAAACGAGAATTCAAAAAATCACGGGGTGCGCCAATTTCTGTGAACTACTAAACCTGTTGATTCATTAATTGTTGCGATTTGTTCACAAGTAATTGTTAATAGACACAACAATATAAAAACAGACCATGTTTCCTGAAAATACAAATTGATGTCAAGTTTTTATTGTATACAATCAATAGTGGTGACTTTGCAGAACTAACTACAGGTAGGGCTCCTACAACGCGGTTGATACGTTCCTAGAAAACGCCGCGTTGTAAGAAATCGAGTTGTAGGAGATATGAAAATATAAAAACCGGCGTTCGGTTCTAAAAAGATGAATTTACTTTTTTTGTTTATTTAATTGTTTAATAAAAATAAGCATTATTGAAGATTTCTTTAAAAAATTTTGGCACTCTTCGAAAGGATCATTCTCAATAAAATGGCATTCCAACTGCTTCGCTATATCTAAACCTCTTTCAATACCTTTTAGGGTACAATTTTTGCTTTCTTCTTCAGAAGAATCTTCAGATGAACTTTTACTTGGTAATGGTTTGGTTTGTGCAATCAAATCAGCTTCGTTTTTTTCGTCATCAATGACTAAATCTTGGATGTAACCAATTGTTATTTCATCCATCCATCAATCCATCACATTCTACTAGGTGGGCAAAATTTCCTATGTTACTATATTCATCTTGAAGTCCAAACATCATTTCCCACACTGATCATATCCGGCTGAACTAAATCAATCCCGCAAGACACTTAAGTATTTTTGGGGCAGTTACGTTTAACAAAAACTATAAAAAGTAAATAAAAAAAAATAAAATCAACTGCTTTTAGAGTATATTATTTATTAAGCCCAAAAAGAGTTCCAACAATATTTGTTCCAGCAACCTCTAAAAAAATTTATAATAAATATAAATATAAATTTACGCATTACCTGGACCGCGTTGTAACGAAACCGCATTGGAAAAGTGCCGCGTTGTAGGAGGGTTACCTGTATAGCCATTAGACCTCCTCTTACATTATGCCAAAATATGTGTTTATCGAAAAAAAGGTTTTTTCCGTTAGAAAAGACGTATGGAAGCAAACTTTATATTTTCATTATAATAACATTCTAACAAATTGTTGTATACCATTCAACGGCCACGACTTCACGGAATCAACTCGATGTACTAAGGACATCATTAAGAAGAAAAATTCCTTCTAAATAAAGATTTTACGAGGGATTCCAATCATTCTGGAAGTAGAGCACTAATGCAATTCCGTTTTAAACGGGGGAGAAACTCCAATCTGTAGTATGCCATACAAAAGCAAGTGCACCGACTGTTAATTGGACAAATACTCAGAATTCCCTTGCTAAAATTGAATATTTATTTCACAAGAAAATAGTCAATTTTAGTGAGGAAAAAATCTATTAAGAATGGAATTTTTTCATAGTAAGCTACCATAGAAGCAAATTTGATTAAATGTTAGTTGTTTTCCGGCGTCAGTAGGGTTTCTGGTGTGAAACCCCAACACGAAATCCCCGACTGTTGATTAATCGCTGTCCTTGGGGACATGACAGTTGGAAAACACTTCACTGGATACGCCAGTTTCATAAGATTGTGTTGGACTAGATCCGAAGGAGCTGTTTCGTCATCGGAGGGCATAAACTCGTCAGAGGGTGTATCATGCCTACTATCCGAAACACCCTTACAGCAGGTGGAATTGCTGAGCATAACAAAAAAAATAAAATTGCTGTTGGCGGGTTTCGATGTCGCTCTCTTAGCGTTTAGCTCTATATATTGTTGCGAGCTAGGGGTTCGCCGGGATTTCAAGTAAAACACAATTCGGTTAAAATAAAAATAAGTGATTATTTATTAATCGCACTTTAAATTCACAGAACTATAATCGCACAATAATTCGCACTGTATGGCAGTACCGCCCGCTTATACCATATATCGCTTGCCTCGTTCACTTTCGTTCTCTCTCAACACGGTCGCGTGTACCCGCTGTCTGTCACAGTCGCCGTAATCAAAATTACTGTGTCTTCGCTAAACGCTTCACCTGCTTATATACAAGGCGGTTGCAGTCTTGAATGTTCACCGGTGTACTTGAACGTTCGTTCAGTTGTGGAATCTTCTCGAAAGCTTCAGAGCCTTCGATTTTGACCTTCGTTCAGTGGTTTATGTACAGGGTTCTAGTACATTGGAGAGCATTCGATAAGAAGAGAGATACAATCGTGTTGTTTCGGCTTATCTTCAGCTAGGTTTCTGATTGGGCTATTTTGCAACTAGGTATTCGGTTGTTGTTGTTTTCATTATGTGAAACGATCGAGTTGCACGGTTGCGCGGTTGCCAGGTTTACATGTAACAATATCCTAACGTACAACCAAAATTCCACCAAATTGGTTGAAATATTAGGTGATCTTCAGCGCCACCTCCTTTAGTATCGGGTTGCGAAGGCGGGAAGTTAGCTAAAGTTTAAAAGTCGCGGATCGTAAATTTGATTTCGAGTTCGCTATATAGAAATTATGCTCAGCAATTCCACCAGCTGTAAGGGTGTTTCGGATAGTAGGCATGACACACCCTCTGACGAGTCTATGCCCTCCGATGACGAAACAGCTCCTTCGGACCTAGTCCAACAGAATCTTATGAAACTGACGTATCCAGTGAAGTGTTTTCCAACTGTCATGTCCTCAAGGACAGCGATTAATCAACAGTCGGGGATTTCGTGTTGGGGTTTCACACCAGAAACCCTACTGACGCCGGGAAACAACTAACATTTAATCAAAAAATCTATTTTCTGGAATAGCCAATTTTAGCAAGGGTCCCTCTTGTGAAAATGATCAGTTTTAGCAAGGGTCTCCCCTTGGAATAGCCAGAAGGGTCACCCAATTTAAAAATAGTCAACTTTAGCAAGTTTTACAAACTTTTGTTTTTTCGACTGTTTCTGTTCTGTTTTACTCTTTTGAAAGTTCGCTTAATATAACTTTGTTCGGTCAGTTGAAACGTTCTCAAAACAAAAACAAAACTGCGATAAAACACTGTCCGTTTGGTTGAAACAGTGTTTTGGATTTGTTCGAGTTTTTGTTTTCCGTGTTTTCAAAAACATGAACAAAACAAAAACTTAACTTGTCCGTTTAGTGGAAAACCGGCAAATACTGTACATTGTCAAATATTTTACTATTTTCTCTGACAAATGCTGTTAGATACCCCAATCGTCTAATTTTTATTTTATTTGTTCTACGCAGTCTATTTTAACGAGAAAAATTTTACAGAACTTTGGGTAAATATTTTTTAGTCAAATATTTGAAAGCGTGGCACACAGTGTAATACTAGATTTACTATCTTCCGATTTCTCAATTTGAATTATACAGTGAACTACAGTAAAAACAACCGCAATATCTTTGGCCTAAGCATACATTTATTATGAGTTAAGAGCATTAGAATCTGAAGACTGAAAATTACTAATATTAAATTTAAGCTCGATGGTAGCGCTTCAGCATTCAGTCGATTTTTCATGCGATACCATAGCTATAACTTAATGTTCAATGAATTGATTTGCATTACCAGTTCAGCTGACATGGAAACATAAACGTATATGTTTTGCTGGCAACACCACTCAGTAATGTATTTGCAGAGCGTATCAGCTGGTAACACTGAAACATTTCTTACCTATTAGAGCACTTACAATAAACTAAGTTAGCTGCGGAAACAATTCATGTGCAGCGACACCAAATTATCATTGTATAAAGTGATCACTAAGAACAGCACCATGCTTTTCTTTTTTGAGTTTGAAGTAGTCAGGTACGAGAGTAATTCAAAGTACATTATGTGAACTACCAACAGTTGATTAAAGTTATGATTCACATATTCATTTAAATCACACTATCGTTTGAAGCCTTTATCAATCATCTGATCGTCTGTTCGAATTTCTGCTCTGCTCTTATACTACACATGTGGCGCATCGCAAAATTTGTAGCCAATTTAAGCAATCAGAACGGTTCAGATCTTCCCTAATTTTTGGAGAAATCTCGATTATATTCTATGATTGGATTAGAGATTGGTTTCGCCATACGAAAATATAATAAGTAACAGCACCTTTTTCAACATCTACATTTATTTGGGTAGAAAAATAAATTGTTTTACATTAACACCAATTGTTGTCAAATTTAAAAAATCATGGCAATTTTTTGCGCATGTACATAGGGGTATGAATTTGTTCTCTATCATATTTTCATATATTGACTTATCCAACAATTTTCCTTTCATTACCTGTGGGAACAAAAAACACTTAAGTCTTTCTGTGTGTTTCTTTTTTAGAATTTTCCTCTCCAAGTTTTGATATAGCAACCTGTACGCCATATTTTGCACCACCAACAGTATCACAGAATCCCTGAGGATCCCTCTCATACATGCTTTGCGAACTGAAGATTTTTGAGTGCTTCTAAGTGCACATAGATATGATACACAACAACTGCATATCTAATTACGCTTCAGTGGTCGTAAAAAGCAAAAGCAAACAGCTCCCAAGGAGTACCCTTAAAGTTCTTGAAGCTTATGCTGCTAAATTGCTTGAAGTACTCTTGAACACCTTTTGATAATATTCAACTTCTCAAAATGGCGGTAATTATTACTATGCCTCTCTGAACAAACGAAATCGCGAGTCCTATAAAACGGCGAAGAAGTTCTTGTGGTACTATAGTTTTGCTTGTTATCGTACAATTAATTTGGTGGAATTTTTTAGGGAATTGTGGTTCTCCATTTGTACTTGAAATAACAATTTTCTTGTACCGTGAAAATGATAAAGTTGTTCTGCTATTTTACTCAAAACTCCAGCTACTGGAATTTATTTTCATTGCGGCAAGTTATTTTGGAGGCATGAAAAAAATTTCACTAACCGGAGTATCGGAAAGACATGGAATCTCGTGCAATTATAGGTATAACACGCTTCTAGTAGAAGTTAAAATGAAGTCGATATCTCAAAAGACTCAACAGATATGGCGGAATTCGTGAAAACGTCGCGCCTTTCACCATAGACATAGTTGAATACCAATAAATTTCGAGTTTGTTATTTTAGACGACTATATAAAATGCCTATAATATCTCATCAGTTCCCAAGGATATGAAGGAAGTCATGAAAACCTGGATATCTTCTTTACTTCCCAGTAAAAGGTTGAATATCAAAAAATCCTGAAATCAATTTGGAAGTAAATATTAATTCGATATCTACTAAAACTAAAGAGACATGGCGGAATTCGTGAAAAGATATACATCCCTTTCTACACCACCTGAGGGGTTGAATAAAAAAATCCTAAAACTGGTTTTAAGGCGAATATATAAAAAGGCAGTAGAAGGAAAATTAATTCTATATCTTATTAGACCTAAGAGATATTGTGGAATTCGTATTCAACCCATTTTCACCCGTTCGGGGTTGAATATCACAAAAATTTTAAAACAATTTCTGTACCCTTTTATGGTAAGCTCGTGATAGTAAAATTAATTCGATATCTGAGAAGACCTGTGAGATATGATGAAATTTGTCGAAATATGTAAACCACTTATCACCGACCAAAAAGATTTGACCGTAATAGCTCAAAAGATCTATCTTTGACTTCAAACGCCTGTTTCGTATGACTTTTTGGGGGTATTAGACATAAGACGTGAAAAAAATGGTCAGCATAGCAAATATTTATTTTATACATTAATCACAATACTTTATGATTAGAATAATAAAGTAAAATACGCAAAGCTACCGACATCAGTGATTAAATTTTTACTTATCAATTTGAGAGCTCTTTTTTGATCTCGAGTAATTTGAAAATGATCATATTTTCTGACTACTAAAGCAAGAAACCTATTTTTCTTAAAATTCCGAAGAGAATTCGATTTTAATGAAATACTCTGTCGAATTGGACTGTTTCCAGCCAGGGTAATTTATATCGAAAGGGTGGCCAATCGAATGTTTGGGTCGAATTAAACCATACGCTGAGTAATAAATCACCATCAGAATTATTCTCCTGTTTTATTTTCATTTTTTATCTACAATACCTAGAACGGCAGTTTTCGTTCGATTTATCGATTTAACATCAAAATACGCTTCCATTTCTAAAGTCAAAACATCACAGAAACCGATATATCATTATTCAATATTGCATATAATACATTTTCCATTTTTCATAAAAGTAAAAATTTCCTTTTTTTGGCGATAAAAAAGTGAAAGAAAAAACGGATCTCTTCATGATATTTTCACATACATTGGAACTATATGAAAATGTCCTGAATGATATGAACGAAGGACTCTGAGCTGGAAATCTAGACAACACCGTTCGTTTGTTGTTGTTTTCGCCCGAACTTGACTTTTTTTTGAATTCCTATAAAAAATGGGTTTCAGTAGCTTATCACACATCCAAACAAGTCGGAAGCTATTGGGTTGAAATAAGTTTTCGCACCATGACATTTGAGGGATGATTTATTGCTTGGGAGCAAATGGAAATTCCAAAATGTTCGTCTATACCCCCGACATACGATTCCATTTTGCCCATGGCTTGAGAGCCATGAACATGGTACGTTCCTGTGAAGTTCACAACTACAATACGTTGGAGCTTAGGAATAAGGTGCACAAAGTCCCATTCAGGTATTTCCGGAAGATCCATTCGTAGAGATCTTCAGATACTATTTCTCATTGACCGGATTTGTGCTTGACATTTTGAGACTTCTCACAAATTCACCCGAAAGTCCACTATCGGGGTGGTAAATATACAGGGTAGCTATATAGTGTAAATGCGGAGTTCTGCTGAATGAACGGAAGGACGATGCGGAATTTCGTATGTAGGGGTGCCGTGTATAGTGTATAGTTTTCTTCCTAGATTTTCTTTAAACTGGACATTTTGCAGGTCAATTGGTTTTGTCGGTTCCATAATTCTGATAGCGACAGCTTCGAGACTATTTTTCTGGGTTTATTTGAAGAAGATGCATGCTCACGTTGTTTCTAGGTTTAGATCGAAAATGCGATTTATTAGCTTTTTAAATTTTCTGTAGTTATGATTTATGATTTTTTTCTTGTTGCTAGCACATTTCTTCCTAAATTATAGACCATACAGTTTTACCATCCTCGGAAATAGGAAAGAACAAACAATTTAGAAAGACAAAAAACCCAATAGATCAACAGATATGCGGGAAATAAATGACGTTAGCGAGAAAAAGGAAGTCAATTTTAAAAAATAACGCACTTAGCAAGTAAGAAGAATACGAATTATAGAAACTAAGCAGACTGCAAAGAATCAATAAAGAAATATGTCGGAATTCGTAAAGACATAAACAACTACTGAACACACGCTTAGTAGGAGTAGAGTAACGCACAATCTGGAAAACATATTTCTAGGCGGAGATATCAATACCTTGTAGAAGTAAAATTAATTCAACAGCTCGACAGTCCTAAAATTTATGACGAAATTCGTGAAAATGAAACAAACCCATTTTCACGAACATTTTCTTTTCCCCACCTCCGTACACCAGTTAAATCTGAACTTTTTTTTACATAAATCACTTTATGGTATATTTTCATAGACATAACAAGTTTACAATTTCTAGCATAAACTGTTCTTGAGAATACCCTCGATCCTCCTCTTATATTTATCAAATAGCCCGTCGGTGTGCTCTTTTGGTGGCTCTATACAGACATCATTTCTGAGTTTTCCATCCTTAGTGGTTCTGGAGATATGAAAATCCAATTTTTTTTTATTTTCCATCTTCTACTACCCTCACCCTTATCCTCAAAATATTTTCCTTTCCTTGAACAGTACAGGGTCTTTCATATGTAAAAATTTCAGGGCCATATCTGATAAATATTTTTTTTTCAATTTTTATTACCCCACTTGCATGCTGTTTTTCCCCTACTTTCACAATCTTTTCCAATATCGAAATTTTGTTTGCGAATGCTCCACTACAAAAATGCTTCCCAACCTCACACCCCAACCTCGCGAAAAGTCACCAGTTATAGGGGTTCACCCAATCTACCCAAAAAAATTATTTGTAATCTACGAGCATTGAAACGCGTTTGCGTACGACGTTTACGGCGGACATACGGACAAAACGTCAAAATAAAAAATTTCAGAGTTTCAGTTGCAGAGCAAATTGGTTTGAAATTTTAGGTCAATCACAATACTTTGAGAATGCAACTAATTACCTAAAAAAAACATTCCTAATTGCCTTCTGCTTGATCTCTTGATTCTTAGTAGCAAAGTAGCCTGCAACGCATCTCAATATATAACGCATTCTTATAAAATAATAAAGTTCCGCCCAGACTGATGAGAGAATTTTAAGTCCTTTTTTTTACTGTATAAATTACTTAGATGATGAAATATCGAGTTAGAACATCAAGAATGCAGAAACAGACTTTATCACCGACTTTTTCATATATGGATAATCGGTTTGAGTAAAAAACAATTCGAAACCTTATGAGACCTAAGAGATATGTCGGAATTCGTAAAAATGTTCACAAATATTTTACACTGTCTTAGGAGTTCAACATAAAAAAAACCCGAAAACAGATTTTTGGGTGCTTATATAAAGAGTTCCCAGAATTAAAATTAATTCGATATCTCGACAAACCTAAGAGATATAACGAAATTCGTAAGAAAATATCCGACCTCATTCTGCTAAAGTCCGAACACCAATGCATATCTGAATTTGAATTTTATTTGTGTAGTACGAGAGATACGTACCAAGTTTCAACTTTGGAACATAAACCACTACTGAAAAGTAGAAAACTCACTGTTTCAATTAAAACGCTTCACGTACCCCCCACTCACACCACCACCTCCTCCCACATAAAAAACGTTATCTACTTAAATGACTCCACCCAATTTATCGACCAAAAACTTGAACTCAATATCTCAACAAGTTTGTGAGATATAAGCCTATTCGAAAAAACCTCACTATTAATCATAAACTTCAATTACGAAAAATCTATGGGAAAATAATGCTCAAAAATAAAAAAAACAACTATAAATTCAATTATGGAAAAATACCTAGAGAACATTGCCAAAAATTAGTATAAAATTAATTGGGATAATCGAATAAAGCTTGTTTAAAGGTCTTTTATAATAAAAACAATTAACGTATTTCGGGTTTAAATTGTGAATTATTTTGCATCATTTCCACGTAGGTCTTTGATGTCGGTATGTTCAAGTATCTGCGTACCTGTTACCTGTATGTTTAAAAACACTCTCAATGAGGTTCCCTTGAAAATTCGGTAGACCGATTATAATTTCTGTTTCAAGTGAGAATATTCCACACGATATTTTTCCATGTTTATTCATTTATTAATTTGTCTCATTTTTTTTGTTGTTGAAAGGATGATACAATCAAGGACCATATTTTTTAATTATCATGTCTTTTACAGGCTAAAATTAACATCTACCTACGATTGAGTGCGTGTACGAGAATTTTTTTTTGGCCAGGTATGATAAAGAAAATTTTGTTATGATGTTTTTGTGTGTACTTCGTTAGTTGAAAGGACTTAATTACAACAAGTGGTTGGGCACGTAAATGAATTCAAGAAGGCTCTGCAGTAAAGCTGTGTATGGACCAGAAATTATAAATGAATCCACAGTACTGCCTTTGACATATGAGTTTAGCCTTGGTTGTGGTAAGGATATCATAATATTTCAGGGCGGGCGAGTATTTGAGCTAATGTGAAATAAGCAATTAGTGCGCAGCTCTTTGAATTAGTAATTAAATAAAATAAACAGATGGTCGACAAATGTTCGTGTTGTAATCCTCGTAAGAAGCATTATAAATGATGAAAATGTTTACTTTAGGTGGGAAAAGCAAGCATTTTTCGTGGTATTCATCACCTTTACTTTATTTCAGATATTGCACATGTGCCTACCGATAGAGTCTTTCAAACACAATATCGGTATAAAACCGTGACATTTGTGACTATTTAGGGATTGGAGGGGAATCTGATACTGTGTCAAAGATATAAACATTAAATAAAATGAAAGAGCGAACCGGGAAATAGATCATCAGTAGGATGAATTAATAGGCACACCAAGCTGGCAGTATCAGCAGTTAGTTATAACTTAACAATAACAGAGCAGTAGTTCTATCTCTGAAGGAATTTTTTTTCCCGACAGCAACCTTTAACTGGCTTTAAAATTGTGGGTTAGATCAGTTCACATCGGCGGCGACGAAATGCAAAATTCGTGAAAACTTATTCAACCCCTTGCCTCCGCAGAGCAATTTGGACCAGATCGGGCCGAATAAGAGGTCTGGGAATGAAAACCCGACCTAACGTTGCTTCGCCCAGTAGGACTTCGAGCTTAGCTCCTACCCATAGCTCCCTCATTGTGGCGACTGCAGCTCTCAGGAAGGCCTGCTGATCTTGACAGCGGATGATCCGCATTCCCCAAATTCGACCGCTCTCACTGTGCACTGGAGTCTTCGCGTTAGGATCCTCGCAGATTCCTTTAACCCGCTTGAAGAACTCCGTAGAAACAATTTCCCAACGGTCATCGGGAATTTTCAAATCCGGGTTTCCCCAGTCGATTGTCGCCACCTTCAGGTCATCCACGACAGCATCACGATATGTGGCTGGGATCTTCTGATTTGAGGTGATATTCTCGTCCTTGTGTTTTTTGGAGGGACCGTGGATATCGTCATCCTCCGAACTGATCCTTTTTGGGCCTGGTCTAGTTGTTGCCTTCTGCCTAGTCTCAGCAGTCCGGGCTATCTTCTGGCTAATTCCCGTTTTATCCGCTTTGAGTTTAGGTTTCGGCGTACCGTCACTCTTTAGTACCGAGGTTGAAAGTACTGGTGGTGGGATGGCTGAGGATTCCGCTGAAGAGGAGGCCGATATTCCCGGGTTTTCCTTCTTCTTTCGGAATTCCTCTGCATCCCGAATGATGTTTGTCGCCCAGATATGCGTCTTCCATTCCTTGGCATTGAGTTCGCTAGGGACCTTGCTGACAAGTTTACCCAGGATAAATCGAGCCTGTCGGATCTGTTGGAGTGCCACTTGGGCTGGCGACTTGTGCTTCTTTCTTGAGGCAGGCTTCGTGCGAAGTGGTAACTTCCTCGATTTTCTGACTCAGGTAGGTTCACAGCCTCCTGAATTATAGTTGTAGCCTGGGTCTCCCCACCAGCACCCTGCGAGTCCATAAGTCTAGATACGGCATCATGATCCGTTGTGGACATGGCTGTAGACTGCTGGCTCGCTGTAATGTCGTCGAGACTAAGCTTACCGACATCTATATTTAAATCAAAACCCGACCCCTCACTACCACCGTCGGTTTGTAGGATATCCCCGCCTATATCTTGTTATTTTAGAATTGCTCATTGGTCCCACGAGTAAGCTCGGAAAGACAGTCCACCCCGGCAGAGCCGGCATACCAGGGTAAGGCAAGATACTGTGGGTATACGCCCGGTCACCCACAGGACGCCGTTCGTGACTGCTAGATACCCAGCAGCCAACTAATCCCTCGGCACGGTACGTCATGACACCACCATACCATACCATGTCGTCAGACCTAAGGCATACTCGTATAGAGGAATTTGTAAAAAAATACTCAACACCTTTTCACTTACTTGGCGTTTCAATAACGAAAAAAGAACTAACTGACTTTTAGGCGCTTGTATTAACAGTCGAGAGAAGTTCAAATCAATTCAGTGTCGGGTCAGATTTGACGAAAATGAAAAAAATTATAATTTTCTCTTTTCACTTCATTGGTGGTTGAATTTTAAAAAACCATTTAAGCTGCCTTAAAGCGAAATTCGTTGAAATATATTCAACCCCCATAGTATCCTTTGCAAGTTGAATATCGAATAAAATTGTATACAAGTAACGTACTGGTAAATCTAATTTAATATCAGAACATCTGAAAAAATACTCAGTATCTGATCACCACGTTCCTGGTTAAAAGTCGGCAAAGCCGATTGTATTAATAATACGAAAAAGTGAGACTCAACATATTATTAGATCTAACACTTATAACGGAATTGGTAAAAAGATATTCAGCCCTTTAGCACTAATTTTAAATATTTCGTGAAAAAGTCCGAATACTCATCGAAAATTCAGATCTCCGTTGATTCCTTTAATAATAAAAAAATCGGCCCAAATGGTCTGGGCGAAACTTTATTATTTTTCGGGTCAAAGTTCGGGAGCAGTCAAAGACGGAGTATATCATCAGTTGTTTTGAGATTATGAGGTTTCTTGGAAAGTTAATTTTGTTCTTAAAATAAAAATATTTAAAATAGAGATTTTCAGCCGATTAAACATTGAAAAAGCCCGTGGACTGGAGTGATAAGAAGTTTGTTTATAATTTTATCTAACAATAGTTTTACCGCGTAATCTCCTTGATATACTAATAGAATAGCACTGCAAACTACCAACATATAATCCATTATGATACCTCCAAAAACTTATTCCTAATTATTGAAATATTCCAGAAAAAAATTTAAGCTAAAATAGATGCTATACTTATTTCATGAACGACATGAAATCAATTAAAAACCATAACATGAAGTCATGCTACCTAAATCTCGAATCTTTAGATATTCGAAT
Organism: Beris morrisii; assembly: GCA_951812415.1. Taxonomy (NCBI): domain Eukaryota; kingdom Metazoa; phylum Arthropoda; class Insecta; order Diptera; family Stratiomyidae; genus Beris; species Beris morrisii. Next base: position 24,729,452 of record OX638311.1, read on the forward strand.
TGGATTAAATATCAAATGTTCACTCAGAAGATGATTCTGAGAGCATTCAGTTTAGTCTTATTCAAAAATATTTGACGCAGGTTTATCCTGGAGCTAAACCTGTCTGTTCACAAGCACGATAACTCGAGAACGCTTTTAGCTAGAAAACTGAACCTCTTAAAGAATTATTTTATTATTTCTGAGACGCGGTGTAGGTTACTATGTGACTGAAAACCTAAAAAAGAATACTTACGCCGCTGCCACATATAACATATGAATTACATAATTGGGTCCATACTCCGGGACACAGTCTACATAAGTCGTAGTATAATACCAGTTGTTATGTGATTAGAAGGCGATTATATAAAAGTCTGTGGAAGTGAAAACCAATCTAATATCTCATCAATCTTAAGAAATATGTCGAAAGCCTTACGTCCTATTGGAGTTGAATATCTGAAAATCCTGAAACCAACTTTTGACGATTATGTAGGAAATCTTAGGAAGTAAAAATGAATTCGATATCTTATTAGAACTAAGAAATATGTAGGGATTTGTGAAAACATATGCAACCCCCTTGCACCCACTTTGGGGTTGAATATCCAAAAATCCTGAAATGAGTTTTTAGATATACCAGGGGTGTTAATATGAAATTGCCGTTCACACATAGATGGCTCTAGAGGTAACGTTTATTGTGTATGAGTCATACCCATATTTTTTTTAAATTGGTTCAACATCTGTCAGGAATATTCAGTGTTTTACCTCATTAAAAATGGAAAATTTTGTAGCAGAAAGTTGTGAATTGCGGATTTCATTAGGTTTTTGTTATTTCCAAAGAAAAGTGTGGCTGAAGCGCATCAAATGCTTGTAGAAGCTTATGGTGAACATGTGTTAAGTGAAAGACAATGTAGAAATTGTTTTCAACGATTCAGAAGTAACAATTTGGAAAGAAGAGAATACTCTGTGTTTGGTGGGATCAAAAAGGTGCGGTATATTATGAACTTTTAAAACCTGGTGAAACTGTCAATACTGATCGCTACCGACAACAAATGATCAATTTGAACCAAGCATTGATCGAAAAATGACCAGAATGGGCGACAAGACATGGTAAAGTTATTTTGCTTTAGGACAACGCACCGGTACACAAAGCAAAACCGGTTCAGGATACGTTGAAGTCACTTCGCTGGGATTTGCTACCTCACCCGCCTTATTCACCAGACTTGGCTCCTTCTGATTATTATTTGTTTTCATCGATGGGACACGCACTTAAAGAGCAGCACTTCAAAACATCTGAAGAAGTCGAAAAATGGGTCTCTGAATGGTTTTCATCGAAAAAAGAGCAATTTTTTTGGCACGTCATCCACAAATTGCCTGAAAGGCGGACAAAATGTGTAGCTAGCGATGGGAAATTCTTTGAATGAAATATTATGTACCATTCTTTCAAAATAAACGTTCTATTTTCAAAAAAAACTGGAAATTTCATATTCACACACATGGTATATAAGGAAAGCCTGAGGAAGTGAAAACCAATCCGATGTCTTATCATTCCTAAGAGATATGACGGAATTCGTGAAAACGTGTTCAACCCGTTTATACTATTTTAGGGATTGAAAAAGGAAAAAAATTTGAAAACGGATTTTAGGTAATTATTAAACAAGCACGTGGATGTAAATATTCAATATCTAATCAGACCTGAGGGATACGGCTGAATTTGTGAAAATGTATACAACCCCTTTACACCCCCTCGGGATCGAATTTTTAAAAATCATGAAATGACTTTCTAGGTATTTATATGAAGAATCCGTAGAATAAAAATGAATTCAATATCTGAAAAGACCTAATAGATATGACGAAAATCGTGAAAATATGTGCATTTCATTTTCTATGAAAATTTTTTTTGCCCCCTGCCGAACGCCAATGGATATTTTAAATTTTTTTTAACAATAACTACTTCTCTAGTTAATTTACATATATGTACCGAGTTTCAACTTTCTAGCATAAGCTGTTAATAGTTAGGAAAAACACTCCCCACCCTCGTACTATACTACCCCTATAAAAAATTATATTTTTCCAACATGCTACTACTAAATACCAAGTTTATTTATATATTAATTGGCGATTACGAGGTCACATATGCTGTCGATTCTTCAGGGAATGACCCTACAGTCTTATTTCAAATTAAGTTCAAAACCACAATGTGATTATTCTATAAATTGGTGAGACTCAAGTTTTGCAGACCGGTGAACTTTGCTGTTAGACTATCCAAAAGAAAACTACAAATGCATAAAAAACAAAATAACTTTCTCGTTAAAGGTATACCTGCGGAATTAAAAATGTTTAAATACTTCAAAATTAAAGTAGCGCACAGAGATAGCCAAAACTCCAACAACTTAGCTCTTATCTTGAACGAAACTTTTCAAATTTATTATCACATCGTGCAAAAGATAATTGAAACTTAAAACATTTTGCGCTTAGTTTCTCGCCCGCTTGCAGCTTTAATCACACATCCTGAATAGGTTGCCTGACTGTATAAATAAATAGGAATAAATGGGTTCCTTGGCTCCATAATAAAATTATCTTTTAACTTCCACGCAAAGGCGTTTTGTTTAACACTGAAAATGGTCAAAAAAAAAATGTATTGTAGCCCATGAAAGTTGAAAACCAAATAAACCCGAAATGAGAGAACATTATGCCGACATCAAGCAACCCCCAAAAAAACGTTTCGCATGAAAAATGATTCAACTCAAGTGAAAAATTCGGCATCTGCTCTTTTTTTTCCCTACGACTATTTTCCTATTTTCACCGAGCATTTTCCCAGGGAACGTAAGGAAGGTGACAAGATAAAGTGCTTTTAAACGTGCGTACGATTCACGAGAAGATGTCGCCTATATTATGGGCCCTACTACGAATAAGTGTTACGCTTAAACATCACACCAAAAGAAATTTACCCACATGTGGATCTAGATATAAACGAGGCTGGCTACGTATTGTCTTGAATTATCGGTACAGGTAAATGGGCGGGTGGGTGGCAGGTGTGGGCGTCTAACTGAATGTCCCGAACTCATTCGTACCACTCGTAGGGACGTAAAATAAGTGAAGCATCCATCAAAAACTTTGAAAGTTACACTCAACCTGATTGATTACATGGGTGTGATCTGTTTTGGCGTCCGATACAAAAGGGTCGAGGACGTCATGGCAGACAACTTGAACTTTTCATCATTGAATTCGGGTGGAAATTGTTTGTACTGATCGACAGAAAACATGACATGATTTGGTGTAGTTTCAAACTGCAAGAAAAAAATTTATCCTGCAAAGCTGCATATGAATTAGGTTTTACCATTTTGTAGGTAATAAGCAAAACAAACTCGTAGCAGTTAAACATTTAATATGCAATAAAGTGACCCTCGTTAATAAAAACAGTTGAAAATTCTGGTTCTATTTAAAATTTGTTGTTGCCTAGAATTGTTACTTTAATTATCGTAAAAAGCAATTAAATTTTAACACGTTTCCATATAATTGTTAGATTTATCTGGGTCTGATAAGTAAAACTGGGTACAGTTAATTGTCTCTTTTTTAACAGGTACCGAACTGAACAACAATCCTATAAAAGCTAAAATACTTTGACATTTTTATCAGTTTGAGCTTGGAAATTAAAAGTAGAAGGTAGCAATAAAGTTTGTTCGTATATACGCATAGCTCTGACTGCGAGTTTGTGGTATATTGCCAAGTGTAGCGATGTGGTAACATCAAAGGGACTTGTAATTTTACTTTATTATTTTTTAATAATAAAGTATTGTAATCGACCTGAAATTTCAAAAAAATTTGCTACCCCAAAAATACAAAATTTCAGGGTATCGTTATATAACTTGTAGATCCCAAAAAAGCAAAAAAAAAATGTCCGTCTGTCCGCCGTACGCCGTTTGAAGGCGCATAGCTCACAAACAATTTGAGATATTAAGTTGAAATTTTTATTGTGGGTAGATTGGCTGAACCCCTACGATTGGTATCTTTTTGTGGGGTGGGGTGTAAGGGGGAGGAGGGTGCGCGTTTTAGGCGAAAACTTTTGGTTTCTAGATCTCAGGAACTGCTTATGGTAGGAGGCTGAAACTTGTAGTACTATGATAGTGGACCTATTTGCAAAAAAATGGTGATAAGGGTTGAGGGGTGTGGGAGTGGGAGGAAAAACAATGTGTCCGAAACGTTTGAAAGCTGGGATTGAAGTATTCTAAAATCCATGAACCGTTGATCTCAGAAGAGTAAAACTTTGTAGTTATTTTAAGGGATACTATGAGAGTAGACAAGGATTATAATTTTTAAAAGGGGAAATGGAGTGTAGGGCTGGGGGTGATAAACTTTAGATTACAATATCTTCCAAACCAATTGTACCAGGAAGATAAAATTTGGTTTCTGTATATAAGATCACAAGTGGAGTCTACCGAATGTAAAAATTTGGAGAGGGGAGGTGGAGTACGAAAAAGGACGGATAACCATTTTTAAAAAAATTTTATTTTTGTATCTCAAGAACCGTACCAGATATGATCTTAGAAATTTTACAGGAGTTAGGCCCAGTAGACTTCTAGCAGGAAAAAAATTTTTTGTGGTTCTGGCGAAGGGGATGACGGTGGTGGAACGAAAAGAATTCTGATTTTTATTTTTCGAAAACCGCAAAGCATAGAAAGCTAAAAATTTACGACTATATAGAGTCACGATAGAAGAAAAATCAAATTTTTGATAGGGGTAGCAAGGTACTTAGGTGGGGGGGGGGTTGTTTTTCATATCTCAGAAACAGCGTATGCTAGAAAGTTGAAACTTAGTATGTATATTTAGAAGTACTACAGGAGTAATTATAGCGAAAAAAAGGTCAACATTTTATTTATGTACAGAGCTGAAGTAAAGCGGTGTGGGTCACTATGACCTACGACTGATAACCTAAAGAATAACCAGGAGGCTATTTGGAAGGTTTTTTTTAGGTAATCAGTCGCATAGTGACCTACACTGCATCTCAGTTTTAAACACGTTGCGAACTTCTACCCAAAAAATAATAAAGTTGCGCCCAGACTGTTGGCAGATTTCATTAATTCAATCAAATTCATTTTATACTTGTGTTAATAAAATAAATACTTTTTATTAAAAAATAATAATAATAAAGTATAATAGAACTTTTGAGAGAGAAAATAGTAAAAAAGCGTAAAATGAGAATAAGTTATATTAAAAGTATAAACCTTTTAAACCCTTTGTATAAAGCAGAGTAGAGTAAGTATGTGTCTTGAAGCATGTAGTCGATTACTTTCATAAAATCCGTACACCTACTTGAAATTAGAATGCAGAAGTGCATTTATGTCTGAAAAGTGGCTAAACTGTTGTTCAACAAAACTATTTCATTAGTGTTCCTTTGGAAACGCAAAATTCCATCAACTCGAGAACTTTCCTACCTTTTACCGAAAATTAATAGCATAAAAGCCATTAGACACATGACCCTTGCTTCGAATTAAACCAACGACCGGAATGAATAAATCCTAAAGTGTGCTCTCTACGAATTTTACTTTTTTTCTTGTGAAAGTAAAATTCATACTCCAACTAGATCTGCAGGTAGCACAATAAACCCCCATCAAAATAATTCAATAATAATAAAGATACAATGTACTGATTTGTATAATTGTATCTTACAGCGTTAGCAGCCACCCTTTATGCGCCAAATTTTACCGAAGTGATGAAAATTTGCATAATGGAAAAACTGAAAAATTTCGCTGCAAAAAAACACAGTTTAATTTGAAATTGATTTTCTTTTGGTCAACAAACACAGCTTAAGGAAATGGCTTTAAGATAAGTCTGTGCGAAGATGGAAGGATATTTTGTGGAACTAAATTTTAAAATTGGTTAAAAAGCTTATGATACTTTCAAGTTGAACCATCAGAGGGCGAACAGAGTTTTAGAAGATTTTTCCTAAACAAGTCCTTCGCTAAATGAGAGGTTCATGTATTGGAAAAGTCCTGCGAATATTCCAGCAGAAGTGGAATATTCTGTCGGAAAAAGGATTCGTTTTGGTTCCACTTTGATGTGGTGGACAACTTTTTCGTACTATGGGACTTTGTTTGGGTATGATTCGGAACTTTGGTTCGATTTCGAAAAGGACATTATTCCAGCTACAAAAGCTGTAAGGATAAAATTCCTTACTCCGAATGTGTCCTGGATAAAGTTTGAGGGCTTGTTATTCAGAATAGTAGGAAGAAACTGTTATACAATCGCTAAAGGACGGAAGGACGGAAGTTTTGATAGAGGACTCACTCGAATTCGACAGGTCCAAAAAAAGGCATTAGCATTACTTTTACAAAGCTAGCTTGGGAAATTGTAGTCCGAAAAAAATTTTAAACGCAAAGAAGGAAACCTCGGTCAATCAATGTATTCGGTGATTGCTAAAACCGTTCAAATCGCTTGCTGTCCTGCAGTTCAACTATCCAACCACAAGATAATTGAAAAAGACATTGACGTAGGAAGTAGAAGTTTGGTATCCACACGATAAATATGATTTTTGAAGAAAAAGTTCATTGGTGGGTGAACCTGTCTTGCTCTCATACTGGAGACTTAACACACTACACTGGCTCTTAACTTTAGAATGCAGAAATGTGAAATTTGACGTACCTTTATGTTCCAAAAGTTTCAGGTATTGAAAAGAATTCGAATGAAATCGAGAATATCATTCCTGTGGCTTACATACAAAAGTCCTTATATAAATGAAGATAAATTCTGTTAGTGAAAAGAATTCACCGAATCGGTTGAATGACTTACATACAAGAGTCCCGAAGAAACATGATTGCGTATTTTGCACGATACCCAGAGAACTTGGCAATTTTAGAATATTATTTTTGTGCCTTGAGAGCCAAAGAAGAGCCAAAAAAAAGCACTGTTAATAATGATTGTGGCTCATTTAGACGGACTTCACTGTGTCCAGCTAAATGGCTCACAATATCCGTGTACCAAGTTTATCAAAATGCACTTAGCATTATGAAACCGACCGCTAGGTCATGTATTGTCCGAATTGAAAATTATGAGAAGGAATTAACCAGTGGTTAGTCGAATGTGTATAAATAGTTAAGTTTTAGGAAATTAAATTTAGTAGTGAATTGAATATCAGTCAGACCAGTCTCTTTTTATGTTGGAGGCAAATTGTTTTCTCAGCTCTTCTCAGAGCTACAGAATAAAAGAAGGCGTATAAGCCATCCACCCAGCTCTTCTCAGAGCTGCAGAGTAAAGGAAGGCGCATAAGCCAACACCAGCTCTTTTTAAAGCTGTAGAGTTAAACGGAGCATAAGCTATCATCAGCTCTGTTCAGAGTTGAGAAAAACTTCTACGCCCCCGGACGCTGGCGACTAGAATGCACCTCCACAGCTCTACAAGATTCGCCCCGGACGCTGGCGACTAGGACGCACCGCCGCCGCTCTAAAAGATTCGCCCCCCGGACGCTGGCAACTAGAACGTACCGCCGCCGCTCTACAAGGCTCGCCCCCCGGACGCTGGCGACTAGAACGCACCGCCGCTCTACAAGGCTCGCCCCGGACGCTGGCGACCAGGACGTCCCTAGCACCATCCGTGCACTGGTGTGGCTCACAGCCAACCGATCACGCTACAATGATTCTTTGAATAGCTTCCATATAAATGTCCTTCAAATTTTATAATTTTAATCGAACAAACTCGCAAAAAATTGCTAAAGTCAATCAAGTATAAAATTAACATTTTATGTAATTAATTGTATTACAAGGGCGTCAGTATTAATTACAAAAATCACTTTACACCAGTGTTTACATTTTTTGCATGATTATCAGAGAACCCAAAAATTTAGGAATGTTACACACTTGGTAAATATAATTTTTTATTGTGTAAGCAGCCGTCCTTATGGAAATTTAAAGTCGACGTGCATCAGATGCGAGTACATAGACTAGTTTTCCTTGCTAGAATCGACATGGGTCCTGGAAACGATGTGCGGTAAATATCTCGAAAGTGATATCGCTACTTCCTGTATCTGGAGTAGTTCAAACACTCGTGTATCATATCGGTTCTCTAGCGGGATTCGAGCGGAACTTATTTCCCATTCGAGTACTGAAACATACTGAACTGGTGCGAAGCATATCGAGTAAGTGCTCACTGGATTCTGGTATCAGGAAATGGTTTAATATCGAATGTGGGCACTGCACTGGTACTGATATTTAATCCACATGTCAATATGGAGATAGCAATCATATAGCAACTGATGTTTAAGTGGAAAAGCATTCCATAAGTTTAAGTTTCGAGGCTTAGGATTACTGGCGAGTGCCAAACATGTGATATATTACCTGGAGATTAGACGCAAAAAAGATATATGTTAAACATCTAAACTAAGCTTAGTTCCATAATTTGGGTGTCAATTTCTGAACTCGAAATTTACAGTGAAAAGGGCTACTTACTGGTCCAAACTCTAACACCAACCGGCTATCAATATTTTTATCGAAGCTTCAAGTTTTTGGCGTGTTACTGATTGCGACAATGGTATTTGGTCACATTGGTTGGAATTTTCGCCGGGCGCAGCTTTTGGAGACTGTTAAAAAGAGTTGTTTGGTAATTCATCAAAGAGCACAAGAACTGAATCATCACATCCTACCTGCCAATACTATTCTTGGAGATCCAAGATCTGTCTTGAAAGAAGAGTTTACCTAGTGAAACCAAGTCGGATCCCTGCTAGCATCGGACATCTCCAAGGCAGTTGGAAATATTTTTCTCGTTCTCATCACTACAAACTGCGAAGAAGAATGTTTATCAAGGACTCCATAGTTTAACTTTTTGCTTACTTTTGAAGATAATTAAGCGCATTTGAATGCTGTTCCTTCAATTTCAAGATGACGGAATCCAAATTTAAAGCATGGGTTCCACCCTGGCGTTTTAGTGAAGATAGCCTCACGGATCTGCAATATTGTGATTAAGGTACAGGAAGCATTACGTACATCTGAATACGCTCAAACGAACTTAATTTTCGTTAATGTGTCCTTGCATCCACTCTGGTTCAACAACAATATTGCTTCGTCGCTGGTGTTGATACTGGCTGCAGTTTGTTTCACTCTAAGGAGTAGACTTATATTTTACCCTAGTGACGAACCAAACGATAAGAATCATTACAACCTAAGGTTCCTTTGCAGGCAAGGAAACCTTTCCGTACTCGCCGTAAAACTAGTTTCCACCTATACCTTGTATCAAGGATAACTACAAGGTTTCTGGCATTAGAGAAACTGAAGGATATATTTGTGATATCAATATTATAGCGTCTAGTCTTTCTTGAATGTTGTTTATGATTAAGAATAGTTGTTAGCCGAGCGTCAATAATTCTAGTTTTTCTAATACATTCTGTTCACAACTAATTCATGAAGGGATTCTTCAAAGAATATAGAGAGATTGAATATTGATGAGGAGAAGATTAGAAGCAATTTTCTGTACATTGTAAATTAAGTGTCCAACAGGACTACAGAAAATTGGTTGCTTTTGAAGAATTAATGCATGCCATTAAGGACAACGTAGCACCCGCTAGCTTTGTGTAACTACAGCAAGTAAGTTCTGCAATCGATTCTGAGGTAATCTTTCTTACAAGAATGGACAAATCAACAAAACCAATCTAAGGTATAGGAACAGAAATTATGTATTTTGCTAGGACCAGGAAGTTATTTCGGATCGGATTGTCCAGCGTAACAATAACGACACTCCTTGTTGTCAGTACATTAACTAAATTGTCGTATAGCGCATGTTGTTTTTCCTCAAACCTGCAATCCAAAGATGGTGGGATGTTTGAATCAAACAATATTGTTGCGAGCTACGAGTTCGCCAATTAAAACACAATTCGTTTCAAATCGATATAAAGAAACGTTTTATTATTCGCATTCAAGAATCGCACCACTGGCAACGCTGCCCGATTTTATACATAACTTTATCACTGCTCATGAATCCAAATCGCTTCACAGAAACTTTCGCGTACAACTGACTGTCGTTTCACCGTAGTAGAAACTGTCTTTGACCATAAACTTTACCGTGCTTATATACTGCATATGTTGAGTCGAGAGCTTTCCTGCAAATTCGGTGGAGTGTGTGTGGAATGTTCTAGAAGGCTGGAGAAAGAGTGAGAAGAAGAGTATTCGAGAAATATACATAAGTTTGCAGATCTTTCCACGCATTTCTCATTGGGTATTGGCCAATCGTTTTTCTCCGCTTTCAGAGAGGTATTGAGAGGTTGTTGTTTTTCTCACTAGAAACTGATCGAGTTATGCGGGCTGCCATGGTACCTAGCATGTAACAATGTTTTAATGTTCAACAGAAAACGAGCTGGGATCTAGCGAGCAAGTTTGCAAGTAAATGCATATTGTCGTGGTATACAACTGGCGAGAACAACGGAACTGATATGAAAACATACCTGAAGTATCCTAGATTTCCAGAATCGATAGACCAGTAACGTAATATTTTGCGGAAAATGAACTGAAGCGTACATAGGGCCCACCGAAAATTTTATAAGTGTCATTCAAGTCGTTGGCTATTGCGGTTTCACCTGAATAAAATTTCCTAAAATGTTTGCCTCCAAAATACAAACACAAATCGTCACGTCCATCTCTTGCTAAAAACTTTTCTCTTAACTACTTAACGTCTCTTCCGTTCAAGAAACTTTTCAAACACATTCGAAACTTCAGAACGAAAGTGTCGAAACAGTTGTTTGGCAATATTAAATCGTCGACATATTTTCGAATCGTTGTGATTTATGCCCGCAAGATCGGAACAAAGATATATTGCAATGTTGTTCGCAATAAAATTGAAATCGTTCAATTCCCATAAAACTTTTCGCAAAAAGTTTCGTTAGTTTGGCTGAATTTCAAATATATTGGAAAGAGTGTGGACAGGGGGCGGAGTGAACAATTACGTAGGTATATTGTGAAAATTCACATCCTTTTTCTGCCAAACTAGTTTGTTTGACTGAACTTTTTATTGCAGATGGAAAAAAGTGAAGAATAATTTGAATAGTCCTGCTACCAAGTTGCTTGCGTTGTGTTCTTATTTTTGAAATTTGAACAGACCTCTTATGTCAAGAATAACCGTGAAGCAATTGAAACTTTTTGAGCCTGAAATAAAGAACCGGACACGGAAAGCAATATCCTTTTCAGAGGATTTTTTAAACTTTAAACGTTAGGCCAAGGACTATGGAAGGATACCCATGAAAAGTGCAGTGAATCGGTACCTCCCCAAATCGATTTTACGTTGTTGTAACGTGGAAAAAGGTAACTGTGGCTAACACTTCACATTTACAATGGCATAATGGCGTACCAATACTTCGACCATCCTTCGAGTGCATATTGTCCTCTATTACAGAAATCAGAAATGTTGAAGGACAACTAGTTTAAAAGTAGCGAACATCTTCACAGTACTCATTTTGGGCTCCTGGAAATTAAGTCCCTCCGAAGGCTTAAAAAAAGAAGTGGGTACTCCCTTGCAGGAGTTTAAACCAAATACTGAAAACAGGTAGTGGTCATAACCACCGCGGCAAAGATGGTTACCTTTACCGGAATTGAGTAGCATATTCGGGATTCATGCGAATAGATACTAGGCAGAATCTCGTAAACTACCGTCAATCCTTTCTATTTTCTTACGCTGTCAAAACTCTATCTTGACCTTTCACTGCTCTTTGTCTTGGTCTTTGATTAACTTTAGGTCTTGAAATTTGGGGCACATTTTACCCCGAATATTGAACCTTGAACCTCATACTTTGGAAGTTGGAGCTTGAACCTTGGATATTGCACCTTGAACCTTGGACATTGAATACTGACCTTTCGAATTTTAATCTTGAACCTTCGACTTTTGATCGTTAACCTTTGTCTACTGAAGTACCTTTGAACAACTTTTTTGATCATGGTCCTTGGATCTTGGCTATTGGACTTGAAACCGCGAACCTTGGAACCTGGAACCTTAGATATGTATAGATAAAATTGTCATGAACCTTAACACTTCAGACTGGGATCTTGGACTTTGGAGCTTTCAGCTTGAATCCTGAACCTTGAACCCTGCAGCTCTGACATTGGAACACGACTAACTCTAAGATTATGAAAATTTGGTAGTCAAACTTCATTTTTCGACTAGTCGATTTTTGGTGTAATCGATCCGAATAAAAAATCGGTGCCTATTCTCCATACTAAAGTCGAGATGACTAAATTTGGAAGTAGTGGCCGCATGTCATAGTGGAGGAAACAAATTGATTTACCTTGCAATTAGAGTATTAGGATCCACCAATACCACTCGCTAAATCAATCAAGCGCAAAGAACTTTCTTTCTATTTGCAAAAATCTAATTATGTTGCTTGAAAGAATATAGTGAGGCACTTTTTGATGTAAACCTCGTAACTTTTTGTATCCATTCAGAACATTCCGAGTATACTTCAAACTAAATTATCAATTTAACTTATAAACAAAACTGTCGAAAGCAAACATTTCTATTAACGCTATAGTCTGCCTATGACAAGTCATCTCCAATCAGACGTCCTTAATATAATACACAACCCTGTCAACTATTAGCAACGTCATATAAGTGAGTTCCCAAAGCTGAGTCGGAATCGACCTCGTACTCATCCCAGGATAACATGATTTTCGATAATCGCTTTCGGCTTTCGGATGTTATTTAGGTGAAAATTGGTTGGGATCTTCAAACAGTCATTCGCCAAATCCACCCCCGGAGTTTGCTTACCGATCGAATTACGACCGAAATTACAACCCACCAACGTACCCCAATATGTAAGCCGAACTCACATACCTTTGACACACTTGAGGTATAATTTCTTATCGAAAAGTTCCACCCATGTTCGGTGCCAAATTCTTGTTATAAGTTCAACATGTACATGTCCCTACAGAATATTGTATAGGCCCTTAAGTGAGCTACTTGCTTCCCAACTATGTGTCGGCGTTACGTTGGTGATGAAGTGATAAAAACAAATTTTATCCCAGTCCGACGCAATTCATCCAGTAAGGAATTATGTCTTTTTCGCTAGAGAAAAAAATTCCGCCGCAATTTCATTATTTTCCCAGAAAAGTAGGGTATGGTGTCGGACAGGACGAAAGCATCCCTTTGAGGAATAAAAGATACCGATGAGATAAGGGGTGTAAATCATTGAGAAAATTATTTATATTCGTTTGTCTATCCGGAAAACCACCAACATATGCTCGAACTTCGAAGAGAATTCAACCCCATCAGGAAGATCCTTTTTTGGGGGGTGGCAGGAATACCGGAGTCTATGATGTTTCGGAAATTGTTGAATTGAGATGAAAATCAAGAAATGTACACAGTGATTCTCCCTTTTTTTAGTCAGAAAGAAAGTGATACTAATTAGGGAAGAGTCCTGGCATCAGATTAATGGTGTTATCGGGTTTATCTTAATTAAAAGAGAAAGTAAACAAACCCTCTCTACGGCAGTCGCCGCAAAATTGTTTTTCGGTTAGGACAACATCTCTAATAGTCCAGTATCTAATTAATTCAGTCGCACACTATTTTAATATAAAAGGATGCTCCACAGAGTCTTCGATGATAATTAGGAGATTATATTTAAGGTTGCAACTGGTCCAAACTCCTGTTTTTGCAGCCACATCTGTTCGAAGTCCCCTCTCTGCTCCGATTTTATTTTTCCAATTAATGAGAGGTCAGTCCACAAAACCGACAACCCTCAAACAGTTTCCTGCTCATGAAAATAATGTAATTAGAACGTGTCCCTATCATGAAAAGGTTTGGAAAATATTGTAAGACGACGAAACGGTGACCCCGACGGACTCACTAATATTGAATGGTTTAATTCAGTTGATTTTTTCTTTCGTTTCTCTGTCGTCTTTTTCAATTTAAACCTGTCGACATCAGCACGATTTTAACATGAATTTTCCTTAATTACATTGGGGTATGAGACATGGGAAAAAATCAAGATGGATGTGGGTTTTTAGCATACTGTGCACAAAGTTCAATCTTTTGTAGATAATCGTCTACAACCTTGACACGCATAGCAATAAAAATCGAGCTGATGGTAATCATTTTTAAGTGGTTTTCGTACATTTGTTACTCTTGAAGTTAGCCTGGTTATAATTTGAAAACTTAACGCTGCACAATTAGCTGAATCATGCCCAGTTAATCCTGGTGTCAATTATTAATTATCAGTTTTTTTTAAAAGAATCTATAATTTTGTTGTCCCACATGGCTATTGTAAGTAAGAAATGATAAAGGCAGCAACGTGGTTCAAAAATCATCCAGTTGTAAATTTGAAATAACTCATGTCAAAACTTCTTATATACTCTAAAAACTGAATTTTATAAAGTCTCCCATATTCGATTTGTTGCAAAAATATTTTTTTAACAATAACATTGACTGCCAAAGTTTTGACAAAAATTTTGACATTGCTATTTAAAGTGGTCAAAATTTTCGTTGGTCGCGGAGCTGCGTCTCTAGCGCTGAGCGTGTTGAAGCGGGGCATACCGGTCGTTGAAAATTACATTTAAAAAAGTTGCCTTTAAATTGTTATAGCAATTTAAAATTTCTAGTACAATATTGTATAAGCCGCGCCTCTAAATTGTATCAAGTTTTCAGTCCTGAGCAACCGTTTTTAAAGCCACACGAGAAAACTCTCGATAGTGTAGTATGACGAAACACGAAAACAAACCATTTAGATTCAATATTAGATTTTATTCCTCCATTATTAAGGTTTTTGTGATCCTTAGTCTAAGTTTGATTTATATCAAAAAACGTACTTCAAATTGCGATACTGTTCCCTTCTGCAGTTTTAGCAGGTTACCCAAACAATTTGAGAAGGTTATTTATCAGATGACTGTATTCCTTAAACTTGAATGTATTCCCAGAAAGTTTTGAGCGGAACAAATGTCGTACGCCCTGAAATTCTACGAAAATAAATATTCAAAAATATGTTTGTTTTATTAATATTTTGAAAGCATGTATTTTTAAATCATTTTAAAAACCAAAATGGTTAGAAAATAACTAAATCGTTAGATAAAATATTAAAAAAAATCCCTTTTAAGTGCTCTTAATATATAATTTCCAAAGGTGAAAAAAGTTTTTACGTATGCTTAACCGTTCAGAAGTTTTGAAATCAACTGCAGAAACGGAAACCGTGCAAGTATCACAAAAACGAGCCTAAAATATAAGAATTTCAACGTTGTTGCTCGAGTTCTGGTACTTAATTTTGTACAATGGTAGACAATATTATCAAAAAATAGAAAAAGGCTATAAAACTTATTCTTAAAAGATTAAGACGTCACCATGTCGTCACCATGGTACTTTCTTAAATAATCTCAAATACTTCAAAATAAAACTAGTCTGAATTACCAGCAAATAGTAACTTATTTCGGTAAAGTTATTAGATAGATATCGACTCAACGGCATCTAGATGTGATAATTAAAACTTGTGTATCGTTCTGTAAATACTGTATAATCCTTCCCTGCACTGAACTGGAATTGAACGTGCCTAATACCAAAAAATAATAATTTAATTATGACGCTGCCTTTATATTCGTTTTGTGTTTAATTTAGCAAATTGCATTATCGAACTGTTGATTGCTTTTGCGGTTTCGTACCTGTATTGCCAGAGGTGGTAGTGTGCTGCAGTGAGGGAAAAACGATTTTTCCTATTTTCATAGTATCTAGTTAAATTTGTCAATATATTCGAAACAAAAATTAAACTCCAGAAATTTAGCAGTTAGATTATCACCAACTACTACCAAGTGGTAGAACATAATTGCCGCCATTAAAACCAATTTTTAAAGGACATCTTGATAGCTTGAACAATTTAACATAAAGATAAATTGTCATTCGGTCAAAATTTTTGCTTTTTTGTTTTTTTTCACTATTTTACACTACTTTACTATTTTTTTGTAATTTTATTTATATCAATTTCAATATTTTCCTATTTCTTCATTTATATTGTGGATAGCTGTAACCTCATGTAATCTTTTTATATTTCATTACTATTTCATGTAAATATAACTTTTAGTTTTGTTTCTCATTCTCAAACTTTTTATTTTCATTATTATTTTTATGCTTTTTATTTTTCCAACCTCCCAAGAGATCTACGAAAATCAAGTTTATTTCACACACAATATCGAATTAAAGATTTTGCGACGCGTCACATGTAGTATAAAATACATACACACGACCGTAAACTAGATCAGTTTTAAATAAAGTGTGGCTATGTTAATATCATTTCAACCGTAGGTGGTATAGTGAGAACTGAGACAATGTAGATTGCATAATAGAAGCGTTATCAATTGTAAAGAAGATTAAGCGATTTAATAAAATAGTTGAGTTTGAATTGTTATACTTAAAATACCAATTTTTGTTAAAATTATAATTATTTCTAAATATTTTGGATTATATTGATCTTTACGTACTATCAGAAATTTTTTCATGACTAAAAATAAGCAATTATAATAACAATAGTTAATAAAATTTTGGTGTATTTCAAATCCAAATGCATTCATTTATGAGTACTTCTTAGGGGACATACAAGAAATGCACCTAAAAGTGCACCGAAAAAAATCATTAGGTAGTAGCGATCATACCGACATTTAAAATATTTTATTTTATTAGGAAAGTTTGTACGCGATACAGAATATGATATTTGAAGGTACAAACGTTCGATGTGCACGTCGTCGCACAGCGTCGATGGCAAAACTGCAATATCGAAAGTATGATTTATTTATGGATGTAAATTAAAGACAACCACGGCAACTCCTCTGCTGTGAACCGAAAGTAACAAGGAAAATTTGACTATTCATGCATATTTCTTGTGGCGATATTTTGTGATGAGAAAAGCTACACACCTGCATGACGCCAACATAAGCATATTCAGAGGTGAAGCAAATTATTCGTATATGCACCGACATATGTGCATAAAATGAAGGTAGTCAATTTACCGGTAGGCAACAAGTACCTACATTTATCAGTATACGAAATTGAAATGTATAAAAAAAATTACATACGCGAAGGAATAGTACATGGGCATTACATCGCCTAGGCGAATCATGTATGCATCACCAATTTGTCGTTTCATCCACCAGGTTGAATAAGTAGCGAATTCGCTTGAGAAGTAAACAAGGCTGTATTGCGGCGCTGCAATATCGCGCCGCATACCAGTTATCAGCAGCACCACTTCCACTGTAAACTACTTTTGTTTCAAAAGCCTTAACGAAAATTAAAATTTACTTGAAATACGTGTTTTGTTACCCACCTTAGGTAGGTAGGTAGGTAGGTACGCGTATCTGCCCGTGAGAACACGGACACACTTAGACCTAAAAGGTCAGTTGTGTTACCACAGGATCCTACTCGTCGAACCATTTAGAGCTTGCAATGAAGCGTTGGATTCTCGCGACCTCCATTGCGGCAAGATAACTGAGACAGTTGACGAAGTAAGCTCCAAGATGAGCTTTCCTTCTGGCTGATAGAGCTGGACAGGTACAGAGAAGGTGAAGGACTGTCTCCTCCTCCTCCTCATCCAGGCAGCTTCTACAGAAGTCGTTTGAGAAGAGGCCGAGTCTCTTAGCATGTCGACCTATAAGTCAGTGTCCGGTCAGGACACCGACTGTGGTGCTGATATTCGCCCTTTTGAGCAAAGTCAGCCTATTGGAGCGTTTTAGATCCAGCTCTGGCCAGATCTGTCTCGCAGTGTGACATGTAACACCGTCTGCCCATCTTGAGTTGGTTTTCTCAATTGAGTCCAATCCCATTAGCAGTTTACATGTATAGAGAGGCACACCCACATTCCAATGTTCCGGGGTAATCTGAAGGGTGGTACCGCGACGAGCGAGTTCGTCAGCCATTCAGTTTCCTGGAATATCCCTTCGTTCTGGCACCCAGCACAGAAGAATATTGACCTATTCAGCCATCTCCTTAAGAGATGATCGACATTCTGCGGCGACCTTTGATGTTGTCGAGACCGATTCGAAGGATTTAATTGCCGCTTGGCACCCACCTTAAAGCGTTATTAATAGCTTCCAAAATTATTACGTGATTTGTTCATGATTTGGTTTCAGATAGTCAAGCGAATTGTTGGAAATCGAATGATTTCTAATCGGATTTAACTGCAATAGCCACGAATAATTTGTATTATTGGACCTACGAATTAAACAATATAAGTTAAAGCGATATCAAATTGAAAATGAGACTAAACCACATAATGACAGGAGCCTATCGAACATATTTTACTAATTTTCCACGCTCTTTATAGTAGTGTCAAATAAAGCAAACCCTACATAATAACCGCATTTAGTGTGATTTGCACCGCTGCTAAAACAACCACAACGAGATGAATAAAGCAGAATATTGTGTTCTGTGATAAAATGTTTATTCCAATGCAGTTCATTTCCTGGAAAAACTAATCCATGGAATGTAGAATAATTAATATTGAAAAGATTGCAATCGTAATAAAGTCAATGCGGGACTTTAAAATATTCTTTTAAATATTGTGTGAATTGATAGGCAATTTCTGGCAACAGATACGAATAAATAGGAGTGCGAATTTTGAAACTGGTTGCATTATAAAAGAGCGAGAAACGATTTGCAGAAGGAAACGTTTGGACGCGTCAAGTCAGTATCGCAAAAATTCAGCACTTCAAGGTGCCTAATTTTCCCGGAGTCGTTCGGTTCTAATCTCAGAACCCATCAGCCAGGTTCATTAAAAACCCTTCTGCTCCTAAATTGACTCCAGACCTACTGCTGCTTCCAGAACCTCTACCGGGTTTCGTTCGATTTTTTATTTTTTTTATTTTTCTATATTTCTATGATATATATATATTTCCATATACGTTTACATGTTATTATGCTCCACATGAGCTATACTGCTTGTGTGTGGAGTAGTGATTAATATTATTCATTAAAACATTGATAAATTCATCATTAATATAAAAGAAAAAAGAATCATTATCATTATTAATATAATTCATTAGAACATTAATAAAAATTCATCAATAATAAAAGAAGAAAAAGAGGTATATCCATTTTTCATACTCGGCTACTTACACCGCATCTCAGCATTATAACGTTTCGGACTTCTACCCATAAAATAATGAAGTTGCTCCCAGACTGTTGGCCGATTTTTTTTATAGTTTTAATTACTCTAGTAACATATCTACATATAGGTACTAAGTTTCAACTTTCTGGCATAAGCCGTTTCTGAGATATGAAAAACCATCCCTCACCCCCGTACCTTGCTACCCCTATCAAACATTTATTTTTCTGGGTAGTCTCTATAGTAGCTCTATGCAGTTTTAAATTTCTAGCTTTCTATCCTTTGCGGCTTTCGAGAAATTGAAATCAGAATTTTTTCATTTCCATTGCCTCCCACCATCACTCCCTGCACCAATACTTTCGACATTTTTCCTCCGCTAGAGGTCTACCAGTCCTAACTAATGTAAAATTTTCAACATCATATATGATACAGTTTTTGAGATATACAAATTTAATTTTTTGAAAATTGATTGTCACCCCACTTCCGCGCTTCACGTTCCGTCACCCCACCCACTAAATATTACATTCAGTAGACTCCACTAGTAATTCTATATACAGAAACCAAATTTTATCTTCCTGGGATAATTTATATATGAAAGATATTGTAATTCAAAGTTTTTCACCCCCTACCCCCATACTTCACCACCCCCCTTAAAATTTTTAACTCTTTTTAATCTCATAGTAACTGTTAAGACAACTACAAAGTGTCAGCCGGCTGACATCAATCGTTCAGGATATATGGATTTTAGTATGTTTCAATCCCAGCTTTCAAGCGTTGTTCCCCCCTCCCCACATGCACACCGCTCAACCTCTATCAACCATTTTTTTGCAAATGAGTCCACGATTATAGTACTACATAAGTTCCAACTTTCAGCCTCCCAGCATAAGCGGTTCCTGAGATCTAGAAACCAAAATTTTTCATCTAAAACTCTCCCCCCTCCTCCTCCCTCATACCCCTCCTACCCCACTCCTCCAAAATATACCACTCGTGGGAGTTCACCCATTCTACCAACCATAAAAATTTCAGCTTAAGAGCTACGCGCCTTCAAACAGTTTTGCGTACGGCGGACAGACGGACATTTTTTTTTTTTGCTTTTTTGGGGTTTACTAGTCCTACGAGGGCGGATTGATAATGACGTGCAAAAATCAAGAAGGAGTGGGCAGGTAAGGAATTCGTTATTTTTTTTACCTGTACCATCCTTAAATAGATTACCTGCAAAGTTTAAGCCTGATACCTCGTTTAGTTTTCGAGAAGCAGCCGTCTAAGCAAGTCGACTTACAAAAATTGTTGAAAATGGATAAAAGTGAATTTCGTGTGTTGATTAAACACAATTTTTTAAAAAAGAAAACAGCTAAAGTAACCAAAGAAAAATTAGATAAGCATTATGGGGACTCTGCACCATCGATCCGAATGATTTACAAATGGTTTTCTGAATTCAAGTGTGGACCTACGAGCACTGAAACCATACCAAGTCCAGGTCGTCCAAATGAGGCCACCACGCCAGAAATGATCGATAAAATTCATGATATCGTGATAGAAGATCGTCGAGTAAAAGTGCGTGAGATAGTTAACGTAGTAAGCATCTCATTTGAACGTGTTTGGAATATTTTGAAAAACCATTTGGACATGAGAAAGCTATCCGCAAGATGGCTGCCGCGTTTGCTCACAAACGACTAAAAACGCAATCGTGTGACAACTTCGCAGCACGGTTTGCAACTGTTTTAACCTAATACAAATGAATTTTTTCGTTGATTCGTAACTGTTGATGAAGCATGGATTCACCACTACACTCCAGAAACCAAACAACAGTCAAAACAATGGAAGGATGTCGGTTCAAGCGCACCGAAGAAGGTAAGATCGTTCTTTCGGCTGGAAAGGTTATGGCGACAGTTTTTTGGGATTCCAATGGAATGATATTCACCGACTACTTGGAGAAAGGAAAAACAATGACGGGAGCATATTATTCTGAGTTATTGGTTCCATTGGATGTTGAAATCAAGGCAAAACGGCTTCATTTGGCGAAGAAAAAAGTGTTGTTTCAAACGTCCGTTGTTGCAACGGCAAAACTGTTTGAATTACTGTACGAATTGCTCCCTCACCCACCGTATTCTCCAGATTTGGCAACCTGCGACTTTTTATTATTTCCAGACTTGAAAAAATGGCTTGATGGAAAGAGATTTACCACTAATACTGACGTCATAAGTGAAACCAACGCCTATTTTGTTGGACAAAGCATATTATTTGGAAGGGATATAAAAATTGGAAAAACGCTGGACTAAGTGTATCGAGCTAAAAGGAGACTACGTTGAAAAATAAAATAAATTTTTCCGGATAAAATTATGTTTTCTCAATTTTTGCACGTCATTATCAATCCGCCCTCGTAAAACGTGTAAATACAAAATTTCTGGGTAGCAAATTTTGTTGAAATTTCAGGTCGATCACAATACTTTATTATTAAAAAATAATAAAGTAAAATGTAAGTGAGAGGCGCTACAATTAGATTAGCAGTATGTTTGATGATACGTGGAGAAAATTTGTCAGGGCCAGTGAATTTGTTGACTTCTGGGAAATAAATTCATACAGTTCCTGTGGAGTTATTAATATAAAGTCAGTAATCTTATTTATTGTAGACACAGGCATTGACAAACTAACTTCATCAAGTATTCCAACCGAATTTAATATGTTTTCTCCAATTTCTGAAAAGTATTCATTTAGCTCGGTAGTGATCATCATTGGATCGGTAATTAGATTTCCTTGTCTGGAGTTGATTTCAGGTATATCTGGTCAAGATTGTGATTTGAACGTAATTTCATTAATTTTATTCCAGAGTTTCTGTGGACTGTGTTTGACTTTTCGTATTTCATTTTGGAAGTAACTACATTTCGCCATCTTGATGATGTTACTTAATTTTATCCTAAACCGTTTGTATAAAGCTACCAGTTCTATATTTAACGGCTTCAGCTGTACCTTTCGTGCTAACTTATTTCTGTATCTTATGGACGTAAAAATTCCCCTTGATCCCCATTTTTTGACAGCTTTAACTGCTTGACATAATTTATATTTGGGCTTAAGTGATTTATTTAAGGCATTGTTTATAGTATTTAAAAATTCTCCCATATAGTGTTCAACATTTGGCGAGGAGTATATATTGTTTCATGTTTTTCCATTGACATCATTTTTCGCGCTCCTAGTGCACCAACTACTCCAAGACCACCAACATTAACTACCTTCAGGGAACCCTTCCTCTTGAGCATTATCTTCAGTCCGTCATAATTCTTGGGTTAAATGCTTCAAACTTTAGGTACCCTCTACATTAACCTAAGGGTCCTCAACATTAATCACAGGGTCCTAAGTCTATGACCAGAAACATTCAGAATATGTTCTTTAATCCCAATGGGCAAACGTATGCCAAATAATTGTACGTTATTATTTTGTGATGGCAACGGCCTATTTACTAAAAGACTGAAGACTGAGGAGCACGAACTTGGTGTGATACTGATTGGAGAACAGCATCTTAACGCAAGCCTTCGACTCCTTTACCGATTTTACCGATAATTCAAGTGGGATTATGTGGAGCATTACTTCTAGAGCCTGTGAGGCCGTGGTACGTATGGCCCCAGTGAACCCAATGAGTGCCATTCTTTGAATTCTGCTCATGGCGACCCTGTTCGTCCCGACATCCAATGCATGCCACCACACCAGTGATCCGTACGTAAGGATAGGTCTAACTACCGTGATGTACAGCCAGTGGACTATCCTCGGGTTGAGGCCCCAGGTTTTCCCTACCATTTTCTGACAAGCGTAGTAAGCATTCGATGCCTTCTTGATCCTGTCGTCAATCGTGAGTTTCCAGTTCAACCTAGGATGAAGATAGATTCAATGCTAAGTATTCCAATTGGCGTAGCTAAAGGTCTAAATGTCGCCTACTTTCTACAGTAACAACTCTAGCCCTGCTGTCCTCTCACACATCGGGAGTTCCGCAAAGAAAGTACTTTGAGAATTTTCAATGTGTCCTCCACCATCACACCGACTAGCTAATCCATCCAAATGAAAACTGATACTATTCACTGGAAACACAAGCGCTATTAAATGGCCCTAGCCGATCTTAAGACTTAATTTTAGTTGGATAGGATGGACAGGTAGCTTCTTCCGGTGGGCCTTCAGTGTGTCGGGTTGCTTGTGCCACCACAGTGTCACATCGCATCAATTTATAGCAACTTATGTTAATTGTCACTCCAATTCTCCAGGTTTATCAATGATTTCCCTGCGGAGCGTAAATAAATATGGTTGAATTCAGAAAGTCGTGCAAGGACGCTTACGCGAGTTTTCGATTCATTTTAAGGGTTTCCCGTCTATCAGTTACCATTACCCCTTCCACCCTCCTTTGAGGTGATGGAGTCAGCGCGTCGTACCATATTGTAGGTATCAATATAATTTCTAGGTAGGTATCAATATAATTTCTAGGTAGGTATCAATATAATTTCTATAATTTTTAATTTCAAAACTTACACTAATCTACATATATCCTTTATAAAGTTCACATTCGTAATAATCAAACTTGATACACTTCACATTACGTGCCTATGTTTGGGGTGAAAACAGTTACATAGCATCTCAGCTTGATTAGGGTGCTTAAGCTGCTCAAGTAGGTCCTTGTGAATGCATTGAGCACTACAGAACATTGGCAAAACACATGTACTTGACTTTGTCAAGGGTTTGCATTAATTCATATGTCGGCTAGATTAGTACGCATCAGAAGACGATACGTTATAAAGCGTAACCTTAGTATACGCCTGCATTTGGCACTTGCATCGAGTCAATATATCCAAGTTCAGGCAGCAAGTCGTTAAATACAAAAGCAATCTTGAATCTTAATTATTAGCACTTACCAATTAGGAGGAATTTCCAAACATGCATCTGAATTTCCAGTTGTGCTCCCATCCAAAAATGCCTTAGGGCCTCTAACTATTTCGCTATGAGCAAAAGTGTTGATGCTGGGGAAGAAAATAACGCCGACGTTTGTGGCACTTTCACTGCACTTTTTCTTAATGGTTGCATTTTTCGTAAATGTTTGTCGTATCATTAGTGGTTTGAATATCTGTTTATTTTCGTTGGCATATCACAAAAATTTTTCTTTTTAAATCGGTCTAAAGAGCTTTTCTCTTTTACTACTCATCAAAAAGTGAACAACAACACAACGTCCGCTATTTTTTCGGGAAAAAATGAAAAATAATTTCGTTTATGAAAAGTAACAAACTGAGAGTGTAAGCACTGAAACGATGAGAAAAATGAACAAAGTGGAGGACTGTTTCCCTAGTTTCCTTGTTGGTGAAAAATGTATTTTTTGTGGTAGCATTTTCAGCACAATTTCAGAGTAAATTGATTTAAAGTTTTTATTTCGCATGAAGAAAGCAAGAAAATGTATTCTGCTCCCGAAAAAAGAAATGCCACAAGACTGTCTGCAGTTTCCCTTTCGAGGATATTTTATCCTGGCTATGATAGTGAATAATGGGGGTGTATTTAATGAAGACTACCCGAAGAGCGTGGTAAGAATGGAATTAAGTAAAAAAGTCGCATAGTGATCCAGCTTTTTGTAGTGTGTATTAATTCAGTAAACAGCTTTAAAAAGGATTCTCTTGAATACAATCATTGCATCAGCATTGCCAGACGTGTTCTAATCTAAATACAAAGTGGCTATGATAAGCTTAGCATGAGATGAGCATAGTGTGTGGAGAAATCTAGCTTCACAAATACTTCCGTCAAGTTTTTTAAGGTTGGACTCTAAACACGCTATCCTTGGAAATACGTCGTCACGTCACATTTCGAGTCCTTTGCGTTGATGATGGTTTCCTCAAAAACAGGGATCCTTCACGAAACAAAGATACATGAAATTTGTATTTCGCTGTAGTAATAGGAATTGAAATCACACAGGACGAGGAGACGAGGAATCCACTTGATGGCAAATGAAATTTACCTCAGAAAGTGACACATGTTCTTCGCTACACAAATAAACAAACAAACAAACAAACCAACAAATAATGAATGATGCACTTCCATCAAGGAGTCCTTGTGTTAGTTTCGATATGTAGCCAAACAGCATGCGACAATGTATCGCTTTTCCCATCGAATACTTGAAAATCGATTCGAACCTTAGTGAAAAGGATAAACAGTGGCATTTTTTTGGGGAGGTTTCTTTACATATGCTTAGAATAGGAGTGTGTGTATCGTATTTGGGGAAAAGAAAGCCAAAACCATTATTGAATCCTACACGTTTTCAATTACGCTACGACGATATTAGTGAGGAGCGTATTTGATGAAGCTATTCGTTTAAATTGAATGTACTTGTGTATGTGGCGGCCTCTTTTCGATTGAGAGCAGCCCGGTATCTGTCAATTCATGGGAATTGATTTCCGATGTAAGAGTCCTGTATGGAAAGTGTGCCATTCTATTGATGGAAAGACGGTATTGTTAATTGGAATAACAATCATTTGATCATTGTGCGATAAAAATACTGGCACACCAATTCACCAGCGTTCGTTATGGGTTTAGGTCATGGGCATATTCTGGCGATTTGTAAACAAAATGGAGCTTTTATGGAAAATCCAGAAGGACATCAATAGTTCTGAATGATTTCAAAAACAGCATTGGATAATATGAGACCGTTGCGGGGTAAATGCGATAGTCCACAATCAATCGGGTTGTGAAGTTGAGTTACACTGCCATGGGATTAATATCCGTGAAATAAACAAAACAATAAAATTATTTGAAGCAGAGCGCTGTTACAGACAGATGACATTTGCAGACATTTTTTAAAATGTTTTTTTGTTAAAAAAATGCAGTTCAGATCCTACGAAAAGAAGATAAACCAGTAAACTTGCTGCAAAAAGGATACCTTTGGTGCCCTTCCACATTATCCACTAAATTGCAGTAGTACTGAGGATATAACTAGTTTCTGAGAAATGATAAGGAAATGCGCAATTTAATTTCAGAAATATAACTTTCAACCATCGTAGACTCGTAAACCTTGTGAAAACCCCAAATGTCACTACCCGGTTTTTGGACGGTATCCAAGCATATCCCTATGCATCTACAAAGTTTAATTTTAGCCGACATGAAAAAGGATCAATATTTTTGACTTAATCCCTCCCTCGATCCTACATCTTATATTCACCAATAGGTGAAACTCCATTTCACCTGCTGTGAAAAATTTAAGCTTCTATCTCCAGACGTTTTGGAGTTATGTCGCGTTAAACACGTTTTAATGCAGCGTACACGACATACGAAAGGACTTGTTACTACCCCTAAAACGGACTAGGACAATTGACTTGTAAGGAGCTTCAATATTTTACTAATTGGCTAATTAATGAAAAACGCCAATCAAATGTACAATTCCCCAACTGAAGCACATAAAATAATATCGATGGAATCAAAGTATTCAAAAGGATTATGTCTGCATCATGACGATATTTCAAACAAAATTAGAACGTTTCGAAAATATTTGTGCTAAGTTCTCAGATCTTATAGAAATTTCGGACTATTTCTGTCGGAATTTCCTACGAAAGGCATTTTCACAGAATTTTATTAACACAACTCCACGCTTTGATATTATTTCCGAATTTAATTTGAAACCGTAGCTGGAGTACCCAATTTATACCATTTTCCTATCGATCGGAATCCCATTTAATTAATTAAAGGATTTTTTCTAAACATATGTCCTACATACAGAACAGAATGTGTTTTGCTAGCTAGATGTAATCCAATTTTAACAATATATTCAGGCGACAACGGTCGGCTTTGGAACGAATCTGTGGCAAAAAAAACCCATCCCGACACCCAAAGAGAAAAATCAAATACAATAAAGTAATTGAATATAGAGCACCAACGACGCACATCCCCTATCTCCCCGAATATGCGAAATTAGGAATCTTGGCCGAATTGTGACATAGAATATTTGGGCTAATAAGTAAATTGACAAAATTGCAAAAAGCGAAAATTGAATCAATGTCAGAAACAAATAAAATCAGACAAGAAAATTGAACAATAAAGCGGTGTTTTGGGGGTTAGGCTGGACGGAGGTTTGAACGTGCGGTTAGTAACTATTATGTGCAAGGGTGAATGAAGCCTGGGGGTGGTCATTCGTAAAACCAAAAACCATCCTGTTCTCCCAATATTTGATCCTGAACTAGAAGGCCCCAGGGTGGCTCGTGTGTTCGATGTAAATTTTATCGTGTGCTTATGCACTTCGTACGCAGATTTACTACCCCATATTTGCACAGGTCCTTTGTAATCTGGATCTATGTGTGCTGGGATTTTGTCGGTTTTGCGTATGTAATTTCGAAATAGAATCAGGCCAGGATCGTAAGAGATCGTCCATTGTGTTCTCGCCCTATGCTAAAAGGTTTGCACACAACAACGAATTGAATGGATTTAAATGGACTTCCAATATGACCAATAAATCATTCAAATCAAGCCGTATGACACGTTATTCTGATTATCTGGTGCGCACTGGTTTACCGAAATGTCCGTAGGTGGAGTTACTCGTTCTACAGCATAAATATACGATTTGAGTACGAATAATTCGCTCACTATACCAGAATAATGATACATGGTGAGGTATTTATAGAATGGCTGGATTTCTAGTGATTTAGTGTCGATTTTTGGCCCCAAAATTTCAGTTTCAGGTGTCCACAGAGCTTTAAATATCATTGCGAATTTAGTGCTTGGAAAATATAATCCATTATATTCAATTTCTGTCGTCAAATTTAAAGCATTTGGCAAATACGGGTGAAATATTCATGTAAATATGGTGAACAAATTGATTTATGTTAATGGCGCCCAACGTGGGGTTCTATTGACCATTACAATGGAATTTAGTTGTGTTTTGAAAGCAATTTCGAATTACGGTCTAAATGTGGGATTGAATCATTCAAGTAACATATAAACGTAGTTTCGATAAGCCGAGTAAACCGAAAGGTTGCTAAACACAATTACACTTCCGTAATTTAGGGGTAGTTGTTTTTGACGTGCGTAAATATTACAGATTTTACTGAAATTATTGTAGTTTGAGGTGGAAATGGTGTATCATTCTCGTCCGTGGATTGATTCATTAACTCTATAATAGTGCGAGCCTAGATAGGCTTGTTCATCAGTTAAATAAACAAATTGCAGGACTATTCAAGCGGTAGGTACCTATGGTGTGTAGGTATATTCAATTAATAAAATGGATAGGAGTGCTGGATTAAAAAATTTAAATTGGTGAAATTAAAAAATTTTTTAGAGATAGCCCAGGTTATATTCACGCAGGTATATCAAGTATCAATGAAAAAATACCAACGATGAAAAAGAATAAAATCGGGAAAATTAAAATTTCAACTGCAATCCCGAAGTAAACCATAGCAGCAAGTCAAGTGCAGGGAAGGTCTATTTCCGTGAATTTAGCTTTAGCTGATCTGAGTTACTTTCATTTCAACCCACCATTACCACTTTTCTTTGATAAATTCTTTCGAGTATTTCAATTAGGACTAAGTGAAGCATTAGCTTTTTGTAAAGGATCCATGTAGTCCTAGTGATTTTTTTCCTGGTATTTTCCTCGTACACGCTAACTCTCCATATATTTTCCCAAAAATATGAATCAGTCAATAGAAGCTTCAGGGATATTGAATAAATGTTGTTGGATCGACTCTTTTGATCCAAAAATATTTTTCTCTGAATCCAGATCAGTGCATTGAGCACGTAATGTCTATTATTGGGATCTACCAACAAAGGCTATCCATAAACTGCGAATGTAACCTTCGAACTGATTCCCGAACATATTCTCTGCAATTAATTTCACTATAATAAAGTACCTGTTGGTATCTCTGCATTGAAAAAAACAAACAAATTAAATCGCTTTATCGATCTCTTTAGAAAGGTTATTCCTGAGTGTTTTAAGTCATATTTTTGGGTAGAATAAGGTCATTTTTAACAGCAGCCAGTTTCTTTTTGAAAAGGCTTTAAAAGAGCGACTATTTTACTTCGGATTTTAATTGTCAAATTTTCTAGAAAGTCAATTGTTCACATGTTTTCAATAATTTAAATTTGGAAAATCGGAGTTCACTTTCCCTCTGAAATTTTCGAGAATAAAGGTGAATAACTGCTGCAGTCGGTTATCGCTTCAATATTTTTCGACACATTCTTCTTGTACCTCTTGCTTGTAGTAAAGGCATTTTAAACACATCAACATTTTAGGTACAGTCATATTCCTTTCATATGATACCTGCAACATACTAAGGACTCAAAATCTCCAGAATTATGATAAAGATGTATCATGTGGGCGCAAGTTCATTTTCTTCCTTATGCGTCTCCTCCTTATTGTGAGGTATTGCAATTTTTATGAATAGACCGCCAAGTTTTTAACCTCGATCCGATTTCAACTTATGGCTTCATAAAGAACTGATTTGTGTGCTCCTTCAACCTTTAACTTCACATAAGACTTATTTTTGCTTGACGATTCGAGATCTCCGATAATAAAACTATTCAGAATTTTTGTTTTCTCAAATAGTGAATTATTTAAAATACTGACACATGCTAACCATACTCAATTTTATTTCTTTTAATATTTAAATCAATTGTTATTATCATTCTTGAAATAGCGCCCATCGTGGGGTCGGTTGCTTACAACGGTGCACACTTTAGTATAAGACATAGATGTCACTTGACTAATGCATTGCTATTTCTGATCAGCCCTTTGTTCAGTAAATCGCAGAATAAAAATAATGTATTTGAATTGTGCGCAAAATTTCTGGATTTTGTCCATTTCGACCACATGAATTATTATGAAATCTTCCAAAAGTCTACAAATAACAGAGAAATACCAAAACATCTATTTCAAATCGTATTTTCCGGTCACCTAATCCTAAAAAAGAAAACGCCCATATTCACACCATCATTACATTATATCACAGGATCAATAAAACTCAAAACTCCCTACTCATTTCCCCCCACACACTCTCTCGTCATAAAAATAAATCACTCTCAACCTTTAGCAAGAAATTTTGCAGAAAAAAAGAGACACTAAAAACAATTCCCGATGAAAATTCACCACCCATATTTGCTCTTAATATTAAGATTAAGCCGCCATATTTGTACTGTAACCGAGTATCCTTAAAAAGCACTTCTGAATTTTCCGGCTCATATTTTGATGGTCACAGATGTGCCGGAGCAGGAAAAAAAAATCCCAGCTCAGTACTTTCGCAATGGAAATGTTTATGTCATTTCTTGTGGAAAATTGATTTCTGACATGTTTACATTTTCAAATGGGAAAATAAGAACGAAAGCCTTTCGGAGTGTTTTTTCTTTATATTCATTTTCATATGTAGCTATGTCCGTGTGTTTGAGAATGATGGGTATTTAAAAATTGAGTTTTTCGAATTGATTCGGATTTTGGACTAGTTAATTTGTAACGATTTCTGTTTACATCTGCTCATTGTTTTTACTGAGAAACATTTGAATGATTCGCAGAAAATTCTCAAAAAAAAAAATTGTTTTAAGATCGGATCATTTTTAAATATTCTACAGATTATATGTAAAATAATTCAATTTATATCGCTTTTACTAACGAATAGGTTACAGCCAAAACGAAAATCAAACTGTCTTTTGTTTGAAATTCAAAATCTAATATTTTTGTTTCCTTTATTGCAAAATTAAGTACAGTTGAGATCTCTATAGATCTCTCGAAAACATTCGATATTTATAAGAAGTCTAATGTATATTTAAGTAGTAGCGACTATAAAATCCTATGATTTTGTTTCATCAATTGAAAATTAAAATAATATTTAAGTTGCAGGGTAGGAAAAACAGAACCGGGTTATATTGTTGCATGTACCCTGGGAATTCGTACTGCACTGCGACGATCACGAGTAAAGGGAAATTCGTTAAATAACGAGGAAAAACTTAAATTGCTGGATTTGCTCTTCGGCTAGTGTTAGATTGAAACATGCTACAAGAGAGTGCTCAGAAATTGTTATTTATTCATACTGCACTCAAAGTACCTAACTATTCCATTTATTAAACCGCTTATAAATAAATAAAATACTTGAATCCGGCGGTGTACTGAATGATTATAAACGAAATGAACATTTCGTCATAACCGTATTCTCCATCTCTACACCACAGAATGTTCAAGAAGCCTTCGACAAAGACGATATTACTAAATTAAATCACGAATATCATGTCATGAGCAATATCTTAATTTATTTCCATTATATCACATTCTCCGGAAACGACTAGATAATGAGCTAGCTGTTCCCGGAAGTCGACGAGGCGTTAGATAAAATTAGCATTATTAAAAGTATTTAGCTAATCTTGAAAACAGTTTGGCTTGACTTCTTGGAATAGAATTCTGCTGTTGGCTAAATTCTGTAAAGTTTACGAAAATTCAATAAAGTGAACATCCCTTAATCGCTTTAACTTTTAGTACAAATTACACACACGTGTACTACAAGAATAGATCCCTTTGTAATTATAAGATAATTAAACATTTGATTGTGTTTCCATAAGAACGTTGTTTTACAATAAAACTTTTATGGTAAGTAGTACACTTAATTTAAAGAATAGTAGCATTTAAGATTGAATAGTTAGTATAAAAATTATAATTCATAACACGTGTCCTTTTTTTAAAAAATTGTCCATAATTTGTGTCGTTTTCATATTGAGATCGCACGATTTTATTATTTACTTTCAATTATATTGTATACGCGTATAAAAGTCACGTAATTCAAAATAAGTCTCATTGTTGACATTATTTACACCAGGTGTATTTATCTTCGCTATTCTTTACTCCGAAGTGTAGACAATGAAAGTCTACGCGTAGAGAAATAACACTGACGAACATTTTCTTGTCCAAATTAATGGCATTGAAAAAATGTCTGGCCCCTAAAAGTTGGTTGTATGGAGGAGTTTCCTCACTGAATACAGTAGTAATATTGCTCGACATGAAACATGAAAAAATCGCTTCCCTGATATTTTTGTATTTTCAGGTTTCAGGGTTAGTAGAAACCAAAAATAAAGATTATTTTGCACTGCACACTAGGCAGTCAAGTGGCATCACTGTGGTTATGGGTTTGTATCCACGCAAGTCATGGGCAATAATAGCACTGTCTTGCGGCCAATGCCTCAAAAGGGGTCCTGTAAACATAAAATGAAAACTGTCCGCTGTACTGCCTGTGACGACTTAAATCTCATGAGATCTTTGAGATAAAGTTCAAATTTTTACAGTGGTTTTTTGGTTGTTCGGGTGTAAGGGGATATAGAAGGAACCCCTAATGCTACGAAGTTGAAACTTTGAATTTATGTTAAACTATTATAATCAAGCCATTCGCAAAAACAAATTTTGACTTGGGTGTAGGTGTATGGAAGTGGGGAAAAAATTGTCAAAGAAGCCGGTGTGTCTACATTATTACGAATTTCGTCAAATCTCTTGTTTCAGAATATTGTTTTAATTTCACTTCTGCGTGCTCTTCATATTTTGATATGGAATAGCTGTGTACTTTTTAAAGAGTTCCGAAATATCTCTTAGATCAAATGAGATATTTGAACTCCTTTTTACTGCTGTTTACACTCATTCTGTAGGGGGGTGTTAAGTGATTATGAGCATTTTACGAATTTCTGATAAGATTCGAATTATTTTTAACTTTAATGTGCTTTTTATGTAATCCTCTAAATTTTTTTTAAATATTTTTTGGTCATTCAACTGTTCGCCCTGAAGATCCTACTCCTGCTTTCACAACTTCAAAATTTCGAAATTGATCAGAGAGAATAAATTTCAAAAGGAATATTAAAGCTTAAGTAATGCCATTGTTCAATGAAAAGTACCTACTTTTGGAGCTTCTACCATAAATAGACCAAATGCGGATTATATTTTGTGATTCATGTAAAAGCAACTTTAGATATTAGTTCATACATTATTATTTCAGTTCGTTTAAGTTTATGGCACTAGCACGGACCGGGACATGATGTTTACTTAGATACAATGAATTTTCATTTAGATTGATACACTCACTTTATTAGTATCATACATTTTCCATGTAATATGCTTCGAATGTACCACATGTAGGTATAAGTTTGACATATGGATGCGCATATGAAAGAGTACATTATGGTCGGATACATCATGATTTAGCACTTATCATTTTGGGGCGAATATTGTTCTTGTTGTAACTATTAATTTTGTTAGAAAACGCGAGGGTGACAAATGACTAGAGCATTACACTCCAGGCGGGATATCTAGAATTTCATAAAAGCACTGAAGTTGTGGAAATGAATAGTGTTTAACAAGAGGGTGTATAAAGGCATAATTTGTATTTATTTTGGGTGGTGGTGCCGACTAGGACGATAGCAAATTTAAATGTCTAAATTGTTAATGTTTCTTTTTACCGCATTATGATATCATCACGTTTCAGTTATATTTGCATGAAATTTACTTACACATAAAACAAATTACTCGAAAAGCCAAGGGAATACTGAAAAGGCGAATCAGATTGGGAAATTGCTCTCATGTTTGTAATAATTTCGAAAACATGTTGAAGTACTTTTAAAGACAAATGCAACATTCTCTCGTTATGTCTGAAAGAAAAAGTTTAAGGGGAACGAAGTAGACAAGTTCAAAAGAGCTATCAATCGATTGACATAACATAAGGAATGCTTCAGAAATCAATCGGTTCACGCATCGCATTAATATTCTTATTCGAACGAGTTTTTATTTTTTTAAGGAAAAATTAATTTATTTCCAAATTTTCCAAAAAAAATTCAGAGATTTTCAAAAAGTCCATCAAGAAATTCCGTAAATCTATTCAGTAAGTTATTCGATTCTGCGTACTTGTTGTTATTTTTAAACTTCTTTCTTAGATGCAAAGTGAACTAAAGCTTGTATTACACTATATGCCATCCTGTCAAATTTTTGACTAAAATATTTGGAGAAAAGTTCAATCAAAATTTTTTCGTCAAAATAAAGCTTGCATAGAGTAAAAAAAATAATGTAAGCAAAATTTGACAAATCTGTCAAATATTTGGCATAGTGGCATACGGTGTAATAGAAGTTTAAGAATCAGCCTTATTAAATGTATTCTGTATTCTGAATACGTACATTAGTACAAAATACATGGATTAATTATGTACGCTGAATAGTTACCCATTGGTTTTAAGGACAAATTAATTTTTTGTATGTGATGAGGAAATAAACAATTTAAAAGAATTTTCTGTCGAAGAATTTTTTATGTTGTATATTATTATCAGGGCCGTCATTTCAGTTTTTTCTAGGGTGGGAGGCAAGATATTATGCATGAATATAACGTGTGTTGTGTGTACTTGTGGACATGGGTCTTTTTGAAAGATGTGTGTTGAAACATGAATTTTGTTTATGCAAACCGGTTTTGACAATGAGTAGTATTTACGGAATTTATTAATTTAATATGTGCAAAATTTCAAATTCCTACACTGAACCAAATTGATCCATTATATTAATGAATTTTTTCGCTAAACTAATGAAAACATTCGTCAATTTTGGTCCAATGAACGCGTGCATTTATTTGATGTAGTCAGATACATCAAATGATGACCATGTTCCTCTACTGATTTTGCATCATATTAACGAATAATGATGTAAAAAAAAGTAGTGAATATGAACGTCATTTGATGAATTTTTTTCATACTGACGAACAGCTACAACCAAAACTTGATAAATACATTTGATGAACTTTTCCTCAACATGGAACATGTATATCATTTGATGAATGTTTCTTCATACTGACGAAGAACTACAAAAAAATATCGAAAATGTATAACCGCTTAAACAATCGATGGAACTGGTATTTTATTATTGAGTAGATTAAAATCAAAGCTTCTCTTTTTAAAAGCTTATTTAAGATTATTGATCAGAGTTTTAAAAAATTCACGTTTATTCTTCATTAAAATCCACCGTCCGAAAAACCATTTGAAGGTTCGCAGCTCCCAAACTTACAATAAAAAGCTTCAAATTGGTATTTCATATAAGGCTATAAAAGAGGTACAGTAAAAACTGTTTCAATTAGTGATTAGCGAACTTCACGAACGTAATACTCAATCGAAATGATTCTAACACTGGAACGTATTTTGCGCAGCTAGGAATCTTTCATGTAATGTTCATCAGATGATGAAATTGTTCATCAATTAGAAAAGCATTCACAAATTTCTTCACAAACAGATTGATGATTGTAATTTCGTCATTTTGACGAACAGCTTTATCAAAACTTCAGAGATATGATGCACGTTACATCCGGGTAATGTATTTTGCATCAAATTGATGAAATAAATTTGAAGAAAAGCGTTTATCGATATGCAGTATGACTTTTCTTTCAGTGTAGCATGAAAATTATTGGAAAATATTCTAGAACACATGTTTTAATGACTTTTTGTATGGCAGCTACCCGAAGGAGTAGGACGATTTTATCCTTTAACAATTAGCCTAACAAATTTGACCAAACATCAAGATTCAAAATTTCAAAATCCTGGGTCTAGGTGTTCTTGAGTTATCGTGCTAACGGACAGACAGATGGACGGACGTCAAGCGGATTTGGGATTTGTATTTTTTAGCCACAAGTAAAAACAAAAGTAGGTAGGATGAGTTAGTGGCTAGAGCACTTGCCTTCGGCGCACCGGGTACCAGGTTCGAATCTGCTTGGCGACAAGTAATTTTCGAGAATGGGATTGGGTGCCGGACTACCAGTTCACTCAGCTGTATGTAAATGAGTACCTGAGTTGAAAATCGGGTTAATAATCACGGACGAGCGTGTGGCTGACCACTTCACCTCCTAGTGTTCCGTTGGTCTAGTAATGAAGTAACTCTAGCATTACTTCAAGGCCTAGGCCCAATTTAGGCTGTTGTGCCATTGATAAGGATTAAACTTATAATACTCTCAAATTTCATCTGGAGTATAAAACCCTTTAGAAAATCGCATCTCAGTTCAGTTCAGTTTCAAGAAGGATCGCAGCACTAGAACCAGCGCGATCACTAGGCACTGTACGGATCCATTGCGATCCCTTCAGATTCTCGTGGGCTGCTCCATCCCTTCAAAAGAACTCCAAATCGCTGCAGAAACTAACCAGTACGTCATCCCCTAACGACCTCAAATCCTAGATGTTATCGAAGAAAAAACTACCTAACCATCTCAATCGCCTTCTAGCGATCCTTGGGTACAGCTCATGGCAGAACCTCCACATGTCCGTCCCCGCTGCTCCTAGCCGCATACCATTTTTCCTCAGCATACAGTGACCCGTCAGTATTCCGACAAGCACAAGGCTTTAGAAATCCTGCAGCTTGCCAGCCCTGCACGCCTAGAGTTAAAACGCTCACCAAGTTGCGCTTTGATGCCGCATATCAGTGGACAAACATCCTCCTCAACCCTACCATTCGATGCCGATCCCTATCTTGCCAGCCCGTCGGCTCTTTTGTCCACAAATTGCATCTCACAGAAATACGTTTTTGACTCCATTTATTGAGCGATTTCATCTGTTTGCAAATGTTACAGCATAAAAATAACTTATAACGAAGAAATTAAATTTAAAATTTAAGATATCCTAAAGGCTCGTAGACACTAGTAAGTAAATGAATGTGTATGCTTGCGTGAAGCATTTTTGGGTCAGAGTGTAAAAGTGTACGTTCAGACGCAAAAACCACTTATAAGATACTTGTTACAGCAGATTCTTAGAGCAATTTTGCTGCAATCTGCTAATGTAAACATTGTAGAAAGAAATGTCGAAAGTACTTGCTACGAGCCTTTAGTAGTTTGTGAGATTTAAAATTTAAGTTACAAATTAATAAATTGTAACGATAGGTTTTATAGTTTGCTCCGATTTATACCCTTAAAATTTTTTCGCTGGAGGCATAATCAATTAAAAAATTCCTGAGGTTTTAAAAAAATTCAGGGGGACAATTGCTCCCTCTGCCACCCCGCAAATGACGTCCCTGCAGTTGCATTCATATGGCAGGTGCTTTAAACACTTCATTAAATCACTAGCTCTGCCGACTCCCTCCGCTCGCTTGGCCAAGGGGTTTGTAGTGTACGAAGCCTTTGCTACTGTACTGAAGAATCGTTATAAAATCCTAAATATCTCCATTACCGTTTACTTTAGGGAAAATTTACATATATTATAAAATATTGAAAATCAAATTTCCTACAACTTATGTTATATTAAATTTTTCAATAAGACTTAAAGTAATGGTGACATTTGATATTTGCCCACCTCCACCCAAAAACATCCATAAAAAACATTCAGTGTAATATTGTTTTTATTTAAGGTATATGGCATTATTACTTTTGAAACGTTAGTCTATACCAATTCTCTAGTATACTGCGAAAGTAAGTTTGGATCGCAGGGTCTAAAATACAGAATGTACGAAAAGACAGCAAAATTTTTCACTCGACTGAATAAATAAAATAAATTAATTTCGCCATAATTAGAAAATATATATCTAAACAGAATGCTGAACCTTTCTTAAAAACAAAATTCTGAATGGATTCGATTTTATATATTTTTTCGAAAATTTCCAGTATATACAAAAATAAAATACTAACACAATTTCAGAGTTACAAGTCCAGCCAAATTCAATAAATTGGAAACATGCCTGAAAGTAGAATACAACCTACTCTAAATGGATTTTCAACAAAAGGACATCTCTCTATTCAATTCCAATCTATCAATATCTCGTTCAAATACCAGTTTCATTCCGATGGGCTTTCGATTGCATTAGCTCGTATGATCTCTGGTATCTATGGTGTTGCTAGGATCACTGAATCCTTGACACGTGGGCATTGCAGGGATGTTTTCCAGAATTCAACAATGGCATTTTCGTAGAACAAACATTGACTTCACATTGTTGTGGAAATGCGACTAAAACGAACAGGGAAAACCTGAAGAAATGTTAACATTTCATTCAGTAAATTTATGGCATATTGAATAAAGTGATAAACTTTATTTATTTTTTTCCTTTTCAAAAAACTACTGGAAAAAGGAAAGGAACAGGAAAGAAAATCAACAAGAAGGAAAAGTGGTGATGATGGAAAACTTTCAAAGGATATTTCCCCTTCCAAAAAAAAGAAAACAGATTGAAAAGGCTGTGCGAAATATTTTTTCGCATTTCCTTCCCTTTTACTACAACCTTGCTGCTGTCTCAATCTCAAGATATCCGTGTAACAATCATTCGACGAACACACCTTAGGAAATAGAAAATGAAAAGTGTCACAGAAAATGGCTAAAGGTAATTTTATATTCATGGAATGAGTGAATGTCCTGAATGGCAATAAGATGTTGCTGTTGCTGTTGATGTTCTTTCCTGCCTGGTAGTTTTTTTTTATCCAGTATCCTTATCCCAATATTCAATGACGCGTAACACTTTTAGCTCATTTCGAAAACTCTCGAAAACTTTCTTATTCAATAAAATTCGAAAAGTTTTGAATTTGCTGCTAGGCAAGATGATGAAATAACCGATAGAATTTCACCTTTTATCACCCCCTTTTTTCCCGGCACTTCCGCTAAATCCATTAATCTTGTGACGTGATAAAGGACATTTTTCATCGTTAAGAGCCCGGGAGAAGTTTAATCTCTCCGTAAATGCCCTGTTTAGCAAATATGTCCTAGAACCACTGATGTGGTTAACAGGTAAACTTTATACGACAGTCGAGGCAACCTCGACGAGTACGGTGCAAAATTAATGCTACACCGTGTGTCACAATGTGTTCGGATTGAGACCTTTCTGCTAGGGGTTGAAGCGTACCGGCAGGGGTTGAAGTGTTTAAGCAGGAAACCTTTTGAATAGTTTTCGACTTCTTGGCTTAACCATTATATTGGCAAAATACTCGGGATTCCACTAAACTATGGGTGAAGGGTAGAACGAGAAAATCTCTGTGCAATAGAACCATCCCAGTGGGCATTATACAGGATATATTAAGCCACGATACTCTGGGTAACGAGGAGACAATAAAAAGGGTTTATCACGTCTTCTCCTGAAGAATGCCTAGAAAATTGTGCTTCATCTTCAACGTACTGCCATGGCTATTTTCCAGCGGATTGTTTATTTAGACTATTTTTTCAGGTCCTTGCGGACTTGAATGTCACCAGGAAAAAAAAAGGAAACGACCTTCTCCGGGACCGCTGAAAACTTACTTCAGGATACCAGGATGGAAATTAAGGTTGCAAAGATAGAAATTTTTATCAGATAAATATAAATGGAATTTAAGAACTCGAGAAGGAGAGCTTTAGTCCTGCAATGCCTTAGACTTTAAATTTTTTTTTGACGGGGGCTAATACTTCGATGCGATGAGGTAAAAAGGATACCGTAGTTTCACGAGACACGAGTAAGTATTTTCCTTCTGAAAAGAACACCCTTCGTTTTTATATCCCAACACGGTTGTTTATCTGGAAGCTATCGTATTTTATTAAAAAAACAGAAAAACTTCGTAGAAAAAGGAGCCTATTTCTGTCGCCAACTGTACAAACAGTCCGACATTTCGAAACTGATAGATTACACAAAAAAAACGGAATATATTCAGAAAGATAAGCTGATATGCTAAGAAGTGATGAATGGCGACGGTCAGATATATATCTTACAGGGGTAAAAATATTGTCCTTTGAATCACTACGATACGTTGTAATTAAGATTAATTAGTTATCGTTCGATGCTTCTGCAAGAATTTGTTTTATAGTTTCTATAGCGCATGATTTCCGCCGAAGAAATATCGAACCGATTTATTAAATTGATTTGTTCATAATGATGTCCATTTTAATACACTGAAATGGCGTCGTACCTGGAAGGAAAAGAAAAGATTGTTTAGTAAAATTTAATAAAAATTAAATTTTTATAGGATAGTATTTGATCAATCAATTTTTTTTTTGCAATAATGCATGAACGTAGAAAATCAGAAAAATATTAGTAAAGTTGCAAACAGCCTTTTGTCAAAATATTTGGGAATGCAACTAAACTTCCACGCAACAAATAATAAGTTTTTTCACGCTGTTGGCAGATTTTTTATTTATGTATTTTTTCAATTTAAATATTGACAATACTCTTCAGTGGTTAATTACAAGAATATCTGCCGATTTTTAGGCGAAAATCTTGAAAGTCTGTAAAGTAGAAGATCACACCTAAAAGATATGTCGGAAGTCAAAAAACATACACAATCATTTTACACCCTTAGGGGTTGAATTTTGCAAAATTCTAAAATTAATTTTAAGGTACACTGAAAAAACTAGCGGCTACTAAGTTTGCTAGATAAAGTAGCAAACGAGTTTTGGCATAATTAATGACAAATTATAGCATTGAAAGCATTTTTTTATTATAATAACCTAATTTCAATAGCTGCATTAGCCATGTTCAAAAAGAATAGTTACATATCACAGAAGGCTTTTTTCAATATCTATTATTACTATCGTGAAATGCAAAAGGAGCGATGAGAATGGCAATGAATTGAAATTACACATTGCTATGTTCAAATGGTAGCTTTTATAACAATTTTTGCAATTGTTTCTATGTAAAAAGGAAATAAGAATCACGAATAGGGAATAAAATCCCATTTGTTTAATGACAAAAAGCTATGCAAATGGTGTAAGCCACGTTGCAGGTAATCCGAAACAACTAGAAAATAGTCCAAATTGCATTACAAATAGTGCAAATAACATAGCAGAATATGCAATTTTTGGTACTACTCGTATACTCGAATTATTCTGGTGAAGATACGCACTAGATAATCATTCTTGATCCGGCCGTGTGCGTGTAAGTTTCTAAATTTTCTTTTAAAAGCGTCAAAGTGAGTGAAAAAATGATCGAAACCGCTGCAAATAATAATGAAACAATCATCAGCAAAACTAAAATTTTTGGTATCAGAAATGATGTGGTATACGAAATTTCTTGGAATATTAATTGGCGATTGGGTTCAAGAAGATGAAAAATATACTAGATATAGTTCTTTCAGATGTGGTTTCAAAAAATATGATAGCTCATTTAAAAGTTTTAATTTCTGAACATCATTGATTTAGGCTATGGTTAAGAATATATCCAATTTGGGATTGTTCAACATATTTGTGTTATCGCAAACAATCAAATTTATTTGATAGATCGAAAATTTAAAACACTATATTTCGATAGCCATCGATATTGTCATGTGATCGAATTTACGAAAGAATTTCAAGTAGTATACCTCGATTCCAAAGAAATTTTAAATACTTATTTTTTGATAGATTTTCAGTCTATAAAATATGTCATTTCGAATTAAATTTAAAAATTATCGAAGTTT
Source organism: Beris morrisii (assembly GCA_951812415.1). Taxonomy (NCBI): domain Eukaryota; kingdom Metazoa; phylum Arthropoda; class Insecta; order Diptera; family Stratiomyidae; genus Beris; species Beris morrisii. The sequence continues at coordinate 24,770,765 of OX638311.1, forward strand.
AAGAAGTACATTTTCCTTTTTTTAATTTTAATTTTTCATTATTCTAAATTAAGATTAATTAGGTGTTAAGTTAATAAATGAAATATATTTTTGTTCCTTTAAAAGTAAGCATTTTTAATTATTATTAAATTCCAAACCCGTTATTTTTGTCCCAAAATTTTATATATGTAATGTACTGCAAAAAACAGGCTGTTTCTTGCCTAACTTGCAATGTTTTTTTGGCATTTACCATGTTTTAAATTACGTCTAATCAAAGTTTTAAGTATTTTCCTATTTTTATTATTATTCATGGCAATGAAAATTGCTCACTCTGCTGTTTTCACTTAACATATTTTACTATGTCAGGCTGCACCATGTATGATTACATGGCAAAATATCCTATTTCAAATAATTTGATTTACAAATCAATATTATAGTAAATTCAAGTGGAGAATGGAAAATTTGCTATTAAATAATATGCTTACCGACTTTTACTAATATGAGAAATTGAAATATTACAAATTAGATTTTGCAATTTTTTGTATATGTAACGAATGATAAATTGCAATTTAACCATGCTGTTTACTGTATGTTGCATGGGAACTGCTTCTACGCTTAATACCATGTGAAATGGGACTAAGAGTAATTTTTTTGTAATATCCCGATTTCAACCATTTAGATAGCAAAAGATAATAAGAAAAATAGCATTTGATGCTGTTTTTTCTTTCAGTGTACATATAAGTCTTATAGAAGTAAAAATTCGACCTAAAAGATATGAAATTCGGGAAAACTTGCTTAACAATCTTATCTCCTATTAGGTCGGAACATTCATAAATTATTTTTTAGGCAATTATATTTAAAACCCTTAAAAGTAATAGCGAATTTGATATCTCATTAGACCCAATAAATCTAACGGAATTCGTGAAAACGTATTCAACTTCTGCCCTTTAGGGCTTAAATATCGACAAATCTTGAAAACGGTTTGTAGTCTCTAACATAAAGTAGAAATAAAATTAATTCGATGTCTCGACAGACTTAAAAGATATGACAAAATTCGTGAAAATTTAGAGAAACCACTCACTCGTACTTTCCTAAAACTAGCAACAATTTTTGTAGTTGGTTCCCATAGTAGTAGCAGACATTAACTTTTAGCTTTCCTTTCTATTCTTAAGTGTGGTTCGCTAGAAATAAAAATCAGAATTTTTTGCTTTCCACCCGCTCCTATCCTCACTTCCTAGACCCACAATCCTACCTTTTTGCTAATGTGTCTAACTCCTGTAAAAATTTTAAAATCATGTCCAAAGCGGTTCTTGAGTTATAGAAGTTGTTACCCCCTCAAAAAATTTACAGAATGTGACGGTGGTAAACGAAAAAGTTTATTTCTCGATAACTGCAAAGGATAGAAACTTAAAAACTGATCTCTATATTGAGGCGCTACAGAGGTATTTGAGCCATATTTTTGATAGGGTGGTTTTTAGTATCCCAGCACAGCTTATGTCAGAAAGTTGAAATTCAGTTTGTAGAAGAAGTAATTTAACCAAAAACAAAACAATATAATTTGCATTGGCGAGCTGAGTACAAAGACACGAAAGATAATGAAGCTACTTCTTTTGGTAGCTTCTATTAAATAGTCCTTTAGTCTAGTTACATTAATAAATTCACAGTACTCACTCCTTCATGTAGCAAATATACATATTTTACTCTATTATTTCCTAATAATACAACATTGTGATCGATTTTTAAAAAAAAAACGACCCGAAAAATTTTTTTTCCACGTTTCATGACTAGTAGATACGAAAAAAGCAAACAAAAATTTCAGTCCGTCTGTCCGCCGTACGCAAAATCCTAGCTCGTAGCTCCCAAACCCTTTGTGGTATTAATTTGAAATTTTTTATTAATAGACTGGGTAGGCCCCTTGAAGTGACCAAATTCTGAGGGAGGAGTGTGAGGGGGGAGGAGGAGGGTGCGTTTTAGACGGAAAATTTTGGTTTTTAGATCTCAGCAACCGCTTATGCTAGGAGGCTGAAACTTGGAATTAATATAGAGCATTGATAGTGGACCCATTTGCATAAAAATTGTCAATATGGGTGAAGGGGTGTGGGAGTGGGAGAAAATATAATGCGTCCGAAACGCAAAAAAGCCGAGATCGACACATTTTAAAATCCTTATCTCCTTAACGGTTAACGTCACACAATTGAAACTTAATGAATATCTGTAGGTATACTAGGAGAATAGATCGGAAATAAACTTTTCAGTGGGGGCAGTGGCGTCCGGGGGTGGGGGTAAAAAATTTTATATTACGATATCTCACGAACCAATTGCACTAGACAAATAAAATTCGGTTTGTGTACAAAGGTTGATAAATGAACTTTGATGAAAGTAAAATTTGTTAAGGGGGCGGTGGATCATGAAACTGGAGGGGAGACGAATTTTTCTAAAAAATCACGTCTCATATCTCAAGAACAGTGTAAGGTAGATGCTTAACATTTTTACCAGAAGTAGGCCTAGTAGACTCCTAGCAGAAAAAAAATGTTGTGGGTGAGGGTGTAGAGGGTGAGGGTGGAGGAGGGTGAAAAGGAAAAAGTACCGATTTTTATATCTCAAAAACCTATAATAATATAAAGCTGAAACATGGTATTTAGATAAAGCTATAGTAGTATAATACCATGTTGGAAAAATATAATTTTTTATTTGGTCAGTATGGTACGGGGGGTGGGGGATGTTTTCCTATCTATAGAACGGCTTATGCTACAAAGTTGAAACTAAGTATGTATATGTAAATCAACTAGAAAAGTAATTTAGAAAAAAAAAAAAAAAAAAAATTTCAAATATCCATTGGCGTTCGGAAGGGGGACGAAAAAATTTATCAGTGAAAATGGAATGCGTATATTTTCACGATTTTCGTTGTATCTATTACGTCTTCCAAACAATTAATTCATTTTTATTCTACGGCTTCTTCATATAAGTACCTAGAAAGCATTAGGATTTTTTGAAATTCGACTCCTAAAGGGGTGTAAAGGGGTTGTATACTTTTTACGAATTCTGTCGTATCCTCAAGGTTTCATCAGATATCGAATATATTTTCACTTTCATGGGATTGCGTAATAATCGTCTAAAACCTGTTTTTAAGTTTTTTCCTTTTTCAGCCCCTACGAGGTTATAATAGGGTTGAACATTTCCGAATTCCGTAGAAGTGTTCCTTTAGTTCCTTTAGAAGTGATAAGTAATTGAATTGGTTTTTACTTTCTCGTGCTGTCTTAAAATTTATTTATTAACGCCTTTCAGGATTTTTGGATATTCAACCCCAAGTAGGTGTAAGGAGGTTGCATGTGTTTTCACAGATTCCTACATATTGCTTAGATCTGATGATGAATTCGATATTCATTTTTATGCTCTAGATGAAATCATATAGAGTATTATAAGTTTAATCCAGCCCAAAAGTTTGTAACGCATAGAACCAAGCCTCGGACGAAAAAAAGTCATATATTATTTTTTGTTTATTTGTGGCCAAAAACCTCAAATCCGCCTGACGTCCGTCCGTCCGTTCGTCCGTCCGTCCGTCCGTCCGTCCGTCCGTCCGTCCGTCCGTCCGTCCGTCCGTCCGTCCGTCCGTCCGTCCGTCCGTCCGTCTGTCCGTGAACACGATAACTCAAGAACGCCTTCACCTAGGATCTTGAAATTTTGAATTTGGATGTTTGGTTGAATTTGTAAGGCTAAGTTCGTTAACGGGCAAAATCGTCCTACTCCTTCGGGTAGCTGCCATACAAAATGTCCTTAAAACACGTGTTTAAGAATATTGGTCGATAGCTTCAGAAGGGTTTAAGCTACGTCTTTGAAATTTTGTATGTGTTATTTTTCCAATAGTTGGAGCTAAATGTATGATTATGAAGAAAATCCTATTAGTCCTTCATGTAGCTGCCATACAAATATCCTGTCAAAACATCTTCACTTAATTTACGGAACTTACTGTAACTCAAGTAATCTTTTAGCTATGAATTGGAACTTTTGTACAAATTAGTTCCCAGTAAAAACAAAGTTCAAGTTTACTTATCAGCGAAATCCTTTTACTCCTTCTTGTAGCTGCCATACAAAATGTCCTTAAGACACGTGTTCAACAATATTTTTCGATAACTTTTGAACGCTTGAAGCTACGAATTTGAAATTTTGTATTCTTTAATTTTTAAATGGTTCCAAGGAAAAGGATAAATATGTAAAAAATCGAGTGAGTCCTTCCTGCACCTCCCATGCGAAAGTCCTTCAAAAAGGACATTTTTTTTCGATGACTTACCCAGTTCAAGATATGAAATTAAACACTGAATATTGTCTTTTAGTTTTGGGTAGCAATCAAGTGGGAGTCCTTAATAAAGGACATACAACATGCACACTCGTAATTCTACTTTATCCCCAACTACAATATAAATCGGAGTTCAGTATTCATCTAGAGTATTATACGATTGGCTTGCAGCCGATCGTGACTGCAGTATGTTTACTTCCTAGGGTTTCCCATATAAGAGCCGAAAAGTCAATTTCAGTATTTTCAGATATTCAATCCTAAGCGGTGTAAGGGGGTTGTATGCTTTTCAAAGCTTCGACATATTTCTTAGGTTTGATGAGATATTAGATCGCTTTTCACTTCCACAGACTTTTTATGTAATCGCCTACAAACCCATTTCTCAATTTTTGGATATTCAACCCCCCAAGGGTTTGCATATGTTTTCACAATTTTTACCATCCCTTAGTTCTGATGAGATATAAAATCGGTTATTACCGCATTTGATGTAATGACCTTAAAACCAATTTCACGATTTTTCGAATTTCAAGAACCAAGGGAGTGTGAAGAGTTTGCTTGCGTTTTCACAAATTTTTCAAAATCCCTCGTGTCTCATGAGATATCAAGTTGCTTCTTATGAAATCGTCTAAAAACCTGTTTCACAATGACAATGGGTTTGTATACGTTTTAACAATTCGTCATATCTCTTAAGTCTGATAAGGCAACAAAATCCGTTTTACTTCTATGGGCTTTTAGTGTACATAATATACTAAAATTCGTATAGTCTACAGGAGCTTTTTCAATGTTTAATTGGCTGAAAATCTCTATTTTAAATATTTTTATTTTAAGAACAAAATTAACTTTCCAAGAAACTTCATAGTCTCGAAACAACTGATGACATGCTCTGACTTTGACCGCTCCCGAACTTTGACCCGAAAAATAATAAAGTTTCGCCCAGACCATTGGTAGATTTTTTAAAATGAAACTTACATTCGACCAAACTCACCACAACTCGAATACGTGAGCTACTATAAAGTCTGAATTGCGTTTGACCGTACTCATGTAACAAGCTGCATTAGAAATGTCCATTTATTTTATGATAACTTCAGAACATGTGTATCTAAAATCGCGGTGGATGTTACATGACGGAAATCTCGATATCTCTCTAAAACTATTCCAGTAGAAAAACATCATCTTGTTTTTTTTTTGCATAATTTGAAAGCAACAAATTGTATCAGTGCGCAATTTAAGGCCCATTCATCTAAGCAAAGTTTTCAGACTTTACATCGCGTACATTAAGCCGGAAAATTCTGCATAATCCAAATGAAATACTAGGCCAATCTACGCCTATGATGCTATCGCAGGAACATACTTGGCTTTCATTTCATTTTTTTCCCAACATTCTCGGTATTTTTCTGCAAAAGAAAAATTGCTCGCAAAGTTTTTCTTATTTTTACCGAGCCATTTTCCATAGATATATTCTAGCTGGAATGAAAAATTACGAAAATAATCTCAAGTGTATGGTGTTGAAAAACAGAAGGCAAAAAGTCGACTATCGTAGGCAAATTACTTTAGTCGAGTTTCTTGTATGTCAAAAGTAATTTTACGCTTTTAAGATTTCACTGGGATATTTATAAGGTTTCTGTGCTCCCGGTTTTTCTTGGCGAAATTTTCTTTTATACAAGTACGTTTTGTTTTATTTCGGGATGTTTTTTTCGGGATTCGCAGGAAGTCGGCGGCAACAGTTGGCCCTTAAGGGAACGGAGATGCTGTGATAAATTACCTGATTATCTCGTCCTTTTGTCGTTAATATTTTATTTACGACCTTCAGCGATACGAAATTACCCATCCTTCGCACTAAACAGTCCGATCCAATGCCATATTATCGTCCTTTTTGTGATTATACGCCCAGATATTTACTGAAAATTTAACCATGTTTTGTAGTCGTAGATTTCCACCCACCACCCAATGCCGGGCACTTTTAATTATTCATTTGATTAAATTTCCCGAATGTCATAGACATAGGAAAGTTTTCGTTAACTTGGTCTGCCCCGTCACGGGCAAAGTGGAACGGAGATAAATTGAAAATGAATTCAACGATGTAAACTGTAGGGTTTTTGTATAGATACGTGGTTTTTAAGGGTAGAATTTAAATATCGAACATTGTAGTTTGGAACGAGGTGGGGTGGCTTTTTTGCGGCTGGGTTTTATTAGCAATGAAAATGCAAATGATGGAGATGTGCTATATTGACATCAAGAGTCATCTGTATCTGTACCTTTTTTTAGGTTTTAAGTTGAGTAGATAGCAGGAAGGAAATGGATTTTGACGGCATTCGAGGACGTGCCTGAGCTATACAAGGAACAATAGAATATCTCTGTCAATTTCATGTTCCTGTCATTGGTATTTTGCTATAATTTCTCGTAAACTTGAAGCTTGAATTAATCGCATTTTCTATGTAAATCGCCGAGATTAGTTTCATTCATGTTTAAGATTTGTGGCTTTTCTCTTCTCCTTCATTAGACTGAATGAAAAAGCACGGTGAAGAAAAATGTACATCATGTAAATCATTAATATTTGGGCCGTGTAAGCATTCATTGTTTTGAAGAATAATAGTTCATTAATTTCGTGATTTGTTTCAACATACTGTAGGGATTCGCTCGTTAAAAATCAATAGAAATAACATTGATTTATAAAACGCATTCAATATTTGCAACGCTGCCCGATCACTGCTCGATCGTAGCTATCAATCAAAATCACTTTTCAGATACTGTCTGCGTAGAAACTCATAGTCGTCCCGCTGTGGAGTAAGAACGTGCCCGGCCGCAAACTTTGTTGTGCTTAAATACTGCATGTTTTGAGTCGTGAGCTTTCTCCTATATTCGATGGTGTATGTGAAATGTTCGGGAAATGTTATGTACAACCGAGAACATTGCAGAATTTTCCATACCTTCTCATTCGGTATTGCAATGTTGCCAATCGCATGTTTTTCTCCGCTTTCCAGTTAGGTATTGAGAGGTTGTTGTTTTTCGCACTGGAAACTGATCGAGTAGCATGTAACAATATGTATATGTACATACAAGAAAAGAATATATTATGAAAGACATGGCAGTTGCGAGCACATTCATTGAATTCATGCATAAAGCTAGTATTACACTGTATGCCACGCGGTCAAATATTTGACCATTTTACGTGTCAAATGCTGCCAGATGCTGTAAGATGGTGTCATGGTCAAGTGCTGTTTGACAAAATGTTTCATTTGACCGTCTGACACCATTCAAATCAATCTGACCACATTTGACCTTTTGCGATTTTTGGGAAAACAATTCTGTCATATGGGTCAAATGGGATGATTGTCATTCGTGAATATTTAATTTTTTGTGGCGATCGGTGAAATAAATAATTAGTTTAAACTAATTCTGTCTTTCCACAAGTAAATACGGCTTCATACAATAATTACTGCATAGCACTTTTTTTTTATTAATTTTTAATACCTGCACCGACGAGAAACATTAAAACAATAACTTATCTTATTACACTCCTATTTTTTGTTGAATCTACTTATGTCTTGTTAATTAATCTGAACAGAGTTGTAAACTCGAGAATTTGGTGGTCAGAGTGGCATAAGTGTAATATAGTATACACTAATATTTGCATTAGATCTGACCGGATGGCGTTTGACCGTTTGACACGAGGATAAAATTTGACGATGGTGTCAAATGTGTCATATAGTGTAATATCGCAATCGGGCAGGGTGTCAAATGGTAATTTGACATCAAATTCGGTCAAATTTTTATGGTCAAATATTTGACCGCTTGGCATACAGTGTAATACAAGCTTAAATGTACGTGTGCACGTACCACGTGCATAATTCATAATTTTAATGTAGATAATTATTTACAGTTTACTAAAATTGATTTTTTGCATTATAGTTTTCGTATTAGTTCAGCCAAATTGCAAAAATATATTATTATATAACTATATATTTTGCCATCTTTTTATGGGTGCAGAGGGAGAAGTGGAGGAAGAGCGTTTTAGACGAAAAAATTTTTGTTTCCATATCTCAGCAAGTAGGCTTCTGGCAAAGAAAATATTTTTGAAGTGGGAGTGTAGAACTGGTAGAAGGTGGAAAGCAAAAAAGAGTGACTACAGGGGAACCCTAAAAAATAAAATATTTGCTAGGTGTGGCAAATGTTATTTAAATCTCACGAACAGTTTATGCAAGAAAGTTGAATCTTTGAATACATACAGGTAAATGCACTAGAAAGACAATTTAACTAAACATGAACATTTAGATTTGCATTGGCGTATGAGATTCAGGAAAAAAATTGTCCGTGAAAAGGGGTTGAAGCGTTTTCAAGAATTTCGTCATATCCCTTAGGCCTGTAGAGAAATCGAATTAATTTTACTTCTTCGTGATCTTTATGTATTTCAGAATATTTCGATATTTAACCCCTTTCGGATTAGTTAGGTGATTGGTTTCACAGTACATTTTTAAAATGAAAAGAGGTGTTTTTCGGGTAAAACTCTGTTTTTGTGTGATGTGTTGGACTCTACTGAGTACCAACAACTTCGGCTACTCATTAACATTTTTATTTTTCGCCTTCAGTGTTCACCTTATCTCGGAAACTTAAAACAAACTTTTTTACACCAATTATACCGATTATAGAGAATGTCGTGAAAGAAACCCCTGAACAAAAAAATAGCCTTACAAAAAAGAGCCACATCAATAAAGTAGTTGTGAACGTTTTTCACGAATTTCGCCATATTTATATGTCTGTCCCGGTGTCAAGATAATTTTATTCTGGGGGCTCTTTGTAATTACAAGTACCTAGAAATCTATTTCTCCGAATTTTGGTTGTGTACGTCTTCACGAACTCCTTCATATCTCTTGGGTTTAATAAGATATCATGTTTGCTTTTACAACATCGAGTAAAATAACTCATTTCTCGATATTCAATAACCAGGAGGCTGTAAGGTGGTTGCGCAAGTTTTCACGAATCCCGACAAATCTTTTAGGTCTGATGAGGTATCGAATTTGCTTTTAGTTTAATGGGTTTTATATAAATTTAAATTTTATATTCAACCACTTAGATGCTGTAAACGGTTTTACGAATTCCTTCATATCTGTTGGGTCTGATTAGATATTGGTTTATTTTTCACTCTAACGGGCTTTCTATATAATTACCTAAGTTTCAGAATTTCTTAAGGTTTATGTCAACATTATACCCTCTATGTTTTAATCGAAATTGAAAAAATAAAATAAATAAAAAATCTGCCTACATTCTGGTCACAATTTTATTATATTTTTGGTAGAAGTTCAGAACGCAGTGATTTTGGTTGGCAGCATCGATCAAGCAGTAGAGTAGTTTATGAAATGGGAAAGCGTTGCCAGTAGTGCGATTATTTGTGATTCTTGAAAGCGAATTAACAAAGTATTGTTATTTCCATACATTTTAATAGAATTGTGTTTTACATGAAATTCCGCCGAATTCTTAGTTCGCAACTATATTTGGGATACAAACAGATTTCCGCAATATAAAAGTCAAGCAGCAATGAATCCTCTTCTATGGCGATCCATGATCCATTTTCCAAGTTGGTGAGGCATTTGTGATCAACTTGACAGTCACACTCAGAATAGGGCTCTGCTTTTTGGTGCTTAGATGCAAAGTTTTTAATTAAACTCATTGTACGAAAAAAGTACGATAAAAGAAAAATCATCATCTATTCCAGTCTAACAATTTTTGTTTAGCTGGTTCTTATGCATTTCAGTAGCAGTACCCCGACGCAATGGCTTTCGCTAGTTAGTCATACAATAGTCAAAGAGCGCTACTAGATTCGATTCGGTTATATCTTCACAAATTTTCAAATAATGTTCTTTTAGCCCAAAATTTAATATGATTCCATTCCATGCAAATTTGAAATGCTTCGTGAATTATTCGAACTACTGCATTCATATCACACGCATTTGTACCAAAAGTCGATTTCTCCAAATCCAAAATTAATAAGGACAATGAAGTCGACTCTATTTTCCCCCATAGTACACATAGTATACTACATCCCGATAGGATATTTGCCGTGTGTGCAAGACTTCGTAATAAGCCAACATTATGATCGAATTCTCTGAGGGTAGCAGCCCCGGAACCGTACAAAATTTCCAAAACCCCGTGCGATATAAGTTTCGTGATAAGCTCTCGAGTATATAGGAAGTCTACGTATTGTGTAGGAGCTTCTAGTGCTCTACGTTTTCCAATTTAACTGCATAGGAAGTAGGATAATTTTCCGAGCCATTTCCTTTCATTTCAACCTCATACCATTTTCATGCGATGAATCCTTAATAATCTTGAAAAATATGACGACAAGCAGATGCTCAATCGCTGATAGCTTCTGTAGCTTCGAAAGCAGAAAATAAATACTGTGAGGGCGAATGGAAGCGGGTGAAAGGGCCGAATGAAAAACTTTCCATAAGAAGCATGCGATTAGAGGAGCATTTCAGAAACTTGGGAATTTCTTAATCCCGAATTCAACTGTGACATTTTCCGCTCAAAACCCTCTATCCACATTACTTTCATAGTTCGGGAGCTACTCCGAATACTAATCTCTCTTCAAAAAGTATTTAAAGTTTAGAATTTAATTTCGAGCACTTGGATAAATAGTTTAATAGTAGTTTTAATCCGATAGTGTATAGTTCAGAATTCGCTATGCTTCAAGGATGTCGTGCATTACGAAAACGAATGGACCGATTTTTGCCCGGTATAAGGTCGTATAGAAGGAAAACCCCATTTAGTTATTTTTATTAAGAATTGCAAGAATTCGTTCTTATGAATCGACTAACTACGGTGGGAGGGATGAAAGGAGGATTTATAACTTATCCAGAAATTTTGAAATATTCTTGAATATATGAGAAGGCTTAAAGACATTGTCGGCTCTACTCGCTGACTAGCCCTGCTCTCCTCGTCAGCAATCTATTGTATGTTGCTCATCACAGGTAAAGGACAATTGCTTTCATTTTCAATTCTGTACCTGGAATTTTCGGGAAATAACCCTAAGCAAAATTCCGAATAACATTCATATGTGACGGATTATACCAAAGCAACCAACCTTGGGTTTTTCACTAAAAGTGAATCATGTACAAATTTAGGATTCAAACTCATTGCTTTTTTGAGTTGTTAGGAGTCTAAACTAATGCAAAGACTAAGTTTTTTTTATAAAAAGACCTTTGTATGGTCAGAGTTCCCGTTTCTTGTTCTGAACTTTCAAATAATTTCAATTTTTCAGGTTATTTTATGTCACGCAATAGTTCTGACTTCAAATTTTTCGAATAGAACTTTTCTAAGCCGCTACATACGCAAAGGAGATTTTTCGCACTCGACCTTACTGTCAACTCAAAATTAATTTCAATAAAATTTTGATTTCGTGGTCTCGGCAAAATGAATCCATTCATTTTACCAAGTCCCACGTAAGCCATATACACGAAGGAGTCACACTAAATAAAATTTTACTTTATTATTTTTTAATAATAAAGTATTTATACTCTAGATGAAATCATATAGAGTACTATAAGTTTAATCCAGCCCAAAAATTTGTAACGTATAGAACCAAGACTCGGACGAAAAAATTTTATATATTATTTTGTGTTTATTTGTGGCCAATAACTCTAAATCCGCTTGACGTCCGTCCGTCCGTCCGTCCGTCCGTCTGTCCGTTAGCACGATAACTCAAGAATCATCTAGGATCTTGAAATTTTGAATCTGGATGTTTGGTTAAATTTGGCTAAGTACGTTAACGGGCAAAATCGTCCTATTCCTTCGGTTATCTGCCATACAAAATGTCCTTAAATCACGTGTTCAAGAATATTGACCAATAACTTCGAAACGCCTGAAGCTACGACTTTGAAATTTTGTATGCGTTGGTTTTTCAATAGTTGGAGCTAAATGCATGATTATGAAAAAAATCCTATTAGTCCTTCGAGTAGCTGCCATACAATTATTCTGTTAAAATATCCTCATTCAATTCACGAAACTTACTATAACTCAAGAAATCGTTTAGCCGCGAAGTTTAAATTTTGTACAAATTTGAGCAAAAATGAAGTTAGACTTCGTTTGTCAGTGAAATTTCTTTACTCTTTCGAGTAGTTTCCATACAAAAAATCTTTAAAAAGACGTGTTCTAGACAATTTGTCGATGGCTTTACAACCATTTAAGCTAAGAATTTGAAATTTTGAACACATTAATTTTTGAATGGTGCCAAGGAAAAGGATAAACATGTAAGAAATCGAGTGAGTCCTTCCTGCATCTCCCATGTGAAAGTCCTTCAAAAAGGACATTTTTTTCGATGACTTACCCAGTTCAAGATATGAAATTAAACACTAAATATTGTCTTTTAGTTTTGAGGAGCAATCTAATGGCAGTCCTTAATAAGTGACATACAACGTGCATACACGTAATTCTACTTTATCCCCAACTACAATATAAATCACAGTTCAGTATTCATCTAGATCGTGACTGCAGTATGTTTTTCTTCGCATTTTGTATATCGGCTCACTTAATTTTTTTGATGATAATTTTTTTTTATCTGAAACTGTTGTAAGGTTAACGAATAAAAATTTTGAAATTTGAATTATTATGAAGTTATTATTATTATACTCTTAAGCAAGATTTTTATGGAATTTTGTACGGCGGGTACTGTAAATTGTCCAACAATTCTGTCGTAAAAAGCAATGACAGCTTAAATCGAGAAAATAATTAGGCAGTTACGTGCATCAAAATTGATAAATAAAGTAATAAAAAATATATTAAGAGATCTTATTTTATTGAGTTTAATATTAATAATACAACACAATAATAATATATTATATGGGATACAAATCTATGAAACAATGGCAATTTTTTTAAAAAAATGCAATTGAAAACCTTAAAAATGATTTTTTCTTATCTCGACATAAGCTGTTATCGCTTTTTACCACAGAATTTCACTCCTTACTGAACTGTAGATTACCATATATCATATTCAATTTCAACTTTCTGGCTTAACCATTTCTTGAAATATGGTGGGTCTCCAAAAATGAATGGAGACATTTTTGAAAGGCAATTGTTTGGACACGACATGAAGCACTGACTTGATGCTCTTGATATTCATTATTGAACTTGATTTTATAGCTTGAAGCTCTTTGAGGTTTATGTACCATTACATCACTGAAGACTGATATAAGTATGAGACCTAACCGAGGAAGTAGAACGGTTTTGCCAGTTATCACTTTCGGTGATGCGTGTCCGGTGAATTTTGACCGTTTGAAATAGTATTGTCAAAATTTTTGACAAAAGGTGCAGATGTTAAAAAGAAATTGATTTTAGTTTTCGAAAACTGCTGAGAATAGAAAGCTACAAATTGATGGTTATATAGAGCTATTAGGCATGCTAGAAAGAAATTTTTTTAAATTTTGATAGTGGTAGCAAGCTACGATAGTGGCGTGTGGTTTTTAGGGCTGCGACATCGACATCGATGTTTCTAAAACATAGATGTTTTGCAAAAACATCGAGTACTTTTTACATTGATGTTTTGGTTTCGATGTTTTTTATACATCGATGTTTTATAATAACAATATAATCATTAAGTACCTAAAATAAATTATAATTTACTTATTAAATTTTAACTTTTAAATAATATCTCAATCATTATTTTGTTCTTTCTGTGCAAAGACAACATCAGTCATCAGCTCAGCTGATTTCAAATCATTCATTTCTCTATGTAAAAAGCGGAAATAAAAAAAAAATGCGCGAGCAAATACGTTGCACCACTCGTAGAAATGGAGTAAATTTTGTACGTACAAAGAACGTACATATGTTACGTATAAGCACCTAAAATATTATACGTAGAATCGCCGTAAATATTCTACATCTAGTGCTCTTCCAAACTATACGTATAGACTTATACTTATACTTATGCCGCGGACATCATACCCTAGAATTCTACGGCCTTTATTATTAAAAATTTAGAAAAACTAGAATTTGTTTTTAATAACATAAATAAATTTGTTTGTTTTAACAAGCCTGTACTTATATTTTTTGCTCCTGAATGTAGCCAATCTCTTAGTTATCATGAAGATTAATACTTTTTAATACAGCATCTACAAAATTCTACCGTGATAAGACATCGATGTTTCAGAAACATGATCAGGAAAAAAAACAATATATGTGTTTCTTGATATTCATCACGCTAGGTGGTGTTAGTTTTTTGATCGAGTTTTCACGAATTCCGACAAATCTTATATGTGTAATGCGGTATCGAATTCGCTTCTACTTCCACGGGTTTTATATGATATAACGATCTAAAAATTTACTTTAGGTTTTTGCGATATTCAACCCCTAAGATGGTGTAAAATTGATTTGTACATTTTTACTAATTTCGACATATCACTTAGAGGTCTGATGAGATATCGATTTTTTTTAAATTTTACTATAAGTGGCAAATCCGTTAAAATATGTTAACTAATGAGTTGGTCGATTAGAGCGTTTGTCACTATAGGAAGGCTACAAATATTAGAAATTAACATTAGGTCATTTATTAGTTAGCTATGCCTCCAAAGTCTTTGACTTAAAATACAGTTTTTAATTGCAATTACAAGATAAGCAACGTATTGCATAACCCCCAATAAAAAGTGTTCCTACTTTACATACATGATTTTCGACCTATTGTCCTGATTTTATACAGCCAGACAAGAGACTCACCCAGTTCCGAATATCCACAAAGTTTAGATATGACGGAAAAGTAAAAATAACTCTTTTACTAATATGACACTTCTTATGCTGGATGTGGAACCTATTATCTTGATATACCACGAAACACATAACATTATTTATGCAAATTTCTGGAAAACATAATAACATATACAGAAAGGATAAAAAAAATACATTAACTAAATTTTATGAGAATTTCCGTAGTTACGCTTCTTAAGGAAACCATCGCCATACGGTCGCCACGTAGCTCTGAAGTAGAGAGCATGCAAAAAGCAGACCCTCAAACTATGATAACCCCATCGTAGTAACGCTTTATTGTCCTTGCACACCACTTTTTACCCATTATCCCTGGTGGCGGTAGTTGGGGGTGCTACAGAAGCAGCATAAAGTTGCTATCGTCAGGACGAAATGTGAATAGCTGAATCTCCTTGACAAAGGCTCCTACACTATTCCTCCGCTACTTATGTCCTTAAAGCAACATCACTCTATCACGATCGACTTTAGATTTTATTTCTTTCACAATCTGGTATTTTTGATATTGTCAGGCGAGTAGCTGGAAATTGCTGAGTTAGTGGGTGAAAAATGAAAAATTTTAACAAGACAAATTTCTGCAAAATACACGCCCCCAGCTGGAAACTTTATTTGGCTTTTCATATTATCTCCAGATTTTTTTCTGTGCATATTTGAAATGTCTGATCCGTTCTTATAGAGTGAAGCTACTGACACTGCTACTCGTACCACCTCGGCCTAATAATGGGAAAACTCAGTACACAACTTTATTGAGTTATGTTCAACTTTTTACTGAATCTTCCCAAGGATTTTTCTTGTAGTTTTCATTGAAATTATGGTTTCTTTTCAACCTGTTCTAACAAAATTTTACCTGATGTTTGTGACACGGGTATCAGCCCTTGTACGGGTATAAAAATGGATTGGAATATATTTTAGGAGAATGTCAAAGGGGTGGCGCGACTTGTCATGCATCCGTGGGAATAAAAATAGTTTTAACTGTGGTGTGGTATTATCGCAGGTAATATCTTATGTGAACAGATTATATTCGACAATGTAGGAAGAGGAAATTCCTGTATACACATCCTTTCGGAAAGTATATTGGATTTTCCGTATATGAAAAACTTTACGGTGTCCTTGCCTCGAAGAAGTTGGAGCGTGCTTAGTACTGTGCATCAATTTTCGAAACTTTGCTAAAATCCAGAAACATGATTCATCTCCTGTCCTCCCAGTTTTTCTAAGAACTTTATAGCGTATCGTTCACTAGCATCCGTGTGGAGTCGTTCTTTTCTTTAGAATTTTACGTAGCTGTTGTTCTTTTAAAAAAGTGTGAGTTTCACAAGTTGGAATCATGTAAGACAGTTTATTAAAGTTTTCCCGAACGTAAAGCCTGAATGGCTGTTGAGACTTACAGAAATATGTCATATTCGATTATTTTTTAGATTTCGATCAGAACCAAAAGTCGATGGTGTGCTTAGTGAGAAGAAGTATTGGGTTGTAGCTTCTTCGAATAATATTATTGAGATTGGATTTCAGGATGCAACGACCTGAGATGAAATGAACTGTCAGTAGGAAACAACTTTTCAAAGTACAATGTTTCCGATAGCCAGATGAAAGATGTCCTTTGCTTGATTTCTATTGTTCGATTTTATAAGAAAGAGGAAAGCCATAAATCCTTGTCTACTGTAATTCGATTTCGCCGTTTCTGAAGTTTCCAAGACACGTATATGAAAGACATAAAAACAGAATGAATTTATTAATTTCATTGCGAAAATGATTCATAGTCAACAGTGCAAGCACGCAGCGGGTGACTCTCATAAAAATACACAAAAAAACACAGAAACTGGACACTGTTTTCGATAAAGTAATACCTTTATTAATAAAAGGATTATATTTTGAAATAATATTTTACATTTTTTTAATACGGAAAAATAACTACTAGCCTTTAGAAGAAGAAAGAAGTTTGATATCCCATCGGGTCTAAGATTTCTGTATTCGTGAAAAAACTTATTTACAACATACATTACGAAGATAAAGTTTAGTGTCATATTTGACTAAAGGCCGGTTTACATGACGATTGCAAACAATTTTTACTGATGAGAAACTGATCAGGAGTGAAACGAACAGATATTATATCCAGAAAAAAATATTGGCGATATTTCTGTGAATGAGTGTGTGCCAACATTTTTTGCAGTGGTGGCTTCTACTCCATTGAAAATTCGATAAGCTAGCTCCCTCACAATCTCAGTAAAAATTGTTTACAACCGCCATGTACATAAACCGACCTTTATAGATTATAAACCAACAATGCAAAACAGTAGCATTAAGTTAATAGTTGAAGGACACATTCATTTAAAGGTAAGGGAATTTTTGAACATTTAATGGAAGATAATTATTGAGGCAGAACTGGTTTGGAAGATAAAAGTCTACCTGCAATTATAGCCATTAAGTCTGAAGATCTTTCCTTTTAAATCATCTGGAGGAATCAGGAATTTAAGGAAACAGGAAAGTCATTGAAGAAATTTTTTTGTTGTTTTCCGGCGTCAATGGAGTTTCTGGTGTGAAACCCCAACACGAAATCCCCGACTGTTGATTATTCGCTGTCCTTGAGGACAGTTGGAAAACCTTCACTGGATAGGCCAGTTTATAAGATTGTGTTGGACTAGGTCGAAAGGAGCTGTTTCGTCATAAGACGGCATAGATTCGTCAGGGGGTGTATCATGCGTACTATCCAAAACACCCTTACAGCTGGTGGTATTGCTGAGGAATATTCTATATAGCAATCTCGAAACCAATTTTATTATCTGCGACGTATATACAAGCGAAATTCTTGCCATCGCATCCCTATACTAAAGGTACTGAAGATCACCTAATATTTCAACCAATTTGGTAGAATTTTTGGTTGTTCGCTAGGATATATAAAGCTCAACGCTAAGGGCGCGGCATCGAATCACGCCAACAGCAATTTTATTTTTTCCCAATTTGAATAAAGTAAGTTTTTCATGGTAAGCTACTATAGAAGCAAATTTGAAGAAGTTTTTTGTTGTTTTCCGGCGTCAGTGGAGTTCCTGGTATGAAACCTCAACACGAAATCCCCGACTGTTGATTAATCGCTGTAATGTCCTTGACGACATGACAGTTGGAAAACCTTCACTGGATAGGCAAGTTTATATGACTGTATTGAACTAGGTCCGATTGATAAAAATTAGGAAAAGCAAAGGGTCAATTGCCGAACCTTCTTTTTTACGTACTGAGAGTTCTTACACAGTAAATAATTTTCTAGTTAAGTTCAACAAGGTACTTTCTAGTTAAGGTATTATATTTTAACTATAATCTTGCAAGATATAATGATTTTTCAGCTAATTCATTAGAGTAAACTAGAAATTCAGTATTTGATTGAAATTAATTACTAGAATAAGCTCTTTTACTAGATGGTTCAAATTATTTGAATGCAATTCAAGCATTAATAACTAGAAGATTAATAAAAATCAACTGAATATCCTGTTGATGGTGTTGCGAACGTCTAGTTAAACTTGCGGGTTCTATTATTAGAGTTCTAGTTAAAACTGCCGAAGTTCTAGCTGCCATTTACTGGAAATCAAGTAACTCCTAAGATGGACTCTAGTGAAATTTACTAGATATTCACTAGAATTTCAGTTTAATGCACTGGATAATCAGTATTTCCTCATTTTTAGTTTAATCGTTACGCGTCGGTAGTATTTTCTTTATTCGTTCATCAATAATTAGTGCAATCAGTTGTGTTTTTGATAATATCAGAAAATTTGTTAATAATAGTGTATTGTGAAGTTAATATTTTGAATCAACAACAATAATTTTATTGCGTATTATACCGGATTTATAAAAAAATCTGCCAACAGTCTGGGCGCAACTTTATTATTTTTTGGGTAGAAGTTCAGAACGAGTTTAATTTTGAGATGCGGTGTAGTTTACTATGTGACTGAAAACCTAAAAAAAAGTTCGGGAAGCGGTTAGAATGGGGTCGCGATAGAATACTTACGCCGCTGCCACATATAACATATGAATTACATAATTGGGTCATACTCCCTGACGAGGTCAGTTGTTACGCCATTAGAAGGTTTTTCGTGATTTGGTTTTGGGCCATTACATGAAATCGGAAATGCGTTTGTAGGCGATTATACAAAAAGTCTGTGGAAGTGCAAACCAATCTAATATCTCATCAATCCTGAGAAATATGTCGAAAGCCATACGTCCTATTAAAGTTGAATAACATCCTGAAATCAACTTTTTGAATATTATGTAGGAAGCCTTAGGAAGTAAAACTGAATTTGATATCTCATTAGAACTAAGAAATATGAAAGAATTTGTGAAAACATATGCAACCCCCTTGCACCCACTTTGGGGTTGAATATCTAAAAATCCTGAAATCAGTTTTTAGATATATATAAAGAAAGCTAGAGGAAGTAAAAGCCAATCCGATGTCTTATCACTCCTAAGAGATATGACGGAATTCGTGAAAACGTGTTCAACTTGTTTTTACCCTCTTAGGGGTTGAAAAAGGAAACAACCTGAAAACGAGTTTTAGGTGATTATTAAATAAGCCCGTGGAAGTTAAAAGTTATTCGATATCTAATCAGACCTGAGGGATTCGGCTGAATTCGTGAAAATGTATACATCCCTTTTACACCACCTTGGGTCGAATTTCAAAAAAGCCTGAAAACGCTTTCCAGGTATTTATATGAAAAACCCGTACAAAAAAAATTAATACAATATTTGAAAAGACCTAATAGATATGACGAAAATCGTAAAAATATATGCATTCCATTTTCACTGATCATTTTTTTGTCCCACTTCCGAACGCCAATGGATATTTGAATTTTTTTTTAATCAGAATTACTTTTCTAGTCGATTTAAATATACATACCGAATTTCAACTATCTAGCATAAGCAGTTCTACAGTTAGGAAAAACACCCCCCACCCTCGTAGCATACTACCCCTATACAAAATTATATTTTTCCAACATGCTACTACTGTAGCTCTAATTAAATACCAAGTTTCAGCTTTATATCATTATAGGTTCTCGAGATATAAGAATCTGAACTTTTTAGTTTTCACACTCCCCCACCCTCACGCTCTACACCCTCATCCCTGACATTTTTTTTTCTGCTGGGGGTCAGACCTACTACTGGTAAAAGTTTTAAGCATCTACACCGTTCTTGAGATATAAGACGTAATTTTTTAAAAAAATTCTTACCCGCTTCACATCCATGCTCCACCACCCCCTAAAAAAATTTTACTTTCAACAAACTTTATTTGTCAACCTTTATACAAAAACCAAATTTTATTTCTCTAGTGCAATTTGTTCGTGAGATATCGTAATCTAAAGTTTTTCAACCCCCACCCCCGTACGTCACTGCCCCCTCTCAAAAATTTGTTTCCGATCTATTCTCCTAGTAAACCTACTCATTAAGTCGTTAAATCTTAATTTCGTGACATCAACCGTTTAGGAGATATGGATTTTAAAATGTCTCGATCTCGCCTTTCGAACGTTTCGGACGCATTATTTTTCCCCCCACTCCCATACCCTTTCACCCATATCAACATTATTTTTGCAAATAGGTCCACTATCGAAGCTCTATATAAATTCCAAGTTTCAGCTTCCTAACATGAGCGTTTGCTGAGATCTAGAAACCAAAATTTTTCGTCTAAAACCCTTCCCCCACCTCCCCTCCCATACTCCTACCCCCCAAAAATTGGACACTTCAAGGGGCCTACCCAGTCTATTAAAGAAAAAAATTTCAATTCAATAGCTTATAGGGTTTAGGAGTTATAAGCCCTCAAACGTTTTGCGTACGGCGGACGGCGAACGGTGCACGGCGCACGGACGGACTGAAATTTTTTTTTGCTTTTTTGGTGCTTATTAGTCATGAAACGGATAAAAAAAAATTTTCAGGGTAGCAAATTTTTTTTTTTTAAAAATCGATAACAATACTTTATTATTAAAATAATAAAGTAAAAGTAAGAATATATTATTTTATTTTTTACATAAAATTAGTATCTATGGTGTTATTAATTTCAGTGCCATGAATACCGACCAATTCTGCGACTATTTACTTAATGATAATATAAATTTAAGTGACGTTGATATTTTAAAAAATGTTTTTATAATTTAGGAAGAATCATATTTGGAAGAGGCGATGAAGCAGACAAGATCTATCCAGCCTTCTGTCATATGCAAAGGTACAGAAATATTCGCTCCAGGTGCCTACTACGTCGTATGTGACAATTATTTTATAGATGCTGGCCTCGACCTAATAAGATTATTTGAAGTGCTGTACAAAATATATTACATTTCTAATGTGAAATATAACAAAATGTTAGAAAAATTTTATAATTTTTTCGATTGCTTCATTTTTAAAACAGTTGATGTTAAACCAGGTATTGCAACGATGTTAACGTACAATAAATTAAATATATAATGTTACAATTTGAAAAGGTTTTTATTATACGTTGTGTCTTTCGGGCTTTTTTTTCTGAGAATAGTCCATAAGTAGCATCTTGAAACTATTATTATATTTAAATATCAAATTATGTTGATAATAATTACAGAACAACATAGTAATTACTACAGGTAACTAATTCAGCTTGTTATTTTCATTTTATTTTAAAATAGATTGTAAGTTAGTTTGTAAGTTAGGTAGGATTTAACAAGCAAGGTTTTTCTTATAAAATTTTTCCTTGGATTTAAATAATTAATATAATAAACAAAGAACTAATTTTAGTAAAAATTCAAATTGTAACTACAGATGCAAAGATGTAAGATCTGATCACTGAAATTGTAGATAATTGTACGAACAATTTTTAAAAAGTGAAATAAATTTTTGTTATGTTATGTTAATTCAGCTGGAAAAGGAATCACTTCTTTTAAATATTCTCGTCTGTTAAAAAGTTCCAACTATAGATTTTACGTAATTCAATTACACTAGACAGCTAGTTAATTCAAAAGGAAAAGAAGTAGTCATCACTCGATTTCGGATAATCAAAATACACTGGTTCGTTAGTTAATTTAACTGGGAAAAGAGTTTTTGTCACTGTTTTTCTAGTGCTAGACTGTTAGTTTAATCACCCGGAAAATATGTCTAATTCACTGAATTGCTAGTAGATCATATACACTAGATTTCTAGCTTATTCAATTGGGAAAAGAGTTTTTACCACTTGACTTCTAGTAGTTCGAATACACTAGACTACATAGTATTGATAACTAGAAATACAAGTAATTATGATGGTAATCTAGCAAATTTCTTCTACTAGAATATCAGTTACATTATTTTACCTAGATTTTTAACTAGTTTGGCTGGGTATTCCACTCTAGTTGAGTTTTCCTACGAGTCTAGTTAACAAAAGATGATTTACTGTGTAGTTTTTGTTGGTATTCCTAATTTTTGTTGGCATTCCTAAGTGGCCTTACCAAGCTAAGATTTTTTTCGCTACTGGGTCCGTCAAAATGAGTAAATTTTTATTCGAGGCTTATTTCTATAGATTTCATCATCATCAATGGCGCTACAGCCCAAGTCGGGCCCTGGCCTCCTGTTTCTATAGATTTGGATATAGCATGGACCTCCGCCAGGAAGGCGTTCTGGTCCACATATGTCAGCTCGGTATTATTCTTTGAAGATGTGTGATCATTTTTAATTATAACTCTAACCTATCTTCCATTTATTGGTTTTCTTGAAACTTAATAAGCCTAGCAAGATCCAAAACTTTAAGGAGGTGTTGAACTTTAAGGAGGTGTTGAACGTAAAGAATGGAACATACAAACTATATCTTCATTATTAAAAAATAATATATATAGACATATTCACGCACCTAGAAAAATTTCGGAATTTGAGAGACCACAGAAACATTAATTCAATATATACGAACAAAAACCACGCTTTTCCTCATGAAAGCCTTTGTAGCTGCATTCCCGATGATTTTCACACAAAACCCCCTAAACATAAAGAGGCGACTGGATTGTTGCTTGGTTGAATACAAAAAGGTTCCTTTTATAAGAAGTGTTACGTTGTACTTTATAAGGTATTATTCCTTAGCACGAGTTATTTTCATGCCTTTCGTCGTGGTTTGTTTCGTATCCATCGCTTTTACCACTAGAAAATTCAACACGGTATAGCGATCAAAGGAATTGAAATCAAAACGTGAGTAATTCATGTAGAATTTCAAGACGACTTCCCAGAATCCTGAATTTCATTGAGGTTTTTTGAGTATTTCGTTGTTCGTTAAAATTTTGGACCCTTTTCAGCATTAGTAGGTAAACGTGTAGTTGGTAAGCTTGTTAGAAACCGAAAATATTCACTTGATTTCGCTGCGAAATGCTGAAAATTGTTTTACCTTTCGCATCACGGGAACGATTAAAAATCCAAACTTGAACTTCCTTTTAATTCAAAACAAAATCGTATAAAATTTTTAATTCTTGTTGCTGAGGTTCTTGACTTCCGGAACGTGAATGAAGAAATAGTTCAATAGTTACACATCGGACCATGAGTTAGAAGATATGTGCTTACAAACGAAGATAAGACGCTGGAAAATTTACCATCCGTTCAGTAGCACTCAGAAACAGAAAAAAATTCAAAAAAATATTTAATGCAAATAAGTCAAGTTTTTATTTTTTGGAGGGGGACCCAAAATAGTTAACATATTTCATCTTTATTATAATAACGTATTCAAGAAGCATAGGCCCGATTTCAGCCTTAAAATCCCCTTAAATCTCTTTCGTCTAGGTTGATGTGTACTAATCTAATCAATCGGAAATATCCCATATTTTCGTCCCAACTTTGCTACAAATTCCAGAACTGCTGAACAAAGTTGACATAAGTGAAAACTTTTTTCTAATAAATACAACAAATAAGAACTACTTAAGAAACTTTTTTCATAATTCCTTTACGTCTGAATTCCTTTTCGTACCAATTTCTGATCGAAATTACTTTGATTCGTCGTAATACCAAGGAATTTCCTTTACAATCCCACATTGTAAATTTCGCAGGACTTTTACAGCGCAGCTAAAAAGAAGGAAGTTAGTTTTATCAGAAATGAAATAAACAAGAAATGGCAGCGAGGGAAAAAGAACAGGGAAAACAAAAATTCCGATAATAATAACAAAATTGAATGGAAAAAGTTCGAATTTCTTACAATTTTAGAGCCGAAAATTTCCCCAAAATATTTTCCATGCATTGAATTTCCAATCAAAAAAAAATTTTTATATTTTGAAATATGAGATAATCCAATCCAAATGTAATGTCGTTATGATAATATACATATACGAGGGTAGAGAACAATAAACTTTGCTCGCTGTTCGAAATAACGTAAAAATTTCGACCACGGTAGAAAATTTTCACATTTCCTGTTTTCCAACTCTTTTCATGCTAATACAATTCGGAAAATTCAAATATATCCGAGTGGATTTCGAAATCGAAGTACAGAACTTGCGTAGCTAAGGATAAATTTGCATGAAGGTGTTTCACGCGTTCATCCGACAAAAACCACCCCCGAAACGAAAAAAATCTCACATGAATATTTTAAGTTGCGGGTGGATCGAGAAAGTCAATTTGATTGAAGTGGTGACGAAATTGAAAGGCAAAACTCCTTGGCCTGCCTGCGGGCCGAATCGTGAATATACACTTGGAAATCTTTACACCAACAAGGACGTTGATAGTGGATGCCTGTATCTAAATGCCACTTAATAATTCGACGTGACAGCAACCAAAAAGTATATGAAATACTCTAAGATCGTTCGATATCCACAGCTCGACAGAAGAATAAAGCGAAAATGTGTACGAACATCTAAAAACCATTTTCCGAAGGAAATATCACTCGTCAGGACCCTGGATCGAAATGGTATTCCGGCTTAAAGGATCCTAGACAAACGGAAGTACCAGAATTCATGGAAAATGAGCATCTGTGACAAATTACAGCACATACACGGCATTGAAATGCAATTCCGTTGAATATTAAATAAAATGTATGTTGGTCGTCCTTTGCAAGGACGATATATAGGGGCGGATGTGTAAGGGATGTAGGTACAAGAGAAAAAATATTCATAACTGAAGTTGAAATGTATGGGAAATCACACAGAGTTGAAGAGTTTTAAACCATATACAGGAAACCAGGGATACACCAACTGTGACTACGGCAACCACCATACTTGCTTTCATCCTGATCTTATTAATTCCGGGAATGTTTTGACAAGTGAAAACAGAAGTTCACTGTAGTAAGTGCATTTTATTTTACATTTAAGAGATTTCCGGCGAAATTACTTCAAAAGCACTTACAAGAATAGATTAAAGGAAGAGTCTCATAGGACCACGAACCATAACTAACCCCTAAGTCGAACAGTTTAGGCACCCCTTCCCAAAGGCTTTATTTTGATGAAAACATTCGTCAGGATCGACTTCAACCACAACATAGAAGATTTCACCAGGGATTTTTCGAATATTGATTTCAATTTTTTTTTTGCCCGTCGTTGAAAGGATGCTTAAGAGGGTGTGAATTTCTGTTAAGTACATTTGAATTCTGCAACAATATAATTCCCTGGAGCACATGTGAACGATATAATAGGTACTTAATCTTCATCAGATCCGATTTAGCGAGCATGAAAATGTAAAAGGAAATTCAACTTAACTTCTAGATACTCGTATAACAAGAGATTATTGTAGCTGTTAGATACTTACGATATAGTGCAATTGTAGTATCGTGAAAATCAAATATGACTTGAGTGTTTTGGCTGTGATTGAATGCCTACATATTCGTGGATTTCGTGATTTATCGTGAAATTGTGGTGAACAATTGCGGTATTTAATTTTCGATTCGGTTATTATTAATAGGATTATGCACGCCATGGGGTTACGAGCAAATAAATGTGACGATTTGATGTAATCAATTTGGTAATTTATGTATTGGATTCTAATCAAGCGCGGCGATTCGTTAACTATCAATCATAGATTAACCTTTAACACGCACCTCTCTCTAATAAATACTACTAAGTAGTTTTCGAAGTAGGTTAAATGCAGATTTCTTCTGTTTGTATAATGATTTAATGAAGGTATTTTTCATAGTGAACTAAATGTCTCACCGAGACTCAATCGCGTAAAATATCGCAATATCCAGAAATTTTTATGTTTTTGTAAAAAGGGCCAGTAGCAGTAAAAACCAACGCGATACCTCATCAAACCTACGAGACATGGCGGAATCCTTAAAATATTTTCAACCCCTTTTCACGCACTTGGAGAATAAACCTCACAAAATTACAAAATCAGTGCATAGGCGTTTGCATTAAGAGCAAGCAAACAAGTAAAAACAATGCGACATCTCATCGACCACGTGGATTTCGTAAAAACGAGTTCAACCCCTTTTAACCCTTTCGAATATCGAATATCGAAAAATTCTGAAATTCACTTTTATCCAACAGGAAAAGAAGTTTGTGGATTGAAAGTATATTCGGTGTCTAGCTAGTACATAAAAGTTATGGTCGAATTTGTGAAATTAAATACAACCCCTTTTATTCCCTTGAGAGTTGAATATCCAAAATTGGGTCTTAGGCGCTTCTACACTGAGCCACGGATATGTAAAAGCAAAGTCTAAAATTCTTTAATCCAGACCTGAGATCTTTAGGTAAATCGTTTTCGTTTCCCTTTTGAGCCCAGAAAACAATCTCAGCCATTTTGTTCCTAATTTCAACTCCGTACCATAAGCTTAACTTTTAGAAGCACTTTCGTATGGTGGCTACACAAAAGAATACTAATTTTTTAAGTATCAACAGTTGACAAATAATTGTGGACAAAATTTAAAATTTTATTCTTTTCTTTCTTAGCCAATATTGTCAACATGTTTTTAAGCACTTGTTTATATGAGCTGTCCGAAGGGGAGGAAGAATTTCAGTAAACTGAGGAACTCAACCTTTCTTTTCACTTCAAATTAGTTCGTGCATCAATTTCATCTTCCATGCTCAACGATTTATTGCGTTAGGTGTTTCGTTTCGTGACGGAATCCCAAAAATCTATTTTATGATTCGTCAAAAAGATCAAAATTTTATATGAACGGTGCCTGGCTTCATAAAAGGACAATTCACTCGAGACACAATATACAAATGGGGCGATAATAATAAAAAATCA
Organism: Beris morrisii; assembly: GCA_951812415.1. Classification (NCBI taxonomy): domain Eukaryota; kingdom Metazoa; phylum Arthropoda; class Insecta; order Diptera; family Stratiomyidae; genus Beris; species Beris morrisii. The sequence continues at coordinate 24,797,898 of OX638311.1, forward strand.
CGCCATGTCGGCACCAATTCAGTTACGGGTGAATCAAAACCTTTTGATGCTCTACTTTTATTGTTTCGTGACCCTTTTGTATACCCAATAAAATTATCGCACATTAATCCTTTTTATTACCATATGCTATTGTTTCCATCCGATATATCAATAAATCACGGAAGTAATTCTTCGTCAACAAACGAATAAACAAGATCCTTAAAAATAAATTATGATCCAAAAATTAATATTTCTTTTAAGTGTTAATCGGAAGATTTATTAAAAAAAAATAGTTACGATTAACGCCCTACAAAGCCTTATAACCCTGAAAGCACTTTCCATGGGTGAATTATTTGTGCTTTGGGACAATCGTCAGCGATTAGTATATTAGTTTGCGAAAGATACAGTAACAAATTTTTCGAGAACTTTTGTATGGCACCCACAAGAATAATTTGTGTACACGCATATAAAGCGTTCCGAAGTGCTCAGCCAATAGTTATGAATACGTCTTTAATGGATCATTGCACATGAGCTATTTAAAGCAGTTTAGCGATTTTGTTCGTGATTGAATTTCGCGTAAAGTGCATACCAAATTTCAAGTTTCTAGGGCAGCAACCAGCAAAAAATTGAATTTTGCCCATTTTATGCGTAACAAACTTTTGGGCAAAATTAAACTTATAAAACTATGTGATCTCATTTAGTGTATAAAAATAATTGAGTACAATAGAAAGAATCGGAATATATATATAACCTATGACGAAAGAACTAAATACAAGTACAACCGAGTTCTTTCAAAGTTTTTCACTCTTGTTGCATTCAATGGCGAAGGAACTCTTTTTTCAACGTTACAAAAAACAAAATTTTTTCTTTCGTATCTTTATAAGTAAGCTGTAGCTCAGCACAGAAAAAATATCCTTGAACTGCTACAAGAAGCTATTTTTAAAAAAAAAACTTGAAATCCTCGTTCAAAATTCCTTAAGGATGGATTAAGCCGGAAAGCTCCGCAATTATGAAATAAAAATAAATCATTATTCGAGGATAAGGGTACAGGTTACTTTAGAAAGTTCAAAGTTGGTACTTACTCACAAAACACTTGTAGCCAACATTATACAAATTTATATTTCAACTAGCACGGAAATGAAACCATTTCGAAATACTCATTAAACAAAATAATCCTACTGATTAAAATATTATCAACGTTACATCAATTACCCATATAACTCAATCGATTTTCAAATCAGATAACTAACTTATATCTTAGGGCTTATAAGTAGGATTTGTATCAAATGTCTAATGATATATCCTAATTAAGGAACATCAATGAAGAGTACATTATAACGATTAAAGTATTGCATTAGTTTGACATTATTCCGTAAAGTACTTATGGTTAATTCTTAAGTCTCTCTTTTAAAAGGAGTAACTTTTAAGTGAGAACTTACGCTTAGAAAATTTATATATAGGTATAATAACACTTAATTAGTTGTGTTTTTAATCTGTTTTTGGTGCTTTTTAAGGGTATTAAAATGTGACGTTTTTTAATAAGAAAAGAGAAATGATTATTTTGAAACAACTTCATTTCGTAAAACTAGTTAAGGTGCACTATTTCTCTAAATATCTAATATGGTTTCCAGTCGCGGTTGTTGTCCACAATAGATTAGCATCTTTTCCTGCAACTGTAGTACAATTTGTTCGCATAGTCTGAAGTTCAGGGGAGCATATCATTGTTTGGGTAAAAAAACAATTTTTATTCTTTTTTATATTCTTATTTTAGATTCAATTCTGAGTAAAAGGTCAAGAAGTGTCCTAAATATAGCTGTCAACTTGTGAGGGTCGAGTGAAAGTGTACAGCCGACAAAAATCTAAAAAACAAATCATAAAATAACCTGGCAAAAAGATAAAAAATTAATACCAGGTGTGCTATATATACAACCTTTGCAAAAATATTAAAATTCTACTTAACTCTATTTTCTTGTTTTGCAGTAATGAATAAATGTACATGATTCAATCAATATTTATTAGTGTTTTTTGCTTATGTCTACTATCTTATAATTTATCGTTTAGAGAACAGATAATTCAATATCTCAAAGCAAAAACATCTATGAGAATTTTTGTGACATAAATTCAAGGAAAAATTTCTACAAAAAACCTTGTGTAGTGGGCTTAAACCTAACTTACAAACTAACTTAAATTAAGAAAACAAAAAATAGTAAAAGATAATTAATTAAAACTGAAAAACAATATTTGGTTCCAAAACATGTCAAGTAGAGATATTATAGTAGTGATAATAATAGCGGATTGTCGACTAGTTCCAGCCAAGTTACGAAAGATGAATATCTGGTTTCAACTAATTCAAGAACAGTTTGCACTTTAGCTTCTGCATGAAGACTTCTAGTAGAGAAGAAAAATGGCGTCTTCATTAACTTATTTTGGGAAACCTGAAGCTTTTTAATATGTGAGTTTGCACAATGACCCCAAACAGGAGAGCTATATGCGATAATGGGTTGGATTACCATTTTAAATAATAGAATCTTGTTCTCCTCGGAAAGTTGTGATTTTCTATTGATTAGAGGATACAGAGCATACGTAGCCTTGCTGACTTTGAAACATATGTTTTCTATGTGACAAAAAGAGAGTTTCTTGTCTAACATAACACCTAGGTAATCCACCACGGAATATTTTGACCAATAAAATTGATTTCGCGACTAGGAAGGTTTCAACGTTTCCTCTTTTTGGTAAAAAACATAGCTTGTGCTTTCGCGGGATTTATTTTAATTTTCCACCGGTGGTAGAATTGATAAAGACTTTGGAAGTATAGTTCAAGGACTGCTATTATCGTGTCTGGATCATTTGAGCTAGAATAGACGCAGGTATCAACTAACATTCCATTCAAATTTTATGAGTGGTTTCTGAGAAAATGTGCCATGAAATTATCACTAAAAGGCCACGCGATCTGCTCCCCTTAATTAGATCAAAGTTCACCTGAAACGCCTCGTTGTCTTCAGGTTTCTTCGTGTGCTTCATGTATCCCTAAATATTTTTAATTAGCATCTGAAGAAGGTAATCACCAACGTGGTAATGGAATTTTCTTCCTTTGACGTTTTACACAAGGTGCTCCGATGTTTCGGGTCCTTGTCTTCCTGTAACAGCCAGTCTGAGATGTCATCTCCAAAGAAATGATGAGCATATGGCAGCAATCCTTTTCGATAAATCTTAACCATTAATTTTGCGTTTAAATTATTTTTAAAGAAGATTTCTTTCCACATATCTTTGAAGTGAAGCATCCCCAAAATGAACCTTTCCAGAGTGTTGCGCTAGATTACTGTTTCACCTTTTTTTTTAACTGAATAGCCAAAAAGAAGATTCATCGGTGAAGTTTTCGCTATTCCAGTCCCTGTTGAAATTTTACACGTTTAACTCTTTCAATAATAGTTTCAATTAAATTTCTCGAGAATTTTCCTAATTCTTCGAGTTATCAAAATTTCAAAAAAATCGGCGATGGTGGGATTATATCTGTTGTCGATTCTTGATAGAATTACCCACCTGTAAATGTTAGGAAAATAACGTGTGCAACGTTTTTGAAATGAACAATAGGTGTGCTCACGTGCATTGAAAAAAATACTGTTCTTAATATTAATGAATGTCTTTTATCAAACGAAATTTTCGGATTAATGAAAAAATCGTTGCAACAATGAAAAAAATCATCAAATATTTTTTATGATATATAAACCGTACATTAATACTATGAATCTCATTTCATTAAAAATATTTTCATCAATTTGTGTATATCGAAAGCGTACCGATACTCTCAAAATTCAACACTTAGGAATTTTGATGTATGCCTTATGGCCCTGACACAATAAAAGCAGAACGCAGCGGCAGTGACAGCAGCGGCAGTGACAGCAGCGACAGTGACAGCAGCGCCGACAGTGCTGCTTCTTCCTCTGCTTAATGAATTTGAATAAAAGCAGAAGCAGAGAAGAATGTGTCCATGCTAACTACTACTGAAAGTAGAAGCAAGGAAAAATGTGTCCATGATAACTGTCAACATTCACAAGTATTTCAGTCTCTTGCTTGAGCGGACGAAAATATTTTGTTTCCGTTGATTTTTCTGAGCTTTTAGTTTAAAATGATTAATAAATAGGAGTATATGGAAACAATTTTGACACCTTTAACATTTCCATTGCTGACAACGTTTCCAATTCTTAAGGGATTAACGTTGGCAGTACTGAAGCAGAAATAGAATTTTAGAATTTGAAACGAAAAAGCAGCACTGTTTTTGTCTCTGCTTCTGCCACTGCTTTCATTTAAACAGGCACCATATGATACTTTCTCAAAAAAAACTGCTTCTGCCGCTGCGTTCTGCTTTTATTGTGTCACGGCCTTTAATCATATTGACTAAAAAGTTCTTATAAACAAGGCATTTTCGCTTGGTACTCGTAAAATATATCGATTATGTTCATAGTAATAATGAACACATGCATTATATTGAAGGAAAAACGATCATCGCAACAGGCGATGTGGATAAACTTTTCATCAACTCGTTGCTGAATTGTGATCAGCGATATTGGCCAATATTTAGCAATTCGGCAATAAGGGCTTACACGAACAATTTAGTCCATGAACAACACGAAAGCAAACTTGATAAACAAATCTAACACTTAAAATAAAACTTAGAAATATTTGAATTCCAACCAATTATAACACGAAACTTGACAAATAAATGCAAAATTCAAAACAAAACTTGACAATTGAATCACCGAACGAGGAAAATTGCTCGGAATTTTCCAAGTCAGTAGAAATACAGCAACTATAGGGTGAGCAATACCAGCAATCTGTGAAAACATTGCCACATTGCCGAAATATTGCCGCAACTAGCATGATATTGCCCTGTATTGCTCCATTAATCGCTCCACTAGTTTTGGCAATAGTTGTCGGGCAAACAATTGCTTTAAAAATTGCTCGTGTAAGAGCACCTTAATAAATGATTCAACAGCAATTTAATAAATAAACAAATTTACTTTATTATTTTTTAATAATAATAAAGCATTTACTATCAACTTGCAGGTGTTCTTAAGATACTCTGCGTTAAATAAATGCATTTTCTACAAACACTTTTGTCTGGTTACTACTTCAAAGGCTGACTCGATATCGTATCTTATGCGGATAGATATTGATTAATTACGCATACAAACTTTCAAATGACTTACTTGAACTCTTGTAACTTTAATTTATTATAAGTGTGGATACGTGTTTTCAAATCAACAATTACAACCTCACTCTTTTCAAATTTATTAAATATTGTGTACCATCGCTTAAGGTTTTTATAGATCAACGAAGACACACATCCAAGGTCGGAAATTTTGGCTATTACAGAAGAAAATTTGCAACCTCTATTTGTCCGAGGATTCGTTTTGTTTACCTACTACAAACTTTTGAGCTTCCAAATAATTAATGAAGAGTGTAACACATTTTTGAAATTCGAGCTGAAACAACAGTTTTGAGGATATATAAAATTCTGTTCGACACAATAATAATTAATTTCCTGTCGAAATCAAACATCCCTCTTATGTAAACCATTTCACATAAAATTTTTATAGGCTGGCATATATAGATTCAATTAAGGGTATGAGCTAAAATACAGGATAAATATTTGATCTCATACTCCGAATCAAAGGAGCAGATATTAAAACTGGGTGAAAATCGAATTCGAAATCGGGAAAAAATACCAAACAGAATGAGGTCTTCAGTAATACAAAGAGCGACCACAGAAAACAACCTAATTGATTGACGCTAGCCTGAAATCGAGATGAATTTTTTATAAGTTCAATAAACAACAAAATTAATCGAAACTTTTCACTTTAATTTTTTTTTTAAAGTGATTTCGGAAATTTCTCCGTTTTTTCGATTCAAAGTAAAGACACCACACCCCTATTGATGAATCGGGTTCTCTACGAACGCGAGTGTGATGATGAATTTTTTACCCAGTTTTTTTTTCCAATTTCAATATTAAACCGGAAGAAACTTGGGAATTTTTTTTTAAAGGAGTCCTTATGCAATCTTCCGAAGTGATTGAATGATTGATTAGCGCCCGAAAAACAAGATTTTTTTTTGAATTTGTTCCCTTAAATGATGAATCGAAGTAAGGGTGAATAGAAAATTTATCAAATAATATTCTAACTTATGTGTGGAGCTTGTTGGATCCTTTTTTTTATAATGATTAATTTCCAGTATGATATTAATTTTATGTTTAAAATTATTAAATAGGATTGAACAATGTTTTTGAAATTTTTCAGGGATTTGGCACTAAATTTTGTCGGGGTATTATTATTTTATAAAAAAAGAGTGTAGGTACTTTCTAATTCCGTTTGTAAGTGAGACCAAACTTTTGAAATAGTGTCAATAGCCTGGTTTTTGATAATGCTCTCAAGGTTCTTAATCTGAAAATCATTTTCTGTTTTTAGTTATCTCATCTATGATATATCATAATTGGATAAGAGCAGCTGAAATATGTGTTATTGATAAAATTTGTTATTAACTTTTCGCCAATGATTCAATCATTGATTTAAGTTTTATTGGGAAGGGAGACCTCCTTTTTCTTTTAGATGCTTGTAGTTAAAAGCCGTCATAGAAAGAGATTTTAAACTTGGAAATGCGGTAGCTAAATAGACGAATTAATAAAAAAGAATTTAAAGAACAGCTCAGCTCTTTAATCTTCCTGTGCTTTCCATGAAAGTAGCAAAAAAAATGATTTTATACAAAATTAAAGAAGCTTTCACTTAAACGAAAGAAAGTTGGAAATTTTTGTCGTCATATTAACGTTTCAGTATTCACTTCAAGTTTCACAAATCCTCCAGATTTTTTTTCTATTTTTTACAGAATTTTATGTTAATGAAAGAAGTTGTACTTTTATACTGTGTGTACCTTTTTGCTTTTAAATTAACTTTCGATTACATTTCCATCGTTTGACGGGCTTAGAAACTTTTCAATATTTGACATGAAAGCGAAAAAGAAAAGAATTTGGAAGGAGGTGAAGGAAAAAATTTGCATAAAGTGTTTGGCTTCAATTCGTTCAAGTTATGAATGGTATTGTTACTAAGGAATAAGTTAGAATCGCACGATAATTGTTAGGAAAAGTGGCTGATTACGGTTAATAAATAGGAACGATTCAACTATTCTTCTAGGGTAAGAAGAATTAGTGAACTCGATAGCATAGTGTAATGATGCCTTTTCTATGGTAACCGTAAAAACTGAAAAAAAGCTGCGCAAATCAAAAATCGTCGGGGTCACCAAAAATGTCACTAGAAATGAAAGATACCTCTGCTTTCGGGTCATCGAGATTGATCGATTTAAACTACTGTCCACATTCTCCGGTATTATTTGCTTTCATCGGGGTCACCAATGATTAAAGCCGTGAAGTAGGGGTGATTTGATGTCATACATTATACCAACACTATGCTACACATATTACTTAAAGTACATATTAAATGTTTAAAAGACGTTCAGCACGGATGTCGATTAAGTTCTGTCATTCAGATTTGTTCAGGAAGGAGAGGAATGGGGCAGGAGAAGCAAAATGTTTTTTAAACTCATAGATCCACATATAAATGAATGTGGGCCGGTGAGAAGATGTGTTTGCAAAGATAATTGCTAATATGGGTGAAGGGGTGTGGGAGTGTGTGGAATAATAATGCGTCCGAAATGCACTAAAGCCGAGATCGAGACATTCAAAAATCCATATTTCCTAAACGGTTAATGTCACGAAATTAAAACTTAATAAACGTTTGTAGGTATACTAGGAGAACAGATCGAAAACAAATTTTTGAGAGGGGGTGTACGGAGGTGGAGGGTGAAAAAGTTAAGATTACGATATCTCACGAACCAATTGCACTAGAAAAATAAAATTCAGTTTCTGTATTTAGGTTGACAAATAAAGTTTGCTGAAAGTAAAAATTTTTAAATGGGCGGTGGAGTAGGGAAGTGGAGAGGATAAGAATTTTTCTAAAAAATGACTTCTCATATCTCAAGAACAATGTACGATAGATGCTTAGAATTTTTACCAGAAGTAGGCCTAATAGATGCCTAACAAGAAAAATTTTATGGGTGTGGGTGTAGAGGGTGAGGGGGGGAAGAGGGTGAAAATGAAAAAGTTCGGATTTGTATATCTCGAGAATCTGTAATCATCAAAAGCAGAAACTTGGTATTTAGATAGAACTATAACAGTAGCATGTCGGAAAAATATAATTTTTTAGTCGGGTAGTATAGTACGGGGGTGGAGGATGTTTTTCCTAACTATAGAAACTCGGTATGTATATGTGAATCAACTAGAAAAGTAATATTGATTAAAAAAAATTCTATCTATTGGAGTTCGGAAGGGTTGCAAAAAAAATTATCACTGAAAATGGAATGCATTTACACGGAGAGAAATATATTCGCATGATTCATGATTAGGCTGTTCATAAACCACTAAGATTATACTTTGTCCGCAGTTATACATAATAGGAAGAATATATTCAAAATTAGAATAGGTTTTACCTAACTAATTATAATATATTATACCCAACTAATCATAAATGTTATGTAGTTAATCATAAATTTAATGAAATTGCGAAGAAGGAATAACATCTGCATAAGAAAATCATAATCGTGGTAATTCGTATGTGTGAAATTATTCCCTATATACACGAATTTTTTGTTCATACTCATAAATCATTCTTTGTTACGAAAAAAATATATCCATTTATGAGTTTTATGCATGATTCTGAGCGCTTATGCAATAAATAGAGCACTTTTAGAATAAAAGTGATGAAATCGGACCTTCGAAATTTTATAGAATGTTAATGTTACTCGGTGATCTCAATGATAATCAAATTAATGTTATCCTAGTAAAAAAATAATAGTTTTATAAATGTGACAATTTGTATCGGTGTCCAGTACTCCAAATGAAACGTATAGAGTAAAAAGTTTATGTGAATGGTGTAGTGTTGCATTCAAGAAAAAAGGTATTTAAATTACGAGTCAAAGAGGTAGAAAAATTTAACCTCGAAAGAATTTTTGAAGAGTGGCCATTATTTAAATCATCAAATTGTGGAAGAATAGTGAGTATCTTTTTACAAGTGAATTAATAAATATATTTATGTGAACATGTCTTTTTTTTGTTTTTTTTTTTCAGGTGGAAATTGACTTTGATCATTTACATCCAAACAAATCAAATAATTTGTTTAGTAGTGGGCGTATACTTGAACCGCATTTGGCAAACATCTTGATAAAAGAAGTTAAATTTCCACCTGCGTTGCAAATAGCAAGAAATTTATCGAACAATTTAGGTGACTTTTAACATTATAAATAATTTCAACTTTTATTGTAATATAGGAACCTAATTGTCTCTTTTATTGCAGAACTAAAGCGCTATCAACTCATGAAAATTATTTTGGCCGCTTTAAAGCCAACAGCTAGAAAAAGACACAACAATTCTTTTTGGAAAGTGAGAATTGGTGACGCCTGGAACGCTTTTGCCTTCGAAGTGGACACTGTGGCTGACATATCCACAGAGATCAATAAGAGAAAGCAGTTTTGTGTAGACAAAAGGATAAACTTTCAGCCCATAATTGCAATTGTTGGAGCAAAGGATAACTTACCACAATTCGCCGTAATATACGAAAAAATACTTTTAATTTTCAAAGATTTCATACACGCATTTGACACATACTTTAAACTTTTTTTTGTTTTAAATTTACAATATCCATTCGATAATTCTAAGTTCTGGTCTTTTGCCCAATATTATTTTTACAAAGTTAAATCTAATTCACCTATTCAGAGTGACATACAAGATTTTATTACAAAACTAGAAAAAAACGCCAACAATGTTTAATTGTTTCGTTTGCTGTGATTCATTTGAATCTCCTGAAAAATTAATATTTCATTTGAAATATATTCATTCAATAAAACAAAATGAAAAATTAGTATGTAAGCAAGGTAATGAATGTTTTGCCTGTTCTTATAATTTTTCTGCTTTTAAAAAACACATTATAAATACACATAAATATGATGTGTATTCAAGTTGTGATAATAATCAATGCAGTAATAATGTAATGTTTACAAACGATGAAAGAACTACTTCCACAGTAGAAAATATTTCCAAATTATCTGAAAATGAAATTCACATCAAAGTTAATAATGCACAGGGTATAAATATTAATTTAAACAAAACGAGCAAATTAATTGATAATTTACATGAATCAGCTTTAATTTTTGTAACAGCCTTATTTAAAGAAAGTCATTTGACAACAAAAATAATTGAAAAAATTATAAATCTCATTACAGATGAATCCAATCCAATTTTTACATCTCTTCGTGAAATTTTAGAACCTTTAGTAGATAAAAATGTTTTTTGTGTTTTACAAGAAGTAATGGATAAATTGGCACAACCTTTTAGCGAGTGTAATACAGAACATTTGTTATTAAATGTTTGAAAGAAAATTGCGTTTATATGAATCCCAAAAAGTTTATAGTGGATAGAAGTGTTAAAGAATTGTATCAAAAGGGAAAGTGCGTATTAGCGAAAAAATTTTGTTGGAAATTCTCCCATTTCCTTTTGAATAAAACAAATCTTAATAAAAATAATGAAATTAAAAAATTAAGCTTGATTATGTTACAAATTTGAATTATTTCTCAAAAAATATACATTTTCCTTTTGACACTGCAGAAAAAGTGAGCATTGCTGGTCATATAAATGTTTTTAAAAAAGATTTTTTTGTAAATTTTAGGTGTAATTAAAAAAGAAATGAATTATTATTTAGTTCTTCAGTTTTACGAAACACAAAACTATGACACACATTATTGCGTATTTGTAGTTGGTAAAAAAAAGACAAAATTATTATAATTGATTTCCATGACTTAAACACGAAACCATTTCAGACTTATCCATATAGAAATGGTCAACAATGTTATATACCAAAACTTTTTTAAGAAACTGATTGTTTTTCTTGTATTATAGTATAATAATACCATTCATATTAATTATATAAATAACAAAAATAAAATATATGAATATTAAGAATAAATTACAGAGTTTTATTGATAAATTCGGTTCCAAAAAGAAGCACAAGTATGAATTAAATATTCAACTTATACATATGATGCATAAATCTGTTCCCGAAATAATCATGAATCGTGTATAATAGTTTCTACTTTAAAATGATATTTCATGATTTTTAGTCACAAATATCATTAATATAAGTTATACTTTTATTCCTAATATGAATAAACTATGATTACTTATTCTTCCTAAATTTATTAATCTACTCACACATAATCATAATAAGTGATATTTCATGATTTTTAGTCACAAATATTGTGAATAAAAGCTATACTTTTTATACGTATTATGAATTAATTATGATTACTTTTTCTTCCTAAATTTATGAATCTATTCACACATAATCATAATAAGTGCGATTTTAAATAAGCATATCCTATGAACTCTAAGAATAAAATATGATTAGAAATATCATGGACTGATTTCATTCGTAATTTTTGATGAATTCAAGCATATAAGAAATATTGTATGCGAAGATTTCTCTCCGTGTACTTTTACGATTTTCGTTATATCTTTTAGGTCTTGCCAAATATTGAATTCATTTTTATTCCACTGATTTTTCATGGAAATATCTAGAAAGCGTTTTCAGGATTTTTTGAAATTCGACCCCAAGGTGGTGTAAAGGGGTTGTATACATTTTCATGATTTTAGCGGTATCCCTTCGGTCCGATTAGATATCGAATAACTTTTTATTTCCACGGAATTGTTCAATAATCACCTAAAACCCGTTTTCAAGTTTTTTCTTTTTTCAACCCCTAAGAGGGTTTAAACGGGTTGAACAAAATTTTTACGAATTTCGTCATATCTGTTAGGAGTGATAAGACATCGCTTTTTTTTTGGTTTCCAGTCACATTGTAACCTACACCGCATCTCAGAATTAAAAACTTTTCGGACTTCTACCCAAAAATAATAAAGTTGCGCCCAGACTGTTGGCAGATTTTTTCCTCTTGCCATATAAACTTGACTCGTGAATTTTTTTTATAGATTTTTTTTTTTCAAAATTTTAATTTATAATTTTTCCTGATTTTTTTTAGATTTTCGAGATATTGATTTTTTAGGTTTCGTTGTATTCTATTCGAAATAGCCTTCGAAAAAAAATTAAAATATCACGGTTCTCTTATACAAGGATAAAGGAGGAGGAATGCTTCCACTAATAACGCCCCTGACGTTAAGTTATTTATGTGAAATTTTGCACACCTTATATCGCCTTAACTTCGAACTGTAGAACAAAAACGAAAATAACTGAATCTCTCCTTAGAGTAACATACAATAGTCCCTAATTTTTAGTACGTGAACTTATTCATAATTCTTTCATTTCATCTTGTACACTCTTATATAATTGGCCGCAGTAACTGATCTTTCTTTTTTTCTATTTCATTATTATTAAATTAAGTTGGTTAATTGCACTTATTTTTCATTTAACATGTTTTTAACATCTCTCCATTTTAATTTACGTGCAATTATCGAGTTTCGAAAGGCTTTAACCATTGTCCCCATCAAACAATTACGTCCTGCATAAATATCAGCACGGAGTAACAGCACTGATTCATCCCGCTAAACATACTTTGAGTTACAGCGTCCTGCTGTTTGCGAAAACTACTTCAAATAAAAACATAATCAAATTAAGTAATTTATTATCTTTTTTACGAGTAGTATAATTTTTTCACTTTCAATTTCCTCATCTTATATGGATGATTTTCTTTCTTTATTGAAGTTAAGAGTTTTTTGTTCACTAGGCGAATGAAATAAAAGAGATCTCGTTTCACGGATTGGTTGAAAAATGAAAGTTGATAACGTTGACATTGGAACTGCTATCCGAAGAATAATAAATTGTGTGTTTATATTCGCAATGAACTTTTCCTGAATCCAAAGAATTTCTAAACCTATCCAGTAAAGGGAGGAGTTTAGAACATCCAAAGAAAATCGAGTAAATAAATTTTTATTAATTTCGTACAGATTTTTAAGTTAAGTTTTTAAGTATACTCAACTAAAATATACCTCTAGAGTGGAAATTGTCAATATATTAATTTTAACTTATTTTACATTTTCTTTATTGTAAAAACGTATTTTAATAAGGTCAGTAAAAAATATGAGAACATTATTTTAAGATAAAATTTCATATCGTTAGCATACTCAATTTACAAAGTAAGAAAAGGTAAATACTTTGTAGAAAACAACTTTTTAAAATAAAAGAATTACAATGGTGCAAAATATAATGATAATATGTAAGACATCTGTAACATTTCACAGAATCCATTATAATTTGGATTCAGTTGAAGGAAATCTAGCAAGTACTAACCATTTTTGGCGTTCTCGATATCATAGTGTTCAAAAATTAATTAGGTATGCAACAAACAACATTACTATTTGTACACTATATAATAATACATGTGAAGGAAATGGTTTAATTGGGTCATTCCATCAAGAATCGCCAAAGTTGTGATATTACCATCGCCGGTTCTTTTTTTTTTACTTGAAGAACTAGTGAAAAAAATAATTCAAATTCAATTTTTGTTTCTATCTAATTTTTTTGGGTTAGTTATAGTATGTTAAAGTTTTCGTGAAAATGGTGTCCGAGTTCTCTTTGAAAATTCATATCTCTAGTAATTTTTATTATATTGGGATCTCAATGGGATTGGAGTCAACAAAACCGAAGAACATCAGTGCTTCTCAATTATGTTACATGGTAATTGTAATTTTTATATAACATAATTGAAAAGCACTGATGTTATTAGATATGACCCAGATCCAATTCAGATCCCAAGGTATCTTTTTGGCATGTTTTGTAAAACAGTATAACCTATAAAATGTAAAAAAAAAACGCATTTTGAGATATTCAAGAATAAAGAACAAAATCGTTATCCTTAAAAAAAAATTTCAAGGATAATTTTAATTCGTATTTTTTCATATTGCGACAACCTCCCCCCTTTAAAATAAGCCCTATTTTATTATTTTACGATAAAAATTACTAGAGATATGAATTTTCAAAGAAGACTCGGACACTATTTTTGCGAAAACTTTAACATACTATAACTAACAAAAAAAATGAGATAGAAACAAAAAATTTAAATCCTATTTTTTTTCACTAATTCTTCGAGTACATAAATTTTCAAAAGAATCGGCGATGGTAAGGTGACAAATTTCGTCATTTTTGACGATTCTTGGTGGAATGACCCAATTGTGTAATTTTACACAGTTTCGTTGATTTTTAATTTAGCGCGTGTGGTTTTACATATGAAATGTAAAATTGCATAAAATTGTGTGTTAAAACTGCAAGAAAACGACGATTTTTTAGCTCGCCCATGGATGTATGTGGTCATCACAACAAAGAAAAAATACTATACCTAAAAAATTACACGAGTTTTTACTTATAGAAAACCTCTGAATAAACTAGAAGAAATTAATTGCTATTACATAAAAAAAATCCTAAAATTTTCTGCTTAGTAAGAATGATACTGCACTTAACGTGTAATTCGCCATAAATTACTTCCATTCACACTGAACCGTAGTAAAGTAGACCTTAAATACCGTGAATTTTCTCCGTTTACTCGTCTTCCCGTCTGTTTTCCTTTCGGATACCACTAACCCATCAGAGGATCCTTTTCTTTAGAACCTTTTTTTTCTTCTTTCGAGTAGCAGGGGAGAATATAATTTCACTTGGGTAGTAATGAGCTCGAAGAACAGTAAATATACCATGGGGTCATTATTAGCCTACTAATTAAGTGTTCTAAATGACCGAAATGAATATCATTTTAGAGTTGCCTTTTTTTTTGCTCAACTTCCCTATTTTTTGTCAAACCGAAAATTGCTGAATGCCATTTAACTGGAAATTTTTATGTTGAACTTTGACAAGATTTTATCATTTTGAATATTTCGAAAGTGAGATAGATTTTACGGGGAAATTTAATTTTCTATGAGTTAGTTGAAAGAGTAACTCTGAGGGACTTTCAGGGAAGATTATAAAATGAAATATTATAATGGATGTGGATGGAAACCATTTTTAACGGTGTAGCTTTAGAATTTGTAATGATAAAGATAAAGATCGATCCACAACTAACTCCAGGAACATTTCAATTAGTAATCATGCCTTGCCTTGCCAGCACATCGACCGCGAATCGCAACGTCAAAAAATGTATTCGTCAGCAAATTCGCAGTCGATCTGAAAACGATTTGCCTGAGAAGGATATTACAATTCGTTAGCAAAACAAAAAGGCGAATTAAGAACGAGTCCCTATGGTATGCCGTAAATGATTCGCTAAAGCACTTTACAAACAGTGGACTGTTGAACACCGCAAATAAGTCGTCTCTATACAACACAATTCGTTTAAAATTGGTAGAAATAATAACGTTTTATTATTCGCATTGAGGAATCGCACTATTAATTACACTACCGTCAACGCTGCCTGATTTTGCAAACAACATAATCACTGCTTGATTGCTGCTACCAATCGAAATCGCTAAAAATCCAAATCGCTTTGGCTGCAAGCTTTGCCGTGCTTATATACTGCATGTGTTGAGTCGAGAGCTTTCTCGCATTTTTGGTAGTGTATGTAGATTGTTCGAATGTTAGGAACAATCTGCAAATGGGAAAAGTGTTCGAGAATATTGTAGATTTTCCACACCTTTCTCATTGGGTATTGCAAGGTGGCAAATTGGATCTTTTCTTCTCCACTTTTCAGTTACGTATTGGGATGTTTGTTGTTTTTCTTACTGGAAACTACTCGAATAGATCATTCTCAGAGATAGCTCTCAATTCATTGTGTCAGGTATCATAATAAATTGCCACTACTTTGGCGAGAAGAGACTTATGACGGACTCTGTTAAAAACTTGGGTCACCTATATGAGCCGTTTATTTTGAAAGTGGAATAAGTCACTTTGTTTTTAAATGGAGATATTTAAGGGTTTTGCGCTTTAACATGTTTAAATATATTGATGCCAACTGTCGAGAAGGTTTACTTGTATTTGTTAAAACTGAGATGAAGCAATTGCATCAAGAGGTTTTCAGGAAGTTTATTCGTGTTGTATAAAACATCTTCAGAATGTCACAAGAAATTTTTTTTTAAAAAGTTACTTATTTCACTTTCAAAATCAACGGCTCATATCTAGTGCATGTACTTGTCAATTTACTTCGCGACTACGTAGAAATCAGAATTCTCTCGACCTAATACAAATTGATCGATTGATTCTTGAAGTACTTATACGTGTATTTTGCAATTTTCATATTGGGCTATGCATTGATTAGGAAGAATCCCAATTTAAGGACCTGTATGGATTTACGTCTAAATTCTTTTTAGTGCATCCAGGAAAAAATAATCATCCTGTAAATTATCAAATTTTAAATTATTGAAAACTAATGAACGAACCTGAAAACCCGCAATGAAACAGTCACCTTTTTAAAATTTCTTCAGAATGTAATTAGCGTTAAGGGATAATATCTAGTCGAAATTTTTTTTTTCCATTTTTTTTTATTGGCTTAAATGGTGTAAAAACATGTCAAGAGTGATGTGTGACATCATTTTTTATTGAAAACAAATTTTAAGTGGACGTAAAAGACGAATTTTCGAAGCAAGGCGGAGCGCTTGAAAATGACAAATTGCGTTTCGGAGTGAGTTTCGTTCCTTTTACTCGTTACCGGCGATGCAAATGTACACTATATAGTTTCTAAATGAGGTATAGATGGCGTTAATATGTAGTTTTAAGCAAAATTGAAGATACGTTGTCTGTGTAGCCAAGCCTGTATCTTTAAAATTTCATGTAGTAAACACATTGTGAAACTTTAAACGCGTTTTTCTCGAAACCATGTTTTCAAAAACGGCTAGCAGTAGAACTCGAGTAATTTTTATCCGTTCGATATGAAATTTTGGCTGTACCTTCTTAGATAGATTATCTAGTAAAGTACACACAATTTTTGAGTTTCATAAACAATTACGATTTTTATAAACAAATTGAGGCAGATTTTTTAGTTGAAAAATCGTTTTTTTTTCGAAGTGCTCGCAAATTTTCAAAAATTAAAATTTCTGAATATCCATGTGTACTTTGACAGTAAAACTCGTGCATATCATGAAAAATTTTTTTTCATTGTTCCACATACGTTCGTTAAAGACTTGTGCTGCTGGCCGCGGGACGCCTACAAAAAATCGACCTTCGTTCCGTGCACTGCTCAGCCGCCATTTTTTCATAAAAATTAAAATAAAAATTTTTTTTTTGTAGTTCAAGATAAGTGTAATGATCCCTCAATATTTCGCATTAATCGATTTTTTAACAAAGACACAAAAAATTAACAAAAAACCGTCTTATTTTTTGCTTCCGACGTCCATTTTTAAAATTCGGAACTTAAAGATTTTACACAAATTAGTTTGAACAGTATGTTTAAAAGTAAGGTTTAGTTCCCTAGTGATCTCAAGGAATTTTATCATTATTTGCTCACGAACATTGATCGACAATTGAGCCATTGATTTTGAAAGTGGCATAAATCACTTTTTCAAAAAAATTTGGTTGTGACATGCTGAAGATGTTTTATACAACACGAAGCAACTTTCTGAGAACCTCTTGCTGCAATTGTTTCATATCACTTGTAACAAATACAACTAAATCTTCTCGAAAGTTGGCATCAATACTTTTAAACATGTTAAGACGCAAACCCTTAAATATCTCGTTTTAAAAACAATGTCACTTTTGGCACTTTCAAAATAAACTGCTCAATTTCAGACTGCTTTAAGTTATAAATTGGAAATTTTTTAAACATTAATTTTTCAATAATTCAGAGGTAAATTAATTAATATGAAGGAAATCGAGTCCATCGATATGCAGCCGCACGAAGTCGAGACTTTACACAGTTAAGTTTGTACAGTAGTTTTCAAAGTATGAGAGTAAGAACAAGTAATGCAGTTCCATTCACTTAAAACTTCGACAACTCAATAGCGTTGAAGTCTTAGGCCTAGACACCAATATAAATCTACATATTGTTGTTCAAAGAAATGATAAATTAATTCTATGGAGTAGGTTCCATGCAAAAGCCTTTCCACGAAAGTTGCATAATAACTTCAGTCGATAATCAGAAATTTTTCATCCGAAGATTTACATGAATTTCCAGCTATTGAAATTGAAAAGGGCAGATATCATATACTTCACAAACTGTTTTATCTCCAACACCAATATAAATCGAAATATAGTATTTCATCTAGAGTGATAACATACCAAGCGTATCGAGTTAGCGGTATGTTCTGACTGAATTTTTTAATGTTAATTAAAAGTCACAGTATGGTACGAGGAAACATTCGACGCGAACATCCATACTACATTCAAATTTCTCTTTAGTTTGTACCTGTGATTGACATTGCTTTAATCTGTAATATCAGAGGGAAAATTAAATCAGTTGAAATTAAATTTAAACGTGAAAGACAGAATCGTAATTATAATGATTATATGAACGCATGGAAATCATTCAGGGATAACTGGTCCGCGTTTGTATAATTAATATCATAAAATATCCAGGATCCTCTGGTTTAAATTTTATCAAAAAATATTTAGGCAAAATCTATGATTTTCCTTTGAAGCATGATCAATTCATAATAAAACATACCCAATTCCGCTAAATTATAAAAACCATAGTAATTTTGCTGAATAACGAATTTATTCAGTAGCATGATGGAAACATAGTCCCGATAATTTTCGAGCACTGTGTAAAAAACTGAATTGAAAAAATCGAAATTTAATAAATAAAAATTGAGTAAATTTTGCAATTTTAGCAAAAATGGAATGTAATGGCGCAGAATATCCGTACACACCTTCAACATTACATGAGATAAAACGACTTCAATTCGGCCATCGCTTTATTCGTGTACATTGCGAAAATGGCCGCAAAAACATTGTCCCGAATTTACTTGGGATTTTTCGAATGTACATTTCAACCTTTTAGGCGTAGCCAACATTAAATTGCGGTTAACACCAAAAAGCACTTTTCGCTCGACTAACAAAGCATGAAATGTCCTGTTTCGCGATTTACATACCTTCTAGATTATACGCGCCGTACTATGACTATTTTTTTTTGTTGCTTCCTATTTAACAAAGCTACTTTTCGAATTCGATGTCACTTTTAATGAGAGAACTCTTAGTTTTATTGTAATAAAGTAGGTGAAATTACCTAGCCATTATATCTGACATATATGACATAGTTGACTATTCGTGTATGCCGCGCTGTTCGTCCTTCCATTTAACCATATAGTGACAAAATACACACAATACAATTCTTTGATGGATTTCTTTCATTTATATCCATCACATGTCGTACAATTGTCTGGTTTTTAATGAAAAGCGATGTAGGCGAACAAGTCTCGCATTATACAGGAGTGGCAGGCTCCTTTGTTCCATGGCAGCTTTGAAACTCACAGTGGCACTTACTAACTAAGTCCTCAGAAAAAAAAAAATTCCCCGAAGAAAAATGAAAAACCCCAAGAAAAAAAACTTTTCCTATTACAGCTTTTCTATAGTTTCCTAAGTAGACTATACCGTCATCTAGCTTCGTTTGTCCTCTTCACAAAAGACTAATAATGTTGCATATTAAGGAACTCATATTAAGCGATTACACGTTCAAATTGGCCTAAATAGCGTTGCCATAGATTCTCAAATATGAGGTACTCGTACTATACGACTAGTTTTAAAAGTACTTTGAATTGCTCTACGAATAAGGACGACTTATTTTTTAGTGACGAGATTACGAACATTACGGTTTTATTATTTCTTTGCGGCCATGCCTCTTCCGCAATGAAATCATGAAGGTGCATATCGGGAAGTAATTTAAATATTTAATATGTAATGCATTCAAAAGTTGCAGTAGCTTTACTATCGCTACTGTAATATGATGCCATTAAAATTTTCAGATCCTTTACACCGAAATTTCTAAGCCTGGTACTTCAATGTGTTCTTCTCTTATGACATTAATTTCGGAATAATGGAATTTTGTTACTAATTGCTTTGTTCATAATGTTTAATTATTTAATAACTTGAAAATGATGACGGATATATTGATTGCAATTTAAATAAAAATTTGTTTTAAATTTGAATGATATTACGATCGATTTGGTTCACTGGAATCGGAAAAACCTGGACAATATGAAAACTGAATTATACTCGTAGGTTTAATTTTAATTAATTAATTTTCCTTGAAGTGTATGCCTGTGCGAAGTAAATCAATGAAAATTTTGTTATTAATGTTATGCCGGAAGGATTAATCAATTTAATTTTTAAATAATTGCATATTCTTCAATTTATTACAGTCTATTTGTCTGAATTTATTTTATAATTATAAATATGTTGTTAAATTGTTCTACAGTAGTTAGATCTTATTATAAATTTACAACATGTTTACAAATTCAAATGGTATATATAAATTAATAATGACCATACTGTATAAGTTAAACATAAATTAGAATAAGATGAAAAACGTTGCATGATTTTAAGCTATAACAGCATTCGTAGCTCAATGAATTTCACTAGATTTACATTTTTAACTTTTATGTACCAATAGTAAAACCCTGTAGGAAATAAGTGAACAATTTTGCCAAAATAATGCATTCTACACGACCAAAATTGTCAAATTATTTATAATTCAAAAATTTTCAATATAATAGCGATGTATACATTCCAACCAAGTAACATAAAAGTTTGCTTATAATTTTAAGAATTAATTATGCTTTATGAAATTGCATCAATTTGTAACTACACCATGTTTATAAAATTCAATTCATAAAATTTTATTTGGTTTGTCTGATGAAGTTCAAACAATTTTATCGAAATCAATTAAAAGCCCAAAAATTGTATAAAGTTTCATCAAAATCCATTGAATTTAGTCCAAATTTAGTAAAACTTTCGTTAAAATTAATGGAATATCATAAAATTTCATCGATTTGCATGAAAATCATTAAAAGAAAAAAACAAATATTAACCCGAAATCAAATCTGATTTCAATTACATAGTGAAATTTTTAATAACTTCATAAAATTTTATCAAAATCATCAAAATTCAACAAATTTCACTAATTACTTTATTATTTTAATAATAAAGTATGTAGGTATTGTTATTGTTTCTTTAAAAAAAAATTGCTACCCTGAACATTTTTTTTCCACGTTTCATGACTAATAAACACCAGAAAAGCAAAAAAAAATTTAGTCCGTCTGTACGCCGTCCGCCGTTCGCAAAATCAATTGAGGGGTTATAGCTCCCAAACTCTATGAGCTATTGAATTGAAATTTTTTTCCTGAATAGACTGGGTGGGCCCCTTGAAGTGAATACTTTTTGAAGGGTGGGAGTGTTTGGGGGGGGGGGGGGCGTTTTAAACGGAAAATTTTGGTTTCTAGATCTCAGCAATCGCTTATGTTAGGAGGCTGAAGCTTGGAATTTATATATAGCTTCGATAGTAAACCCATTTGCAAAAAAAAATGCTGCTATGGGTGAGGGGGTCCGGGAGCGGGGGGAATAATTATGCGTTCGAAACGCTCGAAAGCCGAGATCGAGACATTCTAAAATCCATATCTCCTAAACGGTTCATTAACAATGTGACATTTCACAAAATTGAAACTTAATGAACATCTTGGAGAATATATAGAAAACAAATTTTGAGTGGGGCAGTGGCATGCGGAGGTGGGGGGTGAAAAACATTAGATTACGATATCTTACGAACCAATTGCACTAGAAAAATAAAATTCGGTTTGTGTATAAAGGTTAACAAATGAAGTTTGCTGAAAGTAAAATTTTTGGGAGGGGCGGTGGAGTATGGAAGTGGAGGGGATAAGAATTTTTCAAAAACATTCTTCTTCTTCGTCTAATATCTCAAGAACAGTGTAAGATAGATGCTTAGAATTCTGTGGTAAAAAGCGATAACAGCTTAAGTCGAGAAAATAATTAGGCAGTTACGTGTATCAAAATTGATAAATAAAGTATTAAAAAATATATTATTAGATCTTATATTATTGAATTTAATAATACAACACAATAATAATATATTATATGAGATAAAAATCTATCAAACAATGGCAATTCTTTTGAAAAAATGCAATTTAAAACTTTAAAAATGATTTATTCTTATCTCGACATAAGCTGTTATCGCTTTTCACCACAGAATTCTTACCGGAATTAGGCCTAATAGACCCCTAGCAGGAACATTTTTTTTTGAGGATCTGGGTGTAGGGGGTGAGGATGGGGGGAGGTGTAAAGGAAAACGTTCCGATTTTTATATCTCGAGAACCTATAACCATGGAAAGCTAAAACTTGGTATTTAGATAGATCTATAGTAGTGGCGTGTTGGAAAAATATATTTTTTTATAGGAGTTGTATGTTACGGGGGTGGGGGGTGTTGTTCCTGTATATAGAACGGCATGTGCAAAAAAGTTGCGACTTGGTGATCTATTAGAAAAGTAATTAAGATAAAAAAAAATTTGAAATATCCATTGGTGTACGGAAGGGGGGCTAAAAAAGTGATCAGTGAAACCAAAAGTATACATTTTCACGAATTTCAACATATCTCCTAGGTCTTTCAAAATATTGAATTCATTTTTATTTTACGGATTCTTCATATAAATACCTAGTAAGTGTTTTCAGCATTTTTTGAAATTCGACCCATAAGGTGGTGTAAAGGGGTTGTATACATTTTCACGAATTCAGCCGTATCCTTCAGGTCTGATTAGATATCGAATAACTTTTCACTTCCACGGGTTTGTTTTATAATCGACAACTTTAACGGTTCAGCTAAGCTTTTTCTAAACTGTTATAATGGCAATGCTATGCTGTGACGTCAACATAGACGTAGAAGTAGACGAAGCAAAGTATTCGAACACGACCTTTATATAATCGCCTACAAATGCAATTCCGATTTCATGTAATGGCCCAAAACCAAATCACGAAAACCTCCTTATCGCGTAACAACTGATATTATACTACGACTTTGACCGCGTCCCGGAGTATGGCCCAATTACGTAATACATATTGTTGCGAGCTAGGGGTTCGCCGGGATTTCAAGTAAAACACAATTCGTTTAAAATCAAAATAAGTGTTTATTAATTCTTCGCACAATAATTGGCACTGTATGGTAATACCGCCCGCTTATACCATATATCGCTTGACTCGATCACTTTCGCTTTCTACCAACACGGTCGCGTTTACACGCTGGCTGTCACAGTCAATGTAATCAAAATTACTATCCCTTCGCTGAAAGCTTCACCTGCTTTTATACTATCCGGTTGCAGTCTAGGATGTACTTGAATGTTCGATGTATGTGGATTGTTCTAGAAAGCTTTAGATCTTTCGACTTTGATTCTAATTGGATTCTAGCACATTGGAGAACATTCGATAAGAAGGGAGATACAATCGTGCTGTTTCGCCTTATTTACTTCAGCTAGGTTTCTGATTGGGTTATTTTGCAGCTTAGGTATTCGGTTATTGCTGTTTCCCTTATTTGTAATCGATCGAGTTGCGTGGTGGCCAGGCTTACACGTAACAATATGTTATATGTAGAATGCGCGATCCCATTCTAACCTCTTCCAGAAATGTTTTTTAGGTTTTCAGTTGTGTAGTAACCAACACCACATCTCAACAATAAACGCGTTCCGGACTACTACCCAAAAATAATAAAATTGCGCCCAGACTGTTGGCAGATTTTTTTTGACTAATTCCATTTAGTTTCATAATAATGTCATTGAATTTTATCAAATCTTACTGTAAGATGAATTGAGAGGCCCTTACTTCAAATGGCTATAAATTATATTATCGGGGATTCTTTTGGAGTTTATTCTACGATTCAAATATTTGGAGTTCATTAGACAAGTCGGGACTTATTTATATTATAGATCCAAAATAATTCTTCAAGGGATTCAGTTTAAACGCTAAACGCGTTCTCGAGTTATCGTGCATGTGAACAGACAGGTTTAGCTCCAGGACAAACCTTCGTTAAATATTTTTGGATAAGACTAAACTCAATGCTCTCAGAATCATCTTCTGAGTGAATATTAGATATTTAGTCCAATTCGAATATCTAAAGATTCGAGATTTAGGTGGCATGACTTCATGTTATGGTTTTTAATTGATTTCATGTCAAGAGTCAATTTTCTGCTTCATTCATGAAATAAGTGTCGCATCTATTTTAGCTTAAATTTGTTCTGGAATATTGAAATAGTTAGAAATAAGTTTTTGGAGGTATCATTATGGATTATATGTTGGTAGTTTGCAGTGCTATTCTATTAGGAGGAGATTACGCGGTAAGACTATTGTTAGATAAAATTATAAACAAAATTCTTATCACTCCATCATTTTAGAGCGGTACAGTCGTGGCTATTACAAAATTAGAATGTTTTCCCGATAAAATTGTTTGTGTAAATAATGCATGTTCCCTGTTTTCGGTACGTCGCAAAATCAATCTAATCAATATTCATTGTTACTTTGCAGAGGAAAAAAAAATAATAATGGTAAAAACATTTTTTTTATTTATTCAAACCACATCGTGTCTAATCTCAGATTTCGGTTTTCTAGTTTCGATTTCAATTTTTTCGAAAAAATAGAAACACTTATCAGAAAGTCATCGATACGCAAGGAGACTATTGCAAAGCTGTTTCAAAAAGTAATCACGCTTCAGCTGTGTCTCGAATTCTACCCAGCTTAGAGAAACATGGAAATATTGTTCGCTGTCCGATTTTTGTAAGCTTTTTTTTATTTTATCAAATTTCTTTTTCAATAAAATTAGTTATATTTTCATTTTAAAGGGAAATGCTTCTATAATCAACTATCCATTGGACTTTTCATTTTATCCGTCTGTAATACCATATGGATACTATAAAGTAACTGGACATCTTTTTGATTCAGCGGCCAAGATTCCATTTATTCATGTCAATATTTTTATTAATGTTCGCAATAAGTTTTAGAAAATACATTTATATACATTCAGTTTTTAATTTTCAGGGGTACATATGCATGTATATATATATTTGTTTAAAATTAACCTATTAATGAAATAAACTTTGGCTAAACTTTTTCTCAACTTAAAATTTATTTTCATTACAACTGTTTGTTACGATAGAGTTACAACTTTGAGTTCGTCAAAAGTATGTCTGCTACTAAATGTATAACAATACTACCAAAATTAGATAAAAAACAAGTTTAACGCAAAGATTATGTAAATGTTCTTTAGATAAAAGTATCAGAATTGTGGTATATTACAGAAACAATTAAAAATATGTCTACTATTAAAAATGTTTAAAAAATAACTACCTACAGTCAACAACAAAAAAGTTAACTGTTTTTGATAACTGAAAAAACTTATGAAACGTAAATTTTTACTTAAAAGTACTGATTATTTCATGGATATTACTAAATATAAATATAATTTCCGAACCATTTATAATTGCTTCCGTGAACATCAGCTATTTCGAAAATGTTTGCATGTAAATAATTTATTTAAATTACTGAAGTCAATATGGATTACATGATTCTCCTCTTAAGTGCTAGGCAATTATACAGTGAACAAATGATATATACGAGTACAATACTAGGTATAAACCAATTTGATATTTCATCAGACCTAGGAGATGTTGCAAAATTTGGGGAAACGTACCAAATTACACAACTTTTAGGCGATTATTCGAAATGCCCTGGAAGTAAAACCCAATTTCATATATCATCACAACTACGAGATATACAAACCCTTACAACTCTTACGGGTTGAATATCCAAAAATTCGTATCACTCCTAAGTAATATATCGGAATTCGTTCAAATATATGCAACCTCTTTACACCCCCTTAGGGGTTGAATCTTAAAAAAATCAGAAAACACTTTCTAGGCATTTATCTGAAGAACCCGTAGAAGTAAAATTAAGTTAATATTTTAGAATACCTAAGAGATATAACGAAATTCGTGCTAAAATATATAAGTACCCAATTCACACTGATAATTTTTTGTTTGTTAGGGGTCTAGTTTCTTTTTAATTTTTAAAACACTATCCTTAAAATACAATATTAAATTAAACAATTGAAGAACAATTAGTAGCTACTCTATTAGTAGCCGTATATAGCTAGTATCTAAATTTAATATCTGCAAGCACATGCAAGATTAAAAACACTTCACAAAATACCCAGTTGCATTGTCTCTTGGCTTGATATTAAGAACAAAAACTCACTTTCTTCAAAGCGAAAAACAAAAAGGTAAATTTGTTTAAACTATAAAGGAATTGTTTACCTAAAGAAAAGCAAGAGTCTTGAGTTTAATATACGTTGCTCAGTTTATGCATCAAATAGACACAGTCACAACGCCTCATAGAAGCAACCGGCTTTGTTTTTCTCAAGGAAATTAATCTTTCATTCAAAGTAAGTTTGAAAAGCGTCCTTGTCGTCGCATAAAACTTTACAACCATTTATTTTCGTAATGCGCGTGTATTATGAGCAATTTTCTATATGACTCCATTTTATTATTTTATGAACTCGAATTTTAGCTGTTTTTTAGGACGATATAAAAAATTAAAGTACTATTTGAGGTAGATGCGGTTCAAGATTGGATGAGATTTGAAGTCAACAAATTTATGGTTATCCGGATAAGTCACTCATTTACATAGAATTTGTAGTAAGTGTGGATGCTAAATTGGGTTTATTGGCGGAAATTTAAGTTTTCTTCAAGTTTGTGAGTTGGAAGGAAAAGAAGTGGATATGAAGTTTATGATGTATTTGGGCTTAATAGTGTAAGTTACAAAAGTCTATTGTTGTAAATAGTTAGAATTCTAAGGACGTCCCACTTTTATTTTGGATTAAAGCAAAGAATCTTGTGAGTTCAATAAAATATTTTACATGTGGTTTATTTAGTCGAAGCATTTCTATTTGTGTATTGTAAATTTTGAACGTTTTCTCTTTTCTGAAAAATTAAAAATATAAATACCATGTAAAAGTTGTATACGCCAGCCTGAACATGGGCATATTATAAATTTATAACCTTCAAAGAATTTCTAGTTGGACATTATTTTTATAGCCTCTGACTTGCCAACAGATGCCAACAAAAATTATTTCCTTTAAAATGTGGAAGTGCAATATTATAGTTTTCTCTTTTTTAAGTAGTAGAAAACGTTCTGGGGACCACTTTATTAATTTTTTAGGTGGAAGTCTGCAAGTTTAGGACGCGTTTAGACTGAGAATCTAAAAAAAAAATTGTCAAAATAATGGATCCAGGTTATAGGTAATGTATATATTCATAGGAGTAGCTTAATAAATTACTAATCCTGAGTTAATTTTAGTCGTTTGAAAAGTGCATGTACCAATTCAATATCTTATAAAACCCTAGATGAAGTGTGCAATTAGTGAAAACAAATTCCACTCTTCTTTATTTCTTTTAGGGTTGGAATAGCGTCAAAACTAATTTTTGGCCTTTGTATACGGAAGACCTAAATATTTAAGGGAATTCGATTTAGCAGCAAAAGTTGGAGATATGGCAAAATTCGGCGAGTCAAACTCCTTTTCATCCGAATATGGATGGAATAAAGAAAATTCCCGAAATGCGTTTAGTCGATTGTATAAAGAATCTGGGGATGAGAAAACCAACTGTGCACCCTTTTAATTTTAATCTTGAAACTAAATTTTAGGCTATTATATAAAAACCGTGTTGCCAAATCGATTTCGATAATACATTAAATCTAAGAGATATGTCGAAATTCGTAAACACGCAAACAACCACTTCAAATCCTTTTGAATTTAGTATCGAAAAATTCTTATAATGATTCTTATGAGGTTATATGCACAAAAAGTTTGACCAAGAAAAAACCAATTTTAAATTTCATTATACCTAACTGATACGGCGGAGTTCATGAAAACTTATATAACATCTATACAGCCTCTTGAATTTTTAGAAAGCCCGTGAAAAAGAAAATTAATTCGATATATAACCAAACCTAAGAAATATATCAGAATTCGTGAAAAGGTATAACTATTTTACACCACCCCAGGAGTTGAATACCTAAAATCCTGAAAGTGATTTTTAGACGATTATACAAAAAAGTTGGGGAAGTTAGAAGCAATTTAAAATTTTTTAGACGTATCAGATATGGCGGAATTCGTAAAAACGCATACAATATCACAACGTATGAAAATTAATCCTTAAACGACTAAATAGAAAGTTCATTGGAGTAAAAAGTAAAATCAATTCGATGTTTAATCAGACATTTAAAGAATTGTCAGAGATCTTGAAAACATACATAACTACTTTACACCTGCTTGGGGATTGGATATCGAAAACGCCTAAAAGTGGTTTCTATGTTCTTATAAAAAAACCCACAGAAGAACAATTTATTTAATAACTCAGAAGACCTCAGAGATATGACGAAATTTCGTCAAAATTTATTTTTGCAAAATCTATTTACGCCAACGGATGTTGGCTTTTCGCACCACAATTATTTTTTTGGTGCATCAAGCAAATACTTCTTTTCCACCAGTGTATCACACTACCCCTTTCAAAAAATGTATATTAAGCCCTGTCAACTTGCAATTGGCCGGAGTTCCTTTACATCCCTAACTCCAACGGGTCTAGAAGTTAAAGAGGTTTGGTGAATCTACTTTCTGTACAAATTTCAAGTTCCTATCTAAAATAATTCTTGAGGTACGAAATGTGATTTCCTTGAAAAATTTGTATCACTAAGAAAAATTTTACATTTCCCATATCTTCCTTGTACACTTAAATAAGTGAAAATTTCATCTGTCGTGAAATAGCGCAGTCGTATATTTTTCACTCGCATGACCACACGCATCCGCATCCCCCGGTTGCCAATTACAAGCTTATACCTCCTTAAAAAAATTTCCTTTACTTTGAGAATTTAGTTTCTTCGAATGAATTTAATTTGGTCATTAATAATAAAGTTTTGTTCAAGCCACCTTATGTCAATAAAAATTTTATTTGTTATGAGAAAACAAAAATTTCAGTAAATTTCATCCTCCTGATGTGGAGTATCCGTGCATGATTTTTATCTAGAAAATTGTAATTTAAATGAAGGACATTAACTTGAATCTTTCCACAATGAGTTTGTCTGCTCAGTATAAATTCATAAATTTTTGGGATCGCCATGGAAGTAGACCTTCTCATTCCCCATTAAAAAATGCAGTAATAATGCCACAGACTTCATTATTGGCCCGTGATTCTACTTTTAAGCGGTTGCCGGCGAACTGAGACATATAGCCTTAGAGAAACTGGCTGCACCAGTTCAATCAAAAATATTAAAATTCTAGATATGACATAATTATTGTAATATTCTTTAGATACTGAAAGTTATAAAAAAAATTTCTTTTCATTCCTTGACTAATATACAAAAATTTCGAAAATGTTCTAAGTTAATTCAAACCAAAACCTAACTACCCCTTACCATAGATCGAAAAATCCAAACGCAAAAGCCAATGACGCTTTTAAGCACAAGCAACAATCTAACATATTTTTATTTTCTATGCCATCAGACCAGAATATTCCCACATTATTTCTTTATAATAATCGGAATATCATTGGGGCTCTAATGAACCTTCAAAAGCATAATTCGCTTGATTAGAACTGTCTGATGGTAAATATGAAAGCCATTTATTAAATTTTCCTCTCATCCCAGTTTTAATTTTTTTTTATCTTTTTTTTTATCATGACCAACTTGTATAAATTAAATTATACTCGTATAAAATGATAAGATAAATTGCTTTGTAAGAATTTCCATCATTTTTTTAAGAGGGAAGGCATTTATTTATTATTTATTTTTTTTTCACTGTTCATCCGATTTAAATTTTTCCCATCTTTAATTTTGCGTTATCTGCTTCCGTTTTGCTTCTTCTATTACCAAGTTAAGTTTCAAAATTAATAATTGGTTGTAGGCTGTACTCACGAAATTGTTGGTGACAATTCCGTCTGGAAAGGGGTAGATAGAATAAGGGGTGGTCTATTATAAGTGTAGTATGGTGTTTCAAAACTGATTTTTAAGTTCCCAATGTTACAGCTACATACTTACTCGTACCTACACCTTAAGCTCGAAGTTCAATTAGAAAAATTATAATTAACTCACTTTTTTATTGTTTTAAAGATGTTTGACAATATTCCATTGTCTTATTGAAGTATTTCTGTTTAATTGTTTAAAAATATATACAATTTTCGCCCCCGTATTGAAAAACATCACGAAAGACTTTCGAAATTGTGTGAAGGTGTTTTTTTCCAATACCTTCAAAGTTTTCCGAAAATCGAGCAGTTATCCTAAGCTCTGTAGTATCACTACGAACTTTAGTTTAGGTAGTATTACACTATGGTATATGCCACGGTGTCAAATATTTATTTTCTCAAATATATGACAACATGGCATACAGTGTAAAACTACATTTACTTGAATGGCCGCTTATACTACATTCGTTTATGTCATATATGAATGCTTTTCATCGCGAATGAGAGTAATATTGTAAACATGTTTTAAGTGAAATTTATCTTAACGCGAGGACGATGTAATGATTCAACATGTGTACAAAATTTAATCGAAATAAATTTAGTTGTCTTACGATTTGAATGAAATAAAGGATTATTCAATAGATACATAACAATTTTGTATTTTAATAAAAACGCACCCTTCAACTTTTTTGCTAGCCTGTCAATGTCAAAACGTCAGTCAAGGTTTACATTTTTATCAAGGTGAAGTTCACGAAAAAGCAACGTTTAGAAATCTCACTTATTCTGTGTTTTATTTGAATTTGTTCTGTACCTATTGAATAATCCTTCATCATGTTAAAGTTGAACTTTAATAACGATTTTATTCAAAACAAAAATCTATGCACCCAAAATTAAACTATTCTTAACATTCCGATTGTATGTAGTTTTCCCAATTAAATACCAAAAAAATACGACTAATTGCTCTAATTTCCTTAAAAGTTCTTTTGCCAACTTTTAATTTAATTGTGTATGGGAGACTGAGGTAAATATTAAGAGTATTTTCTACTACGATCCTCAGCACATTCCTTCATTATTAAAATTTCAGGATTTTAAGCATTGCAGACATTAAATGGAAATAATACGATTACCTTATCGCTGCTCCGATACACAACTAATAAACCAAGTACAGGATTTCATTTTTAACGAAGCATACACAAACTTAATTGTCCCTTTACCTGTGAACGAAAGTTATCTTTTTCATTGAAACTTCAGACACAAAATTCACTGAAATTTTTCCGTTTAACTAAATAAAATTTCGTTCATGCCTCCCTGAAGTCTAACTTAATACAGCAGTATATCTTCATGTAGAGTTTATGGAAACAGAAATAGCATAGAGAAACTGTATCAGAAGAAAGTTGAAATTCCTTTGAATCCCAGAAAACGATAAATTGTAGGACTTCGATTAAAAAAACATACAATTTCTTCGACTAGTTCATGTATCCATGATCAAATTATGTCAAATTTTAAGTATAGAACCATTCGAGAAGAACTCTCATTTTCCTAGAATTTATGTAGTTTTACTTTTTTATCAGAATCAGAAAAATATATATAAATACACTGAGATGTATACTTGTGTTCTATTCTGAGTACGGCGGCGCTGTCCAAAGTTTGCAACTTGAAACCTATTTCTCAGATCACCATAATATAACGAGTTGTATGTTAAAAAAAAATAATGCAGAAAAAATTGCTGTGCTAAAAAGAATTGAATGAAACATTATTAAAAATGAAAATAACTAATTTCAGGCGAATTTAATTTTGGTTCTATCATCCAAATTTTTCTAGTCAAAGCCAGATATTGTTTATGGCATTTATGTTGACGATACTCGATTTCATTTATGTTTAGTGATACAAAAATCACGCTAACCAATTTTACGTTTCATAAGAAGTGAAATTATTATGACAATTTTTAGTAAGAAATTTAAAATCAATTTGAATAGAAACTACTAAAAGTTGTCAACAAATTCTCATTACAAATAATTTTCTTAATGTGTTCAAGGATTTTTAATACACAGCTGAACCGTAGAAGTGCTGCTATTTCATCCGAAATTCTTTACGTTATGAATTGAGTATATTTTAGTGCACTGAAAAATAAAGCAATCAATTATTTAGGCAGTATGACTCAGAATTTAACTTAAAAAATCGTCAAAATAAAAAACTGCCGAAAGTCTGGACAAATTCTGGGAAGTCGATGTACGACAGAGGTGGTAACGTTACTGACGCCCTTAAAGCACCTATTAGAACTTCGGACGCGGACAAAGTACTTGTTGTTTCAGGATTAGATATTAAATAAAATAATGTAAATTAATTATGTATGTCTATATAATATCTCCTTGAAAAACTTTGAACATTCGTCAGTGGTTCTTCATACAAATAAAACGCCCGTAAAATTAAAAACTCGTTCAATATCTTAGCAGACTTCAAATAATGTACAAGTTCGTAAAGACGAATAATACTCCCTTACTCACCTTTAGAGGATGAATATCTAAATGGATTAAATACGAAAACTAGTTGATGTTTCGTCAGACTGAAGAGATATGGTGGAATTCGTGAAAACGTATACAAACAAACGCTTTACATCCACAGAGTTAGAAAATCTAAAAATCTTTCAACAGATTAAATGTATAAAAAGGGAGTGGAAGTAAAAACCAATTTGATATCTCATCAATGAGATACGTAGAGAAAGTCATAAAAATGCATATAACTCCTTTACTCCTAATTAAGGTGTGAATATCGAAAAATACTGTAACCAATTTTTAGAAACATCAATTTGAAATCGAATCAAATCTAAGAGATACAGCGAAATTCGTGTAAACGTATGATACGCCCTTAGTTGTTGAATATCAAAAAAAAAAAACTGAAATAGGTTTTGAAGCGAATATCTGAAAGTTCTGTGAAAGAAAAAATCAATTCAATATATCATTAGACCTAAGAGATATAGCAGAATTCGTGATCGGTATACAGCCCTGTTACACTCTGTTCTGGACTTAATATCGAACAATGCCGAAATTCACCATTAGGTGATTACATAAAAATCGCAGGAAATTAAAAACCAATTCGATATTGCATCATATCTAATAGATACGTTAGAATTCATAAAACAACCCCTTCACATCGCTTTAGGGGTTGAATACGAAAAAATTCTGAAAACGTTTTCTATATGCTTTCATTAGAAGAGCTCGTGGAAGTAGAATTAATTCGATATCTCATTAGACCTAAGACATATCACAAAATTCGTAAAAATATATGGACCCGAAACAATTAGCTTCTCAAATGTTTGTCCAAATTCGTGAAAACTTGCACAACTACACTACACCCGCTTGGGCCTTGAATATCACAGAATTCTTAAATTACAATAGTTTTTAACCGGAGCCGACGATTTAAAACCGATTTCGATATCGCAGTAGACCTAATAAATGTGTTGAAATTCGTGAAGAGAATTAATTTACACCATTTAGGGATTGAATATGAAAAAAGCTTGAAAACAATTTCTAGGCACTTCTATGATGAGCCCGTTAAAGTGAAATTATGTCGATACCTCGACAAATAAATAAAATAAATAAATTAAGACATCACGTATTCATCGAATTGTGTTTCTTGAAATTACGGGCGAATCCCTGATTATATCCACATTTTAAGTGTTCTAATGAGAACCAAGTTCTTGGAGACTAAATTCTGTTATCTTATTCGCAATTTTTTAAACTCAATTACATTAGTTGGATCAAATTCTTGAAGCTATGGTTTTCAGACATCTCAGTATCCGGAATTTAGAAACATTTCTTCGGTCGAAGTCAGTTTATCAAGAAAACAAGAAAATACTTTATCAATGTTCAAATTCCTTCAGAACATTTCACTAACTTAGGGTTCTTGATTTATTGTACGGCCTAAACTAAATAATTAACATAATCAAAGCCACACATATTTCCAGTTACCTGGTCGAAAATTTGCTATAATTTGACAAACAAATTACCGTTTTCCAAAATTTAATAAAACCAAGCTATGAAAGTAATTCAATTACATCAAATTCCATTATCAAACAAACAGCATTTATTTTGTCAGGATTTATAACATTGATTGGCAAACCACCCACCAAACCAAATACCAACCGAACCCCCCCAATCTAATGATGTCGAAAAACCTAATTTTCAATACACTGTCGATATTTAATGATATCGGGAAATTTCCGCTGATATCTGAATGCGTTTTAATGACAATGAGCCATAAAACTGTATCGCACTGCGAACTCGATTTTAACAAAAAAAATTTATTGAACCAAAACATGAATCACCTCCCCATCCAACTGATAATACCTAATTTCGAATTTATGTCGTTTCTGTAGAGCTTAGAATCTGAAAACGTTGTTCCCACGGGATTTCAATCATTGCCCTGTTCTCGCTATAATTCGATAGTAAAATTGAATTTTCCTAATGAAATTTATAAATGCCAAACACAAAAGCACGAAAATGTTTCCTCCCAAAATTGGGTTAGGCCATTAATAAATAATATTATTACGCGATTATTGGGAAATAATATTAAATGGTTGGAATTTTGTTGTTTTGTGTACGCGTTAGTCTAGTTCTGATAGCTTGGATATATTTTAATATAGGTGATTTCGAAATTCTATGCATTAAATTCAGGAGGGACATACAATTCGCCTTTTAAATAACATTCGCCATAAATCCGACGTAATTGATTGCATTCAATTGATTTAAATATGCTCGAGTTCAGTATGTCGGCGAAAATTTCATATTAATTTATAAAAGAAATATCATAGCAATTTTGTCCCGTACAAAGTCCTATTAATTATTATAAAATATAATAATTAGGATATAATAAGCTTTCTGATGAGAAAATAGCGGTCAAATGTGGACGACTGTTAGCAAATAACTTATTTATTGAAACGAATCCATGAATTATTTTACCTTGCTTAGCTTATTTATATGAAGCGGGAATTTTCAAATCCTTACCTGCAATGAAAAAAAAAAATTAGGTTAATAATATGATATACAAATTAAAAATATGTTTAATTTATTTTTAATTAAATACCTTTCCATACAATAAGAATGAAATTGACCTTAAAACCAAATAAAATTTCGTATTTTCTCAAAGTTGGTCACATGTTTTTTCATTATGTAATTTCTTTTGGACACAAATTTCAGACCCTCGTCAAATTAAATCCCATAAAGTTACGTGAGTTGACAAAAAGGGTTAGGTACTTTCATTCAGTCGAGAGAAAAAAATCAGAGAAAAATTAAATTTTTTATTGTCAGAAAATTAATAGGAAAAATTCTTTCAATATTCCAAAAATTCAATATAAACATAATTTTCATTTTTATTATTTAAGATTTTTTTTTTGCTTAGACTAAATTAAGACACTTCTGGAGTTGGATACTAATTGTGGGCGACTATCAGAAATTGTTGTGAACTTTTAAAGGAGAACGGGAGGACTCTCCATTACGTCGCGATTTCAGTAAGCTTCTTTAGGACATAAACGAAAATCACGTTTTAATATTTTATGGCTGGAATAGCAGATTCATGTCCCAATTAAATTTGATGTCTGGCTTAACTTGTGTTCTGAAACTGCTGACGAAATCAAGGAGAGGGTAGATATAATGATTCTTCTCTGAAAAAGAGGACGCAATTTTTCTCTTGTAAATATGATGAAATAATTTATTCCAGGTGATTTCTATGCAATTTTGGATAAAATGACGCTTTTTTATATGACACACGTTTCCCTATGACCATTTGTCATCTGGGTATTATATTTTCTGTGCATAGATAAAGCAAACTTTTCGAATATGTACAAAATCTTATAATTTTTTTTTGATGTTTTTTAACCCTTTTCCTTCAAATATTCATACATTCGAAATCATTTGCATGTAGCTAAATAGCATTAACTTGGCTGTAAAGACGACTGTCTGATCTCCATATTTTTAAGTAGGGGAGAAGCGCCAAATATTGGAGAGGTGCGCAATACTGGATACCATGCTAAAATGGGATCTAAATACCGCCATCTAAATTTAGTGACGGGAACTGAAATATTAAAAGAAGTTAGTCACTTATGTGATGCTAGCACTCCCATATTTACTGTCAGTTGTTTCTGAAAAATCGCGAAGCGTTCTTGCACGCAACAACTTTTTAAATTGGTTCCCTTCAAACTGCTCTTACATACGGTATGTATTGATATTCATTATTTTGGCTTTACGTGTTTCTTTACGACTTATTCCAGAACATGTTTTTAACATTTCTTATCAGTTACACTCAATAGCGAAATTCGTATTAAAGTGTTAGTGTAAACTTTCTATATGCCCTAATACTGGATACCGAACTGTTCCCAATACTGGATATCCAGTATTAGGGTTGTATCCAATATTAGGATACATCGTATACTAAATATGAGTTACGCGTAAGTATTATAATAAAATGGATTTACTATTTTAATGAAAGATTTATTTATTGTAAACGCACAACATAAGGGAATTGTCAAGTGGTATAATAATGGTAGCCCTCTGACGGAAATATAAAGGGCTTGGGATATTTTTAGAAAGAGGATATAGGCTCTATACCAAACTTAAAACGAAACGAATCGAGGCGTACATATAAAGGAGGAAAAGCCACACTAATCTCTGGGTCTCCATATAGGAAAAACTTAAAGAGTCAGTTGAAGAAAAAAAAACAGGCAACTACTCATAAAACCAAAGGACCGTCTATGACTCGTAAACGATGTGCCAAGAAGAGCCAGAATCGAAAAGGGACATTTTTGCAGTTAAGTTCTTCATCCTCCAGCGAAGATGATGATTTTCAGCTTGATAGTGAGGATAGCGGCGCAAACGATGAAGATACTGAATGCTTCTACTGCAACAATGCTTATTCGAATGATAATTCCGGTGAAAGGTGGATAAGATGCATTAGATGCTATCGCTGGGGACATGAAGTTTGTGCTGGAGCAGACGCAGACAAAATAGACTTTGTTTGTGAACAGTGTTTATCTGTATAATAAATGTTTCCCAATACTAGGTTTCCAGTATAAAAAGTTGTAGAGATAAGTGACCCAAATATTGGATATCCAGTATTGGGGTACATAATTTCATATTAAAAAATTTGATGTCATTTTAAAAAAAAATTATTATGAGGAATTGAAGAAAATATATCATTTATTTTTGTTTTTATTTCAAAGTTTATTGAATTGTTGATTTTTATTGTTGTGTTGAATAAAAGGTTTTGAATGTAATTCCATAGTTTTTTAAAATTTTCAAAAAGTATCCAGTATTTGGTGCCCCTCCCCTATAGCATAAGCTTATTATAGTATACTATGGGAATCACAATAAAGGATTTGAATTTGAATTTTAATCATATATTTTTGAATTTTTTTCTTTTTTGATTTTTTTTCGTATTTTTGTTGTACCAGATTGAAAGTTATCAAAACAAATTTTTTTTGGGGTCCCAAACTGTCAGCCTTATTACGATTGTTCTTTTGTTTACTTATTAATTTTATTATAATACAATTTGGGATTCTCCCAATTCTGTTCAATAAAGGAAAATATCTCTGAATTCGGATCAGACTAAACTTTGCTTTGTTTTTGGAAAAAATAGAACTCACTTTTCAATTGGATAATAAACTTATACGTCGTAGTCAAATGGATAAATTAGACAAATTTTTGAAGAACAATCGAGAAGTAAGTCGGGGAGTAAATAAGTCGGACAGACGGGCTGGCGCGCCGACAGTAAACGGATTTGGCATTTTTGGCTACATTTGATCAAAAATACTTTTACGTCTGAGACTCGGTTCTATACATTAAAAATATTTGGGCTGGATTAAACTTATAACACTCTCAGATTTAACCTAGAGTATTAATGTCCATACCGAACCGAATATTTTTTTTCACACAGAAAGATGAGAGAAAAGGTTCTTTAAGAACAAAATCACGAATTCAGTTATGCTATAAATATTGTTGAAACACCGGAAGAATAACGAAGAGGATACACTTAACAACATTTGTGATGCACAGTGTATTGTGAACGCCTTGCTATGCAGAAACTCAACCCTCGTCCTCATACTTAACTTTAACGAACATTTGTTAATTGCTTGTGACACCACCAACTTCTCATGGTAAGGCTGACGATAACATCAGCTAACATGCTGTGTACTCCGACTTCAAGAGTTAGGTAAGTATTTGGAAGTCTTTCAGAGTACTTTCTAACGAGAGTTAGATAGGAGGTGGTGTTTATTAAAGTGTAAAGATTTTCTTCTTATCTAAAGTTCAGACTTAATGCTGATCCTTGTGCTCTTGTGGAGCAGTAATCCATTCGAACATACCGGAATATAGCGTTTGAGTTGATAAAATCAAAATTTCATCAATTCCAATCGGTTCTCATTAGACATTTTATTTAAATCGCTTCAAATAGAATGTAGACGATAGAACTGTAGCTTCTTTCTTCATACTTAAATCGGATCAGTGACGAACAAGTATCTTTCAAAGTGGGAAATTGTAGGATACAGTTGTGACTCGCTTTTCTTTTCACGCTTCAACGGCTACAGAAAGCCCAAAATAAAACATGAAAAGTTCTATTTTCAAATGAAACAAAATTCTCTTTTGTTAAAAATAAATTTAGCAAAAGGATGCAAAAGGAAAGAGAAAATAGCTTCAAGTTGAATCCGTGCCTTGAGTAATTTCGCATTTGAAAAGCAAACTGAATACAAAAATTTATAATTCATTTCCTGTACTTAAAAAAATCCAAAGTTTGTAACTCTTTAAGAGTCTAGGATCAAAAGATGTTGTTACGCTGCTACTACACTCTTTCGCTGGTAAATTTATTATTGATGGTAGCAGCGTAACAATTTTGTCCCACAAAGACTTTATTTCAATCCCAGACCGTATAAAGTAGCATCGAAATTTTAACTTTTTAGCATAATCTGTGTTCGTTGACTATCAAATTGACTAGTCTTCCACAGTCACACTTACATATTGTTACATGCTATCCTGGCAATCCGCATAACATATGTATCATGACATCAGTTGGCATCATGACATCGGTTGTCAGAGAAAAACATCTGATTGGCCACCTTGAAATATCCAATGAGAAAAGTTTATAAATCTTTGCACACCTCTACACACAACCGAATATTAGGGAAATGTGTCAACTCAACTCATGCAGTATATAAATGGTGCAGAGCATGTCACGGATCAGTTTTATTACTGTAATCTTGAAAATAAGCATTTTGTAATAAAATATAAAATCTATAACATTTTAAAAAAATAGTTGCATACTGTATTTAGTTTTTCTGGTTTTATTTCCAACATAACATAAATATGAAGTCAGTATAGGTAGTTACTACAACTTAGCCAACATATAACATATTTAAGATTTTCTAAAAAGTGGCTTTCAGGGAGTTTAATTAATTTGAAATGTAGAGAGCACTTATACTTGAAGGTAATTAAAAAATGTGAACAAAGTGGCATAGAATATAATTCATCGAGTTTAAAACTTTTTATCGGTCACTTTAGTGACTGACTCTACTGCAGAAGTCACTCAATACATTTATCATAGTACGTAGCTTTTATTTTCCCTGGTAGCGATAAAAATCGAAATGAAAAATGTACTCGTTTTGGCTGCAGTTATTCGAATTCCATTTTTTTTATTATCACTGCTGTATTGACCGAATATATGCGGATTTTTTATTTAAATAAAAAATGCATCTATAGATTTTATTTGTAATAGTCACAATTAGTTTCGGGTATAAATTCGAATGATCGTATATATCAGTAGCCATAAATCTGCATGGAAATTTAATTAACCTAAAAGTAATAGGTCCAGACAACATCAAGAGGACACCAGATGGCGATAGTAATTGCACAGTTTCTAATAAAAAGGAAATAACCGAAATAGGATTTAATATTATGCCGCAAAAGGGAGAAGGGGTGGAAACTACTAGTAGAATGTAGTAGTAGTATGGCTTTTGGCCTTCTAATGATCAATTAAGGGAACGTGTGACAATAATAAAGAGGACCTTAGGGTTGTGCAGTGTACTTCCAAAACAGCGGAACCAACATGATCTGAAATCCTCGAGTATGTTTACTACGCGAACATCAGACAATCTCACTTAATTTTGTCCCTTGATAAATTCCCAAACATAACTGTTATGAATCACATACAAGGCTTCGTCCTTATGAAAAGCCATTATTATGCTATCGTCCTCTATTCGAGCAGATTCCCTCTCAGCCAACTATTGCAGGATGTAGTCGCATGGGGTAGTTTTGTTCCGGTCGGGACAACAAGGACGACGACGACAAAGACAGACGGACATAACCCATATGTACGTACGATATGGCATTTGTTGACATTATCCTGTCTGATGGTCGACAAAGTCATTTCTCTTACATATCAACATGAAAGGATAGAAAAAAATGTTGTTGTCCCTCCAACCAAAAAAACACCCCAATAGATGAAATCTATTATATCCTTCTTTATAGAGAGGACACAGGCCGCCATCTAATTCCATATGAAAAGAATTCAGAGATAATAAAATAAAACATTAAAAGGACCACACCGGATTATTCGCAAATGTGGTTATAGTTACAAAAAAGAAAATTGTCTAGTACAAACAGTGGGTGTTGCAGATATTCAGCAAAAATTGAATTGTAATGAAAACATTGTCAGCATTTACACTAAATTATTTGTTTTTCGCTGTCTTAGATATAATTGAATTTTACTGGAAGATAGGGGACAGTTGAAATAAATTAATTAGGCATTTGCGAAAAAGGGACATTGAACTGAATTATGCTTGGAATAATATACACTTTGGTTTTTTCTGGAAAATGTTCTCTGAATCGTTGAAATTAATTTGTCGTTTTCATTGTTCGATATCGTCATGGCGACCGTAATTATGTGTTCAGTGACGGTATAAATTGATTGTGTTTTTATGGATTTGAACCCCATTATGATTATACCAATTATTTCTGTCATCTTCGATTGTATGAATATATTCTTGAGACAACATTGTAATGATATAATGGTTCGGTATAATGGAAAATGTATACCCTTCTTATAATTGGCTTAACTTGGTAGTTAATTAGACTAAATTTCAAGCCTTCACGAGACTATTGCTTATGCTGAGGTTAACCTCAATACTAATGTTTGGACAGTCCATTCTTCAATATTCATCACAGCTGAAAGGATACAGGATCAGGATTCATGATCACAGAATTGAAAAATACATGAGGTTTCTTATTCAGTTTTTCAGCAAAAAGAAAATCGAGTTAATAACGTTAATGCGTTAGTCCGACAGGACTGGGAAACATATACATATGCCTGGATTTGAAAATGGAGCACTTATCTGGTATACAGATGGCTCCTAAGCAAATGAGGGAATTGGAGCTAGAGTATATGGACACAGACCAAGGGTCGACATATATGCCAGCCTCGACATGTCATGCAATTGAACTATGCATCAGGGAAAATAGTAGAAGAGGATACAAGAGTCACAAGATCTACATTCTCTCTGACAGTATCATTACTTGCTCTTCAAGCATTTTGCTTTAGATCCCACTTAGTGTGGGACTGCTTGCAAGAACTTAGAAAACTATCGATCTCAAATACAGTCATACTGCTATGGGTTCCTGGACACAGTGATATTGTAGGCAATGAGTCGGACCAGTTAGCGAAAAAAGGAGCTAACTTGAAATTGACAGAACCAGTGCCTTTCTGTGGAATGCTAAGAGCTTCGGAAAAAGAAAGACTGTTGGACAGGATTAACATCCAAGCTGACCTTCACTGGACAGGGACGGTGGGGAGTTGTGGTGCAGACAGACCAAACTATTCTTAGAAGGTCACTTCAAGAAACGAACCTCCGAATCGCTCAAATTGAGCCGGAATCAGGTTCGGAGCTAGATCGCCCTAATTACAGGATACGGTAAGCTTCAAAAGCATTTGCATACTATTGGACTGGTTTCAGACGATATTTGCAGATTGTTTGAAGAAGAGGAAACTGCAGAGCACGTTCTATGCCGTACACAGAAGATTCAGACTTCTAGGACATTACTTCCTAACACCATTGGAACTCTTTTCTAACCCACTGAAGAACATATTAAAATATATTTATATAACCGCCCTGAGTGAGTTATAATAAGGGAGGACAATCACAACAGGCCCACTGAGGCCGCAGTGAATCGGGATTTTTAGACCGTCCTCCACCATCTACAATCTACAACGTTAATGCTTTTGGGAATAACAACCAACTCTTCAGGTTTCATTCACTACTTCCAGTGAAGAAAGTCTTGAAAATTATCCGCTGGTGTGAACAGTCTGCCTTTTAACCGAAAAAAAATTATTTAATTCTTCGTCCTTCGAAGAACGAGGGACCTATTTCAAAATTCCAAAAATTTCAAAATTCCAAAATTTATAATCAAACTTTCGGGATGATATCCCTAACTATGAATACGAAATCAAATACATTTTAGTCCAAACTACCACTCATGTGAAGCTCGCAATATTTTCATAGGGTAGGCACATAAATTATGTGAAACATTCCCATTTCATACTAGCGAAACTTGCTTGTCACCATTTTACTTTATTTTAATAATAAAGTATTTTTAGTAATAAAGTAAATCTGAAATTTCAAAAAAAATTTGCTACCCTGAAATTTTGTATTTTCACGTTTTAGAAATAGTAAAAGGGTAAAAAGTTTGGGATTACAATATATTCCGAACCAATTACATCAGGAAGATAAAATTTGGTTTCTGTATATGGGATCACAAGCGGAGTCTGCTGAAAGTAAAATATTTGAGGGGGGAGGTGGAGCACGAAAATGGGGAATAGCAAATTTTTCAAAAAAATTTAATTTTTATATCTCAATAACAGTACCAGATATGATCATGAAAATTTTACAGGAATTGGTGTTAGTAGACCTCTTTTAGGTGTGTGGGTGTTGGGGGTGATGGTGAAAGGGGGCAGAAAGGAAAACATTCTGATTTTTATTTTTCGAAAACCGTAAAAGCTAAAAATTTACAATTACATAGAGCCACTACAAAGATACCCTAGTAAAATGATATATTTGATATGGGCAGCAAGGTACGGGGGTAGGGGGTGATTTTTTATATCTCAGAAACGGCTTATGCTAGAAAGTTGAAACTTAGTACATATCTATATATATAGGGTATTTGGAACGTTGTTTTTCAGATTGTCAGTCGCATAGTAACCTACATCGCTTCTCAGCATTAAAGGCGTTCCGGACTTCAACCCAAAAAATAATAAAGTTGCGCCCAGACTGTTGGCAGATTTTTTTAAGGGCATGGATTTTAATAAAGTATTTCAGTAGTGGGTGAAGTTTTGAACAATATAAGTAACATATCGGAGCTGATACAGAAGCAAAATGGCAACGTTCAGAACTACTTCGAAATACGAGAAAAGAACAATTTTTGTGATGGATAAAAACCGTGAAAAACATAAAAAAATTGTTATGGTAAACGAAAGACAAGAATATAAAAAATATTAATGAAGCGTTGGGTAAATTTTTAAAACAAATTGAAATTTATCGTAAACATAATCATTTTATTTATTAGAAATAAGCGCGTCTTAAAATAAAAACTTGATCTATTCAAGAAAAGAAAATTAATTTTTAATAAAATTAGATCAAATTTTGGCACTGAATGCCTTCAGTAACCGTATAAAAGCTAAATTAATTCATCAATTATCTACTTTAAATAAACTGTTCATTCGTATTTTCAATAAAAAGGATGTTTTTCATAAAAAATTTAATAATTATAAAATAAAAATTACGATAATATGGCGACTTTATAGTAGTTGCTACCTGCTACTATATGCAATTTTTTATTGTAGTTAAGTTCGATTAAGGCCCGTTCAGCCAACGATGTTCAGTTACGTTCTAACTGGAACTTTAACTGACAGATTTTCATACAAAACTTCCAGTTAAATTTCCGGTTAGAGTTTAACTGAAGATCGTAATAATGGCCCTTAGTTCGTTTTCATATAACTACATGACTAAAATATTTCGAACTTGAAATGATTAAATGGCTCCAATATCTATACAAATTTTCACGGCATTGTTCTAATTTTAAAAATTTGAAGTCTTAAAGAAGACATGTTCAAATGAAAGAGTTCAGAAAAATGTCAGGAAAAAAGTTACATTCAATTTTTTTGAATACATAGATTAATTGCAATTATATAATTACATATTATTAATTAATTATTCTATAAAATTAAATAGTATTTAAAACATACAATTGTCATGCAATCTGAAATCTCTCGAATTCAAACATTCATTCCGTTTATATACAGTACTGATTTTACTAGAAATTTGAATATGTTTTTAAATTTCTGGTTCAGTACTGAATCGAAATCATAATCGGTTCAAAATCAGCTACTAAATGCTGCTGCAGTCACAATTCATTGTTGATAAAACCAGTAACATCATAGAAAATGTAAAAAAAAAATTATTCAGTACTGGAAATTTATACTGACTTGCCGATGTCGAAATTTAGTCTGAAATTTTTGAAAAACTTAAACCATATTTAATCAAAATAAAAAAGAAGGTGATACATACAAGACGTTTATATCAAAAGCTGATAGAATGCGGTTTTTTTGTAACCATGAACGAAATAAAGTAATAAGCTCATACGAACATTATTCCGGAAACAATCTAGACCGAAACCAGTGCAACCCACATTACCTCGAAATTCTTGTCAACTAAATTTTATAGTGAATGCATAACTTATTCGAAAACTCATGAAAGCGAACAGTTCGTAGT
Source organism: Beris morrisii (assembly GCA_951812415.1). Classification (NCBI taxonomy): domain Eukaryota; kingdom Metazoa; phylum Arthropoda; class Insecta; order Diptera; family Stratiomyidae; genus Beris; species Beris morrisii. The sequence goes on from OX638311.1 coordinate 24,842,690, forward strand.
TCTTTGTTCACGAATTGCAATCAAATAAATGTTTTTCTCGGTAAAAGAATTCCTTTCGCATCAAATAATCGCAAATTTTCCACCAACCAAAATATATTTGTCGCATTTTCATCTCTCGCCGTTGGTAGTACGCGGTTGGTATTATATTCGTTTTTCAATTCCACTCAAATACACTATCATACAGTCAGTCCGAATGATTGTCATGGCAAATACTCTTTAATATTCGCGTAAATTTTAAAATATATACGAGCAAACAGAATTTTCACTATTTAAATGTACCCACCGGTCCGATTTGTTCATGTACATAGGACCTTCATCATCATTGTCATCATTGTAAAGTTTCCATCCCGAGTACATTTTCCGACCAAATAGAATGTCATTCAGGCTTTTCACGGGACTGACAGCTAACGCGAGGGTCCATACATGAGAAACTCATATGTATGTCGAGGACCTGCACATGCCCATATCCTGTATAAATTAGAACGAGGCGACTATAAATTATTGTTAGGGTAGGCGATTCGCATAAGCTATTTATGACTTTCTACCCCGAAATTCTCACCCATCAGACCAGTCAACTGGAACATGTTGTCACACAATTCACAAGTGTCGGGACATAGTTCTATAGACACACATAGCATGGAGGAGTATTATTAAAAATCATTTTATTTTTTTTTTAATTTTATTGGTATGGCTGGCTGATTTTTATTGCATGCCATAGTTTTTCGCAACCATAGATCCCAATCTACCCGAAACTCATGCCAGACTTAGTCAGTTGGCTTGCAAAACCTCGAGCATATTCGTACCAAAGTACCTCCTCTACATATGGAGATTTGCTCGTTTTTTCAGTCGTAGTACTCTAGTAGCATATGTGGCTATTTTCCATCCCGAATGATGAATTGTTGTCGGAAATTTATGTCAAATTTGGGACTTAGTGCCACATTAAGTCACAATAAATTTTCACCGAATGGGTTTTTTTTTCGTGGAATTTTTGAGAAAATCCTTTAAGTCCTCAGTAATCGCAAATAGAACAGCAGCTTCTCAGTCCTTGACGAATTGTAGCGAACAGTAGTTAGCCAGTTTAAAAACTTAACTTCCTGCACTCGGTAGTTATCACTACTTCTACTGGACATCCATCTCACATATAATAGCGGTGCAAAAACAACTCCATTGTTAGAATCTTCTATTATGTCCTTGCGAAGCATTTGTCCTCATCTTAGGGAGCGTTTTAAGCGGCCTGAATGCTTTCAACTTTTGTCTGAGTCGGTGTCAGATAATGTTTTTGTTTTTCGTTGTTCCAGGTCTTGTTGATTTCGTTTTTCAGAACGATAATAATGGCATTGTGCAGTATATGTACATATCCTACATGCGCCAACAATACAATATGTCAAAAACATATGCGTCCCTTAACAGGATTTTCCTGTTGAAAATTGGAAAAACAAAATTGCAGTGCAAATAAAATAGGAGGAAAATAATTTAGAGGAATAAATGGTACAGGATCGTATCGAACATGCTTGTAAATAACCTCCGGCTCGTATAACTTAAAAAGGACACACAGTGACCTTTTGATGGTTGGAATTGTATTGCCCACGGGTTTAATACTACTATTTTGATACAGAAAAAAGGCGTTGACTGGATCGAGGTGTCTTGTATTTATTTAGCATCCCCCAAACGCAACCTGCTTGTGTACCTATAGCAACATCTACCTCATATATCAATTACAATGGGCTTAATTGTACCTCAATTCTTGGTAATCATCGTTCTTTGTAGAATTGGAAAATTGAGTCTCCACCGGGAGCCAGGATGGATTTTAATCACGATAATGTTGCCCGAACTCCGCATTTACACGAATATAGTTTTGGGAAAATGAAACTTTCAACATTAATTAACATTTCGATGGTTCTGCCGTAAGGAGTTTCGCGAAACGGGTTAATCTAAAGGAGTAGTACCTACTCGTAGCTCCAAGCAATTGTATATATACATTTTTCCGATTCTTGCAAGAAGTAGGACAACGCAAGGCAAGCATCTTAGAAATTATTCAGAAGGCTATCGAAATTTGTATTTAGTATTCTGAGCTTTTATGTTAATTATAAGTGAAACTCTCGGCTTGTTCAGTACAAGGTGTTCGAATGTAGTTGCCGTGGTTTTGTGGGGTCGGTAGTTATGCAAAATTTCAATTGCTTAGCTTAATGCTTTCGGAAGTTGTTGTGCAATAAATGGATTACGTGTTTTAAGGACTCTTGTGCGGGAACTAGCCCGAATGAGAGTGTCTTACGAATTTACATGAATTTGACATGGAAAACATGTGTTTTGGACCAGATAATGCTACGCCACAAATAGGATAAGCTACATGCTAACTTTGTTATAAATTCCGAAACAAGGACAACATTTTTTTTTAAAAATTCTTCATTCATTTATTTCCCAACATTAAACCTTTCACAGGAACCAGTTGTTACTCTTTATAACAGCCCCAATCCTGGAGGTCATGTAGGGTGGCGGTTTCAGCTTTAATAGATCTGCGGTGGGCCCGGCAATGTTATAGTCTGAACTTAGAAACATCCTATGCATCAATAATACGTATTGGGAAACCCCGGTAGCGTCACTAGGGTAGTGCGGACCGCACCGAGCTCCATCAATTAAGGGTTTCACCCTGGTGCCAATAGAGTGGTTTCCATTCATTATTAATTAATAAAGATAAGGCCTATTCAGTACAACTCATCACTTTGCCCAATAAAAAAGTTTCACATCACATGGGCTAGTGTCTTACATACGAGTATGATATACATTATACATCTGCTTTTAAATGCTGTAATACAGTCGCGAATTCAGACCTTTTTGGTAAGGGCACGAATTGTGGAAAAACTCCTTTACTTATGCACATAAATGACAATATTCGTCAAAATAAGATATTAATTACTGTATTATTTTATTAATAAAGTTTTGTGATTGATTACAAAAAAAATATTTGTTTTACATTTTAGGACTAGTAACTCTCTAAGAAGCAAAAACCCAGTTTTCTCCGTCTGTCCACAGTCTACTAACGTATTTCAAGGCTCACAGCTCACAAACAATTTCCACTACAAAAATTCAGATTTGCATTGACTTATGGAGATGCCGCAAAAAAATTTTTTTAGGGGTTTGTTCACATTTTCACGAATTTCATCGTATCTTTTAGGTTTGTCGAAGTATTGATTTAATTTTACTTCTTCGTGCTCTTTATATAAACGCATGGAAACTGTTTTTTAGATTCTTGACAGTTAACCTGTAAGAGGGAGTAAGGAAGTTGTGTACATTTTCACGAATTCCGACCTATTCTTAAGGACCAAAAAACCCAATTCATGCATTTTTCTATATTCAACTCGCTAAGGGTTGTACAGAGTTTATGCAAAGTTTCACGAATTCCGATAAATCCTTTAGGTCTAATTAGATATCGGAATCGTTCACTTCACTTGGCTTTGTAAATAACCACATAAAAATATGATTGTGCAATATTCAACCCCTAGGAGTGAATTTTATTCGTTTTGCGTTTGTTGAAGTTTCCACGATTTTCGACATATCTGTTAGGTCTGATGAGATATCGAATTGTTTTTTATTTTACCGGACTTTCTATATAAGGGTCATTAAATCAAGAATCGCCAAAAATGTCGAAATCTGTAACCTTACCATCGCCGATTCTTTTGAAAATTTATATACTCGAAGAATTAGTGAAAAAAAAAATACGATTTAAATTTTTTCTATCTCATTTTTTTGTTAGTTATAGTATGTTAAAATTTTCGCAAAAATGGTGTCCGATTTCTCTTTGAAAATTCATATCTCTGGTAATATTTATCCTAGAATAATAGAATAGCGCTTATTTTAAAGGGGGAAGGTTGTCGCAATGTAAAAAAAATACGAATAAAAATTATCCTTGAAATTTTTTCAAAGATAATGATTTCGTCCTTTGTCCTTGAATATCTCAAAATGTTTTTTTTTATTTTTTATTTTTATATGTTCTGTAGGTTATACTGTTTCACAAAACATACCAAAAAATTAACTGGGGATCTCAATGGGATCGGGGTCAAAAAAATCAAAGAACATTAGTGCTTCTCAATTATGTTATATTTGTAATTTTTCGATTTCTTAACCCCGATCCCATTCAGATCCCAAGTTATTTTTATTGGTATGTTTCGTAAAACAGTATAACCTATAAAATATAAAAAAATATAAAAATAAAAACCGTATTTTGAGATATTCAAGAATAGAGATGGCAACGATTAATCAAATGATTGAAATAATCGATTTTTATCCTTCGATTGTTCGATTGATCATTTGAGACTCTTGGTTTCGATTAATCATTTAATTTATTGATTAATTTGTTGTGATTGTGGCCAGCTGTTAAGTTAAAGTTTAAAAGTCCACACGTCTGAACTCTAAAGTGTGTTATAATAAATAATTTGCGACTCTCTACACCTCATCGGCAATAGTACCCAGCAGGCAAAGTTACAATACATTACATATACTATACGAAAATAAAGACCGTATAAAAGCCGGATAAACACCGTAGAATTCTAGGATACGATGTCGGCGGTCGCCGTGTATGTCTATACGTATAGTTTGAAAGATCACTATACTCGAAAACTATTCCTCCGTCGGATAGGAAGTATTAACTATAATTCTTTTTAACTGAGAACTTTATGTAGACTACTGAGGCTCAATGACAGACTTAGTGGTTTGTTTGTTAAACAGCAGTAACATTCGGAAAAGTGGGTTCATATTAAATTTTTGTCAACGTTTTTAGTCCTACCCAAAGTACAAGTTAAGGAATAGTTTTTTTTTTGCTCTCAGTTGGTTTGCTTGATTGTATACCCCATAAATGTGCAAACTCGATTTTATAAAAATTATTGGCTAAAAAACCCGTAACAGGAAAATTCTCCGGAATTCAACGAAGCAGTATTTCCCAACACTTCACGAAATGGAATAGTCGAGAAATAACACAAGGATTTCAACAAGGTGCCAAGAATTCCATAACAGTGCTTAAGAGCGCTGAAAACGATACTTTCTTCGGCGAGAAATTCCGAACACTAACCCAAGGGTCCAGGATGTGGAACAACGATAACTCTAGATGGACAAAGTAAGGAAGAATTACAAGATGTAATTTTTAGTCCTTCCATCTAAAAGCAATTTCCTTATCAGGACGGAAAAATAAACTTTACTAGGAGTTTTTTCACCGATATAACTCCACTACATTCACCTAAAAAACCCTTCCGATATTTTCTATAAGTAGAAGGCCAGTCAGCTGTGGTTTAAGTTCGGCTGGTTTTGTCCAATGTTGAACAAAGTTTTTGCCGGCTACGGGGATGGCAAAGTACTTAGGTGAGAAATTCATTTCAAGTTCTTGTGGTCAGAAACTTCTTGAACACCCCACGGGCGACTGTAAGGACCGACTTCAGTCGAGACACAATTCAAAGTCGATAAGATAGTTGCAGAAGATACTGTAAGTGTGCTGGTCGCATTAAGCTTGAAAATGTAGTAGTAGATAGTATACAACTGGGAAAGTACTAAAACATAAACCCACGTAATTTTCTCCATGTCCGAGAGGAAACCTTTGTGACCAGATGTTTTACTAATTAGACAACCATTTGTTGGGTGAATGTCAGAGAAAAGTTTTCCAACGAAAAGGACCAACGAGGGCCTGGTATATGTAGCTACAAGAACGACTATCTTAAGCAATCTAATAAGTTGCTCGTTCTTAAGTGGTTTCGAATTGTATATAGTTTTGGGTCAATTTAAGTTTTTTCGAAGTTAGAAAAATATGGGTTAAATATGTAATGGAATAGTCATAAAACTTGGGAGCCAAGGCCAAAAAACAAATAGGATAGAGTGCAAAAATTGGTCAAATTTGAAGCCATATATTTGTCAATATTGAAAGGACTTTTACAAATTACGAGTAGAAGCAATGAACTGTAAATGTGAAAAACAAACAACTTACGAATAAAAATTTGATCAAAAATGTTACTCCAAATTTTAAATTAGAACTGAATTTTAAAAAATCATGATTCCAGCAAAATAACTTTAAGAAGTATAAATGAAAATATAAAATAGGAAATAAAAATTAAAATTTCAATAAAACTGCAGTCTTTAAAAACCAGCAAAAAAATATTAAGACATATGAACTGGACAAAAAAGCCAATGTTTAAAATTAGAAAGTAAAATTTTTTAAAAAAAACCGTGGTTCTGTAAAAATCTTTCAGTAAAAATTGTAAAAAAATTCGAAAACAATAAAATGGACGGAAAACACTTTAGTTTGTATTCATTAGTTTGAAATTCCTAAAATTGTTTTAAATATTTAATTACTGCAAAGTAGGTTATATATACAAACAGAGGTTTCTGAATTAAAATTAAGAATAAATGTCAAAGTTCTGTATGTGGACACTTTAAAAGTAGATTTTTTTGTATACATATTTACATTTTGAATTGGTTCAATTTGAATCTCGAAATGCAATTATTCTGTTATCCGAACAGTCTATTACTCGCCTATTTCGATGGGGCACTGCAATAGTTCGAATTATGGAGGTTCGAACACAAAATGTCTATCTAAAAATAAACCTTACCTATTTCGAAGGGTCACTGTAATAGTTCGAGTTATGGAGGTTCGAACACGAATTTTCTATCTAAAAAAAATATTGTTGCGTAATTATTTAATACTGAAGACGAACACTTCAGAGAAATTTACGATAAACCCTCGTAAATAAACAAGATAATAGCCGTGCTCTTTTGCACCCTTATTCAGTCTACGAAAGCTCGTGTATTTATAAGAAAAACTAATTTAAGAGGAAAATATCATAAAATAAACAAGATTTTTCAAAATTACATAAAATCTGTAATGATGTGCCGAAAATGAAAGAAATGAGTTTTCATTTTTAATAATAAAATTCGAACCAATAACCCCAAATGAAAACTACATATTTCAACATTGTAGTCTAAAGAGGTAGTATTATTTACTAAAACAAACGATAAATTCCAACAAAACTGGAGTCAATATTAAAATTGCAATCAATATATGAGTTGAAATTAGTAGATTTTCATGTTATGAAAAGATTTTTTTTTAATAATTGAAGTTTTGGAAAAAACTAGTAACCCTAAAAAAAGTTGATCGAACAATTTTTGATCCGTCGAGCCATATTTCACCTAGCGAACTAGGGAATTGGTGAAATAAAGTTGGGTGGAAATGCACAGGTCTAAACAGTTTTAAAATATGTTTGTTTGTTTAAAAACTTAATTGCTGTGTAGTCGTTCCAAACTGACCTACACCTTGTTGAGAAAAAAAGGACATTTTTTGACCATTTTCAAAGAAGTAATAGAAAAATTTGTTGGAAGTGCGTAAGTCTTGTAAACTATGAATTGAAGAGCATTTTTGTACATTGCAGAGAAATAGCAAGAAAAAGAATGTATTAAGAACAATTAAAGGAAATCATTTAATTCAAAGTTTGTTGTTAATTTTTTCAGAGTATGATGATCGAGAAAAAAGCGAAAAATAATTAAAATTGAATCCAGAAAGAAGACATTCAAATGACGATAATGACAAAAATTTCAATCTAAAAATTTTCAAAATATTTGATTTTTCAGAAAAGTATTCTTCGAATTAGGCAGAAAATAACGAGCAAAACTTTTGTAAATGGTGTTGTGTCTTATAATACGTCGCCAATACCATTATCTTTCTTATAACGAAAGCTGGTATTCCTTCAAAATTATACCAGAATAGGATAGAAACTTTTACAATTTTGGCACAGAAATTGAAAATGTTGACACTAAGGTCGCCAGTTTGGGCTATTTCACGCGATTTGGGCTATTTAAATGTTCAATTCGCGGGTATAAATTTCAAAGAGCTACTTATAGCTTTTTGGGCTATTTGGAAAACGCACATAGGGTTACTTTGCTAGTTTACAACAGACCCAATTTACGAGGAAAAAATAAAAATAGAGAAATTAGAAAACTAAATTTCAGTCGTTCCTTGGGTTAAATGTGCTAAACTACAACGCTCAAATACAACGTTTGCAAACTACGTCATATCACAAATCCTTTTGCCACCAAATTTCAGTTCTCCAGTCATAATATTGAAAAATAATAGTTCACACGACATCTATCTGATATTGGAAAAGAAAAATTAATTTAGAATCGGTTATTATTTGTGGACTTTCTACAAATGAACCACTTTCTTTGAAGTTATAGACACCCGTAGAAATATAACATACAGGAAACAATAGATTTACCAATATTGATGACTGTCATAGAGTTCCTTTATTTTTTGCATAATGTATTAATTATAATTTTTACTGGATTGGTAGGTTACAGACACGTGTTGCAAAAATTTCAATCCCTCTAAAGTTATTGTTACATGTGTACCTACTCTGACAACCCGAACAACTTACTTGTTATTGATATTAAAGTTACCAGAGAAAAACAACAACTCTAAAGAGCTCGATATACTTCTCGCGTGTTTTAAACACTTCTCGCGTGTTTTAGACACTTCTCGCGTGTTTTAGACACTTCTCGCATGTAATAAACCTTTCGCGTTCTATACAAACAACCGCATATATGCTGGAAATTTCTCGACTCAACATATGCAGTATATAAACGCCGCAGAGCCGGGGGATAAGTTTTTGTACTGCGAGAGTGAAACGACGGTCTATGCGAAAGCATATTTTTAAAGTGATTTTCATCGATACTTGAAAACCAGGCGAAATTATTTTTCAATTATAATTAATTATAGTATACATTATACGAATTCTGGAACACAGTTCGTCGTCGAAATCGCAATTGTGTTCTACACATTGAAGTGGGTCTATTAAAATTGCAAAGTTGAGCGCGGTATTTGGGCTACAAGTCTTCATGCGGGTCTTGGGCTATTTCATAAGCTCACTCGGCGGGTGCTGCAGCCAACTATCTGGCAACCCTGGTTGCCACATTCAATATTAGTTGAAAAATATAATGCACGCAAGTATCTAAACTTAGGAAAACTTAAATGTGAATGCAATTTATCACATCAATATATTAGCAGTCTATTAAAGTGCTTCATGAAACGAAAAGGGGAAAACTTTTTACAGTGAAATTCAGAAAAATCGTATTTAACCAAATGCTTGTAACTCTACTGAAAACCCAAATTTTACGTGCACCAAATTTTTTTCGCTATTGCTCAGAAGGTTAGGAAGGAATGTCACTTATCAGACACCACAGATTTTAAAACTGAAGAAAGTATAGTGAAAAACAAACAAATCTAAAGCTTAGTAAATTTTTCGATATAATTGTGTCATTACTGCACATGTAACATACAACACTTTATCTCCAACTATCAAGAAAAAACCCAAAATCGGGTACTACAAATTCTTCGATCCAAAATACCGGCTTTTAGTAAACTTCAGCATCATCGACTGAAATTCAGTCAAAAAAGTTTATACTTTGAGATAAATTAATCGGTTTTTAAAAACTTTAGTTGGAGTTAGTCCGAAATAAAGCCGTTTTCTGTAAGGAAAGCAATTAATTACTGACCGCGATACAATTGTAACCACTAAATACCTGGACAGATTGGAGTAGAAGCTGCGAATATTTTTTTTATGTTTATCCTGGGAAGAAAGCGTTACCTGAAAATTCGCGTATATACAACAAATTCAATACTGTGTCATCAAAATGTTTCTTTCATTAGATGCAACTATTTTTAAATACTCGTGCTACTCGTTGAAAAGTCATTTGATAAGTCAAATGACTGCGACATTCAAATTTGAGCCTTCGAACCTTCAAAATGGGAAATATTGCAAATTAAAAAGATATACTAGAAGGTAAACCACCATCCTGCACGCTCCATCAAATTTTCCTATTTTCAAATTTTCCAATATTCAGCGTGGTTAATTTAGTTGCCTTAACTATCGGGTATATTTACCGGTGGTATTACAGGTAATTTAGTAGTCAACTATCGAGTATCGTTAACGAGGAGTCAAAAATACGTTAAGGGGTAGAAAATCTCACACATGTAAACCGATACGAAGTATTTAAGTGGATTTTGTCCTGAAGTGAAAACTAAAATGTTTAACAGTAATTGATACGACAGAGCTACCACGAAGCTTACTGGTAAAATTCTTGTTGTGATCTTTATTTAGACACCGATTATATTTACATTTCTATTAATTTCTGAAAACTAGAACGCTTCTAAGCTTAACCCCTTAAAATCGTATTCAAAGTTGAAATCTGATTAAGAATCAAATTTTCTTCACTCGATTTAACCGAAACATGGGAAATACCCGAGCTATTATAGCAACCCCGTCCATTAATTCGCAGGTGAAATTAATAGAAGCGAGGTATTCATTTCAAGAATAAATTCACACCTCGTTAAACTCTTTTAATGGTTCTGAAAACATTTTCTATGTTGGTCTAATGATTGCTTACTAAGTTAAATTTCATGGTAAACGATAGAAGCAAAAATTGTTCTGCCATGTTTTGCTTGTTCCCTTACTACGGAAAACGGGGACTCTGAGTCTAGGAGCTGCATTTATTCGAACAACTGGCTCTGATTAAAGGACTAAAGTCGCTACCCCGGAGCCTAACCAACCGGAAAGCACTTTATAATTTCGATGGCTGAAGACGATTGGATTTATGTAGGAGCCTCTTGGCGATGGAAAAATGTTGCTGAAGTTCGGTGTGTATGCCGGAGTAAAGTTATCATGGGAAAAAAATCTTAAGTGCAATGTTTGCCGTTCGGTGAGTGCATACAAGCGAATTTTATGCCTCCTATTTCCTCTTCATTAATCTGTTTTCGAATCGTGCCCTTTATCGTTTTATCGGTAATTGATACCTGAGATTCTATGAGGTGAATACCAACGAAAACACTTTATAAAAAAAAATTTCTTCTCGCAAATCCATTGATAAGGGTACGTCGCATTGAGTCGTATCCCTTTTAAGGCTTTTTTTCGGATCCCGTCGTCCTGTAAACAGGGGAAGAAAGGTAAACTATAAAGGGTCATGAAAACGATGCCATGCATATCAATCAACTTAAGGTAGGACAGAAAACCTGGACGTGATTCTCTGTCACTCGTACGGACTGCTACTATGTGAATCTACCGGATTTGCTACTTTGCAATTTTATTAAGACCGGATAAATGAAAAAGTTTGGATGCGAATTGTACCCGGAAAAAAAATTGGAGTCGGATTATCCCGTGTATAAACAGCCGGATGTAGGCGAGTATTTCGAAAATATATTTCAGTTTATCATTTTATTAAGTAGCATTGCGTGAACGGGATAAAAGTCTATTTGATGAAGGAACTTATTTGGTAATTGTATTCTACGTAGAGTTGCTAAATTAGTTGTGAAATTAATCGAGAAAAATTTAATTTTCGCAAAAGTTTAAGCACGAATAGTTCGGCAATATCCGATGATCTTCTTCAAGATAATCTTTTCTTTTTCTTTTTTAGTTCTTGCCTATAATTGCTTTTTGAACAAAAGTGATGAGAAGTGAAAAGTTACTCTGTTACTGAAGTTAAAACCTCTTCTGGAAATTTATCAAGGTTGATAATATTAAAATATATCATTTCTTGATTATTAGTGTCAGTAATTAAGTATGTATTGTTTTTTTTTATTTTCATTTAATGCAGCGCGTAGTAGAGTCGATACTAAGTACTCAAAAATTGGAAGGTATTAGAGATGGGCAAAGCAGTTCCTTTCAGTGAAGTACTTCACTCCGAATCACTCACTTTAAGGAACGAGTTCAGTGAAGTACTTCCATTGAACTCTTCGTTCCATTGTTCAGTAGTCACTAGTCACTTCAATGGAAGTGTTCACTCAATGGCACTCTTCGTTCCTGCTCAAAATTTCGTCTCAGCGGACAAAAAACAGTTTTACCACTAGCGTATTATTTGAATATTCCTGCGATTGATATATATCGTTTTTAATTTTTTCGTCACGTGTCGAATAGAACTGCAGTTCACCAAAATGAGGGAGTAACTTCACTCACTCACTTCAATGAAGTGTTCTTTTCGAACAGTTCACTCGTGAACGACCCATCTCTAGTAGGTATTGATCAAAATCGATTCACTCTCACAGCAAAATTTTAGAAGAATATTTTTTAGGTAGGTACATAAAAATTATTATAATCAACAATCCATATTATTCGCGAAAACGGGCATCAAAAGAGAAAGTTGTATTATGTAAACCCTTTGAGCCAAAAGTAAATTTAGGGATGCTCTATAATGAAATTCGAAAAACCCCATCGGTTGGAAAAACATGCTACAAACCGATAGTTTTTCCCAACTAAAAAAACACAGCTATTATTTCCGTGAACTTTTTATAGTAGCTAACAGAAACGTTGTAAATGGAAAACGGAAAAAACTAAACCAAATATTGCACTTATAGCAACATATTTAATTGGCGGCTATAACATATGAGTATTGTAATCGGGTAGAATGATTGAAATTTTCAAAACAATCGGCTTATTTACAACGTAATTGAGATTTAAGGCAAAATTGTTAACAACTGGCTTTCTATCACAAAATTTATATCGTTGCAGGACCGCCATGAAATGGTTCAGCCGATCTTTCGGAATAATCCCCTTTTTATATTTTGAACACACCCTTTTATTTTTCTATTTACAACCAAACTAAAAGAAACTGTTCCTAATCCATTCTCGATTTTGAGGTGGTATCCCAAGCGAAATATGAAAAATACTACAAACTATTTCGGCATATAATGTTCCTGTTAAATTTAAACATCAGTTACTCACAATCAATAAGAAAATAACATACATTTTTTTATTTTCTTTATTTTAACAAGTATAAGTACCATTAATCAAAAAGATTAATTGGTGACCCCGACGTCAAAGAGCTCAAATTCATATTCAGTTTAACAGTGATCCAGGTACCCAGTAGCCTAGTGGGAAAAGCAATGTGAAAAGAAGAGAGTTATCAGTTGAGATTGATATTCATTATTTTTATTTTCTTGAAGGCAGTATGTTGGTTTCAACCAAAAATTATTTCACATTATTTCATTCGAGACGAACACCATTGCCTTCAAATACCTAAAAATCCAAAAATTCAGCGCAACACTTTGAGTACTGAGTGAGTTCTGTTATCGGTAAATGTTTTAATATCGAATATTGGTACTCAACTTGTACTAAAACTAGGTAATGTATTGACGAAATTTTGCGATCTAAAAACATTTTTTTCCCATAAATTGCTAGATATTTATTACACCTGCCACTTTCTTGAATAACTTAATAATTAATAAATTGTTCCTATTTACCTTGATCTAAATTTTATGGTTTCGAGAACTCAAACTAGATACTATATGCTGTTGAAGACAATACCCGTGGCTAGCTATACAGCATCAAGTACATAGTATATTTTGCGTGATGAATATTACCATTCTTACTAGTGCTGGAACAGTACTGACTTAAAACAGTCAAATTGAAAATAAACTGTTTTTAAGTCTGAAACACAATCAATTTTTAAGATATTTGACTCAGTTTTTTATAGTTCAGATAATTTTGAAAATCGAAAAAGCAATAATTTTCTTAGTTTTCGAACATAATTGAGGTCTTTTTTAAGTCAAATATAATACAAACAACATCCAATTTCTTGATAATGGCCATTAGCCGCATATCTAGCATAAAATTGTCAAATCCAAAACATGATGATTACGTAACATTCGTAATGAAGTTCCTAGACTCACTAATTATGTATATGAGATTTTTTACTGCGACAAGTACTGAGGCAGTACTAAATCTCATGAACATAATTATAATCACTTGTTAAACAGTTCAACTCCGACGCTGAAATAGTAGCTTTTAATTATTGAATCAATTCTGATACAGTATTGATAAAATATTTTTTTTTTACATATACAGAGAAAAAATCTGCCAACAGTCTGGGCGCAACTTTATTATTTTTCGGGTAGAAGTTCAGAACGCGTTTAAGATTGATGCGGAGTAGGTTACTATGTGACTGAAAACCTAAAAAATGTGTAGAATGGGGTCGCGCTAGAATACTTACGCCGCTGCCACATATAAAATATGAAATACATAATTGGGTCATATTCCGGGACGCAGTTTTAAGTACTAATATAATACTACGTAGTTATTACGTGATCAGGAGGTTTTTCGTGATTTGGTTTTGGGCCATTACATGAAATCGGAAACGCGTTTGTATGCGATTATATAAATAGTCTGTGGAAGTGAAAACCAATCTAATATCTCATCAATCCTAAGAATATCTTGAATATCTAAAAATCCTGAAATTAACTTTTTGACGATTATATAGGAAGCCATAAGAAGTAAAAATGAATTCAATATCTTATTAGAACTAAGAAATATGTGGAAATTTGTGAAAATATATGCAACCCCCTTGAACCCACTTTGGGGTTGAATATCCAAAAATCCTGAAATGGGTTTTTAGATATATATAAAGAAAGCCCGAGGAAGTGAAAACCAATCCGATGTCTTATCTCTCCTAAGAAATATGACGGAATTCGTAAAAACATGTTCAACCCGTTTATACTTTCTTAGAGGTTGAAAAAGGAAAACATTTGAAAACAAGTTTTAGGAGATTATTAAACAAGTCCGTGGAAGTAAAAAGTTATTCGATATCTAATCAGACCTGAGGGATATGGCTGAGTTCGGGAAAATGTATACAGCCCCTTTACACCATCGTGGGGGTCGAATTTCAAAAAATCTTGAAAACTCTTTCTAGGTATTTATATGAAGAAGCCGTAGAATAAAAATGGATTCAATATTTGGAAAGACCTAATAGATATGATGAAAATCGTAAAAATATATGTATTCCATTTTCACTGACAATTTTTTTCGCTCCCCCTCTGTATGCCAATGAATATTTGAATTTTTTTTCAATCTACTACTTTTCTAGTTGACTTACATATACATACCGAGTTTCAACTTTCTAGCATAAGCCGTTCTATAGTTAGGAAAAACCCCCTATAAAATATTATATTTTTTGAACATGCTACTACTATAGTTCTATCCAAATACCAAGTTTCAGCTTTATATCTTCATAGGTTCTCGAGATATAAAAATCCAAACTTTTTCATTTTCACCCTCCTCCACACTCACCCCCTACCCGTTCACCACCAAAATTTATTTCGCTGCTAGGGGTTTATTTGGCCTACTTTCGGTAAAAATTTTAAGCATCTATCATACACTGTTCTTGAGATATGAGACGTGATTTTTTAGAAAAAATCTTATGCCCTCTCCTTCCATATTCCACCGCCCCCTTAAAAAATTTTACTTTCAGAAAACTTTATTTGTCAACCTTAATACAGAAACCATTTTATTTTTCTAGTGTAATTGGTTCGTGAAATATCGTAATCTAAAGTTTTTCACCCCCCACTACCGTACGTCACTTCCCCCACTCAAAAATTTGATTTCGATCTATTCTCCTAGTATGCCCACAGATGTTCATCAAGTTTTAATTTCGTGACATAAACCAATTAGGAGATATGGATTTTAGAATATCTCGATCTCGGCTTTCGAGCGTTTCGGACGCATTATTATTCCCCCCACTCCCACACCCCTTAACCCATATCCTCCTTTTTCTTGCAAATGGGTCCACTATCGATGCTTTATATAAATTCCAAGTTTCAGTCTTCTAGCCTAAGCGGTTACTGAGATCTAGAAACCAAAATTTTCCTTTCAAAACGCTTCCCCTACCTCCCCCCTCACACCCCCACCACTCAAAAGGTGGGCACTTGAAGGGGTCTTCTCAGTCTACCAACAAAAAAAAATTCAACTTAATAGCTCAAAGAGTTTGAGAGCTATAAGCTTTCAAACATTTAGCGTACGGCGGACGGCGTACGGCGTACGGCATACGGCGCACAGACGGACTGAAAATTTTTTTTGCTTTTTTGGTGTCTGTTAGTCATGAAACGTGGAAAAAAAATTTTTCAGGGGATCAAATTTTTTTTTTTTAAAAATCGATAACAATACTTTATTATTAAAATAATAAAGTAAAATAGGATATTGGTATGTCTTTCTAACGATTCAGTACTGAAAGTAGATGTCAATTCCTCAAACTCCAAATTCAGTTTGACGTTATTCTTACTGTCGTTTTTCAAAACTTAGTGGAAAAATGTTCAGTACAACCAAACTAAGGCGTATCTAATTTTCTTCTTGTTGATCACCTTAAATAAAACCAAGATGCGCCAAACTTTAAATTATTGTGGCTCGAAATTAATCCAAACATTGACCTAGAGATTGAAGAATAAGCTGGGCAAATTTAATGCTGACGAGGCCAGCAAATATTTCCGGAAGCTTGACCTGTCGTATTTCATTTTTGATTTCATATTCCAATCATGCATCTTGGACCCTTTTGAGTTTTTAACGAATCCAACAAGCTTTGATATGTGTAGGTCACATAGTTCAGGTAACCAAAGTTACCATAGAGGTCTTCAGATTCGTGCATGTTAAAGGAAAATATCGTCTGACTTAAACTCAGTTTCATCAAATTAAAATTACTTGCGCTCTATTCATAGAGAGCGCTCTAAAAATCCTTTGATAAATTCCTTGAATTTAATCAAAAGCGTGTAGAATTACTGAAAAAACATCAGCAACTTAGAGTTCTATTCTGTAGACAGGGTTCCTTTCGCATCCTTCACATCAACATAAACAGTAGGACCTAAGGGATGAAAATTAGTGGATGTTTTTGAAACGACACGAACAGGAAAAATATTTATACCATGTTACGACAGTTCTGGTATAAGAAAAAAAATTATATCAAAAGAATTCACTTGATATCCGTAAGTATTTAAACAAAGATATCCGAATGTCTGTGAAAATCGTGACAGAAGTTTAAAATTCATCAAAGTGATAATGGAATTTATTCATGAAATAAAAGTGGTACGTACTTCAATTCTTTTCACTATTAAGAAATAACAAACTGCTGTTGTAGCTGTTATGAAAAAAGTCGTTGTGAAACATCTTGAAAAATTCTAGATAAATACTTCAATACATTCCTTCGGGAAATTACTCTAAAAGTAAATGTTTGGTACTGCAGTCGTTGTTATTCCCCTGTGAAATGGAGTCAGAATCTTCCCACAAAATGCCCTGATTGTCGTAAGGGTCTTTTAACAACTGATAAATTTATCCCAAGTGGAATGGAGTTGTATCTTGCTAGCTAAAAAAAATTATGAAATTGTTTCGAATCTTGAGAAAACGGACAAATATACGGGCAATGTCAGACTGTTTTCAAAACCTTGGCCACAATATCCTCACGAGGACAACAACTTTTCAACATACTAATGGGTGATTTGCGAACAACTTGTCACAGAAAAAAATAAAAATAAAACAATATTAGGGAAGATTCACAGTGATAAAAAGAACGACACCGCAATCGAATCTTGCTGATGCTTCGAAAAATTTGTGATACCAAAACTAATCAACCGGTTTCGAAAGGACTTTTGTACGGTAACCGCTCGAAGGTTTTTCTCGATTTACATTAGTTTTGAATAAAATAAAATGTATAAAATTCTTAATTCAGAACATGATATAATCGGGTTTATAGTGATCTTATTTGATTTAATGGCTTTTCAAAATTTTGTATGGTAGCCGGAAAATCAAATTTATTTTGTTGCAAATTTAATTTTATTGTTTTTAAATACTATAAAGTTGTAGCCTACACCGCAAACGCGTTTCGGACTTCTACCCAAAAATAATAAAATTTGATTCAGATTGTTGGAATATTTTTTATTTGCATTCAATTCGATATGTTATACAGGACATTTGAACGGAAGATACTAGAGTCACTGGGTAGCTTTTCGCTATTTTCATATGTTGTAATGTGTGATGTTTCGGGATTTCTGTATCGTGACTATAAAAATCTTTGACGGCTTTTTATTTTTAACTTTATATCCTTTGATGGCGAAAAATTAATTTCAATAAATTATTGACTTGCTTTGGTTCTGAGCTATAATAGGTACAATTGTAGAAGTGAATAAATTTTCAATGACTTCTGTATGGTAGTTTCTTTTTTTAGATCAGGTATTGGCCTTTTTGATAATATTTCTCTTCGAAGCTCCTAAACACAGTTTTTTTGGGGATAGATTCTTAGCGTGCCGTTCAAACCGCTGAGGGTGAGACATAAAAGAATAAGTATTTTTTTCGAATGAAGAAGAAGAAAGAAAAAACTGTGTACAAGACCATGTGATGAGTGCGATTTCAATCCAAGACTTCGGAGATGAGAGATTGAGATGCTCAAAGTTGGTAACCGAGGCCAACGTTTGAAGCTTTAGTGAAAAAAAATTTAATCAATATTTCTGATTTCAAAACGTTAATCACTTTTGTATGGAAGCTAAACGAAGTAGTTGATATATTTCGCGTTGTTTTGCATTCATCTGACTGAAACTCAACAAATACAAAAAATATAATTTTCATTTTTCGCTCGATTATTGAAAATGCAGATCTTTTCATTGCTTGTACTTCAGAGGATGCAGTGTTTTGACGTCAACTTTTTATCTGTTTCCATTCCTACAATCGCTGGAAATGTAGAACATGAATCTTTAACAATCTATATTTGCCTGAAGTTGCCAAATTTTTGACATAAAAATGAACTGCATTCTTGCTCCTTTGTCCTCGAAAGCCACAAATTTCTACTATAAACTAATATAACTGAAATTAGGTCAATTACGTAATGTAGGAATCTGAGAAAAACAAGAACTTGGCATTATTTCTTATTAACTATACTTGGAACTCGACTTAAAAAACAGCATGCAAATATGGTTTACACCAACTCACAAGGAACGACAATAAATCTCAGTGAATTCCAGGCGAAAAAGAACACATAGACCAAAAGAAAGCCACAAAAATGCTCTATGAAAATCAAAATGAAATATGAGAAATTGCCTGAATTTTCAAGCACACATGGTGCATCCGCAAACTTTAATATTCGCCTACGGAATTTATAAATCTCGGATTCTTTTGCTCTCAGAAAAGAAAATGCAATTCAAGAAAACAGCCAGCGGCAAACCGAAAGATTTAGTTTCACAAAAACGGGGACCTCAACTGAATATATTTTCAGAAAATTTGCCACATATGTGTACATTTTGGGATGCAACTGGGAATATATATGCAAACCTACCCCAATCTCGATGCATCATACAAAGGTCGAGGTATGCAACTTTGTAGATTGTTAAACAACTTGTTTACGAGAATATCCGGCAGGAACTCCTTTGCATCGTGTAGTTCAGAGTGGTTTTTCTACCCTAAGAATTTAAAAGTTCCGAAAAAAAACGTTTAACTTGCAACGCCGAAATGAAGCCAACCACTTGGGAATGTAACACGTCCATAAAAGAAAACATGAAAGGACAATTTGTATGTTCTAAGATTGTGCAATAGCGACAAGAATTACATTAGCCAACATTTTTCTAGGCGAAATTGTTGCTTGGATGGAAAATAAGTAGCAATTTCAATTCCTGCATGTTCTTAACGTTTATCACAACTCAACGGTGGCATCTTGTTCATACGAACGAAAAGAAACAACCCCGCAAACATACACCGGGTCCCATTTCGAAATTTTTGGCCATAATTTTTCGGTTAAAAGCAATTTTGCACAGCATTTGTTCGAAAATAATGACATGTAGGATGGGTAGTTCTTACCCTTAAACTTCATCCAGCACCACGTCATATACTACCCGAAATTATTATCCGTACCCTTCAAGAGTGTGTTGTTGATATTATTGCTAGCCGCGAAATATTTCCACTTTGCGCTTCGTAGGTATGTTGCTCGAATGTTTCTTTTTGGTTGCTGCTCCGCCCTTGTATTTTGTTCATGTGCTTGCAATTTTCTTCGCCAAAAGTAAGTCATAAACAACCCCTAGGTCTGAAATTCACAACCAAATTCGCATTTGAATGCAAACATTATGGTGGGTTGCAGATTTGCGTTGAATACATATGGGGCGGTGAGGGTAGTACAAAATCCAAGAAAGCCAACAAAATAGACCGACTCCTTTTGGGGCCCAACGTACGAAAAGCTCCGTCTTGAATTTTTCCTCTTTTGTCTTTTAATAAAATTAGAAGACAGCTAAGATATTATTATTATTATCTGTAGCTGAACGGCGTGCTCGTGAATGTTACAGAATATAAATGGTGTTTTTCAGACTGCTAATATTGCACGGAAAAATATGTCAGGTAAACGTGGGACTATGTGATCGGAATTTCTTTATCCGGAAATATAGCGAGGATATTGAAAATTGAGATGACAAATTGGTAACATAATATTTTCGAAGAAAACGAATCGAAGAAATTGATTACCTATTGAGATTACCAACAAAGATACGATGTCAAAATTAAAACGCCGGCATAGGAAACACTTTATCACTTTAGTGTGATCTTAAGGTCACCGTTATTGACACTGATTTTCAGAAAATAGAAAGAAAGGATATTCCACTTAAATTCTATTGAGTAATGACTTTTCGTCAGAATCTGATGTTCCACAAGGCTCTGTACTAGGTCCACTTGTATTTGTTTGTCTATTTAATTATTTTTAAAATTAACGGGTGTGAGATTCTTAAATAAATAAAAAAAATTATTTACAATTAACAATAAAGTGTTTTAGCAAATAATTGGATATTTTAGTGAAAAAAGTGGGTTTTAGATGAAGAATTTTGATTTCCGTTTCCTAGGAACGGAGTATGCTAAGAAGTTGAAATTTGGAGTTTATACGTGACACTCTAAAACTCATATCTTCTAAGCGGTTCATATCAAAAAGTTTAAACTTGGTGATTGTTAGAAACAAAAGTTTTAGATTGGAATCGGCGTGTGTATAGATGGGAGTTGGGGGAGAATATATTTATATATTTAAATTTATAAGAGGAGTATGTTAAATGTAAAATTTGGAGAAAATCTTAACGAAGAGTTAGAGTGCGGTACAAGAAAATTAATTCAACCGTTTCAGATATCGTCTTGAAAGTTTTATAGAACTTAGGCCCAAAACAATTAGAGGTTGGGCTGTGAAAAATGAGGGCGAGAGAGGGTGAGCTATGAAAAATTCATATTTTCATTTCTACAGAACTGCTAACGATATAAAGCTAAGAGTTGCCATCTGTATAGAGCCATTAAAAGAATAGCGACTGGGATGAAGGGTGTTTTTTTCGTAGCATTTTTGGATATTCAAGATATTAAGATATCGAATTAATTTTACTTCTGCAGTCTCTTTATATAAGCACCTAGAAATTGTTTTTCAGATTTTTCAATGTTTATCCCCTACGGTGTAAGTAGTTTTTTTACTTTATTATTTTAATAATAAAGTATTGTTATCGATTTTTAAAAAAAAAAAATTTGCTACCCTGAAATTTTTTTTTTATGCGTTTTATGACTAATAAGCACCAAAAAAGCAAAAAAAATTTTCAGTCCGTCTGTGCGCCGTCCGCCGTCCGCCGTCCGCCGTCCGCCGTCCGCCGTACGCAAAACGTTTGAAGGCTTATAACTCCTAAACCCTATGAGCTATTAAATTGAAATTTTTTTTATTAATAGACTGGGTAGGTTCCTTGAAGTGACCACTTTTTGGGTGGTCGGAGTATGAGGGGGGAGGTGGGGGAAGCGTTTTAGACGAAAAATTTTGGTTTCTAGATCTCAGCAACCGCATAGGCTAGGAGGCTGAAACTTGGAATTTATATAGAACATCGATAGTGGACCCATTTGCAAAAAAAAATTATAATATGGGTAAAGGGGTGTGGGAGTGGGGGGAATAATAATGCGTCCGAAACGCTCGAAAGCCGAGATCGAGACATTCTAAAATCCAGATCTCCTAATCCGTTAATGTCTCGAAATTAAAACTTAATGAACATCTGTGGGTATACTAGGAGAATAGATTCGAAACAAATTTTTGAGAGGGGGCAGTGACGTACGGGGGTGGGGGTTGAAAAACTTTAGATTACGATATCTCACGAACCAATTGCACTAGAGAAATAAAATTTGGTTTCTGTATAAATGTGGACAAATAAAGTTTGCTGAAAGTAAAATTTTTTAAGGGGGTGGTGGAGCATGGAAGTGGAGGGGGTAAGCAATTTTTAAAAAAATCACGTCTTATATCTCAAGTACAATGTAAGATAGATGCTTAAAATTTTTACCAGAAGTAGGCCTAATAGACCCCCAGCAGAAAAAAAAATTTTGAAGGTGAGGGTGGAGAGGGTGAGGCTGGGGGAGGGTGAAAAGGAAAAAGTTCCGATTTTTATATCTCGAGAACCTATAACAATATAAAGCTGAAACTTAGTATTTAGATAGAACTATAGTAGTAGCATTTTGGAAAAATATAATTTTTTACAGGGGTAGTATGGTACGGGGGTGGGGGGTGTTTTTCCTAACTATAGAACGGCTTATGCTAGAAAGTTAAAATTCGGTATGTATATGTAAATCAACTAGAAAAGTAATTTTGATTAAAAAAAAATTCAAATATCTATTGGCGTTCGGAAGTGGGGCAAAAAAAATTATCAGTGAAAATGGAATGCATATATTTTTACGATTTTTGTCATATCTATTAGGTCTTTCCAAATATTGAATTAATTTTTTTTCTACGAGTTCTTCATAGAAATACCTAGAAAGTGTTTTCAGGATTTTTTAAAATTAGACCCCCAAGGTGGTGTAAAGGGGATTATACATTTTCACGAATTCAGCCGTATCCCTCAGGTCTGATTAGATATCGCATAACTTTTTACTTCCACGGGCTTATTTAATAATCACCTAAAACTTGTTTTCAAGGTTTTTCCGTTTTCAACCCCTAAGAGGGTAAAAACGGGTTGAACTCTTTTTCACGAATTCCGTCATATCTCTTAGGAGTGATAAGACATCGGATTGGTTTTCACTTCCTCGGGCTTTTTTCATATATATCTAAAAACTCATTTCAGGATTTTTGGATATTCAACCTCAAAGTGGGTGCAAGGGGGTTGTATATGTTTTCACAAATTCTTACATTTTTCTAGTTCTAATGAGATATCGAATTCATTTTTACTTCCAAAGGCTTCCTACATAATCGTCAAAAAGTTGATTTCGGGATGTTTGTTATTCAACTCCAATAGGACGTAAGGCTTTCGACATATTTCTCAGGATTGATGAGATATTAGATTGGTTTGCACTCCCACAGACTTTTTATATAATCGTCTTCAAACGCATTTCCGATTTCATGTAATGGCCCGAAACCAAGTCACGAAAAACCTTCTAATGGCGTAACAACTGATATTATACTAGGACTAGATCTCATCCCGGTGTATGAACCAATTATGTAATTAATATGTTATATGAGGCAGCGGCGTAAGTATTCTAGCGCGACCCCATTTTAACCACTTTCCGAATTTTTTTTTTGTTTTCAGTCACATAGTAACCTACACCGCATCTCAGAATTAAACTCGTTCCGAACTTCTACCGAAAATATAATAAAGTTGCGCCCAGACTGTTGGCAGATTTTTTACATTAATACGAATTCCGACGTATTTCCTATGTTTAGTGATATATTGCATTAGTTTAATTGCTTTAAATATAATCGCCTAAAAACTGATCTTAGAAGTTTTCGATGTTCAGTCACTCGGAGGAGTAAGGTTGTTGTGTAAGGTTTTACGAATTTCGACAAATATTTTAGTTCCAATGTCTTAGGGCTTCATGTATAAATGTAAAAATCAATATTAAGGTTTTGAGATATTCAACTCCTAAGGGAATGCAAAATTAATGTGTACACTTTTACACTATGCTGCCATGCTGTCAAATATTTGACTAAAAAAACTTGACGAAATGTTCAGTCAAAATTTTCTGTCAAAATAGAGCAGAAATGTGGTAAACAAAAATTCAACGATTACACTATCTGATTACATTTGACGGCCAGAGCAGTCATATATTTGACATAGCGGCATACAGTGTAATACAATCTAAAGTCCTATCCCAACTATAATTAATTTTATAATAAGCCGGCTCGACGGACCAATGTTTCGGCGGCAGTGAAGCGTTAAACCCAGCTACACCACCAAACAAATACAAATTTACATTAATCCAAAATAACGCTTCTCAACATTACGCCACGGGGGTGAATAATAAACTACGTAAAATCAATATTCTGACGAGGCAGGTACTTTCACCAATTTATTTAGTATTTAAATTAAAATGGTTCATAGTTTTAAATTAACACTGACTTTATAATTTTAATACTCCAAAATATTGCTACCAACAAATTTTATTTCCAATAATTAGCTTCGAATAATTTATAATGTTGTCATTTTCGACGAGGCATTCAATTACAGAACATTTGCATTTGATAATAAAGAATTCTATGAATTGTCGGTAAATTTGTTTAGATTCAATGATAAAGTTTATTATTCTATCGAAACCTACAAATATTTGTCATTTATTTAGGGAATGGAGATATCAGTTTCTGAGAAATAATTATATTTTAAATAAATTTCGAAGGATTCTAAAATTACGAACTCTGAGCCCTCTGCTAATAGTCTGAGCGAAACTTTATTATTTTTCGGATCAAAGTTCGGGTGCGGTCAAAGTCGGAGTATATCATGAGTTGTTTCGAGATTATTAAATTTCTTGGAAAACGAACTTTGTACTTAAAATAAAAATATTTAAACTAGAGATTTTTAGCCGATTAAACACTGAAAAAGCCCGTGTAGACTATTCGAATTTCAGTATATTATGTACACTAAAAGCCCATAGAAGTAAAAACGAATCCGTTGCCTTTTCAGACTTAAGAGATATGGCGAATTGTTAAAGCGAATAGAAACCCATTGCATCCACTTGAGGTTTGAATTTCGAAAAAATCGTGCAACGGGTTTTTAGACCATTACATAAGAAGTAATTTGATATCTCATGAGACACGAGGGATTTTGAAAAATTTGCAAAAACGTAAGCAAACCCTTCACACCCCCCTTGGTTCTGGAAATTCGAAAAATCGTGAAATTGGTTTTTAGGTCATTGCAACAAATGCCGTAATAACCAATTTTATATCTCATCAGAACTAAGGGATGGCAAAAATTGTGAAAACATTGTGAAAACAAAGCCTTTGGGGGTTGAATATCGAAAAAATGAGAAATGGGTTTGTAGGTAAAAAGTCTATAGAAGTGAAAAGCGATCTAATATCTCATCAAACCTAAGAAATATGTCGAAGCTTTGAAAAGCATACAACCCCCTTACATCTCTTAGGATTGAATATCTAAAAATACTGAAATTAGCTTTTTGGCGCTTATAAGTATATAGGAAACCTTAGGAAATAGAAATGAATTCGATGTATCATCAGATCTTAGCAACATGTAAGAATCTGTGAAAACATATGCAACCTCCTTACACCCACTTGGGGGTTGAATATCCAAAAATCCTGAAAGGAGTTAATAAATAAATATGAAGACAGCACGAGAAAGTAAAAACCAATTCAATTTCTTATCACTTCTAAAAGATATGACGGAATTCGTGAAAACGTGTCCAACCGGTTTATACCCTTTTAGGGGCTGAAAAAGGAAAAAAACTTAAAATTAATTTTTAGGCGATAATTACGCAAGCCCATGAAAGTGAAAACATAGTCGATATCGTTCAGACCTGGGAGATTAGTCAGAATTCGTGAAAAGGTATACAACCCCTTTACACCCTCGTAGAGGTCGAATTTCAAAAAATCCTGAAAACGCTTTCTAGGTATTTCTATGAAAAAGCCGTAGAATAAAAATGAATGCAATATTTGGAAAGACCTACTAGATATGACGAAAATCGTCAAAATATATGCATTCCCTTTTCACTAATATTTTTTTTTTCCCCCTTCCGAACGCCAATGGATATTTGAATTTTTGTTTAATCTAAATTAATTTTCTAGTTGATTTACATACACACACCGAGTTTCAACTTTCCAACACAAGCCGTTCTATAGATAGCAAAAACAACCCTCCACCCGCACCATACTACCACTATAAAAAATTATATTTATCCAACATGCTACTACTATAGTTCTATCCAAATACCAAGTTTCAGTTTTCCATGATTATAGGTTTTCGAGATATAAAAATCTGAACTTTTTACTTTTCACCCTCCCCCACCCTCACAGTCTACACCCCACCCACAAACTTTTTTTTCTGATAGGGGTCTATTAGGTCTACTTCTGGTAAAAATTTTAAGTATCTATCTTACACTGTTCTTGAGATATGAGACGTGATTTTTAGAAAAATTCTTATCCCCTCCACGTCCATGCTCCATCACTATCGAAGCTCTATATAAATTCAAAGTTTCAGCCTCGTAGCATAAGCGGTTGCTGAGATCTAGAAACCAAAATTTTCCGTTTAAAACGCTTCCCCTACCCCCTCCCTCACGCCACCACCCCTCAGAATTTGGTCACTTAAGGGGAACTACCCACTCTACCCACGAAAACAAAATTCAACTAAATAGCTCGAAGGGTTTGGGTGCTACGAGCCTTCAAACAATTTTGAGTACACCGGTAGACGTACGGCATACGGCGTACATTTATCCTTTTCCTTGGAACCATTCAAAAATAATTGTGTACTAAATTTCAAATTCGTAGCTTGAAGCGTTCAAAAGTTAGAAAGAAAATATTGTTGAACACGTTGATTTTTTGCGTGGAAGGTACCAGGAGGTGGAGTAAAAGGATTTTGCTGACTAGTAAACTCGAACTTCGTTTTCACTCAAAATTAATTTGTACAAAAATTCGAATTCATAGCTAAACGATTACTTGAGTTATAGTGAGTTTCGTAAATTAAGTGAATTCATTTTGACAGGATATTTGCATGGCAGCTACACGAAGGACTAATACGATTTTCTTAGCTTAAACACTTCTGAAGTTATCGACCAATATTCTTGAACACATGTTTTAAGGACATTTTGTATGCCAGCTACCCGAAGGAGTAGGACAATTTTGCCAGTTAACGAACTTAGCCTTACAAATTCAACCAAACATCCAGATTCAAAATTTCAAGATCCTAGGTGAAGGCGTTCTTGAGTTATCATGCTTACGGACAGACGAACGGACGGACGTCAATCGGCTTTGAGGTTTTTGGCCACAAATAAACAAAAAATAATATATAACTTTTTTTCGTCCGAGGCTTGGTTCCATGCGCTACAAACATTTGGGCTGGATTAAACTTATAATAGTGTATATGATTTCATCTAGAGTGTAAACAACCTGTTAACACTTTGACTGCCAAACTGTTTGCCAAAAGTTTTGACAATGTTATTTAAAGGGGTAAACATTTTCGTTGCAGGCGGAGCCGAGTCTCTGGCACATAACGTGCAAATTGAACTAATTTTTTTTGGTTCTAACGTGGTGCAATTGAACAGGATTGAATGTTTTAACTAAGTTCGAAGTTTTTTTGTTCTTGAAATTATTTGCTTAAAACCAAAGCCCTTTTCATACTCCCACCCACAGTATAGGGGTTTAACCTCTCTACCGGCTGTAGAAAAGAATAATTTGCTAATCTTCTTGTTTTTATACAGTATGTACTTTATACGCATTTAATCCTTGTAATTACTTAAGACAGATACTGCCTACAGTTTCTGGCTTGTTATAAAGCTAAATTTCCCCCAAAAAAGCAGAAGGCGTCTCCTCATAAAATGCGGTTTCTCGTAAAAAATTCTCTTTATTGCCTTTAACGCCATCCTTGACACAAAAACCTAAACAAAAAACAGCAACAACAAAATTCTGATGAAAGTAAATTAAAATGCGGAATACTTTCGTTAAGGACACCAGCCAGGATTTGAGAAAGAGTACACAAAAAAAAGTTTTCTGTCTTGTAGCCATACACCACATTCGGAGTATTTGATGAAGAAATGTCCCTGGTGTTTTCATCTATTCCCTTAACTTTAACTTCGTCATTTTTCGGAGTTTCATCCCATCATCCTGTTGTGGTTAACTTCGTATATTTGCTCCTATAAATGCTACAATATTGCGACATCGCGCCAGCATATCAAGTATATTCCATAAGCAAAACCACTTAAAGTTTTTCCTTATTTTATGCCACTCCACACATTTAGATGAGCTGGGCGTTTCTTAAAGAACCCCATGAATAATTAATTGCACGGAGTATATCTGGCGAAAACAAACCGAAAATTTATTTCATATGATTAAGACATATTAAAGCAAATGTATGGTTGGAGGACTAATGGATTGTATGTTCGATATAACGTATGAGTTACACACAATGTTTTGTTGTATGTATCGAGTAAAGAATGTCGGTATTCACGCGATTTTCAATCCCCAAACAAAACCACAAAAATTTTAAACATTGCGAGCCGGAAAACAACAACTACGGAGATAATTGATTGCTGCATTGGTGTAAATGCAATTACAAATCGAGTACTGGTACGTTGCAGTATAAGCCTTGTTAACATGACAATCACAATGTTTGCTCTACTTGAACGTGATGTGATAAATTTTCGGTTCCAAAATTACGGAGCACGATTTTTGGCAATTTGTAGAACGGAGCTATGAATTCGTTCACCAGAAGAAATGTGATTGGTGTTGAAAAGATCATTGAAACTAGTTGGTTCTCTACAAATTACGTTTAAGGCTATGGTGATGTAGCCTTATTTGGGTAAAATACCTCTGCAATCGGTTTTGAGTAGCTTCCACACAAAAGTTTAAGAAAAATGTTAGCAATACTCAAAAAGGAACAAACGCTTCTTTACTACCAGACATAAGTCCTTAGGGTGCATGTTAACAATTCTTTCATCATTCAAGACTGCTTCCAGCAAGTATTTGAAATTTGTGACACGTTACCTTAAAAACATAAAGGAACCATTGAGAGAAAATCGATCGTGTGTTTCATGTAGCCCACATACAAAAATAATTAAAAAAAAATTGTGCACTATTCTTCCGAAAGAAACTATACCTCAAAACCAAGGAAGTGTTTATTTTATGTGAATTAGTTTCGAATTAGTGGGCACTAAATAGCTCACTTACAAAGTACTACAAAAAATGGTTGCTTGCATTAGCACAAACTTAACTTTACTATAAAGCTTAAAATTTATAAGAATCAGTTTATAGAGACGACAGCTTCGGGGTACTAATATGAACGGAACTGATCTCCTCATTGCTCTAGCTTCTGTACAAACGCGTCCATTGAAGTAAATTTTTTCCGGAACTGAATTCAAAATTGAAGTATTTATGTTTCTAAACGGAGCAGCAGTTGTCTAGAAGTGCCACTGTTTCACTCTTTTTGACAAAGATAGTCCTCACTGAATAGACGATAAGGAGCTTCGTCTGCCAGTCAAAAGGTAGTGTATTTTGATTCATCTCTAGTCACATCACATAATCTCTCATCGCCCAGGGTCTTAAAAAGAATATCAAAGGAAGTGTATCTCTCCATAATTGCTGTTGCAAACCTTCAACCCCAGGTGGTCACAGAAAACCCGAAGAAAATCGAAGAGTTAAAAAAGTTGTATCAAAGAAACCCCTCAAGAATATGAAATCCTATAGGTGAACAAATTTAAAAAAATCTCCGGACTTCATATTCGGATTTCTGAAAAAAAAGATTATCAAAAGGAAACTTAGGTTGTGCCTTGTAAAAATTTTACTTTGATCCACTGAAATTCAGTTATTTTGAGCAGTAATATTATAGTCCAGAGCAATTTCAATATTTCAACATTTGAATTTTCGTTTTTATTTACGGTCCGTAATAATTGTGAGGAATACGTGATTGTAAGAAGCGTAGGGAAGTGCGGTATAATTCTTAACACATTTTTCCATTTTCGAAAAGTTATCGTCCTAAAAAACAACATTCTTCGTGTAGATATAATAAATAGATATTTCGCAGAGCAGCCTATAATTTTTTTTATAAAACTCCAATTACCTACTTTAATTTTAAAGAACATTATTAGTCTGAGACGATAGTCTTAAGCATAGAGATATATGCACTGGAGATGACGAGCAGCGACTGTTTTGAAGCCGGACGATTCCTTGCAAAGGACCGGCAATAAAAACTATGATACTATTAGCATTTTACTCACATTTATGTTATACTCCGGTCCTGAACAAAACGTTCAATTTTGCTTCAAAATGTTTCATACAAAAACGGCGTATTGTCATATCCAGTATTTATATCTCTATGGTCTTAAGCTACGCTCTCTTTTTTTTGCCTTATTTTACTTTATTATTTTTTAATAATAAAGTATTGTTATCGACCTGAAATTTCAAAAAAGTTTGCTACCCTGAAATTTTGTATTTACACGTTTTAGGACTAGTAAACCCCAAAAAAGCAAAAAAAAAAAAAATGTCCGTCTGTCCGCCGTAGACGCCGTACGCCGTACGCCGTACGCCGTACGCCGTACGCCGCACGCAAAATTGTTTGAAGGCGCGTAGCTCCCAAACCCGTTGAGATATTAAATTGAAATTTTTATGGTGGGTAGATTGGGTGAACCCCTACAACTGGTATATTTTTGAGGGGTGGGGGTACAAGGGGAGAAGATAAGGGAGTGTTTTAGACGAAAAATTTTGGTTTCTAGATCTCAGGAACCACTTATGCTAGGAGGCTGAAACTTGGAACTTATATAGTACTATAATAATGGACTCAATTGCAAAAAAATGGTCGATATTGGTTAAGGGGTGTGAAAGTGGGGGGGAAAACAATGAATCTTTAACGCATGAAAGTCGGGATTGAAACATTCTAAAATCGATATCTCCTGAACAATTGATGTCAGAAGATTGGAACTTTGTTGTTGTCCTTAGGGATACTTCCAAATTAGACAAGGGCTAAAATTTTTAAGAGGGGTGGTGAGGTGTGGGGGTGGGGGGTGAAAAACTTTGGATTACAATATCTTCCGAACTAATTACACCAGGAAGATAAAATTTAGTTTCTGTATATGGACTCACAAGAGGAGTCTACCAAAACTAAATTTTTTGAGGGGGGAGGTGGAGCACGAAAGTGGGGGGATAGCAATTTCTCAAAAAATTTAATTTTTATATCTCAAAAACCGTATCAGATATGATCTTGAAAATTTTACAGGAGTTGGGGTCGATAAACTTCTAGTAGGGAAAAAAATTTTGGTGGTGTGGGTGTAGGGGGTGGTGGTGAAAGGGGGTAGAAAGGAAAACATTCTGATTTTTATTTCTCAAAAACCATAATGAATAGAAAGCTAAAAATTTAGGATTATATAGAACCACTATGGAGACATCCTAGAAAAATAAAATTTTTGATAGGGGTATCAAGGTACGGGGGAGAGGAGTGGTTTTTTATATCTCAGAAACGGCTTATGCTAGAAAATTGAAACTTAGTACGTATATGTAGATGTGCTATTAGAGTAATTAAAGCAAAAAAAAAGTTCAGATTTTTATTGGCGTTCAGAGGTTGAGTCAAAAAAATGTCCGTGAATCCACATTTTCACGAATTTCGTTAAAACTTTTAGACATGTCAAACTATCAAAGCA
This sequence comes from Beris morrisii, assembly GCA_951812415.1. Taxonomy (NCBI): domain Eukaryota; kingdom Metazoa; phylum Arthropoda; class Insecta; order Diptera; family Stratiomyidae; genus Beris; species Beris morrisii. Next base: position 24,874,051 of record OX638311.1, read on the forward strand.
ATTTTACTTCTGCGGGCTATTTATATAAGCGCCTAGTAACGGTAACGGTAACGGAATTTTTCGATATCCAACCCCTAAGGGGGAGTAAATTGGTTGTGTACATATTCACGAATTCTGATATATTCCTAAGGTATATTGAGATTTGGAGTTCACTTGTACTTCTATAAGCTTTAAACGTAGTCGGAAAAAAACCGATTTAAGTATTTTTCTCAATTAAACCCCCTGGGGGTATTGTTTAAGATTTCACTGATTCCGAAAATCTCTTAAGTTTAATGTGATCGAATTCGCTTTTACTACTATGAATTATTCTATTGATTAAAAAAATACGTAAATAAAAAAAAAAATCTGCCAACAGTCTGGGCGCAACTTTATTATTTTATGGGTAGAAGTCCGAAACGTGTTTAATGATGAGATACGGTGTTGGGTACTATGCTACTGACAACCTAAAAAATAACCAGGAGGCTATTTGGAACGTTGCGACTGACAACCTAAAAAATAACGTTCCAAATAGCCTCCTGGTTATTTTTTAGGTTGTCAGTAGCATAGTACCCAACACCGTATCTCATCATTAAACACGTTTCGGACTTCTACCCATAAAATAATAAAGTTGCGCCCAGACTGTTGGCAGATTTTTTCATTTGCTTCACACAAAATTCGCCACTAGGCGAATGAAGCTAGTATTACGCTGTATGCTATGCTGTCAAATATTAGACTCAAAAAAATTTGACGGAAAAATATGTCAAATACTTTCCGTTAAATTTTTTTGAGTCAAATATTTGACAGCATGGCATACAGTGTAATACTAGCTTTATTCGCCTAATGAATATTTGACATATTTTTCCGTAAAATTTTTTTGAGTCAATTATTTGACAGCATAGCATACAGCGTAATACTACCTTTATTCGCCTAGTAAGCAAAATGCTGAATTCTAGTTTGTTTATTGGTCTGTCTCGTTGACTAACGCTGGTAAAATTAGGTAGAGTCGTACTAAATCCTTTAATTTTGTTCGCAGAATACTTTTTTTAATGGGCGAAACTATTCCACCCAATCGGTAGTTATCATACAAAATGCCTTGAAAAAGGCTGTTGACCGAAAACATCAAAACGAATTAATTCAAGAAATGTGACAATCATAAATTTTTAAGTTGCTAAAGGTAAATGTAAGAACTTGCAAACAGTTAATTCTTCTTATATCCTCCATACAAAAGCTTTTGAAATGTTTGGGCAGTCAAAATTCGACAAGCACTTCAATTCAAAAAATCAATCAACGACGGGGTTTAGATTTTATTCGATGTAGTTTCGCATAAAAAGTTGGGTTTAGTTTGTTAATGAGCGAGGTTTCTCTTCACCCCAAATTGGTCTAGTGTCTTCCACCCTAATGTCCTTTAACAAAGTGGTTAAGCCTATTGCGTAATCAACAGAACAGTTTTAAACACTTTAATTTTTGGTGGGAAGGAAGATGAAAGATTGAAAAAAAATTGTACTTAATAAATTGGTAGTAGTATTTGTGCTAACTTACGACAACTCTAGAATGCATTGACGCTTAAATTGTTTGATTTTAAGTTTACAAAAATTGGCAAGGTTTGCATATTAATGAGGAAACATGCTCAACTTCTTACTGAAATTCCTACACAAAATTTCTTGAAATACATTTTTATCTTTCTTGAACCAGTAAAGCAAGGAATACATACGGGTCATACCTTTGACGGAACTAATGTAAACTTGACAAATTTTTCAGCTATGCCGTCAATAATTTCTGGAACTGCAAAAAAGATCCATGCATCGGCAAATTCTTCATCTGCTTTCATTCTCTTAAAAAATTTGTGCAAAAAAAGTTGTCAAAAGCCATTTCCAGTTCAGAAGACTTTTCTTAGAAACAAAATTTAATCTAATACGGTTCCATTCACTTGCGACTGTGCCAGTTTGTTAGCTTTCGTGAATACTTTAAAAAAAATTTAACATAAGAGAAAACCTTGATAAAAAATTAAAATTGTGTGATATTAAGGTAACGTTGAGTACAACTGTATCTTTCGGTAGTCAAACGAATTTTTATAATTTCAGTTAATTCTATTTCATCTTCAGGATAATTCTTCCAGCGAAACGTTGATAGCCTCCTAGTAGTACTCAAATAATTCCAAGGAAAAAACTCTGCTCAAAATGTATGACTTGTGTTATGTTATTCTGAAAACCGGGAAATTATCCTGAATTCATGTTTATTTCTCCCAGTCCTCTAACGAAATTACTGCAGGAATACTTTATAAGATTGGTTAGAAAAATTAGCTAGTATAGAAATATGCTTATATGATGAAAACAGGCGCATAGCGTGAATCTTCGTAGGGCTAGCGCAACGATACGATCGCTAACTTTCGCCGAATTTTTTGATTAACTACTTCCTGGAATTTAGTGATCGAAATTTTATTTCTGAAAGAAAATTACGTGTTCATCCCTACGTCCCTACGAAGTTTCACGCTACGCGCCTGGATGAAAAGTTGGTCTTCATATTGATTTGTCACATCGTTGCTAAGTTTGTAAAATCGACATGTGCATATAGTTACATGCCCACCCTCGTTAGATGATTAACTTGCTAGCCACTTAGGCTAGGCTTATGATGCTCAATCATGCGTTCGAACCCTACTTAGTTACGGCTTTATCAGCCTAAGAAAAAAATATTTGAAACTTGAAAAGTATGTGAAGACTATTACTGCATCCATTAGAGAATGAAAATTACAAATAAAACATAACGCAGTCACGATCGGCTGCAAGCCAATCGTATGATACTCTAGATGAAATACTGAACTCCGATTTATATTTTACTTGGGAACATATCAAAGGAATGAGGAGTGCACATATAATTATTGCCTGTCCTTTTATTTACAGGTAGAAACTATTGTATAGTGGCTACTCGATGGATGGTTAAACGATTTCTTGGGTTATAGTGAGTTTCATAAACTAAGTTAGGACATTTTTAATGAATTTTTGAACAGCAACTACATAAAGGACTTATGTGACTATTATAAAATCAACGTATACAAAATTTCAAAGTCGTAACTTAAAGCGTTCTAAAGTTATCGTTCAATATTGGTGAACACGTGTTTTAAGGACTTTTGTATGACACCTACCCGAAGGAGTCGACGTCAGTCTTGCTTTTGATTTAAAACTAATTCCGGTAAAATTTTGAATCCCTGCTTTAACTCGTACTGGAGTTATAGTGTATTCTGTAACTTGCATACATTTTTGAGTGACTTTTGTAGGCTGCTACACGAAGCACTCATTCGATTTGCGTCATATTCAGAACTTTCACTTCAAACATTGTAAACTTTAAGTGTGCAAAATTTCAAGTTCCTAACTTGAAGCATTATATACGTGTTTAAGGACTCTTGTATGGGAGGTATCCGAAGGAGTGGAAGAATATCGCCCATTAACGAACTTAGCTTTACCTTTTCCCTTTTACAGGTGGTGACAAAATTTCAACTTCCTAGGCTAACGCGTTCTTGAGTTATCGTGCAAACGGACGGATGGACGGACAGCAAACGGATTTGGGGTTTTTGATCACAACTGGACACAAAATAATATATAGCTTTTTTTTCGTTCGAGTCTCAGTTCTATGCGTTACATACTTTTCGGGCTGGATTAAACTTAAACTTCTAGAGTATAAAAATCTATCCTATAAAGAAAAAAAATAATCTTGAAAGTGCCATAAAGATCTCAACTATTCTGATTGATTCAAAATAATTTGCTCTTAATCTTGGTAAATAATCCCCATGACCTTATTCCATTTTTTTTCAGCGCACTAATAAGTCACTATTACTGTCTACTTCTTAAATATTTTTTTCTTAGAGCAGGGTCCCGTAGCTAGGTGAGATTCGAACATTTGTCTGTTTAGACTTAAACTTGTATTGCTGTCAAATATTTTGAAACAAAAATTTTACGAAAAGTTCTGTCAAATTTTTTCGTCAAAATATGTAGACTTTGTGTAGAGCAAATACAAACTCCGCCATAGCCGGTCCCAAGCCCGGTTGAGAAAGGAGGGGGGAACATGGAGCTAACCCGAATGGCCAGTAACGCCCGTGCGTCTCTGGAAATAGGCACGAGTATGACATAGTTGGACTCGCAGCATAGCTGGGAGAACTTCAACATGTCATATTCATCTGAAAAATCCCACCCTTTTTCCACCTGGGTGTAATAAATATGTAGACCTGCTCCTCCAAGTGGGGGGTTGGGCGAGGCACCGACAACGCATCACCAGAAAAAAGACTATTGTCCAGAAACCTAACAGAAGGTCCGGGCCCGATTTGGCCAGTCGCGCCATTGATGACGAGAGCAAATATAACAATGTGGCAAGCACAAATTTGACGATTACACTATCTGGCTGCATTTACCAGTGGCGTGCTGTGCAATACCAGCTTCACGGGCATAGATAAAATCACTCGACTCAGAACTCCGAATTAGATTGCTCCAGAAAGGACGTTTCTTGAATGATACACAGAAAATTTTCAAAAATAATGCAGTATTTTTTTTTAATTTTGTATCAGTATTTTGTTTTTAATTTTGCATGAAATTTTAACTATTTATTTAATTCCATTCGTTCCTTACAATCCGTCTTACGAATCCTTGCACAACTGAGAAGCGTCACAGAGGAGTTACAATTTCTACAGCCACTGGTCATTTCCATGTAATCATAAGCTTGATAATTTTTTTTAAAATTAAACCGATAGCACGACCGATGCGTAAGTAGATAATTTTGGTTTGCTGTTGTCCCAGTTTAACATATATTTTCGTTTACTCCATTTTTCAACACGACGAAATAAAAATGAGAAAATTCATAAAATTTTTTCAGAAAAGAATTAACTTCGCCTTCTGTGACGGACATATGAAACAACAATGTTTAAAAATAAATAAATAAATAAAACTTAGCATGCGCAAGTATCTCTTTATCTAATTGTATAAAAAATGAATTACGCAACCATATTTAAGCTAACAAAATTTTTTGTACACTTTCAAATTATAACTATCCCGAAAAAATTGGTAAGGGGACGTTGTGGCCGAAAAATTTTGACTGTAATATGGCCTATAATGGTGGAGCCATTTGCTAAAAAATGTTCGACTAGCCAAACAAAACGCCTCGTAAACTGGAGACATTAAAAAATGACTACATTTTTACACTAATTCATCAAAAAAATTGGAGATGTTAAGGTCACACTTCATCTTATTCATTCATCTTATTTTGGCAGAAAACTCCGTTAAAAATCAAAATCCTGGAGCAATAAATTTTTGCTGTTGGAAATAAGTAAACAATAAATCGGGAATAAATTATGGTGAAGGATTCAACCGATTTCGCTAACTTCAGGGATTGTTCAAGGCGTTGTTGGTCGTAAGGGTTTTGAAAAATTGTAGGTTAAAGAAAATTTCACTGATGAGATCTAAGAACAAAAGTGGTGTAACTAATATTTTTAGGTCCTTATGCCTAAAAAGCACAACAAAGTCATGTAAGGACATTTACTGAATCACAGGCGTTTTCCAATAAGTTAACGTTATGAAAATAAGTACTAAACCAAAATCAAAATATGACTTTATGTCTTAATACAATTTAATTAATAAGTGGGTAAATATTCTATGAGTTTCCAGTAAAAAATTATCATTCATAAGATAAAAAAAATATGTGACCTAAAATGCTGGACGTTGCAGTCCCTTAACACCACTTGGTATGATACAATATTTTAATGCGCTCAATTTAATCTTCAAACAATTATCCGGAAAGTTGGTAAATTTATTTAAAATTGAATTATTATTTGTTTTTGTTTTAATACTCATGAATGGAATCATTTTTTGTATTATTTTAAAACAATTATAGCTTCATCACTTATTGAAGCTGAAAATGCCAGTTCAGGGCCTCAGAGCAGATAGACAATTTTAATGTATGGTAATTTCGACATGATGGAAAATATTTATCTATGGAACTGTTTTACATTATTAACTTGATGTTCTTTTCAAACAATAATGTCCCGGTATTGTATTGGAAATTTTATTTTTTAAACGAATTATCGGCTGATTTATTCCACATATTGGCCTTAATCGAAAATTCTAGGTAAAATCCATTAAAATTAAAATTGTATTTAATCGGTTTTATTGTTAAAACATAGGTAGGCTAGTACACTGATGTGGAAATGGCACGAATGAAATTTTCAAAACGCATAATTAAATCGACAGTTGATTACCATATTGCGATAAAATTCCCGAACAAATTGTGCAAATATATCACGGCGCTAATTAAAATTTCATAAATTAATTTGAAAAAAGTGTGATGAAAAAAAAAAAAATCCGAAACATATGTAGGATTTTGCCACAAACATACGAATTTTATTCGCTTTGACGGTTTCACGTACATAAATCATGTAAATCAGAGCGGAAAATCCTATAAGATGCTCGGAAGGATATCCTTAATTTGTTTCCTAACAGTGATGTATGAGTTTTGTTAAGTGGCTTTAATAAATTGATGCCGTACACGTTACAACAATATGTTCCATGGCTTAATTCAAGTACCTTGTTGTTATATATCAAAAGGACTCTAAGATGTACGTAATTCGTGTCCCGGTAATGAAGAGGGTAAGTTCCACGGGCAATACAAGTGGGCTTTATTAAAGAACTTGTAAATACGTTTGATAACACCAAGATAACAAACAAATCATACTGCCGCGAAACATTTTGATCAAATAGTATAGTTCGTTGCTAAGGTAGATACGAATTGAAGTTGCCGGAAGGTATGCCGAAAAACAAGAAGTTCGTCTTCAATCGCAGTATGTGTCTTCTCAATCAGTTGTCTCCTCGGGGCTATTTAATAAGAATTGGTATGCCCTATTGGTATCTTAGCTTTTCTAGCCACTACCATTCATCCCATATACGTTTCGACATCCCAGAGCGTATGCTCTTCTATTACGTTCCGGCATGTCTTAGATAGCAGCAATACCGACTCATGATTTTCGCTACTAAATTTGTCTTTGTAATCTATTGGACGAGTTCGAAGTCAAGATGTCTGGATCTTTGGTTGGGCTCCTTTGAATCAAAGACGTGATAATGACAAGCAAGAAGTTCAGGAATAGCAAAAGGTGAATTTTAATGCTGACCTCCTTTATAGCTAGCAATTAGAAACGTGGCATGTACGGATCAGGTTCGGCCCCGAAGAATTCTCAAGTGCATTTTCAATATTCCGTGAAACGTAATTACAAGTTCACAAAATGCCATCACGGGTTTGAGATGAATTTCAGTTAAGACAATTTTCAATCAATTTTCTTAACTGAAATTCATTTCTTTTTTTCATATTTTCTTGTTTTATTATTAGGCACTTTTTTTAATTAAAAATTCTTTTTATGAGGTTCTGTGCCTTATCTTTGTATCCAGCATGACCGTTAATAAAAAAAACTCGTTTCAATTTTATTCAAAACGTGAGGATTCTCCCTAATTAATATTACATGTACCCTTAGTCCTGCCGAATTTTTAATATTTGCATTTCTCTCGAAAACTGAAAACGACGCAAAATATCCTACCCTTAAAAGTAAAATAAAAATAAAATACCAGTCAAATTCATTCGTATAATAAAAACACGGTTAAATAAACAACCGCATCACACACAAAATTACTTTTTGAAAGAAGATTAATTAGTCCTTGCTCTCGCCGTTTCAAATTGGCTTGTTCTGCTCCTGATGTTACTGCTATCGCTACTGCCCGTAACCATTTAGCGAAAATAATCCATACGAGTCAGGAAATCTGCAGAACTTGTTCACATCAACAAAAAAAATTACATACATTTCATCAACCACAGGGCTCATGTAAGCCACATAAAACTTCACTTAAACCAACTCCGTAAAGTTGGTCGTATTCAAAACAATAATCACACTGATGAACTCTTAGCCAGCTAAATAAAACGATATCTCCTTTCAACAACCAAAAAAAAAAAAAGATAATCACAACATTTGCATTCGTAAAATATAGTGGATACGTGCGTAAAATTCTTCAAATGCCACAACTCCGAATATTCGGAGTGAAAATTGAAAAAAAAAAAACAGAAATTCGGAGTAAATTTTTTCGGAGTCCGTATTCCGAACGTAACAATAATCCTTCGTATAAACTACGCTATAATATCTCGCATCTCATTACGATGTAAACATGTTAAACAGCGACGATCTACTGGATGCTGAATCCTTCCTGAATCCTTCAAGAATCTGTTCTAGCATAAAAGTTTTGCTATATTGTGTGCCACGGCAAACACAAATCTAGATACGTACATGTGCTTGCTAGTTCGATTCGCACGATGAAACGGAGTCCAAACTTTAACGCATCCCCTCTTGATAAGAGTGCAAAATCGGGGAAGAAGAAGTGAAAAGGCGTCCACAATCACTGGTGAAATCTCTACTCCTTGCTGTTTCCCGAAGGGGCACGATTCCATGTTTCCGAGCTTTCTGTTTTGGGCAGAAAAAAAAGCTTTCGTATATTTTCCCAACCCTTAACAAGCTACCAGATGGATGAATATTCGATTCATTTTCCAGGGGTAGGAACCCAAAAGATTTCAGCTCCAACTGGAAAAAAAGGACAATTTTCCCTATCGTAGTACTACAACTACAACTACTGCCGACATCCTATGAATTTCGTTCGTCTCTCGAAAATAAAAGCAACCCCCCCGATTCTATTGTTGATCGTGGGGTGGGTTAATTTTCGGTGAAACAACCATCTGGAACGGAAACTTCAATTTCCCGTCAAGTTAATAATGACACTCTAAAGCTATCAAAACGTTTGTTTTACCTGAGCAAATATACTTTACTTTAACAAGGACACCATCCTCCAGATCATTTCCAACCTGGTTGGCAGGTGGTTTCTGGGCCGGCTTTAAATGAAGTTATCATCTCAAGTGGTGCCAACGAAAAGTCCAAAATGACATTATTCGCAGGTGAAAAGGTTCGAACGATGATGAAAAGGCACTGAAATGAAACCCCTATACAAGGGGTAGTATATCCTTACGGAAATTTTGTATAGGTAAAATACTCTTTTGGGATGCCACTTTACGAGCTACGGGGGTAGAAACAAAACAACGACAAAAAATAAGCACATAGTAAACTTTAATTCAGTGAAAGTAACAGGATACTATCGAATCAGAGACTTATTGTCCATGGCAGGGACTTAAGAAGTATCGAGTTTTCTTTGATTGATCCTTTCAACTTTTTGGGGGTTGGTTTATGAATAAGAAATCGAAATTTTGCAAGTAGCGTGTGATTTAATACAGTTTTCCAAGAGTATTGTTTTTATTCATTCAAGTCCGTCGAACGACGTTGTTAAATAATTCACAAACAAAAAGTGTGGTGGGTTTATTGATTTGTAGATGGATTTTAATAAATATATTATGTAAATGCTTAAAGGGTATCTTAAAAATATTTAGTTTCGGATAAAATTCACATCTTTTCGTTTTGAACTGCTTAAGAATCAAGAATCAAACAATTCATCATTGAAGCTATGGCGGAAAGTATTCTTTTCACAGAAGAGAGTGTCTTATATTTTTTACCAAATTTTTTATAAATAATATTATAATTTTTAATATTATTAAAATATTAGATTTTTTGAATGCTTTTTGATATCTCAGGAAAGACTCATGCAAGAAAACTGAAACTTACGAATTTGTAAATGTACTATAGACGTAATTAACGCTAAAATAGATCAAATTTTCATTGGAGCACGAAGGTGGGCGAAAAATTTAAAAATAGTTTTTAGTTACATTTCCATGAATATATTCATATCTCTTAGGTACGTCGAGGTACGACATTACCTTGACTTCTACTAGCTCTTTATATGAGTACCAAGAAACTGTTTTTTCGAAATTCAACCCCTATGAGGGTGTAAACTGGTAGTATACGTTCTCACGAATTCCGATATATTTGTTAGGTCTAATGAAATACCGAGTTCGCTTTCACTTCTAAAGGATTTGAATATTATCGAAAAAAGATGATTTAAAATTTTTTCGGTATTTAACTCGATAGGTCATTGAAGATGTTGTACAAGTTCTCATGAATGCCGACAAATCTTTAGGGCTAATGAGATATTGTCTTCGCTTTTACTTCTATTGGCTTCATAAATAATAATCGAAGATTTAATTTCATAACTTTGAGATTCAATCCCTAAGAGGGTGAAAAATGATTGTGAACGTTTTTACCAATTCCGAAATATCACTTAGGTCTGATGAGGTGTGAAATGGTTTTTTTACTTTAAAGTGCTTTCTATATAATCGCCTAACAATCGGTTAAGAATTTTTTATATTCAACACCAAACGTTTTATGCCGATATTATATCGTCTTTATTTTTTTTTTTAAAATGAAAAAATTTGGAATAATAGATAAATATGTACATAACAAAAAAACCTTTTCAATAGTCTGGGCGCGTTTTATCTTGTAAATCGGTGTAGGTTATTAAGGTAAAAAAACAATTCGGAATCTATTCAGACCTAAGAGATTTGTCGGAATTCGTAGAAAACATGCATAATCATTTCATACCTACTTGTGTGTTGAACATATCAAAATTATGATTTGAAGTAGAAGCGAATTCTATATCGGATTAGACCTAAAAGATTTGTGGGAAAACCTTGACATCCCTTTTAATATCAAAAAATGGTTGAATTAATTTTTTGGCGATTATATTTAAAACTTTTAGATATAAAATCGAAGTTAATATCTCATAAGACCTAAGAAATATGTCGGAATTCGTAAAAACGTACCATCAACGACAATTTTTGACGATTGTATGACAATTTTTGCTTCATTTATGTTTCTTTTTAAATTTGAATATGATAAGTAATATTCAAACATATCCTACTCACAATTCGACACAAATTTCAGCAAAAAAAGAAGCTAAGATGAATTCAAGCTGAACGAGTAAAATCCAAGAAAAACGAATAGGAATTCAGATTTCCACTAGATATGTTAATTATGTGTTTAGGTTGCACTAAATTTCCATACTACCCTTAGGATGCGGCGATAAAACAATTATTAGTCATATTGCATATGCAAGGTTTTACACATTGAAAAATTTCGTTCTGATCCATGTAAATGTGGACTAAATTGCAGGTAATTCCGAGAAAAAAAATGCATTTATTAAATATCTCTTCAGCTTCTTTCTTTTTTTTTAAACAAAAAGACAAATAAAAATTCCATCCTAATTTCACACACCAAGTTTATCACATCCACACATCACCGATTCAATATTTACCTTCCATAAGGATAATTTCCATTTTAAACTACGGCTACCTCACAAGGGATGTGATGGCGTACATTGTTAGTACAGCTTATGGTACCTACCTTTAGGGGCAGAATACAGTCGAAAGGTAAAAGCGCCTAATGTCTATGCCTTCATCGTCCGTATCGCTTGGTAAGTTGTACCGACTTTAAAAAAAAAAAATTTCCTCCTTAAAACTTTTCACTGCACTAGTGAAAATGAGTTTCATCATTTTTCCTTAGGATAGTAGTCGGTAGTATCCACGTTAAAATTGTCTAGTTGTCTCCTGGTGTATTATAGCTTCGCTTTGCAGCTGCTGTTTATCTAGATAATTTAAAATAAATGAGTCTTCCTATTTTAGCAGTCTATTACGAGCTTGATCCTTATCCTTGAGAGATAAATAGCCGAGACCATCTCGAGAGCTCAGTACTACTCCACGCTGTTTTGCAAGAATGAATCTTCGGTTAGGTCCTGGGCTTTATATAAACTTACCAGAGTTATTTCCCCTCCCCCTTCCACACCTTCCCCCTCCCTTTCCCCGATGTCACGAAAAAGGACTTTGGCCTTTGGTTCAAAGCGAAGATGGTTCCCATCCTTCGGCTATACTATGGTCGAAAAACCGCCAAGAGCTCAAATGAATTGTTGCAGGTTTCGAGTTTAAGGATGTTTGGACAACAATTTAACTTCGAGATTCAGATAAGATTTAGGTGAGTTATTAATTGTAATGAAGTGTTACACTGAATGTTTTGGGGGTTTCTTTAATAAAAGCGATATTAAGGTAGTTGTGTAAAAAAAGGAACGACACTGGGTTTTTTTTAGTTCTTTACTGCATTGTGTACCTTCCTTCTGGGCAGAATATTGGGGTTGCAGTACTTTATCTGCTTTTTGCTTTAGTAAGTATTCAAGCTCACTAAGTATTGCGAAGCCAAAAGTTAATTTACCCCATATATACACGTAATGTTAATTTCAATTCCAATTTTAGATCTTTCCAGTACCGATCTGGCTGGGCACCTGTGCTGATTCGGGACGGTATTACACAGGCAACTCCTTCTTAATCCTTGCTGGTTTGACTCCTGAATAGATTTCAATGTAGGACCATGTGCTGAAGGATTTAGTTAATACTTTCAACTTAAGCAAGTCGATGCTAGAATGAAGTTAATAGAATTTTCTGGTCCAGGAAAGGAGAAATCTCTATTTTTCAAAAATTACATAAACAGAAAATCCACATACGAGTGGATTAAAAGAAAAAACGGGAGTTTTTCAAATTCTTTTTTTTGTTTCAAATTCGTTTTTGAAAAGATACTTTTTAGTGATTTATTGTATGTTCACGGTCCATTTTATTCATTAATTGAAAGAATTTATAAAATTTTACCAATTTAGAGAGTTTTGGTTTTGGTTATTTTTCGAAATTTGGCACATCGCATTATTTTGAGATTTTTTCTTTGGTTTTGGGTTGTGTTCGGTATTTAACCACAAATTTCCGGGATTGATCCGAAATTTTGAGCAGATATTATTTCGGTATAGTATAGTATAGAAAAATTTGTCTAGTCCATAGTTATTGCGTATTAAAAATTACCTATTCAGGGTAATTAAACGAGTTTTGAAGTTTAAATTGGATCTCCTGTAAAATTACCAAAATTACCAGCCTGCTAAACTTTGCTACGGTAACAGGGACCTTTGATTTGAACGAGGAACTCTCAACACAGATTGATACGCAAGCGCACCTACCTTAGGTACATTGGGTCTCCTTTTCATGTGGTATCGCTATGGACCCTCGAGGGTCTATGTAAGGCTATTAAGCCGCCACTGATACCAAACCTAACCCTACCAAAATTTGACGTGTTTTCCCACTGTGGTCTTCATATTCTTTAAGATGTCCAAAATTGTTTGTTACTTTATTATTTTAATAATAAATTACATTTGAGTGGTTCAGTGGAAGAGTTGCCTAAACCACAATTACTGCGAAATGAGGTATAGGACTCAAAACTTAGATTTAATTTGAAAAATCGGCCAACATTTTTGTCGCAACTTTATTATTTTATGGGTAGGAGTCCGAAACGTGTTTAATGCTGAGATGCGGTGTAGGTTACTATGCGACTGACAACCTAGAAAATAACATTCCAAATAACCTCCTAATTACTCGTTAGATTGTCGCATAGTACTCTACACCGGATTTCAGCATTATATCGTTTCGCACTTCTACCCATAAAATAATAAAGTTTCGCCCAGACTAGATTGTTGGCCGATTTTTTTTTAGTTTTAATTACTCTAGTAGCACATCTACATATGGGTACTAAGTTTCAACTTTCTAGCATAAGCCTTTTCTGATATATGAAAAACCACCCCCCCCCCCCCCCCGTACCTTGCTACCCCTATCAAAAATTTTTGTGGGATGTCTCTAGAGTAGCTCTATAGAGTTTTAAATTTTTATCTTTCTATTCTTTGCGGCTTTCGAGAAATCAAAATCAGAATTTTTGAATTTCCAATTTCCCACCATCACTCCCTGCACTCATACCCTCAAGATTTTTTCCTCCGCTAGAAGTCTACCGGTCCTAACTCCTGTAAAATTTTCATGATCATATATGATACAGTTTTTGAGATATATAAATTAAATTTTTTTAAAATTGATTGTCCTCACTTCCGCGCTTCACGTCCCCCCAAAAAATTTTTACATTCTGTAGACTTCACTAGTAGTTCTATACACAGAAACCAAATTTTATCTTCCTGGGATAATTGAGTCGAAAGATATTGTAATTCAAAGTTTTTTACCCCCCACCCTCATACTTCACCACCACCCTTAAAAATTTTAACTCTTTTTTAATCTCCTAGAATCTCTTAAGACAACTACAAAGTGTCAGCCGTCTGACATCAATCGTTCAGGAGATATGGATTTTAGAATGTTTCAATCCCAACTTTCAAGCGTTTTGGGCGCATTGTTTTCCCTCCCACTCGCAGACCCCTCAACCCCTATCAACTACGATTATAGTACTACATAGGTTCCAACTTTCAGCCTCCTAGCATAAGCGGTTCCTGAGATCTAGAAACCAAAATGTTTCATCTAAAACGCTCCCCCTCCTTCCCCCTCACAACCCCACACCTCCAAAATATACCACTCGTAGGGGTTCACCCATTCTACCTACCATAAAAATTTCAGGTTAATATCTCAAGGAGTTTGAGAGCTACGCGCCTGCAAACAGTTTTGCATACGGCGGACGGCGTCTGTGGCGCACAGACGGATATTTCTTTTTTGCTTTTTTGGGGTTTATTAGTCCTAAAACTTAAAAATAAAAAATTTCTGGGTAGCAAATATAACATATAATTGGTCACCTTTAGCTGGGTGGGGGTGTGAGAGCGTATGGAACGGGGGTGGAGGGTTGTTTTTCCTTAAAAATCGGTAATTTAGATAACAAAAATTTCAACTAACCATTGTCGTTCGGAAGGTGGAGGGGGGGGGGGCAAAAAAAATTATTGGTGAAAATGGGATGCATATATTTTCACGATTTTCGTCATATCTCTTAGGTGTTCTGATTAGATATTGAATAACTATTTACTTTTTACTACAGGCTTATTTTAAAATCGCCTAAACCCATTTTCAAGTTTTTATCCTTTTCAACACCTAAAAGAGTACAAAAGGGTTGAACACGTTTTCACGAACTCCGTCACATCTCTTAGGAGTGATAAGACATCGAATTAGTTTTACTTGCTCGGGCTTTCTTTATATTGTTCTAAAAAGACCTTTCAGGAGTTTTGGATGTTCAACCTCCAAGTGAGTGTAATGGGTTTTTATACGTTTTCCAAATTCGTCACATCGCTTAAGTCTGTCGAGGCTACAAATTGGTTCTTACTTCTATGGGCTTTTATTGTATGAATAATGTATCTACTGAAATCCGAGTTAGACCACTTGGCTTTTTATATGTTTAATGGGTTAAAAATCTATATTTTAGATATTTTTACTTCTATTCTAAGAACAAAATTAACTATTTAAAAAACCTACTAATCTCAATACAACTGATGACTATGACTTTGACCGCATTCCAGAGTATAATCGAATTAAGTAATTCATGTGTTATATGTGGCAGTGGCGTAAGCATTATAGCGCGACCCCATTTTAACCGCATCCCGAACTTTGGCTCGGAAAATAATAAAGTTTCGCCTAGACGGTTGGTCGATTTTTTTGGTGTTTTCCCTATTTTTTTGCTAGAAGATTTTATTGACATATTATGTTCAGATGTAAAAAAGAGGACCACCATTGAGTGGGTTGTACGAGCAAATAGAAGCTATAAGTTCATTACAGACTGAATTTTTTGATTAAAACAGACATGAACTGAAGGGGCTTTCATCCTCCTCAATCACCAATATGTTCATATCAACCTTAAACTCTCTCGGTTTCCACTTTTTCCCCAACTGTTTTCAACTTGGAAACGATGTTTCCAATGGTAGATACATTATCGAAACTCGACATCTCAAAATTATTGTTTTACACCTGCGAGTCTGCATTGTAAAGATCACTTTGCAGTTGTCATCAAATCACAGCGCCAAGGGAAACAACTCTCGGATTGGTGTTCAAATGACGAAAACTCGAGAACGGTGTCGATAACTACTGAAATATATACTGAATTCAGTAACACCACCCTGACACATTCTGTAGATTTCTTACCTTCTGTTCGAAACGATTCGTTTGCATCGTAACTGATTTAAAGCATCCCTGACTGCGATATCGGTTTTATAAAAGCAGAAGACATTTCAAAGGTAACATCTAGGCGATAGATGGTTTTTGTGTTTCGAAAATTTCTTGTCTGTCGGGCACTGAAGAGAGTCGTAAGGAAGGCCAAGAAGGAAAGAAACTTCTACAGCCCCAACGCACCCCATATGGTTGGATACTATACACGATTCGGTCGAACAGATGATTGGTGAAAAGAAAATTTTTCCTTGTGTTTTTCATATTTTCTAGGATTTTTTTACGTAAAAAGGAGGAGCAGAGGCAGAACAATGTCAGTTGGTTCTATTCTGTTTCCGTATAGAATGGCTTTGATGTGGTGTCGGTATAGTGAAAAGGCAAAAGAAAAGCTCTATGCTATTTTCTTTTGGCGGTGTTTTTGTTTGTGTTTTTTATTATTATTCAAGCTGTTGGCATGGCTGCAATCTTTTTATATATTTATGAGTTGATTTTGTTTTATGGTAAGATATGATGCATACCAATAAGGCAATAAATTGCCACCATGTCGAGAGATTGGAATGAATGTAAGAAGCAAAAGCCTGCGGTTCAAAGTTGAGCTACTGTTCTATATTTTTCCTTTTATTTTCGATGGTGTTGTTTTTCCGGACCAATTTTTTCCCGAACATACACATGATTTGATGGTTAATGATGCTGCCTTTCGATGGTTTTGATTATCATGATATTTTATTATTCATTTTTATTGTTTAGAAGTTCGAAGGTTGGTGGAAGAGATCGATTTCTTTCAGTTCGGTTGATTTACGACCTCATCAATTTTTTATTCGAATATTCATTAAAATAAGATTCGGGGGTTCAATAAAAATTTCCGATAATAGATCATGCGATTTTGGATTATTGTCAATTGAAGGTTTCTCAAGAAACATCGTTCCTGTGATTTAATAATTTTACTTACATATATATAAATGAAAAAACTCGTAAGAAATATGTCGGAATTCGTGAACACGAGCACGAGGGGTTGAATATCAAACATTTTTTAAAAAAAGTTCCTAGGAGCATTATAAAGAGTCCGGAGATGTAAAATTAATTTCACCCCATGACATACCTAAAAGATATGACAAAATTCGTGAAAATATGAAAAAAACTTTTTCACTGACAGCTTTTCTGCTCCACCTCCGTACTCCCATTAAAAACTAAACTTTTTCTTTGCGTGAATTACTTCTGTAGTAGATCTATATTAACGTACTGAATTACAAATTTTTATCCTGAGCCCAAAAATCCACACCCACCCTCTTTGCTTTTCACCCCTATCGAACATTTTATTTTTTTCTCTGGTGGTTCTATAAATTTATGAAATTTTAGCATACTAATCTTTGCGGTTTTCGAGAACATCCCATCATCACCCCTACACCCCACCCCATAATTTTTTTCTATGCATTTAAATTTTAAAAGATCTTATCTGGTATGGTTCTTGAGACATATAAATTGATTTTTTTTTCATTGCTCTCTCTCCTTTTATTAAAATATAACAGAGTAAAATTTATCCTAATACATTGAACATTTTGCAGAAAATTTTAGTGTTTATCTCTTGTAAAAATCCATTTAGACCTACTAGTGTGGCAAGACAATATATTTAGATTGGAAAAATTATTTTATAAAAAAATCTGCCAATGGTCTGGGCGAAACTTTATTATTTTTCGGGTCAAAGTTCGGGAGCGGTCAAAGTCGTGTACATCATGAGTTGAGATTATTATATTTTTGATTTCTTGGAACATTAATTTTGTTCTTAAAATAAAAATATTTAAAATAGAGATTTTTAGCCGATTAAACATTGAAAAAGCCCATGTTTGGTATATTATGTTCACTAAAAGCCAATAGAAGTAAAAACGAATTTGTTGCCTTATCAGACTTAAGAGATATGACGAATTGTTAAAACGTATACAAACCCATTACTTCCACTTGGGGTTTGAATTTCGAAAAAATTGTGAAAGAGGTTTTTAGACGATTTCATAAGAAGAAACTTCATATCTTCTGAGACACGAGGGATTTTAAAAAGTATGTGAAAACCCTTCACACCCCCTTGGTTCTTGAAATTCGAAAAATAGTGAAATTGGTTTTTAGGTCATTGCATCAAATGCCGTAATAACCGATTTTATACCTAATTAGAACTAAGGGATGGCAAAAATTGTGGAAACATATGCAAACCCTTGTGGGTTGAATATCCAAAAATTTAAAAATTGGTTTGTGGGCGATTATATAAAAAGTCCGTCGAAGTGAAAAGCGATCTAATATCTCATCAAACCGAAGAAATATGTTGAAGTTTTAAAAAGCATACAACCCCCCTACACCCCTTAGGATTGAATTTCTAAAAATACTGAAATTGACTTTTTGGCGTTTATATAGGAAACCTTAGGAAGTAAAAATGAATTCGATATATCATCAGCAATATGTAAGAATCTGTGAAAACATATGCAACCTCCTTACACCCACTTGGGGTTGAATATCCAAAAATCCTGAAAGGAGTTAATAAAGAAATATGAAAACAGAACGAGAAAGTTAAAACCAATTCAATTTCTTATCACTTCTAAAATATATGATGGAATTCATGAAAACTTGTTCAACTCTTTTATACCCTCTTAGGGGCTGAAAAAGGAATAAACTTAAAAACGAGTTTTAGGCGATTATTACGCAAGCCTATGAAAGTGAAAAGATATTCGATATCAATCAGAAATGGCGGATAAGGCAGAATTCGTGAAAAGTACACAGCCTCTTTACACCCTCTTAGGGGTCGAATTTCAAAAAATCCTGAAAACACTTTTTAGGTATTTATATAAAGAAGCCGTAGAATAAAAATGAATTCAATATTTGGAAAGACCTACTAGATATGACAAAAATCGTTAAAATATATGCATTCTCCTTTCACTAATAATTTTTTTCGCCCCCCCCCCCCTTCCAAACGCTAATGGATAGTTGAAATTTTTTTTTATCTAAATTACTTTCCTAGTTGATTTACATACACATACCGAGTTTCAAGTATAAGCAGTTCTATAGATAGCAAAAACACCTTCCACTTCCGTACCATACCACCCCTATAACAAATTATATTTTTCCAACATGCTACTGCTACATGTCTATCCACGTACCAAGTTTCAGTTTTATATCATTATAGGTTCTCAAGATATAAAAATCGGAACTTTTTCTTATTCACCCTCACCCTCTATACCCTCACCCACAAACTTGATTGGTAAAAGTTCTAAGCATCTATCTTACACTGTTCTTGAGATATGAGATGTGATTTTTTAGAAAAATTCTTATCCCCTTCACTCCCATGCTCGACCTTCCTCTTAAAAAAATTTACTATTGTTAAACTTTATTTGTCAATCTTAATACAGAAACCTAATTTTAATTTTTTAATTTTTAAAGTTTTTCATCCCCCACCCCCGCACGCCACTGACCCCACTCAAAAATTTGTTTCCGGTCTATTCTCCTAGTACATCTACAGATGTTC
Source organism: Beris morrisii (assembly GCA_951812415.1). NCBI lineage: Eukaryota > Metazoa > Arthropoda > Insecta > Diptera > Stratiomyidae > Beris > Beris morrisii. The sequence goes on from OX638311.1 coordinate 24,893,477, forward strand.
ATTAAGTTTTAATTTCGTGACATTAACAATCTAGGAGATATGGATTTGAAAATGTCTCAATCTCGGCTTTCGAACGTCTTGGACGCATTATTATTCCCCCCACTCCTTCACCCTTTTCAAAATAGTGCTACAGCTTTTCACATAACGTTAAGCTGGACGCCTTGATCCACTCTCCCCTACTTTCTGGATTGACTGATTGGTCCATTAATAACTTCATTTGTTCTAAGCTGTGCAGTTTTGCCGTGTCATGCTACAGGAGTTTAGTGCACAATATTACATAGCGTAACGAATTTACTTTTTATCTAATTGGCTCCCAGCTAAAAAGTGTATTTAGCGCTGAATAACTAATAGCTCTATCTCCACGAATAAGTTAATTATCCGTTCCGTTAACAATCAACTTTTAAGAATATCCTGAAAGAAGCTTCACAGCCCGGCAGACTATTCTGTTATACTACCTCAAGTCTCCCCGCATAGAAGGTCGTTACCAGCTCCGTCCGTAGTAATTGGCGCCCAACGTAGGGCTCCATACTAAATTGTATAATAAAGAGCATTCTTTTCACACTAGCTCAATATGCCAATTTCCTATTTGGTTGCCACAATACTGCTCGAAAAAAATTAGAAGCGATCCTAACAGGCAACGATAACCTTTTTAAAGCCAGCAGTCCTTTTCCATTTAATCCGAAGACAGACTGCTGCCACAACTGGCGCTTCGTAGTTAATGCTTCCTTGTAGCGTCGGTATTCTTAATCTTTACGATTTTTGCTCTAATGGCCCCGAAACGAAATGCCTACCCATTAAAAACACAATCAAACTAAACCGTAGAAAAAATCTTCCAGGATATTCAGAAAACATTAATTTCACCACGGAAATTAAACTACAATTTGTTCAATAAGTTTCTTAGCTTTAAGCGCCTCAATATCGATAAAATATTTCTCGTGTATATCCACTAAATTCGAATTACATGCCGTACGGAATATAATTCCACTGTACGAATGCAATAAATCTTCATTGAAGTGAAATATTTAGGTCTGATAAAAACCTCGTCCTCCTTACGCAAAAAAATGAGTGGAAACTCTCCGTCCATCTCCTTTTCGGATGAAATTTCGAATATAGCGAATTCAGCATTGTATATTGGAAAATCGTTGAAAATGCGTGGCTGAGTTGAAAATAGTTATGAAAACTTTTCGAGAACAATAATATTCTTCTATGGCATCAAGTTGGCTTAAATCGTTTCGACTATACCACCACACCCCGTCTATTGAGTTGAAGGGTTGAAAAGTTTACGATTCCGACCGACTGATGCCAATGACTGTATAATTTGCTGTATTTATGGTCATAAAGTTGCTAAAACTCCATCTTAACTGGTGCCTTCACGCTATAGAAAATTTTATGGTTAGTGAAGTTTCGACTGGTTTATGATTTTTGGGACTTTAACTTGACCGTTGTCTACTGACCGAAAAAAAGGAAAAAGGACACATGACTGAACTTTAACTTTTCCGTTTTGTTTGCACTAGTGTACACCAGGCCCAGTCGATTTGAGCAAAACTGGCAAGTCTAACTTCTAGTACTACAACTAAAATTGGGCTCCAATTCCCGGTACAAGGATGATGTCTCCTTTTATTTTTCCATCCCCTTTAATTGAAAGTAGTGAACTGACCACTGGCGAAAGGCAAAAAAATCCATGAAACGCTCAGGCAAATCGTATGGACGTTTCGTGGCCTTCTGTGGTCAGCTCGGGGGTAAATAAAGGGGCACAAATAAAAGAATGGAGGGATGAAAAAGTTTACACCGAGACCAATCATTTCTGGCCTCGGGTACAAATCGTACAAAGTCAACAGAAATTTTCCTTCTTGTTCGGATTTTTTTTCTTCGTCAATGTGATATCGTTCTTTCACAGCTGCTTGTGTCAGGCGACAGCGTAAAATTCTTTTCAGAAAGACAAATGTTAAATCCTTTAAACTAACTTAACACAAATAGAAAGATCTGTAAGATGGAACTGCTCGAACTCTTTATTTCTTTCTACGTAACCGGTTAGTGGCAAGGGGTTTTCAAGAAAGAAAATGAAATTTGTGGAAAATTATGCTGGACGTGTAATTCGAAAGAATATTTGCTCTAATTCTCTGCAATAGGACAGTTTGTTTTCTAATAAGGAATCGGGGTCGTGGCTTTTCCTTCATACTTTTCTGCTGTGACAATTGTTTCAATTTGTATCGTATGCGGTCAGCTCTAAGTTAACACAAGAAATGGTTCAGTTATTTTATCGGAACAGTAAGGATTAATGCGATTAAATCGGTCGCTCCTAAGAACAATTTCAATTATTTTCGTGGTGTTAATACAATAGAGCTTAATAATTTTGTATTTTGTATAATCGATCAGAAAGCTGTTGGTTTCCATAAATCAAAAGAAAATTAACAATTTGCTTAACCACCGAATTTTCCGAAATCCATTAGTGAAAAACGCGCTGTTTCGGACACAGTGGCCATTATTGGAGGTCCAGATAATTTTTGATGCGAACCGCTTTTTCTGATTTGCAGTAATATTCAAAAATTTGTGAAAACGTTTTTTAGGTGATTAAACAGAAAGCCCTTTAAAGTAATAAACAGTTCCATATTTCAATCTCTAAATCAATTCATACATGTAAATCATAATATTTATTGCTGGCAATAAAGAAATTTGAATTTGAATTTCATATTTCGTCAGACCTAAGTGATATGTCGGAAATCGTAAAAAAGTGCTTAATCTTAAGGACTGAATATCGCAAGGCCCTGAAATTCATTTCATCATTACATATATAGCCAATAGAAGTAAACTTGAAGAACACTTATCACTTGCTATGTGGTTGAATACCAAAAATGGTTTTTTCCGTGATTATATTTAAACCCGTTTGAAGTAAGAATATCTCATTAGACCTAAGAAGTATGTCGGAATTCGTGAACACGTACACAACGATTAACCTAATCTTTAAGACAGGGGTTCAATAAATTCAAAATTTGGAAAACGGTTTCCAAACGATTATATAAGAAGTCCGCAGAAGAAAAATTTATTTGACACCTCGACATACCTAGAAGAAATGACGAAATTCGTAAAAATGTAGAAAAAAAGTCTTTTTATGGACAATTTGTTTGCCCCACTTCCATACGCCAATAAAATTATGAACTTTTTTTGCTTAAATTACTGAAAAATAATAAAGTAAAATAATCTACCCTTATCCCTACGAAAAATTTCTGCCATTGACTTTTGTGTACTCAAAGGATAAAGGAGTGTGAATATTGCTTATGAAGAGAACTATGCTTTTAGCGCAAAACCAATTTGAAAAGATTATGACTTAAAAAAAAATTGTTTAAGGACTTTTGTATGGCAGAAATACTGAAGCCAGGGACGATATTTTACGGTAATGAAATTAGCATTACAAATTGTATTTAATGGCTGAATGTTAAATTTGAATATATTTGGACCAAAAAAAATAATTAATGAAGGAATCCAAGGTTTAATTCACAACGCAGTACATAATATATTTTCGTACGAGGTTTTTGTTGCATGCGGTACAAACCTTGAAGTTAAACAGACATAACCGACTTGACTTAAGGGGGTACATCCGAGTAGAAAGCAGAAAACATAGGTGAATTTTAGAAATTATTATCTCAAAAACTATTTGCTCAATTTGATCCAGGTTGGTTTTATTTGAAAGTATATATGTTGAGGTACGCTCATAATTTTTTTTTATAAATATATATCAATCAGGGGCGCTGCTGTCAGGATCGGCGTAAAGAAAGTCCGTCGCTCGCACGCTCTGCGGTTCCCAAGATTACATGCAGGCGGTTGATTCAAAACAAAAATTTCAAAAAGATTCTGAAAATGTAAAGTATGATGCTCTTCGCTACGTAGGAGTTTTTGCAAAAAAAAAATTTTCACGAAATGGCGGCCGATTGAACTTGATTTTCAGTTTTAGACCTCAATTATCGACCTTTCTGGCTTGATAAAAAAAAAAGTAAATAAGTTAAAAAAAAAAACCTACGTAGCGAAGTAGAAAACCTATCCAAAAATATTATGTGAAATTTTGGAAGCAATCGGTCAAGCCGTTTTCCAAAGATTTTGGGGACCGTCTTTGAAAAGTATGTTTCGAGATAATCGCGTTTGAATGCCGCTCTATATAGAGAATTCATGAAGGTCCCATTCCGGTTAACTGCCCATAACTTTTACAATTCTTGGAATTTCAATATGAAATTTACACACAATATTCTTAAGACTGCAAACTTTAAGATGAGTGAAAAAAAAATTTTTGAAATAAAATAAATTTCTACTCGTATGTACCCCCTTAAGCTAGGAACAAAGTTTAGTATCTCGACTATAGCTACAGCATACAGAACTTTTGATTTTTTGCATTACAATTTTGTAATTTGCAGCTTGTATTTTCGGGAACACTGTTCATCAAACTCGAAGTGAGAAACGAGTAATCAACTAATTAACTTATTAAACGTTTTTGAGTAAAACTTAAAGATATGTACAAACTGGCGCAGCCGGTAAACATTTCTTAAAAACGTAAATGTAGACAAGTAAAGGTTTAACGATATGATGCATGGGACTAATTTCTTCATTCAATTCTGAGAGGGAAATTGTATAATAGATCAACATTCCGAATATTTCTAATAAAATTGTGTACTGATTTTTAAGACTAGGTACGAAAACGTGAAAATATGAAATTGTAGGTTCAAATTTTCAGATTGTTATTATTGTAAGCAAATAAAAAAAAATCAATACCAATATATCGACAGCATATGGAACAGAAAAGTGTATTTCTTTTTTTGGTACAAAGGACATCGAACGTACTTAAATTTTTTATTAACTTTTGGCAGTCGGTATTTGGATTTATTGTTTATTATTTCTGTTTTTGAATACTATATATTCCTTTTACTGTCATCAGTAATGATTCCGTAAATCTTGAAAGCAGTGAGAGCAGAAATGTTCTCCAGAAAATAGCCTAGTTCCTAGCCTGGGACATTAATGTAAAAAAATTATGAATTGTCAAAGGTAATGTTTACGAGTATGAGCATTTCTATGAATGTTTCAGTAATATATTGATCCAGTATTACATTTCGCGCTGGGCTATGCCCCGCTTACTATTAACGTTATTACCTAAAAGTTTAATGATATTCTAAAAATTTAATGATCCTCTAAGATAAATGATTGTTGTAAATTTTGAAATTGATCTATAAGTTCGCACTAGCATCATTAAAACCGATTTAAAATACTATTCCTATGCGAAGCCATAATTCATGAATGAACAATATATTTTTAGAACAACCCAAACAATAAATAGAAAGATTTTTTTTCGTTTTAAATCCAGACTTTTTAATTTAAATTTTTTTTATCCAGGATTCCATTGTTCTTAATTTTTTTCTCACACGTTTCAACGGTGTAGACATCACAAATAGAATATTTTTCCGCTAAAACTAAACAAGTGGAATTTCTTTTCATACTTCTAGCCCTGTAAATGATTTTTTCTGAATAGCCTGATTTATATTCGTAAGCTAATGGAAAAACGAATATAGAACGCTTACCATGAGTGGAAAATACAGTATCTACCGTAACTCGAACGTTATTTTCATAAAATTGAAAATTTGATATGGAAAGTTTTTATGATTCTTAGAAGCAGTCAATTTAATATAGACGAGTTGAAACAATGTTCGAGAGTAGATACTTGCGAAGTATATCGGAAAGTGCTTCACAGAAAAATTCCTGTCTGAAACTGATAAAGAATTTCATGAGAAGAAATAGTATCGACTTTCAAAATATTCCGAATTAAAAATATACATTCTACATACGGAGGCAAAATAGAGCGATGTTGCGGAGATATGCCCGTTAGATATTTTTTGCAAACTATCATGCCATAAGAACGTTGCAAGATAGAAGGACTCAACTTTGATGTAAAGTAAGCTTAATGGTTTTAAGTTCCTGGAAACTCGAAAAAACTCCTTGAAATCATAATAAATGGGATGGAAACGTTTTTGGGATAACGAAAATAACCAAATTTTTTCATACAAGGCAAAAAGTCAATCGATGTCAACCCTAACTAAGACGACTTATGGAAGTTTTTACCTCATCGTAGAAAATTAATTTAATTTAATTTTTAACAAAAAATCACACATTACATATTCTAAATGCCGTCATACAGTTATTGAAAAAATACTATACCATATTATATCCACATGGGGAACCAGTTGTATCATAATTTTTAAAGTTTAAAAAAACAACAACAAGAGTAGCAAAGATTTAAATCTACCGCCCCACAACAACACTGCTCTCAAAAATTTGTAAACTATCTTAAGACATCCTACAGGAACATATTGCGGAAAATGTGCTTACTACTTCGGAATTAATTAAAATTATTCACTAAGTTTCTTGTGAATTTTACGGAAAGAAAATGTGTAATTCTACTAAGTACTTACTTACTAGACTCGAGCACAGAGTACTATGACACGTACGTTATTTAAAGTAAATTCGAAACATACCTGAAAGGAACAAAAATATTGCTTAGTAAAAGTAAAGTTTGTTGAAATAAAATTAGATTTTGTTAGTATAATTCGGTTTTAATTGCAAAGTTATTATCTTTACTTGAACAACATTTTTTGCTTGACATTTTCATATGCAAATCTGCCAACAGTCCGGGCGTAACTTTATTGGTGTTTCGGTTGAAGTCTGGAATGCGTTTTTTCTGAGATATGGTGTAGGTTACTTCGCGACTGAAAACTGAAAAAATTACATTCCAAATAGGCTCCTAGTAATCAGTCAATCGCATAGTTACCTACACCGCATTGCAGAATAAAACGAAACTCTATATAGCATTATTCCTAAGGAATATGTCGGAATTTGTGAAAACGTACACAACAACTTTACACCCCCTTCAGGGTTGACAAAAAAATTGAGAGAGGTTATATCCAGAAAGTATCTTGAGATATGAGTCGTGGTTTCACAGTCAATGTACCTTTCGTGCGATGCCTAGGCTCTTTTAACAATTTTATATCATATTTATACATTGTCCTATTGAAACAAAAAATTATATTTTTCAACTTTGTACCACATGCCGTTCGTGAGATGTAAATAATAAATTGGTGTCTCCAAAAAATTATTTTTTCAATACTTGACTCATATATTTGTACGTAGGTATTTGACTCCAATTTTGTAGAAAAGGGTGTTTGCGAGATACGAGATGGAAAATGTTTGGGTTTAAGCCCTCGAGCGATCAAGAAACACTTTATTGCCCTCCTAGTATGTAGTATAATATATGATCACTTCTTAAGTGTCCGGCACTTGATTGACAACTTTTTAAGGGATGATTCCTTGACATATTTTGAGAAAATAAATTTTTTACAGGATGGGTTAATTTTTAATATCCGCAAGGATACAGTGTAGTAAAGGAAAGTCTTGCCGACACTTAGTCTCAGTCACATAAATCACATTCAATATGTTGTAGCTTGTTTTTAAAAGAATCGATTCACCGTACTCAATCTTGAGAAATTTACTACAAAATACAAATTCTGTGATCGATTTTATTTTCTCAGAAAACCCCATTATTAAAATTTTGTTTTGTCCTCCCCTGAACCCGCACGCAAATGCTCACCCAATGCTCCCCTCAAAATATTATTATACTCTAGATGAAATCATATAGAGTATTATAAGTTTAATCCAGCCCAAAAGTTTGTAACGCATAGAACCAAGCCTCGGACGAAAAAAAGTTATATATTATTTTTTGTTTATTTGTGGCTAAAAACCTCAAATCCGCCTGACGTCCGTCCGTCCGTCCGTCCGTCCGTCCGTCTGTCCGTTAGCACGATAACTCAAGAACGCCTTCACCTAGGATCTTGAAATTTTGAATCTGGATGTTTGGTTGAATTTGTAAGGCTAAGTTCGTTAACGGGCAAAATCGTCCTACTCCTTCGGGTAGCTGCCATACAAAATGTCCTTAAAACACGTGTTCAAGAATATTGGTCGATAACTTCAGAAGGGTTTAAGCTACGTCTTTGAAATTTTGTATGTGTTATTTTTCCAATAGTTGGAGCTAAATATATGATTATGAAGAAAATTCTTTTAGTCCTTCGTGTAGCTGCCATACAAATATCCTGTCAAAATGTATTCACTTAATTTACAAAACTCACAATAACTCAAGTAATCTTTTAGCTACGAATTCGGAATTTTGTACAAGTTAGTTTTGAGTGAAAAGGAAGTCGGAGTTTACTAATCAGCGAAATCCTTTTACTCCTTCTGGTAGCTGCCATACAAAATGTCCTTAAAACACGTGTTCAAGAATATTACCAATAACTTCAGAACGGTTTTAGCTACGTCTTTGAAATTTTGTATGTAGTATTTTTTTATTGGTTTGAGTTAAATGTATGATTATGAAGAAAATCCTATTAGTCCTTCGTGTAGCTGCCATACAAATATCCTGTCAAAACGTATTTACGGAACCCGCTATAACTCAAGTAATCTTTTAGCTACGAATTCGGAATTTTGTACAAATTAGTTTTGAGTAAAAAGGATGTTTGAGTTTACTAATCAGCGAAATCCTTTTACTCCTTCTGGTAGCTGCCATACAAAATGTCCTTAAGACACGTGTTCAACAATATTTTTCGATAACTTTTGAACGCTTCAAGCTACGAATTTGAAATAGTTCCAAGGAAAAGGATAAATATGTAAGAAATCGAGTGAGTCCTTCCTGCACCTCCCATGTGAAAGTCCTTTAAAAAGGACATTTTTTTCGATGACTTACCCAGTTCAAGGTATGAAGTTAAACACTGAATATTGTCTTTTAGTTTTGAGTAGCAATCTAATAGCAGTCCTTAATAAAGGACATACAACATGCACACACGTAATTATACTTTATCCCCAACTACAATATAAATCGGAATTCAGTATTCATCTAGAGTATTATACGATTGGCTTGCAGCCGATCGTGACTGCAGTATGTTTTTTTTTTAAAATCGCGCAGTATGGATATAAATACATTTATACACCAAATTACAGCTTCCTAAATTCTTGAGATTTAAAAAATGGATCGAATTCGTATTTTTTTCTTTTCAAATTTAACTTTTGTTTCCCCATTAGATGAAAAACAATTTGACTATTGAAGCATAAGGAAGGATTCTTTTGATCAGATTTTATATTTGTATTTGATTCGGCCCCAAAAGTTCGAAACGCATATACAACAGTGCCTCGAAAAGATGTTAATGCAAATAACAAAACAATAACTTCCACCAACAAGGAAATGATTTGCAATTATTTAAATAGAACAGCGTTTGTATTGCGGCTACTATTTGCATTTCCAATAAGCCCACGTTGGGCGCCAGGTTAGCAATTTGTTCTCAGAAAAGAATTAAGATATTAAATATTAATTAAGACCAAAATTGAACGAAGGAGGAACCTAAGCTCAACTCTTAATATTAAGTTAATTGGAAAAGTTTGTAAATTTATTTCTTGTAAATTCTGAAGGGCTGTTTTTGTGTGGTACGTTAAAAAAGGGAGGTTATCTTCTTTCAGTCAACCCGTCGGTTCTAAATCTTAATTTTAAATTTAAATCTTGCGCGCAAGTTTAATACCAATAGCAAGACTCTTCTCTGCCAGGCCAAGTTCCGGGACAACATCAACCGAGTGAGACCACTTCCATCTAAGATCTATTTATTTTTTTATCCAGAGAAATCGACAATTTTGCGTCTTACATAACGATACTACAAAAAATCTACCACAAATGAAGACAATGAATTCGGAAAAAAAATTAATGCGCTTAATTTATCTCAACCAAATAATGGCCAATTTCATCATTATTTCACCAAATTAATTGATTAATTATAGGCAGAGTAATTAGCGGTACTTGTAAAACGTACACCTTTGATCTATTAAAAGTTATAGCCTATAGTATAAAGCAAATTATATAACTGAAACGGCTCCTATCGCAAAAATCACAAGCAATACTTAAAATCAAAACATAACTTTTCGTCCAGAAATATCCAAGGATCATTACAGGTTAAATGTCTATCCAGCCGAGTTAAGATGTTATGTCGTTCCTTCAAGACATCGCTATAAGTATAGCTTTTTTTACAGAAGATCCAATACATTCGATTCCATTGCATAGTCTTTTGAAAATTTCGGTAAATTGCCATTGACGAGGTTTTTATAATACCCGGCCATCTTAAAGATGCTTCTTGGTTCACTAAAATTTTCTTTATATCGATTTACAATCCCCTAATAATGGGGATACTTTGTGTAACTGTTTGTGGCCACAATTTTATGATTTTTCGTAATAGAGGGTGAGAGCAAAATGCGAAACGAATGACGGCAAATACCACAGTCGAACGCTAATAATCCGATCAGCAGAAGAGTTCGGGAACGAAGGGTCTGTATTCCGATTTTCACCTCCCCACTGGCTTCTTCCGGACAAGGACGACTCGGAAATGTTAGCATCAGTATGAGGAAACGAAAACATTACACGATCCATAAAATCTTCTTATGGGGGGGTTGGAGAGTTTCCACCATTTGTGTACATAACAATCTTAGGAATTGAAGCTCCACATGTCGGTTAAGGGATGTATGCCACCAGAATGCAGGGAGTTTTGTAGACAAACAACAATTTCAGGCTGGTTACTTTATGTGACCGGGTTCACTAAGGATTCTATGGCGCAACTTACATTTGATTCCGTTCGTATATTCGAATACCTTCGTATTCGGAACATCATACCCCCCGTAGTATCTACCGACTCAGTGTACTTAATGTAATGGCGTCTATTTCGAAGACTAAAGTGTATCGTTGTGTAGACGATTTGCGGTCAAAGATGGGGTTGTTATTTCGGCATAGCGTTGAAAGCGTTTCGAAGCCAAATTGACAATTCGGAGGAAATGAAAGAACTTCTTTTTTATTTTGCTATTGATAGAGCAGTGAATTTGAGACTACATTTAGCTGGTTGTGAGAACAAATAGCAACGGTAGTAAAGTTTTAGGATAGTGTACAATCGTTCAAGGAATCGCCAGTAGTTAGTAGTACGCTGTAACGTACTAAAAAAAATCGTTCACCAATGTTTTGACATGAGCTAAAAATCAATCATTCGATAGATAATGATTTAAGCTTGTATATCACTGTATGCCACGCTGTCAAATATTGTACTATTCTCGCTGACAATTGCAGTCAGATAGTGTAATATTATAGTAAAATTTTTGTTTGGCACATTGTATTTTTGCTCTACAAAAAGTTTGTTTTAAGGGAAAAAATTTTGACAGAACTTTTTGTTAAATTTTTTCTGTCAAATATATGACAGCAAGTCATTCAGTGTAATTCTAGCTTAAGTATCTACTGCAAAAGATTGAATGGTTTTTGGAATTAAAAAAAATTTTGCTTCATATTTTTTATATTTTTTTTAGGAATGTGTTGTTACATGTACCCTAGCAACTCGCACAACTCAATGACATCATTTACGGTGAGAAATTCAAGCCTGCCAATATCCAACCGTATCATGAAGAAATTTCTCCGGGTTTTTTCTCTCTTTTCTCACATATTCTCCGGAACATTTCCCACGTACCAGCGAACATGCTGGAAATCTCTCGTCTTAATATAGGCAGTACCCAAGCGCTGCAGAACTTTTACACGTACAATTTTTGTTACGATGAAGGCGAGACGACGGTCCGTTCTACGCGAAAATGTTTGTAAAGCGATTTGGATTGGTAGCTGTGATCGAGTAGTACATAAAATCGGAAAGCGTTGCTAGTTGTGCGAATATTTGTGATTTTTGAAAGCGAATTAATAAAGTGTTTTCATTTCCACTGATTTACGAGTAAAAGGAATTGTACTTTAATTGAAATCCAAGCAAACCCCTAGGCCGCAACAGTATTATGACCAACAAAAAAATGGCTAGTATTAGGCGGACTTGGATTACACTACTTTTCAAAACTAACAATTAGGTCATTGTAGATTAGATTAGATTTCATCGGAGGCGGAGGGATTCCTCCAAGCACCGCGAACAGTGGTTATTGTACTATACCTCATAGGTCTTTCTCCAGTTTCAACCTACAGGTCCGCTTTATTTCTCTTAGGAATTTATCTAGTTGGTGTAGGTCATTGTAACGAGAACAGGCTGTTTTTGTTCCATTCATCCAGAGTAATAAATTCACATGATTTTCATGACTTTTATCCCAATATTTCTTATGGATTCCAGTCAGGTTCTAAAGTCATACAAAACCAAAAAAAAAGTATCATGCCAAAAAAAAAGTAGTATAATTATTCTAAAAGATAAATAGATCACTGACCGGCAGCGAACTTTTATTTCGAATCCAAAGTTTATTTCGAAATTCAGGATAATCCGTCTATTTGATTTAATTTTCGAATGAATTTCACATAAATGACCTTTCCGTACCGTTTTCGAAGGTTTTTTGTTTCGTAAATAAGACAGCCCTTTATAGGGCAAATAACTTCAAGTCTATGTACTTTCTTTTTGTTCAAAAATTCATGGAATTTTAATTTAAATTACTGTCTTCCTGAGTAGACTTTTATATTTGGATCAAGTACGGGAGCAGTATAATCGCCGTTAAGCAAAATCTACAGAAGGGCCTGTAAGATATTCACAAAAGTAGCAAATGATTAAAGGATAATAAGGAAGCCTACGTTTTGTGTGATTGTTTTCTTAATGACTTTCAACCGGATTTCTTGTCGATAGAATCTTACTTTGGAGCGTTCTGCACAATTTGTAAAATAGTACAAGCAGAACGTAATTGTACGAATGTAATCTATTTTGAAGCAATCTTTCAGCATGAGAAATTTATTTCAGTTTCTTAAATTCAGTTAAGAAGCTGAAATAACAATTAGTTATTTAAAAGTTTAAAAAAAAATTATCTTGTACCTTACAAAGTTTGAGGCTTAGATGAAACTTATAAAAATTTATTGTAAAGAAAAACTGACAATACTCGTTATGTATATATTTCTTCATGTGCTTCACAATTTGCAAATTTTAAGAGCCACTTTTTTAACGCTTTTGAGTTAAAGAGCCAACACATTTCATTAAAAAGTATGATTATAAATAAGAGAGGAACATCTCCGAGTATAACCAAGTTGTATATTATAAATAAGAGAGGAACATCTCCGAGTATAACCAAGTTGTATATTATAAATAAGAGAGGAACATCTCCGAGTATAACCAAGTTGTATATTTGTAGCAAAAGCCTTCCTGAAATGTGAAAATTTGAAAGATTCTGAATTAAATTATCCCTTTAGTAATTTGTTACCACATATCTACAGAAAACGCTTAATGTTGTGTTGTTATGCAATTTCTTCAGTTTGACTAGACAATTTGTTCAATTGACAGCATAAACCCATAAAAGAGTTTTGAAACCAAGGTACTTTAAATTCAAATCCTCTCTACCCCAAGAACATTCATAAAGTTTCCATCACTTAATCCAATACATTTACTGCAAACATTTGATGATCTCAAATTCACCTTCAGAGTAAGCCCCCCCCCTTAACAATTTTATTGAAAATAGCTTTATCTGCTTTTCATTTAGAAAAAATTTCAAAATTCGATCTTTGGTCCACTTTTCAAATACGAAGATCTTAATGCTATTTTAATTTATTTTATACATATGACTAGTCTTTTTTTACGTAGACAATTAGTTATTAATTATTTTCAATAGGATTGTATTCTCCCAAAATTTTATAATAAAATTTACTTTCAAGAAATCATAGAAATGAAACGTTAACATTTCATGATCTTTTTATATTAAATTGCTTTATCTGCATTTAATTTAGTAAGAATTCCACATAGAAAAGTCTAAATATTGTCCAGTTTTCCAAGGATAATAAAAATTATATAGATTTCGTAATTTAGTACTGGTTTGAACTATTTTTTACGTATGACTAGCCATTTTATTATGTAGATCAACTCATTTTACTTTATTATTTTAATACTAAAGTATTTTTATTTATTTCCAAAAGGAATTGTATTCTCCTAAAATTAGGTAGTCAAAATTTCTTTGAAGTAATCATATTTCCGGAAAAAATCTATCGTACAAAACTTATTAAAAAATGTTTTACAGTAGACTCGATTTTCTTTAAACTCAATTTTATCAAATGTCCACTTAAAAGTCAAATATGAGGACACATTTTTTTTTTCGAAAAGTCAAAAATTATTCTTGCCAGAAATTAGTCGGACAAGAATTTACAAAAAATTAAGTCAGTTTTTTTAGGATGATCGGGATTTGGAAAAACTAAGGACCAGTATAACTGAGATATCGGCCTCGGTAGTATAGTACTCGTATAAGCAGGCTAGTCTATCAAACCGATAGTCGTGGATTTGATTCTACACTTGATATAGTCATATGCTTTTCGTTATACCGAGTTTCTTTACTTTTACATAATATTCACTCTTTAAAAACTAATTCTCAATCATCCTCTTCACCAATTCTGCTCTCTTTCTACCAGCGTTGAACGATGGACTGACAACCTATCTCCGGAAAAAACTGCATTAATATGCTTCGAGAGAAAAATTCAGATCGAACTAAAGCAAATATTACACTGTATGTCATGTCAAAAAATTTGACGAAAAGTTCGGTCAAATTTTTTCTGTCAAAATAGAGCAAAAAAAATTTGGAAAACAAAAATTTTACGCAAACAAAAATTTGACGATTACACTATATGACTGCATTTATCAGCCAGAATAGACAAATATTTGAAATAGTGGCATACAGTGTAATACAAGCTAAAGAGACGACCGTAATGTTTTAAATTCGATTAGTTAAATATTATCGAAGAAGCCAAGGCACGATTTGAGATGTTGCACAATAGAAGGACAAAATAAGATAATCGTAAAACAAAAACGATTTAAAACTTTTAGATTTGCTTTGTACTATAGTCAGCGTTAGGTAATTTATATTTTTTTCTTGCATTGCATACGCTTTAAAAGGAAAAATAAATTTTTAAAAAGAATTGTTCAATAGAATTAATCAGAATTCAATTTAGAAGTTATTAATACCGGACGAAATTTTTGAACAAAAATTGTCCAAAACAGTTTTCAAACTAGCCTTTCAGGAACAGATTTTTCATCAGTTATCTGTTTGATAAGAACTTACTAAGGTAACGTTTAAGTCCTTTCGGAAAGATTAAGTGGTGTCCTTCACAAACTGAAAAGCACAGAAAAACTTTGCGCTTATCTTATATGATTTGGTAATTCTACAATCTCTCTGGAACAATTTTTTCATAAAAAGGACTATTAGTGTAATTACATGTATGAACATTCCTGAGATAGAAAAATCATTCTGCCTAAACTCGTAGAAAAAATTTTTAATGTGCTCCTATGAAACCATTTTTAATTTTCTTCTACTGAGATATAAAAATCTTTTCCATTTCATATTCCCTCTAATCTAATCATTCATACCCCGATTCAAAAGGAAATTACTTAAAATAGCGATACTCAGAATCTGTCTACCTTATAATATTTAAAAAGCGTATTTTGAAGATTTTTCGAAATCTCAAACGTGGTTTTCTCCTTCCTTGTGCTGCTACTCGAAACAATACGAAATATTGGATTGCTGCACTAAGCCTGTAAGTATTGTCTTTATTCCTTCATATAATATTGACATTAAAATTTTGTTGTGCTCAAGATCAAGATCAAACTTAGATCTTTCTCGCTTAAAGCGTTTATGTGACAAAAAAAATGGAAAGTCTCGG
Organism: Beris morrisii; assembly: GCA_951812415.1. NCBI lineage: Eukaryota > Metazoa > Arthropoda > Insecta > Diptera > Stratiomyidae > Beris > Beris morrisii. Next base: position 24,909,171 of record OX638311.1, read on the forward strand.
CTCTGAACCTAAGCTAGCATGACATATTTTATTAAGCCTTCACTCACAAACGTTATAGTACGAACTTTATAATGGTTCCCTGCCATATATAATGTATAAGGTTCAGCTTGCTAGTGTAAACCGTTCCTGAGACTTGAAATTTTGAACAGACGACATATGGCAGTTAGAATTTTTCTTATGAAATTCCATGAGAGTAACAGTACTGAATCGATACACTGAGAGAAATAACTTGTTGGCAAGAGATTGCTTCAATAAAATTTTCATTGCAGCAATCGAAGTTCATTTATGTTAATAAGAATTAGTTTGGAGCAATAGATATTCGGTTGTACAAAAAAATATTCGTTTAAGGGAATAAACACGCAATACGTGCAATAGAACCATTCTGTCAAGACAATCAGCTTACGGTGTTTGCGCGATTAAGTTGAGATGACCGAATAGAAAAATGCCTAGCAACTCAATTTTGATTGCGTCAATATAATGTTGGTAGTTGCAATAGAATATTGTTTATTACAAACGATTTTCGGCATCATTCTGCTGTGGTAACCGAATGCGTGTTCCGCCAACCGAACGTATGTTGCGGTAACTGAGTTAATCCATACTAAGTAGTTAAGTTGCACATAGGGAAATGAAAATGAAAGGGTTCGGTGGCGCAGTGGTTACGCGCGACTTACGAATACTCAAAGAGTATTTAAGAAAAAAAAATATAAAATATAAAATTCATATTTAATAATTTTAATGACTATTTTATTCGACGTTCAACACGTAAGTGACAATATTTGTTATAAAAAGTTACATTGAAACAATTTGTATATGCAGCATAATTAACATGATCCGGTAAGCATTTAGAATATGATATTTTTATAATATGTGCAAAGGTGATTTTAGTGTGGGAAAATAACATGGGATTTAATGTGGGAAAAAATTGCGTCTGGGAATGTGCTGACTTGATATATGATATAAATATGAAATGTAAGTATTATGATTCCGTAACTCGCGCCAATTCAAAAACTTTCAACATGGGTTCGATTCCTACCTACAGCCCTGGGTTTTATTAAGTCAGTGAGTAAGAAATAACATTTGAAGTAGGAAAATAGAGTCTTAGAAGAGTTCTCTACCTTCTTTTAGGTAACAAAAAAGAATTCAGTGTAGGATTTAACACAAATAACTCCATTTTTTTTAGAGTTTACCAACAACTCGCGTATTTGTGGCATTTAATTTTAAGAGATTCTGGTTGGCTAGTCAAATAATTCAGTTGTCGGAAAATATATTCGATACCAATAAATGAAAATTCGGTTCGACCAGCCCAGGCTTTCGATTCCAAAAATGGGATAGGAACTTTCCCTGCAACCGTTGTAATTCGTTTGGCATATACGAGTATTTCTATTGCAGCAATGAATATGTTCTCTCAGTGTAGCACAAATTTGTAAGTAGATACAGAAGTCAACTTTATTCGTTGAAATAACATCCTGCCTAAGTGATCGATAAAAGGCTTTTTTTGTTACGCAAAAGTTGGCTTTGACCTGATGTACGCGTATTATTGAAGCCTCTGGATTCTAAACTCGAACTTGTAATTAAAAACTAAATTTTTAACATATATGATATCACGTTCGATAACTATGGGTACATCCAACTCATATCATTCGAAATGAAAGACTTTATTTGCTATATTCATGACAATCATTCAATTCAATGGGTGGCGGGTGGTGTTTTTTCCTATTCAATTGGGAAAATCTCATGAAATAAAATTCCATTCGTATTTTTCCACACTATCGTACTCGATTGTACTCTATACAATTTTCTCTTGTTTCTTTTATTCCATCACACGATGCCCTGAAACTATATAGAAAAGTGGTGCAAAAAAAAAATTGGAAAAATAGATTTCCAGCATCCTGAAATATCACATTTTCCCCGATTGTGTTCCGCTCGCTTCATATTTACTTTTGTTCGTATCGAAATAGTCAGGCAAATGTCGATATATTTCCGTTTCTATAAACACTGACTAGTCCTGGAAAATATCAAGTGAGTCCTTTCCCGTCAGCTAGCCGGCTTGCTAACAAGCAAGCCCCGCAAACAATCGAGCTAGCGAACCAAATGCAGACAAGTAGAAAGGATATTCATGAAAATTTCACACCCTTTTAGCCTTATTTCAGTGGATATACCAACAATATCTCAAGTATACTGGTGACCATGGAGCATCGGATAGGACTGGGGATAGAAAGTAAACTAGGGATTTGTGGCATGAAATGTGGCTCCATAGAAATGATGATAAAATGAAAATGAGTCGTGTGACCACTTTCAAAATTTTCCGGCGGAAAACTGTATAATAAGAAGAGATAAGACGGCTTGTACTTTACTCTCGACTGGTCAGAGACTATCTAATGCGGTGCAAATCCTTCAAAGGATTCGAACAAATGCAAAGCTGGCTGAATGGAAACAATTGACCGGATTTATTTTTGTTTGAAATGAAAATAACATTCTGCGACTAGAAAATTCAGTGTTAGATTTCGATATTTTTTTTTATTCTTATTTAATCCTTGGAGAAATGAGTGGCGCTAGGTGTTTGTCGAGGTTTTAGTAAGGATTACTAAGGAGTTTTATTCGAAAGTCTAGACGAGGGCTTTTCTGCAGAATGCCGCATGAAGCCTATTACACAGATCAGTCTTTCGAAATGAAAACCCCTGCTTAAATTTTCTGTAAATAACCTCTTTGCAGGTATAAGTCGATTCAATTGTCCATGCTTTTTGAAAATGTCGAAAAGAAAGATATTAAGCTTACATCCACCTGTAATCCGTGCAATAAACAGTTTAAGGTTTCTCTCATAATTGTGGAAAAGGTTGAACAAACACGATCTTTAAAAATCGTAAGCCTTTGTGGTGTGCCCATAAACCTCAAACCGTAAAGGTCAGCCCTCATTTAGGGTTCTTCCAGTTTATCGGGAATAGAGTTATTAGATACGAACTAACACATATGCTGGAATCGAAGCATTCTAAAATCTGTTTCTCCTGAACGGCTTATGCCACAAAGTTTAAACTTAGTGAAGGTTTGTAGGCGAAGTAATGATGAGTGTTAAAAATAAGATTTTTAATGATTGCAGCATCAAGCAGGGTGGAGGACGAAAAATCTCGAATTACGATATTTTCGATGTCACCAGATAAAATTTCTTTGATGTATACTTAGATTTAATAGTGGAGTAGTCTGAATATAAATTTTTTGCGAAGGGTGAAAGTAAATTTTTCACGGAAATTCTGAATCTCAAGAACTATTTGAGAGAAGATCCCAAAATTAATACCACAGAACCCTATCACCAAAACAACAATTTTCAGTTAAGTTATGAGGTGTGAAAGTGTGGAAGGGTAGATCTAATTTTAAAAAGTGATAAATGCAAAGCCCAAAAAAATTTAAAACAATAAGTTGAGGTGTATCTATTTATTGAAGTTTTCCTAAAATTAAATTATTGATGGCGGTAGGAAGGTGTTGCGTATGTTTCCGTACTCAGAAACGGTTTATGCTACAAAGTTGAAACTTGGAAATTATTTATAAAAAATAATCTGATTTGCATTGGCGTGTGGAGGTCGGACAAAAAAATTATCGATGAAAAGAGGTTGCTTAAATTTTCACAAAGTACTAATGCTTTTTTCTGATAAAAATTTGTCTTTTCTTTAGGACCCAATAACAAAGCATTCCAAGCCGGTCTCAATCTGGTTAATTTGATGCCCTGGTCCAAATACAAAATTTATCTACTTTGACTGGCGTAAATAGTTTGTGCTAGAAAATTGAAAAATATGAAAAATTCAACTACGAGCTTCGATGCAAAAGAAGTCAAGTTATTACGGCCGACGTTCTAGTGAACATGAGCGTCTTCAGCTTCTACTGAAATATAAAATAAAATTTTATGGACCATGTTTTAAAATCCTGTATTATTTTTGCTGGCATAAGCAACGACATCTAGGAAAGAAGGATATCTATAGCACTCCGACTACATTGTCCATATTACTCGAGTCCTTTAGCACCCGGACACTCCTAAAGAAAATTTTCCTTTGCACTGATACTTTCTTACAGGCACTGTCTATAGACTCGCATAAAATGTTTATTTTGACCAAATTTCTCCTATAATTAGTTGTACTCTGCTTTGGAATTAGGATTTAAAAGATCCTTTTCAGTTGCCACGTTACTTTCAGTTCTGGAATCGTCTTCAATCAGTGAACCATCCGTACAGAATGCAGTAGTTAATTTTACTAAACTTTGAACACAGCCCCAAAGGGAATGACACGCATGGTCTAGGCGAAAAGTTTTAAATGATTCTATACCCTACAAACAGTTTTTTAAAGGATACTCTGTCAAAAGTCGCCACGAAGTCATAAAACGGGTCCTCCTGAGCCTCCTTGATTTTATGCAAAAACCAGTAACCAGTAGCCATGAAGTGAGAATATCTCCATGTGTCACTACAACATATGGTTCGACCTTGGTCATAGTACGGTCATAATTTAGCCGTAATTTGGAATTAATTTTTCGTTGAATAAAAAAATTTCTTCACCATTTGGAATATCAATAACTTGGTTATAGCTTGGTCATAGAGCGGTCATAATTGCAAAAACCATAGTAACCGGTAGCCATGAAGTGAAAATATCTGTGGTCACAGGAAATAACTTGGTAAGTCGAAAAATAGTAAAATGGGATAAGTGTACTGTGTATTGTTATATGTTATTTCATCACTGAGATGTCAACAAATTTAATTTTTTCACAAAAACTGGATTTACAGGAATATTTCAATAGTAAAAACAGCAAAAAAGTGCTGCCCTGAATAGTTTCGTTTTTAGACTTACCTACTTATTCCCTGTGGCCACAGATATATCCATGTCACTAACTTCAAAAATTTCATTCAACATGGTTCTAGCTTAGTCACAGTACGGTTATAATTTAGGCGTTACTTGGAATCACTTTTTCGTTAAATAAAAAAATTTTACATGACATAAAATTACTTCTATTAACTTAGTTATAGTTTGCTCACGACATAACATTACTTCTATTAACTTAGTTATAGTTTGGTCATAGAACTACCATAATTTGGACGCTACTAGGAAAACGTTGTCACTAAATAAAAATATATGGTTTACCATTAGATATTTGTTGCACAATTTTAAAAATGTTCACCGAAATAGAATGCTGTAAAACAAAGTCTAAAGCTATTATGCTGCTTGCTAAACTTGTTCGTGTAATTAAAACCACTGTATAATGCGTTATTATTTGCCAACACATGAAATTTCTCATCAAAATATTTTATCAATACTCCTGAAAACCGAATACATGCCGGTTTGGGTTTTAATCCGGAGTATTAACATTTCTGTGTGCGACTTTTCATTTTCTGTTGGGTAAAATAATACTGAAATCATTGTAGGATGAACAAACAAACAGTTCGTATTGACATCACATATGTAGTTCAAGTACGTGGGCTAAGCAAAATACCGGGAATAATTAATTTAGAATTTTCCATTTTTGGCATGTCTGTAGTAAATGAGGTTTTGTGGGTATCCTTTTCTGATAGTTGAGATACAATGAAAAGCTATTTCGTCTATTTTTCCTTTCAAAACCGAAGGGGCGACCTTTTTTCTCGGTAGACTCTTCAGGACGAACTAAAAAGGAATTTTTTTTAAAGTATTTTCGAGTAGCAAAAAGCAGCAGGGCTATCATCATCATAAAAACCATATTCAATATTTTGTCACATCCCAAAACATAACCGTCATCTTCAGTATAAATGAATCCCAAGATCCTGATGCCATTATAGGAATATGAAAATATTTTTATAACCCAAAAATACCTTAACGAGAGTGTCCCTCTTTTCGGACCGGCTATACATCCTTATGTGAACTCACTCTTCACACACATATGGATCCGTGTCTCAAGATATCGCCAACAATTTATCACTTCTCAAAGGAGATCCACTCTAGAACAGTACAAAGGACATTAACTCATACGGAAATATCTTTTTTATAGCCTCTCGTATTTCAGTGGCAGTAGTGAGCCGTAAATTTTCGACACAGGCCCTCAATATCCACATATTCGCACACGATGAAGACATGAAGAAAAAATTCTCGAGGAAACTTCCAACGAGAGAAGAAAGTCGAACAGACCAAAAAGGATGACATCGATAGAATATTGCTAAACGGATTCGCCTCTCGACATAAGGATATAGGGACATTTTCGAGCGGTCATTCGTTCTTCTTAGTCGACGAATTGGTACTTAAGAAATTTTATGTTGTAATCAATTTGTGTCCAGGCGAAAAACCCCAAAATCGCCTTGCAACCAATCGAGCACGCTAGGATGAAAATTTTTCGGGACTGGCCAAAAATTTATTCAAATCTTTATCGAAAGATGGGTTGGTTGAGTTGAGGGTTGCACACAACGCAGGATCTTTCTATCTTGCCAATCCATAGACTCATCTATTTGCAATATACCTATACGTAGATAGAAGATTTTTTATAGTATATTTCGAACGGATAGAAAACGAATTGAACAATCTTCTGCTGTTCATGGAAAGCTTAAAGTAAGGACGACGAGGTCGAAAAGGCCAATATATTCTATGGCGAACAAACTAAGCGACTAAAAATTTTCAATTACGAATAAATTTACACACAGTCGGATACTATAACGTCCATATGGCTCATGCATAATTCAGTCGAACGAACGCAGCCTTTACATGCACGTTCACTTTCCCGATGGGTTGAAATTATCCCCCATTTGGTTTCGGACTCAGATATTATACCATCCCCTATAACCGTCCATACAACTATATCTCGACTATACTCTGGCTAACATACATGATGGATGCATTTGCGTTTAAAATGTATGTCTATATCATATGGCTTGGCAAAGGAGGCGGAAGGACGAAAAATTTTCCTTTTTCATGTTTTAAAACTTTTCTGCAACAAACTGCCCGTCACGTATTACCATTTGTCTCCTTTCGGTGAGTATCAACATTTTTCGTGTATATGGGAGTTAGTGCGACCCATAGATCCTTTCTGTATCAAAAGAAAAATAAAACATAAAATATGGATAGTTGTATGCAGTAAGGGATGAAACGAGCTATCGTTATGCCTCGTTTCGAAACCGGAATTCCAATGTCTGAACAAAATCTTAGATCTGAAAGTTTTTTCTGGGGTGTGTATGGTCTGAATCCGATTCGTTTGATATTTTGAGCAAATTCGACAAATTTCATAGTTTTTCGGTAACCGCAACAAGAATGCCGCATGATAAACGACTTAATGACCTAAGATATGATTGCGTTCAATACCCTTAATATCAAACTACCCACCCCACCATATCGAAGCATGTAATTCACTTAGAACTGCTGCAGTATAACTCCAGAAATTGCGAATGAAATTCATACCTTCCGCAGATATTCGAGTGCTTCGGAATGGTATGCACTTTCAACCCCCCAAAGTCACCACTAGAAACCCCTGAGAAAGGAAAAGTTCATTGGGATAATATATCAGGCGTGCCTTCAATACTTTAAAAAAAAAAGAAATAAAAGTTTAAAATTCCATCGTTTATCGATTTATGTGCACCACCCCATACCTCCATCCACGAGGTAAATTATTATCCGCGATGTGCATTTATCATCCTACAGACGATGTTTTTTTTTCTCCATAAGATTGCGGCAGCGATTTTTAATTGAATTTTCTATGGGAGAGTTTTCATTTTTCCCGAGCTTTTCGACCGATAACGATAAGATATACAGCCCAAGTATCGGAAACGATTAATCAAAACTCTAATAAGGCGAATATTTTCTGAAGATTTTTCGCAAACGAATTTTTACAAAGGCGAAAAATTAATGGGGCTAGCGATAGTGATGGAAATTGTTTAGTTCGGCGAAAATTTGATGTATTGGAAGAGAGCAAATGGAAATTAAATTAATTACGTTGGATAGCAGTCTTTTAATTACTAAGACCGTGGATTTTTTCTCTGAATAATTATTCATAAATACAATCTAGTCAAGGAAAATTGGTGCAAAAGTAGGAGTGGGTAGATATCTAAAGCTTTAAGATTCAAGCTACTAAAATATCGATTACAACATCGAAAAATAAATTGTGCTCAGATTTGAAAGATATACCAGCAATAATCTCAAGCTTGACGACTTTCTTGGTGGGTATTACTGGTGACGAACTGAAGTGTCGAGTACTTTAATGGACGATCCAATTTATATTATCAAAAACAAAAATAAATTTTGACAAAATAATTATTAAATTTCATCAAAATAGCCCCACGCTGGGCTCCAATTATACAACCCTTTCTTCTATCTTCACCATATACATAGACTTGGAGTCCACCTTCTAGAAACGTCCATTTACGGTCAAGATCGTGACATTGAAAATGAAGACACATTTTTTGGGATTGATGATAATGATACTATGATACTCTGGATGAAATACTGAACTCCGATATTATGAAATTAGAAGGAAAAATGTGCCTGTAATTTGTACTTTATTAAGAACTTTTATTTGGTTAGTACTTATAACTAAAAAAATCGGCCAACAGTCTGGGCGCAACTTTATTATTTTATGGGTGGAAGTCCGAAACGCGTTTAATGCTGAGATGCGGTGTAGTTTACTATGCGACTGACAACCTAAAAAACAACGTTTCAAATAGCCTCCTGGTTATTCCTTAGTTTGTCAGTCGTATAGTAACCTACACCGCATCTCAGCATTAAACACATTTCGGACTTCTACCCATAAAATACATAATAAAGTTGCGCCCAGACTGTTGGCCGATGTTTTTTAGTTTTTATTACTGGGTACTAAGTTTCAACTTTCTAGTATAAGATGTTTCTGAGATATGAAAAACCACCCCCCACCCTAGTACCTTCCTACCCCTATTAAAAAATTAATTTCTGGGATGTCCCTATAGTAGCTCAATACAATTTTCAATTTTTAGCTTTCTATCCTTTGCGACTTTTGAGAAATTAAAATCAGAATATTTTCATTTCCACCCCCTCCCACCATCACTCCCTACACGAAAAGATTATTTCAAAGATAAAAGATAATTTCAACTTAATATCTCAAGGGGTTTGTGAGCTACGCTCCTTCAAACGGTTTTGCGTACGTCGTACTGCGGACGGCGGACGGCGGACGGGGTACGGCGGACAACAGACGGCGGACGGCGTCTATGGCGGACAAACGGATTTTTTTTTTGCTTTTTTGGGGTTTACTAGTCCTAAAACGTGAAAATACGAAATTTCAGGGTAGCAAATTTTTTTGAAATTTCAGGTCGATAACAATACTTTATTATTAAAAAATAATAAAGTAAAACAACATCATCAGTGTTCAATTTCATATCGGGAACTAGAAAAATTACTGAGAGTATATTTTTCCCTTTTCAAGGACTTTCGCATTAAGAACTCACTCGACTTCTAGCATATAAATCCCCTTAACTGAAACCATTTAAAAATTATTGTGTACTAAATTTAAAATTTCTAGCTTGAAGCGTTCAAAAGCTATCGGAAAATATTCTAGAGCACGTATTTTATGGACTTTTTGTATGGGAGGTACCGGAAGGAGTTCACAAATTTCGCTGACTAGTAAACTCGAACTCTGTTTTCACTCAAAACTAATTTGTACAAATTTCTGAATTCGCTGCTGAACGATTACTTGAGTTATAGTTCGTTCCGTATATTAAGTGAAGAAATTTAGCAATTCATAATCATACATTTAGCTCCAACTATTGGAAAATCAACACATACAAAATTTCAAAGTCGTAGCTTAAGCCCTTCTGAAGTTATCGGCCAATATTCTTGAACACGTGTTTTAAGGACGTTTTGTATGGCAGCTACCCGAAGTAGTAGGACGATTATACCACAAATAAGCAAAAAATAACGCGTTTTGATTTTCAATTTAAAAAAAGATAGAGGATCGATTTTGCATCACATAACCTGTCATTAGTTAAATATAAAAAAAAATTTAAACCGATTTTTAGCAGATTCAAAGTTCTCCAATTTAAAAAATACTTCGATGTCTCACCAGACCTACGTGATATGTTGGAATTTGTAAAAACGTACTCAATCATTTTACACTCCCCTAGATGTTGAATATCGTAAAATCCTGAAATTAATTCCTAGATCATTATAAATAAAACCTACATTGAAAATAAAACCTGCGACATTTTACGAAAAAATATACGTAACATTAAGAAAGGCTGAAGTGAAATTAAATCGTAATAGGTACATGACATGTGAACCTATATTTTCACTAACGTACTCCGTTTTTTAACAGAAAAATAGGCTGGTACATTCTAGAAAATAATTTTATACGCAAAAGAAGTCGAATTATATTCGTATATTGTAGGAATAAGTTTAATTAAAACATACTGCAGTCACGATCGGCTGCAAGCCAATCGTATAATACTCTAGTTGAATACTGAACTCCGATTTATATTGTAGTTGGGGATAAAGTAGAATTACGTGTGTACATGCTGCATGTCCTTTATTAAGGACTGACATTAGATTGCTACTCAAAACTAAAAGACAATATTCAGTGTTTAATTTCATTTCTTGAACTGGGTAAGTCATCGAAAAAAATGTTCTTTTAGAAGGACTTTCACATGGGAGGTGCAGGAAGGACTCAATCAATTTCTTATATATATATCCTTTTCCTTGGAACCATTTAAAAATGAACGTGTACAAAATTTCAAATTCGTAGCTTGAAGCGTTCAAAAGTTATCGAAAAATATTGTTGAACACGAGTCTTAAGGACATTTTGTATGGCAGCTACCAGAAGGAGTAAACGGATTTCGCTGATTAGTAAACTCGAACTTTATTTTTACTCAAAACTAATTTGTACAAAATTTCCAATTCATAGCTAAAAGATTACTTGAGCTATAGTGAGTTTCGTAAAGTACGTGAATGCATTTTGACAGGATATTTGTATGACAGCTACACGAAGGACTAATAGGATTTTCTTCATAATCATACATTTAGCTCCAACCATTGGAAAAATAACACATACATAATTTCAAAGACGTAGCTTAAACCCTTCTGAAGTTATCGGCCAATATTCTTAAACACGTGTTTTAAGGAAATTTGTATGGCAGCTACCAGAAGGAGTAAAAGGAATTCGCTGATTAGTAAACCCGAACTTTGTTTTTACTCAAAACTAATTTGTATAAAATTTCCAATTCATAGCTAAAAGATTACTTGAGTTATAGTGAGTTTCGTAAATTAAGTGAATGCATTTTGACAGGATATTTGTATGGCAGCTACACGAAGGACTAACAGGATTTTTTCATAATTCTACATTTAGCTCCAACTATTGAAAAAGTAACATATACAAATTTTCAAAGTTGTAGCTTAAACCCTTCCGAAGATATCGGCTAATATTTTTCAACACGTGTTTTAAGGACATTTTGTATGGCAGCTACCCGAAGGAGTAGGACGATTTTGCCCGTTAACGAACTTAGCCTTACAAATTCAACCAAACATCCAGATTCAAAATTTCAAGATCCTAGGTGCAGGCGTTCTTGAGTTATCGTGTTCACGGACAGACGGACGGACGGACGGACAGACGTCAAGCGGATTTGAGGTTTTTAGCCACAAATAAACAAAAAATAATATATAACTTTTTTTCGTCCGAGGCTTGGTTCTATGCGTTACAAACTTTTGGGCTGGATTAAACTTATAATACTCTATATGATTTCATCTAGAGTATAAAAATGATTCGTTATTAAATAAATTTCGTTCATTTTACGTAACATTTGTAATTGAATCATTCTTTTCGTAGAATGTAAGAATAATATTACTAGAGTCTACGAAATTTATATTTCTGGGGTTACAAAAATTTTATTTAGTACGAATCATTCGTACAATGTAGGTACGAATATAGTTTGTTAAATATGTACGAACGGCAATGTGTAATATGTACGAATATTATTTTTAGTCCAAAATCACGAAATTATTCGTAGAATGTACGAGTGATTTCGTACATATTTCGCAGTTTTCATTTTGAGTGCATTGAAGTAAAAGCCAATTGCATATCTCATTAGACCTAAAAGATTTTTCAAAATTCGTGAAAACGTAAACAACAACTTATACTACCTAGGAGGTTGAATATCGAAAAATGATCCCCGATTATATTTAAAGCCATTAGAATTTCAGCGAATATTATATCTTGTTAGACCTAAGTAATATATCGGAATGCGTGAAAACGTTCACAAACACTTAACACACTCTTAGGGGTTAAATATCGAAAAATTTGCCAAATTATTTCTAAGGGCCTTCTTAAAGAGCCCCACAAGTACAATGAATTTGATACAATACAATACAATACAATTTGACATGCATAAAAATATTATAAAATTCGAAGAAATGTGAAAAAAGACCCTTTTCACGAAAAATTGTTTTGCCGCACCTACGTACTCTAATAGAAAACTGATCTTTATTTTGTTCAAGCTACTTCTGCAGTACACTTACTAACTTTCAACTTTCGGCATAAATCCTGATTTTTCTCCCACTCCTATACCCTATACTGACAATTTTTTTTACAAATGGGTTCACTATCATAGTTCTACGTAAAATTCAAGTTTCAGCCTCCTGCACTGTGAGAACAGATTTATTGCTGCAATAGAAATATATGCCAAAGGAATTACAACGGTTGCAGGAAAAGTTCCTATCCCATTTTTGGAATCGAAAGCCTGGGTTGGCCGAACCGAATTTCCATTTAATGGTATCGAATATATTTCCGGACAACTTAATTATTTGTCTAGCCAACCAGAATCTCTTAAAATTTTGATTACCACAAATGCGCAGGTTATCTAAAAAATGGAGTTAGTTGTGTCTTACCTAGGAGGAGGTAGAGATCTCTTCTAAGACACTACTTTCCTATTTAAAATATTATTTCTTACTTACTGACTTATAAAACCCATGGCTGTAGGTAGGAATCGAACCCATGTTGAAAGTTTTTGGATTAGCGCGCGTAACCATTGCTCCACCGAAAACCTTTTATTTTCATTTCCCTATGTGCAACTTAACTTAGTGTGGATTAACTAAGTTACCGCAACATACATTCGGTTGGCGGAACGCACATTCGATTACCACAGCAGAATGATGCAACAACCAATACTATATTGCCGCAATCAAAGTTGAGTTGCTAGACATTTTTCTGTTCGGTTCTTTCAACAGAATCGTGCAAACAACATAAATTGATTGTCTTGACAGAATGGTTCTATTGCACGTATTACGTGTTTATTCCCTTAAACGAATATTTTTTGTACAACCGAATATCTATTGCTCCAAACTAATTCTTATTAGCGTAAATGAACTTCGATTGCTGCAATGAAAGTTTTATTGAAGTAATCTCTTGCCAACAAATTATTTCTCTCAAAGTGGCACAAGCGGTTCTTGAGATCTAGAATGTAAAATTTGTTATCTAAAACGATCGTTCTACCGCTCCCCCCCCCTCACACCTCCACCAATCAAAAGGTTGCTACTTTATGCGGTCCACATTGTCTATCCATAAATTCAACTTTATATCTACTTGTTTACGAGCTACACGCCTTCAAAGGCAGCGTTGACGGCGGACAGACGAACATTTTTTTGTTTTGGGGGTTTAGTCCTAAAACGTTATAATACAAAATTTCAGGGCAGCAAATTTTTCTGAAATTTCAGGTCGATTACTTTATTATTAAAAAATAATAAAAATAATTTTTACATTAAATCAAAATCTTCCGGTAATAGACTAGCCGCACGTTGGGCGCCACTTATATGTCTTGTGTCCACTTTATATGGACTTGAAAACCACGTTACTAACAGAAGTACTTACTGTCATGTCCATCCGCAGCCAAGTACGTGACATAGAAGGGACAAACTGTGATATTTTTTTGAAAGAATTCATATTTCGCCATTTTCAAATATTATTATTTTTTTTTAAAAAGAAAAAAATTCTGCCGATTTAAACTTTCCTTTTCTTTATATTAACACAAATAAACACATCTTCAAATTGAAAAATAAATCCACTGATAGATAAACCATAAAATGTGCAGACTTGTTGAAAGTAGCCCCACGTTGGGAGCCATTTTCATTTATTATTTTTTGCTTTATATTATATTGTGTATTACTAACAGAAACCACCATATTTCCAAATCGCAAAACCTTCCTTCATTTTTGTAATCTTCCGACTTCCCAAGTAGTCGAGTGCGCTAAGCTTTGTATTTCAAAACCCTTTATATTTTGATTGCTTTTACTTTATTATTTTAATAATAAAGTATTGTTATCGATTTTTAAAAAAAAAAAATTTGCTACCCTGAAATTTTTTGTTTATGCGTTTTATGACTAATAAGCACCAAAAAAACAAAAAAAATTTTCAGTCCGTCTGTGCGCCGTCCGCCGTCCGCCGTCCGCCGTCCGCCGTCCGCCGTCCGCCGTACGCAAAACGTTTGAAGGCTTATAACTCCTAAACCCTATGAGCTATTAAATTGAAATTTTTTTTATTAATAGACTGGGTAGGTTCCTTGAAGTGACCACTTTTTGGGTGGTCGGAGTATGAGGGGGGAGGTGCGGGAAGCGTTTTAGACGAAAAATTTTGGTTTTTAGATCTCAGCAACCGCATAGGCTAGGAGGCTGAAACTTGGAATTTATATAGAACATTGATAGTGGACCTATTTGCAAAAAAAAATGATAATATGGGTAAAGGGGTGTGGGAGTGGGGGGAATAATAATGCGTCCGAAACGCTCGAAAGCCGAGATCGAGACATTCTAAAATCCAGATCTCCTAATCGGTTAATGTCTCGAAATTAAAACTTAATGAACATCTGTGGGTATACTACGAGAATAGATTCGAAACAAATTTTTGAGAGGGGGCAGTGACGTACGGGGGTGGGGGTTGAAAAACTTTAGATTACGATATCTCACGAACCAATTGCACTAGAGAAATAAAATTTGGTTTCTGTATAAATGTTGACAAATAAAGTTTGCTGAAAGTAAAATTTTTTAAGGGGGTGGTGGAGCATGGAAGTGGAGGGGGTAAGCAATTTTTAAAAAAATCACGTCTTATATCTCAAGCACAATGTAAGATAGATGCTTAAAATTTTTACCAGAAGTAGGCCTAATAGACCCCCGGCAGAAAAAAAAAATTTTGAAGGTGAGGGTGGAGAGGGTGAGGCTGGGGGAGGGTGAAAAGGAAAAAGTTCCGATTTTTATATCTCGAGAACCTATAACAATATAAAGCTGAAACTTAGTATTTAGATAGAACTATGGTAGTAGCATGTTGGAAAAATATAATTTTTTATAGGGGTAGTATGGTACGGGGGTGGGGGGTGTTTTTCCTAACTATAGAACGGCTTATGCTAGAAAGTTGAAATTCGGTATGTATATATAAATCAACTAGAAAAGTAATTTTGATTAAAAAAAAATTCAAATATCTATTGGCGTTCGGAAGTGGGGCATAAAAAATTATCAGTGAAAATGGAATGCATATATTTTTACGATTTTTGTCATATCTATTAGGTTTTTCCAAATATTGAATTAATTTTTTTTCTACGGGTTCTTCATAGAAATACCTAGAAAGTATTTTCAGGATTTTTTAAAATTAGACCCCGAAGGTGGTGGAAAGGGGATTCTACATTTTCACGAATTCAGCCGTATCCCTCAGGTCTGATTAGATATCGCATAACTTTTTACTTCCACGGGCTTATTTAATAATCACCTAAAACTTCTTTTCAAGGTTTTTCCGTTTTCAACCCCTAAGAGGGTAAAAACGGGTTGAACTTTTTTTCACGAATTCCGTCATATCTCTTAGGAGTGATAAGACATCGGATTGGTTTTCACTTCCTCGGGCTTTTTTTATATATATCTAAAAACTCATTTCAGGATTTTTGGATATTCAACCTCAAAGTGGGTGCAAGGGGGTTGTATATGTTTTCACAAATTCTTACATTTTTCTAGTTCTAATGAGATATCGAATTCATTTTTACTTCCAAAGGCTTCCTACATAATCGTCAAAAAGTTGATTTCGGGATGTTTGTTATTCAACTCCAATAGGACGTAAGGCTTTCGACATATTTCTCAGGATTGATGAGATATTAGATTGGTTTGCACTCCCACAGACTTTTTATATAATCGTCTTCAAACGCATTTCCGATTTCATGTAATGGCCCGAAACCAAGTCACGAAAAACCTTCTAATGGCGTAACAACTGATATTATACTAGGACTAGATCTCGTCCCGGTGTATGAACCAATTATGTAATTAATATGTTATATGAGGCAGCGGCGTAAGTATTCTAGCGCGACCCCATTTTAACCGCTTTCCGAATTTTTTTTTTGTTTTCAGTCACATAGTAACCTACGCCGCATCTCAGAATTAAACTCGTTCCGAACTTCTACCGAAAAAATAATAAAGTTGCGCCCAGACTGTTGGCAGATTTTTAACATATACGCAGTCATAGACCAATTTAATTTTACAGCTCAACGCGTTCACGAGTCATTGTGAGTTAGACAGAATTTTCTACGACATTAATTCTGTGACCACAGGGAATAAGTAGGTAAGTCTAAAAACGAAACTATTCAGGGCAGCACTTTTTTGCTATTTTTACTATTGAACTATTCCTGTAAATCAAGTTTTTGTGAAAATATTAAATTTGTTGAAATCTCAGTGATCAAATAACATACAACAATAACTTTTTCACAGTGCGTGTAAGCCTTGGGAGATGACCACAGTGCACTTATCCCATTTTACTATTTTTCGACTTACCAAGTTATTCCACACAGACCACAGAATTATACTCTGGATTAGGTTTCATCTAGATGCAGTATTATTTTGTATTTAATTCTCTTGGTTAACCCTTTGTCTGTTCAAAAATTTTAACAAATACTTATCTTGATTGATTTTTTTTCCAATCGCTTAATAAGTAAAGTGGTTTCAGGACTTATGTACGAAAACTATCCCCGCGGTACGGTCTGATTTTACTCTACTGAAATTCGAGCGGAACTTTCGTCCCTTTTCAAAACTGAAACATGTAGAAGTACATTGTGCATTTCGAGTACTAATCGAATTCTGTTATCAGGAAATGATTTTATATCTAATTTCGGTACTGAAATTTAGTTATGTGCAGAAGAATTTTTATGATACCTGTACGGAGCATCAGTTTTTTACAATAATAAATTATAAACACATTTTTTATAATTTTGGATATCCAAAAACTGAACTTTTTAGACTGTGCGGGAAAGTACACTTTAAGTTCATCGTCTTTAATTTATATGTGAATTTATCACGCTTCTTAAACTCCTTTAGAAATGATCAAGATTAAACTAAATCTTTTTCTTTACATGAGCAACTCTTTTTTTCAATAAAGTGTAATTATTGGGGTGGTTTTCGTTGTTAGTTAGACTTTAAAATAAAAACAATTACCTAATTACGAAAATGCTTTTGGTTAGCGGTGAGTAAAATTGAAAGTGTTTTAACTAGAGCAATGGATTTAACTTCGTATGAAAGGTAGCAAAATAAGCTTTGATAACATTGATGGAAAATATTTGATAAATGGCCGTGAATAAAAATTTTTCCTCGTCATGCAATTATTTAGTTACAGAAATCTTCTACTATTCTCACCAGAATCTTATGTTTGTTATAATCAGCTCAAAAGGACATATTCTAAGTTTGAACTTCGCAGCATTAGCTGTTCTTAAGATATATGATCAAAATTTGTTAGCGTAAAAGACTCCCAAAACGTCACCCCTTACTAAAAAAAGGCTCACTCCTAGTATGGGATCCACTCAGTTCACCGACTCAAAACCTGGTTGTGGAGGTCTAAAGCACTTTAGGTTTTTTTTTGATTTTGTGAACTACCCCTAAAATTAAAAATATTAATTTTCAGGTTGTTCACAATTATGCGGGTGGTAGCAAAGAAAGTTCTTTTATTTTTTTTTATAAAAAAAAAGTTGTTTAGCTCCCGAGGTTTAATTTTTTAGACAAAATATATTTTTTTATATCCTGTAAATGGGGTAGGTAACCAAATCCTATTGAAAGGAGAGGCTAAGCGACGCGTAAAGAGTGCAAAAAATATTACCAAGTTTCTTAGGTCACTATAAAAATAAGTGTACAACGGGATAACACAGGTTTCTGTGTTCACTGATATTCGATCTGATTGTTCTTCTGAAGTCCCATTCTTTTATCCCAGACAGCTTATTATTCTTATCGGCTTTATGCACCAGTAAGTTTTTAATGCAGCTCTCCTTTTTTCCGGTAGTAAATTGTTACAGATTTCTGCAGTAGTTTAAGGATGTTGTATTTACATTACCAAAAAAAGCAATCCTTCTTTGTACTATTTTTACCTTATCTTCTAAAATGGAAGCGTTTTCTTTTGAAATTATCTACACCCAATTCCGGGTTCAAAGAAAATGTTCGGCAACAAAGTCCAAAATCTCATTAAACACTCGAAAATTTATATGAACCCAAGGGGATTTATCGGATGGAAAAAAATCCCATTTAATATATCTCCTTTTCCGCTGTATATCTCAAGTCGTGCAATTTTCCTTTACAGATTCGAAACAATGTCACCACGGAAAGCTATAAAACACGACATAACATAAAAGTTCATTGCATTTTTGCTGAGAATTTTTAACATTTTGTATCTGTTGAAAGCAAGGGTTGTCTTTCAGATAGTAGAAATAAGAAGGTGAAGTGAAAGAAAAGGGTTGTGGCATGAAGGTGCGAAGAACAGACAGACATCATTAGCCACTAACTTCCTGCGATAGGGCACAATAGACTGTCGCTACTACAGATTCTTGTGGAAATTATTCGAAGGAAAATTTGGCCCTTGTCCTCCATTTGATTTTTCTTCGTTTCATTTCATTTCGCCAATTAGCCTCATTTCATTTTCCGACCGCCAACTAGTCGGAAAACGGAAATACTTCTGACGATGATGGTCCATTTCACTATAATGACTTCAATGTGTAACCCATTGTCCCAGCCCCCGCAACCGCAATATAATTTCATAGAGACGTGTACGTTCTTTTTTCACCCCACAGGAAACACATTTCCGTCGTACAGATTTTCCATAACGGAGTCCATTGGCATGCGGAAAATTGTTCCTTTCTGAAAATTTGCCAAACTTGAATCCTCGAAATTTGAATTCGATGTGACTTTTAAGTATTTTATGAGGCCCTTGATAGCAAAGCAACTAACTAAGAGAATAGTTCGGAAAATTCTTATCGGTTGCAAGGATGAAAATTGGGGGGGGGGGGTACCATGGACAAAAATAGTCACCCCAAAATGAACATAAAAACAGTTCGTTGTCGGACCTACATGAAAATAATACGTTGTGACTTAACAAAGTATTTTTTTCTTATTTTGATTTTCGGGTTGAATGTTTCCAGTACCTAAAAACTTTGAAAATAGTTTTCCTTTTGTTTAGGGGTCGACCTTATTTTCAATTTGTACTGTGTTTTTTTTTAGCCGTGCGAAACGACCCAAGTCTCAAGAAAAGTCGACAAAAATACTCTTGGCATAGACCAGGAAAACTGAACATAAAACAGAAAATGCACACAAATAAACTAGAAAGCCTGAAATATTATGCGCTTAAAGTACTGGTACTACAACTCGCTTGGGAAAATTTTTGAAGACCAGCGTAGTGCAATGAGATTTTCACCGGACCTAGACCATTGTTTATTGGACGAAAATTTTGGTCGAGTTCTAAAGCCAGAAAATCGGGCTATAGTTTCCCTGCATACACATGTCGAAATATTCCAGGTTTAAATATGCTTTTGGTTCTATTTTGGCACCGGGTCAATCTTTCGATTTGAGCTTTGAAATGAAAATTATTGCTGGGAAAATGTGGCCAGAGTTTGGTATATTGCGGAACGAATAATGCTTTCGTGCTTAACGTTTCGAAGAGAAATGATTTTTTTATTATTAGTTGAAAGCAGAATTTAGTTAAGGGGGTGCTATCAAGTGCCAACAATTAAATTGTGTATTTGGTCTAATTATCAAATAGTGCGGAAAACTGTCTATGACTTTTAGTATTGGTTTGAAGTTGATGCCATTGCCAACTGAGCCATATCCTTTATTTCTCACAAATTTTCTTCAAGTGTAATAATTTTGTTGTGCTCAGTAAAACATCACTGTAAATGACCATGGAACGGGCATTTTCGAAATAGGTAATTTTCAAGAATTTTAACCATTTCTTCTATTAATATTTAAAACATCTAAACCACTAATGCCACTAAAATTTAATTTCAACTGATGGCAGAGAAATACTTGGAGCTTTTAAAAATTGTCAGATGTATATTTTTTTAAGTAAGAGGATAGTATACTCTTTGTTGCTTTTATTTCATTCCACAAGAAAGGGTTTTATTCACTGACAATCGGATGAAAAACGGGAATATTGACTATGCTTTTCACTGTATTATAGAAGCCTATTTAGTCACCTAACTTATAAGTGTAAACTTAATGCTCTAACTAAAGTCGTTTTGAAGTTGTTCACATTTAACATAAGCGATGTCCGCAATTGAGCAACTCTTTTTTTAATAAAGAAGGAAAAACTACGTCGAATAAATCCTGACACTAAAAGGTAATGAAATTTGGAAGCTGGATATTCAACCGAATCTGTAAGCATAAATTCGTTGAGGGACAATAATATTACCTCTTTGCGTAGCTACCATACAAAAGTACTTCAAACACCTTTCTAAGAATATTGACCATTAACTTTAAAATTTCAAGTTTTGCTCAAAATAATGTTTCATTATTTTGAAGGAAAAGAACTCTAATATCAACCTAGTGCATTTTTCATATGGTCACCATACAAAACTTATTGAGAAATTTGTGCATTCACTTTCTGAAACCCGGTTGAAGTCAAGAAATCTTAGATTCAGGAAATCGAAATATATGTAATCTTAAGGCCGAATTTGTTAGCGAAATTGATTCACTTTTGCTACACATACAAAAGTCCTTAAATTATGTTGTCACACAAATTGTACGATTAACAGAAAAACCATAAAGCTATCAGGTAATTAACTCCAATATAGAAAAATGTATGTTAGAGGACCAGTAAGTTTTTTTTTGTAACAGAGTAATAACGCGGTATTAATTGAACTTATTAAAAAAACATACTGCAGTCACGATCGGCTGCAAGCCAATCGTATAATACTCTAGATGAATACTGAACTCCGATTTATATTGTAGTTGGGGATAAAGTTGAATTACGTGTATGCATGTTGTATGTCCTTTATTAAGGACTGCTATTAGATTGCTACTCAAAACTAAAAGACAATATTCAGTGTTTAACTTCATACCTTGAACTGGGTAAGTCATCCAAAAAAATGTCCTTTTTGAAGGACCTTCTCATGGAAGGTGCAGGAAGGACTCACTCGATTTCTTACATATTTATCCTTTTCCTTGGAACCATTCAAAAATTAATGTGTACAAAAATTCAAATTCGTAGCTTGAAGCGTTCAAAAGTTATCGAAAAAATTTGTTGAACACATGTCTTAATGATATTTTGTATGGCAGCTACCAGAAGGAGTAAACGGATTTCGCTGATTAGTAAACTCGAACTTCGTTTTCACCCAAAGCTAATTTGTAAAAAATTCCGAGTTCATAGCTAAAAGATTACTTGAGTTATAGTGAGTTCCGTAAATTAAGTGAAGACTTTTTGACAGGATATTTGTATGGCAGCTACACGTAGGACTAATAGGATTTTCTTGATAATTATACATTTAGCTCCAACTATTGAAAAAATAACACATACAAAATTTCAAAGACGTAGCTTAAACCCTTCTGAAGTTATCGGCAATATTCTTGAACACGTGTTTTAAGGACATTTTGTATGGCAGCTACCAGAAGGAGTAAACGAATTTTGCTGATTAGTTAACTTGAACTTCCTTTTTACTCAAAACTAATTTGTACAAAATTCCGAATTCGTAGCTAAAAGATTACTTGAGTTATAGTGAGTTTCGTAAATTAAGTGAATACATTTTGACAGGATATTTGTATGGCAGCTACACGAAGGACTAACAGGATTTTCTTCATAATCATACATTTAGCTCCAACTATTGGAAAAATAACACATACAAAATTCCAAAGACGTAGCTTAAACCCTTCTTAAGTTATCGACCAATATTCTTGAACACGTGTTTTAAGGACATTTTGTATGGCAGCTACCCGAAGGAGTAGGACGATTTTGCCCGTTAACGAACTTAGCCTTAAAAATTCAACCAAACATCCAAATTCAAAATTTCAAGATCCTAGGTGAAGGCGTTCTTGAGTTATCGTGCTAACGGACAGACGGACGGACGGACGGACGGACGGACGGACGGACGGACGTCAGACGGATTTGAGGTTTTTGGCCACAAATAAACAAAAAATAATATATAACTTTTTTTCGTCCGAGGCTTGGTTCTATGCGTTACAAACTTTTGGGCTGGATTAAACTTATAATACTCTATATGATTTCATCTAGAGTATAATTAATAATTACCCAAGTAAAGAAATTGTTCTACTGTGAATAACTTGTAAAGTAATTAATTTAAATAGAAAATTTTCTTTCTAACATAAAAACGTGATAGATAACCGAGTTTGATTGGTTCTCGATAACCGTTTATGCGGGGCATCATATTTTGGTCGATATGTGCATGTGTACTGCTTTGGCCATTTACGTCACTAATGTAAACTGCGATTTAGCTTAAGCTTGAAAATTTTAGTTTATTATTTTTTAATCGACCTGAAATTTCGAAAAAAATTTCCTAGTCTGAAATCTTGTATTTTCACGCTTAAGGACTAGAAAACCCAAAAAAGCAAAAAAAAAATTAATTAATAATTTTTTTAATTTCTCAAAAACCGCAATGGGTAGCTAAAAATTGACGATTATAGCTACTATTAGAAAAATTAAATTTGTAATAGGAGAATTGGTTTATGCTAAACAATTGAAACTTAGTACGTATTTTTAGATGTACTACAGGACTAATTAGGGCATACAAAAATTCTGATTTTTATAGACGTATAGGGTGTTTTTTAGAGGTATAGTATTTCTTTTTTGAAAAAAAGACATACGTAATTTACCAAATGGCAACATTTTTTTTTTTGAAAAGATTATTTTACGGCAACTAATTTTTAAAAACAATTTCGAGCATATGACCACCGCGACTGCGTGTAATTAACACCATCCGATCAGTCCAATTTTAGGCACTTTTTTGAGCTTTTCTGGCCTTATCTCATCAATAACCCGTCGAATGGTGGCTTTTAAATGTTGAATCGTTGCTGGCTTATCAGCATAGACCAGTGATTTGCTGTACCCCCACAAAAAAGTAATCCGATGGTGTCAAAGGACACGATCTAGACGGCCAATGGACAGGTTCATGATTTTTTCACCAAATGTCTCTTGCAATAAATATTTATCACGCGTTGTGTGACATGTTGCAACGTCTTGTTGGAACCACTTTATCCTTAGATTATTGGCATTGATGTATGGAAAAAATTGCGTATAAGTAGACAAAAATCGAATCATCGTATTGCGAATAAGCTGCACAGATGGTCGATTATGTTGACCATATAATTGACGCAGCGATCTGTGAGTTTGTCGTATAGAACGCAAAATTTCGAAAATAAATTTCCACAATTTGTAAACGTTGTTCTGGTGTAATTTGCCAAAACGTACTGAGCAAAAATGTAAAAGACACCAGTCAAATTTGACAGGTATCTCTACTCTACTATACCTCTAAAAAACACCCTATACAAAGGTGGAGTTTAAAAAATATCCGCGAAAAGAGGGTATTGTCTCAAATTTTATTATATCTTTTATGCATGTTGATAAATCTAATAAATTTTACTTCTGCGCGCTCTTTATATAAGCTCCTAGAAACTTTTTTTTCACAATTTTTCGATATCTAAACCCTAAGGGGGTGTAAAATGGTTCTGTTCATTTTCACGAATTCCGATATATTTTTTAGGTCTAATGAAATATCGAACTTATTTTCACTTATAATGCCTTAATATTTAATCGGACGTAAGTATTTTTCGATATTAAACCCTGGGGGGTGTAAGCTGGGGGAAAAAATAATGCGTCCGAGACGCTCGAAAGCCGAGATTAAGACATTCTAAAATCCGTATCTCCTAAACTGTTAATGTCACGAAATTAAAACTTAATGAACATCTGTGGGTATACTAGGAGAATAAATCGGAATTTTATTTTTTAGTGCGGTTAGTGGCGTGCGGGGGTGGGGGTGAAAGAGTTAAGATTACGATATCTCACGAACCAATTGCACCGGAAAAATAAAATTTGGTTTCTTTATAAAGGTTGACAAATAAAGTTTGATGAAAGTAAAATATTTTAAGGGGTCGGTGGAGCATGGAAGTGGAGAGGATAAGATTTTTTAAAAAAAATAAGTCTCATATCTCAAGAACAGTGTAAGGTAGATGCTTGGAATTTTTACCAGCAGTAAGCCTAATAGACGCCTATCAGAAAAATAAAGTTTCGTGGTGTGAGTGTAGAGGATGATGGTGGGGGAGGGTGAAAAGGAAAAAGTTCAGATTTTTATATCTCGGGAACCTATAATGAAATAAAACTGACACTTGCTATTTGGATAGACATGTAGTAGTAGTATGTTGAAACATTATAATTTTTTACAGTGGTAGTATGGTACGGTGATGGGGGGTGTTTTTCCTATCTATAGAAGGGCTTGTGCTAGAAAGTTAAAACTCGGTGTGTATATGTAGATCAACTAGAAAAATAATTTAGATAAAAAAAATTTCAAATATCCATTGGCGTTCGGAAGGGGGGCAAAAAAAATTATCATTGCAAATGGAATGCATATATTTTCACGATTTTCGTCATATCTACTAGGTCTTCCCAAATATAGAATTTATTTTTATTCTACGGCTTCTTCATAGAAGTACCTAGAAAGCGTTTTTAGGATTTTTTGAAATTCGACACATGAGAGGGTGTAAACGGCTTGTATACTTTTTCACCAATTCTGCCTTATCCTCCAGGTCTGATCGATATCGAAGATCTTTTCACTTTCATGGGCTTGTGTAATAATCTCTTCTTACATATTGCTTAGATCTGATGATATATCGAATTCATTTTGACTTCCTAAGGTTTCATATATGTATAAGTGCCAAAAATTCAATTTCATTATTTTTAGATATTCAATCTTAAGGGGTGTAAGAGTGTTGTATGCTTTTCAAAGCTTCGGCATATTTCTTAGGTTTGATGAGATATTAGATCGCTTTTCATTTCCACAGACTTTTTATATAATCGCTTAAAAACGCATTTCTCAATTTTTCGATATTCAACCCCCAAGGTTTTGCATATGTTTTCACAATTTTTGCCATCCCTTAGTTCTGATGAGATATAAAATTGGTTATTACGGCATTTGATGTAATGACCTAAAAACCGATTTCACGATTTTTCGAATTTCAAGAACCAAGGTGGTGTTAAGGGTTTGCTTACGTTTTCACAAATTTTTCAAAATCCCTCGTGTCTTGTGAGATATCAAGTTGCTCCTCATGAAATCGTCTAAAAACCTGTTTCACAATTTTTTTTGGAAATCAAACCCCAAGTGGAAGTAATGGGTTTGTATACGTTTTAACAATTCGTGATATCTTTTAAGTCTGATAAGGCAACAAATTCCAGTTTACTTTTATGGGCTTTTAGTGTACATAATATACCGAAATTCGAATAGTCTACACGGACTTTTTCAATGTTTAATCGGCTAAAAATCTCTATTTTAAATATTTTTACTTTAAGAACAAAATTAATTTTCAAATAAATCTAATAATCTCGAAACAACTGATGATATACTCCGACTTTGACCGCTCCCGAACTTTGACCCGAAAAATAATAATGTTTCGCCCAGACCATTGGCAGATTTTTTTTTACTTCAACGGGCCTTCTATATAATCGCCTAAAAATCGGTTTCAGAAATTTTTGATATTGAACCACTAAAGTGCTATATCGATATTTTATCTCCAATTATTGTATTGAAATTGAAAAAAATGCGTAGTTAAGTAAATAATCTGCCAACAGTTTGGGTGGAACTTTATTATTCTTTGGGTAGAAGTCCGGAACGCGTTTAATGCTTAGATGCGGTGTAGGCTACTTTGCGACTGATAACTGGAAAAATAACGTTCCAAATAGCCTTCAGGTTATTCTTTAGGCCGTAAGTTGCATAGTAGCCAAAAAATAGTATTATAAGTTTACTTGATCCAGTTGAGATTAATTTCAAAGAATGTTTAACTAAAATTTTATTTTAAAAATAGATAAAGCTAAATGAAATCCAATTAACAGTGTTTAAAATTGTAAAAAAAATGCATCTCAATCGAAATTTCCACTAAATTTCCCGTAATCCTGTCGTGATTTTCTCACCTACTCGTACATCAAACAACTCTTCTTTCTCTGAACGGATAATCGTTTCAAACATTTGCGATTTAATTTTTGAGAATGTTTTTTTCTTCTCAAACATGTAAACTTGTACTTTTTGTGCTTCAAAATTCATATTTTCCGCTTAAGCTCCACATCCTGTCAGCGTATATCCTCATATGTGCAGGTTTAGATGTGTACGAACTTTGCACATGGCCAACCTTAGAAACAGATTGCACAAACATCAATTCCACTTGACTTACGTCCAAAAGATTAATCTCAAGCGAACGAGCTCCGACACCACCGTGTGACGGTTATAATGATTATAAAAGATGTCACCTGCTAAACTGCATCATTTTTGAGGGTAGTTCGGGGGGTGAATGGGTTGCATCACAGCCGGCACCGTTCGCCTTTTGTGCATTATTTATCAAAACGTCTTCTGCTCTGTTTGCCAACCGTGGAATGTTATCTATCCTGACGATCCTTTTTAGCTGTACACGAACAATTCCAATTCCCGTGTCCTCTTGTATGTTCCGGGGTAGGTGTGGAATGCAACCTGACACCAACCCCGAGATGATGATGATGATTATGATGACACTCTATCTTTGCTAGCTGACAACGTTGATGAGTTTTGTACTGGTTTTAATCAACGCATCGATTTAATAGAAGAATTCGTTGCCTGGTATTCGGTTACCACTTAATTTTCTCTATCCACGATTTTAATAATTAAAATGAATTTCAAGCGTCTGATAAGCAGTTCCACTTGTACGAGGAGACGAATTATGCATAAGTCCCAAAGTTCTTTAAATATTTGAGAAGTTTGCTTTTGAAGGGTTGTTATCCAGACGCTGAGTAGCTTTAAAAGTCTCAATAAAGTTTAATGGCAGCAAACTATTCCGCATAACTTAAAAATTTGAAACACTAATCAGCTCTGATCAATATCGCCTTCTTCTCCTATAACCTAAAGTAGACGAATATTTATCACTATTAAGGTGCATAAGAGCTTAGTCCATTGTTATACCTTTAGGTGACAAGTGACAAACATAGAAAAAAAATTTCGACACTGTCAACTATGCTGAAGATAATGCCGTAAATAATTGCAAAATCTGTCAAATGATCAGAGCGAGCAAATATTCCATAGTCGGTCAGGCTATTCCATTCTACTGATACGGACTATTTGATTCTACAAAACATTGATATGAAGTCGACATTTATGAAGGATATTGGCTATATTGGCATTAATATATGTGGCAATGTTTCTGAAGAGTATTCGGACACTTAATGCTCGTTTGTGTGGAAGTAATCCGTTTGATAAATGTCTATATGTAAACAAAAAATCTGCCAACAGTCTGGGCGCAACTTTATTATTTTTCGGCTAGAAGTTCGGAACGCGTTTAAGATTGATGCGGTGTAGGTTACTATGTGACTGAAAACCTAAAAAAATGAGGTCGCGATAGAATACTTACGCCGCTGCCACATATAAAATATGAAATACATAATTGGGTCATACTCCGGGACGCAGTCTAAGTAGTAGTATAATACTACGTAGTTATTACGTGATTAGGAGGATTTTCGTGATTTGGTTTTGGGCCATTACATGAAATCGGAAATGCGTTTGTAGGCGATTATATAAATAGTCTGTGGAAGTGAAAACCAATCTAATATCTCATCAATCCTAAGAATATCTTGAATATCTAAAAATCCTGAAATTAAATTTTTGACGATTATGTAAGAAGTAAAAATGAATTCAATATCTCATTAGAACTAAGAAATATGTGGGAATTTGTGAAAATATATGAACCCCCTTGAACCCACTTTGGGGTTGAATATCCAAAAATCCTGAAATGGGTTTTTGGATATATATAAAGAAAGCCCGAGGAAGTGAAAACCAATCCGATGTCTTATCTCTCCTAAGAAATATGACGGAATTCGTGAAAACGTATTCAACCCGTTTACACCCTCTTATGGGTTGAAAAAGAAAAACATTTGAAAACGAGTTTTAGGTGATTATTAAACAAGTCCGTGGAAGTAAAAAGTTATTCGATATCTATTCAGACCTGAAGGATATGGCTGAGTTCGTGAAAATGTATACAACCCCTTTCCACCATCGTGGGGGTCGAATTTCAAAAAATCCTGAAAACACTTTCTAGGTATTTATATGAGAAATCCGTGGAATAGAAATGGATTCAATAATTAGAAAGACCTAATAGATATGATGAAAATCGAGAAAATATATGCATTCCATTTTCACTGATCATTTTTTTCGCCACCCCTCTGTACGCCAATGGATATTTGAATTTTTTTTCAATCTCAATGACTTTTCTAGTTGACTTACATATACATACCGAGTTTCAACTTTCTAGCATAAGCCGTTCTATAGTTAGGAAAAACACCACCCACCCCCGTACCATACTACCCCTATAAAATATTATATTTTTTCAACATGCTACTTCTATAGTTCTATTCAAATACCAAGTTTCAGATTTATATCGTTATAGGTTCTCGAGATATAAAAATCGAAACTTTTTCCTTTTCACCCTCCCCCACCCTCACCCTCTACCCGCTCACTCCCAAAATTTTATTATAGTTTATTCGGCCTACTTCCAGTAAAAATTCTAAGCATCTATCATACAGTGTTCTTGAGATATGAGACGTGATTTTTAAAAAAAATTCTCATCCCCTAAACTTCCATACTCCAACGCCCTCTTAAAAAATTTTATTTTCAGCTAACTTTATTTATCACCCTTAATACAGAAAATAAATTTTATTTTTCTAGTGTAATTGGTTCGTGAGATATCGTAATCTTAAATTTTTTACCCCCCACCTCCGTACGCCACTTCGCCCACTCAAAAATTTGTTTCCTATCTATTCTCCTAGTATGCCCACAGATGTTCATTAAGTTTTAATTTCGTGACATTAACTAATTAGGAGATATGGATTTTAGAATGTCTCAATCTCGGCTTTCGAGCGTTTCGGACGCATTATTATTCCCCCCACTCGCACACCCCTTTACCCATATCCTCCTTTTTTTGCAAATGGGTCCACTATCGATGCTCTATATAAATTCCAAGTTTCAGCTTCCTAGCCTAAGCGGTTACTGAGATCTAGAAACCAAAATTTTTCGTTTAAAACGCTTCTCCCACCTCCCCCCTCACACCCCCACCACACAAAAGGTGGGCACTTGAAGAAGTCTGCTCAGTCTACCAACAAAAAAATATTCAACTTAATAGCTCAAAGAGTTTGAGAGCTATAAGCTTTCAAACGTTTTGCGTACGGCGTACGGCGTACGGCGTACGGCGTACGGCGTACGGCGCACAGACGGACTGAAATTTTTTTTTGCTTTTTTGGTGTCTATTAGTCATGAAACGTGGAAAAAAAAATTTTCAGGGTAGCAAATTTTTTTTTTTTAAAAATCGATAACAATACTTTATTATTAAAATAATAAAGTAATTTAATCGAAGTTTGATAAATGTCTATATGTGAACAAAATTTAATCGATTCTTTTATCAGAACTTAGAACAAACAAAAAAACGTATTCAATTTTCTTAGTACGAAGATCTTAAATTCAGTATTTTAGAAGCTAGAAGCTTAGTTTAGCAGACTAATATCGCAAGATCTCAGATTGGATTTGGCACATTGTGATTTCGATAAAAAATTGAATACCTTTCATCCAAAAATTGCTTATATCTATATTGGAAACGCATCAATAATAGTGAGCGCTTGCAATACTAAATTGGAAACTTATCGAAATCCAGCCCCAAACTGTTAAGTGCTATAAAAATAAATAAATAAAATTTTGTCATTATTTTCGATTTATGATGACGGCATGGTTTAAGAAAGGCTTTTTAAATTTCCACTTGGTCATTTGCAGAGAAATGGCGTTTGTATGCCAAATCTATTTTTTTTGCCCGAAACAAGGAATAACTATTTTGTCGCAAATATTTAACACAATTTTCCTTTCTTATTTGAAAAATAAAGTATTGTTATCGATTTAAAAAATTTATTTTCTAACCCTGCAGTTTTTCACGTTTGATGACTATTAAACTTAAGAAAGGCGAAAAAATAATGTTTGTCCATCTGACCGTCGGCCGTCCGCAAACTCGTTTGAAGTCTCGTAACGAAAAAGAGGTCCATTTATTTTAGCGAATTTTGTCATATCTCTTAGGTCTACTGAGATATCGAATTAATTTTACATCCTCGAGCTCCTTAGATAAAAGGCATGGAAATTCTTTCCAGAGGTTTTTGAAATTCAATTTTAATTGTCGATGAAAACAGGTCCACATATTTTAACGAATTTCATCATATCTCTTAGGTCTTCTGAGATATCGAATTGAGTTAACTTCCGCAAGCTCTTCATATGAATGCATGGAAATTGTTTTCTGAATTTTTTGATATTCAACCTTTAAGGGGCGGTGTAAAGGGATTATATACGAATTTTGACGAATGCCGCTATATCTCTTAGTTTTGATGAGATGCCGAATTAGTTTAAATTCATTTTAAATAATAGTCTAAAAATTAATTTCAGGTTTTTTTTTGGCATTCAACCCCTAAGTGGGTTTAAAGGGGTTGTATTCGTTTTCACAAATTATCTAAAGTTTTATTAGACATTAAAATGGTTTTTACTTCCACGAAAGGTTTTAGAATTTTCCGATATTAAACTTCTAACGGGAATAAAGAGGTTGTATAATAATAATCAATGGCACAACAGCCCAAATTGGGCCTAGGCCTTGAAGTAATGCTAGAGTTACTTCATTGCTAGACCAACGGAACACTAGCATTTTGAATTGGTCAGCCACACGCTCGTCCGTGATTATTATCCCGATTTTAACTCAGGTACTCATTTACAGCTGAGTGAACTGGTAGTCCGAAAATTACTTGTCGCCAAGCAGATTCGAACCTGGTACCAGGTACACCGAAGGCAAGTGCTCTAGCCACTACGCCACCTAGACTACTAGAGGTATACGTTTCACGAATTCTGCCATATCTCTCATGTTTGATGAAAACTGATTTTTGTTTCCATGTATTTTTTTTTATGTAATTGCCTAAAAACTAGTTTCAGAATTTTTTAGGGAGAGTAAAGTGGTTGTTTACTTGAATGCTTTTAATTGAATCTTCCGAAAAAGAGGAGTTGTATGTTCATATCAAAATTACTTTTCAAAAAACTTTGTCTAGCTAAAAACAAGTGCTATTTTTCGACTTTAACGACGTGCTGGATTATGACCTAAAATCGTAATTAGTGTTTAACGTAGCTCCGATACTTCCGTCGCTCGTCAATTTTAACCGCTTCCTGAACTCTGTCCCGAAAAATAATGAAGTTCAGCCCACACTGTTGGCAGATTTTTTTGAAAGTATAATCCAGTGATTGAAAATGCATACCATGTTGGTACTTCACTCCGAGGCTTTGAAAATGCCACCTATTGAGACATCCCAAGACCTATGAATTTAAAATTCGGAGTAAAAGGAAACGTTGAAGAACTAATTCCATCAAGCTGAATCCATTATAATGAGCACATAGTCCCTGTCAAATTACTCAAATTGTGTTAAAGGTGGAATATATAATAAAGCTGTTGAGACACCAAGACCTATGTCACGGTGATTCTAAGGAATTGAATCTGTTTTAGCATTGGCCAGAGAATACAACACATAGGTACGTCTTTCTTCCAATACTTTGAGTAGAGTCTCTGGTATAGCCAGTGGCGTAACTTCAAGGATCCTAAGCATACACACCATGTACACACGTTCGGCCGCTTTGTAACTCACTCTCTAGCACTTTCCCAACAGATTGATATTATGTCGACGCCCATGCTTCGCTATACACTATATTCATCTGTATGATGCACCAGATCTCGAGTATATTCGATTGTATGTGTAGAATGTACGGAAATAATGTAGAGCTTACACGCTATTCTTAGACAATAGCTCACTCTAAGAACTTTTATTTGTGTGACACGTCAAAATCAATTGATTGTCCACCAAAACATTTTAAAGTTTCCATTCTATCAGATTCAGAGTATTAACACTACAAAATTCAGTGCTTGTTACTATTTTCGGAGGACACTAACGGACCGCACTCATTAAGTGCTAAAATATGTCTATCATCCATAGACTCATACGAGCATATGTCATCACTTTAGACTAAAAAATTTTCCTATTCATTATTTTCCCAATATCACTCTTCACGTCGTCTGTTTAAAACAGGAAGTACCACGTAAAAAATGACGAGAGGACTACTTTGACAATCAGATTTAGAAGTGTTCCGAATTAACCTCTCTCAACCACTTTACGCTCAGGTAGTCCTTGGTATAAAAGGTGTTCGTATACAAACTTCACCGAAACAAAACCATTAAGGACACTTTATAAAAGTACACTTGGAATTTGCAGTTGTCGGTGTTCATCTTTCACTCGACTTGGAGTTTCGAGACAGAGAAAATATCTTGTCGAGTAGCTATAAGAAA
Organism: Beris morrisii; assembly: GCA_951812415.1. Taxonomy (NCBI): domain Eukaryota; kingdom Metazoa; phylum Arthropoda; class Insecta; order Diptera; family Stratiomyidae; genus Beris; species Beris morrisii. The sequence goes on from OX638311.1 coordinate 24,941,954, forward strand.
ACCATCGTCTAAATTCCGAAAAAAGCAAACGTTCAGAATCGCTATTTATGTCCTCGACGTTCTCTCTCAAATATCATGGCTAAATCAACCCTCCAACAGAATCAACGACACTATCAGAAAGGAGATTTGAGGACTATCAGGTGTAGGTTCTCGACTCGAAAAACCCCCCAATTCTTATAACACCACCAGAAATATACACTCTAAGTAGTTGTCTGTCGAATCGAATATCCCATTAAATCTTACGATTGCAGACTTTGAATTGTCTTTCAATCGATTTAAAATCGAGAAGGATTACCTAAGAAAATATTGCTGCAATAAAAGATATACAAGTTAAGAATGGACCGTACGGTGTAAGGACATTTTTGCGGGATAGCTTAAATGTTACTTTAGAGCTATGGCCTTGTTTCCTGTTGTAATAAATTAATGACATCTTGGATGCTTCTTTGAACATCATTGAAGATTATGGACTTAGATGGCGGCTCTTTACCACTCTGATTATGTTGATGGTGTTTGTTTACGTGCCCATGAAAATGGCAAATCTAATTGACAATCAGAAGGCGCAATATAAATTTTGAGTTATCAAAAATTGTGACTGACGAATAAAACATTTCGAAGGGTCTTGATGTGGATTTAAAGTGACGAAAAGTTTACTACTTTGTCAGCGTAATAACTTGAAATGACGGATCTGGCAATGATTAAAGGTCATAAAATAGATCTGACGCCTACTTGGGCGAAATAATCAACAGGTTTTTATTGACTTGGTACACAAGATGAGCTGCGAGTCACAGACCTATCTTCTTGTCAAATAAAATTTGTTTAGTAACCAAAGTAGATTTGCTAGGTGTGTGAAGAAATAATAGGAGACTTCGTCAAGTGTTTATGATCCTTAAAACTATTATCACAGTCAGAAGCAGTGGAAGCAGCACGAAAGTAGTTCCCGAAGAAGCTAATGACTAAAGGGTCATCGCTGACAACATCATCAAAAGACATAGAAGAGGGGTATCCGTCGTATTCTTTTGAATTGACGAAATCCCAGAACCGCTTAGGTTTGTCATTAATCGATAATTTAATATTACTGACGTACGAGATATACGCCGCACTAGACCGGCTAACAAACACGTAAGTTTGAATAGGAAACGTAGTACCAATCAATCCTTGAGAGACAATATGTCTTCCAAGCTTTCGTTTAGTTATCAAGGACTTCTTGTTTTGTTATGTATTGTCAAAGCAATGTATTCGCGGTGAACAATTTGCTTAAAAATTACACAACCTCCGCAACAAACATAAATTTTAGATCCAACAGTTTTGACGGTTCTGGTCCTTAGGTCTGAGAATGGCAGGAAACAGTAGAACTTTGTAATGAGTGCGAGTTATTTCATATGAAAGATCACTTTGCTAATGCAGCAAAATAATTTCCGGTAATCAACAATAGTACAAATTCTTGTACAGCTCCTTATTGTCTATCGACCTCCTCACCGTTGAATTCATTCGATCCCGTGCCATTAGCACCCTCGGCATTAACTCAATCAATAACTACCCTCCCAATAGAATAACTTTTCTTCCGGGAATTTTTTCTTTTTCTTTTAGTTTGCAAAAGAAAGAACCTAACGCCATGCATCTCAATGGAAGATATGTGCTATTCGACAGACCAATACTTCTCCCGAACTTCCGACCATATCCTCGATAATATCGCATCGAAATTTTATCCCATTTCCTTTGCTCTTATTCCAGGAACTCATTGACGTTATAATAAGGCGGCTTGGGAGCTCCAATCTGAGATATTTTGCGGAATCAACCCTCAAGGATTTTTTTTCGGTTATTCGCACTGTTCAACCAAAAACGCTCCGAAATGAAGTGGGCTTCCTTTAGCTTCATCACATAGGGCACTCTATTTAACAATGGTCTAAGCAAGGATGTGTATGTGTGTGAATACGCCTAAAATATTTGAATTATCTTTTTGAATCGATGCCAATATTCAAAGAAGATAGGAGTGCATTCAAGAAAATTCCAGAACCTTTTTTTGCCTTCTGGCGGCGAATTCATCTCTAGTGATTGAAGAATTCGAAGAAGAAAACGTTCCATAATGTAATTACCAGACGAATTTATGGTGTCCAGGACGAAAAATTACGAGCTGACTCGATGGTTATAAATAGTCGTATTATGCAATGAAGCAAAAATTCGCAAGGACATTCAATAGGAAACGATTCCACGGACCATCGTCTTGTAGCATAAAACTGGGCTTGTGAAAGTCGGAATAAGTTATGGGCAACAAATGACGAAAAGTAATCTTAAGAGTTAAGGACTTTTTTGGCACCAACTGTACGGGGGATGGAGCGGGGACGAAACGGTTTTAGTGCAGAAAGAAGAACTATTATAGCTCTTGGTCCTCGCAGTCAAACACATGTAAACTGCAAAGTGACGTATTGTTATTACCAAACTTTTAAAACATGAATACTTAAAAAAAAAAAAAAGTTTTTCCCTTTTTTTTTGTACAAACTCCAATTTCTCTTACTTAAGCCCCAGCGATAATCCACAGACCGAGTCAAGGAACAGAAGGGTATTATTCCGTTGAATAAATCAGTTTTATGTGCCTTTTTACCAACGAGCAAGTTTAATTCCTCAGGGCTGTCGGGCTACTAAATGCACTAGTCCTGTATAACAAGGGCGAGTTAAGACTTTCCTCCAATTTAACAATATAATAATTAGTTATCTTTATAATTTACAGAAAATACTTCACCGAAGTATAATTATAAAGAATTGCTGTTTTCCTTAAAGAACCTAGTTACCAATCCATACCCCATGTAAAAGAATAGATATTTGTATGCATAGGTGGCGTAAAAGCTTGGAATATTCTCTTTGATGGTGATTCGAGGAAATATTGTATCTTAGTTTAAGTTAGGTGGGTGACTAGATATTCCAAAGTTAGGCAGCACATGGACGTGTGTTCGTTGTGATGCCACTACATAGCGTAGTTGCCAGAATCTACTGAACAATATTTCAAAAATAACACTTCATACCCAATCTCCTATCCTCTTTGGGGTTGAAATGGAACAACCGGGGAAAAAACACGTTAAAAAAATTCGGATTAAGGGACGAAATTCGATCGAAGAAATACTGCGATTTCGATAAAAAATTAAAATATAGTACGTCCAAAGGTAGATAGATAGATTTGGAAATAGGGGTTGGTATGGTTAACCTCTGTCACTGCAGCCTTAGTTGGGCTTATTGTGACGTCCCCCCGGTTTGATTATGATTCCTCTTCGATCCCTGCGCTTTCAATGAAGCTTAGTATTTTGCGAAGAGGAATGGTCAGGAATTCCGATGGGTCCATGAAACCCTGACCGAAGTGACGAAGCCTTTTGCGAGTTAAACCCTCACATTCACAGAGGATATGCTCTGGTGTTTCGTCTTCGTCATTGCATATTCTGCAAATTTTAGTATCAGAGAGACCAATCCTATTGAGATGCTTCCTCATGTGACAATGTCCAGTCAGAGCTCCCACTAAGGTTCGGGTCTGAGATCTGCTTAATTTTAGATAATCAGATGTTCTTTTTTCCGAGTGTTTTGGCATAAAAAGCTTTGAGTGCCTGTTGCCCGGTACCAAGTCCCAGTGAATGGCACTTTGCGATTTTTGCCACATTCGGATGGTCATTCTGGCTGTGCTTAATGGTATCCCATAGAATGGATATGGTCCCATGAAGTCAGCTTCTGAACCTTTTCTAGCCATTAAGTCGGCCATTTCGTTACCTTCATAGGCACTGTGTCCCGGAATCCAAATGAGGTTAACTCCGTTCTTATTTCCGAGTTCAATCAGGCATTGGAGGCAATTCCAAATAAGTTTGGAGTAGATTTGAACGAACTGAAGTGCCATTATTGCTGCCTTGCTATCCGAGAGAATATATATTTGTTGGTTTTTGTAGCCCCGTCTGATATTTTCTCTAATGCATAGTTCAATAGCATGAGTCTCCGCCTGAAAAACAGTGGATGTTATGTGCATGCTACAGTAGAATTTCACATTTGGGCGCACTCCATAAACACCTGCTCCCACACCTTGATCCGTTTTAGATCCGTCTGTGCGTCCAAAGGTATAATCACTAAATAATTCTTTGAGAAAAATTTATTATGGTTCCTTGGAAAATATAAGCAATTAAATTTCTTATTAATTTCCTTGAAAACATCTGTATTCACCTTTCGTTGAGAAAATTGAAATTCTATTTCTACTGACTGCAACCAATGTGATAATTTTGCCCAACGATATCTGCACTATATAGTACACCCACCAGAATTACAAGATCAATGTCCGTCGTTACTTCAGACGCACTTCTAATCTTTTATACTTTTAAATCGCTGTTTCAGAGCAATTTTACTTTATTATTTTTTAATAATAAAGTATTGTTATCGACCTGAAATTTCAAAAAAATTTGCGACCCCGAAATTTTATATTTTCACGTTTTAGGACTAGTAAACACCAAAAAAGCAAAAAAAAAATGTCCGTCTGTCCGCCGTAGAATCCGACCGCCGCACCGAACAGTGGCTTATTTGCACGATCTAGCTGGTCAAAATTATTTATATTGTCTATTCATCTTAAAATAAGGTATTATTAAGTTGTTATTCAGTAATAATAATATTGCAACATATTTATTGAAAAAAAAATTGTGTTGCCCAATGAATATATAATTTGTTTGGTGAATGTTTCCACATCACATTTTAACTGAAAATACTATGATAGTTTTTCGGGTAAGATACCATTTGTTTTAATTTTTATGTGACGTTTTGGACTCGACTGAGACTTTACCAAAGACTGAGTCCTTTATCCTTGATAAAGGAAAATTCAAAGTACGAATATTTCGAATTTCATTTATCAACATAAACTGTTATAAAATCTGAATATGCAGATATTTGCAGAAAATCCTTGTGACTCCTTAAGAATGAATATTTGACCTTTATATTGTCACATAAATTTTGACGAAGTCTTACGGAGGTACATAACCTAATCCATTTCCAAAATGTACCTTTTCCAAAAAATAGATCTTAAATTTTACCAAAATTTAAAAACTATATCATCAATCAAATACATACCTGCTACTTCAATATCCATTATTAAAAACTTCCTAATTTTCCTTTAAAATCACGAAAAAATTATGTAAGCACAAGTAGTTTTAAAGAGAGTTTTTTCTATAACAACTGATCGTTTACGAATGGCTACTTTGAGCTGAGCCCGCGGCTTTTATAGTAAAAAAAAACCCTTCCTGAAACTCCCTAATTGATTAAGCCAATTAAGACATAACATACTGGTTAACAATTACATGTTCCAAAAACCGAATTTTGGCCAGCTAGATTGGGAAAATACCCTACTGTGCGCCGTCCGCCGTACGCAAAATCGTTTGAAGTCGCGTAGCTCCCAAACCCGTTGAGATATTAACTTAAAAAAATCTGCCAACAGTCTTGGCGCAACTTTATTATTTTATGGGTAGAAGTCCGAAACGTGTTTAATGATGAGATGCGGTGTAGGTTACTATGCGACTGACAACCTAAAAAATAACGTTCCAAATAGCCTCCTGGTTATTTCTTTAATATCTCAACGGGTGTGGGAGCTTCAAACGAAACGCCTTCAAACGATTTTGCGTACGGCGGACAGACGGACATTTTTTTTTTTTTGCTTTTTTGGTGTTTACTAGTCCTAAAACGTGTAAATACAAAATTTCAGGGCAGCAAACTTTTTTGAAATTTCAGGTCGATCACAATACTTTATTATTAAAAAATCTGCCAACAGTCTGGGCGCAACTTTATTATTTTTTCGGTAGAAGTTCGGAACGAGTTTAATTCTGAGATGCGGTGTAGGTTACTATGTGACTGAAAACCTAAAAAAAAGTTCGGGAAGCGGTTAGAATGGGGTCGCGCTAGAATACTTACGCCACTGCCACATACATCATATGAATTACATACGTCCCGGAGACGAGGTCTAGTCCTAGTATAATATCAGTTATTACGCCATTAGAAGGAAATGCGTTTGTATAAAAAGTCTGTGGAAGTGCAAACCAATCTAATATCTCATCAATCCTGAGATATATGTCGAAAGCCTTACGTCCTATTGGAGTTGAATAACAAAATCCTGAAATCAACTTTTGACGATTATGTAAGAAGCCTAAATGTAGTAAAAATTAATTCGATATCTCATTAGAACTAAGAAATATGTAAAAATTTGTGAAAACATATGCAACCCCCTAACACCCACTTTGGGGTTGAATATTAAAAAATCCTGAAATGAGTTTGTAGATATATATAAAGAAAGCCAGAGGAAGTAAAAACCAATCCGATGTCTTATTACTTCTAAGAGATATGACGGAATTCGTGAAAACGTGTTCAACCCGTTTTTACACTCTTAGGGGTTGAAAAAGGAAAAAACTTGAAAACGAGTTTTAGGTGATTATTAAATAAGCCCGTGGAAGTGAAAAGTTATACGATATCTACTCAGACCTGAGGGATATGGCTGAATTCGTGAAAATGTATACATCCCCTTTACACCACCTTGGGGGTCGAATTTCAAAAAATCCTGAAAACACTTTCCAGCTATTTATATGAGGAATCCGTACAAAAAAAATTAATTCAATATTTGGAAAGACCTAATAGATATGACGAAAATCGTAAAAATATATGCATTCCATTTACACTGATAATTTTTTTTGCCCCACTTCAAAACTCCAATGGATATTTGATTTTTTTTTTATCAGAATTCCTTTTCTAGTTGATTTACATATACGTACCGAGTTTCAACTTTCTAGCATATGCCGTTCTACAGTTAGGAAAAACATCCCCCACCCCCGTACCATACTACCACTATACAAAATTATATTTTCCCAATATGTTACTACCATAGCTCTATCTAAATACTAAGTTTTAGCTTTATATCGTTGTAGGTTCTCAAGATATAAAAATCGGAACTTTTTACTTTTCACTCTCCCTCACCCTCTACATCCTAATCCCTGAAAATTTTTTTTCTGCTGGGGGTCTATTAGGCCTACTTCTGGTAAAAATTTTAAGCATGTATCTTGCATAGTTCTTGAGATATATGACGTAATTTTTTAAAAAAATTCTTACCCCCTCCACTTCCATGCACCACCACCACCTAAAAAAATTTTACTTTCAGCAAACTTTATTTGTCAATCTTTATAAAAAAACCGAATTTTATTTCTCTAGTGCAATACGTTCGTGAGATATCGTAATCTAAAGTTTTTCAACCCCCACCCCGTACGTCACTGCTCCCACTCAAAAATTTGTTTTGGATCTATTCTCCTAGTATACCTACAGATGATTATAAAGTTTTAATTTTGTGACATTAACCGTTTAGGAGATATGGATTTTAGAATGTCTCTATCTCGCCTTTCGAACGTTTCGGGCGCATTATTATTCCCCCCACTCCCACACCCTTTCACCCATATCAACAATATTTTTGCAAATGGGTCAACTATCGAAGCTCTATATAAATTCCAAGTTTCAGCCTCCTAACATAAGCGGTTGCTGAGATCTAGAAACCAAAATTTTTCGCCTAAAACTCTTCCTCCACCTCCCCCCTCATACTCCCACCCCGGAAAAATTGGTGACTTCAAGGGGCCTACCCAGTCTATTACAGAAAAAAATTGCAATTCAATAGCTCATAGGGTTTAGGAGTTAGAAGCCCTGAAACGTTTTGCGTACGGCGGACGGCGGACGGCGCACAGACAGACTGACAATTTTTTTTGCTTTTTTGGTGCTTATTAGTCATAAAACGAATAAAAAAAAATTTTCAGGGTGGCAAATTTTTTTTTTTAAAAATCGATAGCAATACTTTATTATTAAAATTATAAAGTAAAATAATAAACGACGCCGGAAAACAACCACCATTTAATCAAATTTCCTTCTATGGTAGCTTACCATGAAAAAATTGCATTCTTAAAATTTAGCGGAAAAATAAAATTGCTGTTGGCGGGTCTCGAAGACGCGCTCTTAGCGTTTAGCTCTATATATCCTGGCGTACAACCAAAAATTCCACCAAATTGGTTGAAATATTAGGTGATCTTCAACGCCACCTCCTTTAGTATAGGGTTGCGATGGCGGAAATTTACCCTAGAAAAATAAAATTGTTGATAGGGGTAGCAAGGTACAGGGATGAGGGGTGCATTTTTATATCTCAGAAACGGGTTATGCAGAAAGTTGGAAATTAGTACGTATATGTAGATGTGCTACTAGAGTAATTAAAACTAAAAAAAATTTTAGATTTTCTTTTGTGTACAAAGATGGAGTAAACAAAATGTCCGTAAAAAGATTTTTCGCACATTTTCACGAATTTCGTTACTCTTTTACACTTCTCGAGCTATCAAATCAATTTTACTTCTGCGGACTCGTAATATATGCGCCTAGAAACGTTTTTCAATATTTTTCGATATCTAACCCTTAAGAGGGTTTAAGGCGGTTATGTACTTTTTCACGAATTCCGATATATTTCTTAGGTCTAATGAGATATAGAATTCACTTTCACTTGTAAATGCTTTGAATATAATCGGCGAATAAACCGATTTAGGTATTTTTTGGTATTAAATTCCCTGAGGAGTAAGACATTGCCCAAGTTTTGACCAATTCCGAATTTTTTTTTAGGTTTAATGAGATCAAATTCACTTTCACTTCTATTGAATCATCTATTGAAAAAAAAAATACGTAAATAAATAAAGAAAATCTGCCAATCTGGGTAGGAGTCCGAAATGGGTTTAATTCTGAAATGCGGTGTATGTTACTATGCGACTGACAACCTAAGGAATAACCAGGAGGCAATTTGGAACGATATTTTTTAGGTTGTCAATCGCATAGTAACCTACACCGCATCTTAGCATTAAACACGTTTCGGAATCCTATCCCTCTATCACTACTAGAATTTGAAAACTAGAAAACGCACAAAACACTACAAGGTGAACTCTGCACATTCCATACGTTAGTTCCTCTTCTGCGAAATTATCGCAAAATACACACAAAGTCAAATGTAAAGTACATATAGTATAGAAATTTCTCAGCTGCAGTTGTGAACAAGTACGAGCTAGTGTAAGAATTTATAAGCCCATTTTTCTGTAACTTTATAATCATGAAGTACTTTGTTTCTATTATGGCTAGCCTTAAATTGTTGAATTAGCAAGGTAGGCAAAACTAATGTTTTAAACTTTGTTGACCAGATAGTTAATCAATTTTTGACTCACCTGAGTTTGGTTGTCCATTGCTGTTCGGCCGTGCCGATGGTGCTCCGTCTCGTGCCTCAACTTCCAGTGCATATGCTCCTTGCTTTTCACGATCGAAAACCACCTTCGTGAAGATCTCGCCACTTTGTAGATTTATTTCGAAAAATTCTTTACCTTCGTTACGGGGCGAATCGACAATGTAGTAATAAACCTGTGAATAAAAAATTTAAACCGTCTTTTATTGTCCTGACTTTATTTACACCAAACTCGAATTGTTTTATTCTTTCACACAAAAACAAACTCATATAAGTGATTACGATGGGGGGGGGGGGGGGGGGGGGAGACACGGGGGTGGAAGTCAAAGTTAATTAACAACTCGTGGCATTATACTTTAACTTTACACTGTAAAGCAAATATCGCAGTAATTTCAGGCCAGGGCGTGATAAAATCGCATCCCCTTACGGAAATCCTGGGTTGAGGATTGAAATTATTATTATTATGCGTGACTTACGAAGCGAAAAATTACTTTGCTCTAATACATTTTGCCGTATAATAAAACGAAGCCGAGAATTGTGTACACCGCATCTGGCTATAAGAAGTTCAACAAGAAATTGCTCAGGTTATAATTAAGTTAATTAAAAAACATTCGCTCTGTATGTCGAGTTTTTGATATAGAGATGAGTAAAGCAAATGGGTGAAAGACTATTGATTAAAAGGAGCTGTATTATTTTCTAGATGAAAAGATTTACGCAAATCCACAATTTGAGGACAATTCGGACACATGGTATCCAAGAAGCAACCTAACTTATGTCTGGAAGATGTAAGAACGTACTCTTGCCGTTTTTTACAAATAATAATAATCAATGGCACAACAGCCCAAATTGGGCCTAGGCCTTGAAGTAATGCTAGAGTTACTTTATTACTAGACCAACGGAACACTAGGAGGTGAAGTGGTCAGCCACACGCTCGTCCGTGATTATTACCCCGATTCTTAACTCAGGTACTCATTTACAGCTGAGTGAACTGGTAGTCCCAATCCCATTCTCGAAAATTACTTGTCGCCAAACAGATTCGAACCTGCTACCAGGTGCGCCGGAAACAAGTGCTGTAGCCACTAAGCCACCCAGGCTACAACTACTTTTTACTTTATTATTTTCTAATTATCCAGTATTGTGATCGATTTTTAAAAAAAAAAAATTTGCTACCCTGAAAATTTCTTTTTTCGCGTTTCATGACTCATAGACACGAAAAACGCAAAAAAAAATTTCAGTCCGTCTGTCCACCGTACGCCGTACGCCTTACGCCGTACGCTGTCCGCCGTACGCTAAATCGTTTGAAGACTCGTAGCTCCCAAACGGTTTGAGATAATAAATTGAATTTTTTTTATGAATAGAGTGGGTAGGCCCCCAAATTCTGAGGGGTGGGGGTGTGAGGGGGGAGGAGAGGGAAGCGTTTTAGACGGAAAATTTTGGTTTTTAGATCTCAGCAACTGCTTATGCTGGGAGGCTAAAATTTGGAATTTATGTAGAACTTCGGTAGTGGACCCATTTGCATAAAAATTGTCAATATGGGTGAAGGGGTGTGGGAGTGGGGGGAAAAATGATGCGTCCGAAACGCAAAAAAAACCGAGATCGACACATTCTAAAATCCATATCCCCTAAACGGTTGAAGTTACAAAATTGAAACTTGATGAATATCTGTATCTGTATTTTCACGATTTTCGTCATATCTATTAGGTCTTCCCAAATATTAAATGTATTTTTATTCTACAGCTTCTTCATATAAATACCTAGAAAGAATTTTCAGGATTTTTTGAAATTCGACGAAATTCGAGGTGTAAAGGGATTGTATACTTATTCACGAATTATGCCATATCCTCCAGGTCTGATCAAATATCGAATATCTTTTCACTTTCACGGGCTTGCGTAATAATCGCCTACAACTTGTTTTTAAGTTTTTTCCTTTTTCAGCCCCTAAGAGGATATAAAAGGGTTGAACAAGTTTTCACAAATTCTGTCATATCCTATAGAAGTGATAAGTAATTCAATTGTTTTTACTTTCTCGTGCTGTTTTCATATTTATCTATTAACTCCTTTTAGGATTTTTGGATATTCAACCCCCAAGTGGGTGTAAGGAGGTTGCATATGTTTTCACAGATTCCTACATATTGCTTAGATCTGATGATATATCGAATTCATTTTTACTTCCTAAGGTTTCCCATATAAGAACAAAAAAGTCAATTTCAGTATTTTCAGATTTTCAATCCTAAGGGGTGTAAGGGGGTTGTATGCTTTTCAAAGGTTCGACATATATCGTAGGTTTAATGAGATATTAGATCGCTTTTCATTTCCACAGACTTTTTATATAATCGCCTACAAACCCATTTCTCAATTTTACGATATTCAACCCCCAAGGGTTTGCATATGTTTTCACAAATTTTGCCATCTCTTAGTTCTGATGAGATATAAAATTGGTTATTACGGCATTTGATGTAATGACCTAAAAACTTATTTCACGATTTTTCGAATTTCAAGAACCAAGGGGGTGTGAAGAGTTTGCTTACGTTTTCACAAATTTTTCAAAATCCCTCGTGTCTCATGAGATATCCAGTTGGTTCTTATGAAATCGTTTTCGAAATTCAAACCCAAAAACCAAAAATGTAACGTAATGAGTTTGTATACGTTTTAACAGTTCGTCATATCTCTTAAGTCTGATAAGGCAACAAATTCGTTTTTACTTCTATGGACTTTTAGTGTACATAATATACCGAAATTCGTAGAGTCTACAGGGGCTTTTTCAATGTTTAATTGGCTAAAAATCTTTATTTTAAATATTTTTATTTTAAGAACAAAATTAACTTTCCAAGAAACTTCATAATCTCGAAACAACTGATGATATACTCCTACTTTGACCGCTCCCGAACTTTGACCCGAAAACTAATAAAGTTTCGCCCAGACCATTGGCAGATTTTTACAATTGCTTGCGACGAATTTCGTAAAAACTTTTGTCAGTCGGTACCGAAAAAAATATATATTTATACGTGCACCGACGAAATTCGCACCAATTTCGCGATCAGGTAGGTGCGAGAACGCTTTACTGCAAGGATCTTCTAACGCTTATTATGAACTTATTACACATAAAATAAAACACACCAACCATGAGTTAATATACCGCCACAACAAGTGCATCAACAAATTTCGAACGTTTAGCAGTCGTGCAGAAAAAAATTAAATCAGTTTTCTTTACCGACTACATAACATTTTAATAACCAAAAAATTTATTTTGTTTCGCGTAAACAATTTTATTTACGTGCACCGACAAAATTCGCACCAATTTCGCGATCTTGTAGGAAAGACCTGAAACTTCAAAAAAATTTGCTACTCTCAAATTTTGCATGGTTGAAAAAGGCATAGAAGAAACTGGCGTTGGGAACAGACTGTTTTTGTTGGAATATAAATGTCATTTTTATATCTCAGAAACCGTAACAGATATGATCTTGAAAATTTTACAGGAGTTGGGATCGGTAGACCTCTAGTCGGAAAAAAAAATTTAGTGGTGGGAGTGTAGGGGGTGATGGTAAAAGAGAGTAGAAAGAAAAATATTCTGATTTTTATTTCTCGAAAACCATAATGAATAGAAAGCTAAAAATTTAGGATTGTATAGAGCCGCTATAGAGACATCCTAAAAAAATGTTGATAGGGGTAGCAAGATACGGGGGTGAGGGGTGGTTTTTTATATCTCAGAAACGGCTTATGCTAAAAAGTTGAAACGTAGTACGTATATGTAGATGTGCTATTAGAGTAACTATAGCAAAAAAAAAGTTAAGATTTTTATGAATTATTCTATTGATAAAAAAAATACCTAAGTAAATGAAAAAAATCCTGAAAACACTTTCTAAGTATTTATATGAAGAATCCGTGGAATAAATATGAATAAAATATTTGAATAGACCTAATAGATATGACGAAAACCGCGAAAATATATGCATTCCATTTTCACTGATAATTTTTTTTGCGCCCATCCGAACGTCAATGGATATTAGACAATTTTTTTAATTTAAAGTACTTTTCTAGTTGATACCGAGTTTCAACTTTGTAGCATAAGCTGTTCTATCTAGGAAAAACACCCCCCACCCCCGTACCATACTACCACTATAAAAATTATATTTTCCCAACGTGCTACTCTGTAGCTCTATCCAAATAACAAGTTTCAGATTTATATCATTATACCTTTTCCTTTTCACCCTCCCCCACCCTCACCCTCTACACTCTCATCCCTAAAAATTTTCTTTTTCTTTTCTGCTAGAGGTCTATTAGGCATATTTCTGGTAAAAATTTTAAGTATCTATCTTACATGGTTCTTGAGATATGAGACGTGATTTTTTAGAAAAATTTGTATCCCCTCCACTTTCATGCTCCACCACCCCTTTAAAAAATTTTGCTTTCAGCTAACTTCATTTGTCAACTTTAATACACCGAATTTTATTTGCTATTGGTTCGTGAGATATCGTAATCTTAAATTTGTCACCCCCCACCCTCGTAGGCCCCATCCTCACTAAAAAAATTGTATCCGATCTATTCTCTTAGTGTACCTACATATATTCATTAAGTTTCAATTTTGTGACGTTAACTGTTTAGGAGATATGGATTTTAGAATGTGTCGACCTCGGCTTTATTGCATTTCGGACGCATTATTTTTCCCCCCACTCCCGCACCCCTTCACCCATATTGACAATTTGTATGCAAATGGGTCTACTATTAAAGCTCTATATAAATTCCAAGTTTCAGCCTCCTAGCAAAAGCGGTTGCTGAGATCTAAAAACCAAAATTACGCCGTACAGCGTACGGCGGACAGACGGACTGAAATTTTTTTTTGCTTGTTTCGTGTCTACTAGTCATGAAACGTGAAAAAAAAAATTTTTCAGAGGTAGCAAATTTTTTTTTTTTTAAAAATCGATCACTATTATAGGAAAATAATAAAGTAAAATGAATCCCGACGTTTAATTCGAAATGTCTGCACAAGAAACGATCATCTAACTTTATTTACATCATGCCCGGATGTAAAATTTCATTGACAAGTATTGACTGCAATTTCGGTCCTTAATTTTATTTTTTACATCGATTCATTTTATTTTTCCATGTTTTGAAATCTAGTTTTCCGTACGAGTTATTGTAATTTTTCTCTCTTTTTAATTTTACATAGTATTTCATGTAAAAATTTGATTACATAGCGTTTTTACATTAATTAGGTAGTTGTACCTATGATATGTTGATAATTTTACTACATTAAATGTTGTAAAATTATAAATAATTTTTACGGTGTAGTCTAAAAGCTGGTTGTTGGTTAAATTGTGCATTCCATCATTGCAATAATTGAATTACATCACGGAAAAAGTGATGGAAAGACTACATTCCTTCAGAAGACAAAGAATTTTTCTCAGAAAAAAGTTGGAATGATAAAGAACTTGGAGAGAGTTAAAAGGAAGAAAGGCCCTGTCCAGAATAGTCCTCTGCAAGGATTGCAGTTGTTTTCCATGATATGTTGCATCAAACCAACTCCAATTACCAATTAGCCTGAATGAAAGGTAGTGAATCAGGCCTGAAGAGTAGGTAGTTCTTTCTGCAACTGTGAGTGATCATTGAGAACTGTTTGTGCTGTTTACTCTAAATGTTTGTATGGCTATGGATGCTCATAGATTTTGATTTTTTTTTCATAATTTCAGTCGCTAGTTTTCCTAGTCGCGATATTTTCCAATAGGGATTTGCTCTTATCTCAAAATCGATCTTATCGATTTAATTTATTCATTCTCCGGGCTAATCACACACAACAACTACATGTACCTATATCTCACAATTGGTAATATACCAGTTCACCGATGGGAAAAGCCATCACAATTAACGTTATATCATTACTAGCCCCATGGGGTGGTTTGTTGGGTTGCAATTTCCTGGCTGCACTAATTCTCCGTAAAGCTCACTTTAGAATGCAGTAAAATCGAAACACATGCACACAACCGTACAGCAACAAGAGATGCACCTTCCTATACTATAGGTATCTAATATCACTGGTTCGGATGTTGTATATCATCAACATAGTTGCTACCTTATTCTATCTAGAGAACAGGCAAAAGCTTATCGCAATGCTGGAATTTACTAGTGAATTTAGTTTTTGTTGGCCGCACCAGTGACACACTGCAGATGAAAGACAAGCACAAAGTCATGAACAAGAAAAACGAACCAGTACAGCAGGGGTTGGGGTGGGGGAGAGGTTTGAAAACAACCCCGGCTAAACACTTATAGAGCTCAAAGGGATGGTGTGGTCGAGTTTTCGGTTTTTTTTTGAGCGTTTCTAATGTTTTTATCGGACAACTTAAATCTACTTACAATAAGCAATGTGTGCTCGAAATTGAGAAATGTAATTACACGGAGTGTGTACAAACGGTTCACACCGAGTGCGGATATAAAAAGGGCGCTTGCGAACCCTTGCTGTAGGAAGCAGAAGCAAGAGCAAAAAACTGTTATAATTTTCGAATTAAAGAGTTTGCAAAAAAGGCGATTTGTTTAGCGCACAGGATAAACGTCTGCCAATAATCCGGACACAAATGCATTAAAAATCTTTTGGCAGAATATGATTATTAATAAAAACGAAACTACGGCTTCGCATAGAACGAAATACTTTTAGTAAAAAAAAGTTCATCTTGAAGTTTGCTTTTTCGTTGGTTCATTATTCGTTTGGCGTAATTATAACAAAAAATAACACCAGGAATAGTGTCGTTTTGAGAATAAATAAATGTAATAGGATTACATCGCCAGCTTTCGGCAAATATATTTGAAAATCTGAAAAAAGTATATATCGTTTTGAAGAGATTTTTTGACATTTCAAAATTTAGCAGCAGTCTGTTGTGTTAAGACATTAAATTCATCTTATAGGACTTTACGTTTTTCTTCAATGGAAAATCGACCAGCATCAGCAGGAATCAAATAAAAACATACTGCAGTCACGATCGGCTGCAAGCCAATCGTATAATACTCTAGATGAATACTGAACTTCGATTTATATTGTAGTTGGGGATAAAGTAGAATTACGTGTGTGCATGTTGTATGTCCTTTATTAAGGACTGCCATTAGATTGCTACTCAAAACTAAAAGACAATATTCAGTGCTAAATTTCATATCTTGAACTGGGTAAGTCATCGAAAAAAATGTCCTTTTTGAAGGACTTTCGCATGGAAGGTGCAGGAAGGACTCACTCGATTTCTTACATATTTACCCTTTTCCTTGGAACCAAAATGAACGTGTACAAAATTTCAAATTCGTAGCTTGAAGCGTTCAAAAGTTATCGGAAAATATTGTTGAACACGTGTCTTAAGGACATTTTGTATGGCAGCTACCAGAAGGAGTAAACGGATGTCGCTGATTAGTAAACTCGGACTTTGTTTTTACTCAAAACTAATTTGTACAAAATTTCCAATTCATAGCTAAAAGATTACTCGAGTTATAGTAAGTTCCGTAAATTAAGTGAAGACGTTTTGACAGGATATTTGTATGGCAGCTACACGAAGGACTAATAGGATTTTTTTCATAATCATACATTTAGCTCCAACTATTGGAAAAATAACACATACAAAATTTCAATGTCGTAGCTTAAACCCTTCTGAAGTTATCGACCAATATTCTTGAACACGTGTTTTAAGGACATTTTGTATGGCAGCTACCCGAAGGAGTAGGACGATTTTGCCCGTTAACGAACTTAGCCTTACAAATTCAACCAAACATCCAGATTCAAAATTTCATGATTCTAGGTGAAGGCGTTCTTGAGTTATCGTGCTAACGGACAGACGGACGGACGGACGGACGTCAAGCGGATTTGAGGTTTTTGGCCACAAATAAACAAAAAACAATATTCGTTGGGATGGCAAGAATTGTGAAACCGTTTTCAACCCGCTTAGACCCCTTTGGCTGTACATCCAAAAATGCTGATACTAAGTCCGAGGAAGTAAAAATTAATTCGATATCTCATCAGATAGATATCAGAGGTATGGTGGGATTCGTAAGGATATATGCAGCCCTTTTACACCCCCTTGGGAATTGAATAACAAAAAATCGTAGAATGAGTTTGCAGGTGATTCTACAACTATAAAACCAATCTGATATCTCATCAAACCTAAAAAATATATCGAAAATTAAGAAAAAGTATGCAACCACCTTCTGTACGGTGTGCAGACGGACTGATTTTTTTTATTGTTTTTGGTGTATGGCGGCGGATTACTGGAAGCGGTCGATTAGTTGAAACGGCGGATTACAGTGTATATGATCAGATACAGTAATATTTATATCAAACATGTAAGACTTTTGGACGCGAGATTTAGAGAATCGTAGGATTACAGAGATTTGTATTGTGGCTTTAACTATTTGAAAATTCCGCGAGTTATATGGTGTATGTCAGATTATCGAGCGGCTGACTATCGAGCTCGTACTACTCGTCTTCCTCGAGCCGTAGGAGATGTTGTAATTTTTCTGAGACTGCTCTAATACCGAAACACATAACCTTGCTAAATATGCTCATCCATAAAAAGGATGATGCAGATCACCATCTACATATTTACATTTGGTGTTTACAGAATTCCAGCCAAAATATTGATCGTTGAATTTCTCCGAATGAATGATTTCTCGGTACATTCATTTTAATTAAATCAATTCAAAAGTAGCTTCTACTTGTGTCGATATAAATGTTAATATTGAACTTTGGGTAGGAAATTATCAATATGTACAAATTCATTGGGGGCATAAGAACAAAATTTACTTAAGGCAGGAAGCTTGCAAATTAAACATTTTTTCTACATATTTGAGTGAAATTTATATGGAACACCAAACCAATCATTTAGTCCCAACCAGAATAATAAAAAATTTAGATATGCAGCTCAATGCATTATCGAATGGTGGCTGGTCTTAATGATATTTGTATGGTAGCTACTCGACGAAATACCTGAATTTTATGTTATTATTCGTGTACTTAAAATGATAAAATATTGCAGTGAACAAAATATTAAATTTCGTTGTAAAAGCATCCTGAAGGCAGGATAGAAATGCACTCTTAAATTCATTGAACTTTTTTTTCACATGCACCTAAATATATAATATTGTATAAAATTTGAACTTTAAGGTGGAATGTTTTCTCAAGGTTTAACAAGCTCAGTTGAAAGCAAGCTGCTTCTATTTTTAATGACATTTGAACGGTAGCCATTCGAAGAAGTACTTTGATCGAAAGAGCGATTCTAGCGACATGGAAAAATTCTGCATATTTCCTTTCGTTTTTGAAAAACGGCATTATGTCGTTTTCATTAGGCAAGGCCATTATTGAATACTTTTGCGTCCTCCGTGATATTTTATATTTTCACGTTTTAGGGCTTGCTCTTTGAAATGATAAGTTAAACAATTTTTTGGCGTCTTTAAAAACGAATGCCTTTGTTTCTCATGGATTTGCATTTGTTGCGAATCTAGAGAAGTGAAGTTTCTCAAATGAAAAATTTTCTAAAATTTTGGAGATATAAAATTTCATGTCGATAATGAAAGATATTAAGGGATATCGCTTCCATCAACCAAAACTAGTGGTTTTTTTACATCGGGAGTCAAGATGATTTTCATGTTATTTTCAGTGGGCACTGGACAAATTCTAGAGCCACAACACTAAATATTAAAAAACGGGCTAATGAAAAGGAACATCAAACTTTAATTTTAAAAATTATTTTCCAATTTCGCTAATTGAAAAGAAAATATTTTATTAGTGGAAGCACTGAACAATTATGAAAGCAAAAACTAAGAGCAAAATGATATCTACAACTCAAAAATGTTTTCGTTTTTAAGCGTAGTACTGTGTTCCGAGCGAAACGAAATGTACTGTCAAATTCCATATAAAAAAATCTGCCAACAGTCTGGGCGCAACTTTATTATTTTTTCGGTAGAAGTTCGGAACCAGTTTAATTCTGAGATACGGTGTAGGTTACTATGTGACTGAAAACCTAAAAAACAGTTCGGGAAGCGGTTAGAATGAGGTCGCGCTAGAATACTTACGCCGCTGCCACATATAACATATGAATTACATAATTGGTTCATACTCCAGGACGAGGTCTAGTCCTAGTATAATATCAGTTGTTACGCCATTAGAAGGTTTTTCGTGATTTGGATTTGGGCCATTACATGAAATCGGAAATGCGTTTGTGGGCGATTATATAAAAAGTCTGTGGAAGTGCAAATCAATCTAATATCTCATCAATCCTGAGAAATATGTCGAAAGCCTTACGTCCTATTGGAGTTGAATAACAAAATCCTGAAATCAACTTTTGACGATTATGTAAGAAGCCTAAATGTAGTAAAAATTAATTCGATATCTCATTAGAACTAAGAAATATGTAAGAATTTGTGAAAACATATGCAACCCCCTTGCACCCACTTTGGGGTTGAATATTAAAAAATCCTGAAATGAGTTTGTAGATATATATAAAGAAAGCCAGAGGAAGTAAAAACCAATCCGATGTCTTATCACTTCTAAGAGATATGACGGAATTCGTGAAAACGTGTTCAACCCGTTTTTAACCTCTTAGGGGTTGAAAAAGGAAAAAACTTGAAAACGAGTTTTAGGTGATTATTAAATAAGCCCGTGGAAGTGAAAAGTTATACGATATCTAATCAGACCTGAGAGATACGGCTGAATTCGTGAAAATGTATAAATCCCCTTTACACCACCTTGGGGGTCGAATTTCAAAAAATCCTGAAAACACTTTCCAGCTATTTATATGAAGAACCCGTACAAAAAAAATTAATTCAATATTTGGAAAGACCTAATAGATATGACGAAAATCGTAAAAATATATGCATTCCATTTTCACTGATAATTTTTTTTGCCCCACTTCAAAACTCCAATGAATATTTGAATTTTTTTAACAGAATTACTTTTCTAGTTGATTTACATATACATACCAAGTTTCAACTTTCTAGCATAAGCCGTTCTACAGTTAGGAAAAACACCCCCCACCCCCGTACCATACTACCCCTATACAAAATTATATTTTTCCAATATGCTACTACCATAGCTCTATCTAAATAATAAGTTTCAGCTTTATATCGTTGTAGGTTCTCGAGATATAAAAATTGGAATTTTTTACTTTTCACCCTCCCCCACCCTCATTCTCTACACCCTCATCCCTGAAAATTTTTTTTCTGCCGGGGGTCTATTAGGCCTACTACTAAAAATTTTAAGCATCTATCTTGCATCGTTCTTGAGATATAAGACGTGATTTTTCAAAAAAATTCTTACCCCCTCCACTTCCATGCACCACCACCACCTAAAAAAATTTTACTTTCAGCAAACTTTATTTGTCAATCTTTATACAAAAACCGAATTTTATTTCTCTAGTGCAGTACGTTCGTGAGATATCGTAATCCAAAGTTTTTCAACCCCCACCCCCGTACGTCACTGCCCCCTCTCAAAAATTTTTTTTCCGATCTATTCTCCTAGTATACCTACAGACTATTGTAAAGTTTTAATTTCGTGACATTAACCGTTTAGGAGATATGAATTTTAGAATGTCTCGATCTCGCCTTTCGAACGTTTCGGACGCATTATTATTCCCCCCACTCCCACACCCTTTCACCCATATCAACAATATTTTTGCAAATGGGTCAGCTATCGAAGCTCTATATAAATTTCAAGTTTCAGCCTCCTAACATGAGCGGTTGCTGAGATCTAGAAACCAAAATTTTTCGCCTAAAACGCTTCCCCCACCTCCCCCCTCATACTTCCACCCCCGAAAAATTGGTCACTTCAAGGGGCCTACCCAGTCTATTAAAGAAAAAAATTTCAATTCAATAGCTTATAGGGTTTAGAAGTTATAAGCCCTGAAACGTTTTGCGTACGGCGGACGGCGGACAGCGGACGGCGGACAGCGGACGGCGCACAGACGGACTGACTGACTTTTTTGCTTTTTTGGTGCTTCTTAGTCATAAAACGTATAAAAAAAATTTTTCAGGGTTTTATAAATCGATAACAATACTTTATTATTAAAATAATAAAGTAAAATTAAAATTTCGCTCATTTTTCGCTACGAAATATTTCTTTCGTTTTTCAGTACTGTGTTCATGGGCGGAATGGACATTTGCAGTAGTTACTAACAGATAGCGCTCGGTTTCTTTAAAGTTTGGTTTCCAACGGTACGGTACCCTTGTATGAGAAGCGAAATATTTGACAATTCAAAATTTTCAACCGTTCACTGTCAATTCAGTTCGTTTGTGCTCGGGAAATTTTGTGTGAGTTATATTTTATTGTGTTCTGTGCCGGAATTGTAATTTCTAGCCAATATTTGAATTTTTTCAAATTTCGCGTGCTTTTATTTCACTAACATCTAGTAGCGAACTGTATGGTTTATTTCACTCTACTTCGAAGGTACCTTTTTCGTTCGTTTCCGTTTCGCCGAACACAGTACTATACTTTAAGAGTAAATAAAATTCAAATATTAGTTTTCTCGAAGTGAGATTAAACAGAATCTCTGCATAGAATTAACTTTCAATTGAAATCCACTCAATACTTAAAACAAACTGTGCCACTCACAAAAACTACGAAAGGAAAATCAATATGAAATTTCAATCATAATTTCCATGATTGATGCAAAAGTGCTGATATTCAAATGAGATACATCGCTAAAAATTCAATTTCTTATATACACCATCGCAAACTTGAATATCAATTCTTGCTTCTTCAAAACTACAGCCAAAATCAACACTAAACGTTGATGAATGAATCGTTCAAAATACAAATGTATGTCGTTAGCTAATAAATCATCTCCTTGAAAATTACCATATTTCACTTAAAGGCAATCGTACTCGATACCTTTTCATATAGATCAATCTTCGAAATTTTCCTCAATTTTCCCAAATTGAAAGACAGAAGAGAAAAGCATATACTCGGAAAATATAGTCTCGATGACGAGGGAATATTGCCAAATTTTGAATTTTTTTTCCAAATCAAAATTGTTTGCTTCACATCGTCCACACGGCATACCCATATTTTCACCATATGGCGGCAAACGTTTGGTAATACGAAATTCACTTAATATTAATTCGTCGTTGAAACGCTGCTTTGATCATCGTAGAAAATAAATTTTCCGGACATACATACATCATCGTGCGAACATGTCTCCATCTCGTTAGAAGAAAGTTTTTTTATTGAATGAGCCCAGCAAATTTCCAGTAATAAGAACAGTGTTTAGTGTACCTCGATATACCTTTAGGTTAGTGTTTTTATCTCATATACGATGCACATGATTGAAAAACAGCAGCAATACAATTTGGAGTTGGTTTTTTACAATCATTCAATCAAAACTAAAATCAAATAACATTACTTACTTGATTATTGGGAAAGGTTCCGTCCTTGTCGATAGCATTAACTTGAGTAACTTTTGTACCGATTGGTTCACCCTCGAGTACGGTTTCTTGTTCACGCTCCGTAAACAAGGGTATTTCGTCGTTAACGTCTTCGAGCATAATGTAAACCGTTGCTTCCGAAGCCAATTGTTGGGCGCCGTTATTCTGTAAATGAAAAAACGTTTTTATATTATTACTTCATTTTCTTACAAATTTCTTGATAAATAGAAAATAGATATCTTAACATTTAAAAATAATATCCTTTGAAAACCACGGGAAAATAGATGTATTTCGGAAAAAAACACTTTTTAAATAGGGACTGGGAGCAACTATTTCGTTTTTCGGTACAGGAAGTATAGAAAACAGGTGAAGTCGAGGTCCGACAGAAGTGTCGACATGCTACTGATACCCTTCAAACTCCAATTACAATTTTGAGACATAGTCCAGGACACGGTCAAAGTCGAAATATGGAACTTGTTGTTTCGATACAAGAAGAAATACAGTAGAAAAGCCCTTGGGTTGAATATGAAAAAATACCGAAATTTGTTTCGAGGCCGTGGACGTAAAAATCAATTCGATATCTGGTTAGATCTCAGGCTCGTGAAACATATTCATAACCTTTATACTGCTAGGGGTTGAATATCAAAAATTATGTAAATTGATTTTTAAGTGATTATTAAAAAAGTTCGTGGAAGAAAAAGCAATTGGATATCCTCATGACACTTAAACGGTATGTCAGAACTCGTGAAAACGTTAACAACCCCACTTACTCCCTCCGAGTTGAATATAAAAAATTCAGAAAACGATTAATTAATTAATTCGATATTTTAGAAGACATAAGAGAAGAATGAAGAAATTCGTAAAAATATATAGACCCCTTTCTCAGCGACCCTTTTTTTGCCCGATCTCCGTACGCCAATGAAACGCTTAATTTGTTTTGTTTAAATTACTTTTCGTATAAACGTACTGCAGTCAGGATCGCTACAAGCAAATCGCATGATACGCCAGAAGAAACTCTGAACTCCGATTTATATTGTAGTTCGAAATAAAGGGTTGCGCGTGGGGTTTGTTTTTATAAGGACTCCCGTCTGGTTGCGTCTCTAAAGTGGAGTTTCAATTTCGTACCTGGAACTTCAGGTAAATCATCACAGCACAGCTCACTCGATTTCAACCATTTTTATTCCTTTGTATGGAACCATTTAAAAATTAATCTGCACCAAATACTAAATTCTGAAAATGTTGGCCAACACTTGTGGACATGTGTTTTAAAGACTTTTGTATGCGAGCCACTCGACGAAGTGAAGTGATTTCGCTCAATACCAGCCCCGATCAGCTCAAAACTAATTCCTATAAAATTTCGCCTTCCTATCTCAACAATTTCGTAGGTAACTTAATTTTCACTCAAGACCAGTTTAATCAAAATTGCGAGATGGAGGTTAAACATTTTTTTTTTTAATTATAGTGAATTTCGTAATTTGGGTTAGAATATTTTTTGTGTGATAGCTACACAAAGGACTCACGCGGTTTTCTTTATATTCATACCCTAATTGCAATTAATAGAAAATTTTCGAATAAAAAATTTCAAATTTCTAGGCTAAAGCGTTCTGAATTTATCAGGGAGGGGGGGGGGAGGTTTGGGGAATTATCTAAAGGACTTAGGAAGAAGTGGAAGGACTTTGCAGACTAATTAGCTCGAACTTTATTTTCACCAAATTTGACAGCTCCATACAAATTGAAAGGAGCTGAAAACCAAGTTTTCTGGTAAAGTTCAAAATTTTGTTAAGTGCTAAATGAAAACAGTTTATAGTTTTCTTATCTAGTATTAAGTTTTCTTGTAACAAATCAGTATGAAAGAAATATGCCGGAATTCCGCCATTTATAAAATGTGCATTTCAATCGCTTATTTGTACAAAAATTCTCCGTTCTTAATTTACTTTATTATTTTTTTAATAATAAAGTAGGTATTATGTAATGAAGTATTGTGATCGACCTGAAATTTCAAAAAAAAAATTGTTTTCCTTAAAATTTTGTATTTTTACGTTTTAGGACTAGTAAGCCCCAAAAACGCAAAAAAAAAAATGTCTTTCTGTCCGCAGTACGCAAAACCGTTTAAAAGTGGGTAGCTCACAAACGCGTTGAAATATTAAGTAATAGCTATTTTTAAAAAAATATATATTTGTATATCTATATGACTATATATGATATGGTTTCAAAGGTTTTATAGGAGTTAGACGTAGGAGAAGCTTGTGAATGAGGTGTAAGGGGTGGTGATGGGATGAGATAAAAGGGGAAAAAAATTGATTGAAAACCACAAAGGGTAAAAAGTTAAAAATTGGTAGCCATATACACTCAAAGAAGTATTGGAGTATTGAAGAATTTAATTTTTATTGATAGAATTTACCATTAGTTGGCAACTGTTTTCCATTAATAGTAATGGCAAAATTACATGCATGTGCAATTAGAGTGAAAATTACACAAATAAGTTGTAATAATAACACAACATATGCGTAATAAATATACATCAGTGATGTAATTATTTTACAATAGCTGCGTAGTCAATAGACAAAAGTTGCGTAATTATTACACAGAGAATGCAATTTTGTGTAAAATTTCCACTTTATTATAAGGGAAAATCCTCCATTCAATTCAGATTTATAATTATACAGTAAAATCATAAATTAAAAACGCAATCTCACAATACATGTACTGTAAATTGAATTGAATTGCCAATGATATCTGTGGTAAAAAACGATAAAAGCTTATGTCGAGATAAGAAAAAATCATTTTTCAAGTTTTCAATTGCATTTTTTAAAAAAATTGCCATTCTTTGATAGATTTTTATCTTATATAATATATTATTATTGTGTTGTATTATTAAATTCAATAAAATAAGATCTTCTAATATATTTTTTATTATTGTATTTATCAATTTTGATACACGTAACCGCCTAATTTTTTTCTCGACTTAAGCTGTTATTGGTTTTTACCACAGATATTACGGTTACTGATTTGAAAACTAAAGCTTGTCTTACACTGTATGCCACGCGGTCAAATATTTGATCATAAAAATTTGACCGAATTTGATGTCAAATACCTATTTGGCACGCTGCCTGATTGCGATATTACACTATCTGACACATTTGAAACTACCGTCAAACTTTCTATTCGTGTCAAACGGTCAAACGTCATCAGGTTAGATCTATTGTAAATATTGGTGTATGCCACTCCGAGCACCAAATTCTCGAGTTTACAACTCCGTTCAGATTGATTAACGAGACGTAAGTGGATTCAACAAAAACTTGGAGTGTAATAAGAAAAGTTATTGTTTTAATGTTTGTCGTTTTTGGTGCAGGTACTAAAATTACCAAAAAAAGGGCTATGAAGTAATTATGATGTCGTATTTACTGGAGGAAAGACAGAAGTAGTTAAAATTAATTATTTATTGCATCGATCGCCGCAAAAAATTAAATATTCACGAATGACACTTCCTATTTGGCCAATATGACAGAATTCTTTTTCCAAAAATCGCAAACGGTCAAATGTGGTCAGATTGATTGTCAAATGGTGGCATACGGTCAAATGAAACATTTTGTCAAGCAGCATTTGACTATTACACTATCTGACAGCATCTGACTGCATTTGACAGGGAAAATGGACAAATATTTGACCGCGTGGCATACAGTGTAATACTAGCTTCATACACAAATATTAACCTGTCTTCACGTGGTCACGTAGAATGAAATGCTGAAATGAATTTTCGGGAACTTGCTTATTCTGCCGTAATATTACACAAAGTGAAATTAGACTAAACCTAAATTTACTTTATTAATGGTGTAATATAATCATTACGCCTAACTTTATTTTTATAGAACAAAATAGATGTAATTGTCCACCTTATTGTCTAATATTACCTAACTGTCCGCTAAAAAACGATTATACGTCAATAATACGTACAACTACATTGATAGTGTATTTTCCACTTATTTTTGATTTAAAAACAGAGTATTTTTACAAACAGTTTTTAGAGTGTAGAGTTTATTGAAGCATTCTAAACAAATTAAATTTTTCATAGGAAATACCAGGTACGGAGCTTCTGGACGATGGTTTGCATCTCAGGAAGATAGAAAGTTTAAACTTAGTATCTACGTAGATGTAAATGTACTGCAGAAGTAATTAAAGTAAAAAAAGTTCAGATTTCTATTGTCTTCAAGATGGGCGACAATAAAGTTGTCAGTAAAAAGTGTTTTTACATATTTTCACAAAGTATTAAATTAATTATGAATGGAATTTTTGCATGGTAGGAAGCTACCATAGAAGCAACTTTTAAGAAGTTTTCTAAAACTTCTTAAAATTTGGTTCTAGCAAATAGCAATAGCAAATTTTAAGAAGTTTTCTAAAACTTCTTAAAATTTGCTTCTATGGTAGCTTCTCACCATGAAAAAATTCCATTCTTATAAAAATTGGTAGACAAAAATAAAATTGCTGTTGGCGGAATTCGATCCGGCGCTCTTAGCGTTTAGCTTTATATATCCTAGCGAACAACTAAAAATTCCACCAAATTGGTTGAAATATTGGGTGATCTTTAGTGCCACCTACCTTTAGTATAAGGATGTAATGGCAAGAATTTCGCTTCAATATAATTCGCAGATTATAAAATAGGTTTTAATATCGATATATTGAATAATCCTCAGCAATTCCACCAGCTGTAAGGGTGTTTCGGATTTAGGTATGATACACCCTCTGACGAGTCTACGCCATCCGATGACGAAACAGCTCCTTCGGACCCAGTCCAACGCAGTCTTATAAAAAAACTGGCATATCCAGTGAAGGTTTTCCAACTGTCATGTCCTTAGGGACAGCGATTAATCAACAGTCGTGGATTTCGTGTTGGGGTTTCACACCAGAAACTCCACTGATGCCGGAAAACAACAAAAATTTCATATCAAATTAATTTTTCATCTGCAGGCTCTTTATATAAGGGCTTAGAAACAATTGCCCAAATTTTTCGATATCAAACCCTAATTGGGTATCAATTTATTGTGTACATTTTCACGAATTCCGACATATTTCTTAGGTCTAATGAGACATCATATTCGCTTTCATTTCTAAAGGATTTAAATATAATCACGAAAACCGGGTTTAAGCATTTTTCGATATTCAATCCACTAGGGGATGTAAGGTGTTGTTCAAGTTTTCGTGAATTCCGACAAATCATTCAAGTTTAATTGGAAAACGCCTTTACTTCTATGTGTCGTATAGTAAACTACGCTACAGGACAGCATAAAACAATTAACGGACTTCTACCTAAAAAATAATAAAGTTGTGACCAGTTTAAATTTAGTATTAAAATAGCATTCACCAAGGAGTTTCAGTTTGTCTTAGAAAGTTGAAAATTTTGACGGTATATTTATCAAATCTTTTGCACTCTACTGAAATGCGAAAGAAGGTAGGTAGCCAATGATTGTCCCTTTTTTTGCACACTCTCCTGCCGTTTTCTTCATATTTCATATAAAAACCCATTGAGTCTCCACCATCGAGCATTGAACCACCCAAAATCGTCCTTTTCGTCATCCCTTATTTTTCCAAACATAATCCGCATGCTCTACATCAATAACACTTACTTCTTACGTGCACCATTTAAAACGCGTGTCAATTGCTCTTTACGTTTATCATACGAATCCAACGCTCAACATTAGGACCATAAAAAATCGTTTTCGAAAACAATCTTACACCAAGCATTCAAAAGTGGATGTAATATCATCCCGGGAACGTTGAGTGAAATACTTACGTTCTCACACCCTCGTTGCAATAAAACGAAAGTAATAGTACACCCGGAGCTCGTAAACGGCAAATCAGATTAGGATATGAACGTTTTTCGAATAGAACAAGTCGTCGTCGTCGCTGACAGCGTCCTTGCCGGAGGACGAAAATGAAGCTTCTCTCGTTTATAGTGTTTTGCTCCTACTTAACCAACAAACATTCAAATTTGGACAACATACATACAGTTGGCGAGTAGTTTACGCTGGTGTAGTAGAACGATAACATGACATGGGATGTGTTGTCTAGGACATGGTCTCCGAAAACTTGTATTCACTTCGCCATTAAAATTATGCAGCTCCCCGGACTTCTTATCAAAGTTTCGCTCCATGTCTTCCAGACTACAAGTTTCGGGCGAAAAGTTTTCAAAAGCCGAATGGAAATATGACACCATGTCCTATGCATACTAAGAGATAAATTAAAAACAAAAATGAACTTCGTCCTGAAAGATTTTCGCCTGAGATTGGGCGTAAAAAGACAACGGCTACTATTTCCGGAATAGCGAATTAAAACTTATAATCATCGGGCTGTACAAGCTCAGTGTCATCTAGAGGCGCAGTTCTTGTTCAAAATCAGATAGGACAGTGAATACAGAGCAATGTGTCAAGAAAATTGAAATCTTTCGCAGACTTTCGAAACTGACGGCGAAATTAGCATGGCAAACCTAATTATGAATTAATTAGCGAAGCAATCAGGAAAGTTCCTTTTAGTCGGGCAATCCGGCTAGGATCCTGCGAAGGTTACGATCTATTAGACGACTTGTCGGCTGTGTCAACAACAAAGAAAAAAATCCTACAACGTCTCGAAGATAAGATATAATTCAACACAGGCATAGTGTTGGGCAAATTGAATTAAAGGACTGGTGCAGGTTGGGGGGTGGCAAGGAGAGCCTTAATTTGGCACTGATTCCACTTAAGTTTGTTATGAACTCGCGTCCTCTGGCCTAATTTGAATGCTTAATTGAAAATCAATCAAGCTATGCGGTCGATAGACTCAACTACTCATAGATACTTCGTCCTTTTTTTTCCGTATTGCAGTTCAGTCGATCCTGTAAACAATGACGGGCCTACAGAAGGAATTTGGGGTGGTTTTCGTGTTTCGCCCCTTTTTTTTAACCACTCGAATAAGTAAAACCATTTCGAAAATGAATTTAATTCATTTCGGTTACAGGTTGTGACATCGACGACCGATGGTTGTTTTCGAAAAGAGATTGGTTGTTGCATTGAATAGATGTATTTACGGTCTCGATGGCTCTTAGCTAGTATTTCGCTCCCCGTCTACCCGTTTTCTATTGTATGGCAGCAAAGTTAAGCAGATTAAACTTCTGAAATCAGTGAATAGCACGAATTTCATTCATTTCATTCAATTTTTTTAGGGAGGTAATAAATTGTAATTAGTGCATTTGCTTAATGGCATAGCAGTGCATCGTTACTGTTTGAAGATCCGTTCGGAAGTATTCACAGGGAAAGTTCTAAGAATTCAAATGGAAATTAAATTTCTATGATCTAGAGCTTCTTGCAGTTGACTCTTAAAGTATCAGAAGTTACTTCAGAGAAGAGCATATCATAGTATAAGTACCATCTGTAGTAAAAATTTATAAGTATCAGAATATTTTTGTATGTGTGCCCTGGCAACCCGCACGACTAATTATGAAATAAAATCAGTTTCCAAAAACAACAACTTGCAATTAACTTCCAAGACCTAGAATAGCCTAAAAATCTCTTGACACTTCTCGCATGCAATAGATATTTCTTTCGATTTCCACCTACACCAAAACATGTACCACATAAGCGCCGCAAAGCTTATATACGGGGTCAGTTTTTGTACTGTGAAAGCGAGACGACGGCCAGTTCTGCGTGAAAGTATTTGCAAAGCCATTTTATTGTTAGCAATGAGCGAGTAGAAAATAAAATCTGGAAGCGTTGCTGATAGAGCGATTATTGTAGGCGAATTAATTAAGATGATTGGGCAAATAAAGGAAAAGTGATTTTTCAGTGTTCGGCCAAAAAAGAATTTTAAGGCGTACTCCTAAACGGGCACAGTATATGCATGTCGTAGTGGAATAAAATTGGCGAGCTCCTGGGAGCAGTCACCATAAAAGGGAGCCAGATAACCTATATTATATTGATATTCAAGGAACTTCCTTTTCACTCTGTTAGAAAGGGCAATAAGATTGAATTACACGCGCCCAACGAGATGAGAAGGAATTGTATTGAAGGGGTGAATGTAAGATTTGTATGTGGAAGCTGAATCAGATGGGAAGGCATAACTGAAGATCAGATTTTCGGTCCGACTTCACAGGTTTGTTTTGTAAACCAAATACCTACATAAGGTGGTCCAACTATTAAAGGCTCTGCAATTATTAGGACCGTATCTACAGTGTCACGACTAGATTTCATTTGTATGTATAAGAAATTATATTATGTTATGTATGTATGTATGTATGTATGCATGTTTGTGTGTATGTTTCCTATACATTCCTAAACCGCTCAACCGATTGTGATCAAATTTTCAGGGAACATGTAGAATAATCCCGGGATGGTTCCTGTGAAGTTTGGTACCGATAGAATCAAAAACAATTGTTTTTTCGACATTTTTCCAATTTTTTCGCGATGTTAGCTCTAATTGTTTGTTTGTTTGTCCCGTATGCCTTCCTAAACCATTCATCCGATTGCGATGAAACTTTGTTGATATGTTGAGCGCACGACCGCGAAGCTTTCTGTATTAGTAAAACTATTCTACAATAGGTGCCGAGCGACACAAACAAATGAGTGTGTTTCATATTGTTTAGCAACAGTTCGTGTGTTTTTGGTCTGCTCGTCTGACAAAATTTAAAAACGGAAACAACGGCAGTAACGGGAGCAACGGAGCAAAGGAAGCAACGGAAGTAACTAGAGCAACGAAGCAACGGGAGAAACGGAGTAATGGAAGCAACGGGAGCAACGGGAGCAACAGGAGCAACCGAAGCAACGGGAGAAACGGGAACAACGGAAGCAACGAGAGTAACGGGTGCAACGGGAGCAACGTGAGAAACAAACAGGAAGCAAGATTGGAAACCGCTGTCTTTGCAGTTTCGATAGTATAGCAATGTACAAATGTAAGCGAGCAACGGGAGAAATGCGAGAAACGGGAGCAACAGTAGCAACGGAGCAACGGAGCAACGGAAGCGACGGAAATGACGGAGTAACGGAAGCAACCGGAGAAACGGGAGCAATGGAGCAACGGAATCAACGGGAGTAACAGGAGCAACCGAAGCAACGGGAGAAACGGGAACAACGGAAGCAACGAGAGTAACGGGTGCAACGGGAGCAACGCGAGAAACAAACAGGAAGCAAGATTGGAAACCGCTGTCTTTGCAGTTTCGATAGTATAGCAATGTACAAATGTAAGCGTAGCCGCGGGACGCGGCTAGTTTTAAATACACAGTAAAAAATATCCATTGAATTTTACATCTTTTGGATAGTAGGCAAATATGCCAAACCTTTTAAAGTAAATTTACATTGGGATGTAATAGTCAATTTGAATGTAATTTTCAATTTTCGGTCAGTAAATTTCAATTTGTAATCAGTAAATTTCAACTCCGAAAGCAGCAAATTCACTGGATATTCCCTTGAATTTACACTCTAAAAAAAGGTGCATAATTAGCACTCTTTACAGACACTTATTTCTACTTCTAATATTATTTCTTACTTAGTTACTCGTAATAAAACACTTGGCTGTAGGTAGGAATCAAACCCGCGATCAATTCTAGTTTTTGCCGCGCAGGTTTGGCGTGCGTAACCACTGCGCCACAGGCGTTTAAATTTTCGTTTCAGTAGTAAACAAAATCGAAGGAAGCGTGATTTCATATATTACATGTTTTTCGTCGTAAAATTTAAATAGATAAGTAGAAGAAAACACGAAAAATGACGTAATTTTCAATTCATTTATAAATATAGTTTATTTTACACGAAATGTTGCGTAATTTTGTGAGCCTTTTCATGTAAATTGTACGGTTCAGTTGAAAAGTACATGAATAATTTACTAATAGTTTCGTGTAAAAGTACATGAATAATCTACTAAAACCAGTAATTTCATATAAAAGTGATTGAAATGTATGATTTTGCTTGGAAAAATGTAATATACTGCAAATTTAAAGTAAAAATTGGATTTAAAATTAAATTTTTTTTAAACAGTGTAGGTTATGTTGTTATCAGGCAGCTTTCGAAGTTTTCCAATTATATGAACACAATTTTTAGGCTAATAGCTGATTTACATCACTAGATTTCTAGATTTTAAATTCTCAAAGATTTGTTTTTAACTTATTTTGTAAAATCTTACGATTTCCAGTAATAGCTGATTTATATCGTAAGATTGCGAACTAGATTTCTCGTACATCTGAGTGATTTTCAAATCTTGTTGAGTGACCAGATCTTGTAAAAATACAGCTCGAAGTCGACTGAAACTGGCACTGAATTTATGTTTCTCCACGTTCATATTTCACCACATTATTCTCTCTAACATATTTTAAATAAAATTTGTTAATCACTTTTCTGAATGTGACCATACCAGGCAGCACATATTGGGGACATACACCAACCTGGAGTATGGTACTGGGAAGAAGTTTTACACAAAAATACTGTCTGTAGCCAATACTAGATGGCACCACTGCTCGCTTAGTAGAGTAGGTAAAATCTGGT
Organism: Beris morrisii; assembly: GCA_951812415.1. Classification (NCBI taxonomy): domain Eukaryota; kingdom Metazoa; phylum Arthropoda; class Insecta; order Diptera; family Stratiomyidae; genus Beris; species Beris morrisii. The sequence goes on from OX638311.1 coordinate 24,975,065, forward strand.
AAGAGTCACATGAGAAGATTGAATTAAGGAATCTTATCGAAAACCAAACTAGATGAATCGTTCAGACGAAAGAACAACGATATCCTAAAAGGAGGCTCGACTTGAAATGTTTTCTGAAATCAAACCGTGAAAAATATAATTCATTAGCAGCCTAGTTCCATCTGTGTTGCTAAATATATAGCATTTAAATAACCAATTACATTAGGAGAAGATAAAACAAAACCCACAAAATCCCGAAGCGAAAACCATAAAATGGTCACTTAGCTTCCTGGACGTTCCTTGCATTACAACTCGAAGTGAATAACTTTTTTACAACTTTTAATTACGATTTTGTGCCAGCAAAGAGTGCAGAGTAGCGCTGCTAACTGTCGCAATTTGTCCAAAATTAGCAACGTCTCGTCTACAACTGCAATGAAAAGCATCATGGTGTCTCTCGAGATCATCCGACATGCAGAACCCTTTTACTTCCCCAATTACTTTTTAAGCTGTGCTCCTTTTTCTTTAACTTTACGTTTTTTTTAGCGATATACACCCCCTTTCAAACTTCAAGACTAGAGCCATTCGTGACTTTTAACTTAAGGGATAACACCTCATAACTCGAATGCCCTATTTGTTTGAAGCTCTTATGATTCGCGCGAAAATAATTAAGACGTGTTATTTGAAGAGTGAAAGGAATTAGAACAGAACAGAAAACGGGTGACACGAAAATGAGTTATAATAGAAAAGCGCTAAGAACTTTACAGAAACTTTCAAAAGTGTGAACGTGACTTATTTAAGTACAAATGTAATTTATTTCCTCCTCCTCTTCAGGCTAAATCATAAGACATCGTTTATTTAATTCGTACGGTCGAAGGAACAAACCCGAACACAGTGGCGTACACGAGAGGAATCTTTTTAAGAAAATCTTTCGACGAAGAAATGTAGGAGTTCTACCAGCTTTCTTAACTTTTCATTTGCTTGCTTTACGACTTTTCCTCTCTCTAAGACGTAGAAAACTTTTTAATTTGTTCTAATTGAAGTTAAAAACGTTCTTAGATGGGCAGTAGGGGAGTATGGTGTTCGTTGGCTTGGATTCATTGGGAAAACATACATGACGGAAATTGGAAATGAATTTTGTGGAATGTTATTTGCCTGAGACGTAATCGAAGAACCAAATTAAATTGTAAGTTGGATAGTAGTTTCGTCCTTGTAGTAAGGATGTCCGAACATGAAAGTCCAATCAGTCGAAAGCTAATAACGACTTATACCATAAACGACCCCGAATAAATTTAATATATGTAGTTCTTGTTCGGATATTTCTCAACATACTTAAAGATGGAAGCATAACACTAACCATTTTATGCGGAAGACGTTAGCGAAACTTTCCAAACTCTAGAAATTCACAAGAACTTGTGACAATTATAAAACGTTTTCCGAAATTATCTCTAAAGTTAGAAATTATCCGAATTGGATATGAGATCATGGGAATATATTCACTGGTTGTTGGGATGCCAGAGAGAAATATAATTATATCTGGGGGGTGGAGTAATAAACTTCGTTTCAGGAAAAACTTGAACTTTATACCGAAAACAGTCAACAAGTTTGTCACAGATTAATTTGTGTTGTTCCGAATGAAATACGACATTAAGTTCGTTTCTGTGGAGTTTTCATTAAATGGCCAATAACCTTGCAAGGGTTTAACTTAATATTTTGGATATTAGCTTACTGTTGCTTGTGCAATTCATCTGAAAAATTATGGCTGAGTGACTAAACAATTACTCATTTGTAACTAAGACAAATAGTACACATATTGCTGGATTTTAACAGAAAGTTCTGCGCTATTCAACTATGGCTTTAACTACACCATCTAAATAAAACTAAGTAAATAAATAAAAAAAATCTACACACAGTCTGGGCACAACCTTATAATTTTTTGGGTACAAGTCCAGATCGCATTTAATGCTGAGATGTGGAGTTACGACGCGATCGACAACCTAAAAAATAACATTCTAAACAGCCCCTGGCCATTCTAAAGGTCAATTCCAATACTTTATTATAAAAAAATATTAATATAAAAATCTTAGAGTCAGCATTACGGTTGCCGCCTGAATAACTACTCACTGTATCAAAAAAGTTACTGTAACGAAATTGGGAGTAGAAGAAGCATTTGCAGTTTTAAACTGTGAAATGAAATAAATTTATTAATTATTATTATCTAAAACCGATATTTAGGCAGTTGTATAGAAACCCTTTTAAAGTAAAAAACAATTCGATATCTTATCAGACCTAAGAGATATATCGAAATTCGTAAAAACGTACGGAGTAAACTCTGATTATTAAACTCTAGGGAACTAAACTCGAATTCGATATCACATTAGAACTATAATATTTGTCGGAATTCGTTAAAACATACACAACCTCTTTACACACGCTTAGGAGTTGAATATCGATAACTGTTTAAATCGATTGGTTGGCAATTATATTTAAACCACTTAGAAGTCAAAGCGAATTTAATTTCTGATTAGAACTAAGAAATATGTCGGAATTCGTGAAAACGTAGGTACACAATCTTTCCTTTAGAGGTTGAATACCAACAAATCTGGAAAATGGTGTCTAGGTGCTTGTATAAAGAATACACAAAAGTGAAATTAATTCGACACCTCAAGAAACTGAAGAAATAGGAGAAAATTCGTGAAAATATAGAGAAAACATTTTTCACCGACATTTTTCTTTCTTCTTTTTTTCTTCCCATCTAAGTTTTTGTGTTGTTCAAATTACTACGTACAGTGGCGGACAAAAGCGGATACATAAATAAAAATTCTTAGTAAAATTTTTATAACTTTTTTTCTATTGTAGATAATTAAGTAATTCTTTTTGCATCGAGTACTTTCAACACTCTTCTTAAATTATTTAAAAAAAAGCAATTCATATAAAAAACTTAAGAAAAATTAAAAATTCTTCGCAAACATCATTTATCCAGTTTTGTCCATTTTAATTGATTGACATATCAGTACTTTGTCCAAAGTCCTTTGTTTGCTAAGACACTTTTAAGATTACTAGGTGCGTTAAAATTTCGCCGTTTTCTCACTAAACTTACTATTCGGTGACATATTTTTAATGGTGCTGCTATTTTCCGACAAGAATATCCATTTTGGCTTAAAGATAGTATTTGATTTTCGACTTGAGATGAAATTTTTCTCATTTTAATTTTGATATTTTTTTTTTCAATAATTAATTGTTGCTTGATTGCTCGAAAAACACTAGCACAGCACAGCAACACAGAAAATACCATAAAAATCGAATGCAAAAAAAATTGCAACGGTATATCATGTTGTAATCAAAAAATTACATCCAATTTACTAAGAATTTTTATTTATGTATCCACTTTTGTCCGCCACTGTAGTACGTTTTAAAAGTTTTAACTTTCTAGCATGAACTCTTCCGGAGACATAAAAAAAAACACAACTCATCCCCGTACCTTGCTTCCCCTATCAAAAAGTGAATTTATCTATAAAGGATCTATTTAGCAATCAATTTTAAGCATTCCAGCCTTTCCGGTTTTCGAGAAATATTTCTCTAGCAATTGTTTTCCATCCACCACCAAACTCTGAACTCCCACCACCCAAGTTTTTTTATTCGCTGGAGATCTACTAGTCCTAACTTTCGTCAAAAATTTAAATCCAAATCTGGTACGATACTTAAGATATAAAAATTGATTTTTGTTTTAAGTTTTTAAACCTATTAGAAGTCAAAGTGAATTCAATTTCTGATTATACCTAAGACAACCCCTTTACACTTCCGTAGGGGGTTGAATATCAAAAAATCTGGAAAGTTTTTCTTGGCTCTTATCTAAAGAGCACGCAGTAAAATTAATTCAGGATCTCGACAGACCTAAGATCAAGAGATATTACGAAATTCGTGAAAATGTAGAAAAAACTTTCTTCACCGAAAGTTTATTTTGCCCCACCTCACCTCCTGTAGTATATCTACATACACAAAGTTTCAAGTTTCTAGCATAGGCCCTACCTGAGACAAAACCACAACTCACCCCGTACCTTCCTTCCACTATCAAAAATTGTATTGTTCTAGGATGCCTCTGCTATTGGTGATCTATAATAACCGTCGATTCTAAGATTTCTGTCCTTATCGGTTCTCGAGAAATATTGCTCCTGCCATTGCTTTCCACCTACTCCTACCCTCACCCTCTACGACCCTATAATTTTGTTGTCCTAACTTTCGTTCGGTTCTTAAGATAAAAATTTTGGTTTTTAAAATGCTATCCCCTGACTTCTGTTTTCCAGCACCACTCTTCCTCCTTCCAGCCTCTCAAAAATTTTACATTTAATATACTGCATTTGTCCTATAGTATACACAAACCAAAATCCAAATCCAAAGTTTTTCAACCAACAATTAATAGCACAGAATCCCAAATCAGAACAGCAATAAGTTCTCGAACGGCAACTCAAAGTTGGGGAAAAAAAAACCTTGGCTTCCCACAAATTGTCCTAGATTAAGTCGTCAAAAACAGCAAGCTAGACATCCCACAAAGATTACTAAAGAAAGCCTGGCCCCTAAATTATAATTTCTCAAAATACACCTTATAATATAATAATTGCTGTGAAAAATTTCATCTTAATTTTAGCAATCACGACACGAAATAAACCGGTAGAACGGTTACCTTAAATCCCTCAATCATCGCCGAAAATAATCTGCTCAATTTGCCGGATTTCTCATTAGCATAGTTCTGCAATTCAAAATTTCATCGAGAAAGTATTCATTTTGATAACAATGTATTCGAAATGTGCTACATAATCAGTAAAGTCCTTTACTCATTACACCCGGCCTTTTAATCCGATTTGCATATTACTACGGTTGAGATATCATCCCTTATTCCAGCAATATGTTTCCAAAGATACCTCACCACACATTAACATGTGTTACTTTTCCGGATCTCACAAATACGGCACAATAGTGTGGCTTCTCCTAACAGCTAAATTTGATAACAGAAGTTGGGTAGAAACAGGATACGCTATCATTGTATTCAGTGTAGAGATATCATGGGCTTTATCCTACCCCCGAAAATATTCCGATGAGCAAAGGCTACGCAAGCGACAAGGACATGTCTGAAATTATATTTAACAAAATTTCAACAAACTTGTAATTTATTCAGGAATCGTTGTCCGACCATATCGGAATCCATGTTACGTGAACGAACGAAAGTTGTCCCTTTTTGGTAATCCATCAGGGAAACAACAGCGGGCAAGATGACAGCCTGAAGTTACTTCGAAACTATGGACTTGTTATGAATAAATTCAATTATTTTTTATAATGTGTATTTAAGAACATTATTCGTTTTGTTTTATATGAAGACACCAGTCGATACAATTCGGAATATTACTAAAGCGTGATTGATCTGAACTGGATTTCTGAATATGGAAGGATACAAGTCCTAATATCAAGTGGTAGGACAACATCCAGTAGTTAATAAAATTTACTGAAAAGTACCCGATAGTATCATGTCACATAGTTTGTTCATCAAGAATACACTGAGGCCTTAAGCCATAAGCGGATCAGTGCAGCACTGCATGCTTTTTTACAGCGAATTACTTACTATGCGTCCACTTCAGCATCTGCATATTATATTAAATTCGAATATTTATTAAGTATAAGCGGATTTAAAAACAAAAAACAGAACCCAATCGGTTTTTTATTGAAATGTATAGCCACGATAATGGGAAGTTCTTTTTTCCAACAAATTAAATTTTTATACATCATCGACTTAACGTATTATATTAAACTGGTTCTTTGCGGCATCTACTACAACTACATCAATCATGCCATTTTCATGTTCTAAACTAAACAATTTTCTTTCCGAAAAAGCAGCATTGAAAAATTAATCTTTTAGGCTCGTCGACAGTTCTTCTTCAATGGCGCGATAGTCCAAATCAGGCCCAAACCTCTTCGACAATATTTCTCTGATCAAATTTGGGACATTGCGGTCATTCCATCGTTCGAAGCTGGTCACAAAACAACTATTTCTTCCGGGATAGGTCGTTAAGGTGTAATTTCAGTAAAGGCGATGCGGCGACGCGCGCGTTGTGACAATCGCATCGCGCTATGGTGGTTATAGTGAACGAGTTGAATTGCTTCGTGGGACTACCAAACATTATTCTCAAATCATCATCATCAATGGCGCGACAGCCCAAATCAGGCCAGGATCTGCAGAAAATACTGAAACATTTTGTTTGTAACCTGCAAACGTCTTGTCTGTTCTTTTTTTTCTTATAGGCATTCATAGTTTTTCGGCTATTGTTGAAATACAATCGACGACGCGCGACAAAACTAGCAAATAAACTATCAAAGCAACGCGATTAGAGCGATGCGATATCAGTGTAACTAACATGCATTCTAATCAGCTGCCATCGCATCGCTTAACGCGCGCGCGTAGCGTTCACTGTAATTTCACCTTTTGGGCTTGAAATGAGCTCAACTTTAGTTTATCGAACGTAAAATAGTGTCAGCGATTTGTTCACCATAATACGGTTCATCAGATAAAAACGATAATACCATCAATTTGAAAAAAAAGGTATTGATTCAATTCGTAACATATTACTTCGAAACGTACTACTTCTATTACCAAAAGGTAAAAAGTTATCCTTCTTATCAATAATCTCTGGGGCACCTTTCTATGGCCCTATTAAAATGGAATTATTCTAGAAAAATTTTCGAAAATTTAATATCCTTCTCATGAAATAGCACACACAATACGTTCAATATGCTCGATCATTGTTCTCCTTGCTTTTTTTTTTAAAGTATCATCTTGCAAATTTGTATCAAATTCTTAGGAAAAAAATTGCCTCTTAAAAACATCATCCGACTGAAGCATCAGAAAATCTCTACATAATTCCATCATGAAAATAAAATTTTTGTCAAGTGCTCGGAACAGCTTGAACATTTTAGAGAAAAATACTACGCTAAAAGAAAAACAGGAGGAATGAAATAATTCGAAAAAAAGGTTATTCATGGTGAACTCGGAAAAAAATCGTTCAATGAATTATTAAGAGGAAATTAAATCAAATGGAAATGATTTTGCCTATTTCCACTTCAAACAAAGCTGAGTAGGTTTTTCGAATCACTTGTCGGATTAGGTTTTTTTGTTAGTCAATTATTACCATTATGAAATTGATTTTGTTTCTAACAAAGAAGATAACTCTCATTTTGCACTCAATTTAAATGTCGTAATTCATTTCGTATAATTGTGAAAGCTGGTCATATTCTTGTGGCTTCCGAGTTAAAACGTAAAGCAGAGATTAAATAACAATTGTTCATTTATTGTTTACACCCAAGTATACCCACATTTCTGCTGATTCCGTCCCGCTATTCACTGCAGCTATGAGACGAACAATTCCTAGAATAATATAGCAGTAAGGACTAACATCAGCAGAGGAAGAAACATATGAGACTCGAACCGAAATATGTACATACATGCTGTTTCGTAATATGGCAGAGACAATCGGATGAAGCATATGATTAATAGTAGGCAATGCAACGGTTAGCTAACGTTATTACAAAACTTCTACAGAAGACCTGGATTACACGGAGGACGAGGGTCTGAAATTGCAGTAACAATAGCTACCTTGAGGGCAAAGTGACTTGAAACTTAAACCCATCTCCATTATGAAAAGCACTTAATTAGATCTTATTCTAATAATTGGCGCAGCCGGTAGGGAAGAAAATTCCCAAATTCAGCAGTTCGTTTTTTATCTCTAACATTGGTTACCGGTAAGTTCAATTGCGGTAACTAGTTAATAACCCACTATAAGTAAGATGACAAAGGCAATCGGATGAATCATATGATTAGCAGTAGGCAATGAAACGGTTAGCTAACATTATTACAATCTGGAATCCTTTACTAACGATCAGAAAATTTTCCGGGATATGAAATGAGGGAGGCACAATAACAAGAAGGCCGAAATAGCAGTAACAATAGATACCTTGAGGATACAGTGACCTGATTCTTAAACCCATCTCCCTTATGGAAAGTAGTTAATTGGCGCAGCTGGTAGAAAAGGAAATTCCACAATTCAGCAAAACGTTTTTTTTTTTCTAACTTGGTTACCGGCGAGTTGAGTTGCGTAAACTAGTAACCCACTATAAAAGTGAAATCACACCAAAGACGAGTACTTTTCACATATTGTTGAAATGTGTAGGCACTTTCAATTTTAGTACTCTGTTCAGGCTTTTAATTTCTACTTGATGTCTACATAATGATCTCGGCTTAAGCAGTTGAGTTTTATGAAATAAAGGTTTGTCGTATTGAAATGTGTGGTGTATTGAAATAGTGCTTTTGAAAACACTCAAACTTCTCGAAACTTTCGTCATAAAAACAACCTTTCTCCAGGAAAAACAATGTACTTTCCTACAATACATTCAAACTGGTAACTATTATGTTACGTTTCTTATCATGTAAATACTCATGAACCTAACACTTAACACCATCAGCGAATGTTTGTGAGGGAACACTTGTCATGCATTGCTATTATACAAAAACTCACTTACATCGAATGACAAAACATTTATCTGTAGTACGACGTACTACACCCAAGGACTACTCCCTCTCTACCGAATACGAGAATAGGGTATGAGAAGATTTCACTTAGAAATGCTGTAAATTTTGTTGTTAACACCTAACTGGCTCAGCATTTTGATATTAAGTTTGAACTGAAAACCAAGAAAATCTATACAACCTGTGTCCTTATTATAGCTACATCTTTACGATGCTGTACTAAAGGCAGTTCGTATACATTAGATTCCATCATTCGGTAGGAGTATGTGTCGAGCTTCCTAAAAAGGGGATTCACACAAGAAAGGAAATTCGCACGTAAGCCTTTAAATTTTAATGTACTTGCAGGTGAAATGTACGTAAGGATTTCTCACATAAGATTTCACATTTTACATTAGGAACTTGGTAAGAACGTGAAATTTATATGCTAATTCCATTTGAGCGGTGAAGCGGTGCGGTTTCGATGCGTATACAGAAAATGTCGATCGAAAATTCTTTACATATGTTACGGCATTTATACCGACTAGGTACGACAATACAGATTGTGATGTTTCCGGTTTTGTGAAAGAAAATTGCTAAAAAGAAAATTTCTACCTCGAAACGTACCTTGAGCTTCGGGGGCACATATGCATATCAAAAGGAAAACTCTATAAAGGTGTCATGGACAAAACATGTTATGCTTGAAAGAAAATCACTCGGAAATTGCCGACGTGTTTATCAGGCATCATTTTAGAAATGAAGCTTTGAAGCAAACTGGTACAAGTGCGTTTTTCTTATGAAGCTAGTTAAAAAGTCGAACACACCACGTTTTTCTTTTTTATTGTATTTAATATTGCGTACATTGTTATTAAAATTTGTTCACAGAAAAACGTTGGACGCAATAATTCGATTCAAAATCCAGTACTTCAGACCCACAGCTGGGCGCCATTTCAAGAATTGAAAGCGATATTCAAGAAATTCAACGTCGTTTTCACATTTGGGCGCAGCAGTTCAGTGTATTACTATAATTTAATTAATTTATTAATTTAAAAACAAAATTTCCTACCCTGAGGTGTGGGAGTGTTTTAGGCGAAAAGGAACCACTGATGCAAGGAAGCTGAAACTTGAAGCTTCTGATTTCCGTTGGAGTACGGAGGTGCGGCAAGAAAATTGTCGGTGAAAAGTATTTCTTTAAAATTTTCACGAATTTTGTCATATCTTTCAGGTATGTCGGCTTCTTTGTATAAGCGCCTAAAACTCGTTTTCAAAATATTTTGATATTCAACGTATTCACGAATTTTGACATATTTTTTATATTTCGAATTCGCTTTCATTTTTGACGGCTTTAAATATAATCGGGAAAAAGCCGATTAAATCATTTTCTGAAACTCAATTTCCTGGGGGGTGTAAGATGTTGTTGAAGTTTTTGCGAATTCCGACATATGTTTCAGGTATAGTGAGATATAGAATTCGTTTTAACTTCGATGGGCCTTATAATGATCTTAAAGTTAATTTTAAGATTTTGTGACATTTATTCCCCAAGAGGGTGTAAAATTATTGTGTATTTTTTACGAATTCCGACATCTCTCACTTGTTGTTGTTTGGTTTGGGGAAAGACACGCAGCAAAGCAGCGTATCTTGAGCATTCAGGCCAACATGGCCGAATTCCCCAGTCTCTCTTTTCGTCCTCCTCACGAATTTCAAGAGCTCAGGTAGGCAGCGAGAACGGAGTTCTTCCATCCTCATCCTTTCGATTGACTGTCGCTGCAAATGCAGATCATCCTGCCTCTCCATCTTCCCTCTATAATCCATTCTACTACCTTAAGGATCGCATATACTTCAGCTTGAAATACCGAAGAATGTTTTCCTAGGGCGAAAGAGTACCTGAGATCTTCAGTCTGCAGGTACATTCCAGCTCCCGACCTGTCTTCAATCATTGAGCCGTCCGTATAGAATATATCAGTGAATCCGCTAAGCAGTGCGGACTGGTTTTCCCACTCCTCCCTACTATGGAGATCCTGATATTTCCTTTTGAGCATACAGGTCGAAGTCATAGCATCCGAAGACATATCGAAGATGGAGTTCCCAGACAATCTTCGAGCCATTTCTCCATCACCCGTGCAATGCTCTTTTCTCCACAGGCCTAGTCTCATTTGTCTGTGTGTAGCTCTCATTGCTTCTGTCTAAACAACAATGTCAGGCGGTGGCAGATTGAGCAGTGCATCGAGTGCCGCACCCAGTGTGGTACGCAAGGCACCTGTTACACCGATGCAGACTGTCCTCTGTAGCTTAGCGAGACTAGCTCTAATGTATGCACATTTGGACTTAGTCCACCAAACCACTGATGCATAGATTAGGATGGGTCTTATAATGGCCGTATATAGCCATTGAAGGCCTAAGACCCCATTTTTGAATATTCAGATCCTGCAGTTCTAGAAGCAGAGAGTTGATGAGCATACTCCACAACAATGGCGAAAGGACCCCGCCTTGAGTACAGCCCTTACTGACCCCCGTTGTAGCATATTGTCCATCCCCCCTCTCCGCGAATAGCATTCTCTGTTTGAGCATGGAGTGAATCTACTTAACTAAAATGTCATCCACCTCATGTCTTTTGGCCCACTTCCCTAATGTGCTTCTCTACCAGTCGTTCCAGACTTTTCAGAACAACCGATGTTATGGTGATTGGCCTAAAATTTTTGGGCAGAGTATAGTCGTCTCTCCCTGGCTTTGGGATAAACGCTACTCTTACCGGTTGCCATGAAGATGGGATGTATCCATGCGCCAAGCATGCAGAAAATATCTTTCTGAGGATCGGCATTAGAACATCTGCATCCTCTTTTAGAATTATCGGATAGACGCCGTCTACTCCTGGTGACTTGTAGCTGTCAAAGGATGAAATTGCAAATTTCACCGTCTCAGCTATCACTACAGCAGACGCCGTATACCAACTATGCCTGGGCGCTCTGTCTTTGGACGGACAGAGTGTCCGAACCACGCATTGATCGCTTTCGATCACCCGATTTCCTGGGAAATGGGTCTCAAAGAGGGTTCTTATTGACTCCATTCTCGAAGTGGTACATGTACCATCAGGTTTTAGCAGGGAGTCAAGCCTAGCCATGTTGTCTTTCTGAAAGACTTTATGCAACTTAGCTGTTTCGCTGGTTAATTCCAAGCTCTCGCAGTAGTTCCTAAAAGAGGCTAGTTTTGATGTTTTAACCAGCTTCCTATATTCCCTCTGCGCTGTTCGGTATTGAACCCAGTCGGTCTCTGAACCACTCTTAAGTGTGCGATTCAGAAGACTTCTGGTGATTTTCCTAAGCTCACTTAGGTCTCAAGAGATATCGAATTATTTTTCACTTTTGGACTTTCTATATAATCACCCAAAAATCGGTTTCAGAATTTCTTATAGTCGAATCCGAAGGGGTTATTTTGTCTTCTATATTTTTTTTAAAATAAAATAAATATTTAGTTTTTTTAAGTTATTATTCGCACCTAAAAACCGCGTTCCGGACTTAAATCCAAAAAACAATAAAGTTACGTCCAGACTGTTTCAAAATCAGTTGGTTTGCTCTACAATTGAAGGCGGTTTCACAAAATTAAAATTAATTTTTTGTTGCTAATTTACTGAATAGTATTTTGGGTCAAAAACCGTAAAACCGAAAAATGCTGTGTCTTTTTTGATTCTACCATTGGCCACTCTCTTAAAAATCAATACGTTTAGACCCACAAATGGGCGCTTTTTCAGAATATTAATAAGTTGAACCCCCCATTGGGTGCCTCTTAAAAAAAAATCATTTTAGAGGTGACCCTTTATTCGGGCAAAAGGTGGCAATTCTTTACAGTATTACGTCTTTCGAGGAATGAATTATTGACAATATGCATTGTTCTGGAAGCAAGTTCATTCTACTGATTTAAAAGAACACTGTGATTTTTATAAATTATAGTTTCCAGGACGGTATTTCAGTGTACTAGAAGACAATTAATATTTAATTGAGCGCTTCTTTCCACAATCATTACATTTAGCCCTACAGTTGGGCGCCTTCTTTTAGAAGACGTTTAAAATAATTCGCTAGGAAAAAATTTGGAAAAGTAGAGAACTGGCTCTTGTTCTTATTGTTGGAATTTTGTTTTATTAGGTTCTTACTTTTCTTGACATTTTTGAATTATGTCAGAATAAATATCAAACAGATTCCTTCGTGGAATTAGAAAAAAAAAACCTTAAAATAGTACCTACGAGAAACTGATATCAAGTTTATTCCAACAAAGGCTTATTCATAGAAATTTAAAATATGAATATAGAGATAGGTGCACACATCGTACAATACAAATTGAACGGATATGGGATAGAATCGTTATATCAACGTATTTTAGTATGCAAACAATGTGTAACAAAAAAAATTTACGGATATCTAGACAGAATTTATGTACATAACAAAATGAAACAGTAAAATTTACCATAAAGAAAAGCTACACACATGCAGCTAACCACATATTCCTACCAGCCTACATCCCTTTGAGCATCAAAATTTACTCAACAAATTGACTTAGTAAATAAACAAAGTTAATAGCATTTTACATGTATGACGGTAGATCACACATTTATGAATGGTACATACGCGTGTGAACTTCAAAATGGAGTTTTTTGTTAAGCCCCTAAATCAACATCGCAATATTCCGTTGAAATTAAAAAAAAGAAATTTTATTTGCTAATTGAATGTGTGTTTAATGTATTTCTTTTATTTTATTAAAGCTTTTAAACATCAGTGTGCCTCCAGTAATGGCTTATATTTTTGCAGGAATATTGAATTAAAATTTCAAGTGGAATCGAATCGAGTAAAGTACTTAAAGGTCGATTGATGGAATATCAAAAGGTTGAAAGCATTTTCATTAAAATCGAAAAACAACGATTTGAAACAGGTTCTGTACCAAATAGGATTGGTCAGTTAATTTACTCCATCAATCGAATACCTTTTTCAACCAATTTGTCAATTAGTCAATGACATGGATATTATTCGATTTAGAAAGGTATTTTTTATTAAAACTCAAATTATAAAGTTGTCCCATGCAATTGAAAATTTCGATTAAAATTTGTCTGGATTTGTGTTGCATCTCCATTGTGGCAAGTAATTAATTATATCTTATTTCAATAATTGGCGCAGCCGATAGGAAAGTAAATTGCACAATTCAGTAATAAGTTTTTTGCTCTAGCTCTGGTTATTGGCGAGTTGAGCCGCACTAACTAGTAACACACTATAAAAGCGAAATAACACCAAAGGCGCGTACTTTTTCACATATTGTGGTATTGGAAACGTAACGTTGGCGCTCATATTTGTTCTGCAGCACGTCTTTTTATTTCATTTCAATTTGAATACTCTCGTCCTTGCAGTCAAAATTCTCCAATCGGTTTCAAAGGAAAAATTGTCTGTCTACAATCGAATAAAACATTTTAAATTAGAGAGTCCAGAGGCCACCTAGGTTGCCAGATAGGACACTGGACTTAGAGACTCGCCTTCTTTGGAATCGATTTCCAAAGACGCTGTATTAACATATAGAAGACAATTTTCAATCGTTTCTGTACTGTAGCTCTCTGTATTAAAAAGAAAGTAGGTATAAAAACATTCTCAAGAAAGGCAATGAAAAATACATTGTTGCAGATGGTAAGTTCTGCCTAGATTGTGTTAAAGCAAACCTGCATTGAAAGTATGACAGGGTGATTTTTCCGGGAAGATTTAATAAAACGAACAGTTTAAACAGTTCGAGAATGTATCAAGTACCTACTTTAATACTTATTACTTTATTATTTTTTAATAATAAAGTATTATGATCGACCTGAAATATCAAAAAAAATTGCTACCCTGAAATATTGTATTTTCACGTTTTATGACTAGTAAACACAAAAAAAGGAAAAAAAAATATCCGTCTGTCCGCCGTATACGCCGTACGCCGTCCGCCGTACGCAAAATCGTTTGAAGGTGCGTAGCTCCCAAGCCCGTTGAGATATTAAGTTAAAATTTGTATGGTGGGTTGATTGAGTGAACCCCTACGACTGGTATCTTTTGACGGGGTGGGGGTGTGAGGGAGGATGAAAAACTTTGGATTACAATATCTTCCGAACCAATTACACCATGAAGATAAAATTTTATTTCTGTATGTGGGACCACAAGTGGAGTCTACTGAATGTAAACTTTTTTAGTTGGGAGGTGGAGCACGAAAGTGGGGGGGGGTAACAATTTTTCAAAAAATTTAATTTTTGAATCTCAAAAATCGTACCAGATATGATCTTGTGAAATTTTACAGGAGTTGGAGTCAGTAGACCTCTAGTTTGGTGGTGTGGGTATTGGGGGTGATGATGAAAGGGGGAAGAAAGGAAAACATTTCGATTTTTATTTCTCGAAAACCGTAATGAATGAAAAACTAAAAATTTACGACTATATAGAACTACCTACTACCACCCTACAAAAATAAAATTTTTTATGGGGGTAGCAAGGTACAAGGGTGTGTGAGGGGTGGTTTTTTACATCTCAGAAACGGCTTATGCTAGAAAGTTAATTCTTGGTACGTATATGTAAATGTGCTACTAGAGTAATTAAGTAATTAGATTTTCATTTGTGTACAAAGATGGAGTAAAAAAAATATCCGTAAAAAGGGTTTTTCCCACATTTTCACGAATTTCGTTAAATCGTTAGACTTCTAGAGCTATCAAATCAATTTTACTTCTGCGGACTCTTAATATAAGCGCCTAGATAGGTTTTTCCAAATTTTTCGATATCTAACCCCTAAGTGGGTGTAACGCGGTTATGTACTTTTTCACGAATTCCGATATATTTATTTCTTAGGTCTAATGAAATATAGAATTCACTTTCACTTCTAAATGCTTTGAATATAGTCGGCGAATAAACCGATTTAAGTATTTTTTGAAATTAAACCCCCTGCGGAATAAGACATTGTTCAAGTTTTGACGAATTCCGAATTTTTTTTTAGGTTTAATGAGATCAAATTCACTTTCACTTCCATTGAATCATCTATTGAAAAAACAAATACGTAAATAAATAAAGAAAATCTGCCAACAGTCTGGGCGCAACTTTATTATTTTATGGGTTATGAAGTCCGAAACGTGTTTAATGCTGAGATGTGGTGTAGGTTACTATGCGACTGACAACCTAAGAAGTAACCAGGAGGCAATTTGGAACGTTATTTTTTAGGTTGTCGATCGCATAGTAACCTACACCGCATCTCAATACTAAACACGTTTTGGACTTCTACCCGTGAAATAATAAAGTTGCGACCAGACTGTTGGCAGATTTTTTCCAGGTAGACAGAACGGCAAACTTTGGTAGGTTTTGAAATTTATGTTTATCTCTGACTTGTAAAAAAAAACTTGTAATTCTCTCAAAATTCACTTGTATCCGAATATTCTTCCACTGATTAACCTTTCACAATAGGGTTAACTACCCCACAGATATGACTTTCAATTTTATCTCAAATTTCATAACCATACCACTTATAACTTTCGTCTTTCACATTCCCATAAATATATTCCGTTCCACTTTTCGAATTTACTTGGGAAAATCCAATCAGAAAATTTATCGATATTTCGAAAAGCGGAAAAGCATTTGTGCTATGAAGTTGACTTCAACTTTAATGGTTTGCAGAAAACTTTCGGAACAATTTTCCAAGTAGGTGTGCATGTGTGTGGGGTGGGTGGTTTCGAACTACGCGACGACTGTGTATTTCTTGAACGCATCTAAAGTTAAGGTAATGCAAATTTCATGATTTCAGATTATTATCCTTTCCATCCTGCGGATATCTTTTGTTCATTGGTTGGTAACGAGCTGTAGTATTGTGCGCTCCTACTATACATTTGTAGTATATCAGGACTAAAAGCTACTGCGCCTTTTCTTTTCCTTTTCAATGGACGTCTGTATCTGAGCTCCTAGAACAAGGACATTCGCCGTATATAACTAAGCCACAGCAGTTTTGTTAGTAGTTTAAAGCATTTGAATTGTAAATTCTGTCGCAAGGACTCGTACAACGATCGAGACTTAGATTACCTCCCTGGTTGTACTCTGTATATCCGAGTACGAACAACTACTTGCCTCAATCCTTTTCGATTCTCAAATACAAAATGTAGAATATTACGAGAGTAGGTTAGGCTTCCGATGCACCTATCTTTCTGGGATTCACTAGAAATTGTTAGGGGGTTTAATCAACGCAATGGTTCTTCCAGTCGATGGAGACAACTAACTACTGATGGTAGATAAAGCGGGAATGGATAAAATAGTAGGTGACTATATGCGGTTGGTAATATTTTCCAAGAAAATGGTAGGATGCACTTCTTGATTGATTTCAATTTGTCAGATATGTCCTTGTCGTCGGGTAAGAAGTTGGGATTATTGATGTCGCCGTACGTGCTGATTAATCGATTCGTACGACAGCTTGAATGGTCTTTTATTTTACGAATTGTCATTTCTACAGGTGCAGGTAATCTGTTGATGGAAAATCGATTTGATCGCTCAGGAATTGTTAAGGACAGAGCTGTGCAGCATTTACCAGATTCCATCAAACGAGCTCCCCCTTTGCCTGGGTACGAAATGAACTTGTTAATTTGATGGTATGTTCTGTACAATTTTCAATAATATGGTCGTAACTATCAATTTGTATCTTTGATTTTGAATGTGCTTCCAATCAGGAACTAGTTTCACATGGTTTACATCGAAGAGATGTCAACGGTAACAAGCAAAGGAAAATTTCGATGAGAGCTATTTCTGTGACATTCATCAAAAAGATTTCACGATATCTGAATATTTCGATTATTGTTATTGGATCCACCGTTCGCCTTGTATTTTGTATGTAAAAAAAATAGTATTTAAAACATCGCATGGCTTCAGAAATTAGAAGAAATTTTAAGCAGCAAAATTGCAATCGAGGCAAGACACGAATATAACGAATTTTGGCAAATATTTTAGTAGTGCCTCACAAGTAATCGCTCATTAAATCGATCGAAGGTATTCAAGTTCTGTTTTTTTCAAATAACTTTTCGTCAAATTAACACTCCATCCCCTAACAGTCATCTTATGATCTATACAGGTACTCTAGAATTATAATGAGTACTCGATTACTTATAGTTATTGTAGCGGAGTACTCAACAACTTTCCTTCATTATTTTAATATTAGATATAGCATTGTGTAAAAAAAGTTTTGCTTTTTCTTTTAATTAATTTATTTTTTTACATCTTTGGAGTATTGGACCCATATTTGTCCACTATCACCAGTTAGGTGCAGCGATATAATTGAATTTGTTATGAATTACGTAAGAAGGATGCAATTTAGTTCCCGTAAATAGGGTGTACAATGGGGTATACATTTTTGACGGAGTTGGTTGAGTACTGAATTGGGACAACAGTTTTTCAAGAAAATCATGTATCATAACCCAAGACCTACTTGAGATATAATCGTTGAATTTACAGGGGCAAGACCCAACAGACTCCTAAAAAAAAATATTTTTTTTCGAAGTGGGAGTAGGAGGGTGGTAGAGGGTAGAATCAAAAAGTTATTATTTGTCACATCTTTTCATAGTGCTATTACAGTGGCACTCTTGCAAATCTGTTGATGGGAAATGGTGGGTACGGAGAGAAAGTTGAAAATTGTAACCAAATAGAAATTTCAGTAAAAAAAAAACGCAATAGTGCATTGGCAAAAAGAGGTGTTCCAAAAAAATGGTCGGTGAAAGGTGGCGCATATATTTTCACGAATTTCGTCACATCTCTTAGGTCTGATGAAATAAGGCCTAAAAATTCTTTTCAAGATTTTTGCTGTTTAATCCCTAATAGGGTGTAAAAACGTGCAAGTGTTTTGACGAATCCCGTCTAATCTGTAAAGTCTAATGAGGTAAATAACGAATTTTTTTTCAATTTTACACGCCGTTCATCTAAGAAAGCTTGTCTCTCTGAACTGCTTTTATAAAACGATCGTAGAAAATAATAATAATCAGACTAAATATAGATAAAAACGGCATGAACATTTTTTAAACTCTTTATCAAAAATTTATCGCGTAGAATCAAATTCACAGATATAACTGCAATCTATTAATGAGCGTTTCAGAACCCATCATTCATTTATCGTTTTCGAGATCATTAGTCTATTTATTGGATCACCACTAACTACTGCATGAACTGTTTTGAATGTTTAATAGTTAGAAAACTAGTTAAGTCATTTACACATCACCCTTAAAGTAGACTTATGAAAATATTGACTGAATAATAGGCCATACACTTCCATTCAATCCAGTCTCTCACAACTTGCCCATATTTCTAATATTGGAAAAATTATTCAAAAGGTCGCTAAGAAGAGGTTAAAGTATTATTTCGAATCACATATTATTCTAAATGATAGCCACTTTGGATTTCGAGCTGGTCGCAGCAGCCATGACACTATAGCCTTTTAACCAGCCTAATAAGTTCCTCCTTGGATAAAGGAAGAAAAGGATGTGCCGTTTTCCAAGACTTGGCTAAGGCATTTGACGCAATGCCACACGAAAAAATCTGCCAACAGTCTGGGCGCAACTTTATTATTTTATAGGTAGAAGTCCGAAACGTGTTTAATGATGAGATACGGTATTCGGTACTATGCGACTGACAACCTAAAAAATAACGTTCCAAATAGCCTCCTGGTTATTTTCTAGGTTGTCAGTCGCATAGTACCCAACACCGTTTCTCATCATTAAACACGTTTCGAACTTCTACCCATAAAATAATAAAGTTGCGACCAGACTCTTGGCAGATTTTTTTTATTTATTTACGTATTTTTTTATCAATAGAATAATTCATAGTAGTAAAAGCGAATTCGATCACATTAAACCTAAGAGATTTTCGGAATCAGTGAAATCTTGAACAATACCCCCAGGGGGTTTAATAGAGAAAAATACTTAAATCGGGGTTTTCCCCGACTACGTTTAAAGCTTATAGAAGTAAACGTGAATTCCAAGTCTCAATATACCTTAGGAATATATCAGAATTCGTGAATATGTACACAACCACTTTACACCCCCTTAGTTTGGATATCGAAAAATTTTGAAGAACGTTACTAGGCGCTTATATAAATAGCCCGCAGAAGTAAAATTGCTTTGATAGCTCGACATGTCTAAAAGTTTTAACGAAATTTGTGAAAATGTGGATTCACGGAAATTTTTTTTACTCAACCTCTGAACGCCAATAAAAACCTGAACTTTTTTTTTGCTTTAATTACTCTAACAGTAAATCTACATATACGTACTAAGTTTCAACTTTCTAGCATAAGCCGTTTCTGAGATATAAAAAACTACCCCTCTCCCCCGTACCTTGATACCCCTAACAAACATTTTATTTTTCTAGGATGTCTCCATAGTGGCTCTATATAATCCTAAACTTTTAGCTTTCTATTCATTATGGTTTTCGAGAAATAAAAATCAGAATGTTTTCCTTTCTACCCCCTTTCACCATCACCCCCAACACCCACACCACCAACATTTTTTTCCCTACTAGAAGTTTACCGACCCCAACTCCTGTAAGATTTTCAAGATCATATCTGATACGGTTTCTGAGATATAAAAATTACAAATTTTGAAAAATTGCTGTCCCCCCACTTTCGTGCTCCACCTCCCTCCTCAAAAAATTTAAAATTTTTCGGTAGACTCCTCTTGTGATCGCATATACAGAAACTAAATTTTATCTTCCTGGTGTAATTGGTTCGGAAGATATTGTAATCCAAAGTTTTTCACCCCACACCCCTACACCCCACCACCTCTCTTAAAAATTTTTACTCTTGTCTAATCTTGAAGTATTCCTAAGGACAACAACAAAGTTTCAATCTTCTGACATAATTTGTTCAGGAGATATCGATTTTAGAATGTTTCAATCTCGGCTTTCATGCGTTAAAGATTCATTGTTTTCCCCCCCACTTCCACACCCCTTAACCAATATCGACCATTTTTTTGCAATTGAGTCCATTATCATAGTACTACATAAGTTCCAAGTTTCAGCCTCCTAGCATAAGTGGTTCCTGAGATCTAGAAACCAAAATTTTTCGTCTAAAACGCTCCCCTCTCCTCTCTCCTTGTACCCCCACCCCTCGAAAATATACCAGTGGTAGGGGTTCACCAATCTACCCACCATAAAAATTTAAATTTAATATCTCAACGGGTTTGGGAGCTACGCGCCTTCAAACGATTTTGCGTACGGCGGACGGCGTCTACGGCGGACAGACGGACATTTTTTTTTTTGCCTTTTTTGGGGTTTACTAGTCCTAAAACGTGTAAATACAAAATTTCAGGGTAGCAAACTTTTTTGAAATTTCAGGTCGATCACAATACTTTATTATTAAAAAATAATAAAGTAAAATTAATAACAAAATTTACGGAGACTGGTATAAATAAAATCTGGGTTAACTCGATCTCAAGTTACCTAAAAGACAGATCACAGTATGTTAAAATCAATAACACTATCAGTATAAACCGTAAAACTTTCTGTCACGTAGTGTTACAAGGGACTGTCTTGCGACCAGTTTTATTCTTATTATATATCAATGATATTTATAATCAACCTATTTTGGGAATACTTCGAGTGTGAACCTTGTGAATATGTGGAAGTTAAAGCAAATCATGGTTTGTGCGAAATGAAGGATTGGATAAATTTCAACTATCTGACCCTAAATTCTACTAAATTCTGTTACATGCCATTTTCCCTTACACAGAAAGGACAGCCAGATAGTATGAATATTAAAATTCACTCCAGTGAATGCACCCGGGATTGCAGTTGCGACCATCTACAGAGAGTAACAAACACAAAATATCTGGGAATCATTTTCGATCACTTCATGAAGTGGGATATTCAAATTTTGAATATGAATAGCAGACTGAAAAAACTTATTCCCATTTGCTTCGAAGTCAGATCTTTTATGAAAAAGGAAACAAAGCGTCTTTTCTACTTCGTATTAGTCCACTCAATTCGACAATACGGAATCGTTTCCTGGAGATGTACCACAGACTCAATATTAAAACCACTGCAAATCACGCAAAAATCATTATTGAAAATCCTTTTGTAAAAAGAACGGACTTACCCAACTTCTCAACTATATCCCATTATAGATGTACTTCCCCTTAGAAAAATCTTTGACTTAATTTCTACAATACAAACCAATAATATAGAATAGAATAGAATAGAATATAGAAATAGAAGGTCAACTTTTGCAAATAAATACAGGTACAACCCGCAGCGGAGCACTAAATACCATCAAAATAGATTTTAGACAAACAGCAGCTGCTCAAAAACATTATTATTATCACGGTCGCAAATTATTTAACGACGTTCCAGTTCATATAAAAAGAAGCGAGAATGTTATACAATTTAAAAAATATATTAAACAATTGTACTACAGTAGAAAATATTAACCATTTTTAAGTTTATTGAAATACTGTTTTTACCAATGAAATTAACTTGAATTACTTATAAAATGATAGCCTGGAATTTGATTTTGCGATTATAACTAAGCTAAAATTCACTAAATATATACGAGTAACTTGTAAATATTCGATAAGACTCCTCACCCCTACCACAAAGATATATCTTTAGAAGGGAGAGTAGTGCTATTACATAATTGTATATGAAGTTATGATAACAAGATAATAAAGCATTTATAAAAAAAAAAAAAAATTTCATCATCTTGTTAATTATTTATTTATTTATTTTAGACACAAACCAAAAGCTTTCACGTACCATTCCATCTGAATCTATTATATTCCATGTCAAAACGAATTTCATTCACATCAAAAGCTTTTTGGTATTCATTGGATTCGAAATTTAGAAACTCTCAAATTTAAACTTTTTCTGTTGGAAAACTCAATTTGACAACTGTAAAGTTATATATCGATAAAAATCTGAGCAAATAAATTTAACAGAAAGGGAATAAGTCCCAGAAGAAGGGCAGTTCAAAATCGCAGTTCACGTGAGTTCCTGTTGATAACAAAAAATTGTTTCATATTTCTGAAGTGAATTTTAAAACTTAAAATTCAAATTTTTTACAAATTTCTCATTGGTGAAAAAATAAGTGGTATACGGGCGGGCTCATTTAGTCCCAAAATTGGCCATTTAGTTCAATTACTTGTGAGCAAAGGGATTAAAATTCCTTGCACCACTATTTCATACTTTGGACCGAAAACTTACGGTGAACTTTAATTCTCAAAAATTAGCATTTTTCGACATTTTGAGTTTTTATTAAATTGATTTTAGTTTTTTTTTTGAATATTTCAATTTATGACATTGTGATTTTTGCAAATAAAAGTTTTACTATGTTCAGACTACGAGATTGACGCGTTTAAATCGAGTTAAATGCACTGAAAACACTTCCCGGACGCGTTTACGAAAACATGTAGCTACTACGCGTTTAACCGAAAACATGTACTGCGACCCTCGCGGAAATCGAAGTAAACTTTGGAAGAAACTATTTAATGCTGCAGAAACTCAATTTTGAGCTTGTGCAACGACTGCATTAGCTAATAAATACCCTTTTCATTACTGCTATACAAACTAATTGGTTTCAAACAATTTAGAAAGCATAAATTTGCTAATGAAACACAGCTGAATATCTACTTGTCAAAGCAAATAACATCAAGCTATCATGTATCAAAATAAAACGAGCTGCCTAGTCTGAACACTACTTTTTTAACATGTTAAATTTACCTACTTAAATGCGTTTAAAACGCATAGTCTGTACAGGGTATTTAGGAACATTAAAGCAAGTTCAATTCTCATTCATTGGTTTCAGGCAAAGAAGGTGTATTCAGTTGGAACAAAACAGTTTTAACTCGAAAGGTGAAATACGATTTAAAATATCTTCTAACAATATTGCCGAAGAAATGGTAGTCGATTTCATAGCCATCAATTGACATAGTACTAGGAAAGAGTCAGTTCAGTGAAAAGCCAAAAGTTGATAAATGGCAAGAAAATACAACAACGTGAAAGTAAATTGAAATATCGAATAGTCGTATAAAAATTGCTTGAAAGCGTAAAGATTGGCATCAGATGACGAATGCAAAATATCGAAACTAAATTTTAATATTCCCGAAGAAAAGTATGACAAAGGTACATTCTAAAGTATAAAAAGAAAAACCTGTACTAAAAACAACAAGCCAACTAGACGTTTCATCAAATAAAAACATTTTGCAAATAAGGTTTTTTCTGATCATTTTTCCTTTAATTAATCTGAAAACTAATTATAGTAATTACCAAAATATCCGCCCAATGGCAAAATTCATTAGCTTACAAGGTTGTAAAGATTTTGATTTCTGATCTCCTGCCCATGTATTTCGAATTTAAATGACACATGTAACAAATTTTGATCAATAAAGTATGTATGTATGTATGCAAATAAAAACATTTTGAAAATTGCAAAGAGTTTAAACAATGTAGAAAATACTCGTAAATTAAAATTAAAATGTGTAAGAGAAAACACTAAGCAGTAGATACCAGGTCAGGTG
Organism: Beris morrisii; assembly: GCA_951812415.1. Lineage (NCBI taxonomy): Eukaryota > Metazoa > Arthropoda > Insecta > Diptera > Stratiomyidae > Beris > Beris morrisii. The sequence goes on from OX638311.1 coordinate 24,999,094, forward strand.
AACACAATACAGAAACGATGGAAGCATCCTAGAAAAGTTACTTTTGGATGAAAGGCGAGTAAAGCTTTGAATTTCATTTTGTTAGTCAAGTGTTATTTAGATGAAATTTCGAAACAATAGAATCTAAATTGCATTTGTTTTTGTAAAGGTCGCGATGCAGTGGAAAATGTTCTAAATTGTTGAGCTAATAAATTTTAATAGGAAATGTCTATTAAGACCCTGTACACCAACATCAAAAGACAGGATGTGGTCGATATCCTGGAGCCATATATGTATATGGTCCGGTACAACTACCCAACCTTTATGTTGGGGCTCTCCTTTAATAAATTCTCACAGTTACTACAAGTATGCCATCAAGGCAAGCTGCAGTAATTTAAATCAGCCCTTGGCCAATGCTTCAACATATTAGCAAGGTCTTCACAAATACCAAACGAACACTCTTGAACTGGACCATGGAGAGTCCGTTCATTGAATTATCTTATGAATCATAGAACACCCTCGGGGGATCTTATTGCAGTATAGCTCTGAAAATGTTAAACGAGCAATATCTGAAATATGTAAGGCAATATATGTAGCTGCCATAATTTTCGGAGAACCACGATGAAGAACAAACGCAAGGTAATGGTACAGCTTTTAAATTTACAACAAAATACATACGTGCATTCCTGTTGATGGACGCAATCGACAATAGTGAGTCTCTTTAGTATAGCTACAAGTTCTTCTTTCTCTAACACTCGACGGGATTTCGTTTAAAATCGATAAAAAAAATATAGTTTTATTCGCATTCAATAATCGCACTACTGGCAACGCTGCCCAATTTTATATACTACTTGATCACTGTTCCATTGCTTCTACTAATCCGAAACGCTTTACAAATTCATTTGAGTAGAAACTAATCGTCGTCGTCTCGCTTCACCGTTGTAAAAACTGTGTCCGGCTGTAAACTTTGCCGTGCTTATATACTGCATATGTTGAGTCGAGAACTTTCTTATATTCGTTTGTTAATGAGGAATGTTCAGGATATGTTAAGAACAACCGATAAGAGGAATAAAATTAAATAACGCTTTAAATAGCCTCCTGGTTATTCTTGCTATGCTAAGATAGCGAAACATGGACATTAACTCAGGCGTTTGAAAAATTAGCTAACTCTTTTGAAAGAAAACTCCTGAGAAGATTCCTCGGACCTGTGAGGAAGACTCGATCTGCAGAATACAGAGAATTGTATGACATCTTTGATAATTCAGAAGTATCGATCCTCATAAAATTCAAGAAGCTACAATGGGCTGGTCATGGGGAGCGGATGGATGACGGGAGAATCTCCAAACGCACACTAAAGGGAAAAGTTAATGGACAAAGACAAGTTGGAAAACCACGGAAGCGCTGGGAGGATTCTACTGACGCAGAGAGAAAATCACTGCTAAGATTCTCAAACTGTAGGACGCGGTCACTGAAACGAGAAGCCTGCTCCCAGACTGTTGGCAGTTTTTTTATTTACATATTTTTTCTTTTTAATTTTAATAGAAACATAGGGGACAAAATATAGTCATAGCCCGTTAGAGGTTGAATATCAAAAAGTTCCAAACCCGATTTTTAGGAGGAAGAACGCTAATGTAAAAAAAACAATGTGCTATTTCATTAAGAGATTTGTCGGAATTCGCGAAAACGTACAAACTTATTTTACTCTAATTCAGGGGCTGAATATTATAAAATCCCGAAATTAGTTTTAAGGTTATTATACAAAGTTCATAGAAGTAAAGGCGAATTCTGTGTAGCAATAGATCAAAAATATTTATCGAAATTTATGAAAACTTGAAGAACCACCTTGTACCTCCATAAGGGTTGAATATCGCAAAATCCTGAAATTGCTTTTTTGACGATTACATTTAAGCTCCTTCAAAGACACAGTGAATTCGATATGTCATTATACCTAAGATAAATGTCGGAATTCGTGAAAACGTATACAACCACTTTACACTCCCTTAGGGGTTGAATTACAAAAAAAATGGAAAATTGAAACCGTATCTGGCCGATTATATAAGGAGCCTGTGGAAGTAAAATTTATTTCATACCTCTACAAACCTAAAGGATACAACGAAACTCGTGAAAGTGTAAAAAAAACGTTTTCCCAGAAAATGTTCGCACTATCCCTGTACGTCAATTTCAGCTTTCTAGCATAAGCCCTTCCTGAATACAAAAAGACACCCACATCCGCATGAATTGTTTCCCCAAAAATTATTTTGTTTTTCTCATCGGGCTTGCGTGCCTTCAAACGGTTTTGCGTACGTTGTCTACGGCGGACAGACGGACTATTTTTGGATTCAACTAGTCCTAAGGCGTGAAAATTCAATATTTTCAGGGTAGGAAATTGTTTTTAAATTTTGGGTCGATCACAATACATTATTATAAAAAAAATTAAGTAAAAGCAGTCAAAGTAAAAAACACTTTAAGTTTACAATAGGAAACAAAAAAATCTGCCAATGGTCTGGGCGAAACTTTATTATTTTTCGGGTCAAAGTCGGAGTAAATCATCAGTTGTTTCGAGATTATTACGTTTCTTGGAAAGTAAAAAAAAATTCAAATATTCATTGGCGTACAGAAGGGGGCCAAAACAAATTATCAGTAAAAATGGAATGCATATATTTTCATGATTTCGTCATATCTATTAGGTCTTTCAAAATATTGAATTAATTTTTCTTGTACGGATTCTTCATATAAATACCTAGAAAGCGTTTTCAGGATTTTTTTAAATTCGACCCACAAGGGGGTGTAAAGGGGATGTATAAATTTTCACGAATTCAACCGTATCCCTAAGGTCTGATTAGATATCGAAAAACTTTTCACTTCCACGGGCTTGTTTAATAATCACCTAAAACTCGTTTTCAAGTTTTTTCTTTTTTCAACCCCTAAGAGTGTAAGAACGGGTTGAACACGTTTTCACGTATTCCGTCATATCTCTTAGGAGTGATAAGCCATCGGATTGGTTTTTACTTCCTTGGGCTTTCTTTATACTTGTATATATCTAAAAACTTATTTCAGGATTTTTGGATATTCAACCCCAAAGTGGGTGCAAGGGGGTTGCACATGTTTTCACAAATTCTTACGTATTTCTTAGTTCTAATGGGATATCGAATTCATTTTTACTTCCTAAGATTTCCTACATAATCGTCAAAAAAGTTGATTTCAGGATGTTTGCTATTCAGCTGCAATAGGACGTAAGGCTTTCGACATATTTCTTAGGTTTGATGAGATATTAGATTGTTTTGCACTTCCACAGACTTTTTATATAATCGCCTCCTAATCACGTAACAACTGATATTATACTACGACTTTGCATGCTTCCCGCAGTATAACCCAATTGTGTAATTCATATGTTATATGTGGCAACGGCGTAAGTATTCTAGCGCGACCCCATTCTAACCGCTTCCCGAACTTTTTTTTAGGTTTTCAGTCACCTAGTAACCTACACCGCGTCTCAGAATTAAACTCGTTACGAGCTTCTACCGAAAATAAAGATGCGCCCAGACTGTTGGCAGATTTTTGTTCTCAAAATAAAAATATTTAAAATAGAGATTCTTAGCCTATTACACATTGAAAAAGCCCGTGTAGACTATTCGAATTTCGGTATACCTATATTATGTACACTAAAAGCCCATAGAAGTAAAAACAAATTTGTTGCCTTATCAGACTTATGAGATATGACGAATTGTTAAAACGTATACAAACCCAGGACTTCCACTTAGGGTTTGAATTTCGAAAAAATTGTGAAATAAGTTTTCAGACGATTTCATAAAAAGCTACTCATGAGATACTCCTAACACTCATGAGACACGAGGGATTTTGAAAACTTTGTGAAAACATAGGCAAACCCTTCACACCCCCTTGGTTCTTGAAATTCGAAAAATCGTGAAATTGGTTTTTAGGTCATTACATCAAATGCCGTAATAACCAATTTTATATCTCATCAGAAGTAAAAGATGGCAGAAATTGTGAAAACATATGCAAAACCTTGGGGGTTATCAAGAAATTGAGAAATGGGTTTGTAGGCGATTATATAAAAAGTCTGGGGAAGTCAAAAGCGATCTAATTTTTAAACCTAAGAAATAGGTCGAAGCTTTGAAAAGCATACAACTCAATTACACCCCTTAGGTTTGAATATCTAAAAATCCTGAAATTGACTTTTTGGCGCTTATATATGTAGTATAGGAGACCTTAGAAAGTAAAAATGAATTCGATATATCATCATATATAAGCAATATGTAGGAATCTGTGAAAACTTATGCAACCTCCTTACACCCATTTGGGGGTTGAATATCCAAAAATCCTGAAAGGAGTTAATAGATAAATATGAAGACAGAACGAGAAAGTAAAAACCAATTCAATTTCTTATCACTTCTAAAATAAATGACAGAATTCGTAAAAACGTGTTCAACCCTTTTATACCGTCTTAGGGGCTGAAAAGGGAAAAAACTTAAAAACGAGTTTTAGGCGATTATTACGCAAGCCCATGCAAATGAAAAGATATTCCTTTCCACCCCCTTAGGGGGTGAAAACACTTTCTAGGTATCTATATGAAGAAGCCGTAGAATAAAAATGAATTCAATATTTGAGAAGACTTATTGATGATGGAAATCGCATTCCATTTTCACTTATAAGAACCCCTTCCGAATGCCAATAGATATTTGTATTTTTTTTATCAAAATTACTTTTCTAGTTGATATAAATATACATACTAAGTTTCAACGTTCTAGCATAAGCTATTCTATAGTTAGGTAAACCACCCCCACCCTGGTACCATACTATCTCTATAAAAAAATATATTTTTCCAATATGCTATTACTATAGCTCTATCTAAATACCAAGTTTCAGCTTTATGTCATTATAGGTTCTCGAGATATAAAAATCAGAACCTTTTTCTTTTCACCCTCCCACACCCTCATCACAAAATTTTTTTTTCTGCTAGGAGTCTATTGGGCCTACATCTTATAAAAAGTTGAAGCATCTATCTTACACTGTTCATGAGATATGAGACGTGATTTTTTTGAAAAATTCTTATCCCCTCTACTTTCATGCTCCACCGGGCTCTATACAAATTCCAAGTTTCAGCCTCCTAGCGTAAGCAGTTGCTGAGAACTAGAAACTAAAATTTTCCGTCTAAAACGCTTCCCCCACTTCCTCCCTCACACCCCCACCCTTCAAAATGTGGTCACTTCAAGGAGCCTACTCAGTCTATTCATAAAAATTTCAATTTAATATCTCTAAGGGTTTGGGAGCTACGAGCCTTCAAACGATTTTGCGTACAGCGGTCGACGTACAGCGTACGGCGGACAGACGGACTGAAATTTTTTTTTGTTTTTTTCGTGTCTACTAGTCATGAAACGTAAAAAAAAATTGTTCAGGATAGCAAATTTTTTTTTTTAAAAAAATGGATCATAATACTGTATTATTGAAATAATAAAGTAAAATTAATGGATATAGATAACAAAATTTACAAGCTGACTTTTGATACTGTTTTGAATTAAAAAATGTAATACATATCAACAATTTTTGGTAAAAATATTCTCAGAACTGCAAAACTGAAAGTTATTACGTCAGGCATCATGCAAAAGAAGTCTCGGTAATAATATTTTTACATTAACCACAACCTACATGTACAGCCCATTTTGATTCCACAAAATAAACTTGGTAATCCTATCAATTTAATACCTGCAACCCTAATATGACCAAATCGAAAAGAATGACTGATCAGAAGATCTTTACAATGACTCTCGAAAGTATTGGAATACTTAGCCTTTCACAGGAGCTTATACCTTAATGCGAATCAGGAACAATATAAGAAGTTTCGTGTATTTTTATTTGTAAACAAAATTTGATCGAAATTGTTTATATTTTTTTGTGGTTCTTAAGCTAGACTAATCGGAAAATGTTTCCGAATTTATTTTCCAGATGAAAAATGTTGCCGATTTATTTTTCAGATGATAACACCGTTCCTAACTTCCGATACCACCAGAAATTTATAAACCTAACATTATAAGTTAAAAGTAAAAAAAATCGCACTTACCTCTACACGTATCGTTAGATTATATTCCTTAATACTCTCATAGTCCAACGGATGATTAACTTTAATATCGGCCCATGTGTCACCATTATCCGGTCTCTGTTGCAAGTAAAACGTATGAAACTTGTTCGTTTGTGCTGTCGAACCGGGCATTAGTCGATAAAAAACTGTCGGATTTCCTTCTATCCCCGAGCTATTCCGCATCAAATACGCCAGGCAATATGTTTTGTTACGTTACAACGATTTTCATAGCGTTTATAAGTCCAGATTACGCGTACGATCGAAATCGAACGGATGAAAATATTGCCGAAATTAAGATGTGTTTTTTTTTTGTCAGTTTTCATAACATACGAATTTTGCATAACGCAAACGATTAGGGAAGAGAAAAAAATTCAGATATTAGTTACTAAAATATTAAAAAATTCAAGAAAAAAATAGAAAAAGAAATTAATTTAAATAATAAACGTGTTTGAATTCGGTTTCACAAGTGAAAAAGAAGACAACGGGAAATTTTCATTTATTGGAAGTTGTTCGACGGGCATGAGTTGTATGAATTTTTTTTTTAATTATAAAGTACAGTAGAACTTCTCCATATCGAATTTTAAATTTCGAATTTTTCCATAACTCGAATTTTATTCATGGCTATTAGATTTTAGTGAAAATCTCTTTGTAGAGTAGTTGACAGCATATAATTATTGTGCGACAAATAAGTTCCGAGACTCGAACCATATCTGATTAACTAGTAGGGCCATCTATGTCTACAGACCGGCGTTTGAAAGCTGTGACACTCCTCTTCCCGGTAATACCAATTTTGTTTAAATCGGTTGATAGATAGTAAAGTTATGACAGTTCTCCCAAAACAACTTTTTTGTCGATGTTGAAATATTAAAATATTGCCCAAACAATGCTCATTACATTCTTCGATAGTAATTGTCCACAGGGAATTCGTTCCAACTGGCCGAACAATTGCTGGCGCATTTTATCTCGAAGTTTTGAAGCGTGTGATGACCAGAATCCGTCGTATTCCACCCGAATTTCGTCATCCAGAGAACTGGATAATGCACCGAGTCACACCTCATTCATTGTTTGTGAATTTTTGGCTCAGAATCAAGTCTGTGTGTTGAATCATCCACCGTATTCACCTGATTTGGGCACATGCGATTTGTCTCTATTCCCGAAATTAAAATTAAAGTTGAAAGGAGGTTTTTTAATTACATTTCGACCATCAAAACAGCTTCAACACGAGCACTGGAGGCAATTCCACAAAATGAGCTAGAACACGCATTTGAATCACAGTTGAATCGCTGTAACAAGTGTATTAAAACTGTAGGAGAATATTTGGAATAAAAAAATAATGAAAAATATCCAGATTTTTTTCTTTTAATGATGTTTTCCATGACCAGTCTCAAAACTTATTCGTCGCACTGTGTATATTATATTATTTTAAAATTATGAATATATTTTTTCATTAACTCGAATTTACTATGACTCAACCATTTTAAATGGCAATTGGTGATTCGACTTAGGGAAGTTCTATTGTATTTTTAAAATAATTTCCCTTTTGAGACATATTTTGATATTGTTAAATTGTTCTTTTTAATATTTTGATGTATTAAAGGTTTTCATGCACGTAGAGCACTGCCTTTTTTAAAGAAAAAAAAATATAAATAAATAAAATTGTTGACAAAAATGCAAAACTGTGTATATCTTGAGATTTTTTTTTTGGAACAAAAAACAAAAACAACGTTCCATTCAGTAATATCAAATATAATAATGTCGTGATTTAGTCCTTATTTTGCACCATCAAACAGACTTGCACAATTATTACTTTCGCTGTTTGTTACTTTATACGTTTTTTTTTTAATTATTTTTATTTGCTTGCAAGGATTTTTACCAAGCGCTCTAAAGGGATTTACAAGTATAGTGAGTTACAAAATACAAGAAAAAAAATATTTAAGACAACAAGACGTATTGAAATATTTGGGGAGAGAATAAAAACGTTCGGCATGCACCACTAGGACAAAAATCAAAAAATACTCCCGCGGCACAAATTTATTATTTTTTTCGGAACGAAAAGGAATTCCAGCTAAAACGTCGGGAGTTTTACCCAAGTCTTTGAAGAAATTTAAAAAAAAAAATGGAAACTTAAATATGAAGTTCAACAAAACATAAAAACCTACTGCCTGTATAGCAAAAATAATATGAAATAATATAAGAACAAAATCCTAGATCCTAGAAGTTAATTTCCAGACTTAATTCACTAGGCTTTTAACCAGATTAAAAATGTCACTGAGTTAAATTAGTACCCGGACTCAGTCTCCTTTTCATCATATACCCCACGATCTCACTTTAGATCATACAACATTTACGTTGGGTGAAGGCAGAAAAAAAAATTTAATTAATTATCTGAACAAAAAAGCGCCTCGCTAAACCCAATTATAAAATCTTACCTTGGATGTGAAGGCATAAGTAAACGAAGTTACGGCAAGAAAACCCGCGACGTTTAAAAGGCATAAAATTTTCCATGGTCTTAGAAGATATGACGATAACTCGCCTGTACAATGTTACGCTAACCGCACTTCTAATTGCACTCACTAGTGGCATTATATCGACATTAAAAAAAAAGAAGAATCCAGGTAAAATATTAAATTTCTTTCGTAACTTAATTTACGGTGCGCTTGTACGGTGAAAAGTTGTCACAAATGTTTTCCAAGTCACACTTGGGACGTTTTACGTACTACGAAATTAAGAGAAAAGCCGGAAAAGTTCAGAAATAAATTTAAAAAAAAATAGGAAAAATAAAAAAAAAATAAATACCAACTCCCAGATACAGGATATTCGAATGTGGGTAAATACGAAAAAAAAATTTCCATTGGGCAAACTCCTTTAGGACATTTTTAGCTTAAACGTAGGATTCCTTTTGCGATTGGGGTTTCCTTTTGGTTTTCCCTTTTAGTTTTCCTCCAAACGGACAAGATTAAATACAAAACATCCCTGACATATATATGTTGTAGGTTTAAATCTATACTAAGTTGTAGTAGTGCTCGGGGAGATCTACAGGGTTTATATGGTGATGGAAGTTACGAGTAATGTATATATGCATGCAATCACACAGTGCTTTTAGTCGCTTTCTCTCTCTGGTTAAATTCACTTGTAACATTTATATAAAATACGAGTATTTTCGCTACAGGGTTGATTTTTTTCTTGTGGGGGGTAGTTTTTTTTTCATCCCTTTTTTTACTATATGCATATATTTTTTTTTTCGTATGTCTACCGAGCACAGTACTTTTGAGGACGATTTATGTGTAACAAGCTTTTCATGTGCAAAGCATTAAGTGCATCGAGGGATTATGAGGAAAAGAAAATTACATTACACTTAAATTTTTCTAGAGACGTTCTTAATTTGGGTCAGTGCTTTTTGTTGTCGATCAAAAATGGTTTTAGTCAGGTGTATTTCACTTAGGAGTTACGTGAATCCTGTGGGTTTTTAAGTGTCATAAATGGAAAGAACAGACATACTTTTTGCATCGTTACCACATTAATGTTAGTTTGTAATTGTTTTTAATTTGAAAAGTAATTGTGAAACTAAAAGCATAATAAAAATAATGGGAAAGGGTGTAAATGACTTTTATCGATGCGCCAGCTTTTTATTCAAGTCTAATTCAAATACAAATTATTTTTTTAATTCCATAGTAAGTAATAACAATATGATTATACACTGAAAAAAATACTATTCTTAATATTAATGAATGCCTTTCAATAATCGAAATTCTTCGGATTAATGGAAAAATCGTTGCAAAAATGAAGAAAATTATCAAATATTTTTCATGACATATGAACCGTACATTAATAATATGAATCCCATTTCATTCAAAATATTTTCATTTTCAGGGCACACATAGTCTCAGATATCAACACCTAGGAATTTTGATACACGCCTTCATCATATTGATTAAAAAGTTCTTCTAAACAGGGCAGTTTTGCTTGGTATCCGTAAAATCTATTGATTAATATTAATGTTCAAATTCATCATATTGATATCAATATGGGAATTAATATTTTGAATGCAGTATTGATTACAGTGACAGGATTAATCGCAATTATGTATTTATACTTTAATATGGGGATCAACATTAGTAGCATTAATTACTCTTTTCACCAATATTATGAATTCGTTTATCATATTATATTGAGAGTTACACAGTTTATAGTAACAATGAATCTGTACTTTATTACGGTATTACAGTTTTCATCAATGTTAACAACTCGTTCATTGTAACAATGAATTTTTACATCATTTCAGTTATTGTGTGAGTGTCCAAAGCAGACCGGAAAATAATGAACGATTTTGCATAATATTAATGAATACTAAAACAATGATTTTTTCATTATGATGATGTACATTTTAATTGGTTGGATGTACCTTTTAGGTTCAGTGTACGTATTATATATTATTCGGTGATCAGGATAGATCCTTTGCATCCATAGCGATTGTATAAATTGATATTGAAGTGTGAATAGTCTACTTATATATAGTTACCACAAGGAAAAGGAATCCGCAAAAACCTTGTATGGAGAGAGAAAAAAAGAAAGAAACACTAAAAATCTGCCAATAGTCTGGGCGAAACTTTATTTTTTTTCGGGTCAAAGTTCGGGAAGCTGTTAAAATTGGGTCGCGCTAGAATCCTTATCACACTGCCACATGTAACACATGACTTACGTAATTGTGTAATTGGGTTGTGCGCTTAGACGCGGTCAAAGCTGGAGTATAACATCAGTTATTTCGAGATTAGGAAGTTTTTTGTAAAGTAAATTTTGTCCTTAGAAATAAAAATATTTTAGCCGATTGAACATATAAAAAGGCCGTATAAACGACTCGAATTTCGGAATTAAGAACCAATTTTTTGCCTCATCAGACCTAATAGATGATGAATTGTGAAAACCTATACAAACCCATTACATCAATAAACATCATTAAATTCCGAAAATCGTAAAATTGTTAGGCCATTACATGAAATTACTGTAGAAGTATTAATCTATTGTATGTCTCATCAGAACTAAGAGATGGCGAAAATTGGGAAAGCATATGCAACCCCTTTACATCCCTTTGGGGTTGAATATCATAAAAATAATTGAATATAAAAAAAATTGAATATCATAAAAAATTAGTGGAAGTAAAAATCAAGCCTAAGAAATATGGCGAATACTGTGAAAAGTATGTGACCACCTTACTCCGCCATACTCTTCTCCTTTAGGGTTGAATATCTAAGAATCCTGAATTTAACTTTTTGGCGATTAAATAAGATAAAAAGCCTTACGAGTTAAAACTCAATTTGATAGCTCTTCAAGTCCAAGGTCTTCAAACCACTGGGGGTTGGATATCAAAAAATCCACAAATCAGTTTGTAGGAGATTATATGAAAACGCTGTAGAAGCTAAAGCTAATTGGATATATCATCTAAGATAATGGTGTAAAATTTTGGAAACGTATGGAATCCTTTCAATCACTTGGGGGTTGAATATCCGAAAGGGGTTTACAGAACAATTTAAAGAAAGCCCGAGCAAGTAAAAACCAATTCGATTTCTAACCACTCTAAAGAGATATGATAGAATTCGTGAAAACATATTCAACCCTTGAAAAATGAAAAATCTTGAAAACGAGTTTCGGGCGATTATATACCTAACAAGCACGTGAAAGTGAAAAGTTATTCAAAATCTCATTGAACCTGAGTAATATGACTGAATTTGTGAAAATGTATACAACTCCTTAGAGAATGGATTACAAAAAAAATCCTGAAAACACGTTCTAGTCATTTATTTGAAGAACCGTAGAATAAAAATTAATTCAATATTGCAGAAGACCTAAGAGATATGACGATATTCGTGACAATATACGAGTATAAATTTCGCTTCCACCGATCATTTTTTATGCCCTCCTTCTGTACGCTAATGAATATTTGATATTTTTTTTATCTAAATTACTTTCCTAGTAGATCTATATGTACTCACTAAGTTTCAACTTTCTAGCATAAACCATTATATAGGTAGGAAAAACACCCCTGCACCATACTACCGCTATAAATAATTACATTTTTTCAACATGCCACTACTAGAGCTCTCTCTATCTAAATACCAAGTATCAGCTATCCATCATTATGGGTTCTCGAGATTTATGAATCGAAAATTTTCTTTTTGAAACACGTCCACCCCTCACCCGAAAATTTGTTTCCCAGCTTGGGGTTTGTTAGTCTCACTTCTCGTAAAAATTCTAAGCATCGATCTTAAACTGTTCTTGAGATATAAGACAACTTTTTTTTAGAAAAATTCTTATCCCTTCTCTTTCATGCTCCACCACCCTCTTAAAAAATGTAATTTTCAGAATATCATTTATCGATTTGTATACACAAACCGAATTTAATTTTTCTAGCCCAATTGGTTCGTGAGATATTGTTATCTAAAGCTTTTCACTCCCCACACTCGCACACCACTGATTGAATTTATCATCTAAAACGCTCCACCCACCTCCACCCTCACACCCCAACTATTAAAAAGTGGCCACCTAAAGAGGTGCTCCAAGCCTACCTACAAAAAAATAGATCAAATGGTTTGGGAACAGGAATTTGCGTACAGCGGGTGACGGTCGACGTACAGCGTATGGCGCTGGGCGTACAGATGGACAGAAAATTTGTTTTGCTATTTTGGTGTTTCCTAGTCATTAAATGTGAAAAAAAGTCAGGGTAGCAAATATTTTTTTTTTTTAAATCGATCACAATACTGTGTTATTGAAATAATGAAGTAAAATAATCTATAGTTCCCGATACTTTTTAGCAATAGTTTTGGCGTTTAAAGCCCAAAAAGAACTATTCAATAAATGATATGCTTACTTCCCTTATCATATCAATTGCCGCTAAATCAAAACCCAGATCTCAACGCAGCCACAATACTGTATTCCTGATATTTTCAGCGATAGATCTAACCCCAAAAAAATAGATACTATTTAAAAAATTGTAGGCTTACTCACCAAATCAGAAAACATAACAAAAATATTAAAAATAACGAGAAGTTCTGGTCAGATGGGGAATAGTTATAATATTACTGATCCTTTTTAAGTATAGTTCTAGCCAAAAAGAGACAATTCTCATAATTATTAGTAAACTCACCACAAAAGCAAATAAAATACAAGATAATGTAAGATATGAGCAAGAAAAGGGAGTTGTGCTAGCATGTACCCGAGTTCTATAGGTCCTGATACTTTGTAGCCTCGATAGTTCCGATCATTTCGACCCAAAAAAGACTTCCCAACTTCAAAGCCTTCCTTCTCCATCATATCAAGAAAAAAGACCAGTCCGGAACACATACTGTTCCTGATTCTTTTCGTAAATAGTTCTGGTCATTTAGCCCAAAAAAAGACAATTGAAAAGAAACCCGCAACGGCAGAAAAAATACAAAATAATCAAAATTTTGAGCAAAAAAACGGGAGCCCTATCAGCATGCACCTGAGATCTACAGGTCCTGGTACATTTTAGTTATAGTTCTGCTAACTTCGGCCCAAAAAGGAACAAAAAATAAATAATAGTGGATCTGTACATTATTTCAAACTCTTAGCTTAAGGCCTTCTGAAGTTATTGGTCAATACTCATGGACACCGTTTTTGGGGACTTTTGTATAAGAGCTACCCAAAGGCATGAAGGGATTTCGCTCAATATCGAACTCGACTTTACTTTCCACTCCAAAGTAAAATGCCGACGATTCACGATTTCTTGAGTTATAGTGGGGTTCAAAAAATAACTTCACAAATTTTTGACGGAATTATGTATGGCAGCTACTCGAAGAACTCACTCGATTTATTTCATATTAATCTCTCAATCTACAACCATTGAAATATAAAATTGGGCAAAATTCCAATTTTTTTATTCTGAAGCTATAGGCCAATATTGGTAAAGACGTGTCTTAAGGCATTTTTGTGTCGAAACTTTCCTCATCATTTTAAACAAATGATTTTTTTAGTAGTGTTCATAGTAGCTTCGTACTGTATTACAATAATTTATAAAAATTTTAGACATTTTTATTCTTTATAGTACGATTTCTATTAACATTGACCGGACCGAATGTCAACATTTTTCGTTAAACGTAGAACAAGATTCAGGATATCATTTGTTACACATTGTGTATTTAATCCAGTCATCTAATGATTTCAATTAAAGTTAGTAGCTAGTTTAATTCAATGACTAGATTTTGTGGAAATCCAGCTCGAAATCAACTGAAATGGGCATTGACAGCCCTGAAATTTACGTTTCACCACGTTCACATTTCGAGTTACAGAATTTAAATGAAATTTCTAAATTTCTTGCTCGAAATACAAGCCTTGGAATTTAATAATTTTAACATTTGGTTTCTGATACTGGCCAATTTTACATTGCAAAGAAGCGTAAAATCTAACAAAATAAATTAAAAATGTTATAGTGTTTATAGTCAGCTTTTAAAATTTGAAATGTTAAACAAATGTCGTCCGGGGTGATGTGAACGCTTTACCGTAGACTGATTAATTTTATAAGTTTTTCTTTTATTTTAAGCTAGTTCAAATGCGTGTGACTAAATTTTCCAAAACTATAATTCTGAAGAATAAACCATTTTTTATGTAAGCAACATTTAGCACTGACCCAAATTTCCGTAACTTCCGTGAAGATTTTTCGCAACACATCAAAAACGAAAAGATAATGAAACACAAACGATAGATTAAGAATAATCTCAAAATTATTTCGTGTATAAAAATTAAATTAAAACAAACAAAAAAGTCGCATTTAACACAATTTTTGTTCAAATTCAAAATAAAAAAAAATATTTAAAAAAAATGTCTTTAGGGAGACTACCCTTAAATTATATATTTTTTTTTAAAAAAATTGCAATTTTGTTATTTTGATTTTTTTTTTTTTGCTTTTTTCAAACACAGACCTGGCTTTGATCGAGACCACTTTTCCACCGACTGGCATATTTTCCTTGACGTAAATTGGCCCATAGACGTTATGATCCCATACAGGTGGATTGTTGGCCCTGTCAACAACATCGATTTGTACTTCAACGGTACGTGATAAGGGTGGATAGCCTTTATCTTGAGCCATTGCTTCTAATTTATACGTTTCACGCTGTAGATTGATTTATTTTTTAAATTTTTTTTTAAGGACGATTGATTCGTTTTCATTGATATCATTTCATTTATGATGCAAATTTATTTTCGTCCACATAAAGTTCACAAATGAAAATTATGATTTTATTCAATTTAAGTGTTGTTGTTGATTGTTTTTTTTTTGTGTAAAAATGACCGCGTTCGATGGATGATTTATTGTATTCATTAATATTCCATATATATCACATGCACATATTTTAACGCGATATACGCATTTGGGGAGGCGATAAAGTGTTTTCATTCGGAGGGAAAAAAATGACAAAAAACAAATTTTCATTTTAGACTTGCTATTCTTCTTCTTCTTCTTTTTATTTAGCAAAAAAATTTATTGATAGTTTGATTCAAATAAAAACAAAATTTAAAAACCAAAAAAAAAAAAAAAAAATTATAGTAATTAGTTAACCCATTGCCCAAAAATGAAATAGGAAATAAGAATCAGAACCAAAAAGTTTTATCACAATATCACACACAACATTTTTATGTTCTAAAAACAAAATATTTAAAAAAAAAATATTTTTATATCGACGAGTTGTGGGCTTAAAAAAATTATTTATACGCTTTAGTCGGTGGCATTTTCATCGATCTCCAGCCGCATTTCTACTTAAGTTTGGTTAGGTTTAAGTATCGGGTTCGGTAAAATTAAAGAAGGATAACGCATCAAGCTTGTATAAAATAGGCTGCTTTTAAGATGTTTTTTTTTAAGATTTTTCATCAAATATGCATTGGAATTGTTATTCCAAAAATTAGAAAATTATAAGAAAATAATTTTTTACAAACATACAGTTAGTATTATCTAGCACTACATTTTAAAGTTTAACACTTTTGTTTTGGTAAAAAAGCAAGTTTTCGTTGTAGGACCATTTTGTTTTTAAGTTATTTATAACGAAAGTGTTAAACTTTTATTGTTAATTTTCTTTTCAATAACATACACGTAATGAGTATACAAAGGGAAGGTGCAATTATTAAAAGTTAATTAAAATTACCTTGTCCAATTTAAATATTTACGTACTTACACAAAAATAAGTACAAGCCAATATAGAATTAAAATTAGCGGTTAATAATCAGTACGAAAAAAAATTTGTTATATTTGTTCGGAGGGGGTATCAAAATTCAAAAAATTGGTTTTTGTTTGTTTCAAAAAAATTCACCAGTATCGACTCGATGAACAAAAATGTGTCTTCGCTAAGTCATCAAAAACTTTACTTAGCTCACAATTCTCTTTCACCACAAATGTATCGACTTTGAAATGTACCAAGTACAAAATGAGGGTGAGATATAATAATAATGAAAAAAAAAAGTTTCAGATTCGCTTAGTTTCTGTTCTAAATTTGTTTGAAAGTTTGTTTTTTTTTATAGCTTTATATCTATGATACCAACCTTGCCTTAACCGATGTTACAACCGTACCAACAGTGACATTTTCTTTTATGTGAATGGGGCCGTGAACGCTCTTATCCCAAATTGGCGGTTTGTTATTTCGGTCGACAACGTCAAGTTCGACGTCGACGTCTGCATACGACGGTGGGTCACCCTTATCAGAGGCACGAACCCTTAAGCGATATCTTTCTCGCTATTGCATTTTGTTTGTTCGTTTCGTTTTCATACAGAATTTTTTTGTTCGTTACGTTCGTTTCAGTCGTTTGTTCGTTTGAGAGCGATTTGATTTTGTTCGATTTCGAACATGTTTGACCAACATGTTTTTTTTTTGGATTTATTTAGAGTGATTTTTGGTTTGATTTGAAGACACATGGCGTTTTTTGTAAGTAAAATGAAAGTAAATGAAAAATGAAAATAAAGTGATAATATGGTTTTTTTTTAAAAAAGATTTAATTTTTTTTTATAAAATAATAAATAAATTATATAATGAATTAAAATGAAAATATATTACATATAATATATTTTTATCTGGAATAAAGATAGGGAGGATTTTCTTCTATTTAACTATTTTTTTTTATTATTAAATGTTTGTTATTTCAATGTAATTACGCAAAAAAGGGGAATTTTAATTTTAAGAGAATTGGAACTATCATAGCAATTATACATTTGTTTTTAATTTAGCCAATTCTGTTGGGTAACTATGCGGAAAATATATTAAAGACACGTATGTTATGATGTAGGTACTGGTTAAGTGTTGATAACGTGACGATAATTAGGAATGTTTAATGTATCAATAATCTACAAAAGTAATTAAAAATCAAATCAAATTAAAATCAAAATATTACTAAAGTAATGCATGTTCATTAGTAGTAATATATAAAAACATATCCATTACAGTTTTCAGCCATTTGGCGTATAACTAAGTTTCCATTTTTTAAGACAACATGCCTGGGTTTTAGGGATGTCTCCTTTTGCGTTAAAGCAGGGGCAGGAATTAAGAAAATTGTGGATATATGTAGGAAAAAAAGGGTGACGAAACACTCATGGATTCATAAGGAATCAGCTTAAGTTTAGTCTCTCCAAGAAAAACATTAACTATATTTGAAATTACATTTTAATAGACATATCGCCAAAATTTCACAATACTTAAAATGAGTGTTGTTAATTACTTCCGTCCGAAAATCTCCATACCTGTATTTTTTTTTACTGACAAAACTACTGTATACAAATAAATTAAGTTTCCCTCGTCAAAGTGAAAAAACAGTAGAACTTCTACTTACTTCTAAAATCTTCACTCCGTCGATCCGGATTTCATTTAGTGAGCTACGGAAGCTAAAGGAACTAATCGAAAATTTTGTAGTGCACAAGAATTTTTAAAATAATTGTATCAAATTTGAATAGAAGTTCGAAATTTTTGGGATTTTTGTAGAGCACAGGTGAAACAATTGACTATATTTGCACCTTCTAATTGAGCCGACAGGTATGAAAGAAATGTGAATAAAAAAACAGCGAAATGATACAATTTCTCTTGTTAATACTATAAAAAATAAAGAGGTTGATTTAATTGACGTCGGGGTCAGCATTTCCGTAGTAATATAGTGTAAATACTATTTTTTCTACTATTACAGACAATACAAGATGAGAAACGGTTACATGGAAATGTTTGCCACGTAAAAAAGTTTCGTTGTTCTGTATTGAACTTAATGAAGCAAGGATTCACAATCAGATTGTATCCAATATACAAACCCTGCAAGTTTTCAACACTAGTACATAAATGACATATCACTGCAACATATGAAATCGTCATATTTTATTTATATGCAAACTTCGCTTACGATTTCTATGCTAATTTGATTTTTTTATTCTAATTTTATATTCATATTAATTTGAAGCTTTCAAACAATCGCTTACTCAAGACTCGTTATCTGACAAACGTTTGCCAGCTAATTTTTCCACTTAATAGCGTCATACGAGTGATGAATTTTTATGTTATGTAGATATCAGTCTTGGATACGAGAGTTATTATAGGTGGACAGGATGAAAAGTCTCTTAACCCAGAAAAATTTAGCTTAAATTTGTATTTACATTAATTTGCAGAAATGAATGGAAACGTATCGAGGGTTCATACCTATTTTCAGGCCAGAAATTTGTAGCAAGTTTGTCGGAACTATTAATGGATATTCGTTTTTACTCTATTCGGGCTTATGGAGCAGTTAATTTATTTTGCTAACGAGAGCTGGATTTATTAACAGTATGAGCCCAATATTTAGAAGACAAGTTAAATCGGACAAATAACTGGGGACCCGCGCTTAAACTAATGATACAATTGTATAAATCACTTAATACTTAATCGAAAAAAAAATTAATATTGAGATTTAGGGATCTGATTCGATCCGATATAGTTAAAAAATAAAAAATTCATACAATCTTTTATAGGAAATGCGAAGAGATCAGTCGTGAAAAAATTTGGACTCGATTTTAACATATTTGAAAAACAAACAAGATATTTTAAAACAGAATTCCGCTTTGAATTGTTCAATTTACCTTTGTCTACACAGAAAATTACTTGTATAAGTAGAGTAGTGTTGATTTAAATAAACAGGTCAAAAATCGCAAACAGAAAGGGGACAGCTCCCTAAATTATAAGCCAGCGAGAATTTATATTACATTTTATTAAAATATTTTTTTAATAATTATCCACTTAGTCTAATATTTAAGCTGCAGACGTTATGGAAAAAATTCCATAACAATTAAATGTTCCTACATGATTCGACAAAATTAATCGAAAAAGATTCATTTTGGATGTAGAGCTACATATGAAAGAAAGAAATGATATGAAGAAGATTTAGAACAGATCTGTTCCGATTGAGTATAATCGAAGATGCAAATATAACAAAATAAAATTAACTACGATTTTAATACCACAGATTTGGATTACTACATCAGACTCAAAAAAAATGAGTCGAATATTTCGAAGGCGTATATCAAAATCGTACGGATCCCAGTGATCAAAAAGAGACTTTCTATGTATTTCATAGTGTTGTCAGCAGTAGACAACAAATGAAAGCGTATCTTCCAAAATTGTTATTCAATCAATTTGATTTTTATTACAATAATTTTTTAGCCCAAGTTGCTTACAACTAAATTAAATCTGACTCTTCATAATGAAAAACTGGCAGAACTTTGTTGCCATAATTTTTTTTAAATTCTCAAATAAACATAGTTTCTTATGGAAAAGAATTGAACTTTTTTTATCTGTCGATTCGGATTTTAACCAATAACTCCTAGAAACCTAAAGAAGTGATCAATAGATTCATAATGACCCTGAACAAGTGAGTTACATTTGATTAAAAATTGGAGCATGTACCTCTTTTTGTCCATTCTAAGTGCATCCTTGGTATGGGAACGAATCAAAAAATTCCGCTGCACTGCTGTCGGTTGTGTTTTATAGGTTTAATATCCAAGAATCTCAATGACAAAGAAATATTTCGGTAGTTTTAAGATTTTCGACAAACAGTTGCTATGAAATATCGAACAAGGTTAAAATATATGATTAAAGGTTTGAATTAAGACATCAATCTTAAATGAAATTGATACAAACTGTTTCTACAATGGGAATAAAAGAGATTTCTAACAACAAGGTTACTCTAGTATCTTTTATATTCAGTTTATGTCCGAGTTCGTTACAGAATGGGTTCAGTATACTCCTGAAAAAGGTTTTATCCTTTAAAGTTTCCTATCGTTCATTTTTGTGGATTATTTAGAGTTCGCCCTCCTAGCGGATCGAGCCGGACAAGTGTAAAGAAGATGGAGAAACGTCTGCTCCTCCTCCTGATATATACAGTTTCTATAAAATCGGTAGCGTACTACATCTAGCTTTTTTACATTTTCAATAGCCTGCAACTTGAGAGGCAGTTGGCTAAGTAAACTCGAAGATTTGGATGCCTCCATAGAAAAATCAATCTTAGTTTTAAGCATGGGCGTACTCTGTTTTCGAATAGGGAATGGTATATGCTGAGTATATTCCAATATCTTATTTATTTTGTAGCCCCCGAAATTCTTCCGAGCGAACGTACTGACAACGTTACTCTATTAAGAAAAAATGAATTGATCCGATTGGGATATTAAGACAGTGGTTGAAAGTGAGGCGGCCATGTCCTATGCAATATTTAATGCTTCCTTGGATGTAGTTTCTCTGTTGATATTATGTCCTAATCATTCTCTGAACAATCAAGGAAAGAGTAGGATCACATAATGTTAAGAGTTGAAACCTATTCCCAAGTCGCTAGGCATTGATTCACTCATCAATCCGGTAAAAAGGACACTCATTAGGAACTTCTTGATGAATATTGTGTAGGCTACCACACTAAATCCCCATACTTTCTGCAACGATAACACTCGCCTTTCATAATGATATTTATGCTTATGAATTTAATAATTTATTGTATTCAAACACATACTAGCTAGTATTTCTGCCAGCCGGGATAGTCTAGTCTAAGATCACATGTCAACTAATTCAGAATTCTTCAATTCAAGTTTAACATTTTTCTTCATATTCTTAAAATGTATACCGCAATTAAGAGTTGGTTAATAACTAAACCCTGAGTAGGGTTCCTCAAAACAAATTAATTTCGGACTAAAAAAAATGGAAACTTTAGTAATACCAAGCCAACATGGTAATATTTAATTCATAAATTCCCGAATGATTCATGTCCATGCATATTTCGTTCAAATAGAATTTACAATAAAAAAAAACCGAACATAGAATTAAATAAAATACAATATCCTAAGAAATTAACGAAACCACAAAATAAAACACAACAATAAAAACTCTAAATATTTTCTTGAACGAAATATTCCAAGATGATTACCTAAAATTACAAGAATTAATCAATATTTTTCAATTTTCATATAATCATTATTTTTACTGTCAAATCCAACATTCAAATTAGATATAATGAGAAATTAACTATACAATTGATTGTACAGCTAATTTTTCATGTTATTTAAAAAAAATTCCATAAAATGATTTGGCTACCACAGATATTACAAAATGAAATTTTCAGAATATCCGATTTAATAGGCATTATTAACATTAAAGAGCTTAGCTTTAATTAATACTATTCTGGAAGGATAGCTAAATAATTGATTTCGACTAGTACGTCTAAATTATTTCATAATTTTGCTACTTACAGGGTAGCATCCCTGCTATTATCACCCGTTGCAAATTAATTCGATTATTTTTTTTTTAAACAAGTTCCACCGATTTTTGTTTAAACATCGTCATATAAAACGAAAATATAAAAGAAACAAATATTCTTTTTAATATTCTTAAAATACTTTGTTTTTACATTTTTAATTAATTTTTTTTTTATATATATTTTTGAAACTATAAGAAACGTGGTGCATTTAATGAAATTATAGAAAAAAATTTCAAATAATAAAATACAATATTAAAATTAAAATTTTAAAGAGGTCGCCTGCTAAAATTTGCTAATTAAGAATTTTTCTGACCAATGATTTTGACCAGTCGAACTCTATAAAATCAAATCATATTGTTAAAAAAGAAAATGAATGGCAAGCAAAAATATCACGCATGCAAGACTCATAAGATAAATTTAATTTTTTTTTAAAAATTAAATCACTGAACTTAACAAATCGAAAAATAATTTTAACATTCCAACTGATGTAGTATAAAAATTTGTGTGTTCAGTGTGGAAGGAAAAAGGGACACAATTTTCAATTGGGATTTAAAAATTGGTATTTTTTTTTTAATTTCTTTTATAATTTTAAACGTATGGCTACGTAGAGGACTAACTTATTCAGAGAAACATAATAAAAAATTTAACGAAATTTTAAATATTATATATGATTAAAATAAAACTGGTAACAAAAACGATTTTTTAAAGAAAACAAAATTAAGTTATCGCCATTATTTTCGATTTCGTTTTATCGTTTCGTTGTTAAAATCATTCATCGACGAGAGAGAAACGACGCTCAAAAATGCGATGATCGTTTCAGAATTGTTTTAAAATTTTACTTAAGATTTATTCTCAATATTTCGTAGTGCCCCAAACACGTCGCGAAAATGTCACTTTTAGAGGTTAGTAGTTATAGCGGATATGTATTGTTAGTAGGATTTGCAATAAAATTATTTGATAGGAAAATCGTTATGAAGCTCCATACATATCCGCTACAAAAAGCATATGTACAAAAAAAAAATTTTTTTTTTTTGGTTAGGTTAAACAAGTCGTACAACACCAACAAAAATCGTCAGACAAAGTCTTGTTTCACCCAAAAATATTCACATCAAAAAATCTTTGTATGTTTGCTTTGTTATTATTTTCTAATGTCTACAGTAAAAAAAAACAACAAGATAACAAAAATATTGTGCGTAATTGAATAACAATTTGCCACAAATTTTTTTTTTTTTAATTTGCCATCCTGAAAGTTTACAAGCTATGACACGATGATTGCTGAAAATGGCCAAAAATTAGTTCGATGATCCGCTTCTTTTTCGATTTCTTAAAGACACAAAAATAAAAATAAATATAAAATACCAGCAAAAATAATCTCTAGAATTTCCTGTTGTTTGTGCTGCTGAACAAAAATTCATTATTTCGCAGATTTTTAATTTGACGCAAAAATTTTACTAAACGACTAGTTTTTTTTATTAATAATCATGAAAATTAATTAAAAAAAAAAGAAAAAAATTGTCTAATTATGAAAAAAAAAATAGTTTTAAATTTCTGTAAATAATATATAAATAAATTTCCGAATTAAAAAGAAATAATTGGCGCTAAAATGGAATGGTCAAAAATTTAAAAAAATTTCGTGTATGGTTTTATTTGGCTATGATTTGTGAACTGAAGAAAAACATGGAAAAGAAAAAATAAATGTTGGGTAGGTTATTATGAAACCAAATTTATATAATTTTCAAAAATTTATGATGATTTATAAAACAAAAATAAATCTATAATGTAAATTACAAAATACGAAATTGTGGAAAGAAAGTTGCGCTGTAATAGTGTGTTAATTGTAAAAATGAAAATATTAACTACACCTTAGTTAAGACCTGCGTCTTGTAATTTGATTTAATTATTATTAATAAATTTTTAATGAATTATTTTTTTCGATATGTACGAAGTGCCACCCAGGTCACCTTTGAACTGATATCTAAAAGCGCTGTTTATTGCAAGATTGATAATTTGGTTGATGCGTTTTCTGTCCAACTACTCAGCTTCCTTAATTAAAATTTAGCATCTTTTCAATGATTAATTATGAAATCTTAGGGGAGAGGAAATTGAAGATTTAGTTATTGATCCTAGATGTGCAGATCATTAGAATTCTTTCAAAATTTTAACACTAAGGGCCGCAAAAGATGGTACGTCTCAGCACGGAAAAGAAACGCCCTTACAAAAAGTCGTTGATATCTAGCGGAGATACAAACCAAACTGGAGCTTGGCAGTGGTATATCATACAATAATACTGCTTTGGTCAAAACAATACTCATAAAAAACGAAAAATTAATGGATAAGAGCATGGTACAGAAAATCAATTCCAAATCCGGCCATAGACTTTTTTTAGGAGAACAGATGGAAAATCTTAACGAATTATGTAGAAAGCGAAGCATTCTTGCCGGTATTTGCTGAAGATGAAGCTACACTGAACCTAGACAAGAAGGTCTGAAATTGCTGAAGTGATTACCCTTCCTTGGATGCATTTCGGAAATTGAGAACATATCTGAAGCTGAGAATTTTTCAGCGATGAATGGCACTATTAATATTGTATCCTTAAAGAATAAAAGAAAAGACTGACTATAGGAGAAATGTAAGAATATCCCTATATACCTAATCCATAATAAAACGTATTACTTTCAAAGTCGAACTGTATTTTCTAGAAAAATCTTTTCAGCTCGTTATGCTCTATAACTGTAGCCCAATCTCGAATTCCCCAGTTGACGATTATGTGCTGTGATGCTTGTCTGCTCTTAGTGAAAGCTATAAAAATAAGTAAGTTTCTATGACTATCACTAAAAAAAAGTCTTTTTAGGTATTCCAACATTAGATACTACTCAATCGCTACACAATTTAAATTTTCTCGATGTAAAACTAAGGTGTGATCTTTCTTTCTTGGCTCAAAATATTTGTATTACATGGAATGACATGCTATCAAATATTTGACTACAAAAAACGTAAAGTTCAATCAAATTTTTTCGGCCAAAATAGACCTTGTGTAGAGCAATAAAAGTAATGTTACAAAACAAAAATTTGACAATTACCCTATCTAACTGCATTTCCCTGAGAAAAAGGTGACATATTCTAAATAGTGGCAAACACTGTAAAGCTAGTATTAACTGTATGGCATGCTGTCAAATATTCGACAAAAAAAAATTTTACGAAAAGTTCTATCAAATTTTTTTCCCCTTAAAATAGATGTGTAGATCAAATAAAATAATGCGGAAAACAAAAATTTCACGATTATATTATCTGACAGTATTTGCCAGGAAGAATAGTCAAATATTTGACAGCGTAGCATACAGTATAATAGTACAAACTTAGAATGAATGAAATATTTAAGAAGGTGTGATAAATACTAAAGGCAAGCAAAAAGAGTGAACTGGACTGCTAACAAGTGGATCTGCTAGTAAAAGGTGCCGTGTGAATGTTAGGTGGAACTCAACTTGGTCAGCATTTGGCGAAGAACCTGGAAAGGCCAACCCTATAGTCGAGAATGAGAAATGTTTAGGATTACCAGTTTGGAACTGATGTTTGACAGGGGTGATTCGGATGAGGGATGTGTATATTGCTGGCTTGTTGAAAGACTGATTTGAAGGCCTTCAGACGGAAGGATCTAGCTGGCTTTAACGAAATGTCAATGAGTATCATCCTCAAGTTACCATGACCGATTTGCCGAACTCTTGTTTAAAATTCAACTAAGGGTGGTGATGGTGACTTAAATTGGAAAGTTAAGGCGAAAACTACATGGTTCTGAACAAAGACATTGGAAGTATGAAAAATGGTACCGAAAGCTAAAGCAAATATCTACTGAGCTTTTCTTATAACTGAGCAGGACATCACGAAATCTTGTACCGATCGTGAAAGTGTATTCCAGGAATATAAGAAACTACAAAAATCTATGAAACTACTGCGATCTGACCTGGAAAATATTATCACTTAGATCGAAAGCTAGCCCTCCCTGAAACACTATCCAAAGGGTGAACTATGTAAGGTCTTGGTGATCCAAATAAGAGAAATTATACTTGAAGCAATAACATTGAACTCTAAAGACCGGAGTTACTGCCCTATGCCCCTATGGAAACTGAAGAGGAATCAATGCAATTGCGCGTAAAGGATTTTTCCGTTTTAACTTCAATATCGCAACAAAATTGGAAAAATGGTTCTTTATCCTACATAAATTTTAGATTAATGCACGATTTAGCCTCACTGGAATAAAAATCGAATAGATATTCAGTCAATTTTCAAATCTTCCTTGAAGTATCTAACCACAAAATATTATGAAAAACGTTTCAATAGATTAATGCCAGGAATCAATTATATAAAAATTGTAGAAATAGCGCCAAGAATTAATCGCATTTAAATTACTTTATAGATTATTCAAATATGAATATTAAATTAATCGGAAAATTTACAATACTTGGTGTTATAACTACTACC
Organism: Beris morrisii; assembly: GCA_951812415.1. Classification (NCBI taxonomy): domain Eukaryota; kingdom Metazoa; phylum Arthropoda; class Insecta; order Diptera; family Stratiomyidae; genus Beris; species Beris morrisii. The sequence goes on from OX638311.1 coordinate 25,025,384, forward strand.
GTAAATGGGAACATGAATTAACATAGTTTTAATCGATCATGAATAAATGATATTAAAATAATTATACATATAAAATACACAGTACTAGGAAGGTTGTGTGCAATTTTAATGAAATGTTGTTAGTATCAAAACAGAAAAAAAACTAATGAGAAATAATTTTAATAAAAACAACTTAATTAATAATAATTATAAAAAAAACTAAATTGAAATAAAAAGTGCGCCCGTAGGTTAGTTAGTTAAAGAAAAAACCTACAAATTAATATTATTTTTAACTAGTTGATAATTTTCGCAGAAAGCTAATTTTTAAATTGCTTTCACCTAAAATTTTTGGTCAGTATTTGATTACGGCTTTGGTTCAATTAAACTGAAAATCGAAAATCGTAAATTAAAATTAAAATGTGCGCTGAAAGAAATAAATAAATGCGTCCTAAATTATAGAAGGGAGCCTTTGCGCCCCCATCTTCATCTCAGTCAAGACCTTTCGCGAAAATCATCTAAACTAAAAATTATAAAATAAAATACTAAACTTAATTATGTTAATTTTATATTCGCGAACTAACGATAAAGACTGTTTTTGTTTTTCAACTTTAAAGGAATTTATGTTCGTTCTGCGGCAGCCATGATGTTGCGAGATATTTTTATTTTAACTATTTTTTTTTTATATATTTTTTTTTTTTTCCTAAAATTACTCCTAGAAATTTATAATTTATATCAATTGAAAGCAACATTCATTCGAGCACATTCATTTTACAGAAAGTTAGTAGCAAAATTAAACAAATAAAAATAGAAGAAAATTATAAAAAAAATCAAAAACCAAGGAAAAGATAATTTTTTTTAGGCAAACTTATTTACGATTTCATACTTTCAAAACGAAGTGAAAAGCAAACACTTACGTCAAGCGGTTTCCTGAGGACAATCCAACCCGATTCGGCTTGAATTTCGAAATATTCCAAATCGTTGGGATTATAAGGAGCACTTAGGCTGTATATAATAGCTCCGTTGTTATCGGCATCTTCATCCGATGCCGATACACGAAGAATATTTGTACCAATGCTGGCATCTTGTTTGACATTTTCGACATATTTCTGAAAGAAAAAAAAATTTTATTAAGGATTCACTAAATAATTTGAAGAATTTTCAAAATAGTTCTTTACTTGTCGATCGAAAAGTGGTGGGTTATCATTAACATCGGTTATTTCTACGGTAAAGGAACAAACACCTTCCAAGCTGGGTTCACCTTGATCCGTAGCTTTTACAGTGACCGAAACAAATTTTCCGTCATCACCTTCGCGATCGAAAACCTTGTTAGTGGAAACTTCGCCGGTCTCTTCGTCAACCGTGAATTTGGTGCCTTTTTGATTCGGTTGTTGGACAATTGAATATTTGACCTAAAATTAAAATTTTTTCATTTGTATTAGAAACTTTGTAAGATTTAAGAAATTGTCGAAAATGTTAGAAAACCAAATATTTAACGTTAAGGAAAAAAATAATTTGGTTTTTTTTTAAATTCAGTTCACCATATTTCTCTCTTTCAAGATTCGCAGTTTTGATTTCACGTTCGAATACAATGGTCTCAAAAAAAGACGATATTATCAAATTAATTTGGCTCGCATATAACCTCCATTCAAAAGTTGCGTTCATCGAATCGCACTACCTATTAATTCAGAAAATCATTCAGACTGGAAGTCAAAACTGACACTAAACTAAATAACGTTTCAAATCGTTTATCCTTTACAGTACCTGCATCTCAGAATAAAAAGTGTTCCGGACCTCTACCCAAAAAATAATAAACTGTTTTCAAATTTTTATTTATTTATTTTTTCTCAATTTCAAGAATACTTAGAGGAACAAATAACGACATATCCCATTAAGGATCGACTCTTAGGAGATTGTATAAAAAGCTCTTTAAAGTAAAAATCAATTCGATACCTCATCAAACCTAAGAGATATGACAGAATTCTTAAAAACGTACACAATCATTTTATATCCTCTTATGGGTTAAATATCTTAAAATCCTAAAAATATAATAATTTTTAAATCATACAAATAAAATCGAATTGAATCTCATTAAACCTTAAAGAAAAGAAAAGATTGAAACTTTTCAAGGGGGTCGAATATCGAAAAATCAATTTTTACTCGATTATATTTAACGTCTTTAGAAGTAAAAGCGAATTCAGTATATTATTAGACCTAAGAAAACTGCTGAATTCGTCAAAATGTACACAACCACTTCACACCCCCTTAAGGGTTGAATACCGTTGAATTCGAAAATTGTTTTTAGGCGCTCATATAAAGAGATGTAAAAATAATTTAATAAGTCGACATGCCTAAAAGATATGACGGTATTCGTGAAAATGTGGAAAAAAAGCCTTTTCACAGGAAAATTTTTCTCCATCTCCATCATAATACGTAAAAAAAATTTGATCTTTTTTCTTACTTTAATTAATTCTCTGGTACATCTATACATATAAGCCCTAAGTTTCAACTTTCTAGCATCTGCCGTTTATGAGATACAAAAAACCAAACCCACCCCCGTATCCTGCCACTTCTACAAAAACATTTTCTGGTATGCCTCAATGATGGCTCTATATTGTCATACATTTTTAGCTCCCTGTTCGAGAAATAAAATTCAGAATTTCTGTGTTTCCACCTACACCCCCACCACCGCTTTTTTTAAATTTTAATTTAATATCTAATCGGGATTATGAGCTACGCGCCTTCAAACACTTTTGCGTACGTCGTCAATGGCAGACATGCGGACATTTTATTTTTGCATTTTTGAGGTTTAGTAGTCTTAAAACGTTAAAATGTAAAATTTCAGGGTATTAACTTTTTGGAAATTTTCAGGTCGATCACAATACTTTATTAGTAAAAAATAATAAAGTAAAATAACGTCCGAAAAGCCTCTTGGTTACTTTGTAGGTGGTGATAGTAACCTACTCAGTATCTCCACATTCCCGGGTTTAACCCAAAAATAGGAAAGTTGAGCCGATACGGTTGGCAGTTTTTTTTTTCAATTTCAATAAAAGTATATAGAAAGTTAAATATCAGGATAACTCAGTTTCAGGCATTTTAGAAATAATGATTTGCGAGCAAAACTCACATTTATTCCCTTGGATGTTGAAATCTAAAAACTGATTCTTTTGCGATTTTATAAAAATTACGAGAAAGTAAAAACTGAATTGACCAAAAACATATTTCGGATTTTGTGAACCCTTCACTGCCGCTTTACAGTTCATTAGGAGTTGAATATTATAAAATAATGAAATCGATTTTATGGCCCTTGAAATAAAAATTCATTTGAGATCTCAATATGTCGAAAATTCTCTCTTTGCCACGAAATCAACAACAACACAAATAACGAAATAACGTTAAATGTAAACGTAAATTAAGTTTGCATTACTCTTCTAATGTGATTATTATTTCAAACTATAAAAGCTTTATTATAGTTTTAAACCATCATTAACCCAAGACCCGTTTGCTGACAAACGTTCGCCAGCTTGTTTCCAAAAATGGATGCATACACTTTTTAGTACGGTATTCATTATCTGAGTATTATACTATCTGTGCTTGTAATGAATTGGGCTACTTTATTTTAAATTTAGCTAAAAAAAAATTTTGAAATAATTTTGTGCTACTATTTTTTTTATGTAGGTACATGTCGATAGGAAAAACTACTACTACTAATTTAGGTTTGTCTCCTTTGATCAGTAATTTGAGTTCCCTATCTTTGGAAATCTGTACAGTACCATACCTTGCAAATGATTCTTTTTTAATGGATTTGATTTCTGCGGTAACACTGAAATATACTTTTAAAACCACAAATATATTGTGAAGCTCGTACTACAAAATAAAGGCAAAGGTTCTACTAAAACCACCAATGACGCAATGCGCAATCGGAGTGCAGAACTATTAGAAACCTATAGAAAGGAGCGCCGACTGCGCAAAAATCTTTCAATTTGACTTGAAAGCTAATGAAGACATACTACTATACTAGAAGAAGACTGAAATTTCTTCAAGCGCCAATCTTTCCCGAGCTTAAAGAAGTCTTGAATAAGAATTTGCTCTTGACTTTAATAGAAAACCTTCAATCACAGATCTACACGAGAACGCAACCATCATAAATTCTTGCATAAGGACGATCTTTGGAATCCGAGTTCAACATTTATTTTATATTGAAAATTTTGGTCTGTAGGACTATTCAAAGATGGCTCTCTCAAAATCGGGTGCACATTGATTCAAACCTCCAAAATTTCTTTAGTACCGGCTACACTTAAAATATTTTGTCGGTTCGAAACTACTTTGACTTGGACTGACCTTATCCTTATACGCTTTTAGTCGTATTTTAATAAATTTCTCTTCAGATTACCGAATTAAAGTCACACTGAGTGTTTCCATAACATTTAGATTTTACGAAACCCTGGGGTTATGATAATTTTGGTGCTAATTTCGCCCATTCTCATTTCATCACTCTGCCGTGAATATACCGCCTCAATTCGAAGCAATTAACATAAAAAAATTGACCGCTTGATTATACTGATGATTCGATTAAGCCCAGATGCACCCATGTGTGGCAAAGAACTTAATTACCCGAGCAATTATTTTAATATTCAATCCAAGAGATAAGACGGCCATAAGCGATCATTACTCATCCACTTCAATTAGGGTATTCAGCTTTTAATGGTCGTATGGTCCATAATCTGCCCTACGTGGAGTATAAGTGCGATGCAGTAGTCCCAAGTAGTCTTAGCGTTTCATACAGTTGGCTCCTTCGGACAGGAATGCAATTGATTTTACTTCGAATTTCGATGCGATTGTAGTGCACTTTTGGAAAAGTGGTTTATGGACTCTGTACGAAGTTTCTACTACGAAATTGTTATAAATTACTTTTGGAGAATTTTACCTCAGATTCATTATTATGCAAGACAAACAATGCTACGGGAAACTGTTTCAAGTAGTGGTTTAAGAAAATTAAACTCTAATTCATCTGAATAAGCTCTACAAATCTTACAAAAGGACTTCAGACGTCTTACGACAGTTAAGAGTTGACACAGCAAATATTGAATTATTAACAAAATCTTCAAAGTGTTCCTGTCATCTGGATATTAGGCGACATTTTCATCACATGCACTTTGCATATTAAACTCCACAAGGATCTATAGTTCGAAAGTTGTGGTATCTTTACATTTTAGTCGTAACTGCTGTTACTCCTGTCCTTGTTCCTGTCTACTGCAGCACAAACTTCATCACATAAAGTGAGCTTAATTCAGAAGTTTCTCTTTAGTTATGGGAATGCTGTTTCTATTATAAAAGCGTAATTTATATTCTAGTACGTAAAATTTCTTCCGTAGTTTTGAACATAATTCACTAGTTGAAAAATTGATGACAGACGCATTTTATTGTATTATCTTGAGCTGCTAGTTTTTAGATAAATTAAATTAGTAAGTACATGAATTGTGTTCAGAGATATGAAAAAAGTTATAAATGGAAACTAAATCAGATTAGTAGCTCTCGACAGCAGCAGCTCTTGACAGCAGGAGCTCTCGACAGCAGTAGCTCTCGACAGCAGTAGCTCTCGATAGCAGTAGCTCTCGACAGCAGTAGCTCTCAATTGTAGCTTGCAATAGCACTCCACGCAGATTTAATTTCATAATATTACAAGATTTTTTTAATCAACACGAAACATAGGATAGATCTCATTTTCGCGTAATTTTCAATTCCAAAATATAATGTGAAAAAATGCACCAAATCTAGAGTATTATCCTGCGTATTAATCAAAAAGAATAAACTTTTAGGTATTATGTGGTTGCATGCAATGACCCATTACAAACTCAAAACCCCCTCCCCGCCAGACCTTATACCCTCACATCTCTTTGATTCGCCAGTGCCTACGACCTCCTTACCACAAATTGCCAACAATTTGTTCTCAACATTCCATTTTAGTATCTTGTTCAGAAAATTCCGCTTGTAGTTTTATCTCAATAGCTACATATTCTTCGTAGCGTCATTCAATTCTTAACAATTCACGGATCAATAAATCCCTCAAAAAACAACGAAACTTTCAACCCTTTTAAAATGCCTTCAAACTTGGAAAATTCCTAAGCTGATTGCCTTTTTGTTTGCCTCAATAAAATTACGTCCTGCGCCCTATTCAAATCAACGTGACGCAACATCAATCCGAAACATCCCTTCACCATTACTTTTTTTGGAAAAACTTTCACCAACATTTCAAAACTCTTTGCGGGAAGGACTGAAATTTGCAATTTATGCACTAAAAGGCTCGGTAACTTTCGCCCTTAATACCCGCCGGGTAACATTCGCTTCATAAGGACGATGATGGTGTAAAACTATGCAAACTTTTCCATCACGATATAAACTTAATAGTAACTTGGGGAATACCCTGTTGTGTTACTGTATGGAAAACAGCGAAATATTTTTTTTTCCGTATTTTGATGTTTTTGTTCCGGGGCTTGCTATTAATCTCGCGCACAAATCGCATCAATATTCCCTAAGCACGCAAATGCTTTTATCGCTGGATGTTGACAAATTGAACCTCTCCCAAGCCCCCTAGGTGTCTATCTTCATAACGTCAGGAGTATCTGACGGCAAATATATGGGGCGATCAAGCAACAGGCAGTTAAGGTATAGTGCGAGCTACCAGGGGTCGAATACAGGTGAATAGCTGAAATTGAATTGAAATTGAACGCTTGTCACTTACCTGTCCATTGACACCTTTGTCTTCATCAGTCGCCTGGACTTTAATCACCGGACTTCCGTTCGGAGCGCCTTCTTCGACTTTCGGATAGTACGTTCCACAATCCTTGAAAACGGGCTTGTTGTCGTTCACGTCCGTGATAAAGACAACGACAACAGCCGTCGACGTGTGTATGGTAGATTCGCCGTTTACACAGCACGAACCATCGTCCAGAGCGGTAACATTCAGCTCGTACTTGTCACGGTCCAGCGATATCGCTTTATTGTGCAACCTTATCACGCCCGTAATGTCTTCGATGACAAATTGTCCGGAACTAGTACCGCCTCCGACAAACCCAAATCGTACGTTGTCACCGTCCTTGTCGGACGCTACAACAGTCGTTACGAGCGTATTGGGACCAGCGTTCTCATCGACATTCGGCGTATAGACTTGTTGCGAAAATTTCGGTTCTTCGTCGTTTTTATTTTTCGTATAGACTCGTACCGTAGCCTGGCCAGTTTTCGAAGGCTCGCCCTTATCCTTGGCGGTCACTATGAACTCGTAGTAGGCGTTATTATTGTCCGCATCGAGCTGCTTATTGTTCACGATTATACCATTCGAATCGACGGCAAAATGGTCATCCGAGACCAAGTATTCGATTTCGGCATTCGATCCCGAATCGGAATCCATAGCTTTGACCTTAAGGATGCTAGTTCCCAGGGGTATGTCTTCGTCGACGTTGTGAGCTTGGTAGTCGGGAAGTTCGAATTTTGGAGCGTTGTCGTTAACATCGGTCACCCGGATTGTGAGCTGAAATAGAAAAATAAAATTAGAAACTGTATACAGTTTTATTCGTCGCACAAACGATTTCCCTGTTTCTTATGACCTTCCAAAAAAGAAACTATCGCGCCTACAAAGGAAATATGTTACCTAAAAGAACTTTCTCGCGCAAATAAAAAGCTTGCGCTTACCCAGATACGGGTTTCAATATCTCAGACATAGAGGGTTGTTTCTGAGAACGAGTCGATGGTTGAACTCATACGAAGAGGTCCAAAAAATTGCCATCGACGTATCGCGAAATAACGCAAGGTTGTCAGGCCTTACATCGTATTTCGTTGGGAGGCAACTTTGGTCAGCCTTAAGGGTAAGTAAAACCAAGATAAGAATACCCTACGTACCCTCATCGATGTACTGACTGACGAGTCATTAATTGTCATGCCAGAAGACTGAGTATTGCAGACGTGAGAGATTTGAGCTGTAGCTGCAACGACCCAGATCTCGACGAACAATTTTTGTTTAGCTTTGTGAATGCCTGGATTGGAAAGGAGGTATGACCATGCACTAGGTGATTTTAAGAAAAACTTGAAACTAAACAAGCTAGTGTAGTACTTTGGACCAAGGACGCCCATAGAGGGGGGCAAGAGGGCACCCACCTGTATTCTACTCTCCAGTATTTTAATAACACCATTTCGTTACTTGAATAATTCTTTTTTTTTAATATAGTGTAATTAAGACCTTTGTATTGTTGTATTACACATAATTTATTGAACTACTAACAAATAGTTACGAAATCAACACCGTATACTGTTTTCAAAACATCTTTTTATTTGTATTTAAATAAATTTTGGATTGTAATTCAAATTTAAGTACATAGACAAAAAAAAATAAGGTTAATAAGGTAAGGACATTGTTTTATTGGAAGACGTAATTGAATTTCACACCCAGGATTTTTTCTTCATAGAAGCTTATGACTTATGAAAAATACAGGAAAACCAAAAGGTTTTAATGGTTTCCTGAAATAAAGTACTCATCTGCTGATATAGTGTTTTTTTATACATCCTTTCGACTTTGTGCTGGGAAGAGGGTGTTTTCAAACATGGAAAATGTTAAGGTATGTTTATTAAAGTAGCAGGATCTGAAGGATGTTAGTAACTTTAGCACGTACCTTTTTGTTAAACCACGGTTATCACTTTTTAGTTACACTTTATTAAAAAAAAGAATTGCTCAATTACGAAATGGTTAAAATTAAATGTGAATAACTTCAAAAGTTGTTCAGCTAGAGCGATAAGTTTACCCTACTAACCCCGCTTCTTCTTAGCATTTACAACAGCTTGAACAAGGTTACAACTAATTGCAAGTCTTCACTAGAAAGCACTAATTTGTTTAAAGACTTTTGTATGGCAGCCAAAAACAGTATCTTCTTTTCACTCTGTTTTCCAATTTTGATTCTTTCAAAATAACTGCACTCAGAGAAAAGTTGCAACTTAAAAATGAAATGAAAGCTATTTGATTTCATTCATTTTAATTAAATTATAAAATTCATTCATTCAAACGTAAGTTAAATTTGAAATGAATATGTTCCCTTTAATTTCTAATCTGAAGAAAGTTTTCCCTTTAAATTGAAATGACACATACATATTTTAAAATGAAATCACTTTGATAACAATTAACACGCAAGAACTTGAATGTAAAATGAAATGATAGCTATTTCATTTCATTCGTTTTGATCATTATGATCCTTTATTCAAATGTAAATTAAATTTGAAATAAATATCTTCCCTTTAATTTCCATACTCAAGATAGTTTACCATTTGATTTGAATTGACACTATATATATTTTAAAATGAAATCACTTTGATTTCAATGATCGTGTACGAACTTGCAAAGAATTTCCCATTTTCAGAGGTGCGAATTTGTTTTTATCGTCACATTCGCGTACAGTGCAGTCTGCTGTGTAGTGTAGTGAAAAGTCAAAAAAATAATGGGTGATTTAAATGTTGCAGATTTAGACATAATTTTTGATTTCGAGTCGACCACTCCTACATCTGATACAAATTTGTATTAATTGCTGGTCAAATGGGAATTGGTGGAGTTACATGATATTTTACAAGGTAAGTAAAATCTTAATTATATCTTATGTGAGTGAAAGTGTAGCTTGTGTTTCCTAAGATACTTGTGTTTTACTATTTAAGATACGCCTAAAATTCGCGCAGTTCAATTGTAATATCATTCAACTCATGCGAATTAAGTACTTGACAATACGCATACAACGCATATTTTATTTGTTTATTCGAAAATAATTTCCGGGAAAAATATCGGTTTCGTATTTGAATATTATAACTATTTCCTTATGTCCTTTTAAGTTCGATTCTCATTATTTTCGAAAATATGAAATGTATGAACTGTAATTTCAGTGAAATTAGTATTTTGTATGGAAATCTCCGTTAAAAGTGTTTTTTTTTGGAATATATACTATGCAAATTTTTCAGTCATAGTTTTTAATAAATTTCTATGTTTTACAGAAGCTCATATAACATACAGAAGTCTCCAATATTTATCTGTTGCTGATATAAAGGAACTTTTAAGTAACATCGGTTTAAGGGCGGAGTTCGTGAAAAGCTTTTCCACTGGAGAAAAAAAAAGTATACACTTCCTAATATATGTAGATATATAAAACACGAAAACTAAACTTATTATTTTTAGTTCAATATTGATGTCGACACAATATCCAACAACTCGAAAATCGAGTCATTGATGGTAAGTTTACAGAATTGTTCGCCATTAAATCCCAAAAAATACTAGAAAATAAAAGGGGAGAGGAATTTTGAAATTCTATTAGCAAAATTCCTGCTTTTGCAGCGAACTAATTGATGTTATTATTGAGAATATCTTGTATAACACACATAAAATAGCACCAAAAGATTTTGGCGCTCTTACCGCGCAACTGTCGTCTTTATTTCCCAAAGAACAAAAGGTAAAATTTTTTATATTTTTACTTTAGAATATTTCAATAAACAATTTTTTAATTCCTTAGGAGTACTATTTTTGACCTCAGGGAATTAAAAAAAAATCCTAGCAGAAAACTATGTTATAAATATATCAATGCGAGCACAAAAAAGTCTCGGTTTGATAGCCCGAATTCGTCAACATCAACGCACAAATCTGAATCAGTTAACAGACGACGAAGTAGAAGTTACTTTTGCCACAGCAATCAAAACTTCTCTATCTAGGAATTTCTCGAATTTGAATGATGTCAACTTACTTACGGGATAAGTACCTTTAATTTTATGTATATCTATATATTATTTCTTGTATTCAATCTTAATTTTATTTTCTAATGGATTAAATAAAAAATTAAAAAAATTGATTGCTTGCAGTTTTAATTTACATTCTTGTGAAATAATATTAGAAAGATGAATTTTAAAATTTTAAAAAATGCAATTTTTAAAATCAATATAAAATTATTTAAATGAGAATTAAAATGATATAATTTTAGATTGAAATGAGCCATAGTCAACAAAAAAGCTTAGTAAAGCTTTACTTTGATTTCAAAAATGTTCACTTTGAATGAAACTGAAAGTAGTTGATTCAATATGAAATCATTTTGACCACAAATTAACATGTAGCATATTTCAATTGAAAGGATATCCCTTTGAAAGATATTATTGTCATTTAAAATATGTGTTAAATTGAAAATGTATTTGAATTTATGTGAATGTATTTCGAAGACAAATTATAATTGAAAATTATTCAAAGAATGTGATTTTATTTGATTTTACAATGTTTTTTTTCTGAGTGTGCAACTACCAGGCGAGTAGCGTGAAACTTCGTAGGGCTAGCGCAATAACACGATCATGAAATTCCGTAAATTTTATCACCATAAACACGTAGTTTTCATTAGGAAATAAAATTTCAATTGCTAAATTCTAGGAAGTAATCAAAAAATTCTGCGCAATTTAGCAATCTTATCGTTGCGCTAGCCCTACTAAGATTCACGCTACGCGCCTGGTAACTACATAACCCTCTCCCAGAGAATTTTGTCTTAACTTAATCACAAAAAAAGCTTTTATGCCCAATATGTTCCGTTCCGTAGTTATCGCTCCTTCGCGAAAAAATAGGAACCATTTTTATTAAAAACTTTTGTATGGTAGCTAATTGAAAGAGGACCGCAATCAGTTCCTGCAATATTCAATTAAAAAAAAATTTTAAATTCCAGAACATAGCTGTCATCATTTAATTTGAGGAACTTTGTATCCGATGTACCCGAAAAAGTTGGGCGATTTTACTTATTAACGGATTCTAAGTAAAATTTCAACTTCTCTGTATTTTTCCCCTATCTCCCGGTGCGCAGATATTGTTTTGGTGGAGCAGTAAAGGTTCAATGATTCTTAACTCAGTGAAATCCACATTCATTCTATTCGTCACAAGATGTAGCTCACGAAATTGCAAACTCCTTTTATAAGCCAGTGCTGCCCCTCCCGACGAAATGTTGTATGGGCGCCCATGCTTTGGACTGGTTCACATTAGTTGATATAGATCTTGCGGGTGTCATATTATAAATGTGAAAGTCAAACCAATCCTTGGTAAATGTGCCTGGCAGCCGGAAGAAGCATTACCTAACCTAACCAGGCATCGAGCAAGTGTAAATTCCTATTTGGATTTCTGTCCAAAATAAGGACAAAGAGCCAAAAAGGACTTATGAACTTGGCATGAAAGGGGAATTCTACAGGTTTCTATGTTTAGAGATGCCAATACATCGGCACAGTTTTGCTTCTCTATCTTGTCGGTGTTAAATGATTCATCTACGATTCACTTAAATGATTCACTTACAGTAACCATACAGAACGCACAATGATTCAACTAAGAATCGTAAGTGAATTAACCTATGAACATACACTATACATGTAAAACGACTGGCAAAAACAGGGTCATTTTCGTTGGTGTGAAATAGTACGACCATCAAATATTTTTTAGTTTTGATTAAAAAATCTTAACTAATGTTTTATTCAATTTTTATTTGACACCATGGCATTCAGTCTAATACAATATTTACTGATTCACTTTTGATGCTTTTGGTTAGTTGTTCAATCTTAGTTTTGAACAAAGTACAGGAATCTGAAATCCCAACCGCAGTTAAAGAAAAATTTAGTTTTAAATTAAAAAAATCAACACGCACGTAAAAGCGTAACTTGATGGTTCATATATGAGTCACCTAGAAGATTCATTTAGGGTTCGCCTTGTATGATTGAAATGAGTATTAAATAAATCGCTCGCTCAATGATTCATCTAAAACACATATCGTCACCCTAATTCTAAAACCTCGTAACTCCAATTTTTTAAATTTTTTTTTATTGTTGATTCTGAAAGGTAAACATATGATACACGTGCTGATAAAACCTTGTAACTTAAAAAAAAATTCTAAAGTAATAAAAGAGAATATTTTTTAAAACTCGTAGCTCCACTGTAGATAAAATAAAAATAAAAATATAAATAAAATTCCCAACCTTTGGTCATGCAAAATTTATGAAAAAGAATTATTAAGAACCGATATAAGATGCTGCTGTAAAAAATTTAAGTAAAGATAGAAGAAAACCAGTTTTTTGTCTCTCCTGTAAAATTTGTTGATTTGAAGTTACGAGGTTTTAGAATAAGGGTGACGATATATCTTAGTTAGATGAATCGTTAGAGATTCACTGTTAGTCTTTATTACTCCATCAATTTCTTAACATCAACTGTTCTTCAGATACAAAAACCCAACAAACAATTTGGCAAAAATTAACTAAAAGAATTTGGTACGAAGAAGTTAGTTATATTATTATAAAAAGAGAGTAGTTTCGCTATTAGAGCAAAAGAATACAAAAATGCTCACTGTAGACAAATGCTTTACAAACCATCTTTTATTTTATCGACAATGATTTTAGCAATTTTTTTTTGAAAAAAAAAAATTGTATGTCAAAAGTTTGAATTTTAGCTTATATCAAAAATTCAAAATTTTTCAGTATGCTCCACCCTCCCCGTCATTTTCGAAGGACTCTTACATCGAAATTAATTAAAACTACCCAAAATATTCCAGCAAGGCCGTATGCAAACACCTTTGAATGCTTGTAGTTCAAAAACTATTTTTAGTTGGGAAGCTGAATTGATCTCTGCCCTGGCCACTGCTACTTATGGGTTCATTTCTATACAATTTTAAAAACTGAAGGGGTTTCAGCTGTCATGACCTTAAATTATTATAGCTAGAGCAGCGACCCGACTTAGAGGAGTCCTAGCCGGGAAGTTCGAATGGGAGTCTTCACAGACTCCTCTGATGCCGAAAAACAACTCAAAATTTCCTAACAGATATTTTCAGTTTTACAAAGTTCTCCAGCTTAGAATATCAAAACTTGGTCAAAATGCAAGACACTACTTACCTCAACAGAAGTTGAAAATCCTCCAGAATCCTCAGTTGCAGTAACGACCAGCGAGTAAACGTGCGGTTGTCGTAAATCCTCAAAGTCCAACTCCTTGGCCAATTTTACAATACCGGACGTAGGGCCAATATTAAAAGTTCCAGCCCCTTGTCCCTGAGCCTTGAGCGTATATCGAATTTCACGATCAGCAAACGATTTCGCCTTCACCGAAATAATACTGCAATAAAAATATAAAAATATTATTAAATAATAAAATTGAAATTGTTTAATAGTTAAGTGTAATCCTTTCGTTCAACAACAACAAAATAAAAAAATATCCATACGGGGGTACATCACGCAAATGTTGCCCAGTCACGCAAGGAACATGCTCCACGCAATTAGTCGTACTAACCATGTGTACTATGTGTGGATAGGGGGTGAATTATGTTCGGTATCGGAAAAAAACGACTTAAATTGAAGTTCCGGGTCACTGTGATTCCTCAACAGGGGGTAAACCTTCAATTTAAGGAATGCCTTTATTCGTCCCTTATGACCTGTAACTATGTTAATTATTCCATTAAAATACAAGCGGAATGTAGACAGGTGCGCAAGAAAGGTAGCGTGTAGGGTGAGATATGTCTCAGTCATACCTCTACAATTTCCATGAAACAATTATTTCCTGGTGATTGCGGGGTTTTTTCGTTCTATTGTCAAGTGTATGTGATGAATCGCAATGATATAGTGAGGAAGAATAATATATGACGTCGGATATGTGCGGAAAATTATTTCATTCACCTTTGTTCATTTTTAGCGTAATCAGAATTAATTAAGTTTAGCTTTCGGTAGCAGATTTAATTAGTAATTATATATCATAATTTCTTGCTGCTGTCAGGTATAAATAATAACACATTACTTTTTAAATTCTATTGTCATGGAATCATCCTGAATAGCCTTTTAACTATGTACGTGTACATCCAGAAAGATCCCTGAACCATTCAGGATTAACGCCAATAAGATTCCCTACACTGTAACAACGCATCATCCTGAATAGCAACAAAAACTCATGAATCACTCAAGAATAACCACTGAACAATTCGCTTTGATATGAATTACCAGTTAAGGATACCACTAGCTACAAATGTGTTGAAGAGTTGCAACACAATGGACTCATTCCAACATAGTTTCTAAACTGACATTTTCAGAAATGGTTTTCCAATTGTTATGCCTTCAATGGCAGTAGCCAAGTCAGCGGCAGTAGGTTGGGAAGTTCACGCTGTTGTCTTTAAAGAGTCCTCTAACGCCGAAAAGCAACTAAAAACAACCTGCCAATGGTCTGGGCGAAACTTTATTATTTTTCGGGTAAAAGTTCGGGAGCGGTCAAAGTCGGAGTATATCATCAGTTGTTTCGAGATTATTAGGTTTCTTGGAAAATTAATTTTGTTCTTAAAATGAAAATATTTAAAATAGAGATTTCTAGCCGATTAAACATTGAAAAGGCCCGTGTAGACTACTCGATTTTCGGTATATTATTTAAACTAAAAGCCCATAGAAGTAAAAACAAATTTGTTGCCTTATCTGACTTAAGAGATATAACGAATTGTTAAAACATGTACAAATCCATTTCTTCCACTTCGGGTTTGAATTTCGAAAAAATTGTGAAATAGGTTTTTAGACGATTTCTTGAGACACGAGGGATTTTGAAAAATTTGAGAAACATAAGCAAACCCTTCACACCCCCTTGGTTCTTGAAATTCGAAAAATTGTGATTTTGGTTTTTAGGTCATTACATCAAATGCCTTAATAACCAATTTTATATCTCAACAGAACTAAGGGATGGCAAAAATTGTGAAAACATATGCAAACCCTTGGGGGTTGAATGTCCAAAAATTGAGAAATGGATTTCTAGGCGATTATGTAAAAATTCTGTGGAAGTAAAAATCGATCTAATATCTCATCAAACCTTAGAAATATGTCGAAGCTTTGAAAAGTATACAACCCACTTACACCCCTTAGGATTGAATATCTAAAAATACTGAAATTGACTTTTTGTCGTTTTGGAAGCCTTAGGAAGTAAAAATGAATTCGATATATCATTAGATCTAAGTAGGAATCTGTAAAAACATATGCAAACTGCTTACACCCTCTTAGGGTTGAATATCCAAAAATCCTAAAAAGAGTTAATAAATAACATAACTTATCATTTATTCAATAATATTAATTCAAATAGCTACAGCTTTGTGATACATTTTAGAGATTTAGGCAAAAGTTGCCTTTACAGCTATGATGAAATAGTTTTGGTAAATAGTAATGATAGTTCAATGTAGATATGGTTATTAAGCTTTTTAGGGAACATTTTCAGAAACCTATTACTGTTAAATTTGAAACTTAACCTAACTCATATCTAAACAATACTTAAAAGGGAGTAATTAAATGAGAGGCACACTCTGCATCGTAGTGTTTTTACTCATGAGATATTATGAAAGGTCTGTCAAGATTTTGGCATTTTTCTAAAAATTAATATACCGATAATACCGGTAATAAGGTGATTCGAGCAACATTGTGGAGGCGACGTGTTGAATAGTAGAACGGTTTATTTAATATAATTTTCAAGCATTTGTTTTGAACTATTTGTAATTTGTGTTTGTGACTATTTCCGCACTGGTTCCAGACGGGAGCTGCATACATTTTGATCGGTTGCATGACTGTTTTAAAAATTAAAATTTTATTGCATGTAATGAGTTTGGACTATTTGTTAATGAGTGGGTATAGTTGATGTATACATTTAGAAATTTTGCTTCGGATTTGTTCAGTGTCTTCCTGAAATGTTAGCTTTTGTGTCTAGATATAGTCCAAGGTAGTTTATGGAGTGCGACCAGGATATTGTTTCGTTAAGAATATTGATGGAAGGATTTGGTAATGATCGAGCGAGTTAATAAATAAATATGAAGACAGCACGAGAAAGTAAAAACCAATTCAATTTCTTATTACTTTTAAATGATATGACGGAATTCGTGAAAACTTGTTCAACATTTGTATACCCTGTTAGGGGCTGAAAAAGGAAAAAACTTAAAAACAGGTTTTAGGCAATTATAATGCAAGCCCATGAAAGGGCAAAAGATATTCGATATCTGATGAGACCTGGAGGATACGGCAGAATTCGTGAAAAAGTATACAACCCTTTTACACACCCTTAGGGGTCGAAGTTTAAAAAATCCTGAAAATACTTTTTAGGTATTTATATGAAGAGGCTGTGGAATAAAAATGAAGTCAATATTTAGAAAAACCTACTAGATATGACGAAAATCGCGAAAATATGTGCATTCCATTTTCACTGATCATTTTTTTTACCCCCCTTCCGAACGCCAAAGGATATCTTAAATTTTTCTTTATCTAAATTACTTTTCTAGTCGATTAACATATACATACTGAGTGCCAACTTTGTAGCATAAGCCGTTCTATAGATAGGAAAAACACCACCCACCACCGTACCATACTACAATTTTATTTTTCTAGTGCAATTGGTTCGTAAGATATCGTAATCTAAAGTTTTTTACCACCCACCCTCGCACGCCACTGCCCCACTCAAAACTTTATTTCGTAATATTAACCGTTTAGGAGATATGGATTTTGGAATGTCTCAATCTCGGCTTTCGAGCGTCTAGGACGCAGTGTTTCCCCCCCCCCACTCCTTTACCCTTCTACCCATATCGGCAATTTTTTTCGCAAATGTGTCCACTATTAAAGCTCTATATAAATTTCAACCACTATTAAAGCTCTATATAAATTTCAAATTTCAGCTTCCTAGCATAAGCGGTTGCTGATTTAGAAACCAAAATTTTCCGTCTAAAATACTTTCCCCTCACACCCCCAGCCACTCCTTTAAGGGACTTTAAGAGGATTTACCCAGTCTACCCACGAAAAAAAATTCAACTAAATAGCTCAAAGCGTTGGGGTGCTACGAGCCTTCAAACAATTTTGCGTACAGCGGTTGACGTACGGCGTACGGCGGACAGACGGACTGAAATTTTTTTTTGCTTTTTTGGTGTCTACTAGTCATGAAATGTAAAAAAAAATTTTTCAGATTTGCACATTTTCCTTTTGAAAAATCGAACACAATACTGTATTATTGAAATAATAAAGTAACATTTTAAATTAAGCTTCTATGGAATCGAATAAGGTACAAACCCGAAGCCATCTTTGGATACCCACTTGAATTTTGTAGGGGACAGTACCAATCATACCATATGTATGTGTACATGCATGTACCGATAAACCAATGGTGACGAAGGTAACTTCAGGAGAAAGGTGTTTAATTGTTTACCGTCTGCGCCACTTATAAGTGGACACTGTAAGCTGTAAGTTGTCATTTATCATACCTCCAAGAAAAAACTAGTAAGAACGAATCGACAAAGTGTATGACTCAAGTTATATTCTTCTAACTGTTTTTAATAATGAAAGTACTTTTATGAAAAGTGAAATAGAAAGGATTAAACAAGAAAATATAGCTCTTGGGAACGTAATTATTCTTTATTTTGTAAAAAGAATAATTTTTCTTGTTTATTGTCGGATCTGAAAGGTGTTAGTCAAAAATAAATGTAGGAATCAAGTACTTCCAGTTTTGCACAGCTAAGTGTATGGATTTTAAAATTAAAAAACAATTGGCAACACTTCGGGAAGCGGTTAAAGTCGTAAAATATGAATTTTGATTTTGGGTGATGGTCGGTTAAAATCGGAATGTAACGCTAGTTATGTCGACATGGTATCTTTAAAAATTAACCAGGAAGCTATTGGGAAATTAAGTGTGGGCTCTAGTTTCAATTTCCTGGCATAACCTATTCCTGTGATATAGAATCCAATAGGGTGGGGTTTGAGGAGGTGATACCCTCATACTCCACACCGCTACCCACACACACATTGCCACTTTCTAGGCAATGCTCGAGGCTGGAGGAATCTCCACAAGGACTCCACCAAATTATCGCATTACACACCTCAATTACATCATTACAAAAAAAAGACGATAACAAATCTCAATCTTTACTCACTCTGAATCCTTCTTTTGATTTTCCGGGATCTCAGCCTCATAGCTTGGCATATAGAATTGCGGGGCTCGTTTGCCACCCACGATGGACAGACGTTCCTCGGGCGTACTTTGAAACCGCCGATCGTCAACTTTACCATTCTGATCTTCGGCCTTCACATACAAAACGTACTCCATGTCCAATTGAAATAGATCAGTGCCACGTGTCCGTACCACACCTGACCGCTCGTCAACTTCAAAGCGACCGCCCGTACGATCGCGTACTATAAAGTAATGGATGTTATGATCGGTGTCCGGATCACGGGCTTGCAGTGTAAATACGGGCGTATTAGGCGGTGCATTTAATTGGACGACCGCTTGCATTGGCAGCGGACGATTAATAAAATACGGCGGTTCATCGTTTATGTCTTTCACGTGGATTATGACGCGTTGATTGTCCGTGTATTTTAGGCCACCAGCTGAAATTAGAAGAAAGAGAAAAAAATTAGGACTTCGGTCAAGGAGTTCTTAACAAATATACGTCTTATCATTTTTTTGATTTGAGACAGGTCACTCAGTGTGGCTTTCACACCAAACTGTATGAAGTGGACGGGGTATGTTTAAAATAAAAAAAAAATGGAATAAAACAAAATTTAGAAACTGAATATCCCGAAACACCAAGCTTTGTAACTTGAAATATCAAAATATCAAATCTCGAACGTTTTGTGAAATTTTGTATTTACACATTTTTAAAAGTATAAGGGGTTATTCAAGAGTTATATAACAATTTTTTATTTAAATAAAACACAGAATAATTGAGATAATATTCAAACGTTGCTCGTTCATGAACTTCACCATGATAAAAATGTAAAGCTTGACTGACGTTTGGGCATTAAAAGACCAACAAAAGAGATTAAGGGTGCGTTTATATTAAAATACAAAATTGTTATGTACCTATTGAATAACCCTTTAGAAAATCTCTAAGAAAAATGTTCCGCTCTCCGAAGCACGAAATGCGGTCCGGTGGGATGGACCATGGACTCAGCTAGCGGTCTATGTGCAAACTATCTTCGCAAATAGCAACTCACCTAACCCAACCTAATCTATCTCTAGAAAGGCATAAACCAGATACTTGAAACTTGGTGGGTATACTATGTAGATGAGCCAGGGTAAAAAAAATTGCTTATCCATTGACGTACAGAGGTACGGCAAAAAAACTGTGGAATATGTTTGCATATATATTCACGAATTTTGTCATATCTCTTAGCCCTTATGAAATATTGAATTGATCTGAATTCTCCGTATTCTTCAGATAAATGGCAAGACACCTTTCAGGATTTTTTAAAATTTCAGTCCTATGGGGGTGTAAAGAGATTGTATACATTTTCACGGATATCGCAACATCCCTTAGGTCTGATTAGACATCGAATAACTTTTTACTTATGTCGGCATTTGTTTAATCGCCTAAAAATCATGATTTTTTACTTTTCAACCACTAAGGGATTTTACACATTTTCACGAATTCCGCTATAACCCTTAAGGGGTAACACCACTGTAAAATTTTCAAAAAATCGATTGTTTTTTTGCTTAAAAAATTATTTGAACCTTGGAGAATATGGGGAAAAAAGTTTAAAACAAAAAATCAATTTTTTCTGGAATTTCGAGCTCTTTACCGAACGCGTCAGGCAGCTTCGCAACGACTACCTGTGTCGGATCTGGTATCCATCTAAGAAGATACTGCCTAATGATTTACCTGTTGGTTTCTAACTTCTCGAATGCACTAATAGATATCGCTAGAAAGTTTTTGTGCTCCATTGGATGCATTTTCATCCAGAATTACGTTAGTATAGCGTCAGTTCATGTACAAAAAGGACAAAATTTTATTCAAGTGGCAAGAAAATCCTAAATATAACAACGAATATCGCTGTATTTAATTTTAATGATTGACTGACTAACATACTGCGGATTATGAAGGTTCTGGATGTGGATATTGGCGTCCAATGCTACAATTTTTGTGTCAATTCTGCTGCTAAGCGAATCCAGTACGCTGAGCGTTCATTGACAGATGCGGCAAAAGAGGCGCGCTCCACCATTAAATCGTCGAGGAAAGAGATTGAACAGGAATATTCTAACTTAGAAGGACAGCTTTATGGTCCTGGAGTTGCAGATTAATGGTAAAAAATGTTAAAAGTAGAATTATATATTTGTTCATGTCTGTAACACATTTCAAAAGCTTGAACGTGTTTTTCTCGAAACACGATTTTAGAAATCGGCACACAGTATAAGTCGAACAATTTTCATTCTTTTCATTCCAATTTTTCACCATATCTTTAAAATAATATTTCAAAGAGAAACACGTACGGGATTTTCGATACGTTGATTTAAAAAATAGTTATTAGCATATAACTGTCCTGTTTTTGGTTGAAAATTTAATAAAATTATTCCAATACTCGTCAATCACACAAAACTCAATATTTCTAAATTCCCCTACGTGTTTCTCTAGCTATACTCATGAAGATTCAGTGATTTTTTTTTCTTTGTATTAGGTTCAAATTTACGTAAGCTAAACTGCGTGCCGCAGAGCGCCTAAATTTTAACATGCCTCGGGAGAATGGCTTTAGTCCCGCCATTTTGTAAAATTTTTCACTATATTTTTTTTATTGTATACTTAAATACAGGGTTATTAACTTCCCTAAATATTATTAATCTATTTCCTTTCCTTTCATTTTAAAAAAAATTGTCGAAAAAGGCTTTTTTTTTAGACCGTTACAGTGGTGTTACTTACCCCTTAAGTCTGATAAGATATTGGATTGATTTTTACTTCCTACAAAATGATTTCAGGATTTTTTCATAGTACACCCCCAATTAAGTTGAAAGACGTTGCATATGTTTTTAATAATTTTAAATTTTTCGATCTGAGTATATACCGAATTGGTTTTAACTTCCTTGAGCTTTCAACGTAATCGCCAAAAAATCAATCTCAGAATTTTGGATATTTCGATATTTGGTTTTCACAATTTTCCCCATGTATTTTAGGTCTGATGAGATATCAAATTGGTTTTATCTGGAACACACTTTTTTCGCATAACAACCTATTTCACGAGTTTCAAAAATACAACGCCCAAAGGTATAGATATAATGGAAGGTATATATTTTCAATAATATTGTGATATCTCTTCGGTCTGATCAGGTAGTTAATTGGTTTTTACTTCTACGAGCTTTTTATGTAATCGCCCAAAAACCAATTTCAGGTTTTTAATATTCATCCCCTTCGGGGTTTGAATACGTTTTCACAAAAATATGGCAAAATAATGTCTACACGGATAAAAATGTCGGATAAAAATTTTATTGATTTCTCGGTTTTTCGGTATTTTTACTTCAATGGGCAGTTTATTGATTTCAATCTTTGTATAAAGATACACAAGTTGAATCTTACAAGGAGCTATTCTAGCAAAAAAATTAAATTTCCAAAAAAAACTCCTTGTCTCGAAATATTCGACGTTATATTTCGACTTTGACTGCGTTTCGGACTATAACCCAAAAACTTAATTCATGTGTTAAGGGTTGCAGTGGTGTTAACACTTCTGTCGCACCTCCTACTTTAATCGCTCACGCGACTTTGAAAAATAATAAAGTTCCGCCCAGACGCATATAGTTTCATAAGGTAGGACTATCGTTTGAACTTTAATTTGTAAGAATTATTATAAAATGAAGTAATTTGAACAACCAAATTCTTACCATTAAGTGAACTTTTGCAGAAGCAACAAACTTCATTAAACGCTCTATTTTTGGAACGTGCCTGTAATATCTGTTTAATATTTAAAATTTCTTCAGAGAATATTTTGCTTAACATTTCAACTATAACCCGCATCAGAGGAGTTTCCGGTGCGAAACATCAACACGAAAGAACGACTGGGATCAATCGATGTCCTGACTATTGTCAATGAGGACATGGCAGTTGAAAAACCTTCACTTGAGAAGTCAGTTTTAGTCAGTTGGACAAGGCTCGAAGGAGCTGTTTCATTATCGGATGGCATAGAATCATCAGAGGGTGTGTCAGGCCTACTATCCGAAAAACCCTTACAGCTGCTGGTATTGCTGAGCATTTTACCCTATATAAAAATTCATTTATTCGCAGAAAAACAATCAAAAAAATTCTGAAAATTAGCTTCTATGGTAGCTTCGAAATGAAATAATTCAATTCTCAACCTTAAAAGTTTTAGGCAATTTTATTACACCATCTTCTCCGCCACCCATTCCAATCAATTTTTATTATTCGCAAAATGACTTCCCTATCATATATCTATATAAATCCAAGTTTCAACTTTCTAGCATAAGCTGGACAAGGAATTGAAATACAGTCCCAGATAAGGCAGACGAAATTAAGTCAGAAGTACAAAGAAATCGATTGATGACTCACCCTGGTAAGTACAATACCCTAGCCTACAGTCCTGATTTTAGTTTTGGAATTTCATACCTCCACCAATGATTCTCATCATCATCAATGGCGTGACAGCCGAAATCGAGCCTTGGCCTCTTGTATTCTGAACACTGTAATTTTCCGAATTGAAAAAATAAAATTTAATGAAAACACCTCAGTTTATTTTTAATTTCCGTTTATTTACCCGAAAGCCAAACACACAATTGACGGAAAAAGTCAGCATTTATTTCCACGAAATAAAAAAGATCATAAAATCAAACAACAAAATCGTCCATCACTACTTCGAATATTACCACCCAGCAACCATCAAACGTGAATAAACCACCCACTAACCCCCAGAATACCTTGAAATTTTATTTTTTTATGCAGATCCTTCTTTATGATGAAAGCAAACATAAACTTACTGGCCACACAGCCACCCACCCCCCATCCCTGCACCACACCTTCCTACATATTATTAGCATAATGAAATAAATGTCCGTAGCCATTTCGACTCCCTAGGACTCCTTTCCGCGACAGTAGACTTCAAGCTCAATCCTAATTCCATTTGGACATATCCTGGCATTCGTCCGACGTTGATTAATTCCATTCTTTAAGGACCTAAGGATATTTGGCATCTTATCTCGTCCAAGGAGCTACGAAATTTATCCCGTGATGCTATCCGAAATATTTAATGGGACGACTCGTCGATCATGAAGCATTTTGTGTGCCCGATCCAGGATAATAGCAGTTTATGCATGTTTAGTGGAAGAAAAGTGTATTTTCGCATAGAGTTAATACATTTGCCGTGGCAGGATCCTGTAGTAGTGCACTTTCGAGCCAAAAAAGACAGGAAGCTACTATAGAGCCATCCCGAAATTTATGTTTTAGTATAGAGCTGAAGTTTTGTTTACTAACGTTTGCTATATAAAATTTCATTTTCCAGGGCGGACGGAGTGCTATAAAAACCACTCACCTAGTTAATGGTTTCGGTCACATAAAATATTAAGCAGTCCTAAAAGGATACTGAAAAAGGTTTTTTTTTTTAACATTTTATATGTTTTCTGGCCGCAGGAGGTATGCAATAAAGTAGCACAGTATTATTAAAATTGTGTCATGTATTCAAAAGATGAATAGAAACCAGAATAAATTGCAAACTTGGCAAAATCAACACTAAGAAAAATAATCCGATACCAACAAGAATCAATTTTTTTGCACCGGAAAACATAAATCTCTAATTTTTGATTTAATTTATTACAATAACAGGGTAGGTAGTAAAGGGTTATTCGATGGTTACATAATAATTTTGTGGTTTAATACAAACCTACCAATAAACTTTTTTGCTGGTCTGTCAATGTCAGAACGTCAGTCAAGGTTTACATTTTTAGCATGGTGAAGTACACCAACGAGCAATGTATGGAAATTATCTCAATTATTCTCTGTTTTATTTAAATAAACAATTGTTATGTCCCTATTGAAAACCCCTATTAAAACACAAGGCTGTGTAAATGTAAACCTTGACCAAAGTTTTGACAGTGACAGAGCAGCAAAAAAGTTTAAGGGTGCGTTTGTACTAAAATACAAAATTGTTATGTACCTATTAAATTACCCTTTATAAACTAACCGAAATATTTTTAGAACATTAAAACAAGTTCTCACATATTTTTGGAATGAATAAAAAACATTTCGTGCTGGCATGCTGTTTCATGGATCTAGAATAGTAATGAAGAAAGTGATGGCTTCATTTCAAGTATGTAACTAGTTGCGGAAAATTCACCTACTGTCGTATTCATGTAAGCAAACATTTTGGTAAAAGCTCACCAACGGTGAAGAAAAATTGAATGTTGTGGAAAAAGAACAATGAAAGCATTTTTATGCAGATTGACCAAACGTACACCTAATATGCAGAAAAATTAAATAATAGCAAAAAGAAAATAAAATTAAAAATCGCTGAAACTAGTTAATTAATTAGATTATTAGAAATACGAGATCAGTCGTTCTTCGAGTTTGTTGAAAGCAAGTGTAAGTGCAACAGAAGTTTCGAAAATCTGCGCATCCTTAATGTTTTTTGGGTAGAAGTCCGGACCGTGTTTAATAAGTTTTAGATCATTATATAATATATAAATCCCATAGAAGAAAAAGCGAATTCGATTCCATTAAACCTAAAATATTTATCGGAATTCGTGAACATTTTAATAATACCATCTATCTCCTAGGGGAATGAATATCAACTAATGCTAAAACAGGTTTACATTGAAAGCTTTTCGAAGTGAAAGTGGATTCGATATCTAATTAGATCTAAGAAATATATCGGAATTCGTTAGGGGTTGGATATCGAAAAATTAGAAAGATAACTGTGGTTTGACAGCTGAGAATGTCAAACTGTGTTGACATTTCTGTACAGTAAAGTTTGGCAAGTCATCATCAATCGTTTAACGCCAGAACAACGCTTCCAAATTGTGGAAATTTACTTTGAAAAAAATGAATCTGTTCGAGAAGTTCATAGAGCACTTCGTCCATTTTACGGTCAACATAATCGACCATGCTGACTGAATTTTTGTTTCCAAAAATTAATCAGCTAAATATCGCCGACATTTGGTTCCAACAAGACGGCACAAGGTCTGGTACAGTTCTTGAGATACATATTTTTCTATAAATGCCTAGTGTTTTCAGGATTTTGTCAAGGGGGTTGTTTAAATTTTCACAAATTCAGACACATCCCTCAGGTCTGCCTAGATATCGAATAAGTTTTCACTTCCGCGGGCTTGTTTTATAATCGCCCAAAACCCGTTCTCAAGATTTTTCCGTTTCAACCCCTAAGGCACTATAAATGGATTTTCACGAATTTTGTCATATCTCTTAGGGCTGTTAGTCTGGGCGGAATTTTATTATTTAGGTTATAGGTTACTATGCGGCTGACAACCTAAAAAATAACGTTCGAAATAGCGTCCTGATTATTCTTTAGGTTGTCAGTAACCTACACCGCCGCTCAGCATAAAAGGCGTTCCGAACTTCTACCCAAAAAATAATAAAGTTGCGCCCAGACTGTTGGCATATTTTTTTTATCTGAAGTCACCTAATCCAGAGGAGTTACCCTTTCGCACTTAAGCACAGTCGCGATGAGGAAGGGTTGGCTTAAGGAATAGGAGGAATAGATCGAAAGTGTTGGTGAATGTTCAGTTTTTGCTTATAATTGTAGCAATCAGGGAATACAAGGGAAACAGGAAAACTAGTGCGTTCTAGAGTTCTAGCGCCTGTGTATCCGATCAAGTATTAAGAGTCAAGCAGAGTCTTTGAAGCAAAGGATCAAAAATATTCTTGACGCTGTTGCCATTGAATGAAATGCCCCGACCCGACGAAGAGCTATAAGGACTATTGTTCGCCAAATAACCAGGTTCGTATACTGCAGCAGACAAGGACCTTCACTGTTTTTCGAAAAGATACAAGATACAGCAATCCCAAGATTTGGAGGCAAGGAATCGAAAACATACGTCTTACAATCAAGGAATAATATCAAACCGTCTTATTATAACCCTTAAAGGCACCAAGTCCAACAATTGCGGCTAACACCATTATTTTATGGTACTTTTATCTAATTGACAAAGTACACGTTTCCCTTGTCAATAAAGGAAAGCCAGTAGAGTGATTGCAATTGAAAATCCAAAGAAATCTTGATCGCAATAGCTAAACTGTTTTTTGGGATAAGAAGCTGTTTGTGCTTCCCTCAGAGGATGTAAGATTTTGAGATTACTATCTGTCCGTACATTTTTAGCTAGGGCATATCTTATCCCATTCGTATCTACTATATGCCATTCTTAGCTGCTGTCTCAACACCAGATTACGAATCCGTCGAATATACGATTAGAATTCCTGTGATGCCAATGGCAGCCAGGAACGTTGTCGTTGCGACGTCTGTAGACTTAAGTCCTTGTGGGTTTTTGTTCAGTTCTCTTTTTTGCGCAAAAATTGAAAAAATGATAAATCAGACGGAAACCGTCTTTTCGAATGTTCGGAATCTCGAGTGTCTGTTCTGGAAGTTTATCCGGTCGAAGGATGTTTGTTTTGTGAGTTCTCTTTCAAAACATTGCCATCCGGTTGGTTATTTCAATGCCGAAATACCTTAGCTCGGCAGATCGATTTGCACGATGTAGACCGGGACAGTCCAGGTTTGCATTCAATTCGCGAAGAATTCAATTTTTTTCCGTTCTTATATTTTCTGGGTATAGTTCTATTTCTTCCGGTAAACTTCGATACGATCGTCTCCGAGGAGCTCCTTGCAGCATCGTCTTTTCGGATATCCGTCGTTCTTGTTTGTCCGACTTTATTTCTTCTGTTTGCCGTCGAGATTTCGATTAACATCTAGAAATTTGCCAACTTTACTATGGCTATAAGTACGCGATGTAATACTCTGAAAACACTTGAAATTTGCACAAGGATAATGGACCAAGACCAGATTTTCGCCCTTACAATCATTTTCGATAACTCCTTGTAGTTTGTGCTCCAGAAAACAAGTTTATCATAGAGTCCTTGCACTAGCCCTCTTACAGTGCACCTACTTTCTTAAAACTTTCTTGTCGAATGGGAAGCGATGTATAAAGTGATAATGGTGTAAACTTACCCCCCGATTAATTATAAGTTTTGAGATATTTATGAAACAACTACCATCCCGTAAATCTTATAATTGTGAACTTTTGCCTTATGCTGTCGTTCGAAGTTATGCAACGTCCTTGCGGTGTATTCATGCTAGCAAGGTGGTACGCACTTATATCCTGAGGACCGGTCCTCAAAGTCAGCTTGTGATCAGTTCAGGAAAGTTTTTCAATATTACGTTTATTAATCGATGACTTTTCGGAACTTTACCGTCTGTGGTTTCACTGGCAAGATACTACAACACTAAAAGGACATATCCGTTTTGCATATGTTTTCCTTTCTAATAAATTGAACAGACTAAAGGAAAATGGAAGACTCTCGTTAAGGATGCAGACTACAAACAATAGAAGTAGCACCGAGTGGTTTTCCATTGCTTGTTTTGTGTATCTGTGCGGTTTTTCGACTATCAGTTGGGAAAAGTTTCTGCTTTAAAACTTCTTCGAATAAGTTAAGAGATTTAGTTTTAAAACTAGACGATTTTCTTTAAAGACAATTTTCTTTCGTTTTGTAATAAAATTGCAATTCATATGCTCCGAAAGTCTGCTTCTGTTATTTCATAATAGCTTAACTTTTGTTTCAAACAAGGGTGGGTTTTTAGTGCATTTTCTATTGTTATACAGTCCCACTTTTCTACTTAGTTTATTTTATTTAATTTTGGGGTGCTTTCACAATAATATGCAAAAGACTATGGATTTTAACCGTATAATTGATTCCTTGCTATAGTCCAAATTTTTCTTTTGTTTGAAAACCGAACTAAGGTCTTTAGAAAATAGAATGCTTTTCATCACAATCTTACTATAGCTGAAATTCGCAAAAGTTTCGCTAATAGTTCCAGGTAAGTTCAGATTTTACTAAAAAATCAGAGAGAGGCGCGGCAATACTAAATACTTTATTATTAAAAAATAATAAAATAAAAAAAACTGTTCATAACATTAACAAATGCCTTTCATTAAACAATATTCTTTGTTACAATGAACAAAATCATAGAATATTGTAATACCATGGATTTTATTTCATAAAAAATTTTTAATCGAAATTACAAACTAGAAGCTAGGAAACACTTCTTTATCATATTGATTAAAATTTCGTATAAATAATGAATCTTATCCTAGTTTTGAGGAGCCACTTGTTCATGATGTTGAAAGTAGCAATGAAAATTAAAAAAATATTTAAATGGATTCGAACATTGCCCTTATGAACATATATTCTTCATATTAATTAACATTTGTGCATAAGGATAATGTATTGTTTCTTAGTATTAAGTGATATTATTATGATCATGTGTACACACTTTCATGATATTGATGAAAATGTACACGGAACTGAAATCACGTCAAAACTTTTCTGTTTCCTTGCAATTCCAGGCTTCCATAGACATACCTAGCATCGTTTCAAATCGATAACGAACTAAAAAAACATTTTTAAAAACAAGTAAATTATTAAAGCTACACTCTTAAAAAAGTGTTTAAAATTTAACAGATTTTACAATAATTATTGTGGTATTCTTCTGTGTAATATTACCCTACTAGTCAAAACTACAACAGTTGAAGGTTGTATAAATACACTGTTTTAGTAATATTAAATTAAAATTATTGGTTTTGGTTAAAATTTACTACAAGCTTGTGTGATATTAGTTTCTAGATAGGTATGTAAACAGTAAACAGTAAATGCAAAATAATCAATTTTTGCGTAAATTTACTACTTCTGTGTACATTTATTAACATTTCTGTAATAATAAACAAACATTTGCGTAATAACGAAAAATATTGACAAGAAAGCGATAGAGCTCTGTTACATTGACGTCGTGCATTAAAGTTTGCCCTGACTTAAAAAATTAAGATATTTAGCAATACGACAGCGATAACACAATACGTCGCTAAAAAAAAGATTTGGGTAGATTGAATACTTTTTAATTTTTAATTACAAACCTAAATTTGTATTATTACTTAATTACGAATATATTCTTCATTTAATTAAACGCAATATAATTATGAACTCTTTTCTTATATGCGGATTTGCATTATGGGATGTTATTGGAAATGGTTTCAACTGTTATGGACTTTATTTATTGCAACGGAAGTAATAAATTATCCCTATAATTATTGATTTGTGCTTTGGAAAGCGGAACAAGTATGTGCTACATTTTATTGACGGATTTGAGTGTGAAACAGCTCCAGTGCCAAACAAAAACAAGAAAACTATAGTGTAAAGTACTGCTTTACACTAGTAATAGCACTTCAAGAATTGCATCAAATAATTCATATTTGCTTAAAAGTACATTATCTACTTTTGTTTAAAAATAAACAAGCTCACAAGTTGGAATTTTTACATCATTTCCAGTGTAAAAATTATACTTAACTTTAATACCAAATTTACACTATGACTTGTTTATTTTTACAGATCAATAGTGTATTTTATTACACAAAAAAAGAGTATTTTTACAATAAGGTGATATTTACTACAATCATTGTTGGCATTTAGTTGCCTACAATAATTATAGCGAAATTCAACAAATTTTTCTTAGAGTGTAACTAATTCTTATGAAATGATAAGATTTCAATCTGCAAGATTCCTTTCCAACTGTGGCCAATTAATTTCAAGAATTTAGGGATTTTTTTTGGAAAAACCTTGGATCTAGCTATTTGCAAAATCAACGCAATAAAAGAAAATTTTTAGACTATTCGTACAAAGAACGTCTAATGTTGCAATTACTATTTTATGGTATGGAACGTGGAATGTACGGATGTATCTGTTTCCGACTGCATAGTGAATTATTTTCGAAGAAACTTCTTCTCCCTTGATTTTCTTTTCTTGCTTATTTTGTCTAGTGCAAGGTGCTGCCAATTTAAAGAATCTACACAATTCCGGGTGCAACTTTATTATTTTTTGGGTAGAAGACCGGAACCACTTTAATGATGTGATGCGGTGCAGGTTTTAAAAAAAAAGTTCCAAATAATTTTCTCGTTATTCCTTAGCATTAAACTCGTTCCGGACGTCAACTCAAAAACACAAACAAAGTTGCGCATGGTCAGAATTTTTTTCATTTTTAATAAAAACATAGGAGAGAGACCCCTTAGGGGTTAAATATCAATTAATTCTGAAACCGATTTTTGGGCGGTTATACGAGTATAGAAAACTCGTTAAAGTAACACAATTTAGTATCTCATCAGACATAAGGGATATGACGGAATTCGTAAAAATGACCACAACCATTTTACACCTCCTCAACCGTATGGCACGAATTGCTTACAAGATATGAATTTTAGCATTTTCAGCTTTCAAGCCTTTCGAGAACATTGTTTTTCCCCATTGCTCCGTTTTTACTTTATTATTTTCTAATAATACAGTATTGTGATCGATTTTAAAAAAAAAAAATTTGCTACCCTGAAAATTTTTTTTTCGCGTTTCATGACTCGTAGACACGAAAAGACCAAAAAAAAATTTTAGTCCGTCTGTCCGCCGTACGCCGTCCGCCGTACGCAAAATCGTTTGAAGGCTCGTAGCTCCCAAACGGTTTGAGA
The DNA here is from genome assembly GCA_951812415.1 of Beris morrisii. Lineage (NCBI taxonomy): Eukaryota > Metazoa > Arthropoda > Insecta > Diptera > Stratiomyidae > Beris > Beris morrisii. The sequence continues at coordinate 25,056,855 of OX638311.1, forward strand.
TATTAAATTGAATTTTTTTTTATGAATAGAGTGGGTAGGCCCCTTGAAGTGACCACATTCTGAGGGGTGGGGGTGTGAGGGGGGAGGAGGGAGAAGTGTTTTAGACGGAAAATTTTGGTTTTCAGATCTCAGCAACCGCTTATGCTAGGAAGCTGAAATTTGGAATTTATGTAGAACTTCGGTAGTGGATCCATTTGCATAAAAATTGACAATATGGGTGAAGGGGTGTGGGAGTGGGGGGAAAAATAGTGCGTCCGAAATGCAAAAAAACCGAGATCGACACATTCTAAGATCCATATCTCCTAAACGGTTAATGTCACAAAATTGAAACTTAATGAATATCTTTAGGTATACTAGAAGAATAGATCGCAAACAAATTCTTGAGTAGTGGCAGTGGCGTACGAGGGTGGGGGTTAAAAAACTTTAAAGTATGATATCTCACGAACCAATTGCACTAGACAAATAAAATTCGGTTTGTGTATAAAGGTTGACAAATGAAGTTTGCTGAAAGTAAAATTTTTTAAGGGGGCGGTGAATCATGAAAGCGGGGGGGATGCGAATTTTTCTAAAAAATCACGTCTTATATCTCAAGAACAGTGTAAGGTAGACGCTTAAAATTTTTACCGTAAGTAGATCTAATATACCCCTATTAGAACTATTGGAGGTGAGGGTGTAGAGGGTGAGGGTGGAGGACGGTGAAAAGGAAAAGTTCAGATTTTTATATCTCAAAAACCTATAATGATATAAAGCTGAAACTTGGTATTTAGATAGAACTATAGTAGTAGCATCTTGGAAAAATATTATTTTTTATAAGGGTAGTATGGTACGGGGGTGGGGGATGTTTTTCCTATCTATAGAATGGCTTATGCTACAAAGTTGAAACTTGGTACGTATATGTAAATCAACTATAAAAGTAATTTAGTAAAAAAAAATTTCAAATATCCATTGGCGTCCGGAAGGGGGGGGGGCGAAAAAAAGTATCAGTGAAAATGGAATGCATATATTTTCACGATTTTCGTCATATTAGGTCTTCACAAACATTTAATTCATTTTTATTCTGCGGCTTCTTCATATAAATACCTAGAAAGCGTTTTCAGGATTTTTTGAAATTCGACCCCTAAGGTGGTGTAAAGGGTTTGTATACTTATTCACGAATTATGCCATATCCATCAGGTCTGATCAAATATCGAATATCTTTTCACTTTCACGGGCTTGCGTTATAATCGCCTAAAACTGGTTTTTAGGTTTTTTCATTTTTTCAGCCCCTAAGGAGATATAAAAGGGTTGAACAAGTTTTCACAAATTCCGTCATATCCTTTAGAAGTGATAAGTAATTCAATATTTTTTACTTTCTCGTGCTGTCTTCATATTTATTTATTAACTCCTTTCAGATTTTTCGGATATTCAACCCCCAAGTGTGTATAAGGAGGTTGCATATGTTTCCAGAGATTCCTACATATTGCTTAGATCTGATGATATATCGAATTCATTTTTACTTCCTAAGCTTTTCCATATAAAAACCAAAAAGTCAATTTCAGTATTTTCAGATTTTCAATCCTAAGGGGTGTATGGGGGTTGTATGCTTTTCAAAGGTTCGACATATTTCTTAGGTTTGAGGAGATATTATATCGCTTTTCATTTCGACAGACTTTTTATATAATCGCCTACAAACCCATTTCTCATTTTTTGGATATTCAGCCCCCAAGGGTTTGCATATGTTTTCACAAATTTTGCCATCCCTTAGTTCTGATGAGATATGAAATTGGTTATTACGGCATTTGATATAATGACCTAAAAACTAATTTCACGATTTTTCGAATTTCAAGAACCAAGGGGGTGTGAAGAGTTTGCTTACGTTTTCACAAATTTTTCAAAATCCCTCGTGTCTCATGAGATATCAAGTTGGTTCTTATGAAATCGTTTAAAAACCTGTTTCACAATTTTTTCGAAATTCTAACCCCAAGTGGAAGTAATGGGTTTGTATATGTTTTAACAATTCGTCATATCTCTTAAGTCTGATAAGGCAACAAATTCGTTTTTACTTCTATGTGCTTTTAGTGTACATAATATACCGAAGTTCGTATAGTCTACAGGGGCTTTTTCAATATTTAATTTCCTAAAAACCTCTATTTTAAATATTTTTATTTTAAGAACAAAATTAACTTTCCAAGAAACTTCATAATCTCGAAACAACTGATGATATGCTCCGAGTTTGACCGCTCCCGAACTTTGATCCGAAAAATAATAAAGTTTCGCCCAGACCATTGGCAGATTTTTTTAAATTGATCCAATATCATAGTTCCATAAGTTCCAAGTCTCGAATTCCTAACATAAGCGGTTTCTGACATATAAAACCAAAATTCTAAGTCTGAAACGCTCCATACGTCTTCCCGCCACACCCAAATAACCTAAAATGTGTCCATTTAAAAGCGTTCCACCCAGACTACCAACTATTAAAATTTCAGCTTAATATCTTAAAGTGTTTAGAAGCTATGAGCCAGAAAACGTATTTGCGAACGGCGTATACGACCCATAGACAGACTTTGACCGAAACGTGAAAATACCAAAAAAATAAAAGTATAAGCTTACATCGTAAGTAAAGAATCAAATGGTGAGACTACGTATAAAGAATACGGACTATTTGCTTCAAAAAAATATTAATGTCAATTACTGCACTGCAATGGTTGCAACACTAACAAGAATAAATAGGGAACAATCACCAATTATGCATCCATTTCATTGGAATTTATTTAAATAATTCGCATTTTTGTACAGTTGCTCTGGAAAGAATTCGGACACTTAATGGTGAATTGTACAGTAGCTATGCCTTAACGCGAATAAAAGACGATATAAAGTAGCCTTTATTTCAAATTAGATATATACAGGGTGGGCCATCTAGTGGGTTTTTTTTAAATCATAGTTTATTTTGACACTGAAAGCTGTTTCCCGCTCGAAATCTTGACAGAAAGTCAGTATCATAGCTCCGCGGAATGAAATGAGTCGCTTTACGCTTGAACAACGTTGGGAAATATTGAAAACTTATTTCCAAAGTGAGTGCTGTGTAGCCCAAACAGTGCGTTTTTTGAAAAGAAGTTTTGGCCGAAATGAAGCACCCACCGCGCCTGCTGTACGCAAGTTTGTGCAAAAAGTTCATGAGACTGGCATGCTAGTGGACAACACTCATGGCCCCCGTCGTCGTACGGTGCGCACAGACGAGAATGTGGCTGCTGTAGCCGAGAGTGTGAGACTCACTCCACGAACATCAACTCGCCGTCGATTTCAACAGCTCAACATTTCACGCACTAGCCTGAGGAGAATTCTGCACAAAGATCTCGGATTATTCACTTACAAGGTCCAATTGACTCAGCAATTGAAGGCGCACGACCATCCGCTTTGTTATCGCTTCGCAATTTGGACCTTAGAGCAGCTTGAATTGGACAACGATTTTGGGCGAAAAATCATCTTTTCTGACGAGGCGCATTTTCATCTCGGCGGCTACGTTAACAAACAAAATTGCCGCATCTGGGGCTCGGAAAACCCGCACGATATTGTCGAGAAGCCAATGCATCCACAGAGCGTGACAGTTTGGTGCGGATTGTGGAGTGGTGGCATCATTGGACCATTTTTCTTCGAAAATGAGGCTGGGAACAATGTTTCGGTCAACGTTACAGAGCCATGTTATCCGACTTTTTTTTTACTGAAATTGAAGACATGGATTTGGACGACCTCTGGTTTATGCAGGATGGCACGCCATGTCACACAGCCCATGCCACAATCGATCTTTTACGCACCAAATTCCCAAATCGTGTTATCAGCCGTCTTGGCGATGTCAATTGCCCGCCTCGGAGCTGCGATTTGACCCTTTTGGATTTTTTTTTGTAGGGAATCGTGAAGGAGCGATGTTATGCCAACAATCCAGAAACGATTCAAGCACTTAAGGCCAACATCATCCAAGCAATCCGTGAGCTACAGCCCGAAACCATCAATAAGGTCTTGGAAAATTGAAGTGACAGAATGCGCTACTGCGCAGCCAGCCGAGGCAGCCACTTGAACGAAGTTGTGTTCCATCATTAATGGGAATGTTTACTCTTACTAATAAAGCCATAATACATGGAAAAAAATTTAATTTTGTTCATTTTATTGCATTTTTAAAAAGAAACTTGTATTTGGCCCACCATTTACCTACAGTAATATAATATGTTTTAGAATGAAAATATTGGAATGAGGACTTAAAACCGAAATCCCAAGTCTCAAGAACAAACAAAAATTGAATTTGAAAGAAGTACTCCAGGAATATATTCTGTAAAAAAATATCCGAGGTTAATATGGGCCATTCCATCAAGAATCGTCAAAGGTGTGACCTTACCACCTCCGATTCTCTTGAAAATTTTTGTTCTTGAAGAACTAGTGAAAAAAAAAATTTAAATTAAATTTTTTGTTTCTATCTAATTTTTTTTGTTAGTTATAGTTTGTTTAAGTTTTCGCAAAAATGGTGTCCGTCGGGGTGAAGAAAATTCATATCTCTGGTAATTTTTATCCCAGAATAATAAAATAGGGCTTATTTTAAAGAGGTAGGTTGTCGCAATATAAAAAAACTACGAATAAAAATTATCCTTTTTTTTAAGGATCACGATTTTGTCTTTATCCTTGAATATCTCAAAATGCGTATGCTTAATTTTTTTTTATTTTTTTATATTTTGTAGGTTACACTATTTTTCAAAACAGACCAAAAAATTAACTTGGGATCTCAAAGGGATCGCGGTCAAAAAAAATTTAAGAACATCCGATTGTGCCGGTACTTTTAGGGGTTTTAGCAGCTCCCTTTTCTCTGCTAGTACCCGGTTCGGTGGCCAAGGTATTAGAAGCTTGCCCCTTCACCCCCTTCGCAGAGGGGTGAGGCTTACGGTCCTTTTTATGTGAGCCAAAACCGGGTCTGGGGTATTTGGACCGGATTTGGTGACTCCTCATTTGAGGGGCCGTGACTGTCGGCTCGTTACCCCTTGCCGGATTGCTTGTAGATCCGGACTTAGAATGTCCGCTTGGACCGGGTTTGCGAGCCGAAGTCCTCGTGGATGTGTGATCGCTTGGACCAGGTTTGGTTGGCGGAGTCCTTGCGGGTGAGTTGCTAGGGCCAGGTTCTGTGACCGCAGTCTTCGCAAATAACCACATTGGGGTAGCGGAGAGGGATGAGCTTGCATCCATTTCTCCGACCGGTTTTTTAATAGATCCGGACTCTGGTTTTTGTTTTTATTGGTTTTTGAATCCATATTGTTCCCACGAGTAGCGGAGAACGAGAGGTCCATCTACACAGAGATCCGCATTGTGCAGATAAGGCTTTTTTTAATCCGAAGATCGTCAGGTATCCGGATATCCATTCGCGACTGGGCTATTTGTATAGGGCCCCCAGCCTGGTCGATCCTCGGCACGGGTCGTATGACACCTTGATCCATGATATGATAGGTGGAGTGAAGGGATATCGGGAGGTGGATGGGGAGGAGGGAGTTTGACCATCTCATGGTTTCGGACAAGACCCTACTCAGCTTCAACACCACGGCAAGGTGGACAGTCGTCGTACCACCTTAAGTCCTCATCATGTAGAGTAACTAGGTACTGTAAATTTTAATGAATTCTAGACCAAAAGTACAAAACTTTTTTTATCATGTTTCTTATCCTACATAATCATTAAATTGTTTGGTCGGCTTTAAATTAATTCTACAATAATAAATTTATATTCCATATTTTCGCCTGATCCCCTTCACGTTTTTTTACAAACCTTTTCACCTTTTTCATGTCGCCTGCAACCCTTTCATTAAAAATTTCAGATTTTGTACAGTGTTGCTGTTGAAATTGCTTAGCTTCATGACATAAAAATTGTTTACAGATACTTTCTATATTTAAATTTATGTTCTCTCCACATTTCGATGCAACACGTTAACCCTTAATCAATTTTGTTTGTCGAGCAATGTTTTTTTTTCCACCATGAAGATCGCAAAGGATTTAGGGTAATTGATTTGGAATCCTGTTTAAGGTAGCCTTAAAAATCGACACAACTTACCTGTACGAGTCTAGCTACACCACTATTCTATACACCCATGAATGGATTTTAGAAAGGCTTCCGGCAACCTAGATAAAATCCTACAGCTTCCTATTTCATATTATACACCGGAAAATCCTATTCGAACCCATTTTTCCAATTCCAGAATCCGGAAAAGCCGACAGGTAAATACAAAGTTGAATCGGGTGAATAGCGGACTGCATAAACAAACTGAATCGATTACGCTACGGGTGTACTACACCTGGGAAAGAGCAGACAGGTACGATATAAAAGAATAAAAGGAGTTTCAACAATAGAACCGCAAAGTGAAATCCCGTGAGCAGAACGTAAGGTCGTCGGACATGCGACAAGTGTAAATTTACAGTTGTAGGGAAATATTCCGAGTCGCAATATTACGGGAAAATCTTAAAGAATCTCGCACCTGCACAGAAGATCTGCTGCATATCAGACAGGTAAGTTGTATTGTTAGTTGTGTACAGGTGGACTTTATGTCACCGATGTTCCGATACGGTATGAAATCGGATAGGGTATGACTTCACGGCGTTCTGATTATTATAAAAAACCGAAGCGTTAACGCCTTCGAATGGTCATGCAACCAAGTTGGCCTCTGCATTCATCGGTCGAAACTAATATCAAATTACGGCCGTATATCAGTGCCCTGTGGTACTCCACTTTAATATTGCCAGGAACGATTATGTAAGACGCGTAACCTAATACGAGCTGATCTGAATCTTGTCTGCCACTTAAACTTATTGTTAATTTTATTTACTTATAACCAGTTCCAGTTCAGGTACATTTCTTGATTCTTTTTGGCACTTTTTGTATGAACTATTAATTTTATGGTTTAGTGTGTATTTACTGCATATGAGTAAGGTACACAAGCTAACTGAACTATTCGTTTGAACGGTAAGATCGATATAAATATGAAGAAAAAAAAATGTTTGCGTATTTATTTTGAATGCACTCATTAGTACTAATAGCCATTAAGTATTCAATCGATACGGTAAACGTGTGTTTATTTTGTGAGTTTTATGTAAATTAAAAATATGATTCGAATTATTCATATTGGTTATACATACATATCATTTTTCAAAGGGCAATGATTACCGCAAAAATTAAAGTTAATTAGAGTTAACCTAAATTTCATAGAGGAATAAATAATAGTAGGTATACCATATGTCGTTAACTTGAACACACATCGTTAGTTTTATTTGTTTACTGCATTAAAGTAGGCAATTTCGCGAAATTAAAAAAGGTTAAGAAGATCTGTAGCAATTTATTTAGTTTTGAATAAAATTTAACTTGGATATAAACCTGAGTGCTAATTTCTGGTAAAAATTTTGACAATGTTATTTGAAGTGGTCAAAATTTTCGATGCAACCGGAATCGGAATTGAACATGTTAAGTGTCGTTTTAGACAAATAATTTTAGTTTGTTCAATATCTCAGGAACAGCTTATGATAGAAAGTTGAGACTTGGAACTTATATATAACAAATCTTTGATAGTGGAGCTACATGCAAAAAAAAATTGTCAACTTGAGTAGAAGAGTATGTGGGACTGAGAGGGAGGGACAATGTATCTCGAAAGGCTTTCTCATTACCCAGATCACTAGAAAAGGTTGGTGGATCTAAAACAATTTTTTTGCCTACAAGATACTCTTACGAAACTCTAGGCATCGCCGAGTATGCGTTGACGAAAAAAGCAAAAAAAAAAGTTCAGTCCGTCTGTCCGCCGGTCGACCGCTGTATGCAAAATCTTTGAAGGCTCGTAGCTCCCAAACCCTTTGAGCTATTAAATTAAATTTAATTAAATAAATAAATTAAATTAATTAATTAAATTAAAATTTTTTTATGAATAGACTGGGTAGGTCCCTTGAAGTGACCACATTTTGAAGGGTGCATTTTAAACGGAAAATTTTGGTTTCTAGATCTGAGAAACCGCTAACGCTAGGAGGCTGAAACGATTTATATAGAGCTTCGATAGCGGACCCATTTGCAAAAAATTTGCCGATATGGATGAAGGGGTGTGGGAGTGGGGGGAAAAATAACACGTCCGAATCACAAGAAAGCCGAGATTGACACATTCTAAAATCCATATCTCCTAAACGGTTAATGTCACGAAATAAAAACTTGATTAATATCTGTAGGTATACTAGGAGAATAGATCGGAAATAAATTTTTAAGTGAGGGCAGTGGCGTACGGAGGTGGGGGGTGAAAAACTTTAGATTACGATATCTCACGAACCAATTGCACTAGACAAATAAAATTCGGTTTGTGTATAAAGGTTGACAAATGAAGTTTTCTGAAATTTTTTAGGGGGGCGGTGGAGCATAAAAGTGGAGGGATAAGAATTTTCCTTAAAAATCACGTCTCATATCTCAAGAACAGTGTAAGATAGATGCTTAATATTTTTACCAGAAGTAGGCCTAATAGACCACTAGCAGAAAAAAAATTCGGGGGAGTGTGTGTCGAGGGTGAGGGTGGGGGTGGAGTGGGTGCTGGTCTAATTTTTATATCTCGAGAATCCATAATGATATAAAGCTGAAACTTGGTATTTATACATAGCTATAGTAGTAGCATATTGGACAAATATTATATAATTTTTTATAGAGGTGGTATGGTACTGGGGTGTGGGGTGTTTTTCCTATCTATAGAACGGCTTATGCTAGAAAAATTTCAAATATCCATTGGCGTTTGGAAAGGTGGCGCAAAAAATTATCAGTGGAAATGGAATGCAGATATTTTCACGATTTTCGTCATATCTATTAGGTCTATCCAAATATTGAATTCATTTTTATTCTACGGTTTCTTCATATAAATACCTGGATAGCGTTTTCAGGATTTTTTAAATTCGAGCCCAAGGTGGTGTAAAGTGGTTGTATACATTTTCACGAATTTAGCCGTATCTCTCCGGTCTGATTAGATATCGAATATGTTGAATATGTTTCACAATTTTCTACATATTTCATAGTTCTAATGAGATATCGAATTCATTTTTACTTCCTAAGGCGTCTTACATAATCGTCAAAAAGTTGATTTAAGGATTTTTAGATATTCAACTCCAATAGGAAGTAAGGCTTTCGACATATTCCTTACGATTGATGAGATATAAGATTGGTTTTCACTTCCACAGACTTTTTATATAATCGCCTACAAACGCATTTCTGATTTCATGTAATGACCCAAAATCAAATCACGAAAAACCTGCTAATCGCGTAACAACTGATATTATACTAGGACGGAGTATGACCCAATTATGTAATTCATATGTTTATTTATTTACTACCAAACAAGATATTTACAAATTCAGATTATTCTAATTTTAATACAATACAATTTGACTTAATTTAATTTAATTTACTTTAATTAGTATAAAATTATAGGCAAAAGGTAAAAGGTTGGCTAGACGGGATGTGAAGGAGCTGATAAGATCGAACGCAGTTTCAGTTTGTATGTTGGCTTAGTTATTGGAGGTGTGAAATGTTCGCTGAAATTGTTATATGTGGCAGCGGCGTAAGTATTCTAACGCGACCCCATTCTAACTGCTTCCCAAACTTTTCTGTAGGTTTTCTGTCACATAGTAACATACACCGCATCTCAGAATTACACGCGTTCCGAACTTCTACCAAAAAATAATAAAGTTGCGCCCAGACTGTTGGCAGACTGTTTTTTATTTTGTCAGACGCAAGGGATGGCTAAAATGTGCAAACGTATGCAACCCGCCTACACCCCCATTTCCGAAAATTCAGAAATTAATTTTGAAGCGATTATAAAGAAGGCCCGAAAATGTAGCAACAGTTTGACATTTCATCAGATCTAAGAGGTATCTTGGAATTAGTGAAAACATATGCAACCCCTCTACAATCCTTTACGTGTTGAATATCGAAAATTTTTGTAAAATCGTTTTGTAGGCGATTGTACAAAAAGTATATAGAGGTTAAAAGATATTCGATATCCAATCAGACCTGAGGAGTATAGCGTAATTTGTTAAAATGTCTAAAACTGCTTTTCTCTCTTTTAGGGGTTGAGTTAAAAAAAAAACTGAAAACGCTTCCTACTCATTTATCTGAAGAACCCGTAGAAGGCAAATTAGTTCACTATAAGAAGATCTAAGTTATAACGAAATTCGTGAAAATTTATGCACTCCATTTTTACTGATATTTTTTTGCCCCATCCAATCCGTACGACAATAGATATTTGAATTTTTTTTCCCCAAATTACTTTTCTAGAACATTTTCCCACAGAGAGTTTTAAGTTTCTAACATGAACCATTCCAGACATAGAAAAAACACTTCCCACCTATATTACAATCATTTAAAATTAGAGCCTTACTATAGCTCTATATAAATCACAAGTTTAAGTATCTTGAGATATCAGGTTCTTTAGAAAAACTCGCATCTCCTCACTTTCATGCTCCACCCCACACCTAAAAAATGTTTTAATCAGCGAACTTCTTTTTTTGGCTCAAATTTAAATCTACAACAAAACTTATAATAGGTAAGGTGAAATTATTGTGTAATAAGAAGAGTGCCTAAAAAGAATTATTGTATTTAATTGAATTTCACATCCCGGATGTTTTCTTCAGAAAAATAGACTGAGTTTCACGTAACATATGTGAAAGGAAAGAAAAAGTTGAGGCTTCAGGTGATTCCAATGGATTTCTGAAGCAGCAACGGACTATTCATCAAACATATTCTTTGAACGCCCTATTAGGACAGAAGGTCTTGTCATAGTGGCTTAGTACTCAAAATGCTAGGGCTAGAAAGATATAAGTTGGATCGTTATGAAACATTTTGCAAGTGTTTTTTCCTCCTTAGTTACACTTTCTTAAGAAAAAATGAATTGCTCAATTGACGAAATGGTTTGAATTAAAGCGCTTTTTCCACCTTGGTTACACTTTGTTAAGAAAAAAGAAATTGCTCAATTGTTGAAATGGTTTGAATAAATGAAAATAATTTCGAAAGTGATGACGTTAGAGCAATAAATAAAGCCTAATAGGAAAAGTGATAAAATGGGCTTTTAAATTTTTTCCAGGAAGAAATTTTAAGTTTGCGATACCGTTTTTCAGTTCTTTCCCGCTGAGCAAAAATCTGGCTGCGGCATTAATGAGGTATACGGCGTACGAGTTATTTTTTATTTATGAGGTACAAAAAATATTAATAATAAATACTACTCAAAATTCTAGAATATTTAATAAAAATTTAAAATTGAAATTCAACTTTATTTCATGGTCTCTTTGCATAAACACAGAACTACTTATTTTAGAGAACAGATAATGAAATCTTAACAACTACATTCCTTAATTGTAAGTATAGGATGACATTCTTAAAAGTTTGAAGTATTTATTAATTAATTAATCCAAGGAAAAATTTTACAAAAAACCTTGCGTGAATAAACTTACTATCTAACTAAAACTAATTATCTAACTTAACCTATAACTAATTATTGATCTAACTTAACCTATAACTAAAGCTTTTCTTAGAAAAAAAAGAGGCAAGTGATAAATAGAAGCGAAGTACTAATATCTATAGTTTAAACGATATTTGATAGAAGATTTTACGAGTATAAGGGGATGTGTACTATTCTGTAGTGTTAAAATAGAGAGCGAATTAGCGTATTGTCACTCATTTGGGATCTGCGTGAAAAAGATGAAAATCGGTTGTCGGCTAGTTCCTGAACTGTAGGTACATTGGCAATTTCGAAGAGTCTTTTCGTCGAAAAATAGAAGGGTTTGCAAGCATCATTTTCAGACTTTTGTTTTGGGAGATCTGTAGTTTCCTTTTATTTGAATTGGAACATTGACTACAGATTAGAGAGCCATATGATAATCTAGGCTGCAGGACTTGTTTGAAAATTATAATTTTATTAACAGTGGATAGCTGCGATTTTCTGTTTATAAGCGGGTAGAGTGCATAAATGGATTTAGATATTTTGAGGCAGGTATTTTCAATGTGGTTACTGAATGTGAGCTTCTTGTCCATTATCACACCGAGATAGGTGATAGTAGTGGTCCAGGGAATATTTTAGCCAATGAAATTAAGATCTCGGTTTGGTAAATTTGATGACTTTCTTTTCTTTGAGAAAAATATGGCATGTGTTTTAGTCGGGTTGATTTTTATCCTCCAGCGGCGGTAGTATTGATAGAGCAAGTAAGCCTCGATCCATGATATGATGTTGTCTGGATCTTTATCACTAACGTGAAGACATGTATCGCCTGCGAAGACTGCTAATTCGCTTTCTGGATGGGTCGGTATGTCCGCCGTAAAGATATTATAAAGTATCGGGCTTTGGCAGGAGCACTGTGGTACTCCAGCTGGAATGTTTTGATCGTTAGAGAGGCTGGCATTTATTTTGACAGTAAAGGTTCTTGCTGCTAGTAATGATTGAATTATCTTTACCAAATATATCGGAAAAGAACCATTCATTAATTTGAATAGAAGACCATCATGCCAGACGCTGTCGAAAGCTTTTTCAATGTCAAGCGTTACCATGCCTACCGATTCTTTTTCTCGGAATGAATTTCTTTATATATTTAGCTACTCTAACAAGTTGGTGATCAGTGGAATGTCCACGCCTGAAATCAAATTTAAATAAAAATTTATTTTGAGAAGTTCAAATGTTACTTGTATTCGTTTCTGAAATTTGAAAGAACTACATACACCGGCCAGTATGCTACGATATTGCTATCATTATAAAATTTTTGTACAAAATGACAAATTCATAGTAAACGATTGATAATTGTGGAATGAACATAAGTGACAGAATCACAAATAAACGTGATGTAGTATTGTCTACCGTCAAAATATGTCTGCTTGACTAAAGGAGATATTGAAACACAATACTTTAGGTAGCAGTTAACTAATACATTAAAACAATAAAATAAAATAAATGTACTCGTTTTTTTCAATAATGTGAATCATAAGCAAATCGATTTTCATGAATCATTAACTAGGAAGAATTTCGTACATCTCCTGATTCATTATACCCTCATTTACGGATCGCTAACGACCCATTTGAATGCTCTTAATGCCGAAATGATTTAGTGGTCTAAATTGTGCTCCTGAATATTCTAGCTTGAGTTCTAAGTAAAATTCAAATGTTCGAACAAATTAAGCGTAGTTGTGTAGCGTATACATCCAAGAGAACTAAATTGCATCTCATGAATATTCCCAAAATGGTTCATCAGATCCTTGTAAATTGCAAAATCATTTCACACATTAATTTCACTATGGTTATGCAAATACCCTGAAAATCTATCAAACTGTTCTTCACTCAGAAACGAAGAAATCACAAAACCTTCATTTTGAAAATTTCACTTCAGGCTCCAACCGCTTCTATTCAATAAAATATTCTCGAAGAGAAATTCGCAATGTTATGTGTAGTTTCAGGCTTTCATCAATGAAATTGCACGCAATGTTTGCCCGAATGTGCGGCACAGGTGAGTACGGTTCGATGCCACTTATCCTACCTTGTCAGGTATTTTGTATGGTGTATTCATGCTTATGATCCAGTCACATGCGACACAGGCGATCAAAGGTTTGGACGTAGTTTGTACCGGATTCTGGTCTGCATTATTTATCAGTCGACTGTCAGGATTCGTTTTCCGGAAAATACATACTCGCAAATATTTAGTAAGCTTTGTCAGTAGGAGGAAATTTGAGCTAATATCCACCCACATCGTTCACACCCCCTTAGTCACAAATCAAATTAGGGAATTTTCTTTGATTGGAAACGAATATACCCGAAGGGTAGATTTATCCTGGGATAGCTCGGAACATACTCGAAACTTTTCAAGATTTATTTCGTAAAATGTCAGATCCTTTCGGAATTATCCGTAGAGCAATCTGATGGGTGTGGCAAATTATATATTCGTCTTCCTTTTTAAAATCGATAAATTTTCCCCCAAAAAGCAATCACATATTCCAGGTTCGAAATAAGTTGCGGCACCGGAAAAAACACACGGACGAACCAGTTTGAGGGATAAGGGAAAATTTATTTGAATTATTGAACAAATAAAGGATCTCTTATTCAGCACTTCCTAAGGTTTCGAAATACCTTCCGAACAGTATCCTTCGCTCGTTCAGTCGATATCTTGGGGTTGCAATCAGTCTATTACTCGTATGGGTTATGGAATGGGGTTGGTACGGTAATAGGTGGTTCTACGTACCATCATCCGTATGTTTACGTCGTATACCAACAAAATAAAAAATCTCACAATATATATGCAACCCCATTCAATGACCAATTTTTGCTCCTTTCAAGCAATTGAATCAGACGTAGAAGAAGATATTGACGACCTTTATAGTCGTAGTTGTCGGATTTATTTATTTATTTTTTTTTTGTGTCTAGGTTTTACTAAGTTGACTTTATTGGGGTTGATAAAATTTGACCAGGACGTAACGTAATTGGATTGCACACAGTACGTTATTGCGAAAGACGAAAAACCAAGAAGTCTTGAATGAAAACGATTAGGTAATTTTGACGTAATTGTTATTATATAAATGGTGACTAACAAATTTGTTCTTGGAATGGAACATTACAGACATTTGGATGATTTAATTAAGGACCCAAATTCAATCAATCACAGTCAGGATAAGCAGCAGCCAATTATATAATGATCTGGAAGAAGACTGAACGTCGTTTCACTCTTGCAGCAGAAGAACTTATCCCCCAGATCTTCGGCGTTTATATACTGCATGTGTTGAGTCGAGAGATTTCCAGCATATTCGGTTGTATGTGTGGAGAGCGCAAGAAATAACTATTACATGCCAGAAGTGTCTAAAACATGCGAGAAGTATATAGAACTCTCTACGATATTGCAAGGTTGTTGTTTTTCTGTGGAAACTTTGATATCAATAATAAGTAAGTGGTTCGGGTTAGTAGAGTACACATGAAACAATAACTTTCTAGGGACTGAACAACATTGCAACATTTGTCTGCAACCTACCTATCGAGCAAAAATAATAATTAATAAATTATGCAAAAAATAAAGGAAATCCACGGCAGTCATCAATATTGGTAAATCTATTGTCTTTTGTATGTTATATTTCTATGGGTGTCCATGGCTTGAAAGAAAGTGGTTCATTTGTGGAAAGTCTACAAATAATTAACAAATCCTGAAAATTGCTTTTCCTGCGAAAAAAATACATCAGTTCGTGTGTCGCGTAGAAAGGTATTTTATTGAAATAAATTTGTGCGAAAAAATAAGACCAGATTCAAAACACAAAAATCCTTCACTGCTTCAAATAGCCTTACATACAAAAGCCATCAGCACATGGTCATATATTTTACTTGAAAATTAATCGAACTAGCAAACTGGAAGATTTCAAACTTTTATTTTACAATAGTACTTCATAAAGATTGTTTAAAAAAATCAATACGTCAGTGGCAAGGGATGAAAATTTATCAAGGGGTAAAAAAAACTGATTTTCTTACATTTCAGGTGATTACACTCCACTGCCATAAGCTAAAATGAAGGAAAACACCTGTAAAAATAAGTCATGAACATTTCTCATCCCATTTTTTGTCATTTTTGTCAGACACAACAAACCTTCGGTACTTTTAAAGAAAAATACGCCAACTGAATGAATTTCGTCTGATTTTTAGAGTCATTGCTTTGATGCTAAAGCTAGTATTATACTGTATGCCACGCTGTAAAATATTTGACTATTTCCCCTGGCAAATGCTGTCAAATAGTGTAATCGTCACATTTTTGTTCATTACATTATTTTATTTGCTCTATTTTCACAGAAAAATTTGACTGAAATTTTCGTCAAATTTTTCTTGCCAAATATTTGACACCATGTCATACAGTGTAATACTAGCTTTACGTCTGCAATGAGAGAAATGCGGCTAACTTAGTCGTTGTATGTAAGCATCACTTTCTCTGAGCTGCGAGTTTGAAGACCGTAAAATCTTATTTAATTTTAATCAGACTATAGCGATAAGTGAAGGTAGGGTATGCATGTAACAATATACCATAGTAATATGCAATAATGGAATGCCCATTAACTTTTTTAGCCATCATCGCGGTCTAGAATTTCCAAGTGCACCATAAACCATTATATTTTTTCATCTGGTCATTATTCTGGCGCTACAAAGTATTGGCAAATTTCTAGATGTGATGGTGTTCACCTTCGAGTATTTTTAAATGTTATAATGCGTTAGTGCGAAAAAACATGCTCCAATTTTTCAAGAACACTTGTATGGGTGCCATTCGAAGGTGTAGTTAAGCGTTTAAAATTTAATTAAATAAAATGCAGTTATTTGTCTCAGCTAATAAATCCTTTCAAGTGCTAAAATTAGTATGCTTTAGTCATAGTCTCAAGAATGTCATACTAACGTGATTAAAATATCTGATCAACAAACATCATAATCCAGATCTTAGCGTAGTATCTCAATAAATGGACACTATCATAAATCTGACAGATTATCACAAACGGTTCTTTTTGTACTATACGCCTACAACTTTGTTATAACCTCATACCGTAAAAGGTAGGCAATCTTGGAAAAGATAAAAAAAAATTTTAATTTAAAAATTAAGAAATCAAAGCCGCACGGTTAAATCTGTCAGCACATGACAGCGAGCATTAACCAAAGATTTGATGTGATTGGAATTTTATCGTTCAATCGTATAAAAACTCAATTTTGGTTATACATCAACCTAAAAAAGATTCCGTCTATAATAAAAAGATACTCGTAGCTAGTAATGCACACTTTACTTTAATTTCGATATCTGGAAGGTTATCTTTAAATTATTTTGTTTAGCCGTCGTAAAAATTCAATTCAAATCTTCATCTCAACAAAATATCATCAATTTAGTCAAATCTTATGAACCAATTCGGTGACAAAATTTTTACGCGTTTTTCGGACAAACTTATTCAGATTTTATGGAAAAATAACATTCAATTCACGTATTATTCGTGTAAAAGTATTGGATTTCGGATTTCGGATTTCAGATAGATTTAAGATTTTTGTTTTAGATTTTTCCAGCAATTTACGTGTTACTGTTTTTTGTGTGATGTTTGGTAATTTGATAGGTGATAGAAAATACCTTTTTTGGTGTTGAAAATCGGTAGAAATTTAAGTGGGTTGGGTATTTAATTTAAAATGTTGTTATGGTAGGTGTTAAATTATTCAATTTTAACATCATTAGTTTGACATTTGTAGCCAATATCGTTCCGCTGGTTTATTTATTATTACTTAATTATTAATTTAAATAAAACATTGAAAAAAAAGCTTCGTTAACGTCGAACGGATGTATTTAATAAGAAGTTATAAAAAATTGTATTATTAAATTTATATCGCGTGCATTTAAAAATAAATTAAACGTTCGAAGGAAAAATGTTCTGAGTAGAACAGAAAATTTTTCCCATCAGGAGACACAACGAAAATAACTTAAAGGCCATGTCCTACCTACAAAATTAAATTCCGGAATCTCTTGATTATTAATTTTATAAAAACTTTGTTCATTTTAAAAAATTCAATACATTACCGAAATGAAACAATCTTTGTTCGAAATAATATACCAGGTCTGAACTAAACCCTTTTCCTAATTATTGAAATATTTCCCGAATACAATAATTTGTTGTACGCAAGGTAATAATATGTTTTCCAATCCAAAATTAGAGAGTGAATGGGTTATTTTTTGTAGGGTTTTTTAAATATTTTTGGTTCACGATAAATTTTCCTTCTGTAAGCAGATATTTACCTTCTCTGTTGTTACTGATTTATATGTTAATTTGTTAACAGTTAATTAAATTTTCGTTCCAATTTAGACAGCTTCACAAGAATATTGCTTTCACTTATACAGCGTAGTATCTGATAATATTTGGGACGTGTTGATTTTGAAAATCAGATAAAAATATAAAACAAACAGTTAATGAATTGACTCAATAATTACACCAGGTCAACCACCATATTACAAAAATTGGTTGGAAAAAAAAGGCCGATCGAAAATTTTAAAACTACCCAAATTCTATGGAGCGGCATCAATATATAGAAAGGCATTTTAGGGAATTTGTGATGATACTCGGCTATAATGATCCTTAGAATATAGCAGGGTTCATAATTTAATTAATTAAAAACGTCATGCAATGCGAAGTATGAATTTGATTGCATTCATGCAGAAATCCATTTGTGGACTTGCCTGTACAATTAAATCACAAACTGTAATTAGTTTCGGTACAAATAAAGGAATACACATATCAAGCTAATTATTATAAAATGTTATTTGTCTAATTTGTTGGTTGCATATGGTAATGTGTGCTGAAACGACGAAAGTTTGAATTTGTAATTTGCAAATGGATAAAATTGTTAGTAAATAATTGCCTACTTAATTTATCAACTCCAAAGTTTTCTAATGCTATAGACCAAAATGTGGCAAAAGATTCCCAATAGAAAGTGTGACACCATAAATTAGTTAAATGCAAAATTTTATAATCCCGAAACTTAAAAATAATGAAACAGACCAAATGATAGACAGATACAAGATACAAGATACAAGATAAAAGATACAAGATACAGGATACAAGATACAAGAGCAATTTGACCAAGCACGAGCGTAGGGGAACACTACATGGTGGTGTTATCTCACCTCTACTCTGGCTATTGGTTATGAATAAAATCCTAGTAAGACTAGACAGGGAGGGAATCAAAGTGATTGCGTACTCGGCCGATCTGGTGATTTTGGTCTAAGGATTATTTCCTTCCGTGATCAGTGAGATCATGGAAGAAGCTCTGGGTAAGGTAAGGTGGCCTCAGTGCAAATCCAGATAAAACTGAGTTGGTGCTATTCACCAGGAAAACCAAGATACCAGACTTTAACCTTCACCGCCTCAACGGTCAACCGCTTCAACTCTCCTCCAAGGCAAAGTATCTTGGTGTTATCCTCGATTCAAAGCTGAGCTGGAAACTCAACATAGGAAACCGGGTGGAGAAAGCCCGTCTGGCCTTCTACGCCTGCAAAAGAACCATCGGCAAGAACTGGGGACTGTGGCTGTACACTGCAGTAATATGTCCAATTCTCAACTACGGGTAGCTAGTGTGGTGGCCCGCTCTGAGTAAGGACTATAACATAACTAAACTCAGTAGAGTTCAACGAAGGGCGGCAATAGGCATCACAGATGCTATGCGGTCATGCCCAACCGATGCTCTAAACGTGTTACTCCACCTCCTACCAATCGACCTTTACATAAAAAAATTGCATCAAACAATGCCGTCAGACTCAAAGAATCTGGGCGCTGGACTGCGAAGCCGTACGGGCATAGTAATATCCTGGGACAGTTACCAAAGAAATTGGTTACGTCACTAACTGACTTCATCACCCAAAACTGAGCTACACGAAAGGCTTCTCCGTTGGTTTCCCAACTAGAGAGGAGTGGAATGGTGCAGTGGAAACAGACTTCGACACGATAATATTTGCCGACAGTTCGAAAATGGACTGCGGGGTCGGGGCAGGAATATTCTCAGATAAACATAATGTCGCTAAGTCCTACTGCCTACCGGACCACGCTAGCGTCTTCCAGGCGGAGATACTGGGGATCCGTGAGGCTTGTCGGACATTAAAACACGACTTATCGCCAAAACGCAACATCGTTATTTTCACCGATAGCCTAGCCGCAATCAAAGCACTAGATTCGGCTACCATGTGCTCTAAACTAGTACAGTAATGCCGTAAGGAACTAGCCGGTTTAGCGGAGCGGCTCAAATTTACTGTGCTCTGGGTCCCGGGGCATGGAAATAAAGTGGAAAATGGGCGGGCTGGTGAACTAGCCAGAAGGGCTCCGCTATTTCCGGCTCTCTTGCAGAACGTTCCTATAGGAGTTGTCAAGGAGGACATACTCTCCCACTTCCAAGCAGCGACTAACTCCAGATGGAAAAGCCTAACTACCTGCGCCATATCTAGGAAGATGTGACCATCTTACAACCGAGCCAAGTTAGACGAACTTCTATACAAGACCCGGGCAGACATCTCCAGAATCACGTGGATTAGTACAGGTCATTGGCCAATCGGAGATCATGCAACCAAATTGGGCATTCCGTTCAATGAACACTGCCGCAGCTGCCAGGAAACTAATGAGCGAGAGTCGCTTGTTCATTTCCTTTGCGAATGTCCGGCTTTAGCTAGAGCCCGAGAGCGAGCACTAGGCAAACCCTTCTACGGGGACCTGAAGGAGATTTCGAGGAAAGAAAATTGGAGAGTTATTACTCTTCCTAAACAGCACAGGATGGTTATAACGATCAATTTTCCTCACACTCATCTTTTCAATTCCCCAGTCACAACAACTCCTAACATCCGGGTTTAATACAAGTTTGTGGTTCCAGAACGGCCATTGAGCTCTGTCAAGGCTGCCACTTAAACCAACCAACAAGATACAACATACAAGATACAAGATACAAGATACAAGATACGAGATACAAGATACAAGATACAAGATACAAGATACAAGATACAAGATACAAAATACAAGATACAAGATACAAGATACAAGATACAAGATACAAGATACAAGATACAAGATACAAGATACAAGATACAAGATACAAGATACAAGATACAAGATACAAGATACAAGATACAAGATACAAGATACAAGATACAAGATTCAAGATACAAGATACAAGATACAAGATACAAGACACAAGATACAAGATACATGATACAAGATACAAGATACAACATACAAGATACAAGATACAAGATACAAGATACAAGATACAAGATACAAGATTCAAGATACAAGATACAAGATACAAGATACAAGACACAAGATACAAGATACATGATACAAGATACAAGATACAACATACAAGATACAAGATACAGACCAAATGATCAGCAGATACAAGATACAAGATAAGTAATAGCTATAGGCCTGTAGAAGAGGTCGCTTAAAGCTAGGATATCGCTGCATACTTGCCGTTGTATGGAGTTTCATTCCAATTTCACGTATAATTGAAACGTACAAGGCAACTAATTTCATTTAGGAAAGAATCGAAGGATGGAATGCATTCTTTAAGTGTCCAATCATCAGGACACTTAAAGAATAACTTGTTTTCTATTCCGCTATTATCTCGTGCAAAATTTCAGATCTAATATTCGAATTTTGGTACAATTTAAGCTATACGAAAATAATTTTAAGAAATCCTTTCTTAGATTTATTTTGTGTTTGTAAACAAGTTTGGAATTTTCAGATTGAGCAACCTGAAAGATTAAAAAATTCGCACGTAAGCCCAACGATGTCTTCCTCTTTTCGCAAATCCTTACAACACCATTCAACCGTCAAGTTGTTAAATCTTTCGACAATGTGAAACATTTTGTAAAATTCCAGATGAGACACTTTAATCGAGCCCTTGAGTCCTCTATCGCTCGATGTAAAGAACAGCAGCTTCTCGACTACACGTGTTCATGTGTTGTTGGGAAAAAATCCTTTTCTTTTCCGGCCACATATACACGACTTGAAAACAACATATTAGGTGCTTTTCTCTAAAACTCGAAAGAAACGTTCCGAGCATTTTTCTACTCCACCGCATGGTATTTCGGGGTTCGACTCTAGTACGTACTTGAAATTTACACTTCCTTCCCTGAAACACATCCTTTTGATACCGCGCTTGAATACGTCATGTCATTCACTTTACGGTCCAATGCTATACCGTATACTATTGCAGCTAGACAGGGTGTAGTACGTCCTAGAGGAGCGTAAGAGGCCACTTTTAAAACGGTTATGGATCTAGCGACTATGAAAAAAATTCGATGTTAGATGGGACTTTTGTTCATCGGCTTTCGACGCTTTCTAAGTATACCAACGCTCGACAAGAGCAGGGTTGATCCCTGGCACGTATGGTACAGGAAAAGCCTCATTCTTGTCCTTCACTTTTGAGATTTCTTCGCCCTTTCGATGACTTCTATTGGCCACAATTTCATCCAACTCCTGCCTTCCCAGGTCTTTCATATATGCATAAGTGATTTTGTAGCTTCAAGCTTATTATAATGCTGAATGCTCTGCAGTGAACATATTTTTCAAGGCTGGAATCTCTTCTTGCCATCTTGTTGAAATTTTCATAAGAACGTGATGTAAATCCGGACCTTCTCTTTAGCGTTTATTCTCTCAGTTAAGACCTAATCCCATGTAATCTACTTGGTAAGTATAGAAAAACCAGATAGAATGAAGCCCCTATAGATAGGCAACCCGTTGTAGCTACATCAAAAACAGGGATGCAACTGAGAAGGATGTAAGCGATTATAAGGTTGAACTTAAACATATTCATGGAGTTTAATCGCAACACAGGTTATGAATAACAAACGTAGACAATTTACACAAAAAAAACACACAATTTAAAATTCGCGATAAGAAAAAGTAAAATTTCAGGAGGGCGTACCTTTGGAGTGTTCCCTACTTATCATCTCTTTTTACAACTTCAATACAAAATTATAATCGATTTTATAAATTTATGAGCAAAACACTGTAAACACGCTGAATTCCAATTGAGGCGCCATAGGTAAAAATTTTGTTTAATATTCGACTATGGTTGTTTGTTTCTGATTAATGGCGATGTTAGGATTTTTCGTATTCAGACGGTATAATTACAGGCAAAATAATGAACAAAATAGATTGAGAACAACATAAACATACAATGAGTTTATGCTTAATTTATTGCTAAAGAGAACGTTCTGGTGCGGCTGGTAATTAAACACAATTTTTTCCCGGCAAACATTGTAGTCATTCATTACCAAAATATTAACTATCCACTTTCTCAAAAAAAAAAAAAAAGAATATATTTTAAAGGTATGTATGAATCATTTGTGTTCAATTAAATTAGTATCGTTGATCGAACAACAGTTACCTATTTTTTACTCTGTAATATTCGCTTTTTTGAATCGTTGTGCCCACACTATTTTCACGATGGGACAATTAAATGAAAACAATGAGTCTGAATTATAATTATAATAAGCAAAATTAATTAGATACCAATTTTATTTGGCGAAAACCCGAAAGGATGGAAAGCTAAAAACTTACGACTATATAGAGCCACACCAGAGGCATCCCAGAAAAAATTTTGATAGGGGTACCAAGGTACGGAGTTGTGGGTGGATTTCTTTATTTCAGAAATGGCTTATGCTTGGAAGTTGAAACTTAGGACGTATATGTATATCTACTAAAGGAGGAATTGGAACAAAGAAAAGTTTAGATTTTCATTGGGTACGTTGGTGCTGCAAACAAAATTTCCGCATTTTCATAAATTTTTAGGCATGTCTAATTTTCAAATTGATTTCAGTTCTGCGGGCTCTTTATATGTAGAAGCGCCTAGAAACATTTTTCGATATCCAACCGCTATGCGGGTAAAAAGTGGTTCTGTATGTTTCACGAAATCCGATAAATCTTGTTGGTCTAATGAGATATCGAATTCGCTTCTAGGGACTTAAAATATAGACGGGACAAAACCGATTTCAGATTTTTCGATATTCAACCCCCTAGACTGTGTAAGGTATTGTACAAGTTTTTACGAATTCCAACAAATCTTTTAGGTTTAATGATATCAAATTTGCTTTTACTGCTATGGGCTTTATATACAGTGATCTAAAAATTAATTTCAGGATTTTGGTATATTCAACCCCTAATAGGGTGTAAAATGATTGTAAACGCTTTACGAATTCCGACATATAATTCACTTTTTTACTTTTAAGAACGTTCTATATAACTGCTTAAAAACCGCGTTCTAAATTTTTCCTTCGCATTTAATTTAACTCGAAAGTTGAGAATATCGATATTTTATCCTCTACATTTTTTTGATATTGAAATAAAATCTGCCAATAGTTTGGGCGCAAATTTATTATTTTTTGGTAGAAATCCGGAACGCTCTTTATGCTGAGATTTAGTGTAGGTAACTATGCCACTGACAGCTTGAAGTATAACTAGGAGGCTATTTGGAACGTTTTTTTTTGGGTTGTCAGTCGAATCATAGCCTACACCGCATGTCAGTATAAAAATTATATACAAATACAAATAAAATTTATTGAGACTTTAAAAACAAATGAAATATACAACGAAATATATACAATGTCTGACAGCGAGTCTAAAAAGGTCAAACAACAAATATTACTTTAAAATTCGACCGAAGTCAATCAATGGTGACAATTAAAAACAATAATTCTAAATGTAATCGCCATCTGCTCACATGGCTTAATCAGCTTGAAAATGTTTAAACTTAAATTAATAAAATATCTTAAATTAAATGAAAAGTAACTTAACTAAGAAACTAATAATAAAAAAAATTAATAATAATAAAGAAAAATAATATTAATAATAAGAAACAAGGAAAAATAATGAATGAAATTAAATAAACTTAAAATGTAGTTATATTAAAATGATGTGATGAAGTGGCAGATCGGTGGCAAAGCTGAATAAGAAGAAAACTAAATACGTCAACCGAGAACGCTTGTTTATGGATGGTTATACCTTTAATAATTACATAATACCGAAAAACCCCTCTCATAAAATCTGTATATATGGAACTAGCCTCAACTTAAAATATTATTAATTTTCGCATATTTTTTATTAATTGAAATTAAAAAAATGGAAATTAATAAAAAATTCTGCCAACAGTCTTTTTTCTGCGCAACTTTATTATTTTTGCGATTATATAAAAAGTCTGCGGAAGTGAAAACCAATCTGATATCTCATCAATCCTAAGAAATATATCGAAAGTCTTACGTCCCCTTAGAGTTGAATATCCAAAAATCTTGAAATTAATTTTTAGAAATATGTATACATAAAGAAAGCCCAAGGAAGTGAAAACCAATTCGATGTCTTATCACTCCTTAGAGATATGACGAAATTCGTGATAATGTGTTCAACCCGTTTATACACACTTAGGGGTTGAAAAAAGAAAAAACTTGAAAACGAATTTTAGATGATTATTAAACAAGCCCGTGGAAGTAAAAAGTTATTCGATATCTAATCAGACCAGAGGGATACGGCCCAAAAATCTTTCAATTTGACTTGAAAGTTAATGAAGACTTTACACCACCTTGGGGTCGAATTTAAAAAAATCCTGAAAACACTTTCTAGGTATTTATATGAAGAATCCGTAGAATAAAAATGAATTCAATACTTGGGAAGACCTAATAGATATGACGAAAATCGTGAAAATATATGCATTCCATTTTCACAGATCATTTGTTTTGCCCCCCTTCCGAACGCCAATGGATATTTGAATTTTTTTAAATCAGAATTACTTCTCTACTTGATTTACATATAGATTCCGAGTTTCAACTTTGTAGCATAAGCCGTTCTATAGTTCGGAAAAACACCCCCCACCCCCGCACAAACATCCTTCTACTATAGTTCTATCTAAATAAAAAGTTTCAGATTTTGATGATTATGGTTTCTCCAGATATAAAAATCGGAAACTTTTTCCTTTTCAGCCTCCCCCTCGCCTACCCTCACCCTCTACACCCACACCAGAATTTTTTTCTGCTAGGCATACTTCCGGTAAAAAAATTAAGCATCTATCTTACACTGTTCTTGAGATATGAAAAATATGAATATATATGAAAAAAAATCAATTTAATAGCTGATAGAGTTTGGGAGCTATAAGCTTTCAAACGATTTTTCGTACGGCGGACGGTGGCGTCGTACAGACGAAGTGGAATTTTTTTTTGCTTTTTTGGTGCCTATTAGTCAGGAAACGTGGACAAAATATTTTTCAGGGTAGCAAATTTTTTTTTTAAAAAATCGATAACAATATTTTATTATTAAAATAATAAAGTAAACTTAATTTTTGACAATTTTTTATTAATGAAATAATAAATAGCATCTAATTTTTTTCTAGCCGAGGTCAATTCTGTAGGCTGGATTAAAATTATAACACTATGATTTCTATAACAAGCCACTTTTTCAACACGGACTTAATTTGTTCCGCATTTTTCTTTTATTTTAATTAAAAAAAACATTTGTGATTTGTAGTGATTAAAACCAATCTACTGAAATAATTTATTTTATGAATATTTTTTATAATAAATTATTTTGAATGAAAAACAAACAAATTATCGGTAATGGAACACTGCTGTACGATTTACTAACTTCATACAGAAATGCTCTGAGTTTTTTCCATAAATTATTTATAACTTTATTGGAAAATTATTTTAGAATGTGATTAGAACACCATTCCAAGACGTTAATCATTTCTGACTTCACTTAAATTTTTGGAAACATAAATACGAAGAAATTTCGAGAAAAACAATAAATTTAAATAAGTCTGAAAATATTAAGTCTGATCGCCAAATCGTAATAAGTACATATTTCGGAAAATCATAATAATTTATGGTTTCATTATTAATTTTGTAAGTAGGTGGATAATATCCAATATCTCACTGTGATTTCGACAAAATCCGTTAACACTACTCCCATTAATGCAATCATAACTGCTATTATTTTAAATAATTCCGAGTTTATTCAATCTATTCCTAGAACGACTATTCAATCTGACAAAACATTGTAAACAATTCCATCATCAGCGTCTGAATATAAACGCAAATGATTTCACAAGCAAAAATTTCTTGTTTTATTTTGAATAAAATTAAGATAGAGTACCAAGGAGGAGAGTCACTTCAATTTCTAAACACCCCCGTACCGAGATTGAGCATAATCTTATATCGACTTCTGTATAAAATAGGCCTTTAATTCCATCATCAGAAAGCAAATTACACACATACAAGCGTAATTTCGACGCGACTCTGGATTATCTGGAATTTAATTTTCTTTAAAAAGTGCTCGAACAAATTTCAGTATGAAGCTTTTGTGGATGAAAAGAAAAACACTGAATAGAAAATTTACTTAAGTCGTATACCTATGTAAATTTTGAAAAGAAAAGTCAAGCTGGGAAAAGTTTTCTGTTACAACAAGCCGCCCTGTTAATATCATTTTATTTATTTCATTTTTATCAAAGTGCGGTTATACACTTGGTTTCATATCGGATTTCATACAACCATAACACGACTCTTATTGAGGCAAGTGATTCCTTTCGATTCGATTACAAGATTCAAGCGATTGCATCAAAAATCCGATAAAACCGCGAAACTTATCTCTCAATGATTTATTCAGTCAGTCTCTGTTTATGTCTACAAGATTCAGTTTTGATTCAAAATGTATAATATCATAAAGTTCATTCAAGATGTGACTCAAATATGGCTCGTATCTAATAAATAATCCAGCTCGGTATCATCTTCGGATTTCCGATATAAATATTTACTTAATCGTTTTGGTATGCCGCGGAAAAAAAAAACGACAAAAATCTTAAGAGGTTCTCACATGCTGTTCTTATGACCTCAACCGGCAAATATCCGATCAGATAAGCAAAGTATTATCGTTGAGATTACTCACTCGAAATTGAATCGCGTTGTTTTTTTTGTATCCGGATTGTATTGAACAAAACACATCAACTTACCTAGAACAAAAAAGAAGTCATTAATAACAAATTTTATACCAAAAGTAAAACATACTCGTATAACGTATCAAAAATCGGCTTTAAATCAATCGAAAGCTGTAAAATTAGTGCTATTATACGAGCGACATTAAAATATTGTTATACGTCGATTTTTTGTGTAGGAAAGAATAGATCAGGATTGATGGCGATAATAAATTAATCTAAGCTATAAATTGTATCGAATATACGAAAAACAGATCATAAAATATTTTATCAAAATTAATAAGGAATCTGCAGGGGAGTGTCCCCGGGACAGGGATAATCAATTTCAGTATTGCGCCATGTGGTTTGAAATTAACAATGTTTTTTTGATGTAGGTATAGCGAAGTGATTATAAGAACAACATTAAATTGTTGCGAACGCCCGCGGTGGAATTTTTTTTAGGTGTCTTCTTATTTTGAATCATAATATTGTTGAAAGTTATGTGATTTTTCAGGAAAAAAGATATACCAATAGTTGAACCGTAAATTATCAAGACACTGTTAATACGAAATATAGTAAAATGACACCATACAGCTAACGAATTTTCACAAATGCTTTTAGATCGTTCAAATACTCATAGAGTTTCACCCGTTGTTACTTTGAATACTCGAGTACTCATTCCATTGCATCGTTTCGTTACTATAATTGCATTGCTGCTTCTTTTTTTATATCTAAGTACTTAACTAGTTACATGCAGCACGATTTTGTACATTCAACATAGCATCACTTCATTACTTAAGTTAATTGAGTAGTCACACTTGTATTCGAAGGATCAATATGTTTCAGTACAGTTCAGGAAAGGTCGCAGCTCTAAGAACGGCCACGCTCACTAGACCCATTATTCCAGTAACTAACCATGCAAATTTATCAATTTGTGGCTTTAATTACTAATCGCATTGCTTCAGTTACTCCAATACCAGTTTCTGCTTTTTTCTACTCAAATATCGATGTTATTAGATGTAAGGCAATATATTAGATATTGTTACATGTACCCTGGCAGCCCGCACTACGCAATGACATCAGTTTCCAGTAAAAAAGCAACGCCTCCCAATATTCAACGAGTAGACTTCTGTATACTTCTTGAAAACTATTCTTCTTGACTCTTCTCGCACGAAGAAGATACTTCTGACAAGTTCCACATACAATACCGAATATTTAGGAAAGCTTTCGACTCAACACATCCAGCATTTAAGCACGACAGAGTTTGCAGTCAGACACAGTTTTTAGTACACAGCGAGACGACGATCAGCTTCTACGATAAAATATTTGTAAAACGATTTGGATTTTTAGAGGCGTGATCAAGTTGCGATTACTAATGTTATAAATTATTGTTTTTCTTGATTTTAAACGAGTTTTACTTGAACTCTCGCAGAACCCCTTGCTCGCTACAATATCTTTGCTTATTAAATTTATAGCCATAAATATTATGACAATAGTTGTTAAGAGTTTGTTCAAATTGAACCACTGGAATGGTTGATTAGTACTCTAACCACAAGAATAATAAATATATACAATAAAATAAGCTTCGAGCAATCCGCACCATATCGATTATCTAAGATTTGTGCTCATCATTTTAATTATTAATCCGATCCATGAATATCATTAATTCCAGTGCAACAAACAATTTCAAAATCTTATTGTAATTAGGTACCATTGAAATTCAAGAGTAGAGTTGAATTTATTTGTCTAGCAACGATACGGTGAGAGATCCAGGTAACTATAAAATGAACTTAATCGTATCCACCTTGTGCATGAGTTTAAATTTGAACCGATTTGTTGATTTAAAGTGTCTAA
This sequence comes from Beris morrisii, assembly GCA_951812415.1. NCBI lineage: Eukaryota > Metazoa > Arthropoda > Insecta > Diptera > Stratiomyidae > Beris > Beris morrisii. Next base: position 25,086,173 of record OX638311.1, read on the forward strand.
TTAGAGCATCACTTCGGGCTGGTAGAAGCGCACTAGATATGTCAATAAATGAACAATTCACCACTAATTAGAAAATAGTTATAGAGCCTTACACTACGTATGCACTTCTAAAAATTAGAATAGCTTGGAATATCTATAGAGAAGTAATAGGCACAGAAATACTATGAAATCGGTAAATAGTACACAATGTCCAATTAAATGAGTGGAATTTGGGCCCATATCAAATCAATTATATCAATTACTATTGTGCTTGGAGTGTTTGTTGTGGTAGTTTATTTAACGAACGTATATATTCTAAAATTATCGAGCATATCAAATATCAAATGGATAAATATGCTGCAAAAATTTAGGGAAATTGTTGAAAAATGGTAGTTAAAGCAAAAATAGGTCAGATTTTAATTGGTGTATGGAGGTGGAAAAAAAATTTTCTGTGACATGGTTTTATTTTAACATTTTCACGAATTTCGTTATATCTTTTAGGCATGTCGAGATATCAAAATAGTTTTAATCTAGAGCGCTCTTTATATAAGCGCCTAGAAACATTTATCCAAATTGTTTGGTATCTACAACTCCTAAGGAAGTATAAAGTGATTGTGCACAATTTCACGAATTCCGATATATTTCTTAGGTTTAATGAGATATCAATCTCGCTTTAAGTTCTAAAGTCTTTGAATATAATTGGGAAACCCCCGATTTAAGCATTTTATTATTTATATTTATCCCATAAAGGGTGTACGGTATTGTTCAGGTTTTCACGATTTACGACAAATCTCTTAGGTTTAATGAGATCGAATTCACTTTTACTTCTATGGGCGCTATATACATATAATGATCTAAAAATTAATTTCAGAATTTTATGATATTTAACTGGTGTAAAATGTTCGTGTACGTTTTACAAATTCCGACATAACACTTAGGTCTGATGAGATATCGAATTGTTCTTTACTTTAAATAGCTTTCTATATAATCGCATAAAAATCGGTTTTCGGATTTTTCATATTGAACCACTAATGGGTTATATCGATAATTTATTCTCTGTCTTCTTGTAATTAAAAAAAATAAAAAATAAAAATCAGTCAACAGTCTGGGAGCAACGTTACTATTTTAGGTTGAAGAAGTTCAGAACGTGTTTCATATTGAGATCAGATGTAAGTTACTATGACAAATGTTGAAACAATTATTTCCAAAATAGATATACCATAATTTAGAAATGTGTAAAATTTCGCAATACCTGCGTTTGCTTGTTTTCTGCATAAATATTTATTGGTAAAGTTGTTTTTATCATCTCAAATGCTTAGAGGAGCTCGAACTTTTTTTAAAATTTTCATTTTCGGTGTCAAAGCGGTCTATGACAGCAACCGCATACGTACTCCGACTGGAAGCAGTTGTTAATCTACCATCGTAAAAATTATCCCAACCCATTTTAACTTTACAATTTGAAAAACTTTCATTGAAACAGTGTCGAAACTGGTCCGAAATGGAGCTGTTTTACTACTGGTTTATAAATTTAATGAAACGTTTTCATTGTTTGTGGCGATTTTTCTGAGAGTCAAATACCACGTGGTACCTCTTTTAAAAGTTAATTAATATATTAAATTCCATGAGGTTTTTTCAATTCCCATTTTCCTCGCATTATTCATATCACCAAATTGTAACTCATTAACTTCTTGTGAAAACTAAACAATAATCACGAATTGAAAAGGCCATCGCATTATTTAATATATCTTAAAATATAAAAAATGTAATATGGAATAATAAAATTCAATCTAATCTAATCTAATATATTAAATATTGCGGCCTCTGTAGGCGAATACATGTTCATCAACTGCGTCCTTTGGTCATAAATGTTCTCATTGTTGAAACTATGAAATCGAAGCGGAATTACCCTATGCCAGAAACAAATTTCGTTCATGTTGTTACCTTGCAAGAAATTCAACAGCTTAAAGACTTCCTTGCAAGAAGCGGTTTTTTTCAACTAAAAGGGTTTGGGAACAGTATTTTATAGTATAAACCGCTTTAGTATCAACCATACTTATCTGAGCATATTTAGAAAAAATAACACATTTTCTTTAACAAGCATTATTCAAATTCAAATTAAAATTTATTATCGTGAACCATATGATTACATGTACATTTAGTAGTAATAATTTTGTGATCAGACTTGTGCCCAAGGGCGTCCTTAAGGGGGGCAAGAAGGGGCACTTGCCCCCTCCTGTATTCTACCAATCTTCAAAATAATAAATATCATAAAATGAGAAAGGGTATAATTTTGCAATGAAATGTGAATCAACTGTTTTGCTCACTTCTTCTGCTCTCCAGAAGTCGTTCAAATCCGGCTCGACAGACTAAAAAATGTTCGATTATTTTACAAAGACAGAATTTATTACATTTTCTTCGAGAATTTAATTATCGTGGAAGTGGACATGGATGTGTAGTTGTTATACGGTCATTGCAAAAGTGAAACTTTATTAACTGGATAGTGACGTGATGTCAGCTGAACTTATAAAGACTGAAATTTAATTTAATTGTAATCAGTAGTGCTATAGTATCAACACAATTTTCGAATGAAGTGCAAGAAATTATATGAAATTAAAGTATCAATTTAGTGCTTTTCAAGATTTCTTTGATGGTTCGCTCTTATCCCAAAAATGTATGGTATATAGCTCATGAAATTTTTTTCAGAAAATTAATACTTAAATTTTAAACCAAAACGCATAGATAATGCAGGATACCATTTTCACTCTCACAGATTCAAATGAGCTATAAAGGATGAAAAAAGATCCCTTAGAGAATAGCAAACCCTTGCTTCCATCTGTATTACACTAAAAAAAATTAATTTCCAATCAAATGTGGCTTAAAAATTTCGCAACTTAGGTTCCCGGTAAATGTATGGCTTATTACTCCTGCCTTTCATAGGTAGCTGGTTAAAATCCGGCTCGACGGATCAACAAATTCTTTTCTTTTATGAAATCATTTATGAAAATTTACCTACCAAGCTCAATAGTAAGTAAAAGCAATTTCATTTACAATATGTAATGATAGGTTTATTATAATACATTTTATGAAATTACAGCATTCATTTTGTGCTTTGTGAAATTGTGTGTGTCCGATCGCGCAAGGGTAGCAATTATGATTGGCATAACTATTTCTGAGTCTTTAGGTCGACTGAACTTTTTAATAATCTTTTTGCGAGACCTTAGATACCTCCTTTTATTTACTTGTATAAATATTATTAACAGGATTTCCCTTCTAAGCCTTGAATTTGACCCTCCCTGATATTTTTTTTATGGGCGCCCTTGCTTGTGCCTCTACAACAGTGGTGTGAATCTTAACAACAATGGCTGTAGTGAAATAAAATAATGAGATTGACTTGAAAGAAAAATGGTTAAGAAAAACCTTCGAAGAACTAAGCCAGGCATTAACAGCACAAAATAAAATAAAGAAAAATAATTAAACTACAAACTAAATTTAAAGATGATATTACATGAGAGGCGCGAATGAATATATAGGTTAGATAGAGATAATTAGAGGGTTATCTATAAATTGAAGTTTGAAAATAAAGTTTCTATATAAGTTTTCGAAAAAGTCAGCGGCTAAAGGCATGTTAGACGGTTCATGCAGTAAGCTAGTGGAGAAGTGCCATGGTTAACAAGCATTATAAATATTCCAATTACCCACGGTTATTCAATTTTGTATTTAAATAAAACACAGAACAATTGAGATAATTTCCAAACGTTGCTCGTTCGCGAACTTCGCCATGATAAAAATGTAAACCTTGACTGAAGTTTTGACATTGACAGACCAGCAAAAAAGTTTAATGGTGCGTTTGTATTAAAATACAAAATTGTTATGTACCTATTGAATAACCCTTCATAAGGAAAAATGTTAAACTTTCTTTAACAACTAATAAGCTGTTTTTTCAACTCTTGTGTAGGCGAATGCAAAATTCTTTACGGGTTACAACGAATTAGTATGGTCAGGAAGGTGATCTTTATATGGGCGATTTTAGTGAGTAAGTTAAGCAGTTTTTTTAAAAGTGATATTTAGTTATTATACGAGAAATAACTCCAGTTAGAGCATAATGAGCAGTAGCCACGAGCTTCTGTTTCTGAATTTTTGAGTGGGATTTCGATGGGTTATGAACCAACGAAAATAGTATCAGTTGACCAACGCGTTCAGATAAGACACTGAGCTATTAATGAATTCACTATAACAATTACGACCCCCATATAGTCACTATATTAAATAATTTACGCAATATGATGTACTGGAAGCCTTTTAGACTTACTTGTGGACACTTCGTTTTGCAATTAGGGGAATAACTGGAAAGATAGTAGCTAAATGCTAAATCAAGACAAAGGCGAGGATATGATCATTTCTTCCAGCATTTTTTACCTTTTACTCTCAATTTTTTTAAGCCAGATTATCAGTTGATATTAGTGGAGCTGACCAAACAAATTTCTTTTGATTTTGATCGGACGCACGCATATTGAACTGGAAGGCGTTAAAGAAGGTTCAATTTTAAATTATCCCAACTATAGGAGAAGCAACATAACCTGCTGCAAGAAAAACTTCAATTAAGGAATTATGAGACGATAATTATACGTAACACCGATAAGTGTTTCATGTCACTACTCTAGAAGCTGAAATGAAAGTTTCGCAATTCGATTTCATCCTATCAATAGTCCGATATTCACACCGGCAACAATGCTATCAGTCAGATTTATGATCTAATCATGGTCCCGAGAAGAAAAGAAAGTTTGATTGCCAAAATGATTATATTTCGAATAACAACCGAACACAAACAAAATGGCACATTTCCCACTGGGAATTGAAATACACTACGTAGTCTGTACCAATTATGAAAGTAATCTAAGGGAAAAAGAAAAACTCATCAAGTTTAACAGGTGCTTCGCATTATGATCCATTGATGGCTCCGTTCTCCATCCCCCGATTCATCCACCCCGTCAACATTAAATTGTGTTTATCTTTTATGAAATGGATTTTTGGATGTACTTAAGTATATCGAAAATTGCGAACAAAATCTACAGAAAACAGCCAAAAAAAAACGGTCTGTCTGTAAGCAATTTCTCTGTTTACGTGCCTTTTCTAGATGATCCACTTTCTTCGAGTGCACACTATCTTTCTGGGTGTATTATACTAGACATTTTATCGGATCGAAACATTTTTACAAATGGTCCTTTTCTCTCGAGCGTTACTAGAAATTGGGAGTTTTTCGGTGTTTTTGTTTGCGGAAAATTCACAAGGAAAATCGATAGCTTGGAAGTTCTTTAGTCATGCCATTTCGAGACCGTAATGTAGATATTGTGGGGATATCGGCTCCTTGAGTGTAATGTATCTAAGTATTATTGCTTTTAGATTTCTATCGCTTTATTTTCAGTTGAAATTTTGAATAAATCGAGAAATTTTCGTCTGTTTTATGGTTATGCTGAGAAGTATGTAATAAAGACTTACGAACCAAACTTAAATCTTAATTTTGTACCATAATATGTTCGTAATGATATTTACAGTATATTAGCAAATGTATAATACAACGAATTGTCTCGACGTAAATCATCTGATGTTATAGTATTCAGCATAATTCTGTTTGTTTATCTAAAAGATATTCAAAGCTGCGAAAATTATAATTGAAAAGATAAACATTTCTGAGAAACAAACACATATCACGAGCTTTATTACATTGTTGTGATGTTACGAAATTAGAGATTATTGTGATGATCTTGGGGGGGGGATTTAAATGCGAGCTATGTCCTTAATTGCCCCTTATCGGAAAAGTAGCTTTTTCTCGTATTTGAGTGGGCCCCATTAAAACCATATTTCGATAAGTCAAGGATGTTGGAGAAGATATCAATTGTCTCTGTTGTGGGGTTTGGGGGCACGATCATTAAAATCGCATTCGATTACTTCTTTTTCCTTTTTTCTTTTTATATATAATATTATTATCAAAAAATTTGCTACTCTGTATTTTCACGTTTTAGGACTAGTAACCCTTATAAAAGAAAAAAAAAGTCCGTCTGTCCGCCGTACGCAATAGCGTTTCAAGGTGTGTAGCTCATATGCCCGTTTAGATTTTACGCTGAAATGATACCTCTTGTGAAGACGAGGAGGGAGAGCGTTATAAAAGAAAAAAATTGGTTTCTGGATCTCAGGAACCGCTTATGCTAATAGGGTGAAACTTGTATCTAACTTATGTAGAACTTCAATAGTGGACCCATTTGCACCACATTTGGACACCGCATCTCAGCATAAAACGCATTCCGGATCTACCCAAAAAATAATAAAGTTTCGCCCGGATTGTCGGCAGATTTCACATAGAGGATATCGACATAGATTCGTTCCGCACTTCTACCCAAAAAATAATAACGTTGCGCCTAGACTATTGGCAGATTTTTTTAATTGTTTGCAATATTCAATTTGAAATTGTTATTCCCTCCTTTTTTGTTAATTTTGAAATGAAAGTCACAATCGATGCGCTTTGGCTTAAAACGGTCATTTGTTGTATAAAATACACTTTTCATATACCTCTACATACGTAGATACTGCTTCTGCAATTTACGAATTGAGAATGCTATAGTGAAATTCTTCTGCTATGCAAACTTTATACTCGTACATTTTGAATTAATCTTGCGCCCACTGAAGTTGATAGCATCATCAATCGTACATAGGGTAAAGTACCCATTCCTGAGCCCCCTTAAGAAAAATTTTAAAATTCCGCATCTTGACATAACAAAATAATTTGGTTACCTGTTTTTTTTTTGTTCTTAGGATTATGTAAGCAGATATTAAACTAAATAATTAGTTTGACGTTTGCAAAGAGCATTTTTTAAAAAATTTAATAATAGTGAAAAAAGACCAGTGTGCCTAGTAATGAGCCCTTTTTTTCCAATACTGAGCCATGGAAGACCCAATACTGAGCCCCCCCAAAGAAGGTACGAATTTCTCTAGAACACAATTTTTAACGATGATATATATGTACATGGTGTCCGGTACTCCGTGCACAACCTTGTAAGTTTTTATTCCTTGATATATTTTGTGACAAAAATTGTTGTGCAGGGAGGATCGATTTTCAATATCCGTGGAGATACAGGGGGGTCAAGAAAAGTGTTTCGGACCTGTACCCTCACTCACTTAAAACGTTATATCTTGAAAACTAATAATCAGAATTCAAAGTGATATAGCTTGTTTTTCAGGGAATCGAATTACCTTTCATTTTTTGTAACTGCACCTGATCTTGAGATATTTAGTTCAAAACACAATTTCGCTACTTCTATTCTATTATAAAAATTTCGTGATCAATAGTTTTTCTCAGAAAACCCCATTATAAAAACGCCAGTTTAATTTAATATTATTGCTTCTAAAAGTTGACACTTGCATTGCATAAGTTTAATAATTAAGAAAAAATTATGATTCCAGAAATATTGCACTTTTATGCAAAAAAGAAGGACATGTTGATCTACACTTTTTGCTTGAACTGAAATAATTTAATAATAGTTTTTATGCTTTATTTCAAAATTTTTTATTCACAATAAATGTTCAAAATTACCACCTTTATTTTGAATGCACGTTAAAGCGCGTTTTGCAAGTGTTCTCTTTTTATTCATACTCCTCAACTCCTGCCTTAGTTCTGTTGCTGACGCATCGATCCTGATATTTAGATCTTTTAATGTTACTACTGCCGTTGCTTAGACAAGGTCCTTCATCTGTCCCCATACAAAGAAATCCATATTAGTAAGATCAGGAGATCTCGCAGGCAAGTGTATCGGTCCATTTCTACCGATCCAGCGATTGCTATAATTGGATTTTAACCAACAATCTGTGATTTATCAACCGTAATTAGCTGGAGCACCATCGTGCTGGTAAAACATGGAAGCCAATCGTATCAGTGGAATATCGTCCTATAAGTCTTGTAGATCATTTGTTAAAAAATGTAAGTAATTGGAACTATTTAGAGTAGGCGGAAGCCTAATAGATCCAATGAAATCGTCGCAAATCACACCTGCCCATAAATTGATAGTAAATCTGTGCTGAAATGATGCCACTCTTATTGTGTGTAGATTGCTCTGAGCCCACGTATGGAGGTTGTGGAAGTTTGTGATACAGTCTCTGGTAAATTGGGACTCATCCGTCCAAAGAATGTTGTTCATAAAATTCTCGTCATCTATTTGTCGTTCAAGGAGCCAATTGCAAAACTCCATCTTTTTGGGCAAATCAATGGGTTGCAGCTCCTGCACTGGTATGTGATGGTAATGATGCAAGCGTTGGATACTGATGAATGGATCATTTTGAACTGCATGCAGTATTCTTTTATCGATCTGAACAGCGATTATCGGCGTAAGGTTTGCATTTACTCTGCTTGTCCCAATGGTGCCAGTTTGCCGAATACTTCTGTAAACGTATTGAAATATTCTTCTGTCAGGTGTCCGTCGATTAGGATATATCTGGTGATACAGAGATCGCGCCGCTAGTGCATTTCCCTGCCACTCTTCATAGATGAACATAATGTCTCCATATTCTTCATTCATATTCCTATGATGTTCAGTTACGTTCTCACTGGAACTTTAACAGATTCTCATACAAAATTTCCGGTTAAGGTTAAAGTTAAAGTTTAACTGACGATCGTAATAATGGTCCTAAATTCTACTGATACCTTCTAGTTTTAGCAATGTAACTGAAACTGATCAAAATATGAAGGTAGTTTTGCTTTTTATTTTGTTAGGTACCCCATTAAAAAATACAAAGTCCTGTACCCAGTTTTGCTTACCACATAAAGGTAAGTGCATCACTTATGTTGAAACTCATTTACATTTAATTGATTTTCTCGATACTTAAAATATAAATAAATGGGCAATACAAATTCTTAAGTAGAACATAAAAAATAAAAATAATATGGCATTTTTATAATGGGGTTTAAGTAGAAAAATTTGTGTTTTGAAGTAAATAGCTCAAGATGGGGTGTTGTTACAACTAGAACTGTTACATGAAATGAAAGGTAATTCGATTCCCGGAAAAACAAGCTATAACACTTTGAATTCTGATTATTAGTTTTCAAGATATAACGTTTTAAGTGAGTGAGGGTACAGGTCCGAAACACTTTTCTTAACCATCCTGTATCTCCACTGATATTGAAAATTGACTCTCCCTGCAGGACAATTTCTGTCTCAAAATATATCAAGGAATAACCCCTTACAAAGTTATGCACGGACTTCGGGACACCCTATATAGATTTCATCTAGACTATAAAATACCCCAGGGCTCATTACTGGAACGCTATATTTTTCCATTAATTCAGTAGTGAGCCCCAGTATGGCTTATTATTAGAAATTATGAAATTTTTGATCCAGTAATGAGCCCCCCTTTGATTTCGCAAGAAATTCTTTAATTCCAGTCCTTTTTCTTTTAAATATGTAGGAAATGTATAAATCTATCAGTACAAACTATAGTAAAACCTAAGATTGAAATACGGTACTTATCTGCTGTTTGAATCAAAATGAAGTCCTTATACATTTGCACAAGAATAGTTAATTTTTCACATCACTAAGGAGGTCAGTCCCTTCGGCACGAAATATTTCTTCCGACAGAAGGAGAACCACATAGAAAGTGTATGTCGAACTAACAATAGAGAATAACGGCATTTAATGAAAAAAACAAAATTTAGCTAAACCAAGCATGTTCTTAGCTATTGGTGAAAATTTTGCAAAGAGGGCTCATTACTAGTGAGAGGGCTCAGGAATGAGTACTTTACCCTAGCATAAATACCCGCAGCAGTTCTTAAGCATATACGAGTATCCATGGAAGTTCAATTCACCGCTTAATCGCGATAAAAATAACTTCTTAGAAGTGAAGGTAATGTTAATCGCTAACTGATTTTATTTTAAAGAACTTCTCTAGATCTTAATTGCCCATTTCGCAGGTGTGAATTTTTTTTGGAAATTTTTGATTTTGCAAAAATTTTCTAATTTTATTGTTAAGAATATTTTTTATTATATTCTGCATTATTCAGTGATTCAGAATTTTTTAGTAAGAGAGGAGTTTTGAATTTTTTTTTTCGTTTTTTTTTCGGGAACTTTTTTTTGAATTTTGAAACCAATCCTAAAAATTTTTAAATACTTATTATTTTTGGACTAAGTATATGTTCAAAGTATCAAGTTGAAGTGTTTTCCAGTGAATTGTACTAAGCATTTAATTTTCGAAAAAAATTCTTTTTTGATTTTGAACCCAACAGAGATTTCGAATTAAGGGGGGACACTTCTTTATCGAGTCAAAAAAATCGATTTTTTGGAAATAACCTATTCAAGAATATTCTCTGAGTCTTCAGTCGAAATATGCAGTGTTTACGAGTTACAGCTTATAAGGCGGAGGGATCGTGTGACGAGTATAATAGTATTTTTATTCTTTCCAAAACTTTAAACACATTTTTCTCGAAACATCATTTTTCGATTTTGCGTACACGATTGAGAAAATTCTACTAAACCGATTTGGCTTTAAGACGGCTTATTTTATAGATAATTAAATTCTCTACTAGACGACGTTTTTTTTTTGAAAAACAATTTTTACATATTTTTTTCATATTTTAAAGTCGGTTTTTTTACCGAAAAATGCACTTTAAATTTAAAATTGTGTAAAAGCATGCAATTTCAACTTTTTCTTTAAATTGCTCGACGCATCTAGAAGCTAGCATCACAAACTTTACAAAAACTTTTTTTTTTTTGGTTCAGATTAAAATGAAGGACGCTAGAGTGTACACAGCTAGAAACGAGGCGATAATAACATCCATCCATTTGTAAATTAAACATAGATTTTTTAATTTGAAATAATCACACTGTGCCCTTGAATTATGCAATAAATTGTCATAAAAATTTCAAAGCGTTTATATAATAATTCTTAAAAATCATGTATTTTTCGACCATGTAAAGGAGGTTCCCCCTTTAAGGTAAGGTACGTTTTAAGACATTTTTAAGTCTAGGAAGTATTTTTCAACATTTTGTATTTGAGGATTTTTTTTTGGATTAGTAGCGATAAATGTATATTTTAAAATTTGGAATTATTTCTGAACAGCTGCTTGGTTTTTCGGGATTTAATGTTCAAGTCCTCGTTTTTGGGATTGTTTCAATAAGTCCAACACGAGATTATGATTTAAAACAAATCTTTTCTAGTATTTAGTGTTAGGTTTTTTTTTATACATTTTATATGCTTTTTTCCTGCATTTTGAATTTTGGAGATATTTTTCTGTAAGTTTTGGTGTTTTGGAATTTCGTTTTGAGATTTCTTTGAAATTGCGTTTCGGAATATATTTTCAAAAATGAATTATTTCAAAGTTTTCGTTCTGTGTGTTGACATTGGCATTTCGTTACCAAATTTATCTGAAGTGCGTAATTTTAGTATTTAAATTTGTTTTTAAGTCATTTCTTTCAGTTTCGTTATTTCCAAAATAATTTTCTGTTTTGTTTTTTTTTTAGTATTTGGTGTTGCCAGTTTCGATATAATATCAAATTTTTTATTTTGGAACAAATACCTGATTTTATGTTTACAATTCAGGAGTTTTCTGATTTTGAAGTTTTTACTTTTTGAAAATATGCTGTCTTTCATTTTACTTTATTATTTCAATAATAAAGTGTTTTTGGATTAAACTTAAAATTTTAGTGAGTAAGGAACATTTTGAGTATTTTTGAAATTTATTTTGAACTCCAAAAGTTTGTGTTTCAGTACCATTTTCGAAATCTTTAGCTTCAGTGGATATAAACCTATTTTATTTTCATTAATTTTTTTTAATTTCGTAATTTTTGTTTGCTATTTTGGACCCACCTCCATAATTTCTGTTTTAAGCAATTTTTTTGTTTCTGAATATTTTTTAGTTTTCGGTGGTCATCAATCTATGAATTATTTTCTACACTACTGGACTTTATTGTAACGTAGTTTTTAACCATTTTTTTTCTTATAATTTGAGAATATTTGTTCTGTAGTTGAGATATCGGAATTCAGTATTCGAGGGTTTCATGTGGAGTAAATACATTTTAAATTTTAGAATTAACCACGGAATTAAATATTTTTCGAAGATGTGTCTTTCATAATTTTAATTATATTTTGAAATTTTGTTTTTTTTGCTTTGTGTCTTTCAGACCATCTGATCAACGTTTCTTCGTAAGAAAGCTTTCACAAATTTAGAGGTCTACTAGATTTTTCGGCATTTATTTCCAAATTTATAATTTAGCTTTAATATTTAGGTCTTAGAATAGCAATTATATGCGAAATTATCACATAACATCCAAAATTCTCCAAACTGGATATTAGGAGAATGGCGTGTATCTTAGATATTTACTTTATTGATTACGGGAAGATAGGCGGCATACGAGTAAAATGAGTTCGGGGCGACATAGAAGATACCCGTAAGTTTATAAAATAAACGGCTTTTGTCTAGTTTGAAAACGAAACCTAATACTTAACACCAATTAGGAGCACAAGTCATTTACAAGAAACTTATTAAAACCACACATTTCTACAGCAAAAATTAAGCCATTAGAAACATGGGGGCAATATAACATTCAAGTGTAAAATTAGACGCTGTATGCTGCAATTTTCAGCTTCAAAAATCAATAGAAGCTACGACAAGAGCACTACAAGCCTGAATATCTAGGACTTCATGTCATTACGTACAACATTACACCCCTTTTTCCGCTATAGAACTTCCAGCCAATCGAATTATTATACACCAACGATAAAGTCCTTCCCGACTACACTTCCATAGCGAGTTATTTTAATGCGACGCACGACTTCCATATCAAAGTGCCTAATGTCGTCCATGGCACACAGGTGTCGGTAATTCTAGATTTTATAGACGGAACATGGCACGTTATTTTATGGAAGTTACAAGAACTCCGTCCTGGGGTTGGTTACGAAACATCAAATTTGCAAATTAACTTCAATTTACCTTCGAGTGTCATATTTCGGAGCCGGGGCAATTTTCGTCGTGCCTTCATGCGGCCAGATAACTCAGGAGAAGAACAAGACATTCTTGGGTCGTGTTAGTCGGTCTGTCACGATATCGTCTTATCAGATCGATTGGATCTGTTTCCCACGCCGTATGATTGCAGCGTACCTTCGACGGCAGCCTTCACTTCATAAAGTCGTTAAGTTATCGACGTATTGATCTTTTCTCGAAATTGCACTAATCCAGTTCTTCAGGTATCCCGATACGTCGAGTACTTGGCGCATTGATAGCCTGGCTAGTGAGTGCATTAATCCGAGACTCCAAGTGGATGATGGACGGACTTGTTGAGACTCCGCATGATGCTAGCCGGGGAATCAACCATCATCGGCTAGGTCAGCTAGCTCCTAGAAACGAGTTCTTGACATCGATAGGCTTTTCTTGTCTGCTCGTTCGTGACTAAACAAATTTGGAAGTCACTTGAAATAAACATAACCCCTTTTCTGAAAAACATACTCATCCGAGATTCATCTGAAGAGTGTGCTTTTCTTTTCTTTCGTTGATATCTAGAAAATGTTGTAATCCCGGGCGATGTTTCTCAAGTACCTACTCAACCGTAGGCTGTAGGCTCTACAGATGTCTGCACACTCGTGCCCAAACAACACGATAGCTATTTGCATTTTGTTCCAAATGAAATTCGACATAGGCAAATACAACGTAAATATGTTTTACGTTATGGAGTTTCAGTACTGCTCCCCTGTTGTCATTATCGGTTTTATAACAGATAAATTAAAGAACATTGTAAGCATGAGATATTTGAGGAAATAGCATGCCTGGATGGTAATTGATGATCCTAAAATCACTTTGGAAATTGAAAATCATTCAAGGTGGATCAAGAAAACAGGCACGTGTCTTCCGTATACATTTTGTTCAGAGAGAATTCTGGACCACTATCATGAAATTTCGTTCACCACAGAAAAAAAAATTTAATTTGACCATGCGAATCACTTCACTACTTTTACTACTTCACTTAGCAGAGAAACGATGTGGACAACTTGCTGTCGACTTTATTTTTCTAACTTCATCAAAACTTAAAATGGAAATTGATCACACCAATCGCATCGGTTCTCCTCTGGAATTCCTGCGGAACTACTTACCCCTCCCAGTACTGAAACATGTAGATTTATAGTGGAACATTTCCAGTCCTGACTAAATATCTGGCAATTTTAATTCATTCAGTACTGGACAGAGGTACCGCTTAGAGATGGGAAATTCGGATCTTTTCAATGAGCCGGTTCACCGGATCTCGTTCTTTTCATTGAACCGGCTCTTTGAGCCGGTTCAAAAGATCCAGGTGGATCTTTTGCACTGCCGTACAAGGAGACTGCAGATTAATATTGAAAAACCGAAAACTAATTTGAAAAAAAAAATTGTGAATAAATTATGAGCTTTAATGAAAATACTCAAAGTTGATTATTTTAAGGCAGTGCTGGGTATTGCGGGAAATAATAGGAAACTAGTTTTAAAAAATTTTGGCTCTAGTTCTGGATTTGAATATTAAGAGATTTTATCTCAAAGCCTCTTACATACTTAATTATTTTTAACCTTTCGAAGAGTGTATTCCCTAAAATTTAGTAAACACTCAACAATTATTGACTTATTTCCTTAATATATATCGTTGGAAAAATAATTGAAAAGGTTGCAAAGTAGAAATTAATGAGTTTCTTTAAAAGACATAAAATATTAAATGAAAGTGAAAATATTTCTATGGCAAGAGCGAAGCGCACGTCAGCCTAACATGAACGCGAAAAGAGAGTTTTAATCCCTTTAGCCCTGCAAATTTTTGAGGTAGCGATATCTTTTAATTTCGAATCGAGCGGGGAGTAAAACAAATTGAAATTGACTTAAAAGTGAAAATACCATTAATGAAAAATGTAATTTTTCATTTTGGAGTTTTGGAGTCCAGTAATACTTTTTCCTAAATATATCTTCCATCTCCTCTTTTCAATTTATAATCTTTAATATTCCATCTTTAATCTTTAATTTTCAATCTTCAATCTTCAATTTTCAATCTTCAATTTTCAATATTCAATCATCAAACTTCAATCATTAAACTTCAATCATCAAACTTCAATCATCAATCATCAATCATCAATCATCAATCATCAATCATCAATCATCAATCATCAATCATCAATCATCAATCATCAATCATCAATCATCAATCATCAATCATCAATCATCAATCATTAAACTTCAATCATCAAACTTCAATCATCAATCATCAATCATCAATCATCAATCATCAATCATCAATCATCAATCATCAATCATCAATCATCAATCATCAATCATCAATCATCAATCATCAATCATCAATCATCAATCATCAATCATCAATCATCAATCATCAATCATCAATCATCAATCATCAATCATCAATCATCAATCATCAATCATCAATCATCAATCATCAATCATCAATCATCAATCATCAATCATCAATCATCAATCATCAATCATCAATCATCAATCATCAATCATCAATCATCAATCATCAATCATCAATCATCAATCATCAATCATCAATCATCAATCATCAATCATCAATCATCAATCATCAATCATCAATCATCAATCATCAATCATCAATCATCAATCATCAATCATCAATCATCAATCATCAATCATCAATCATCAATCATCAATCATCAATCATCAATCATCAATCATCAATCATCAATCATCAATCATCAATCATCAATCATCAATCATCAATCATCAATCATCAATCATCAATCATCAATCATCAATCATCAATCCTCCATCCTCCATCATCCATCCTCCATCCTCAATCCCTAATCCCCAATCCTCAATCCTCCATCCTCCATCCGCCATCCGCTATCCTCCATCCTCAATCCTCAATCCTCAGTCCTCAATCCTCAATCCTCCATCCTGCATCCTCCATCCTCCACCCTCCATCCACCATTATTCATCCTCCATCATCCATCCTCCATCCTCCATCCTCCATCCTCCATCCTCCATCCTCCATCCTCCATCCTCCATCCTCCATCCTCCATCCTCCATCCTCCATCCTCCATCCTCCATCCTCCATCCTCCATCCTCCATCCTCCATCCTCCATCCTCCATCCACAATCATCAATCCTCAATTCTCAATCCTCAATCATCCATCCTCCATCCTCCATCCTCCATCCTCCATCCTCCATTCTCCATCCTCCATCCTCCATCCTCCATCCTCCATCCACCATCATCCATCCTCCATCCACCATCATCCATCCTCCATCATTCATCCGCTATCCACCATCATTCATCCTCCATCCTAAATCCTCCATCCTCAATCCTCAATCCTCAATCCTCAATCCTCAATCCTCCATCCTCCATCCTCCATCCTCCATCCTCCATCCTCCATCCTCCATCCTCCATCCTCCATCCTCCATTCTCCATCCTCCATCCTCCATCCTCCATCCACCATCATCCATCCTCCATCCACCATCATCCATCCTCCATCATTCATCCGCTATCCACCATCATTCATCCTCCATCCTAAATCCTCCATCCTCAATCCTCAATCCTCAATCCTCAATCCTCCATCCTCCATCCTCCATCCTCCATCCTCCATCCTCCATCCTCCATCCTCCATCCTCCATCCTCCATCCTCCATCCTCCATCCTCCATCCTCCATCCTCCATCCTCCATCCTCCATCCTCCATCCTCCATCCTCCATCCTCCATCCTCCATCCTCCATCCTCCATCCTCCATCCTCCATCCTCCATCCTCCATCCACAATCCTCAATCCTCAATTCTCAATCCTCAATCATCCATCCTCCATCCTCCATCCTCCATCCTCCATCCTCCATTCTCCATCCTCCATCCGCCATCCTCCATCCTCCATCCTCCATTCTCAATCCTCCATCCTCCATCCTCCATCCTCCATCCTCCATCCTCCATCCTCCATCCTCCATCCTCCATCCTCCATCCTCCATCCTCCATCCTCCATCCTCCATCCTCCATCCTCCATCCTCCATCCTCCATCCTCCATCCTCCATCCTCCATCCTCCATCCTCCATCCTCCATCCTCCATCCTCCATCCTCCATCCTCCATCCTCCATCCTCCATCCTCCATCCTCCATCCTCCATCCTCCATCCTCCATCCTCCATCCTCCATCCTCCATCCTCCATCCTCCATCCTCCATCCTCCATCCTCCATCCTCCATCCTCCATCCTCGATCCTCCATCCACCATCATCCATCCTCCATCATTCATCCTCCATCCTCCATCCTCCATCCTCCATCATCCATCCTCCATCATCCATCCTCCATCATCATCATCTCAAAGATCCGCGAACCTTAAAGATACAGGAGCCGTGATGATCCGCGAACCGCAAAGATCCGTCAAGATCTGTTGAGCCGTCGAGATCCGCGAACCGCAAAGATCCGTAAAGATCTGTTGAGCCGTCGAGATCCGCGAACCGCAAAGATCCGTAAAGATCTGCTGAGCCGTGCAGATCTGTTGAACCGTCGAGATCTGTTGAACCGTAAAGATCCGTTGAACCGGCTCAGATTCATTGAACCGGTTCAGTTGGATCTTCTGCTTGAGCCGGTTCATTGAGCCGGCTCAGATCTGAGTTACCCATCTCTAGTACCGCTATTACTACATCAGTACTTCCTGCATGGTTACGATATTAATGGTGAAATCTCGTTTTCTATAATAATCTTAGGACGTATTCGAATACTTTGCTTCATCTACGTCTAGGTCTATGTTGACGTCACAGCATAGCATTGCTATTATAACAGTTTAGAAAAAGCTTAACTAAACCGTCAAAATGGCTCGACACTTGACACTTCATAAATCAAAAATTAAATTTTTTTTAAGTTTGCTAAGATTGACTGAGCTGAGCCGGCTGAGCTAAGCTGTCGTAAAAGTAGTCAAAACACGAACCGAAAAGGAATTGAGACACAGCTTTGCTATGTTTGACGTCATAAACTGTTATAACTAGACGTAGACGAAGCAAAGTATTCAAATACAACCTTAATATATTTTTTTAATTTTAATTTTTTTTTTTACATATTGTTACGTGCAAGCCTGGCAGCCGCGCACCTCGATTGATTACGAATAGGGAAACAGCAACAACCGAGTACCTAAGCTGCAAAGTTACCCAATCAAAAGACTAGTTGAGTATATAAGGAGAGCGGAGCAACACGATTATACCTCTCTTCTAATCGAACGCGCTCGAATGTTCTAGAACAGCGTATAAGATCAAATCGAATGCTCCCAAGCTTTCGGGTACCATCCACACACACCACCGAGCGAAGATTCAAGAACAGTCTCGACTATAGACAACTGGTATAAAAGCAGATAAAGCTTTCAGCGAGGACATAGTAATTTTTATTACGTCGACTGTGACAGACACCTAGTACGCGACCGTATTGGTGGAAAGCGATTAATAGAGTGCGATCGAGACAAGTGCTATGTAAAAGCGGGCGGTATTGTCATACAGTGCGAATAATTGTGCTAATAGAATTAAAGTGCGAAGAATAAATAATCACTTATTTTTATTTTAACCGAATTATGTTTTACTTGAAATCCCGGCGAACCCCTAGCTCGCAACAATATGTATGGGATTTTCTCTATGCGTAACAATGTATATTATCGATATCTTTGTCTGCAGTAGGTCTAGATGCAGTACTGATACAATACCAATTTCCAGAATTCGAAAGCTTCAAGAAGACACGACGGAGAAAACGAGACTAGAAAAGGACATCACCCACATTTTGTGTGAGTGTCAGGCGGTTGCAAAGAGGTGACAATCCAAATTTATTTGACAATTTGGAGGACCTGAGGTCAATAGGGCATGATAAGCTAGTCAAGTTCGTAAGGGCTCTGGGTTGTTTAGTGGATGTTTAGTTACCTACGAGGTTCTGAAGGGATCGCTATGGGCCCTTTTGGTGCCTAGTGTGCGCGGTGGCTCAGCGCTTCGCCCCTTCTTAAAACTAAAACTAAATACCCTATAGCACTAAATTGTTAATGAACTCCAAAACATAACGAATATTCTGATTCATTCAATCCTATCGTGGTATTGATCAAACAAGAAGTTAGTTTTCACCTTTTACAATTTTGTTTAAGTACTGCAAAACAGAATTAGTTGCGAACTAGCTGGTAACTGTATTCGACTGAAGAGAAATGTCGAAATTCGTAAAAATGTACAGAATCACTTAACACCCCGTTCCGGTTTGGGTATCAAAATGCGGAAAACGAACGATAACATAAAGAGTTCACATCAATATAATTAATTCGACATCTTGACTGATCTAAGATATCTGACGAAATTCGTAAATATCGCTAGATCTTAAAATTTATCACAATGTTTTCTAGATATTAAAAATAATTCTGTATCTCATTAGGCCTACGAGATGTTTTCGAAGTCGTGAAAACGTGCACATCTACATAATACCCCATTAGAGGTGGAATATCGAGAAAACTAACTCTAGGCCCAAGAGATATGACGAAATTCGTGAAAATGTATATACCGTCTCTTGATTCTTGTCGCACTTCTGTAAGCCAATGAAAATCTGTTTTTTTTATTTAAACATCAAGTTTCAACTTTCTAGCATAAATCTACTAGCAAACTACCTTCCATAAGGCCTTACCGAAGCTATTTCCCTACCTCGTAGTCTCAGTAAGGCCTTATGGAAGCTAGTAGGGAAGCCGTTTCGGATGTTCAAAAAACATCAGTACCTGTCTACTCATATCAAAAATTTTATTTTCCTAAATTATAATTTTTTTCTTTTCCTCCACCCTACACTCCCACCCTCAAAATTTCTCTGTAGTTGTCTTTTGGACTTAACTCCAATATAAATTCAAAAATCACATCTGAAACTGTTGTTGATACTATTTTCCTGAAAATTGTTATACCCCATTTCCATGATGACCCAATACACCCACCCATTACATGGACATAGTTTTCTATTTTTTTAATTTTTGGGGTATACAAGCTCTAAACTGATTTAAAACAAAATTTGGGATAGCAATTTTCTTTTTAAATTTTAGATCCATAAAAAAATTTTAATATACAAAAAGCACAAAAAGTGGAAAAAAATAAAAGAAATTTTTTTAATGTTTTTATGCAATTTTTCATTTTAAAAATATCTCAATTTTTACATTTTTAACAATTTTTTTTAAGTATTTTAAAAATAAGTTTTAAACCCATTTTGTCTCAAAAACACGATGGCGTGTCAGCAGATTTTTTTTGTTAAAATTTCTCAGTCAATAATGTGTGAAAAAAATTCAAATTCCAAAAAAATAGAGGGTAATTTATAAAAGCGTAAAAAACTGCTATAAAATAAATTCGTACACAGCTCTGATAGTTTTTTATGCACCACAATCCTGTTTAGGATATTTCAAGTGAAGAAATCAAAGCCCCGGAGCAATTCATCAATATCTTTGCTAAGCTCGCGAATATTCATATTCAATTGTGATTGAAGTTTGCAAGCTTAGGATCATTCCTAAGCCTGCAAACTTCAATCACAATTGTGTGAACAACAGATTCGATTTTTTAAATCATTTGTTCTCAAAAATGGCAATTCAATAATCTGTACTATGATTATGCAAATGCTCTACTGTAAGTCAATATGCACTAAAATCTGAATTTTTTTTTATAGTTTAATATACAATACAAATCTTTGTGTTTCCTGCGTTTTCTGTGTCTGAGTCAAACAGAAGTATCTGCCCATCTACTGTATCTATTGACAAGATAGTGTTTTTAATATATGGCACTTTATTTTTTTCGCAAGTTTATACTGTAATCCGCCGTCTCCATTAATCCGCCACTTCCACTAGTCCGCCGAGTCCACTGGTTTTTATAGTTTCGGATTAGCGAGTTTGCACTCTAAAAAGGTAATTTCGGCAAGACTTTGGAGTCGGAGAAAAATTTTGAAATCTGCAGACTCTTGGTCCGGTTTTTATACGAGGGGAACGCAATGGATCCTTAGTGATCTCTCGTGATGGGCTGTGGCACAGTGCTACAGTTCACACGCTCCTCTAAACCTAACCTAACCTACAGACTCTTCAACACTAAAATCCATTAAATTGTACAACACTTCACTATCTCATCCAATCAGGAAATGAGTAAAAGACAAAAATGCCTCTAAGTTTCTTTCTCAATTAATTCCTAAAACAATTACTCCTCAAAGATGAAAATCTCAATTTAAATTGCACGTTCTGCACGTTCTATAGAACGCGAACGCAATAAGAAGAGTCATTCGCATTTGAACTAGCTACTCTGGAAGCAATTTTCAAAAGTGTCATTCCCTACCGATAGTCCGGGTAGCCGAGTATTCTTTCATAGCGTTGTTTCTTAGCGCGGCATTGTACCTGCAGCATCTTTGAGGCCACTAGACCTGCATTCCAGCCTTTTGCTTTACGTTTACACCGTAGTCTGGGGGCGGACTAGCGAAAACAATCCGCAGAGAAGAGCAGATCAAAGCATCCTGCCCGTGTAGTAAAAGTAATGAAGGATCGCGATACGAACAATACGAAATCCTTTTTTTTCCGGAAGCTAAAAATTTACAGCGAAAAACCCAGTCCTATGTCTCGAAGTTGCGAAAAAAAACGAGCCCTGTCCCATTACCCCACTAGATAGGTTGTTTTCAGTGCGGGACGTCCGCCCGCAATCTTCGTCCTGGAACGTTGCCCGAACCGTCGTCGCATTTACTTCCTTTTCCTCCTGCACCACAACTTTCTTTCATATGAAAGGGAAAAAGGAGGGCATCGTAAGTGTAGAAAAATAGCAGGAGGGTACTTCAGTACCATCCCGAATCGGGAAGGAAGTGTGATTGTAAGGAAACCATGGACTGGTATAATGGAATTTCTTAAATCAAAGGAAGCCCTTACCTTTTACATTGCAACTTTCTCTCCTTTGGAATTCAGCTCCTTATTTCATTTCGCTATATCCCTGCGATTCTGTGGCAAGAAGCAGGAATACAAGCGACAACTATACAACTAGCAAGCAGGCAGCGAACAAACATCATCATAAAAAATAATTCTTTTGTTTTCGTCCTGTTTTGAACGTTGGTTTCTTTCCCATTTTTTAGTTGTACTTTTCTTGTTGTTGTGCGATTATCCCAGTTGGTAGTTTTTATATCCTTTTCAAGTGTGGCTTATACCCGGCTGCTTTTGTTAGTAGCGACTAGCAGGAAATGCTAATTTATTTTTCTTCGACAATCCCGCTTCGAGGAGGGCTCTATGCGGCGAGGATTTGCATCTAGGGGTAGGCTTAGTTTGTAAGGTGAAATGGAAGGACATTCAGGGAATGACCAGTGTAGTAATCATTATGGAGTGGAATTTTACTTGAATGAGTTATGATCATGTTTTGCTGGGGATTATTATGGAGTTTAAGTTGGTCAATGGCTAGAAATTATGGGATAATGACAACTTATCGAATTTTTATAAAAAGGAGATTTGGGGAAATTGTCAAAACGTTGTGCCATTCTGCCGCTAGGACAATCGTGTTCTTTTTGTTTCACTGCCCACATGTTTAGATATCCTATTTTGCAATAACAATTTGCTGACATAGGTACCTATTACTTTACTATGACGCGCCTATTACATTATAAATTCTATTGAACTTTCAGTGGACTTCCAATACCAACATTTCCATAAAAAAGGATATTTTTGTGTGAAATCAACTACAACATTCAGATAAACAAATTTGACTAATGTAATTCATTCAAGCCTTGTTCGAGAGTATACTATACGGTAGGCTTGCGCATTTTAGTTCACCGAAAGGAGCGATCATTTCTAGTTCGCGAACCCTCGCGAATTAGTTCGTTCTTTTATTTCACTAGTTCAGTGATGAGAGTGATGAGGTCCTTAGATACAATGTGATGACCTAAAAAAAAGATCATCCGCGTACAAGTATAATCTACCACTGACTTACAAACGGCAATGAATGAATACAAACGAACTAGGAGCGAGACTGACTGCGAACTAGTTCGTTCATTTCTCTTCTGGGAACGCTCTTCTGAAGTAGTTCGTTCGCGAACTACACAAGCCTACTATACGGTAAATAATTGAGTATTTTCGAGATAAAGCGCGTAGATTTGTCTACATGACGTTGACTGCATCAAACAGCACTGACTGCGATAAACCCTAGAACAATCCTGTACTATTTCGGGGTATTTAAGGATCCCGATTAAAATTATAACTAAATAAATCGAGGAATGTACTCGTATGTTTTGAACATTACTAAAAGAGTTAACCAAACACTCTGACACTCACTCGCAACCCAACAAATAATTTTGTGAATATTTACTACAGGTTAATCTTACTGAATCTTGTACCAAGAAATCGAATTATATGGAAAATAAATCATACTCGCATCTGAGAAAAAAAATGATTTAAGTTCAAGGTACACAGTAAAACATTTTTAATACTCTCAGAGTAGGCAATTTGGAGCATACTGTGAAAGCAGTAAAATTACTATAGTCAAATTTTTCTGCGCAATCTTGTGATTTTTACTACTTACGCTGAAACAAATCACTATTAATGCGGAAATTCACACATAAGTGTGGAAATTAGTCGCTAAAAATGTGTAAATTTACTACTGGCGTGGAAAGACAAAATTTTACAAAGCGTAAAATTACAAACGGTGTGAAAAAACTAATATGTATTACTGTATGTGCTACAAAAATGGGACGTATTTATGTTTGCTTATTATTATTAATTTATTGATAATATAAATGAATAACTTCAAATAATCGGCAGATGGATTCCCAGACGTATTTTGAAGGGCAAAGGACACAGCAATCGACAATTGGAAAAATTCAATGAGATCAATCAACGCATGATAATTGAGAAAAAAACAGGATATAGATCCAAAAGAGTAGAAAGTATAAAACGTTAAATATGTTTATTATATAAATTTAATTTATTTGTGTTAAAGCTACAAACTTCACACACTATAAACATTATTTTCTGTTTAAATATTAAATCACAACTTACACAAAACCACGAAACAAGTGAATTAAACAACGAAGCGGTCAAGTTAATCACAAAAAACAAATTACTACGCATAAAGAATCAAAATTACATGCAAAATGCGTATTTTTATACACAATGTATCAAAGTATTGAATTTTACACATTAAAAGTGTGAAATTTCATTCGGTGTTGTAATTTTACTTTCCAGCCAGTAAATTCTTGACGAAAATGTGTAAAAATACAAACTTTTAGAAATTACTCGTAATTTAAAAAAAAAAATTTATTAAAATTTGTAAATTTACTACATCAAATCGAAATATTTTACTGCTTTAAGGACAGTTATTTCTACAAAAAATTTTAATATGTAGGTGAAGAAAAATTTAATTTAATAACAAGAATATAAAGCGCGAATGCAAAACCTCTATTTAATTGAAGACGAATTTCGAATATTGTGCATTGAGACGATTTATATACGAGCCATCTGCATGATTCACTTTCGGTCCTCCAACATGATTCACTCAGGAGTCACCGAACAGAACCTTCAACGCTTCGCACGAAAATCGTTAGGGAATCGTTAGTAATTCACTTCTGATGTTTTCGGTTTGCTGTGGAGTTTCATACCATTTTTGTAGATGTGTGTCCTTCCGTAAAAATCACTTTCCCTTTGGAGACGGCTCGCCGGCACTTCGAGCGTAAGAAATATATAATTCAGCCTTGCGCTCAAGTCGAGGTTAAATTATCATTATAAATTGCTTGAGCAATATTTAATGTATTATAGAGGAATAGAGGAGTATTTTCTTATTTTAATTTATTATTTTTACTAGATATGATTTTAAATTTTTACTGGAATTAGGCCCAATAAACTCCTATCAGGGGAAAAATTTTGGGCGTGATGGGGTAGATAGTGAGGGTGGAAGAAAGTAGAAAGCAAACATATCTGATGTTTATTTCTTGAGAACCACTGAAGATCGAAAAATAAAAGGTAATGACTTAGAGCCACAATAGGAATATTCATGAAAAATATAAATGTTGATAGGGGAAGCAATTTACGAGGAGAAGGGGGTGGTTTGTATCTCAGGAACGCCTTGTGCTAGGAAGTTGAAACTTGGTACGTATTTGTAGGTGTTCTACAGAAGTAATTTCAGAAATGTACTGTAAAAATTCAGATTTCTATTGGTGTATGGAGGCGATTATATTTTCACGGATTTTGTCACATCTGTTAGATCTGTCGAAGTATTGAATTTTATATATTTTATAGTATATTATAATATGTTACTTCTTCTCCTGATATAAGCTCCAAAACAATGTTTTCAAAAATTTTTTAAATTATTGATAGTGGTTGTGTGCGTTTTCACGAATTCCGACATATTTCTTAGGTCTAATGAGAGATCGAAATCGCTTTGACTTTTAAGGAATTTAAACATAAACGCCACAAAATATTAATATGATATATCATCACAGCAATAGGTACTAAAACTGTGACTATCAAAAACCTTTATCAAATCATGACTGTTTTTGGTATGCATCGGGATAAACAGTTTAAAAACACGGCAGGACACAGAGTTTTGCGTCGCGACTAATAACACCAATATAGTTGGACTCCTGACATAGCTGGAAGAACTCCAACTATATTGCCTAAACTGAAGTCCTTCATCATCATCAATGGCGCGACAGCCCAAATCGGGCCCTGGCCTACTGCCAAAACCGAAGTCTTTGACATATCCATAAAAAAACAAGTTCAAAGGGTTTGGGCGCGGACGGCAGACAGCTTTATGCTGTTTTTGCTAATTTTTCAGGGTAGCAATTTTGAATTTAAGAATATTTTATTATCAGTTCTTCAATATTTTGGGTGAATTTGCGCAAAAGACTGCCGAATGTTCAGTAGAGTTATTACCTAAAAAAATACCAACAGGTACAGGAAACTGAATATCATACACGCACCATATCAATCAAGACGAGGGGCAGGTAGGAGAGGTATCTGCAAACGAATACCGAAACCAGAAATCTACAGACGACCATAAATATAAATGGAATGGGATGCAGCCAATAGCAACTTTGCCAAATTTCAATCCCCGGGATTAACGAAACGATAAATGGATTGATCAGTTTTTGCGCCAACTTTTTCTATTAGCGTTTCTTCTTGCACGTTTCATACGAGCCAAAAGTACTTTTATATCCGTCGAAAATAATCGTTTCATTGGTAACCATATCATAACCCTCAACAACTCAATTGTGTTCAACATTCGAGTACAATACTTAAGAGGATTACATTTATTTCAAAAGTGTAATCCATCATGTTTGCTCCACGATGAGTTTGCCATAAAAGTTTCATTCATTTTCCACCGTATTTCCTCATCGTATGGACTTTTTTCTGCCACCACCTCATTTCGATGGGAAATGAAAACTTTGTGCAAAAACTTTTACTGGAACTGGCCAATCGGATGGAGTAAAGAAAAAGGCGACAGACCTTAAGAAAGTTGCCATAAGAAAAATACCAAGCCAGATCTGCAGTAGCGGGTTGAAAGAAGATGCACTTTTTCGCCTGTAATCCGTCGAGCCATATCGGTCATTCAATCGACGTCTTCCATCGGTTGGCCATTTTTCAAGGAAACGACAGCTCAAACATCAACCTAGCGGCAGGATCCAAGCTTTGGCCAGGACGGTAAATTGGATTTCTTTGCATCAGGAATAACGACCGCGAACAAAGTCATCCACCATGGCTCATCCGGGATTTTGCAATTGCGAACTGCATTAAGGATTTTCCAATTTAATGCATTCATTTTAGTGAGACCGGAAAATGCAGCACGCTATCATAGCCATAGATCTTCATAGTCGCTTAATGGCAACACACGTTCGACAAGGACACGGCAGATTGCTCGGCAGCATCGGGGGAATTGCTTTCCATTTTGGTGATTTTTCTTAATTTCACTTCGAACAGCTTTTCTCCCTAGAAACGGGGAGCACTAAAGTGGAAAACACCAGCACACTTCTAAATGGATGTTGTTTCTGGCCCAGGACCAAAATCGATAAAATTGGCCGGGAAATGGGATTCAAGAGGCTGGGGTGCATTTGGGCAGGCATCAGAATAGGCCGAATCATCCCTTCGAAGGATATGAAGAGAAAATCCCATTGGATTTCTGCTGAGTTTTCAGCATCAGATGGTCTTCATTTTTCGATAATGCGTACTTGTGCCAACTTCTCGCTCGTTGTGCCCATAGAATTCGTAATGTCATTCGAAATTATAGCACGTCATGTTTACCGGGGGTTGTTTCTGTGGGTTGATGTTAATATCAGTGTCCAGGGTATTCTGCAATAGAATAGGGCACTTAATTCCTTGCAATTTGATTAGCGTCATTCATCATCAATCGAAGTGCATGAAAAACAAACCCTATGGAAAATGGTTACGGCTGAGAACATGTTGGTATTGCTAATGTTATTTATTGAAGCAGTCAGAAGTTATATTGCTATCTTTAGTATAATGCAATCAATCGATATAGTTTGAGGAGAAGGAAGTAGTGAAGGATGCTACCGAATTGTATGTATTTTTAGTGAAAATTACAGTTGGCATCTTCAATCACTACGAAGAGACTTTCACTCAAATAAAATTAATCTGGGCAGAAATGATCCATTTCATTTCCATTTTCAGAGTTTCAGAGATAAGAAGAAATATAAAATTCTAATTCGAACAATCTTTACTAAGTCTGGTACGGCATAGGCGACAAGGACTTAAAACTCCAAAATTTTATATCTTACACAGCAAAAAAATTTACTAGTCAATGTAGTGCCTACTCTGAAAGCAAGAAATTGTCAAATTTCATTGCGCCCTCTTATGATTTTTACATCCTTACGCTGAAATACATCACACATAAGTGTGGAAACCAATCACCAAAAATGTGTAAATTTACTACCAGTGTGGAAAGGCAAACATTTTACAAAGCGTAAAATTACAAACGGTGTATAAAAACTGATATAAAAATGTGACATGTTTATGTATGCTTATTATTATTATTAATTTATTAACAATATAAATGAATAAACTTCAAGCGAATAGTCGACAGATGAATTCCTAGACGTATTTTGAAGAGCAAAGGATACAGCAATCGGCAATTGGAAAAATTCAATGAGATCAATCAACACATGATAATTCAGAAAAAATCAGGATAAATATCGAAATAAGTGCGTATTCTTTATTGCGTTGGATTAATAAATCAATTACGAAAAATGATATTGATAATAAAAAAAATTTAATCAAAACTAAAAAATCTGGTCTGGTCTGGACGAAACTTTATTATTTTTCGGGTCAAAGTTCGTGAGCGGTCAAAGTCGGAGTCTATCATCAGTTCTTTGGAGATTATGACATTTCTTGGAAAGTTAATTTTTGTTCTTAAAATAAAAATATTTAAAAAAGAGATTTTTAGCCGATTAAACATTGGAAAAGCCCGTGTAGACTATTCAAATTTCGGTATATTACATACACTAAAAGCCCATAGAAGTAAAATAGAATTTGCTGCCTTATCAGACTTAGGAGATGTGACGAATTGTTAAAACGTATACAAACCCATTACATCCACTAGGGGTTTGAGTTTCGAAAAAATTGTGAAACAGGTCGAAATCGAAACTTTTTCTTATTCACCCTCACCCCCTACAACCCCCCCCCCTCAAACTTTTTTTTCCAGATAAGGGTCTATTAGGCCTACTTCTGGTAAAAATTCTAAGCATCTATCTTACACTGTGCTTGAGATATGAGACATGTTTTTTTTAAAAAATTCTTATCCCGTCCACTTCCATGCTCCACAGCCCCCTTCAAAAATTTTACTTTCAGCAAACTTTTTTTTGGTCAACCTTTATACAGAAACCGAATTTTATTTTTCTAGTGCAATTGATTCGAGAGATATCGTATCCCACACCCGTACGCCACTGACCCCACTCAAAAATTTGTTTCCAATCTACTCTCCTAGTATACCTACAGATGTTCATTAAGTTTTAATTTCGTGACAATAACAGTTTAGGAGATATGGATTTTAGAATGTGTCAATCTCGGCTTTCGAGCGTCTCGGACGCATTATTTTTCCCCCCACTCCCAAACCCCTACACCCATATCGGTAATTTTTTTGCAAATGGGTCCACTATCAAAGTTCTATATAAGTTTCAAGTTCCAACCTCCTAGCATAAGTGGTTGCTGAGATCTAGAAGCCAACATTTTTCGTCTAAAACGCTTCTTCCACCTCCCCCCCTTACAACCCCACCCCTCACTATTTGGTCACTTCAAGGGGCCTACCCAGTCTATCTACGAAAAAAAAATTCAACTAAATAGCTCAAAGGGTTTGGTTGCTACGAGCCTTCAAACAATTTTGCGTACACCGGTCGACGTACGGCGGACAGACGGACTGAAATTTTTTTTGCTGTTTTCGTGTCTACTAGTCATGAAACGTGAAAAAAAAAATTTTCAAGGCAGCAATTTTTTTTTTTTTAAAATCGAAAACAATACTATATTATTAAAATAATAAAGTAAAATTCTGCCAATTTCAGAAAAAATTTAGAAAACTAACAATCCTTGTACTTAAATAATTCATTAGTTTATACATAAATTCATTTTTATCCTTTTATAAAAACAGTGCAAAGAAGAAAATAGTTTTAATTTTATAAATTTATGACTGTATAAATGTTTATTATATAAATTTAATTAATTTGTTTTAAAGCTACAAACTTCGCACATTATTTTCTTTTTAAATTTTAAATCACGACTTACACAAAACCACGAAACAAGTGAATTAAATAACGAAGCGGTCAAGTTAAGACATATCACAAAAAAACAAATTACTACGCATAGTGTATCAAAACTACATGCTAAATGCGTGATTTTACACACAATGACAAATTTTACACATTAAAAGCGGGAAATTTCATCCGTTTTTGCTGTTTTACTTCCCAGCCAGTATATTTTTGACGTTATTGTGTAAAAATACAAAGTTTTAAGAATTACTTGCAATTTTTTTAAATTTAATCAAAATTTGTAAATTTACTACATCAATTCGTATTATTTTACGACGTAGAAATGATATATGAATTAGTTTTAAATTGAAATAAAAATCTAGCTCGAATATTTGCCGATAAGATCAGACCACTTGAAACTAAAATAAATTAATATTTGCAGCTAGAGGAATTGGGATAAGGAAAATTTAATAAGACTTCGCTATAGCTGCCATACCAAGTTCTTTTCCAAAATTGTACCGTTATCTGCATAACCCACTATAACTCAAGAAATTGAGTCAGGAAGTCAAAACTTTACAGGAATAAGATTTTAGTTAAAGTGAGGTCGAGTTTTTTATTGAACGATCTTTTTGTACATTTTCGGGAAGTTCCCATACAAAAGTCTTTGAAAAACATGCATATTTGACGGAAACCTAAGAACGCTTCAAACGAAAAATAAAACACCCATACAAACATATGACGGCTTTTGTACCATTTTCAATATATTTTGATTTTAACGTTTTCTGTAACTTCTGCTATTGTTATTAAAAACTACCGAACCGTTAGTGCTATTTAAATAAATTTTCACCATTTAAGGTAAAAAAAACTCGGAGTTTTCAAAAACTTTCTTGATTATTGTTTTATGTAGTGGGATAGTCGATTAATAGCCGGTTATATCACGTTCCAAAGAAAACTATTGCGTTCACGGTTATTTAACTAAAACGAGAACCATGACCCGTTTTTTTCTGTGGAATTATGAACGCCTGTTTTTAATCTTTCATAGGCGGGTACATTTATTTCTCTACTTTTAGAGTTTTCGAAGTTATCTTCCTAGAATACAAACCATTATACCAATTGAGCAATTATTTTTTTTAATAAAAAGTAACTAAGCAGGAAACCACTTCCACAAAACGTTCCAAACTATTACAAATAAAATCGTTCACGTCCTGATATTTTGACCACTCGACATAAAATTTGAATTGTCTGATAATATCCCTGAAAAGATATATCCAAGAATAGTACGGGGAGATTGGCCACTTCTCAAGGAATCCGTTGCAATCATAAGACTCTAAAAACTTTCACTTAAAACGATGTTTCATATTGCATTTTAATTGAAAGTTGTAAACAGTGTCGATACATCAAATTTCTGCTGCTAGTCTAAAGAGTTATAAGCAATTGAATAAATTATACCTTAAAAAAAGGATGCCTCAAGTTCCTTGGTTTTAGTTAAATGAATATAACTTTTGATCGAAATACACCAGCGCGATAAACTTATCTTAGAATTAAAGATGACAAAATGATCAACAATTGTATTTTTTCATAAATTACAATGAACCAAAATTTTTACTCTGGATAGTGATAGAATCGTGTATGTTTGAAATATGAAGTTACATAAAAAACAAAAGGCTTTTAAAAGCTCAAAGTATTTTTCATCTAATGGTGAACACATTTTTTTTGAGTACCATTAACGGTTCAGAAGTAATTCATATAAAGATTATGAACAATTCAAAATGCTGAAAAGCGACAAACCCAAAAACGCTACAAAAAAGTTTAGATACCTATGTATTTCTATTTCAATTTTTCAAGCGCAACAACGTTTTAGGCAGTAGCACACCATAGTCAAATATTTGACTAATAAAAATTTGACGAAAAGTTCAGTAAAACCTTTTCTGTCAAAATTTGACGGTTTGACATTTGACAGCCAAAAGAGTCCAACATTAGACATAGTGGCATACAGTAACAACATATACAAGCGTGACACATAAAAATTATTAAAAAATCACCCTGTTGAATTACAGAGCCTAGATGGACAGTATAAAAAAAATATAAAATTAATCAGTGGAGTAGTGGCTATTTTCTATGAAAACATGAAGATATAAGGTGGAAACTTGTTTTTATTTGTGGAAAAAATGGAAAAATGAATGAACCGAACTATTATTATTTTTTAGGGTTCCCTTGTAATGGAAATAAAACGAAACTAAAACGTAGAATGCAATTTCGGATAGTTGGAAACATTTAATCAAAAAAACAAGCCAAAATTTTATAAGCTTTGAAAAAAGAACACCAAAGAACGAAGAAAAAAAATACAATTTTGACAATTTTTTTATTGTTAATTTTGAAATATCAAATTTTTGCAATTTTAAAAAATAAAAGAATTTTTTCCGGTGAAATTCTTAAAATTTTGTTGGGGATGTGGTACACCCAGACTGTTGGCATATTTTTTTTGTATGTTTTGACTACAGAATATTTATACCAACTCCGATTCAGTAATATCTTCCATATTCGGCGAAAGTATATATTTTTTCGTACAGTGATGAAAAATCGAGTCAATAGATTGATCAAAAGAAATCGTAGCTTCGCGAAATTTTCAAAATATCTTTGCTTTCGAATAAAGTCGATACTTTTTTATGCTTGCAATTTCCGCAAAGAAAATGTATTGATGTACCAGAGAGCGGCACAAGTGTTGAAATAACTTCTAGATGAAGATCGCGAATTTTTATAAGTGCGCAAAATTGTAATCGCGAAATTTAATCTACTATATAAAGTGAAAATATGTGAAATTTTTATTATACGGGCCTGTATAAAAAAAATCCGGCAAACCTTGTCCGAAATGGAAGACATACATTGCTTCAGTGTCACAAAACCGCTTCATAATTGCCATCACATTAATTTTGTTGGAGCTTAAAAACTCTTTCCGGAATGGAAAGGACAATGCATTCAGCTATTATTTCGAGAAAAATTTCAGGGATACAATAGCGGACAATAATTCGGTTAGTGCTCGACTATAATTCCAACAAATTAAATATGACAACTCATTATCCAACGTGAACAATGAACGAACGGTGGTATCTTGTTTCATGCATACTTTGGCGTATGGTGAGTATATGGACTAGCTTCCCCAGATGGTAGTTCTTTCATGTCTAGCAAGCATTAATAATTCAAGTTTATCAACAAACGAGATCTTCGAGATAATCACGAGTTGAAAGTGGATGATGGATCTTGTCTGCGTCCCAGTACTGTTTTTCCCATCCAATCGCACACTGCGGTACGGTATCTTTGATAATAAACTGTCCATCTGGGAGTCGTCTATCATCAATTTTTTTGTTGAAACTCTATCGAAACCGTAGCTACTTTTGGGGAATTAAATTCCGGCATATTCATAAGAGCTTCTGAACTACTCACCAGGAAGCACTATGCCATTATTCTGGTGTTCTATGTCCACCAACGTAAAATACTCGCATTATTCCCTAAAGTTAAATGATTGATGTATTTGATGAGATTTGTCCTAGGCCTTTATGTCGTACAGCCATACCAAAACCACCATCAACCAAGAATTAAGTTGCTTCTTCGTCAAGCCTATAAGTTCTTTGGTATGTACTCAATGATCAGAAAGACCGAAAATATTGCCCCCCAAAAAACCACTTAAAATCTGGGTTAAACTTGGAAGTAAACTCGGGGACGATAACAAAAAAAAAATTAGTCCAACTCAATTTTTAATGAAGTGCCGAAAGAGCTAAGAAAAGATTTAATCGCTTACTGTTTTCGGCGTGCGGTTTATTAATCCCGAAAAACCGGGTTATGAAAAAATTAATATGTTTTCTAAGACAAATCGATCGAATCGATTCGTATCCAGAATTAGAAATTCCAAAAATTATTTTCCTAAAAGTCCAGTTTTAATTAAGACGTTTTTCTTCTGTTGATTTTAAATACTGAAGCCAATAAAAAAAAATACGCATAAATAATGTCAGTGTCACACTAAAGTGATTAATGGTGTGAATTATGTCAACCGCTTCGGAATTCCCGCTGGTATAAAAAGGGAGTTTAAAGGCCCAGTTTCTTTTCAAAATTTTTGTTTAAGATGAAAATCGTTTTGATTAAGACGTTAGAATATTCATAAATATTTTTTTTCATTTCTAGTT
Organism: Beris morrisii; assembly: GCA_951812415.1. Taxonomy (NCBI): domain Eukaryota; kingdom Metazoa; phylum Arthropoda; class Insecta; order Diptera; family Stratiomyidae; genus Beris; species Beris morrisii. Next base: position 25,120,003 of record OX638311.1, read on the forward strand.
AGTTAGTGAAATAGACGGACATAATTCTTTTTGATAATGTCTGCGTATGAAATTGCTTAGACTAATGATTTATGTTGGCTTTTTTGTCAGAAAGATTTAATTAAAAACCGTTGGAAAAAAATTGAACATTTTTGGATAACTTGGTAACTTTAGCTCGATTCTTAAGTGGGGCATCCAATCTACCAACCCAAAAATGTTGACCTTAATATCTCATCGGGTTTGTGAGCTGCAGGCCTTTAAACACGGGCAGACGGATTTTTTTTGTGATGGGTTAGTAACGCAAGATTACATGGAAAAACCAAAGAAAATCTTGTATTTTATTCACAGCAGAAAAAAATGAATTCTACTTCCACAATTTTCCAAAAAAAAACCTAATAAAGCACCATCTCCTATTGACTTCGTCAGCTGTCGTAAAACTAGGCAACCTGAGAAGCCAAGAAACGAACCAAATATAATTGGGATTAGTCTTTCGAATGTCTGACATCATAAGCTGCCATAACTAAACTAAACTGCATCAGATACTTAGCCTTCCTGGAAAATTTTGTATTTGATCCCTTAACTGGAAACACAAAAGTGGACAGTTTTGGGTGAAGAATCTTGCGCGCATTGTCATGCAGTTGTCAAAAAGCTAGTCCTTATAAAGTCCAAATAAAATCTTCTGTGAAAAAAAGATAACCCCTATGCAATGCATAATTTCAATATTTTAGATTATCGAAAATTATAAATCAAAAAATAAATAAAGTAAGTTTTAAAAAAAAAACCCTGATAGATTTTGAGCAAAATGGTTTTTGTTTCGTGTTTTTATAAATATGAGTAAAATTTTTCGAGGTTAAGTGAGTGAATTTATTAGTCAAATTTAAAAATATTAATTTTAAACAGCAATTACTGTAGTAAAGCACTTAGTAAACTATACGATAACATCAACAAATTTAGTTCAATTGTCAGCGTAAAGGTGGAATCACAGTACGACGCGTGTGCAGAAAGCGATGCGACGCGTTGGGCCTTTCGCGCTCGTATCTTCGATTGCCACTTTTCTAATTTCGTAACGCAATTTTGACACTTAAAGAGGTTTTTTTTAAAAAAAAAAAATAGTAGGCGACCGGTTAGTAAATACCCCGAATGCACACAAAATATTTTGATATATGTGAATATTATTTGACATTTGTCACAAGCAATTCAACGTGCTTAAATTGGAATTATAGTAAACGCGACGCGCGCGTGTCAGCGATGCGACTCGATGACAGCTGAATTAGAAAGTATTATTGATAACGACCAGTTACAGTGATATCGCATCGCTCTATTCGCGTCGCTATGATAGTCCATTTTCTAAGTCCCTCCCGCGTGTAATACGATTTTGACGAATTGGCGAATTTTTTACAACAATGGACTACAAACGGCTAATAAATATGAAAATATTAATAACTTCAAAATAAATAAAAAAAACTGCCAATGGTCTGGGCGAAACTTTATTATTTTCGGGTCAAAGTTCGGGTGCGGGCAAAGTCGAGGTTATCATCAGTTGTTTCGAAATTATGAGGTTTCTTGGAAAGTTAATTTTGTTCTTAAAATAGAAATATTTAAAATAGAGATTTTTAGCCTATTAAGCATTGGAAAAGCCAGTGTAAACTATTCGAATTTCGGTATATTATAGGCCCATAGAAGTAAAAACGAATTTGTTGCCTTATCAGAATTAAGAGATATGACGAATTGTTAAAAAGTATATAAAACCATTAATTCCGCTTGGGGTTTGAATTTCTAAAAAATTGTGAAAAAGGTTTTTAAACGGTTTCATAAGAAGCAACTGGATATCTCATGAGACACGAGTGAAAACGTAAGTAAAACCTTTACACCCCATTGGTTTTTAAAATTCGAAAAATAGTGAAATTGGTTTTTATGCAATTACATCAAGTGCCGTAATAACTAATTTTATATCTCATCAGAACTAAGGGATGGAAAAAATTGTGAAAACATATGCAAATCCTTTTGGGGTTGAATATCCAAAAATAGGTTTGTAGGCGATTATACAAAAAGTCTGTGGAAGTAAAAAGCGATCTAATATCTCATCAAACCTAAGAAATATGTTGAAGCTTTGAAAAGCATACAACTCCTGCACAACCCCCAGGATTGAATATGTAAAAATACTGAAATTGACTTTTTGGCGCTTATATAGGAAACCTTAGGAAGTAAGAATGAATTCGATATATCATCAGATATTCAACCTCCTAACACCCACTTGGGGGTTGAATATCCAAAAATCCTGAAAGGAGTTAATAGATAAATATGAAGACAACACGAGAAAGTTAAAACCAATTCTATTTCTTATCACTTCTAAAAGATATGACGAAATTCGTGAAAACTTTTTCAACCCTTTTATACCCTCTTAGGGGCTAAAAAAGGAAAAAACTTGAAAAGCAGTTTTAGGCGATTATTATGCAAGCCCTTGAAAGTGAAAAGATATTCGATATCTGATCAGAACTGAGGGATATGGCAGAATTCGTGAAAAAGTAAACAACCCCCTTTACACCCACGTAGGTGTCGAATTTCAATAAATCCTGAAAACGCTTTCTAGGTATTTATATGAAGAAGTCGTACAATAAAAATGAATTTAATATTTGGGAAAACCTAATAGATATGACGAAAACCGTGAAAATATATGCATTCCACTTCGATCATTTTTTAAGCCCCCCTTCCGAACGCCAATAGATATTTGAAATTTGTTATCTAAATTACTTTCCTACTTGATTTACATAAACATACCGAGTTTCAACTTTATAGCATAAGCCGTTCTATAGATAGAAAATACCCACACCCCGTATCATACTACCCCTATATAAAATTACATTTTTCCAACATGCTACTACTATAGTTCTATCCAAATACCAAGTTTCAGCTTTATATCATTATAGGTTCTCGAGGTATAAAAATCAGAACCTTTTCCTTTACACCCTCCCCCACCCTCACCCACAACATTTTTTTTCTGCTGGGGGTCTATTAGGCCTACTTTGGGTAAAAATTTTAAGCATCTATCTTACACTGTTCTTGAGATATGAGACATGATTTTTTTGAAAAATTCGTATCCCCTCCACTTTCATGCTCCACCACCCCCTTAAAAAAATGTACTTTCAGTAAACCCCATCGGCCAACTTTTATACACAAACCGAATTTTATTTATCTAGTGCAATTGGTTCGTGAGATATTGTAATCTGAAGTTTTCACCCCCCCCCCCCCTCGTACGCCTACACCTCCACTTAAAAATTTGTTTCCAATCTATTTTCCTTGTATACCTACAGATATTCATTTAGTTTCAATTTTGTGATGTTATCCGTTTAGGAGATATGTATTTTAGAATGTGTCGAATCGGTTTTTTTTTCCGTTTCGGACAAATTGTTTTCCCCCCCCACTCCCACACCCCTTCGCCCTTATTGACAATTTTTATGCAAATGGGTTCACTATCAAAGCTCTATATAAATTCCAGGTTTCAGCGTCCTAGCGTAAGCGGTTTCTAAGATCTAGAAAGCAAAATTTTTCGTCTAAAACGCATCCCCCTCCTCCCCCCTTACACCCCCATCCCTCATAATTTGGTCACTTCAAGGGGCCTACACAGTCTACTCATAAAAAAAATTTCAATTTAATGTCTCAAACCGTTCGGGAGCTACGAGCCTTCAAACGATTTTGCGTACGGCGTACGTCGTACGGCGGACAGACGGACTGAAATTTTTTTTTGCTTTTTTCGTGTCTACTAGTTATGAACGTGAAAAAAAATTGTTCAGGGTAGCAAATTTTTTTTTTAAATATCGATCACAATACTGTATTATTAGAAAATAATAAAGTAAAACAAACAATACATTTGCAGGCTGCGAACAAAATATTTTAGTGTTTGATAATATTATTTGGCAGTTGCGGAAAGAAATTCAGCGCGGTCACAACAATTGGCGTCTTGATATGGCGAGCGCGGTGCGATTTTTTCATCGCGCGCATCGCGTACATCTGCAACTGTAATTCCACTTTTACTATAAAGTGTTTCGCGATAAGGTGATCACGAAGCAATGTGCCATATAATTCCACCTTTGCAATGAGTAATATTTTAATTTGGCATGACATGCAGGAAGCCAGGACCCGATTTGGGCTGTCGCGCCACTGATGATGATGACATGCAGCGCTGCATTGATTTAAACATGGGCTGACGTTAATAGCGTTGCTCTTGAGACATACAAAATTATTTACCCAAAGGTTCCACACGTCTGATCTGTTTTTTTTGTAAATAATTTCCAAAAAATATTTCGTTTTGTGTTAACCACCCTTCCCCCCTCACATGCTGATAATTTAAAAAAAATCTTTAAAAACAACACGCATAACATATCAGTATTCATGAACTTCCGCAGAATTTATTTGCCACTAAGTTCCGAAACATCCGGACTTTCATCAGAATATTTTTGTTACCTATAAATTTATAATACATATAGTAATTTATACCTAACTGTGTAATTCGTTCTGAGGTTGATTTCAGTTCCGATACAGTGCTGATTTTCGTTGTACTTATGATAAATTGGAATATCGATACAATAAGGGACAAATTTTTAAGTAATTTAACAGTACTGATATTTTTTTTTTTAAGAATGGAATTTTTTCATGGTAAGCTACCATAGAAGCAAATTTGATTAAATGTTGGTTGTTTTCCGGCGTCAGTAGGGTTTCTGGTGTGAAACCCCAACACGAATTCCCCGACTGTTGATTAATCGCTGTCCTTGAGGACATGACAGTACTGATATTTGTTGGTATTTCCCATAACTAATACTACCTCTACCTAAATATTTATTCTGTACTGTTTCGATTATTTCTACATTGCGATACCTTCAGCACTCGAATTTTGGATTGCTATCAAGCAGATTTGAACCCTGGACCTGCCGGATTTCCAATCTCTCTGTATAGGTATATGACATTTTGAATAAGTTCTGAATTTCAGTACTGCTTTTCAGTACTAATGAAAGGCATGCAAGTAGTGTGTCACTCATTCACTTCATTATAGTTCTAAAGACTCCCAAACCATCAGAACTGTGGCAAACTACTGTTAGATATTAAATACCGCGATCCTTCTCCATCGTAGACAAATCGAATTAATGGGGTGCAAGTTTTAAATCTTCAGCCTATTAATTTTTACTAATTTTTCCCCATTAACATAAAAAGCTGAACGAACGCTTAAAATGCTTAAAAACTATTTTATTGGAAACTGCGTCATAAACCAATTTAAATCGATTTTAACGCAAAGAATTTATAGTAGCCTTCTGAAAACTACTTTGCGTGGGATGTTTTAACGTGTTTTTTAATTATCCGCGGCAATATAACAAACGCCTTTCTTTCCAAGCACTAAGCATACATTAGCGCTGTGTGTTAATTGCATTCAATACTTCGATAAAATCACATATCCCGCAGTGAATAATAAAATAACAAAAGGCATCGAAGAAAAAATGATTTATCAATCCACTCAAGTCGTATAAAATCATCATACAAAGCCGTCAAAGAAGACAAAGACTTAACTGAATAAAAAAAAAATTTAAGAAAAATATCTCCCCTGCTGATTAATTTCGTAAAATCGTTTTGATATCAAATAATTAAATCTAGGAATTTTGTATGCTCATCCAAATAGCGCGGAAAAGGTCACAGTCATAGAGTGAGTGAAAAGAATTTTAAGGAAAGGCTTGAACTTACAAAGTCACTTATACGTAAATTATCGCTCCCTTATTACTCTCCCCTGTAGCTTTTACATAGTGCTATTCATGCAATTGAATTTCAACCCTTCACAACATACACATCGATTTTTGTTCAAATTGCTTTAGAAAATTGCATCTAAATGAAAAGTAATGCACAACGAGTGTAAGTTAAGTAGTCGTATAAGGTACAGGTATGTACACTATAATACCTTCAGGCTACAACAATTCATGACGAAATCACCTTCATGAAGTTCACGGTACTTGAGTTGGATAATTCGCTATATTGCAGTACAGTAAGTACCTCGAGCACCTGTACATGAGCAGTAGATCGATATTTCTGCACTCTACCTGTACTTTGCGAGCAATACTTACAGACGGAAAAAACCACACGTAAATTGGCTACCGACCTGTTCGACTTCCGCCAGTGGGAAACATAATGCTAACTGATGCTCGTATTAACTAAACCCCAGCTATGCAACATACGACGAACTACGTCATACACTAAACCCTTTCAACCCCGAAAAGGGTCAACGGTTGAACGTGTTTAATGTGCTGGCAACCATCACCATATTTCGAAACCGTATAAAACGTATCACCTGGACTAACTAACTAACACAGTGGGTTTCAAAGGTGGGTTTCAGTGAGAGACCCCCAATCTTAATCATATATGCGCAACAATAAAAAGGGAAAGACATTTTTGTTCCGGTTCAGCAATTTTCATATCGATAATACCTCGATGTATACTAAAATGCTTCGGTATTTTACAAAAGCAACAGCACGAAACACGCAATACTCCTGGGCCTTATACGAGAAAAGGAACATTCCTCTTGGTGACCCCGACATTAAACTATTATTGCACACAACTCCTGTTCGTTCGTTTCCTATAAATCCTATATCCCAATGGGAGTGTATAATAGGATTTGCCTACTTTTAATGATATAATGGCGATTGGTGACAGGCTTGGAAGTTTATGGAGCCGCAAACCATTCGAAAAGCTTGTAGACTTTGGCAAGGTATTAGAGAACAATGTTAACGGATAATAGACACTCCCACATATTGAATGTCTGCCACTCTTTTGTGATAAGTTTTTCGGGGTAAAAAAGTTATAATGTGATAGAAATTCTCATTCTTCAGATGGTTGGGAAATTAATTAAATTGAGTGAATTCGAAATGAGTTATGATGGTTGGATGGGAAGAAAAGAAAAGCTGCGAAAATCATCTTTATTAAAGAAATTACGCCATATGAAGGTGAGTGAAGTCAGTCTTAGTTTACTGCAACCGCCTTCCGAATCCGATTGTTGACAATTACCCGTGACAATGCAATAAGGGAAGTGGGTGTATCAGATGAAGGTAATACACTAAGATTGACTTTCCAAATTTAACACCTTAATATCTGCGCCACTTACATAATCGCCTGATGATAATGCGTCGAAAGTTAATGATTTGAAGAATGACATAAGAGAGATTGAGACGTTCTATATTTCCAACTCCAAAGTAATAACCGACAAGAAGCCATGGATAGCATATCGGTACTCGATCGGAATTCGAGCGGAAGTGTTTTCCACAACATTTTCAGTACTGACTGAATTCGGAATTTAGGAAATCACTTAGCGTTGCACTTTGGTAAGATTTCGACCTACACTAGAACTTGTTATTTTTATGCAGTAAAGCAGTGCATCCTGAGCACTCAGAAAAAGATGGCCCATTGTACTCGAGACTAGATTAGTACTGCATTTCGAAATACCTATACAGTACGAAATAAATTTTGAAGCTTTCTTCAATACAAAGGACACAGAATCACTATACATAATGCAATGCAGGCGTTAAACGTCTGGCTAGATGGATAGAATTGGATGAGTTATAACAAGCTCTATTTGTAATATAGCATAGTTATCACTTAAACTGGAACCATTTAAAAATTAATGTGTAAAAATTTCAAATTCTTAGCATGAACACATTTCGCTGAAAACTCTTTCCGCTGTATGAACTTCAGAGCGGTTTGCGCTACAACTTTGAAATTTTGAATGCTCTGATTTTGCAAAATTACGAATATGGAGAAAATCGAGTTAGTCCTTTGTGTAGCTGTCAATTTACAGAACTCACTATATTTCAAGAACTAGCTTAGCCACGAAGTCAAAATTTTTGACAATTTAGCTTTGAGTTAAAATGAAGTTCGAGCTTATTAGTCAGCAAAATTCCTTCAATCCTTCGAGTAGATCCCATAAAAAAAATGTTTAAACACGTGTTCAACTGGTATCATTTTAAATTTAGTTTTTCTATATACTTTAAAAATTAATTTCAGAATTTTTGGATATACAACCCCTAAGGGTTTTAAAATTGACGCCAGGTTTTTACTTCTACGGGGATTTCATTACCCAAAAACCCAAGGTGGTGTAAAGGAGTTGCATACGTTCTAATGAATAAAAACATAGCACTTAGATCTGATAAGATATCAAACTGGTTTTTACTTCCTCGAGCTTTCTATACAAACGCCTAAAAACCAATTTCAGATTTTTTTGATATTCAACCCCCAAGTGGGTGTTAGGGGTTGCCTTCGTTGTCACAATTTTCGTAATATCCCCTAGGTGTGGAGTGATATCAAATTGGTTTTTACTTCTACGGACATTTCATGTAATCCCCTAAAAATCAATTCCAGGATTTTTCGAAATTCAACCCCAACGGGCTGTAAGGGGGTTGCATACGTTTTCATCAACATCAACATACCTCTTAGATCTGATCAGATATCGAAGTGCTTTTTACTTAATCGAGCTTCATATGTTCGCCTAAAAACAAGTTTCATGATTTTTAAATTTTCAACCCTCTTAGAGGATGTAAAGGGGTTGAATATATTTACACAATTTTTGCAATATCTTTGAGGTTTAATGCAATATAAAATAGGTTTTAACTTCTACCGGTATTTCATATAATCGCGTAAGACCTATTTCTCAGTTTTCGAAATTCAATCCTCAAGGGGGTGAAAAGCTGTTGCTTGCATTTTCACGAATACTGCAATATCTCTTAGGCCAAATTGGTTTTACCTTTTTAACGCTTTTTATTCAATCCCTAAAATCTTGTTTCTCGATTTTTCGAAGATCAACCCCCAAGTGGATATAATGGAGAGGTGTTACAAAAACTCGTTCCGAAGTTAAATCAAAATTAAAAATAAGGGGATGATGGAGTTAATGAAATTTTTATTAAAAAATATTATTTGGTCCATAGCTATTAAGTATAGAAAAGAATATCATTCAAATGCTTACCACAGCACACTTCGACCCGTTTGTCAAAATTTTTGATGACATTACAGCATAATTGCTCCTCAATTAGACCAATATGGTTTTTTATCTCGCCCTTCAGTTGTTGAATGGTGGTGGGTTCATTGGTGTTAACCTTGCTTTTGAGATAACTCTTAAGAAAGAAGTCAAACGCACGATCTCGGTGGCCAATTGAAAAAATCGCGAAGAGCATGGAATACATTTTTGTTTGAGCGCCCATTTTCATAACAGGACTTAAAAATTTTTACATGTTCTTTGATTGATATTCTGTTCATGATACATCTTACCAATTTGTCAAAGACTGAACTACCAAAATTTTAAAACAGATGTCAAAAATTATTTGATGTTTAAGCGTGGGTTACAATAAACTTCGGAACGAGTTATTGTAACACATATGCGTTTTCAGAACATTCGTTTTATCTCTTAGATCTGATGAGGTAGCAAATAGGTTTTAATTTCTGTGTGCTTTTTATGTAATCGCCTAAAAACTAATTTCAGGATTTTTTTTATTGCCATCTTAGAAGGAAGTGTAGTTTACATCTGCAAGGGTCTTTTAAGGGGGTCGTCCTATGTGACGAGTCAAAAAAAAATATTTTTTTTTGTTACTAAATTACCTCCAATTTATTCCTAGTATATGTATGTAAAAGGATTTCTCCGAATTCGAAGTCGGAATAATGGAGCAGCTCTTCGAAGCTCGCCCGGGCTACCACCGATCTTGGATTTTTCCCAAAACTGCATTTTTCAAATTGGCTGCCACGATTCAGAAAAAACTACTGAACCGATTGCGCTGAAATTTTAATAATCTTAGCGATATATGTTATAGTTTTTTTTGCTGGAGCTAAATTCATAAAAAAAACGCGGAAAATTTGAAGAAAAAAAATTTCAAAGTTAGACCAATTTTTTAATTTTCAAAATTTTGACTTAATTTTGGTACCAGTTATAGCCACAGGCCTATAAATAAGGTATCAATTTAATTTTTTGATTTCATATGAGGGGACAACCGAAATCATGGCAGCCATTTGACAACTTTTTTTTTACAGCGGTAACTTTCAAGAGCTCTGCACGCAAAATAAACAATATTTCTCATTAAAAAAAATTTCAAACGTTTGTTGAAATATGAATAAATATGTGGTAAAAATTTCAAAGTTGGTTCTTTCATAATCTGCAATATTTGATTCCCGAAAAAAGCGGAAAAAAACTGTCCGTCAAATAAGACGATCCCCTTCAATGTATAATCGGCGAAGAATCGATGTTTTCGATATTTTAACTTCTATTGGCAGTTTATTTATTTCAATGTTTGTATAAAGGACCACTGAGGAATGCTGACAGTAGTATCTTACAACAAGCTATTCCAGTGACAAAATTATCTTTCCAAAAAACTTCCTTGGATCGAAACAACCGATGTTAATATTTGCCTTTGACCTTGTCCCGGACAATAGACCATACACCCGCTTTACCTACTTCCCGAACATTGTCCCGAAGAATTATAAAGTTTTGCCCAGGCTATTAGCAGATTTTGATATTTCTGCCAAGGTTGAAATAGAACACCGACATTACAAAGAGTCGATGTGGCCCACCCACCCTTAAACTTTGCCACAAAATAGCTCTCAATTTCCGAACCTAGACTAAATATCAAACGCCACAGCTACAACAAAGTCTTTTTATAATTTCTAAAAATTCATTTCCAACATCATTTCGTCCTACTTCTTTGTCATATCTTCAATCACGTCTTTATGATGACAACAAATTGACAAGGACCACCTTTCAAAAAAAAAAAAAACAATTTCTCTGTGACGAAACAGCTCGAATTTTTGCCGGGACTTAAAGCGGCGCAACCTGACACACCCTATGAAGTAAGATTGTTGGCTGGCAGCCGCCTGTTCCCATTATCCCTTGTTCTGCCCCGGTCCAAATTTAAAATTCTTCCCGTCCGTGTTCCATTCGAACGGCTACCAGACTATAAGGAAATTGAGGGGTGGACTCAGTAAGGGTAGCAAGAAAAAAAATGGCAAGCAGAATGTGAACACATGTAACGTCAGAGCGAACGTGCGCATCGTTTGACGTTGGATTTTCGAAGCCGAAAGGAATGTTCGTCCTTTTTCACAGACTGCGTGTAGTAGTGTGCATCGACGGGGATGGGGGTGTCCTATTGCAAACCGAAATTTCATAGTAGTGTACGAATCGGTTTGTGTGTATGCTGACATTTAAAATTTCAACCTTATCCATACTGTACTCAACGATGATGCTGACAGACTCGGTATGACGTAGAAGCATTTCAAAAAACCAGAATTCTGCCAAGTTTCATCACCGTTCCTTTTATATCCTGTTATACAATTTTATGTCACTGCTACATACTTATGTCGTCTATTATGTCGCGATGACGACAAAACAAAACCAAGATTTTTAATGCAATTTCATCTTGATAGACTTAAATTAGGGGTTGTTGTCGTGCGTAGGTAGGTAAGTATCCGTATAAGGTGGCCTGGATTTGTTAGGACAATTTCATCACCATGAAAGCGACTTATTTTTGTACTTTTGTTAAGGGTTTATATCATACGACATGACTTACAAAATATTCCATTTTAGCTACCTCGAACAGCCAAGGTACACGTGGAAGATCAAAAGGAATGAAGACCGAAAGAGTTGGATGATGAGTAAAACCTCCTGGCTTTTTCCAACAAATTCACTTATTACTTTATTATTTTTTAATAATAAAGTATTTTATATTTGATTTGAACATACATTTCGAATGAAAATGTATGGCATTGAAAATAACATCCTATCCTGACAGAAGGACGTGTGTGTGACTATATAGCCAAACATCGCGATAAGAAGAACTCTTCATCAGCTATGGCACATTTAGATCTAGCGCACACAGCAGAAACACTTTTTTGCCCTTGTAAATTATTTAGTCGGTGTCCATGCGCACACCATTCAAACTAGTCGGAACATAGTTACCGTCGACTGAAACTAAATAATTAGCAGATATCATGACATCAATTTATCACTACCGTTCTCGCCGTAGGATTATGAAAAACATACCGCAGACACGATCGACTGTAAGCCAATCGAACACTACACTACACTAGATGAAATACTGAACTCCGATTTAAAGTGCAGTTGGGGATAAAGCAGAATAAGGAGTGCAAAAGTGTACAAAATTCCAAATTTCTCAAACGACTTCTGTAGAAGCTGCCTGGATGAGGAGGAGGAGGAGACAGTCCTTCACCTTCTCTGTACCTGTCCAGCTCTATCAGCCAGAAGGAAAGCTCATCTTGGAGCTTACTTCTTCAACTGTCTCGGTGACCTTGCCTCAATGGAGGTCGCAAGAATCCAACGCTTCATTGCAAGCTCTAAATGGTTCGACGAGTAGGACCGGATTCGATGATCCTGTGGTAACACAACGGGCCTTTTAGGTCTAAGTGTGTCCGTGTTCTCACGGCCAGCCACGCGTACCTACCTACCTAGTATGAATCGTTCAAAAGTTATCGGGCTACACTCCGGGACACGTGTTTTAAGGACTTTTGTATGCTAGCTACTCAGCTTCTACAGCAAAACCGATCTTAGTTTAAAATTTAGACTTCCCCGCACAACGATTTCTAGTGGGTGTCGAAATTTGAATGCGCATATTTTCCAACAAACATTGTATGGCAGTCACACGAAGGACTCAAATGACTTTATTCGTAACAATTCCTCTATATGCAACCATTGAAATACAAAATTGTCAAGATTTCAAATTTCTAGCTTCAAGCGTTCTGAATTTATCGGCCAATATTCTTGAGCACGTGGTTTAAGGACATTCTGTGTGTTTGCTAACCGAAGGAGTAAACGGATTTCGTTGACTAATGAACTCGAACTTCATTTTCACTCAAAACTTAATTTGTACAAAATTTTGACTTCGTGGCTACACGATTTCTTGAGTTATAGTGAGTTTCGTCAATTAAGTCAGGAAATTTTTAAAGGATTTTTGTATGGTAGCTACACTAAAGACTCATGGGATCTCTTGATATTCACAACTTAAGCTGAGTCTACAAGATTTCAATAAACTTAGCTTAGCTTAAAGCGTTCTGAAGTTATCGTTCAATATTGGTTAACACGTGTTTTAGGGACTTTTGCAAGACAGCTACCGGAAGGAGTCGACGGATATTACCAATTGATAAAAAGAGTTTTAACATAAAACTAATTTCTGTAAAACTTTGATTTCCTGCTTTAACGCGTTCTTAAGGGGGTACATCCGAGTAGAAATTTATTTTTTTTTCAAAAATTTTTTTTTCACTCATCTTAAAGTTTGCAGTTTTAAGAATATTGTGTGTAAATTTCATATTGAAATTCCAAAAATTGTGAAAGTTATGGGCAGTTAACCGGAACGGGACCTTCATGAATTCTCTATATAGAGCGGCATTCAAACGCGATTATCTCGAAACATACTTTTCAAAGACGGTTCCCAAAATCTTCGGAAAACGGCTTGACCGATTGCTTCCAAAATTTCACATAATATTTTTGGATAGGTTTTCTACTTCGGTACGTAGGATTTTTTTTTTAACTTATTTACTTTTTTTTTTATCAAGCCAGAAAGGTCGATAATTGAGGCTTAAAACTGAAAATCAAGTTCAATCGGCCGCCATTTTGTGAAAAATTTTTTTTTTACGTAGGGCGAAGAGCATCATACTTTACATTTTCAGAATCTTTTTGAAATTTTTGTTTTGAATCAACCGACTGCATGTAATCTTGGGAACCGCAGAGCGTGCGAGCGACGGACTTTCTTTTCGCCGCCCCTGACAGCAGCGCCCCTGATTGATATATATTTATAAAAAAAAATTATGAGCGTACCTTAACATATATACTTTCGAATAAAAACAACCTGGATAAAATCGAGCAAATAGTTTTTGAGATAATAATTTCTGAAATTCACCTATTTTTTCTGCTTTCTACTCGGATGTACCCCCTTAAGTTATAGTGGATTCTGTAACTTGCATACATTTTTGAAGGACTTTTGTAGGATGCTACACGAAGGACTCTTTAGATTTGCATTATATTCGAAATTTTAGCTTCAAACATTGGAAAAAATCGGCCAACAGTCTGGGCGCAACTTTATTATTTTATGAGTAGAAATCCGAAACGTGTTTAACGCTGAGATGCGGTGTAGATTACTATGCGACTGACAACCTAAAACTTAATGTTCCAAATAGCCTCCTGGTTATTCCTTAGGTTGTCAGTCCCATAGTCACCCACACCGCATCTATCCATAAAATAATAAAGTTGCGCCCAGACTGTTGGCTGTTATTTTTTAGTTTTAATTACTCTAGTAGCACATCTACATATGGGTACCAAGTTTCAACTTTCTAGCATAAGCCGTTTTTGGGATATGAAAAACCACCCCCACCCCCGTACCTTGCTACCCCTATCAAAAATTTATTTTTCTGGGATGTCTCTATAGTAGCTCTATACAGTTTTCAATTTTTAGCGTTCTATCCTTTGCGACTTTCCAGAAATTAAAATCAGAATTTTATTATTTCCACCCCCTCCCACCATCACTCCCTACAGCCACACCCTCAACATTTTTTTTCTGCTAGAGGTCGACTGGTCCCAACTCCTGTAAAATTTTCACAATCATATCTGATACGGTTCTTGAGATATAAAAATTCATTTTTTTTAAAAATGGTTGTCCCCCCACTTCCGCGCTTCACCATCCCACAGTAGACTCCACTGGTAATTCTATGTACAGAAATCAAATTTTATTTTCCTAGCACAATTGAGTCGGAAGATATTGTAATTCAAAGTTTCCCCCCCTCCATTCCTCACCAACACCCTTCAAAATGTTAACCCTTTTCTGGTCTCCTAGTATCTCTTAAGACAAGTACAAAGTTTCAGCCATTTGACATCAATCGTTCAGGAGATTTGTATTTTAGAATGTTTCCCAGCTTTCAAGCGTTTTGGGCGCATTGTTTTCCTCCCCGCTCGCACACCCCTCAACCCTTATCGACCATTTTTTTCCAAATGGGTTTATTATCATAGTACTACATTAGTTCCAACTTTTAGCCTCCTAGCATAAGCGGTTTCTGAGATCTAGAAACCAAAATTTTTCATCTAAAACACTCCCCCCTCCTCCACCCTCACAACCAGACTTCTCGAAAAGATACCACTCGTAGGGGTTCATCCACTCTACCTACCATAAAAATTTCAACTTAATATCTCAAGAGGTTGGTGAGCTACGCACCTTCAAACGGCGGACAGACGGACATTTTTTTTGCTTTTTTGGGGTTTACTAGTCCTAAAATGTGAAAATACAAAATTTCAAGGTAGCAAATTTTTTTGAAATTTCATAATAATAAAGTATGTTATTAAAAAATAATAAAGTAAAATTTAAGTCCTTAACTTTCAGCAACTAGCCATTGATACATGTTTCTAGGACTCTGGAATGGGAAGTACCCGAAGTGGTAGAAGAATATTAACAAAATAAGTCTCACTATTTCCATTTTACAGGTGGTTATAAAATTTCAAATTCCTAGGTTAATACGTTTTTTAGTAATTGTGCTAATAGACGGACGGACAGAAAGACAGACGAACGGATTTAAGGTTTTTGGTCACAACTAAACAAACAACAATAGGTGTGTTTTAATGCTCTCCCGAATAAAGCACCTAATCGGCAGGCGAAAAAAAACGATCCAGGGTATTATTTGGAGTAAATTTCATTCGTAAAATTTGGCAGTACTGCGCTGTCAAGTTTGAAGTTAAATGACATTTCCGTTTCGTTGTTTCACAATTATGTAATTCTTTTTCCTTCCTTTGTCTTAAAACAAACGGCAATAAAACTGTCACCGAATTGGATTTTTATTGCATTTCGGTTGCATTTGTATTGTAATAAACGCAAATGCTGCCAATCATTTAAATCGAAACGAGTAAAGCGAATTGAAGCGAATTCATCCTAGACTCACACCATTTCATTCTATCCGGAATAGGATTTATAACCCAGTAAAATTGGTGGGTTGACTATTCTGGATGTTGTTGTTGTTTCACGTATACTTATGCTGTCCTATCCTACTCTGGAGAACATTAAAACGTCCCTAATATAAAACATTTTTGTTTGAGTTGGACTTAGCTTATAATATTCGCAGATTTCATCTAGAGTATAAAATATCTGCCACCAGTCTGGGCGCAGCTTTATTATTTTTTGCGTACAGGTCAGGACCAAGTTCAATACGTTACTATGAGACTGACAACCTAAAAAATAACCTCCTGGATATTCTTTCGGTTGTGAGTCGCATAGTAACTAACATCGCATCTTAGCATGGGCGACTTTCTAGTCAATTGAATTAAAAACTTATTTGGCAAACTTTTTGGTTAATAATGTGACCAAACAGTTAATTCTTCGACTTCTTGGTTATGAATATAACTAATAATAATGTTCACTAACTTTTTGGTAAGACGTATGACTACGGTTCTTTAGACTATTTGGTCGTATTTATGTATTAGAATGTTGTTCGGGATAGTTTCTAACATTTTTATTTTAATTGGACACCACCATTTATTTTACCTATTCAGGATTTTTAAAGGTACTTAAATTTTTTTAAAAAAAAATCTTAAATAATTAAACCAAAATAAGGTAAATATTTTGTAAACAGATTTTTAATTGTGACAATAAAACAAGAAGGGACTTTTATCAAACCAATTTCTGTGTCAAAACAGTATGAATAAAATAAGTAATTGGTCATAAGAAAAACTTAAGTGTTGCATTAAGCATAACTAACTACATTTGACAAGACATGTGTGAGTTGAATTAAAGTCGGCTCAGAGTCACGGCATTGTCGAAAGCACGCTAAAACCACTCATGGAATTAGTCGGCGGTAAGACGACATATAATCGGCGGCAAGAGGAAATATAGTCGCCGACAAGACGACAAATAGACGTCGGCGCGACGTTGCTGTGCTGACGAATGGACTTGGATAAGACGGAATAAGGCCGATGTAAAGAAACGGTTTGAGGAATGGCTGACCAGCTTGACAAAATTCGGTGTTTCCATAAAAGATTATAATATTAATAGCAGAAGCGATAAGTAGATCTAAGCTAAAAATCGATACAAGTATATCATGCGATTTTTGCTTCATTTCACTTCATGGATTCCACTTTTAAAGCCAGATGTACCCACTTAAAGAGCACATCTGCATTACCATAATGTCCGAAATTCTGAGCCTTCCTCGAAACTATCCGTTCATTACAATACTCTGTCCATTGTTCTACTCGACCTGACCTTCAATTTTAAGGACAACATTTCTTTCTGAACCAAATATTCGGGCATACATTGTCGATTACCTCGAAGTCATATCGACCGAAACTATGTACAATGCCGCCACTTGAACACCATTTGGCCCACACATTTCCCTTAGAAGGATGCCATAAACTATGTAATTTCAAGTGGCCAACTAAGTAGAGGTTTCAAGAGTCCTCTTAATGCACAACATATGTGCGCCGCTTTTCAAAACCGAAGCAGAAAAACGTAACAGAAAATGATAAAAAATTTACGAATTTCGTATTTAGCACAGGCACAATTCCTAGTTGGATGGGTTACAAAACTATACAGAATAAAATATTAAATAGTCCTGTAGTACTGACAGAGCGAACTCACTCCGTATGTGTCCTGAATTGGACGTAAAGTATGTCATGTCAGCGCTGATCCTGCTCCACGCCTCTACCAGAAAATTCATCATATTTCACTGTGGATACGTACTATGGAGGACTTATGAACGTTTTTTTTTCCCACGCTGACATACTATTAGAATTGTTGTTGTGTATTCCTATGAGTAATGTAGGGGATGAGGGATGAATATTTTTTCAGCACTGGCCCCGGGAACAATGTTTCCTTCAAAGCGAACTAGAAATAGGGTTAGATTCAGGCGAGGCTCGCGCAAATGGGTTTATTTAGTTGAGCGCACTAACGCTAACACGTGTTGAAGTAGCTCGCTTTTGTTGAACTGGTTTTCAGCTTTCTTTCAAATGCAACATCTCGAAATTCGAGTCCTTTCCTTGTTCATTGTTTAAGCGCAAATTATACTGCCCTTGGCTTAATATATGGCATACATGTGTGTGTGAGATATGTACTTTGTACTCATTTACGCATAACTTGGCAAGAGTGAAATTTCCTTTTTGATGTTTTATTTCCGGAGAAATGCCAGAGAAATTGTGGTGAAGGAAATGGCTCATATTGTTACTGTGCTATTTGCTTCGAAAAAAACCAACAGAATTCTTTTAAAAAAAGAAATACCGTGAATAAAGCTCAATAATGTATTAAAGTTGTTCATTTGTATTGATATGTGGAAGAAAATTACAGCGCTTTCTCCCTGTACTCTTCCGTACTCTCATAACATAACTCTTGTAATGAGACTTAAAAGCGTTTTAGACGGAAAATTTTGGTTTCTAGATCTCAGCAACCGCTTATGCTACAAAGCTGAAACTTGGAATTTATATAGAGCTTCAATAGTGGACCCATTTGCAGAAAAATTGTGGATATGGGTGAAAGGGTGAAGGAGTGGGGGGAAAAATAATGCGTATGAGACGCTCGAAAGCCGAGATTGAGACATTCTAAAATCCATATCTCCTAAACGGTTCATGTCACGAAATTCAAACTTAATGACCATCTGTAGGTATACTTGGAGAATAGATTGGAAACAAATTTTTGAGAGCTGGCAGTGGCGTGCGGGGGTGGGGGATAGAAGTTAAGATAACTATATCTCACGAACCAATTTCACTAGAAAAATAGAATTCGGTTTCTGTATTAAGGTTGACAATTAAAGTTTGATGAAAGTAAAATTTTTAAAGAGGGAGATGGAACATGGAAGTGGAGGGGATAAGAATTATTTAAAGAACAGTATAAGATACTTAGAATTTTTACCTATAATGATATAACTCTGAAAATTGGTATTTGGATAGACATGTAGTGGTAGCATGTTGGAAAAATATAATTTTTTGTAGGGGTAATATGGTACGGGGGTGGGGGGTGTTTTTACTATCTATAGAACGACTTATGCCACAAAGTAGAAACTCGTTACGTGTATGTAAATCAACTAGAAAAGTAATTTAGATAAAAAAACATACTGCAGTCACGATCGGCTGCAAGCCAATCGCATAATACTCTAGATGAATACTGAACTCCGATTTATATTGTAGTTGGGGATAAAGTAGAATTACGTGTGTGCATGTTGTATATCCTTTATTAAGGACTGCCATTAGATTGCTACTCAAACCTAAAAGACAATATTCAGTGTTTAATTTCATATCTTAAACTGGGTAAGTCATCGAACAAAAATGTCCTTTTTGAAGGACTTTCACATGGGAGGTGCAGGAAGGACTCACTCGATTTCTTACATATTTATCCTTTTCCTTGGAATTAGTTAAAAATGAACGTGTACAAAATTTCAAAATCGTAGCTTAAAGCGTTCAAAAGTTATCGAAAATATTGTTGAACACGTGCCTTAGGAACATTTTGTATGGCAGCTACCAGAAGGAGTAAAAGGATTTCGCTGATTAGTAAACTCAAACTTTGTTTTTACTCAAAACTAATTTGTACAAAATTTCCAATTCATAGCTAAAAGATTACTTGAGTTATAGTAAGTTCCGTAAATTAAGTGAAGGCATTTTTACAGGATATTTGTATGGCAGCTACACGAAGGACTAATAGGATTTTCTTCATAATCATACATTTAGCTCCAACTATTGGAAAAATAACACATACAAAATTTCAAAGACGTAGCTTAAACCCTTCTGAAGTTATCGGCCAATATTCTTGAACACGTATTTTAAGGATATTTTGTATGGCAGCTACCAGAAGGAGTAAAAGGATTTCGCTGACTAGTAAACTCAAGCTTCGTTTTTACTAAAAACTGATTCGTACAAAATTCCGAATTCGTAGCTAAAAGATTACTTGAGTTATAGTGAGTTTCGTAAATTAAGTGAAGACATTCTGACAGGATATTTGTATGGCAGCTACACAAAGGACTAACAGGATTTTCTTGATATTCATACATTTAGCTCCAACTATTAAAAAAGTAACACATACAAAATTTCAAAGTCGTAGCTTTAGGCGTTTCGAAGTTATTGGTAAATATTCTTGAACACGTGTTTTAAGGACATTTTGTATGGCAGCTACCCGAAGGAGTAGAACGATTTTGCCCGTTAACGAACTTAGCCTTACAAATTCAACCAAACATCCAGATTAAAAATTTCAAGATCCTAGGTGAAGGCGTTCTTGAGTTATCGTGTTCACGGACAGACGGACGGACGGACGGACGGACGGACGGACGGACGGACGGACGGACGGACGGACGGACGGACGTCAAGCGGATTTGAGGTTTTTGGGCACAAATAAACAAAAAATAATATATAACTTTTTTTCGTCCGAGGCTTGGTTCTATGCGTTACAAACTTTTCGGCTGGATTAAACTTATAATACTCTATATGATTTCATCTAGAGTATAAAAACTTCAAATACAAATTGGCGTTCGGAAGAGGGGCGAACAAATGATTAGTGAAAAGGGAATACATATATTTTCACGATTTTCGTCATATCTAGTAGGTCTTTTCAAGTATTGGATTTATTTTTATTCTTCTGCTTCTTCATATAAATGCCTAGAAAGCGTTTTCAGGATTTTTTGAAATTCGACCCATAAGAGGGTGTAAAAGGGTTGTATACTTTTTCACGAATTCTTCCTTATGCTCCAGGTCTGATCGATATCGAATATCTTTTCACTTTCATGGGCTTGCGTGATAATCGCATAGAACTTGTTTTTAAGTTTGTTTCGTTTTTCAGCCCCTAAGATGGAATAAAAGGGTTGAACACGTTTTCACGAATTTCGTCATATCTCTTAGGAGTGATAAGAAATTGAATTGGTTTTTACTTTCTCGTTCTGTTTTCATATTTATCTATTAACTCCTTTCAGGATTTTTGGATATCCAACCCCCAAGTGGGTGTAAGGAGGTTGCATATGTTTTCACAGATTCTTACATATTGTTTAGATCTAATGATATATCGAATTCATTTTTATTTCCTAAGGTTTCCTATATAAGCGCCAAAAAGTCAATTTCAGTATTTTTAGATATTCAATCCTAAGGGGTGTAAGAGGGTTGTATGTTTTTCAAAGCTTTGACATATTTCTTAGGTTTAATGCGATATTAGATCGCTTTGCACTTCCTCAGACTTTTTATAAAATCGCCTACAAACCTATTTCTCAATTTTTCGATATTCAACCCCCAAGTGTTTGCATATGTTTTCACAATTTTGCCATCCCTTAGTTCTGTTGAATTATAAATTTGGTTATTACGGCATTTGATGTAATGACCTAAAAACCGATTTCACGATTTTTCGAATTTCAAGAACCAAGGGTTTGAAGGGTTTGCTTACGCTTTCACAAATTTTTCAAAATCCCTCGTATCCCATGAGATATCAAGTTGCTTCTTATGAAATAGTCTAAAAACCTGTTTTACAATTTTTTCGAAACTCAAACCCCAAGTGGATATAATGGGTTGGTATACGTTTTAACTATTCGTCATATCTTTTAAATAACAAAATTAATTTTCAAACAAATCTAATAATCTCGAAACAAATCATGATATACTCCGACTTTAACCGCTCCCGAACTTTGACCCGAAAAATAATGAAGTTTCGCCCAGACCATTGGCAGATTTTTTTTCCAATCATATGGTGAGAAGTTACTGCGGAATATTTCACTAATTTGTGATTCGTCAAAACAAATTGCCTGTCATTTCGTAATAGTAACGTGCCTCAGTCTTGTTCATCTACGTGTCGACTATAATTATCTACATGTCTCAGTAGACAAACCCGTAAACATGTCGACAATGCCAGCTTTTGAGTAGAGAATGTCGACAATCACTGTCAAATGATTAGAGAGATTCCACTACATGACAATTTTCAATTTCGTTCGATCGTTCAGTGTGTTTGTTGCGCTCCAGTTTAGTTTTTTGTATGTTGTATCAGTAAAATGGTTGAAAAGCCAAAAAATAAAGCGTTAACGGAGTTAGGCTTCAATTTAACAGACAAAATTTGACTGAATTTTTCGTCAAATTGGTTTAGTTAAATTTTGACAGAATGGCATACTGTGTAATAATAGCTTCAGAATAGTATTGTCTAATAATGTCTTCCTGTAATCGAAAATAACATTGCAGTAGTCACAAACTGTAACACCGAAAACCACAAACCTGCACAAAGTTAGTCTTCGATCGATTCTCAGCCATAAAAAAACTGTCCGCTTTCTTTGTAATAACAAGATCCATTTTCATTATGAGAGTTGTAAAAAATCATTAAATTTTTATATGAAGACTTTTATCAGAAAAATTTTAACCTACTCATATTACTAAAATAGAAGAACTAAAACTCTTATAATGAAGTTACGAGAACCTACTTATCTCATAACAACATGTGCCATATTTATCATTACAATTATTGCGGTAAATATATTTGTTTGTCCAAATTATTACAAATTATTATTTATTTTTATTAATCAAGAACTTCTATTTATATTCGAAGCATTTGGTTTGCAAGAAAAATGTCTATGACTTGAAGATAAATTCCCATCATCACCGTTTTATTTTCCTGTCGTTAAGAAATAAGTGTGCTGTTTTGCTAATAAATTCTCCCTAAAGTTAACAAACTCGTCTGCGATGTTTGCTTTATAATAAAATGTCAGGTAATAAGTATCTACATCTCTCATAACGAGAGTTAGCTCACTTTAAAAAGACAGAACTCTCATAAGCTGCGCTCTATAATTCTCATACTCGTAGAACTCTAAAAGAAAATACTGAAGCCACCGTAGCCTGGTGTATGTATGCAAGTCTATCACCAGTCATGGCATGGATCTAAACTCTTCCTTATTCACAATTTTCCTTACTTTTCAACATTATTCATTCCCAATCGTTCTTTCAACACCCAAACCCCATCGGGGGTTGGGCAAAAGGCTAAAAATCTATCTCCAGAAAATCTCAGAAGTAGGGACGACTGTTATATCACAAATTCGATCGAAAAATTAATATCGAAGAGGCTCACGCTACAGAATAACAATATGAGAGTAAAATTATGAGAGTACTGTTCTTATAAACAAAAGGTGAAAATGCATTTGAATTCGGAATCTCATGGGAAAACATTGATTAGATGAGGTTTAATATTTTTATGCCCTTTTCCAAAGTCTGGTTTCTTACTGCAACTATTTTTCAGAAATCTCTCACTTACTAAAAGTCGAATGAGTATAGTGTTTTTTTTTATTTATTTAAACAATTTAGATATTGTATGATAGTTACCAGATTTGATTTTGTTTATTTTTATTTACAAAAAAAATAATTGTTATAGTGTACAAAGTCTTGAATTACGCATTCTCGAATTATGGCACTTTTCTATACGAACTACAAATTAAAAGTTTTAATTAAATACACAATCATATTACCGAGCAATCAGGCCAACTTTTCAATAAAATTTGTATGGGACAGCTGTATTTTCAAGACTAATGCTAAGAAAGAGGTGAGAATTATACCAAGCAACTTTTCAAATTGGTAGCTTAACTAGGTATTTCTTCCTCCAATTCTTTTAAGAAATTTGTATGGAAGCTACTCCGTGGAGTTCAGACATTTCCCACTTCAACGAAGACGTTCTTACAAATTCCACCAAATATCGGGTTAAAATTTAATACAGATTTCAAATAATAGTATTTTGTTCATTCTTTAGTGATAATGGAAGGCACATAAAATATATTGATGGGCAACAGAAGTTTTACGTAATACAAATTTTGCTGGACTAATATTTTTGTGTAATCTTTAATCTGGTTTTGTGTGATGTTACTTTCGCAAACTATAGAAGTTTTATCCATTTTTATGGGTGCAAGCACACCATTTTTTTTAATTGCTTAAAGTAAGATCTTTAAGTCGACAGAGAGAAGGCCGGACAGGAAGCGTTTTGGACATTTGATGACAGTTTATTGTATTTAAAACTTTCTAAAGAATGCTCAAAGGTATTAGATTTGAATTCTCATTCCAACACTATAACGCAGAACGATTTGATATAAGAGTACACGTATGTATTCCTAAGCTGAATAAATTGAGGGTTAATTTAACGTAGTTTTATAAATTTTTGGTGGGTTTTTGGCGTGAGAAAAGTTTTTTTTTCAAAACCACCTACTCATGTAGTTTCAACTGGAATTGACCGCAGCAGGTTTTTTTAATTAGTACATTATCTGTTCATGTCACAACCCACCCCTATACCTAGGTATCTCAATTTGATAGCTCCATATAAACCATAAGAACACGAACAGTTATTGGACAATTACCTGCCGAACTTGTAAACAATAAGCTTGATTTCTTAAGGTGGCGCTGTATTTAGTCTTTTTTGCACAGACTAGCTGAATGTGCTTCATATAGTTTTCTTATTGTTCAATGTTTACGTCGATTTACGTCAAACCATCTTATGTTATTATTCTTCATATCTTACTACTTTAGCAGAGGTAAAAGTTTCACAGCCATGACCATCAGGAACAACTCTGAAGAGATCATTAATATTGAATAACAGAGGGCCTAGAACTGTGCTTTGCGGAACGCCGCATTCTACATGCATTCTCGATATTGAGGCATCATCAATTTTAACTATTTTTTGTAGATATGTTAAATGTGTCCTATGATGATTAAGGGAAAAATACTAGTCACTCGACAAGGAGTTGTTGCTACAGAAGTTCCCGGAGTAGTCACAAAGATACTGAAGACAATTGTGTGAAGTATGTTCTCCACGTGTGATGTTCTAAGCGTAAGTCATAAGAATTGGGAAAATTCACACGCTTAGTGTACGAACAATTGATACAAGAAAATGCTTCTAAACTGAAAAAAATGTGAATAATTCAGAGAAGATTATACGAAATAAGTCTTAGATTTTGAGCAATTCAAACGAAACATTTAATTGCAATTGTACAAAATGATGCCATCATCGTCCGACTAATAATTACCAAGTTGGCACAGTAGTTGTTTCTGGTTTACACATGTAACAATTGTGTTTCAGTTTTCAGCTCATCGAAAAGGGCCAATTATATTATAAGCGAGAGTTGTTCTTTCCCAGACCGGCCAAAGACACAGCGGGAGGCAGCCATCTCCAATTGCGTTAATTAATCGACGGACATAGTGTACATTAGATTCGAACAAGTGCAATAAACTTCGTGTTACTCAAAAAGAAGTAACACACTGGGTTAATAACTTTGAACTAAAAACGCCAGAAAAAAATCGAAAAATTCGAACAAAATACGGCTAGAAGCTAGCGCTAGTTTCACGCAGTGTGGCGGTAATCCATTTAATTTTATTGAAGTGAAAAGCGGATATTAAATTCTACCGCCCGGCATATGCTTCCACGAAACGCTGCAGTCGGTGCTGCAATACCGCCTGACGGGATGCGGTCTATTTTGGGATCTCCTCGAAACCGAAAATATTCCTCATAAGGCGCGAACGTCAACGTTAGTCTTGTGTGCGGAAGGTTCAAATCTCATCGAACGGCCGGCACCATTCGTGGCTATTTTTGGTATCAGCACGAAGTAACATCTGTATGGTGTGTGCAATATGCAGTCGGCATCCGTGCTGCTGAAACATTTGGCGTAACTTTTGACGGAAGCCGTCCAAACAATTTTGTTTTTTTTGAAACGCAAGACAAAATATAGAAGGCAGCTGAATTGAAACATTGTCGGCGATAATGTCCAGTAGGATTCAAAGCAAGGGAGCTCTACCAGCAAAGAAGAAGCCAGTGATAGTAAGTATCAAATAGTCTGAAACTCAAATTGTTCAGATTCACTAGTTACCCAACATTCCGGATATTCGAATATGACTTCGAACTGACTACTCAGGCCCAATTCCTTTTATTCGAGCTGACTATAGTAGTGTCAAAACACCATCTAATCATCCACCAAAATCTTATCCGAAATTATTACTCATGACTCATTTTTTAACACATATTTCAGCTTTAAAGTAGCTTAGATTAGCAGAACGCGCAATATGTATTAAGCCAGTATTACACATGCTGTCAAATATTTGACTAAAAAAATTTGACGGAAAGTTCTGTCAAATTTTTTCTGTCAAAATAGACTTTTTGTTGAGCAAATAAAAGAATGTGCCAAACAAAAATTTGGCGATTACACATCTAACCGCATTTGTCAGGGAAAATAGACAAATATGTGAAAGCGTGGCATACAGTGTAATGCTAGCTTTATACATTTGGTTTGGAATAGAGCAGGTTTCTAAAATCTTAAAATTTTGGTGTGAATAATTTTTACAATTGTCGAAATTACTCACAACTTCAACTGTACGCAAGAAGTAAAGGTCGTGCTGTACTTAATCTAGTATTGTTAAGCTGGTATAAACCTGTATGCCACACTGTCAAATATTTGACTATTTTCCTTGGCAAATGCTGTCAGATAGAGTAATCGTCAAATTTTTTTTTTTTTAAATTTTTTGGACGAGTGAATTCTTCTCACCATCCTTAAGATAATTTTTGATTTAAGGCCCACCTTGGAAAAACATAATCAAAATATGAACTCACCATTATGTCCTGCATTCGTGATAATCACCCAGAAATCGATAGTCTTCTCAGGTCCCAGCTCCTCGTAATCCCATTTCTTCTTGACACGAACCGCTCCGTTCGGTTCAACCGTAACCCATGGATTTTCGTCGCGTATTTTAAACGTTTCCCGATCCGTTTCCTTTTCCAATTGGAAAACGCTTTTTCCCTCAGCATCGCCATCGGCTTCCGTAAATTCGATACGTTTCGTAGGACGAACCGCGCGCGTAACTCGTCTTTTATCGCGGCGATGGGTATGCTGATTGATTGTATCGTGATCGATATATTGCATAATAACCGGAACCGGTTCCGGTGCAACAAATTCGATAAGGACCTTCGCCGGCTTGGCACTGGCCAAACTGGGAATTCGAAGATCGTGAGCTTCGACTTCGAGCAGAAGTTCGGTCTTCTCGGGTTCGCTGGCTAGCATAAGTTCGCCAGTTTGAGGAACTATAATCACGATATTGCTGGGATTTATCAGTTTATAGGCGACCTTGTCGCCGTCGCCATCCTTCGCTTCAACCTTGCCGATGCTGGTAAAACGCTGCCAGACGATCGAGTAGTTTCCATTTAGATCCTTGGTTTTAGTGCCGGCCACTGAAAACTTATATTCCGAGTTCAGGAACACCGGACGATTGTCGTTCTCATCGATTACGGATATGGCGATTCTCGAGATGGCCTTGTCCAGTTCGTCCTCATCCGAAGCCTGAACCGAAATATCATACTCGGCTTTCGTTTCTTTGTCCAGCGGCTTGTTCGTGACCAACCATACTCCAGTTCGACTTCCACTTCGGACTATAATAGACCTCCGATAGTCCTTTGTGCCACTTTGCTGCAGGGCAAAGGCATCATCATCGTTTCCATCAATAATAACATACTTAATCGAATTAAGATTGTGTGCAGAGTTGGCTTGAAGAAGAGGGACTCCTCTTACTTGCGTTCCTTTAGGCTGATTCTCCTTGACTTCGCCCGCTACATCCAGACTAGCTCCTGGAAACCGAAGCATATCATTTCGATTCATGATGTAGAGTTGAAGCTTGTGGGTGGCAGTCGAGTTTGGTGTCTCCTCGACAACGACTAGATTGACTGGCCGGTTAACTAGGGGAGTTAAATCGGCCGTTGTCATAACCATACCGTCTTCCAAGACGGTAAAGAACTTGGAGAACTCTGTATCCAGAAGGCGGTAGTTCAGCGGTTTCAACTTGTCCACATCGAGCAATCCCTTGGTAGCATTTGTTAACGGAACCGTGCTGAACTTCTTAATGCTAAAACCCGGATATGTGTCGTGTGGAAGGACTAGAGACATGGTATTTTGGTTTGGTGAAGCTAGTGAAAAATCGTCGTCTACATGGTGATGATGATGATACTGATGACTATCGTAAGCGCTAACTTCATTAATATTACGATTATTGACTAAAACACAAACAAACACTACTAATACATTCATGGCGACAGTACGTTTACAACTACTACGAATATGAAAACTTGTGGTAGAAGGGTAGTTACGCGGTTTTCTCGCGTGCCGCATTTTACTAGCGGCCACAGCGAGTTCCAACATTTTCTCGTGGTGTTGGAAGACACAACACTTTTCCGAACTATTTTCCTTTTTCCGGGACTTAAAACACACGCACGCACTTACTGTATTTTCTATACACTTCGATGTGAACTTTTTACTTCCTTATATGCTAAAAGGTTCACACACCTTTTATTCCTAATCCGATTAAACGTAATTTTAAGCGACCGAACGAACCGAATTAAATCATTGATTTTTTTTTTCTTCTTCTAAAAGTTAGACGATAAAAACACCTTCGGGTAAATACATTGCGGTTAATTATTTTTCGACATATTTTCGTCTTCCGATTTTAGGCAGTGTTCTACCGATTGCTGTGGATTCATCACCTGAAAGAATAAAGAAATAAGAATTAGGTGTGAAGTTTTAATTAGTAATATTCGATTTTATAATGAAGACCCCAAACGCCAAGCTATGTAAGTTTGGTCACGAAGATTGATTCGTGTCAGAAGTGGGATGGAGTTGAAAATCTTATGTAGTCCACCTTCCTAGAAGTTCTTCGATGGTCGGAAACTGTTTTTCGATCCTTGCTGGTGAGATTGATATCAAGCAGTAAGAAGACGCTACACTTCCTCCTTCCTAAAGAGGTGAATCTAAAAGAAAGGTCCTCCAAAAAATTTTGGGATCTGTGAAGGAAGGAACGGACTGGCGAATAAGATGCAACCATGAGGAGTGTCACCTCTTCAAGGAGCCAGAAGCTTCAACGTTCATCAAACTACGTAAACTGCAGTGGGCTGTCCATGTAGAGCGGATCAAAGACAGAAGAATCCCCAAGCGTGCTCTTAAAGGCAACGCGAGTGGTAACTGGCCAGTAGGCAAACCACGCAAGCGATGGGAAGGCTCGGTTAATGAAGATAGGAAAGCCATTTTAAAAATTAGCAGCTGGAGGACGCGGTCTTTGGATCGAGACGATTGGAGGCGACGACTTCAGGAGGCCAGGGCCCGATTTGGGTTGTCGCGCCATTGATGATGATGACTTGAGCCTCCAAGGGTCCCGAATCGAAGATTGCCTTTGGCGTGAATTAGAAAAACGGAATGGGAAAGCTTGTTGGTCAGCGTATCCTAAGCAGCAGATCTGATGGGACTACTCCAGATCTCTTTTTATTTTGTTTATAGTGTTGATAGAGCAATCTTCAGGTTTCAAAGACATGGTTTACACTTGTGCAAGGAAAATCAAAGTGAACTTTAAAAAAATCAGTTAAAAAATCAAAATCACATGGATTGGACCAATGCACAGTACCAAGTCAAAGTCCTTCAAGGACGACATAACTACTCAAATCGATGCTGACACTATGAATATATTGAAGACCTTAGTCTAAGACTGGCCTTAGTTGGGTGTAGTTCAGTGCTAGCGTCTTGAAAACAGTCGGTATCTTTGGAAAAAGTTGACAGAACTAGCATAGCTAGCCGAGATGACTGACACGCCATGAGGCTAATCGAAAGTGATCACCAAAAACAGTGAACTAATCAGAGCGTGGATATTGATGATGAAAGAACCAGGATAATGCACTGAACACAGCCATTTGTGAACTGCTCTCCAGTGATGATACTTCACGGACCAAAATAAGTTGAAATTTTCCATAGATCACTTATCCAATAACTAGAAACCTGACTCTGAAGAAAATCAATCGAGTCCTTCGTGTAGCCGTTAGAGCATAATGTAATATAGTTACAGGAATTGTTTTTAAGTCAAAAGCAAGAATGAGTTCATTAATTAGTAACATCAGTCAATTCCTTGGAAAACTCCCAAACAGAATTTTCTAAAACTTTCAATTTAATTTAAATACCGCAAATCTGGAATTTCATCCTACCTATTGTATCCTACTTGCCATGAAAAAAATATTAACTCTAAGTCAATCTCTCTACAGTTTTAGCGCAGATTTCTTCTGTTTAGGATAGAAGTCGAGAATTCGTTTAACACTGAGACGCGAAGCAGGCCTCTATGCGATTGAAAACCTCCAAAAATAACGCTTCCTGGAAATTCTTGAGGTTACACCGCATCTCAGTATTAAACGCGTGCCGAACTTCTATCCAAAAATTAATACGTTCTCTTATCAGACCAAAGAAACATACGCAACTAATTTACACCCTCTGAAGAGTCGAATAACGAAAAAACATGAAATTCAACCTATTTTCATTATTTTTCGCGCATATATAAAGAGCCCGAAGAAGTGAATTTTATTCGATATCTCGGCAGACCTAAGAGCTTTGATAAAATTCATGAAAATCTGTACACAACCTTCGCACAAATAACTTTTTTGCCCCACCTCCAAACTGCAATTTAAATCTTAATTTTTTTTTCTTAACTTACTTTTCTAAAGTTTTAACTATGCACCACAAGCCGTTCATGTGATAGGAAAAACACCTACACTCCCTTACCTAATTTTATGATTTTTCGGGGTAAGGTCGGGGAAGTGGTTAAAGTTGCAGTGTTAAATGTTAACGCCACTCTCAACCATAAAATACGTGGTCAAAGTCAAAATGTATCACACGAAATATAATATATTTATGGGTGCCTACATATACGCTAATACTTGGAAACATTCACCATCTTTTAACTTCAAACTATAGTTTACAGCTTTCGAATGTTTCGAACGCATTGTTTTTCCCCTTACTCCCTCCACCTTTTTTGCAGACCGCTCCACTACCATAGCTCTATATAGATTTCAAGTTTCAGGCTTCTAGCATAAGCTGTTCGTTAGACATAGAAATCAAAATAAAACACTCTTCCACCTCTCTGCTCATACTCACACTCTTCAAAAGTCACCATGTTTAGAAAAAATTTTATGAAATTTCAGGTCGATCACAATACTTTATTATTAAAAAGCAATGAAGTGAAATTATGGCTTTATAGCGTACTCCAATATACAAAAGTCAATAGCTTTCTATCATTAGAGCTTCTCTCCATAAAAACAATTGGAACTGTTTTACTTTCCACCCTCATTTTTCATTGAAGATCAACAGAACTTTGGATAAGATCAAGGTAAATCTTCGTATAATCTGTGAATGCTCAAAAATGTGCATTGTTTTGAAAATCTATTGTAGCATGCAAATATGTACTAATAAATGATTTAGATATTTTAATAAAATATTTTAGTACGAGAAATTGGCTTTGTTCGCCTTTGTCATGTATGTAGATAACGTTCCCCAAACAAAAAAGGCTTTGTTATTCTGAGTTCGTTTAATACCTTAGGTACTCGCTAATAGTACAAATAAAAAAATAAGGGGAAAATTATTACTATACTTGGGGGTTTCGAAAAATATCCTCAAAAAATTATATTCAGTAAGTCCTGTTCAAAGAAAAAGGAACTTGAACTGATTTTTCAAAAAATTTCGAATTAAGATTTATGTTTGATGCAGAATCTCGGGAACTATCATTACCCACAAAAAATTAAATTTTATGATGGCTGTGTGCAAAGAAGAACTAGTATCCTTTCAATCAAGCTCAAACTCGTTACTTTACAATAAGTGGTTGCTAAATGCTATCGGTTAAAGAAAAAGTGCTAGGTACGGTGAAAATCCTTCATCATTAAAATCCCTTTAGCTCAATAAGGGAACAAATAAAGGAAAATATCTTAAGCAGTTTATTAACCACAGTAAACCCTCCCGCCATTAATATCCTTTTAGTATCAGGTTTGTGAAATACCCTTTGTAAGTTCTAATTTTCAATTTCCTAGAATAAGCTGTTCTTGAGATATGGAAACCAAATTTTGTCGTTTAAAACGCTCCTTCCCCTCGCACCCGTTCCTACGAAATTCTACCAAAACTACCCATCAAAAAATTTAACTTAATATTTCAACGGGTTACGATTCTACAATATTAAAATTATTTTAAATTTTTCTATATTCTTTCAAATAATAAAGTATTTGAGATCACTATTTTTAAAATAAATTTTTCACAAGTTTTCCGTTTTCTTAACTCCTAATAGAAAATTATTACGAAAAAGTCACAAGTGACAAAAGTACTACGAATAATGGATACATACAAAAAGCTAATCAGAAAACTGTCATAAACATAAAAAACCACAAACTTTTGTCCACAAGTTAAGAGTAGATTGATTTTTGTTTAGTGTAAGTGGAATAGCCAATTTAAGCAATATGCTCCTCATAATAGCAAGGTGATGAAAAGATGAAGGCAAGACACATTTCCTGTAATTTCACACCTACTTGTATAATAAATGAGGACACATTTCATGTTCCGGTTATCAATACCTCATAGTAATGTGCACCAAATAAGGAATTTCTGGATAAGAATACCAAAATATTACAGAATGGTCTAGAAAGAAAACTAAAATTTGACGATCGAAGTGCTTAGAGCTTATTTTAATTTCACAAATTGATTATGTGAAGATCTTGTACTCGCCTAATTTTAATCGGCAATAAATTGCTTATGGTAAGCAACTCAGCTAGATAACGCAGGCCGACATGATTTACAATTTTCTTGAGAATGAGTTTTGGTTTTAACTATAGCAACCTACACTGCTTCTCAGCTTAAAACGCGTTTCGGACTTCTACCCAAAAAACAATAAAGTTGAGCCCAGAATATTGTCAGATTTTTTTTTATTTATTTACGTTTTTTTAATTTCAATAAAAACAAATAGTATAAAATATCGACAAAGGCCTTTAGGGGTTGAATATCAAAAAATTCTACAACCGATTTTTAGGCGATTATATAGAAAGCCCGTTAAAGTAAAAATCAATTAGATATCTCATCAGACCTAAGTAAGTGATATTTTGGAATTCGTAAAAACATACACAATCATTTTACACCATCTTGTTTAATATAGAAAAATCTTGAAATTAATTATTAGGTCATTGTGTAAATTCTCCTCAGGCTAGTGCGTGAAATGTTGAGCTGTTGAGATCGACGGCGAGTTTATGTTCGTGGAGTGAGTCTCACACTCGCGGCTATAGCAGCCACATTATCATCTGTGCGCACCGTGCGTCGACGGGGGTCATGAGTGTTGTCCACAAACTTGCACAAACTTGCGTACAGCAGGCGCGGTGGGTGCTTCATTTCGGCCAAAACTTCTTTTCAAAAAACGCACTGTTTGGGCTACACAGCACTCACTTTTGGAAATAAGTTTTCAATATTTCACAACGTTGTTCAAGCGTAAACCGACTCATTTCGTTCCGCGGAGGTATGATACTGACTTTCTGTCAAAATTTCGAGCGGGAAACAGCTTTCAGTGTCAAAATAACCTATGATTTAAAAAGAAACCACTAGATGGCCCACCCTGTATAAAACCGACAGAGGAAAAAGTGAATTCGATATCTTATTAGACCTAAACGATATGTCGGAATTCGTGAAAACTGAACAACATCGAATACCCCCTAAGAGGTTGAATATCGAAAAATACTTAATTCTTTCATTTCGAATATATTTAAGACCCCTAGAAATTAAAACGAATTCGATATTTCATTAGACCTAAGAAATGTGTCGGCATTCGTGAGTGATTTAAGCGAAGAGCCTTTAAAAAGTTCAGAAGAATATCGTAAGAAAACACTGGGCTAAAGCCAAATCGGAGCTGAGAAGCAACATTTTAAACAAAAGGAACTAAGTCATACGTACGTTCTTTTTGATCCACCAAAGGATGGTGCACTAATTCTGGAATGGAGACTCCTTGCCAGAAATTTGTTGGCTCCAGGGACATCATGTTCTTTGGATAGTAAAGTTTGTACCATTTTCCCCCACGAAGGAATGCGGGTGTATTCCAAAAATATTACGATCGGAAAAACATGAGTCGCAATATTTAAGGTTATTTTTAGAGTTTTTAAAAAGAAGTTTTTTTTACACAACATGAATAAATATGCATGGGCACTCCACTTAATTTGAGCAAACTAATGAAATTATTATTCTGTTACTTAATAAAATCAAATACAGAAAATATGTAATTCGAGATGCCTAGCATACCAAAAAAAAAACACGAAATGCAAATAGGTACTGCATACATACACTGAAATAAAATATGTCTCTAGAATACACGGTGTTCCATAGAAAATAAAGTAACTACCAAAATTAAATTGGGATTTTTAAACTTCAAATTTGTGGGGCTAAGGCATGTATGCCATGATATCAAATCTTTGACTAAAAAAAATTTACGTAAAATTCAGTCAAAATGCTTCTGTAAAAAGAGACGTTGTACAGAGCAAATAAATTTGATAAGCAAAAATTTTACGATTACGCTATCTGACAGCATTCGCCAGGGAAAATAGTCAAATATTTGACTGCGTGTCATACAGGGTAATACTAGCTTGAGAATCAATGCGGTTCTATGTCAAGTAAACTATTTTGTTGACAATATCTCCAATTTGCAATATATGTATTTTTATACGTAATCATTGTATGATGAACCTCTAAAGCTAGTATTACACAGTATGCCACGCGTCAAATATTTGCCAATTTCCTCTGTAAAATGCCGTCAGATAGTAGGTAAAATATAGTCGTCAAATTTTTGTTTGCCTCATATTTTATTTACTCTACAGCAAGTATTACTCTACAGATAGCTTATTTTGACTGGAAAAATTTGACAGACTTTTTCGTCAAATTTTTTTGTCAAATGTTTGATAGTATACCATCCTACCAGCTTAAGTAAAATTTAAAAGTAAAGGAGAACACAATTAGAAAGAAAGAAAGGAAGTTGTTAGGATCTGAATTGGATAGAGTTAGACGACAAAAAGCGATGAAAATTCGATTAAAAGACTGATATAAATACTTTGGTCCGAAAGGGTAAGACGGAAATCAAGACGCAACTACGCAAAACCGATGACAACATCAAGACATGATTGTGCAAAACTAAGAAAAAGCTTGCTACAAGACCAAGACTGAATTCGGTTGTTGATTCTAGGTAAGAAGGAAGACAATGAAGTTATACCCATTCAACAAAGATTTAAGATACATTTCTAGAAAGTATATTTGAAGAGTTCTGTGCCATTGTTCAAATGTTTGTTTTGTTCTCTTTTCAATTCCTTTGTCACTTACACCATTCATAGTTTCAAGAATAACGAAACGATCTCACATCTTTATCAAGACCTGTCCGATCTTCATCGGCCTCTCAACAAGTGCCCATATTAATCCGTCGTTCTATCAATAGTGTCAGGGATTGTTTTTTGACCCTTCATCGCTAAATGTTGCCACACAAAGCATTCATTACTCATCGATAAAATTGACGTTGTAACTAATTTCTAATTCAATTTCCTCGATAAACTTCTAATAGATTGAAGTAGTCACTTGAAAATTCGATTAAACTTTGACATGGATTAGTAGTGTAGACGTTACGGATGAGATGTACAATTTCTTCAATCCTCTCGGCAACTTTATTTCTTTCAAGTCATTTCGAATCATGCAAAGTCATTACCTAATCCTCAGCGAGAAATGACAGAAAAATTGTTGAAGTAAAAAAAAATTGTTTTCTGTTTCTGAATTGGTGACCCCTATAAGGTCGTACTGAGCGATAATGAAAACAACCATGTTTCTGTGAATAGATTCGTTTGGAGGGCTGCTAGTAAGGAGCTCGTATGATAGACTTTACTTTAGATGTCATTGTGGGTGGAAGTGAAAATTGGTATTGTTCGTGTAAACAAAAAAATAGACAAGTCAGAGGGCATTCCAGACCCTCATATCCAGCGTATTATTTTCCCCTATCACAACAAACCTATTTCACTGATAGACGCAGACAATATTCATCAAGTCTGTCTCTTCCGTACAGTCGAGACACCGAGAGGGTGTCATTTTCTATATTCGACTTAAGGGCAAAGAAAGGTGGTAGTATGGAAATTGAAAATGGTTCAACCCTAATCTTGACTAGGTGCTTTTAGGATTGAAGTAACATTATAGCCTCCGTGAGGAATTTCTGTAATGGACGGGGAGCATCGCCAGGTGCAGGTTTGTCTTTCTCAAATCATTCAATCTGAAAAAACCTCTCAAATTTGAATGAATTGGATCAAAAAAGAAAAACCTGCTCATATTGAATTGCTTAATTAGACGCGTGTTACTTGAGATCAGACGGCTTAGTGGTGAATGCTATGATGCCTTGTCACCGTCTATGACCTGTCATTAAGCGTGCTATTCAGACTTCCTACATATGTACATATATGCTTTTTTATTCTGAGGTTAACGCCTAACTCGCCTTACTCCAATACCGTTCGGATGCAGCTGTTTAATTTTTGGTATAATAAAGGGATGGATTTTTTTCCTCCCCTAAACGATGATAAAGACGGCACAGACCCAACTTCAATCCCTTTTGATATGTCGGCAGACCCTTTTCGAGCACAATACACACGTGGTACTCTTCATGTCGTTTTCAGCATTTCCGAAAAAAAAGGACAGGGTTGTTTTTATGATGCATTATGTGATGCAGAATTTGATATTTTTTTAAGATATGGGCCGAATTTGTCATAACCGAGGGTTGGTTTCGAAGTCGAAAGCCGTGTAGCTCGGAAGTTATGGGATGCGATGTTTTAAGGTGTGATATAGGTATCGTTGATTAATTGAAAACGTTTTGATTTCAGTTAAAATTCCGGGTGTATGCTGTAATTCATATCGTTTTTATAAGTATGATAACGAGCAGTGTTTGCATTTTGAAGGGATCAATTCGAAGGTAAAATGCGACTTCAGTTGTATTTTGTGCCATTCAAAATTTGGAATTGGTGTACAAATAAGAGGGGTGACATATTTCATATTAGTTGATCGGGAGCACCATGTGATGATTCTGACAACGTTGTCAGATCCTAATTGGTACTAGAGACGTTTTCCTAGCTTCAAGTCATTAAAGGACGCGACTTGTTCGGCATTTCTTCGGTTATCAGATGTAGACGCTCTACTACTCCGTTTCCAGCTAAGTCATTGCAAAGCTTTTCAAGAGCATTGGCTATAAGAACTCAAAAATCAAAATGTTAAAACTAAAACGTGAAATACTCAAAACCAAAATGCCAAATTTTTTAAAAAAAATTGTCAAGTTTTTCAAAATTTTAGAAGGGTTAATTTTTTTGTATGCCCAAATTTTGAAATATGAAGATAGATATGACTAAATTTGCCAAAACATATGCATCCTCATCACACCCTTTCGGTGGTTGAACTTCGAAAAATCGTGAAATTGGTTTGACTATTACAGAAAAACCGAATTAATGTCTCACCAGACCTTAGAGACATGGTGAAAATGAATCCAAGCTCTCTACATCCTCTTGGAGGTTGATTATCCATAACTCCTAAAATGGGTTTTGGGGATTATGTAAAAAACCAATTCCAAACCAAAGTTTTTCTTCTTAAACGCTCCCCGTCCCCTCCTCACACCGCCACCCTTCAAATTTTATTTTTATTTTACGAGATCTCAAATCTCTCCCAAACTGCCAAAAAAAAAATCAATTTAATAGCTCAAACGATTTGTGAGATAAGATCTTCAAACGCGTTTGCGACTGACATTTCTTTTGCAGTTTTGAGATCTAATAATCCTACCAAAATACAAAATATAAGGATACCTTTTTTTAATCAATGACAATACTTTACTTTTAAAATAATAAATAAAAAACATCGAAAAACATGATACAATCACAATGCCTGCTAAAAATTTGCTGCCACTCCATCGCTGTCCCAAAATCTCAAAAAATAAATCGCGAATTGTTCATGCACTGGACACATCATGTTAGCGAGAAAACAGAAAACAGATGCAAATATAAAAAGTAGATAGAACACCAACTATTTTATACTTTCAATAAAAAGGTTCGAATGAAATTACACTTTTATTTGATGTTTTTAGATTATGTACAGTGTGGAAAACAGAGCTATAAGAACATGATCATGGATGGAACAATGGTCAAAATTTGTATCGTCCTGCTGGTCAGCAAACTTCCATACACTTTAGAGCATTATTCACAAATTGCCACGTAGTCAATGCCACCACCGTTGTGATTTTAATTTATCCTGAGCATGCCATAATAATATAGAAGACAGTGTATATATTTAGTGCCGATAGTAGCACATCAATTTGTTTGCGGTACGCTTGAAATTCTCGACTCTTGACACTTGCTGCAGATATAGTAAACCCAAAAAAAAATCTCAGCATTTGATTCAGTTCAGTTTTATTGTCAAAGATTGTTAGCAAAGTTTTAGCGACTTTCAAATTATACTCAAAACTGAGAGGAGAAAACAAAGAATATAAAAAATATAAATTTTTAATTTTAGCTAAATATGGTTTAGACAATTAAATAGATACCTTCCATCATTTTGTTTTGTACTCCGTTAAGGATAATCATGATTGTAAAATTATGTGATCAAAATTTCTTTGTACAGAAGATACAAATTTTTTTCATAAATATTGTTACCTGTACCCTGGCAAGCCGCACAATCCCATGGCATCAGTTTCCAGTGAGAAAGCCACGTCTCCCACTATCCAACGACTTTCGTATACTTCTTGAATACTCTCCTTCTCACTCTTACCTCGTATGTTCTCTAGCCTCGTATGTTCTCTAGCCCTCTTGAATATTCCATACACACCGCCGAACATTCGGGAAAGCTCTCGACTCAACACATGCAGTATATAAGCACGACAGAGTTTGCAGCCAAGAACAATTTTTACTTCACAGCAAGACGACGATCAGTCTCTACGCGACAGTATTTGTAAAGCGATTTGGATTCGTAGAAGCAATCGAACAGTGATCAAGTTGTATATAAAATTGGGCAGCGTTTCTAATGGAGCGTAGTAGGTATCGGCAATCCAGCGTTATCAATTCCATCAGACTGGATGACAAAAATTTGTATCAAACTGATACCTAAATACTTTGCCACTGCAATTTTAAAGTATCTGATACCCAAAACTGATACAGACCAATCAGGTATTTTTGCATCTACTAATCGAATATTCTAAGGTAAGTAGCATACTATGGCAGAAGTATCAATTTGGAATTTCATACCATTGTCATATGACTGAGTTTCATAAATTTTTTTTTCTACGTACATTGTTAACATAGCTCTATATTATAAATATTCGCACTGCGTTTTTTTAAATATAGCAAAAAACCTTTATGAATGTAAGTACCTAGCTGAAAAATGTATCTTAAAGTCAAGTCCACGAAATTTATTCGCCGACAATAGTTCGGTAAACTTTATGCTACCGAAACATGTAAGTATGTTAATTTAACCGAAAAAATATGGCTACATGTTAACACCATAAAACATTTGCCGAATGACCATTTGCCCCAAAAGAGAACGCACAGTCATACAAACGCGCTGCCATGTAAAACAATTCCAAAAATTAGTTCTGCGGGTTAATATCAAATACCGAAAAAAATACAACCTACCCAAATTAGACGTAAACCGTGGTAAAACTTCTGGTCTTTAAGATAGTCCCGTACGGCCAGGTGAGAAAAAACGGACATCTTGGATATGTTCAAGTACCAAAGGTGCCTTAATACGACACGATCTTCTCCATAATATGCCCGGGGAAAAAAAATCCCAAAAAATACACAAAAGATACTTGGTGAAAGATAGTTAGATTAATGACTATCAGATATAAGAATGTAGCTACGAGTATGTAAGAAAACTGTGGACTTTTTCTTTATCGAACTCAAGATGTTGGCTGTTAATCTTTTGGCCCGGATCATACAACGTCATTAGAAACGGATTAAATGCGACGAGGTCTAAACAGAAAAAAATCCACCTGTATAACGAATTCTCGAAGACTTAGTGAGCCTCGATCAAAAATTCACGTAATTAATTATGTTAATGGATTGGACCGTAGAAGTAGAAGGAAAACTGAACGACTTCAATTAAATCAATACGAGAAGTTTTTTTTTAATTGAATATCATGAAAAGTTAACTACATCGATAGAATGTCGGAAACGTGAACAAAAATTAGAATACAGAATGGAATAGTGTTAGGCTAATTAATTAGCAACAGATGGCCCATTATCGACCAATTGTAGAAGATTCTTAATTCAATTTCGTTATTGGTTTAAAAGTGCTCAAGGGAAATTGATTAGTAATTTGCAATAAGCCAGAATAAATTGGTAATTTTGCAGATGAAATTCGAATTTCGTAATTCAAACTGATTGAATATAATTCTTAGTTTCGTACCTAGAATTATTATATAAACTAATGTTCTGAAATGGGGTAAGGGTCTCATCCAAAAATTAAAATAAATTGCTATTTTAATAACAGGGTTTTCCGAGAAAAATAACATTGATCAAAGAATTTTATAGTTCACAGTAGCAAAAATTTGTATTTCGAAGCTAATTTCTCAAGATCAGGTACAGCTACAATATTGACGCTTACATCGAACGAAAGGTAATTCGATTCCCTAAGAAACAAGCTATAAAATGTTAAATTGTGATTACTAGTTGTAAAGATATAACAGTTTATGTTATTAAGGGTACATGTTCAAAAAAATTTTCTCTACCACCCTGTATCTCCTCGCATATTGAAAACTGACCCTATAGGAAAAAAAATGTTTCTCAAAATATAACAAGAAATCACCCCTAATAAAAATTCCAACCAAGTACTGGATACCCTGTGTATATACCGACTTACGTACTCCGACTAGACCTGAACGTCCTCGGCTAGAACTCTAATTGCAAATAACCTGCCAAAAAAGAATCAAGATTTTAAGTTGAATTCTTCGACTAGCAAATATCTCCTAAGACTGAAGCAAACAGTAGTTCCTCAGTTTACATTTTCCTCAACTGGACGCATAACGTATTTAGGTACTGTCCTTGCAGTACTGAAAATGTTCACTGTGTATGAATTAGGCTTGTGTAGTTCGCGAACGAACTAGTTCGGAAGAGCGTTCCCATAAGTTAAATGAACGAACTAGTTCGCAGTCAGTCCCGCTCGTAGTTCGTTTGTATTCATTCATTTCCGTTTGGAAGTCAGTGGTCTCTTTTTCTTTTTGCTCATCACATTGTACCACACGACTTTTTTTTTGTGGACACCACATTCTACCACAATGACGACTACGAGTCGTTCTCATCACTGAGCTCTGAACTAATGAACTAAAAGAACGAACTAGTTCGCAACGGATCGGGAAGCGGAAATTATCGCTCACTATGGTGAACTAAAATGCGCAAGCCTAGTATGAATTCAGTTTTGAAAAACACCAGAACGGAAAAACTGTATTCGGACTTTGGCGAGCTTATATAAATTTTCAGTACTGAGTGAAATAAGAATTTCCTTTTATTATGGTGTAATTTATTTTATCAATTACTTTATTATTTTAATAATAAAGTATTGTTATCGATTTTTAAAAAAAAAAAATTTGCTACCCTGAAATTTTTTTTTTACGTTTTATGACTAATAAGCACCAAAAAAGCAAAAAAAATTTTCAGTCCGTCTGTGCGCCGTCCGCCGTCCGCCGTACGCAAAACGTTTGAAGGCTTATAACTCCTAAACCCTATGAGCTATTAAATTGAAATTTTTTTAATTAATAGACTGGGTAGGTTCCTTGAAGTGACCACTTTTTGGGTGGTGGGAGTATGAGGGGGGAGGTGGGGGAAGCGTTTTAGACGAAAAATTTTGGTTTCTAGATCTCAGCAACCGCATAGGCTAGGAGGCTGAAACTTGGAATTTATATAGAACATCGATAGTGGACCCATTTGCAAAAAAAAATTATAATATGGGTAAAGGGGTGTGGGAGTGGGGGGAATAATAATGCGTCCGAAACGCTCGAAAGCCGAGATCGAGACATTCTAAAATCCAGATCTCCTAATCGGTTGATGGCACGAAATTAAAACTTAATGAACATCTGTGGGTATACTAGGAGAATAGATTCGAAACAAATTTTTGAGATAGGGCAGTGACGTACGGGGGTGGGGGTTCAAAAACTTTAGATTACGATATCTCACTAACCAATTGCACTATAGAAATAAAATTCGGTTTCTGTATAAATGTTGACAAATAAAGTTTGCTGAAAGTAAAATTTTTTAAGGAGGCGGTGGAGCATGGAAGTGGAGGGGGGTAAGAATTTTTTAAAAAAATCACGTCTTATATCTCAAGAACAATGTAAAATAGATGCTTAAAATTTTTACCAGAAGTAGGCCTAATAGACCCCCGGCAGAAAAAAAAATTTTGAAGGTGAGGGTGTAAAGGGTGAGGCTGGGGGAGGGTGAAAAGGAAAAAGTTCCGATTTTTATATCTCGAGAACCTATAACAATATAAAGCTGAAACTTAGTATTTAGATAGAACTATATTAGTATCATGTTGGAAAAATATAATTTTTTATAGGGATGGTATGGTACGGGGGTGGGGGGTGTTTTTCCTAACTATAGAACGGCTTATGCTAGAAAGTTGAAATTCGGTACGTATATGTAAATCAACTAGAAAAGTAATTTTAATTAAAAAAAATTCAAATATCTATTGGCGTTCGGAAGTGGGGCAAAAAAAATGATCAGTGAAAATGGAATGCATATATTTTCACGATTTTCGTCATATCTATTAGGTCTTTCCAAATATTGAATTCATTTTTTTTCTACGGGTTCTTCATATAAATACCTAGAAAGTCTTTTCAGGATTTTTTCAAATTGGACCCCCAAGGTGGTGTAAAGGGGATTATACATTTTCACGAATTCAGCCGTATCTCTCAGGTCTGATTAGATATCAAATAACTTTTTACTTCCACGGGCTTATTTAATAATCACCTAAAACTCGTTTTCAAGGTTTTTCCTTTTTCAACCCCTAAGAGGGTAAAAACGGGTTGAACACGTTTTCACGAATTCCGTCATATCTCTTAGGTGTGATAAGACATCGGATTGGTTTTCACTTCCTCGGGCTTTCTTTATATATATCTAAAAACTCATTTCAGGATTTTTGGATATTCAACCTCAAAGTGGGTGCAAGGGGGTTGCATATGTTTTCACAAATTCTTACATTTTTTTAGTTCTATTGAGATATCGACTTCATTTTTACTTCTAAAGGCTTCCTACATAATCGTCAAAAAGTTGATTTCAGGATGTTTGTTATTCAACTCCAATAGGACGTAACGCTTTCGACATATTTCTCAGGATTGATGAGATATTAGATTGGTTTGCACTTCCACAGACTTTTTATATAATCGTCTTCTAACGCATTTCCGATTTCATGTAATGGCCCGAAACCAAATCACGAAAAACCTTCTAATGGCGTAACAACTGATATTATACTAGGACTAGATCTCGTCCCAGTGTATGACCCAATTATGTAATTCATATGTTATATGAGGCAGCGGCGTAAGTATTCTAGCGCGACCCCATTTTAACCGCTTGCCGAATTTTTTTTTGGGTTTTCAGTCACATAGTAACCTACACCGCATCTAAGAATTAAACTCGTTCCGAACTTCTACCGAAAAAATAATAAAGTTGCGACTGTTGGCAGATTTTTTTAAATGAGCCAGCATTTACTTGCTAGTCTAAGTCAATTCAGTTTTTCAGTATCGAAGCAGAACTGTTCAAATTTTTTCAGTAAGTGACTCTTGGAATGCGTCACGTTTTGCACACAATCACAATTTTATGCTCTAAATTCCATTTAATTATTTGATAAAAAATAAATAAATAAATTTGTTTAAGGAACTTGAATAAAACTTTAAAATTTCAGCTATATCTATGCTATTATTTTTAGTCTTCCATGATTTGAAAGTGATAGCAATCGTTCACTCGTACGAAAGTATCCATAGCTATCATTACGCAA
This sequence comes from Beris morrisii, assembly GCA_951812415.1. NCBI lineage: Eukaryota > Metazoa > Arthropoda > Insecta > Diptera > Stratiomyidae > Beris > Beris morrisii. The sequence continues at coordinate 25,163,779 of OX638311.1, forward strand.
AGAGTACGCTCAGCATCTCCAACTTCACTTACATGTATAATAGCTATATCCAACTTTCTTATTAAATTGGTGACCCCGGCTCTTACGCACATTGGTATTTTTCGATATATTTGAATACCCTTAGTAAAAAAAAAGTCTAAGGTTTGACGTGGCAGTAACGCCTTAGAAGAAGAAAATATGGCATACTACTAACAAATACTTTTTATTTTATAGAAATTCAATTTAAAATCATCCAATCATCTTTTGTTCTTTTGTTATTTTCTCAGAACTTTTTCTGTATGGATATATTTGAAATGTTTCAATTCTTCGTGTGAATTTTGCTCTATTTTTCTTAACGGGGTGCCTTCCTTCCCGATTTTAATATCAATATAAACGGGTTCATGTTGAACATGGAAAAGTTCTTTGACGCCTTGATGTTCAATGAACGCTTCGATAGCTTCTTCCAATTCGATCCAGTGAACAGGAATATCTTCAATTTGTTCGTCAGCAAACAGGGAACTATTGAAAAGCTTTAGATTAAATTCGTTTTGTTGCATAGCGTTTTTAATTGATCCACAGTGAAATCAAATGTTTGCTGGTCTTTAGAAGCAAAAACCACATCGATATTTAATTAGGCCAAATAAAAATTACGGAATTCGTGAAAACATACCTTTTCTATTATCTCCTCTTGAGATTGAATAATGCCAAAGCCAGAAACTATTATAAGTAACCTGCAGAAGCAAAAACCAACATATCTCATCTGATTCAAGAGATTTTGAGGACAAAAGACTAAATTCTATTGCACCACCTTCGGGGTTGAATGTTGGAACATCACGAAATTATTTTTTATAAGTAGTACGAGTATGTAGAAGAAGAAATCAATTTGATATCGCATCCGGCCTGAGAAATATTGAGATATTTCTTAAAAAATATCGAAACCCTTTTTTACATCCTTGCGATTGAATATCGAAAAATCCTGAAATTAATTTGTAGGCATTTGTATTTTTTCCAGCGCCTTGGGAAATAAATACCGAAACATGTCGAAATTATTTTTTAGTCGTTATTATAAATAGCCAGCTGAAGGAATAGCGAGTTTGGTATCCCATCTGACTTGAGATACTTGTATTAAGGAAATCGTGAAATAATATTTAAATTATTTTCAGCCCTTTGAGGTTGGATATCAAAAAACCTTGAAATCGTTTTTTTTTAATAACTAACCTGTAGAAATAAAAACCAACTCAATATCTCATCGAAAATCCCTTCAAATAGCAATGTCAAAATGTTTGCCAAAAAATTTTTGGCAAAAATTTTGACAATCAAGTTGTTAAAATAAAATACATTGTTAAATTTCGTGGAAACATTTTTAACTCATTTTCCCTCATTAAAGGTTGAATATCAAAAATTATTCAAACAGATTTTAGGCGTTTGTATGAAAGGACAGCTAATATGTAATCTGAATGAATTCGAAATATTCAATCAAAATTTTTTCACTCTAACATGGATATATTTATTAGAGCAATATTTTGCTTCAATAACAGCTAATAAAATCCCGTTTAAATTGCCTAAATTTAGAATACAAGGCTTTGATCTTTTAACTTTGATTTTTATTTGTTTCACTTGATCAAATACTCAATAATCGCCAATTTGATTTAATACCTGTATATAGAGCCACGTATAGAGCTACGGGGACGTATAGTGCATATCCTTTTGGGTTTTGGGGATGAATTTAGTAGATACGTATATACTCTAAAATCACATTGGGTTCAGGTAGTATAGAAAAAATCATTGACTCGTGAAATTTAATTATACATCGTACATAGAGCAATCGAATTTTGTGAATAGATTTGTCGTTTGACTTTCACAGTGAGTTGATTTTTATCGAAGCGATTTGTGACAAAATAATTTTTGGCAAATGAAAATAATATTGAATTTAATTTTAAATGCATTAAGAGAGATATCGGGCTCGAACCTCACCGGTGATATAGTGCAATCCTTCGGAAATAACAAATTTTGCCTCAATTCAAATATTATGCCCCGCTAATGAACTCAGAAAAAACATGAACAATACTCAAAATGGATAAGCAGCATGGAGTAACTAAATTACGGATTTTCCATAACTTCAAATTCAACAATTCACTGTAAAAAAAAATTTATTGATTGTATTAATTTAACATTCTTTATTGCATAAAAATTTAATTTATTTTAAAGAAAAACCAGGAGGCTATTTGCTCCCAGGAGTCTGTTGCTAATTTTTTTTTCGGTTTTTATAATTTGGATTATCTTGTCTACTCTACATAGTCGATTTTTAGTAGATTTACTAGTAAAATTTTGTCAAAATAATGCAATTTCCAAAAACTCTTTCCAGGTAAAACAAGAGAGCTCCTCTTTTAAGCACCCAATAAGAAAACTAAAACATTATAGGTTGTTTCCGGCTTCTTCTTCAAACTAAACTACAAATCTATTTTAAATTGTTAAGAATTTAAGAAGCCTTCAAGACTACAAGAAATGTTGTATGTTTGTTGTAATTTTCATCGAAAGCCTTCCATACAATTTAACATCCGCATTAACCCATTTTGATGTTATTAGCCATGTCAAACAAGACGAATGGCAATGGCTAATCATCTGCATCATCACCTTAAGCCCATTTAATTTCCAGCAAGAAGCAACAAACCAAACGAAATTGCCATTCCTTCGTACGATATATGCGAAGTTATGACTGAAAATGTTACGAAAATCCCAGCAATCTAAAGACTCAACGAGTAAAGCTTCTTAACTACACATTAACTAATGGATCAATTTAAATGGACTTACGCCTTCAGGCAGCTACCGATCAAAAACTCAAAAACCCCGGCATAGGATTGCCAAGAATTTTGTACGATAAAATTAAGGTGTTCGCGATGATGTCTACCTGTCAGTCAAACGATGCGGAATCATTTATAATCGCAGGTGATGATAACTTGGATAACTTTACGACTAATTTATGGGAAACGAAAGCAACAAAAAATTAAATTCCAATCGAAATTTTTAAGTATGTAGTGTTTTTGTCGATTTGCTGCCGGTTACAGTCCTTTCAGTTTTTCGTTAAGACTGAAGTCAGATTTCTAACTTGCTAACGGAGACATACTCTTCGAAAATGAAGTAATTTTCACTGAAATTTGAGAGCCTCGGTAGCCTACGGTTAGTCAATCAAATCACAACAAAAACAAAATTGGCCTGAATCTTCACAACATCACGAAATGATTCCTTTGAGTTTCAGCAAAAACCAATTTTCCTCAACTACTTTTCCCTGCCAATCAAGATAGTAATCAGACTAACATAATCAACAATCAGTTCGCAGCACGGAGTAACATTAAATAAAACAAGACAGTGAAACCAGGATATGCATTCACCAATTGTATAATACTTCGGATAAAATACTGAAATTGGAATTATATTGTAGTTGGTAATTAAAATACAATGAAAAATACGCAAATATTTTTAGAACTTTTTTATAGTGACCACGCGATTGACTGGAGTACCCCATTAGGCTGCGACAGCTCAAATCGGTTGATGGTCTTCAGTTTTTCCACATAGTTCCGTCACATTCACAAGTTAATTTCGCAAATTGTGATTTGAGATCTGAGAAATATGGGACTGTTCTTTAGCTTCAGGTTTGCAGAATTTAACAGAAGTTTGGCATTAACACCTTGTTTATTAACAAAAAAAAAAATAAGATTTTCAAGAAATTCTACTCATTCATCATCTTGATGTTTTCAAGCTTAACATATCAGTACTAGTGTTCAATAAAGCTACCTTCAAGTAGGATTGACGAAATGCTTAAATTATTTAATTACCAACTATCTTTATTTGCATAAAAACGATAGTTTTATAAAACTTATCGCTACTACATACCATTGACTGAGTAGAATGTGCTCAATTCCCAAATGCTTGGATGAACCTATTTTCACAACAGAAATCTTAAATCTGTTGAAACAAAACAAACGGGAGGACTATAATATCTTATGAAAGATAGTTTTCTTTCTACATCAATATTTATACAATAAATTGAAAAATAGACAACAATAATTTTTTTCCCAGAAAAAGGAACAAACCAGACATTTGTGCTTCGAAATAAAATAGAAAATTATGAGTATCTTTGGATTGAAAAGATGAAGGAAAATTTCTTCACAATTCGCGATAAATCGAATTCGTCATGATGGCAACGATCAAAGAGCCGGCATATAATTTGACGTTTTCCGTGCAAATAACTGAACAAATTTTCTTTTACTTTATCATTCTTTATTTATAACTTGAATTGAAGTAGATGACGCCAATTTATTCATGGTATTTGTATCATGAATAAATTGAATACTAAAAAGAAAAGACTTGGCAACTAATTAAAAGTGTGTTTTTGATACACTTTCTAACTTTGAAGAAGGCCATGTAAGACAATATTCTTTAAGAATTCAATCACATCAATGACGTGAGATATGCTTTAAGGCGACACAAGTAAATATACAGTAGCTAGGTACATACCAGATAGTTAACCGGATATTTTATCGGATATTTTACCGGATACTTAAAAAAAACAATGTATTAATAGAAGTCTTTGGTGTTGTAAAGTCTATCTTCGATACAAACAGAGCAATGTTAGCATTAGAAACATTGTTAAAAAAAATTTCCTCCTTAGTCATTGTGTAGTACTCTTGAAGACTTTTACTGTGCTTCTTGATGCCTTCATTCAAATAAAGTTTCAAAATATTCCACAAAGTATATCCCCACTTATCCAGCAACATTTAAAATTACGCGGCATTTACCAGGTAAATTCGTTCTCGGGAGTTAATAAAATCTTGCCTTCAAAGGATCCATCGTTTGAGGGTGGTAGATATGGATGTTGTTTTGTACATCACATGCAATTTATTTTCATTTTCATTTATTTCACATATCTACTAAGTTTCAACTTTCCAGTATAACGAGTTCCTTGGATATGAAAACCGACAGCATGCTAATATTCTTGTCTTATTATACGGCTCTTTTATCCTTTGAACTGTTTTCTTTGAGCATTAGATGTCTCTACTAGTTTCGATAGTCAAAACTACAAAAGCTCTATGCCATAAAGAAAGTCGTTCAATTTCTATTTGAGTTCAATTAATAGCACTTCTTTTGTGACCCCCATCGGAAAGAACCAAGTAAGTTGGTGGTGAACTACTTTAAGACTAACCTTTATTCCCCGCAATCTATCGCTCAAAATATGTTTAAGTAATTGGTAAGTGGACTGCGAATGGAAAAATAGCCAACTGCCTATCCGTGTCCAAATGCATGAGAATTAAATACCAGTAATTTGGAATCCACTCATTACATAGTACTAGAAACATTAATTTCTTTAACGTGCGAAATCGCGCTATTACTACGAATAGCTCCCGTACAAACGTCCTGAAATGATGTGCTCAATAATATTGACCGCTTGCACTTTTAGCTTGAAAAGAGTTTCATATTCGACATTCGTTCATATTCCGAAATATGCAGGTATTAAAATGAGTATGCCAAAAAACCAATGTTTAATTCGTGTAGTCTTCATTCAAAAGTCCTTGAAAAATTTCTACATAAAAGAAATAATATAACTCAAGAAATAGTTCAGCCAGATAATTTTACTCGTTTTAAATATTATGTGAATGGCGAAAAGAAATGTGTACACATGTACAGAACCATTCAAGGGTTTCGAGTATCTTCCGTTCAAAAGTTCTCAAAATATCCGGTCAAAATCTTTTCCAGAATACACTCAGAAAGTTATACGAAATTTTGTCTATGGTGTTCCACTAAAGTTCCAGGTAGAGAATTGAAAATAGGAACAATTGTCGTTCTACTACGAGTAGCAAGCATACAATAGTCTCTTAAAAAAAAGTCACATCAAATGCGTACACAAGAACTTTAACTAGGGGATGAATTGATTACGCTATCCGCCCTTAACAATTGCATTTTTGGGTAATAGGCCGGGACGTAGTCAAACTCGAAATGAAACATCAGTTGTTTCGAAACAATGAGGTTTTTGAAAAGTTGTTTTTGTCACTAGAATAGCTCCTTTCAACATTCATCAGTGAGTATTTATAGAAACATTGAAATAAACAAACTACCCATAGAAGTAAAACTATCGGAAAATCTTCAGATGTAGCAAAATTTGAGAAAACTTGTGCAACCCCTTCACATCCTCTCGGGGGTAAAACTTCAAAAAATTTAGTAATCAGCTTTTAGGCGATTACAATTTCGTTACACCCTCTTCTGGGTTGTATATCTAAAACTCCGGAAATTGATTTTAGGCGATTGTACAGAAAGCCCGTAAAATTAAAAACAAAATTCGATTCATCAGATCTAAGAGATATGTCGAAATTCGTGAAAACGTACGAAATCCGTTAAAACTCTCTTAGGAGTTGAATATCAAAAAATTATGAAATCAGTTTTTAGGCGATTACATAAAGAGTTCGTAAAAGTAAAAACCACTTCGCCACCTCATTAGAGATGGCAAAAATTGCAATAGAAATGTTCGAAAACGAATGCAACCCCTGAGCACCTAATTGAGGACTGAATTTCAAAAAATTGTGGAATTGGGTCTTAGGCGATTATATGAAATACCCGGTGAAGTAAAAACCAATTTCATGTCTCATCATACCTAAGAGAAATGGCGAAAATTGTGACAATGCATGTAGCCCCCTTCCACCCCTTTGGGTGTTGAATATCCAAAAATCACGAGACTCATTTCTTATTAATTTAGAGATGTTCAAATCAATTCAAAATTTCATCAGATCTAAAAGGAATATTGAAATTTCTGAAAACGTATGCAACCCCTAGGGGGTTGAATATCAAAAACCATGAACTAGATGTTTTTGCAATTATTTAGAAAATCCGTAGAAGTGTAACCAATTCCATCAGGCATAAAAGATATTACGAAATTCGTGAAAACATGTATTACACTGTCTTACAGAAGAGCAATAACTCCAAAAAATTATTATTATAAAAAGCCCGTCAAAACAAAAACTTATGCGGCATGTGATTAGACCTAGCGGAATTCCTGTGTTTTACCACCTTAAGATTTATATTTAAAAAAAAACACGTTTCGCACATATCTGAAGAACCCGTAAAAAAAATTTTAATTAATTCAATATTTAAGAAGACCTAAGAGATATAATAAAATTCGTAAAAATATATGCACCCTATTTTCACTGACTTTTTCTTAGCCTCACTTTCTTGCGCCAATTGATATCTGAAATCTTTTTTAACTGAATTACTTTTCTGGTATATCTACATATGCCCAATAAGCTTCAAGTTTCTAACACAAGATGATCCAAAGATGGGAACAATACCCCAGCACTATACCACACCACTCTTATTCGAAATTATGTTTTTAGAATGTGCAGGTCTACTAAAATTACAAGCTTCTACTTTTTACAATAAGCAGTTCACGAGATATAAAAATCGGAACATTTGTGCATATGCATTTGCATATTGTAATTCTTCTCATTCTCATCCCCAACTTTTTTTTCTGCTAGGGGTTCATCAGGCCTATCGTCCATTTAAATTGCAAGATGCTATCTTAAACTGCTCTTGAGATATGATACGTGATTGTTTCGAAAAAAAATTTCACCCACGCTTCCATGTTGAACGGCCCCCTAAAAAATTTAATATTCACTCCACTTGTCCACCTATATACACAAATCAAATTTCACCTTTCTGGTGTGATTGGTTCGTGATATATCGTAATGTAAGAATTTTCACTCACTTAGCCACCTCCCCCACCAACGACAAAGAAAGATAAGAAATATGTATTCATCAATACAAAGAAATTGTCCTCATACACAAAAACCAATACTCATTATAAAACAGCAATTGACTGATTTTCCATATATTTACATATTCATCTACAGTGAGAGAAATAATTTGTTGGCAAGAGATTGCTTCAATAAAATTTTCATTGCAGCAATCGAAGTTCATTTATGCTAATAAGAATTAGTTTGGCGCAATAGATATTCGGTTGTACAAAAAATAGTCGTTCAAGGGAATAAACACGCAATACGTGCAAGAACCATTCTTTCAAGACAATCAACTTACGTTGTTTGCGCGATTCTGTGGAAAGAAGCGAACAGAAAAATGTCTAGGAACTCAATTTTGATTGCCGCAATATAGTATTGGTAGTTGCTATAGATTATTGTTCATCACAAACGATTTTCGGCATCATTCTTCTGTGGTAACCGAATGTATGTTGCGGTAACTGAGCTCATCCACACTAAGTTAAGTTGCTACATAGGGAAATGAAAATGAAAGGTCTTCGGTGGAGCAGTGGCTACCCACGGCAATACAAAAACTTTCAACACGGGTTCGATTCCAACCTACAGCCGTGGGTTTTATGAAGTCAGTAAGTAAGAAATATCATTTGAGGTAACAAAATAGTGTCTTAGAAGAGTTCTCTACGTTCCCCTAGGTAACTAAAAAGAATTCAGTGTAGGATTTACAAATAACTAAATTTTTTTAGAGCTTACCTACTTACATCCCACGCATTTACGACAATCAAAATTTTAGGAGATTCTGGTTGGCTAGATAAATAATTCAGTTGTCGGAAAATATATTCGATACCAATAAACGAAAATTCGGTTCGACCAACCCAGAATTTCGGTTTCAACGATGGGATAGGAACTTTTCCTGCAACTGTTTTAATTCGTTTGGCATATATTTCTATTGAAGCAATAGATTTGTTCTCTCAGTGTATGAACATGTTCATTATTTCTATCAACAAAATCATGAAGAACAGTTTCATCAAAACGTGGAAAAGATGCTTTATTCCTATGCATTTTTTAATCAATATGATTGAAGTCTATATGAAAATTTGTACTTTCTAATGTCTAATATTAAGTGTGCACATATAGTACACAGCCTTTTTTTAATGAAATGTGGTTCATAGCATCAATGTACAGATCATACATGATTAAAAAGATTCGATGATTTTTTCGTTGTTCCAAAGATTTTTTTCATTAAACCAGTGAATTTTGTGATATCGAGAACTATATTTTATCAGTGAAGGCTAGGTTGTGAAAGGGAGTGCACGACGATTAGACCAATAGATTTATTATCCTGATCTTTTCCTCCTAACCAAATGTATGCCTAATTTTATGTTCATTTTGCGATGGTTTCATGGTAAACTTAGCGTTGAACTGTACTTGGGTGTTTTATCTTGTCTCTTTCTACAATGTTTTCGAGTTGAATTAAGTTTTGAAATTCCTAACCGGCATTATTTGTAACAGAAAATACATAATGGATCAAGAATATAAAAATTGATTATCCTACAGTTTGAGACTTAATCAATTAATTGTCGAAAAAAATTAGCTTAGCTTTGAATTTCTTTTGTACCTTTCTTTTAAGTTCTCTAGAGTGTGACATGTTTGACACCTCAAACTTAGTTATTGCGACTACGAAGTATTAAAATAAGTTTTGGCGACTTTATTGCGACTTTAAAATTATATATTCAGTTATCATATAGTCAATATTACTCGCTATAGGACGAGCAAATCAGGGGACGCATATACGTCGTATATCAGTCAGTATTCAGTAACACACAAACTAAGGTCAGTTACGAGTTGTAAAAAAAATTGTTAAGACTTCAAAATGTAGCAATTAATAACTACATACCAACAAATCGCTATTTTGTCAATAGGTACTCCGTATTTACTACTGCTCGGAGTCGTCTGACTTTATAGTTGTAGAACGGACGTCGTTACGACTACGCCAATACTATACTGAGGCTTTGTGCTGCTTGGGTAATGCCGTTAAGGCTAAAAGATACTTGTAACGTTGAGATTTAAATATCATAAAATTTTTCTTCGAATCTTACAAATTTTACTTTATTATTTTTTAATAAAAAAGTATTGTGATCGACCTGAAATTTCAAAAAAATTTTGCTATCCTGAAATTTTGTATTTTCACGTTTTAGGACTAGTAAGTCCCAAAAAAGCAAAAAAAATATGTCCTTCTGTCCGCCGTACGCCGTACGCAAAATCATTTGAAGGCGCGTAGCTCCCAAACCCGTTGAGATATTAACATGAAATTTTTATGGTGGGTAGATTGGGCGAACCCCTACGACTGGTATCTTTTGGAGGGGTGGGGGTATGAGGGGGGAGGAGAGGGGAGCGTTTTAGACGAACAATTTTGGTTTATAGATCTCAGGAACCACTTATGCTAGGAGAAACTTTGAAACTTTGTGCTTATCTTTAGGGGTACTTCAAGATTAGACAAGGGCTAAAAATTTTTAAGGAGGGGGTGGGATGTGGGGGTGAATGGTGAAAAACTTTGGATTACAATATCTTCCAAACCAATTACACCCAGAAAATAAAATTTAGTTTCTGTATATGGGATCACCAGAGGAGTCTACTGAAAGTGAATTTTTTGAGGAGGAGGTGGAGCACGAAAGTGGGGGAAAAGCGATTTTTAAAGAAACGTCATTTTTATATCTCAAAAACCGAACCAGATATGATCTTGAAAGTTTTACAGGAGTAGGGGTCGGTAGACCTCTAGTAGGGAAAAAAAATTTGGGCTGGTGGTAAAAGGAGGTAGAAAAAAAAAATCTGATTTTTATTTCTCGAAAACCGTGATGAATAAAAAACTAAATATTTAGGATTATATAGAGCTACAATAGAGATATCCTAGAAAAATAAAACTGTTGATAGGGGTAGCGAGGTACGGGGATGAGGGGTGGTTTTTCATATCTCATAAACGGCTTATGCTAGAAAGTTGAAACTTAGTACGTATATGTAGATGTGCTCTTAGAGTAATTAAAGCAAAAAAAAAGTTCAGATTTTTATTGGCGTTCAGAGGTTGAGTAAAAAAAATATCCGTGAATCCACATTTTCACGAATTTCGTTAAAACTTTTAGACATGTCGAGCTATCAAAGCAATTTTACTTCTGCGGGCTATTTATATAACCGTCTAGAAACGTTCTTAAAAATTTTTAGATATCCAACTCTTAAGAGGGTGTAAAGTGGTTGTGTACATATTTACGAATTCAGGTATATTTCTTAGGTATATTGAGATTTGGAGTTCACTTTCACTTTTATAGGCTTTAAACATAGTCAGGGAAAAACCGGTTTAAGCATTTTTCCCTCTTAACCCCCTGGGGGAAAGTTTAAAATAGCCTCCTGGTTATTCCTTAGGTTGTCAGTCTCATAGTAACCTACACCGCATCTCAGCATTAAACACGTTTCGGACTCCTACCCATAAAATAATAAAGTTGCGCCCAGACTGTTGGCAGATTTTTTTTATCATTTTCCGTGGACAAAAAGTTCATTGAAACTGCTAAAATCAGGAAAATTGCTTTTCCGACGCATCTACTAAACAATTAAATCGCTATAAGAATTACTGTCTACACTCAAAGGTCACCTGCATCCCTTTGTTCAAATTCAAACATGCAATTCCTGCTCGCCCATTTTCCGGAAAACCACCCCGTCTAGCACAACATACCAAAAATCGATAAAAAGCAAATAAACTATAGACGGGGTGCAACAAATGGCAGAAAATGCCGCAATACGACCGATAATAGGGAATAATGTGAGCTAAGCGCGACAACATAAATTCAAACTGTAGCGCCAACATAGGAACTACCACCTCTATTTGCCGTGAACCATTAAATTCTGTTCAGGAATTTTTACCTGGGAAGTATAAAAAAAAAGCGGCAAGTCAGCAAGCAACACCTGATTTTTTTTCCGTGGGGTTCTAAAAACACATGAAACTAATGATAAAAAAAATCGAGGTGAAAAAAAATTAATTAACAGAATAAATCGATTTTCACGGCAACACGGTCGAAAAATGTTTCGGTTATGATTCGACAAAAACGTCGAGTAATAAGATCGCGGTAGCGCACCGACAAGAAGCACCTGAGCAGAAACAATTAACGCCCTTGGTAACGCTCCGAACAAATCGATTTGTCTCGAATTCGATAAGAAAATAAAGTGGAAATGTACACGACCCCTCGTACAAGTAATAAGTACTACTTTCTTAGGCCAGCCGAAATTTTCTAGCCGTCTAAGTACACACCGTCGCAGAATAGTAAGGGTAGTTGAACGGAGACGTCTGCACTCCGTAGGAGACAACCACAAAATCCCTTAAATTCTCACCAAGCCACCCCATACCTCCACCCCTATCCAGACCATTGTTTCAAGCCTTACCGTTCAAGATCCTTGCCAAAGTCATCGGCAATACTTTCATCCCCTTGCACCCCTTCTAGCCCAGCCACTATAATTTTTGCTGTCTTTCAAGATATCCCCGAACAGACTATTCAGCCCTTATATGAATGGACACGAAACGTTTGTAATGCTCCACTTGTTTCCCATGGTCTAGTATACGATGTGGCGTATTAATTCCGAAGAAGCGGGGCGGTCGCGAGGGGGTAACACGGCGGGGTTCGCTAACGAAAGGGGAGATACTCATATAATATGCAAATTATACACGGAGACAAACATACAATAAAACATAACCTGGCAACTAGGCTGTGTACTATTGTCGGTGAAAAAGAGTGGGGAGTGGATTGCGAAGGCCTATTCCATCTTGCAAAGGTTTTTATAGGAAACCATTTTGCAAAATTTTGCTTCATCTATTTCTTATTCTTATATGTGTATAAAGGGGCCGGTGGGGAGTGGGACATCACACGAACTTCCCCACTCTGCTCCCCGGTTCCTCCTTCGGTGCCTACTACAATCCCCCCCATACTACAGCATTCGTAGTACAAATACTCACAACCAGATCGGCCGACCGTCAACCATGGATGACTTTTATACGGTAAGGAAACGGAATCGATTTTTTGCGTGAGATTGTGTGCGAGAGTAAGGTGTGTTGCCCTTAGTTTTCTGGAGCGACGGGGATGGGGATGGTTTGCAAATATTCTTCGAATGCATTGGAATATAGCGAGGAAAACGACATGAAATTCCGCAATTTATTTGGGTTCATAAGACGACACTTTGCAACGGCGACTTTGGATGAAAATCGTGTAAAAATCAGGGGGTAGGTTTGCAAAATTCACTTTTTTATCGGCCCGGTACTGAACTAAGAAGAGAGCATGCGGGGATACCAGCCGAAACACTGAAGTGGGAAAAAAACATGTCGGAAGTTTTCCACCCCCGAAATTTTTATTTACAGCTCAAAGCTGATCCTTACTTTTCAATTAATCCGCATCCGGTTTTGATTGTAATCCATAATTTTAGTGTCTGCATCGTTCAGGCTTGATTAAAACTTTCTGCACTTTGATTAATTATTCTTGCTTTTAAACACACTGAATTTTCTTATTTTACAGCACTAAATTTTCAGACTTTTCTTCTGTAAGGGGTAAAATCACTTCACCAATTTTCAACTCAACCGAACAACCCAACAAAAAAAAAACACCCGAAACCTAACAGCCAGTTGGCTGGACCAGTAGGAAGAAGCAATTCGAGCAAATTTTATATTTCGCTATTTTGCATTTTCCGAAAGTACCGATAAAACCACACACAGTACTTAAATTTCACTAAAAAATTCAAATATAAAACTTTTTTTTTTGGAAGGAAAAAATCAGAGAAAAAATCCGAGCAAACCGTCGATATCGACTATACACCGTCCGAATAGTCGACAAATACGAGCAGAATTTCCGGCAGTTTCGGAAACTCACTCAATTCGAGCTGTTCGAAACGGACCGTCGAAATTTCCCTCCGCCGAAGAAGAAAAAAACAAGAACGCGAAAAGAGAATTCGGTCAAATGCTCTCTTTTCGGCCAAAAACACCAAAACACAGAGAGACTTGAATGTGGATTATTCGTGCTGTTCGCGAATGTCTTAGACCGAAAGCACGCGTTCACCGCACGACGTTCGACACCGTTCTAGATGTCGCCGTTATTGTTGTTGCTCGACGGACGAACTAAGGGTTGTAAAGGGGCTGATGAAATGCTCGGAAAAGTCTTTTCCGGGTGGAACGGTGCACGTAAAATCGATACGACCGGATTTCAACCCTCTTTTCGTGTCCGTATACTAGGGCAGAGTATGTGGCGGCTCTACCATACCGGGGTGAGTGTACGAACTGTATGTAGCTATTTTCGAAAATACAAGACGGGGTTTTACGCGCGGACTACAAATCTTCGAATTTGACTAGTCGAAACAGAGAACCAGAGAGAATGGCGTTGTCAAACGAACAACAACAGCAAACTTGTCATACGTATGGGATGCATATGGCAAAAGTTACGCACATGCGCTCCTTGTGTCATTTCAAATTCGAAAAGGACTTTTAACTACCCCTCGTTGCCGATTTTTTTTCCATCAATACGGCGACCCTCTTCAGCAGGACACAACCGTAGAGACTCATTCAACTTACCGAGCGAGAGTAAAACCGAAGGGTACACCGACTATGTTGTCCTACCATATGAGCGCACCTTAATCCTAAGGGGTGCTTTCGAAAAATGCACCCCTCGCACTGGGACAGTATCGAAGCCGCGTTTATGCCATGTTTACGTATACCATCTGTGAAATTGACTTAGACGGTTTCGAATCGAGCCAGACAGGACAGGGGGCGGACATTTGACCATAGGCTTGTCTCGGAACGCATACCGTACAATTCGCATTCTCTGAACTAATCAACTGCACCCTCATTGTCGTCATGACTTTGTGATGGAGCGGTTAAATTTTTCTAATTAACGTCTACAACTCTGGCAGGATCATTAACGCTATTGTCTCTGAACTGGCTGGCACCCACTTCTTGCCATGCGGGTCTCGTCTTGTGTCCACAATATTCAAAGTAATGGACCCTGGATGTGCCCTTTAAGTTAACATAATTAACCACGAATGACTTTTAAACTGCGAAGAAAAGCAATACAAAACCCCCCGTGGTCGTAAATTTTCAAAAGCCAGGCGGTCTGTTTGCTGTACTTACCCAACAGGACAAGAGTACTCGTACTCCAGAACCGAGTAACGAGAATGCAATGGAAGGCGGCATTGGACTGCACGATTGGGAATAATTTCTCACGGAATCGTTTAATTGAGCGATTAATAGTCACGCCGGAGTACTACTTAAGTTCTGTTCGAAACAAAACATTATTTTCCCGGCTACCGCGATTATTGTACTTGAACATTTAGACCAGATCTCTGTACAGGGATATGTTGCAATCTACTTTTATGTAATACTGTTCTTGTGTGTCCGCATGGACCAACGTTGTAATGATGCTAAATGGACATTACCTCGTAAACATGACTTTTCGGTTCAGCACAAATAATTTAACTTCTGACTATTATTGCGTTTATGGAATGAATAATGTTGGATTAGGGAGGATCTGAAGACACGTTAGAATCGTGCTGAAAGACGATGAGAAAATAGACACATCAGTAGAATAATGGTCAAAAGATTATATGGGAATTAGAAGGGAATACTTTCATATATATAACAACTTAACGCGATTAGAACAAATTCAAGCTAAAACATGTGCTACGTCTGTACTATTTTTCTACATACATTGGTACTGGAAGCGTGAAAACGTTTTTTTTCATATTTTCACGAATTTCGTCGTACCTTCTAGGTATGTCGAGATATCAAATTAATTGTACCTCTGCGAGCTCTTTATACAGCGTGTCCGGTAATTGGCTGGCAACTATTTCAGGGGTGATTCCTTGAGAAAATGTTTGAGTAGAACCAGAAATTTCAACAGCTTTATTTAACGAGGGTCCGTTTATCGCAATCAACTTTTATTAGTTTTAACTTATTAGCTGCAAAATGGTCATACGTGTACAAATTAGTTCTCGTCGTTGTTTTTCTTCAAAATTTGAGCCTTTATTGTGGAAAATTGGTTACATAATTATGTTTTAAACTATTGTCGATCGCTAGCCACAATCTTTGCCCATTTTTCTGGCAGCATACGAATTCTGCGTTGAAAAAACTCCACGTCCTTTGAGGCGATCCACGAATCGACCTAATTTTTGACATCTTCGTGAGAACGGAAGTGCTGCTCAGCCAGGCCATGCGTCTTTGATCGGAATAGGTGGTAGTCGGACGGGGCGATGTCTGGTGAATACAGCGGGTGGAATAGGACGTCCCATTTCAATGTTTCCAGGCGGTTTTTCAGAATCTGAGCAACATGTGGCCGAGCGTTGTCATGTAGAAAAATCACTTTGTAGTGTCTCTGCTCATATTGCAGCCGTTTTTCTTACGCAAACTCGGCTCAAACGAATTAGTTGATATAATGGATATTCGGCTTTGCCGTCGATGTTACTGCATGGCCAGGATATACCCACGATTTTTTTGCGCTTAGGGTTGTTGCCGTGTATACACTTTTCATCCCCAGTCACGATACGATGCAAAAACCTTTCTTGCTCTGCCGTTGGAGCAGCTTCTTGCACGTGAAAAAACGCTGCTCGACGTCTCTTGGCTTCAATTCGTACGGCAACCAATTTTCTTTTTGCTGCATTCCCAAGGCTTTCAGACGAAGACGAAGCCATCGGGCTTCTTAAGTCATGTTCAATGAATCCGCAAGACTTTGTTGTGATTGGCATGCATTTTCGTCCAGTAATGCCTCCAATTCTACGTCTTCGAAATTTTTTGGCCGGCCAGAACGCTCCTTGAAATCACTATAAGTTTCTGTAATCATTCGACGTGCCTCAGACGCAGATTTTTTTGAATTGTAACAAAAAAAAAAGTGTCATTTGCGGGACGCTTATTTTGCTCAAACTTCGACATTTTCACGGACAAAAAAACAAATGATACCGATACAACTTGAGAAATCTAATGATGGGGAGTTGTTTCCAGATGTCTAATGTTGCCATATTACGTTTCTGATCCGCCAGTATTTTGCTTTAGCGCCATCTATAGGAAAACGACGAGAACTTATTTGTATGCAACTAATTTTTTTTCTCTTCAAAATACGAGGGTTGTCTGAAAAGATTCCGACCTAACAAAGATACAACACATTTTTTCTTCAAATTTATTTTTATTTTTCTACATAGTCTCATCGGAATCTGGGTGTGCCTCTCTCTACATGTAAACTGCTACTGGGATTAGACTCAATTGAGAAAACCAATTCAAGATGGGCAGACGGTATTACATGTCACACTGCGAGACAGATCTGGCCGAAGCTGTATCTAAAATGCTCTAAAAGGCTGACTTTGCTCAAAAGGGCGAATATCAGCACCACAGTCGGTGTGCTGTCCGGACACTGTCTTATAGGTCGACATGCTAAAAGACTCGACCTCTTCTCAAACCACTTCTGTAGTAGCTGCTTGGATGAGGAGGAGGAGGAGACAGTCCTCCATCTTATCTGTACCTGTCCAGCTCTATCCGCTAAAAGGAAAGCTCATCCTGGGGCTTACTTCTTCAACAGTCTCAGTGACCTTGCCGAAGTGGAGGACGCGAAAATCCAACGCTTCATTGCAAGCTCTAAATGGTTTGATGAATAGGACCGGATTCGATGATCCTGTGGTAACACAATGGACCTTTTAGGTCTAAGTGTGTCCGTTCTCTCGGGCAGCCACGCGTACCTACCTACCTACCTACATAGTCTCCTTGTAAAACTACACACTTCCACCAGCGATGCTCCCATCTCTTTAACCCGACCAAACAGTAATCGGCGTCTTTCTCTGCAAAATAATTGTTTACGAAGGAGATGGCCTCCACATTTGACGAAAATCTCTGTCCTCCAAGGGGACCAACTTTTAGCTAAGGGTACAAAAAAAAGTCACTTGGGGCTAGATCTAGTGAGCAATGAGGGTGGTCAAGTAGTTCAAACCGTAATTCGTGGATTTTCGACATAACAACCGCTAAGGTGTGAGACGGCGTATTGTCTTGGTGAAACAAAATTTTTTTTCCCGCAAATGTGGCTGTTTTTCCGCAATTTCTGCCTTCAGCTTGTCCAGTAATAATGAGTAGTATGCTACTGTAATGCCTTTTACTTTTTGAAGATAATCAATTAAGAAAATTCCATGACAATCAAAAAAAATAGTCGACAACAACATCACTTTCCTAGCCGAAAAAACAGCTTTTGCTTTTTTTGGAGCCGATTCCCCCTTCGCAATCCACTGTTTTGACTGTATTTTTGTTTTGTTGTATCCAAGTTTCATCTACAGTAATTAATCGGCGAAAAAACTCTGATTTATTACGCCTAAACTGCGCCAACAGAGCGTTGGAAATGTTCATTAAACACGTTTTTGGTCCAACGTAAGCAAATGTGGCACCCAACGTGCGGACAGCTTTCGCATGACTAAATCCTTATTCAATATGTGACAAACACGTTCTGTGGACATATCCATAGCCTCTACTATCTCTCTCACTTTAATTCGACAGTCATTTAGTACCATTGGGTGAACTTGACCGATGTTATCGTCAGTGGTTACAGTCTTTGGACGTCCCGAACGTTACTCGTTTCCCAAGCTGCCCAAAATTTCACGGTGGTAAATGATGGTGCAGATTCCCCGTACACAGCGTCCAACTCCTCTATGATTTGCGTAGGGATACCCGATTTTATCCATTTTCACAAAACACTCACATCAACTCACTCAAACGATTGTCAAACAACAACTGCGCGTCCAAAATGGCTGATATTTTGGTGAGTACCTTTCAAAAGGTGCGCAACACACTCCCTAGCTTTTGTTGACGAGTGCTGCCATCTTCATGTTGAGGTCGGAAACTTTTCAGACAACCCTCGTATACCACGGAATTATCCCTGAAAAAGTTGCTAACCAATTACCGGACACCGTGTATAACGACGAAACGAAATGAAATGTGTAGACCTTTGCTTTATGTGTCCTCTACAATATTTGAAATTAAAAAAAAATTAATTGTTTAGTTGGCATACTAGCCATGAAACTGCGACACTTTGAATAATTAACCACTTCTTTTTTCGGACAGTAAAATGGACAAAAGTGTTGAAAATCACCCAGAACTGGATGGAATTAAAGAACAGAAATGTCTTAAGAGATTCGTTAAAGGAACCATGTCCTACAAAATGTAAGGCCAGTGGAGTTTCAGCCTTCTCAAAATGGTTTCTTATCAAATTACTGAAATAATTATAAATCTCTTGAATAACCCAGACCTTCCACTCCAATGTGTGTTCACCCAGCCTGACGTATATCCCCTAAAATTCTTTAAATACCTTCCATCTGCCAGCTTGCCCATAACACTTACTGAACATTTCGCTGATGATAAAGATCTTATCGTCACTCGTCACGCTTTTACCTTCAAAATATCACTCGGAACGTTAACACTTTACCTACGCACCTACCCCATGCCGACACTCGGAAACAAAACAACCCCACGGAAAAAAAAAATTCCCATTACACTAAAATTAATCGACTGACCTAAATGCCGTCAATTCAACTCAACTCAAATCGGTTGAAATCCCAAAAAGCTGACACAATTTCAAAACGCGCTACTGAAAAGACTCAATTTATGGAACCTTATACCTAGGTGGTGTCACATGTCGTACGTTTTTTTTTCCACCCCAAACACCCTAACCGGGAACGATGGTGAATTGAGCGAGATGCAAATTAGATAACGAGCCATGAGGTAATCGGGAAGAAATGGCCCGGAACACCCAAGCAACCTACTACCCCCGATATATTGCCTGCAACACACTATCAGAGGAGCATGTGTTACGGATGCAGATCATACGAGGAGCTCACATATTCGAAGTGGAACAGTTTTTCACTAATTTATCGTCTAAAAGTCAGTCGAGGAGAAATCGAAATGGTCACATGTGAATGGACTTCCGACAGAAATCACTTCGGACAGGATTGGGATTTATGTCGTGCTGAAGTAGGTCCTTGTCCTGGCAGTTTCACAATTTTCGGTGTTTTTTTGGAACTAATGTCTTTGGGATTGGATGTGTCTATATGGTTTCAAACAAAATTTCAATTATTGTCACAAAATTTAGTTCTTAGTTGTATTGACTATGGACATTGAAAATTGATTTTTGCGTCCTATTCAAATACTTTGCTGCCCATTATTAGATGTAGCTCGTCTACAAACTAAGTCATTTAAAATACTGTTCCCTAATTTAACCCAAAATTTACTTAACTGCACATATGCAAAGAGCATCTGTGTTGAAGTGACTTTAACAAAACGACGTTTATTTTAAAGAGGAAGATGTACGAGATCAGACCAGGACAATAGTTAAGGGTTTACTAAGTGCTGTGAGAAGTATTTAAATCTTTGCAAACAAACAAACCCCTGTCCAGGCCGACATTTCACGTTTGTATCGACAATTGTTCGAAAAATGTTCTTGTAAGCTTTAAGTTGAAAATAACTGAAATGAAGTCTTTAAATTTTGTAAAATGAACAAAACAGGACCAAGACTGCTATCTTGAGGGATGATATGTTGAAGTGTTGATATTAGTCAATCAGTTAAATGAGACTTCTTCGTCTGTGGCACCGAATCCGAACTAGGTCACTACGATGATATTGTGGAAGAAAAAAAGAGGTTGTTGTTTCATAAATTTATCAAAACGGTTTTAATCTTAACATTTTAGGGATAGCAAACTAAAAACTAAACTAAATTCTAGAAAATTGTTCTTGTGCATAGCAAAAGGATAGCAAATTTAATGCTAGATATTGCAAAATTTAACTTCAACTTCATTTGAATTAAGCATAAACGGCTTTCACAAATAAAAACCAATTCGATAGGTGGCCAGACCTAATAAATATGGCTGAATTCGTAAAAACGTGTACAACCCCTTTTGCACCATCTTTAAAAAAAAACCTTGTAGTGAATTGTTAGATGACTGCATAAAAATTTCGTGGAAACAAAAAGCAATTCGATATCTCATCAGACATAAGAAATATGTCGAAATTTGTGAACATATACACTGAAAAAAAAAATGTGATTCTTCCATAGTTGCAGTGACCATAATTTAGTTATTATAACTATATTAAAATAGTTATGGTTGTCCTTGCCATAGCTTATAATTCACACAAACAAACTATGGTTGCAATAAATATATTTGGTAATTTTAAATTAATAAGGTCAACCAACCATGCTTGTTACATGATGTAAAAGTATTTTATGATAACAGCAACTATATTCCATGATCAGTCAACTATAGAAATTTATTGAATATTTCTCACAACTATTCTATGGTTTGTACCATTTTGCAAAATGATATTACAAACATATTATGGTTATCGAAACTATGAAACAAATATGTATGTCATAACACAATTTCTTCCACAGTGAAAGGTGTCGTTAGGTTCATTTATAGCTGTGCTTACAAGCGAAATGTATTCAAGTAAAGTTGACATTTTAAAATTGAAGTGTTAATAATTAAGAAATATTTATATGTATTGAAATTTCTTGTTTTATGTACATAGGTATATTGAAAATATTAAGTATTTTTCCAGTTATGAAAATATTTTTATATTCAACTTACTATAAATTTTTAGTACAATTTACTCTTGAAGATTTGCAAAATAAAAATATATTCATAAGAAAATACGCAGTTTTTCCAATTACTATAATTTATTATTACTCTCAATCCTCTAGCTGTACAGAAATGTGGGCTTCATAAACTTTCAGCTATCTGGGAAGACATTTTATCAGGCACTTGACGGGACTTGTCTACCACACAGAGACAAGAAATAAGAAAGTAAGTTTGTAATTAGAAGTGAATCCAATTTTAAAGTGAGTGAGGATCCCCAGTGCCATTTTTTTATAATATGATAGAATCTTAGTGTTCACATATTATTTATTATTATAAGAACCATACATCATTGTTTGTCTCAACCTTAGCTCTGTTTGAATCAAACATGTTAATGTTTTTTGGGATCGTAATTATAGTTCTCACATCCATACTCTGTAATTGTTACAACCATTTATATGATTGACGTAATTAGAATATGTTTATCATTACTAAAGTCATATGATACTGAATGTTGAACAGAACATAAGTTAAGTTGGTAGAACCAAAACTATGTTTGCGTTAACCATACAACAAGTTTTCGGATGTTTGATTCAATCATAACACATTTCTCAGAAACATAACCATAGTTGTAATAATCAAATTACAAATATTTTCATGATTGATATACCATAATCATACTATGTTTAGAGCAACCAGACAGTAAACATACAACCATAACATCAGTTATCAAAACTATCTTACATCTTGTAACGAGGTTCCCGCAACTATAAATTCAACCATAGTAAGGTTCTCCCAAAATATGGTTACCACAGTCATATTTTTTCATTGACTGTATACAAGCCCTTTATGAACGTGTGAATGGTTGAATGTCATAAAATCCAAAAAATACTGTCCAGGCAATTGCGTAAACAGTCTGCGAAGGTAATAACCTCGTCAATGTCTAATCAGACCTAAGAGATATGGTAAAATTCGTGAAAACGTATGCAACCCCTTCACTTCAACTTAGAGGTTGAACGTCGAAAAATTCTGAAATTGGTTTTTGAGCGATTATGTGCAAATAAAAAGCAGTTCGTTACCTCGTTAGATGTAAGAGTCATAGTGAACTCAGTGACAATGATTTAAGCCACTGTTGGTCGAATATAAAAAAAATTGCGAAATTAATTTTTAGATGATTAGCCCGTGAAATAAAAATCAATTTAATATCTTTTCAGATCAAAGAGATATACCGGAATTCGTAAAAACATATTCAACTCCTTTAAACCCCCTTAGGGTTTGACTGGTATCATGGAATTTGGGCCACTACTAGTCACTTTATAATAAAAGTTAAAAACATTTTTACAAAATTTCAACTACTTAGGCAGAGTGGATATACACAGGATTACAAAAACTCCACGAACTAAGTATAACCTCTATGCGACCATAAGCTCATTTTTGTACAGTTTTCGGAATATGCAATTTTTAAGCATTTTTTCTAATTTCTGATTTTTATATAAATAGCTTCCGAACCTTTAATGCTACTGAAATGATTTTTAACTTAGTAGAAAAAAATACTATTGCTAGGATGTTTAAAAAATTCAATTTTGTTATCTTTGAAGATAAGTTTATCTTTCTAGCATTCCTACTTTAAAAGTAATATTAATTTAACTAAAACCATTTCATTACTTATATAAGTACTCTATTTCTTTAAAAATATAATTAAGATTCTTTTTTAGTCTATTACCCAAAATTTCTTGAAATGAAAATAAGGATCGATTAAATCGGTTTTAATTGACATTAAATTAAAGTTTGATAAAAATTAAGATTTTTTTTAAATCACAGCTGATAAATTTCAATATAGCTCAAATTTAAATGCACAAATAAAATTATAATATTGTTGCATGTGTATCCTGACAATCCGTATGACTTATTTATGAAAGACATTAGTTTTTAACAACAACAATAACCTTCAAATATCTTCCAGCACCCAAAAGACCGTAGAAGTCTCTTGAAACTTCTCGCTTGCAATAGATATTTCTGGCGAGTCACATACCAGCGAATATGCGGAAAATCTCTCGACTCAACACATGCAGTATATAAGCACGACAAAGCGTGTGTACAAATCAGTGTTACTACTGCAAAAGCGAGACGATAGTCGGTTCTACGCGAAAGTTTTTGTAAAACGATTTTTATTTGTACCAGCAATCGAGTAGTAAATGAAATCAAGTGTTGCCAGTAGTGCGAGTATTGAATGTGAATAAAATAAGTAGTGAAGTGTTCCCAATAGTGCGAATAAATGAAACGTTGTTATTTTTTATTAATTTTAATCGAATTTTCTTTTACTTGAAATACCGGTGAACCCCTACCTCGCAACAATGTGAACGTACTGTGAGATAATTATGTAATTAGACATCCGTCCCACAAAATACATAGTTAAATTTCAGACCTATGACTTTTTCTACGGTGAAACACATTAAGGTTGCCATTACTTACGTAGACGCCAAGAAAAATTGGAATCTACTATAGACTCGCGATCACAATGATTTCATGTGAGAAGACCCCATCTTCTAGTACCATTCTTTAGATATATCTTCTCAACTTCATGTTAAGAAGAGGCTTTTGCTTGAGAAGTAAAATTATTAATAAAAAGGTCAAGGTATGTAAAATTATTAATAAAAAGGTTAAGGCATGTAAAATTATTAATAAAAAGGTCAAATTCTGTAAAGACTAGGACCAGAAATATATCTGTTTAATACGGTATTTTTTACGGGAAGTACACTGAACCCAAAAGGTACATTCAACCAATTAAAATGTACATCATCATAATAAAAAAAAATCTGCCAATTGTCTGGGCGAAACTTTATTATTTTTGGGTCAAAGTTCGGGAGCGGGCAAAGTCAGAGTATATCATCAGTTGTTTCGAAATTATGAGGTTTCTTGGAAAGTTAGTTTTGTTCTTTAAAAAAAAATATTTAAAATAGAGATTCTAGCCAATTAAACATTGGGAAAGCCCGTCTATGGTAGACTATTCGAATTTCGGTATATTATATACACTAAAAGCCCATAGAAGTAAACACGAATTTGTTGCCTTATCAGAATTTATTAAGAGATATGACGAATTGCTAAAACGTATACAAAGCCATTACTTCCACTTGAGGTTTGAATTTCGAAGAAGCAACTTGATGTTTCATGAGACACGAGGGATTTTGAAAAATTTGTGAAAACGTAAGCAACCCTTTCACACCCCCTTGGTTCTTGAAATTCGAAAAATCGTGGAATCGGTTTTTAGGTTACCACATCAAATGCCGTAATAACCAATTTTATATCTCATCAGAACTAAGGGATGTCAAAAATTGTGAAAACATGGAAACCCCTTTATGGTTGAACATTCAAAAATTGAGAAATGGGTTTGTAAGCGATTATATAAAAAGTCTGTAGAAGTGAAAAGCGATCTAATATCTCATCAAACTTAAAGCATGCAACCTCTTTACACCCCTTAGGATTAAATATTTAAAAATACTCAAATTGACTTTTTGGCGCTTATGTAAGAAATAGATAAATATGAAGACAACGCGAGAAAGTAAAAACCAATTAAATTTCTTATCACTTCTAAAAGATATGACGGAATTCGTGAAAATGTGGTCAAGCTCTTAGGGGCTGAAAAGGGAAAAAAACTTAAAAACAAGTTTCAGGCGATTATTACGCAAGCCCTTGAAAGTGAAAACATATTCAATATCTGATCAGACCCGGGGGATATGGCAAAATTTGTGAAAAAGTATACAACCCCCTTTCCACTCCTTAGGGGTCGAATTTTAAAAAATCCTGAAAACACTTTCTAGGTACTTATATGAAGAAGCCGTGGAATAAAAATAAATTAAATATTTGGGAAGACCTAATAGATATGACGAAAATCGTGAAAATATATGCATTCCGTTTTCACTGATAGCTTTTTTAGCCCCCACCTTCCAAACGCCAATAGATATTTGAAATTTTTTTTATATAAATTAATTTTCTAGTTGATTTACATATTAGTACCGAGTTTCAACTTTCTAGCATTAGCCGTTTTATAATTAGGAAAAACACCCCCCACCGCCGTCTTATAAAAAATTATATTTTTCCAACTTGCTACTACTATAGTTTCATCTAAACACCAAGTTTCAGCTTTATATCAAAATAACTTCTCGAGATATAAAAATCGGAACCTTTTCTTTTTCACCCTACCCCACCCTCACCATCTACACCAGCACACAATTTTTTTTTGTCTGATAGGTGTCTATCAGGCTTACTTCCGGTAAACATTTTAAGCATCTATCTTACATTCTTCTTGAGATATGGGATGTGATTTTTTAGAAAAATTCGTATCCCCTCCACTTGTATGCTCCACCGCCCCCTTAAAAAATTTTACTTTCAGTAAACTTCATTTGTCAACCTTAATACAGAAACCGAATTTTATTTGTCTAGTATAATCGGTTCGTGAGATATCGTAATCTGAAGTTTTTCACCCCCACCCCCGTACGCCACTGCCCCCCTCAAAAATTTATTTCTGATCTTTTCTCCTAGTATACCTACAGATATTCATTACGTTTCAATTTTGTGACGTTAACGGCTTAGGAGATATGGATTTTAGAATGTGTCGATCTCGGCTTTTTTGCGTTTTGGACGCATTATTTTTCCACCCACTCCCACATCCCTTCACCCATATTGACAATTTTTATGCAAATGGGTCCACTATCAAAGCTCTATATAAATTCCAAGTTTCAGCCTCCTAGCATAAGTGGTTGCTGAGATCTAGAAACCAAAATTTTCCGTCTAAAACGCACCCCCCTCCTCCCTCCTTGCACACCCACCCCTCAGAATTTGGTCACTTCACCTAGTCTATTCATGAAAAAAATTTCAATATAATATCTCAAACCGTTTGGGAGCTACGAGCCTTCAAATGATTTTGCCGTACGGAGTACGGCGGACAGACGGACTGAAATTTTTTTTTGCTTTTTTCGTGTCGAAACGTGAAAACAAAATTTTTCAGGGTAGCAAATTTTTTGTTTTAAAAATCGATCACAATATTAGATAATAATAAAATAAAATCATTACTTATTAACCGTCTTTGAATCGACTATTCCGCCACACAGAACAATAACCAAATCTTATTTTTTTAATTTTTATACTCTAGATGAAATCATATAGAGTATTATAAGTTTAATCCAGCCCAAAAGTTTGTAACGCATAGAACCAAGCCTCGGACGAAAAAATTTTATATGTTATTTTTTGTTTATTTGTGCCCAAAAACCTCAAATCCGCCTGACGTCCGTCCGTCCGTCCGTCCGTCCGTCCGTCCGCCTGTCCGTTAGCACGATAACTCAAGAACGCCTTCACCTAGGATCTTGAAATTTTGAATCTGGATGTTTGGTTGAATTTGTAAGGCTAAGTTCGTTAACGGGCAAAATCGTCCTACTCCTTCGGGTAGCTGCCATACAAAATGTCCTTAAACACGTGTTCAAGAATATTGGACGATAACTTCAGAAGGGTTTAAGCTACGACTTTGAAATTTTGTATGTGCTATTTTTCCAATAGTTGGAGCTAACTATATGATTATGAAGAAAATCCTGTTAGTCCTTCGTGTAGCTGCCATACAAATATCCTGTCAAAATGTATTCACTTAATTTACGAAACTCACTATAACTCAAGTAATCTTTTAGCTACGACTTCGGAATTTTTTGCAAATTAGTTTCGAGTAAAAACAAAGCTTGAGTTTACTTGTCAGCGAAATCCTTTTACTCCTTCTGGTAGCTGCCATACAAAATGTCCTTAAAACACGTGTTCAAGAATATTGGTCGATAACTTAAGAAGGGTTTAAGCTACGACTTTGAAATTTTGTATGTGTTATTTTTCCAATAGTTGGAGTTAAATATATGATTATGAAGAAAATCCCGTTAGTCCTTGGTGTAGCTGCCATACAAATATCCTGTCAAAATGTATTCACTTAATTTACGAAACTCACTATAACTCAAGTAATCTTTTAGCTACGAATTCGGAATTTTGTACAAGTTAGTTTTGAGTAAAAAGGAAGTTCGAGTTTACTAATCAGCGAAATCCTTTTTCTCCTTCTGGTAGCTGCCATACAAAATGGCCTTAAAACACGTGTTCAAGAATATAGGTCGATAACTTGAGAAAGGTTTAAGCTACGACATTGAAATTTTGTATGTGTTATTTTTCCAATAGTTGGAGCTAAATATATGATTATGAATAAAATCCTGTTGGTCCTTCGTGTAGCTGCCATACAAATATCCTGTCAAAATGTATTGACTTAATTTACGAAACTCACTATAACTCAAGTAATCTTTTAGCTACGAATTCGGAATTTTTCACAAATTAGTTTTGAGTAAAAACGAAGCTTAAGTTTACTTGTCAGCGAAATCCTTTTACTCCTTCTGGTAGCTGCCATACAAAATGTCCTTTAAATACGTCTTCAAGAATATTGGCCGATAACTTCAGACGGGTTTAAGCTACGTCTTTGAAATTTTGTACGTAGTATTTTTCCAATAGTTGAAGCTAAATGTATGATTATGAAGAAAATCCTATTAGTCCTTCGTGTAACTGCCATACAAATATCCTGTCAAAACGTCTTCTTTTAATTTACGGAACTTACTATAACTCAAGTAATCTTTTCGCTATAAATTGGAAATTTTGTACAAATTAGTTTTGAGTGAAAACGAAGTTCGGGTTTACTAATCAGCGAAATCCTTTAACTCCTTCTGGTAGCTGCCATACAAAATGTCCTTAATACACGTGTTCAACAATATTTTTCGATAACTTTTGAACGCTTCAAGCTACGAATTTCAAATTTTGTACAAGTTCATTTTAAAATGGTTCCAAGGAAAAGGATAAATATGTAAGAAATCAAGTGAGTCCTTCCTGCACCTCCCATGTGAAAGTCCTTCAAAAAGGACATTTTTTTTCGATGACTTACACAGTTCAAGATATGAAATTAAACACTGAATATTGTCTTTTAGTTTTGAGTAGCAATCTAATGGCAGTCCTTAATGAAGGACATACAACATGCACACACGTAATTCTACTTTATCCCCAACTACAATATAAATCGGAGTTCAGTATTCATCTAGAGTATTATACGATTGGCTTGCAGCCGATCGTGACTGCAGTATGTTTTATTTTACTTTTAATGGTGAAAACAATTTTTTAATTGAATTAATATGTCGGATGTTTTTAATATTAACAACAGAAATGGCAAAAAAAAATTAAAAATGGTATTTCTCGAAAACGGTATGAAAACGAGCACAGATTTATACGGGTATTTTACTAGGTTTTTCAAGCACGGTATTCATTTCTAATTTTTGACCTCGTCCGTAGTTCCTCTTCCCTGCTTCTTAAAATTTACATTTTTAGAATATTTACCTATAACATTTACATTTTTGTCGAGAATATCAACTTTCTAGCTTTAATCATTTTTTAGACATGGAAACCAGAAGGTTGTCTTTCAAACCTTCTTTCTAGGATCACAGTCTCATTTTCCAAAAAATTTACTCGCAAATCGGTCGATCTAATGTAACTACAGTAAAAATCTGAGAAGCTAAGCGTTGTTGAGATAATGTCAACAACTATTATTTAAGAAATAATAAAGTAAAAAAATCTAATTTGGCATCCAAATTGCTGCAATATCAATGGTTCTTCAAGTTTGACAAAATGCAGGCTGGATGGCCCACATATCAGGGTACGTATACATTTTTGCGGTTTGTGGTGTGTAGTTGAAGGTGAGGAGATAGTTTTAGACAGCCAAAACTTCTTTCCACTTATATCTAAGGAAGCTTTTAGGCTATAAAGTTGAAACTGGAATTGCATTTATATGTATAAAAATACGGACAATGGGGGTCTTTAAAATACAAAAAAATGGTAGACCTTGTTTGCTGTATAGATTTTTGATTGTTCTCTTATGGTCAAAAACGTAAAATTCACTTGCTGTCCATCAGCGTTTGTCAATCAAGAACACCTTGAACTAGAATATTGAAATTTTGAACCCGAGTATTTGTTCGAATTTGTAAGGCAAAATTTATTAATGGGCAAGATCGTCCTACTTCATCGGGCAGAAGCCATAAAAAATCATTAATATACGTGCTCAAGAATATTGGCCGATAGCTTCAGAATGCTTTAAACTAGAAATTTTAAAATGTTGCTAGCATTTATTTTTTAAAAGGTTCCACATAAACAAAATTCTATCGTCGTGCCATGGAAGATGAAGAAGAAAATTAGAAAGGTCTCTACAAATGAAGTCCCCGCTATCTGATAGTTTTGTTTACTACGGATGGTAATTTCCCACGCTGGTTACCGGCGAGTTAGTACATGCCAGCAAACTGGCAAGAAGCTGCTCCCTTGCCTCCAATCTCAAACTTGTCTAAAAATAGTTGAGATAATTATTGTTGACTGTACGTACATTACAAGAAGCTCCTTCATGTTGATGGCTGAAGAAGCAGTACGAAATTATGTCAATGATGACTTAGCAGCTCTCCAGCTTTATCTTCTATCTTTCAGTTATGTCATTCCTCTGAAATGAATTATTTGCGTAACCCTTGATCTCTCTGAATCGAGCTACAAACTACAAGGAAATTACAAATTAGTAATTGCTCTTTGTTCGCAATATCCAACTTTAATTAGGAACAGGAAACAGAACTGAACTCAACAACCTCCTGAACTGATGCATAAAAGGCTACAGCGGGAATAATCGCACTTTTGGAATTATCCAATTGACAGACAGCCAGAGTCATATTCAGCGATTCAGTTCCATCGCGACCTTAGAAACTGCACAGAAATTGGTTAACTATAGGTCGTCTTCTAGCCCAGCTATTCCTACCCTAGACGGAGGTGGAGGATACAATAATATTCAGATCTGGTGCAGAGTAACTTTCGAATTAAACAATGACGTCGAGTTGTTTGCTCCAAACGTTGCATTTCAGTTTGCTAGTTGACTTGTTTTATTTTTGCTATAAGAAAAAACTTTTTAACGAACCCGAACTAAAGTTAATATTCGGAAAGAAAAAGCAAAAGATAACTTCATCCGGTCGTCGTGGCAGTTGTTGTTGCCGCCTGTTCTAAACAGAAACTGAACACAATCGAGACCTTTGATTGTCAAGGGACGATAATTTGCTGACTGTTACATAGGAAAATTGTAATTATGGGGGCAGGAAATGCTATTGGGTAGTTTGGTGATTCACTGGATCCGGACTGTGGGAAGGTGCCATTTCTGCACAAGTTCGTATCCGCTATGAACGATAACGTACAGATGAGGGATCAAATAATCGCAACAAATAACTTCTCAAGAACAGGAGTGGAAAGTTGTCTGTTAGGACAGATACCGAAACTCGAGGCTGTCTTCTACACATGTACAAGAGCTAGATACAAGTTGACTTCTGGACAGTAAAATCCATCAAAGTTAAAAAATTTGCAACCCTGCAATTTTGTATTTTCACGTTTTAGGACTAGTAAAACTCAAAAAACCAAAAAAATATGTCCGTCTGTCCGCCGTAGAGGCCGTACGCAAACGCGTATGAACGTGCTTAGCTCGCAAACCAGTTCAGATTAGCGATGGGCAAAGCAGTTCTTTTCAATGAAGTACTTCATTCCGAGTCACTCACTTCAAGGAATGAGTTCAGTAAAGTACTTTCATGGAACTGTTCGTTCCATCGTTTTCGTTCTATTGTTCGCTCGCGAACTAGTTCGTTTTTTTAGTTCATAGTTCATTACTTGTGGGGAGTTCAGGTTAAGTGATGAGTAGTCGTAGCCGGAAGACAGTAGAGCAAATAAAAAGGTCAGTACATCCAGAAGTAGATGATGAGCAAAAAAAAGGACAGTAGATCTAGATCTATCGTAGATGA
Source organism: Beris morrisii (assembly GCA_951812415.1). NCBI lineage: Eukaryota > Metazoa > Arthropoda > Insecta > Diptera > Stratiomyidae > Beris > Beris morrisii. The sequence continues at coordinate 25,194,983 of OX638311.1, forward strand.
GCAAAAAAAAAGGTCAGTAGATCTAAATCTAGATGAGCAAAAAAAAAGGTTAAGTTGAAATTTTGTGTAGATTGGGTGAACCCCTTTTGCAAAGGGAGGTGAAGGGGGTATTATCACGAATTTCATCATATCTTTTAGGTATGTCTAGATGTCAAATTAATTTTACTTCTGCTAGCTCTATATGTAGGCGCCAAGTAAGAGTTTTTATAATTTTTCGATATTCAACCAGGGGGTCTTAAGGGCTCATATACCCCTGACATTTTCAAAAAATTGATTTTTTTTTTACAGATTTTTATTTTTTATACTTTTAAGAATTAAAAAAAAAAATCTGCCAATGGTCTGGGCGAAACTTTATTATTTTTCGGGTCAAAGTTCGGGAGCGGTTAAAGTCGGAGTGTATCATGAGTTGCTTCGAGATTATTAGATTTCTTGGAAAATTATTTTTGTTCTCAATATAAAAATATTTAAAATAGAGATTTTTAGCCGATTAAACATTGAAAAAGTCCGTGTAGACTATTCGAATTTCAGTATATTATGTACACTATAAGCCCATAGAAGCAAAAACGAATTTGTTGCCTTATCAGAATTAAGAGATATGGCGAATTGTTAAAACGTATACAAACCCATTACTTCCACTTGGGGTTTGAATTTCGAAAAAAAAACGTAAGCAAACCCTTCACACCTCCTTGGTTCTGGAAATTCAAAAAATCGTGAATTGGTTGGCCGTAATAATCAATTTTATATCTCATCAGAACTAAGGAATGGCAAAAATTGTGAAAACATATACAAACCCTTGGGGGTTGATTATCCAAAAATTAAGAAATTGGTTTGTAGGCGATTATATAAAAAGTCTGTGGAAATGAAAAGCGATCTAATATCTCATCGAACCTAAGAAATTTGTCGAAACTTTGAAAAGCATACAACCCCCTTACACCCATTAGGATTGAATATCTAAAATACTGAAAATGACTTTTTGGCTTTTTTATATAGGAAACCATAGGAAGTAAAAATGAATTCGATATACCATCAGATATGCAATCTCCTTACACCCACTTGGGGGTTGAATATTCACAAATCCTGAAAAAAGTTAATAAATAAATATGAAAACAGCACGAGAAGGTAGGAACCAATTCAATTTCTTATCACTTCTAAAAGAAATGACGGAACTCGTGAAAACGTGTACAACCCGTTTATACCATCTTAGTGGCTGAAAAAAATTTAAAAACAAGTTTTAGGTGATTGTTACGCAAGCACGTGAAAGTGAAAAGATATTCGATATCTGATAAGACGTGGGGATATAGTAGAATTCGTGAAAAAGTTTACAACCCTCTTTGCATCCCCTTAGGGGTCGAATTTTAAAAAATCCTGAAAACACTTTCTAGGTATTTATATGAAGAAACCGTAGAATAAAAATGAATTCAATATTTGGGAAGACCTAATAGATATGACGAAAACCGTGAAAATACATGCATTCCATTTTCACTGATAATTTTTTTTGCCCCCCTCCCGAACGCCAATGGATATTTGAAATTTTTTTTTATCTAAATTAGTTTTCTAGTTGATTTACATAAACGTACCGAGTTTGAACTTTGTAGCATAAGCCGTTCTAAAGATAGGAAAAACACCCTCCACCCCCGTACCATACTACCCCTATAAAAAGTTATATTTTTCCAAGATGCTACTAATATAGCTCTATCTAAATATCAAGTTTCAGCATTATATCATTATAGGTTGTCGAGATATTAAAATCGGAACTTTTTCCTTTTCACCCTCCCCCACCCTCACCCTCTACACCCTTATTTCCAAAATTTTGTTTTCTGCTAGGGGTCTATTAGGCCTACTTCTGGTAAAAATTTTAAGCATCTATCTTACACGGTTCTTGAGATATGAGACGTGATTTTTTAGAAAAATTCTTATCCCCTCCACTTTCTTGCTCCAACGCCCCCTTAAAAAATTTTACTTTCAGCAGACTTCATTTGTAAACCTTTATACACAAACCAAATTTTATTTGTCTAGTGCAATTGGTTCGTGAGATATCGTAATCTAAAGTTTTTCACCCCCCACCCCCGTACGCCACTGCCCCCACTCAAATTTTTGTTTTCGATCTATTCTCCTAGTATACCTACAGATACTTATTAAGTTTCAATTTTGTGACATTAACCGTTTAGGAGATATGGATTTTAGAAAGTGTCGATCTCACCTTTTTTGCGTTTCGGACGCATTATTTCTCCCCCCACTCCCAAACCCCTTCACCAATATCTGCAATTTTTTTGCAAATGGGTCCACTACTAAAGCTCTATATAAATTCAAAATTTCAGCCTCCTAGCATAAGCGGTTGCTGAGATCTAGAAACCAAAATTTTCCGTCTAAAACACTTCCCCCTCCTCCCCCCTCACACCCCCATCCCTCCAAATTTGGCCACTTTAAGGGGACTGCCCACTCTACCCACGAAAAAAAATTCAACTAAATAGCTCAAAGGGTTTGGGTGCTACGAGCCTTCAAACAATTTTGCGTACACCGGTAGACGTACGGCGTACGGCGTACGGCGGACAGACGGACTGAAATTTTTTTTTGCTTTTTTCGTGTCTACTCGTCATGAAACGTGAAAAAAAAAATTTTGAGGGTAGCAAATTTTTTTTTTTTAAAAATCGATAACAATACTGTATTATTGAAATAATAAAGTAAAATTAGAATTTAGAAAATTCCACTCCATTACAAAGTTATGGCAATAAATGTCACCAGACATCGGTTTGGAACGGCTTCCTGGCTAATTGCTGCGCCACTTTCAACAGCAGCGTTTAGCATTTGTTTTTTCGCAAAAGCTGGGTTTCATAGAAAACAAGGTCATTTATAGGACCATCTGTGAAAAACACGAAGATCCAAGAGGAAGAAGGTGTACAGTACGAAGCTGGAATGGGAGACTAGCCGTAAGTTCACGTTGTACCTATCAAAAACTTTAAACGCATTTTTCTCGATACTATGTTTTTTCTTATGGTCGGCACGATAACTCAGTCAATTTTCAATATTTTTCAACTTTTTTTTTTTTAAATTTTGATAACTATTTTGTTATTTTGTCTAACGAGAGGTTTTTTTAATTTTTTGCTTGGATATTTTTTTATAAATTATTAAACGCAAATTTTTTTAAAAAAAAACTGATTACTAAAGTTTGAAATTCTGTAACTTATTTATTTTTGAAAAAAAAAAAAAATTCTCTTCGTCAGACTATAACTACTACATTATTTTACAAGATTCTTTTTTATTTTTGCAAATTGAATTATTTTTGGTGAAGTTATGATGCCGACCAGGAGGCACTATGGTTTTCATAAGTAGTCCGTTTATACCCGTAAAAAACAATGTTAATATTAAAAAATAAAAAAAAATTTTCTTTTTTTATATAGCTGAATAGTTAATAAGATATGTGAAATCAACAAATAAATTTTTTTTTCACCATATAACCTTTGTAATAATTTTTCAAATTTACTCGGTTTTCAGCGCGTGCAGGGGTATGTGAGCCCTTAAGTGATTTTATACGTTTCCACAAATTCCGACAAATTTCTTAGGTTTAATGCGATATCGAATTCGCTATTGCTTCTAAAAGACTTAAACATAATCGGGAAATCTCCAACTTACGCGTTTTCTGATATTCAATTCCCTAGCGGGTAAAAGAGGGTTATTCAAGTTTTCACGAATTTCGTCAAATCTTTTAGATCTAATTCGATATCGAATCCGCTTCTGCTTCTGAGGGCTTTATATGTAATGATCTAAAAATTCATTCCAGGATTATGCGATATTCAACCCCTAAGAGGGTGTAAAATGATTTTGTACGTTTTTACGAATTCCGACATATAACTTAGGTCTGGTATTGAATTGTTTTTTTACTTTAACAGGCTTTCTATATAATCGCCTAAAAATCAGTTTCACAATTTTTTTATATTCCCTAAATTTTTTTGAAATTGAAAAAATAAATAAATAAGAAATCTGCCAACAGGCATAGCATTATTATTTTTTTTTGTTATTTTTATTTAAAATACACAGTAAACACAGTATTTTGCCCGGATTATATTTAAATAAGATTTTCCGTTGGCATTAAGTTTTAAACTAAAATAAAAAATCTGCCAACAGTCTGGGCGCAACTTTATTATTTTATAGGTAGAAGTCCGAAACGTGTTTAATGATGAGATGCTGTGTAGATTACTATGCGACTGACAACCTAAAAAATAACGTTCCAAATAGCCTCCTGGTTAGCCCTTGTCTAATCTTGAGGTATTCCTAAGGACAACAAAAAAGTTTCAATCTTCTGACATCAATTGTTCAGGAGATATCGACTTTAGAATGTTTCAATCCCGTCTTTCATTCGTTAAAGACTCATAGTTCCCCCCCCCCCACTTCCACACCCCTTAGCCAATATCGACCATTTGCAATTGAGTCCATTATCATAGTACTACATAAGTTCAAAGTTTCAGCCTCCTAGCATAAGTGGTTCCTGAGATCTAGAAACCAAAATTTTTCGTCTAAAACGCTTCCCTCTCCTCTCTCCTTGTACCCCCACCCCTCGAAAATATACCAGTCGTAGGGGTTCACCCAATCTACCTACCATAAAAATTTCAATTTAATATCTCAACGGGTTTGGGAGATACGTGCCTTCAAACGATTTTGCGTACGGCGTACGGCGGACGGCGTACGGCGTCTACGGCGGACAGACGGACATTTTTTTTTTTTTGCTTTTTTGGGGTTTACTAGTCCTAAAACGTGAAGATACAAAATTTCAGGGTAGCAAATTATTTTGAAATTTCAGGTCGATCACAATACTTTATTATTAAAAAATAATAAAGTAAAATTCTAATTTCTGTTTTGTTGTAATTTGGGTCACATGTATCTTAGACCAATGACCTAGGTTTTTTGTCAATTTTCATTTTTTTTACGTAGCAATTAACATCAAATTATTATTGTATATTCTTATACATATCTCACGAACCAATTGCACTAGACAAATACAATAATTCGGTTTGTGTATAAAGGTTGGCAAAAGAAATTTGTTGAAAGTAAAATTTTTTAAGAGTGCGATGGAGCATGAAAGTGAGGTGATAACAATTTTTCAAAAAAATCAAGTCACAAATCTCAAGAACAGTGTATGATAGATGCTTTAAATTTTTACCTAGCAGAAAAATAAATTTTGGGGGTGTGGGTGTAGAGGGTGAGAGTGGGTGAGAGTGAAAAGGAAAAGGTTCTGATTTTTATATCTCGAGAACCTATATTGATATAAAGCTGAAACTAAGTATTTAGATAGAGCTATAGAAGTAGCATGTTGGAAAAATATATAATTTCTTATAGGGGTAGTATGTTACGGGGGTGGGGGGTTTTTTTCTTAAACATATGTAAATTAACTAGAAAAGTAGCTTATATAAAAAAATATTCACATATCCATTGGCGTTCGAAAGGGTGGCGAAAAAAATTATCAGTGAAAATAAAATGCATATATTTTCACAATTTTCATCATATCTATTAGGTCTTCCCAAACATTGAACTAATTTTATTCTACGGCTTCTTCATATACATAAATATCTCAAAAGTGTTTTCAGGATTTTTTGAAATTCTACCCCTAAGGGGGTGTGAAGGGTAGAACCCCTTTTTCACCTTTTACTTTTTCACGAATTCTGCCATATTCGCCAGGTCCGATTAGATATCGACTAACTTTTCACTTTCGCGGGCTTGCGTAATAATCGCCTAAGACTTCTTTTTAAGTTTTTTCCTTTTTCAGCTTCTAAGAGAATATAAAAGGGTTGAACACGTTTTCACGAATTCCGTCATTTATTTTAGAAACGATAAGAAATTGTTTTAATTAAAATTTCAGCTTCTAAGAGAATATAAAAGGGTTAAACACGTTTCCACGAATTCCGTCATTTATTTTAGAAACGATAAGAAATTGAATTGGTTTTTACTTTCTCGTTCTGTCTTCATATTTATTTATTAACTCCTTTCAGGAGTTTTGGATATTCAATCCCCAAGTGTGTGTAAGAAGATTGCATATGTTTTCACAGATTCTAACATCCCAGCAGACCAAAAAAGAGGAATGTTCTGATATCCTCGGAAAGTGCCGAGGTATTTCTGATATAGGGATCTGATAATGGGAGGTAGAAGTTTCCGGTGGATTTCAGTCGGATAATTTAGAGATAATTCCATGAGGAAAAACAATAAGAATTTCATGGAATTATCAGGCAGAATTCCAAAAGAACTTTCCGACATCCGGATATATCGTGGAAAATTCTGTGTAAATTCCATTTCAATTCTATACAAAAATAATAAAAGGGGAACCTTCGACTTTAGTATATGTCTGTTGATTTTTAAATTCTGTTAATTTTTCCGTCAAATTGATTTCCCAGCAGATTCAAAAATTCTTATTCCGTATTTATACTTGTTAATGAATTTTGAATTAAATAAACACATCAGATATTCTAAGAAGTCGTTCTGTTTTTTAAATTGTATTTTACGTGTATAATATGTACATTACAAGAATAAATAATCCTTGTTCTGAGAAGTATATAAATAAAAATTATTCTGAAATGAAAAGTAATTCGCTGTCTTGTCCGGTCTGATGCAAAAAAAGCAGGATCAGTAGAATTTTCCCACAATCGGTTATGATTGTAGAAATTTCTACAGACTATAAGTTCCTTTGCGCCAAACCTGAAAAAATGATCAAAGTTAAATTTGAGTAAGCTTTCGGTAGGGGAAAAAGCTTTGGGAAATGCTCCGGAAATTTCTCAAGGATTTCGGCAAGAAATATCACACGGAACAGCGTCAACCTCGCCATATGGAAATCTGTCGGAAATCGCATGGATTTCTAGCCCGGAATTCCGACTATATAAAGAACTTTCCATCGGAATTCTGAGGGATTTCTGTGTTTTTGGTCTGCTGAGATATTGCTTAAATTTGATGATATATCGAATTCATTTTTACTTCCTAAGGTTTCCTATATAAGTGCCAAAAAGTAAATTTCAGTATTTTTAGATATTCGATCCTAAGGGGTGTAAGGGAGTTGTACGCTTTTCACAGCTTCGACATTTTTCTTAGGTTTGATAAAATATTAGATCGCTTTCCACTTCCACAGACTTACAAACCCATTTCTCAATTTTTCGATATTCAACCTCCAAGGGTTTGCATATGTTTTCACAATTTTTGCCGTCCCTTAGTTCTGATGAGATATGAAATTGGTTTATACGGCATTTGATGTGGTAACCTAAAAACCAATTCCACGATTTTTCGAATTTCAAGAACCAGGGGGTGTAAAGAGTTTGCTTACGTTTTTACAAATTTTTCAAAAATCGTGTCTCATGAGATATCAAATTGCTTCTTATGAAATCGTCTAAAAACCTGTTTCACAATTTTTTCGAAATTCAAACCCCAAGTGAAAGTAATGGGTTTGTACACGTTTTAACAATTAGTCATATCTCTTAATTCTAATAAGGCAACAAATTCGTTTTTACTTCTATGGGCTTTTAGTGTACATAATATACCGAAATTCGAATAGTCTACACGGTCTGTTTAATGTTTAATTTGCTAAAAACCTATATTTTAAATATTTTTATTTTAAGAACAAAATTAACTTTACAAGGAACGTCATAATCTCGAAACAACTGACGATATACTTCGACTGTGGCGCTTCCGAACTTTGACCCGAAAAATAATAAAGTTTCGCCTAGACCATTGGCAGATTTTTTGTAATGTTATGCCATATATAAAAAAATATTATTGTCACTCATATTTTATTTCCTATTAGATCATAAGATTTGTAGAAGCACCCGTATACCCTGAAACTCTGGACAATGCAGTGAAATATGCGTTCATCGAAATTCAAAATATGTGACTTATCGATATGATCGCATTCGATCTTAATAAAAGTAAAGCAAATATAGGTACATGATCCTTATAAATGTGTTCATTAATATCATGATCGACAGTATTATTCTTTGTAGCTACCAAAATTGTCATTGTATTGCTACTTCCTGGATGATATCAGAAAATGATGAATGAAATTAAGTTCATAAAACTAACGTACCGTTTATTTTGTCTTAAATATTATTGATGAATTTTTTCGTCATTCCAATGATTGGGTTTTGTCTGATGGAATGGAATTCTTTAAAATAATGAACGATACTTTTTGGAGTTTACTTAGGACTCTATTTTTGCTCAGAATTTTTATCAATGTATTATGAATACAGGATATTTACCGATTTGTAATAATCGTTTATTCCTTGTATTGACTAGATACTCTCTTAATTTTTGGTAAATACAGGGAATTGCTACTGAAAATGAATGATAACTGGTCAGTGTTTTACAAACAACCAAAAAACTTTGCGGGGATTCAGCGCAATGAATCAATTTACGAATATTTAATTCTAAAAGAAAATCATCAAAATAAAAATTCAAGCCTTCACTACACCATTTCGAATTGCTTTTTCGACATTCTTTTAATCCCGTCTTTGAATAAAGAAATAATGGAAGGCATCAGGAAAAGGTAAAGAAGAAAACTTCTTTATTTCCCGTTCGATTACCAATTTCCTTAAAAAGGAAAATAATCCGATAAATAAAGAAGAAGAACCAAAGAAAATAGTTCAGGCCCCTATAAAGACGACGGACCAACTACCAGCCCAAAGTTCACTTACAACGTGCCAAAAGTTCGGGGACTTACCCACAAACTGTGTGTCCCGGCCATACGCAAGGCCTCATTTTCGGAATATTGTTCTAACCCTCTTCGATTTATTACTTCTATTGATTTCAGGGATTCGTTCCGTCAGGACAATAGGATTAAGTTCTATCCGGGGATATGTCAACTTTAGGTCGATAGGCTTCTGTACATCGAGGAAAAGTACCACTTGATTTTCGAAGCAGCCATAGCCGGAAGTTTATCGTTGCGCGAATATGTTCCGGGGGTTGAGAGAAGAAAAACTTTTCACCCCATACGACAAAACGATTTTTCATATTTTATTTTCGATATGCTTATGAAAACGGAGCTAGTGAGGAAACTCCGTTTGCGTGCATTTTTCCATCCCTTCGGTATTGTAAAAACAAAATTCTAATTACAAAATGTCGTGCAGTTTTTCTGCAAGTCACATGGAGGACGGATTCGATCCTTTGGCCAAGTCATGATTAAGCGGTTTTATTTTGGATTCGGGAAAAAAAAATTCTACAAACTTGCAGGTTTACAAGAAGAAAAGTGTATGAAGCATAATAATTGCTAACTCTGCGATCACGTTGGCAATGGGCGTACTCGCCTTGCTTTGTCCTACACATATAAGAACATACCTTGTTCCATTGGACAACATACTAAAGTCGAATATGCAGCCAGGTAAACGGGGCCTTATGAATTTGTTAATTAAGTATACACGGCGGTATCGGACAAACCTATCGCCTCTCTGATTAAGTGAATTTTTGTTTACAGGAATCTTTCAAGCGTGCATTAAGTTCGAGTATATAAACAACAAAGAGTAATTGATTTCAGATTAATTGAATCTTATAAGATTGTTGTTAAATCCTTCTTTTTTATAGCCATCAGTTTATTAAATTAAAACGAATCGGACCATAAGCTGGGAGTAAAAATTCCATGCAAAATTTCAAATGAATTTCGAGGCTTTCACTGATACGATTAGTGCCTAAAAAATATTTTTGCTATCTGGTAACTTGCTATAAACTGTCATTACAAAATTTATTAACTGCAATTGACGCATGATGTGATATTTTAAACATGAGATTTCACAGAAAAAAGACAGAATGAAAAAACACGACAAAATATTTCACTCGAGGAAGACACGTTGGGTACCCAGTTTTTTATCTAACATTAGAAAAGATGTGGAAAAGAAAATAAACACGTAGGTATATCTTAGGTGCCATTTATAATCTATATTTTTTATAGACTCTAAGCTCGACTTAGAGATCAGCTTTCAATCCGTAACGTACAGTCCAATCTGATTTTAAGGATTTTGAGGAGGAAAAATTGTAGGATGGGAAGTTTGGAAACAGTGCACTAATACGAGTAGGTATTAATGATTTTTTAGTGCTATTAGTTTTGAACGATATTTTGTAGGGAGGTGCCAAGCTATATCTTTGACAGGGAGGTTGTGTTTTGGAAACTGTCATACTTAATACTTATGGAACTCAGTATTTAAGAAAAAGAACTAGCTTCAAATAATCTATTCGACATAAAGAGCCAAAAAGAGTATAGTAGGCTGTTAAGGCTATACCAAATGCCAAGATTGAGGTTATCTAAGGGCTTCAAAAGGTGACGATATCATCATATGTTTTGGATTCTTCAAAAATTTCAAGTCTTTATCATCTCGGGTAATACAGACCATCGAAATTAGGCTCGAGAAATTGTCAAATATGTGGTAAAAAATTTGGATTATAACCCCCAAAAAATAATTATCAGAATGATAAAATTTGGTTTGTGTATATTGAAGTACACTTGTCAAATTTTTGGAGAAACGGGGGGATGGGTAGACCACAAAAGTGGGTGATAGCAATTTTTAAAAAAAAAAAATCTATTTTTATATTTCAAGAAGCGTTCCCGGTTTTGAAATTTTGACAGAAGTTGGGCACCATAAGCCTTTAGCGGAAAAATTTGAGTAGTGGTAGTATAGGGGGTGAGTGTTGAAGGGGGTGGAAATCAAAAAATTCTGAATTTTATTTCACGAGAAGTTTTGAGGATACTAAGCTAAAAATTGTTTGCATTAATGATTGCCCGTAGAGTAGTTCAAAAAATATAAGGTACGGGGATGCAAGCGGTTTTTCCTATCTCAGAAACGGTTCACACTAGAAACTTGAAACTTTCTATGTAAATGTAGATGTATACAAGTAAAACAAAAACGAAAAAAATTCATTTACATTGGCGTACCACGATGAAGCAAAAAAAATTTTCATGAAAACGGGTGTTTCAACGTTTCCACGTTTTTACGAATTTCGTTATATCTTTCAAGTCTCTATACGTATCTTGTTAATTTTACTCCTGCGTGCTCTTTATAGAAGCACCTTGAATTTTCCCAGAGCTTTGATATTCGACCCCTAAAGGATTATGTCGAGATTTTATCACCAATGTTTTTATTGTAATTTAAAAAAAAATATATTAAATTATTAAGGGGTATTCAATAGATACATAACAATTTTGTATTTTAATACAACCGCAACCCTTAAGCTTTTTTGCTGGTCTGTCAATGTCAAAACGCCAGTCAAGGTTTACATTTTTATCGTACTGAAGTTTACGAACGAGAAACGTTTGGAAATTATCTCAATTATTCTGTGTTTTATTGAAATACAAAATTGTTATGTCCCTATTGAATAGGGTTATTCAGTAGAGACATAACAATTTTATAATTAAATCAAACACAGAATAATTGAAATAATTTTCAAACGTTGCTCGTTCTTGAACTTCACCACGATAAAAATGTAAACCTTGACTGATGTTTTTACATTGACAGACTAGCAATAAATTTTAAGGATGCGTTTGTATTAAAGTACAAAATTGTTATGTAACACAAAGTTGAAACTTTGAATTCTTCTTCTGAGACTTGATTTTGAACAGAAATTTTGGAAAATAAATAGCACTAGGTCCTTTTGGTAGGAATTAAACTATTAGCGGCTTCACTGATTGAAGAAATCAAATCGAACTTAATAGTACTAATGTAATTTAGGTAATTGAATAAGTAAATATTACGATAAACTGTTAGCTACCGCTGTCCCCAATAGTAGAACATTACGGTAATTTGCTAAATATTTTATAACTTTTTATTACCTTTTAACACTTACCAGTTGCGTGACATATGACACCTATGAATGATCACATTTCGCAAATTCATATGTAAGACTGATGCGCATTCATCCATACCAAGACTTCGACTAAGTAGTTTTCTTATTAACGTTATATTGACGCGTTTTTTACCTTCCCACACAGTTAATGGAAGAATCATTTGTCAATAGACTCAATTGTTCTTATGTTGCAGATTGACAAAATGTGACCATCTAAACGGCGGAAGCGCCATGTTGAACGGTTTTACCCCCGTTTTTTCCGCGTCAAATAACAACTTTATTTGAAATTGAACACGATTGTTATACGGAGAGATACTGACCATCGTCTAGTGTAGTAATGATGGGAACCGATTAAAGAATCGTTAGCATTTCGAGCGCACTATGACAGACAGTTATGGCATACATACAGCAGCCATTACACCCCACAGGAGAAATTATATTTTTTCGTAAAGTTTTGGCTTGATCTTAAGAAAATCTCAAGAACTTTTCAAAGTAGGTAGTCACATCTTACATCTGATCAGATTAACTCCGACAATATTCTAACAGGAGACTTGCCTTAAACCGGATGAGAAATTTTTTGGCCAAAGTCATTCTCAGCACTGTAACGTATATACAAGTGTTAAATTTCGTACCGCTTTCAATGGCACCGTTCTATTTAGGAATAATTCATTTTATGTCTATAGTTTTGGAGCCCATCCGAAGAGGTTAGCGCATCTTTAACGTTCAGAATTCTGCCATTTAATGCCGCCCTCGAAATTTTAATTGTATTCAATGGATACTTGCGAACAAAGTCTTTCCCACATAATTAATGAATAAGGCCGATTTTGGGTCCCAAAACTCTAAAATTCAGGGCGCACTCTTAGCAATTTTCGTGAATATTCACGATGTTGGCCATGTTATCGTTTATTCATTACATCGCTTGATAAAGGTCGATAAAATTGTAGTGAGGGTGTTGCTGAAAATGTTTCCGGACGTACATTAATCATGTTATATTTAAATTTTATTAAGTTCTTAAAGTATTATCGGCACGTCGATGTAGTGTTTGAAAATTTTAATTTAGAAATTCAGTTAATAAATTGTTAAAATTTTGAAAATATTCAATTGTTGGTACCATTCGAAATTACGAAAAATGTTCTATCGATTCAGATTTAACAGGATTAAAAGAAATAAAGAAATTAAACGGTGAAAAATAAGAAAACCTGCCAAAAATCTAGGCGCAACTGAAGCTACGTGAAAGTCCCAAAGTGTGGATAAAGTCCAGATGCGACACAAAAAACGTCGTTTGTAATAAGGAGTTTTTTTGGGGAAATAATTTTGATACTAGAATACTCATAGCTCCGTCTAAGAAACAACTTTCAACATTCATTAGTTGTTCTTCCATTAAAAAAGTGTGGGAAATTAATAAAAGCGTAAAAATTCTATATATAAAGCCCGTGTGGGTAAAAACCAACTCGACATCTCATCAGACCTAAGAGATATGTCGGAATTCGTGAAAATGTATGCGACCTCTGTCCAAACAACACTCTGGAGGTTGAATTTTGAAAAAAAGGAAATGGATTTTTGGGCGATTATGTAAATAGGTTGTAGAAGTCAAAACCATTTTTATACTTCATCAAACCTAAAAGATATAGCGAAATTAATGAGAACGTGTACAACCTTTCCGTATCCCCTTGGATGTTGAATTTTGAAAAATCGTGTTCTTGGCTTTTTGGTGAAAATATCAAAAGCCCGTGGAAATAACTACCAATATGGGTCAATTTATAAAAACGTATGCTCTTTTCCATGGGGATTGAATATCCAAAAATTCGGAATTCAATTTTTAGGCGATTATACAAAATGCCGGAGGAAGTTGAAGCTAATTCGATATATTATAAGACTTAACCCGTTTGTACTACTAGGGGGTTGAATATCAAAAAATCCTGAAATCAGTTTTAGATGAGTATATAAAGAGTCTATGGAAGAAAAACCCAATTTGATAGTTTATCAGACCTAAGAAATATGATGGAAATGTATACAACTTTTTTAAACCACATTAGAGGTTTAATAAAAAATCCTGACATTCGTTTTTAGGCATTTATGTGAAGATCCCGTGGAAGTAAAATTACTTTACTATTTCAGAATACCTAAGAGATATGTTGAAATTCATGAAAATATATGAACCCTATTTTCACTGACCATTTATCACGGCCCGCCTCTGCACCTCAATTGGTTTTTGAAGTTTTTTACTTACATTACTTTTTCAGTACATTTATGTAAATATACAAATCAAGATCCAAGTTTCTAGCATAGGTCATTCCTGAAATAAGAAAAATTCCGCACACCCGCGTTCCATGTTACCCTTATTAAAAATTGAAAGTTCAGAACATTCCACCACTATATCTCTACGTAGGTGCTCATCATTAGTGGATCTTAAGATATAGATTTTGGAACTTTTTTCAATTCACCCAATTTATTTTTTCAAATGGATCCACTATCATAGATCTATACAAGTTTCAGGTTTAGATTTCCTTTCGTAAGCGGTTCCTCAGAAATGAAAAACCAAAATCGTTCGTCTCAAACGCTTAACAACGTCGTAAGTTCTACGCTCTACACGTAAAATTGACATACACCACCGAATGTACTCGAAATCCAGCAAAACTAACTCAGCAGGGGCTCGCACATTAGATCAGTTTGTTATAAAACGACATATGTGTTAATTTCATTCATAGCTAGTAGAGAGACAACGTTTATTATTGAACGGCGGAAGCATTGCAAATGCAATAATTGTACTAAATAAATTAAATAAAATTATCTGTATTGTTAAATTAGCCGCATTCTTTTACTTAAAATCCCCGTGACTCCCTAGCTCGCAACAATACAATAAAATTAGATTTGGCTTAGCCAGGCATAATTCAAAATTCAATTGGATTCTGTAATACGATATTGAAAATGGTGATCCACAAGGGTCAGTACTAGGACCAACACTATTTTATCCGTATGTAAATGATATTTGAACGAAATATTTTATTAAGAAAATTAAAAACTGCGGTTAAAGAAATCTATTTAACAATTCTACAAATAAAATAAAAATATATCGAAAAAAGGAAATTAGTTTTACTTTATTGTTTTTGTTCATATAAAATTGGGTTAAGCGCTATTGTAAAATACTTTCTTTCCACAATTTTATAAAATGTACTGTAAGCTAGATTAGAGTGTCAGTCATTTAGTTGATAGATCGAGTTTACTTACACTATTGGACAGAGATTGTGACAACCTTTGACCGTCTTGAAGGTGCCCCAAAATTAAAGCAAATGTACGAATCTTTGAAACTAAAACTATACCGTTTTCTAATATTCGAACTACTCCTAAATGGGTTACTTTATTTAAAAAAGTAATAATAAATCTTATCCTCCTAACTACCCTAGTAACACCGCACAATATTAACTTCATAACAAATAATAAATAACTCGAAACACCCTTATTGCCAAAATGTCGCCGTTCAGGGAAAAAAAAGAAAAAAAAACTTTGTGATATTTTGTTGGTCGTCAAACATTATTCTTTTTTAAATATATGCGCTCTTTTCTCCTCGTAAAGTATAACTTTCTTTCCCTAATATATTTCTCTTATGCAAATGACTAGTCGACAGTTGTGACGTGAAATTTTATTACCATCAAGTGACTCAGGACTATGGAAAAATGTCTTTTCCTTGTTTACTTGTTCACGTTTTTTTAGAATAAAATATTCGAAAAAATGCAGACTTAAGGGATACTTTTTGCATTGTCTGGCATTATGGCATATTAAAGATATTAAATTCTAAATGTATTTGACTGGTTGTTGTCCAGAACTAAGTTCTTTGTTATTTTTTGTGAGGGCTAAAATAGCCAAGAGAAAAGTGGGTTGATATATATTCTAATTAGATAAAAGAAAACTATAAGAAACAAACTATTAGCTTATCATTGTTAAGTTATTTTTAATTGTATAATGTACAATTTTGTTGTTTTTTTTAGAATCACTCAAGTAACAGGGATCAGTCTTCAGTCACCACACCATATGACCTGATTTGCAACATCGCGTCGACGCCGACCAATTTGGAGAATTATTTAAGGGTCGCCACGCCGTCGGCATAACCCCCGCATGCCCAAATAACTTCTAAGTCATTGTATTTACAACCAAAAAGTTGTGTCAATAACTTCTGTGACTACTTATGACTAGAGTTTTATTCCATTTTAATGTTATTCCGTGCTGGTCGTGTCTCTTGTCTTAAGATTTGTTACCATCATTTTTATCATGATCGGAGTATCTCTTACATCGCTAGGTAACAAAGAGTTAAGTCGACTCAGAGACTCAAAAATAGTATATACATGTTCATCCCCACCCAAATTACTTCCCTTCACTTTTGGAATGATTGTATAAAAATTGTACCTGAGCTTGAGATATCCTTTCGGTTATTAAATTCTTGAAACAGTATAATTTATCCATTATTTTTGAAAAGAATTAAACATTTATTGATTCGTCGATCCTGATTTGAATTAGCGGCTTATGGAAGCCAGAAAATTGGAGCAAAGCTTTTGAAATTATTGTATAAAAATTGTACCTGAGCTTGATACGTCCTTTCGGTTATTAATTTCTCGAAAAAAAATAATTTATCCATTATTTTTAAAAAGAATTGAACATTTCTTGTGCGTCGATCCTGATTTCAATTACCGTCTTGTAGAAACCAGAAAAAAGGACCAAATATCTTATATATCTGAAATTGTTCCAATTGTTTTGATATTTAGCTCTTAAGGTAGTGTAAAGTGGTTGTGTACGATTTCACGAATTTCGACATATTTCTTAGGTCTAATGAGATATTGAATTCGCTTTAAATATAAATTAATAAATAACGATTTAAGCATTTTTTGACATTCAACCCCCAACGGAGTGTAAGAAGGTGTTGTGCAATTTTTCATGAATTCCGACAAATCTTTTGATTCTTTTTATATTATCATCTTTTTACGAATTCCGATATAAATCTTAGGTCTGATGAAATATTGGATTGAATTGAATTGAGAATTGTTTTATTTTAAAATGCTTTTCTATTATATAATTATAATCGTCTAGAAGTTGGTTGAATATTTTTGATTTTAAACTAAAAAAAAAAAACATAAGAAATCAGCCAACAGTCTGGGGGCACATTTATTATTTTTTGAGTAGAAATCCGGAAGTCTTTATTATGCTATGATGTTATAATATATAGGTTACTATGCGACTGACAATCTAAATAATAACCAAGTGATTATTTGGAACCCATTAACGAATAAATCAGTATCCATCAAGGTAGTTAAGACCCGTAAGCATGTCCATCGTTATTTGCCATAAAACTCTCTACTTTTGATCTCTCAATTAATTTCTTCGTCACATCAAACGGTATTCATTTTATTGTGATGAAGAATATAATAAAATAAAATAAATTTTAAACATTTAACCGGAATTATCGTAAATTACTTTCCAACTCTTTCTCGAATGATATCAAATAAAAGTCCTGGAGACAGTATTAAAATCTCTGACTAATATCTGCCCAACATAACGTAAATTTCGTAGCTTTAGTCATTGATAGTGTCACCTATTCTACATCGAAACCAACTTAAAAAAAAAAACAATCATTGTGCTCACCAACAATTCAAAATCATTTTTATTTCCATCAGACTATCGTTAATACTACGAAGCCGAAATTTATGTTTCTATCAAATTCACTAAAATTGGAAATAAATAGACAAATTATTGCCGCTACAATTCGAAATTAGAATAAAATCATCATCTGCCTCAAATTTCATTCAAATTTCCTTACACGCCGCCAAATCGAAATCTGGTCAATTCAATAAATTTCAACAACCCCATATTAAATTGCAATAAAAAAGCTCATTTTCGATTAATAAATTAACAAGGCCACTTACCAAAATTTCCAATTCATTTCTGTTTATTATGTTTATTTTATTATTATGAAGATAAACACATTACACACCCACGTTAAAGAACACAAACAATATGCCCGGGACCAGGTATAAAATTATGCCATTGAAATTTCATAAAGAATTTTCGATTTGTTATACAAAAAATAAATCGATACCCCCTCTGATCGTTGATTAAGATAACTGATTAGTTTTAATCAAATTAATGCGAGCCCCCAAAAATAACTTGCCGTGATTTATCGTTCCCCAATAAACAGAAATCAATTATTGCCGTATAAAATATCGACAAGAATAAATTTCCATTTCATTAAAATACCGAAAATCAATTTATTTTAGAGGAAGATATACTTTCATCTTCTATCTATCGACGATAAGATGTAGCAAATTCGCACCATTTTTTTAATAGATTCACACCTCGCAAAATATTTTGATCTTAAATACTTTTCGTTTTCACAGTCTTAACGGAAGGATATTCGCTCTACCCGCACCCCTTGTTAAAGCTACGACATATTTTCAGGAATTATTATCAGAAACTTTGATATGAAAAAATTGTTTAATCTTTAACGAAAAAACAAGTTGCCATAGATAAAATATGCACATACAAATAGAGCATTCCTATACTTTTGACTAAAAGGCTAGAAATATACTCACATATGAATATGTGCTAAGGTTGCATTCCACTGTATGATTCAGGGGAAAATTATTCGAAGATTTAAACGTCACAGAAATGAAAATTTAAAAATAGATGGAAAATATCTTTCCCCGTGAATCGGCGCTTTTCCTGTTGACCTGAAAAACAAAATAACATAGCGCCATTCTATTCGAGAGCGCATTATTGAAAAATTCAAATTTTTAGCATTCGGAAAAAACAAATATTATGAAAACTTTAATGGAGTGATTGGAATTTTTATTAATATATGTACACTCTACAGAATTTGGAGGAAGGAATGAGCTCTTCGAATTAGCAAAGTAAATGTAGATGAACTTAAAAATTAGCGAAGCGAAGTAGATATACCACCGTCTTACGCGGAAAATCAGTTAAATTTATCAGGTAAAATTACGTGTACTCGACCCCAACCCAGCAGCAAATTGCATGGTACTCTCTATGAAATATTGAATTTTTGTTTAAAATATTAGAGCGATATTTAAAATAATAAAAACGGTTTCAGTACAACAGATGTTATGAAATAATAGCATCCATAAAAATTCGAAAATGATTATTAAAAACAAAAACGTCGAAAATTTCCTGCCTTCCTAATTTGACAATGCGACGTTTGTATGGAAGGTACCAAAAGCAGTATCTTGTTTTTCTTAGTAACGAATATTAGCACACTTTACATTTAAATACATGAATGTAAAATTTCATTGTCATTATTTTATCGCTTTCGAAAGATATATGTTGCATTAGATAGCAAATTTTTTATGGACTACTGTATGGTGAAGGGAAAGTGCAACAGCTTCATTTTCAATTCTTAACCTGGAACTTTAAGAACATTAAAAAACATT
Organism: Beris morrisii; assembly: GCA_951812415.1. Lineage (NCBI taxonomy): Eukaryota > Metazoa > Arthropoda > Insecta > Diptera > Stratiomyidae > Beris > Beris morrisii. The sequence goes on from OX638311.1 coordinate 25,214,209, forward strand.
AAAGAAAAACTATTTGAGCACTATTGGAGTATCTTTTGAATTATTTTATTTATTTTGCTTCATAATCAAACCGCGTTATAAGCCTTTGTATAATATCTGAGCTTCTAAGCGCAACGAATTCTTAGAACTTGCTATTTTTTCAGGAACATTTGTATGGAGCTACTGTAGCGAATACTTTTATTTGACCTGTTTTTATCCACTAATGTCAAATGGTGCAAAAAATGTATTCAACATTTTAAACAGACTGCTTAGCAAATTTTTTGATAATCACAAAATAAGCGCAGCCACGAGTTTTAAGAACTTTCACCTGTAAGTTACCGCAAGTAATTGTGAAACTTTGATCATGACTCCGAGCACTCCTCCCTTTTAATGTGAACTTAATCACAACCAAGTTGAGCTACAAAGCTAAATATATCTTTATGGTATTTAAGTAAGAAAGCAGAAATTTCTAAGAACTTTTGTATGGTGGCTACTTCAATGAGCAGATTGATCTTTCCCATTTTTGTTTCACTAGCAAAGAAGAGTGAACAAATGTATTTAGCAATTTTATTTAATTCTTAGTTTAGGAATTTTTCGGTTACGGGTGGGATAGTTGAAGACATGTAATATCAGAAGACATGTAATATGGAAGCTATCAAACATCAACCTAACTTCTCACTGGAAAATAACTCATTCATTTTTTACGGACGTGAATGTGGGAAGAAAAATTTTCAATAAAGAACTTTAGAAGGTTTCTTTGCAAACATCTAGGTATGTGATAGTTAAAATAATTAGACCAGTTTACGTTAATAAATACCTACCAACCTGTCGACGTCTTTTAAGTTTTCCAAAAACTGGCTAGTAAAATTCGTGATTTTAACACTCTTTGCTCCCTAGCAAAATTGTTTTCACCACTCGCTCCTGTTTTTGAAGATGTCTTCCCTAATTTTTAACGTACTTTTGTACAGAAGCTTCTCGAATGACACGCTCAATCCCCTTCGCATTTAAACTTTCACAAGAAATTAAAAAAAATTAACGTATAGGAAATTTTTGAAATTTTTGGAATTGGTAAAAAAAAGGTTTAAAGGAGAAAATTTGTGTTTTAGTTTCGCCAGTTTCAGCCTTTATTTTAGCTTTATTTTCTTTAAAAAAAAGTTTTCATCATCAAATCACTACCAACTTTATTTCTTCTAAGCTTTCCAAAACCGAACTAATTAATTAAATTCTTTCAATTATGCAGTTAATTAAAGTTTATTCAATTATAATCAAACCAATTTTACACTCGGTTATTTTACATTATTTTTCAGAATAAAAAGAGCGCAAAAAGAAAGCTTTCCCCACGCTTAGTTACCGCACAAATGCCATTAAAAAAATTGATTGCCATAAGACACAAAAACCCACGAAACCGTTCAGTACGTTTAAGGTAAAAATACAGACCTAGTTTAGTGATCACGAAAATATCTTAACATCGAATGTCCTGAAATAATCAATGAGGATGTGTGGTTACTGGAGAATATTATGAGCTGATCGTAAATATTGCAAGGCAGAAAAGTTAATAAAATACTTGAAAATTGGGGCTGATCTAGTCAAACAAAATTTCTGGACAGATTAATTATCAGATTCGGTGAGAAAAGTCTGTATAGTATCTAGATTGATATCTTCTTTACTATGATAAAATATTTGTCAGGAGCTCACTAAAATATTAGTTGAGTCAAGTGATCAATACGTTGGGATGACCAGGTAGAAAACCCAAGCCCTAAGTCTTCCAAAACTGAAAAACATTCAAAGTTCAGATGAATTGCATAGAAACTGACAATATTCAAAGTCAAAAACCGTACTCAATTTTTTTTTTTTTCAAAAATATTAATATGTAGAACCTTGAACCTATTTTTCCACGCTTCCAATTCGAAAACTCTTGAATCGAAAAAGTTTCCCGGCAAATATTTCTAATGAGTATACTACGTAACGTACTCTCGGATGTCTAGACTAAGGCACTTTGAAGTTGTTTGCAATTCGATTTATCTACTTGCTATTTCCAGGCTATTAAAATTACGCAGAGTTAGGGATGGAAAATTGTTAAAAGGAAATTTTTCATAGAGCGAAAATGAAATTCTTGTGTTCTGTAAGTAATCGCAGTAGAATCGCAGAGAAATCTTGTAATTTTGTCCCATTTTTCGAATTAGTTCAGAAGTTGAGGCAAAAGAAAAGCATAACTTTTGGTGATTTTTTGGAGAACAACAAACATTTAAAGATAGAAATCTGAACGACAACAGGTTGACAATTAAAAAAAATTGTTCAATAGTTTTATTATTTTTGGGGATCCGAAACCCTAAGAAATATGTCAGAATTCGTGAAAATGCATATAACCCGTTTACATCCACTTAAGAGTCAAACACCGAAACTTTGGGAAACCGGATTCTAACCGCCTATAAGTATAAAGAGCCCGTAGAAGTAAAATTAATTTGGTACCTCGACATTTTCACGAATTTCGTCATGTCTCTTAGGTACTCGTATATGACGAAATTCGTGAAAACGTATAAAAAAAAACACTTTTCGCGGACAGTTTGTATGACCATCTTCGTACGCCAATAGGAACCTGAGCTTTTTTCTTGACTTAATTACTTCTGTGGTATATCTGCATATACACACTAAGTTTCAACTTTCTAGCATAAGCAATTCCTGAGATTCAAAGTTGTAAAATTTCAACTTATTATCTCAACGGATTTGCGACCTACACGCCTTCAACTGCTATAGCGTACGGCAGATACACGGACATTTTCTTTCACTTTTTTGGGGTTTACTAGTACCAAAACGTGAAAACCCTAAATTTTTAAGTGAATTCTACTTTAACCCTAAGAGAACCCGAAAATCTGTGAATTTCAACTATTAAACTACAAAAAGAAATCAGGAAAAAACAATTTACTCATTTGAGTAACTGCTATACAAAAGTCTTAAAAAAATTAATGTTTGTATGCAATAAAAGTCAATTAAATTTTTTCTCAGAAAGAGCACTGCTCCATGGCCTAGAAGGAGTCATATAGAAACAGAAAAACATCGTTATGTTCCATATTATGAGTATGTTAAAAAAAAATTTGTCAACAGGGCGGAACTGTATAATTTTTCGGGACGAAGAGAAGTACTTACACGACTGCCGCCCAAAAGCACTTCACTACAATCTTGAGTTAAAGTCAAGGACGCGTGTAAAGTAAAAATATGACACTAATTGTTACGAGGCTTTACAATTGTATAAGGAAGCTCTTGTGAAAGTAATTTATTTAAGTCAAATAGCCAGTGTCACATTTGAACTTTATTCAAGTGACGGAATATGACCTGAAAATGCAGTACAGTTTCTTTGAGTTGAAGTCGCGTAAGCACTTGTATGCCGCCCCGAAAAATAAATACTCATATTGTTTGCATACTTTTGAAATATGAATCAAAATATTTTTCTATAATTGCACCCATCTTTCTTCAATCCTACAACCTTAAACCCATAAAATCACATGACCTCGTCTGCTTGTTGGAATTATAGACAATAATTTCAAGGGTTCTTGAGATATTGAAGGCTTTTTTAAAGATTGAAGGCTATTTGAGATATGGTTAACGTGATAATTTATTTTGCCCCCAAAAACAACGTTGCACTGCTCCTCCTACTAAAGTCATACATCAGGTACATTTCTCTACTAGACCTTTCAACTTTGTATCTTACACCGTTTATGAGATACAGAGGACAAAACCATTTTACCGTCCGTTCCCGTATGCCACTACCTCTTAGATATATTTCTCTCACTCTGCTGCAATATCTACAAAAACATGCTACTCTTCAACTTTTTAGAATAACGCGTTCATGAGATATTAATATTGTATAGATTCTAGCCATCGGGCACTCGAAAAACAGCTGCCTCCACTCTCGTACTACTTTTTGGCTTCTAGGACAATTACATACAGATGCCAAATATCCTTAGCTATGCACAGTAAAAAAATCCATTGAATTTTACATCTTTTGAATAGCAGGCAAATATGACAAATGCCACATTTTCAAGTAAATTTACATTGGGACGTAATGGCCAATTTAAATGTTTCCATTTTCCATTTTCGGTTAGTAAATTTCAATTTCAACTTCGAAAGCAGCAAATTCACTGGATATTCTCTTGAATTTACACTCTTAAAAAAAATTGTATAATAAGCACTCTTTACAGACACTTCTTTCTGCTTCTAATATTATTTCTTACATGCTTATTCTTAATAAAACACTTGGCTGTAGGTAGGAATCGAACACGCGATCAATTCTGGTTTTTGCCGCGCAAGTTTGGCGCGCGTAGCCACCGCGCCACCGAATGCATTTTTCTTTCGTTTCAGTAGAAACAAAATCGAAGAAGCATGGTTTCATATATTACATGTTTTTCGTCGTAAAATTCAAATAGATAAGTAGAATTACACAAAAAAGAACGTAATTTTCAATTCATATAATAAATATAGTTAATTTTACATGAAATGTTTCGTAATTTTTTCATGTAAATTGTACGGTTCAGTTGAAAAGTACATGAATAATTTACTAATACATACCAGCAATTTCGTGTAAAAGTGATTGAAATGTGTAATTTTACTTGAAAAAATTTAATATACTCGAAATTTCAAGTAAAAATTGGATTGAAAATTCATTATTTCAATAAATTTATTATTTCAATAATACAGTATTGTGATCGAATTTTAAAAAAAAAAATTTGCTACCCTAAGATTTTTTTTCACATTTCATGACTAATAGACACGAAAAAAACAAAAAAAAATGTCAGTCCGTCTGTCCGCCGTACGTCTACCGGTGTACGCAAAATTGTTTGAAGGCTCGTAGCACCCAAACCCTTTGAGCTATTTAGTTGAATTTTTTTCCGTGGGTAGAATGAGTAGGCACCCTGAAATGACCAAATTCTGAAGGGCGGGGGTGTGAGGGGGAGGCGAGGTAAGCGTTTTAGACGGACAATTTTGGTTTCCAGATCTCAGTAACCGCTTATTCTACGAAGCTGAAACTTGGATTTTATATAGAGCTTCAAGAGTGGACCCATTTGCAAAAAAAATTCCGATATGGGTGAAAGGGTGAAGAAGTGGGGGGGAAAACAATGCGTCCGAGACGCTCGAAAGCCGAGATTGAGACATTCTAAAGTCCATATCTCCTAAACTGTTAATGTTACGAAATTAAAACTTAATGAACATCTGTAGGTATACTAGGAGAATTTTTGAGTGGTGGCAATGGCGTGCTGGGGTGGGGGGCTGAAAAACTTTAGATTACTATATCTCACGAACCAATTTGCACTAGAAAAATAAAATTCGGTTTCTGCATTAAAGTTGACAAATAAAGTTTGATGAAAGTAAAATTTTTTAAGAGGGTGGTGCAGCCTGGGAGTGGATGGGATAAGAATATTTCTAAAAAATCACGTCTCATATCTCAAGAACAGTGTAAGATAGATACTTATAATTTTTACCAGAAATAGACCTAATAGACCCCTATCAAGTTTGGTGATGGTGGTGTAGAGGGTGAGGGTGCGGTAAAAAAGAAAAAGTTCAGATTTTTGTATCTCGAGAACCTATAACGTTATAAAACTGAAACTTGGTATTTGGATAGACATATAGTAGTACCATGTTAGAAAAATATATTTTTTTTAGGGATAGTACGGGGTGGGGGTGTTCTTGCTATCTATAGAACGGCTTATGATAGAATGTGAAACTCGGTATGTGTATGTAAATCAACTAGAAAAGTAATTTAGATAAACAAATTTTTCAAATATCCATTGGCGTTCTGAAGAGGGCGAAAAAAATTATTATTGAAAAGGGAATGCATATATTTTCACGATTTTCGTCATATCTAGTAGGTCTTCTGTCTTCCTAAATATTGAATTAATATTTTTTCTATGGCTTCTTCATATAAATACCTAAAAAGCGTTTTCAAGATTTTTTGAAATTCGACCCCTAAGAGGGTGTAAAGGGGTTGTATAATTTTTCACGAATTCTGCCTTATCCCCCTGGTCTGATCGTTATCGAATATGTTTTCACTTTCAAGGGCTTGCGTAATAATCGTTTAAAACTTATTTTTAAGTTTTTTCCTTTTTCAGCTTCTAAGAGGGTATAAAAGGGTTGAACACGTTTTCACAAATTTCGTCATATCTTTTAGAAGTGATAAGAAATTGAATTGGTTTTTACTTTCTCGTGCTGTCTTCATATATATTTATTAACCCCTTTCATGATTTTTGGATATTCAACCCCGAAGTGAGTGTAAGGAGGTTGAATATGTTTTCACAGACTCTTACATATTGCTTAGATCTGATGAGATATCGAATTGATTTTAACTTCCTAAGTTTTCCTATATAAGCACCAAAAAGTCAATTTCCGTATTTTTAGATATTCAATTCTAAGGGGTGTAAGAGGGTTGTATACTTTTCAAAGCTTCGACATATTTCTCAGGTTTGATGAGATATTAGATCGCTTTTCACTTCCACAGACTATTTATATAATCGCCTACAAACCCATTTCTCAATTTTCGATATTCAACCCCCAAGGGTTTACATATGTTTTCACAATTTTTTCCATCTCTTAGTTCTGATGAGATATAAAATTGGTTATAACTGCATTTGATGTAATGACCTAAACGATTTTCGAATTTCAAGAACCAAGGGGTGTGAAGGGTTTGCTTACGTTTTCACAAATTTTTCAAAATCTCTCGTGTCTCATGAGATACCAAGTTGCTTCTTATGAAATCGTTTAAAAACCTATTTCACATTTTTTTCGAAATACAAACCCCAAGTGGAAGTATAATGGGTGTGTATACGTTTTAACAATTCGTCATATCTCTTAAGTCTGATAAGGCAACAAATTCGTTTTTACTTCTATGGGCTTTTAGTTTACAAAATATACCGAAATTCGAATAGTCTACCATACACGGGCTTTTTCAAAGTTTAATCGGTTAAAAATCTCTATTTTAAATATTTTTATTTTAAGAACAAAATTAATTTTCCCAGAAATCTAATAATCTCGAAACAACTCATGATATATACTCCGACTTTGACCGCTTCCGACCATTGACAATTTTTTTTTTAAAATAGTGTGGATATCACATAATTTTGCCACTACTCCACTCTTTTCGTACGCCACTACTTCCTTCAAATTTATATATTTAGAATATTGCACTAAGTGATATACGTAAGTACTAAACAAGAACGATATTTCGGTTTTTTTTATAGAAGATAACATTTTTATGCTTATCTTTGACGATAACAATAAAGTAAAAATAGTAAAAAACGTGCATAATACGATTATAAGGTTTTCTGATATATGTACATACATATCTTAAGTGTTTCAAGTATAACTTCGCCTTAACAGTCCACAAAAGAGTTCAACGTGAAGCACGTACGTATCACCTTAAAAAAAATTATTCTCACGTACATGTACCATACCGGTCAAATTATGTAGGTAGATACTCTTCAATCAAAATGCCTCTGCCCTGTCGTACAGGTAAATTTGTCTAAACATGGTAAAATAACATCGTCTCTAACGAATCGTTAATAATGCCTGATAACTACAAAATAACTGAAGAATTTCAAACTATCTTCATTATAATTTACAGTAAGTCACAGAGCTCACAAAAGAAAATAGCATCGGTAAAGAATTGCACTTGCTTCCAGAAGCATTTATCAACATGCGATGACACCTATGTCACCTGTATATCCAATTCACAAGCATTCAGGTTGTCCCCATCTACGGTATGGGACTGGTTTCCTTTTAATAGTGCAGTCACAAGAGATCATCAAACCTGCAAGACAGTATAAGAAACGATGAAGACAACGTCTAACAGGGTACACTATGAATACCACAACATTCACTATGATGTCCTACTATTAACTAATATAAAGGTGGAAGTATTTTCGAAATTTACATAAGAAGCTGCCTCCAGTTGGGAACAAGTTCTTACCTTGTAAGCCCTTTTCCTGCATTGTGTTTGCCGATGATCGATGAAGCTAATTAGCTTCGAATGGAAACTTGTAATTAAGACGAAAAATATTTCAAGTACGTAGGTACCACTGAAATTTTTTGTGGCTTATGAACAAAATGTGTGAGATGTCACGAAGACAATTTGAGCAAAGTTCGTCCTGAATACGACCCTCTACACAATCTCCACTTCCGTTCACATGGCCGTCTCAAAGTCACTACTCGCTTACAATAAACAATTCCCAGCGTAAGTAGAGCCTATCAATAAGCCGGTCGGGCTTTGTTTAAATTTTCGATTTAGCGCGGGATTTTATTAGCGTTTGGGCCAATCTTAAGACAAGGGAATTGCCGGGATCATCCAAGCAATTGGTTCAAATTACCCTTTGACGGTGCCGGCAGCTTGTATTTGATCGCGTATTCCAAAAACAAAAAACCGGAAATCTAATATCAAGTGTGTACGTAGTGTTAGGAGATCGGTACGATCCTATGTAAGACTTACGATCAAATTTTTTTAATCCTTTAGCCGATCTGCAAAATGGTAATCCAAGTAATCCTATAGAAGCAAAAAATATTCACTTTAAACAAATTTTTTTTTTCATCGATCACTTTTGGCACGATCACTTTAATTTTTCTTATTTCTTCCCTTTATTACACATTATTGCACCCACAAAAAATTTCATTCACATCGATCGGTAAAAAACGAAATATACAATAAAAACGAAAAATAAACATTTTTTCAAAACGCAACGTAACGTAGAAGAACCACACGCCGCGATTGTTTACATCAAACTGATGATCGTGGGGGCCATTGATCAAAAAGATTCTTTCCAAGTCTTTCACGTACGCGATCTGAGATATTTTTTCGCCGGCTTTGTACCGGCATGTAAACATGTGTGACACACCATACGAGTACCAAACCAACAAGGAACGATCATACGTGCTCACGACGAGATGATCTTCTCAGTGTTAAGCCCGCAAGATGGGATGCTGCGCTGAATATGAGATGATCTCGCTCTGTTTTGGTTGTGATCACACGTGTTTTTTCGATTTAAGATCTCGTTGTGGTGAAAAATGAGCGATTCTAGTGATGATGTGTGGTAGATTTTAATACGAGTAGAAATTTTCGAAAATTTAAAAATTACAAATCAGAACTTTTTTAGTCAAAAAACGATAAATTAAAAATTTAATTAATCAAAATTTTGACCTTTAGCTCATCTGATATTATTTTTCAAAATTTTGATTTGTCGACATTTCTTAATTATTTCAATAATGAATTATTGTGATCGATTGGGCTGCCCTGGAAAAAATTGTTTTTCTCTTGTCAGTACCCAAAAAGCAAAAAAATAAATATCAGTCTGTCTGTACGCTGTACGCAGTCCGGTATCCGCCGTACCCAATCGCGTTTTAAGGCTCGTAGTTTAAAAGCGCCTTGAACTAATAAGTTATAATTTTTTTGGGTAAATTTGGTGGACCGCTCATGAAAAATTTTCGTGGATAGTGGTGTGAAGTGAAGCGGAGCACTTTGGTCAAAAATTGTTCGTTTCTAGATTTCAGAAATCGCTTATACCAGGAAACTGAAACTTGTAAGATATATTGAGCTAGACATTTCAAAATTCAGAGACAGTCAAAAGCAAAAGTTTCAGATTTCAATAACTCGAGTACTGCTATTGATGGAACGGTGAAACTTATAATTTGCGTAGAACTACGTGGCACGATTTAAAAGTCTAATTTTGATAGCTTCCATCGTGGTGGTTCTCCTATCTCAAAAACCCTTTATCCTAGAAAGTTGAAACCAAGTGGGTACGTGTATACATACATATATAGTAGAAAAGTAATTAAAATTTTACATACATGAACTACTGTGAAAAAAAATGGGCAAACAAGGTGAAATATTTTTCAAAAATTGCGTCGTCATTAGTCCCTAAAGCTCCGCAATGATGATACGATAATCAAACAAATGGAACCGCGGCTTAATAAGGTGTAAGGGAAATATTTTCACGAATTCCGCCATATTTCTTAGGTCTAATTAGATATCATATGTTTTCACAAATCTCTTATTCTTTGGTATAAAGTTGCATTTTATGCAAGCACATAAAAATTAATTTCATAATTTTTCGATATTCAAACCCCTAGGAGCGAGCTGTAAAGGGTGTCACATGTTTTCAAGAATTTTGCAATAACTCTTAGGTCTGATGAGCTATCAAATTATCTTTCATTTTAATAAATTCTTATAAAATCGGCTAAAAATTTATTTCTAAATTTTTCGATATTTTAATTTTCTTTGGGCTGTTTATATTTTTGTCTTTTTTAAATTTCAATTTTTGACGAATCACTGAAAAAGTTGTGTCTGATCATCAAATAATCTCCTTGTCTCGAAACACTAATGCCACATTTTGTATACCCTCAATGACTGAAATTCAAATTCGGTATCAGTACAATCGTCCATTCTGTCGCAAATCGCTGTCTTGTCTTTGCTCCAAAAAATAATAAAGTATGTTCAGTGAAACTTCTCTAACTCGAACTTTTGCATGACAAATATTTTTCTAAATCAAATTTTGCACATCACAATTTAATTTTGAAAAAAAAAATGCCAGAAGTTCGTAAGAATCCAGGAGTGCGGCTAAATTTTGCTCAACTACTATAGCTAGGTTTTTCTCCAACTGCACTCCACGATGTATAGTGTAGGTATATAAAATTTACACTAGGGTAAACATTTTATAAATTATCCTAGAAGTCGTCAAGAAGATGTTTGATGATATTACAGCATATTATCTTTTTGCAGCATTCAAATACCCTATCTCTTGGCATTTAGGACCGTTTTAACATGGCAACTACACTATTTATGAGTCTTTACGTCGACTGAACTATGTGTCCACTTTCTTATGATAGCTAGCAATGTTTCAAAGCCGCTTTCAACCTTTCAAAGCCGCAAGTTGAGCTATAGTGTGGCACGGGGGTGATATTATTTTTCCTACCTCTGGAACACCTTAAACTAAAACTTGAAACTTGGTGGGCACATGCATATAGATGGACTAGTAAAGAAAAAAAATTCGTTAAAGTGGTCAGTGAAAATGGGTGCATATATATTCACGAATTTCGTCATATCTCTTAGGTCTTCTGAATTTCGCAACGACTTCCAATGAATTTATGCACTGCGTACGGCGGACAGAAGGACTGCATTTTTTTACGTTTCTATGGTCTTGTAGTCCTAATACATGAAAATATAAAATATCATTGTAGTAGTTTTTTTTTAAAAGCAATACTTTATTATTAAAATAATAACATAGTACAGAACAAAGTATGCATACATTGTAAAACAAAGACATTTTTCTTAAAGAATTGCTTAAATGAAAAGAAACAGAAAAAATTCTAAATGAAGAAAATTCGTTATAGAGAAGTTTCGCATATACTCGTATGTACATATATTCGAAATTTTTACTTAGAACTAAGAAGAGATTAAAAGAACAACAAAATGATCACTCTAACTACTGCACACCTGGATTCCAGTTTGGGGACAATGAATATAAATTTTAAGAGATTTAACATATTTCTACTTAATTTGAGTCGATAATTCGAAACGCTAATGAATCGAATACTTCGCTAACTCTGAAGTCGGTTCGGGTATATATCGAAAGAAATGAAATCATAGCCTCAAAGAAGAAATGAAGAAAATTCAATGGCTTTCGATTCTATCGAAGTCTGCGATAAGACGCGATATCGAATAATCTTTCGCTCCAGCATACGACAAGAATCAAACAATTAATTTGTTCGGAACTTTGATGGCATATCGAAAACGATGATCAATAGAAAATCAAACATGGATAGTGTCATCAGGCCATCATCAGATTCAATACGAAATATGGCCATTTGCATAAATGGGCTTGATAGGTGGGCCATCGTCATATCATCTTAAATGCGGTCTATGCCAAGCTGATGCTACGGCTGCCCCTGCCGGATTATTTACATAATCATATTCATAGTCCATCCGTATCAGGATCTAAACTATACTCGTATATATGTTGAAAGACAACACTATAATGGTATCGGATTTGGATAGTTGTCATTCAAAGGCCGGGATCTATGCCGGAATCCTAATCCGATGGGGTCCGTATGTTTTCGAAAATGGCAATATGTTAAACCAATCCTTGGAGTATAGAAACGAAGGGTTAATATTTAAATGTAATTTGACGGTATAGGAAGCAACAGGATACAATGGACAGTGTTGTCCATAACTGGAAAATTATTAAAATTAAAAAGAATTGTTCAGGGAATTCATGGGAAAGAAACAGGTGGTAGAGAAAACATAACAAGCATACAACAAGAAATAATTGAACAAGATTAAGAAACATGTCGAATTCATAGAGATGCCGATACTGGCTACCCTACAGTATTTTCATGGGTTGAAAGAAGAATACAGGTCATTTATATAGTATAAATAACATTTAGAAGTAAAAAACCGACCTACAATCTGGTTGCAACTTCATTATTTTTTTGGGATAAAGTCCGAGAAGCGGTTAAATTTGAAACGCGACAAAAATTCCGACGAAAAACGTACACAATCATTGTACACCCTCTTAAGGGTGGAATACAGCAAAATGCCAAAAATAATTTTCAGGTCATTATAGAAAAAGGCCATGAAAGTTGAAGCCAATTTGATCCCATTTAAACTAAAAAAATACACGGAATTCGTGAAAACTTGAAAATCACTTTCAATCTCAAAAAATGCTTAAAATGGTTTTCTCTCCCGATTACATTTAAATTCAAATTCAAATTTTTTATTGCCAGGAATAATTTTTATGGATTACATGTATGACTTATTTTAGAGATTAGACAAATATATGTACAACTACGTTGTATTTTAAGTGCATGACTGTAGGATAGTAATTATAAAAAATTTAGTGTGAGTTTATACAAGGAAAATTGCAAAAAAACCTTCACTATTTAAACTTAAGCTATTTAATCGATCTTACTGCTAATTGCCACTGAAGTGTTTGTAGCAAATAATAATGGATTACATTTAAATCCTTTTGAAGAGAAAGCAAATTTGATATCTCATTAGACCTAAAAAATACATCGGAATTCGTGAAAATGGACATAACCACTTTACACCTGCCTGGGTGTTTTATACCGAAAAACGTGGAAAACGGTTTCTAGGCTCTTATATAAGGAGCCCGTGAAATCATTTTTTTTTCATTACTCGGCATGCCTAAAAGATGTAACGAAATTCAGGAAAATGTGGAAAAAAAAACCTTTTCATGTACCTTTTTTTTACCCCACCTTTGTACGCCAATAAAATCTGAACTGTTTTTGTTTTAAATACTCCTTCAGTATATCTTCATATACGTACCAAGTTTCAACTTTCTAGCATAAGCCGTTTCGGAGATGCAAAAAACCGCCCTATCCCCTTACGGGGTTCTTGTTTTGGTAGACCCACCCCTAAGATGCCACATAGTCGTCAATTTTACTTTATTATTTTTTAATAATAAAGTTTTGTGATCGACCTGAAATTTAAAAAAAATTTGCTTGAAATGAAATGTAAACCCCAAAAAAGCAACAAAAAAATGTCCGTCTGTTCGCCGTAGACGGCGTACGCCGTCCGCCGTACTCAAAACCGCTTTAAGGCGTATAGCTCACAAGCCCGTTGAGATATTAAGTTGAAATTTTTATGGTGAGTAGATTGGGTGAGCCCCTACGATTGGGGGTGTAAGGCGGAGGAGGGGGGCGAGTTTTAGACGAGAAATTTTGGTTTCTAGATCTCAGGAACTACTTATAGTAGGAGGCTGAAACTTGGAACTTATGTAGTAACTTAGAAGAGTGAAACTTTGTAGTTGTCTTAAGGGATACTAGGAGATTAGAAAAAAGCTAAAATTGTTAAGGAGTGAAGTGGGGTGTAGGGGTGGGCGGTAAAAAATTTTAGATTACAATATCTGCCGAAACAATTGTGCCAGTAAGATAAAATTTGGTTTCTGTATATGAGATCACAAGTGGAGTCTACTGAATGTAAAAGTTTTTGAGAGGGGAGGTGAAGTACGAATGTGGGGGATAACCATTTTTCAAAAAATTTTATTTTTATATCTCAAGAACCGTACCAGATATGATCTTAGAAATTTAACAGGAGTTAGGGCCAGTAGACTACTAGCAGGAAAAAAATTTTGGTGGTGCTGGTGAAGGGGTGACGATAAGAGGGGCATAGAAAGCTAAAAATTTACGAATATATAGAGTCACTATAGAATTATCCTAGAAAAATAAAATTTTTGATAGGGGTAGCTAGGTACGTCGGTGAGGGACAGTTTTTCATATCTTAGACGCAGCGAATGCAAGAAAGTTGAAACTTAGTATGTATATGTAGAAGTACGACAGGAGTAATTAAAGCAAAAAAAAGTTCAAATTTTTATTGATGTACAGAGCTGGAGTAAAAAAATGCCCGTGAAAAGGGTTTCTTCCAACATTTTCATGAATTTCGTTATATCTTTTAGACATGTCGAGTTATCAAATTAATTTTACTTCTTTAGGCTCTTTTTATAAGCACCTAGAAACATTTTTTCAATTTTTCGATATCCAACCCCTAAGGGGGTGTAATGTGGTTGTGTAAATTTTCACGAATTTCGATATATTTCTTAGGTCTCATTAGACGATATATCGAATATCGAATTCACTTTCACTCGTAAAGGCTTTAAATATAAAAAGGAAAGCCCGATTTCTTCGATATTAAACTACGAATACTGAGATGCGGTGTAGGTTACTATGCGACTGATAACCTAAAGAATAACAAGGAGGCTATTTGGATTATTATTTTTTAGCTTCTCAGTATTAATCACGTTTCGGACTTCTACCCAAAAAATAATAAAGTTGCGCCCAGACTGTTCGCAGATTTTTTTACTTTTTATCCTTTGCAATTTTTGAGAAATAACAATCAGTTTTTTTTCTGCAAATTTTTCAAGATCATACCTTGTACAGTTCTTGAGATATAAAAATTAACTCCCACTTCAGTGCTCCACCAGGGAGGTCCGAACCCAGTCGAACCTACCCCCCCCCTCCTCTGGCTACGCCTTGCGTTGGCGTATTGGCATTGCGCATCTTGTCCTGACAAAGCACCACTAAATGAACATCTTCAGCTACAGCCCCTTATGGAGTGTGCACCAGCTTCTTATTTCTACATAACACTATTGATAGAGCCTGAAGGTGCCACAAATGCTATTTCACTTAAATCTAGGCAGACTTATCTAATATTACTCCGTGCTGCTTTCGATCGCGGGTTGGCTTCCTAAATCGGCGTGTTGATTGCCAGGACGAAGTTCCACGTTTTGATTACTGGTACGATTGGAAATGAACGATGTGAGATCGAAGACCAGTGACCATTTAGACGGAATTCCAAGGAGAATTGTGAAGGAGTATACCAATCTAGAAGCTAAATATTGATCTCGATTCCAATAGCAAATAATTGGTTCTTATAGAAAAAACTGAAATCAACTAAACTCAAAAAATGTGTCGAATCACCTTAATTCACCTCGAACAAATCAGTTTCAATACAGACACAGGCGCGACTCGAATCATTTCACAGTGTATTTACCAAACAACAGAACCACAATTGTATTTATTATGTCCATGATTTATGATGAATGGTCTTGTCATCTACTTTACCAGTAGATGGAACCATTTTGTCAGCTACATGTTATTCCTTTTTCACCCTCTGGAAAATTCCATTTTATTCGAAATAAGGCCATACACCGCCATTAGTATGTATGAAGTAATGTTTGCGGTTTGGGGTGAGTCCTTTTAGTAGGCCAGACAAAGGGACAATGGCGAGTGGTGTTCGAACAGGATACCGTGGAATATAAAAATTAATAATGTGATCCATCTTCCTATTAACAAAGCGGTCTGACTTTTATAGAGTGTCCTGAATGGTCAATGCTTTTGCTCTTTGACGGCACGAAGAAGAAGACAAAAAAAACGCGCAGCATGTAGTCTCGATTGTAAGCAGATTAGTTTCAAATTGGTGACATTAAAATGACCGCATTATGTGACTGGATTATTTGTGTTCGAGGGCGTTTTATTGGTGATTTTACAAGTCGATTAAATTTTGAAAGAAACCGAAAGGAGTCAGATTTCGATGGGGTTTGACCTAAGGGTTTCTGTGTGGTTTTTTCGATGACAAGCAGCTGAGAAGATCACACACGTAATTCTCGACTGCGATAAATCGCTACTGTCGTTGGTGCTAATCAAAGCAAAACATTTATAAGGCATATTACACATAAAGAGCCGTAGTTATTTCACTGAATTTTTTGCTTCAACTTTCAACATATTTCTTTTTCATCAACATGAAAAATATCCTTTTTTTCATCATAATGTAACGATCCTTTAGTTTGAAAATGCAAAATTCAACAAAATTATGGCATAAATGTAATGAGTTCAATGCACATGTTCATAAAACTTTCTCCTATACATATATTGTCCTTAGGCACAAAAGTTAGTTAATATGTTCAGAAGAGTAATGTACGTTGCCATAACCCAATAGGCCCATAGTTGCCCCAGTGTATTGGGATGTTTAGACCGTCCACCACCATATACGTTGCCATAAGAAAACAAAAAAGGTAGATTTTTCATGCACGTTTTCTTCAATGCTATGAATGTGTTCAATATTACAATGAACGGAGGCAAACATGAAGGAATCTTTCAGCAAAGCAGGAAAGAGAATCCTAAAGACGGATGTTGTGAAGAAAATAACAGTTGATAAACAAAGATGTGCAGATCGATGGATAACTAAGAACTGCAAATTTGAATAAAGGTAATTCCAAATATTTAATAGCTTGAAAAAGACTATCAATGCTCTTCGTTACAGTTATATGGACAGTGAGAACCAACCACGTTTCTAGAGAATAATGAAATTTGATCGAACCTTCGGAAGGCAAAAAGTTTTTGCGAGCATCTCCAATCAAGCTTAGTGTAGATAATACTGCCGTAGTGCGGTAGAAGTAAGACCTTTCAACATCTTTATCCTCCATCAATCCGATTGAGCTACAAAGACAAACTAAACGATCATCAGAATAGAGATTTATGGACACGTTCTTGAAAACAAGCGATAGCCAATTAATATATTCAAAATAAGAGAGGACCTAGGATTGATCCTTGGGGTACGCCACATAGAAGGGCAGTTTGAGAAACGATTATTCAGCTTAACTTCCTATTGATACCCGTGAAGCATGAACTGAAGAAAGCCTATCTCAGAATTCCAATTGCAATTTCTTCAAAGAATGGTTAACGTTGTCAAAGGCCTTGGAGAAATCAAGAAGGACTACAAATACAACCACTTCACAACAGCCCAAAGTTCGTCTACGATCTAGGCATTACCGATTCACAGCTATGGTAAGGACGAATGATTGATTTATAAGGTGTAATCAGGCTGTAACGTCTTAAATGTTCAAAAATTTTGAAATTGGGAGTGTATTACTTTATCCATGACCATGAAAATAACAGAGGATAGTGATAAATCTAAAAATTTAGAGTAGTTGAGGGCTAGATTTTTTCGATCAAGCCAATCAAAAGGATTTCCTTTTGATCGCTCTTTAATACTTTCATTTTTAGTCCCATCCACTGAATTTAGTCCACAACATCGGCATACTCCGATTACACTTAAGAAAGAACGCAACTGCAAATGCAAAATCCAAGTATGGACCGATGCACTAAGTGCAACTTAAATAGAATTATTGCATGTGCATTTGTTAATGGTAATTTATCGGCGATGGTTTATAGTTTGTGCATCGAGTATGAGCCGTAGTACCTATATGGAGTTATGGTGTTTCAACAATGTTTTGTATGTTTTTGAATGTTTGCATTGTCTACTTTACTTTAGTAGAGTTGGCTCGGGTACACTACATAAGCAAATCAGTAACAACAGAACAAGGCTTTCGTACCGTTTTCGAAATATGCCACTAGTAAATTGTTGGGCCTTGTTACATTAATAACTTTCGAACGTTTGTACTGTTGAAATAATTTTAGAATCGTTAGATGAAAAATACTTTAAAGTTTGCAAAAGGGTGTAGTCGATGAAGATGAACTGTGGAGTCGGAGCGGAATTTTTCTCAGACACACACTAGGTCGTAAAGTCTTACTACTTACCGGACTACACCAGCGTTTTCATGGCGGAGATACTTTGGATCCGGGAGGCCTGTCGGACTTTGCAGCTAAACGCTACGCCAAAGCGAAATGTTGTAATCCTCACTGACAGCAAAACCGCAATCAAGGCCTTAGATTCGGCTAGCACCTCCTCTAAACTCGTCGAACAGTGCCGTGAGGAGCTAGCCTCCTTAGGAAGTCAAGTCAAAGTTACTCTGCTTTGGGTCCCAGGCCACAGCATGATAGAGGATAACGAGCCTGCAGACGAATTAGCTGGACAAGGTTCTGCTCTTCAAGGCTCTCTCGTAGAATCCGTTCAGATCCCACTAGGGACTGTTAAGCGCCAAATATCCACCGACTTTTTATGGACTGATCAACTGCGTCATATCTAGGAAGATATGGCCGTCCTACTGCCGGAGCAGAACAGATGAACTCCTGAGCAGGAGCCGTGTGGACGTCTCCAGAGTCACGGCAGTCAGCACGGGTGACTGGCCAATCGGCGACCACGCGGCCAGACTGGGTATTCCCTTTAATGTCAATTGCCGCAGTTGTGGGGATGCAAACTGTTATCCAGCTGCTTTGTGAGTGTCCAGCCCTAGCTAAAACCAGACTTCGCGCATTAGGCAAACCTTTCTTTAATAACCTTGATGAGATCTCGAAAAACAAAATTGGAGAACTTATTACCTTCTTGAACAGCTCCGGATGGATTAGATAATCCATTCAAGCCCCAGGCCTCTGTAAAACTACATATCTACTTCATCAACCCTCAACGACCAGATTAAACGAGTTGTGGTATCAAAACGGCGCTTTCTGTGCTAATTGGGCAGACGGGCCACCACGTAAACCAACCAACCAGGGTGTAGTCGATTTATAGCTGTTTTGTATAACAATCCAGAGGAAAATTTTAGTCTGTGGAAAAACTTAGGATTACAATATCTTCCGAACCAATTACACCAGAAAGATAAAATTTAGTTTCTGTATATGGGATCACAAGAGGAGTCTAATGAATGTCAACTTTTCGAAAGCGGAGGTGGAGCAGTGGAGGGGGACAGCAATTTCTCAAAAAATGACATTTTTATATCTCAGAAATCTTATCAGATATGATCTTGAAAATTTTACAGGAGTTGAGGTCGGTAGACCTCTAGTAGGGAAAAAAATGTTAGGGGAAAAATTTAGATTTAATAGGGAAAAAAATTTTATGGGTGGAGGTGCAAAGGGTGATGGTGAAAGGGGGTAGAAAGAAAAAAATTCTGATTTTTATTTCTCGAAAACCGTAATCAATAGAAACCTAAAAATGTAGAATTATATAGAGCCACTATAGAGACATCCTAGAAAAATAAAACTTGTCATAGGGGTAGCAAGGTACGGGGGTCAGGAGTGATTTTTTATATTTCAGAAACGGCTTATGCTGGAATGTTGAAACTTAGTACGTATATGTAGATGTGCTATTAGAGTAACTAAAGCAAAAAAAAAATTCAGATTTTTATTGGCGTTCAGAGGTTGAGTAAAAAAAATTTCCGTGAATTCACATTTTCACGAATTTCGTTAAAACTTTTGACATATCAAAGAAATTTTACTTCTACGGGCTATTTATTATAGATATATAAGCGCCTAGAAACGTTCTTCAAATTTTTCGGTATCCAACCCCTAAGGGGGTGTAAGGTAGTTGTGTTCATATTCACGAATTCTGATATATTTCTTAGGTATATAGAGATTTTGAATTCGCTTTTACTTCTATAAGCTTTAAACGTAGTCGGGGAAAAACCCGATTTAAGTATTTTTCTCTATAAAACCACCTGGAGGTATTGTTCAAGTTTTCACTGATTCCGAAAATCTCTTAGATTTAATGTGATCGAGTTTGCTTTTACTTCTGTGGAATATTCTATTTATAAAAAAAAATACGTTAATAAATAAAAAAATCTGCCAACAGTCTGGGCGCAACTTTATTATTTTATGGGTAGAAGTCCGAAACGTTTTTAATGCTAAGATGCGGTGTAGGCTACTATGCGACTGACAACCTAAGGAATAACCAGGAGGCTATTTGGAACGTTATTTTTCAGGTTGTCAGTTGCACCGCATCTAAGCATTAAACACGTTTCGGACTTCTACACATAAAATAATAAAATTGCGACCAGACTCTTGGCAGATTTTTTGTTTTTGTTTTAATTATTAAATATCATGATGTAACCTTTAATTTGACATTAAGTTCTTCGCGCTAGATAAACAACTTTAGAAGTTATTTACATTTAACTAGAACCATTTCCACACTTAAGTAATTATTTTTTTTTTTAAAAAAAGGTATTATTTTAATTATTACCCATTGTTGAATTACTAACTAACTCGATTTTCCGTTTTCAATAAAAAACTAGATCAAAAACATGTTTTTTAAGATTTGTAAAAAATTATTTTTTTACTTCATTTAAATTCAAATTTTAAATACATAAATAAAACTAATATAAAATATTAAGGTGATAGTCTAATACCCTAGGCAGACGACTCATTCGAATGTATATTGGGGGAATGATCATTCCAATTCAATTATCAATGAGACTTAACATTGACACACGTCTATCGGAATTACATTCAATCTGTCAAAATATTATTGTTATGGGAAAGCTGAATAAAAGTTGGCATTTTTGCATTGGCACACGGCTACGTATTATCTTTCGAACTAGAGTGATAGAAAAGTGCTAATATGTCAGTAATTGTGAACGAAACGTTAAAAAGATTGATCGTAATTAATTCATCATGAAATAAATAGAAAAATTTGGACGGTGGAACATCTGATTTTTCGCTTGTTCCACTAGTTTCATTGGGCTTTACGCTAGATGGCGTTGCGAGCGCTAAAACGAATTACCAATTTATCTCGGAATTACCATTTCGCCATAGTAATTGGAATGATGGAATGAATGACCAATTCGACAATTTCTTTAAGACAGACGTGATGCGGAATTATCTTTCGACTAGGAATGATCATTCGAATGCGTCGTCTGCCTAGTTATGTTATTATATTTCACATCCACCACAGTTTATAGGCAAACAAGAAAATAGAAATGGCCAATGGCTCATACTCCCAATAGTTTCCTGGAATGAAGTGCTTGTACAAAGTTTACGATGTAGTGTTGTGAAAGAAAGAGTTTGTCGAGTGATCTAACTAGCAGGAAAAAAAATTACACTAATAAGAGATTGAAGCGATTGATTTTCTTCTTAGTAGCACTTTTACAATAAAAAAGAATTGCTCAATTACGAAAATGATTTAAAAAAAAGGTGAATAACTTCGTAAGTTCTGAAGTGAAAGTGATAAATTGTAAATTATATAAAAGAAGACAAATTAGTCTTTTATTATATCTCGGAAAAGAACTTTAATGTACTGTCCGTTTTGTCTGTTAAAGAGCCGTGAAAAAATTTTCCTCTACCAAGTTTTTAAAAAGGCTCACGATAAAAAACATAAAGCCCTTTAGAGTGATTTTTTGTTGTTATAGTGTACATTCTTTTCATTTTGATGGGTTGGGTTTTGTCTGTTAGTAATGTGACAGTAAGGCCTTCCTTCCACAACGAATAATTAAAGGTTCAACTATGGGCCGGGAGCGCAAACACAGACAAGAACTCCTTAATTAGCATTATGACCTTATTGTTTACAATTGAACATTCTTCACAACAAAACTAATAACAGATTTAACGAACTTCTCAAACATGCGGATTCCAAACATTGTTCCGTGTTCTCTTTTAATCCTAGACCTAATAAACGCCTTTTCGAATTGTAGCAAAATTTGCCAAAACCATACGATGCACATTTTTCGGTTTTTGTCCATTTTTTTTTTTTTGTTTTTGTGAAATGCATGTTTGCATAAAACACATTTTATAACTTTTGCCAAGGATGTTTTCATATAGCGAAAACCAGGCACATATGAACGGAGCGACGAGCACAAATGCAGATGCTGTTTCGGTTGAATTCACCACCACCATCAACTTCATAAATAGAATGCTGTTTCGCTGGTAGAACCGAGCAGAAAAATAAAATCTTCGAAGGGAAAAACTCAACTAGCCGGAGTATTCTGCTCGTTTTTCGAATTATTTTTTAATGCTGCAGAAGTCCATAGTCCAGACAGAATCATAACAAACAGGCTCGATGGTTCGGTTAATTTAGAGATAGATAAAAATAAAAAAAAAACGGGAATAACGAAACGAATCTGCAGCTTCCGTTCTAGAGGCAGAAAAATCGAAGGAACTGAACCTCGAAAGGGGGCGAAAGGCCTTATGGCTTCTTTTGCTATTAGGGCACTTTATGGACGATCTTGGCTTCATCGTCATCTGGAATCTGGTTAAAGTTACAAGCCGGAGCGATTCAGCTTCAAGCTTCCAGGACTGGATAAACACGTCAATCTTCGTATACGGCTTGTCAATCATCGCAGCTAGTACATCGGATGTAGGGTACGACTTCTACCATCTAAACGACTCGTTAATGCTTAATGCACCACTTGACTCAATATCACGCTTGGATCGCTTTTTTCTCTCCTAATCGATTCCTGGAGTGGAATCCGTAATGGCCCGAATCGTTTTAATTGATCCCTGGGTAGTATACAAGACGTTTATGATATTCTCAATTAATGACATTATTATCTCGATTGCTCTTAGAGGCGCTTACGATATGAAGAATGAGTTTAGAGTTGTTTCTAGTTATAGGTACTTATAGCAAAGTACTTTTTATCTATTATATAATAGGAAAAAAGTCTAGGTGTTATCGTAGCTTATAGAAATTTAAGTATCACCAAAAAAAGGTTTACTTTTAAACTTTAACAAAATAAAAGAATCCTTTTATTCCATAAAATATGGGAAAACACATGAATTTTTGAACAAAAAATAATTAAATAAATTAAATTCCGCATTTAAATAACAAAAAAAAATTAAGGAAATGAGAGACAAAAGTTTAACTCGCTTTTCAACAGTAGGAGGTTAGGGGTTGAATAACAAAAACTTCTGAAACCAGATTCTAGGCGATTATGAAGAAAATTCGTTAAAGTAAAAACAACAATTCGATATCTCATCAAACCTAAAAGATATGTCGAAATTCGTAAAAACAACCCCCTCCTTCGAACAACGGAAAATCCTGAAATTAATTTGTAAATATGTAAAGTTCGTAGAAGAAAAAGCAAATTCGGTATCTCATTAGACCTAAAATAATTGTTGAAATTTGTGAAAATATACACAATACCCTTATACCCCTCTGAGGGGCAAAAAATCGAAAAAAAAAAATTATAATACTTTTCGCGATTGAATTTAAATCCCTAAGAACAAAAGCGACTTCGATATCTCGTTAAACCTAAGAAATATGTTAGAATTCGTAGGATCACTTTCAATCCTCGATAGACCTAAGAGATATGACAAAATTCGTGAAAATGTAGAAAACCGCATTTCAAGGAAAATTAGTTTGCCGCAGCTCCGGACTTCAATGTAAATTTGAACTTTTTTGTTGCTTAAATTACTTCTGCAGTACGTCGTGTTCTCGAGAAATAAAAAGAAGAATTTGTTCCTTTCCACCATATCCACCAAATTTTGTTTTCCCACTAGAGGTCTACCGGGCCTAACATCTATAAACATTTGAGTACCATATCTGAAACGGGTCTTAAGAAATAAAAATTGCCTTTTTTTGAAAAATTTCTATATCCCTACTTTCATGTTCCACCTCCAAAAAACTCGCAAAAAATTTTACATATAATAGACTCCACTGGTATATATACAAAGCAAATTTTACATTTCTGGTATAATTGATTCGTAAGATATTGTAATTCAAACCTTTTAACTCTCCACCCAACACCCCCACTCCTTTTGAAAGTTTATTGCTGTTATGACACTGGCTATTTTCTCGCTAGAAAAAAGTACAATAATAGCCAATCGTGCGACAAGGCAAACAACAATAAAAAGACAGAGATACCGCTCTTTCCGACGCTAGCGGCATCTAGTAAACAAAATTAACAACTGGTTTGTTAAGAAAAATACCGTTTCTGGCGCGTTTCATAACATAACATGGCACTTTCCATAATTTACACGTACCGAACTGTCAAAAACAAGTCTGTAGCGGCTTGAAAATCTAGCTGCCAGTGAATTTTTCTTGGATTAACTGCTAGAATGTTGCGAAACACTGCTCGAATGCGCTTTGTTGCCGCTTTTTTTTGACAGTTATGGATTGTTTTTTGACAGATACTCATAGTTTTGCTGTTCGGACTGTCTCTCTCACACCAATGTCTAAATTGTATGTTAAAGTCTCTATCCCTCTCGATTTGGATTTTCTAGCCGCTTTAAAGCCGCAAAAATAGCAAGTGTCATAACAGCATTAGTCCTTAACTACGAGAATGAATAGTAGTGACTAAGGAGTAGCGTATACTGCGCAATATTTCGGTTGGACGACTTTTAAATTGGATCGAACTGCGCACACTCTTATCTGCCGTACTAAACTGTTTACTTAGCCGATTAATGCAGTCGATTCGTATTCGTAGCAACCTATAACAACCGCTGCAGAGTTAAACTGCAATAATCTGCATCATACCAGACTCAAAGAGTATCCGAAGACTAGTGATTTACAATCGGCCGATAATTAAGTTGGCAATGCAGCTATATGGAAGCGCGCAAAACCAACCGATTCCATTCGTCCAAAACTAAAAAGTTGAACATCCATCCCCTTTCGATAGAAGTCTAACTAAACTATCCATCAAGGGCAAGAGTAGAGTTTACTGTAAAGAGAGAAAAATAATTCAATCACGATATTTAATGTACGTTCACCTACGAATCTTTAAAATGATTAAGAAAAGAATTGCCTAACGTTCACCAAAGGCAGTATATGCACCTTACATATCTCTACATTCGCTTTTCAGAAGCCTAGGTGAATCATATTTTAACCGTAAAATCCTAAGTGGATGTATAGACAACTTCGAGTTTCAGGTGAATCTGGTGAACACGCTTTCGTGATTTACTATCAAATCATTTTCGATTAAGAATATTTACTGGGTTCGCTTTCTTTGGGGGATATAAAAAAAATTTCAACTTGGATAAAAATCTCTACTTAGGACAAATTTATAATTTGCGAATTACAGAGCTTATCAAATTAAGTGATTGCAAATTAAAAGAATTTCATTCTACAAATAAAAATATTAAATAAGAAAATAACTAGTTTTTCGACGACTTTAAAACTAATGGACAAGATTAACTGATTCCAACTTTTACATTTTTAACCAATAATAAAATAAATTACCAAGAAAAATTTTTAAATTACATGGACCATGTCAGTAATTGGCTAAAAGTGCCTTCTTTTATACTAAACATTTTTTTTCTGAATAAGATCCAATCAGTGTGCAATAGATCAAAATATAGAAAACGTCATCTAACTTTAATGAGACCAAAAATTTAAAGCGGCATTTATTCCTCTAATTTGAACATTTAATTTGTGAACTCTTTCTAATCGATAGTTTCTCTGTTTTCGAATTGGAAACACCGAAAATACATTTAAAAAAAAATAGTGTCAATAAACCACAAATGATTTCGAACGGACAAAAGAATGTTTTCCCTATATCTCGTACCTATCGATGAATTATTAATTACTGTCAGGTAACAGGTCTTACTAATTAATCTAATGACACCTAATCGAGTGGCTGTCGCAGAAGCTAATATGCATAAAGTTTATGTTTCACGGCGCATATAATATTTCCCCTTTGCCTTTGAGGCCCTATTTTACCGATTGTTGAATTTCAAATTTTCCTAGCCGTGTATCGCGCTCAACATTCGTATGCATAATCACCTGTGTTTGTTAATGTTTTAAAAGGTAAACGATGTGTGGTGTGTCTTACCTGTATATACGGTTTCTTGAAAAGTGTTGATGACCAGGGACTCGAAATATGATAGGTAACAACTTTTTTTTTGGCGATAAAAGGCAGCCGTTTCGACAAGGAGGGATTTGGGGCGGAATAAATTTACCAATTTTCGGCGTTTTTGTATTTTGATTTATGGAAAGCGATTTGTCTCGTTTTCAACTAGTTAACAATTTTGGAGTGTGTTGATTTTTGGAAAGACGGTTCGTTTTCTTCTAAAAAAATTTTTTGTTTTCTGATTTAATGGAGAATGGATAAAAAAATTTTTTCAAAGGAGTTCATCATTTCATATTTTATTTTTTCAGACTTTAATGAATTTCTTAGGGCTAACAACACAGCGAAAGAATAGGATAATGGAGTTAATCGCACCTATAAACTTTGCTTCAAGCCAACCACCCACCACTAAATATAGTTACGTTATAAATTTGTTATTAAATCTAGTTATTATTGAAAACTAGGCCCTTATGTAAGTTAAACCCCATCCCTTCAATGACATACAAAATAGACTACGGTTCAAAACTTGGACCCCTCTAGGTTCAATCATCGTACAAAAGCAAGATCTCTATAGTGTAGCAGATGCATGAAGCAACGTTCTATACCGGTTTTCCGAAATCTTCCTAACTCCAGGTAGAGCGTTTCATGACTTACATTCATGGAAACAATTTTACATTACTATTTTTTAATAATAAAGTATTAGTATCGTCATGAAATTTAAAAAAAAAATGTTACTTCGAAATTTTGTATTTTCATCGACTTGTCACCCTCAAAAATTAAGAAAAAAAATATGAATATTCACCGTATACCCCCGTTGAAATATTGCCAAAATTTTTGTGATGGTCAGATTGAGTGAACTTTGAGTAGTAGGTGAATGGAGGCAGGTGACTGGAAAGTTTAAAACGAAAAATTTTGGTTTTTATATCTCTGGAACCGCTCATACTAGGAGGTTGTAATCTCAAATTTATGAGCTATGGCAGTAGTTCTATTTACAATAAAATTGTTTTAGAAATGTACTTTTGTACAAGACTACCTATCACATCCATTTTTTTCGAAAATCTTCACCATCTGTGTCGATACTTCCTACCTAGGGTGAGCTATAACTATTCACACCGCTGCTTAACAATGAAATTCCACACACGGACGTCGCTTAATCAAAACCGATCTAATCAAAACCGAGTACATTCGATGGAGTGGTGAGAATATCCGGGAAGATTCTGTATTTATAAGACGGTTCTTATTGGATATTAAATTGTTGTGATTCTTCCACAGGAAACTTATATATCATTGAGAATCAATTTAACCATATAAATTGCTACAGCATGAATGTATAATATTAAATTTCAGACCAGAACTTTTTTTTTGTATGTACGAGCTCCTAGCGATAATTTGAAAATAATCATTCAGAAATATGTTTAGATAAATTGTAATTCGCAGAAACAAATTCTATGACTAGTTGGTATACAAGAAACATTTCGATGAATGAAAAAGGTTTTCGTAGCTGCGCAATATGCCGTTTGATAAGTCAATGTAACCCATTGATGATGAAACAACTCCATCGAACAATAGTCCAACACAATTTCCAAGAACTGGCTTGACACTTTGACTCCAAAACTTTTGCCAAAAATTTTGACAATGCTGTAGGGTAAAGTAGTCTATATCCGGCCACCCCCAGTTACCGGCCACACTGTCAAAAAATGGTTATTATGATATGGTTATATCTGAAACATTTGAAATTGAACTTTTTTTATTTGATTACACCAAAAGGTTTCATACATGCGCTTCAGTGGTTTGCAAAAATTGTCGAGTTCAGTAGTCAGTGGATTGATTTGACACTTGCATGCGTGTAATTCTTGGCTTTTCTTAACAAGACGAGATGCAGGAAATAGGTAAATATTAATTTATGTTGAGGACTTCGGGCTTTGTAGAATGCTTTTCTAGCAGATGACAAATAGTATTCTAGTTATTAATTAAGGTTTGTGATATTTTTTATTTATTTAAAAAGATTTTGGCTGGCCGGTATTTGGATTATAATTTTCAGATGAATTTAATTACTGGCCCGGAACAAATGCAAAATATAAAAAATAAATCTCCTAAAATATCGTCCTTAAAACAGAAAAGCAGAAATGTGCCGGAGGAAATTATAAGTGACGTAGAGGATGAATCCTTAAGGAATTTTGGGTGCAATAAATGTACAAGACAGTATCACCTGAAATGTACAAATTTTGATTCATATTCACAAGCTGTTGAAAAATATTTTAGATGTAATAATTATCCGAATCAAAGTGATCCATAATACTTTCATAGAATTATGCCATACTATCAGTACTTAATGTGATTTTGTTATTTGTTGTTAGATTATTTTGTTTCGTAACTTGAATTTATTATTTACATACCTATTTTTATAAAGATTGAATAAAAACATAATTTGGAATTATATAAAAAATGAAGTGAATTTATATCTAATAAAAAATATATAATATAAATAGATATAAATTCAGTTCATTTTCTAATAATATAAATCCAAATTAAGTTTTTATTTAGTCTTTATAAAAATAGTATAATGTATAATAAATAAATTATTTATCTGAAAATATTTTTTTTTTCATAATTCTTCATAGAGTTAAACTTGGCCGGAAATTGAATAATTTTTGGCCGGAAAAAGAATTTTGGTGGCCGGGAATTGAATTTCTTACTAGCCTTTAGAAAAATTTAAAGAGGTAATAAAAATAATATTAATTACATATTTCTATTATACTACATATACAAAAAAAGGAGTCATATTCACAAATCAATCGTCGGTTTTTTAATACTAATATTACACAATTTACTACTGAATTTTAAAGTGAAAAAAAGTTAAGTGTCCGGTAATTGGGTATTTCACCTTATAAGGAGTCAACATTTTTGTTGGACGCGGAGGCACGTCGTTGGCACTGAACGTGTTAATGGCAATACCCAAGGGAGAAAGCGATCCCAGTTGGAAAATTTGTACGGTCATCGTCACAGACTCCTCTTGCGTCGAAAAATAAGTCAAAAAGTTTGAAGCCAACTGGTGAAAAATTAATAGTCGAAAAATTAAAGTCTTTATTAAAGCATATCAGTAATATTTTTCACCTGAGACACAAACCGAAAGCAGTTTATAAAAAAATCTTGAGTCGGTTTTCAAATTTGAGACAAATGTATACCAAATACGACCAACTGTAGCATATCTAGCATATCGATAACTCCGAAGTTATTTTAATTCGAAACATTTTCATATGGAGTAACGTCGGGGCCACCAATATGCTAAAAATTACGCGTAAAAACTTTTAGTTCTATTTAGTACAAACTGGTTCATGATAGAGGGACTATTGAATAAATGAGCCTTGTGGGCTCATCGAAATCTCTTCGTAAAAACAACACAAAATTCTTTTTTTTAACCAACTTCGACTGCAAAGCCAAGCAAATACACAAACAAATAAAGTATCAAAGCAACATTAAAACACACTTGAATGAATTTCATTCATATGTAGTGCATAGCATTTCGATAGGTCTATAATTGCCCAAGATGCCGTCCAGGGAGCTATAAAACAGGCTCCAATTGATTTTGCTCTATACACTATGGTCCAATTATTGCCGATGAGTATTGAATTGGAACCGGTGTGAAAGGTCCATTAATTGCCCACCGGCACACCACATAGAGCCTTTAAAAATCGAAACCAAATAACGTTACAGGTATGCAATATTCAACGCTCTAGTACTCGTAAGTAGTACGTCTTACCACCTATGACTACTACAACAGGTATGTTCTATTTCTACCTGTGCAAATAGAAAGTGGCGCTCGTTTAATAAAAAAAAACGCCCCTTTCCTGTAAGAACCGTTCTACCGCTCAAATTACTGCCATATTACAGCGTCGTGTGAATTTATACAATACACCGGACATTTTCGAATCGAAAAGTATTCAATTTAATAATAAAGCGATAAAATGATTTTAATTTTCAATGATGTGGACGAATTAAATCGATCGAATTTTTAAAGTGGTATTTAAATTCGGTGTGGAAACTGAAATTGATTGCAGCAACTTTTGTGTTCGCTTGAAATTAAATTAATACGAAATTTACGAATTCGGTCACTATAGGCTCCATGTGGAGTTGCTAAAAAACCGACAAAATTACTCACCAGTTTTTGTTGCTTTGATGAAAAATTGCATATTCACATAAATTGCATTTTCCGGGAGCCGCTGGAATTACCGCAATTATCCTTGGCTTTCTATACTCACAAAAGGAGATGTTTTTCTATGGGTCAAGTAGCCACGGTCACTGGCTCCATTTTTCATTAAAATCCGATATGAGAAGTTGAGGTTAGGTTATCAATGGGAGAGGTACTTCAGCCCAGCATCCACATTCGATCTTATTATATCCGAACGAGGTCCTCTATGATTTACAAGCCATTTTATTTTTATTTTATTACAACAAGCATAACAAGGTGGAGTAGAATCTATTTTAAAGAAATGAAGCTGCGAACAAAAGATATAAATGAAAAAAAAATTAAAAGCAAAAAGGGATATCATTAAAACAAGGCAGTTTAATAGCATCTATAATAATTACCTTTATTATTCAGAATATTTCCTTATTGAATTCAAACCTTCGCAAAATAAATCCATCTTTTTTGAAACGAACAAATCATTATCCGATTCGATTCCGATTCGTTTCCGATTCGTTTCCGATTCGATTTTTCAAATTATTCAAGCATATTGAATCGTAAATAGTAAGACCATTATTCCAATTAAGTTTCTAATCCTATTCCAGCACTCACTCAATTTCATTTTATTATTTACAATTAAATAAATAATTTAACTAAGAGTTTTCCATAATTACCTACTGGCTATTCGAAATCTCTTTTTCCTCGGGATAGGCTATCATAAATTATCCAGAATATTTTATCATCACCTCAGACTTATAGTGCCTTAAGTCACAAATTGAACGAAATTTTGTTACAGCCACGATATTATAATATTTAGAGAACAAGTTTTTTAAGGACTTTTGTATGGGAATTGCTACTAACTGACTACTACTACTCGAAACTAATTAATTTCGAATTTAATTTTCCAGGCTATAGAATTAAGTTATAGAGAGGGTCGGAAAAATAAAAAAAAAAATTTTTTGTACGAGATTTTATTTTACGCGTGACAAAACTTTTGGGGGTTAATGAAACTTGTAATATTTTGTAAGGTTCATCTACGGTTTAATGAATAAAATTTTTCAAAATTTAATCGTATTTAATCGTTTGATTTTGAATTTTAATCACTTGCATGCCAAGAGCTAATTTTCTACTCCGTTTATTAAATATTTATCAGACCGTTTTAATCTTTGCTTTGTTTATAAAATATTTAAATAGATACGATTACATTTTCGGAAGTATCACAATGAATTATATGTTCGTGCTCACCTGTGCTGTTGTGTTATTTCATCTAATCGAATATACGGTAAGATTTACTCTACATAAAATCGAAAATTTATTTTACTATCTCTCATTTTAGAGTCCTACAGTGGTGGCTATTACAAATTTACAATGTATTCCAAACAATAAGATTTGTCTGAATAATTCTTGCTCCTTGTCACTGATACGTCGAAAAATTAATCTAATCAATGTTTATTGTTACTTTGAGGAGGAACAAACCAATTTGGTGGTAAACAATTTTTACTTAATCAAATCAAATTGAATAGAATCGTTTTTTTGTTTTTCAATAGTTCCGATGGCAGTTTTTTCGAAAGAATAAAAATACTTATCAGAGATTGGTCGATGCGCAAGAAGACTATTGTAAGATTGTCTCGAATCGGGGGCATTCTAAAATTTTGACGCGACTTTTACCAACCGTACAAAAGCATGGAGATTTTGTTCGTGAATGTCCACTCGTTGTAGGGTTTTTTTTCATATATAAATAAATAGTTAATTAAATAAATAAATTATATTTTTCAATTCAAGGGAAATGCTTCTATCGTCAACTATCCATTGGACTTTTCTTTTTATCCTTCAGTAATTCCACACGGACATTATAAAGTATTTACAGAGCTTCGTCATCTCACGAAAAATCAATCCATTTTGGCTCTTAATGTATTCGTTAGTGTTCGGGATAAATTTTAATGAAATGTAAAAGTTAACAATTAATAAATTAATGAATATAAAAAAATTTTGAAATCAATTTTTCGGCGATTACATAAAAGGCCCCAGAAGTGTAAACCGCACGACGGTCGCAGTATGCAAACGCTATGTCTCTTAACAGTTTATACCACAAGCTTGAAGCTTGGTTATATCCATACTAGCAAAATATATCGCAAAAATTATTTTAATGAGATTACAATATCTCACGAACTAATTACGCCAGAAAGAAATTCGACATTCAAAATTCGAAATAAGACATTTTGAAAAGGGATGTAGCATGAAAGGGGAAAATAAAAATTGTTCGAAAAAAAAATCACGTCTAATGTTTCAAGAACTGTTTCAAATTGAATCTTGGAATTTATACGGAAGATAGATCGTGTGAGGAGTGAGAATACGGGAGAGTGAAAAGGAAAAAATCCAATTTTTTTATCTTGAGAACCGCTGAAACTTGAAATTTAAGTAGAGCTATAATAGTGATAAAAATATAACTTTAAATGGGGTACCGCGGTGGGGGGGCTTTTTCTATCTCTAGAACGGATTCACTATAAGCTTGCTTGGAATATGTTGATGAGCTAAAAAAGTAATCCAGGTAAAAAAGAAATAACATATCTTTTGGCGGACGGAGCAAAACATCATTTCACGCATTTCGTCGAATCTCTTAGATCTTCTGAAATATTGAATTAATTTTACTTCTACGAGTTCTTAAGATAAATGACAAGAAACTAATACCAGTTTTTTTAATTAAATCCCAAAGGTGTTGCACACATCTTCAAGAATTTCGCCATATTCCTTGGGTCTCATTAGATACAGAATAAGTTTTAACTTCTACGGGTTTTTATGCAATTTTCAGAATTTTTGCTTTTCAAAACTATGAGGATGTAAAAGGGTTGTACACGTTTATTCTGTTTATATCTTGGGACTTATAAAATACGTAATTGGCTTGTAATTCCACATACTTGTTACATAATCGACTATAACCTGATTGCAGGATTTTTTTATACTCAGCCCCCATAGGGGCGTAATGAGAATGCATACGTTTTTCCGAATTCCACCATTCCTCTTAGATCTAATGAAATATAAAATTCCATTTTACTGCCTCGGGTTTTGTTCTTAATCGCCTAGAAAATATTTCCAGAATTTTTAAATATTCAACACTCAAGATTCAAGATTTTTTGAAATTGATCCCATCACCCAAGAGAATGTAATGGTGTTGTATACGCTTTCACAAATTGCGTCATATCTCTTAAATTTGATGAAGTATTAAAATGTATTTTGCTTTTACGTGCTTTTTATGTAATCGCCTAAAAATTGATTCTAAATTTTTTTGATATTCAGGTAGAAAGGGGTTGCATACGCTTTCACGAAAATATGACGAAATTCAATATATCCACACGAGCTTGTTATATGTATAATCTGCTGAAAATCGTTTTCAGAAGATTTCGATATTTTTACTTCAATGAACAGTTTATTTACGAGTATTTCAATGATTGTAAACAAGTTGCTTTTATATTTTCACAATTTTCGTCATATCTCTAAGGTCCGATATTAAAATTATAAATTAGTCTCTACTTCTACTTGCTTTTTATATATTCGACTAAAAACTAATTTCAGGATTTTTTTATAAATCAGCCCCAAAGGGAAAAACTGGTTGCATACGTTTTCACAGAAATATGAAGAAATTAGAGATGCCTGCTAAAAACGATTTCATGTTTTCCCGATGTTTTTACTTCCATAGTCAGTTTATTTATTTTAATTTTTGTATGAAGAACGACTGATGAATATTAAAAGTTGTATTTTCCATGGAACCCTTTTAGTGACAAAATTAACTTTTCAAAGAAAGCTCCTCGCCCCAAAACAATCGACGTTTCATTTTGACCGCCTATCCGACTTTGCCAGAAAAACGTAATTCATATCTTCGCACCCCACTTTAACGTGAATTTCTATTTGAAAATAAAAGTTTCGCCCAGACTGTTGGCAGATTTCGTATACTATTTCGTACGATAAAAAATGCTGTCTAAAATGCGTTGTTTCGTGAATTTTCCTGAAATTTCTTTCAATATTATAAAATTTCATTACATTTTAACAAATTTTATTCAATTTCAAATTTAATTACATTTTAGCAAATTTAATTCAATTTCATTATAATTGTCAAAAAATTCCAATATTCATGAAAATTCAAGAAATATAATCAAAATTCATTAAATTTATTTTCATCAAATTTTGTTTAAGTTCATCAAATTTCTTTAAATTAAATCGATTTGCTTTAAAACTTATCAATTTCACAAAATACATCAATTTTATTTGTAATTTCAAAAACCAATTATGTTTTATCAAATTACATAGATTTGTAAAAACCAAACCATGTTCGTCAAATCTCATGTTACTGAAGTTCAAACTATTTTATCAAAATCAAATAATATCCACGAAATGTATAAAGTTTCATCAAAATTCATCAAATTTAGCCAAACTTAAATAACCTAAAATGAAATCTAATTTCCGTTGATTACATTTTGACGAATTTCAAGAAATTTTATCAAAATTCATCAAAATTCAACAAACTTCATTAAGTATTGTTATTGATTTTTAAAAAAAAATTTTCTTTATTTTCTGAATAGACTGGGTATGCTCCTTGAAGTGACCAATTTTTGAATGGTGGGGGGAGGTAGGAGAAGCGTTTTAAACGAAAAATTTTGGTTTCTAGAGCTCAGCAACGGCTTAAGTTAGGAGGCTGAAACTTGGAATTTATATAGAGCTTCGATAGTGGACCCATTTGCAAAAAAATTACCGATATGGGCGAAGGGGTGTGGGAATGTTGGAAATAATAATGCGTCCGAAGCGCTGGAAAGCCGAGATCAAGACATTCTAAAATCTATATCTCCTAAATGGTTACTGCCACGAAATTAAAACTTAATGAAAATCTGTAGATATACTAGGAAAATAGATCGGAAACAAATTTTGGAGTGTGGGCAGTAGCGTGCGGAGGGGGGGGGGAATTTTAAATTACGATATCTCACGAACCAATTACACTAGAGAAATAAAATTCGGTTTCTGTATAAAGGTTGATAAATAAAGTTTGATGAACGTAAAATTGTTTAAGGGGGGTAGAGCATGGAAGTGCAGGGGATAAGAATTTTTTTGAAAAATTACGTCTTATATCTCAAGAACAGTGTAAGATGGATACTTAAAATTTTTACCGGAAGTAGGCCTAATAGATCCCTGGTAGAAAATAGAATTTTTGGTCGTGAGGGTGTAGCGAATGAGAGTGGGGGAGGGTGAAAAGTTAAAAGATTCGATGCTTGTATCTCGAGAAGCTATAATGATATAAAGCTGAATCTTGGTACTTATATAGAACTATAGTAGTAACATGTTGGAAAAATATAATTTTTTATAGGGGTAGTATGGTACGGGGTTGTATTTTTCCTAACTATAGAACGGCTTATGCTACAAAGTTGAAACTCGGTATCTATATGTAAATCAACTAGAAAAGTAATAATTATTAAAAAAAATAATTTAAACAAAATTAAAATATCAATTGGCGTTCGGAAGGGGGGCGAAAAATATGATTAGTGAAAATGAAATGCATATATTTTCACGATTTTCGTTATATCTATTAGGTCTTTTCAAATATTGAATTCATTTTTATTCTACGGATTCTTCATATAAACACCTAGAAAGCAATTTCAGGATTTTTTTAAATTCGACCCCCAAGGTGGTATAATGGTGTTGTATTCATTTTCACGAATTCTGCCGTATCACTCAGGTCTTATGAGTTATCGAAAACCTTTTCACTTCCACGGGCTTGTTTATTAATCGCCTAAAACTCGTTTTCAAGTTTTTTCCTTTTTCAACCCCTAAGAGGGTATAAGAGGGTTGAACTAGTTTTCACGAATTCTGTCATATCTCTTAGGAGTGATAAGATATCGGATTGGTTTTCACTTCCTTGGGCTTTCTTTATATATCTAAAAACTCATTTCATAATTTTTGGATATTCAACCCCAAAGTGGGTGCAAGGGGGTTGCATATGTTTTCACAAATTCCTACATATTTCTTAGTTCTCATGAGATATCGAATTCATTTTTACTTCCTAAGGCTTCCTACATAATCGTCAAAAAGATGATTTCAGCATTTTTAGATATTCAACTTCAAGAAGACGTAATGCTTTCGACATATTTCTTAGGATTGATGAGATTTTATAGATTGGTTTTTACTTCCACAGACTTTTTATATAATCGCCTCTTAATCACATAACAACTGATATTATACTACGGCTTAGACAGCGTCCCGGAGTATGACCCAATTATGTAATTCATATGTTATATGTGACAGCGGCGTAAGTATTCTGGCGAGACCTCTTTCTAACCGCTTCCTTTTTTTTAGGTTTTCACAAAGTAACCTACACCGCATCTCAGAATTAAAAACATTCCGAACTTCTACCCAAAAAATAATAAAGTTGCGTCCAGACTGTTGGCAGATTTTTTTTATCTAATTGCATTTATTTTTGTAATAAAGTCATTCAAGAGTAATGGTGGGTGGGAGGTGGTAGAAACAAAATATCCTGATTTCCATTTTTTGAAAATGCGAAAAGGTAGGAAGCTAATAATAATGTCCATATAGAGCAACTAGGGAGGCATCTTAGATAAATAAAGTAGTTGATAGGAGTAGCAAGGTACGGGGGTGGGGATTAGTTTTTTGTATCTCAGAAAGGGCTTATGCTAGAAAGTTGAAACTTATTGTATTTATCTGAATGTAGCTCAACCACAGAAGTAGTTTAAGCAAAAAAAATTCATATTTTCATTGGCGAACGAAGGTAGAACAAAGAAATTTCGTGAAAAGTGTTTTTTACATTTTCACGAATTTTGTTATATCTTTTAGGTATGTCAAGCTATCAAATTAATTTTACTTCTACAGGCTCTTTATATAAGTGTCTAGAAACTTTTTTCCAAAATTGTTGACACCCAACCTCTAAGGGGGTATGAAGTATAGTTGTGTACATTTGCACGAATTCCGATATATTTCTTAAGGTGCTCGTACACGAGCAATTTTTCAAGCAATTATTATAATTACCCGACGACTATTAATAAAACTAGTGGAGCAATTAATGGAGCAATACAGGGCAATATCATGCTAGGTGCGGCAATATTTCGGCAATGTGGCAATGTTTTCACAGATTGCTGGTATTGTCCACCCTATAGTTGCTGTATTACTACTGACTTGGAAAATTCAAAGCAATTGTCCTCGTTCGGTGATTCAATTGCCAAGTTTTGTTTTGAATTTTGCATTTATTTGTCAAGTTTCATGTTTTATTTTAAGTTTTAGATTTTTTCGTCAAGTTTGCTTTCGTGTTGTTCAAAGACTGAATTGCTCGTGCAACCCGTTATTGCTGATTTGCTAGATATTGGTCAATATCGCTCATCACAATTCAGGAACGAGTTGATGAAAAGTTTATCCACATCGCCTGTTGCTATTGTTGCTGTGCATTGCTTCATATTTTTGTGACGTCAAATTTGACGAATATTGCTGCAAATTGAGCAATTTTAATCGCTCGTGTAAGAGCACCTTTACGTCTAATGAGATATTGAATCCGCTTTGGCCTCTAATGACTTTAAATATAATCAGGGAAAAACCGATACACGCAGTTTTCGATATTAAAAACATTACGAATTTTATTTAATTGATTGCATGTCAAGAGTCAATTTTCTGCTCCGTCTATGAAAAATGTGTCGCACCTATTTTAGCATAAATTTTTTCAGAAATATTTAAATAGTTAGAAATAAATTTTTGTAGCCATCAGAATGGATTATATGTTGGTACTTTTCAGTGTTATTCTATTAGTTTATCAAGGAAACTACGCAGTAAGACTCTTTTATTAGATAAAATTTTAAACAAACTTCTTATCACTCCACTATTTTAGAGCTCTTCTGTCGTGGTCGTTACAAAATTAGAATGTTTTCCCAATAATACTGTTTGTCAAAATAATGCATGTTCCCTGGTTCCGCTACGTCGTAAAATCAATCTAATCAATATCCATTGTTACTTTGGAGAGGAACAAAAAAAAATAATGGTAAACAAAATTTTTTTATTTATACAAATCACATCGTATCTAATCTCAGATTTTGGTTTTCTAGTTTGGATGGCAATTTTTGCGAAAAAATAAAAACACTTATCAGAAATTGGTCGATTCACAAGAAGACTTTTGCAAAATTGTTTCAAATCGAGGTCATGCTAAAATTCTAAATAGACTTTTACCTACCGCAAAGAAATATGGAAATTTCGCTCGGGAATGTCCACTTGTTGTAAGTTTTTTTTATTTTATGAATTTCTTATTTATTAATTTTATTTATTAATTATTTATTTATTATTTCTTATTTATTAATTATAATAATATAATTAATTATGTCTCCATTTTAAAGGGTAATGCTTCTTTAATCAATTATCCGTTCGACTTATCGTTTTATCCGTCAGTAATGCCAAATGGATACTATAAATTAATTGGAGGTCTTCGTAATCCAGCGGTCAAAAATCCATTTATTTTTATTAATATTTTCATTAATGTTCGCGATAGATTTTAGAAGATGAATTTAATTGAAATAGAGTTTTGTTTTTAATTTTTATGAGTACATGCATAATTCAGATCTGAAATTCACCCACTAATGAAATCAATTTTGACTTGAAACACCACAAATAAACTACATTAATACAGTTTCTTATATCATTTTTTATTTCACTTTTCGTCACAACAAAAAATAAAACTTAGTACTAAAAGAGTTCTCCGGTTAAGTTGTAACGGATACCAAATTTCAACTTTCTAGTATATGCCCTACGTAAAGTACTTTGAAGAGCAATCGATATATTGTATGTGTCAGGGTTCATGATTTTAGCATAAGCTGTTCGAACGATATGAAAATCACATATTTTTTCTGCTAAATATTTAGATGTTGCCACTACCAAAAAGTTTAACAGAACTACCACGTGTAATACTCAAAACATATATTGCAAATGATATTGTCAGGAGAATGATTTTAAATCTACCTTCCATGTGGACTTGGACTCACCGTTGTATCCATACCGTTTTTATATTTCAGAAACGGATCGGCGACAATACGTTTTTTCTTTGTATTATTATATATGGTAAGTAATTTGCACGTTAGCTTTTTGCTCTATTTAAACTTTTGCGAAGACGGTCTAAACAATTTTGCATTTCCTGCCAATATTTTAGCTTATGATGAACCAAAAAAAAGAGGTTCACACTAGGCTTGTGTAGTTCGCGAACGAACTAGTTCAGAAGAGCGTTCCCATAAATATAACAGAAATGAACGAACTAGTTCGCAGTCAGTCCCGGTCCCAGTTCGTTTCATTGCCGTTCGGAACTCTGTGAGACAATATACTTGCACTGTATCCTGTTTTTTTTGCTCATCATCTTCTACTATATCTACTGTTTTCGAACTACGACTACAGGCAGGCGCCCACTAGAGGCGGGCCGCATCGCAACGGTGCGGCGAGCAATTTTTTTTCTACGTACTTCGTTCCGTTGCGAGTGTCGTTCAGTGGACGCACTTCCATAACAATGTATGGCAGGCGGATTTTTGCGATGCGGCCCGTCCGCCCTAGTGGACGCCTGCCTTACGAGTTTTTATTCGACCATTCCAAACTGTACTGCCTTATTTCTCATCACTTAACTCCTCTGAACTAATGAACTATGAACTAAAAGAACGAACTAGTTCACGAGGGATCGGGAATCGGAAATGATCGCTCCCTATGGTGAACTAAAATGCGCAAGCCTAGTACACACTGCCAATAAACTCTCACTATTTTTTTTAACATATCATTCTGTGTTTGTAAAGAATGTGCTTCCAGAGACGTAAAATATGCAAAATGATCAAAGTAACAAGATCTGAAGTACATTAGTAATATATGTAGGAATGGAACGTTTTGCTTTCGTGATCTACTCTTCTTAGTTTTACTTTATTAAAAAAAGAGTTTCTCAAATACAAGAATGGTTTTAATTAAAGCTTAATAACTACGAAAGTTCTTAACCTAGAGCCATAAATTTCACCTCGTATTAAAGATGACAAAATACTCTTTAATAATATCGATGAAAAGACATAGGTCAAAGATCTTGGTTCTCTATTAAATGGCAGCGAACAAAATTTTTTGTCTGGTATGTTACAAAAACGGATATAAATTGACTATTATGTTACGCAAAACAATAAACAGGAATATTTTGAAAAGTTCAAAGTATTTTTCCTTGAATGGTGAAAAATTTATCTGCTTAGCATTACTGGTATACTGAAGTTATTGTTATTAATAGAAGAAAAATGGTACGAAAACGACCATACCTTTGTCTTGAATCAGACAACTTTTCGAGCTCTACAAGAATATGTGTCGCTTTAAAATTTATAACAACACACCCTGTATATTTAAAATTTAATTGAATAATAAAATTACTGGAAAAAAACTGAGATCAACTGTGAAAGTTAGAACTACATATCTAAAATGGTCATAAACAAAAGACGCCATAATGCGAAGAATATGTAATTTTTTAGATCAAAGTATCATAATTGCTATTTTTTGTTTGGTCTATTACGAGAACAATTAAAAGTATATGTAGTTACCATAAAAGTATTGAAAAAAGAGGTACCTAAAGTCAACAACAAAAACGTTAAAGGTTCATGAAAACCAAAAAATTGTAACATGCTTATTATTTTATGAATATTACTAAATATAAATAAAATTTTCGAACCATTTCTAATTGCTTCCGTTAACATTGGCTATTTAGAAAAATGTATGCGTGTCAATAATTTATTTCCGGCTCAAAAAAGTCTAAAAACCAAAGTTCTTAGAAAAATATTATAATATTTTTTCTGTGAAATTCATTACATTACTGAAGGCAACATCATGGATTACATGTTTCTGCTCTTAAATGCTTTTCTGTTAGTACAACTAAGTAACTATGCAGTGAGTAAATAGTCGTAAAATATACAATACAAGGTATATTTAAAAACATTAATAATAATATCGTTAACATTTCAGAGCCCTACGGTTATTGTCCTGACAAAATTGGATTGTAAACCAGATGAAAAAATATGCAAAAATACCTCTTGCTCATTAAAAACTTTGCGAAAAAAAATAAATCTCATCAATTTGAGTTTTTATTTGGAAGAGAAGCAAGAAAATCTAATGGTAATTATAATTATAATATATATTTAAATTTTTATAATTTCTTTTTTAATGTAATTAACATTTGCAGCTACGATTAAAGTTATTGCGGAAAAATAGAAAAACCTATCAAAAATTAATCGAATCAAAAGAAGATTTTTGCAAGATAGCTTCAAACACTGGGAAGACGAAAATTTTGACACGACTATTTCCAAATATTCGAAAATATGGAACAGTTTTTCGTGCATGTCCGCTTATTGTATGAGTCCTACGTAATATTAAATTTACTTTTGAATTTAATATTTTAATTTTATTTAAGGGAAATGTATCTTTAACGGACTATCCAATGGACTATTCATTTTTTTCATCCTATATGGCGCACGGATTCTATAAAGTAATTGCCGACATTTATAATTCCGTACAGGAAGAACCAATTCTTACTGCAACTATGTTTGTTAATATTCGGGATAAATTTTAGAACACTTTTTAATTATTTTCCGTAAAAGCGTAAACATGACGTTATTTTATTTTGGGTGAAAAAATAATAAAATATAAAACAAAGAAAAACAAAGGGAAAAATCTGAAAAAATGTAGTATTAAAAACACTAAATAAATTACAAATCTTACAAAATAATATAGAATATAAACAGCAGTCTAAATATCCCAAATTAGATTGGGAAGAAAATGGAAACAGATAAAAATGACAGCAACTAAACGAATTAATTAATAATAGCAAAAAACCAAGAATTTTTTGAAAAATTGTATGAATTCACATTAACATCAATAAATTTAGCACAACACAAAATAAACAAATTACAATATAATAAACAATAAAGAAAAACTAAAGAACAATCAAACAATCATCTTTTGTATTCTCCTACCTGCAAACAATAAACAATTAACGTTACCCAAATCTTATATTCGTGGCAAAACGCGTTCTTTAGTTGTAGACAAATAAGTGTAGCGATTTTTTTGTTGACTTTTGTATAGAAGCTTCCAGGAGGAATAGAGGAGATTACTTTGATCCAAAAATATAATATTACAAATGATGTATAAAATATTTAGATTCAAAATCACAGAAGATACTTCAAAGTGTTCGCGAGTTATCAACCTATAAGTTCAATGAAAATATAAATTTTTCAAGAACAATTGTATGGGCACGATTTTATTATTAATGAAAAAAATTTAGCTTATACTTTTCAGTTGTTCCATGCATGGCAGCTAGGCACCTGGCTATGTGAATATATTTTTTTTGATTTTGAAACCCATCTTTACAAAGCGTGTGAAAAGTATAAATGAAAAATTCTTGGAATAGACTCTGATGTGAGTATTTTAGAAAGCACAAATTTTTTAAGGACTTTTGTATGAGAGCTATTCGTTGGAGAGGTTAAATTTTGAAGATTTAAAGTGACCAACGCGTTCTTCGGTTATCAAGGAATATACCCGAAGGAGGGAATGCATTCGCACATTCCTGAAAAAATATGACCATAAGAAACCAGATACTAAAATTTGAACAAAACGCATTTTAAGGTATCGTATTTTGAGGACATAATGGAAAAAAATAAAATCTGTCACCAATCTGGGTGCGAATTTATTATTTCTTGAAACGAAATCCGGAAAGCGGGTAAAGTCGAGTTGAGACAGACCAGCCGACTCGATTGAAACGATTGAAACACTAATTAAAATTTTATCTTGACTAGGAGATTGTTCAAATATAAATTATGCGAATAAAATGACACATGCAACT
Organism: Beris morrisii; assembly: GCA_951812415.1. NCBI lineage: Eukaryota > Metazoa > Arthropoda > Insecta > Diptera > Stratiomyidae > Beris > Beris morrisii. Next base: position 25,257,170 of record OX638311.1, read on the forward strand.
TTCAACCTACAAGCGCAAAAAAAACATACAGGTCAAAATCTCGAGGAATTAAAAATATATTTAATATCTAATCAGAACTAAAAAATATATCGGGAAATTCGTGAAAACATAGACATCCCCTTTACTCCCCCTAAAGAGATGAATATCAAAAAAATTGAAATTGGGTTAAATACGACTACATAAAATTCTGATGAGATATCGAACAGGTTTTACACCTGTTCGATTCAAGACTCAAGAGATATGGCAAATTCGTAAAATTGATTAGAAGCACCTTTCTTCACCTTAGTTTATAAATATCGAAAAATCTTGAAACTAATTTTTAAGCGATTATATAACAAGCATGTGAAGATAAAAACCTGTTCTATATTTCATCAGTCCTGAAACATATGACGATATTCGTGAAAATTTACACAACTGCCTTACTCTCTTCTAGGGGATTAAATACTGTAATAAATTGTTGGAGAACTACATAAATAGCTGGTAGAATAAAAATGTCATATTCGACAACTAATTGAACCTAAAAAATATTACGAAATTCGAAAAAAAGTATACAAATTCCAGTTACTCACCAGAAATTTGTGAAAGTATAAGAACAATTTCACATACCAATGCAAACCTGAAAAAAAAAATTTTTAAATGCTTTTCTGTAAAATCGACATATAATTACTAAGTTTCAACTTTCTAGCATAAACTGTTTCGTTGATAGAAAAACTACGTTGCCGTCCCATACCAGACAATTCCTATCGAATATTATATTTTTACCACATGCCACTGTTATTGCCTTGTACATCGTTCCAAGTTTCAGATTTTTACCTATAGCTAATCTCGAGATATAAAAATCAGAACGTTTTACTTTCTCCCAACCCTCACTCCCTATATCTCAACCCCTAAACAATATCCGGTAGGGGTCCATTAGGTCTACTTCCTCTATAAATTCCAAGATCATATCTTCAATAGTTCTTGACATCGTAATTTTGAGGAAAAAATTCATATCCCCCACTTCCGTATTAAGTCATCCTCTCGAGTCTCCCCGTGCAGCTATATACAATATAAAAATCAAATTTCATCTCTCTGGCTTAATCGGTTCCTAAGACATCATAGTTCACCCCGTACCCTACCTTTTTGTTTTAAGATTTTATTTCTTAGATATAGAAACCAAAATGTTTCCTGTAAAACACTACCCGTATCCCCCCTCCACAATACACCAACCCACAAAAAAGGGACATCTTAGTAGATCTAGCCAATATACCGACCAGAATATTTGAACACAATAGTTCAAAGAGTTTCTGAGCAAGGAACCTTTAACACTTTGACTGCCAAACCTTATGCCAAAAATTTTGACAATGCTATTTTAAGCGCTCAAAGTTTTTTTTGTATACGTCGAGACGTGTCAATGGCACCGTATTATCCAATGGGTATGGCGGACAGACAGACAAAGTCCTAAAACATATAAAAAAAAAAATTTTAAATCGATCACAATACTTTTTTTAAATTTCCTTTTTTCTTAACTCTAGTTCTGTTTTGTTTGTTACAAACTTTCGGGCAGAATCGATCTTATAAAACTCTGATTTTCTATTCGTTATTTACCTGAATCGTTGACAGCTATAGAAACCATGCTGTGATATTTTCCATTCCAGCTCAATGCTGACATATATCGTCATTGTTGAGAACTGCTTTCGAAAGATATTTTCCAGTTTGACGGCAGCGGAGCACAATTTTTCTCAGGAATATTGTATGGTGGCTATTCGAAACAGTCAGTAGGACACCTCTTCTATTAAAAACACGTTTCTTATATATAAAAAAAATCTGCCAACAGTCTGGGCGCAACTTTATTATTTTATGGGTAGAAGTCCGAAACGTGTTTAATGATGAGATACGGTGTTGGGTACTATGCGACTGACAACCTAAAAAATAACGTTCCAAATAGCCTCCTGGTTATTTTTTAGGTTGTCAGTCGCATTTTCTATTCATTATGGTTTTCGAGAAATAAAAATCAGAATGTTTTCCTTTCTACCCCCTTTCACCATCACCCCCAACACCCACACCACCAAAATTCCCTACTAGAAGTTTACCGACCCCAACTCCTGTAAAATTTTCAAGATCATATCTGATACGGTTTCTGAGATATAAAAATGACATTTTTTGAGAAATTGGTATCCCCCCACTTTCGTGCTCCACCTCCCCCCTCAAAAAATTTAGTTTCAGTAGACTCCTCTTGTGATCTCATATACAGAAACTAAATTTTATCTTCCTGGTGTAATTGGTTCGTAAGATATTGTAATCCAAAGTTTTCCACCCCCCACCCCCACACCCCACCACCCCTCTTAAAAATTTTAGCCCTTGTTTAATCTTGAAGTATCCCTCATTGTTTTCCCCCCCACTTTCACACCCCTTAACCAATATCGACAATTTTTTTGCAATTGAGTCCATTATCATAGTACTACATAAGTTCCAAGTTTCAGTTTCCTAGCATAAGTGGTTCCTGAGAGCTAGAAACCAAAATTTTTCGTCTAAAACGCTCCCCTCTCCTCAAAAATATACCAGTCGTAGGGGTTCACCCAATCTACTCACCATAAAAATTTCAATTTAAAATCTCAACCGGTTTGGAAGCTACGCGCCTTCAAACGATTTTGCGTACGGCGTACGGCGGACGGCGGACGGCGTACGGCGGACGGCGGACGGAGTACGGCGTCTACGGCGGACAGACGGACATTTTTTTTTTTTTTTGGTTTTTTGGTGTTTACTAGTCCTAAAACATGTAAATACAAAATTTCAGGGTAGCAAACTTTTTTGAAATTTCAGGTCGATCACAATACTTTATTATTAAAAAATAATAAAGTAAAAATCATCCAACCTCGTTTTTCAAGCTCTTCAGTATGGCTACTCAAAAGAAGATCTGGAAGGATATTTTTCATGTCCTCCCAAATTCTGTTTTTTGGTATTAACTTAGTTATCTCAAATTTAAGGTTCTCGCGGTTCTTAGGTCAATACGAATTGGAATCATGAGTTCATAAATTCGGTCAAATATATGTACCGATTTCTTGGACTCATATGTATGGTAGCTAATCGAAATCATACGATTATAAGAGAAAGCGTGAAGCCAGGAATTTAAAATTACTTTGAAAAAATTTTTGGTTTGCAATATCTTTCGAAACAATTTTACCAATTGTTGAGAGGACAGAAGTCGGGGGTTAACAATTTTTTTAAAAAAAATGGTTTTTGTATCTCAAGAACCGTACCAGATACGATTATAAACAGAGTTAGACTTAGGCTTAGAGTTGGACATAGTAGCTCTGACTGAAAAAAAAATTCATGTGTGCGGGTGTAGGGGGTGATGTGGAAGCCGGTGGAAAGGAGATAATTTCGCATAGTAACCTACACTGCAACTTATTATTAAACTCGTTCCGGACTCATACCCAAAAAATAATAAATTTGCGCCCAAACTGTTTGCAGATCTTTTGGAAAGTCCTCGAGTAATTCAATCAATTAATTTGCTTTTAAGGATATACACTAGCAACAGATGTACGTAACAAATAAATTACATTAAATATCAAGAATAATTTCTCCCACACTCTTGACACTCGTTTCCGTGACTAACAACTCTCTACATTGTCTTCAGTTAGATGAGTCGCAAGACCGGGCTCATACATAATAGAAATAAATTGTTTCATTTTTATTACTAGTAATTTGCAATTTATTTGCCTTACACATCACTTAAGAAAGTGGCACTATCTACTCGTTTACACTATACGAGTGTAGCCCAGCATTTTCTCATGAACTTCACCAAGTGGTAAATGGTAATGTTAAACATCCTATGCAGTAGCCTAAAAGCTTCAGCCCAAGACATTTATTCCGAAATATACTGCATTCCATTGCATAAATGCGTATGTGTGACATATGAGAGATACGTACTTACTATACATTTGCATTCCAAAATTATTCGAGAAATTTATTATTGCTTGTAAAAAATGTACAGTAGCTGGAATTTTTGCAATACGAGTATGCTTTAGAGAAACTGGTTCCTTTGGTTAATTCTCTGGCTTAATGCTATTTGGCGATAAGCTCGAAAATTATATCCATTTTAACGCATTTTTGTAGCCATTACTTAGTGATTGTATCGGTAATTTTCCAATTGAGAAAATTACATATAGATGCGATTTAATTGCGGCACATTTGAATATTGGGATTAAGATATTGCGAAATTTTTCCAAGTATAATCCCAACAACTTTACCCTGGCGCTGGATTCATGTAAATACACGTACGAGTTGAACTAAAAATAGTGCTCTTAAAGTCATTCCGTCGACATCAACAGTATTAGATCAAATTGAATTCAATGCCTCAAAAACACAAACAGTTTACACGTCTTCTTCAACATGCAAGAATGAAAATAAATAGAAAATTTGATGAGAAAATATTTCTAAGAAATTTATGATAATAGTAATTTGCTCATTTGTAACATCTTAAACAATATCCCAAATTTTACAAAAAAAAAAACAAAGTTGCTTTGAATCCTGATTGAATGTTTACAAGATTAGGTGTGTTTTTTATCCAGAACAGAGTAGGTTAGAAAATTTATATATAGAGTGTTTTTTTAGGTGCATGAGAACTTTCGATATCGATAACTGTGGTTTGACAGCTGAGAATGTCAAACTGTGTTGACATTTCTGTTCAGTAAGGTTTGGCAAGTCATCATGAATCGTTTAACGCCAGAACAACGCTTCCAAATTGTGGAAATTTACTTTGAAAAAAATAAATCTGTTCGCGAAGTTCATAGAGCACTTCGTTCATTTTACGGTCAATATAATCGGCTTAGTGAGCAAGCAATTCGTGCAGTTATTGATCGTTTTCGCACTAATTTTACTCTTCTCGATTCAAAACCATCAATAACTAAATTTTTGTTTCCAAAAATTAATCAGCTAAGCATCGCCGACATTTGGTTCCAACTTGCCATACAGCGCGCTTAACAATCGATTTATTGCAATTTGGTGACAACTTGATTTCCAGAAGTGGTTCTGTTAACTGGCCCCCTCGTTCGTGCGATTTAACGCCTCTGGATTACTTTTTATGGGGCTATATTAAGTCATGCGTTTATACCGACAAACCAGCAACTCTTGAAGCATTGAAAGCCAATAATCAAGCCAATATTCAAGCCACTATTGACGCCATACGGCCAGATTTATTGGAAAAAGTAGTCAAAAATTGGACTGATCGAATGGACCATGTAACTCGTAGGCCGCGGCAAACATATGACGGAAATCATATTTAAAAAATAAATGCCATGAAATTATCTACCAGAATATAGTAAAAAAATCTGCCAACAGTCTGGGCGCAACTTTATTATTTTATGGGTAGAAGTCCGAAACGTGTTTAATGATGAGATACGGTGTTGGGTACTATGCGACTGACAACCTAAAAAATAACGTTCCAAATAGCTTAATGGTTATTTTTTAGGTTGTCAGTCGCATAGTACCCAACACCGTATCTCATCATTAAACACGTTTCGGACTTCTACCCATAAAATAATAAAGTTGCGCCCAGACTGTTGGCAGATTTTTTTTTTTATTTACGTATTTTTTTTATCAATAGAATAATTCATAGTAGTAAAAGCGAATTCGATCACATTAAACCTAAGAGATTTTCGGAATCAGTGAAATCTTAAACAATACCCCCAGGGGGTTTAATTGAGAAAAATACTTAAATCGGTTTTTTCCCGACTACGTTTAAAGCTTATAGAAGTACAAGTGAACTCCAAATCTCAATATACCTTAGGAATATATCAGAATTCGTGAATATGTACACAACCAATTTACTCCCCCTTAGGGGTTGGATATCGAAAAATTTTGAAGACCGTTACTAGGCGCTTATATAAATAGCCCGCAGAAGTAAAATTGCTTTGATAGTTTGACATGTCTAAAAGTTTTAACGAAATTCGTGAAAATGTGGATTCACGGACATTTTTTTGACTCAACCTCTGAACGCCAATAAAAATCTGAACTTTTTTTTTGCTTTAATTACTCTAATAGCACATCTACATATACGTACTAAGTTTCAATTTTCTAGCATAAGCCGTTTCTGAGATATAAAAAACCACTCCTCTCCCCCGTACCTTGATACCCCTATCAAAAATTTTATTTTTCTAGGATGTCTCCTTAGTGGTTCTATATAATCCTAAATTTTTAGCTTTCTATTCATTATGGTTTTTGAGAAATAAAAATCAGAATGTTTTCCTTTCTACCCCCTTTCACCACCACCCCCTACACCCACACCACCAAAATTTTTATCCCTACTAGAAATTTATCGACCCCAACTCCTGTAAAATTTTCAAGATCATATCTGATACGGTTTCTGAGATATAAAAATTAAATTTTTTGAGAAATTGCTATCCCCCCACTTTCGTGCTCCACCTCGCCCCTCAAAAAATTTAGTTTTGGTAGACTCCTCTTGTAAGCCCATATACAGAAACTAAATTTTATCTTCCTGGTGTAATTAGTTCGGAAGATATTGTAATCCAAAGTTTTTCACCCCCCACCCCCACACCCCACCACCCCTCTTAAAAATTTTAGCTCTTGTCTAATCTGGAAGTATCCCTTAGGACAACAACAAAGTTCCAATCTTCTGACATCAATTGTTCAGGAGATATCGATTTTAGAATGTTTCAATCCCGGCTTTCATGCGTTAAAAACTCATTGTTTTCCCCCCCACTTCCACACCCCTTAACCAATATCGACCATTTTTTTGCAATTGAGTCCATTATCATAGTACTATATAAGTTCCAAGTTTCAGCCTCCTAGCATAAGTGGTTCCTGAGATCTAGAAACCAAAATTTTTCGTCTAAAACGCTCCCCTCTCCTCTCCCCTTGTACCCCCACCCCCCAAAAATATACCAGTCGTAGGGGTTCACCCATTCTACCCACCATAAAAATTTCAATTTAATATCTCAACGGGTTTGGGAGCTACGCGCCTTCAAACAATTTTGCGTACGGCGTACGGCGTCTACGGCGGACAGACGGACATTTTTTTTTTTTTTGCTTTTTTGGGGTTTACTAGTCCTAAAACGTGTAAATACAAAATTTCAGGGTAGCAAACTTTTTTGAAATTTCAGGTCGATAACAATACTTTATTATTAAAAAATAATAAAGTAAAATTTCATTCCAACAATATTTCTGTCTTGTATTATAATTTTAAGTTCTCATGCACCTAAAAAAACTCGCTATACAAAATAACAACAACATTGCTGTTTTCATGATTCTGTATAACTTTTGTCCATAGATAGTAGGCTAGATTAGAGAATTTATCGCGAATAGCAGCCCCAGTGAGCTTACCGGGGCAGCTATTCCTGTTAAAATCTATATTCTAGCCTACTATCTACAGGGAAAAGCAATAACAAAAACAGCAATATTCATGGTGTTTTCAATGTAAATTTTAATCACTACTCAGATCTGGATAAATGCGCAAAAAACACACCTACTGACTCAAAAGTTTGATTTGTCCAATATTTCCAAAAAATTTTGGAATTTTTTTTTCATTGACATACAGTATAACTTGCTAGACTGTCATTATGGAAACCAAGTACACGGTCGATTAGTGTAAACGGCGGATTACAGTGTATACGTGCAATTAAAGAAAGAATAAGAAAAAATTAACACTAGATGATGTCGGATGTAGTAGATCAATACATCCGTTCGTCATGGAAAGATTAGATTTTTGGACTCGAGATAAACCGGTAGATCACAAAAACTTGTGACCAGAAAAACAAACGGCGGATTATAGTATATATCCGATAATCGAGCGACGGATTATTGAGCTTATAATGTTGTTCAATTTTTCTTAATGGAACGCAAATCTTATTCTTTAATTTTTTAATGGAAAGATATATTATTTTCAATTTATGATAGTGCTTCCATTAAAAAATGCATAGTTTGATGCGAGTGATTTTATTAATTTAAAATAATCATTTCTGATTTGATTGAAAAATTTCTATATACAGTAAAAAATTTTGTGAAAATAACTGTCCTTAAAGCAGTAAAATAATCCACATTGATGTAGTAAATTTACAAGTTTTCATTGAATTTAATAAAATTGAGAGCAATTCGTAAAGCTTTGTATTTTTACACATTTAATTCATGAATTTACTGACTGGGAAGTAATATTGCAAAACCGAATGAAATTTTCCACATTTAATGTGTAAAATTGATCATTGTGTATTTTGCATGAAGTTTTGATACTCTATTCTCTATTATTTTGATAGTAATTTGTCATTGTGTATAAAATTACTCATTTTGCATGTAATTTTGATACTTCATGCCTAGTAATTTGTTTTTTGTGATATGTATTAACTTGACCGCTTCATTGTTTAATACATTTCGTGGTTTTCTGTGATTTAAAATTTAAAAAGAAAATAATGTTTATAGTGTGCGAAGTTTGTGGCTTTAAAACAAATAAATTAAATTATATATGTAATAAGCATGTATAGTGTTTTATACTTTCTACTCTTTTTGAACTTCCTGCTTTTTTCCCAATTATCATGTGTTGATTGATCTCATTGAATTTTTTCAATTGTTGAATGCTGTGTCCTTTGTCCTTCAAAATACGTCTGGAATTTCATCAGCTGATTATTCGCTTGAAGTTTATTCATTTATATTATCAATAAATTAATAATTATAATAAGCTAACATAAACATGTCACATTTTTGTAGTACATATTAGTTTTTCTACACTGTTTGTAATTTTACGCTTTGTAAAATTTTGCCTTTCCTCACCAGCAGTAAATTTACACATTGTTATGTGTGAATTGCCGCATTAATAGTTATGTGTTGCAGCGTAAGTAGTAAAAGTTACAAGAGTGCGTAAGGAAATTTCACAATAATAATTTTACTGCTAAATAGCCCACTCTAAGAGTAGTAAAAAATTTTTACTGTGTACTACAAACGGTTTGGACATTGGTCAAACATCGCTTCACATCGTCTTCAAATTTTTGGTCTGGATCAATAAATTCAGTGGTTTAATAAATTGAGTCCGCTAAACAGAAGTTTACTAAACTACAAAACTTTCTAAATTTCTCACTCTTAAACTTTGACTGTTATACATATGTATACTTCCCAAACGTTTTTTCTAGAAGATTAAATTATATTCAATTTTGATTTTAAACAATTTTCACCCATTTTACATGGTTTTAGTATAGTTTTACTTCAAAGTTAAGATACTAAAAATTTAAATTTACAGTGTTTTAATTGGGATGCAATTACAACTCTTCCCGATATAATTTTAGTGGCATGAATTTATTAAACATATGAAAAAATTGTGTTAGTTTAAAACACAAGTTTACATTTTATTCCGAGCGCGACGCGACGTCTTTTATTGCTGCGACAAATTAAGTTGGCATTTACACGATTGTAAAGGGGCGTCATGCTGAGTAAATTAGCTTGCCTCTAACTAAATGCCACGAAAGCAGACACATTTGAAATCCTGAACCTGTCCATAGCGTGATTTAGTTTCATAGCTGAGTTTTAACTTCAGCTTTGGACTATAGAACAACGTTTTCAATATTACAGACACTCGTTCATATGTGGACACATGCTGTGAATTTCCTCCATACGATCTTTCGTACATCGCCATACGTACCATATACCTGCCGTCCATGAATTTAAATTAACGACATTTCTACATTAAGAGACATACATGTTTGTCTGTCCTAGAGTCCCTAGAATTCCCAATTGTTGTGATTACAAATCCCTTACCTTCACAGTCACTAAAAGTCAGTAATTTTTTTCAAATCCGCAAATACACTTTACCATTTTGTTCTCTCTGTGGATAGTGATAAGTACTGACAAGTTGATTGGCACAAATTGGGAAGGATATATTGACCGGTAGTCGAAAAATCCAACTTTATTGTGCAATTTAAATTTTCCGGATTCCATACGTTAGCAATTTCAGAAAATAAAATATTCAAGAGAAATAAACCCTACCGTATAACCATGACCTTTAAAGCAATCTCGCTCGAGGGGATGCGATAAGTATTCTTCAGGGAAATATTAATAATAAACTCGTAAAAAGTTTACTGTGTACAGTTTTGAACAGGTGGATGCAGAAAATACTGTGAAAATACCATTATTCAAAATTTAGTTTTTTCCCGGACTTGATTGTTTTCTCGACGAGTTCCTACTTTATTATTGTAATAACCATAATATGAATTTTTTAGGTACTCCTTCTCGTTAAAAATACGAAAGAAATAAAAAATGTTTAGGCCCAATAAATCAGAACCCATTGTGATAATGCACTCTTCATAATTTTCATTGCGATAATTAATTCATTACAGGAACTCAAAAACAATTATTGCTAAAGACAAAATGGAAAATTAATTTTGTCCCTACTATCGAAAATATCGATTTTTTGGCGATCATACATATAAAAAGCCACTTTACACGTATAACGTATGTAACCCCTTTACACTATCTTCGGAGTTAAATACCAAAAAAATCCTTAAATTACTTTTTAGACGATTACATTCAAAGGCAATAGAAATAAGAACCAATTTCCTACCTTATCACACCTAAGAAATGTAACGAAATTCGTGAAAATGTATGCCACCCCTTGTACTCTTTTGGGGTTGAATATCAAGTTCTAAAACTGATTTGTATGCGATTATAAATAAAACTCTGTATAAGTAAAAGCAAATTTAATATCTCATCAAACCTAAGAGATATGATGAAAATCGTGAAAACGTATGCAACCTTATTACACCCACTTGGAGTTTGAATATTCAAAAATCCTGAAATTGTTTTTAAGATGGTTATAATAAAGCTAATCCTCGGGAAAGTAAAAACCAATTCGATATCTATCACTCCTAAGAGATATGACGGAATTCATGAAAAAGTGTACAGCCCTTTTATACCCTCTTAGGGGTTAAACAAATAAAAATCCTGAAAACGATTTTCTGGCAAATATGTGAAAAACCCTCGGAAGTAAAAATTTATTAAATATCTAATCAGACCTGAGGGATATGGCTGAATTTGTGAAAATGTATACGACCCTTTTACACCCACTTTCTGAAAACACTTTCTAGTCATTTATTTGAAGATTCCGTAATAAAAAAGACGTAAGAGATATGACGAAATTAGTCAAAATACATGCACATTTTCACCGATAATATTTTCCCCTTTTCCGTACGTCAATGGATATTTAAAATTTATTAAAAATTTTGAACGTGACACAACTACAGTTCGGACCAAGTTTCAGCTATCCGTCATTAGCGGTTCGCGAGATATGAAAATCTGAATTTTTTCTGCTTTACCCTCTCCTCTCACAACTTACACACCCACACCCTCAAAATTTTTTTTCACTATATTAGGGGTTTATTAGGCCTACCTCCCGTATAAATTCTCATGTGGACAAAACTCACAGTATAAGTTTACATATGAACGGATGTGTATAACATTGAAAATATCTAAACAGACCTAAGAGATGTGTCCACATTCGTAAAAATGTATAGGTGCCTTGTCGTTGGCAATTTTTCTTCCAAATTCCAAATTTTTTATCACATCAGTTTCAACTTTCTATGTACAAGCCGTTCTGAGATACAAAAGTACAATGCTACCCTTATCATATTTTTCTATATTCAACATTCGAGTATTTCAGAACCATTGTTTTCGCCCCAACTCCCATACCCCTTCAGCCAAGACTACCATTTTTAATATATTTTTTTAAAAATGGTTTGACAATTGTAGTTCCACATAAACTCCAAGTTTCAACTTCCTAGCATAGCCGGTTCTGGTTTGTAACCGCTAAAAAATTCCTTCCTCAAACTCCAACCTCTCAAATTATAAATCACCAAAAAAAATTTAATTTTAAATTTTGTGAGAAAAGCGTCTTCGGACGCGTTTGCGTACGGCAAAGACGGCAGATAGATGGGCTTCTTCTGCTTTTATGGGGTCTAGTAGCTCACCACTTACTTGCCTAGTCATTAGCTACTAACGATATTACACTATCTATATTATCTCTATATTTTTGAAGGGTTAAAAGACACATTTCATACTCTTGAAAATCTCCAGAGAAACATATCAAAAACTCAAAATTTAAATTCTATATTAAATTGACACTGCACCATTTCCTTGACGAATTAATGAACCATAAAAGCATCAAAGGAATACATGTTTCTCCATGTCACAGAGCATCCTTTTTCGACATTATGTATGTAGATATGCTTTCGAAATCATTAAGTCCAATTACTTACTACTCGAGTGTATCTAATGTGTTTGACTCAGCTAATAAAATCCCATCATACTAACGGGCAGGCGAAATGTCAATGTCTAGTGCACATTCACACATACGGGTTATTAAATTTCCGGCAATTAACAAGTTGTGGATCCGGTTGTCGGAATATGTGTGACAAGGTTTGGGTACACCTTCAAACTAATATCAGTTCCCGTGTAACTTTCAATGACGGGGTGTTAGCAGTTCTCTGATCCATTTGAATATCCTTTAATATACATAATTGCAATTTTCCAATGATTCAGGGTACGCAAAACTAAAGTCGGTCAAACAACATTCTCAAGCATCGAATATTGAACCAGACACTCCAACTTATCGACCGAAATTCGTTCTATCGCTAAACCGGTTATCGAAACGGTTGGATTCGAGTGCTGGTTTTCCAAGATATGAAGCATCAAGGAAAGTCTTTGGGGATTTTTCGAGCAGAGAAAAAAGAAAAACATTTTCATTTTACTATATTATTTCATAAATAAATATAAAATATGTCTCGAGAAACGCTGATGATAGCTAGCTCATACTTGGTTGGTATAGCAGTGACACGTTTTACAAATAGAATTTAAATAGAGTAGTATGACACCGCGGTGGGGGGTATTTTTCTAATGCATTCTCGCATCGCACCGATTTTGGGAAAATTTTAATTTTTTTAATGACGTTCATATGGTAACCAGTTGAGAAATACGCAGATTTAATCTGTTTTGTGGCAAATTGTAATGTGCAAAAATTTAAAGTTTTGGAATAAGTTTGACTGCATGATTTAAGGACCCAATAAATAGGGTTATTGTGCTCACTAACAAACTAGACCTTACTTTTTATTCGAAATTAATTGAATTAAAATTTGAATTTCTAGCAATTTCTTGATTAATAGTGTTTCGGGAGATGATTGCAAACATTTTAATGACGTTTGTAAAGAGACTAGAGGTTTCAATCCATTTCTATTCATATCTATTTTTTAGTGTTTCTATTGGAAAATAACTGTATAGTTCAATTAATTTTTTAGTTGAAGTATTTTGAAGAATCGGCAATGTTCGTGAACACTTCTTTTAAGGACATAATGGGAGCTAGTCCTAAGTAGTTGTCTTGAAGGAGAATAAAGTCAGGCGGATATTAATCAGTAAATTCAAACATGAACAATTTTCAAATTTATGTAATATGTACAAAGCCTTGCTATGATCTTCGATATACTGCTGTTGCACGTCTCACGGGCACCTCTACTTATTGCTAAAAACCACCTAAAACAATCAAAACCTCCCGAAGTAAATACACGCTCAAGACGCTAATAATAATTGATTTCAGACGGTTTCAGGGAAAAACTCATCTCGTTGAATTTCTGGCAGGTAATCATCACCTCCATCATTTACAGGTATGCACACAGAAAGGCTGCATGAGGTAGCCTTAGTGGATTTGCCGCCGACGATAATTATAATTTTTATAGACACTATTTATTATTTATTGGTGATGTGATACCAGTTATAATACCCTCGGTTCGATTAAAATCGATGGCTCGAATCACTTCAGCAAATCAATAAGCCACCGAGCTAAACTGAATAAGCTCTGACCCGTACCACGTAGCGCAGGTATTCCAGGTATATGCAAACAATTTGTTAGTTTGAAAATTTCGTCGACGTGATAATTTCGCAGCGTGTAATTTTCATGATTGCTTTTCATACGAGATCAAGGGTTTAATCGTCGCGTAGTAATCATCAATCAAATGTAGAACCGCTGAATAGTTGATTTCATCCGGTGAATAATGTTTGGACTAGAAAATCAAAAAACCAAATACCGGCAAAGGGGCATATCAAATGCCAATTTAAATAATGGTCAGCGATAATGTGAGCACGTTTGATCTAAAACCGATTGATTTACGAGTATTTAGTAAATATTTATTTTTGCACAATAACCAGACAGACTACAAAGCTAATTTCAAGATTATTAATTTAAACTAGATCACAATTTCAGCATGGATATTATTTCCTCCCGGAATATTAGGAAGGAAATTAAGCAAAACTCCAGAAAGTTTGGTAGTGATTAATTGTAATATTTCTCCACGTGATATGATAAAATTTTTAACATACATCGGTAAGTCAATCAAACAAAAAAATTACGATTTTAAGAAAAATCCATTACCGTTCATGAGATCCCAACATGCATTACGATTTGCCAACGCATCGACAGCAAGCCGCTACGACGAATAATTGCTTCGACAGCGAATTCACAGTCAATTCGAAAACGATTTGCCTGAGGCAAACATAGCGCACCGTTAGCAAATCGTAACGATCAATTAAAAACGAATCGTTATTCTATGCCATAAACGATTCGGTGATGCACATTACGCACGGTTGGCCGTTACACACTGCAAACAAGTCGAAAATGTAAATCGTAATTGAATCTTACAAACTCAAAGACGAACTCAAACTCCTTGGCTGCCCTTTGTATTACAAATATATTCACGAACTTTCCATTTTCGCATATTGTTTTATTTCAGTATTTCAGTAGTTCAGGATTTTAAACTAGTAGACACCAAAAATGAAAATCTCGGACTAAGCGTTTTTCTCGCTCAAGTTAAGGAATTTCGAGATTTTAGCTTTTTTCAAAAAAGTTGTCTTTTTCCCATTTTTTGTGAACAAATCTATTTTCTCGTATAGTGACGAATCGCATATCAAATTAAAGGTGAAATCACCGCCAACCCAAAAAATGTAGTAGAATGAAAATGGTGTCAAAAATGTGCAGCGTGGGTCAGACAATTTAATATTTTACTTTTTTTAATAATAAAGTAGGGGAGGCGCACCAAATACTGGATACTTTTTGAAAATTTAAGAAAACAATGGAATTATATTCAAAACTTTTTATTCAATGCATTAACAAAGATCAATAATCTTATAAGCTTTGACATAAAAACAAAAACAAATTATAGGTTTTCTTCAATTCCTCATTATTATTTTTTTTCTAAATGACCTCAAAAATAATAATATAAATTTGTGTACCCCAATACTGGATATCCAATATGTGGGACATGTATCTACTATGGTAGTCCCAGAAGTACCCGACCTATTACAGAAGACACAATAATTTGAGAAAAAAAAAACTTTATTTCTGAACATAGTCTCCTTTTTGATTGATACACATTTCCCTGCGATGTTGGATTTATTCGATACCCTCTTTATTGTGAGAACTGTCGAGCTCCTCAAAATAATCGTCAACCGCAGACTCCACCTCTTCTCTGTTTGCATATTTTTTACCCCCGAGCCATTATTTTAAGTTTGAAAAGAGAAAATAATGTGAGGGTATTAAATCTGGCGAATAGGGTGAACTTTAACTCACATTAATTTTGACCACCGCGAAAACGGATATGTGAACAAGTGACTTGTCTTGATGAAACAACACTTTCTTTTTCGTCAAATGTGGCGTTTTTCCTTGATTTCACCACTCAAACGCTGCAATAAGTTCGCATAATACTCGCTGTTAATTGTTTTACTCTTTTAAAGATAATCAATGAAAATTATCCCACGAGCATCCCAAAAACTGACGCCATGGCCTTGCCTGCGGATTAGACTGCCTTCGCCTTCTTTGGAGCCGATTCTCCCCTGTTAGTTCATTGTATAGACTGTTTCTTCGTCTTAGGTGTGAACTTATGGACACATGTTTCATCCATGGTTATGAATCAACGAAAAACTCCGCTTTATTGCTGTGAAACATCGCCAAACACTCGAAACATGCTGAAGACGCTGTTTTGTTCCATTGTGAGCAAACGCGGCAGCCATCTTCCCCACAGCTCTCTCATGTCCAAATTTTCAGTAAATATGCGATGTACAGCACATTTTGAAAAGCCTACCAACCTTACATGTCTGCTAGCTACTACTGCTAGGATGGCATCCTAATACTGGATATCCAGAATTGGGAACAGTTCAGTATCCAGTATTGAGGCATATGGGAAATTTACCCTAACATATTTACACAAATTTCACTATTTCTTATAATTAATAAAAAATGTTAAAAGCATGTTTCGGAGTATGTAGTTAAGCAACACGTTAAACCAAAATAATATATATCGATACATATCGTATTTAAGAGCAGTTTGAAGGGAGCTAATTTAAAAACTTGTTGCGCGCAAGAACGCTACGCGATTTTTTAGAAACAACTGACAGTAAATATGGAATTGCTGGCATCACACAAGTGACTAACTTCTTTTGATATTTCAGTTCGCGCCACTAAATTTAGATGGCGGTATTTAGATCCCATTTTAACAGGGTATCCAGTATTGCGCACCTATCCAATATTTGGTGCTCCTCCCCTATTGTTATCGACCTGAAATTTCAAAAAAAATTGCTACCCTGAAATTTTGTATTTTCACGTTTTAGGACTAGTAAACCCCAAAAAAGCAGCAATAAAAAATGTCCGTCTGTCCGTTATGCTAGGAGGCTGAAAGTTGGAACTTAAGTAGCACTATGATAGTGGACCCAGTTTGCAAAAAAAATGGTCGATAGGGGTCGAGCGGTGTGCGAGTTGGAGTGGGGGGGGGGGGGGGGGGGCGGGTGTAAACAATACGTCCAAAACGCTTGAAAGCTGAGATTGAAACATTCTAAAATCCATATCTCCTGAACGATTGATGCTATACGGCTGAAACTTTGTAGAGATACTGAGAGATTAGAAAAGGGTTAAACTTTTTAAGGGGGGTGGTGAGGTATGGGGGTGAGGGGTGAAAAACTTTGTATTACAATATCTCCCGACTTATTTGTGCCAGGAAGATAAAATTTGGTTTCTGTATATAGAATTACCATTCTACTGAATGTAAGATTTTTGAGGGGAAGGTGAAGTGCGGAAGTGGGGGGACAGTAAATTTTCAAAAAATTAAATTTTTATATCTCAAGAACTGTATCATATACGATCTTGAAAATTTTACAGGAGTTAGGACCAGTAGACTTTTAGCGAAGGAATAAATTTTGAGGGTGTGAGTGTAGGGAGTGATGGTGGGAGGGAGTAGAAATTAAAAAATTCTGATCTTAATTTCTGGAAGGCGCAAAGGATAGAAAGCTATTGTAGTAAAGAGCTACTATAGAGACATCCCAGAGAAATAAATTTTTGATAGAGGTTGCAAGGTACGGGGGTGGGGGTTGTTTTTCATATCTCAGAAACGACTTATGCTAAAAAGTTGAAACTTAGTACTTATATGTAGATGTGCTACTAGAGTAATTAAAACTAAAAAAAAATCGGCCAACAGTCCGAAACGTGTTTAATGCTGAGATGCGGTGTAGGTTACTGTGCGACTGATAACCTAAGGAATAACCAGGAGGCTATTTGGAACTTCATTTTTTAGGTTTTCAGTCACATTGTAACCTACACCGCATCGCAGCATTAAACACGTTTCGGACTTCTACCCATAAAATAATAAAATTGCGCCCAGACTGTCGACCGATTTTTTTTCTTGATTTTGTTTCAAAATTCTAGCCTTTTTTTGAAAAGCTGGGTAGGCCTCCAATTTTTTCGTGAAAATTAAATTTTCCGAAAAACTGTTTTTTCGAATAATCACGTATCGCATATCAAATTAAAGTTTATTAAAAAAAAATTAAACAGAATGAAAATCTGATCGAAAAAGAGTCAGCGGTAGCCGAAAATATTGACCAGTAGAACCAGATTTTCTCTATATTTTTCTCAATTTCCTTTTGCGTTTTTCTCGCTTAATTTGAGGAACTTCGATTTTTTAACATTTCTTCTCGTTTGATTTTATTTTTTGTGTTTTTCTCGCTTAATTCGAGGAATTTCGAGTTTCATACAATATTTTTTTTTTCGAAAAAGTTGGCAAGGAGTACCCTTTTTTTCGTGAAAAAATCAATTTTCCGAAAAACTGTTTTATAACGTATCGCATAGCAAATTAAAGGTGAGACCATCAGCAACTCAAAAAATCAAACAGAATGAAAATGGGATTGGAAATGAGCGGCGGTCGAAAATATGGAACGAAAGAACCAAAAAATTCTCCTTATTTCTGGGTTTTCCAGCTTCATAGGAATTTTGAGTTTATAGCATTTTTTCTACTTTTATTTTATACGTTTTTTTTCTCTTAATTCAAAGAATTTCCTGTTTTTACCTTTTTTTTCAGAAAAGTTGGCAAGTTGTTTTTTTGTGAACAAACCGACAAAAAACTTTTTATTCTTCAATTTAAGGAATTTCGAGCTTTTCACATTTTCTTTGCTTTAATTTTGCTTTTCAAGTTTTTCTCGCTTAATTCGAGGAATTTCGACTTATAAAAAAAAGTTGGCAAGGGTTATCCTTTTTCTTGGAAAAATCCATTTTTCGAAAAACAGTTTCCTCAAAAATGGTGTCTCAAATGTGGAACTAGTAAAATCGCTATATATTTTTAATTCTCTTTGCGATTTTCCGCCTAATTTCAGGAATTTTGAGTTTTCAAATTTTTTTTTGGATTGGTTTGTATTTTTAGATTATCTTCGCATTATTTTAGCTTAATTTCTCGCCCAAATTATAGACTATCGAGTTTTTATCATTTTTGTTCACTAGCTCGCAATAAGAATCAATTTCATTCAAACTTCGTGCTTATTATTTTACTTTTATCTCTACGAGTATCTTCTATATTTCGCCACGTACTCATGCATTTTCACATTTATAAGATTTATGTCCCAGTTGTAAAAAACATTTAATTATTTTTTTTATTTTGTCAAGTTAAAGTTGTACCAGCGAACTGTTCAACTTCAAACTTGTCCCTTACAACTTCGAACAACCTAATGGATTTTCTTTCAACTGAATTTGAAGAACATTTCGTTAAATTTCAGTCGAGTTTTATTCCGCCAGGTGGAATTTATGTCCGTTGTACAGAACATTTACGTGAATTCGCTCTAGCGCATACACAAGCCATAATTTAGTTTGTATACAAGAGATACAAAATTTCAGACACAAGCCTTTTGTTGAATCGTTCGGTGTAACGTGAGGAAGCTTTTTTAGTACAGAGGGTAAAATTATAATTGTTCACCAAATTAACCACCTGAAAATGTACGCAACCACTTTACACCTCAGGAGTCGGATATCGAAAAATTTAAAAAACCCGGTTATATTTAAAGTTTTAAGAAACGAATTCGATATCTCATTAGACCTAAGAGACAACACAACCACTTTTCGCCCGCCTAGGGATTGGATATCGGAACATGTTTCTAAGCACTTATGGTATATCAGGAGTCCGCAGAACTAAAATTAATTTGAAAACCCGACATGCCTAAAAGATATAACGAAATTCGCGAAAATGCGAAATTTGTTTTGACAAAAATGAAATTCAAAACTTTTTTTTGCTCCAATTACTCCTGCAGGATATTAACATATACGTACTATGTTTCAATTTTCTAGCATAAGCCGTTTCTGAGATACGGAAAACCACCCCCATCCGTATACCTTTCTGCCCCTATCAACAATTTTATTTTTCTATTATGCCCCTATAGCGGCTCTATATAGTCGGTTTAATTTTCGAAACTTTGCGGTTTTTGAGAAAAAAATCAAAATTTTTCCTTTCCAACCCTAACCCCTACATTCGCACTACCAAAACGTTTGGGTCCCATACAACATTTCGTAGGGAGGGGCAGAACTATGGCTTATAAAAGGGGTTTGCAATTTCGGGAGCTATATCTTGTGACGAATAGAATAAAGGTGGATTTCACTCAGTTAAGAATCATTGAACCTCTGCTGCCATACTAAAACAATATCAGCGTACCAGGAGATAGGGGAAAAATACATAGAAGTTGAAATTTTACTTAGAGTCCGTTAGTAAATAAAATCGCCCAACTTCTTCAGGTATATCGCATTTAAAATTCCTCAAAACAAGTGATGGCAGTTATGTTCTGGAACTTAAAAATTTTTCACGATATAACTTTTTTTAATTAAATATTGCAGAAACTGACAACATTGCAGCACTCTTTCAATTAGCTACCACACAAAAGTTCTTAATAAAAACGGTCCCTATTTGGTGGAAGCGGCAAATGCAAAATATAACTACAATTTTATACCTTCGGATTTAAATGATTCTGTATTTCGTTTCGACTGTACAAATTTTTCTAAAGAAGCGTATAGTCAAATAATGCTTTCAATTGTAGTATCAACTTTTTGAAGTGATATATTAGTTTTGTCTTTGATTTCTAATATTTCGCTCCAAAATGCTACCATAATAGCACTTTTCATTGAGTTGAACTCATTTAACAACCCCTCAGCTTCAACTTTTGTTGCAGGCTTTTAAAAATTAACTTCGGAAATTTTATTCAAAGTATCTTTAAAGTTTTCATAAACGGAAACCACTGCCTTCACTGAATCAGCTCTTGCTGACCAACGAATGTCGCTTAATTTTTTGGGCACTTTGCTTTTTGATGCTAGCATATCTTTCAAAATCTCCCATCTTGATATTGACGCGGCAAAGAAATTGTATAGATTTTTAAATAGAAATAAAAATAATTTAGTTGCTTGTACGCTGCATTCCGCTGCCGACTCTCCAATTAAATTTAAGAATGTACTCCATAGGGTACGTGAATGGCAAGATTGTTTTTAGATTTAATGCGCGCTTAGAGGCCGCTGTATATAACCGACATATTTGAGCCATTATCATAAGATTGTCCTCTACAATCTTCCAAATTAATATCGAAATCAGATATTAGCTTTAAAATACAATCTTATATTACTGCGCTCTTGTGACCAGTATTTTCTGAAAATTTTAAAACACAATATTGTTACGTGTAAGCCTGGCCACCGCGCAACTTGATCGATTACGAATAGGGAAACAACAACCACCGAATACCTAAGCTGCAAAGTAACCCAATCAAAAGCCTAGTTGAGTAAATAAGGAGAGCGGAGCAACACGATTATATTTCCCCTCTAATCGAATGCGCTCGAATGTATTAGAACAGCATAGAAGATCAAATGAAATGCTCTCTAGCTTTCCAGAATCCTCTACACACACCACCGAACGAAGATTCAAGAACAGTCTCGACTGCAGACAACTGGTATAAAAGCAGATAAAGCTTTCAGCGAGGGATAGTAATTTTTATTATGTCGACTGTGACAGTATACGCGACCGTATTGGTGTGAAGCGATCGATTAAGTGTGATCGAGTCAAGCGATATATGCGGGCGGTATTGCCATTAAGTGCGAATTATTGTGCGAATAGAATTTAAAGTGCGATTAATAAATTATCACTTATTTTGATTTTAAACGAATTGTGTTTTACTTGAAATCCCGGCGAACCCCTTGCTCGCAACAATATTAATAAAAATTGCCGCCCCAAAAGGCGTGCGCCTCAGAGCTATAGCCCATTTAGCCCTGTGGTTAGGGTGGCCCTGGTTATGTAGTTACACTTAGTTTGAAAGCATCAAAACTGGAAAGCAGAGTGAAATGAAGATACTTTTTTAGACTGGTATACAAAAATCTTTACAAAAATAAGTACTTTCTGTGAGTCAACTTGAAGACTTGGAATAAGTTGTAACCGTGCTCAGGCTGTTGTAAATGCTAAGAAGAAGCGGGGTTAGTAGGGTAAATTTATCGCTTTAGCTCAAAAACTTTCGAAGTTATTTACCTTTAATTTTAACTATTTCGTAATTGAGCTATTCTTTTTTTTTAATAAAATGATAACCGTGGTTTAACAAAACATTACGTACTAATGTTACTAATATCCTTCTGATCTTGCTACTTTTATTAACATACCTTTCAATTTGGGATATTTGAAAACACCCTCTTTCCCAGCACAAAGTCGAAAGGTTGAATACAAAAAACCATATGAGCATTAAGGGCTCACATACCCCTGCACGCGCTGAAAACCGAGTAAATTTGAAAAATTATTACAAAGGTGAAAAAAAAATTTATTTGTTGAGTTCACATATCTTATTAACTATTCAGCTATAAAAAAAAAGAAATTTTTTTTTATTTTTTAATATTAACATTGTTTTTTACGGGTATAAACGGACTACTTATGAAAACCATGGCGCCTCCTGGTCGGCATCATAACTTCACCAAAAATAATTCAATTTGCAAAAATTAAAAAAGAATCTTGTAAAATAATGTAGTAGTTATAGTCTCACGGAGGGAATTTTTTTTTTTTCAAAAATTAATAAGTTACAGAATTTCAAACTTTAGTACTCAGTTTTTTTTAAAAAAATTTGCGTTTAATAATTTATAAAAAAATTTCCAAGCAAAAAATTAAAAAAACCTCTCGACAGACTATAGAGAAAATAGTTATCAAAATTTAAAAAAAAAAAGTTGAAAAATATTTAAAATTGACTGAGTTATCGTGCCGACCATGTCTAAAAACACAGTTTCGAGAAAAATGCGTTTAAAGTTTTTGATAGGTACAATGTGAACTTACGGCTAGTCTCCCATTCCAGCTTCGTACTGTACACCTTCTTCCTCTTGTATCTTCGTGTTTTTCACAGATGGTCCCATGAATGACCTTGTTTTCTATGAAACCCAGCTTTTACGAAAAAATAAATGCTAAACGCTGCTGTTGAAAGAGGCGCGGCAATTAGCCAGGAAGCCGTTCCAAACCGATGTTTGGTGACATTTATTGCTATAACTTTGTAATGGAGTGGAATTTTCTAAATTCAAATTTTTTTTTTAATTCTTAAAAGTATAAAAAATAAAAATCAGTACAAAAAAAAAATTAATTTTTTGAAAATTTCAGGGGTATATGAGCCCTTAAGACCTTTGAGTTTTCCTGTATTTTCCATAAGTCATACCAAACTTCTATGAAGAAAAAATTCTGGGGGATGTGAAATTCAACTACGTCTTCCAATAAAATAATGTCCTTACCTCATTAATTCTAATTTTATTTGTCTACTTAAATTTGAATTGCAATCCAATTTTTCTGCAGTAAGTAAGAAAGCCTTAATTTTTAACCAGTGAAATTTCTTTAAATATAAATAAAAAGATGTTTTGCTTTTATTTTTCATCATATCTGTTACAGATCTTGAGGTATAAAAATTAAATTTTTTTAAAAAAAAAAATATAGCTATCTCCCCACTTTCGTGCTCCAGCTCCCCATTTAAAAATTTTACATTCAATAGACTTCACTTGTAATCCTATATAGTCAGAAACCAAATATATATCCTCCTGATACAATTGGTTCGAAAGATATTGCAATCCAGAGTTTCTCTAGAAATCAAAATTTTTCGTCTAAAACGCTTCCAAACCCACAACCGCAACCCCTTCAAATTTGACAATTTTAGTTTATGTGTTCAGTATTGTTACAGTCCTGGGATTGAGTACTTGAAAGGAATTCATTTACATTAAATTACTGAACTCATATCGATTACAGGAATTAAAATTTTACGGAATTCCAGTACTGTATCGGAATTGACAATCACTCATGGAATTCGAATGAATTACTATTCAACGAACTACTGAGTAAATCAATTAGATTCTGCATCATTCCGGAACTGAGTGGAGGAAGAACTCAGGTGGAACTACGTATGAGTTCCTATGTATTATCACCCAGTGGGTAGAGACTTGCTTGTCACCTTTGGCTCCTGATTCAGTTACATACTTGTACATGTATCTAATATCGAAATAGTGTAACAAATTCTGAAGGATTTTACCCAACAAATTTTGCTCAAAAAAAGAAATGCTGCGTGGCAAAGTTGTGTTGATAAACAAAGATGTTGAATTATTGGCATAACAAATATAGAAATCATATTTCTTACTGATTGCGTCAGGAACTCTTACTTTCTTTTGATTTATTTAATTTAATTGAAAGGATCTCCAGGCGAAATTCTGGTATCCTTTTTAAGCCAATCTAAACTTCATTTTGTTGGCGTACATTTAACTAACGCCATACCACCTCTACGTAAATCTAATCCACCAATTCGGCTTCAATTAATTACACATTCAAGGATTCGAGTAAATTAAACCTGAGGTATGACTTCCCATTACAATATCCTTCCAAGTAAATTTTATAATCCCCAAGGATATTTCGCACGATAATTGCCTTTCGACCATTTGTTAAAAAACTTTCTCGTTGCCATTTTTCAACGGCTCGGTTATTCGGGGAAGGTGGTGGTGACTTATCTGTACATTTCGAATTTCGGCACATTCTTCTCGCGCTTACTACACATTTCACTCTATTACGACGGGAATTGTACGCTTCTTTTATTCAAGTTCAATTCCCCAAAGCGGGACTAAAGTTGGCTGCAAAGGACGAAAAACTCTTGAAGGCTGGCCTGTCTTCAGCTGGTTAATATCGGATTGCTGCAAAGTATTCAACACGAAGGAGCGTAGGCTGTACTCGAGCGTACTGATAAATACGTTCCGATTTTTCTGTAGTACACCTTTTCGGTAGGTTTATAACGTCGTATAAAGGATTTTCAGTCATCCAAGTCGTCCTTGCCGTTTTCAGGGATAATAAAGTCTACATTTAGACCCTTGTCAGCATTTGGGATCCTTTTCTCTCGTGAAACGTTTCGTTGGCGTCGCTCGAGGATGGGTGGTTTTAAGCTTTGCACGCTTTTGTTCTTATGGTTTTTCAAATGATTTTCGGCTGGTATAAGCAGCTGAAATCATCATCCATCACATGCAATGCAGAGAGCGGAAATTTTGCAGGAAGATTTATCGAATCTGACCGGAAGGAACTTCTATTTTCGTGGTGCTTTTTATACATTTTTCGCAAGGCTCTACTACGAACTGTGTCTTCTAGGGATTTAAGTTCGCATTAATTCCCATCCTGCTTCTTTTCGATTTTCTCAACCCCCTCGGAGCAAAGAAATTGAATGGTTGTTTAAGATGACATGGGTCGAAACTTTTGATGCCGAGATTGATGGTATTTAAGCGGACTTTAATTGTCTTACGAACTCTTTGTACGGAATCTGGAAATTTGTATTTTGTCCTTTTTCCAAATCTCGATTAAGGTTGATGTTTTTCTTGTGATTTTCGTTCTGCTCCAATTGGAGATAAATCTTGAATTAGACCTTATAAATAAGAGAAATTCACCCGTACTCAATGTATCGGACAGTTAAGTGGGTAAGTTATCAATTAGCAATTAATTTCAATGATAAATTCTTGTGGATTCAATGATATACATGAACTTCTCTCCGTAACTACTGTATTTCGTCGAAAAAACCGACTGATGAAGAACACATTTCCTCTAGTTGAGGCGCCGTTTAGTCTTCAGGTTAAAACCGGCTGCGCCACTTCAACTTCCAGGAGTTAGTTATTGGATTTTTCATCGCAGTTTTCACAATTTTTTTTGCATCTATTTCTGCATTTACAAAATTCTTTACAATAATATTTTGCTCACTATTCACATGTGCAAGGCTTGTGTGTAAGAGTTGCAGTGATTGGGATCATTTAACATGATTTGTTTTATAATTTTTAAAAATTTTTAAATGCATAACAATTATATAAATAAAAAAATAATAATAAAAACCTGCCCACAGACGAAACTTTATAATTTTTCTGGTCAAAGTTCGGAAAGAGGTTAAAATTGTTGCCTCATCAGACCTAATTGATATGACCGCGATTATGTAGAAAGGCCGAGGAAATAAAAACCTATTTTATATCTCATCAGATCTAAGAGGTATGTTGGAATTCGTAAAGACATATGCAACGCCTTTACACCCACTTGGAGGTCGATTTAATATCTAAAAATCTTGAAATAAACTTTTTGGCGATTACATAGGAAGCCTTAGGGAGTAAAAATCAATTCAATATCTAATCAGATCTAAGAAATCTGTAGCAATTTGTGAAAATGAATGCAACCCCTTCCTTTACTTGGGTGTTAAATATCAGAAAATCCTAAAATTGTTTTGTAGGCGATTATATAAAAACTCTGTAGAAGTTAAAGCTAATTTGATAGCTTATCAATCCAAAGAAATATGGCGAAAATTATAAAAACGTACGCAACCCCCTTTCACTTGGGGTTGAATATCTAAAAATTCTGAAATAAATTTTTAGATAAATCTGAACAAAGTTGAAAGAAGTAAAAACCAATTCAATATCTTATCAATCCTAAGAGATATGTCGGAATTTTTGAAAACATTTTCAACCCTTTTATATCTTCTCAGGGGTTGAAAAGGGAAAAACCCGGAAAACTGTTTTTAGTCGATTATAACCGTGACAGTGGAAAGTTATTTGATATCTTATCAGACCTGAGGGGTATGGCTGAATTCGTGAATATACCAGGTGTATAACCTTAAATTCGCTGTTTGCTCATAGATGGCGTTAGAGAGCGTGTTAAGCTATCATGGGCACGCCATATATTTTTTTTAAGAGTTTGACATCTGTCAATATTAATCAGTGCACATCATCAGCCATTTCATACAACAACATACATTTGTCCTTTGGTAACCATGTCTAGTTTTTTGCCAGAAAAAGAGCATATGCGGGAAGCTCTGCTTTTTTGCTTCAATTTTAAGAAATCAGCTGCCGAATCGCATTGAATGCTTGTGGAGGCCTATGGTGACAGTGCTTTATCGGAAACAACGTGCAGGGCTTGGTTTCGTCGGTAATTTTGATCTGAGCGACAAGAAGCGTGAAAATCGGCACAGGAAGGTTCAGGACCATCAATTGCAGACTCTTTTGGACGAGGACATACCCAACCGCAACAAATGCTTGCCGAGCAATTCGGTGTTACTCATCCAGCCATTTGCATGCGTCTACGTGCCAGGGGAAAGGTTCAAAAGATCGGAAAAATGGGTGCCGCATGAATTGAACGATAGGCAGATAGCGACACCAATACATATGCGAAATCGTGCTCGCCAGACAAAAAAGCAAGTCGTTCCTGCATCGGATTGTGACTGGCGATGAAAAGTTGATATATTTTGAGAATCCAAAACGCAAGAAATCGTGGGTTGATCCCGGCCAACCATCAACATCCGCAAGACCAAATCGCTTCGGACGGAAGACGATGCTGTGCGTTTGGTGGGATCTGCAGGGTATCGTCTACTATGAGATGTTGAAACCTGGTGAAACTGTCAATGCCCAGCGTTACCACTAACAACTGATCAAATTGCACCGTGCTCTGCGTTAAAAAAGGCCTGATTGACAACAAAGACAAGACAAGCTGATTTTTCTTCACGACAACACACCATCGCACACGTCAAAAATGGTCAGCAACTACTTAGACACACTCAAACGGGAGGTGCTACCCCCTCCCGCTAATTTACCAGGCCTGGCCCCTTCTGACTACCACCTGTTTTCGTCGATGGGCCACGCGCTCGCTGAGCAGCACTTCGATTCTTACGAAAACGTCCGAAAATGGCTTGATAGGAATGGTTTGCCTCGAAAGTGAAGGCATTTTTTTGCCGTGGTATCCACAAATTGCCCGAGAGATAGAAAAAACGTGTAGCTGGCGGGGGTAAGTACTTTGAATAAATTTGTTAATGCTTTCTATGAAAAAAAAAACATGTGTTTTTCTGACTAAAAACAGAGGATTTAAGGTTATACACCTGGTATATTATAATAATCAATACCACAACAGCCCAAATTGGGCCTAGACCTTGAAGTAATGCTAGAGTTACTTCATTACTAGACCAACGGAACACTAGGAGGTGAAGTGGTCAGCCACACGCTCGTCCGTGATTATTACCCCGATTTTAACACAGGTACTCATTTACAGCTGAGTGAACTGGTAGTCCGGCACCCAATCCCATTCTCGATAATTACTTGTCGCCAAGCAGATTCGAACCTGGTACCAGGTGCGCCGAATGCAAGTGCTCTAGCCACTAAGACACCCAGACTACCTGGTACCTGGTATATACAACCCCTTTACAACCACTTTACACCCACTTAGTGGTCGAATTTTAAAAAACCCTGAAAACGATTTCTAGGTATTTATATGAAGAATCCGTTGAATAAAAATTAATTCAATAGTTCAGAAGACCTAAGAAATAAGGGGAAATTCGTGAAAATATGTGCATTTAATTTTCACTGATGTTTTCTTTTTTTGCCCTCCTTCCGTTCGCCAATGGATATTTGAATTTTTTTTACTAAACTATTTTTCTAGTACATTTATATATACTCACCAAGTTTCATTTTACTAGCATAAGCCGTTCTATAGATTGAAAAAAACTTCTCTCCCCACCATCATACCATACTACTTCTAAAAAAAATTATACTTTTATAGTTTCAGAGATCTAGGAACCAACATTTTTCGTCTAAAATACTCGCCCTCTTACACACCATCCCTTCAAAATGTGCCCAGTTACAGGGGTTCACTCAATCCATCCACAAAACAAAATTCAACTTAATAGCTGAATGAGTTTGGGAGCTATGAGCCTTCAAACGATTTTGCGTGCGTCGTACGGCGTACAGACGGACTGAAATATTTTTTTCCTTTTTGGTGTCAATTAGTCATGAAACGTAACAAAAAAATGTTCACAGGGGTAGCAAATTTTTTTTTAAATCGATGATTAAAATAATAAAATAAGACGTCCTTGCGGATTCCAAGGATCAACTCTGTAGCTTATAGATTATCGTGAAATGTATAGTCGCTCTCGAAAACCTACAGAAAAAGACAGCCGTATGCCTTTTCACGGCCAGTTTCAAGTCCATTATCTAGAATAAACACCTCGAAATTTAGCAATCTTCTTAGGCAAGACTAGCTCACCCAAGTACTAACCAAAATAAAACGATTTTTCATCCCGCTATTTATTCCGCACCATAACACTTGTTTAGTATCCTTAGCAGAAAGCTTAGTAATTAGCTCTACCGTAAGCTTACTGAAATTATTAATCGCCTGCTTCAGGAGCAATTTGTTTATTAGCTTGTTATCTACGCTCCATGTGAAGCGCAAATAATAACGTGAAGCTTTTACTATTCAGCCCATTGTGGATTTGGTTCCACAAATTCATCGTCCTTCACCATGAATGGAATCGAATTTATCCTGGAAATGATGAACTATGCAGGGGATTCACCAACAGTTCCCCGTATCCACATTCATTCAACCAGGAGACATCTCAAAGCTTCCACTTCTCCAGTTCTAGTAAATTTATGCGATTAAATTAAAGTCGTTGTGGAAGGACTCGACTCGGACAGTATCAAATAATTAATCTGTGGTGAAACTAATTATTACATTGAAATTGAAGGGTTACTACACTATGATTAGGGCTGTTCTCATCAGCAACACTGAATCATCCCAATCTATCGATACCTTCAATTTCGGATACTTACCCTTAAGGATTCGAACAGTCTATACATAATACAATGCCTTGGTTCCTTGAAAATGGAAGCGTAACGTGTGTAGAGAGTATCGCCTTGAGTCAACCCAGGAAACCCAAACAATTCGAATATGTTTTATTCTAAAGGACATGGGAATAATATAGTCAAGTTGAAGGTTTCGTTGAATGTGAGCCGCCTTCAATGACCTTTTCTGATATTCTCTTTGCCGGAAGAAAATTGCGATTTCAGATAGGTCCTTAAGTGCAGAGAGAGAGTCCGATACACTTGAAGGATTTCATCGTTACGGACCGATAATTGTCGAGTTAAACGGGCCTAACGAATTCCTCTTACTGTCGCATGAACTATCGGGAGCAAGCTGTAAGGGTAGGTTAAGGGTAAGGATATTGTGCGAAACCTGTAATTAATATGAAACATCATTATCATCATGACCTCGTTTTACGTACTAATAAAGGACATACTGTTGCTGCTTTGGTGTGTTATTGTTTTCATGTAGTTTGAAATTTTATTTGAAAGCAACAGTCACGAGAACAACACCCAATTTTGTAGCCAATACTACTATGGTGAGGTGTACTTTTTTACAAAAATTCCACCTTTGTCGAAACTAAACGTAAAGCTACAGGTTCCATTTCTTTTACCAAGCTGGTTCGACATTCCAC
The DNA here is from genome assembly GCA_951812415.1 of Beris morrisii. Lineage (NCBI taxonomy): Eukaryota > Metazoa > Arthropoda > Insecta > Diptera > Stratiomyidae > Beris > Beris morrisii. Next base: position 25,287,233 of record OX638311.1, read on the forward strand.
ACCTTGGCTTCTTCCTTCCTACGTGTAACTTCTTGACAAATTCTACGCTTTGACTGGGTTTAGATTCAAGATATTCAAGATTTTCTGTTAAAATACATCACTTCTATAAACAACATAAAAAAACATACTGCAGTCACGATCGGCTGCAAGCCAATCGTATAATACTCTAGATGAATACTGAACTCCGATTTATATTGTAGTTGGGGATAAAGTAGAATTACGTGTGTGCATGTTGTATGTCCTTTATTAAGGACTGCTATTAGATTGCTACTCAAAACTAAAAGATGATATTCAGTGTTTAACTTCATACCTTGAACTGGGTAAGTCATCGAAAAAAAATGTCCTTTTTAAAGGACTTTCACATGGGAGGTGCAGGAAGGACTCACTCGATTTCTTACATATTTATCCTTTTCCTTGGAACCATTCAAAAATAAACGTGTACAAAATTTCAAATACCTAGCTTGAAGCGTTCAAAAGTTATCGAAAAATATTGTTGAACACGTGTCTTAAGGACATTTTGTATGGCAGCTACCAGAAGGAGTAAAAGGATTTCGCTGATTAGTAAACCCGAACTTTGTTTTTACTCAAAACTAATTTGTACAAAATTTCCAATTCATAGCTAAAAGATTAAGTAAAGACGTTTTGACAGGATATTTGTATGGCAGCTACACGAAGGACTAATAGGATTTTCTTCATAATCATACATTTAGCTCCAACTATTGGAAAAATAACACATACAAAATTTCAAAGCCGTAGCTTAAACCCTTTTGAAGTTATCGGCCAATATTCGTAAACACGTGTTTTAAGGACATTTTGTATGGCCGCTACCAGAAGGAGTAAAAGGATTTCGCTGACTAGTAAAGTCGAACTTCCTTTTCACTCAAAACTAATTTGTACAACATTTTGAATTCGTAGCTAAAAGATTACTTGAGTTATAGTGAGTTTCGTAAATTAAGTGAATACATTTTGACAGGATATTTGTATGGCAGCTACACGAAGGACTAACAGGATTTTCTTCATAATCATATATTTAGCTCTAACTATTGGAAAAATAACACGTACAAAATTTCAAAGTCGTAGCTTAAACCCTTCTGAAGTTATCGACCAATATTCTTGAACACGTGTTTTAAGGACATTTTGTATGGCAACTACCCGAAGGAGTAGGACGATTTTGCCCGTTAACGAACTTAGCCTTACAAATTCAACCAAACATCCAAATTCAAAATTTCAAGATCCTAGGTGAAGGCGTTCTTGAGTTATCGTGTTCACGGACAGACGGACGGACGGACGGACGGACGTCAGGCGGATTTGAGGTTTTTGGCCACAAATAAACAAAAAATAATATATAACTTTTTTTCGTCCGAGGCTTGGTTCTATGCGTTACAAACTTTTGGGCTGGATTAAACTTATAATACTCTATATGATTTCATCTAGAGTATAAAAATTCATTGAATTTTACATCTTTTGGATAGTAGGCAAAATATGCCGCGCCTTTTCAAGTAAATTTAGTTTTAGTTTTAGTTTTAGTTTTAGTTTTAAGAAGGGGCGAAGCGCTGAGCCACCGCCCAAATGGCCCATAGCGATCCCTTCAGAACATCGTAGGTCACTTAACATCCCCTAAACAGCCTAAATCCCTAACAAACTTGACTATCCTATCATGCCCTATTGACCTCAGGTCCTCCAAATTGTCAAAGAAAATACTGCCCAGCCACCTCAGTCGCAGGGTGATGTCCTCCTCAGCATATAGGTCAAGGCAATACCTGCACACGTCAGAGTCAGCGAGCCCCATACGCATGGCATGCTTTCCTAGCAAGTAGTGCCCTGTCAGTATTCCGACGAGTAGCCGCAGTCTTTCCCTACTCTATGTCAATATCTCCCTAGTCTTCCGTCTGTCCAACCTTGGCCAGAGTGCCCTAGAAGTCCTACAGCTAGTTAGCGCCTCCCATCTAGAGTTCGCTGCGTCCACGGCTTTAATTCCGTTTAATGGCGAACTAAGCACCTCCTCTACCATCCCGTCTGACGCCGATCCTAGTCTCGCCAGCTTATCGGCCCGTTCGTTGCCTGGTACGTCACCATGCCCTGGTACCCAGCATAGTCGTACCCTATTCTGACTACAAAGTACCTTGAGCCCTTCTCGACAGCGCTTTACTAGCTGGGATTTAATAGTCCCCGATTCCAATGCATTCAAAGCCGCCTGGTTGTCAATGTAGAGTGAGATATCCCGACCGAATATCCCCTCCATCAACATGATGTTACCTGCCTGGAGCACTGCCAGAATCTCCGCTTGGAATACACTACAGGCATCCGGCAGCTTAAAAGACTCCCTTGCACTAAACTGCTGAGAGAAGACTCCAGCGCCAGTGCTGCATTCCATTTTGGAACCGTCCGTATACACGGAGAGTTCTCCCTCATTTACTACCCTGTTGCTTTCCCAGTCCGCTCTGCTTGGGTATACAACCCTGAATGATAATTTAAAATCATTCACCGGGATCATATAATCCGTGTAAAAGTTGACCGGACCCTCAAAAAATTCCCTAAGAATGGAGCCGTGTCCTATGGCTCTCTCTCTCTCTAAAGAGACAACAGCTCAATAGTTTTACCGCTGTGTTTGACGCAACCTGCTTAATGAAAATATCAAGCGGTAAAAGATGCATGTAAACTTTCATTGATGCTGTTGGCGTTGTGCGCAAGGCCCCAGTGATCATTACACAAGCACTCCACTCAGTTCCCTTCGGATATACTTTTTATCTGTGGCTTTCCACCATACCAATGCCCCGTACGTCAGAATGAGTCTTGCAACCGGCGTATACAGCCAATGTACCATATTTGGTTTCAGACCCCAGCTCTTTCCAACGGCCTGTCAACACGCAAAAAGCGAGTTTTTAGCCTTTTTAATACGCTCTCCAAAATTTTCTTTCCAATTTAGCTTCCTATCCAAGATCAGGCCCAGATATTTCGCTTTTTCCGATAGTTGCAGCTCGACCCCTTCAAGTATTGGCAGCCTGAATTCCGGGATCTTGTGCTTCCTAGTAAATAAAGCAACCAGTTCAAAGCATGTACATATGGGCACAGTAACATCAGCCTACCTACAACAGGGACTACGGACTACGCAGATCCTAAGCTCTGGTTTGACAGGAAGTTCGCCATAAACGTACCAAGCAGAGAGTACTGGGAGGTAAGAACCGGTGACACTGCGGGGTCGATTAACATCTATACCGACGGTTCTAAGATGGAGGACGGAATGGGCGCAGCCGTGCACTCACTTGATCTTCCAGCAAACTCTTGCTACAGACTGCCGAATAATTGCAGTATTTTCCAAGCGGAGGTACTGGCAATTCAGAAGGCGGCGGAGATAGCTCACAAATCGCGAAAAAGGGATAAGGCAGTTTTTATCCATACGGATAGCCAAGCAGCCTTAATGGCTTTGAAATCCTGCTTTATCAAATCCAAGGCAGTACTTAACTGTCGACGCGCTTTACAGAAACTGTGCTCAAATAGGAAAGTGGAACTCTGCTGGATTCCAGGGCACAGTGGTATTTTAGGAAACGAACTCGCGGATGATCTTGCTAAAAAAGGTGCAAACCTTGGGCAAGAAACCGCGGTTTCGGTACCACCGCCTCTTAACGTCGTTCACAACTCCCTAGAGCAGAAGATGGTAAGCCTGTCCGAGGCCAGTTGGCAGGCTACATCAACCTCCAGAACCACGAAACAAATGTGGAACACGCAAAATGAGAAAAAAACTAAACTCCTGTTAGCACTACCAAGGGCGCAATGCGCAACTTTAGCCGGAATTATTACCGGCCATTGTTTAATTGGGGCGCATGCGTACAGAATGGAGCTAATTACCAATGATCTATGCAGGAACTGTAAACTACCCGGGGAACGGGAAACGCTAGAACAACTTCTGTGCAACTGCTCAGCTCTTGCTAGGAGACGGGTGAATGCTCTTGGTGCACCGACCTTCACAAATCTTAAAGAAGTCTCGTTTAACAGCATGCAGAGTCTGCTAAATTTTGCTACGGTAACAGGGATCTTTGAATTAAACAAGGAGCTTTCAGTACAGATCGAAACGCAAGCGCAACTATCATAGGTACATTGGGTCTCCTGTTTTTTAGTGGTATCACTATGGACCCTCGTGGGTTTATGTAAGGCTTTGGCCGTCACTGTAACCTAACCTAACCTAGTAAATAAAACCAACTTAGTTTTTGAGGCGTTAACCTCCAAGCCACATCTTTTGGCCCACCTGCTCAGCGTACGGAGTGCCGACTCCAAGATGTCAGTAATAGTATCCAAAAAATTTCCCTGAACTAGTATGACTATGTCATCCGCGTAGGCCATAACCTTGATTCCTTTCCTTTCGATTTCCATCAGAACCTCGTTCACTACAAGGAGCCACAGAAGGGGTGATATCACTCCACCCTGTGGGGTAGCCCTCGAGGCTACAAGTAAATTTGAATGTATTTTTCAATTTTCGGTCAGTAAATTTCAATTTGCAATCAGTAAATTTCAACGTTGAAAGCAGCAAATTCACTGGATATTCTCCTGAATTTACACTCTAAAAAAGTGTATAATTAGCACTCTTTAAGATACACTTATTTCTAATTCAAATATTATTTCTTACTTACTTACTCTTAATAAAACCCTTGGCTGTAGGTAGGAATCGAACCCGCGATCAATTCTGGTTTTGCTACGTAGGTTTGGCGCGCGTAGCCACTGCGCCAACGAAGGCGTTTCATTTTCATTTCAGTAGAAAACAAAATCGAACGAAGAGTCCAACTTTGTGGTTTCATATATTACATGTTTTTCGTCGTAAAATTCAAATAGATAAGTTGAATTACACGAAAAAGAGCGTAATTTTCAATTGATATATTTATAAATTTTATTTTTTTATTTATTTCCTGAGCTACACCCTAAAGGATTAGACATAGCTAGATAGGCGCCTTGTAAGCTAAGTACATGCGGCGCTAATTTACACAACACTTTTTTTTTAATACATTATTTCTTAATTTTCATATTTGAACATATTAAGGTTGGAAAAATAAATCGATTAAATTTGATTAAAATATTTAAATAGGAGAGGAGTTGAAAGAGTGGGGAGTTTGAGGTTTGTGTTGGATTTAAAAGGACATCTAAGGGGGGGATGTGGTGGTGAAAGAAAGATGAAGTTTCTGGGCATTCTTGGAGGATGTGCTTTGTGGTAAGCCTGTTTTGACAGTGGGGGTATGATGGTGGATCTTTTTTCAAAATTAGGTGACCTTTGGTCAGCCTAGTGTGGCCTAGTCTTAATATCACAAGTATTGTGGCTAGTCTCCGAGGCATGGTGGAGTCGTAGACTGGATATAAAGTCTGTGAGCAGTGAGACTTCAGAAAGGATGTGCTATGGGCCCAGATTGCAGCATTGTCTTCCTGGATAATTGTTCGTACCTGGGTTATCAAAAAATTTTCGGAAGGGGGAATGATACCATCCCCATTTTGAGGGAGTCTTGATAATCTTCCAGCAGTTTCGTCTGCGATGGTTTTGCCCGGTATACCGACATGCCCTGGAATCCAACAGAGTGCTATGTTCTTTTGCGAGGCTAAGAGGTTTCTTAACTGTGTTGGAATGTAGTTCTGATTTTTCCTGTTAGAGATAGCATCAATGGAGGATTTTGAGTCGGAAAAAATTATGGTCGGTCCAGGTAAATCCAGAAAGATTAAGATTGTGCGAGCGATTGCCCATATTTCAGCTGTTTGGACATCTACAGAACTATTAAGGTCTGCAGATTCTAGAGTTAGGAATAACTTGTCAGTAGGTTTGTATTCAACTATTGCATACGTGGTGGCGAGAGAAGTTTTTGACGAACAGTTTTCCTCTTAAGTCGGTTAGAATTTCTCTGTGCTTTACAATATATTGTAAGTGGCTAGTGGTACTTTTCTTCAAGCTGCTGAAGGCATGCATGATGAAGTTTCGGTTCTCTTACAGAAGAGGGTAGGGAAGCTGAGGACAGGGAAGTAATTGTGGCACTGGTATGCTAAGCTGTTCGTAGATAGATAGCGCTTTTTGAAGGCAGGACTGGAAGTGACCATAAGCTGGATTATCAATTAGGTCCCTAAGAGTAGCATGATAGGGTTTGTAAGGATTGGTAAGGTTTTTGGCGACTAACTCTAGCTGATGTAAATTGTACGGTTCAGTTGAAAAATACATGAATAATTTACTAATACCAGCAATTTCATGTAAAAGTGATTGAAATGTGTACTTTTACTTGGAAAAATTAAATTTACTGACAATTTCAAGTAAAAATTTAATTGAAAATTAAATTTTTTTAAAGCAGTGTAGGTCACAATCTTTGAACCCCTCATACCATATGGAATTAGTGACCCATGAGGTCAACAAAAATGTATTGTCTATTGTCGGTCCAGATTGTTCCAACGGTACGATGAGCTGACTCAGGAACACAAAAAGTTTTTTCCGACACTATCACGCGAACGGGTCTGAGTCCTCTTTCCGGATACATCTAACTGTTCTGAAATCCAGGATACCCTATGCCATCCTTGAGTTTAGAGATTTAATGGTTGATTCCATCTCTATTAATTTGGGTGCCTTATGTAACCAGCGTGGACCTGTGCCCGATAATTTCGAAATCGATTGTCTAGTAGTTGAACCTTTCATAAAGCCGCATCTCCGATCGATTCCCTTTTAGAGACTCGCCCCTAAATTTTCCGACTCAATGGACAAATGCAAAACTGAACATTCACACTATCCAAAAACCAAATGGAATCTCGACTCTTTCCACAACAACTATTATAACCACTTTAACTAAGTGCTATTACCGATTATCGCTCCTTCCCCGAACCAATTAAAACTCGGCAACAATCTTTGAACTTTTTGCACCCCCTCAAGACAGAGTATTTGTAAAAATGCCAAGTAATTAAGAATAAAAAGTCAAATTAACATCTTGTTTGCCCGACATTAATGTTTATAAACCGTCCTAATTTCTTGTTCTTCGCCCATAGAACTGCCGGCTTTCGCTGCTTACTTTAACTGTAGCGCCGTTTTATAGTCGAAAGTATCTAAATGTTTGGGACTCGTAACATAAAATTTCATCGGTCTTGTTCGCACAAATTTCAAAGAAACAGGATCAAATTGAACGCAAATGTTTCGTTACGTCTAGGAATTCGAGAGTAGTAGAACCGGATGAATAGTCCAGCTATGGCAGCTATAAAGTACTTATTATTATCTTATTACACATTTTCGGCAATATCCTTTCTGAGCTTTGCTTTTCTGCTCTAACAAATTGATGCAAATTACCTTCGGGGAGCGAAAATGGGACATAATTTTCAAAGTTTTATAAATGAGCGTGTTCTTTTTTTCAACGAATATAATTTACAACTTTTACGACGTTCGGAATGATTTCGTCAAGGACTTGTAAAATCTGTGAAAGGACGAAATAATTATTTATATTTCGAGCAAAGAGCTACGTTAGACTTTCAATCCATTTTTTTTATTATGTGGAATGTGGTGGAGAAAGACAACTTAAGTGGCAACAACTTCCATGAGAAAATTGTCCTTTTAGTATTAATATATTAGAACTTGAACCCATTTCCACTCAATATTTTATCTTAAGGACTAATCAACAACTCAACTTCAGCTTCAGATATTTTCAAAAAGAGCTCTCATTTAATTTTCTACAAGAAGGCAATTAAAAATTGTGCAAACAATGTTGTTAAATTCGGAGTGCAGCAAAACTTTTTACCCTATTTCGATCCATATTTTATGTTATATATAGTACCTAGTAGTGACCTCACCATTAAATTACCCCACTGAAAGGTGTCTGGCAAGTGTAGGATGAAAAACCTCATCTATAAATTTCATCAAACATAGCAGATATGGCGAAATTCGTGAAAACTCAGTTAAACCCTTTAACAGTTCCGTGAAAACATATTCAACCCATTTTCGTCTATTAGGGGTTGAATTTAGGTGCATCTAGAAAACCTCGGCAAGGCGTTGTGAAGTAGTTGTACACATTTTCACGAATTTCGATGTATTTCTTAGGTCCAATGAGATTTCGAATCCGCTTTCATTTCCTAGGGCTTTAAATGTAATCGGGAAAAAAAAATCTCAAGCATTTTTCCTTTAACAGTTCCGTGAAAACATATTCAACTCTTTTTCGCCTATTAGGGGTTGAATCTAGGTGCATCTAGAAAACCTCGACAATAGTTGTACACATTTTCACGAATGCCGATATATTTCTTAGGTCCAATGAGATTTCGAATCCGCTTTCACTTCTTAAGGCTTTAAACGTAATCAGGAAAAGAAAGTTCAAGCATTTTTCGTTATTCAACCTCTTAGGGGTTGAAAAGTATTGTTCAAGTTTTCACGAATTCCGATAAATCTTTTAGGTTTAATAAGGTCAAATTCGCTCTCCACTATAAAAGTTTTAACTTAATATCTCAAAAAGTTCATGAACGACTTGTGATCAAAGGTCAATACGTTCGACGGCGGTCAGACGGATAAACAAATTTTTTCTTTCAAGTATTCTGCAAATTTCGTCTAATATTGTTCAAGGAATTTTCTATGAGAGCTCCCGCAACGAGAGTGATTTGGTTCAATCAGCAAATCGAACTTATATTTTTTTTCATACCCCCTCACCCAAAAAATAACCACGAAAGGGGTCCACTCATCTTACGCTCGTAAGAAAGTTAAACTTAATAGCTGAACTGGTTTCTGAACTACAAGGCTTCAAACGTGTTTTAAATTTCAGGTAGATTACAATAAATTATTATTTAAAAAAAATGGAAAATGGTTCTTGAATGAAAACACAGCCTATTATGCCCTATGACCCAGAAGGACTCAGTCATTTCGTCTTTTCTTTAAACCAACAGGATGGATCCAAACGATGACTTCGTGTTTGCCTTTTTCTCATCATAAATTTCAGATTTCCTTTGAATTTTCACGACAAATTAACAGAAAAAAAGGATTCTAAATCTACTCCGTGAATATTAAAAACAAGTCAGTTTAGCAAAGTGAAATTCTTTGCATCACATCCCTTTCGTTCTGAAAAAGGTTAATTACCTTTATCTGCAAAGGGATACGGTTACTCTATTTAAAGGCCAGAGTCAAAAGTCCTTGCCGGATTTTATTACTCGACTAAATATTCCGTTTTACTACAGATAAAATAAGGAATTTTCTGGTTTTAATAATTTTTGTCCCTTTGCACTCTACAAATCCTTTTGCAGAAAATTCAGAAGAAGATTTCCTTTGTGGTAAGATATTAAAATCTCAAGCGACATGTTGCTTAATGTTATGGAGAATGAAACAAGTGACCCTTTTTGTCAGGATCATCAAAGCAAAGTTAAGTCATTTATTTTAAGCAAAGACAAGATACGGAGAATAAAACTCCCCCAGGGGCAACTTAATGGATTCTTGCATTCCTAGTTTCGAATTTATTTTCGATTGCAAGATTATTTTCAAAAGAGATGGGGTGAGCTAATTTTGATATTTTTGTTTTTTGGATTGAAGTAGTAAATTAAGAAAATTATAATATTTTTTTAAAATTTTACCATTGATAAATGCAATATTGCATTCGAAATACTGAAGCGGTATATTTGTTCAGTACTGAATGAATTAAGTTTAGCAGAATTTATTCAGTACTAAAAATGTTCCGCTAGAGATCTGCATGATTTAATATTGGAAGGGGAAAATATTTCTATGCTCATCTCATCTCTAATTCATTTTGCAGTTGAGAAAAAAATTAACTACGATAGTGCCTTTTTTATGAAAGTTTAGAAATATTGTATGATGGTCGGACGAAGGAGCAGGACATTTGCATACATTTTCAACTGTGCGCCATAAGCTTAAAGGAAATCACCATATGCCAAATTTAGGACTACGTACTTTCTAATCATGTTCGTTTTGACCGGAAACAAAAAAAATGTCCGCCCGACTGCCGAAGTCGTCCACCGCATAAACTGCGTACTCGTTCACTCGATGTTTTAAGAATTTTTGTATGGACGCTATCACAAATAGTTTGATGATTATACTCTAGATGAAATCATATAGAGTAACTATTATAAGTTTAATCCAGCCCGAAAAGTTTGTAACGCGTAGAACCCAGCCTCGGACAAAAAAAAGTTATATATTATTTTGTGTTCAGTTGTGGCCAAAAACCCCAAATCCGTTCGCTGTCCGTCCGTCCGTCTGTCCGTTTGCACGATAACTCAAGAACGCGTTGGCCTAGGAAGTTGAAATTTTGTCACCACCTGAAAAATGGAAAAAGTAATGCTAAGTTCGTTAATGGGTGATATCCTTCCACTTCTTCCATACGAGAGTCCTTAAAACACGTATTCACAATTATAGCTCGAATGCTTCAAGCTAGGAACTTGAAATTTATACTTAAAGTTTATAATGTTTGAATCGAAAGTTCTGAATATGATGCAAATCGAATGAGTCCTTCGTGTAGCAGCCTACAAAAGTCCTTCAAAAATTTATGCAAGTTACAGAATCCACTATAACTCTAGTACGAGTTAAAGCAGGGATTCAAAATTTTAAAGGAATTATTTTTATATCAAAAGCAAGACTGAGTTCATTAATTAGCGCCATTCATTATGGATTTTCCTGCAATAGGTGGTCATTTTCGATTTATATTGGATGGAATTTTGCTCACTAATTTTCCTCAAAAATTCCTGGAATTTTATGTAAAGTTTTGCTTACAATTAACCCGCGATACTACCTAGGGAAAATATTATCCCAACGGGCAAACTGAATTCAGAGTGAATTCACATTGAATTTTTTTAGTGAACTGAACCTTCAGAATGACTTCAAATACGATCCATTTCGGATCCACTTACATAAGAGACCTTTGACCGGTTTCTGAAATCAGTTAATGAAGTCAAACCATGCCCGGTAAGAGCAATCACTTTCAATTTTGTAATTCAATCTGGAGTCAGTTACTAACTTAAGTCCGGATTCACTAATGAGTCGAATGTGAACATGATACAGAATTATGCCCCCGGTCAAAAAAGTTACACTTGAGTCCATAAAAAATGTGTTTTTATAGTACATTATTATTCCAATAATAAAGCAAGCAAAAAATATTCATCAAGCAATGTTCATATAAATTAGACATTGAAAATTCAGACTCTTCCCAACTTTTACCGCACTATAAATCTGGAACACTTCTGGGCTAAAAAAATTTAAATTTAGGTTATAAGTACTAAGGGATGGCAAACCCTTGGGGGTTGAATATCGAAAAATTGAGAAATGGGTTTGTAGGCGATTATATAAAAAGTCTGTGGAAGTGAATAGCGACCTAATATCTCATCAAACCTAAGAAATATGTTGAATCTTTGAAAAGCATACAACCCCCTTACACCCCTTGGGATTGAAAATCTGAAAATACTGAAATTGTCTTTTTGGTTCTTATGTGGGAAACTTTAGGAAGTAAAAATGAATTCGATATATTATCAGATCTAAGCAATATGTATGAATCTGTGAAAAACACTTTCTAGGTATTTATATGAAGAAGCCGTAGAATAAAAATGAATTAAATATTTGGAAAGACCTAATAGATATGACGAAAATCATGAAAATTATATGCATTCCATTTTCACTGATACATTTTTTCGCCCCCCTTCCGAACGCCAATGGATATTTGAAATTTTTTTTTATCTAAATTACTTTTCTAGTTGATTTAGATACACATACCAAGTTTCAACTTTGTAGCATAAGCCGTTCTATAGATAGGAAAAACATCCCCCACCCCCGTACCATACTACCCTTATAAAAAATTCTATTTTTTCAACATGCTACTACTATAGCTCTATCTAAATACCATGTTTCAGCTTTATATCATTATAGGTTTTCGAGATATATAAATCGGCACTTTTTCCTTTTCACCCTCCCCCACCGTTTAGGAGATATGGATTTTAGAATGTGTTGATCTCGGCTTTTTTGCGTTTCGAACGCATTATTTTTCCCTCCACTCCCACACCCCTTCCTCCATATTGTCAATTTTTATGCAAATAGGTCCACTACCGAAGTTCTATATAAATTTCAAATTTCAGCCTCCTAGCATAAGCGGTTGCTCAGATCTAAAAACCAAAATTTTCCGTCTAAAACGCTTCCCCCGCCTCCCCCCTCACACTCGCACCCCTCAGAATTTGGTCGCTTCAAGGGGCCTACCCAATCTATTCATAGAAAAAAATTCTATTTAATATCTCAAACCGTTGGGGAGCTACGAGCCTTCAAACGATTTTGCGGACGGCAGACGGCGTACGGCGGACAGACGGACTGAAATTTTTTTTTGCATTTTTCGTGTCTACGAGTCATGAAACGCGAAAAAAAAATTTTTCAGGGTAGCAAATTTTTTTAAAAAATCGATCTCAATACTGTATTATTAGAAAATAATAAAGTAAAAACATTATTCGTTTAATTTTTTTTTTTTGGTGAATGTTTTCACAGTACATGTTGAATTGAAAATACAAGTTTTCCGGATTCAATACTGTTATTGTTTATTTTTGCGTGACGTTTCGGACTCGACTGAGTTTGATAAAGGTCTCAGTCGAGTCCGAAACGTCACGCAAAAATAAACAATAACAGTATTGAACCCGAAACACTTGTATTTTCATTATTCGTTTAGTTATCAAAAAAAATTCAATATAAAAAGAAATTGAAAAAAAATTTACTTGACTGTTTTATTTGTTAACTTAATTCGCTCTTGGGCATATTGAAAATGGCGAGTAATAATCCTTTCAATCCATGGGCACCTTATTCAAGCAGGCATCTTTAATGAAATAAAATTAAAAGAACGAAATGAGTTAAATTATAACAAAAAGTTTCGTACTTTTTAAAGCCTGAACAATTGCAAATTTTATATGCTGTTTTTTTTGCTTTTTCCGGACCATGAAAAATTCACTATAACTTCATCTATTAGCAACTTATTTAAATTGTTTATGAAGTGGTATGCGTCCTGCCCTCCGATACGTAAAAATTCATTTTTCTGTTCAAAAGAAAGTTATTGTAAATTTACATTATTTTTATATTACGAAAGGACACCAACATATTAATTTTTCGATATCTTCCGCTATTGATTTTTTAAGTTTATAATCTTATTAAATTCCCGCTTCCCTTCAAAACCCATATTCGCTATGAGATGCCAAGTAGAATGAATATATATATCACGCATGAAAAGGTCAAGAAATAGAGCAGAAATGCAAAGTTGGAAGGATTATGTTTGAACATTAATGATGAGAAAAATTAAATATTTTATGTTAGTTGCGCTATTTTAAGCGTTGTGACATTAAAAACTATCTCATGAATTTAACTTTAAGGTAATTTTTATGTTGACCAAAAATGGAATAACTTTTACTTTATGATTTTAATAATAACGTATTTTTATAGGAAAATAGTCAGAGAAAAACCCTTATTACGCTTCGTAAGTTCTGATAAATACGGTACTTAGTGTTGACTGTCGTCTGTTTATTGTGCAGAGCTCTGTAATTGGGTAAGAAACTACGGGCCTGACCGATCCCAATTACAAAACTTTTACTGTAATAAGTACTTCATAAAATAAAAAAAATTTCACTTACCTTTTCCCTTTTTTCGTTACATTCCGTTTTTTCCTTTTTTCTACTTTAATAATTTAAAACAACACGAACACAAAATAAATCAAAACTAACTATTCTCCGGATTGACTTTTTGATTCAGTTCATAGTCACATTCTGATACGTACTCAAAAAATCACATATGCTTCACATTCTGAAGTCAAGATGATCCTTTGCTTCAGCGACTGAATTCAATGTGATATCACAGTGATGAATTTCATCCCAACGGGAATTTAAGTGAACATTCATTCGAAGACTCACCAAGAAGAGTATCGAACCATTCTAGTTCACTTCTGGTTCTATTGCGCTTCAGACCAAGTCGGACATTGCTCTTCCCAATAATTTTCCTCTAAACTTATTTGTTTAAAGACCTCATCGTCCCTTCGTTCCCTTCGATATTATTTTCTATCTAAGGTTCGTAGTTCGTACCACTGTTGACTTTCCGGGGATACCTTGTTAGCCTTTCGTTCAACCGCTCCAGTAAATAGAAGAAGGCAGCACATACATGGTTCGTGATTAACTTTATCGTGAACGCATGAAGGGCATCAATTCTTAGCTACTAGTTCTAAAAATGGGTGGAATTCAATATTTCTGATTTACCACCTTTTCAACGACTTGTAGACCATCCTTCGTACCACAACAGCTTTCAATTTGTCTAGAAAATTCCAACCACATCCGCTACACAATTATCAAATCGGTTGCATAATGAAAACTTATCAATATGCCGATTCATGCGAAATAATAAAAAAATATGTACATTAAAAAAAAAGCAATAGCCCTAAACGCCTGAACGTGCGATTGCTTTGTATTTTAATTGTAATTACCATCATATCAGATTTGTATAGCACAATTATAATTGGCCGTTTCATATCGACTTTAATCGGAAAATTGCTTCATCAGATAATTAAAATTATGGAAAATCGAAACGTGGGAAACGAATCAACTTAACCGTTCTTAATTTTATGTTCTTCCGGTTATTACTTTTGTATTAAAAATTTAATAAGGAGTTTAATAGTGGAGATGGACCACTATGTTAATGAATCTGCTACATATGTTAATCAATGCAGACGTATTGATATTCAGTACTCACACAATAGCACTGCAGTCCTTAATTTCCGAGAAAAATATCAACAGCTCTGCTGGAGTACTGAAAAACAGAATTGTTTTGGAAGAAAGTCGTCAGTACTGGCGGGTCTGAATGTTCAGTACTGAATACCGAAACCAGAAAAATTGTCTAAGCGGCTTTTCAACCACAAGAATGCTGGTGACTTTATCTGAAGCGGCGGCGAGGCTAGATCAATTAGTGACCTTTGCACAGATTATTCTTTTTTTGAGTTTATAGTTCAACGCAACTATTTTCACTTGATCCATGCAAATGGATCAATATGACTGAGGGCGATGTATCCTTGAGAGCAAATCCCAATCTGTGCTGATTTTCCAACTGCTCACAAGGAATATCCTAATCAGATTGCATGACAGAGCTAAATAACGAACTGGTTTCTTTACGGTTCTAAGACGGTTTATAGATTCAAAACAAGAGCGCAAATGGTCACAGACCAATAGTCAACATACTTGTAAGTTATTAGTATGTCTTGTAAAATTTCCTTTTCGCCAACTAACACCCTTGCCGTGGCGTGGAGGTCTTATAGGGTTCAATCCGAGACTAAAATGTGGTCATCCAACCCACTCTACTGGGCCAGATTTTATCCACACTACCAGTGCAAAGAATCAAACTTTTGCTAACTAAAATAGACCAGTCACAAACGGAGTATCCACACGGTTCACTGCACAACGAGCTTTTCTGTTCGTCACTACTAGTGTGAAAACTGTATTCAAAAAAGAATAATTTAAAACTAATACAGAGACCGGATGGAAAATCCGGACGGAGGCATTATGGAAGCAAGGACATTCTATTCTGCTCCAACAGGACTACCAGCCAGTGGCATAATTTTTAAAAACAGTCGTCATAAACATACTTGCTACGTCTGTGCGTTTTGAATCAGGGGATCGTCAATGCATTTTGTTTGATTGGTTTATTATTTTAGCCAATCGTCTGCTGGTTTTTGCAGCAGATTTTATAGACGGTTTCACGGTTCGCTAAATGTATATAGTGTCGTACAAACAAATACTTTGGAATTTTAGGGTTTCGTACGAGGAACCGAGCTTCCTGGCAGGGCGAATTTATAAATGGGTTCATTCTTTTTAAGTTGTAGATTCACTATACATTGTTAAAATTATAACAAATATTATTTACCTTAAGTCTTCAGTTTCGTTTTTGAAATGGTAGCCATATTCCAAAAAACTACGGCAGAATTTAATTTAGGGATTAGGAAACCATACACCACACTTAAAAAAAACTTGACAAACAGCCCTCAACACTCTGAGATAAGTTATGTGTGTCATACACCGGTGAACGAACGGGCGGAAATCATCCGGCTTTTTACAACCGGACAGTCAAAAATCCCGCCAATTATTGACAAATGGTAAAGCTTGAAATCGCCATCTGGTGGAAATTAAAACATTCCTCCAAGATTGACAAATTTTCGGCAGCTGACTGTTACATGGCGGTTCGTGTCTGAGTTTATGGTTCGGAGCTTGATAACAACGTATCTATATCCGGTTCTACATTCCGAAAATGTTAGGCTCAAACCGCCGAAAATAAGTCAGAAAATGCATCATTCTCTATGAATGGGCGGAGCATAAACAATTTTTTTTTGTCGACTTTCACAAACCTTACTTCCACTGGCTAAGAAAGCAGAAAACTTTATTTTGAAATAGGATCTAGTTGCTTCAATGATCTGGTCTCAAAGCTCCTAACTGCACACTATTCTTCATACAGTTCAGCACTCTTCTGAGGTACTATTTCTGCCTGAAATATCATTTTTAACCTAGACCACGGGAACTGTATCCTTGGCTAGAGGGAATATAAACTCACGACCTCAGTATTTAAAGACTAGCGCGCTTAACAACTATACAAACGAGGCACTCCATTCTACATGAATTACAAAGATGAGCCAAGAGATCTCTTGCTCGCGATGAACAATTTAAATCCATTTCCCGATTACAGTGACCCCGCGTGCTATGCTCTGAACAACAAGATGAATTGGATAATCTCTGCGTAAGTGGCTGAAGTCCATTGCCTTCAAATAACCTACACAAATCACTGAGGTTAGAAAAGAAAGGTCAAATTCTAGAAGCTAATCAACAAGGCCAAACAGACCTACAACAATTGGACAAATTTCACAGAGAAATAGAATTGTACGACGATCTCTAGGTTGATGCGTGAGAGAGACCTACGGAATAATAGCACAATAGACTTTTTGGCCGCAGTGTTGGGACAAGTGGAATTCGTCAGCCTTAAAGGAAATCTAATCTTCTTTTCCATCTATATCCTTTATTAATAATTTCCTTGATATGTTAGGTTTAGGTTTAAGAACGGGCGCAGCGCTAGAACCACCGCGCTCACTAGGCGCCATAAGGGCCCATTACGATCCCTTCAGGTCCTCGTGGGCTATTCCCTCACCTCAAAAACACTCCAATTCCCTGCAGAACCTGACCAGTTTGTCATACCCTAACGACCTCAAATCCTCGATGCTCTCGAAGAAAAGACTACACAACAATCTAAAACGCCTTCTAGCGCCTTCGGACATTCACACAGAATGTGAGTGATGGCCTCCACAGCATACAGATCATGGCAGAACCTACACATGTCCAACTCCTCTATCCCTACCCGCATAGCGTGTTTCCTCAGCATACAGTGCCCCGTTAGTGCTCCGACGAGCAGTCGCAGTTTTCCTCTATCCCAGGTCAATATATTCTTAGTCTTATGACTATCCAGCTCGGGCCACAGGGATCTAGAAATCCTGCAGCTTGCCAGCCCTGTTCACCAATTTGCGCTTTGATGCCGCATATCGGTGGACAAACATCCTCCTCAACCCTACCATTTGATGCCGATCCCGTTCTCGCAAGCTCGTCCGCTCTTTCGTTCCCTAATATACTAATATGCCCTGGTACCCAGCAAATCTGTACTCTGTTCTGACTACAAAGTACCTTTAGCACTTCTCGACAGCGCTTTACTAACTGGGATTTAATGGTGACCGATTCCAGCGCATTTATGGCCGCCAGGCGGTCAATGTAGAGTGAAATATTCTGATCGCATATCTCCCCCATTGGCAGGATTGCCTGTAACACCGCCAGAATTTCCGCTGCATACATCTGGCAACTTAAACGACACGACTTCCCTACACTCTGCTGCTCAGAGAACACGCCAGCACCAGTGCCGCATTCCATTTACGATCCATCCGTATATACGGAGATTTTCCCTTCACGTAGTACCCTATTGTTCTCCCAGTACACTCTAGTACGATATTCAATTTCGTATAGCGTCCCAAAATCCAACCCTGGAATTAAGTAGTCCGTACTAATATCAGCAGGGCTTCCCAGGAATTCGCTGAGAATGGAACTATGCCCTTTAGAACTCTGTTTCAAAAGGGCACAGCTCGATGGCCTAACTGCTGTATTTACCGCTACCTTTAGCTTGTTCCGATGATCTAAGCTCCACGCCTTCGAGCTTCGGCAGCCTAAATGCCGGCATTCTATGCTTCCTTGTGTATAGCACCAATTCAGTTTTAGAAGCACGCCCACGCCGCATCTTCCAGCCCACTGGCTGAGTGTGCGGAGTGCAGATTCGAAGCTGCTCGTCAACGTATCCAAAAACTTGCCCTTTGCGATTACCACAATGTCGTCAGCAACACACGAGGATATGCAAATTGAACGCAGTGCTAACTATCTAATAGTATAAAAAGTATTTCACTTTCTTGGTCAGTCCAAAAACTTTCCAAATGACCCTACCCCTTATGAGAGAAAATTGTAAAGAGTGGTGGATGTGCAATTCATGGATTGGTTAAATGAAGCGGAGAAGGAAATTGGGAAAACGTTTAGTCTGCAGGAATCTGCAGTAATAGAAAAAAAATAGAAAATTTAAACACAACTGGAGTACGTTAAACAAGAAAATTTTTTACTTAAAAAACAAAATCACATTTGTTGATTTTTTTGTCGTATAGTGTGGGTGGTGGTGTATGTGTTTGAAAAAGAAAAAAATAAATATTTAACACTCAGTGTTGATTTTCGTTTCAGTGTATACAAATTTTCTTTTTTTTTACAAATTCTGATTGACTTGATGTCTATCGATCTACAACGTGGATAGAACTGGCTCGAGCCAAACAATTAATTACAAGTTAAATGATGTTTTTAATGATTTTTCTCTTCTTTTTTTTTAATAAATAATTCTTTACGCGCATTCTATCACTTGTAATATTAATTTTCTTATGCAAAACAAAAAAGATCGAACTATGGTAGTTGTTTCCTTGACATATACATCCATCTCTCTTCTAATAACTTTTCTGTTTCTTTTCTCTGGTGTCTTTCAATTTGCGTTCTAATTTTTGTTTTTTGACGAAAAAAACGGACAACAATCGAATATAATGGATAGTTGGTTTCTACTATTAGGACGCTAGATATGCATATGTTTCGAACTCAGATCGTCCATACTTTTTCGGGCACTTTCTGTCATACCATCGAGCGATTTTTTCGTTGATGATATTAAACCGTCTGTACTTCGGGCTGCCGATTCTGCAATACCTTTGACCTGCGAAGATATCTACAATAAAAACAACGTCATAAACATTCGAAATGATGATAAAAAGCCAACAACTTACTTCTGTATTTAATTTAGCTATAACCCATTCCAAGCCTTGACGACCTTTTCCGGCATTTGCACTAATTTTTGTTGCTAGTAAATCTTCCATATAACGACTAAGTGGTACACCCTCGACCGTAACTGTAGCTTCTTGTTTAAGTAGGGTTTTTGTGGGATCTGTTGGATGCGGTGAATAATATAAAATTTCATCTACGGAAACATGTCGACAGAATGTTAAATTTATTGTTTTTAATGTCATTTGGCGCTCTCTACAATCAACTGTTGATTTTTCACTAGCATAGCAAACTTTAGCGTTGCCAATTATCTGAAAAGAAGAAGAAAGAAAAAATTAATTCATAAAAAAAAACCAAATCAAACAATTAATTATCTTATCGCAATTGTAGCCTAAGCACAGCAGCATTTTAAATTTGGCAAATTAATTCTTGTACCGAACTATTTTCATCCGATTGGACACGGTGCCAAAAGCAAACCGGGGATTTAAGGGGAGGGCACTTGCATCTGTACCAAATGCAATATGGACCTAGTAACCAGTTCAATAGCATTTTATAAAAGAATACTACGACACCGGGATTAAGACTCGTGCTACATAAGAATTTCAATAAAACGCGTAACCGCGGTCGCTCGTTAAAAATAGATTACGCTAAGCAATTTTATTTGCATTTACAATCAAACCATACTTTCACCTAGCAACTGTCCGGCTCTTGCGAATCATTTCAATAAATAATTCAAGAGATCCTGACGTTGATTTGTAGAAAATGCAACGTCATATGAACTGAGGCTACAGCAAGGACTTCCGTTCGTACATAATTCATGACATGGCTTTGTTAAGTTCTCTTTATTGTACCTTCTATCAATCAATAGTTTGTTTTCTTTGTTAACGATATAAGGGAAAACTAACGCTTCGAAATGTTTTCGTATTATAATAGCCAGTCATTATGTTGGACACGAACCGAACAGAAATTATCGTCTCACCAGAAAGTAATTGCGATCAGAAAATATTGGGCCTTACTTTAGTTCCAAAAATATAAAGAAACAACAATAATTAAAGTTTTATTTGTTTCATTTAGTAAAAGCAATTTAATGTGACTTGTTTATTGACCATTTACCCACAGTTGAATTCTTGATGTACGAGGTCAATTAAAGATAAATTCAGTCGCTAGTACTGAAGGTTGGAGAGTACACCTACCACAGCCATCGTACTGACCCTAATAGCGACTTAAGAATCAAATGGTATCGGAAAAAGCAAGCAGGGCTTCGCCTTGGATATATACGGATTAATTATTGGAAACAACGGACAGTGGCTTCTGAAATGATTAGACTAATAATAAGCAGAAGCTTATTTAGGTTCATTGAGAAATAAAACATCGAGATAATTAGCTAGAACCGCGTATCGCAAAATTTGAATATCAAAAGGACTGAGCCTTCGGTAGAAGATCCCAGCAAGATGAGTTTCCAAACTGTATTGTGTCTTCGGTGAGACATTCGTCTGAGAGAGCCTGAATGCCATGTACTGAACGTTTGGCCTTACTGAAAATTGAAAATGTGCAATCATACAAAAGGGAACAGAAAATAAATTCGAGGTTGCTACGTTCTGATTGGGGTAACTCCTTCCGCAACATCAAAAGAACTAACTGGGAGAAGTTGTAAGGATAGTCAGTAGCAACCTTAGGCAGGAAACCAGCAGCTTAAGCAGTGCGGAACTACTTGACAGGGAGGTGGAGATGATTTCGGAAACCTTAATGACTGCCCTTAGATCGGCTTGCCCGCTTTTAAATGGGGGTGTGAAGGGTGGTCCGAAGTGGTGGTCAAAGGATCTTGAAATTCTGGGAGGAAAGGCGAGGAGGCTTTTAAAGAAAGCTAAAAAGACTCAGAATGACTCAGCCAAAAAGAATTTAAATCGTCGTTGAACTTCGCCAAGCGAAGTTCATGGAGGAAATTCTGCGAGGAAATAGAATGTATTAACGAAGCATCTAGAATGCGCAGGATCCTCGCCAAGGACCTCAGTGTTCCTGAGTACTTGAGGAGGATTGACGGAAGCTGGACGGAATCGAGTCAGGAAAGGCTGGATCTACTGATGGAGGCGCACTTCCCGGGGTGCATCTCGGAGCTTGGAAACGCTTCTCAGGTAGTAGATCTCCCTGCGGCGGACGCAGCCATTATAAATCGGACAATCTCTCTTGAAAGGGTAAAGTGTGCGGTTATGTCCTTCTCTCCATTTAAGTCTTCGGGAGTGGACGGTCTGGTGCCCATTATGCTGCAGAAAACCATACCACTTATTAGTGCTTCCTTGGTGAGGATCTTTAGAAGTTGTCTAACTCTCGGGTATGTCCCGAAGATGTGGCGTGAAGTCAGGATGATTTTTATTCCTAAGGCTGCCAAGCCAAGCCACACCCTGGCCAAGGACTTTAGACCCATTAGTCTCTCATCGTTTTTGCTGAAAACAATGGAGAGACTGATGGACTATTATCTCAGATGTGTTCTGGACGCGAGAGGCTTCTCAGCTCTCTGTCGAAACGGCCTTACATGAGGTCGTCTCCACGGTAGAAGAATCTTTGAATGTTAAAGAGTATACTCTAGCAGCGTTTTTAGATATTGAGGGTGCCTCCAATAATGTGGAGACGAGTGCGTTCGAGAAGGCATTGAATAGATTGGGTGTTGACTCTTTCATTTCGTGCTGGACTGTGTCGATGCTAGGGGGTAGAATTATCAACTCTTCTTTGGGGGATAGATGTAGCAGAATCAAAGCAACCCGTGGAACCCCACAGGGTGGGGTGCTATCTCCACTGCTGTGGGTCGTAGTGGTTAACGAAATTTTACAGGCTCTATCTTTGACCGGAGTCAAGGTGGCTGCCTACGCGGATGATAACGTTCTGATGGTGAGAGGTAAGTTCCTGGACACCCTGAGCGATTTACTAGAAGTTGGGCTCAAATCCTTGAGCAGGTGGTCTGGTAACTGCGGTCTCAACATCAATCCGGAGAAAACCGACCTTATCCTCTTTACAAGGAAAAAAGACCGAGAATTGAGGCTCCCACGCTTGAGGCAGGCTATTGGATGGGAAGCAGTGTGGGTCACACTAGGATCTTGTCAACTTCCCTGTGTTCCGCCATGCCGGAGCGCACCGACTACAGGACATCGTCTTGAAGTTTTCGATATTCCTATGCTGTGAATATTCCCACCAGACCGGAGTGGCGATCTGGGATCATCGCCCCAGACACGTTTGCTATCTACACTGATGGCTCCAAGACGGAAAGCGGAACGGGCGCGGGAGTGTACTCTTGCGACCTTGACATTATGGAATCGTTTAGGCTACCGGATAACTCGAACGTGTTCAAGGCCGAGATTTTTGCACTGACAAAAGCAGCTGAAATAATTGTGCGAAAACAGTGCGCGAATACAGTAACTATTGATGTTGACAGCCAAGCTGCCATCAAGGCTGTTGAGGCGCACATTACTAAATCCAGGTTTGTGGGTAAATGTAAAAGAATATTGCAGATGGTGGGTATGAATAACAACCTGAAGATTAGTTGGATTCCTGGTCACAGTGACTTCCCCGGAAATGTAAAGGCAGACGAGCTCGCCAGAAGGGGGTTGGAGATGAGCATAGAGCTGGCAGACGAATCGGTACTATGTCCCATTGAATGTGTACAGAGAATGATTGATATTGAAGCGCTCAGACAGATGGAGGATGCTTGGGTGAATCTCTCGGGTTGCCGGCAAGAAAGAATCTGCTGGCCGAAACTTGATAGGAGGAACTCTAGCTTCATTTTGTCTCTGGGCAGGGACATTTGCAGACAACTTATAGGGGTCCTAACGGGACACTGTCCCTTTGGAAGGCATGGAGAAAGGCTGGGAATACCCATGGCTGACCTGTGTCGCTGTGGTGACGAGAATGTTGAACCGACACTGGAGCATCTAGTGTGTGAAAGTCTGGCACGTACCAGGTATCGGTACTTGGGGAAATTATCCTTGACCGATCTATCAGAACTTACGATGATTCCTCTATGGAGAACTACTCTCTTCATAAGGAAAAGCAATATTTAGAATCAGTAGTCCAGATTTATACGAGGGGACCACAATAAATCCACAGTGATCTCTCGTGATGGACTGTGGCACAATGCTTCAGTCCACCATTCTCAACCTAACCAAAAATAAGTTCTCATTCCGGGAGAAAAGGAATGGACTTATAATTTAAGCCCGTCGGACACATCTCAAGAGGCTGATTTACGAGCGGAACGATACAAGGTGAAATTTAGCTTGAAACTAGGTGAAATATTGACGGAAACGTTTTAACTTTGATGGAGATGCTGCCCTTTCTCGTACACAGTGTTAGCAATAGTTTATTCAATTCAGAGGTGGTCGAACGTGCACCGAGTTGCAGCAAAAATTTGGCTGATGGCAGAATGAACATGGCCGTAGGAAATTCACCATCGACGCCATCCATGCTGTGATGAGAATTGGCGTGATGCGACATCCGGTGAAAGGTAGAAAAACGGCGATAAGAAGTACTGCGCAGTAGTAACGCTTGTCAAGAATGCCTGAAATTCAGAGAAATGGTTAAATCTGTCCCACAAGAGTCAGCGAGCAACGATACAAGAATCATTATCCTTCAAAAACGCGTCGATAGGGAACACGACATACTGACTATATAAACCGAACGATCAACGAACCTAATTATTTCCCCGATCAGCCGTTCAACAGATGTAGAAATATTTAAATTTCAAATCCTTATTCTAATACTGGATAAGCTCCGTCTGTCTTTATTTTATCCAGAAGCCACTTCAATATTGTCTTTTTGGTTTTCCGTGATTCAGGTCAGCTTTATCTAGCAAACTTCATGGGGTCACATATCTTCAGTGTGGTACCGTTAAGCACAGCGAATATGAACATTCGAATATGGCAAACATCGCAAAGTGCTACTCACTGGGACTTGACATCAGGTAACAAGCATTCAATGCTACCCATGCAGAACAAAAAAAACAGGAAAGAACGGGGAAAAAATCAACGTCTGGATACCTTAAATTAAGCAGATATCAGATTCGAATCCTAGTGGAAGCTCTAAGTGGACACTGCTATTTCTGGGAGCAAGATATGCCGAATTTACGATGAGGTAAACGACACAGACGCGTATTCTCTGTTTATGTGGGGGACTGGAATATAAAAGACTTCGCCTGTTCTGTAAATTTATATGAAACCATCGGAGTTCTTCGACAAATTCTGTGCTTCATTGACAAAAAAAAACTACAGGTAACTGAAGCAATCGTAATAATAGGCTTTAGTCACAGAGCAATGGATGTCACTGATCGAATTATCAGTTGCTTATTTCTTAATTTGCAAATACCGTCCTTTAAATTTGCCAACATCGGATCTTGCCCTCTTCAATAGTATTTCTCCGATCGGATTTGGACATCACGATCGTCCCTTAGTCCGATCTGGGTTTCACAAACACTCAGAACATTTTCCTACCCTTGAGCGAATATAAACTAAAATGTTATTTACACTCCAGTCAGAGTCGGAAACGTTAGGCCTGCCAACCATAAATTCAACGAGTCAGCATGAAAAATTATGATCAAAAAAAATTCCAATCTATTCCAAAGACATTATTTTTATCCGTCACTTAGGTCAGTTCCATTTGATATTCATTTAACAGCTTCAAAATATCTGACTCAGCGGAGGTACACAGTTTCAATCGGTTCGCAATTTTGCGTCATCATTTTTTAAAGCATGGCGGCTAGCAACAGCCTAAAACTACACGGAAATATTTAACATTCGAAAAAAAACCTAAGCAGAAAAACTGTGAAGGTCGTACACATCTGGTTTTTGGTCGAACTCAAAACCTAGTTTGGTCAGTTTCGTCACTACTATTCCGTCGTCTCGTTACTTCCACCCAAAAACGATTCGGATTTTTGCCTTGACGTCAACAATTTTAAAACAACAAAGTGGTTGAACTTTTGTGATATAACCTGGCAGTCAAGTCACATGACTTCGTGCCGTTAAGACGTATTCGAACTAAAAAAAACCCCAACACGCTAAAGATAAAAACGCGATAAATTCCTCAACGATTTTTTTTTTCATTCTAAAAATACCAACGTAATTGAGGAAAACCGTTTACAATGAAATTATGAACAAGGCGGCTAAAATTATGAATAAGGCTATAAAAAGACTCGGAAAGTATTGGTCATGGTCAATAGTGGGCAATAAGAGGCTTCACGATTCATTGATAAGAAAGTCCTCTGTAAATAATTTAAAAAAAAATGGTTTAGTCTTAAATACAAAACAAACTTACCGCTTGTGCCCATTTCGGAAAATACCATTTTGAACTGACTAATCTGTGCGTGTGTAGAACTCCATCGACGACTTTTCTTTCGACAACGTCCGTTCCAATAACTGCCGGATTCATAGGATTTGGATATTTCCGCCATGCAGCTTGTGCTACTGTTTCCCACGGATGGCTGTAAGAAAAATGTATAAATAGAAATTCCGATTAATTTTTCGATTGCAACTTTGCAAGATTCTAAGCAAAAATATTCAAACGGTTGGTTCGTTTGTTGGTACAACAATTAGAGCAAAATATTTTTGCTAACGTTATCACCTTGACATCACTCTACGTCAATCTACGGAACTACAGAGACAATGCGATTTATTTCACTGTTGCGATAGTGGAAAAAGAGCATTCACTCAGCGAATGTAAAATAAAAATAAAAACTTATAATTAGAAAAGATATTGTAAAAGATTTTCAATGTCGCAATGGACTTTGCGCGCCAATATTCATTCAACATTTTTGAAGTTTGACGGTCTTCTTCAACGAGAGATGACCGTTTTATCGTCGCTTTTTCTTTTCGAAATTGACATCTTTACGGTGTTGAACTAAAACAAGAGCTGAGGGGAGGAGAAAGGTACTGTCTGGCTGGAGCTGCCGACCGTCGCGGTTAGCAGTAACTGCCGGCAGTAGACTACTACTGCTTCAGGCAAAATCAAGCTGTCCTGTCTGTTTGCGACAGCTCGGCAGTTGACGGCTTTTGCCTGAAGCAGTAGTCTACTGCCGGCAGTTACTGCTGACCACGACGGTCGGCAGTTCCAGCCAGACAGTACCTTAAGAAGTAGTAAAATTAAAAGAAGCAAATCTAGCTTCGAAAAAAGCAGCTACAGACGATAAGGGATCAAGTAGTGCTTCTTCGATTCGCTCGTGAACATGGTTGAGGATCGATCAATGACGCTCAGTTTTGTTTTCGGATAAAAACAAAATCTGCTTATACTGTAGTGACAGAAAGGATCAGTTCTTTGGGAGAGCTGGTGAACGGGACTCAATGAGTTGTGGAACAGGTTCCTAGATCGGGTCGGTCGAGATCTCGTTCTAAGCAGACAAACCCGGTTTTCATCGAAGAGGATGTTTGACGACTCATCGAAACATCCGACAGGCCCTAGAGGAGCATGGAAGCGACAGATAACCAGCCATTGGGGGAGCAGGTTAAAGTCTAGAATTTCTATCGAAACTTGTCGCCAAGAGATTGCCTTTTTTCGGTCACCATCAAAGATGCGGTGTAGTTGACGATATGAAGTAATTATTGACCGCTTTTAGCGCTGTTGTTTAGATTAGATTGGAAATAGGGGTTGGTATGGTTAACCTCTGTAACTGCAGCCACAGTTGGGCTTATTGTGACGTACCCCCGGATTGACTATGATTCCTCTTCAATCCCTGCGCTTTCAATGAAGCTTAGTATTTTGCGAAGAGGAATGGTCTGGAATTCCGATGGGTCCATGAAACCCTGACCGAAGTGACGAAGTCTTTTGTGAGCTAAACTCTCACATTCACAGAGGATATGCTCTGATGTTTCTTCTTCGTCATTGCATATTCTGCAAATTTTAGTCTCAGAGAGACCAATCCTATTGAGATCCTTCCTCATGTGACAATGTCCAGTCAGAGCTCCCACTAGGGTTCGGGTCTGATATCTGCTTAATTTTAGATAATCAGATGTTCTTTTTTCCGAATGCTTTGGTATAAAAAGCTTTGAGTGCCTGTTGCCCGGTGCCAAGTCCCAGTAAATGGCACTTTGCGATTTTTGCCACATTCGGATGTTCATTCTGGTTGTGCTTAAAGAATACTTAATGGTATACATTTATAAGAAATCTATGAGGTCGTAGATTTTGATCATGCGTAAAATTAGCACAAAAATCTACTTTTTACAACTGTACAAAAACGACAGAAAACATGAATTGCATTCATATGGCTTTTACTATTTTATTAAAAATAATACAGGTGTATACACAATTGTGTTTTGGTTCACAATTTACCAGCGTTTATTTTGTATTCTTTACCGGACCTTGGTTTAATCTCGTTTCTTGAATTGTTTTAAAATAAATTGAAATGCTTAACTTTTTGTTGAAACCGTGGAGCAAATATGTAGCTCAATTTTCCAGATATTTATTCAACAAGTTCTGGATACAATAATACGAACTGATAAATTAGCTTACATCTTCAGACTAGAAAGCTGTAGGATGAAAAAAGACGATTTCTTGGATCAGAAATCATGAAACTGAACCGATTCCGACTTTGGGGAGAATGATATCGTTCTTAATATGCGAATAAACTAAGATTTTCCGTCATTACGCTATTAGTGGTCCTCTCATTACGCCGGCAAGCTCCAGTCTGTACATAAAAACCCAGAAAGAATTGTAGATGGGAGGAAGACAAAGATTTCTGCACACTGATCGGTTTTTCTAAAACAGTAAGCTTTCTTTTAATTCTCTGTAAAAATTCGAAATCATCAGCATCAGCTCCCAAAGACCTTCAAACAGTATAAACTCATTTTGACTGAAGACACTCGAAAATATCGTGGCAATTGAAGCAAACCATCCTGGTGAACTTCTCGCTTCATAACAGCCAACATGCATACCAGAGTGAAATCTACGCAAACTGAGCCGACTGAGTTTGTTGGGAAGGTTACAGGGGCACCGGACTATCAGCAATATGCACTTGGATTTTTTTTTATTTACGGAGGTTTTGACAGGCCTACCATTGAGTCAATTGAAGGAATACTCGGTGATAGACTGGTTGGGCCAACAGTTTTTAGGTGGATCATGTCGATGTTACTTAATGTTACTGCTGTTCAGCTTGGGAGTGATGTTATCATGGTCAAGGCGGCAAGGAGGGGTGTTTTTCCACCTATGTTGAAATTTATTGGCGGACTCCTTGCTGCGTAAACTTAATGAAACAGGGTATCCGTCCCTGGTCTTTGTTGCTAGGCTTGTGGTAAGTGCATGAGCACCTTCAAGTTTCTCAACGTGACGTGGGACTATAATTGGCTTCTATGTTGGCCTAAGCACCGATACCGTTGCCACACTAATGGTGGCACTTTTAATAAAGGCAATTCGACAATTTCTATTTTCAAGGACCAGCTAATAGCTAGCACGAAAACTTGAAGAGATTATCGTTGATAAATGGCAATCTCTGATTAGCGTTTTACGAAAAAAAAGAAGAACAAATCTAACCTAGCAACTGCCAATGCCGTTGCTTTCGATTTACATTTCTCGCTCGCTATTCAGATTGTCTCAACCGATTTCGAACAATTTTTAAGCAGTACGTTCCGACTACAAAACATTTCGAGTTTCAGTTCTAGCTGCTTCGCTTATCAGTACGCCACATTTGTTCTTATCGCCGTTTTGATGTGTCAAGTACAATATTAAATTGTTCCCAGATGATATTATGGACTATGTACACTTTTCTATTTCATGACTTATTACTTTCACTGAGTCATCTGATTACGAACGTCCAGGTACTATAAAGAAAAACTATTACAGTCTGTACATGTGGCTGTATTTTCTGTTTGCATGAATTGTATGTAAAAGATTGACGTCGTTCGTTTGAAATGAAATGCGCAATATGGGAACTGGTGAAATGAACGACTTAAATTGCTCTCATTTAAAGAGTTTTGGTTCGGCAAGCTCTGAGTACATTTACAATTGGAGCAAAGCGGTTTTGCTGGACTTTTGAGGAATTTTATTTTGTCGTTTGACAAAAGAACTATAAATAAAGCGACGCATAATTTAATCTTATCAAATTCTGATAGCAAGTCGATAATGAAATAAAATCAAAATTCAAGGAGAAGAATTTCACCTTTGATCGATAAAATAATATACATCGCGTCATTGAAAGCAATTGGAAATCAAGGGAAACATTTCTTATCGAATGGACAATTTCAGAAAATACAGGGAGATTCACAAACGATCAACACAAATAATTGTCGCAGTAAGAATAAATCACAGAAGCCCGAATTGTTTAATATGCCGAAGAATTTTTTCGTATCGATTTGTCGGATGGTGGAGACGGCAAGAGATGATTCAAAAATTTGAATTAGTACTTAATAAAATGTAAAGCGTAAATGGGCTCTTCAATTTCGTAGGCATTGATAAGTAACACTCATACATAACACACTCATAACAGAACTATGACCCGCGATGAAATGTAATAAAACAAATTTGCAAAAAAAAACAAAACTATGCCGATCCTATTCTGCTGACGGCAGACAAAAAGTGATCGATTAAGAGAAACTCGTCCGAAAATTGACATTAAAATTGTACCGAAGCGGATTAAAAACCACTGCGAAAGCAAAAGGACAGTGGCAGAGAAAAATTCCGAGATCGAAACAAGTAACCATTCAGCTTGAGTTTGGTGAAGAGTATCGTACGAAGGGTTTACTGAACTAAATTTTCGTTAAGGGTTTGAAACACGTGCCACCCACTACGAAAGGGATTAGAGAAGGTGTAGGTAACAAATAGTGAAGTCCCGGTTTTAGACCATTGGACAATCAGCCTGGACAGTGGCTAATCGCGCTAGGTCTACATGGTCTTGCCTTATCGCACTCCTACGAAAAAAAAATAATATCAGAGGCACCGATAGTTTCACTGTGCTGTTATTGACCCATGCCATACAGAAACTGGAATAGGTTAGGTTAAGTGGGTGGCTATTTGCATAGACCACTATCTGGATCCGTTGTGATCCCACTGCTCCATGGCAATCTGAGTCTATCTGACCACGGCTTTTTGCCCACAGTAGCTAATTTTCAAGAACAAAGGTTAGACCACGGTATTGCTCTGCCATATTTTTCCGTGATTAGGATCTCGATTAGCTTGTATATTCTTGTTCTAATAATTTCCAGATATGCCCCTTTCCCTTCAATATGATGTCCTCGTTGTATTCCGTAAGAGCTACTTTTTGTGTTCCTAAGATTTTGTTCACATTGACGTCTACTACGCGATTGTTACCTCTGGCTTTCCCCCCGACAGGACTTTTGTATTGCGGATCTCGTCTGATATTATTTGTATACCTCGTATTACGTATGGATCCTGTCGAAGCTTCTTAGAGATGCGTCAACCATGGATTCCTGTAGATTATACCGAATACAATGTGCCATAAGAGTCCCATTGGAGTCATGCCAGTTGTGTATTTTTGTATTCAAAAATTTATTTATTTAGAGGTGTTTCTACGGTCGAGATAAAAATTGGCAGAGCGTGGACGACCTGTTGCTCCATATGGCGTTCGTTACTTGCGTACTTTTTTTTAGTCTGTAGTTCAGCGGAACGCGATCAATTGATTGATTGATAACTTGGTAAAGTACGGAACAGTTACGCTGGAATTTCGGACCTTGTTCGAAGCGTGATGAGATCGTGAATTGATCGTACCAGATCTTAATTCAATTTAAATTGCTTAATGGGTTTTGTCACATGCTTGATTAAAGATTGTTTCTTCTCAAATTCGCAGAATCGAGACGTGCTCTTTAGGAAGATTTAGCTGGACATAAAATTAAGAGCCAATTTTGCTTTTTCATTGAGAAGTTTGGCCAAGATTCTACCAACGAAGTGCAAGCTACGCGAAATTTCCAAATATGGGCATCCACTTGGTGACAATTTATGACTACGAGTCTAATCCGGTCCCAAGCCCGGTTGAGAAAGGAGGAAGCATGGAGTTAACCTGAATGGCCAGTAACACCAGTGCGTCTTAGGGAATAGACAAGAACTCCAACATGTCATTTAGCTGAATACGACCACCCTTTTCCCACCAGGGTGTTATAAATAAGTAGGTCTGGCCCTCCACGTCGGGGGTTGGGCAAGGCGCCGACAACGCATCACCGAAAAAAAACGCTGTCCAGAAACCTGAAGAACAGCCTCGGAAAGGATTGATTACACGGCAACGACCCCGCAAATAAAAAATGCCCTACTATTTTGGATCTTGGAATATTCGATCCTTTTTTTTGGACAGGAGCTCTGAAAGAGTTCCTCGCAGAAGTGGCAAAACAAAACATCAATATAACTGCCCTCCAAGAAACGAAATGGCTCGGTAACGAAATCATGGACATGTCAAGATTGTGACAAGTGGAAAACTGTCGGCAAGCAGAGAGTTTGGAGTCGCTTTTGCCGTTGACAAAAAATTTAAACAGCAGGTCACGACTTTGAAACCAGTGAGTATAAATTGTGTGCAATACGAATAAAAACTAAATTTTTCAACGTTTGGTTGATCAACGTCCACGCATCAACAGAAGAGAAGGACCACCCTAAAGACCTAGAACCTATGATTCACTGCCCTCGAATGATTTAAAAATTTTGTCAGGAGATTTTAAAGCAAAAATCTGGAAGGAGGCTCAAAGAAATAACAGGAGGGAAGAAGTCTTTTACCGTGTGGACGACCGCAAGCTGACTATCCGACTTCATACTGGCCTACGTTGGCCTCAACATGTTATTTGGTGGGTAAAAAAGAAAAGCACCGATCAGAGAATTCTTTAAGATCAAGCAGGAGCTGAATAACGGCGTTTTTTTATAATAGATTTAGTCCCTTCATGCGAAATGGGCGATTCCTTCACAGCTCAAGAGTTGGAGAAGAATTCCCCATTTGGGTACACTTTCTCAGCTTCTCAATGAGCTGGAAAAATTTTCACCGTATCGACACACTCATGCATGTATGTCGACATTGGGCTCAATGTCCAATCAAATTACCTTAACCCAAAGGTGCTCCTCAGTCGGGATTTTTTGTTTTTATACATTTTAGGAGCCTCCTGTTGATAGCTTTTTTCGAAAATTTTACTTATCGTATTGATTAAAGCTATTGGTCGATAGTTATTCGGATCTTCGTTTGAAGGTGTTTCATAGATGGGAGAGATCAGTGCTGTTTTCAAACAAGTTGGAAACGTTCCTTTGTTCAAATGGTTATTTATATCTATGCTAAGGGGGGTTGATATGATTGAACTTAGTGTTTTTATATCATTTGTTATTATACCATCGATACCGGGGGCTATGTTGGACTTGAGTTCAGCAATGATGTTTTCCACTTCATTAGCATCCGTTGGAAAAAGAAACATTGTATTCGATGCCATAGGACAGCAGATCTACAGAAAATTCTCCGCATTACTTCAGTTTTGTTACGAACACTGCCGTCAATACCACTAGCTTTCCAGATTGTGCTCCATAATTGCCTAGGATTCCCGTCTATTTTTGCTAATTGCACATTATAATATTTTTCCTTGGCTCGGTAACGAAATCATGGGCAACATCATCAGCGACAGCGAAGAAATTAAAATGAGATGGGCTTCCTACTTCGAACATCTTCTCAATCCCACTCCATCAGCACCGATTACGACCGATAACATCTCAATTGAGGTTTCAACTGACGAAGAAGAACCATCATCGACACTACCCACACTAGACGAAATCAAAGCAGCCCTATGTGACCAGAAACTAAACAAAACGCCGGGAATTGACGAAATACCAGTTGAACTTCAGAAGAACGGTGGAAACTGTGTCGTGGCAATACTACACAAAATGATATGTGAAATTTAGACAGAGGAAAATATACCCGACGATTGGCGAAAAAGCATTATATGTCTAATTTATAAGAAAGAAAGGAGACAAACTCTGCTGTGAGAACTACAGAGGAATATCATTGTTGTGTACGTCCTACAAAATACTGACAAAAATAATTGAACGTCGTCTTAAGCCCTATACTAACAAAACAATTGGCGAATCTAGCAAGGTGGATTCAAAACCGAACGATCTACAACAGACCAGATATTCTCGGTGAACCAGGTGCTTGAAAAATGCTGGGAATATAACACAGATGTGCACCAAATCTTCGTAGATTTTAAACAAGCATATGACAGTATCGACAGGAGGGTACTGTACCAAATCATGCTTGATTTTGGAATTCCACCAAAATTAGTCCGACTAACGAGACTCACAATGACGAACACTGAATCCTAAGTAAGAATACAAACCGATTCCACAACCAGCTTTCGAACGGCATGTGGTTTAAAGCAAGGAGATGGTCTAGCCGCCATTCTTTTCAACCTGGCACTAGAGTATGTCATCCGAAAAACCCCAGTCGACAACAATGGGACACTACTATTCAAGTCCACCCAACTAGTAGCATACGCTGACGATATAAGCATCCTCGCAAGATCCTTCCCTAGTGCTAAGGAGGTATTTGTCATTCTTGGCTCCGCCGAAAAAGAAGTCGAGTTACGCATAAACGAAAGTTAAACAAAACTAATGACGCAAACAAGAAAGAGAACGCCAATCAGACAGAATGTGAAAATTGCGGAGTATAATTTGGAGTGTGGACAACTTCATATATCTCGCAAAAGACGGCAACGAAATGGACGAAATCAAACGACGGATTATGCTAGCAAATAAAACGTATTATTCGGTACTTCCAATAATGAAATCCAAGAAAGTGCACAGGAACAATAAGCTGCGAATATATGTTATGGCAGCGAAACGTGGACATTAACGCGAACTTCCGGAAAAGCAGTTAACGCATTCGAAAGAAAGGTCATCCGAAAATTTTTGGGACCCGTAACGGAAGGAACGGACTGGCGAATAAGATACAACCAAGAGCTGTATCAACTCTTCAAGGAGCCAGAAGCTTCAACGTTCATCAAACAATGTAAACTGCAGTGGGCTGGCCATGTGGAGCGGATGGAAGACGGAAGAATCTCCAAGCGTGCTCTTAAAGGCAAAGCGAGTGGTAACAGGGCAGTAGGCAAACCACGCAAGAGATGGTAAGACTCGGTTGATGAAGACAGCAAAGCCATCTTAAAAATTAGCAGCTGGAGGACGCGGTCTTTGGATCGAGACGATTGGAGGCGACAACTTCAGGAGGCCAGGGCCCGACTTAGGCTGTCGCGCCATTGATGATGAAATCCAGTGATAGCCAACGAAGGCAAATGTCCACATATTGGCACATATGTAAGGGCATTAGACAGTAAGCCGATCGATTCTAAACGCCGGCGATACAAATTAATAACGTTTGGGTCCATTAACGGCATTGAGAACGTCCTTGAAGCTGAATGCAGGAGTTCATCCGAGGTGACTGGCTGATTCTTCCGCTGAGTCCACGAAAAAATTTCTTAGTTTAATTGGCTCTTGGTTGGCATGGTGAAGGGCGAGTTCTTGGCTTCTCGAAGAGACGACCCAAATATAGCCTAACAATGCTTTGGCAGGAAGGCGTTAATTTTTTGAAATTTAGTTTTCAGGAAATCAGGTCAGGAAGGCCTTTTGCCGAACTGGATTAAAAGATGGAGAGAGTTGTGAAGCGGAAACTGGGCCAGAATCCAAGAGAAGGCGGTCGACCGTTTTATGCAACGAAAAGCCGAGACTGACAAGTAACTCAAAAAGTGTGTTGGATTTTGAAGGGGCTCGTAAACAGCGGAAATTTTTACATCAAAGTTTTTGGATGCGACATTAAAATTTTACGTTTTGTTGTGCAACAAAAGTTGCGCCTCTCTTTCGCTTTCAATTGAAATCAATTGCCAGTCACACGCGAACAAAATTCCCGAATGAATCATTGCATAACCAGGCCGCTTCTTGACTCCATCGCTCGTTATCTAACAGCTTTCGATTTATCGTGCCCCGAAAACCTTTCCGCCGACCCAGACACAACTTTTCACCCGCTAGTTTTTGACCGATAGCAGCACGCAGCAACCTCGTGAAACGGCGCAAATTCTCCGCCGCTCAAACTAAAGATCAGCTGGCCGTGAATTATCAACA
Source organism: Beris morrisii (assembly GCA_951812415.1). Taxonomy (NCBI): domain Eukaryota; kingdom Metazoa; phylum Arthropoda; class Insecta; order Diptera; family Stratiomyidae; genus Beris; species Beris morrisii. The sequence goes on from OX638311.1 coordinate 25,322,567, forward strand.
AAAGCGACATTTTCGCATTCGCTCGAAACGATTACATCACACAAACCCCGAGTCCAGACGGGAAAAATTCCAATGAAAATCGTCCGCACAATTGAGGTTATGGCGGGCGGACAAGGTTGGCGGTCGTGCCGCGCACAAAACGCCCACAAAAATGTTGGCACTCGTGTCCTTGAAAAGCATTTCAATTGGAAATTGAACTTGAAATTGGCGGCGACAGAAATACGTTGCGAAAAATCCGCAAAGATTTTCCCTACTTACTTGAAGGTGTGCTCCGACGTCCAAATCTTCATTTTCCGTTCTCCTTTCTTTGTCCGGGCGCCAAGCAGTAAACTTACGAAATTCTCGATTAATTTTTTGCGCACACACGACACTCGAATTTTTGCGATTACGACAAACACGTTTTGAACTCGTCCAGCGGTAGAAGAAAACTGAAAAGCGAGACGAAAACGAACCAGAAATTCGGACGGAAACGAGGTTTTTTCTTTCGTTTTTGTTGTTGTTGGGTTTGTTGCAACGAAATGGAAATTTTCGATGACGTTTCCAGCGATGGACTTTGGAATCGGAATAAAAGTCGCGCACTTTTTCGATGTTGCGAGAATTTTCCGTGAATCGAATTATGTATTCCACACGAAGTCGGGCCGCGGTATTTTTCTTTGCGATTTTCCGCCGCACAGTTAACGTTCGTGCGATTCGCGTGCCTCTTAAAACCTGAAAAGACCAAAATTTCAGCTGACTGCTAGTGGAACGTTGGTTATGCAGTGCGCACGATAAACGTCAAATAAACCCCCAAGAAAACCCCAACCAAAGAAGACCGAAAATTTCCCAATATCCCGACGAAAGTGGACAGCTGATTTTTTTTTAAATTGGTTTTTTTTTACTATTTATAAATAAAAACGGTAAATAATTGGTCTATAGACTATGAAAGAAATATTAATAAATAGATGAATTGCAAAATAAATAAAATTCACGTTGATTTGCGTGCGAAAAAAGAAAATTTTCCGTTGAGATTAATTTTTTTTTGTTGTTGACGTTTCTCGAGGAAGTTGCCATGTTCCCAATTTTTTTTTTTATCAAGGAACACATACAAATATTTTCTTTTTAACTTTACCGCAACATAATGCAAACAATTTGCTTTTAAGCCGGAAAAATTGAATTAAAATTACATTTTGTTGGGTTCATTCCAACGGTCGCATAAACCAACACGGAACTGTTATATTCGCATCAGGCAAGCCTAACCGAAAAAAATTGCACTGTCAAAAGTTATGCCGCTAAAGCGCAAATACCCACAGTGCTTCGTAGAATTCGTTAAATTAAACTGAAAATAGGACACAGACGCACTAAACGCATAACAAGTTGAACGCCGGTTAGAACGCTTCGCTAGAATGGCAACGGAAGCGCCCAGCTCGATCGACGTGAGCGTAAGTAAATCGTTGGATAACGCCAACTACGAGGTTATGTTTATGTCGTGCCGGGGGCTTAAATTATTCTCGCAACTTTCAGGACTACCAGTTCAAATTGCACGACCGTTTGGCGATTTTCGGGACTACCGATCAATTGCGAAGTAACGTGACCTTGCTGGCGACATCGAGTCCGTTCGGGCTGTTGTTCCTGGGCAGCCAGACAAAGGCCGAAATTAAGGGTGAGTGTGACCGTGATTCGATCGAATTTCATCGGTTTTCCTATTCAATCGGCGCCTGCTGTTTTCAGTTGTCCAATTGCAAAGATTCGTCGACGCAAAAGAGACGGGACAGGAAGTCTTAGCACGTGTTGTTCCGTTACCCGGAGTCCCGCACAATATTTCCGTAAGCAGCGATGGAAGTCTCCTGGCCGTCAACTACACGCTGAACGGTTCGGCCTTGCTCGCAATTTACAGTGTGCCGTCGTTCATGTCAGCGGTAAGTAGAATGCGGGCCGTTATCGCAGAGGAAACCGTTTAAAATTCGTCGTAAAATTCCAGGGGATTATCTGCAAAAATCTTATCCGGATTACGGCCGACGATAACGTTCAGGCGCTACAGATTCTCTGGAATCCGGTGATTGCGGATACGTTTGCTCTCGTCCTGAGCAACGGATCGCTTTCCGTTTACAATTTAAAGGATGCCGCGTTCGAATTTCATTCGATCGATAAGCAGGAACAGGCGAAATGTGCCTGTTGGAGTCCGAAAGGGAAGCAAATCGTTGTTGGCTTTCCGGCGGGAAAGTTGGCACAGTACAAGCCGGATTTGAAGTTGGCGCGAACTATTTTGTGTCCGCCGGTTATTCATGAAGGACCGTTCGACACGATCGCTGTGCAGTGGCTGTCTACGTATCAGTTTGCGGTTGTTTTCTTGCAGCACGGCGAGGACAGGTCACCGGGTGAGTACGGGCGGGATGGTTTCTGTTTTTGTTTTTTTTTTTAAATTGTAGCGTTCAATTTTGTCGGCCGGGCCGTAAAAGCATTCATAGTTCTCAAATTGGGACAAATGGCGGGGCAAATGAAGGCGGCACGATTTTCGGCTAGTCAAAAGCTCGCCTACCGCAGAAGGAAATCTTTAGACACAACCCTTCACGAGGTGGAAGGGTCTATAGAATCTAGTATGGATTGTTAGCATTCCTAGATATTTATTTATTTACGGGTGCAAGACCCTCGAAGGAAAAATACAGCTTATATATATAAATGTAAAAGAGAATGAAATAAAGTAAAGAACATAAATGTGTACAAAAAGAAGAAGAAAAACAAAGACTAAAAGTAAATGGAAATAATTTTAAAAACTAAATAAGAAAGGAAAACATGCGATCATAATTCTATTTAATGTTTGTACAAAATATGTCCAACATAGTTGAATGCATGTTAGCAGTTCTCATTAAGCGAGTGGCCGGACTATTAGCATAACTAGTTTCATGATGAGCGATGTAAGCGGTTGAGCGTGACGCATGGCTTGGAACCCGGAGATTTAAAGATTCGAGAAATTCCGAGCAATCCAACCTATCATTAACAATTTTGAATAAGGCTATTAGCTCATATCGCTCACGTCGTTTAGACAGTGGCTCCAGATTCAAGGTAGTCATAATCTATTGTTTCAAGAGGTATGCGAAGTTTAAAGGCAATGTACCGCATGAATTTGTGTTGAACAGTTTCAATATGGGCAGAGTGAATATGAAAAAAAGGGTTCCAGATGACATATAAATATTACAGATGTGGACGCACCAATGAGCAATAAAGAATGTTTAGAGAATAGATATTATTGAAGTCTTGACTATTGCGTATAGCGAAACCCAGCTTTCTCCGAGTTGAATTGCATATTCTTTTATAGTGAGGTACAAATGTCAATTTAGAGTCAAGTAATAGACCCAAGTCTTTAACAATATCAACCTCTGGTAACAGGCAAGTATTAAGATAATAATTACTATTGACGCGCTCACGACGTCTGCTGAAGGCAATGTAATTACACTTGGAAATGTTCAGTGGAAGACGATTTGTGATACACCAATCATACAAGCAATTAAGATTATTTTGAAAAATTCTACAATCGTGTACAGTGTTTATAATTTTATAAATTTTTAGATCATCCGCGAATAACAAAAAATTTACGTTGACGAATATATTAGATACATCGTTAGTAAAAACAAGAAAGAGTAGAGGCCCTAAATGCGATCTTTGTGGTATTCCTGATATTACGAGAACAGGTTCCAAATGAGTAGATTTTATATTTACAATACTAGTGCAATCATGGAGGTAATCACGTATCCAACTCAGAAGATCGCCAGAGATGCCTAAGGCGTGAAGCTTCGAAACGAGTAGGCAGTGATCAACTTTGTCGAAGGCTTTAGAGAAGTCGGTGTAGATTACGTGAACCTGGGATTAGTTTCCATTGCATGTGCAATAGTCTCAACATAGGGCAAGAGATTAGTCATTGTAGACTTCCGTTTCTGAAAACCATGTTGGTGAGGGGTGATTTCTCAGCAATGGTGTTAATAAGTTCGTGACGATTGCATCAAAAATTTTGGAAAGGACCGATTGGATTGAAATGGGCCTGTAGTTGTGAACATTGCATTTATCATTAGACTTATGAATTGGTATAATAAATGAAGTCTTCCACAATTCAGGAAAAAGACCCGAACGTAAAGATAAATTTAAAAGGATCGTAATGGGTAACGCCAAAAACTGACGACAGTTAAACAGAAACAATGGTGGGACACCATCGGGTCCCATACCTTTAGATGTATCAAGAGTATCAAGCATCGAAGTGACATCTGAGATGACAACATTTAACGACGACAAACTTAGGTTATAGCTGCCCAGTGAGGATAAATTCGGCACGGCAGATGGAAGAGTGCTATTATTGGAGTACACACTGGAGAAATACTTAGCAAAGAGGTTTGCAATGCTAGAAGGATCAGATGAAGTAATATCATTCGCATATATACAGGATGGAAGAACATTCTCGGACCTAAGTGCATTAACGTAGTTCCAGAATACCTTAATGTTATTGGAAGAGATATTAGCTTCAATGTTGCTAGTGTATTCAATATAACAGGATGCCTTTTTAGCTTTACAGAGACCGCGTAAGCGTGAGAATTCCAGGTAGTCAGTTTGGGAAAGCGATACCTTATATTTAGCATGTGCTATTTTTTTGTCCTTGATAAGTTGACGCAATTGCGCGTCGTACCAACGAGGATATAACGAACTAGAAATAATTTGAGAAGGGACTAAATCATCGATAATATTATAAAGAACGCCATAAAATCTAGAAACAGGTTCATTAATATCTACCATATCGAGTAAGAGCGGCCAGTCGATTAATTAGAGCTGTTCACAGATAAAATTATAGTTGGCAATTTTAAAATTATAGGAAGCAAAGTGATGAATGTGAGCAATATTAGGGATTGAATTTAAATTTATGTTTATGTTGAGGACTGGATGGTACATTTTATCATGCGGCAGCAATACGTCGTGCGATGAAACCACTTCAGGCGGTGGTGAAAGATTAGGAAATACCAGATCAAGTAGCTTCCCTTTTGCGTTGAAAATGCGGTTGCTTTGAGTAAAATTAAGATCGCAGAAATGGTCAATAAGAGCACTGCCCGTGCCATTAACACTGGATTCATACCAGTTAAGGAAGGCCCAATCAACTTCTGGCTGGTTGCAGTCTCCAATGATCAGGATATCCGCAAATGGAAAGCTGTTAACTATGCCTTCGATAAACTGGCAATGGCTGGTGTAAAACTCAGCTGATGATGGTGGCATGTATACACATCCAATAAATAATTTGCGTTGGCTGAGGCTGAGTTCAACGAAGATATCTTCCACATCGTTTGAGGAATTTATCAAAAGTTTGGCAGAGTAACAATTTTTCACAGCAGTAGGCAAACGCCACCTCTGGACTTCGTACTCCGAGTATGGCACCGATCCAAGCGGAATACATTGTAGTTTGAAAATCCAAGTTCACTGGTTAGGATATCGTCATCCAACCAAGTTTCTGTGAGAATGATGGCATCGAATTCTCTGTTTAATAAGCTCAAGCGAAGGAGGAGTAGCTTGGTTGTCATGCCCCTGACGTTTTTATAATAAATCAGGAACACCTTATCCGCTTCCTGCAAAGGGGTTGAGTATGTATCATGAGCTACGTGGAGTCGGTGATCGCTCCTGGTAACCCGTTTTTTGGTCGGTTTTTAAGGGGTCGAATTTTATTCGCATATCGAGGTGGCTTTCCACAATGTGTCAGTGGAACCTATTCTGGTAGCTCTTAAACAGTATTCGCATAAAGGAGGGTGTGCCGAGCATTAGTTTGCTGGAGACCAGAATCTTGAGTGGAGAAATAAAGCATCGAGGGGAACTAGTGGAGTTGGAAGCAGGAATAAAGGTTGTAGCCTACGCGAGCGACATCCAGTACTCGTTAAAAGCAAACTTCTGGGCATTTTGAAAATAGAACGTCGCACTATTAGCCGGTGGGCTTGAATGTTCGGCTTGGGTGTGAACGCTTCCAAAACTTCGACACTATTCACTAGAAAACACAAAATTTCGGATTTCAACCAAGACTCCATGGTGTGGAACTTGATTTGCCGAAAAAACCTAAATATTTGAATCTAATTCTGAATAGGAGCTCAGATCCAGTTCTTCGTAGAGAAGCGATTCCATCGTCCAAATTTTATTTCTGAACGAAAACTACGTTTGGTATAGGGTTTCCAAACGGCCATCAACAAACCCGAACTTGCGCACGTTGCCAAAACCTACGCTATTTTCGTGACGTTTTGTATCCAAACGGATTAAGGTTTTCATGAAAACAAACGCAAATATAAGATTTTCATGACCTTGACTCAAATGGTATAGGGTTTTCAAACGACCATCAATAAACCGGAACTCACGCACTTTTTCTGAGACTATTCGATTATGGTTTGTAAACACATTTACATATCATCAAAACCTAATCGAAGACAGTCACACCACACTTGATGTTGTCTGTGACTCAAATGGTATAGGGTTTGTAAGGTCGCGTGCAGTTCAATTACGTTCGCAAAGCCTATACTATTTCGGTCACTTTTTGTACTCAAATGGTATGGGGTTTGTAAGGCTTTTAAGCAAATAAAACCTAATCAAAGACAGTCCTGTCCGTGACTCAAATGGGTTTGTAAATACGCGGCCGGGCACACGCATAGGACGTGGAAGATTGACTCTTCTACTTCTCGTGTCTTCCGATCAGGCAGTGACCTGTGAGCACTCCGATAAGTGTGCTAGCATCTTTCCTGCTCAGACTCAAGACAAAAATTCTTTTTCCGTAGTCATATTCAGGCCAGAGAGTTCCAGTTCTGCCGTGGGTGTGGTTCTGAGTGCGCTAAGTGACTCTAATGCATGTTAAACGCTTAAGTTTTGTCAGCTTGCTTAGATACGAGGACTTTATAATCGCTTCCCACTACACATTTGCGGCACAGGATGAAATTGGTCATGTTATGGCTATGTACTAATTTTGGCTACAGACCACAACTGTATCCGAACATCTTCCCGCATGCGTTAAATGCGTTCTACATTTTTTTAACGCGTTCGTATTGAAAATTTTGCTAGTGAATAAAATAGACACTGTACAACAATCGCAGTAAAATTAGCTAGCGGAATGAAACAGGACTTTGGTTGGTTAAAAAGGTGTAAAGAAGATTTTTCTGATGCCTACAACAGAAGATGAAAAAAAATCGGTGATAGCATCACTAAAATCAAATACTTCACCGGTACCAGGATTTTATGCAAGGCGAGTCGTCCTAAATATCGTACAAAACGGACAAATCGCTTGATTAAAGATTTTGTGCTTGGTCCTCTGTTGAGTCATTCTGTACGGGTCAGCAAAAATCGCACTTCGACGCCAGCGATTTTTTTATAATTGAAAAGATTCCCGACGACAAGTGCAATTTGAATGCCTTGAAAGTTGGTGGGCTTTCAATCTTCAGCACCAAGCATGAAGCCTGCAATTTCAAGTCAAAGATTTCAGCCCGAGTTATCCGTTAGTTGATTCAGCGAATTGCCTTTAAACGGTGATATACCCGGCGTAGATGACTTGGATAGCACCGCTTTTCGTTTTTTTTTTTTGGTAAATAACCGCTAAAATTCGGTCTTCCCGTGGTGCGTAAATTATCGGGAAAAGGTGGCACAAAAAAGAAAAATGGGAATAAGGAGAAAAGGAAAAAGAGAGGCAGTTGAAGCAAATAGTTCGTTAATCACCAAAGCTCCGACAAAACCATCGTTTCTCTGTCTCTGTCTCTCATGTCCTATTGGAAAATTATATCCCAATTTTGTAACCCCGGGGTAAGTCGCCACGAAATAACTTTTTATTGCACAGCCTTAGAGTGTAGTGCCTGATTTTCAAGCAAAGTACCCCATAGGTTTCAGATAGCCTGGACACTAGCAAGCGCGTCGCTTCCGCCCGAATTTCAGACACCACTTTGGTGGACGTAGGAGGAATTGGCACTCTGAATTTTAGTTCTTTACTTTTTCGAGAAAAAAAACCAATTTCGTGAAATTACTTCTGGCAGTCGCAGTCTCGGAAACCGATCGAGCACAGATTCGAAGTTGAGCAGGAAACAGCATCGGTCACTCCATTAACAGCGTGGCTTGATTCACTCAAGAATGTCTTAGGTTCTGACCAAACAAAAACTTTTGCTACTGTACAAAAATTTCAGTTGCTTTTAATATTTATGACTGCAAAAACTAATTGTTGACGTGCTTAACGATGTGAAATTATCAGAGCGCTTCAGATCCAGCTAAGACGTGCTATTAGTCACCATCGGTCGAGATCATAAATTAGTTTTAATTTTAAAGCTGTGAATTTCGCATTACGAAGATTTTCTCATGTTTATCTGTCTTTTTAGCTCTGCACATAGTTAACGCTCCTAAAGTCGGTAGTCCCACTTACATCAACTACTACGACATTTGCTACAGCTCATCGGGACCACGAGCTGCTCAAATATTCCTAACACACATTCAACCATGGAATATTATTCTCATGGCATCATCCAACAGCATAGAAGTTGGCATCTTAGGAACAACCGAAACAGGCGAATCGCCTCTATGGAAGCAGTACGTAACACCGGATGAAGCTCGAATAGAGCTACCGCTGACAAAGGACAAGCAAGAAACTCATCCGATCGGTTTTGCATTCGAAACCGGCACCACACATCAATTGACCATAGCCGAAACGAAAATTCCTGTAATGCCAATGATTCATATCCTTTCGACACAAGGCTTGCTAGTATCGTTCGATTTCTTGAATTTTTCGCCGAATTCACCGGGTCTTTGTTCGCCACCGCAACCGATTGCCGACATGTCGGGCGTGGGTTTCTTTCAGCCGATCAATTCAGCTGGCGAGCAACCTACTGGCCAACAACAAAGCGTACAACAACAAGCTGATACGAAATCCATCGGTCAGAGTCAACAGAATGATGTTTCGTTTGCATTGAATAGCGACGCAACATCAACTCCGGCACAGGTAGTACTTTCCGAGCTACAAGTAGAATTGATTTTTATGTCATATTTATTTTAGGAGCGTAAGACAAAACCGTTATTCGGAAATAGTTCCACCGTTGGGGGAAGTTTATTTGGTAATTTGGCGGCATCGGGAACTACAACGCCGTCGTTATTTGCAGTTAATGCGCCTATTAAGCCCATAGCAACAGCTCCTGGCTTATTTGGAAGTCACGTTTCAGCTCAAAGTACGGCAGCAGCTGCACCATTGTCTTTTGGTGGCGGACAGCCTTTAGGTCAGAAGTCGACTGCTACAATGCCGTTTTGCGCGAAGCCCACGTTTGGAGCTTCGGCATTTGGACAAAGTCTTGGAACTGCCGCCGCAAATGAAGCTACAAAAGCTTTGTCTTTTGGAATTGCCAAAGAGAACATTACGCCCGCCGTGGCGGTCACCAGCTCCATTGGTTTTGGTAAGGAACGTCTTAATTTTTATGTTCCGAAAAATTTTAATTGTTAATTTATTGCAGGAGGATTACAAGATCAAAATCAAGTAAAAGTGGCAACTGATAAAACCAAGCCGCTGTACACAGTCCCGCCAACTTATACAGCTTCTCAGCAACAGGCTATAAAACGGGAAGACCTCAAACCGAAGAGTTCGGATCAAATTATCTCGTCCGAGGACAACGACATTTTGAAGGAGTTTATTGGTGAACAAATTCTGACTTTTGAAAGGGAACTGAAAGACTTGGCGAAACGATCGAAGGATGTTGATATAACGGTAGGATCGGGAGTGATTGAAAATTACCAACTCAATTTACGGAAAAATGATTTACAGATCGGGAGCATGGAAGAATCAAAAGAATGCGTGAAAAAAATCAATCAACTACAAGAACTCATCGACCAGGCTCTCGAAAGTACGGAATCCTTATCATCCGATGTCCAAGCATTGCGTCACTCATTGAACGAATGTTTCGTTATGATCGCCGAAACTAAAAGCAAACTGAACATGTTCAATAATCCGGAGTAATTTTTGTTTTGTTCGGTACCCGGAGAATTTTATTTACTGATCGAAATTTTATTTTAGTCTGCCGCAACTGGCCACCATGTCCAATTCTAATCAAACAAATCGCCGACAACTGATCAAACTGAAAAGTATGGTTGCAACAAACGAGGCACAACTTCAGATTGTCAATCAGCAAATCGATGCGCAATGGTCGAATTATCAGGATTTGTGTCGAAAGTCGCGTACAAAAATGCGCATACCGAGTTTGGAGGGAGTCTATCAAACGTTGTCGAAAGAAAAGGATATTTTGGCACGCGAACGTCTTCGCCTGGATTATTTGAAGTCGAAATTGGGCATGAGGAGCCTGGCTGAGCAAAAGGCCAACAAAAAAAATGAATTGTAAGTTGCTAGGTTTTTTTTTCGATTTCAAGCAAGGCATAGTGCAAACTTGTTTTGTTTTTTAAACAGAAATATCCAATCACTGGCCGACTCGATTCTTTCAATGAGACTAAGTGAAGACGTGAAAATCGAGCGATCGTTTTTCACCGACGAAAAACTCCAAGCTCTACGGAATATTCTACAAAATCGGAAATTTATTGAAATCAAACCGCACCGGCCCGATCGAATTGGTGTAAACTCCGAAGTGATTCAAGAAGTTCGAATTAGAAGCGGTGAGTAGATTCGTTTGTATGTTTGTCCGGATGGAAAAAAACTATTTATTTCAGCGAAACAAAGAGAAGGAGCTACAACCAAACCGGAAAAAATGGAAAAGCAGCGCATTAAAAACGGAACGCAACATATTGCGAAGCCAACACCAACAAAACCGATTGCAATGTCGGCCATTCATTCGGGCGGAATTTCACATCCGAGTAAGTCGCAGAGCAAAGTAACGCTCATTCCGAAAACAACGGCATTCAATCCGGGCATAGTTAAACCGACCGCAACTACTCAACCGAGTAAAGAAACCGCCTTCACTCCAATGACTACGGCTTCGAGTGGTTTCTCTTTCGGAAATACTCTTCAACCGAAATCATCATCGATTCCATTTGGCGGTTCGTCTATCGGTGCCGCCGTTCAGCTATCATTCGGCACACCAACGGCCACTGCATCTCCCAATCAAATGTCATTCGGAGCCGGTATCAATAAAGACGATAAGGAAATCGTAAAGCCGACACCAGCTCCGTTGTCTATATTGTCATCGAAAAGTGAAAATACCGCGAATGAATCAGCCCAAACATTTTCGTTTCAACCGAAACAGTCGGCTCTGGGTACTGCAGTCGACGACGGTCTGTCCGGCGGCAGTTCACAGCCAAAAAATGCGTTTTTTGGATCGAAAATTGAAGGAACCCCTTCAAGTTTTATCGCTCCGGTGAAACCGGCTGTCGTTGTTGCAGTCCCGGAAACTAGACCGATCGAGCCCACGTTCGAAGCTCTTAAAGTTGAGAAAGACACAAAACCAACCACTCCATTCACAGCCGTTAGTTTAAGTCAATCATCAGCATTTGGAGCCGCGCTTTCCTTCAATTTGGATTCGACGAGTAGTAGCAAAGCTGAAATGAATTTAGCGAAACCGACTAGCGATACAACTACACAGATCGGTTCGATTTTCGGCGGGCAAACAACAATCAGTAAGCATACAAGCATGTTCGGGACATCGGGTCAGACTGTTTCGAGTCCGGAACAGCCTCAAGTAGCTGTAAATTCAACTGGGTTTTCAACACCGGCTGCAGCTGTTTTCACGCCATTGTCCTTAGCGGCTGAAACTACATCGCTTCCGGTAGCTCCTGCTGTTTCGTCGCCTTCATTTTCGTCAATGCTGAGCAAACCGACCGTTGACAGTGTTGTTCTGTCGGCACCAATTGCGCCAGCTCAATCGACAGCAGTAGCTACTGGTTTTGAGATTGCCACAACTGCCACAGCTCCTTCGCTTGGTTTTGGATTTGGTTCAACAACTGCAGGAACTGGATCGTCGTCGTCAATTTCTAAGTAAGTCTCGCCTCAATTCTGCGACTCTAGCGTTTAATTTCGATTTTAGTTTCAGTTTCGCTGGATTCGCTAAAACTACCGCACCGAGTTCGGCAACAACAGCCACTCTCGGATCATCCGATAGCGTCGTGCCAGTAATGACCAGTACCGCAACTGATTCAAGCGATTCACTTTTCGGAAACTTGAACATTTGCAAGCCGACCGCTATCGAAGCTTGTAAGTTTATTTGCGCGACAATTTCATAACGACCCAATTTAAATTTTGAAATTTTTCAGCGCCCGCATCTACAACTACTGCAGCGAACGCATTTGCCGGATCAATTTTCAATATGAGCTCATTTGACAATGCCGCTTCGGTGCCGGATGTAAAATCCATTTTTGGCGCCTCACCACCCGCAACTGCTGCGGCATCGGTATTTTCGACGACAGCCACAACTCCGCCAGTCTCGGCATTTGGTAGTGTTGCACCCGTCGTCACGACAGTTTCAGTTTTTAGCTCTGACGCCGCAACAGTGCCAACAGCAGCTACACTTTTCGGCTCGACAACAATAACACCCGCACCGCCAACAACAACCCCGTCAATTTTCGCTGCAGCAGTTATAAGTTCGCCGTCACCCGCTCCTCCATCAACGTTCGGTGTTTTAACGTCGTCCGCCGCGCCAACTACTGCCTCTTCGGGATTTGGGTCAAGTAATCCGGCTTTCGGGACAGCGGCTGTCATTAGTACGGATAATGTTTTCGGCGGTATACCGAAACCGGATCAATCGGTGTTCGGCATGGCCCAATCACTCGCTTCCACTGCAACAACAAACTCACCATTTGGCGGTGTAGTAACTCCGTCAGCGTCTCCATTCAATACACCGCCTTCCGCTCAACAAGCATCGGGTGGCAATCTTTTCGGTTCCGGTTCCGGCGGAACAGTTGGTTTTGGCATGCAACCGAGTAGTGGACCAGCTAGTTCGATATTTGGCGGCGGATCGCCGTCTGCAACGCAACAAACTAGCGTTTTCGGATTAGCAAACAATAATACATCGATTTTCGCAACGCAAAAAACCGATTCAGCGAATGTATTCGGTTCGCAGTCGCAACCGAATCAAACAGCGAATACCACGAACTTTTTCGGTTCGTCGACATTTGGCGATGGTGGACAAACAACTGGATCGATATTTGGCGGCGGTAATACGAGTCCTGTTCAATCCGGAGCATTTTCAACACCGGCATTCGGTCAGTCGCCGTTCGCAAACGTTCAACAACAGCAGGCACAGCAGCAGCAGCAACAACAACAACAAGCCGCATCGCCTTTCAGCGCTCCAAACAACTCATCATTTGGCGGTTTTGGCGGCGGGTCGGCTTTCGGACAATCGACCGGTTTCAATACAACTGCACCGGGCGCTGGCGGCGGCGGACCATTCGCTCAAGTCGGTCAACCGTCGGTAATTCAGAGCGGGTTTGGATCGCCGAATGCTCCGGGTTTCGGTTCACCGCCGACATTCGGCAGTTCGACAACGTTTGGTGGTGCTCCGACATTTGGCGGTGGCGCTACGTTTGGAAGTCCGAAAAGCACGTTCAGCAGTTTCGCTGCACAAACTGCTCCGGCTCTGTCACCGCCCACTCAGAATAACAATCTTTTTGAAACGTTGGGTTCGACCGATGCCGGATTGTCGTTTAGTAATTTGGCGCAAAATACTAATAATGCTGCAGCCAAGCAACAATTTGGAGGGTATGTGATTTTTTTTAAGATTTGAGCTTGTGTGTAATTTTACTTTTCGATTTCAGATCGTCCTTCTCGAGCTGGCGTTAAGTTTAAGTTTACTCTAGATGCTTTCGTTTCAATTTACTTATATCGTGTATTTTTTTATTTTAATTGACCTTAATATTAATGGAAAATAAATTGATTATAATAAGCAATTTCTTTTTCTAGCGTCTGAATGCGTGCGTATGTTCACTCCTTTTCCAGTTTTCCAAAACAACAAAATATTCTAAGGTATGTTCTGGCACTTATTACCGATCACAACGAAATAAAGATAAAAATAAAACGCTTTTGACTGGACGCTGAGAAGTTGTTACATGGTGAGAAGTAAGGACTATTGACTCCAGCGTAAGGTATGTACCAGACGGATTGAGTACAATGTATTCAGGGGCCTATTATGATTAAAATTCTGATATCTGAATTCGTAAAGTTTTCCGACTCGCCTCTGATCGAAAATTCTTATTATCTGAAAAGAGTTGATGTAGTTTCATATGAACGAATTGATGTTGCTATTAATTAGTGGCCCTAGTCTCGAAATAGATGTCCAGTGCTTCTGTGTACTGATTTTTCAAGCAGTACGGATTTGGAGTGTGAGTGGATTAGCTACGGGGGTCACGCTGGCCACAGCCTTGTTTCCACTTAAGTCAATGTTACTGATTAAGAGGTTTTGAGCACAGTTTAATTTGCTGTTCATTAACCGAGACGACGAATCAGAAGGTCGTGATGATATCAAAATTTCGGCAATAATTTGTTAATTTTTCCCTTTTGCATGATGTGTTTGAATTCGATTGAATAAATAGCTTTCGGTTTCGAGCAAGAGAAGGGCAAAATTTTGAAAATGCGTAGGACATGAAGTTGATGACGAAAAAAAGTTTATTTTTTGGGATATTGGAAGATCGAAGGTTATTTTTTCTCGTAATTCGTGACCGAAAGAAATAATAAAAACTCGATTCATTCGTTTTTGTGTGGTTTCGTCTTATAACTCTCAATTTGCCCTGAGCAAAATAACTAGCGATATCACTAAATACAATTACGTTGTCGCTTTTCTGCCCCAGGATATCGCAGAATCACTAACATTTTGGAGAATCCTCCTAAAGAAAATTTATACCCATACTTAAAGAAGGCACTTATAGAAAGACACTCTTTAAGTATCGAGGCCCGAATTAAAAAACTAATTTCTGAAGAAGAAATTGGAGACCACAAACCCTGCGATTTTTTTCTAGAAATGAAACTACTCACTGACACCTCGGGAACGGTTGGGGAGGAATTTATTAAGAAACTCTGGCTGGGAAGATTACCCAATTTGATAAGCATAGCTCTTATTTCTCAAATGGATAAGGATATGCATTCTATCTTTGACACAGCCAGGCGCGAACGGTGGAGAACCCCCCCCCCCCCCCCCCCCCCCCCGAAATGATGTAATTTAGAACTCACAACTAAATGTAACTAATACGCGACGCAAAATTTGTCTGTAAACCCCCTCCGAAATAATTTTCTGCGTTCGCGCCTGGACACAGCCGATAAAATTTGGGAGGCTATGCGCACTTCGAGCAACATATCTGTTGTTCAGGAAAAATCGAGCATCACAGACAATGAAAAAATTGTGAAGCGCGAGAAGGAAATCGAATAATTAAAGAGAATGATTTCACAAAATCATTGCTAAAATAGAAAATCGAGACCATTTAACAGCTCCCGAAATTCACCTAGGAACCGCTCGTTTTCCAGATCTGATAAATCTAAGAAACAACAATCTTCAAGTGTATGCTGGTATCACGAAAAATTCGGGACGAATGCTAAAAAATGCTCCGCACCCTGCAATTTCAAGGACAAATCAACCCCTTCAACATCTTCAGCATCAAACTGAAAACCTACCGTTCACGCGGCGGACAGTGGGATGCTATTAAAAAGCCGTCGCCTCTGCATTAACGATCACAATAACAAACTAAGTTTCTTAATCGACACTGGCGCTGATCGGTCAGTTGTCCCACCCAAAACAATAATCAGAAATGACAAACATAATCAAAGTTTTGTCTTAGCAGCCGCAAATGGTACAACTATCAAAACATTTGGCAGCAAATTAGTTCCGATTAGCTTTTGTGTGGTATGACTGCGTATAGAGGAACCATTAACTTAAACTACTTTACGCAAGACAATGATTTTAAAGAGTACGTAAAGTTAAGAGGTACAATAGGTCCGTTAGTGCTATCCGAGATCAATGTCTTTGCCTTGCGAAAGATACTTTAAGCGTAGCGCGCATTTGCCATACGCCTCCGTGAAAAAAGTGAGTTTAAATCCTTTAGTCTTGAATGGCTACGCAGAAAGTACTGCAGAATACCAACCAACCTTGCTCACAGAGCCCAGGCAGCTAATTTCTAATGTCAAAAAAATCCATAATATGCCGGCAATTTAATAGATACCTAGGCTAACTAAGTTGATGGAATCATGTCCGACATGTATAATGTATGCGACAGTGTCGGTAATTTACAATTTATTTAAAATAAATAAATAGACAATTTTTCTGTTAGATTATCGTTTCAATAGTATTAAGTCTGGGCGAAACTTTATTATTTTCGGGTCAAAGTTCGGGAGCGGTCAAAGTCTTGGTATCATCAGTTGTTTCGAAATTATGAGGTTTCTTGGAAAGTTAGTTTTGTTCTTAAAAAAAAAATATTTAAAATAGCGATTTTTAGCCGATTAAACATTGAAAAAGTCAATGTAGACTATTCGAATTTTGCTATATTATGTACACTAAAAGCCCATAGAAGTAAAAATGAATTTGTTGCCTTATCAGACTTAAGAGATGTGACGAATTGTTAAAACGTATACAAAGCCATTACTTCCACTTGGAGTTTGAATTTCGAAAAAATTGTGAAACAGGTTTTTAGACGATTTCATAAGAAGCAACTTGATATCTCATGAGACACGAGGGATTTTGAAAAATTTGTGAAAACGTAAGCAAACCCTTCACACCCCCTTGGTTCTTGAAATTCGAAAAATCGTGAAATTGGTTTTTAGGTCATTACATCAAATAACAATAATAACAATTTTATATCTCATCAGAACTAAGGGATGACAAAAATTGTGAAAACATATGCAAGCCCTTGGGGGTTGAATATCGAAAAATTGAGAAATGGGTTTGTAGGCGATTATATAAAAAGTCTGTGGAAGTGAAAAGCGATCTAATATCTCATCAAACCTAAGAAATATGTCGAAGCTTTGAAAAGCATACAACCCCTAAGGGGTGTATTAGGATTGAATATCTAAAAATACTGAAATTGACTTTTTGGCGCTTATATAGGAAACTTTAGGAAGTAAAAATGAATAAGATATATCATCAGATCTAATCAATATGTAGGAATCTGTGAAAACATATGCAACCACTTGGGGGTAGAATATCCAAAAATCCTGAAAGGAGTAAATAAATAAATATGAAGACAGCACGAGAAAGTAAAAACCAATTCAATTTCTTATCACTTCTAAAACATATGACGAAATTCGTGAAAACGTGTTCAACCCTCTTGGGGCTGAAAAAAAAACTTAAGATCAAGTTTTAGGCGATTATTACGCAACCCCTTGAAAGTGAAAAGATATTCGATATGTGATCAGACCTGAGGGATACGGCAGCAATCGTGAAAAAGTATACAACCACTTTACACCCCCTTAGGGTTCGAATTTAAAAAAAACCTGAAAACACTTTCTAGTATAGTGCACGTTGTGACACGTTTCATATCAAAGTAGTCAAGGACTTTGTACTTGTTCCAAATTGTGATGTAAATAATCAAGTATCCCGCGATTGAAAATTGTAGAAAAAAATAAAATTTTTGTCAGTTAAAAATTAACTTTCGACTAGAAAGTTCAAATTTAATTTTCAAATAATAACATCAAATGTTTTAATAATTAATTTAACCAAAAATTATAATAGCGAAATGTATAACTATTAATTTATGTAATTATAATAAAACCAAATAGATTTTTATTACAATTGTGCTTGATCATATTTAACCAAGATCTAACTAATTTAAACTAATATTCAATAGTTACAACAATTTGTTGGAAATCGTTTAGTTAAATAAAAATGTATTTTTTTAATAATGTTTTATTCAACTTAATATAAATTTATTTAACGTAAAGGATCGCAACTACCGATCCTCTACACTAGGTATTTATATGAAGAATCCATGGAAAAAAATGAATTTAATATTTGAAAAGACCTAATAGATATGACGAAAACCGTGAAAATATATTATATGTATTCCATTTTCACTGATAATTTTTTTTGCCCCCCTTCCGAACGCCAATGGATATTTGAAATTTTTTTTAATCTATAATTTTTTTAGTTGATTTACATATACATACCGATTTTGAACTTTGCAGCATAAGCCGTTCTACAGAAGGAAAAGCACCCTCCACTCCCATACCTCCCCTATAAAAAATTATATTTTTCCAACATGCTACTACTATAGCTCTATCGAAATACCAAGTTTCATAGGTTCTCGAGATATAAAAATCTGAACCTTTTCCTTTTCACCCTCCCCCATCCTCACCCTCAAAATTTTTTTTTTTAAGATAGGAGTTTACTAGACCTACCACGGATAAAAATTTTAAGCATCTTTCTTATAATGTTCTTGAGATATGAGACGTGATTTTTTTAGCTAAATTCATATCCCCTCCACTTTATTATTATTTTATATTATTATTATTATTTTTTCCTCCCCTCCCACACCCCTTCACCCATATTGACGATTTTTATGCAAATGGGTCCACTATCAAAGCTCTATATAAATTCCAAGTTTCAGCCTCCTAGCATAAGCGGTTGCTGAGATCTGAAAACCAAAATTTTCCGTCTAAAACGCATCCCCCTCCTCCCCCCTTACACCCCCACCCCTCAGAATTTGGTCACTTCAAGGGGCCTACCCAGTGGCGGATCCAGACTTTGCTGTTGGGGGGGGCGGAAAATTTTTTGATTTGGCTATTTTGTTTGATCAATTTCTGTTTGAATTTAGCTACGTAGACTGCACTTAGCAAAAACGGGATCATATTGTTTTCATCTTATTATGGGTCATTCCATCAAGAATCGCCAAAGTTGTGACCTTACCATTTCCGATTCTTTTGAAAATGTTCGTACTTGAAGAACTAGTAAAAAAAATAATTGAAATTCAAGTTTTTGTTTCTATCTCAATTTTTAACTAACAAAAACAACAACAATCTTTAAAATAAGCCCTACTTTATTATTCAAGGATAAAAATTACCAGAGATATGAATTTTCAAAGAGGACTCGGACATCTTTTTTGGAAAATCTTTAACATAATATAACTCACAAAAAAAAAAATGAGATAGAAACAAAAACTTGAAATTACATATTTTTTCCACTAATTCTTCGAGTACATAAATTTTCAAAAGAGTCGGCGATGGTAAGGTCACACTTTTGGCGATTCTTGATTATATGACCCCTTTTCTATAAAATAATTGAGAACCACTATAATGTTCTTCGACTTTTTGACCCCGATCCTATTGAGAACCCAAGTTAATTTTTTGGTATGTTTTGAAAAACAGTATAACCTACAAAATATAAAAAAAAAACCGTTTTGAGATATTCAAGGATAAAGGACAAAATCATTATCCTTGAAAAAAATGTCAATGATAATTTTTATTGCGACAACCTTCCCCTTTAAAATAAGCCATATTTTATTATTTCAGGATAAAAATTACCCGAGATATTAATTTTCAAAGAACACTCAGACACCATTTTTGCGAAAACTTTAACATACTATAACTAACAAAAAAAAATGAGATAGAAACAAAAAATTGAATTTCATTTATTTTTTTCACTAGTTCTTAAAGTACAAAAATTTTAAAAAGAATCGGAGATGGTAAGGTCACAAATTTCGTCATTCTTGGCGGTTCTTGATGGAATGACCCTATTACCTACGCAATATGTTGTTTTGTAGTCTTTTTATCATGGTGCGTTTACACGCACCCTTGAGGCTAGCCTCGAGGCAAGCCTCTACCCCATCAGTCCATTGCAAACCGGTTTTCGTCAGCTGTGTTCTTTGCTGTGTTGAAATCAATTTACACTCAGCATGCCTTTGCGGCGCAACTTGCCTATTAGTGCGAAACGACAGAAATACGATGAGCTGCGAATTGTGTGGTACCACAGTTTATTGTACATTGTATATATGGAAGCGTTCGTCGGAGAAAAAGTTGAAGAATGTTAAACTCTTGCGACTGCACGAGCCATCTGATTGGTTGATTTTATGGTGGGGATAGAGGCGCGCCTCAAACGTTGAATATATGGTAAATCCACCATCATGGTTCTGTTTTGTTCTTTGCATTGCACCGCAGAACTACAGTAAATGCTAATTAAAGTCCACATTGCAGTGGAGTAAAAAAAAGGTTGAAGTATGTATGTTTAGAAAATTCGGAATTGCTCTTGGGGGGGGGGGGGGGGGGCGACCGCCAATGGGCCTACCCAGTCTGTTCATAAAAAAAAATTCAATTTAATATCTCAAACCGTTTGGGAGGTACGAGCCTTCAAACGATTTTGCGTACGGCATATGGCGGACAGATGGACTAACATATTTTGTCTACTAGTCATGAAACGTGAAAAATTTTTTTTTTTTAAAACCGATTACAATACATACTGTATTATTAGAAAATAATAAAGTAAAATTCTCGTTTGTTTTCTAATAGTTTTAGTACGGAACTTTCGATTCTCGTGTCGTAATTTAGCTCTCGGGGATGGGATAAGGTCATTTAAGGGGGTCGCCTAGTGTAGAGGCCTAAAAAAAGGTAATTTTTGGCGATTTTTTTTATAGGGAAAGAAACAACGAAACTTTTTAAAAATTTTAGTGTACTTTAACGCACATTTGTAAAGCACAAAAAAAAATTTTCATCGGCAAATTGTCGCAAAATGGCGGAATTATTGGTTGATCTTTGAAGCGCCTCGCAGCTGGAGTTTGAAATTGGCGGGAACGATAGTGTGCGTAATTCTTGTCTGAAACGTAAAAATCAAAATTATTTTTAATGGACACATTTTTTATCGTCGATGAACTAAAAAAAACAGTGAAATCATATTAATTTTCGAGCTTGAACAAAAAAGTGACGATTTTCACTATTTTTTCCCTGTTTCTTCGTGCAATAAAAATAGTATAAAATGCCTTTTACTTTATTATTTCAATAATACAGTATTGTTATCGATTTTTAAAAAAAAAAAATTTGCTACCCTCAAAATTTTTTTTTTTACGTTTCATAACGAGTAGACACGAAAAAAGCAAAAAAAAATTTCAGTCCGTCTGTCCGCCGTACGCCGTACGTCTACCGGTGTACGCAAAATTGTTTGAAGGCTCGTAGCACCCAAACCCTTTGAGCTATTTAGTTGAATTTTTTTTCGTGGGTATAGCTCTATGGGTAGGCCCCCTCTAGTGACCAAATTTGGAGGGGTGTGGGTGTTAGGGGGGAGGAGGGGGAAGTGTTTTAGATGGAAAATTTTGGTTTCTAGATCTCAGCAACCGCTTATGCTAGGAAGCTGAAATTTGGAAATTATATAGAGCTTCGGTAGTGGACCCATTTGCAAAAAAATTGCCGATATAGGTGAAGGGGTTTGGGAGTGGGGGGAAAAATAATGCGTCCGAAACGCAAAAAAGGCGAGGTTGACACATTCTAAATTCTATATCTCTTAAACGGTTAATGTCACAAAATTGAAACTTTATGAATATTTGTAGGTATATTAGGAGAATAGATCGGAAATAAATTTTTGAGTGGGGGCAGTGGCGTACGGGGGTGGGGGGTGAAAAACTTTAGATTACGATATCTCACGAACCGATTGCACTAGACAAATAAAATTTGGTTTGTGTATAAAGGTTGACAAATGAAGTTTGCTGAAAGTAAAATTTTTTAAGGGGACTGTGGATCTTGAAAGTGGAGGGGATAAGAATTTTTTTAAAAAATCACGTCATATATCTCAAGAACGGTGTAAGATATATGCTTAAAATTTTTACCTGAAGTGGGCCTAATAGACCCCTAGCAGAAAACAAAATTTTGGAAGTGTGGGTGTAGAGGGTGAGGGTGGGGGAGGGTGAAAAGGAAAAAGTTCCGGTTTTTATATCTCGAGAACCTATAATGATATAAAGCTGAAACTTAGTATTTAGATAGATCTATATTAGTAACATGTTGGAAAAATATAATTTTTTATAGGGGCAGTATGGTACGGGGGTGGGGGTGTTTTTCCTATCTATAGAACGGCTTATGCTACAAAGTTGAAACTCGGTCTGTTTATGTAGATCAACTGGAAAACTAATTTAGATAAAAAAAAATTTCAAATATTCATTGGCGTTCGGAGGGGGGCAAAAAAAGTTTGAAAATGGAATGCATATATTTTCACGGTTTTCGTCATATCTATTAGGTTTTCCCAAATATTGAATTCATTTTTATTGTACATCTTTTTGATATAAATACCTAGAAAGCGTTTTCAGGATTTTTTAAAATTCGACCCCTAAGGGGGTGCAAAGGGGGTTGAAAACTTTTTCACGAATTCTACTATATTCCCAGGTCTTATCAGATATCTTTTCACTTTCACGTGCTTGCGTAATAATCGCCTAAAACTTCTTTTTAATTTTTTTCCTTTTTCAGCTCCTAAGAGAGTATAAATGATAAGAAGAAAGAAATTTTCCAATGTTTAATCGGCTAAAAATCGCTATTTTAAATATTTTTATTTTAAGAACAAAATTAATTTTCCAAGAAATCTAATAATCTCGAAGCAACTCATGATACACTCCGACTTTGACCGCTCCCGAGCTTTGACCCGAAAAATAATAAAGTTTCGCCCAGACCATTGGCAGATTTTTTTATCAATGTTTTTAGTTCATTTAGGATAGTTTTTAATACTCTAGAGAATGAACTTTGATTTGGGTTGATAGGTTTTTTTGACCCTCTAAACCAGGCGACCCCCTTAAAGAACTTTTCAATTCAGAGATCACAGAATTTTTATTTCCGTCTCCGACGCCATGAATGCAATATGACCGCCTGAATACCCTCAAAAATTATGACCGCTAACATAGGCATACAAATTTCGAAAAGTTCGCATGAATGCCCTCTAAAAGTATGACCTATTGGTAACTAATCATGTTTGGCGTCTTCGACGATGCTACTTTTCGTTGAGAGAAGCTGTTTAAATTATTTTTTCTGGGGTTAGGCCAGTCTAGGATTTTCAAAAAATCGAAATTTTTTTTTTTTTGCTTAAATTACACTTTAGGGTCCTAAAAACATTATTCAATCGGTAGAATAGTGAAAAAAAAAATTTTCCCTGTCCAATCCGCTGTAGTGTCGAAGCGTTCGGAGCGGGCGACGAGCGCATTTTCTACCTGCCGCGGCGGGCTTCCTTGTGTCCCCTTTTTACGACTCTTACCCTCTGCATTAATGTACCAACGGGGCCTGAGGGCTCTAATGGTTTCCCAAAAGGTCATTAGGAAGTGCTAGTTCATCAATACAGCTGTATGTGTGGGTCAGTCAGGCATCGCAGACTGAAGGTATAACAAAATTTTCAGCACGTAAAACTTTAAACACGTTTTTCTCGAAACTGCATTTTTCAAATCGGGAGACGATGGTACTCGGAGACTATCGCACGTATCCACTTGAAATTTTAACTGTAGCTTCACAGTAACATTATCCAGTAAACTACGTACGATTTTTTCGTTATCATTGCAACTTTTTTTTATATAAACAATTTACTGCTCATTTGTTCGGTCAAAAATTGAACCTTTTTTTTACAAGTCCGCCACTTTGCAAAAAATTAATGTAAAGCTAAAAACATACGTACTTTACTAGCAAGTCTTATGTAGATTAAGATCCCGTTCTTTATTTTGTTTCAGATAGCACGAGTTCCTAGAATCACCGTCGCCCGTAGAGGCCCTCTTGAAAAAGGTGATTCCGAAGATTGGCCCAGTAGCCGCCATTTTGTATCAAAATGTCAATATAAAATTTTTTTATATACTCAAATACATGTTTAATAAAGCCTGAAAGAGATAAATTCGATTAATTTTTCCTTACTCCCAGAATAAATTGTCAAAGTTAGGCCTTTTTTGAGGGCTCTAGACTGGCCTAACCCCTTAAGGTGTGCCACTTAAATTTGCTTAATTATAGCAATGAAAAACTTTCACGTTTTTATATTAAAAAAGAAAAAAAATATAGTTTATTACTTATCAGTATGCATTACTTTTTTTACAATACACTTTACAAGTAGAAATCTTTCTCAAATTTCTTATTAACTACAAACATAAAAACGAATCAAATGCTTATAAATTGAAAATAATATTGTAATTATTTTATTAATCACAAACTTCCATTTTATTTTTATTTCTTATCTTTTTTTTTTGGTTTATGATTTGTTCTCTACACAATTGATTCTTTCTAAAAGGCGATGCGCGCGCACAATTTCAATATTATATCAGAGCTATTTATTGGTATTTACTTTTAAGTTCTATTTTAAATTTATATTTAAAAAAGAGGACGATCGTTTCGTTGCTATAGAAAATAATTCACTGAGCAATATAATTTACATTATCAAGTGATGGACGTTGAAAAATTGGTTTAGTTTTAAAAGTGTAGATATATTTCTGACGTGCTAGAGTGCAAAGTGTAAAATATAATCGATTAGTGATAGACAAACGATCGAATTGCCATTAAAATCAACTAACAAGTCAGTCTTAAATATAATCAACGTATTTGAAAATACACGATTCACGCCGAATAAAGCAACAAAAAAAAAAAGATTTTCTGTCGTACCAATATCAAGGGACAACTCTAATTTAATGTTAAAAAGAAATTGAAATAAATTTAATTAAAACAAATTAATTGGAATGAAATCTGAAAATTCTTGAAATAAAAATATTAAGTAAATTTCAACAATAAATATCACAACTGGTACGGTGCAAAGAATCTGTTCCTAATTGATGAATTGCAATTTTTTTCTTGCTTAGTTATTAACATGGAAATTCGATTGTTTGTCAAGGATATTTGTTAGAGGCGTTATTATTATATTATTTTTTTTTTAATAATTTGTTTATTATTTTGGCTATTCAAAAATTCTCATTCAATTTTTGTACATAATAAAAAAGCATCAGTCTAAGTTAAGTCCACGTAAGTGGGCTTGCAATTTAATTTGGTGATAAGATTTCTTTACTTAGCAATTCTTTTATTTTCTAGAGAATGAAATATTGTTTTTTTTTTTAAATGAAAAAGGTGTAAATTATTAATTTTGATATCGATTCTAAGTGCTGAATTTTAAATGGTTGATGTGAATTTAAGGGGTGTTTGTTTAAGTCATGTTTAGCCTATGCATAATTTACACTACTCAATGGTTTTTGTAAAAGTAAATTAGAGAAAGAAGGCGTAAAATGTTAGCGAATTCAGTACATTTTATTATGTAATGATTATTTAAATAATGTTGTAAATGTTAATGCGTGTTCTTACGGAATTATCAAAGGAATTTAACGCTGATTCGGCACTTCTAGGGCATACGGGGTGGAATAGGTGATTGGGATTTAAGAATTACTTTTCCATAGAATATCCGGATAAGTAAAAAAAAATCACTTTTGTCTTCAGCTCCTACGCGAGCAATATCACTACTCTTCAGAGTTCCTGTGTGTTCTTCAAAGGAATCAATCTTAGGGAAGCAACAGTGATCCTTCACGAGATGCAATCCTGGAGTTCAGCCTTCATTTTAACGGTATGCACTTCAATAAACTTCAAATCCATGAGCTATAGATTCAAAGGATAGCGCAATTACTGCTAAACCCACGAGGATAATGTTTACATAATCTCAACTTCGAAAGTGATCACGAGAACGATCCCGGTTGAAATTTCTGTATAAAAGCGAGTTAGAATTAACGTTGAGCCGGTGTACGAGTACATTATAGCTCTGTGCTCTTTCTACATACTTTTATTTTCCTTAATCCCCGATCCCATCACTAACAATTCTTTCACTGCTATTCACCTCTGGGATTGGGCTAACAACTTATCCCAGAAAAAAATTAGATCGTATAAAGGATCCATGGTATCCCTAACAAAAATACGGTTGAATGAAAAGATCGATGAAATCAAGGGCCGATACCCTTTTGAGAAACTGATCTATACCTTCAGTATGAGCCAGTACGTATTCCTGCAAATAGACAAAAATAGAGAGAAGGAAGTGTTTTAACACCACTCTTATGGCTGATCACGCTCACTCTAAGCGAGGATTAATTTTTACACAACAACTATAGCCGAATTCACTGAAGGTGCTTTTGAAAAAATTTCACAGCTTTGGTTAGTAACAAAGAACAAAACGTAGCTCCACTCTAAACGGAAATGGTGTTGTTCATGGGCTGACACATAAGTCTTGTTTTTTTTGCCCTGATAAGGCTCTTGATTATGAGATTATGACTAAGTGTATGTGGCATAAAAACTAAAATCTGTCAAGCGCCAAGCACAGTTGTAAAAATCCGTTTAATTCATCGAAATAGATTCCACGCCGACAAAAACAATTCGAACTTTCTGTCAGCGAAAAAATGTGAACTAAGAAGCAAGCAGGGAGTATAACATTGACGTGCACCAAATCTTCGTGGACTTCTAACAGGCATACGATAGTATAGATCGTAAAGTAAAGTAAAGCGCTGTCGAGAAGTGCTCAAGGTACTTTGTAGTCAGAATAGAGTACGACTATGCTGGGTACCAGGGCATAGTGACGTACCAGGCAACGAACAGGCCGATGAGCTGGCGAGACTAGGATCGGCGTCGGACGGGATGGTAGAGGAGGTGGTTAATCCACCTTTAAACGGAATTAAAGCACGTATCCGGGATTGTGCAGTGGACGCAGCGAACTCTAGATGGGAGGCGCTAACGAGCTGTAGGACCTCTAGGGCACTCTGGCCAAGGTTGGACAGACGAAAGACTAGGGAGATATTAACATGGAGTAGGGGAAGTCTGCGGCTACTTGTCGGAATACTGACAGGGCACTGCTTGCTAGGGAAGCACGCTATGCGTATGGGGATCGCTGACTCTGACGTGTGCAGGTATTGCCTGGACATATGTGCTGAGGAGGACATCACCCACATTTTGTGCGAGTGTCAGGCGGTTGCAAGGAGGCGACTGAGGTGGCTGGGAAGTCTTTTCTTTGACAATTTGGAGGACCTGAGGTTAATAGGGCATGATAAGCTAGTCAAGTTTGTTAGGGATCTGGGTTGTTTAGGGGATGTTTAGTGACCTACGAGGTTCTGAAGGGATCGCTATGGGCCCTTTTGATGCCTAGTGTGCGCGGTGGCTCAGCGCTTCGCCCCTTCTTAAAACTAAAACTAAAACTATAGATCGTAATGTACTATATAAGATAATGCTTGACTTCGGAATTCCATCAAAACTCGTCCGATTAAACAAAATGACCATGACTGACACTGAATCCCAAGTAAGGATACAAAACGAGCTTACCCAAAGCTTCTGACCAGAATCTGGTCTGAAGCAAGGAGATGGACTCGCTTCCATGCTTTTTAATCTCGCCCTGGAATATGTCATCAGAAAGGTATCCGTTGATACCAGAAGTGCCCTACTAATCAAGTCCACTCAACTAGTGGTGTACGCGGATGACATAAACATCATGGCCAGATCTGTTCCAGATGCGAAGAAAGTCTTCCACTGTCTAGACTCAGCGGCAAAGGATGTCGGGTTAAGGGTCAATGAGAATAAGACCAAGTCCATGACCCAAACAAGAAGAAATGCGCAAACTACGAGTAGACCAAATATGACAATGGGGGACTACCAGTGGCGGCTCGCCACATGAAGCTGAGCCTCACCATTTTACAGAGGGAAAATTCATCAAGTTACTAGTGATTTTTTGTTTTGAAAATGTTACTTCCGCAGTAAGCCGACGTCCTGACTCATATAGTTTCAGTTCGACAATGTCGTGTTTAGTATTCCAATTCAGCCTCACCTGCCAAGAAAGGCACGAGCCGCCACTGGGGACTACAACCTGGAGAATGTGGATCATTTCTCATACTTGGAATCACACCTTGTAATAGACGGCAACGAACGGGACGAAGTAAAACAACGGATCACACTAGCAAATAAAGCGTATTTCACGGTTCTCCCGATCTTAAAATCGAAAAAAGTGCACAGACAGAGCAAACTTCGAATATACACATATAAGACCTATGCTACTATATGCAAGCGAAACGTGGACTCTCACCCAAGTATCTTGAAAATCAATAGACGCTTTTGAGCGACGAATTCTTCGAAGAATTTTGGGACCAGTAAGAGAAGTCACTGAATGGCGTATCCGGTAAAACAATGAGTTGTATAACATCTATGACGACCCAGCCGCATCAACCCTTATAAAATTTCGTAAGCTACAATGGGCAGGTCATGTGGAGTGAAAGGACGACGGAAGAATTCCCAAACGTACACTGAAAGGTAGAGCTCAGGGCAAACGACCGGTGGAAAAACCGCGGAAAAGATACGAGGACTCAGTTGACGCAGATTGCAGATCGCTTCTTAGATGCACAAGATGACTTCAGACAATGCATCCTGCAGGCCCTGGCCCGATTTAGGCTGTCGCGCCATTGATGATGATGAAGAAGCAAGCAAGCATACCAACCGTGCTATTTACAATATTTTGTGATTAATTCAATCGTTTTTTTCAACTGAGGTAATCAAACGCAAGAAAGTGAGAAAAAACAGGTATGAATATACGCCTTTTCTGTATGCATTCTTTTTTTTTTGCTCGGGCATCCTAAACAGCCTTGAGTCCGCTGTGTCTGCTGCCGCGTTATTTCCGACCCAAGTGCTGTTCTTGAAGAAAACTAAAGCGTAGTAATTCAGACCTACCGAAAGAGGTGACACGGAGGACAGACTCGCAACACATTCCAAATACACAGAATCCAATTCTAAACAGTGAGCTTAAATGAAAGCGTCTTATTTTCAAGAACAACCGAGGTGCACTGATTGCGACTTGTGCAAAGAAAAATGTTTGGTAAGAAGTGAGAACTAAGACTGAGAATCTACACAACTTTAGTAAAGGCTGTTCTTGTTAAACGTTGCATTAACTAGCACTAGACAAATAAAGTTTAGGCAAAAGAGGATTACAGATACACTGAGAGCCACCTCATTAGACTCACTCAGCCTTTTCCGTTTTTTAACAATGCCCCTTGTTTCATTTTAAGTGCAAATTTTGTCTTTCATATCGAACCAACTTTATAAACTGTCGTGTTTGTAATAGATACCGATAGCTCCGATATTTCTGCGATTCTCAAGAAATTAGCATATACAATGTTTTGTCTGATCCATCCTTAAGACGAATTAAGGCCGCGGTCCGAATACGCTAATGGTGCTTACATTACTAACAGTGCTTACGTTCGGTCCGAATTGTTGGTACGCTTGTGTCGCTTTCAATTCGGACCGATTGTGTGTGCACAATGTACACACAGTGCCTATCCTCGAAACCGTGAGCAGTGTAAGTATTACACCTCCATGCAAATTGTATGCGTTGTGAGCGCAATTCGGACCGAGTGTAGACGCTCTAAAAGCGTAATTCGGATCGCGGCCTTAGTCCTTTATGGTAAATGCGATGTTCCTAAGCTCCTTTACAATATTCTATCCCTCCCTGTATATGACCTATGCCACCAGAAATAAACGAAGAAGCCATACGTTCCGATTTTTTTTCAATTCCTCACAAACGAAACTATTTCGAAAAATGTATCAGTTCTTATTGCACTGTATGCTGCACTTAATACCAACTGTAATCTTATCATTCCCTACAAATTACACGATTCAAATTTCAACGGCATATTTTTTTAAATACGAACGCACAATTCAATGACGATTTAATCTTACAACAATAATTCAATTTAGTTAAAAAAATTGTCGACATTCGAAATAAACCTAACAAGATTATTCTTAAGGTGATCATCCCGTGTGACTGGTTCAAAAAAACCGTTTTTTGTTTGGCATAAATTGCATCCAAATATAGTGTAGAATATGTGGGCGAAGTGATTTTCCGATAGTCAAAGCCGTTCGGAAGTTACAGGCCGTTATATTCTCTAAACTCCCTTGCTGTTTCGAATATAATATAATGGTCAGTTTAGTCGCGTTTTTCTCAAAACGGTATTTTTCAAATCGGTAGACACGATATCTCGAAATCTATCGAACGAATTCCTTTGAAATTTGGTGAACTTATTCAGTACTCATGTAGACACTTTGCAAACTAGAATAATTGTGATTCATTAAACCGTTTATTTTTGTCGAGCTGAAGAGGTCGTAAAAAAACAAAAAAAAATTGACGATAAGAGTTTAACAAGTTGCCAAAAATTAACCTTTCAATATTTTTCGATAATCCTAATTCCAAAACTAGTTCAGACTTCACAGATTAAAATGCCGTTTGATTTTTTTTATTCGAGATAAGCAGAACGCCCGCAATCATGGTAACCGAAAAAGAGGGTTTTTGAAAATGAGTGGCTAAGTTGCCATGTACCACAGCAATGAGTAAGAATTTCGGGCTGAAAAAATTATAAAGTGTGCTTAAAATGTGCATAAATATGTTGTATCTTTATTTAGTTCTCAAAAAAAAAAATTGCAAAAAAAACGTAAAAAAGAGCCACGGGATGACCTTCTTAAGTGGGTCGTTTTTCGGGGCCAGAGAAATCTTTTTGAAGACCACCAGACGAAAATTCCTAACTGGATGCGGTCGCGGCCCTGGTCACAGCCGTTGAGGACATGGCAGCTGAAAAACCTTTACTAGGAAGGTCAGTTTTTGAAAACTGGTTTTGACTGGGTCCAAAGAAGCTGTTTCTTTTAAGTGAAGGTTTTTCAATTGTCAAGCCCATGATGGTTGTAGCCAATGCAGCGATAGATCACAGAAGGATGTTTTCGTGTGGTGGTCTTCAAAAAGATTCCTGTAGCATAAAAATTCAATTCTCATTAGATTATTCTTCGAGTCTACCGTCTGCGCCAATTTAGAGATCCGTAGGCAGCGTAATATTTCCATTTACAATAACACTGTTTATTTCTGCTCTTCAGTTTAATTTTAGCTGCAATTTCTTCACAAATCTCGAAATGGTTTCGTTCAGTTCGTTTAAGTAAATAAGAAAAAAAATATTTGTTTGTTTTAAAGAGTACAAAAAGTTGTGTATTTTTTTTATAATATATTTTGTTTCTAATATATTTCTTGGATTAATTTATAAAATAGTGTAATTTGTTTTGTTTCTTTTAAATTGTTTTATATCGCCCGGCTGCTTATACGGTTACGCTTTTTTTTTTAAATAAACTTTACTTTCTTCTTTCTTTGTTTTTCATAAATCACAAAAATTCTACAAAAAAAATTGCCATAAGATTTCTTTCATTTAATTTCCTTACTCGAATAAAAAAAAAAATATTGTGGATAAAAATTAAATACAAACAAAAAAGATGTATAAAAACAAAACAAGAAAATATATAATCGATTTTAAATGTGTTTGTGTGTGAATATATCGAAACAATGAATTCTTTTAATAAATTGCAAACAGATTTTGATGCAGTAATGAAATCAAATCAATAAATTTTATAGAAGACCATCACAAAATTTCAATTGTTAATTGATTGGTTTTTTTTTCTTTTCTTTAATTTTATTACGAAATATTTATGGCGCACAACAGCCGCAGGAATTCTATTATTCTTTTAATTTTGGTGATTTTGGTCCGCAAATACGGTTTTCGAAAATATGGCCAAGTGGTTGTGAACAGTTCAAAACTCGGATATCTTAAGACGTTTCCCCGCGCGGCGGCATTCCATAACATTTTAATAATAATAACTAAAAAAAATAATAATAATAATAATTTGTTGTCTACTAAAATCCCTAGTAGGCAATCAGTAGTAATCACGATAGAATAGCCACACTACGTCTTGGACCGCCTTGACTTATATTATCCATCGATGACCATTTCTTCATGCCGTTCTTAAGCGCTTCGGCTGTTACTTTATCCTGCATGACTCGCGACATTGCTTCGAGCTTTTGTGCGCGTTCGCGTGATAACGGTTCGGTCGGAAACGATAGATCGTTCGCCTCGGCCAATGTACGCAAATCGAAATAGTATTTCGCGTAGACCGACGACGGTACGTTAATATTGAATTGTAACAATTCGAGAAATTGTCGTTCCAATTCGTTCATATCTTCGACAGTTATATCTTTTAAAATTTGACAATAGTCAACGTTCCAAACGGCTTGATCGTCCCAGACTTTGCTAGCAAGCAATATCGCACCTAAAACCATACGTTTCCAATTGCACGACGCTATATCCAATTCGGCATAAGTTAATAAACGTTCTAAATAGACTAGGGTTATAATAGCACATTCGGCTGTTAGTTGGGCGGCATTGAATAGCGTCCGGACAAACTTATAGATTTGTCGATGTTCCGGATTGTGTATGTCGTATTCGTCCGGTACAATGTCACGCGTTAACGGATGCAATTTCTCATCGAATATGTCCAATCGTCGTTCCGACTGTCGATTCTTAATATGATAGTAGATTGCTAGCGATACACATTTTACGGTATTTTTGAGATTTGGTTGCGACACAGTACTATCGTCTAGATAAATAGTCGAACATGACGAACTCTTCTTTAAACCGCCACCGGTACTTCCGCTTATCGATGCACCCTGTTGCGGAACGATCTGATGTTGCGAACGTTTACGCGTTATAATTCCATTCTCGACTTTCGATCGTTCGAGAAACATTGTTGCTGCCGACGGATCGACCGACGGATCTGCATCACCGTCGCCTGTTTCACGTTCCGATATATGTTGTAGATTGTTGGTCGAGTGTTCGCCTTCGGGAAGATGCTCTTCGTATACCGGAAGTTCTTTTGATTTTCGTTCCGGCTGAGGACTTGAATAGGCACAACAGGAATTTTTATTGCCCATATTCTCTTGTGTGTGAGTGAGTTTTTGTGTTGTTTTTGGCTAAACTTTACGAGCGATTTTCTTTGAAGATGCAAACGACTTTCTTTTAAACGTAGGAGATTCGAATTTATCGCTTTCACTGTTTTGTTTTACTACTGCTTAACGTTTACCGCTAAGTCCTTATAAACTAGATTTGTTATAGTTTTACTTTTAATTGGTTGATTAAAGTTTTCCATTCATGTTGGTGTGGAGGTGTAGAAAAATGTTAACGTTCCGGTGAAGTTTTATATTTTGATTATAATTCCTTTTTAAAATGTCTAAAAAAATTTTTACTTATGTCTTTAAAAATTTCTCTAATTTACTATTCGTTTTTTAAACGGCTTTTTCTTTGCTTTTCTTTTTTTTTTATATATATAAACTACGTTCGGTACGTTAGATACGTTAAACTAATTCGTGACTAGGATAAATGTTGTTTTAAAAAATATATATTACAATCTTTTTTCATGTAGTGAGGATAAAAACACGACTGGTGTGTGTTGGAAAATGTTTCCACGACTGCAACTCTGGTTATTTGGCACTGGATGCATGGCCTATGCAAATTGGATGATTGCAATTTAGACTGGGGACGTACATATAATGATGACTTTTATCCAAGGCCTTATATGGTGTCTGTAAAATAAAAGAGAAAGGTAAAAGATAAAAATTGACGATAACGATTATGTCATAGAAAAATAAGCGCACGCAACACACAACACACACTCCTAGCTCTTATTCAGCAACTTTTGAATTTCTTATCAGCTCATCGGCTTTTGATTTTCCATAAAATATCGAAATTTAATTACATTTTTAGTTGCAGCATCCTTGTATCTACTCTGTTACTACTCCGCTTTAATCATAATCGGAAAATAGTACACCTGAAGAAAAATTGAATGGAATTTCGAATTATATTTACCGACAGAGTGGGATGGGTGGGTGTTCTCTAAGTTCATTGAAGCATGGGCAAAAAAAAAAATTTATAGTGTATGAGCTCGGTAAATATAAACAATAGAATTGTTTGCTAAAAGCTTAATTAATGGAAAAAACCGAATAGAAGATATGCTCGATAAGATAATGGACCGCACTCCGTACAGCAAGTCAGATTTTATCGAGTAAAGTTTGTCATCAGCTGAATTTGGTCCTATTTATTGTACTCCTAACTAGACGAAAGTGTATACTCTAAATTCTAATCACCCATGATATTTGGCGAATTTTTCCTTGTTTGTATCGCTCATACAATTATTAGCGACATACTCGAAATTCAATGTCTCTTACCGCTTGCTATGGACCGAGCCATCGTATTAATGTGATCGGCGTATGCTGATATTACGGTGGATTTAAAAAGTGTCGGTTTTGGAGTGGCGGCCACGATTTTTGACGACACAGACTCCATCGTTTGGTTGAGGAGAACGCCAGAACCCGCGACAATCTGTAAACTCGAAGCACTGTTCGGAGTGTATTCGAACTTTGAATTTGGATGAATTTTTTTTTAATAATAAAAAATTCTGATCGACCTGAAACTAAAAAAAAGCTACCCTGAAATTTTGTATTTTCACGTTTTAGGACGAGAAGACCCCAAAATAACAAAAAATTTTTTGTTATCCATTTGTCCACCGAATACAAAGTACGCAAACGCGTTTGAAGACAGGGAGATATTAAGCTCTAAATTTTTTGCTGGGTAGATTGGGTTAACCTCTTTCAGTGGTGAGAGTGGTTCAGGGGGTGTGAGGGTGAAATTGGTGGAAAGCAAACAATTCCGAAATTTATTTTTCGAGAACCGTCGTAGATAGAATGCTAAGAGTTGACGTCTGTCCATAGGGGCACCGCATAGTAGGTTTAGATTTGAGAAATGGCGCAGTGCTGGAACCACCGGCCATACGGGCCCATTGCGATCCCTCAGATTCTCGTGGGCTGTTCCATCCCCTCAAAAACACTCCAATTCCGTGCAGAACCTGACCAGTTTGTCAACCCCTAATGACCTCAAATCCTCAATGTTATCGAAGAAAATATTACCCAGCCATCTCAGTCGCCTTCTAGCAATCCCTGGGCATTCACACAGGATATGAGTGCAGAACCTGCACATGTCCGTCTCCGCTACCCCTAGCCGCATAGCGTGTTTCCCCAGCATACAGTGACCCGTCAGTGCTCCGACGAGCAGTCGCAGCCTTCCTCTATCCCAAGTTAATATATTCCTAGTTTTTTGACTATCCAGCTCGGGCCACAGGGCTCTAGAAATCCTGCAGCAATCCAGCCCTGCCCACCTAGAGTTGGCCGCCTTATTTGCACGATCACCAATTTGCGCTTTGATGTCGCATATCGGTGGACAAACACCCTACTCAACCCTACCATTCGATGCCGATCCCGATCTCGCAAGCTCGTCCGCTCTTTCGTTCCCTAGTATATTACTATGCCCTGGCACCCAGCAAATCTGTACTCTGTTCTGACTACAAAGTACCTTTAGCATTTCTCGACAGCGCTTTACTAACTGGGATTTAATGGCGCTGGAATCGGCCTTTACGGTCGCCAGGCTGTCAATGTAGAGTGAGATATTCTGATCACATATCTCCCCCATTAACAGGATGTTTGCTGCCTGCAACATAGCCAGAATTTCCGCTTGGAAAACACTGCTTACATCTGGCAGTTTGAACGACTCCCCTACACTCAGCTGCTCAGAGAAAACGCCAGCGCCGCATTCCATTTTCGATCCATCCGTATATACGGAGATTTTCCCTTCACGTAGTACCCTATTGTTCCCCCACTCCACTCTACTAGGATATACAATTCCATATGGCGTCGCGAAATCCATCACTGGGATTAAGTAGTCCGTACTAAAATCCGCCAGGTTTCCCAGAAATTCGTTGAGAATGGAACTATGCCCTTTAGAGCTCGGCCTAAAGAGGGCACAGCTCGATAGCCTAACTGCTGTATTTGCCGCTACCTGTATTACATATATATCCACTGCATAAACACCTCCAACGCAGCAGTAGGTGTTGTGTGAAGGGCTCCCGTGATCATAACACAGGCAGTCCGTTGCACTCCTCCTAGTTCCCTAAGATTATACTTTTTATCCATGGCTTTCCACCACACCACTGCCCATAGGTTAGAATAGGTCTCACAACCGCCGTGTACAACCAGTGTACTATATTTGGTTTAAGACCCCAGCTTTTGCCACGGTCCGCTTGCACGCGAAAAGCGCGTTATTTGCCTTCTTAATGCGCTCCTGAATATTCAATTTCCAGCTAAGCTTCCTCTCCAGAATTAGACCCAGGTATTTAGCTTGTTCCGATTGTCTAAGCTCTACGCCTCCGAGCTTCGGCAGCCTAAATGCCGGAATTCTATGCTTCCTTGTGAATATCACCAATTCAGTTTTAGAAGCGTTCACCCCCAAGCCGCATCTCCCAGCACAGACTGAGTGTGCGGAGTGCAGATTCTAAAATGCTCGACAGCGTATCCAAAAACTTGCCTTTGGCGATTACCACAATGTCGTCTGCATATGCCACAACCTTTATTCCCTGTTTTCCAGGAGAACTTCGTTCACAACGAGGAGCCAAAGAAGGGGCGATATCACCCCGCCCTGAGGCGTTCCCCTCGAGGCCTGGCCTTATACCATATTAGCACTCACGATTCTGGTATTCAGAAGAGTCGTTAGTCAGCCTGTCAATACCTTCTCCAATCCTATGCTTTACAGCGCTGCCCTAATTGCTTCCACCGTCACGTTGTTGAAAGCCCCCTCTATGTCCAGGAAAGCCGTTAAAGCAAATTCCTTGTCCTCGAAACTATATTCTATAGACCCCACTACCTCGTGTAGGGCCGTGTCTACAGATTTCCCTCTCATGTACGCATGCTGTGCACCTGACAGCATCCTGTTTCTACATAGATTTCGAATGTACGTTTTTCTTAAGTACCTTGAGAACAAAGGATGATAGACTGATGGGTTGAAAGTCCTTTGTTGTTGTGTGGCTGGGTCTGCCGGCTTTCGGGATAAAGACGACACGCGCTTCCCGCCAGGCATATGGGACGTACCCCACCAACAGGCAGCTCCTATAAATAGTGCTTAGCCAATTTCTAATTGCCACAGAGGCTCTTTGTAGCATGGTTGGCCTGATACCGTCTGGTCCTGGTGATTCGTAGGGAGCAAAAGTGCCTATATCCTTGATCCTTTCCTCACTTAATAATTCGACCATCCCTACCGGAACAGTCCCATGATTTGCAACATCGCATAGTAACTTTGACCATGAAATGCGTTCCGGATTTTTACTAAAAAAAATAGTTAAATTGCTCCCAGACTGTCCACAGATTTTTTATACGGTTTCGGTATTTAGTTCGGGTGTGACACTCGATGGAGGCAACAGTGCTTCTTCCCAAGATACAAGTCCTTGCTCATCGCAGTACTCGAATTTTTTCTTTGGTCTTCCACGTCTTTTCATTCATGTTTCATTGCCAGTTTTTTCTGGATCTCAATACATCTCTTTATCTGCTCAGTCGTCCTCTAAAGATCGTCCATCTGACCAAAATGCGGATATTGATGCGTTGAAGTCTGCAAATTTCTGGTAAATTTATCGGTCATCTTGCATGTAGTACAGCTAGGTTCGGTTTTAGGGTGGAGGGCGATTCCAAGTCAATTTCCGTGACCTTGAGATTGAAATTTTTTGTACAGTTGATTTGCATTTCAAAACTTCGATCTTGGATTAAAGCTCGACAGATTTCTCAAAGGGCTCAGCAGAGAATTTAGAGGACAGCAGTATTCTGGACTAAGGAGCACCATCTCTTTGTCACCCGCCCGCCTGAATCCGTTGTAGTCCGGCCAACGAAGGTTTTCTTTTGGAAGAGGTTGAACGTAGAGTCTATACCCTCTCCAAATAATACTATAGTGTCTTTGGGGCTTATATGATCGTCTTGCATTTGCTAGTGGGTCGTTAATAGCTAAGTCTTTCATAATATTCGAACCAGTATCAAAATCAAATCTTTTTTTCAACTTCATGTTCGAAGCAAACAAAAAAAAGTGCGATTTGATACAATTTAATGGATTTAATAAATTAATTCAAGACAAAAACGTGTTTCGCATTCGAATCCGATGAAAAATGGTCAGATCAACTATGTCACATCACAGAACCCACAGCTGGATGTACTTGAAACAAAAATTCCGATAGCACTTGAACTTAAAGACAAAAAATGGTTGTTGCTTGATTTATGCCATAAACAGATGAATAATCTTGTGTAAATCGTATGACTCAGTCCAGAGAGTGTAATGTAATGTACAAGTTCATACTGAAATACATTCGTTCATTCAGTTTAGAGCTGTCCGATCATATCATTATCGCTGCCGCCTTATCGTCTGTCTGCATTTGGCGCCATACTTAATTGCTCATCGGTTTTGCATTCCTAATTTATGTCGGCATTTGTTGTATTCTATTCATACTTTTTGCCCAATGACTTTACAACCATATCAGCTATTGCTGCAAACAAACAGCTTATCCTGTTCGATTTCGCTCGTGAAAAGCGATAAGAAAGGTTGAAATTCAAATCGCAAGGCGACCGCAGTAAAATATCAATGACCGATAGGCAAAGCACTAAGGCACTAACTACCCCAATTGAAGACTTGTTCGTGTTTTATTTTGTCGTAAATTGGATAAACGAAACTCAATACTTAGTCCAGGTATTAAAGCAATGAATGGATAAATTCGTATAGCTGGCTACAACGTACAAATCGACTAAGAAAACCTAATTTTTTGACTACTTTCGTATGTATCTGCTTTACAACCTCAGGAAATACAGAAATATTTCCCAGATTAATTCCTGGAATGCCCTGAATAGGATTAAAAGATGTCCTGCTCATAAAAGGAGGCGAAGAACAGTTCGGAAATAGGATTAATATCACCAGTCTCAGAAAATAGTCAGAAAAGTCATGATACTGACATGCCACGCATCAATAAACTCCGCAATGAGGAGGAGTTCTACGACCACTGGAGTGGATCCTTTGCACGTGCACTCTCAAGCCCATTTGTCGGCCGCAAACGAGCAGAATCATTCGTTCACGAGTCGAAGCGACAAATCCACCCCATCCGACGAGCTAGCACGTGCTTTTATGCTAGCTGCTCAGTCGCTTCAGTGGACGCTCGTGGGACTAATGTCGTCCAATGACGACATAGTCAACGAAACATAGGAAAGTTACCCTTAATTTTGGTGAAGAAATGTCGACTTCTTCCGAGAGATGGAGGGTGACTTTCCGTCCGCCAGGTTTACGTCCAAATTAAAGACAAAGGCCACGTCTTCCAGACGTTCTGCGGACCAATTCGTTACAAACAGACAAGAAGACCTTGGCTAGGTGTCAAATCTACGACCTATGATGCCTCTTCACCGTGTGAACAGCGCGTGGAATGATGTGTGACTTCCCTACGATATTCTGAAAGTCACAACACTCTTGAATAAAGCGTAATCTAAAAGATTCGATAAGTCGTCCACTGGATGCCAAGCAATGCGTTTTCTATCGATCGACACCATCGGCACTATCGTAGAAAGTGCAATAGTCTCGCGATTCGTGGATTGACCAAAGACTGTTACTACCGGCAGAAAGAGTTAGAAGCGCTCTAATTATGACAAAGGCAGTGCCATCAGCCGAAATTGCATTGCCCACTGTTTTTTAGTATTGGAAAGGTGTGGTGCCCACAGAAAAAAGTCACAACTATCAATGGACAGTCTTACGTAGCACATATGCGGCAATATAGCTGAAAGACGCATAGATGAAATTGCCAAATTCATTCGCACTTGTTCTTTTTTCTCTGCACTATGATAATTCCCTTTATGGGACTTAGATTAGATTTCATCGGAGGCGGAGGGATTCCTCCAAGCACCGCGACCAGTGGTCTATTGTGCTATACCTCATAGATCTTTCTCCAGTTTCAACCTAGAGGTCCTCACTCAGCCTTATTTCTCTTAGGGATTTATCTAGTTGGTGTAGGTCCATTTTTGCTATGGTACTATGGTCCACAAAGTGTTCTCCGAAACATTTGTGGCGCTGAGTTGCGACTGCCTCACAGCAGCACAGAATGTGTTCAGAGGTTTCTGCCTGCAGTTGAGATGATCTTTCAAGAGCGAATGACCTGTGAGTATTCCGGTTATTACCCGTACTTTGTTTCTATTAAACTGTAGAAGCTGTTTGCTTCTTTGAGTTGAATGGTTCGGTATGAATCTTTTGGCCTGTCTAAGTCTGGGCATTGTGGCCCAGTGTTGGCATTTCTTGTGTTCCTCCCATACCTTTATGCTCCTCTTAATGGAGCAGGTTGATATTCCACAGAACAGCTCTGGTCCAGTAGGGCGGACCGCTGCTCCGTCTCTTGCAAGTTGGTCTGACATTTCGTTGCCCTCATGACCGGGCACCCAGTGCAAGAGGACTTTGTTGTTGGTACTTAGGATACATAATTTTTCTTGGCATTCCCACACCAGTTATGAGTTTACCGTGTGTGCAGTCAAGGCTTTTATCGTTGCCTGACTATCTGTGAGAATGACTACGTTCTCATTTGAGTAACCCCTTTCGAGGTTTATTTCTATGGACGTGGATATAGCATGGACCTCCGTCTGGAAAACGGTGGGATATTCGCCGAGGGATTCCGTTATCCTGGCGCGGGGTCCGCTTATGCCAGCTCCGGTGCTTTCAGTCGTCTTAGATCCATCGGTATACGATACAATGCTATCCGGTCCGAACTGCGGTGGGTCCTTTGCCCTATTCTCTCTGTCGCAGACTATGGAGTTGAAAGGGATTTCGAAGCGATATCTCTTTAATTTATGGGACTTTATTGGAGTATCACGGGTGTGGTAGCACAATGGACCAAACGAATGGTCTAAGTGAGTTGATATATGGTTAAGATTATAGTCACTGGGTGAGAGTAAATTCTTTATATGACAGAATAGCGCAGCTTTAGTCGATCTACCTTTGGTGTAAGCATGTTCTGAGCCCGACAGGGCAATACTCCCGCTATATCGCTGATATGGAGCCCAGGCAACGTTTCGACGGTTTTCAGTCTTAAAGATTAAACTAATAGGTTTGTAGTCCTGAGGTATGGCTTGGTTTTTCCCGCCTTGGGTACCGGACAGCTACAAATAGCAACATTT
This sequence comes from Beris morrisii, assembly GCA_951812415.1. NCBI lineage: Eukaryota > Metazoa > Arthropoda > Insecta > Diptera > Stratiomyidae > Beris > Beris morrisii. The sequence continues at coordinate 25,363,267 of OX638311.1, forward strand.
TTAAAATATTTTAAACTTTGCACAAAATTCTTTTTGACAATTTTGAAAAAAAATTCAAAATTTTGAACAAAATATGTTTTTGTAAAAAATCGTATTTCTGTAAAAATTGCAAAAAAAACTGGTTAATTTTGAAAAAAAATTGCAAATTCAGATCTCGAAAAATAATACTAGTCTCGATATCAGGCCTCAACTTGAGTAGGTACAATTCGGATATTTCGGCTCGAGCGACCAAATTCGAGTGTTGCTTGTGGCAGATACAATTTGGAGAAGCGCCTTTGTTGTCCCACATCCCAATCGAGCTTGAAAAGAGCGATTTAATTGAAGACATGTCTTCATTAAAACCAAAAAGCGTATTTGGAATGATTTTTATTCTAAACATAATAGCCATGAAGCGATCTATAGAAAAGTAGCTGTTAATCTAACTTACGATCAAGCACTATCAGATTATTACAAAAGTCGTAGGAACTATTTTACTTAAGCCTTCGCACTGCCCATTTTTGTGACTCAACGCTACTTATTCGCAAATTGAATAAAAGTCGAACAAATTGAACCGTACAACATTTTTTCCTAAATCCAGAACAAATACCAAACGAAATGTACAGTCCACAGAATGACGAAACCAGTCAGAATTACCATGTTCTGTAATTAAGCAAATAAAGCTGAAATAAATCATCTTCATATCAATTCAGCTCTAGATTACAGAGACTTATCAATCTTCTTGTCGAACCTCACAAGACCCGTTTATTCGTTATTTTTATCGCATCAGTTTAGTTTCTCTTATCTGACTCGAACATGTCCACTCGGCTCGATTTCAGAGGAAATTCGTGCATAGTTTTGATTAAATCGACTTTTACAATTGGAATTTTGGCATATATTTCGAATTTAGATGCGGACCGATACGACCTTTCTATAAAACGAATAATTAAAATTGGCTGTCGGTCCGAATCGAACAATGTCGAGTGGATTTGAGATTTGTGTGCTACACCAGAAAAAAGTGACTGTAGCGACCTTTTCTTGGACAGAATTATCTTTATGAAAATCGAACAATTTAGGTGTTCATCGAACTAATGTCGTCGTTGATGAAGTATCTGCTCAATTATTTCTTGTCTCTGAGCTGCGAGCTAGCCGTTGGCACTTGGTAACTTTCTGGACTGCATCATTCGACCAATTTATTCTCAGTATGAAAAGTTGGCTGTCTCCATGTCTCGGAGAGCCTTTTTGGCTTAGACTAGATTCCGACGTGAGGCCGTTATCACCACCTAGTACTCACTGCTTTTCGTAGCACGCAAGTATCAACCAAGCTAAAGTAAGTGAATTAACAGCTTGCAAGGTAATGCGATCCACAATCTAGTTGCACGAGAGAAACAATTAAAAGAGGATCGATTTAAAAATTTAAGCAAAAAGGTAGTCCTTACACGCCGTAATGGCATCGTTTCCAAAAGTCGAAACAGAAATCTCTGAACACGATCGAGCAACGCTGGATGCATTTTGGGTGCTGAACCCAAATATTTGAATTGTACTTAAGTTGGGGCCTGACATGGGGCTTTTACTTTTTTTGTGAGATCAGATAGTGTTACATATTTTTTGCAGCTTCGACGGAAACCTAGGCGCTTGAAGGAAACATTACATAGCAAAATCAAATCCAATCAAGTTTTTAGCGAGTTTCATTCCTAGAAGATGGAAATGTTCCGAGTTATCCAATCTTACAGTCCACCATCGAAGATGCGATCAGGCTTCGAAGAGACGTGTTTGAGAGAAAAGTGATAAGCTTGTGTCTTAGAGGCATTAAACTCTACCCGATTTGTTTTGCCCCAAATGAAGCAAATGCGTTTAGAAGGTAACGAAGACTGATGTACATTCGCAATCCAGATGAAGCTATTAGTGTGCCGTCATTTACAAAACTGTGGATTACATTGAGAGTGAAGGACAAAAAGTCAGTAATACAAATTAAGAATAGAGTTGGTGAAAGGTTAGGTTATGGCGGCAGCGATCCAAACTATAGATCGACTCACTTAGATCATTCGGTTGCCCATTGTGATACCACACCCGTGGCACCCTAATGAACGGCCATATAGGGAGTTATCGTAGTATTACTACAGGGGAATAGCTAGTCGAACCAGCCACAAGTGGGAATAAATTGGGCTAGTTAAAAAGTTCGTGCTTCAGCTATGGCACCGAAACTGGAAAAGAAGTAGCTACCCATGGCTTTGAACCTACAGCTTACTAGCTGGGGATACTCACAAAGTAGGTGTCTAACGCGTGTCTAAGCAGGTATTTGTCAATCTTGGCTCCGCCGCAAAAGAAGTATGGTTACGCATTAACGAAAGCAAAACAGAAGTAATGACGCAAACAAGAAAGAGAACGCCAATCAGACAGAATATAACAATTACGGAGTATAATTTGGAGAGAGTGGACAACTTCATATATCTTGGGGCTAATCTAGCAAAAGACGGCAACGAAACGGACGAAATCAAACGACGGATCATGCTAGCAAATAAAACGTATTATTGGGTACTTCCAATAATGAAATCCAACAAAGTGCACAGGAACAATAAGCTGCGAATATATAAAACTAATATACAACCTGTACTCTGTAATGGCAGCGAGACATGGACATCAACGCGACCTTTCGAAAAAGCAGTTAACTCATTCGAAACAAAGGTCCTCCGAAAAATATTGGGACCTGTGAATAAGATACAACCATGCAGGCGCGAACGCAGGGGGGGTTTTAAGGGTTGAAACCACCCCCCCCCCCCCCCCCCCGGAAATGATGTAATTAAGAACTTACAACTAAATGTAACTAATACGCGACGCGTAAATTTGTCTGTAAACTCCCCCCCGAAATAATTTTTTGCGTTCGCGCCTGCAACCATGAGTTGTATCAAGTCTTCAAGGAGCCAGAAGCTTCAACGCCCATCAAACTACGTAAACTGCAGTTGGCCATGTAGAGCGGATGGAAGACAGCAGAATCCCCAAACGTGCTCTTAAAGGCAAAGACTCGGTTGACGAAAATAGCAAAGCCATCTTAAAAAATCTGCCAATGGTCTGGGCTAAACTTTATTATTTTTCGGTCAAAGTCGGAGCATATCATCAGTTGTTTCGAGATTATGAAGTTTCTTGGAAAGTTAATTTTGTTCTTAAAATAAAAATATTTAAAATAGAGGTTTTTAGGAAATTAAATATTGAAAAAGCCCCTGTAGACTATACGAATTTCGGTATATTATGTACACTAAAAGCACATAGAAGTAAAAACGAATTTGTTGCCTTATCAGAATTAAGAGATATGATGGATTGTTAAAACGTATATAAAGCCATTACTTCCACTTGGGGTTAGAATTTGGAAAAAATTGTGAAACAGGTTTTTAACGATTTCATAAGAACCAACTTGATATCTCATGAGACACGAGGGATTTTGAAAAAATTTTGAAAACGTAAGCAAACCCTTTACACCCTTTTGGTTCTTGAAATTCGAAAAATCGTGAAATTGGTTTTTAGGTCATTACATCAAATGCCGTAATAACCAATTTCATATCTCATCAGAACTAAGGGATGGCAAAATTTGTGAAAACATATGCAAACCCTTGGGGGCTGAATATCCAAAAAATGAGAAAATGGTTTGTAGGCGATTATATAAAAAGTCTGTGGAAATAAAAAGCGATATAATATCTCATCAAACCTAAGAAATATGTCGAACCTTTGAAAAGTATACAACCCCCTTACACCCCTTAGGATTGAAAATACTGAAATTGACTTTTTGGTTTTTATATAGGAAAGCTTAGGAAGTAAAAATGAATTCGATATATCATCAGATCTAAGCAATATGTAGGAATCTCTGGAAACATATGCAACCTCCTTACACACACTTGGGGGTTGAATATCCGAAAAACCTGAAAGGAGTTATGAGATAAATATGAAGACAGCACGAGAAAGTAAAAAATATTGAATTACTTATCACTTCTAAAGGATATGACGGAATTTGTGAAAACATGTTCAACCCTTTTATATTTCCTTAGGGGCTGAAAAAGGAAAAAACTTAAATGCAAGTTTTAGGCGATTATTACGCAAGCCCGTGAAAGTGAAAAGATATTCGATATTTGATCAGACCTGGGGATATGGCATAATTCGTGAATAAGTATACAACCCCTTTACACCACCTTAGGGGTCGAATTTTAAAAAATCCTGAAAACTCTTTCTAGGTATTTATATGAAGAAGCCGCAGAATAAAAATGAATTAAATATTTGGGAAGACCTAATAGATATGACGAAAATCATAAAAATATATGCTTTCCATTTTCACTGATACATTTTTTCGCCCCCCCCCTTCCGAACGCCAATGGATATTTGAAATTTTTTTTTTATCTTAATTACTTTTCTAGTTGATATACATATAAGTACCAAGTTTCAACTTTGTAGCATAAGCCGTTCTATAGATAGGAAAAACATCCCCCACCCCCGTACCATACTACCCTTATAAAAAATTATATTTTTCCAAGATGCTACTACTATAGTTCTATCTAAATACCAAGTTTCAGCTTTATATCATTATAGGTTTTCGAGATATAAAAATCTGAACTTTTTCCTTTTCACCCTCCCGCACCCTCACCCTCTACACCCTCACCCCAATAGGGGTTTATTAGACCTACTTACGATAAAAATTTTAAGCATCTACCTTACACTGTTCTTGAGATACGAGACGTGATTTTTTAGAAAAATTCGCATCCCCCCACTTTCATGATCCACCGCCCCCTTAAAAAATTTTACTTTCAGCAAACTTCATTTGTCAACCTTTTTACACAAACCGAATTTTATTTGTCTAGTGCAATTGGTTCGTAAGATATCATACTCTAAAGTTTTTTACCCCCCACCCTTGTACGCCACTGCCCCCACTCAAAAATTTGTTTGCGATCTATTCTCCTAGTATACCTACAGATATTCATTAAGTTTCAATTTTGTAACTTTAACCGTTTAGGAGATATGGATTTTAGAATGTGTCGATCTCGGCTTTTTTGCGTTTCGGACGCACTATTTTTCCACCCACTCCCACACCCCTTCACCCATATCGGCAAATGGGTCCACTACCGAAGTTCTATATAAATTCCAAATTTCAGCCTCCTAGCATAAGCGGTTGCTGAGATCTGAAAACCAAAATTTTCCGTCTAAAACACTTCCCCCTCCTCCCCCCTCACACCCCCACCCCTCAGAATTTGGTCACTTCAAAAAGCCTACCCACTCTATTCATAAAAAAAAATTCAATTTAATATCTCAAACCGTTTGGGAGTTACGAGCCTTCAAACGATTTTGCGTACGGCGGACAGACGGACTGAAATTTTTTTTTGCTTTTTTCGTGTCTACTAGTCATGAAACGCGAAAAAAAAATTTTCAGGGTAGCAAATTTTTTTTTTTTAAAAATCGATCACAATACTGTATTATTAGAAAATAATAAAGCAGCTGGAGAACGCGGTCTTTGGATCGAGACGATTGGAGGCGACGACTTCAGGAGGCCAGGTTCCGATTTGGGCTGTCGCGCGATTGATAATGATGAGGTAAAACAAATATGCCAGGATGGATCAGAGCAATATATTAAATCTGTACATTTAAGAGATAACGTAAGATGGGGTGACTTTGATCATATTGTAGCAACTATTCGCGTCGGAACCAGTTTTTTGTTTTTGTTGAGCTAGAGAGCTACAGTTGCAAAAAAAACGATCCTAATTTTCGGGTTGATTCATATTCAGTGTTATACATCCATATCTGAAGAATCATCTGCGCACCTAAAACACATATGACAGACATATAAATCATCCTCATCTTTAGGAACGTGAAGTTTGTGACCATTTGGTACACACCTCTTATGGCATAGCTTTTTGCAGACAGAACACTCTAATCCCTTAGTTCTTATTATTTTAGTGCATCTAAAGCACAATCCTTTTTTTACATTTGATTTCTCATTTTCAGCAATTTTATTTTTTTCAGTTTTGGCACTACCAATAAATATGCAAGTGACAGTAGTGGTTATATTTTTAGTTTATTGCCACCCCATGCCAATAACTGTTAAATATCCTTCCAACAAAGAGGAATTTATACCCTTATAATTAATTTCACCAATAATAATATAGAAGAAGCAAATTAGTATATTCAAAAATTTTTAAATTTTACAGTTGTTGGCATTGGGGGACAATAAGTAGGTAAAATGTGACCCATGTCACCCACGTTTTTCAAACAACAATTGCGTTATTTGCTAAAATTTGTTCACAAATTTAATTCCAAACGAGCACCGAATTTAAAAACATAAAAAGTCAAAATCAGCAAGGATCCAATATAGAATAAAAATTATTAATAGAAACCCCATTTCATAAGGCTTACCGTTAGAAATCCGTTATTTTGGTTTCGTTGCACACTGAATTGACTTTCGAACTGTTAATAAATTAAAAATAACCCCGACTACCAGTTTACTTTGTTTCTAGAAAAAGGTTAGACGTATACATGATTCTTAGAAATATTGCACAAAGTTTTTTTTATCAGTGAAAACCTTATAATACAGACATTTTATCCAAAAGTGCCAATGACTGAAAGAGTGTCAACCACTATATAGTTTACCCTACCTAAGAAATATATCAGAATTCGTGAATATGTACACAACCACTTTACATCCCCTTAGGGGTTGGATATCGAAAAATGTTGAAGAACGTTACTAGGTGCTTATATAAACAGTCCGCAGAAGTAAAATTGCTTTGATCACTTCATCACTTCTGCAGAAGTCGTTACATAGAACGCCTAGGCGTTGTGCATGTTTGCCAATGAGACAGTGTCCCGTTATGACTGCCGTAATGTTACGGGACGTATTATCGGCAATAGCTGCCTGAAGGTGTCATACGTCGCTCCATTATCATACGTTGGTTTCATTATCTTCTTGTCGAGATTTCTCTTGACGTAACGGGCATTTTTACCGCTTGGGTTGCATGTACAGCAGCCATTCCAGATCCAGTTTCCGGGTATTCCTTTGTGTCCCGGAACCCAGCATAAGAAAACCGTATGAGCTGCGCCCAGTGTTTTCAGACGCTCCCTACACTAGCTCAGATCTGATTAGGTTGGGGCTTAGAGCTTCATTGCTGCCTGACTGTCTGTATGAATCTTCGCGAGGGCGAACAAACTAACCGTCGATCCCCTTCACTTTAGTGAGGAGTCGGACGATCTACAAGTGTCATTCTAGGACGCTTGTGCTTCCACCGTGCTGCTTCGTCATAGTCGGTACTACGGCGAACTAGCGGATTGGTGTGATCGGCTGACGCATTGAAAAACCTCAAAGCACTCTGTTTGAGGAATTCCCGAATAAATGGAAGATTCGCTTCCCGATGTAGCTGGGTGTTCCTGACGTACAGCGGTGCACTCATTGCGGCTCTGAGGAATCGGTTCGCGAAATATGACATTGGGCCGCGTGGCCCCATGCCGGAGAAGCGTAGTACAAGACTGGCCTTGTGATTGTCTTATAAAGTAGCAACTTACGGCAGGAAGAAAGTTTACTGCGACTATTATTGATTGGGTAAAGAAGTGAAAGTGGCGAAGTTAGCCTTGTCCAAAGCCGATTATATGTGCTGGCCGAAAGTTAGTCTCTTGTCCAGTTTGACCCCGAGATACTTGACGACTGGCTTCCAAGGGATATCATCCCCAAAGATGGAAACGTGTGAATGAAGTGATTTGTTTCGCTTCGCTGAAAGCCCCAACCTAACTCAGAAGATCAGAAATACCATGACATTCTGGATATTTTACATGGTGTCAAGCGCTCCTTACATGAAAACGACAACCTTTTCCTACTCGGCGACTTTAATCGCCCAAGCATTTCCTTCGTCACTAATCATTCAGATAACACCATCATACCTGGGAATTTTACGTCTGTTATTGACACCACTATCATAGACACGATGTATAGTAATGATATACATCAGGTAGTGAATTTTCCTAATAAAAACGGAAGATGGCTTGATATGATCTTTACAGACGCATATGATGAAGTGATTGTTAGTCCTGCATCTGACGCTGAGAATCTTTTCTCAAATACCCAACATCACTCTGCCATCATAGTAGACCTACCATGTGACAATATTAATTTTGTAAACTCAACTTGTTACAGTAAACTCTGTAACAATAATGTTGTATTTGACTTCCGTAATGCCGATTTCATTAGTATTAATAATGAATTATCTTCGATAGACTGGACATCCCTTTTCGCATCTAATGATCTGGACAATGCTATATCATCGTTTTACGATGTGATTTTCGGAATTGTTATTAACCATGTTCCTGTAATCAAGCTGAAAAATAAAGTATCAGAACCGTGGCTGAATAAAAATCTTAGATCACTGCGAAACCAGAGAAATAAGATATTCAAAATACTTAAGAAAACGGATACTACTCCTGACCTTCAGAAAAAATATGACAAGCTAGCTGAATTCTCGGAATTCTCTTTTAAATCCCGAGCAGCGTATGAGTCTTATATAAACAAAATTGGTGAAGATATCATTATCGACCCAAAAAGCTTTTTCGACTTTGTGAATACAAAACGGAAAAGTTCGGGTTACCCCGTAACCATGTCCAATGGAATCAAACACTCATCCTGCAGGCGCGATATCTGCGATATGTTTGCTGACCGTTTTCGAGAAGTTTTTAGTCCCCAGTCAGAATCAACCTTCAGCGAACCTGACAATTCGGTCCCTTCACTTGCTGACAATATTTCATTGTCCGCTGAGGAGGTGTTTAATGCTCTCACAAATATAGACGTCAAAAAAGGTCCTGGCCCGGATCTTATTCCTCCCCTATTTTTGTCAAAGTGTGCCATTCAACTTTCAACACCTCTACACTTTCTATTCAACAAGTCACTGTCGTTAGGGATTTTCCCTTCGGCCTGGAAATCGTCGCATCTCACGCCCATTCACAAGAATGGTGACAAACGAAACGTTGAGAACTACAGAGGTATAGCAATACTATCAGCCATACCGAAATTATTTGAAAAAATTATCTACGATAAAATCACTTATATTATCAACCCCATTCTTAACGACCAGCAGCACGGTTTTAGAAAAGGGCGCTCCACCACGACTAACCTAACGATTCTTGTATCTGATACACTCTGCGCACTGGAAAATGGACGCCAAATCGATGCAATATACACTGACTTTAGCAAAGCCTTCGATCAAGTAGATCACAATACTCTAATTTTTAAGTTAAAAAAAATCGTATCTTAGCAATAGAACTCAATGTGTTAAGTTCCAAGGCTTCATTTCTAAAGATATAGCAGTGTCCTCTGGTGTACCCCAAGGAAGTCACTTGGGACCTCTTTTATTCAACATCTTCATTTCAGATCTCTCGGAAGTACTAGAAAGTGTCCCACATCTTTTATACGCCGATGATCTGAAAATATATCATTCCATTAGCTCCCCTGCAGATGCTGTATTCCTGCAATCCAAGCTCTTGGCATTAGATGGGTGGTGCAGTCAAAATAAATTAAAGCTTAATGTCGGGAAATGTCACGTGATAAGCTTCTCACGTAAAGAATCCACTTACCACCATAATTATACCCTAAGTGGAAATGGTCTAAATCGAGTAGAGCATATTGAAGACCTCGGCGTGCTACTTGACAATAAACTATGCTTTAAATCTCACTTCAACAGAATAATCTGAAAGGCCAACAAACTTCTAGGTTTCATTAAAAGAAGGGCTAAAGAGTTCAAAAATGTATGGGTCACTAAATCATTATACTGTTCCCTTGTTCGCCCTCTTTTGGAATATGCATGTCCCATTTGGGATCCCTTTTTCCAAATATACAGCAACAGAATAGAGTCAATCCAAAAGCAATTTTCTTTTTGCTCTTAGGGACTTGTATGACCCTAGAGACTTTGATGACTTTCCACACTACACAGTTAGGCTACGATTGTTAAATCTTCTACCGCTCAGCTCTAGAAGAACTATGCTCACATCCTGCTTTACCTTAGATGTTTTGAATGGTGATATTAAGGTTGACCACCTTACAAATAAAATCAGACTTAATGACACTGTCAGGCTGACGAGACATTCAAAACCTCTTAAGGAATATCCCCATCGTACTGACTACGGTCAAAATGAACCCATTAACAGATGCTGTAGAACATTTAACAATTTCAGCGAACATTTCACACCTCCAATAAGCAAGCCAACATACAAACTGAAACTGCGTTCGATCCTATCAGCTCCTTCACATCCCGTTTAGCCAACCTATTACCTTTTGCCTATAATTTTATAGTAATTAAAGTAAATTAAATTAAATTAAGTCAAATTGTATTATATTAAATTAGAATAATCTGAATTTATAAATATCTTGTTTGGTAGTAAATAAATAAATAAATAATTGAGGAATGACCTCACTCTTGGCGGGATTAATGTTAATTCTCCACAGTTTAAACCAGTCTTCAAGTTTCGTTGCAGCCGTTTGTAATTCCCTATTAATTGCCATCGGTCTCCAAAATTGAACAATGAATGCAGTGTCATCTGCGTAGAAAGCAGAAATAGCGCATTTGGTCACTGGTGCGTCTGCCATGAAGAAAGAGAACAGCAGAGGAGACAAAGTCGAGCCCTGAGGTACACCAACTTTAATGGCCTTGAGTGTCGATCTCTTCCCATTCAGCACTACCTTGAATGACCTATCATCCAAGTAAGAGCCTACTACTACACCAGTTTAATGTGAAACTGATGTTCAATAAGCTTGAACAACAGTCCAATATGCCAGACTTTGTCAAAGGCCTTTTCGACATCCAAGAAAATTGCCCCCGTATACTGATTTTTGTTAAGACTCTCTAATTTTAATACTATTGAGAATAAATTAATATAGATAGGTATCATCGTTAAAAATTGTATTCTAGTCATATTCGCACCTTGTTTGGGGGGGGGGGGGGGATATGTAAAGATGCAGAAGACTCAAACTAAAAATTTTTCTTAAGGGGTCTCAGGACTGGGTACGTTACCCTATTTGGTGTCCTGACCTTGAAAAGGGGCGACTTCACAACTGCTCCGACGATCGGAGCAACAGCAGAAGGGCCTCTCTACTACACTAGAGTAAAATTTTCGATTTGTTGACAAACATAATACCAAATTTCTGTCGAAAGGTCTGCAGACGTGTAACAATCAATTTAACATAAAAATAAAAGACCTGAACGAAAAAAGCTAAAACAAAACCGGGTCAGGGTCGCAGAAATTAACCGTCGAATGAAACCTACAAATCAATCGACCGGCGGTCGGAGTCTTAACGCGCCCCACACACCGCCAGCTCTCGAAACAAATCCTTCGCTGACCATTTCAGTCAGCCCAATTAGCTTGGATTTGTCATCGCATCGTACACACACTGCACGCACCACATTCTACCGCAAATTCCATCGAATCTCGAATTAATCATCGGATTTTCGATTGCGAAACAAAGTCGAGGATTTCCCCCAAAGCGACCAAATCCGCCGTTCGCTCAACTAATCTGACAGCCGATCTGTCAAACCGCTCGCCGATGCACTCGGACGAAACTTTCCGCCTGGTATTTAACCGTGGCGGGGCGGCTTTAATTTATGCGCCCCAAAGCGACTTAATCCGACGACAATGAAAAACGGCCGGTGAAATTTCGACAGGTAAAAATAGCCTTGGTGACACCAACAACACCCGAAAAACTTTCGCAAAATCCATCGAATGTTTTCGCTTCGCTAGAAAATCAACCGCATTGCCGCCCGACGCCAGACGTTTCCTGTAAATAAACAACTCACACAAAACGCGGACAATTCCCCAGACGAAAGCGGACTACGCCTCTTCGATATTCGGCCGGCATTAATATTTCAAGCAGCAGACGTATTCCTTCAAAAAACCAAAAAAAAAAAAAAAAGAAAATCCACCAAACACTTGACAAAATTATTCTCTGCTCGCATTCACCACATTCACATACTCCACTCGGTTTTCTTTTCGGGATACTAACACTGTCGATTGGTTTCCTTTTCGATTGGCATTTTCACGGTTTTAATTCGAATAAATAAACGAGAGAAATTCGTACCGAAAAGCGCGACCGTAAAACTGAAAACTCGGGAAAAATCTCAACACCCCGACGAAATGTTAACACCAACAAAGTAGCTGTCAGCCATGATTTGGTGCTGCCCGGTGCTAGGAAATTTCTCTGTGTGTTTTTGACGGGTCCATGGAATTTGAGTGGGTAAATTGTGGCGCGAAAGGTTTGAAATTATTTCCAAAGTGAGTATGTGAACTAATTTCTCGTTCGCGTTGTGTCGTAGTGTAGCGTAGTGTGATAGACCTCGAGAAGAAAGAAGAAATTTCTATGCAACTGCCACTTCAACCGGACTACACTACGTTATTTTGCACCGTAGTAGAAAAAGAAATCCGTAGCAAGTTTCCAAGTGTTCAATTGAGACTACGTTGTTCTACGTATAGTCACTGGATGAAGAAGAAGGCACTTAGGCACCCTAAGTGCCTTCTTCTTCATCCAGTGACTATAGTTCTACGTAGTGGACGATATGAAAGCGATATAAGTTCATATTTTTTTTAGAGAACAAGATTTTTGGTTATTCTTATTTGGTCACATCGCTGTACATTCACTAAAAATAGTTTTGATGTTTTCGCTACCCTTCATAATACTGCATTCATGTCGTCAACTCGACGAGCCTCTGTAAGAATACAGAAGGCAACATTATAAGTAATGCGGAAGAGATAAAACTAAGATAGGCGCAATATTTTGAACACCTTCTCAACCCGAGCCCATCATCCGCACGAACAGCAGCAGCAGACATAATAGCAACCGAGGTAACAGCTGAGGAAGGATCCTCTTCGAGTCCTCCCACACTTGAAGAAGTAAAAACCGCCCTGAGGAACAAAGCGCACTGATCAAATTCCAGTTGAACTTCTGAAAGCCGGCGACACCTGCATAGCACATCTCCTACACAGATTGATCTCGGACATATGACCTCAAGTAGCACTGCCTGACGATTGGCGCAGGAGTATCATATATCCAATTTATAAAAAAGGCGACAAACTCTGCTGTAAAAACTACCAAGGAATATCCCTGTTGTGTACGTCTTATATTATTATTTAAACTGGTAGAGCCTAAAGAAGCCTCACTACTTCTCGAACTACGACCTAAGAGGTCTTTTGTTCCTGGCTCTAAACCACTCCCTAGGCCACATCGATTCCTTTGAGAAAGGAGATGATTGTACTCAGGGGAGTCTTCGACAGGTCTTCATAGGTGAGAGTAAATCCACCGAGAATCTGCCTTCTTGATCTGGCCACTGCATCACAATCACACAGAATGTGTGCCGTGGTTTCAGATGTGATATCACAGAATCGATATATATCTAGTGATACTTTACCGATGATCTTAAGGTGATAATTAAGGAAATAATGTCCGGAAAAATATCCCATTATGACCCGTGCGTTATACCTGCTTAAGGAAAGGAATTCCGACGCTCTCCTACTTGAGAAGGTCAGGAATTTCTTTGACTGTCTAAGTCCTGAAAGTGAGTTCCAATAATCTTCCACCTGAAGATTTACCCACTTTAAAATGCCATCCTTAATGAAGCCTTTACCTACTCCACAGAATGGTTCCGGGTCAATCATTGGTGAGTTGGCTCCCCGCTTAGCTAGCTGGTCAGCCGATTCATTACCCGGAATACCCTCATGTCCTGGCACCCACATCAGGGTTAGACTATTATGATGTGCCAGCTCTTTAAGAAGAGTATGACAGTCCCACACAAGCCTAGAACGGAAACAATAAGATTTCAGCGCTAGCAGTGCCGCTTGGCTGTCAGATAGGATAATAACTGTAGCGCCTTTTGGTTTATTCAGTAGAAGTTTACCTGCGCACAGCTCTATGGCATGTACCTCAGCCTGAAACACAGTGGCGGTTTGTCCCATTGCTCTCCATATTTTACAATTGGGTCCAAATACGCCCGCTCCAGTTCCACTATAGGTCTTAGAGCCGTCCGTGTACCAGACTGAAGCACCTTCCCCAAAATCTGGTAGACCAGATTGCCATGATACACGATCTCCCAGAGTCACCATATATGGTTTCTCAAAATCATATATATACCTTTGGTATGTTATCGTTAACTGAGTCGGTTAGGTCCTTCTGATTAAATTCCTGTAGAATTTTAAGGTGACCGACAAGGTCTCCTGCCTTGAATTTATTGTACTGCTGTAGCCTTATGGCCTCTCTCAGAGCCTCCTTCTTTATCTCTAAGTGTAATGGGGCCAAGTCTATCATGGCTTCCATTGCAGCAGTGGGAAATGATTTAAGTCCCCCTGTAATGCTAAGAACGGCACGCCTCTGAATTTTTTGCAGGGCCTTCTGTACTGTGATTTGTTCAACCTTTGGCCACCACACCATAGCGGCATATGTGATCATTGGTATTATAATAGACTTGTAGGTCCAGTATACCATATTTGGTCTGAGACCCCAAGTGGTACCACAGAGCCTTCGACACGCGATAAAAGACAATGTTACTCGTGTGGAGATGTTTTTAAGATGTAAATTCCAAGTCAGACACTTGTCCAAGGTAATTCCCAAGTATTTGACATCGGACGAGAATTCAATTGTAGTTCCTCTCACAATCGGGGGCCTTAAGTTTACCTTCCGTCTTCTAGTGAATGGCACTATAATTGTTTTACTTGGATTAATACTTAATCCCTGTTGGATACACCAGTGATCTACTATCTCTAGGGCCTCTTGCATGCGGTCCGAAATGACACAGTCATGTTTACCTCTTACAGTGATCACCAGGTCATCAGCGTATGCTTGAGTCTCAAAACCCTTGATGCTCAGATCCTTAAGGAAATCATCTACAACAATGCACCACAGTAGTGGGGAGAGTACACCTCCCTGAGGGCATCCCTTCACCGCTCGTACAGTGAGACCTTTATTTAGCTCCGATCTGAGCCGAGATTCTACGAGAGTCAAGCATCGCTACTATCCATCTCGTTACCGTTTCTTCTACTCCTATCTTACGAGTAAGTAATTCAATGGATTTGTAGGAAGTGTTGTCAAAAGCACCTTCAACGTCAAGAAAAGAGCATAACGCTATTTCCTTGGGTGTCAACGTCTTCTCAATTTTTTGCACTAAATTGTGAAGAGCGCTAACAGTCGATTTTCCAGCTTGATAAGCGAATTGATATTTGTTGAGCCGGCTGAAAGCAGCAGAGCTCCTTATGTATCTGTCTAATACCTTTTCCATAGATTTAAGTAACAAAGAGGTTAGACTGATTGGGCGATATGACTTTGCGTGAGTCCAACATTACGTCTTATAAGATCTTGACGAAAATTCTAGAAAAGAGAATTTAACCCTTTGCTGACAAAGTAATTGGTGAATAACAGGGTGGATTTAGAGCTGGGCGATCGACCGCGGACCAAATATTCTCAGTTAGACAGGTGCTTGAAAAGTGCTGGGAATTAAACATTGATGTGCACCAGATATTTGTGGACTTCAAACAGGCATACGACAGTATCGACAGGCGCGTACTGTATAAAATAGTGATGGATTTTGGAGTTCCACCAAAACTAGTTTGGCTTACAAGAATGACTATGACCGATTCTCTGTCACAAGTCAGAGTGGAAAATGATCTGACTTCCAGCTTTAGAACTGGCAACGGGCTTAAACAAAGTGATGGCCTGGCACCAATGCTTTTTAATTTGACACTCGAATATGTTGTTTGGAAACTTCCTGTTGACACCAAGGGAACACTATGCTTCAAATCCACACAACTAGAAGCATATGCCGACGACATAAATATACTTGCAAGATCCCTGGAGAGTGCCAAAGAAATATTTGTAAACCTTGACTCGGTAGCAAGGGAAGTTGGACTAAAGCCCCGAACATAATGCTCCCGTTCCGTCACTACAAGTGAGGTTATGTGATCCGTAAAAGTTGAATTTTGGTCAACTCGTCCGTTCCGTTCCGTTACGACCGTTGTGTGCATTTACATGGCCGGCCCATAAGGTCTACTTTGACAGCTGAACGGAACGGGAGCATTGTGTTCGGGGCTTAAGTATTAACGAAAACAAAACCAAAATCATGACACAAACTAGGAAAAACACGCCAATTAGACAAAATATTATAGTAGGAGACTTTAACCTAGAAAACGTAGACAACTTTGTATATCTCGGGGTAAATATATCAGAGGATGGAAGTGAACCCAGCGAAATTAAAAGAAAAATAATTATGGCAAATAAGACGTATTATTCGGTACTCCCAATAATTAAAAACAAAAATGTGCATAGGAAAACAAAGCTTAAACTATACAAAACAATTATAAGACCTGTTCTATGCTGTGGCAGCGAAATGTAGACATTGACTCAGGCGTCCGAAAAATTATTTAACGCCTTTGAAAGAAAAGTCCTCAGAAGAATCCTCGGACCTGTGAGGGAAGACACGATCTGGAGAATACGATACAATAGAGAATTGTATGCCATCTTTGATAATCCGGAAGTTTCGATCCTCATCAAATTCAAAAAGCTACAATGGGCTGGTCATGTGGAGCGGATGGATGACGGAAGAATCCCCAAACGCACACTCTATTGACGCAGACAGCAAATCACTGCTAAGATTCACAAACTGGAGGACGCGGTCACTGAACCGAAAAGGCTGGAGGCGGCACATTCAGGAGGCCAAGGTCCGATTTGGACTGTAGTGCCATCGTAAGTAAGTAAGTAAATCGTCAACTACGTATCGGTACGTAGCGTTACGTAGTTCCATGTGGACGCAAGAAAACTTGCTACGGAGAGCTTTTCATACTACCGCGCAGTTTAGCGTAGTACAGTGTAGTGGATATGAACTGTCAGCTTTATATAGTGCTCATGTCGTCAGTGCTTACAAAGTTGGATGCGCAAGGAAGGTTCAATCTCGTGAGGGCATAGCGTGGGTTATAACGTGTCTTCTTCATGTTTAAATCGGTAAAGATGCTGTTTAAAACAGCTATGTCCGCTGAGCAGCTGCGTTAACTACTCTATGCTTATGGAGAAAACGGGACAAGCGCGCCCTTCGAGCGCTTGAGGTTTAGGTTAGGTTAGGAGCATTAGGAGGGCTTGAGGACCTCGACTGCCTGCCTGTCCCAGGGAAGTCAAGTTCGTGGTGCACTATGCCCCGAAAATCGAAAAAAAATTATTATTGTGGTCTTGAAGTCTTCTCGAACTTACGAAACCGCTTCAACCACTTGTGGTCCACTGGTCCTTCAAGGCATCTTCTCTGTTTACTTGATGTTTCTGTGCTGCTAGTCGGTGAGAGAGAGAGAGCTCCATGCCGACAAGATAGTGAGAACTGGCTGTAGACAAATCGTTTTGAATCATGCAGCGCTCCCCTCATGGCTGAGGCTTGCTTGGATTGTTAGTGAAGGGGGCAGTCTATTGTCTCGTCTCTCCATCTCATGCACCAGAGTATTTTTCGGACAGACATTGCTGACTTCCACAGATAGGATGGAGCACAGCTTATTGAACGTGGAATGTGGGTGTACCTCTAGCGACATGTTGACTGCTGCTCAAGTTGGACTCAAGAGGTGAAGGAAATGATTGACCATCTTCTCTGCAACTGCCCGGATATATCAGCTAGAAGTAAAGCCCTTTAGGAAGCCTTCTTCTTCAACAATCTAAGTGATTTGGTCGACACGTAGGTAACGGGAAACCAACTCTTTATTAAGAGCTCCAAATGATTTTGCAAGTAGAACTGGATTGAAAGATTCGGTTGTATCACAATAAACCTTCCTTTCACCTAACCTAACCTAACCTAATAGATGCCCTAAAGTACGCCCACAAAAAGCCGCCAAGTTTCAAATTTTTCACATAAACATTTCTTTCGAGCGTTTCGGACGTGAGTATTTAAAAAAATAACGAACCAAATAGCTTCCTGGTTATTCCTTAGGTTGTCAGTCCCATAGTCACCTACACCGGACATCTACCCATAAAATAATAAAGTTGCGCCCAGACTGTTGGCCGATTTTTTTTTTGTTTTAATTACTCAAGTAGCATATCTACATATAGGTACTAAGTTTCAACTTTCTAGCATAAGCCGTTTCTAAGATATGAGAAACAACCCCAACCCCCGTACCTTGCTACCCCAATCAAACAAATTTTTTTCTGGGATGTATCTATAGTAGCTCTATAAAGTTTTCAAATTTTAGCTTTCTATCCTTTGCGGCTTTCGAGAAATTAAAATCAGAATTTATTCATTTCCACCCCCTCCCACCATCACTCCCTACACCCACACCCTCAACATTTTTTTCCCCGCTAGAGGTCTACTGGTCCTAACTCCTTTCAAATTTTCAAGATCATATCTGATACGGTTCTTCAGATATAAAAATTTAATTTTTTGAAAAATTACTTTCCCCCCACTTCCGCGCTTCACCTCTCCCCTCAAAAATTTTACATTCAGTAGACTCCACTGGTAATTCTCTATACAGAAACCATATTTTATCCACCCCCATACCTCACCAAAATTTTAATCCTTTTCTAATTTCCTAGTATCTCTTAAGACAACTACAACGTTTCAGCCATCTGACATCAATTGTTCAGGAGATATAGGCTTTAGAATGTTTCAATCCCAGCTTTCAAGCGATTTGGACGCATTGTGTTCCTTCCCACTCGCACGCCCCTAGATCTCTATCAACATTTTTTTTGCAAATGGGTCCACTATCATAGTACTACATAAGTTCCAACTTTCGGCCTCCTAGCATAAGCGGTTCCTGAGATCTAGAACCCAACATTTTTAATCTAAAATGCTCCCCCTCCTCTATCCTCACACCCCCATCCTTTCAAAAGATACCACTCGTAGGGGTTCAGGCATTCTACCTACAATAAAAATCTCAACTTAATATCTCAAGGGGTTTGTGAGCTACGCACCTTCAAACGGTTTTGCGTACGGCGGACGGCGCATACGGCGGATAGACGGACATTTTTTGTTGCCTTTTTAGGGTTTACTAGTCCTAAAATGTAAAAATACAAAACTTCAGGGTAGCAAATTTTTTTGAAATTTCAGGTCGATAACAATACTTTATTATTAAGAAACAATAAAGAAAATTAGTGTTTTAATAAATTAAAAAAAAAAACACATTTTTTTGCATTTGTATGTAGAAGTACGTGAGGGGGTGCTCTACCCTGAGTACGCGGTTTTTTTAAAAACCCTTTCCAATCACAAAATTCTTATAGAAATAAAAGAAAATAAATTTATTTTTACACAATCTATATTTTTTTATGAATAAATCTTTTTTTTATTACTTTTTTCATAATCACCATTATTTTTGTGTAGATTTCCATTTGTAAATAAAATAAGTTGAATATATAATTTTTGTTTGTATGTTATTAATTAAGTAATAATATTTACAGGACATCTTTTTAAAGAAAAATATGAAACAAGTTTAATTTAATTTGCAGTTTTCTTAATTTTAAAATTATTATTATTTTTAAATAAATCAATAAATTTATGAATTAATAATTAATTAATTTCCTAAATAGTAAATTTGTGAATTTTGCTATTTTTGATGAAGAGTATAAAAAAAATTGATTTCAAAATGTTTATAAACAACGAAAATATTATTTATAAAAATTCCTACTACAATAAAATGAGATATGATATTTATAAGATTTTTTTTGGGTGTTTCATTATTTCTGTTTGATTTTTTGTTTGTTATTAATTTATTATAATTTTAAGTATAGTTTTTTTTACTAGTGTTTTTAATATTAGTGATTTTATGATGATGTTTTTTTTTTGTTTTTTAATTTATTATCAATTTTCTAGTAAATAATAACAATATAAGCTATGTAGTAATTTATTTATATAATTTATGTGTTAGTTGCTTGTGTTCTTCGATTTTTTTTTATATAAAAAGAGAATCAATCTCACTTTGTAATTTTCTTTATTTTCATAGTTTTATGAATACAGTTTTAAGTTTAGAAGATGTTCTCTATAATAGTTATTATTATTGTTAAATTACTTATTAAAATATATGATGTATATATTGAGACATTTTACTATGGGGCCTGTTTATGTATTTTCTTTGCTGTATATTTTATATGGAGTGCTTTGTGTTTATTATTATAGGAGTATTTCTTTGATAAAATGTGGCAAATTTGTAAATGGTTGGATTTTTTTGTTGATTTAAAGCTTTTGTAGATTCGACTGTAGTTTCTAGTTCTTTTAAAAAAATTGCAATATATTGGCAATACATTTTATTTTATAAATATACAATAAATAAAATTTAGTTGTTTTTAATAACATGAAAGATGTTTAGCCATTATTTAACTTAATACATTTCAGTTTCCCCAAGCCGGTTCGACTTCTTGATGGAGTTCAAGACCTTGGCTAGGTCAAGATCTTTAAAGTCCCTACTCCTTATGATGTTAACATCCAATGTAATCAGTCATGTTCGAGGAATAGCTGAGCATTCATAAAAAAAAGTTATGTGCGGACTCCTCCTCCTCACAAGTCACAAATGCGGAACCTCGAATTTTCTCAGGATGCTTCTGACTACAGTGAGTGGCTTGTTACAATAGCAACTATGTTAGTGAGATCCCTTCATTGAAGGAATCAGGCCCAGTTAAGAACATTTTTGATTGGTTGCAGTGGTCCAGATTGCACTAACGGCCTTTGTTCCAATCGGTGAGCTTCCTGTGCGTGTCTGATTTAAAACCCGCGTAGGATATCCCTAAAACAGGCTCAGGACTATACGAGACATGCTCTTAGAAGGGGGCTTCTAACCCTGCTCGAGCAAGCAAGTGGGCCGACTCGTTTCCTAGTATGTCAAAGTGTCCGGAACCCAGGCTACAGTCACTTTTTTACTTCTCCCCCATTTAGTCAGACTACCAATACCCTTCTCAACAATGAATAGTCACGTAGAGATCCGATTGGAATACCGTCATCTGCTTCCCCAAGAGAACAACTTTCCAGCAGTTGAGCCTTTCAGGAAGATGTCTTCCCCATTCATTTTTAGAGACCTGTCCGTGTAAAATATTATACAGCCCCGGTTCAGGTATGAAAAGCTTCCTAGTATCAATCGGATTCCGGCAATATTCGTCGTTACCTCATAGTCAATAAAGGCATCGAGAGGTGAAGGATTTTGAACGCTGTCGTCGGTGTTGTTCTCATTGTACCCGTTACGCCTAGACTAGCCTAGCCAGGCGTTATAGTTTTGAGAGTTGTAGACAGCTCCCCCATAAATCGGTTAAGGGTGGACAATACTTGTATAGATCCAGTGCACCATTTTGGGGCTAAATCTCTATGTTATCCAAAAAATTCTGCGTCATCGCCAGAAAATCCCTATGGCTGTCCTGCCCATAGATTCCAGATATGGTTTGAAGGTAAGCTTCGGGTCTAAGACCACGCCCAGATACTTCGGCGGTAGCCACCTGCCATAGAAAATTGGCCTTCTCACTTAAGGTACTTTTTTCCTTTTACTAAATAGCATCATCTCAGTCTTACTAGGATTAACTGAAAGATTCTGGCCATTAAACTAACTTTCTACTATATGTAGAGCTGTGGTCATCTCCATCACAGGGAGATCGCTTTCTTGGATTAGGATACATCCATCAAAGCCCAGGGACGGTTAATTGAAATTTCGCCAGTAGTTAATAGTTTTGTAGTCCTGAAATAGAGAAACATACCTGTGCACAAAAAAGAATAATGCAATCAGAGTTTTAACCGGTACCTACAAGGAAAGCATTTGCGTATGTGAAACTATTCCAATCCTATTTTGGTAGGGGCTTAATTTTAAAACAAAAATTTATAGACGAATCGAGAAATATGCCACAAATTTAGAAGGTATCAGTTTTTGTATCGGGTACCTACTTTGAAGTATCAGTAAAAAGTTATCAGATTCATAATATCTTCCTCACTGCAAATTTCCTTTTATTTTTGCAACGTTATCAGTTTATTGCGGGAATCTTTTTTTTTCGTGTTCCGTAGAGATATATTTTTCGGTTTCAGAACAATAAGTAAAGACCCTTGATCATAATATTCAACTGAAAAATATTTCACAATATCTATGAGGCCCTGAATTCAAGACATTTACATTTAAAAATTACAGCACAATTGGCGCCCAACGTGGGGTTTCATTTTACATATCAATAACAATAACAAAATACACTGCCAATATTTTTCGTTTAGAAACTCACTCGAATAAATTCTTTTTATTTTATTTCTACAATGAAGTCTATAAATAGTTTTTTCCTCCACACTTTATATTTTATGTTATTTCGGACATTTTGTGTTTTATACATTAAGTTTTTTTTTATTATTTTATTGAATATCTTTCATTTCATTTCATTTATTTATATATTATATATATTAATTTGCATAATATTTTTCTACCTTAATAAAGCTATGATCCCAATGTCAGCTGATAATGGTACCTTACTGCTAAGCTATACTACCATTGCTCATCAATTTTATTTAATTTTTTTGTTTTGTTGTTGTTTATATTTCTCCATTTGCTTGCTTTTCTTTTATGATTTTATGAATTAAATTATTATAATTATTGCTAATCGTAATATCTGTGTTAAATTATCAGTTTTAGTTTAGTAAAAAAGTTTTGTTTTAAATGGTGCGACACATTGTTGATTTTTTTCAGTTTTAAAATTTTGAGCAATTTAAAATTATTCTTTTGTTTTTTTAGTGTGATGGAATTTTAAGATAGAGAAATTTGGTTTTCTCTCTCATTTTGAAAATTGAGTAGAGTGGAGCAATGGTGAAACTTAAAAGACTGGTCCCTCAATCAAGCATTTAAAAATTTTTTAAAATAAAAGAGATGTAAATATATAATATTGATTTTTTTTTCCTTTTTTTTTAGTTTATATTATTTAGAGATACATATTTTTATATTGGAGTTTATTTGCTCATTATTTTTTTTTATTTGTTATTTTTAATTACTATTTACATCGCTTGTTCCAGCCATAGCAGGTTAGTTATTATTTTTGGTGTTTTTTTTTTTAAAATTTCATGAAATATGACTTTTTATATTTCTACAATTATTGTTGCTGTAGTGCTTTACTCAATTCACATATACTATTATAATTATTAACAAAATTTAGAGTCAAACAAAAATTCAACAAGGACTTTGAATATATTTGAAAGTTCAAAATTGAATTATTAGTGGGTGGGTAGATAATTAATTTCGTTTTAAGCTAGGATTTAGTTCTTATATTCTTCTGTGCAATGAAACGCCTGATAAATAATTTAGCTTCAATATTGTTGGTATGTGTAATAGAAGATATGATTTTTTAATTCATGATACAGTGATTTTTTTAAAATTTTCTCTAATTTTATAATAAGAGGTTGTAAGAAACACGAAGCTCATTCCGATGATATTAATATTATTTAGAGTTGTTGAAATAATCCGCTAATTATTTTCGAGGTTGTAATATTTTTAACGACATATTTGATTATTAAGAAAGAGAAGGGACAAATTTTTAAATTATTTTTTTAGTTATTGCGACTTTTTCGAAAACATTTTTGTAAGAACTCATCAATTTTAACCGCGTTTACACCTTGAACCTATTAGTTTCAACTTTGCAGAAACTCTTGTTTTAACTTTATAATTACATTTTTTTTAAGATTTGTTAAATGTGATATATTTTAATAGTTGCTATTAGATTTCTTTAATATTCAATTTAATTCTTTTAATTGGTTGGAAGTTTAAGCTTTAACGGTGAATATGTAAAAATTTGGAACAGGATAGAGAAATGAATTTCACGATCATGACAATATTTTCGATTTTAAAGAGATAATTAAAAAAAAAAGTTGATCAACACGAGGTAAAACGCTACAAACTAGCAAAGCATAACATATTTTAAGACTACCGAGTAGTATTCTTCCTATGGTTGTGTCTTTTGCGACTCATCTAGTGCAGAGCAGGTAACCTACTTGATATTAACAGAGCTAAACTTGCTCTGCATTGGATACGGGCGCAACAAAAAGAACTATGAGATATAGACTAATATTAAATATATTGTTGTTTAAACAAATTTATATAAACAATTTTGAAAATTTAGAGCGCAATGTAAGTGATGGGCAATTTACTACAAACTGGAAAAATAGCTACTGTCCTATAAGCTACAATGCTGACTTCTCAGTTCAACCCGTCATTCACTGCTTACTGTTGAAAAAGGGACAATCTTTATAATTACGATGAATTCATTTAGAATAATTACGATGAATTCATTTAGAATTTTTTTTCTATACCTCTTATACAGTCTCATTTATTTTTATAAAGGTATATTTAAAGACCTCTTCTTTTAGCGCGACATCCCAAATCAGGTCTTGGTTTAATTGATACTATTTTTCCGATCGAATTTGGGACATTAAGATTATCCCTTAGTTCAATATAGGGGCTTTCTCCGAAACTTTTCAACATATTTGTTTTTTTTCTGGGGATTGATTGTGAACCTATTACCCAAACTCATGGAGGCCGGAAATGAAAGATACTACCCAATCTCATGAAGGCCGGAAATGATTGAATAACGATTTTTGTGCAATGGTTATTGTTAAAAAGAAAAGAAAAACAGATTGTCGCAATAGAGAGATCCACGTAATAAGTGGGATTTGTACCTACAACTGAAAAAAATAAATAATAAAATATTTAATATAACTCCAAATCAAAAACAATTGTTAATTGCAAGACAGTGCAGTCCTATATCACTCTGCACACCCACTGTTCATACATCACAAATCAATTTTCAACTCGAACCCTCGCTCTCCGAATCGATCGACTTATGACCGCCACTGCTAATTTTTGCAATGAAAAATGTAACTTCCTTCTGAACTACACTGCTAATAATTAAAGTTTTCACGAGCTTTTGGACAAATTCTGGACCTAACGCGTGCAAAAAAGCTTTTGATGTGAAGTAAATGGAGCTTAATTTTCTTCGAATCGAATTTTTGCTCTTATGGTATGTGGGACATAGTCACGTACGACTTATCGGGTTCGGATCTGGGCTATTTGGCAATCATATTGGAAACACTTAGTTTAGCACATCAAGCGCAATATTTAGCTTCGCAACGATTTGTTGTGAGAAAGTACTTAATTTGTTAAACAATTTTAATTGAGCTGGTGATTTCATACGGTACCGCTGGTTTGAATCTAAACTCTCTGGTGTAAATTTGGAAATTCGATTGAAGTATGATTGATACTTCAATCGAATTTACAAATTTTCATCACACAACGTGAAAGCAATAATGGATGGAATTTTTAAGGCCTATAAGACAAAGAATACGTAAATATTGTCTTGAATAAAAAAAAAATAGTTTGTCAGGAAACTCCGACCTTTCACAAACTCTCGATTGTGCAGATTTGGCTGGTAATGTGGAAACTTAGTTTCTCTATAGAAAGTCTGTAAAGTTTTCGGTTTGCCTCAATCCAGGCTGTATTCCATATTCATCTTTGACCTAAAAACCAAGATCGAGTACGAAAGGATACGTGAATTTCAGAATTCTTCACGTTTATTACAAACAGGTTATTTCAATTTTTTATTTATCAGGAAGATCTATTTCCAAAGGTTACCATGTAAGAAAGGTAAAAATACAAAGATTTTGACTGGTGTCAAAGCGAACCTAAGAAGCGTCTTCGCTTATCGGTGGTCTTCAACATCTTAAGATAGCTTCAATGGAGAAAGTTTCGCCATGAAAATACATTCTTTAAGTTATTTCCATTTTCACTCAGCCACCTTTCATTCGTCCACTATATGGCCATGCCTACATGATTAAGGTGTCTATTATGTTCGTCGCTTTATCAAGACATACCGACCAAAAAATTACCTTGGTGAGATTTAGGAGGCAGTTTGTTTACTAGGAAAGGGTCAGGTTAAGTTCTGCATTACAGTGGGAGAAGGCAATGGGTTTGTGTCTTGACCTTTCTCTCTGTTAAACCAAAACAGAAACATTGATACTGATAGAAATATTGTTACTACATCGGTAAGACTGTTACAGAAACAATACGATATCGTCAGGGTACAACGTATAATTTACATAGACTGCAAAGATATACAACAAAAATTTGGAATGACCCCGCATTGGGCGCCTTAATTTACTGATCAATAAGCTGCCTTTGAATTTTTAAAACATGGCAGTATTAAATATAATGTGAATAAATTGTGTGAATAATACTAAAATATTTTCTAGAAAATCAAAACCTAATCGAATTACACCGGTTGTAAATATTATATTTATAGCCCCACATTGGGCGCCATAGTAACACGCAGATTCTCTGGATAAGAGAAGCGTAGAACATTCTAAAAAAAGGTACCTTTACTGAAAAATGCGTGATACTACAGAATAGCAAATATAAATCTCATTCAACTAAAATGAATAATTTCAAACTTCCGAGCTTTAACATCTTCATTTATTTCAATGCCACTGTGTTTTTTTCTTTCAAAAGATCCCACTCTATTATCACCTCAGCATCTTCTTTTGACTTACCTACCTATTGAACCTACCTCCCCCCTTACCAGGGAAACTTTTCACCTGGAATATTTATCCTAGTACTGAAAATAACTTGTTGAGGGAGAAGTTAATCTGGATTCAACTTCGTGAAAGTGAAAAAAAAGGAGAAGAACAAATTCTGAAATTAAGTGGGATTCGGAAAAAAAAGAAACAACTTTCTTTAGAAACGCGTCATCTACCTTCAACCAGGATAACTTTTTGTCCTATCGACAAATCGAAGAACGAGAAGAATAAGACGCTAGAAGAAGCAAGATTTGAAACTGTCTCAATAATAAGGAAAATTTATTTCGTTTCCGTTTGAATCGGTATAAGTAAGTCCCTATAAAATTGCCATAGTGACCGGAACCTAGCATCTGAATCCAGCTCAATCGGCTATTATCCAGGCGGATATCAACACGTTGATATCCATCCCACTTAGCATTTTGTTTTTCTCAACATAAAATCAATTTTCCGTAACTCGATGATTTCTGTTCGAGTGAATGATGGCGCCTATGATTTTCTTTATTATGTCACTATTTCAATATCGAAAGTCACCCTCATCCCCCTATCTGACTAATGTGTCCGTAATGTAGCATACTCGTTATTGCCCAATATCATATTTAAGGGAGTATTTTGCTTGAGGTTTTATATGGATTTAATCTTTGTTTATCGTATTGAAACGAACGATGTCATTAGTTGACGAAAGCAGAAGGAAAACATGACATAGAGCGGCTTACGTAGAAAGAAAAGTTTGATAATGTTTTGGGTGGTGACCTTCTTGTAATAGCACTTTCGTCGAATTCAACTGAATCGATAGTTTGGATTCGGTTCATGGCTTGATTTAAGGGGCGTAATGTATGTAAAATGTTCTATCAATGTTCTTTATTTGTCCAAATATTAAAGTCTACTAAAAGGTTTTTTTTTAAACTTGGACATGGATTGCACTTAAATGGGATACAACAAGGTAATTTTACACATTACTATCTTCTTCATCAGCTCAGTAGCTCCGAACACTACACAATTCTGACGAAAAGGTTATTCCCGCCTGCATTCCATTTAATCAATGGAATAATAGTTCATCATTTTATTCGGATTTATATTTCAGATACCATAATAAGCATTATTTATACAAAATTTGCGAATCGTAAATAATAGCTTAATGTTGCTTGGAAAATTTGTGCATGATTTATTTCATTTATTTTTTAAATATTTTTTTTTTAATATTACTAAAATTTTAGCTGGAGTTTTTTTTCTCTATTACATTTTCTTGTTTTCTAACATACTATTCAACAACTAAATTTATGCATTAAATATAATTTAAAATATTTTGTTTACAATACTACCATAAGTTTTTGCAAAGCTTCCCTAAATAAATTATTTCAATTATATCTTCAATTTTTCTTTCTTTCTCAATGTGTTTTTTTGTCATTTTCATTATTTAATATTATTTGTTTTTAATTTCATTCTTCTACTTCTACACAACCATTACTTAATATTATTATTATTATTAAATATTCAAATTTTTGTTGAACCGTTCTGTCCTTCTTTCAATTTGTTTCTACAAATTGATTAATAATATTCTAAAAAATATTTGAAATAGGAAATAAAAACTTAATTATTAATTTATAGTATTTCTTTTCTCTTAATAATTTCTAAGCAGTTTTTTTTATAATTAAATTATTATTTATTTTTTGTTTTCACTTATATTTTCTTAGTTTTGTTCTTAATTTTTGTTGTAAATGAATTGCATAGTCGAGTTTTTAGCAAAGTACTTGTTAAGAAAAAAAATGAAATGAAACGTATTTACATAAGTGATGCATTTTAAAGGTGTATAAAAGATTTATTTTATTACATTTCTTTAATTTAAAAAAAAATATTTACTTCATGTATTTTTTTTATATATATTTAAAAGGTTGAGTTGAATTCTTAATAATGCTAATATAATAAAAAATAATTGAAAATAACATTAATACATTATTCGCGTGGAGAGTTTTCAGTTTCACTCGCATTTTCTGATGATTGTTCTTCGGTTATTGACGCGGCTATTCTAGCTTCAGCATCTGAAAAAATTTGATATAAGAATCATAAAAATTAAATATGTTTAACTATGTTAAAACGTGATAAAAGTAAAAAACAGAAACATCCGAACGACGAAAATTTTTATTTTATTACATTTAGAAAAAGGGTAATATTGTAAAGTATATTTACGGAGTTAGCTGGGAGAGAATTGAATGATAAATAACGATGGGCATTTTGCTTTCAATACTTGCTTCCAGTTATATTTTCTTAGAGGATTAATCGCAAACTCATGAGTTCACTATGATTTTATTTGGTGTTTTCATATCGCGGAGAAGCAGTTTTTAACGATGGGGAGCAACGTAGAGTAAGCAGAAAACTCCTTACATCTTAAAACAATTCACAGAAAAAGCTTCTAAATTTTATACCTCGAGAACGGTTGGTCCAACAAAATTGAAGCTCTGGGCTCAGGTATATTTAACTGACCTACAGAAATATTTTGAAAAAGAAATTTTAAAACAGAAATATTTTGAAAATATTTCTGCAGGCGTACGCCAGACTTCGAAACACATTGTTCAGCTCGATACATCTCTATGGTAAATTTAAAAAAGCTCAAATATTTATGTAACGTATGAAGCATTTTCTTAAGTTATATTCTGAATTTTTTATTCTTCTTTACCGAATACCGTTGGCCTTTCGTCAACATATTTATTTTAATGACTTTTTTCTACAGAGTAGTAGATAGAAAAATCAAGTTTCAACTTTACAGCATAAGCTAGTTTTGACTATAGTTCACCACAAACTACAGAAAATATCCCGTTAATTTACCTACTTTAAAAATTCGATTTCAACTTGGAGGAAGCATCAATTTGATAATAAATTGTAAAACACTGGCCAGTGAAAGTTTTCCAACAACAACCAATGATATCCCTACAGGGTGAAATGAGAAAAAAGGATAATTTTCCAACCAAATTGTTTTACAATTCATTATAAAATTGAAGTTCCCTTCTTTTGGTTGTCGTGGTTCGCTTCAAATTCGGATCGACGGACTAAACCTTTGAAGTGAAAGTTTTCGAACAACAACCAATGATGTCCCTACAGAGGAAATGAGAAAAAAGGATAATTTTCCAACCAAATTGTTTTACAATTCATTATAAAATTGAAGCTCCCTTCTTCTAGTTGTCGTGGTTTGCTTCAAATCCGGATCGACGGACCAAATATTTTCAGTTCTTTTCCAAAATAAACCAATAGTTTGTTGAACCATTATTTGTATGATTGAAAATAAGTTTTACGCAGAGAAAGCGAGGTCATATATGAATATTAGTGTGAGTTAAGTTTCCACAACAACGTTGTAGTCCAAACACACACGGGGTTTAAATGGATTTTAAAATTGAAACAGAAAATGAACAAAGTACTAGGTTTCATGATAAATCAAGTTATTTACTGAATTTTATTTTTTCCCTTGCCAACATTTTACAGATTTGCAAAAAAATTATGAGTTTTAGATGACTTAACATATTTTACCACAAAATTTCAACATTGAAGATTCGGTTCGCTCACTGGACTTTATGCTGGCAGCAGTGGCGTGGCGTGATAATTCAACAATTGGTTAATATCAAAAATTTATTATTATATTATATTCTTTCTACAAATTTACTGCGTATTAATTGAACCTCCTCCATTAGCTACTTTTAACATTACTAATATAAAAGCACCCAGCAATCACGAACGGGGACTAGGAGGCTATTTGGAACGTTATTTTTTAGGTTGTCAGTCGCAGTCCCCTACACCGCATCTCATCATTAAACGTGTTCCGGACTTCTACCAAAAAAAAATTAATAAAGTTGCGCCCAGAGTGTTGGCAGATTTTTTTTTATTTATTTACGTATTTTTTTTAGTAAAAGAGTCAATGGAAGTAAAACCGAATTCGATCTCATTAATCCTAAAAGATTTTCGGAATTTATGAAAACTTGGACAATACCTTACACCCCCAGGAAATTTATATCGAAAAATGCTTGCGTTAGATTTTTCTTCTATTAAATTTAAGGTCTTTAGAAACTGTGAATTGAATATCTCATTAGACCCAATTTATGGAAATTCGTGAAAATGTACACAACCACTTTACACCCCTAGGGGGTTGGATATATCGAAAAATTGGGAAAAACCATTTCTAGGCGCTCATATAACTAGCCAATAAAAAATGTTTTCCTTTAATTACTTCACTAGCATACGTACATATACGTACTAAGTTCCAACTTTCTTGCATAAACCGTTTCTGAGATATAAAAAACAACCATACTTTTTCTAGGATACCTCTATATTGGCACTATATAGTTACTTTTTAGCTTTCTATGGTTTGTGGTTTTTGAGAAATAAATATCAAAGTTCCTTTCTTTCCACCCCTCCACCAGTTACTGGGCCTAACTCCTGCAAAATTTCTAAGATCATATCTGGTACGGTTCTTGAATTAAATTTTGTTTAAAAATGGCTATCGCTACACTTTCGTGCTCCACCTCCCACCACAAAAATTTTACATTCAATTAGCTTCACTTGTAATCCTATATACACAAAACAAATTTTACCTTCCTGGTATACCTAATTGGTTCGGAAGACTCACTCCTACACACCAGCACTCGATTCAAAAATTTTAGCTTTTGATTAATCTCTTATTATCCCTTAAGACAACTACAGAGTTTCAATCTTCTGACATTAACCGTTCAGGAGATATGTATTTTAGAATGTTTCAACCCCAGCTTTCAAGCCACATTGCTTTCACCTCCACTCCCATACTCCACAGTCCTAATCGCCAATTTTCTTGCAAATAGCTCCACTATCATAGTTCTACATAAGTTCCAAGTTTCAGCTTCCTAGCGTAAGTGGTTCCTGAGATCTAAAAACCAAATTAAATATAATTCAACTATTTACCACCATTCAATTCCAAGCTTTGTTCAGAATTCAATTCCTATCCTACTCTGGTAGCACTTATGTCTCATTAGATCTCTGCTTGCTGAAAGCTTCTCCGCTGCAGCCAAGAATATGTTCTACTACCCGTGGAAGTAAATTTCTTATTGCATCCACCGGCCCATGTACGAAATTTTTTTTCATAACGTCACAGTGGGTTTACTACGGAATGAAATGAACGCTCATAGATGCAACTTTCAAATTGCTTCCATGTGTCTTCTTTTTGGACTCTTTCGCTTGCATTTTTCGTGGTGTTGCCATTTCGGCTGTGTGCGATATTCGCGAGTAGTTTCTTGCGAACTTTTATTTAGACTGTGCCAAAGAAAATTTTTGATACATGACTTTTTTTCGCGATTTTTCTGCGCGATTTAGAAAACGCATTTTAGATATTTTTCAGCAAAATCTAAGGGAAGCAATACTTCCCTTGCTTCCATGGATGCCACGCCACTGGCTGGCAGCGGACCTTATATTTGCAGCAAAACTCATTTTTGTGTAATTGGGGAGTTACCTCTGAGGTACTTTTTTATACATTAAAATTTTTTATTGCAGATCTCGATATCGATTAATTTTATGAACTCATTTTAATTCAATTAATTCATATCGAAATGAATTAAATTCCGACGTATACTTCTCATAAATCTGAATTGAAAGTGATTCATATCAATTTTATTTCAATATTTCGCATAAAATGAAAAATGTCCTTTGACGTGTCCATTATTAATTCCGTAATGAGAATATCGATCTCGGATTTATTTAAAACATAATTTTTTACTGGAACAAAGTAAACCCTTGAAAAAGATTAATTTCGGAATTAAAATACTAATAGGTACGATGTCCTTCAAAAAAAGGATTTTTTCCAATTAATGATTTTTTTTTCTGTTTTTAAAATTTTTATTTTGCGGTTAGAATACAATGGGTGATGATTTACCGCCAATTTAAAATTCACAAAGTTCTTGCTACGAAGCAATTTTTATTTCAGGGTAGATAAAGGTCCTTGAGGAAAAGGCGACTCTGAAAAAACGCTAATAAAACAAAACAAAACAATAATTGAATTCGAACAGTCTAAAGGGATTAGCCCCTGCTCACGGTTAACTGAAATCCTAAGTTCTATGAATAGAGCAAAAATATTAAGGTATCAGAGCGAAACAATTTTTTTTTAGCCAGCATAAAACTTCAAACAAATGATCGCCCTTTTAGAGGACCCGCTTTTCCACGGAGAAAGAAAATTTCCATTTTTTCCCAGTTTTCACTGTCCTTCAATTGGGGAGGAAGTCAGTCTCAAGAGTTTTAATTTTTGCATAATAATATACAGGGACAACTAGGACTTGATGATTTATTTAAATTTTACTCTTAAGGGTAATTATAATTGTTGCAAAGAAATGAAGGAAATTTAAGAGCGCTTGTTATGGGTAATTGCTTTGTGATTCGCCGCCGCGTTGATTAGAAGAGTTTGTCGTTCGGCGTAGTGAAGATTAAGCGATTGTTGGAGCGATTTTTCAAGGGTTGTTTTTGAAACGAATTTCATATTTTTACATAATGGAAGTCAAATGTTCTTAAGTGTTTCCGTTCGCAAGGTTAAAGACTTTCAATAGTTTGCGATAAAACGTTTTCAGGGTTTAGGGAGTCGATAGTGAAGATTTTCCAGAAGAAACCTACTTTAGAACTCTTCACCTGGCAGACAAATAAGACTGGTGATTCAATGCAACCCGATAATAAAACAGCTCCTTCAGACCTAGCTCAACACAGTTTTAGACTAGCAGATCCAGAGAAGGTTTTTAAATTGACAAAAAATTTCTTATAAATATATGATACGTCTTATCGGAAAGAAGTGAGTTTAGAGAAGGAAAAATGTCTAGGATTAGTGCCAACGTAGGGATCCAAAGTTTGGATAAAGAGTTCAATAAAAAGGAAGGAGTTAAACTCGCTCGAGTTAAACTCGTTCGAGTTAAACTCGCTCGAGTTAAACTCACTCGAGTTAAAGTCGCTTGAGTTAAACACGCTCAAGTTAAACTCGCTCGAGTTAAACTCGCTAAGCTTTGTAAAAAGGAAGAACATAGATTAATATGGTCTCAAAATTGACAAAAAATAGCTAAAATTCATGTGGAATCTGGCAATATACCCTTTTATCCGGTAGAGAAGAAGAAAACAAGGGTAATTAGACCTTAAAGGACAAACCGTGCAACTGAGTAAGGACATTCTTGAAGCAAATCGATAATGGGAAAAGGTATGGGCAATCATTAAAACTAGGAACTCAGTACTGAGGTCCAGAGAGAGCGAAGAAAGACCTATGCAAACGTTGATGGCCGAAATTTTAAAATCGTTTATATCAGACTTGGACTTCCGGTGTCAAAACAAGGCAAAATTGGCAGGAGAGCCGCTAAAACTGGTAGAACTAGAGAATAGAATACACCCCTTTACTTAAAAAGGATGAAGAATGCGGGAAAGTGGGACTGCAAAGAATTTAAAGATCAGGATCTATCTAAAATGTGAATTTTGTAAAGAAGTCGAACCAGCTTGTAAAGAAGTTGAACCAGTTTGTAAAGAAGTCGAAGTAGCTTTGCTGCTTATTTGGAAGGGACTACCAGTCGAAAGCGAGTTTCGCAAGAAATTATACTGGTTTGGTGAATTATTAACTTTTTAAAATTTTTACGATTTACGGACTTATTTCGGCGCTGAATCAAGCGCTAGGTCTTCCAGTGAGGAGGCCAATTAAGGACTCTAAACAAGCTATCGACGTGAAGGCCATATCGGAGGCTAACACAAGGTGGTCAGGCCTCACATCGTGTCTCGTGGCCAGGCAGCTCTGGCTGACACTAACTGCGAGCAGGACAAAGTTTGTCCTACTCGGAGATAGGAATACTCTTCGTATCCTAATTGGTGTACTGACGGCCCATTGCCTGATCGGCCGGCATGCCAGAAGATTAGGTGTTGCGGACGTTGCAGATCTGTGCTGTAGCTGTAGTGAACTCGATGCCGAGGAAAGTATTTTCCACATGCTTTGCGAATGCCTTGGTCTGGCTTGGAGGCGGGAACGTACTTTAGGTACGCGCTTTGCCATGGACTTGGGCGAATTTGCAAGCTGCTGCAGTTTGTCAGGCTCGTGGGGTGGTTTACCTAAGATGTGGTCTTGGGCACACGGGTACTTCTTCCTGTACATGTGGGATCACAACGGACCCATTGGCGGTCTATGTGTTCGGTCGCTTAAAGTGGCCACCCACCTTACTTAAACCTAAGCCTACAGACTGGTCCTGAGCTGATCCTAGCCAAGGGAGAATTGTTTTAAAGGAATGAAGCCAGGATTATATGGGCTTCGTAGCTTAAAGACTTTATCTGGTAAACAAGGACCGAGTTATTAAATGAGCTGCACATGTTGGTTCAAAGCCAGGTAATATCTATATATAAAAATGAATGTTTGTTTGTTTGTCTGTCCCGTATACGCTCCTAAACCACTCATTCGATTGCGATGAAACTTTGGTCATTTGTTGAGGGCACGCCCACGAAGGTTGCGCTAACAACATAATTTTACAATTGGTGGTACGCGAGTTATTTAAACATTAGAGTGTATTTCATACAGTTTAGCGGCAGTTCGTTCGTTTTTGGTGTATTAGTTATGCGTTCCTATTACCAAATGGTAAAGTTGGTGGATCGTGGATTGAGGATGGATGATGGAGGATGAAGGATGGAGGATGGAGGATGGTGGATGGAGGATGGAGGATGGAGGATGAAGGATGGAGGATGGAGGATGGTGGATGGAGGATGGAGGATGGAGGATGGAGGATGGAGGATGGAGGAAGGAGGATGGAGGATGGAGGATGGAGGATGGAGGATGGAGGATGGAGGATGGAGGATGGAGGAAGGAGGATGGAGGATGGAGGATGGAGGATGGAGGATGGAGGATGGAGGATGGAGGATGGAGGATGGAGGATGGAGGATGGAGGATGGAGGATGGAGGATGGAGGATGGAGGATGGAGGATGGAGGATGGAGGATGGAGGATGGAGGATGGAGGATGGAGGATGGAGGATGGAGGATGGAGGATGGAGGATGGAGGATGGAGGATGGAGGATGGAGGATGGAGGATGGAGGATGGAGGATGGAGGATGGAGGATGGAGGATGGAGGATGGAGGATGGAGGATGGAGGATGGAGGATGGAGGATGGAGGATGGAGGATGGAGGATGGAGGATGGAGGATGGAGGATGGAGGATGGAGGATGAAGGATGGAGGATGGAGGATGGAGGATGGAGGATGGAGGATGGAGGATGGAGGATGGAGGATGGAGGATGGAGGATGGAGGATGGAGGATGGAGGATGGAGGATGGAGGATGGAGGATGGAGGATGGAGGATGGAGGATGGAGGATGGAGGATGGAGGATGGAGGATGGAGGATGGAGGATGTAGGATGGAGGATGAAGGATGGAGGATGGAGGATGGAGGATGGAGGATGGAGGATGGAGGATGGAGGATGGAGGATGGAGGATGGAGGATGGAGGATGGAGGATGGAGGATGGAGGATGGAGGATGGAGGATGGAGGATGGAGGATGGAGGATGGAGGATGGAGTAACGGGTTCAACGGAGAAACGGCAGCAACGGGAGCAACGGAGTAATGGGGGAAACGGGAGCAAGAGAAGCAACAGGAGTAACGGGAGCAACGGGAGTAACCGGAGCAACGAGAGCAACGGGCAACGGGAGAAACGGTAACATCGGGAGTAACGGGAGAAACGGAAGCAACGGGAGCCCCGGAAGCACCGGGAGAAATGGGAGAAACAATCGGGAAGCAAGATTGGAAACCGCTGGCTTTGCAGTTTCGATAGTAAAGCACCATAGAAGCGTGAGCGTAGCCGCGTCTAGTATATAAGTAAAATTATAAACTAAACGGTTAAATCTTACCTTTTAAAGCCTGCTCCTTCCAGATCTTCTTATTTTCCGACAAGCACGTGACCCACGGCTTTCGTATTCGAAATTTCTGCTTGCCCGTCGCCTCCTCACCCGTAGCACCGTTTTTCGTCACTTCGACACCTTCACGAATCGCCTGACATGTTTTTGTCGCCGATCCATCGCTCGCATCGTTCGTCGAATTCTTGCAGGTAATCGGAGCGATCGGTGCCAAAATGCACTCCAACATATCGGAACACACGCCCATACTGGGGTCAACAATAAACTCTATGAAACCGATTTGTGACTCAGCCACTAAGGTATTGTTTCTATCACATAGCGGACTAAAAGGTAAGCCCAGTTCGCGTTCGAGATCACCTTGACGGAAGAACTCCTCGAGCAGTAACATTGTCCATCGATGGTGCAGCGACCATTTCTTCGCCGGATGCGATATATCACAGCAGTGCAGGACTAAAGCCAACGCTTTCGACTTATCTACAGTTGGTTCGGCGAGCGTGAGAAGGTTCTTCATGTTTTTCAGCTGCTGAAAATGATAGGACATGTCCGTAGCCAGGACCATATCGATAATAAGAGTTCGCAACTCCCGGTATTCCTCACGCGATAGATTCGCCAGGACATTACAGTCGTCGTCTTTAAGGACCCGAAACGCTGCACTCACATGATGATTCTCTAGGACGGCTCGATCGTTATATAGCATGGCCGTTTCGGAACCGGACATTACGTGGAAATTATTAGTTGTACCCGTGTGCTCGTAGTCGTGTATCAGGGCGGCTAGGAGCGTTGCAAAGATTTCCAGGTCGGACATCCAATGCATTAAGCCCGTCTGACAAAGGACGTGATGCACGGATTGAGCCACGTCCGCTGCATGCAAATTATTGTGATATGGATTTCGAAATCGGCAATATCCTTCTTCGATTTTATTCAGAAATGTTTCTAACGTAACGGGCGGCACTTTAAATTTATGTATCATGCCGTAACGATTGAGCAAATCATAGCCTAAGTATTTTACAGGTTGTCCGTTTGCCGCCTCGGCCAATGCAAACACATCGAAGGACCATTCGTCAAGAGTCTGCAATAAAAGGAATGATGGAAGTTTTTAATTGTTTACACAATGATATTGGTTTTAGGGATTAAAGAAAAAATAAAATAAATTTTTTGAACATCTTACTTTCGAACCAGGTCCAACACAATATTCAACCGTACCAGTAATCGAATTTTTTTATTTCCATTTTACTTTAACACAATTCGATAATATTATTCAAAATAAAAACGTTTTATTTATTCGCATTCAAATATCGCACTACTGGCAAGGCTTCCCCCCTCCCTCGATCGCTGCTATCTAACAAAATCGCTTTACAAACACTTTTTCGCAGAACTGACCGTCGTCGCCTCGCTTTCACAGTAGTAACACTAATCCGTATAAAGCTCTGCGGCGCTTATATACTGCAGGTGTTGAGTCGAGAGATTTCTCGCATATTCGGTTTTGGGAGAGGAATGTTCGGAAAGTGGGATGAACATGCGAATGGTGTTCGAGAAGTGTTGTAGAAATAGAGTTGTGCCGAGTTTTCTACGCTTTTCTTATTGGATACTGCAATGTTGCTGTTTTTCTCGGGAGTGTTAAATGAGTTAGAGTTGCCAGGATATATACATGCAGTAGTATTTCCCACTGATGAATGTTGAAAGCTGTTACCACAAGGAGCAATTCTAGTGATAAAATTAACTTTTAAAATAACCTCCTTCTTTCGAAACAACCAGTGCAATATTTCGACTTTGATCACGGCTTGCACTATGACCCAAAATAGTAATTAGTATTTTAAGGGTTTGAGAAGCATGGCAACTAGGCTTTGACCGCTTTCTGGAATTTATTCCGAAAAATATTTCCTATATTTGCTCCATTTCTTTAATTTTTCCTTTGTATTTTTCTTGTTCTTTCGATTTTCATTACAGTTCAACTCATTGAGTTTGAAAAAAAAAATATGAAAGAGACATCCCAAAGCTTCCAATTAACATACCAAAGCTTTCAATGCCTCGAAAACAAAAAGAGAAATAAGCGAATCAAAAACAAATTTCAAACAATGGCACAATTTTGATGTGACGGTAAAAATTACATAAAATTAGTTCCTTTTTTTTTGATGATTTCTGCAGTTTTGGTTTCTATTAAAAAAAATTTCAAACAATCAAAATTATGTTCTAGTTTTTAATATTTATTACTGAGCTTTAGCCTAAAAATATGAGAAAAGACACGCAGATACGTCTCTTTTCTTGCTTGTGTTGTGAGCTTTCGGGGTATTCGGTAGTTGGATACTCTAATGAGCTTAAAAAGCTATTCTTTAGAGCTTACTCTCGAACCAAGTTTTTCACTTTGTTATACTCAATATCTAGGTTCCTTTTGACACTAGCCGAGTAGTGTTTTTTTTCAGTTGGAGATAACAAGCAAACAAAAAACATTATTCCACAAACTCTTAACGAACTTAAACCAACTCACCTTCAAAACTTTAACAACTTCGGGTGGAAATTGCATCAGTGCCGAACTGGACACCCTCCGATATATTCGATCCACAAATATACCGGCCCGAATTGCGTGCGCTACTGAACGAAATTTCGGCTTTTCGTCACTCTTCTTACGCGTCGTGGCCAATTGACGCGTGAACGTGGACGCCAACCATTCTCGAACTTCGGGCGGTACTGCGTCCGGTTGGACTTCAGATAGTTCGTCATCTTCGTCAGCTAGTCGCCTATAATTCGGTAATGGAAGAAACAAGAAAATAACGAAAAATCGAACGTTAGTAAATTGTTTTGAAAAAGACAAGCTAATAGTTTTTTTTTTTTTTAAATAATTAATTATAAGAAATAAAACTCGTAAAATCATTTAAATTATTAAAAATAAGTTTTTTTTTAAATAAAAGAAAAAAAAATAAAAACGAAAACATGAAGAATGTAGTCATAGAGTTGTTTTAAGTAACATGCAGATTTCATAGGTGATGTACTGAAGGATCGAAAACACGCACACACACATAGAACAAGAATGATGATTATTATTTTAATAATTAGTTAAAGAATACATCCAAGAAATATTTAAATAAAAACGAGTTGAATGTCTTGTATTTAATGTTTAACTATTTATTAAAATATTAATCCCGAATGTGGATTGTGGGCTGCAAAACATTTATTACACAAAAATACATAATATATTACATTGGATTACAATTGACAATAAGCACACGGAAACAAATTTGTATATACATTACATAGCGTACTTAACTCATATACTTTATTATTAAAAAATAATAAAGTAAAAATAGATACAAATTTTAAATTTCAAATTGTAAGTTGTTAATAATGAACTTACACAGCCATTATTTGG
Organism: Beris morrisii; assembly: GCA_951812415.1. NCBI lineage: Eukaryota > Metazoa > Arthropoda > Insecta > Diptera > Stratiomyidae > Beris > Beris morrisii. The sequence goes on from OX638311.1 coordinate 25,402,959, forward strand.
AGTAAATTAAATATTTTTACAATTGTTAAAAAAAATTAGAAATACAATTTAACTGAATTTTAGTATTCTAGAAAAATTATTTGGATTAACTATCAACTAAACACAGCTAAGGAGTGAATCCATATTTTTTATTCTTTAGCAAAATAGCAAAACTTTACTGCTCACTGTCTTCAGTTTAAAAAATGTTAAGCAATTCTTTTTGTTCCCAGTTCTCAAATAAATACCAGCATTAATACAAATCAGTAGGTGATTTGTTATTTGCACAACTTTACTGTTTTGGTACATTGGATAAGTTAGTTGCGCCAAAAAGGTCATAATAGTTACAGAAATCTGCAATAGTTTGTCAATCGAAGGATTCAAATCGTATCAAAGTTCTTTCTTAAGATGAATATTATTTTTTCAAAATTTATGATGTAAACTTAAAATTAGAGTCTGACTCGAGGGGTTAGTAAAAAAGTTTCTCTTCAACTATTCACTGGGAGATCTAATGAAATTTTCAATACAATTTTTATCCATTTAAACTAAAGATTATCACAATGCTGACTTTAGAACCACACCAACGATGCTAAATATTGGCGCCCAGCGTGGGGCATTTAGTGAATAACTATGGTTTTATATTTTGTATATTCCTCTAAACTACCGAACTATCTCTGGAAAAAACCACACATTATTGCGGTGTTTCGATAAAAAAATCAAATTTGATGAAGGGATGATGATGTCTTAAAATGGAAACGATTTGAAGAAAATTATCAATGAGGTGCATATTGCAGCACCTATGAAAACAATTTCAAATTATTGAGAAGTTTTTTCTATGGTTATTTCGATAGATTAACCTGATTTTTATATAATGAAGATCAACAAAATAAACATAGAATTGCTAAGGAATAAAGCATTTAAAACGTCTGAATCGCTCACCTAAATATGTTCTCAACTAAATGATTTTCTTAACAGGGAATTTAGTTATTTAACTATGTAACTTACACATTAAGCAACATAGCAATAAAATAATAATAAATTAAAAAAAACTGTAGATTTAGACCAATATTTGAAGAAAAAAGTAGAAGTACAATCGTAGCTTTGGTGTATTCTATAAACCAAATTTGGACCGCCTTGGACCGCTTAGCAAATAGTCGATTCATAGTGCGAAACAAGGGCCGCCAAATCATCGAGTTGGCCGACCTTACAGTCAGTAACAAAATTGGAGATGAATAATACATTCATAAAACATAAATTATTCTATAACTGCAGTGAAACCTTTTTAATCGGACCACTGCGGCCGACAAATGTTGATTCGATTAGCATGTGATCCAGTTATCAAGGCACCTTTTAAATGTACCGGTCCATTTATAAAGTATGTTATTTTTATTAGACCCGGTTCAAATACAAAGATGAAGGAGTTCCTGTACGTATAATATATTTACCAATGCGACACAATATTAAAATGAAAAGAATTCTGCACATACATCAAATGAAAACAAACGAATTGTTTTCCTGCTAGTTAAATCTATACCAGACATACGGTCCGAGTTCTACCTTTATTTTGTAAGGCAGGTTTATAGAGTCATGATCAGATTTGAAGGTGGTCCAAATATTAAAGAATAAATGTATGAAAAACTTTAAGGTTAGTTTGACGTACAAAGCAATTAGTAGATGGCCCGATTATAGTGTGTCCTGATTACAAGGTTTAACTGCACACAATAAATTCTTCGGTAAATCTACTACTATTTTTGTACAAGTTTCAATCTCAAATTTTGGAATAGGGTCGACGGTTATTCAGTATCATTTGATATAGTATCTTAGTACGATTGTATTCGCCAGGATTTCAAGTAAAACACTACCAACTATGATTTTATTAAAATCGCCTGATTAAATTATTACCCTTAGCAATGCTGCACTTTAGCGGTTCTACTATAGGTTGTTGGTGTGTCCACAAAGTTTCCTTAGATTGACTGCTAGCGTTCGTAGTGGATAGAAATGCAAATATTGAATTTACAATTTCAGCCTCATTACAGGACACTTATTGCAATACATGGAATTTCGTGTCGGTCCAAATTTAAGTATAATAAGGTTTTAAGGTTAAATTTTACATTTATCCTAGATTTTATTTCAGTTGTTCACAAAAACTTCAAATATAAATTATACGCCTAAAAATAAAATTCAAAATTCAAAAGATATTCTGTGACATACATCATACATCATACTTGGTTATCGCTTACCAAAACTACCATTTTATACCGCATGTAGTGCGTCGCAAAATTCCAACTGAATTCCAGGGTAAGTGTGAAATATAAGGTGTCTTACTAGATTGATTGTTCTTATTGAATATTTTCGTTTATCTTTCAGTTATATTGATTTATTTTTACAGCTGCGTACTCCTGGTGCAACATGATTTTTGAATCCGGTTAAAGATTTCACGTTGATTTTGAGATTTTAATTTTTTGAATATACCAAAATTACTGAAATCCTAATCCCTCACTTTACTCAGAACTACATTGAACTAACATTTAAAGTATTACATGAATCCTAGTTTGGAAAAAACCGATAATTTTTGAATATATTTACCCGATATTTTTCGATTTTTGGGTAACTACCCGGTATGTTCCTCGGCTACATTCCAAAATTTGAATTTTTGATTTCTTTTAAATATCAGCCTTTCATACCATACACTACAGTTGACACGTTATCGTAACTCGTGGTTGATATGATATACAAAACGATATATTTTCAAATCAATCATATTTCTTTTTTAATGCCAAAGTTGAATTATTTTTCTTAGATTGAAATAAGTCTTGAAGTCCAATTAGAAATTGTACGGAAATTGTAACTTACTTCAAACATCAGCTGAATTTGTAGTGGACGCATGAAACGATAAACTACTCATGCCGTTTCTTACAAATACTTTGATCCAGGGTGGCGATAAAAACCTGATTTTAAATTTTATTTTTGATTTTTGTTATGATGAAAATATTAATTTAAACCCTAAAGATAGAAACTTCCTTTTTAATGAAGACTCTAATGAGATAAATTAATTTTAAGGAAGTCTAGTCTCAAAGTCATCCGAGTTATACAATTCCATAGTATTATACTATGTACACTCTACAGTTTTATTATCGATTCCGCATAAGTAAAAATATGTAAAGATGTTACGAATTTGAATCTAATTGTTCAGACGATAATGTCCTGTTAAGAAGCCGGTAGGTAGACTGACTTGTATTCTATTCAAACCAAGTAGAAACTTGACACATTTTCTAAAGTGCTCTATGAGGAAGCACTTGTACTACATACACATATCCTTACCGAGTTCGAGTATAAGCTTGCGTGTATCTAGTTTCCTGGTTTTTTGTACAACTTTGAGTAGTCAGAAAAACGGAAACGATAGTTTTTCTTTGATATCAGCAGCTCCTTTATTTTTACGGAACCGGTCAGAACTTAATGATATTGTCTTGACTACCACGATATTATTTAGAGAATAGGAAGGACACATACAATTGAAACTGACAAGATTTGAAATTGGATAGAGATAAAATAAAAAAGTCTTCTTGAGATATTCAAGGATAAAGGAAAAAAAAACTTATCCTCGCAAGAAAATTTGAAAAAAAAAAATTTATCTATATTTTTTTCCAAAATGCGATAATCTTTCCCTTTAAAATAAGCCCTAATTCATTACTCTTTGATAAAAACTAGCGGAGATATGTATTTTCAAAGAGGACTCTGACAAAATTGTCACGAAATATTTAACATACTAAACTAACAAAAAAAAATTAAATTATATTTTTTTCCACTAATTCTTCAAGTACACAAAGTGTCAAAAGAATCAGCTATGGCGAGGTTACAAATTTCGTAGTTTTTGGCGTTATTGGTCGAATGACCCTTAGAATACCGTGGTAGTTCTCCCTTGCCCCTCAACGATAATATGATGGGAATGCAATTAAACATTATTTTATTTAAATTATTATATTATAATATTGAATTAGTTAAAATAGACAAATTCAAATTTTAAATCGTAGTAGACATAAATTACAATACATTTTTCTAGAAATAATATAAGGTTAAATGCTGTCAAATGCCGTCAAATTTACTCATATGCGTCAGTTTTCCGATTGCACCGCACTTGATAAACTTTTCCGCTCTAACTGGCCTTGTCAATTGGTGTTAAAAGGGCAAATAAAAATTTTGGCAAACAAATTTTAACAAAAAAGTTTGACGATTACAGTAACTGGCCGTATTTCCCATGGAAAATTCATAGACATATTTATAATTTATTTGCTCAAACGGACAAAACAGAATCTTGGGTCAAAAAAAAAAACAAATCGGCAACTTTTGAACAACTATTCAAAACTCGTGTTTCTATTTTCATTTTTATGTTCCGATCAGAAGCAATAACACCAAAGAGTTTCCGAGCATTTAAAAACTGAGTCAGCTTAGTGAAAACGAAAAAGTTTATATTCAGTTTATTTTTGAACGTGGTTGTATATTCAGAAAACTGGAAAAAATCTCAAAAACAATCTGAATTTTTCATAATAAATAAATTATTATTTTCATTAATTGAACCGTTTAAGGATGATCGAGAAGACTGATATAGCAAATTAGTTCTGAATGGGACCGAAAAAAGATTCGCAATAAAATGTTTTACACATTTTTATCTTCTCACTGGATTAATTTTTTCGGCATTTTTTTTTCGATATTTTTTGCGATTTTCGAGATTTTCTTGTGATATCAACGTATTATAATATATTTAAAAAAATATATATACATATGTAAAAAAAAATCGAGAGTTCCTATTTTTAGCCTTTTTCTAATTTTAAGTATACAACTTATTGAATTTTGTACAAAATATTCGTCGCTAAATTTGGGTACTGTAATTATTTTTCATTTATAAAGCATAACGAGTACTAATTCGTATTAAATTAAATTGCATAATTGCAATAAAATATACGCATTTGATCTAACATTAAATTATTTAGAAGAATGGACTGAAATAGAAATTTTGTTTTAAATAGAAATTCTATGTTTCGAGATTTTTTTTCGGGATTTTCTTTTATTTTTTAAAATTTTATCTTTTTGCCAAACAAGAACTTGCTAAACTAGAAAAAACTGCTAACTACTCTTATGAAAAGAAGTCTAGATAAAAACAAAACTTCACAATATAGTCCAAAAATATTTGATACTATGAAGTAGAGATGGGTCGTTCCGGAGTGAACTGTTCCAAAGGACCACTTCATTGAAGTGAGTGAGTGAAGTAACTCACTCCATTTGGTGAACTGCAGTTCCATTTGACACGTGACAAAAACTAAAAACATGAAGAACGACAGCCGCACGACCTTTTTTTTTTTTTTTGTCATCATCACATTGAGTGTTGTTTTCAGTGACGACTACGACCTTTTTTTTTAAACCAACAAAATCTTCTCGTTTTGCCCGTCTCCACAGACGGAAAACACACACAACGAAGGCAAAACTTCATTTTTCACAAAGTACCAGTCAGCTCTTCTCTCTCAGTAGTTTATCATATATTTCATTCATATTTATTTTATATGAGTGGTATTTTCCATTGCATGTATATTATAAACAGTGCTGTCGGCTTCACTAGCACCGCAACGCCAAGTATCAGCTCTTCTCTCTCGGATTATCATATATTTCATTCATATTCATTTTATATTCGTGTGGTAATTTGTATTGCATGTACGGATATTATAAACAGTGCTGTCGGCTTCAATATCAATAGCTAAAGTCCATGTCTACAGTAATTGAACAGTTTAGTTTTTAAATTGAACAAAAACATGGTGCACGGGGAATGTCAGCTTTATCATTTTCAAAGTATATTAGGCTATCAGTAATTATTAACATTACTTTTGCCAGAACAAAACTTGCTGGAGTTGACATTTGAGTGACTTGTATTTGTTCATCAAATTCCCATTTGAACGAATTTCAAAAAATTACTAATTGCATTTACTTCGACTTTATTGATAATTAATTTCATATGTAGAACAACGTTTCTAATAATATTAATTTCTAATTTGATAGGGATTTAGCAGCTTATTTACTTAAAAAAAGGAACGATTGATTGCAGTAAATTAAAAATCCCCATAAAGTCATAAGATCATTTATTAAAGATACAGACTATCTTTTGGTCATTGCATTAGTTTTAAATGTGATACAACTGAAAGGTTTTAAAGATGTATTTCTTCCCATTCGTTTCTAAAATAATAATTAGATCTTCCATATTATTATGATATTGCTCAACCAGTTCGTAAGTATTTATCAGTATTACACATCAACCGATATCTGTAATTTTTCACACATTTCGGGTACTAATTTCAGATTTACATTTTTAAAACGCCCAAGTAATTGTTGACATCGTCACAATTCTCCAAGCTGATTTTTTTAAATAAAAATTTATAATTAAACAAAGTCGTCACAACCGTGTTTTTTCTCTGTTGTACATTAATGTATAAGGTGTTAAGTCTTTTCTGCTGTTCACTGTGTATTTTTCCCGCCTTAATAGAATAATTATGTATACGCGACGCGGTACGAGAAGAATACCATGACATTCCATTTTCCATCATGAGAAAAAAGAAAGAGGAAATGTACATGTTCGTGTATACACCGCTCTTCTTTCTATTTTCCAAACCAGAAGCACAACTGTGGTAGTGAGTCCGGAACGAAGGAACGAAGTGACTAGTGGAACTGCGTTCGGAACTAAGTCCGGAACTAAGTCCGGAACGAAGGAACGAAGAGTTCAATTGAAGTGACTAGTGGAACTGCGTCCGGAACTAATTCCGGAACGAAGGAACGAAGAGTTCAATTGAAGTGACTAGTGGAACTGCGTCCGGAACTAAGTCCGGAACGAAGGAACGAAGAGTTCAATTGAAGTGACTAGTGGAACTGCGTCCGGAACTAAGTCCGGAACTAAGTCCGGAACTGAGTCCGGAACGAAGGAGCGAAGAGTTCCATTTTAGCGAACACTTCAATTGAATTTTTCAAGTGACTGCAGTTCCGTGTCAAAAACATGAAGAACGAGGGTGGGAGGACCCTTTTACTTTATTATTTTATAATAATAATAATTTTACTTTATTATTTTATAATAATAAAGTATTGTAATCGACCTGAAATTTCCAAAAAATTTGCTACCCTGAAATTTTGTATTTACACGTTTTAGGACTAGTAAACACCAAAAAAACAAAAAAAAAATGTCCGTCTGTCCGCCGTATACGCCGTACGCCGTACGCAAAACCGTTTGAAGGTGCGTAGCACACAAACCCCTTAAGATATTAAGTTGAAATTTTTATGGTAGGTAGAATGAGTGAACCCCTACAAGTGATATATTTTGTAGTGGTGGGGGTGTACGGGGGGAGCGTTTTAGATGAAAAATTTTGGTTTCTAGATCTCAGGAACCGCTTATGCTAGGAGGCTGAAACTTGCAACTTATGTAGTACTATGATAGTGGACTCATTTGCAAAAAAATTACGGATAAGAGTTGAGGGGTGTGGAAGTGGGGTGGAAAACAATGAGTCCAAAACGCTAGAAAGCCGGGATAAAAACATTCTAAAATCCATATCTCCTGAACGATTGATGTCAGATGGCTGAAACTTTGTAGTTATCTTAACAGATACTAGGAGATTAGAAACTAGTTAAACATTTTAAGGGTGGTACAGAATTATGGGGGTGGGGGGTGAAAAACTTATAGTTACAATATCTTCCGACTCAATTATCTCCGGAAGATAAAATTTAGTTTCTGTATATAGAATTACTAGTGGAGTCTACTGAATATAAGATTTTGGGGGGGGGGGGGGGGACGTGAAGAGCGGAAGTGAGGGGACAATCGTTTTTCAGAAAATGAAATTTTTATATCTCAAGAACCGCATCAGATATGATCTTGAAAATTTTACAGGAGTTAGGACTGTTAGACCTCTAGCAGAATTTTGAGGGTGTGGGTGTAGGGAGTGATGGTGGGAGGGGGTGGAAATGAAAAAATTCTGATCTTAATTTCTCGAAAGCAGCAAAGGACAGAAAGCTAAAAATTTAAAACTGTATAGAGCAACTATAGAGACATCCCGGAAAAATTTTTGACAGGGGTAGCAAGGTACGGGGGTGGTTTTTCATATCTCAGAAACGGGTTATGGTAAAAAGTTGAAACTTAGTACCTATATGTAGATATGCTACTAAGGTAATTAAGACTAAAAAAAAGGTCGGCCAACAGTCTGTGGGCGCAACATTATTATTTTATAGTTAGAAGTCCGAAATGTGTTTAATGCTGAGATGCGTGCTATTTGGAACGCTTTTTTTTAGGTTGTCAGTCATAGTACAGGCGTTTCACTTCTACCCATAAAACACTGATGGACGTCACTCCCTTTTGGTAAACTGTAGTTCCATTCGACACATGAGGAAGAACGATGACCTTTTTTTTTTTTTTTGGTCATCAGAATCTCGGAACGAACAGTTCACTGGAACTAGTTCACTGAACTCGTTCCTTCAAGTGAGTGACTCGGAGTGAACTCCTTCACTAAAAGGAACTGCTTTGCCCATCTCTACTATGAAGAATCAACCATAAAATACATGGCAGCCACGTGTTTGAAATTTTAAGTTAATGAAAACTTTATTTAAACAATTAAAATATGAGCCCTTCGTGGAAGACTACAGCAAAAAATTCGATGATTCCCTTTAAAAATTCAAACCAAATACTAATTATCAGCACAATGAACCATTCGACGAGATTCCATTCACAAAATCCAATACACCATTATCGAAAACTAATTGACTTAAAATAATTAATTTTATGACTTTGATTCTACAATCCCAACTTCCTTCAAAATCAAATTCGATTCTCTGTATATTTTTCCCTTTATGCGAAGAAAAAACACACTAAAACTGGATTCTTTAGACCAGAAATTTTAATTAGAAGTCAATTCAATTAAGTTTCGTTTGTAAAAGGATATGCCGCCAACGAACAAAAAGGAGTAAATACGAAAAGGAAATCACATTCCAAACCTGAAGATTGTGTCGCTCGTTGTAAGTCAATTAAAATTCTATTAAATCTAATTACCCCATACGATTTGATGTCGATGCTTTCATATTGTAAGAAAATTCTATTTTTTAAAAAAAAAAACCATTTTCCTAACAAAATGAATTTCCGCTACGTACACGAGTTCAGTGTTTAGTCGTTGCGTTTTTATAAGTCACACTATTAACTAAAGCAGGTTAGGTTTTCTTCAGTCATCAAGGTATTAGCAAAAATTTAACCTCAACTAATGATTTCAATCTCCACAATATTCTGAGGATTTTATCAAAATTAAGGTAGCAACCGTATCTAAACTCGTAGTGGCGAAAGTGGTGAATTATTCGGATCAAATTAGTAGAAAATGAATTTGGCTATATTAAAGTAATAAATTAGATCAGGTTACGTAGGTTAATAAACTGTTTTCGTGTCCTTTGTCAATTATTGGCGTTTTTATAATAAGTTAATGAATCCGAAAGCAATGATTCGCGCTGATAAACTAATATTGTTGGAGTTTTATAGTACATAGAGTAATAATGGGGTTTTTGAACCTCCTTCCTAGAATAGTAACGTAGAAGAAAATATTTCCTTAATGGCACTAGAAACGTGATATAAAGGTCGCTCCTTTCTGAATTCCATTCATTGGAAAAAAGAATAATTTTCCAATCAAATTTGTGTCAAACTATTTTGAAATCAACATCACTTTAAATTTAATAGTGGCTCGACGGACAAAAAAATGTTGAGAGTTAGAGAGTGTGGAGAGTAAAATCAATTCCCATTTAATAATATGGCTATAAATTGGCTTTCAGAATTATAACAGATATGGGGGTTTTTCGAAGATGTGGAAAAAATTTTATTACTCCTTAAACGAACAATAGCACTGAAAGAAGAAGAGTACGGACTTCCTATTATAGAGCCTTCGGGTAAGAAAAAACACTGTAAAACTTAATGCCATTAAAATTGAAATTAGTTTGCATACCTTTTTCTACTCGCAATTAAAACCTGTTACTAATGTGCACAAAGCAACGAAAACACAAAAGCTATCTTTTCAAATACCTGGACAGAGTTCAAGCTTTAAATTCAGAATTTTAAGCGAAATGCTTAAGATACTCTTACACGAGCAATTTTTCAAGCAATTGATTGCCCGACAACTATTAAAACTAGTAAAGCAATTAATGGAGCAATACAAAGCAATATCATGCTAGTTGCAGCAATATATTTCGGCAATGTGGCAATGTTTTCACAGATTGCAGGTATTGCTCGCCATATTGTTGCTGTATTTCCACTAACTTCGAAAATTCGGAGCAATTGTCCTCGTTCGGTGATTCAATTGTCAAGTTCTGTTTTGAGTTTCGCACTTCTTTGTCAAGGTTCGTGTTATAATGGCTTGTATTTCAAATATTTCAAAGTTTTATTTTAAGTTTTAGATTTGTTTGTCAAGTTTGCTTTCTTGTTCATAGACTGAATTAGTCGTGTAAGCCCTTATTGCCGAATTGCTAGATATTGGTCAATATCACTCATCACAATTCAGCAACGAGTTGATTAAAAGTTTATTCACATCGCCTGTTTCTATTGTTGCTGTGTGTTGCTTTATATTTTCGTGACGTCAAAATTGACGAATATTGAGCAATTCTAATTACTACTGCAAGAGCACATTTTTTAATAGTTTACTTCTCGCATACTTGATTCGTTTTCTTTCTCTAACGCGTGAAATAGCACCCTATGTTATTGCGGATTTAATTTTGGTTTCCTTAAAGCTTCTGAAACTTTTTTCAACAGTGGTTCAAAATCTACTCTTTAACTCAGTAAGGCCCAAAACATAATTGGCTACTTCAATGATTTCTCTCCAATAATGTCAGTGCTCTTCACACAGTTTAAACATTGCTGTTTTTTTACCGGGGACAGTTTGTTAGCGTATCGCTCAAGGCGCTGAGTTGAATAATTTTACAGTGGTTCTCAAAGCATAACACTCTATGAGAATCACAAAAATGAATTCTTGTTATTTCTAATAAAAGCATTTTATATCTATTTTGTTTTATTTTATATTGTGCAATATATTTCTAGACTAATTAAAAACTTTCTAATAATCTCGGTATAAATTTTGTAGACTAATAAAATCGAACAGAAAGTGCCAACTAAAACAATTACACACCAAGATTTCGTTGCAAATAAATTGTAAACTTCCGATGTCATTTTAAAAGTTCGAGTATTCGAATAAAATTTCTTTTAAATGGCAACGCTGTTTTGAGTTGTTCGCATAATATAAACCCCTTAAAAGTTGTTTACGTATACAACAGTCGAAACTATGTTATTAATTCCTTGTTTTAATTGTTTTTTATTTTCATCAATGCACATGTTTTGAGTAGTTAAAGGTAACTTTAGTAGTCGAGTACCCGTGGATGTCCGATAAAGTAGACCAGAAAACTGTAAAAATTTATATTGAACTTATTTTAGTGAGGTAACAATTTGTGAATCGGTGAATATAAGTGCTATCAGTGCATTATAAAATTGATTGTTTTTTCAGTGTACAGACTTTTATACATAAGTTAAAAATGCTGTTCGAAAAAAAAGCGATTAAAATTTGTTTGTGCAAATATTAATATAATAGTACACAGTGTCAAATTGTACACTTGATCAAATCAAATAACATAAATAAAATATTCGTGTTATTCTAGCCCAATACTTTGATATTGAAAATAATCGAAAATAATTTATTGTTGATATATCATTCGTTTATAAGTGTATCTACTTCAGAATCAATTGAAAAAACTTATCGAGAGTTATCTAGGAAAATAATAGTATAGAATTTTTTTACGGTTTCAGAAAATCTTCTACATTATTTGATAAATGTTGTCACACGAAATAAGAAATTTCACAGTATTTTATTGTACTGTGAAAACATTGACAAAACCAGATAATTTAATATCTGGTTATAATTTCCTTTTTTTGTGTTTTCCTATCATCACCATTAACTGTTCATTCAAAATTTTAATGTTCTTTTAATATTTCAAATCACGAAGACTAAATTTATCAGAAAAAAAGTAAAAAAAAATAAATAAAGTAAAATATCTTTAATAACTTTTGTATAATCATAAGTTTTTGATGTTTGAAAAAATGTCAAATAATCCAAATTTCTCAGATTTTTCCGTTTATTCAGTCGAAACGTTAAAGCCACTGTATTTAAATAAAAAAAATATCACTAATAACTTTTGTTGTATTATCTAATTGATTTATTATTTGTACAATTTTATAAAAAAAAAATAATTTTTCTTATATTTTCATTAATTAAATAATAAAAAGCTTTATTATTCAAAAATTATAAAACAAAATTATTTTCATTGGAAATAATGTTAAGTATGACTTCAATTTTATCCCGTTAAATAAATAATATTAGTTTAAAACTACGACAAATTTCCAAATTTTATTCGAATTATAACTTGAAAAGTATATGCAGTAGAGACAAATTTATTTAATTTGTTTAGACAAAATCACTAGCTTTTACCATCTGAATGAAAACTGAAAAATTATAAGTGAAAGAATTCCAGAAAAATTGGATTTCGGAAAAAATTTTGATTATTTTAACCATTTTTATGTTTTCTGTAGGTAGTTGATTTCTCAAACATATTGAAAGATACGTTCAAGAATGCCAGTTGAGTTGCGAACAATTTCAGAATTAAAATGCAGTCCTAACTGAAACCGTAAATAAATTTTTTCTCCGGATTTCTTTATTTGACCTAAGATATTTTCTGTTTAAGTTTGTTCTATCTGAATCAGCCTGTATACATGATTTACTCTTTATAAGTCCGCGAGAGCCGCTAAAGATTTCATTTGTTGTGATGTCAAGTCAAGAGTGTAAATTTCTCAGAACTGGAAATTTTTGAATTCGACAGTTTTCAGCAATTCACAGCACAAAGTTAGTAGTAAACGGATCAAAATGTAATTTAATAAAAAGCCTCTTTTTCTGATAAGCCTGATTCTGTCTTATCGAATTAGTGAACAAAACATAAGTGCTGAAGAAAGGTCATTATAATGCTTTCACATATATTTCTATGCTGTCTTGAAATTTTCACAAATTTCTAGGTCAACGCAACATACTTTATTCGTGAATTTCTTGACAAAATTTCAATTACGTTCTTATGTATATCCTACTACCATCCAAATATTTGCTAGCCTAGCAGAGAGCTATGTACACGGAAATAAATGCATCAAGTTACAAGTAATGAAATTTGTGCTTAAAAACGAAAGTATGAAGTTTCAAAGAATTCAAAGTTTTTCTTTAAAGAAACAATTTTTTAAAAATATTCAATTCTTTAAATTATGTTGCTCGAGACCCAAAAAATTTGCCATCTTTCATCAATCTCGCCCAAAATTATTCACTCGTCAAATATCTTTCGAATACCGTGTCAATCGATTATTAAAAAATTCCACAACCCTTAACGACTTATTCAAATGGTAGCGTAAAAATTTATTGGCAATAGCGATATTGATTGAAACATTTTCTATTTCGAGTTTTATTTGCGTTAAGCACGCTGCTGCATTTAGTGCGGCACGTGCTTGAACTTGGAACTTTTTATTAGAGAACATCGGCTTTTATTAACCTTTTGCACAGTAAAGAAAGTAACGAGCAATAGTTTAATAAAACCTCATTATGCATTTATTTGTAAAGGTTTTTTTTTAACAGAAAACTCCCTTGGTATAAGTGAAACGAAACTTTCAGACGTTAATAGAAATAAATGTACGATATTGTTGAGTTATAAAGACCGATAAAAATGCCGTAAAATTGAGCTATTATTGAATAAATTGAACATAATTCAGCGAATATACTTTATAAACAAGTTTAATTCGTATCCTGGGATAGAAATATATAAGTAGTCTGTATTTGTAAATTGTAAGTATAATAACTTACTCGCACGGAATATTGCTCAATTCTATACCACACATCTTGGCTTCCTTATTGAATTAAATAGAAGAATATACAAAAATCTAACATGTACAATTGTTGCTGCTATAAAAATAAAAAAAAACTAATAAAGGCATCCCACACTTCCAGCTATTCATCCATAAAGTGTAGAAATTCTAGGACTTCACACATATTGTTAACTGTATGCCTTCTAAGCGCATATAACAGCTATATTTACAAATTTCAACTTTTCACGTTAAACTGCTGCAGGTATAAAAAAAATCAAAAATTGATTCAAGCGGTACCTTTCTTTGACTGAAAACTTTTTCATCGATAAAGTGGTGAACCTAATGCCAGGAAACTCAGAAAAAATTAAAAAAGCCGTATACTAAAGCATTCTTGGTATATGATGCACACCCATCGCTCCTCCTAATTTTCAAGTTATTAGAAAATGTTGTAATCCAAAATCCCACATTCGAAAATCACGTATCCAAAATCCTGTATTTCAAAATCAAGCAATCAAAAATCCTACATCCTATCTCAAATGAATCTTACAAGATTATGGACTTACGTGACTTAGGATTTCGAGATTTTGACCTTGTGAGTTTTTGGCTTAATTAAGATCAATCCTAAATTTTTATTTTTATTTAAATGGTAACTTTAATTAAGTTTGATGTATAAAAGTTAGGAGCGGGATAAATGTTGTAGGGCTAGAAAAACTGAGTTGAACTTCCATAAAAATGTACACCCAGATATTCTGTTTTTAATTCATTTCTGCTATTTATGTCAATAACTTTCAAACCACCAAAAATTTTGAAACGGTTTGATAGAAAAAATTTTGATCTTGCAAAAGATACTTTATACTTATTATTTTTTGTATCGAGACAGTCGATTTTTAGCCGTTTCTATAAAATTTCGGAGGAATGATTTTGGTTTAACTTGTGTACAAAAAGTTTTTCATTGGTGTTATTAAATCTCCTATTGTCAAGTTTAAATTGAAGGTAAGTTCCTCGCACTCGCTAAGCAACTTTAGAAGTTACCTACATGTAATGGAAACAATTTTGTCATTTGCATAATTCTTTTTTTTTTAATGAAGTGCAATTAAGAAGCTTGTTTTGTTCTATTCTATTAATATTTGGTTTGTAACACAATTTTTTTTTAAGTAAGGAAAGGTGGCAATCGAAGTAGAACACTATCTAAAAAATGCTGTAATTAAATTACAAATCCAGCCTTTTTCTTTAGAGAAATGTACTGAGTTTTGACATAACTTATGAAAGAGTTAGGAAAAATTGAAGGTTACTAAAGGTGCTGGAACTTTTTTTTACACATCCTACCGATTTTCTGTTAAGAAAAAGGCTGTTTCCAGATTCGTAATATTTGAAGGCGTTTTGTTGATATTGGTTGTTCCATTTTAGTTGCACTTGAATAAAAAAAACATTGCTCAAATACGAAAATGGTTTAAATTAAAGGAGAATAACTTTGAAAGGTCTTCAGATAGAGTAGTAAATTTACGGTCGTATGAAAGATGACAAAATAAGCTTTTATAAAATCGTGAAAACATATGGTCAACCATTCCGTTTTCCAATTAAATGGCCGTGAATAAAAATTTTATTCGTCTGGAATTTTATAAACAATAATCAAGAACATTTTCGAAAACAGGAAGGTATTACTATTAACAGAAGAAAAAGCAAAAAATTACAGAAAAAAACGATATATCCCGAAAATGGTACGAAAATGGATACATGTGTGTCTCCAATTTTCAAAATGTTTCGGTAACATACCCAAGACAGTTTACCCTAACAGAGCACCACCCCGTCTTCCGGCTGTTTAAATGTGAACACCGTATCTCAAATGCTTATCGAGTCGTCGAACCCAAAAGCAATTTTTATACGGTGGACAGACGGACTTTTTTTGGGTTTGTCTGTTTCCCACCTTTAAAACGTGAAACGCAAAATTACAAAGTAAAATTTTGTTTAAGAAAATTCTGGTTCTATATCTACTTTATTGTTAAAAAAAATAATAAAGTAGAGTTTATTATCAAATTCGACTAGATGATCATCATGATTTTAAACAAATAACATCATTGGCTTTTGACCTCCAAAAATTTATAATCATTGTACAGTTTACCTTGTTAACTACTCTCATATCCCAACATAAAAAAAATTAAAACATATTATCTTAAGATTGTTTAGGAGAAATAGGGGAATATTAATTATTATTAATACGTACCTACTTGGGGAAATAAATTGACATTGAATTAAATCTTTATATAACTGGGAATCTTTGTGAGAATGTACGCATATGTAACAATTAAATCAAACATAGAATTTATTGAGAAATTAATAAATATAAATACTTCTGTCAATGACGTGATATTTGTGATCACCTTAAAGTCGTGCGTTCACTCAATAGTGCAATAATGTAAAATTACCAATTGTTCAAATTTTCAATACCTTTCTCTTTCTTGCGACCGATATTTAATAATGAATTGTATTAGCTCCATTGTAATAACACTCTTACGTCGTCCATTTTTATTTGTTCTAATCATGTGGACCACAAAACGTATTATTACTTAATTTAAGCGAAAAATGATTTCTTTTATAACAAAATAATTTTCTTTTATTGTTAAACACCAGCCTGTTGTCCGTTCGAACGCTCACTAATAACTGATATAATCTTGAGAATAATTCGTCTATTAAGGACAGCCTTTAATAGGCTAGCTCTATTTTCGTGCGTTAATAATCCCATACTATTAAAAACCTGACCGTTTATTATGTCCTTAGTACTGCAAATATCTACCAAAAAAAAAAGGAACGAGTAACGAGAAATTCTTTTTATTATGTCATGCGCATAAATTTGACAACATTAAAAGTATGCTGTAATCCACTTTATTTTATTTCATATTTTTTTTGCAATAAGTCCTTTTTCTTTGCAGAATGCCATATCTTATTATTAGTTCGTTTACGTGACTTGCTGTTGATTTAGGGACACTCCAGCTGTCTGTTTGTAGTGAGATTCGAAAGAAAAGCATTTTAAGGACTTACTTTTTTCTTTCAAGAAGACCGGCATATCTACGAACTATGAACTAATTTAAGCATATTATATTCTTGTAATACTAAATCTTGCACGCAAGAGAAAAAAAGGTGAGGAATGGAAATTGCCTATTTAGATAAAAGTGGTGTAGGCTATGATTGCGAGCTCCTTTTTTACTGCCAACAACGACACTTTGTGGCATTTATCAATTGATTTCAATTAAAGGTGACTGATAATTTTTTTTTTTTTTCAAATTCAATTTTTCCGCTCTACTTCTTTAACAAATAAGAAAGTTCCGTGGCGGAATAAAAAGTAAATTTGAACAAATCGGTCAGCCAATATAGGACCAAACTTACATACTCGTATTAAGAAAAAGTGGACTTATATTGAGCTGTAGGATGTGTTGATCAAATGGAAAGTATCACGATTACAGAATTGTTCTACTAGGGGACTTAAAGTATAATGGATACTTCTTGTGCGTTTTTCTTTAACTTTCCGTCTAAGAACAATTTATTATTGATCAAAATGTATACAATGTTAAGAATTCCGGGAAGTTAGGTCTTAGGTGTATATCACGGTAAACTTGTTAATTGTGCGACATTTATTTAACCTTAGGTTAAGAGGGTTGATGTGATTAAGATTTAGGGTGGATGAAAAGACTTAGTTATTTATAAGACGAACTTTTTGATAAATATTTAATGAATGTCAATAGAATGTGATTTTGAGGTGGGTATAAGTTTGGATTGTTTTGCCAGATTATATCGTCTCGATTGGATTTGGAACTACTCATCGTTTCTAGTAATTTCCAATTGAAACTTCAAAACTTTTAATGAAATCGTCGTTTACATAGAAAAAATTTAATTGAATTTAATCAGAATATTTCACACACATCAGCGATAGAACCTTTTTGCGATGCACCACATATGTAGTACAAAAAATTTGACACTAACTCACATAAACAATTTCTGGAATAAGCGATATCGAGTGTCACTGATGATAAAGCGACTGTGTATAGCTGTGAGTACGGCACAATACCACCGCTAGTAAAGCAATAGTTTTCGCGATGCACCACATATGTAGTACAAAAATGCGAACAGTAACACACACAAACGATAAGCGACATCGGCTGTCACTGATAACGAAGCGACCATATAGCTGGCAGTATGGCACAATACCAACGCTAGCAAGACAATAGTTTTCGCGATGCATCACATAGGTAGTACAAAAATGCGAACAGTAAATCACACAAGCGATCACTTTGATAAGCGATATCGAGTCTCATTACGATAACGAAGCAACCGTGTGTGTATAGCTTTGAGTGCGGAACAATGCCAACGCTAGTAAAGAAATAGTGGAGTCGTCAAACAGTATTAAAACATTGCCAATGACGTACAATTTTATGTTTGATACCTTTAATAAAGTAATGAAATAAAAAGAGATGATTTCGTATAACGTCGACCTAGTGAACTACAACTTATATTTTTGGGGTTATGGTTATAACGGGGAAGATATGAAAGGAGTTTGAACAACAAATTTTAATTCTTTTATCTCAGGAACTGCTTGTGCTAGAAAGTTTAAAAATGCATAGCGTCATCGCACATATGAGTAGTGGCATACGTGAAAAAACAATATGATTGAAGTGATAGAGTGCTTGAATCAAGACATTCTGATTTTTGTATTACTTGCATTTCATACACTGAATATCGTGATCCAGAGAATTGGACCGAGTCACACCTCACTCATCGTTCGTCAATTTTTGGCTCAGAATCAAGTCTGTGTGTTGAATCATCCACCGTATTCACCTGATTTGGCCACATGCGATTTCTCTCTATTCCCGAAATTGATATTGAAGTTGAAAGGATGTTTTTTTTAATGACATTTCGACCATCAAAACAGCTTCAACACGAGCACTAGAGTCAATTCCACAAAATGAGCTGGAGCATGCATTTGAATCACTGTTGAATCGCTGTAACAAGTGTATTGAAACTGTAGGAGAATATTTTGAATAAAAAAAATGAAAAATATCCAGATTTTTTCTTTTAATGATGTTTTCCATGACCAGTCTCGAAACTTATTTGTCGCACTGTGTATATGTAGGATTGTGCTGAAACTGCATACACTTTTTTGGGTAGAGGTTGTAGAGTAGTGAGGAGTAAAATAAATTATCACGTGAACTACTCCTCATATCCTCCGAATATTATTATTATTATTATTATTATTTATTAATTAGGTAGGCAGCATGTTTGCTGATATGCCTAATATCTTATGTACAAATTTATATATAATGCAACATAAAGAGCAAAAGAAAAAAAAAATTCTCCAAAAGAAAGGTAAATAAAGTAAATTATTAATTAATAATATAATCCAGTGAAATTTTAGCAAGTTGTCAATTGGAATTAATAAAAAAAAAAAAAAAATTAAAAATAAAGAAATTGAAGATTAAGTTAAGTAAAAGAAACTAGTAAAAGCACTGAAGGAATACAGAAATAAGTAAAAACAAATCTCTTTTTTTAAATAAGCAATAAGTAATTATAGTAATTATACATTAGTCATGCAGGTGTCCAGTCTATTCTTAAATGCATTTACGGATGTAGCGTTTATGAGTTCACTCGGTAAGCTGTTCCAAATGTCCACTATCCTGTTAGGCAGAAAGTTTATCAGTGGATTGGTACTGGAACCTGTAGTTGATTTGGCAAGTTTGTCCTTATGTCCACGAAGAGTAGTATTTCTGCTCCTTAAAAACATTTGAGATGCAACTGGACAGGTGCAGAATCCGTTTAAAATTTTGAACGTCTCGATTAAGTCACCTCTAGTGCGCCGTTGTTCCAAAGTAGTTAGACCAAGAGCCTGCAGTCTCTCTGAGTATGTTAAGCTTCGTAGGCAATGAGGAAGTTTAGTGGCACGTCTTTGAACTTTCTCAATGAGCTCAATATCCTTTTTAAAGTAGGGATTCCAGATTTGAAAACAGTACTCCAAAATCGGTCGAACGTATGTCTTGTAAATCTTTAAGAATAAGGCAGGTGTAATATAATTAAAGGCTTTTCGTATTAGGTAGATTAGTGAGTTTGCTTTTTTAGTAATAACAATGATGTGCGCATTCCATTTTAAGTTGTTAGTTATTACCACACCAAGGTCACGTTGTTGCTGCACCGATTCCAGTAGCACGCCATTCATGTAATACGCGGTATTTGGATTGTTATTACCAATGTGGAGAACTGTGCACTTTGAATAATTAATGTTAATTAGCCACTGTTTAGACCATTCTGTAATTTTAATTAAGTCACTTTGTAGAGTATTTATTTGAGTTAGTGGGTTACCGAAAAATTTGGTATCGTCCGCAAATATACACGAATGAGATGTAATTGTGATGCTTAAATCTGCAGTAAAAAGTATAAAAAGCAGAGGGCCTAGTACCGATCCTTGAGGGACTCCACTCAATACAGCATGTTGATTTGATAAAGCATCACCATTCCTAACACGAAAGTCGCGATCCGAAATAAAACACTTAACCCACTCAAGTAATTGACCACGTATTCCGAAATGGTCCAATTTTTTTAAAAGTCTATTAAACGGCACTCGATCGAAAGCTTTCTCAAAATCTAGGTATATGACATCAGTTGGTTCCTTGCGATCAAAGTTCCGCACACACGTATCGAGACAGCTTAGTAGATTTGAGGACGCAGATCTTCCAGTAGTAAACCCATGTTGACTTGCAGGAATAATTTTTTGGCCTTGGAGAAATTCTCGGATGTTATTGGAGATTATTTTTTCCATACATTTGCTTATTACTGAAGTAATGGATATAGGTCTATAGTTTTCCGCTGAGAATTTGTCACCTTTCTTGTAAATAGGAGTTACGTATGCAATCTTCCAATCGCTCGGAATCTGGCCAACTTGGAGAGAGTGATTCATTAAGAAGGTTAGGGGTTTAGTTAACGTTGTTGCGCACTGTTTCAAAATGATAGGAGGAATATTATCAGGTCCTGGCGATGAAACTTCTTTTAAATTTATTAGTGTGTTGTATACCATTTGTTCTGTTATGTCTATAGATTCTATTGCATTCTGATTCCTCATTATTCCATGCACTGCAGGAAGAACATCATCGGGTTCCTGAAGAAATGTTGTTCGAAAGTACTCAGCGAATATATTCGCGATATCTTCAGGTTTATGGGTTAGTTGTCCTGTTGCCGGCTCTTTCAAAGATAGTGGGACTGATACCCTGGATGCTACTTGCTTCCTCAAATAACTGTAAAAGGGTTTATCTCCGCTACTAACAAGGTGCTCTTCAAAATTCATCCTAGCCTTACGTTTATCCGAAGTAATTTTATTGTTAAGTTTCATATACATTTTGTAGTCTTCATCACAACGAGTTAATTTATATTTTTTCCACAGTTTCGCCTTAATTTTAATATCCTTCATAATATTGCCGTTAATCCATGGCTCATGCCTGTTCTTAATATTTCGTTTTTCTGGTGTAAAAAGATTAGCTGTGTCCAAAATAGTAGATTTAATAAAGGTCCATTGCTCATTTATTGATTTTAGTGAATAATCGTTAGTAAAAGTACTAGCAAGTTTTTCACTTATAGCAGCAAAGTCAGCTCTGTAATAGTCTTTTCTTCGTACATGGTTTGATACTGGACCGGTTGATATTTGATATTGTAAAGTACTCACTAAAACTACATGGTCGCTCTTTCCTATGGGTGGCTGATACTCAACGTCGGTTATAAGATGTGGGTCGTTGCATAGTATTAAGTCCAGCAGTGATGGCTCATTATGGAGTCGATACCTTGTGGGTTCCATGACACATTGGTGAAGGTTGCTATTTAAGTACATATCCACAAAGTCACTGTGCTGATTATTTGCATTTGAAAAATCCTGTATCGGCCACTTAATTTCTGGATAGTTGAAGTCTCCTACCAATATTACTGTTTTATTCGAAGAAGCCATAGTTTCAATCCATTCCAAAAACATTTCATTATCTTCGCGATTAATAGAATTTGGTCTATAAACACATCCTAGAGTAAAGGCGAAATTCCCTATACTCACATCAAAACACAGACCCTCAATGCTATGTGGCAGTCGTATGTTGACTGATTTAAAAGAAATAGGCAAATTGTTGACAACGTTGCTAAAGTAAATGGCCACTCCACCACCTTGCCTTCCTACTCGGTCCATTCTACATAAAGAGTACCCACTGATGTTAAATAAACTGTCACTCATATTTTCATTTAGCCAAGTTTCAGTAAGAGCAATTATTGTTGGACGATGCATATTTATTTGTATTTCCAAAAGATCAAATTTTGAGCAAATAGAAGCTAAGTTTGTATAAAGAATAGTTTGTATAAAGAATAGTGAATACTTCTAGATATAAAAAAATTGTATAGTTAGGTGGTAATAGTGTGATAGGGGAGGGCTTCTATAAAAAATAGAAAAGCCTCCGATTTTTATATCTACCTTTTATATCTACCTTCTATACCGTATTTGCTAGAAAGTTCAAACTTGTCCATTTCTGAGAAAATTCCGAAGAAGAACATTGGACGAGTAATAGAAAACCTTTATGATTTTAATATCAAATTACAAATGTTATAAAATTGATAGTTCGGATATTCTAGTGGAAATTCCTACAGTCGAGGAGTTACACTTTTCTTTTTTTTTTGGGTACGAGTCCGAGTTCAACTTTTTCAAAGGAAAATTAATGTGAATATATAAGAGGACTAAAGGTATACTCTCGAAAACCAAATGCAATGCAAGTGAATCGAAATCGATTCACCAAGGTGAAGGAAATATTCACAGGTGCTTTAACTTTCGATTCTTCTGTGAATCATTTGGTGCTCTATTTTGTTAATTGTAAATGAATCCTGTAGCTGGGCCGCAAGTGAATCACTTGGGGGGCAGGTAGCTCGTATGTAAAGTATCTCAGTGTACATTTACATTTGGTCTTCAATAAAATTTAGCTTTTGCTTGTATATTCTTCATCTAAAATTTACCTATAGTGAACATTTATGATTTTTTTTGCAGAGCTGCGAGCATGATATATTTTTCATATTACCTCCTTTATACAAGATTTAGTTATATCCATCAGAATTGAATCATCATCAAATTGTTTGCTGGGAATAATATTTTCGGGGTTTATTGATGGATCACCCTAAAATTGTTTCCCGTTGCCACATTTGGTCAACCCGTTTTCGATTTCCGATTTTCCCTACTAATGTGAGGGCGAGGTAGTAGTGTCCTGAACGAAAAGATTATGATAGTTATAGGAACCAAAGCACATCTACGATATCCAAGTTTTTGTAAAATCACTTTAAAACTGTGAAGTTGCAAGGTAACAGAAGTGTTGCAGGTGTGTAATTAAATGTATGTACAGCACTACTGCTTAAAAAGGCTTCGTGGAAATATTTGCAGTGATCTAGCAAGGATATTGTTCGAAATCCGATGAATTTAATAAAAAAATCAGTTCCAATGGTCAAATTACTGAAAGCCCATACCGCTTTACTAAAAGTTCATAATTGGTCCCCATACATCTTCATTTCTCCGGGACACAAAATAAAGACTGAAAAAAACCACAAAAAGCCCGCATTGAATTATCTTTGAAATCTTTACGATATATTTCTTACCCCAACATCACCCCATACACTTAAATCAGAAGATGTTCGGTAGAGTTTTCGTCGAGTATATTAAAGCACACGTTAGGGTGGTTTACCCTTAAGGATCAAGTGTATTTTCTTAAAATACCGAAAATACAAAAAATAAAACGATATATCTCACAGCGCAATGTAGAGGGTATACCATGTCTATATATGAAAGTAGCTCGAAAATCCCATTGAAAGAAAGTTAGGAAGCAACATGAATTTATATATATTGTGCGTACTCATATATATTCCATTATTCCCTAAAGTTGCGGTACAATATGATTATGGGGTGGGTGAGAAGCTCCCACCCTCAAGAGATTTCCAAAATCAATCAAAAGCGAAGACAAAAATGGAAAGAAATAAAACAGAACTTTTATCTTTCTGAAATAAAATTCGATTTTACCAATGGAAAAAAAATTGATACTTTAGTGATATTTTTTTTCGGGCATTGAAAGAAAATATTTTTTTTACACACATTGTACCTGAGTTACAGCCGTAATAGGTTTAGTAGTCTTATATTTAAAGGAATGAGTTTTCTTTATCGAATTTATCTTTTGACAAATTAAGTTTAAGTCGAAACATCAATCATATTTTTTGTTGGAAAAGCATTAACAAAATTCAAGGAAAATTTATTCTTTTAATTAGTCTTTAACTTTTCCATGTATTGAAATTATTCGATTTGTTAAGTAGGATCCTTGCAGCTTATGGCTGCAAAAATAAAATTTTGAGAACCATTTGTCGCATGACAGTATAATAAAAATATATTTCGTAGGCAATTAGGTCATGTGTCAATTTTATTGCATATACATTTTTAATGTAGGAGTAGCGAAATTGTATAGTTTGAAGAACAATGCTCTTTTTTGAAGAAAAGGAGTGAAACCTATAAAAAATTGTTATTTCTCAGCGATTGGCTCCTTTTCTTAGGTTTGCATTAGGTCTTCAAAATGAATTTGTAAAATAAAAATTTGGCAAAAGTCTGCTCCTTAAAACATCAATTAAGGTGTCAAAAATTAAGCAATGGTTGTTTCTACAAGGAGGTTATTTGGAAATTTAGTTTTGTGACTAAAATAGCTCATTGTAAGATACAATATTCAATATTTCTAAGTTGTTCTTTATACAAATGAAACTATTAGAAATTAAACCTATTTAATATCTAAGAAGATATATCCCGAAATTAGTAAACACGTATACAACCCTCTTACACTCACTTAGGGGATCAAAAAGTACTGAAATAAATTTTTAGCAAGCACGTGGAAGTAACTAACCGTTCCATATCATATTATAATTACGAGATATGGTAGATTTCGTAAAAACGTTTACAAAAAAGTCAGGTATTAAATATCAAAAAAAATCCTGAAATTACGTCAGAGTCCATGAAATTGAATGTAACCCCCTTACTCATTTTTAAGTGTAGAATGTTTTGGTGATTATATAAAAATCCCATGAAATTAAAAAGGGATTTCTAACAGATATAGCTAAATTTAAGTATCTAATTCACGAAAACCGCTTTAACTCCTAAAGGCGATTTTAATAAAAAACCTACGAATGTATAAGTCAATTCGATATCTCATCACATCTAAAAGATATGTCAGAAGTCATTAAAACGTATTCAAACTATTTCGGTGTTGAATATCAAAAAAATTCTAAATGTAAATTTTTGAACCTTTTGTCTGAGGAGTTCTTGGAAGTAAAATTAAATCGACAGTTCAGAAGAATTAAGAGATATGACAAAATTCAAAAAAAAATATAGGGGGTTACCGAAATTTTTTTTCCACCTCTGTACGGCAATGCAAACATGAAAATCTTTTCTAGAAGATCTCGAAAAACATATTATATTTCAACTTTCTAGCAAAAGGCGTTCCTCAGAATTTTGACCCATTCAGCATTGGTATAAACCAATCAAAAATTATTAAATTTCTAGAACGTGCAACTACCTACTTAAATGTCAACATTATTAATTTTCGGGTCCAAGTTCGAGAAGCTGTTTAAATGGGGGTGAAACATTTAACACATGAATCACGTAATTGGTAAAAGTCGAAAGTAGCGTCGGTTGTTTCGAGACAATGATGTTTTTTGGAAAGTTAATTTTGTCACTAGATAGAAATAAAAATATCGATTTTTAGTCGATTGGACGTATATAAAGCTCGTATAGGCGTTTCGAATGTCGTTATACTTCATGAAAAACATGACCCTTTACACTCCTTTCGAAGTTGAATATCAGAAAATCATAATATTGATTTTCAGGCGATTACACTAAAAGCCCACAGGAGAAATAGGAATCAATTTACTGCTTCATCGGACCAAAGAGATATGACGAAATTGGTGAAAACGTATGCAACTCTCTTATACTACCTTGGGATCCTAAAATTATGAAACTACTTTTTACGCAATTATATACGAATCACTTGGACGATCAATTCGGTATCTCATCACATCTAAGAAACAAGTTGGAAATCGTGAAATCATGTGCAACCCCTTTATACCACTTGGGGGTTGAATATCAGAAGATCCTAAAATTACTTTATAGGCGATTATATACGCTCTAGAAGTAAAAGCCAATTTGATATCTTATCAAACCTAAGAGATATGGCGAAAATTGTAAAAATGTATGCAACCTCCTTACACCCATTTTATGTATTTTTGAATATCCGAAAATCCTGATATTAGTTTTAGATGAATATTAGGGAAGCTTCAAGAATTCAAATTCAATGTCTTATCAGTCCTAAAAGATATGACGGAATTCGTGAAAACGTGTACAACCTGTTTACTCTCTCTAAAGGTACAGTCTGGCTGGTACTGCGACCGTCGCGGTCAGCAGCAAAAAGGCTGAAAACAGCGTTTGAACAATTATGTATAAAGCTGAAAGCAAAAACTTTTTCGATATCTATTCAGGCCTATGGGATATGGCGGAATTCGTTAAATTAAATACTCCAAATCAACAAATTTTACAGGAAAGACAAAAAACTGTTTTCTTCTATTTTTACTTAAATTTTTTGTAGCAGCATCTTATATCGGTTCTTAATAATTAGTTTTCATAAAATTTATATATTATTTTATTTATATTTTTATTTTTATTTTATTTACAGTGTGGTTACGAGTCTTAAAAATTTTTTTTTTTATTACTTTCGAATTTTTTTTAATTACAAGGTTATATCAGCACGTGTGTCATATGTCTACCTTTCAGAATTAACAATAAAAAAAAATGTAACAAATTGGAGTTACGAGGTTTTAGAACTATGGTGACGATAACTTCTTTGCCCCACCTACGGGGTTGAGTTTAAACAAATCCAGAAAACAATTTCTAGGCATTTATCTGAAGAATTCGTAAAACTAAAATAGATTCAGTATTTCAAAAGGCCTAACAGATATCAAGAAATTCATGAAAATATAACCACTACGATTGTTTTTTACGTGAATGTACATATATTTGCAAGTTTTTTTATCCAAATTACTTTACTAGTATATCTATTGTACATATACTCAACAAGTTTAAAGTTTCTAGCATAAGCCGTCCCAGAGATAGGAAAACATTCCGTACCACCATTTAGAAGTCTCTACCTAAATACCAAGTTTTAAATAGTTTCTTGATATTTAATCCCTCAGCATTTATGTCAATATTTTATCCGCCATCTGTTGCAGCGAACTTGACTTGAAGTATTTAAAGTCTCGATGAAACACAATTTCAGTGGATTTACGAGGATAACAAAACGTATGGAAAAAATCTGCCAATGGTCTGGGTGAAACTTTATTATTTTCGGGTCAAAGTTCGGAAGTGGTTAAAGTCGGAATATGTCATCAGTTGTTTCGGAATTATGAGGTTTCTTGGAAAGCTAGTTTTGTTCTTAAGAATAAATATTTAAAATAGAGATTTTTAGCCGATTAAACATTGGAAAAGCCCGTGTAGGCTATTAGAATTTCGGTATATTATGTACACTAAAAGCCCATAGAAGTAAAAACGAATTTGTTGCCTTATCAGACTTAAGAGATATGACGAATTGTTAAAACGTATACAAACCCATTATTTCCACTTGGGGTTTGAATTTCGAAAAAATTGTGAAACAGGTTTTTAGACGATTTCATAAGAAGCAACTTGATATCTCATGAGACACGAGGGATTTTGAAAAATTTGTGAAAACGTAAGCAAACTCTTCACACCCGCTTGGTTCTTGAAATTCGGAAAATCGTGAAATTGGTTTTTAGGTCATTACATCAAATGCCGTAATAACCAATTTTATATCTCATCAGAACTAAGGGATGGCAAAATTTGTGAAAACATATGCAAACCCTTAGTGGTTGAATATCCAAAAATTGAGAAATGGGTTTGTAGGCGATTATATAAAAAGTCTGTGGAAGTGAAAAGCGAACTAATATCTCATCAAACATAAGAAAGATGTCGAAGCATACTACCCCCTTACACCCCTTAGGATTGAATATCTAAAAATACTGAAATTGACTTTTTGGCGCTTATATAGGAAACCTTAGAAAGTAAAAATCATCAGATCTAAGCAATATGTAGGAATCTGTAAAAACATATGCAACCTCTTTACACCCACTTGGGGGTTGAATATCCAAAAATTCTGAAAGGAGTTAATAAATAAATATGAAGACAGCACGAGAAAGTAAAAACCAATTCAATTACTTATCACTTCTAAATGATATTACGGAGTTTGTGAAAACTTGTTCAACCCTTTTATACCCTCTTAGGGGCTGAAAAAGAAAAAACTTAAAAGCTAGTTTTAGGCGATTATTACGCACGCTCGTGAAAGTGAAAATATATTCGATATTTGATCGGACCTGGAGGACATGGCAGAATTCGTGAAAAAGTATACAACCATTTACACCCCCTTAGGGGTCGAATTTCAAAAAATCCTGAAAACGCTTTCTAGGTATTTATATGAAGAAGTCGTAAAATAAAAATGAATTAAATATTTGGTAAGACCTAATAAATATGACGAAAATCGTGAAATTATATGCATTCCATTTTCACTGATAAATTTGTTCGCCCCCCCCCCCTTTCGAACGCCAATGAATATTTTGAATTTTTTTCATCTAAATTACTTTTCTATTTGATTTACATATACATACCGAGTTTCAACTTTGTAGCATAAGCCGTTCTATAGATAGGAAAAACATCCCCCACCCCAGTACCATACTACCCCTATACAAAAATATATTTTCCAAGATGCTACTACTATAGTTCTAATTAAATACCATGTTTCAGCTTTATATCGATACAGGTTTTCGAGATATAAAAATCGGAACTTTTTCTTTTTCACCCTCCCCCACCCTCACTTTCTACACCCTCACACCCAAAAATTTTTTTTTCTGCTAGGGGTCTATTAGGCCTACTTTTCAGCATCTACTTTACACTGTTCTTGAGATATGATACGTGATTTTTTAGAAAAATTCTTATCCCCCCCACTTTCATGATCCACCGCCCCCTTAAAAAATTTTGCTTTCAGCAAACTTCATTTGTCGACCTTTATACACAAACCGAATTTTATTTTTCTAGTGCAATTGGTTCGTAAGATATCGTAATCACAAAAGTTTTTACTTTTTTTTGCTTTTTTCGTTTCTACTAGTCATGAAATGTAAAAATAAATTTTGAGGGTAGCAAATTTTTTTTTTTTAAAAATCGATCACAATACTGTATTATTGAAATAATAAAGTAAAAAGTGAAACGCCACGTTCGGATTGATCGAAAAGACTGTCAATTTTATTTCTTGAGTTTCGTAGGTTGGCAAATATTACACTGTACCATTTTACTCCAGCGGTTGGCGTGAACACCATCTTTTTATTGGAATTGAAAAACTTAATAAGTAAATAAAATCAGTGGTCTGAGCGTAACTTTATTATTTTTTGGGTATACAAGTCCTGGACGCATGCCGAAACGCGGTGTAGGTTAGTACGGTTCTGACAACATGAAGAATAATCAGGAGGTTATTAAATATTTTCCGTTTTAAACGCTATAAGATACAAACCTTCAAATGAGTTTGCGTCGGGCTTAAAGGGTGGACAGACGGACTTTTTTTCATGACTTTTTGGGGTCTACTAGTCTTGAAAGATGGAAGAAAGTAGTCGCTACCATGGACAATACTTTCAATGACATGTTCTTTAAAAAGGAGAAGTTTAGAACATTTATTGGACGTATATAGCGAGACTTCTTTCAACGGTAATTTCGTACTGTAGAGGAATTAAACTGGCGAATTTCTAAGAACAATTTATTCTCCTAGTAATCAGTTGAAATGCTGTGAATTATTACAGATCGATAAAAGTCGTGTCTGACTAACTATGCCGACATTAACCTCTCATTCAGATAGAAGCAACTTAACAACGAGTATTTCGATGTTTTATTTTTAGATATATTTTATACACCTTGGGCCGAAAGAAACCTGATATCAATTAGAAAAATCGATTCAGTTTGTCCAGCCGGAGAATGTGCGGTCTGTTCCTGAATGTTTCTTTCCTTGGGCACTTTTCCGGTCAATCGGATACAAATTTTCTATCAAAAGATACAGAGAAACGCACTGATGTTGGTGAGCCGAGGAAGGGCTAATTTCAAATAGAAATATGGGCGCAGCGGTGACATAGAAAACATAACTTAATAACAACAACAACAACAATAATAACAGCAACAAGAAACCTCAATAAGGTGTAATTATCTTGTCCTCATTCAGAGTATTAATTAGGTCAGGGACATGTTTTATGGTAACTGATTAAAGCTCATTAGACAATAGACAGTAAATAAATGCTATTGTCCAATTTTACAAATATATTTTTCGTTTAAGAATACTCTCGAAATTTTATGGTCTTTTCGATTGAGTTCCTGTCACGATTATTCATTTTGCAACTTTGGAATTAATTTTGCTCGATAGTTCAGAAAATGTAATTTCCGTACAAGTACAGATTAATTTCCTTTTTCGGTATTGAAAACAACGAGAACTGGACAATTGGACTGACAGTCTAAACTGGAGATAGATTTGAATATATCAAACCCGGAATAGGCTGTACTAAGTCTATAGTATTTTTATACTCTAGATGAAATCATATAGAGTATTATAAGTTTAATCCAGCCGAAAAGTTTGTAACGCATAGAACCAAGCCTCGGACGAAAAAAAGTTACATATTATTTTTTGTTTATTTGTGCCCAAAAACCTCAAATCCGCCTGACGTCCGTCCGTCCGTCCGTCCGTCCGTCCGTCCGTCCGTCTGTCCGTTAGCACGATAACTCAAGAACGCCTCCACCTAGCATCTTGAAATTTTGAATCTGGATGTTTGGTTGAATTTGTAAGGCTAAGTTCGTTAACGGGCAAAATCGTCCTACTCCTTCGGGTAGCTGCCATACAAAATGTCCTTAAAACACGTGTTCAAGAATATTGGTCGATAACTTCAGAAGGGTTTAAGCTACGACATTGAAATTTTGTATTTGTTATTTTTCCAATAGTTGGAGTTAAATATATGATTATGAAGAAAATCCTGTTAGTCCTTGGTGTAGCTGCCATACAAATATCCTGCCAAAATGTATTCACTTAATTTACGAAACTCACTATAACTCAAGTAATCTTTTAGCTACGAATTCGGAATTTTTTACAAATTAGTTTCGAGTAAAAACGAAGCCTGAGTTTACTTGTCAGCGAAATCCTTTTACTCCTTCTGGTAGCTGCCATACAAAATATCCTTAAAATACGTGTTCAAGAATATTCGCCGATAACTTCAGACGGGTTTAAGCTACGTCTTTGAAATTTTGTACGTAGTATTTTTCCAATAGTTGAAGCTTAATGTATGATTATGAAGAAAATCCTATTAGTCCATCGTGTAGCTGCCATACAAATATCCTGTCAGAACGTATTCACTTAATTTACGGAACTTACTATAACTCAAGTAATCTTTTAGCTATGAATTGGAAATTTTGTACAAATTAGTTTTGAGTAAAAGCCAAGTTTGAGTTTACTAATCAGCGAAATCCTTTTACTCCTTCTGGTAGCTGCCATACAAAATGTCCTTAAGACACGTGTTCAACAATATTTTTCAATAACTTTTGAAGGCTTCAAGCTACGAATTTGAAATTTTGTATACGTTCATTTTTTAAATGGTTCCAAGGAAAAGGATAAATATGTAAGAAATCGAGTGAGTCCATCCTGCACCTCTCATGTGAAAGTCCTTCAAAAAGGAAATTTTTTTTGGTGACTTACCCAGTTCAAGATATGAAATTAAACACTGAATATTGTCTTTTAGTTTTGAGTAGCAATCTAATGGGAGTCCTTAATAAAGGACATACAACAAGCACACACGTAGTTCTACTTTATCCCCAACTACAATATAAATCGGAGTTCAGTATTCATCTAGAGTATTATACGATTGGCTTGCAGCCGATCGTGACTGCAGTATGTTTTTTTAATATTTGTGTTGTGATTTGAACTTATAACATAACATTAACGAAAATTTAAATTAAATAATTTCGTCGACCAAGGCAAATAAGTTGCCAAATTTAGTGTGATCTTTACAGTGTGCCTAAGTGCTTGAAAAAATTTTCAAAAATTTATTTAACTTTATTAGAGTTTTCAATAATAAAATTTTGTGATTGATTTAAGGAAAAAAATTAGGGTTTCTGTACATCCGGAACCGCTTATGTTAGGAAATTGAAACTTGGAATTCATATAGAGACATGAAAGTGGAACCATTTGAGAGCAAGTGGTCAACATGGGTGGCAGTATACGGTAGTGGTGGCAAAACAATATGTCTAAAAAAGAGCTGGAATCGAAGCTGACAACCTTTTGTTCAGAATAATATCATGCTAATTAATACCTAATTAGTACTTCCAAAAATCAATTGCCAAAAATCAAGAAATCTTATACCAATTTATCACGTAATATTCAAAACAATGTCAGTAAATTGGAAAAGTTACAAGTAAGTCCTACTTTTCTCCACAAATTTCTTCTCTAATAACTGGCTACATTGAACTATCGGCCAATAATGTCGTTTCAGAATCTTTCAAACAAATTCGTTGGCTTTATTTCGCTGTTAATTACGAGACATTATGTTCTTGCTTTGATCGTTCGCAAAAAAAAGTTATAATTAAGTAGCAATCGTAATTAAAAATTTCAAAAGGAAGACGCTTTTTTGTGTACATCTCGCCCCAGTATCTGCCTCGTTTTTTGATCACAAGAATGGTAACAGGGTATGATATGGGAGTATAGAGGTGCTAACGCTAATTACATATTTATGTCGCTCTGAAATAGATGACTTACTTACTTTTAACGACAGAGGGTAGTTGGAAATTTTGAGGAGGCTTTAAAGTCGGCAATGTTTGATCTAATATACAAACGTAGTTAGTGTTTTTATTATAAAATTTGGGGATTTAATGTAAGTGAATATTTAAAGTTAAAAGTGAAGGCCTTGTTAACTCAGACTCATCGAAATATTTTTGCCAATCCAAAGTATCACTTGAGTTGGTTATTTAATAATAAAGCAGGAAGAAATTTCTTTTAATTTATGTAGCAAAACAAAAAATTGTTCACATGTACGCTTTTCAAGACCTTTAAATTTTTTCTGTGGGTAGAATGGCTTATGATGAAACTTTCTGGATACCTGCATAAGCAGTATTTTGGGGAGCATTCCAAATAAATGTATTTGAGGGTATTTTGGAGGAATTACCAAAAAGGCCATTTTAAAACTGATATAATAGGTGTGTTTTTTTCAACTGGATCAATATCAAAATAATTCGTTTTACATTGAAAACAACAACAAAGAGATGATCCAAAATCATAATGTGATCAGTTTTTCGCTATTAAAGCTGCTTTCAATTCATCTAAGCTTCCACTATTTTAGCATTTTCACAGATGGCGCACAGCGACTAATTCAATTTGTAGCAGGTATTTGCACTCAATAGTCTAGAATAGTCGTGGGAAATCAATACATTTTGTACGGAAATTTAAGTCTATGTGTAATATAGAGACAGCATGTTCAAAATTATTGAAAAGGCCTTTGTATTTCTGTGCATTTTCTACAGAGTTTCATCGCTATATGCAATAAAGGGAAACTATAGGTAGCCCTGCCAATACAGTTTATCCAAGGCATTTACCAACAGGATTGTTAACCCTGCTAAACTAGCTTTTGGGTTGATCCACATCGTTTTTTTCAATTTTGATCGGATCCAGTTGAAAAAAACACACCTACTAATGGACTTCAATATAAATTAATTGTTTCAGAATGTGGCTTCAAAAAATTCAGATCTATATTTCTGGAGAAACGCGAAGGATAGACCGCAAAGGGCATTTAACACAAGTTTTTGATAGAGGAAGTATGGTATGGTAAGAACGGCTTATGGTGGAAAGTTAAAACTTGGTATATACATGTACATGTGTTACAGAAGAAATTGAAGTATTCAAAATAATATCTATTTTGGCATATGGAGGTGGGGCAAAAAATTGTTCGTGAAATGGGATTTGTCTATATTTTCACGAATTTCGTCATATCTTTTGGGTTTGCGGAGGTATCGAATGAATTTCACTTCTGCGAGCTCTTAATATAAGCGCCGGGTAACCGTTTTCCAAATTTTTAAAATTCAATCCCTAAGGTGGTGCTATGTAGTTGTGTACGTTTTCACGAATTCCGACATATTTCTTAGTCCAATGATATATCAAATTCAAATTCAATCAATATTTATTAGTTTTTGCAATTATGTTTACCATCTTATAATTTAACGTTTAGAGAACAGATAATTCGATATCTTAGCAACTAAATTAAACCTAGTTAGCACAGCAAAGCAAAAACATATACGAGAATTTTAGTGACATAAATTCAAGGAATAATTTCTACAAAAAACCTTGAGTAGTGGGTTTAAACCTAACTAACTTAAATTAAAAGAAAACAAAAAATAGTAAAAAGATAATTAATTAAAACTGTAAAACAATACTTGACTCCAAAACATGTCAAGTAGTGGGATATTATAGGAGTGATAATAATAGCGGATTGTCGACTAGTTCCAGCCTAGTTACGAAAGATGAATATCTGGTTGCAACTAATTCAAGAACAGTTTGCACTTTAGCTTCTGCATGAAGACTTTTAAAATGGCTTCTTCTATTTTGAGAAACCTGAAGCTTTTTAATATGCGAGTTTGCACAATGACCCCAAAAAGGAGAGCTATATGCGATAATGGGTTGGATTACCGTTTTAAATAATAGAATCTTGTTCTCCTCGGAAAGTTGTGATTTTCTATTGATCAGAGGATACAGAGCATAAGTAGCCTTGCTGACTTCGAAACATATGTTATCTATGTGACAGCAAAAAGAGAGTTTCTTATCTAACATAACACCAAGGTAATTTAGACTATCGAACCACGGAATATTTTGACCAATAAAATTGATTTCTCGACTGGGAAGGTTTGATCTCTTTTTAACGATATATCGAACTCTCTTTTACTTTTAAAAATAATTACCAAAAACCAACTTAAGCATTTGTCAATATTTTACTTCCAAGGTGGTAAAAGGTGGCTGTGCAAGTTTTCACGAATTCTGCGAAATCTTTTAGGTCTAATGAGATATCGATTTCGCTTTTACTTCTTTAGGCTTTATAGGTAATCGCTTAAATATTTTCGGCCTTTTGTAAAGTTGATTCTTTAGGGTGCCTGCCTGCATCGATATAACCAGTGAAATAGTTCCATATGATCTTTTGTCGCACACGGACTTAAGCCGCTTCTTGAACTTTGCACCGGAAAATAATTAAGTTGACTATTGGTAGATTTTCAATCTTGGTACTAGAAAAATTTAATTGTCATAATTCTACATGATTTGAAAATAAAAATATTAATAAAGAAAAAAAACGAAATATCTTATTTACATAATCCAAACTAAATTATATCTATCTATACTGAAATAAAATGGTAACGTCGCTTTGTAAAAAAGTTCCAGAATGTATAAATACATAACAATAACTACAAAGTTTTTTGGGCGACTATCTGGTTAATTTAACTCAGAAGTTATATAGTTAGTTTTTCGTTTAAGAATATGACCAAGTCGTAATTTGCATGACTTCTGGGTTACGAAACCAGATTAAAGCACTCTGTTATTATACATCCAATAGTTTATATAGGAATTAAGTATTTTTTTTTGAGTATTACAAGCAATAGCTTATCGTGAATCTGGTTGAATTAATCTATAAGTTATTTAGGAAACAATTCGGTTATAAATATGACTAAATACAGTGGATGCCGCTTATTGTAATCGCGGATAATGTTATAAGCCGCATTTTGTTATCAAAACAGTTGGGTTCCATTTTCCACAAACAGAATTCATCGCTTATTTTTTTCCTTGCTTATTGTTATCACCCGGTTAATGTTATTGTTTTTGGCTGGCCCCAAAGTGATTACAATAATCGGCATCCACTTAGTAGGAATTTTTAGCTACGATATTATATGAATAAATAGTATGACTTTTTGGTTTCGAAATTATATTTTCGAATTCCACTTAGAAAAAAAATTGGCCAACAGTCTGGGCGCAACTTTATTGTATTATGGGTAGAAGTCAAAAACGTGTTTAATGGTGAGATGCGGTGTAGGTGACTGTGGGACTGACAACCAAAAAATAATGTCCAAATAGCCTCCTGAATATTCCTTAGGTTATCAGTCCCAGAGTCACCTACATTGCATCTCAGCATTAAACACGTTTCGGACTTCTACCCATAAAATAATAAAGTTGCGCCCAGAATGTTGGCCGATTTTTTTTTAGTTTTTATCCTTTTAGTAGCCCATCTACATATAGGTACTAAGTTTCAACTTTCTAGCATAAGCCGTTTCTGAGATATGAAACCCCCCACCCCCGTACCTTGCTACCCCTATTAAATATTTATTTTCTGGAATGTCTCTATGCAGCTCTAAATTTTTAAATTTTTGAATTTTTTTGTTTCTATCGGGGGGATAGAAAGTGGGGGACTTTCGCGCTTCACCTCCCCAAAAAATTTGCAGTAGACTTCACTGGTAATTCTATATATAGAAACCAAATTTTATTTTCCTGGCACAATTGTGTCGGAGGATATTGTAATTCAAAGTGGTTCACCCCCCACCCCCATTCTTCACCACTCTCCTTAAAAATATTAACCCATTTCTAATCTCCTAGCATGTTTTAAGATAATTACAAGTTTCAGCCAGATACGGATTTTAGAATGTTTCAATTCCAGCTTTTAAGCGTTCTGGACGCATTGTTTTCCCACACACTCGCACACCCCTCGACCCCTATCGACCATTTTTTTTTGCAAATGGGTCCACTATCATAGTATGTACTACATAATTTCCAACTTTCAGCCTCCTAGCATAAGCAGTTCCTGAGACCCGAAAACCAAAATTTTTTATCTAAAAATCCCCCCCTCCTCCCCACTCACACCCCTACCCCTCAAAAAAATACCACTTAATATCTCAAGGGGTTTGTGAGCTACGTACCTTCAAACGGTTTTGCGTACGGCGGACGGCGGACAGACGGACATTTTTTTTGTTTTTGCTTTTTTTGGGTTTATTAGTCCAAAACGTGAAAATAGAAAATTTCAGGGTAGCAAATTTTTTTTAAATTTCAGATCGATAACAATACTTTAGTATTAAAAAATAATAAAGTAAAAAGAGATAATTTTAAATGAAATAATTATAAATCACTTCATTTAAGTAGCAATTCAATTATTATACTCGTGAATGCCAAATCATTTAATTCAATTATTGCACCTGGTAATGCTTTAGGGTGTTCTTCTATCCCCGCTTTTGGGTCGCACATCTATACTGAGTTCAATTTTTATAAATGAAAATCACTCGAATTTCGCTTTATCAGAAACTGATCTAGTGTACGAGACCGTTCTGCGCTTATATATGCTATGTGTACTGTCGCGAAATCTCAAGTACATTCGATGGACATAATACGTTATATTTATAGGTCTCTCTGGAAGCTTCGGCCTTATTCTTCATTGAGAACTGATTTAGGGTGGCGGAATAAAGGATAAAGGGGGAGGAATGTCGTGGGTCGGTCTGACCCCGACTTCCCTATGCAAGCATGCCACGTACCGGAAATTGTATTGAATATCGATATATGGTATGTAATGACTTCCAATACGAGGTGGTGCACTTTATTTAGTACAAGGGTCAGACACCTGTGCCCGACGGTCAGGAAGAAAAAAATGCGACATCGGCTATCGATCAGCTAAAATCCAACCGAGAGTTGATCGATGGCCGATGCAGATTAGCAATTAACATTAACTGATTAAGCGATAATTGCTGATCGAGATTCCCAAGTCCGAAAAACGGGGAGTTTTGATCACGCCTTCATACCGGATAGGTTGGTTTTAAGTTCAAGTAAATTGACAAGATTGTTAGAGTAAATAAATTGTTAGAGTGAATATTAAACGAACGATAAATTGTTATAGTAAATATCATATTGTTAGAGTGAACATTAAATGAACGATTCAAAAACAAAAGCGTTTATGAAGTAGTGTAGTGTTTCAACAGGAGTCCCTGGGAAGGAGATACTGCCAGGGACAAATTGACAAATATTAAAAAAAAAAAAAAAATTTCTTGCTTCGATAATTTTATCAATGTTAATGTCAATTTTGGTAATTCAAATCGGTATAATTAAATAAAAGTTTTAGAAAAAAAATTATATATGTTTTTTTTCCAAAATAAGGGAAGGTTTTTTTTTTTCAAAATTATCTCTTTATTTTCTGTTTTGTTACCCAATAACTCAATGTCCTTCATCTGCCAAAAGCATATATGGAAAAAATCTGATTTTTTTTCGTACGATATAACAAAAACCTTTGGCGTAGTAATTTAGACACATATAGTGTCAATATCCCTAATTCCTGATTAATAACGAATACAAATATCCGAGCAACTGACTGACTATTCGATGACAATGAAAAACTTTTTCACTTAACTTCATCTAATCAATTTCTTGCTATCTCATCGCGAATTGTTTTCCGATATCCTTCCGGAATACTAAAACTAATCGGCTAACGGATCAGATGACATGGCACTGATTTAAATTATTTCCGACTTATGCGATTTTCGTGAAAATTTAATCGAATCCAATTTAAAAGTGTTTTCACAAATCGACTACTTTTTTATGCGCGCTTATAAAAAAATCATCCACATGTTATGTGATGTGTAAATATTTTCATGTATAATGGATGTTTGTCCTAGAGAACAAATCTACTTACCGTGAATACTCAAGTATAGATACTCCGTAGAAAGTTGATATTGATTTATTTTTATAGACGAACTTACCTTGTTTTCAACGCTTCTAATTGGATTGTATTCAATACTAACAGATTTTTATTGAAATTTATTTTTCGATTTTAATAGTTAATAATGACAGTATTTTAGATAGTGCTCAATATTTTCAAGTTATTTTTGAAGTTTCAGTGAAAACCACAGCGTTGCTCTTACTGATTGTGTGCGCTTAGAAGCTGAACAACATCGAGAAAATCACATCCCCAGTACAAAGTCCTAACAACATAATACAAATATACCTAAATTCTATACAATTCTAATTAACACTCAATTAAATTCGTTGCTAATTAGCAAACATACGTTGCAGATTTCTGAGTGTTTCGACCACACCTACAATGAATCGA
This sequence comes from Beris morrisii, assembly GCA_951812415.1. Taxonomy (NCBI): domain Eukaryota; kingdom Metazoa; phylum Arthropoda; class Insecta; order Diptera; family Stratiomyidae; genus Beris; species Beris morrisii. Next base: position 25,442,119 of record OX638311.1, read on the forward strand.
AGTCGAGGAGGCTGAACTAATAACGCCTCCAATCCGTGGACGTTCATGATATCTAAAAAAACAAAAATGAGAAGAGTAACAACAATAAAGTCACAGGGGGTTAGGATGAGGGTTGAACGGATAAATCGGATTTAATTTGCTTAAAACGCCGAGCTTAGTCGGGATCATCACACAACCCAACAAATGAGAATTCTGTAATTTAATGCAAGGGATCAGAATTAAGTGAGCTGAAGGGATAGAACACCAGAATATGTAAGGCTGAAATTACATGGAAGTTTCTTATGTCTTTCAACCAAGACCAATTAGTACCTCGATAGACTAATTGGATCAAAACACCTTCAAAGAGAGAGAATCAATTTACAAGACCCAAAAGCTTTAAGTCAATTTGAGGGAGACGCATGAAAAAGGGATGCATAATACAAAAAGTACCTTTTACCTTCTTCGATCCGATCTATAGAAAGATGTTACGTACCACAAATCAACAATTTTCTTCACATTAAGGTACTCGTATACATATAAAACGTTCGCAACATCTGAACTTTTCCAGGATCTTATAAGCATCCTTAGACTTGAGGACAAATAGAATGTTTTTCCCCGAAGAAAACTTTCTTAAGATTATTGCCTGGAAGGATGTTCATGTATCTACTAACTACCTACATCATACACTAGAGTCTTCTCGATGCACGTACCACACACGCCTAAAAAACTTACATCGAGTTACATGTTCGTTCTTCAAGTCGGAAAATTGGAGTTGTGAATTTCTTTGAAAATTTGCTTTTTTTTTCCACATCTCAACGATTTCGTTGACTTGATAGCGAGTTAAACTTTAAAATTGCTATTGACTTCTCGAGTGAGTTTAAAATTGTTTACGTGTTTTTCCGTACGATTTTATGCCATCTGCATTCTCTTCCGAAGTTAATTTCAAAATGAAATTTTTATTTTGTAGTTTTATTGTTTTATCAGTTCGGTTGCAGTACTGGACAAAGATTAATAGATGAGCATTTTGTTTGTTTGTTTGTTCCCATTTGTTGAAATTGGTTTTTGGAAATCGATAGAAAAGTTGGCGAATGAATTGTGAAATTAATTTTGACAGAATTCAGGTCAAGTGATATTGAAAAATGTTATTATGTTTGTCTGTGTTGAAGTTGAAAAGCAAAATTGTAAAATCCATTTACTCTGACAGTTTCGATAATTTATTGCTTTACGAGGAAAATTTTGTGCAATCCTGGAATAAAGAGAATGTAACTGTTGGCATAATCGATGGACTAACATATAATGCTGAGCAATATTTTTTTCGGTAAATTACTCATTGTTTAGGTCCGGTGCCTGAGTTTTTACCAGAGAGGGGGGGGGGGGGGTGTGGTTTTTTGATTTAGGTGATTGCAACTAGGGGTTTAGCGCCCAACCATCGCACGTGAAAACATAGTCAAGCCCTTTACTCACCCTGAATATCGAAACCTCCTGAAATTTTAATGCGATTGTAAAACAAGCGCTTGGAAGTGAAAATCAATTCGATATCATAATGGACTCGAGAAATATAGTCAAAAACGTATACAACCCTTTAAATACCCTTAGGGGTTAAATATAAAAAAATAATGAATTTAATTTTAGGGAATTGTATAAAAAATTCGTGGAAGAAAAAATAAAGTTGATATCTATGCTGTTTTAAAAAAAATTGAATTTTCAATCCAATTTTTACTTGAAATTTCCAGCATATTTAATTTTTTCAAGTAAAAGTACTCATTTCAAGCACGAAATTACTGGGATTAGTAAATTATTCATGTATTTTTCAACTGAACCGTACAATTTACATGAAAAGTCTCACAAAATTATGCAATATTTCGTGTAAAATTAACTATTTTATATATGAACTGAAAATTGCGTTCTTTTTAATGTAAACCACGAAGTTGGACGCTTCGTCCGATTTTGTGTTCTGCTGAAATAAAAATGAAACGCCTTCGGTGGCATCAAACTGCAGAGCCAAACCTACGCAGCATAACCAGAATTAATCGCGGGTTCGATTCTTACCTACAGCCAAATGTTTTATTAAGAGTAAGAAAGTAAGAAATAATATTAGAAGCAGAAATAAACGTCTCTAAAGAGTGCTAATTATACACTACGCAAATTGAAATTTACTGCCCAAAAATTGAAAATTACATTCAAATTGACTATTACATCCCGATGTAAATTTACTTGAAAAGATGTAAAATTCAATGGATTTTTTTTACTGTGTAGTTAAACCTATGGCAGAATTCGTTAAAACTTCCAGAACCCCCCTTACAGACTAGAGATCAAAAAACTTTAAAATAAGTTTGATGGCGAATATATAAAGAAAAAAATCTGCCAATGGTCTGGGTGAAACTTTATTATTTTTCGGGTCAAAATTTGGGAGCGGTTATTAGATTTCTTGGAAAGTTGTTCTCAAGAGGTAATACCTAGTCGAAATTTTTTTTTTTCCATTTTTTTTTATTGGCTTAAATGGTGTAAAAACATGTCAAGAGTGATGTCTGACATCATTTTTTATTGAAAACAAATTTTAAGTGGTCGTAAAAGACGAATTTTCGAAGCAAGGCGGAGCGCTTGAAAATGACAAATTGAGTTTCGGGGTGAGTTTCGCCCCTTTTACTCGTTACCGCCGGTGCAAAGGTACACTATATAGTTTCTAAATGAGGTATAGATAACGTTAATATGTAGTTTTAAGCAAATATTGAACATACGTAGTCTGTGTAGCCAAACCTGTATCTTTAAAATTTCATGTAGTAAACACATTGTGAAACTTTAAACGCGTTTTTCTCGAAACCATGTTTTCAAAAACGGCTAGCAGTAGAACTCGAGTAATTTTTATCCGATCGATATGAAATTTTGGCTGTACCTTCTTAGATAGATTATCTAGTAAAGTACACACGATTTTTGAGTTTCATAAACAATTACGATTTTTATAAACAAATTGAGGCAGATTTTTTAGTTGAAAAATCGATTTTTTTTCGAAGTGCTCGCAAATTTTCAAAAATTAAAATTTCTGAATATCCATGTGTACTATACTAGTAAAACTCGTGCTTATCATGAAAAAATTTCTTTCATTGTTCCAGATATGTTCGTCGAAGACTTGTGCTGCTAGCCGCGGGACGGTTACAAAAAATCGACCTTCGTTCCGTGCACTGCTCAGCCGCCATTTTTTCATAAAAATTAAAATAAAAAATTTTTTTTTTTAGTTCAAGATAAGTGTAATGATCCCTCAATATTTCGCATTAATCGATTTTTTAACAAAGACACAAAAAATTAACAAAAAACCGTCTTATTTTTTGCTTCCGACTAGGTATTACCCCTTAAAGTAAAAATATTCAAAATAGACATTTTTAGCCGATTAAACCGATTAGACTATTTGAATTTGGGTATGTAATGTACCCGTAGAAGTATAAACGAATTTGTTGCCTTATCAGACAAATTGCCTTATCAGACAAATTGTGGAACAGGTTTTTAGACGATTTCATAAGAAACAACTTGATATCTCATTAGACACGAGGGATTCTGAAAAAATGTGTGAAAACGTAAGCAAACCCTTCACATCCCCTTGGTTCTTGAAATTCGAAAAACCGTGAAATTGGTTTTTAGGTCATTGCCTCAAATGCCGTAATAACCAATTTTATATCTCATCAGAACTAAGGGATGGCAAAAATTGTGAAAGCATATGCAAAACCTTGGGGGTTGAATATCCAAAAATTGAGAAAAGGGTTTGTAGGCGATTATATAAAAATTCTGTGGAAGTGAAAAGCGAACTAATATCTCATCAAACCTAAGAAATATGTGGAACCTTTGAAAAGCATACAACCCCCTTACACCCCTTAAGATTGAATATCTAAAAATACTGAAATTGACTTTTGGCGCTTATATAGGAAACCTTAAAAAGTAAAAATGAATTCGATATATCATCAGATCTAATCAATATGTAGGAATCTGTGAAAACATATGCAACCTCCTTACACCCACTTTGGGGTTGAATATCCAAAAATCCTGAAAGGAGTTAATAAATAAATATGAAGACAACACGAGAAAGTAAAAACCAATTCAATTTCTTATCACTTCTAAAAGATATGATGGAATTCGTAAAAACGTGTTCAACCCTTCTTCTTTTTAGGAGCTGAAAAAGGAAAAAACTTAAAAACAAGTTTTAGGCGATTATTACGCAGGCCCATGAAAGTGAAAAGATATTAGATATCGATCAGACCTGGAGAATAGGGCAGAATTCGCGAAAAAGTATACTACTCCTTTACACCCTCTTAGGGGTCGAATTTCAAAAAATGCTGAAAACACTTTCTAGGTATTTATATGAAGAAGCCGTAGAATAAAAATGAGTTCAAGATTTGGGAAGACCTAAAAGATATGACGAAAATCGTGAAAAAATATGCATTCCATTTTCACTGATAATTTTTTTTCGGCCCCTTCTGAACGCCCATGGAAATTTGAAATTTTTTTTTATTTAAATTACTTTACTAGTTGATTTACATACACATACCGAGTTTCAACTTTGTAGCAAAAGCCGTTCTATAGTTAGGAAAAACACCACCCACCCCCGTACCGTACTACCCCTATAAAAAATTATATTTTTCCAACATGCTACTACTATAGCTCTATCCAAATACCAAGTTTCAGTTTTATATCTTTAAAGGTTCTCGAGATATAAAAATCGGAACTCTTTCTTTTTCACCCTAATTTTTTTTTGCTTTTTTGAGGTATACTAGTCATGAAGCGTAAAAAAAGGGTAGCAAATTTTTTTATAATACTTTTGTTCATACCTTATTATTATATATAATAAAGTAAAAAAGAGAAATATTAAAGTTCTCACGTTTAAATGGTTACCATACAAAAATTTCCACCATCATGCGATTGAATGCAAAATAAAATTCGTACGCGGTTACCTACGAAACTGAATTTACCTGTTTAATAGATAAAATAGATTTAAGTTCGTCATCTTTATGTACGCAGTTCGTGTTAGCTCCCATACAAATGTCATTAAATCTTCTGATCCATTTTCTATGCACTAACTTGAGAATGCGTTGAGCTGATAACAAAATTACTTCAAAATTTTTGACGAAAATCATTCAATACCATTATTCTTTTTTTCTGAAGTTGCGGAACAAACATTTTTTTTTTGTAACTGCGAAACAAACTTCCTTTTTTTGTAACTGCGAAATAATTTCGTCATATTCTCACATAATTTAATAATTTAAATCCCTTATCTACTCCGACTAATTATAAATTACTCCTTCATTATCCCGAAATACTTATATCAAGGTTTCGCGAGAGTAAGAACTATAGCGAAAGCTTGAAACAAAAAAAGATCAAATATGTCTACACATGTACGAAATTTAATCGAAATTTGTTATAACTGTTTCTATTAGATTATACTTTTTACGGTTTTTCTTAATTAATTATTGTTAGAATATAGTCCGACGTCTAATGGGTTCGTTTGTTTTTGCAACTTTATAATTAAGCTAAATTTTGGTCAGAAAGAAAACAGTGATAGTATCAACAAAAATTGCTATCTACCAAATACCAAGCTATTACAAGGAACGCAATATAAGGCCACTTAGCAATATAATAAAAGTTGTTAGGTACATCTCATCCAAAATTACTTAGCTAATAAACTTCAAGAAATTAATCTGTCGATAAAGCAGAAAAGAACCTACAACCGCCCTTAAGATTAAATACTAAAAAAAAGGCAACCTCTTTCATTACTACGCATAATAACCTTTTAAGTACCTGCTACATTTAAGTACCAGTTTTCAACTTAAAGCTTCGCATTGAATGATCCTTGTCTAATAGCCTACAAAACAAGAGATTTATCCGAGATTTACAGGACGCGATAAAAGACCAAGGTGAGATGAGGGCAATTTAGAAAAATTAAAATCCCCCACACCTAAACAAGAATTTCCCAAGTGAAATCGAAAGTGGAGTAACCGAAAATTGTTCCTATTTTCCCGTACAAGAAGCTGATAGGTATCCAAGAATCGTCTCAAGGAAAATGCCCTGGCAGCCTACTTTCTCTCGAAAGTCAACGTCATTTATTGTCCAATATTCAGGCAACACAAACAATACGAACAACAAACAAAACAAAACTTAATTAGCCACAAAACAATTTCAAACACGTTACACAATAGACGGAGAAAGCATTTTATTCGCTTTTCCGAACCAAGTGGGTGGTATTTTCACCAGCGAGTGTTGTGATGAGAAAAACCATCTTCTTTTTTCCGGATCATTAATTCCGATCCTTGGGAAAATTCTTTTTCGAGCAGATTGGGGGCTGTTTTCATTCGACTCATCGGTTTGTAGTGGTACGGTATACGGCTCTATCGAATGTCGAGCAAATGAAGTGCATGGAAAAGTCAATTCCTCGAATAGAGAGTTGGAAAGGGGTTTTTCCTCGGTTTTTCCGTTCCATTTTCCCCGGAATGCCATCGCTTAGAAAGTTAAGGATTATTTGCTTTCTTTGGCACTTTCGTAATTGGCAGAAGTGTAAAAAAGGACGCGCCAATGGTGCTAATCTTCAGGGATCGAAAATTTTCGTAAATGAGCAATTCCTGTGGGACTAGAGAAACGAGTTTTCTTAAACCCTAGTATTGAAAATAGATTCGAAATTTGTCTGGATTGGTTGGTCTAACAAATTCGTGATTTATGTTCGTTTTTTTTTGTAATATATTTTGTTGATTTTCTATTTAAAATACCTTCTGGTTGTAAAATTTTCATCTTCATTACAATGTTATCGTTAAATTGGGGTATTTCGCGGAAAAAAAAGAATCATCCATTAGGGGCTTTAAGGGTCTCGTAAAAATCAGCGAGACAATGAAGGTGAACCCATGTAAGATGTCGTAGTCTTCCGAAAGAATCATGTTATCAGGGTTAAGAGGATTTTCTTTTTTTTCGTCCTTTTTTAGGATAAATGGGATGCAAATTTGGCAGACAGAAAATTATTAAGAATATAAATAGCACTTTTTTCTTAGATGAAGAGAGAGAAAGGGTCAATCATGAAATTTCTCGAGAAGAATGGATTTTATTCTTGCAACTTCAGATGCCAAAATTTAAAGACAATATGCAGTCTTATAATCCCCATCATTCCTTCTACCTATATAATGAGCTCTGTGGAAGAAGTACACGATTGCGCTGAGAAATGCAACTTTATACAAACGGAGAAGATTGAAAATGAAGGTACAAGACTGAGCCATATAACCAGGAGCATTGAAGTAAACTTTGGCATCAACCCAAGGAACATCAACATTTCTACATTCTTCGAAAGCAAATAGAAAACTGCATAGACTGGCTTTCTGGATGCAAATAGGACAATGCGCACTAGTTCGATGGCGACTTCATAAGTAATTCAATACCTAGAATCATTATAGCATGGAAAAAACAAAGAAAATAATGAAAACTTTTCATTTTTCAGGACTAGGAGTAGAAGGAAGTCTATCCTAAAAATTTAATAAGGACCCATCCTTACGACGCACCTTTCTAACTCCATGCTGCTATAACCTCAGTTACTGCAAAAACTTCAATATTGAAACGTAGGATCACAATCCAGCAGTTCCGAGGGAAAGAAATTTTCAAACTCCATTAAGATCTTATGCGGTTATGAAAGGTTGAAATTGATTATTTCAAAAAAGTTGGGCATTTTCCAGCGTTGACTACTCTTAGAATTATTCGTGCTTTGAAAATTCACTACCTGATTCACTAGTTTCTGGAGATATTTATACTTCCACATAGCCTTAAGGGCTAGTGATGACTGCATGATTGATATATCGATGACAGTTGGATGCCTTACTGCGTTTTGTATAATCTGTATCGAGCAGGAAAAATTTAATCGGAATTATGAATCCAAATACCGTTCCAACGGAACGTTGACATTTGTATGGGAACTACTCCGGTAGTACCAATTTAGAAATATACTAATCAATTAATCTTACGAAAGGCCAATGCATCAGCATAGCTTATCACTTTTGGATACAGATACTTTGCAGTCGAACACAATTTTTTCAAAGACTATTGAATGGTGTCTACTCAGTGGCGCAGCCAGAACATTTTTTTAGTACTGAAGGTTTCATATACTGACAACAGCAGAGATGGAAACAAATATGACAACACTCTAGATGCAATATTTTTTTTTGGATCAATGTCCAGAAGGTCGTTGAAGTAGGGATACAACAGATGTACTTAATACAATTTTTTTTCCATATGTTTTATAAACACAGTCAATAGGTAAAACATTAAAAAAAATATGCCAACAGTCTGGGCGCAACTTTATTATTTTTTGGGTAGAAGTCCGAAACGTGTATAAAATTGAGATGCGGTGTAGGTCACTATGCGACTGATAACCTAGAAAATAACGTTCCAAATAGCCTCCTGTATAATCTTTAGGTTATCAGTCGCATAGTGACCTACACCGCATTACTCCAGCTCTGTACATCAATAAAATTTTGAACTTTTTTTTTGCTTTAATTACTACTGTAGTACTTCTACATATATATACTAAGTTTCAACTTTCTAGCATACGCTGTTTCTGAGATATGAAAAACCACCCCCACCCCCGTACCATGCTACCCTTATCAACAATTTTATTTTTCTAGGATACTTCTACAGTGACTCTATATAGACGTAAATTTTTAGCTTTCTTTCTTTGCGGTTTTCAAGAAATAAAAATCAGAATTATTTTCGTTCACCCCGTACCACAGTCTCCCCTTTCGTTAGCACCACCAACATTTTTCCTGCTAGAAGCCTACTGGGCCTAGCTCCTGTAAAACTTCTAAGATCATATCTGGTACGGTTCTTGAGATATAAAAATTAAATTTTTTGAAAAATGTCCCCTCTCAAAATTTTTACATTCAATAGACTCCACTTGTGATCTTATATACAGAAACCAAATTTCATTTTCTTAGTACAATTGGTTCGGAAGATATTGTAATCTAAAGTTTTTCACCCCCCACCCCTACACTTCACTTCCCCTCTTACAAATTTTAGCTCTTGTCTACTCTCCTAGCATTCCTTAAGATAACTACAAAGTTTCACACTTCTGAGATCAACGGTTCAGGATATATGGATTTTAGAATGCTTCAATCACAGCTTTCGAACGTTTCGGACACATAGTTTTCCCCCCACTCTCAACCCTTATCACCAATTTTTTTGCAAATAGGTCCACTATCATAGTGCTACATAAGTTCCAAAATTTCAGCCTCCTACCATAAGCAGGTCCTGAGATCTAGAAACCAAAATTTTTCGTCTAAAACGCGCCCTCCTCCTCCCCCTTTCACCCCCACCACCCAAAAAGGTACCAATAGTAGGGGTTCACCCAATCTACCCACCATAAAAATTTCAATTTAATATCTCAACGGGTTTGTGAGCTATGCGCCTTCATACGGTTTTGCGTACGGCGTCTACGGCGGACAGACGGACATTTTTTTTTTGCTTTTTTGGGGTCTACTAACTACTAGTGCTAAAACGTGAAAATACAAAATTTTAGGGTAGCAAATTTTTTTGAAATTTCAGGTCGATCACAATACTTTATTATTAAAAAATAATAAAGTAAAATGTATTAAACCAAGTCCAAAAGTAAATTATATAAAGTTTTTGGTTTACAACTCCGTGGGTCTTGAATTATCGAGCTTGGGTGAAATCCAGAATTTATTTTTAAGAATTTTTGTGTGCTAGCAACTCAAAGATGTTCATTAATTTTACTTGGTTTTGTTCATATTGGTGAAAAATTATATATGTGCAAAATTTTAATAAATTTAATTAGCCTTACAATTTTGGTCAAACATACGAATTCCAAAATTCTACTTTCAAGTTTAAATGTCTTCCCGTGTTATCGTTTTCGGAAGGTGAATGCGTTAATTTTTCAAGCACTTTTCCACGGAGGACATGCTCGATTTTCTTTATATTCGTACTTTTCTTGTAATTTTGGAAAATCAGTTAGTTTTCTTTAGCTTGTTCAACGGCACTTTCGATCGTTTCCATACAATTTCTTCTTCATTACCATACCTTCTATGAGAGGGAAGGGGGCTCAACTCAAACTCCTCTGCTGCGCCACTGTGTCCACGCAAACTATTTCATAGGCTTAGTCCAATTACTCTCATTTACAATTCCATGTAACTTTATAGAAACCAACGAATTCTGAGAGTTATGTAGCAAAGGTTTTCATCACTAATTTAATAACATCCTTATGGCAGTTACAATAAGAAGTTGAGTTATTTTTGGCCATTAAAATTTCGGAGTTCCTTTTTTCGCTTAATATTATCCTTAAAGAATTTTGGCGTTCTCAAATTATCGTGAATTCACAAGTATATCAGTTTCTCTTAGACATTTATTTGGTAGCTGAGATATTCGAACGAATCTCTGAACTTTACATTATTCTGTTTCCTCATTTTCAAATAATGAAAAAAATTAGTGGGCTGTTTTCTGATAAACGTGCAGTAAGCGCGACTTTGGGACTTCTGTGCGAAATGTTTTCGAATAAGAAAAAGAAAGCCTGGCATTAACATATTCGAACTTAGTTTTTACTGAAAACCATTCTAATTTCCTGGCTGAACGATTTCTCGAATTTAACGTTTCGGAAAATGGATGACAAATTTTTTAAGAACTGTATATTAGAGCGATCTGAAGATATTGTGCAATATTCGAGTACATATGTCTTAATGACTTCTGTCTGTTAGTTATCCAAAGGAGTAGAACGATTTCGGCTGTAAACAAACTTAGCCCTGGAAATTTTATTTAACAAGTTTCAACTTTCTAGTCGTTTTCGAAATAGGTACTCAAACGATTTCATCTAGGGTATAAAAATTGAAAATGTTACCATATACACAACTGAAAACTAAATTTCGTGCACAATTTCAAACCCCTAGGAACAATTAAATCCATCGTACCGAAAGTACAAGAACTTTCTTGGATCTGCACCAAGATTCTGTCTGAAACATTTTGAGAAATTGAGAGACATACTTACAAGTAAAATAATGTCATTAATCTTTTTATGAGTTGTAGAAGTTCGGTGAAGTTTTTCGGAAGTGATGTTTACCTTGGTTGTAAATTTTAGATGTGTAATCCACGTTGCAGTTGATTTAAGGACTGGAGTGTTAGTTGTTCTCTTGATTTACTATACTGATAAAGTGTTTAGTCAGCGGTGAGATAATCAAAAAAGGTGATTTGTATAATGCGGTAATTTGGTTCATAAATCACTTTGTAGTAAAGGAACCTTCTAAGAACATAATTTTAGGGATGTGATAATGTACGCCATACAGGGACAGAAAACTTAGCATTTATTTATGGCAATAATCGCTTATGCAAAACAAACCAATTGGAAAAATTCACCAGAGGTGAATCGAAGCTGAATTTTATTCAAAGTTATCAGTAATACATTGTGCTCGCAGCTCATAAAAGTATTTAAAAACATACTGCAGTCACGATCGGCTGCAAGCCAATCGTATAATACTCTAGATGAATACTTAACTCCGATTTATATTGTAGTTGGGGATAAAGTAGAATTACGCGTGTGTATGTTGTATGTCCTTTATTAAGGACTGCCATTAGATTGCTACTCAAAACTAAAAGATAATATTCAGTGTTTAATTTCATATCTTAAACTGGGTAAGTCATCGAACAAAAATGTCCTTTTTGAAGGACTTTCACATGGGAGGTGCAGGAAGGACTCACTCGATTCCTTACATGTTTATCCTTTTCCTTGGAACCATTTAAAAATGAACGTGTACAAAATTTCAAATTCGTAGCTTAAAGCGTTCAAAAGTTATCGAAAAATATTGTTGAACACGTGTCTTAAGGACATTTTGTATGGCAGGTAACAGAAGGAGTAAAAGGATTTTGCTGATTAATAAACTCGAACTTTGTTTTCACTCAAAACTAATTTGTACAAAATTTCGAGTTCATAGCTAAAATAATACTTGAGTTATAGTGAGTTCCGTAAATTAAGTGAAGGCTATTTGACAGGATATTTGTATGGCAGCTACACGAAGGACTAATAGGATTTTCTTCATAATCATACATTTAGCTCCAACTATTGGAAAAATAACACATACAAAATTTCAAAGACGTAGCTTAAACCCTTCTGAAGTTATCGGCAATATTCTTGAACACGTGTTTTAAGGATATTTTGTATGGCAGCTACCAGAAGGAGTAAAAGAATTTCGCTGATTAGTTAACTCGAACTTCCTTTTCACTCAAAACTAACTCGTTTAAAATTCCGAATTCGTAGCTAAAAGATTACTTGAGTTATAGTGAGTTTCGTAAATTAAGTCAATGCATTTTGACAGGATATTTGTATGGCAGCTACACGAAGGACCAACAGGATTTTCTTCATAATCATATGTTTAGCTCCAACTATTGGAAAAATAACACATACAAAATTTCAATGTCGTAGCTTAAACCCTTCTTAAGTTATCGACCAATATTCTTGAACACGTGTTTTAAGGACATTTTGTATGGCAGCTACCCGAAGGAGTAGGACGATTTTGCCCGTTAACGAACTTAGCCTTACAAATTCAACCAAACATCCAGATTCAAAATTTCAAGATCCTAGGTGAAGGCGTTCTTGAGTTATCGTGTTCACGGACAGACGGACGGACGGACGGACGGACGGACGGACGGACGGACGGACGGACGTCAGGCGGATTTGAGGTTTTTGGGCACAAATAAACAAAAAATAATATATAACTTTTTTTCGTCCGAGGCTTGGTTCTATGCGTTACAAACTTTTGGGCTGGATTAAACTTATAATACTCTATATGATTTCATCTAGAGTATAAAAAATGTATTGCAGGCGAAGAAAAGTTGAATTTTAAATGCTGAACGCTTCACATCCGAGCCGAGAAACTTCGCTTACGGTCCACCTATATGATTCAATTACGAGTAGCAAACGAGAACGGTCAATGATTCATCTGCGAATCACAATTGAATCCACCTGTGGATATATACATCTTCATCTAGGTGAATCGTTAGTGATTAACTTGCGATGAGTTTGGTTTGCTGGGAGATATAATATAGCCGAGTATTCTAAAATACTTCTTTTTAATGGGGCAATGGTACGTTTGTATATAATAGTGATTCTTCAGAGTATTTTAAAAATTTCATTTTTGCGAGTCTTCAACCCCGGGAAATGGGAACTAAAATAACCTATAACTCCCAGTGATAGACGATTTCTACATATAACAATTAAATTTTTGTAGTCAAACTCTATCTTATCTAAAGACTAATTTTTGTAGGTAAGGTATGAGAGGAGATAGTAAAGGAGACCTTAAAAAAACTTTACGATTTTTATCACAAGAAGCATTAAGGCGGTAACAGCCAGAGTGTGCCAACCCTCATTTTTTAAGAAACTGAATTCAGTACAGAAATCGACTTGTCAACCACCTGGCCAAACGACCAGAGTGGTCAAAACAGCATCCAATCAATTCACCAAGTACAAAAAATTAATTGAGTTGCTCAATTTCTAAATAATATATGAATTTTTAGAGTTTACCAAATCTTCACTTGTCATTATTACATTATTTCGGTTGACCTTCTGATGGGGATGGCCCACTCTGGTTCTAACCGCCTCAATTATGATAGTTACATACCTACTCGTTTATGTTCTTGAATGCATACCCTGTCAACCTGATCCGCAAAAGCTTAACTTTTCTAGAAAGAGAAGGCAGTGACGCTCGGGGGTTGGAAAAGGTTAAGAAACTTGTATCCTCAGTATCTCACGCTAGGAATATGGTAGATAGTTGAAACATAGTATGCATCTATACTAATTAAAGACTCTTCATGACTTTTCTATCGATCATAGCAACTTTTAAAAAAACCTCGCAAACTAAAAATTGTTAAATTATCGTCAAGAACAGCATGAACAGTTTTGAAACATTATGCCATGATTTATGTTTTGTAGCAATTCATGAATATAGCTGCTATCTGTTTAAAAGCATCTTTCAACCATTAATAAATTTTTTTTAAATTAATCCATTCAATTGTGGTGGTAATGTATGGCCGGTTTTTGAAGTAACACTTCCGAAATTTTATAAGGATTTACAGAAGTCTACTTCAAGTGTGATAATAAAATTACTTAAAATGATTACAAGCTCTATAGTCAAAAATAACACTATTACTGATTCTATAATCACATTTGAAGTAGACTTATGAGCCTGGAGCCTGCATGCCAACATTTTGGGTGTCTTAGCAGCGTAAACAGACCATAGACTAGCACTACAGACTAAACAGAAATTATGCACTTCCCACTGTTTTCAAGTAGCTCAGACTTGAACCCGCCAAAAGCTGCTTGGACCAATACGATAAGTATCAAGAGTTCGAATCAAACGGAATTTCATTCACATCAAATGCTTTATCCTGGCTGTTGGATCCAAAATTGGTTCAAGAAATGAGCATAATTGAAGTTTCTAAGTTAATGCATATTATTCAAAGAAAAGTCTACCTGAGGAATGAAGACACGTCTGCTAATTTAAACGTACTGTTCAAAAGTAGCTTCTTCGCATAGCCCCATTCGCGGCCTTTAATTCCAGTTATAGCCTAATAAAAAAATATTAAGAAGGTGGAACAGAATACCATGGCTGCTTTATAACACAGGAAAAAGTCTAAACTATTTGAATGTTGAAAAGGGAACAATAATTGAATTATTAATGTAGCCAGATTAATGACAATCGTATTGAAAATTATAATTTACTTAATTATTGCAAAAATTGGCTTAAGTCTGAAAAAAGGCTGCACACTTCAATGTGTTCACTTCGTTACGAACTGAAACTAAATTTGGATCAACTAAACTATTTTTCTCATCCTCTCTCCTCACAATATTATCGTGATTGACTATCTTTAAAAACATTGTTATCCACCATCCCTTAGAATCCCAGTGTAAACATGTGTGTAACACAGTGTGAAGCAAAGGTGTTTGAGCAAATACTCGAAAGACGCCAGTCACCACTCTTCCTTCGCTCGTGTTCAAAGCCTGAGCCCTTACAAATGCTGAACCAATACGCCACCTATTACCCCGACAAATATTTGTACGATGACGAGGACGGCGAGGTCCTCCTTCGCCATACTTTCGTCCTTTAGGAGCGTTCAGTTGCTATCAATTCCTGAAGGTATCATACCTTTCTGTTATTCTACGAATAGAACAACCAACTAAACGAACTTTTCGCTATGGCCTTGTGTGCACCCCATCATTGGACGAAGGAATAGAAGGTGTCTATGAAATGTCCTCAACTTTTGTGTTGTCATTTCGGTAGTACTATGGTTTTTTTAAAATCACCTTGCTCCAATGGAAAGCGAGTTTGAAAACAGCTCATACTCATGTGAAGCAGTAAAAGCAGAAGGAGATGTCTTCACGATAAAGAATAATGTCCTTTGAAATACTTAACACTATCCAACTGTGTAGTAGCAAAAGAGAACATTTTTTATATACAAAAATGTTTTGTGTCAAAAAGGAGAAAGAAACTGATATATCTTAAAGTCCCGTCGAAATGCTACATTGAAATGTAATTACCTACCAAGCTGAAGGTGAAATTAAATGTCATACCTGTCTGAAGTAACTGATAATGCAGCATCCACGGCAAAAGAATTTTGATATATATTTATCATTCAAAATTGTCGGAAAACTCGCTGTTTTTTCTTGAAAACACAAAGGATTATTGATTTAAGAATGCTTAAGAAACAAACTTCTTCTACTCTTAAGTAGTATTTAGTAAAAATTGAGTTAATTACAAAGTTGCAACACTTTGAAACTTTGTAAAAACTTTCATTGTAATAGTTTTTATACCAACATTTATCTAGCGCCTTTTGGTTGCATCAGGAACTTCACTTTTAAGGTACAACCCATAGTGGCTTTAATTTAATTCAGGAACGCTTCAGTACTGACCAGATTTTCGAACTAAATTTCTTATTTACTGGAAAGACTTTTGCACCCTTCCAACTAGAGTTTGATTTCAATAATTAGTGAGCATATAATAAAAATATCGACAAATGCAGCAAAGTAGTTAAGGCAGTCTATAGTTGAATACTGCCCTCATATATACAAAGTAGAACTTATTTTCAGCCAACTGAAACACGTTTCTTACTACCCTTTCCGCTGAAAGTGTATCACCTGGCTATATTGCTAACTACGGGTTAAAACATTGCTTCAAAACTAGCCGAGTAGCGTCTTATCTAGTTGAAGATTTCACTTAGTAGTTTAAACAGACCGCTTTAAAAAAATCTAAATATATAAAATCTAGTCGTATATCTATAAAGAAATTTAAACAAAAGTTGCTTCTATTTAAAAGTCCATATCTGTTCGGCATATACGACGTAGGCAAACGCCTTTAAAGGGACGAAGCTACCAAATCTTTTAATTTCATTATTTAAAATTTTTTTGAGAGGTGTGGTGTGAGGGGTGGGATAGCGTTTCTGACGAAATTTTTTAGTTTCCATGTGCCAGGAATCGCTTATGCTATGAAGTTGGATCTTGGGATTTATATAGAGTTATGCTAGATTTGCAAAAAGAATTGTCGTTATAGGTGCAAAGTTTTTGACAATTAATCCGATGTGGATGTGTACATTTTCACGAATTTCGTCATATCTTTTAGGTCTGTCGAGGTATCGATTTGACTTTCCGTAGGCTCTTTATGGTATAAGCGCTTAGAAATCGATATCCGATTTTTTTGATATTTAACCTCTAAGGGGGTATGAAGTATGTAGTTCTATACGTTTTCATGAATTCCAAATACTTTTAAGATCTGATGAGAAATCGTCTAAAAAATAATTTTGCATTTTTGGGTATTCAACCGCCAAGGGGTGTGAAGTGGTTGTGTAAGTTTTCACGAAATCCGACAAATCTTTTAGGTCTAATCGAATTCGCTTTTACTTATATGAAGTTGATACATTATCTCTAAACAATTTATTGCAGAACTTAGACTTGTTCAACCCTTAAGGGGTGTAAAAAGAGTGTGTACATTTTTACGAATTCCAACATATCTCTTAGGTCTGATGAGATATCGAAATGTATTTTTCTTTCAGTCTTTCTAAAAAATAGCCTAAAAATCGGTTTACAATTTTTTTGCTACCTAACCCATGATGGGTTATGTCGATTTTCTTTGTTTTTAATAAAATTGAAAGAATAGAAAAATAAATAAAAAATTTGCCAAATTTTATTCTTTATATCGTGACCATAATATATTTTATTAACCTAAATTGTTGATTTGTGGACGAAACACTTATGATGGCCTAAATTAATTATAATTAGCAGTTATAAAATTTTTCTTACGAAATATTATATAGGTACATTATTCTTAAATTTTCTGTAGTTTGAAAAAAAAATTCAAACGTGATAGCGAAGAACGAGCACTTAAGCCACGATCATTACATTGTAAATTTTAATTCGGTATTTCAAACACACACACACACACACTTTTCGAAATAAAGAAAAACATGCTAAAAATGTTAGAATCAGCATACTGTATAAATATAGTGAAAAAATTGTTAAGCTATGAAATTATTTATAATAGGAATATGAAAAACACTCTCATAAAATTTAAACCAGAACAAAACTCTGTAAAACTTTTGACAAAACTGGTAAAATCAAGGACAAGACAAGACAAGGCACTAAAAAACGATTTTTTTTTAAGGGGAAACAATGCAAGAAGGAAGTTTTTAAAAAAAATAATGCATTTAAATAAGACACACTGTTTATGACACACTGGATATTGTAGTCAACTTGGAGAACTAAAGATAAATTGGAGTATTGTTAGACAGAGGATTAAGTTTTATACTGTAAAAATAGTGTGAGGAGGAAAATAAAAAAATTAAAATAATAATATCAATTAAAATCAAACCAAATTATTGCTTTTAATTCAAAAATCCAAAATGAAAAAAATTATGATAATATTTTTAAAAATTTTGTTAATTTTAATTTCTATAAAAAAAACTTAGATCTTTCTTATTTTGTGTACATTTTTGACATGGATCGGGCCCAAACTGGTGTACGTAGTCGCCGTCGCTGTATCGCCCCACCACCACATTGCCCACTTGTCGGTGGCCCCGTTGGGCCACTGTGAGTTTGTGGTGCCGTTGAAGGGCCCTTTATCCGGGCCACTGCTTCATGTCCACTCGATTGATTGCTACAACTGTTGTTTTTATCACGTGAGGCACCATCTTGACTTTTGGTTTTTTCGAGTTAATATATATATATATTTTTTTTTTTTGAAAATAATTTTTTTTTTTTTGATAATTGTAGCAATAATCGAGTTCGTTTTGATCAAAATACCCAATACGCAATAGATTACGAATGATAGATGAAAGAAAAAGTAATAATAATATTTTAATAACACTCCATAGTTATTAGTGGATGAGTATAATTTTAGGGTTTAATATAAATAAATTTGGTTGGTTTTCTATATTTTATGAATTTACGGAAATATTTACAGTTTATTATTATTTTTTTTTTCGAAAATATGTTATAATGCATATAAAGGTTACAACTTCAATAATTTATTAAAAATTATATTAAAAAATTTTTACCAACTTAGATTTTTTTTTTTAACTTTTCAACCAACGGTGAGGCACAAAAGTCGAAAGTACAAACATGTAAACTTTCGAATAAAAGCTTTTTGAAATACCAACTTGCCACAATTTTAACACATCGATTGATCATTATCAATAGAGAGGAAGAAAGAACAGGGCACACGTGGAGATCGACCGAATTTATTTTGTCCGGTGAACCGGTTATCAAGTTTGTCACGATTTCGCCAGGGGAGGTGGCCAATTTTAACTTTGGGTGAGTGTCAGTAAACAGTAATTCAGAGTCCAGCATCCGATAATGTCAGTATGTAATTCTTACCAGGAACCATATTGCTCATGTACATATATGGGAGGGATTAATCGTCGAATGCTCACTACCAAAAAAAATTACCTTGGCTGCCACATTATAATTTAATGAAAAGAATATCGATTTTATTACTATATTTTTCGATTAATTCTTATTATTTTTTCCAATTTAACAATAATTTACTTGTTAAATTGTTTCGATGCTACGTATTTTAATTTGCGTAATCGAAAAAACATCGATTTAAAAAAAATTATAAATTAAATCGGATTTTTCGTTATTTTCCATTAATACAAAATTGTATTTTAAATATTTGATAGCTATGTTCTGACTCTGAAAAAAAATTTAAGTTCGAACTTTATTAAATTAAATGTCATGAACATTTTTGTTTAATAATTTTAACAATGCCAAAGGCAGATATGATCGTTCGGAAGTGATAATAAAATGAATTTATTTTCATTTAACCGGACAATTTTGTACCGTGTGTTGTGATAAGTGAATTGTAAAGGAATTTAATTCGTGCAAGTGTCAACTACTGTGACGGTCCAAATCTGAACTTGTTTCACGTTATGGTTATTAATTCAAATATTAATAATTTGAATGTAGATACTTATTGGACTGAAAATTGATTTATGGCAGAAATCCGATTGATAGTTTCTCTTTCGTACTCGCAAACGAAACTATTAAAAAAATTCTCACACTTTTTATAGGTACCATACAGGAGTTACGACTTTTAAATAAGACAAATTTTTTTCCCATTACAAAGTACGTTCTTTTGCGTTGCAGTGCATAACAGAATAAGGCCACGGTCCGAATTACGCTCATGGCGCTTACATCACTAGCAGCGCTTACGTTCGGTCCGAATTGTTGGTACGCTTATGTCGCTTTCAATTCGGACCAATTGTGTGTGCACAGTGTACTCATAGTGCCTATCCTCGAAACCGTGAGCAGTGTAAGTACCAGAAAATCACCCCTCCATGCAAATTGTATGCGTTGTAAGCGCAATTCGGACCGAGTGTAAGCGCGCTAAAAGGGCAGAAAGCGAAATTCGGACCGCGGCCTAAGAAGGACTTCAAAAGAACAATATAGAGCGGAAACGACGGTTTTTCTTTTTACATCTAGATGGCGTTGTTGCTTCAATGTTATAAAGTTTTTTTTCCTCATTATACTGCTTTTGATTATTTCAGGTTGAAAAAAAGGGATTGAGTTAATCTCAGAATATTGTGAATGACACGGTTGATGTGCCTGCTGTTTAATTCAAATTTCATTACTGAAATTTTACTGACACGTAGTTCAGATTGTTGGTTATCGACGCCATCTGTATTTCAATGAGCTAAACGAAATTTCACAACTGTGCTTGGAACTTCACAGAATACGGATTTATGTTTAGAAATTTGTTTGACAGGATTTGACTTAAATTGACGTTTATACGAGTATGCATACCGGTGAATTGGTAGTTCCAACTAAGTTTGATTCAACGCCATCTGTATGTCAACGTATAAATGATGGACAGATTAACTCAGAACATCTTGATATAGTTAACAAAAGCCTGACCCAGTGAAAAAAACAGGACTATTGTTTGCTGATATCTGAAAGCAACAATTATGTTATGACTGCTGCATCCAATAATTCAATCCACGTAACTCAAACAATTGGATTAGTTTTTCTTAATTCATTGTTTTAAACGACGGTATAAGGTGGGAAAAAATTCTAGTGGTGCATTCCATGTGATAAACTTTGCACTTTTATCAGGAGCAGTGTAGCCACAATACTGAGGTTAGTGAAGTGGCTTCTCTGTTGTGAGATTAACACCTTGTTGTTTTTCCATGTCGAGTCTACTGTCTTTAAATAAAAGTATACTGATCACTAATACAGGTGTTTTGGGTTTGAATCCCAGTTTAACACCAGTTGTCTAAAACATTGTTTTTGTTAGTGCTGTATTTTGTTGATGGAAGAATGGAAATTAGTGTCGAGTCACAGAGAAGATTCATGGAATACTGAACAAACGAATTATGTTGTATACCATACGGTGCGAGATTGTTACAAAGCTTTAAAAATCGGAAATAATTAATCTGAAATACGTTTTATCCTATAAAAAATGGAGAAACGGTCCAGTCTAGAAAACCTTGTTGGCAAAATAATGGATTAAGAAAAAATAAAAAAATTAAATTTATAACATATTTTCTTTCTTAAAACAACTCTGTTTAATATTTCCGTACTTCATATTTGTTTAGTTAATATTAATCATAATCTGGCCTAAACTCCTAAGAACCTAAGAAAATAAATATTTTCTTAAAAAATTGCTTAAACAAATTATTTTTTTGATTTATTCATGAGATCATTGCATAAAACCGAAATTATTTTCCTTCTGTTTATACCACCTTATTGTTTTACCACTGACGAGAGTAACATAATAATCTGTTTCCCACATCATTTTTCAACTAACTAAAATTTACAATTTACATTACGAAAGTATTAATTATGTAATCAACAGTTGTCCTTAATTAAAAGTTAATAAATAAATTACAAAAAGAAAAAAAAGTATTTCATTAATTGCAAAAAAATCCTTATTCACGTTCAAAGTTTATTTCACCTGTCTATTTCGTTGCCCTTTGGATTTCAGATTTCAATCATTTACAAGCAGAAGTTGTTTAAAAAACAAACGAAACTTTTGTTTCTGGCAAAAATAATTAGCTTAGAAAATTGAAGAAAATTCATCACAAATGAATGAATGAAGTACGAACAAGGAAACAACACAAATAACGAATGAAAGGAAAATTAACAAAACTCCGAAGAAATAGAAAAATATTGGAAAAGTTTTTGAACAATGGACAAACAAAAAATTTAAATATGAGAGAGAGTTCGAGAGCGAATAAATTTCATTAAAATGTTAACGTAAAAAGCAATTTTTCTACTTCATTTAAAAAAAAATCATTTCTTTTCTTTTAGTTGCAGAAAAAGCCTTCTAGCCAACTTGTTTCATTAGCCGCTATTAAGTAATTTTTTTTAACGTATTATTTAAAAAAAAATTTAATTATGAAGTTAGTTA
The DNA here is from genome assembly GCA_951812415.1 of Beris morrisii. Classification (NCBI taxonomy): domain Eukaryota; kingdom Metazoa; phylum Arthropoda; class Insecta; order Diptera; family Stratiomyidae; genus Beris; species Beris morrisii. The sequence goes on from OX638311.1 coordinate 25,464,000, forward strand.
CTAATGTCGAAAATTTATTGTATACATTACTTTTTATATTACTGAAACAATTAAATTGTTTTAAATTTTTTTTTCGCTATACTACACTTACTTCGTTTTCAAAAGATTTTTAGTAATTTGCCCCGTTTTATTAAAATTTAATTTGTTTGTTTCGGTCGCGGGACTTCTGGAAAAATATAGAAATTTTCCTTTGTCAGCATTCAAGAACTTCACGTTTGGTCCTAACTCGCTAGAAAATGTTTTAGTATCGGTAATGGTAAAAATAAAATTATAAATAAAATTATAATAAATATGTTAAAAATTTTGAGGTTAATAGTGTGATAATCATTTTGGATTTTGCTAATTTTTTGACGAATATTGAAATTTTTAAGAAAATATTTTTTTTTTGTGTAAACATGATAAATTTGTTTAGTTGGATAATTGAGAAGTGTATTTTCATAAAATCTCTTTTGTATCGCAGACACTTATTATATGTATGAAAAAGATTGGGGTTGATTTGATAGAGAATATGCGTTGATCCTGATACTGAGTATACAGGACACTTTGTACCAGGCGCGTAGCGTGAATCTTCGTAGGGTTAGCGCAACGATACGATCGCTAAAATTTGCGGAATTTTTTGATTACTTCCTGGAATTAAGCAATCGAATCAAATATTATCTGATGAAAACGTACACCAGAAAATCCATATTTTGATATCATATATTATGTAAGCTGAGAAATATCAATTTTGTTGCGTTTTTTTTGATACAATTGTAGATGTAGACATCTTGTACAAAAATTTGACAAAAACCCAAAATGGGTAATTTCAAAAATATCTTCTACTTCTTCGAAAAATGTTCGTACTCTCTGAAGTCAACTGATCGTATTGTAATGGAAATTGCATCTACGGATACTATTACATTCGATAGTGTTTAGCACTAAATTAAAGCTGACAGCACTTTTCCAACTAATAGTATAAAAATGCTTGAGCCATCTTTGGAATAATCAAACTCTCGAAGACAAATTAATAGTTTCTGTTTTGAAAAAGAATTAAACATTTGTTGCTCCGTCGAGCCGAATTTGAATCAGCAACCTATGGAAGGTGAAAAATTGAGCAACAAATTTATAGTTGCATTTACAGGTAATGCTTAAGCCATCTTTGGAATAATCAAACTCTCGAAGACAAATTAATAGTTTCTGTTTTGAAAAAGAATTAAACATTTTTTACTCCGTCGAGCCGGATTTGAATCAGCAACCTATGGAAGGTGAAAAATTTAGCAACAAATTTATAGTTGCATTTACAGGCAATGCTTGAGCCATCTTTGGAATAATCAAACTCTCGAAGACAAATTAATAGTATCTGTTTTGAAAAAGAATCAAACATTTTTTACTCCGTCGAGCCGGATTTGAATCAGCAACCTATGGAAGGTGAAAAATTGAGCAACAAATTTATAGTTGCATTTACAGGCAATGCTTGAGCCAGCTTTGGAATAATCAAACTCTCGAAGACAAATTAATAGTTTCTGTTTTAAAAAAGAATCAAACATTTTTTACTCCGTTGAGCCGGATTTGAATCAGCAACCTATGGAAGGTAAAAAATTGAGCAACAAATTTATAGTTGCATTTACAGGCAATGCTTGAGCCATCTTTGGAATAATCAAACTCTCGAAGACAAATTAATAGTATCTGTTTTGAAAAAGAATCAAACATTTTTTACTCCGTCGAGCCGGATTTGAATCAGCAACCTATGGAAGGTGAAAAATTGAGCAACAAATTTATAGTTGCATTTACAGGAATTTGATTAGAATTTGTAGATTTTTCGGATTAGTGGAATACTGATGAGGAAAGTGTCCCTTTTTGGAAAAATGTATAAAATGTGTCTCTTTTTTTTAAATTTTAAATTCATGAAAACCATCAGCTACACAATACTAGATAGAAAACTAGTCGGTACGAAAATGAGTCAATAGTTAAACTTGTAGGTGAATATTTTCTTCGCAGGTGAACTCACTAAATATTCAGAAGCAATTTTCTGATAGACTCAATGTACCTTCACCGGCAAATTTTATTGCTGATGTTTAAATGACTCGCTTAAGCGATTTAATAGCGAATGACCGCAATTTCTTTGCTTAAGTTGATACAATAACGATTTTATAAAAATTACTATCGAAATGTTTTCGAATCGAATGCTCCACTTATGGAATCCAATGTGGATTAATTCACCTGAAGCTCGCCGACGACAAACATTAGCCCCGTGGTTTACTGGGTAGTTGATTTGATATAGACGACATTGCTATTCTGGTAGCGTATGATTGTCAATAACTAACTAATAAATAATATAAAAATAAAACTTCCTGTTCTCCAACCTCGTGGTACAACTGCCCGAAAGAGAGTCTTTAATGTTCCCAATTAACAGAGGGAAGATTAAAGCAAATAGTGGATATGACCGATTTTATTATATTTTGGTGAATGTTTTCACAGCAGATTTTTAACTGATTTTTCGGGTAAAATACAGTTTATTTTAATTTTTTGTATGTGAGGTTTCGGACTCGACAGAGTTTAATAAAAGACTCAGTCGAGTCCGAAATATCACACACAAAAAATTTAAATAAACAGTATTTTATTCGGAAGACTACACTATTTCAGAAAAATTGAATTTTCCATCCAATTTTTACTTGAAGTTTCCAATATATTTCATATTTTCACGAAATTACTGGTATTAGTAAATTATTCATGTACTTTTTAACTGAACTGTACAATTTACATAAAAAGTCTCACAAAATTACGCAACATAGTAAAATTAACTATATTTATATATGAATTGAAAATTACGTTCTTCGTGTAATTCTACTTATCTATTTGAATTTTACGACGAAAAGCATGTAATATATGAAAACACTAAGTTGGATGATTCGTTCAATTTTGTTTTCTACTGAAATCAAAATGAAACGCCTTCGGTGGCGCAGTGGCTACGCGCGCCAAAACGCCAAAACCAGAATTGATCGCGGGTTCGATTCCTACCTACAGCCAAGGGTTTTATTAAAAGTAAGTAAGTAAGAAATAATATTAGAAGAAGAAATAAGTGTATCTTAAAGAGTGCTAATTATACACTTTTTATACTCTAGATGAAATCATATAGAGTATTATAAGTTTAATCCAGCCCAAAAGTTTGTAACGCATAGAACCAAGCCTCGGACGAAAAAAAGTTATATATTATTTTTTGTATATTTGTGCCCAAAAACCTCAAATCCGCCTGACGTCCGTCCGTCCGTCCGTCTGTCCGTGAACACGATAACTCAAGAACGCCTTCACCTAGGATCTTGAAATTTTGAATCTGGATGTTTGGTTGAATTTGTAAGGCTAAGTTCGTTAACGGGCAAAATCGTCCTACTCCTTCTGGTAGCTGCCATACAAAATGTCCTTAAAACACGTGTTCAAGAATATTGGTCGATAACTTGAGAAAGGTTTAAGCTACGACATTGAAATATTGTATGTGTTATTTTTCCAATAGTTGGAGCTAAATATATGATTATGAAGAAAATCCTGTTGGTCCTTCGTGTAGCTGCCATACAAATATCCTGTCAAAATGTATTGACTTAATTTACGAAACTCACTATAACTCAAGTAATCTTTCAGCTACGAATTCGGAATTTTAAACGAGTTAGTTTTGAGTGAAAAGGAAGTTCGAGTTAACTAATCAGCGATATTCTTTTACTCCTTCTGGTAGCTGCCATACAAAATGTCCTTAAAACACGTGTTCAAGAATATTGCCGATAACTTCAGAAGGGTTTAAGCTACGTCTTTGAAATTTTGTATGTGTTATTTTTCCAATAGTTGGAGCTAAATGTATGATTATGAAGAAAATCCTATTAGTCCTTCGTGTAGCTGCCATACAAATATCCTGTCAAATAGCCTTCACTTAATTTACGGAACTCACTATAACTCAAGTATTATTTTAGCTATGAACTCGAAATTTTGTACAAATTAGTTTTGAGTGAAAACAAAGTTCGAGTTTACTAATCAGCGAAATCCTTTTACTCCTTCTGGTACCTGCCATACAAAATGTCCTTAAGACACGTGTTCAACAATATTTTTCGATAACTTTTGAACGCTTCAAGCTACGAATTTTAAATTTTGTACACGTTCATTTTTAAATGGTTCCAAGGAAAAGCATAAATATGTAAGGAATCGAGTGAGTCATTCCTGCACCTCCCATGCGAAAGTCCTTCAAAAAGGACATTTTTGTTCGATGACTTACCCAGTTTAAGATATGAAATTAAACACTGAATATTGTCTTTTAGTTTTCAGTAACAATCTAATGGCAGTCCTTAATAAAGGACATACAACATACACACGCGTAATTCTACTTTATCCCCAACTACAATATAAATCGGAGTTAAGTATTCATCTAGAGTATTATACGATTGGCTTGCAGCCGATCGTGACTGCAGTATGTTTTAAAGTGTAAATTCAAGGGAATATCCATTGAATTTGTAGCTTTCGAAGTTGAAATTTACTGATTAAAAATTGAAATTTACTGACCGAAAATTGAAAATTACATTGACTATTACATCCCAATGTAAATTTACTTGAAAAGGTGTGACATAATATCCAAAAGATGTAAAATTCAAAAGATTTTTTTTACTGTCTAGTATTTTCATATTTTTTTTATACTTTGGAAAAAAGGGATTTAGATGTAATTCTATTCTTAAAAAAAACACTTCTCAATTATTAGCGATTATTCACAAAATATATTAATTATATAGCAAAATCCAAACTTCTCTAAAACATAAAAATATAATTCGTATGTCCTAATTTTATGATCTCATGAAAATATCATACAACTTTTACGAAATAGCTTAATCCATCCTAATCTCGAACGAAAAGAACAAGTAAATCCATTCAAATTCCTGTATATTTAAAATTTCCAAACTAATTTTCCGACCCATTTCCCACGTCTCTTTCAATTGAATTAAACGATAAAAACAAACGCTTTCAATTGAAAAGCATCACGAAAAATAGTTCCCATTTCTCGTTGAAGTTTAAATTTATGGAAATCTTCAAAATGGAAAATAATGGAAGAAAATTCACATAAAAAAAATCACTAGAGTACTTAGTACTTACTTGGTTTCGTCTATGAAAACAGCTTCGAGTACACGAGCTGCATAGTGCAGGTTTTTCTGAAGCACTTCGGCGGATATTTCGCCACGCTGTAAAAGTCGCAAGAGACAACGTAATCTGGAAAATAAAATGAAAAATAAAATTTTATAAAAAAAAATTCCAAGGGATTTTCATAATTTTCTCATCTAACCTCAGTGCGGCCTTATCGCAAGCATCTGGTGTATCGACGGCAGGTAAATTTTCGGTAGCTAAATCGATCGTATCGACTTCATCGTGAACGGACGATGACGGATTGCTGCCGGGCGAACCGGATCCGGTTCGGTTCGTTGCCTGAAGGGCTTGCATATCGTTAATGTCGTCCGACGACAAAGGATATTCGAACGGTTCGATTGTCCTTAGGGCGTTTTCGTATTGAGTCGCGGCGACACTTCCACTCGGTTCGTCACTACTGCAACTACTAACATCGGCCGGCAGTAGTTGATTGGGTCCTAGTTGTTCTTGCGATGGTGACGGTGACGGTTGTTGCTGATCTGGCTGATATGATAAGTTCCCTTTTCGACTGTTCGAACGGCGTACTATCGTTAAGGATCCTTGCTCTGAAAAACAAAAGAAATTCGATTTTGAGTGGTTTGTCGATTTTAGGGGTTGGTCGGTTTTGAGAAGCTTTCTAATTAAGCGAACATCATGCGAAATTTACAATGTAATTCTTTTCAGATAAAATAGATCCTTGCAGAACTTTAAAATGGCATTTAGTTTAATTTGGTAGATCACGAGCCGTTGTTTGTAAGGACCTCGAGAAAGGTGTTCATGACTTGACGAAAGTAAATCAAAAATTCTAAAATGAACCTTACTGGTCATATGAACTAGGCCTGCGCATTTTAGTTCACCAAAAGGAGCGATCATTTGTAGTTTGCGAACCCTAGCGAACTATTTCGTTCTTTTAGTTCACTAGTTCGCGGTAGTTCAGCCGCAAACTAGAAAGAACTAAAGAACGAACTAGTTCGCGAGTTTATTGAACTAAAAGAACGAAGTTCAAGTTCAGTGATGACAGTGAAGAGGTTCTTAGGTACAATGTGATGACCTAAAAAAAATGTCTTCAAGGTCGTAATAGAAGTAGAAAAGGTCGTCTGATAGAATGTGATGAGCTAAAAAAAAGGTCATCCGCGTACAAGTATATTATAGCACTAACTTACAAACGGTAATGAATACAAACGAACTAGGAGCGGGACTGACTGCGAACTAGCTCGTTCATTTCTCTTCTGGGAACGCTCTTCTGAACTAGTTCATTCGCGAACTACACAAGCCTAATATGAACACAATAATTTTTCTCTTGACAACACAATAAAAAAAATCTCCCAACGGTCGGTCTAAATGATTTGCCAGAATATTTAAAAACTTTAACAATACCTTACATCCCCAGATGGTTCAATATCGAAAAATGTTTAAATCGGGTTTTTTCGTTTATTTTTTAAAAAGTTAAAGTGAATTAGATATGTTATTAGACCTAAGAAATATATCGGAACTCGTGAAAATGTACGCAACCACTTTATACCCCCTTAGAGGATGGATATCGACAAATTTGGAAAAACGTTTCTAGGCGCTTATTCAAAGATCTTTGCAGAAGTAAAATTAATTCCTCCTCCCCCTCAAAATTTGTACATTCAATAGAATGCACTTGTGATCCTACATACAAAAACCAAATTTTATCCTCCTGGTATAATTGGTTCGAAAGTTATTGTAATACACACCCCACATTAAAAAATAAAAAATAATAAAGTAAAACCGAATGTATGACAATAAATCATTATCTACAAACGCTTGTTAATATGTGCTTTTAATATTATTTTAAATAAAAAAAGGGAAAACAATTTTTTTTTCTTTTTTGTAAATAAACATTTCCGCGACTCCAATACGGCTACAGCCTCTGAGCCTCTTAAATTAAATTTTAATTAAAAAAAAAGTTTGTTTAGGCAATCCTACTATAAAAACGGCTTTCAATTTCCAACAAGAAAAAATGCAGGTAATTGTTTAACATTTGAATGTCAAATCACAAATGTTGTTCAAAATGGCGCCCAGCGTGGGGTTTAAACCACAAGAGAATATTTTAAGTAGTTACTTTTATGGAATGCTCATGTCATACGGGATCTATAAAATCATATCATCGAGGTATTTTGTCATTTTAAGAATATACTATAATTTTGTACGATATTAGACATTTGTTTACAGTCCGAACATATTTTTTGGTTGGAAGTGCGTTTCAAGTTTTTCAACTTTAAAAAAATTACAACTTAAAAAAAACCTTCAAAAAACTTCGCCGAAATTTATTATTTTTTGGGACAAAGTCCGGCAAGCGGTTAAAGTCGAGGTTCTGTAGAATTCCAGCTCTCGAGAACTGCAGATACTTCCACTTTTGAACCCCTAGTTCTATTTAAATTCCAAGTTTCAACTTTCTAGAATAAGCGGATTCGGATAGATGGTAATTAGTTACATCCTCGAAAAAATAGATAAATTTTGCTCTCTGATCGAAAATTAAAGGCATAAACTCGTAGAAAATAAATTTCATATTTTTATAACTTGCAGGATCGTTGTAATTACTAACGATTCACCTAGATGAGGCACATGTTCCAGCACACGGGAATTAATTTACGACTTTTAAGTGAATCAATAATGGTTCAGTTTTATTACTCTTAAGTGAATCAATTAGGTTGAAATGAATCATCTAGGTGCATCGTTTGTGATTTAAAATTCGCATAGAATATATAAGATAATTTTTTCTTCAACTATGGGAAGGACTTATGCGTTTTTTGTTGACATCCTATTTCGATATATTTTCCATATAACCGACTCCGTCGCATAAAGTTTAAGTTTCATTGACCAAATTCTTTGCAAGGCTGCACCATATTGAATTAAAAACTTTTCAATCAAATTTGAATAATTTCCAATACCAATCTAAGTCAAAAAGTTTGAATTAATAAAATGAATCCTTACACCAATCAATACGGCAACGAATTATGTAAATTCGAGTCTAAAGAAAAACTGCTTCCGGCTCAACAGAATCCGCTTAAACCCAGTAGTAAGTTCCTTAGATAATGATCGAAAGTAGCCTTAGTCTGACCTTCAGTTCTTTACTGACCAACAGTACGACCGATGTAGTTATGAACGTATACGTCTTAAACGTGAATAACATTTCAAGAATAAAACCAACTATGAATACGACAAAGATGACTACAGCTCCGTTAACGAAGGGTTTCCAAGTAATTTTGCCCGAAGGATATTATCCTTTTTCGTTGCTACTTTCGCAATCAACGTGAACGACGACTGACTCCTAGTATAAGTCGTAAACATACAAAGCAACGACGAAAGAAAGTTGAAGGATATTCTCAAGGGAACTTAAAAGACATGCTTCCCTTTTTTATGTTCCGTACCTTAAGAATTTTCGGGATAAAAGCTCTTCGGGTTTTTATTTGTTTCGAGCATGTCTGTAAATAAAAAAAAATTGTTTCGACGACGTGCAAAGTTTTTCAATAAATCTTAAATAATATTGTTGTAAAGCATTTTGTAACATTGTTCAGAAGCAGGCATTTGGGATAGAATTCCAATTGTTTAAAAATTCTAAAAATTCTTGCTTTGATATCATTTTTATAAAATATAATTATGATCCTGAGCTTGTTTGCTCGAAACAAAGAATGGAAATTTAACGAAGTCTAGCCGATTTGTTTTCTAAAAAAAAAATAATATGAAAATTGCAATTGCGTAATTGAATTAGATGCCTTTCAGTAGCTTGAAAACAGTTTCAGTAATTACTATTCTCTTTGAACTTCATTAGGCTAAATTCTTTCTCCTTTTTCTCAATAGAACATATTCAATTAGGATGGAACCAATGATAGAAACTGGGATTTTACGAATGTTGTTAAGTATTTTATACTGGTAAAAACTTAACATAATATAATCTAACTATTAAGTGTCCGCATACTATAGAGAGTCATTACAAAAATTCTTTTGTGAATGCAATGCCACAAAAATAAGGAACCAAAATTGTCCCATCCTTCCGATATGTTCATATTAAGGCTTCAATCCTCACAGTTCAAAATTCCTGTACAATTAAATAATACTTACTGATTACAGTGTACACTACAAATTTTAATTTTAATTGGTATATTGTGAACAGGTATAATTGTAACCAACTTTTAAAAATATCCATATTTGAACATTCTTTGGGTAAAAAAAATTTAAAATATGATAGCATTATATGCTAATGACCATACTGTACTCAATCTTAAAATCCATTAAATTTTACATATTTTTCCCTTTTACAAATTTGTTCATTCTAGATGAAATCATAGAGCATTAAGACCCTAGTCCAGTCGAAAAGTTTGAAAGGAATAGAATGAAGCCTTGTATATTAACCAAAAATCGGCTTTCTGTTTGTCCATCCGTTGTACAATAACGTACAATAACTTTGAATCCACTATAAACAAAGGGATTAAAGGGAAGATTAATAGCTCTCTTTCTACATATTAGAAGCCGCGATAAAGGTTTCATAAATCTGTTAAATTATTCATTATTAGAGCGAAATACACTGCACAATAAATAAATACTCAAACATTAATATTGTAAACTTTTAATTATTGAATTATATATTAATATAGATGTGGATTAGATTTGATTTTTATTATTCCATATTACATTTTTTATATTTTAAGATATATTAAATAATGCGATGCTCAGACCCTGCGGCCTTTTCAATTCGTGATTATTGTTTAGTTTTCACAAGAAGTTAATGAGTTACAATTTGCTGATATGAATAATGCGAGGAAAATTGGAATTGAAAAAAACCTCATGGATTTTACTTAAACTAGAACTTAAGGCTAAACTTAAAACCTAATATTTAAAACTAACATTAAAATTAACTTAACTGAAGTAATTCAATAGCTTTTCTAACTAAGGTATTGTTGATACTAGGTAGAATCAGCGGGTTCTCCGAGTTTTTGCATTTTGAGGCAAACTTAGATGAAATATTAGAAATAATGTCGTCAACCGTAGGTAGAATTGCGATTTTATGTAATTCCCTAGTGGAAAAGTGCCACGGTTTGTCTAGGATTATTTTTAAACATTTATTTTAGACAATTTGACAGTTTTTTCTTAAATGTTTTGGCACAACTGACCCAAATGGGTGCTCCGTATAAGAGGATAGGTCGCATGATCGATTTGTATACCGGCAGTTTGTTTTCCGTCGACAACTCAGACTTTCTTTTGATAAGGTGATACAATATTCTGATAGATTTCTGCATTTTTGTACAGGTTTGATTGATTTGTTTGTGGAACGTGAGCTTTTTATCCAAGTATGTACCTAGGTACTTTATGTTATGGCTCTGTTCTATACTTTCTCCAAGAATGTTTGTGGTCGGATTAGGTAGGTACCTGCGTGCACGTCTTTTGGTGAAATACGTTGCCTGAGTTTTACTACTATTTATTTTTATTTTACATTTCTTGAGGAATAAAACTAATTCAATATAATTTTTTCTATCATTTCATTCATTTTACTTATTTTATTTATTCATTTTATTTATTTTACTTATTTCATTTATTTTATTTATTTCATTTATTTCATTTATTTTATTTATTTTATTTATTTTATTTATTTTATTTATTTTATTTATTTTATTTATTTTATTTATTTTATTTATTTTATTTATTTTATTTATTTTATTTATTTTATTTATTTTATTTATTTTATTTATTTTATTTATTTTATTTATTTTATTTATTTTATTTATTTTATTTATTTTATTTATTTTATTTATTTTATTTATTTTATTTATTTTATTTATTTTATTTATTTTACTTATTTTATTTATTTTATTTATTTTATTTATTTTATTTATTTTATTTATTTTATTTATTTTATTTATTTTATTTATTTTATTTATTTTATTTATTTTATTTATTTTATTTATTTTATTTATTTTATTTACTTACCTATTTTATTTATTTTATTTCTCTGATCAGATTTGGTACACATATTGGTCGCTCCAGGTCCGACCTGATTTTTTCACTCCAAACTTCTTAACAAAGTTGTTTATTCGTCGTTAAGGTTGTTAGACTATCAATCGACGCTGGCGAGGAGAGTAGAATGGATATGAAAGTTTAATTAACAAAAATTATTAAACCACTATTAACATAAACCAGAACCAGTCAAATATATGATCTTCCTTTCTTCAATACAGTTAAATTTAATTCGGTGATCATCGCGGTTAGTCCATCGAAAGTATTTAAATTCAGGCTCAGACTATCTAGCCTTTTTTTGTACTGAGAAAGAAACTTAGGCGGTCTGCAAACAAAAAGTGTCCCGCTACGGATGTCAGTCTAGCCCGAGGCGAAATTTGAAAATTTTCGTTATAAGCCAATCTGACGTTAGCTCCGATAAAATACCTTTTACACTCTAACTCTTCATGTAATATGGTTTGATGTTAAACGTGATTCAGTTGTTGTCCGCAAAACTCTCTGAGCCATACTGAAAATTTTTGAGAATCACTGCTTTAATATTTTGTTCGCTTGCATGTCATATGGTATGCAGGTGGGGACTTGTCTGAGAAGTCGGATCCGAATTTATGCTCATTAGTTCTGTGAACTAAGACTTAATGTGAATATAGGACGATATAAAGTAGCCGAAAAATGCTTTTAATTAGTTGCGAAAAATGTTTTAAAAACTAAAGTTCATGAAAATTTTTGTTTTATAACGTCCTTAAGTTAAGTATTTTTCTTTTTTTTGAGAAATTCAAGATTCAGTATACTCAGGGATAGCGAGCTGAATTAATGTGTGGATTGTGGAGAATGTTGAATTTCTTTTTAAATTGATGTTTTCATTTTATTTTGAATTTTGAATCTGGATTTCTTAAATCGTTGTCACTGAACATAAAATAAGAAAACGCCTCGCGTAATATTGGAGATACAAAATTTGATGGCGACCAACTTGAAATGGTAAAAAATTGAAACTATTCGATAGCCGGGTTTACCAAAAATGTTGAATTGAAAATTATGCGACAATTCGAGAGCTAGTTGTGTAGAACAGAGTTCAACAAAATATTTTTTTCTGTAAATATTATCTATAATTAATGGCATACCTTTTCATTATTCTTTTATAAATTCTTTTCAAATTCCAATTTTTCAGGATGTAGGAAAATAAGGACACAGCTAAGAGAACAAGGATTTCTAAAGCTTTCAATATACTCCACTTATTCAGAGTGATCCTCCAGAGGGCAGCTCAACTACCACGTAGGAGCTAACTCAAAAGGCCGTTCTATTAATCATAGCGAGTACGCTACACCTTTTAAATCGGAAAACCGCTACAACTCTTGGTAGTTGCAATGGCGCTACTAATAGGAAGTAGGTATCTTGAATAGCCTCCAGCTGTAACTACGTTACAGAAATTTCGCAACTCATGTAAACCGTTTTCATGAAGCGCAAATTCGATAGGATAAAAGCAAATTGAGCGCTTGGCAATTACGTTTCATGTCTGGAAGGCATCAACTTAGATAAAAGGTTTTACGTCCTCGGAGAACGCAATATTGAAATCCTGCATAGAAAACCCCACGTTATTCACTTATCCCTTATAAAAGTCCACGGAATTTTAAATTATTACAATGGCGTTGACACTTTTTAGGCTACCCAACAATTGAAAATTGACAAATACCTCAACCCTTATGCTAAAAATAAGCTAGCACTGAATTTCAACGTGTCTCGGAAGAATTCTGGAAGAACAATAGAAACATAAATCGATTGAATTCCTAGGTTACGTTCTGATGGAAAGTCTTTTCGGAAACAAATCTACCCCAAACTGTAGCCGCTTTCAGAAAAAAATCAGCAAACCATCCCCTAGCGAATTGCTTTTTTTTCCGAAACAATAAAATATTCTCAAAAAATTTCTTCTTTCTCATATCTTGTTGTGCAAAAAACCGGAAGGGATTTATGGATTAAACGCGAATTCGAAATTAAAATCGAACCTGCCACTCGGAATTGGGGTGGCGAATTGAATTTTCTTTTCGGTTCGGTCTTGTATGATTTTCGACCCCCTTTCCAGGTAAATCCTTATCGACTATTTCCTATTAGTCGAACCGAGAAAAACGATTTCCGTTCCTATTTTATGCTTTAAAAGCTTATAGAGCTGAGACGGTTTCCTAATAGCTTGCTCGTATGATTGACCAATTATGCGATTTTATTGGATCATAAAAAGAAAACGAAATTGTCTTCTATCTCATTTGATATGTTTGCTTTGGGCAGAGTTATGTCCGGTTGGGTGGGTGATCAATTGGATTATTTTCGCTTTTGTTTTATATTAGGCATTCCCTCGTACTCGATAGTATAAGGTATACTACATTCGAATTATGTAGGAAGTATGTATGTGGAGAATAAAAGGTGATTTTAAGAGTCAGTTCGTGATTACTGGCAAAGGTGTGAAATGTTTTATTGTGGAGTGTAAAATATCAGTTTATTTTCTTTTCGTAATGCTCGGCTTTTATCTAGAAGTGAGTGTTAGTGTCGACAGTAAAAATTTTCTTATTCGTATTCATGCTACTGAGTTTATTATGATTTGATGGCACTTAGCATAAGGGAATATTATTGGTTTTCAATTTGACATGCTAATTATTTACAGAGGCAATAGCCTTTCAACCTAGAGATCGTCGATTTTATTATTACGCAAGCATTCGTCTTATTATCCTGCATTAAAAAGTTCTGAATATAAGTAGGAAAGGGTGCCTCTTAAAACTATGTTTCAACAAATTTCTTCAAGGAAAGGAATTAATGATATCAGTAAATTATGCGTCCGTGTATAAAACACCATTAGCAAAATAGTACCAGCTTTTAGACAACAAAAAAGGCCTACTACATTAGCCTTTTTAATCGAGAAAATTTAAGATGATCTTCTTCAGGCTGACAGAAAGAAACTGACCAGTTATTTCCATGAACTTTTGTGTGGCAGATATCCACATGATTCACAACGTCCCTCTGTTAATCTATCTAAAATTAAATGATAAGTCGGAATTCGGCAAAACCTACACAATCATCTTACACCCTCTTAGGGGTGGAATAATCTCGAAAATAATTTTTATATCATTATGTATAATATAAAGCCCATAGAAATAAAAGCGAATTCGATCTCATTAGCCCTAAATTTTTTTTCGAAATTCGTGAAAACTTGAGCTATACTTTATAGCCACTAGGGGGTTGAATATCGAAAAATGCTTAAATAGGGTTTTCCCAATTACATTTAAAGCCCTTAGAAGTGAAAGCAAATTCGATTTCCATTAGACCTAAGAAATATATCGGAATTCGTAAAAATGGTACACAGCCGTTTTACACACTCTTAGTAGTTCATCAATGGCGCGACAGGCCAAATCGGGAAGTCGTCGCCTCCAATCGTCTCGATCCAAATACCGTGTCCTCCAGCTGCTAATTTTTAAGATGGCTTTGCTATCTTCATCAACCGAGTCTTCCCATCGCTTACGTGGTTTGCCTACTGGCCTGCTACCACTCGATTTGCCTTTAAGAGCACGTTTGGCGAAAAATTTGGAAAACAGTTTCTATGCGCTTGTATGAGGAGCATGCAGAAATTAAGTTAATTTAATAACAGGTTATGTCTAAAAGATATTTTTATAGCATCCCTCTATTGTGGCTCTACATAGTCGTAAATTTTTAGCTTTCTATCCTTTTCGGTTTTCGGGAAATAAAAAGGTCTATTGGGCCTAACTCCTGTAAAATGTTAAAGATAATATCTGGTATGGTTTCTGAGATATAAAAATTGTTTTTTTTTGAAAAATTGCTATTCCCTCACTTCCGTGCTTTACCTCCTCCCTTAAAAAAATTTACATTCAATAGACTCCACTTGTAATCCTATAAACACAAACTAAATTTGTTTCCGTAATTTTTAATATTCAACCCTTAAAAAGGTGTAAAGTGGTTGTTTTTAGCATATCTCTTATAATGGGATATCGAACTGATTTTTACATTCACAAGTTTTTTTTATATTCGCCTCAAAACAGATTTAAGAATTTTACTTTATTATTTCAATAATATAGTTTTGTGATCCATTTTTTAAAAAAAAAAATTAGTTACCCTCAAAATTTTTTTTTCCACGTTGCAAAAAAAAATTTCAGTCCGTCTGTCCGCCGTACGTCGACCGCTGTACGCAAAATCGTTTGAAGGCTCGTAGCTCCTAAACCCTTTGAGCTATTAAATTGAATTTTTTTTATAAATAGACTGGGTAGCAGTGCTGTCGCTTTGTAGTTTTTTAGGGTAGCAAAATTTACATGTTTTGAGTAGTATTTGGATGCGAAGGGTAGCAGCGGTCAAAACTTTTGAAATACATAAACACATACAATATTTTGTTTGTACTATTTGTTTTTTATTTTTTTGTGATTAAATTATTATAAAAAGAGACTCAGTTTCGTTATAACTAAACAAAATAAAAGGAAATTATTCATACAAATTATGATTAAATCAGAACAAACAGTATTCATCTTTATACTTTTAAAAATATCTTATAGACCTACAAAATCGTTCATTAAAAAAAACTAAAATTAAAAAATAAATTCCAGTTGTATTCAAAATAGCCTCAGTTCTATTGTTACTTGCTAAACATAAAAATAAAACAAACAAAACTATTCATATTCGATCAAGTTAAGGCGCAAAAAATCAGTCTTCTCATTTTACATAAATTATAATTACCTAAGAAAACTAAAAATTCTTTAAATTATCATATAGTCAATAAAAATATATTACTTTTTGTCCCAACTGCATAAATCAATATAAATATAACGATGTACTGTAAATCATATATATTCTAAATTAAGTTCAAAACAAAAAAAATTTCTTTAAAATCTAAATAAATATATGAAATCTTTGAATAATTAATATTTTGAATATAAAAAAAGAGACTTTATCTTGACTTAATTGGCTATTCCATTTCAAAACATAGTAAGTGCATTTTAAAAAAAATTTATAGGAGTACCCAAAAACTTTGTCAGTCCTCAGAAATAAATGTTGCTATTTCGATATTTTAGGAGTTCTTCCAGTTTATCTGAGAGTACCCCTATGTATGGGATTATTAATATTTATTGTTGATGGCTGAGTAAATATAAGTTTTCAGATACTTTAAAATTTTCTAAGAAGAACTTACAGGGTTTTGAAATGAGACAGCCGTGATGCTTATTACTTCTTGTACTTAAAAATCAAAGTTTTCGACGGTTCCCACTTTTCGGCAAAGTTGTTATTAGCAAGTCCTTTGGCAATTAAAACAGCATTCACTGTTCCAGTGAGAACTGAATTTCTTTTCTTGTCCTTAATTAAATTAAATTCAGAAAACATTCTTTCGGAAGTTACACTTCTATGGGAGAAAGCGATCATAGTACCGATAAAATGTCTTATATTAGAAAACATTTTTTGGTTTAATGCGTTTTTCTGATTAAAATTATAAAATATTTTGGTAGAAATCTTCAAAAGGCAATTCTGTAGGTACCACTGTTTGATTAAGAAATGAGCGCCATTCCTCATCTAATATTTCTACGGTAGCTTCATCTACTAAACTGGGGAATAATGACATTCAAGGATGATAAGTTTTTTAATTATAAATAATTTTTTTCATACGGGTAGCATAATTGAAATTTGAGTAGTATAGGTAGTACGGGCTTGAAATAGTAGTAAAATACTACTATAGTAGCAAGTTCGGCAGCGCTGCTGGGTAGTGCCCTTGAAGTGACCACATTTTGAAGGGTGGGGGTTAGATGGGGGAAATGAGGGAAGCGTTTTAGACGGACAATTTTGGTTTCAAGATCTCAGCAACCGCTTAGGCTAGGAGGTTAAAACTTAGAATTTACATAGAGCTTCAACAGTGGACCTGTTTTCAAAAAAATTGCCGATATTGGTGAAGGGGTGTGGGAGTGGGGGGAAAAATAATGCGTCCGAAACGCTCGAAAGCCAAGATCGACACATTCTAAAATCCGTATCTCCTAAACGGTTAAAGTCACGAAATTAATACTTAATGAATATCTATAGGTATACTTGAAGAATAGATCGGAAACAAATTTTTCAGTGGGAGCAGTGGCGTACGGGATGAGGGGTGAAACATTTTAAATTAAGATATCTCACGAACCAATTGCACTAGACAAA
Source organism: Beris morrisii (assembly GCA_951812415.1). Lineage (NCBI taxonomy): Eukaryota > Metazoa > Arthropoda > Insecta > Diptera > Stratiomyidae > Beris > Beris morrisii. The sequence continues at coordinate 25,481,262 of OX638311.1, forward strand.
TAAAATTCGGTTTCTGTATAAAGGTTGACAAAAGAAGTTTGCTGAAAGTAAAATTTTTTAAGGGGGCGGTGGAGCATGAAAGTGGAGGGTATGAGAACTTTCTAAAAAATCACGTCTCGTATCTCAAGAACAGTGTAAGATAGGTGCTAAAATTTCTTATCAGAAGTAGGCCTAATAGACCCCTACCAGAAAAAATTTTAGTGGTGAGGGTGTAGAGGGTGAGAGTGGGGGAGGGTGAAAAGGAAAAGATTCTAATTTTTATACCTCGAGAATCTGTAATGACAGAAAAAGATAGAGCTGTAATACTAGCATGTTGGAAAAATATAATTTGTTATAGGTGTAGTATGGTACGGGGGTGAGGGGTGTTTTTCCTATCTATAGAATGGCTTATGCTACAAAGTTAAAACTCGGTACGTATATGTAAATTAACTAGAAAAGTTATTTAGATAAAAAAAATTCAAATATCCATAGGCGTTAAAGGGGGGCGTAAAAAATGATCAGTAAAAATGGAATGCATATATTTTCACGGTTTTCGTTATATCTAGTAGGTCTTCCCAAATATTAAATTCATTTTTATTCTACGGCTTCTTCATATAATTACCTAGAAAGCGTTTTCAGGATTTTTTTAAATTCTACCCCTAAGAGGGTGTAAAGGGGTTGTATACTTTTTCACGAATTCTGCCATATCCCTCTGGTCTGATGAGATATAAAATATCTTTTCACTTTCATAGGCTTGCGTGATAATCGCCTAAAACCCGTTTTTAAGTTTTTTCCTTTTTCAACCCCTAAGAGGATATAAATGGGTTGAACACGTTTTCACGAATTCCGTCATTTCTTTTAGAAGTGATAATAAATTAAATTGTTTTTACTTTCTCGTTCTGTCTTCATATTTATATATTAACTCCTTTCAGGATTTTTGGATATTCAACCCCCAAGTGGGTGTAAGGAGGTTGCACATGTTTCAAAGATTCCTGCATATTGCTTAGATCTGATGATATATTGAATTCATTTTTACTTTCTAAGGTTTCCTATATAAGCGTCAAAAAGTTAATTTTAGTATACTTAGATATTCAATCCTAAGGGGTGTAAGGGGGTTGTATGCTTTTCAAAGCTTGGACATATTTCTTAGGTTTGATGAGATGTTAGATCGCTTTACACTTCCACAGACTTTTTATATAATCGCCTACAAACACATTTCTCAAGGGTTTGCATATGTTTTCACAATTTTTACCATCCCTTAGTTCTAATGAGGTATAAAATTGATTATTACGGCATTTGATGTAATGACCTAAAAACCAATTTCACGATTTTTCGAATTTCAAGTACCAAGGGGGTGTGAAGGGCTTGCTTACGTTTTCACAAATTTTTCAAAATCCCTCGTCTCGCAGGTAATATAAACTTGCTTTTTATGAAATCGTTTAAAAACTTGTTTTAAAATTTTTTCGAAATCCAAACCCCAAGTGGAAGTGGCTTTGTATACATTTTAACAATTCGTCATATCTCTTAATTCTGATAAGGCAGCAAATTCGTTTTTACTTCTATGGGCTTTTAGTGTACATAATATACCGAAATTTGAATTATCTACACGGCCTTTTTCAATGTATATTTTAAATTACAATCTCTATTTTAAATATTTTTATTATAAGAACAAAATTAACTTTCCAAAAAACGTCATAATCTTGAAACTACTCCGACTTTGATCGCTCCCAAAGTTTGTCCCGAAAAATAATAAAGTTTCGCATTGGCAGATTTTTTTGAGGCGAATATCAAAACAGATTTAATGATTTTTTACATTCAACCCACGTGTAAGGGAGCTGGTTATATTTTCACGAATTCCGTCTTATTTCTTAGGTTTGATTAGATATCGGATTGATTGTTAGTTTCACTGACTTTCAATATATCCGCCTAAGAATCAATATTAAGGTTTTTTTGTTATTCAACCGCTAAGGTTGTGTAATTGGGTTCAATTCGTTTCCACGAATTTCGCCATATTTCTTAGGTCGGATGAGTTATTTTTTGGTTTTTACTTCCATGTGTTTTTTGTATAACACCTAAAACTGAAATTAAGGATTTTTTGCGTACCTTTTCACGAATCCCACAATATTTCAAAAGTCTCGAATCGATGTTTAATATTTATTTTTCCTACTGCGAGCGAAAAAACGCCAAAATAATAAAACATACGTAAATGTGTGTTGTACAAATATAAAGTATTATAATTATTTTAAATAATGCAGAGCTCTATAGAGATTTAGGGATGATTTCAGTATTTGAATATTGACTAGAAATCAACAAGTTATATTGTTGATAAGGATACATTTGCAGATATCTGTCTGGACTACTACTTGCTATATAAGTTGTTGGCGCTGTTGTTTGCGCTGTATTGTTGTATCGTATTCGTTATTAAGATAAGGGTTTCTTCTGTATAGTTCAAGATACTTTTAATTAACTAGGCGACATTTCTAAACGCGATATGTTTGTCTTCTATCCTGATAAATCTTAAAACCACTAGTGTTACACCATGTTATAAATTAGGTACGCAAGTCGTACTCTGAGAACATTAACAAGAAACTAATTTTAGCCACTCGTATTAAATTCTACCTGATCTCAGGACACAACGAAACATTCGATTCTCATCTGTACATTTTGCGTAGGATTAAATCCGTAGAAAGCAATCACTCAAACCACCCTTCCGTGTAAAATGTCCTGACATATGAGCTCTTTTGTGCGTGAGTAGCCACAAAATTACCACGCACATCCATTATATTAATTAGCCGATTGGTACGTTACGGCATTTTCTGGTTTTCTAGGCATCGTAGGCCTAAAGGACGCTATTAAATATCACCTGATTTTACATCTAGTGTAATTTTCCATAGAGTGGTTTTAAGCCTATCAAAGGTTCAATTCAATACCGCGGAAACTAATCGAAAATTCAAAAGGATTGGAATGAGGTCGATTCGAGTCCCGCTGAATTGGATCAGAGGTTGAATACCTTCATACCTACTGCAGGTGCTTATCGATTTTCCGGTAATTTCCAAAACGTTTAGTTTTTTATCATTCGGGCGAAATCGACTAATAAGTGCGGTCACAGCAATTTAGTTCGTGTGTTTGTTGAGAGTTGATAGGGTAAAAATCGCAATGTTTAATGTGCCACCCCTTATCTGAAGTTAATCGCCGTAAAAGTCCAAAGTACAAGTTATCTGGCACGTTAAGGATTTTATGAGATTAGAAACGATTTGTTGGGTATTAAGGATTAATTTACATATGTGTGGGCGCACTGTATACAAGCCCATTTCTGCAAAGTGTTTTAAAAGTTTCGGAAGCGCCCCAACAAGTAGCAGATATCCTTGGAAGTTATTTTCCTTGCTTTCGGAGTATCTCCTGTCGGGAAACGAAAGATTTTCCACTAAATTGTCATTAAGCTGTTGTGAAAATTCGCTAGGCACAAATTCTCGGAAATGTTCAATGGCTGTAAGAATAAGAGACACCAGTTTCTAACGCACGACTACTGGACTTTTGTGTTGATGTAAGGGCATATTGTCCGGATTACGCTCGCAGACGTCTTAATGTTGGCATTATGTCGTGTCTGGTACACGAAAACAAAATCAAAGAGGTTCTGCTGATTCGTGCCAAGAAACCAGAAAGGACTACACGTCGGACTCACTTATTTCGAGAGAAGGATACAAAGAAGTGAAGCCAAGTAAAGTCCTAGTGAAAACAGGATCAAATCGAAATAAACAAAATAATTAGGAGTGATGCTACTAGCTTTTATCATGTCCAGGATGTCACCCAGTTGATAGTCAGTTCCACCTAGTGACCTGGACATGGACGAATTTATTTCAATCTATTTTCATTTTTACTCCTATCACGGACAAGCAAGTAGTTGGGGGTGGTTCCTTTCCATACTAAGCACCGGGGGTATACGAGTATTACACAGCATTAGATTATATTTGATTATATATTTTAGGATTACGAGGAAGAGTTATGAACTGAATAAAATGGCATTGGGGGGGGGGGGGGGGGCAGCAGGACATTAGGTTAGAATGGTACTTACTTGACACTTGACCATTAAGAGGACATGGACTAAATGAACTCGTTGGACTACTACTTGACTTTAATCTGTCGTAGCCACGCCGTTCGAAAACAGTCGATTCTTCTTTCTCGGTTTTATTTTCGGGAGAGCTAGCAACTGAAAATAAAGAAAAATATTGAAGAGAAATAATAATACGGTCTTCGTTTTTAATTATTATTATATTTATTATAATGGCTGCTAATTTATCCTAGGGTTCGCTTGAGCTAATACTAATTAAAAATGCTCGAGATGATATATAGCAATAATTAATTTATGGGGATTGATGAGAATTGTTATTATTTATATGATGGGGCTAGTTTTCAATGATTAATTGGAGTAGTGCGTGGTGGATATACTAGAATGGTTTTATATGTGTTCGTCTGTTTTTATACTCTAGATGTAATCTGGGACTATTTTAAGTTTAATCCAGCCCAAGAGTTTGTAAGAACCGATCCTCGGACGAAAAGAGTTGTATAATATTTTTTGTTCAGTTGTGGTCAAAAACCTGAAATCCGCTTGTAGTTAGTCCGTCTGTTCGTATGTCCGTCTGTCCGAACGCACAATTACCCAAGAACGCCTTAACCTAGGAAGTTGAAATTTTGAATCTGGATGTTTGGTAGTATTTGTTAGATTAAGTTCGTTAACGGCCAAAACCGTTCCACTCCTTAGGGCAGTTTTAAAACACGTGTTCAAAAATAATAGCCAATCAATTCCAGAACGCTTTAAGCTACGACTTTAAGGGCCCGTGAGTCCCAAGCCAAAATCGAAAATTTCACCTATTTTGCTTTGATTTCATTTCGAGAGCGTAAGAAATTATTCGTGAGCATCGGAAATTTAAATCTGAACGATCACGCACGATGTACAACGATTCAACCGTCAAGCGATGCCCCTACACAGCTCTGTGTGTACGGACCTGTATGTGTGTGTGAGATGCAAAATGATGAAAAACGGAATGTAGAAAAATAGCGAAAGTATGAACGAAAAGGAGTACAATCCGATCGAAAGTTCGAAAGAAAATTCATTGACCTGATGTCTCGGGTTTTTTTAATTTTCTGTGAACGGTGGATTTCTGGACATTCGCATGACATAGTACTGTATATATGTAGGCACGAGACATGTCTCCATTCATGTTTTTATAGGCAATTGTGGACTAAAATAAAATTAATTTCGTATTATTGCATATTGGGTCATTTCATCAAGAATCGCAAAATATTATGAAATTTGGGACCTTACCATCGCCGATTCTTTTGAAAATTTTTGTACTTGAAGAATTAGTGAAATTAATTTTTTGTTTCTATCTCAATTATAAAGATTTAAAGATTTTAAAGATTTCGCAAAAATGGTGTCCGAGTTCTCTTTGAAAATTCATATCTCTGGTAATTTTTATCATAGAATAATAAAATAGGGCTTATTTTAAAGGGGAATGTTATCGCAACATAAAAAAATACGAATAAAAATTGTCCTCCAATTTTTTTTTTACAAGGATAACGATTTTGTCCTTTATCCTTGAATATCTCAAAATCAGTAGTTTTATTTTTTTTTTATTTTTTTATATTTTGTATATTATATTGTTTTTCAAAACATATTAAAAAACCAAATTGGGATTTCAAGGGGATCGGGGTACAAAATATGGGTGAAGGAGTGTGGGAGTGGAGGAAAATAATGCGTCCGAAACGCAAAAAAGCCGAGATCGACACATTCTAAAATCCATATCTAATAAACGGTTAATGTCACGAAATTAAAACACATCTTAGGTATACTAGGAGAATAGATTGGAAACAAATTTTCGAGTGTGGGTGAAAAACTTTAGATTACGATATCTCACGAAACAATTGAGTGCAATTGTTTCGTGAGACAAATAGATAAATAAATAATTCCTTTCTATAGAACAGCTAATACTACAAAGTTGAAACTCGGTATGTATATGTAAATCAACTACAAAAGTAATTTAAATAAAAAAATTTAAAATAGCCATTGGTGTTCGGAAGGGGGTGAAAAAAATGATCAGTGAAAATGGAATGCATATATTTTTACGATTTTCGTCATATCTATTAGGTCTTCCCAAATACTGAATTCATTTTTATTCTACGGCTTCTTCATATAAATACCTAGAAAGCGCTTTCGGGATTTTTTAAATTCGACCCGTAAAGCGGTGTTAAGGGGGTTGTATACTTTTTAACGAATTCTACTACATCCCCAGGTCTTATCAGATATCGAATATCTTTTCACTTTCAAGGGCTTGTGTAATAATCGTCTAAAACATCTTTTCATGTTTTTTCCTTTTTTACTTCCTGGAATTTAGCAATCGAAATTTTATTTCTGAATGAAAATTACGTGTTAATGGTTATCTATATTGATGATCGTGTTACTGCGCTAGCCCTGCAAAGTTTCACGATACGCGCCTGATATTTATCTATCAACTCCTTTCAGGACTTTTGGATATTTAACCCCCAAATGGGTGTAAGGAGGTTGCATATCTGATGATATATCGAATTCATTTTTACTTCATAAGGTTTCCGATATAAGCGCCAAAAAGTCAATTTCAGTATTTTTAAATATTCAATCCCAAGCGGTGTGAGGGGGTTGTATGGTTTTCAAAGCTTCGTCATATTTCTTATGTCTTATGAGATATTAGATCGCTTTTCACTTCCACAGACTTTTGATATAATCGCCTACAAACTCATTTCTCAATTTTTCGATATTCAACCCCCAAGGGTTTGCATATGTTTTCACAATTTCTGTCATCCCTTAGTTCTGATGAGATATAAAATTGTTTATTACGGCATTTGACCAAAAACCAATTTAAAGATTTTTCGAATTTCAAAAACCAAGGGGGGAGCGTTTTAGACGAAAAATTTTGGTTAGACTAGGAGGCTGAAACTTGGAATTTATATAGAACATCAATAGTGGACCCATTTGAAAGAATATTGTTGATATGGGTAAAGGGGTGTGGGAGTGAGAAGAAAAATAATGCTTCCGAAACGCTCGAAAGCTGAGATCGACACACTCTAAAATCCATATCTCCTAAACGGCTAATGTCACGAAATTAAAACTTGATGAACATCTGTGGGTATACTAGGAGAATAGATCGGAAATACATTTTTGAGTGGGGGCAGTGGCGTACGGAAGTGGGGTTGAAAAATTTTAGATTACGATATCTCACGAACCAATTACACTAGAGAAATAAAAGTAGGTTTCTGTATAAAGGTTGACAAATAAAGTTTGCTAAAAGTAAAATTTTTTAAGGGGGTGGTGGAGCATGGAAGTGGAGGGGGTAAGAATTTATTTTAAAAAATCACGTCTCATATCTCAAGAACGGTGTAAGATAGATGCTTAGAATTTTTACCAGAGGTAGGCCTAATAGAAGCTTAGCAGAGAAAAAAATTTGAGGTATGAGGGTGTAGAGGGTGAGGATCTCGAGAACCTATAACGTCATAAAGCTGAAACTTAGTATTTAGATAAAGCTATAGTAGTAGCATGTTTTTTTATAGGGGTAGTATGGTACGGGCGTGGGGGTGTTTTTGCTAACTATACAACGGCTTATGCTAGAAAGTTGAAATTTGGTACGTGTATGTAAATCAACCAAAAAAGTAATTCTGATAAAAAAAAATTTAAATATCCATTAGCGATCGGAAGTGGGGTAAAAAAAATGATCAGTGAAAAAGAAATGCATATATTTTTAGAATTTTCGTCATATCTATTAGGTCTTTCGAAATATTGAATTAATTTTTTTTGTATGGGTTCTTCATATAAATACCTAGAAAGTGTTTTCAGGATTTTTTGAAATTCAACCCCAAGGTGGTGTAAAGGGGATGTATACATTTTCACGAATTCAGCCGTATCCCTCAGGTTTGATTAGATATCGAATAACTTTTTACTTCCACGGACCTATTTAATAATCTCCTAAAACCCTTTTTCAAGTTTTTTCTTTTTCAACCCCTAAGAGTGTAAAAACGGGTTGAACATGTTTTCACGAATTCCGTCATATCTCTTAGGAGTGATAAGGCATCGGATTGATTTTTATTTTCTATGGCTTTCTTTATATATATCTAAAAACTCATTTCAGGATTTGTGGATATTCAACCCCAAAATGGGTGCAAAAGGGTTGTATATGTTTCCACAAATTCTTACATATTTCTTAGTTCTAATGAGATATCGAATTCATTTTTACTTCCAAAGGCTTCCTACATAATCTTCAAAAAGTTGATTTCAGGATGTTTGTTATTCAACTCCAATAGGACGTAAGGCTTTCGATATATTTCTCAGGATTGATGAGATTTTAGTTTGTTTTGACCTTCCACAGACTTTTTATATAATCGCCTACAAACGCATTTCCGATTTCATGTAATGGCCCAAAACCAAATCACGAAAAACCTTCTAATGGCGTAACAACTGATATTATACTAGGACTAGACCTCGTCCCGGAGTATGACCCAATTATGTAATTCATATGTTATATGAGGCAGCGGCGTAAGTATTCTAGCGCGACCCCATTCTAACCGCTTCCCGAACTTTTTTTAGGTTTTCAGTCACATAGTAACCTACACCGCATCTCAGAATTAAACTCGTTCCGAACTTCCACCCAAAAAATAATAAAGTCGCGCCCAGACTGTTGGCAGATTTTTTTTATCTTTTTTTCGATTTACTTTTTGCCCTGTTTGCCACATAGAAAGATGAAAAGCTAAAAATCACTTTTCATTCTGAGCAGGCGAATAAACATTATGCCGATTACACACACACACCTTGCCATGTAGTTACTATGCCTTCGAATCGTCTGCTGCAGGCTTGCAGGGTGGGGAACATCGTTACCTTTTTACTCTCAGCGAATGAAACATAAAAACAAACCTGCCGAAAAAAAATGCGACATAGCCACACGTCCGTTCAGCTCGACCTCTGCGAGTGGTCTGAATGGAAAATTTGATTGAAAAATGTTGTTTGAAAAATCGTTGCAAAAACAATGTTATACTAACTTTTTTGAAGCTTTTTGAGTTTAAGTTGCTTTAGAACGCTTTGATAAAGTAACATAAGAAAAAACAAAATAAAAAAAAATCGGTTTTCATAGAAAATTTTAATAATAAAAAAAACATAATTTTTTTTAAAAATCAGAGTTTTCAAAATGTATTATTTCCAAACATAAGTCAAAATCGAAAATTCTAATTCCAAAAAAAAATAGATTGAATCGTTCCTAATTGAGTGAAAACAAAAATAATGAAAATCACTTCAGAAATGTTTCCAAAATCGCAATTACCAAAAGTGTGTTTTCAATAATTTCGAAAACTTACTCGACGTAATCGCTTATAATTTTTCTTATGATCGAAATTTCAAAAAACAATAATCAACAGAAACTTTAAAACATATTGCTAATTATATTTGTCTAAGCAGAAAAGACCTATCTTTTGCTGCTTTGGAGATTTCGTGAATCGCGTTTGCCTTATTTTCAACAAAAATGCTGTTTTGGTATACACGGGGCCTTAAAATGTTGTATACGTTGCGTTTCCAATAGTTACAGTTAGTAGTATGAATATGAAGAAAATTCCATGAGTCCTTCGATTAGCAGACATACAAAAATCATAAATTTCATATTTTACGGTTGATAGTGGCGCACGCTTTTCTATCGTACCCCAACTTCTACTCAAAAAATCATAAAGTTGCGCCCAGCCTGTTGGAATATTTTTACTTTATTATTTAAATAAAAAATTATTGTTATTGATTTAAAAAGAAAAATCCCTATCCTGACAATTTTTTTTTACGTTTCGTGATAAATAGACACCAAAAAAGAAAAAAAAAAAATTAAGTCCGTCTGTACACCGCGCCGTCTCATGTACGCAAAATCGTTTGAAGGCTCGTACTTCCCAAACCCTTTAAGCATTGGATGTACCCTTTTAAGTGCCCACCAACTAAGAAACCTCCTAATCTCGAAGCAACTGATTAAGTGCAATTGCAATTGGGGAGGGGAGGAGTGGTTTGGAGCGAAAGATATTCAAAAATTGAAACAAGTTCCACCCTAGTGAGTATGGAAGAAAGTATACCGCTATGAATAGAAAGCTAAGAGTTAATGTCTGTACAGACCACGAACGGCTTATGCTACAAAGTTGCATCTTTGTACGTATATGTAGATGTAGGTACTAGAGAAGCAATTTATCAAAAAAAAAAATCAGGTTTGCATTGCCGTACGGAGATAGAGTAAACTTTTTTTGAAGTAAATGGGTTTGTATTTTTTTGAATTTCATCACATCTTTTAGGTCTGTCAAGATATTGAATTAATTTTACTGCTAGCTGTTTATATAAGCACTTACAAAATTTATTTAAAGATATCTTTTTATTCAATATCTAAAGAGGGCTGAGATTGTTGTGTACATTTTCTCGAAATCCCACACATTTCTTAGGTCTTACGAGTTGTTTTAAATATATTCGATTTCAAACTAATATATACAATTTTCGATATTTAATGTATATATTATATCTGTGGTCACAGGGAATAACTTGGTAAGTCGAAAAATAGTAAAATGGGATCAGTGTACTGTGGTCATCTCCCAAGACTTACACGCACTGTGAAGAAATTATTGTTATATGTTATTTGATCACTGAGATGTCAACAAATGTAATTTTTTCACAAAAACTGGATTTACAGGAATAGTTCAATAGTAAAAATAGCAAAAAAGTGTTGCCCTGAATAGTTTCGTTTTTAGACTTACCTACTTATTGTCTGTGGCCACAGATATATTCCCCAAGGCTTGTGTAAGATATTGAATTTACTTTTAGTTCTATGGGCTTTATAAATAATCGCGTAAAAATAATTTTCAGTATTTTTTGATATTTAACCCCTAAGGAGGTGTAAATTGATTGTTTGTATTTTTACGAATTCCGACATTTTTCTTAGGTCTGATAAGCTATCGAATTGTTTTTTACTTTAATGACTAAAAATTGGTTTAAACCCCTGAGGTGTTATGTCAATATTTTATTCAAATTAAAAATAAATAAATTTTAGAAAATCTGTCAACTATCTGGGCGTAACTTTATTATATTTTTGGATAGAAGTCTGGAACGTGTTTCACACTGAGTTCCGGTGCAGGGTACTATACGATTGTTTTAAATACTGCCAACTTAATGGAAAACATCGTACCATCTGTCTTCGATTCAGAGAAGACAGCTTACTACAACAATTTTAGACCGTTTTATCTAATGTCGGTTATACCATCATCTGCATCTATTTTCATAAAAAAATCGCAAAGCTGTTTGCAAAACGATGATCCATGCCAAGAAAATTCCTCTTATCCCTTCCTTAAATATTGCCTCTGTAAATAATTACATGTGATGGTAGGTATAACAAATGGAGTACTGAATTGCTAAACTACTATACAATATTTTTTCAACGAGTGGGTACTTGTAATTTTGTTAGCTTAATTAGTGTCTCCAAATTCATTCTTTATACATTTGGGCCCGAACTGAAAAGAACCGGTTTCTGGTACGGAGAAACCTTTGCATTTTACGGATTATAACGCAGTTTTTGAAATAAATAGCACTGTTTACTATTGTAAATATAAATGACGTTAATCTTTTGTCTACCCTAAGACTTTCAACTTTACCTAGCCATATAGATCAATTTAAATTAACGTAAACATCTAAACCTATTAAATTTTCGTGTACCTCGATCGTGTAACTAGATCTCAGGACATTTATTTATTGTTGATGGCTACCGTACTATGTATGGACTTCCAGAAGAATTAATGACAATTTAACTGAATTAATTCGTTATTTATGTCGTTAATTTTTATGGGAACTATACGAGTATGTTGCGTTATACTGTTTTGTATTTAAAAAAGATTGATCTATGTCAAATAAATAAATAAATACTTCACATGAAAAAAAAAGAGTTTTTAATGGTGTGTTTTTAACTTTACAATTTAGCAGGGCAACTGCAAGCCACTTTAGTTTAAGGGATAGATGATAATTCTTTAATTTACTAAAAATTCATGAATTTATTACATTAAAAAGTCGTACATTTAGCATACGAGTACAGTAATCGGTTCTCATTGTACGAGATGAAAATCCGTACATTTACGATGTAAATCGTATGACAATGACAGCTCTGCAACTATCACTTCTCTTCTCTACACAAGATAAAAAGTTCTCTCATATAGGGTGTTTTTTTAGATGCATGAGAACTTAAAATTATAATATAAGACAGAAATATTGCTGGAATGAATTTTTTTTATTATATTCTGGTAGATAATTTCATGGCATTTATTTTTGAAATATGATTTCCGTCATATGTCCGCCGCGGCTACGAGTTACATGGTCCATTCGATCAGTCCAATTTTTGACTACTTTTTCCAATAAATCTGGCCGTATGGTGTCAATAGTGGCTTGAATATTGGCTTCCAATGCTTCAAGAGTTGCTGGTTTCTCGACATAAACGCATGACTTAATATAGCCCCATAAAAAGTAATCCAGAGGCGTTAAATCGCACGAACGAGGGGCCAGTTAACAGAACCACTTCTGGAAATCAAGTTGTCACCAAATTGATTTTACAATAAATCGATTGTTAAGCGCGCTGTATGGCAAGTTGTGCCGTCTTGTTGGAACCAAATGTCGGCGATGTTTAACTGATCAATTTTTGGAAACAAAAATTCAGTCAGGATGGCTCGATAGCGCTGGCCATTCACCGTAACGGTAGCTCCTTCCTCATTTCGAAAGAAATAAGGACCGATGAAGCCGCCAGCGTGTAAACCGCACCAAACAGTCAATTTTAATGGATGTAATGGTGATTCGTTAAGAAAAGAGTAAAATTAGTGCGAAAACGATCAATAACTGCACGAATTGCTTGCTCACTAGGATGATTATGTTGACCGTAAAATGGACGAAGTGCTCTATGAACTTCGCGAACAGATTTATTTTTTTCAAAGTAAATTTCCACAATTTGGAAGCGTTGTTCTGGCGTTAAACGATTCATGATGACTTGCCAAACCTTACTGAACAGAAATGTCAACACAGTTTGACATTCTCAGCTGTCAAACCATAGTACTCATGCACCTAAAAAAACACCCTTTATTTCATAGAGGAACAACTACACACGCAGTGCTACCAGAAGAACAATTACGATTCTTCTAAATTTAGCCGACTTAGCAGAATTTTTATCATCCAATTTCTGCTAAAAATTCTGCTAACAATAATTTACAAAAATAATTCTGCTAAAAATTCTGCCAACAATAATTTACCAAAATGATTCTACTCAGTATACTCAGTTTTAATAAAGTAGTTGATTAATTACAACTTTAATTAACAACAAATTAACAACTTTAATTAACAAATCATTATATATGATGACATGCGAACTTCTTTAAAATTTTGACATGATATTATTACAACTTTCAAGTGATTTACAAAACAAACTGGAGGCGTTATAGGGTATTCATTTAACGTCTTTTGCGTGACATCGAAAAGTGCTCCTCTTGTCATATTTTTTCTATTGATCTTAAACAGAAAACAAAAACATTTTTCGAATACTGACAGATGTAGAGGAAGGATAAACCTATAAAATTATAAAAACAGTATAAAACAAAAAAGATAGGAGGCCTTTTAATCAAATGTTAAATTTTCGACTGTTTTTTGACAATTTTTCCCCCTAAAAAGTAGTTTATTTACGCGATATCCTCAAAACTTTCAGTATATCCTTCCGATATTGATATAGTTAGAAAGCCTGCTAAAAAATCAGTCAAATCGATCAATAACTTTTTGAGCTACAGCACGAGCAGTTTTTGAAAATGCAGTTTCAAAATAATCGGGTTTAAAGTTTCAATAGGAGAACACTATTAGTTTTAGTGACTTACCGATCAATCAGCGATTCCAGGCGTATATAATAAACCTTCAACTTCTAACTCACTCACACCGTCACTTGTATTCTCCTCGCATTTATCTGTGAATTGATTCCCTTGATAATATCCTTTTTTAGAACATTTTCGAGCTATATTATCTCGTGTCCCTTTAGGATAGTTTGGCATTTTAGTTCCAAAAATTCAACCGCACACGACATACTTTCGAGCTGAACTGACTCTATAGCTTGGGCAACGTTCGTTTCACTTTATACTTTCGAAATATTTGAAAAACAAATTTTTTTTTAAAAAATTGTAAAGGATTTTCTTCCCTTAATCACCTGAAATCGGTATTTGCGAAGCCTCTTTTTATTTATCTGTAATCTACTCCAAAAACATAAAAATCTATACGTCTATACGAATGAAGAAGTAAAACTATTATTGCATAACAATAAAACCAATGAGAATGCGTATTTCCATGGTAAAGCTACCATTGAAGCTAATTTTAGGAATTTTTTCGCATGTTTTTCGGCGTCAGAGGAGTTTCAATGCCATCCGATGACGAAACAGTTCCTTCGGATTTATTCCCACAAGTTTTAAACTGGCTTCCTCAATGAAAATTTTTCAACTGCCATGTCCCCATTGGCAGTAGCCAGGACAACGATTGATCCCATTCGGGCCATCGTGTTGGTGTTACGCACCAGAAACTCTTCTGACGTCGAAAAACAACCAAAATATTCTTAATAAAAACAACGATTTTAGCAGAATCGTCAGATTGGTTTTGCTTTCAATTCTGCTAAAAGTTCTGCTAAATTTTTGCCGAAAATTTCCTCTGCTAAATAATATTTTTCTATGCTAAATTTAGCAGAATTTCTGCTGAAATGGGAACACTGTACACACGCATCCCACTTAGAGGTCGCGACTATAAAAGGATACAAATAACAAGCAGCAGCAGTATTGACTTTTCGGCATCGGAGCATCCAACAACTGGAGCTTAGGAACAAGTGCAAATCGTCTGATTATTAAAAGAATATAAATATAAACTTACTCTATTTTAAGGGGATAGCTTTGAATGTGTAAATTTACCGCGGAAATTAAATAGGATATTTCTATTATGGAATAACTTAAACCTAATTGTAAGAGAAAGACAATTGTATTAGACCGGCGTAATAAATTCTTTCCGTTTTTAAGGGAAATCCAGAACAAGCCGTACATTGTACGAAGAAGTCGATATGATAAGAATCACAGCTTGCATTTTATTGTCATCTTGTAAAAATTTAATAGAAATACCATGACAATGATTCGCTCTTTGCAACCTCTCATCTCTCTAAACTAGTAATTTCCATGCAATCAAAACGGTTGGGATCAAACCATTTATTGCGAATTAATGCAAACGTATTTCTCTCATATATGCACATATTAATCGAAGTTCGAGCATTTTACCTTGAAATCAGAATCACACTTCTGCTCTTCAAAGTATGTACCTACTTTCTTATGGAAATTCTGTGCTAGTTTCCCAATGAGAACACACTACGGATGGGGAGGTCCATCTCCTTCCAAGACGAAACGATGTAAGCGATAAACTTCAACATTTTGTTCATGAACGCGCTTCGAATCGTGTAACACCCTGGTGCTATCGTGTACAATGTCTTGGAGATTGCTTGCATATAAATTCCCACCCCCACGGTCATTTCACCGCTCGATTTTGTCATTATTATTTTCGTATAGCAGATTGTGTTAGGTCTTGAAGAATTTTTTTTTCTGGACGATAAAAGCGTCGTCGTACGTTTATCGTAATCATCTGTTTGGGCACTTTACGATTTTGCTCATTATCGTTATGATGTCTGTATAGTAGCATCGATGCTCGGCAACCCCATAAGAAAGTGATGAAGCGATTGGTGCGAAGGAACAATTCATTTTTACTTTTATTAGGCTACTCGACCCAACTTGCTTCGGGACTTTTGTCCTTCCTCCCGAGGGTCGTAGTGTGTTTGCCACATCGAAATATTTTGGTTCTTTCATAAGGGAGTCAATCGAAAGATGGAGATGGGGTGGTCTGAGAAAGTCGATTTGAGTAGTCACATTTGACCGATTTTTGTCAAACATTAACTACGAGGTGAACCATGAAAATTGAGTTGACAAGTCAAAAGCGAGGGTAGTAAAATGTGGTTAATGTATGAAGTGATTTCAAGCGTAAAAGATGAGGTTGGCATATAACAATTTAAGGAAGTTATGTGAAGGATGCTTTCTCAATTGCGAGGCATTTATCACTAATGGGAGTGATCTTGGAAATGTGGACATTAATTGGGACCCCTAAGAAAAAGATGAGATTTCCTAGTGGCAGTTTTTGGAGGGTATAAATACATGTTTTTGAGGGCTCAATAAGTTCTGTCTACGGATGAAAATTGGCGATGTGCTATGATAACTGGGACAAAATAATTGTGACCTTTTATCTAAGAATCCAAAAATAGACAATACTGAAATCGACCGGAAAAACCGAACAACCCTTTCGAGTGATATTTTATTCATAGTTTCCACTCGATCCGGATGCGTCTTGGAAAATGTGAATCTATTACGGTCGTCCTAAATGTCACAGGCCTACAGTAAGTCAACAGGATCTTATGGCGAAGATCTATTCTATTATCTCTTGACTTCATTAGCATTCATGGGCCAGACTCTTTGCTCGAATCCAAGGCTAGACCGTAATTTTACCCTCATCATATGTCAATTTGCATAGCTCTTCATGCGTTATGAAGTATGAACATATGTATACGATACGAGTATAGAATGGCGGTTTTTTTTTAAAGAAAAATTTCCATGAGATAGAAAATCTCTACAAAATGCCGACGAAAAGAAAAGCTACGGTAAGGACTGGATGGCAGCAACATCTTATGTTTTATTGAGAGACCAGATCCTGTTAATCTGTCGACTAATTGGATGTGTCGACAGTTTCTTTAGATCTTATAATTGGCGGGGACCTTTTGAAATTATGGCGCAAGTTGGATGGGGGCAAACGAAATACTGTTCCCATATAAGCGCCATTGTTAAGGGATGTTTGCCAGATATGAGAATTTTTAAGAAAGGAGCTTTGTAATGCTAATGTGTTCTAACTGGCTGCAAAACTCTGATGTTGTAACATACTGTACAGCTTGGAAATGGGATTTTCTCAAATGAAATTTTTGTCAAGCTTAATAGGGGTTGGCAAGATTTCTCATCAGCGTTTTCAAGAAAATGCGTGAAGATGTTTTATGTCAGCATATATTTCGGAATATGTGTTCCTTGCTATACATTTGCCGCTAAAAGGCACCGTTACGACAAACGTAGTCGCTGTATGGTTGCGTGATTTTGTAATATACTTGGAAATTACATACGACTCCATCTTTTTTTTTTTAACATCAACATCCTGCTTTAGGTTATGCCATGAAATAATTCACTGCACGTCTTTCATAAGGATTATGTAGCGACATATTTGTTCATTTTAAACTGAAAAGAATGAGATTCGGGAGCAAAATTGAAGTAGTATTTTAGGTAAA
The DNA here is from genome assembly GCA_951812415.1 of Beris morrisii. Lineage (NCBI taxonomy): Eukaryota > Metazoa > Arthropoda > Insecta > Diptera > Stratiomyidae > Beris > Beris morrisii. The sequence goes on from OX638311.1 coordinate 25,498,676, forward strand.
TTTAATATATATTCATGACTGTGAGTTTTAAACCTAGAAAACTGGCGACGAAGAGAACGACCTAGAAAATTTTCGAATTTTTTTTCCTATGCTGAAAGAGTAACTATATTTTTTACATTTTTATGTGTTTTGTCAACCCGGGATTAACCTCTAAGCACCTGCTCAAGGTATCAGGAAAAAAGAGCACTACAGAAATTATCCTTTTACTTATTGGTCTAGCACCCGCGCAGATGTGATTATTTCGACTTTAAAAAGTTGAAATAATCGAAGGAAAGGTAAAGCATTAGAGTGGGCTAATTCCTGGAAGTAAACAACTATTCAATATCTAATCAGACTCAAGACATGCAGGGAAATACGTGTAATCGTATTCAATCCCATCTTTCACTCTTAGGGGATGAATATCGAAAAGTTTGGAAATTGAGTTTTAAGCGATTACATACTCGTAACAAGCCCGTGAAATTAAAAATCAGTTTGATATCTCATTAGTCTCAAAACATATGCTAACCCCTTGAATTGGTTTTGGGGCGATTATAATAAAGACGCATGGAAGTAAAACTCAGTTATCAGATCAGATATCTAATCAATGAAACGAGAAATGTCAGAATTCGTGAAAACGATTATACCATCATCGCACTCATTTTATTGTTGAATATCAAAAAATTCTACAGTTATTTTTAGACGATTATATAAAAAGTACATGTGAAAGTTAAAATCAATTCGGTATCATATCAGACCTAAGAGATATGGCAGAATTCGTGAAAACGTATAAAACACCTTTACGGCCCCTTATGGGTTCAAAATAAAAGAAACCTGAAATAAGTGTTTAAACCATATCAAAAAAAAGTTCGTTGAATGAAAAACCAATTTTATATCGCATCGGACTTAAAGAGATATGGCGGAATTCGTGAAAATAAAGAACAACCTTTAGACTCCTCAAGGGTTGAATACAACAAAATCAGGGTGTATCTGCACAGCTCCTAGAAACCAAATTACATAGATATTTGGGAAGACCTAAGAAATTGGTGAAAAAATTTGCACACGTAGTCTGGGTGGCTTATTGGCTAGAGCACTTGCCTTCGGCGCACCTGGTACCAGTTTCGAATCTGCTTGGCGACAAGTAATTTTCGAGAATGGTATTGGGTGCCGGACAACCAGTTCACTCTGCTGTAAATGAGTACCTGAGTTAAAAATCGGGTTAATAATCACGGACGAGCGTGTCGCTTACCACTTTACATCCTAGTGTTCCGTTGGTGTAGTAATGAAGTAACTCTAGCATTACTTCAAGGCCTAGGCCCAATTTGGGCTGTTGCGCCATTGATTATTATTATTTGTACACCAATGCGAAATTGAAAGTTTTTTATTTAAATTAGTTGTCTAATATATCTACACTAGCCGCGTCGCGCGGCTACGCTCACGTTTGTGTGGTGCTATACTATCGAAACTGCAAGGCCAGCGGTTTCCAGTCTTGCTTCCCTTTGATCCGCCGATCCCTTTGCTTCGTCGCTCCTGTTGTTCCTGTTCCTCCCATTTCTCCCATTGCTTCGTTTCTCCCGTTGCTTCCGTTGCTCCTGTTACTCCCATTGCTTCTGTTGCTCCGTTGCTTCCGTTGCTACCGTTACTCCCGTTTCTTCCGTTACTCCCGTTGCTCCCGTTGCTCCTGTTGTTCGTGTTGCGCGCGTTGCTCCCGTTTCTCCCGTTGCACCTGTTGTTAATGTTCCTTCTGTTGCCTCGTTGCTCCTGTTGCTCCCGTTACTCCCGCTGCTCCCGTTTCGCTCGTTGCCCCTGTTGTTCCTGTTCCTCCCGTTACTCCGGTTGCTTCCGTTTCTCCCATTACTCCCGTTGCTCCCGTTACTTCAGTTGCTTCCCTTGTTCCCGTTGCTTCCGTTTCTCTCATTACTCCCATTGCTCCCGTTTCTCCTGTGACTCATGTTGCTCCCGATGCTTCCGTTGCTCCCGTTTCTCCCCTTGCTCCCGCTACTCCGATTGCTCCCGTTACTCCATTGCTCCGGTTGCTTCCGTTGTTCGATGTTGTCAGACGTGCACACCGAAAACACACGAACTGTCGCTATGAAACACACTCATTTGTTTGTGTCGCTCGCCACCTTTTGTAGCATAGTTTTACTAATACAGATACCTTCGCGGGCATGCGCTCAACAAATCAACAAAGTTTCATCGCAATCGGATGAATGAAATAGGAAGGCATACGGGACAAACAAACAAACAATTAGAGCGCAAGGGTACTAAAATCGCGAAAAAATTGGAAAAATGTCGAAAAAACAATTGTTTTTGATTCGATCGGTACCAAACTTCACAGGAACCATCCCGGGACTATTCTACATGTTTCCTGAAAATTTGATCAAAATCGGTTGAGCCGTTTAGGAGTCTATAAGGAACATACACACATCCATACATCCTCTTTTATATATATACTAGCCTCGTACCGCGGCTACGCTCGCTTCGCTCACGTTGTTCCACCGCTCCTGTTACTCCCGTTAATCCCGTTTCTCCCGTTAATCCCGTTGATCCATTGGTCCTGTTTCTCCCGATACTCCTGTTACTTTTATTGCTCTCATTTCTCCCGTTACTCCCGTTGCTCCGTTGCTCCCATTTCTCCCACTTCTCCCTCCATCCACCATCCCCCATCCTCCATCCACCATCCTCCATCTTCTATCCCCCATCCTCCATCCTCTATCCACCATCCTCCATCCACCATCCACCATCCTCCATCCACCACCCTCTATCCACTATCCACGTCGAACTTTACCATTTAGTAATAGGAACTAAAACACCGAAATCAAACGAACTGCCGCTAAACTACATGAAATACACTCAAATGTTGAAATAACTCGCGTACCATCAACTTTTAAATGATTTTGTTAACGCAGAAACCTTCGCGGACGTGCGTTAAATATATTAACAAAGTTTCATCGCAATCGGATGAATGGTTTAGGAAGTCATACGGGACAAATTAACAATTAGAGCTAAAATCGCGAAAAAAATTTGGAAAAATGTTAAAAAAACAATTGTTAACCATCGCGGGACTATACTACATGTTCCCTGAAAATTTGATCTAAATCGGTTGAGCGGTTTAGGAGTTCATAGGGAACATACGCGGCACATACATCCTCTTTTATATATATAGATATAGATGATAGATAGATTAGGGTGGTCGTTAAAAATTAAATTTTTTCAGTCGCCTTCTAAAAAGTTTCTTTTTTTGTGTGAAAACATGACCGAATTTTTTTTGTGCAATAAATTAAGTTAACACGTACCGCAAAACGATCAAAGTTTTAGTATTTCTCGGTAAATCTGCAGTTTTTCGAAAATATCTCACGAAATATTCAGATTTGACAAAAAATCCATATCAATGATTTTATATGTAATTTAATTTTCTATAAAAAAGGTTCCATCCATTTTTTTTTAAAAATAGTGCATTTATCCTTAATTCACAAAAAAACTTTCGTACCTAGTAACTTCATGGGACCATATCCATTCTGTGGGATATCATTAAACACAGCCAGAATGAACATCCGAATGTGGCAAAAATCGCAAAGTGCCATTCACTGGGACTTGGTACCGGGCAACAGGCACTCAAAGCTTTTTATGCCAAAACACTCGGAAAAAAGAACATCTGATTATCTACAATTAAGCAGATCTCAGACCCGAACCTTAGTGGGAGCTCTGACTGGACATTGTTACATGAGGAAGCATCTCAATAGGATTGGTCTCTCTGAGACTAAAATTTGCAGAATATGCAATGACGAAGACGAAACACCAGAGCATATCCTCTGTGAATGTGAGCGTTTAACTCGCAAAAGGCTTCGTCACTTCGGTCAGGGTTTTATGGACCCATCGGAATTCCTGACCATTCCTCTTCGCAAAATACTAAGCTTCATTGAAAGCGCAGGGATCGAAGAGGAATCATAATCAAACCGGGGGGACGTCACAATAAGCCCAACTGAGGCTGCAGTGACAGAGGTTAACCATACCAACCCCTATTTCCAAATCTATCTATCTATCTAGTGAGAATCAGAATGTTTCGCTTTTCACATTGCACCATACCTTCACCCGTTCTACCCCTATTTATTCACTTGTTAGGTTTGCTCCTAAAAGCGACAACTTAAAGCGTTGCACCCAATCTACCCACTAAAAAAATTTGATCTTAATAGCTCAAAAGGCTATAAGCCGGCGGGCGGCATATTAGTAAGACTACAAACATATTTGTTAAAAGTAAAATAAGGGAAAAATATTCATCACATACGTACATATGTACATTCTTCAAGTCCTTTTTGGAGAAAAACGAACAGATTTTTAAAATTTGTTAAGTTAAAAATCAAAGTTTTATTCAAAATACCTCCGGAAGTATATGACTCACAGAAAACTGTTTAAGAAGTGGGTAGGTGATAACATCCAAGCTCGTTACCTGCGAGCCAGTACGCATCAGGTTCGAGGCATTCAAGCCCCAATACAAAGCTGAAAGTAATTCCATCAGATTTGCTCTAAATAGATAGCTCTAAGCGAAGGACGATGCCTACGCCACCGCAGTAGTCCATACCACCACACCTTATTTAAGCAAATAATTTAAGCAGGGCTTCATATGGTGCATCAGGTTTACACAAATTCCATAACAAAAATGTACAGAACTCATATCCTTTGTCTATAACTTTTGATAGATTTCCATGAAAATACAGTGAAATTTACAACCCTTAATTGGAAAATCCTTTAAGCTGACTTAATACCCTATTATTTCCTCACTGTCCTGTTTATCCGCATCAGTACTGCATGAAATTAAAGTTAGGGTATCGCAATTTCCCGACCAGGTCGTTGTGCCCAATCTCGTAAATTTATTCACTACTCTATGCCATTGTAATTGTAACTTAAAATTGGGTTAGAGTAACTTCGAAATTTCCATTCATCCATTAAAAAAAATCGATTTGATGGGGCCAGATAAATTCTATTTTCCCCGAGGAAAACATACATTGGTTTGTTTTTCGCAAGGGATGAAACATGAAAAATGAAACTTTTTATTCAGTCCTTCTTTCGTCCTTAAAACCAGCTCTCACTGGCAGCTAATTCCTGTCATGAACTATGTTAAGTCAAAGAATTTAATTTTGTTCTCCTTTGTGTTCATACACAGGGTTTCCACCTTCCACCCTTATTTCTTGTAAATTTATATGAAAAATTCTTGCGTCAGTCGAACAAGGAAACAAAAGGAGCAGCGCATCGATTCGCAAGGAAATAGGTCTCCCGACTACATATAAAAGACGAGCATAAACTTTTCCACGTTATAATCGGGATAGGGAAAACTCCTCGACGTCATAGTCCTGTTTGTGTTTTTCCTTCTTAGCGCGCCATTCAAAGTATGTTTTTTATGTTTTGGGCGAAAAATCCACCTCAAATGGTTGGAAAATTGTGAAAATGCCGGGTGCCAAGTGCTGCATTGTACGCATTGCAAATTACTTTTCTCCAATTTTCCGTTGTTGTTGATGATTTGACTTTTCGTAACTGCAGTGCAAAGTTGTTTTTCCGGCACAACGAACATGGAAGGCAGGACTGAGTGCATAGTAGCCAATTTATCCTTACGTTTTCCTTGTACACTTTGTGTAATTTATGGAGAAAAAAATGTTTTCTGTTTGCTGAAAGAAGGTTCTTACAACGGAGGATTATTGGAATGAGAGTATCCAAGTTGGATAATAGCCAGAATAGTGAAGAATGCACTCGACTCTACATCAACGGAAATGTTTACTGGTCAGGGCCATATGCGCAGAATGTGCAAGCTAAGAAATCAAAGGGCAACAAAAACAGAATTGAGCTACTAAACTTTAATATACAGTAGAACCTGAAGAAGTGACCACCTTCCTATCTTGACCACTTCCCTAAAGTTGCCATTTTTTTACGGTCCCGATGTAAATCAGAAACGGATTTTATTTGTTAAATTATTTTTATAATCTGACCAATCGAGTAAAGTGACCAATTTTGCACAGTCCCTTAGGTGGTTACTATATAGAGGTTATACTGTATAGTGAAACCTGCTATTGGATACACTCCATAATCGAACCACCTGGCAATCGGTCCGCACATTATTATGTTCACACATGTTCGGTGTTTCCTGAAAAGGAGATTTCTAAATAAATTTTTTAAAATAAATAACTCATTAGTTATAACGTAAGATAACTTGAAGGTTACATAGAAAACCAACATCCGACTTCTTTTGTCGAGTTGAGTCTGTGTAGAATAATTTTTTCGACGTCAGTACGACGTTTTAATCACTTCCCAAATCAGTCGGTACCACGTCGTATAGACGTCAGGCCAATGTTTCAGGGTATCACTGAGTTGTATTATTAAAGATGGCATTGATCACTTGAAGAACCTTCAATTTTATAAAAATTACACTACTCAGTGTATTTCCAGTGAAAAGTGAAAGGTTGTATCTCAAAGACTTCCTTAGAAGTCTAATTTATTTACCCTTCTCCGAGCAGTAATGATATCACTATATATTAGTTCGTATCAAGTTTCAAGTCCTTAGGTTACCCTGCACCATATTATACTGTACAAAATTATATTGAGATGATGCATGATAGATAGAATTATTCAAAAGAAATTTCCATTATGTCTAACTTCAAGAAAAAATTTCCAATGTTTTTGTAAATATTCAGTGTTGTTATTAAAATTTTTCGTTGCACAACCCACAACTATTTCCACTGCCCAAAATTTTGAACTCACTACGTAAGATTAATAATAGCATTAAATTCCTTCAACTAAAATTTACAGCTTCCTTACACGACTGTTAATTGGGACTGGACAATACTATTCCCTAACGATTGATCTAATTGAATCTGAAGGCAGGTATTCAAAGGAGAAATCAGGAACAATTTACCACAGTCATCAATAATGCCTCACTTAACGAAAACCCTAACTGCCTTCTCAAATGGACCAAGATGACAACTGTCATTAGTTATAGGCCCTTAGACTGCCAAGAAAAAACAGATTTCACGTCCCTTTAAATGGTAGCAATTTTTCGACAATTCTGTCGGAATAAACGGCTTATTACTACACACTACTGGAACTTGAATATAAAATAGGGAACCGTAATAAGATACTACCTGTAAGAAGTAATGAAGTGTAACTTATGGCGTAAAGGATTTTCTAACTGGCATTTTATGACGCTATATGCTGTTCTTATGATCGTACCTTACTCCTTTATGGGTTCTTTACAGATAATATATTACACGTTCTAGAGTCATAAATATTAAAGAGTTGAATACGTGGTGTTTTCTTTGTAATTTATATTGTTGTTACGGAAATTACGTTATTATTAACGTGTGCTTTCAGTGCTAATGATGCAGATTATGACAACTCTGATTTGGTGTTGAATCTGTTTTTGTAATGGAACTTGAAGTATAATGTATGACTGAGAATGAGTACAGTATGCGAGTACATATATAATTGTAGTCAGTTCTTCAAAATGCTCACAAATGGATGAGGTGGTTCAAAAAAGCGTGACTTCCCGATTTAACACCTTCGCACCGACTACTACTACTCCTTAAGAATACCATCTTTAATCTAAAGTGTTGAAGGAGTGAAAATTGTTTTCGTTGATTCAATAAATTTATTTATGAGCCCTCGAAAAACAAAGACAATATTTTTTTTAATTTTTCTTAAAAACACCATTACTGTTCCCTATGTCGTTCTTCCATGACGCCACAACCCAAATTAGGACTTGGTCTCTCCGATAATATTTGTGTGATCAAATTTGAGACTTTACGGTCGTCCCATCTGTAATAGTTAATTATAATTAATTATTTTTAAATTCAAAATTGTAACCGCAAAATTTACCACTTTTTACTGTCCCTTTATAGATAACAGCGCCTCTGGTAGATGATCAAAGAAGAGACAGTCTGAAATTGACACTCGCCCCTGCGTTTTATTCAAAAAGTCAAAGAAGTGTGCTTTCATACACGTTAAAGATTTTTCTTCGAAGATCTTCAACATAATTGTTTTTTCTGGGGATAGGTTATTAGCATACCGTCCAACCCCTTGGGGAAGGGGATGAAAGCATAAGGATTTTTGCGTAATGAGTGTTCTTGAAAAGAAAGAAAAACTGAGTATGGTAAAAAGCGCAGGTCCTCTGGGATAATTTAGACTATCCGCTCACACTAGGCTACCGAGCTATTTATCTCTTTATTTATATGGAAGAGAGAAGGGAATCGGGTATTCGATTGGGAGAAGAACAATTAGGGCTAGCGTATACTGCAGACTAAACAGTTGGGCAACAGTTTAATCACATCGGGCCGCGCACACTATGCCCGATTAAACTGCTTAGTAGAAAAAATCCGAACAGACTAAGCCCATATCGCGCCGCAGAAGAAGAGAAAAAAAAAGTCTGTCCATCCGCTGTATACATATTGTTGTGAGCTAGAAGTTCGCCGCGATTTCAAGTAAAACAATATTCGATTAAACATTGAACAAAAATTACAATCATTTATTCGCTTTCAACAATCAGAAATAATCGCTCTACTGGGCAACGCTTTCCGATTTCATGTCCTACTCGATCGCTTTACAAACACTTTCGCGTAGAACTGGCTGTGGTCCCGCTTTCACTGTAGTAAAACTGATCCCGTACAAGCTCTGCGGCACTTATATCCTGACTACATGATACGAGATATTTTCAGCATACTCGGTTGTATGAGTGGAATATTCGAGTAGTGTGTAGAAGTAAGAAGGATTGTGCAGAATTTTCTATGGTTTTCTCATTGGATATTGAAAGCTGGCTAATGGCATGTTTTTCTCTGGAAACTGATGTCATGATGAATACTGAACAAATGAGTTGTGCGGATTACCAGAGTACAAATATTACAACATACTCGTATATTTTCCTACTACCCTTCCATGCGATCGAGATATCTCTCTATGTTTTGATTTGAAAGATATGCTCTGAATATATTCGCAAAACTATTGTTCTTTAATTTTTGTTGAATTCTATAAAGGTTGGAAAGCGAAACGAGATATTGTTCATTTTTGGATTAAAAGTAGAAAGTAAAACGCTGGCTAGAACCTTCCTTGAATCAGAAAGAGGAAGCGGTTATTGAGGTAAGGATATTAGGTTGAATAATTCTCTTTCGAAATTCCATAGCATTGTGTTTTTTGCATAATAGATTTGATAGTGTTTCGTACGATTCTGTAACCCCTTGTAAGCTTTCCCTCCTACTATATATGTATATTTAATTATTACTGCCACTAATATGTGGACTGGTACAAAGAGAAATTTCTTTTTATTAGTGACCTATCACTTTTTATCAAACTTTTCCACTTTTATTGAAGTTAAACGAAAGAATTTACATTCCATGTCTAAAACGAGATAATACCAATGTTGAGACCATTATTGTTATTCCTCCAACCACAAAAACCCTTACTAACAACGAATGTTCGTTTCTAAATTCCCCAATAATCTTTTAGGTGTTCAGCAAAAAAAACCCCATTTTTCGCAATATGTCACGTTTTACTCGTTTGTCTTATTGATGGCACGACTAAGGATATCGACGATGGAAAAAAAATTAAACTTTTTTTCCACGAAAGGATATTTGAATATTTCGTCGGTGTCCTTTATTTCAAGATGTTCGAACAATACGCTTGAGACCACTAAACTTAAACTTTTGTAATAAAAAAATGCTGAAAACTTGGACCGAAACAAAAGGACAAATATCATGAAATTGTCATGATGAACATTTAGAGAATTGTGCAAGATACAATCAGTATTTGGCTAGGACAGGGTTGTTGAGAGTTGGAAATTCAACTTTTGTGGCAGCATCTGGAAAGTGGTGAAGTTTGTGGTCTGACATTCTGAAAACCGGTAGATGTTAAATTCAAACATTAGCAGGTCTGAAAGCATTAGTTTAAGATCGACCTTGGTCATAAAAGAACATATTTAAAAAAAAATGATTTTACGTGTGTTTGAAAAGAATACCATCATTTTTCGTAAAAGGTCTGACTGTGTCTTGTAATACTGCTCTAATAGACTCGCTTGAATCGCGATTGGAAGAACGTAATTTTGTTGTCGAAGCTTCTTTTCTGTGAGACACATCCAGAGTTAAACATCCAGTAATGGATGAGGCTTATTCGCTAAACAGAGATTTGACACTTTTTACATTTTAACAGAGAATTTGAATGCTTCTTAAATGGTCAAATTACTCTTGTAGGCTTTACTACCATCTGTCCAAAGATTGTTTATAAGGGAAAATTAAAATTTGATACTACAAGATGACAACGATCCAAATCATAGAAGTCAGCTTTGTACAACGTAGAAATAGGCAAGAATTTTACCAGTTAGCTTCGTGGTAGCGGTGTATCTTTTTATCACCTCGAGACAAAATCCACTTTATACATACGTGCTAGAAGCCACCTCTTCCTTCAATATTGCCGTCTTTTTCACTCCTCGTTAACGATACCAGATAGTTACTACTAAATTACCTGGAATACTACCAGTGAATATACCCGTTATGACTACTAAATAAGCCACGCTGTATACCTATTGGAAAATCTTATGACGCAGAACACCAAATAAAACTTTTTCGAAGCCGGATGGCGAGTGTAGGGTGTAGAATAGTGAATTTAATTACCGCTTTCTTACAGGGACTATGACGAACTGGATTGACCGTCATATTCATCAGTTTCAAATGTCTTAAATAATATTTGAGCATTGATAAATTTCAAGCTGTGAATGTCAGCAGTTATTTCCACATGTTCGAAAAAAACCCCTTGTCGATATCCTGCGCACGGGCCTGTGATGAAGGCATCATCCAAAGCAAATACGCTAAACAGTTCAAAAAAGGATGCATAGTCCTTATCAATTTTAAAAAATCTCTCTTTTTCATTGACAATAAAACACATGTCAGTATCATCGAAACTAGTAACAGTTGCATATAAACCATCTGAGGATAACTTCAATTTAAAATATTTTCGTTTCAAAGCGAGTCCTTTTTGTCTTCGAACACGATGTATGCATTTTATGTTTTTCGTAGAACGACGTACTCGAGATAATAGAGAGAATTGGATATGGGGGATCTAAACATTTGTTCATTCGACGTCCTTCTGGATTAAGGCGGTCAACCAGTGAAATCCTGAAAATTGAATAACAGTTGTGTGCTGAAACGATTATAGGGATCATCTCCGATTTACGAGAGTTTATTCACCGTCTGAGGTGTTTTTGATGTTGTTATTTTCACATCAGTTTAATAGAGTTAAGCTTTTGCACAAACGTTTATTTTTGGACTCACGAAGAAACACTTCAGTAAAACTAACAATCATTCTTCACCACAAGAAGACTATGAATCTGTTCCAACAATTCCATTCCATTTCACTCATAAACGTCTTTAACAGGGCATAACCTACTAAAGTTTGAAAATAAATCGGCTCACTCCTTCGATTAGCCTAAATAAAAAATTTTGTACTTTGTATCTTGTGTTATGTATCAGGTATCTTGTGTTATGTATCTTGTATCTTGTATCTTGCATCTTGCATCTTGCATCTTGTATCTTGGATCTTGTATCTTGTATCTTGTATCTTGTATCTTGTATCTTGTATCTTGTATCTTGTATCTTGTATCTTGTATCTTGTATCTTGTACCTTGTATATTGTATCTTGTATCTTGTATCTTGTATCTTGTATCTTGTATCTTGTATCTTGCATCTTGCATCTTGTATCTTGTATCTTGTATAGTGTATCGTGTATCTTGTATCTTGTATCTTTTATCTTGTATCTTATATTTTCTATCTTGTATCTTGTATCTTCTATCTTGAATTCTGTATCTTGTATCTTGTATCTTGTATCTCGAATCTTATATCTTGAATCTTGTGTCTTGTATCTTGTATCTTGCGGCAATTGGTGCAGATTGGCGAACCGGTGCAATATTTGTGAAGTTATGAAAACAAAAAATATGTGGTTGTTCTTTTCAATTGCTTTGTCGGAATTTTCACACATCTTCAATTCTGACGCGCAATGGGTTCGATAAACAATAGATACAACGACAAAATTAAATATTACAATGTCCTTTTAAATTCTAATATTTTTTTTCGTAAGTATTCAACTATTTATCATTCTACCACCCATTGACAAGCAAGAATTTCATAGAATCCCACCAAGAACACGATATTCGAACAAACATGAAAAGGACACTTCTCAACGATTTCTGGTATGCCGTGAAATTCTACAATTTTTGAGGAATTCACCAAAGCTAAATTTTATTTATACCTATCCGAAGAGAAGTAACTTTCTTTCGAAATTCCGAGAATCTCGTATCCAGTCGAGAAAATATTTTGTATCTAACGAAAATTGCTTGTTATTGGAATTTCCATGGACATTTTATCGTCACATTGCTATCCTAGGTAAATGTAGGACTTTTCGGAGCGAAAGATAAAAAAAAAATATGAACAACCTTCAGAAGGATCAATAAATTCCATTTAGTCGGTGAGGTAGTAACAAGACTTATATAAATTCCAACTTGGATTTAGAGACAGAATGTTCGAAACACCTTCATGATTAAATCGTTATACACCTGTTGCCATACAAAATAGTTGAGGGCTCAGAAATAGGATCAATTTAATTTCAATAGATAGGATAAACTTAGCCTTATTTAATTCAAAATAAATAGCTTCTACTAATTCGTCTGTGTCTTTCCTTTTGTAGATTAGAAACTTTACCCTTTGTTCTGTTGCTCGGATGCACCTTTTCATCCCCGATACTAATCTTATTCTTTATAATTTGAATTTTGAGACGAGAACCTTCTGAAATGGCAATTTTCCGTCCTTAATTTCTAACTAATGAAAACCCCTCTATAATGTACCTGTTCTGAATAAAGGATAGCCCGTATCCGACGATTTTGAGAATCGGTGGTTAGGATAAAATATTACCCTTGGTAGAGGACTTCTCTACTATAGATTATAATCTAAAGTTCATTTTCCTATAGTTGGAATGAATTTCTAGATGAAGTCGTTTTTCATTTGGCGGAAAACCATTTGAAACACTAAACCATGTCGTTATTGTCTTAAGCTGCGATTGGAAGAGTGAAGGATAGATTTTCAAGTCGAATAAAATGGTAGCTGCATTTGTTTCCATTACGTGACCAATGTAATGGCAAATTGCATTTGTGTAAGAGATTTAAGATGGCTTATTTAATTTTCTGTAAGATATCCTCGAGAAGATTAAGGAATTACTTTGTGGCGATAAGATTGAAGAGATCGTTGCTCCATCTGTAATGCTTTTCATCTTAGAAGAATTTGGGGCAGTAATTTGACCGTCTCTTCATTGAATTGATTCTGTTGGTAATGGCATTTTATAATTATTACTGAGACTCTTTTATTTAATGTTCAATAACTAAAAACTATTCCTTCCATTCGAGTGAGAAACATTTTATATTTGCTATCCCCGTACACCTTTGGCTTCCATGACTCGTTTGTCCTCCTACCTGATAGCAGTGTCATCCGTTATTCACAATAGATATTACGCTTCCTCGACCAAGCTAATCGCAGCTTTACCATGCTCTACATTGGTTGGCGTCTAGGGTATATGATGATCGGTTTAATTGGTTGTTTCTTCTGTGTTTATGTTATTTCGGGCTGTTGCTGTCTCTTGACTATTACAGAACTCATTGCTTTGTTGATGGGCAGGACGAAATTAAGGAAAGGGTTGTACGTTTGTACGTGCTTTAAACAATTGTTTTTAATAAGGCGGTAAATTTCGAGTTCTGACCGCTATATATTTCTAACTGAAAACAAGCTGAAACAATTTCCGCTAAAATTACGTACTAGACATTCGCAGTATGAGTCTATGGTTGATGTGGTTTACGTTTAGCTTTTTAAAAGTCGATTTTTTTTTATATACGAATACGCTCCACTCTTAACGCTCGGATCGCTATTTTGCTCTAGCAAAGCCAGCTATACATTTTAGCACCCTTTGCGAATATTAAAAACGTGTCACGACTGTGGATGTGAGATTTTCCGTGAAGAATTTAATTAAAGAAATCCCAGAGCCCGACGGCAGTCTTACGGCTCCCATAAACTCAAGAATTTCTATTTTCTAATAGTCGCGATTCATCCGGAGTAGACTGTTCTATTGATTTCTTGAAGGTTTATTTTTTCCCGACTCCGTGTTAAGTGACTTTGAGATTAAACTAGTAGAAGAGAAAGACAACGAGGCCATATAATTGAGAGATCTGCAATTAAGAAAATTGAAGAATAGGAAAGTTTTTGCACTGTCAGTGTTTTGAAAAAGTGCGGCGACTGGAACTGTAGTCAGTTTTAATAGGGGATAAGAATATTTTCGAGCACTTTCTTGTGTCAGGTGAGATAACGAAGAGATGAACTTGAGTGGTCTTTGTTGGTGTCTTTTTGAGGCGATAATTTCTTGCTTTAAATTAAGTTTGATTACTCGTTGGAGTGTGTATTGGCTCATTTCGAATTGTTGGTTGGATGTTATCGCATGCAATTAAATTTTTAGCTAAAAATAAATCAAAGCTTTTAATGAGATAGTATACCACATTTTACTTCACTATTAAATTTTTTTGTTAAATACATATGTGTATTTTTTAATGATGGATGATAAGAAATACATGTATAAGATGTTTTGTATTTTCGATAAGCTTTTGTTTCAAGATATTTGTCCGGTTGTTCGCCATTCAATTTGTTTATTTGACGCCGAATATTGCAAGACGGTGATTGCAAATTTTTAGTTGAAACGTACATAAGTACATAAGTAAGGGTTAAGGGTAGTACCAATAAACTTATCATTGAATATGAACATGTAGATCCTGAAAGATGTCCGTCTGTCCGCCGTAAGCAAAAGCGTTTCAAGGCTCGTAGCTCACAAATCCGTTAAGATATATAGTTCACATCTTTTTGGTGGATGAATGCCTTTAAGTGATAACTTTGTGTGGAGAAGGGGTGGAGGTGTGAGGAGAGAGGTGGGGGAAGCGTTTTAGACGAAAAAGTTTGGTTTCTATATCTCAGGAACCGCTTATGCCAGAAAGTTGAAACTTATAATTACATTAGAGAGATGATAGTTAGGTTATGGTGGCAGCCATCCAAACTAAGGATCGACTCACTTAAGGTGCTCTTACACGAGTTATTAAAATTGCTCAATATTCCTTAATTTTGACCTCACGAAAATAAGATAATAATAAGAAGGCGATGTGGATCAACTTTTCATCAATTCGTTGCTGAATTGTGATGAGCGATATTAACCAATATCTAGCAATTCGGCAATAAGGGCTTAAACGACTAATTCAGTATATGAACAACACGAAAGTAAACTTGACAATAAAATCTAAAACTTAAAATAAAACTTGAAAATATTTGAATTCCAAGCCATTATAACACGAAACTTGACAAATAAATGCAAAACTCAAAACAAAACTTGACAATTAAATCACCGAACGAGAACAATTGCTCGGAATTTTCCAAGTTAGTGGAAATACAGCAACAATAACGCGAGCAATACCAGCAATCTATGAAAACATTGCCACATTGCCGAAATATTGCCGCAACTAGCATGATATTGCCCTGTATCGCTCCACTAGTTTTGGCAATAGTCGTCGGGCAATCAATTGCTTGAAAAATTGCTCGTGTCAGAGCACCTTTGGACCATTCGGTTGGTCCATTGTGATGATATGATAGTGAAGCCGTTGCGAAAAAATAGCCGATATGGGTGAATTGCTGGGGAGTTTGGGGCGAAAAACATTGGACTACGATAGAAAAAATTTTGTTTGTGCAGTATGTATAATTTTTTTCTGGGGGCAGTGGAGCGCGGAAGTAGGGAGATAACAATTTAAAAAAAAAAACAATTTTTATATTTCAAGAATCGTTTCAGATAAGGTTTTATTACAACTATTTCCACTTCAAAAAGAAATCTGTTCAGAGTAATTGCTTTTTACCAACAGCAACATCTGATGCTTAACATTATCAATTCCTTTTTTCTTGAAGGAAAATTGACCTTAAGTGGACAGCGTCGTCTGTTTACCAATGAACAAAAATTTTTCCTTGACCATTTCTTTTCTCTAGAAGTCGGTACAGGAAAATTTTCCAATAGCATTTCTTGACCATTTTTTTAAACTAAGTTTTTATAAAGGAACAAAAATTTTTTGACTCTATCATACCGACCTTAAAGTTATAAAGTTTCGCGATAGTCCGTTCAATAAATTAAGAGTGGCAGCAAAAATCCGTTTAGTTTTCTTGGATTAAGTTCTCAACTGAGTAAACTGAGAAAACTCAGAAAACTTCAAATTAATCGATAATTTTGTTGTTTGTTCTTATACAATTTTAATTCAATTTTTCTTGTAATTTTTCGTTCTCTTTCTAATGAATAATTACTTCCGGAACTTTTTCCAATTTTCGTCGTTGTAATAATTGAAAACTCTGAAATATATATGTAGGTATGTTTAAAGAAAATGTAAAGAATTTAGTCCTGTGAAAAAAAGTTAGAAAATGGAGTTTCGGATTTAATTATCTTTGATTATTTCCTTTTCTGGAGAAAATGCACCTTCTTTACCTTAAGCTGAACTGAAAAGGAATTTGTTTAAGGTGAAAGTAGATAGTAGATGGTGTATCTGAGGTACAATCAAAATGTGGTTAGTTATTTTTGTGTGATTTCAAATTTTTAAATTTTTTCAGTTATATGGTATTGCATTTTTTGGATTATGTTCCGTCATGACTTTATCTGTATTTTTAACTGATACAAGGAAGCTAACAATTAAGATGGGATACCCATCACTTTGGATAGCTTAGGAAACCCTTAAAAAATAGTCAGAAGGTCTAGACCATGTAAATAATTTTATTTCTTATTATTTAGAAGAGAATTCTTATAAACCCGAAAAGTTTTTGTGAAATTTTGGAATTCATGTAGACGGTAGAGCCATTTATAGATGATTCTTATTTGTCTGGAAAGTTTGAGGACTGAAAATAAGAAATTCTAAATTTAAAGTGAACAATATTCGAGTACACCCGATTTTGTATGGCTTATAAGAATAAACGTTTTTGCAATGCAGAATTCTGTCTGAATGATTTTTTAAAAGTAAATTAGCCGAAACGGAGTAAAACCTAAAAAAGGAAGAATTTTCTAAAGATTTAATTTTTCACTTGTTCATTCGGCTCCTTTGAAATAAAAAAGAAACGCAATTATTATTTCCAAACACACGGAATTTCATTAAAAAGGTGTTTTCGATATGTACACAGTAAAAAAAATCCATTGAATTTTACATCTTTTGGATAGTAAGCAAATATGCCTCACCTTTTCAAGTAAATTTACATTGCGATGTAAATAGTCAATTTGAATTTAATTTTCAATTTTCGGTCAGTAAATTTCAATTTGCGATCAGTAAATTTCAACTTCGAAAGCAGCAAATTCACTGGATATTCTCTTGAATTTACACTCTAAAAAAAGTTAATAATTTGCACTTTTGATACACTTATTTCTACTTCTAACATTATTTCTTACTTACTTACTCTAAATAAAACACTTGGCGAACTCGCGTATCAATTCTGGTTTTGCTGCCTAGGTTTAGCGCGCGCAGCCACTGCGCCACCGGAGGCGTTTAATTTTCATTTCAGTAGAAAACAAAATCGAACGAAGCGTTCAACTTCGTAGTTTACATGAAAAGAACGTAATTTTCAATTCATATATAGTATAGTTAATTTTACACGAAATATTGCGTAATTTTGTGAGACTTTTTATGTATGGAAAATTGTACGGTTCAGTTGAAAAGTACATGAATGATTTACCAATACCAATAACCAAAAATGGGTACTTTTACTTGAAAAAATTAAATATACTAAAAATTTCAAGAAAAATTGGATTGAAAATTAAATTTTTTTAAAACAGAGTACCCTTACTGCCGTAAAATGATATATCTATAAAACTAATAATTGGAAACAACATTTTCGAGCTTGTTTATTAGGAAATCAAGTTACCTTTCATTTAAAGCAAGCGTCAATATTGTACCTGTACCCAAACTTGCAAAATTTACTTCAAAACACAAATTTTTGCGACTGTGACAAATATTTTTCAGCAATGTAATTTTTCTCAAAGAACCCCATTATTAAAAAGTTATCTTAATTTTATTTTTTAAGTGCCATATTATTAGCTACAAAAGTTGCATAAATTTCCACATTTTAAGTCCAAATTTGCGCATTCTCCAGTTATAAATGCGCAAATTTGGACTTAAAATGACATAGAAGGGGATTGCCTTTTTATGTGGGGTGTTACAGTAGAGGAAAATCAAAATATGAGCCGCTATATTTGAAAGTGGTATAAGTTCATTTTTTCATACATTGAGATATTTAAGGTTTTACGTTTAAAATAATTTAAAAATATTGGTAAACGGTAATATAATTCGGGTGATGTTTTGACACTATAAACCTGTTAAATTTTATTATACAATATAAATTATTAAAATTGTTAAAGAAAATAACCGATTTTTTAGCTCCAAATGGACTTATACCACTTTCAAAAATAACATATTACTCGTATAAGGAATAAAAACAAGAGGAAATTGAAGTCCATATTTTTTATTGATATTGACTTTATTAAAATGGATTTTTTAATGTAAAAAATAATAGTTAAAATGAAGATATGTAAATTCACGAAAAATCAAGTTTATTAAGAATTAATTTCAGTTATATTAGAAAAGAAGATATAAAAATCTACTTCGTTAAGATAACTAAAAATAAAAAAAATATATTTTAAATTTATTTCTCCTTTACTCAAGTATTTTCTGTCTGGATTGTGAGAACGCGTGTAATGGACTTCATAGTGTGGAAAACTTTGTATGTTATTTTTTAAGGCAGCAGTTCTTCATCACTCTTTCTGCAAGATTTTTTCATTTTTCCACGTAAGGCTTTTCCTAATACCTTTGCTTTGAGAGTACTATGTATTCTTCCTATAGATATATCAAACGTTCCTATAAAGAACTGCAAAGCTTTCCTTTTTCAATTTTAAAAAATATATATAACTACAATCTCTGGCTGATCCTTTACAATATCTACGTCGTCTTCTTTTTATTGGCGTACGATGAGTAGATGCACACAAGAATGTATTTTGTTTCTTTAAATCCCCCATTTTCCAAAAAAAAAATTAAAGAGGGATATGCGATCTTCCTCTGTAACACGATTTTTGCACATTTTCACACATTTACAATCCTTATTTTTAAATTTCTTTGCAGAAATAATATTTCCAGTTTTTGTATAATATTTTTCGCCTTTATTTCTTTTGAGTTTCCTAGTCTTCTGATCATTATTTTCATGATGTGATTGAAAATTAGTAACGTTGTCTTCGTCAGTGCTTGAATCTGTCAATTGTAAAATTCTAATCCTCTTCTTAGTTTGGAACAATCTTGAATTAATATTGGTGAAAACGCTATCATCATCTGAATCAAAATGTCGTCTTTTGCTATTCCCGCGACAAAATTTATTACTCTTACTTACCAACATCACTATCAGACAAAATTGAGATATTGTCGTCTTTTTGATAGTTATGTGAACTCATTGTAATAACTGTATAAAATATTATCCATCTAAAACTGTGATTCTGTGTTTTAATAACAATTATATTAATATTCCCGCTGCAATCAATTGATTGGTGTTTTTTGTACTAATTAGTACGAGGAACATTGGTACTAATTAGTACAAGGAACACCAAATAGTCGAACTTGCGAAATAATACTAAACAAAATCAGTGAAATTACTTCTTACTACACTATAATACCGTAATCTTGTTTACGGTGCCGTTTTTAAGGCACTAGCTAATATCTGCTAAAGGACATAGTGTAGTGGCGTTTAACGATATTTTAAATTTTTCTCGTTAACTGAGTATTATTTTCGCCACTGTCAATTTAACTATTATTTTCAGACTACTTTATGGATTTGTTTTAGTTTCAATCGAAGTCGTCATCGAATTCGTGCAAAATAAAATGAATTCGATTTTTCTTCAGTCCAACACTATCAGTTGAATGAATTACAACTTGAAAATTAATCATTCGATTATTAATTATTTTTAAACAAAATAAGATTCATAAATAATTTTGAATAACTCTTTCAATAATAAAATTTTTATCAGTTTATATTTTTTTGGAGAAATTTAACTTTTTACAAAATTAAATTGAATTTGATTTTTAAAGTTATGTGCAATTCTAATAATATATTTATCAAATGTTGTTAAAAAATCAAAATATAATTTTAATTTAATTGATACGGGTTTATTTAATTATTGGTTCATCGAATAATAAATATGTATATGTCAAGAAGAATTTAAGAAGAGGTTATATACGACAAGACCTCCACAATAACACACTGAAGTCAATTAATAATCAATCAAAATCAATAATAATTGCAATTTGAAAGTTTAAAACAACTATCATTATTAAAATGGACTTATTCCACTTTAAAAAAAATATTTTTGCTATAACATTTTATAGCTAAAATTCATTTGATTACTTTATCAAGAAATCGTGCTCCATTGAATGTTTGATTATAAATATAAAAAGAGGATATCAATATCTTACTAAAATTACCATTAACTAATTTTTATCCAAAAGTGGACTTATACCACTTTAAAAAAAACGGTTCATATGTTCGTATTTTTGTATATTTTCAAGTTATCGTACAAATCGTGTGATAACATTAGTAGGGATTAGTAAACCGATTAAGTTTAAAAAAAAATGTATGTATAAAATTTAAATAATTTTGTGGAAGGTTGACTTTGGGAATAAAAGATTTTGAAAACAAATTTTTTTAAGCAAACAAAAAATTTCGAATAGTGCTTTGCCAAGAATAACACATCTACTTTTAATTTAAGGGTAATTGATTAAAGGTAGGAAATAAAAAGTATTTTTTTGCCGTTACTTCCTCAACTCTTCCCATTAATACGACAATTACTAACGAAAACAGTTAGTTTCTTTTGTTGAAAATAATAATAATTGCATTAGATTGTAAATAATGATTTCGAATCCTCCGAGAGAATCTGGAAATCACCTACAACAATGCGCTGAGTTTTTCCATAATTACATGTACTCGTTCGTACATTATTAATGATTTTGCAAAATCACTTTAACGTCCGAGTGTGTTTTTCTTCTCAACTTTTACCCATCGTTTTTAAACAATGCTGACATGCAAGTGACCAACGACTACTAATTTATTTAGTTGCTAATTATATGAATTGCTCATTTACTTTAGCTTTTTGCTTTCTGTAGAAAAACTAAATAAAATTAAAAGAAAAATAGAGAAAGAATTGTTCACATATTTTCCATGTAGTTCAGTCATAGAAGGCACTCGACCGTGCAATTACGGCATTAAATTTGCTCCGATTCCGACAGAACGCTAGCCGAGGCCCTCCACTGTAATGTTTCACTTTATAAATTTTAGATAAAGCTAACAGCACCGACAGCATTACGGCGAGTACGCTACAACACTTTCGTAAATCTTGATCGCCCGGACTATAGAACGTTGTGACGAATTTTCGCCAGTGGTCAAAGTCTCACGCGTACGTAGTTTAATAATAATATACAAAATAATAAAATAAAATTATTAAACTTCATAAAGTTGTTAATAGTATGACGCAGAAAAACAGCCAGTAGAGTTCCCAACGGCTAGTGAAATAGTTCATAAGGTGTATTCACTAGTGAAACACACTAAGTTCAAACTATTGAAGCTGATTCAAAAAGCTAAACGAATGGAGCTCAGCTATTTCCTCGGAATTGTGCTGTTCGCGTTCAAATTCGGCCAATTTTCTAGTGCAGAAGCAGATTGGTGGCAGAATACGATCTTGTATCAAATTTATCCGCGATCGTTTAAGGACAGTGATGGAGATGGTGTTGGCGATTTGAGAGGTACGTCCGGCGATTTTTCAATTAAGATCAACAACAATTTAATAGAAACTTATTTCAAGGTATCATATCGAAGCTGGGCCATTTAAAGGAGAGTGGAATACAGTCGACATGGCTCAGTCCAATTTTCAAATCACCAATGTTCGATTTTGGCTATGATATTTCCGATTTTATGGCTATTCAAGAGGAATACGGAACAATGCAAGATTTCGAGGCCTTAATTGAAGCGGCTAATAAATTGGGTGAGTAGGTTATTTTGATACAATTCAAAATAAAAATAATAAAAATTGTCATCAAAACTGAGGGTTATACACAATTGTGAAAATACGCTATTAAAATTACTTTTGGCCCAAATGCCATCAAATATTCTTTGATTAAAAAAAGATTTTTTGTGCCAGATCAGTCTGCAGGTACTTTATAACTGCAGAAGATGCTAGAAGCCTAGTATTAAGGCTGTAGGTCACTAAGGGTATAACAAGTTGAAAAATTTTCGCTGGCTAGTTGAAAATATGCGTTTGAACGACGTTGAAAAGTTTCCTCAAACGATCAGATGATCCTTGTTGGGACTATGAGCCTACAGTCAACTTAGTTTTTGTTTCAGGAATTTCCATAAAGTTATGACAAACTTGCTGCATTTCTTTGAAGATATCCTCTCCATTTACCATACACTGATAATTTTTTTGCCTCCTTCTCCGTACGTCTCATTCTCCGTACGCCACTTACTAGTATATCTACATATACCCACAGTGTTTCAAGTTTCCAGCATAAGCCGTTACAGAGATAGGAAAAACACCTTCACTTCTGTACTAACCACCGCTATTAAAGGGTACGTGCCACCACCAATTCCAAGTTTCAACTTTCTATCTTAATCGGTTTTCGAGATACAAAAATCGGAATGTTTTCCATTTTACCCTCTTCGACTTCCACTCCTTACACCCCCCCGACTCCGAAATTTTTTTTTCTGCTAGGGGCTTTTCAGGACTGAATTTCATATAAATTCTAAGATCATATCTTATTCAGGTCTTGATATGTGAGACTTAACTTATTAGAAAAATTAAACCTATGACCTCTGGTACTAGGCTACTAATCTTTAAAAACATATTTCATAAATTTTCTAGGCATTAAAATAATCTTGGATTTCGTCCCGAACCACACATCCGACCAAAGTGAATGGTTCAAAAAGTCGGTCAAGCGTGAAGATGGATACGATGATTTCTACATTTGGCATGAAGGAAGTGTAGATGATGACGGGCAACTTCAAGCACCGAACAATTGGGTAACAAATAGCTTCTTAAATTTTCAACAAGTCCTTACCATCCACATACACAAACCTTTCAAGGTCTCTGTATTCGAAGGATCAGCCTGGACATGGAATCAGGAACGTGGCCAATACTACTTCCATCAATTTACAGCCGCACAGCCTGATTTGAATTTTCGAAATCCGAAAGTTCTTGAAGCGATGGACAACGTATTGCAGTTCTGGCTTGCGAAAGGTGTTTCCGGATTTCGTGTGGATGCTGTTAATCATTTATTTGAAGTCGAAGATTTGCGTAATGAGCCGCAAACAGGACATCCGAATAATCAATCTTATGCGTATCTGCATCATTACTATACAAAGGATTTGGTAAGTGGAAAATTCGTCGAAATTGGTAGGTTATTAATAACTGAATGGATCTACTTTCAAGCCCGAATGTTACGAAGTGATTTATCATTGGCGTGAATTATTGGAAGAGTACCAGAAGTTGAATGGTGGTGACTCGAGAATTATGTTGACCGAAGCTTACGGCAATATCACTGCAACAATGGACTATTACCAGAGTGCCAGTGGTCGAAAAGGATCCCAAGTTCCGTTCAACTTCTTACTGATCACCGATCTTACTAGCAATTCAGATGCTAGGGATTTTGTTTTCAACATTCAGAAATGGCTGTCTTACATGCCGCCGAAACAAGTTCCGAACTGGGTACTGGGTAATCACGATCAGGCTAGAGTTGCTTCCCGCTACGGATCGGAACGGGTTGATGGAATGAACATGCTGTTGTTGAC
This sequence comes from Beris morrisii, assembly GCA_951812415.1. Classification (NCBI taxonomy): domain Eukaryota; kingdom Metazoa; phylum Arthropoda; class Insecta; order Diptera; family Stratiomyidae; genus Beris; species Beris morrisii. The sequence continues at coordinate 25,522,582 of OX638311.1, forward strand.
GCTGCCCGGGATTGCAATCACGTACAACGTGAGATTCCCTAGGGAGTGCAATTGAAGCAGCTATGTTAAGGTATCCGCTTTCGTCTTTCAGGGTGACGAGATCGGGATGGTCGATCACAGAGACATAACATGGGAACAAACACGAGATCCAGCTGCACGACGATCTGGATTTTCCGAAGATTTCAAGGAGCTTTCAAGAGATCCGGTCAGGACACCATTTCAATGGGACGATTCTAAAAACGCAGGTATAGTTGATGTATTTTTCTAAACAAGTCCGCGAATGACTTGGTTTTTCGCCGATCTAAAACTAGGTTTTTCCGACTGTAATACAACTTGGCTGCCGGTTCACCCCAACTACGAGAACTTAAATTTGGCCAAACAGAAGTCAGTCGAACGGAGCAATTACAAATTATACAAACGTTTGTCAGGCTTACGTCGACATGCCACTCTACAAAAGGGAACATTTGTGCCGTTGGCCCTAAACAGACAGGTCTTAGCGTTCAAGAGGTAAGTTAATTACCCTTAAATTAATTAAGTTCCAGAAATTTTCTATATATGTCTGATGAAATTGGAAATACTCACAGGGTACTCAAAGGAGACGACACGTTCGTTACAGTGATTAACTTTAGCGATTCGGAACAGATTGTTGATTTAGAGCTCCTGGGCGAATTACCTGAGACCATGATTGTTGCTGCAGCTGGATCTGCCTCTATTTATCGTGAAGGGTAGGTGATTCTCAATGTTGCATTATTTTACCTTTATGTTTGATTTGTTTGTTCCTCGCTTTTGTTCTGTTTGTCTGTTTTTGGATTTGTGCAGCGACAAGTTGAGTACGGACAATTTGAAATTGGGAAAATTCGATACTTTGCTCCTTGCGACACGAATGCTCATGATGGAGAACGGAAGCCTTTAATGGATACGACCTTTTACTCTTACGTTTTAAATTTAAATTGTTTTGTTTGAAAATAAAATTTTTGTTTATTTGTGTTGTGATTCTTTAGGCTTCTGTTTATTGTTAAAAAAAATTTTTGTCAAATTTGTGCAGTCTGGTTTGCAATGATAAATGTATGACATAATTTAATTTACCTTAATCTTGCGAGCAACTCCCAGACTTATTTGAAAAAAAATAAGTTTGATGCATTCAGACAAGATCGGTCATACACAGACTCGGCTACGATACAGGAATAAGCCTTGACACGTTGAGTTTATGAGACATAAAATGGGTGATATCTACACACTGCATTTAATTGCTGCATGCAAATGTCCTCGAGAAATTTGTACACATTTCGCCAGAAAACTGAAATTTCCAATGATGGTTTATGAACATAAGAAACTGCCTCATCCTCGACTTTTTTGGGTATTCTTTAAACATCGGAAGTTCTTCTAAACAAATACCTATACCAAAACAGTTTGCGGTAAGATAGGTCACAAATCTTCTATTCTGTACAACTTGTTTTTAATAGAAGATAAAGATCACATGACTAAATATTGACTATATCTGATCACTTCTTTAATAGACTCCATACAAATATTTATTGAAAACTAAAACCTATTCCTTGCGAGTCCCGATCAAATGTGATCCAAAATCAAAACGGAACTTTCCACTTTTTGGGTATACCCGCGCGGGATATATGTTCTTATAAAAAATAACGATTATCGATAAAACAAATTTTTAGGCGTTTAGAAAAAGCTCGTATATGTAAAAACCCATTCGATTTTTCGTAAGACCTGAGGAAAAAAATCGAAAATCTGGGTTTACGCGTTTCGGACTTCAACTGAAAAAATCTGCTAACAGTCTGGGCACAACTTTAATATTTTTTGGGTAGAAGTCCGAAACGTGTTTAATACTGAGATGCGGTGTAGGTCACTATGCGACTGATAACCTAAAAAATAACGTACCAAATAGCCTCCTGGTTATTCTTTAGGTTATCAGTCTCACCGCATTACTCCAGCTCTGTACATCAATAAAATTTTGAACTTTTTTTTTGCTTTAATTACTCCTGTAGTACTTCTATATATATATACTAAGTTTCAACTTTCTAGCATACGCTTCTTTTGAGATATAAAAAACCACTCCCACCTCCGTACTTTGCTACCTCTATCAAAAATTTTATTTTTCTAGGTTACTTGTTCAGTGACTCTATATAGTCTATATAGGTATCTATATTTTTAGCTTTCTATGCTTTGCGGTTTTCGAAAAATAAAAATCAGAATTCTTTTCGTTCCACCCCCTCCCACCGTCACCCCCTTCGCCATTACCACCAAAATTTTTTTCCTTGCTAGAAGTCTACTGGGCCTAACTCCTGTAAAATTTCTAAGATAATATCTGGTACTGTTCTTAAGATATCAAAATTAATTTTTTAAAAATGGTTATCCACTTTCGTACTCCACCTCCTCTCTCAAAATGTTTACATTCACTTGTGATCTTATATACAGAAACTAAATTTCATCTTCCTGGTATAATTGGTTCGGAAGATATTGTAATCTGAAGTTTTGGAGTGTAGGGGTGGGACACTCCACTTCCCCTCTTAAAAATGTTAGCCCTTGGCTACTCTCCTAGTATCCCTTGAGATAGCCGGGTGTAGTCCAGTGGTAGTGTACTAGGTCTTGAAAACATTGCTACCGGGGTTCAATTCCCACTCAATGCATAATTTATTTATATGAATTATGCAGTTGCTATTCGTTTCAGAATATTAATATAAATCGTGAACAGTGCGGAATATTGAATAGGGTCACTTGTAAAGGATCTAAACCTGAGCAAATGAGTTCTGTTTACATTCTTATCAGATTCACAAATACCATCAGAGCTGCCAGACAGGAGTTGATTTGCTATAGGCAACTTTGCTATTCTGGTAGATCGTATCACAGCCAATAGTACTGACAAATTATGATCATTAACACCTGCTAGTACACTGCCATACCCGGCCTGATTCCTGATCTTCCTTGCCATTCCCAAAACTGATTAAGTTCGGTATCCCCTTTCTTCTCCACAATTCCTTCCAACTCTCCTCTCCTTCGCACCAAGAAACACGGAAAAATATTTGATAGAACAATACCGCGGCCAATTGGGCTCAGTTTGTTATTGAAAATTAGCCAAAAACAGCCATCAGCCGTATGCGCCGTGCCGTGGTGCAGTGGGATCACAACGGACCCATCTAGCGGTCTATGTGTTAGCTATCTTTGTCAATAGCTACCCACCTAACCTAATCTAATCTAACCATCCCTTGAGATAACTGCAAAGTTTCACCCTTCTGAGATTAACGGTTCAGGAGATATGGATTTTAGAATGCTTCAATCCCAGCTTTCGAACGTTTCGGACACATTGTTTTTCCCCCCTTTCCCACACTCCTCAACCCTTATGACCAATTTTTATGCAAATATGTAGGTCCACTATCATAGTACTACATAAGTTCCAAGTTTCAGCCTCCTACCATAAGCAGTTCCTGAGATCTAGAAAACAAAATTTTTCGTTTAAAACGCGCCCCCTCCTCCCCCTTACACCACCACCCCCCAAAAAGATATCAATCGGAGGGGTTCATCCAATCTACCCACCATAAAAATTTCAACTTAATATCTCAAAGGGTTTGTGAGCTATGCACCTTCAAACGGTTTTGCGTACGGCGTACGGCGTCTACGGCGGACGGACGGACATTTTTTTTTGGTTTTTTGTGGTTTACTAGCCCTAAAACGTGAAAATACAAAATTTCAGGGAACTAAATTTTTTTGAAAATTCAGGTCGATCACAATACTTTATTATTAAAAAATAAAGTAAAGTTTTGTTATGTGTTTTTACTAAGTCATTTTTTACTAAGTCAACACACTTTTTTCTTATTATACATACATTATACTCACAATGGAAGGATTTTCGAGATATTAGATGTCATTTTCTAGATTTTATTTGTGAAAACTCTAACATTTACATCATATAAACTAAGTTTCAAATTTCCAGTGTGATTGGTTGAAATGTCGTGATCATAGAATGTATGTTTCATCGTCGTACTCCACTGTGTATCTTAACACAAATTTGTATAATCACTTATCCTTACAAACTACGATTCTAAGGGTGAGCACCAGCACCATCATAGGGTGTATCATGCCAACTATCCAAAACACCCTTACAACTGCTGCAATTGATTGGATTTGATCTAGCGCCTTCATTATTTAAGTTCAATTGTTTCGCTAATTGGTGGTTGCAGCCTGTGACTAAAATTATTATATTGTAGTGAACAACCAAATTGGTTTAAATATGAGATGAACTTAAGTGCATATACTTATACAGTGGATGCCGCTTATTGTAATCACTTTGGGACAGCCAACTATAACATTAACCGGATAATAACAATAAACGAAGAAAAAAATAAGCGATGAATTCTGTTTGTGGAAAATGGAACCCAACTGTTTTGATAACAAAATGAGGCTTATAACATTATCCGCGATTACAATAAGCGGCATCCACTGTATCATAAAAAAGTACCATGGGAAATTTAACTTCTTTATAATTCGCAGTAATAAGTTTTGCTTCGGTATTGCTCATATAGAGGAATCCCCGGCAATACTGGCAGGAAAGCGGGTTTGGATAGTTGGCATAATACACTCTCTGGTCATTTTATGCAACCCGATGATGAAACAGCTCCTTCGGACCTAGTCCAACACTGTTTTAAACTGGCTTTCCAGTGATGGTTTTCAAGTGTCATGTTCTTAATGGCAGTAGCCAGGGCAGCGCTCGATTCCAGTAAAGATTTTCGTTTTGCTCTTCACTCCTCTGAAGCCGAAGAATAACAACAAATTCTAAATATTTGCTCTTCCTCCGAAATGTTAGTTGTTTAAATACAGGTGAACGTATAATATTGTTCCAGTGATTCAAGACGACTGCTTCAATAAAACAGAAAAACGTCACCGTACTAAAGTCCACTAATCCAATTTTCTCATAGTTAACGATCCAATTACTCGGCGTATAGAAATTCGATTTATTTCAAACGTGTGATATTTGCTAAAGCAAGATTCGATCAGGATAATAAAAAAAAAATACACATTTGTTGCCTCGATTATTTACCTTCCTGCGCTGTATAGTCGAGTTCGAACAAGGACATATCAACACTTATTAGTTCCATTGACGTTAATGGTCTCAATACGCCAGAGATATGTCAACTGATAAATTTCCAAAGCGCACTGTAGGGAATAATAAATTCTGTGCTACAGGACTGCATAGCAGCCGGAACTAGCTGACCCGGAACGTAGCAAGGATATTTGGCAACCCCTTCCCTATATCAAGGTACAACATACATCCGCCGTGCAAATTGGATTAGTGTCGAATGATAAATGAATTTTTCACTAGTATGAAGCTCGGTTATCAACCGTCAACTTATCTGAATTGAAAAATCTTTTGACATTATTAATTACTTAAAATGATTGGATCTTGATGTTCGTCAAATTTTTGAAGCCTTCTCTAGCAGAAAAATGGTCGTTTTTTGGATATTTTGAGGTTGGCAACGTAAAAGGGACTTCATAACTGATTTAAGTAAACTTTAAGGTTTATAGATACTTAGATACTTAGAGAGATACTAGGTTTATAGATACTTCAATTTATTCATAAAGTATTGAGAAATCTTTGATATCTTGATATATTGTCCTATCTCCGTACGCCAATGGATATATGACATTGTTTTTAAAATTACCGTTTTTGTAGGTACATCTACGTATTCCCATCAAGTTTCAATTTTCTAACAAAAGCTGTTCCAGAGATTAGAAGATCCCTCCCTTCCTGATTTCTGTAAATTCCAGTTCTATCGCTTCCATATTTCCTGACCTCAATTTTGAAACTGAAACATGAAACGAAACCTTTCAAAGATATGCTAAACTTTCTGTTTGAAACTTTTAATGGATTTTATATGAGAAAAGTGAAAATACTTCGGGATTTTCTCACCTCGAGATCAAAATCTTTATTCACAACAAAGATTTCTTACACAGACTTTGATTTAAGGTCAACCGTTGCATAAGTACTTTGTAGTTAGTTACGGAAAATATTTCCAATATTTGAAACTTTTGTATCAATATAAAGTTTTAATAGGGACGGTTGCGTTGAATACTAAAAAGGACAAATATGTTCAAATATTCTCAAAATAATGGTAGAAAGCTTTTTTTTTTTATATAAAAGAAAGTTGAATTGAAATTGCTATCCTTACAAGGAGATTAAGCAGAATAGTTTGTTGGAAGCAAGACATATGTATTCATATTCCTGATTTATTTCAAGAAAAAACGGACTCCTTTGAGTATTAAAAATTAAATAGAGAAAATCCAATCAGCAGCAATTTAAATGAAAAGGCTGCCTGATACCAATGTGTTCTTTAGTTGGATTTAAATTGGAGTACTCCCAATCGAATTGGATAAATCGATTATTGTTTACTGCTCAGCAAAACGTACCATGTCACCCAGTATTTGGAACACAACCTTTTATAAATGGTGTGTTTGGAATTTAAATTATTAAAGATTATGTACCTTGATTTTACATGATTTTATTCCATACTTTAAAATCGTGAATAAGATCTGCCAATAGTCTGGGCGCAATTTTATTATTTTTGAGTAGAAGTTCGCTTTTAATGCTGAGATGCGATGCGGTTTGCTCCCCAAAAAATAATAATGTTGCACATAGACTATTGGTAGTTTTTTTATTTATTTATTTATATTTTTCTAATTTCGATAAAAATATAGGGGTAAAATATCGACTTAGCTCTATAGGTTTTGAATAACAAAAATGTCTGACATTGGTTTTTAAAAGCTTATGTAGAAAGCGCATTAAAGTAAAAAATCTGCCAATGGTCTGGACGAAACTTTATTATTTTCGGGTCAAAGTTGGGGAGCGGTCAAAGTCGGAGTATATCATCAGTTGTTTCGAAATTATGAGGTTTCTTGGAAAGCTAGTTTTGTCCTTAAAAAAAAAGATTTTTAGCCGATTAAACATTGGAAAAGCCCGTGTATGGTAATTCAAATTTCGGTATATTATGTACACTATCAGAATTAAGAGATATGACGAATTGTTAAAACGTATACAAAGCCACTACTTCCACTTGCGGTTTGAATTTCGAAAAATCGTGAAATTGGTTTTTAGGTCATTACATCAAATGCCGTAATAACCAATTTTATATCTCATCAGAACTAAGGGATGGCAAAATTGTGAAAACATATGCAAACCCCTGGGGGTTGAATATCGAAAAATTGAGAACTGGGTTTGTAGACGATTACATAAAAAGTCTGTGGAAGTGAAAAGCAATATAATATCTCATCAAACCTAACAAATATGTCGAAGCTTTGAAAAGCATACAACCCCCTTACACCTCTTAGGATTGAATATCTAAAAATACTGAAATTAATTTTTTGGCGCTTATAGTATAGGAAACCTTAGGAAGTAAAAATGAATTCGATATATCATTAGATATGCAACTTCCTTACACCCCCTTGGGGGTTGAATATCCAAAAATCCTGAAAGGAGTTAAGGGATAAATATGAAGACAACACGAGAAAGTAAAAACCAATTCAATTTCTCATCACTTCTAAAAGATATGACGGAATTCGTGAATAGGTATTCAACCCGTTTATACCCTCTTATGCAGATATTCGTCAAATTTCAGTTTTGTGACGATAACCGTTTAGGAGATATGGATTTTAGAATGTCTCAATCTCGGCTTTTTTGCGTTTCGGACGCATTGTTTCACCCCCCCCCCCCCCCACTTCCACACCCCTTCACCCATATTGGCAATTTTTATACAAATGGGTCCACTATCAAAGCTCTATATAAATTCCAAGTTTCAGCCTCCTAGCATAAGCGGTTGCTGAGATCTAGAAACCAAAATTTTCCGTCTAAAACGCATCCCCCTCCTCTCCCATCACACCCGCACCACTCAGAATTTGGTCACTCCAAGAGGCCTACCCAGTCTATTCATAAAATTCAATTTCATATCTCAAACCGTTTGGGCGCTAAGAGCCTTCAAACGATTTTGCGTACGGCGTACGGCGGACAGACGGACTGAATTTTTTTTGCTTTTTTCGTGTCTACTAGTCATGAAACGTGAAAAAAAAAATTTTGAGGGTAGCACGCTTTTTTTTTAAAAATTCGATCACAATAATGTATTATTAGAAAATAATAAAGTAATATAGGGGTAAAATTTCGACATAGCTCTATAGGGTTTAAATATCAAAAATGTCTGACACTGGTTTTTAAACGCTCATGTAGAAAGCGCATTAAAGTAAAAAAGATTTCGATATCATATCAGACCTAAGTAATAACTCAGAATTTGCGAAAACATACGAAAACATTTTTCACCCTCTTAGGATTGGAATATCGTAAAATCCCGAAAATGATTTTTAGATCATTATATATAAAGCACATAGAACTAAAAGTAAATTCAATCTCATTAAACCTAAAAGATTTTTCGGAATTGGTGAAAAATTTGAACAATACTTTACTCCCTTTAGTAGGTTGAATATCAAAAAATAATTAAATCTGTTTTTCCCGATTACATTTAAAGCCTTTAGAAGTGAAAGCGAATTCGATATCACATTAGACCTAAGAAATATATCGGAATTCGTGAAAATATAGTGAACCACTTTACACCCACTTAGGGGTTGAATATCGAAAAAATTGGAAAACGGTTTCTTGGCAGCAGAAGTAAAATTAATTTGATATAGCTCGACATGCATAAAAGATATAACGAAATTCGTAAAAATGTAGAAAAACCCTTTTCACTTTGTTAGTCCAAACTGTGGGATGTTCTCCATTGTCGGAAATTTTGGTGGGTCGTTTACAAACGATATTTTTCTGGTATGAATGATGTAAGAGTAGATTAATTAATAACTAATTGAAGTACTATTGCTCAATGGTTCCGGCTGCAACGCTTACGAATTTTATTAATACATTTTGTTTTTCAGAAACATTTTACATGGCAGTTTGATCGAACTCTTTCCATACGATTCCGTTTTGTTAAGGGCTGTTCAGATTAAGAGGTTTGTACAAAGAGATTTTTCTTTGAAGTAATATATAAATAATTTTTTTTTCATATTTTCTGTTTGTAGCACAACACATAACAGATCAATTTGGAACACACTAGTTATAGTCAATACTTCACTCTTAATCCTATTTGCTTTTAAATTCTACAAGCAAATTTGCCAACCTACGACTAGTAATTTAACATAAATCCATTATTCAAAAGATTTATTGTTCTTAAATAAATATTTGGAAATCTCTTCAAACAATCTCGAAATAAGACATTTCGGATTTAGCAATCAATTTCATTGCAACCGTACATCATATCCACTTTCTATTCAATCCGATCCATCAGTGTATGAAACTCAAAAATTATATCAAGATTTTCCAGATTTCCCATCGCAATTACACCTAAACACATACCAAAAAATTATTTGATTGTGTTCGGGAAAATTTTCCGATTTCGATGAAAATCATCTGCACCGAGAGAAGACATGATAACATCGTCAGTTGAAGGAAAATGCTGGTTTGTTGTATGGCTGTGACGAGTAAGAGTAAAGAGATGAGGGTACTTTATGGATCTGTAATAAATCTTGCAAAATCTTTTGACAAGACCACTCAAAGACAAAAGGCTTGCGAAAAAAAATCAAGAAGTTGTGTATTCCCTAGTAAATCCTTTCACGAAGAAGTTGGCATATGCGGTATCTAAGATACGGAAATAGATTGGTAATTGTTCCTTTGGGATCCATTCATATCCTTTTAACCGCAGCTTTCTTGCGGGAATTTAGCCTTTTTTTTGGAGGAATGTTAAGTCTCTGGTAAGTATAGAATATGGTAAGTAAGTTTATCTTTAGTTTAAGTTTTTTTTTGTACCGTCCTACAAATCGTTTATTTATCTGAAAATACAAAAGGCTTCTATGATATCGGGGTTTTTCGTGCGAGTTTCATAGGTGCACTAAATGGAATAGAGTCTATCGCGTGCGAAAAAAGTAAAAACCTGGATAGAAAAGTTCAGAGACTACTATATAAAACAAGGATACGCTTTTCTTGCCTAGTCACCTGTTTTCCGAGTCTATTGGCGTGAAAAACGATTCAGCTCCTGGCGTTTCGTGCAGAAAAAATACCCGTAGCATCCATTCGACATTTATTGAGCCTTTAAGTTCGAGCCAATGAACAAAAACTGGGGATACTTTTCGAGGAATCAAGAAATCAATGACGAGAACTGTGAATAGGAGCTTATGGGCCTTTGGAAAAATTTAAGTAGCTTTTTAGCAGATTGCCATGGAAACTGGAGCGCACGTTCTGGATCAGATCCAATTTGCCGAGCTCAACGTTCTTTTGTGCGAAATTTCGAAGAATTTTTTTCGCCCTCTGGAATAGCATAGAAGTTCAAAATATGACTTTATTTTCATTACAATGGAAAATAATTGTCTTTAATATTTCATTAATCTTATTAAAGTGTAGTGACTTTTAGGGATCTAATGGTTTCGTTGGAATTCATAGAAAGAAACGAAAACAAAAGGATTTTCCAATATTTAATACAAAGCCCTGTCTATCAATTTTCTACCTATTCAATGGGGCCAGCCTTTCAACCAAGACCGATTCGGTAAATATTTAATTCGGAATTTCCTGTCAAAAGACTTTATCGTTGTGGAAAATTCTCATCCGAAGGATATGTGATTAAAATATTCAAATGTGATTCGGACTTGAAAAATAACTTTCAAGCCAGTGCAGCAAAATTTTAAATCCCGTATATTTCAAGTTCTTATGGCGCAAAAGACAGTAACAAGGACTTGAAGAAAACCCCTGAACACCTGACTCGGATTCGAGAAATTAAAAAGGATATAAAACTGCCTGTCGTATGTGATATGGATAAATGTCCTGGAATCACGCAATGCAAATAATTATCCGCATATGGCGTCGTAAATAGTCCGGAGCGAAAATTTCGCTGGGTTAAGGGAGGCTTCACAGAAATTCTTTCCGGTTATTTAGTGTTTTCAGCTATCGCGAATGGAAAACATTAGCACAAATGCCCGTGTAGATGGATTTCTTGGTCGCTTCCGCTATTACGGGGCACATAATGTCGTCCCGATTCATATTCCGTACCGGTCGTATCGTCCTGAAAGCTTCCTTTCCGACTACGAACATTGTTGGCTGGGTCTTCAGTGCACAATTGTATTCTGGAAAGGACTCGACTTAGGGTAGTGTTGTATTGGTATTGCGATAGGAAATGACTGTCCACAATCGATTTTCCACAATTCTTCCGATAGAATTCACCTTGTTTGCTCTTGCATAAGGACAAAAAAAAAAATCGAGTGAAGTATCACTTCGAGACGCTTGTAGCCGTCTTAAGGAAAGTTGGTTAATTTGCTTGGAGAAATTTCTAGACTAGCAAGTCGGAGTGCTGAATACATCAATTTGAAAAATTTTGCAATATCATTTTTGTTGAGTCAATATTTTTCTATTTTTGGATTTTTTTTTGGGGTTAGATGGGATGTGGTTGTCAATTTCGAGAATGAATTTGATGGAGGCTAGATCCATTAATGACTTAGAAAATGGCGCTTATTACTAATTTTAGAAAAGACCCCTTTGCAAATGATATCCTTTCTCATTTTAGGGGTGGAGTGAAGTACTTCTACGTGGCAAATTATCATATCGCTTAGAATGTCGTAAATGGGAAGTAAGACATTTTTTATGGGGTTTTGAGTTTATATTAAATGTACATAATACTTTAAGACAGACAGGAACGAGTGGACAGTTCCATGGAAAATATAAAAGTGAAGATAATATTTAGTCTGTTTTTCGTCGGCGTCTTTAGGGAAAGAGATCATTTTAGGCATTTCATGACTTAGCATTTTATTAAAGCTTAAAGACAAATTATGGACATAAATTATTTATTACTTCATTTACCATTAGTGGTTGTTTAAGACATTTCAATCTATGATATCTCAGCTTAAGTACATTATAGTCCACCATCTCAAAGACAGAGGGTTTTAAGGTCCAATCGTATACAAGCCTTCAGTAAAAGAAACCCAATCTTTGGGTTGAATATTTTTCATATTCTGTAAACTGTGTGTTGATACTATGAATCCTATTTTATTAAATATATTATCCTATATTTTTGTTCTGATGAACATGATGATGTGATGAACATGATGATATGATGATATGAATAACGTTTTTTTTTCAAATTGAGATGGAACATTTCTTAATGATTTTGTTCATAGTGGGAATGTTCATATTCATGATCTTGAAGAATAAATACTTCGAAAGCTGGCGACACTTATTGCAGTGATGAACATAAGCATAATAAAGGGAATTGAAGAGACATTATCACCATACAATCACTTGCCTAATAAAAACTGTGTTGAATAGAAATTCTGAGACCTTTGTATATATGTATATGTGTGATACTCTTCTTAAAGAGCACATCTTAACAGTCTAACCCTAATGTGGATGCCAGGACATGAGGGTATTCCGGGAAACGAATCTGCTGTGCAGCTCGCTAAGCGGGTTGCCAATTCACCAATGATTGGCCCGGAACCATTCTGTGGAGTAGGTAAAGGCTTCATTAAGGATGGCATTTTAAAGTGGGTAAATCTTCAGATGGAAGATTATTGGAACTCACTTTCAGGACTTAGACAGTCAAGAACTTGCCTGCCTTTCTCAAGTAGGAGAGCGACGGAATTCCTTTTTTTAAGCAGGTATAACGCGAGTGTTAGAATGGGATATTTTTCAGGACATTATTTCCTTAATTATCACTTTAGGATCACCGGTAAAGTATCACTAGATGTATGTCGATTCTGTGAAACCACATCTGGAACACATTCTGTGTGATTGTGATGCAGTGGCCAGATCAAGAAGGCAGACTCTCGGTGGATATACTCTCACCTATGAAGACCTGTCGAAAACTTCCTTGAGTAAAACTATCTCCTTTCTTAAGGGAATAGATATGGCCTAGGGAGTGGTTAAGAGCGAGGAACAAAACAGTACTTAGGTCGTAGTTCAAGAAGCAGTAAGGCTTCTACAGGCTCTGCCAACAAATAAATAAATAATAAATAAAATAAATACTGTATGTAAAAAGTCAAGAGCTTTCCCGAATATTCGGAGGTTTTTGTGGAACTCGCCACTGGTATCTTCTGCATGCGAGAAGAGTCGAAAGATTTCCACGCTATTCTGGGTGTTGGAAGGTATTTCAATTTATGAATGATGCCATTAATAATAGAGTTGCGCGGGTTGCCAGGGTACGTATGTAACAATATATAGAAGTTAATACCGAGCAGTGTTTGCTTAAGAGTTCGGCAGCTTCAAACGGACATGTTATTAAAACAGCCTAAGAGAAATGTTGACTGAGGTCGTGTAAACTCTTGAAAAATAACCTTTGATCGGGTTTGACGCCGTGCCGACTTCACCACGACGTCGTACCGACCAACTTGGGAAATGATTTTAGAGTCGCCCCGACGTCGGCATAACTTTGCACTGACTCTACGCCGACTCGTTAAAAAAAGTCGGTAATTGCTAACTTTTAAGTTTTCCTATGACAAAAATTAGTTCCAAAATAATTCCAATTTTTACAACATCTTATTGTACATTATTTATTTATTTATTTATTTATCATCTTCTGAACATGTATATTCTACAGACTAAAAAAGAAATAACAATACTAATAATAATGCCATTTAATCACACCGTTTTAGGCCATCAATTACTGCCTTCTTAAAGATAGATCTACTGTCAGTATGGTCGATCATGTTAGAGATAGAGTTAAAGTGAAGCACACACCTATAGATCGGTTCATTAGATCCGTACCTAGTACGATGTGGACGCACGTAAAGAAGAGATCTAGGCCTTAGAATTTTAGAAGGTATATAGAGCTTGTAAAGCGATAAAAGTTCTGGTGAATTTATGCTGTAAGTTAAACAGTCTCTGACAAATATAATGCTAAAGAAAGTTCTGCGCGACCTTAACGTCATTATATCTAGTAATTGGCATCTAGCCTCACAGGCACGTAAAGCCGAAGCCCAGTTCAATCTACGTAGAGCAAATCTCGTAAACCTCCTTTGGATCTTTTCAATCCGACTAATGTGGACCTCATATGATGGATCCCAAACCACAACGCAATATTCCAAAATAGGACGCACTAGAGATACGAAGAGTGATTTGAAAGTACCATATAAAGGTCATGAAAATTCGCAGAGGATCGATTAATGAAACCCAATATTGAGTTGGCTTTATATATGACATAATCAACATGAAAATTGAATGATAGTTTTTCATCAAATATGACACCAAGATCTTTAACTTCATTCGTTCTACCCAACAGTGAATCATCCATCCTGTATTCAAATAAGAGTGGAGAAGAAGTTCTAAATGCCGAAAAAATTTTACATTTTGGAATACTGAGTCGTAATGAATTTGAAATACACCATAAATTGAATTCGTCTAAATCATTCTGAAGCCCTTGACAGTCCTCCAGGTAAGAAATCTTCGAAAAAATTTTCACATCATCAGCATACATAAGACACTGTGAGTGCTGCTTCAAGATTAAGGGAATATTGTTAACAAAAATTAAGAACAATAGCGGTCCTAAATGACTACCCTGTGGTACACCAGATACTACATCAATGAACGATGAAGTGACGTTACCTATTTTTGCTAACTGTTTCCTGCTATAGAGATACGAAGTAATCCACTCGAGAAAGTTTGAATGGAAACCAAGCGATTCCATTTCTTTGACCAGTAAACCATGGTGAACCCTGCCAAAAGCTTTTTGAAAGTCCGTGAACACAGCGTTCACTTGACAACCATTTTCAATAGAGTTTAAGCAGAAATTAGTAAAAATGGATAAGTTAGATGAGGTTAATTTACCCTTAATGAATCCATGTTGATAATTAGTAATTTTTTCTCTAATGGAGAAATACAACTTATCTTTGACGATGCTTTCAAAAAGTTTCGGAATGGATGAGATCTTAGAGATCTAGGTCTGTAATTTTCAACCGAGTTCTTTTACCTGACTTAAAAATAGGTGTCACGTATGAAATTTTCCATTCATTCAAAAATATTCCGGAAGTAAGCGACTTATTGAATAAAATTGAGAGGGGATCATGA
The DNA here is from genome assembly GCA_951812415.1 of Beris morrisii. Lineage (NCBI taxonomy): Eukaryota > Metazoa > Arthropoda > Insecta > Diptera > Stratiomyidae > Beris > Beris morrisii. Next base: position 25,537,667 of record OX638311.1, read on the forward strand.
AGTGATAGCGCACATCATTTCAAAAAGGCTGCAGGAATCATAACCAGCCCCTTTACCAGCGTCGAGAGTTACATGTTACATTACATGTATAGCAAAACATACCTGTTTCTATCGTATCTTTAAAGTTATATTCCGAACTAGGATATTGCAACAATAAATTCCGAGTCGTATTCACAACCAAAAAATGTTGCAAAGCTGTTCAAAGTTGTGCTGTATCTATTCAAAATCGGAACGTCGCACATAGGGGTATTTTGCCAATCTAGCCGGACAAAAGTCGATTTACAAGAACTCAAAGCCGGTAAAAAAAGTCTTTTATTATTTATGTTAAATAAACAGAGAACTTAAGTCAACCCCTCCCAATCTTTTATCGGCTGCGCTTGATGCCGTGAGTTTAGTCTGAACTTGACCGTAGCGACAAGTGCACGTATTTTTCTTGGCTGCCTAATAAATGTAACTGTTGCAGTTAAAAAGTAAACATTTTATATTCAGTGTTACTCTTCGAAAATACAGTAATGGATCTTGAACAAACAGGTAAGAACACATACTTTTAAAGTAGTTATTGTTTTTTTGTAAATTGAATAGTAATATTTTGGCTGTTTGAAAAAAGGAATTGAATTTTAAACAATATTTTAGCGAATTGAAAAGTTTTTGTTGTACTTCAGGGTCCGTCCCGTCAATTGCAGCAGATGTGAAGATGAAAATAAGAAGGTAACCATTACCCACCTGCTTTGCGAGTGCCCAGCCCTAGCTAAAGCCAGACTTCGCGCACTAGGCAAACCTTTCTTTAATAACCTTGATGAGATCTCGAAAAACAAGATTGGAGAACCGATTACCTTCTTGAACAGCTCCGGGTGGATATGATAATCTATTCAAGCCCCAGGTCTCTGTAAAACTACATATCTACTTCATCAGCCCTCAACGATCAGGTTAAACGAGTTGTGGTATCAAAACGGCGCTTCCTGTGCTAATTGGGCCCTGTCTTCGGCAGACGGGCCACCACGTAAACCAACCTACCGTCTCGGATATTATTTTTATTGTGATGTAAGATGGAAGTCTGTACAATATAACCATTATCAAATTAGCCGCGCTTTCTCGAATAACGAATCAACAACATGATAGTAGAAAAAAATCAAATATTAGATCAAAAATTTAGATGGTGTTAACATGGTATTTCTTCCGTTTCAAAGTTATTCGGTGGGTCAGGAATAATAGTAGTGCCCCGTAGATCACTGTACGATAAAATGCAAGAGCAGAACTTATCCAGTTTTGAAGAAAAGTTAGAATATTTGGAAAGTTAGTTTTGCCTGGCGAAGATTACTCTTATGACCAAATAAACTACTTGCAGCAAAAGTTTTCGTATATACGAGTATAATCTGAATTCAAACAGAGGTGAAAGAAATCATCAAATTTTATTTTTAAAATCAGTGCTCCGTTCGAGAAACGTTCCGCGATATCATATTGTTACGTGTAAGCCCGGCAACCGTGCACTCGATCGTTACACATAATGAAAACAACAACAACCGAATACCTAGTTGCAAAATAACCCAATCAGAAACCTAGCTAAAGATAAGGCGAAACAATCTCTCTTCTTATCGAATGCTCTCCAATGCACTAGAATCCTCTGCACACACCACTGAACGATGATCGAAATCGAAGGCTCTGAAGCTTTCGAGAAGATTCCACAACTGAACGAACGTTTAAGTACACCGGTGAACATTCAAGACTGCAACCGCCTAGTATATAAGCAGGTGAAGCATTCAGCGAAGACACAGTAATTTTGATTACGGCGACTGTGACAGACAGCGGGTACACGCGACCGTGTTGAGAGAGAACGAAAGTGAACGAGTCAAGCGATATATGGAATAAGCGGGAAGTGCTGCCATACAGTGCGAATATAATTCTGTGAATCAATAGTGCGATTAAATAAATTATCACTTATTTTTATTTTAACCGAATTGTGTTTCACTTGAAATCCCGGCGAACCCCTAGCTCGCAACAATATGATTATAGTATTGTTATCGTATGGTTATCTCGCACCAGCGGCGATGTGTACTGGCCACCGAGATCGGGCGATTTAACGCCTTTAAACTTTCGTTGGGGCTATTTTAAATCGCAGGTCGATGAGTATAATTATAAGTCAACAAACGGACGGCATCCAGCAAATACAGACAGATTTATGCGACAAAGGCGTCGAAAATTGGACCTCTCGAATACTTGCCAAGCAAAGCCGGGGCGGACATTTGAACGACGTTATATTCTCTACTTAATGTCATAAACTATTCTTTCAAATAAAAAAAAATTTAGTAGATACCTCACACACAACTTCTTTTATTTACATTTAAAAATTGGAAAATCAAATTGAGACACCCTATAGCTGTCTATTACTATGTTTATTATTTATTTATGAGGTAGTTACGTTCTTCTTCGTCACTTTATTTGTTTCTGCATATTTTATTTTTAATACACTTTATTTTTTTTTTAATTTTAAACAACAATTTATTTATATTTATTTTTATTATCTATTTATTATTATTTATATTATTATTATTTTTTAATTTATTTCTTATTATTTTATAATTTATTTATTACTATTCTTGTTTTCTTTTTTGTTTCTATTTTTTGCATGTATTTTAGGTATGCTTCATTTGTGTTATCCCAAATACCAGTACGCCGTACTGTCAGGGGAACACATCTAACACACCAAGATAAGCTGAGCTAAATGTCAATATACAAAATGAGTATTTTTCCCAGTTCATATAAATTTGAAATTCAAATAATAATTTTACATCTAATTTCACGAAAAGAAAATTTTTGAGTTAAACTTGATAGTTTTTCTTGAAGATATTTGTCGCAGAACAATTTCTAAAGGTTAATTCAATTATACAATCTATTTAGACTGATAAAATGGAAAAAAATAATTTTAACGGGCTAGATTGGCAAAATACCCCTATGTGCGTCGTTTTATTATTCATTCCTTCAGGTTTTTGGACTATAGGGTAACACTTTATCCCCAGAAAAGAACTATATTGAAGCTTCCAAGAAAAATCTTAGATTGGACGAAGGGACGACTATAAGGGTATTTGATCAAAGAAATATTTGGGATGTCTCACCATACAAAATGAAGAAAAGTCCTACGAACTTCTCGAACCAAAATCCATTTGTGTAAACTTGTCTGTAGAACTTCTATCGAGATTCCTTTCTTTTTATTGACGTGGGTACTTAAAATTTTATTGAATTTTTGATTTATTAAATTCAAGTTTTATGCAAATATTTTCGATATGTACCCAAATTTTGCTGAATTGGCTCATAAATCTGCTTTTATTTGTAGCAAAGCAAACAAAATATTCAGGTAATCAGTCAAAATCCAAAAGTTAGACTAGTCAAATATACAAAAAACCCATACTGAACCTCACAAGTATAAAAAACATACCAAAAGCCAGAGCCATTATAATTTGAAGGCTCACATACTGCGAATAAAATATGAATTATTCACAGAGCTAGGTCACATAGCCTATAGACCACATTCAGTTGTTTTAAACATTCATCAAATATTAACTCTCTCTATTTACCTGAGCATAGATAAAAACTTTTCCCATGCTATTCAGTTTTTCCGGAAAATTTCATTCGACTACAACATTTTTTGTGCTTCATATCTGTTCCGAGGTATAATTAAAACTCACCACATTCACCAAAACAGACGGAGGTCCTGCAGAAACTGTTTTCCCATTTGATGAATGTTAAAGTAGCCTACAGGCTTCGGAACATAGTTGGGTTAGATAACACGTAACTTGGCTGTCATATCACCGGAATAGTCGAGTAAAGGTAACGAACCGCATGGGATCCTGTATGCCTTGCGAGACTATTGATTCATATTTCAAGTCCTTCGAGGGATGAGAAACCTTTCTGGCGGTGTATTCTATTAGATAGAACTCGACATATGTAAGACTATGTCTCATAGGACAATAGGTTACAAATAAAGTCAGATGAAAATCGGACAGAGAATAGGTTAAAGTAACGTACCGGAAAGCTTTAATATGAATTTCGGGACTGAGATTTATGTCGGTCTTCAGGCTACAACACCTGAGTTCATAAATTACAAATTTAAGGAAATTTAGGTAGAAGTTCCAAGCCCTCGTTTCGTATATTTTGGTGTGAAGGGACACAACCTTTTAGAAGAGGCGTTCATATATTTATGCGCTTTTAGTAGCAGTGATTTCCTGAAAGTTTTTCTTTCAGTTAATTACACGTCAAATAAGGGGATGTTAATGGACTCTGATTTTTTTTTTGGAAGAAAACGACTTATGAAAAAATTTCCATTTGGTAAGCCAAAAATTCCTATTTGCGATAAGCTGAAAAGAAAACAACAAAAGCAAATATCGAAATATTCCACAAAATAATTCCAGAAAGGATAACGACAAGACATTGAGGTAATGGACGCATTTCGCTCATTTCCGATTCAGAATCTTTCGAAAAGTTTAATCCCCCACGCAATCTCTTACAATCCGAGATTATAGACCGAGAAGACAAAACGAGCCGTTAAGGATTACAGTGAAATGTTGATGAAGGCAAATATAGGCGCTATGGATTTTACTACAGATGGTTTGAAAATCCTGACAACACAAAGATAAATATATGTCATTTCCATACTAGTAAACTCTTATGTTGCGATAATGGCTACTTTATTATCCGAAATTCTAGACATGGCCACAACGTACCCTCATTTGTTTGCGATTTGTCTGGATGAAATTTTCATGTTTCGGATCGAATTAAAATTTTTTTTTTTTAATTAAGCCATATCACTTGGTTAATTTGAATCCAACATCTACACATACAAATGAGAACACGACCAACCCCTTTACCCAACCTCAGCCAGAACATATATGATACTTATGGTGATTGTGGGTGGTCGACGGTCGCAGAAACCAGTCAGCTATTAAAAGGGACGAAATACCGAGGACACTGCGTTGCGAAAAACAACACTCAATTGAGAATGTTTCCCTAATGACTTTAATATGTAGAGCGTGAAAGGATGTTGTGTATGTTATAACGTGCAGGACTCTGTAGCCCATATAGTGATCATCACATATGAGCAAAGTTCATATTCAAGTTGTTCTCGTGATGCGACATCTCAACAAAACTTAACGACTGTACGACGTTTATGAGGGCTCGCCCTGTCCCATAAATACAATTCTGGAAATTCTTTATAAAATGCAAACGTGTTGGTTTTTATGCTGTTTTATTGTCACGAACGATGATAACACTACCACTTTATTTTGTAGTTTAGTTCTGACTATTGCATGAAAGAATTATGTTTAGTTGTTATATTTTTGATGAAGTAATTTCATGAATTCTGTGGAATATTATTGTGAACTGATCAATGAAGATTCGCTACTAGCAACTAACTATTAAGTATTGCAACTACTAACATCTACTTAGAGAAATCATCCTATCCTTACCCTGTATGTTTCCTTTGGTTGGGAAATGATGCTTACCTGAAAATAAAGAAAATAAGTTTAGTAAATTTCGAGTTAAATGTTTATTTAATTTTCAATTTATTCAAATTTGACTGAAAATATTTCTGTACAATTGCAAATGAGTAGATCTTGAATAAGAAAATGACTCCGATTTTTTTTGAGCACGAAAACGTCGAATCCACTGTCTAACACTCCCAAGCATGGAATGTTGCACTGCTTTGTATAAGCTTCTGTTCAGGAGTGAAACATTATCGGAACATAGAGCGTAGCAATTGGTATAAAATAGGTTCTATTTTACGTGACGCAAAAAAAATATAGCCAATTTCTAGTGCTACCGCTCCACATTTTCGGCCACCACTGCCTTATTTTTGATACGATTTTCATTCTCGTCTTTAATTTGATATGCGATACGTGACTATTCGAGAAAACTGTTTTTCGAAAAAATAATAACCAAAATAGCACATACCCCTTACCAAATTCTGTGAAAAAATGCTGAAATCTCGAAATTCTATAAATTGAGCGATAGAAACGTAAGAAAATCTGCCCAAGGTCTGGGCGAAACTTTATTATTTTTCGGGTCAAAGTTCAGGAGCAGTCAAAATCGGAGTATATCATCAGTTGTTTCGAGATTATTAGATTTCTTAAAAAATTAATTTTGTTCTTAAAATAAAAATATTTAAAACAGAGATTTTTAGCCGATTAAACATTGAAAAAGTCCGTGTGGACCATTCGAGTTTCGGTATATTATGCCCATAGAAGCAAAAACGAATTTGCTGCCTTATCAGACTTAGAGATATGACGGATTGTTAAAACGTACAATACAAAGCCATTACTTCACTTGGGGTTTGAATTTCGAAAAAATTGTGAAACAGGTTTTTAGACGATTTCATAAGAAACAACTTGATATCTAATGAGACACGAGGGATTTTGAAAAATTTTGTGAAAACGTAAGCAAACCCTTCACACCCCATTGGTTTTTGAAATTCGAAAAATCGTAAAATTGGTTTTTAGGTCATTACATCAAATGCCGTAATAACCAATTTTATATCTCATCAGAACTAAGGGATGGCAAAATTGTGAAAACATATGCAAACCCTTGGGGGTTGAATATCGAAAAATTGATAAATGGGTTTGTAGGCGATTATATAAAAAGTGTTTGGAAGTGAAGAGCGATCTAATATCTCATCAAACCTAAGAAATATGTGGAAGCTTTGAAAAGCATACAACCCCCTTACACCCCTTAAGATTGAATATCTAAAAATACTGAAATTGACTTCTTGGCGCTTATATAGGAAACCTTAAAAAGTAAAAATTAATTCGATATATTATCAGATCTAAGCAATATGTAAGAATCTGTGAAAACATATGCAACCTCCTTACACCCACTTGGGGGTTGAATATCCAAAAATTCTAAAAGGATTTAATAAATAAATATGTAGACAGAACGAGAAAGTAAAAACTAATTCAATTTTTTATCACTTCTAAAAGATATGACGAAATTCGTGAAAACGTGTTCAACCCTTTTATACCCTCTTAGGTGCTGAAAAAGAAAAAAACTTAAAAATAAGTTTTAGGCGATTATAACGCAAGCCCATGAAACTGAAAAGATATTCGATATTGATCAGACCTGGGGGATACGGCAGAATTCGTAAAAAAGTATACAACTCCTTTACACCCTCTTAGGGGTCGAATTTCAAAAAATCCTAAAAACGCTTTTTAGGTATTGATATGAAGAAGCCGAAGAATAGAAATGAATTCAATATTTTGAAAGACCTAATAGATATGACGAAAATTGTGAAAATATATGCATTCCATTTTCACTGATAATTTTTGTCGGCCCCCTTCCGAACGCCCAATTATATTTGAAATTTTTTTTAATCTAAATTACTTTTTTAGTTGATTTACATATATGTACCGAGTTTCAACTTTGTAGCATAAGCCGTTCTATAGATAGGGAAAACACCCCCCACTCCCTTACCATACTACCGCTATAAAAAATTATATTTTTCCAACATGCTACTACTATAGCTCTATCTAAATACCAAGTTTCATTCTTATATCGTTATAGGTTCTCGAAATATAAAAATCGGAACCTTTTCTTTTTCACCCTCCCCCACCCTCACCCTCTACATCACCACCCTCAAACTTATTTTTCTGCTAGTGGTCTCTTAGGCCTACTTCTGGTAGAAATTCTAAGTATCTATCTCATACTGTTCTTGAGATATGAGACGTGATTTTTTAAAAAAATTCTTATCCCCTCCACTTCAATGCTTCACCTCCCTTTAAAAAATGTTGCTTTCATCAAACTTTATTTGTCAACCTTTATACAGAAACCGAACTTTATTTTTCTAGTGCAATTGGTTCGTGATTGATATCGTGATATCGTAATCTAAAGTTTTTCACCCTCCAACCTCGCACGCCACTGCTACCACTCAAAAATTTGTTTCCGAGCTATTCTCCTAGTATACCTACAGATGGTCAGATGTACAGAAGTTTTAATTTCGTGACATTAACAGTTTAGGAGATATGGATTTTAGAATGTCTCAATCTCGAATTTCGAGCGACTCGGACGCATTATTTCCCCGCCCCCACTCCTTCACCCCTTCACCCGTATCGGCAATATTTTGGAAATGGGTTCACTACAGAAGCTCTATATAAATTCCAAGTTTCAGCTTCGTAGCATAAGCGGTTGCTGAGATCTAGAAACCAAAATGTTGTCTAAAAGGCGTACTCCATGTCAACTTTTCTGAAAAAAATTCGATACGTAACTTTTCAAATGTTCTTGAACTTTCCAGTGGAACAAAATACTTTATTATTAAAAAATAATAAAGTCAAAAGTTACTAATAAATAATTCACTAGGTTATAATTCGCAGAAACAATTTTAATGTAAAAAATTATTAAAAAAAATCTCGTAAAATACCATCGAGCTGTCCTGACTTATTGACGAAAAAGTTCGATTTTGGACAAACTTTAGGAAAGATTTACTTTAATGTTTTTTTGAAGAACAAAGTAGGTATCGTGATTGCCTTGAAATTTTCAAAAAATGTTCTATCCTCAAATACTGTGTTTGGTACCATATAAATGTCCTTAAAATATAAGGGCATGTAGTAGCCCAAATACGCATTAAGCAGAAAGGATGTCATAGAAAATGTATTAAAAAAAGAGTGATTGTGTTTTCCCAAATAAACGCTAACTAGAGAATACTTTGAGTTTTAAAGTTATAGTTAGTAATATGCGAATAATTATTTATAAAGATAGATAGATCCAATTCCCATAAATATTTATAAAAAGTATTTGTACAATATTTCTGTTGAGTTGGTGCTCAGATCGCATATCTTTTCAGCCATAGTAATTCAAAGTGTTTCTTTTGTGCATAAACTGAAGCTATTTGTGATTAGTGTTTAATTTACATAAGGAAAATTGGAACAACAAAAACCTTATTGGTGCCTCAAAATTACTTAAGACTAGGCTAAACTAAACTAAATTAAATTGACTAGCGTGTGAATACATACGTATAGTGTAGATTATTTTATAATGAAATGATAGAGAGAATCAATGGATTTTCTGAGAATGCACACTTTGCAATGAAGTTTTCTTCTTGTTTTTTTTTATTTATATAATGCACTATTATGAAAATCGAAAGTATAAAGTAAAGTTCAGTACTTCATCTTGCTCTAATAACTGCGGTACGTTTCTATAAACCGAAAAATTTTACTGTAGAAAATATAATTAAAAAAAAGAATTGGTATTTTTTATATTTTACTTCAAAGATAAGTTACTTGGACCTATGAGATTTAAACTGTGGTCTTGTTAAGTACATATTTATATTTTTTAAGAATATTGAATTATACTTAGGAGGTAAGCATTCAATACACAGTAGCGTACAGTCTAGTCAGGTTGGGCATGGGAAGGGCAGGAATCGGGCCGGGTATGGAAGTACACTACCAGACGACTACTGTCTGGTAGCTCGAATGGCATTTGTGAATCTGATTTTAATTATTAACTAAAAAAATTGATTTGATTAATTGCTGAAAATTAAAAATCAAATTCACTTTGTGGTCCAGTAAATAAATGTCGGTCACAGAGCATCCCAAAAACCGGAGTTGAAAATTAATTACCAAATAGAGTTTGGCGATGTTAATTACAAATGGAAGTGAGCAATTATTTTAATAAAAATATATTAGCCGAGTGACTTGAATACTCGTATACACACAGGGTGTAGCAAGGTGCGGTATAATCGTGTTGATGCAAATGTTACACGCCTATGGGGATTTTAATTCAATTCGCTTTAGTGGTCGCAGGACTGGATATAATTTTGTAGAAAGTGGTAGTTTATTGAGCGGAATTTCACGTCCGCAGAGAAGGTATTATTCACACGAAATATTGTCCGTATTCGCTACGGGCGGTATTTTGAAATAATGAGGTGGAATTCAATTTTTACTCTATCACATTAAATTAGATGGTGTTTGTTTAGTCAAATGAAATATTGTGTTTTGGTGGCAGATGCGTAAATGATTGTACGGTGGCTTTGTTTAATTTATATCCGAAACAGTTGGGTAATAGCTTAAACAATTTGCTAAAAAGAACCTTCACGATCGAAAACTATTACGTTTCCAAAATATTAGAAAATTCTAGTTCAGCAGTTTTTGTGTAAACCAAGCGATTGTGGTACTTTCAACATTAATCAGTGGTTCTCTATACAAACGTTGAAATAAAAAAACTATAGAGGTACATATCGATAAATCCTGAAATCGATTTTTAGCCGATGATCCATATAAAAAACCAATGTTTCTCGAATTTCGTCATATCTTCATGAGAACATATTCAGCACTTTTACACATTTTAGTAATTTGAATAGCAAAATATCCTGAAATTAGTTTTTAGGCAATTACCGACATGAAAAACCCTATCTCATCAGAACTAAGTGATATGACGAAATTCGTGAAAACATAAACAACGCCATAGCATCCACTTGGGAGCTGGATTTCGAAAAATCCTGATATACGAGTGCAATAGGTTTTTAGACGTTTTCCTAAAATGACATGGAAGCAGAACCATAGCTTTATATCTCATCAAATCCTAGAGCTATATTGGTATTTTGTATATCCAAAAATCCTGAAATCCGTTCCTAAGCAATTATATAGAAAGCCCGAGAAAATAAAACCAATTTGATATCCTAACGGACCTAAGAAATATGACGGAATTCGTGAAAAAAGAAAATATTTAAAAAAAATTCCTGAACACTTTCTATGCTTTTATCTGAAGAAACCGTAAAAGTAAAATTAAGTCAATGTTTCAGAAAAATTAAGAGATATGACGAAATTCGTGAAAATATATACACTCCATTATCACTGACAATTTTTTTGCCCTAGCTCTGTACACCGATGAATACTCGTATATGAATTTTCTTTTATCTAAGCTAATTTTCTAGTACATCTACATACACCATTCAAGTTTCAAGTTTGTAGCAAAAGTCATTCCAGAGATAAGGAATACCCCTTCCCCGTACCATACTACCCCCATAGAAATATGAAAATATGCCATCGCTATAGCTCCTTTTAAATTCACAGTTTCAGCTTCCTATCATTGGAGTGTCTCGAGATATATAAATTAGAAGTTTTTCCATCTTATCCTCACCCACCCTCAACTAAAAAATTTTTTTATGCTGTAGATGAAATCTGAAAGTGTTATATGATCCAGCCCTAAAGTTTCGTAACCCAAAAAACCGAGACTCGGACGAAAAAAAAGGTTTACTATATTTTCTGGTAGGGGTCAGTTAGTTCTACTTGTTTTAAACCAGTTCTTGAGATAAAGAAACCAAAATTTTGCATCTAAAACACTCACCCTTTCACCACTAACCCCGATAACCCACTCAAAGGGTCCACCAAAATCGGCCAAACAAATTTTTAACTCAATACCTCAAAAATGAAATGCATCAAATATCATTTGATACAATAAAACGAAACTCTGACATTGATTGATTGAAAAGGTAAATAAATAGCATTATACAAGTTCCAAGTATAAAATATTCCTGGCTTATGAAATTATGAAGTTCTCACTTCAACTCACCCCGCACACGCATGAGATGACCACTTATGGTGACCCCGACTCGCGCGCTTAAAGCGATGTGACACGATAGCAGCTGATTAGAATACATGTTAATTAGTGCAAACAATGATATCGCGTCTCTCTAATCGCATCGCTCTAATCGCGTCGCTCTGATAGTACATTTTCTAATTTCGTATCGCGTGTAACGCGATTTTGGCTCCTGCGTCGCACTATTTAAAAAAAAAAGTTTGCAAGCTACATATAAACAATATATTTTAGTATTCGTATTTAATATTATTTGTAATTGATAGAAGCAATTCAGCGAGGTCACTCTAACTGGTATTGTGATATGGCGCGCTTGGAACATCGTGCGTATCGCTCGCATCGCTCTCATTATAATTCCACATTTAGTCTGTATCCACTACAAAAATGGCGTCGCGGAAGTTTCCACATAAACTTGTATCAGAAAATCTGTGTATGATTTATACTGCTCCAAAAACATTTAAAACACAACATTTTAGAGGTTAGACCGGGGATAGTTGGCCACTTTTTAAAATTTTGACTTAACATACCTAAAAAAATATCAAGAAGCGTATCACCTTTTCTTTCAAGCGTCTAGGTAAATTTTAAGTTTAAAAATTAACCATTTTTTAAAAAAAAAATCACCGAAATGTATTGTCCAATAAAGACAGTATTATTGTTATTTTGTAAAATTAATCCAAAGATTCAAGTCATACTGTGTGTCAACCAGAACACTGCTAGTCATAGTATACAGCCTTGTGTGGCACCAGTTTTAATCTGGAAGCTTCAAGGCATTTTATCATAAATTTTAGCAATAATTCAATCGAAAATGGCTTCAATCTGCCACATCTTATAACTACATTCCTGACTTTTCTAGGTTTCGATATCTCGCGCTTTCGAAACTTTTAAATTGAATGTCGGATCCTATAGAAGGGCAGTCGGGTCTTAACTTTTCATTGTAATGAAAAGTTGTAACTTGGTCGTAATTTTCCTCATAATGTTTCAAAGATTCAAACAAATTACGACAGGCGACCATCTTTCGGTTGAGGGCATTAAAAAGAAAATCGTCAAATTTTTTTATCTTCTTCGGCGAACCACAAATCGTAACTAAAAGCATTTTTATGTTAGTAAAGGTACCAACAGGATAGTGATTTATTCATTAAATGAATATTTGATCCTCAGTATTGAATTCAACGCTACACCAGACTATTACCAGAGTGCTTCTGAAGTGCAACAATCCTACTTAAAGTAATGGCATAGACAGGAATAGTAGTTTCTGTATAATGCAAATACACAAATCCTTAAATCAGAGATAGAAACATGATCCTGTAAAATAACAAGGAAAACTTTTGTGGTACTTGGATTTAGGACTCGGAAGCGTTTCTTTGTCGAGTAGAGTTAGGATTGATTGATTGATTTGGTAGCATCATACTTTTGTTTATTTCAATCAAATTTCTTCTGACTGAAGTCTGTTTCCCTCGGATTGAAAACTTTCATTTTCCCTTTCTTTACAAGTCATAAACAAATTTTGAGAATATTCAATGCGAAAACTTTGTCCTTTTTCCTCAAGGAAATATTGGAAATGGGTTAACGAACGAATTTGTCACGTTCAGGAAAAGTTCTGTGGTTTATTGCTTCGATTTGTGAGTGGAAAGCGTTTTTGAAATGTTAAGTGGAAAAGTAAAATTGATAAAATGGACAGAAGGGGTGGTAGCCGAAATCGGTTGAAACCGAGAATAAAAAAATACTAATCAAGTCTTCCTATGTCTAGAGTAAAAATTAAGAGCATGAAAATTCTGTACGTTAAATACACTTCGACTGAATGATACATGAATGGCAATATTCAGGATAATATTTTTATCAATCTGGACCTCTCTGAATGGCTGCCGTATAACTAAAATGCGTTCATTCGATTATCTGCCTATATTACTTTAAATTTTAAAGAAAGATTCTTTACAGCAAAAACAAAAATACTTATTACTTTTCTTCAGTTTGTGCTCAAGTAATGAGTCCACTTTTAAAACGATTGCATAAAAAACAATGTCTGCTAGCCTTGAGTCTTTCTGCAACAATTCCACGAACTGATTATAAGGATTAAACTAATTTTCCAACTATACGAAGGTCGAACTGAAAAGTTTTCTTAAGATTCTAATCATTAGGAGGGCTAGACATATTTAAAGGTTTGGCCAATTTTCGTTCCAATCCATGCAGAGGTGCTTCAATGACAATACTGTCCCAATGTGCTTCTTAAACAAAATTGTTGTAAAATAAATATAATATAATAAAATGTTATACATAAAAATTTTCTTGATGTTTTAATTCTTTATCTTTCATTTTTCGAGATATCCAGTTTAAAATTGCAAACTTTTTGACGTTTTGATTTTTGAATTTTCAGTTCAATATTTTAACGGTTTTAGACGTTTTGATTTGAACAATTTTATTCCAATTTGAATGGCAGTGATTTTTTGACGTATAATATTTCATTTTTTGATTTATTCGCTATACAATTTTCGATATTTTTAGTTCAAAATTTCAAACTTTTTTGACTTTTCGATTACCGACATTTTCATTATTTTTTCGACAATTTAAATATACAGGATTTTTTGTCATTTTGTTAATTGTTAAAATTTTTAGATTAAAAGGGTCACTTCAGGGGGCCTACCCAGTCTAGCTCAAAGAGTTTGGGTGCTACGAGCCTTCAAACAATTTTGCGTACACCGGTCGATGTACGGCGTACGGCGGACAGACAAACTAAACATTACTAAACAGTCATGAAAAGTGAAAATAAAAATTTTTCAGGGTAGAAAATATTTTTTTTTTAAAAATCGATAACAATACTTTATTATTAAAACAATAAAGTAAAAATAAAAAAGTAAAATGTAAATAAACAGTGCGAAAAATAAGTTCCGAGACTCGAACCATATCTGAGTAACTAGTAGGACCATCTATGTGTACAGACCGGCGTTTGAAAGCTGTGACACTCCTTTTTCCGATAATACCAATTTTGTTTAAATCGGTTGATAGATAGCAAAGTTATGACAGTTCTCCCAAAACAACTTTTTTGTCGGTGTTGAAATATTAAAATGTTGCTCAAACCATGCTCATTACATTCTTCGATAGCAAAGGAATTGTCTACAGGGAATTCATTCCAACTGGCCAAACAATTACTGGCGCATTTTATCTCGAAGTTTTGAAGCGTGTGATGGCCAGAATCCGTCGTATTCGAGCCGAATATCGTGATCCAGGGAACTGGATAAGTCACACCTCACTCAATTTTTGGCTCAGAATCAAGTCTGTGTGTTGCATCATCCACCGTATTCACCTGATTTGGCCACGTGCTATTTATCTCTATTTTCGAAACTGAAATTGAAGTGGACAGGATGCTTTTTTAATGACATTTCGACCAACAAAACAGCTTCAACACGAGCACTAGAGGCAATTCCACAAAATGAGCTAGAACACGCATTTGAATCACTCTTGAATCGCTGTAACAAGTGTATTGAAACTGGAGGAGAATATTTTGACTAAAAAAAATGAAAAATATCCAGATTTTTTCTTTTAATGATGTGTTCCATGGCTATCTCGAAACTTATTTGTCGCACTGTGTAGGTTATAATGACTTACATTCGTAACACTTAAAATTGTTCCTTTAATTTTGATTTTCAAGGTATTCAGTTAAAAACTTCTCTTTTCTAATCAACTTTTTATGTTAAATTTTTTTTACATTTTTCGAGATAAATCTTCATGATAATTTTTTGAGAATTTAGTCTGCGGAAGTTTTTTAATATTTGACATTTGACTATTTATTGGCATTTAGATTTTCGAGATTTTCTTTTCAAAATTTCAAAGTTTTTTATTGTTTTGATTGTCGACGTTTTCAGTTCAATTTTTTTATGGTTTTCGATATTATTCTTTTCTAACATTTTGATTTTTGAACTATTTGATTTAAGGCATTTTTTTCCCATTTTGGTTATTATTATACTTTTTTATTTTACGATTGAAATGTTTTTAAAATTTTTTGTTAAAGCGAAAAATGTACGGTTTTAAGGTTTGATGTTTTATATCCGTAATAGTTAAGTTCTTCTGACATTGTGATTTGTTCTTATTTCGATTTTCGAGATTTTTCAAATTTCTTTCTTTTCAATTTTTTATTTTCGACACATTCAGTTCTACATATTGATGGTTTTGGAACAATTTTTTTTTCATCTATTTGATTTTTTGACAATTGGATTTACTCTTTTACTTTATTATTTTAATAATAAAGTATTTTTAATCGATAATAGTTAAAAATTCTGGATTTTTTTCTGATTTTGACTTCATCGTCTAATGATTTGTTAGAAGAAGGCAAGATTCAATTTTAGATTTTTACAACTTGTATACGTTTTTCTGATATTTTGATATGAGATTTTCAGTTCAAAATTAATACATTTTTATTTTCCAGATTTTTTGTTCAATATTTTGATGAATTTAGTGTTCAATATTTTGATTGGACTTACCTAAACGAATTATTACAATGATTTACCATGCGAAAAATTATACAATTAAGGACCATCACGAATTATGACGATATTGCGATTACCATAATAATTCACTAATTTTTAATCAAAACCGAATTTCCAGATGTCGCTCTCGGACCAACCCCAAGCCATCTTTCCGAGATAAGGACGTTCGCTTTTAATTAATTAAAACTCTGCAGGAATCTGAAACATTTACTACTCGAAATTATGTGACCAATCTACCAAAACTGTTTGTTACTGTCGTAACAAAAAGATTTTGTCCCTTTCGGCATTATCATTATGGCGATTTGCATGCGTCTAGAGTTAATTAAATTTTGTAATTTCGCAAGCCAAACTCACAAAAATTTCGAAAAGGCGGATTACGGCTTTGCTTAACGTCTTCAATTTCAAACATAAATTGACAGTCGCAACTTAAGCTATGAAAAACGGGACGAAATTGAGTTATAAAGTGGACAAATGGCTCATGAATGGTTGCATCAATAATGATACAAGGATTCGACTCGTCTCGGGATTTTTTTTTTTAAAGAATTTTTTTCTTCTCGATAAACGCGAAGGACATAATGGTAGCAATTCAGATTCAGGACTTCTCCATCTTCCCCCGAACTGCATTCATGTTAATTTTTCAGGAGCATTAGATCCAGTACGTTTGGGGAGCGAACAATGGCTGATGCTCCATAAAATTTTTACTATCATAGAAAGCTAGAATCATCAGAAAAAGGTCGAGAATAAGAAGGAGCAGACAACCTTTGTCTATTGTATTTATCCTGAAAGACGGTTGGTTATTTTTCTTGCGAAATATTCCTGCTGGGAACTAAGCCAAGGCAATCGATCGTTTTGTCCCGACTAGAGCTCTGACTCGTCGAAAATATATTCCAACGATATTATGAAAAATGGGGTAGATATTAACGCTAGGAAGGGACGATTGGGTTAACTTGTGAAAGCGAATTTTTGAAGAAGAAAAAAAAGAAAATGCTGAGCTTCAATGATGTAACATGATGTACAAGACGTATCTTCATTTTTCACATAGATTTTGTTAGCGACAAAAAATTTTCACACATGAACATATGAAAGGATAAGAGCTTCTGAAATGTAATCTACGAGGTGTTGTTTCCTTTTTTATCAATTTTGAGACAGGTCGTTGAGTGAACCTGGACTACCTTTTAGGGGTGGCCTGTATTTGTTACTTGGACGAGTAAAATAAACTGGAATTTGCATAGTTTGAGGTGGATGGACTTTGAAGTAATTTGATCCCTTAGTTAAGCCTCTTTTATTTTCGGGATTCTTTTTACTGTGAGATCAAAGTGTTTCGAGTTTGTGATAAAATTTTTGGGGAGAAAATGAAAGTTTCATAGAAGTTGATGGATTGCAAAAAGTACCTAAGCTATTAGTCTGTAGGTATCTCGGAAAGAAGATTTGAAATTAGATTGGAGCTATATAAAAAAAGGTTCAGACAGGTTTGGTATATTTTCAGTCAAAACACGAAGACGGGCCTCGAACATTGAAAGTCAATATGTTGTTTTTAGATTTTTGTAAAAATTTAAATAGCCAACTTCTAATCTTATAGGATAAATGTTTTCACTTTGTGACCCCTTTTGAAGCACTGGATAGAAAAACGAAGCTCTGACGATGTATTACTGATGTTCCCAGTATCTCGTTCTTGCATACCTTTGGAAGAGTGTGAAAACTAGCTAAGGGGGTCAGCTGAGATATAAGTTCAATAAGGGCGAAGTAAGCAAAGTAGAAACATAAGATGTCATAGTTAAAAAAACAGCTCTATGGTATCATACAGTACAGTGATTTACATAATATTTGCTAAGGAAGAGTTAGTAAAAAAATCTTAGACTAAGACTTAAACTAAAAAACTAGACCGAAAAAATAAAACCAAAAATTATAATAATTCAGAAATTAGTTTTAACTATGAATGTACAGACAGAAGTAGTTTCTTGTAATAAACGCATTAGGGCGCAAGAGGTGCCACAGAGATTTGTCTGATTGTCCTAACTCAAAAAACACTCGTACAACTATCGTGTACTAGTAACAGTGAGACAACCAACTCCTTTACAACCTTTCTGAGTTGGATATAAAATATTCGATAAAACTGATTTCAGGCGATTAGAGGAATAACTCTTTAAAGTAAAAAACAATTTGATATCTCATCAGACATAAGAGATATAGCAAAATTTTGTGAAAACGTATGCATTACATTC
Source organism: Beris morrisii (assembly GCA_951812415.1). Taxonomy (NCBI): domain Eukaryota; kingdom Metazoa; phylum Arthropoda; class Insecta; order Diptera; family Stratiomyidae; genus Beris; species Beris morrisii. Next base: position 25,555,935 of record OX638311.1, read on the forward strand.
TCTTGGAGTTGAATACCCAAAAGTCCTACAAATATTTTATATGCGATTATGTAAAAAGCCCGAGGAACCAAAATTAAATTCGATATCTCATCAGATCTGAAAGGTATATTGAAATTCGTGAAAAAGAATGTTTTTAGACAATTATTCAAAAGATCCATGAAAACAAAAACCACCTCCTTATCTTATCCAACCCAAGAGATGTGACAAAAGTCGTGAAAATGTACACAACCTCTTACACCCTCATAGTCGTTGAATAGTAAAAAAAATCCTGTTGTAGGAAAGGGAAAAAATGATAACCCAAATAGACTCCTGGTTATAATTTGTGTTGTCAGTAGCATAGTAACCTACACCACACCGCGTTCCGTATTTCTATACAAAAAATAATAAAGTTGCGCCCAGACCATAGACGAATTTTTTTTATTTATTTACGAATTTTTTTTTATCAATTTCAATAAAAACAAAGCGAGAAAATATTGATTGACATAGCCTTTTAGGGGTTGAATTTAAAAAAAAATCTGAAACCGATTTTTGGGAGATTATATAGAAAGCCCGTTTAAGTAAAAAACAATTCGATATCTTATCAGACCTAAGTAATATGTCGGAATTCGTAAAAACGTTCACAATCATTTTACGCCCTCTTAAAGGTTGAATATCGCAAAATCCTGAAATTAGTATTTTGGTTATTGTGTATAGAGCGGACATGAAAATTTTAACTTTGTTTTGATTTAATTACTCCTGTAGTACATCTACATATACGTATCAGTGGCGGTTCGTCACATGAAGCTAGTGAGTCTGAGCCTTACCATTTTACAGTGGAAAAATTATGAAGTTACTAGAGATTTTTTGTTTTGAAAATGACTTTCCGCAGTAAACCAACATCCTTGCTCATATAGTTTTAGTCCGACAAAGTCGTGTTTTAATATTCCAATTGAGCCTCACCTGCTAAGAAAGGTACGAGCCGCCACTGATACGTATTAAGTTTCAACTATCTAGTATAAGCCGTTTCTGAGATAAAAAAAACACTCCCCAACCCCTATCAAAAATTTTTTATAGAATGCTTCTATAGTGGCTCTACGTAGTTGTACATTTTTAGCTCTCTATCCTTTACGGATTTCGAGAAATGAAAATCAGAATTATTTTGTTTCCTGGACCAAAGGGTTTAGAACCCCTTTTAATCTAAAGAGGTTTTTGAGGTAGCGCCGTCAAACGCTTTTGTTCTACGTCGACAAACGGATATTTTGTTGTTGCCTTTTTGCAGTTTCCTAGTCCAAAAACGTTAAAATACCAAATTTCAGGGTAGAGAACTTTTTTAAAACTTCAGGTCGACCACAATACTTTATTATCAAAAAATAATAAATATTGTTACATTTTAATCAGAACCCATTCCCATTCTGGAGATCTTCTGAGGCACCCACGACCCCAGTACTTGTTGAGTACTGCACTGTGTAACTATGACACTGGAGGTCCGAATAACTTCAGATAAACTGGACTGGGAAATACAATTTCTACCCATTTTAAAATTTTTTTTTTGTTTTGTATTAAAGAAATACAGGTAAAGGTAAGTTGACCTTTTTGCACCTCCTCCGAGTGCGCGATTGACCGCTGAACGCCGAACGCGGATAAATGTGTTTTTTAATATTAATTTAACTAATTTTAGTGCTGAACTTCAATGAATTCCTAAGTTATCGTGCATTCAGGGCAAAAGGCGATCTGGAAAAAATCTGGATCCACCTCGATGTAAGAATTGTAGCAACCGCGACTACTCTGTTCACACCTAAAATTTTTTCAACCCTTCTACAAAATCTGGTGCACGTACTTATTCAATTCCCGATTTTTAGTAAGTATCTTCTTTACTTTCCTTGGTTGACAGTACTCGCGAATCTATATACTGAAGTATTGTACCTATCATCGCTTGATGCTATCACGATTGCTGATGCAGAAAGTTGTTTGCGACTTGTATCCTTATCAAAAATTCTGAAAATGGTTTCCAAACATTTTAACTTTCTGACTTCCTGAAAGATGACATATGACATATGAACCGAACGGTACGTCGTCAAATAACGAATAATTCAGAAATGTCAAACGTGTCTTACCAGCATAAATCCCTGTTTACATATTTTTTCACAATTTCTTCTCATTCATAACATCGTAAAAAATGTAAATGAAAATCCTGATGCTGTCAAATGTCGTCACGGTTAATATTCCTAGTAATCATAACACTGAATACTAATGGTTCCTGTTCTGTTCCGTCCTCTTGAAAGAAACAAACAACCATCCGCCATGGAAGCTTTAATGGTTTCGACAATGCCATTATCCATCAAATAAAACTGGCTAATGGTAGGCCTTTCATATTAACAGTGGTGCCCATAATTTGTCATAACATTATGGCAGCTACTCGAGGACAGAAAAAAACGAACCACGTCTAACGTAATAAACAAATTATTATTGTTCTTGATAAGCTGACAGTGACATTATGTACGCATTCGATATTAATGCCGAGCTCTGGCTACGAAAGATGAAGGTGTCCCTTTAAAAAGGACTTGAAAAATTTCAACGAAAAATATTTCATTTCTGGGATACTTCTCAGGCACAATATCCCTGTTGTCAGGACTTTGCTGGCATTTCGCTTAACAGGAATTTTAACTGAAGAATTTCCGTCAAATTCTTTCATGTAGCCAAAAATGAGAAATTATTCCCGGCTCTGGTCCCTATTCCCTATTTTATACAAATTGAAATTTTTATTCCATTACACGGTTTATTTATGTAGTCATTGCGAAAGAAAGGAGCAGATCATATTGTAGTTGCCTTTCGGCAGTTCATTACGATGGAATGTCCTTATTTTTCTTAGCAAAGCTCCTCGTAAGGGACGCCTTTCACAGTCCTTTGGAACTCATACGAAATGAGCAGTCGACATTTTCCTGGAAAAATGCTCGGGTTCAATTGCATTGACGACGTAAACCTTGCGGCACATGTCCTGTGGCAGGATTCCTTTTATTTTTAGCTACTCAAGATTGAACTAATTTCGGATATGTTTGATTTTGGATAAGCAGTTATCTGGCATGAAATTGTGTGGGACCCTGTGGGTCATAACTTCAGTTGCGGATTGGAGCTTGTCATGAGAATAACTTTGATTTATTTATATGGTTTCATATTTTGTTGTTAATAATGTCTTATACACGTCTCAATTCCACGTTATAAGTAATGACAATTAAGCACAAATTGGTTCCATATTCACATTTCTATTGTAATTACTCTGGTACCTATTCAAATATACGAGATCTCGGTAGCTCTTTGATCAAGGAAGTTAAATTGGGACAATCGTCCCAGTTGAAACCCGTCTTAAGAAATCTGCCAACAGTTTGAACGCAACTTTATTATTTTTTGGGTAGAAGTCTGGAATACGTTTAATGGTGAGATGCGGCTGACAACCTAAAACTAACGTTATTCTTTAGGTTGTCAGTCGCATAGTAACCTACAATGCACCTCAGCATTAAATGCGTTCCGAACTTCTACCCAAAAATAATTAAGTTGCGCCCAAACTGTTAATAGATTTTTTAAGTTATTTACGCATTTTTTCAATTTCAATAAAAACATCGGGGATAAAATATCGACATGTTCCTTTAGCTGTTGAATATAAAAAAAATTCTGGAGCCGATTTTGGGCGATTATATAGAAAGCCCGTACACATAAAAAACAATTCGATATCTGATCAGACCCAAGTGATATGTCGTAATTCGTAAAAACCTACATAATTATTTAACACCCTCTTAGGGGTTGAATATCGCAAAATCCTGAAACCAATTTTTAGGCCTACAGAATAAAAAGTAAATTCGATCTCATTGAACCTAAAAGATTTGTCAGAATTCGTGAAAACTTGAACAATACCTTCCACCTCGAGTGGTTTCAAATCGAAAAATACTTAAATCGGTTTTTCCTCGATTATTTTTAAAGCCTTAGAAGTAAAAGTTAATATGAAATCTCATTAGACCTAAGAAATATATCGGAATTCGTGAAAATGTACACACCTACTTTACACGCCTTCAGCGGTTGGATACCAAAAATTTGGACAATTTTTTTTAGGCGCTTAAATAAGGAGCCCGCAGAAGTAAAATTAATTTCATAATTCGACATGCCCAAAAGATATAACGAAATTCGTGAAAATGTGAAAAAAATCCGCCATAGCCGGTCCCAAGCCCGGTTGAGAAAGGAGGAACCTGAATGGCCAGTAACACCTGTGCGTCTCAGGAAGTAGGCAAAAAGTATGACATAGTTGGACACGCAGCATAGCTGGGAAAACTCCAACATGTCATAGTTAGCTGAAAACTCTCACCCTTTTTCTGCCGGGGTGTAATAAATAAGTAGTACTGGCCCTCCTCCCTTGGAGTCGCTTTTATCGTTGAAAAAAAATTTAAGCAGCAGGTCACGAGTTTCAAATCAGTAAGCGAAAGATTGTGTGCAATCCGAATAAGAACTAAATTTTTCAACAGAAGACAAGGACGAGATAACTAAAGACGACTTTTATACCACCCTAGAGACAACCTATGATTCACAAATTGTCTTAGGGGATTTTTATGCAAAAGTCGGAAAGGAGGAGACTCATAGAGGAACAACAGGAGGGCATAGTCTCCATGACATAACCAACGACAATGGCCAACGTCTTATTGATTTTGCAAGCAGCAAAAATATCATAGTAAGCTCTACATGCTTCCTTCATCGCGATATTGACAAACGAACGTGGGCATCACCAGATGGTCACACCTTCAATCAAATAGACCATGTCCTATTTGAGAAAAGGGCTGTTTCTAGTATATGTACTTGATGTACGAACCCTCCGCGGTGCCAATTGTAACTCTGATCAATATTTAGTCAGAGCTAAATATCGATGCCGAATAGCTTGTCGTGGATATACGAAATCGAGTATCTACAACAGACCAGATATTCTCGGTGAAACAGGTGCTTGAAAAAAGCTGGGAATATATTATAATATAATATATTTTGGAGAGTGTGGACAACTTCATATATCTTGGGGCTAATCTAGCAAAAAGACGGCAACGAAACGGACGAAATCAAACGACGGATCATGCTAGCAAATAAAACGTATTATTCGGCACTTCCAATAATGAAATCCAAGAAAGTGCACAGGAACAATAAGCTGCGATTATATAAAACTATTATGTGCTCTGTTATGGCAGCAAAACGTGGACATTAACGCGAACTTCCGAAAAAGCAGTTAACACATTCGAAAGAAAGGTCCTCCGAAAAATTTTTGGACCCGTAAAGGAAAGAACGGACTGGCGAATAAGATACAACCATGAGCTGTATCAACTCTTCAAGGAGCCAGAAGCTTCATCAAACTACGTAAACTGCCCACTGCACTGGCCATGTAGAGCGGATGGAAGACAGAAGAATCCCCAAGCGTGCTCTTAAAGGCAAAGCGAGCGGTAACAGGCCAGTAGGCAAACCACGCAAGCGATGGGAAGACTCGGTTGATGAAGACAGCAAAGCGATCTTAAAAATTAGCAGCTGGAGGACGCGGTCTTTGGATCGAGACGATTGGAGGTGGCGACTTCAGGAGGCCAGAGCTCGACTTGGGCTGTCGCGCCATTGATGATGATGGTGAAAAAAATCCTTTTCACGGACAAATTTTTTTACTTCACCTTTGTAAGTTAATGGAAATATGTACTTGTTTCTCTTTAATTACTCCTGTAGTATATCTACATTTACGTATTAAGTTTCAGCTTTATAGTATAAGCCGTTTCTGAGATATAAAAAACCACCCCACCCCTATTAAAAATTTGATTTGTCTGGAATACCTTTGTAATGGCTCTATACAGTCATAAATTTTAAGCTCTGTATCCTGCGGTTTTCGCGAAATAAAAAGACATAAAAGATTTGTCGGAATTCGTGAAAATTTTAACAATAATTTACACCCCCTAGAAGGTTGAATATCGAAAAACGCTTAAATCGATTAGTAAACTCTTTAGGAATGAAAGCGAATTTGATACGACCTAAGAAATATGCCGGAATTCGTAAAAATGTTTACAACAACTTTTCACCCCCTTGATTGGACTTCGAAAAGTTTGGAAAAAGGTGTCTATCTGCTTATGTAAAAAAAGCCCACAGAATTAAAATTAATTTGATCTCGACATACCTAAAACCATAGAAATATAAATACTGAAGGCGACAAGACGCCGTTTTTGTGTGAAGCACTTTGAAGCCAGATTGAAGGTTTTTGTATGGAGCGTTTTGAAGGTGGCAGTGAAATGCAAATAGTAGCCTAGTATTCAAATGGTTGTTGTTTTTCGAATTCAAGACCGGGGTATAATATAAATATGAGTAAGATGCTAATAGTAGTATATTGTGAATTGCCGGTCCTTTGCGTGGAATCGCCTGGCTTCAAAACAGACGCTGTCAGTACTTATATAGCTATGTATGCCTAAATCATATGACGAAATTCGTGAAAATGTAAAAAATATCCTTTTCACGAACTTTTTTTTACCCACCTTTATACTTCAATGGAAATCTGAACCTATTTTGCTTAAACTATTTCTGTAGTACATCTACATATTCGTACCATTTTCAAACTTTCTAGCATAAGCCCTTCCTGAGATAGAAAAAAAAACTAACCCACACCTCCATACCTTGCTACCCCTACCTAGGATGTCACTCTGGTGGTTTTATATATTCACCTACTTTTAGCATTGCGACCCTTTGCGATTTTGGAAAAAACCAAATGCTTTCCTTTCCGCCCCTGAACGGCCACTGGGTCTAGCTCCAGTGAAAATTTTAAGATCATATCTGGTACGGTTCTTCAGATTTAAAAATCGATTTTTTTTTTGAAAAAATGTTTGCTTCCACCTCTATTAAATCCTATACACACAAACATTATTGTATCCTTTTGGTACAATTGGTTCAGAAGATATATTGTAATCCAAAGATTTATTAGGTCTTTCCATTTTTTGCAAATGAGTCCACAATCATAGTTCTATATAAATTTCAGGTGTTAGCCTCCTAGCACAAGCGGTGTCTAAAATCTAGAAACTAAAATAATTCGTCTAAAACGCTCCCTCGATGACTTAAGCTAGAAACTAATAAATATTTGATATAAGTAGATATAGTAAAAAAGTAATTTTGATGAAAAAAAATTAAAATTACTACCGGCGTATGGAGGAGTACGGCTTGTGAAAAGGAGTACAATATATTTTCACGAATTCCGCCATATCACTTGTTTCTGATCGAAGATAAAGTAGTTGTGTTTTGAATTAGAGGTGCTTTTGACAATTGCATTAAAAGAAATATATATATATAATAATGATTTTTCGACATTCGTCCCTAAGATGTTGAAAAGATTCGTATGTGTTTTCACGAATTTCGCCATATCTCTCCAGTCAAATTAGATATCGAATTGGTTTTTACTTCTACGATCATCTCATACAATTGTCCAAAAATTTGTTTCAGTATTTGTATACTTTTAGATGGTGAAGAGCTTGTAGATATTGTCACGAATTTCGTCATATCTCTTAGGTCTGGTGGGATATCGAACTGGTTAACTTTTATAGAACCGCTAATAAATCAATTTTATTAAGGCGTAACAAATTCTGCTGTACTCCCTCCGACTTCAACTAAGTCTCAAACTGAAAAATAATAAGCTTGCATTCAGGCTGTTTTTTTTTCTTTAATTTAAAATTTTTTTAAATTTTAATTTGTAATGAACTGGAAATTTTATTTAAAGTTTGATTCAACTGAGTGACTCAATTACACCGCACACACGATTCGGAACCTTATAGAAGCTGCAGCGAGTGTTTTAGTAAATTTTCTTTGCTCCTGTTTTTACATCAAATTTAATAAATGTACCTGAAAAACGTAACAATCCATTTAAAATACAAATAATTAAAAGAAATTTTCCTCCTACCTATAACGTATGAATATCCGTCCAAAGTGAGTACACATTTGCGTGTTGTACTACCGGACGGATACCGTAGCGATCGCGTAAACAAACTTCTCGGATACATTGGAGTCTGTCCGATTAAATTCGCTTGACCACTAGCATCACAACCGCCGGAAACGCTTAGTCCATCGTCACCATTACCGCTCGCACTATTACCGCTCGCACGATCATTCGGATCACCATCACGATTACACCGATTATTTTTCGCTACAGCTAAGTTACCAGGAGTTGATCCTCCCGGATCCGAATTACACTTGTGCACCAGATCTTTGGGCCGTCCGCAATGCAATTCGCACGCTGTAGCGCCACTTAATTCCCGATCGTTTTTAGCCATTTTTTCGCGATCATTTTCGTTCGTATCGCCCATTATTTTCTGGTGGTCACCCGATGTGGGTGACAATTCAGTTGGAATTTATCATGATTAACAATTAAGGATAATTTTTTATATCACTAAAAGTGGGTTGGGGGTAGGTTTTTATGTTAGTAAATCATGAGTACGTGTCTTGGGTTTTCTTCGCATTTTTGCAGTCGACATAAATTCAGCGACTTATCTTGTGCGGAGGAGTTTATTGTGTCTATCGTATGTTGGAATTTCCTAAGTGTTTTGTGCGCGTTTAAATTTTTATTAGCAGAAATTACGGAAGTAGTTTATTTTTAGCTCGTTCTTTATTGTATAAAATACGAATTATTTTGATATTCTTCGCTCCTATCGTCTTACATTATTCCCGATGATTTTTTTAATTTTTTTATTATATTTTTTTTACGTAGGAAACGTTCGCTTTTCATCGACGAAAATTCAATGGTACTTAAGCGTGTTTTCGTTTAGTGTCAATGCATCCATTTCAGTCAAAAAATACACCCACTTTAAAATACAAGAAAAAAGTTAAAAGGAGTTTCGAAAATGTGAAATCAATTTACTGTTGAATGTATAAGGAACCGGCAAGGATGCGTACTACGCACATCTTTCAACGGGCTTTAACAATGGAAAAATTCCTCTCCCCTAGCACACCGATTCTAAAGTATCTTTTTCACCAACGTCAGGTAAAAAAGCAATTCTTTCCAAGAACAAGATGAACTTCATTCCATTTGCGATAAAATTTACCAAAAATTTGCAATTTGTTTTCAACGAAGAAATCACTTTAAAATTTCGTAAGAGATTTTCGCGAAGTAACCGAATTTGAACCGAACAAAAATTCCGCCGCGATGATACCTGCCGTCGATTTTTCACCAAACACATTAACTTTCACTTTTATGCGTGCACACACGTTTTCTATTATTTTCTTATTTTCCGGTCTAATTTAGAATAAATTGGGGCTGTGATAACTAAAAAGGGAGGAAATAAAATTTAATAATAATGTGAAAAAAATTGGGAGCAAAATTTGCTGTCGGTTTCTTGAACATTAAACTTTTGAAAATAGTTCAAAAATAAAAATTTTAAGTGTTTTGAAATCGAAATTAAAAATGATCAAATATTATTTTGGCAAAAAGTGATGACTAAAAATATACCGCAGTCAACCTACTAAACTTCGGTTGAAGTTGTAGTTGGAGATAAAAAAAAGAATGAGGAGTGTATAAAGCTTATATTACGCTGCCAAATGTTTGACAATTTCTTAAATGCTGTCAGATAGTGTAATCGCCAAATTTTTGTTTCCCATATTATTTAATTTGTTCTAGACAAAGTCTATTTTGACGGAAAAAATTTCACAAATTTTTGTCGTCAAACTGTTTTAGTCAAATATTTAACAGCATAGCATACAGCGTAATACAAACTTTAGTAGCTTAGACTGTATGCCATGCTGTCAAATATTTGACTAAGAAAGTTTGATGGAAAATTTTGTCAATTTTTTTGTGTCAAAATAAACAATAGCAACGAAAGTAATTAAGGGGTTAGGCCACTCTAGAGGCTGAAAAATAGGCCTTTTTGTTGATTTTTTTTCCGAAAAACTACAAAATAAATAGAGATTACAAGAATGGGTGTTTATAATACATATCATTGACTATGTACAGTAATTTTTTTGAAGCGATTAAATTCAAAATGGCGGCTGTGCAGCGTTTTTATGATGACGTCTGTAATTTTACTTTATTATTTTTTAATAATAAAGTATTGTGATTGACCTGAAATTTCAAAAAAAGTGTGCTACCCTGAAATTTTGTAATTACACGTTTTAGGATTAGTAAACACCAAAAAAGCAAAAAAAAAATGTCCGTCTGTCCGCCGTAGACGACGTACGCAAAACTGTTAGAAGGTGCGTAGCTCACAAACCCCTTGAGATATTAAGTTGAAATTTTTATGGTAGGTAGAGTAGGGTAACGCCTACAAGTGGTACCTTTTGGGGGGTTGTGGTGTATGGGGGGAGGAGGGGTGAGCGTTTTATATGACAAATTTTGGTTTCTAAATCTTAGGAACCGCTTATGCTAGGAGGCTGAAAGATGGAACTTATGAAGTACTATTATAGTGGACCCATTCGCAAAAAAATATTCGATAGGGGTTGAGAGGTGTGCGAGTGGGGGCGGGGGGAAATGCGTCCGAAACGCTTGAAAGCTGGGATTGATACATTCTAAAATCCATATCTCCTGAACGGTTGATGTCAGATGGCCGAAATTGTGTAGTTGTATTAAGGGATACTAGGAGATTAGAGTGGGGTTAACATCTTTAAGGGGAGTAGTGAGGTATGGGGGGGGGGGTGAAAGACTTTGAATTACAATATCTTCCGACTCAATTGTGCTAGGAAGATAAAATTTGGTTTCTATATATAGAATTACCAGTGGAGTCTACTGAATGTAGCATTTTTGAGGGGGGGAGGTGAAGCGCTGAAGGTGGAGGACAGCCATTTTTCAAGAAATTAAATTTTTATATCTCATGAACCGTATCAGATATGATCTTGAAATTTTTACAGGAGTTAGGACCAGTAGACCTCTTGCGGAGAAAAGAAAATTTTGAGGGTGTGGGTGTAGGGAGTGATGGTGGGAGGGGGTGGAAATGAAAAAATGCTGATCTTAATTTCTCGAAAGCCGCAAAGGATAGAAAGCTAAAAATTGATAACTGTATAGAGGTGCTATAGACACATTCCAGAAATTTTTGATGGAGGTAGCAAGGTACGGGGGTTGGGGGTGGTTTTCCTATCTCAGAAACGGCTTATGCTAGAAAGTTGAAACTTAGTATGTATATGCAGAAGTACTACAGGAGGAGTTAAAGCAAAAAAAAGTTTAAAATTTTATTGATGTACAGAGAAACAAATGTGCGTGAAAAGGGGTTTTCCCAACATTTTCATGAATTGCGTTATTTTAACTTAAAGAGTAACCAGGAGGCTATTTGGAACGTTATTTTTTAGGTTATCAGCCGCATAGTGACCTACACCGAATCTCAGTATTAAACACGTTTCGGACTTCTACCCAAAAAATAATAAAGTTGCGCCCAGACCATTGGCAGATTTTTTGAATTATGATAAGCCAATGAATTTTTTTCGATTAAATATAACAACAGCTACAAGAGCAAGTAGGATTTTTTCGATATATTGATTTTTGGCCAAATGGCGCACTTCAAAAGTGAAAAGTGTAAAATTTGGCTAAAAAATCGTCAGAAAATTGTTAATAACAAATGAAAACAAATAGTTTTAAAGATACATGTATTCAAAATTTCGGTTGAAAATTGTCTGAGTTATGTTTTCGGCTAGCTTGAAAAATGTGGTTTTGAGATAAACGCGTTTGAAGTTTTGAGTAGTAGAAAATCATGAATAATTTTGTAGGTAGCCTTGTACTAAAATTCGAAAACCGAGTCTTTATAGACTTTTTTCGGCCATAATCTTTTGGGATATCATTTTTGAAGTCCTAAGGGACCATTTAACATAAAAAAAAATCAATTTTTCGAAAACTCTAGAGTGGCCTAACACCTTAATATGATATGTCAAGGAGACAAATATTTGACATAGTGGCATACAGTATAATACAGGCTAACAAGAACAAATTTCAAAAGTACTAGCTTGAAGCGTTCTGAAATTATTTTTCAATATAAGCAAACTCCTGTTTTAAGGACTTTATATGCCAGCTAGTCGAAACCTTTGAGTCACTCGATCCTACTTTTTAGATCACACAAAAAAAATGTTTTAAACATGTTTTTGACCAGCGTGTACCTACAAAATTAATTATTCAAATTTTACCAACAAATTTTATATTTGAAAATTGACTTATGCTCAAAATGCCTAGTAATCCTCAACGGATTCTGGTTGAATTTTGTACATTTACGTAATGCAAGAAAATTCAAACAAACTGGTTATCTATCGACAACTAAATGGGATTAATAGTAAGTCTGTCAAAGCTAATTAATTATGATGAGGATGCGATGATGACAGTGAGGTGAAATAATAACCTTTTAATTGATTGATTGAGCATTACGCCATCACCAAGTCGACGATAAATCATAGGCGAAAAGTTGTACAGAAAACTGGAAATTAGCTTTACGACGCGACATAGAACACATCGAAGTGTCGAGTCGATAAAATGCTGCGAATCGCATACGTGTACAGGTGCAATTTTATACTCCAGTCCTAATGAATCGAGCCGTGTTCAATTGACATGAGACTCGTATACGAGTACCCCGCGTGTCTACCTTAACGTGAAGTGAAAGAAAAATTGTCTTTTCACATTTTCCTGACATACAACACACTCGGTCCCGTTCGCCATAAAGTTCGACACGATTAAAAGTTTTACGGAAAAGTTGTTCGATCCCAGTTCCATTTTTACGACAATCGTGGCACCTTCATTATATAGGTCCCCCGCATTTCCCGATTGAACTTCAATTAAAGAGATACGAGCCCATGTACGAGCGAAAGGTATTTGTACTAATGGGGTGTGGGCATATGGGCTCGACTTTGTATATCTCCGATATTTTGATTCCGTCATTTCACACATCGAAGGCTCCACGAATCACACCCTTGGCCACCCCCTTGACTTTGCTAGGCATGAAAAACATACAGAAACATAGCACCCGGTCGGATTGTACTCGGAAATATGACGCGTTCGATAAAGCGACCACCCCGATAAACCTATCGCCACCCCGTCGACTCCACCAAATTCGACGATTTCTGTTTATAATATCGATTTACAGGTGATCAAAGACCATGTGTGAGGAAAAATTGTTTCGTTTCACTGCATCTTTGGTGGCTTTTTGGCGCGATCTCGACGTCTTGTAAACATGTTTCTAAGATGTTTTTCGAGATCTTGAATGGAGCTCCGGCCATATGTGGAGCTAATGGCATGTGTGAAGGTAAGTTAAAGCTTATGGGCTTAATTATTATTGTCGGATAAGTTCGATTTCGGACGGAGTTCTCTTCGGTGGGGGACTAAATCGCGATAACTGCATTCCATTTATGCGCTTTAATTTTGCGATACAAGCAGTGATAGCCGAGATTGTTAATTGCTTGTCGGGTGAATAACTACGATTCACACCTTACGACTGTTCAAGTTTTGAATGCGCTTTATGCTAAATAGTCGTGAAAAAAAACGCGGATCTATTCGAGCTACAGGTAAGCGAGACATACCCAATTTGAACTATTTATGGAATTCGTCATTAGCACTTAAATCGCTAATTTCTTCTGTTTAATTATTCGCGATTTATTTATGATTCGAGATTTATTGAACTTTTGAACATATTGTAAGATTTACACCGGCAAATATCGATTAAGTAAAGCTATAAAAGAACGCGTACACGGGCTCATATATTATTAACGTCAATAAATTTAAAAAATGCAATCAATAAATCGTTGTGTTTGATCGCATTCTGTTTACCTTTGATTAAGTAGTTGTAGCGCTGTTATTTAAGAACTATTATTTTCGATTTGGTTATTTTGGAGCATTGATTTATGGTGAACAATAAAAATTTTGCATTTCGAAAATACTCGTATAGGCAGCTTTGATGCATGAAACATATTCTTCAAAATAAGCAACGAATTCCGTGTATTTAATTTAGTTCTTCTTTCGTAGAACGATCGGATTTATTCGAAATGATGCAATACAAGATACAACGGATTATCGCTCGAATTATTCCCAGTTACTGTTGTCACTTCACAACTCATTTCTTCAGAAATTTAAGAACCTTTCCTCAAAAAAAAAACAGAGTCTTTTTTCAAAGCTAAAACATCTTTTGAAAATATAGACAGATAGCATATCCTTAACATATTTCATGCTTGGCATATTTCATGCTTTTCTTAAGAAGGATCGTTAAGGATTGTAAGTACTAAGAAATACACGAGATCCTTGTGGTAAAATAGTAAAAACGCGCCTTGGCAACTTGTTCAAAAAGCGCTGATTCCATCTCTTTTAAGTTGTATTATTACACATGCACTCTGCTCCTATGCACCCTTTGTTACATTCGCATCCTTTTACACGAAGGAAATGTACGTTTCGTTCAGAATCCGTTTTGTCGTTAGCTACAAAGGACAGTCAACATTAAAAAAAATCCTTGTGAAGAAAAGTTCTCATTTTTATGAAAATTTAATGGATATACGAGCAAGTAACAAAAGGAGTAAGGCGAAGTGATTTTCGAGTTGTCGTAAAGAAAAATTCAAGCAAAAGTTCAGCAACTATAAATTTAATAAATATAATAAAAGACGACTTTTTCTTAGCTACTCAAGAAAACTATTAGGCATTCAACACACTGACTGCAGTCACTCAAAGTTAAATTGAGTCAAGGATTAAAAACTAATCCATCCTAAATCTACAGCTACAATACCCTACTTGATTTTCTTAAGACACCCAAAATCAATGCTTTGAACAAATACTTATTCATTCATGATCTCGGTCACAGGAATTCGCAATCCGTTTTATCCTCGATTCAAATATTTATTGCTTTTCGCCCACAATCTGACAAAGTGCCTACTGTATTGCAGATTTGTCTAATTCTTCGAAGAAAATATCAAGGATTACGAATTATTTGTTTTGTTCGGGCTTTTTTTTGGATTCGAGATACTTGAAACCGCGAAAATAACGATACAGGAAAGATAAATTTCTCGAAGTTTTTAGAAATTGAAATAAAGAGCTTATGGAAATTGCAAATCTTCTCTACAATATCTCCACGGATGGTCGTAATTATTCTAATGATGAATTATTTTATGATAATACCTGGACTCCTTAAATTTAACGAATTGGTAAGAGGATTTAGCTCTGAAGATGGATAGACTGTACTTCTTGGGATAATAATTTTAAAGCATTTTTATTACACGGGATGTTTTTTTTAATTCTTTTTTTAACAACTCGATTAGTTTTAAATCAAAAATACTGTCGAAATTTCAATTTTCTAGCTCAATCTATTCCTGGATAAAGCCTAGCACAACCTAGAGATGCAACAGCCAATCGTATGATGATGAAACCATTAATTCTAAAAAAATAAAAATTATGCAAATAGTGTGCCCTTTTTAAAGACTATAGTATGATTGTCTCTAATAGAAGAAGTTAAAGAAAAAGAGGTTATTTGGAAAGCAAATTTTGTAGCTTGAATAATATCGATTTTTAGCCGATCATACATATAAAAAATCTGGCAACAGTCTGGGCGTAACTTTATTATTTTTGGGTAGAAGTTCGGAACGCGTTTAATTCTGAGACGCGGTGCAGGTTACTATGTGACTGAAAATTTAAAAACAGTTCGGGAAGCGGTTAGAATAGGGTCGCGCTAGAATACTTACGCCGCTGCCACATATACCATATGAATTACATAATTGGGTAATACTGCGGGACGAAGTCTAATTCGTAGTATAATAGGAATTATTACGTGATTGGGAGGTTTTTCGTGATTTGGTTTTGGGCCATTACATGAAATCGGAAATTCGTTCATATAAAAAGTCTGTAGAAGTGAAAGCCAATCTGATATCTCATCAATCCTAATAAATATGTCGAAAGCCTTACGTCCTCTTGAAGTTGAATATCTAAAAATCCTGAAATCAACTTTTTGACGAGTATGTAGGAAGCGTTAATAAGTTAAAATGAATTAGATATCTCTTTAGAACTAAGAAATATGTAGGAATTTCTGAAAACATATGCAACCCTCGTGCACCCACTTTGGGGTTGAATATCCAAAAAATTCTGAAATAAATTTTTGAGATATATATAAAGAAAGCCCGAGGAAGTGAAAACCAATCCGATGTCTTATCACTCCAAAGAGATATCGCCGTGTCGGAAAAACAGTGACGCAACTGCAAAAAATTCTAATTTTTTTCGGAGAAACAAAATCATTTTTGACAATTGCCCACAAGCCATACGAGCTTATTAATAGCTACTATAGACAGCTTAGATCAAGAGCACGTTCGTTTAAAACAACGGGGAACGATTTTATGCAAGAATAGCAAAACCACAAAATATTGAAATGTGAAAACAAAAAATTTTCAAAATTGCAGTTGCGTCACTGTTCTATGATGAAATTCGTGAAAACGTGTTCAACCCGTTAATACCCTCTTAGGGGTTGAAAAAAGTAAAAACTTGAAAAAGAGTTTTATGTAATTATTGAACAAACCCGTGGAAGTGAAAAGATATTCGATATCTAATCAGACCTGAGGGATACGGCTGAATTCGACCCTTGGGGGTCATCCCGAATACGCTTTCTAGGTATTTATGTATATGAAGAATCCGTACAATAGAAATGAATTTCATATTCCATTTTCCTTTTCACCCTCCCCCACCCTCACCCCCTACCAAAATTTTTTTCTGTTAGGGTTCTATTATGCCTACTTCTGGTAAAAATTCTAAGCATCTATCTTACACTGTTCTTGAGATACGAGACTTGATTTTTTAGAAAAATTCTTATCCCCTCCACTTCCACGCTTCACCGCCCCCCTTAAAAAATTTTACTTTCAGCAAACTTTATTTGTCTACCTTTATACAGAAACCGAATTTTTTTTGTCTAGTACAATTGGTTCGTGAGATATCGTAATCTAAAGTTTTTCAGCCGCCACCTCTGTACGCCACTGCCCTTTCTCAAAAATTTGTTTTCGAACTCTTCTCCTAGTATACCTACAGATGTTCATCAAGTTTTAATTTCGTGACATTTACCGTTTAGGAGATATGGATTTTAGAATGTCTCGATCTCACCTTTTTGCGTTTCGGACGCATTATTTTTCCCCCCACTCCGAAACCCCTTCACCTATATCGGCAATTTTTTTGCAAATGGGTCCACTACTGAAGTTCTATATAAATTCCAAATTTCAGCCTCCTAGCATAAGCGGTTGCTGAGATCTAGAAACCAAAATTTTCCGTCTAAAACACTTCCCCCTCACACCCCACCCCTCCAAATTTGGCCACTTCAAGGAGCCTACCCATTCTATTCATAAAAAAAATTCAATTTAATAGCGCAAAGGGTTTGGGAGCTACGAGCCTTCAAACGATTTTGCGTACGGCGGTCGACGTACGGCGTACGGCGGACAGACGGACTGAATTTTTTTTACTTTTTTCGTGTCTACTCGTCATGAAACGTGAAAAAAAAATTTTGAGGGTAGCAAATTTTTTTTTTTAAAAATCGATAACAATACTTTATTATTTTAATAATAAAGTAAAAGAACTTGTAGACTTAACACAATTATAACCCCTAATTCTGAAATTAATTTCTAGGCGATTACACTGAAAAACCGTTCAATTAAAAAGCAATTAGTATTAAACCTAAGAGATATAACGAAATTTGTGAAAATAAACCCATTACAGCGCCTTGGTGGTTGAATTTCGAAAAATTGTAAAATAAAGTTTTAGGCGATTATGTAAAAAGCTATAAAATCAATTTGATATCTCATCAGACACTAAA
The DNA here is from genome assembly GCA_951812415.1 of Beris morrisii. NCBI lineage: Eukaryota > Metazoa > Arthropoda > Insecta > Diptera > Stratiomyidae > Beris > Beris morrisii. The sequence continues at coordinate 25,573,661 of OX638311.1, forward strand.
TATTTTGCACACCCCCTATGCTGTTGAAATTCGAAAAATCGTGAAATTGGTTTTCAGACGATTACATAATATTCCCGTAGAAGTAGTAACCTTATCAGATCTAAGGGATGGCGAAAATGATAAAACCGTATGCAACCCTTTTACACCTCCTTGGGGGGTTGAATATCCGATAATTCTAAAATTGGTTTGTAGTCGATTATACAAAAACTCTAAAAGCAAATTTAATATCTCAGAGATATGGTGAAAATCGTGAAAACGTATACAACCCCATTACACCCACATAAGGTTTGAATATCGAAAAATCCTGAAATTGGATTTAAGATGGTTATAATAATAGCTGTTTCTCGGGAAAGTAAAAACCAATTCGATATCTTATCACTCCTAAGAGATATGGCAGAATTCGTGAAAACATTTGCAAACCTTTTATACCCTCATAGGGGTGAAAAAGAAGAAAGTCCCCGAAATAGTTTTAGACAAATATATTATATCTGAAACCGTAGGAGTAACAAGTTATTTGATATGTAATCAAACCTGTGAGCTTTGGCTGAATTCGTGGAAATGTATATAAATGTATATAACTCTCTTTTACTTTATAATTTTAATAATAAAGTATTGTTATCGATTTTTTAAAAAAAAAAATGTGGTACCCTGAAAAATTTTTTTTCCACGTTTCATGACTAATAGACACCAAAAAAGCAATAAAAATGTTCAGTCCGTCTGTGCGCCGTACGCCGTTCGCTGTACGCCGTCCGCCGTACGCAAAACGTTTAAAAGCTTATAGCTCTCAAACTCTTTGAGCTATTAAGTTGAATTTTTTTTTGTTGGTAGACTAAGCAGGCCCCTTGAAGTGATCACTTTTTTGGGGACGAAAAATTTTGGTTTCTAGATCTCAGCAACCGCTTATGGTAGGAAGCTGAAACTTGAAATCTATATAGAGCTTCGATAGTAGACCCATTTGCAAAAATATTGTTGATACGGGTGAAGGGGTGTGGGAGTGGGGGGAAAAATGATGCGTCCGAAACGTTCGAAATGCGAGATCGTGACATTCTAAAATCCATATCTCCTAAACGGTTAATGTCACAAAATTAAAACTTAATAATCATCTGTAGATATACTAGGAGAATAGATCAGAAACAAATTTATGAGAGGGGGCAGTGACGTACAGGGGTGGGGGTTGAAAAACTTTAGATTTCGATATCTCACGAACCAATTGCACTAGAGAAATAAAATTCGGTTTCTGCATAAAGGTTGACAAAAAAAGTTTGCTGAAAGTAAAATTTTTTAAGGGGGTGGTGGAGCATGGAAGTGGAGGGGGTAAGCATTTTTTTAAAAAATCACATCTCATATCTCAAGAACACTGTAAGATAGATGCTTAAAATTTTTACCAAAAGTAGACCTAATAGACCCCCTAGCAAAAAAAAATGTCAGGGATGAGGGTGGGGGAGGGTGAAAAATAAAAAGTTCCGATTTTTATATCTCGAGAACCTATAATGATATAAAACTGAAACTTGGTATTTAGATAGAACTATAGTAGTAGCATGTTGGAAAAATATAATTTTTTATAGGGGTAGTATTGTACGGGGCTGGGGGTGTTTTTCCTAACTATAGAACGGCTTATGCTAGAAAGTTGAGATTTGGTACGTATATGTAAATCAAATAGAAAATTAATTTTGATTAAAAAAAATTCAAATATCCATTGGCGATCAGAAGTGGGGAAAAAACATATTCAGTGAAAATGGAATGCATATATTTTCACGATTTTCGTCATATCTATTAGTTCTTTCCAAATATTGAATTAATTTTTTTTCTACAGATTCTTCATAGAAATACTTAGAAAGTGTTTTCAGGATTTTTTTTACAATTCGAAGGGGGTGTAAAGGGGATGTATACATTTTCACGAATTCAGCCGTATCGTTAAAAAGTTGATTTCAGGATCTTTGTTATTCAACTCCAATAGGACGTAAGGCTTTCGACATATTTCTTAGGATTGATGAGATATTAGATTGGTTTGCACTTCCACAGACTTTTTATATTATCGCCTACAAACGCATTTCCGATTTCATGTAAAAACCAAATTACGAAAAACCTTCTAATGGCGTAACAACTGATATTATACTAGGACTAGATCTTGTCCCGGTGTATGACCCAATTATGTAATTCATATGTTATATGTGGCAGCGGCGTAAGCGGCGCGACCCCATTCTAACCGCTTCCCGAACTTTTTTTTAGGTTTTCAGTCACATAGTAACCTGCACCGCATCTCAAAATTAAACTCGTTCCGAACTTCTACCGAAAAAATAATAAAGTTGCGCCCAGACTGTTGGCAGATTTTTTCCCTTAGGGCTACAATTTCAAAAAATTCTTAAAACGCTTTCTTGGCATTTATCTGAAAGCCCCGTAAAAAAAATTAATTCAATATTTCAGAAGGCGTAAGATGAAATTTTTCATCTAAAATGTTCTTCCTACCTGACCCTCCATTTTTTGTTTTTTTGGTGTCATGAAATATGAAAAAAAAATTAAGGGTAGGTAGGTAGGTAGGTGCGCGTGGCTGCCCGTGAGAACACGGACATACTTAGACCTAAGAAGAGCCGTTGTGTTACCACAGGATCATCGAATCCGGTCCTACTCGTCAAACCATTTAGAGCTTGCAATGAAGCGTTTGATTCTCGTGACCTCCGTTTCGGCAAGGTCACTGAGACTGTTGAAGAAGTAAGCTCCAATATGAGCTTTCTTTCTAGCGGGCATAGCTGGACAGGTACAGAGAAGATGACGCACTGTTTCCTTCTCTTCCTCATCAAGGCAGCTTCTGCAGAAGTTGTTTGAGAAGAGGCCGAGTCTTTTAGCATGCCGACCTATAAGACAGTGTCCGGTCAGGACACCAACTGTGGTGCTGATATTCGCCCTTTTGAGCAAAGTCAGCCTTTAAGAGCAGTTTAGATTCAGCTTCGGCCAGATCTGTCTCGCAGTGTGAAATGTAATACCGTCCGCCCATCTTGAGTTGATTTTCTCAATTGAGTCCAATCCCAGTAGCAGTTTACATGTAGAGAGAGGCACACCCAGATTCCGATGTTCCGGCATAATCTGAAGGGTAGTACCGCGCCGAGCGAGTTCGCCAGCCATACAGTTCCCAGGAATATCCCTGTGTCCTGGCACCCAGCGCAGAAGAATATTGAACTGTTCAGCCATCTCCGACATTGTACGGCGATCTTTGATATTGTCGAGACGGATTTCAAGGATTTTATTGCCGCTTGGCTGTCTGTGAAAATGTTAATATCCTTAGTAGATATTACATTACACCTCAGCCAGGACAGGGCCTCCTTGATCGCCATAAGCTCCGCCTGATAGACACTACAGTGGTCCGGAAGGCGGAAGGAGCTGCTAATGTTAAGCATATCAGGGAAGACACCTCCATCTACCCCGCCTTCAGTTTTGGAGCCATCCGTATATACGAGTGTATAGACGGACCATTCCATTCTTACCGAATCCCTTTCCTATTCTAGACGGGTTGGGATGATTATTAGGAAATTTTTTTCAAAATCATAACTGGGAGGGTTGTAGTCAGTGTTTTCAGGAATTTTTATTGAAGTGATTCAATATTGTTGAGTGACCTGCATAAATGCCAGTCCACTGTGTAGAGGCCCTAAGTTGAATGGCTGCACTGGCTACCACTTGCTTGTCAAAAATGTCTAGGGGTGATAGATTGAATAGCATGTCTAATGCTATGATGTTAGGTTTCCATTGAAGTTTCCTGTCCAAAATAAGACCCAAATATTTCGCACTATCGGTGAAAACAACACTAGTACCATCCAGAGAAGGAGGGTCAACGTGAGGAATTTTATATTTCCTGGTGAAGAGGACTAGTTCTGTTTTGCGTCGGTACACACCCAATCCGCATTCAACTGCCCACTTGGAGAGAATAAAGAGAGCATTCTGCAATATCTCACTCTGTGTGTTGAGGGGCTCTCAACAAATTTAGGGTAGCAAAGTTGTAATTTGTTAAAATCCATCAATTGGTACTTTATTGAATTAAAATAATAAAGTAAAAAAATCGCTACCATGCAATTTTGTATAATATTATAACGTTTTAAGACTAGCAAACTCCAAAAAAGCTATACAAACGTCCGAATGTCCGTCTGTACGCCGTACGACACGCGCGATACACCGTACGCAAACGCATTTGAAAGCCCGTATCTCACAAAACCGTTGAGATTTTAAAATTAAAATTTTTGAATTTCGTTTTCTCGGTGCAGGTACCTTTAAAAAAGTCTATTTGGAAAGTTAGTAATTTCGGGTGCCCCCATAGACACAACATAAAGTGCCGCCCAGACTGTTGACCGATTTCTTTAACTTCTGAAACATTAACAAAATCACCGTATGCAAAATTTCACATTTCTCACTTAACTTGTACAGAATTTATCAAGAAAAGGAATTAACAAATTATTTTGAATACATTTACATGGAAGCTTTTCCAAGAAGTAGAGCTATCGTTCAAGTAATCACATAATTTGAGGACTATTCAAAGGATTGAGTAGATTTCGTTAATTAACAAATTGGACCTTATTTTCTACTCAAAAACAAATCGTTAAACAAGCGATAGTTTGGTTGGTGTTACTGAATAGAGACATTTCCCAATATTAAGGACCACCGGTTTTAAGGACTGTTCAATGAAAGCTAAATAAACCAGTAGAACTTTTCACTATAACAATCTTAAGACGTTACATACATTATGTATAAAGTAGTCGTAGTGGGTAGATGATAGTCTTGCGTTTTAGAAGCATTGAATCCAATTCAATTTTCCTGCTCAGGACGTAATTGACCGAGTTCCAACCGACTGATATTAGATCAGTGTTTTTGCTGAGAAATTAAGGTTGCATGGGAACTGACTGGAATTTATAATGGCTAATTTTTTCAAGTCAGACAACAACCTTTCACCTCAAACGTTTTGAAGCAATTTTCTTCACAACGACTTTACACTTTGTTTGATTCAATGTCAAGACAATTTCCGCGAAATGTAATTTCCTCGTCAAGAACATTAATCTAATTTCCATTATTTGTTCATAAAAGAGACATTTCTATGAGTAGCTCGAGCATAAAACAATTACAGCTAAAAAATTCTACTTTCTGAACGAAAAAAAAAAATGTTATGATAGGTTGGTGCGCTGGGAAAAAAATCGAAGTCAAATTATTCTATGCTCTATTTATAGTTGGCGAGAAAGCAAAGGATATTCGATATAAATCTGTGAATTTTCCTTGAAACTTCCTGTCTGCGTACATAAGGAATCCTTGTGTAATCTAGTCGAAAAGTTTGGTTTCGAACGGAGGAATGATATCTTTAACTTTGACCTACTCCATTTCAAACATTTCCAACTGACTTTGTCAGTTTTAAACTCAGAATTATGGTTTTTGTGCAGTTCAAGGATAATGTGCTCTATGGGTACTTGTATCCTTGCATATTGGGTATAGGAACTTTTCAGTTCTGGTGGAGCCAATTTGTAAGAACAATTCAAAAGGCTTAACGTGAGCCAACAGTAGATTTTTTTCCGGTCTTTGAGTAGTTGAGGTCAGTTCTTCTGTAGTTTTGTTAAGCCTTGGTAGTTCGTTTGCAATCAGTAATAGCATTAGAAGTCATAACGACTACTCAAGTATTCAAGATCTGATGAACTTCATAATAAAAGGAAGGTAATCCTGATGAAGTTAGTAAGCATGGACTACCAACTGTTTCCACTTTGCCTTTGAACCATAATTCCTTGATGAAACTCAACATGAATTACTTGATGAGTTTCATGATGAAACTCATCGCAAATTTCATGATGAAATTCATCGCAAATTTCATGATGAATTTATTCATAATCAGTCGGCTGACTGCTTTATTCATACGGTTCATGTGGTGGGTTGATGGTGATGTGTTGCTGGTCAATATGTAATATCTTATAGAACAATTATTTTGACTTGAAGTGAATCGAATATTTGAAAATGAAATGACCTTTCACGGCTATCCAATATATGAGAAACACGATTCCCCAGAAACATTGTCTTCAAAACACTAGCTTTTTTGGCGATGGTGCAAATAAGTCGAAGTCCTCAATACTCTTAGAGAATTCTTCTGTTTTAGAGAATTCTTCAGAAAATCGATTTTTCTAAGCAAAATTTAAAATCTAGTAAAACTTCGGGCACAAGTTGACTGCAATATAAATTATGTGATAAATGATAAGAAATTGTCAGGATTCTTCAACCCTAAAGGATATTAGCAGCCAACAATTTTCGTCTCATTACCGAGACACACGATTGCGGTACTTAAGAAGATCAAATTATGAGCTAGTCCTAATTCATCATCATCAAATCATTCATTTTTATTACCTAATTTTATTTATTGCGTTTAAAATTGCTGTCATCGAGCATTGGCGAGGGGCAAATTGTCTGATTAATTGGGAAGATTATAAGCCAGGAATTTTAAATTTCTCTGCAAATTTATAAATGTCCTTAATGATTATTTGGACTTATTATATTATGCATTTAGTAAGATTCTATGAAAGTAATACGTTTCTGCTATTATTCCCAATTTACATTTTATAATCATTACTTTACAAGGCAAAAAAATATGGGATTCAGTTTAAGGAAAAGGTCGAGTTTAGTATATTAATGAGAGAAATACAGTACTCATTGGAGTGGCCATACAAATGTACTTTAAAAACCTGCGCAAATCTTTTACATAAAAATATATTTGTTTATTACTAAAATGTTTAAGGTATTAATAATTTAAGGTTGAAATTTCTGAAAAAAGTATATTTTATAAAAAAAACTCGTATCTTCGTTGGTGATATTAACACTGCAGAAATTGAAAAGTTCAGTGGCAATAAATTCGGGGCCATTAGGCATTTCTAGGCATATTCTAATTGCCCAATAAATCACTCATGCCTTGGACAAAGTCGGCCGGCCAGTCGTTACGAAATCTCAAGTAATTTATATCGCCACTACTGACGTGTACTTTACAACTTTAAAGCTTTTCCTATATCTGACCCAGTTGTGTTCTCTTTAAGGATTCTCAAGTCGTGTCCTTTGCGTGTATTTCCTACGGCACGACCCAATATACGCCGGGAATGGCGACACTTTCTTGGCAATCTACCCCATTCGGCTACAACTACAAATGACCTAGAGCATATTGCACCTCGAATAGCAACGATCCTGCACCGACGATACTTAGCAACAAAGACGTATATTCTGATTTCCCGCATGTGATACTCTTGCCAGGATAGCCATTACAGCGCATCAAAACGTATCAACTTCGTCCTTTATGGGCTAGGAGCAAGCGAGTTTACACAGTCAACGCTTTCAGTAAATCTCGTTGACCAGACCAGAAATTTTCCAATCTACAAATCGATTGAAAATTGTCTTTCCCTGTGTCCTTTCGTCACTGGAAAATAAAGATAAAGAGTTCTTTTCCGCCTCTTCTTCAATTATCCTGGACAGAATAAAGGACGCGAATTTTCATCTCAAATGGACCTCGTTATTATATTCTAAGTGTTATGTAATTTATTCTGTAAGATGGTCATAAAATTTAATAGCGCTTAGGTTTTATCTATTCGCTGTAAGGAAGTTTTCCAGACATTTTCTCGAATAGCTTAAACGAAACGGAAAAGAAAATCTGGGCAAAAGTTTTTAATCACGTTATAAGAAAATATGTTAACTTAGTTGCACTATGCGGGTAAAATGTTTGTAACTAGTGCGGTTTCGGTCAGACGAGTCATTTTATTTGAACTTTGCGAAAACGGTTTTCGGAAAAGTTTTGATCTCGTGCTCTCTTTTATTTTGCTACAAGGTAATAATAAATTTTGTGGGAACGTGACTTAATTTCAAGTAGTTTCAGTTACGATGGTTTTGGAAAAAGGATTTGCGATTTTCAAACTATTTGCTGCCTACTTGTTCTCAGTTGTCCTCTTAATTTTCGTTTTGAATTTCATATTTAAGAGTAGCGATTGTTATCTTCTTTAACCACCTTTTAATCTAAGGTCAACAACAATCCCCCGGCCTTTCCTTAACTGAATTTTCCACTGTTATTAATCTTAGATACATCAAGAAATGGGATCAAACGGTTCAGTACTGAAATTATCTTGGGGTTACCAAAATTTTTTTTTAAGTCGATCATAATGCGGGCTCTACATTCGCGTGACGAAGTGATCGTCACATATCACATGTCTATACCTTACCTTGACAATTTTCATTAACGATATTTTTTTTGTATTGAATAGGTTAGGTTAGGTTAGGTTAGGTTAGGTTAGGTTAGGTTAGGTTAGGTTAGGTTAGGTTAGGTTAGGTTAGGTTTAGAGGAGTGAACTGTAGCACTGTACCACATCCCAGCACGACAGATCACTAAGGATCCATTGTGTTCCCCTCGTATAAATAACTTTTTGAATAACTTTCCATGTGTGGAGAAATACGTCAGACACAACCGCGAATGTGAGCGAGTGTACAAGCCTCTGGACGAACGTCTCATCCCAAAACCTCGTCGAGTGTTTATTAAGATCAGTTATCATAATTTACTATTTAAAACTTCTGAGTATCCTTCATAATTATTCTTCCACAGATTTTAACGCTAGGGATTCAAACACAAAATCAAACTATTTTATGAAATTATTGAAAACTCGTCTAGCCTAGTATTACATGCTGCAATGTCCTTATTTAACTACATGCATCCACCGTATTAGTGCATGCGTGAATCATTTGGGGCAAGCTTCAAAGATTTGCTTTGATATATCCTCTTACACTTGGATGAGCTCAAATCAGGCACTTTGAAAGTATATTTAAACAGATAAGTAAACATTTTCGGAAAATTATTTGCAAAAGCATGTAGTGGAAATGAAAAGGTTTAAATGTATCAAACGGTTCACAGGATATTTCAAATATTTCCATTTGCAATTTAGTAAAAATAAAGCATCAGCTTGTTTTAATGAACGTTGGATACTCTTTTAGATCTTTGAGAAGTATCCAATAGTTCAAGTCCAGCAAACCTTACGAACCTTACAAAACAAGCAGAGTTTTGCCAGAATAGGTAAAGTCATCACATCAACCGACCATTTTTTTTTTTTTCAAAACTATTACACGAATTAGTATTAATTTTATGGCTAAATAATTTTTGGAGTTATAGTACGTTCCGAAAGGCGAATACACCAATTTGTCAAGCACCTTGGTATGGAGGTTACTTGAAAGACTCGCTTTTTTCATATTCACTCGTGTTATTTGCAGCTTTTGTGTCATGCGAGTAAGTGCTGGATAAATAAGGGATTATTGAGCGGTTTCCTGACTGCTCTTTTATGTATGATTTTTTCCAAAAGAATTATGATAATGATTAATAGAAAAAACAGGACAATGAAAAAAATTTTAATTTTCGAGGAATGCGAATTGAGTTGAAAATTTCGAACGGAAATATCGTTAAAAAGCGATCTAATTTTTGGCTGATGAACATTTGACTGGATCAAAATTTCATTTCTGAACAATGGCATTGATAATTTGCTCGACTGTTATTCCTTATGAAAATTGCAGTTCTTAATCAGTTTGGCCCCAAAAGCAAGCAGAATAATGAAGATGATTCTAATCCGTTTTTTGCGGTGACATCCGACAGAATATGCGACATACATAAATTATAATAATGAAGATGATTCTAATCCTTTTTGTGTGATGAAAACCGACAGAATATGCGGCTCAAAAGGCGTCATACGGAAATGAAAGCTATTCCTCTCGATGCACATTTAAGTGATTCCAGAGATGTTATCTCAATTTCATAAAAATGTGCACTTATTCTCTTTGACTGGCCAAGCGTCGATAATCTATGGTTTTTTAGTGATACGAAATTTTAAAGAAATATGCCGATTCAGTCAATTAAGAAAATACGACATTAAAAACCTTTCTATTATTTGAGTATACAAATGTGCACTAAAACGTGGAAAACTTAGCTTTTATCACGGACAGAGTAGGATCTGGAAACTTTAATTTTACTTTATTATTTCAATAATACAGTATTGTTATCGATTTTTAAAAAAAAAAATTTGCTGACCTCAAAATTTTTTTTTTTACGTTTCATGACGAGTAGACAAGAAAAAAGCAAAAAAAAATTTCAGTCCGACTGTCCGCCGTACGCTGTACGTCGACCGCTGTACGCAAAATCGTTTGAAGGCTCGTAGCTCCCAAAGCCTTTGAGCTATTAAATTGAAATTTTTTTTATGAATAGACTAGGTAGGCCCCTTAAAGTGGCCAAATTTGGAGGGGTGGGGGTGTGAGGGGGGAGGAGGGGAAAGTGTTTTAGACGGAAAATTTTGGTTTCTAGATCTCAGCAACCACTTATGCTAAGAGGCTGAAATTTGGAATTTATATAGAGCTTCAGTAGTGGACCCATTTGCAAAAAAATTACCGATATAGGTGAAGAGGTTTGGGAGTGGGGGGAAAAATAATGCGTCCGAAACGCAAAAAAGGTGAGATCGACACTTTCTAAAATCCATAACTCCTAAACGGTTAATGTCACAAAATTGAAACTTAATGAATATCTGTAGGTATACTAGGAAAATAGATCGGAAACAAAAATTTGAGTGGGGGCAGTGGCGTACGGGGGTGGGGGGTGAAAAACTTTAGATTACGATATCTTACGAACCAATTGCACTAGACAAATAAAATTTGGTTTTTGTATAAAGGTGGATAAATGAAGTTTGCTGAAAGCAAAATTTTTTAAGGGGGCAGTGGAGCATGGAAGTGGAGGGGATAAGAATTTTTCTAAAAAATCACGTCTCATATCTCAAGAACGGTGTAAGATAAATGCTTAAAATTTTTACCAGAAGTAGGCCTAATAGACCTCTAGCAGAAAACAAAATTTTGGAAGTAAAGGGTGAGGGTGGGGGAGGGTGAAAAGGAAAAAGTTCCGATTTTTATATCTCGACAACCTATAATGATATGAAGCTGAAACTTGGTATTTAGATAGAGCTATATCAGTAGCATGTTGGAAAAATATAATTTTTTATAGCCGTTGTATGGTACGGGGGTGGGGGGTGTTTTTCCTATCTATAGAACGGCTTATGCTACAAAGTTGAAACTCGGTACGTTTATGTAAATCAACTAGAAAACTAATTTAAAAAAATTCAAATATCCATTGGCGTTCGGAGGGGGGGGGGCAAAAAAAATTATCAGTGAAAATGGAATGCATATATTTTCACGGTTTTCGTCATATCTATTAGGTCTTCCCAAATATTGAATTCATTTTTATTCTACGGATTCTTCATATAAATACCTAGAAAGCGTTTTCAGGATTTTTTAAAATTCGACCCCTAAGGGGGTGCACAGGGTTTTGTAAACTTTTTCACGAATTCTACTATATCCCCACGTCTTATCAGATATCGAATATCTTTTCACATTCATGGGCTTGCGTAATAATCGCCTAAAACTTGTTTTTAAGTTTTTTCCTTTTTCAGCCCCTAGGAGGGTATAAACGGGTTAAACACGTTTTCACGAGTTCCGTCATTTCTTTTAGAAGTGATAAGAAATTGAATTGGTTCCTACTTTCTCGTGCTGTCTACATATTTATTTAATAACTGTTTTACAATTTTTTCGAAATTCAAACCCCAAGTGGAAGTAATGAGCTTGTATACGTTTTAACAATTCGTCATATCTCTTAATTCTGATAAGGCAACAAATTCGTTTTTACTTCTATGGGCTTTTAGTGTACATAATATACCGAAATTCGAAAAGTCTACACGGGCTTTTTAATGTTTAATCGGCTAAAAATCTCTATTTTAAATATTTTTTTTTTAGAACGAAACTAACTTTCCAAGAAACCTCATAATTTCGAAACAACTGATGATATGCTCCGACTTTGACCGCTCCCGAACTTTGACCCGAAAATAATAAAGTTTCGCCCAGACCATTGGCAGATTTTTTCATTTCTTTATCAATTGCGTAGAGCCGCTTATGGTGAGGTCAGGCGCGAACGCAGACAATTTTTTCGGGGAGGGGTTACAGACAAATTATATCGTTAGTAGAATACTTATTATAAAAATGAATGTCAATTTGACTTAAAAGAGGATCTTAAAACGAGGTCGCTCATAGGACTAATTCTGGAGTACTCGCACAAATGTTCCGTGATTAATCCTGGAGTACTCTTCAGGGAGATTCGAAGACCTCGTTTTCTCCTCCATTTGACCTCCTTTTTTCAAGAGCATGTCCTCTGAAATCAGATCTACATTGTAACTCGCAAGGAATCATTTAAAAACTGTTGTAAGGGTGCATAAGACGAGATCCATTGCAGTTTTTTAGAGATGGTAGAACACCTCGCTTTGCTCTTCTTTTCTCCTAATTTTTTTCGTTGAAATCTGATCTTCAATCTAAGCGCCTTGGTATCATTTAAAAAAGATACTGCAGTAACGATCGTTGGAAGCCAATTGTAAGATACTCTAGATGAAATGCTGAACTCCGATTTATATTGTAAGTTTAGTTTGAAATAAAGTAGAATCAGAAATGCATTGTCCTTCTTAAGGAATCTCATTGAGTGGCGACTAGAAACTAAAAGACAATATCATCAGTGTTCAATTTCAAATCTATAACTAGGTAAGTTACCGAAAGAAAAATTTCCCATTTTGAAGGATTCTCACATTGGAGGTGCAAAAAGGACTCATTCAATTTCTAGCATACTGGTCCTTTTACCTGTAACTATTTAATTAATTAATTAATTAATTTGGGACTTTTTGTATAGAAGCTACCTAAAAGAAAGGAGTAGAATGATTTCGCTGACTAGTGAACTTTCACTCCAAACTAATTTGTAAAAAATTTTCAATTTGAAGCTGAACGATTTCTTGAGATATAGTGAGTTCCATACCATGAATGACGATATTTTTACAGGATATTGGTACGTCAGCTATACAAAGGACTAATGGGATTCCTTCATGATCATTTTTTTACAGAATTTCTGTATGGAGCTACTCAATGGTCTCGTGGGAACTCTCATATTCATTCATTTAACTGCAACGTTTGAAAATCCAACGTATTCAAAATTTCAAAGTCGTTGCTTCAGGTGTTTCCAAGTCATTGGTCAATATTCTTGAACACGTATCATAAGAACTTTTTGTATGGCAGCTACCCGAAGGAAGAGTTTTGCCCGTTAACGAACTTAGCCTTACAAATTCGACTAAACAAATTTTTTACTTTCGTGTAGTTCAGGTTTCACTAAACTGAAAAAATCTCGCAAACTGCTTTCAGAATATTTCCGGAACTAACTATGTATAGTGAAATATTCATTAAAATACATTTTATTTTAACTTCCAGGAAGCAATCTGCAGCACAGAATCTTTCGGTATAGACTTCCTAAATGTGAAATTTAAAACAATTTCCTACATTCAATTAAAAAAGGCCTAATCGGGTTTTTGGCGTAAAATGGCTATATGTCGTGATGTATATTAACAACCAGGACGGTAATGCTAAGATTTTACACCACAAACAATCTCCTTATACCACTTATCAAAAGACTAAAAAAAAACTAAAACTAAACACAAATTTATTAATTCAAATCAGATATTTTTAAATTGCGACTGTGTGATAGAATCGATGCGTTCGATGTAAATTCTCAAGCCAAATGGCGATTTAAAGCAATATATTAGTAACTTTCCTGAAAAAATTATAACTCATTTGGAGCGAAAAGAAAGAAGTGCGGGTTTTCTCCATAATTTTGTTCAAAATCTCCTTTTTTGATCAATTGATAGTAATACTAAATACCTCCATATTTGCTCACTCCTCGAACTTCTTACTGGGTAACTATCACTACGTTTCCATTTCCATGGCGAATTTCGTATGAAAACTACAACTTAACTCAGCTCAAGTAATTAGCATGTCAAATATTTTACGCATCGCGTATTAGTTACATTTAGATGTGATTTTTAATTACATCATTTCGGGGGGGTTCAACCCCCGAATTCCCCCCCCCCCCCCTTCGTTTGCGCCTGGGTGAGGTCAATCGTAGAATAAAATTTAGCTTTCTTAAAAATCCGCTATGATCATAGCATCGATTGAACTATCGACTTCGCGATTATATACGATACGAATATTTTAATATTCGCTACGATATTACTAATATCAGGATACTCAGATATTAGGAATATGCTGATCTTAGTTAATTAAATATCATGATATTCACTTCCCGTCGACTCTTTCCCAACTATTAGTATGAATACGCTGATATCACATATTAGTATGAATACGCTGATATCAGATATTCGAATATAATGGTATTCACTGTAGATTGGACACATCTAGGAAAGAATAGGTAGGAATATTTACATTTGCAATATCACATTCGATGATCATATCATCAGGATACTCAGCCAACAAGCACCAGCTCGTCATGATACAGAAGATATTAGTGATATTCTCGTATCAGTTTAGATATTATAATACCGCACAAAGAATATATTCATATTAGGTGTTATCACCATATATCGGTATTAAACCATGACAATTCGCGATACACCACGTGTAATATAAAAGAGAATACCCAAATCACACACACGATTAGTTAATTGATAAAGGCGACAAACGGCATGCCCATAGAATTATTTCATAACTTCAGGTTTTATTAAATAAGCAATAAAGTGGCTATAGAGCGAGGGTTGTGATTAGTAACTATAGTCTTAAACAACATTCTCCAATTGTTAACTGGCTTCTACATTTTGATAGTAGCCAGCACGTTCCTCTTTAATCCAACAAAATTTCATCAGCAATTCTACCCAACCCTAAATTATACCAAATTTCATATATCTTTCGTATAAATTACCAATTTCCGACTAATTTCGATGTGTAATTGCCCTTCCGAAAAGGAGGTTGACGAAGGGGGTGGGTTGGGATATCCACTGAAACTTTCCCTGTTCAAACACCCTTTGATTGATATAATCGTCGAACAACAGTTCCCAAAAAAAAAACACTGATAAGCTACGTACACTTAAACTGATAGGAGCATACCTCGGAGGTAATCAACTGATTCTTTCCTAAATGACAATTTTATTGATTATTCTTCAACACACTGTGACTTATTATACAGTCCGGATCTAGACAACATTATTTTCTGTCTTCAACCCCCAATCGAATCTTACAAGGATAGATTATAGGATTTATAGATAGCCCGTAGGTTAGGTCTTATACCTTAAACAGAACAAATGTATGACCTGATGCGAATATAAAGGCAAAAATGCCCGAACGAAGGTGTTCTCAGATTGAAACCAGTAGTTACGAATACGATGTTTTCTGGTAATTAGCATAATTGATTGTAGGTTGCAGAGGTCTAACGTTAAGGAACAATTTGAGATTGTATACTTAACTTACATAGAAGTCTATTTGCCATTAGCTTCGTATACGAGTTGATTTTGCTCGTACGTTCCGCATGCAATCATAATACATCACCTTGTCATTACAGTTTACCTGCAATCTGGCTCAGGTTGAATGAATGTTTTAGATTTCGATCGGATGAATCGACTGCAGAGCAATTGTACTCACCGTGCTAAATTCATGTCTGAGAAATGCATGCTATGGTGCCATAATTGAATTCGAAGCGTCAAACATTTAAGTTATTTTACTATACACCGTCCGTTTTTGGTTTGTATATTCTGCATTCAAGCTACCACGAATTCAGGTGAATTTACTAAAGGTATGTTAGATGCAGGAGTTCTTGTTCAAAGTTGCACGTTACTATGGCCAAATAATAGGTTTAGTGTCGGAGATAAAATATGGCATTTAAAATTGATTAAAGTACGATATTACAAGTTCTATCTGAATATGGAAAATAGGCACAACAACTATAGATTGATCGGTATAGCTGAACAATGGAGCTGCGCGTTATGTAGATCTGCATTGTTAGTACTGTATGCCATTCTATTTTGAAAAACTATAAGTTCATAGCAAAGAGTGGATATCACTTTGTGTAAATGTTTACGTCTTTTTTTAATTCGGTATTATTCAGACGCATCAAGTATGTAACCATTTGGCAAAGTCTTCTATTTTTACTTCAGTAAGTATCTTAGCTACTGTAAATATGATTAAACTGCTATTTTACAAAAACAAGCAGATTTTTTTAGTCATTACTCAATAGACACAGGCATCGCAAGAGAATTATTAACGATTCTCCTATGTGAGAAATATGTTCACTGGTGAAGAATCACCAGCGTTCTGTTTTGGTACTCGTAAGTGAATGGTTTAGGTGGTCCGTAAGTGAATCATTTAGGCCACTCGTATGTGAGACTTAGTAATGTTATTGTATTTTCCATAAATATTAAAGTATTGTGATCAACCTGAAATTGGTAATAAGTTTTCCACCCTCAATTGTTCTATTTACACATTTACGTCTTAGGGATAGTATAACCAAAAAATGAAAACAAAAAATACGCTTATCCGTCGTATACACAAAAGCCTTTGAAGGCTTCTACCTCTCAAACCTCTGGAACTATTAAGTCCAAATTTATTTAGTGGATAGAACCCTGACCACATTTTGGGGGAAGTAGGGATGTGAGTCGAGCGTTTGAAATGAACAATGTTGGATCATATATTTTGGGGACTGTTTATGCTAGAAATTTTGAAACTTTGGAGTTTATATAGAGCAGTGATAGTAGGGATATTAGTGTCGATTTTTTAGCTGTACCAAATTTTGGGAAATTTACTTTAACATTCCGAAGTTTAAGTAGATAAATATTGAATTTGATTTGACTGTCGCCGACCCTTACGTTGTTATTATGTCTAGCTACGGCACTGTTCCAGAGCTAAGGCTTGTGGCGAATGATGACTTGTGAAAATTTCAACCAAAATGAAATCTAGAAATTCGAAAAAATTGACTTTTTAAAAAATTGCCACGTTACCCCTTGGCATCTTTTAGGGCAATTTTTCCGAATTCTATCACAATTCTTCGCTTTTGACAAGTGACTCCTTGAATTAAAGGTGCTTATGCCTCCTTTTCAAATACACAAACAGATTTAAAAAAAATTAAAATTTGCGGCCAGGAGAGGCAAAATACGAGTCGCAAATTTTGAATATTTTTTTCAACGTTTTTGGCTACCATTCCCCCATTTTTGATCCGATTTTAATTGTGTTTGGATTTTGGGGCATCTGTTGAGCTCCCCTTTCTTTTGCGGTGAAAACATCGAAAATCGAAAAAATTGACTTTTTACAAAAAATGCCATGTTTCCCCTTGGCAAATTTTAGGCCAATTTTTCCAAACTCTCTCACAATTCTCCGATTTTGACAAGTGACCCCTTGAATTAAAGGTGCTGACGCCTCCTTTTCAAATCCGCAAACAGATTTAAAAAATTTTAAAATTTGCGGCCAGGAGAGGCAAAAGAAGAGTCACAAATTTTGAATTTTTTTTCGACGTTTTTGGCCACCAATTCCCATTTTTGATCCGATTATAATTTTCTTTGGATTTTTCGTTTACGGTGAAAACATTATTTTTATGTATTTTCTAATTTTCACGATCATTAGAAATACGTTAGATTCAAAAACCCAAACGGGATGATTGCTTAAGGGGAGCTTTTAGGGTGTGCAAAAATTACCATTTTTGAGGCTGTGCGTCATTTCTTTGAGAATCTTATGTTAATAAATTTTCGTAATTTTTCTAGTCTTTTTTATATTTTGTAAAAAAAACTGTGGCAACACTGATTTTTATCATTTGACAATAAAATCATCAGATGGTGCGAGCACTATAGACTTGATCAATTTGATTTTTTTTTAATTTCAAAATTTATTTTTAGGCACTTTTCGGCACCCAAATGTCGCGATTTTTTTTTATCAGGAAAAAAAAGGTATAAGTTAATCAGTCGAAAACCAAAAATTGATTCTTTTTCTTTTTTTAACCCTACAAGCTCACATTAAGCGTGTCGAAAATTGAAACTCAAATCGTAAGAAAAATGTTTCCTCTCACTGAGCAAGTATTTTGAAAATGAATCAAATCGCTGACACACTGAACAGACAAGGGATCTGCTGTCGACGTCGCACGTAACTGTCGAGTGCCCATTTTTAAAGTTAAGTGTACAAACGTTTGAACAAAATACTTTTTTGATTTACATTGTAGCTTTATAGTCAATAGGTTACGACTCGCTTGGCCTTAAAAACTTATCCGTTCAGTATGAAGACCCTTTCTAGAAGTTAAGCCACTGCTTCCAATATATCGTTATTTTCAAAAATAGCCTACCGGCCAAGTGTCTACTAAACATACTAGCAACTGTATGAAGTTCAATTTGTTTGAACCTCCCAAAGAACCAACATAGAAAAACTTAACATTAGTTTGATCTTATATTTGTTTGCCCTCACTCCGCTACCTGTCTGTCCCCCTCAACACTGGTTTTTAACACTACGATATTATGCCTACATTATTATAACTAAATTTAATCAACACATGAATATTTCCAATTTAGTGAATATTTGCAATTAAAAAAAGTGAAATTTAGAAATGGTTAATATGTGAAAAGTCCGAGGATGTATTTTCGTTACTGTGTGTTGGCTTCCCAGAAATATCTAGACAATAAAACAGCTTTTATTTTCACAAAGTGAAAGAGGAACAACAGCATTTGGACACTATCCAATTCACTGGACTATAGTCCAAATGACGCGAATCTACCGCACAAAATATCATCAAACCGCACGCAATCACAAGTGTAAACAAAACAATAAAACATTGTTCGCTTATTGTTCAAATCGAAACTAAAGGCTAGAAATAAACTGCAAGCTCTAAAATTTTGAAATTTTTACAACAACTCAATATCAACGAGTACCTTTGTCATGTTTAAATAACTTTTTGAATTGCGGTATTTTTTTTTCTTTTTTCAAAATCAAAATTTCAAAAATCAAAATAAACAAACTTCGGTTTGTACACAAACTATTCTTGTATCTCAATAATATCTTAAAAAAAAGTTGTATCTGATTTTCATAAAACAACAAACAAATAATTGAATTGTTCTCGCGGTTGTGCTATTCTTGGAAAACATCCCCCCGAAAAGTTTATTAGGAAAGTGTGGGTGTGTGTTTGGATTAGGATAGGCAACAAGCAGTGATAACAAAACTTATAGATACGAAAAGTATCTCGAAGATGGGAAAAACTTTTGGTTGACAAGTTCTCATAGCTATGAAGATAACAAAAGTCGAAACAAGTCGTGTTTATTTTCTCGGCTCTGTTTTGATTGTTAGGAAATCGTAAGTTTTAGTATTTTAAGTAGTTCACTTATTCTTGCCACTTGTCCATTAACATAAAAGAACTGTCAATGTTCTGTGTATGGTATAACTTTGGATCAAATATGAGACACACTTGAATTCGGAACTTGACAAAAGTTGACAAACTGAGCCAACCCTAAAAGAAATTTAATTTCAACGGACAAGTACAGTTTGGAGTATAAATGGATTTATTTTGTAATGTTAGGTTCATTTCCACTTTTACGGCTTAGGAATCTTTGCCTATACCAAATTTCAAGTATCTAGCATAAGTAGTACCTGATATGAAACATATATCAGCAGTTGTGGCGTATTTTTATTATTGTTTAGTTCAAAGTCATGGACGCGACAAAGTCGATATGCATTACACTTTGTTACGTGGCTGCAACCCACGGAATTTAGCAAAGAGAAAGTAAATTTTAAAATTGGGCATTATTGGGTACAAAATTTCAACTTTCTAGTACAAGATGTTCCCAACAAAGAAAAAACAACGCCACTCCCTGAGCCACCTCTATATCACACTTTCATTATTCAGAACTATAATTTTATTTGCAGTTCAGTATTTCATAGTACATGGTAATATTTTTTTTTGTAACTCTTAAGTATGCTTTCACGAATTCCGACATATCTCTTAGGTCTAATGAGATATTGTTTTTTTACTTCTATGCGCCTTATATACGTCGCATACAAATGATTTAAACATTTTTCGATATTCAATCCCCAATGCGGTATAAGGTGCTTCTGTAAGTTTCCAAGAATTCCGTCAAATATTTTACATGAAACCGCCCGAAAATTACATTCAGGGTTCCACGATATTTAACCCTTCTTGGGGAGTAAAGTAATTGTGTACATTCTTACGAATTCCGACATATCTCTTAGGTCTGACAAGATATCGAATTGTTATTGGCAATTTTTATAACAAAACTTACAAATTAAGTAAAAATGCTTTGATTCTTAAATGATATCATCACTGTGAATTACATTCTACAAATTTGTGACATCACGTCAATTAATCAAAAAGCTATTATTATATTAATGCGATCAGAGATTATACGGGTATTTAACTATCCCATAAAAAATTAAATTTATATCTTCTAAACTGTTCGACTTAAATGATTTTCTATGATATCAAAAATGTCTAACTATCATAAAAATTTTAATTCGATATTCATGAAGAATATTCTTATCTTGTTCAATAACATATTTTATCACGTCGCAAATCGAAAATGATTCACAATATTGTGCAAAAAAAAAGTATTTATATTATATTTTTTATTAGACTGCACGTTAATATCGTTAATAGATATTTCGTACACCACACACAATATCCGAAAAAAGGATGAGTTTTGTCCAGTAATCACATTTTTTTCTCTTCTTCGTAAGATTACAATATTTATGGTGTCTTAGAGGCCCCTTGACGAGCAATGCGTAAAGATATAATCCGAGATGAGTATTTTATATTCACCGAATTTATAGGTCCATAATTCTTCGGTAATCTTCTAATCGAATGGAATAGAATCGATAAATTCTGGTGATGATGATAAGGTTGGGAAGTAGTTCCAAGTGATGGTTGTCTCGACCACTGGATGAACACAATGTCCATTTAATAGATAAAGGTGATTTTCGACGGGAAGTTCAGTATCATTCATTGCGAAATCTTTTCACAGAAATAATGTAGGCATTTCAGTTTTTTTCGATAGGACTGATTGGAAATGAAAAATTGTTTCAGTTCATGTATACGTAAGACATTGTCGTAGCTCCCAGCTATACACGTTTTCTTATAGTCAATGATTGATTGGCGAATATTGATTGGAACAAGTTTAGTGTCGATTTTTAATTTGATTGACGCCCACTAGAGTGGGCTTTGAGCCTTAGGGCATATTATAATATTAGGTCACAGAACTATTTATTGCAAGGTATAAATTTCTTAAGTCATGTGATTCTTTAAGCAACGCAACGAATGGCTTAAGTGTTCACTCACGTGATATATTTTTTTTTGATCGACAAATTATTCCATAAAGTTGGAGCCAATTTTCTTATAGAAGCCGGAGGATAAGTAATTCGGATGAACCACTCTTGGAATCTTGAAGATTAAGTGCACTTGAAGAGTGATAAGGGTGTGATGGTTCAGAATATTTGAACAATCTACAATTGATGACACTTTATGTCACTTGAACGAAAAATTTTTTTATTACACGAAATTTAAGAAATACTGACATAGGTATACGTCGTGGTGAAATGTGTTTGTCCAAAATCTCAACTCTTAATTCACTTAGGGAACTTTGATGACAAATAATTTGAATAACTTATCACAATTTCATCAATTTGGTGGAAGCAGATGAAATCTAACTATGTACAAATTTTAAATTATTTTTTAATAATAAAGTTTTGCAATCGAGCTGGAATTTCTACTTTTTTACCCCTAAAGGGTAAAATCAATATTTTATCCTGTTTTTATTGAAATTGAAAAAATTAACAAAAAATCTGCCAACAATTTCTTGGCAAAGTTTGGGGAGAGGGTAAAATCGGGAGTGCAGTAGAAGTAGTGCTACGCTACTACCAACCGTAAAACATCAATTTCGTTTTTAGGCTATAGTCAGAAGTCAGTAGTCAGAGTCGGAATGTAACACAGGTTCCGTCGATGCAGGCACTATAAACAATTAGCCCCCTGGTTAATTTTGTAACCATTCGTGCTCCTCTGAGGCACTGTTATTGCTTCAAAATTCATTCTTTTAGACCACAGGTGATAAGTCCATGTCGACTCGCTAGGATTTGAATATACGACAACAAAGTTTGTAGACTAGGGCTCTCACGACATTACTGCAAATATGAAAAAACATTAAACCCTTGCTGAGATAGAAAAACTAGGAGTTTTTTCAGCCCATCAAGAATTTTATCTTTTAAATATTCGTTAGCTATCCTGACTCATGTTTAGAATCACAGAATAGATGAGGGTTTTTTTTAGAGAATTGATTCAAGTACATTAATTTATGGCGGTATTTGAATGTAGTGTAATGTAGCAAAGTAATTTTGTCGAAGACCTAATAAAAAAAAATGATGTGACAAAAAATGCCATGCTCTGTATAGACCTCTTAAAATACTGTGGCAATGCGAACCTCACTTCAAGGAAATCTAATTTTGCAGAAAAAAACCTTTCAATATTCAATATGCACATATTTCGAATATTCTACACACATCATCGAATGTGCTCGAAATTTATTGTACTTCACAATTAGTTTTCCTATGAAATTAAAGCGTTTAGTTTTACTAGAAAGCGGGAATGATTTTCATTCACGACCTCTCGAGTAAAACAACCACGAGTAGACAGCGAATGTGTAGTATAGTGTTGTAGTGTAGAGTTTTTTTAGGTGCATGAGAACTTAAAATTATAATACAAGACAGAAATATTGTTGGAATGAAATTTTTTTATTATATTCTGGTAGATAATTTCATGGCATTTATTTTTTAAATATGATTTCCGTCAAATGTCCGCCGCGGCTATGAGTTACATGGTCCATTCGATCAGTCCAATTTTTGACTACCTTTTCCAATAAATCTGGCCGTATGGTGTCAATAGTGGCTTGAATATTGACTTCCAATGCTTCAAGAGTTGCTGGTTTGTCGGTATAAACGCATGACCTAATATAGCCCCATAAAAAGTAATCCAGAGGCGTTAAATCGCACGAACGAGGGGGCCAGTTAACAGAACCACTTCTGGAAATCAAGTTGTCACCAAATTGATTTTGCAATAAATCGATTGTTAAGCGCGCTGTATGGCAAGTTGCGCTGTCTTGTTGGAACCAAATGTAGGCGATGTTTAGCTGATTAATTTTTGGAAACAAAAATTCAGTCAGCATGGCTCGATAGCGCTGGCCATTCACCGTAACGGTAGCTCCTTCCTCATTTCGAAAGAAATAAGGACCGATGATGCCGCCAGCGTGTAAACCGCACCAAACAGTCAATTTTAATGGATGTAATGGTGATTCGTTAATAGAAGAGTAAAATTAGTGCGAAAACGATCAATAACTGCACGAATTGCTTGCTTACTAGGCCGATTATGTTGACCATAAAATGAACGAAGTGATCTATGAACTTCGCGAACAGATTTATTTTTTTCAAAGTAAGTTTCCACAATTTGGAAGCGTTGTTCTGGCGTTAAACGATTCATGATGACTTGCCAAACCTTACTGAACAGAAATGTCAACACAGTTTGACATTCTCAGCTGTAAAACCACAGTTATCGATATCGATAGTTCTCATGCACCTAAAAAAACACCCTTTATATGACCGAGACGCATTGCCAATTATAATAATGAAACTGTGGATTGAAAAAAGCGATTTGTAATTTTATTAATTTAACCAATTTGAATTTTTATTTGAAATCTTGGCGAACCATTAGGTTATATTTCCTGATTTATCAAAAAAGAAAACAACTTTTCTATTTCTTGGATATCGTATTTTGATGTCACTATACAAACAATGTTCCAAAAAAATTTAAGTCAAAATAACACAAACTTTGAAAATAGTTCACTTTAGTTCAGTTAAGTTTTTCAAATAGCCGTACTAGTAATTCAAAATAAGGGGTATATACAATAATATTTTTGGTAAACAAACTAAGACGTAATTTGTGCTATATATACTAATCCGAGGTGTCATATTATCAACTAGTTTTATCATTGCATTCAAAATATAAGTAAATAATTGAATAATTCTTAGCCACGTAACTAATCTAAATATTTATTTATTCAATCATTTATAAAACAACACGAATTCAAGCTGTAAAACTAAATAACAAATTTTTTTACATAATATTGTGCTAACATAAACTTTCAACAAAATCACAGCTAATACGTTTGAAGTTGAAATATAATAGATTTAATTTTACGATATTTGAACAAGAAATCTATCTTGAATCTTTGAATCAGCTTTACAGTAATAATATTCTCAGCAAATCAGATTTGTGCCGGAAACTAAATCGCTAAAAATTGAAATTTTTATTGATCTAATTGGAAAAAGAACATAATTTTTTTCTGTCAGCAAAGAAAACATATTCAGTCCAGAAATTAATTTATTGAACGTCGCAATTACCAGTTTATAAAATAAGAAAAAAATAAACAAAATTTTTTTCGCGGTGTTTAAATCAATGGAATTTTTTTCTTTAAATATGTACTAAAATGATATTTTGGATTTTTAGAGAGGAAAATGTTTCCTTCACTAGCATTTTCAACAAAGAAAATGTACTAATTTTAGTAACCACTATATTTTTACTTTATTATTTTTTAATAATAAAGTATTTTGTATTGGGAGACAAGTGAGTTTAATTAACTACGTTTGATCTATTTTGATAAGATTTGGCAACATTTTTCTAAAATCGAAATCATTGCCATCGATTTGTATCATATAATTAAGTATTGGGGGTATTTTAAAGTTATATTTTTTTTATCCATCTCCAGGTTCTAAGGCAACTTATGTGGTGAAAAAATGCTGAGGTACTGTTCGTGTTTTTTAAGGACGGTTACCTGATTTTGTTCAATAAACTTATGGGTGCATTTCGAGAGCAAAGAACAGTATTCGAGTACGCAGTGCAAGTGCTCAAGAAACGTAATTTAGTACCTATGGAACCGAAACTGGAAAAATACTAGAATCGAGTACGGATGACGAATCGGATGAACGAATTTGAGTTAAAAAAAAAATCTTATTATTAAATTTACTCTTCATTTCGGTATGAAACGCGTCAAAATTCAAGTGCAAGTATATTACAATAATGAACTGGACAAGTGTTTACAAATAATCAGACCACATGCAGCGAATGAGTACCTTTCTCTTGCCCTTATTGAATTTGTTAAAAAAAAACCTATATTACACTGTATGCCACTATGTCAAATATTTGACTATTCGCGCTGGAAAATGCAGTCAGATAGTGTAAATCATCAAATTTTTGTTCATTATATTATTTTGTTTGCTTCTATACAAGGTCTATTTTGATGGAAAAATTTAACTAAAGTTTTTGACAAATGTTATTAGTCAAATATTTGACAGCATGGCATAAAGTGTAATAAAAGCTTATCTTTCTAGATAAAAGTCCTGTAAAATATTACTACTAGATGAAATCATTGAGCATTAAAAGTTTAATCTAGCGCAAATTAATTGAGTCTTCGTGTAATTTCAATAAGTAGTATATACATATTTCACATCTAACTTAATCATTCAGTAATGCAGTCGAAAATATATGGTTATATTAACTACACGATAACAAAGTACGGGCATAAAAATTGATAAAATGACTGACAGCTTTACGAGTAATTACCACACAAATGTCCTTAACAAATTTGTGCTTACATTCGCTCAAACTAGCAATAACTCGAAGTTCGTTGATGCATGAAGCTAAAATTACAAGCGATTAAATATTCAAATCTCTCTTTTTTCATCCCATTTAACAATTTAAATCATAGTTTATTATTTCATCATCATTTTGGCTGCCTATTGAATATAGTACCGTAATAGTTGTAGTCACAATAGCGGAACGATTTAATTTGTGACCAATCTTAGGAACCAGAAATGTCAGGACTATAATTATACCCCCCTTAACAGATAACATTAACGACATTCGATTTCACGCGTTTTCTTTCCAAAATTTTATTTGATCAAATTCTACAAATTTCAGTCTAAAATGCTATTTCGTATTTAAAAAAAACTTATAAAATATTTTTATAAAATTATAAAAAAAAATCTAAAAAAATTGTTACATTCGTACCCTGGCAACCCGCAGACCTAATTTATGAATGACATTAGTTTCCAGCAAGAAAACATTATCCAAATGGTACTCTTTTCTCCTTCTCGCATATTCTTCACACTTCCCAAACATTTCACTCATCCAACCGAATATGCTAGGCATCTCCCGTGTCAACACTTACAGTATATAAGCGCCGTAGGTCTTATACACGGGTTCAGTTTTTCCACAGTTCTACGCCGAAAGTGTTTGCAGAGCGATTTTCATCGATAACAACGATCGAATAGTAAATGTAATCGGGAAGCGTTGTGATAATTGAATGAGATGAATAAAGCAATTTGTGTTTTGATAATCTTAATCGAATTGAAATCCTAGCGAACAATTAGTTCGCAATAATATGAATGAAAACAAAATCACTTCTTTGATTATACTATTTTCCAAAATACAAAATCTTTGACTGTGGACTACTTGCAACAAATAATAGATAACATTTTACGAAACTATAATTTAAACAACAAACCGTATGCATAGGCTTGCATAGAAGGAAGGTTCAGATCCTGGATATTCTAATCACATGATTTAATAATTACGTAGTCGTATCTACTGAATAATCAATACGGGAATCAGATAAAAATCGATAAAATCATAATTCCTTATCTGACAGTAAATTATGCAAAGTGGACGTTTATATCATACAATATATTACAATTCGAAATTGCGAGCTTCACAAATCATTTACAATCTCTATTTTTTTTCTTCGTAAGTTATAAAATTTGCTTTTAGTATCTAACTATGAATTATAAATAATAATTCGTGTTCCATTCACTATAACATATAGATTTTATCGACGGACCAATTCCACATGAAATTCCGTGACTAAAGTTATTATAAAATAGTCATTATTTTTTGCTTTGAATGTCTCGAAACATATCCGTAATTATTGATGTGTTCAACTAGTGAGTAAGTTAAGGGCTGTATGGTGGAGGGAGGCATTTGAAAGCAAATAACCGTGTTGTCGCAGAATGATATCAGTTAGAATTTGGGAGCGTTTGATAATCATAGCTTTTAAGCAAATTGGATTAGGCAGATATTAATTTCATGTTTTTTTCCGTTTGATAGTTTGATCCAAATTTATTGCTGGAAATTTAACGATTAAGCTTTTAATTCAATTGGATGTATTTACAAATATGAACTATGGATAGGTATAATGACTACACCGTTCGGCGTGAAAAAAGCAAAAATGACGTGAAAACCATGTAACATTCTCGAGCATTGAATATTGTACTGTTATGTGAGGATGTAATTGAAATACAATGCACTGCAAATCTGACCAGCGCTCTAAGAACAAAATTATATTAAAAGCAGTAACAGTACTACTGAAAGAGTATGGCTCAACATAAGAAGAATTGACTACTATTTAGGACTGGGTATCTATGATAGGAACCTGACCCTAAGGAATTAACATCGGTATGGAAGCTAAATGCAAACCTCCAGAAGAAAGGAGCACCAAAAATGAACAATGATTTTTCCCCTAGATCCTTTTTCAAACGATTCGAACATAAGCTATTTATGCAGGTGATAAGACCACGACAAGATGACATTCGAACCAATAGCTGCAGTGGTAAACGTATTTAGCCACTAGGCTACAGAGGTCTAACTATAGAGAAGTAACATAATCTTTAGAATTTGCACAAGCTAGTAAAAGTGTGGTAATAACAATTTATGGAAACTTTAATTGCGCGACTTTTAGTTAATCGGTTCAAGCGTATTGACGAACGTCTTGGGCACTTCTTGAACAAAATCCTTTTTTTTAATATTACGTTTTAAAGTATAACCTTTCATCGAGGCTTATAACATCAAAGGTGATTCGTACCGACCGTCAAACAACTTCAAAGCAAGGTGATGTATGTAACAATAGGTAAAAGAAAAAGTTTTGTAAAAACCGATTGTAGCCTGTGGTAAACAGCATTCTGAAATCCGGCTACCATACATTTTCCCGGTAGACGGGGTTGGAAAGTGGATTCAATTCTTTTATGTGACAGGAAAGAAAAGAATTCTTTTATGTGAAAGGAAAGCGCATGGGACGAAACAAAAATTCGAGGCAATACACAGATTTAGTTGGAATTCGCAATGAATCCCTGGATGCTATTATAATCTGGATACATGCTGGGGACGCAGCTTCATATGCAATTTAGGAACGAATCTCTTCAAATTTCATAGGAAGTTCGGCGCAACAAGGATGGGAAAAAACCGAATAAGAGGTCAGTTCGGTCAAAATTAGGTCAGTTGCTATGAAAATAACAACAAAATAGAGATATGCTCCTGACACCTGTGACCAACTGAATCAATTCTTTACTATTCTGAAACATTGCTATCTGGGTATTAGAGTGTGAATCTTGTAATGTCTGATTACAAATGGGCGTAGTAATATTTTCAGTAGGAAGGTTCCAACTGAAATATATTAGCAAGAGGTAATTTAACATTGAATGTTGGTACTCAACCTGTACTGAAATGCAGTACTGTGTAGAAGAAATTCAAATTTAATGTTTACTTAATAAGCAATTGTCAAATTTATTGAATTAAAATTTCACTATGAATTTTTTGTAATAATTTTTATAGTATTATACTGAACGTTCAGTTCTCTAAAGTACATTTAATGTTTGGTACTAAACACTAACGACACCAGCACTATATGAAACTGTACATTATTTTTACAAATACAAAATAGTTGTCATCCGAATGGCGTGCTTCTTATTGCAGTTGTTCAATAATACCTATACAGTACTGATATTATCTTACAATAATGAATTAGAGAAATAACCTTTTAATTTAAAATTTTTTTTTAAATAAAATAAAAATATGGGCTTCTATTGTAATATCATGCGAAATGAATAATTTATTATAAATCTGGAAAGTGGACTGTGCTTATTCTCGGACAGTGGCGGTCATGGAGGCAATGGCCCCCCCTAAAAAATTTGTCAGCCAATATTAATTTATGTTATCTCATCTGCTTAAAAGAAAAATTATATTAGACTATTAGATACACTTATTAAAGTATACTCGTATTGTATCCACTATGTAAGTAAATCTGATTTCCCCTAATGGCTTTCTTTAATCAAGGCAAACTCCTAATCGAAAATAAGACTACTAATTTAAAATATTTCAATGGAAATATCAATTTGATTTAACAAAACAAACACTTCTGATAAGGAGGTATCTAAGTGCCCAATATTGAATTTAAGGTATTTAAGATTTGGATAGAGTACGACACGATCCTATTGGAACGGCAGCATTGATTTGGCACAGGTAGCACCTATATTTTCATAAAAACTAGTCCCGGAGTAGATTTCAAATTTATTCACATCCAGAATATCTTAATAGTTTTGTCGAAATCACTAGATTTCTGCAAAATCCAGTTTGAAATCTTGTGTTGTAACTTAGCTTTGAGATAATTAAGAGTAAGAGTTAAATACTCCACATATTAATTTGCTGAATACTGATTGACATCCAAAGATTTAAAAGTCGATTTGACACAATCTCAAGATTTCGATAAGATTCTATTAAATTCCCAAGTTTGAATAAATTTGAAATATAATCGTGTAAAAAGGGTAGTTCAAAAGCTAATCAAAGCAACCTGAACAGTAGGAGAGGAATATTTTTTTTGGAATAATTTTCATTTTTTTAACGACCTTATCTGATCGGATAAAATTTAAAACATATGTTATAGTTTTTACACTAATTAGGACCATTGCAGATTGCAGGAGGTGGAATCGCGAAAGAAATCTTTGGGGACAGATGCACCGTACAAATAATAGGCACCCTAGTGTACAGCCCTGAAATTGTCTTTCATTCATCACCATTACCTGTACAAAATATTAAAATATTTGAAATTACTTGATAGTAATGCAAGTTTTAAAAAATCTTCAAAAATCTTACAAAGTAAATTAAAAAATTTAACATCATAGTCATGCTCATGGTCAAGCAAACGCAGGGCGTTGTACATGCTTTTCGAGTTTTCAAAATCTACTTGCCAAAATCTTGCGATGTAAATCAGCTATAAGAGGCTGCTCGTGAAGTTATTTTAATTTAAAATTGTGTTAGAGAATTTTCAGGTTATTTTTTAAGTTTTGAATAAGGAGAGTAGGGTATGGTGGCAGTCATCTAAACTCAATAAGGAGACTAATTGAATATATATATATATACTTGATAAATTACATTGATGAAAAATATGCTTTTCGTAGATTTTAAATATTGTAGGATAACTTAATAACTGGGGTGATCATTTCTTCGTACTTGGCCTGAAGTCTTTGGATTTTGCGATACTAGCTTCGGATTTCAATGCAAAATCTTCGGTTTCATCAAATACGAGTATGTGTGAAAGTTAAACTATTAAAAATTAAATACACTACTTTTCTAGTGGTCTTAATAACTGCTGGTTTACATTGATTAAATATAGAACAGAATTGACGAAATTACAAGGTTTTAATAAAACTATCAAAATATTCTAAATTTCTCTTACATTTGAGAGATTTTAAAGTATTTTTGGACTTCTAAATTTTGTCGAAAATGAGATCGAATTCTACTGAAAGCAAACAGCCTTGAAATTTTGTTCACCAAGCTTTGGAATCAAATAATTTTATTTTTTAGTTCCTGCTTATTTTATTAAATTTTCCATTGCTTAAACACTTACAATAATACAATACAGATTCAAATTTTTGGCACCATATAGTCAACTGATAAATTAAAAAAATATGAAAGAAATGTCTTCAGAGCGATGTTAATGCTTGTCGAGATTCCGAAATCTCTTTACCTAAATCTGGCGATGTAAATTAGTTATAAGATGCGGAAATGAAAAAGTTTATATTTTCAAGCAGCGACTATAACATTTGTACAATTTCCATCCTCACTATACTAGCGGCTAACCACCACACCTAGTCTCTTTACAGTACCTACTGAACGTCAGTGGCCCCCTCTTGGAAAAGCAATATTTTTTCTTTTTCTTTTAAATCAACTACAAATAAGATTCAATTACTTGAGTATGATGAATATATCTTTGTATTTGAGTCGAAGAATAATTATTCCGTATATTGACTTTTTTTAAGAAATTTCTCTTGTCTCTATCATAAATTGGCGCCTATAAAGCGTTACAACTGACACGAATTCCAAAATTTATACAGTCCTAAGTATTGAATTCTTAAACAATTAACACCATAACTCTTAATAGTTTAACTTCGCTACTGATTCACAGAATTACTTCAGAGCTAATTTGTATGTGCTGATACGATGCCGATTCAATAAATGCACCATCGAAGAAAAAAAAAATTGAATTCGAAACTTCGAGTTTCTTTCCGACTGTCTTCAGTACTGAGCGATTGATGTCAAGTCTGAATCCAGTTTAACGGTATTCATTCTGGCGTTTTTCAGAATTTAATTCATATGCTATTATATTAAAATTTTTAGTAAAAGTAAGCCCGGCCTTATTCTCAAAATTTTTAGAGCAAAGTTTCTTCCTGAAATATGAATTAAAGCATATCAGCGGAAAGAAATAAATCTGGCTACTGTGAATCAAGGAATATGAAACGTCAAGAATTATCTTTCCAATAATAAACATTCATAGTAGTTAAATTTTCTTGTATAGTTTGAATATTATCTTTGTATTTGAGTCGAAGAATCATTATTTCGAATATTGACTTTTTTTAAGAAATTTCTCTTGTCCCTATAAAAAATTGGCGCCTGTAAAGCGAGACGAATTCCAAAATGTATACAGTCCTAAGTATTGATTTTTCAAACAATTAACACCAATAACTCTTAATAGTTTTACTTCGGTACTGATTCACAGA
Source organism: Beris morrisii (assembly GCA_951812415.1). NCBI lineage: Eukaryota > Metazoa > Arthropoda > Insecta > Diptera > Stratiomyidae > Beris > Beris morrisii. The sequence continues at coordinate 25,605,437 of OX638311.1, forward strand.
ATTAATTCAGAGCTAATTTGTATACGCTGATACGATGCCGATTTAATAAATGATCCGTCTTTTTTGAAAGTGGTATAAGTCCACCGGACGAAAAAAATTTATATTTTTAATTATTATTTTTTACATTAAAAAGTCGATTTTAATAAACTCAATATCAATAAAAATATGGACTTAAATTTCCTTTTGTTTCATTTCTTATAATATGTTATTTTTGAAAGTGGTATAAGTCCATTTGGATCTAAAAAAATCGTTTATTTTCTTTAACAATTTTAATAATTATTATTGTACAATAAAATTTAACAGGTTTATAGTCTTAAAACATCAACCGAATTATATTAACATATACCAATATTTTTAAATTATTTCAAACGTAAAACCTTAAATATTTCAATGTATGAAAAAATGGACTTATACGACTTTCAAATACAACGGCTCAAATATGCAAAAAAATTGCTCCATCGAAGAAAAAAGAAATGGAATTCGAAACTTCAAGTTTCTTTCCGACTGTCTTCAGTACTGAAAATTGAGATCAGTGTCAAGTCTGAATTCAATTTAACGGTATTCATTCTAGCGTTTATCACAATTTAATTCATATGCTATTAAAATTTTTAGTAAAAGTAAGCCCGACCTTTTTCTGAAAATTTTTTGAACAAAGTTTCTTCCTGAATTATGAAGTAAAGCATATCAGAGGAAAGAAATAAATCTGACTACCTACTGTGAATTAAGGAATGTGAAACGACAACAATTATCTTTCAATAACAAACGTTCTTAGTAGTTGGGTTTTCTTGTAAAGTTTCATAATTGCTACGTCTTTTCGATTTATAGAGGGGTTGAACTTAATTCAGTGAAGGTGACATTCGCTTTGGATGAAGCTGTATTTGTATACAATAATCTAAAAATTATTTACACATCAACTAGGAACAGTACTGTACCTGTACAGTTTTTTAAATCGTGTAAATGCTCTGACAAATATTAACACCTGAAGTATAATAAGTAATTGTTCATAATTTATTGTATGTATGTAGATCGGTGATCCTCACTAGATATATGTGGTCAAAACTGGTAAAAAATAATAGCTTTCAGTTGGGTGCTAAATAATAACAAGGCCATGGCTACTTAAGTTTTTAAACCCAACATTTGGTCAATTACTTAGCTGCTGAAAGATTCCATTGTTTTCACTTAAGACCGTGAAATATTCGGCGGTATTAAATACAATGTTCGGTGTTAAATACGAAATTTCTCCAATTGAAAGTTATTAAGTCGGATTTATACTTTTCTTAGCTGCAATTATTTGGGAATTCATTTATGGCGATTTTCGGCAAGCTTCAAGAAGTGTTATGCATTTTTCGGTCAATATTCGTAAACATATCTTTTAAAAACTTTTCTACGGAAGCTAGCCGAAGCAGTTACACTGCTACTGAATAAGAAACTATTTTAACTTGCTTTTTAACTCAAAATTAATGTGTGCAAGTCTCTAGATTTTCTGATTGAACGCCGATTGAGGTATTTCGTACTTCAAAATGACAGCTATAATTTTTGTAAGACTTTATTATTTTTGATTCTTTCTCGATTTTATTCATATGTAGTTCCTTTTATGCAACTACTGGAAAAATAGCAAATTTATGGTAAAATTCCCATTTTCATGCGAATTGAAGTTATCGTCCAATATTCGTGACACGTATTTTAAGGACTTTTGTATGCAACCTATCCGAAGTTGTGCGACAGTTTGTCTCTTTAATAAACTGAGCCATAAAAAGTCAAGCAAAAAAATGCTTTTCAAATTGGTCAACGAGTTCTTGAGTAGTTTTCGAACGACAGACGAATGGAAAGTTAAACTTTTGTTGTGGTTTCCGTGTCGCTAACTTAGGGTTTCAAAAGTTCAATGTGTTTCATATTATTCTTTCGCTTCCCAATTTTTGTAAAAATTAGGAAACGAAAGGCATGTATGCCTTTCATTTTTGGTGTCGTTTTATTTCAATGTAACGCATTTTGTATGTTACCCTCGCTAAAGAAATTTCACACATGATGGTGATAAACCAAATTACTGCGATATATCGCAATAATCAAATTGATGTAAATAATTTGGCACGGTATGTGAATAAACTTTACAAACAAATTACAAATTCATCCGGTTACTCGTTCTATCACCAAAAATTTGTTCAGTCTAATTAGACCTATACAAACTTGAACTCAATTCATCGATAAATCAAAACAAACTTTTCGTACCTTTCTTGATAAAGTCGCTAAATAAATGTAGCTGACAAAAATTTAACACAAAACCGACGGATAATAAACCATTACTTAGTACGTCTAGTGCCGACTGCTCTGGGGTAAAAAACGTGATTATAATTGAGAAAATCTTGTCATCTTGCCATAAAATACACTAAGATATAATGACACTCTAATGATAATAACAAATAATAAACTACGCGAGTTATAGTTCAAATAATTCAGGTGCAAAATCTCGTTTTTTTTCTTGAATTCTGTTTTCACGTACAGCCAAAACGGCAGTGTTGTACAAACACAACTAACTTTTTAATATAATTTAAATAATCAACTAAATAAATTATCACCGAATTAATACATTCATAGTTATTGTTGATTGGAAGGTAAATTCGAACGATTAATGAATTCCAAAAAAAATCATACGTAATTTATTGACAAAAAAAAGGAATTGGTCGTAGTTTAGTCAACTCTATCTTAAAATAACAACATGTCATCGATTTATCTAATTTCGATTCATTTCACATTCATCACGTCATTTTAATCTCATTTCATAAATCAAAATGTAAACAAAAATTTTTTCAAAACTGATCAAAAATAAAAAAAACATCTTATGATTGATTGAACGTTTTTTCACTCAAAAGAAACCATATTACAAGTTTCTGGTCTGTATCTGAATAATAGATACAATATTTTATTTATACAATTTTTCCAGCAAATTCTATCACATTTTGCTCCCATTTTTTTTAGTGAAAACATAAAAGAAGATGGGCATCGTAGAAAAAAACATTTAAGTAATTATGTTGGAGTTGAAATTGATCAAAAAAAAAAACTAAGACAAAATTGTGTTACACATGGGGAAAAAAGGGAAGTAATAATTTATTAGTTGTTGCAAGGGAAAATAATCATCCGGTTTTACACTAGCACAAGATTTTTGCGATTTTATTTATCACTGCTCGTACATTGTATGAATTAGGTAGATATGAGTGCAATCAAGACCGGCAATTTACTCCTGTTGAAGCGGTATATTATACCGAACTGTTTTTATGGAAATGCTATTGCAAAATATCGGCATGAACATTGCTCGAAAATCAGCAATAATCGTTGAAGGAAAAGTAAAACAACAAGATCGCCACTAAGATCACTTTTTAAAACATTCGATCACCACGATTATACGTTCGAAAATCGATACACGAGTTACCAAACAGAACTAACCGGTTCACTATAAAAACATCATAAAATGTTGTGTCTTGTTTAATTGACTTGATCGGATTCTTTCCTGTGACCGATTTAAACAAACATAAAAAATATATTTATGTTTAATCAACTTTTTGCCGCATTTTCTTTAACCACTTGTCGTTAACGATCTTCACCGATTGATCTGCACTTGACGGGTACAACTTGTTACACGCCGTTGTAAGTCTAACCGATCGACGAATGGTTTATTGCAATTTTCGGCCGGATAAACACTTTTTTTTGCTCATTTATCCAAAAGCCGAAGGTATCAAAAATATCTTAAGATCTCTTTCGATCACGATCATTTTTTTTTCTTCCGCGCGACAATAGAAAAACACACATCTTATGGTCGAAAAAATAAATAATAATAATAATAATAATTCCGACGACAACAATTCCGACGGCGACAGATCGTTGACAAACAACAATAAAAGATATTTTTATCTGAACAGTTCAAGATCTCACTCATCCATACGGCTCGAGAATTTTTTACGGATCACTCGAATGCATAGAAAAAAAAAGTGATTTCGCACCTTGACTGGATCAATTTTGAATTTTGATGGCGGAAATAAACTCGACTATTGTCGAACGGGTTTAGATAGAATCGGTCACGACATCCACTAAATTTTCTGATAGCGCGCCACCACATTTCTCGTAAGATTCGGACATTTTCTTCGCGAATTGCGTGAACTCGAACGCGACAAAACCGATCGACAAGCCCTCCGTGGACATACTGATGATGGTTTTTGGTAAGTTGGATTTTTTTTGCAAACATCCGAGAAAGCATCGACACAACGTAACCAACATACCTACCCTAGAAAATACTTTTACCCGCTCTACTACGTAAAATATAGCATAAGGAACTTTTACACTCGTGTAAAATGTGAGTTCACAAGCTTTTCCACTCAAACCTGAATTTTCGATGGACACATATCGCGGCGGCACAACAAAAAAAAGAGAAAGTTGGGGAAAATTCAGTTTTCCCTTCGATATTGGTGGCTGAAAATCATTTTGTCCTGTGGAGTTTCAACGATTTGTTGTTATTATGCCTTTTGTTTGGGTATAAAATTAGGCATGTGAGAAATAAGCTCGAAGTGTCTTTGAGAGGGAAAATCCGAAGAGTCGGAAAATCTCGGACAGGAAGAAGCTTTTCCACAACGGAAACTTTACAGTGAAAATGAAAGTACATATCACGGTGCTTTCTACTTGCTTGCTATGATCCGAAGAGAGTTTGAGATAAATTTTTAAGCATTTTCTTATCACATCGTACAGGTAAGAGAGATAACGTTGTATGTTCAGGGTTTGGTAAAATTGTGATAATTGAAACATTTTGGTTATTTAAAATCAATATCAAAATTTAAAAATAATAATAGGTACCTATCAGAGGGGAAGTGGTCTGTAGGATGTGTAGTTAGTTTCTGCCATAAATAATTAATCACATAAAATTTTAAAGTCATTCTCCAGTTGAATGGGTCCATGCTAAAATGTCATCAGTCCATTTTACTTTATTATTTCAATAATACAGTATTGTTATCGATTTTTAAAAAAAAAAAATTTGCTACCCTCAAAATTTTTTTTTTCACGTTTCATGACGAGTAGACACGAAAAAAGCAAAAAAAAATTTCAGTCCGTCTGTCCGCCGTACGCCGTACGTCTACCGGTGTACGCAAAATTGTTTGAAGGCTCGTAGCACCCAAACCCTATGAGCTATTTAATTGAATTTTTTTTCGTGGGTAGAGTGGGTAGGCCCCCTAAAGTGACCAAATTTGGAGGGGTGGCGGTGTGAGGGGGGAGGAGGGGGAAGCGTTTTAGACGGAAAATTTTGGTTTCTAGATCTCAGCAACCGCTTATGCTAGGAGGTTGAAATTTGGAATTTATATAGAGCTTCGGTAGTGGACCCATTTGCAAAAAAATTGCCGATATAGGTGAAGGGGTTTGGGAGTGGGGGGAAAAATAATGCGTCCGAAACGCAAAAAAGGTGAGATCGACACATTCTAAAATCCATATCTCCTAAACGGTCAATGTCACAAAATTGAAACTTAATGAATATCTGTAGATATACTAGGAGAATAGATCGGAACCAAAAATTTGAGTGGGGGAAGTGGCGTACGGGGGTGGGGGGTGAAAAGCTTTAGATTACGATATCTCATGAACCAATTCCACTAGACAAATAAAATTTGGTTTGTGTATAAAGGTTAACAAATGAAGTTTGATGAAAGTAAAATTTTTTAAGGGGGCGGTGGAGCATGAAAGTGGAGGGGATAAGAATTTTTCAAAAAAATCACGTATCATATCTCAAGAACAGTGTAAGATAGATGCTTAAAATTTTTACCAGAAGTAGGCCTAATAGACCCCTAGCGGGAAACAAAATTTATGAAGTATGGGTGTAGAGGGTGAGGGTGGGGGAGGGTGAAAAGGAAGAAGTTCCGATTTTAATATCTCGACAACCTATAATGATATAAAGCTGAAACTTGGTATTTGGGTAGAGCTATATTAGTAGCATCTTGGAAAAATATAATTTTTTATAGGGGTAGTATGGTACAGGGGTGGGGGGTGTTTTTCCTATCTATAGAACGGCTTATGCTACAAAGTTGAAACTTGGTACGTTTATGTAAATCAACTAGAAAACTAATTTAAATAAAAAAAAATTTCCAATGGCGTTCAGAGGGAGGGGGCAAAAAAAATGATCAGTGAAAATGGTAGGCATATATTTTCACGGGTTTCGTCATATCTATTAGGTCTTCCCAAATATTGATTCATTTTTATTCTACGGCTTCTTCATATAAATACCTAGAAAGTGTTTTCAGGATTTTTTAAAATTCGACCCCTAAGGGGGTGTAAAGGGGGTTGTAAAATTGTTCACGAATTCTACTATATCCCCACGTCTTATCAGATATGGAATATCTTTTCACTTTCACGTGCTTGCGTAATAATCGCCTAAAACTTGTTTTTAAGTTTTTTCAGCCCCTAAGAGGGTATAAACGGGTTGAACACGTTTTCACGAGTTCCGTCATTTCTTTTAGAAGTGATAAGAAATTGAATTGGTTCCTACTTTCTCGTGCTGTCTTCATATTTATTTATTAACTCCTTTCAGGATTTTTGGATATTCAACCCCCAAGTGAGTGTAAGGAGGTTGCATATCTGATAATATATCGAATTCATTTTTACTTCCCAAGGTTTCCTATATAAAAAAGCCAAAAAGTCATATTTCTTAGGTTTGATGAGATATTAGATCGCTTTTCATTTCCACAGACTTTTTATATAATCGCCTACAAACCCATTTCTCGATTTTTGGATATTCAGCCCCCAAGGGTTTGCATATGGTTTCACAAATTTTGACATCCCTTAGTTCTGATGAGATATAAAATTGGTTATTACGGCATTTGATGTAATGACCTTAATACCAATTTCACCATTTTTCGAATTTCAAGAACCAAGGGGGTGTGAAGAGTTTGCTTACGTTTATACAAATTTTTCAATATCCGTCTTGTCTCATGAGATATCAAGTTGCTTCTTATGAAATCGTCTAAAAACCTGTTTCACAATTTTTTGGAAATTCCAACCCCAAGTGGAAATAATGGATTTGTATACGTTTTAACAATTCGACTATCTAATTCTGATAAGGCAACAAATTCGTCTTTACTTCTATGGGCTTATAGTGTACATAATATACTGAAATTCGAATAGTCTACACGGACTTTTTCAATGTTTAATCGGCTAAAAATCTCTATTTTAAATATTTTTATATTAAGAACAAAAATAATTTTCCAAGAAATCTAATAATCTCGAAGCAACTCATGATAGACTCCGACTTTGACCGCTCCCTAACTTTGACCCGAAAAATAATAAAGTTTCGCCCAGACCATTGGCAGATTTTTTGTAAACTGGTGGAAAAACCAAAAAAAAAACAGTTAAGTTAAATTCATAACAACACTCTACCGAATCAATAAAAGGGGTTATTTATAACTCATGCAATTATATTTTATAAATTTATCTATGCCGCGCGAATTTTGGCGAATTTTTGAAACCCGTGGACTGATGCCTTTTTAGCATGGATTGACTTAGCCAGAATAACTTGGTAGGTTTACTCATCATTCTAAAATCCATATCTTCTGAACGATTAATGTCAGACGGTTGACACTTTGTGGTTAACTTAAGAAATACTAGTAGATTAGAAAAGGGTTAACATTTTTAAGGGGGATTGTGAGGTGTGGGGGTGGGGGGTGAAAAACTTTGGATTATAATATCTTCCGACTCAACCAGGAAGATAAAAATTGGCTTTTGTATATAGAATTATAAGTCGAGTCTACTGAATATAAAATTTTTAAGCGGGACGGTAAAGAGCGGAAGTGGGGAGAGCCATTTTTCAAAAAATAAAATTTTTATATCTCAAGAACCGTATTAGATATAATCTTAAAAATTTTACAGGAGTTAGTACTAGTAGACCTCTAAAATTGGTGTGGGTGTATGGTGGGAGGGGAAATGAAAAAATTCTGATTTTTATTTCTCGAAAGTCGCAAAAGGTATAAAGCTGAAAATTGTCATCTACATAGAGCTACTATAGAAATATAAAATTGCTGATAGGGGTAGCAACGTACAGGAGTGGGTGGTGATTTTTCATACCTCAGAAACGGCTTATGTTAGAAAGCTGAAACTTAATACCTATATGTAGATGTATTACTGTATAAATTAATGATGTGCCGGACCTCCAAGACTTTAAAACTAGTGAAATTGCATTTTCGATAAAAATTGGACTGATGACCTTTTAGCATGGCCCCAATCAGTTATTGTGATCTCGGTAAAATTCAAGTACCTATTTTTTGAAAGGACATTTGTAGGGCAGCTACAAATATAAATATGTTTATTCAAAAAGTGAATCGTGTAAAAACACGGTCAATTGTACTAGTCGGAACCAAAAAAATTGACTTGATTAGTAGGTGGTTTAGATATATTTACATATTTATTTTAAAAAAGTCTTACATTTTTTTGGGCGAGAGCCTAGGAAGTGATTTCCATTTTTAGTATGTACATAGTCCGGGATTCGGTCAAACTCAAAACGTAACATTGGTTCTTTCGAGACAACGGGTTTTTTGGAAAAGTTTATTTTGTCACTGCAATAGGTTTTTCTAAGATACTTCTACACTCCCTTAGGTGTGTAACATTCCTGGTCATTCTTCAGGTTGTCAGTCATATAGTAACCTAGACCTAGGCATAAACCGCAATCTGGAATTCTACCCAAAAAATAATGAAGTTGCAGACTGTTAGATTTTTCTTTAATTTCAAAAAAATATATAAGATAAAATGTAGTCATAGTCAACCTCTTTACGGGTTATATATAAAATTTTTTAGGCGATTATATAGAAAACTTGTTAAATTAAAAAAGAATTCGATATCTCATCAAAACTAAATGATATGTCGGAATTCGTAAGAACGTACACAATACTTTTACTTCCTCTTAGCGGTGGAATATCGCAAAATACCGAAAATAATAATAGAGATAATTATATATAAAGCACATAGAAGTAAAACCGAATTCGATCGAATTAAACCGAAAAGATTTGTCGGAATTCGTGAAAACTTGAAGAATACTATAACAATACAATAACAATACCTAGGGGTGTGAATTTTGAAAAATGATTAAATCGGTTTTTTACAGGTTACATGTATGGTCTTTAAAAGTGAAAACGAATTCGATTTTTCATTAGACCTAAGAATTATATCGGAATTCGTGAAAATATTCATAACTACTTTACACCTGCTTCGGGTTGGATATCGAAAAGTTTGAAAAATGGTTTCTTGGCGCTTATATAAAAAGCCTGCAGAAGTAAAATTAATTTGATCACTCGACATGACTAAAAAATATATAGAATTTCGTAAAAATTCCCTTAAAATTTTTTTCTGCTAGGGGAGAAGCAATTTTTTAGAAAATTTTGTAGGTAGGTATTAGACCTACCTACGAAATTTTCTTAAAAAACCACTAGTAAGAAAAGAAATCGTTAGAGGTGTGGGTGTAGGGGTGAAGGTAGGGGAAGGTAGAAAAGTAAAGTTCAGATTTTCATATATCGAGAACCCATAATAATGGATAACTGAAACATGGTATTTCAATAAAGCTCTCGTAGTGGCATTTTGTAAAAATAAAATTTTTTATAGGGGTATAGTAGGTACGGGGATGGAGGTCTTTTCCCTATCTATAAAATGGCTTATGGTAGAAAGTTGAAACTGGGAGAGTATATGTTGATCTACTAGAAATGTAATTTAAATAAAATAAATTGCAAATATTCATTGGAGTACGAAAGGGGTGAGCGGCAAAAAATTGATCAGTGAATATGGAATGAATATATTCTCACGAATATCATCATATCTTTTAGGTCTTCTGAAATGTTGAATCAATTTTTAAATTTGTATTCTCCGATTTCTTCACATAAATAGCTAGAAAGTGTTTTCAGAATTTTTTTAAATTAACTCCTAAGGGGTTGGAACTTTTCAGTTCCACGGGCTTCTTTCATAATCGCCTAAATCTCGTTTTCTTTCCCTTTTCAACCCCTAAGAGTGTATAAAAGGGATGAACACGTATTTACGAATTCCGTCATATCTGTAAGGAGTGATAGGACATGGAAATGGTTTTTACTTAATCGGGCTTTCTTTATATTTATCTAAAAACTTATTTCACAATTTTTGGAGATTCAACCTCCAAGTGGGTGTAAGGGGTTGAATACAATTTCACAATTTTCACCATATCACTTAGATTTAATGAGATATTAAATTGGCTTTAACTTCTACAGAGTTATTGTATAATAGCCTACACCAATTTTAGGATTTTAGGATATCCCCTAAGGTGGTGTATAGGGATTGCATTCATTTTCAGAACTTCCTACATATTTCCAGATCTGATAGATATCGAACTGATTTTTATTTCCTAAGGCTTCCTATATAATAGCCAAAAAGTTAATTTCAGGATTTTAAAAATTCATCTCTAAGGGGGTGTAAGAGTGTTGTATACTTTTTCACAGCTTACGACATAATTTTTAGTTTTGTTGATATCAGATTGGTTTTTACTTCCACGGACTTTTATATAATAGCTTACAAGCTCATTTCACGATTTTTTGATATTCAACTACCAACAGGGTGGAAAGGAGTTGCATATGTCTTTACCCCTTCATTCAGATCAAAATTTTTTTTTGGAAATAGCTGAACCATCATCGATCTATATAAGTTCCAAGTTTCAACTTTTCTATCGTAAACGGTTGCTGTGATATAAAAACCAAATTGTTTAGTCTAAAACGCTCCTCGCACCTTCCCACCTACACCCACATCCAATCTACGAATATCTCAAAAATTTTTGGAGAGATTCGAGCCTCCAAACGCATTTACAAAAAATGGAATTGAGCTTCGCACTAAATTTGTCCAATACTCTTAATAGCTTAGTATCTCCATAAAAAAAATTCTGTTTCAGATTTGTATAAAACATACGTTTAGATTGATGACATAAGAGAGGCCGACGTTTTGAGGACTAGTATACGAAGAATTAGACTACTCTTCCGAATTTAGAAACCAATTCGTCAATGCTTTGTACCTATTGAAATCGAATTTGTGATTCCCTTTATTTGAATTCCTTTGTAAACACCCGCACCGTACCTTAACGCTGGTACGTCGCATTTTTAAAACTCAAAATTAAGTTTTTAGGCGATTGTCACAAACTTTTCTTAAGCAAAAAGAGAGTCGGTTAGCCTTTAGCGCATATGTCCCTGTGCTGCTCTTATAGGGATGAGTTTAAGAAATCCATGAAGGAATAATGCCTTTTTACCACATAGGGATCTAATTTGAAAAAATTACTGAAATTTTGTGAGCAGAGTATTAATTGTGATTTATCCACTCCTTTTTACTTGCAACATAAAAGGAGTGGATAGATCACAATTAATACTCTGTTTGACCTTATGAGTTGAATTTTTAAATACCTCTACATGCTAGATGAAGGTGGTGTAAACATTAATTAAATTTTCGTACTCCCAACTTTCATGTTTCTAGGACAAATACTTTGATTCCAAAAGGACAAAATTTTATCTTAGTCTTGAATTTTTTCAGTTAATAAATTTAAACTTTGACTCTAATGTCAAGCATCTAAGCGTACATAAACGCCCAGGTATAGTTTTTACTTTATTATTTTAATAATGAAATATTTACAATATTCCCACATAAAGAGCTCCATAATTTACATATTAAAATGACTGACTTCTAAACCAATCCCTCAACCTAAAATCAATAGAATATGTAAAAAGGAACCTTTTTTAAATTAAAATACCCTTTTTCTGACGAAATATATTTTATCTTCATGAAAAACTCCGTTTTATTCATCGACCAATATCAATATTTTTATCAGCCTCTCCCACATAGAAATTTTCGACTTTTGATATTTAAAGATGACATCGCTTTAATAAAAATATTAAAAAAACATAAAATCATATCATGCAGTACACGTCTGTTTACTCTATCTACTAGTCAAAACTTTCAATATATTTTGATGTCCGTCACTGAATAATACATTCGGGGTCTCATCTCATCTTGTGACCGATTGACGTACATATTTAATACATTCGATATTATGCGAGTGCGGAATTTAACCACATGGACCTAGTTCTGAATTTATTTATGAACTGAAATCCTTCAGTGACATTTATTTGATCGATGAGTCCTTGGCTATACTATAGTGGACATGATGTCTTTCTTGGATATGCAAAATATTTCATTTAGCACACACAATCGTATGTGATTTTCGGCATAAAAAAATAGTATCAAGATTAAAATTATGAAAATTATTGGAATAAACTGGAAGATATCTGCATTGGGGTTGATAGTATATCCTAAAATATATGGCGTTTGTTCGCTCTTTTAACGACGGTTTCAAAACGTCTGTAGCAAAATATTCGCAATAAGTAGACCGCGACGAGAACTTAAATCAAAAATTGAGAATGGCTTATGCTAGAAAGATGAAACTTAGAAGCAACATAAACTTTAGTGCTAGTGAACTATTCTGAAGAAAAGCGTAATTTGTGACTGCCAAATTTTAAATTAAAGACACGAAAATAGGATCCTAGCCAATTATTATTTGTTTTTTTAGTAAGAAATTGAAAAAAAAACGGAAAAGGACTTTTCTATATATCTCATTCTCCATCAGTCTCCAAATATACAATGGTATAAAAATATACGAAAACGACTCATTAATCACTAAGAAATAAAAAAAATAAATGACGTTCAAAATTCATCATCCCTATAAACACTAAGTTCATTCGTCGTCCTTAAAGAAAGAAAGTTCCTTCCGTTAGAAAATGGTGGAGAAAATTGAAAATTAAGAAAGTGTTAGTTTGTCACCTCTAAAACGCCACAGACATTATCAGACAGGTGCACGTGCGAATGGATTTCTTACAGAAATTAATGAGATACAACTTTCGAGGATTTTAACGTGAAACGCATTAGCTAAGAACACACAATTCGAGAGTGAGAACGTCTTATTAATTCTTTAATTAGAAACGTTTCATCTTGGCTAAAGGAATTACGCAATTGCGGCAATAAGTTTAATTGCGACATTTTTTATACTTTCTCTTCAGGCATTAGCGAAAATTTTCAGGAATTTGTAGGTAAGTTTTACGCTACTTTTGGGATAAACTTAAATGCGATTAATGAGAAATTTATTACAAGATTATTTCAAACATCAAATTACGTCGTTTGTAAGATCCTTCGTGATTTTATGGTTGGTGTATTTTTCGCATGAGATAGAAGTCGGGTTACCAATTCCATAAATGATGAAATAATAAATATTGAGCACTTTTTATTTTACAGGTAGAGAAGAAAGGAAAACGCTAAAGTTTCGAGCGTGCAACGAATTTTAAGAAGTTTTCTCCAATTGATGAAAGTTTTTTTTAAGACAGAAAATTCTTACGTTTAAGTTGAATTTGAATTACACATCAATTAGTTCCGTTTACCTGTGCCGTGTAGAGCGTACCGAAAAAAAAATCTACCCAGGCTGAATTACGTAATTGGTTCATACTCCGGGACGCGGTCAAAGTCGATATGTAACGTAAGTTGTTTCAAGACAAGGACGTTTTTTGAAAAGTTAATTTTGGCAAAATTGGCAAACCTTTTTATAGTTGAAGAAAACTTAGAAGACGATTTTGAGGAGGAAGATGAAATATCTCCTAGTATTCTCCAATTTGCCGACTAACACGGTGGTTGCCTAAGTAATAATTCATCAATTGAACCATATACCTAAATGAAGGAGTGCAATATACGGAAACCGATTTGATCGATTGGAATGAAGATCAAGTATCGTCAGACATTGAAGAAGCTGAAATAGAAACGCAGATACAGATCATCCGATTTGTTCGGTATCTTCTAAAGATTTAATGGGCGACGAGCAATAAAGTACTGGAGTATACGGATGTTTTGGTTATTAAACGGCTACAAGAGAAAGTAATACTAATTAATATCAATTCTAAGAAAAAGAAAATGAAAATGACTAACTATTCTAGCATAGCTTAAGTATGCAATGTACTCGTATTATTTATGGATTGATTGTTTTTGTTTGTAATGAATTATGTTAATTATAAAAAATATGCAGTTGTATTATATTTTCTTTGTATTTTATGGAAAAAGTACTATGATTTACTTCACGGTTTCCACGCTTATTACAATGAACAGTCTCGTCCAATGAACATGTCCAGTTTTTATTAGCTCACTATATCTACCGTAAGCCCGTTAAAATTAAAAAATCTGCCAACAGTCTGGGCGCAACTTTATTATTTTTATTTTTATAAGTTTAGCAAGATTTATTATTATTTTAATAGTTTTCTCCTATTAATTTTAGTCAATAGGATAAACAACATTAATATAATAACTTACAAAGTATTATATTAATGGTGGTATTCTCAAATTATTTTAATAGTTTTACCATTTTAAAATAATAGTATACCATGTAAATCTTTAAGCGGACATGCTATTGTTTTAAACGTTGATCATATCAATTTAATGGGACGAACCACGTTTGAGATTAATAGGAACGACCAGAAAAAGAAAAGGACAATCATATTACAAAAACTAGAAAATTTACGATAATACTATTGTTTTAATAGGATTGCTTTATTGTTTTTAATTAACTAATGTTATTATAATAATTAGAATCTTATCTGATTAATTTAATAGTACACCACGTAAATCTGAAATCGTATGAACTATGATCTTAAAAGCTGTACATATTAATTTAATATCACATTGAAAAAGAATGTGAGCAAACATAAAAATAAACATAACTAATGTGGAATATCTAATTAATATGCAAGTTGTTGCTGTGCACTTGAAAATTTGAAATAATGAATTGTTTTTTTAATTTAAAATATTGTTTATTCGTTATGTATGTATATATAATTGAAATTATAATTTTATTCTTATGGTTTTCTCATAAAAAATGAAATAAAACAAACTTAACTATTTAAATATTTTCCAGGCATGATTTTAACTGTAGTACAAGTTTTTATTTAAATGTTTTCCAGGCTTGATTTTAACTATAGTACAAGTTTTTAATTTTTTTTAAGTCTAAATGCTTTTTCTCCATTATTTAAAAGATGTATGTAAATTGGAGGACCGTCAAACTCAAGAACAAAGTGTAAAGAAAATAAATCCATATTTCTTTGTACTATGTATGCTTAATTATGCTCACTGAAAGATTGAATATGCCAATGGCTACATACAAAAAAAAGATCTGATTTGCATAAAACTCCGTGTTCAATTTCAAAAAGTTTTGTATAATTGCAATTATTTTATTTTAATTTGTATATCATTTTATTGAACTCTGACCACTAATATTTTAGCTAAACAGAACATAGCGTTGAAAAGAAGGAAATTGATGTGTGTCCTATTGATTCAATGGTATGGTCACATTCATTTATGGTAATAGCAAATACATATGAATCCTATTGGTCCAATTATCACATTGTTACTAATGTATATATACGAAATATTTCAGAAGAAAAACAGTTGACAATATGAACATGACATGTTTTTATTTATTACTAACCCTATTATTTTAATCATACGATATATTAAAATAATGGTCAAAAATTATTAAAATAACAGCATACTACATTAAACCAATAGGATATTTAATCTTAACACCATGAATTTAATTCTTCTTGTACTATTTATAAAATACTGTAGCGTAGTATCAGAACAATAGTGTAACCTTATAAAAATAATAGGAAAATGGGATTTAAGTGAATGGTATTTCAATTGTTATCAACAATTTTTACAGTTTGAAAATCAACAATGTATTGCAATTAAAATTAAAGGTATAAAAAGCTAGAAAACTATTGTTTTAATAAGAAAAATTTACTGTTTTATGAAATTGTAACTCAATGGGTGTACTATAAACAATTTAATGGGATACTTTTCTCTGAGTGTAGAAGTCTGAAACGTGTTTAATGCTGAGATGCGGTGTAGGCTACTATGTGAATGACAACCTAAAAAATAACGTTCCACATTGCCTCCTAGCTATTCCTTAGAATGTCAAACGCAAAATCGCACAACCAATTAGGCGTTGAATATCGCAAAATCATGAAATTAATTTGCACACGATTTAGTGTAAAAATGATAGAATTCGAGATCTCATTACACCTAAAAGATTTTTTGCAGTTTGTAAAAACTTGCACAATTCCCTTAACCCTTGCTGGTTTTTTGGCGATTGTATTAAAACCCTTAAAAGTAAAAGCGAATTCAACATCTCATTAGACCTCATAAATATGTAGAAATTAGTGAAAGAATAATATGTGATAGATCAATTTTTCTCACATTCATCTTTTAAATTCTCCAGTCACAACAACCCCTAATAACCGGGTTTAACACGAGTTTGTGGTTCCAAAACGGCCTCTGAGCTAATTGAGCTCTGTCTAGAGGACAGGGCTGCCACTTAAACCAACCAACCGGAGTGTTGGGGTTTGAGTAACAAAAAATTTAAGAAGCCGGTTTCTAGGCGCAAGCAATTCGATACCTAGACAGACCTAAAAGATATAACGAGATTCGTGAAAATATAGAAAAAAACCTTTTCACGAAACACTTTTCTGCCTCAACTCCGTACGCCATTGTAAATCTGAATATTTTGCTTTACTTTACCAGTACATCTACACACATAGCAATTTTCAGCTTCGCAGCATAAACCTTTCCTGAGATAATACTTTCCCCTCCATCGCCGTACCTTACCTCCCCTATCACATATTTTATTTTTCTAATATGTCCCTATAGTAGCTCAAACAAACTTCAACCCTTTGATTTCTATCTTCAGCGGTTTTTAAGAAACTAAAATTATAATTTTTTACCTTCTTTCGCCCTAACTGCCTACACTATGGTATAACCTTGGAAAACTGAATTTGGAAAAGGTAAGTATATATATATATTTTTTTTCCGAATTTTTTTAGGTGGTTAGAACTTTGTTAGTCAGTGCGAAATTTTGTACAGCCTAAAGTAAAAGCTGAATTCCAAAGTTAAAACTGAATTCTTGTGATAAAAAACTATAAATATTTTTTCTTTTCATTTGTATTTTTTTTTTTTGTTTATTACTGAAAATTCTTCGAAATAAAGGGTACTTGGCTCGTTGAGATCTGATATAGAATCGGGCAATAAAAGCTACCATTCAAATCTCAGCGCCCAATTCAATTCAATTGTAAATGGTTCAGGTCGAGATGTTAACCCTTTCTAGTCTGTCGTTTAGCATCACTTCGAAAGGCACTTGTATTATACTTTAGTATCCCGAAGGGTATAAACACGCGCAACGAACCGCGGTAGAGCCCCTAGTATTTGCTCTTAAATTTACTCATATCAGGATCGAGATAGTGACTCCTGTATTGGATATTGTTACAACAGTTTACAGAAAATCCGTGACGAGAATATGTTTGATTATATTGTTAACATTTGATTTCATCTTTTTTTTTGTTCGTTGGACAAGGATTACTGTTTATCCCGAAATACAAATGGGCTCCTTTCAGAATATTTTTACTGTGTGCCCAGGGGAGGTTGATTTGCCGAACGGTGGCGGAGAGCTTTTCTTTTTACGTGCCACGTTTGACTAGGTAGCCCCAAAATTCTAGGTAGGTACTTACTCAAACACCGAATCATAATCTGGATAGATAGATTTTATGCTAGTCACGACCCTTTATGGCAAGGTTACGCAATTGTTCAGATAAAGTATTCATTATTAATGGGTTCTTCATTTGGTACTTCGCTTTAATATTAAGATCTAACGATGAACGTACAAATTATCTCCCAATTTAAGATGAGTGTCAATAAAAGCTGCATTTCCGTTTTCTGATTAATTCAGAATTTGATGAAATATTTTGAGCAGAGTGATTGCTCGAGAAACATGGTTTGGTTTTAATTAAAATAATTTCAAACTTTCCACTTTGCACCGAAACTAACTTAAATTATAAACAAATTCCAGTGGAATAGCATTCACTGCACTAGATCTCATGTAGTCGCTATCAAGCAGAGATAAATCAAGGTAGACTCCACACTTCTAATGTAGACATCTTAAGTGAAAAACTTGGAAATCTTAAATTCACTTACCATCTACAGAAACTGACCGTGACTATGAAACTCACACTGCGTCTTCCTACTCAAAATCGTAACTTAATCGCACTTAACTCACTTAAACACATCGATCGATCCCAGGTTCAATTTACAATAATCCACGATATCAACGTGCAATTAAATCCACAAACAAATCGAATATGTTTCCAATAGTTGCGTTGATCCCATTCAATTAAAAGAAAAACAAAATCGGAAAAACTACAAACTTAGCCTGCAACAACATTAATCAGGTTTACAATTTACCTGTACTGTATGTAACGTACTCGTACCTGTAAATTTTCTTTGCCCCGCCGGGCTATGAACTAGAATTAAAACCACAGCATTTAGGACCCAGACTCTTGATAGATTTCTATCAATTTTACAGACACCACCGAAAGTATTTTGTAGTTAAAAATTTTCTATCTAAAAATTTTTGCATGAAACACGTTCAAGCGGTGTGGTATCAAATTAAGGTCTATGCGTAGTAATTTGAAATAATTTGCTGGTTCTTTTTAACTGTCTTACCTATTAATTAACACTGCTGTAGCATAAATTGTCCGAGTAAAAGAATCTTACCTGAAATGAAAAAAAAAATCTGTAAAATTTCCCAAAATAAATTTTATTATGTTGTACAGGCTAAATGAAATGTGGCGCCATTTATATGGCAATGGCGTAAAGTGCCCGTGGTTGTAATATTTGGATAAGCTTTCCCAACTTTCTTGTGCTATTTAAGCTTGGATGTAAGTTTTCCAACCGAAAATGAACACTTTTTACAAGTACACGAACCATTTTTGCAGTGGAAAGCCCGTGAGAACAAGCTTCGTGTTGGTTTTCCTCAATGGTGACTTTCAAAAAAAAAGCTCTATATAATAAATGAAAATGATTGATAGGTTATTTTATCGTCAAATAAACATACATAAATCGAATGTACACACTGAAATCAAGTGGTCAAAGATTCTTCTAGATCAAACAAACATTTTTGTCGAAAATAGAGTTATTATATTATAGATTGCAATATGGCATTAAGTACAGATATCAAGGCGTCTGTAGAAAACATCAATAGAAGTATGTTCATGAAGAAGATATGGTTGGACATCTGTAATCGTAAAGATAGTACGCATATAACACTTTATGCCACGCTGTCAAATATTTGACTATTTTCACTGTCAAATGCTGTCAAACTTTTGTTGGGCACATTCTTCTATTTGTTCTGCACAAGATCTATTTTGGCAGAAAAAATTTGACTGAACTTTTCATCAAATTTTTTAGTCAAATATTTGACACCATGGCATATAATACCTAACTGACGTAAAGATATATACTTAATGAGAATAGAATTTTTTCATGGTGAGAAGCTATCATAGAAGCAAATTTAAAATTTTTAAGAAGTTTGTTGTTTTCCAGCGTCAGTGGAGTTTCTGGTGTGAAACTCCAACACGAAATCCCCGACTGTTAATTAATCGCTGTCCTTGAGGATATGACAATTTGGAAAACCTTCACTGGATAGGCCAGCTTATAAGACTGTGTTGGACTAGGTCCGAAGGATGCGACGGCAAGAACTTCACTAGTATATAATTCGCGATAATAAATTGGTTTCAACATCGCATATATAGAATAATCCTCAGCAATACCACCAGATGTTAGGGTGTTTCGGATAGTAGGCATGATACACCCTCTGACGCGTCTATGCCATCCGATGACGAAACAGCTCCTTTGGACCTAGTCCAACACAGTCTTATAAACTGGAATATCCAGTGACGGTTTTCCAAATTATCATGTCCTTAAGAACAGTCGGGGATTTCGTGTTGGGGTTTCACACCAAAAACTCCACTGTCACCGGAAAACAACAAACTACTTAAAGATATATAGTTAGTTTCAAAAGCAAGCTGATTCGTGACATGGTTAGGACATTTGTACTTTTCAGCAGGTAGTAACATTTATTTTCAAGAATTGCTTGCGCTAGGAAGCTGAATCCGATTTTCCAATTTTCATATTATTTGAAAGGATTTAACTAGATAGTAAAAATTTGTTGATTCATTATCATCAGCTAATTCGAGCCTTGATCTCCAGAATACATTCTCTCCAGTCAGTTTTTTGATGGTCAAAGAACCTCTGACTTTTTGGTTTGGGAGTTCTTTTGTCATCCAAATGATCGACGTGTCCTGCCCATTGCAATTTTAGCTGTTTTATGAGCACTGATGCTGCCGGTTTGTCATAGAGGATGTACAGCTCGTTGTTGTAGCGAATTTGCCAGTCAGACCCTTCCTTTATTGGTCCTGGGATTTGTTGTACGATCCCTTTTAGGACGGTTCACGTTTCTGACCTATACAGATCCCTAGCCAGTGATGCCAATTTAGTGCTTTCAGCGTTAAATTTGGTGCTCAAAATATTGTCTCAGCGGTCAAAAATTAGTTTTACCGCTCGAACTTTATTTGAATATGACTGCGATTGATATAAAAAACTTAGATTTTAGTGCCTTTAAGTTGAAATTAACGCTCAAAATTTCATATTTTAGTGCTCAACCAAGAAAAATACTTGGCAACGCTGTCCCTAACCCGACTTCATTAGCTGAATACTCCAGGTCGTTTCTCTAGCGTCTGCTACTATTTGGGTGGATTTAAATAGCGAAGTTCCCGTTGGTTGAAGAAGATGGAGTTAGTGAGCTCTGGGCAAGTGACTCTGGATTGGTGACAACGTCAAATCTGGTCCTTGCTGAACTGATTGGTAATGTTATCCAGCTTAAAGATGGGTTAATACTTGCGTTTAGTCCTTGACCGGAAGCTACCCTGTAATAAGGGCGGGTCATCGAGCGGACAAAGAAGGACTAAGATGTTGGGGGGGGGGGGGGGGGAATGGAAAATTCTGCCAGGAATGGCGAACTGGACGTAAATGGGCATGGGCATGGGCAAGTCGATCCCAACCTACGGAATTATAGTGCTGTGACGAGCGTTGGAGACATCCCAAGGAACACAAAATAGTCGCTATTACCACATTTATCGGTTGGCGTGACTTGAAGTAATGACTTCTGACTGTCATAATTACCCAATATGTGTGACTGATGACGTGCGGACGACCCTTTAGCGGCCACGTGGGGAAAAATTTGGAAGTCGACACGACGTCATATCGGGTTGTATACAGGTTTATATAACTCATAAACGACGTCCTGCCGACGGTGTACATAAATCATTGCTACCACTGATTGCGACTTTCAGTACGTTTTTCTGTCATTGGTGTAGTGTGTAGGAAATTTTCGTTACTTTTGTATTAGAATTTTTTAATATGCGTGTATACATATTCAATATTATTATAATTGTATCGATCCACAATTGCTTAGAGAAGTAGTAGTTGAGAATTTCAAGTTGCCAAAATGATTGAACATGAAATATAGCAAACGAAATAAGTACGTATAATATAAAAAATCATCTATATTTCATGCGATGGGTCAATTTTTCAAACAAATTGATCTTTATCGTAAACATAATACTTACACTTCTCAAAAAAATGAGCGCCTTAAAAAATTGATCATTAAAAAAAAAAATTCCTTTTTTTATATAAAATTAGATTAAATTAAAAGATTTAAAATAAAGTTTTCTTCTAATAGTATAAGGTTTAACTATCTCATCTATTCTCTACTTGTAATGATATATTCAATCATTAATAAAAATGTTTTTTTTTATAAATTGAATATTATAAAAACAAATATTGAACATTAAATGGTGTCTTCACACTGTACGACCTTGCTGTAGTTGCTACTAATATGTAACTTATAACCGTAGGCTGAGTAACATTAACTTGATATTAACTGATATGCGTGCAATATATGACTTATGACTTCTCACTCCCATATCAGTCGTATATCAGTAATAATGACATTTATTTAAACCCGTTGTAAGTCTAAGTTTATTACCGAGTGTAAGTGTATAGGTGGCTAGTTTACATTTTGTTTTCTCATTGCAATTTCATGGCCGCGCCGATTAAGTTAAATTTCCTTAAATCGTAAATTTGATAAATTTGATTTGTGGCTTTAATACAGGATTTATTACTTGACCCGAATGCAGACGTACATGATTTAAATATAATAAGTTTTCACTTTTCTGTAATATGTCGTTGTGTGTTTAACTTTCTTTCGTACCTTTATTCTAATGTTTAACATTTCAAGCATAATTATTGCGACTATGAAGTATTAAAATGAGTTTTTGCGACTTTATTCCGACTTTAAATACCGTCGATGACTTTAAAATCATATATCCAGTTATCATGTAGTCACTATTACTCGATATAGGACGAGAAAGTCAGGGGTCGCTAATACGTTGTACATTGGTCAGTATAAGTAACATACAAACTAAGGTCGGTAAAGAGTTGTAAAAAAAGTTGTTAAGACTTCAAAATGTAGCTAGTAATGTCTACATACCAACTAATCGCTATTACGTCAATACTCCGTATTTACTACTGCTCGAAGTATGTTGACTTTATAGTTGTAGAACGGACGTCGTCACGACTACTTCAATACTTTACTGAGACTTTGTGCTCCTTGGGATGTAGCGGAAACAAAAATTTTGGAGGAGGATCTAGGGGGTGAGGGTAAGAGAGGGTGTGAGAGGGTGAAAATTGGGAAGCAAACAAATTTTTTGTTTTTCAAAACCACTAGAAAACCAAAAATGTATGGCTATATAGATCGCCTATAGAGGCACACTAAAAAATAATATTTTTGACAGGGGAAGCAGGATATGGGGTGGAAATTGATTTTTTGTATTTCTAGAACCTTAAATGATACAGAGTTATATTAAATATATTAATATAAAAAAAAGTTAACTTTGGGAAAAAAAATATGATTCGTCAAAATGGTTTTTCTACATTTCCACGAAATTCGTTATATCTTTTAGGTTTGTCCAGGTATGGCATTAATTTTACTTTAGTGTGCTCTTGATATAAGCGCCTAGATACCGCTTTTAAGATTTTTTGATATCCAAACCCCTCTTAGGGTAAAGAAATTGTATACCTGTTCACGAATTCCGACATATTTCTTAGGTCTAATGATTTATCGAATTCGTTCTGACTACTAAGATGTTTCAATATAATAGTCAAAAAAAAAACAATTTAAACATTTTTTGATATTCAACCCTCAAGGGGGTGTAAGGGGGTTGTGTAAGTTTTTACAAATTCCGACAAATATTTTTGGTTCAAGCAGATATCGAATTCCCTTCTACTTCTATGGTCTTTAAATATAATCATCTTAAAATCGAATTCAGCGTTTTGCGATATTCAACCGCTAAAGGTACCTAAAATGATTTAGTACGTTTTTACGAATTTTACTTGAAGACGTTCATCCAATGTTTCACCTTAAAAATTTCAACGGGTTTATGAGCTACAAGCCTTCAAACGCTTTTGCGTTTTTTTTTCTTCTTTCGGGTATATATTTTTTTGGAAACTTTAGGTCGATCACAATACTTTATTATTAAAAAGTAATATAGTTGCGCCCAGACTGTTCTATGGATCAAATTGGGAGATATTACGGTCATCCCTACGTCTGATCTAAGTTTTCTCTGTAAGATCCTCAGGACAATTTTTTTTCCCGTCGACTATTTGTCAGTCTCTCACCCTAGGGCTTAAACTTTCTAGCTTGATCTAATTCTAATATTTTATAAATTTTTGGATTTCTCATACTCAAGCCTTCCTGCCACTACCCTCACATTCTATCCTAAAAAAGTTAAGTGAAGCAACGTCTTCTTGGGTCTATAATCACTAAACGTTTGCAGAATCTTACACGATATGACTACAAACCGATTATGCCGACAGTAGGCTCATCAGTTTAATTGTGAAGATACGTCTCATCATTTCATCAAAAGGCCGAAAGACCAAAAGATAAAATTTTTTTTCAAAATTACTTACGTAAGCGTAAGGGATAATCCGATTTAGAATCCATTGAATATTACAATCTTCTTTTCTGTGATATTCACTGCTCATTTTATTTGATTCAGTCGTAAAGTCCAACTAAATCCGCTATGTAGGAGTATAAGGACGTATTTCTGATGAGCATGTCATTCCGACAAAGTTACATGTTCTTTCGGAGATACAAAAGGTAATCCTGTCCTATGTTAAGTATTATTTCAATTGACATGTGTATCTGCGTACCATGTATCATGTATACGAGTGGGAGCGTTCAAAATGTCGTTCTTTTCAGGTCTTGTTATGGTGCCGTGGCACATTTTTATGGAGCTTAATGTATTATTTATTCCATCAGTTTCAGCATAGCGTTAGTAAATTAAATTAAATGAAATACTACAGTAAAAAGATTGTTTAATTTCTGTAAACTAAAGTCTTGCCAAAATTCTAATTTTCAAAACCACAAATAAACAGAAACGGTGGGTTTCTAATTGTCTTCTGGTTATCTCCTTCGAGCGTATTTAAACGAAACACGTCTACAGTTTCGAGTATGGTTTTAATTTCGCTCGAGTGATTCCCATTGTTTTAGTTGGATATCGTTCTTGATGTAATCCGCAGATTTTCCATCGGATTATGTGTAATTTAGTCACTTAATTAGCTTGTGTGAATGTGCAAATTGAGCTTTTCAGTTTAATTGAACCGCTTCAGTATGTTCTTTTCCCATGTTGAACAATTTTGTTTCGTTGAAGTTAAAATTGTACTTTTTGGATGGTGGATTCGATATGATAAAGAAGATTTTAATAAATTAAGCTGTGAAAAATCGAGAAACTAAATGCATTTTACCTAGGAAAATGGGTCAATATTTGCTCATCCTGATATTTGATATTTGGCGTTTTATGATATGTTCCTGAATACCATACCTTTCATAATTTTATACTCTGTAATAGCCGACGTTCAATGCTTACTTTTTTCTTACACCCCCTAGAGTATCGAAAAATCGAATTTTTTCCCCGCTTATATTTAAAAACTTTGGAAGCGAGAGCGAATTCGATATCTCTTCACACCTAACAAATATATTGGAATATGTGAAAATGTAGGTACAAAACAACTTCCTTGAGGGGTTGGATATCGAAAATTTTTGAAAACCTTGCGAGGCGCTTACACCTATAAAGAAAATGTGAAAATGTATCCTTTTCAAGTACAATTTTTTTACTCCAACTCCGAACGCCGAAAAAGACCTGAACTTTGTTTTTGCTCTTATTCCTCCTATAGAACATCTACATATAACACATCACTCAATAAGTCCGTAGGATGACTAATAAAACGATAACTTTTAGGCAAAATTCAACTTTGTTCATCAACATAGTCCCCGTCAAGAGTGATACATTCCTTCCAACTCCTCTCAAACATTTCGATGCCTTTTTTGTAGAAAGATTTATCTTTGGCCTCAAAATACCCCTCAGTTTCGTCAATCACTTCTTTGTTGGAGCCAAATCTCTTTCCCTGGATCATTCTTTTTAGGTCTGCAAACAGGTAGTAGTCGCTGGGAGCCAGATCCGGAGAATACGGGAGATGGGGAAGCAACTCAAAGTGCAATTCGTGCAATTTTGCCATTGTTGCGATCGACTTATGACACGGTGCATTGTCTTGGTGATAGAGCAATTTTTTCTTCTTCATTTTGGGTCGTTTTTTCGCAACTCCATCCTTCAAACGCTCCAATAACGCGATATAATATTCACTATTAATGGTTGTCTAAGTAATCGATGAATAAAATACCGTGCGCATCGCAAAATACGGAGGCCAAAACCTTACCAGCTGATATTTTCATTTCACGTCACTTCAGACGACTTTCCCTTTTGTTGTCCACTCAACTGCCGTTTTGATTCTGGGGGTGTAGTGATGGTTCCATTTTTCATCCATTATTACATACAGCATGAAAAATTCTTTTTATTGCGCTGAAAAAGCGCTCTGATCGTCGACGCGTTGTTGTTTTTGATCGACTGTGAGCAAACGCGGTACCCATTTCGAAGAGAGGTTTTTCATGCTCAAATGGTGTTATACACTGCCTCCTGATATCTTTAAGGTGTCAGCTATCGCGCGAAACTTGAATTTACGATCGGCCAAAACCATTTTGTGAATTTTTTTTATGTTTTCTGGAACAACTACCGAATTTGAGGGACTGGAGCGTTCAGCATCATCGGTGCTAGTACGGCCGCGTTTAAAATTAGCAAACCACTTTTCTACCATTTCTCTCGATGGAGAAAAGTCTAAATAACACTTATCAAGCCGTTGCTTTGTTTAAACGACATTTTTTCTCCTTAAAAAGCAATGCTTTATCAATACACGAAATTAAAATGTTTCCTTTGTTTTAAAAATTTCAAAACTGGCGTCACTAAAACCACTGTAACTTGTGAACTAAATGTCAGATTGTTATAAAATCTTAACACGTACCGTTTGAAGGTTGGTACTTCCTATGAATCATAAAGATTTATCAGTAGTGGTGCCATCTATGTGTCTTCCTACGGACTTATTGAGTCATGTGTTAAGTGCTAAGTTTCGAGTTTCTTAGAAACGGCTTAAGGTTTCTAAGAAACAAAAGACCATCTCGCACTCCCGTACCTATCTACCCATATCAAAAATGCCTCTAACAGTCATACACTCTGAGCTCCTATACTTTGCGATTTTTAAGAAATGAAAATCATCAACACTATCACCTCCTACACCCCCAAAATTTTGTCCTTTGTTGAAGGTCTACTGGGCCAAAAGCCTCTAAAAATTTTAAGATCAATTTTTTGAAAAATTGATATCTTCCCACATCCACCTCCCCAATAAAATTTTTTACATCAAATAGACTCCATTTGTAATCCTAAATATGGTACACAAACCAAGTCTTATGGTACCTGGTACAATTAGTTCAGAAGATATTGTAATCCAAAGTTTTTAGTCCCTCATACCGCTCTTACCGCCCCTTCTAAATTTTAGTTCTCCTCTAGGCTACGAGCATCCCTTAGAACAACCAAAAAGTTTCCACCTTCTGACATTAACTGTTCAGGAGATGTTAATTTTAGAATGTTTCTATCTCAGCTTTCGAGCGTTTCGAACGCATTGTTTTTTCCTCCACTCCCACACCTCTCCTTCTGTAATGAAATTTTTTTTTTTCACTGTCATAGTTCTAAGTAAATTCCAGGTTTCAGCTTTTTAGCATAAGCAGTTCCTAAGATCTAGAAACCAAAATTTTTTCCCCCTCTCCCCTTCAAAAACATTTCAACATAATATCTCTATGGGTTTGTAAGCTACGCGCCTTCAAACGCTTTTGCGTACGCATCTATGGCAGACCAACGAACAATTTTTTGGGTTTTTGTGGTTTATTTGTCCTATTTGTGCAAATACAAAATTTCAGAGTAGCAAATTTTTTTGAAATTTCAGGTCGATAACAATACTTTATTATTAAAAAAATAAGTTGGCGTTTTTGATACATTCAGTTATAAAGAACACTTATGTTATCGTTTTTGTCCTTTTTGAAAAATATTTGTTTATTATTTTTTAACTGTAGCACTTTTACCTTCCATCAAGATCCTACGATGATTATCGACATTTTTGAGATTTTGTAAGTAACATTTTGCGGTCGATTTATCATGGAATAATCCTTAAATCGTAATTTCACAAGTACCTACAAAATTTTCCTACCTTAACCATTTCCAAAATCAACTTCAGATTTTAATATGTTGTATTTAAGTCTACAGACAAAATAATAATAAAAAAAAATTAAAAACAATCGAAAATTACGTTTTCGAAATATTCACGGAAAAAGGACATTTAACTTATATCTTTCGTCCTTTCTTTTCTTTAGTGTTAACTATAGTACGGACTTTTTCCTTTCAAATAAGTCAAACATAAAGATCATACGATGAATGTAGATTTTTTAAGTGGAAATCTTTAAGGATCGTAAGGATTCCTTAATATCATGTCTTGCATGAAAATATTTTTCCTGGAGCATATTAGTATTATAAAGTATCTACTACATATATGGTTAAAATTTTATAAAAATCGGAGAGGGTCATCCCAAAAATTGAACAGTTTTTGGTAGATTTTTCGTGGAATTGCCCAAATACTAATTTTTGACAACTTGAGGCTGTGGAAAATAGTGTGAAGGTAGATTTTTTTAAGTTTGCGTAGTAAATTCTATTGAAAAACATACTGCAGTCACGATCGGCTGCAAGCCAATCGTATAATACTCTAGATGAATACTGAACTCCGATTTATATTGTAGTTGGGGATAAAGTAGAATTACGTGTGCGCATGTTGTATGTCCTTTATTAAGGACTGCCATTAGATTGCTACTTAAAACTAAAAGACAATATTCAGTGTTTAATTTCATATCTTGAACTGGGTAAGTAATCAGAAAAAAATGTCCTTTTTGAAAGACTTTCACATGGGAGGTGCAGGAAGGACTCACTCGATTTCTTACATATTTATCCTTTTCCTTGGAATCATTTAAAAATGAACGTGTACAAAATTTCAAATTCGTAGCTTGAAGCGTTCAAAAGTTATCGAAAAATATTGTTGAACACGTGTCTTAAGGACATTTTGTATGGCAGCTACCAGAAGGAGTAAAAGGATTTCGCTGATTAGTAAACTCGAACTTTGTTTTTACTCAAAACTAATTGGTACAAAATTTCCAATTCATAGCTAAAAGATTACCTGAGTTATAGTAAGTTCCGTAAATTAATTGAAGACGTTTTGACAGGATATTTGTATGGCAGCTACACGAAGGACTAATAGGATTTTCTTCATAATCATACATTTAGCTCCAACTATTGGAAAAATAACACATACAAAATTTCAAAGTCGTAGCTTAAATCCGTCTGAAGTTATCGACCAATATTCATGAACACGTGTTTTAAGGATATTTTGTATGGCAGCTACCAGAAGGAGTAAAAGGATTTCGCTCACTAGTAAACTCGAACTTCCTTTTCACTCAAAACCAATTTGTACAAAATTCGGAATTCGTAGCTAAAAGATTACTTGAGTTATAGTGAGTTTCGTAAATTAAGTGAATACATTTTGACAGGATATTTGTATGGCAGCTACACGAAGGACTAACAGGATTTTCTTCATAATTATATATTTAACTCCAACTATTAAAAAAAGTAGCACATAAAAAATTTCAATGTCGTAGTTTAAACCCTTCTGAAGTTATTGACCAATATTCTTGAACACGTATTTTAAGGGCATTTTGTATGGCAGCTACCCGAAGGAGTAGGACGATTTTGCCTGTTAACGAACTTAGCCTTACAAATTCAACCAAACATCCAGATTCAAAATTTCAAGATCCTAGGTGAAGGCGGTCTTGAGTTCTTGCTAACGGACAGACGGACGGACGAACGGACGGACGGACGGACGGACGGACGGACGTCAA
This sequence comes from Beris morrisii, assembly GCA_951812415.1. NCBI lineage: Eukaryota > Metazoa > Arthropoda > Insecta > Diptera > Stratiomyidae > Beris > Beris morrisii. Next base: position 25,634,802 of record OX638311.1, read on the forward strand.
GCGGATTTGAGGTTTTTGGCCACAAATAAACAAAAAATAATGTATAACTTTTTTTCGTCCGAGGCTTGGTTCTATGCGTTACAAACTTTTGGGCTGGATTAAACTTATAATACTCTATATGATTTCATCTAGAGTATAATAAGGTTTTATTTGTCGTGATTGCCTTTTTGTAATTTGTATCAGATGGATGAAATAGGGTTCCTTTAATTTTTTTCGGCGAGAATATTAGTGGATGCAGCTCAGTCGAGTTGCCAAATCAAAATCATTCTTTGACTAAATTTTTTAAATAACAAGCAGTTATAATTCCCTTTGAAGAATTTATTTAAAAATACATTTTGCTTGAAGAACTATAAAAGTAAGCTGCTGCTTAAAACAATCCAATCCCTTTTCATTACTATCCTTTACTAACATCAATATTTAATTGAATTTTTTGAACGCATCCATGGCACTAGAAATTAATCAGTTTGCTAAAATAGCACCTAGCCATTCGACCACTATCACAAGGTATCTTCACCACATGATAAACCGTACACCTTTCTCACGTAATACGAGCACCAATTAACCGATGATACGGGCAAGGACATATAATTACCAAGTTACGGATATTTCGCAATCTGTCAAGTTGCTTCCCTCAGTGGTTCGTTTCACCCCCAACCAACCCTTAACGTACTCGTAACACACAACTTGAAAAACCCACAAGCATAAAGACCACTTTATGGTTTAGGTTTTCTCCTAGCTAAAGGATTTTCACCGTCATTCCGTACATACAACCACTCACCAGTCACCACAAATTGAATTACGCTAACCTTCATACTGACGAAGGCATACGGATATATTCCGCCATCGTCGTATGAACAGGTGAACCATCAAGGACTCGAGATACTCTGCAATTAAATGCGAGACAGGAGAACGAGAATCATTTATCATTCGGACAAATGAAAGAAACTTTTCCGGAGCAATTTTCATCTTGGTTCAATTTTCCGGGCATGTTCGCAGAAAAAGAGGACGAAATCTTTTCAATAGTCGGCATTGTCAAGCACTCGATTGCGATTACTTCGTCGTATTCTTCTTCTGGCCGAAAAGCAGGAAGTTGTTTATCTTCATAAAGGCAACGACTTTTCCGTAAGTTCACACGGGAATTTTTATCGCGGTGTACCAACTGCTTTTTCACAAATTTTACTACCGTCTCTAGCAACTTGAAAGCAAAATTACTTCCTTGCGAAATGTTGGAAAAACAAAAGGAAATCCTGGAAAGTTCGTGCTTTGGCGAAAATGTATTCATCAAATTTTCTTCTCTTTTTTTGATGAGTGAAGTTCGCTTGGGCGTAAAGCAAAGCACGCAATAAAAATAATGTCCGATCATTTGTACTACCTTTTGGTTAAAGATTGATGAGAAGCTGAGTAGGATTAAGAATTTATTGAATGTTTGTGGGCATATTGTTTTAATGTTATCGTTCTATTTATGATTATGATGTCCGAGTCATTGATCATTAATCATAGTCGGGAAAGGGATAGGTTTTTTGCAACTTGATTCGATTTCCAAGTAAATCCAGCGAACTAAAGCTTAGAATCCCATTTATAAGTTTAAGACGGTCATATTATGGGTATTCTTGCAATGTACGTGCTTTTCAATATAAGTTTCGGTGCAGGCAAAATAGTCACTTTATATACCATCCAATAATCACGACTTGCTGTAATTAATCTGTCTGAAAATCGTTGTCTAGTTATGAGTTATGGCAGTGAGCAGGCCCGTGCACAGGATATCGTCAAGGGTGGGTTTTTCGAATAGTGGAAATAACTGCTGACATTCACACCTTAAATTCATCAATGCTCAAACAGTTTCTAAGAGATTTGAATCTGATGAATGGTACAGTCAATCCAGTTCGGCATAGTCCCTGCAAGAACGCGGTAATTAAATTCACTATTACACCCTACACTCGCCATCCGGCTTCGAAAAAGTTTTATTTGGCGTTCTGTGTCATAAGATTTTCCAATAGGTATGCAGCGTTGTTAATTTAGTAGTTATAACGGGTATATTCACTGGTAGTATTCCAGGTAATTTAGTAGTAACTATCTGGTATCATTAACGAGGAGTGAAAAGACGCAATATTGAAGGAAGGCATGTACGAGTATAAAGTGGAATTTGTCTCGAGGTGATGAAAAGATACACCGCTACCACGAAACTAACTGGTAAAATTCTTGCCTATTTCTACGCAGTACAAAGACGGCTTCAACGATTTGGATCGTTGTCATATTGTAGTATCATTTCCTTTGAACAGATGGTAGTGAGGCCTACTGATGTAATTTGACCATCTTAGAAGCATTCAAATTGTCTGCAAAAATGTGAAAAGTGTCAAATCTCTGTTTGGCGAATAAGCCTCAAACCATGGGCCATTGCTGGATGTTTAGCAGTCCGCTGGATGTGTCTCGTTGTGTTGGTACGCCAGATAGAAAGAACCCACAGAAAAGAAGTTTCGACTACAAAATTACATTCTTCCAATCGCAATTCAAGCGAGTCCTTTTATGATGGACAGTAGTGGTTTCTTCACTTTGAAATTCCACCTCAGCCAATAAACGTATTACGAAAAATGATGGACGCGTATTCTTCACGAAAGAAAAAAATTATTAGCGACGTCAATAAAAAGAACAGAATGAAGTTCGGTGAACTCCATGTAATAAAGGATCAAAACCTTTGGAATCAGGAGATTTTACAGACGAGAGTAGGTTTAATGTTTTTGGGTCAGATAGATGCACCACGGTGTTGCGCAAGCCTAATACTGAACTAAATAAAGAAAATTTGCTTATGACTGTATAGCGCAGGGGATTAGTAATGGTTTGGGCTGTATATCGGTCTCAGCAGTTGAAAACATGGTTTTTATTGATGGCAATATGAACAAAAATGTATAGCTACACATTTTCAAGGAATAATTTGAAAACTTCTTCAGAGAAAATGGGAGTTCTAGAAACATTTAAATTCTATCAAGATTATGACACTCAACATACGGCACATATCGTTCGAGAATTCCTACACTACAAGTGTCCCAAAGTGAAAAAACCCCACTACCATAATTCAATCTAAATCCAAATGAGCATCTTTGGGAGCAGCTTGATGAAAAAAGCAGGATACACCCAACTAACATAACGAATTTGAAGTGTTGTGTTGGAGTGTTCTATAAGATCAATGGACAAAAATATCCTATTCAGCTATGCGCAAACTTGTAGAATCAATGCGAAATAGATGCAAGGCGGTCCTCAATAAAAAAGGAGATCCCACCAAATATTAATTTAGCAGTTTAAACAAAAACGAATTTTAAAAAAATCGTTTGACCCAATAATTAAGTGACGTTAGATTTTATTTAATTGAATTGTTTTCATTTATTTCATATATTTGCGTAATATACATTTTGAAAAAACACTTATTTCCATAAATATATAAGTAGTAAAGACAATAACAAATGAAATTTAATTTGTTTTATTTACACCTCGTTTTAATCATAATTTTGCTCCAAATATTATTTTTGGTCTTGACCCAATAGTTGTGTGAGCAACTGTACATACTTCACAGCGGGTAATTTTAGGACCTTTTGGATGCTAATACCGAAAATATGCGTCCACAATTTTTTCGAAATAGACCAATGGGTAGGGAGAGGGGTTTGCACCCCAAAACCCCACCCCCAGTGCGCACGGGCCTGGCAGTGAGTTTATACAGTCTAATAACACTGGTTTGTAAGCAGAGGCGGTTCATATTAAGCTTTTTACTCAATAATGGCAAAAGGCATCAAATTCGTTCGTTCATCGATTAGACTGTCCGTGTGTCCGAACCGTTAAAATGTCAAGAAAGCGTTGGATTGATTTGAAAATCATAACTATACGCTCAGCACCTAACCATTCGAGTAACTTAAGATAACTACAAAAGTCTTGAATAAAACTCCACAAAACAGGAGTATGATATTTGGCATTTATCAATCTTTCAGTAGTTGCAGAAAAATTAAAGAATATGAACAAAATCGTCCGTAAAAAATGAGTTTTCAGCATAACTTCTACCCAAAAATTATAAAGTTAGGCACATATTGTTGGCAGAGTTTTTATTTATAGTTTTTTTTCAATTTTAAGAAACATAAAGAATAAAATGTCGACATCACCGAGTCAGGGTTTGAATATAAAAAATTCTGAAACCCATTTTTAGTCGATTATATGTAAAGTCCGTTAAAGTAAAAAACGATTCGATATATCAATATCAGAACTAAGTGAATTCGTAAAAATTTACACAATAATTTTACACCCTCTTAGGGGTTGAATAAATTCTGAAATTAATTGTTCGATCATTTTCATAAAGTAAAGCGAAATTGATATCGAATTAAAAGCGAATGCGATATCTCATTACACCTACGAACTATGTCGGAATTCGTAAAAACGTTTACAATGACTTCATACACCCTTATGGGATAAGTGAAAAAAATGAAAAATTTGGCGATTATATAAAGAGACCGCAGAAGTAAAATTAAATTAATACCCCAACACAACGAAAAAAACCAAATTTCCATGGACAATATATTTGCACAACCTACGTACCCCATTGAAAATTTGAATTTTTTTTGGCTTGAATTACTTCTGTAGTACATCTATATATACTTACTAAGTTTCAATTTTCTAACATATGCCCTTCCTGTGGTGGTTCCATAGTGAGAGCCATCAGTTTCTACCCTTTGCAGTTTTTCAGAAATAAAAAAAATTTCCTTTTCATTTATTATTTTTAGTCTAACAGATACACAGATATATAATGGTTTATAATATTTTTTCATAATGGTTTTTTATAAAGTTGTATTTTTGAGAAATATGTGTCGTCATTTTGAAACATGTGACTAAGCGAATAAATACTTGGGAGCATTGCCAAAAGAAGACTATAAAACCGGTCTCTGCTGAAAAATCAGAGATTGCTATCCAAAATAGTTTAGGAGCAAAGAACCATACGAGTATTCTGACAATGATTTTAATTCATCGAGATCCAAATTTATCTCTAAACATTCATCAATTGCTTTGCGAAAAAATCAATATATCACCACATAACAAGAATTTATTGGTCTTAAATAAATTTTTCTATATTTTTAAAATTGGTCAGTTCAAATTCAGGATTAACTTTACGACACTTTTCTAATGTTCTGGTCCAAAAAAAGAGGTCAAATTCTTCTCCAGCAAAACCCTCTACTCTTAAGTAAAATCCCGAGCCAGTCGTATTACACTAATCGGTTAAACTTTGAGTGAAATTGTGAACAATGTGTACGTGCACACCGATGTGGCTATTTATGAAAAATTAAATGAAGGTGCAGCAATACTCGTAACAGTGCAACTCAATGTCTTTTATGCGTAGTTTGCAACGAAATATAAAAAAGTTCTGGCTCATAAAAATACTAGAATTATATAACGATCCTGTTCGCAATGACAAGAAAATAAGAATACTAAAAAGAAATTCAAACTGCAATATGGATTAAGTGAAAAATGAGTGGTTAAAATAAAAACAAAATTTAAGAGCTCTGTCAATTTTGTAAAGGGCTCTTCTCGCATGAAACAAGCTACTACACTAAAGAAAATGTGTGTCATACTCGTATGCTCCCTATAAAAATGCCCAAGGTGAACCAACTATTATTCTAAAGTCCCATCTTACAATTTATTATATTTACAGAAATGTTTCTACAAACACATTTATTTGAACAAGACTTTTTTTTAAATTGTAAACAAGAGAAAATTACTAGAGCGCAACATGGAAATGGTGTCCGTATTCAAGGTGATTTTTTTTTAATGTGTAAATTCATTCAAATTGTTTTATATTTTAAATCCTGTCTAAAGTGCTGTTTAGAATAAAATACTATTGATTAAGTAGAAGGTGAAATTTAGAGAAATAATATCATTCAGGAATTACTGAATTTAAATATTTATATAAATTTCGTGACAATTTTACGTGCATTTTTTACACATTTAAAAGAGTGGCTTATCACATTAATTCACAAGACTTTCAGCTATCATGGGCGCCCATAGGGAGGGGCGCAAAGCTACGAATTCAATCGACCTAAAGATTCAGAAATAGTAGTAGCCGTAAATATCTTCATCCAGGGAAGCCATCAGATTGATTAAAATCAGATAAATTCTGTAGCTGAGAATTTTTTTTAATAATATTTTTAATGTCTATCTTTTTTGAGCCAAAATTTCAACACATTTTCATTAAATTTCTTCCAAAAAAGGTGATCGTATCTGTACTAACTGTGGAAGCCTCTAACTACATACTGCAATGAGAATTGCTTTCCTGACACTTTTCAACTAGATTTTTTTTCCTATTCAAAATCAAAAACTGACAGCACCTTTTTGATGTAATTGCACAAAAATGATAATTAAATTATCAAAGAAAATTTAATAAGGTCCATTTTATGAAAAAGAATCAAACATTTTTTGATCCGTCGATCCAGATTTGAATAAGCGATCTACACAGGCCAGACGAAGTGGACCTGAATTAAAATAGTTGAGCCACAATTGATTGGAAACTTGATATCTATCGGATTTTTGAAATGCAGGGGCAAGTTCCTCCTCTTATTGTAATTTGCAATTCACTTATTTCGTCAAGTGGCTCCTACATCCTCCTTGAAAATAATGGAATTTTATTAATAAATTCTTGTGATCTTTCAAAGATTCACGGCCAGAAATGGTCTTAGGAAAGAGTTGAAGAACCTGACTCAAAAGATTGTATTTTATAGCTAAACAACCTCTTGAATAAACACATTCCAGAAGAAGGCGGCAATTTTTTACTTCTTAGTTTTTACACCTTTAACAGTGCATTTGAAAGACTTTAGTATGGGTCCTTCTTAAAGTATCTGGAAGATTTTACTCACTAGTAAACACGATATTAATTTTCACTTTTTGTAAAAGGATTTCGTGAAAAAAATGTTACTTTGAGATTTCAGTGCAAGAAAGAGCCTAATTACTCCAGGATGCAAAGTACTTTCAGCTGGTGTCAAGCTATACCTACGATTTTATCTAACTGACAAAAACGAAATTGAATGCCACTTCCATTTAAAAGAAAATTTCTATCTCGAACTCATTTCCACCAACTGAAAATTCTTAGACATTCACTTCAAATCGCTTCTAATTAAACTCCTCAATTGGGAAGCTTCAGAGCAGCGTAAAAAAATTCCTCCCGCAATGTGAAGATATCCGTTTTCTAATTCCGCAAATCGATTTATTTATTTCTCTTTTCACAAGTTGCCTCCAAAGACCAATTCAGGAAACGACGGCAAGGGAAGATTGTCGTCGTTGACGGTCTCAACATGATTTCGTTCGTTCCTTGTTTATTTCAGCTACACAGTTTCCTTGTCGCTTTGCCTGATTAAAGTGAAAAAGGAGTTTGTACAGCTTCGATATATTTCGAGTCTCCAACTTCTAGGTAAGGTCCTATTCCGAAGGTGGTATCCAAGTACCACCCTATCGAGTACTCTGCGAACTCTCACCCTGGATAGTTATACACTAGATCTAGGCAGAACAGTATGTTCCATCTGGGGAAAAAAAGTATGCACTCGGCTAGGTATGAGTACCTACTTTAAAGTGCTTTCACAATTGTTCACTACAGAAAAGAAAGAGCAAAAATGCTGGACTAATACCGACAGAGTAGCTGCGGCACCAGAAAGGATAATGGCAGACAATTAATAGTTCACAACTGAATGGTACAATTGTTTTTGTATGCCGATGAAAAATTCATGAATCCGATGATCTACACTTTTTTAACCTACCTTTTCAAAGGAACTTGAATTCAAACAAGCTTGGAGCATTTAATTAGCGAGAGTGGTTGCGGCTTTCTATTAATTAATTAGTGTGGAATTTTCCAGAGAAGTTCTTGTAATAGGAAACACTCGGACGCTTAGTCGTAATGGTGATTATGCTACTCAATTCGATAAAGGATGGAAAATGCCGATTAATCTTATTTGATCGAATTTCCATTAACCAACACGCCATACAAAATAAGTGGAACAAATTGATTTTTGACCGCTGTGATCCTGGGTTTCAGCCTTTAGCTGCTTCTAGGACTTAATCTTGGGGCTCCTTCTCGACTACCTTGAAGACTTGAGTCCAGAGCCTGCTTCTCGGATTGTCATTCTATATTATTTTTCGTAAGGGAGAAAGGGGTTTTTTTCGCCGCAAAATAGATACTCGAAGGCTCAGTGAGCATTGACTTAGGAAGCTATAGCTTCAGGTACGGAACGTGTTTTATGCTGAGACGCAACTGGCAACGTACAACGTAAAAAACAACGTTCCAAATAACTTTCTGTTTATGCTTACATTTTGAAAAAGGCTTAAATCTGTTTTTTCCGACTACATTTATAGCCTTAAGAGTGAAAGCGAATTCGATATTTCATTAGACCTAAGAAATATGTCAGAATTCGTGAAAATGTACAAAACCACTTTACACCCTCTTATTTGAGTTGAATATCAAAAAATTTGGAAAACAGTTCCGTACTTAATAGCTTATATAAATACTCAAAAGTAAAATTAATTTGATATCTGGACAAACTTAAAAGATGTGACGATATTCGTGAAAATGTGGACAAAAAAACCTTAAGCCGTACGCCATAAATCTGTAAATCTTTTTTTTATCGCTTTAATCACTTTTGTAGTACATCGACACATGCGTTCTAAGTGTCAACTTTCGAGCATAAGCCATTCCTAGGATAGAACTCCCTTCCCCCGTACCTTGCTCCCGTATAAAAATTTTTTGCAGGATGTTCTAATGTAGCTTGTAATTAAAATATTTTTATCCCCCACTTCTACACCACACCCACCTCCTTGAAATTTTTAGTCCTTGCCTAGACTCGTAGTTCGCCTTAAAACAATCACATAGTTTCAAACTTCTGACCGTTCCGGAGATATGGGTTTTATAATGTTTCGATCACAGCTTCCTAGAGTTGCTTTCCCTTCACACCCCCACCCCTTCATCCATAGCGACAATTTTTTGCAAATGGGTTATATTAATTCCAAGTTCCAGTCTCCTAGCATAAGAATTCCAAAGATTTAGACACCAAAATTTGTTGTCTAAAACAACAAGCATTCACACCCTACCCTCCAAGTCACCATTTAAAGGGATACACTAAATCTACCCACAAAAAAAATTTGAACTTGATATCTCAACTGGTTTTGGAGCTGCGCGCCTTCAAACGCGTTTGCGTACGGTGGACAATGTTTGCGGCGGACAGACGGACATTTTATTTTTACTTTTTTGGGGGCTTTTAGTTCTAGAACGTAAAAACACAAAACTTCAGGATAGCAACTATTTTTTCAAAATTTTAGGTTTACTTTATACTTTTACTTTATTATTTTAATAATAAAGTAGGTATTGTTATTGATTTTTAAAAAAAAAAATGTGCTACCCTGAACAATTTTTTTTCACGTTTGATGACTAATAGACACCAAAAAAGCAATTTCAGTCCGTCTGTACGCTAGGGATGTTGAAAAAATTTCGATATATCGAAATTGCGATATTTTTTGAACGATATATCGATAATATTGGCCGATATTTTTTAAATTTTTTTGAAATCCCGAACGGCATTTTTCATTTCTGCTTATTTTTGTGTATACGAGTATGTACCTATTCATGCTTAGGCCGCAAATTTAGCTATTTGTAGTTGATATTTTACGTGGCAATCTAATACCTAAGTAACTTATACCGAAGCATTCGGAAAACAGAACGTCTGAATATCTAAAATTAAGCAAACATCTGACCCTAGTGATAGTTCTGACTAGTCATATTGTTACATGAGGAAGCGTCTCCGTAAGATTAGTCTCTCTGAGGGCAAAATATTGAGAATTTGCGATTATGGAAACGAAACACCAGAGCATATTCTCAGTGAATGTGAAGGACTTGCTCATAAAGGACTTCATCACTTCGGTCAGGGTTTCTTGAAACCATCGGAATTCCTGGCTATTCCTCTTCAAAAACACTAAGCTTCATTGAAAGCGCAGGGATCGAAGGGGAATCATAGATAATCCAGAGGGATGTTGCAATAGGTCCAATTGAAGCTTCAATGACAGAGGTGACCAAACCAACCCCTACACGAATATCTAATATAATAATGTATATGAGCGATGTCAGAAAAATTGATACTAGAAAACTGTTTTTCGATCACGCAAAGTCTATTTCTGTCGAAACAAAAAGATACAAGACGCGTGGTGGTGAGGGCAACCAGGCAACTATCCTGTGCACAGGGATCACTTCGCTCAGTACCTTGTTGTTATTGGTTTTTAATCGTGCTCTTTCAAGTCGAAGGCATTTAAAAAACCCGGAGGAAAGTAATATGTTTGTATTAAAGAGTCACAGCTTACCATAACTATCCGGTGATGCATCACATCTTTTTTTCGTATATTTTTATTATCAGTTCGAAAGTGAATTTACCTTTGTTTTTTGTTGTTAAAAATTTAATGAAGTGAAGAACAATTTTAAATTTTGAATTATCATTTATTTATGAGTTTTGGGTTTATTTTAAAAATCGCGCACCGCCGTAATCTTTATTAAGGAGAACTTATCGCTTTTTGGGTTAAAACAAAACCTTTTTAAATTCTTATTTTACACTTAGAAAAATATTTCCCTATCTGTAAGAAAAATAGCCATGTAATCAAAGAAAATTGATAATGATTTGGCGCCAAAGAAATGTATACTCTACAAGTAGAAAGGAATTACTTCAATTCAAAGAAATTAAATTTTACTGCATTTGCGTAAAATTTTCGCCCTTGTAGGAAAATGATTACTTATTACAAAGAAATTATTTCCAAAGATCAAAGACAAGGATGTACTTCATTTCTACAAATAAAGGAAAATTTGTTTTCAGTATTCCAGTGACCATTAATTTCAATGGAGTAAAATTTCTACTGAATGAAGAAATTCGTTCGTTGCATTATAGAGAGACCTTCTAACATAAAAATAAAATTTTCCGTCATAATAAAGAATGCATTTTTATTTAAATTTTTCATTTCAAATAAATTAAATACAAATTTAACGTTCTTACAAAATTGTAATTAAAAAATAAAGGTTTTCACAAGATGATAAATAAAAAAAAATACTCTTTCTAGTTTATAATTTGATTTTAGTTTATTTTTAGACATATTGGGTGTACTTGTTTTCAAAAAAAAAACTTTCGGTCTTAAAAATGTTTGCTTATTTACTTTATACAAATGTACTGGGGGAAATTTGATGTCGTTCACATTCAATAAAACCAAATTACCTTGCTCTTTTTCGATTACATAGGACAAATAATGTTTTTTAAAGTACAAAACTTGGAGTTCTAGGCATTGTATTAGTACTTTTTCATGATTTTTCAATATTTATTTAATTTCAAATGCCCTGAAAGTTGGATCGTAAATATAAATTATGTAGTCTTTTTATACAGTGTACCACAATTTTTTTAAGACTCAAATGACATGAATATGATTGTAATTCCTCTTTTAATTCATTATAAAATGTTGAGCATTGTACACTCCACTCTTTTTTACTGAAAATATAAGATGCTTGTTTAAAATTTATAATGAATTCAGAAAAAACTAGAGACTACTTTAAAGATAAGGAAAGTGCCACATTATTTCTAGAATTTATATTTTTTGTGCATGATTTCAATTGTCTGTGTTTAGATTCAAAAGGGAAAGTCCACAAATATTTAAGAGGACCCGATTGTTTTATGATTCTGCAATAATGATTGAAAAAATTATGTTCTGGATTTAGCGTGTCAGAAAAAAATGTTGTACAGAACTAAGTGCTGTACCAAATTTATAATATCTGGGTCATTATATTCAGATATAAGTAATAAGTCTAAGAGTTCTATCAAATTAATAATGCAAAAGTTACTATTTCTCTAGCAGATAGCTTCAAGTTAAATTTTTTCAAATGATGTAACTGTAAAGAAGGAGATTAATTTCCATTTTCGGATTCACCATAATTAAAAATTTGCTTTCGAATATTGAAAAATTCACAATTTAGGTTTAAATATACAATATCACTATTGTCTAAAATTAAGAACTCACCATCCATGATTAAAAAATCAAAGATATGCACTGTCTATCAATTAATGACGCGGGAGGCACTATTATTTGAATTTTATTCGAACCGGCCGGCAACTTAAACAAATTTTCCTTAAAAAAGAGGAAATTTTTCCCTTAGTCCGACATGACTAAACTTGAGAAATAAATAGTTGAACGTCGTTCATTTTTCTAGACTCAGAAACGAAGACAGTTGTAATTGAAACAATGAAAATTATAACATGAACAAACCCATTACTTACTCAAAATGAAGAAAAATTTGTATTTGAATTGAAACCAGTCGTATTTCTGATTTCTTTGAAGTTGAAAAAATTTTCGTTATTTAGAAGAAAAATATTTGAACAGAGTAAAATTTTGTTTGATCAGTAGATAATAATATGTTCTTGAAACAAAGAAATAAATAATTTGTTTTAATGACAACTATTTTTCTGAGTGTAGACTCAATTCTGGGTAAAACTGTTTAAACCGCAAGACTCCACAAGATCAGGAAGTGCCTCTCCTGAAAAGTTGTATTTTTTTACGTTTGATCCACTTTCTCAACAACAACTCATGCCACCTCTTCTGTCAAATAGAGCAGAAGGAAATTTAAAATGTTTAATTATTTAATAATGTAATACGAAACTGACTTGAAGCTTTCTGTTCGTCAAAATTAGATGTGCAATATATACAACCTTCGCAAAAATATTAAAATTTTACACTCTATTTGCTCGTTTTGCACTAAGGAATAATTGTCCACAATTTCATTCGAGTGGTTTCTGAGAAAATGGGTCATGAATTTTACACTGAAAAGCCTTTACGATATGCTCCCCTTAACGCTAAATTTGCTACGGGAAGGGAGATAAGAATTTATTTTTTAATGAAAAAAATATTTAATATTGATATTTTTTCCAATATCGATATATCGATATTTTTTTTCTATATCAACATCCCTATAGTATGGTACAGAGATGGGGTGTGTTTTTCCTAACTATAGAACGGTTTATGCTAGAAAGTTGAAACTCGGTATGTATACGTAAATCAACTAGAAAGTAGTGTTGATTTAAAAAAAATCCAAATACCCATTGGCGTTCGGAGGGGGGGCAAACAAAATTATTAGTGAAAATGGAATGTATATATTGTCACGATTTTCGTCATATCTATTAGGTCTTTCCAAATATTAAATTCATTTTTATTTTACGGATTCTTCATATAAATACCTAGAATGCGTTTTCAGAATTTTTGGAAATTCGACCCCCAAGATGGTGTAATGGTGTTGTATACATTTTCACGAATTCAGCCGTATCCCTCAGGTTTGATCACTCACAAGAGAACTCTTCGAATTGTGCAAAACAAATGCTTGAAGATTATACTTGACAAACCGTGGCACTACTCTACGCGACTACTATACGTTTACGATACCGTACAGACATTAACGCAACGTTTCTTGCTTCGTTGCACACAGCGTTGCCGCACGTCTTTAATTAAAAGGACCACATTTTCACAAAAATGTTCTAATATGGAAAATAAAGGACCATAGAATTTATTCAAAAAATATGTGTATTTAAAATATAAAAAAATTTTATAGAATCAGAAAATAGAACCATGTCCAGTCGTACTGGCCAGCAGGCAAAGTTGCGTATACTATACGTCTAAAATAGTTCGGTTAAAAATAGAACACCATACGAACTAAAATTTTGACAAAAGCCGTATTTTAAAAAATTTTATTTTTCGTAAAAACCCGACCAATTGGAAAAAAAGTACGAACACTAGACCAAACGGACCGAATATGGCAACGCTGGTTGCACAGCCGTAAAAAATCCATTAATTCTCCCTTCTCTTCAATAGCAAGAGTCTTTCAGAGGGAGCATCCGAGTAGAAAGCAGAAAAATAGGTGAATTTTAGAAATTAATATCTCAAAAACTATTTGCACGATTTTACCCAAGTTGGTTTTATTCGAAAGTATATATGTTGAGGTATGCTAATAATTTTTTTTATAAATATATATCAACCGGGGGCGCTGCTGTCATGGTCGGCGTAAAGAATGTCCGTCACTCGCACGGTCTACGGTTCCCAAAATTACATGCAGTTGGTTGATCCAAAACAAAAATTTCAAAAAGATTCTGAAAATGTAAAGTATGATGCCCTTCGCTACATAGGGTTTTTTGAAAAAAAAATTTCAAAAAATTTCGGCGGCCGATTGAACTTGATTTTCAGTTTTTAACCTAAATTATCGACCTTTCTGGCTTGATAAAAAAAAAGTAAATAAGTAAAAAAAAATCCTACGTAGCGAAGTAGAAAACCTATCCAAAAATATTGTGTGAAATTTTGGAAGCAATCGGTCAAGACGTTTTCCGAAGATTTTCGGGACCGTCTTTGAATAGTATGTTTCGAGATAAACGCGTTTGAATGACGCTCTATATAGATAATTCACGAAGGGCCAATTCCGGTTAATTGCCCATAACTTTCACAATTATTGAAATTTCAATATGAACACAGAATATTCTTAAGACCATAAACTGTAAGATAAGCGGAAAGAAAATTTTGAAAAAAAAAATTTTTCTACTCGGATGTTTCCCCTTAAGTTAAGTTTTTATGTAGTAGTTAAGTAGCTTTAAGTTAGTTTAAGTTAGATTAGTTATACGCAGGAAGGTTTTGCTCCATTTTCCTTCATAAATCCACAGTTATTCGTGAGAGACACCAGCCTCAGTGTTATAATTTAATTTAACAACAATTGATGTAGAGACGAAAGTCTGAGCACAGGATAATTATAAGTTAGCTTAAGCACAAAATGTTTAATACTATGGAAAATATATATCTATATACATATGTATATATCTCAGGCCTGAGTAGATATCGAATAAATTTTCACTTCCACGGGCTTGTTTAATAATCATCTAAAACTCGTTTTCAAACTTTTTCCCTTTTTAACCCCTAAGAGGGCATAAACGGGTTGAACAAGTTTTCACGAATTCCGTCATATCTCTTAGGAGTGATAAGACATCGGATTGGTTTTTACTTCCTCGGGCTTTCTTTATATATATCTAAAAACTAACTTCAGGATTTTTGGATATTCAACCCCAAAGTGGGGCGAGAGGGTTGAATATGTTTTCACAAATTCCTACATATTTCTTAGTTCTAATGAGATATCGAATTCATTCTTACTTCCTAAGGCTTCCTACATAATCGTCAAAAAGCTGATTTCAGTATTTTTAGAAATTCAACTCCAATAGGACGTAAGGCTTTCGACATATTTCTTAGGAGTGATGAGATATTAGATTGGTTTTCACTTCCACAGACTTTTTATATAATCGCCTACAAACGCAATTCCGATTTCATGTAATGGTCCAAAACCTAATCACGAAAAACCTCCTAATCACGGAACAACTGATATTATACGAGTACTACGACTTAGACCTCGTCCCGGAGTATTACCCAATTACGCAATTCATATGTTATATGTGGCAGCGGCGTAAGTATTCTAGCACGACCCCATTCTAACCCCTTTCCGAACTTTTTTTTAGGTTTTCAGTCACATAGTAACCGCATCACAGAATAAAATGCGTTCCGAACTTCTACCCAAAAAATAATAAAGTTGCGCCCAGACTGTTGGCAGATTTTTTTTTATTCCTAAGTAGAACTGTAGAATATTTTGCGGTTGTGCAAATGTAAGTATCTCGAAAATTAAAAAGGTATGAATAAAGAATTTGTTTTAAATAAAATAATTAAAGTATGAAGGATCTAATCACACTTCACAGACTCTGTTCAGTAGTGCGTTTTCTATGTGCTATATTTTTTTGAAAAGCATCGGACAAACATCTTTCATGTAGCCAGTAAGATTAAGCTATCTAAAAAAAAAATTTAGGTATATGAACAAATTATGTAATTGCTAGAAGAGCCTTTGATTAAATGCTCCTTAGACCTTCATGCTTGATATACTGCTGGAGTGCAATCTATTTCGTAATTAATTCAGAAGGAATACTTTTGCCAAGACCAATTTTAATAAACTTGAGAATATCTTCTTAAGGGGTTCTCGATTTATTGGATAATGAAGACAAAAAGTTAATAGAGTATGCTACATTGCAATCGTATAAAAGGTATTTATATAAATTTATATTTTTAATTCAATGAGATGGTATAGATTGTCTAGAATATGCAGAATAATTGTTAAACGAAATAAACAACTAATTTCATACGAGAATAAAAGCTGTTTAACACCACAGCGTCCTTGTCTCACTCGTACCCTCAACCACCCTCATAAATGTCAATAAACATCATAAAAACTTCACTAATGGAATGACCTGCCTCAGATGAAATTTCATCCCATTCCAAGCTCTTTAGCAATCTTAAGTAAATACATTATCTATCTGTCCATTAAAAATACTACCGATAACCTTTGGAGAAAAAAAGAACGTATTTCCGCCGTCAAATAGCAACAAAATCCTTTTAATTTCATCGAAGTTAAAAAGACAAGACGATCCGAAAAAAAACCTCCAACGAATCGTTAAAACAACTTTGTCCTCGAACTTAATCTTTACTTTGTACACGTCATAAAAATGATTTATTGCCGATGAATTTAAGTGAAAAGTCAAAGGAAAACTTCGTACAAAGCCCTGGGATCGACTGATTGATACCACCCCCGACTCCATTTCCCGTCAAAATAAATTCCTCCCGAAGGTTATTTTGTCATTATTTTGATCTTATTGGGGCTCCTTTTCGTAAGTCCTACGGACATATCTTTGTCACAGAAAATTTGCTTAGACGACAGTTTCTTTTGCTTTATAGTCGCTCAGAAATACAAAAACAGATTTCGACCGACGAGGGAAAATATTGTTTCGGATCAAAAAGAGCCGCCGGCCGGGCCGGGCCCGGCCCATATTTCAAAAGCTTTCCATTGTCCTTTGATATTGATCACACGTGACATTGAGCGGGGGCGGAAATTGCCTGTTGGCCGGACCTATTCATAAATTTCAAGGATAATACCTTCAATCAATGAATTATCAAATCAGGTACCTTTTTCGCACACTTTTGTTGTATTTTCTTATCTGTTTTTAGTTTCGTTGGTCTGTTTTGAACATTACTTTGATTTTATAACAATGCCATACAATAAATCAAGGTATGCTTCAAGAAATGACGAGTTAAATCACTTTGTGGTTTCATGCAGTTGATGGATAATGTCAACCAAGTCCTGGAGCTAATAACGACTCGTAGTTGCCATTTTCGTCTATGGTGTAGTGCAAATTTATCATAAGATACAAATTTCTATTATACCTCAGTTGCTTTAATAGAAAAATAGGTATGGAACGTATACTCGTAATTGCATAGCATACAACACAATACAAAAAAAAACAACTTGATACAATCCTAAGAGTATCGAAGAGACGTTGAATCTCAACGATCAGTGGTTCGTGTCTCCGCTTACCATATGTGGTCACAATAGAAATGTACTGGATCTCGGAGTGCGGATTTACATCAAAGCAAAAGAAACGAGTCTGGTGCTTCAGATTGACAATCAATGAGGCTTCAACCAGAAGTTCAGCTACTCCAGATCCAATCATACTCAATTTTTAGTTCCCATTTTTCGGCCTGCTTATTAACGCAAATCTCAGACGAAGCGGTCCAAGGATAACATATCAGCACGGAGTAACTACAAAATACCAAGAATCAAAGCCCATGACAAAATTAGCCAATACCCGAACCAGAAAAGTGCAAGTTTTCGTTTTGAACAGAATTTAAGTCATGTCAAAAGCTTTGAATCCAAAATTGTTCAAAAAACGAGCATAATTTCAGTTTGAACTGAAAATTATTGATTGATTCGAAAAATTAAGGCTCGAGTTGTATTGTAGAATGGTTGGTTTGTTTTTTAAAATTTGGTAATGGTTAGTTACTTCAAATCACTCATGTTACTTGCAAAATGTAATTCCAAATATACATATGTTAAATATTTTTAAACATTTATCACTTAAGGGGGTGAAAAAGAATTGGGTATGTTTCATAGAATCTCGCCAGTAGATTTATACATTTACCAACGAGGTACTGAATTTGTGATGTAAGTGATCTTTGCACAAGGGTTTTAAATTGGGTTCTTTCTTATTTACTCTCAAGGACGATAAAATATTGAATTGAGTTTTTCAATGGGCTGTTTATTATTATTGTTTTCACTATTTTTAAAAATGTATGCTTGAAAAATATGTCTAAAAAGGTCTTATTCTTCTATCTGCTTAAAGCTGAGATATTTTCATTCAGCATGGAAATGTGCAAAAATTTTTCCTATCCTAAAACATAAAAAACCGGCAAATTCTGGATCCAGTTACAGACCCATTAGCCTCCTAAGTAATCTAGGGAAATTATTTGAAAGAATAATAAAAGAAAGAATCGTAGAGTTCATAGATCCTTCAAAGATTATACCAGATGAACGGTTTGGTTTCAGGAAAAACCACTCAACCATACATCAACTTATGAGAATTAAGCAAGCACTTCATAGATGTTTAAATTAAAAAAAAATCAATGGCGCTAGTATCGTTGGACATCGAAAAAGCGTTCGATCGTGTTTGGCACAGAGCACTTATTTACAAGCTGATCGAATTCAACTTACCCAAATACCTCGTCAAGATAATTAGTAGTTTTCTGGTCAACCGATATTTTGAGGTATCAATACTCAACCATCTTTCAAGCAGACAGGAAATACTTGCAGCAGTACCTCAAAGTTCAGTACTGCTGATTTTCCACACCTAGCCAACTGTGATACTGCTTTTTTCGCTGACGATACTGCTATCTACTACTCTGGTACGTTAGCTTCAAATATTTGCCACTCATTAGAACGGGCGCGTGAGACAGTTATGAAGTATAAGTGCAAATGGAAAATGAAAATAAATTCTGCCAAAACCCAAGCAATCTTTTTCACTAGACGCAAAGTTATTCCTTACATACCCGCAATTAACTATATAACAGTTAGCTGAGCTGAAACTACTTGGAGTAATAATAATAAATATGAAAATACAAGTTTTCCGGGTTCAATACTGTTGTTATTTATTTTGCGTGACGTTTGATAAGGGACTCAGTCGAGTCCGAAACGTCACGCAAAATAAATAACAACAGTATTGAACCCGGAAAACTTGTATTTTCATTTCTACATGTACTGTGAAAACATTCACTAAAACAATAATAAATATTTAGGATTTATTTTCGATAAGAAACTGAGTTTTAAGGATCATATCACTGATACCGTTAGTACAGTGAACAAACTCGTTAAAGTAATGTATCCATTTGTTAATAGGAAATCAGATTCAAGTTTAGAAAACAAGCTCCTCCTGTTCTCAATGATATTTCAACTTATTCTTTTATATGGTGCCGTCGTTTGGAAGGATTGTGTTCAAACCCACATTAATAAGTTACAAATTGCTCAAAATAAAATTCGTAAAATGATACACAACTTGCCTCTATATTTTTCGACCGATCGATTACATTCTTTAGCTAAGGTAGACCATTTTAAAGTCAAAGTAGAATCTGTATATTAAAAATTTATCAATAAAATTGAATTTTCTGAAAACAATCTTATTAATGAATTAATTAATAATAATTAAACATATTTAATATTATAAGTTTAACTTGTTAACAACGACTAGGTTAAGTTTTAGATATAAGAAAAAATTGTAATTCATAGAGGTTTTTTTCGCCATTTTTCCTTTACCTAATTTTTCGATTTATTACTTAAGTTTTCTCGTACTGAAATTATTATCAAAAGCTGTATAGCCAATTGAAAAGGCTGATCTCTTAAATATAATATATTAGCGTTAAGTCAAAAAATCTACTTTATTATTTTTGGGTAGAAGTCCGAAACGCGTTTAATTCTGCGATGCGGTGTAGGTTACTATGTGACTGAAAACTTAAAAAAAAGATCGAAAAGCGGTTAGAATGGGGTCGCGCTAGAATACTTACGCCGCTGCCACAAATAAGTCTAAGTCCTAATATAATTTCAGTTGTTCCGTGATTAGGAGGTTTTTCGTGATTTGGTTTTAGGCCATTACATGAAGTCGGAAATTCATTTGTAGGCGATTATAGAAAAAGTCTGTGGAAGTGAAAACCAATCTGATATCTTATCAATCGTAAGAAATATGTCGAACGCCTTACGTCATCTTGGAGTTGAATACTTAAAAATAATGAAATCAACTTTTGACGATTATATAGGAAGCCTTAGGAGGTTAAACTGAATTCGATATCACATCAGAACTAAGAAATATATAGGAATTTGTGAAAACATATGCAACCCCCTTCCACCCATTTTGGGGTTGAATAGCCAAGAATCCTGAAATCAGTTTTTAGATATATATAAAAAAAATCCCGAGGAATTGAAAACCAATCCGATGTCTTATCACTCCTAAGAGATATGACGGAATTCGTGAAAACTTGTTCAACCTGTTTATACCCTCTTAGGGGTCGAAAAAGGAAAAAATTTTAGGTGATTATTAAACAAGCCCGTGGAAATACAAAGTTATTCGATATCTAATCAGACCGGAGGGATATGGCTGAATTCGTACAAATGTATACAACCGCCTTATACCACCGTGGGGTCGAATTTCAAAAAAGCCTGAAAACGCTGTCTAGATATTTATATGAAAAATCCGTAGAATAAAAATGAATTCAATATTTGGAAAGACCTAATAGATATGACGAAAATCGTGAAAATATATGCATTCCATTTTCACTGATAATTTTTTTTACCCCCTTCCGTACGCCGATGGATATTTGAATTTTTTTTAATCTAAATTACTTCTACAGTTGACGTAAATATACATACCGGTTTTCAACTTTCTAGCTTAAGCCGTTCTATAGTTAGGAAAAACACCCCCACCCCCTTACCATACTATCCCTATAAAAAATTATATTTTTTCAACATGCTACTACTATAGTTCTATCTAAATACCAAGTTTCAGATTTATATCATTATAGGTTCTTGAGATAAAAGAATCGGAACTTTTTCCTCCCTCCCCCACCCTTACCCTCTACACTGCTAGGGGTCTATTTGGCCTACTTCTAGTAAAAATTCTAAGCATCTATAATACACTGTTCTTGAGATATGAGACGTGATTTTTTAGAAATTTCTTAGCCCCTCCACTTCCATACTCCACGGCACCCTTAAAAAATTTTACTTTGCGCAAACTTTATTTCTCAACCTTAATACAGATACCGAATTTCATTTATCTAGTGCAATTGGTTCGTGAGATATCATAATCTAAAATTTTTCAGCCGCCACCTCCGTACGCCACTGCCCCCACTAAAAAATGTGTTTCCGATCTATTCTCCTAGTACATAGAGCTACTGGAGACGACAAGCCACCGGTTTTGTATAAAGCGCTTTGAAGCCAAAAACACGATGAGAAGTGAGACAAAACAGGGTTGTTGTTGTTGTTTTAGCGTGAGAGTAAGTGAGACAGAACAGGTTCGTTATGTCAATTGTTGTTGTTTTTGCGTGCAAGTGAATGCGACGACGTCCGCCTTCAACTCAATCGCTGCTTGTCATCTCCAGTATATATATCTCTATGTCCTAGTATACCCACAGATGTTCATTAAGTTTTAATTTCGTGACATTAACCGATTAGGAGATATGGATTTTAGAATGTCTGGATCTCGGCTTTTGAGCGTTTCGGACGCATTATTCATTTCCCCCCACTCGCACACCCCTTTACCCATATCATCATTTTTTTTGCAAATGGGTCCACTATCGATGCTCTGTATAAATTTCAAGTTTCAGAATCCTAGCGTAAGCGGTTACTGAGAGAGATCTGAGATCTAGAAATCAAAATTTTTCGTCTAAAACGCTTCCCCCACCTCCCCCTCACACCCCCACCACTCGAAAGATGGCCACTTGAAGGAGTCTGCTCAGTCTACCAACAAACGTTTTGCGTACAGCGGACGGTGTACGGCGCACAGACAGACTGAAATTTTTCCTTGCTTTTTTGGTGTCTATTAGTACATAGATATATGGAATATTTACTGGGGACAAGTAAATATTAAAATTGGTACAATTTATAAATACATATATTCAAGACCACCCACCCAACTACGTACCCACACAAAATATGGACACTCTCTAGAGGTTGTTCCACCAGAATAAAAATATTAGACAATACGGCAAATGAATAATTTAAAATTTATTAATCTATGGAATTTATTAATCTATAAAAAACATCGGGGCCTCACCATATTATATGGACACAAATCACTTAGATTTGAAATTTGATCAATTATAATAATTATCAATTATAATATTTACTAAATAATTATTTTATTTTTATTTATGGCTGAAGATCAAACAGCCCGACACAGTACAGTAATTTAACATGACCAAAAGCCCGTATAAATATCTATACAGAGGATATATAAAACATTAAATATAAAATAAAGTAAAGTAAAAAATTGGAGACGTAAAGCATTAAATATAAAGTAGAGTTAAAAATTTGATATTTAACCCCAAAACTAACGAGAGGATAACCTGATCTGGGGACTTTTGCATACCACTCATTCAGAATGAGAGGTTTCATACCGCAGTAAGTCATTAGAAGCCCTCGGGTAACTATCTTGCTGCAAAATATTGTTGCTTTTTTGGTGTCTATTAGTCATGAAACGTTGAAAAAAAAATTTTCGATAACAATACTTTATTATTAAAATAATAAAGTAAAATTTAATCAAGGTAAATAAAGATAAAAAAAAATACGAGCGTGACGCTGACCACTTCACCTCCTAGTGTTCCGTTGGTCTAGTAATGAAGTAACTCTAGCATTACTTTAAGGCCTAGGCCCGATTTGGGCCGTTGTGCCATTGATTATTATTAAATAATGATAATAATAATAAAATGTTAAAAAAATGGCTGACAACGTCATATGAAGATTTTCTTCAACTTTCTTATTCCTTGAGGCAAAGCCCAAGACGAGGTAATATTAGTATACGGCGCTGGTGGTGATGGCACTTAAAGGACCTAAATAAAGCTACACCCAGACAGTTAACACATTTTTTACTTAAATAGGCCCAAAAGTAAGTTTAATTATAAAGTATTTATTATCGGCCGGAAATTAAAATTCTGAAATCAGGTGTTTTGCAAAATCGTCTCCAAAATCCACCAGAGTGGCTTCAATGAAAATAGTTTCGATAAAGTGAAACATTTTGATCACCCTATAATTCACCGTATTCACGAATTATTGGGTGATCAAAATGTTTCTAGTTGAAATTTCTAGTTTATTACTACGTAAATGATGGGTTAGATTGTGTATGTGACATTTATTTTAATACTACTGGACACGCCTGTGCATACGAGGGGTTGTGGGGGTTCAAACTCCCCCCTCCCAAATGGCACGATTTCGAATATTCGCCCTAAAGATGTTAAGCCAAATTTCGACACACTCTCATACTACGCCGCTCCAGTCAAAATATATTTTAAAAACTCCACAGTCGTGTTCATGTTCTCAAATTATACGAAAACCGAAATTTTTCGACTAAGAACCTTCAGCCACTTAACTCCAAACACTCCCTGTTCCGTACTCCATACAAGGATTGATATTTAGTTTGAACAAGGAAGAGAACAGTTCAACTGGGTCTTTCTATCATGTAAAAATTTTTCCCCACTCTTTTTACTCGTCCTGCAAACTTTTCCGAGCTCAAAACATACATCTAATTCTAAAGGAAATAAAGCCAAAGACTCTCATGAACAGGGCTTCATTTCACTGGAGCCAAATTCTTTAATTCTCATTAACAATCGCAAAAACACCGGTTAAGCGGTGAATCAAATTTCGGTCGATACAGACGTGTGTACTGTTCCAGCTAGCTCCCTTTCCTAGGGTGTTTTTACTATTTCAATTACACGAACGAGCTATACCCACCGTTTCTCTAGCTTTATTTACAACATCACAATTTCTCATAAGCATTTTTACACGTAACAATATATTTAAGAAATATCTAGGTAATCGGAGTTCAAACCCAATAAGAAATTCATTTAGTACTCCCACCCACAAATATACTTAAAAACTTTGTAATAAAAAATTCCAGAGGTGTTTTGCCGTCAGGATACTCAGGACATACCGATTCGACTCGACCCCATTCCTTTGTACCGACTCTGAAGAACTACGATGGAAACTACGAGGCTTTTATCGTCTTGTATAAATTCCTAAACGTTCGCTGATGACGACGGTATTCGGAAAGTAATTTACGCCTTCATGTCTTTCGCAATACTTTGCTGCTCGTTCCTTTCACGATTTTCTTTACTTTCTCGCCAACTAACCTAAGCCAAAGGACCTCCTTACTACAGCGAAAGGGAAGAATTTGAAATGAATTCGGGCTGATCCTGAGCACGTCGCCTTATATGAATGTGTAGGCCTCGATATAGCAAAGTTATCGGGATCCTGGGTTCTACATGTCGGAGGACTTATCCTTTTTAATGATAATAACAGAACAGACATGGAACAGCTTATAGACAAGACGAATAGTAGACAGGATGTGTGTAATGTTCCTTTGAAATGTCTTCATGGATAATGTCGGACGCTTTATGTTAAATGAATTATCCCACTCGCTTATAGTAACTCAGTTTTCCCGGCTCTGTGTCTATCAAACCCAGTTTTCAGGATTCGTATCTCTCATTTTTATTTCGACAGAGGGATGTAGTTAGTGGGCTTATTTTATTACGATATTAGGGAATAATATACTTCGGGTTGTAATTTGCGTTTTGTTCTGATTTATTTTATAAGATAGAGAGAGCGGAATGGAAACGTTGAGTGGCAACTATGTAAATGGACTTGGGTTTCTTGACTATAGTGGGATGTGACGTGATTTGGTATATCAAAGTGGAAAATAATAGAATTTACTCACGAAATTGCGGCTATTTGTGGTTATTACCTGAAAAATAGAGAAAATATTCAATTAGTTCGTGGACATTATAACAAACACGTAAATTTATTACAAAGGACAAACAAACTTAAAAGAGTTAGGGGAAGTTGGAATACGCGTACGGTACTCGTATATTATATAACCCCGCATTCAGTGTTTAGATAAAAGTCACCCCATATTAGGTCTAACGTAACCCACTGCAAATATGCTAAAATCTGTTAACATTATTTGAGTTAGTTCTTTAAGCCATCAAAGTTCGATAAAAGAGCGATAAGTTCACAATGCCGCAGACGCTCCCAAGGAACGGAGAAATTGTGAAGCACAACATTCCGACTAGAGATGGGCAAAACAGTTCATTTGAGTAACGTACGTCACAACTAGTCATTCACTTTAAAGAGTTAGTTCAGTGAAGTACTGATTTGAACTGTTCATTTAATCTTTTCTCTTCTCTAACCAGCCGTTTATTAGTCACACATTGGTCAGTCAGTCGTCCAATTGTGCTGGTGTATGTGGGTTGGCTCTGACTGAGGGACACGGAGACGGACGAAACGAGAAGATTGGTTGGTTGTCTGTCTCTCTTCTCACCGTGCTTGTGCAGTTCACTCTATTAGCCTATATAAGTAGAAATACCTCCCTTTATTCGTTTCCATTTTTTTTATACACTTTTCGAATTGAACTGAGTTACTTCACGTACTCACTTCAATAAAGTATTCTTTTAGAGTAGTTCACTCGTGAACGGCCCATCTCTAATTTCAACTACTGTAATAAAAGTGTTTAGGCGACAAACTCAACACCATGTTCTTCTAAGAAAAATCTAAAGAATAGGAATACCTAAATACAAGCGAAGAATCTAATAAGAACGAAGTGATCGATTTTTTAAATTTCGAAATGGTGGGCTTAGTAAAGTATTATACCCTAGGCAGACGACGCATTCGAATGATCATTGGGGGAATGATCATTTGCATTCAATGATCAATGAGATTTAACATTGACACACGTCTATCGGAATTACATTCAATCTATCAAAATATTATTGTTGTGGGAATGCTCAATAAAATTTGGCATTTTTGCATTGGCACACGGCTACGTATTATCTTTTGAAATAGACTAATAGAGCTAATATGTCAGTAATTGTGAACGAAACGTTAAAAAGATTGATCGTAATTAATGCACACATGAAAAATTTGGACGGTGGGACACCTGATTTTCCACTTGTTCCACTAGTTTCATGGTAGCTTCATAGGCTTGACGCTAGATAGCGTTGCGAGCGCTTGAATGAATTAACAATTTATCTCCGAATTACCATTTCGCAATTGTAATTGGAATGATAGAATGAATGACCAATTCGACAATTACATTGGGACAGACGTGATGCGGATTCATCATTCAACTAGGAATGATCATTCGAAGGCGTCGTCTGCCTGGGGTATTACACTGTATGCCAAGCTGTCAAACATTTGACCAAAGAAATTTAACGAAAAGTTGTGCCAAATTATTTTCATCAAAATAAACTTTGTGTGGAGTGTGACAAAGAAAAGTTTAACGATTACACCACCTGACAACATTTGTCAGGGAAAATAGCCATATATTTGACAGCCTGGCATACAGTGTAAAGAATTCTTTAAACTTACAGTTCGATTGGGAGAGTAACTTACTTTATTATTTATATAATTATTGTGGTAATCTGGAGCGTATTCAAGCCCGAAACCTGCTGAGCTGGTAGGCGAGCAGGGAAAATGTGGAGCACGCCTTAACTCACTACACTTAAACGGATATATATTTTAAACTAGCATTAGCCTTCCGATAATAAAAATAAAATTTCGACTTTCTATCTGAATAATTTCTTCATTTTTAGTCCGTCCCGGAAGATGAATATCCAACTTTTGCAAAGACTTTCGTATGGAAGTTTTTTTATTTCGTTTTTCTTTGAATTGATTTCCTTTCCTGAAACTTCTGGAAAATTGAGTAACACCAAATTTCAAATAGGTAGTGTTTGTAGTGTTGCTGTTTCATGAAAGAAAGTAGTGAATACTTGTTTTAGGGACTTCTGAATGGAAGTTACTTGAAGGAATATTATGCTTTATCCATTTGAGTTTGTTCAAAGGTATAATCGTCTTCGTCTTCGTTCTATTCAACGAGTGTCTACAAAATTTAAACTTAGTATCGTACGTTCAAAGAAAGATACAGCCCGATGGATAACAAATTGATTTGAAAATTAAATTTTTTTTTTTAAATTCATCAAAGGAGTGAGGGAAATAGAAGAAGGTATGCTGGAGCAGATTTTTCAGCAAGTAGTGAAGAGAATGAAAACCTGAAAACTATTCATGTTTAAACATGGGAAATAAATTCTTTTCATCCCTTCAAATCTTTTGGAATCTACGGAAGCATGTCAGTCCTTCTTCAGCTGGGACTAGAAGAACTACTTTCCTACCTCCTGGAATTGTTTGGATTGGGTTTTGCTCTTAATACTCAATACCTGAAGTATTTATGAATCTATTACCGCATCCGCCAAAGATAGTCAAAATTGCCTTCGGACCACATACATACTTATTTCTTATATTCCGCGAAAATTCCTTTAGAACATTTCGCTACAAATCTTTTTTGTTTGTTGCTCGACAGAAAACTATAGGAAAGTCGACTGAAGGCACAATTAACGACTAAAAATCAGGTATGCTAAAAATACAGCTGAATGAAAAGGACAGTGCGTTTTGGACACCTTTGTGTTACATAGAAAAGATGGTAGTAGTCGCGTAGTAGCTCTCAAAAGTATTGTTATTGTTCATGCGGCGTGGTGGGTTCGGTTTTTATTCAAATATATGTTATATGCACCTTCAAAGCTTCTAGAATCGAAATATGAAAACTAAGCAGCCGGCGGATTATTAGAAACGACGTATTATAATGCAAACGTTCAATAAATGAAACTATATTTTTAGAATACTTTTTTGACAGTAAATTAAGGAGATGGGTAGACAATTTCGTCATAGACTTGAGATGTGGAGAACTGGTGAATTACAGGGAATTATATTTTTCCGTCAAAGCATGACGGATTATAGTGTATATTGAGCGGCGGATTATCGAGTTAATGCTGTAATATATTGCGTTCGCAATTTAAGTCCACTTTGCTATTCTGGTAGAACTCATCGACCTGACTCACAAAAAATTACTTGAAATATATTTTAACATTTAGTAAAGGGTTATTCAATAGGAACATAACAATTTTGTATTTTATTACAAACGCAGCTTTGAACTTTTTTGCTGGTCTGTTGATGTCAAAACGTCAGTCAAGGTTTATATTTTTATCATGGTGAAATTCACGAACGAGCAACGTTTAGAAATTATTTAAATTATTCTGTGTTTTATTTAAATACAAAATTGTCCCAATTGAATTTTCTATGGAACTAGCTAAGGGTTATTCAATTGAGACGTAACAATTTTGTATTTAAATAAAACACAGAATAATTGAGATATTTTCCAAACGTTGCTCGTTCGTGAACTTTATTTTGAACTTTAATTGACTGAGATTTTGACATTAACAGACCAGCAAAAAAGTTTAAGGATACGTTTATATTAAAATACAAAATTGTTATGTTCCTATTGAATAACCCTTTATTTTATTAATAAAATAATTTTTTTTATATTATAATTAGCAGCCGGGGACCAATATTTTATCAAATTCTGAAATATTACATTTTCACAAGGCTTTAACTTCAACCATTTATAAACCACAGATTATACTTTCATTGTGAGGTCCTTAAGCTTTTGCACTCAAAAAATTTGTGATAAGCCCGAGGATTTAAATTTCACGTAGTACGTTCTTTCGGAATTATGCTTCCTGCAAGCGGAAGGATAATTTCGTTCATTAACTTGACCAACGAATAGGTACACATATGAAAAACAATGCACTGCAGTGTGGTTTAATTAGTGAACCGAAAAAGAGTGAAAACCCTCTTTTTTTTGTTAAACAAAAATCGTTAACGTTCATTTTAATAATCTGTATTATTCGGGATACGTTCAACAGCAATATCGCCACGAATATATCAAATTTATTTGAGCAAGCATTGAAAATTAAATTGAATTTTAATCCGTGTTGCCTGATGTATGTAACTGTGGCTTTACCCTTTATATAATTATTCAACGGTAACAAAAAGCATTTAATCATTCACACTTGAGTTGGATTTTATGAAAAATATTATTCATTTCGTTTTCGGGAGCGTGAAATGTAAAATATTTTAAAGCGTGGTAACATTTTAAATTTATTTAATTTATTATTATTACAATATTGACAATGACAAAAAACTGGTATGGTAATTAATAAGCCAAAATAAACATTCATTCAGGTGTAAAATCTTAAACAACTAAGCCATTTGGTTTGTAAAACAACAACACAAACGTTCCCAAGCATAGATTGTTGTGTTGCAATGCACAACTGATCATCAACAATAAACGTGCAAAAGAATGTTTGTTTTCATACAGAATTCGTATAACATAGCAAGCAGCCGCACTGCACACGTACATATCGACCGGAATTCCATTTATCGAGGTGAATGTTTGGTGTCGTACGTATGATCAATAGGATTCTTTTCACATCGAAGAGATTGAAGGATAAAAATTGGGGAGAAAGGTACGACAGACTCCATCCAGTTCTTGAATTACAAGAAAGACCCATGCTGTAAAAAAATGTTATGGCCACAAAGTAATGCTTATAAAATTTCGATCGTCTATCAAATATATTGAAAATTTTGCAGTGCTATAAAGAAAATTCATGATTTCAAATTATTGCTTATAAAATACCGCAATATCCAGTCATATTTTACCGCATTTATGTGCAGACACTGTAAACTGTAAGCGTTACACAACTTCCATATTAGAAGCACATTCACTTAAGGCTTAGCTTCCCATAAAATAATTCAAATACATTTCCAACATGCAACCCTGTATAAGTTCTGACCATACCACAACCGCAACAACCTCACGATTCCCATAGGTAACACGTTCAAATATGCTTCTGGCGAAAGCCTGAAAACGGTCCTTCCCGTAAGGACTTTATCGCTACATTTTAACACGTTTTCTCGGTTATCGGGGCACGATTCCCGCGGAACTCGACCGTTTGTTAATGAGCGTTTTATAACGAACGCTTTTCCACCTGAAACGCAAAAATCCTTCTTTCGATAAAGCTGGCTCCCAGGATATTCGACGCATACAGTAATCATCATAAATTCTTGTCAACTGGCGGTAATTTTTCAGTTTTATACGCGGAAAAAACGACCTTATGGCAGGAAAATGTCCTTGCAACGTAATCCTATGAATAGAAGTTTGTTCAGTCGCAGGTGTTGTGGCGAATCATTGAATTTCAATCGTCAAATTTTATGGTTTCTGTTCTTTAAGTGAATTTTTTTGCGATTATTTATTCTTCTGGCCAAATATAGGAAAAAAAATTCAATTTATTAGCGACGAAAGGCTCCAAGAAATGGGGAAAATTATTGCTTTTCGGCACACCAATAGCTGAATTTTCTAAAGTACGGAGACGGGGGAGTTGATTATGGTTTACGTCAGTGATTTTATGCGAGTATTGATTTCAAAATTGAAAATAAGATTCGATTTGTTCTCGTTGCTATTTCGCGTTGAAAGCATTTCATTGTGATTTTTGGGTTCAATGAGTTTAAGTAATAGTCTGAAAAAGGATTTTATGACTAAGTACGGCCCCAAATTTGCAATTTAAATTAGAAAATGATATACAGGAGTGATTTTCGACTCTAGTACTAATTTTTTTTAAACGTAATCAACTTGCGAACCGTCCATCTATCGGACAAAAAGCTAACTATACAATGTGTAGTACTTGAAAGTTCAAGTTTTGTTGATGATCAAAATCACTCTAATCCGTAAGGCTGCAATACCAAATGGCCCAGCTGGGAGTCGCTTCTGGTTACCTTCTGCTATTGCTGGATTACACGTATAATACTCTCAGATTTTATCTAGAGTATAATGAAATAATGTGGCTTACAAAAATTTAACTATTGCACTATCTGAATGCATTTGCAAGCGAGAATAGTTCTATATTTGATAAAGTAGCATACAGTGTAATAGAGGGTTAAATTCGATCAAAAAACTGGTCACGTCAGATCAGTATTAATTTCCAGATGGCAAATTAAAGTTTTTTTTAAGTTTCCGATTATAACCTTTGATATGCACTAAGCCAAAAAGGTACATCCAACCAATTAATATGTACATTATCATAATAAAAAAAAACTGCCAATGGTCTGGGCGAAACTTTATTATTTTTCGCGTCAAAGCTCGCGAGCGGTCAAAGTCGGAGTGTATCATGAGTTGCGTCGAGATTATTAGATTTCTTGGAAAATTAATTTTGTTCTTAAAATAAAAATATTTAAAATAGCGATTTTTAGCCGATTAAACATTGGAAAATTTCTTTCTTCTTATCATTTATACTCCCTTAGGAGCTGAAAAAGGAAAAAACTTAAAAACAAGTTTTAGGCGATTATTACGCAAGCACGTGAAAGTGAAAAGATATTTGATATCTGATAAGACCTGGGGATATAATAGAATTCGTGAAAAAGTTTACAAAACCCCCTTTAGGGGTCGAATTTTAAAAAATCCTGAAAACACTTTCTAGGTATTTATATGAAGAAGATGAACAATAAATATGAATTCAATATTTGGAAAGACCTAATAGATATGACGAAAACCGTGAAAATATATGCATTCCATTTTCACTGATCATTTTTTTTGCCCCCCTCCGAACGCCAATGAATATTTGAAATTTTGTTTTATCTGAATTAGTTTTCTAGTTAATCTACATAAACATACCGAGTTTCAACTTTGTGGCATAACCCGTTTTATAGATAGGAAAAACACCCCCCACCCCCGTACCATACTACCTCTATAAAAAATTATATTTTTCCAACATGCTACTAATATAGATCTATCTAAATACTAAGTTTCAGCTTTATATCATTATAGGTTCTCGAGATATAAAAATAGGAACTTTTTCCTTTTCACCCTCCCCCACCCTCACCCTCTACACCCACACTTCCAAAATTTTGTTTTCTGCTAGGGGTCTATTAGGCCCACTTCAGGTAAAAATTTTAAGCATGCACCGTTCTTGAGATATGAGACGTGATTTTTAAAAAAAATCCTTATCCCCTTCACTTTCATGATCCACCGCCCTCTTAAAAAATTTTACTTTCAGCAAACTTCATTTGTCAACCTTTATACAAAAACCAAATTTTATTTCTCTAGTGCAATTGGGTTGTGAGATATCGTAATTTAAAGTTTTTCACCCCCCACCCCCGTACGCCACTGCCCCCATTCAAAACTTTGTTTCCGATCTATGTTGCTGCTGAGATCTAGAAAAGTTTCCGTCTAAAACACTTCCCCCTCCTCCCCATAACACCCCCACCCCTCCAAATTTGGTCACTAGAGGGGGCCTACCCACTCTATCCACGAAAAAAAATTCAACTAAATAGCTCAAATGGTTTGGGTGCTATGAGCCTTCAAACAATTTTGCGTACACCGGTAGACGTACGGCGTACGGGGTACGGCGTACGGCGGACAGACGGACTGAAATTTTTTTTTGCTTTTTTCGTGTCTACTCGTTATGAAACGTAAAAAAAAATTTTGAGGGTATCACATTTTTTTTTTTAAAAATCGATATCAATACTGTATTATTGAAATAATAAAGTAAAATCTGGTCAAAGCGGTCAAAGTCGGAGTATATCATCAGTTGTTTCGAGATTATGATGTTTCTTGGAAAGTTAATTTTGTTCTTAAAATAAAAACATACTGCAGTCACGATCGGCTGCAAGCCAATCGTATAATACTCTAGATGAATACTTAACTCCGATTTATATTGTAGTTGGGGATAAAGTAGAATTACGCGTGTGTATGTTGTATGTCCTTTATTAAGGACTGCCATTAGATTGCTACTCAAAACTAAAAGACAATATTCAGTGTTTAATTTCATATCTTAAACTGGTTAAGTCATCGAACAAAAATGTCCTTTTTGAAGGACTTTCACATGGGAGGTGCAGGAAGGACTCACTCGATTCCTTACATATTTATCCTTTTCCTTGGAACCATTTAAAAATTAACGTGTACAAAATTTCAAATTCGTAGCTTGAAGCGTTCAAAAGTTATCGAAAAATATTGTTGAACACGTGTCTTAAGGACATTTTGTATGGCAGGTACCAGAAGGAGTAAAAGGATTTTGCTGATTAGTAAACTCGAACTTTGTTTTCACTCAAAACTAATTTGTACAAAATTTCGAGTTCATAGCTAAAATAATACTTGAGTTATAGTGAGTTCCGTAAATTAAGTGAAGGCTATTTGACAGGATATTTGTATGGCAGCTACACGAAGGACCAACAGGATTTTCTTCATAATCATATATTTAGCTCCAACTATTGAAAAAATAACACATACAATATTTCAATGTCGTAGCTTAAACATTTCTCAAGTTATCGACCAATATTCTTGAACACGTGTTTTAAGGACATTTTGTATGGCAGCTACCAGAAGGAGAAAAAGGATTTCGCTGATTAGTAAACTCGAACTTCCTTTTTACTCAAAACTAACTTGTACAAAATTCCGAATTCGTAGCTAAAAGATTACTTGAGTTATAGTGAGTTTCGTAAATTAAGTGAATACATTTTGACAGGATATTTGTATGGCAGCTACACGAAGGACTAACAGGATTTTCTTCATAATCATGCATTTAGCTCTAACTATTGGAAAAATAACACAAACAAAATTTCAAAGTCGTAGCTTGAATCCTTCTTAAGTTATCGACCAATATTCTTGAACACGTGTTTTAAGGACATTTTGTATGGCAGCTACCCGAAGGAGTAGGACGATTTTGCCCGTTAACGAACTTAGCCTTACAAATTCAACCAAACATCCAGATTCAAAATTTCAAGATCCTAGGTGAAGGCGTTCTTGAGTTATCGTGTTCACGGACAGACGGACGGACGGACGGACGGACGGACGGACGGACGGACGGACGGACGGACGGACGGACGGACGGACGGACGGACGGACGGACAGACGGACGGACGTCAGGCGGATTTGAGGTTTTTGGGCACAAATATACAAAAAATAATATATAACTTTTTTTCGTCCGAGGCTTGGTTCTATGCGTTACAAACTTTTCGGCTGGATTAAACTTATAATACTCTATATGATTTCATCTAGAGTATAAAAACAATTTGAGCCCAGGAGAGCGGAAGTTCATTGCGGGGGACGTGGTGGGTACGAAACGTACCCACCACGAACCCACCAATGGGTATGAGCACATAGGCCGAGAGTTTTGCAAGTGACCACTTAAATTAAAGTTAAAATTTAATTGAAATCCTAAAACAGATTTAAAAAAAACAATTTGAGCCCAGGAGAGCGGAAGTTCATTGCGGGGGACGTGGTGGGTACGTGGTGGGTACGAAACGTACCCACTACGTACCCACCAATGGGTATGAGCACATAGGCCGAGAATTTTGCAAGGTACCACTTAAATTAAAGTTAAAATTTAATTCAAATCCTAAAACAGATTTAAAAAAAACAATTTGAGCCCAGGAGAGCGGAAGTTCATTGCGGGGGACGTGGTGGGTACGTGGTGGGTACGAAACGTACCCACTACGTACTCACCAATGGGTATGAGCACATAGGCCGAGAATTTTGCAAGTTACCACTTAAATTAAAGTTAAAATTTAATTCAAATCCTAAAACAGATTTAAAAAAAACAATTTGAGCCCAGGAGAGCGGAAGTTCATTGCGGGGGACGTGGTAGGTACGTGGTGGGTACGAAACGTACCCACCACGTACCCACCAATGGGTATGAGCACATAGGCCGAGAGTTTTGCAAGTGACCACTTAAATTAAAGTTAAAATTTAATTCAAATCCTAAAACAGATTTAAAAAAAACAATTTGAGCCCAGGAGAGCGGAAGTTCATTGCGGGGGACGTGGTGGGTACGTGGTGGGTACGAAACGTACCCACCACGTACCCACCATTGGGTATGAGCACATAGGCCGAGAGTTTTGCAAGTGACCACTTAAATTAAAGTTAAAATTTAATTCAAATCCTAAAACAGATTTAAAAAAAACAATTTGAGCCCAGGAGAGCGGAAGTTCATTGCGGGGGACGTGGTGGGTACGTGGTGGGTACGAAACGTACCCACTACATACCCACCAATGGGTATGAGCACATAGGCCGAGAATTTTGCAAGTTACCACTTAAATTAAAGTTAAAATTTAATTCAAATCCTAAAACAGATTTAAAAAAAACAATTTGAGCCCAGGAGAGCGGAAGTTCATTGCGGGGGACGTGGTGGGTACGTGGTGGGTACGAAACGTACCCACCACGTACCCACCAATGGGTATGAGCACATAGGCCGAGAGTTTTGCAAGTGACCACTTAAATTAAAGTTAAAATTTAATTCAAATCCTAAAACAGATTTAAAAAAAACAATTTGAGCCCAGGAGAGCGGAAGTTCATTGCGGGGGACGTGGTGGGTACGTGGTGGGTACGAAACGTACCCACCACGTACCCACCAATGGGTATGAGCACATAGGCCGAGAGTTTTGCAAGTGACCACTTAAATTAAAGTTAAAATTTAATTCAAATCCTAAAACAGATTTAAAAAAAACAATTTGAGCCCAGGAGAGCGGAAGTTCATTGCGGGGGACGTGGTGGGTACGTGGTGGGTACGAAACGTACCCACTACGTACCCACCAATGGGTATGAGCACATAGGCCGAGAATTTTGCAAGTGACCACTTAAATTAAAGTTAAAATTTAATTCAAATCCTAAAACAGATTTAAAAAAAACAATTTGAGCCCAGGAGAGCGGAAGTTCATTGCGGGGGACGTGGTGGGTACGTGGTGGGTACGAAACGTACCCACCAAGTACCCACCATTGGGTATGAGCACATAGGCCGATAATTTTGCAAGTTACCACTTAAATTAAAGTTAAAATTTAATTCAAATCCTAAAACAGATTTAAAAAAAACAATTTGAGCCCAGGAGAGCGGAAGTTCATTGCGGGGGACGTGGTGGGTACGTGGTGGGTACGAAACGTACCCATTACATACCCACCAATGGGTATGAGCACATAGGCCGAGAATTTTGCAAGTTACCACTTAAATTAAAGTTAAAATTTAATTCAAATCCTAAAACAGATTTAAAAAAAACAATTTGAGCCCAGGAGAGCGGAAGTTCATTGCGGGGGACGTGGTGGGTACCCACCACGTACCCACCAATGGGTATGAGCACATAGGCCGAGAATTTTGCAAGTTACCACTTAAATTAAAGTTAAAATTTAATTCAAATCCTAAAACAGATTTAAAAAAAACAATTTGAGCCCAGGAGAGCGGAAGTTCATTGCGGGGGACGTGGTGGGTACGTGGTGGGTACGAAACGTACCCACCACGTACCCACCAATGGGTATGAGCACATAGGCCGAGAGTTTTGCAAGTGACCACTTAAATTAAAGTTAAAATTTAATTCGAATCCTAAAACAGATTTAAAAAAAACAATTTGAGCCCAGGAGAGTGGAAGTTCATTGCGGGGGACGTGGTGGGTACGAAACGTACCCACCACGTACCCACCAATGGGTTAGAGCACATAGGCCCAGAATTTTGCAAGTTACCACTTAAATTAAAGTTAAAATTTAATTCAAATCCTAAAACAGATTTAAAAAAAACAATTTGAGCCCAGGAGAGCGGAAGTTCATTGCGGGGGACGTGGTGGGTACGTGGTGGGTACGAAACGTACCCACCACGTACCCACCAATGGGTATGAGCACATAGGCCGAGAATTTTGCAAGTTACCACTTAAATTAAAGTTAAAATTTAATTCAAATCCTAAAACAGATTTAAAAAAAACAATTTGAGCCCAGGAGAGCGGAAGTTCATTGCGGGGGACGTGGTGGGTACGTGGTGGGTACGAAACGTACCCACCACGTACCCACCAATGGGTATGAGCACATAGGCCGAGAGTTTTGCAAGTGACCACTTAAATTAAAGTTAAAATTTAATTCGAATCCTAAAACAGATTTAAAAAAAACAATTTGAGCCCAGGAGAGTGGAAGTTCATTGCGGGGGACGTGGTGGGTACGTGGTGGGTACGAAACGTACCCACCACGTACCCACCAATGGGTATGAGCACATAGGCCGAGAATTTTGCAAAATACCACTTAAATTAAAGTTAAAATTTAATTCAAATCCTAAAACAGATTTAAAAAAAACAATTTGAGCCCAGGAGAGCGGAAGTTCATTGCGGGGGACGTGGTGGGTACGTGGTGGGTACGAAACGTACCCACCACGTACCCACCAATGGGTATGAGCACATAGGCCGAGAATTTTGCAAGTTACCACTTAAATTAAAGTTAAAATTTAATTCAAATCCTAAAACAGATTTAAAAAAAACAATTTGAGCCCAGGAGAGCGGAAGATCATTGCGGGGGACGTGGTGGGTACGAAACGTACCCACCACGTACCCACCAATGGGTATGAGCACATAGGCCGAGAATTTTGCAAGTTACCACTTAAATTAAAGTTAAAATTTAATTCAAATCCTAAAACAGATTTAAAAAAAACAATTTGAGCCCAGGAGAGCGGAAGTTCATTGCGGGGGACGTGGTTGGTACGTGGTGGGTACGAAACGTACCCACCACGTACCCACCAATGGGTATGAGCACATAGGCCGAAATTTTGCAAGTTACTACTTAAATTAAAGTTAAAATTTAATTCAAATCCTAAAACAGATTTAAAAAAAACAATTTGAGCCCAGGAGAGCGGAAGTTCATTGCGGGGGACGTGGTGGGTACGTGGTGGGTACGAAACGTACCCACCACGTACCCACCAATGGCTATGAGCACCTAGGCCGAGAATTTTGCAAGTGACCACTTAAATTAAAGTTAAAATTTAATTCAAATCCTAAAACAGATTTAAAAAAAACAATTTGAGCCCAGGAGAGCGGACGTTCATTGCGGGGGACGTGGTGGGTACGTGGTGGGTACGAAACGTACCCACCACGTACCCACCAATGGGTATGAGCACATAGGCCGAGAATTTTGCAAGTGACCACTTAAATTAAAGTTAAAATTTAATTCAAATCCTAAAACAGATTTAAAAAAAACAATTTGAGCCCAGGAGAGCGGACGTTCATTGCGGGGGACGTGGTGGGTACGTGGTGGGTACGAAACGTACCCACCACGTACCCACCAATGGGTATGAGCACATAGGCCGAGAATTTTGCAAGTTACCACTTAAATTAAAGTTAAAATTTAATTCAAATCCTAAAACAGATTTAAAAAAAACAATTTGAGCCCAGGAGAGCGGAAGTTCATTGCGGGGGACGTGGTGGGTACGTGGTGGGTACGAAACGTACCCACCACGTACCCACCAATGGGTATGAGCACATAGGCCGAGAATTTTGCAAGTGACCACTTAAATTAAAGTTAAAATTTAATTCAAATCCTAAAACAGATTTAAAAAAAACAATTTGAGCCCAGGAGAGCGGACGTTCATTGCGGGGGACGTGGTGGGTACGTGGTGGGTACGAAACGTACCCACCACGTACCCACCAATGGGTATGAGCACATAGGCCGAGAATTTTGCAAGTTACCACTTAAATTAAAGTTAAAATTTAATTCAAATCCTAAAACAGATTTAAAAAAAACAATTTGAGCCCAGGAGAGCGGAAGTTCAATGCGGGGGACGTGGTGGGTACGAAACGTACCCACCACGTACCCACCAATGGGTATGAGCACATAGGCCGAGAATTTTGCAAGTTACCACTTAAATTAAAGTTAAAATTTAATTCAAATCCTAAAACAGATTTAAAAAAAACAATTTGAGCCCAGGAGAGCGGAAGTTCATTGCGGGGGACGTGGTGGGTACGAAACGTACCCACCACGTACCCACCAATGGGTATGAGCACATAGGCCGAGAATTTTGCAAGTTACCACTTAAATTAAAGTTAAAATTTAATTCAAATCCTAAAACAGATTTAAAAAAAACAATTTGAGCCCAGGAGAGCGGAAGTTCATTGCGGGGGACGTGGTGGGTACGTGGTGGGTACGAAACGTACCCACCACGTACCCACCAATGGGTATGAGCACATAGGCCGAGAGTTTTGCAAGTGACCACTTAAATTAAAGTTAAAATTTAATTCGAATCCTAAAACAGATTTAAAAAAAACAATTTGTGCCCAGGAGAGTGGAAGTTCATTGCGGGGGACGTGGTGGGTACGTGGTGGGTACGAAACGTACCCACCACGTACCCACCAATGGGTATGAGCACATAGGCCGAGAATTTTGCAAGTTACCACTTAAATTAAAGTTAAAATTTAATTCAAATCCTAAAACAGATTTAAAAAAAACAATTTGAGCCCAGGAGAGCGGAAGTTCATTGCGGAGGACGTGGTGGGTACGTGGTGGGTACGAAACGTACCCACCACGTACCCACCAATGGGTATGAGCACATAGGGCGAGAGTTTTGCAAGTGACCACTTAAATTAAAGTTAAAATTTAATTCGAATCCTAAAACAGATTTAAAAAAAACAATTTGAGCCCAGGAGAGTGGAAGTTCATTGCGGGGGACGTGGTGGGTACGTGGTGGGTACGAAACGTACCCACCACGTACCCACCAATGGGTATGAGCACATAGGCCGAGAGTTTTGCAAGTGACCACTTAAATTAAAGTTAAAATTTAATTCGAATCCTAAAACAGATTTAAAAAAAACAATTTGAGCCCAGGAGAGTGGAAGTTCATTGCGGGGGACGTGGTGGGTACGTGGTGGGTACGAAACGTACCCACCACGTACCCACCAATGGGTATGAGCACATAGGCCGAGAATTTTGCAAGTTACCACTTAAATTAAAGTTAAAATTTAATTCAAATCCTAAAACAGATTTAAAAAAAACAATTTGAGCCCAGGAGAGCGGAAGTTCATTGCGGAGGACGTGGTGGGTACGTGGTGGGTACGAAACGTACCCACCACGTACCCACCAATGGGTATGAGCACATAGGGCGAGAGTTTTGCAAGTGACCACTTAAATTAAAGTTAAAATTTAATTCAAATCCTAAAACAGATTTAAAAAAAACAATTTGAGCCCAGGAGAGCGGAAGTTCATTGCGGGGGACGTGGTGGGTACGTGGTGGGTACGAAACGTACCCACTACGTACCCACCAATGGGTATGAGCACATAGGCCGAGAATTTTGCAAGTGACCACTTAAATTAAAGTTAAAATTTAATTCAAATCCTAAAACAGATTTAAAAAAAACAATTTGAGCCCAGGAGAGCGGACGTTCATTGCGGGGGACGTGGTGGGTACGTGGTGGGTACGAAACGTACCCACCACGTACCCACCAATGGGTATGAGCACATAGGCCGAGAATTTTGCAAGTTACCACTTAAATTAAAGTTAAAATTTAATTCAAATCCTAAAACAGACTTAAAAAAAACAATTTGAGCCCAGGAGAGCGGAAGTTCATTGCGGGGGACGTGGTGGGTACGTGGTGGATACGAAACGTACCCACCACGTACCCACCAATGGGTATGAGCACATAGGCCGAGAGTTTTGCAAGTGACCACTTAAATTAAAGTTAAAATTTAATTCGAATCCTAAAACAGATTTAAAAAAAACAATTTGAGCCCAGGAGAGTGGAAGTTCATTGCGGGGGACGTGGTGGGTACGTGGTGGGTACGAAACGTACCCACCACGTACCCACCAATGGGTATGAGCACATAGGCCGAGAATTTTGCAAGTTACCACTTAAATTAAAGTTAAAATTTAATTCAAATCCTAAAACAGATTTTAAAAAAACAATTTGAGCCCAGGAGAGCGGAAGTTCATTGCGGAGGACGTGGTGGGTACGTGGTGGGTACGAAACGTACCCACCACGTACCCACCAATGGGTATGAGCACATAGGGCGAGAGTTTTGCAAGTGACCACTTAAATTAAAGTTAAAATTTAATTCAAATCCTAAAACAGATTTAAAAAAAACAATTTGAGCCCAGGAGAGCGGAAGTTCATTGCGGGGGACGTGGTGGGTACGTGGTGGGTACGGAACGTACCCACCACGTACCCACCAATGGGTATGAGCACATAGGCCGAGAATTTTGCAAGTTACCACTTAAATTAAAGTTAAAATTTAATTCAAATCCTAAAACAGATTTAAAAAAAACAATTTGAGAACAGGAGAGCGGACGTTCATTGCGGGGGACGTGGTGGGTACGTGGTGGGTACGAAACGTACCCACCACGTACCCACCAATGGGTATGAGCACATAGGCCGAGAATTTTGCAAGTTACCACTTAAATTAAAGTTAAAATTTAATTCAAATCCTAAAACAGATTTAAAAAAAACAATTTGAGCCCAGGAGAGCGGAAGTTCATTGCGGGGGACGTGGTGGGTACGTGGTGGGTACGAAACGTACCCACCACGTACCCACCAATGGGTATGAGCACATAGGCCGAGAATTTTGCAAGTTACCACTTAAATTAAAGTTAAAATTTAATTCAAATCCTAAAACAGATTTAAAAAAAACAATTTGAGCCCAGGAGAGCGGAAGTTCATTGCGGGGGACGTGGTGGGTACGTGGTGGGTACGAAACGTACCCACCACGTACCCACCAATGGGTATGAGCACATAGGCCGAGAGTTTTGCAAGTGACCACTTAAATTAAAGTTAAAATTTAATTCAAATCCTAAAACAGATTTAAAAAAAACAATTTGAGCCCAGGAGAGCGGACGTTCATTGCGGGGGACGTGGTGGGTACGAAACGTACCCACCACGTACCCACCAATGGGTATGAGCACATAGGGCGAGAGTTTTGCAAGTGACCACTTAAATTAAAGTTAAAATTTAATTCAAATCCTAAAACAGATTTAAAAAAAACAATTTGAGCCCAGGAGAGCGGAAGTTCATTGCGGGGGACGTGGTGGGTACGTGGTGGGTACGAAACGTACCCACCACGTACCCACCAATGGGTATGAGCACATAGGCCGAGAATTTTGCAAGTTACCACTTAAATTAAAGTTAAAATTTAATTCAAATCCTAAAACAGATTTAAAAAAAACA
Organism: Beris morrisii; assembly: GCA_951812415.1. NCBI lineage: Eukaryota > Metazoa > Arthropoda > Insecta > Diptera > Stratiomyidae > Beris > Beris morrisii. The sequence goes on from OX638311.1 coordinate 25,676,803, forward strand.
ATTTGAGCCCAGGAGAGCGGAAGTTCATTGCGGGGGACGTGGTGGGTACGTGGTGGGTACGAAACGTACCCACCACGTACCCACCAATGGGTATGAGCACATAGGCCGAGAATTTTGCAAGTGACCACTTAAATTAAAGTTAAAATTTAATTCAAATCCTAAAACAGATTTAAAAAAAACAATTTGAGCCCAGGAGAGCGGAAGTTCATTGCGGGGGACGTGGTGGGTACGTGGTGGGTACGAAACGTACCCACCACGTACCCACCAATGGGTATGAGCACATAGGCCGAGAATTTTGCAAGTTACCACTTAAATTAAAGTTAAAATTTAATTCAAATCCTAAAACAGATTTAAAAAAAACAATTTGAGCCCAGGAGAGCGGAAGTTCATTGCGGGGGACGTGGTGGGTACGTGGTGGGTACGAAACGTACCCACCACGTACCCACCAATGGGTATGAGCACATAGGCCGAGAGTTTTGCAAGTGACCACTTAAATTAAAGTTAAAATTTAATTCGAATCCTAAAACAGATTTAAAAAAAACAATTTGAGCCCAGGAGAGCGGAAGTTCATTGCGGGGGACGTGGTGGGTACGTGGTGGGTACGAAACGTACCCACCACGTACCCACCAATGGGTATGAGCACATAGGCCGAGAGTTTTGCAAGTGACCACTTAAATTAAAGTTAAAATTTAATTCGAATCCTAAAACAGATTTAAAAAAAACAATTTGAGCCCAGGAGAGTGGAAGTTCATTGCGGGGGACGTGGTGGGTACGTGGTGGGTACGAAACGTACTCACCACGTACCCACCAATGGGTATGAGCACATAGGCCGAGAATTTTGCAAGTTACCACTTAAATTAAAGTTAAAATTTAATTCAAATCCTAAAACAGATTTAAAAAAAACAATTTGAGCCCAGGAGAGCGGAAGTTCATTGCGGAGGACGTGGTGGGTACGTGGTGGGTACGAAACGTACCCACCACGTACCCACCAATGGGTATGAGCACATAGGGCGAGAGTTTTGCAAGTGACCACTTAAATTAAAGTTAAAATTTAATTCAAATCCTAAAACAGATTTAAAAAAAACAATTTGAGCCCAGGAGAGCGGAAGTTCATTGCGGGGGACGTGGTGGGTACGTGGTGGGTACGAAACGTACCCACCACGTACCCACCAATGGGTATGAGCACATAGGCCGAGAATTTTGCAAGTGACCACTTAAATTAAAGTTAAAATTTAATTCAAATCCTAAAACAGATTTAAAAAAAACAATTTGAGCCCAGGAGAGCGGAAGTTCATTGCGGGGGACGTGGTGGGTACGTGGTGGGTACGAAACGTACCCACCACGTACCCACCAATGGGTATGAGCACATAGGCCGAGAATTTTGCAAGTTACCACTTAAATTAAAGTTAAAATTTAATTCAAATCCTAAAACAGACTTAAAAAAAACAATTTGAGCCCAGGAGAGCGGAAGTTCATTGCGGGGGACGTGGTGGGTACGTGGTGGATACGAAACGTACCCACCACGTACCCACCAATGGGTATGAGCACATAGGCCGAGAGTTTTGCAAGTGACCACTTAAATTAAAGTTAAAATTTAATTCGAATCCTAAAACAGATTTAAAAAAAACAATTTGAGCCCAGGAGAGTGGAAGTTCATTGCGGGGGACGTGGTGGGTACGTGGTGGGTACGAAACGTACCCACCACGTACCCACCAATGGGTATGAGCACATAGGGCGAGAGTTTTGCAAGTGACCACTTAAATTAAAGTTAAAATTTAATTCAAATCCTAAAACAGATTTAAAAAAAACAATTTGAGCCCAGGAGAGCGGAAGTTCATTGCGGGGGACGTGGTGGGTACGTGGTGGGTACGGAACGTACCCACCACGTACCCACCAATGGGTATGAGCACATAGGCCGAGAATTTTGCAAGTTACCACTTAAATTAAAGTTAAAATTTAATTCAAATCCTAAAACAGATTTAAAAAAAACAATTTGAGCCCAGGAGAGCGGACGTTCATTGCGGGGGACGTGGTGGGTACGTGGTGGGTACGAAACGTACCCACCACGTACCCACCAATGGGTATGAGCACATAGGCCGAGAATTTTGCAAGTTACCACTTAAATTAAAGTTAAAATTTAATTCAAATCCTAAAACAGATTTAAAAAAAACAATTTGAGCCCAGGAGAGCGGAAGTTCATTGCGGGGGACGTGGTGGGTACGTGGTGGGTACGAAACGTACCCACCACGTACCCACCAATGGGTATGAGCACATAGGCCGAGAATTTTGCAAGTTACCACTTAAATTAAAGTTAAAATTTAATTCAAATCCTAAAACAGATTTAAAAAAAACAATTTGAGCCCAGGAGAGCGGAAGTTCATTGCGGGGGACGTGGTGGGTACGTGGTGGGTACGAAACGTACCCACCACGTACCCACCAATGGGTATGAGCACATAGGCCGAGAGTTTTGCAAGTGACCACTTAAATTAAAGTTAAAATTTAATTCAAATCCTAAAACAGATTTAAAAAAAACAATTTGAGCCCAGGAGAGCGGACGTTCATTGCGGGGGACGTGGTGGGTACGAAACGTACCCACCACGTACCCACCAATGGGTATGAGCACATAGACCGAGAGTTTTGCAAGTGACCACTTAAATTAAAGTTAAAATTTAATTCAAATCCTAAAACAGATTTAAAAAAAACAATTTGAGCCCAGGAGAGCGGAAGTTCATTGCGGGGGACGTGGTGGGTACGTGGTGGGTACGAAACGTACCCACCACGTACCCACCAATGGGTATGAGCACATAGGCCGAGAATTTTGCAAGTTACCACTTAAATTAAAGTTAAAATTTAATTCAAATCCTAAAACAGATTTAAAAAAAACAATTTGAGCCCAGGAGAGCGGAAGTTCATTGCGGGGGACGTGGTGGGTACGTGGTGGGTACGAAACGTACCCACCACGTACCCACCAATGGGTATGAGCACATAGGCCGAGAGTTTTGCAAGTGACCACTTAAATTAAAGTTAAAATTTAATTCGAATCCTTAAACAGATTTAAAAAAAACAATTTGAGCCGAGGAGAGTGGAAGTTCATTGCGGGGGACGTGGTGGGTACGTGGTGGGTACGAAACGTACCCACCACGTACCCACCAATGGGTATGAGCACATAGGCCGAGAATTTTGCAAGTTACCACTTAAATTAAAGTTAAAATTTAATTCAAATCCTAAAACAGATTTAAAAAAAACAATTTGAGCCCAGGAGAGCGGAAGTTCATTGCGGAGGACGTGGTGGGTACGTGGTGGGTACGAAACGTACCCACCACGTACCCACCAATGGGTATGAGCACATAGGCCGAGAGTTTTGCAAGTGACCACTTAAATTAAAGTTAAAATTTAATTCAAATCCTAAAACAGATTTAAAAAAAACAATTTGAGCCCAGGAGAGCGGACGTTCATTGCGGGGGACGTGGTGGGTACGTGGTGGGTACGAAACGTACCCACCACGTACCCACCAATGGGTATGAGCACATAGGCCGAGAGTTTTGCAAGTGACCACTTAAATTAAAGTTAAAATTTAATTCAAATCCTAAAACAGATTTAAAAAAAACAATTTGAGCCCAGGAGAGCGGAAGTTCATTGCGGGGGACGTGGTGGGTACGTGGTGGGTACGAAACGTACCCACCACGTACCCACCAATGGGTATGAGCACATAGGCCGAGAGTTTTGCAAGTGACCACTTAAATTAAAGTTAAAATTTAATTCAAATCCTAAAACAAATTTAAAAAAAACAATTTGAGCCCAGGAGAGCGGAAGTTCATTGCGGGGGACGTGGTGGGTACGTGGTGGGTACGAAACGTACCCACCACGTACCCACCAATGGGTATGAGCACATAGGCCGAGAATTTTGCAAGTTACCACTTAAATTAAAGTTAAAATTTAATTCAAATCCTAAAACAGATTTAAAAAAAACAATTTGAGCCCAGGAGAGCGGAAGTTCATTGCGGGGGACGTGGTGGGTACGAAACGTACCCACCACGTACCCACCAATGGGTATGAGCACATAGGCCGAGAATTTTGCAAGTGACCACTTAAATTAAAGTTAAAATTTAATTCAAATCCTAAAACAGATTTAAAAAAAACAATTTGAGCCCAGGAGAGCGGACGTTCATTGCGGGGGACGTGGTGGGTACGTGGTGGGTACGAAACGTACCCACCACGTACCCACCAATGGGTATGAGCACATAGGCCGAGAATTTTGCAAGTTACCACTTAAATTAAAGTTAAAATTTAATTCAAATCCTAAAACAGATTTAAAAAAAACAATTTGAGCCCAGGAGAGCGGAAGTTCATTGCGGAGGACGTGGTGGGTACGTGGTGGGTACGAAACGTACCCACCACGTACCCACCAATGGGTATGAGCACATAGGGCGAGAGTTTTGCAAGTGACCACTTAAATTAAAGTTAAAATTTAATTCAAATCCTAAAACAGATTTAAAAAAAACAATTTGAGCCCAGGAGAGCGGACGTTCATTGCGGGGGACGTGGTGGGTACGTGGTGGGTACGAAACGTACCCACCACGTACCCACCAATGGGTATGAGCACATAGGCCGAGAATTTTGCAAGTTACCACTTAAATTAAAGTTAAAATTTAATTCAAATCCTAAAACAGATTTAAAAAAAACAATTTGAGCCCAGGAGAGCGGAAGTTCATTGCGGGGGACGTGGTGGGTACGTGGTGGGTACGAAACGTACCCACCACGTACCCACCAATGGGTATGAGCACATAGGCCGAGAATTTTGCAAGTGACCACTTAAATTAAAGTTAAAATTTAATTCAAATCCTAAAACAGATTTAAAAAAAACAATTTGAGCCCAGGAGAGCGGACGTTCATTGCGGGGGACGTGGTGGGTACGTGGTGGGTACGAAACGTACCCACCACGTACCCACCAATGGGTATGAGCACATAGGCCGAGAATTTTGCAAGTTACCACTTAAATTAAAGTTAAAATTTAATTCAAATCCTAAAACAGATTTAAAAAAAACAATTTGAGCCCAGGAGAGCGGACGTTCATTGCGGGGGACGTGGTGGGTACGTGGTGGGTACGAAACGTACCCACCACGTACCCACCAATGGGTATGAGCACATAGGCCGAGAATTTTGCAAGTTACCACTTAAATTAAAGTTAAAATTTAATTCAAATCCTAAAACAGATTTAAAAAAAACAATTTGAGCCCAGGAGAGCGGAAGTTCATTGCGGAGGACGTGGTGGGTACGTGGTGGGTACGAAACGTACCCACCACGTACCCACCAATGGGTATGAGCACATAGGGCGAGAGTTTTGCAAGTGACCACTTAAATTAAAGTTAAAATTTAATTCAAATCCTAAAACAGATTTAAAAAAAACAATTTGAGCCCAGGAGAGCGGACGTTCATTGCGGGGGACGTGGTGGGTACGTGGTGGGTACGAAACGTACCCACCACGTACCCACCAATGGGTATGAGCACATAGGCCGAGAATTTTGCAAGTTACCACTTAAATTAAAGTTAAAATTTAATTCAAATCCTAAAACAGATTTAAAAAAAACAATTTGAGCCCAGGAGAGCGGAAGTTCATTGCGGGGGACGTGGTGGGTACGTGGTGGGTACGAAACGTACCCACCACGTACCCACCAATGGGTATGAGCACATAGGCCGAGAATTTTGCAAGTGACCACTTAAATTAAAGTTAAAATTTAATTCAAATCCTAAAACAGATTTAAAAAAAACAATTTGAGCCCAGGAGAGCGGACGTTCATTGCGGGGGACGTGGTGGGTACGTGGTGGGTACGAAACGTACCCACCACGTACCCACCAATGGGTATGAGCACATAGGCCGAGAATTTTGCAAGTTACCACTTAAATTAAAGTTAAAATTTAATTCAAATCCTAAAACAGATTTAAAAAAAACAATTTGAGCCCAGGAGAGCGGAAGTTCATTGCGGGGGACGTGGTGGGTACGTGGTGGGTACGAAACGTACCCACCACGTACCCACCAATGGGTATGAGCACATAGGCCGAGAATTTTGCAAGTTACCACTTAAATTAAAGTTAAAATTAAATTCAAATCCTAAAACAGATTTAAAAAAAACAATTTGAGCCCAGGAGAGCGGAAGTTCATTGCGGGGGACGTGGTGGGTACGTGGTGGGTACGAAACGTACCCACCACGTACCCACCAATGGGTATGAGCACATAGGCCGAGAATTTTGCAAGTGACCACTTAAATTAAAGTTAAAATTTAATTCAAATCCTAAAACAGATTTAAAAAAAACAATTTGAGCCCAGGAGAGCGGACGTTCATTGCGGGGGACGTGGTGGGTACGTGGTGGGTACGAAACGTACCCACCACGTACCCACCAATGGGTATGAGCACATAGGCCGAGAATTTTGCAAGTTACCACTTAAATTAAAGTTAAAATTTAATTCAAATCCTAAAACAGATTTAAAAAAAACAATTTGAGCCCAGGAGAGCGGAAGTTCATTGCGGGGGACGTGGTGGGTACGTGGTGGGTACGAAACGTACCCACCACGTACCCACCAATGGGTATGAGCACATAGGCCGAGAATTTTGCAAGTTACCACTTAAATTAAAGTTAAAATTTAATTCAAATCCTAAAACAGATTTAAAAAAAACAATTTGAGCCCAGGAGAGCGGAAGTTCATTGCGGGGGACGTGGTGGGTACGTGGTGGGTACGAAACGTACCCACCACGTACCCACCAATGGGTATGAGCACATAGGCCGAGAATTTTGCAAGTTACCACTTAAATTAAAGTTAAAATTTAATTCAAATCCTAAAACAGATTTAAAAAAAACAATTTGAGCCCAGGAGAGCGGAAGTTCATTGCGGGGGACGTGGTGGGTACGTGGTGGGTACGAAACGTACCCACCACGTACCCACCAATGGGTATGAGCACATAGGCCGAGAGTTTTGCAAGTGACCACTTAAATTAAAGTTAAAATTTAATTCGAATCCTAAAACAGATTTAAAAAAAACAATTTGAGCCCAGGAGAGTGGAAGTTCATTGCGGGGGACGTGGTGGGTACGTGGTGGGTACGAAACGTACCCACCACGTACCCACCAATGGGTATGAGCACATAGGCCGAGAGTTTTGCAAGTGACCACTTAAATTAAAGTTAAAATTTAATTCGAATCCTAAAACAGATTTAAAAAAAACAATTTGAGCCCAGGAGAGTGGAAGTTCATTGCGGGGGACGTGGTGGGTACGTGGTGGGTACGAAACGTACCCACCACGTACCCACCAATGGGTATGAGCACATAGGCCGAGAATTTTGCAAGTTACCACTTAAATTAAAGTTAAAATTTAATTCAAATCCTAAAACAGATTTAAAAAAAACAATTTGAGCCCAGGAGAGCGGAAGTTCATTGCGGGGGACGTGGTGGGTACGTGGTGGGTACTAAACGTACCCACCACGTACCCACCACGTACCCACCAATGGGTATGAGCACATAGGCCGAGAATTTTGCAAGTTACCACTTAAATTAAAGTTAAAATTTAATTCAAATCCTAAAACAGATTTAAAAAAAACAATTTGAGCCCAGGAGAGCGGAAGTTCATTGCGGGGGACGTGGTGGGTACGTGGTGGGTACGAAACGTACCCACCACGTACCCACCAATGGGTATGAGCACATAGGCCGAGAATTTTGCAAGTGACCACTTAAATTAAAGTTAAAATTTAATTCAAATCCTAAAACAGATTTAAAAAAAACAATTTGAGCCCAGGAGAGCGGAAGTTCATTGCGGGGGACGTGGTGGGTACGTGGTGGGTACGAAACGTACCCACCACGTACCCACCAATGGGTATGAGCACATAGGCCGAGAGTTTTGCAAGTGACCACTTAAATTAAAGTTAAAATTTAATTCGAATCCTAAAACAGATTTAAAAAAAACAATTTGAGCCCAGGAGAGTGGAAGTTCATTGCGGGGGACGTGGTGGGTACGTGGTGGGTACGAAACGTACACACCACGTACCCACCAATGGGTATGAGCACATAGGCCGAGAGTTTTGCAAGTGACCACTTAAATTAAAGTTAAAATTTAATTCAAATCCTAAAACAGATTTAAAAAAAACAATTTGAGCCCAGGAGAGCGGAAGTTCATTGCGGGGGACGTGGTGGGTACGTGGTGGGTACGAAACGTACCCACCACGTACCCACCAATGGGTATGAGCACATAGGCCGAGAATTTTGCAAGTTACCACTTAAATTAAAGTTAAAATTTAATTCAAATCCTAAAACAGATTTAAAAAAAACAATTTGAGCCCAGGAGAGCGGACGTTCATTGCGGGGGACGTGGTGGGTACGTGGTGGGTACGAAACGTACCCACCACGTACCCACCAATGGGTATGAGCACATAGGCCGAGAATTTTGCAAGTTACCACTTAAATTAAAGTTAAAATTTAATTCAAATCCTAAAACAGATTTAAAAAAAACAATTTGAGCCCAGGAGAGCGGAAGTTCATTGCGGGGGACGTGGTGGGTACGTGGTGGGTACGAAACGTACCCACCACGTACCCACCAATGGGTATGAGCACATAGGGCGAGAGTTTTGCAAGTGACCCCTTAAATTAAAGTTAAAATTTAATTCAAATCCTAAAACAGATTTAAAAAAAACAATTTGAGCCCAGGAGAGCGGACGTTCATTGCGGGGGACGTGGTGGGTACGAAACGTACCCACCACGTACCCACCAATGGGTATGAGCACATAGGCCGAGAATTTTGCAAGTTACCACTTAAATTAAAGTTAAAATTTAATTCAAATCCTAAAACAGATTTAAAAAAAACAATTTGAGCCCAGGAGAGCGGAAGTTCATTGCGGGGGACGTGGTGGGTACGTGGTGGGTACGAAACGTACCCACCACGTACCCACCAATGGGTATGAGCACATAGGCCGAGAATTTTGCAAGTTACCACTTAAATTAAAGTTAAAATTTAATTCAAATCCTAAAACAGATTTAAAGAAAACAATTTGAGCCCAGGAGAGCGGAAGTTCATTGCGGGGGACGTGGTGGGTATGAGCACATAGGCCGAGAATTTTGCAAGTTACCACTTAAATTAAAGTTAAAATTTAAATCAAATCCTAAAACAGATTTAAAAAAAACAATTTGAGCCCAGGAGAGCGGAAGTTCATTGCGGGGGACGTGGTGGGTACGTGGTGGGTACGAAACGTACCCACCACGTACCCACCAATGGGTATGAGCACATAGGCCGAGAATTTTGCAAGTGACCACTTAAATTAAAGTTAAAATTTAATTCAAATCCTAAAACAGATTTAAAAAAAACAATTTGAGCCCAGGAGAGCGGACGTTCATTGCGGGGGACGTGGTGGGTACGTGGTGGGTACGAAACGTACCCACCACGTACCCACCAATGGGTATGAGCACATAGGCCGAGAATTTTGCAAGTTACCACTTAAATTAAAGTTAAAATTTAATTCAAATCCTAAAACAGATTTAAAAAAAACAATTTGAGCCCAGGAGAGCGGAAGTTCATTGCGGGGGACGTGGTGGGTACGTGGTGGGTACGAAACGTACCCACCACGTACCCACCAATGGGTATGAGCACATAGGCCGAGAATTTTGCAAGTTACCACTTAAATTAAAGTTAAAATTTAATTCAAATCCTAAAACAGATTTAAAAAAAACAATTTGAGCCCAGGAGAGCGGAAGTTCATTGCGGGGGACGTGGTGGGTACGTGGTGGGTACGAAACGTACCCACCACGTACCCACCAATGGGTATGAGCACATAGGCCGAGAATTTTGCAAGTTACCACTTAAATTAAAGTTAAAATTTAATTCAAATCCTAAAACAGATTTAAAAAAAACAATTTGAGCCCAGGAGAGCGGAAGTTCATTGCGGGGGACGTGGTGGGTACGTGGTGGGTACGAAACGTACCCACCACGTACCCACCAATGGGTATGAGCACATAGGCCGAGAGTTTTGCAAGTGACCACTTAAATTAAAGTTAAAATTTAATTCGAATCCTAAAACAGATTTAAAAAAAACAATTTGAGCCCAGGAGAGTGGAAGTTCATTGCGGGGGACGTGGTGGGTACGTGGTGGGTACGTTTCGTACCCACCACGTACCCACCAATGGGTATGAGCACATAGGCCGAGAATTTTGCAAGTTACCACTTAAATTAAAGTTAAAATTTAATTCAAATCCTAAAACAGATTTAAAAAAAACAATTTGAGCCCAGGAGAGCGGAACTTCATTGCGGAGGACGTGGTGGGTACGTGGTGGGTACGAAACGTACCCACCACGTACCCACCAATGGGTATGAGCACATAGGGCGAGAGTTTTGCAAGTGACCACTCAAATTAAAGTTAAAATTTAATTCAAATCCTAAAACAGATTTAAAAAAAACAATTTGAGCCCAGGAGAGCGGAAGTTCATTGCGGGGGACGTGGTGGGTACGTGGTGGGTACGAAACGTACCCACCACGTACCCACCAATGGGTATGAGCACATAGGCCGAGAATTTTGCAAGTTACCACTTAAATTAAAGTTAAAATTTAATTCAAATCCTAAAACAGATTTAAAAAAAACAATTTGAGCCCAGGAGAGCGGAAGTTCATTGCGGGGGACGTGGTGGGTACGTGGTGGGTACGAAACGTACCCACCACGTACCCACCAATGGGTATGAGCACATAGGCCGAGAATTTTGCAAGTTACCACTTAAATTAAAGTTAAAATTTAATTCAAATCCTAAAACAGATTTAAAAAAAACAATTTGAGCCCAGGAGAGCGGAACTTCATTGCGGAGGACGTGGTGGGTACGTGGTGGGTACGAAACGTACCCACCACGTACCCACCAATGGGTATGAGCACATAGGGCGAGAGTTTTGCAAGTGACCACTTAAATTAAAGTTAAAATTTAATTCAAATCCTAAAACAGATTTAAAAAAAACAATTTGAGCCCAGGAGAGCGGAAGTTCATTGCGGGGGACGTGGTGGGTACGTGGTGGGTACGAAACGTACCCACCACGTACCCACCAATGGGTATGAGCACATAGGCCGAGAATTTTGCAAGTGACCACTTAAATTAAAGTTAAAATTTAATTCAAATCCTAAAACAGATTTAAAAAACATACTGCAGTCACGATCGGCTGCAAGCCAATCGTATAATACTCTAGATGAATACTGAACTCCGATTTATATTGTAGTTGGGGATAAAGTAGAATTACGTGTGTGCATGTTGTATGTCCTTTATTAAGGACTGCCATTAGATTGCTACTCAAACCTAAAAGACAATATTCAGTGTTTAATTTCATATCTTAAACTGGGTAAGTCATCGAACAAAAATTTCCTTTTTGAAGGACTTTCTCATGGGAGGTGCAGGAAGGACTCACTCGATTTCTTACATATTTATTCTTTTCTTCGGAACCATTTAAAAATGAACGTGTACAAAATTTCAAATTCGTAGCTTCAAGCGTTCAAAAGTTATCGGAAAATATTGTTGAACACGTGTCTTAAGGACATTTTGTATGGCAGCTACCAGAAGGAGTAAAAGGATTTCGCCGATTAGTAAGCCTGAACTTTGTTTTTACTCAAAACAGATTTGTACAAAATTTCCAATTCATAGCTAAAAGATTACTTGAGTTATAGTAAGTTCTGTAAATTAAGTGAAGACGTTTTGACAGAATATTTGTATGGCAGCTACACGAAGGACTAATAGAATTTTCTTCATAATCATATATTTATCTCCAACTATTGGAAAAATAACACATACAAAATTTCAATGTCGTAGCTTAAACCCTTCCAAAGTTATCGACCAATATTCTTGAACACGTTTTTTAAGGACATTTTGTATGGCAGCTACCCGAAGGAGTAGGACGATTTTGCCCGTTAACGAACTTAGCCTTACAAATTCAACCAAACATCCAGATTCAAAATTTCAAGATCCTAGGTGGAGGCGTTCTTGAGTTATCGTGCTAACGGACAGACGGACGGACGGACGGACGGACGGACGGACGGACGGACGGACGGACGGACGGACGGACGGACGGACGTCAAGCGGATTTGAGGTTTTTGGCCACAAATAAACAAAAAATAATATATAACTTTTTTTCGTCCGTGGCTTGGTTCTATGCGTTACAAACTTTTGGGCTGGATTAAACTTATAATACTCTATATGATTTCATCTAGAGTATAAAAACAATTTGAGCCCAGGAGAGCGGACGTTCATTGCGGGGGACGTGGTGGGTACGTGGTGGGTACGAAACGTACCCACCACGTACCCACCAATGGCTATGAGCACATAGACCGAGAATTTTGCAAGTTACCACTTAAATTAAAGTTAAAATTTAATTCAAATCCTAAAACAGATTTAAAAAAAAACAATTTGAGCCCAGGAGAGCGGAAGTTCATTACGAGGGACGTGGTGGGTACGTGGTGGGTACGAAACGTACCCACCACGTACCCACCAATGGGTATGAGCACATAGGGCGAGAGTTTTGCAAGTGACCACTTAAATTAAAGTTAAAATTTAATTCGAATCCTAAAACAGATTTAAAAAAAACAATTTGAGCCCAGGAGAGTGGAAGTTCATTGCGGGGGACGTGGTGGGTACGTGGTGGGTACGAAACGTACCCACCACGTACCCACCAATGGGTATGAGCACATAGGCCGAGAATTTTGCAAGTTACCACTTAAATTAAAGTTAAAATTTAATTCAAATCCTAAAACAGATTTAAAAAAAAACAATTTGAGCCCAGGAGAGCGGAAGTTCATTGCGGAGGACGTGGTGGGTACGTGGTGGGTACGAAACGTACCCACCACGTACCCACCAATGGGTATGAGCACATAGGCCGAGAGTTTTGCAAGTGACCACTTAAATTAAAGTTAAAATTTAATTCAAATCCTAAAACAGATTTAAAAAAAACAATTTGAGCCCAGGAGAGCGGAAGTTCATTGCGGGGGACGTGGTGGGTACGTGGTGGGTACGAAACGTACCCACCACGTACCCACCAATGGGTATGAGCACATAGGCCGAGAATTTTGCAAGTTACCACTTAAATTAAAGTTAAAATTTAATTCAAATCCTAAAACAGATTTAAAAAAAACAATTTGAGCCCAGGAGAGCGGACGTTCATTGCGGGGGACGTGGTGGGTACGTGGTGGGTACGAAACGTACCCACCACGTACCCACCAATGGGTATGAGCACATAGGCCGAGAATTTTGCAAGTTACCACTTAAATTAAAGTTAAAATTTAATTCAAATCCTAAAACAGATTTAAAAAAAACAATTTGAGCCCAGGAGAGCGGAAGTTCATTGCGGGGGACGTGGTGGGTACGTGGTGGGTACGAAACGTACCCACCACGTACCCACCAATGGGTATGAGCACATAGGGCGAGAGTTTTGCAAGTGACCACTTAAATTAAAGTTAAAATTTAATTCAAATCCTAAAACAGATTTAAAAAAAACAATTTGAGCCCAGGAGAGCGGACGTTCATTGCGGGGGACGTGGTGGGTACGTGGTGGGTACGAAACGTACCCACCACGTACCCACCAATGGGTATGAGCACATAGGCCGAGAATTTTGCAAGTTACCACTTAAATTAAAGTTAAAATTTAATTCAAATCCTAAAACAGATTTAAAAAAAACAATTTGAGCCCAGGAGAGCGGAAGTTCATTGCGGGGGACGTGGTGGGTACGTGGTGGGTACGAAACGTACCCACCACGTACCCACCAATGGCTATGAGCACATAGGCCGAGAGTTTTGCAAGTGACCACTTAAATTAAAGTTAAAATTTAATTCAAATCCTAAAACAGATTTAAAAAAAACAATTTGAGCCCAGGAGAGCGGACGTTCATTGCGGGGGACGTGGTGGGTACGTGGTGGGTACGAAATGTACCCACCACGTACCCACCAATGGGTATGAGCACATAGGCCGAGAGTTTTGCAAGTGACCACTTAAATTAAAGTTAAAATTTAATTCAAATCCTAAAACAGATTTAAAAAAAACAATTTGAGCCCAGGAGAGCGGAAGTTCATTGCGGGGGACGTGGTGGGTACGTGGTGGGTACGAAACGTACCCACCACGTACCCACCAATGGGTATGAGCACATAGGCCGAGAATTTTGCAAGTTACCACTTAAATTAAAGTTAAAATTTAATTCAAATCCTAAAACAGATTTAAAAAAAACAATTTGAGCCCAGGAGAGCGGAAGTTCATTGCGGGGGACGTGGTGGGTACGTGGTGGGTACGAAACGTACCCACCACGTACCCACCAATGGGTATGAGCACATAGGCCGAGAGTTTTGCAAGTGACCACTTAAATTAAAGTTAAAATTTAATTCGAATCCTAAAACAGATTTAAAAAAAACAATTTGAGCCCAGGAGAGTGGAAGTTCATTGCGGGGGACGTGGTGGGTACGTGGTGGGTACGAAACGTACCCACCACGTACCCACCAATGGGTATGAGCACATAGGCCGAGAATTTTGCAAGTTACCACTTAAATTAAAGTTAAAATTTAATTCAAATCCTAAAACAGATTTAAAAAAAACAATTTGAGCCCAGGAGAGCGGAAGTTCATTGCGGAGGACGTGGTGGGTACGTGGTGGGTACGAAACGTACCCACCACGTACCCACCAATGGGTATGAGCACATAGGCCGAGAGTTTTGCAAGTGACCACTTAAATTAAAGTTAAAATTTAATTCAAATCCTAAAACAGATTTAAAAAAAACAATTTGAGCCCAGGAGAGCGGACGTTCATTGCGGGGGACGTGGTGGGTACGTGGTGGGTACGAAACGTACCCACCACGTACCCACCAATGGGTATGAGCACATAGGCCGAGAGTTTTGCAAGTGACCACTTAAATTAAAGTTAAAATTTAATTCAAATCCTAAAACAGATTTAAAAAAAACAATTTGAGCCCAGGAGAGCGGAAGTTCATTGCGGGGGACGTGGTGGGTACGTGGTGGGTACGAAACGTACCCACCACGTACCCACCAATGGGTATGAGCACATAGGCCGAGAATTTTGCAAGTTACCACTTAAATTAAAGTTAAAATTTAATTCAAATCCTAAAACAGATTTAAAAAAAACAATTTGAGCCCAGGAGAGCGGAAGTTCATTGCGGGGGACGTGGTGGGTACGTGGTGGGTACGAAACGTACCCACCACGTACCCACCAATGGGTATGAGCACATAGGCCGAGAGTTTTGCAAGTGACCACTTAAATTAAAGTTAAAATTTAATTCGAATCCTAAAACAGATTTAAAAAAAACAATTTGAGCCCAGGAGAGCGGAAGTTCATTGCGGGGGACGTGGTGGGTACGTGGTGGGTACGAAACGTACCCACCACGTACCCACCAATGGGTATGAGCACATAGGCCGAGAATTTTGCAAGTTACCACTTAAATTAAAGTTAAAATTTAATTCAAATCCTAAAACAGATTTAAAAAAAACAATTTGAGCCCAGGAGAGCGGAAGTTCATTGCGGGGGACGTGGTGGGTACGTGGTGGGTACGAAACGTACCCACCACGTACCCACCAATGGGTATGAGCACATAGGCCGAGAGTTTTGCAAGTGACCACTTAAATTAAAGTTAAAATTTAATTCGAATCCTAAAACAGATTTAAAAAAAACAATTTGAGCCCAGGAGAGTGGAAGTTCATTGCGGGGGACGTGGTGGGTACGTGGTGGGTACGAAACGTACCCACCACGTACCCACCAATGGGTATGAGCACATAGGCCGAGAATTTTGCAAGTTACCACTTAAATTAAAGTTAAAATTTAATTCAAATCCTAAAACAGATTTAAAAAAAACAATTTGAGCCCAGGAGAGCGGAAGTTCATTGCGGGGGACGTGGTGGGTACGAAACGTACCCACCACGTACCCACCAATGGGTATGAGCACATAGGCCGAGAATTTTGCAAGTTACCACTTAAATTAAAGTTAAAATTTAATTCAAATCCTAAAACAGATTTAAAAAAAACAATTTGAGCCCAGGAGAGCGGACGTTCATTGCGGGGGACGTGGTGGGTACGTGGTGGGTACAAAACGTACCCACCACGTACCCACCAATGGGTATGAGCACATAGGCCGAGAATTTTGCAAGTTACCACTTAAATTAAAGTTAAAATTTAATTCAAATCCTAAAACAGATTTAAAAAAAACAATTTGAGCCCAGGAGAGCGGAAGTTCATTGCGGGGGACGTGGTGGGTACGTGGTGGGTACGAAACGTACCCACCACGTACCCACCAATGGGTATGAGCACATAGGCCGAGAATTTTGCAAGTTACCACTTAAATTAAAGTTAAAATTTAATTCAAATCCTAAAACAGATTTAAAAAAAACAATTTGAGCCCAGGAGAGCGGAAGTTCATTGCGGGGGACGTGGTGGGTACGTGGTGGGTACGAAACGTACCCACCACGTACCCACCAATGGGTATGAGCACATAGGCCGAGAATTTTGCAAGTTACCACTTAAATTAAAGTTAAAATTTAATTCAAATCCTAAAACAGATTTAAAAAAAACAATTTGAGCCCAGGAGAGCGGAAGTTCATTGCGGGGGACGTGGTGGGTACGTGGTGGGTACGAAACGTACCCACCACGTACCCACCAATGGGTATGAGCACATAGGCCGAGAATTTTGCAAGTTACCACTTAAATTAAAGTTAAAATTTAATTCAAATCCTAAAACAGATTTAAAAAAAACAATTTGAGCCCAGGAGAGCGGACGTTCATTGCGGGGGACGTGGTGGGTACGTGGTGGGTACAAAACGTACCCACCACGTACCCACCAATGGGTATGAGCACATAGGCCGAGAATTTTGCAAGTTACCACTTAAATTAAAGTTAAAATTTAATTCGAATCCTAAAACAGATTTAAAAAAAACAATTTGAGCCCAGGAGAGCGGAAGTTCATTGCGGGGGACGTGGTGGGTACGTGGTGGGTACGAAACGTACCCACCACGTACCCACCAATGGGTATGAGCACATAGGCCGAGAGTTTTGCAAGTGACCACTTAAATTAAAGTTAAAATTTAATTCAAATCCTAAAACAGATTTAAAAAAAACAATTTGAGCCCAGGAGAGCGGACGTTCATTGCGGGGGACGTGGTGGGTACGTGGTGGGTACGAAACGTACCCACCACGTACCCACCAATGGGTATGAGCACATAGGCCGAGAATTTTGCAAGTTACCACTTAAATTAAAGTTAAAATTTAATTCAAATCCTAAAACAGATTTAAAAAAAACAATTTGAGCCCAGGAGAGCGGACGTTCATTGCGGGGGACGTGGTGGGTACGTGGTGGGTACGAAACGTACCCACCACGTACCCACCAATGGCTATGAGCACATAGGCCGAGAGTTTTGCAAGTGACCACTTAAATTAAAGTTAAAATTTAATTCAAATCCTAAAACAGATTTAAAAAAAACAATTTGAGCCCAGGAGAGCGGAAGTTCATTGCGGAGGACGTGGTGGGTACGTGGTGGGTACGAAACGTACCCACCACGTACCCACCAATGGGTATGAGCACATAGGGCGAGAGTTTTGCAAGTGACCACTTAAATTAAAGTTAAAATTTAATTCAAATCCTAAAACAGATTTAAAAAAAACAATTTGAGCCCAGGAGAGCGGAAGTTCATTGCGGGGGACGTGGTGGGTACGTGGTGGGTACGAAACGTACCCACCACGTACCCACCAATGGGTATGAGCACATAGGCCGAGAGTTTTGCAAGTGACCACTTAAATTAAAGTTAAAATTTAATTCAAATCCTAAAACAGATTTAAAAAAAACAATTTGAGCCCAGGAGAGCGGAAGTTCATTGCGGGGGACGTGGTGGGTACGTGGTGGGTACGAAACGTACCCACCACGTACCCACCAATGGGTATGAGTACATAGGCCGAGAATTTTGCAAGTTACCACTTAAATTAAAGTTAAAATTTAATTCAAATCCTAAAACAGATTTAAAAAAAACAATTTGAGCCCAGGAGAGCGGAAGTTCATTGCGGGGGACGTGGTGGGTACGTGGTGGGTACGAAACGTACCCACCACGTACCCACCAATGGGTATGAGCACATAGGCCGAGAATTTTGCAAGTTACCACTTAAATTAAAGTTAAAATTTAATTCAAATCCTAAAACAGATTTAAAAAAAACAATTTGAGCCCAGGAGAGCGGAAGTTCATTGCGGGGGACGTGGTGGGTACGTGGTGGGTACGAAACGTACCCACCACGTACCCACCAATGGCTATGAGCACATAGGCCGAGAGTTTTGCAAGTGACCACTTAAATTAAAGTTAAAATTTAATTCAAATCCTAAAACAGATTTAAAAAAAACAATTTGAGCCCAGGAGAGCGGAAGTTCATTGCGGGGGACGTGGTGGGTACGTGGTGGGTACGAAACGTACCCACCACGTACCCACCAATGGGTATGAGCACATAGGCCGAGAATTTTGCAAGTTACCACTTAAATTAAAGTTAAAATTTAATTCAAATCCTAAAACAGATTTAAAAAAAACAATTTGAGCCCAGGAGAGCGGAAGTTCATTGCGGGGGACGTGGTGGGTACGTGGTGGGTACGAAACGTACCCACCACGTACCCACCAATGGCTATGAGCACATAGGCCGAGAGTTTTGCAAGTGACCACTTAAATTAAAGTTAAAATTTAATTCAAATCCTAAAACAGATTTAAAAAAAACAATTTGAGCCCAGGAGAGCGGAAGTTCATTGCGGGGGACGTGGTGGGTACGTGGTGGGTACGAAACGTACCCACCACGTACCCACCAATGGGTATGAGCACATAGGCCGAGAATTTTGCAAGTTACCACTTAAATTAAAGTTAAAATTTAATTCAAATCCTAAAACAGATTTAAAAAAAACAATTTGAGCCCAGGAGAGCGGAAGTTCATTGCGGGGGACGTGGTGGGTACGTGGTGGGTACGAAACGTACCCACCACGTACCCACCAATGGCTATGAGCACATAGGCCGAGAGTTTTGCAAGTGACCACTTAAATTAAAGTTAAAATTTAATTCAAATCCTAAAACAGATTTAAAAAAAACAATTTGAGCCCAGGAGAGCGGAAGTTCATTGCGGAGGACGTGGTGGGTACGTGGTGGGTACGAAACGTACCCACCACGTACCCACCAATGGGTATGAGCACATAGGCCGAGAGTTTTGCAAGTGACCACTTAAATTAAAGTTAAAATTTAATTCGAATCCTAAAACAGATTTAAAAAAAACAATTTGAGCCCAGGAGAGTGGAAGTTCATTGCGGGGGACGTGGTGGGTACGTGGTGGGTACGAAACGTACCCACCACGTACCCACCAATGGGTATGAGCACATAGGCCGAGAATTTTGCAAGTTACCACTTAAATTAAAGTTAAAATTTAATTCAAATCCTAAAACAGATTTAACAAAAACAATTTGAGCCCAGGAGAGCGGAAGTTCATTGCGGAGGACGTGGTGGGTACGTGGTGGGTACGAAACGTACCCACCACGTACCCACCAATGGGTATGAGCACATAGGCCGAGAGTTTTGCAAGTGACCACTTAAATTAAAGTTAAAATTTAATTCAAATCCTAAAACAGATTTAAAAAAAACAATTTGAGCCCAGGAGAGCGGAAGTTCATTGCGGGGGACGTGGTGGGTACGTGGTGGGTACGAAACGTACCCACCACGTACCCACCAATGGGTATGAGCACATAGGCCGAGAGTTTTGCAAGTGACCACTTAAATTAAAGTTAAAATTTAATTCGAATCCCAAAACAGATTTAAAAAAAACAATTTGAGCCCAGGAGAGTGGAAGTTCATTGCGGGGGACGTGGTGGGTACGTGGTGGGTACGAAACGTACCCACCACGTACCCACCAATGGGTATGAGCACATAGGCCGAGAATTTTGCAAGTTACCACTTAAATTAAAGTTAAAATTTAATTCAAATCCTAAAACAGATTTAAAAAAAACAATATGAGCCCAGGAGAGCGGAAGTTCATTGCGGAGGACGTGGTGGGTACGTGGTGGGTACGAAACGTACCCACCACGTACCCACCAATGGGTATGAGCACATAGGCCGAGAGTTTTGCAAGTGACCACTTAAATTAAAGTTAAAATTTAATTCAAATCCTAAAACAGATTTAAAAAAAACAATTTGAGCCCAGGAGAGCGGACGTTCATTGCGGGGGACGTGGTGGGTACGTGGTGGGTACGAAACGTACCCACCATGTACCCACCAATGGGTATGAGCACATAGGCCGAGAGTTTTGCAAGTGACCACTTAAATTAAAGTTAAAATTTAATTCAAATCCTAAAACAGATTTAAAAAAAACAATTTGAGCCCAGGAGAGCGGAAGTTCATTGCGGGGGACGTGGTGGGTACGTGGTGGGTACGAAACGTACCCACCACGTACCCACCAATGGGTATGAGCACATAGGCCGAGAGTTTTGCAAGTGACCACTTAAATTAAAGTTAAAATTTAATTCAAATCCTAAAACAGATTTAAAAAAAACAATTTGAGCCCAGGAGAGCGGAAGTTCATTGCGGGGGACGTGGTGGGTACGTGGTGGGTACGAAACGTACCCACCACGTACCCACCAATGGGTATGAGCACATAGGCCGAGAGTTTTGCAAGTGACCACTTAAATTAAAGTTAAAATTTAATTCAAATCCTAAAACAGATTTAAAAAAAACAATTTGAGCCCAGGAGAGCGGACGTTCATTGCGGGGGACGTGGTGGGTACGTGGTGGGTACGAAACGTACCCACCACGTACCCACCAATGGGTATGAGCACATAGGCCGAGAATTTTGCAAGTTACCACTTAAATTAAAGTTAAAATTTAATTCAAATCCTAAAACAGATTTAAAAAAAACAATTTGAGCCCAGGAGAGCGGAAGTTCATTGCGGGGGACGTGGTGGGTACGTGGTGGGTACGAAACGTACCCACCACGTACCCACCAATGGCTATGAGCACATAGGCCGAGAGTTTTGCAAGTGACCACTTAAATTAAAGTTAAAATTTAATTCAAATCCTAAAACAGATTTAAAAAAAACAATTTGAGCCCAGGAGAGCGGAAGTTCATTGCGGGGGACGTGGTGGGTACGTGGTGGGTACGAAACGTACCCACCACGTACCCACCAATGGGTATGAGCACATAGGCCGAGAATTTTGCAAGTTACCACTTAAATTAAAGTTAAAATTTAATTCAAATCCTAAAACAGATTTAAAAAAAACAATTTGAGCCCAGGAGAGCGGACGTTCATTGCGGGGGACGTGGTGGGTACGTGGTGGGTACGAAACGTACCCACCACGTACCCACCAATGGCTATGAGCACATAGGCTGAGAGTTTTGCAAGTGACCACTTAAATTAAAGTTAAAATTTAATTCAAATCCTAAAACAGATTTAAAAAAAACAATTTGAGCCCAGGAGAGTGGAAGTTCATTGCGGGGGACGTGGTGGGTACGTGGTGGGTACGAAACGTACCCACCACGTACCCACCAATGGGTATGAGCACATAGGCCGAGAGTTTTGCAAGTGACCACTTAAATTAAAGTTAAAATTTAATTCAAATCCTAAAACAGATTTAAAAAAAACAATTTGAGCCCAGGAGAGCGGAAGTTCATTGCGGGGGACGTGGTGGGTACGTGGTGGGTACGTAACGTACCCACCACGTACCCACCAATGGGTATGAGCACATAGGCCGAGAATTTTGCAAGTTACCACTTAAATTAAAGTTAAAATTTAATTCAAATCCTAAAACAGATTTAAAAAAAACAATTTGAGCCCAGGAGAGCGGACGTTCATTGCGGGGGACGTGGTGGGTACGTGGTGGGTACGAAACGTACCCACCACGTACCCACCAATGGCTATGAGCACATAGGCTGAGAGTTTTGCAAGTGACCACTTAAATTAAAGTTAAAATTTAATTCAAATCCTAAAACAGATTTAAAAAAAACAATTTGAGCCCAGGAGAGTGGAAGTTCATTGCGGGGGACGTGGTGGGTACGTGGTGGGTACGTGGTGGGTACAAAACGTACCCACCACGTACCCACCAATGGGTATGAGCACATAGGCCGAGAGTTTTGCAAGTGACCACTTAAATTAAAGTTAAAATTTAATTCGAATCCTAAAACAGATTTAAAAAAAACAATTTGAGCCCAGGAGAGCGGAAGTTCATTGCGGGGGACGTGGTGGGTACGTGGTGGGTACGAAACGTACCCACCACGTACCCACCAATGGGTATGAGCACATAGGCCGAGAATTTTGCAAGTTACCACTTAAATTAAAGTTAAAATTTAATTCAAATCCTAAAACAGATTTAAAAAAAACAATTTGAGCCCAGGAGAGCGGACGTTCATTGCGGGGGACGTGGTGGGTACGTGGTGGGTACGAAACGTACCCACCACGTACCCACCAATGGCTATGAGCACATAGGCCGAGAGTTTTGCAAGTGACCACTTAAATTTAAGTTAAAATTTAATTCAAATCCTAAAACAGATTTAAAAAAAACAATTTGAGCCCAGGAGAGTGGAAGTTCATTGCGGAGGACGTGGTGGGTACGTGGTGGGTACGAAACGTACCCACCACGTACCCACCAATGGGTATGAGCACATAGGGCGAGAGTTTTGCAAGTGACCACTTAAATTAAAGTTAAAATTTAATTCAAATCCTAAAACAGATTTAAAAAAAACAATTTGAGCCCAGGAGAGCGGAAGTTCATTGCGGGGGACGTGGTGGGTACGTGGTGGGTACGAAACGTACCCACCACGTACCCACCAATGGGTATGAGCACATAGGCCGAGAATTTTGCAAGTTACCACTTAAATTAAAGTTAAAATTTAATTCAAATCCTAAAACAGATTTAAAAAAAACAATTTGAGCCCAGGAGAGCGGACGTTCATTGCGGGGGACGTGGTGGGTACGTGGTGGGTACGAAACGTACCCACCACGTACCCACCAATGGGTATGAGCACATAGGCCGAGAGTTTTGCAAGTGACCACTTAAATTAAAGTTAAAATTTAATTCAAATCCTAAAACAGATTTAAAAAAAACAATTTGAGCCCAGGAGAGCGGACGTTCATTGCGGGGGACGTGGTGGGTACGTGGTGGGTACGAAACGTACCCACCACGTACCCACCAATGGGTATGAGCACATAGGCCGAGAGTTTTGCAAGTGACCACTTAAATTAAAGTTAAAATTTAATTCAAATCCTAAAACAGATTTAAAAAAAACAATTTGAGCCCAGGAGAGCGGAAGTTCATTGCGGGGGACGTGGTGGTACGTGGTGGGTACGAAACGTACCCACCACGTACCCACCAATGGGTATGAGCACATAGGCCGAGAGTTTTGCAAGTTACCACTTAAATTAAAGTTAAAATTTAATTCAAATCCTAAAACAGATTTAAAAAAAACAATTTGAGCCCAGGAGAGCGGAAGTTCATTGCGGGG
The DNA here is from genome assembly GCA_951812415.1 of Beris morrisii. Taxonomy (NCBI): domain Eukaryota; kingdom Metazoa; phylum Arthropoda; class Insecta; order Diptera; family Stratiomyidae; genus Beris; species Beris morrisii. The sequence goes on from OX638311.1 coordinate 25,700,283, forward strand.
GACGTGGTGGGTACGTGGTGGGTACGAAACGTAAGCACCACGTACCCACCAATGGGTATGAGCACATAGGCCGAGAATTTTGCAAGTTACCACTTAAATTAAAGTTAAAATTTAATTCAAATCCTAAAACAGATTTAAAAAAAACAATTTGAGCCCAGGAGAGCGGAAGTTCATTGCGGGGGACGTGGTGGGTACGTGGTGGGTACGAAACGTACCCACCACGTACCCACCAATGGGTATGAGCACATAGGCCGAGAGTTTTGCAAGTGACCACTTAAATTAAAGTTAAAATTTAATTCAAATCCTAAAACAGATTTAAAAAAAACAATTTGAGCCCAGGAGAGCGGACGTTCATTGCGGGGGACGTGGTGGGTACGTGGTGGGTACGAAACGTACCCACCACGTACCCACCAATGGGTATGAGCACATAGGCCGAGCATTTTGCAAGTTACCACTTAAATTAAAGTTAAAATTTAATTCAAATCCTAAAACAGATTTAAAAAAAACAATTTGAGCCCAGGAGAGCGGAAGTTCATTGCGGGGGACGTGGTGGGTACGTGGTGGGTACGAAACGTACCCACCACGTACCCACCAATGGGTATGAGCACATAGGCCGAGAGTTTTGCAAGTGACCACTTAAATTAAAGTTAAAATTTAATACAAATCCTAAAACAGATTTAAAAAAAACAATTTGAGCCCAGGAGAGCGGACGTTCATTGCGGGGGACGTGGTGGGTACGTGGTGGGTACGAAACGTACCCACCACGTACCCACCAATGGCTATGAGCACATAGGCCGAGAGTTTTGCAAGTGACCACTTAAATTAAAGTTAAAATTTAATTCAAATCCTAAAACAGATTTAAAAAAAACAATTTGAGCCCAGGAGAGCGGAAGTTCATTGCGGGGGACGTGGTGGGTACGTGGTGGGTACGAAACGTACCCACCACGTACCCACCAATGGGTATGAGCACATAGGCCGAGAATTTTGCAAGTTACCACTTAAATTAAAGTTAAAATTTAATTCAAATCCTAAAACAGATTTAAAAAAAACAATTTGAGCCCAGGAGAGCGGACGTTCATTGCGGGGGACGTGGTGGGTACGTGGTGGGTACGAAACGTACCCACCACGTACCCACCAATGGCTATGAGCACATAGGCTGAGAGTTTTGCAAGTGACCACTTAAATTAAAGTTAAAATTTAATTCAAATCCTAAAACAGATTTAAAAAAAACAATTTGAGCCCAGGAGAGTGGAAGTTCATTGCGGGGGACGTGGTGGGTACGTGGTGGGTACGAAACGTACCCACCACGTACCCACCAATGGGTATGAGCACATAGGCCGAGAGTTTTGCAAGTGACCACTTAAATTAAAGTTAAAATTTAATTCAAATCCTAAAACAGATTTAAAAAAAACAATTTGAGCCCAGGAGAGCGGAAGTTCATTGCGGGGGACGTGGTGGGTACGTGGTGGGTACGTAACGTACCCACCACGTACCCACCAATGGGTATGAGCACATAGGCCGAGAATTTTGCAAGTTACCACTTAAATTAAAGTTAAAATTTAATTCAAATCCTAAAACAGATTTAAAAAAAACAATTTGAGCCCAGGAGAGCGGACGTTCATTGCGGGGGACGTGGTGGGTACGTGGTGGGTACGAAACGTACCCACCATGTACCCACCAATGGCTATGAGCACATAGGCTGAGAGTTTTGCAAGTGACCACTTAAATTAAAGTTAAAATTTAATTCAAATCCTAAAACAGATTTAAAAAAAACAATTTGAGCCCAGGAGAGCGGACGTTCATTGCGGGGGACGTGGTGGGTACGTGGTGGGTACGTGGTGGGTACGAAACGTACCCACCACGTACCCACCAATGGGTATGAGCACATAGGCCGAGAGTTTTGCAAGTGACCACTTAAATTAAAGTTAAAATTTAATTCGAATCCTAAAACAGATTTAAAAAAAACAATTTGAGCCCAGGAGAGCGGAAGTTCATTGCGGGGGACGTGGTGGGTACGTGGTGGGTACGAAACGTACCCACCACGTACCCACCAATGGGTATGAGCACATAGGCCGAGAATTTTGCAAGTTACCACTTAAATTAAAGTTAAAATTTAATTCAAATCCTAAAACAGATTTAAAAAAAACAATTTGAGCCCAGGAGAGCGGACGTTCATTGCGGGGGACGTGGTGGGTACGTGGTGGGTACGAAACGTACCCACCACGTACCCACCAATGGCTATGAGCACATAGGCTGAGAGTTTTGCAAGTGACCACTTAAATTAAAGTTAAAATTTAATTCAAATCCTAAAACAGATTTAAAAAAAACAATTTGAGCCCAGGAGAGTGGAAGTTCATTGCGGGGGACGTGGTGGGTACGTGGTGGGTACGTGGTGGGTACGAAACGTACCCACCACGTACCCACCAATGGGTATGAGCACATAGGCCGAGAATTTTGCAAGTTACCACTTAAATTAAAGTTAAAATTTAATTCAAATCCTAAAACAGATTTAAAAAAAACAATTTGAGCCCAGGAGAGCGGAAGTTCATTGCGGAGGACGTGGTGGGTACGTGGTGGGTACGAAACGTACCCACCACGTACCCACCAATGGGTATGAGCACATAGGGCGAGAGTTTTGCAAGTGACCACTTAAATTAAAGTTAAAATTTAATTCAAATCCTAAAACAGATTTAAAAAAAACAATTTGAGCCCAGGAGAGCGGAAGTTCATTGCGGGGGACGTGGTGGGTACGAAACGTACCCACCACGTACCCACCAATGGGTATGAGCACATAGGCCGAGAATTTTGCAAGTTACCACTTAAATTAAAGTTAAAATTTAATTCAAATCCTAAAACAGATTTAAAAAAAACAATTTGAGCCCAGGAGAGCGGACGTTCATTGCGGGGGACGTGGTGGGTACGTGGTGGGTACGAAACGTACCCACCACGTACCCACCAATGGCTATGAGCACATAGGCTGAGAGTTTTGCAAGTGACCACTTAAATTAAAGTTAAAATTTAATTCAAATCCTAAAACAGATTTAAAAAAAACAATTTGAGCCCAGGAGAGCGGAAGTTCATTGCGGGGGACGTGGTGGGTACGTGGTGGGTACGAAACGTACCCACCACGTACCCACCAATGGGTATGAGCACATAGGGCGAGAGTTTTGCAAGTGACCACTTAAATTAAAGTTAAAATTTAATTCGAATCCTAAAACAGATTTAAAAAAAACAATTTGAGCCCAGGAGAGTGGAAGTTCATTGCGGGGGACGTGGTGGGTACGTGGTGGGTACGAAACGTACCCACCACGTACCCACCAATGGGTATGAGCACATAGGCCGAGAGTTTTGCAAGTGACCACTTAAATTAAAGTTAAAATTTAATTCGAATCCTAAAACAGATTTAAAAAAAACAATTTGAGCCCAGGAGAGTGGAAGTTCATTGCGGGGGACGTGGTGGGTACGTGGTGGGTACGAAACGTACCCACCACGTACCCACCAATGGGTATGAGCACATAGGCCGAGAATTTTGCAAGTTACCACTTAAATTAAAGTTAAAATTTAATTCAAATCCTAAAACAGATTTAAAAAAAACAATTTGAGCCCAGGAGAGCGGAAGTTCATTGCGGAGGACGTGGTGGGTTCGTGGTGGGTACGAAACGTACCCACCACGTACCCACCAATGGGTATGAGCACATAGGGCGAGAGTTTTGCAAGTGACCACTTAAATTAAAGTTAAAATTTAATTCAAATCCTAAAACAGATTTAAAAAAAACAATTTGAGCCCAGGAGAGCGGAAGTTCATTGCGGGGGACGTGGTGGGTACGTGGTGGGTACGAAACGTACCCACCACGTACCCACCAATGGGTATGAGCACATAGGCCGAGAATTTTGCAAGTTACCACTTAAATTAAAGTTAAAATTTAATTCAAATCCTAAAACAGATTTAAAAAAAACAATTTGAGCCCAGGAGAGCGGACGTTCATTGCGGGGGACGTGGTGGGTACGTGGTGGGTACGAAACGTACCCACCACGTACCCACCAATGGGTATGAGCACAAAGGCCGAGAATTTTGCAAGTTACCACTTAAATTAAAGTTAAAATTTAATTCAAATCCTAAAACAGATTTAAAAAAAACAATTTGAGCCCAGGAGAGCGGAAGTTCATTGCGGGGGACGTGGTGGGTACGTGGTGGGTACGAAACGTACCCACCACGTACCCACCAATGGGTATGAGCACATAGACCGAGAATTTTGCAAGTTACCACTTAAATTAAAGTTAAAATTTAATTCAAATCCTAAAACAGATTTAAAAAAAACAATTTGAGCCCAGGAGAGCGGAAGTTCATTGCGGGGGACGTGGTGGGTACGTGGTGGGTACGAAACGTACCCACCACGTACCCACCAATGGCTATGAGCACATAGGCCGAGAGTTTTGCAAGTGACCACTTAAATTAAAGTTAAAATTTAATTCAAATCCTAAAACAGATTTAAAAAAAACAATTTGAGCCCAGGAGAGCGGACGTTCATTGCGGGGGACGTGGTGGGTACGTGGTGGGTACGAAACGTACCCACCACGTACCCACCAATGGGTATGAGCACATAGGCCGAGAGTTTTGCAAGTGACCACTTAAATTAAAGTTAAAATTTAATTCAAATCCTAAAACAGATTTAAAAAAAACAATTTGAGCCCAGGAGAGCGGAAGTTCATTGCGGGGGACGTGGTGGGTACGTGGTGGGTACGAAACGTACCCACCACGTACCCACCAATGGGTATGAGCACATAGACCGAGAGTTTTGCAAGTGACCACTTAAATTAAAGTTAAAATTTAATTCGAATCCTAAAACAGATTTAAAAAAAACAATTTGAGCCCAGGAGAGTGGAAGTTCATTGCGGGGGACGTGGTGGGTACGTGGTGGGTACGAAACGTACCCACCACGTACCCACCAATGGGTATGAGCACATAGGCCGAGCATTTTGCAAGTTACCACTTAAATTAAAGTTAAAATTTAATTCAAATCCTAAAACAGATTTAAAAAAAACAATTTGAGCCCAGGAGAGCGGAAGTTCATTGCGGAGGACGTGGTGGGTACGTGGTGGGTACGAAACGTACCCACCACGTACCCACCAATGGGTATGAGCACATAGGGCGAGAGTTTTGCAAGTGACCACTTAAATTAAAGTTAAAATTTAATTCAAATCCTAAAACAGATTTAAAAAAAACAATTTGAGCCCAGGAGAGCGGAAGTTCATTGCGGGGGACGTGGTGGGTACGTGGTGGGTACGAAACGTACCCACCACGTACCCACCAATGGGTATGAGCACATAGGCCGAGAATTTTGCAAGTTACCACTTAAATTAAAGTTAAAATTTAATTCAAATCCTAAAACAGATTTAAAAAAAACAATTTGAGCCCAGGAGAGCGGAAGTTCATTGCGGGGGACGTGGTGGGTACGTGGTGGGTACGAAACGTACCCACCACGTACCCACCAATGGGTATGAGCACATAGGCCAAGAATTTTGCAAGTGACCACTTAAATTAAAGTTAAAATTTAATTCAAATCCTAAAACAGATTTAAAAAAAACAATTTGAGCCCAGGAGAGCGGACGTTCATTGCGGGGGACGTGGTGGGTACGTGGTGGGTACGAAACGTACCCACCACGTACCCACCAATGGCTATGAGCACATAGGCCGAGAGTTTTGCAAGTGACCACTTAAATTAAAGTTAAAATTTAATTCAAATACTAAAACAGATTTAAAAAAAACAATTTGAGCCCAGGAGAGCGGACGTTCATTGCGGGGGACGTGGTGGGTACGTGGTGGGTACGAAACGTACCCACCACGTACCCACTAATGGGTATGAGCACATAGGCCGAGAGTTTTGCAAGTGACCACTTAAATTAAAGTTAAAATTTAATTCAAATCCTAAAACAGATTTAAAAAAAACAATTTGAGCCCAGGAGAGCGGAAGTTCATTGCGGGGGACGTGGTGGGTACGTGGTGGGTACGAAACGTACCCACCACGTACCCACCAATGGGTATGAGCACATAGGCCGAGAGTTTTGCAAGTGACCACTTAAATTAAAGTTAAAATTTAATTCAAATCCTAAAACAGATTTAAAAAAAACAATTTGAGCCCAGGAGAGCGGAAGTTCATTGCGGAGGACGTGGTGGGTACGTGGTGGGTACGAAACGTACCCACCACGTACCCACCAATGGGTATGAGCACATAGGGCGAGAGTTTTGCAAGTGACCACTTAAATTAAAGTTAAAATTTAATTCAAATCCTAAAACAGATTTAAAAAAAACAATTTGAGCCCAGGAGAGCGGAAGTTCATTGCGGGGGACGTGGTGGGTACGTGGTGGGTACGAAACGTACCCACCACGTACCCACCAATGGGTATGAGCACATAGGCCGAGAATTTTGCAAGTTACCACTTAAATTAAAGTTAAAATTTAATTCAAATCCTAAAACAGATTTAAAAAAAACAATTTGAGCCCAGGAGAGCGGAAGTTCATTGCGGGGGACGTGGTGGGTACGTGGTGGGTACGAAACGTACCCACCACGTACCCACCAATGGGTATGAGCACATAGGCCGAGAATTTTGCAAGTTACCACTTAAATTAAAGTTAAAATTTAATTCAAATCCTAAAACAGATTTAAAAAAAACAATTTGAGCCCAGGAGAGCGGAAGTTCATTGCGGGGGACGTGGTGGGTACGTGGTGGGTACGAAACGTACCCACCACGTACCCACCAATGGCTATGAGCACATAGGCCGAGAGTTTTGCAAGTGACCACTTAAATTAAAGTTAAAATTTAATTCAAATCCTAAAACAGATTTAAAAAAAACAATTTGAGCCCAGGAGAGCGGACGTTCATTGCGGGGGACGTGGTGGGTACGTGGTGGGTACGAAACGTACCCACCACGTACCCACCAATGGGTATGAGCACATAGGCCGAGAGTTTTGCAAGTGACCACTTAAATTAAAGTTAAAATTTAATTCAAATCCTAAAACAGATTTAAAAAAAACAATTTGAGCCCAGGAGAGCGGAAGTTCATTGCGGGGGACGTGGTGGGTACGTGGTGGGTACGAAACGTACCCACCACGTACCCACCAATGGGTATGAGCACATAGGCCGAGAATTTTGCAAGTTACCACTTAAATTAAAGTTAAAATTTAATTCAAATCCTAAAACAGATTTAAAAAAAACAATTTGAGCCCAGGAGAGCGGAAGTTCATTGCGGGGGACGTGGTGGGTACGTGGTGGGTACGAAACGTACCCACCACGTACCCACCAATGGGTATGAGCACATAGGCCGAGAGTTTTGCAAGTGACCACTTAAATTAAAGTTAAAATTTAATTCGAATCCTAAAACAGATTTAAAAAAAACAATTTGAGCCCAGGAGAGCGGAAGTTCATTGCGGGGGACGTGGTGGGTACGTGGTGGGTACGAAACGTACCCACCACGTACCCACCAATGGGTATGAGCACATAGGCCGAGAATTTTGCAAGTTACCACTTAAATTAAAGTTAAAATTTAATTCAAATCCTAAAACAGATTTAAAAAAAAACAATTTGAGCCCAGGAGAGCGGACGTTCATTGCGGGGGACGTGGTGGGTACGTGGTGGGTACGAAACGTACCCACCACGTACCCACCAATGGCTATGAGCACATAGGCTGAGAGTTTTGCAAGTGACCACTTAAATTAAAGTTAAAATTTAATTCAAATCCTAAAACAGATTTAAAAAAAACAATTTGAGCCCAGGAGAGCGGAAGTTCATTGCGGGGGACGTGGTGGGTACGTGGTGGGTACGAAACGTACCCACCACGTACCCACCAATGGCTATGAGCACATAGGCTGAGAGTTTTGCAAGTGACCACTTAAATTAAAGTTAAAATTTAATTCAAATCCTAAAACAGATTTAAAAAAAACAATTTGAGCCCAGGAGAGTGGAAGTTCATTGCGGGGGACGTGGTGGGTACGTGGTGGGTACGTGGTGGGTACGAAACGTACCCACCACGTACCCACCAATGGGTATGAGCACATAGGCCGAGAGTTTTGCAAGTGACCACTTAAATTAAAGTTAAAATTTAATTCAAATCCTAAAACAGATTTAAAAAAAACAATTTGAGCCCAGGAGAGCGGAAGTTCATTGCGGGGGACGTGGTGGGTACGTGGTGGGTACGTAACGTACCCACCACGTACCCACCAATGGGTATGAGCACATAGGCCGAGAATTTTGCAAGTTACCACTTAAATTAAAGTTAAAATTTAATTCAAATCCTAAAACAGATTTAAAAAAAACAATTTGAGCCCAGGAGAGCGGACGTTCATTGCGGGGGACGTGGTGGGTACGTGGTGGGTACGAAACGTACCCACCACGTACCCACCAATGGCTATGAGCACATAGGCTGAGAGTTTTGCAAGTGACCACTTAAATTAAAGTTAAAATTTAATTCAAATCCTAAAACAGATTTAAAAAAAACAATTTGAGCCCAGGAGAGTGGAAGTTCATTGCGGGGGACGTGGTGGGTACGTGGTGGGTACGTGGTGGGTACGAAACGTACCCACCACGTACCCACCAATGGGTATGAGCACATAGGCCGAGAGTTTTGCAAGTGACCACTTAAATTAAAGTTAAAATTTAATTCGAATCCTAAAACAGATTTAAAAAAAACAATTTGAGCCCAGGAGAGCGGAAGTTCATTGCGGGGGACGTGGTGGGTACGTGGTGGGTACGAAACGTACCCACCACGTACCCACCAATGGGTATGAGCACATAGGCCGAGAATTTTGCAAGTTACCACTTAAATTAAAGTTAAAATTTAATTCAAATCCTAAAACAGATTTAAAAAAAACAATTTGAGCCCAGGAGAGCGGACGTTCATTGCGGGGGACGTGGTGGGTACGTGGTGGGTACGAAACGTACCCACCACGTACCCACCAATGGCTATGAGCACATAGGCTGAGAGTTTTGCAAGTGACCACTTAAATTAAAGTTAAAATTTAATTCAAATCCTAAAACAGATTTAAAAAAAACAATTTGAGCCCAGGAGAGTGGAAGTTCATTGCGGGGGACGTGGTGGGTACGTGGTGGGTACCTGGTGGGTACGAAACGTACCCACCACGTACCCACCAATGGGTATGAGCACATAGGCCGAGAATTTTGCAAGTTACCACTTAAATTAAAGTTAAAATTTAATTCAAATCCTAAAACAGATTTAAAAAAAACAATTTGAGCCCAGGAGAGCGGAAGTTCATTGCGGAGGACGTGGTGGGTACGTGGTGGGTACGAAACGTACCCACCACGTACCCACCAATGGGTATGAGCACATAGGGCGAGAGTTTTGCAAGTGACCACTTAAATTAAAGTTAAAATTTAATTCAAATCCTAAAACAGATTTAAAAAAAACAATTTGAGCCCAGGAGAGCGGAAGTTCATTGCGGGGGACGTGGTGGGTACGTGGTGGGTACGAAACGTACCCACCACGTACCCACCAATGGGTATGAGCACATAGGCTGAGAGTTTTGCAAGTGACCACTTAAATTAAAGTTAAAATTTAATTCAAATCCTAAAACAGATTTAAAAAAAACAATTTGAGCCCAGGAGAGCGGAAGTTCATTGCGGGGGACGTGGTGGGTACGTGGTGGGTACGAAACGTACCCACCACGTACCCACCAATGGGTATGAGCACATAGGGCGAGAGTTTTGCAAGTGACCACTTAAATTAAAGTTAAAATTTAATTCGAATCCTAAAACAGATTTAAAAAAAACAATTTGAGCCCAGGAGAGTGGAAGTTCATTGCGGGGGACGTGGTGGGTACGTGGTGGGTACGAAACGTACCCACCACGTACCCACCAATGGGTATGAGCACATAGGCCGAGAGTTTTGCAAGTGACCACTTAAATTAAAGTTAAAATTTAATTCGAATCCTAAAACAGATTTAAAAAAAACAATTTGAGCCCAGGAGAGTGGAAGTTCATTGCGGGGGACGTGGTGGGTACGTGGTGGGTACGAAACGTACCCACCACGTACCCACCAATGGGTATGAGCACATAGGGCGAGAGTTTTGCAAGTGACCACTTAAATTAAAGTTAAAATTTAATTCAAATCCTAAAACAGATTTAAAAAAAACAATTTGAGCCCAGGAGAGCGGAAGTTCATTGCGGGGGACGTGGTGGGTACGTGGTGGGTACGAAACGTACCCACCACGTACCCACCAATGGGTATGAGCACATAGGCCGAGAATTTTGCAAGTTACCACTTAAATTAAAGTTAAAATTTAATTCAAATCCTAAAACAGATTTAAAAAAAACAATTTGAGCCCAGGAGAGCGGAAGTTCATTGCGGAGGACGTGGTGGGTACGTGGTGGGTACGAAACGTACCCACCACGTACCCACCAATGGGTATGAGCACATAGGGCGAGAGTTTTGCAAGTGACCACTTAAATTAAAGTTAAAATTTAATTCAAATCCTAAAACAGATTTAAAAAAAACAATTTGAGCCCAGGAGAGCGGAAGTTCATTGCGGGGGACGTGGTGGGTACGTGGTGGGTACGAAACGTACCCACCACGTACCCACCAATGGGTATGAGCACATAGGCCGAGAATTTTGCAAGTTACCACTTAAATTAAAGTTAAAATTTAATTCAAATCCTAAAACAGATTTAAAAAAAACAATTTGAGCCCAGGAGAGCGGACGTTCATTGCGGGGGACGTGGTGGGTACGTGGTGGGTACGAAACGTACCCACCACGTACCCACCAATGGGTATGAGCACAAAGGCCGAGAATTTTGCAAGTTACCACTTAAATTAAAGTTAAAATTTAATTCAAATCCTAAAACAGATTTAAAAAAAACAATTTGAGCCCAGGAGAGCGGAAGTTCATTGCGGGGGACGTGGTGGGTACGTGGTGGGTACGAAACGTACCCACCACGTACCCACCAATGGGTATGAGCACATAGACCGAGAATTTTGCAAGTTACCACTTAAATTAAAGTTAAAATTTAATTCAAATCCTAAAACAGATTTAAAAAAAACAATTTGAGCCCAGGAGAGCGGAAGTTCATTGCGGGGGACGTGGTGGGTACGTGGTGGGTACGAAACGTACCCACCACGTACCCACCAATGGCTATGAGCACATAGGCCGAGAGTTTTGCAAGTGACCACTTAAATTAAAGTTAAAATTTAATTCAAATCCTAAAACAGATTTAAAAAAAACAATTTGAGCCCAGGAGAGCGGACGTTCATTGCGGGGGACGTGGTGGGTACGTGGTGGGTACGAAACGTACCCACCACGTACCCACCAATGGGTATGAGCACATAGGCCGAGAGTTTTGCAAGTGACCACTTAAATTAAAGTTAAAATTTAATTCAAATCCTAAAACAGATTTAAAAAAAACAATTTGAGCCCAGGAGAGCGGAAGTTCATTGCGGGGGACGTGGTGGGTACGTGGTGGGTACGTAACGTACCCACCACGTACCCACCAATGGGTATGAGCACATAGGCCGAGAATTTTGCAAGTTACCACTTAAATTAAAGTTAAAATTTAATTCAAATCCTAAAACAGATTTAAAAAAAACAATTTGAGCCCAGGAGAGCGGACGTTCATTGCGGGGGACGTGGTGGGTACGTGGTGGGTACGAAACGTACCCACCACGTACCCACCAATGGCTATGAGCACATAGGCTGAGAGTTTTGCAAGTGACCACTTAAATTAAAGTTAAAATTTAATTCAAATCCTAAAACAGATTTAAAAAAAACAATTTGAGCCCAGGAGAGTGGAAGTTCATTGCGGGGGACGTGGTGGGTACGTGGTGGGTACGTGGTGGGTACGAAACGTACCCACCACGTACCCACCAATGGGTATGAGCACATAGGCCGAGAGTTTTGCAAGTGACCACTTAAATTAAAGTTAAAATTTAATTCGAATCCTAAAACAGATTTAAAAAAAACAATTTGAGCCCAGGAGAGCGGAAGTTCATTGCGGGGGACGTGGTGGGTACGTGGTGGGTACGAAACGTACCCACCACGTACCCACCAATGGGTATGAGCACATAGGCCGAGAATTTTGCAAGTTACCACTTAAATTAAAGTTAAAATTTAATTCAAATCCTAAAACAGATTTAAAAAAAACAATTTGAGCCCAGGAGAGCGGACGTTCATTGCGGGGGACGTGGTGGGTACGTGGTGGGTACGAAACGTACCCACCACGTACCCACCAATGGCTATGAGCACATAGGCTGAGAGTTTTGCAAGTGACCACTTAAATTAAAGTTAAAATTTAATTCAAATCCTAAAACAGATTTAAAAAAAACAATTTGAGCCCAGGAGAGTGGAAGTTCATTGCGGGGGACGTGGTGGGTACGTGGTGGGTACGAAACGTACCCACCACGTACCCACCAATGGGTATGAGCACATAGGCCGAGAATTTTGCAAGTTACCACTTAAATTAAAGTTAAAATTTAATTCAAATCCTAAAACAGATTTAAAAAAAACAATTTGAGCCCAGGAGAGCGGAAGTTCATTGCGGAGGACGTGGTGGGTACGTGGTGGGTACGAAACGTACCCACCACGTACCCACCAATGGGTATGAGCACATAGGGCGAGAGTTTTGCAAGTGACCACTTAAATTAAAGTTAAAATTTAATTCAAATCCTAAAACAGATTTAAAAAAAACAATTTGAGCCCAGGAGAGCGGAAGTTCATTGCGGGGGACGTGGTGGGTACGTGGTGGGTACGAAACGTACCCACCACGTACCCACCAATGGGTATGAGCACATAGGCCGAGAATTTTGCAAGTTACCACTTAAATTAAAGTTAAAATTTAATTCAAATCCTAAAACAGATTTAAAAAAAACAATTTGAGCCCAGGAGAGCGGACGTTCATTGCGGGGGACGTGGTGGGTACGTGGTGGGTACGAAACGTACCCACCACGTACCCACCAATGGCTATGAGCACATAGGCTGAGAGTTTTGCAAGTGACCACTTAAATTAAAGTTAAAATTTAATTCAAATCCTAAAACAGATTTAAAAAAAACAATTTGAGCCCAGGAGAGCGGAAGTTCATTGCGGGGGACGTGGTGGGTACGTGGTGGGTACGAAACGTACCCACCACGTACCCACCAATGGGTATGAGCACATAGGCCGAGAGTTTTGCAAGTGACCACTTAAATTAAAGTTAAAATTTAATTCGAATCCTAAAACAGATTTAAAAAAAACAATTTGAGCCCAGGAGAGTGGAAGTTCATTGCGGGGGACGTGGTGGGTACGTGGTGGGTACGAAACGTACCCACCACGTACCCACCAATGGGTATGAGCACATAGGCCGAGAGTTTTGCAAGTGACCACTTAAATTAAAGTTAAAATTTAATTCGAATCCTAAAACAGATTTAAAAAAAACAATTTGAGCCCAGGAGAGTGGAAGTTCATTGCGGGGGACGTGGTGGGTACGTGGTGGGTACGAAACGTACCCACCACGTACCCACCAATGGGTATGAGCACATAGGCCGAGAATTTTGCAAGTTACCACTTAAATTAAAGTTAAAATTTAATTCAAATCCTGAAACAGATTTAAAAAAAACAATTTGAGCCCAGGAGAGCGGAAGTTCATTGCGGAGGACGTGGTGGGTACGTGGTGGGTACGAAACGTACCCACCACGTACCCACCAATGGGTATGAGCACATAGGGCGAGAGTTTTGCAAGTGACCACTTAAATTAAAGTTAAAATTTAATTCAAATCCTAAAACAGATTTAAAAAAAACAATTTGAGCCCAGGAGAGCGGAAGTTCATTGCGGGGGACGTGGTGGGTACGTGGTGGGTACGAAACGTACCCACCACGTACCCACCAATGGGTATGAGCACATAGGCCGAGAGTTTTGCAAGTGACCACTTAAATTAAAGTTAAAATTTAATTCAAATCCTAAAACAGATTTAAAAAAAACAATTTGAGCCCAGGAGAGCGGAAGTTCATTGCGGGGTACGTGGTGGGTACGAAACGTACCCACCACGTACCCACCAATGGGTATGAGCACATAGGCCGAGAATTTTGCAAGTTACCACTTAAATTAAAGTTAAAATTTAATTCAAATCCTAAAACAGATTTAAAAAAAACAATTTGAGCCCAGGAGAGCGGAAGTTCATTGCGGAGGACGTGGTGGGTACGTGGTGGGTACGAAACGTACCCACCACGTACCCACCAATGGGTATGAGCACATAGGGCGAGAGTTTTGCAAGTGACCACTTAAATTAAAGTTAAAATTTAATTCAAATCCTAAAACAGATTTAAAAAAAACAATTTGAGCCCAGGAGAGCGGAAGTTCATTGCGGGGGACGTGGTGGGTACGTGGTGGGTACGAAACGTACCCACCACGTACCCACCAATGGGTATGAGCACATAGGCCGAGAATTTTGCAAGTTACCACTTAAATTAAAGTTAAAATTTAATTCAAATCCTAAAACAGATTTAAAAAAAACAATTTGAGCCCAGGAGAGCGGACGTTCATTGCGGGGGACGTGGTGGGTACGTGGTGGGTACGAAACGTACCCACCACGTACCCACCAATGGCTATGAGCACATAGGCTGAGAGTTTTGCAAGTGACCACTTAAATTAAAGTTAAAATTTAATTCAAATCCTAAAACAGATTTAAAAAAAACAATTTGAGCCCAGGAGAGCGGAAGTTCATTGCGGGGGACGTGGTGGGTACGTGGTGGGTACGAAACGTACCCACCACGTACCCACCAATGGGTATGAGCACATAGGGCGAGAGTTTTGCAAGTGACCACTTAAATTAAAGTTAAAATTTAATTCGAATCCTAAAACAGATTTAAAAAAAACAATTTGAGCCCAGGAGAGTGGAAGTTCATTGCGGGGGACGTGGTGGGTACGTGGTGGGTACGAAACGTACCCACCACGTACCCACCAATGGGTATGAGCACATAGGCCGAGAGTTTTGCAAGTGACCACTTAAATTAAAGTTAAAATTTAATTCGAATCCTAAAACAGATTTAAAAAAAACAATTTGAGCCCAGGAGAGTGGAAGTTCATTGCGGGGGACGTGGTGGGTACGTGGTGGGTACGAAACGTACCCACCAATGGGTATGAGCACATAGGCCGAGAATTTTGCAAGTTACCACTTAAATTAAAGTTAAAATTTAATTCAAATCCTAAAACAGATTTAAAAAAAACAATTTGAGCCCAGGAGAGCGGAAGTTCATTGCGGAGGACGTGGTGGGTACGTGGTGGGTACGAAACGTACCCACCACGTACCCACCAATGGGTATGAGCACATAGGGCGAGAGTTTTGCAAGTGACCTCTTAAATTAAAGTTAAAATTTAATTCAAATCCTAAAACAGATTTAAAAAAAACAATTTGAGCCCAGGAGAGCGGAAGTTCATTGCGGGGGACGTGGTGGGTACGTGGTGGGTACGAAACGTACCCACCACGTACCCACCAATGGGTATGAGCACATAGGCCGAGAATTTTGCAAGTTACCACTTAAATTAAAGTTAAAATTTAATTCAAATCCTAAAACAGATTTAAAAAAAACAATTTGAGCCCAGGAGAGCGGACGTTCATTGCGGGGGACGTGGTGGGTACGTGGTGGGTACGAAACGTACCCACCACGTACCCACCAATGGGTATGAGCACAAAGGCCGAGAATTTTGCAAGTTACCACTTAAATTAAAGTTAAAATTTAATTCAAATCCTAAAACAGATTTAAAAAAAACAATTTGAGCCCAGGAGAGCGGAAGTTCATTGCGGGGGACGTGGTGGGTACGTGGTGGGTACGAAACGTACCCACCACGTACCCACCAATGGGTATGAGCACATAGACCGAGAATTTTGCAAGTTACCACTTAAATTAAAGTTAAAATTTAATTCAAATCCTAAAACAGATTTAAAAAAAACAATTTGAGCCCAGGAGAGCGGAAGTTCATTGCGGGGGACGTGGTGGGTACGTGGTGGGTACGAAACGTACCCACCACGTACCCACCAATGGCTATGAGCACATAGGCCGAGAGTTTTGCAAGTGACCACTTAAATTAAAGTTAAAATTTAATTCAAATCCTAAAACAGATTTAAAAAAAACAATTTGAGCCCAGGAGAGCGGACGTTCATTGCGGGGGACGTGGTGGGTACGTGGTGGGTACGAAACGTACCCACCACGTACCCACCAATGGGTATGAGCACATAGGCCGAGAGTTTTGCAAGTGACCACTTAAATTAAAGTTAAAATTTAATTCAAATCCTAAAACAGATTTAAAAAAAACAATTTGAGCCCAGGAGAGCGGAAGTTCATTGCGGGGGACGTGGTGGGTACGTGGTGGGTACGAAACGTACCCACCACGTACCCACCAATGGGTATGAGCACATAGGCCGAGAATTTTGCAAGTTACCACTTAAATTAAAGTTAAAATTTAATTCGAATCCTAAAACAGATTTAAAAAAAACAATTTGAGCCCAGGAGAGTGGAAGTTCATTGCGGGGGACGTGGTGGGTACGTGGTGGGTACGAAACGTACCCACCACGTACCCACCAATGGGTATGAGCACATAGACCGAGAGTTTTGCAAGTGACCACTTAAATTAAAGTTAAAATTTAATTCGAATCCTAAAACAGATTTAAAAAAAACAATTTGAGCCCAGGAGAGTGGAAGTTCATTGCGGGGGACGTGGTGGGTACGTGGTGGGTACGAAACGTACCCACCACGTACCCACCAATGGGTATGAGCACATAGGCCGAGAATTTTGCAAGTTACCACTTAAATTAAAGTTAAAATTTAATTCAAATCCTAAAACAGATTTAAAAAAAACAATTTGAGCCCAGGAGAGCGGACGTTCATTGCGGGGGACGTGGTGGGTACGTGGTGGGTACGAAACGTACCCACCACGTACCCACCAATGGCTATGAGCACATAGGCTGAGAGTTTTGCAAGTGACCACTTAAATTAAAGTTAAAATTTAATTCAAATCCTAAAACAGATTTAAAAAAAACAATTTGAGCCCAGGAGAGCGGAAGTTCATTGCGGGGGACGTGGTGGGTACGTGGTGGGTACGTAACGTACCCACCACGTACCCACCAATGGGTATGAGCACATAGGCCGAGAATTTTGCAAGTTACCACTTAAATTAAAGTTAAAATTTAATTCAAATCCTAAAACAGATTTAAAAAAAACAATTTGAGCCCAGGAGAGCGGAAGTTCATTGCGGGGGACGTGGTGGGTACGTGGTGGGTACGTGGTGGGTACGAAACGTACCCACCAATGGGTATGAGCACATAGGCCGAGAGTTTTGCAAGTGACCACTTAAATTAAAGTTAAAATTTAATTCGAATCCTAAAACAGATTTAAAAAAAACAATTTGAGCCCAGGAGAGCGGAAGTTCATTGCGGGGGACGTGGTGGGTACGTGGTGGGTACGAAACGTACCCACCACGTACCCACCAATGGGTATGAGCACATAGGCCGAGAATTTTGCAAGTTACCACTTAAATTAAAGTTAAAATTAATTCAAATCCTAAAACAGATTTAAAAAAAACAATTTGAGCCCAGGAGAGCGGACGTTCATTGCGGGGGACGTGGTGGGTACGTGGTGGGTACGAAACGTACCCACCACGTACCCACCAATGGCTATGAGCACATAGGCTGAGAGTTTTGCAAGTGACCACTTAAATTAAAGTTAAAATTTAATTCAAATCCTAAAACAGATTTAAAAAAAACAATTTGAGCCCAGGAGAGTGGAAGTTCATTGCGGGGGACGTGGTGGGTACGTGGTGGGTACGTGGTGGGTACGAAACGTACCCACCACGTACCCACCAATGGGTATGAGCACATAGGCCGAGAGTTTTGCAAGTGACCACTTAAATTAAAGTTAAAATTTAATTCAAATCCTAAAACAGATTTAAAAAAAACAATTTGAGCCCAGGAGAGCGGAAGTTCATTGCGGGGGACGTGGTGGGTACGTGGTGGGTACGTAACGTACCCACCACGTACCCACCAATGGGTATGAGCACATAGGCCGAGAATTTTGCAAGTTACCACTTAAATTAAAGTTAAAATTTAATTCAAATCCTAAAACAGATTTAAAAAAAACAATTTGAGCCCAGGAGAGCGGACGTTCATTGCGGGGGACGTGGTGGGTACGTGGTGGGTACGAAACGTACCAACCACGTACCCACCAATGGCTATGAGCACATAGGCTGAGAGTTTTGCAAGTGACCACTTAAATTAAAGTTAAAATTTAATTCAAATCCTAAAACAGATTTAAAAAAAACAATTTGAGCCCAGGAGAGTGGAAGTTCATTGCGGGGGACGTGGTGGGTACGTGGTGGGTACGAAACGTACCCACCACGTACCCACCAATGGGTATGAGCACATAGGCCGAGAGTTTTGCAAGTGACCACTTAAATTAAAGTTAAAATTTAATTCGAATCCTAAAACAGATTTAAAAAAAACAATTTGAGCCCAGGAGAGCGGAAGTTCATTGCGGGGGACGTGGTGGGTACGTGGTGGGTACGAAACGTACCCACCACGTACCCACCAATGGGTATGAGCACATAGGCCGAGAATTTTGCAAGTTACCACTTAAATTAAAGTTAAAATTTAATTCAAATCCTAAAACAGATTTAAAAAAAACAATTTGAGCCCAGGAGAGCGGACGTTCATTGCGGGGGACGTGGTGGGTACGTGGTGGGTACGAAACGTACCAACCACGTACCCACCAATGGCTATGAGCACATAGGCTGAGAGTTTTGCAAGTGACCACTTAAATTAAAGTTAAAATTTAATTCAAATCCTAAAACAGATTTAAAAAAAACAATTTGAGCCCAGGAGAGTGGAAGTTCATTGCGGGGGACGTGGTGGGTACGTGGTGGGTACGAAACGTACCCACCACGTACCCACCAATGGGTATGAGCACATAGGCCGAGAGTTTTGCAAGTGACCACTTAAATTAAAGTTAAAATTTAATTCGAATCCTAAAACAGATTTAAAAAAAACAATTTGAGCCCAGGAGAGCGGAAGTTCATTGCGGGGGACGTGGTGGGTACGTGGTGGGTACGAAACGTACCCACCACGTACCCACCAATGGGTATGAGCACATAGGCCGAGAATTTTGCAAGTTACCACTTAAATTAAAGTTAAAATTTAATTCGAATCCTAAAACAGATTTAAAAAAAACAATTTGAGCCCAGGAGAGCGGACGTTCATTGCGGGGGACGTGGTGGGTACGTGGTGGGTACGAAACGTACCCACCACGTACCCACCAATGGCTATGAGCACATAGGCTGAGAGTTTTGCAAGTGACCACTTAAATTAAAGTTAAAATTTAATTCAAATCCTAAAACAGATTTAAAAAAAACAATTTGAGCCCAGGAGAGTGGAAGTTCATTGCGGGGGACGTGGTGGGTACGTGGTGGGTACGTGGTGGGTACGAAACGTACCCACCACGTACCCACCAATGGGTATGAGCACATAGGCCGAGAATTTTGCAAGTTACCACTTAAATTAAAGTTAAAATTTAATTCAAATCCTAAAACAGATTTAAAAAAAACAATTTGAGCCCAGGAGAGCGGAAGTTCATTGCGGCGGACGTGGTGGGTACGTGGTGGGTACGAAACGTACCCACCACGTACCCACCAATGGGTATGAGCACATAGGGCGAGAGTTTTGCAAGTGACCACTTAAATTAAAGTTAAAATTTAATTCAAATCCTAAAACAGATTTAAAAAAAACAATTTGAGCCCAGGAGAGCGGAAGTTCATTGCGGGGGACGTGGTGGGTACGTGGTGGGTACGAAACGTACCCACCACGTACCCACCAATGGGTATGAGCACATAGGCCGAGAATTTTGCAAGTTACCACTTAAATTAAAGTTAAAATTTAATTCAAATCCTAAAACAGATTTAAAAAAAACAATTTGAGCCCAGGAGAGCGGACGTTCATTGCGGGGGACGTGGTGGGTACGTGGTGGGTACGAAACGTACCCACCACGTACCCACCAATGGGTATGAGCACATAGGCCGAGAATTTTTCAAGTTACCACTTAAATTAAAGTTAAAATTTAATTCAAATCCTAAAACAGATTTAAAAAAAACAATTTGAGCCCAGGAGAGCGGAAGTTCATTGCGGGGGACGTGGTGGGTACGTGGTGGGTACGAAACGTACCCACCACGTACCCACCAATGGCTATGAGCACATAGGCCGAGAGTTTTGCAAGTGACCACTTAAATTAAAGTTAAAATTTAATTCAAATCCTAAAACAGATTTAAAAAAAACAATTTGAGCCCAGGAGAGCGGACGTTCATTGCGGGGGACGTGGTGGGTACGTGGTGGGTACGAAACGTACCCACCACGTACCCACCAATGGGTATGAGCACATAGGCCGAGAATTTTGCAAGTTACCACTTAAATTAAAGTTAAAATTTAATTCAAATCCTAAAACAGATTTAAAAAAAACAATTTGAGCCCAGGAGAGCGGAAGTTCATTGCGGGGGACGTGGTGGGTACGTGGTGGGTACGAAACGTACCCACCACGTACCCACCAATGGCTATGAGCACATAGGTCGAGAGTTTTGCAAGTGACCACTTAAATTAAAGTTAAAATTTAATTCAAATCCTAAAACAGATTTAAAAAAAACAATTTGAGCCCAGGAGAGCGGACGTTCATTGCGGGGGACGTGGTGGGTACGTGGTGGGTACGAAACGTACCCACCACGTACCCACCAATGGCTATGAGCACATAGGCCGAGAGTTTTGCAAGTGACCACTTAAATTAAAGTTAAAATTTAATTCAAATCCTAAAACAGATTTAAAAAAAACAATTTGAGCCCAGGAGAGCGGACGTTCATTGCGGGGGACGTGGTGGGTACGTGGTGGGTACGAAACGTACCCACCACGTACCCACCAATGGGTATGAGCACATAGGCCGAGAATTTTGCAAGTTACCACTTAAATTAAAGTTAAAATTTAATTCAAATCCTAAAACAGATTTAAAAAAAACAATTTGAGCCCAGGAGAGCGGAAGTTCATTGCGGGGGACGTGGTGGGTACGTGGTGGGTACGAAACGTACCCACCACGTACCCACCAATGGGTATGAGCACATAGGCCGAGAATTTTGCAAGTTACCACTTAAATTAAAGTTAAAATTTAATTCAAATCCTAAAACAGATTTAAAAAAAACAATTTGAGCCCAGGAGAGCGGAAGTTCATTGCGGGGGACGTGGTGGGTACGTGGTGGGTACGTGGTGGGTACGAAACGTACCCACCACGTACCCACCAATGGGTATGAGCACATAGGCCGAGAGTTTTGCAAGTGACCACTTAAATTAAAGTTAAAATTTAATTCGAATCCTAAAACAGATTTAAAAAAAACAATTTGAGCCCAGGAGAGCGGAAGTTCATTGCGGGGGACGTGGTGGGTACGTGGTGGGTACGAAACGTACCCACCACGTACCCACCAATGGGTATGAGCACATAGGCCGAGAATTTTGCAAGTTACCACTTAAATTAAAGTTAAAATTAATTCAAATCCTAAAACAGATTTAAAAAAAACAATTTGAGCCCAGGAGAGCGGACGTTCATTGCGGGGGACGTGGTGGGTACGTGGTGGGTACGAAACGTACCCACCACGTACCCACCAATGGCTATGAGCACATAGGCTGAGAGTTTTGCAAGTGACCACTTAAATTAAAGTTAAAATTTAATTCAAATCCTAAAACAGATTTAAAAAAAACAATTTGAGCCCAGGAGAGTGGAAGTTCATTGCGGGGGACGTGGTGGGTACGTGGTGGGTACGTGGTGGGTACGAAACGTACCCACCACGTACCCACCAATGGGTATGAGCACATAGGCCGAGAGTTTTGCAAGTGACCACTTAAATTAAAGTTAAAATTTAATTCAAATCCTAAAACAGATTTAAAAAAAACAATTTGAGCCCAGGAGAGCGGAAGTTCATTGCGGGGGACGTGGTGGGTACGTGGTGGGTACGTAACGTACCCACCACGTACCCACCAATGGGTATGAGCACATAGGCCGAGAATTTTGCAAGTTACCACTTAAATTAAAGTTAAAATTTAATTCAAATCCTAAAACAGATTTAAAAAAAACAATTTGAGCCCAGGAGAGCGGACGTTCATTGCGGGGGACGTGGTGGGTACGTGGTGGGTACGAAACGTACCAACCACGTACCCACCAATGGCTATGAGCACATAGGCTGAGAGTTTTGCAAGTGACCACTTAAATTAAAGTTAAAATTTAATTCAAATCCTAAAACAGATTTAAAAAAAACAATTTGAGCCCAGGAGAGTGGAAGTTCATTGCGGGGGACGTGGTGGGTACGTGGTGGGTACGAAACGTACCCACCACGTACCCACCAATGGGTATGAGCACATAGGCCGAGAGTTTTGCAAGTGACCACTTAAATTAAAGTTAAAATTTAATTCGAATCCTAAAACAGATTTAAAAAAAACAATTTGAGCCCAGGAGAGCGGAAGTTCATTGCGGGGGACGTGGTGGGTACGTGGTGGGTACGAAACGTACCCACCACGTACCCACCAATGGGTATGAGCACATAGGCCGAGAATTTTGCAAGTTACCACTTAAATTAAAGTTAAAATTTAATTCAAATCCTAAAACAGATTTAAAAAAAACAATTTGAGCCCAGGAGAGCGGACGTTCATTGCGGGGGACGTGGTGGGTACGTGGTGGGTACGAAACGTACCAACCACGTACCCACCAATGGCTATGAGCACATAGGCTGAGAGTTTTGCAAGTGACCACTTAAATTAAAGTTAAAATTTAATTCAAATCCTAAAACAGATTTAAAAAAAACAATTTGAGCCCAGGAGAGTGGAAGTTCATTGCGGGGGACGTGGTGGGTACGTGGTGGGTACGAAACGTACCCACCACGTACCCACCAATGGGTATGAGCACATAGGCCGAGAGTTTTGCAACTGACCACTTAAATTAAAGTTAAAATTTAATTCGAATCCTAAAACAGATTTAAAAAAAACAATTTGAGCCCAGGAGAGCGGAAGTTCATTGCGGGGGACGTGGTGGGTACGTGGTGGGTACGAAACGTACCCACCACGTACCCACCAATGGGTATGAGCACATAGGCCGAGAATTTTGCAAGTTACCACTTAAATTAAAGTTAAAATTTAATTCGAATCCTAAAACAGATTTAAAAAAAACAATTTGAGCCCAGGAGAGCGGACGTTCATTGCGGGGGACGTGGTGGGTACGTGGTGGGTACGAAACGTACCCACCACGTACCCACCAATGGCTATGAGCACATAGGCTGAGAGTTTTGCAAGTGACCACTTAAATTAAAGTTAAAATTTAATTCAAATCCTAAAACAGATTTAAAAAAAACAATTTGAGCCCAGGAGAGTGGAAGTTCATTGCGGGGGACGTGGTGGGTACGTGGTGGGTACGTGGTGGGTACGAAACGTACCCACCACGTACCCACCAATGGGTATGAGCACATAGGCCGAGAATTTTGCAAGTTACCACTTAAATTAAAGTTAAAATTTAATTCAAATCCTAAAACAGATTTAAAAAAAACAATTTGAGCCCAGGAGAGCGGAAGTTCATTGCGGAGGACGTGGTGGGTACGTGGTGGGTACGAAACGTACCCACCACGTACCCACCAATGGGTATGAGCACATAGGGCGAGAGCTTTGCAAGTGACCACTTAAATTAAAGTTAAAATTTAATTCAAATCCTAAAACAGATTTAAAAAAAACAATTTGAGCCCAGGAGAGCGGAAGTTCATTGCGGGGGACGTGGTGGGTACGTGGTGGGTACGAAACGTACCCACCACGTACCCACCAATGGGTATGAGCACATAGGCCGAGAATTTTGCAAGTTACCACTTAAATTAAAGTTAAAATTTAATTCAAATCCTAAAACAGATTTAAAAAAAACAATTTGAGCCCAGGAGAGCGGACGTTCATTGCGGGGGACGTGGTGGGTACGTGGTGGGTACGAAACGTACCCACCACGTACCCACCAATGGGTATGAGCACATAGGCCGAGAATTTTTCAAGTTACCACTTAAATTAAAGTTAAAATTTAATTCAAATCCTAAAACAGATTTAAAAAAAACAATTTGAGCCCAGGAGAGCGGAAGTTCATTGCGGGGGACGTGGTGGGTACGTGGTGGGTACGAAACGTACCCACCACGTACCCACCAATGGCTATGAGCACATAGGCCGAGAGTTTTGCAAGTGACCACTTAAATTAAAGTTAAAATTTAATTCAAATCCTAAAACAGATTTAAAAAAAACAATTTGAGCCCAGGAGAGCGGACGTTCATTGCGGGGGACGTGGTGGGTACGTGGTGGGTACGAAACGTACCCACCACGTACCCACCAATGGGTATGAGCACATAGGCCGAGAATTTTGCAAGTTACCACTTAAATTAAAGTTAAAATTTAATTCAAATCCTAAAACAGATTTAAAAAAAACAATTTGAGCCCAGGAGAGCGGAAGTTCATTGCGGGGGACGTGGTGGGTACGTGGTGGGTACGAAACGTACCCACCACGTACCCACCAATGGCTATGAGCACATAGGTCGAGAGTTTTGCAAGTGACCACTTAAATTAAAGTTAAAATTTAATTCAAATCCTAAAACAGATTTAAAAAAAACAATTTGAGCCCAGGAGAGCGGACGTTCATTGCGGGGGACGTGGTGGGTACGTGGTGGGTACGAAACGTACCCACCACGTACCCACCAATGGGTATGAGCACATAGGCCGAGAATTTTGCAAGTTACCACTTAAATTAAAGTTAAAATTTAATTCAAATCCTAAAACAGATTTAAAAAAAACAATTTGAGCCCAGGAGAGCGGACGTTCATTGCGGGGGACGTGGTGGGTACGTGGTGGGTACGAAACGTACCCACCACGTACCCACCAATGGCTATGAGCACATAGGCTGAGAGTTTTGCAAGTGACCACTTAAATTAAAGTTAAAATTTAATTCAAATCCTAAAACAGATTTAAAAAAAACAATTTGAGCCCAGGAGAGCGGAAGTTCATTGCGGGGGACGTGGTGGGTACGTGGTGGGTACGAAACGTACCCACCACGTACCCACCAATGGGTATGAGCACATAGGCCGAGAATTTTGCAAGTTACCACTTAAATTAAAGTTAAAATTTAATTCAAATCCTAAAACAGATTTAAAAAAAACAATTTGAGCCCAGGAGAGCGGACGTTCATTGCGGGGGACGTGGTGGGTACGTGGTGGGTACGAAACGTACCCACCACGTACCCACCAATGGCTATGAGCACATAGGCTGAGAGTTTTGCAAGTGACCACTTAAATTAAAGTTAAAATTTAATTCAAATCCTAAAACAGATTTAAAAAAAACAATTTGAGCCCAGGAGAGTGGAAGTTCATTGCGGGGGACGTGGTGGGTACGTGGTGGGTACGTGGTGGGTACGAAACGTACCCACCACGTACCCACCAATGGGTATGAGCACATAGGCCGAGAGTTTTGCAAGTGACCACTTAAATTAAAGTTAAAATTTAATTCGAATCCTAAAACAGATTTAAAAAAAACAATTTGAGCCCAGGAGAGCGGAAGTTCATTGCGGGGGACGTGGTGGGTACGTGGTGGGTACGAAACGTACCCACCACGTACCCACCAATGGGTATGAGCACATAGGCCGAGAATTTTGCAAGTTACCACTTAAATTAAAGTTAAAATTTAATTCAAATCCTAAAACAGATTTAAAAAAAACAATTTGAGCCCAGGAGAGCGGACGTTCATTGCGGGGGACGTGGTGGGTACGTGGTGGGTACGAAACGTACCCACCACGTACCCACCAATGGCTATGAGCACATAGGCTGAGAGTTTTGCAAGTGACCACTTAAATTAAAGTTAAAATTTAATTCGAATCCTAAAACAGATTTAAAAAAAACAATTTGAGCCCAGGAGAGTGGAAGTTCATTGCGGGGGACGTGGTGGGTACGTGGTGGGTACGTGGTGGGTACAAAACGTACCCACCACGTACCCACCAATGGGTATGAGCACATAGGCCGAGAATTTTGCAAGTTACCACTTAAATTAAAGTTAAAATTTAATTCAAATCCTAAAACAGATTTAAAAAAAACAATTTGAGCCCAGGAGAGCGGAAGTTCATTGCGGGGGACGTGGTGGGTACGTGGTGGGTACGAAACGTACCCACCACGTACCCACCAATGGCTATGAGCACATAGGCTGAGAGTTTTGCAAGTGACCACTTAAATTAAAGTTAAAATTTAATTCAAATCCTAAAACAGATTTAAAAAAAAAATTTGAGCCCAGGAGAGCGGAAGTTCATTGCGGGGGACGTGGTGGGTACGTGGTGGGTACGAAACGTACCCACCACGTACCCACCAATGGGTATGAGCACATAGGCCGAGAGTTTTGCAAGTGACCACTTAAATTAAAGTTAAAATTTAATTCAAATCCTAAAACAGATTTAAAAAAAACAATTTGAGCCCAGGAGAGCGGACGTTCATTGCGGGGGACGTGGTGGGTACGTGGTGGGTACGAAACGTACCCACCACGTACCCACCAATGGCTATGAGCACATAGGCTGAGAGTTTTGCAAGTGACCACTTAAATTAAAGTTAAAATTTAATTCAAATCCTAAAACAGATTTAAAAAAAACAATTTGAGCCCAGGAGAGCGGAAGTTCATTGCGGGGGACGTGGTGGGTACGTGGTGGGTACGAAACGTACCCACCACGTACCCACCAATGGGTATGAGCACATAGGCCGAGAATTTTGCAAGTTACCACTTAAATTAAAGTTAAAATTTAATTCAAATCCTAAAACAGATTTAAAAAAAACAATTTGAGCCCAGGAGAGCGGACGTTCATTGCGGGGGACGTGGTGGGTACGTGGTGGGTACGAAACGTACCCACCACGTACCCACCAATGGCTATGAGCACATAGGCTGAGAGTTTTGCAAGTGACCACTTAAATTAAAGTTAAAATTTAATTCAAATCCTAAAAGAGATTTAAAAAAAACAATTTGAGCCCAGGAGAGCGGAAGTTCATTGCGGGGGACGTGGTGGGTACGTGGTGGGTACGAAACGTACCCACCACGTACCCACCAATGGGTATGAGCACATAGGCCGAGAATTTTGCAAGTTACCACTTAAATTAAAGTTAAAATTTAATTCAAATCCTAAAACAGATTTAAAAAAAACAATTTGAGCCCAGGAGAGCGGAAGTTCATTGCGGGGGACGTGGTGGGTACGTGGTGGGTACGAAACGTACCCACCACGTACCCACCAATGGGTATGAGCACATAGGCCGAGAGTTTTGCAAGTGACCACTTAAATTAAAGTTAAAATTTAATTCGAATCCTAAAACAGATTTAAAAAAAACAATTTGAGCCCAGGAGAGTGGAAGTTCATTGCGGGGGACGTGGTGGGTACGTGGTGGGTACGAAACGTACCCACCACGTACCCACCAATGGGTATGAGCACATAGACCGAGAATTTTGCAAGTTACCACTTAAATTAAAGTTAAAATTTAATTCAAATCCTAAAACAGATTTAAAAAAAACAATTTGAGCCCAGGAGAGCGGAAGTTCATTACGAGGGACGTGGTGGGTACGTGGTGGGTACGAAACGTACCCACCACGTACCCACCAATGGGTATGAGCACATAGGGCGAGAGTTTTGCAAGTGACCACTTAAATTAAAGTTAAAATTTAATTCGAATCCTAAAACAGATTTAAAAAAAACAATTTGAGCCCAGGAGAGTGGAAGTTCATTGCGGGGGACGTGGTGGGTACGTGGTGGGTACGAAACGTACCCACCACGTACCCACCAATGGGTATGAGCACATAGGCCGAGAGTTTTGCAAGTGACCACTTAAATTAAAGTTAAAATTTAATTCGAATCCTAAAACAGATTTAAAAAAAACAATTTGAGCCCAGGAGAGTGGAAGTTCATTGCGGGGGACGTGGTGGGTACGTGGTGGGTACGAAACGTACCCACCACGTACCCACCAATGGGTATGAGCACATAGGCCGAGAATTTTGCAAGTTACCACTTAAATTAAAGTTAAAATTTAATTCAAATCCTAAAACAGATTTAAAAAAAACAATTTGAGCCCAGGAGAGCGGACGTTCATTGCGGGGGACGTGGTGGGTACGAAACGTACCCACCACGTACCCACCAATGGGTATGAGCACATAGGGCGAGAGTTTTGCAAGTGACCACTTAAATTAAAGTTAAAATTTAATTCAAATCCTAAAACAGATTTAAAAAAAACAATTTGAGCCCAGGAGAGCGGAAGTTCATTGCGGGGGACGTGGTGGGTACGTGGTGGGTACGAAACGTACCCACCACGTACCCACCAATGGGTATGAGCACATAGGCCGAGAATTTTGCAAGTTACCACTTAAATTAAAGTTAAAATTTAATTCAAATCCTAAAACAGATTTAAAAAAAACAATTTGAGCCCAGGAGAGCGGACGTTCATTGCGGGGGACGTGGTGGGTACGTGGTGGGTACGAAACGTACCCACCACGTACCCACCAATGGGTATGAGCACAAAGGCCGAGAATTTTGCAAGTTACCACTTAAATTAAAGTTAAAATTTAATTCAAATCCTAAAACAGATTTAAAAAAAACAATTTGAGCCCAGGAGAGCGGAAGTTCAATGCGGGGGACGTGGTGGGTACGTGGTGGGTACGAAACGTACCCACCACGTACCCACCAATGGGTATGAGCACATAGACCGAGAATTTTGCAAGTTACCACTTAAATTAAAGTTAAAATTTAATTCAAATCCTAAAACAGATTTAAAAAAAACAATTTGAGCCCAGGAGAGCGGAAGTTCATTGCGGGGGACGTGGTGGGTACGTGGTGGGTACGAAACGTACCCACCACGTACCCACCAATGGCTATGAGCACATAGGCCGAGAGTTTTGCAAGTGACCACTTAAATTAAAGTTAAAATTTAATTCAAATCCTAAAACAGATTTAAAAAAAACAATTTGAGCCCAGGAGAGCGGACGTTCATTGCGGGGGACGTGGTGGGTACGTGGTGGGTACGAAACGTACCCACCACGTACCCACCAATGGGTATGAGCACATAGGCCGAGAATTTTGCAAGTTACCACTTAAATTAAAGTTAAAATTTAATTCAAATCCTAAAACAGATTTAAAAAAAACAATTTGAGCCCAGGAGAGCGGAAGTTCATTGCGGGGGACGTGGTGGGTACGTGGTGGGTACGAAACGTACCCACCACGTACCCACCAATGGGTATGAGCACATAGGCCGAGAATTTTGCAAGTTACCACTTAAATTAAAGTTAAAATTTAATTCGAATCCTAAAACAGATTTAAAAAAAACAATTTGAGCCCAGGAGAGTGGAAGTTCATTGCGGGGGACGTGGTGGGTACGTGGTGGGTACGAAACGTACCCACCACGTACCCACCAATGGGTATGAGCACATAGACCGAGAGTTTTGCAAGTGACCACTTAAATTAAAGTTAAAATTTAATTCGAATCCTAAAACAGATTTAAAAAAAACAATTTGAGCCCAGGAGAGTGGAAGTTCATTGCGGGGGACGTGGTGGGTACGTGGTGGGTACGAAACGTACCCACCACGTACCCACCAATGGGTATGAGCACATAGGCCGAGAATTTTGCAAGTTACCACTTAAATTAAAGTTACAATTTAATTCAAATCCTAAAACAGATTTAAAAAAAACAATTTGAGCCCAGGAGAGCGGAAGTTCATTGCGGAGGACGTGGTGGGTACGTGGTGGGTACGAAACGTACCCACCACGTACCCACCAATGGGTATGAGCACATAGGGCGAGAGTTTTGCAAGTGACCACTTAAATTAAAGTTAAAATTTAATTCAAATCCTAAAACAGATTTAAAAAAAACAATTTGAGCCCAGGAGAGCGGAAGTTCATTGCGGGGGACGTGGTGGGTACGTGGTGGGTACGAAACGTACCCACCACGTACCCACCAATGGCTATGAGCACATAGGCCGAGAGTTTTGCAAGTGACCACTTAAATTAAAGTTAAAATTTAATTCAAATCCTAAAACAGATTTAAAAAAAACAATTTGAGCCCAGGAGAGCGGACGTTCATTGCGGGGGACGTGGTGGGTACGTGGTGGGTACGAAACGTACCCACCACGTACCCACCAATGGGTATGAGCACATAGGCCGAGAGTTTTGCAAGTGACCACTTAAATTAAAGTTAAAATTTAATTCAAATCCTAAAACAGATTTAAAAAAAACAATTTGAGCCCAGGAGAGCGGAAGTTCATTGCGGGGGACGTGGTGGGTACGTGGTGGGTACGAAACGTACCCACCACGTACCCACCAATGGGTATGAGCACATAGGCCGAGAATTTTGCAAGTTACCACTTAAATTAAAGTTAAAATTTAATTCAAATCCTAAAACAGATTTAAAAAAAACAATTTGAGCCCAGGAGAGCGGAAGTTCATTGCGGAGGACGTGGTGGGTACGTGGTGGGTACGAAACGTACCCACCACGTACCCACCAATGGGTATGAGCACATAGGCCGAGAGTTTTGCAAGTGACCACTTAAATTAAAGTTAAAATTTAATTCAAATCCTAAAACAGATTTAAAAAAAACAATTTGAGCCCAGGAGAGCGGAAGTTCATTGCGGGGGACGTGGTGGGTACGTGGTGGGTACGAAACGTACCCACCACGTACCCACCAATGGGTATGAGCACATAGGCCGAGAATTTTGCAAGTTACCACTTAAATTAAAGTTAAAATTTAATTCAAATCCTAAAACAGATTTAAAAAAAACAATTTGAGCCCAGGAGAGCGGACGTTCATTGCGGGGGACGTGGTGGGTACGTGGTGGGTACGAAACGTACCCACCACGTACCCACCAATGGCTATGAGCACATAGGCTGAGAGTTTTGCAAGTGACCACTTAAATTAAAGTTAAAATTTAATTCAAATCCTAAAACAGATTTAAAAAAAACAATTTGAGCCCAGGAGAGCGGAAGTTCATTGCGGGGGACGTGGTGGGTACGTGGTGGGTACGAAACGTACCCACCACGTACCCACCAATGGGTATGAGCACATAGGCCGAGAATTTTGCAAGTTACCACTTAAATTAAAGTTAAAATTTAATTCAAATCCTAAAACAGATTTAAAAAAAACAATTTGAGCCCAGGAGAGCGGACGTTCATTGCGGGGGACGTGGTGGGTACGTGGTGGGTACGAAACGTACCCACCACGTACCCACCAATGGCTATGAGCACATAGGCTGAGAGTTTTGCAAGTGACCACTTAAATTAAAGTTAAAATTTAATTCAAATCCTAAAACAGATTTAAAAAAAACAATTTGAGCCCAGGAGAGTGGAAGTTCATTGCGGGGGACGTGGTGGGTACGTGGTGGGTACGTGGTGGGTACGAAACGTACCCATCACGTACCCACCAATGGGTATGAGCACATAGGCCGAGAATTTTGCAAGTTACCACTTAAATTAAAGTTAAAATTTAATTCAAATCCTAAAACAGATTTAAAAAAAACAATTTGAGCCCAGGAGAGCGGAAGTTCATTGCGGAGGACGTGGTGGGTACGTGGTGGGTACGAAACGTACCCACCACGTACCCACCAATGGGTATGAGCACATAGGGCGAGAGTTTTGCAAGTGACCACTTAAATTAAAGTTAAAATTTAATTCAAATCCTAAAACAGATTTAAAAAAAACAATTTGAGCCCAGGAGAGCGGAAGTTCATTGCGGGGGACGTGGTGGGTACGTGGTGGGTACGAAACGTACCCACCACGTACCCACCAATGGGTATGAGCACATAGGCCGAGAATTTTGCAAGTTACCACTTAAATTAAAGTTAAGATTTAATTCAAATCCTAAAACATATTTAAAAAAAACAATTTGAGCCCAGGAGAGCGGACGTTCATTGCGGGGGACGTGGTGGGTACGTGGTGGGTACGAAACGTACCCACCACGTACCCACCAATGGCTATGAGCACATAGGCTGAGAGTTTTGCAAGTGACCACTTAAATTAAAGTTAAAATTTAATTCAAATCCTAAAACAGATTTAAAAAAAACAATTTGAGCCCAGGAGAGCGGAAGTTCATTGCGGGGGACGTGGTGGGTACGTGGTGGGTACGAAACGTACCCACCACGTACCCACCAATGGGTATGAGCACATAGGCCGAGAATTTTGCAAGTTACCACTTAAATTAAAGTTAAAATTTAATTCAAATCCTAAAACAGATTTAAAAAAAACAATTTGAGCCCAGGAGAGCGGAAGTTCATTGCGGGGGACGTGGTGGGTACGTGGTGGGTACGAAACGTACCCACCACGTACCCACCAATGGGTATGAGCACATAGGCCGAGAGTTTTGCAAGTGACCACTTAAATTAAAGTTAAAATTTAATTCAAATCCTAAAACAGATTTAAAAAAAACAATTTGAGCCCAGGAGAGCGGACGTTCATTGCGGGGGACGTGGTGGGTACGTGGTGGGTACGAAACGTACCCACCACGTACCCACCAATGGGTATGAGCACATAGGCCGAGAATTTTGCAAGTTACCACTTAAATTAAAGTTAAAATTTAATTCAAATCCTAAAACAGATTTAAAAAAAACAATTTGAGCCCAGGAGAGCGGAAGTTCATTGCGGGGGACGTGGTGGGTACGTGGTGGGTACGAAACGTACCCACCACGTACCCACCAATGGCTATGAGCACATAGGCTGAGAGTTTTGCAAGTGACCACTTAAATTCAAGTTAAAATTTAATTCAAATCCTAAAACAGATTTAAAAAAAACAATTTGAGCCCAGGAGAGCGGACGTTCATTGCGGGGGACGTGGTGGGTACGTGGTGGGTACGAAACGTACCCACCACGTACCCACCAATGGGTATGAGCACATAGGCCGAGAGTTTTGCAAGTGACCACTTAAATTAAAGTTAAAATTTAATTCGAATCCTAAAACAGATTTAAAAAAAACAATTTGAGCCCAGGAGAGTGGAAGTTCATTGCGGGGGACGTGGTGGGTACGTGGTGGGTACGTTTCGTACCCACCACGTACCCACCAATGGGTATGAGCACATAGGCCGAGAGTTTTGCAAGTGACCACTTAAATTAAAGTTAAAATTTAATTCGAATCCTAAAACAGATTTAAAAAAAACAATTTGAGCCCAGGAGAGTGGAAGTTCATTGCGGGGGACGTGGTGGGTACGTGGTGGGTACGAAACGTACCCACCACGTACCCACCAATGGGTATGAGCACATAGGCCGAGAATTTTGCAAGTTACCACTTAAATTAAAGTTAAAATTTAATTCAAATCCTAAAACAGATTTAAAAAAAACAATTTGAGCCCTGGAGAGCGGAAGTTCATTGCGGAGGACGTGGTGGGTACGTGGTGGGTACGAAACGTACCCACCACGTACCCACCAATGGGTATGAGCACATAGGCCGAGAGTTTTGCAAGTGACCACTTAAATTAAAGTTAAAATTTAATTCAAATCCTAAAACAGATTTAAAAAAAACAATTTGAGCCCAGGAGAGCGGACGTTCATTGCGGGGGACGTGGTGGGTACGTGGTGGGTACGAAACGTACCCACCACGTACCCACCAATGGGTATGAGCACATAGGCCGAGAGTTTTGCAAGTGACCACTTAAATTAAAGTTAAAATTTAATTCAAATCCTAAAACAGATTTAAAAAAAACAATTTGAGCCCAGGAGAGCGGACGTTCATTGCGGGGGACGTGGTGGGTACGTGGTGGGTACGAAACGTACCCACCACGTACCCACCAATGGGTATGAGCACATAGGCCGAGAATTTTGCAAGTTACCACTTAAATTAAAGTTAAAATTTAATTCAAATCCTAAAACAGATTTAAAAAAAACAATTTGAGCCCAGGAGAGCGGAAGTTCATTGCGGGGGACGTGGTGGGTACGTGGTGGGTACGAAACGTACCCACCACGTACCCACCAATGGCTATGAGCACATAGGCTGAGAGTTTTGCAAGTGACCACTTAAATTAAAGTTAAAATTTAATTCAAATCCTAAAACAGATTTAAAAAAAACAATTTGAGCCCAGGAGAGCGGACGTTCATTGCGGGGGACGTGGTGGGTACGTGGTGGGTACGAAACGTACCCACCACGTACCCACCAATGGGTATGAGCACATAGGCCGAGAGTTTTGCAAGTGACCACTTAAATTAAAGTTAAAATTTAATTCGAATCCTAAAACAGATTTAAAAAAAACAATTTGAGCCCAGGAGAGTGGAAGTTCATTGCGGGGGACGTGGTGGGTACGTGGTGGGTACGTTTCGTACCCACCACGTACCCACCAATGGGTATGAGCACATAGGCCGAGAGTTTTGCAAGTGACCACTTAAATTAAAGTTAAAATTTAATTCGAATCCTAAAACAGATTTAAAAAAAACAATTTGAGCCCAGGAGAGTGGAAGTTCATTGCGGGGGACGTGGTGGGTACGTGGTGGGTACGAAACGTACCCACCACGTACCCACCAATGGGTATGAGCACATAGGCCGAGAATTTTGCAAGTTACCACTTAAATTAAAGTTAAAATTTAATTCAAATCCTAAAACAGATTTAAAAAAAACAATTTGAGCCCTGGAGAGCGGAAGTTCATTGCGGAGGACGTGGTGGGTACGTGGTGGGTACGAAACGTACCCACCACGTACCCACCAATGGGTATGAGCACATAGGCCGAGAGTTTTGCAAGTGACCACTTAAATTAAAGTTAAAATTTAATTCGAATCCTAAAACAGATTTAAAAAAAACAATTTGAGCCCAGGAGAGTGGAAGTTCATTGCGGGGGACGTGGTGGGTACGTGGTGGGTACGTGGTGGGTACGAAACGTACCCACCACGTACCCACCAATGGGTATGAGCACATAGGCCGAGAGTTTTGCAAGTGACCACTTAAATTAAAGTTAAAATTTAATTCGAATCCTAAAACAGATTTAAAAAAAACAATTTGAGCCCAGGAGAGTGGAAGTTCATTGCGGGGGACGTGGTGGGTACGTGGTGGGTACGAAACGTACCCACCACGTACCCACCAATGGGTATGAGCACATAGGCCGAGAATTTTGCAAGTTACCACTTAAATTAAAGTTAAAATTTAATTCAAATCCTAAAACAGATTTAAAAAAAACAATTTGAGCCCAGGAGAGCGGAAGTTCATTGCGGGGGACGTGGTGGGTACGTGGTGGGTACGAAACGTACCCACCACGTACCCACCAATGGGTATGAGCACATAGGCCGAGAGTTTTGCAAGTGACCACTTAAATTAAAGTTAAAATTTAATTCAAATCCTAAAACAGATTTAAAAAAAACAATTTGAGCCCAGGAGAGCGGACGTTCATTGCGGGGGACGTGGTGGGTACGTGGTGGGTACGAAACGTACCCACCACGTACCCACCAATGGGTATGAGCACATAGGCCGAGAATTTTGCAAGTTACCACTTAAATTAAAGTTAAAATTTAATTCAAATCCTAAAACAGATTTAAAAAAAACAATTTGAGCCCAGGAGAGCGGAAGTTCATTGCGGGGGACGTGGTGGGTACGTGGTGGGTACGAAACGTACCCACCACGTACCCACCAATGGCTATGAGCACATAGGCTGAGAGTTTTGCAAGTGACCACTTAAATTAAAGTTAAAATTTAATTCAAATCCTAAAACAGATTTAAAAAAAACAATTTGAGCCCAGGAGAGCGGACGTTCATTGCGGGGGACGTGGTGGGTACGTGGTGGGTACGAAACGTACCCACCACGTACCCACCAATGGGTATGAGCACATAGGCCGAGAGTTTTGCAAGTGACCACTTAAATTAAAGTTAAAATTTAATTCGAATCCTAAAACAGATTTAAAAAAAACAATTTGAGCCCAGGAGAGTGGAAGTTCATTGCGGGGGACGTGGTGGGTACGTGGTGGGTACGTGGTGGGTACGAAACGTACCCACCACGTACCCACCAATGGGTATGAGCACATAGGCCGAGAGTTTTGCAAGTGACCACTTAAATTAAAGTTAAAATTTAATTCAAATCCTAAAACAGATTTAAAAAAAACAATTTGAGCCCAGGAGAGCGGACGTTCATTGCGGGGGACGTGGTGGGTACGTGGTGGGTACGAAACGTACCCACCACGTACCCACCAATGGGTATGAGCACATAGGCCGAGAGTTTTGCAAGTGACCACTTAAATTAAAGTTAAAATTTAATTCGAATCCTAAAACAGATTTAAAAAAAACAATTTGAGCCCAGGAGAGTGGAAGTTCATTGCGGGGGACGTGGTGGGTACGTGGTGGGTACGTGGTGGGTACGAAACGTACCCACCACGTACCCACCAATGGGTATGAGCACATAGGCCGAGAGTTTTGCAAGTGACCACTTAAATTAAAGTTAAAATTTAATTCAAATCCTAAAACAGATTTAAAAAAAACAATTTGAGCCCAGGAGAGCGGACGTTCATTGCGGGGGACGTGGTGGGTACGTGGTGGGTACGAAACGTACCCACCACGTACCCACCAATGGGTATGAGCACATAGGCCGAGAGTTTTGCAAGTGACCACTTAAATTAAAGTTAAAATTTAATTCGAATCCTAAAACAGATTTAAAAAAAACAATTTGAGCCCAGGAGAGTGGAAGTTCATTGCGGGGGACGTGGTGGGTACGTGGTGGGTACGAAACGTACCCACCACGTACCCACCAATGGGTATGAGCACATAGGCCGAGAATTTTGCAAGTTACCACTTAAATTAAAGTTAAAATTTAATTCAAATCCTAAAACAGATTTAAAAAAAACAATTTGAGCCCTGGAGAGCGGAAGTTCATTGCGGAGGACGTGGTGGGTACGTGGTGGGTACGAAACGTACCCACCACGTACCCACCAATGGGTATGAGCACATAGGCCGAGAGTTTTGCAAGTGACCACTTAAATTAAAGTTAAAATTTAATTCGAATCCTAAAACAGATTTAAAAAAAACAATTTGAGCCCAGGAGAGTGGAAGTTCATTGCGGGGGACGTGGTGGGTACGTGGTGGGTACGTGGTGGGTACGAAACGTACCCACCACGTACCCACCAATGGGTATGAGCACATAGGCCGAGAGTTTTGCAAGTGACCACTTAAATTAAAGTTAAAATTTAATTCGAATCCTAAAACAGATTTAAAAAAAACAATTTGAGCCCAGGAGAGTGGAAGTTCATTGCGGGAGACGTGGTGTGTACGTGGTGGGTACGAAACGTACCCACCACGTACCCACCAATGGGTATGAGCACATAGGCCGAGAGTTTTGCAAGTGACCACTTAAATTAAAGTTAAAATTTAATTCGAATCCTAAAACAGATTTAAAAAAAACAATTTGAGCCCAGGAGAGCGGAAGTTCATTGCGGAGGACGTGGTGGGTACGTGGTGGGTACGTGGTGGGTACGAAACGTACCCACCACGTACCCACCAATGGGTATGAGCACATAGGCCGAGAATTTTGCAAGTTACCACTTAAATTAAAGTTAAAATTTAATTCAAATCCTAAAACAGATTTAAAAAAAACAATTTGAGCCCAGGAGAGCGGAAGTTCATTGCGGAGGACGTGGTGGGTACGTGGTGGGTACGAAACGTACCCACCACGTACCCACCAATGGGTATGAGCACATAGGGCGAGAGTTTTGCAAGTGACCACTTAAATTAAAGTTAAAATTTAATTCAAATCCTAAAACAGATTTAAAAAAAACAATTTGAGCCCAGGAGAGCGGAAGTTCATTGCGGGGGACGTGGTGGGTACGTGGTGGGTACGAAACGTACCCACCACGTACCCACCAATGGGTATGAGCACATAGGCCGAGAGTTTTGCAAGTGACCACTTAAATTAAAGTTAAAATTTAATTCAAATCCTAAAACAGATTTAAAAAAAACAATTTGAGCCCAGGAGAGCGTACGTTCATTGCGGGGAACGTGGTGGGTACGTGGTGGGTACGAAACGTACCCACCACGTACCCACCAATGGGTATGAGCACATAGGCCGAGAGTTTTGCAAGTGACCACTTAAATTAAAGTTAAAATTTAATTCAAATCCTAAAACAGATTTAAAAAAAACAATTTGAGCCCAGGAGAGCGGAAGTTCATTGCGGGGGACGTGGTGGGTACGTGGTGGGTACGAAACGTACCCACCACGTACCCACCAATGGCTATGAGCACATAGGCCGAGAGTTTTGCAAGTGACCACTTAAATTAAAGTTAAAATTTAATTCAAATCCTAAAACAGATTTAAAAAAAACAATTTGAGCCCAGGAGAGCGGAAGTTCATTGCGGGGGACGTGGTGGGTACGTGGTGGGTACGAAACGTACCCACCACGTACCCACCAATGGGTATGAGCACATAGGCCGAGAATTTTGCAAGTTACCACTTAAATTAAAGTTAAAATTTAATTCGAATCCTAAAACAGATTTAAAAAAAACAATTTGAGCCCAGGAGAGTGGAAGTTCATTGCGGGGGACGTGGTGGGTACGTGGTGGGTACGAAACGTACCCACCACGTACCCACCAATGGGTATGAGCACATAGACCGAGAGTTTTGCAAGTGACCACTTAAATTAAAGTTAAAATTTAATTCGAATCCTAAAACAGATTTAAAAAAAACAATTTGAGCCCAGGAGAGTGGAAGTTCATTGCGGGGGACGTGGTGGGTACGTGGTGGGTACGAAACGTACCCACCACGTACCCACCAATGGGTATGAGCACATAGGCCGAGAATTTTGCAAGTTACCACTTAAATTAAAGTTAAAATTTAATTCAAATCCTAAAACAGATTTAAAAAAAACAATTTGAGCCCAGGAGAGCGGAAGTTCATTGCGGAGGACGTGGTGGGTACGTGGTGGGTACGAAACGTACCCACCACGTACCCACCAATGGGTATGAGCACATAGGGCGAGAGTTTTGCAAGTGACCACTTAAATTAAAGTTAAAATTTAATTCAAATCCTAAAACAGATTTAAAAAAAACAATTTGAGCCCAGGAGAGCGGAAGTTCATTGCGGGGGACGTGGTGGGTACGTGGTGGGTACGAAACGTACCCACCACGTACCCACCAATGGGTATGAGCACATAGGCCGAGAATTTTGCAAGTTACCACTTAAATTAAAGTTAAAATTTAATTCAAATCCTAAAACAGATTTAAAAAAAACAATTTGAGCCCAGGAGAGCGGAAGTTCATTGCGGGGGACGTGGTGGGTACGTGGTGGGTACGAAACGTACCCACCACGTACCCACCAATGGGTATGAGCACATAGGCCGAGAATTTTGCAAGTTACCACTTAAATTAAAGTTAAAATTTAATTCAAATCCTAAAACAGATTTAAAAAAAACAATTTGAGCCCAGGAGAGCGGAAGTTCATTGCGGGGGACGTGGTGGGTACGTGGTGGGTACGAAACGTACCCACCACGTACCCACCAATGGCTATGAGCACATAGGCCGAGAGTTTTGCAAGTGACCACTTAAATTAAAGTTAAAATTTAATTCAAATCCTAAAACAGATTTAAAAAAAACAATTTGAGCCCAGGAGAGCGGACGTTCATTGCGGGGGACGTGGTGGGTACGTGGTGGGTACGAAACGTACCCACCACGTACCCACCAATGGGTATGAGCACATAGGCCGAGAGTTTTGCAAGTGACCACTTAAATTAAAGTTAAAATTTAATTCAAATCCTAAAACAGATTTAAAAAAAACAATTTGAGCCCAAGAGAGCGGAAGTTCATTGCGGGGGACGTGGTGGGTACGTGGTGGGTACGAAACGTACCCACCACGTACCCACCAATGGGTATGAGCACATAGGCCGAGAATTTTGCAAGTTACCACTTAAATTAAAGTTAAAATTTAATTCAAATCCTAAAACAGATTTAAAAAAAACAATTTGAGCCCAGGAGAGCGGAAGTTCATTGCGGGGGACGTGGTGGGTACGTGGTGGGTACGAAACGTACCCACCACGTACCCACCAATGGGTATGAGCACATAGGCCGAGAGTTTTGCAAGTGACCACTTAAATTAAAGTTAAAATTTAATTCGAATCCTAAAACAGATTTAAAAAAAACAATTTGCGCCCAGGAGAGTGGAAGTTCATTGCGGGGGACGTGGTGGGTACGTGGTGGGTACGAAACGTACCCACCACGTACCCACCAATGGGTATGAGCACATAGGCCGAGAATTTTGCAAGTTACCACTTAAATTAAAGTTAAAATTTAATTCAAATCCTAAAACAGATTTAAAAAAAACAATTTGAGCCCAGGAGAGCGGAAGTTCATTGCGGAGGACGTGGTGGGTACGTGGTGGGTACGAAACGTACCCACCACGTACCCACCAATGGGTATGAGCACATAGGCCGAGAGTTTTGCAAGTGACCACTTAAATTAAAGTTAAAATTTAATTCAAATCCTAAAACAGATTTAAAAAAAACAATTTGAGCCCAGGAGAGCGGACGTTCATTGCGGGGGACGTGGTGGGTACGTGGTGGGTACGAAACGTACCCACCACGTACCCACCAATGGGTATGAGCACATAGGCCGAGAATTTTGCAAGTTACCACTTAAATTAAAGTTAAAATTTAATTAAAATCCTAAAACAGATTTAAAAAAAACAATTTGAGCCCAGGAGAGCGGAAGTTCATTGCGGGGGACGTGGTGGGTACGTGGTGGGTACGAAACGTACCCACCACGTACCCACCAATGGCTATGAGCACATAGGCTGAGAGTTTTGCAAGTGACCACTTAAATTAAAGTTAAAATTTAATTCAAATCCTAAAACAGATTTAAAAAAAACAATTTGAGCCCAGGAGAGTGGAAGTTCATTGCGGGGGACGTGGTGGGTACGTGGTGGGTACGTGGTGGGTACGAAACGTACCCACCACGTACCCACCAATGGGTATGAGCACATAGGCCGAGAGTTTTGCAAGTGACCACTTAAATTAAAGTTAAAATTTAATTCGAATCCTAAAACAGATTTAAAAAAAACAATTTGAGCCCAGGAGAGCGGAAGTTCATTGCGGGGGACGTGGTGGGTACGTGGTGGGTACGAAACGTACCCACCACGTACCCACCAATGGGTATGAGCACATAGGCCGAGAATTTTGCAAGTTACCACTTAAATTAAAGTTAAAATTTAATTCAAATCCTAAAACAGATTTAAAAAAAACAATTTGAGCCCAGGAGAGCGGACGTTCATTGCGGGGGACGTGGTGGGTACGTGGTGGGTACGAAACGTACCCACCACGTACCCACCAATGGCTATGAGCACATAGGCTGAGAGTTTTGCAAGTGACCACTTAAATTAAAGTTAAAATTTAATTCAAATCCTAAAACAGATTTAAAAAAAACAATTTGAGCCCAGGAGAGTGGAAGTTCATTGCGGGGGACGTGGTGGGTACGTGGTGGGTACGTGGTGGGTACGAAACGTACCCATCACGTACCCACCAATGGGTATGAGCACATAGGCCGAGAATTTTGCAAGTTACCACTTAAATTAAAGTTAAAATTTAATTCAAATCCTAAAACAGATTTAAAAAAAACAATTTGAGCCCAGGAGAGCGGAAGTTCATTGCGGAGGACGTGGTGGGTACGTGGTGGGTACGAAACGTACCCACCACGTACCCACCAATGGGTATGAGCACATAGGGCGAGAGTTTTGCAAGTGACCACTTAAATTAAAGTTAAAATTTAATTCAAATCCTAAAACAGATTTAAAA
Source organism: Beris morrisii (assembly GCA_951812415.1). Lineage (NCBI taxonomy): Eukaryota > Metazoa > Arthropoda > Insecta > Diptera > Stratiomyidae > Beris > Beris morrisii. The sequence goes on from OX638311.1 coordinate 25,742,057, forward strand.
AAAACAATTTGAGCCCAGGAGAGCGGAAGTTCATTGCGGGGGACGTGGTGGGTACGTGGTGGGTACGAAACGTACCCACCACGTACCCACCAATGGGTATGAGCACATAGGCCGAGAATTTTGCAAGTTACCACTTAAATTAAAGTTAAAATTTAATTCAAATCCTAAAACATATTTAAAAAAAACAATTTGAGCCCAGGAGAGCGGACGTTCATTGCGGGGGACGTGGTGGGTACGTGGTGGGTACGAAACGTACCCACCACGTACCCACCAATGGCTATGAGCACATAGGCTGAGAGTTTTGCAAGTGACCACTTAAATTAAAGTTAAAATTTAATTCAAATCCTAAAACAGATTTAAAAAAAACAATTTGAGCCCAGGAGAGCGGAAGTTCATTGCGGGGGACGTGGTGGGTACGTGGTGGGTACGAAACGTACCCACCACGTACCCACCAATGGGTATGAGCACATAGGCCGAGAATTTTGCAAGTTACCACTTAAATTAAAGTTAAAATTTAATTCAAATCCTAAAACAGATTTAAAAAAAACAATTTGAGCCCAGGAGAGCGGAAGTTCATTGCGGGGGACGTGGTGGGTACGTGGTGGGTACGAAACGTACCCACCACGTACCCACCAATGGGTATGAGCACATAGGCCGAGAGTTTTGCAAGTGACCACTTAAATTAAAGTTAAAATTTAATTCAAATCCTAAAACAGATTTAAAAAAAACAATTTGAGCCCAGGAGAGCGGACGTTCATTGCGGGGGACGTGGTGGGTACGTGGTGGGTACGAAACGTACCCACCACGCACCCACCAATGGGTATGAGCACATAGGCCGAGAATTTTGCAAGTTACCACTTAAATTAAAGTTAAAATTTAATTCAAATCCTAAAACAGATTTAAAAAAAACAATTTGAGCCCAGGAGAGCGGAAGTTCATTGCGGGGGACGTGGTGGGTACGTGGTGGGTACGAAACGTACCCACCACGTACCCACCAATGGCTATGAGCACATAGGCTGAGAGTTTTGCAAGTGACCACTTAAATTAAAGTTAAAATTTAATTCAAATCCTAAAACAGATTTAAAAAAAACAATTTGAGCCCAGGAGAGCGGACGTTCATTGCGGGGGACGTGGTGAGTACGTGGTGGGTACGAAACGTACCCACCACGTACCCACCAATGGGTATGAGCACATAGGCCGAGAGTTTTGCAAGTGACCACTTAAATTAAAGTTAAAATTTAATTCGAATCCTAAAACAGATTTAAAAAAAACAATTTGAGCCCAGGAGAGTGGAAGTTCATTGCGGGGGACGTGGTGGGTACGTGGTGGGTACGAAACGTACCCACCACGTACCCACCAATGGGTATGAGCACATAGGCCGAGAGTTTTGCAAGTGACCACTTAAATTAAAGTTAAAATTTAATTCGAATCCTAAAACAGATTTAAAAAAAACAATTTGAGCCCAGGAGAGTGGAAGTTCATTGCGGGGGACGTGGTGGGTACGTGGTGGGTACGAAACGTACCCACCACGTACCCACCAATGGGTATGAGCACATAGGCCGAGAATTTTGCAAGTTACCACTTAAATTAAAGTTAAAATTTAATTCAAATCCTAAAACAGATTTAAAAAAAACAATTTGAGCCCAGGAGAGCGGAAGTTCATTGCGGAGGACGTGGTGGGTACGTGGTGGGTACGAAACGTACCCACCACGTACCCACCAATGGGTATGAGCACATAGGCCGAGAGTTTTGCAAGTGACCACTTAAATTAAAGTTAAAATTTAATTCAAATCCTAAAACAGATTTAAAAAAAACAATTTGAGCCCAGGAGAGCGGACGTTCATTGCGGGGGACGTGGTGGGTACGTGGTGGGTACGAAACGTACCCACCACGTACCCACCAATGGGTATGAGCACATAGGCCGAGAATTTTGCAAGTTACCACTTAAATTAAAGTTAAAATTTAATTCAAATCCTAAAACAGATTTAAAAAAAACAATTTGAGCCCAGGAGAGCGGAAGTTCATTGCGGGGGACGTGGTGGGTACGTGGTGGGTACGAAACGTACCCACCACGTACCCACCAATGGGTATGAGCACATAGGCCGAGAGTTTTGCAAGTGACCACTTAAATTAAAGTTAAAATTTAATTCGAATCCTAAAACAGATTTAAAAAAAACAATTTGAGCCCAGGAGAGTGGAAGTTCATTGCGGGGGACGTGGTGGGTACGTGGTGGGTACGTGGTGGGTACGAAACGTACCCACCACGTACCCACCAATGGGTATGAGCACATAGGCCGAGAGTTTTGCAAGTGACCACTTAAATTAAAGTTAAAATTTAATTCGAATCCTAAAACAGATTTAAAAAAAACAATTTGAGCCCAGGAGAGTGGAAGTTCATTGCGGGGGACGTGGTGGGTACGTGGTGGGTACGAAACGTACCCACCACGTACCCACCAATGGGTATGAGCACATAGGCCGAGAGTTTTGCAAGTGACCACTTAAATTAAAGTTAAAATTTAATTCGAATCCTAAAACAGATTTAAAAAAAACAATTTGAGCCCAGGAGAGCGGAAGTTCATTGCGGAGGACGTGGTGGGTACGTGGTGGGTACGTGGTGGGTACGAAACGTACCCACCACGTACCCACCAATGGGTATGAGCACATAGGCCGAGAATTTTGCAAGTTACCACTTAAATTAAAGTTAAAATTTAATTCAAATCCTAAAACAGATTTAAAAAAAACAATTTGAGCCCAGGAGAGCGGAAGTTCATTGCGGAGGACGTGGTGGGTACGTGGTGGGTACGAAACGTACCCACCACGTACCCACCAATGGGTATGAGCACATAGGGCGAGAGTTTTGCAAGTGACCACTTAAATTAAAGTTAAAATTTAATTCAAATCCTAAAACAGATTTAAAAAAAACAATTTGAGCCCAGGAGAGCGGAAGTTCATTGCGGGGGACGTGGTGGGTACGTGGTGGGTACGAAACGTACCCACCACGTACCCACCAATGGGTATGAGCACATAGGCCGAGAGTTTTGCAAGTGACCACTTAAATTAAAGTTAAAATTTAATTCGAATCCTAAAACAGATTTAAAAAAAACAATTTGAGCCCAGGAGAGTGGAAGTTCATTGCGGGGGACGTGGTGGGTACGTGGTGGGTACGAAACGTACCCACCACGTACCCACCAATGGGTATGAGCACATAGGCCGAGAATTTTGCAAGTTACCACTTAAATTAAAGTTAAAATTTAATTCAAATCCTAAAACAGATTTAAAAAAAACAATTTGAGCCCAGGAGAGCGGAAGTTCATTGCGGAGGACGTGGTGGGTACGTGGTGGGTACGAAACGTACCCACCACGTACCCACCAATGGGTATGAGCACATAGGCCGAGAGTTTTGCAAGTTACCACTTAAATTAAAGTTAAAATTTAATTCAAATCCTAAAACAGATTTAAAAAAAACAATTTGAGCCCAGGAGAGCGGAAGTTCATTGCGGGGGACGTGGTGGGTACGTGGTGGGTACGAAACGTACCCACCACGTACCCACCAATGGGTATGAGCACATAGGCCGAGAATTTTGGAAGTTATCACTTAAATTAAAGTTAAAATTTAATTCAAATCCTAAAACAGATTTAAAAAAAACAATTTGAGCCCAGGAGAGCGGACGTTCATTGCGGGGGACGTGGTGGGTACGTGGTGGGTACAAAACGTACCCACCACGTACCCACCAATGGGTATGAGCACATAGGCCGAGAATTTTGCAAGTTACCACTTAAATTAAAGTTAAAATTTAATTCAAATCCTAAAACAGATTTAAAAAAAACAATTTGAGCCCAGGAGAGCGGAAGTTCATTGCGGGGGACGTGGTGGGTACGTGGTGGGTACGAAACGTACCCACCACGTACCCACCAATGGGTATGAGCACATAGGCCGAGAGTTTTGCAAGTGACCACTTAAATTAAAGTTAAAATTTAATTCAAATCCTAAAACAGATTTAAAAAAAACAATTTGAGCCCAGGAGAGCGGACGTTCATTGCGGGGGACGTGGTGGGTACGTGGTGGGTACGAAACGTACCCACCACGTACCCACCAATGGGTATGAGCACATAGGCCGAGAATTTTGCAAGTTACCACTTAAATTAAAGTTAAAATTTAATTCAAATCCTAAAACAGATTTAAAAAAAACAATTTGAGCCCAGGAGAGCGGAAGTTCATTGCGGGGGACGTGGTGGGTACGTGGTGGGTACGAAACGTACCCACCACGTACCCACCAATGGGTATGAGCACATAGGCCGAGAATTTTGCAAGTTACCACTTAAATTAAAGTTAAAATTTAATTCAAATCCTAAAACAGATTTAAAAAAAACAATTTGAGCCCAGGAGAGCGGAAGTTCATTGCGGGGGACGTGGTGGGTACGTGGTGGGTACGAAACGTACCCACCACGTACCCACCAATGGGTATGAGCACATAGGCCGAGAGTTTTGCAAGTGACCACTTAAATTAAAGTTAAAATTTAATTCAAATCCTAAAACAGATTTAAAAAAAACAATTTGAGCCCAGGAGAGCGGAAGTTCATTGCGGGGTACGTGGTGGGTACGAAACGTACCCACCACGTACCCACCAATGGGTATGAGCACATAGGCCGAGAATTTTGCAAGTTACCACTTAAATTAAAGTTAAAATTTAATTCAAATCCTAAAACAGATTTAAAAAAAACAATTTGAGCCCAGGAGAGCGGAAGTTCATTGCGGGGGACGTGGTGGGTACGTGGTGGGTACGAAACGTACCCACCACGTACCCACCAATGGGTATGAGCACATAGGCCGAGAGTTTTGCAAGTGACCACTTAAATTAAAGTTAAAATTTAATTCAAATCCTAAAACAGATTTAAAAAAAACAATTTGAGCCCAGGAGAGCGGAAGTTCATTGCGGGGTACGTGGTGGGTACGAAACGTACCCACCACGTACCCACCAATGGGTATGAGCACATAGGCCGAGAATTTTGCAAGTTACCACTTAAATTAAAGCTAAAATTTAATTCAAATCCTAAAACAGATTTAAAAAAAACAATTTGAGCCCAGGAGAGCGGAAGTTCATTGCGGGGGACGTGGTGGGTACGTGGTGGGTACGAAACGTACCCACCACGTACCCACCAATGGGTATGAGCACATAGGCCGAGAGTTTTGCAAGTGACCACTTAAATTAAAGTTAAAATTTAATTCGAATCCTAAAACAGATTTAAAAAAAACAATTTGAGCCCAGGAGAGTGGAAGTTCATTGCGGGGGACGTGGTGGGTATGAGCACATAGGCCGAGAGTTTTGCAAGTGACCACTTAAATTAAAGTTAAAATTTAATTCGAATCCTAAAACAGATTTAAAAAAAACAATTTGAGCCCAGGAGAGTGGAAGTTCATTGCGGGGGACGTGGTGGGTACGTGGTGGGTACGTGGTGGGTACGAAACGTACCCACCAATGGGTATGAGCACATAGGCCGAGAGTTTTGCAAGTGACCACTTAAATTAAAGTTAAAATTTAATTCGAATCCTAAAACAGATTTAAAAAAAACAATTTGAGCCCAGGAGAGTGGAAGTTCATTGCGGGGGACGTGGTGGGTACGTGGTGGGTACGAAACGTACCCACCACGTACCCACCAATGGGTATGAGCACATAGGCCGAGAGTTTTGCAAGTGACCACTTAAATTAAAGTTAAAATTTAATTCGAATCCTAAAACAGATTTAAAAAAAACAATTTGAGCCCAGGAGAGCGGAAGTTCATTGCGGAGGACGTGGTGGGTACGTGGTGGGTACGTGGTGGGTACGAAACGTACCCACCACGTACCCACCAATGGGTATGAGCACATAGGCCGAGAATTTTGCAAGTTACCACTTAAATTAAAGTTAAAATTTAATTCAAATCCTAAAACAGATTTAAAAAAAACAATTTGAGCCCAGGAGAGCGGAAGTTCATTGCGGAGGACGTGGTGGGTACGTGGTGGGTACGAAACGTACCCACCACGTACCCACCAATGGGTATGAGCACATAGGGCGAGAGTTTTGCAAGTGACCACTTAAATTAAAGTTAAAATTTAATTCAAATCCTAAAACAGATTTAAAAAAAACAATTTGAGCCCAGGAGAGCGGAAGTTCATTGCGGGGGACGTGGTGGGTACGTGGTGGGTACGAAACGTACCCACCACGTACCCACCAATGGGTATGAGCACATAGGCCGAGAGTTTTGCAAGTGACCACTTAAATTAAAGTTAAAATTTAATTCGAATCCTAAAACAGATTTAAAAAAAACAATTTGAGCCCAGGAGAGTGGAAGTTCATTGCGGGGGACGTGGTGGGTACGTGGTGGGTACGTGGTGGGTACGAAACGTACCCACCACGTACCCACCAATGGGTATGAGCACATAGGCCGAGAATTTTGCAAGTTACCACTTAAATTAAAGTTAAAATTTAATTCAAATCCTAAAACAGATTTAAAAAAAACAATTTGAGCCCAGGAGAGCGGAAGTTCATTGCGGAGGACGTGGTGGGTACGTGGTGGGTACGAAACGTACCCACCACGTACCCACCAATGGGTATGAGCACATAGGCCGAGAGTTTTGCAAGTTACCACTTAAATTAAAGTTAAAATTTAATTCAAATCCTAAAACAGATTTAAAAAAAACAATTTGAGCCCAGGAGAGCGGAAGTTCATTGCGGGGGACGTGGTGGGTACGTGGTGGGTACGAAACGTACCCACCACGTACCCACCAATGGGTATGAGCACATAGGCCGAGAATTTTGGAAGTTATCACTTAAATTAAAGTTAAAATTTAATTCAAATCCTAAAACAGATTTAAAAAAAACAATTTGAGCCCAGGAGAGCGGACGTTCATTGCGGGGGACGTGGTGGGTACGTGGTGGGTACAAAACGTACCCACCACGTACCCACCAATGGGTATGAGCACATAGGCCGAGAATTTTGCAAGTTACCACTTAAATTAAAGTTAAAATTTAATTCAAATCCTAAAACAGATTTAAAAAAAACAATTTGAGCCCAGGAGAGCGGAAGTTCATTGCGGGGGACGTGGTGGGTACGTGGTGGGTACGAAACGTACCCACCACGTACCCACCAATGGGTATGAGCACATAGGCTGAGAGTTTTGCAAGTGACCACTTAAATTAAAGTTAAAATTTAATTCAAATCCTAAAACAGATTTAAAAAAAACAATTTGAGCCCAGGAGAGCGGACGTTCATTGCGGGGGACGTGGTGGGTACGTGGTGGGTACGAAACGTACCCACCACGTACCCACCAATGGGTATGAGCACATAGGCCGAGAATTTTGCAAGTTACCACTTAAATTAAAGTTAAAATTTAATTCAAATCCTAAAACAGATTTAAAAAAAACAATTTGAGCCCAGGAGAGCGGAAGTTCATTGCGGGGGACGTGGTGGGTACGTGGTGGGTACGAAACGTACCCACCACGTACCCACCAATGGGTATGAGCACATAGGCCGAGAATTTTGCAAGTTACCACTTAAATTAAAGTTAAAATTTAATTCAAATCCTAAAACAGATTTAAAAAAAACAATTTGAGCCCAGGAGAGCGGAAGTTCATTGCGGGGGACGTGGTGGGTACGTGGTGGGTACGAAACGTACCCACCACGTACCCACCAATGGGTATGAGCACATAGGCCGAGAGTTTTGCAAGTGACCACTTAAATTAAAGTTAAAATTTAATTCAAATCCTAAAACAGATTTAAAAAAAACAATTTGAGCCCAGGAGAGCGGAAGTTCATTGCGGGGTACGTGGTGGGTACGAAACGTACCCACCACGTACCCACCAATGGGTATGAGCACATAGGCCGAGAATTTTGCAAGTTACCACTTAAATTAAAGTTAAAATTTAATTCAAATCCTAAAACAGATTTAAAAAAAACAATTTGAGCCCAGGAGAGCGGAAGTTCATTGCGGGGGACGTGGTGGGTACGTGGTGGGTACGAAACGTACCCACCACGTACCCACCAATGGGTATGAGCACATAGGCCGAGAGTTTTGCAAGTGACCACTTAAATTAAAGTTAAAATTTAATTCAAATCCTAAAACAGATTTAAAAAAAACAATTTGAGCCCAGGAGAGCGGAAGTTCATTGCGGGGTACGTGGTGGGTACGAAACGTACCCACCACGTACCCACCAATGGGTATGAGCACATAGGCCGAGAATTTTGCAAGTTACCACTTAAATTAAAGCTAAAATTTAATTCAAATCCTAAAACAGATTTAAAAAAAACAATTTGAGCCCAGGAGAGCGGAAGTTCATTGCGGGGGACGTGGTGGGTACGTGGTGGGTACGAAACGTACCCACCACGTACCCACCAATGGGTATGAGCACATAGGCCGAGAGTTTTGCAAGTGACCACTTAAATTAAAGTTAAAATTTAATTCGAATCCCAAAACAGATTTAAAAAAAACAATTTGAGCCCAGGAGAGTGGAAGTTCATTGCGGGGGACGTGGTGGGTACGTGGTGGGTACGAAACGTACCCACCACGTACCCACCAATGGGTATGAGCACATAGGCCGAGAGTTTTGCAAGTGACCACTTAAATTAAAGTTAAAATTTAATTCGAATCCTAAAACAGATTTAAAAAAAACAATTTGAGCCCAGGAGAGTGGAAGTTCATTGCGGGGGACGTGGTGGGTACGTGGTGGGTACGTGGTGGGTACGAAACGTACCCACCACGTACCCACCAATGGGTATGAGCACATAGGCCGAGAGTTTTGCAAGTGACCACTTAAATTAAAGTTAAAATTTAATTCGAATCCTAAAACAGATTTAAAAAAAACAATTTGAGCCCAGGAGAGTGGAAGTTTATTGCGGGGGACGTGGTGGGTACGTGGTGGGTACGAAACGTACCCACCACGTACCCACCAATGGGTATGAGCACATAGGCCGAGAGTTTTGCAAGTGACCACTTAAATTAAAGTTAAAATTTAATTCGAATCCTAAAACAGATTTAAAAAAAACAATTTGAGCCCAGGAGAGCGGAAGTTCATTGCGCAGGACGTGGTGGGTACGTGGTGGGTACGTGGTGGGTACGAAACGTACCCACCACGTACCCACCAATGGGTATGAGCACATAGGCCGAGAGTTTTGCAAGTGACCACTTAAATTAAAGTTAAAATTTAATTCAAATCCTAAAACAGATTTAAAAAAAACAATTTGAGCCCAGGAGAGCGGACGTTCATTGCGGGGGACGTGGTGGGTACGTGGTGGGTACGAAACGTACCCACCACGTACCCACCAATGGGTATGAGCACATAGGCTGAGAATTTTGCAAGTTACCACTTAAATTAAAGTTAAAATTTAATTCAAATCCTAAAACAGATTTAAAAAAAACAATTTGAGCCCAGGAGAGCGGAAGTTCATTGCGGGGGACGTGGTGGGTACGTGGTGGGTACGAAACGTACCCACCACGTACCCACCAATGGGTATGAGCACATAGGCCGAGAGTTTTGCAAGTGACCACTTAAATTAAAGTTAAAATTTAATTCAAATCCTAAAACAGATTTAAAAAAAACAATTTGAGCCCAGGAGAGCGGAAGTTCATTGCGGGGTACGTGGTGGGTACGAAACGTACCCACCACGTACCCACCAATGGGTATGAGCACATAGGCCGAGAATTTTGCAAGTTACCACTTAAATTAAAGTTAAAATTTAATTCAAATCCTAAAACAGATTTAAAAAAAACAATTTGAGCCCAGGAGAGCGGAAGTTCATTGCGGGGGACGTGGTGGGTACGAAACGTACCCACCACGTACCCACCAATGGGTATGAGCACATAGGCCGAGAGTTTTGCAAGTGACCACTTAAATTAAAGTTAAAATTTAATTCAAATCCTAAAACAGATTTAAAAAAAACAATTTGAGCCCAGGAGAGCGGAAGTTCATTGCGGGGTACGTGGTGGGTACGAAACGTACCCACCACGTACCCACCAATGGGTATGAGCACATAGGCCGAGAATTTTGCAAGTTACCACTTAAATTAAAGTTAAAATTTAATTCAAATCCTAAAACAGATTTAAAAAAAACAATTTGAGCCCAGGAGAGCGGAAGTTCATTGCGGGGGACGTGGTGGGTACGTGGTGGGTACGAAACGTACCCACCACGTACCCACCAATGGGTATGAGCACATAGGCCGAGAGTTTTGCAAGTGACCACTTAAATTAAAGTTAAAATTTAATTCGAATCCTAAAACAGATTTAAAAAAAACAATTTGAGCCCAGGAGAGTGGAAGTTCATTGCGGGGGACGTGGTGGGTACGTGGTGGGTACGAAACGTACCCACCACGTACCCACCAATGGGTATGAGCACATAGGCCGAGAATTTTGCAAGTTACCACTTAAATTAAAGTTAAAATTTAATTCAAATCCTAAAACAGATTTAAAAAAAACAATTTGAGCCCAGGAGAGCGGAAGTTCATTGCGGGGGACGTGGTGGGTACGAAACGTACCCACCACGTACCCACCAATGGGTATGAGCACATAGGGCGAGAATTTTGCAAGTGACCACTTAAATTAAAGTTAAAATTTAATTCAAATCCTAAAACAGATTTAAAAAAAACAATTTGAGCCCAGGAGAGCGGAAGTTCATTGCGGGGGACGTGGTGGGTACGTGGTGGGTACGAAACGTACCCACCACGTACCCACCAATGGGTATGAGCACATAGGCCGAGAGTTTTGCAAGTGACCACTTAAATTAAAGTTAAAATTTAATTCAAATCCTAAAACAGATTTAAAAAAAACAATTTGAGCCCAGGAGAGCGGAAGTTCATTGCGGGGTACGTGGTGGGTACGAAACGTACCCACCACGTACCCACCAATGGGTATGAGCACATAGGCCGAGAATTTTGCAAGTGACCACTTAAATTAAAGTTAAAATTTAATTCAAATCCTAAAACAGATTTAAAAAAAACAATTTGAGCCCAGGAGAGCGGAAGTTCATTGCGGGGGACGTGGTGGGTACGTGGTGGGTACGAAACGTACCCACCACGTACCCACCAATGGGTATGAGCACATAGGCCGAGAGTTTTGCAAGTGACCACTTAAATTAAAGTTAAAATTTAATTCAAATCCTAAAACAGATTTAAAAAAAACAATTTGAGCCCAGGAGAGCGGAAGTTCATTGCGGGGTACGTGGTGGGTACGAAACGTACCCACCACGTACCCACCAATGGGTATGAGCACATAGGCCGAGAATTTTGCAAGTTACCACTTAAATTAAAGTTAAAATTTAATTCAAATCCTAAAACAGATTTAAAAAAAACAATTTGAGCCCAGGAGAGCGGAAGTTCATTGCGGGGGACGTGGTGGGTACGAAACGTACCCACCACGTACCCACCAATGGGTATGAGCACATAGGCCGAGAGTTTTGCAAGTGACCACTTAAATTAAAGTTAAAATTTAATTCAAATCCTAAAACAGATTTAAAAAAAACAATTTGAGCCCAGGAGAGCGGAAGTTCATTGCGGGGTACGTGGTGGGTACGAAACGTACCCACCACGTACCCACCAATGGGTATGAGCACATAGGCCGAGAATTTTGCAAGTTACCACTTAAATTAAAGTTAAAATTTAATTCAAATCCTAAAACAGATTTAAAAAAAACAATTTGAGCCCAGGAGAGCGGAAGTTCATTGCGGGGGACGTGGTGGGTACGTGGTGGGTACGAAACGTACCCACCACGTACCCACCAATGGGTATGAGCACATAGGCCGAGAGTTTTGCAAGTGACCACTTAAATTAAAGTTAAAATTTAATTCGAATCCTAAAACAGATTTAAAAAAAACAATTTGAGCCCAGGAGAGTGGAAGTTCATTGCGGGGGACGTGGTGGGTACGTGGTGGGTACGAAACGTACCCACCACGTACCCACCAATGGGTATGAGCACATAGGCCGAGAATTTTGCAAGTTACCACTTAAATTAAAGTTAAAATTTAATTCAAATCCTAAAACAGATTTAAAAAAAACAATTTGAGCCCAGGAGAGCGGAAGTTCATTGCGGGGGACGTGGTGGGTACGAAACGTACCCACCACGTACCCACCAATGGGTATGAGCACATAGGGCGAGAATTTTGCAAGTGACCACTTAAATTAAAGTTAAAATTTAATTCAAATCCTAAAACAGATTTAAAAAAAACAATTTGAGCCCAGGAGAGCGGAAGTTCATTGCGGGGGACGTGGTGGGTACGTGGTGGGTACGAAACGTACCCACCACGTACCCACCAATGGGTATGAGCACATAGGCCGAGAGTTTTGCAAGTGACCACTTAAATTAAAGTTAAAATTTAATTCAAATCCTAAAACAGATTTAAAAAAAACAATTTGAGCCCAGGAGAGCGGAAGTTCATTGCGGGGGACGTGGTGGGTACGTGGTGGGTACGAAACGTACCCACCACGTACCCACCAATGGGTATGAGCACATAGGGCGAGAGTTTTGCAAGTGACCACTTAAATTAAAGTTAAAATTTAATTCAAATCCTAAAACAGATTTAAAAAAAACAATTTGAGCCCAGGAGAGCGGAAGTTCATTGCGAAGGACGTGGTGGGTACGTGGTGGGTACGAAACGTACCCACCACGTACCCACCAATGGGTATGAGCACATAGGGCGAGAGTTTTGCAAGTGACCACTTAAATTAAAGTTAAAATTTAATTCAAATCCTAAAACAGATTTAAAAAAAACAATTTGAGCCCAGGAGAGCGGAAGTTCATTGCGGGGGACGTGGTGGGTACGTGGTGGGTACGAAACGTACCCACCACGTACCCACCAATGGGTATGAGCACATAGGCCGAGAATTTTGCAAGTTACCACTTAAATTAAAGTTAAAATTTAATTCAAATCCTAAAACAGATTTAAAAAAAACAATTTGAGCCCAGGAGAGCGGACGTTCATTGCGGGGGACGTGGTGGGTACGTGGTGGGTACAAAACGTACCCACCACGTACCCACCAATGGGTATGAGCACATAGGCCGAGAATTTTGCAAGTTACCACTTAAATTAAAGTTAAAATTTAATTCAAATCCTAAAACAGATTTAAAAAAAACAATTTGAGCCCAGGAGAGCGGAAGTTCATTGCGGGGGACGTGGTGGGTACGTGGTGGGTACGAAACGTACCCACCACGTACCCACCAATGGGTATGAGCACATAGGCCGAGAGTTTTGCAAGTGACCACTTAAATTAAAGTTAAAATTTAATTCAAATCCTAAAACAGATTTAAAAAAAACAATTTGAGCCCAGGAGAGCGGACGTTCATTGCGGGGGACGTGGTGGGTACGTGGTGGGTACGAAACGTACCCACCACGTACCCACCAATGGGTATGAGCACATAGGCTGAGAATTTTGCAAGTTACCACTTAAATTAAAGTTAAAATTTAATTCAAATCCTAAAACAGATTTAAAAAAAACAATTTGAGCCCAGGAGAGCGGAAGTTCATTGCGGGGGACGTGGTGGGTACGTGGTGGGTACGAAACGTACCCACCACGTACCCACCAATGGGTATGAGCACATAGGCCGAGAATTTTGCAAGTTACCACTTAAATTAAAGTTAAAATTTAATTCAAATCCTAAAACAGATTTAAAAAAAACAATTTGAGCCCAGGAGAGCGGAAGTTCATTGCGGGGGACGTGGTGGGTACGTGGTGGGTACGAAACGTACCCACCACGTACCCACCAATGGGTATGAGCACATAGGCCGAGAGTTTTGCAAGTGACCACTTAAATTAAAGTTAAAATTTAATTCAAATCCTAAAACAGATTTAAAAAAAACAATTTGAGCCCAGGAGAGCGGAAGTTCATTGCGGGGTACGTGGTGGGTACGAAACGTACCCACCACGTACCCACCAATGGGTATGAGCACATAGGCCGAGAATTTTGCAAGTGACCACTTAAATTAAAGTTAAAATTTAATTCAAATCCTAAAACAGATTTAAAAAAAACAATTTGAGCCCAGGAGAGCGGAAGTTCATTGCGGGGGACGTGGTGGGTACGTGGTGGGTACGAAACGTACCCACCACGTACCCACCAATGGGTATGAGCACATAGGCCGAGAATTTTGCAAGTTACCACTTAAATTAAAGTTAAAATTTAATTCAAATCCTAAAACAGATTTAAAAAAAACAATTTGAGCCCAGGAGAGCGGACGTTCATTGCGGGGGACGTGGTGGGTACGTGGTGGGTACAAAACGTACCCACCACGTACCCACCAATGGGTATGAGCACATAGGCCGAGAATTTTGCAAGTTACCACTTAAATTAAAGTTAAAATTTAATTCAAATCCTAAAACAGATTTAAAAAAAACAATTTGAGCCCAGGAGAGCGGAAGTTCATTGCGGGGGACGTGGTGGGTACGTGGTGGGTACGAAACGTACCCACCACGTACCCACCAATGGGTATGAGCACATAGGCCGAGAGTTTTGCAAGTGACCACTTAAATTAAAGTTAAAATTTAATTCAAATCCTAAAACAGATTTAAAAAAAACAATTTGAGCCCAGGAGAGCGGAAGTTCATTGCGGGGGACGTGGTGGGTACGTGGTGGGTACGAAACGTACCCACCACGTACCCACCAATGGGTATGAGCACATAGGCCGAGAATTTTGCAAGTTACCACTTAAATTAAAGTTAAAATTTAATTCAAATCCTAAAACAGATTTAAAAAAAACAATTTGAGCCCAGGAGAGCGGAAGTTCATTGCGGGGGACGTGGTGGGTACGTGGTGGGTACGAAACGTACCCACCACGTACCCACCAATGGGTATGAGCACATAGGCCGAGAGTTTTGCAAGTGACCACTTAAATTAAAGTTAAAATTTAATTCAAATCCTAAAACAGATTTAAAAAAAACAATTTGAGCCCAGGAGAGCGGAAGTTCATTGCGGGGTACGTGGTGGGTACGAAACGTACCCACCACGTACCCACCAATGGGTATGAGCACATAGGCCGAGAGTTTTGCAAGTTACCACTTAAATTAAAGTTAAAATTTAATTCAAATCCTAAAACAGATTTAAAAAAAACAATTTGAGCCCAGGAGAGCGGAAGTTCATTGCGGGGGACGTGGTGGGTACGTGGTGGGTACGAAACGTACCCACCACGTACCCACCAATGGGTATGAGCACATAGGCCGAGAGTTTTGCAAGTGACCACTTAAATTAAAGTTAAAATTTAATTCAAATCCTAAAACAGATTTAAAAAAAACAATTTGAGCCCAGGAGAGCGGAAGTTCATTGCGGGGTACGTGGTGGGTACGAAACGTACCCACCACGTACCCACCAATGGGTATGAGCACATAGGCCGAGAATTTTGCAAGTTACCACTTAAATTAAAGTTAAAATTTAATTCAAATCCTAAAACAGATTTAAAAAAAACAATTTGAGCCCAGGAGAGCGGAAGTTCATTGCGGGGGACGTGGTGGGTACGTGGTGGGTACGAAACGTACCCACCACGTACCCACCAATGGGTATGAGCACATAGGCCGAGAGTTTTGCAAGTGACCACTTAAATTAAAGTTAAAATTTAATTCGAATCCTAAAACAGATTTAAAAAAAACAATTTGAGCCCAGGAGAGTGGAAGTTCATTGCGGGGGACGTGGTGGGTACGTGGTGGGTACGAAACGTACCCACCACGTACCCACCAATGGGTATGAGCACATAGGGCGAGAGTTTTGCAAGTGACCACTTAAATTAAAGTTAAAATTTAATTCGAATCCTAAAACAGATTTAAAAAAAACAATTTGAGCCCAGGAGAGTGGAAGTTCATTGCGGGGGACGTGGTGGGTACGTGGTGGGTACGAAACGTACCCACCACGTACCCACCAATGGGTATGAGCACATAGGGCGAGAGTTTTGCAAGTGACCACTTAAATTAAAGTTAAAATTTAATTCAAATCCTAAAACAGATTTAAAAAAAACAATTTGAGCCCAGGAGAGCGGAAGTTCATTGCGGGGGACGTGGTGGGTACGTGGTGGGTACGAAACGTACCCACCACGTACCCACCAATGGGTATGAGCACATAGGCCGAGAGTTTTGCAAGTGACCACTTAAATTAAAGTTAAAATTTAATTCGAATCCTAAAACAGATTTAAAAAAAACAATTTGAGCCCAGGAGAGCGGAAGTTCATTGCGGAGGACGTGGTGGGTACGTGGTGGGTACGTGGTGGGTACGAAACGTACCCACCACGTACCCACCAATGGGTATGAGCACATAGGCCGAGAATTTTGCAAGTTACCACTTAAATTAAAGTTAAAATTTAATTCAAATCCTAAAACAGATTTAAAAAAAACAATTTGAGCCCAGGAGAGCGGAAGTTCATTGCGGAGGACGTGGTGGGTACGTGGTGGGTACGAAACGTACCCACCACGTACCCACCAATGGGTATGAGCACATAGGGCGAGAGTTTTGCAAGTGACCACTTAAATTAAAGTTAAAATTTAATTCAAATCCTAAAACAGATTTAAAAAAAACAATTTGAGCCCAGGAGAGCGGAAGTTCATTGCGGGGACGTGGTGGGTACGTGGTGGGTACGAAACGTACCCACCACGTACCCACCAATGGGTATGAGCACATAGGCCGAGAGTTTTGCAAGTGACCACTTAAATTAAAGTTAAAATTTAATTCGAATCCTAAAACAGATTTAAAAAAAACAATTTGAGCCCAGGAGAGTGGAAGTTCATTGCGGGGGACGTGGTGGGTACGTGGTGGGTACGAAACGTACCCACCACGTACCCACCAATGGGTATGAGCACATAGGCCGAGAGTTTTGCAAGTGACCACTTAAATTAAAGTTAAAATTTAATTCGAATCCTAAAACAGATTTAAAAAAAACAATTTGAGCCCAGGAGAGTGGAAGTTCATTGCGGGGGACGTGGTGGGTACGTGGTGGGTACGAAACGTACCCACCACGTACCCACCAATGGGTATGAGCACATAGGCCGAGAGTTTTGCAAGTGACCACTTAAATTAAAGTTAAAATTTAATTCGAATCCTAAAACAGATTTAAAAAAAACAATTTGAGCCCAGGAGAGCGGAAGTTCATTGCGGAGGACGTGGTGGGTACGTGGTGGGTACGTGGTGGGTACGAAACGTACCCACCACGTACCCACCAATGGGTATGAGCACATAGGCCGAGAATTTTGCAAGTTACCACTTAAATTAAAGTTAAAATTTAATTCAAATCCTAAAACAGATTTAAAAAAAACAATTTGAGCCCAGGAGAGCGGAAGTTCATTGCGGAGGACGTGGTGGGTACGTGGTGGGTACGAAACGTACCCACCACGTACCCACCAATGGGTATGAGCACATAGGGCGAGAGTTTTGCAAGTGACCACTTAAATTAAAGTTAAAATTTAATTCAAATCCTAAAACAGATTTAAAAAAAACAATTTGAGCCCAGGAGAGCGGAAGTTCATTGCGGGGGACGTGGTGGGTACGTGGTGGGTACGAAACGTACCCACCACGTACCCACCAATGGGTATGAGCACATAGGCCGAGAGTTTTGCAAGTGACCACTTAAATTAAAGTTAAAATTTAATTCGAATCCTAAAACAGATTTAAAAAAAACAATTTGAGCCCAGGAGAGTGGAAGTTCATTGCGGGGGACGTGGTGGGTACGTGGTGGGTACGTGGTGGGTACGAAACGTACCCACCACGTACCCACCAATGGGTATGAGCACATAGGGCGAGAGTTTTGCAAGTGACCACTTAAATTAAAGTTAAAATTTAATTCAAATCCTAAAACAGATTTAAAAAAAACAATTTGAGCCCAGGAGAGCGGAAGTTCATTGCGGGGGACGTGGTGGGTACGTGGTGGGTACGAAACGTACCCACCACGTACCCACCAATGGGTATGAGCACATAGGCCGAGAGTTTTGCAAGTGACCACTTAAATTAAAGTTAAAATTTAATTCGAATCCTAAAACAGATTTAAAAAAAACAATTTGAGCCCAGGAGAGCGGAAGTTCATTGCGGAGGACGTGGTGGGTACGTGGTGGGTACGTGGTGGGTACGAAACGTACCCACCACGTACCCACCAATGGGTATGAGCACATAGGCCGAGAATTTTGCAAGTTACCACTTAAATTAAAGTTAAAATTTAATTCAAATCCTAAAACAGATTTAAAAAAAACAATTTGAGCCCAGGAGAGCGGAAGTTCATTGCGGAGGACGTGGTGGGTACGTGGTGGGTACGAAACGTACCCACCACGTACCCACCAATGGGTATGAGCACATAGGGCGAGAGTTTTGCAAGTGACCACTTAAATTAAAGTTAAAATTTAATTCAAATCCTAAAACAGATTTAAAAAAAACAATTTGAGCCCAGGAGAGCGGAAGTTCATTGCGGGGGACGTGGTGGGTACGTGGTGGGTACGAAACGTACCCACCACGTACCCACCAATGGGTATGAGCACATAGGCCGAGAGTTTTGCAAGTGACCACTTAAATTAAAGTTAAAATTTAATTCGAATCCTAAAACAGATTTAAAAAAAACAATTTGAGCCCAGGAGAGTGGAAGTTCATTGCGGGGGACGTGGTGGGTACGTGGTGGGTACGTGGTGGGTACGAAACGTACCCACCACGTACCCACCAATGGGTATGAGCACATAGGCCGAGAGTTTTGCAAGTGACCACTTAAATTAAAGTTAAAATTTAATGCGAATCCTAAAACAGATTTAAAAAAAACAATTTGAGCCCAGGAGAGTGGAAGTTCATTGCGGGGGACGTGGTGGGTACGTGGTGGGTACGAAACGTACCCACCACGTACCCACCAATGGGTATGAGCACATAGGCCGAGAGTTTTGCAAGTGACCACTTAAATTAAAGTTAAAATTTAATTCGAATCCTAAAACAGATTTAAAAAAAACAATTTGAGCCCAGGAGAGCGGAAGTTCATTGCGGAGGACGTGGTGGGTACGTGGTGGGTACGTGGTGGGTACGAAACGTACCCACCACGTACCCACCAATGGGTATGAGCACATAGGCCGAGAATTTTGCAAGTTACCACTTAAATTAAAGTTAAAATTTAATTCAAATCCTAAAACAGATTTAAAAAAAACAATTTGAGCCCAGGAGAGCGGAAGTTCATTGCGGAGGACGTGGTGGGTACGTGGTGGGTACGAAACGTACCCACCACGTACCCACCGATGGGTATGAGCACATAGGGCGAGAGTTTTGCAAGTGACCACTTAAATTAAAGTTAAAATTTAATTCAAATCCTAAAACAGATTTAAAAAAAACAATTTGAGCCCAGGAGAGCGGAAGTTCATTGCGGGGGACGTGGTGGGTACGTGGTGGGTACGAAACGTACCCACCACGTACCCACCAATGGGTATGAGCACATAGGCCGAGAGTTTTGCAAGTGACCACTTAAATTAAAGTTAAAATTTAATTCGAATCCTAAAACAGATTTAAAAAAAACAATTTGAGCCCAGGAGAGTGGAAGTTCATTGCGGGGGACGTGGTGGGTACGTGGTGGGTACGTGGTGGGTACGAAACGTACCCACCACGTACCCACCAATGGGTATGAGCACATAGGCCGAGAGTTTTGCAAGTGACCACTTAAATTAAAGTTAAAATTTAATTCAAATCCTAAAACAGATTTAAAAAAAACAATTTGAGCCCAGGAGAGCGGAAGTTCATTGCGGAGGACGTGGTGGGTACGTGGTGGGTACGAAACGTACCCACCACGTACCCACCAATGGGTATGAGCACATAGGGCGAGAGTTTTGCAAGTGACCACTTAAATTAAAGTTAAAATTTAATTCAAATCCTAAAACAGATTTAAAAAAAACAATTTGAGCCCAGGAGAGCGGAAGTTCATTGCGGGGGACGTGGTGGGTACGTGGTGGGTACGAAACGTACCCACCACGTACCCACCAATGGGTATGAGCACATAGGCCGAGAATTTTGCAAGTTACCATTTAAATTAAAGTTAAAATTTAATTCAAATCCTAAAACAGATTTAAAAAAAACAATTTGAGCCCAGGAGAGCGGACGTTCATTGCGGGGGACGTGGTGGGTACGTGGTGGGTACAAAACGTACCCACCACGTACCCACCAATGGGTATGAGCACATAGGCCGAGAATTTTGCAAGTTACCACTTAAATTAAAGTTAAAATTTAATTCAAATCCTAAAACAGATTTAAAAAAAACAATTTGAGCCCAGGAGAGCGGAAGTTCATTGCGGGGGACGTGGTGGGTACGTGGTGGGTACGAAACGTACCCACCACGTACCCACCAATGGGTATGAGCACATAGGCCGAGAATTTTGCAAGTTACCACTTAAATTAAAGTTAAAATTTAATTCAAATCCTAAAACAGATTTAAAAAAAACAATTTGAGCCCAGGAGAGCGGAAGTTCATTGCGGAGGACGTGGTGGGTACGTGGTGGGTACGAAACGTACCCACCACGTACCCACCAATGGGTATGAGCACATAGGGCGAGAGTTTTGCAAGTGACCACTTAAATTAAAGTTAAAATTTAATTCAAATCCTAAAACAGATTTAAAAAAAACAATTTGAGCCCAGGAGAGCGGAAGTTCATTGCGGGGTACGTGGTGGGTACGAAACGTACCCACCACGTACCCACCAATGGGTATGAGCACATAGGCCGAGAATTTTGCAAGTTACCACTTAAATTAAAGTTAAAATTTAATTCAAATCCTAAAACAGATTTAAAAAAAACAATTTGAGCCCAGGAGAGTGGAAGTTCATTGCGGGGGACGTGGTGGGTACGTGGTGGGTACGAAACGTACCCACCACGTACCCACCAATGGGTATGAGCACATAGGGCGAGAGTTTTGCAAGTGACCACTTAAATTAAAGTTAAAATTTAATTCAAATCCTAAAACAGATTTAAAAAAAACAATTTGAGCCCAGGAGAGCGGAAGTTCATTGCGGAGGACGTGGTGGGTACGTGGTGGGTACGAAACGTACCCACCACGTACCCACCAATGGGTATGAGCACATAGGGCGAGAGTTTTGCAAGTGACCACTTAAATTAAAGTTAAAATTTAATTCAAATCCTAAAACAGATTTAAAAAAAACAATTTGAGCCCAGGAGAGCGGAAGTTCATTGCGGGGGACGTGGTGGGTACGTGGTGGGTACGAAACGTACCCACCACGTACCTACCAATGAATATGAGCACATAGGCCGAGAATTTTGCAAGTTACCACTTAAATTAAAGTTAAAATTTAATTCAAATCCTAAAACAGATTTAAAAAAAACAATTTGAGCCCAGGAGAGCAGAAGTTCATTGCGGAGGACGTGGTGGGTACGTGGTGGGTACGAAACGTACCCACCACGTACCCACCAATGGGTATGAGCACATAGGGCGAGAGTTTTGCAAGTGACCACTTAAATTAAAGTTAAAATTTAATTCAAATCCTAAAACAGATTTAAAAAAAACAATTTGAGCCCAGGAGAGCGGAAGTTCATTGCGGGGGACGTGGTGGGTACGTGGTGGGTACGAAACGTACCCACCACGTACCCACCAATGGGTATGAGCACATAGGCCGAGAGTTTTGCAAGTGACCACTTAAATTAAAGTTAAAATTTAATTCAAATCCTAAAACAGATTTAAAAAAAACAATTTGAGCCCAGGAGAGCGGACGTTCATTGCGGGGGACGTGGTGGGTACGTGGTGGGTACGAAACGTACCCACCACGTACCCACCAATGGGTATGAGCACATAGGCTGAGAATTTTGCAAGTTACCACTTAAATTAAAGTTAAAATTTAATTCAAATCCTAAAACAGATTTAAAAAAAACAATTTGAGCCCAGGAGAGCGGAAGTTCATTGCGGGGGACGTGGTGGGTACGTGGTGGGTACGAAACGTACCCACCACGTACCCACCAATGGGCATGAGCACATAGGCCGAGAGTTTTGCAAGTGACCACTTAAATTAAAGTTAAAATTTAATTCGAATCCTAAAACAGATTTAAAAAAAACAATTTGAGCCCAGGAGAGTGGAAGTTCATTGCGGGGGACGTGGTGGGTACGTGGTGGGTACGAAACGTACCCACCACGTACCCACCAATGGGTATGAGCACATAGGCCGAGAATTTTGCAAGTTACCACTTAAATTAAAGTTAAAATTTAATTCAAATCCTAAAGCAGATTTAAAAAAAACAATTTGAGCCCAGGAGAGCGGAAGTTCATTGCGGAGGACGTGGTGGGTACGTGGTGGGTACGAAACGTACCCACCACGTACCCACCAATGGGTATGAGCACATAGGCCGAGAGTTTTGCAAGTGACCACTTAAATTAAAGTTAAAATTTAATTCAAATCCTAAAACAGATTTAAAAAAAACAATTTGAGCCCAGGAGAGCGGAAGTTCATTGCGGGGTACGTGGTGGGTACGAAACGTACCCACCACGTACCCACCAATGGGTATGAGCACATAGGCCGAGAATTTTGCAAGTTACCACTTAAATTAAAGTTAAAATTTAATTCAAATCCTAAAACAGATTTAAAAAAAACAATTTGAGCCCAGGAGAGCGGAAGTTCATTGCGGGGGACGTGGTGGGTACGAAACGTACCCACCACGTACCCACCAATGGGTATGAGCACATAGGCCGAGAGTTTTGCAAGTGACCACTTAAATTAAAGTTAAAATTTAATTCGAATCCTAAAACAGATTTAAAAAAAACAATTTGAGCCCAGGAGAGTGGAAGTTCATTGCGGGGGACGTGGTGGGTACGTGGTGGGTACGAAACGTACCCACCACGTACCCACCAATGGGTATGAGCACATAGGCCGAGAATTTTGCAAGTTACCACTTAAATTAAAGTTAAAATTTAATTCAAATCCTAAAACAGATTTAAAAAAAACAATTTGAGCCCAGGAGAGCGGAAGTTCATTGCGGGGGACGTGGTGGGTACGTGGTGGGTACGAAACGTACCCACCACGTACCCACCAATGGGTATGAGCACATAGGCCGAGAGTTTTGCAAGTGACCACTTAAATTAAAGTTAAAATTTAATTCAAATCCTAAAACAGATTTAAAAAAAACAATTTGAGCCCAGGAGAGCGGAAGTTCATTGCGGGGGACGTGGTGGGTACGTGGTGGGTACGAAACGTACCCACCACGTACCCACCAATGGGTATGAGCACATAGGCCGAGAGTTTTGCAAGTGACCACTTAAATTAAAGTTAAAATTTAATTCGAATCCTAAAACAGATTTAAAAAAAACAATTTGAGCCCAGGAGAGTGGAAGTTCATTGCGGGGGACGTGGTGGGTACGTGGTGGGTACGAAACGTACCCACCACGTACCCACCAATGGGTATGAGCACATAGGCCGAGAATTTTGCAAGTTACCACTTAAATTAAAGTTAAAATTTAATTCAAATCCTAAAGCAGATTTAAAAAAAACAATTTGAGCCCAGGAGAGCGGAAGTTCATTGCGGAGGACGTGGTGGGTACGTGGTGGGTACGAAACGTACCCACCACGTACCCACCAATGGGTATGAGCACATAGGCCGAGAGTTTTGCAAGTGACCACTTAAATTAAAGTTAAAATTTAATTCAAATCCTAAAACAGATTTAAAAAAAACAATTTGAGCCCAGGAGAGAGGAAGTTCATTGCGGGGGACGTGGTGGGTACGTGGTGGGTACGAAACGTACCCACCACGTACCCACCAATGGGTATGAGCACATAGGCCGAGAATTTTGCAAGTTACCACTTAAATTAAAGTTAAAATTTAATTCAAATCCTAAAACAGATTTAAAAAAAACAATTTGAGCCCAGGAGAGCGGAAGTTCATTGCGGGGGACGTGGTGGGTACGAAACGTACCCACCACGTACCCACCAATGGGTATGAGCACATAGGCCGAGAGTTTTGCAAGTGACCACTTAAATTAAAGTTAAAATTTAATTCGAATCCTAAAACAGATTTAAAAAAAACAATTTGAGCCCAGGAGAGTGGAAGTTCATTGCGGGGGACGTGGTGGGTACGAAACGTACCCACCACGTACCCACCAATGGGTATGAGCACATAGGCCGAGAATTTTGCAAGTTACCACTTAAATTAAAGTTAAAATTTAATTCAAATCCTAAAACAGATTTAAAAAAAACAATTTGAGCCCAGGAGAGCGGAAGTTCATTGCGGGGGACGTGGTGGGTACGTGGTGGGTACGTGGTGGGTACGAAACGTACCCACCACGTACCCACCAATGGGTATGAGCACATAGGCCGAGAGTTTTGCAAGTGACCACTTAAATTAAAGTTAAAATTTAATTCAAATCCTAAAACAGATTTAAAAAAAACAATTTGAGCCCAGGAGAGCGGACGTTCATTGCGGGGGACGTGGTGGGTACGTGGTGGGTACGAAACGTACCCACCACGTACCCACCAATGGGTATGAGCACATAGGGCGAGAGTTTTGCAAGTGACCACTTAAATTAAAGTTAAAATTTAATTCAAATCCTAAAACAGATTTAAAAAAAACAATTTGAGCCCAGGAGAGCGGAAGTTCATTGCGGGGGACGTGGTGGGTACGTGGTGGGTACGAAACGTACCTACCACGTACCCACCAATGGGTATGAGCACATAGGCCGAGAATTTTGCAAGTTACCACTTAAATTAAAGTTAAAATGTAATTCAAATCCTAAAACAGATTTAAAAAAAACAATTTGAGCCCAGGAGAGCGGAAGTTCATTGCGGGGGACGTGGTGGGTACGTGGTGGGTACGAAACGTACCCACCACGTACCCACCAATGGGTATGAGCACATAGGCCGAGAGTTTTGCAAGTGACCACTTAAATTAAAGTTAAAATTTAATTCGAATCCTAAAACAGATTTAAAAAAAACAATTTGAGCCCAGGAGAGTGGAAGTTCATTGCGGGGGACGTGGTGGGTACGTGGTGGGTACGTGGTGGGTACGAAACGTACCCACCACGTACCCACCAATGGGTATGAGCACATAGGCCGAGAGTTTTGCAAGTTACCACTTAAATTAAAGTTAAAATTTAATTCAAATCCTAAAACAGATTTAAAAAAAACAATTTGAGCCCAGGAGAGCGGAAGTTCATTGCGGAGGACGTGGTGGGTACGTGGTGGGTACGAAACGTACCCACCACGTACCCACCAATGGGTATGAGCACATAGGCCGAGAGTTTTGCAAGTGACCACTTAAATTAAAGTTAAAATTTAATTCGAATCCTAAAACAGATTTAAAAAAAACAATTTGAGCCCAGGAGAGTGGAAGTTCATTGCGGGGGACGTGGTGGGTACGTGGTGGGTACGAAACGTACCCACCACGTACCCACCAATGGGTATGAGCACATAGGCCGAGAATTTTGCAAGTTACCACTTAAATTAAAGTTAAAATTTAATTCAAATCCTAAAACAGATTTAAAAAAAACAATTTGAGCCCAGGAGAGCGGAAGTTCATTGCGGAGGACGTGGTGGGTACGTGGTGGGTACGAAACGTACCCACCACGTACCCACCAATGGGTATGAGCACATAGGGCGAGAGTTTTGCAAGTGACCACTTAAATTAAAGTTAAAATTTAATTCAAATCCTAAAACAGATTTAAAAAAAACAATTTGAGCCCAGGAGAGCGGAAGTTCATTGCGGGGGACGTGGTGGGTACGTGGTGGGTACGAAACGTACCCACCACGTACCCACCAATGGGTATGAGCACATAGGCCGAGAATTTTGCAAGTTACCACTTAAATTAAAGTTAAAATTTAATTCAAATCCTAAAACAGATTTAAAAAAAACAATTTGAGCCCAGGAGAGCGGAAGTTCATTGCGGGGGACGTGGTGGGTACGTGGTGGGTACAAAACGTACCCACCACGTACCCACCAATGGGTATGAGCACATAGGCCGAGAATTTTGCAAGTTACCACTTAAATTAAAGTTAAAATTTAATTCAAATCCTAAAACAGATTTAAAAAAAACAATTTGAGCCCAGGAGAGCGGAAGTTCATTGCGGGGGACGTGGTGGGTACGTGGTGGGTACGAAACGTACCCACCACGTACCCACCAATGGGTATGAGCACATAGGCCGAGAGTTTTGCAAGTGACCACTTAAATTAAAGTTAAAATTTAATTCAAATCCTAAAACAGATTTAAAAAAAAAAATTTGAGCCCAGGAGAGCGGACGTTCATTGCGGGGGACGTGGTGGGTACGTGGTGGGTACGAAACGTACCCACCACGTACCCACCAATGGGTATGAGCACATAGGCCGAGAATTTTGCAAGTTACCACTTAAATTAAAGTTAAAATTTAATTCAAATCCTAAAACAGATTTAAAAAAAACAATTTGAGCCCAGGAGAGCGGAAGTTCATTGCGGGGGACGTGGTGGGTACGTGGTGGGTACGAAACGTACCCACCACGTACCCACAATGGGTATGAGCACATAGGCCGAGAATTTTGCAAGTTACCACTTAAATTAAAGTTAAAATTTAATTCAAATCCTAAAACAGATTTAAAAAAAACAATTTGAGCCCAGGAGAGCGGAAGTTCATTGCGGGGGACGTGGTGGGTACGTGGTGGGTACGAAACGTACCCACCACGTACCCACCAATGGGTATGAGCACATAGGCCGAGAGTTTTGCAAGTGACCACTTAAATTAAAGTTAAAATTTAATTCAAATCCTAAAACAGATTTAAAAAAAACAATTTGAGCCCAGGAGAGTGGAAGTTCATTGCGGGGGACGTGGTGGGTACGTGGTGGGTACGAAACGTACCCACCACGTACCCACCAATGGGTATGAGCACATAGGCCGAGAGTTTTGCAAGTGACCACTTAAATTAAAGTTAAAATTTAATTCGAATCCTAAAACAGATTTAAAAAAAAATATTTGAGCCCAGGAGAGTGGAAGTTCATTGCGGGGGACGTGGTGGGTACGTGGTGGGTACGAAACGTACCCACCACGTACCCACCAATGGGTATGAGCACATAGGCCCAGAATTTTGCAAGTTACCACTTAAATTAAAGTTAAAATTTAATTCAAATCCTAAAACAGATTTAAAAAAAACAATTTGAGCCCAGGAGAGCGGAAGTTCATTGCGGGGGACGTGGTGGGTACGTGGTGGGTACGAAACGTACCCACCACGTACCCACCAATGGGTATGAGCACATAGGCCGAGAGTTTTGCAAGTGACCACTTAAATTAAAGTTAAAATTTAATTCAAATCCTAAAACAGATTTAAAAAAAACAATTTGAGCCCAGGAGAGCGGAAGTTCATTGCGGGGTACGTGGTGGGTACGAAACGTACCCACCAATGGGTATGAGCACATAGGCCGAGAATTTTGCAAGTTACCACTTAAATTAAAGTTAAAATTTAATTCAAATCCTAAAACAGATTTAAAAAAAACAATTTGAGCCCAGGAGAGCGGAAGTTCATTGCGGGGGACGTGGTGGGTACGTGGTGGGTACGAAACGTACCCACCACGTACCCACCAATGGGTATGAGCACATAGGCCGAGAATTTTGCAAGTTACCACTTAAATTAAAGTTAAAATTTAATTCAAATCCTAAAACAGATTTAAAAAAAACAATTTGAGCCCAGGAGAGCGGAAGTTCATTGCGGGGGACGTGGTGGGTACGAAACGTACCCACCACGTACCCACCAATGGGTATGAGCACATAGGCCGAGAATTTTGCAAGTGACCACTTAAATTAAAGTTAAAATTTAATTCAAATCCTAAAACAGATTTAAAAAAAACAATTTGAGCCCAGGAGAGCGGAAGTTCATTGCGGGGGACGTGGTGGGTACGTGGTGGGTACGAAACGTACCCACCACGTACCCACCAATGGGTATGAGCACATAGGCCGAGAGTTTTGCAAGTGACCACTTAAATTAAAGTTAAAATTTAATTCAAATCCTAAAACAGATTTAAAAAAAACAATTTGAGCCCAGGAGAGCGGAAGTTCATTGCGGGGTACGTGGTGGGTACGAAACGTACCCACCACGTACCCACCAATGGGTATGAGCACATAGGCCTAGAATTTTGCAAGTTACCACTTAAATTAAAGTTAAAATTTAATTCAAATCCTAAAACAGATTTAAAAAAAACAATTTGAGCCCAGGAGAGCGGAAGTTCATTGCGGGGGACGTGGTGGGTACGTGGTGGGTACGAAACGTACCCACCACGTACCCACCAATGGGTATGAGCACATAGGCCGAGAATTTTGCAAGTTACCACTTAAATTAAAGTTAAAATTTAATTCAAATCCTAAAACAGATTTAAAAAAAACAATTTGAGCCCAGGAGAGCGGAAGTTCATTGCGGGGGACGTGGTGGGTACGTGGTGGGTACGAAACGTACCCACCACGTACCCACCAATGGGTATGAGCACATAGGCCGAGAATTTTGCAAGTGACCACTTAAATTAAAGTTAAAATTTAATTCAAATCCTAAAACAGATTTAAAAAAAACAATTTGAGCCCAGGAGAGCGGAAGTTCATTGCGGGGGACGTGGTGGGTACGTGGTGGGTACGAAACGTACCCACCACGTACCCACCAATGGGTATGAGCACATAGGCCGAGAATTTTGCAAGTGACCACTTAAATTAAAGTTAAAATTTAATTCAAATCCTAAAACAGATTTAAAAAAAACAATTTGAGCCCAGGAGAGCGGACGTTCATTGCGGGGGACGTGGTGGGTACGTGGTGGGTACGAAACGTACCCACCACGTACCCACCAATGGGTATGAGCACATAGGCCGAGAATTTTGCAAGTTACCACTTAAATTAAAGTTAAAATTTAATTCAAATCCTAAAACAGATTTAAAAAAAACAATTTGAGCCCAGGAGAGCGGAAGTTCATTGCGGGGGACGTGGTGGGTACGTGGTGGGTACGAAACGTACCCACCACGTACCCACCAATGGGTATGAGCACATAGGCCGAGAATTTTGCAAGTGACCACTTAAATTAAAGTTAAAATTTAATTCAAATCCTAAAACAGATTTAAAAAAAACAATTTGAGCCCAGGAGAGCGGACGTTCATTGCGGGGGACGTGGTGGGTACGTGGTGGGTACGAAACGTACCCACCACGTACCCACCAATGGGTATGAGCACATAGGCCGAGAATTTTGCAAGTTACCACTTAAATTAAAGTTAAAATTTAATTCAAATCCTAAAACAGATTTAAAAAAAACAATTTGAGCCCAGGAGAGCGGAAGTTCATTGCGGGGGACGTGGTGGGTACGTGGTGGGTACAAAACGTACCCACCACGTACCCACCAATGGGTATGAGCACATAGGCCGAGAATTTTGCAAGTTACCACTTAAATTAAAGTTAAAATTTAATTCAAATCCTAAAACAGATTTAAAAAAAAACAATTTGAGCCCAGGAGAGCGGAAGTTCATTGCGGGGGACGTGGTGGGTACGTGGTGGGTACGAAACGTACCCACCACGTACCCACCAATGGGTATGAGCACATAGGCCGAGAATTTTGCAAGTTACCACTTAAATTAAAGTTAAAATTTAATTCAAATCCTAAAACAGATTTAAAAAAAACAATTTGAGCCCAGGAGAGCGGAAGTTCATTGCGGGGGACGTGGTGGGTACGTGGTGGGTACGAAACGTACCCACCACGTACCCACCAATGGGTATGAGCACATAGGCCGAGAATTTTGCAAGTTACCACTTAAATTAAAGTTAAAATTTAATTCAAATCCTAAAACAGATTTAAAAAAAACAATTTGAGCCCAGGAGAGCGGAAGTTCATTGCGGGGGACGTGGTGGGTACGTGGTGGGTACGAAACGTACCCACCACGTACCCACCAATGGGTATGAGCACATAGGCCGAGAATTTTGCAAGTTACCACTTAAATTAAAGTTAAAATTTAATTCAAATCCTAAAACAGATTTAAAAAAAACAATTTGAGCCCAGGAGAGCGGAAGTTCATTGCGGGGGACGTGGTGGGTACGTGGTGGGTACGAAACGTACCCACCACGTACCCACCAATGGGTATGAGCACATAGGCCGAGAATTTTGCAAGTTACCACTTAAATTAAAGTTAAAATTTAATTCAAATCCTAAAACAGATTTAAAAAAAACAATTTGAGCCCAGGAGAGCGGAAGTTCATTGCGGGGGACGTGGTGGGTACGTGGTGGGTACGAAACGTACCCACCACGTACCCACCAATGGGTATGAGCACATAGGCCGAGAATTTTGCAAGTTACCACTTAAATTAAAGTTAAAATTTAATTCAAATCCTAAAACAGATTTAAAAAAAACAATTTGAGCCCAGGAGAGCGGAAGTTTATTGCGGGGGACGTGGTGGGTACGTGGTGGGTACGAAACGTACCCACCACGTACCCACCAATGGGTATGAGCACATAGGCCGAGAGTTTTGCAAGTGACCACTTAAATTAAAGTTAAAATTTAATTCGAATCCTAAAACAGATTTAAAAAAAACAATTTGAGCCCAGGAGAGTGGAAGTTCATTGCGGGGGACGTGGTGGGTACGTGGTGGGTACGAAACGTACCCACCACGTACCCACCAATGGGTATGAGCACATAGGCCGAGAATTTTGCAAGTTACCACTTAAATTAAAGTTAAAATTTAATTCAAATCCTAAAACAGATTTAAAAAAAACAATTTGAGCCCAGGAGAGCGGAAGTTCATTGCGGGGGACGTGGTGGGTACGTGGTGGGTACGAAACGTACCCACCACGTACCCACCAATGGGTATGAGCACATAGGCCGAGAGTTTTGCAAGTGACCACTTAAATTAAAGTTAAAATTTAATTCGAATCCTAAAACAGATTTAAAAAAAACAATTTGAGCCCAGGAGAGTGGAAGTTCATTGACGGGGGACGTGGTGGGTACGAAACGTACCAACCACGTACCCACCAATGGGTATGAGCACATAGGCCGAGAATTTTGCAAGTTACCACTTAAATTAAAGTTAAAATTTAATTCAAATCCTAAAACAGATTTAAAAAAAACAATTTGAGCCCAGGAGAGCGGAAGTTCATTGCGGGGGACGTGGTGGGTACGTGGTGGGTACGAAACGTACCCACCACGTACCCACCAATGGGTATGAGCACATAGGCCGAGAATTTTGCAAGTTACCACTTAAATTAAAGTTAAAATTTAATTCAAATCCTAAAACAGATTTAAAAAAAACAATTTGAGCCCAGCAGAGCGGACGTTCATTGCGGGGGACGTGGTGGGTACGTGGTGGGTACGAAACGTACCCACCACGTACCCACCAATGGGTATGAGCACATAGGCCGAGAATTTTGCAAGTTACCACTTAAATTAAAGTTAAAATTTAATTCAAATCCTAAAACAGATTTAAAAAAAACAATTTGAGCCCAGGAGAGCGGAAGTTCATTGCGGGGGACGTGGTGGGTACGTGGTGGGTACGAAACGTACCCACCACGTACCCACCAATGGGTATGAGCACATAGGCCGAGAATTTTGCAAGTTACCACTTAAATTAAAGTTAAAATTTAATTCAAATCCTAAAACAGATTTAAAAAAAACAATTTGAGCCCAGGAGAGCGGAAGTTCATTGCGGGGGACGTGGTGGGTACGAAACGTACCCACCACGTACCCACCAATGGGTATGAGCACATAGGCCGAGAATTTTGCAAGTGACCACTTAAATTAAAGTTAAAATTTAATTCAAATCCTAAAACAGATTTAAAAAAAACAATTTGAGCCCAGGAGAGCGGACGTTCATTGCGGGGGACGTGGTGGGTACGAAACGTACCCACCACGTACCCACCAATGGGTATGAGCACATAGGCCGAGAGTTTTGCAAGTGACCACTTAAATTAAAGTTAAAATTTAATTCAAATCCTAAAACAGATTTAAAAAAAACAATTTGAGCCCATGAGAGCGGAAGTTCATTGCGGGGTACGTGGTGGGTACGAAACGTACCCACCACGTACCCACCAATGGGTATGAGCACATAGGCCGAGAATTTTGCAAGTTACCACTTAAATTAAAGTTAAAATTTAATTCAAATCCTAAAACAGATTTAAAAAAAACAATTTGAGCCCAGGAGAGCGGAAGTTCATTGCGGGGGACGTGGTGGGTACGAAACGTACCCACCACGTACCCACCAATGGGTATGAGCACATAGGCCGAGAGTTTTGCAAGTGACCACTTAAATTAAAGTTAAAATTTAATTCAAATCCTAAAACAGATTTAAAAAAAACAATTTGAGCCCAGGAGAGCGGAAGTTCATTGCGGGGTACGTGGTGGGTACGAAACGTACCCACCACGTACCCACCAATGGGTATGAGCACATAGGCCGAGAATTTTGCAAGTTACCACTTAAATTAAAGTTAAAATTTAATTCAAATCCTAAAACAGATTTAAAAAAAACAATTTGAGCCCAGGAGAGCTGAAGTTCATTGTGGGGGACGTGGTGGGTATGAGCACATAGGCCGAGAATTTTGCAAGTTACCACTTAAATTAAAGTTAAAATTTAATTCAAATCCTAAAACAGATTTAAAAAAAACAATTTGAGCCCAGGAGAGCGGAAGTTCATTGCGGGGGACGTGGTGGGTACGTGGTGGGTACGAAACGTACCCACCACGTACCCACCAATGGGTATGAGCACATAGGCCGAGAATTTTGCAAGTGACCACTTAAATTAAAGTTAAAATTTAATTCAAATACTAAAACAGATTTAAAAAAAACAATTTGAGCCCAGGAGAGCGGACGTTCATTGCGGGGGATGTGGTGGGTACGTGGTGGGTACGAAACGTACCCACCACGTACCCACCAATGGGTATGAGCACATAGGCCGAGAATTTTGCAAGTTACCACTTAAATTAAAGTTAAAATTTTAATTCATATATTAAAACAGATTTAAAAAAAATAATTTGAGCCCAGGAGAGCGGAAGTTTATTGCGGGGGACGTGGTGGGTACGTGGTGGGTACGAAACGTACCCACCACGTACCCACCAATGGGTATGAGCACATAGGCCGAGAATTTTGCAAGTTACCACTTAAATTAAAGTTAAAATTTAATTCAAATTCTAAAACAGATTTAAAAAAAACAATTTGAGCCCAGGAGAGCGGAAGTTCATTGCGGGGGACGTGGTGGGTACGTGGTGGGTACGAAACGTACCCACCACGTACCCACCAATGGGTATGAGCACATAGGCCGAGAATTTTGCAAGTTACCACTTAAATTAAAGTTAAAATTTAATTCAAATCCTAAAACAGATTTAAAAAAAACAATTTGAGCCCAGGAGAGCGGAAGTTCATTGCGGGGGACGTGGTGGGTACGTGGTGGGTACGAAACGTACCCACCACGTACCCACCAATGGGTATGAGCACATAGGCCGAGAATTTTGCAAGTTACCACTTAAATTAAAGTTAAAATTTAATTCAAATTCTAAAACAGATTTAAAAAAAACAATTTGAGCCCAGGAGAGTGGAAGTTCATTGCGGGGGACGTGGTGGGTACGTGGTGGGTACGAAACGTACCCACCACGTACCCACCAATGGGTATGAGCACATAGGCCGAGAATTTTGCAAGTTACCACTTAAATTAAAGTTAAAATTTAATTCAAATCCTAAAACAGATTTAAAAAAAACAATTTGAGCCCAGGAGAGCGGAAGTTCATTGCGGGGGACGTGGTGGGTACGTGGTGGGTACGAAACGTACCCACCACGTACCCACCAATTGGTATGAGCACATAGGCCGAGAATTTTGCAAGTGACCACTTAAATTAAAGTTAAAATTTAATTCAAATCCTAAAACAGATTTAAAAAAAACAATTTGAGCCCAGGAGAGCGGACGTTCATTGCGGGGGACGCGGTGGGTACGAAACGTACCCACCACGTACCCACCAATGGGTATGAGCACATAGGCCGAGAATTTTGCAAGTTACCACTTAAATTAAAGTTAAAATTTAATTCAAATCCTAAAACAGATTTAAAAAAAACAATTTGAGCCCAGGAGAGCGGAAGTTCATTGCGGGGGACGTGGTGGGTACGTGGTGGGTACGAAACGTACCCACCACGTACCCACCAATGGGTATGAGCACATAGGCCGAGAATTTTGCAAGTTACCACTTAAATTAAAGTTAAAATTTAATTCAAATCCTAAAACAGATTTAAAAAAAACAATTTGAGCCCAGGAGAGCGGAAGTTCATTGCGGGGGACGTGGTGGGTACGTGGTGGGTACGAAACGTACCCACCACGTACCCACCAATGGGTATGAGCACATAGGCCGAGAATTTTGCAAGTTACCACTTAAATTAAAGTTAAAATTTAATTCAAATCCTAAAACAGATTTAAAAAAAACAATTTGAGCCCAGCAGAGCGGACGTTCATTGCGGGGGACGTGGTGGGTACGTGGTGGGTACGAAACGTACCCACCACGTACCCACCAATGGGTATGAGCACATAGGCCGAGAATTTTGCAAGTTACCACTTAAATTAAAGTTAAAATTTAATTCAAATTCTAAAACAGATTTAAAAAAAACAATTTGAGCCCAGGAGAGTGGAAGTTCATTGCGGGGGACGTGGTGGGTACGTGGTGGGTACGAAACGTACCCACCACGTACCCACCAATGGGTATGAGCACATAGGCCGAGAATTTTGCAAGTTACCACTTAAATTAAAGTTAAAATTTAATTCAAATTCTAAAACAGATTTAAAAAAAACAATTTGAGCCCAGGAGAGTGGAAGTTCATTGCGGGGGACGTGGTGGGTACGTGGTGGGTACGAAACGTACCCACCACGTACCCACCAATGGGTATGAGCACATAGGCCGAGAATTTTGCAAGTTACCACTTAAATTAAAGTTAAAATTTAATTCAAATCCTAAAACAGATTTAAAAAAAACAATTTGAGCCCAGCAGAGCGGACGTTCATTGCGGGGGACGTGGTGGGTACGTGGTGGGTACGAAACGTACCCACCACGTACCCACCAATGGGTATGAGCACATAGGCCGAGAATTTTGCAAGTTACCACTTAAATTAAAGTTAAAATTTAATTCAAATCCTAAAACAGATTTAAAAAAAACAATTTGAGCCCAGGAGAGCGGAAGTTCATTGCGGGGGACGTGGTGGGTACGTGGTGGGTACGAAACGTACCCACCACGTACCCACCAATGGGTATGAGCACATAGGCCGAGAATTTTGCAAGTTACCACTTAAATTAAAGTTAAAATTTAATTCAAATCCTAAAACAGATTTAAAAAAAACAATTTGAGCCCAGGAGAGCGGAAGTTCATTGCGGGGGACGTGGTGGGTACGTGGTGGGTACGAAACGTACCCACCACGTACCCACCAATGGGTATGAGCACATAGGCCGAGAATTTTGCAAGTTACCACTTAAATTAAAGTTAAAATTTAATTCAAATCCTAAAACAGATTTAAAAAAAACAATTTGAGCCCAGGAGAGCGGAAGTTCATTGCGGGGGACGTGGTGGGTACGAAACGTACCCACCACGTACCCACCAATGGGTATGAGCACATAGGCCGAGAATTTTGCAAGTGACCACTTAAATTAAAGTTAAAATTTAATTCAAATCCTAAAACAGATTTAAAAAAAACAATTTGAGCCCAGGAGAGCGGACGTTCATTGCGGGGGACGTGGTGGGTACGAAACGTACCCACCACGTACCCACCAATGGGTATGAGCACATAGGCCGAGAGTTTTGCAAGTGACCACTTAAATTAAAGTTAAAATTTAATTCAAATCCTAAAACAGATTTAAAAAAAACAATTTGAGCCCAGGAGAGCGGAAGTTCATTGCGGGGTACGTGGTGGGTACGAAACGTACCCACCACGTACCCACCAATGGGTATGAGCACATAGGCCGAGAATTTTGCAAGTTACCACTTAAATTAAAGTTAAAATTTAATTCAAATCCTAAAACAGAGTTAAAAAAAACAATTTGAGCCCAGGAGAGCGGAAGTTCATTGCGGGGGACGTGGTGGGTACGAAACGTACCCACCACGTACCCACCAATGGGTATGAGCACATAGGCCGAGAGTTTTGCAAGTGACCACTTAAATTAAAGTTAAAATTTAATTCAAATCCTAAAACAGATTTAAAAAAAACAATTTGAGCCCAGGAGAGCGGAAGTTCATTGCGGGGTACGTGGTGGGTACGAAACGTACCCACCACGTACCCACCAATGGGTATGAGCACATAGGCCGAGAATTTTGCAAGTTACCACTTAAATTAAAGTTAAAATTTAATTCAAATCCTAAAACAGATTTAAAAAAAACAATTTGAGCCCAGGAGAGCGGAAGTTCATTGTGGGGGACGTGGTGGGTACGTGGTGGGTACGAAACGTACCCACCACGTACCCACCAATGGGTATGAGCACATAGGCCGAGAATTTTGCAAGTGACCACTTAAATTAAAGTTAAAATTTAATTCAAATCCTAAAACAGATTTAAAAAAAACAATTTGAGCCCAGGAGAGCGGAAGTTCATTGCGGGGGACGTGGTGGGTACGTGGTGGGTACGAAACGTACCCACCACGTACCCACCAATGGGTATGAGCACATAGGCCGAGAATTTTGCAAGTTAACACTTAAATTAAAGTTAAAATTTAATTCAAATCCTAAAACAGATTTAAAAAAAACAATTTGAGCCCAGGAGAGCGGAAGTTCATTGCGGGGGACGTGGTGGGTACGTGGTGGGTACGAAACGTACCCACCACGTACCCACCAATGGGTATGAGCACATAGGCCGAGAATTTTGCAAGTGACCACTTAAATTAAAGTTAAAATTTAATTCAAATCCTAAAACAGATTTAAAAAAAACAATTTGAGCCCAGGAGAGCGGACGTTCATTGCGGGGGACGTGGTGGGTACGTGGTGGGTACGAAACGTACCCACCACGTACCCACCAATGGGTATGAGCACATAGGCCGAGAATTTTGCAAGTTACCACTTAAATTAAAGTTAAAATTTAATTCATATATTAAAACAGATTTAAAAAAAACAATTTGAGCCCAGGAGAGCGGAAGTTCATTGCGGGGGACGTGGTGGGTACGTGGTGGGTACGAAACGTACCCACCACGTACCCACCAATGGGTATGAGCACATAGGCCGAGAATTTTGCAAGTTACCACTTAAATTAAAGTTAAAATTTAATTCAAATCCTAAAACAGATTTAAAAAAAACAATTTGAGCCCAGGAGAGCGGAAGTTCATTGCGGGGGACGTGGTGGGTACGTGGTGGGTACGAAACGTACCCACCACGTACCCACCAATGGGTATGAGCACATAGGCCGAGAATTTTGCAAGTGACCACTTAAATTAAAGTTAAAATTTAATTCAAATCCTAAAACAGATTTAAAAAAAACAATTTGAGCCCAGGAGAGCGGACGTTCATTGCGGGGAACGTGGTGGGTACGAAACGTACCCACCACGTACCCACCAATGGGTATGAGCACATAGGCCGAGAATTTTGCAAGTTACCACTTAAATTAAAGTTAAAATTTAATTCAAATCCTAAAACAGATTTAAAAAAAACAATTTGAGCCCAGGAGAGCGGAAGTTCATTGCGGGGGACGTGGTGGGTACGTGGTGGGTACGAAACGTACCCACCACGTACCCACCAATGGGTATGAGCACATAGGCCGAGAGTTTTGCAAGTGACCACTTAAATTAAAGTTAAAATTTAATTCGAATCCTAAAACAGATTTAAAAAAAACAATTTGAGCCCAGGAGAGTGGAAGTTCATTGCGGGGGACGTGGTGGGTACGTGGTGGGTACGAAACGTACCCACCACGTACCCACCAATGGGTATGAGCACATAGGCCGAGAATTTTGCAAGTTACCTCTTAAATTAAAGTTAAAATTTAATTCAAATCCTAAAACAGATTTAAAAAAAACAATTTGAGCCCAGGAGAGCGGAAGTTCATTGCGGGGGACGTGGTGGGTACGTGGTGGGTACGAAACGTACCCACCACGTACCCACCAATGGGTATGAGCACATAGGCCGAGAGTTTTGCAAGTGACCACTTAAATTAAAGTTAAAATTTAATTCGAATCCTAAAACAGATTTAAAAAAAACAATTTGAGCCCAGGAGAGTGGAAGTTCATTGCGGGGGACGTGGTGGGTACGTGGTGGGTACGAAACGTACCCACCACGTACCCACCAATGGGTATGAGCACATAGGCCGAGAATTTTGCAAGTTACCACTTAAATTAAAGTTAAAATTTAATTCAAATCCTAAAACAGATTTAAAAAAAACAATTTGAGCCCAGGAGAGCGGAAGTTCATTGCGGGGGACGTGGTGGGTACGTGGTGGGTACGAAACGTACCCACCACGTACCCACCAATGGGTATGAGCACATAGGCCGAGAATTTTGCAAGTTACCACTTAAATTAAAGTTAAAATTTAATTCAAATCCTAAAACAGATTTAAAAAAAACAATTTGAGCCCAGCAGAGCGAACGTTCATTGCGGGGGACGTGGTGGGTACGTGGTGGGTACGAAACGTACCCACCACGTACCCACCAATGGGTATGAGCACATAGGCCGAGAATTTTGCAAGTTACCACTTAAATTAAAGTTAAAATTTAATTCAAATCCTAAAACAGATTTAAAAAAAACTATTTGAGCCCAGGAGAGCGGAAGTTCATTGCGGGGGACGTGGTGGGTACGAAACGTACCCACCACGTACCCACCAATGGGTATGAGCACATAGGCTGAGAATTTTGCAAGTTACCACTTAAATTAAAGTTAAAATTTAATTCAAATCCTAAAACAGATTTAAAAAAAACAATTTGAGCCCAGGAGAGCGGAAGTTCATTGCGGGGGACGTGGTGGGTACGTGGTGGGTACGAAACGTACCCACCACGTACCCACCAATGGGTATGAGCACATAGGCCGAGAGTTTTGCAAGTGACCACTTAAATTAAAGTTAAAATTTAATTCGAATCCTAAAACAGATTTAAAAAAAACAATTTGAGCCCAGGAGAGTGGAAGTTCATTGCGGGGGACGTGGTGGGTACGTGGTGGGTACGAAACGTACCCACCACGTACCCACCAATGGGTATGAGCACATAGGGCGAGAGTTTTGCAAGTGACCACTTAAATTAAAGTTAAAATTTAATTCAAATCCTAAAACAGATTTAAAAAAAACAATTTGAGCCCAGGAGAGCGGAAGTTCATTGCGGGGGACGTGGTGGGTACGTGGTGGGTACGAAACGTACCCACCACGTACCCACCAATGGGTATGAGCACATAGGCCGAGAATTTTGCAAGTGACCACTTAAATTAAAGTTAAAATTTAATTCAAATCCTAAAACAGATTTAAAAAAAACAATTTGAGCCCAGGAGAGCGGACGTTCATTGCGGGGGACGTGGTGGGTACGTGGTGGGTACGAAACGTACCCACCACGTACCCACCAATGGGTATGAGCACATAGGCCGAGAATTTTGCAAGTTACCACTTAAATTAAAGTTAAAATTTAATTCAAATCCTAAAACAGATTTTAAAAAAACAATTTGAGCCCAGGAGAGCGGAAGTTCATTGCGGGGGACGTGGTGGGTACGTGGTGGGTACGAAACGTACCCACCACGTACCCACCAATGGGTTTGAGCACATAGGCCGAGAATTTTGCAAGTTACCACTTAAATTAAAGTTAAAATTTAATTCAAATCCCAAAACAGATTTAAAAAAAACAATTTGAGCCCAGGAGAGCGGAAGTTCATTGCGGGGGACGTGGTGGGTACGTGGTGGGTACGAAACGTACCCACCACGTACCCACCAATGGGTATGAGCACATAGGCCGAGAGTTTTGCAAGTGACCACTTAAATTAAAGTTAAAATTTAATTCGAATCCTAAAACAGATTTAAAAAAAACAATTTGAGCCCAGGAGAGTGGAAGTTCATTGCGGGGGACGTGGTGGGTACGTGGTGGGTACGAAACGTACCCACCACGTACCCACCAATGGGTATGAGCACATAGGCCGAGAATTTTGCAAGTTACCACTTAAATTAAAGTTAAAATTTAATTCAAATCCTAAAACAGATTTAAAAAAAACAATTTGAGCCCAGGAGAGCGGAAGTTCATTGCGGGGGACGTGGTGGGTACGTGGTGGGTACGAAACGTACCCACCACGTACCCACCAATGGGTATGAGCACATAGGCCGAGAATTTTGCAAGTTACCACTTAAATTAAAGTTAAAATTTAATTCAAATCCTAAAACAGATTTAAAAAAAACAATTTGAGCCCAGGAGAGCGGAAGTTCATTGCGGGGGACGTGGTGGGTACGTGGTGGGTACGAAACGTACCCACCACGTACCCACCAATGGGTATGAGCACATAGGCCGAGAGTTTTGCAAGTGACCACTTAAATTAAAGTTAAAATTTAATTCAAATCCTAAAACAGATTTAAAAAAAACAATTTGAGCCCAGGAGAGCGGAAGTTCATTGCGGGGGACGTGGTGGGTACGTGGTGGGTACGAAACGTACCCACCACGTACCCACCAATGGGTATGAGCACATAGGCCGAGAATTTTGCAAGTTACCACTTAAATTAAAGTTAAAATTTAATTCAAATCCTAAAACAGATTTAAAAAAAACAATTTGAGCCCAGGAGAGCGGAAGTTCATTGCGGGGGACGTGGTGGGTACGTGGTGGGTACGAAACGTACCCACCACGTACCCACCAATGGGTATGAGCACATAGGCCGAGAGTTTTGCAAGTGACCACTTAAATTAAAGTTAAAATTTAATTCGAATCCTAAAACAGATTTAAAAAAAACAATTTGAGCCCAGGAGAGTGGAAGTTCATTGCGGGGGACGTGGTGGGTACGTGGTGGGTACGAAACGTACCCACCACGTACCCACCAATGGGTATGAGCACATAGGCCGAGAATTTTGCAAGTTACCACTTAAATTAAAGTTAAAATTTAATTCAAATCCTAAA
The DNA here is from genome assembly GCA_951812415.1 of Beris morrisii. Taxonomy (NCBI): domain Eukaryota; kingdom Metazoa; phylum Arthropoda; class Insecta; order Diptera; family Stratiomyidae; genus Beris; species Beris morrisii. The sequence continues at coordinate 25,782,960 of OX638311.1, forward strand.
ACAGATTTAAAAAAAACAATTTGAGCCCAGGAGAGCGGAAGTTCATTGCGGAGGACGTGGTGGGTACGTGGTGGGTACGAAACGTACCCACCACGTACCCACCAATGGGTATGAGCACATAGGGCGAGAGTTTTGCAAGTGACCACTTAAATTAAAGTTAAAATTTAATTCAAATCCTAAAACAGATTTAAAAAAAACAATTTGAGCCCAGGAGAGCGGAAGTTCATTGCGGGGGACGTGGTGGGTACGTGGTGGGTACGAAACGTACCCACCACGTACCCACCAATGGGTATGAGCACATAGGCCGAGAATTTTGCAAGTGACCACTTAAATTAAAGTTAAAATTTAATTCAAATCCTAAAACAGATTTAAAAAAAACAATTTGAGCCCAGGAGAGCGGACGTTCATTGCGGGGGACGTGGTGGGTACGTGGTGGGTACAAAACGTACCCACCACGTACCCACCAATGGGTATGAGCACATAGGCCGAGAATTTTGCAAGTTACCACTTAAATTAAAGTTAAAATTTAATTCAAATCCTAAAACAGATTTAAAAAAAACAATTTGAGCCCAGGAGAGCGGAAGTTCATTGCGGGGGACGTGGTGGGTACGTGGTGGGTACGAAACGTACCCACCACGTACCCACCAATGGGTATGAGCACATAGGCCGAGAATTTTGCAAGTGACCACTTAAATTAAAGTTAAAATTTAATTCAAATCCTAAAACAGATTTAAAAAAAACAATTTGAGCCCAGGAGAGCGGACGTTCATTGCGGGGGACGTGGTGGGTACGTGGTGGGTACGAAACGTACCCACCACGTACCCACCAATGGGTATGAGCACATAGGCCGAGAATTTTGCAAGTTACCACTTAAATTAAAGTTAAAATTTAATTCAAATCCTAAAACAGATTTAAAAAAAACAATTTGAGCCCAGGAGAGCGGAAGTTCATTGCGGGGGACGTGGTGGGTACGTGGTGGGTACGAAACGTACCCACCAATGGGTATGAGCACATAGGCCGAGAATTTTGCAAGTTACCACTTAAATTAAAGTTAAAATTTAATTCAAATCCTAAAACAGATTTAAAAAAAACAATTTGAGCCCAGGAGAGCGGAAGTTCATTGCGGGGGACGTGGTGGGTACGTGGTGGGTACGAAACGTACCCACCACGTACCCACCAATGGGTATGAGCACATAGGCCGAGAATTTTGCAAGTGACCACTTAAATTAAAGTTAAAATTTAATTCAAATCCTAAAACAGATTTAAAAAAAACAATTTGAGCCCAGGAGAGCGGACGTTCATTGCGGGGGACGTGGTGGGTACGTGGTGGGTACAAAACGTACCCACCACGTACCCACCAATGGGTATGAGCACATAGGCCGAGAATTTTGCAAGTTACCACTTAAATTAAAGTTAAAATTTAATTCAAATCCTAAAACAGATTTAAAAAAAACAATTTGAGCCCAGGAGAGCGGAAGTTCATTGCGGGGGACGTGGTGGGTACGTGGTGGGTACGAAACGTACCCACCACGTACCCACCAATGGGTATGAGCACATAGGCCGAGAATTTTGCAAGTTACCACTTAAATTAAAGTTAAAATTTAATTCAAATCCTAAAACAGATTTAAAAAAAACAATTTGAGCCCAGGAGAGCGGACGTTCATTGCGGGGGACGTGGTGGGTACGTGGTGGGTACGAAACGTACCCACCACGTACCCACCAATGGGTATGAGCACATAGGCCGAGAATTTTGCAAGTTACCACTTAAATTAAAGTTAAAATTTAATTCAAATCCTAAAACAGATTTAAAAAAAACAATTTGAGCCCAGGAGAGCGGACGTTCATTGCGGGGGACGTGGTGGGTACGTGGTGGGTACGAAACGTACCCACCACGTACCCACCAATGGGTTTGAGCACATAGGCCGAGAATTTTGCAAGTTACCACTTAAATTAAAGTTAAAATTTAATTCAAATCCTAAAACAGATTTAAAAAAAACAATTTGAGCCCAGGAGAGCGGAAGTTCATTGCGGGGGACGTGGTGGGTACGTGGTGGGTACGAAACGTACCCACCACGTACCCACCAATGGGTATGAGCACATAGGCCGAGAGTTTTGCAAGTGACCACTTAAATTAAAGTTAAAATTTAATTCAAATCCTAAAACAGATTTAAAAAAAACAATTTGAGCCCAGGAGAGCGGAAGTTCATTGCGGGGGACGTGGTGGGTACGTGGTGGGTACGAAACGTACCCACCACGTACCCACCAATGGGTTTGAGCACATAGGCCGAGAATTTTGCAAGTTACCACTTAAATTAAAGTTAAAATTTAATTCAAATCCTAAAACAGATTTAAAAAAAACAATTTGAGCCCAGTAGAGCGGAAGTTCATTGCGGGGGACGTGGTGGGTACGTGGTGGGTACGAAACGTACCCACCACGTACCCACCAATGGGTATGAGCACATAGGCCGAGAGTTTTGCAAGTGACCACTTAAATTAAAGTTAAAATTTAATTCAAATCCTAAAACAGATTTAAAAAAAACAATTTGAGCCCAGGAGAGCGGAAGTTCATTGCGGGGGACGTGGTGGGTACGTGGTGGGTACGAAACGTACCCACCACGTACCCACCAATGGGTATGAGCACATAGGCCGAGAATTTTGCAAGTTACCACTTAAATTAAAGTTAAAATTTAATTCAAATCCTAAAACAGATTTAAAAAAAACAATTTGAGCCCAGGAGAGCGGAAGTTCATTGCGGGGGACATGGTGGGTACGAAACGTACCCAATACGTACCCACCACGTACCCACCAATGGGTATGAGCACATAAGCCGAGAATTTTGCAAGTTACCACTTAAATTAAAGTTAAAATTTAATTCAAATCCTAAAACAGATTTAAAAAAAACAATTTGAGCCCAGGAGAGCGGACGTTCATTGCGGGGGACGTGGTGGGTACGTGGTGGGTACGAAACGTACCCACCACGTACCCACCAATGGGTTTGAGCACATAGGCCGAGAATTTTGCAAGTTACCACTTAAATTAAAGTTAAAATTTAATTCAAATCCTAAAACAGATTTAAAAAAAACAATTTGAGCCCAGGAGAGCGGAAGTTCATTGCGGGGGACGTGGTGGGTATGTGGTGGGTACGAAACGTACCCACCACGTACCCACCAATGGGTATGAGCACATAGGCCGAGAATTTTGCAAGTTACCACTTAAATTAAAGTTAAAATTTAATTCAAATCCTAAAACAGATTTAAAAAAAACAATTTGAGCCCAGGAGAGCGGACGTTCATTGCGGGGGACGTGGTGGGTACGTGGTGGGTACGAAACGTACCCACCACGTACCCACCAATGGGTATGAGCACATAGGCCGAGAATTTTGCAAGTTACCACTTAAATTAAAGTTAAAATTTAATTCAAATCCTAAAACAGATTTAAAAAAAACAATTTGAGCCCAGGAGAGCGGAAGTTCATTGCGGGGGACGTGGTGGGTACGTGGTGGGTACGAAACGTACCCACCACGTACCCACCAATGGGTATGAGCACATAGGCCGAGAGTTTTGCAAGTGACCACTTAAATTAAAGTTAAAATTTAATTCAAATCCTATAACAGATTTAAAAAAAACAATTTGAGCCCAGGAGAGCGGAAGTTCATTGCGGGGGACGTGGTGGGTACGAAACGTACCCACCACGTACCCACCAATGGGTTTGAGCACATAGGCCGAGAATTTTGCAAGTTACCACTTAAATTAAAGTTAAAATTTAATTCAAATCCTAAAACAGATTTAAAAAAAACAATTTGAGCCCAGTAGAGCGGAAGTTCATTGCGGGGGACGTGGTGGGTACGTGGTGGGTACGAAACGTACCCACCACGTACCCACCAATGGGTATGAGCACATAGGCCGAGAGTTTTGCAAGTGACCACTTAAATTAAAGTTAAAATTTAATTCAAATCCTAAAACAGATTTAAAAAAAACAATTTGAGCCCAGGAGAGCGGAAGTTCATTGCGGGGGACGTGGTGGGTACGTGGTGGGTACGAAACGTACCCACCAATGGGTATGAGCACATAGGCCGAGAGTTTTGCAAGTGACCACTTAAATTAAAGTTAAAATTTAATTCAAATCCTAAAACAGATTTAAAAAAAACAATTTGAGCCCAGGAGAGCGGAAGTTCATTGCGGGGGACGTGGTGGGTACGTGGTGGGTACGAAACGTACCCACCACGTACCCACCAATGGGTATGAGCACATAGGCCGAGAATTTTGCAAGTGACCACTTAAATTAAAGTTAAAATTTAATTCAAATCCTAAAACAGATTTAAAAAAAACAATTTGAGCCCAGGAGAGCGGAAGTTCATTGCGGGGTACGTGGTGGGTACGAAACTTACCCACCACGTACCCACCAATGGGTATGAGCACATAGGCCGAGAATTTTGCAAGTTACCACTTAAATTAAAGTTAAAATTTAATTCAAATCCTAAAACAGATTTAAAAAAAACAATTTGAGCCCAGGAGAGTGGAAGTTCATTGCGGGGGACGTGGTGGGTACGAAACGTACCCACCACGTACCCACCAATGGGTATGAGCACATAGGCCGAGAGTTTTGCAAGTGACCACTTAAATTAAAGTTAAAATTTAATTCAAATCCTAAAACAGATTTAAGAAAAACAATTTGAGCCCAGGAGAGCGGAAGTTCATTGCGGGGGACGTGGTGGGTACGAAACGTACCCACCACGTACCCACCAATGGGTATGAGCACATAGGCCGAGAATTTTGCAAGTGACCACTTAAATTAAAGTTAAAATTTAATTCAAATCCTAAAACAGATTTAAAAAAAACAATTTGAGCCCAGGAGAGCGGAAGTTCATTGCGGGGTACGTGGTGGGTACGAAACTTACCCACCACGTACCCACCATAGGCCGAGAATTTTGCAAGTTACCACTTAAATTAAAGTTAAAATTTAATTCAAATCCTAAAACAGATTTAAAAAAAACAATTTGAGCCCAGGAGAGCGGAAGTTCATTGCGGGGGACGTGGTGGGTACGAAACGTACCCACCAATGGGTATGAGCACATAGGCCGAGAGTTTTGCAAGTGACCACTTAAATTAAAGTTAAAATTTAATTCAAATCCTAAAACAGATTTAAAAAAAACAATTTGAGCCCAGGAGAGCGGAAGTTCATTGCGGGGGACGTGGTGGGTACGTGGTGGGTACGAAACGTACGTTTCGTACCCACCACGTACCCACCAATGGGTATGAGCACATAGGCCGAGAATTTTGCAAGTTACCACTTAAATTAAAGTTAAAATTTAATTCAAATCCTAAAACAGATTTAAAAAAAACAATTTGAGCCCAGGAGAGCGGAAGTTCATTGCGGGGGACGTGGTGGGTACGTGGTGGGTACGAAACGTACCCACCACGTACCCACCAATGGGTATGAGCACATAGGCTGAGAGTTTTGCAAGTTACCACTTAAATTAAAGTTAAAATTTAATTCAAATCCTAAAACAGATTTAAAAAAAACAATTTGAGCCCAGGAGAGCGGAAGTTCATTGCGGGGGACGTGGTGGGTATGAGCACATAGGCCGAGAGTTTTGCAAGTGACCACTTAAATTAAAGTTAAAATTTAATTCAAATCCTAAAACAGATTTATAACATACTGCAGTCACGATCGGCTGCAAGCCAGTCGTATAATACTCTAGATGAATACTGAACTCCGATTTATATTGTAGTTGGGGATAAAGTAGAATTACGTGTGTGCATGTTGTATGTCCTTTATTAAGGACTCCCATTAGATTGCTACTCAAAACTAAAAGACAATTTTCAGTGTTTAGTTTCATATCTTGAACTGGGTAAGTCATGGAAAAAAAATGTCCTTTTTGAAGGACTTTCACATGGGAGGTGCAGAAAGGACTCACTTGATTTCTTACATATTTATCCTTTTCCTTGGAACCATTTTAAAATGAACGTGTACAAAATTTGAAATTCGTAGCTTGAAGCGTTCAAAAGTTATCGAAAAATATTGTTGAGCACGTGTCTTAAGGACATTTTGTATGGCAGCTACCAGAAGGAGTAAAAGGATTTCGCTGATTAGTAAACTCGAACTTTGTTTTTACTCAAAACTAATTTGTACAATATTTCCAATTTATAGCTAAAAGATTACTTGAGTTATGATAAGTTCCGTAAATTAAAAGAAGACGTTTTGACAGGATATTTGTATGGCAGCTACACGAAGGACTAATCAGATTTTCTTCATAATCATATATTTAGCTCGAACTATTGGAAAAATAACACAAACAAAATTTCAATGTCGTAGCTTAAACGCTTCTGAAGTTATCGACCAATATTCTTGAACACGTGTTTTAAGGACATTTTGTATGGCAGCTACCCGAAGGAGTAGGACGATTTTGCCCGTTAACGAACTTAGCCTTACAAATTCAACCAAACATCCAGATTCAAAATTTCAAGATCCTAGGTGAAGGCGTTCTTGAGTTATCGTGTTCACGGACAGACGGACGGACGGACGGACGGACGGACGGACGGACGGACGTCAGGCGGATTTGAGGTTTTTGGGCACAAATAAACAAAAAATAACATATAAATTTTTTCCGTCCGAGGCTTGGTTCTATGCGTTACAAACTTTTCGGCTGGATTAAACTTATAATACTCTATATGATTTCATCTAGAGTATAATTATTTAAAATAGAGATTTTTAGCCGATTAAACATTGAAAAAGTGCGTGTAGACTATCCAAATTTCGGTATACTCGTATTATGTATACTAAAAGCCCATAGAAATAAAAACGAATTTGTTGCTTTATCAGACTTAAGAGATATGACGAATTGTTAAAACGTAAATAAACCCATTACTTCCGCTTAGGGTTTGAATTTCGAAAAAATTGTGAATCAGGTTTTTAGAAGATTTCATAAGAAGCAACTTGATATCTCATGAGACACGAGGGATTTTGAAAAATTTATGAAAACGTAAGCAAATCCTTCACACCCCTTGGTTTTTGATATTCAAAAAATCGTGAAATTGGTTTTTAGGTCATAACATCAAATGCCGTAATAAATAATTTTATATCTCATCAGAACTAATGGATGGCAAAAATTGTGTAAACATATGCAAACCCTTGGGGGTTGAATATCTAAAATTTGAGAAATGGGTTTGTAGGCGATTATATAACACCCTTACACCCCTTAGGATTGAATATCTATAAATACTGAAATAGACTTTTTGGCGCTTATATAGTAAACCTTAGGAAGTAAAAATGAATTCGATATATCATCAGATCTAAGCAATATGTAAGAATCTGTGAAAACATATGCAACCTCCTTATACCCACTTGGGGGTTGAATATCCAAAAATCCTGAAAGAAGTTAATAGATAAGTAAATATGAAGACAGAACGAGAAAGTGAAAACAATTCAATTTATTATCACTTCTCAAAAATATGACGGATTTCGTGAAAACGTGTTCAACCCTTTTATACCCTCTTGAGGGCTGAAAAAGGAAAAAACTTAAAAATGGGTTTTAGGCGATTATTACGCAAGCCCATGAAAGTGCAAAGATATTCAATATAGATCAGACCTGGGGGATACGGCAGAATTCGTGAAAAGTATACAACCCCTTTACACCGTCTTAGGGGTCGAATATCAAAAAATCCGGAAAATACTTTCTAGGTACTTATATGAAGAAGTCGTAGAATAGAAATGAATTTAATATTTGGGAAGACCTAATAGATATGACGAAAATAGTGAAAATATATGCATTCCATTTTCACTGATCATTTTTTTCGCCTCCCTTCCAAACGCCGCTTTTCAGCTTTGTAGCATAAGCCGTTCTATAGATAGAAAAAACACCCCCACTCCAGTACCATACTACCCCTATAAAAAATTATATTTTTCCAACATGCTACTACTACAAGTCTATCCACATACCAAGTTTCATTATAGATTCTCAAGATATAAAAATCGTAACATTTTCTTTTTCACCCTGCCCCACCCTCACCCTCTACACCTGCACCCACTAAAAACTTTTTTTTCTGATAGGGGTTTACTCGTATTAGGCCTACTTCTGGTAAAAAATCTAAGCATCTATCTTACACTGTTTTTGAGATATGAGACGTGATTTTTTTGAAAAATTCTTATTTTCTCCACTTCCAAGCTTCAGGCTTAAAAAATTTTACATTTATCAAACTTTATTTATCAACCTTTATACAGAAACCGAATTTTATTTTTCTAGTGCAATTCGTTCGTGAGATATAGTAATCTAAGGATTTTTACCACCCACCGCTACACGCCACTGCCCCACTCAAAAATATATTTCCGATCTATTCTCCTAGTACAGTGTAACCCGGTTATAACGTACCTCGAGGCGAGCACAACAAGTAGAACGTTATAACCGATAGTACGTTATAAAAGTGCACTTTATAAGCGAGTTACACTGTATACCTAAGATATTTATTAAGTTTTAATTTCGTGACATTAACCGTTCAGGAGATATGGATTTTAGAATGTCTCAATCTCGGCTTTCGAGCGTCTCGGACATAGAGATATAAATACTGGAGACGACAAGACGCCGTTTTTGTATGAAGCACTTTGAAGCATTTTGAAGCCAAATTGAACGTTTTTGTATGTTGGACCGTTTGATGTCAAAGGGCAGGGAAATGCAAAAAGTAGCCCAAATTTTTCCTTGAACATAATTATGACTGTGTCAGATTAACGTAAGTTTTTGCAAGTAGAATGCAAATTTATCAATTGCAGGTGTAAAGATTTAAGCCTCAGTTATAATGGTTCCGATCCGATCCGATCCGGAAAACGGACAGTGTTGAGTTTCTTCATCCGACACACATCTTATGGGAAATTTGGAACGACTAGTCACAATCGTTCCGTTAATTACCCGAGACACAAAACGGAGGGGGAAAATTGACCAACTTTCAACTTCTATCCGTTCTGACGCTAAGAGGTGAATTATTGAATTTCACCACCTCTTTCGCCTAACAGAAAATCAAAATTACACCTCGATAGTGTCACTTTGACGAATGTCGGAACGGAATCATTGTGCCTAGAAATTTTTCTTCTCCGACGTTGCCGGATCGGATCGGAACCATTATAACTGAACTATTTTTACTTGTTATTTTACAACTTAACGAATTTCAATAAATCATCTATCTATCTGTCTATCAAATAGTAGCCTAGTATTCAAATGTGTGGTGTTTTTCGTGTTCTAGACCGGGGTATAACATTAATGAGAGTAAGATGCTAATAGTAGCATAGTGTTAATTGCTGGTCCTTTGCGGGGAATCGTCTGGCTTCAAAATAGTCGCTGCTCGTCATCTCCAGTACATATATCTCTATTGTCTCGGACGCATTATTTGTCCGTCCACTCATTCACCCCTTCGCCCATATCGGCAATTTTTTTGCAAATGGGTCCACTATTGAAGCTCTATATACATTCCAAGTTTCAGCTTCCTAGCATAAGCGGTTGCTGAGATCTAGAAACCAAAATTTTCTGTCTAAAACGCTTCCCCCCATCTCCCCCCTTACACCCAACCTCCTTAAAAGTGGCACTTTAAAGGGGTGTACCCAGTCTACCCACGAAAAAAAATTCAACTAAATAGCTCAAAGGATTTGGGTGCTAGTCTTCAAATTTTGCGTACAGCGGTCGACGTACGGCGTACAGCGGACAGACGGACTGAATTTTTTTTTGCTTTTTTCGTGTCTACTAGTCATTAAACGTGAAAAAAAAATTTCAGGGTAGAAATTTTTTTTTTAAAAATCGATCACAGTACTGTATTATTGAAATAATAAAGTAAAATCATTGTTTTTGAGCCGATGCAAGTATTCATTAATATTATGCAAAATCGTTCATAATTTTTCGGTACGCTTTGGACACACAAACAATTACAAAAATGATTTAAAAATTCAATGGTTTGATATTGTCACAATTGACTGCCTTTGATTACGTACCATCGATTATGGGAACCTTAAAAAAAAATAACAGCCAACATAGGATCCGTAACTTTGAGCTGTACGATTATCGTTTTCTTCAATACAATGAATGTGTTCATTATTACTATGAACATAATCAATATATCTTACGAATACCAAACAAAGCTTCCTTGTTTAGAAAAATATTTTAATCAATATGATAAAGGCGTGCATCCCGCGTGCTTCCCTTTCCATGTATACAAATTGATGGAAATATTTTTAATCAAATGGGATTCATACTATTAATATACGGTTCATATGTCATGAAAAATATTAGATGCTTTTCTTCATTGTTGCAACGATTATTTCATTAATCCGAAGAATTTCGCTTAATTTCGCGTCATTCATTTATTTATTTATTTATTATTATTTATGTAATGAAAAGGTCTTATAAATAACACCAAAACAAAAATACGGCCACACCGCATTAATATTAAGAACAGTATTATTGTCAGTGTTGTTCCGCCGTAGCAACCAATTCCATAAAGTCCACAGAAATAATAACAATGGTTTTCCTTCGAAGATGTCACACCAGAGCACTTTGTTACCGATTAAGGTCAATCTATTGAACTTTTAATTATTTTCGAATTCCAAAATACTTACAGGCATCTGCTACTGCCTCTCGCAGACACTTTTGAACTTGAACCAGCCGAAAAGCCGCAACATCCTTGGCCCCAAAATTTATCTTTGTAGTTATCTAGGCCAATAATTTCCGGTTTGGAGCAACTGAAATTTATTAATCTGCAAAGAGTCTGTTGCAATCCACCCCACATTTAAAATCAAGTCGTAGAAAATTTAAGAACGCTTATAGCAGCAAGTAAAATTTAGGTCACAAACTTCGCAACGTTTTATCTTCTTTGAAGTAATACCATGGTCTTAACGAAGGACGATACCACTGGCTTATTTAAAGGACGTTTTTAGTTTTATGTCAATGTAAGTAATCATCCCTTAGCATCGGGACACTCTATGTAAACGCTTTCTATAACTTTTCACTCCTTTAATAATTTAATAAGGTTTGTAGTTAGATTCGTCTATTTAAAATCTTCTGCAAATGTTTTTCGTAATTTGAGCAGGTGTCTTTCATTCGACCCCACTTAATTACTGCCTACGATAACAGAATTGTAATTGGATACGCTTGGCGCTAAATTTCAAACAATTACCCGGAACTATACCCGTTAAGGTATAAGGGAGGAAATTTAAGGTTGCAAACTAACCAGGTGAAATACCCTTTCTTGAATGCGAACGATAAAAAGGCTTGGCTTTGCGGATAGGACCTTAACACCTCGACACAAGGATGACTTGAAGTGAATTTAAGGGTTTCTCGTACTCCAGGTTTAAGTTTCGTCTGATTTGCATGCTGTTATTTTTCTTCCGGTTCGAAACGTTTCTGCGGAGGTGATTATTTTAGTTCTTTTTCGAAGTCAAGAAAAGCTTAAGCGGTTACAGTTTGACCTAGCTTCCGTTTCACCGTTTAAACTCATGTAAATTTCTTCGTGGTATAAACGTGAAGGATTTGAATAATTTTAAGGATGTAGTAAAACTTGCCCTACAATCTTAAGAATGAAACGAAGTTAGTCGAGTATTTCCACTTGACCGGTTGTGTTCCAGATTCGCTTTTTTCCGTATTCGCATTTAGCACCACACTAACGACTTTAATTAAATTGATAATTAGTGTGGTAATTACATTGTGGATGGTGGATGCCCTTGGTGTTTAAGAACTTTACCGACGTTGGCAGAGAAACGCAAAGTAGAAGAATATAATTAAAAGTTTTGCTTTTGTTTTTTTTTTTAATGAAAAGAATTGGTTTCAAGGAATTTACGTATCATAATATATCTAGATTTGAGAATCTGAAGCCAAAGAAATTGTTTTTTTTTTAAATGGTAATGCGGTGAAGAAAATTAAGAAGAAAAGAAATTTTCTTGACGTGGATGCTCCTTATTGTCTTTAGGAGTTTCTTCCTCTTACTTATTCGCTTTAGTTTCGTTATTTTCGCTTATCAGTTTACTTTTTCAGAGGTTATTGCAATGAAGAGTTACGCCAGTAATTGAAAGTCATGAAGTTGGACGTTGTGGCAAACACAGTCAAACATAAAAAACGAAAATAATAGAAGGACGATGGATTCCCCTGTAGCAGATGCATGAAGCGATCAATTTGGTTTTTTACTGCGTGACTTTTAACCGAGAAACGACAAAGTACTTCAGTCAAGAAAGACAAAAATCGTGTCACCTCTGAGAGTTGGTCGTTTCGTAGCAAAAGGGCCTTAAGTCCTTTTGGGCGAGCGGAAGTTAAGTGCTCAAGAAATTGTTCTTACTAATCGTGAAATTGGATTTTATGTCATTACATCAAATGCCGTAATAACCAATTTTATATCTCATCAGAACTAAGGGATGGCCAAAATTATGAAAACATATGCAAACCCTTGGTGGTTGAATATCCAAAAATTGAGAAATGCATTTGTAGGCGATTATATAAAAAGTCTGTGGAAGTGGAAAGCGATCTCATATCTCATCAAACCTAAGAAATATGTCGAAGCTTTGAAAAGCATACAACCCCCTTACACCCCTTAGGATTAAATATCTAAAAATACTGAAATTGACTTTTTGGCGCTTATATAGGAAACCTTACGAAGTAAAAATGAATTTGATATATCACCAGATCTAAGCAATATGTAAGAATCTGTGAAAACATATGCAACCTCCTTACACCCACTTGGGGGTTGAATATCCAAAAATCCTGAAAGGAGCTAATAAATAAATATGAAGACAGCACGAGAAAGTAAAAATCAATTCAATTTCTTGTCACTTCTAAAAGAAATGACGGAATTCGTGAAAACGTGTTCAAAACGTTTATACCCTCTTAGGGGCTGAAAAAGGAAAAAACCTAAAATCAAGCTTTAGGCGATTATTAAGCAAGCCCATGAAAGTGAAAAGATATTCGATATCGATCAAACCCTGGGGATAAGGCAGAATTCGTGAAAAAGTATACAACCACTTTACACCTTCTTATGGGTCGAATTTAAAAAAATCTTGAAAGCACTTTTTAGATAGAATAAGAATGAATTAAATGTTTGGGAAAACCTATTAGATATGACGAAAATCGTGAAAATATATGCACTCCATTTTCAGTGATAATTTTTTTCGCCCCCTTCCAAACGCCAATGGATATTTGAAATTTTTTTTTATTTAAACTAATTTTACTTTATTATTTTTTAATAATAAAGTATTGTTATTGACCTGAAATTTCAAAAAAGTTTGCTACCCTGAAATTTTGTATTTACACGTTTTAGGACTAGTAAACCCCAAAAAAGCAAAAAAAAAAAAAAATGTCCGTCTATCCGCCGTAGACGCCGTACGCCGTCCGCCGAACGCCGTACGCCGTACGCCGTACGAGTTGGGGTCGGTAAACTTCTAGTAGGAAAAAAAATGTTGGTGGTGTGGGTGTTGGGGGTGATGGTGAAAGGGGGTAGAAAGGAAAACATTCTGATTTTTATTTCTCTAAAACCATAATGAATAGAAAGCTAAAAATTTTGGATTATATAGAGCCACTATGGAGACATCCTTGAAAAATAAAATTTTTGTTAGGGGTAGCAAGGCACGGGGGAGAGGGGTGGTTTTTTATATCTCAGAAACGGCTTATGCTAGAAAATTGAAACTTAGTACATATATTTAGATGCACTATTAGAGTAATTAAAGCAAAAAAAAAGTTCAGATTTTTATTGGCGTTCAGAGGTTGAGTAAAAAAAATGTCCGTGAATTCACATTTTCACAAATTTCGTTAAAACTTTTAGACATGTCGAGCTATCAAAGCAATTTTACTTCTGCGGGCTATTTATATAAGCGCCTAGTAACGGTCTTCAAAATTTTTCGATATCCAACCCCTAAGGAGGTGTAAAGTGGTTGTGTACATATTCACGAATTCTGATATATTCCTAAGGTATATTGAGATTTGGAGTTCACTTTTACTTCAATAAGCTTTAAACGTAGTCGGGGAAAACCCGATTTAAGTATTTTTCTCAATTAAACTCCCTGGGGGTATTGTTCAAGATTTCAATGATTCCGAAAATCTCTTAGGTTTAATGTGATCGAATTCGCTTTTACTACTATGAATTATTATATTGATAAAAAAAATACGTAAATAAATAAAAAAAAATCTGCCAACAGTCTGGGCGCAACTTTATTATTTTATGGGTAGAAGTCCGAAACGTGTTTAATGATGAGATACGGTGTTGGGTACTATGCGACTGACAACCTAAAAAATAACCAGGAGGCTATTTGGGACGTTATTTTTTAGGTTGTCAGTCGCATAGTACCCAACACCGTATCTCATCATTAAACACATTTCGGACTTCTACCCATAAAATAATAAACTTGCGCCCAGACTGTTGGCAGATTTATCTGGTTGATTAACATATACATACCGAGTTTGAGCTTTGTAGCATAAGCCGTTATATAGATAGGAAAAACACCCCCCACCCCCGTACCATACTACCCCTATAAAAAATTATATTTTTCCAAAATGCTATTACTACATGTCTATCCAAATACCAAGTTTCAGTTTTATATCGTAATAGGTTCTCGAAATAAAAAACTTTTCACCCTCCCTCTCCCTCTACACACACAACACAAACTTTTTTTTTTCTGATAGGGGTCTATTGGGTATGTTTTATCTATCTTACTCTGTTCTTGAGATATGAGACGCGATTTTTTATAAGAATTATTATCCCCTCCACTTCCATGCTCCAACTCCCTCTTAAAAAATTTTGCTTTCATCAAACTTTATTTGTCCAGAAACCAAATTTTATTTTTCTAGTGCAATTGGTTCGTGAGATATAGTAGTCTATAGGTTTTTAACCCCAACCCCCGCACGCTACTGCCCTCACTCAAAAATTTTCCGATCTATTCTCCTAGTATACCTACAGATGTTCATTTAGTTTTAATTTCGTGACATTAACAGTTTAGGAGATATGGATTTTAGAATATCTCAATCTCGGCTTTCGAGAGTCTCGGACGCATTATTTTTCCCTCGACTCCTTCAACATTTCACCAATATCGGCAATTTTTTGCAAATGAGTCCACTATTGAAGCTCTATATAAATTCCAAGTTTCAGCTTCATAGCATAAGCGGTTGCAGAGATCTAGAAACCAAAATTTTCTATCTAAAAAGCTTTGCGTGAAAAAAAAATTTCAGGGTAGCAGATTTTTTTTTTAAATTGATCACAATGCTGTATTATTGAAATAATAAAGTAATTTAAAAAATTTTATCTAGAGAATAATACGACTGGTTTGCAGCCTGTCGTTATTGGAGTATGTAATTTCTTTTTAATGAAATACTACAGCACAATATTTCTAAGTTCAATTTTCTTAAACGTAACAAAATTAGTTAGTTAGTTGTTGGTTTTTTTGTGGTATTTCTATTTTTATTATTTAAAATTACATTTCATGTTATATTAGTATTCTGAACATATCATACTATTTTTCCACTATCATAGCTCTAATTTAATTCCCATATTCAACTACAACTTCAACTTTAACATAAGTGGATTAAGAAATCAAAGTTTGTCATATAAACCACATCATTCCACAAAAATTCACAACTTAAAAAGGTCCATCCATTCTATTCGCCAACAAATATTAGGACTTAATATCGATACAGATTTGTGAGATATGAGCCTACGAACGAGCCTGCTTAGGCCTAAAAGATATGACGAAATTCGTGAAAATGTAACCACGAAAAACTATTTTTCCAAACGCCAATGGAAACCTGATTTTTTTTTGTTTCAATTATTTCTTTGGTACATATACGTACACATACTAAATTGCAAAAAACACCCCCCTCAATACCTTGCGTCACCTAACAACAATTTTACTAAGGTACCCCTCAATTCTTAAGGTAGAATTATAGTGGTTCTGACTAGAGATGGGAAATTCGGATCTTTTCAATGAGCCGGCTCACCGGATCTCGTTCTTTTCATTGAACCGGCTCTTTGAGCCGGTTCAAAAGATCCAGGTGGATCTTTTGCACTGCCGTACAAGGGGACTGCAGATGAATATTGAAAAACCGAAAACTAATTTAAAAAAAAAAAATTGTGAATAAATTATAAGCTTTAATGAAAATACTCAAAGTTGATTATTTTAAGGCAGTGCTGGGTATTGCGGGAAATAATAGGAAACTAGTTTTAAAAAATGTTGGCTCTAGTCCTGGATTTGACGGCATAACAGTTGAATGTCTAAAAATATTAAAAGATTTTATCTCAAAGCCTCTTACATACTTAATAATTTTTAACCTTTCGAAGAGTGTATTCCCTAAAATTTAGTAAACACTCAACAATTATTGACTTATTTCCTTAATATATATCGTTGGAAAAATAATTGAAAAGGTTGCAAAGTAGAAATTAATGAGTTTCTTTAAAAGACATAAAATATTAAACGAAAGTGAAAATATTTCTATGGCAAGAGCGAAGCGCACGTCAGCCTAACATGAACGCGAAAAGAGAGTTTTAATCCCTTTAGCCCTGCAAATTTTGAGATAGCGATATCTTTTAATTTCGAATCGAGCGGGGAGTAAAACAAATTGAAATTGACTTAAAAGTGAAAATACCATTAATGAAAAATGTAAATTTTCATTTTGGAGTTTTGGTGTCCAGTAATACTTTTTCCTAAATATATCTTCCATCTCCTCTTTTCAATTTATAATTTTTAATCTTTAATATTCCATCTTTAATCTTCAATTTTCAATCTTCAATCTTCAATTTTCAATCCTCAATTTTCAATATTCAATCTTCAATCTTCAATCTTCAATTTTCAATCATCAAACTTCAATCTTCAATTTTCAATCTTCAATCTTCAATCTTCAATCTTCAATCTTCAAACTTCAATCATCAAACTTCAATCATCAAACTTCAATCATCAAACTTCTATCATCAAACTTCAGTCATCAAACTTCAATCATCAATCATCAATCATCAATCATCAATCAACAATCATCAACCATCAATCATCAATCATCAATCATCAATCATCAATCATCAATCATCAATCATCAATCATCAATCATCAATCATCAATCATCAATCATCAATCATCAATCATCAATCATCAATCATCAATCATCAATCATCAATCATCAATCATCAATCATCAATCATCAATCATCAATCATCAATCATCAATCATCAATCATCAATCATCAATCATCAATCATCAATCATCAATCATCAATCATCAATCATCAATCATCAATCATCAATCATCAATCATCAATCATCAATCATCAATCATCAATCATCAATCATCAATCATCAATCATCAATCATCAATCATCAATCATCAATCATCAATCATCAATCATCAATCATCAATCATCAATCATCAATCATCAATCATCAATCATCAATCATCAATCATCAATCATCAATCATCAATCATCAATCATCAATCATCAATCATCAATCATCAATCATCAATCATCAATCATCAATCATCAATCATCAATCATCAATCATCAATCATCAATCATCAATCATCAATCATCAATCATCAATCATCAATCATCAATCATCAATCATCAATCATCAATCATCAATCATCAATCATCAATCATCAATCATCAATCATCAATCATCAATCATCAATCATCAATCATCAATCATCAATCATCAATCATCAATCATCAATCATCAATCATCAATCATCAATCATCAATCATCAATCATCAATCATCAATCATCAATCATCAATCATCAATCATCAATCATCAATCATCAATCATCAATCATCAATCATTAATCAACAATCATCAATCATCAATCATCAATCATCAATCATCAATCATCAATCATCAATCATCAATCATCAATCATCAAACATCAATCATCAATCATCAAACACCAATCATCAATCATCAATCATCAATCATCAATCATCAATTCTCAATCCTCAATCCTCAATCCTCAATCCTCCATCCTCCATCCTCCATCCTCCATCCTCCATCCTCCATCCTCCATCCTCCATCCTCCATCCTCCATCCTCCATCCTCCACCCTCCATCCACCATCATCCATCCTCCATCATCCTTCCTCCATCATCCATCCTCCATCCTCCATTCTCCATCCACAATCCTCAATCCTCAATCCTCAATCCTCAATCCTCCACCCTCCATCCGCCATCCTCTATCCTCCATCCTCCATCCTCCACCCTCCATCCACCATCATCCATCCTCCATCATCCATCATCCATCCTCCATCATCCATCCTCCATCCACCATCATCCATCCTCCATCATCCATCCGCTATCCACCATCATCCATCCTCCATCCTCAATCCTCCATCCTCAATCCTCAATCCTCAATCCTCAATCCTGAATCCTCCATCATCCATCCTCCATCCTCTATCATCCATCCTCCATAATCCATCCTCCATCCTCAATCCTCAATCCTCAATCCTCAATCCTCAATCCTCCATCCTCCATCCTCCACCCTCCATCCACCATCATCCATCCTCCATCATCCTTCCTCCATCATCCATCCTCCATCCTCCATTCTCCATCCACAATCCTCAATCCTCAATCCTCAATCCTCAATCCTCAATCCTCAATCCTCAATCCTCAATCCTCAATCCTCAATCCTCAATCCTCAATCCTCCATCCTCCATTCTCCATCCTCCATCCTCCATCCTCCATCCTCTATCCTCCATCCTCCATCCTCCATCCTCCATCCTCCATCCTCCATCCTCCATCATCATTCTCCACCCTCCATCCACCATCATCCATCCTCCATCATCCATCCTCTATCCACCATCATCCATCCTCCATCCTCAATCCTCAATCCTCCATCCTCCATCCGCCATCCTCCATCCTCAATCCTCAATCCTCAATCCTCAATCCTCCATCCTCCATCCTCCATCCTCCATCCTCCATCCTCCATCCTCCACCCTCCATCCACCATCATCCATCCTCCTTCATCCATCATCCATCCTCCATCATCCATCCTCCATCCACCATCATCCATCCTCCATCATCCATCCGCTATCCACCATCATCCATCCTCCATCCTCAATCCTCCATCCTCAATCCTCAATCCTCAATCCTCAATCCTCAATCCTCAATCCTCCATCATCCATCCTCCATCCTCTATCATCCATCCTCCATAATCCATCCTCCATCCTCAATCCTCAATCCTCAATCCTCAATCCTCAATCCTCCATCATCCATCCTCCATCCTCTATCATTTATCCTCCATAATCCATCCTCCATCCTCAATCCTCAATCCTCAATCCTCAATCCTCCATCCTCCATCCTCCACCCTCCATCCACCATCATCCATCCTCCATCCTCCATCCTCTATCATCCATCATCCATCCTCCATCACCATCCTCCATCCTCAATCCTCAATCCTCCATCATCCATCCTCCATCATCCATCCTCCATCATCATCATCTCAAAGATCCGCGAACCTTAAAGATACAGGAGCCGTGATGATCCGCGAACCGCAAAGAGCCGTCAAGATCTGTTGAACCGTCGAGATCCGCGAACCGCAAAGATCCGTAAAGATCTGTTGAGCCGTCGAGATCCGCGAACCGCAAAGATCCGTCAAGATCTGTTGAGCCGTCGAGATCCGCGAACCGCAAAGATCCGTAAAGATCTGCTGAGCCGTGCAGATCTGTTGAACCGTCGAGATCTGTTGAACCGTTGAACCGTAAAGATCCGTTGAACCGGCTCAGATTCGTTGAACCGGCTCAGTTGGATCTTCTGCTTGAGCCGGTTCATTGAGCCGGCTCAGATCTGAGTTACCCATCTCTAGTTCTGACTCGCGCGCGTTAAAAGAGGCAATGTGGTGACTGCTCAATAGAATGCATAGTAGTGAGTGCAACCAGTTACAGTGATATCGCAGCGCTCTAATCGCGCCACTTTGATGATATATAATTACTAATTTCGCTGCGCGTGTAACAACATTTTGACACATGCATCGATTAAATTTAAATTTCTTTATAACAATAGACGATAAATTTATTAAACATCGGAAAATGAATGCCTATACAGTAAAAAAAACTGGGTACAACCCGACTATTTTTTGGGTAGAAGTCCGGAACGCGTTTTATGATTAGTCGCGGTGTAGGTTACTATGCGACTGCCAACCTAAAAAATAATGTTTCAAATAGCATATGGATAGTGTCCTCCATTTTTCTAGAATGCTTCCGTAGTGCCTGTATATACTCCTAAAGTTTTAGCTTTATATTCTTCACGATTTTAGCTGAATTTTCTGTGCTAAATATCGATAGTTGTGGTCACTTGGTCACAAGTGCTTAATGAGAAAGACATTGAGAAAGCTATTAATAATTTTTACTCATTATTATTTAACTGTTTCGCTCGTTGTGTTCCTATTACTTATAATAAGAAATATAAACGATTTTCTTGGTTTGACGAAGATGTGACCCATCTGAAAAACTTAAAAAATAATGCATGGAAATCGTACAGTCGCTCAGGGTGCGAAGCGGATTATGCTACCTACTCTCACTTGCGTGAGTTGTTTGTTAGTCAGTCCAGAGTCGCGTATACTTCGTAAATGGTCTCGATGAAATAATCCTTTAAAGAAAATCCTAAGGAGTTCTGGAATTTTGTGAACTCTAAGAAACGTACCGATGGATACCCAGCACGTTTATCTCTTGACGATGTTGTCAGCGATGATCCCCTAAATATAAGTAATTTCTTTGCCGATCATTTACGTACCGCTTTTACATCATCAAACTGTAATATTAGCTACAGTGATACATCACTAAGTTTCCGCAGACCTCATTAGAAATGAAAGACCTCAATATTGACGAGGCCACTTTCTTAAGGTTCATCTCGGACATTAATGATAATTTTGGGGTTGGTCCAGATGGTGTGCCGGCTATCGTATTGAAACGTTGTGGCGCTTCATTAATGACACCTTTGCGATACCTATTCAATACCTCCCTTATTTCCGGTGTGTTCCCAAACATTTGGAAATTTTCCACAATTAGACCACTTTGGAAGAAGGGCAAGAGGACAGATATATAGAATTATCGACCTTTTGCGAACCTAGCCTGTATATCTAAACTCTTTGAATCGATTGTCTGTGAAGTTTTGAAATTTCATAGCAAATCGATTATTATACCGTTCCAACAGGGATTTACCAAAGGCAGATCTACAACGACAAATTTGATGGAATTGTCAAATTTCTCCATTCCAGTAATCGAAGCGGGTGTATTTATACCGACTTTAGTAAGGCGTTTGATAAGATCAATCATAACATTCTGATATGCAAACTTAAGCATTGCGTTTTCCAATTATGTTTATTAATTGGATAACATCTTATTTATGCAACCAATTTCAAAGAGTTTTATTTTGTGGGGTACTATCCTCGGAAATTTCTTATACATCGGGAGTTCCACAAGGCAGCCACTTAGGTCCTTTATTATTTATATTATTTATTAATGACTTGAGTTCAATGATTTTAAACTCTAGAATTTTTCTTTATGCTGATGATGCAAAGCTTTTCCGCAATATTACGGATATGAACGACTGCATTCTCTTGCAAGAGGACCTTAGCCATTTATCTGATTGGTGTACGTTAAATGACATGCCTCTAAATGTTAGTAAATGTACAACTATTTTTTTTTCGCGTAAGAAATGCCAATTTAATTTTAATTACACCGTTGAAGGAAACTCATTACAAAAATCAGACAAGGAACTTGATCTGGGCGTTTACTTTAATTCATCTTTTACTTTCGACGATCATATTAATTATATTGTGAATAAAGCGAACTCCATCTGGGGCTTTGTGCGAAGATGGTGTAAGGATTTTAATAATCCTTACGTCACAAAGGCGTTATATTGTGCTTTTGTTCGATCAATTCTGGAATATGCGTGCCAGGTATGGACTCCATATTATGAGGTCCATAAGAGCAGAATTGAATCTGTGCAGAAAATATTTTTGAGGTTTGCACTTAAGGTGTTACCCTGGCTTGACTCTCAAAATCTTCCTCCCTATTCTGAACGTCTTAATCTTCTCTGTCTTGAATCGCTTGATAACAGAAGGAAAGTTCTCGGGACTGTTTCCGCATTTAACATTATCACTGGAGGAATTGATGACCCTATATTGTTACAAGAAATTTCTTTCCGTATTCCGGGTTGTATTTTGAGAGACTATACACTACTAAACATTTCATATCATCGGACTAATTATGGGCAACATGAACCGATCACATCCATTTCGCGTCTTGTTAACCGTTTTTATCATGCTATGGATTTTGACTTGAGCGCGAGATAGCTAAAGTCAGCTTTAAATAAAATAATTAAATAAATTGTTTAAATATTCTATGTAATTGTTATATTTATTGGTCGCTTTTATTTGTTTTAAAAACTGTAATGAACTTTAAGTAATCAGGTCTTGATGAAACTGAAATAAATAAATAAATAGATTTTTGAAAAATAAAAATCAAAGTTTTTTGATTCCACCCTCTCCCGCCATCACATCAACACCAACAACACCCCTAAATTTGTTTCGCATAAATAAATAGAAGTTTACTGTTCCTAACTCCTGTAAAATTTTCAAGATCAAGAAAACTGCTTTAATGGTTAGAGCAACTGAATTCACATTAAGTTTGACTTATTTTTTAAAAGGCTTAATCTTGGAACTTTTAGATAACACGTGGTATAAAGCACTGATTTCAATCGAATAATTATTAATTCTGTCGCCGCCACCATCACTTCAAGGAAGCGTCTTACATTTCAAAGGCATTATTTTCCGAGTTAAAAATAAAATTGATCCTCACTCGTAACTAGGGCACTGGACAATACTCGAAGCCTTGATAAGATCGATTTCATACGTGAAAGGACATTTTATTCCGTCTTCAATTTACCAACTGTATTCAATTTCACTTGGCTATTGGAAAATCCCGGGAAATTACAGAAAACTTCCATTTGAAGCGAACTCAAGTGCACCTTTACGGATGCCGGTAACTTAAAGTACGGCCAGGATATTGTATTTCATCAATTATTCCACTTTAATACGTCATTTCACTCTCGAAACGATTTTCTTATTGAATACTAAATAATCGAGAAAATCTCATGTGTGTGTCGCCCATTTCATTCGACAATTGGGCAAATATTTCGTGCCCGATAATCTTCGAATGGATGGCAAGTGCTCGTTCATTTCCTTGAGTGGGTTCTTTAAGAAATGGCAAAGTAAATGGTATCCGTATCGTCCTGGGACCGCTGGTCTATTGTAAGCAATCCTTAATGCAAATTAGTATTTCTAGTCACGTCGCTTAAGGCTTTTTAGGACGACAATAATCATATATTGGTGATGACCTTTTATACGTCTCTGCTTTATATTCGGTAATTGAGCAATCTTAGGTGTGCGATATAGCGAGATTATTATTGGATTAGTCGATGGCGAAATTGCATGAAACCTAAATTATTAGTTTGTCTGGAGCAATTTGTCGTGGGTGGTCTTTTGTGTAGGGAAATTAGATAATAAGGGATGAATGCTAATGAAACCATTTACCGAAACGAGGTGAACTAATGGAGGGCATAGTAAATCATATACCTCCCTGATCAGTACAAGTCAATCAGGTCAGTTGGGACAAAAACCCACTCTATACCGCATTACATTTTGCGTTATTCGATATAACGGAGGGCGGTTGATAAGTTCGCGGCCTAAGACATTAAATGAAAGAAAAGTAAGTGTATTTAATTTTTTTTTCAACGTAGTCTCCCTCAAGTAAAATACATTTTTCACATCTGGCGTATAACGCTTTTAAGCCGCCCAAAAAACATTTTTTTCTTTGCCCTCAAAATGGTCTTCTACAGCCGCTTTCATTTCATTGACGTCGGCAAATCTACGACCTCGTAGCTCCTTTTTTAAATTGGAAGAAAGGAAATAGTCGCTGGGAGCCAGGTCTGGACTGTAGGGTGGGTGGTCAATTTCCGTGAAGCCCGTGTCCTTCAGTGGCTGCTTTGAAACTCGCCGCTGTCTGTAGAACAGCGTCAGCATTTTCGGTACCAAACGCGCAATAATTTTTCTCATATTCAAATGTTTGTGCATAATTTCTACAACCGTTCTTTACTAATTTCTCAACTTTTTTGACATTTTCCTCGGTCACTGCCGTCACAGGACTCCCCGGACTTCACAGCTCTCTCGTCCTTGTCCAACTAAACGAGCCCATTTTTTGACCATGGTATACGAAGGCGCAGATTCCTTAAGAACTGATGACATCTCTTCAAAAATTTCTTTCGGTGTATCTCCTTTTTTTACGAATTACTTTATCACGGCGCGATTTTTAAAATTGGTTAAATGCGACGAATCGGCTGACATGATCATGTTTGTCCTTCAACAGCTAATTTGGTACTGAACTTATTATTGAAATAGGGTTATATTTATACTACCAAGAGGTGTCACAATTAGTTCTAATGTAAGTGAAATAATGAGTCATCGATAGTTCCTTAGGCCGCGGACTTATCAACCGCCCCTCGTAGATATGCAGAATAGTTCATTTCTCAAATATTATATGTAAACTAAGCCAGAATCAGAATTAAAAAGAAAGTTCTATGGAGAAATATTGTGACGCCATCAACTATGATGTGCAATACTATACAAACGACAGAACTACTCGGTGTTTCCATTAGCTTTGTGTGAATAGTCACAGCAGTATACAAGTACATAGTGCATGTCGGAAATTTGAAGCCAGCGTATTGGTTCACTAATTCTTAGAAGAATTTTCGGACCTGTGAAGGAAAGAACAGACTGGTGAATAAGATACAACCACGAGCTGTATCAACTCTTCAAGGAGCCAGAAGCTTCAACGTTGATCAAACTACGTAAACTGCATTGCGCTGGCCATGTAGAGCGGATGGAAGACAGAAGAATCCCCAAGCGTGCTCTTAAAGGCAAGGCGAGTGGTAACAGGCCAGTAGGCAAACCACGCAAGCGATCGAAAGACTCGGTTGATGAAGATATCAAAGCCATCTTAAAAATTAGCAGCTGGAGGACGCGGTCTTTGGAGCGAAACGATTGGAGGCGACGACTTCAGGAGGACAGGGCCCGATTTGGGCTGTCGCGCCATTGATGATGATGAATACTTAGGTCGAGATTGTGGGTCTGTGCGCAACTATAAATTTTTGGGTAAAAGTCCTGAATGTATTTTAAGTTTAGTTGTGATGGAGGTTACTATTCTGTTGTCAGCCATAGTTTGCAGGGGTTCACTAATACGTATTGAAACCTGTATAGAGCTACACTGGCTCCATACAGTTATCAACTCCTATTAGTCAGTCCATCCTAGATAAATAAAATTTTTGAAATGAGTAGTTACATTTATGTTGCAGAAAAGTAATTTAAGCAAAAACAGCAAAAACCCAATTTGCATTGACAGAGGTTGGCAAAAAAATTGCCATTAAAAAGGTGATATTTACATTTTCACGAATTTCGTCATATCTTTTAGGTCAGTCAAGATATCAAATTAATTTTAATTCTACGGAATTTTTATGTTACCGCCTGGACGTCTCTTTCCAGATTTTTTTCGAATGTGGTTGTGTAAGTTTTCACGAATTCCGACATATCTCTTAGGTCTAATCTTGAATGAGATATCGAAATAGGTTTTGCTACTATGGGCTTTATGTGTAATCGCCTGAAAGTTGATTTCATGTTTTTGCGACATTCAACCACTAAGACCAAAAAAAATTTATTTGCAAAAAAAAATTTTATAAAAAGGCGATATTTTAACGTCATATCTTTTATCTTCAAGATATCGAATTAATTTTAATTCTACGGGATCTTTATTTAAGCGGCTGGAACTCACTTTCCAGATTTTTTCAAAGTGCTTGTGTACGTTTTCACAAATTCCGGCAAAGCTTTTAGGTCTAATCTCTATTGAGATATCGAATTCGGTTTTACTTCTTTTTGCTTTATATGTAATTGGGTAAAAATTGATTTAAATTTTTTTTGACATTCAACCACTAAGACGTTTTAAAGTGAATGTGTACATTTTAACGAATTCCGACATATCGCTTAGGTTTTATGGGATATCGAATTGTTTTATACTTTTACGGACTTTCTACATTATCGCCTCAGAATCAGGTTTTAAAATGTTTGATATTTAAGCCTCAGCGAGTTTAAATTGAAAGAAAACATTTAAATAAACAGTCTAGGCGCATTATATTTTCGGTAGAAGTCCAGAACGCGCTTAATGCTAATATGCAGTACAGGTTACTATGCGACTGACAACCTATCACAAAGTAGAGTTCGATAAAGACTACTGGTTATTCTTTACGTTTTTAGTCGCATGGCATTTTAGTACTGAACGCATTATTTTAGGGAAGCCAGAAAATTGTATGTCATTGTCTTCAAAAACCCTTTCAATGCAAATGCAATAGACACCTTATTAGCTCCACAAACTTCGAATAAATTCAAAGTTTCGTCGCACTATCACAATCATTAGCAACTGAATTGTCCTAAGAACACCTTTCTTTCGCATTTTCAAATGCTGCAATTAACAGTGAAAAGAAGCGAAAAAAAATATCAGAAAAGTTAAGCTGCAGATACTTAAGCCAACATGCCTTCATATAATTGCTGATGACGTCCCCTACTTCATAGTCCTGAACAGATAATAAGGAAATTCTCGGATGTAATAGAAAAAAGGGCATTTTATCATGGTCTGAGTGTCATAAAAATTCCGTAGGATTATGAGGATTCCATGGGACATTTTTCTTCAAGACGATGACCCAGTTACTCTGAGCATAAAATTTATTTATTTTTATTTTTTTTTTTTGCTCTCCCTGTTTTATTAAGCTCTAATTAAGGACCACTTAATATACAAACCGGGGTCGTTTTTCTTGAAATATGACTTTAAGAAAATTTCATTTGAATATTGAAAAGAGATTCGAATGTACTATTTTTTTTGCCCCATATTGTTAAAATTTAGATCTTTTCATGGATCTCCTAAATGTTTTGAATTTAAGCAGAAAGCAGTAAATTAGAGCATATGCTTAACGGAAAACTGCATCGTCTACTTGTTGAAAATAAAACAAAAAATCTGCCAACAGTCTGAGCGCAACTTAATAAAGTTGCGCTTATTTCTTTATTTATATTATTTCATTATTTTCGGGCAGAAGTCCGGAACGTGTTTAATTCTGAGAAGCGGTGTAGGTTACTATGTGACTGAAAACCTAAAAAAGGTTCCGGAAGCGGTTAGAATAGGGTCGCGCTAGAATACTTACGCCACTGCTACATATAATAATTACATAATTGGGTCATACTCCGGGAAAAGATCTAAGTCATAGTATAATATCAGTTAATACGCGATTAGGAGGTTTTTCGTGATTAGGTTTTTGGCCATTACATGAAATCGGAAATGCATTTGTCGACGATTATATAAAAATTCTGTGAAAGTGAAAACCAATCTGATATCTCATCAATCCCAACAAATATGTCGAAAGCCATACGTCCTATTGGAGTTGAATATCTCAAAATACTGAAATCAACTTTTGACGATTATGTAGGAAGCCTTAGGAAGTAAAAATGAATTTGATATCTCATTAGAACTAAGAAATATATAGGAATTTGTGAAAACATATTCAACCCAATTACACCCACTTCGGGGTTGAATATCCAAAAATCATGAAATTAGTTTTTAGATATTTGTAAGGAAAGCCCGAGGAAGTGAAAACCAATCCGATGTCTTATCACTAAGAGATATGACGAAATTCGTGAAAACGTGTTCAACCCATTTATACCCTCTTAGGGGTTGAAAAAGGAAAAAACCTGAAAAAGAGTTTTAGGTGGTTATTAAACAATCTCGTGGAAGTAAAAAGTTATTCGCTGTCTAATCAGACCGGAGGTATATGGCTGAATTCGTAAAAATGTATACAACCCCTTTACCCACCCGTGGGGGTCGAATTTCAAAAAATCCTGAAAACGCTTTCTAGGTATTTATATGAAGAATCCGTACAATAAAAATTAATTGAATATTTAG
The DNA here is from genome assembly GCA_951812415.1 of Beris morrisii. Classification (NCBI taxonomy): domain Eukaryota; kingdom Metazoa; phylum Arthropoda; class Insecta; order Diptera; family Stratiomyidae; genus Beris; species Beris morrisii. The sequence goes on from OX638311.1 coordinate 25,810,936, forward strand.
AAAGACCTAATAGATATGACGAAAATCGTGAAAATATATGCATTCCATTTTTACAGAGAATTTTTTTTGCCCTCCTTCCGTAAGCCAATGGCTATTTGATATTTTTTTTAATCTAAATTACTATTTTAGTTGACTTAAATATACATACTGAGTTTCAACTTTTTAGCATAAGCCGTTCTATAGTTAGGAAAAACAACCCCCACCCCCGTACCATACTACCCCTATTAAAAATTATATTTTTTCAACATGCTACTACTATAGATCTATCCAAAAACCAAGTTTCAGATTTATATCAATATAGGTTCTCGAGATATAAAAATCGGAACTTTTTCTTCTTCACCCTTCCCCACCCTCAACACCAAAATTTTTTTTTCTGCTGGGGGTCTATTGGGCCTACTTCTGGTAAAAATTCTAAGCATCTATCATAGACTGTTCGTGACATATAAAACGTGAATTTCTTCTATACTCCACCGCCTCCTTAAAAATTTTTACTTTCACCAAACTTTATTTGTCAACCTTAATACAGAAACCGAATTTAACTTGTCTAGTGTAATTGGTTCGTGAGATATCGTAATCTAAAATTTTTCGACCTCCACCTCCGTACGCCCCTGCTCCATCTCAAAAATTTGCTTCCGATCTATTCTCCTAGTACACCCACAGATGTTCATCAAGTTTTAATTTCGTGACATTAACCGTTTAGGAGATATGAATTTTAGAATATCTCGATCTCAGCTTTCGAGCGTTTCGGACGCATTATTATTACCCCACTCCCACACCCCTTCACCCATATCAGCAATATTGCAAATGGGTCCACTATCAATGCTCTATATAAATTCCAAGTTTCAGCCTCCTAGCCTAAGCGGTTACTGAGATCAAGAAACCAAAATTTTTCGTCTAAAACGCTTTCCCCACCTCACACCCCCACCACTCAAAAGGTGGGCACTTGAAGAAGTCTGCTCAGTCTACCAACGAAAAAAAATTCAACTTAATAGCTCAAAGAGTTCGGGAGCTAAAAGCTTTCAAACGTTTTGCGTACGGCGGACGGCGCACAGACGGACTTTAATTTTTTTTCCCTTTTTTGGTGTCTAGTAGTCATGAAACGGGAAAAAAAAATTTTTCGGGGTAGCAATTTTTTTTTTTTGAATCGATAACAATACTTTATTATTAAAATAATAACGTAAAATTTAATAATATCCGGGAGTTTAACAATATCGTGCATCAAATTTTTGTTAGTTTTCTTTCTAATTATTGTATAATCCTTAAGATGAGTATTTCTGTAAAACCATCGAGACTGTTTGAACGAAATTCGACGTCATGTCCCTTCAGATAAATACCTATTCGAAAAAAAACACAAATTTAACATATACTTGCGTATTCATACGTAAAATTATCATCTATTCATTTTTATCTAAAACGACCCAATTTCAAAATACTCCCTTAATCTTTTAGCTCTTATAGCTTTTATGACCGTCTTAAAGAACTCCGAACATTTTTCAAGGAAACCAGCTAAACTTTTCACATCAAGAAGTCATAAAAATTCATTTCAGAACTCACACATCTGCCAGGATCTTACTCCTTCAAGGATTTCAAAACGAAAAGTCATAAAAGCTTCAGAGCTACACATCTCTCAAGCTATTTTAGGCATTGATATTTCCTACGCACCCGCCTCCACACACTCGGCATTGTTATCTTCTAATCCTCGGAAACGGAAACTTTCACATATCCGGCATGGACATATTAAGGACAAGTGTTTTTCAGTCAAACATATAGCGAACATTTTCTTATCACGTTTTAGTCATTGTCACTGACACGTCCGCGTATTATCACTTTCGGACGATCAACTCCAAAGACTAATAGAAAACTTGGCAAAAGCATTAAAAGTGAAACCATCTGTGACGAGGGATGGATCATTATTATAGTGCGGTAGTGTAGTGTCGAAAGACCGTCGGAAGCCTTTTTGATACGAAGAATATGTGTACATATGTCCTTAAGACTTTTAACCTAATCTGCGGAAGAAGCGAAGAAATCTTGTTAAACTTTATCTACTTTCTGATTTCGTCGATTCTTTACCATCCCCGAGAAGCTGTTTAGATGGGAGCAATAGCATCTGCGTAAGGGTTGTAGATAGGCGGAAAGAACGACTTTCGGGGATGAATTTGGACGAAACTACCAATGAGTTTCATCGTTTCAGAGATTTTTATTTACTTAAAGGGATTTCTTTTCTCCTGGTGTCTATTCGTTCGAATACTTGAGGCTATAAGAGAAGTAAAAGTGAGGGGATGACTGCCTACTAGTTGCTTCAGCTGACGAAAAAATGGGCTAACTCAGCACTTTCAAATTTTCTTGAAAATATTTCGTGAACACTAAGCATTTTCTAGTTGAAGAGAAGGAAAGAACTTTATTGATTGGGTCCTGAATAACAATTTGTTTTTGAGGCTGTACTCTGTTCACTTCAGGATATAAGGTGGTAATTGTTGCATTTTATGCTCTACTAAGTGGTTTTTTTAAGGAGTCTTCATTACATGAGTGACTTTGCAGTTAAGGTACAAGTGTATCTACTCTCTTTTGGTAAAGGTAAGAATCTAAGTGCAAGGTGGAGAGTCATTTGCAGTTCAAATAAATGTAAAGAGAACTTTGAGACTACCCTAAGACTCAATCTGCCACCGCTTGAACATTGCTGTTCAGGTAGAAGCAATGAGAGCTGCACACAGACTAATGAGATTAAGCCTGTAGAGAAAAGAGCATTGCCCGGGTCATGGAGAAATGGCTCGAAGATTGTCTGGGAACTCCTTCGGATGCTACGATTTCGACCTGTATGCTCAAAAGAAAATATCAGGTGGAGATCCCGAGTAGGGAAGAGTGGAAAACCAATCCGCACTACTTAACGGATTCACTGATATATTCCATACTGACGGCTCAGTGGCTGAAGACGGGTCGGGAGCTGGAATGTACTTGCAGACTGACGATCTCAGGTACTCTTTCTCTCTAGGAAAACATTCTTCGGTATTTCAAGCTGAAGTATATACGTTTCTTAAGGCAGTAGTAAGGATTATAGAGGGAAGATGGAGAGGTAGGATGATCTGCATTTGCAGCAACAGACAGGCCGCTCTACAATCCCTAGATAGTCTAATCGTCTTTTCGAAGATGGTACGTGAGTGTAAAGAACGGTTGTATGCTGTTGGCGGATTCAATGACTTCAAGCTCATATGGGTTCCAGGCCACCAGGGTATAAATGGCAATAAAATAGCTGATGCATTAGCAAAAGCTGGATCGAAGTCAGCCATGGTCGGACCAGAACCAGTTTTCGGTGTGCCTGTTGCCTCTGTTAGGGCTGCCATTGCTCATGGGTGAGTAAATCACACATTGAGGGATGGCTGCTTCTTCTGGGAATGCGGCAGACCAGAAACCTTGTTGAGGGACCAAGTGGACGAACCGCTGCTTTTCTTCTCTAATTGAATAGAAAAGAATGTGGTAGTATGGTTGGTGTCCTCACAGGGCATAACTCGAGTGGCCTACACTTGGTCAGAATGAGAATCATTGACGACCCCATGTGCTTGCGACGAGAGCGACGACACAACGGAACATTTCCTTCTCGAGTGTTCAGCTTACGCATACGACGTTGATGTTATATATGAGGACGGAAGAACTCCGTTCTCGCAACCTACCTGAGATCTTGAAATTCGTAAGGAGGACGAAAAAGTGCTCAAGATGAGCTGCTTTGCTGCGTGTCTTCCCCCGCATCAAACAACGACAACCCTAAGACTGGATAGTTGAATGATAGGTGTGTTCATTTGCGCCCTTGTAGTGACTATACGAAGTTCGCGCCTTTGACAATATTTGAATTCACGCGCTTTACAATACCGAGGACTAAAGACCTTAAATCAAATAATGTACCGAATAAAATAGCAGGTCTATTTTTTTACATTCTCTTCAGTTTGAACTGTCGGCGGAGTTGGTCACGCGATCGTATTGAATAAACAGAACGTTGAAATAAAACTGTAATAAAAAGAAGTACACTAGTGTGTGTAAAATAATTAATATTGAATAATTAAAATGTAATACTAATCGTGTGAAATAATATATATGAATTATACTATCGATGTGTGTTTAATAATCAAATCATAAAAGAACCACACCCTTATCTAATACAGAGTAGGTTACCGACATGGAAAAAGGATAGGTATTTTTTTGCTCCCGCAAAAACGCCTTCTAACAAAGCGAGCAGAGTAGGCTATACACTGATTCGAATAACTTATTTCGGTAATGATATTGTTACAAGCCATGGTTTCGTTGGGATTTCCTTGGTACGAAAACATGATCACTTGGCTTACCAAACCAAAAGATTCATAAATGAATCTTTAATGAATCATAATTTATGAGTATTTCAATCGTTATCGAGTTTAAAAATGATACATCATCGTTAATTAATCGTTTTTAAAGAATCACTAATGAATTGCTATTTATGAACCATTTATGAATTATTAATAATTTCTTATTAATTGTGTCATTTATAACACTCAGAAAATCAGCAGATAAATTCAATTACAATATGTGTGTATAAATTTATAAAAGTACGTTCGTTAATTTATGTACTCTTGAACTGCTTTTGTTTATGTTGGAACTGAACGCATATCATGGCCCAACGTCAATTAAATACTGAAATCACTAAGGGAGGAATAAGTCCTCTACCGTGTACCGGAGCGTACAGCATAGTACCGCGAAGCATTGCCAAGTCTAATTATTACTAAATTAAGTGATTTTGAACTGCAAAGTGTAAACAGAATTATTAAACGAATTGTGTTTTTTTAAATAAATCGAATTGGTTTTACTTCTAAATTTCTTCGGACCCCAAGCTCGCAAAAATATAAACATTAAAAGTGAACACGTCTTCCCACCTATTATTGCCATTGCCCCTATATATTCAAGGTGAGTTGACCCAATGCTAAACAAAATTATACCAGTTTTCTCCAAAATTAAATTGATATATAGTTCTTAGCTTTGATTTAGATTAATTTTTTTCACGATTTATCCTAAACCTTCAATGCAATCATGTAAAAAGTAGAGTATCTTGCACTACTCAGGTTTTTTTTAACTCTTTCTGCGCTGCTCTGCTCTGGAGCAAAAATGAATACACCTATTAACTTGATCCTAAAGGTTCTGTCTAGCCATATCAGTGAATTGCTTTGATACTTGTAACGTCTTCCTTGGATCTACTCTAAATGTATAGAAATTACTTTTTACATTCATCCGATCCCAAATAATAATACCCTACACAAAAAAGAGCAAGAAGTCGTTATGTAACAGAATTTCTTATGCCACTAGTACCCTCAAAAGGATTTTTTTTATCATCAATAAATTTGGTCTTGTTTGCCGAGCGCAATCTAAATAAAAGGAGCGAGAAAGTGTTAAGCAGCATAAAATCAAAAATGGGAAAATATCGTCCATAGAAAACTAGCTGAGACCAGAACCTAACAAGTGATAACACGTTCCATATCTAGCATATGCAGGACGCTTTCATAACCAATGTAATTTCATTCAAAGCAAAAGCTTCATGTACCCTATTGGATCTAACCAAATTTGCAAGTATAATCGAAGTTTGAACGGAAAAGAGAATTTAATCGACTTAAAGAATGAAGACTCGTCTTGAGAGACGGTCGTTTGCTGTGAAATCGCTTCTCCTAAAAGATTGAAACTGTGGACTTGTTTTGAACTGTGAGATTTCGCTCCGAATCAAACTTAAATTCAGAACATGACCTCTGAGAATATCGATCCTATTTTGAATAGAACAAATAAGACAATTGAAATCAAAATACCGCCGAACAATTAATAACAATTCGGTAAAATCATGCATGGCCTATGGAATCAAAACATCCTGGACAACTGTAACAACAAATCATTTTAATAATCCCTGGAAGCAATTCCGACTAAATTCATCATATTTACCCAAAAACAAATATTTCTACAGAATTAATTTTACGTATGTATAGGTAAACACACGCATACTCACCCCATAACTTCAAGAATAGAACCGTATAGATTTATGTGGGTAGGTAGCGACATACGAGTGATACCACAACTCTCTATACGTATGTGAAGGGGGATGAAAGTCGAGTTCCTTTCAAAACATGAAAAGCTATTGAACGGATGGAACTTGAGCAGACAACAAATAAATAACAATCAGAAGCACCGATCTCGATAGGACAATAATTCCAACAGACGTACGTTGCCACCTAGCACCCCCGTATAGTCGGAAGGCCTTTCAATCTGCAAGGTCGGACAAGACGAATTTCGACCTTTCGAAGATAACAATTGCTCCTTATGCTCTTTCGGGGTAGTTCTATACTGAGACCTCTGGGCTGATCCAGAACAACTTTATCGGTGTAAAGTAATGAAAAATTCAAAGTTTAGGTATCTGAAAACTTTGTGTTATTTTCTATGCGATTACTTTCTTTTCGGTTTCAAAATAGAACAATTGTCATGAACAATTTTTCAATTTTGCTTTCTAGAAAGAGACATTTTGAACAAAACCGGAATTTATTGTTGAAAAATTTGCAAGTTTCTATGACAGAATTGTCAAAATTGGTTTTTAGAGTGGATACAACACTAAATACGACTGAATAATTCATTCCTCACTAAAACCATTTAATTATCAAAATATTTCCAAAATATTTGGAGAATAAAACATTGTCCTTTTTCTACCAATTGATCTAGGTTTCCCGATTTTTTTTAAATATTTACTGAGTTACGTTTAAAAACGCGTAAATTTTAGGGTGGATAATTGGGTACCACTTCTTGCAACGAAAACCGACCTTAAGCCCCGACAATACAATTTTGTTAAACAAACTTTCTTCGTACACTTTTATTCAAAAGATATCTTCCGAAAAAAAAAGACTGGTCATACGCAAAAAATGGTTAAACTATTCGTTAATGTGCCATTAAATATATGTGAGATTTGTGTCAAATTTAGGAAAATCAAATTAAGAGGTGCTATAAATAAGCCGATGTGGTCAGGTATTTATTTTAGAAAATGTAGCTTCAAATTTCTGGCGCCGTATTGTCGAATTTACTCATTATTTTATTTTATTTAATAGAGTTAATTAATTGTAAATGTTAATTAGGTATGGGTCATTCCATCCAGAATCGACGAAAATGGCGAAATTTGTGATCTTACCATCGCCGATTCTTTTGAAAATTTACGTACTCGAAGAACTAGTGAAAAAAAATACAATTTCAATTTTACTTTATTATTTTAATAATATTTTTAAAAAAAAAAATTTCTTACCCCGAAAAATTTTTTTTCTACGTTTCATGACTAATAGACACAAAAAAGCAAAAAAAAATTTCAGTCCGTCTGTGCGCCGTCCGCCGTACGCAAAACGTTTGAAAGCTTATAGCTCTTAAACTCTTTGAGCTATTAAGTTGAATTTTTTTTTGTTGGTAGACTGAGCCGACCCCTTCTAGTGCCCACCTTTTGAGTGGTTGGTGTGTGAGGGGGGAGGTGGGGGAATCGTTTAAGACGAAAAATTTTTGGTTTCCATATCTCAGTAACCGATTAGACTAGGAGGCTGAAACAAGGAATTTATATAGAGCATTGATAGTGTACCCATTTTCAAAAATATTGCTGATATGGGTGAAGGGGTGTAAGAGTGGGGAGTGGGGAAAATAATAATGCGTCCGAAACGCTCGAAAGCCAAGATTGAGACATTCTAAAATCCATATCTCCTAAACGGTTAGTGTCACGAAATTAAAACTTGATAAACATCTGTAGGTATACTAGGAGAATAGATCGGAAACAAATTTTTGAGATGGGGCAGAGGCGTACGGAGGTGGAGGTCGAAAAATTTTAGATTACGATATCTCACGATCTAATTGTACTAGACATATAAAATTCGGTTTCAGTATTAAGGTTGACAAATAAAGTTTGCTGAAAGTAAAATTTTTTAAGGGGGCGGTCGAGTATGGAAGTGGAGGAGATAAGAATTTTTCTAAAAAATCACGTCTCATATCTCAAGAACAGTGCACGATAGATGCTTAGAATTTTTATCAGAAGTAGGCCAAATAGACCCCAAGCAGAAAAAATTTTGGTGATGAGGGTGGGATAGGGTAAAAAGGAAAAAGTTCCGATTTATATATCTCGAGAACGTGTAATGATATAAATCTAAAACTTGGTATTTGAATAAAACTTTTGTAATAGCACGTTGAAAAAATATAATTTTTTATAGGGATAGTATGGTACGGGGGTGGGGGGTGTTTTTCCTAACTATAGAACGGCTTATGCTAGAAAGTTGAAACTCGGTATGTATATGTATGTCATCCAGAAAAGTAATTTAGATTAAAAAGAATTCAAATATTCATTGGCGTTCAGAAGAGGGGCAAAAAAATTATCAGTGAAAATTGAATGCATATATTATCACGATTTTCGTCCTATCTAGTAGGTCTTTCCAAATATTTAATTCATTTTTATTGTACGGATTCTTCATATAAATACCTAGAAAGCATTTTCAGGATTTTTTGAAATTCGACCCACACGGTGGTGTAAAGGGGTTGTATATTCCTCCGGTTTGATTAGATATCGAATACTTCCACGGGCTTGTTTAATAATCACCTAAAACTCGTATTAAATTTTTTTCCTTTTTCAACCTCTAAGAGGGTATAAACGGGTTGAACACGTTTTCACGAATTCCGTCATATCTCTTATGAGTGATAAGACATCGGATTGGTTTTTATTTCCTCGGGCTTTCTTTATAAATATCTAAAAAATCATTTCAGGATTTTTGGATATTCAACCCCAAAGAGTGTGCAAGGGGATTGCATATGTTTTCACAAATTCCTATATATTTCTTAGTTCTGATGTGATATCGAATTCAGTTTAACTTCCTAAGGCTTCCCATACAATCGTCAAAAGTTGATTTCAGTATTTTTAGATATTCAACTCCAATAGGACGTAAGGCTTTCGAAATATATCTTACGATTGATAAGATATCAGATTGGTTTTCACTTCCACATACTTTTTATATAATTGCCTACAAATACATTTTCGATTTCATCTAATGGCCCAAAACCAAATCACGAAAAACCTCCTAATCACGTAATAACTGATATTATAATACGACTTAGACCTCGTCCCAGAGTATGACCCAATTATGTAATTCATATGTTGTATATGGCAGCGACGAAGGTATTCTTGCGCGACCCCAATCTAACCCCTTTCCGAACTTTTTTTTAGGTTTTCAGTCACATAGTAACCTACACCGCGTATCAGAATTGAACGCATTCCGAACTTCTACCGAAAAAATAACAAAGTTGTTGAAACGCTCGAAAGCCGAGATTAGACATTCTCCAATAATCCATATCTCCTACACGGTTAATGTCATGAAACTGAAACTTAAAGACGGACTGTAGATATACTAGGAGACTAAAATACAACTTTGAGTGGGAAGAGCGGCGTCCAGGGGTGGGGGGTGAAAAACTTCAGATTACGATATCTCATGATTCAATTACGCTAGAAAAATAAAATTTGGTATGTCATTAAATTGATTTTGATAAAAGCAAAATTTTTAAAGGGGGTGGTGGGATATAGAAGTTGGGGGGACAAGAAATTTTTTTAATAATCTCGTATCTTATCTCAAGAACCTTCCAAGATAGTTGTTTAAAATTTGTATGGGAAGTAGGCCTAATAGACCTGTAATAGGGTAAAAAAAATTGGAGGTGTGTGTGCAAGGGGAGAGGGTATCTCGAGAAGCCATAATTTTTTTATAGGGTACGAGAGTGGGAGGAGTTTTTCCTATCTATAGAATGGCTTATGCTAGAAAGTTGAAACTTGGTGGTTGTATGTAGATCTACTAGGTAAGCAATTCAGTTAAAAAAAATTAAATATCTATTGGCGTACAAGTGGGGCAAAAGAAATGATAAAAGAAAATCGAATGCATATATTTTCACGAATTTCATCATATCTCTTAGGTCTTCTTAAATATTAAATTAATGTTTATTCTACGGATTTCTTACATAAATGCCTAGAAAATATTTTCAAGATTTTTGATATTCGACCGCTAGGGGGTGTAACAGGGTTGTATACATTTCCACGAATTCTTCTATATCCCTTAGGTCTGATTAGACATTGAATATCTTTTCATTTTCACAGGCCTGCGCCTAAAACCTGTTATTAGGTTCTTTCCTTTTTCAACCCCTGAGAGGGTATAAGTCATAAGAAATTGAATTGGTTTTTACTTTCTCGCCCTACCTTCATATTTATCTATTAACTCCTTTCAGGATTTTTGGATATTTAACCTACAAGTGGGTGTTGGGAGGTTGCACATGTTTTCACAAATTACTACATATTGCTTAGATTTGATGGGATATCGAACCCATTTTACCTTCCTAAGGCTTTCAATATAAACGCCAAAAAGTCAATTTCAGTATTTTTATATATTCAACCTTAAGGGGTATAAGGGAGTTGTATACTTTTCTCAGCTGCGACATTTTTTTTAGGTTTGAATGAGATATTAGATCGCTTTTCACTTTCACAGCCTTTTTATAGAATCGCATGCAACCCCATTTTTCAATTTTTGGATATTCAACCCCCAAGGGTTTGCATATGTTTTCACAATTTTGCCATCCCTTAGTTCTGATGAGATATAAAATTTCACGATTTTTCGAATTTCAAAATCCAAGAGGGTGTGAAGGGTTTCCTTCCGTTTTCACAAATTTTTAAAATTCCTAGTCTCTAATGAGATAACATATTGCTTCTTATAAAATCAGATAAAAACTGTTCCACAATTTTTTTCAACTTCAACCCCGAAGTGAATGTAATCGGTTTGTATACGTCTTAACAATTCATCATATCTATTAAGTCTGATAAGACTGCAAATTCGTTTTCAGTTCTATGGGCTTTTAGTGTACATAATATACCGAAATACGAATAGTCCACACGGGCTTTTTCTATGTTTCATCTGCTAAAAATCTCTAGTTTAAATATTTTTATTTGAAGGACAAAATGAACTTTCCAAGAAACCTCATAAGCTCCAAACAGCTGACGATATACTCCGACTTTGGCAGCTCCCGAATTTTGACCCGAAAAATAATAAAGTTTTGGCCAGACCACTGGCAAATTTTTTTCTATTACATTTAATAATAATAATAATATTTATTCGGTGATGATTTCGAGTATAAACTTATGTTATTAATAACCAGAGATTAGATAATAGTCTTTACATCTTTACTTTTGCGGGGTATTTTTTACATACAAGTATTTCGAATTCTTTTGAAATTGGTGTAACATTGTGATAGGAAAATTTATACAAAAACCTATTTCTATTAGATTTAATTTCATACATATATATAATAGTTCGCATTTTCATTATTATATTACATACCCATAATTTTTATTTTGCTGGTTGCTGCTCACGAATATTTTACTCTCATAAGCCTCTCACACACGTAAGGGTTTGTATCGGTTATAGCACTTTCTAGATACCTCAGTTTCTCATTTAAATCATCTAAGGTGGATAATTTTTTTTTTTCACGGACCGCCCCGAATTTTTTTTCTGGCTACGGCCTTGACTTTTTCCTCTCTAAAATGGTGAGGCTCAGCCTCACTAGCCTCATGTGGCGAGCCGCCACTGCTGAAAATGCTCAGAGGATTTCAAAAAGTTTTTGGCTTTTAAGAATACTGCATTCTTTATTATATTCCAAAAATCTACCCAGAATTCCGCGCAATTTTAGCAAAAATTTCTTTAAATACAATGAAATTTTTTTGGCAAGATCGGTGGATAAACTTTTTTTTACAAGGTCCTTCATAACTGCTACTTGTTCATCTAATTTACCCTTCTGGTAATTTGTTATTTTTTCAAATAACGTCTTTCTACTTATAAAAGTGTTCATAGAATGTGATCCTAAAAAAAAAATTTATTTGATGATTCTAATTGGTCATGTAATTTTCAGAAATATTGCCAAAATTTCAAAATAGGCCAACTTTTTTTTAAATAATTTCATTGCTAAGCTGTTGTCACGACAAAAATCAAGTTTCGATGTTCGATTTTATACCCTTGGTTGCAGATGGCTATGGGCCACATATTGATAATAAGAAAATTTGTTAAGGGTTTTTACTAAGAAATTGGATACTTGCCCACTCTAAGGGAAGAATATTTAGTTATTGAAAAAAGGTCTAATTCCTATAATTTGTCGTTCACATCGACCTAATTCGCTATCTCATGACGAATCGCAATTAATGTACAACGACACGATAATGTCAAAACATCCAAACAGTCAACAATTAAAATTTATTAAATATTGGTTGTTTTCCGGCGTCAGTAGGGTTTTTGGTGTAAAACCCCAATACACCAGAAACCCTACTGACGCCGGAAAACAACCAACATTTAATAAAATTTGCTTCTATGGTGGCTTACCATGAAAAAATTCCATTCTTAATTTATTTTTATTTGCATATTTTTGGAAATATGCCTACACTGTAGAACGTTTGATTCGCAATATCAAATTAAATTATTTCCACCAAATGCTTTTATCTAACCGAAACCCTCTTAACTTACAATATTTTTGAATAAAATTTGTTTTTACTCAATTTACTATTAAATATTTCGGACTACAGGTAACCTTATTCAACAACGTGCCGTTCTAATTCAATTCAGCGATACAACTCTCAATTGAAATTCCAAGAACTCCATTCGCATAAATTTCATGCCGCAATCAAATGCAAATTTCCCGTATATTTCTATCGCATCAGAAAGAATTTCTCCTCGTCTTAAGATCCCGGAGCTTCTTCGTCCATTCACATTCATTATGCACTACTTAGTGCAAATGAGAAATAATGTTTTATTTTTTTCAATTTCATTAATTCAAGCATCAAATCATCGGGCTCTTTTCCGGTTTCAAGGATATTCCAAATCCTCCCCTATCGTAAGCAAAACGACGCTATCGTGCCAAACGAGTCGAAAAAGTAAATTTAATAGAAAATGGATGGCTCTATATCTTCGAAAGTATTTACCAGCCCCCATCAAAAATTCCGGTTAATTTACAATTTTCGTTCATCAGAACAGAAGAAAAACTGGTGGCTTGATTATCCTTCCGGCCACCCCCACATAACATTTCGGATGAGATATGTGGCACATGTACTTGAGTAGAGGATTCCTTTGCTTCCACCGTGCCAGATGTATCTTTAGCCGGATTTGAATATCAGGGGCGGATACGTCTATGAAATTCTAACCACCAATTTACTTTCCCAAGATACGATTCTGATGGCAAAACATTTTCGACAGAAAGAAAAGTTAATTTCAGACTAGGTACCAACTGTCGTGTGGAATAAGTAGCATTGGTGCTGGAAGACTACGGGGTGAATTAGAAAAAAAAAATATGAACCTTATGAGGGCTTTTTTCGTTTTGTGCTACTTATGGAAAATAATCCAGGCTCATTTCCATGTAACATGACAAAGTTCTACATTTTTTTTTTCATTTAGTGATTCCTTATTTCTGTCTGGGGAAGGGAAATTTTTTTAATTTTTACTGAAGACTTTTTACATAATTTTAAAATTTGACACTATTTGACACGCCCAGATTTCCATAAAATCGTCATTACAGTAAACATAGTTGCCCTAGTTTCTTGAGGCTATACTTATGTTTGCAATGTTTCAAATGATTCAAGTGTTTTTCTTGTTCAAGAAAAATGATCGCTAGACGAAAAATTTCATCATAATGATGAATATAATTACATCAATTAATGCACGCGTTTCTTGGAACAAAATTGACGGATTTTTTCATTAGTTCAGTGAATAAGTTCATAAATATAATGTACCTATTTGGATCAGTGTACCATTTGCGAAACAATTTTTCTGTTAAATGTCTAGATCCAGTGGCGTAGCAACGGGAGGGGGGGTGGCTTTGATTAGCCCCCCAAATGATTAGCTCACCTAATAAGTAATAATTACACATAACAATACGTTTTCTTTATTTAAGACGAAGTATTATAAAATCATTAGAAGGCTACTTAAATACCGAATAGTTTCTAGAAAAGTATCGCAGATTTTCAGGCAATCTCTTAACAATTTCATTTTTTTCTGGTCTGAGACTGTCACTGCAGTCGAAAGTCAATTTCTAATTCATCTTAACGCGTCTATTCATCAGCGCGAAAAAGCTGGAGTGTAGTAGCGTTGAACGAAAGTGTGTGAAGGCCTTTTCATACTGCTTAATTAGATTTGGTCTCCAATCTCCAACTTCATTTGTTTTCCAGTTACAAAATATAAAGCGTGCGTAAGTGTATAAAAATATTGGTGTATAGTAGGTGTATAGTAATTTTCTGAATATGACTTCAAAAGAAAGGATAATATCGACCGATCACCATCAATTATGGACCGGTGATGAAATTCCTTTTCTTTTTTATTTTAATATAATAAAGTTCAAACTAATGTTTGTAAACAGTTTGATAAAGGACTCAGTCGAGTCCGAAACGTCACGCAAAATAAATAAGAACAGTATTGAACCCGGAAAACTTGAATTTTCATTTCAACATGTACTGTGAAAACATTCACCAAAACAAATATAGTGATCAATTTAAAAAAAAAACAAGCAGTTACCAAAAACGCAAAAAAAAAATTAAATCCGTCTGTATGCCGTCCGCCTTGCGCATTATCGTTTGAAGACTCGTAACTTTCAAGGCCATTGAGCTCATCATCATCAATGGCGCGACAGCCCAAATCAGGACCTGGCCTCCTGAAGTCGTCGCCTCCAATCGTCTCGGTTCAAAGACCGCGTCCTCGAGTTGCTAATTTTTAAGATGGCTTTGCTGTCTTCATCAACCGAGTCTTCCCATCGCTTGCGTGGTTTGCGTACTGACATGTTACCACTCGCTTCGCCTTTAAGAGCACGTTTGGGGATTCTTCTATCTTCCATTCGCTCTACATGCAGTTTACGCAGTGTGATGAACATTGACCCCTAAGTCACAACGGCAACGCAGTCCGAGGCGGACTAGCTGTCAAAAAGTTGAGCGCGGTGTATTTCCATTGTGGTAGTCACAACGAACGTAGACGAAGGCAGCCTTAAGGCAAGCGTCCACTAGAGGCGGGCCGCATCGCAACGGTGCGGCGAGCATTTTTTTTTCTACGTACTTCGTTCCGTCGCGAGTGTCGTTCAGTGGACGCACTTCCATAACAATGTATGGCAGGCTGATTTTTGCGATGCGGCCCGTCCGCCCTAGTGGACGCCTGCCTTTAAGGTACAATCTGGCTGGAACTGCCGACCGTCGCGGTCAGCAGTAACTGCCGGTAGTACACTACTGCTTCAGGCAAAAACAAGCTGTCATGTCTGTTTGCTACTGCTCGGCAGTTGACGGGTGTGAGTACAAAGCAGCGGCGGTGAGCAGTTGAGGCTGGCAGTTACTGCTGACTGCGACGGTCGGCAGTACCAGCCAGATTGTACCTTTACGCAGCCATCAAAAAATGTTCGTCAACTCTGAACTTTTCCGTAGCCTGTAGTTAACCTCGAAATCGACAAGTAACTTTTTTATCTTTAAAACATCAAATTGTTACTTGATATGACCGGACTGAATTAAAATTAGGTTAAAAATCGTTTTTAATTGTTCGCTGCTTCGTATGCACGAATACGAACGCTTTTTGGAAAATTTGAAATTTATTCAAAACTCAAACTGACGCAGACAGTGAATAGTTATCTGACTTGCTTATTTATTGGCGACGTCAAGCTGCGTCGCGCTGCCTCATGGTGCATTTACACTCAGCGTTTGAGGCGAGCCTCTATCCCCACCAAAAAATCACCCAATCAGATGGCTTGTGGAGTCGCAAGAGTCTGACATTCTTCAACTTTTCTCCGACGCACGCTTCCATATGTGTACACACATACAATTAACTGTGGCAGCACACAATTCGCAGCTCATCGTATTTCTGTCGTTTCGCACTCATAGGCATGTTGCGCCGCAGAGGCATTTTAAGTGTAAATTGCTTTCAACACAGCAAAGAACACAGCCGACGAAAACCGGTTTGCAATGGCCTGATGGGGGTAGAGGCTTGCCTCGAGGCAAGCCTCAAGGGTGAGTGTAAACGCGCCGTCATTCTATTTTGTATGTGACTCAAGCATGAAGCTTGTGACCCATCGTAGAGTTGATACAGCTCATAGTTGTATCTTATTCGCCATTCCGTTCCGTTCTTCACAGGACCCAAAATTCTTCGGAGGACCTTTCTTTCGAATGCGTTAACTGGTTTTCGGAAGTTCACGTTAATGTCCACGTCTGCCATAACAGAGCACAGGTAGTATATTAGTTTTATGTATTACATTGGAAAAAAAAAGTTTCGTTGCCGTCTTTTGCTAGATTAGTTCCAAGATATGTGAAGTTGTCCACACTCTCCAAATTATACTCCGCAGTTATTATATTATGTCCACTGATATATAATATATGGATACCTCATCGGCTCATTTCCCTATACGATATGACATATTGAAATAGCCGACGAAATCGTACCCTCTCGCTCCTTCGTAAAAATTCGAACTTCGAAAAACATGGGCAACAACTTAAAGAAAATTAAAAACTTTTCAATTTGAATTATCAGTTCTGACAATTCAAATTGTTCGATTTGATGGTGAGAAGTTGTGTTTTGCGCTCGAAATTCATAACACAACTCACAGTTTACTTAAATTTTTTTATTAATAAATTTCTTGGGAAATAAAAGCTTCAGGAATATTTATAACGGTTGAGCATGTAATACGTTATTTTTGAATTTGGCGCAATATCGATAAGTACATGGTATTATATTCGTACTGCAGTAGCCAATATTACCTGTACAATTTACACAGCTTAGTTGCAATTTTATGAACTCATTTTCTTTCAATACCTTGCATTGTTTATCCAAAAAAGTATTTATCAAATTCAAATTATTTGATAATTTTTCAATTCGAAATTACACCTAAAAATTCGGATTTCATTTTTCATGTTGCCTAATCTGATAGTTCTGTCATTGTTTTCCTTCTCGCCTTAATACATGCATACCGTGCTACTAACTCTTTCCTTCTTAAGATTCAGGTCATCCGTGGCTCAATCCTAATTTGTACCCCGGAAAACTTTCGAAGTTTCTCTAAAATTAAAATGAATTGAATTTGTGAAAGAAACATAAAGAATTGTTTCAATCAAAAATTATTTTATTTGCATTACCGAATCTAATCTAATCTAATGAATGTTTAAAATCATCAAAATTTTGTTCAATAATGCAGAACCTCGGGTTATCATGGACACCTTTTTCGGATATTGACATTTTAAACATACTGCAGTCACGATCGGCTGCAAGCCAATCGTATAATACTCTAGATGAATACTGAACTCCGATTTATATTGTAGTTGGGGATAAAGTAGAATTACGTTTGTGCATGTTGTATGTCCTTTATTAAGGACTGCTATTAGATTGCTACTCAAAACTAAAAGACAATATTCAGTGTTTAACTTCATACCATGAACTGGGTAAGTCATCGAAAAAAAATGTCCTTTTTAAAGGACTTTCACATGGGAGGTGCAGGAAGGACTCACTCGATTTCTTACATATTTATCCTTTTCCTTGGAACTATTCAAAAATTAATGTGTACAAAATTTCAAATTCGTAGCTTGAAGCGTTCAAAAATTATCGGAAAATATTGTTGAACACGTGTTTTAAGGACATTTTGTATGGCAACTACCAGAAGGAGTAAAAGGATTTCGCTGATTAGTAAACTCGAACTTCCTTTTTACTCAAAACTAATTTGTACAAAATTCCGAATTCGTAGCTAAAAGATTACTTGAGTTATAGCGAGTTCCGTAAATTAAGTGATAACGTTTTGACAGGATATTTGTATGGCAGCTACACGAAGGACTAATAGGATTTTCTTCATAATCATACATTTAACTCAAACTATTGGAAAAATACTACATACAAAATTTCAAAGACGTAGCTAAAACCGTTCTGAAGTTATTGGTAATATTCTTGAACACGTGTTTTAAGGACATTTTGTATGGCAGCTACCAGAAGGAGAAAAAGGATTTCGCTGATTAGTAAACTCGAACTTCCTTTTTACTCAAAACTAACTTGTACAAAATTCTGAATTCGTAGCTAAAAGATTACTTGAGTTATAGTGAGTTTCGTAAATTAAGTGAATACATTTTGACAGAATATTTGTATGGCAGCTACACGAAGGACTAAAAGGATTTTCTTCATAATCATATATTTAGCTCCAACTATTGGAAAAATAAAACATGCAAAATTTCAAAGACGTAGCTTAAACCCTTCTGAAGTTATCGACCAATATTCTTGAACACGTGTTTTAAGGACATTTTGTATGGCAGCTACTCGAAGGAGTAGGACGATTTTGTCCGTTAACGAACTTAGCCTTACAAATTCAACCAAACATCCAGATTCAAAATTTCATGATCCTAGGTGAAGGCGTTCTTGAGTTATCGTGCTAACGGACAGACGGACGGACGGGCGGACGGACGGACGGACGGACGGACGGACGGACGGACGGACAGACGGACGGACGGACGGACGGACGGACGGACGGACGTCAGGCGGATTTGAGGTTTTTGGCCACAAATAAACAAAAAATAATATATAACTTTTTTTCGTCCGAGGCTCGGTTCTATGCGTTACAAACTTTTGGGCTGGATTAAACTTATAATACTCTATATGATTTCATCTAGAGTATAAAAACGTCGGCCATGTGAGATAGCAAATCAAGGCCTCCATTTGATATATCTCAGTGATTATGTCGCATTGCCGTTCTCTTTCTTGTTTGTCTAGTTACTTTTGTTTTACTTCCGTTTATGCGTAATCCGACTTCTTTTGTGGAGGGTTCAAGATTGACAAATTCCTCCTTAGTACAAGAGAAGGATCTTGCGAGGATGTTTATATCGTCATCGTATGCACTAGTTGTGTGGACTTGAATGGTAGTGTCCCATTGGTGTCGACTGGGGTTTTCCGGATGACATACTCTAGTGTCAAGTTTTTTTTTTTTTTATAGCACCGAACTGAACTTAGGGGTCTACCTTTAATACGGTATGTACAGTCCAGTCAGTATAGGATGGGGAGGAAAAAAAATTAATATAAAAATAAAAACACAAATAAATAAATAAATAAATAAAACAAATGAAAAATAGAATTAAAAGTAAGAGGGATCAGAGGAAAACAGTCGGTGGATGCTACGTTTAAAAGACTGTAAGTCATATCCGCTAGGAAACACGGTCGAAGGCAACGCGTTCCACATTCTGGTTGTACGAGAGAGAAACGACTGTCTAAATTTCACTGTTCGAAATTTTTGTGGCTCAACCGTATACTCGTGGGCGCGTAAAGCTGAACGAGTATTACGTGGGAACTGGGCTAAAGGAGGTATAAGACGACTAATTTCATTACTACAGCGACCGTGGAAATATCTGTAGTAAATGCTGAGTACTCCGGCATTTCGACGATGTTCGAGGGAGTCAATAGTTGCCGCAATGGCATCGTCTCCAATAAGTCGGAACGCAAATCTCTGAACACGGTCAAGCAAAGAGAGATACGTTTTGGGTGCTCCTGCCCAGATATGAGAATTGTACTCAAGTCGGGGCCTAATATATGCCTTGTAGATTTTTGCGAGGTCTGATGGGGTGAAAAATTTCTTGCACCTTCGGAGGAAACCTAGGCGCTTGGAGCTACATCATAAATGTGATGACTCCAATCAAGTTTTTTATTGATGTTCATTCCTAGAAGATGGAAATGCTCCGAAGTGTTCAATGCGACACCATCAAAAATAAGATCAGGCACCGACGTGTCGTGTTTAAGGAAAAGATGACAGGCTTGTGTTTTTGAGGCATTAAACTCTACTCGGTTGACCCTGCCCCATTCCAGGATTGAGATGAGATCAGAGTTTAAAGATCCAATTAACTCATTACGTTAAGAGGGTACCGAAGACTGGTGTGCCTCTATAATCGAGTTGAAGCTGTAAATGTTGTCAAGTGTACTATCATCTGCGAAGCTATGGATAGGATTGAGAGTGGACGACAAAAGGTCATTAATAAAAATTAGGAATAAGGTAGGTGATAAAACTGAGCCTTGAGGGACGCCGGAGTTGATAGGGAAAGGGGATGATGAAACGCCATCTAATACAACCTGTATAGTACGTTCCGAAAGAAAGCTCTCAATCCATCGAATACAAGTAGGATTAATACCAAAGGCGTTGAGTTTGGATAGAAGGGCTTTGTGCCAAACTCTGTCAAATGCCTTCGCTATGTCAAGTCCAAGTACTTGACCCTCACCGAAGTTATGGATACAAGCGTTCCAGCATTCAGTCAGGTATACCAACAAATCGCCGGTGGATCTCCGTGGCCGAAACCCATATTGACAGTCATCAAGGAGACGACTGTTTTCCAGGTATTGCACGATCTTACGGTTGACAGCAGTTTCCATGACTTTAGACAAAATAGAAGTAATGGCAATGGGGCGGTAATTTGCGGGGTTTGTTTTGCTACCCTTCTTAGGTATCGGCTGAACATTAGCTAGTTTCCATAAATAAGGAAACTTACCAGAAGAATATGAACTATAGAAAAGATTGCGAAGAGGTTTAGCCAAAGAAGAGTAGCATTTTTTAAGGGTAATGGGGGGAATGTCATCTGGACCAGCGGATTTATTAATATTGAGAGCTTGAAGGATTTTCGTAATGACACGTGTGCGAAATTTGATGGAAGGAAGTTCTATATTGCTAGATAGCACAGCTGGGGGGGACTGTGCACTAGGTGGGAGAGTAGAGTTTCTCGCAAAAATCGAAGCCAAAAGATTTGCTTTTTCTATGGAATCAACGACTGTGCGGTTACCATCAGATAGAGAAGGTGTGGATGACGAAATAAAATTATTGCTAACCGCTTTCGCAAATGACCAAAAGGATTTCGATCCTTTGGGGCACTCCAAGATCTTTCGTCTTGTCTTTAGATCATGTTGCAGTTTTGCATGGTTAATAGTGGACTTGAAGGTGTTTCTTGCCTTAATGAATTGCTCCCTATTAAATTGTGAGGAATGTGCCTTAAAAGTACCAAAAGCAATATTTTTAGCCTGAATGGCATCGATACAGTCTTTGGTAAACCATGAGTCTTTAGATGGTTTGACTCTTGTGTAGCTGAAGGCAATAAAGAGCCGCATTCCCTTTAAAATTGTCTCGGTAACGTGTTTACAGGCCTCATCGCAATCCTTAGATGTATAGCACAGGTTCCAATTAAATGCCCTATAGAATTCGTTTAGATCTCCCCAATTGGCTCTATTATAATGCGAAACGATTCGCCTTGGAGCTTTGGTTGCCGGTGGTGATAGTGCCGAGAACGGAAATTGCGCACGAATCAGAAAATGGTCCGTGTTACCAATTGGCGAAGGCGCAATAACTGATACTATGTATTTCTCAGGCTGGTTGGTGGGAAAAAAGGTCAAGGAGATTGGAATTCTGACCTGCAATATCCGAAAAGTGGGTGGGTTCACTGACCAATTGAGTTAAGCCGTTGATAGAAGCGAAGATCTCAGTAATGCGTCCGGGTTGGTCCGTATGGCTGGAGTGCTTAAGCCAGGCAGTATTATGAACATTGAAATCGCCCAAAGCATGGGGGCTAGACCATCTCCCTACTTTAAACCACATTCCGGTCGAAAGTTGAAATTTTTTCAGGGGTAGAGACCGCGTGGATCCTCTTTAAGTGGCTTCTTGTTGTGAGGTCAATTGTAAGGGGAGATGTTGGGAGAGCGTTTTATATGAAACATTTTCTTTTTTAGGTATCACTAACCGTTTATGCTAGAAAGCTGAAACTTGAAATTTATATAAAACTTGGATAGTTCGCAAAAAATTGTCGATATTCGTGGAGGGTGTGGGAATGGGAAAAAACATTACCTCCGAAACGCTCGAACGCTGAGATTGAGATATTCTAAAGTCCATCTCGTAAATGGTTAATGTCGACAGTAAGCAAAGAAGTTGGAGAATTTTTCTAAAGAATCACGTCTCATATCTCAAGAACTGTTTAAGATAGAAGCTTTTAATATATACGGGAAAAATTGTAGGGGTGGGGATAGAGAAGAATGAAAAATGCCGACTTTTATATCTCGAAAACCACTAATGATGTATAGCTGAAACTTAATATTTAGGTAGAGCTATAGTAGCGGCACGTTCTAAAAATAAGGCTTTTAAAAGGGGCATTATGGTACAGAGAGGGTGGTGTTAATTTTTGCACAATAGGAAATTGGTCTTGTAGAGTCCATTACATTACAAATTTTTTCTTATTCTAATATGAATCTTTGTTCTTCTTTTATTGTAGTATGTAATATGTACTACTACTACTACTAACTACTTGTAGATAATATCGAACTTCACTGGTCAATTTGAAGTTCAAGTTGGACAATATTGAAATTTGGATTCTATTGAATCATCAATTGAAAAAACAAATACGTAAATAAATAAAGAAAATCTGCCAACAGTCTGGGCGCAACTTTATTATTTTATGGGTAGGAGTCCGAAACGTGTTTAATGCTGAGATGCGGTGTAGGTTACTATGCGACTGACAAGCTAAGGAATAACCAGGAGGCAGTTTGGAACGTTATTTTTTGGGTTGTCAATCGCATAGTAACCTACACCGCATCTCAGCATTAAACACGTTTGGGACTCCTACCCATAAAATAAAAAAGTTGCGCACAGGCTGTTGGCAGATTTTTTATTTCTATTCTAAGGACAAAATTAACATTCCAAAAAACTTCTTAATCCGAAGCAACTGATTTTATACTGCGACTTTGACAGCGTCCCGGAGTATGACCCAATTACGTAATTCTTGTGCTATATGTGGCAGTGGGGTAAGAACTCACTAGATATCAGAAAATTCCATTAGTTTTCTTATACTCCTTGTAGATCATATCGTTTGATGTCATCATCTAATTGTTCGCATCATTAAATCTAATGAAACCGAGATCCGGAAAGAATATCCCGTACCGCATGATTTTTCTGGCCCTGCAATTTACCGTGTCCCTGTTGTGTTAAATTTAATTAACACAACCGAAAGACAAACCATGCGTCATTACAAATTCAATTTGTGGAATGAATTAGTGCACAGTACGTGATCTTTCCTTAATAAGGTTTTTTTTGAGGAAAGACGTTTAGTTTTGCATAAGGAGAACATTGCAGAAAATGGCATAATGTAAGCTATTTGAAGGGAAATCGTGTAATAGTTGATGGCATTTTTAGACTCCAGTTTCTTCTGCTATCGAATTGTAACGAATTTAGCAAGGATTGAAGTCCTGATAGAGTTAAAACTTCTTCGTGGAGGTACCATACTTTACACGACGGTGTGTACAGGACTAAGTCCGAGCTATTGCAAAGAGACGATTGATTGAACTGAAATTTGAAACTTTAAGTTACCTTTCAATGCTTTTGTGAAGCCAAATAAACTTGAGCATTCATTGATCATAGCACTAAGTTTATTACTATTCAAGAATCGGATCGTTAAAAATGTTTTCAATTTTTCAAATTTTTTAATTGTTTTGCTAGAGAATGAAAACTGCACAAAAAATTTCGATTAAATTGTCTACCGTAGCACTAGGCACTGAAATCAAAATCAGTCAAATATTTGACTATTTTCCCTGGCAAATGCTGTTACCACATTATTTGATTTGCTCTACATAAACTATATTTTGACGGAAAAAATTTGACAGAACTTTTCGTCAAATTTTTTAAGTCAAATATTTGACAGCATTGTGATTTCTACATCTCAAGAACGACTAAAGCTAACAAATTTTAAGTTGAAACTTATATCGACCTATGACAGAGTAATCACTAGTCAACATGGTTGGAGGGGTGTGTGAAGGCCTTCCCTTCAATATGTCTGGACAGCTTAAATGGTTCATGCTACAAACTTGAAACTCACTGATTGTTTGCAGCCATACAAAGAGAGTAAACCAGACATTTTTAGAGGAAACAGGGGCGTGCGTGTGTGGCATATAACAATTGAATATATCACGAACCATGCCAGAATGATTAAATTTGGTCTGTGTGTAAAAGTGAAGTACGCTAAATTTTTTTGAGATGTAGTGGAGTCACGGAAGTGTCGGCTAAAATCGAGTCTCGTATCTTAATAACTATTCAAGGCAGGATCTTGGAATTCACACGACAGGTCAGCTGAATGTATTTTTACCGGGGAAAACAATTTGCAATTTGTAAAAAGCAAAATAATTTCATTTTTAAGGCAGTATATAGTTTTACTTTATTATTTCAATAATACGGTATTTTTTACGTTTTCACGAATTATGGAATTTCTCTTAGGTATAATGATGAATAGTTGAACCTGCCGTTTCAAGGTGCGATAAATTTTACATACGCTGCGTATGTAAAATTTATCGCACCTTGAAACGGCAGGTTCAACTATTCATCATTAGCTTCTTGACTTTCCTCTGAGTTTTTTATTTCCACAAAATTAACTATGATGTATAACCCATGCAAGTATAATTTACGTTCTATATTAAACAAAATCTTAAAGTAGATTCGAGAAATCCAGAGAGTCATAATTGTTAAATGGCCCGGAACCGAAGGTTTCCAGGGTTTTTGTTCCTTTATTTCTTAAACCAAAATTTTACAATCTGAAACCAACTCAAGTGTAAACGGGTTCATTATTCTCGCAGCTCACAAAAGACCTACAAATTTCCTCTTTAAGTTATAATGCAAAATGTGACCGCTAACGAAAAGGACAAAATTACGTGAAAGCCTTTCATTCCGTATGGTGTCTAGCGGAATGATTGATTATTACGTAAGGCAAATTAAAAATGAGCCAGTTTGACTACATCTTTATAATATATGCATAGTTATTAAATGAATTTGCTCTACATAGCTCGCGGTGCTCACTGATCATATGAATAGAATAAGTTGCGACTGTAGTGTAGTATCACACTTTGAAATGTATTTCTATTGTTGCAAGCTAGGGGTTCGCCGAGATTTCCAGTAAAACACAATTCGATTAAAATTAATAAAAATAACAATGTTTTATTTGCATTCGGATATCAATTTATTGACAACGATTCCCGAAAATCGCTTTAGAAACACTCTCGCGTTGAATTGACCGTTGTCGTCTCGTTTTCACAGTAGGAAAACTCGTCCGTACACAAGCTCTTCTGCACTTATAGCATGTGTTGAGTAGAGAGATTTCCCGCATATTCGATGGTGTGTGGATTTCGCAAGAAGTATCTATTGCATGCGAGACGTGCCACGAGTTTTCTAGGCTATTCTGGGTGTTGGAAGGTATTGGAAGGTTGTTGGTGGAAACTGAGGTTATTCATAAATAAATCGTGCTGGTTGCCGGGGTATACGTGCAACAATTTCTTATAGATCCAGAAATAAAGACATCGACTCAGAAAAGCACATTTATTATTTTATGTCCTTTCAGAAAGGAACTGATTATTAGAAAAAACATAAAATTGAATAAAACTATAATTTCTGGATTTAATTTTGTCTCTGAGATGTGAGCCAATATTATGATACAAAACAAGAAAAGCTCAACACAAACTCTCTACGTTTCAGTCTTTATTTGTTGTCCCATCGGATCAATTTTTAATTAAATGCGCTTTTAGAAGGCCACTCTATGCAACATTAAATGCACAAAATAAATTTGCAATAGACTCATCGTAAATACTGTACACAATCAATAAGGTCAGGGAAGTTTGTCTCACAAAAACGTTAGGCTCAATAAAATCAAGGCGCTCGCAATAAATTTGAATTACTTTACACCTGAAGGCTATCACACGTTCCCAGCAGTACGATAATCTGGAATAAAGGCATTTACTATGGGACCAATAAAGGCGTACGAGCTGCAGGAGCGTTTTTTCTTCCTCGATAATCCCCGGATGCCTCCATTGTAGGACGTAAACACAAAAACACCAACATAAGAAACTGCTGAATTTTTCCCGGGAAATTTTTCAAATTGATCAGATAAAAGGGGATTTCATGAATTTTTAAATTATAACCCCAATGCGGCTCGGGGCAATTCATCCGAGGGAAGCCTCCAAGATTGGTATAAATGTTCGCACCAGGGCAACAATAACTGTCTGTCGTTTGACTTTCTTTATTTTTTTGTATTTTCATCGAAAAGCCTGGTATTTTCGCAGTTTATTCTTAGGGTGATTTATCTTGAACCCCGCACGTTTTACGTTCGCTGAATCTCGTAATGTGACATGGTTTCGTTAAATCTTGAAAATTGAGCGAAACAAGGTACGGGTGTTTTATTGCTCGACAGGTGCAAAACATACCCCTTAAATCTACGCTACAACAACCCTAAGAACATTATTTAGATGTTCGGAATTAAGCTGAAAAAGTCACACTACAGGACTAACGCGGATAAAGCATGACACGGATCAATTCTGAGAAAGAGTTATGGGTGTGGGTGTTGAAGGGATATTTTTAACCGACTTAGCGATTTCTTATTGCCCTTTAAGTCATTATTTCGGGTAATCCGAACCGACACTATTGGTTTTTTTTCTGAAAAAAATTCTTACGTGCCTCAAGTTACTGCACATAACTATAACCTTTCATGTTTCTCGTTATTCTTTCCGATTTCAGTGTTTATCTAAAAATAATTTAAGCTAATACGGTTTTTTTTCTCCCAAGTGTTTCTCCATTTTTCTCATCGATAATGGATAGCACGCACTTAATTTCATTATGTCTATTCTTATTTCGGTCGGAAAAATCAATCGAAAGTACTACGTCAAGTTATTGGAAGAAATTGAAATGGAACGAGAAAATACACACATGCGGCAAAATGAAAATTAAATTTCCCATTTTGAGAAAGCATTTCATTTTTTATGTCATATATAAAAGAAAAACCGTTCTGTTCGAAATCTAATAAAACCCGGTCGTAATCTGACATAGGAAGACATATCGCAATGTTATTTGTGTCTATATTGCCAAGGGAAAATGAGGAATGGATGGGAGTTGCTTTAAACTCTATTCGATTTCCATCAATCGGAAATTACTTCAAAATTCAATTTCATTGGACACTGTCAATCTTTCAAATTCTGTTTGGTATAAAAAATCCTGATCGTAGAAATAATTTAATTTGTTTTTATCAAATGCGCTCTAAATTTAGATACCCCGCTTCTGATTACTAGCCCATTGCGACAAGGCCTTTCAGATACTTGGATTTAAAGATTTGCGCTACTGCCAGTTATATGGAAGAAACGAATAAAAAAGATATATAGTTTATATTTGTTAGATATTGGAATGACCTCACACACCGATAGTTGAACGACTTTTCTATCGAATAGAATTTAGCAAACACTTTGACTTTATAGTAGGACCGACTTACAACTGGTATGTACGCACACTTCCATTATATCTGCATACGAGTAAGCTCCTAAATAAAAATACTATTCAGTCAATAAAAACATTTTGGCCTAGCTTCCTGTTCATAAAATTCTATATTGAAGGAATTGCTCACACCGTGGTTTTACTTTACATTTTATATCACAATAGATTAATTTGAAATTTAAAAAAATTGACAACACTAAAATTTTGTGCTTTTGCATTTTAGGGGTAGAAACCCCTAAAAACAAGTTACAAGTCATTCTAACACCAGCTGATTGTTTGACAGTTGCGTGAGTGCAAGCGGTTCGAGTGAAAAAATAATGGATAAAATTGGAATTCGTAGTGACTTTGCTGTAATGCTAGAACACATTGTTTATTTTAAAGGTGACTGAAAGCTATAAATGCACACTCCGGAGAATAAATGAAATTGCATGTGAGTATCTGCTGCAGGTTTCAAATTCTTTAAGAAGAATTGCGCGGAGCTTCTGAATAATGGACAAACTTTAGAAACGAAACAAAACACCAATCAAACCAAGGCGAAGACGGAAAAACAATTTTCCAGATTGACTACCTCGAAAAGGGAAAAAAACCACCACTGGATTGTGATACAAATCCCATTTTAACGTCGTGTTTGATATCTCATCAATCCTAAGAAATATGGGGAAAGCCTTACGTCCCCTTGGAGTTGATTATCTAAAAATACTGAAATCCACTTTCTGACGATTATGTAGGAAGCCTTAGGAAGTTAAAATAAATACGATATCTCATTAGAACTAAGAAATATGTTGGAATCTGTGAAAACATATGCAACCTCCTTGCACCCACTTTGGGGTTGAATATCCATTAGTTTTTAGATATATGTAAAGAAAGCCCGAGGAAGTGAAAAGCAATCCGATGTCTTATCACTCCTAAGAGATATGACGAAATTCGTGAAAACGTGTTCAACCCGTTTATACCCTCTTAAGGATTGAAAAAGGAAAAAACTTGAAAACGAGTTTTAGGTGATTATTAAACAAGCCCGTGGAAGTAAAAAGACCGGAGGGATACGGCTGAATTCGTGAAAATGTATACAACACCATTACACCACCTTGGGAGCCGAATTTCAAAAAATCCTGAAAACTCTTTCTAGGTATTTACATGAAGAATCCCTGGAATAAAAATGAATTCAATATTTGGAAAGACCTAATAGATATGACGACAAACGTAAAAATATATGCATTCAATTTTCACTGATATTTTTTTTTGGCCTCCTTCCGAACGCCAATGGATATTTGATTTTTTTTTAATCAGAATTACTTTTCTATTTGATTTACATATAAATACCGAGTTTCAACTTTTTAGCATAAGCCGTTCTGTAGTTAGGAAAAACACTCTCCCCCCTACCATACTACCCCTACACAAAATTATATTTTTCGAACATGCTACTACTATGGTCTATCTAAATACCAAGCCTCAGCTTTATATCATTATAGGTTCTCAAGATATAAACATCGGAACTTTTTCCTTTTCACCCTCCCCACCCTCACCCTCTACACCCACACACCCAAAAATTGTTTTCCTTCTACATATTAGGCCTACTTCTGGTAAAAATGCTAAGCATCTATATTTCACTGTTCTTGAGACGTGATTTTTTTGAAAAATTCTTATCCCCTCCACTTCCATGCTGCACCGCCCCCTTAAACAATTTTAATTTGAGCAATCTTTATTTGTCAACCTTTAAACTCAAACCGAATTTTATTTTTCTAGAGCAATTGGTTTGTGAGATATCGTAATCTAAAGTTTTTCACCTCCCACCCCCGTACGCCACTGCCCACAACTCAACAATTCGATTTCAATCTTTCCTCCTAGTATAACTACAGATATTTGTTAATTTTTAATTTCGAGCCATGAACGATTTAGGAGATATGGATTTTAGAATGTGTCGATCTCGGCTTTCTTGCGTTTCGGACGCATTTTTTCCCCTCACTCCCACACCCCTTCACCCATTTTGCAAATGGGTCCACTATCGAAGCTCTATATAAATTCCAAGTTTCAGCCTCCTAACATAAGCGGTTGCCGAGATCTAGAAACCAAAATTTTCCGTCTAAAACGCTTCCTCCACCTCTCCCCTCACACCCCCATGCCTCAAAAAGTGGTCACTTCAAGAAGCCAACCGAGTCTATTCAGAAAAAAAACATTGAATTTAATAGCTCATAGGGTTTGGGAACTATAAGTCTTCAAACGATTTTGCGTACGTCGGACTTTTGGTGTTTATTAGTCATGTAATGTGTAAAAAAAAATTTTCAGGGTAGCAATTTTTTTTTTTTTTAAAATCGATAACAATACTTTATTATTAAAATAAAAAAGTAATGAAAGCAAAACATCTTTTTATTTATATTTATAGAAGTTTCACTGGTTAAAAATTAAGGTTCACTTACTGCAGAAAATTTGGATTGTAATTCAAATTTAAGTAGACAAA
The DNA here is from genome assembly GCA_951812415.1 of Beris morrisii. Classification (NCBI taxonomy): domain Eukaryota; kingdom Metazoa; phylum Arthropoda; class Insecta; order Diptera; family Stratiomyidae; genus Beris; species Beris morrisii. Next base: position 25,840,706 of record OX638311.1, read on the forward strand.
TAAAATTAAGATTAATAAGGTAAGGACATTCTTTTATTGGAAGGGGTAAGTGAATTTCACACTCAGGATTTTTTCTTCATAGAAGTTTGGTATGACTTAAGAAACATACTGCAGTCACGATCGGCTGCAAGCCAATCGTATAATACTCTAGATGAATACTGAACTCCGATTTATATTGTAGTTGGGGATAAAGTAGAATTACGTGTGTGCATGTTGTGTGTCCTTTATTAAGGACTGCCATTAGATTGCTACTCAAAACTAAAAGACAATTTTCAGTGTTTAGTTTCATATCTTGAACTGGGTAAGTCATGGAAAAAAAATGTCCTTTTTGAAGGACTTTCACATGGGAGGTGCAGGAAGGACTCACTCGATTTTTTACATATTTATCCTTTTTCTTGGAACCATTTAAAAATAAACGTGCACAAAATTTCAAATTCGTAGCTTGAAGCGTTCAAAAGTTATCGAAAATTATTGTTGAACACGTGTCTTAAGGACATTTTATATGGCAGGTACCAGAAGGAGTAAAAGGATTTCGCTGATTAGTAAGCCTGAACTTCGTTTTTACTCAAAACTGATTTGTACAAAATTTCCAATTCAAAGCTAAAAGATTACTTGAGTTATAGTAAGTTCTGTAAATTAAGTGAAGACGTTTTGACAGGATATTTGTATGGCAGCTACACGAAGGACTAATAGGATTTTCTTCATAACCATACATTTAGCTCCAACTATTGAAAAAATAACACATACAAAATTTCAAAGTCGTAGATTAAACCCTTCTGAAGTTATCGGCCAATATTCTTGAACACGTGTCTTAAGGACATTTTGTATGGCAGCTACCAGAAGGAGTAAAAGGATTTCGTTGACTAGTAAACTCGAACTTCCTTTTCACCAAAAACTAATTTATACAAGATTCCGAATTCGTACCTAAAAGATTACTTGAGTTATAGTGAGTTACGTAAATTAAGTTAATACATTTTGACAGGATATTTGTATGGCAGCTACACGAAGGACTTACAGGATTTTCTTCATAATCATACCTTTAGCTTTAACTATTGGGAAAATAACACATACAAAATTTCAAAGTCGTGGCTTAAACCCTTCTGAAGTTATCGACCAATACTCTTGAAGACGTGTTTTAAGGACATTTTGTATGGCAGCTACCCGAAGGAGTAGGACGATTTTGCCCGTTAACGAACTTAGCCTTACAAATTCAACCAAACACCCAAATTCAAAATTTCAAGATCCTAGGTGAAGGCGTTCTTGAGTTATCGTGCTAACGGACAGACGGACGGACGGACGGACGGACGGACGGACGGACGGACGGACGGACGGACGTCAGGCGGATTTGAGGTTTTTGGCCACAAATAAACAATAAATAATATATAACTTTTTTTCGTCCGAGGCTTGGTTCTATGCGTTACAAACTTTTGGGCTGGATTAAACTTATAATACTCTATATGATTTCATCTAGAGTATAAAAATACAGGAAAACCCAATGTTAATGGTTTCCTGAGATAAATCTGCTCAAATATTTTTTTTATACATCCTTTCGACTTTGTGCTGGGAAAGAGGGTGTTTCAAATAAGCAAATAAGGTATATTGATTAAAGTAGCGGGATCACTTTTTAGTTGCACTTTATTCAAAAAAAGAATTGCTCAATTTCGAAATGGTTAAAATTAAAGGTAAATAACTTCGAAAGTTTTTGAGCTAGAGCGATAAATTTACCCTACTAACCACGATTCTGCTTAGCATTTACAACAGCTTGAACACGGTTACAACTAATTTCAAGTCTTCAAGTTCACCAGAAAGCACTAATTTTTTTTAAAGATTTTTGTATGGCAGCCTAAAACAGTATCTTCATTTGTCTCTGTTTTCCAGTTTTGCTGCTTTCAAAATAAGTGTTACTACCCCCCTCCCCGAGAATTTAATCACAAAAAAAGATTTTATGCCTAATACGTTCCGTTCCATAGTTATCGCTTCTTCGCGGAAAAATAGGAACCATTTTTCTTAAGGACTTTTGTGTGGTAGCTAATTAAAAGAGTACCGCAATATTGTCAGTTCCTTCAATATTTAATTAAAAAAAGTTATAATGTGTATAATTTTCAAATTCTAGAACATAACTGTCATCACTTGTTTTGAGGAATTTTGTAAGCGATGTACCTCAAGAAGTTGGGCGATTTTACTTACTAACAGATTCTAAGTTAAATTTTAACTTCTCTGTATTTTTCTCCTATCTCCCGGTGCGCTGATATTGATTTGATGTGGCAAAAAATGTTCAATGATTCCTAACTGAGTGAAATCCATATTCATTCTATTCGTCACAAAATTTAGCTCTCGAAATTGCAAACTCCTTTTATAAGCCATAGTTATGCCCCTCCCTACGAAATGCTATGTGAACGCCCATGGACCTGATCACAAACCGAAATTCACTTTAAACTGATTCTTCATCTAACTGATTTGTCAATTTTGCTACTCTGTTTCCTGAAACTTAAAACTTATTAATCTGGGACAAAAATTTGAAGAAGCCAACAAGGCGATCAACGTTAATTTTGAGGACCTTGAAAAAATTACTTCTGGGAGAGAATTAGGAACCTTGTGAAACGTAGAACTTCGAAAAGTAAATCTAGGTGGAACTGCCCTCATATTTCTTATTCAGGGTGGGGGGGGGGGGGTACTTGTCACGGAGCACCTATATTCGATGCTCGAGAATGTGCTCAAAAATTAAATAAAAAAAAAACAAGAAAAATGTTTCATAGCAAATCGGTAGCAAATAATACTGTATCAGTGCTGAAGTTAATTTCTCACTAAACTAACCTTTGAAATATACCAAAAAGAACCGCCACCATACCGCCACCAGTAGAAAGAATTCCAATAATAAATAAATGCATACCTCAAGCTATCAAAGTAATGAAAATTATTAAATTCCAAATTTACAATTTTCTAAATCAGCAAAAGAAGGAATGTCAAGCACAGCACAACCACTTCGTCTTTTGAGACTAGCCTCGAATTTCTTTCGAAGAATGCTCTCCTCTGATCTCAGTAGCTAAAACTTCAAAGAAAATAAATCCCTAATCTACATGATGAGTTTGAAAAAGGACTTTGTCGAATAAATTCCGAAAAAGAAGCAAATATATTTAAAGTAACAAAATTTCTGATATAGGATATAATTTTCTAATTATTTTCGGGTTGTTTAACCCCTGTGTTTTTCTTGCAAAAAAAACAGAGAAAGGACATCACATAAAAACGGAAAATTTTTCCAGTAGTCTCAAAAGAAATTCTACAAAAAGTCGAATTAACTTTCTACTTTACATGTCAGAGTTCAGTCATAACTTGATATAAAAGGAAAATTTTTGTGGCAAAAGAAAAAAGCGGAAAAATTGTCATCGCAGTTAGTGAAACAGACGAAAACGAGCGAGATCAGTAAAATGGTTTTCAGGAATTTAAAATTACTCGGCAGAGATTGTGCATTTTTCCATTTTAAATTATGTTCTCTTCGTGTGGTAATTCGGTTCAATTTAAAGAATTTTGTTCAGTTCGTAAATCGAAATAAAACAATCATATTCTCGTAAAAGAGAAATGATGTATTCCCTTTGGCATAGACGATATGATAAAATACTGACAAATATGCAAATAAAAATATCAGTTTCATAAGCAAAACTAGATCAAAGCGATTCCTTTCAAGAAGAATATGTGCGACTTTTCTATTTTCCTTATTTGATTTTTTCCCTATATTCGTTTGTAATGTTTGTTTTGAAAATGTGAAACAGGTTATAGTCTTAAAGAAACCACAGAGCCGTAATCTCTGATATTTTGTTAAATTGTAAATATTTTCATAAGAATTGATATGATACAAACGACTAACCAACAAATCAATAAAATACACAAGTTCTTCAAGTACAAGTAGCCCAGAGAGCCTGCTATACCTTCTTGTGAAGTTATTTAATCGTAACCCAATTATAATTCGAGTTTCATGAAACTTTGATGATCCAGAAAATCGAAATATCTGTGACCTAAATCATCAGAAATCCTGTCATATCCGCACATACAGATAACTGAATTTTACCCCTAAAGTTATTAACACCGACTTTCAAAAGCTATGATGGACTTATCGCCGTATGATGTATTCTACACATATCGTAGTCAAGTATCCTGACAGTAGGTCTGGATCGAAGTGGGCAAAATTTAATATCAAAACTGATTTCGAACAAGGCTGAAAGCATATGAAAACTTCGTTAGTATCAACTCAGACTTGTACATCCAGCGCTCCGATCTGTATGAGATTGACATTAAAGTATGTAGCTTCAGGACCAATATAATCCCTATGGTACATCAGGAGCAGAATACCTGTACAATTTTCTGCATTATTTTAAAATCTGAATTGGTAGACTATCGGAGTCACCACTAGACTAACCACCCAACTCCTCCACATTGTTCTACATAGACTCAATAAATTTGAACAAAACAGTGCCTTTCTGTCGCTCCAATTTCAAGGGAAAATTTTTGCTCCGCACCGATAAAGACGATAAACGTTTACAAATTTAATTAAATCGACTTGATCCTAGCAATTAGAGTCACTGGATGCCGAGATGTCACATTCCCAGGTAAATTGCTTCTGGCGCCGTGGCTACAGGTAGGTATCGAATGAATCGAGGTGTTTAACTTTTTAGAACGACGACGTCGCTCAACGTTCAGGTGTTTTATTGAAATTTAAATTTAGTCGGAGATTTGGGTCTGAGTTGAGGGAGGTGTCCGGAAAATAACAAGGACCCGAATGACATCTTACGAGATGGCCGACGTTTAGGCAGTTGTTAATGAAATTAAGACAGAAACTGAATAATGTTTTGCTAAATGACCGCATTATTTCATCTAGTGGTTTTCAATTTGTATAGGACTTTTGCGAAGATAATTATACGAATTTCGAAAGAAATTTGTGTTTGTGAAAGTGATTAGAAAGTCCACTTATAGTCCGTCGCAAAAAGTAGAGGCACTATAGGGTATTTAACCATTTATAGGCTAACTTGTTAATCGGATATCGTTTGAGTTAGATAAGTTATGTGAGATATTATATCGGGCTTTCTTCTACAGGTTATTTATGTAAACACCTAAAAACTGATTTTACTATTTTTTCACGAATTTTGTCAATAGTACTTAATGCATATGGTGTAAGATTGCTGTACTGACCTAAATTTATTTTATCCAAAAGTTAATGATATCTATCAGCATTAAAATGATAGAACATGATTCTTAAGACCCAAGGAACCATTAAAAAAAATCTGCCAATGGTCTGGGCGAAACTTTATTATTTTTCGGGTCAAAGTTCGGGAGCGGTCAAAGTCGGAGTATATCATCAGTTCTTTCGAGATTATGACGTTTCTTGAAAAGTTAATTTTGTTCTTAAAATAAAAATATTTAAAATAGAAATTTTTAGCCGATTAAACATTAAAAAGTGCAGACTATTCGAATTTCGGTATATTATGTACACTAAAAGCCCATAGAAGTAAAAACGAATGTGTTGCCTTATCAGACTAAAGATATATGACGAATTTTTAAAACGTATACAAACCCATTACTTCCACTTGGGGTTTAAATTTCGAAAAAATTGTGAAACAGGTTTTTAAACGATTTCATAGGAAGCAACTTGATATCACATGAGACACGAGGAATTTTGAAAAATTTGTGAAAACGTAAGCGAACCCTTTACACCCCTTTGGTTCTTGAAATTCAAAAAATCGTGAAATTGGTTTTTATGTCATTACATCAATAACCGATTTTATATCTCATCAGAACTAAGGGATGGCAAAAATTGTGAAAACCCCCCCTTGGTGGTTGAATATCGAAAAATTGATAAATGGGTTTGTAGGCGATTATATAAAAAGTCTGTGGAAGTGGAAAGCGATCTAATATCTCATCAAACCTAAGAAAATGTCGAAGCTTTGAAAAGCATTCAACCCCCTTACACAACTTATGATTGAATATCTAAGAATACTGAAATTGACTTTAGAAAACCTTAGGAAGTAAAAATGAATTCGATATATCATCAGATCTAAGCAATATCTAGGAATCTGTGAAAACATATGCAATCTCCTTACACCCACTTGGGGTGGGGGTTGAATATCTAAAAATCCTGAAAGGAGTAAATAGATAAAAATGAAGACAATTCGAGAAAATAAAAACCAATTCAATTTCTTATCACTTCTAAAAGAAATGGCGGAATTCGTAAAAACGTGTTCAACCCATTTATACCTTCTTGGGAGCTGAAAGAAGAAAAAACTTAAAAGCGAGTCTTAGGGGATTATTACGCAAGCCCGTGAAAGTGTAGAGTTAGTCGATACTAATCAGACCTGGGGGATATGGCTGAATTCGTGAAAATGTATTCAACCCTTTGCACTTCCTAAGGGGTCGAAATTCAAAAAATCCTGAAAACACTTTCTATGCATTTATATCAAGAAGCCGTAGAATAAAAATGAATTAAATATTAGGGATGACCTAATAGATATGACGAAAATCGTGAAAGTATATGCATTACATTTTCACTGATAATTTTTTTCGATCCTCTTCCGAACGTCAATGGATATTTTAAATTTTTTTTTATCTAAATTTCTAGTTGATTTACATATACATACCGCGTTTCAACTTTCTAGCATAAGCCGTTCTATAGTTAGGAAAAACATCCCCGCCCCCGTACCATACTACACCCATAAAAAATTATATTTTTCCAACCTGCTACTATTATAGCTCTATCCAAATACCAAGCTTCAGCTTTATATCATTATAGGTTCTCTTTACACCCTCCCCCACCCTCACCATCTACACCCACACCGCACTACTAAGATCTATTAGGCCTACTTCTAGTAAAAGTTTTAAGTTTCAATCTCACACTGTTCTTGAGATATGAGAAGTGATTTTTTAGAAAATTTCGTATCCTACCGCTTTCATGATCCACCGCCCGCTTAAAAAATTTGACTTTCATCAAACTTTATTTGTCAACCTTTATACACGAACCGAATTCCATTTTTCTAGTGTAATTAGTTCGTGAGATATCCTAATCTATAGTTTTTCACCACCCACCTCCGCACGCCACTACACCCACTCAAAAATTTGTTTCCAATCTATTCTCCTGGTATACCTACAGATATTCATTAAGTTTCAATTTTGTAACTTTAGCCGTTTAGGAGATATGGATTTTAGAATGTGTCAATCTCGGCTTTTTTGCGTTTCGGACTTATTATTTTTCCCGCCACTCCCACACCCCTTCCCTCATATTGACAATATTTTGCAAATGGGTTCGCTACCGAAGTTCTATATAAATTCCAAATTTCAGCCTCCTAGCATAAGCGGTTGCTGAGATCTAAAAACCAAAATTTTTCGTCTAAAACACTCCCCCCTCCTTTCCCCTCACACCCCCACCCCTCAGAATTTGATCACTTCAAGCGGCCTAACCAGTCTATTAATAAAAAAAAATCAATTTAATATCTCAAACCGTTTGGGAGCTACGAGCCTTCAAACGATTTTGCGTACGGCGGACGGCGTACGGTGTACGGCGGACAGACGGACTGAAATATGTTTTTCCTTTTTTCATGTCTACGAATCATGAAACGCGAAAAAAAAAATTTTCAGGGTAGCAAATTTTTTTTTTTTAAAAATCGATCAGAATACTGTTTTATTAGAAAAAAATAAAGTAAAATAAAAATATGAACAAAAATAACCTTTGTTTCGTATATTGAAACACCACAATATAAAACTTAACACGAAATGGAATTATGGAAGATTTAGGTTGTTATACAATTTTTATGATTAATTTATTTCTTCATTCTTGGTTTTCCTAGCGAAAATTAAATTTTGTTTTATTTAATTTTGTCGCCCCAATTGCCGAGACCCAGGTCTTATAGCATTAATATATAATACTTATATTCTATATTCTTACGTTCACAATGTATCTGACAACAAAAAGATAGGGTTTTCTCAGTAGAGTATTACTAAGAAACGCGTAGTACACAAATGAAATAGAATATAATACAATACCTAAATGAAAGACATATGTAAAATACTGTATTATTAGAAAATAATAAAGTAATACTTATGGAGTATAATATTGGGTAAGATTTTTTCCTAACACAAAGAGTTTCATAGTTAACAACACACTCAACAAAATTTTTAATTCAATCTGATTAATCTCTTAATTTACACGTACTCTGACCTTTTCATTACCTTCGAAAATATCAGGTGACCACAAAATCTGAACCTTAACAAATTAATAGGGTCGCAATTCTGACGATAATTACCACTTATCTCCAAGCGAATTTCATTCCATTTAAATAGTAAATCACTGGTGGCTAGCAATTAATTTGTAAGCGATGGCAAACCGTAATTAATTCGAAATGATGCTGTTTATATTGGCCGATAAAAAAGAAAAGAAGAATTATGCGGGTGAATCCCCAATGTCATATCTTGTTACCAGTGCGTAAATACTGAATTTCATTTTGAAATTTATATATCCGACGATAAGTAGGACCAGGTGAAACACATTTTCGAACAAATTCCTTAGCTTGAGATTAGCACACGAAAAAAAAGGGAACATGAAGGTTCATGATGGGTAAAATTCGGGGGTAGTGTACTGTGAAAAGGGTGCAGATCTGAGTAAAAATAAACAACCCCCTACTTCCAGAAGGTATGCATGGTTTGAGCCTAGAATTCAACGCTACACCTTGTATATATAGCAGGTGTGGTTTCATCCCTTTTAGTTCAACCGAAATTTAATATTTTTCTTCTACGATTTATGTGAGCATACCTGACTGGTTAAAGTGTGCTATGATGAAGGCTTCCGATGCTCGTAAATTTTATTTTAGGGGTTTTCATTCGAAATGGTCTTGGGTTATAAAGCTTAACGCCCCAGCCGCCCCTTTCCGCACCCAAACAAAAACACAACCCTCCAAGAACAATAAATCTGAACAACATCGTCTCGAAAGAAACCACTTTACTGTCCAATTGTGGAACTCAATAAATCGGTTTCCGACTACTAATCTGTGGCTTATGGGAATTCTGCTTACAATTGACAGCCATTGAGACTCCAATTAATTTCCTTGATGGATTCGGTGTGACGTTTTTATTTCCGTACTATAGAGTAGCATTTGGTTAGTGATTTGCGGGTATCTATTAGAGGGACTTGCAATTTTCTGGTGATTTAGGTGTTTTATTATAATTATATCCTCGGATAAGGAGCACAGTTACTTCTGAATAATTTCGAATTTTTGTTTTCCGCTGCAAGAAAGACAAACATAATCTGCACTAAGAATTGCAAATAATCGTTTTGTCAAGAAAATACGAAGCCACTGAGCTGGTATTCATCTACATCTTACGATCTGGGTGAAACCAAGACGATACAATTTATGTGAATTTGCAAATTTTTACATGATGATAATAAATTCCATTCAGTCACCAAGTAAATTTTTGAGCACGACTGAATTTATATCCTTTCATATTAAGTGCGCATCTCAAGATGCTTCTCTACATATTTCTATGATCCCTACAGCCAAGTATATTTCAATATAGCAACATAAATATTAATAAAATTTCCTCATTTTTGACTTTAACCCACAGTTTGTTTTCTTTCCGAGCTTCTGTTCGATACCGAACCGAAACTGGAATACGTATTCCATTAATTCAGACAGTGTGATGATATTTTAAAATCGTGGTACATATACTTTATTATCTCTACTTTTATTAGTTTTAGTCTGCAACAATGGAAATGTATTGAGAAATTTTGTTGCCAACAAAATTTCAATGGGCAGCTCCAAAGTTCAGAAAAGTTTCAGCCAGTTTTCCGGAAAACATTTTTTCCTTGAACTTTCAAGGATCTGACTATTATGTGTTCTGTGAATCTATAATACAGTTTTTAATATTTTCAAGTATCTACGTAGGTATTTCAAAAGTTAGTATAATGAACAAATGTGCCTAGTTTATTCTTTTTAATCCATACCGGTAAGAAGGTCAACTAGATAATTCAAGAAAAAAGTAGACTGAATATTCCATTAGAAGTTCTAATACAAGTACAAGTAATTATTGGTTTTCTATTCAGCCTATGACGAACTGTATACATCGATGGATCCGCCTGAATCAAGGAGGTAAAAGGTTAGCAAATAGTATCAAATTTTGAAAGTGAAATATTGGAAAAGTGAGCTACAGGAAGAGCTCTTAGAGAGAGCTATAAAATCGATTGTACGCCATGCCATGAAGTAAATTATAGTTCGTCACCAACTAACTACCTTGAATTCAATACCGCCTATTTAGTTATACTAATTTTCTTCCTATCTTGTTTCTTTCACAATTTGGTCAGTGAATAACCATAGTATAATTTGGCGGTCAGTTAGGACTTGTGGCTGTAATTATTACTATTATTAAATTTGAGGATTCTAGGTTTTTTCCCCTTTGAATTATAGAACTGATTCCAGACGTAAAGTATACCCAATTTTAGAACAGTCTACATGAATATCAATGAAAAAAAATCTGCCAATAGTCTGGGCGAAACTTTATTATTTTTAGGGTCAAAGTTCGGGAGCGGTAAAAGTCGGAGTATATCATGAGTTGCTTCGAGATTTTTAGATTTCTTATGGAAAATTAATTTTGTTCTTAATATAAAAATATTTAAAATAGAGATTTTTAGACGATTAAACATTGAAAAAGTCCGTGTAGACTATTCGAATTTCAGTATATTATGTACACTAAAAGCCCATAGAAGCAAAAACGTATTTGTTGCCTTATCAGAATTGAGAGATATGACGAATTGTTAAAACGTATACAAACCCATTACTTCCACTTGGGGTTTGAATTTCGAAAAAATTGTGAAACAGGTTTTTAGACGATTTCATAAGAAGCAACCTGAAATCTCATGAGACAAGACGGATTTTGAAAAAATTCTGAAAACGTAAGCGAACCCTTCACATCTCCTTGGTTCTGGAAATTCGAAAAATCGTGAATTGGTTGGCCGTAATAATCAATTTTACATCTCATCAGAACTAAGGAATGGCAAAAATTGTGAAAACATATACAAACCCTTGGGGGTTGAATATCGAAAAATTGAGAAATGGGTTTGTAGGCGATTATATAAAAAGTCTGTGGAAATAAAAAGCGATCTAATATCTCATCGAACCTAAGAAATATGTCGAAACTTTGAAAAGTATACAACCTCCTTACACCTTTTTGGATTGAATATCTAAAATACTGAAATTGACTTTTTGGCTTTTTTACATAGGAAACCTTAGGAAGTAAAAATTAATTCGATATATCACCAGATATGCAACCTCCTTACACCCACTTGGAGGTTGAATGTTCAAAAATCCTGAAAGGAGTTAATAAATAAATATGAAGACAGCACGAGAAAGTAGGAACCAATTCAATTTCTTATCACTTCTAAAAGAAATGACGGAACTCGTGAAAACGTGTTCAACCCGTTTATACCCTCCTAGGTGGAAAAAGGAAAAAACTTAAAAACAAGTTTTAGGCGATTATTACACAAGCCCATGAATATGAAAAGATATTCAATATCTGATAAGACGTGGATATAGTAGAATTCGTGAAAAAGTTTACAACCCCCTTTGCACCCCCTTAGGGGTCGAATTTTAAGAAATCCTGAAAACACTATCTAGGTATTTATATGAAGAATCCATAGAATAAAAATGAATTCAATATTTGGGAAGACCTAATAGATATTACGAAAACCGTGAAAATATATGCATTCCATTTTCACTGATAATTTTTTTTGCCCCCCCCTCCGAACGCCAATGTATATTTGAAATTTTTTTTTATCTAAATTAGTTTTCTAGTTGATTTACATAAACGTACAGAGTTTCAGCTTTGTAGCATAAGCCGTTCTATAGATAGGAAAAACACCCCCCACCCCCGTACCATACTACCCCTTTTCCAAGATGCTACTAATATAGCTCTATCCAAATACGAAGTTTCAGCTTTATATCATTATAGGTTGTCGAGATATTAAAATCGGAACTTTTCCCTTTTCACCCTCCCCCACCCTCACCCTTTACACCCACACTTCCAAAATTTTGTTTTCTACTAGAGGTCTATTAGGCCTACTTCTGGTAAAAATTTGAAGTATCTATCTTACACTGTTCTTGAGATATGAGACGTGATTTTTTAGAAAAATTCTTATCCCCTCCACTTTCATGCTCCACCGCCCCCTTCAAAAATTTTGCTTTCAGCAAACTTCATTTGTCAACCTTTATACAGAAACCAAATTTTATTTATCTAGTGCAATTGGTTAGTAAGATATCGCAATCTAAAGTTTTTCACCCCCCACCCCCGTACGCCACTGCCCCCACTCAAATTTTTGTTTCCGATCTATTCTCCTAGTATACCTACAGATATTCATAAAGTTTCAATTTTGTGACATTAACCGTTTAGGAGATATGGATTTTAGAAAGTGTCGATCTCACCTTTTTTGCGTTTCGGACACATTATTTTTCCCCCCACTCCCAAACCCCTTCACCTTTATCGGCAATTTTTTTGCAAATGGGACCACTACTGAAGCTCTATAGAAATTCCAAATTTCAGCCTCCTAGCATGAGCGGTTGCTGAGATCTAGAAACAAAAATTTTCCGTCTAAAACACTTCCCCCTCCTCCCCCCTCACACCCCCACCCCTCCAAATTTGGACACTTCAAGTGGCCTACCCAGTCTATTCATAAAAATTTTTTAATTTAATAGCTCAAAGGGTTTGGGAGCTACGAGCCTTCAAACGATTTTGCGTACAGCGGTCGACGTACGGCGTACGGCGTACGGCGTACGGCGTACGGCGTACGGCGTACGGCGTACGGCGTACGGCGTACGGCGGACAGACGGACTGAAATTTTTTATTGCTTTTTTCGTGTCTACTCGTCATGAAACGTGAAAAAAAAAATTTTGAGGGTAGCAAATTTTTTTTTTTTAAAAATCGAAAACAATACTGTATTATTAAAATAATAAAGTAATACTACATATTCTAGTACAAAGAATGTTCACCAAGATATGATTCGGCGCCCAATGTGGGGTCTGATGAATAGATCATTAAATACAAACTGTATTTTAAGTGTTTTTCATTTTAATACATGCTGTTGTGTTTATGTTACACATAAAACACCAAATTATGTGTAACAGATTCTTTTACTTTATTATTTCAATAATAAAGTATTGTGGTCGATTTAAAAAACAAAAAAAAATTGCTACCCTTCACGTTTTATGAGTAGTAGACACGAAAAAAGCAAAAACATATTTCAGTCCGTCTGTCCACCGTACGCCGTACGTCGACCACTATACACAAAATCGTTGGAAGGCTAGTAGCTTCTAAAAGCTTTGAGCTATTAAAGTGAATTTTTTTTTATGAATTGACTGGGTAGGCCCCTTATGGTGACCACATTTTGAACGGTGGGGTGTGAGGGGGGAAGTGGGAGAAGTGTTTTAGACGGACAATTTTGGTTTCTAAATCTCAGCAACCGCTTACGCCAGGAGGCTGAAACTTAGAATTTACATAGAGCTTCATTGCAAAAAAATTATCGATATGGGTGAAGGGATGTGGGAATGGGGGGAAAAATAATGCGTCCGAAACGCTCGAAAGCCGAGATCGACAGATTCTCAAATCCATATCTCCTAAATGGTTAATGTCACAAAATTGCAACTTAATGAATATCTGTAGGTATACTAGGAAAATAGATCGGAAATAAATTTTTGAGTGGTGGCAATGGCGTACAAGAGGGGGGGGGGGTGAAAAACTTTAGATTACGATATCTCATGAACCAATTGCACTAGACAAATAAAATTCGGTTTCTGTATATTGACAAATGAAGTTTGCTGAAAGTAAAATTTTTTAAGCGGGCGATGGAGCATGATAGTGGAGGGGATAAGAAATTTTCTAAAAAATCGCGGCTCATATCTTAAGAACAGTGTGAGATAGATTCTTAAAATTTTTGAAAAAAGTAGGCCTAATAAACCCCTAGCGGAAAAAAATTTTGATAGTGAGGATGTAGAGGGTGAGAGTGGGGGACGGTGAAAAGGAAAAGGTTTTGATTTTTATATCTCGAGAACATATGATGAAATAAAGCCGAAACTTGATATTTAGATAGAGCTATAGTAGTAGCATATTGGAAAAATATAATTTTTTATAGGGGTAATAATGTACGGGGTGGAGGCTGTTTTTTCTATATATAGAACGGCTTATGCTAGAAAGTTGAAACGCGGTATGTGTATGTAAATCAAATAGAAAAGTAATTTAGATAAAAAAAATTTAAAATATCCATTGGCGTTCGGAAGGGGTCCAAAAAAAATGATCAGTGAAAATGGAATGCATATATTTTCACGGTTTTCGTCATATCTATTAGGTCTACCCAAATATTGAGTTCATTTTTTTCTCCGGCTTCTTGATATAAATACCTAGAAAGCGTTTTCAGGATTTTTTGAAATTCGACACCTAAGGAGGTGTAAAGTGGTTGTATACTTTTTTACGTAATCTGCCATATCCCCCAGTTCTGATCAGATATCTAATATCTTTTCACTTTCACGGGCTTGCGTAATAATCGCCTAAAACTCGTTTTTAAGTTTTTTTCCTTTTTCAGCCCCTAAGAGGGTATAAACGAGTTGAACACGTTTTCACGAATTCCGTCATTTCTTTTAGAAGTGACAAGAAATTGAATTGGTTTCTACTTTCTCGTGCTATCTTCATATTTATTTATTAACTCCTTTCAGGAATTTTGGATATTCAACTCCCAAGTGGGTGCAAGGCTGTTGCATATGTTTTCACAGATTCCTACATATTGCTTAAATCTGATGATATATCTAATTAATTTTTACTTCCTAAGTTTTCATATATAAACGCCAAAAAGTTAATTTCAGTATTTTCAGATATTTAATCCTAAGGGATGTAAGGGGGTTGTATGCTTTTCAAACCTTCGACATATTTCTTAGGTTTGATGAGATATGAGATCGCTTTCCACTTCCACAGACTTTTTATATAATCGCCTACAAACTCATTTCTCAACTTTTGGACATTCAACCCCCACGGGCTTGCATATGTTTTCACAATTTTTGCCATCTCTTAGTTCTGATGAGATATAAAATTGGTTATTACGGCATTTGATGTGAAGATCTAAAAACCAATTTCACGATTTTTCGGATTTCAATAACCAAGAGTGTGTAAAGGGTTTGCTTATGTTTTCACAGATTTTTCAAAATCCCTCCCTCATGAGTGTCTCATGAGATGCTCCTTATGAAATCGTCTAAAAACCGGTTTCACAATTTTTGCGAAATTCAAACCCCAAGCGGTAGTAATGGGTTTGTATACGTTTTAACAATTCGTCATATCTCTTAAGTCCGATAAGGTAACAAATTCGTATTTACATAATATACCGAAATTCAAATAGTCTACACGAGCTTTTTAAATGTTTAATCGGTTAAAAATTTATATTTTAAATATTTTTATTTTAAGAACAAAATGAACTTTCCAAGAAACATCATAGTCTCGAAACAACTGCAACATTAGTTGTATTGTTCTGTGATTTTTCTTCCAAATTGTTCCTCTGGCAGAGCATTGTTCGATTGAAACATCTTCAGAAGCATTTGATCGAATAAATTTAGGACGAATTTTAGGACCAATAAATAAAGAGTCAAACGAGAATATCTGGCACAAAAATGATTAACACTGTTTCTATGATGAGCCCTCAACATCAACCTTGATAAAATTAGGCTGGCCAACTCGAGCAAATGGACATTTTTTCGGAGACGCGGTCAAAGTCGAACTGTAACGTCGGTTGTTTCGAGACAAGGAGTTTTTTGGGGAAATTTATTTTGTTACTTATCCTAAATTCAATTTTCAGCTGATATTACATATGAAAAGTCGAAATCGGTTTTTAGGCGATTGTATAGAAAGCCAGAGGAAGAACACCAGATCGGTATTTCATCAAACCTAAGAGATGTGGCGCAAACGTGAGTAAAACCGATACACCGTCTTAGGGGTTGAATATCCAAAAATTCTGAAATTCATTTTTAAAAGATTATATAGAAATCCTGACGAAGGAAAAATCAATTCGATATCTTATCCTTATGACTGGAGTATGACTTATGACTGAAGTATAGGAAGGAATCCGCGGAAATTTATGTAACCACTTTAGGGGTTGAATATAAAACAATCTTGAAAAAACTTTCGAGACATTTATCTGAAAAAACCGTAGAAGTAACATACTGCAGTCACGATCGGCTGCAAGCCAATCGTATAATACTCTAGATGAATACTGAACTCCGATTTATATTGTAGTTGGGGATAAAGTAGAATTACGTGTGTGCATGTTGTATGTCCTTTATTACGGACTCCCATTAGATTGCTACTCAAAACTAAAAGACAATATTCAGTGTTTAATTTCATATCTTGAACTGGGTAAGTCACCAAAAAAAAAAAGTCCTTTTTGAAGGACTTTCACATGAGAGGTGCAGGAAGGACTCACTCGATTTCTTACATATTTGTCCTTTTCCTTGGAACCATTTAAAAATGAACTTGTACAAAATTTGAAATTCGTAGCTTGAAGCGTTCAAAAGTTATCGAAAAATATTGTTGAACACGTGTCTTAAGGACATTTTGTATGGCAGCTACCAGAAAGAGTAAAAGGATTTCGCTGATTAGTAAACTCGAACTTGGTTTTTACTCAAAACTAATTTGCACAAAATTTCCAATTTATAGCTAAAAGATTACTTGAGTTATAGTAAGTTCTATAAATTAAAAGAAGACGTTTTGACAGGATATTTGTATGGCAGCTACACGAAGGACTAATAGGATTTTCTTCATAATCATACATTAAGCTTCAACTATTGGAAAAATTCTACGTACAAAATTTCAAAGACGTAGCTTAAACCCTTCTGAAGTTATCAACCAATATTCTTGAACACGTATTTTAAGGACATTTTGTATGGCAGCTACCAGAAGGAGTAAAAGGATTTCGCTGACAAGTAAACTCAAGCTTTGTTTTTACTCGAAACTAATTTGCAAAAAATTCCGAAGTCGTAGCTAAAAGATTACTTGAGTTATAGTGAGTTTCGTAAATTAAGTGAATACATTTTGACAGGATATTTGTATGGCAGCTACACGAAGGACTAACAGGATTTTCTTCATAATCATATAGTTAGCTCCAACTATTGGAAAAATAGCACATACAAAATTTCAAAGTCGTAGCTTAAACCCTTCTGAAGTTATCGTCCAATATTCTTGAACACGTGTTTAAGGACATTTTGTATGGCAGCTACCCGAAGGAGTAGGACGATTTTGCCCGTTAACGAACTTAGCCTTACAAATTCAACCAAACATCCAGATTCAAAATTTCAAGATCCTAGGTGAAGGCGTTCTTGAGTTATCGTGCTAACGGACAGACGGACGGACGGACGGACGGACGGACGGACGGACGGACGGACGGACGGACGGACGGACGGACGTCAGGCGGATTTGAGGTTTTTGGCCACAAATAAACAAAAAATAATATATAACTTTTTTTCGTCCGAGGCTTGGTTCTATGCGTTACAAACTTTTGAGCTGGATTAAACTTATAATACTCTATATGATTTCATCTAGAGTATAAAAATGAATGACGAAATTCGTGAAAATATATGCACCCCATATACATTGATCATTTTTTTTGCTCCCCTTCTCCCCGTACGCCAATGGATTTATGATTTTTGTTATATATTACCTAACTAGGAATTTGAACATTTCAAGTTACTAGCTCTATTAAATTTTTTAGAATTATGTCCTAAGTTGTAGCTTTCTATCTATAACGGTTCTTGAGATATAAAAATCGAAATGTCTTCTTTCACGCTTCGTGAAAACTTTTAGGTCAGGAAATACAGTAGTTACCTACTGCTATCCGAGATGCCTGAAGACTCTACTTTCAGCACTCGTCAAGTTAATCCAGCGTACGCTTTACATCGGTATATATTCAGATTTAGAGACAGCACTTTAAGTTTATCAAAGTACCTGAGAGTAGGTGTTGCTCTCGAGAGTTGATCTCAGGTTTTGTTCTTCTATATTTCCTCAGTTTCTGTGTTACACAAGGTGTTGGGTAGCAAGAACTGTGTTCCAACACAAGGCGTTATCCTGAGCTTCCATCGCATCTACTTCTGTAACTATTGCCAAACACGTTCCGACAGTTTATTGCCTATTTAAGATTAATTTCTGGGAGTTTGTTGATATCGGACTGAGAGCTGAGATTTTACTATCAGAGAACGCTTTTTGGCACAGTGCTCATTTGGAAGTCCGGAGAAGAGCGCAGTGTAGTTGCGGTTGTGATTTATCAATTAATTAGTTAGTAATTCATAGAGGTCGATTTATTATATTTTTGCAGTTAAAGTGTACTAAGCAAGTTTTTACATATTCTGACGAGCTATAAATATGAAAATTCGATTTGCTATTTTTACCTTGCATATGATGATTTCCCTCTGGAATGAAATGGACCACTTACAACAATTTTCCTTTTCGCTTCCTACATTTCATTCCATTTCCTTTTTTTTTGGATTGCTGGAAAGACCGGAGGGAAGTTTCAGAAACAGAAACCATTGAAGGCAGAGACCAGGGCTTGCAGTGGCTTGTATTATTAATTAAAGTCTATTCACTTTTTTCAGCAGTTGAAAATTTTGAAAATTTCATTGTCTTCTTTCGGTATAATGATTCCAGAAGTTCATGTTCAAGCTGATGAGGTTTTCACTAAAATATCCTCAGATGTATAAAGTCCTATATCCTGCAATCAATATCTGTTGAGATAGTTTTTAACATACTTATGCAGCTAATAATATCCTGATAGAGAGGCTGAGACTAGATAGATGCACTCCACTTGAAAGTAAAACCTAATTAGGCTTTCAATTTCCGCCTTGGGTCTTCAGAAAGTTCTAATGCGTAGATATTTCGCAAAAGCGCAAAAAGAATACCGAAATTTATTCCAAAAATAAAAGGCACCTACATTCTATGAATAAAGTAAACAAATTTAAAGTGTTGGCTATTATAAACGGAAACCGGTATATATTAATATTAAATGAATTTTCCGTAATAGATTTTCACATTCTCAACACACGATGAAACCCATTCGAAATTACCAAGTCAATTACATCGCAATACGATTACCATACACTTCATTATTGCGAAGTGTGTTATTCTGTTTCGTACATTCACTTCAGCGATCTTTCACACACATTATAATGAAGTCAGTTTTCCATATACCTACCTACCCTATGAAGGGATCCATTTTCTTCCCCTATAAGCCAATATCCATTTCCATATAAATCGCAGTAGTACAGAAGGATAAAACCTCAAGTGTCTTATATCGTTTCGCCTTGTAGACAATATCGCCAAAGTATCTGCTCTTTACCGAAACTGAAGACGAAATTTGCCTGAAGAAAACAGCTCTGGACCAAAATAGTTAATTTCATTAGCATATGTATGATATGAGTGTCAGGTTCGAATATATGCACATTCCAAACAAACGAAAATTAAACCCGCCGGTATATGGCTTTCCTGTATATTGTTCAGTACACCTTAGCTTGACGTCTTGCCGAACGTACCAAGCATTTATTGCAGATATAATGGATTCCGAGAACGTCTTATTAATACATTTCAGTAATTAGGTTTAACGTGAGAATTGTATTAGCTTCATGAAACCCGACAGCAATTGTCGTAAATTGGTAGGAAAACCATCGGTTTTTCTGGATCGGGAAACTTATCTTCAGATGCTGGATGGAAATCTTGAGCGAAACGTATAATGTAATAAAATTATAAATGACGTGACACATCCCATAATCTTGCCGTATCAAAATTTTCATCGATTTGTATTCAATTATTTAACATTTCATATATTAGAAATTTTAGAGAATAAAACGAACTCGAACTGAATAAAACGAACTCGTAACGTCCTGTTACTGGAATTCTGCTTATAATTGAAAACATATTAATCGAAATATACATTCATTATTTGCAGCAGACACATTTAGCTTTGTTCTAAATATCCAGGTCATCCGGCGAGCTAATTTTTCACAGCAGCACACTGAGAGAAATAATTTGTTGGCAAGAGATTGCTTCAATAAAATTTTCATTGCAGCAATCGAAGTTCAAGCATTAGTTTCGAGCGATAGATATTCGGTTGTACAAAAAATATTCGTTTAAGAGAATAAACACGTAATACGTGCAATAGAACCATTCTGTCAAGACAATCAACTTACGTTGTTTGCGCGATTATGTTGAGAGAACCGAGCAGAAACATTTCCACCAACTTAATTTTGATTGCCGCAATATAATAATGGTTGTTGCAATAGAATATTGTTCATTACGAATGATTTTCGGCATCATTCTGCTGTGATAACCGAATATGTGTTCCGCCAACCGAATGTATGTTGTGGTAACTTAGTGAATCCATACTAAGTTAAGTTGCACATAGGGAAATGAAAATGAAAGGTCTTCGATGGCGCAGTAGTTATGCGTGCCAATACAAAACCATTCAACACGGGTTCGATTCCTACAGCCATGGGTTTTATTAAGTCAGTAAGTAAGAGATAATATTTGAACTAGGATGGAGTTCTCTACCTCCTCCTACACTGAGAGAAATAATTGGTTGGCATGCGTTTGCATCAATAAAATTTTTACTGCAGTAATCGAAGTTCATTTATGCTAATAAGAATTTGCTTGAAGCAATAGGTGTTCATTTGTACTAAAAAATATTCCTTCAAGGGAATAAAAAACGAGATACACGCAATAGAATCATTCTGTTAAGACAATCAACTTAATTCGTTTGTGCAGTACTGTTGAGACAACCAAACATAAAAATGTCTAGCAACTCAATTTTGATTATTGCAGTAGAATGTTGATCATCACAAACGATTTACGGCATATTTCAGTTGTGATAACCGAATGTGTGTTCCGTCAACCGAAGGTATGTTGCGGTAACTTAATTAATGCGCTAGGTGTAGTCCAGTGGTAGGGTACTAGGTCTTGAAAACATCGCTACCGGGGTTCAATTCACACTCACTGCATAATTTATTTATAAATTTTTTAGTTGCTATTGGTTTCGGAATATTAGTATCAATCCGTGAGCAGTGCGGAATGTTTAATATTTAGATAGATAATAGATTTAACCTAACTTAGTTAATCAACATTAAGTTAAGTTGCACATAAGAAAATGAAAATGTAAGGTCTTCGGTGGTGCAGTGGTTACGCGCGACGATCCATAAACGTTCAACACCGGGTTCAATTCTTACATACAAGCCATGGGTTTTATTAAGTCAGTAAGTAAGAAATAATATTTGAAGTAGAAAAATAGTGTCTTAGAAGAGTTCTCTACCTCCTTTCTAGGTAACAAAAAAGAATTCAATATAGAATTTATAACACGAAAAATTCAATTTTTTTTTGAGTTTACCAACAACCCGCGCATTTGTGGCAATCAAAATTTTAAGAAATTGTGATTGGCTAGACAAATAATTCAGTTGTCGGAAAATATATTCGATTCCAATAAACGATAATTCGGTTCGGGCAACCTAAAATTTCGGTTCCAACAATGGGATAGGAACTTTTCCTGCAACCGATGGAATTCGTTTGGCATATATTTCTATTGCAGCAATGAATCTGTTCTCTCAGTGTAGGTAACATGAAAGAATTCAGTATAGGATTTAACACAAAAAACTCATTTTTTTTAGAGTTTTCCAAAAACCCGCGCATTTGTGGCAATCAAAATTTTAAGAGATTCTGGTTGGTTAGACAAATAATTCAGTTGTCGGAAAATATATTCGATACCAATAAAAGAAAATTCGGTTCGGCCAACCCAGAATTTCGGTTCCAACAATGGGAAAGAAACTTTTCCTGCAACCGTTGTAATTCGTTTGGCATGTATTTCAATTGCAGCAATAAATCTGTTCTCTTCTCACTTATGAAAATGCCAAGAAACCGTTTCCAGATTTTTTTATCTTCAACCCCTGAGGGGTGTGAAAGGGCTGTGTACATTTTCACGAATTCCGACATATTGAGGTAGCACGAAATTGGTGGGATAGCAATTATCCAAAAAAATAAATTTGTATATCTCAAGAACCGTACTAAATATGACTATAAAATTTTTACAGAAGTTAGGACTAGTAAACCTTCTAAAAAAAATGTTTCGAGTGTGGAGGGTGATGGCGGGAGTAGGTGGAAAGAATATAATCTTCACACTCTAAACTTTTCCTCCTCGAAAACTGAAAAGGGTAGAAAGCTAAAAATAGATGACTGCACAGAACCACCAGAGAGGAATCCCAGAAAAAATTGTTGATAACGATAGCAAGGTACTGGAGTGGGTTGGGTGTGGCCTTTTGTATCTAAGGAAAAGTGTTTTTTTTACACTTTTCACGAATTTCGTCATATTTATTCGATATCAAAGTAATTTTACGTCTTTGGGCTCTTTATATAAGCGCCCGGAAACCGTTTTCCAAAATTTTCGATACTCAACCCCTAAGAGGGTGTAAAGTGGTTGTATACGTTTTCACGAATTCTGACATATTTCTTGGGTCTAAGGAAATATCAGATTCGCTTTCACTTCTAAGGGCTTTAAATAGGATCGGGAAAAATCGATTTAAGCATTTTTCGATATTCAACCCCTTAGGGGGTGTAAGGTGATGTACGATTTCCGACAAATCTTTTAGATCTAATAAGATATTGAATTCGATTTTACTTTTATGGGCGTTACGTAAAATGACCTAATTTAAGGATTTTGATGTATTCAACCCCTAAGAGAGTGTAAAATGATTTTTACATTTTTGTGAAAATAACTGTCCTTAAAGCAGTAAAATATTCCGAATTGATGTAGTAAATTTACAAATTTTCATTAAATTTAACAAAATGACGAGTCACTACATTTTGTATTTTTACACATTTTCGTCATAAATTTATTGGCTGGAAAGTAAAATTACAACACCGAATGAAATTTTCCACTTTTAATGTGTAAAATTTGTCATTGTCTATAATATTACGCATTTTCAATGTAATTTTGATACTGTATGCGTAGTAATTTATTATTGTGTATAAAATTACGCATTTTGCATGTAATTTTGATACTTTATGCGTAGTAATTTGTTTTTTGTGATATGTATTAACTTGACCGCTTCCTTGTTTAATTCACTTGTTTCGTGGTTTTGCGTAAGTCGTAATTAAAAATTGAAACGGAAAATAAGTTTATAGTGTTTGAAGTTTGTGGCTTTAAATAAATTAATTAAATTTATATAATAAACATGTATAGTGCTTTATACTTTCTACCCTTTGTGACCTATCCTGGGTTTTTCCCCAATTATCATGTGTTGATTGATCTCATTGAATTTTTCCAATTGTCGATTGGTGTGTCCTTTACCCTTCAAAAAACGTCTGGGAATTCATCTGCCGATCATTCGCTTGAAGTTTATTCATTTATACTATCAATAAATTCATAATAATAACAAGCAAACATAAAAATGTCACATTTTTGTAGTACATAATAGTTTTTCCACACCGTTTTTAATTTTACGCATTGTAAAATTTTGCCTTTCCACACCAGCAGTAAATTTACACATTTTTAGCAATTGATTTCCACACTATTATGTGTGAATTTCCGCATTAATAGTCATGTCTTTCAGCGTAAGTAGTAAAAATCACAAGAGTGCGTAAAGAAATTTCACAATAGTAATTTTACTGCTTTCAAAGTAGGCAATTTAGTGAGATTAGTAAAAATGTTTTACTGTGTACGTTTTTACAATACATGAGATATCGAATTATTTTTTAGTTTAAAGGGCTATCTAAATAATCGCCTAAAAATCTTTTTCAGAACTTCTTATATTCAACCTGAAACGGGTTATGTCAATATTTTGTCCTCTATGTGCCAATAGTTGGGAGCAACTTTATTTTTTTTGGGAAGAAATCCAGAATACGTTTAATGTTGATGCGGTGTAGGTTACTATGCGCAGGGCTGTCTTAAGATATTCGGCGGCCGTGGGCTACTAAAAAGAATGCGCTCGTCATAAGAAAATACAATTTTGTAGGCTAGTGGAAGCGGAAAATACAAAATATTGTTTAAAAGTGCCAGAACGTTATCAGTTTAATGATAACAGGGTGTATTATTTTAATGAAAACAAAATAAAATTAAATTATGGTATAAATATTAAGGGACCGTGTTGTAGGTTCTTTCGTCGCGCCTATTTTATTTAGAACAGGTTAATTGATTATTTCTGTCATAAATAAAAAGAACTAATAATAACTAAAAAATAATTTATTATTAAAATAATAAAGTAATATAACATCAATGAAAATTGCCGCCCCCAAAAAGCTTGCGCCCCGGGGCTATAGCCCATTTAGCCCTGTGGTTAGGGTGGCCCTGACTATGCGACTGACTGACAGCCTAAGAAACATCCAGGATGATATTTGGAACGTTGTTTTTATAGGTTGTAAAATAATGTGGCGCTCAGACTCTTTTTTATTGGTTGCATTTCAATGCTACTAAAACAAACATTAATTAAACCCAATAAAGCGATTGTTTTTCGACATGATAAACCTGAATCAAAGAACGATACAGTTGTATCTTGAACTATTCCGCCCACTAAATGCTTTAATTGTTCACAAGTTCTGATCAGAAAAAATATCTGTAATATTGTAGTCAACACTAAGAACTAAGCATCGCCATTAAAGGGCCGTAAGCGTTTTCTTTTCGTTCTCAAAATTATTTATTGCACTTGCCCTTCCTTTCCATTTTTCACTAGTAGAAATCTAATACAGAGAATATCTTGTATCTTCTTTCCAATTGACCTCACTGATTTCTAGAAATTGTTCCATTTTGTTGAGCATATCATATACAATGTCACCGCAATATACCATTTCGGAACTGGCTGAGATAAAGCTATCCTTAAGTACTTGAAAGACGATATGAATGGCATAGAACAATGAACACAAAATAAGAACAAGGAAAAATCGGAAAAAAGACTATTGATTGAACTACGTCACCGTACATACATAGATGAATAAACTTGTTTTCTAGAGGAAAATATTTGATTCGGGAAAGTCGCACATATAAGTACACGAAACCAAATGGACCGCAAGTGAATCACTAATGAAATACCTAAATAAAATATGTAATCACCTGTGAATTCACTGTCGTTTCACAGCTTAATCACTGAGAATTCTGCTTTATTACTCGTAAACGAATCACTCGGGTAGACCGTAAGTAAATTATCTATAATGATCGCAAGTGAATCAATCTGGTGGACCGTAACTGAATCGTATATGAATCATCTGACAACATCAGTAATAGATCATATTGGTGATTAATAAGTATTAACTTCATATATATGGCAGTGAACAATTTTGTGAAGATTCAAGGCAGATAGATTTAAATTTTGTAAGAAAATTTCGATAATATGGAAAATACCTCGTTCTCGCAATTCTACAAAAAACAAATTATTAAAGTTCATTCTAGATGAAGAAAAATTTAATTTTAAATGAAGGATATAGAAATGCACATGCAAAAGCGCATCTGCATTCTTCGCATACGAACCACCTATATGATTCACTTATGGTTCACATGAAACAAAACCTAAGAATAATAGTATTCACATCTGAACATATATTTCACCTAGGTGAATAGTTAGTTAGTTTAGTTAGATTTTGCCTAATTATCTGTTCTCTAAATTATAAATTATAAGATGGTAGACATAAGTGAAAAAACTAATAAATATCGATTGAACTTGAACTTGAACTAGATTTTGCCTTTACATACTGACTTACATGGATATCATTTCTAGCGTGAAAATGTGCAAAAAAGGACGATTTCACATATAGTGGGACAATTTTGCCCACATGTACTCTAACGTTTGCGTATAACCTCAAGTAAAGTAAACAAACGGAAAGAGCCAAGTACACATAATACTTTAAATGAAGCTGAACTGCTTACTTAGTTCTTTTTATTTTCTTATATGAAAGACAAAGGGGGTACTTTGTACTTGCATTTCAAGTCCACGAATGGAATCAGCACTGCAATTTTCCGGAAGTCGCAATCTTGCTTTTGTTCGTCTAGTCAAACACAGGTAAGACACATTTGTGGTGTACGTTTTCATCGGAGAAAATTAAATTCTCTCCTTGCTTGTCATCCTTGAAACATTTCTACAATTCTATGATCTTAAAATGAACGATGACATGAAGAAAATTCGATTCGATTGTTTTTTACCGCCGCCAAGTTCCTTTCGTTGATTAGATCGCTCCTTGTATCAATCCGGACGTATATTTCACGTATGCTATACACAATGTCGGTACACATTAGTCTAACATCGTCCTTCGGGAAGAACCTTTCACGTTCGACAATGCTCCAGGATGCGGTTAAGCTGTACGGACAATCTACGGAAAATATTTCGAACAAAGCGCGAAACGTCTGAATCAGTCTTTATTTTTTATGCAGCCTCGTCTACTAGACGTCCTTACCGCAAGATAATCTGGGAATTGTACAGGAAATGAATACGAGCCAGACGGAATAGTCAAATGGGTAATTGCAGATTTAGTTCCGCGATAAAAGCGAATAAAATGTCGTAATGCGGATTGGCAACGGCTTTCAATACAAAATAGGAGATTTGTGTGCCTCGATAAAAAGGAGAATATGACGTGTATGTGAAAATGGCATGCCTGGATATGACAATGGTAATTCATGTGAGTACTCTGCGACTGTCACCGTAATTTCATGAACAGAATATCAAAACTATGTTCCCTATATGGTTACAGGTTGCCAGTGATTGCACGTGTCGTAAAATAATGTTCAGTCACCACAAAACACAGTCTCATTAAATTGGAAATTATCGGAAAATAACATTTCAGGACAACATTCTTTTAAATTGAATTTTCATCGATTTGTTTCGAATTACACCAAGGACAAAACAGGTTAGATTAGATACTAAGATCATTGTAGGAGTAGAAAAACGCTCATTAAAAGTCTGACAAAAAGCGCCTAATTACAATGTTTTTGATTTGTTTCTTTGATGATAAAATCGATAGTAGAAATGAAGTTCAGAAAAGGAGTTAATTGTCCCAGTTTAATGAAATGAAAAAAGTTTCTTATACTTAACTTAACGCGTAATAGACGATTTTAAAATATTTATAAACTTAAGTAGAATTTATTTATTTATTTACCAAACAAGATATTTACAAATTCAACATTAATTCAGATTATTCTAATTTAATACAATTTGACTTAATTTAATTTAATTTACTTTAATTAGTATAAAATTATAGGCACTAGTAAAAGGTTGGTTAAACGGGATGTGAAGGAGCTGATAAGATCGGACGCAGTTTCAGTTTGTATGTTGGCTTACTTATTGGAGGTGTGAAATGTTCACTGAAATTGTTAAATGTTCTACAGCATCTGTTAATGTGTTCATTTTGACCGTAATCAGTACGATGGGGATATTCCTGAAGAGGTTTTGAATGTCTCGTCAGCCTGACAGTGTCGTTAAGTCTGATTTTGTTTGTAAGGTGGTCAACCTTCATATCACCATTCAAGACATCTAAGGTAAAGCAGGATGTGAGCATAGTTCTTCTAGAGCTGAGCGGTAGAAGATTTAACAATTGTAGCCTAACTGTGTAGTGTGGAAGGTCATCGAAGTCTCTAGGGTCATACAAGCCCCTAAGAGCAAAAAGAAGAAATTACTTCTGGATTGACTCTATTCTGTTGCTGTATATTTGGAAAAAGGGATCCCAAGTGGGACATGCATATTCCAGAAGAGGGTGAACAAGGGAATAGAATAATGATTTAGTGACCCATACATTTTTGAACTCTTTAGCCCTTCTTTTAATGAAACCTAGAAGTTTGTTGGCCTTTGAGATTATTCTGTTGTAGTGAGATTTAAAGCATAGTTTATTGTCAAGTAGCACGCCGAGGTCTTCCATACGCTCTACTCGATTTAGACCATTTCCACTTAGGGTATAATTATGGTGGTAAGTGGATTCTTTACGTGAGAAGCTTATCACGTGACATTTACCAACATTAAGCTTTAATTTATTTTGACTGCAACACCCATCTAGTGCCAAAAGCTTGGATTGCAGGAATACAGCATCTGCGGGGGAGCTAATGGAATGGTATATTTTCAGATCATTGGCGTATAAAAGATGTGGGAAACTCTCTAGTACTTCCGAGAGATCTGAAATGAAGATGTTGAATCAAAGAGGTCTTCCTTGGGGTACACCAGAGGACACTGCTATTTCTTTGGAAATGAAGCCTTTGAACTTGACACATTGACTTCTATTACTAAGATACGACTTAAGCCAGTCAAGTAAAGGTCCTGTTATACCGATTTTTTTTTAACTTAAAAATTAGAGTATTGTGATCTACTTGGTCGAAGACTTTGCTAAAGTCAGTGTATATTGTGTCGATTTGGCGCCCATTTTCCAGTACGCAGAGTGTATCAGATACAAGAATCATTAGGTTAGTCGTGGTGGAGTGCCCTTTTCTAAAACCGGGAAGAGCCAGTCATATTCCATGGGCATATATAGTTTGAAATTGGAGTATTTAGGCGTAATCTTACTAAGTCTGCGATTTGGTAACTTTTCACATTTACAGCCTGAATATGCGTATAGTATGAACTTTTTATGAGAGGATAATTGTATGCCGAATACTCGATGTAGAAGGACAATTTCAAGAATTTGCATACTTGTATCTACCATAAGTTTACAGGAACTTTGTATGGACGTGATCACCAGAGTGATTGTACACTCTTAATTTTCATCAAATTATTCGAAACACCCACCCAATTTTAATAAAAAAAAATTTTAGTGCCAAAAACCGTATCTTAAAAAATGTACAGGAGTTAGGCCCAGTAAAACTCTAGCAGAGAAAAAGTTTTGGGGGTAGAGGTTTAAGGGCTGATCGTGAGACGGGATAGAAAGAAAAAATTTCGGATTTTTCATACCCGAAACCTCCAAAGGGGTGAAAGTTAAAAAGTGATGGTAATCCAAAAGAGAGTCATTCTAGGCGTACAAAATTTGCGTCGGTTTTTTCCACATTTTCACGAATATCGTCATATCTCTTAGGTATATCAAGGTATCAACCAAATTTCACTTTTTCGAGATCTTTATGAAGGTGCCTAAAATAGTTTTAAAATTTTTTGATATTCAATCCCTAACGTGGCGAACATTTTCACGAATTCCGACATATTTCTTAGGCCTAATGAGATTTCGAATTGGCTTTTATTTCTAAAAGCTTTTTCGGGAAAAAATAATTTCAGAATTTTCAGGATATTCAAATCCAATGAGAGTGTTCACCTACTTGTTTTGGTTGCGTTCGGTATCAAGACTGGAAAGAAGTAGTAGTCGATATAATTTTTGGAAAATAAATTGAACATCAAGCAATGCAAATTTTCAGTTGAGAAATTGATTTTAAACAAATACGTTGTAAATTATTATTAAAATATAGATATTAAATATTTTAAATTTAATTAAAATAAATTAATTTAAACTTCTATAATTAAAAGCATATTTCGCATAGAAGTATTACCTCAGCTCTTCACGTTTTTACGAATTTAGTGGTTTTTCTCTTTAAAGAACTTTCTATATAAATCCGCAAAAATTTGAAAGTACAAATTTGATGGCTATACAGAATCTCCAGATAGGCATCTTAGAAATTTTTGAAAGGCGTAACAAGGAATGGGGTAGAGGGTGTTTTTTTGAATTTCAAGATGAGCTTATGCTAGAAAGTTTAAACGTAGTACGTATACATATGTACGAGTAGATGTACCAAAGAACTAATTTATTTATGAAAAAAATCAGTTTTCAAATCGCCTAAAGACTAGATTAAAAAATGTTTACAGGTTAAGTCGATATTTTATCCTCATTTTTTAAATTGAAAAAAGCTATCACGTAAATAGGTTAACCCATTCTACTCACCAAAAAAAATTATCGTAATATCTCAACTAGTTTGTGAACTACAAGCCCTCAAATGCGGATCATTTCTATGCCTTCTTGATATCTACTTGTCTAAGCCGTGCAAAGAAAATGTTTTTTAAAATCAATGGATAAAGTCGAAAAGACCATTCATAAAAAATTTGTTGTACAATTTATGCAATTTTTAGATGAAACAAACAATAAAAGTCCGGCAGTAATTCAGCTCAGAGTCTATTTGGGCAAAACTTCACAGGTAGGAATTAACAAATTGATAAAGTCAAACAACTTCTTTAGCCTGCTCCCACACTAATGTCCTTGAATTATTCGTGAGTCCATTTCGCCGAACACATGACTCGGGAACATAATAAACATTTGAAAAAGTTTATTTTAGGTCCAGATCCCGTCTATCGTTTCCCATAGAATCCAGTTCCTTGTCCAGTAGATTTATCCCGAATCTACCCTCCGAAAAAACACCCGAAGAGTCACTAAACTCGGACTTAATGAGCATCTGGTCCTTGACAACATTTTTTCCTCCTACTAAAGTGTATCAACTAAAGTGTTAAAGCCTCTCGAAAATTTTTTTTTCCGACCCTAAAGCGATTTTTCCTCGGTGTTTTTCTTCACCGCCTTTTACATTGATTAGTTTTTTTTCTTCGCCTCTTTGAATCAAAGTCTGAAATGAATAGAGGAAAGTGCTTATTCATGTGATTCTAAGGATTTATTTCCCTTTTCGGGAAGTATTTCTTCAACATCTTCGAATAGTAAGTTTTCGGTCCATCCGTCATTGCCGCACCTATGCCTTACTCTTTGTTCCACCCTCAAGCAATTTTCACCATGTTAACAGAGTTTTATTTTTCATTGGATTCCATTTGCTACGTATAGGGAGAAAATTTCGGAAAAGCCTAGACAAGAAGATAAACGGTGAAAATTTCAAGATTTATGAATTTTTCTAGACAATCCTTTGAGCAAAAAAAAACAACTTTTCTTGAAAAAGTCTATTTCTTAAGTAAATGATTTTCTAAAGACTGGACATTTATTTTTCTCGTCCGTTCGTTCCTTTTACTTTTCACTTTGGGAAATTCGAGCTGCGAAATTTATCGATAATAAAATTAAATTTCAATAACATTATGTCTGATGACAAGGAAAATTACTCGAATGCTTTTATCAAAATGGGCAATTCCCAAAATTACAAGATATTGTGAATCTTCTGGCCTTAATGCTCCGAGATAACTGACCAATTTTTTTATCGATTAGCTTAAAATGAAATATATGGAGCATTCGTGAGCAAAAACTTTGAGGATGATTTATTGTAATCTGTCACGATGCATCTTTCCACCCAAAAGAAATTAGAGAAAATCGAAATCAGAAATAATTGCGGTAACAAAGAATTGGGTCAAATCAAACGAATTTTCTTTGAAAGAACAATATGAACATTTGTCGAAAAAAGCAGAAGTTTAGTAAGCTTTTGTGACGTTTAATTAATTACGGGAGATGATTGATTAATGAAATCCATCGCGGTAAAGTCCGGCAAAAAGCATCAATTTACTTCACAGTTTGGTGCAAAGGAAAATTTTAATTTAAAAGGTGAAAATACTGCAGAAAAAAAGAGGCCACACATCCTTGCACGTTCAACATGTCCTGAATCATTGCCATCCAGATATTTAGGAAAAATTTGCACGGAATCTGACTGAGTCAGATAGCAACTTGGAATTTAGAATGTTACAAAATTTCCGTCCTTTTTTCGCAAATCAGTATTGGGTGAGGTTGATGAGGGCGGAAACACTATAGATCAAATAGGAATAACCAAATTCTAATGTGTGTAAAAAATAATAGGCTAAACTTAACTTAAAATTTATGAGAATAAGTTAGAAATTATAGTTTTTAATGAAATTCTGGTGGAGATTTCGCTAATATTGTACATACGAAGGTAGGATTGGAGGCGATAGGAACTGTTGGGGAAAAAATATAATTTCAACGTTCTCTGAATTCAGAGGCCTTGCTTTGAAACCACCGTAGCGTATAAAAAAAATGCAATGCCGATTGATACATCCATACCCTGGCAGCCCGAACAAATGACATCAAAGTTTCTAAAGAAAAACAAGAACCTTGTAATATCCAATAAGGAAAGCATAGAAAACTCTGCACTTCTCAAACACTATTCTACTCCTCGCATGTTCTTCAAACTTCCACAAAATTTCATACACACATCACCGAATTCGCGGGCAATCTCTCGTCTCAACGCATGTAGTATACAATCGCCGCAGAGCTTGTAGACGGGATCAGTTTTTCTACAGTGGATGAGAGACGACGATCAGTTCTACGTGAAAGTGTTCGTAAAGCGATTTTTAATATAAAAATTGAGGAAACGATTATTGGGCTCGATAAAATAAAGCTTTTCTGCTATGAACTTCTTTAGATCACTGACACTGGAGGAACCTGCAAGAAATTTTTGACCAGGGTAAACGGTTTGGGACTGGGGTGCCCAACAATGCACCCCAAGATCACCATGTATGACAGGATAGAAAAATAACGTGAAGTGAACAGTTGAGGTGGTAATTCAAGTAGGGGAAAATTTCCAAAACCTTTAAGGACTGAATCTCCAAAACGAATCTTAAAGAGGAACATTCTTACAATACAATGCATCTATCACCCAATCGCAGAATAATTGTAGAACACGAAGTATAATTGAAATATCAGAATTATACACTTAATCAAAACGAAGTCTTTGCGAAAGTGTTTCTTCAGAATGGTTTGCTGATTAATCTATTACCTTGTCGAAACATAACTTAAATTCTACCAAGTCTTCTGCTAGCATATAGCCTGCATGCCAATTTACTGCAGCAAATCTAAATATGCAAATTGACTGCTTCTCAAATATTCAGACCGAATACATAGTGAATTTTGCTGTATAATTTCCAATTTTCCGCCAGGATTCTAATGAAAAGCACTCTGAAACCTAGTCAAATTAAACAATTTATTACGTGAACTAATGGTATTCATGGGTTTTAGTATCGACAAGTTAAACTCATCCGAAAATCGATCAGCTTCTCAAAACCAACTAAATAATATCATCCTCAAAGGAAAATTTCAAATGTTTTGTCCACCTTACACTGAATTTTCCCAGCTGCAATGCGGTACCAATTTTCCAATATCTTTACCGAACGTTTACACAACCAGCAGAACTTTCGGAAAAGCAAGGAAAACAAATCAGAGACCGATACTCTCCGGTACGAAGACCATAAGAAGATTTTACCTGCACTTTTCAGGCTAATCCGATTACTGTCCAAATGCTTCCTAATTGGATTATAATCGAGTACCTTGTCGTTGTTTTCCCTACAAATGCGGATGCTGTTTTTCTTAAGACTTTGTAAGTTTTCCCTTTAAAATTGTGCTTGTTTGTCGAACTGAGTTAGGGAGTATTCTCGATATTTTTACGAAATTTTAATGTCGTTTATTTCAATGAAAAGTTTATCTCGGTCGGTATTCTTGTCGGTTTTTAATAGTGCAATTTGTAAAATCGATTTAACTTTGTAGAAAAGTTTTATTGGACCTTTATCGCGCCGTAGAAGAAATGGGTCCAATAGAAACGTTTCCTTGGGTTGCGCTGCAAGAGCTTCTTACCAATAAAAGACCATTACAATGCTGAGAAAAAATTTTACAGAAATTTTTAAAACGAGATAAATAGATTTCATATTGAACGAATCCTTTACTAAATGAATCAAATTTTAGATATCTTGAAATGTATATATAAAATCTTTCTAGCTACTGAAGATAGCTTCCAATTAGGATTCGTAGGAAAAACTCTTTAGGTAGTACTTTCCTTTCACAAGTAAATATTTGAGGACAAATAAAGACATCGTGAAAAATTCAAAAGAAAATAATGGGACAAGGATCTTTTATTTGTGTTTATTTGTTTTTTTTTACCTTGAGTTCTATCCTTGATGAGTATTCCTGTAAATATTCCTTACCTGAAATAAGAATTAAGACGGTAATTTTTATAAGAACGAGGCTTTATTTTAAATTTATATTTCTATTAAAATTACAAATATTAATTAACGTAATTAAGTAGAAACTCGCAATAAGGAGAAGTTAGATGTTACGTTTGGGAAATGGGCTGTACACCTTTTAATAAGCTAGAGAGTTAGTAATATGGCGCCAAAGGGACATAGGAAAATTCCGGCGCAGTAGCAATTCAAATTTCTTCGTGCTATACATTCTGAAGAAAATTGTGATGATGAGAATAGCTTCTATGTATATACGCCTTAAGGCCTTAAACCCATAGTGAGTATAATTTACTTGATTATTTCGGTGACAAAATTTTAGAATTAAATAGTTGTTAGTGTTGGTTATAAGAACTGGAAAAAAATGAAAATCCTTGCAACTGGTAAATAAAATTAAGTTACTCCTTACTATTCAACATTACTTTCCCTTACCAAAAATCCGCATTTGAAGAGTGTTTTACTTTATTATTTTCATATTTCATTCCATCAAGAATCGTCAAAAATGACCAAATTTTTGACCTTATCATTGCCGATTCTTTTGAAAATTTGTGTACTCGAAGAATTAGTGAAAAACAAAATACAATTTAAATTTTTTATTTCTGTATCATTTTTTTTGTTAGTTATAGTATGTTAAAGTTTTCGCAAAAATGGTGTCCGAGTCCACTTTGAAAATTCATATCTCTCGTAATTTTTATCCTAGAATAAGAAAGTCAGACTTATTTTACAGATTGTTGTTTAAAAATTGTCGCGATATAAAAAAAATACGAATAAAAATTATCCTTGAAAGCTTTTTCAAGGATAACAATTTTGTACTTTATCCTTGAATATCTCAAAATGAATATCTTTAATTTTTATTGTTTTTTTATATTTGGTAGGTTATACTGTTTTTCAAAACATACCAAAAAATTAACTTGGGATCTCAAGGGGATCGGGGTAAAAAATAACGAAGAACATCAGTAGTTCTCAATTAAGGCTAGTGTAGTTCTCTAATAATTAAACGATTTTTTTGACCCCGATCCCCTTGAGATCCCAAGTTAATTTTTTGATATGTTTTGTAAAAGAGTATAACCTATAAAACATAAAATATAAACGCATTTTGAGATATTCAAGGATAAAGGACAAAGTCGTTATCCTTAAAAATAAATTTCAAGAATAATTTTTAATCGTATTTTTTTATATTACGACAACCCTCCCCTTTAAAATAATCCCTATTTTATTATTCTAGGATAAAAATTACCAGAGATATGAATTTTCAAAGAGGACTCGGACACCATTTTTGCTAAAACTTTAACATACTCGTACTATTTAACTAACAAAAAAATGAGATAGAATCAAAAAATTTAATATCAATTATTTTTTTCACTAGTTCTTCAAGTACAAAAATTTTCAAAAGAATCGGAGATGGTAAGGTCACAACTTTGGCGATTCTTAATGGAATGACCCTAATACCGAATTGTGATCGACTTTTAAAAAAAAAATTTGCTACCCTAATTTTTTGCATTTTCACGTTTTAGGACTAGCAAAATCAAATACGTCGTCAGCTATATGCAAACAGGTTCATATCTTCGAAACTCTTTGAGCTATTAAACAAATTTTTTTTTGTGGGTTTTTTCCATGAGGTTTTGAGGGTGGTGCAGGGTCAAATGAAAAAAAGTCCGACTTTTATATTTCAAGAACCAATAATGATGGATAGCTGAAACTGTGGATTTACGTAGAGCAACAGTAGTAGAGCAAAAACAAAAAACTGTCAGTGAAAATGGGGTTAATACCTCTTGACGAATGTTGTCATATCTCTCAGGTGTTCTGAAATGTTAAATTAATTTTTCTTTAACGCGTTATATGAAATAAATGCCTAGAAAGTCTTTTGAGAGTTTTTTTTTTAAAATTCAAACCCGAAGGGGGTGTAAGGGGGTTGCATACATTTTCATGAATTTCGCTATATCCCTTAGGTCCATTTACGAGTATATATCAAATAAGTTGTTCCTTATACGCACTTTTCATATAATCGCGCTTGTATAAAATCCATTTTAAGATATTAGATGTAAAAGCGTTTTACACGTTTTCACGAATGCCGTCATATCTCTTAGGCCCGACAATATTTCGAATTGGTTTTAACTTCCTCGTGCTTTCTATAGTATCATTTCCGGCGTCTTTCATATTCAACCCCCAATGGGGTTTCAGGGGCTTGCATATGTTGTCACGAGTTCTCAGATCTGATAAGAAATCGAGTTGGTTTTTTCATCCGCCATCTTTTTGTGATATTTAATCTCGAAAAGAATGTATAGGGCTTTCATGTATTTTTAAAAATTTCGCAGTATCTCTTAGCACTGATGAGATATCAAACTGGTTTTAGCTTCCACGGGCTCTTTATGTAATCGAATAAAAAATGATTTTACGATTTTTCGAAATTTAACCCACAAGGTAGTGTAGAGTGGTATGAATTTCCACAAATTTCTTCATATCTCTTTCGTTTGATAAGATATCAATTTGGTTCTATATTTTACATGCATTTTATGTTATGGACTAATTCCACGATTTTTCGAAATTCAACCTCCAAGTTGGAATTAAAAGGGTTGTATACTCTTTCACAAAATCCCTAACATAGCTTAGGTCTGGTGAAATACCTAATTTGTGTCTACTTCTATGCACTTTTATGTAATCGCTTAAAATCTGATTTCAAGATTTGTTGATAAAAAAAATTGTGTACGTTTTCATGAATTCCGAAATATCTCTTAGGTAATGTCTTATTGAATTGATTTTTACTTCCACCGAATTTTTGTATAATGACGTAAAAGTAAAAATATAATTGTTTAAAGACCTATCTGACTGCATTAAATTGATAATACTACACAAAACAATTATCGGACACCTTTTATGGGGTTGGTCAGTAAAATACCCTCATTTGTGCTAATTCGAAAATTAAATAAGGCAAGAATTTTCACAAATGTATTTACGGAAATGAAGAGCAGATAGACGTTGATGTGTTTTCATCAAATACAATCCCTCGTAGTAGCTTTAAATCCGACAGAAATTAAATTAATCCTATTTTATGATATTCGACATAAAAAATTAGCATACCGCTGGTTAAATATAATTGTACAGTAGAAAATTTTAGAAGGCAGATTCGAATTAGGATCATGTCGTAAAAACCAAGATTGCCATTATGAAGTTACACTCATCTGCGAAAAAATTTGTTCTCAGTTGGCAGATGTTGGCGGGGGTTTCCTCCCCGGCAGAATCTTTCCTTACGGAAATAATGATATTGAAGTATCAAAATTACGACTAGACGACGTGACATGTTTCCCAGTTACCAGCTACGAGAAGTACCTAACTCTATAAAATTTTTATTCAGTCCCGATATCGACTATCTTCTTTCACAGGGAGGGTTTGTTTTAACCACGAATAGCTGAGACCAAATTCAATGAGGCCGTGCTTCTTACGATTGCCATTTTTTTCCCCCGAGCACAAAATGGGAAAATCTTGCGGTAAGGGAAGATGTAGTTAAGACGGGTAGATTTTTCTTTCAATACACACGAATGAAAATTTATAATTCAAGCCATGATTCGAGTGGTTCGGAATTGCGATATCTTTTGTACGAAGGAAATGTATTTGTGATGGTGATAATCTTGACTATATGCGGGGTACATGATCTTCAACTTTACCTTGGAATGAGGGCACATATTGTCTTAAGGTGATACTATTCGAATAAGGCAAATGATATCGTGCAAAGTTGCGCAAAGTTTTCTTGTTTAACACAAAAGAAACTCGAAAATGGCTTAAGTAGAGCAAAATTTGAATGTTTTTCGGTTATTGTTCGTTTATCTACTATTGTTGAGAATTTTCACAAAGTTCGGTATTTCATTAAGAAGGCTTTTGTTGTATCGGTTGAGCTACAGATTTTCCTCATTACGAAATATTATAGCTCGAAGGTACTACAAAATCGACTGTACGAGCTAATGAGTATTATTGCCAATAGAAGGCTTTTGTTCAGCACCATCGTATCATGTGAGGATAATGGTGTATCTTGTGTGAAATGTATTGTTTCAAATATCCTCTTTGTTTATAGTAATGAGAGAAGATGATTCAATGCTTGTTATGATACTCTAATTGAATATAACCATAATAATAATTATTAAGAATTACAGCTCCACACAAGGCATATTGAATTGTTTGATTATGAGGAAGCATTGTTTCAATATTTTCACTTAGGTATAAAACATAATAGAATTTGAATTGCTTTTTTTCTGTAGATCATGTTCAGTTTTTTCGAAAATCTCCAGAGAGCTTATTAAAGCTTATATCAAATTGTATTGCTCGTGTGGTGTGTAAAATACCTAACATTCTCGAGCATGAAATTCTGCGCATTTTGCATAACTTTAACTGGCCGCACCAATTATTATGCGATGTTTCCCAACCTCGTGTTCGGCTGGTTAAAGAAATTAAGTCATTTTAAATATAGCTTCAAATCTTAGAATTCAGCAGTAACCAAGCAACTACTTACAGATAAGGTGGAACTTCACTGATCAATTTCCAGTTCAAGTAGGGTAACACTTCCTGTCGTCTAGGTATTACACTCGTTTCACGTTATTTGATCGATGTTGATAGCACTGTATATGCATAGAATGAAAAAAATGACTAAATACTTCACTTAAGTGAATGCAAAACTCGTATCTCCTGCG
Source organism: Beris morrisii (assembly GCA_951812415.1). Taxonomy (NCBI): domain Eukaryota; kingdom Metazoa; phylum Arthropoda; class Insecta; order Diptera; family Stratiomyidae; genus Beris; species Beris morrisii. The sequence continues at coordinate 25,879,287 of OX638311.1, forward strand.
ATTGTTCAAGTATCATTATTTTTGTATGGACTGCATGAAATTTTTCCATTTTCTTTTTTTGTAAGTGCACCTTTTAGGAGTTTAACGTAACACAAATTTTCACACTTCGAACATTTCGTTGAACTCTTCAAGTGGCGTTTTAGATGAAGAGTTCTTATCTCGGGATGCGTTTAAGCCAGAAAGTTGAAACTTGGGATTTATATAGAGCTATAATAGTGAAGAAATTCGCCAAAAAAAAAGATATGGGTGTGTGAGTATGGGGAAAAACATTCTAAAATCTATATCTCCTCAACGGTTGATCCCACAAAATTTAAGTTCAAAGATCGTGTATTGGCACACTAGTAGCGTATATTTCAGTTGGCGCATGATTTGGAAGATGAAAAACTAAGATATTGTTCGAATTAATTACCCCAGAACGATAAAATTTACTTTGAGAATATAAGTGAATAAGTGGAGTATGATTAATGAAACACTTTTAGAAGGGGTAGTCCAGACCACTTAGCTGGATATCAATTATTACTTTAATATCATGAAAATCCATTTGCTGCCATTTCATTATTTTTCATTTGCTTTTTTTCATATTTAAGCCCAAAGTAGGTAACAAGCAAAGCTAAAATATTACCCAACCGAAAGGATTCAGTTTTGATAAAAACACTCTTACCTGTAATTAAAAATGAGTTACAAAGTAAACAAATAAATGTAGAAGCTTTGCACGCTTTCGTAAATAGAGTCCTTCTCGCAATTTTAACCAAAAAAATATTGCGAAGCTACAAAATTACGTATACACTCTTCTGATATCGGATTTAATGTTTGCTATTACCTGAATAAATGAGAAAGCATTAACCATTAGAAGTTAGTGCGAAAGGAGGACTGAGTTTTATGAAATATTCCTCAATATTTCGTACCGAAAAATGTAAAAGATTTTAAGCAGTAAACCTACCGTTTTTCCTAATATACTTTGATGGTCGACTTTCTGAGGCATTAAATACACTTGAGTCGATCCTATTGTTAATCCATGAAAGGCACAAAGTGATTTCTGTTTTTTTTGAATAGGTATGGGTATAGATAGGGAACCGTGATATTGTTATTTTCCGTCATGAAAATTTAATTCAAATGGAGAAAAAAATGGAGCTATCTAAAGCATGTCCTTCAGGCTCACTAAAAAGATAGAAATAAAAATTCCTGAAAAGAAACTTTTGCCCTAACAATAATATTCGTAGGATACGTCGGTTGGTTCCTGACGATGAAGAAGTTCCATGAGATTTTTTTCTTCTGCCCCCTTTGCTAAATGTATCCTATTATATCAGATTCTTGGTACTTAAAGACTGATGCTATTTCTAGACAAACTCTGCTTTTCCACGGCTGTTGTGTGTTCTATTGCTAACTTGAGATGTGCCCTCTTGTTAACATACAAAGTATTCTAGACAGACAACGACTGGCCCTTTTTTTCCATCTCCTTTTGAATCCTGTCATATAATATTTTTATTTTTCTATACACCAAAGATGGTTTCCTTTTCGTAAGACTTCAGGGCTTTTGGGTAGAATTCATTTCTCTTACATTGCTAGACAGTTTTTCCTGTGAAAATATTTATGTTTTCCGACTTTGAACAAAATATTTTTTTTTTCGTTAAGACTATTTACCCGGATAGTAACTTTGGCTAGCTGTTTTCGTTCGTTTTAAGTGGGTAGTGTGTTTGTAGAGTGCATTTTAATGAAGAAGTACACTTATTTTTAACATTTACTTCAATTTTCTGGTGGATTTCAGGAATGTTTTTGTCGAAAATTGAGAAACTGTTTACAAAAGCTCAACGAGTTTTCTCGTTATTCTTTCAAATTTTAATTAGTTTGACGAATGATATAAAATTGAAGCCTTTTTGTTTTACATCTTAATATTTATTTAGTTTCGGTTATGGCATGTTCAATTCAAGCTTGAACAAAAAAATTGTTTGGAAACGTAGTTAAAGTGATCCAAATACAATAATTAATAATAAGGGTGTTACATTAACTCGTTCCGAAGTTTAATCTAAATTAAAAACAAGGCGATGACGGAGTTAATGAAATTTTTATTGAAAAATATTATTTGGTCCATGGCAATTAAGTAATGAAAAGAATATCACTCGCCACGGCTCCTACGGCACACCTTGACCCGTTTGTTCAAATTTTTAATGACATCACGAAAAGAAAAAGTCCCACGGAGTCAAACCGCGCGATCTCATTACACGCATTTTTGTTTGAGCGCATTTTTGCATGCATTTTTGTTTGAGCGTCCATTTGTAATAGGCCTCAACAATTTTTACACGTTCTGCAATTTATAATCTATTCCCGATGCACCTTACCGACAATTTGCCAAAGATTGACCTACCAAAATTTTAAAGCAGATGTCAAAAATTATTTGACGTTTAAGCGTAGTTCCTAATAAATTTCGGAACGAGTTATTGTAACACCCTATACAAAAAGTGTACGTAACAATTACAAAATTATGAGCGACCTGAAATTTTAAAAAAAATTGCTACCCTGAAATTTGTACTTTCGCGTTTGAGTTTCAAAAGTCCGTCTGTCCGCCGTATACGCCATGCACAAACGCGTTCGAAGGCTCGTAGCTCATAAACCAGTTCAGATATTTACTTAAAATTTTTATTTGTGTGTAGATTGGGTGTACGCCTTTAGATAGTGAGGGTGGAGGTAAAAGAGCGTTTTACGCGAAAAACATTGGTTCTATATTTCAGGAAACGCTTATGCTAGGACTATACGTACAATTTTTGAGGGAGGGGGGAGGGGTGAATCACGGAATTGGGAAGATATCAATTTTTCAAAAACAATCTTTTTTATCTCATTTCAAATATGATCTTAAAATTTTTATAGCAGTTAGACCCTGTAGTAAAAAATCTCGGAGATGTGGGTGTAGGGGATGACGGTGGGAGGAAGTAGAAAAAAAAATTATATTTATATGTAGATTTATTAATTTGGATTGACGTAAGTAAATGTCGGAAAAAATTTAAAAAGTTAAAAGTGGTTTTATGCATTTTCACGAATTTTGTCATATCTCTTAGGACTGCATTTTCACGAATTTTGTCATATCTCTTAGGGCTGCATTTTCACGAATTTTGTCATATCTCTTAGGACTGACAAGATATCGATTTATTTTTACTTCAACGGGCTTTGTATATATTTGCCTAAAAATGGGATTCAGGTTTTTTTTATATTTAACCGCTAAGGGGCTACGTCAATATTTTATCACTCATGTTTTTATTTAAATAAAAAAAATGGAACCAGCACTGTTTTACCTTTTTAGGCAAAAATCCGGAATGCATTTAATGCTGAGATATCGTGAAGGTTGAAGAACGTACTTTAAGAGCTTTTGTATGGTGGGGACCAGAGTAAAGACAAAATTTCTCCTAAACCTTTAATCAGCTCTAATACAAATGTCCTTAACAATTTGGGTCAACTTAGAATCAATAATAATACCAAGTTTATGCTTAGTAACTTATCGTTTTCTTTTCTAATTGAAATCTTTTGTAACAGTTTCAGAAATAAAATTGAAATGTAACAAATTTTCATTGAATTTTTTTTAAATCATGCTAAGTATTTCTCAAATCTAGAGAGCACCCTCCTCAACTAACTAACCAAATAAAATGGAACTAACAAAGTGGAAAAAAAATCTTCTTTTCACTAAGGGACAAATCAAATGATAAATGGCTAAAGTTTACTCGCCATGCACCGCAGAAACGCTTTAAGTGCTCCTCCATTTTTCCGGATATCTTGAGACTCCTTTCTTGAGTTATTGTATCAGGACACAGAAGAAGAATGCCATAGTTCTTAGGTGTCACACTTCACCGAGCAATAACATATCCTTTTTATCTACTCCGCACACTTATGCGCTCAAACGCTATATCGTCAAAATGAAATTATGTACGTTCTGATTTTATGGGTCGCTTGAGAGTTAGAATAATGTGTGCACTTCCTTATGTTTCCTTACACTCGAGGCTCTCTCTTGGTGCGATTTATCCAGCCATGAAAGAGTTGAAAATGGAATGAAGCGAAAGTACTTTGAGGAATGGAATTAAATCCAGCTATGCTTGAAAATTACTTCGCTTGAGCAAAGAAGGTTCTTAATTAAGGGAAGTTTTTCATATAACATCGTACTTCATGCACTTGAAATTGAAAATCGTAACCAGTTCTTGGTGGTATTTTAGTACAGTAGCTGGATGTATTGCTGCTTTTATTTCCTCTTGAGATACATTTTGTCGATCAACGAAACATAATTCAAGATTTAACGACTCATGTTAGATCTGGTTCTTAGAAGTATCTTATGAATGCTATGCATGAGTGCTTTATTTTTCCCGGTTCAGCCATTCATCCCCCATGATGGTGTTATTTAGCGTATCGATTTAGCAAAGTGCTTCACGTGCTTCTGGAAGTCAATTACAACGAAAATGGTGGCAAGTACGTGATAGGTGTTCTATTTTTCAAGATTTCTCTGAAAAAAGAGTGGTTCGCAGGTGTAACCAAACACTGGCTTGGGTCACATAAAGGAACCAAGGTTATGGAATTTCACTTACGTTTTCATATTTTTCGCCTTGCTTTCTTACCCAATCTGCAAAATTGAATCGAAAGCGGAAGATGTTATGGTCGTCTTTGAAACAGGCGTTTATGGAAACTATGTTCCATTTAGTTGGTCTACAAATTCCCTGGATTAATTCCAATGAAATTACCTTGAGTATTTTTTCTTAGATTATTGTAGAAATCGATTCCATTCAATCATACGTCGTCCTTGCTGGAACTAGATATACTCTATTCTGGGTGTAAATTGTGATAAAAGTTAGTTCAGATACGACTACAGTCAGACAAGAAAAGTTTGTTTTGCAGGACTTGTTCAAAACAACATTTAGTAATTCTTCTAAATATCCCGAATCCGAAGGTTCGCAATCAATTTGAGCGAAAAACTTGGATAATAATTGCTCGAAAAACTCCAATGTTTCTCGATGCAGCCAACAATATTCAAAAATTAGAAACAGAAACGGAGAGAAACTGTTTATGGAACACCAGTAAAATAAGTATTTTAAAAGTAGGAAGGAACCTCAGGCAACATTACATAAGTATTATGGTAAAATAAAATATTACGTGGAGAGCCCATGTTGAAAATCCAGCAGTTGAGCAGTTTCCATACACATGTCATTGAAATATTCGCTATATATAACTCGGTCTTTTACATTAACATCAGTGTTTGTATTCTGTCTGCTAAGGTTTTTTTCACAAGTTTTAAGTGTCATCGATTTTCGCTGAAATTTATTTGGTATGTTTCGTTTGTCAAAATTTTTTTATATAATATTATTTTAACATATCATTTTTAATAATAAACTCGACAAGAATTTAAAAAAAAAGCTACCATCAAATTTTGTATTTCATGGTTAGGACTAGAGACCCCGAAAAAGCAAAAAGCAAAGTTTGTCCATCATTTTGAGGTTCAAGACTCTAAAATTCATTGAGCTATTTAGTTCTAATTTTTTATGAGTAGATTGGGTCATCACTATGAGTAATGACTTAGTTCAAACATAGCCAGGGGGCTATTTGAAACGATATTTTTTAGTTTATCAGACGATTAGTAACCTACATCGCATCTTAGCATTAAACGCGTTCCAGACTTCTACCCGATAAATAATTAAATTGCTCTCTGACTCTTGGCAGATTTTTTAAAATTTTTTTTGTTCAAGTTTTTTGTGCACATTTTGGTTCTTTTTGTGTGATGTTTTCTTTTCTTTCCAAGGTAACGTTTGTGCATACATTTTTCCATGTGGATTCATCTGGCTGTATGTATTAAATTTTGTGTCAAAATGATGTAAGATTTTATTTCGAAATTTTTCTCTTTTCTCACTATCAAGTCAAACATTTTCAGTTACTTTCTCCGTCTTGGGTTATTGTGGTGTTTTGGAACTATATTTGTAAAGAAGTGGGACATGTTTTTTTTGCGCAATTATATTTATTTTCTTGCGCCAAAATTGGTTTTCCAATAGTTTGTATCAATGCTCTTTTAGTGTTACAGCTTACTGGCAAAATTATTTTATTTTGTGTGACACTTTGACTGGCAGCTTTTTGTCAAAAAATTTTGACAATACTGTTTAATGCGTTCAAAAGCCGTTGTTCACCTGCCATGGATAGCGAAAGTGTTAAGATACTTTAGATACAAAGGTTTTTTTATTCAAATTGTTTGTGCGGTAAGTTGTTTTCTGTTACATGTTTCTGTGTCAAGATTCTTTCGTGAGTTTTCGAATCGAGCTTTCCTATACCTTATAAATATGAATGTTTCATTTCGACACATTTTTTTATTTTTTTTATATTTTCTAATGTCAAGAAATTTTTTGAAGTTTAAGGTTTAAGGGATAGTCTTTGGTTTAAGGTTTAAGCCAAGGGTTTTTCTGTCCAGAATTTGGTAATCAAATTTTGTTTTTTTTTCAAAGAATTTTGTGTCAAGATATTTGTTTTTTTTTCACAAAATTTATTTGTATCAAGGATTTTATTTGTACTTAAGAATTTTTGTTATTTCAAAAAATTATTTAAAGTTTATTTGTGTATGTACTTTCTTTTGTGTCAAAGTTTTTTTAAGATAAGATTTTTTTGGGGCAAGAAAGACAAAGTCTACCCATGTAAACTATGGTTTTATTTAATTAATCTGCTATTAAACTTAACTTAAGATCAGAAATATATCCGAATTTTATGGTCACTATCTTAACCTTTTAGGAGTAGCAAAGACTGTATACCAAACATACCGAAAAATTAAAAGTCATGCCTACCTTAAAATGCCAAATGCTATGGTCTGTCTACTCCGAAACATTTCAGAAACTCTAGGTTTTGCATAATTTCGACGAAATGTCACGGATACATTTATTCTAAATGTTAATTCATCTCGCGACCTAAACAGCCCCATTTGCATGAAGTTTTTACAACCCCTATTACTTATCGTCATCCTTTTGAGCTCACGTTCAGATAATTTAGTCAAATGGTCGTTTAATTTGAGGTTCATTTCAACGAGTTCGAAATAAAAGCCAAAATCTCATAAACTGGTGTTCCATGTTTCTTAAGGCTTCAACTCGCAAATGAAATGATAATATGCCCGTGGGGGTGTTTTGAAGTTTTCCGCAAAGTCTAACGAATCAGACGTTATGCACTCTACGCTGCGGCAAGGCCAATGAAAGGAACCTTCAATGTCAAGCATGTGAAGTTATGCGTACATTGGCGCAGCCGGTCGTCTGTTTTAAGGATCTTTTCACTAGAATTTTTAAGTGGTGCATATAATCTTTGGCTGAAGATGAATGAACTTTATGCCGTCATAAAAGTGTTCATCTCTGATGTGTTTTTTATCGTAGGGCACGATGAAGAGAAATTTCGCATGAGACCTGTCTAGGTTTATTGAAATTTATTACGAGCTCTCGCCCCCTTTTTGGCAAGTTAAGAGAGACAACACAAAGCCTTTTATTGTTTCGTGAAGGTACTCGTACGTTTGAAGTATGTCGCTACGACCTGAGTACAAATTGTCTAAATATAGGACTCACGTTAGGCTATATCCTAATTTTCTGCAAGAATAATGAACGTACTAAGAGCTTTTCTACACTTCATAGAACTTGAAAATTATCGAGACATATTTAGCTAGACGGAGCTCTTAGAGCGACACACTTATATTTTTTGTTGTAGGCTTACCCAAAAATAACATTTTTTCTTCGTTTGTAACAAGACATGAACCTGCAAAATAAGTAATCCTATTGCTAGTCATTTTATGGAAAAAGTTCCGGCCTATTCATTCATTGTCAATTACTGTACGGAAGAATTAGAGCCTTCTAAGTGGGCTTAAATGGGATTTATGTAAGGACTATAGTAAGATACGAAAAATCAACAAAATTTTCTCTTTAGTTTGGGTTTCAGCGAATCATTGCTAACAAAGGGTTACACATCTCCATAAAACAAATGTCTTTACACACTTTTTATCATACGTAATAAAAAAAATCTTAAAAAATGATGAAAAAAACATGGAAATTGGATAGGCCTCAATGGACTTGAGCAATTCTTTCATATGTGTAACAAGATATCTGTGTTGTTGTTTTCCATGGTCAGGCATCAGGATATGCAAGTTTGGACTCAAAAAAAACAGAAATTGTAACAAAATCTATTCAGTTGATTAGATCCCATTGCTCAAAGCAAATTTAAGCTCTCGGATTTACTGTTGCGTTCGGTCCAATTCGACATTGGATCAGGACGATAATAAAATGAAAATTGTATTCTGAATAAATCGTATAATCACGACAGGTTGGACAAAGGTTATCTGATATTTGAACGTACAGCGAATATAAAATTTGTTCATAGTAAGGCTGGTTGGAATATTGGCTTCGTACGATAATGAAATACTTTTTGATATACCGTAAAAAAACATGCAAGTATCCTTTCAAATAACAACGGATTGTGAGAACATTTATCGATTTCAGAATTTCACGATTTTTCAAACATGAGAGTTCATAAATCTGAATTTAATTTACTGAATTTCCAGTCATGTCCTACAGACTTTTCGTTTTCTTGTAAATCCACAAAAAAAATACTTTATTATTAAAAAATAATAAAGTAAAATACCAAAAGATATTTTATGTTGCACGTTTCTGGTTGAAAAAATAATTCAAAATCAATAAAACTTGAAAATTACGACTTATTAGAAAAAGTCTGGTCTACTGAGCTGTCGGGCATTCTCAAGTTCTTAAATCAAATCCGTTTCGTAAATCTAGAGATGTAAGAGTTGCATGGATATCCCAGCAACTCGAACCACTTATGAATGCCATTCAAGCTTTCAGAGAAAACAACAATCTTTCAATATCGGATTAGAATAGCGCAGAAGGCTCTACAATCTTCCAATGTATTCTACACACACCACCGAATATGCTCGAAATCTCTCTAGTCAACACATGACGCATATAAGCATCAGCGTAAAAATTGCCAAATGTTATAATAAATCATAATAATAAAGCAATTTATGATTTCATATATTTACTTGAAATTCTAGGGAACTCCCTAGCTCGCAACAATAATTAGTTTCAATTAACTTTGTAGACAAAAGTCTAGAATTTAATTTTTCTGGAAATGATGCTAAAGTTCTAATGTGGATATAATAATGTGAGAAGAATAATATCCAGCCTGCTTTACCCCCATTTGTTTCGACCTTTAATATTAATAAACCTAAAAAGCCCCATACCTCTGCAAGCAGCTACCGCCCTAACAGTCTCCTCAGCAATCTTGGTAAACTTTTTGAACGCTTAATCAAAGACAGGTTAAACGACTACATAAAGGCTAATAACATCCTTCCAGACGAACAGTTCGGATTTCGAAAATTTCACTCGACTACCCACCAGCTCCTGAGAATACCAAATTCCATTAAAAACACACTAGATTCCAAAGAATCTATGGCCTTAATATCGCTAGATATTGAAAAAAGCTTTTGACCGCGTTTGGCACGACGGTCTTATCTACAAAATGATAAAATGCAACTTTCCCTCGTACCTAGTCAATATCGTTCGTAGCTTCTTAGCCGGCAGATATTTTAGAGTCTGTATTCAAAATTCTCTCTCCAGTAACTATCCTATATGTGCTGGAGTACCACAAGGATCAGTCCTTGGACCATTGTTGTATCTAATTTACACACATGACTTCCCCACTTAGAAAACTGTTAAATCACCCTATTTGGTGACGACACAGCAATCTACTCGTCAGGCACTATTTGCTCTAATATATGTAGCTCTATCGACAATGCCCTAAAAGTGGTAACTAAATATCTACACAAATGGAAAATCAAAATTAACGCCTCTAAAATGCATGCAATATACTTCACTAAACATAGAAGTCATCCCTATATTCTGAAAATACCTAGGATTTCATTTCGACAACAAGCTAACGTCTAATAACCACATCACAGAAACGTTAAATAAAACTAATGCCCTTATAAAAACCCTTTATCCTTTCATTAACAGAAAATCATTATTAAACATCAACAGTAAAATGCTCATATTTAAGTCGATTTTTCAGCCAGTATTACTATATGGGGCTACATTGTGGATAACCTGTGCCAAAACTCATTTGAACAAACTGCAGATAGCTCAGAACAAAATCTTAAAGTTAATCCATAACCTTCCAAAATATTATTCTACAGAAAGATTATACTCTTTAGCCGACACTAAATATATTGAAGCTAAAGCACTTACACTAATAAATAAAATCAGAATTGGACTAGATTTTTCTTTTATTCTTTTGAATAAGTAAATAGTTTTAATAGTTAGGTTAAGATTTTAGTTATAGCTAAAATTCATCAATCAGGTTTTTTTCTTGCAATTTTCCTATAAATATTTCTTCTCATAGGTTACAAAATTATTTAGTAGAATAACTTGAAACAAAAGATGTATAGTTAGTAAGACTGAACTCTTAAGCAAAATTATTATGTACATAACAAGTTTTATCTATGACAATAAAACAAACAAACAATTAATATTTAACAATTTTTAAACCATTAACAACTTATCTCTTGTAGACGCCTTTGTATAAATTTTACGAACCAAAAACGTCCAGCTATATTTATCCAGTTCCCAAACAAAATGCCACACTGATGTGATTTGGATGCACAATGTTTTCTAATCAGAAGGTGACTTCGAAGGTTTCACCTCTGTAGGAATCTCGAATATATTCCGATGTACGTATAAACTCGTATGTCTGTCAACCTAAGCTAAAGATACTCCTACAATCACAATATCAAACGAGGAGAAGATTTTCTTATGCTGAAAGCGAAGGACGCATAAAATAGTATAGCTTAAATAAGGCTGTACTAATGTTTGTTCAGTTATACGAACATTTTGTTTCCGGTGTAATACTTTTTTAATTTTCTGAGTAGTCGTTAGAAGAAACCTGAAGCCCTAGACGATAGGGTATTGTCACAAATCTTAAAACAATGTAACCCAAACATTAGGCTTAGACAAGTAGGTACCGCTTTGCTTTTGGAAGACTGTAGAACTAACTAACTTCTTGGAGTCTTGGAGTTTTTCTCTAAGATCTATAAGAACAAAAAAAATATATGCTAACAGTCTATTCCGCAACTTTATTGTTTTTTGGGTAGAAGTCCGGAACGTGTTTAGTGCTGATATTCGGTGTAGGTTACTATGCAACTGATAACCTAACAACATAACACTCGAAATATCCCCCTTACACACCGTTGAGAGCCGAAAACTGTTCAAATCCATTTTTGGCGATTAAATTTAAACTGCTTGAAAGTCAAAGCGAATTCGATATCTATTTAAACCTACGAAATATGCCAAAATTCGTGAAAATATACACCATGGCTTTTACACTTTTATTTTTATTCTTTAGAAAATAATAAAGTAAAATGGACAATGCATCGTCGAAAAAAACATATTTGACTTGGACAGATTTTTGGAAGGTGAAGTTTCTTTTGGAACCGATAAAATCTTGAAGTAGTTCGTAGCAAGACGAACTAAAAAATCTGCCAATGGTCTGGGCGAAACTTTATTATTTTTCGGGTCAAAGTTCGTGATCGGTCAAAGTCGGAGTGTATCATGAGTTGCTTCGAGATTATTAGATTTCTTGGAAAATTATTTTTGTTCTTAATATAAAAATATTTAAAATAGAGATTTTTAGCCGATTAAACATTGAAAAAGTCCGTGTAGACTATTCGAATTTTAGTATATTATGTACACTAAAAGCCCATAGAAGCAAAAACAAATTTGATGCCTTATCAGAATTAAGAGATATGACGAATTGAAAAACGTATACAAACCCATTACTTCCACTTGGGGTTTGAATTTCGGAAAAATTGTAAAACACGTTTTTAGACGATTTCATAAGAAGCAACTTCATATCTCATGAGACACGAGGGATTTTTAAAAATTTGTGAAAACGTAAGCAAACCCTTCACACCTCCTTGGTTCTGGAAATTTGAAAAATCGTGAATTGGTTGGCCGTAATAATCAATTTTATATCTCATCAGAACTAAGGAATGGCAAAAATTGTGAAAACATTTACAAACCCTTGGGTGTTGAATATCGAAAAATTGAGAAATGGGCTTGTAGGCGATTATATAAAAAGTCTGTGGAAATGAAAAGCGATCTAATATCTCATCGAACCTAAGAAATATGTCGAAGCTTTAAAAAGCATACAACCCCCTTACACCCCCTAGGATTGAATATCTGAAAATGCTGAAATTGACTTTTTGGCTTTTTTATATAGGAAACCTTAGGAAGTAAAAATGAATTCGATATATCATCAGATATGCAACCTCCTTACACCCACTTGGGGTTGAATATCCAAAAATCCTGAAAGGAGTTAATAAATAAATATGAAGACAGCAAGAGAAAGTAGGAACCAATTCAATTTCTTATCACTTCTAAAAGAAATGACGGAACTCGTGAAAACGTGTTCAACCCGTTTATACCCTCTTAGGGGCTGAAAAAGGAAAAAACTTAAAAAGATGTTTTAGGTGATTATTACGCAAGCACGTTAAAGTGAAAAGATATTCGATATCTGATAAGACGTGGGGATATGGTAGAATTCGTGAAAAAGTTTACAACCCTCTTTGCACCCCCTTAGGGGTCGAATTTTAAAAAATCCTGAAAACACTTTCGAGGTATTTATATGAAGAAACCGTAGAATTAAAATGAATTCAATATTTGGAAAGACCTAATAGATATGACGAAAACCGGGAAAATATATTCATTCCATTTTCACTGATCATTTATTTTGCTCCCCCTCTGAACGCCAATGAAAATTTGAAATTTTTTTTTATTTAAATTAGTTTTCTAGTTGATTTACATAAACGTACCGAGTTTCAACTTTGTAGCATAAGCCGTTCTATAGATAAGAAAAACACCCCCCCCCCCTGTTCCATACTACCCCTATAAAAAATTATATTTTTCCAAGATGCTACTAGTATAGCTCTATCCAAATACCAAGGTTCAACTTTATATCATTATAGGTTGTCGAGATATTAAAATCGAAACTTTTTCCTTTCCACCCTCCCCCACCCTCACCCTCTGCACCCTCACTTCCTAAATTTTGTTTTCTGCTAGGGGTCTATTAGGCCTACTTCTGGTAAAAATTTTAAGCATCTATCTTACATTGTTCTTGAGATATGAGACGTGGTATTTTTGAAAAATTCTTATCCCCTCCACTTTCATGCTCCACCGCCATCTTGAAAAATTTGGCTTTCAGCAAACTTCATTTGTCAACCTTTATACAAAAACCAAATTTTATTTGTCTAGTGCAATTGGTTCATGAGATATCGTAATCTAAAGTTTTTCACCCCCCACCCCCGTACGCCAATGCCCCTACTCAAATTTTTGTTTCCGATCTATTTTCCTAATATACCTACAGATATTCATTAAGTTTCAATTTTTTGACATTAACCGTTTAGGAGATATGGATTTTGGAATGTGTCGATCTCACCTTTTTTCCGTTTCGGACGCATTATTTTTCCCCCCACTCCCCAACCCTTTCACCAATATCAGCCATTTTTTTGCAAATGGGTCCACTACCGGAGCTCTATATAAATTCCAAATTTCAGCCTCCTAGCATAAGCGGTTGCTGAGATCTAGAAACCAAAATTTTTCGTCTAAAACACTTCCCCCTCCTCCCCCCTCACACCCTCACCCCTTAAAATTTAGTCACTTTAGGGGGCCTACCCACTCTACCCACGAAAAAAAATTCAACCAAATAGCTTGTAGGGTTTGGGTGCTACGAGCCTTCAAACAATTTTGCGTACACCGGTAGACGTACGGCGTACGGCGGACAGACCGACTGAAATTTTGTTTTGCTTTTTTCGTGTCTACTCGTCATGAAACGTGAAAAAAAAAATTTTGAGGGTAGCAAATTTTTTTTTTTTAAAAATCGATAACAATACTGTATTATTGAAATAATAAAGTAAAATACATCCCAAAAGGGTAAAACTAAGATCCATAAATATAGGAAAGAGTAGGACCGGGGCCTAGTAGAAAATACGTTTGCTTATCCGGGCACAAAGGTCTGAAAGTGTGTACACTAATCTCTAATTACTTTTATTCATTCACACATGAACTGAAGGAGACAGAATCTTGAGGTAAAAAATAAAAAAAAATAAAAAATTAAAAATTGTTTGTTAAATATTTTATTTTTTTTATACTCATAAATTTTACTGTAAATACATCGAACATCTTGAAATAGATTCGAGATGTTAAGTGAGTGTGAACAATTTTACTGAAAAGTTGAATTTAATATTTTTATTAATATTTAGCAACTTAAATACTATTAGAAAATGAAATTGAATTTACAACTCTCCCTGCACTAGATTCACCCCACATACTGACCAAACTGTTACAAATCAATGATTTCCAATTTCGAAACTCTGAAGACTCTACTCTTCAGCTTTGTGCAGATCTAATTGCAAAACTTTGTTAATTGTAATTAAACGCTCTGGATAAGGGGATGATTCTCGTACACAAGAAACCACTAAGAAAATTTCCAACATCACAGAAATACGTAGGAACACATCGCAAGTTATATGCGCCTCATAAGGACACACTACTTCACTTCTTGTTCCCTTATGATGATACCATTATATTCCTAGCCCGAAGTCAAGACACCTTAGAAGAAAAGGTCAAGACGCTTCGAAATATAAAAGCAAGAAGAATGTAAGGTAACAGTGAGGATAAAAGCAAAATACGAAAGGACTTTTAAATACTAAGGACTTGAAGTTCGGGTTTACGATGGCTACGAAGAGTGTTTGGACTAACCCTTTACTCGCGGACATCTACCTCATCCTAAGAACTAGATGGTGCTGATTATTTTTGGACAACGTTCAAAATAAGGCAAACGAGAAATTTTAATTTCAAGATTTTACGGTAACTCATTAAAATTTTGCTGAGTTTACGGTTCCAACGTTAAGAAAGGGCGATAATTGTTCAAACGTTTCGCTGTAATGAAAGTGGGCTACGACTTTACGGATAAAAAGGTTCGGACCAGTTTTAAACTTGATTTAATCAATTTATATTTTGAGTTCGGTTGAATTTTAGCACAACACTTAATTGTGAATTTGCAATTAGTTTTACAATCAATTAGACGCGATACTAGAGAGGAGGAGGAGAGAATAAAATATATATAATATGATAATAAATAATTGTAAAAGAATCGAAAATTTTTTAGTGTGCCGGATTTGAACGATTTCAGAAAACTAAAAAAGTGAGTAAAATAGTCGAACCACATTTGTCTGGAAAATTATAACATTTTTTTAGTACTGAAGTTTTATGTATTGAAGTTTGTTGGAATACCCCCACCTGAATTCCAGCAATCATCAAAATAGTAAAAAACAATTACACAAATTCTAAATTCCAAACAAATGTGGCTCAACTATTTTGCTCACTTTTTTTGGTTTTCGGAAATCGTTGAAATCCGGCTCGACAGACTAAAAAATATTCGATTCTTTTACAAACAAGGATTTCATTAGATTTTCCCTGAGAATTTAATAATCACAAGGGCAATCCTTCCAAAACTGCAGCTTTAGTAGCTGAACTATGACGTGGTATCATGTCTTAATGACAGTAGCCTGGTCACCGATCGATCCAAGTCGATATTTTCGTGTTTATGTTTCACACAAAAAGACTCCTCTGATGCCGGAAAACAATCAAAAAATTCTTAGATTTAATTATTGTTTAGTAATTGCAATTGTTCTAATGATTTATTATAAACCAAAAGTTCGGTTTTACGTTAACGATATACTCAAAGAAAAAATATGGCTGTGGTAACCATATTTTGGGAGAACCTTACTATGTTTAAATTTATAGTTGCGTGAACCACGTTACAAGATGTAAGATATTTCTGATAACTGATGTTATGGTTGTACAAACTTTACTGTCTTGTCTAAACAAAGTATGATTATTTCAATCATGAAAATATTTGTAATTTGATTATAACAACTATAGTAATGTTTCTAAGAAATATATTATAATTGAATAAAAGCAATGAAAGGTTGTGAAAACTTATTGTATGGTTAACGCAAACTTAGTTTTGGTCCTACCAACTTAACTTATGCTCTGTTAAACATGCAGTATCTTATGACTTGAGTTATAATAAACATATTCTAATTACGTCAATGATATAAATGGTTGTAACAGTTAAAGAACATGGTTGTGGGAACTATAATAACGATCCAATGAAACATTAATATGTTTGATTCCAACAAAGCTAAGGTTGAGACAAACAATGATGAAAGGTTCTTATAACCAATAACCATAATGCTGTGAACACTAAACATAATACAGTGATCATATTATAAAAAATGGCACTGGAGATCCTCACTCACTTTAAAATTGGATTCACTTCTCACCACAAACTTAATTTCTTATTTCTTGCCTCTGTGTGGTAGAGAAGCCCCGTCAAATGTCTTCCCAGATCGCTGAAAATTAATGAAGTCCACATTTCTGTACAGCTAGAGGACTTTATAATAATAAATTATGGTAATTGGAAAAAACTGCTTATTTTCTTATGAATATTTTTATTTTGCAAATCTTCAAGAGTAAATTGTACTAAAAAATTTTAATAAGTTGAATATAAATATATTTCCATAAAATAAAAAAAAAATACTTAATAGTTTCAATATATAAAATAAGAAATTTCAATGCATATACATATTTCTTAATTATTAGCACTTAGTCTGGGCTAGCTGTGCTCTGTCCCACAAAAAGAAACTGCAAGTCTCGCAAAATAAGTCGCTAAAGATCATTTCAAATAAACCATACTATTATTCAACGAAAGCATTACACCGCGACAGTGGAGTGCTCAACGTCCAGGAACTTGCTGCAACCAGGTTAACAAGACTTCTAACGAAGACCCAAACGGTAGACAATCCTCTAGTCTCTTCCTTGGCTAGGTACTCCTACAACTAGTGTTGTGTACCTTATTATCTTAATCTATTTTTAGTTTTTGTTTAGTTTTTAAGTAGTGTTTAAGTTAGTCATTAAGGTTCTTTCAAGCAAGGTTTTTTGTTAACAAATTTTTTCCTTGAACATTTTACTGTGTCAGATTAACGTAAGTTTTTGCAAATAGAATGCAAAATTTTCAATTGCAACTGTAAAGACTAAGATCTAATCACTGAATTATTTTTACTTGTCATTATACAACCCAATGAATTTAAATAAATCTATCTATCTATCTAATTATTAGCACTTCAACTTTAAAATTTCAACTTCACTTCAATGAATTTTCCTTCTAAGCACAGCTATAAATGAACTTAACTCACGAACGATACCTTTCACTGTGAAAGAAATTGTGGTTTTCGTCTTTTTACGACATATTTGTTTAATAATTGCGATAACCATAATATGTTTGTAATATCATCGCGCATAATGGAACAAACCATAGTATAGTTGTGAGAAATATTCAATAAATTGAATAAAATATCATAAAATACTTTTACATCATGTAACAAGCATGGTTAGGCCGACCTTATTAATTTAAAATTACCAAATATATTTATTGCAACCATAGTTTGTTTGTGTGAATTATAAGCTATGGCAAGGACAATCATAACTATTTTAATATAGTTATAATAACTAAATTATGGTCACTGCAACTATAGAAGAATCATATTTTTTCTTTCAGTGTAGTGATTTACATTTATAGCAATATTAAATAATACTTCAATAGAGTTAAGCAATATTATTGTACAAAACTATCTGCTGCGGATTCTGAGTTACTGGCGGGCTAAGGGGCAGATGTACTGCAACCGGATTAAGAGAAGTGTCCTTAATTGTGAAAAATATTTCATATCATTTTCATTTTTTTCAGGTTGGTTTAAACCTTTTGTACGTTCATACTCGGCAGAAAAATATTTGATAAAACAATACCGCGGCCAATTGGGCGCAGTTTATTCTTGAAAAATTAGCCAAAAAACAGCCATCAGCCGTAGACGCCGTGCCATAGTGCAGTAGGATCACAACGGTCCCATCTAGCGGTCTATGCACTAGCTATCTCTGCCAAAAGCTACCCACCTAAGCTAACCTAACCTACATTCATACTGATTTCGTTCATCGTAGTGTTTTGGAGTAAAATCAAGATTGAAATCGTGTAATTTCCTATAACTTTTCATGATTTCGAAATAAAATCAAGAATAGCGATTTTACTTCAATTATGAAGCAAATCATGCATTATTGTGAAATATCAGCAAAAGATTGTAAGCTGTATGCATCACATTTTACTTTATTATTTTCTAATAATACAGTATTGTGATCAATTTTAAAAAAAAAAAATTTGCTACCCTGCAATTTTTTTATTCACGTTTCATGACTAGTAGACACGAACAAAGCAAAAAAAAATTTCAGTCCGTCTGTCCGCCGTACGCCGTATGCAAAATCGTTTGAAGGCTCGTAGCTCCCAAACGGTTTGAGATATTAAATTGAATTTTTTTTATGAATGGAATGGGTAAGCCCCTTGAAGTTACCAAATTCTGAGGGGTGGGGGTGTGAGGGGGAGGAGGGTGGGGCGTTTTAGACGGAAAATTTTGGTTTCTAGATCTCAGCAACCGCTTATGCTAGGAGGCTGAAACTTGGAATTTATATAGAGCTTTGTTGGTGGGCCCATTTGCAATTGTCAATATGGGTGAAGGGGTGTGGGAGTGGGAGGGAAAATAATGCGTCCGAAACCCAAAAATGCCGAGATCGACACATTCTAAAATCCATAACTCCTAAACGGTTAACGTCACATTATTGAAACTTACTGAATATCTGTAGGTGTACTAGGAGAATAGATCAGAAACAAATTTTTGAGTGTGGCAGTGGCGTACGTGGGTGGAGGGTAAACAACTTTTGATTATGATATCTCACGCACCAATTGCACTAAAAAAAATTAAATTCGGTTTGTGTATAAAGGTTGACAAATGAAGTTTGCTGAAAGTAAAATTTTTTAAGGAGGCGGTGGATCATGAAAGTGAAGGGGATACGAATTTTTCTAAAAAATCACGTCTCATATCTCAAGAACAGTGTAAGATAGATGCTTAAAATCTAAAATCTAAGTAGCCCTAATAGACTTCTAGCAGAAAAAAATTTTGGAGTTGAGGGTGTAGAGGGTGAGGGTGGGCGAGGGTGAAAAGGAAAATGTTCCGATTTTTATATCTCGGGAACCTATAACGATATAAAGCTGAAACATGGTATTTAGATAGAGCTATAGTAGTAGCATCTTGAAAAAATATAAATGTTTATAGTGGTGGTATGGTTCGGGGGTGGGAAATGTTTTTCCTATCTATAGAACGGCTTATGCTACAAAGTTGAAACTCGGTATATATATGTAAATCAACTAGAAAAGCAATTTAGATAAAAAAAATTTCAAATATTCATTGGCGTTCGAAAGGGGGGGCTAAAAAATTGATCAGTGAAAATGGAATGCATATAATTTCGCGATTTTCGTCATATCTATTAGGTCTTCCCAATTATTTAATTCATTTTTATTCTACGGCTTTTTCATATAAATACCTAGAAACCGTTTTCAGAATTTTTTGAAATATGACCCCTAAGGGGTTGTATACTTTTTCATGAATTCTGCCATATCCTTCAGGTCTGATCAAATATCGAATATCTTTTCACTTTCACGGGCTTGCGTAATAATCGCCTAAAACTTGTTTGGTGTGCAAGGGAGTAGTATGCTTCGACATATTTCTTTGGTTTGATGAGATATTAGATCGCTTTTCACTTCCACAGACTTTTGTCATCCCTTAGTTCTGATGAGATATTAATACCTAATAAAAACCTAAAAACCAATTTCAAGATTTTCCGAATTTCAAGAACCAAGGGGGTGTGTAGAGTTTGCTTACGTTTTCACAAATTTTTCAAAATCCCTCGTGTCTCATGAGATATCAAGTTGCTTCTTATGAAATCGATTAAAAACCTGTTTCATAATTTTTCGAAATTCAAACCCTAAGTGGAAGTAATGGGTTTATATACGTTTTAACAATGCGTCATATCTCTTAAGTCTGATAAGGCAACAAATTCGTTTTTACTTCTATGGGCTTTTAGTGTACATAATATACCGAAATTGGAATAGTCTATACAAACTTTTTCGATGTTTAATCGGCTAAAAATCTTTATCTTAAATATTTTTATTTTAAGAACAAAATTAACTTTCCAAAAAACGTCATAATCTCGAAACAACTGATGATATCCTCCGACTTTGACCGCTCCCGAACTTTAATAAAATAATAAAGTTTCGCCCAGACCATTGGCAGATTTTTTGACATTGTCATTATCAATTATCGTAAGTTTTGAAAGAGTACGGAACGTTAACGTGAAATTTTAGTTCATATTACGTACGGTATTCAGATAAGAGCTAGTAAGGTGGAATGAAACTTCACTTTTCTTTCTCTGTACTACCAATCTTCACTACTAAAGTTTTCATACAAACACACTGAATTGTGGCTGTCAAATGCAATCTAGTTAATAAACAGTTTGAACGGTGATTTCAAAATCACTTCACGAAATCGACTATGTGTGAATGTACGTACTACAATACCGTTGAGATTTAATCATGAAACTGCAAAGAAAATGAAAACAATCGATATTATTTACTGCACTCTATTTTATTTTTGGTACAACATTTATATTTGTTTAACAATTATTACTTTTCATAACTCCATCGAAATTCTGAAGCTGTTTCAATCACTTCATGAATAGTAACATGCGTTAATCTCTGCGAATTAAGCCGCCTGGCCTTGTATACTTACGGCCATCATTACGCGTATATCAAACAAGAATCCGTTCATCAGGATTTCCAACGTTTGCCCCAACAAAAGCCCGAAATACACATTAGAATGTGCTTAATCACAATCATGATTACATCGATATTTCCAAATTGCCAAACAATAACAAAATAAAAGTGAGCCAGTAAAATCCATTACCATCTACTACCAGGCAATTACCCTTTATACCTGCTGACCATTTTGTGTTTATCTATAGGCCAAAATCCTGTGCCCATTTTAACAATCGTGTCCTCGATTATTTCCCTAAATATTGAGTTTGTTTGTTTGTCGTCGATGTCTTTTGTATTATTCCCTCTCTTTTATTATTTATTACATCTTTGGCGGACTAATTTATCGAATTTCAATTAATTACAAATCCATACGTTTGATTGACAGCACGGAATTAAGCAATAAAACTCTGTCGAAAATATATTTCGAAATTAGGTTTCGAAAACGTTTGATATATTCGATATAGTCATGAATTATCATTTATCGTAAATAAATGTTTTTTTTTTGAAAACGATGGACACAGTTTCAACCGTTTTGAAACACGAACACATTAATGGTATTTTCGGAATTAGTTTCAAATTTATGTTCGTTTAATGTAAGGACATTAGTTCTAATTGCGGATAGAAACATCGATTTAATCCGGAATGTGTTTAGATACATGTTTCGATAACTATCTATTTACATTTAACATATTGTTGTGCGTATGTGCCTACAGTGATAATTGTAGATTTACCGATTACAAGAATTAAAAAGAAATAAAATTAAAAAGTAGCATCCAAAGTATTTCTTTTGAGTTTCAATACCAGGGTACAGAGCTTTTTATCTTCTAGAATCTAAAGGAAATTCGTAAAGTATTATCAGTTTCAAAAAAGTGGGAGGGAAGGGGGAATTCATAGAAGAAGTTAAATTTTTTAACGATTAATAGCAATAATACAATATACCATTGAACAACCGCTACTTCGGTAGGAAAAGTGATAAGGGAGACAAATTTATTTACCTATTTTCCAATGAGATACGGAATGGTTTAGGGCGATTCAGAACCAGTAAGCCCACCCTCAGTATGCCCGTGCCCCTAAATAAAGGGAAAAAACAATACATCCGTATTTTATTTTTAATGCCCAATTGCTTCTTTAACGAAAGCCTGCAAACGAATTTAGCTAGAAATTTTCAATTTGAAATACAACTGTTGGTTCAAACCCTTAGTTCTTAAAAGACTTAAAATCATGAACAGCCCTCATGCCACTCACTGGTTTAATCCTGCTGATTGATAAATAAATCATGAATTGTATGCGATACTTTTTAGAGGGAAAACCCGCCTTCTACATACAGCAACCAGTCAAAAGTATTTAAAATAAGTGGATACACCTAATATTTTTTACAATGTGTGCTTCACGGCCAAGAAAGGCACTCTAACCTTACAAATGTAGTTGAAAAAAGTGTGCGTTTATTTAAGGCTCAAAATATCCAGTGAACGAGATCGCTTGTCGGTCCATGTGTACATATATTGGTTAAATATAAATTGCAAAGCAAAGTGCGTTTAATGGACCAAATTATTCGTAACAATCGAGTAGCTTCTATACAAAAGTCCAAAAAACACATCTTTTAGCTTCTGATCGCTTTCAACTTTTCTTTATCAACGCGTTCTAGAGCTATGGTCAGTGACGGTCAAAAAAAATGCCCCCCCTCCCACACCCTAACAAATTCGTCTCCCATGATTACTTTATCACGTCTGCTTTAAAGAAAATTTATATGAGACTATTAGATTCGCTGGTTTTGTAATTAGTGATTAAAGTTACCCAGGGAAAAATTTAACCGGTGGAAAACTTCCAGTTTTCTATAATACCCAGGGATTTAACCGGCGATTTGACAAATTTTGTATAATTCACGATTGAAGTTATAGCAAAATTTCATTTGAGGGACAATTGGAGTGATTCTGATGAAGAACATGACTCGAGCGTCACCAATGCAAAATGGCACAACGAATCGACATAGACATATGCGACGACAAAGACTTTTTCTGTCGATACCGGATTGCCAAGCCAAATGAATTTTTTCCTAGTTTTCAGCTAGGAGTGTAAATGGTCTAGATCTCGTATCATTTGTACTATCCCATCTTATACAGTTCTTGAGATATGAGGTGTTAGTTTTTAAAAAAAATGCGTATCCATCGCCTCATTGAAAGATGCTTTCAGCCAACTCCTATTGTCCATCTTTAAACATAAGCCACATTTCCTTTTTCTGGTTTAATTGGTTTGTGAGACATCGCAATGAAAAGGTTTTTACCACCCACCCACGCCACTGACCACTCTCAAAAAATTATTTTCGATCTATTCACCTAGTTCCTAGTTTAGCAAGTATCAAGTTTCAACTTTGTGACATTAACCGTTCAGGAGATATGGATTTTAGAATGTCTCGACCTAAGCTTTCAAGCGTTTCTGACACATTGTTCTTCTCCGAACTCCCGAACCCTTTCGCTCATATAAAAATGAAGCCAGCAAGTGGGTACAATATCATCGATCTGTGTAAGTTCCGAATTTCAGCTTCCAAGCATAAGTGGTTCCTGAAATATAAGAACCAAAGTTTTGCGTCTAAAACGCCACCCACATCCCCCCTCACTACTCCACTAGAAACTTATTACTTGAAGGGGTCCACTCAATCTACCCTATCAATAAACATAAATTCAATAGCTTCAAGGGTTTGGGAGATGCAAGCCTTCAATCGACTGTCCGCACTGTAAAATTCAATCACCCGGAAGCACACACTCAGAAAACTATCGGAATCAAATGGGATGGTTCTCGTTGAACGTGTAAACCGTGCATCACACACGTCGTTTGTACTGCTCCCAGATCCGCAACCATGAAAAAATTGCAGCCAATAATTCACATTTTTCCTGAAAATACAAATTTAAATATTCACAAAAAGGAAAAATGTCACATTCTGTAAATAATTCATAAAATTCTTGACGTTTGACTGGAAAAATGGAAAACCAGCCGTTAAGATAACCCGACCTACTAAATCGCTAACCTGAGGTGAATAATACAATTTTATACCCAGAGAAATTAACCAGTGATTAAAGTTAATGTCCCGGATAAGTTAACAGCTGGTTAATGCGAAAATAACCCAAGGTGAATAATACGGCCCTAAATGAAGTGTAATGCACTTCATAAAGTATAATACACTTAATAAAGTATAATGCAATTAAATCTAATTCCCCTTATGTCTTTTTTTAGCCCTTCTTTTGTCTTTTGCCTCCTGATTGAAAAGAAGACTGTACTAATTAAAAATATTTCAATCGAAAAGTAATAAAACTTCGAAAATCAATCTTTGGGTTGTGGTGTGTTATATATAGCTTTTAATGTTTGAAACTAATTTTGAAAAATTTGGTTTTGGATTATGCTTGGACAATTTTCATTATGTGCATCCTAATCCTAAATTAAGACGTAAATATGTGGTAAATGTAATGAAACACAATATCATTGCTGTCCAGGTCGGTTTGAGTGGATTTTGAACTATGTTTTCACAAAACCTAGTCACCAGAGCAGATATTAAACTTCTTCAAATTTATGGGTAATCCAGTAGATCTTAATAGTTTTGTCGAAATCACGAATTTTCTGCAAATCCAGTTTGAAATATTGAGTTGTAGTTAGCTATAAGAACTTAATTATGAGTATTTACAGTAACTATTATATATTAATAACTGATTTACATTCAAAAGATTTAAAACTCGATTTGCCGAAATGTCGAGATTTCGATAAAATTCTATCAAATTCTAATATAATTCCCATATTTGGATGAATTTGAAATCTACTCGGGTAAAAAGGGTAGGTAAGGTGAAAAGGGTCGAAACTAATCACTCAATTTAAAAATGTTCGCATTAGTGTAAAAACATACTGCAGTCACAATCGGCTGCAAGCCAATCGTATAATACTCTAGATGAATACTGAACTCCGATTTATATTGTAGTTGGTGATAAAGTAGAATTACGTGCGTGCATGTTGTATATCCTTTATTAAAGACTCCCACTAGATTGCTACTCAAAACTAAAAGACAATATTCAGTGTTTCATATCTTGAACTGGGTAAGTCATCGAAAAAAAATTTCCTTTTTGAAAGACTTTTACATGGAAGGTGCAGGAAGGACTCACTCGATTTCTTACATATTTATCCTTTTCCTTGGAACCATTCAAAAATGAACGTATACAAAATTTCAAATTGGTAGCTTGAAGCGTTCAAAAGTTATCGAAAAATATTGTTGAACACGTGTCTTAAGGACATTTTGTATGGCAGCTACCAGAAGGAGTAAACAGATTTCGCTGATTAGTAAACTCGAACTTCGTTTTTACTCAAAATTAATTTCTACAAAATTTGCAATTCATAGCTAAAAGATTACTTGAGTTATAGTAAGTTGCGTAAATTAAGTGAAGACATTTTGACAGGATATTTGTATGGCAGCTACACGAAGGACTAACAGGATTTCTTTCATAATTCTACATTTAGCTCCAACTATTGAAAAAGTAACACATACAAATTTTTAAAGTTGTAGCTTAAACCCTTCCGAAGTTATCGGCTAATATTTTTCAAGACGTGTTTTAAGGACATTTTGTATGGCAGCTACCCGAAGGAGTAGGACGATTTTGCCCGTGAACGAACTTAGCCTTACAAATTCAACCAAACATCCAGATTCAAAATTTCAAGATCCTAGGTGAAGGCGTTCTTGAGTTATCGTGTTCACGGACAGACGGACGGACGGACGGACGGACGGACGGTCGGACGGACGGACGGACGGACAGACGGACGGACGGACGGACGGACGGACGAACGTCAAGCGGATTTGAGGTTTTTAGCCACAAATAAACAAAAAATAATATATAACTTTTTTTCGTCCGAGGATTCGTTCTATGCGTTACAAACTTTTGGGCTGGATTAAACTTATAATACTCTATATGATTTCATCTAGAGTATAAAAATACGTTATAAGTTTAACGTCGATACTATGGGAGGAATACGTGCCTCAAGGACCTTAAAGAAACCAATATTGTATAAGATTTCGAAAACTCCCAAGATATCGACATAGTGCCTATATAATATCATTCTGTGGGTGATTGTAGATCTATATATATAGGTGGTGTACCATCGAAAATGCCATCTATACCTAATATATTACATTGATAGAAAATATTTCTTTCGTAGATTTTAAGTATTGTAGGATAACTTAATAACTGGGGTGATCACTTCTTCATCGGGCCTGAAGACTTTAAATTATGAGATATAGTGTTCGGATTTTAATGATTTTAATGCCCAATATTGAGTTTCATCAAATATGTATGATAATAGAACTAATACGCAGTGAATCGGTATTTTTAGACCGTCCTCCTCCATCTACAGAACTAATAAAAATTAAATACCCTACGATGAGAGAAATAATTGGTTGGCATGCGTTTGCATCAATAAAATTTTTATTGCAGCAATCGAAGTTCATTTATGCTAATAGGAATTTGCTTGAAGCAATAGGTGTTCATTTGTCCTAAAAAATATTCCTTCAAGGGAATAAAAAACGCGATACACGCAATAGAATCATTCTTTTAAGACAAGCAACTTAATTTGTTTGTGCAGTACTGTTGAGACAACCAAACATAAAAATGTCTAGCAACTCAATTTCGATTGCAGTAGAATGTTGATCATCACAAACGATTTACGGCATCTTTCAGTTGTGATAACCGAATGTGTGTTCCGTCAACCGAAGGTATGTTGCGGTAACTTAATTAATGCGCTAGGTGTAGTCCAGTGGTAGTGTACTAGGTCTTGAAAACATCGCTACCGAGATTCAATTCCTACTCACTGCATAATTTATTTATACATTTTTCAGTTGCTATTGGTTTCGGAATATTAGTATCAATCGTGAACAGTGCGGAATGTTTAATAGGGGTCATTTGTAAAGGACTTAACCTAACTTAGTTAATCAACATTAAGTTAAGTTTCACATAAGAAAAGGTCTTCGGTGGCGCAGTGGCTACGCGCGACGATCCAAAAACGTTCAACACCGGGTTCGATTCCTACATACAAGCCATGGCTTTTATTAAGTCAGTAAGTAAGAAATAATATTTGAAGTAGAAAAATAGTGTCTTAGAAGAGTTCTCTACCTCCTTCTAGGTAACAAAAAAGAATTCAGTGTAGGATTTAACACAAAACAACTCCATTTTTTTTTGAGTTTACCAACAACCCGCGCATTTGTGGCAATCGAAATTTTAAGAAATTCTGATTTGCTAGACAAATACTCGTAATTCAGTTGTCGGAAAATATATTCGAATCCAATAAACGATAATTCGGTTCGGGCAACCCAAAATTTCGGTTCCAACAATGGGATAGGAACTTTTCCTGCAACCGATGGAATTCGTTTGGCATATATTTCTATTGCAGCAATGAATCTGTTCTCTCAGTGTACTTTAAAAAAAAACAGCTAATTTACATCCAAAGATTTCAAAGTGGATTTGGCGAAATCTCGAAATTTTAGCAAAACTCTCAAAATCTACTAGATTTCTCATACATGTACGAGATCTTGAAATCTGTTTGGGCTTCTAAATTTTATCGAAATCGAGATCGACATCGACTTCTACTGAAATCGAAAATTATGTTCACCAAGCTTTGAAATCAATTACTTTTATTTTCTAGTTGATACCCATGCTATTCAATTTCTATTTCTTAAAGACTTATAACCATACAATAGAGGTTAAAATTTTTGATAGCATACAATCAGCTGATAAATTAACGATATTAAAAAAATCCATTAAGAGCGATGTTGTTGTTTTTTTTTAAATATTCTGAAATTCAGTTGCCAAAATCTGGCGATTTATAAGTAGTACCAACCGCAGCGACCATAGCATTTGCATAATTTCCATCCACGCTGCATTAATGGGTAGCTACCGCACTTATTTTCTCTACAGTAGCTACTGAACTTCAAACCCCCCCCCCCCCCCCCCCCTTGAAAAAGCAATATGATCGCCACTGGCTATGGTACTATGGACGGGATTTCAAAACGAAAACCCAAGAGGCTAAAATCAAAGAGACAAGCTCAAGAGTCAATAATCCAAAAATATAAAAAGAGACAAGGAGCAAAATAGGAAGAGACATTCAGATTCAGATTCAGTCACGGTTTTATAGAAGACTTCTTCTTCTCTTAGGTGATAGATGGTGTTTCTTTGATCAAAATTATAATATTTTTAAGGAGCTGACTGTCCCCAATATCTTTAACCATTTTTTTTTGTGTTCTAATAGAAACAATATAATTTAAAATGATATAATACTGATGAGAATTCAGCATATTGAACACAAGGTGTATAAGGTGTAAATCTAAATCTCCTTAATACGCGTTTGTAAAATATATGTAAGTACCACCTTACCACGCAAGTAACGAACTCACAACTTCACCTTTTAAGGAATCCTGGAAACAGTAAAATAAATAGAAAACCAATAACTCTCATTTCAGAGTTAAATACACAGAGCCCTCATTCCGAGAAGCAATAAGACTGCCACTGTATAACTTTAAATTTGGTTTTCTTTGACTTGTAGCAGGTAAATCAGAGTACCTTTGCGATTTACAATAGAAACATACTGCAGTCACGATCGGCTGCAAGCCAATCGTATAATACTCTAGATGAATACTGAACTCCGATTTATATTGTAGTTGGGGATAAAGTATAATTACGTGTGTGCATGTTGTATGTCCTTTATGAAGGACTGCTATTAGATTGCTACTCAAAACTAAAAGACAATATTCAGTGTTTAACTTCATACCTTGAACTGGGTAAGTCATCGAAAAAAAATGTCCTTTTTAAAGGACTTTCACATGGGAGGTGCAGGAAGGACTCACTCGATTTCTTACATATTTATCCTTTTCCTTGGAACTATTCAAAAATTAATGTGTACAAAATTTCAAATTCGTAGCTTGAAGCGCTCAAAAATTATCGGAAAATATTGTTGAACACGTGTTTTAAGGACATTTTGTATGGCAACTACCAGAAGGAGTAAAAGGATTTCGCTGATTAGTAAACTCAAACTTCCTTTTCACTCAAAACTAACTTGTACAAAATTCTGAATTCGTAGCTAAAAGATTACTTGAGTTATAGTGAGTTTCGTAAATTAAGTGAATACATTTTGGCAGGATATTTGTATGGCAGCTACACGAAGGACTAACAGGATTTCTTTCTTAATCATATATTTAGCTCCAACTATTGAAAAAATAACACATACAAAATTTGAATGACGTAGCTTAAACCCTTCTGAAGTTATCGACCAATATTCTTGAAGAAGTGTTTTAAGGACATTTTGTATGGCAGCTACCAGAAGGAGTGAAAGGATTTCGCTGATTAGTAAACTCCGACTTTCTTTTCACTCAAAACTAATTTGTACAAAATTTCGAATTCGTAGCTAAAAGATTTCTTGAGTTATTGTGAGTTTTGTAAATTAACTGAATACATTTTGACAGGATATTTGTATGGCAGCTACACGAAGGACTAATAGGATTTTCTTCATAATCATACATTTAGCTCCAACTATTGGAAAAATAACACATACAAAATTTCAAAGACGTAGCTTAAACCCTTCTGAAGTTATCGACCAATATTCTTGAACACGTGTTTTAAGGACATTTTGTATGGCAGCTACCCGAAGGAGTAGGACGATTTTGCCCGTTAACGAACTTAGCCTTACAAATTCAACCAAACATCCAGATTCAAAATTTCAAGGTCCTAGGTGAAGGCGTTCTTGAGTTATCGTGCTAACGGACAGACGGACGGACGGACGGACGGACGGACGGACGGACGGACGGACGGACGGACGGACGGACGGACGGACGGACGGACGGACGGACGGACGGACGGACGGACGGACGGACGTCAGGCGGATTTGAGGTTTTTGGCCACAAATAAACAAAAAATAATATATAACTTTTTTTCGTCCGAGGCTTGGTTCTATGCGTTACAAACTTTTGGGCTGGATTAAACTTATAATACTCTATATGATTTCATCTAGAGTATAAAAATAAAAGAAACGGATCAAGGACGTGTGTCTCTCTTAATAAGTTAAGTTATGGTACAGCCAGCGTAGCGCAATCTACACCAAAAAAGTAGACTATATGGTGAAATATCTTTGCAGCTCAAACAATTTATTTTAAGAATACAGTTTTTTTTCCAATCAACTCCGTACACCAGAGCAAAAAACGTTTGAAATGTTTTTCAAGTTTCAACATTCTAGCTTCAACCATTCACACGCTTGAATGCCAGTCACATTGCTCTTACCATCAACTCCCAAATTAACTCCATTAGAACATTTTCCATTCTCAGAAATATTCCATCAGTAGAATTTGACGAGTTATCGCATTATTTGTCAGTAACTCTAACTGACCCATCAAAGTATCTTAACATCCGAAACTAAAGTCCTAGTCTTCGGTAAAATCCCTCCAGGTCATGATTACAATTTTCCTTTGGTTAATGTTTAATAATAAAATATAAGATGGACTTTACTGGTATTAAGCATAATAAAAGCAATCATCGGGGAACCATAAAATTTGGACCCTTTCAATACCCGAAAATTGTAAAGGGAAGTAGATTTTGTGGCGTTTCAGTTCATTATTTTTAAGATGCTACTATCCAAGTTGAAAGATTTCTTCTTCGACGAAACTATCCATTAACTTTGCTACGAAAATTTATAGTGAGTAGGTTGTGTGCCTGTTCTTGGGTAGATAGAGTCTGTTAAAATCTAAAAGCTTTATTGATTTTCGTCTTTTAAAGTTTAATGGGAGTTTAAACAACATTATGATTTTCGTAAGAAAACATACCTCGGTTCGGTACAGAGTTCAATATTGTTAGTGTTGTTCTTTGGGGTTGGGTAAGACATATCGTTTTTCAAAATGTTGTTTTTAAAATCTCCTTAATGGAAATTTCGCGTTGATTTAATATCACGTTTCGAAAATCTCGTAAATCCGAATCTCGCACAACTTTCAAAAAAACTGAGTTTGGGCTGTTCTCTTTATTATTTCCCCCTTTCTCAAACCCCCATCCCCAAATAGGCACCACTCGTAGAGGTTCACTCAATCAACCCACCAGGACTTTATAGGTCGAATTTTTGTACCTTAACTTAACATTTACGTATTGAATAATTTTATAAAGACTATTACATCGAAGAATAAAAATTATTTCAACGACTTAATTTTATTGTTTGTTCAGTGATAGCCGAAGACTCGATCAATTCCTGTTCGTCTATTCAAAAACATCTTGAATATCTTCAAAATTAGGTTAGCTAAGTGGTTGAAATTTGGAATCTGAATTTTTGGTAAAATTTCGAAGTGTACTTTTGTTAATAGGTAATGACACCAGCTATTCGCCAAGTAACGTGTTAAACTATATGAGTCCAAAATTTTACATCCGTTCAATTATTTCCAATTTATAAATCTATAAATGCCAACCACTCCTTCTAACAGGCTTCAGATAATAAATTATTATTGTTGACATATTCCAATCGATTACTAGCACAATAATTTGAGAACACATCCCAGAAAACTAAACGTATCGTAAGTGAATCATTATTGATTCATCTATGTTCATAGGTGAATTCACTAACGATTCATAAGTGAGTCAATGCATGTCGATGAACTGTAAGTGAACCTAAAGGAGAAGCATCTCGGCACACTGTGTTAACAATTAAAAATATCTTACAAAATGCATATCTTATATTTTCTGTTTACACCCAATTTTGCTACACATACAGTAAAGGTAATATTCCCTTTAGGTAAGCTGCGATCACAATATATTTTTCGCGGTGCCAACTCGGTATCAAGTCAGTTTCGATTTACCTACCGTAAATATTCAACAAATCCTTTGCAGAGATTTAACCACTTTGCTGGCACTAAAAACGGATGCAATAAATCTTTCATGAAGTTTCCGTACAAATGTTTTGAAAATTTAGGGTTACAAATTTTTCATAAATTTAGTATAATTTTGAAATTGGAAAAAAAGTTGTATGTAAGGATTTGGCAGACTCTTCAAAGAATAAATAAAACAAAAATAATATTCTTAATAATTTATGTAGAAATGGATTTTTCGAAAGAAACTAAGAAGTACTCTATAACTTTTCATGTACCGTAAAGAATATTTTTAATAAAATTTCTAGAGCGGAATGAAATGTGTGAAATCCTATTGCACTTTAGATTTATTATAAAAACTGTGTAGCAGCTAGTCGAATGTTAAACTTGATAGGTGCTAATTACAAGCGGAGGGTTATCCAATTGAGGGTGTCTCTTTCCAATTAACTATCGAAAGTTCTCGGAAAGTGTAAAATCATCCACGAAGTATTCTCTCGCTGATATCGAGTACTTGATTAATTGAAAATTGTCAGCAAATTTATGAACACATCTAACTACCTAAAAGAACAACTACTGAATCGGTTTACATACTTGCGCAATGGATGCTTTTATCAGTACCTCCCAGCAGGCGAAGGATGAGCTATTTTCAGACAAGGTTAACTACTTGGCAAAGTTTTGATGTAAAATGTAAACTTAAAATGCAGTGATGCGTAATAGCATGTCCCATGACAACACTGTAATGTTGTGGCACTATTGTATCACTCTGCCGGTACCTAAAAGTATTCTATTTGCTTACACTTTCCAGGTTTGAATAAGCCAAGTATCCTTGATATGTTTGATAATGAAAGCATTAAGGAATTGACACATTTACAAATCATCTAATGTGAGTAGTGGTATAGGGTACTCAAATGTAGCTAAATTCTAACGAACTCAACCCTTGAGAGGTGATAAAATATAGGCCTTTAAGCACGAAGAACATTTTTTTAATCAACAATATCCTTTCTTAGAGAAATTACCGTAAACCATAATGTTCAAGACAAAGTTCCTTTCTCCTGAGAATGCTTTAAGCAAGAGATTTCATTTTCCAATATTTGTAGCTAAGCAAAAGCAAATCGTTCATGTTGCATCCATTCAAAAGTCTTGATTAAATTAGTGCATTCATTTCTGAGACTTAATGTAAGCCAAGAAATCATTCAGAGAATACGCCAAAATGTTAAACGAGACAGGTTTTGAGTAAAAAGTAATCTCAAGCTGCTTCCATACTAAAGTCCTTAAAAATACAAATTGAAATGCTTGTCATCTGGTATTGGTAGTGACTTTACAAGAGTATACCAACTTTATTTGAACCCCTCATTCTTCATTTTTTTCAAATTGGCTTCGTATTTAATGGAAAATATCGTAAAATTTTTGTAAATAGGTTTGGTTAAAAGTCGTCATACTCGGCCAGCGAGTCTTCTGTCCCTACCCATTCAAAAAAGCAAAAATTCAGTACTTTCAAAATTTTGAAAAACCCAATATGCAAATACCTACTTTTTGGATAAGTTTCATTAGAAAATGTAACAAAATCTTCCATATAAAATATTTTGCCATTTTTCTTCACGCATTTTTTGGTCGTTTCGTTGTGGGTTTCATTTTTGCAACGTTTATTTTGACTATAATTTAGAAGTGATGAGAGTGATTATCTGTTGTCGAGTAAATCTCAAAAATAACTACTAGTGAAAAAAAATGTTTGGGAGGTTCACATCCTCCAACCCAAGCTCTACAGGGAACATTGCGATCGCGCCTGGTGGAATTCGATTTTGACAGACTGGGAAAATTTGACTCTTGAGCAAACTGGATTCGGATCAGTCTTCAAAGTCTGACACCTTTGTTCAGGTAATTTCCACAGCGAGTCCCACCTCTACTAACTCTATTATAAATCCTCGGTAAAATTTTACTTTGTGATTTGACACTGAAAATGAAAAATCAAATTTTTCATATTTTACATTTAAGTTCTAAATGAAACTTTGGTATGTTTTAGGATTCGCTCAATAACAATTTTTGACATTCGGGACGTAAGACTGCTGCACTGCACGAAAGGTAGTTGGAGGCGTAGGTCGCGCCAGCCAAACATGAACGCGAAAAGGGAGTTTTAATCCCTGAGCCCCGCAGGGCTGCACGAAAGGTAGTTGGAGCGTAGCGCGCGTCAACCAAACATGCCATAATGGCGTCTCGAATTGTACTGGTTGGATGAAATTAAAAATTTGAAATCGGGTTTTTTATATAGTCTTACGTCCCAAATGTTAAAAATTTTTATTGACCGAATCCTAAAACATACCAAAGTTTCATTTAGAACTTAAATGTAAAATATGAAAAATTTGGTTTTTCGTTTTCAGTGTCAAATTACAAAGTAAAATTTTTCCAAATCCTCTGCCGTTCAAAAACATCATACTACAATAGTAGAAAAAGCATATTTCGTACAACTCAATACTCGTGCCGAAAATTCCTGAAAACCAAGGGTGAAAAATGTAGTGGTATTAACTCTGACTCTAGACGGAGTTGAAAAAATGCGTAAAGTTAGTTTTACACTGTATGCCACGCTGTCAAATATTTGACTATTTTTCCTGGCAAATACTGTCAGATAGTGTAATCGTCCAATTTTCATTTAACACATTATTTTATTTACTCTACACGATAGTCTATTTTGACGGAAAATTTTTCGGCAAATTTTTTTAATCAAATATTTGACAGCACGGCATAGAGTGAGACCTTCATTTAGATTTTTGATCTTTTTGAACATTTTTCAAACTTTGATCCAACCTAGCACCTTGGATTGCATCTTATTTATATACCCGCATTGGTAGTCATCAATGAATTGAAAACATATTTTATTGGACTTAATAGCTGAGAATAGAATGATGACTAATTTCACTCATATATGAGTGAAATAATCCTTTTTCACTCAATGCGTTTGAATGGCAGTATTTAGTTTGCACCTCTTTATTGTTATGTGGAGTATCGAGCGAAATATAAAACTTTCGCAAACATAATTTTCTGTGTGGTGCTTCCATTGTGACAATATTGGATGCGAATATGAATATCTTGCATATAGGGAAAGTTTAAACTTTTCAAAGGCCTCCTTATTACTACTTAAATAACAACCACCTGGTAGGTACACTCGAAATCACATTACAGTAACGCATTACACCCTAAACGCAAAGGAGACAAAATTGCTGAAGGGTATTAGCATACAGGCGTTTTACAAACATACACCTATCGCTACCTGACAAAAGTTTGAACATGGGCACGGAAGCTTGTATATGTTCGTATGTTAAATATTCATACGGTTGAAAAGCCTAGAAATAGTGTCGACTAGACGATGACACCTGTCTTCAAAAAGCAGCATGGCGGTGAGTTCAAGTAATAAAAATACTTACATAATTTTATCACGTACAATGCGCCACTGTTGACTATTCCCAAAAGACATCCACGAGGATTTCGTTCTACCAAAAACAAATTTAATTTGATGGAAATTGGCAGTGAAAGTCAATTTCAAATTTAAACTAACGACTTAATGGCAATTTCAAAAATCTATCGCGATTTATTATACTCACATCGAAAATTAATTAACGCACTGAATTTATTATTTTCGTAACTTTTCCATGTAATTTTATTTTCTAATCAGAACACGGTGCTTTGAAGAAAATTTCCTTTTCTGAGAGATTCAATTTACTTTCCTTTATTGATTAAAGCCACCGCGCCGCCGATCATAAGGATTTTCACTTTGATTGATTGCAAATTTTTCACACTCGAGATCACTTTAAAATTGATACGATGGCCCGGTTTGGAAAAAAAACCTCGCTCTACTGACCATAGGAAATGAATCAGGTCGATAAAGAGAACCCGAAAATACTCCAGGTGAACACACAACAGCGGAAACAACACAATTAACATTAATTATTAACACATAATTGGTGAAGGAAAAGCAACGGAAATTTCAACACTCAAATATTACTTTTGGGGGTGATGACGAACGACGACGGCTAAATGGCCAACATACAAGAAACCGTGACGAAAGTATTCAACAACAACGTAAGAAAGTAGGAAAAGCTAGTAGAAAATTACACAAGTACAGAGCACAACATCAAGGAGGCTGATAGAACGGTGTGTACTGTTTTATAAGACAGCGAAAATCCAACTGACATTTCTCGGTGTCAAGGAAGAATTCCTGCCACGAGTACGAGTACTACGACATATCCGATAAAAAGGTATCTGAGGTCGGTTTTTAGTACCCATGCTCGTTTTTCGAACGAAAAGCTTTCGACGAAAACCTTCCCCACATGAAAAACCACCCCTATGTCCGCAGGCAACAAATCAGGCTAGTTATACGACGGAGGCACAATGTCAAGTAGTGTGCCCGACTTGCAGGTTAAGTGAAAAATTCGTTAAATGAAAACAAACACCGGAAAAACATCTTACTACGAAGAATACAAAGTCTTTTTCCTTCACCCCAGTGTATTTTTAGCAACCGAAGATTTTGTCATTGATCTTCCGGAATGCGCGTTACCGTCATCCTTTGGCGGAAAATTCATTGCATCCATGCTTATTTAGTAGATGTATACACAATATCGGGAAAAGCTCTACCGACTGCGCCGAAACATGAGAAATTTCCTGCGCAGGTATACCTCATCTTTGTCGTACCAGAAATACACAGCATCTTGGCATACATTAGCTGGTGTGATGTCAGTTGTACGGCGACTGTAGACTAAAGTTTACCTTGATTTTTCCAAAGTTTTATCACTTTGTTATGCAGAGAATATACGGAAAAGTATTTTCCATTATATGGAAAATATGACAACAATGGCGCGACATTGCAAACACTCGATACAAGGTTTCACAGCAGGGTAGACTAAGAAAGATTCACATTTATACACTAGTAATCCTTACGATAATTTTCGCAGCAAGAACTTTAATAAGGTGAAAATCTAACAGGTGTTTGTTGTTGATGAAACATAACACGAGCTTTCCAAAGTATCGTAAATGTTCGTCCAGCTGAGATGGGGTAATGGATTTTTCACTTTTTTTGCGGCGATGTAATTTTATGTAAGACGAATCTATATTGAGTATGAGAAGAACGTGTGATGACTAAGAAAGAAATTCAATAGGTCCTGTAGAGTAATTGTCGGTGCCGATAATCAGAATTTTCAAATTTTGAAAATATTCAACTCGAATTAGGTACTTGCTTTTGAAGGAAATTCAAATCACAGACTGATCATTTAAAAATATCTTGTTCCATGTCATGTACAAAGTTACTACACTTGAATAAATACGGTTCACAAGATTAATGCCTCCATTAAATAAAGTTCATCGGGTTAATGAAAAAATTTTGGAACCAGGATCAAAATCGTCGTACACATTTGGATTTATTTATTCCTGCTTTGCATATTGTATACAATTTGCACATTCTTATTATATCTGTAAATATATCATTTGTTCTTCCGCACTACTCTCCTTTTCATGTTATTATGAATATGATATTAAGGATTAGTTAAATATCTAGATTACGATTATATGTAATTTCAATGTTACGTTCGTCTTCGTACCCAGACAACACGAACCATGCACTTATTAAAGATATCGAGGTTTTCTCTGGAAACTACAACTGTCTAAATATCAAATAAGAAAAGCGTAACAAAAACTCTGCACACTTCTACCGCGAATATTCCACCTTTAAAACCGAATATGCTGAAAATGGCTCGACTCCACAAATGCAGTATAAAAGGGCTGTGGAGCTGGTACACGTGATTAATTTTACTTTATTATTGAAAAGCAAAAAAAATGTCCATCTGTCCGCCGTAGACGCCGTCCGCCGTACGCAAAACCGTTTGAAGGCACATAGCTCACAAACCCGTTGAGATATTAAGTTCAAATTTTTATGGCGGGTAGATTTAGTAAACCCCTACGATTGGTATTTTTTGGGCGGGTGGGGTGTAAGGGGGGAGGAAGGGAGCGCGTTTTAAATGAAAAATTTTGGTTTCTAGATCTCAGGAACTGCTTATGGTAGGATGCTGAAACTTGGAACTTATGTATGTAGTACTATGATAGTGAACCCATTTGCAAAAAAATTGGTGATAAGGGTTGAGGGGTGTGGGAGTGAGGGAAAAAACAATGTATCCGAAACGTTTGAAAGCTGGGATTGAAGCATTCTAAAATCAATATCTACTGAACCGTTGATTGCAGAAGGGTGAAACCTTATAGTTATAATAAGGGATACTAGCAGAGTAGACAAGGGCTAACATTTTTAAGAGGGGAAGTGGAGTGCAGAGGTGGGGAGTGAAAAACTTTAGATTACAATATCTTCCGAAACAATTGTACCAGAAAGATGAAATTTGGTTTCTGTAGGTATATAAGATCACAAGTGAAGACTACCAAGGTGGGGGATAACCATTTTTCAAAAAATTTAATTTTTATATCTCAAGAACCGTAGATATGATCTTAGAAATTTTACAGGAGTTAGGCCCAGAAGACTTCTAGCAGGAAAAAAAATCTGCCAACAGTCTGGACGCAACTTTATTATTTTTTGGGTAGAAGTCCGAAACGTGTTTAATACTGAGATGTGGTGTTGGTCACTATGCGACTGATAATCTAAAAAATAACGTTCCAACTAGCCTCCTGGTTATTCTTTAGGTTATCAATCGCATAGTGACCAACACCACATCTCAGTATTAAACACGTTTCGGACTTCTACCCAAAAAATAATAAAGTTGCGCCCAGACTGTTGGCAGATTTCTACTGTGAGAACTACTTCTAGAAAGTGTGTTTGTAAAGTGATTCTCAGCGATCGAGTAGTAAATGAAATCGGGAAGCGTTGGGTTTTACTTAAAATCGTGGTGAACCCCTAGTTCGCAACAATATAAATAGTAAAACTCAATGGAAATATTTATGTAAGCTAAATTTTTAATTTGAAGAAAAATATTCCTTGAATTCCGTAGAATTTATTAAAATAATAATTACTATTTTGAAAAATTGTTGCTCCATCCATTGACGTATAGAGGGGTAGCATAAAAATCGTCAATAAAAATTGGGTACATAATTTTCACGAATTTTGTCATATCTCTTAGGTCTTTTGAAATATTGAATGCTAATAAATGTCTACAAAGCGTTTTCAGACTTTTTTTTAAATTCTACGCCTGAGTGGGTATAAAGCAGGTTTTAACTATTTTAACGAAAACAGCCTCATCCTTCAGGTCTGATTAGATATCGAATAACTTTTTACTTCCACGGACTTTTTATACAACCCCTAAAACTTCTGTTCGGGATTTTTCCTTTTCAACCCCTAAAAGGATATACAAGAATTGTACACGTTTTTATGAATTCCATCATATCTCTTAGGACTGATAAGACATCGAATTAATTCTTACTTCGTCGGGCTTTCTTTTTATTATAATTGTCTAGAAACTGATTTAACGGTTTTTGGATATTCTACCAGTGGTAGTGTAGGTCTTGAAAACATTGCTTCTGCGATGTCGTGGGTTTAATTCCCACTCAACGCATAAATTACTTATAAGAATTTTTCAGTTGCTGTAGCTTCGAAATATTAATATAAATAGTGAACAGTGCGGAATGTTTAATAGGGTCACTAATAAAGGATTTAACACTGATCAGATGAGTTCTGTTTACATTCTTTTCAGATTCACAAACGCCATCAGAACTTCCAGACAGTAGTTGATTTATTATAGCCAACATTGCTGTTCTTCTGGTAGATCATATCACAGCCAATCAGCAATAAAAAAAAATTATTAACACCTACTAGTACACTGCCATACCCGGCCCGATTTCTGACCTCCCATCCCTAAGCTGATTGGACTCTACACTACAGTGGATTGAAGGCTAACCTCTTAAGTCCAGTTCGGTATTCTTTAAAAAAAAGTGGATGTTAAGTAGTTGCATACGTTTTCACGATTTTCGACATATTTTTTACGTTTGATGAAATATTAAATTTGCTTTTAGTTCGTTTTACGTTTTTAAATAACGC
Source organism: Beris morrisii (assembly GCA_951812415.1). Classification (NCBI taxonomy): domain Eukaryota; kingdom Metazoa; phylum Arthropoda; class Insecta; order Diptera; family Stratiomyidae; genus Beris; species Beris morrisii. The sequence goes on from OX638311.1 coordinate 25,918,946, forward strand.
CTACAAACTAATTTTTGAATTTTTAAATATTCACCCCCAGATGGTGTAAAGAGGTTGCATATGTTTCTCCAAATTCCAACATATTACTTAAATCTAATCAGATATCGAATTGATTTTCACTTTCAATATACTCGCCTAAGAGCTAATTTCAGGATTTTTGGATATTCAACCCCAATGTTAGATTTGATGAGATGTAAGATTGGCTTTACTTCGACAGACTTTTTATATAATCGCCTACAAACCCATTTCACGATTTTTTGATATTTAAAGCCGAAGGAAGTGTAAAAGGGTTACATACGTTTTTACGAATTCCAACAAACTTCTTCGATCTACATTTCGACATTGATTTTAAGGGTAGCAGTGGTGTAAGCACTTCTCTCACAACTCACTTTAACCGCTTCCTGGAGATGGACCCGAAGTTTCGCCCAGTTAAACTCAAAAGACATTAAGTATGTTTAATAGGCATTGAGTGCACCATAATCCAAATTTATCCAATTTTCAATAATTGACACACTGTAGGTGGCTTTACTCTGAGTTCAATCCTAAGAAATAACAAAAAACAGTTCCGCATCGTCAGGAAAGGTTACTTACTATCTCACGTTTTATCATTTATTATTATACTCTAGATGAAATCATATAGAGTATTATAAGTTTAATCCAGCCCAAAAGTTTGTAACGCATAGAACCAAGCCTCGGACGAAAAAAAGTTATATATTATTTTTTGTTTATTTGTGGCCAAAAACCTCAAATCCGCCTGACGTCCGTCCGTCCGTCCGTCCGTCCGTCCGTCCGTCCGTCCGTCCGTCCGTCCGTCCGTCCGTCCGTCTGTCCGTGAACACGATAACTCAAGAACGCCTTCACCTAGGATCTTGAAATTTTGAATCTGGATGTTTGGTTGAATTTGTAAGGCTAAGTTCGTTAACGAGCAAAATCGTCCTACTCCTTCGGGTAGCTGCCATACAAAATGTCCTTAAAACACGTGTTCAAGAATATTGGTCGATAACTTCAGAAGGGTTTAAGCTACGTCTTTGAAATTTTGTATGTGTTATTTTTTCAATAGTTGGAGCTAAATATATGATTATGAAGAAAATCCTTTTAGTCCTTCGTGTAGCTGCCATACAAATATCCTGTCAAAATGTATTCACTTAATTTACTAAACTCACTATAACTCAAGTAATCTTTTAGCTACGAATTCGGAATTTTGTACAAGTTAGTTTTGAGTGAAAAGGAAGTCGGAGTTTACTAATCAGCGAAATTCTGTAACTCCTTCTGGTAGCTGCCATACAAAATGTCTTTAAAACACGTGTTCAAGAATATTGGTCGATAACTTCAGAAGGGTTTAAGCTACAATATTGAACTTTTGTATGTGTCATTTTTCCAATAGTTGGAGCTAAATATATGATTATGAAGAAAATCCTATAAGTCCTTCGTGTAGCTGCCACACAAATATCCTGTCAAAATGTATTCACTTAATTTACGAAACTCACTATAACTCAAGTAATCTTTTAGCTACGAATTCGGAATTTTGTGCAAGTTAGTTTTGAGTGAAAAGGAAGTTCGAGTTTACTAATCAGCGAAATCCTTTTACTCCTTCTGGTAGCTGCCATACAAAATATCCTTAAAACACGTGTTCAACAAAATTTTCTGATAACTTATGAACGCTTCAAGCTACGAATTTGAAATTTTGTACACGTTTATTTTTGAATGGTTCCAGAAAAGGATAAATATGTAAGAAATCGAGTGAGTCCTTCCTGCACCTCCCATGTGAAAGTCCTTCAAAAAGGACATTTTTTTTATGACTTACCCAGTTCAAGGTATGAAGTTAAACACTGAATACTGTCTTTTAGTTTTGAGTAGCAATCTAATAGCAGTCCTTAATAAAGGACATACACATGCACACACGTAATTTTACTTTATCCCCAACTACAATATAAATCGGAGTTCAGTATTCATCTAGAGTATTATACGATTGGCTTGCAGCCGATCGTGACTGCAGTATGTTTTTTATTATTATTTCAATAATACAGTATTGTGATCGAATTTTAAAAAAATTGCTACCCTCAATGTTTTGACTAGTAGACAATAGATAGTGATAACCGAAGAGTAATGAAGTTTCTAAAGTTCAATTCCTACATCTATTTCAATATTAATCTTTATTATTCCGGATATTATCATAAAATAATCTCATGTAATGCCTATAAATTCAAACTCATATCGGATTTTGTCTTGAGACTAATTTATGTGAATTGTTCATTGGGAACTAGCACACATCAAAAGAACACAAACGCCATCGTCATACCAATAGTATTAAGGGTGCACTTTAAATCATTCGAACTGAAACGACTCATCTCTATTCATTGAGATTTATCAAATGATAAATGAGTTCAGAATGACATCAATAAAGGATTAGGTATAATGTGATTTTCAGAAATAGTCATATGCGAAATTAATGACACATTTAAAGCAGTAGGTGGAAGTATTGATCAAAATTAGAGCGAAATTTTAATTTTATAATTAATTTATTCATCATTTTTGAATCAATATAAAGTAATATCGCATTAAATAAATGTATGAAATAACACGAGTTTAATAGAAATTGTCTCTGTGACATTTTACATTTCATTCTTTTTTTAAAAGTCTTTTTAGATAAAGTTATTAATAATTGTAAACAGATTGCCAAATTATCGAAACAGATCCATTTCTTTCTATTAGACCGCATTTTTAAATAGACCAGTGGATTAGAGGCATTTAAGTCAGACATTGATTTAAACACAACACGACTATCAGGAAACGTTTGTTTTAAGGTCCTATAAAACAATGAGCTTAATTTTAATTAATTAACAATTTCATAACGGAAGAACATAAACTTTTGCAGGTGTCTCAAATACCTCTAGAACGACGGAAACGAAATAGGACCATTAGCAAACACCACGCAATTATCAAGACAATATTATATGTAGCCAGCAATCGATGAATAAAATATTGATAATAATAATAATTTAGATTTATAGTTTTTTTTTTTAGAAATAAAGCAATGTTTGTTACTTTCATAATTGTTGACATTTTCTTTGAAGACTTATGTCTTACCAATATATTTATATGTTGGACTATTTTAGCTTTTTTATTTGAACAGGGGCGAAGAACCTTTTCACGAATTCATACACATCGCACAAGTCTAATGTGATATTGAATTCATTTTTACTTTAAAAAAATATAAAAATATTTTCAGCAGACACTGAACCTCACTATTACTATCTACAGTATTTCCCACTTTCATGAATTCCATCATATCTCTCAGGTCTGATCAGATATCGAATTGATTTTTACTTCTACAATTTTTTATACAAACACCAAAAAAAAAGAAATTTTTAAAAATATCTGATATTGATACGAAAAGAAGTTGTGTAACTTTTCTCGAATTTATATATCTTCGCGGTCTTATTAGATAGGAAACTGTATTTGTCCCTTCTACATCCTTTTTATGACCACATTTTCAAAAAGATTTTTCATTACTTTTACTCGATTACTTCAATAACACAGTATTGTGATCGAATTAAAAAATAGCTTCTTTAAACATTGTTCTTTTCACGTTTCATGACTAGCATAAATTCTGATAATTTTCGCCATATTTCTTAGGTTTGATGAGATATCAAATTGGCTTTTAGTCATACATAGTTTTTATATAATTACCTACTATAGAATTTACTGTTATTCAACCCTTAAGGAGATTTAAGGCGGTTGCATACGTTTTCACGAATTTCGTCATATATCTTAGGTCTGATGAGGAAGCAAATTGGTTCTTACTTTCATGGATTTTTAGTGTAAACGCCAAAAAACGAATTTTTTAATATTCAATCCCGATGGAAGTGTTGACGGATTACATACGTTTTCTCATGGGCTTTTTATACTCTAGATGAAATCATATAGAGTATTATAAGTTTAATCCAGCCCAAAAGTTTGTAACGCATAGAACCAAGCCTCGGACGAAAAAAAGTTATATATTATTTTTTGTTTATTTGTGGCCAAAAACCTCAAATCCGCCTGACGTCCGTCCGTCCGTCCGTCCGTCCGTCCGTCTGTCCGTTAGCACGATAACTCAAGAACGCCTTCACCTAGGATCTTGAAATTTTGAATTTCGATGTTTGGTTGAATTTGTAAGGCTAAGTTCGTTAACGGGCAAAATCGTCCTACTCCTTCGGGTAGGTGCCATACAAAATGTCCTTAAAACACGTGTTTAAGAATATTGGTCGATAACTTCAGAAGGGTTTAAGCTACGTCTTTGAAATTTTGTATGTGTCATTTTTCCAATAGTTGGAGCTAAATATATGATTATGAAGAAAATCCTATTAGTCCTTCGTGTAGCTGCCATACAAATATCCTGTCAAAATGTATTCACTTAATTTACAAAACTCACAATAACTCAAGTAATCTTTTAGCTACGAGTTCGGAATCTTGTACAAGTTAGTTTTGAGTGAAAAGGAAGTTCGAGTTTACTATTCAGCGAAATCCTTTTACTCCTTCTGGTAGCTGCCATACAAAATGTCCTCAAAACACGAGTTCAAGAATATTACCAATAACTTCAGAACGGTTTTAGCTACGTCTTTGAAATTTTGTATGTAGTATTTTTCCAATAGTTTGAGTTAAATGTAGGATTATGAAGAAAATCCTATTAGTCCTTCGTGTAGCTGCCATACAAATATCCTGTCAAAACGTTATCACTTAATTTACGGAACTCGCTATAACTCAAGTAATCTTTTAGCTACGAATTCGGAATTTTGTACAAATTAGTTTTGAGTAAAAAGGAAGTTCGAGTTTACTAATCAGCGAAATCCTTTTACTCCTTCAGGTAGTTGCCATACAAAATATCCTTAAAACACGTGTTCAACAATATTTTCCGATAATTTTTGAACGCTTCAAGCTACGAATTTGAAATTTTGTACACATTAATTTTTGAATAGTTCCAAGGAAAAGGATAAATATGTAAGAAATCGAGTGAGTCCTTCCTGCACCTCCCATGTGAAAGTCCTTTAAAAAGGACTTTTTTTTTCGATGACTTACCCAGTTCAAGGTATGAAGTTAAACACTGAATATTGTCTTTTAGTTTTGAGTAGCAATCTAATAGCAGTCCTTAATAAAGGACATACAACATGCACACACTTAGTTCTACTTTATCCCCAACTACAATATAAATCGGAGTTCAGTATTCATCTAGAGTATTATACGATTGGCTTGCAGCCGACCGTGACTGCAGTATGTTTATATGTATAATTAGCAAAAATATATTCTCGATATTTTTACTTTTAATCTAGTGACAAAAATAATTTGCAAAAAACCTCCTTGTCTCGAAATAAACGATGTTACAATTTGACTTGCCGGGAGTATGATCCAATTATGTAATTCATGTGTTTAATGTGGCAGTGGAGTAAGCACACCATCGCTTCCCCTCCCCCTTCCATTTTTGGGTATTTTTCTTTTCGAGCATTGTGGTTTCAGCAAATTCCTGACAATAAGAGTTTTTTTCTACAGCTACGTATCATATGTACGAAAAATTCTTTAGGCCAGTGTAGAATATTTGAGCAAGCACAATTCCAACTTCATAATCACTAAAAAAAAAGATATTTTGTAGTATGTACTTACTATGGTGCTATGGAACCAAATGCACAAGTGAGGTTTATACTTTTCCGAGCTTTTTATGTCCTTTATAGAGTTGGCTTTAGTTCGGTTAATTTGAAATTCAGAAGAGGAAATGAACCAGGTTATAGCCCGAAATCGTCTCTCTCCACCTGAAAGTTAGGTGAAAATGGCGGCGATATACTCGCCTGTGCATACATTGTACAAAACCGAATAGAAAACTTGTAACATAAATTGCTATGAAACGAATTTTCCGGTATTTGAAAGGACATTTTCGCAAATGGGGTTTTTTAATTTATGCGATGCCATATTTTGCTTTTAGGGAAGTCAAATTAAATATTCATGCATATACCAAATTTGAAATTTTTTTTTTGATTTCATAGTAAAACATCCGAATTGTGTGTTATGAGGAATGAGCTTTATTGTTAGAGTTTTTTCCATCGTAATTTCATCTACTTTATTATATGATGATGATTAAATGTAAAAATAGAAGCCCTCCCGAAGCTGTGTAAATCTTTATAGCGTACGTATTTATACTATATTTTCATTAGGAAGTAATTTACCATATACCACTCCAGAGCTTGAAGCAACATTTTCCTGCAGCTAGAGTAAACCGAACTTTATTATTAAACGTGCCATAATTTATTGCTGGCCAATTTGAATTTCGCGGTCAACGTAAAATTGATCAAATAAACAAAAGGCTTAACACAATGAAAAATAATCACCCGCAGTAGGTATTTATTTATTCGCTGGCTGCATAAGCGCAAAATCATATCGTCAGATTCATTCCAATTCGTTTATTATCATTCGCGCCATACAACGAACATTTCAATCCAAATAAAATGTAAAGACTGGCGATCTAATTGAATTTTTGCCAAAAACGATGGGGTCCCACAAGGGTTCACGAATCAACTGATTAATTAAACTTTGCATCGTTTATTTAAGTTATCGGCACCAATTTTCCATTCGATGAGTTCATTGTTCAAAATAAACGTGAAGTTTATTACGTGAGCCTGTAGTTTACTTATAGAATCGGTTCAATTATGAAAGGTTTGTTGGAAAGAATCGAACATGTTTAATACATCGCAAACTGTGATAGATTTCTTTACTAGGATAATAAAATCATAACAATAATAAAGAAAGTTTGTGGCCGATCTGAAATTTCAAGATACACACCTTAACATACAAGTCGTGGAAGCTTTAAGCCAGAATCTCCATAATTAACAGGAACGATTAAGGCTAGAATGTTGAAACTTGAAAGATATATGTAAATATGCTTGAAAAGTATTAAACATTTTGTAATCGCTTTTTATACAGGGTGTAACTAGTACTGAGGTTCAAACGAAAATGGGAGATAGAGGAACTTGTCCTAAGTAGAAAATCGTTCTACACATACTCCCGTTTTTGCACCGTTAAGGACGAAGGATTTTCATCGTACCTGTGATCACTGTTTGATCTCTAACTTCTGCTGTACTTAGCGTAACGTAATAATTCTGGGCTCGTTGGAAAGGACACAAATTCTTCTTTCTAATTGCTATCAACTGTGTCAATCAGTGTTATACTTTTTGAGAAAAATTCATTTAAATGACACAAAAATAATAAAAAATTAAAAAAAAATACAAAAAAGTCCTGTTCTCTCCAGGAAGGACCTGATTAACCACCAAATTTTATTACATTTTCGGAAAGCCCATAAAATTTCACTATACGTTTGATAACAGAATTTCTTCATAGGTTGAATTGTAAAGATGCGGGGCTAACAGTTATCAAGCACGTTCCCTTCAAGTAAATCTGGTTTGACACCCGTCATTCGCCGAAGGAGTATGATTAATAATAGTGAGGACGAAATAAACCTCAGTACTAGTTACACCCTGTATAAACGCATAAAATACAGTGGAAGAAAAAAGAAGACCTAAGAGATATGGCGATAATTGTGAAAACATATACAACCCCTTTTACCTTTGATGTTAAATTTTAAAAAATCCTCAGCCCACGGTATAGGCATTTATAGGAAGACCTAAGAGATATGACAGAATTCGTGAAAATATATATACCCAATTTTCTTTTTATGTCCCACCTTCGTACGTCAATGCAATAAATGATTTGATTTTTACTTTATTATTTTTTAATAATAAAGATCGACCCGAATTTTGTATTTTTTAATGTTTTAGGATAAGCAGATCTCAAAAAAGCAACAAAAAGTATTCGTGTGTCCGCCATTGATGCCGTCGAAAAAGTGTTTGAAGACGCAGCTTACAAACCCGTTAAGATATTAACTTAAAATTTTTCTGGTGGGTAGGTTGGGTGAACCCTTTTATATGGTGACATTTGGTGGTGTGAGGGTGGAGATGAGAGAGCGTTGAAGACGAAAAATTTTGATTTCTCTATCTTAGGAACCGCTTATGCTAGAAGGCTGAAAGTTGGAACTTATATAGAGGTATAATAGTCGAGTCATTTGAGTAAAGGTTATATGAGTAATCGCGTGTAGGAGTGCGGGGAAAATAATGCGTCCAAAACGCTAGAAAGCTGAGATTGAGAGAATTTAAAATGTATATCTCCTGAACGGTTGATGTCAGAAGGTTGAAATTTGGTGATTGTTTATATCCATACTAGGAGCGTAAATAGGGACTACAATTTTTAGGGGGGAGGTGGGGTGAGAGTGACAAAATTTCGATTAGAACATCTTTCGAACCGATACTACCAGAAAGATAGAATTCGGTTTTTGTGTATAAGAGCTCAAAAGTGGAGTGTATCTTCTAATTGTAAAAATTTTGAGAATGAGATAGAGCTCGAAAGAGGAGGGGGGAGCGGTGGGGAGCAAATTAAAAAAAAATTATATTGCCGGAACCGTACCAAATATGGATTTGAAATTTTTACAGAAGTTATACCTCACATTTTCATTGGCGTACGGAGATTGGGCAAACGAATTGATCGTTAAAAGGGTTTCTTTTCTCCATTTTCATAAATTCCGTTATTTCTTTTAAGTCTGCCCAGGTATCTAATTAATTTTACTTCCGCGTGCTTTTCATATAAGCGCCTAGAAACTATAATAGTTTCCAGTTTTTTTATAGATGCTAAGAGGATGTAAAGGGGTTGTATAGGTTTCACGAATTCCGACATATTTCTTAGTCTTAATTACCTATATCGAATTCGCTTTAACTTCTAAGCGGTTAAAATATAACCGCCAAAAAAAACCAATTTAAACATTCATCGAAATTCAGTCCTTAAGAGGTGTTCTGGGGTTCTGTAAGATTTTATGAATTCCGAAAAATATTCTTGGTCTAATGAAATATAAAATTCGCTTTTAGTTCTATGGGTTTTAACAATCGTATAAACATTATTTTCAGGATTCTTTGATGTGGGTGCGAAATGATTGTGTTCGAATTGCGATATATCTCTTAGGTCTGATTAGATATCGAATGTTTTTTTAACGAAAGGGGATTACTAAATATTTATTTATATTTTGTATTTGTTGTAGTTGCATTGAGTCAAAATTTTCGTGACACATTCAAAAAATAAATTTAAAAAAAATTAAAGTACACATTCGATCTTAGAAAGCGTAACATATGTAAAGGAGATAAGAAAGGCAAGAATTGTTCACTGGTTAATCATTTATTTGTTGGATTTTTATTTTAAATGCTAATGTTGGTCTTTTTCTTCTGTACGAACAAGTTTCGATATTAAATAATTAATTAAATCGCAAACTTAACAAATTAAGTAAACATGCAAAACTATGGCAGTTGCATTCCAGCTTCCAATGCAAAAACTTATTTAAATCCCGATGTCATTAAGAGTTGATCAATTTTCTGCAATTTGAGCCAAATCCGAAATACCTTCAAATCCAAATAACAACCAACCAACGCATGTGAACCGGGGCTACATTTAAATTAGTCGTACTAATGCCCAATCCAATGAATTAATATTAATTGCACGGCTAACTAAGCAATAATTATTTCGGCTTCCAAATGTAGAGCATGTGGATGAGAACTAGGTCAGACTATGGTTTCGGCGAACATATTCGAAATGAGGAGAGTATGCAGAATGAACCCGAATAGCGTCCTGATATTAAGTTACAGTATAAATAAAGCAGAAATAAACAAGCCAAAGATTTTTCATTTTCTCGGATATTTTCCTTAAGAAGCTGGGAAATTTGCCAATAAAATTACATCAATTATTTGCCCAGTGACACAACTACTCCGGAACGACCTTGACTACATTTACCGCCCTATTTGCAGACTATGCGAGATCCAATTAAACACAACTACAGAACCCACACGTTCTTCACCCACATTATACAGAAAACCACCCTTAGGTCAAAATAGCCACTCATGATGTCCTTTATACATCTCTTCGAGGTCGGCACAGAAGTAAACCAGAAAAACGCTTTTAAGTCTTGGGGAAAATAGAGGAAATGCTCTGAGAGCACGGACAATAATATTCGCCCCGGAAATCGATAAAGCATGGCAATTTCGTGTACCGAGAGATATACGCTACTGCCAAGTAATTATGTACTTGCAAAGAGGAAAAGGCGCCATTATCTCATTAGAACACCGGAATTCAGAGAAACGTTACTTGACAAATTTATGATGCCATTAAAATGTACGTCCCATAATCAGCCCTCCGTCACTGTGTAATCCCTATGACGTGAAATCACTAAGCAATAATGACACAAAGCCTTTACCTTTGGGCTTAAGAGAGCACGAGGCTAGCGATTTTAGTCCTTCCTTGTGTGTCCTCTTTTGAGAAATCATTAAAGCGATATTAAATCATCTTAAATAATGAGATCATAATTCGGTGTACCCTACGCCCAGCCACGAAAGTTACTCGAAAGCATTCAGAGCACTTGTGACCTTCTGGAAAAACTAGGAAATTTGACCATTAGTTAAATTGGACTGAAACTTGTTCAGGATATTTGCAATAGTGAAAATTGCTTCTTCTACTCAAGGGTGCAGAAGGAGCCTTTGAAAGAACATACTGTTACTTTTTGTATGGTTTGTAAATTTAAATTGGAGAACAGGTGGTAAGTGAGTTTAAATCTACTTTTAGTCTGCTTTTAGAAAATGAGAAAATTCATTTTGAATAGGTCAGAACTTAAGGACGTTGCTGGTTTCAACAAGCAATATACCTACAAGCTACAACCAACATACTCGTATTTTATACTACAGAATATTACAGACTGTTGGCAGATTATTTAATTATTTATTTTTTTAATTTCAAGAGAAACATAGGAAGTGAAATATAGACTAGCTCCTTAGGACTTAAACACCAAAAAAATTCTGAATCTGAATTTTAGGCTATTATGTACCAAGTTAGTTAAAGTAAAATACATTTTGATGTTTCACCAGACCTAAAAGATGTGGAGGAATTTGTAAAAATATAAATATTGCAAAATCCTGAAATTAACCTTTAGAGGACTAGGGTAAAGTCACCAGTTGCGAGCCCTACGCCAGTTCCGAGCCACCATCTTTAATTCCACAAATAGCTAAGAATTCATGACAGTTTTTCCTTCACTACCATTTTAAACAATAACTTTCAACTGTTTTTAGTGATTCAGTTATAGGCTTAGTGTGAAATATTTTCAATTATTGTCAGAATTCGTAAAGAACAGACGTGTTTCACAAAACTGCAAATTCCTTAAAGTTTTCGTTTAGAAAATTCAGTGATACCATAACTCTTACAACGTTAGTTTGACATAAATTGCTATAAGTATTGTGACAATATGGAAAATGTATTTTACAAATATTATTGTGTAATTAATTAAACATTGAACATTTTATAGTTAATTAGAATAATAAGGAAGCTCGGGACTGGTAATGTATTTCTGATAATTTCCATTTCCAAGCCGGGTGGCTCGTAACTGGGATTTCTGTATCTTTCTCATCGACATAGTTGCGAGCCCCAAGTTCTGAGCCTTCTTCGAATTCTAAGACAATTTCCTTAAAAATACAATTTTAATTAAAAATATGATCATACAGAAAATATTATTATATAATATTGTTATAATGAAATATTATAGATATTTTTGGTTACAAAGTGTGTTTAATTGATAATTGATAATTGAATATGCCAAAACCGAAATATTCACAGGAGCAATTACAGAATGCTTTACAGGAAATCAGGAAAGGGTCAAAAATTCGTTCTGTAGCTCAGAAATATGGGAGAAGAAGAGAGAGAAATATGGGTCATTCAAATTCAAAATTTCAAGAACACAGTAAAAGGCGCTCTTGAGTTATCGTGCTAACGGACAGACAGACGGACGTCAAGCGGATTTGGGGTTTTTGGCCAGAAATAAACATAAAATAATATATAACTTTTTTTTCGTCCGAGGCTCGGTTCTAGGCGTTACAAACTTTTGGGCTGAATTAAACTTATAATACTCACAGATTTCATCTAGAGTATAAAAAGTTGAAGGTTACAGAAAAATTTGGCACTGAGAAACAACATGTAATTGCTGTAGTGCAAAATAGTCCTGTATCTCTTTACAGAAAGGATCGAGTGGATCTCATATAAGGAAGCTAGTTGAAGATGGACAGTTTCCTGTCGACAAGTGAAAAGCTTGGCTGATAACGCAGTTCATAAAGGTGTTATGTATTATGAATGTATCTTGTGTCCTGTTCCTTAAAACTTACCATTCAAGATGTGCTTTTAAACTATGCACAAATAAGGCTGGTTTTCATTGTTTAATATATGTACTTAATATTAATTTTAATCTTATCGTTACATAAATATTTTTTATATTCATCCTGAAGAATTTTTTTCGTTAAAATTAAAAACATATTGTTACATGTAAACCTGGCAACCACGCAACCGTGCAACTCGATCGTTTCACATAATGAAAACAACAACAACCGAATACCTAGTTGCAAAATAACCCAATCAGAAACCTAGCTGAAGATAAGCCGAAACAACACGATTGTATCTCTCTTCTTATCGAATGCTCTCCAATGTACTAGAACCCTGTACATAAACCACTGAACGAAGGTCAAAACCGAAAGCTCTAAAGCCTTCGAGAAACATCCACATCACCGGTGAAGATTCAAGTACATCCTAGACTGCAACCGCCTAGTATATAAGCAGGTGAAGCGTTCAGCGAAGACTTAGTAATTTTGATTACATCGACTGCGACAGCCAACGTGTATACGCGACCGTGTTAAGAGAGAACGAAAGTGAACGAGTCAAGCGATATATGGTATAAGCGGGCGGTATTGCCATACAGTGCGAATCATTGTGCGAATAGAATTTAAAGTGCGATTAATAAATAATCACTTATTTTTATTTTAACCGAATGGTGTTTTACTTGAAATCCCGGCGAACCCCTAGCTCGCAACAATATTTATTTAAAATCTTGGCTTCTTTAAATAATGTTAGGTACTATTTGCTATCAGAGCATGTGATGCTCGTAACTGGCATTTCATGGCTCGGAAAAGGGATCAGAGGGGCTCGCAACTGGAACGAAGACCATTTTAAACTTTTTATTGATTTTCTTTAAGTATAATAGCAATTTTTTGTATTGAATATTGTAATAAACAAGAATTAAATATTAAATCAGAATAGTAAAATATCAGCTTGGTAACTGTATATTCTGATTTTTTACGAGGACTCAAAGTCAACATTTGCCTTAAGGGGCTCGGAACTGTGGTCCTTACCCTATGTGCAGAGCCACTGATATGAAATCGAATTCATTATCTCATTAGACCCAAAAGATTTGTCGGAATTCGTGAAAAGCTAGACAATCACATTACAACCCCTGGTTGGTTGAAAAAATAAAAAATTTTGAAATTCGATTTTTAGTCGATTATATGCAAAGCCTAAGAGATATGTCGGAACTCATGAAAAAGTACACAACTTCTTTACTCTCACTTCCCCCCTTTGGTGGTTGAATATAATAAAAAAATCAAACATAAGACTATTAAATGAAGAGCCCGCAAAAATATATTATTATTTTATTATATATTTTTATTTGAATTTATTGCGTGCGGGTTCGGGAAGTGAAAAGCTTTAGATAACAATATCTCACGAAACAATTACGGTAGAAAGATAAAATTTGGTTGGTGTATATAGGTATATAAGTTGTAATCGAAAGTTTTTAAGTTTTACTTTTTTTAAGTTTTACTTAAACTCCCAGAAAAGGTACCACTCGAAAGGGCTCACCCAATCTACCCATAAAAAAAATGTCAATTTAATATCTTTACGGGTTTGTGAGCTAATAGACTTCAAACGCTTTTGCGTACGGCGTTTATGGCAGACAATTTGTTTTCTTTTTTTTTTGGGATTTACTAGTCTTAAAACGTGTAAATACAAAATTTCACGGTAGCAATTTTTTTTATTTTAGGTCGATCACAATATACTTTATCATTAAAAAATTATTATTTATTATGTCAAATATTACATTATTATGTAATATTTGACATAGAAATAAAAATTTTTAAATCATATTTTTTTTCACTAATTCCTTGAGTACACCAAGTTTCAAAAGAATCGGCGATGGTGAGATCACACCGATGGTCGATTCTTGAGGGAATGATCCAGTAGAAAGATGAGAAAAGTATTGACCACTTCATTTGAATATGGAAATCATATTTTTGTCGATGTGCCAATAACAATTACAGAAATAAAATGAAAATTTAAATTTCGTTACCGTATCGTAAATATACGGTTCACTTCAAACCAAAATTTTCCAGTTTTCATATTCTCTATAAAATATGTGCACTCTTCTGTTTTATTGGCAATTTTAATGCATTAAACCACCTCCCGATTTCAATTCAAACCAACTGGAAATATTAACCAAACCATCGGGGGACAAGAGGTATCCCCATTCCATTTACAAATTAACGATAATGTAATTTTAATAATAAAATGAGAAATTTTTAATTGCACAAAAACATGGAAGAGTAGTTCCATCAAATGACCCATTACAAGTGTCATTAGGGTCCGTAAACAATCCTTTTTGAAAATTTTCAATCAACAATTTCAACTTTATTGCCCACTCGTCCTCAACCATGAACTATGATAAAAGTGGTCGTAAACTGAACCGAAACATTTATGGCGATGGTGCACATCGGACAAACCACCATCGCAAATAATGAGACATTAAAGCTGGGGAGTGAGAAAACTTTCGCAAAACACCACCACCATCCCCATCAACAGATCGTGCAGCAATTCAGGACGAAAGTCGATTTTATTGTCCCCGCACTAAACCTGAAAAAAGTATATTAAAAAAAGTATTAACGATCAAAACCAACTTTTTCATATTTTTCCAAGAGACTTAATCTGAAATTAAAAAGGATAACAACGGCAATGATGATGCTGATGGCACTTAAGCGACTCGAAAACAGAATATCGACTTAAGTGCGAACATGGAAAATTGTTAAAGTTGTCGTCACGCTTCAGTTCTATGGACAACAAAAAAGTTATTAAATAGTTCAACACTCCTGGAGATAGTAACGCTATTAATTCCGTCACCATTTCAACATCAAAAATTGTTTGAAAAGTTTTTCATCCCTGAAAAGAACAGGAAGTCATCAACAAATTCATAGCTTTGTGCCTTTTCCCTTCTTATAACATGAAGAGTTAATTCAAGCCGTTTCCGCTGTCCTACCTGTTTCGTTAAAATTCCGATGAAACTCGACAGATTTTCGCGGAAAATTAATATTATTTAGCCCCTTGCCGCAATTAAATTCTCCGCCGTTTTTACGGGTACGGTTTCTTCTAACCAATTTAAATGAATCGCAGTTTCTTGATGGAACAATCGAAATTAATAGCATCGTAATGGACGGAAATCTTGAGTGCTTATCGTGATGAATTAATATACCTATAGATTGTTCCTCACAACGTCTTCGATAATCGATCACAAGCAAATACTTTTAACATCAATTGGCGCGTCCTACCGAATCCTTGTAAATGTCTCTCTAAGAAAGAACAATAAGATTTCGAGATAAATGGAATTCTAATCGACATAAATGGATCACAAAGCGACTTTTGCGTTTCGACGATTTAATTTCAAATTTGCATTTCTCACTTCTTAGCTCATCGTAATTCAGGTGCGAAATTGATGTGGCTTGTGAGCTATTGGATTTGAAGAAGCTAAGAGACGTTTGATTTTCAAAGTCAGTATAAGGAGCACTATAAGGGCAATAAGAAGTTGGTCGGAATGGAAACTTATAGTCAAATAACTATTGCCTTAGAATTGTCTTAGCTTTACGCAGTGGAAATTATGTTTGAAATTTTCATTTTGATAGAACGAAAGGATTATTTACGTTTTCGCGAGAATAACATTCAAATTACGTAAAGAAAGGTATGCAAATTTCAAATCCGTTGTATTTTGTTATTTCAGCAATAAATCTAGACGAGACTGGATTACAACGTATCGACCATTTCTATTGCGTAAAATGATTTGCGATTTACGTAGGTACTCAGCACTCTAAGAAATATTGGAGTAAAGTTACCATTATTACAGTTGGCAACTGTTTTCCATCGAAAGTAATGGTAAAATTACATGCTTGTGTAATTAGAGGGAAAATTACACAAATAAGTTGTAATAATTACACAACATACCAGGTGTATAACCTTAAAACGATCGTTTTTTAGTCAGAAAAACACATGTTTTTTTCAAAGAAAACCAAAACAAATTTATTCGAAGTACTCACCCTCGCTAGCTACACATTTCTCCCATCTCTCGTGCAATTTGTGGATACCACGGCAAAAAAATTCCTTCACTTTCGAAGCAAACCACTCATCAAGCCATTTTCGGACGTCTTCGTAAGAACCGAAGTGCTGCTCAGCGAGCGCGTGACCCATCGACGAAAACAAGTGGTAGTCAGAAGGGACCAGGTCTAGTGAATTAGCGGGAGGGGGTAGCACCACCCAGTTGATTGTGGCCAAGTAGTTGCGAACCAGTTTTGACCTGTGCGATGGTGCGTTGTCGTGGAGCAAAATCACCTTGTCATGTCTTTGTTGATATTCCGGCCTTTTTTCACGCAGAGCATGGTGCAATTTGATCAATTGTTGGTGGTAGCGGTGGGCATCGAGAGTTTCACCAGGTTTTAAGAGCTCATAGTAGATGATACCCTGCTGATCCCACCAAACGCACAACATTGTCTTCCGTCCGAAGCGATTTGGTCTTGCGGTAGATTTGGTGGTTGACCGGGATCAACCCACGATTTTTTGCGCTTTGGATTATCGAAATAAGTCCACTTTTCATCGCCAGTCACAATCCGATGCAGAAACGACTTTCTTCTGTGTCTGGCGAGCAACATTTCGCATATGTTTTGGCGTCGCTCCATCTGCCTATCGTCCAATTCATGCGGCACCCATTTCCCGATCTTTTGAACCTTTCCCATGACGTAGACGAATGGAAATGACTGCTTGAGTAACATCCAATTGCTCGGCAAGCGTTTTTTGCGATTGGGTATCGTCCTCGTCCAAAGGAGCCCGCAATTGATTGTCCTCAACATTCCTCGACCGATTTTCGCGCTTCGTGTCGCTCAGGTCAAAATCACCGCCTTTGAATCGACGAAACCAAGCCCTGCACGTTGATTCCGCTGAAACATTGTTACCATAGGCCTCCACAAGCATTCAGCAGCCGTTTTCTTCAAATGGAAGCAAAAAAGCAGAGCTTCCCGCATATGCTCTTTTTCTGGCAAAAAACTAGACATGATCAGCACAGGACAAACGTATGTTGTTGAATGAAATTTGTGACGATATGTACTGATTAATGTTAACAACTAAACAACCCTTAAAAAAAAAAATGTCGTCCCTAGGTTGTTTAACACGCTCTCTAACGCCATCTATGTGTCAACGCTCGTTTTAAGGTTATACACCTGGTATGTGTATCAATACACATCGGTGATGTTATCATTGCACTATAGCTGCGTAATCAATAAACAACGGTGGCGTTATTATTACAGTTTTTTGTGTAAGATTCCCATTTTATTATATGTAAGGGAGAACGGTAAAATCATAAACTAAAAACGCAATTTCACAATATATGTACTGTATTAAATTGAGTTGATAATGGCAAAAAAAAACATATCACGGTTACTGATTCCAAAACTAATTTAGAAATATTGGACAAAAAAAAACATTTCAGTGATTTTACAAACCTGACGACGTGATATAAAATGAAATGATGAAAAGAAGAAATGAATTTTCGCGAAATTTCTTGTTCTGGCGTAATATTACACAGTATTTTAAGTAAAATTACACTAAGCCTCAATTTACATTATTAATGGTGTAATACCTATATAATCATGACGCCTAAATTTACTCTTTTTATAGAGCAACATAACACGGTCACGATTGGCTGCAAGCCAATCGTATGATACTCTAGATGAAATACTAAACTCCGATTATATATATATATATATATATATTTTAGTTGAAAATATATCAAAGGAATGAGGAATGCACATACGATTATTGCATGACCTTTTATTTAGGTAGAAACTATTGGATAGTGGCAACTCGATGGAAAGTTAAACGACTTTTTGAGTTATAGTGAGTTCCATAAATTCAGACATTTTTACTGAATTTTTTTATGACAACTACATGTAGGACTTATGGGATATTTTTCATATCAATACTTTCAGCTAAGACTATTATAAAATTAACGTGTACAAAATTTCAAAGTCGTAACTTAAAGCGTTCTAAATTTATCGGTCAATATTGGTGAACACGTGTTTTAAGGACTTTTGTATGACAGCTACCCGAAGGATTCGACGGATGGTGCTAATTAATGAACTCAGTTTTGCTTTTGATATAAAACTAGTTCCTGTAAAATTTGGAATCTCTGCTTTAACTCATACTAGAGTTATAGTAAATTCTGTAACTTGGATACATTTTTGAAGGACTTTTGTAGGCTGCTACACGAAGGACTCATTCGATTTGCATTATATTCGGAACTTTCGCTTCAAAATTTTAAACTTTAAGTATGCAAAATTTCAAGTTCCTAACTTAAAGCATTTGAGCAATAATTGTGAATACGTGTTTTAAGGACTCTTGTATGGGAGGTACCCGAATGAGTTGAAGGATATCGCCCATTAACGAACTTAGCCTTACTTTTTCCATTTTACAGGTGGTGACAAAATTTAAACTTTTTAGGCCAACGCGTTCTTGAGTTATCGTGCAAACGGACGGACGGACAGACGGAGAGACGGACAGACGGACACCAAACAGATTTGGGGTTTTTGGCCACAACTGAACACAAAATAATATATGACTTTTTTTCGTCCGAGGCTCGGTTCTATGCGTTACAAACTTTTCGGGCTGGATTAAACTTATAATGCTCTATATGATTTCATCTAGAGAATAAAAATAGATGTATTTGTCCACCTCATTGTGTAATATTACCTATTTGTTCGCTAGAAAAAAGATTATACGTCAGTAATACGAACAATTACATAGATTGTGTATTTTTTCACTTCTTTTTGCTTTAAATACAGAGTATTTTTACAAACTGTTGTTAGAGTGAGCAGTATAGCTGAACAAATACAACAATGTCGAAAAAAGTCCATACCATAGTGCAGAAAATTTGGTTCAAGTTACAATCTTTTAACCTTAGAGGCATCACAACAGACTTTTTGGGTCTAAGCTTGCCTGTACTATTTACCTACCAACAAACCTTCATTCATCGATTGTTTCCCTCTCATGTGGATGAAAAATGCTCAAAAATCCATTGGCGTGGCGTTCATGGAAGCATTGCTTCCCTCACATTTGACTGATAAATATCTAGACTTTTTCTAAATGGTGCAAAAGTCGAAAAAAGAATTATGTCTTGATCGGTTTCTTCGGCACGGATTTGACCATTTAAGAGTTCAGACATTCCAAACATCTAATGATTACATATTTTGCGATGCACTACATGCAGTATAAGAAGTAGGCGAGCGCAAACTAGCAGTTTTTTAAAAAGCAACACAGGGGCATGATTTTCATTGGTAACGAATTGACCGTGCGCAATGTGACCGTATGAGTACAGTACGATAAGTGAATTATGAATTCCTAGCTGGTAACAATGTGAAGCGGTGACCTACTAAAGTTCAAATTTCACCATCTTCAAAACCCAACCTACATTATGATTGAAAAAAAATTGAAAAATAATATGGTTAGCAGTTGAATTGAAGTGTTCCATACAAAACAATTAATCAACTAAACTCTGACGTACCTTTCACAATTTGTGTATCCAAATAACTCTCCGTCACCTCAATTCGCGGCTGTTTCAGCTGAAATTAAAGAGCCCGATTAAATTTCTGAAAATCTCAATACAAATCCAACTTTGAAAAGTTTTTATTAATTAAAAATTCAAAAATGACAAGCACAAAAACAATTAATTTACCGCCAGAACATATGCGCTATTACTAGCTGACATTCCCGAAGAAGCAAGCTCGTATCCATCTATAAAAAAAGTTTTAATATAAAGCCAAGCCGCAAAAATACAAAGCATTTGCGAAAGGAAAATTCTAGAAATTTTCCCGAATGATAATCGCATACAAACCTCTTGATCTCATCACAACTGTCGGCAAGCAATTGGACATACAGTGATGACATTGCGACGTCAGCTCGCCAGGACCCAAAGGATGACAGACCACAGTTCCCATGGATTAATTCAATGCGTTGTCCTTCGTCGTGCGTAAAATTTAAGGATTCAATAAGGCCGAAAAAACCGAATCAAAAATAAAGCCCGTATAATAAAAAAGCCTGGATGTGATGGACATGGATTTCGAGGGGATGAGAACTAAAACAAAAAAACAGAAATTGTTAAATTCAATAGAAACAGAAATTACGGACCCGCTTAAATATTCGATATCCTTTTCGAATAAACCGAACTAATCAAAAAGAAAGCAAAAAGAAAATAATCAAATCGATAAAGTGGAAAATCAAAAACCCGAAATCAAAACAATACAAGCCAGTTTTGGTAATGATTCTATTTTTTTTTCCTTCACTGATATTTTTCTTAGGGTTGTATCCTGAAACGGAAAGAAATGATTTTTTTTTCTATGTTAGTCAGTCACGTTTTGTGTTGTATCCTTTTTTATATTGTATGATTCAAGTCATGTAAATGTGTGCTTAAGAGCAATTTCGTAAACGACAATTGCCCCCATATCTTAACAGCGAGTGTAAGATGGAGCTGACTACAATAAACGATGTCGGGATATCCTGAATTATTTAGAAAGACCTCAATATTTTACCAGAAGTCTGATACAAGGATATAAAAATATAATTCTCCCCGAAGTGTGCTCATTTGTAGCTGACATAGTTACTACTGTTGGGTGTATTAAGAAGTCGTAAGGAATCGTAAGGAATACGGACTTTCTTGCCATCTTCAGTTCTTCACCATCGCAATTTGGTTAGGGAATAAACGGCTAAATGGGGAGATAGAATATTATTTTCAATGATTTTTTTTCATTATTTTCGTTCTTTTGCTTTATTATACTCGGATTACTTTTCCAGGACACTTGGGAAATCTTGAGAAGAATGACTCGCTCGTTGCGTGTATACGCTTCCTTTTCTTCGCTTCGAATTTTCTTTTTTTCGTGTAGTTGAGTGATGATACCAACAAATTGAATTATGGTTAAATCATAGAACAGTGTTCGATAATTTGTTGGGTTAAATCAATAAAATTAGAGATAAGTGAGATTAATTTCGAAGTTTTAATTGTGCGGTTAGGAAGGTTCTAGTGAATCAAGAAAACACTTGAATTCCTGTGTGACCTCTGAACCTGGACCCTTATGCTTCTGAACTGTTTGTCTCCATATCTTTCTTAAACGACGAAGCAAACGTTTCCTTTGCGGAGTCCAAACCAGAGCCTATTTCGAGTTACTATTGTTTGTTTCGCTCACTCAAGTTATTACAAACCCAACACCACTTTCGTTACTCGAAAACATTGGTTGACGAAAGTTTGCAACTTCCTGTTAAGTCTTTATTGGTCAACCGTATAACAACACTCGAAGTTCTTTTGACTGAATTCTTCGTAAAAGTGAGATAATTCCAAAGGTCTTGTCGGTCCCAACCTCAACATTTTTTTTCATACTGATAATGCTGCTAAGTAGAGATGGTTCGTTTACGAGTGAACTTCCCTAAAAGAACACTTATATGAAATGAGTGTGTGAAGTAACTCACCCTAGATATTGATTTAGTATTTATTCTATATATAATCGCTTAAAATCGAATTTTTTATTAAAATTTTTGTAGAAAGAACCACTACGTAATGAATGTTAAAAGCTGTATCTTACAAGCTACTCAAATGTAACGTACCTATGTATACACTGAAAGAAAAGCTATGTTTATTCCAAGGTTGCATTGACTATATTAAAGTTCTTCTAACTATTGTAA
This sequence comes from Beris morrisii, assembly GCA_951812415.1. Taxonomy (NCBI): domain Eukaryota; kingdom Metazoa; phylum Arthropoda; class Insecta; order Diptera; family Stratiomyidae; genus Beris; species Beris morrisii. The sequence goes on from OX638311.1 coordinate 25,940,900, forward strand.
AACAGATATGTTTCCAATGATCATGGATATGGTGCTCCTAGCCATAGCATATAATTCGTAAAAACATAGTACGGTTGCATTAAACATTTATCCGTACTGAAATTTAATATTTTTGTATCAATCATTCTCGTTACATGATGTAAAAGTATATTGTAATCACGACAACAATATTCTATGATCAGTGGAACCATGGAATTTGATGAAATAATTTCCACAACCATAGCAGATATGGTGTGTGCAATCATGTAAGGTAAGATATTAGATATGATTGTCGCTACCATACTATAACTGACATAACTTTGAACGAGCAGTGTAACTATAGCATTTGATTAGAGATGGTCAGTACAATCATGTTAGTTGACATATTATGGTTGCCTTAACCATACTGTGATTAAGCATGAATATGACCAGTGGGACGTTAGAATTTGTTAAAATATGGTGAGTAGAATCATGTAAGTTCATATATGGGTCATTCCATCAAGAATCGCCAAAGTTGTGACCTTACCATCTCCGATTCTTTTGAAAGTTTTTGTACTTTAAGAACTAGTGAAAAAAATAATTGAAATTCAATTTTTTTTTTCTATTTAATTTTTTTTGTTAGTAATAGTATGTGAAAGTATGTTAAAGTTTGCTCAAAAATGGTGTCCGAGTCCTCTTTGAAAATTCATATCTCTGGTAATTTTTATACTTTCATTATATATTTCTAGGAACCATGTCACATGATGTTTATGATTGTCGTAACCGTTCTAATAAATAAGAAGGTTGCGTGAATCACATACCTAGGTTTCCACAACCATCATTTTGAATGAGCCAAACATAACATGTTTCCTAAAATCATAACTATATTACAGAATTTTTATGATTGGTGTAATCATTCTAATAAAAAACATGGTTGCGTTAATCACACAGCTAGGTTTTCACAACCATAATTTTGTTTGAGCCAAACATAACATATTTTCTAAAAACTTAACTATGTTTCAAGTAACCATGTCACAGGATTTTTATGATTGGCGTAACCGTTTTATTAAAACATACTGCAGTCACGATCGGCTGCAAGCCAATCGTATAATACTCTAGATGAATACTGAACTCCGATTTATATTGTAGTTGGGGATAAAGTAGAATTACGTGTGTGAATGTTGTATGTCCTTTATTAAGGACTGCCATTAGATTGCTACTCAAAACTAAAAGACAATATTCATTGTTTAATTTCATATCTTTAACTGGGTAATTCATCGAAAAAAATGTCCTTTTTGAAGGACTTTCACATGGGAGGTGCAGGAAGGACTAACTCGATTTCTTACATATTTATCCTTTTCCTTAGAACCATTTAAAAATGAACGAGTACAAAATTTCAAATTCGTAGCTTGAAGCGTTCAAAAGTTATCGGAAAATGTTGTTGAACACGTGTCTTATGGACATTTTGTATGGCAGCTACCAGAAGGGGAAAAAGGATTTCGCTGATTAGTAAACTCAAACTTCGTTTTTACTCAAAACTAATTTGTACAAAATTTCCAATTCATAGCTAAAAGATTACTTGAGTTATTGAAAGTTCCGTAAATTAAGTGAATACATTTTGACAGGATATTTGTATGGCAGCTACACGAAGGACTAACAGGATTTTCTTTATAATCATATATTTAGCTCCAACTATTGGAAAAATAACACATACAAAATTTCAATGTCGTAGCTTAAATCCTTCTGAAGTTATCGACCAATATTCATGAACACGTGTTTTAAGGATATTTTGTATGGGAGCTACCAGAAGGAGTAAAAGGATTTCGCTCACTAGTAAACTCGAACTTCCATTTCACTCAAAACTAATTTGAACAAAATTTTGAATTCGTAGCTAAAAGATTACTTGAGTTATTGTGAGTTTCGTAAATTAAGTGAATACATTTTGACAGGATATTTGTATGGCAGCTACACGAAGGACTAACAGGATTTTCTTCATATTCATATATTTTGCTCCAACTATTGGAAAAATAACACATACAAAATTTCAACGTCGTAGCTGAAACCCTTCTGAAGTTATCGACCAATATTCATGAGCACGTGTTTTAAGGACATTTTGTATGGCAGCTACCCGAAGGAGTAGGACGATTTTGCCCGTTAACGAACTTAGCCTTACAAATTCAACCAAACATCCAGATTCAAAATTTCAAGATCCTAGGTGAAGGCGTTCTTGAGTTATCGTGCTAACGGACAGACGGACGGACGGACGGACGGACGGACGGACGGACGGACGGACGGACGGACGGACGGACGGACGGACGGACGGACGTCAGACGGATTTGAGGTTTTTGGGCACAAATAAACAAAAAATAATATATAACTTTTTTTCGTCCGAGGCTTAGTTCTATGCGTTACAAACTTTTGGGCTGGATTAAACTTATAATACTCTATATGATTTCATCTAGAGTATAAAAAGAAGGTTGCGTGAATCACACACCTAGGTTTCCACAACCATAATTTTGTTTGAGACAAACATTGTATGTTCCCTAAAAACAAACACCATAGTTCTAGTAACTAAGTTGCAAAATTTTTGCTATAGACCTATAGTTATTACAAACATACTTTCAGTTAGTACAACTGTGTTACATGTTGTAACATGGTTGTGGCAACTATAGCTTCAATCATAGTAAGGTTCTCCCAAAATATGGTGGCCATAATCATATTTTTTCTTTGAGTGTAGGTTACACACAGTCATCAGAAACGAAAATGTATAGAATCTTAATTCATATTATTAATATCAATTTTCGAATACATATTAAAATACTGTATTATTAGAAAATAATAAAGTAAAAACTGCCAACAGTCTGGGCGCAACTTTATAATTTTTTGGGTAGACGTTCGGAACGAGTTCAATTTTTAGATGCGGTGTAGGTTACTAGCTGTGACTGAAAACTTAAAAAAAAGTTCGGGGAGCGGTTAGAATTGGGTCGCGCTAGAATACTTACGCAGCTGCCACATATAACGTATCAATTACATAATTGAGTCATACTCCGGGACGAGGTCTAAGTTATAGTATAATATCAGTTGTTACACGATTAGGCGGTTTTTCGTTATTTAGATTTAAGCCATTACATGAAATCGGAAATGCGTTTGTAGGCGATCATATAAAAAGTCTGTGGAAGTGAAAACCAATCTGATATCTCATCAATCCTAAGAAATATGTCGAAAGCCTTACGTTCACTTAGAGTTGAATATTTAAAAATACTGAAATCAACTTTTTGACGATTAAGTAGGAAGCCTTAGAAAGTAGAAATGAATTCGATATCTCATTAGAATTAAGAAATATGTAGGAATTTGTGAAAACATTTCCACCCACTTTGGGGTTGAAAATCCAAAAATCCTGAAATGAGTTTTTAGATATAATATAAAGAAAGCCCGAGGAAGTGAAAACGAATTCGATATCTTATCTATATGATATGATGGAATTCGTGAAAAAGAGTTTAACCCGTTCATAACCTCTTAGGGGTTGAAAAGGGAAAACACTTAAAAGCGAGTTTTAGTTGATTATAAAACAAGCCCATGGAAGTGAAAAGTTATTCAATATCTAATCAAACCTGAGTGATACGGCCGAATTCGTTTAAATGTATACAACCACTTTACATCCCTTAGAGGTTGAATTTCAAAAAACACTGAAAACCCTTTCTAGGTATTGATATGAGGAATCCGTTAAATGAAAATCAATACATAATTTTAGAAGACCTAAGAGATATGATGAAATTCGTGAAAATGTATGCATTTTGTTTTCACTGATCTTTTTTTTAGCCCCTTTTCCAAACGCCAATGGATATTTGAAAATTTTTTATATCTAAATTACTTTTCTAATAGATCTACTTATAGTCACCAAGTTTCAACTTTTTTGCACACGCCGTTCTATAGATAGGAAAAACACCCCCCACCTCCGTAGCACACTACCCATAGAAAAAAATATATAATATTTTCCCAACACGTCACTACTATGGTATAGCTCTATCTAAATACCAAGTATTAGATTTCCACGATTATATTCTCGAGATATAAAAATCTGAACATTTTATTTTTCACCCTCCCCCACCCTCACCCCCTACACGCAGATCCGCAAAAAAAATTACTGTTAGGGGTCTATTAGGCCTACTTCTGGTAATAATTCTAAGCATCTAGCTTACACCGTTCTTGATATACGAGGCGTAATATTTTTGAAAAATTCTCATCCCCTTCACTACCATACTCCATCGCCCCTTAAAAAATTTTACTTTCAGCAAACTTTGTTTGTCAACCTTTATACAGAAACCGAATTTTATTTTCCTAGTGCATTTGGTTCGTGAGATATCGTAACCTAAAGTTTTTCACTCCCCACGCCACTGCCCCCACTCAAAAATTTGTTTTCAATCTATTCTCCAAGTATACCTACAGATGTTCATTAAGTTTTGATTTCGTGACATTAACCATTTAGGAGATATGGATTTTAAAATGTCTCGATCTCGGCTTTTTTGCGTTTCGCTTTTTTGCGGACTCATTATTTTTTCCCCCACTCCCACACCCCTTTACCTATATTGACAATTTCTTTGCAAATGGGTTCACTATCGAAACTCTATATAAGTTCCAAGTTTCAGCCTCCTAACATAAGCGGTTGCTGAGATCTAGAAATCAAAATTTTCCGTACAAAACTCTTCCCCAACCTCCCCCCCTCACACCCCCACCCATCAAAAAGTGGTCACTTCAAGGGGCCTACACAGTCTATTAAAAAAAATTTGTTTAATTTAAACTCAACGTTTTGCGTACGGCGGACGGCGCACAGACGGACGGACATTTTTTTTTGCTTTTTTGGTGCCTACTCATGAAACGTGGAAAAAAAAATTTCAGGGTAGAACATTTTTTTTTAAATGGATAACAATACTTTATTATTAAAATAATAAAGTAAAATTATAATAATTGTAAAACTTACGGAAATTACCTGACTTCTACTACCACAAAAAAGTATCGAATTTAAAATGCAATTACGTTTCAGTTTTACTTCTTTAATAAAAATATGACCAGATTTATGCTAATAATTTCCATAATTAGACCGTGTGTTTTTTAGACTGCAACGCAAGGTGATTGTATCAATTGTAACCTGATATTCTACCTGGCGCTAAGATTAAACTAGAGTGTTTGCTCACCGTAATATATTACGCGGATAATTTACAGAATTTTGTTCTTGCTGTACGGCAAATTATAGCATCACGATAGTGGATAATGTTTCAAACAGCTGGTATTAATTTCTTCATTATTCTAATAACGAAAATATTGTTATCGAACTAGAAAAAGTCGTATATTCACTGAAATTGTTTATTCTTCGTTCTGAGATTATTAACCTAAATAGTTTAGTTAAAAGGACTCTTGTATATGGTCACATGTTCCAAACATATCCCAAGAGTATCACTTATCAGTTGTAGCATTTAAAAAAAATCTGCTAATTGTCTAAGCAACTTTATTATTCTTTGCGTAGGAGTTTAGGACAAGCTTAAAATCGTGACCGAACACCTGAAACTCCCACCTAAAATAAAATAAAAATCAGGCTCCTCCTGATTAATTTTTGTTTTCATCTTTGCTCTAATCTGTCTTCCCTATACACTGTAATCAAACACAGCTCAGTCGTCACCACGACGCACTGTTGGTCGGTTCATCAACGTTGCAGAGACGGCTAGGCGACGTTGTGCTGACTTTAATACAGGTGAGTACAGTCCAATCAATTTAAATAGACAATCAAATATATCCCGTGCTTGTCGTTTTCTATGATGAAAGGATTTACATTCTTGGACCTAACATTGGATGTATTTCAATTTATAACACGTGTTTTTTTTTTAAATCGTAAAGATTATTGTATCCCGCATTTATTTATTTTTAATGATACAGTAAAATACTGATGACTAATGAATATACATCGAAGCCACATTTTTCACAAAAAATGTAAGTCTTCCAAATAACTTTCATAAATTTGTAACCAAAAAATTTCATAAATAACTTCTAATTTAAATTCGTAACCAGAAAGTAAATTTTTAGTCATATTTACAACCAAATGAATATTATTGGTACATAAGGTGTTTTTTCCATAGTATTACCAAAATAACAAACTAACTTCCTATTTCATGTCAAATTCTTGAAAGATCCCTTTTTCTGTTTTAAGATTAATTTCAAAAATGGACAGTCACAGCAAATATAAGACATATTTTCTTGCCATAACAAAGTTACGACATTTAACGACGTCACGCCATCTTAAATAGAAAGTCTTCTAAATAGAAACTTTAATTCAACGACCAAAAAAATTGTATTTGTATGGTTGTATGCGACTGACAACCTAAAGAATAACCAAGAGGAAATTTGGAACGTTATTTCTAAGGTTGCCTGTCGCATAGTAACATACTCCGCATCTCAGCATTAAACGCGATCCGGAATTTTATCCATAAAAGAATAAAGTTGCGTCCAGACTGTTGTTAAATTTTTTTTATCACATTGTGCAGACGGGCACTTTATCACCCTCTAAACGTGAAACTACAAAATTTGAGGAAACCAAAAAGAATTTGTTTTCATATTTCGTAAAAAAAACATTACTTTAAAGGTCTTTTTATAAGATTTCAGCATAATCTACCGGAAGTACACCATTAAAATAAAATATCTTCACGCTAGTGAGGTTTCATAAAAAAACATACTACAGTCACGATCGGTTGCAAGCCAATCGCATGATACTCTAGAAGAAATATTGAACTCCGATTTACTCGTATATTGTAGTTGGGGATAAAGTAAAATTAGAAGTGCGCTTGTAGTTTGTCCTTTATCAAGGACTCTTATTTGGTTGGTACTTAGAACTAAAAGACAATCGGGCCTATTACGAAACTCGACTCGACCAAAAAACTCACATTCTGCGACTATGAAACTCGACGAGTACCTACGAGTACCTACTTGTCGAGTTTCGCTCGACTTTGAGTCGAAAAAAAACGTGAGCTAAGAGAACTGCGTATTATGAGAGCCGATCGAGTGAAGTGACTTTCCAATTGTCGATACCAACTTTAGCTCGAGTCGAGTCCAAATGTGAGTCGAGTTACTCACTCAACTCGAGTTTCATAATAGGCCCGTTCATCATCAGTGTTCAACTTCATATCTGGAACTAGGAAAATCACCGAAAGTATATTTTTCCTGATTTTGAGATATTCAAGGATAAAGTACAAAATCGTTATCCTTGAAAAAAATGCAAGGATAATTTTTATTTGTATTTTTATTACATTGCGACAACCTCGCCCTTTAAAATAAGCCCTATTTTATTATTCTTGGATAAAAACTACCAGAGATATGAATTTTCAAAGAGGACTCGGATACCATTTCCGCGAAAACTTTAACATACTATAAATAACAAAAAAAATGATATAGAAACAAAAAATTTAAACTGTATTTTTTTTTTCACTAATTTTTCGAGTACATAAATTTTCAAAAGAATCGGCGATGTTAAGGTCACAAATTTCGTCATTTTTGGCGATTCCTGATGGAATGACCCAATACTCTCAGATTTCATCTAGAGTATAAAACTCCGCCAACAGTCTGGGCGTAACTTTATTATTTTATGGGTAGAAGTCCGAAACGTGTTTAATGGTGAGATGGTAATGATCAATATACCTAAGAAATATATCAAGCCCGCAGAAGTAAAATTGCTTCGATAGCTCAACATGTCTAAAAGTTTTAACGAAATTCGTGAAAATGTGAATTCACGGACATTTTTTTTACTCAACCTCTGAACGCCAATAAAAATCTGAACTTTTTTTTTGCTTTAATTACTCTAATGGCTCATCTACATATACGTACTAAGTTTCAACTTTCTAGCATAAGCCGTTTCTGAGATATAAAAAACCACCCCCCACCCCCGTACCTTGCTGCCCTATAAAAAATTTTATTTTTCTAAGATGTCTTTATAGTGGCTCTATATAATCCTAAATTTTTAGCTTTCTATTCCTTACGGTTTTCGAGAAATAAAAATCAGAATGTTTTCCTTTCTACCCCCTTTCATCTTCACCCCCAAAATCCATACCCACCCCAACTCTTGTAAAATTTTCATAATCATATCTGAGACGGTTTCTGAGATATAAAAATTAAATTTTTTGAGAAATTGCTGTCCACCCACTTTCGTGCTCCACCTCCCCCATCAAAAAATTTACTTTCAGTAAACTCCTCTTGTGATCCCATATACAGGAACTAAATTTTATCTTCCTGGTGTAATTTCGGAAGATATTGCAAACCAAAGTTGTTCACTACCCACCTCCACACCCCACCACCCCCCTTAAAAATGTTAGCCCTTGTCTAATCTTGAAGTATCCCTAAGGACAACCAAGAAGTTTCAATCTTTTGGCATCCATCGTTCAGGAGATATCGATCTTAGAATGTTTTAATCCCGACTTTCAAACGTTTTGGACTCATTGTTTTCCTCCCCACTTCCACAACCCTCAATTCTTATCGACCATTTTTTTGCAAATGAGTCCACTATCATAGTACTACATTAGTTCAAAGTTTCAGCTTCCTAGCATAAGCGGTTCCTGAGATCTAGAAACCAAAATTTTTTGTCTAAAACGCTCTCCCCCCATCCCCCCTTACACCCCCACCACTCCAAAAGATGCCAGTCGTAGGACTTTACCCAATCTACCCACCATAAAAATTTTGAATTAAAACCTCAACGGGTTTGGAGGCTACACGCCTTCAAACGATTTTGCGTGCGACGTACGGCGGACAGACGGACATTTTTTTTTGCTTTCTTAGTATTTACTAGTCCTAAAACGTGTATATACAAAATTTCGGGGTAGCAAATTTTTTGGAAATTTCAGGTCGATCACAATACTTTATAATTAAAAAATAATAAAGTAAAACCTGTATATGAACCAAATAATTACCAAAACGGCAGAAATTCAATTTCCTTTTTATTTTATTTAACTTTTTTTTGGATATTCAACCCACGAGGAAGTGTTAAGGGTTTGCACACATTTTCACCAATTTCGCCAGGTCTCTTAGATCTGATGACATATCAAATTTGTTTATGCTTCCACGAACTCTTTATATAATTGCCAAAAAAACTGATTAGACTATTTTTAAAGATCTTCTCGCAAGGGAGGTAATTTTACCAAATCCCTTAGCTATTATGAGATTATAAATAAGAAATTATAAATAATCACCTAAAAACGAAATTCGGTATTTTTCGATATTCAACCTCCAAGGATGTGTAAGGTGTACGGTTTCACAAATACTACTCTTAAATCCGATGAGATATCGAGCTCGTTTTCAGGTTCCATTGTCTTGTTATACATATAATCTCCTCTAAATCGATATCAGGATTTTTCTATATCCATCCGCAAAGGGTGAATCAGAGATGCTGAAGAGGATTTTACTTCCACTGATTTTTATTTATATTATTTTTGGTTGAAGAACCATCGATGAATTTTGAAAGTTGCCACTTACAAGGAGCTATTCTATTGACAAAATAAATTTTCCGTTTTGTATGGAAACAACCTTTGTCTGCGTCCCGGACTATAACCCAAAATCGTATTTGATGTTTTAACGGTGTCATTGCGTCGGCTTTTCAATCTCATATCAACTTTAACCATTTGCCGGACTAAAAAAATACAGTTTCCGCCAGTCTTTGGGAAGGATTTATTTTAAATCGCTAGTCTCATAGTACACTGCACCATATCTCAGTATTAAATGCGTTCCGTACTTCTGCCTAGAGATGGGAAATTCGGATCTTTTCAATGAACCGGTTCACCGGATCTCGCTCTTTTCATTGAACCGGCTCTTTGAAACTAAGCAATTATTGACTTATTTCCTTAATATATATCGTTGGAAAAATAATAGAAAAGGTTGCAAAGTAGATATTAATGAGTTTCCTTAAAAGACATAAAATATTAAACGAAAGTGAAAATATTTCTATGATAAGAGCGATGCGCACGTCAGTCAAACATCAACGCGAAAAGAGAGTTTTAATCCTTTTAGCCACGCAGGGCTGCGCAAAAGGTAGTTGGAGCATAGCTCGCGTCAGCCAAAAATGAACGCGAAAAGGGAGTTTTAATCCATTTGGACCTGAAAATTTTGAGATAGCGATATCTTTTAATTTCAAGTCGAGCGGGGAGTGAAACAAATTGAAATTGACTTAAAAGTGGAAATACCATAAATGAAAAAAGTAAATTTTAATTTTGGAGTTTAGGTGTCCAGTAATACTTTTTCCTAAATCTATCTTCCATCTCCTCTTTTCAATTTATAATCTTTAATCTTTAACATTCCATCTTTAATCTTCTATTTTCAATCTTCAATCTTCAATTTTCAATCTTCTATTTCCAATCTTCAATTTTCAATCTTCAATTTTCAATCTTCAATCAATAAACTTCAATCATCAAACTTCAATCATCAAATTTCAATCTTCAATCATCAATCTTCAATCAATAAACTTCAATCATCAAACTTCAATCTTCAATCTTCAATCTTCAATCTTCAATCATCAATCTTCAATCTTCAATCTTCAATCATCAATCTTCAATCTTCAATCTTCAATCTTCAATATTCAATCTTCAATCTTCAATTTTCAATCTTCAATCTTCAATCTTCAATCTTCAATCTTCAATCTTCAATCTTCAATCTTCAATCTTCAATCTTCAATCATCAATCTTCAATCTTCAATCTTCAATCTTCAATCTTCAATCTTCAATCTTCAATCTTCAATCTTCAATATTCAATCTTCAATCTTCAATCTTCAATCTTCAATCTTCAATCTTTAATCTTTAATCTTTAATCTTTGATCTTTGATCTTTGATCTTTGATCATTAATCATTAATCATTAATATTTAATCTAAACCCGCTATCATCCACCATTCATCCTCCATCATCCATCCTCCATCATACATCGTCCATCGTCCATCATCCATCATCCATCCTCTATCTTCCATCATACATAGTCCATCATCCATTCTTCATCCTCCATCCTCCATCCTCTATCCTCTATCCTCTATCCTCTATCCTCCATCCTCCGTCCTCCATCCACCATCATCCATCATCCATCCTCCATCATCCCATCCTCCATCATCCATCCTCCATCCACCATCCTCCATCGTCCATCGTCCATCGTCCATCGTCCATCATCCATCCTCCATCCTCTAACCTCCATCCTCCATTCTCCATCCCCAATCCTCAATCCTCAATCCTCAATCCTCAATTCTCCATCCTCAATCCTCCATCCTCCATCATCCATCCTCCATCCACCATCATCCATCCTCCATCATCCATCCTCTATCCACCGTCATCCATCCTCCATCATCCATCCTCCATCCACCATCATCCATCCTCCATCATCCATCCTCCATCATCCATCCTCCATCATCCATCCTCTATCCATCCTCCATCATCCATCCTCCATCTTCCATTTTCCATCATCATCATCTCAAAGATCCGCGAACCTTAAAGATCCAGGAGCCGTGATGACCCGCGAACCGCAAAGATCCGTCAAGATCTGCGAACCGCAAAGATCTGCAAAACACAAAGATCCGTAAAGATCTGTTGAGCCGTCTAGATCCGCGAACCGCAAAGATCCGTAAAGATCTGCTGAGCCGTGGAGATCTGTTGAACCGTCGAGATCTGTTGAACCGTTCAACCCTAAAGATCCGTGGAGAAGATCTGGCTCAGTTGGATCTTCTGCTGGAGCCGGTTCATTGAGCCGGCTCAGATCTGAGTTACCCATCTCTACTTCTGCCCTAAGAAAATCAAAGCTTCTATCATATCCCAAGGGAGGGTACAATTTGAACAATTTTTCACGAATTCCGCCATATTTCTTAGGTCTTATCGAATTCGTGTTCACTTCCACGGGCTTGTAACATAATCGTCCAAGATTGATTTCTTGATTTTTCGGTGTGGAAGGACTCATGAATTTCGCTACATCTTCTAGTTCCAACGAGAAATCAAATATTTTTGTTGCATAGTGGCTTGCGCCTAAAAATCAATTTTGTCGATATTCGACAAATATTTGAAATATTTTTTTAGGTTATCAGTCGCATACTAACCTGAACAGCGACTGAACTTAAAAAAAGTTCCATTTTAAATACAATATCGATGGAAATTTAATTATATTTTTGTTTCCTTAAACTACTTTTTACGTAAGATCTAATTTCCTCAATTACATTTGTGAACGTACATTATTTTCGCCTTGTATTATAGAATACATATCAAAATATATCATGAGATCGATTCTGTGCATATCTTAAAGTACATTTCACTAAATCACTATAGATACCCAAAATATTTATAAACCCCAGCAGCCCCCACTTGAAGAATAATTAAGTTTCGGACAATCTGTTGACAGGCTTAGCTAAATCTATTTGAAATCGATGCCGATAGATAGATAAAGTCTTAAACCATCTGGCAAACAAACCCCAAATTAAGATTAAGCAGTTCTTATCACCCAGAGCAGCACATGATTTTGATTACATCATTTCGTAAAGTACTTGTAAGGTACCATGGTATCGATCACATGGCAAAGAAGCCCAACTAAATCCAATCAGTCAATCGATAAAAGAGAAATTTCCCTCATTATGCTTTCTGTCGAATATCAATTTCACCTGGATCTGGGGGGTGGTGGTTACCTGCCTTTGTATTAATTACCCAACGATTAATGAAACAAAAAGGAGCAACGTTTTCCACGGCATGATGGACTAGAAAATCGATGCTAATTAATATGTCATTGGGTAATTCTTATCGGAATTATAATACGTGCTAATTAACTGGTTACATACGCGTTATGAATCCATTCGGGAACTTCTTAATGAGAATCCATAGGAAAACAAATTGATTTTGCGGACATAATGAGGCGTTGTGTTCATCATCATAACTGCTATCGATCATCAGGGGAGAAGTACATTTAGTCAATCGAATTAACCCTATATGATCTGTGCATAGTAAGACATGCATCTCTCGACATTGCATAATGCCGTCTTCAGCATAACACCGACACATGATACCCCCTGAGATAGAGGCTGCACACCTTAAAGTAGTTCACCTAGTAATTGCACTGGTTATGTATCTTGTGTTGTCGTCGAGTGCACAGTGTAATGTACCCACCCTGTACTCTTTTATTTTGTGTACTGAAATGGAAACGTGAAGTGACTGTACTACCATGCTAAAGTGAAGTGGAAAAGACCGTCTCGAAGACACTATAAATAGTTAAGAAAGGCGGTAACTATGAATTAGTTGTGTCGAGAATCCAATCAAACCAGAACTCATCAACGTACATCGCCAAACGTACGACGTGAAGACGCGATATTAAAAAAAAATCATCAACTACATCTTCTAAATTACTTGTTCTTAATCAGTCCGTTCAACCACATAGTTAACATGTTGAAGGTAAGTAATCAATATAATAAAGTGTGATTTAAAAAGCAACCCCTCGATTGGAGTTCGACCCATTTCGAACCACTTTTAAACTTTAATGCATTTTAAGTGAAACCCTCCACTTTCTGCTAGATAAATTTTCAACTCGCTGTAAAGTTTTGCCCGTTCCTGATTACCCCGCCGCATTCTCAACTAAAATATGCATGAGATTCGGTAAAAGTTTGGTTCTCTTGTTCTCGAAAAGATTGCTGAAAAGTTCCATCGATGGAATATCGGAATTTCGATACGATAACGTTGGAATACTCGAAAGCAATGTTCTGTGTGCATCTGACTTCATCTATCGTCTAAATTTAAGGGTTGAATGGATACCGACCAGCAATCTTTAGTTCTATTGTTACGTGACCTCTTTGCGTCTACTTGGGGCTCGTCGAGATAAAGCCTTCGGACAAATGGTGTCACCGCAATTAGAAGAGAATTGTAAGGTGGGGTTTCCTGAAATTGTCCCTGATGAAGTGCTGTTAGCAATTTGTTTACGAATTCGAGATAATTTTATTATATCGCAGAAACCACTAGTTATTGATTGATTCTTCTGTTTGTTCTGGGAATTGATATTAGAGATACTCAAGATCCTTGATTTCAAGGATTATTTCATGTATATCCTAAGCTCCTAAGTCGTTTCAAATGTAGGCAAAATATACTCACACATTCACAACTTTGGGGTAGTTTAGAAACAAGTGGTCTATTCCACTCATTCTAGAGATCGGGTGTTCGAATTCTACCCTGTTTATGGCTTAATGTAAATAAGAAAAGATTAAACGAAATACTTTGTCTTGCTAAGAAAGCTGCTTTTAGTAACAAATTTGATTAGGGTTGAAATTTTCGAGCGTGTGAGACGAACGTAGGAAAATCTCAGGAACGGATTATGGTAGATAGTTGAAACTTTGTGCTTTCATAATGAAATGTGCCGGAGTTCTAATAGTTTGTTGACCACGTGGCAGTGGATTCGGAAATCGCAAGCAACTCCAAAGTAACTTAAGCGCTTAGAAAGTTGAAACTTCTCTTTTTACTTTATTATTTTTATGTTGTTTTCGAGTAACTACGTCTGAAGAATGGCATCTACAAAAACCTCTTGAATTGCATTTCAAAATTTTATTAGAGAGCCGAACAAAAAATAAGAAAATTGTCGAGACGATGACATGGAGAATGTGTTTTTCATAACTTTTGATTACGAGCCTCTATTCATAATAATTTTGTATTTGGTATGGAGGTGTACGTTTACCAAAGGTTCTATTAGAAATCATTTTTAAGTAGTAATAGTCTATTGGAATGAGGGTGAAAGGCTTTATAACGCAAGCACGCTTTGAGCTATTTACCTCTACCTTTCATTGTTCTTTTAACAAAAATAGATCAATTGTATTATGAAATATTTGCGACAGATAATGAGGAGGGCTTCAAAAAATATATATTAAAAACGACATTAGCTTGATAGTAAGAAACGAATATTCTTTAAGGCGAACAAATGTCTGGGAGCGAAGGAAATAAGATAAGTCTGATGCTAGTATTACACTGTATGCCATGCTGTCAAATAGTTCACTATGCTCGCTGTGCAATGCAGTCATATAGTGTAATCGTCAAATTTTTGTTTGCCAAATTTTTTTATTCGCTTTGAACAAGGTCTATTTTGACAGAAAAAATTTGACTGAACTTTTCGTCAAATTTCTTCTATCAAATATTTGACTGTATTGCATACAATTCAATACTAGTTTAAGGAACTTACGCTAGAAGGTTAAAATTTGGTGGAATTCGGAAGTGACTCAAAAAACAGTACCCAGGAATTCAGACCGGTATTTCAATACCCCTTTCGTCAAAATTCTGGAAATTTTTAGACATCATATTTTGTGTGGCTGTGTATTTTTTGGCTATTTGGTGCGAGTGAGAGACATTAAGCGATAATTATTAATTTTTGATCGCTAGCTGCTCACATTAGGAAAGAGAAAACTATTTATTGTTTTCTCTATGATAATGTTAAAAATTCGCTAAGAAGATGTGAGTAATTCATACAAATTAATTTTAAAAATTAATAGTATTGGGGAGGACCAGTGAATCCGACCCTTCTCCTCCCTGAAGCATTTAAAAAAAGTTTTCTATCCTTAAATTTTGTGTATGCGCGTTTTAGGACTAGTAAACTCCAAAAAACGTCAAGAACCACTAAAAGATATTAGTTTAAAAAGTTAACAGTGGTGGGAAAAGGGAAGGGTTTTCAGCGAAAATTTAAGTGTTTTATATCTCCGGAACGACTTAAGCTAGGAATCTGAAACATTTTAGGTACGTAGAGATAGGCTAGAGCCGAATCTAATATATCATTTTTTTAAAATGGTGATTGCATTCTGGAGTGGCTTCAGAAAATGTTCCAAAAGCACGATTCCTTAAAGTTTCACTTTCTGCAAAGTATATCTTTGAAATCACTCAGAACATTAAAATTTATACACGTATGGGCAGACATTTTTGGAGAAAATTAAAAATACATTTTTTAATGGGGATGCATATATGTAGGGATAGGTAGCTAAAAACTGTATCTTTCCCTATCTCAAGAACTGTTGTTTTCGATAGAAAACTATAATTTAGTACGTAAGTAGAAGATGCTAGAGATACACTAAGTTTTTTCTTTCGGCAGGTACATCAGTAGCATCCCCTTTGGTTTGGATACGTCTTCTAAAGGTTGTCATGAATGGGCAGTTTAATGGAAAATTTTCTAATTTTATAGCTCAAAAGTGGATAATGTTAAATATTTCTAGTGCGTAAATACTAGAATTATATGCAGGGTAGTGACGTATGGGAGAGGGAGAACTAAAAGTGGACATCATTATCTTAGGAACTACTTACACTAAATATATTAAATGAAAATTTTTTCTGTATATTTTGAGCAAAATTTGTTGATGACCAGCAATAGTATCTACTACTTTTTGCATACATACCTGCGATTTAGGGTAAGTAGGGCTACTGTATACGCA
The DNA here is from genome assembly GCA_951812415.1 of Beris morrisii. Taxonomy (NCBI): domain Eukaryota; kingdom Metazoa; phylum Arthropoda; class Insecta; order Diptera; family Stratiomyidae; genus Beris; species Beris morrisii. The sequence goes on from OX638311.1 coordinate 25,957,282, forward strand.
CTCACACCAAAACAGCCTCTAAGAGGGGTTTGGCAGATGCGTACCAAGGTGAAAAACAAGTAAATTTAAATTGTTTTCATGTTTATGGGATTTCGCTTTATAAACATTCGAAATGATTAACTTTTCGCTGTAAAATTGTAAATTTCCATAAAAGAAATGAAATTGAAAACCACAATTTCGCGCACAAAGAAAAAGAAGTACTCTCCGTAGGACTAGCATTGATTACCGGATCGATGTTGTAATCAACGAAATGTAATGACTTAGACCTTACCAATTCGATTACACTGCTAATTACCTTTTCATACAAATGTCCGCGAAAGTAAGGCATTACCAATTGCATGAAATGTAATGCACTACTTTGGTTCTGTAAGGTAATTGAAGAAACCATGACTTATGTGGAAGCGCTTATCGAAGTCATTACAAAGTTGTCAGTTCAATAATTCGTTTTTATCGCTTTGTTATCAGAGACTCTTCATATGAGACAAGTTATACCACCCCAAATTTCTAATCTAAAATAACTTCTTTCATAAATACGTGCATCACTTAAATTAAACAATTTTTTAATTTTTTTTATAATCCATGTGTATGAGATTATATCTTTTATTATTAGTATGAAATCTTTTAGAATATAATTTATTTAATCTATTCATTATTAATGTAATAATTAATTAATTAATTAATTGGCCGACTTCTGTGCAAAAAGTAACATGTAAATTATTCGATTATTTTTTGCAGCAGGTATAAGACTATTTTACAATATTTTACAATAAATTAGCACAATAAATCACTTCTTTTGTCATTGACCACGTTTCCAGAACTGAAGCAATTCGGAAAATGTCACTGCATCTCAAATTACGAAACGAATTTCATATTCGTGTTTTTCCAACAGCAAAAAATTTGATACGAGCGTTTACCAGTTGCATAACTACCCCTTACTTTGGTAAGTCCTTACTCCATTTGAACTTGTCTTCAAAGAAAACATCAGCGACATGCAGAAGTACGGCCTCGAAGTCCAACTGGGATCTAGAATTGTGGAAGGGAACCGACAGCTTTTTTTCCGACTCTTTACACTTCAAAAACGCAATTTGATAGCAATGTTCAGTAGTACAAAAACAGGCGAACGAGTACATAATCAGGCGATTTTTGTGAGGTTAAATTACAATTTCTAGTACAGAAACGACCGAATTAGACGTATTTGCCAAACCCTAGGCTGCATAGTTGGGTATCTAGTGACCCTCAGGGTAAGGTGCTACTAACTCATTTATAAAGATTTTTTTTTATGTCATGAAAACGACTTATCTTAAGGCGTCGAAGCGTTTAAGTATGCGTATTATCCGAATATTTAAATAAAATCTGACAAGAGTCTAGGCGCAATTTAATTATTCTTCGGGTTAAAGTCCAGAATGTGGTTTGAATCGGGGTGAAACAGAGGTGCTAACGCCACCTTTAAAACACCAATTTCGATTTTGGGTCATAGTGCGGAACGCGGTCAAAGTCGAAATGTAACACTAGTTGTTTCGCATATACCATAAAAAAATTAAGCAGAAACTCATTTGAAAAGTTCTTTTTTTAGGGTGCCTACTTTTAAACAACCAGTGTTATCTTACTTATAATTTCATGTTAATGTCTATTCAAAAATCGTACGAAAATACTTCCTATTCACCAAGATTGGGTTAGCTGGGTTTGATTAATCAGTGGGAAACCTACTGTGATCTGCATAGAGTCGGACAAAACGCACCTATTATATACTCAGAGTCAGAGATATTCGGATTCTTGGGAACGAAATTGATTGGTTTAAGGAATAGCGAAGGACCATGTCTTGAGTGACATTTGAACCCAATTATTGAATAAATGTGTACGAATGCTGAAAGAGCGTCATCGCTAAGATGTCTCTATCATACAAGGACAGAAGTCAAAAAAGGTATCTTATCCTCGCTATGTTCCCTTCAGCCCCGTAGTAGATATTTTTTCCTAGTTCCTACTTTAAGACTTTATTCTTAAAAGAATAGTACATCACTCCAAGACATTTATCAAAAATGTTCATATTTTTGCACAGCTATGCATTGGACTCATCCTTACAACAGTCGTTTGTATCAATGCCTTCACAATACACACGTTGCCCGAAATATTGGTGTCATCCGAGCGACGTCTAGCAAATACGGCATCAACATCCTCATCATCATCATCAGCCGATTCGTCTGCGCCGGAGGAAACATTACCGGGACTCGAAATATCAGAGGACTACGACTCCCACCCGCAATACTCTTTTTCGTACGAGGTAAAAGATGTAAGGACCGGAGATGAAAAACAACAGGAAGAGAAACGTGACGGTGATACCGTTCAAGGACAGGTAATACAATCAACCCCGAACAACTTTTATCTTTCACCAAACTACTCCCATAAACATAAAAAAAAATTCCTTTTCATATCGTCCTTCCTTCACTTCAATGTCGTAAAGTATTCGCTAGTCGAAGCCGACGGAATACAGCGAATTGTCGACTATACCGCCGACGGTGCGAACGGATTCAGTGCCATCGTATCACGGAAGCCAATCGAGAACCGTGGTAATCAGGAAGCACAAAAGAAGGACGATCAGGATCAAAGGCCACGACAATCAACTGCGACTGTCTCACAAAGCGAACAGTATATTTCGCGAGATGAAGCCTTGAAGCTGGCCAGGACGTTCCCGAATACAGTTCTAGGACAACACGTACCGACCACAATACTCAATCAATATCCGACTCTATATACCGGAAGCGCAGGATCCAGGGTCCTGGCCCGAAACGAAAACTTGGAAGCAATTCGTAATGCCGGAAGGACAATAGTCGAGCGTGTTCAACATCCTCAAACGATAATTTCACATCGACCTGCCACCACCTTCGTTACTCAATTATCTGCAGGACATAGCCCCATTTCATTATCGCATGCTTTCCTCCATTAAATCCTGGCATCCCCAACAGTATGACACTAACGTACTAAAGCCACTCATTAACGCAGCTCATTTTGTTTATACGAAGCATGAAACCTAGCATTCGGGTCCTGTGTGGATACACTTAACCTTTTTAATGTCCTTAATTTCTAACACGCCCATACTCGCTAATTTTACTGTATAACACTTTTGAAAATCGGCCATTGAATAGTGTTCCTGTAATTCAAGGTAAAACGAATTGCCTTGTAAACTTTATTATATTGCAATAATTAAATAAAATCTTTTTCGAATTTGAATTTTATATTGTTTACTAACAGTAACCGCAGATTAGCATCTGTTAAAAAAAAGATTCTCCGGCTGTTACACAGTCACAACCCCTACCATTACCCTCTTTAAAAAATAAAAACAATTTTTAATTGTTTCGAAAGAAAAACTATACCCCTATTCGTCTTTAAATCCTACACTACCTTTTCCCATCCATTACTTGTTTACTTATTAATTTTAGACACCCATCTCAAAGGCATTGCTTTTATAGTAATTTAAAATTGGAAGATTAAGATGTGTGGTAAGACATCAAGATATTGAAGATACCTTCCCCTGTTCGGGAAAAGACTCGTTATTTGTTCATCCTTTCCGTTTATTGTTTAAAATTATAAAAGAATTAAGATTTTATGATGACTTTCTAGCATTTTATTTCGGAGCAAGGTGAGACGACATGAAGCCGAACGTTTTTTTTATTTTTCAAATGAGGGACTTATTGTGAACATGACGCGCGCACATTAAGTGATGCGACGCGATGACAGTTGACTAGAATGCATGTTAGGATTGCAACTAGTTACAGTGATATCGCATCGCTCTAGTCACGTCACTTTGACAGTCTATTTTCAAAGTTCGTCCCGCATATAACGCGATTTAGACACTTGCGTTCGTTGGATTTCGAATTTTTTACACCAATAAATAAACGACTAATAAATATCGGAAAATTAATGCCTATACAATCAAACAACAGGAAATATATTTGCAGGATGTGAACAAAATAGTTTAATATTTGATAATATTATTTGGCAGTAGCAGGAAGCAACTCAGCGCGCTCACTATAATTGCTGTAGTGATATGCACACGCGATGCGATTGCGTTCATCGGGCGCGTAGCAAAATCATACTCGTCTCTAAGTACGTGTATCTTAACTAAAGGTTAAAATAAAATTGCCTTATGGAAGGAAGTGTTTTAAGCTGCCCGGAGGTTAGGTTGTATTTTGATTTGAAAGTGCAGAGGAACCCAACCAGTCTATTAGGTCTATCTACCGTGTTAATTCAATGCTTCCACATTAAACAGTTATTTTAATATAAATCGTGATTTAAAATATATATAGGGGAGACCCGTCCAAAACCGTACAGCTAAGCAAAACGCTCAATATCTCAGACATTAAAAACTACAAGTGGCAATAATCATCAATTTTATTAAAGACTAATATTAATTATTAATATAACGCAACATAAACATTTAGTGAAATTCGACTTATAATATTAATTATAAAAAAAATCTCTAATTTTTCCGATTTGGACCCGGTGGGTGGACAAAATCGTATACCTTGTACGATATTGTCCCGGAAATTAACTAGCAACGGGAACAATGAAAATCATCCAGCCTCTCGGTCTCCCAGCTAGTACAACCTTCGTGAGACCATCCTCCACACTTAGTGCATTCCTCCAACCTACTTTTACCATACTCTTCATGACAGTCCAAGCAAATATTATCACTATTGCTTGGTTCTGCTTAACTTGAAATTTTTTTAGGTGGTTTATCTAAATTAAGGCTAGGCCGTTTTTTAGTCTTATTTAGAGAAATGTCCAGTAGTTCTGCCTTGTACGGAGATGAAGTAATTATTGCTGTTTTTCCCCTACGATGATTGGTTTTTCTTTTTTGATTCATATTAATTTTGGGAATTGGCATAATATCAGCTGGAGACACAAATTCAAAATTCAGATTAGTCTGCTCAGGTGAAGTAATTCGTTGAGAAGGTTGAACCGAAGCTATGTAGGTTGAAGGTATCGGGTCAACATGCGATAGTAGGTAATCGAAATGCTCTGGCGTTGAAGTTTCTCTCCCAGCAGAGGTTGATAGCAGTTTGATGTAACTCTCTCACCTAACTCGATGTCCGTCAGCTGCAGCAAAATCAGCTTCGTCGAATATATTTCTTCTCGTGGGAAAAATGCCAGTCTTGAAAAAGCCAGACATGGCGTTTTGTACTGAAGCTGCTTTACTATAAGCAAAGTCCAAGCAGCATAGATATTTGAAATTGGGTGACGACCCTCCCAGGATTGTTCCTTAGCCAAATATTTACTTCTTGGGAATAATATGTGATCAGTGCAGCCATAAAACTTACGTCCAACGGTTGCAACCTACGGGGGCAATGAGGAGGGAAACTTAAAATAATCACTCCACTTAATCTGGCTTTTTCAATTAATGGCAGATTTTTCGTATGAGTCGAGTGTCCATCTAACAAAAGTAAAACTGGATCATCTATGCTGGGCTTCACAGAATCTATAAAGTGATTAAGCCAATCTACAAATATTTCACTTTGAATCCAGCCACTTGGATGGCAAACTGCAACCGCTCCCGGCGGTGCACCATCGAGTAGCTCTGCTTTCATCCCCACTCGTGGAAAAATTAATAATGGAGGAACATAATTTCCAGATGCAGAGACACAAATGACAGCAGTAGTAAGTTATCCTCTCTCTGCAGGACTAGCTAAACCGACTTGCTTTCTTCCTTTCAAAGCGATAATTCTACTTTGTTTTACTTTATTATTTTAATAATACAGTATTGTTATCGATTTTTAAATAAAAAAAAATTTGCTACCCTCAAAATTTTTTTTTTGCGTTTCATGACGAGTAGACTCGAAAAAAGGAAAAAAAAATTTCAGTCCGTCTGTCCGCCGTACGCCGTACGCCGTACGTCGACCGCTGTACGCAAAATCGTTTGAAGGCTCGTAGCTCCCAAACCCTTTAAACTATTAAATTGAAATTTTTTTTATGAATAGATTGGGTAGGCCCCTTGAAGCGGGCAAATTTGGAGGGGTGGGGGTGTGAGGGGGGAGGAGGGGGAAGTGTTTTAGACGGAAAATTTTGGTTTCTAGATCTCAGGAACCGCTTATGCTAGGAGGCTGAAATTTTGAATTTATATAGAACTTCAGTAGTGAACCCATTTGCAAAAAAATTGCCGATATAGGTGAAGGGATTTGGGAGTGGGGGGAAAAATAATGCGTCCGAAACGCAAAAAAGGTGAGATCGACACATTCTAAAATCCATATCTCCTAAACGGTAAATGTCACAAAATTGAAACTTAATGGATATCTGTAAGTATACTAGGAGAATAGATCGGAGACAAAATTTTGAGTAGGAGCAGTGGCGTACGGGGGTGGGGGGGTAAAAAATCTTAGATTACGATATCTCACGAACCAATTGCACTAGACAAATAAAATTTGGTTTGTAAATAAAGGTTGACAAATGAAGTTTGATGAATGCAAAATTTTTTAAGGGGGCGGTGGAGCATGAAAGTGGAGGGGATGCGAATTTTTCTAAAAAATCACGTCTCATATCTCAAGAACAGTGAAAGATAGATGCTTAAAATTTTTACCAGAAGTAGGCCTAATAGACCCCTATCAAAAAACAAAATTTTGGAAGTGTTGGTGTAGAGAGTGAGGGTGGGGAAGGGTGAAAAGGAAAAAGTTCCGATTTTAATATCTCGACAAACTATAATGATATAAAACTGAAACTTGGTATTTAGATAAAGCTATATTAGTAGCATCTCGGAAAAATATAATTTTGTATAAGGGTAGTATGGTACGGGGGTGGGGGTGTTTTTCCTATATATAGAACGGCTTATGCTACAAAGTTGAAACTCGGTGTGTTTATGTAAATCAACTAGAGAACTAATTTAGATAAAAAAAAATTTCAAATATTCATTGGCGTTCGGAGGGGGGTCAAAAAAAATGTTCAGTGAAAATGGAATGCATATATTTTCACGGTTTTCGTCATATCTATTAGGTCTTTCAAAATGTTGAATTCATTTTAATTCTACGATTTCTTCACGTAAATACCTAGAAAGAGTTTTCAGGATTTCTTAAAATTCGACCCCTAAGGTGGTGCAAAGGGGGTTGTAAACTTTTTCACGAATTCTACTATATCCCCACGTCTTATCAGATATCGAATATCTTTTCACTTTTACGTGCTTGCGTAATAATCACCTAAAACTTCTTTTTATGTTTTTTCCTTTTTCAGCCCCAAAGAGGGTATAAACGGGTTGAGCACGTTTTCACGAGTTCCGTCATTTCTTTTAGAAGTGATAAGGAATTGAATTGGTTCCTACGTTCTCGTGCTGTCTTCATATTTATTTATTAACTCTTTTCGGGATTTTTTGATATTCAACCCCCAAGTAGGTGTAAGGAGTTTCCATATCTGGAGATATATCGAATTCATTTTTACTTCCTAAGGTTTCCTATATAAAAAAGCCAAGAAGTCAATAACTGTTTTTTGATATTCAATCCTAAGTGGTGTAAGGGGGTTGTATGCTTTTCAAAGTTTCGACATATTTCTTAGGTTCGATGAGATATTAGATCGCTTTTCATTTCCACAGACTTTTTATATAATCGCCTACAAACCCATTTCTCAATTTTTCGATATTCAACCCCCAAGGGTTTGTATATGTTTTCACAATTTTTGCCATCGTTTAGTTCTGATGAGATATAAAATTGATTATTACGGCATTTGATGTAATGACCTAAAAACCAATTTCACGATTTTTCGAATTTCAAGAACCAAGGGGGTGTGAAGAGTTTGCTTAACGTTTTCACAAATTTTTCAAAATCCCTCTTGTCTCATGAGATATCAATTTGCTTCTTATGAAATCGTTTAAAAGCCTGTTTCACAATTTTCTCGAAATTCAAACCCCAAGTGGAAGTAATGGGTTTGTATACGTTTTAACAATTCGACATATCTCTTAATTTTGCTAAGGCAACAAATTCGCTTTTACTTCTATGGGCTTTTAGTGTACATAATATACTGAAATTCGAATAGTCTACACGGGCTTTTCCAATGTTTAATCGGCTAAAAATCTCTATTTTAAATATTTTTATATTAAGAACAAAAATAATTTTCCAAGAAATCTAATAATCTCGAAGCAACTCATGATACACTCCGACTTTAACCGCTCCCGAACTTTGACCCGAAAAATAATAAAGTTTCGCCCAGATCATTGGCAGATTTTTTTTTTTGGTATTGAAGTTAGACCCGTTTCATCCACGTTGAAAATCTTTGTTGATGGAAATCTATATTGGTCTATAAACTATTCAAGCAAATCAAAGAAGTTATCCACGCTGATCTTGTTGAATCCCTTTGCTTTGGCGACAGACGTTGCCTCGGCTGCACGCAGAGATAAATTCGGATGTCGCTTCATAAAACCAGCTAACCAATCTTAACCCGCCAATTTTTTTGTCTTATTAAAATTATGAATAACTTTATTAGATTCAGCAAATTGAATTGCTAAACGACGAAGGTCTTTATAAGTTATATCAAATAAGCGCCTTTCCATAGTCAAAACATGGTTAACTAAGCTTTGTTCCTGAACAACAGAAAATATCGGCTTAAAACGGCCTAAACCTTTAGATATAGATATCACCAAGTTTCCATTTTTTCTAAATTTGTTGACGCGATCTTGCAATGTAGACTTTGGTACTCCAAAGGTTTCTGCAGCATTTAAATAACCCATAGTTCCTTCAAATACATCGAGGATTGCTTTTCTCATTTTTTCTGGGTCGCAGTCTTACCTGGCTGTTGTCTTTTTGTTGTTACGCGGAATGTTTGATACTGCAAATAATAATAATAATTTTTACAATAAGGGTCAAAACCGTATATGGTACCCCGAAACGTCAGACAAACTCTTTGATGCACTACTGCAACTGGAAATAACGTTTACCAACAAGACTTATGTGAATATGAAGTAAAATACACATGCTTTTAATTATTAAACATTTCACTTACGTATTGTTTATCCAATCTTCACAAATCATTATTTTAATAATTTGAATATAACATCAGAGCACCGAAAAACAAAAAAATATGCAATAAATTGTCTGCACGTAGACGAACCGGAAAAGTATTTCTGCTGAAAAATAGATCGGAATGGCGGCCACACAGAGGTGACAAATGCGAGTACATTTTTGAAGTATGGAATGAAATACCTATACTGTACGACTTTACCCCAGTATACGATTTTGGACGGGTCTCCCCTATATATATATCAATCACCAAGTTTCAACTTTGTGACATTAACCGTTTAGGGGATATGGAATGTCTGAATCTCATGCCGCGTTTCCACCATCGCATTCGCGCATGGTCTACATTCGAGTTCCTTTAATTTGCGTCCAAAAACCGCCATTGACGCGAAGCTACACGAACCTCGACTAGAGTTGCGAATGACGCAAACTTGCTGTTTCCATTTGCGCATTCGCGATAGTTTGCACAGGTTCGCGCGATAGTGTAAACGCGGCATCAGCTTTCGCGCGTTTTGGACGCACTGTTTTTCCCCTACTTCGACACACACAAGTTCTTCACAGAAACCAAAAAATCTCTAAAATGCTCCACCAACCTCCCCGTCACACTCGCACCACTTGAAGGGGTCGACACAGTCTACACACAAATGAATGAACTTAATAGCTCAACGGGTTTGGAAGTTACGAGCCTTCGAGCTACCATATTTTGCGTACACACATTTTTTTTAGCTTTTTTGCTGCTTACTAGTTATGCAACTTTAAAACAAATTGTTTGTTGCAGTAAGTGCATGGGATTACTAATCTTTTCCTAAACTAATTGTTTTTGTAAGTAGCTCCGCTCCAACTGAAAATTGTATCAATTTTTCATTTCAATCTCCTAATAGGAACAGGATTGCAATATTTCCTAAGTCCTGCAAATCTTCCAGCCAACAAGAGCAGAAAGTATCAAATCCATAAGCACACAAAATTGAAATCCAACTACAAACTGTTGGTGAAAATAACCCCCATTTCCAATTAATAGCGTATAATTGAGTTTTCCACCCGGTTTTCATGCTTTCTCAGCCGTGTACATACGAGGAGCGTTCCTGTTCATTAGGGAAGTTGGTTTGCCCGAAGGTTTCGAATGGAAGTTTGTATCAGTACGCCCCAAAGGATAAACGTGCAAGGACCAAAAAAATTGCCTTCTACAGAGTGTGGCTGCTATACAAAGTTCCCGCTTAACGAACAGGCGATATTTTATCCTGAATTATTTTGACAAGTGCGGTAAATTATCGACGCCGATAAAACAACTTTAGGCTTAAATTCGTACGCTAAGTTTTCATGTTTCAATTTGAACCCGATAAATCTCTTAAGTGAGACATCCTTTATAGTTCCTTTGCAGCGCTACAACTGAGCAAATATACGGACTTTTGTGTGAATTTTCACACAGCAATTTAACCTTCATTTCGACTGAGCTTTATGGCAGCGTTACACGAACGGCAGCTTTAAATCAGGTCGTTCCTCTGAACGTTGTTAAGAATTTTAATGTCGGACACGAGTAACCCTAGCGGTCTGCCATTTCCACCTAGGGGTGGTTAAAAAGGTTTTTCCTTTTTTTAAATATTGTCCAAGACTTTTATTTATCCAGACTTTGTCGGTTTAAAAGCATAGCTCGGAAATCTGTCCCCAAGCATTTCTGATGTCACGTCCGGGGTTTTTAAATAAAATTAAAGTCGAACAAGTATTAAGTTGTTATTAAAGGCGTAAATTTAGGTAACTGAGTACCTGACTTGAATTTCGCAGTGTATAAACGAAAAAACCCTTAACTTACTTAACATTCCAGTCATTAGTTGATCTAAGGATATCGAAGGATATAGGATAGTGATAGTGTTCGGCGTATTCTATAGCAAATCAAATTCAATGTCATTCAATTTATCCACAATAAAATGAAAGCAAAGGAATTTATCAAGGTAATTATCATCCCTTTTGGTTATTGGTAGCCATCACCGACTTGAGGATTTAATTTAATAGAGCGTAACGAAAGGTAAGTGCTCCTTGCTGTTCAACTCAAACAAAAATAAACACGTTCTTCTCAGATCCTGGCTCCTGGTAAACATAAGGAGAGGTTTCGACCACCTGAACCTTCCTTTCATCCGTTGCGATAAAGTGGGTCAGAAATCGATAAATTTATTGAAGTGGTCGCCGCAAAAATAGGATGGGCTCTCGAAATTTGATTCCTTACGGTTAGATTGTGACCATCCGAAATTATGTTATTAGGTCGGTACAAACGGACCACACACTATCCCATTGAGGGTCCATCATACTTAATTAATGTTTTTATGTACGCATAGTGGCGGTCTTTGAGACAGTACGTAAGGGACGGTAAGGGCTAATGTTTGTTCGACGATAGCCAAACTATTAGCCAATATTGAGTCATTATTTGCTGGGTATGGAAAAGGTCAACAACGAACTCCTTTTCTAAAACATAGTAAGACGAAGTACGGCATAAATAAACAATGGATGGTCTGTTTGATAGCAAGGATCCGATGCAAACAGACTAATTGAGAGAAAACTTGAATATGAATTATGTAGTTTTAAATTAACGTATTAAACCTAGAACTAACTAGAAGCGAAAACGAAATTTTCTGTCAAATCATATACAAAATCCATTAGCAATTTTTGGCTCGAAAGAAAAATTTGTATTTCGTTTCGCTTCTAGTTAGTACTACGATTTAGATGTGAGGATGATACTACTGCCGGGAATTACGGAGATTTATCAGATTACTATATATATTGACCGACAAGCAATATCATTTCCGGTGGTCTTACTCTCCTTGGGGAACCCGCAGAACTTCGATTTTTAATCGGGCGATAGTTTAGTTGTATGGCTAATGGCCGCACACCGAACGATTCGATTCATCCAAACTAAAAATTTGAATATGCAAGACGATCCCCTTTCGATCGAAAGCCGACCAAACTATCGGGCAAAACCTCTATAAGTACAGTAACTTATGGCGATCCGCACATGAAGCAAATTAGAAATCTCTTACAATTAACTGAAACTATCGGTCAAGTGGTTTGAGCAATGTGCGCATGAAAATCGACTAAAGAGTTTCGTCGGGCAGATAAAAAGTGTGCGCATCTGCAAATTTTTTATGCAAATTGTTATATTAAATATATTACACAATTTATAAACGATTTTGTGGCTTTTTTACACAGCATATTTTCTTACTTTCCACACACTTTAATAAATTTTGCATCAAATATAATAGTTAACGTTCTTCACATTTTAATCTACATATGAGCCGTTTATTTTCAAAGTGGCATTCGAGATACTTAAGGGTTTGCGTTTTAACATGTTTAAAAATATTGATGCCAACTTTCAAGACATGTATTTCTTAAAAGTGAGATGAAACAATTGCATCAAGAGGTTCTCTGGAAGTTGTTTCATGTTGTATAAAACATCTTCAGAATGTCACAATTAATTTTTTTTGAAAAGTGACTTATGCCACTTTCAAAATCAACGGCTCATATATAATTACCTTTTTGTTTTTTTCTCTAATATTTTCAAAAAGTTTAACAATAGATACTTTATAATACCAATTTACACCAGGCAAAATATTTTGCTAAAGAAAATTGTATTAAGGAAGTCACAGTTCCTTAAAGATTTCCACTATATGCAAACAACGAGTTACTCAAAAATTTACCGAAAAGTCCTTATTCATAGTAAGATATTAATCTGTGGTTTGATTTAAACGCAAAATTTCGTGCTGCAGTTTAAAAATTAAAGGAAATATTTTTTTATAAAAAGAACGAAAAGGATAACATAAATGTTCTTATTCTTTGAATATATCAAAAACAGTATCTCTGATTTTTTTCATAATTTTTTTTATTGTATTGGTTGTAGTCTTAAATACAACATATCAAAATCTCAAGTAGGGATCAAAAAGGATTCACATATGAGAGTTTTCTAATGAAATGACGGTTTAAGAATTATTCTATGACAAGTCGTCCCCTTAAAAAATAACAGAGAAGTCTATATCCATATAGGATCTTGATAAATAACTCATCTTAAAGGTAACAGTCCGTACTACAGTTAAGAAATAATAAAAGAAATGTTTTAATAAAACGAAAAGGATAATATGAGAGTCTTTATATATATCTCTATATCAAAAACTCCATCTCTGATTATTTCTAATTTTTTTTATTGTTTTACTGTGATCTTAAATACAACATGTCAAAATCTCAACTTGGGATCAGAAAGGTTTCAGGTATGTGAATTTTCAAGTACTTGAAGTTATATCGTTGTGAATAAAGATGTTGGTGTACTTACAAGGAATAATTGAAGCCCCTGGAAAAACAAATGGTCAACTCATTTTTCCAACAACAGAGAAAACTTGACTTGTCGGGCCTTTTATTGCATTAAAATTATTTTATTGATTTTTTATGATCTCATTAAAATTATTAAGGATATTATTAAATCATTAGGATTTAACTGCATTAGCAGAATTTCATCCGAATGTAATATGAAGTCAGAACGAACAAGCCCTCTCATGCTATTAAAAAAAAGAGTTGACCCCTTATTACACTTCGCTTCAATTGAAGAAACGAGACGTATTTCGCTGCCTTTTCCCCGGGAAGATGGTGGAAACGTGGTGAATTTTTTGATTCGATGGTAAAGTCTTTATGCTGCTAAACAAATTTTCCAGTTTTTTCTCTTCTAACTCATATTGCTTGAACAAATTTAAAATTCATACTCTTTAAATTAATTTCTGTCCATTCAAATAATTGTGTAGAAGTCCACTGAATAAAAGTAATTTTTTAATATTAATGAGTTGCATCATAGATAGGTCCTTAAATTGACGAGTATATACTTTGAAATAGTGAAGTAATTAACAACACTTAATTACCGATTCTTAATTGTAATTGACCTTACTATCATCAAATATCTCAACCACTCGAAATATGATACTTCCCACCGATTTTACATAACACAAAATCCCTCAAAAATTTTTTTTTACGTTTCATGACTAGTAGCCACGAAAAAGGCAAAAAAAAATTTCAGTCCGTCAATCCGCCGTACGCCGTATGCCGTACGCCGTACGTCTACCGGTGTACGCAAAATTGTTTGAAGGCTCGTAGCACCCAAGCCCTTTGAGTTATTTAGTTGAATTTTTTTTCATGGGTAGACTGGGCATACCCCATTAAGTAGATACCTTTCGAGGGGTGGGAGTGTGAAGGGGGAGGTGGGGGAAACGTTTTAGACGGAAAATTTTGGTTTCTAGATCTCAGCAACCGCTTATGCTAGGAAGCTGAAACTTGGAATTTATATAGAGCTTCAATAGTGGACCCATTTGTAAAAAAATTGCCGATATGGTTGAAAGGGTGAAGGAGTAGGGGGAAAAAAATATGCATCCGAAACGCAAAAAAGCCGAGATTGAGACATTCTAAAATCCATATCTCCTAAACGGTTAATGTCACGAAATTAAAACTTAAGAAACATCTCTAGATATACTAGGAGAACAGATTGTGAATAAATTTTTTAGTGGGGGCAGTTTCGTACGGGGGTGGGGGGTGAACAACTTTAGATTGCGATATCTTACGAACCAATTGTACTAGATAAATAAAATTCGGTTTACGTATAAAGGTTGATAATTAAAGTTTGTTGAAAGTAAAATTTTTTAAGGGTGTGGTCGGGCATGAAAGTGGAGGGGATAAGAATTTTTCTAAAAAATCACGTCTCATATCTCAAGAACAATGTAAGATAGATGCTTAAAATTTTTACCAGAAGTAGACCTAACAGACCCCTAGTGGGATAAAATTTACGGTGAGGGTGTAGAGGGTGAGGGTGAAAAGGAAAAAGTTTCGATTTTTATATCTCGAGAACTTATAATGATAGAAATCTCAAACTTGGTATTTGGATAAAGCTATAGTAGAGGCATATTGGAAAATATAATTTTTTACAGGGGTAGTATGGAACGGGGGTGGGGGGTGTTTTTCCTATCTATAGAACGGATTATTCTACAAAGTTGAAACTTGGTATGAATATGTAAATTAACTAGAAAAGTAATTTAGATTAAAAAAAAATTTCAAATATCCATTGGTGTTTGAAAGGGGGCGAAAAAAATGATCAGTGAAAATGGAATGCATATATTTTCACGATTTTCGTCATATCTATTAAGTCTTCCTAAATATTGAATTCATTTTTATTCTACGGCTTCTTGATATAAATACCTAGAAAGTGTTTTCATGATTTTTTGAAATTAGACCCCTAAGGGGGTGTAAAGGGGTTGTATACTTTTTCACGAATTCTGTCATATCCCTCAGGTCTAATTAGATATCGACTAACTTTTCACTTTCACGGGCTTGCGTAATAATCCCCTATAACTTCTTTTTCTGTTTTTCCTTTTTCAGCCCCTAAGAGGGTATAAATGGGTTGAACACGTTTTTACGTCATTTCTTTTGATAAGAAATTAAATTGGTTTTTATATTCTCGTTCTGTCTTCATATTCATCTTTTAACTTCTTTCAGGATTTTTCGGTATTCAACCCCCACTCCAAGTGTGTGTAAGAAGATTGCATATGTTTTCACAGATTCCTAAATATTGCTAAGATCTGATAATATACCGAATTCATTTTTACTTCCTAAGCGCAAAAAAGTCAATTTCAGTATTTGTATATATTCAATCCTAAGGGGTGTATGGGATTGTATGCTTTTCAAAGCTTCGATATATTTCTAAGGTTTGATGAGATATTATATCGCTTTGCACTTCCACAGACTTTTTATATAATCACCTACAAACCCATTTCTCAATTTTTGGATATTCAACCCCCAAGGGTTTGTATATGTTTTCACAATTTTTGCCATTCCTTAGTTCTGATGAGATATAAAATTTCATGATTTTTCGAATTTCAAGATCCAAGGGGGTGTAAAGGGTTTGCTTACGTATTCACATATTTTTCAAAATCCCTCGTGTCTCATGAGATATCAAGTTGCTTCTTATGAAATCGTCTAAAAACCTGTTTCACAATTTTTTCGAAATTCAAACCCCAAGTGGAAGTAATGGGTTTGTATACGTTTTAACAATTCGTCATATCTCTTAATTCTGATAAGGCAACAAATTCGTTTTTACTTCTATGGGCTTTTAGTGTACATAATATACCGAAATTCTAATAGTCTACACGGGCTTTTTAAATATTGTTATGTTAAGAACAAAATTAGCTTTCCAAATTCGTCATAGTCTCGAAACAACTGATGATATACTCACTTTGACTGCTTCCGAACTTTGACCCGAAAAATAATAAAGTTTCGCCCAGACCATTGGCAGATTTTTTTAAATAATATTCTTTTAGTATTTTTTTGTAGCACGGACTTTTACCTTTAAAATTCGATAGATGAAAATCCTACGACGAAAATAGAGTTTTCTGTGAATTTTTAAGTAACTCGTTGTCTGCAAGTGGTGGAAATCTTTAAGGACCTGAAATTTCTTTGATACTATGTCTTTCGGGAAAATATTTTGCCTGTTGTATATAAGTATATTTTAATCTTTAGTTAAAATTTCTTCAAGATGGGAGGAGGTCATACAAAAAATTTAAGACTTATTGGGCGATTTTTCGTTAAATGACCAAGCTGTGCTATTTACTATTTCCAAGAGGTTAAGGAAGACCTAAAGAATGAATTTATTTATGAATTGTTATTCAACAATATAAATACACTACTCTATCATTAAAAACACAAAAATTTGTGATGTTACTCAAATTGTATTTATATTCCTAATAATTTTTTGAAATTTTCTGATGAGAAAAAAATTCTAGAGAATCGAATTTTATTCCTGAGATTTTGGGACTGTGTTGGCGTGACATACACACTACGGCATACTAACTGTCAGGATTTTTTTTTCAAATTTATTCAATTATTTTTGTTTAATAATATTTACGAGCTTCTAACGCAAATACTTTTCATTTTTACCGACACAACAGACACAATGTTTATTTCTATGCTGTCAAAATCTTGATATTTCATAGCTGGAATAGCAAAACGAAAAAAATTTATTTTCTTATGGAAATTATTATAATTATTTTCTCGACTTGTCAGGTTAAAGAACTAGCATGGGTTTAACCTAGCTTAATGCGTCTGTTAAAGCTAATAATAATAATACATTAATAATTTTTTCCCAAGGTAATTTAAGCATTTGTCATGTCTTATCGAAAGATTGACGTCTTTCAAGGGATTTTTTTTTAATATAAAAAATCGTGAGTCGATATTTTCTTCTTTGAAATCTCTCGATCCCATTTTCTACAAAATCATCCAATCTATTGTATTTATTTATTTTATTTTCTATTGCAATGGATAAGGATGAGTGATGCTCTAGACATTTCAATTTTCACCTTTAAATCTAACAACAGCATTCATCTCTTCAATCATTTTTCACATTATAATCTGGTTGCTTCTGTACAGAAATCCATCGTGATAAATAATTTTAAATTTGCATACCATCGATTTCAGAAGGTGAATGATGTTGCTCTAAGGAGATTTATCTATTGGTACTACGTAGTATGTCGCCTAGATACATACGTCATATGATATCTACCAAGTGCCAATATATAGGACAAGGCAGTTGGGAAAAGCTAATTTATATTCCGTGCATAATTTCCACTAAATCTGCATAAAGAATTTTACTTACCAAAAAAAAAAAAATGTGCCGAATACCCCAATCAGTCAACAGTGAATTGAATTTTCTCCGTAAGAAAAAAACATATGATAATCTAGTAACCCTTCGTTTTTTTCGCTAGTCTAAAAAAGTTACACTAAAATGATCCTACGTAGTTCTGGGTGGGCGGAAGCTACCGGAAAATTCATTTTAAAATCCACAAAATCAATGAAGCGTTCGCTTACGCTTAACGCAATTTATTGAGATTGGAAACGCACCTTTTATCTACTCGTATCAGTTTTCTAGGATACCATTCCATTTTCCTGAATTTTCTTTTTTCCACTATATGACCAGCACAGAAAAGTTTATCTGCTTTTTTCGGTGAAACGTTAATAATTCATAGGGCAGTATTTCCCTCTTACATTGCCCAATGAATTTCCTTGAGATTGGCGTGATAGATTTTCGCCAGGCTTGATGCTAGGTGTTAGTATAATAGAGTCGGATGTTAATGTTATGTTTTTATGTTTTTGTGGTCGTTTTGTCTAGTTTTCGCCATCAATGGGCAAACGATAGTGATCAAAAATTTATTCAGCCTTCAGAGTGTCTTTTAAGGGTTAAATCGAAGAACTGATGATAGTGGCATATGCCCGAAAATTTATGTAGCTTCACATACATGTACGTAATTGGTATGAGAATTGCTCAGTCAGGCGTAGCTTTTAATGTTATTCGGTTATTTACGAATCTTCATGCACTAATGGATCATTCGAAAAAAATTCCAAATTTTTTTTAAACTGGTGTCATTATGTATGTATGAGGTTTTTTGAGCCAAAGTGGATACCAGGCAATCACACAGGTAGTTTGTACATATGCGAGGAAACTAATTGGTATAATTTCGACGTGAATCAAGTTCGAATACTCAATTCTTGTAATAGCCCCTGGAAAAATGAGTAAATACAGGAAATTTTGCGTGATTTGATGAGAGTATATTATACTTATATCTACTCGTACATCGGTACATGCAATTTTTAAAAACCCTTTTCACGCACATTTGTTCTACTCCATCTTTGTACGCCAATGAAAATCTGAGCTTTGTTCACATATGTATAAAGTTCCAACTTTCTAGCATAAGCCCTTTCTGAGATATAAAAAACCACCTCAGTACCTCCCTACCTAACCCCCTAACTAACTCAACGTATAATCCTATACACAGAAACCAAATTTTATTAGCGTGGTCAATTTATAATTCGGAAGATATTGAAATCCAAAGTTTTGATTCCCCACCCTACACCTCCTTCCTGCTCCTAGTATACGTTAAGACAACCACAAAGTTTCAACTTTCTGACATCAACCTTTCAGGAAATATTAATTTTAGAATGTTTCAATTCCAGTTTTTGACTTTTCGAACGCATTGTTTTTCACCCACTCATACAACACTCAATCCCAATGCTGTATAAATCTTATGACATTGGCTTAATAGTTTTGCGAATATAGCACTAAAACGAAAAGTGGAGCATCTCTCCATAGTTTCCCCTAAATGTAATCCGCTTAAAATTAAACGTTTTGTTTATTCGCATTCAAATTTTGCACTTTTGGCACGCTTCTCGATTGCATTCACTACTCGTTTTATTCGTATTTATTAATCGCACTACTGGCAACGCGTTCCAATTTCATTTACTCCTCGGTCACTCGTATCGTTTTAAAAACTCTGCCAACAGTCTGGGCGCAACTTTATTATTTTATGGGTTGAAGTCCGAAACGCGTTTAATGCTGAGATGCTGTGTAGGTTATTATGCGGCTGACAACCTAAAATATAACGTTCCAAATAGCCTCCTACTTATTCCATAGGTTGTCAATGGCATAGTAAACTACAACACATCTCAGTATTAAACGCGTTTCGGACTTTAACCCAGAAAATAATAAAGTTGCGCCCAGAGTGTTGGCAGATTTTTTTTATCAATAGAAGATTCCATAGAAGTAAAAGCGAATTCGATCACATTAAGCCTAAGAGACTTTCGGAATCAGTGAAAATTTGAACAATACTTTACACCCCCAGGGGGTTTAATATTAAAAAATGCGTAAATGGGTTTTTTGTCCGACTATGTTTAAAGCTTTTAGAAGTTTAAGTCAATTCCAAATCTTAATAGACCTAAGAAATATATCGGAATTCGTGAATACGTACACAACCACTTTACACCCCGTTAGGGGTTGGATATCGAAAAATTTGGAAGAACGTTTCTAGTCGCTTATGTAAAGAGACCGCAAAAGTAAAATTGCTTCGATAGCTCGGCATGTCTAAAAGTTTTAACGAAATTCGTGAAAATGTGGATTCACGGACATTTTTTTTACTCAAGCTCTGAACGTCAATGAAAATTTGAACTTTTTTTTTACTTTAATTACTATAGTAATGCATTTACATATATGTACTAAGTTCCAACTTTCTAGCATAAACCTTTTCTGAGATATAAAAAACCACCACTAACTCCCATACCTTGGTACCCCTATTAAAAATTTCATTTTTCTAGGGTGTCTCTATAGTGGCTCCATATAATAATACATTTTTAGCTTTCTATTTATTACGGTGATCGAGAAAGAAAAATCAAAATGTCTAACTTTTCACCCCCTTTCACCATCAACCCTAATACCCACACCCCAAAATTTTTTTCCCAGCTAAAGGATTTCTGACCCCAACTCCTGTAAAATTTTCAAGATCATATCTGGTACGGTTTTTGAGATATAAAAATTACATTTTTTTAAAATACGCCCCCCCCCCTTTGGTGCTCCACCTCCCCCCTCAAAAAGTTTACTTTCAGTAGACTCCACTTATGATCCCATATACAGAAACTATATTTTGTTTTCCTGCTTTAATTAGTTCGGAAGATATTGTAATCCAAAGTTTTTCGCATCCCATCCCCACACCCCAGCACCGTTCATAAACATTTTAGCCCTTGTCTAATCTTGAAGTATCCTTAAAGACTACCACAAAGTTTCAACCTTCTGACATCAATCGTTCAGGAGATATGAATTTTAAAATGTTTCAATCCCGGCTTTCAAGCGTGTCGGACTCATTGTTTTTCCCCTCACTTCCACACCCCTGAACCCCTATCAGTCATTTTTTTTTGAAAATGGGTCCACTATCATAGTTTTACATAATTTCCAAGTTTCACCCTCCTAGCATTAGCGGTTCCTGAGATCTAGAAACCAAAACTCACACCCCCACCCTTCCAAAAGATACCAGTTGTAGGGGTTCCCCCAATCTACCTACCATAAAAATGTCAACTTAATATCTCCACGGGTTTGGAAGCTACGCGCCTTCAAACGATTTTGCGTACGGTGTACGGCGTCTACGGCGGACAGACGGACATTTTTTTTCCTTTTTTGGGGTTACTAGTCCTAAAACGTGAAAATATTAGGTTGCTGCAGATGATATGTCGTTTTTGGTAGTGCAATTTCAAACAACTGTAACTTTTATAAAACTTAATTTTAATAATCAAAATAGGCACCAGCACATGCATTACACTTCCTTCAACGAGATACAAATGCATTTATGGCAGTTTCGTAGAAGTCCGACGAGCGAAGATGGCTGATGGCTGCTTCATTATCGAATTGTTTGTTCGCCAAAAAATGATCCAAATGGTTAAAAAAGTTCATAGCCGGTTGGCGAAAGGTCTGGTGAGTATAGTGGATGAGGAAGAGTCTCATACTGCAACTCGTTTAATTTTTGGACCGTTGTTCTTGAAACATGAGGCCGTGCGTTGTCCTGAAGCAGTATAACTCCATCTCTGTTTACCAATCTAGCCCGTTGAACACGCAATTTCTGATGCATTTCATCGAGTTGGGCACAACACTTCTCTGCATTAATGGTTTCACCACGCTTCAAAAAGGAATAGTGAATAACTCCAGCTGCAGACCAAGAAACAGTCACCATTATCTTCTTCGGATGGAGGCCTGGTTTCGGCATGTGTTTTGGGGTCTCATCAGTATCCAGCCATTGTCCCGATCAGCGACGATTGTCGTACAGTATCCACTTTTCATCACATGTCACTATTCTGTTCAAAAACGGATCGTTTCTCTTCCGGGGGAGCAGGGAACTGCAAATTTCCAGTCGACGCGTCATGTTTGGCTCAGTAAGCTCATGCGGAACCCACTTATCAAGCTTTTTGATTTTTCCAAGCCGTTGCAAGTGCCGGCAAACTGTGGAATGGTGTTCGTCCAATTTCTTGCAATGTCCCTTACAGTTTTGCGTGAGTCAGATTCCACTAATAAATTCAGCTCGTCCTTGCCGATCGAAGGTCCTGGGTACCACTTAGCTCACTTTGAAGGGTCATATCTCCTGATTGGAATTTTTCGAACCATCGCTGTATGGTTCGTTTGTTTACCGTATCAGTTCCAAATGCCCTGTTGATATTTTCGTTGCGCTGTGGCCAAGTTTAAATTCATAAAGGAAAATTACCCGTTTTTGACTCGAATCCATTTTTTTCTTTTTTTTTCTGTCCGATCTTAATGAAGTCCAAAGCTGAAATGCCTCCATGAGTAAATATAGGGGTATTTATACTTCAATACCCAATACCACTTGTGCCACCTGGCGGCAGTTTGAGACATGAAAGTCGCAACTGACTTCACTTCATAGAGAAAAACGACATTTCATCTGCAGCAACCAATACAAAATTTCAGGATAGCAAATTTTTTTGAAATTTCAGCTCGATCACAATACTTTATTATTAAAAAATAATAAAGAACTGACTGTTGTCTCGCTTTCACAGCAGAAAAACTGATCCCGTGTATAAGCTTGTGCGGCGCTTATGTGTTGCATGTGTTGAAACGAAAGATTTCCGGCACATTCGTTAGGGTGTGTGGAACTCGCAAGAAGTAGGGTCACTATATACACAACACTCTCTACCTAGGGTTTGGCAGATACGTCTAATTCGGTCGTTTCTGTACTAGAAATTGTAATTTAACCTCACAAAAATCGCCTGTTTATGTACTAGTTCGCCTGTTTTTGTACTACTGGGAATTGCTATCAAATTGCGTTTTTGAAGTGTGTTAGTGCGAATATGTGAAGAGTCGGAAAAACAGCTGTCGGTTCCCTTCCACAATTCTAGTACGTGTTTTTCTTTGATATGGAAGTGTGTGTGCGCGAAATTGTGGTTTTCAATGGAAAATTTCCCTATTTCTTTAATTTCTTCTATGGAAATTTACAATTTTGCAGCGAAAAGTCAATCATTTCGAATGTTTATAAAGCGAAATCCCATAAACATGGAAAAAATTTAAATTTACTGGTTTTACACCTTGGTACGCATCTGCCAAACCCCTCTTAGAGGCTGTTTTGGTGTGAGTGTGTATACAGTAACCCTAGCAAGAAGTATTTATTGCGCGAGAGAAGTTACAAGAGATTTCTATGCCATTCTGGGTATTGGAAGGTTGTTTGGAAACTGTCGTCGATTTTTTGACCTCGTTCCCTTTGAGATTCAAAGTTAATTTTTTCATATATTTTGAAAAACAAGCCTATTATCCAGATTGATAAAATAAATAAATATAAAATCTGCGAACTGCCTGGGTGCAACTTTATAATTTTTTGGGTAGAAGTCCGGAACGGGTTTAATGCTGAGGAGCAGTGCAGGTTACTATGTGACTGACAATCTAAAGTAAAAACAGAAGACCATTTGGAACCCTAACGCTATTATCTCGCCCTTCTAGCATAAGCGATTTCTCACCTCCCCCTCCCTCGATTTTTCGGTTAACTAGTCCTTAAACGTGAAAATACAAAATTTCAGGGTAACAAATTTTTTTGAAATTTCACATCGATTTTTGAGTTCAAATTAAGGTCGAGTTAAAATTAAGGTCGATTTCATTAGTCAGCGAAATTTCTGTACTCCTTCTGGTACCTGTTGTACAAAAATTCCTTAAAACACGTGTTAGAATTTTGAAATTTTATACACAATAATTGTTCAATTATAAAGAAAATAGAGTGGGTCCTTCCCCCAACCCCCCCACGCCCTCCCCGATGTAAAAGTTCCTAAAGAATTTTTAATTTTTTAATTTTACAAAAGTTTCTGGTACTTAATTAGATACGTGATTATTTTCCGTTTACTTTTTTCAGACGATAGTGCTTCAAAAAGGACGATTTACATTTGCACGCCTCATTCTTCTTTATCACCGACTTCAATATTAATCGCAGTTCGGTATTTCACCGTGACTGCGGTATGTTTAATTGTAAGGTCAAATTCGTTTATAATTTCAAAATAACTCGAATCATAATATCGAATTTGTAGCCATATTAAACCAGTTGGACAATACACGCGTTTCTAATAATTGCCCAATAATAATTGCTATAAATAACTTCCATCTAATTTCCAATAAAGACACAATGAAGATAAAAGTATCAACGATAATTTCTGGGAATTGTCGTACCCGTCCGTATCAAATGCGTGTCATATGCACACCAACAAATATGAATTCTTGTAAATAGTTGGGATCCGAGATAAGGAGTCATTTGTGATAGCATAATTTATTAACAATACAGTGGTTGAATATTTAAACGCAGAATCAGCGTGGTATTTATCTGTTAAGATATTTACCTTTTCCTTGGTATTCACTTTAAAAAAATTCTGAATACCACCTGCTGAAAACGGGTATGAAATTCCAAACAAAGTCGAAACCACAGCAGGAATACACAAAATTATCGAGGGTAAATTCTAGTAATAGTGGTGAATTCGCTGAAAGGGATGTAAAGAGAAAATCTGTCTATCTGTCTACACTTAAAAACGTTTGAAAGAGTTAACCTGAGCTTACCTTCAGTTTTTAATTAAAAACGAAGTATTCGCTTCAACGTTATAGCACCTGGAGTTCACTCATTACACACACAGAACGTACACCACCTATTTCGCGTAATTGTCCGTGACATTGGCCTCACCGAGATTAGACCGTCAGATAACAGCTTACAAAGCGTTTTAAGCTATTAATTCGTAGAGAAACCAGAAACGTTATTTTACAAGTACTACCCGAACACATTGTAGTGACGAGCAGAAAATATCGAAATACAGCCTAGCGGAAAATCCATCATATCGAATTCGGGGAATCCCAAAGATTTGTAGTTAGTCGCACGACAGAAATTCCAAAAATACCCTCTCACGAACAAAAACACTGCGAAACTGAATCCGCTTCAAGGGAATTGTGTATGCAATCACGGTAAAGGTGTAGGTGCGCGAATCAACATATACACACCACCACATCGTCAGGTCGGAGTCCGTAAAAAGCTGAAACCGCTCCTCGCATCTTCCGACACGACCTCTCCGTCATATATCAGAGCTAAGTTAGTATCGAAGGATACGAGCGTAAAAGCTCGAAAACGTCCTCTGACTGCTCCGTCGAACAAAAAAAAATCCATCCATGTCGAGTCCTTGGAGGTCGAACACTTTCCCAATGTCCACATACATTTCGAGTGAAGTTATGACCAACATAAAAAACAACCCTCTGAACGCCTGATATAACCTAAAAATTACATTCGCCCAGGTATGACCTTACCCGTCCCAGACACGTACACTATGCCCACTCACCCCCTTCTGACATTTGCGGATTTCTCCATAATCACTAATCGTAGAACAGCCATCAGATTGATCTCAGGATAATCCGATGAAGGCTGAAGACTTAAGGGACCACACGTCTATTAACCTATACACTGGCAACACTATCATACTACGATCCAAAAAGGATAACGACCAAAAGGAATCTGTTGCTTGTCGCACACTACGCTACTTGCGTTATTTTATAGGATACACCAGCGTGTACGGAATAATGGGAGCAAAGCTGCAAAGGAAGCGTACAAGGAAAAGCTCCATCTGGGGACGTATTCTCGGATTTTACATGTAAGGACACTCGGCAGGACCTACGTCACACGCAATTCGCACAACAGAAGCGCTGAGATTGCAGTTCGTGCGGACTTATTGTTGTGCTCCAAGAAAGACAGCAATCTGCTACGACTATAAGGAGTCTCAGCTCGAGAGAACGGTTGACAGAATTAGAAGGACTCTGCCGTTCTGTAAGTGTTCATTGATTTTTTAGTCTATTTTTCTAATAATAAAAGAGATTGACCGAAAAATCTAATAAGAAATGCTTTTTCTCAACGATATTTTACCGCGCTTTAAGGGTAGAAAAATTTAAGAAGGCGGGATGACTGTATGACCTTAATGGCCAACCTCAATATGAAGATAATGGTCACTAAGTGCAAGAGTGGGGCCGTGGTAGGTAAATGCTAACGCACCGGATAATAATCCTGGAAATAGGGAGTTTGAATCGACACCTTTATATGAGTTTTTTGTTTTGTTGTAAAATATCCACAGAAGTAAGCAGCACGGAGTAACATCGAAATATAGTTGAGTCCGATCCAACCGACCTTCAGAAACTACAGGAGGACCGTCTGGGTCAAATATAGAGGAACCCTTAGTTTACTCCCACTCCCCCCCCCCCCCCACACTCACCGGCACTCCAACCGAGTAGGTCAATTGACCATGATGGTCTGGTTACCACCCTGATGCTCACCCTAAACGAGGTATTTTCGAACTCATGCCCTGAACGCAGCATACCCCGTATATTTTTAGAAGAAGTCGTTGAATCGGTCAAAAGGTCTTATTAACTCGTCTTGTATTGTACCTGATTCACAAACATTCGAAATGATCGGTTCTCGGTGGTCGGTATTCGAAGGCAGTGAATGATTAGATTGTAGACACTTCAGGGGAATAATACGCCACGAATCGTGTACTCGATGGTTAGTTAGTTGGTCGGCTTTAAGAATATCAAATGAAAATGAAGCATATGATTTCGAGAAAATCGAACCGTTCAAATGATTTCATATTTCAAATTTTACTGCCTTCGACCACCGATCATCGAGGACCGACCGACCGATGAAAAGTTGATTGGTAGGTTGGTTTAAGTGGCAGCCCTGTCCTCTGGACAAGCTCAATTAGCTCAATGGCCGTTTTGGAACCACAAATTCGTATTAAACCCGGATGTTAGGGGTTGTTGTAACTGGGGAATTTAAAAGATGAGTGTAAGGAAAATTGATCTTTATAATCATCCTGTGCTGTTTAGGAAGAGTAATAACTCTCCAATTTTTTTCCTCGAAATCTCCATCAGGTTCGCATAGAAGGGTTTGCCTAGTGCGCGCTCTCGGCCTCTAGCTAAAGCCGGACATTCGCAAACTCTCGCTCATTAGTGTCCTGGCATTGTGTGCATTGAACGGAATGCCCCATTTGGCTGCATGATTCCCAATCGGCCAGTGACCTGTACTAATCGCTGTGATTCTGGAGATGTCTGCCAGGGTCTAGTATAGAAGTTCGTCTGACTTGGTTCGGTTGTAAGATGGCCACATCTTCCTAGATATGGCGCAGGTGGTTGTTAGGCTTTTCCATCTGGAGTTAGCCGCTGCTTGGAAGTGGGAGAGTATGTCCCCCTTGACAACTCCTAAAGGAACGTAAACTAGTTCTGCAAGACAGAGCGCAGCCCTGCCTGGCCAGTTCATCAGCCCGCTCATTTCACACTATATCTCTATGCCCCGGAACCCAGAGCACAGTAACATTGAGCCGCTCTGCTAAACCGGCTAGTTCGTTGCGGCATTGCTGTACTAGTTTAGAGGAGATGGTAGCCGAATCTAGTGCTTTTATTGCAGCTTGGCTATCGGTGAAAATAACGATGTTGCATTTTGGCGATAGGTTAAGTTAGGTTACAGTGGCAGCCAAGAGCCTCACATAGACCCACTAGGGTCCATAGTGATACCACTAAAAACAGGAGACCCAATGTACCTATGATAGTTGCGCTTGCGTTTCGATCTGTACTGAGGCTCCTCGTTTAATTCAAAGGTCCCTGTTACCGTAGCAAAGTTTAGCAGGCTCTGCATGCTGTTAAATGAGACTTCTCTAAGATTTGTGAAGGTCGGTGCACCAAGAGCCTTCACCCGTCTCCTAGCAAGAGCTGGGCAATCGCACAGGAGAAGTTCTAGCGTTTCCCGTTCCCCGGGTAGTTTACAGTTCCTGCAGAGATCATTAGTAATTAGCCCCATTCTGTATGCATGCGCCCCAATCAAAACTTTGGCGATAAGTCGTGTTTTAATGTCCGACAAACCTCACGGATCCCCAGTATCTCCGCCTGGAAGACGCTAGCGTGGTCCAGTATACGGTAGGACTTAGCGACATTATGTATATCTGAGAATATTCCTGCCCGACCCCGCACTCTATTTTCGAACCGTCGGTATATATTATCGTGTCGAAGTCTGTTTCCACCCCACCGTTCTTCCACTCCTCTCTAGTTGGGAAACCAACAGAGAAGCCTTTCGTGACCGATGAAAAGTCGAATGTGCGGCTCTCAACATCAGGTTACGATATGTGTCAAATAGAATATTAGTGACCGATTGATCGACTTGTTCTAATTCGTATGACTCGAGTTAATTCGGTTATAGTACAGACCCGGTCATTTCGACCGAATCGTTCACGACCGACCCATCACTAAGTCCAGCATCATCCCCGGGGAGAAAATGAATGAACGCCGGTGAACTAGCTGGCACTCACACCTCCATCAAGTAAATGAATCATTTACGATAAATTTATAGTAATGACAAAAACCGCCAAAAAGCACATATGGAAGCTGTTGATTTTGATGCGGTACTTTCTCTAGCCAGGCAATGCATTCAGAGGAAAGCTACAAGTATCTCGGCTAAAACTTGAACAATTCGAAAGTTTAACTGAAATAAGTGCTGCCAATAGTGTCAATTACAAAAGGACCAGTGGTAGTAAAGTGCCAGCACAGATAGACAAAGTGCACGAGAGCATTTCGTTTCAACTAATCTAGACTTAACAAAATTGTAATAGAAGCGTGATAATACCAAGGACTCGAGGGAGTACGAGCACAGACAATATAATACCCGGAAATTTGTTCTAGTGCCGGAAGCTTGAGAAAGATATTACTTCGAAGAATGTCATTAAAGTGTGAATTTAAAAAAATCCAAGAATTTAATTTTTTACGGTGTAAATAGGCAATTTACGAGCACAGATCATGGGAACATAAAAAAAACTGAAATGTGAGCAAATGTGGAACTGAAATTGACTAGTTGAAGCGATCGTTAGCTACTGAGAGTTCTACAGGTGAGGAACTTGCACTAGAATATCCAGTTGAAGCTGTATTAGACTTTGTCTGGAATTGAGCTGCTTCGTAACAAATTTATGTTTCTGACACATAAGAAGGAGTATCATATAATTTTTGTAGTGGTTATATGTGCTCTTACACGAACGATTAAAATTGCTTAATTTGGAGCAATATTCGTCAATTTTGACGTCACGAAAATATAAAGCAACACACAGCAACAATAGCAACAGGCGATGTGGATCAACTTTTCATCAACTCGTTCCTGAATTGTGAGCAGTGGCGGTCATAGATACACTTAATAACGTATAATGCACTTAATAAAGTATAATGCAATTAAATCGGATTCCACCTTATGTCTTTCTTTAATCCTTCTTTTGTCTTTGTCTCCTGATTAAAAAGAAGACTGTGTCTAATTAAAAATATTTCAATCGAAAAGTAATAAAATTTCGAATATAAATATATATATAATCAATCGTTGGGTTGTGATGTGTTCTGTTAAGGAAGTAGCTTTTACTGTTTGAAACTAATTTTGAAAAATTTGGATTTGGATTATACTTGGACAATTGTCATTATGTGCGTCCTAATCCTAGATTAAAACGTAAGTTGTGGTAAATGCAGCGAAACAAAATATCATTGCTGTCCAGGTCATTTTGAGTGGATTTTGAACTATGTTTTCAAAAAACCTAGTCACCAGAGCAGATATAAAACTTATTCAAATTTATCGGTAATCCAGTAATCTTAATAGCTTTGTCGAAATCACCAACATTTAAATCGAAAAAGATGATGTTTTACATTTAATCACTAATCCGTCAAAGTTTTTGAAATCGTACTTGATGAAGGACTTTCTGAACCGTTTTCTCTTTCTATAATATAATATTGAGCATTAGAAATCAGATCATTTTGCAGACGATACTAACTTCGTATTATTAACCATTATAAAAATACGGTCGAAACCGATTGAATATGAAAATCTTCACTTTCTCATTACGACCACTAGATGTTATTTCCCATGGTACATAACCTATATATTTAAAACTACAACCATCTACAGAATAATATTATTTGGCCGTTTTGTCAATACATCGGGACCCATTTTTCGGAATCTAAATTTTTTTTTTCTGTTCGGGGTGAAACTTAAAACATATATTTTTTACACTAATTAGAATCATTATAAGAGGTACCGCGAAAAAAATCCTCAATACAAATAATAGTCACTGAACAGCCATCAAATTATCTGTCACCACAACTACCTGTATAAAATATTACAAAATTTCAAATTGCATGATAATGCAAGCTTTCGACTCTTGTTCATTCAATTTCAATTTCCTCGTTTCCAAATGTTAACTCTTACAAAATAAATTAAAAATTTTATCATCAGAGTCGTTGTCAAACAAATGTCTTCAGAGCGTTGTAAACACTTTTCGAGATTTCAAAATCTACTTGCCAAAATCTTGCGATGTAAATCAGGTATAAGATACTGCTTATGAAGTTATTATAATTGAAAATAGTTTTAGAGAATTTCCGAGTTTGGTTTTTTAAATTTTTGAATTAAAAGAGTAGGTTAGGTTAGGTTAAGGTGGCAGTCATCTTAACTATAGATCGACTCAATAAGGAGACGTGAATATGTATATATACCTAATAAATAACATTGACATAAAATATTTCTTTCGTAGATTTTAAGTATTGTAGGATAACTTAATAATTGGGGTGATCAATTCTTCGTCGGGCTTGAAGTTTTTAGATTATGAGATATAAAGTTCGGATTTTAATGCCCAATATTGAGTTTCATCAAATATGTATGATAGTAGAACCAATAAGAATTAAATACACTACTTTTCTAGTGGTCTCAAAAAACAGCTAATTTGCACCCAAAAATTTCAAACTGGATTTAGCTGTTTGGGCTTCTAAATTTTGCCGAAATCGAGATCGACATCGACTTCTACTGAAATCGAAAATTATGTTCACCAAGCTTTGAAATCAATTAATTTTATTTTCTAGCTCCTACCCGTGCTATTCAATTTTCCATTGCTTGAGGAATTACAATCATACAACACAGGTTAAAATTTTTGATATCATACAATCAGTTGATAAATTGAGCGATGTTAAAGAAATCCCTTCAGAGCAATGTTAATACTTTTTAATATTCTGAAATTCCTTCATCCACGCTGCATTAACGGATAGCTACCTCACCTATTTTCTCTACAGTATCTACTGAACTTCAATGGCCCCCCCCCTTGAACAAGCAATATGACCGCCACTGATTGTGAGTAGCGATAATGACCAATATCTAGCAATTCGGCAATAAGGGCTTACACGCAGGGCCGGATTCCCCATAGGACTAAAAGGTTCTGTAGCACACGGCCTCCAAATTTTAAGGGGCCCCCAGCAAATTTCACTGGGACCAGAAATTTTCATATATTGAATACAATAGAATTAAATCCTGTTGAGTTGCCGCTGGGCGAGATTTGGGTTCCCTGCTGGGCGTTGCGAGTGCGTTCACAAGTCAGCACTTCGCTGACATTTGAGCGCACCCGCAACTGCCGCCAATCAAACACCGGACGCGGGAGGACCGTTAGGTGATAGAGGCCGGCATGGATTTTTGAGGTTATGACAACTCTTAGTAATTTGGCGTGTGATAGCACCCAAAATCAGATAACGGAAAATGAAGCAAATGGCATTCTGAATAAAATGAAAGAATTCGATACTGGTGTAATGGTTATTTTTTGGAACAAAATTTTAGAACGCTTCCATGCAACTAGCGAATCGCTTCAGAGCGGTGATATTGATTTACTGACTGTATGTCAACTATATAGGTCTTTGTCAGGTATCCTGAATAAATATCGAGATTGTTTTAATAATATAGAGGCCGAAGCAAAGCAACTTGTGGATGATCATCAATATAGAGAATATAATAGAAGAACAAGAAAAAGAGCACGTTTTTTTGATGAAGGCGATGCAATAGAAACGGAATTTTCTACACGTGAAAAATTTCGCGTAGAAACCTTTCTGCCGATAATCGACTGTCTGTATCAGGAATTAGAGAAGAGATGCGCAGCGTTCAACAGCATTGAAAATTTATTTGGATTTTAAATTCAAGATAAATGTAAAGCTCTTATAAGTGCATATCCCAATGATTTGAAGATTGGTTTCGTTTATGAATTCTTACAATTTTCTGAAATTGTTAAGAACGAAAATATTGCAAAAAATAAGCTCGCACGTATGAGCGAATTACTTGAGGACAGTAGTTCAATTCTTCGCACGATTCCAAACGTAAGGATTTCTTGCCGAATATATTTAACTATACCTGCAACAAATTGTGAAGGGGAAAGATCCCTCTCTACTTTAGCAAGGATTAAAAACTATTTGCGTAATACAATTGGCGAAAATCGTTTGAACTCACTTTCTCTAATGTCAATAGAGTTTGACGTACTAAAATCGATTGACTTTAATGAAATAATAAATGATTTCGCTAAAAGTAAAGCACGAAATATTCCCATATTTTTAAAAGGAGCTAAGATGAGTAAGCAATTAAGGAATTGATAAATGTTTCAAACTTTTCAAAATTCTTCTATTGTCTTCATGATTCGAGATCATCTGGTTCAGTTCAAAATCCACTTTTATCATATAAGGCTGCCCTGATGATACACTTCCCAAAAAGTAAGTAAAATCCGTTTTGCTCTCCACTTCGAAGAAAAGAGGCAATGAGCAGCTATCTATCGTGAGGGAGAAGGTGATATTTTGATGTTTATTTAAATAAGTTCGCTGCCAGTGAAATAATTGAAGATCTTTTAATTTAGACAAATGCAATGGATCCAAAGCTTTCTGAAATTTACAGTGCAGTACCAGCAACTTGACAATATTAAATACGTACCTGGCCTTAAAGTTGTTTGTCGGTTAAGTTGCTGGTTTAGGTTTAAACCTGAACCTAAACCAGCAACTTAACCGACAAATAACATTAAGGCCAGGTACGTATTTTATATTGTCATAGTTATAATAGAATCCTTGGAAAAAAATTAATTATTGAAAATAGTGGGATCCTCTAAAAAATAATGAAGTATGTGAAATAAATGAGAGTCTGGCAAAGTTTTTGCAGTTGTGGTATTGGCACGCAATGGAAGAAAGCTAATATCTTTGGTGAACAAACATTTTTTTTGTGTTTGTATCATATAAACAAAAAAATTTTTTTCAAATACTTTTCCGATTAGGAAAAAAATTAGAAAAAATCATAGGCCTTAATTGTTAGGGGCCCCAAAAGTGAAATAGCCCCAGGCCCCCTCATAGGTAAATCAGGCCCTTCTTACACGAGCAATTCAGTTTATGAACAACACGAAAACAAACTTGACAAACAAATCTAAAATTTAAAATAATACTTGGAAAGCCATTATAACGCGAAACTTGTCAAATAAATACGAAATTCAAAAGAAAACTTGAAAATTGAATCACCGAACGAGGACGATTGCTTGGAATTTTCCAAGTCAGTGGAAATACAGCAACTATCGAGCAAGCAATATCAGCAATCTATAAAAACATAGCCACATTGCCGAAATATTGCCGCAACTAGCATGATATTGCCCTGTATTGCTCCATTAATCGCTCCATTAGTTTTGGCAATAGTCGTTAAGGAAATGAGTAAAATATTATTCGTATTTCTTTTGTTTCATTTTCACTGCAGCCATCCATTGAACCTGGAATGAATTATTTTTCTCGTGGTAAAAATAACATAGAACCATACCCGGGTTCTTGTGTTTTTGTTTTTCGGTAAAGTGTACCACATGTTATCCACATGTGAATCTGTACGGAATAGATTGTTGCAGATACATATATCCGCTCATTTTAACACTGCACCTGAGTCTCAGCAAATCTTGCCTTTAAATACTGAAATATTGTACAGAATTCTATCCTTTAATCAACTTTTTTTTTAATAATCATATGCAGAGACAATTAAAACTTTATTATTAAAAAATAAAATTGTAAAAAAAATCCTTTATCTTTAGATATAAGTTTTCAGCACCAGATTAAATTTAAAAGGAAAATCCTGACACGGATTCTGGTTAATAACCATCGATATCTTGCGGTGTGTTGGCATTAAGGTCATTAAACATACTCGTCTTCATCTTCTTTCTTAGGTAATGCGTTTACCTTAATTTTAACCTTACATGCGATACAAAAGCATGTGTAACAAGAATAAATCTATCCTGAAAAAAAATCTTCACATAATAAAAAATCCAAACAACAGAATATTTTTAGCAACAAATTAAATTTAATTTTTATTTTATTATTAATTTTTTTTCATTTATTTTCAAATTTTGTCCATCAACCAGGATTACATTTTACATAATAATAATAATTTTCATATCAATTTGTTTTGGTTTGTTGTTTTTTTTCGATTTTTTTTTTTTGTATTTTTCTTTCTTTCTGTTTTATCTCATTAATTTAATTAATTTATTTACTTATTCACTTAAATTTCTATTATATACTTCACAATAATAATAATCCAATTCGACCCGATAATTCCACATGTATCAAATATTTCGACCATACTTTCATTTTTTTTTAAACATACTTTGTTGCTGTGGTTAGTGTTGCCAACAAAAATACATTTAAAAATAAAACATTCTACTTTCATCGTTTTAAGGTAATTTTACTTGTTTTTGGTTTAAGATGTTTTAGAATTCCATCAAAATAAAATTGAATAAATTGTTTATAATTTTATTTCGGGTTTTTGGATTATAAATTATTAATAATAATATTGAACTAAATGTAATAATTTTTGAAAAATTATTACACATTCCTAATTTGTTTAGAATAATAATAAATATTACAAATGATAAAAGTTAATCTTTTTTTTTTCAATGTAACTTAATTTTATTTTGTTTCTTCGGGTTTTATTTTTCGAAATGTTTACGATTTTTATTCATTAGCCAGTCATGCGCTCGTCCACATCAAATTAATTTATGTACCCTTTTCGAGTCGATTTTCTTTTTAATATTAAATATTTTAATATACATAATAATGTGTATGTAAATATATTTTATTTTGTATTCAACTAAATTTAAATTATAATTCACCTGGATTCAATTTTCTGAAGAGTTTTTTTTTTGTCTCCATTTTTATCTCGGAAATATAATTTCAGTATGTTAGGTTTTGTTTTTATGTATTTAAAATGTTACTGCTGCTAAAGATATAATATTTTTTTGGTTTGTAATAATCGTACATTGAAG
This sequence comes from Beris morrisii, assembly GCA_951812415.1. NCBI lineage: Eukaryota > Metazoa > Arthropoda > Insecta > Diptera > Stratiomyidae > Beris > Beris morrisii. The sequence goes on from OX638311.1 coordinate 25,992,243, forward strand.
TTGTGCTCTTAGAAAGATGAAATTTCTATTTGACTCGCTTTGTACGAAGTTGGGTATGATTTATGACATTATTTTTTCATGTTGTTTTGAACAAAAGAAAGTCTTATAGAAATTTCATCTTTAGTTTTCTATTTTATTAATATTATTATTCAAGTAACTGGTACTATGTAATATTTTTTTTATATATATAATAATTTAAAATCACAGACATAATATGTTTTCTATACATATCTTATTCTTTTCTTTATAGAATTAAATACGTAAATAAAATGTTATTTCAAATTTAAATTAATTTTTGTTTTTTTTTTACATAAAAGAAAATAAAAGACCATCGAATATGGCTTTGCCATACATTTTCCTGAATTTGAGTGTTCAGTCAATCAAAACGTTCGACAATCTCGTGAAATTAATGCTTAAATAAACAGTAATTTTAATAATATGCTTCATTTTATATTTAAATAAGTTTCATTATTATTTCATCCGAAATATTTCTGCTTTTTCTTCGACGGCAGTCAGTTCAGAACGTCAACTGGTTTCGTCAAAACTACATTGAAATGCAAAAAATAAACAAGTTAACTAAAATTTCCAACTAAATATTGCACTTTAAATCCATTAAATCCGAATAAGTAACTTATTTATCGTTTCCATTTATTTTTGTTTAATTATATTACACCGAATATTAATTACGTATTCATGAATTGTGTACTTTCTTTTTTTTATCAGTTGCTATCTTTTCATCAGTGTACAGAGTTTTCCTAAAGTTAAAGAAATTTTGAAAACAAAATTTAAAAATGTAATGAGGTTCTTAGCTTTTAACACTAAAACCGAAATGTTTATCCGAAAATGTTTAATATTAGTTTAATTTTGCCTTAATTTTAGTTCCAAACATAAAACCCTGAAATTTTGTACTTTGCAAAAGATATTGCGTATCATTTTATAACTCTTATATACCTTATATGAATTTTGAATTTAGGTTTTAAATTTTAATTCCTTTTTACATTCATTAATTGTTCTTTTAATCTTCTTTATATTTTAATTTGTACTTTTTTGATGGTGTTCCGAAAGAAATTGTTGTGATATATCTATTTTGTTATAAATATCATTTTTTTATATTTAATTTATTCCAAAAATTATATTTTTTTTTTAAATTTAAGTTTACACCGCATTTAATGTTTTTTGTATTAAAAATGTATCTTGGCTGTAAAAATATGTTTTCAATTGTAATGCTTCATTTTTTCGTTTGCCGTGATATTACAGCCAATGTAAGTAGGTATTTAAGGTAAAGACAGGTATACATCAATTTGTTTTACACCGAATGTTTTTTAAGAGTTTATTTTGTATGTTAAACTCTTGTTTTTATTTAGATTTTTTTGAAAGAAATTAAATTAATCTCAGTTGATTGAAAAGAAGCAATGAAAATGATTTAAATTATATTTAATAAAGGATTTATCTAAATAATTAATTATGTTTTTTTATTTAATCGAAAATTTACATTAATTTTTAATCTAAGTATACTTTTATGCTTAATTTTTAATTCTTAAGAATAATTTATGTTTTATTTCTGTTCTGAACTGTTTTTCCAACTTATTTCCTAAAAAGTTAATTTTTATAATTTTTTTTCTTAAAATTAAATTTATTTACACTCAGAGTATACGTATTTTTTCAAAATGTTTTATTTTTTTTATGTAGTTTATTGTAATCAGTAGCATATCGGAAATGAAATAATTAAATAAATAAAAATAAAACCGAAAAGAAATCATAATTTCGAACAAAATATAATTGTATATTATAAAAAACAAAACTATTTGATGAGAGTTTATTGGACGGGTTTTTCTTTCGTATATATATACGCCTTTTACTAATCTCTACAATATTGTATAGAAAGGCGTAACATATTTAAGATTTTTAATATTATTTTAAATTCATTCATCTTCCATTCAGTAATCAATCATTTCTTGAAAATATTTGAAGTCTTTCTGATATTTACACAGTTATATAAATAACTATTTTAAAATATAACTTCACACCTTGTACTCTGTGAAGCTTTACTTCTGGTAGACAAGCAAACTGAAAAAAAATAATAATAAGTTTTATACAGCGAAATTAAACAATTTTAATACAAGCATACCGACTTTGTTTTGTTAGTTGTATACTTAAATTTAAAACTGATTCAAACATGCATCACACGACTTATATTTATTTATTTTTAACAAATTTTTAAGCTCAATTAGTCAGTAATGTTGTGAGGAAATTGTTCGGTTTTTGTTGCTTTAAAAAGTAACATCATGTATTTTGTAATTGGAACAATTGTATATATTTCACGTTGATTGCTCTGATTTCATGTTGTGATGTTTATGAAATGATAAAGGAAGTTAACTATTTCTATGAACAATGTAATTTAGTAGTGGTTTCGGTAGATATTGCAGTGATTTATTTATCTATTGTGCTTATAAGTTGGAAACACTGTATGATTTTGGGAATATTGGGTTTAACATGATTAGAAAACAGAGCGCATAATAAATAATAAAAAATTAAAAAAATGTTTAAATCATTATACAAATTTGAAGCATTTATTTCAACGAAATGTACCTGGATCACTTTCATTCTAGTCATGTGTGTGTGAAATTGGAAGAAATTCTTGAAGAAGCCCATTGTACCACCCTGTTTCGTTGCTAAACTCAAAGTTGCTTCTTCTACAAGCCAGTAATAGTTCCCAATTCATACCTTGACTAGGTACAAGCTTATGAGTTCTTTGTCCAAGAATGAAATCTAAGGGCTTTGAAGCTTCGTCACTTTTTTTTTGCTGGTTCGATACCTTTGTCAAAATTTTGGCCTGGTTATATTGAGAGCAATGAGTCCTAAATCTTTCTTCCCTTCGCCTTCTAATGAACTGCACGTCTTGACTAGGATCCAAATATGTGAGCTCCTTGCACTTGTCGAAATAAATCGTCGACATTTTTTGGGGATTGGCATGACTATCAAATCTATATTTTCTCCAAGTTTAAACTTTCTAGCGTAAGTTGTTTTTGTGTAAACCAAAGTTCTAAAACTTCAGCTCCCACAACCCTTCCCGCCAGAAGTTCTAGACAAAAAAACCTCTACCCAAATTGGAAGAACTGACCACTTGAAAGTTCTCAAGCTATGGGTTCCTAAAACAATTGCTAAAACTGTTAAAAATTGCAATTTGAACCAATATTGTTAACCAAAACTAAATTTCGATTCAAATTGTTTTCTCGTAGGACTCGGCTTCATTTCTCTTTTGTTTGCTCCAAACTTACTAAGGTGGCTCGCTAGAAACAAATATTAATGAACTAGAAATATCATCGATGAATTTTTTCCGTGCCACTAAAGGACCTATCAAAATGGATTTTCAAAAAATCCTAAAGCCTAAATCAAAAGCCCTACGTTGGGCGCCATTTGATCACAATACCAGTTAAAACATTGTTCGTCTTGGTTTCATGCACAAACATTGCCATTACGAAACATTTATCGGAACGTTTCCCTTTTTGTATGATTTTTGATAGACCCTCATGTAAAGCCCTACGCTGGACGCCATTTGTTTAACAACTCAGCTGGGTGAGGTAAAATATTTTTCGCCTTGGTTTCCTGCCAAACATTGCCAATATGAAATGGTCTATCCAAACGGTTACCATATTTTTAAGATTTAAAAAAACGGTCATACAAAAGCCCTACGCTGGGCGCCAGTTTTTTACATATTAGCTTGGTGAGGTAAAACGTTGTTCGCCTTGGTTTCTTGCCAAACATTTCTAACTACTCCAATATTACCATTAACACATTATCGATCCCAACGTTCTTCACAAGCAAAAAATCCAATATTAAATTTCACAATGCCATTGACAAAAATTTGCAGGACTAAATACCATTTCTAGAGAAATGTCGAAGGCCAGTAGTCTCAACATAGTGTAGTGAATCCACATATTGCAGCCTCGAAACTCCTTCTGTGGCCTATAGACGAAGAAGGTTTTGGAAGCAGTTTGAACAAGACTACACACCAGATTAAGATAATATACAGATGGTAGACGTATTTCTGAAACAGGATTAATCGGGATCATTTGCAAGTTTGAACCGCTAAAGAATGGAACTCGTAATTTTTGGCTTAGATTTACATCTTAATGGAGACCACCCAAATTCTACATCAGCAGTTTTGGACTTACAGTAATATACACATGTTTACTTCAACATTCAAACTGCCAAAAACAGTCAGTCTTTCCATAACCCTTTTTTATTATTGATTCCGCCGTTATACAGGTTATTCGAAACCTATTCTTCTTAGGCAATGAAGTATGGAAGGAAATTGGGTACGAAAATGGATGACGCAAAGCAACGATGAGTGTTTCACTTGTGACGAATCTGTGAGAGAACAGCTTACTTCCCGACAAAGTTCAGAAACTGGCTTTTTCATATCGTTATACTCGCTAAAGCGCAAATTCGCTTGACACTACTCGACAAGTATCTTCTTCAGTCAGGAATACGTCTACCTAGATTGCTCTAGACCCGACAATATAAAAAATACATTGCTTAATAGCGTAGTGATCAACTACCTGACAAAATATTGTCGAAATAAGCTTAAGTAGCTGTCAACTGAAAAAAAAAATAATATAATAATAATATAAAGTATAAAATTCCATTGCAAAATTAGACATGTAGCGTCATCGATTTATGAAATTAGAAAATAGTTGAGTTTACCGGACAAAACATTTTTTGCAAAACGAATACTTAAAAAGCGAAAAACAAATAATATATTGCGTAAATAAATAAATGAAAAGTCTACTTACTCTGAAACCTAAAAAAAGTATAAATTACCATTGGCATTCTTCTCTAAACCACTTCTACGGAAATTATAAAAAACGAAATAAATAAAAACAATCCATAAAAAATCATACAAAGTTTGTATTTTTTCATCATTTTTTCTTTTGTTTTTGTTTTGTTTTTTGTTTGTTTTTTCATCTTTTCATTTTTTTTTTTTTATTTTTAAATATAAATATTATCTCTTTCTTCTTTTTTTATTTATTTAACAACTATTGCTTTTTCAACTATATACGGAACTATTGTTAAATTGTTAAATTTTTTTTTCATTTATTTTATTTTTATTATATATTTTTAATAAGATTCAATTTGCAAAGAAAAAATCTTCGAATTTTCTTATAATAAAGAGGAGGAATAAGATTTTTTTTTTAAATATATTATGTATGTAAAATTGGTTTTAAATATTGTAGTGGTGGCTGTGATGATGATGTAGTCAAGAAAAAACAACAGTGTTACAGAAAAAAAAGAATTAAATTATTATTATATAATACCAACAAAAATTAAACGGAAAGAAAATATTAAGAAGTTAGTTTACAATAAAACAATGAATTAGACGACTTTAATAATATTCACATTATTCGAGACTATTAGTGGTTGCTTTAACAGAACTTACGTTAACATTATTAAAAAATTAAATAATATTAATAATAATAATTATATTCTAATAAAAATGTATTTACATCGGGGGAGTATAATATAATATAGGAACAATGTAATGTAGTAACTGTAGTAAAGTCGGTTTATAGATTGGTGGTTGTGGTGTTTAAATATGATTTTATTGTGATATGGTGCAGTTATTTTTTCTTTATAAATTAAACGAGAATTAGGGTGTGATTGTGCGTTTTTCAATTTAATCACTCTCTCTGTATGCTTTTATAATTTTTGCTTTGCAAATTGAATCGTTTTATGTAATGTAATTTGTATTGGACTAGAATTTGTTGTAGTGTGTGCGCGTATTTTTTTCTTTTATTTATTTAATGGTTAAGAAATGATTGTATAGTTTATAATATATTACTTTAGGTTATATTGAAAACGGCAATTATTGAGTAGAATCGGATTTAGTTTGAAGTAAGCATGAAAAGTCTAATGGAAACAACTCATATTTATAAAAGAATTCAATAAAAATTTAACACAAGTTCCAATAAACAGAAAAAAATTCATACGGAAATAATAAAGAAGAATTGTTTTAATTTCGTTATTATTAATTTGTTTTGCAAGAGTAAATAAATTGTTGGCTCTTAGTTGAAAATTGTTTTTACAATGAAAATTGGATTTCATTTCCCTTACAGGTTTTTCTTGTTTTAGTCGTTGAAACTTAGAACATATTTTTACAAAGTTTTCTCGCAATTATTTAAAATAGGAAACTTAAAGGTTTTTTTTTTTTGTAATTAAAACTAATAAAAATAATTATAAAGAGCTTTTGTATTACTTTGTTTCATTTTTAGATTTATTCCATAATTTTTGAAACTTACGTTTGTTTTTAGTTCTTAAAACGATAATTAAAAACGTGTTATACACCTACTAAAATTAATTTCACTTTCATGTTGTTTTTTTTATTTACTCATTAAATTGCTTACTTAGTTATTTTTTTCGCATTTTTCATTAGTTTTATAAGAAAAACAAATTAAATATACAAAATAAAACAGAAATTTTTTTTTATAGTTTAATCGTTTATTTATTAACTTGTTTTATTTTAATTCTTTTTAGTTTCTATTTATGTATTGTACCTGAGTGTGTTGCACATCTGACTAGTTGAGTTTTTCTTTAATTTTACTTTAATTTTAATAGTAAAAAATGTTTTTAAAACATTTTTGGTATTATTATTTCTTCAAATTTTCCGAAGGTTATTTTTATGGGATGACAAAAAAAATAGTTTATTTTTTATTATTGAGCAATTTATGAATTCAGATATTTGAAAGAAAAAAATAACAAAGATAACCGGATTCATTAGAAAGTTTGATAGTATTTGTTGATGTTGGCTTGAATGCATAAATGTGTAAAATATTTCGGGGAAAAATTTAAGTACATGTGAAGATTACAATTAACTGGCATGCGAAATAGAGAAAATACAGCGCTGAATCACTGATCAAAAATAAAACCAAGTCCATTGTCCTAAATTTAAGGACGAATTTCATATAACGAATTTATCGCAAAGCTAAGGACCTGATTTTTCTATACAGCAACACTGTCAACAGCTTCAATTCCAGTATCACTATCTGAGCGTGCTCTGCCGTAATTTCCAGTTCATTTTTAGAACAAGTTTTCAGCCGACTACCTTTAACGTTGATAGCTAGCACAATTCCCACATTGAAATAAGCCCTATGGTGATAGTAATAGTGCAGAGAAAGTTTTGAATTTTTTTATGTTAAACGAACGACAGAAATATTAAAAAGAACTGGCGATATAAGATTCAGGAGACATTTTCAGTTGAACCGCAAAGTATGGCATATTGAAAGAAAGCTTCCACAAACCACTGATATAAAAATATTCGCATAAGCAAACTATTCAGCAGGCTAATCCCCAACACTAGTGTTATACGAACCCTCAAGTTCTGTATTTGTAGAATTTCTCAGATTCTAAAATATCCCCAAAATTACTCCAATCCTTCTTGTTTTTTCTCTTGATAATTTAATGCTACATCAAATATAAAATTGTATTGTACTCCGTCATATAAATACGAAAATTAAAAAAAATCTAGACCTTGCTGCATCAAAAAAAATTAAAAAATGGATGTAACCGGATTAATTTCACATTATCCCAATAATTTTACTGAAATTTAAATCGTATTTCCTGATAGCGCATTCGTTTCCAACTCCAACCAGTCATCAAACTGACTAATACTGTACACTACATTGAATTTTTGTTAATAATAATTTTGACAATAATTTCCGTTTCTTCTTTTTTTTCCCTAAACAATTTATGAAATTAAAATTTTACTTTTCTTTAAAAGAAAATAAAAACAGCATATTTTATACTAAAATTAACAAAAAAATTAAAACGAATAAAAAATATATATCTGAAAGCATATCCAAAAAAAAAACTTTTAAATTTAATTTTCTTAATTTCTTTTTACATAACGAAAAAAAAATATAAAGACAATTTTTATTTAATTTAAAAAAAAATCCGACGCTTTATACCCTTATTTACTAAATAATCATTCACATAACACATAAACTATACACTAACATTACCTCTCATCGTATAATTATAAATTTTTATATCGTTTTTTTTTCATATTTTTGTTTGGTTTAATTTTTTCCACTTAAATTTTCAGATAAAAATTAAAAAGTTTCTTTAGTTTTCTCACAAAACTAAAAATCAAGAATCGAAATAAATTGATTTAATCGTGTTGGTTTGTGGTTATTATATAAATTGCATAATAATTGAAAGTCGAAAAAAATAATAATAAATGAATAATACCTACAATGAAATGAATTAATTTTGTTTGTGTTTTTCTTCTTCTTCACTAAAATTTATTTAATTATTAATTTTAGAATTTTCAAGATTTTTTCTTTAATTTAAATGCAAAATGGCGACACAAAAGATTTTTTTTAAAAAAAAAAAGCAGATAAATAAATAAAATCCGATACAAAGAAATTATTAAAAGTTTTTTGTTTTGAGAACAGAAAAACTCCATCCAATTAAATTTAAATTTTGTTTTTTATTCAATTACCTAAAAGTATTATTATGTTTTCTTATTTTTTTTTTTAAATTTGTTTATATATAATTTTAATATATTCAATTTTGTGACCTAAATAATTTTGTGTATGAATTTTTGCTAATAATTTTCTTCATTTAATTTTACACCGAATTTTCTTTATACTGAAACATTTTGTTGTTTGAAAAACATAATTTCACTTTTGATACTAAAAAATTATTTAATATAATAATAATTTCTTTGTAATAATCGATTTTTTTTGTATTATTTTTTCCGATAATTTTGAAATTAATATTTACAAAATCCTATCTAAATATTTTCTTGTTATTATTTAATTTTTGTTTTGCCAAAAAAAACATTTATTTTGTATATTATTTTATATTTAATATTATATCCAAAAAGAATTAATTTTGTTAAAATATTTTCTCGTATATCCAAAAGTTTTTTTTTTTATTATTATTTAAATTTATTTATATAGAAATAGCCTAAAGTAAAGTAATTTTTTAATAGGTATAATTTTTCATAAATTTTCCTGAAAATTTTGTTATTATAGATATAAAGTGTTTTGTTGTTTATTTTATTTGTGTATTTTTTATATACATTTTTTAGTAGAACATTGTCACCATTTTACGTGAATTTCTTTTGTTTTTAGTATTATGCTTCTGCGTTTCTTTTGTGGGAGAAATTGAAAAGAAGGGTGAGACGAAAAATTTTATGGAGATATAAAAAGAGAATTTTAATACGATTATGGTTTTTAGGTTATTACGCAACGAAATGCATTATGTATATATTTATTGCAATTTTAATTGATTTTTTATCTGACTTTAGAGTAAACTGCGTGTATCAAAATGTTGTAGATATTTTTAACTATTACTAATGTAAATTTGATCGAATAGAGTTCTAAGTAGTGGTGACAATTTTTTAATTTTTCAAAAGGAAATAGAAAACCTATCCTCGAAATTTGAACAGAAACCAACTGAAAAAGAAAACACTAAACGAAATTTTCTAGAATCGCTTCCAAACGTATGCATCTCGTAAAATTGGTGGTAGCAATTGTATTTACTCCTTACTTCAGTGCGAAAAATACAATGATGTGATTGGGGCTTTTGTTCTATTGCTTGATTTACTTTTACATTCGTGTTTTACTTGACGCTCGGTTTTCGTCCACGTAACGGATCACATTTTATAGTAATGCCTCGTTTTTGCTCGAACTCGGCGCTAACTTCATAAGGGTGGATTAGATAGGATTGAAGCTAGCCAATGTTCAATGGATAAACGGAAGGAGCTCCTTAGTACTAAGGCTTACTTTTTCGGAAGCGAAAGACTATTAAAAATGTGCCTAGTCAAGGTGTGGAACTTTACAACAAATTAAATCGGCAGGTAAAGAACTACTGTTGAGCATTGAGAGCGTGGTAGTATTCTAGTAAGGAATAACTGCTTATACAGATAAATATCCCTTGGTTTAATATGAATCCCTGACACAAGCGCTTGATTTCACGGTTCTTTTCGGGTACGGATTAAATTTGTGACGACAATCAAAGCGCCTCCTTAAACTGATTGTGCAGTAAGATACAAAATATACTCAACTGGACATTCTTCATCACAATGAGTGAGTCCGAAATGAAACTAAATCTTCGTTCAGCAAATACAGAACTTATTTTCCATGAAAGCACTTAAACAAGACATTGTGCACTTTCGACAGTTTGATTAAAATTGTGCAGCGTGACCTAGAGATTTGGGATCGAGTTAATTTTTCAAAAATCGGATTTTTAAAATTGCTTTCTAAAATTATCGAATTTTTATGATATCCCAATTTTAAATAATTTTGTGAAATTTTTCCAAGCTTCAACAAATTGTTCCAAAAATATTGTCATCACTTACCTTAACCCTTCACACGAATATTTAATTATTAATTATGATCATAAAATCCCTGAACAAACATTAAAACAAATTCACAAAAAAAATTGTATACATATAAAAAAAAATGCGCTCCGCGTATAATAATGTAAAAAAATGCTGTTACTGAGGTAGTTTAGTTTCAGTTGTTTTTTCTTTTTTTGTTTCATTTTTAAATCCTATTGCAACTTTTTGTTATTTGTTGTAGATATTTGTTTGTCTTTTATTATTTAATTACGGTCTCTAAAATTTATGAAATATTGTAAAAAAAAAAAAATGAGGTATATCAGTTACTATTGGATATTATTTGCTTGGTTTCTTATTGGTTTTGTTTTTATATTGTAAAGTTTTTACTATTCCGAATATAAAATAATTGTTTTTTTCTTTCTTTTATTATTTCAAAAGAAATCATAATAAATCTTAACAAAAAATAATAATAAAAACAGAACAAATAATAAAACAGAAGTAATAAAAAGTAAAATTTCACCACTTCAAATAGTAGCCCAAGTTATAAAATAAAATGTAGTTCAGACTCTCCAATAGAGCTACTATTTATAGTCGTTAGTTTTTTCACTTTGTTTTCTTGAACGGATTAATTAATCAATTGAAAATTATAATTATTTTACGATCTCTTACATAACAAATATAATAATATTATTTTACATTAGACAAAAAAAATACTTACAATACTTATAATATAAACAGAAATAGGTAATAATGTTCAATAATATATTATTATATATTATTATTTTGTCATTATGTGTATAATCATAATATAATAGTACTATTTATATAGGGTTGTTTTTTGTGTTGTTTATTTTATGAATTTTTTTTTTTTTAATTTTCTTGTGTTGGTTTGTTTCAATGATAGAAAGAAAATAAAAATTTTATAGTTGATTTTCTCAACGTTTTCGTGTAGGTTTTTTGTTGTAATAAAATTATTTCGATAATAATAATAATAATAAAAGAATATACAAAAATAAAACGGATTCTATTAAATTATTATGTTATGTTCTATTTTATACGCACGGCTTAGCTTTCTATCAATGTTTTCACATTCATTTTCTTAATGTTTGTTATGTTTTAAACATCTGGCGATATTTTATAACAAGTTGTAGTTGTGCAATGAAAATGTCTGTTAACATTCTAACCATGGTGTGATCACAGAAAAACTGGGCTGTATATTTTTATGTATTAAAAATTAATTATTAATATTCATAGATATATATCTGTGCATGCGTGTGTGTTTTTTTTATCTAATTAATTCATTTAGTTTATTTATTTTTTTCTTCATATATTTGTATTATATATTTGTTTTTAATTGTTATTATTGTGTTGTGTTTGTTTTGGATCAATGATGTAACGATATCTTCAATTTTAATAATTAATATATCGGTTTGTTTGTTTGTTTTTAATCAAAATCAACGGATTTTACTTTAACGGAATAATGAAATTGCTCATTATTATTATTAACTTCGTTTTAATTGTATTTTAAATAGTTGTATTTCTTTAATATTTATGTATGTAGTAAATATATGTTTCTTTGATTTATATCACCCTGTATTTGTATCCAAGCATAGAATTGAGTATAGTTTCTTGTTTTGATTGACTTTTTCAGTTAGTTGATATTATGAAGGATATGGTGGCATGTCACAAGGGATGTATACTGTATGAATCGAATACTACAGGATAGAAATGAACTGCAATAAAAAAAAATATCAAAACTCCTAGCACCCAGTTATGGAATGAGCTGTTTACGTACTGTGTATAATGGGGCTGGAGATGTACTATACAAAAACGTAACAGTCCAGTTTTAGGGTAGCAAATTGTAAAACGTGTGAAATGAATTTCGGTAGCCAGACAATGCAGTAGGTGCAGAAGAAAGAGTCGTTATGATATTAAAAGTATTAGTCGCATGTAGATTGCTACAATCGAGATAGAGGACAATATGGATCAATACATGATAAATGCTGAAGTCGCAACTACGCCTAAAGTTGTATGATGGCAGAAAAGGCCACAATTTTAAGCGTTATGTTTTTGCGCCCGTGGCTACTCCTGAGTATGAAAACTATAAATCCTAGCCTGAATTTGGCATCAATTAAATATCAATATCGCAAAAAATTGTTGTCCAGTTTGAGGGTAACACTAGGTTTGTTTTTATGTAGGGAAGAAATGTGATTACTTTGATTCCTTTACCAGTATTCGGTATTGGTATTCGGAAGTTCGTGATTAGTTGTAAAAACACACTTTACTACCACCGGAGTAACTAACCAAGCACAAATTGCCAGTGGTTGATTACACTTACTACTCACATCAACCCTATAAATCCTATAAACAGTGTACTCATTTCAAATACCCAATCAAGTCTTGATCAAAAATTGTCTCATCTGCAAATATCCACTATTCAGTCAGATTGCAATATGCACCAAACATGAGTAAGAGTACTTAACTCTAAAGACTCCAACGCTTGGCTTATCTAGGAGTAATGAGGTAATGCGAAGAGTACCAGGTCTCTAAAAGACAATCAATCGGGGCCAGGGTCTTCTTGGAAGGCTCAACTGCTAGAAAGTCATTCTCTCTAGCGAAAGAAGCGAAGTATTCCCACCGAAGATCTACGCGATTACAAAAGCCACTCATATTGCTCAGTAAAAGGGGCCACCTACATTTATTCGGACAGCCATGCATCCATAAAACAGCTAGACTCGACCACAGTCTATTCACGACTTGTTGAAAAGGCCATTGGTAGGCTAAATAAATTAGGTAGATGTATTACAGGGTGACTGTAGCCTGGGTTGTGGATCAATTCCGCAATGATTCAATTTTGCGCACCACATATCCATAGAACCAGAACATTCAAATGGTTCTTTAATTTCGAATCTCCTACCCCTAAATTGTTTTCTTATATTTTGTTCCACTAGATATTTCTTGGAGTATAGCACTACTCCTATTCTATGGCGCTGTAACTGAAACTTTGTTTGTCAGATCAGAATATCATCCAAACATCTGAAAGGAGTGTGTATGCCAGGATATTTAAATATAGTATTTTAGATCATGGATATACTCTTCAAAAGAAAGAAAACCTTAATACAGAGAAACTTTCCCGATTCTAGTTCTTTTTTGAGTTCACATTAATTAGAAGATCTCTTTTCTATACTATCGACTGTTCAGTTATTATATTCGAACAAATCCAACTATATTCCACCACCAAATAACGTAACTTGCCTAAACAATCAATCAAAACAATAAATAAATAAAAAAATACTTCGAAAATATTTTCCTTCTTTGTTTTTCAACTAAACTTACCCAATTCCATTTTTATTATTTAATTATTTAATTACTTAATATTTCGGCTATAGTTTTGTGTTTTTGTTCAAGTTACTATTTTTTTTTATTGTTTTAAAAGGAAATAAATCTGTAACGAATAAATAAAATATTGATTAAGAAAGAAATTGTTTCTTTTTCTTTTTCTTCAATAAAATTTAAATCATAAATAAAATACTTTATTATTAAAATAATAAAGTAATAGTTATACCGGCGATGAAAATCAAAATTGGAAATAATAAAAAAAATTAATAAATATTATCACTATTGCAAGGAAGATATAAAATTATTTAGAAATAATAACTGCTATGTAAATCGGTATTATTGTTTGAAGAAAAAAACAGAACAAATACATAGTTTACCTGTGTTCAGATTTAACTATATATTTTCTCTACTTTCAAATATATAATGTTATTTAGTTGTTTTTTTTTCATATATGTGTGTAAATATATTTAAAAAAAAAAAAAATAAATTGTTAATGTATTTTGTCTGTAGGTTTTGTTACTTATTTCATAGTTCCTGAAAAATCATATTAATTTGAAATTAATAAACACCAATTATATAGTTATATGTGTAGGTTGTTCAGTTTTCTTTTTAAGACTCGGTAACTTCAGTTAATTATTTTTGTTTTTGCGTATTTTTTTTTTATACGAAATTAAAAATAAAGAATACTAATTTGTATTTTCTTTCGGTACTATAATATTCGCCTACAACGCGTACTGTTTTCATCAACACATTACGAACATTTTTTTTGCAGTAATAAGTTTATAGTACTATTTTACATTGGATATATTTTATTACAATTTCGTTTTGTTGTTTGTTTTTCTTTTAAATAAAATATACAGTACACAACATATTTTATTGCATTCACAAGTAATCAATTTTTCTATTTTACTATTGCTGTTTCACAAAAAAAAAAAAAGAAAATATATTAAAAAAAATAACCAGAAAATTGTTTTGAAGGTGTGTGTGTATTGGTTTTTTGGCTTTTATTATTATTAAAATATTGTAAGAAAAACGAAAACAAAAATATATAAAAGAACGTTTTTGATTGGTTTTTTTGTTGAGGTGAATTCGTTATTTTTATTTCTTAATATTTGATATAATCCTGTGGTTATTACATTTTAAATGTTTGCGTCTAATAATTTTTTTTTGTTTTTAGTCGTCGTCGTAGTAGTAGGATTGTTTTCTTCGTTTAATTTTTTTAATTTAAATTCTATTGCTATTGAGATCAGGTTTTGTAGTAGTTAGAACTATTATTCAGTTTTGTATGTGGTAAATTAAATTGTTTATTGTATAATTGATTTCAGGCACCCGGGTTATGGTTTTTATTTGATACTTGGAGGTAGCATTGACGGATGGAAGAGCAGAATATAAAGCGAAGGACAGGTAAGCCAATCATTCGTACAATTAATTTATTGCGATTTTTGACCACATAAAAACTATGTAAATTCGTAAGCTCCATGCCTAGTGGAAGAATTACAAAGCTTTTCCAGTAGGTTAGACGCAACAAATTAAAAATACAATTAACTTTGTACCTATCTTCTTATCTCTCTAGTTTCGCGTATATTAAAAACGAAAAACAGTAATTTTATAGTATTCTTGATCAAACACAACGCGCAAAAACAAAACAAAAATCGACAAAAAAGAAAAATAACAGAGTAAAGAAAAAAGGAAAACTCATGGAATAAGAGTTTTCCTTCCGCATAAGCACTTGATATTTTGTACATAATGACGTTGTTATATTGTTTCGTAGTTTGTTTGTTTTTGTTTTTTATTATTATTATTATTATTATTATTATTTTGTAATTAAGTTGTATTTTCTATTTTCTTTTTCTCGTATATTTTTGTTCACAAAATATATACATGTTTGTTATTTATTTCTTTATTATTATTTTTTATAACTAAATTTTACGTTTAATTTTGTTTATTATTTTTGTTGGTTTTTTTTTCCTTTTACGATAATCGCAAAATGAAATAAATTTTTTTCCGATTTTTTACTTACTATTTTCATTAATTTTTTTTAATTGCTATTTTTTATCGATAATTATAAGAGTTTATTATTTTAATATTGTGGCAGGTACTTGAGTTTGTTGATTTTTCTATTTTTTTATGTATTTTTTGTTATTATTATTATTTACTTTTAATTTAAAGTTGATGTTCGATTTCTTTGGATTATTAGCATGGAAGATTTGAAGTACAGTAGACGTTTACTTTTCAGCGAACAGTTCATATTAAAAATCCAAAGAAATTTATTAAAAGTTTTTCTCTATCGGCACAGGAATAACCTATGAATTATTGAAATCATATTTTCGAATCCGAGTGGAATAGAAAATTGATTTCAACATTTACGTGTTAGTTTTTGTGTTATCTATATTCGTTTTTATATCGTTACATAACAAGTTATTGCAAATATTGAATTATTCACTTCAAATTCAATAATAATAAATATTTTATTTGTTTTATGTTTTGTAATGACACTTGTGGTGAAGATAAATTCTATTTTGTAAAAAAAATTAAATCGGTATAAACTGTAAAAAAAATATATATAAAAAAAAAATAAACGGTGTATATAAATAAACTATGAAATTTTCATATAAAACTGTAAAACTATTGAACCAGTCAAAAACGTTCAGACTTGTATGTGTGTTTGTGTGTGTCATTAATTAGTTTCATGTGTTTCTTTATATTTAAGCTATTTGTATTCTTCTTTCTTTCATTTTAATTAATTTCCTTTTTTGTTTCAGTTTTCATTTCACTTTGTTTCTTTAATTTAATAGCACCCTGAAAACACTTTTCAGTCGGATATAAAAGAAAAACATAAAAAAAAATTGTTTTTAAAAGCTGTTCAACAAAAATATTGAATAATGAGGACAAAATTAAATAAAATAAAATTGACAAAAAAAACAACAAATTATACATTGAATATAATTTCAAATCAAAAAATATGAAATTTGTGAAAAACTTAACAACCAAATTGTATTTCTTTTTTTTCGAATTAGTTTCTTTTTCTTTTAGTTAGTTTTGTCCCACTAATTTGAAAATTTTTCTTCTTTCTTTCGGTTCAGTTACACATTTGTGTATTTGTTTTGTTTGTTTTTGAAACTAAAACAAAACGAGAACAGTACGAATATGAAAAATAAAAAAAAACTTTTCTATTGGCTATGATTTTGTCCCTGCAATTGATTTATAGCAATTTCGTGTTTATGTTCACGTGCAATATGTCGGCGTACTGTATTGTTGCGGGTAAATGTTCGTGAACAGAATGGGCACGGTACTCGTATACCTTGATGACGTTGTCGAATGTGAGCACGTAAATTTGTTTCGTAGCCATATAAACGGTCACAGTACAGGCACTTTAGCTTTTTTCCTATAAATTTTTGTTTTCCAAGAGAGAAATAGAGAGAAAAAAGAATGTTTTTTGATAAATTTTAATAAATTAAAGTTTGTAATATTTGGCAAAGCTTTAGTATCACGCACAAGCGAAAAAGTAATGTAAGAGATTTTTCATATTTCACATATACGTTCCAAATGAAACTTTGGTATGTTTTAGGATGTGGTCAATAAAAATTTTTGACATTCGGGACGTAAAACTATATAAAAAACCGATTTCAAATTTTTAATTTTGCTCACCCAGTACATTTTATTCGAACCACCATGACGGTTTCGTTTGATGTTTCTCGTCACACATGGACGCGAAAAAGGGAGTTTAAATCCCTTTAGCCCCGCAGGTCTGCACGAAAGGTAGTTGGAGCGTAGCGCGCAACAGCCAAACATGAACGCGAAAAGGTAGTTTTAATCCCTGAGCCCCGCAGGGCTGCATGGAAGGTACTTAGAGCGTAGCGCGCGTCAGCCACATAATGGCCATAATGGCGTCTCGAACTGTACTGGCTGGATGAAATCAAAAATTTTAAAACGTTTTTATTCATTGTTTTACGTCCCGAATGTCAAAAAATTTTATTGACCACATTCTAAAACATACCAAACTTTCATTTGGAACGTAAATGTAAAATATGAAAGATCTCTTACATTACTTTTTCGCTTGTGCGTGATACTAAAGCTTTTCCTAAAATTTTAATAACTAAAATTATGTAAAATTTCCATAATTGAAAAATTTGCAAAATTTCAATAATAGAAATCTTGTAAAATTTTATTTTTTTTTAAAATTTTGGAATTTTATAAAATTTTAATAATTACAACTTTGTAAAATTTTAATAGTTGAAATTTGGTAAAATCTATAAAAGTTTAAAAATTTAAATTTTGTAAAATTTTAATATTTGAAATTTTTAAAATTTGGAATTTTGTTAAATTTTAAGAATTGAAATTTTATGAAATTTAAATAATTGATAGTTTTTAAAATTTGAATAAATGAAATTTTACGAAATTTTGTAATATTTGCAATTTTGTCAAATTCTGTATTTTAATAGTTGGAATTTTGAAAAAATAATTAAAATTTTCTAAAATATATATTGATATATTGAAAAATTTTGATAATATTAAATAAAAAAAAGTAAAATAAAAAAAAGTAAAATAAAAAATTAACTACCATCGGCTGTATTCACTGTCCCACTGTTTTTGTTGTTCAGTTTAGTAGCATTCCAAACGTTCAACATGTCGGCCGGTGCAATCGAATTCGCCAGTTCAACTGACATGGTGCCTGTGTCCGTCGTTTTGAAATTGGCTAGCGTTGTCGGTGTCGGTGGTGTTGTATTCGATGTCGGTGGTTGCGGCGAATAGTCTTCCAGCTTAACTCGTAAGTCCTCAGCGCAGGTCTAGATTTAAGCACAAAGAAACGAAAGATTCAAATTTGAATTTGAACGTTACGAATTAGAAATTTGAATTTAAAAACAAAAAATAAAAATATATGTATTTAAAAACGTATATATTTTTAAAATTAATAATTTCTACTTAGATGAATAAGTAAGTTTTGTTTTGGTTTTTGTTTTGAATTTTGCGCCAAAGATATTCTAAAATTTTGTTGTTTTTGTATTTTTGAAATAAAATTTGGAAAATTTTTTTTTTATTAAATTAACCTAAAAATAAAAACAAAATAATTAAAAATTTAAAAAAATAAAATCATTTTGTTTAAATGTTGGAAATGATTTTTAGTAGGAAGTGAGCGTTATTAGTGATGGAATTATGGAGGAATTAGTGGAGTAGCATCAATTTTTATTTAACTTCTTCTTCTTCTATCTTCTGAACCAACAAATTTGAAACTATGATCTAAGTACGTAATATTTGCAATAATCCGAAAAACTAGCTCATCTGTGCAGACACCTGGAGTAGTTTTTAAACTAATTACGGCAAAATTAATTTATTTTTTCGTTCAATTCGAGAAAGATAAGCGTTTTTGACGAATTAATTATTTTGAAGAACATAAGAAAAAATATTAATTGGGGTTGCTGGTGTTATTGTACACTATTTCTTATATTTACAAAACCACAAAATATATTACAATTATTATATTTAACTCCGATTTTTCAGAATAACGTTGGAAGAGAAAATAAGAGTCCTTAAGAAGAGAATGTAGTTTCTGGATCGCGAGTGATAAGCCTATGACCTGGGTGCGATTTGAATCGATTAGCTCTGAACAAATATTTTGTTATAAAAAAAGAAACCTAATAATTCTATATAAAAATAAAAAATAAAATAGGTACCTATTTTAATATTTGATAATATTATTTGGCAGTTGTGGGGAGCAATTCAGCGCGCAAACAATAAAAGGTGTCATTACATGGCGCGCGCGATGAAAATTGGTCGCGCAATTTTAAGCGGAATACGTTAATGTCTGCCGTGTTATAGATGAATCAAACAATTTTTTCAGTGACACTTAGATGTTAACTACACGAAGGAATTGCTAGATTTTCAAAACTAACGTTCTCCTACTTAAATATACCGTAAAGTTAACGTTTAAATTCTAGCTTAACGTTCATCCAGCTAGCAATAGGTGTGACCACTTGTTTTAAGTACTTTTGTATGGCATCTACCCGAAGGAGAGGGGTGATTTCTCTTCAAATTTAACCACAACAATCTGACCAACCATGTAGAAGAAGAAGGAAAGTTGCATGACTGTCAATCAGTCAGGTTAAATTTGTTAAGAAATTACCCCTCTTCTTCTGGTAGATGCCATACAAAAGTTTTTTTACTTTGTCAAAGTAAAAACTTTTTGCAAGTCAATGCTGGGCAAGAACAGATCAAAAATAATTCTTGAAATTGACCTAGGTACATGATTGTATTCTGTACGAGGCCTCTCTAAAGGTACAATTTGGCTGGTACTGCCGACCGTCGCGGTCAGCAGTAACTGCCAACCTTAACTGCTCAGTCGGCTGCTTTGCACTCACAACCGTCAACTGCCGAGCAGTCGCAAACAGACATGACAGCTTGTTTTTGCCTGAATCAGTAGTCTACTGCCGGCAGTTAAGTACAAAACAGAACACGGACCTTGACTGTGACTGCGACTACGATTTGCCTATCTTTCGGAGTGAGGTTCGACTGCGCAGTTGGTGTTGAACAGAACACCGACTACGACTTCGATTCTATGCAAGCAAGAAGAATAAGGAGTGTCGAGTGTCACTTCTGTTTTGTTTAATATTTTTGAAAATGGACGTGTTTCTGGTAGCGCGTATAATTTATATAGTGTTTTTAATCACTTTGAAGTGTTCGCGTTTATTAATAACGAGGAAGTGAATAGGAATCGGAACGAATTTGGAAAATAGAAACCCAGCAGGCAGAGCGTACTCCCGTAAAAGTTAATCAAAATTCTACATGTCTATATGTAAGAGAGATACACAATATATACTAAGCTATCGCGGTCTCCTCTTAAATGTAAACAGAATTCAATTCATTTTGAAGAGGTCATGTAAATATTCTATTTATATATAGTGCTCGTACAAACTATAATAGTAAATATATACAGCAACCGGCGACATCATTCCCAAAAAGTCTAATCAGTTATACGACTTGCATACGGTTTCGTTTCGACATGTAGTATACGAAATTTTTCCTGCTGGGAAATAGTGGAAAGCCGAGACTACAACCGCAGTCTGAGAATTAGAGTGTAGCACGACTGCGCAGTCGCAGGCGAAGTTGGTGTTGTGGGCATCGCCATACAGTCCTGTGTATTCTAAAGACAGGGACTGCGCAGTCGCAGTCGAGGGCCGTGTTCTGTTTAGGTCTGTACTGCTGACCGCAACGGTCGGCAGTACCAGCCAGATTGTACCTTAAGAAGTCAACTCCCAATATTGCATCGTTACCTGCTTCTGTGTACAGTACTTTCTTAACCTTTAATCTTAATTCTAATGTTTTCCTTTTCTCATGATTTTACAACTTTTGTTCTTATTGCCCTTTTTCCCTATTTCTAGTTTTTACTTTCCAGAATAAATAAAATAAAAAGATCGTAAAACAAATGTTCTAAGACATACGAAAAAAAAATCGAAATTATGTGGAAAAAGAGAGAAAAAACACAACAAACAAATCAAAATAGAAAAAGTAGTAAGGTAGTAAGTAGTAAAAAATAGGAAATAAAAGCAAGAAATATAAAAAAATAAAGTATACGAGTATATAAAATAAAGCAAAATAAAAAGAATAAAATATAGAAAATATTAAATGGAAAACATTTCCTTTTAACGATTTTCTTCTTTCTAATATTTTGTTTTTATAAATTCACAATTTTTATAAATAAAAGAAAAAAAATTCAAACAAAACAGATAATAGTAGAAAAAACAGAAATCAATAATAAAAATAAAATAGAAAAAGAAAAAGAAAATTTAGGAAAAAATAAAGAAAAAAGAACTGCATGAGAAAAAGAAAAGGAATAAGGAAACTTAGAAATAAAAATAAATAAAAAAGAAAAGAAAACCAAAAAGAAAAGAAAACCAAAAAAAAAACACAATTCTTTGATATTAAATAAAGTAGAAAGATGGAATTATAAACATTACAATATATAATTTTATAATAAATATTAGAGAAAATATTGAAATCTACATCTTCTAAATTGCTTAAAGGTTTTTCCTTGGGCCCAACTAATACAACACATTTTTTGTAAACAATAATGTCACTAAGCCTTGAATAGGAACAGAGCGAGGTTTGAAGCATTGGTATGGATGTGTGTCATAAATATTTAGAAAAGAAATTAATATTTAAATTTTCATGTATAACCGAAGCCCTGTTCACCATAATGCACAAAAATTTATTTGTAAGCTCAATCAAATGCGATTTCTCATTATAGATGTGAACAAAAAAATAGAAAAAAAATCTAAAATAAAAAACATAAAAAAATACCTTCAGCGCAAAACTTTGTGAACTGCCTTCGTTAGTTATCCTTACATCATTTGATTCTCGTTCATCCTTATCGTCTTCATTGGCCTCGTTTGTACTTCCATTATTCCGTTCCGTTCGTTCCGTTCGATCCTGACACGCTCCCGTTCCGTTACCGTTACCAGCTGTCGTACTTGGTGGGCTATGATTATCGTATCGGCTAAAGGATAAACACGGATTTGCATTAAAGTAGTCCTTTACGGAGTTTCCGCGAATTTATTGCCAGGTGAATTTTACCTTGATTGAGGTGAGGCCCTTTCCGATTGCATTGTGTCGGCTTCTGTGGGGGCTGTTGATGATGCACTGCTCGAAGGTCTTAAGAAAAAAAATTATTTAAATCTTAGCACCTGATCGAATGCACATGGTAATGCCAAACCTACCTATAGGCTTTACTAATCGGACTTGCACTTTCAGCACTACCCTTTGAACCGTCTCGTAAAACACTACCTCGCGCCTCTTGCTCTGCAAACGGACTTCGTATGTGTCTTTTCCGGGGCGGATCGTAGGATAACGGCCGATATACTGGCGGTAAATATGCCGGCATACCTAGTGCTGAGCTGCTCGGATGCATTAATGAATCGCATTCTTGTTTTAAGCTGTTTAAATGGGCGCTCGAATTTCCGGTTCCGGTCAATGAATTGTTCGCGTTAGCGCCCGATAAACTGTTTCGTTGTTGCCTTCGACCGCCGACTGGCGTTTCCAAATGTTGCTCGTGCGTTTGAGATTGAGCTGCCGCTAAACGACCGTGTTCCGTTGATAGTCCTTTTACCTGAAATATAAAGAAAGAATAGTGTTAAGTAATATGTCCATGCTATCCAAGATTTGATCTCCGTTCTCAAAATCCCAGCATGCATACCTCAAGGGAACATCCACAGAGACTGCTCTGCATGAGGTTGTGCGAACAATTGAATACACAATGCATTACAAACAGTATACCCTAGCTGCCTTTCTAGACATTGAAGGTGCTTTTAATAACGTTCATACTGAGGCCATTCAAGAATCTCTCATCGAGTTCGGTGTCGAGGAATGTCTCAGCGACTGGATAGTATCCATGTTGAGTACAAGAATTATCCACTCGAGCTTAGGGAACAGCCATTTGAAAAAATCGGTGTGCAGAGGAACACCCCAGGGTGGTGTTATCTCGCCCCTACTCTAGTTAATGGTCATGAACAAGATTTTAGTAAAACTGGAGAGGGAAGGGGTTAGGGTGGTGGCGTATGCGGATGACGGGGTTATACTGGTATCAGGGATTTTTCCTTCAGTCATCAGTGAAATCATGGAAGGTGCGCTGGGTAAGGTAAACACGTGGGCTGCTAGCTGCGGCCTGGGTGTAAATCCGGACAAAACGGAACTGATCCTCAACTACCATTATCATCATGTACGAAGTATCTTGGAGTTGTGCTCGATACGAAGCTCAGCTGGAAGTTAAATATAGAACAACGGGCGGAGAAAGCACGTATCGCCTTTTACGCCTGCAAACGAACCTTCGGCAAAAAATGGGGACTTAAACCAAGAATGGTTCTGTGGTTGTACACAGCCGTAATACGTCCAATTCTTACCTACGGATCGCTTGCCTGGTGGCCAGCGTTGAGTAAGAGTTACAACATAAACAAACTCAGCAAGGTTCAGAGAACTGCAGCCGTCGGAGCTACAGGTGCAATGAGGTCATGTCCGACGGATGCTTTGAACGTATTGTTGCATTTATTACCTATTCATTTACATATCAGAAGTACTGTATCGTGTAGCGCTGTCAGACTCAAGGAATCTGGGTGCTGGTATGGCAAACCTTACGGTCACAGTAACATTCTAGAATCCTTACCAGCGGAAATAGTTAAGACCTTCAAGAAGGATTTCGCTGTGGATTTTCCAACCAGGGCGGAATGGAAGAATAGTTCAGTTATACATGAATTCGACACATTCATCTACACTGACGGTTCAAAGATGAACACTGGAGTCGGAGCGGGAGTTTTCTCAGACACACTATATCGGAAGGTCTTACCACTTACCGGACTACGCCAGCGTTTTCCAGGCGGAGAAACTGGGGATCCGGGAGGCCTGTCGGACTTTGCAGCAAGCAAAGCGAAATGTTGTAATCCTCTCTGACAGCCAAGCCGCAATCAAAGCCTTAGATTCGGCTACCACCTCCTCTAAACTCGTCGAACAGTGTCGAGAAGAGCTAACCCACAAGTCAAGTCAAAGTTACTCTGCTTTGGGTCCCAGGCCACAGCAAGATAGAGGGTAACGAGCGGGCAGACGAATTAGCTAGGCAAGGTTCTGCTCTTCAGGGCCCTCTCGTAGAATCCGGACTGTTAGGCGCCAAATATCCACCCACTTTCTCACAAACGCGATCTCTAGATGGAGAGGACTGACCAACTGCGTCATATCTAGGAAGATATGACTATCCTACTCCCGGAGTAGAACAGACGAACTCCTGAGCAGGAGCCGTATGGACGTCTCCAGAGTCACGGCAGTCAGCACGGGTCACTGGCCGATCGGCGACCACGCGGTCAGACTGGGTATTCCCTTTAACGTCAATTGCCGCAGTTGTGGGGATGCAAATAAGATGGAAACTGTTATTTACCTTCTTTGCGAGTGTCCCGCCCTAGCTAGAGCCAGACTTCGCGCACTAGGCAAACCCTTCTTCAATAACCTCGATGAGATCTCGAAAAACAAGATAGATTACCTTCTTGAACAGCTCTGGATGGATATGATAATCCATTCTAGCCCCAGGTCTCTGTAAAACTACACATATACTTCATCAGCCCTCAACGACCAGGTTAAACGAGTTGTGGTATCAAAACGGCGCTTCCTGTGCTAATTGGGCCCTGTTTTCGGCAGACGGGCCACCACGTAAATCAACCAACCAACCATCCAAGATTTTCCTGTGCGCAACTTTATTATTATTTTTTTTTTGGGTAGAAGTTCATGCGGTGTAAGTCACTAAAACTTAAAAACAACGTTCCGAATAGCCTTCAGTTTATTCTGCCGAATTTCTATCCAAAAAATAATAAAGTTGCATCCAGACTGTTGGCAGATTTTCTATTTATTTTTTTCTTCTTTCAATTTCAAAAAAAATATAAGGAATAAAAAATTCTACACAACCCGTTAGGGGTTGAATATACGAAATTCTGAAGCCAATTTTTACACCCTTTTAAGATCTGAATACAGCAAAATTAATTTTTAGATTATTATATACAAAGCCCATAGAAATAGAAGCGAGTCCGATTTATTAGACCTAAAAGATTTGTCTGAATTCATGAAAACTCCAAAAACCACCAAAAAATACTTTAATTGGTTTTTGCACGATACTACTTAAGGAAGTGAAAACGAATTCGATCTCATTAGACCCAAGGAATATGACGGAATTCGTGAAAACGTACACAACTACTTTACACCCCCTTAGAGGTTGAATATCGAAAATGTTTCAAACTGTTCTTAGGCGACTATATAAGAAGCTCACAGAAGTAAAATCAAGTTGGTACCTCGACATACCTAAAAGTAAATTCGGGCAAAAGTGGGAAAAAAGCATTTTCACGAAAATTTTTGTTTGACCCACCTCCGTACGCCAATGAGAATCTGCACTTTTTCTTTCATTAAGTATCGTACTTCAGTAGTACATATACATATATACGTACTACTAAGTTTCAACTTTCTAGTACAAACCCTTCATGAAAGACAAAAAAACCAACCTGCCAGCCCCGCACCTTGCTCCCTAACATTTTTTTTTTCTAGGATGCCTCTCTCTCTGCGGTCATCAATATTTAGCTTTCCATCCTTTTTTTCCCTTCCACCACCTCCCACCATTAGGGTGCGTTTCCATCTCCCGTTTTGCGTCGCCGAAACGAGTGTCCCGTCACACTATTGGCATCGTCGTTTCCATCTAGAACGTCATCTAGCGTCATCATAGAAAAAGTTGAAGTTGAGTCAACTCCCGACGATTCGACTCGTATGTATGTAGAATGTAGTCGGCGAAGCAAAATGGCGGAGATGGAAACACACCCTCAGCCCTCACACTATTATCAAATTTTTTCTTTGTTAGAGCGAGTAATATTTTGATACGGTTCTTGAGATATAATTAATTTTTTTTTTTAAGACTGCTATTATCCCACTTCCGTGCTTCATCTCCTCCTCAAAAATTTTACATTAAGGAGACTGCTTTTATAATCCTATAATCAATAACCAAATCTTATCTTTCTCGTACAAGTGGTTGTGGGGATATTCTAATCCAAAGATTTTTACCACGGCATACGGCGGACAGACGGACATTTTTTTTGTTTTAGTATACTAGTCCTAAAACGTGAAAATACAAAATTTCAGAGTAGCACCTTTTTTCTGTAGTTTCATGTCTTTCAATACTTTATTTTATTATTAAACAATTATAAAATTAAACTCAATTTTATCGAATACGCGTGATAATTATACGTAAATATTTCACATACCTGTAAATTTTCAGCTGATTTCAGAAAACTATTTAGAGCCTCTTGTGATACATGAACTTCACCTTTATACATAAATTCCAATAGGGCGGACATGTTTTCCGGTGAAGTAGCCTCCAGTATGACAACGCATTGTCCATTTGTTGGTGGTGCTGCTTCGAAAAGTTCGGCAAATTTTTTCGAACAAGCTGCCAATATAAGTTTGTGTGCCTTGAATACTGTACCTGAAAAAATGCAGAAAATAATGCAAATTTTATAAACAGTTGAAAAAAAAAATTGTATTATATTTCAAGGTAAATTCTTATAACGTCACGACTACCCACTATTTCACAATACATCGTTACCGTAATAAATTAGAAAATGGCTAAATGCACATGTGGGTAAACTGTTTAAATATTATATAATTTTTTTTTGTACCTAGGTACGTAAGATTTGCAATTAAATTGCAAATGCGTCATAATTCCCGAAAATTGCATTAAAAACCACACGAAAATTGTATAGTTGTTTTTTCAGAATTTTTTCTATTTACCTGCACGTTTTTCTGTGTAAATTGATTTTTTTTTTAGTTTTTGTCAAGAAAAAGAAAAATATTTAATCGTGACGAAAGTCGGTAAATAATCTGGAATTTGAACAAACTGCACGCGATAATACTAAAAACAAATGGTGATGCATGTGAAATTTATTGACAACAAGGAAATAGCAAAATAATGAGAAGTTGCTAAATTAGTGGTAGTTGTTTGTACGGTTTGTAATTTGGGATTTTTTTTTAAAGTAAATTATAGACTATACTTACGTACTTAAATATAAGATTGGCTAAACTTTCCTCTACAATAATAAACTTCTGACAACCCCCTTTTTCCTAATGCAATTTCATTAGACCTACGGTTATAACTCGACCAAAGCGGAATAATAAATTAATTTCAATTATTTAATCTTTCACTTTAGCAATATTTTTTTGATTTGCATGGATCTAACTATAATACTTATTCTTTCTAATGGTGCGTTTACACTCACTCATACTTGAGGCTCGTCTCGAGGTGAGACTCTACCTCCATCAGGCCATTGCAAACCGGTTTTCGTCGGCCGTGTTCTTTGCTGTGTTTACACTCAACATGCCTCTGCGGCGCAACTTGCCTATAAGTGCGAAACGACAGAAATACGATGAGCTGCGAATTGTGTGGTTCCACAGTTCATTGTATGTGTGTACACATATGGAAGCGTACGTCGGACAAAAAGTTGAAGAATGTTAGACTCTTGCGACTGCAAAAGCCATCTGATTGGTTGAGTTTATGGTGGGGATAGAGGCGCGCCCCAAACGTTGAGTGTAAATCCACCATAAATTGATGATCAAATAAGGGGTTTATTAGATACTGAATCCATATTTTTTCGGAACCCCAGATAGGAGTGAGACCCGATCTACATTTTGTGAAAACTTGAAGAAAACTTCTTTTGGAGTTCTCGGGTTATGGGATGCCAACAAAGTTTTCGGTATTTTTGTTTCAATTTCAGTTTGAATACAATTATGTATTATTTAAATCATTAAACACAATTTAAAGAAAACCATGTTTATAACTTTTGAGTGAATATGGATCGGATTTTTGTTACGTTGTATTATTACATCACATTTTGACTTTTAGCTTTTGAAGGCCTTATCACAAAATTATGATTTTAGCTTGAATTGAAAGGAAAAAGTGCTTAAAGTCTTTAACGAAGATAATTTAAATGAAACAAAGATTTATTAACCAATTCCGGAGAAATAGTTTTACTTTAAGCCATTGATCTCTCGGAACTCGTCCTTCAACAAACTTATAATTGGAACGTTTCCCAAGTTTCATATTTTTGGTATTAGCCGCTTCTTAGATACACGAATTCCAAAATCTCGGTTTAATATCTCGCCTAATTGCCACACCTCCTAATCCCCTAATTACTCACACAAACCAACCTCTGATGTTGGTAAAAATAGTCCTCCTGTAGTGAAAATTTGGCCACATCATGTAAGGGGTTTTTGTTTTTAGGGTCAAATTCACGTAGTCCTACACATTAAAGGTTTTTTTTTATTTAAGTTTCTTTCGAGACTGGACAGACCGCATATCCTCGAAATAAATGTTCACAGAACTTCCCGAAAACAAACGGAAAAGAAATTTTAAACGAATTAGTTTTGAGTGAAAAGCAAAATCAGGTTTGTTACTCATCGAAATTTCGCCATTCTTTCGGTTAGCTCACATACAAAAGTCCTTAAATTAAGTGGTTACACTTATTGCACATTTAACAGAGAAAACATGAATCGAGAAATTTTCACAATATAACTTTTCACAATTTGAAAAAACGGTTACAAAATCATATAAAATCAATTTACCTACTCCTTCAAATTATCTACACCACAAAAAGAATCTTTGAAATTAGCGTTTGCAATCACGACAACTCAGAAGATTGAGCAATAATACAATAATGTATAATTGAGTTTAAAATATAATGAATGAATGGTCATTCCACTCTTTGGGGTAGTTTTCATACAAAGGTCCTTAAAACACGTGGAGTGAATTCACTAAATGATCTCAACTAGCAATTACACGTTTTGCTTCGTAGTTTGTTTTACTGTTTGCCAGTTCATTTCTTGTTTGTTCCAGTATTTATTATTTAATTATTATTATGTGTTACTTGCGTACCCAGAGAACCCGATCACTTATCAATGACGGCGAAAACAACAACCTTACAGTATCCAATATTATTAGAATAGCGTAGAAAACTCTACACACTTTGTTCAACACACGTCCTGCATATTCCACGCATACCTACAACCGAATATACTGGGGAAATCTCTCGACTCGACACATGCAGTATATAAGCGCATCAGGACTTCTACACAGGATCAGTTTTATATTGCGAAAATGAGACGACGTCCAAGTGAGAACAGCGATTGTGTAGTAAATGAAATTGAGAAGAATTCCCAATTGTGTTACAATTGAAAGCGGTGAAATAGGGGGTTGGTATTTTATTTTTTGTGTTTTTACTTGAAAACTAGCAACAATATTTTTTTGTTATTTTAGTTTCTTATTTGTTAGTTAGCTTCTTCCTTGTTGTAGTAGTCTGGGTGGCTTAGTGGCTAGAGCACTTGCGTTCGGTGCACCTGGTACCAGGTTTGAATCTGCTTGGCGACAAGTAATTTTCGAGAATGGGATTGGGTGCTGGACTACCAGTTCGTTCACTCAGCTGTAAATGAGTACCTGAGTTAAAATCGGGGTAATAATCACGGACGAGCGAGTGGCTGACCACTTCACCTCCTTGTGTTCCGTTGGTCTAGTAATGAAGTAACTCTAGCATTACTTCAAGGCCTAGGCCCAATTTGGGCTGTTGTGCCATTGATTATTATTATTGTTCCTTGTTGTTTGTTTATGTTTGTTGTTCGCTTGGCTATAGTATCCCTTTTATTTATGTATTGTTTTCCTTATTGTTTAGCTATTTATTTCTTACTTTGTTTGTTTTCTAGATGGTCAGTTGTATTCTTGCTGTAGTTATCAATCAAGTCTAACCTTGGCTACTATGATTTAGTTTCTTGCATCTTTTTGATAATAGTTTGTTGCTTTTGTCTGTTTATTTGTTGTTTGTTTCTTGTTTTTAGTTTGTTGCTGTATGTTGGATTTTTTAATCTAATTAAATTGACTATTATTTGATGACAATTTGAAACTTTTGTGTGTGGTCGGTTACTTTGTTATTTGTTTATGTTTTTTATGCTATGTTATGTTCGTTTGCTTCATATTTTTTTATAAATAAACAATAAATTATTCGTATGTTTGGACGATTAAGAATGATTTCTGTTTGTACCATACTCGCAGAATCGGCACACTTAACATACATAAATTTGTTGCTAGAACCATACATGCACCTATGATTGCGAATAATCTCTTAAGTAAATATTCAAAAAAAGCCTTCTAACAATAACTAACGGCTCCAATCTTATTTCAATTAATACATATTTATAGCAATCGCATTCCAGTGTTTATTTTCTTATCAATTCCATTGACACTATCATCAAATTTTATTTAATGTTTAGCTTGAAATCGCTACTATTACATACTATAAACAACTGAACAAAATCTACCATACCTTACTTTTCATTGCGCTCAATTTGAAATCCATTAGAAAAAAACTGGGTTAAAAATTACTAGGTACGACCCGAAAATACATTACGCAGAACAGTCGAGTCGCAAAAGGTGTGAACGAGATACGAAATCTGTGAATATGGGTCAAACTAATACCACCGAACCCGACCAAAAAAAAATTGAACAAATGCATTTCATTGTTTACACGGATTATTAAAAAGATAAAGTTCTGATGAAATTGGAGTATGTCGTCCCGAGTAGCCCCAAAAAATATCCAAAATAACATTAAAAGTAGTTGACGCTAGTGCAAACAATTCGTATGTAGGTTTGTTATTTATAAAAATTTTATATTTCAGTTACCCGATAAGCTCAGGCCTGGAAGAGTGCATTCTTCTTCTATAGCCCAGTAAAATTTTCACGTAACGAATTAAATAGAACAAACATACTTTGCATTTTTTCCAGTACGCGGAAGGCGTTGCAAGATTAGATAAGTCGGTTTACGCTTACCAATTTAGAAAATGAATTCGAATTTTTTTTATTTGCTAAAATTGGCCAAATTATCTTATGACGCATTCTAAATATTCCACTAATTCGATCAGAATTTAATGGATTCGTTTTTAGAAAGTGTAAGTGCATCTAGAGTTTATTTTCGACTTTTTTTTGTTGCTTTAAATTTGTTTTCGCTGTATAAACAAAACTGCGCGTGTAACTTGCGATTTGCACTTTTTTTGGGAATTTTATCGAATTGAAAAAAGTGGCACATGTACTTAGATAAGAAAAACAATAACCCCTTTACACTATTTCCCATGCAATATGATATGCGAATATTTTACCAAAATTAAGCGCCAGCTTCGGCCATTATCAAATGATAAGTGAACAAATTTTTCTTGATTTTCCTATTGATTTAGTTTCTGACTCATCTTGTTTTCGAGTTATTCATAATCTAAAAATGCGTTTGATTTGCAAAATGACTTCCGCAATATTGTTCAAATTTTATGACGTGATAAAGAAAAAATGATTGGTGTTTGTTTAGTTGGAGTTTTTTGTCTTATGTGTTAGAAAAAAGCTTAAATATTTGGAAGCATTTTGTAAAAAAAAATTAAATTTTTGTAATTTTGACCACGAAAGTAAGAACCTCTCTGATTTTGCTATTTTTAAATTTAAATCTTGTGCTCTAGATAGTCGAATTGTTGAATATAACAAACCCTGTTCATCAGACTCGTATACAAACCCAACAATCCATAAGAAATCGCTGGTATAATGGTCCGTCGATCCGGACCATTGAATAAAAAATATTACATGGAACGGAATACATTTGTTCTTCCTCTATATTTTCCGCGAAACAGTGTATAAGTATGAAAAATTATAAAACAAAATTCATTACGTTAGTTAGTTAGTTTAGTTATTTTCTGATGTCAGAGATGCATTTGAATGACCTACACGTGTTCTATTTATGAAGTAATTACAAATATGAGCAATAGGTAAACTGAATTCTTTTGGCGTAGTCAGGAGGAAAGATGAATTTATTAGTAAGGGCGTGAGGAGAGATAGTTTCAGATCGAAATTATGCTACTATAGTATTTTTGAACGGTTTATAAGCCCTTACTTAAAACAATAATTGTATGGGGCTTTGAAAATTCAAAAAAAACTCGACAAAAATTCTCGAAATATAACCGAAGAAACAAACTAAAAATTGTCCAGCTAAAATCAACTCTATTAGAACCAAGTAATGGTTACCATATTTTTATGGGTGTCCGGTAATTAAATTCCCAAATTAGTAAAATTTTCAATATCATTTGCATGCACCTGATAAACTTGTAACTAATATGTAAAGAATTTCACTGTCCTCGTCCAATTGAAAATAATAAATTTCAATATCCTTCAAATATTTTGATTTTGAAAATTGTTTTTTTTTTCGAAATTTTGATTTTGAAGAGCAAAGTTAAACGACGGATTATACACTCATTATTTGATAATTCTCTTTTATAAAATCTGCCATAGATTTCTTGGACTTAAGATGGTGAAATTTGATCCACTCGTTACATACTATTTGTAAATCTTCGTGAACGGACGAAATTCTTTCAAATGAGTACTAGCCCGACTATAGTCAAAAACTTCAGAGATTGGCCGTATACGTTAATTTTGCTGCCATTCAAAAGTCAGTAAAAAATTTTGCATCCATTCTTTCGTAACCAGATATTTTTAAACAAATTGATTTTGAGCTAATAGAAAAATGGAGTTTGTTAGTGTGTAAAATCGCTCTATTCTTTTCATTTCCATATAAACATTTTGTATAGTAACGCGTTAAACTAAAGTTTTTTATAATGGACAAAAAAAGAGGTTGGGTGCATTCATTAACAAAATCAATCTGTTATGTAAAGCTTTTGCATAAAAATACTTAAAATACGTGGTCAATAACTTCAGAACATGTTATGAAATTTTGCATTATCTCATTTGCCTAAAGTTGAATTGAAAATAGCGGAAATATGTCTTTCTATAAAAAATGACACGTTCCGTATGCACTCATAGTTTTTATTTATTTATTTATAATTCAATAAGAGGCATATAAATATACACAATTATTACAGAACTAGTGAAAATTTCCAGAATCGGCAACACTTCGCATCACTCATAGACGACCACACAGGCACACCACTAACAGGTCGCGACTATAAAAGTCGAACAACCGCAAGCAGCAGTATCATTGGCAGACGCACCAGAAACTGAACGCACTATCTCTGCATTTTATGCAGACGATACTGCGTTCATGTGTCAGTCTTGAAGCTCAATGGTAGTTATTAGGGAATTACAAACGCCTGCCACGAAACTTGAAGGTTGGTTTAAGTTGTGGAGGATTGACGTCAATCTGTCCAAGAGCGAGGCCATACTCTTTGCGAAACGGATTAAACCTCCACATCTTTGGGGATATTATCCCTTGGAAGCCAGTCGTCAAGTACCTCGGGGTTCAACTCGACAAGAAGCTGACTTTTGGCCAGCACATCCAATCAGTTCTGGACAAGTCTAACTTTTCATCCAAACTTCTTTACTACCATCGCAGCAAGCTTTCTCCTCTACAAGACGATCACAAGGCCAGCCTTGTGCTACGCATCTCCAGCATGGAGCCACGCAGCCCAATGCCACATTTCGCGATACAGGTAAAGCAGAACCAATGCCGCAATGAGTGCGCCGCCGTACATCAGGAACAACCAGCTACATCGGGAAGCGAATTTTCCATCTATTCGGGAATTCCTCAAACAGAGTGCTTTGAGGTTTTTCAATGCGTCAGCCGATTACACCAATCCGCTAGTTTCCCGTAGTACAGACTATGACGAAACTGCACAGTGAAAGCACAAGCGTCTCAAGATGGCGCTTGTAGATTGTCCGACTCCTCACTAAAGTGAACGGGATGGACGGGTAGTTTGTTCAGGTGGACTTAACGTGTACCGGCGTGAAAGAGTTTCTTCGGAAGCTCTTATTGCGTCCGCCTGGAACGGTTAACCTGTTCGAACACAGCGTCTATCGCATTCATATCGCAATTACTTAATTGTCACTGCAATTCCACAGGTCTTCTATAGTTTCCCTGAGGAGCGTAGACAAATGTCGTTGCATTCTCAAAAGTCGTCCATGGACGCATGTTAGTTTTATCCTCAACTGATTTGCGGCTCTTCCTGTCTATCAGTTACTCCCATTGGTACGTCCGTCACTTTACCACCACATCGTTTTCTCCCCTTTTCAGGTTCATCTTCAGGCAACGGAGTCAGCGCCTCGGGCGCGATTCATCTTCAAGCCGACCGAGCCCTTCGGGCTCGGCTTTTGGCATGAGTACTTGATTCAGCAGTATCATTCGCATTCACTATTTGGCAGACCGAGCATCCACTTATAGATCTATTGAGACACGCAGTGAATAACAAAAATAAATAAATAAATTGCAAATGGGCGTCTCTATTTCCCTAAAAAAGATCAGTTATCTATTTGTAAGTAGGTTGCTACTTAAGATTTGAGTATGGCAACACTGATGTGAATACGTCAAATCTGACATTGTTGTCGTAAAGTTTGACATTTTTAGTAGTGAACGTACTCAGAACGTGTTTTCATACGAGTGCTAATTGTGTTGTTTATAGATACTTGAAATATTCATCTTGGCTTCGACCAAGATGAATATTGGAATAATGAAATTAAATCGTGAACATTTTCGTGCGATGATTTTCTATGACTTTCGACGTGGATTAAACCAACAGCAGTGTGCCGATCAACTCGCTTCGACGTTTGGTGGTGAAGCACCATCTCGAGCCAACGTGTTTCGCTGGTTTTCTGAATTCAATCGTGGTCGCACTTCGCTACAGGACGAATTTCGTGAAGGTTGTCCAAAATCGGCAGTTGTGCCAGAAAACATCGATGCTGTGCGAGAACTGATATTGCAAGATCTTCATGTGACATACCGTGAGATTGAGGCATTCCTGGGTATTAGTTCTACTCGCATACATTCAATGTTGCATGAACATTTGGCTGTCAAAAAGATTTGTTCGCGTTGGATACCGCATAATTTGACAATCGCTCAAAAAAAAGCTCGTGTTGATTGGTGCAAAGAAATGTTGAAAAAATTCAAAAGTGTGTTGATCTTCATGGAGAATATTTTGAAAAACAATAAAGCCATTTTTGATTATAAATATTTGTTTTTATGTTTATCGCAAAACTTAGCTAGCAACCTACGTACACAATTTAATACCTTTTCTATGTACATTTACCGCTATATGCACGAAAAGAATCCTCCAATATTAAAATCTTATGTTTGGACAATCACAATGTTAAACGTATAATGAACCTAGATATTTCAAGTCAAATCTACCTACAGAGTCTACTTATTACGTATATCACAACACTGGGACTTAAGGGCTCACATACCCCGTACGCGCTGAAAACCGAGTAAATTTGAAAAAATACCATAAAGGTTATATGGTGAAAAAAAAATTTAATTGTTGAGTTCACACATCTTACTAACAATTCAACCATAAAAAAATTTTTTTTACGGGTATAAATGGACTACTTGTGAAAACCATGGCGCCTCCTGGTCGGCATCATAACTTCACCAAAAATAATTCAATTTGCAAAAATAAAAAAAAATTTTGTAAAATGTTGTAGTTATAGTCTGACGGAGGGATTTTTTTTTTTTTTTAAAAATTAAATAAGTTACAGTATTTCAAACTTTAGTAATCCGTTTTTTAAAAAAATTTGCGTTTAACAATTTATAAAAAAATTTCCAAGCTAAAAATTAAAAAAACCTCTCGTCAGACTATAGAGAAAATAGTTATCAAAATTAAAAAAAAAAATTTTAAAAATATTGAAAATTGACTGAGCTATCGTGCCGACACTGTCTAAAAACATAGTTTCGAGAAAAATGCGTTTAAAATTTTTAGTAGGTACAACATCAACTTACGGCTAGTCTCCCATTCCAGCTTCGTACTGTACACCTTCTTTCTCTTGTATCTTCGTGTTTTTCACAGATGGTCCTGTATATGACCTTGTTTTCTATGAAACCCAGATTTTGCAAAAAAAATAAATGCTAAACGCTGCTGTTGAGAGTGGCGCGGCAATTAGCCAGGAAGCCGCTCCAAACCGATGTCTGGTCACATTTATTGCTAAGACTTTGTAATGGAGTGGAATTTTCTAAATTCCAAATTTTTTTTAATTCTTAAAAGTATATAAAATAAAAAACTGTAAAAAAAATCAATTTTTTGCCAATTTCAGGGGTATATGAGCCCTTAAGAATTACACGATTAATCGATTGATCTTAAACGAACATTTTAAAATAATCGGTCTTGCAACAATCGATTGTTGAGCAATCGATTCCCTGTCCTTTTGTTTGATTCCAGTTTTTTTTATCGAAGGTTCGCAACATTTTTTCGGGGATATTGCTCCTTTTGGGACAAATAGCAAGTAGCAGTGCTCTTCAAAGGCTCTGTCAGTGGAAGTTTAAATTCAGAATACGCGTGTGAAAAGCCCACGATTTGGTCAATTTCATGAGCCTGTGTATACTGAACTGACGCGTCACCGATACGACTGCGATATGTGTAAATCCAGAAAATCTTTCAATGTTGCAAATCTAATCAGAAAACTGAAAAAAACAGCCATTTCGTTACACTTGCTACCTTTATCCGCAGGACATAAAGGACGTCCATATCCCAGCATCCAGTATTTGTCTACCACACATCAGAATTTAATTCCCCAATCCCACTAGTTGCATAATACTACTCAGCTTTCTCTGCCATCATAAAGAAGAAATCAATCTTCCCCGATACATCATCAATATCAATATGTCTACTTATAAGATTCTGATTTTATCTTACGATTTTCCTTGGAAAAACCAAACCACCGAACCCCAAACTACTGTCGTTCATTAGAATTCGATTTGATTTTCATTTACGAAGCTCGACATCGTTTTTCCAGGTATGGGAAGAACAAAAATCGATGTATAGGTGTACAAAGCCGAAAGTAAAGTGTCAAGATATAAGAAAACTCGTCAAGTATAAAAAAAAGTTCCGAGGAGCGAGGATAATACGCCAGACTATAAGACGGAATTCGTGTAGCCAAGCAACAGGTTAAAAAACCATGGAGACATGAGAATGTCTAAGATTTCTTATTATTATTCTTTATTTATTTTTTTTTCTCTCCGATTTTCCCTTATCAACCAAAGTGCTACAGTTTTCACCTTATGTAAGAATTTTCGGGAATGATTTTCAACGCTCCTGTTCTGAGTTCAGACGAAAGGCTCACGTTTCGCAGCTATCCGCTCAATACCAGCAAAAATTTTTTTTTTATGAAACTTTATGTTATTTGAACGTGAGGAGCTTCCATAGAAACAAATTTGTAAGGGATATATGGCTGTCTTCAGGCATACAGGCGAACAGAACTGGAAGTCCTCGTTGAAAATTGTTTCCCCTTCAGAGCGGGTGGTATTTCGTGTGAGGTGGTTTCATTTTTATATGATGTACATTTCAGCGTTTTCCCTGTTTTCTGTCCGAACTTCCTTTTTTTCTGTTGATTTATTGGAAAACGCATTTTCATTTCCGTGACAATATGGCGAAGAGGTGTGTGTCTATGCTTGTGTATATGTTCTGTGTATAGGATACCCAGATTTTTGTCGCCCAATCGGAGGCATGTAGTTTCAAAACAACAAGATTCTACGCTTTATTCAAGGTCCTTATGGCTTACGCTGCCCTCCATATATTACGTAGCTTACAGGCTGCTTATGTGCCACACAGATGCCACCGATCCAAACAAGGTTTCAGCTTACATTGATTTTTGATTTATTCACTACTTCCTCTAACTACTCAATATTTTCCTTGATGAAGTGTCTCGAAACTGTGTAATGTCCTAATCAATCGGATTATCACTTTTCCTTTTGCCGCTCCCAGTTGGGATAGGTTTCTTATCGAAATTGATAACAATATCCTCGCCTCCTTCGTTTTTGTGGGCATGTCACCAGGGGAAACCAAAGGCATAGGGACAAGTTTCTCTCAGGCGACATATTCTTTAAGGAGATCTTTTAAGGATATGCCGTGAAGTATTCAAGGTTATGTTATTAAGTGTTGACTAGGACTATGATGGAAACAACAGAGAAGCTCTGTAATTTTAGATCTTTGTATCGTAGTTATTACAAGCTGATGTAAAACGAGCTGTAGCGCTGCCACATGAAAGGATTTTTGAGCGTTTAGCTTCGGTTAAATCGATTGGATTATTCGTCGCTTTGTTTGAAAGGAGCGTGTGTTCCTTATTTGTTTTGCTTTTAGCGATAAAATATTGGTCGGGTAAAAAGATATAGGATCCATAAGTACTGTCATAGTAAATGTGCCTTCAGTCTTCACACTAATCGAATCATTCCGCTACATTGAAACCATCTTTGACATTTTTGAAAGAATCTAGTAGATACATACATCTATTAGATTTTTAGTTCTCCGAAGGTTTTTCTTAACCATTTTTCCTTCAAGCCAATCTAATTAATTTTATTTCAATACAGCCATTGTTAGTTTTAAGATTCACACCATTGTTGTAGAGGCACAAGACTGATCACAAAATTATTAATACTAAATGTACATACCATACATGTAATCATATGGTTCACGATAATAATAAATTTGAATTTGACATCTATTAGATTCTTTAAAAAAAATTTATATAACAAATATATAAACTACTCGTTTGACGACTTTGTTCAACAATACACGATTTTCCGCGTTTATATTTTATTTATTATATCAATAATAAAAAATTGTGATCGACTTTAAACAAAAAGTAGCTACCCTAACATTTTGCATATTCATCTTCTAGTTCTAGAAGACCTCAATACTAACAAAAAAAAAACTTGTCCGTCTGTCCGCCGTCCGTAAACATGTTTCAAGGCACAAACCCTCACAACCCTTTGAACTATTATATTAAACTAAATTTTTTTCATGGGTAGATTCGATGGTGACTTTTGGAGAGCGTAACCCTAAGCAGAATGTGGGAAAAAACGATTTAGCCATTGGAGTACGATGC
Source organism: Beris morrisii (assembly GCA_951812415.1). NCBI lineage: Eukaryota > Metazoa > Arthropoda > Insecta > Diptera > Stratiomyidae > Beris > Beris morrisii. Next base: position 26,031,329 of record OX638311.1, read on the forward strand.
TACGGCAAAAAAAGAGCGGTTAGTGAAAACAGGAGGCAAGTAATTTCACGAATTTCGTTATAATTCTTAGAACTTTTGTAATTATACTCTAAATTATAAAATTAAAATTATAAGTTTAATCCAGCCCGAAAATTTTGTAGCGCATAGAACCGAGCTTTGGACGAAAAAAATTTTTATATTATTTTGTGTTCAGTTGTGGTCAAAAACCCCAAATCCGTTGGCTGTCCGTCCGTCCTTCTGTCCGTCCGTCTGTTTGTACGAGAACTCAAGAACGCGTCGGCCTAGGAAGCTGAAATTTTGTCACCATTTGTAAAATGGAAAAAGTAAGGCTAAGTTCGTTAATGGGCGATATCCTTCCACTCCTTCGGGGATGTACGCCCATGATTCCTTAAGGGAGTCATCCCGTGTGACTGGTTCAAAAAATCTACATTTTTTTGCATTAATTGCATCCAAATATAGTGTAGAATATGTGGGCCAAGTGATTTTCCGATATTCAAAGCCGTTCGGAAGTTACAGGCCGTTATATTCTCCAAACTCCTTTTGCTGTTTCGAATAAAATGGTCAGTTAAGTCGGGTTTTTCTCAAAAAGGTATTTTTCATATCAGTAGACATGATATCTCGAAATCTATCGAACGAATTCCTTTGAAATTTGGTGAACTTATTCAGTACTCATGTAGACATTTTGCAAACTAAAATAATTGTGATTCATTAATCCGTTTTTTTTGGTCGAGTTGAAGAAGTCGTAAAAAAACACCAAAATTTACGATAAAAGAGTTCAACAAGTTGCCAAAAATCCACTTTTCAATATTTTTTGATAATCCTAGTGCCGAAAATAGTTCAAACTTCACAGATTAAAATGCCGTTTGATTTTTTTATTTGAGATAAGCAGAACGCCCACAATCGTGTCTACCGAAATAAAGGTTTTTTGAAAATGAGTGGCCAAGTTGCCGTATACCTTAGCAATTCGAGCGACAATTTCGGGCTGAAAAACTTGTAAATTGTGCTCAAAATGTGCATAAATATGTAGTATAAATTTCACAGTTGTATCTTTATTTACTTCACCAAAAAAAATTCGCAAAAAAAGCGTAAAAAACAGCCTTCACACGGGATGACCCCCTTAAGACACGTATCCAAAATAATTGTTTGAATGCTTCAAGTTAAGAATTTGAAATTTTGCATACTTAAAGTTGTTTGAAGCGAAAGTTCCGAATATGATGCAAATCGAATGAGTCCTTCGTGTAGCAGCCTACAAAAGTCCTTCAAAAATTTATGCAAGTTACAGAATCCACTGTAGCTCTAGTACGAGTTGAAGCAGGGATTGAAAAGGAATTAGTTTTATATGAAAAGCAAGACTGAGTTCACTAATTAGCGTCGTCCGTCGTCTCCTTCGGGTAGCTATCATACAAAAGTACTTAAAACACGTGTTCACCAATATTGAACGATAACTTTAGAACGCTTTAAGTTACGACTTTGAAATTTTGTATACGTTGATTTCATAATAGTCGCAGCTGAAAGTATTAATATGAAAAATATCCCATAAGTCCTTCATGTAAATGCCATACAAAAATTCTGCAAAAATGTCCTAACTTAATTTATGAAACTCACTATAACTCAAGAAATCGTTTAACCATCCACCGAGTAGCCACTAGAGAATAGTTTCTACCTGTAAATAAAAGGTCATGTAATAATTGCATGTGCACTCCTCATTCTTTTTTTATATTCCCAACTAAAATATAAATTGTTCAGTATTTCATCTAGAGTATCATACGATTGGCTTGCAGCCGATCGTGACTGTGTTATGTTTTTAAATTAGACTCGTTTCTAGAAATAAATGCCAGGTTTTTAATCAGATTTTTTTTGACACACTAATGCCGCATTTAGACTGAGACTTTTGGAAAAATCACCCAATATGAGCGAGAGGGATATGGTGTTTGCACATAATATGCAGAATGATGTAGAACGAGTAGGCATGATATCACAGTTGCTATAATTTTACTATAGTCAACAAGGGAAAATTAAACCGCCGGCTTTGGCAGTTTCTTTTTTCAAATCAATGTATAAAAATTGTACAATTCTTATTCATTTGAAATTTAATATTTGCTTACTGCAACCATTTCCTTACACTAGAGCACGCACCATATAACTGCCAAATAACAACAAACAATTTTATGGGATATTCCCCGCTACAAACGTGTGTATACTTATATTTATTCTCCGTTTGCAAATGTGTGAGTAAAAAAGTCAGTGAATCAGCCATAAAAATAGTATATTCGAGTATATTTGCTATAAAGTCGGTCATGTTCAGCCGACTTTTATGGTAAAGGGGAACACATAAACACAACTAAATTTGACACGTCGGCCGATGTTTTTCTATCTCTGTTCTTTTCTAGCCCGTGAACATTTCCCATAGTACTATCCTTAACTAACACTTTCCCGACACATCGCCGCAGTGTAAATTAGCCAACTAAGGGCGTGTAACGTTTTTTTTATATTTTCACGAATTCTGTCATATTCCTTAGGCCTGATTAGATACCGAGAAAGATATCACTTTCACGGACCGTTTTCAGTATTTCGCCGCATTCAATCCATAAGAAGCTGTAAGAGGTTGCATACATTTTCACGAATTCCGTCATATCTCTTAGGTATGAGAAGATATCGTATTGGTTGATACCAATCGATTTCAGGATTTGCCGATAAAATTAAATTTCTATTTTTTTCAATTTTTGTGTAAAGAATCACTTAGGAATGTTGAAAGTTGTATCTTACAACAAGCTATTCTTGAGACAAAATTAATTTTCGGTAACTTTTCAATGGAGCTTGCGTCGAAACAACCACTTTTACATTTGACTGTGATCACGGTCTATAACCCGAAATTTTGATTGGTGCTTCAAACTTTGTCCCGAAAAATTGAATATCTTTTTGCCAGATTTTTATTGTCTGACATCGCTACACTTATGCGAATTATTATTTAGAAAGTTAAGATTAAAAGTATTGAATAATTTATTTAAAAATTAGTTTAAAATGTAGTTTGCCGTATCATTTTAGTGGTTTTGTGCGTTAAAAACACAAATTTAAAAGAGTATTATACACAGAACGGTTTCAATCACATAATAAATTTTTCTATGAAGCGTACTGATTTGTTTTTGCGTCTTTTACATTTTTTATGATTTCCACATGGCTTTTTCATCTTCAATAAATGTCCAGATCATAAGTTACACAAGTAAATTACAGTCTGTAACCTGCAAATCATTACCTGGCTGGTGTTGAGTACGGAATGCAATAGTGAAATAGCAAAAAAAAACCGATTTAAAAAACATGCAAATTTTAAAATGTCCAAAAACAATGAATCAGATTTACTGATAGGTTTCCATCGAACTCCATATACTCGAAAATACAGCGAAAACCAAAATAAAATATGGAATTTTTTTGGTGAATCCCCATTAAACCCCCTTATCATGCAAAACTTACACGTGCTTCAAATTCAGATCATTACGCATTGTAAGTCGCAATAAAAAACAATTGTATTGCAAAATTGTATACAGAATCACGTCAAAAATTGCCACGTAAATCGTGGTTCAAATTGAATGTAATTTTGTAAATAATGAATCCTATTATATTTCAAATTTAATGGATTTCATCGCTCTATTTCTAGCTTGTTGCAGTTCCATAAGGAACAAAAACTGTTTTCATTTCCTTTGCCTTAAAATTGAAACATTAACCGATAAGACGAGGCAATGCCACAATAACAAAAAAAAATCGCGATAAGATTTAACTATATATTCGCGATAGTAGTACATTAACACATCGAAAAACTTATAGTGTTATTGCCCGAAAATTCGTAAAAAAAAAATAAGTCCAAAGCGAAATTCATCAAAATATAGTGTAGTAAGGAAGGGGGCGCGAAAAGCGATGTTTATATCAGATCAATTAATCAAAACATTCTTGCATGAACAGAACAACAACTTACGAGCCAAATATGTTATTGTTGTTCAATATTTTATATTATTATATAATTGGAAGATGTTGCTAGTTTGGTTGTGATTTTGCTAGATTTTTGACGCGAAACCGATAGACGATGTGCCATTGAACCAATTTCAAAATTTACTTCTCGCTGCAATTGCAGCAAAAGTAAAATCACCAACCTTAATTTAGCCATGATCATGAAAGTAAATCGCATACATTTTCTTATTGCGTTGTTTGATTAAAAAAAAAAAAAATACTATTTACCCACAATTTGCCAAATTCCATACAACTACAACCACAATTTTCTGCTAATTTTTACACTTTCTGCAGCGCGCGCGCTGCCAAAATGCGCTGCTATATCATCAACCATACAAAGGCAGGCAGCAAAAATAATGCGATAGAATAAAATGCGCCACCGTTTGCATGGACTTAAAAGTATAAATAAAAAACAATTTTTTTTGAATGTATTTGACACACTTTCGGGCTCTGTAAAAATAGGACAAAGTGTATTTGGCCCACCGAAACCGATTGTAATCGGAAGCATTAGCACTCAGTGTGTAACGTATGTTCACATAAATGATATGAATATGTGCAGTACGGAGCCGGCTTGATTTAGTACGCGGATGAATCCATCTGAAAACTTAATTACATTATACTACATTTAGTACATACACGAGCGTAAAAAGCCATCAGAAATGAATGAAACGAATGAATGGAAGTGATAATGGTGAAAAGAAATTTGTAAAGCAGCAGCGTCGACCATCTAGCACTTATGAGCGCCGTTATACGTTGCAGCGAAAATATCACTGCGTTTGCGCTACAAACACGTACTGCGTCGAGCGCGCGATGCATACGTAATAATGTGTGAGATGACGTGACATGAAATGCACTTGTTATTTTATCACGTTCCAAGATTAGAGATTATGCAACGTTTTCTTTATTCTTTTTTTAAAAAAAAAAATATCCGTAGCTTTTATAAGACAAGATGAAGACAAATTGTTCGAATTTTTCGACTTTTCTTAAGCGCAGTGTCACGGCAAGAGATTGGGTGATACTAATCCAGGTTGGAGCGTGTTGATAAACTATATCTGTCCAGGTTTACTAAAACATACGTTATCTGTTCAGAGATGACTGATATATTAGACAATGAAACGTGAAACGATGATATATTGCAAACGGATTTGTTTTTCGAAAAGGGCACAGAATGAATTTTCCTTTTTTAAGCACTATACTTCTATTATAAGTTTAGCTAAAAAACACGCCCAGAAAACATCCACAAAAAATTGAATGAAAAAACACAAAAATTTACTAAAATCCACCAGCTTTGTTCCTTTGGAACTACTTTACTTAAGCCATCATAGTATTACACTGTTTGACCAAGTGGTCAAATTGAAGTAATAAGCAATGCGAAATAGCGAATTCCAATTAATCTCACAGTATCCGCTCTTTCTTATTACTGCAATTTGACCACTTGGCCAAACAGTGTAATACTAGCTTAAGACTTTATAATCAATGCAGCGCTGCATCATGCATTGCTGCAGATTAAAACGCAACGAATTATTTGCAATAATACAACGGCTGCATATTTAAAAAATCTGCCAACAGTCTGGGCGCAACTTTATTTTTTTTTGGGTAGTAGTTCGGGACGAGTTTAATTCTGAGATGCGGTGTAGGTTACTATGTGACTGAAAACTTAAGAAAAAGTTAGGGAAGCGCTAGAATACTTACGACGCTGCTACATACTCGTATAACATATCAATTCCATAATTGGGTCATACTCCGGGACGAGATCTAGTTCTAGTATAATATCAGTTGTTACGCCATTAGAAGGTTTTTCGTGATTTGGTTTTGGGCCATTACATTAAATCGGAAATGCGTTTGTAGGCGATTATATAAAAAGTCTGTGGAACTGCAAACCAATCTAATCTCATCAATCCTGAGAAATATGGCGAAAGCCTTAGGTCCTATAACCCGTTTTTACACTCTTTGGGGTTGAAAAAGGAAAAAACTTGAAAATGAGTTTTAAATGATTATTAAATAAGCCCGTGGAAGTAAAAAGTTATTCGATATCTAATCAGACCTGAGGGATACGGTTGAATTCGTGAAAATGTATACATCTCCTTTACACCACCTTGTGGGTCGAATTTCAAAAAATCCTGAAATCACTTTCTAGGTATTTCTATGAAGAACCCGTACAAAAAAAATTAATTCAATATTTGGAAAGTTCTAATAGATATGACGAAAATCGTGAAATCATCAGATCATTTTTTTTGCCCCACTTCCGAACGCCAATGGATATTATAATTTTTTTCTAGTTGATTTACATATACGTACCGAATTTCAACTTTCTAGCATAAGCCGTTCTATAGTTAGGCAAAACACCCCCCACCCCCGTACCATACTACCCCTCTAAAAAATTATATTTTTCCGACATACTACTACTATAGCTCTATCTAAATACTAAGTTTCAGCTTTACATCGTTATAGGTTCTCGAGATATAAATATCGGAACTTTTTACTTTTCACCCTTCCCCACTCTCACCTTCTACACCCTCATCCCTGAAATTTTTTTTTCAGCTGGGGGTTTATTAGTCCTACTTCTGGTAAAAATTTAAGGCATCTATCTTACACTCTTCTTGAGATATGATTTTTTTTAAAAAAATTCTTACAAATGGGCCCACAGCTCTATATAAGTTCCAAGTTTCAGCTTCCTAACATAAACGGTTGCTGAGATTTAGAAACCAAAATATTTCGTCTAAAACGCTTCCTCCACCTTCCCCCTTACACTCCCACCCGCCAAAAAGTGGTCACTTCCAGGGGCCTACCTAGTATATTAAAAAAAAAATTTTCAATTCAATAGCTCATAGGGTTTAGCAGCTATAAGCCCTCAAACGTTTTCCGTCCGGCGGACGGCGCACAGACGGACTAAAAATATTTTTTGCTTTTTTGGTGTTTAGTCATGAAACGTACAAAAAAAATTTTTCAGGGTAGCAAATTTTTTTTTTTTAAATCGATAACAATACTTTATTTTTAAAATAATAAAGTAAAATACGTTTATCAGGTTTTTTTCCTTACAATGACGAACTTTAAGGTGAATTTCCAATGTCGGTGTATTTATGCGTCTGTACGTACAACGCACATTTTTCTGCCACGATTTTCAGTTTCGAGTTTAGATATGCAACGCAATTTCTCTAACGCACAAAGCTGTCAGATAAAAAAGTTTATAATTGTTGAATGCTATAATTGTTTAATATTCTGGAGGGCTTAGATAAGGTCAATAAAAATTTTAAACAGTAATTTCATGAACCCTAATATTGCTAGTATTTTCACACTAAGCAGTAAAAAATTAACGAAACTAGAAATGACAAAAAGGTCATAGCAATTTAATTTTGCGGCACAGAAGAAAGCTGAAGAATGTGCGACTTGTGACGCAGACGCATCCTGTCCCTTAAACTAAAATCTGATTGGTTGATTGTTGCGTCCGACGCTCTGACGCAGAATTGCGATGACAATGGAAATCCATCTCAATTCCCATAAAATATAATGCGATAATATCACTGACTAAATTCATTAACTACTTCTCTATGGTAGCCGCCACAGTGTAATATAATGCTAAATTTCCACTCTTGAATATATTGCTATGCGTGCAGGGCTGCATCAATCAACACAGAAAACACTAATAAAAAATTTAAATAATAAAGCCGCACTTGCTACTTATTTTTATAGATCTAAGACTTAATTGCATCTCAAGATATTAGATATATCAAACCACAAAATTTCAATGAAATTTGTATCGAGAGAGTTGCAATGGAGTGCAACTTTTTAAGTTTCAACATTGTCGAAACATATGCAAAATTATTAAATTATATCTAACGATAACAAGGTAATGACTGAATTCTGTTATCAGAAGTGTGTTAAATCAAACTTCACGAATATCGAAACTTCTAATTTAGTAGGTACTGTATAGAAATAATTTTCCGATACACTTACATTTATTGATCATTTTTCCAATAATGAATTAGGCAAATAAACCAGTTTTCTCAATTGTTATTTCTTTGTTATATCTGCATTTTTGTTAAAAACTTAATAATTAATTGATTGTATCTGTTCATATACATTATAAATACAACCATAAACAATTGAAGACAAAACTTTTACACCCCGAACTACACAGCACAGATTCTCTGACTGGAAATCATTATAATTTCTTTTCTCTCTAGTGCTGATCCAGTACTATCTTTTGGCAAGCTCTAAGAAACAATTTTTGTTTTCATTTTTAATTAATTTCAAACTTCTCCAAATTAAAACTAAAAATGTGTTTTTTTGGTATTTATATCGAAGATTTGAACTTTTTTCTATTACTAAAACGTTGTTTCTAAATTTACCTTGCCAGTTAAAAAAAATTTCAAATTATAGTGCAATCAGCTGATCAGAACACTAATTGAATTATTATTTTTTTAATGAAATTTGTATGGAAGCTACTCGAAGTAGTGCTGTTTTTTATCATTTTTAATTTAATATGTGGAATTGTTGAGTACTCATACACGAATACATTCTCAAAGGGCGAAACACGGATGATTTGTTTTTTGGCTTTAAGCCTTACCAAAAACCGATTAGAATTAAACTTATAGTCTGTCAACTAAATAATTTTATTGTCCAAAGTTTTAATTGTGATAAGAGTTGAAGCTCGATAAAAGATTTCAAATGCTGAGCTCCGATTTATATTCAAGTTGAAGATGAAAATAAGAACAGAGAGTAAGAAGTACGCGAGCAAAAAAATTAGAACCATGAGGGAGTGCCTATAGGAGCTTTCTGACTGCACAAGCGAATCAATTAAAAAAAATCAGTTCAGACTCAAAATGTTTGCCTTTTAAAGGAGCGCATCTTGATAGCTATTGCAAAAATAAATAAATGTGTAGGAATTCCGACAGACTATTGAATCTATACCTAAGACTCAAACCAAACCGGAGCATGGTACTTACAAAAATTACAAGGTATGTTTTTCTAACATGATAGGTTGCATGATACTGATGGTATACTCTTCTTTCAATGCTATGAGATATGATACGATTATCGCTCTGTGAATATTTAATATCTATTTTACCGTGATTTTCCCTTGGAATGTGAGTAACGATTCTTAGTTCAGGATTACAAATTCCAATTGTGTATATTCCTAATAATACTTATCCCACTTTTTTCATTATACGAGTATCGAATGTTTTTCCCGATTTTCAACAATATCTGTCAGGGCTCAATCCCAAGCTGTTTTAGATTGTGTACACTGAGGGGTTGGGTGATTGACTAGAAACGTATTCCCGGAAAAAAAACTTTGATCTGATAATTCAAAGTAAAAATCAGAGCCTGATATTGGATGCAGCGTCATAAAATATGAATTAAATGGAAATTTTTATCTCGAATCAATGACAATTGCAAAAAATTCAAAAACACTTGTATCTACTCAATTAAACTTCATCGGATTTCTGGTGATAGCTGATTGCCCAATTTTTGTTAATATAATGTTTTCGTCGTTATCAAAAGAAAAATAAATAATTTTGTTTTTGTTTGTTACAACATAAACACACTTTGTTATACACCATAATTAAATAATTACCAAATTGCGTGTTTACTTTTATATAAGCGAAGTGTTGCTTTAGTTAAGCATTCTTTTTCTTTTTCGTACTAAGATCACTAGGTTTTATGATCAAAATATGCAGTTGAAAATAGAAATCAGCGTGATATTAAAACTTTTTTTTTATTCTGTTTACCTTAAAAATTTATTTGGTCTTGATGTGTTTCCTTGATATACCTATACGTTTACGACCTAATTGAGTTCTAATTAATTAAGCAAAACGTTTTAATAATATGTTACAAGGACATGGAATAGAATTTTAGAACAAATTTCGATGCAAATGAAAGTTATTTCAGCTTTCAGAAGAACATTGATATTCTAAAGTAATACAAATATTAGATATGGAATTATGCTGAGCAAATATTAGAAATTTTCAAATAATTCAATGGAAAATATTTATAATAGATAGAAATAAAATCTCACGCGCACACACGAAACAGAGATTAAAAAATATCAAGCTAAAAAGAAATATATCAGAAAAACAGGTAAAATTAAAAAAAAAATATAAAATAAGGCAAAAAAACACCCAAAAATAAATACAAACGAAAAAAAACACAAATAAATAAATGAATAAAAACGAAATAATAAGTAAAAACAATAAAAATAAAAGTAAAAAAAAAAATTATTTACCAAATGAAAAATTCATAATTTTAAGATTTTTAAATTTAAATTGTTTAATTTAGTGATACTATAAAAATAACATCGCAGTCAACAACTAAATTAAATTTAAAAATTTAATGGACATTAGAACAATGAAGTAAACAAGAATTACGCTATATCGCAAATTTAGTTATGATTCTCGATTAGATATAACAATTCAGGAACGCACACCTAAAGAAAAATTCGCCAGGTGGGAGGGTGTTTCGGAAATTGCATAATATGATGAGTCGATGCAACTCGACGATGAAATAGCTTTTTCAGACCTGGACCAACACAGTTTTCAAACTGGACTTCGTCATGCAGGTTTTTCAACTGTAATGTCCACAATGGCAGCATCCACGGTAGCGATCGATCCTAGCAAGAAAGTTCGTGTGGTAGCCTTTTTAACATCGAAAAACATATTCTAAGCTTCTTAAAATTTAGCTTCTTTGAGTTCATTCTTGTCACATATAATAATTATTAAAAATTTACAAAATTTCAATAATATCGGGAAAAAAAATCTGACAATGGTCTGGGCGAAACTTTATTATTTTCGGGTCAAAGTTCGGGAGCGGTCAAAGTCTTGGTATCATCTGTTGTTTCGAAATTATGAGGTTTCTTGGAAAGTTAGTTTTGTTCTTAAAAAAAAAATTTTTAAAATAGAGCTTTTTAGCCGATTAAACATTGGAAAAACCCGTGTAGACTATTCAAATTTCGGTATATTATGTACACTAAAAATCCATAAAAGTAAAAACGAATTTCCTGCCTTATCAGAATTAAGAGATATGACGAATTGTTAAAACGTATACAAACCCATTACTTCCACTTGGGGTTTGAATTTCGAAAAAATTGAGAAACAGGTTTTTAGACGATTTCATAAGATGCAACTTTATATCTCATGAGACACGAGGGATTTTGAAAAATTTGTGAAAACGTAAGCAAACCCTTTACACCCAATTCGAAAAAACGTGAAATTGGTTTTTAGGTCATTACAACAAATGCCGCAATAACCAATTTTATTTCTCATCAGAACTAAGGGATGGCAAAAATTGTGAAAACATATTAAACCCTTGGGGGTTGAATATCTTAAAATTGAGAAATGGGTTTGAAGGCGATTATATAAAAAGTCTGTGGAAGTGAAAAGTGATCTAATATCTCATCAAGCCTAAGAAATATGTCGAAGCTTTGAAAAGCATACAACCGCCCTTACACCCCTTAGGATTGAATATCTAAAAATACTGAAATTGACTTCTTGCCGGTTATATAGGAAACCTTAGAAAGTAAAAATTAATTCGATATATCATCAGATCTAAGCAATATGTAGGAATCTGTGAAAGCATATGCAACCTCCTTACACCCACTTGGGGGTTGAATATCCAAAAATACTGAAAGGAGTTAATAGATAAATATGAAGACAATACGAAAAAGTAAAAACTAATTCAATTTCTTATCACTTCTAAAAGATATGACGGAATTCGTGAAAACATATCCAACTCTTTTATACCCTCTTAGGGGGTGAAAAAGGAAAAAACTTAAAAACAAGTTTTAGGCGATTATTACGCAAGCCCTCGAAAGTGAAAAGATATTCGATATCTGATCAGACCTAAGGGATATGGCAGAATTCGAAAAAAATATACAACCCCCTTTCCACCCTCTTAGGGGTCGAATTTAAAAAAATCCTGAAAATACGTTCTAGGTGAAGAATCCGTACAATAAAAATAAATTCAATATTTGGAAAGACCTAATAGATATGACGAAAATCGTGAAAATATAAGCATTCCATTTTCACTGATAATTTTTTTCGTTCCCCTTCCGAACGTCAATGGATATTTGAAATTGTTTTCAAAATTACTTTGCAGCATAAGCCGTTTTATAGATAGGAAAAACACCCCCCCCCCCCCCTCGTACCATACTAGCCCTATAAAAAATTATATTTTATCCAATATGCTACTACCATAGCTCTATCTAAATACCAAGTTTCAACTTTATATCATTATAGGTTCTCGAGATATAAAAATCAGAACCTCTTCCTTTTAACCCTCCCCTACCCTCACCCCAAAAATTTTTTTTTCTCTGCTAGGGATCTATTAGGCCTACTTCTGGTAAAAATTTGAAGCACTGTTCTTGGATATGAGACGTGATTTCTTAGAAAAATTCCTATCCAATCCACTTTCATGCTCCACCACCCCTTAAAAAATGGTACTTTCAGCAAACTTCATTTTTCAACCTTTAGACAGAAACCGAATTTTATTTGTCTAGTGCAATTATTAGCTCGTGAGATATCGTAAACTTTTTCACCCCCACCCCCGTACGCCCCTGCCCCAACTCAAAAATTTATTTCCAATCTATTCTCCTAGCATACCTACAGATATTCATTAAGTTTCAATTTTGTGACATTAACCGTTTAGGAGATATGGATTTCAAAATGTGTCGATCTCGGCTTTTTTGCGTTTTGGACGCATTACTATTCCCCACACACCCACACCCCTCCTCCATATTGAAAGTTTTTATGCAAATGGGTCCATTATGAAAGCTCTATATAAATTCCAAGATTCGGCCTCCTAGCATAAGCGGTTGCTGAGATCTAGAAACCAAAATTTTCCGTCTAAAACGCACCCCCCTCCTCCTTTCGTACTCCCTCGCACTCGTCACCACCCCCTTACACTCCCACCCTCCAGAATTTGGTCACTTCAAGGGGCCTACCCAGTCTATTCATAAAAAAATTATATAATATCTTAATATCTCAAACTGTTTGGGAGCTATGAGCCTTCAAACGATTTTGGGTACGGCGGAGGTCGTACGGCGTACGGCAGACAGACGTACTGAAATTTTTTTTTGCTTTTTTCGTGTCTACTAGTCATGAAACGTGAAAAAAAGAATGTAAGGGTAGCAAAATTTTTTTTTTTCTAAAAATCGATCACAAATTTTAATATTTAATTTTTAATAGAGAGAAAAGTTAAAGAGATTGTTTCTATTTACCAAACTAAGCAACAACTTTTGGTTTTTGAGACAATAATTTTAATAAAACTTTTTGAAAAAATCAAAACACTCAAATTTCTGAAAATCAGTTCGATAAATCAATGGTTGACTTCAAACGCCAAAATAAGGGCTCAGTTTTTGGATTTCCACCCTTTCTTTAAAATATTTACACAATAAAAAACTTTCAGAAAATTTTTTCTAACTACTAAACGATATACAAAAAAATTAGCACCTCGCTCCTCATGGGATATAAGTCTTCTGACTGAACTATTTTCTAGTGTTCGAGGATGGATGCCATCTTTGCTACAACTGTAGACAATTTTTTTAATTCCGGACTATTAATAATTTTTTAATTTTCAAAATTAGCTGCATTTTTTTAATTTTCTGAATACCAAAACAGTAAGGTCCAACCTGCGATTAGAATTAATATATCCAAGTGAACAACCAAAATTTCAAAGTTGATTGACATATGAGGTGGACTTCAGTGCATATACCATAACCATAAAGTACTATGGCAAATTTTCACTAAATTATAATTTGCGCAAATGAATTTTGGTTCTATATATGGTACATATGGAGAAAAATCCGCAACAATACAGCGTTAAGGGTGTTTCGGATAGTTGGCATGGTACACCCTATGATGAGTCAACGTAAACCGAGGACGAAACAGCTACTTCGGACCTAGTACAACACAGTTTTTGACTGCAGTTATGGCGACTGATAGGTAAATAACTTAATAAATTGCCTAACTAATTAAAATCAATAATACTGATCAAGACGCCAGTATTTAAAACTATTTTTACACTATATAAACCCATTGAATAAATTACAGGCTTTTGATAAAACTGTTAAATATTCAATTTTTTTATCGTCTTCCATCGCACTTTATTTGAAATAAATTCAACCGCAAACTCTTATTACATCCTTAAAGTAACGTGTCAATACCATATAAGCTTTAATAGCCGTGAAAATGGTCTGAATACGGTTAATACCGACCACGACATAAAAACAATAAACCTGTACTGCCTGATATACAAAAAAGGAGAGAAAAAAAAGCCTTTATAGAGCCATGTAAATAAAATTCAAGGACCTATTATCCTTCTTTTTTTATTATTTCACTTTTCCTTTCTGTTAACTTAAGAAAATACTCCCATACTCATCATCACCATACTTCACCAATGCCGTGATAAACATTCCCTTTATTTCATCCTCCAACTCCTCCAACGAGACGGCAAAAAAGGCATCCCTCTAGATATCCTAGCTGCGAAGAAAATATCTGGACTATTCGCACAACTACAGCGTCAACAAAATATCCTTATACGTGTGATCGAGAAACGTTCCCATATTCAAATTCCTGCGAAACAAATAAGAAAACCAAGGCCCTAACGTAACAAGCGAATATTTTTTACGATTTCCATGGCTTACATTCAAGAATCCGATTTTTCTGCATGGCATCATTCACTTTTCTTTCGTCCCTTAAGGAATTCTATAGCACACACGTTTGCTATAGTTACGCCATAGAATAGCGTATGTATAACATTAAGGATATTCCGACCGCATGGTATACGAAGGATCTACGAAGAGACACGGTACAATACAACAAAGTTATATTGAGAAGGTCCGGGAAAATCTCGAAGTGCGTAGCAACAACAACACTAAAAAGGAAAGCAATCAAAGAAAAACAACCCCCTCGTTTCTCAGACAACGCTGAATAAACCAAAAAAAAAACGCCGAATCTTGGCGAAAAGAAGAAAAGCATCCGGAAAGATGAGAATACAAGGAAAATATTTTCCGTATGAACCGGAAAAAAATACCGAGGAGGTGGAGAGGACATAAAGAAAAGCTCCAAGGCCAAAACCGAGACAAGCAAAACAAACGCTTATTTTTTTTCCTCGACTTTTCTTTGATATGATTCCCGCTCGATTCGAGACGAAATGAAGGCAAAAAAAATTAAAGGACTACGAAACAGGGAGGGCGATGGGTTGTAAATGTCATAAAACGAATGAATGGATTATCACGAGACATACTAACCTTCTTCCTTAATTTTATTTTCATAACCTACCCCGACGTTACAGGTATCACGATAACGTGGCTTCGTCCCTTTACACGGAGTCTTCCTACTTCTTCTTCTTTTTTTTGGGTTGTAAAATTTACTTCTTGTTCGTGAATAAAACGTGGACGATTAAAAGTGAAGAGTACGAAGAGAACGGGTGTGAAAAATCAGGTGGTTGTCTTTGGTGAATTGATGAAATCTTTACGAATAACAGGTAAGAAAATGATTCACAACAAATTTGGTGAAAAAATTTGTACGAAAGGTTGAAAAATTTTGCTGTATGTATTTTACGACACAGTGTTATTGATTTTATTTTTCAGAGAAACACAATTATTGTCGACATTTTATTTTTCGGATATGCTAGAAATAGCAGGAATTGTTGGAGCCCTGATCCACCAATTCCTGAGTGCACCAGAAAGGCGTACACCCAGTACACCCATAGTAGTTTTCAGGACAATCCCATGAGGGCACCCATGGGAGTTTCTCAACTACCATGGGTGTACATCCATAACAGTTCCTCAACTGTCATGGATGTACACCCATGGGGGTCTCTCAGCTACCACGGGTGTTTAATTTGGAAAAGCAAGAATAAGAGAACTTGTTTACTCCAACTCTTTCCCTGATTCATATGACAGAAATAGGTCCAACTCTATTCCTGATCCAACAATTCCTGAGTGCTCCAGAAAGGCGTACACCCAGAACACCCATAGTAGTTTTTAGGACAATCCCATGAGTGTACAAATTGGAGTTTCTCAACTACCATGGGTGTACATCCATAACAGTTCCTCAACTGTCATGGATGTACACCCATGGGGGTCTCTCAACTACCATGGGTGTTTAATTTGGATAAGCAAGAATAAGAGCAATAGTTTACTCCAACTCTTTCCCTGATTCATATAACAGAAATAGGTCCAACTCTATTCCTGATCCAACAATTCCTGAGTGCTCCAGAAAGGCGTACACCCAGTACACCCATAGTAGTTTTTATGACAATCCCATGAGTGTACAAATTGGAGTTTCTCAACTACCATCGGTGTTTGATTTGGATAAGCAAGAATAAGAGAAATAGTTTACTCCAACTCTTTCCCTGATTAATATGACAGAAATAAGTCCAACTCTATCCCTGATCCAACAATTACTGAAAGACGTACACCCATTACACTGATAGTAGTTTTTAGGAGAATCCCATGAGTGTACAAATTGGAGTTTCTCAACTGCCATGGGTGTACATCCATAACAGTTCCTCAACTATCATGGATGTACACCCATGGGGGTCTCTCAGCTACCACGGGTGTTTAATTTGGAAAAGCAAGAATAAGAGAAATAGTTTACTCCAACTCTTTCCCTGATTCATATAACAGAAATAGGTCCAACTCTATTCCTAATCCAACAATTCCTGAGTGCTCCAGAAAGGCGTACACCCAGTACACCCATAGTAGTTTTTATGAGCAAGAATAAGAGAAATAGTTTACTCCAACTCTTTCCCTGATTAATATGACAGAAATAAGTCCAACTCAATCCCTGATCCAACAATTCCTGAAAGACCACCAGAAAGACGTACACCCAGTACACCCATAGTAGTTTTTAGGAGAATCCCATGAGTGTACAAATTGGAGTTTCTCAACTACCATGGGTGTACATCCATAACAGTTCCTCAACTGTCATGGATGTACACCCATGGGGGTCTCTCAACTACCATGGGTATTTAATTTGGATAAGCAAGGATAAGAGAAATAGTTTACTCCAACTCTATCCTTGATTCAACAATTCCTGTGTGTGCTAGAAAGGTGTAGAGTACACCCATAGAAGTTTTTGGGCCAATCCCATGAGGGTACAGTACACCCATAGGATTTTTTCAACTACCATAGGTATTTCATTTGGACAAACAAGAAAAATTTTTTAATTTCTAACACGGTGCAGTGCTAACACTTTCATGCGTGTGGCGGTTACACTCATGGGTGTTGTCACACCAGCCAAAACCCATAAATATGAGTGTAATACCATGGGTGTTAGGAAGCAGTAACCTGCACCACATCTCAGCATTAAATGTGTTGCAAACTCATACTCCATAAAATAATATAGTTGACCCGGACCGTTGCCAGATTTCAATTCTACTCCTAATATAAAATATACTGTAAAAGATTAACGTAAGTTTTTGCAAATTGAATGCAAATTTATCAATTGCAGCTGTAAAGATTAAGATCTAATCACTGAACTAATTTTAACTTGTTACTATACAACGTAATGAATTTCAATAAATTTATCTATCTATATATCTAATATAAAAAAAATGGTACGAGCAGGCTCCATTTTGTCGATTAAAGGCAGGCGTCCACTAGGGCGGACGGGCCGAGCCTGGCCGCATCGCAAAAATCCGCCTGCCATACATTGTTATAGAAGTGCGTCCACTGAACGAGACTCGCGACGGAACGAAGTACATAGAAAAAAAAATGCTCGCCGCACCGTTGCTATGCGGCCCGCCTCTAGCGGACGCCTGCCTTAATACGGAATATTAAGAGCATTGACGTTGAAAAACAGAGGTCCTAATAGATTTACAGAGTCATCTCATATTAATTTTACGATGAAAATGGTTCTAAAGCTAGTATTACACTGTATGCCATGCTGTCAAATATTTGACTAAAAACATTTGACGAAAAATTCTGTTAAATTTTTCTCGTCAAAATAAACTTTGTGTAGCGCAAACAAAATAATGGGGCAAACCAAAATTTGACGATTACACTATCTGACAGCCTTCGCCAGGGAAAACAGTAAAATATTTGACAGCATGGCATACAGTGTAATGCTTGCTTAAGAATGAAGCAACTGTTCTCAGGGAACTCTAATTAGGTAAGTTACAGGCAATCATAATATGGAGAAATACGGCACAAAGGATTAACCCAAGGAAGACATCGAAGAGCATGTCTTAGAAATCGTCGCTGCTCAGCCTGTAACTTCTCCACCACCTCTTTAAAATCTTTACCCCACTTATAAACTTATTCAAACAAAATTTTATCTTCCAGTCGTAATTGTTTCGGAAGGTATTTTAATCCAAAGGTTTTCAACCCCACGATACATCCCCATTAAAAGTTTTTTTTTCGACCAAACCCTTTCTGTATGCCTACAAACAGCCGCAAAATTTCAACTATCTAGCATGAACCGTTCCGAAGATATAGAAGAGATATGGAAGATATGGAATATGGAAGATATGGAATATGGAAGATATGGAACTTTAGAATATCTTGATCCAGATTTTCGAATTTCTTAGACGCATTGGTTTTCTTCACCCCCGCCCGCCCCAACTTCGACACCACTCTACATACAATTTTTGGAAAATTTTTTTTTAAAAGTTACAGCTTCCCAGCGTAAGCGGTGCCTGGGATATAGAAAACAAAATGTTTCATCTAAAACGAACTCCCCTTGTTTTATCTTTGGACATCTACGTTTTGACATTGGCTGTCAAAATTATATCTTCACTCATCCAAGTAGCGTAAGTCTCAAACCACTTGACAATAACGATTTCTACTTCCGCAGCAAATTCGCAATTCAATCATTTTACCATATAAAAAATTCAATTTCATCTCGTCCCCCTCACTTTGAAAATAACAAAATTTCGCTTTTTTGTTTAAATACTATCCACCCTTAGACTGGCTGTCATATCAAACTTCCACTTCACTTTCCATTCTGTCACGATATATCGCCAAAATAACCTCGAGAATAAGGATATGATATTCGAAGCGCAAAGCCCATCTCCCAAAGCCGAGTATCGTATTCGTAACCCTATCCGATATAATGTAGGTATAGTGTAGGTAGAACCGAGCCATCCTGACAGGCTAGTAGGAAAACATTTATCATTTTCATTGCCGAAAAAATGGAAGCTCACGGAAGAGCGACTAACTCGTCCGTATACACTTGGCGCGTTGTTGTCGACATTTGTGTTTGTCCCTTGAAATAATGAAAACTGATACTTATTTCCAGCATCCCAATGCCTCGGTTCTTCTCATTTCACTAGTTCGGATCGGAAATAGAACCACCGAAACCCAACCAGGAAGGACGAACATTTCTACCCCATTCGTAGAATATAAAGGACACGTTAGAGATCCACTACGCTAGAGCCCTTATTCTCGTCCCCCGCGACATAAGCATTACCTTTACGCGCGGATTAAAAAACAAAAGTCCTCTGTCGTTGGGATTTTTTTATGAATGTTTGGCTCCAAAAGGCTCAACCGACTCCTTTTTCCACTTTTTATGTCCAGCAAAAATTCTGTTTAGATTATCCACCCCCCAGATATATATATATATACATTTATACAATAGGAGAAAGACAAGGAAAACCCCCTAGATATTCATTACATGATTAGATGTACGATATATTTTGAGTAGGAGAGCAAGTCATGGAATGTATTTTATAGCAAAAGTGTTACGTCCTATCCCAAAATTTGGATGTCATTTGACAGACTGGGATCAGGAAGGACCAGAATAACTCCTTGTGGAGTTGCTGAATGTTGATCACGAATTAAGATACTTACTAAGCTACTTAAAACCTACGAGAGTTCGATCATTATCCCTAATTTACGTTTATTAGAATTGTTTCAATTTAAGAAGAATTTCAAATTTTTGCCATTAGTTCAAACGAATTTTACTATTTAAATATTTTGAAGAGCTCACTCAACAATAAAATTACCATAAAAAAAATTTTTTATTTATATGTAGTAAATTTTATTTTAATTCTGAGACGATTATTTTAACAGAGAGAAAAAAAACTTTAATCGTTACTTTTGTTGTTATACTCAAAAAACCAAATAAGATATTGAAAACTAAAAATATTGTAAATATAAAAAAAAACAATGAAGAAAATTTAATTTTATTTGCATAAATTAAAAATATATTAAATACAAAAATATAACATAATAAATAAAAAATCAGAATAAAAATAAATAAATTAAAACGGAAAATATCAAAAGTAAAAATAGAAAATAATATAAATAGTAGACAATAGCCAAAAAAGGAAGAGAAATACCAAAAAATCAAGAGAATATAAATGGTCTACTGGAACGGAAACTTAAAAATAATAATAAAAAAAAAAATAAATAAATAATTAAATAAAAAATAAATACTTAATACTTAATACTTATCCTACGTCTCAGGAAGTAGGCAAAAAGTATGACATAGTTGGACTCGCAGCATAGCCGGGAGAGCTCCAACATGTCATAGTTAGCTGAAAACTCCCACTCTTTTTCTACCGGGGTGTAATAAATAAGTAGGACTGGCACTCCAAGTCGGGGGTTGGGGGAGGCGCCGACAACGCATCACCGGAAAAAAGACCACTGTCCAGAAACCTGCAGGAGGCCAGGGCCCGACTTGGGCTTTCGCGCCATTGATGATGAAATATTTAAAATTAGACTTCTTTTTTTCATTTTACAAGTGATAACCAACATTTCAACTTCATAGGTCAACGCGTTCCTATCTTGGTGACGGACGGACGGCCGGATAGCCAGACAGACGGACGGACAGTAATTGGAATCGAAATCTTTGGCAACAACTGAACACAAAATATTATAACTTTTTTTTTCACCGGAGGCTTGGTTCTATGCGTTACATTATCTAGAGTACTATATAAAACTAAGAAATAAAATAAATAATGAAAAAAATAAACAAAAATATAAAAAATATTCATGATTTTGTTTTTCTTTTTAAATAAAAATAATTGTAAACTAAATTATTTGAATTTTCAAAATTTTTAGTTATACGAGTACTCATTTTTTTATTATCAATTTTGTTCAAATTTTATCGATTTTCTCAAACAAAATCTCCCAGTGTTCATATTATTTAAAAGCATTGCGTTTGCTTGTGCAGTTATCGTGGGAACAGATACAAAACGCTAGAAATAAGGTTTAGGAAGTTAAAACTAGAAGCTTTGATATTGCGATTGTAGGAGAGAACCCATTATTATAAACAAATTTTTAACAAATCGGGCTACGAAAGAGTGAAAAACTTTCTAATTTTCACATTTTAAAGCATGGATACACTGCTTGTATACAAATTACATTATTCAAATCATGATATGCGATACAAGATGGCATGATACACAGCTCATACATGTTATACTTGTAGAAACCGGTCCCTCACATCGCACACAAAAATGAAAACACGCTCAAACAATTTAACCTGACGGAAGGATAGAAAAATCCACAACTGACATTCATTGGAATTTTAGTTGATTTCAGCTTTAGATGGCGCTGATGGCAGTTAAAAGAAGCTATATCAGCTAAGATCATCGAATTTATATACAAGGAAACAGGTTGGATATTATGTAGATATCAGCTCGTTGACGTACTATATGCAGATTATTGGGTGATACACTGGTGATATTTACGATATTATGATTTGTATACGAGCTGTGTATCCAAGGTATAGGCTCTAATAGCTGATTTACATGGATTTAGCAAAATCTTAAGATTTCGACAAGACTCTATCAAAATGGATTTCAAAATCGCGCTACGAAATAAGAAAATTGACAACCGAAGCGATGCGCGCAAGTGATGCGATTACACTACAAAGGCAGGCGTCCAATAGGGCGGACGGGCGGGCCGGGCCGCATCGCAAAAATCCGACTGCCATACATTGTTATGGAAGTGCGTCCACTGAACGAGACTCGCGACGGAACGAAGTACGTAGAAAAAAAATGCTCGCCGCACCGTTGCGATGCGGCCCGCCTCTAGTGGACGCCTGCCTTAACTGGTAACAGTCACTAGCATACATTCTAGTCAGCTATCACCGCGTCGTACGGCTTCACGCCAGCGATTCGCGTTCACTATATTTCCATCTTGAGTATATCGTAAAAATTTACGTAAGGAAATTATATCGATAACTTTTAACACCGGTGAAATTTAAAAAAAAACTATATGTAGTATGGCAGTAACAGCGCGCTCCGTAAGATACCGTTACTTTTTCTAGGTTTTAATTTTCACAACCCAAACCTCTCTGTTACTTAGTGCTAGCACATTAAAACAAAATTTACCAACAGTCTGGGAGCAACTTTATTATTTATTGAGTAGTAGGCCGGAACGCGTTTAATTCTGAGATGCGGTTTAGGTTACCAACCATACGACTGATAACCTAAAAAAAAAGTTCCAAATAGCTCGAGTTGAGATATCGTGGGGGTGTCAACAGGGCCACCCTAACCACAGGGCTAAATGGGATACAGCCCCTGGGTTCAAACCTTTTTGGGGCTGCAATTTTTCGAAGATAATTTTAAAAAGCCTGGAACAAAAGTTGAAACTGAGGGGTTGTTAAATAAGTTCAACTCCCAGGTAACTGCTATTGTGATAGCATAATAGAAGAAGAAATCTAAATGGGCTACAGCCCCGGGGCGCAAGCCTTTTGGGGGCGGCAATTTTTCAACAAAAATTGAAACTGAGGGGTTGTTAAATGAGTTCAACTCACTGGTAACTGCTATTGTGGTAGCATAATAGAAGAAGAAATCATAGATAAAACTAATATATAACTTCAAAAAGTTGATACTACAATTGAACACATTATTGGATAATACGCTTCTTTAGAAAAATTTGTACAGTCGAAATTCAACCTTTACAAATCCGAAGGAATAAAATTATCGGGATGTGATGAGTACAAACGAATACGCAAAAGAAAAAAACAATACGAAAAAAATACGTCAGGAGAAGTTAAATTTGATGCCAATAACGAATTCCGCATAAATATATATAATGATGTTATTGATAAACTTCTAGCAGAAGTACAAACGAGAAGGCGTACCTATAATGACATTTACTCAAAATTTGGTTTTCTGGCCAATTTAATAAATTTAAATTAAGACTCAATTGGAAAGAATGCTGCAAAGTTGTGCGAAACGTATATGGACGATTTAAAAAATTATTTTATTGTAGAATGCCTTCATTTTAAACTCGTATATTTATTGGAAAATAAAGAAAATATATCTACCTCGCAACTTAGTTTAATAATAATAATTGGCTCGAAAATTGAGTTTACATTTCCTAACGTGGCCGCAGCACTGCGCATTTTTTTGAAGTATTGCCACAACAAATTGCAGCGGCGAAAGATCTTTTTCAGCATTGATAAGGATAAAAAATGATTTACGGTCTTCTAAGGGACAGAGAAAATTAAATTATTTGAGTATTTTATCCATAGAGAGTGACTTATTTAATAACTTAATCTTATTAATCAATTTGCAAAAAAAAGCTAGGAAAATAAATATTTTATATAAGTTACTTTTGTTTTCTGTTTACTACACCGAAAGAAAAAATGTGAATCTTCCATAGTTGCAGTGACCATAACTTAGTTATTATAACTATAATAAAATAATTATGGTTGTCCTTGCCATATCTTATAATTCACACAAACAAACTATGGTTGCAATAAACATATTTGGTGATTTTAAATTAATAGGGTCGGCCGAATCATGCTTGTTACATGATGTAAAAGTATTTTATGATAACAGCCACTATATTCCATGATCAGTACAACAATAAAAATTTATTGAATATTTCTCACAACTATACTATGGTTTGTACCATTTTGCACGATGATATTTCAAACATATTATGGTTGTCGAAATTATGAAACAAATATGTATGTCATAAAAAGACGAAAACCACAATTTCTTCCACAGTGAAATGTATAACTCGTGAGTTAGGTTCATTTATAGCTGTACTTACAAGCGAAATGTTCAAATTTCAATTTCAATTTTAAAATTGAAGTGTTAATAATTAAGAAATATGTATATGTATTGAAATTTCTTATTTTATATAGGTATATTGAAAATATTAAGTATTTTTCCAGTTATGAAAATATATTTATATTCAACTTTAGTACAATTTACTCTTGAAGATTTGCAAAATAAAAATATTCATAAGAAAATACGCAGTTTTTCCAATTACTATAATATATTTTTATTACATATTAAAAAATCCTCTAGCTGTACAGGAATGTGGACTGCATAAATTTTCAGCGATCTGGGAAGACATTTTATCCGGCATTTCACGGGACTTGTCTACCACACAGAGACAAGAAATAAGAAAGTAAGTTTGTAATGAGAACTGAATCCAATTTTAAAGTGAGTGAGGATCCCCAGTGCCATTTTTTATAATATTGTTACGTGTGGGCCTGGCAACCGCGCAACTCGATCGTTTCACATAATGAAAACAACAATAACCGAATACCTAGTTGCAAAATAACCCAATCAGAAACCTAGCTGAAGATAAGGCGAAACAACACGATTGTATCTCTCTTCTTATCGAATACTCTCCAATGTACTAGAATCCAATTAGAATCAAAGTCGAAAGATCTCAAGCTCACTTGAACCTTCTACATACACCACTGAACGAAGATCAAAATCGAAAGCTCTAAAGCTTTCTAGAACAATCCACACGCATCGAACATTCAAGTACATCCTAGACTGCAACCGGCTAGTATATAAGCAGGTGAAGCTCTCAGCAAAGACACAGTATATTTTTATTTTTATTCTTTTTTATAATATATTTTATATATGGTATAAGCGGGCGGTATTGCCATACAGTGCGAATTATTGTGCGAATAGAATTTAAAGTGCGATTAATAAATAATCACTTATTTTTTTATTTTAACCGAATTGTGTTTTACTTGAAATCCCGGTGAACCCCTAGCTCACAACAATATGATTATGGTTATTGGTTATAAGAACCATACATCATTGTTTGTCTCAACCTTAGCTCTGATTGAATCAAACATATATCTTACATCTTGTAACGAGGTTCACGCAACTATAAATTCAACCATAGTAAAGTTCTCCCAAAATATGGTTACCACAGTCATATTTTTTTTTTGAGTGTATTTTGTTTTTGTTCATATCGTTTTTTTGAATTTTGTATGAATTCTATATTTTTGTTTATTATAATTAATGGTAATAAATTTACTTTTTATAGTTCTGACACTTTCATATTTTGTATTTGCCGCTTACACTAGCCATCAAAATTGTATTTTCTCATGACGGGGGCGCAATATTTTTAGTAACCCACGGGCGCCGAAGATCTTAGGACGTCCCTGGGTGTCTATGTTGTTTGATACACTTAATAATTAGTACAACCAGCTTCATCTAGATTGATTTATGTAGAATATCCTCAAATAGATTTCTTCAATTGCGCAGTGAAAAGTTTATTCGTTCATCACCGTATTAGGAACATTTTTCACCGAGTCCTTTCAACTTACAAACTTTAATAACAATCCGAAAAATGAGCGTTTCTACGAAATCCAATCCAGAACTATGCATGAACGCACGGTAACAAGCTCACATTCTTCCGCATTTATACGCCATCTACAGCCCCATAATCCCCCAAGTTAATTATTAAAATATCTATGCATTTAATTTTTCTGTCATTTAATCCGCTATACGGAGGACATATCCTGTTCTTTGTTGGTTCATAGAGTCTCTAACGTAATAAACCATTACGGCAAGCACACTTGATATGTTTGTACGTAAGCCGTCACATGTCCCACATCATCCCCCGGGACAACCCTTTTTACTTTATTTACTGTCTATGGTAGGTTCGTCTCATTTTTCTCCGGAAAGAGTACCAGCGAAAGAAAGAGTATTTGCGACTTTCGACTTGGCCCCGAAAAAATCTCGGAAATTAGTCGTATCCTTGAGCTTTTAAGTGGCCTTGTTCTGCCCTTAAGTTACGTAGATGTATGCAATAGATGGATCAGATGCGATCAGTGCGTGTATGTGATATGCATGATAAGAAACACTTTTAATTCTTTTGCTATTTTTTTTTTTTGTGGGTGGGATATAGTGAGACCCACTTACATACGACGACAATGACATAGAACTGATACCAGAAAAAGGTCCGGAAATATCACATACGCACACAATCAAAAGAATAAAACTTACGAGGCCTAGTTAAACATGCATAAATTACTATAAGCTCCATTTTCTAGGATTATGTCACGAGAGGCAACCACATCCATTCCAAAGGAAAAAGGATTCAAAGCGAGCAAAATATACACGCACGCATGGAATATATGCGAATATTTGCCAAGGATATACTTAAGTAAAGGACATTATTCTATGACTGGGACTTATACTTGCATGGGGTAGGCCCAAGCAACCAAACATAATTTGTAAGACTGAGGCCATATCGGAGCTGTGCAGGCTTTCCGGCTTCAATTCAGCTTTCTAAGTACCTTTTAGGGCGATATCATGAAAATTTTGTGTTTTGAATTGTTTGTAATCTGGTAAAATGAAATTAGTCAGATCTCGGATGAAACCGAAAGGATATCTACTACAACATATATTTTGCTGAAGTACAACGTACCTACATTAATTCGGTAAACTGAAAGAGAGAAAGGGTCCGCAGTTTAACGACGACATTTTCGAGAGTTGAATATCACTCGTTTGATCCTAGATCCGTTCTTATACATATTTTTTTTTCCCGAAAAACATCCCTGAAGAACACTTGAAAGGATATACGCTAGACAAGAAGGACATTTCATGGAAAAATTGCAAGCGATTTTCTATTAGCAGAATTCTTTATATAATTCCTTTCAAAAGGATTTCGCGGACTAATTTTCGTTAGTACGATAAAAGAAGAGCTGTTAAGCTTAAAGAAGAATTGCACACGTGTAAAGTAATTTACATTGGGGAAAAAAAGAGATTTCTTTTCAGTAACGTGATTTTAGAAGTGTTAACGCTTTAATGCCTAAAAAAACGTCTACAATTTTGAAGGATCTATTGAATTAAATAAATTAAAATTACACATTTCTCATTTCTCCTAGATATAATAAAGAACTCATGGTAAAAATCGTTTTATTTTTCTAATGAAATTTTAAATCTATTTATTGTGACTAAAGGTGGAGTTACGGTGAAAGCGAATGCGTGTGATAACCCCATTGCATCGCGCGCGACAAATCGCGACGCCAACTATAGTGAGTGCGCTTAAATGCTTCCCGCAACTGCCAACTGACATTAGGTTTGTTTTTTTTGGCTACACTTTCTACACTTTTCTACACTAACTCTTGAGCGAGTGCAGAAAAGTGTAGAAAGTGAATGAAAAAAGAACAAACCTATTAGGTTTTCTGCACTCGCTCAAGAGCTAGTGCAGAAAAGTGTAGAAAAGTGTAGAAAGTGTATCCAAAAAGAACAAACCTATTATCAAATAATAAAATATTTTAATCGTAGCCTGCAAACGTATTGCCTGTTTTTTTTATTGAATCGACATTGATTTGCCGATATTTATTAGCTATTTGCAAGTGTCAAAATCACATTATACGCGCTGCGAATAAACTATCAAAGCGAAGCGACTAGAGCGATGCGACATCACTGTAACTGATTGTACTCACTAACATGCATTCTAATCAGTTGTCATCGCGTCGCATCGCGCGCGTGGCGTTCACTATAATTCTCCCTTGAAACCTGGGCGCAAAGAAATTATTTTTCATTTCTTAAAAAAATACGATAGAATTGAAAAACAAATTTTTGGTTATGTATTTTCTTCTTTCTCGACTTTAACTCCCTCTCGTTACTTTTCTGCCTGATTATTATCGACCCAATCGTTTCGTTATAAGAAACCCCATTAATTTACTTTCTAATTAAAATTAATAAAAAAAAAAACAAACTCACCATTACATGACAACGTTACATCAGCCAACAATTCAGATTTGAATAGATTGGAAAATGTCATTGCCAGATTCGATGAATAGCTGTTCCATTTTAAACAGAACTGTTGTTGTGGGTCCATTTTGTCCAAAGTTGAAATTGTAATTTTGCTTTTTGAAATTTCTCGGAATTTTTTTTTTCCTTTCTTTTTGAAATTTTGTGTAGTTTTAAATAACCGCAAATTTTATCAATTTTATGGTTTATTTATATTTTGGGTATTCGTTTTCCAAAACAATTTTTAAAGTTGTTCTGTATGACGAGTTGAATTATGTCGATGATTGGAAGTTTAAGTTGCACACTGAGTCGTTGTTGTAAACCGATATTCCGAAAAGTTGGACCCTACAAATAGAAAAAATTTTTTGTTAAAAAATTTATAGATATACTTTCAAGCAACCTTAATTCTTAAGGACATTTATATGGAAATAACTCGAAGAAGTCTAACAATTATAGTCGTAGACGTGTACTTTTACTCGTTATAAAAAAATGTTGACATATCGTAAGAACTTATATAAAATTGTGCTCTTTTCAGTTCATCGTACCAATCGATAGAGAAGACTCAAGGATATTAGTAATGAAGCTACCTAAGCATATTTTGCTCATTAGAGAACTTGAACTTACGGAATCTCATAAACACGCGTATAAAATACCTTAAGCTTAGGAGCTAACAAGAAATGACTTCTAATGATGTATGATGATCATGACGACTGTTGTATCATAGCTCTTCGAAGCAGTAAGAGGATTTTCGCATTTCACATCACACTTCTAGTGAATCGAAGAAGCCAAACTTTAGTTGACTAGCTTAACGTGGTTTTAAGGACTTTTGTATGATATTCATCTGAAATTGTGATTATTAAAGAACGAAAATCTTCATTCCTTTATCAAATCTTGAAAATGTTTAGCAACTAAAGATTGTCGACAACTCATCACTGATTTGGTCGAAACAAAAACACTAATTTCCCAAGGACTTTTATATTGCAGTTCACTTGTGAGCGTATGACTAATTCATTTATTGCAAAAATTTCGATTAAATTAAAAGTTTCAACTTAATACGGTATTTGCTTTCGGAAATCAATAAAACCTGAAATCAAACTACAGAAATCTTGAGTCAAATAACTAGAATCAAACCGATATCCAATAATGTTGACGTGCATTCGATACTTGATTTGGTGGTTTGGACTTTTAATTTCTTACCTTTTCGTCATTATTCGTTTCTTCTCTGAATACTTTCGAAATTTGGATCTAATCCGAATTCAGAAAAAGTGATGAAGACATGTGAATTCACTAGCGATTCTTAGGTGAGTCACTTGAATCATTGGGCGTTAATTTTTCTTTTACCAAGTAAATCTTGTAGGTGGCTCGTATGTAGTAAATCATTGAAAAATCAGCTTTTGAGCTAGCTGTGAGCACGACCTTTTATTCATAATTTTACCAATTGCTTTGCATATGGTTTGCTTTGATTCACCAAATTTTTTTCTGATGTTACTATTACATCAAAGTTGTCCTACCTGAAAGGGAGGATTGGGCCACAAACAAACCCACTCCAAAACCAGGATCGATAATCTGGTACACAGACGGATCTAAAACGGATCAAGGTGTAGGAGTTTATGGAGTGCGCCCAAATGTCAAATTCTACTGTAGCATGCACATAACATCCACTGTTTTTCAGGCGGAGACTCATGCTATTGAACTAAGCATTAGAGAAAATATCAGACGGGGCTACAAAAACCAACAAATATATATTCTCTTGGACAGCAAGGCAGCAATAATGGCACTTCAGTCCGTTCAAATTTACTCCAAACTTGTGTGGAATTGCCTACAATGCCTGATTGAATTTGGAAATAAGAACAGAGTTAACCTCATTTGGATTCCGGGACGCAGAGGCTATGAAGGTAATAAAATGGCCGACTTAATGGCTAGGAAAGGTTCAGAAGCTTCATGGGTATATGTGGGATACCATTAAGCACAGCCAGAATGAACATCCGAATGGTGCAAAAATCGCAAAGTGCCATTCACTGGGACTTGGCACCGGGCAACAGGCACTCAAAGCTTTTTATGCCAAAGCTTTCGGAAAAAAAGAGCATCTGATTATCTAAAATTAAGCAGATATCAGACCCGAACCCTAGTGGGAGCTCTGACTGGACATTGTCACATGAGGAAGAATCTCAATAGGATTGGTCTCTCTGAGACTAAAAATTGCAGAATATGCAATGACGAAGACGAAACATCAGAGCACATCCTCTGTGAATGTAACGATTTAACTCAAAAAAGACTTCGTCACTTCGGTCAGGGTATCATGGACCTATCGGAATTCCTGACCATTCCTCTTTGAAAAATACTAGGCTTCATTGAAAGCGCAGGGATTGAAGAGCCAAACCGGGGGGACGTCACAATAGACCCAACTGCAGTGGCTGCAGTGACAGAGGTTAACCATACCAACCCCTATTTCCAATCTATCTATCTACTATTAGATTAATGAAGTCGAAAAAAAACTACAACTACAAGCTAGCATAGTGAAATATTAAGAAAACTCTGCAGAAATTCACTCAGATGAGATTTTTGGGAAAATCATTGCACGATCTGTTTTATAACTGAACATAGTGATAAAGATAGATGAACCGTAAGTAAATTATTTAGAAGCAGCGCAAGAAAATTTTGAAGGTAGCTGGATAAACTAAGTGCATCGAATGAGAATCATTTTGGCAAAATAACGACAATAAACTCCTCAACAAAACAAAAGCATCGTAAGTAAATCACTAACGATTCATCTAGATGAGAGTTATTTCATTCATTTACTTTAATTTTTTAAAAAAAATATCGATCTGGTATTAAGGGTCGGCCTTTAATACGAAACGTTCAGTCACTTTTTAGTGATTTTGAGAGGAATTGTAAAATGGAGAGATTTGAAAAATCTAATAATATGGAGGTATGGCAGTGATAAAATTTATCATATCATCAAATCTACAATTTCAGCAGACAAATACACTTTCAACAAGTTTCGAAAAAAATCTCTATAAAATTTTACCAGGTGAAAAGGAATGAGAAAATAAATTAGCCTTAAAATTTCTATATTCTAGTATTAGATGTTAATAAATTAAAAAATGTAGTACCGGGGGAAAATATTGCTTACATGTACCCTGGCAACCCGCATAACTCAATGACAGTGAGAAAGCTACGCCTCCCAATATGGAACGGAGAAAGTTCTGTATACTTCTCGAATACTCTTCTTACCGCTCTTCCTTGCACTCTCGACCATGCCATACACACCACCGAATATTCGGGAAAGCTCTCGACTCAACACATCCAGTATTTAAGCACGACAGTTTTTACTACACAGCGAGACGACGATCCGTTTCTAAGTGAAAGTATTTGTAAAGCGATTCGGATGCGTAGCAACTATCGAACAGTGATCAAGTGGTATACAAAATCGGGCAGCGTTGCAAATAGTGCGTATATTGAATGCGAATAATAAGACGTCATTATTTCAATCGACTTCCCATATAGAGTTGTACAATAGGCCCAGAACTGGGCCAATAATGGCAGCCAGCATGTCAACAATGGCGCAGCAGTAGAAACCAGCTCTGGTCCATTGCCGGATCACTGCTGAATGATAACTTGGGCCCGGTGCTGGTGTTTTATACTGTCCCAGTGTTGCCGACCGATACTGGCGCCAGTGCTGGCAGTTCCTATACTCTCCAATAAGCGCGGAGAGTATAGGAGAAAGAGTAGGGTAGAATGGGTAGCCCTGCACCATAGGTAGAAATGCACCACTCGCCATTGGCGCTCGCCCGTAAGAAAATCTGCAAAGCAGAAGTAGTATTCTCTTTATCTTTGCTATCCATACGATCGCGTTCAGGAATCGTTAAAATACCGAGTAATGCCGAACAGTTATTCGGAGAAAAAGAAAAACGCAAAGGAAACTAACTTTTATTATATTTGCAACATTTTTGTTTAAGGACAAATTATCGATCGTGAACCTTTCTAGGTAGGCACATATATAGCGTGTAGTCTAAGGTGTGTTTTAGTAAAGTGCTAGTTCATTATTTGTTTTTATTTATAAAAAAAAATAAAAAATATCCATCTGGTCGGAATCGGTAGAATTGCACCACGAGTATATAGGGAGAGATGCACCAGATTGTTATGCCTCCTTGCCTGAATTAATGGCCACAAATCTTAATGATATTCAAATTATTTTGCTGCAACCAGAACGGATTCGTGCTACAAGGAGACAGCAGTAACATATCAAATTTGCAATCGATTTTTCAAATTTTAATATCCGTAGACTTATCAAAACTAATATAAAACCATTGAATTATTATTATTCGGTATTTACTATTATTTTTTATTAGTATAAAAATCGAAAAAGGTTTAATATATTTACTGTTTTGTTCGTTATTGTTTGTTACTTTTATAAATATATTTCATGTTTTTGTTTCGACTAATTTAGTTTGGGTTGGCTATATATATAAAATGTGGTGCATTTCCCCCGTATGATGGGAGAAATGCACCATTCGGACTGACTGCGTTCTTCTTCATTAGTCCTCAAGTTCTGTTTATATTTTGCTCTTTGTTATGCATAAAATATTTGCGCAAGGTGTTTGATCAAATAAAGAAAGAAAAATTAATCAAGTTCCACTATTTTCTTCGGAGATATGGAGTAATTAATGAAAAATTGTGTATTTCTACCTAGTCTGCCCTATAGCAAGAAAATGAAATTATTTCTTCTTTACCTAATTATTTTGTCATATAAATTATTCGTCCTAGCTTACCCTAAATTAAAAACATACTGCAGTCACGATCGGCTGCAAGCCAATCGTATAATACTCTAGATGAATACTGAACTCCGATTTATATTGTAGTTGGGGATAAAGTAGAACTAAGTGTGTGCATGTTGTATGTCCTTTATTAAGGACTGCTATTAGATTGCTACTCAAAACTAAAAGACAATATTCAGTGTTTAACTTCATACCTTGAACTGGGAAAGTCATCGAAAAAAAAGTCCTTTTTAAAGGACTTTCACATGGGAGGTGCAGGAAGGACTCACTCGATTTCTTACATATTTATCCTTTTCCTTGGAACTATTCAAAAATTAATGTGTACAAAATTTCAAATTCGTAGCTTGAAGCGTTCAAAAATTATCGGAAAATATTGTTGAACACGTGTTTTAAGGATATTTTGTATGGCAACTACCAGAAGGAGTAAAAGGATTTCGCTGATTAGTAAACTCGAACTTCCTTTTTACTCAAAACTAATTTGTACAAAATTCCGAATTCGTAGCTAAAAGATTACTTGAGTTATAGCGAGTTCCGTAAATTAAGTGATAACGTTTTGACAGGATATTTGTATGGCAACTACACGAAGGACTAATAGGATTTTCTTCATAATCATACATTTAACTCAAACTATTGGAAAAATACTACATACAAAATTTCAAAGACGTAGCTAAAACCGTTCTGAAGTTATTGGTAATATTCTTGAACACGTGTTTTAAGGACATTTTGTATGGCAGCTACCAGAAGGAGTGAAAGGATTTCGCTGAATAGTAAACTCGAACTTCCTTTTCACTCAAAACTAACTTGTACAAAATTCTGAATTCGTAGCTAAAAGATTACTTGAGTTATAGTGAGTTTCGTAAATTAAGTGAATACATTTTGACAGGATATTTGTATGGCAGCAACACGAAGGACTAACAGGATTTCTTTCATAATCATATATTTAGCTCCAACTATTGGAAAAATAACACATACAAAATTTGAATGACGTAGCTTAAACCCTTCTGAAGTTATCGACCAATATTCTTGAACACGTGTTTTAAGGACATTTTGTATGGCAGCTACCAGAAGGAGTGAAAGGATTTCGCTGAATAGTAAACTCGAACTTCCTTTTCACTCAAAACTAACTTGTACAAAATTCCGAATTCGTAGCTAAAAGATTACTTGAGTTATTGTGAGTTTTGTAAATTAAGTGAATACATTTTGACAGGATATTTGTATGGCAGCTACACGAAGGACTAATAGGATTTTCTTCATAATCATATATTTAGCTCCAACTATTGGAAAAATGACACATACAAAATTTCAAAGACGTAGCTTAAGCCCTTCTGAAGTTATCGACCAATATTCTTGAACACGTGTTTTAAGGACATTTTGTATGGCAGCTACCCGAAGGAGTAGGACGATTTTTCCCGTTAACGAACTTAGCCTTACAAATTCAACCAAACATCCAAATTCAAAATTTCAAGATCCTAGGTGAAGGCGTTCTTGAGTTATCGTGCTAACGGACAGACGGACGGACGGACGGACGGACGGACGGACGGACGGACGGACGGACGGACGGACGGACGGACGGACGGACGGACGGACGGACGGACGGACGTCAGGCGGATTTGAGGTTTTTGGCCACAAATAAACAAAAATTAATATATAACTTTTTTTCGTCCGAGGCTTGGTTCTATGCGTTACAAACTTTTGGGCTGGATTAAACTTATAATACTCTATATGATTTCATCTAGAGTATAAAAAGACAATACGACAGGAACGCTTTTTTGGCGACAAATGACCTGCGATGTGTTCTCGAACTCCCTACTTTACGAATTATGCCTACCTACCTATTAGTACCTAACTACAAAAGTTCGCTAGCCAACGCTGGTGGGCAACGATGGCCCAGAGGTTAACCAGTGATGGCTCCCAACGCTCGGCAGCCAACACTTGGACCAAGCAATGGCCCTGTAGTAAGTGCTGGGGAACCCTATATGGGTTTAAACCAATTGTGTTTCACTTGAAATCCCGGTGATTCCCTAGCTCGCAACGAAATGTTGTTAAGAATTGTTGCAAGACATTAAAACTAAAAGTTCTACGTGAAGTTGAAGATTGAAACGGTGCAAAATGGTTTTCAGTTTAACAAAGATGAAAAACTTTTCGGTTAACTGAAAAAACCAGAAGTTTTGGCTGGTTGTAAAGAAAAAAGGTCCAGTAAAGAAATTTCGTTGGTCAAGAGTAGTAGCTGATATATCAGCAACCGATCAGATTATCTCAAGATACTTGATCTTAATTTATTCAAAAATAAAATGCATTTTCGGTTGCAATATCCTTGAAAGTCGGCCACCAAAGAATTTGAACCGCCGCTCTAATAAAAATACAACCCGAAAATTTCGTCCCAGTAACGGGTACTTGGAACGTAAAATTCCTAGAATTTGGATGCATCTGAGAAAGATGACCACCGCGCCGCATAAAACCCAAGGAGCGAAATATCTAAAACAAAAAATTGATTTAATTTTGGTCCAAAGTTTTACTTTTATTTTTTTGTGGTCGAATTTCTGATCTTTTTCGTTGTTGTTTTTGGTTCCCGTAAAACATCAAAATATTCCCGTGTGCAGTCGTTTTCTGTCCGGTTTACAAGATGACGATGACGAAGACGCTGACCATGTTCGAATGCGAAACGATCGCGTCACCCTGTTGCACTATAAGAATTTTGTTTTTTTTTCCTGCGGGTTTAGGATGCATTTTTCTCAGAATTTGGCTAATCGAGAGAATTTTTATAATTTGATGTTTCGCTACGTACCACCTAACAAACAACAGCAACAAGACAACGGAGGATGCGATTCCTTGGGCGACCCATCGCAACGGAAATTCGACAGTTCCTGGGAAAAAATGGTGAGGAGGTGATGTTGCTGCCGGTTGTTGCAGCATCTTAGTTGTTTTATGTGAAATATCTTCTTTTATTATTAGTAGCTTAATCGAGGACTTTCTGCACTCATGTTACGGTTCATCGGTGCACTCTCTAGGCGAAATTCTTGTGCATTCAACGGCTAAACGATGCTATGATCGAAGATCAGGTTTCAGATTTTATGAAGAACCAGCGCGTTTTTCAAGAAGCCTGTGTCTTGTCTTGGATGTGATTTGCGACTAATAGGCAAAATTTCAGCAGATATCAAAATTTTGCCTATTTTGATAGGGCGCATCAGAAGGGCCACAAAAAAGGGGTAAAGAATTTAGGGTTAACTCTTCACTGTGAACGAAGGGTGCATATTTAATAGGGGTCGGGTCGGCTTCTATTGATTTTGTGAAATTGAATTTGAATATTTGAAATTTGAATAATTTTCATAGTGCATTTACTGGACGTTTAACTGGGTGCGGTGAGTTTAATTATTCTATTTCGGGCTGAAACCGTATTGCAGTGCGACTTTCTTATGCAAAACTCTGAATTTTCAAAATTTCCCTTTTCCAAATTTTCAAAGTGCTCAACCTCGTAAATTTAACACCTTCGGCATTCTCATCTAAGTTTTGTAGATAGTCAACTTTGGTGTTAGGCAGACGTAAAACATTGTTCGGCGTGATACTATAAAACTGTTAAGCAAATCAAAAAAAATCACGAAATTTAGAAACAATAATAAAAAAAAATCGGCCAACAGTCTGGGCGCAACTTTATTATCTTATGGGTAGAAGTCCGAAACGTGTTTAATGCTGAGATACGGTGGAGGTTACTATGCAACTGACAACCTAGAAAATAACGTTCCAAATAGCCTCCTAATTACTCCTTAGGTTGTCAGTCACATAGTACCCTACACCGCATCTCAGCATCTCAACGTTTCGGACTTCTACATATAAAATAATAAAGTTGCTCCCAGACTGTTGGTCGATTTTACTTTATTATTTTAATAATACAGTATTGTTATCGATTTTTAAAAAAAAAAAATTTGCCACCCTCAAAATTTTTTTTTTCACGTTTCATGACGAGTAGACACGAAAAAAGCAAAAAAAAATTTCAGTCCGTCTGTCCGCCGTACGCCGTACGCCGTACGTCGACCGCTGTTCGCAAAATCGTTTGAAGGCTCGTAGCTCCCAAACCCTTTGAGGTATTAAATTTTTTATGAATAGACTGGATAGGCCCCTTGAAGTGGTCAAATTTTGAGGGGTCTGGGTGTGAGGGGGGAGGAGGGGGAAGTGTTTTAGACGAAAAATTTTGGTTTCTAGATCTCAGCAACCACTTATGCTAGGAGGCTGAAATTTGGAATTTATATAGAGCTTCAGTAGTGGACCCATTTGCAAAAAAATTGCCGATATAGGTGAAGGGGTTTGGGAGTGGGGGGAAAAATAATGCGTCCGAAACGCAAAAAAGGTGAGATCGACACTTTCTAAAATCCATATCTCCTAAACGGTTAATGTCACAAAATTGAAACTTAATGAATATTTGTAGGTATACTAGGAGAAAAGATCGGAAATGAAAATTTGAGTGGGGGCAGTGGCGTACGGGGGTGGGGGGTGAAAAACTTTTGATTACGATATCTTACGAACCAATTGCACTAGATAAATAAAATTTGGTTTCTGTATAAAAGTTGACAAATGAAGTTTGCTGCAAGCAAAATTTTTGAAGGGGGCGGTGGAGCATGAAAGTGGAGGGGATAAGAATTTTTCTAAAAAATCACGTCCCATATCTCAAGAACGGTGTAAGATAGATGCTTAAAATTTTTACCAGAAGTAGGCCTAATAGACCCCTAGCAGGAAACAAAATTTTGGAAGTGAGGGTGTAAAGGGTGAGGGTGGGGGAGGGTGAAAAGGAAAAAGTTCCGATTTTAATATCTCGACAACCTATAATGATATAAAGCTGAAACTTGGTATTTAGATAGAGATATATTAGTAGCATCTCGGAAAAATATAATTTTTTATAGGGGTGGTATGGTACGGGGGTGGGGGGTGTTTTTCCTATCTAAAGAACGGCTTATGCTACAAAGTTGAAACTCGGTACGTTTATGTAAATCAACTAGAAAACTAATCTAAACAAAAAAAAATTTCAAATATCCATTGGCGTTCGGAGGGGGGGGGCAAAAAAAAGTATCAGTGAAAATGGAATGCATATATTTTCACGGTTTTCGTCATATCTATTAGGTCTTCCCAAATATTGAATTCATTTTTATTCTATGGATTCTTCATATAAATACCTAGAAAGTGTTTTCAGGATTTTTTAAAATTCGACCTTTAAGGAGGTGCAAAGGGGGTTGTAAACTTTTTCACGAATTCTACTATATCCACACGTCTTATCAGATATTGAATATCTTTTCATATTCATGGGCTTGCGTAATAATCGCCTAAAACTTGTTTTTAGCTTTTTTCCTTTTTCCACCTAGGAGGGTATAAATGGGTTGAACACGTTTTCACGAGTTTCGTCATTTCTTTTAGAAGTGATAAGAAATTGAATTGGTTCCTACTTTCTCGTGCTGTCTTCATATTTATTTATTAACTCTTTTCAGGATTTTTGAACATTCAACCCCCAAGTGGGTGTAAGGAGGTTGCATATCTGGTGATATATCGAATTCATTTTTACTTCCTAAGGTTTCCTATGTAAAAAAGCCAAAAAGTCAATTTCAGTATTTTAGATATTCAATCCAAAGAGGTGTAAGGAGGTTGTATGCTTTTCAAAGTTTCGACATATTTCTTAGGTTCGATGAGATATTAGATCGCTTTTTATTTCCACAGACTTTTTATATAATCGCCTACAAACCCATTTCTCGATTTTTCGATATTCAACCCCCAAGGGTTTGTATATGTTTTCACAATTTTTACCATCCCTTAGTTCTGATAAGATATAAAATTGATTATTACGGCCAACCAATTCACGATTTTTCGAATTTCCATAACCAAAGAGGTGTGAAGGGTTTGCTTACGTTTTCACAAATTTTTCAAAATCCGTCTTGTCTCATGAGATATCAGGTTGCTTCTTATGAAATCGTCTAAAAACCTGTTTCACAATTTTTTCGAAATTCAAACCCCAAGTGGAAGTAATAGGTTTGTATACGTTTTAACAATTATTCATATCTCTTAATTCTGATAAGGCAACAAATTCTTTTTTGCTTCTATGGGCTTTTAGTGTACATAATATACTGAAATTCGAATAGTCTACACGGACTTTTTCAATGTTTAATCGGCTAAAAATCTCTATTTTAAATATTTTTATATTAAGAACAAAATTAATTTTCCATAAGAAATCTAAAAATCTCGAAGCAACTCATGATACACTCCGACTTTTACCGCTCCCGAACTTTGACCCTAAAAATAATAAAGTTTCGCCCAGACTATTGGCAGATTTTTTTTTTAGTTTTAATTACTCTAGTAGCATATCTACATATAGGTACTAAGTTTCAACTTTCTAGCATAAGCCGTTTCTGAGATATGAAACCCATCCCCGTACCTTGTTACCCCTATCAAAAATTTATTTTTCTGGGATGTCTCTATAGTAGCTCTATACAGTTTTCAATTTTTAGCTTTCTATTCTTTGCGGCTTTCGAGAAATTAAAATCAATTTTTTTTCATTTCCATTCCCTCCCACCATCACTCCCTGCATCCATACCTTCCTCCGCTAGAGGTCTACCGGTCCTAACTCCTGTAAAATTTTCAACATCATATATGATACAGTTTTTGAGATGTACAGAGTGCGCCATCTTTTATGTCGGTATGTAAACATTGAATAACTTTGACATTTTTCAACAGATTGACTTGATTGGACAAGTTTTGGAAACGTCAATTCAGTAGAATTTTAACCATGGATCGCTTCACACCGAAACAACGCGCCGAAATAGTGACGCTGTACATTGAGAATAGTCGTTCCGTTGTGTTAACTCAAAGTGTATATCGTCGGAAATATCGTGGCCAACAGGCACCGTCTGACAACACTATTCGTCGTTTGGTGTTGAATTTTTTTGAGCACGGGACAGTGGGAGTTCGTCCATATATCGTTGATCGACCAAGACGTTCCAATGATCTGGTTGAAGCGGTCAGAGAGCGTTGCCGAGAACCCAGAAATCTCATATCGTCACCGCGCTCAGCATTTTGGCGTCAGTGGAACCACTTTGCGGTGCATTTTGAAGGATGATTTGCATTTGTTTCCGTATAAAGTGCAATTAAGACAACGAATATTGCCGACAGACCGTCCACGTCGCTTGGAATACGGCCAAACAGTCGCACGAATGGTTGACATTGAACCTGATTTTTGGAAGCAAATTTTGATGACCGACAAAGCCTATTTCACACTCTTTGGTGGCGTTAGTAAGCAAAATTGCCCCATTTGAGAAACGGAGAATCCACACGAGATCCATGAAACGCCATTGCATGATCAAAAAGTGGCTGTTTCGGCTGGCGTTTGCGCCAAAACCATCATTGGGCCATTTTTTTTCCGACAAAACGAAACAGTCGATGGAATACGATATCGGTGGATGTTAGCTCATCATGTATGCCCGCAAATGCGTGTAAAAGGTCTGGATGGTTACTGGTTTCAACAAGACGGTGCGCCATACCACACTGCAAATGAAACAATTCAGTTTCTGCAAAGAAAATTCCCTGGGCGTGTGATGTCGAAAAGAGGCGATATTGACTGGCCACCGAGATCTCCAGATTTGACTACTCAGGACTTCTTTTTATGGAGTTATATGAAAAGCAAAGTGTACTACAGCAAGCCTCAGACCATTGACGAGCTCAAAGCAAACATTCGTGCCGAAA
The DNA here is from genome assembly GCA_951812415.1 of Beris morrisii. Lineage (NCBI taxonomy): Eukaryota > Metazoa > Arthropoda > Insecta > Diptera > Stratiomyidae > Beris > Beris morrisii. Next base: position 26,071,744 of record OX638311.1, read on the forward strand.
TTATCGCTATACCGCCCGAGATGCTCGAAAAAGTAATGGAAAACGTAGCAAAAAGGGCACATTTTGCTGTGGCCAATGGAGGCAGCCACTTGATTGATGTTGTATTCAAAAACTAATCCAAATAACTTCTAAAAGACCAAATTGAATAAAAATACCTCACATATAAAAATCTGTTGTTTTTTTTTTCAAAGTTATTCAATGTTTTCATACCGAAATAAAAGATGGCGCAACCTGTACAAATTAAATTTTTTAAAAATTGATTGTCACCCCACATCCGCGCTTCACGTCACCCCCCGCCTGAATTTTCCATTCAGTAGACTCCACTAGTAATTCTATTTACAGAAACTAAATTTTATCTTCCTGGGATAATTGAATCGAAAGATATTGTAATTCAAAGTTTTTCACCCCCCACCCCCATACTTCAACACCCCCCTTAAAATTGTTACCTCTTTTTTAATCTCTTAGTATCTGTTAAGACAACTACAAAGTTTCAACCTTCTGGCATTAATCGTTCAGGAGATATGGATTTTAAAATATTTCAATCCCAGCTTTCAAGCGTTTTGGACTCATTGTTTTCCCCCCACTCGCACACCCCTCAGCCCCGATCAACCATTTATTTGCAAATGACTCCACGATTATAGTACTACATAAGTTCCAACTTTCAGCCTCCCAGCATAAGCGGTTCCTGAGATCTAGAAACCAAAATTTAACATCTAAAACGCTCACCCTCCTCCCCCCTCACACCTAGAGGTTCGTAGAGGTTCACCCATTCTACCCACCATAAAAATTTCAGCTTAATATCTCAAGGGGTTTGAGAGCTACGCGCCTTCAAACAGTTTTGCGTACGGCGGACTATGTCTACGGCGGACAGACGGACATTTTTTATTTTTGCTTTTTTGGTGTTTACTAGTCCTAAAACGTCTAAATACAAAATTTCAGGGTAGTAAATTTTTTTTAAATTTCAGGTCGATCACAATAATTTATTATTAAAAAATAATAAAGTAAAAATAGTAAAATTAAAGCCATTTATAGCTGAATCACATCGCCAGATTTCGGCGACTAGACTTCAAAATATTGCTAAGAAATTTAAAACAGTAAAAGTTGAGACAAATACGTTTAAATACAATAGAAAGTAAAGAATATAATACTGAGGACTTTCTATAAGTATACAGACTAATTGATTACACAAAACATTATTGCTAATTTTTGCATGACCATCACGAATAAATACGAAAGAAGCCGACTATGTAGATATACTACCATTCCAATCTTTATCTAAGACTCAAACCGTTTCGGAGCATGGCATTCGAACTTGTGAGATAAAATTGTGTGAACGTACTTTAAAGAATAAGCACATTGTTGAACCAAATTTTCAATCAGATCATTTTAGAGAATAATCACGCCGTTGCAATTTCCACTCTCCCAAAACTCTTTTGTGTTGTCGTTATTTTTCTCCATATTTTCAACAAATCCATAATTTTCCCGCCAATACCTTACAACACAAATGACAACTAAAATTAAATTTTACGTGAAATTTCAATCAACTGAAAGGATCCGAAATTAATTTCACTTTTGTTTTTGTTTATCTCGATTAGAGAGAAACCTATGAAATTTCTGGCCGCACTTTCGTTTCGCTATAGCGCGAAAGCGAAGAAAATTCCAAAGTAATGCCGGTCGGAAAATTCAAAAGGCATTATTAGAACATTGCCGAAAACATTCTACAGCATTTCTGAAAAGTTTGGGTTTGAGGATGGGGTTAGTCACATCCACCCATTTCATCGTACCGCCATTCCATTTACCGGGCAAAAGAAAGTTTAAACCCCCCCCAAGGAACTCTTAGGAAAAGTGAAATGTTAAGGATGTATCTGTGCGTGGGCGCTGTAGGTGTTGTGACAGGCTGATAATATTATTACGTTGCGGTGAGAAGGTAGAAAATTTTCTAAGATGGTTTTCGCTAATGAGTTCTTTGGTAACGCACAGAAATGTGCATAAATGATGAGAAGGAAATGGGAAATGGGAAATGGTTGGTTTTAAGTTTTTGTAAAGGAGGCGGAAATCTTACGATACCACATACCTAGCGCTCGGTACCTTATCGTTTTTCCTGAGTACGATAGGTATGAACTGCGATTTTCTAAACCGAGAAGCATCTAAAGATTGTATTCGTAGTATAGTTCTTCTCGTAAGCGATACGCTTGAGTAAAATTATTATTTTGATATTTTCTTTGATGTTGTCTTAGATAACGATGAGAAACCGAAAATACCTAGTCTTTTGTTTCAGTAAATTTTAACCAATAACTTTGATTGGAAAATATGTTTTAGGCGATTTTTTTCGACCGCAATTTTGAGCCCTATTATTTCTCTAGTGATTCTATTAGCTTTCCGTGAATGCTAATTAGTTTACTGGAAATTATGTAACTCGGATAAGTTCTGAAATTTTATTGAGAATGAAGTAATAATTTAGAAGTTTACTAATTAATAATGAATTTCTCCTTCTTCTGTTGTTTGATGAAATTTTATGATTGGATGATATTCAGGTCAGGCCAAGAGTTTTTGATAGGGTATTTAGCGTGGAAGAATTGTATAATTTTGACGGGCTTCTTCTTTACAATCAATTTTACCTAGAATTCCTGACCGTATAATTTTGTTCTTAAAACGTTTTTTTGAAAATATATAATTTTGCATGTATAAATCTCCCTCTAAAGGTTATATTCACTGAATACGACACTGTACAATTTAATATTATGTGTATTTACTATTATTATCGAAGAGTGAGCAAAACAGCAATATTAACAGCTAGAGACAAGCAATCATAATGTGTGTACACCAGTGCAAGGTATAATTGAGGTAGGATCTTGTCCTGATTAACTGGATGATTTACCGTGAATGATACAACGGAGCTACCACGGAGTTAACCAGTAAAGCGATTGCTTGGTATGTACACCCCTGTGGGCAGTGCTTTACCTACGGAACTTTGACCAATTCTAATAACTTTTATTTTCTTAGATCACAGGTGATATGCCTCGAACCCATGAACTCGGCTTTTGTAGACTTATGCGCTTAACCACTCCCATCGAGATTCCAACTCCTTCCTACTTATTACTCTGAAACGGCATTTACATCCTAACTTGGCGTTTAATTCTTATTACTTTTTTACTTTGATTTTGGGACTAGTTTAGGTTACACTGCCTTAACAGGTATGTTAATAAAAATGGCCGTCTGTCCGCCGTACACGCCGAACACCGTTTGGAAGCGCGTACCTTACAAGCCCGTTGAGATATTAAGTTTAAAATTGTTGGTGAGTAGATTCGGGTGAACCCCTTTAAGGGGTTAGGCCACTCTAGAGTTTTCGAAAAATCGATTTTTTTTTATCTTAAATGGTCCCTTAGGACTTAGGAGATTATGGCCGAAAAAAGTTTCTAAAGACTCGGTTTTCGAATTTTAGTACAAGGCCGCCTGCAAAATTATTCATGATTTTCTACTACTCAAAACTTCAAACGCGTTTATCTCAAAACCACATTTTTCAAGCTGGCCGGAAACATAACTCAGACAATTTTGAACCGATTCACTTGAAATTTTGAATATATCTTTAAAACTATATTGTCCATCAGAGTACGTAGGATTTTTTTTTTATATTGCATAGTTCATTTGTTATTAACAATTTTCTGACGATTTTTTAGGTAAATTTTACACTTTTCGCTTTAGAAGTGCGCCATTTGGCCAAAAATGAATATATCGCAAAAATTTTACGTACTCTTGTAGCTGTTGTTATATACTCGTATAATCGAAAAAAATTCAGTGGCTTATCATAATTCAAAAATTACAGGCGCTGTGTGTCCGGCCGTGGACCCTGGAAAAACGGAGACGTCATCGCAAAAACGCTGCACAGCCGACAATTTGAATTTAATCGCTTCAAAAAAATTACTATATGTAGTCAATAATATGTACATATTATAAACACCCATTTTTGTAACTCGATTTATTTTGTAGTTTTTCTGAAAAAAAATCCCCAAAAAGGCCTATTTTTCAGCCTCTAGAGTGGCCTAACCCCTTAAGTCCTGACTTTTGGGGCTGTGTACATGTGAGGAGGGAGGTGGAGGGTTTCTATCTATTAAGTATAGATCTCAGAAACTTGAAACTTATATTGAGGTATGATAGTGAAGCCATTTGCGCAAAAATTGTTGGAGTGAGGAGAAGAAAAATGCGTCCAAAACGTTCGAAAGCTGGGATTGAGGCATTGTGAAACCTAGATCGCCTGAACGGTTGATGTCAGAAGGTTGAAACTTTGTGGTTGTTTTAGGCATATAAGAAGCTTAAAAAAATCTTGAATTAGAATTGAGGAGGGAGGTCGAGGAAGTGGTGGAAAACAATTTAAAAAAAAAAATTTATATAGTACCAAATATGGTTTTGAAATTTTTACGAAAGTTAGACCCAGTAGACTTCTAGCGGCGAAATTTTTCGGGTTGGTTTGTAGTGTGTAAGAATGTGAGAGGGCGAAACCCAAAACATTCTGATTTTTGTTTCTCGAAAACCGCTAAGGATAGAAAGCTATATACTAGGTCGCTCATAGGCATACTTAGAAAACATTTCGACAGAGGAAGCAAGATACAGGGTGGTGTTTTTTTGTATCTCAGAAACGGCTTACGCTAGAAAGTTGAAAGTTAGTAAGTATATGTATACATGTACTACAGATGTAACTTAAGAAATCCAAAAAACAGATTTGCATTGGGGCAATAAATTGTCCATGAAAGGTTTTTTCTACATTTTCACGAATTTCGCTATATCTTTTAGGTTTACCTGGAATCGAATTAATTTCACTTCTTCGTGCTTTTCATATAAGCGTCTATGGAATTCGCTTTGACTTCTAAGGTGTTTAAATATAATACAATCGCCAAAAAACCAATTTAAAAATTTATCGATATTCACCACCAAAGGGAGTGTAAGGGGGTTATGTAAATTTTGACGAATTTCGACAAATATTCTAGGTCTAACGAAATATCGAAGTCGCATTTACTTCTAGGGCTTTATAAATAATCATCTAAAAATTAAATTCGTGATTTTTCGATACTTAACCCCTAAGGGGGTTTAATTATTGAGCACCTTTTTTTACTAATTCCGACATACCTTTAACGGACGTTCCATATAATCGCTTAAAAATCGGTTGCAAAATTTATGATATTCAACCCCTAAAGGAATTTTTCGATATTTCATTCTCTGTATTGAAATTGAAAAAAAGTTAATTAAATGGAAAAAAAAGTTAATTAAATGGAAAAAAAGTTAATTAAATGAAAAAAAAGTTAATTAAATGAAAAAAAATAATAATAATAATAAAATAATAATAATCTGGGTGTTTTTTTTTCGGTAGAACTCCGGAACGCGTTTAATGCGGTGTAGGTACTATGCGACTGACAACCTAAAGAACAACAAGGAGACTCTTTCGAAAGTTCTTTTTTAAACGCGTTCCGAACTTTTACCCAAAAACAATAAAATTGCACCCAGACTGTTGGCAGATTTTATTTCTCAGACTGATTTCACTTAATCAACTCTATAATTACATTGACAAACAAAAACGAGAAATTGTCTTTTTTTATAACGCTATTAATGACCTCCTGACACGCTCTTGATGCTTTCAAATTTGATTGCAGCGAAGCCAATTGTCACCAAATGACCTAAAAAAATTCCATAAATCTAAAAACCAGACAAACTATTGCAAAAAACATGTTGTCTAACAAATTATCACTTAGCATTATAGGTCATAAAATTTAAAACAACGAAAAAAAAAATATTTAAGTATTTTCAATGACAAACAAAAATGCAATGAAAAACGCAAGTTTACCTTGACCTAATTATACGAATTTGTCAAGACTTCCTCATGGACGCCTATAAAAATCACTAAAAAAAATCGATTAAAAAAAAACAACCGTAAAAATGCACACCAAAAATGAAAAATTCATAGAAATCATCATCGAATCAAATACCTGTCGCTTTCAAAGTAGCCATATCACGTGAGTTGCGTAAGAAAACCGTAAAAATTGAATAAAATAAAATAAAACATCCGACAAAATGACCAAAAACCCGAATTTCATTGCGTAACAAGCCGTGCGCAAAACATACACAAATGTATGCAAAAGTCTTTAAGCGCAGCGCCTCCGCTCAAGGTAAGATTTGGCCCTAAAATTTGATCTAGATTGGGCGCTAGTTGTTCCTATTTTTAAATATTTCTTGTACCGACTGACGTCAATTGGCGCCCAACTAATCAGTTGCGAAGGGCAATTTAATTAGGTTTTTCTCTATCTCAAAATGTTAGACAAGTTCGTTTTTTTTTTGGGGGAACTCTTCTACACCTAAACAAGAATGACTTGGATATGAGCATATATTGCGAGACCTCATGTTCCATGTGTATCTATCATATCGGCTCTAGTCTAAAAATCACACTATGTAGTCACTTTGCTGGTAGCCCTTCAAGCCTAGCTCTGTTATTTCGGCGGAGCGGCATAGTTTACCCGATAGTTGGATTTCGTAAAATAAAACGACATAACTATGCCAAATATACTTGACCTAAAAAAAACGGCTCGGCATACACTAAAAATGTGACGAAAAGAAAACGTTTTACTGCATTTCTTAAGCCAACAATCGACAGCATTTAAAGACAGACCCCCTTCACGCTCCAAACGCCTAACAACTCCAAAGAAACTATCAAGCCATGCACGCATGCGCCTCATACGATTTCGGTTGCTTAGCTCTATTTTGTGTTAAGTTAGGCCCGTTCATTAGTACGCATCTGATTAGCATAAGTTTGGGCCTCCTCGATTCGAATCGAATCGAATCAGCCAACTTACTGGGCAATTGGGGCTGGGGCTGGGGATACCACGTATACGAACCACATGCACAACACACACGCTCATAGTGTACAAACTTTTGGGAATAGTGCGCAATATGGTTGTAGCGCTATTTGGCGCATATGCGCGCAGACCACCCGAAATTTCGTAATTTAGGCGGCAGGCGCACTTACTCTGCTGTATTAATCCCGAATTCTATATTTCTCGCAATGTCCAGTAGCTCCGCTCGTACTCAGTCCAGCTTTCGCATATGCTGCATATGTTTGAACGACTGCTCGCACTCACCCATATTGCGTAAAATAGCTGTTTGTCATTTCTAATAGAGTCGTCATTTTTGTCAAATAATGGCCCCAGCTCACGTCCTATCCACACTACTCATATGCAAATGGCCGAGTAATATTTGATTTTCATATGGGCTATCACCCGGAACAAAAAAAAAAAGACTCTCCACACCGAGATTATTATTTTTGTTGCATTAAGCTGTCAACTGGAAGTGGTCAGTTAAGTGATGCAATTAAGACAATTAAGCGCTTAAGAGCTTTTATGATTGCCGTTTAAGTGCATACGAAGTTTGGAACAAAAATAAAAAGATCTATTGTGGTGTACTGCAGAATGACACCGTTGCCATTGGTTCATATCAAGAGGAAATTCAATAGGTCGTTTTTTAATATTTCATATGTTTCACTTGAAACCGTTGAAAGCTAGGAAGTACTGCATACGCAAGCCAGTATTATAGTCGGCAATGTTGTAAGAGTGAAGTTCACTTACAAGGTCTTCGTTTTTTTTTTGGTTACATTTTATTAACGCCTTGTAACATTTCGTAATCTCAAGTGTACATATATGTACCTGATAGCCAATAGGTAAATTTACTGTTTGAGAAAAGATATTCTGCGATTAAGGGCAATATGGTAATAGGAAGTTAGAAAGACTGAATAAATATCTATATAGATAAGTGCCATTTTTTATGGTTCTTGTTGTGAATAAGCCCAGGATAAAAATGAAGGTTCGTCTTTAAGAAAAAATAATTGTTAAATTTAATTTAATTACTTGCCAACAATCATAATCATCATGCAGCAGTTAAAAACTTTAGATATATGCTGGAATTCGTATAAACAAAAACGAATATTGATTTTTAGACTATTAGAACCATGTGCAATTAAATAATTAATATAAATTCAATATCTTCTGATTTCAGAACTGAATGCTGGTGTACCGCAAGGATCTATATTAGTGCCACTTGTATTTTCTTTGTATATTAATGACTTACTTATTCTATTAAATTATTGTGAAGCATCCTTTTATGCAGACGACATTCAATTAATCCATAGCTTTAAAGAAAACGATATCAAGGAGTTAAATAGAGTTAACTCTGACATTAGCAACACATGTAAGTGGGCAACTGAAAATCATATTGTTTTAAATTCGAACAAATTCAAAAAAACTACAATTAACAAAATAACAAAAAACAATTATAAAAAACTAGTAGAAACACAATTTCCACCTATTCAGGCCCAATTTGTTAAGAAGGCAAATAATTTTGGAATGATTTTTCGCGGTAGCTTATCTAGGAGTGATCATTTGCATTAATGTGTGGATAGAGTTTATGGTGCCTTAAGGGCACTCAGAACCATTGGATATTTTACTCCTCAAGATACCAAACCACAATTAGTAAAAACCTTAATTATACCATGGATTAGTATGCATAAATTAAATAAATAATAATCCATCACAATCAAACCTCACCGCTAAGTTGTGATTATTTCCATTGGCTAGAACAGGTCGTTTAGTAGTACCGCGATTTATTTATAAGCATAGTGCATCATCATTTTTGTGCACGGAACTACACAGTTAAAATGTTTTACAACATTAAATGTTGACAACTAATTGCCAGAATATTGTAAATTTCCATGTCTCAAAACCACTTACATTTCCACTTTAAAATTAAAATTCAGAAATGCAATAAATACATACATTGCTTTGTAAAATCACATGCCTAATAGTAAACATAAATCACGTAACATATGTAATTTTACAATTTGGAGAGTGAAATTATTTTCATTGAAGTAAGTTATAATAACTCATATATCTAACAATACCACTTAAAGGGTAAATTGTACAAAAAGGCATATGAAAAACTACATTACTATTTGTAAATTAATTTGCATGATACTTAAGAATTTAAAAAAAAAAAATTTGTTTTTGCATTGTACATATATTTAAGTGTATTCACAGAAAGTTTCATGTCAATCCGACAAATATTCTCGAAGTTACACTCATATTAGTAAAGACGTCTCGGAGCGTTTGAAAGTGTTTTTGAAACTTTGAACGCGTTTTTCTCAAAACTATGTTTATAAAGTCGGTGACCAAGATTTCTCGGAAACGGTAAAATCAATCAGTTTCAAATTTTTACACAAGCTTTATAAATGTATTTTTAAGTGATTAATCAAAAGTTTTTTCTCGCCGATAAATATTTTCCAGTTTATAAAAAATTTAATGCCGAAATTTTGATCGAAAGTCGAAATTTTTTTTTTAGAAGCCGCCATTTTGGTAAAAATTAATATTTTACGTATTTCTTCGATTAAGTACTAGATAATTTATTATACTATCAAAATATTTTTTGTTTTTTTTTTATTTTCTATGATCCTATCCAGAGATATCGTGGTCACCGCAAAACGCTTTTTTTTATAGGAGTTCCCGACAATTACCTATATCAGTTTTAAAAATCATTATTTTTAAAAATAAAAAATACCAGAATAAAGTTAAAAGTTACCATAATATATATAGAAATTTTTACGTTAATAAATTAAAATGTCTTTCCAGGAAAAATTCATGAAAATCCGCTTTTTTTCGGCCTCCATATCGAATGCCTTAATTTAGCTGAACGAAAAATTCTTCGAACTAAGCACAAATTTAATCTTTATCGTGACTGCGGTATGTTTTTTAATATAATTTTCTATTAAGACTTCAGGATATGCAGAAATGCTATGTGTTAAGCGAGAAGAAGAATATGCTTTCTATTAAATTTTAATAATATGCAAAATATATCTTAAAGATGATATGGCATGTAAACCAAAATAGGTAGTTATTAAATACTAATTATAAAAAAACGAATCGCGATGTTTACTAAGCAATTTCCGCACAAAAATGATAAATCCACCCACGATTATTTAGATCATGCCGCGATGTAGAATTCCATTGACAAATATTGACTGCAATTTCGGCCTTTAGTTTTATTTTTACATGGAATCATGTAGGTTGTTGCAGATGAAATGTCGTTTTTCGCTATGAAGTGAAGTTGTTACGATTTTCATGTCTAAAACTGCCGCCAGGTGGCACTAGCGGTATTGAGAATTGAAATATAAATACCCCTACATTTATTCATGGAATCATTTCAGATTTTGACTTCATTATGATCGGACAGAAAAAAAAAGATAAAAAGTCAAAAACGGGTATTTTTCCTTTACGAGTTTAAATTTCGCCACATCGCAACGGAGGCAACCGAAAACATCAACAGGGCATTTGGCGCTGACACGGTAAACAAACGAACTACACAGCGATGTTTCGAAAAATTCCGATCAGGAGATATTACCCTTCAAAGTGAGACACGTGGTAACCCAGGACCTTCGATCGACAAGGACGAGCTGAATTTATTAGTGGAATCTGACTCACGCCAAACTGCAAGGGACATTGTAAGAAATTGTGCATACAGCATTCGACAGTTTGCCGGCACTTGCAACAGCTTGGAAAAGACAAAAAGTGGGTTCCGCATGAACTTACTGAGCAAAACAAGACGCGTCAACTGAAAATGTGCAGTTCCCTGCTCTCCCGGAACACAAAAGATCCATTTCTAAACAGAATAAATAGTGGCATGTGATGAAAAGTGGATACTGTACGATAATCGTTGCCGATCGGCACTATGGTTGGATGCTGATGAGACCCAAAAACACATGCCGAAACCCGGCCTCCATCCGAAGAAGATAATGGTGAATATTTGTTGGTCTGCAGCTGGAGTTATTCACTATTCCCCTTTGAAGCGTGGTGAAACCATTAATGCAGATAAGTATTGTGCCCTACTCGATGAAATGCATCAGAAATTGCGTGTTCAACGGGCTAGATTGGTCAACAGAGATGGAGTTTTACTACTTCATGACAACACACAGCATCATGTTTCAAGAACAACGGTCCAAACATTAAACGAGTTGCAGTATGAGACTCTTCCTCATCCACCATGCTCACCAGACCTTTCGCCAACCGACTACCACTTTTTTAAACATTTGGATAATTTTTTGGCGACCAAACAATTCTTTCAAACTTTGTTCGCTCTAGAAAGTCGGACTTCTACGAAACTGGCATAAATGCACTTGTATCTCGTTGGGAGAAGTGTATTGCATGTGCTGGTTCCTATTTTGATTATTAAAATTAAGTTTTATAAAAGTTGCAGTTGTTTGAAATTGCACTACCAAAAACGACATTTCATCTGCAACAACCTAATATTTATCAATGTTTTAGAATGTAGTTTTCCGTACTAGTTGTTGCAATTTTTATCTCTTTGTAATTTTACATAGTGTTTGATGTAAAAAAAACTTAATTACATAATGTTAGTATCGTTTATACATGAAGTTGGTAATTTTACCTATGATATGGGGATAATTTAATTACATTAAATGTTGTAAAATGACAAATATTTTTTTCTGTGCAAGCTATGGAATACTCGTTCATTTACGAATTATTACTAGTTTCAAGGCCCTCGCGAAAATTTAAACTTTTCTGGCATTAGCCTGAAGGATTCTGCTACACCTGTCATAATAGGTCCAACCAACAGGTACAAAAATTGAAATCGCTATGGACCCATCCAGATCTATGTGATGCCTTAGCCGCCACTATAACCTAAGCAAACCTACCCTATTATACGGTGTGTTTTTCAAAAACTAGGAGCGGGAAATAAGTTGTAGAGAGCTCAAAAAGCGGAGTCAAGCATATACTCGTTTTAGAGATATGTCCTTCTTCACCACTTCTGCAGCTACTTCTGTTAATATCAAACATTTTTTGATTATTGGAGGAAAATAATCCGTATTTTAAAAAATATATAATAAATAAAAAAATTCTTTTTTACTGTATTGCGAAATGTTATGGGTCGAATTTTTGTTCGCGGTAATTTACCTGAAAACTGAACAATTGATCAAATTTTTTCTCTCGTTCTTTTAAAAGCCTATTTTATCACCTTTAATGCAAGAGTAGAGTTATTGGGATAGCAAGTTTTGGAGTTATTTACCTTTAATACAAACAGTTTTCGAAATTGAGCAACCCTTTTTTTTTATTAAAATGTGACAGATAACGCATTTGTCGTTGGTGCGATTTGAAGCAAACAGATACTCATATTAATTCCGGTAATTCGATAGTTCAATTTTAAATTTCATTCGACAGCGCTATCTGAATGTCGAAATTTGAATGAGAAACAGAATAACTCAGAAGATTGCTATATTCTACCGCATTTAATCATAATAAAGAGCCTGATCCGGTGATAAAAACACGATTGTGGATGAGTCGAAATTAAACACTGTTTTGTACAAAGATGAGCTAAAGATATAGTACGCACGGAACGGTCTTCTAACTACGGTTTTAAATTTTAGTAATTTTATTTAGCAAGATCCATATTTTCCGAATTCCCAATTTGAAAAAGTAGTGCAATAGTGGCCCCTTAAATTACCGAAAATATTTCCGCAAGGTTGGATTGATTCTTAACTATGCGTACAATAACTCCTACTATTACCTATCATTACATTACCGGCCACTAAAAAAATGATTGTCAACAAAAACTCGAAAAATCAAGTTCAAATCTAACATCATTATCCGCACAAATTCAATTAACCCAAAGCCAAATGAATCTGGCCAAGGCAATGCACCTCTATTACTATTATTATTTTTTTCCTATAGGTAGATCAGTATGTGAACTTTGTTTTTGTATGTTCATCGAATTGGAACTTTGGCCCGCATCGAAGTCAACAATCCCAGCACGCGCGGAGTTCAACCCGAACATAAATTTATAATTCAAAATACTCCCGGCCAAAAAAAAAACACCTGAATCATTTTCATTTCAATTTTTTAACATTACCTCAGAACAGTGAATGCACCGAAAAAACACCACCCAACTGTTAGTTCTACTAACTTGAGAAATTTTATCGCAAACGTATCATACGAAGATCTTGAAATTGGGTAATAAAAGGTGCAGCGCGAAGATCTCGGCTTGAGAAGATCACCTTTAGTACAAATAAAAACGAAATTTGAGCAACGGACTATTATTCGTATCTGATTTTTTTATATAAAATACACTAGCGGGAATAAGTTTTGGGCCAGCAATTTTCTTTGCCAGTCCACAGCCTCAGAAGTTTCTAGCACATACACGTTGCGTCAAATTTAACACGTTTTTTCCTGACTATAATCAAAAACTCAAGATTCCTTAATGCCAGAAAAACGCACGATAACTCAAGGACGCATTGGTTAATTCGTCAACATTAGACACATGGCGCACTTTCAATGCTTATTTAAGATATGTATGATATGTGACCATTTACCCTAATGGTCATTATATGACCTAAATATTAACCATTAGCATCTCAGTACATGATCAATTTAGATTAGGTACCCATACAAAAGTCTCTAAAATAAATGCTCGCGACTATCTATTATAAAATAAATAAAATAAATAATAATAATAAATAAAATATTTTTCGTAAACAATTTTCCAATATCTGAAGGTACTCGTACGTGAAGGAGCTTTTGAAAAATCAACCAAGTATTTGGGGTAGTTAACATACAGAAGTTCTTGAAAAATCTGTTCATTTCTCCACCCAAACGAACGATTACTGAATAACGCTTTAAACTAAATTAGCTTAAAACAGTAGAAGTAAAGTGTAGTTCGCTAATGTTAATGGAAAGTGCATTATTCAAATGAGATAAATTTTATCCCTGATTCCATACAAATGTTCTTCAGTAATTTGAGTATCCATCCAACAAACGTGCGATAGCTCGAAAATAGGTCGAAGGAACTGTACCCTTTTCTTGCAATTGATCTATGAAGATCAGTTCAGTTTTTAGGATCCAAGATCAAACATGCTGTAACCGGTGAAAGAAGTTACCTTTCTCCTCCTCTCCCTTTATGAGATCCACGCAACGTACCAGCGCATAAAATTTCGTACACAAAATTTCCACGCACCAGCAATTCGTGCGTGAAAAAAAATCAAAGGTCAAACGAAGAAATGTATCTCACTTTTGGTTCAAGTCTAACACAATTTTGGACTGGACTCTCCTATGAAAATTTGTTCATCTTTGTAATACGCAATAGCTTAGGATTGCTTCGATACTAGCCTAGCTTCGATACAGTCCAGTCGCAATGAACGATGTATTAGTATATTTCAAGACTGCGCTAAAGTATATTACTGTGTTCGGCGAAACGGAACGAACGAAAAAGGTACCTTCGAAGTAGAGTGAAATAAGACTGGCCGCACACTGAAAGAGCAAAAACAGTTTTAGTCAAAAACATTTCTCGAGCACAAACAAACTGAACTGACAGCGAACGGTTGAAAATTTTGAATTGTCAAATATTTCGCTTGTCATACAAGGGTACCCTACCCTTTGAAAACAAACATTAACGAAACCAAGCGCCATCTATTAGTGACTACTGCAAATGTCCATTTCGCTCTTGAACACAGTACTGAAAAACGAACGAAATATTCACGTCACGTAAAGTGAGCGAAATAATCATTTTTTTAGATGGAATTTGACAGTTCATTTCGTTTTGCTCGGAACACAGTATACTAGGCTTTACATCGAAATGTCAGCGTTCTTAATAATAAAAAAGTTTCGCTATGTCCTCCTCCACCAAGAGGTAAAAAAAGGGACGACTGACAAAATAAGAAAATATTCTTTTAGTTTGTATGCCATACTGTCAAATATTTGCAAACAAATTAAGTTGAATTTTTTTAGACAAAAGAAGAGCCTTGTTAAATAGCCAAATATTTGGCAAAGTGGCATTTAGTTATATTGAAGGATTGCTAATACAATGGGACGTAATTTTAGGAATACCGTTCATACCGCACATTGGAATTTAATGCACAATTTCTCATTAAATTTCAATTTAAATTTTGTTGGATGTCCTAAAACTTGCAAATAGTACTGTATGATAGATACGTACTTTGTTTCCTAACGGAAAAGTAGATGACTATAAGAAATTACTATCGTAAAAAATAATAGTTAGGAGAAAACGCATCGAATCTCACGTGCTTTCGGAAAGGTAGTCACGCTATTCAAGATAGCTCCATTAAGGTGCGTTGCACGAAGGTGTAAATTTAGAAGAACGCACAATTTTTTTTTTTGGGAACGCATAAATCGCTTCTTGCGTCCATAGAACAAAGAAAACAGACAACCATTAAAAACGCCTGAAGGTAAAACGCACCGGGCAGAACAGCGAATTCTTCTAAGAACAAAAGCATTAGCCCAACTATCGACCCTATAGTATTGCGTTCCTTTACAGTTTATGCGTGCACGCATTTTAATCGCATCGCGTATACCTGGCCAAATACGCATAGAGAGAGCGCAAACGCACGGTAGTACTTAGTACAGTACACGCTTACTTGTTCGCTACCAATATACACTTTGTTCTCAGGTATTTCTAATACAGTACGGCGCGGCTGCTTCGTATGGCCTCCTTTGCACACCTCGTTTCATACCACATGTGTGTACTTACGTACACCGATCTAAAGTACACATATGAGTTTAGTGGCCGCAGTTTTATGCGCTTTGCAAGACAAATCGCGCGACTCATTCCATTGTGGGAAAAAAAGCGTCTATAGTTTAGCGAACCTGAATAAATCGTAGATACAGCGAAAACAGCGTAGGTACGTATATTGCGCGTATATTCTACCGAAATTTTGGGCACCAAACAAGAATAGAGTGCTTTTTCGATTTATGTGCACGAGAAACCACTTCCTCACCTGAGAAGAGGTAGATCTTGAGATTCGATTGCCGCGCAATTTACCTTTTACTTACTTCACTTCGTCCAATGGAAGAAAAGAAATTTAAATCGGACTGAAAAGACGCATTTTTATTTTCATTTACACGTGTACATGTGTTTTGTAGACGTATACACAGCCCTAGGCAATATAGAAGCATGTTCCGAGAGGGTGTTTTTTGTTTAAATAGTTGCGTGCTATTTTCGAGAGTTGAATAATTCGTAGTTAATAGAAGCTTGACACCAGGTCTAACTTGCCTTCTATTATGAAAAAGACTCTGGCTAAAGGATGAACTAGGGCAAGAACGATTAAGAAGCAACTGTTCAGTGCCAATATGGACCCTATTCAGCTTAGAGCGATGACGTGGAACTGCTTTTATGTCCTGTCCCCTGGATGGGATGTGCACCAAGAACCTCAGTATTATAAGACTAGCATATTGAAGATGACCCTTTCTGTAATACGCAAAGACCTTGAAAAAGTAGAAAACTTGCTTGTGGTTCTTAAAATACAACGACATTAAATCTAGGTGCTGTAATTTAAAAAAAGATGCCCGAGATAAACTAGAGCCCACGATCCAATCAGTGCAGTGCTGCATGCAGTAGCATTGCCCACATACGATTTGCATGCTCCATGATCCAATCAATGCATTGCAGTAAATATTCCGTCATGCAGTAACTCAAATCTTGCTCTCTGTGCAAATTTTGTATAACGCTGCGTAAGGCCCGCCAACAGTCAAATAAGAAACGTACTAAACTAATCGAATTTTGCTGGAGGGAAGAGTAGAAAATTTGAATTTTCACAGTTTTCTATCAGAGTAACATTGACTAATATTTCAATTTGATGTGACATGCAGCGATGAATTGATTGAATCATGGAAAAAATTTCACAGCCCTTCAATGCAGCAAGAATGCAGTGGTGCATTGATTGGATCATGGGCTTAAGAATAGTAGTACGATTCAGAGACGAAAGTGGTCGTACCTTCAGGAAACCAGAGCAAAACATCTCACATCAATGAATTCCGTAAGAAAAGCGTATCGAGAAAAACACTTCCTGGCTATAGCCGAAGATTACTGATGCTTTTTGATACTCTTAAACATAATGCCTTAACATTTTTGACTCAGATACAAACATATAGTATAATAATTCTAAAACACAAACTTCTGATTAACCAAAAGTTGATATTATAACAAGCCACTATTCGCTTAACGAGCATCAAATGAGGAAAAGAATCTGAAGTTTTCGGACAGTTTATACCAGGACTCTGTCAAGGTCTGGGTCTCCTCAAGCAGTCGGAATGGCTTTAAGAGTGAAGAACTTCATAGAGACAAAAATACTATAGTCGGTTTAAAAAAAATTTGTCAAATTAAAACTTATTTCGTCTCAGGACACAACCCCCTTTTTTAATGTTTGTGCTTAGAAGCTCTTATTACAAGAATGGTTTTTCTTCATACTGCGCTCGAATACATCTTCTTTCCTTGAAGTCTCTTGAGAACTGCAGTAATATTATGAGAGTTATTTTCTTGATCAAGATTTTAGTCCTGTTCTTTTGGCTACACTTTTTTATTAAAGCACAAAAGTGTAAACTTTTGCGTTCTTCGCGCAGTGACTTCAGGCAACAATTTTTTGTTGGCAAGTATACACTTTCTAATAGCCGCTCGAGAGTAGCTACAAGAAGTGTACACTCCCATCAGTCAAACTTCATTTGTTAAAGTTAAAGTCTACTTTTACCATTCATTATTTTTTAATTAGTTCTTGATAGTTTAATTTAATTCTAATTTTATTTTTTGAATATTATTTTTGTTAATTTTTTGTTACATTCAAATCTATTTGTTAATTCATTAATTTTACTTTTATAGTTATGTTAATTAATAATAATTACTATTGGTCTAATTTGAATTACCTTGCCACATATTTTAAAAGTTCAATTATTAACTTAATAACATCTTTTAATTAACATATTATATTTATTTAAATACAGAAAATATTTGTACTTCTTTTTAATTATTCGTCCTATTTTGTAATGTTATTTATGGTTTAATTTTTTTTTTTTAATAATTAAATATACATTTATAAATATACAAAAATTATTAAAAGCGCTAGTGACTAGGACCTTCGGCTTTTATGGTTTTTTCTTTAATAAAATTAAATAATTAAACCGAAATTCCAATAGTGTCGCTATTTCATCATTGTTATTTGTTAAAAGTGATAAATGTTTAGAAAGCACGATAAAAAGGATATCTGTAGTGCTTCGTTTCTTTCTACATCGCATTTTTCAAGAATTATGATCTAAAGCAGTTTAAAAAACCCTAAAAAAAACTACACCCACCGACGCCTCCATCCCCTGCCATTAGAAATTTCTAGATTCACTGAAACCTATTGTCTGATTAGAACATCCAACACTAGGTTCCTTGTTTAGATCTTTTTTATCGTGCCTTCTATTGTGACAGTTCCTGGGTACTCGGCAGTAAAATTTTTCCATGATATTCATTTATTCGATATACGGCTATAGGCTACTCCTCTTTTGACTGCCTATTTTAAATTAACTCTTCCCTTTCCCGCATAGCTCATCGGTACTCCTGTAGATCGGCAGCAGAACATTTTTAGTACTGACTTAATTCGGCTAAACTTAATTCATTCAGTACTGAGCCGAAATACTGCTTTAAAATTACGAACTCACTACTACATGGATGCCGTATTACCTATATAATAGATAGAAAAAATCTTTTTTTAAGTGTAATTTTCTCGAGCAGTTTTTTGCATTAAGTATTTACTATTCTTTTTTATATAATTACTAGTCGCGTCCCGCGGCTACTCTCACATTTGTATGGTGCAATACTATCAAAACTGCAAAGCCAGCGGCCCTCAATCTTGCTTCCCGTTGCTTCCGTTGTTCCCGTTGCTTCCGTTACTCCCGTTGCTTCGTTGCTTCCATTGCTTCGTTGCTCCCGTTGTTCGATTTTGTCAGACGTGCACACCGAAAACACACAAACTGTCGCTAAACTATATGAAACACTCAATTGTTTGTGTCGCTTGCCACCTATTGTAGAATAGCTTTACTAATACAGAAAGCTTCGCGGGCGTGCGCTCAACATACGAACAAAGTTTCATCGCAATCGGATGAATGGTTTAGGAAGGCATACGGGACAAACAATCCAACAATTGGAACACCAGGGTACTAAAAATGTCGAAAACCAATTGTTTTTGATTCGATCAGTACCAAAGTTCACACGAACCATCCCGGGACTATTCTACATGTTCTCTGAACATTTGGTCAAAATCGGTTGAGCGGTTTAGGAGTCTATAGGGAACATACCTACATACATCCTCTTTTATATATGTAGATAGTTTTTCATAAATATCTTGACTCCACAGCCACCTACCAGGTCCAAATTTCCTTAACGAATTTATTTTTATTGAAGTAATATATATTGTGAATTTGAGCCAAATCGTACCATAAATACGAAAAATGGAGATATTTCGACTACAGTGCCACCTACCGGAAGTAAAATGAAGAGAAACCTTCCTGCAGATCAAACTAACATATGGTCCAAATATGATGTCAAAGGGAGCAGCGGTTCTCGAGCTTTAGACCACCGCACCCCGAACGAACATTTTTATATATTAATATATAAGATTTCAATCTTTGTATGAAACAGTTAATGATACAATAATGAATAAGCAATAATTTTAAGATCTGGGAAACATCAGGAGGACATCATAAATAACCAAAGACTTCAAAGTTTCAGTCGATGCCACTGTAGATATTTTTTTGTCAAAGTAATAAATACTCTAACCTCTATTGTGATGAACTTCACAATGCACTAAATTGCAAATTCATTCAGTCACGTATAGATTTCTCAATAATTTGTCATCATTTTTTACAGTTCTGCTGCGATATTGAAAAACAGAATTGCTTCAGAACTAGCTGATAAATACTGATGCAATCATAATCCAGTATTGATAAACAAATTTCTCATGAAGGCACAGCTATAGGTTGATGGGATTTTAAGTTAAACCCCCCTCATCCTCCACCTCCCCAGAAAACTTGATGATCAACATGGTGCGAATATACTTTGGTTTAACTCTTTTAGATATGTCTAAAAATATGACTCCTATGGTGGAAACGTAACGTAAAGAATACACCATTTACGAACTGTTGTCCTGGGTAGTAAAAAATACACCACCTACGAACTGTTGTCCTGGGTAGTATTTATACAGTATCAAAAATTTATATTGTCTCGCCAAAGTGCAAATTTAGTTGAACAGTATTCATTCAAGCATTTTTCAAAACTTATTTTATCAACAAATAAAATTTAATAAATAGAGCACTCAATGATTCATCTATGAATCGATAATGATTCTGTTCACTTAGATGAATCGTTAGTGATTCACTTGCGATGATTTCGGTTCCTATTGTCCTCGACACATAAAATATGCCATTTAGATTCGTTTTTTATAGCGGGATGTAATACACATAAACACCAAATAACTAAAACACTTACACCTTGGATACACAGCTCGTATACAAATCATAATATCGTCAATATCACCAGTGTATCACCCAATATCATGCATATAGTACGTCAACGAGCTGATATCTACATAATATCTAACCTGTTTCATTGTATATAAATTCGATGATTTTAGCTGATATAGCCTTCTTTCAACTGCCATCAGCGCCATCTCTTACTGAAATCAACTGAAATTTCAATGAATGACAGTTGCGGATTTTGATATTCTTCCGTCAGTTAAAATTGTTTGAGCGTGTTTTGATTTTTGTGTGAGATGTGATGGTCCACTTTCTACATTTCTTTATTAGCAATGAAAGTGCTTTTCGCCGGAACATCATACTGCGACGTTTGACACGAAAATCCTTTTTTTCTTCACTGCTAAAATTTCGGTATGCACTAAATGTCAAAGTATAACATGTATGGGCTGTGTATCATGCCATATTGTATCGCAAATCATGATTTGAATAAAGTAATTTGTATGCAAGCAGTGTATCCATGGTATTAGTTGCAGAATCAAGTTCTCTGGAGACGAATGAAAAAGAACACAAATGTGTCCAACTTCGTCAACAATTATTGGCCATTAATAAAAATTGTTGATAATAATCAAATTAATGAAATACATGAATAAATTGCAAACACAACAGCTTGATGAAATTTTCACAATATCAAATTGAATTTTTTGATATGTAACAAAGTTCTTTAGAAATTTGTCACTTTACTCCGGGGATATTCGTTCGAGAAAATATTAACAAATTATAAATTCAGTTCAGAAATTAATTCTGAAAGCGTGCACCGATCCAAGGTCGATCTACCCTCCCTCCCATATTGCTCACAAGGCCTCGCGCGTACCATAGCCTTTTCCTTTCGACGTCAGCACCGACAAGAAAAATATCTCGAAAGACCGTCAACATCGATAAAGGATTACGTAAGTTGAAAGTGAAAGTTTTCACCAATTTTTGTTTGTTTTCATCTCTTCATCTTTTACTTTCGTTCGCGCCCCGATCCCTATCCCGTCATATCACCCTCTTATCTGTCTCGCTCGCCCTTCAATTCCAAGTTGATTTTCCGCATTTTCCCCTTCTGTTCCGGAATCAAGGAAAACAAAACTTTTCACATGGCCATCATCCCAACTTGAAACACATCATGCTCCTTGTCTGTCAGGGACTATCTAAAGGAGGAAGTTCTTTAGCGGATCACAGGGGGTTGAAATGGGCGAGTTGTTTATGGGGGTGGTAAAGAGAGGGTTCTGCTACCAAGGATTTTTGGAGAAAAGGAGAATGAGAAGGATCTGTTTTTTTCTCCGAATAATATTCCAGAGTATTTTGCTAAGTTTCCTAGGAACGAGTGATGGAAAGTGCGTGAAAAGTGTACCGGGGACGTAGTGAAATTTAGGAAAAATATCCACTCATCCTGCCGAAGATGTTGCCAAGAAATGTTAAAGTGAAACGGGAAGAAAAAGTTGTTTTCCCACAAGGACGTGTGAGGAGAATAGCGCAGCGTAAGGGTACGGGGACGATACAATTTTCAAGTGAATTTTCATTGCGTGGTTAAGGATATGGGTTCAAGGATATCTTGGTGAACTCATTTAAGCTGTAGATTCATGTCTTTGGTGGAAGTTGTTCTCGAGTTTCCGAAAAGAAGAAGCATTTGGGAATCTTGGGAATCGGAGAGATGAACAAGGATAGAAGTTTTCCGGTGCCTAGATATGGAACCTTGTTCTAGAGTTCTACATTTTCTTGAAAGGTAAGTGCCATTGATAATATCGCGTATAGTGCAAAAGTGGGTAGATCACGTGAACCGACGATGAGGGTTGTGAGAAAATATGTTATTATTGTCTTAGTAGTTATTTTGCGCAACTATTATGCTATTTATTTTTGTTTGTTCGTAGAAACCCGTAGCGCTAACTTTGTTATTATGGATCCGCCTCCAATCCATACATTACAGAAATTTGTAAATAAATGCCTCAGGGTGGGTATGGCACGATGCTTCCTTCCATCTTCATTACGAGAACTTCCGAAACAACTGCAATATTATGGGATCAAATATCTGTAGGCAATAATTTTGAATATATACGAAGTTCGATAACAAAGTTTTGGATTAAATTTCAATATGTTGGCTTTTAGTCAAAAATTTACGATTTTGTAACCAAGAAGTTTACCTCGGTATTTTCGATTCAAAACATTTTCGATTGTACTGCTAAGCATTTTAGATACTGACCTGCAACGATAAAAGAAAGAACAGTTAATTTTTGGATTTTTTTGGAAATAAACTAAAATTTTTATGAAATAAAGATTTCACTCATTATTGCCTAATTTCTTGAGAACTTCTTGAAACCGAAAGTTCCCCTCAATTTTGTTGGTAGCATAACATGCTTTCTGATGAAAAAACAGTCACAAGACATATTTTTGGAATCATACAATGTTAAATTGTTAAAAAGGATTTTGTAGTTAATTTTCGCCCGTGTTATTGCTAAGTATAACTTTTAAACTGGCCAAGTATAGTTTTCTCCAGGATGAGAATGGTGTACTATTAACCGGAGACTGTTCACATATTGAAAATAGTTTGTTTTTTTCAAATTTTTCCAATCAAACATTTTTTCTTGGAAATAAATTTCTCTCCTCGCAGATGTATGGTAAGTTTACTGTAATTTGTTGTCTAAATTTCGCTGTATCAAAAAAAAAACAATAAAAAATAAGGCTTTTTCTAAAAACTCGCGTTTTAGTATTTCGTGAATTTTTAATATCGTACAAATATCGCGAAATTCAAAATTCTTCCACACAATTGCTGAAAAAGTTTAAAAATACGTCGAGTCAATAAAATTATATTATTTCAAAGTACCTGGGAGATTTTGAATCGCGGGACTTTGAAAACGTGAGATTTTTCAATAAACGAGATTATAAAAAAATACATGACTTAAAAAATTTATTAGATTTTCGTTTACGCGATTTCAAGAAGGATATTTTGAAAAGAAAGTACAAACATATTCATTTACTAATGTAATACTGTCATGATTATCTCTATTAAAAAAATATACCGGTAGATTGCCATCAAATCCAGAATTTTGAAAAACTAAAATTGTAGAAAAGCTATACTTCTTCTAAATAAAAAAATAAAGTCAAATGTTTCAACAGTCTGGGCGCAACTTTATTATTTTACGGGTACGAGTCCGAAACGTGTTTAATGCTGAGATGTGTAGGTTACTATGCGATTGACAACCTAAAATATAATGTTCCAAATCGCCTTCAGGTTATTCCTTAGGTTGTCAGTCGCATAGTAACCTACACCGCATCTCAGCATTAACCACGTTTCGGACTTCTACCCAGAAAATAATAAAGTTGCGCCCAGACATATTTACGTATTTGTTTTTTCAAGTGATTCAATAGAAGTCAAAGTGAATTTGATCTCATTAAACCTAATAAAAAAAATTCCGAATTCGTCAAAACTTGAACAATGTCTTATTCCCCAGGGGGTTTAATATCAAAAAATACTTAAATCGGCTTATTTCTCGACTATATTCAAAGCATTTAGAAGTGAAAGTGAATTCTATATGTCATTAGACCTAACAAATATATCGGAATTCGTGAAAAAGTATCATACATAACCGCCTTACACCCCCTTAGGGGTTAGATATCGAAAAGTTTGGAAAAATGTTTCTAGGTGCTTTTATTAAGAGGCCGCAGAAGGAAAATTGATTTGATAGCTCGTGAAGTCTAAAAGACTTAACGAAATTCGTGAAAATGTGGGAAAAAACCCTTTTTTACTCCATCTTTGTGCACAAATGAAAATCTAAATTGTTTTTAGTTCCAATTACTCTACTAGCACATCTACATATACAGTAGATACTATAGTAGATCACTATATAGTGACAACCCAAGGGACTGTGCAAAACTGGTCACTTTATTCGATTGGTCAGATTATAAAAATAATTTAATAAATAAAATCCGTCTCTGATTTACATCGGGACCGGAAAAAATGGGAACTTTAGGCAAGTGGTCACTTCTTCAGGCTCTACTTTATATACTAAGTTTAAAATTTCTAGCATAAGCCATTTCTGAGATATAAAAAACCACCCCTCACCCCTGTACCGTGCTACCCTTATCAAATTTCAATATTATTTTTTCTATGGTGTCTCTAGTAGTAGTAGTAGTAGTTCTATATAGTCGTAAATTTTTAGTTTTCTATTCATTACAGTTTTCGAGAAATAAAAATCCAAATGTTTTCCTTTCAACCCCCTTTCACCATCACCCCCAACACCCAAACCCTCAATATTTTTTTCCCTATTAGAAGTCTACTGACTCCAACTCCTGTAAAATTTTCAAGTTCATATCTGGTACGGTTCTCGAGATATAAAAATGTAATTTTTTGAAAAATTGCTACCCTCCCACTTTCGTGCTCCACTTCCCCGCTCAAAAAGTTTACATTCAGTAGACTCAACTTATGATCCCATATACAGAAACCAAATTTTATCTTCTTGGTGTAATTGGTTCGGAAGATATTGTAATCCAAAGTTTTTCCACAGGGCTAAGTTTCTTACTTTGTTTTAAATGTTCCAGCAAACTCTTTTTTCTTCTTTAAAATTCACCAATGTAATGAAGAAAATTGCCATGCTGTCAAATATTGGACTAAAAGAATTTGACGAAAAGTTCTTTCAAATGTGTTCCATCAAAATATACTTTATGTAAATAATATGACAAACAAAAAGTTGACGATTACATTACCTGACAGCATTTGCCATGGAAAATAGTCAAATATTCGACAGCGTGGCATACAGTGTAATACTCGCTTTAGTATGAGGAACTAAAAGTTTATTTGAACACAGAGAAAGTTAAACATATGTCATCTATTTTTCGCAGCAAAACACAAAATAACTAATGCGTAGGTACTTATTGTTTTTTTCTTTCGGCCCATTAGCCATCTAATCAAGTTCAACATACTGTGATAAACAAAAAGTAATAATTATTACATCACAAAATATTGCACAGCGATTGATAAAAAAACGGCAATCAATGAAGAAACTTTCGGCATCACACAGGTAAGCTACTTATGTTACCTTGCCCAGATACATACTATACAACACCTTTTCAAATATTTTGATTGTTAGATAAAAAGAAATAAAAACATACCTAGAACATGATGAACTTTGGAATTGCGAAAATACATAACAAAAGTGAGTGTATTGCTCAATGGCGCTACCTTCCTTATTTTCAAAATAAAGAATGTTGTTAAAAAATCAATCGAACTCCATGTGCCACATTATGCGACACGAAATATTTAATGCAGCAAAGTATTGTTGATAAGAATGTGACCAATGAAATAAACGTAGTGATTGGAAATACGAGTTAACATACAATTTGATAAAGAGTTGGTAGAACTATTTTCCTGAATGGAAAATAACAACATTGTTTATGGTACAAAAACAAACGAATAATTGCATCATTTCTTTGGAAATTTGTTTTTTATAATATGATGGTGAACATGATACATGGAGTTGATATTGAGTACATTGACTAAAAGGTGTCATTGAAATTGCAATTTTTGAAGAAAAGTGTTTTCGTTATAAAAACGGTGACAGTGGTATAGCAAGAGATGCTATTTTGAATGCTTCCACCCTTTGTAACATTCTAAAACCACATACCCCATTCCTTGTTACTTTTCATTTTTCTATCGTAGGTATACCGATCCTTTTTTTATCCATTGAAAGATTAAAAAAGGGATTGCAAGAAAGAAAAATTAAAAGAGAATAAGAAGCAGAAATAAGGGAAGAAAAGATACAAGAAAAAAAAAGTCTAAAAAAGCAAGAAATAATTAAAAAATATTAACTTTTTTGGCCCGAAAATGATGAAGTGGAGTATCACCTGAAGAAGTAACAATTTTTAATGCTTCAGAAATACTTTCCAATTATGCCCAGGGGAAGAAGTGTGAACAAATATGAAAAAGTAAAAAAAAATTAAAAAACCAGAAGTTAAACAAAATGGAAACACAAAAAATTAATAAGAAGAAATAGATAAATAAAAAATTATGAGCGCGACGAAGATGCAATCGCGTCGCGTACGCTAAATCGCAACACCAATTAGAGCGTGCGCGTTGAACCGGTTCGCACAACGTTTTGATTATAAAAATATCAAATAAAAAAAATTAAGAGAATGGGAAAAGTAATTAAGAAAAATTGACAAAAAAGGTGCAGAAAAATAAGGAGCAATTAATAAAAACATACTGCAGTCACGATCGGTTGCAAGCCAATCGTATAATACTCTAGATGAATACTGAACTCCGATTTATATTGTAGTTGGGGATAAAGTAGAATTACGTGTGTGCATGTTGTATGTCCTTTATTAAGGACTGCCATTAGATTGCTACTCAAAACTAAAAGACAATATTCATTGTTTAATTTTATATCTTGAACTGGGTAAGTCATCGAAAAAAATGTCCTCTTTGAAGGACTTTCACATGGGAGGTGCAGGAAGGACTCACTCAATTTTTTACATATTTATCCTTTCGTTGGAATCATTTAAAAATGAATGTGTACAAAATTTCAAATTCGTAGCTTGAAGCGTTCAAAAGTTATCGAAAAATATTGTTGAAGTTGAAGGTGAAGGCGTTCTTGAGTTATCGTGCTAACGGACAGACGGACGGACGTCAAGCGGATTTGAGGTTTTTTGCCACAAATAAACAAAAAATAATATATAACTTTTTTTCGTCCGAGGCTTGGTTCTATGTGTTACAAACTTTTGGGCTGGATTAAACTTATAATACTAGAGTATAAAAATAAATAAAATAATAAAGAAAGAAAAGAGAACATAGGAAATATGAAAAATATAGGAAAAAGTACGAAGAGGAGAAAACTTCAAGAAAAGAAAAAGTGCAATGAAAATAAGTGACAAAAGCAATGAAGCAACAAATTAAAAAAGGGAACTAAAAATCATAGAAGAAATGAAAAAAATTATAAAGAGAAAAACAGAGAAAGAATAAAAGAACAAAATATAAAAAATAAAAATAAAAATAAAAAGAAAAAAAAAGAACAAAAAATAGAAACAAAAAAAAAATTAAAAATAAATAAAAAATAAAATAATATAAGACGAAAAAATATAAGAAAAAAAAAATAAAATAAAATAATATAAAAACAAAAAAAATAAAATAAAATAATATAAAAACAAAAAAAATAAAATAAAATAATATAAAAACAAAAAAAATAAAATAAAATAATATAAAAACAAAAAAAATAAAATAAAATAATATAAAAACAAAAAAAATAAAATAAAATAATATAAAAACAAAAAAAATAAAATAAAATAATATAAAAACAAAAATAAATAATACTAAACATAAAGATAAGATACCAATAAAAACATAACACAGAAGAAATATACAAGCAATTAAGGATTCGGAATATTAAAAGGGAAAAAGAAGAACGAATAAAAGAAACCTATAAGAAAATATAGGACAAAAAAGTGAAGTAAATACCAAAAGGAAGAAAAAATACAAAAGAAGGAGAATTCAACGGAAAAAAAGAAAAAAATATGTGGTGAAAAGTTTCCGGCTTGATAAAGAAAAAACAATTTTTTTAACATTTTTCATAATCATAAACATAATCTCCATCAAGTCTAATACATTTTTCATAACGGTGCTCTAATGCAGTGATACAATTTTGTAGTACACTGAAAGAAAAACTATGTTTATTCCAAGGTTGTATTGACTATATTAAGGTTCTTCTAACTATTGTAAAACAGATATGTTTCCAATGATCATGGATATAGTGCTCCTAGCCATAGCATATAATTCGTAAAAACATAGTATGGTTGCATTAAACAGATATCCGTACTGAAATTTAATATTGTTGTACCAATCATTCTCGTTACATGATGTAAAAGTATATTATAATCACGACAACAATATTCTATGATCAGTGGAACCATGAAATTTGATAAAATAATTCCCACAACCATACCAGATATGGTGTGTGCAATCATATAAGGTAAGATATTAGATATGATTGTCGCTACCATACTATAATTGACATAACTTTGAACGATCAGAGATAGGAGAGATGGAATTAAATTTTTTGTTTCTATCTAATTTTTTTTGTTAGTTATAGTATGTTAAAGTTTGCTCAAAAATGGTGTCTGAGCCCACTTTGAAAATTCATATCTCTGGTAATTTTTATACTTTCATTATATATTTCTAGGAACCATGTCACATGATGTTTATGATTGGCGTAACCGTTCTAATAAATAAGAAGGTTGCGTGAATCACATACTAAGGTTTCCACAACCATAATTTTGATTGAGCCAAACATAATATGTTTCCTAAAAACATAACTATGTTTCTAGTAACTATGTTACATAATTTTTATGATTGGTGTAATCGTTCTAATAAAAAACCTGGTTGCGTTAATCACACAACTAGGTTTTCATAACCATAATTTTGTTTGAGCCAAACATAATCGTAATATGTTTTCTAAAAACTTAACTATGTTTCAAGTAACCATGTCACACGATTTTTATGATTGGCGTAACCGTTCTATTAAAAAAGAAGGTTGCGTGAATCACACACCTGGGTGTCCACAACCATAATTTTCTTTGAGGCAAACATTGTATGTTTCCTAAAAACAAACACCATAGTTCTAGTAACTATGTTGTAAAATTTTTGCTATAGACCTATAGTTATTACAAACATACATTCAGTTAGTACAACTGTGTTATATGTTGTAACATGGTTGTGGCAACTATAACCTCAATCATAGTAAGGTTCTCCCAAAATATGGTGGCCATAATCCTATTTTTTCTTTGAGTGTACGATTTGTCAAGCCCCTCAAAATATGCATTTACAGCACTGATGACTTCCTCGTTGCCCACAAATCTTTTACCTTCAAGTCATTCTTTGAGGTTAGAAAACAGAAAATAGTCGCTGGGGGCTAAATCAGCTGAATACGGTGGATGGGGGAACAATTCGAACTTCAATTCATTGATTTTAGCCATTGTTACAACTGACGAATGTGCATTGTCGTGGTGAAACAAGATCTTTTTCTTCGCCAAATGAGGTCGTTTTTCTTTCATCACTCAAACGATTCAATAACTCTGCATTGTATTTTCCATTGATGGTTCTACCCTCTTCACGGTAATCAAATGCCAAATTATTGGTCAAAACAGTCTTCCGGCGCAATTTTTGATCGATAGTTAGCAAGCGCGGCACCCACCTAGCACAGAGCTTCTCCATGCACAAATGTTGATGCAAAATATTGCGTACACGTTCAGTTGACATTTCAGTAGTCTCAGCTATCTCACTCACTTTCAATCTGCGGTCCTCTACCACGTTTTAATGAATTTTCTCGATCATTTCAGCAGTTGTCACCTCAACCGGGCGTCTAGAACGTGGTTCGTCTTCAGTGCTCGTGCGACCTTTCTTAAATTCAGAAACCCACTGTTTGACCGTTGACTATCATGGAGAAGAGTCCTCCAGTGTTGAATCCATTTCTTATTTGATTTGAAGTGGTGTTAACCCTTTCAAATAGAAGTTTTTGATGACCGCACGCTTCTCTAATTTGTCCATTTTCATGTAGGCAATCGAGGAGTCTTCTTCAATAGGCTGTCAAACATATACTAAGTGACCAATCGACCTGAAAGTTATTACAGAAGCTGGCCAGGGACAGTACTGTAGAATACAGGCCAAAAATTCAACCTGCTAGCGCCATCTTGGTGTCAAGCCGGAAACTTTTCACCCAACACTCGTATAAAAACCAAGATTTATATAAATCTTAAAAAGGGAAAATAGAGAAGAATTTTTTTCAAAATTTTATTTTTAGAAAAGCAATTGAATTGTATAATGCAAAAGAAGCCAATATCATAAAAACAACATTAACTTGAAAAAATTTAGAAAGAGTAACTAAATAAAGGAGTTACGTTAACTTTTTTTTCAACAAGTCGGCAGGTACGGTAATTATAGACATTTGTGAAAACTAATAGCTATAAAATTAAAAAATAAATTTAAAGATTACAATCCCTTTCTTCAACAAAATGTTTCTGTTATGGCTTTTAAAAAATAGAAAGTTGTTGTAATTTCTTATTAGTGACAACATGTGGCCTAAAAATCTAATGATTTTCATAATTTAGCCTAATTCCATAGTGTTTTGCTGAAATCAAGGCTTACAAAAATCAATGAAGTCACAAACATAAAAAATGTATTTTTGTTCTAAACTCAATCATACACAATTTTAGGTCTACACCATAACGGAGATTATCAGCTTTACCGATCTGTATATGGGTATTGCTCGAAGAAGTACTTTAATTTCACATGTTTTTCTTCATATTTTCAAATGTTGAAAAATTATCAATTCAAACATTCGGTTTCTAAATGGGGAGCAATGGTGGATTTACACCGAACACGTTGAGGCGCGACATTACCCACACCATAAGATTCAACCAATCTGGCGACGAAAAAGTTAAACAGTTCTCAACTTTTCGGACGAAAAACCCGGTTTGTGATGGTCTTGTGGGGGTAAAGTTGGGCCGCAAACGTTCGGTGTAAATCCACCACTACAGTGAAAATGATGAGCGCCACGCAAGTAATGATAAAATCGCGTCGCGTACGCTAAATCGCAACACCAATTAGAGCGTACGCATTGAACCGGCTCCCACAACGATTTGATTAGAACAGCATTATCAAAGATCTGTTCTATCTATAGAGATACAAATACTGGAGACGACAAGACGCCGTTTTTGTATGAAGCACTTTGAAGCATTTTGAAGCCAAATTCAAAGTTTTTGTATGGCCAGGTGGCAGTGAAATGGAAATAGTTGTCTAGAATTTAAATGTTTGGCGTTTTTTGTGTTCAAGACCGGAGTATAACATAAATATGTGTAAGATGCTAATAGTAGCATAGTGTTTACTGCCGGTCCTTTGCGAGGAATCGTCCGGCTTCAAAACAGTCGCTGCTCGTCATCTCCAGTACATATATCTCTATGGTTCTACCCAATCCGACACAAAGGCGATTTGTTTCAACTATTTAGCCTAAGTATCTGCAGTTCCTGACAACTTAATTAAAAATTATTCTGCACCCAATTCTTTCGTTTCAGATCCTGAAGGATCTAGTTCGCGTGAATCCAATTCCAAAACATTATCTTATCGCTTAAATGAAACAAGTTTCCCTTTCGTTTCAACAAGCCAATTTTGCCCCGTCATTTTTCATACAAAATCACTAGCTCCAAACATGCAATCCAGCACTTTTCGTTTGTTATTACACACCAACTATTTTACCACCTTCTCTGCCCGGCGGTCTTATCACTTCATTCGATCGCAATTGTCTGCGCAAAACTTTTCAACCCAAACACACCGTAGTTCCTGGAAATCTTCAGCAAATATGAGCCAAAGTCCCATCTACAATTCAATCAAATACGCCAGCATAACCTCCGAAAATCGCCAGGAGAAGGAAGTAGACATTTTGATGCGAGCTGAAAAAGTGGTTGGGGTATTCGCTATAACGCTGCTGAACACGGGCTCTAGCGTTCGGGTAGAAGCATTCGTCCTTCTTTCAAGACCCATCATACGAGCAAAAAAAAAATTAAACGAATGCAAACAAGAAAAGGATTGCTAGCCGAAAACTGAATAGCCTGGACTCCCCCATACATAGATGGAGTGAGAATCACTCAAATTCAGCCAACCGGACATCATTGGATTTGGATATCTCGATTGTGTGGATCCGATATCCTCCTCAGTTAGGCAGGAGATATATGTTCCATTGGTCCTTCCAACTACCCGTCAGCGATACGAAACTCAACGGCCAAAAACCATTCCAACGATAAAAACTTCAGTTTCAGTATTCGCCATATGAAGAGGCTAATGTATGTATATGACATCCTGCACAATTTCGTCCTGTTTTCATAGAACCTCTAACTGGGCATTCGATTAGCAAATGAACTGGGAAGATTTTCGAGGATATCTTTCACCGGAAAAAAAAACCCACTCGTCCACTCCCACTGTGAAGGTGCAATATCCATCGTCCATCTTCTGTCCATCGCCATAGGGAAGGGCATTTTGGCAAAATAAGGACCTCGATTTTATTTTTTTGTGTGTACCAAATAGAAAAAAGCCTATAGGCTTGCGAGGAATTGGATAAAAAAAAATCACAATCCTGAAAAGGAAGGATAAGGAATTATGATGGCAGCAGGAATTTCATATAAGGGGCATGTGCTTCGAGGAAGGACTTTTAATGCCACGTAGACTCCAGGGTACGTTCGAATAGAATCACTACCCTAGGATCCATGCTCCAAGCAAGAACTTTCAATTGAATGGAAGTTGGAAGTTGGCCTTTATTTATCGTGGCCAAAGCCTACAAACTTCGTCGATCCGCATGTCATATAGCATGGCATAGTGGTAACACAGGGTTTGTAGGAAGGGGGTTGAAATATGTGGAGCCAGCGACCGATGGAACTTTTTTTTCAACCATAAGTCGCCACTTGAAAGAATTTTTTTTTTGTAACGTCCTCCACACCCCTTTCCATACATGTTCTTGTAAAGTATAGAGAAACGAAGTACGATTTTACTATTCGCGTTATTTTTTTCCTCGAAAGGACAGAATAAGGTTGGGGTTGGGCGGTGGGTGCAAGTTCATACGATGGCCACAGAAAGGCTCGTTTTGCTATGCAAACCCCACTGCGCGAATATCAGAAATTCTATCTCGTGTGCTTCAAGTTTGCTGGTATTTCATGGCGTCGTCCGGGGGTAGTAGGTGGCCGGTCGAGCTGAAGGGATGGAGATGGATAAAGCATCCCACTTGCTGTGAAATATTCCAAAGGACCCTACAAATACAGGCAACATGTGTGGAGAAAAATGGATAATATTGCAAAGTACGCGGCGATATGGCGGCGGGCTACTCGGCAAGTGGATCCATAAAAATTTTGAAAATTTCGGCTCCGCGCACTGGGGTTTTTTGGGGAGTGTGCGGTTTAATTAGAAAATATGTACGGTTGCCATAAATTTTGGGCACAGTCGAATTTTCTATAGGAATCTACCTGTCCCCCATGGCGGTATACTTTCGGAATAAGACAATTGTTTAGTTGTCAGTGGAGCCGCAGAGGTTTCTGATGCCATTCGATTACCGACCAAATGTCACGTTTTGGGAATGGTCAGAGATGGAACCAATACCCCGCCACCACTTCTTACCCGGAACACTTTTCCCTAACCTCATGAGTACTGCGTTTATTTTTCCGATTTATCATTGAAAAATTGTTTGCTATAGGAAAACCGGAGTGATAAGAGCGCGGGGAGCTGGTTTCCTCGAAATAGATGTGGATCCATTCATTTGTAATACCTGCGCTTGATTGAGGATTTTTATTGACGTTTTGATTCATTTGACTGGCATTCCACCACCTCTACCATATCGCAGCGTTTACGTAACTATGAAATATATGCAGACGTTGTCTAATGTGTATCGGATCGAATAAGGGATGAATTTTCATATGTCCTCCTTTGTCTGGTCTGGACATCGACATTCAATATACTAATGGATAAATGGATTTTTTTAGTTCGAATTAATGGAAGGATTCAACCATACACATGCTGTCGAATCGTTCGTCAAAATACACATAGGTACATATTAAATGAGAAGTTAAATCTGGCCATAGTTATAGGGAAGGGCGCACACTGACCGACACGAAATCGGTTCGACTAAATAGTCAAACTTCTCGATGATTGCACTTCGATCAAATAGTTGACTGACTACCTAAAGCTCTATAAGCAGAGCAACTATTTGACGTGTGCGCAGCACCAACAAAAAAATGCCAACAGTTCGGGCCCAACTTCACTATTTTTTGGTTCAAGTCCGGGACGCAATTTGCAGGAATTTGGAATGTTATTTGTTATGTTGTCACAGCGACCTGAAAACACAACCTGAAAAAACCTCCTCCCCTTGAAAAATTCTAAAATTTGATTTTTAGTCGAGGACGTAAAATACAATTCAATATTTCAGATATGGATAAATTTGTGAAAACATGGGCAAGACAAACAGTTTGAATGGTGTGCGCTTGGACACCGACTAAAAGCTGTAGTCGGGTAAAACAAAAGTTGTACGACTAAATAATGTGTCGTCTGCGTTTATTCTAGAAAAGAAAGGTATACAATTGAGAACTATGACCAGAAGAATGCGATTTTTCCAGCTTCTTGTACGAGAAAGTAATAAAACTGTGCTAATTGAAATTTAGGGATAAGATGTCGACAGGTACGATATAAAGTTAATACAATTTTAAAGGTAGTTTTGTCAGATTCGGTGTCCAAAATTAAACAGAACACAGTATGGAACTGAAAACAGCTCAAAAACTAGACTGGAGATAACTCAAAATTAGAGCTGGGGCTAGTGTTCAACTGAGCAGTCGGCATTGTAAGTTTACCACTTTTTTAAGAAAATTTTTATGAGAGTGGTACATTTTTAGGAACATTGCAACACTGAAAGTTATTCAAACTGAATTCGGACTTAGTTTTAAATCGATATCTATTTTTAGCGAAAAATACTGTCGGTAAGAAACCCCGAATTAATTTATTGTTTTTAATCTTTTTCTGTGGATCTATTTCATCAACAGTGTACCAGAATTGTATCAGTACTTACAAACTAGTTCTGAAGCAATGATGTGCTTTGCGATATGCTTAATTTGTGTTTAATTTAATATATATGTATTTATAGAATTTTCCAAAAAGCATAAAATCAATTACTCGTACATTTTTTCTTTATTTCACAACATTTTTATTTTAAACTTACTATTTTGTAAAGAGTAGTGACTGGAATTGCCATAATTACCTGAAATTAAAAAAGAAATAATTTAGAACAAATTTATAAAAATTCAAGAATTCAAAGAAAATTAAAGTAAAAAATGTTTATTTTTATGGGAAAACCTAATCTTAAATTATACTCATTAATCTAAAGGACCTTTAAAGGGTTAAAATAACGTAGTATAATACTCGTACATCTACAATTCATATACAAAAACATGAAGGAAATTACGATTGAATTTGTTCATCTTCAAAAAGATTAAGATTTGTAACTCCTTAGCCTAGGACAAACCCAAATCTCCTCCTCAACAAAAGCCAAACAGAGCAAAACTTCATTACTTTTTGAGTGGAGGGTCTATACTACGGCTGAGAACACAACAAAACTATTCGAAGTTGATTGTTGGTTACAAATATACAGGGTGTTTCACAATGCTAATGACAACAAAATATGGAGGATTGGTAGAAAAAAACATACCACGATCATAAGGGCGAAATATTTTTTTTGTATTTTCACTTTTTGACAAATAATTATGTATGCCACTATGTCAAATATTTGACTATTCTCGCTGGCAAATGCAGTAAAATAGTGCCATTGTGAAATTTTTGTTTGTCACATTACGAGCATTTTGTTTGCATAAGGTTAATTTTGACGGAAAAAATTTGACTGAACATTTCGTTACATTTTTTTGGTCAAATATTTCACAGTGTAATACAAGCTGAAAAAAACTCAAGTCATTTAACGAGTTTTTGGAAAAAAGTTGGTTTGTTCAAAAATTGTCGCTGTTACATCTTAAAGACTTCAGCTACGGGAAAAAAAATCATAAAAAAACTTTAAGGCAATTATTATGGGCTTTCCAAAATACAAGAGGCATTAAAAAGATCCGATTTGAAAAGAAATATTTTTTTCATTGATTTTTTTTTTTAAGCTTTGAGAGATTTTATTTTCGATTTTATTTGTGATGAGTGGTTTAGGACAATACAAATATTTCATATAACTGAAAAATTCATATAAATAAGTAATGTGTTGCGTGAAAATTGGAACCCTATATTGTTTCTACACTACCTCTGGACTGTAACCGATATTCTAAATATTTTTTTCAAAAAGCTACTTTGAGCGCTCCACCTTTCGACAAATATGGCTCTGCTCCACTCCTCTACCCTGAGCGCATGACGTCAATATTTTTTGCAAATCATATGTCTATATACATTCAAGGTTTCAACTTTCTTGCGTAAGCGGTTCCTCAGATTAAGAAGTGAAAATTTGCCATATCAAACTCTCCGCTCCCACCTTAACGCTTCTCCCCACAAAAAATTATGCCAGTTACAAAGGGAGTCTCCCAGTCCACCTTTTGCAAAAATTGGCTGTTTGCAAACGGCATATACGGCGGTCAGACGGACTTTTTGTTTTTTTTGCTTGTGGAATCTAATCGTCTGGAACGTAAAAATACAAAATATGAGGGTAGCAATTTTTTTTAAATTACAGGTCGATCACAAAACTTTATTACAAGGTTTTTTGTAGAAATTTTTCCTTGAATTTCTGTCACTAAAATTCTCGTAGATGAATATGCTTTGCTGTGCTAACTAGGTTTAATTTAGCTGCTAAGATATTGAATTATCTGTTCTCTAAACGATAAATTATAAAATGGTAGACATAAGCGAAAAAAACTAATAAATATTGATTGAATTTGAAATTGAAACCATACTTTATTTTTTTAAAAAATCATAAATATTGCACTAGCGTCTTCCGCATTTACCTATTATCCTGTAATTAACACTCACAAAAACAGCAAAAATATGACTAAAATGTTATACATGAAGAGGTTGATATGTCGATTGTGTTCAGATCGGGTCAAAATTATTCAATATCCAAAAAAAAACAGTTCGGAAAAATCCATAGCACTTTAGTGCAAATTTGTTCGAACAACAAAACTTTCGTTTATAGTCCTAAAGTGAAATGGATTCGT
Source organism: Beris morrisii (assembly GCA_951812415.1). Taxonomy (NCBI): domain Eukaryota; kingdom Metazoa; phylum Arthropoda; class Insecta; order Diptera; family Stratiomyidae; genus Beris; species Beris morrisii. The sequence continues at coordinate 26,108,817 of OX638311.1, forward strand.
TAAAAGGACAACACAATCTATCGCAACTTTCCAAACATTCGAGCCTTCCCCGCCCCTTCCCCAAAACTTCACTTTTAACGATCTGGGAACACAATTCTTACGATTTATCACACTCCTCCTTCATCGCCTCCATGTTATCCCATGGTTTGACTAAACTCCAGGAACAATCTACCTCCAGCTCGCAGCACTGTTTTTTGCAGTTCTTCAAACCCACCCACTATACAGTTGAGTTCCATATATCCTTCAACTATTTCACTCGCTTCCCGTACCGCCGCTACCGATAGTGAGCCCTGCAAGTAAAACAGAAAGTTTGTGCACGATACGACACCTCTTTTGCTTTGTCCACCCTCATTCATCCCCAGCTGGGTTCTACCCGGCTGAAATAAAAAAAACCCAAAAAGAACGTAAAGAAAGCACCAACATAACCGAAGGGATCCTTCTAATATCGGGTACACTGACAAGAACATATCACGGACAGTAGCAGGAGCCAGGACAGCGGCAGTACCGTCATGAAAGCAGCAGGGAATTTTCTATCAGTGATGGCCAGGCACTAAGAAGCAATTCCGGCGGTTTTCCGGTTCGGGGTTGGGTTGATGGCAACCCGAATGACGTAAGAGAAAAGCATGCTGCATGCAACCCCACACCTGATTCCATAGGCCCCCAGGGGTGGTCAGATAGCAGCGGCAAACACAACATCATAACGTACAAAAACAACAACAACCCCAGCAAGCGCAGGAGTACCAAACAAAACAAAAAAAATGATCTTATTGCCTTCCTGCCGCCTTCACAACCCCAAAATTTCAAATGACATACATAGAAGGTGGCAGATGAAAAATCATAGGGTGCCTACGATCCAATAAATCCAACCCACCCGGCACACTGTGCCCATAGTTCCTGAAAGTTGCCTAGACACGTACCTACCTCTAAGCCCTCGGGCGGATGATGTCAAGACCACTTTCACTCGTTTCATTCAAAATCTACCTAGTCACCAACAACCCTCACCCTCACTCCCACCATCCTAAGACTATCGCCTGCAGCGCGACATAAGCTTTCCTGGTTTAAGGGTTTGTTGCCAACTTCACCAAGCTCCTGAACGGAACCCGAAGGACCTACGAGGAGTCAAGCAGACGTATGTATGAGTATGGAAAAGCGAAAGTTTTCCACCCGATAAGGAAAGCCAAGCAAAACAATAACAACGTAGAAAAAACGCATCGTCAACTACAACGATATAAGTTTCACCACCATTCCACCCCCTACAAACACTGACATAAAAATTTTTTTTCTGAATATCGGTGTAGTTGAGAAAAATTCAAAAGACTGCGCCCCGACTTTCACTTTCCCTCTACTTGGAATTTCCACAACCCTCCAATGCACGATAAATAGTAAAGTTTTGCTCTTGAATTTTCCCTTCGCCGATGTATAGGTGTGCAGCGTACCACCCCCACTAGAATATCCCGATACGAAGAAACCAGGGGGTGAAGATTTTCCGAAGAGAGTTCAAGACAGTCCCCCTAGAGACAAGAGATTTTCTCGTGGATTCTCAAGCAGAAACGAAATGAAAATGAAAGTTCTCTTTCGGAAGGAAAAGTGAAAGTAAAATAGGAAATTTCTCCTTGAAAGAAACCCCGACGGGGTGGACGGCGGATCGGTATGTACTTTTCTTTTCATTTACTAGCGCACTTGCAACCAATGCTGCGATGGGGGGAAATTCGGTGCAGAAGGGGTGAATTGAAGGTAAATTTTTGTGCCATATATTTCCTAGTTTAGGTACGTCGATTTATGGGATGGGTGGTTTTTTGCTGCAATTTCGAAAATTCAACGCCCCAATTATTCGGACATCTTCGAGAATATTTTTTGGTCTGCCGATATTTTGATCGGACTATTTTTTTATTTGCAAACCAGATTTCCACATACCAAAAAACCTAAGAAAACGCCAAAAAGCGGAAAGATTTACCGAATTTTATCCCCCAATTACACGACTTTCATTTCTCCCATTAATTATACATCGCACTGTTGGCGTCCAGTTTTATAGTTTATTCGTTGCATTCCTATCACACTCTGATCAATATTTCCATTCAAACGATAGGAATGCGATAAGAAAACGTTATCGTAATGTGTCCGAAATCATTTTCGTGTCTCTAGTAACAAGTTCATGGAACAAACTGGTTTTATAAACTATTGTGTGATTTATTCGTCGCTTTCCAGTCGCTTTATCGTCGCTTTCTCGTCGTTTTCCTGTCGCTTTCTCGTCGCTTTCCTGTCGCTTTCTCGTCGCTTTCCTGTCGCTTTATCGTCGCTTTCCTGTCGCTTTCCTGTCGCCAAACTTTATGGAAAACGTTAACTTACCCCTTGTGATATCGTTTTCGCGTCGCTAGCGATGGCGCACTTATTCAATTTCTGAATTCATTTGTATCTTTTGCGATTGGGCAATTTTTTTATCAATACTAGATCGACTAGAATTGCCTCAGCATTTACCAGCTACGAGTAGTTGTGCACCAACTGTGTTTTTCAACACAGAAAGGGTAATACCAATTCTTGAGAAATAAGTACTGCAACAGAACTGAATGAAGTACTGCAACAGAACTGAATGCACCTTTTTTTAAATAAGTATAAATCAACCAAACTTAGATCCTTATCGCTCATCAGCCTTAAGGTTCCTGATTAGTGAAGCTCTCATGTAGAACTAAAGGATGGATATCAACGTCATGTACGTAAAAAGTAAAACAATTTCTTGTCAAGCTGTCAGCTAGAAAGAAGAGCCCTACAAATAAATTTGATTAAAAACTTCTCCGACTCTTCCCCGAACACTAATTAGCACCCTTGCGCTATGCAAGCGCGGACACAAGAGAAAATTTACTTAAAATGAAAATCCTGTAAAGTATTCGCTTCAATGATATTTGATCAGAATAAGAGTCACCCTTATAAGCAAGAACCCAAGGATACAACCCCATGTCCTTAAGTCGCGTTTGTCCAAAATGCACGTGCTGCCACTGACAAGTAAAGAAATCAAAAATTAAGTGCATCCTTGTAGCACGAAAAGTATCCTTTCTGAACGGAATGAATAAAACATGGAGGGGTTTGGGGGGTGGTGAGCGCATAAAGTAATCAGAGCTTAGTGCGTGTGCATTTAAAATTACTATCGATCCGAGATGGAAGAAGAAAATGTTGTGTCCTCCGAAATTCGGTCAAAAACTAGAACACTAGCGAATCGCTCCCTTCTTGTCATCCCTTCTTTAGAATCGCACAAAGTGTGTGCAACCCCTTGCGTTTTGCAGAAACTGCGTATATTGTGCAGTATGTCGGTAGTGGTGCGGATTTCGCTGTCCTGTTCAACTAATCGTTGCCGGGATCGTTCTTTCTCTATCGAGCCTGGAACCAGTTTCTCGAATATTAGGATGCGTGTCCTTGTATGCATTACAAGGATAGGTAGCCCGTTTTGGGGTGGTAGAGGCTACGCAATTTTCAATGGCTTTTATGTGTGCACTCGACTGTAGATAGGATATGGCTCGCTCTATGTTCGATATATGCGGATGGGACAAGGATGATGGGCGCTGATGAAGGGGATGTGAACAGAGCGGGCGGGCGTAAGTGTCGTCATTTGCTCGGAAAAAGCGTGTACACAAAATCGAAAATACCGAAATCGAGCGCAAACTTCGCTACACGCAACGCACTTCTTCCTCTTCGCCGTCATCGACTCTGCTTCGTCTTCCTGTACTTTACACATATACCACCTCGGCGGGGGAGTTGGGTGGCACTGAATGCGGGTGGTCCTATAGAAGAAATAATACACCAACCGTAGAATAGGGGCGCAAGTTTAGTTTTAAACGAGGTATATGCCATTTATCGATCCGCTGACAGTGTGTATAATGTGATAGCTTTTTACCAAGGGTGACTCTGGCTCCACCACTGCGCCCCTATAAACGCACTGTGATACTGCAGAAAACTTAAAATTGACTCATCCGAAAACGAACGCAATTCCGGCTAAAAAACAACGAGATAGGCGGTAATTTTGCATCTAAATCTGGGGTGAAACGTAATGAAATTTCCCTCCCCCACCACAAAAGAAATTCAATAGAAATCGAGATCAGGTGCAGGGTGGTGAATTGCAATTTTGCTTTTCGATCTTTTTATACCCGGGAGTGGTAATTCACGGAACAAACCCCAATATGTGGAAGACTGTCGCCTTTAGATAAACAACATTTTCAACTTGAAAAAAAGTTTCATCTCATAAGAAAATGCCTCGAGCTGAAATCGAAATATTTTTCATTTCCATATCAAAAGGATATGAGGGAATTTTATTTGGGCTGGTGCACACTGAAGTCTTTTAGGAATTTAAGGATGTCGAGCATTTCACCAAATTACATTACGAGTTTTTTCAAAATGCATTAAGGTATTTTTTTTAAATTTAGATAAGAAGTCGTGACATTTGCGGTTTTCGTAAGCCTATTAAAGGAATAAGATTGTATTAAATTTATCCCCATTGAGTTCTTCAAAGGATGTTAAATTTATTGCACGAGATTTGAAGTAAACAAAGCTAACACGTTAGTCATTCAAGTACGCTATTAAGCCCATAGAAAATAATTCAATTAAAACTAGTTAATTTATGTATACTTAATGGGAAATTAAATTCCCACTACAGAGTAGGGGCAACCCGTGTACCTATGGACGGTTGTACCTGTCGACAGCTTAAGTATTGCCCAAATTCAAGTACTTACAGAAACTAAGAAAACGTATTTAGGGATCTTTTTTTCATATGTGGTAACCCTCACTAAGTGTCATTTCGCATTCTTCGACGGTTCCATTTGTCTAGGCTGATAAAGAAAATTCTCGATAAAAGTAAATTTCTGTGTTCTTTTACTCAATGTATTTTAAGTTTCAAAACTCGATTTCGTTACTAATCTTTATTCTGTGTGAAGTTTATTAAATATTATTTACATTACAACTGTATCGGGAGACCTTTTTATTAAGTAGATAAAATGCTATGAAGGGTTTTGTTCAGTGTCGTAAATTGTACCTGTGGACAACATTTTACTTGTACTTTTGGACTGTCCATAGGTACACATATTGTCCCTGAGAGTTTTAAATCTTGTATTAGTTGTTATAAAAAAAAACATTTTACTCTTATTTTTGTTATAAATAATTTTGTTAATTTCTGTTAAAAATGCGTTTCATTCAAACTGTCTTCAATTACAAGCGCGTCCATAGGTACATTGCACAGCGTGTACCAGTGGACGAAAGCTCCAATTCTTAAAACATTCTATAACTAAAAATCTTGTACCAGAAGATAGTAACTAACAACTTCTAGAAAAACTAATATCTTCCTAGACACTAAAAAAAAATTAAAATGAAAACAAATTAAGGGGAGCAAACCCTTTACAATTTTCAAAAAAACGATTTTTTTTTTACATATTTCGAAAGTATAAAGCGTAACGTACGTTGTCCAAGAAATTGGGTCAGTTTGGATCGAAAGTATGTCGTGTGCGGTTGATTTTTCAAAGCTAAAATGCCAAATGATAAATTATAAAGGAACGCGAGGTATTGAAACTTTAAACGCGATTATCTCCAAACTGCATCTTCATAAACTGCTCGTGTTGTAGCTCAAAAAGTTATGGATCGAATTGGCTGATTTTTTGTGAGCTTTTTGCCAATATAAATATCGGAAGGATAAGTTAGGATAAGTATAAGCATAAGGATAAGTTTTGAAGATATCGCGTAAATAAACCCCTTTTTTGGGGTAAAAACTGTCAAAAAAAATAGTCGAAAATTGAACATTTGTTTGAAAAGCCTCATATCTTTTTTGTTTTATATTTTTTTATAATTTTATACGTATATCCTTCCCATTAATCTGTCAGTATTCGAAAAATGTTTTGGATTTCAGTTAAAGATCAATAGAAAAAATATGACAAATGGAGCACTTTTCGATGTCTCGCAAAAGACGCCTAAAGGAATACCCTATAAAGACGCCATTTTGTTTTGTAAAACAAAAAAAAATTATTTTAACAGTTGAAAGTTGTAATAATATCATGCAAAAATTTTAAAATTTTATTTTATTATTTTATCACCATAAAAAAAATTCATGAAAAATGACTCATTTTCGGGCGTCTAAAGGATTTGCTCCCCTTAAACCAAATTAAAGATAGAGCAGTTTCTATGGGAAAAAATGGCAATTGTCCACAGGTACACGGTTTGCCCCTACACTGTAATTTCTCTGTAATTTTTCAATATTTAATATTGTAAAAGAATAAGAGCCGTAAATGTGTAAAATACCGAAAATGTACAATGCACCATTATATTAAAATTATAGTAAATTAAACTCAACAGTAGTAAAATTAGCCTTAAAAATTTAACTTATAGTAGGTATACAAAAAATTTATATTTTCTACAATTACAACTTCTATTTCTAAAATAAAATTTAACGTTCCAGCATCCTACTTAATCTTTAAGACACCAGTCGCATTGTAAACTGAACCGCACTTCAGCAGTAAATGCGTTTCGAACTTATACTTAAAAAATAATAAAGTTGCGCCCAGAATGATGACACTTTTTTTGTATTCATTAAGCATTTGTTTAAGATAGTATTTCTCTGTATGCTATTAGGTCAAATATTTGACTAAAATAATTTTACGAAAAGTTCTATTTTTTCAAAATAAAGCAAAAAAAATAATGTGACAAACAAAAATTTGACTATTTTACACTATCTCACTGCATTTGCCAGTCAGAATAGTCAAATAGTGACATACGGGTGTCATAAAGTTTTATACTTGAGGATAAGCAAAAATTAAATAATTGTTTATTCAAAATGTATTAAAGTTGCGACCAGACTGTTGACAGGTTTTTTTTTTTCAACTTTAGTAGATCAAAAAAATGTGAAACTGATTTTTAGGCGATTATATACAAAGCCACTCAAAGTAAAATACATTTCAAGCTTAGCAGACCTACCAGATATGCCGGAATTCGTAAAATTAAAAATCAACAAAATCGCTCTACACAAAGTTAGGGGTTGAATATCTCAATATGCGGAAAGCAAATTTAAAATTATTTGTTTAAGCCGCTGACAGAAAAAGTGTTGTAAGTTAATAAAATCAGATTTTGAGCAATACATTGGTTTTGTAGAAGTGCTGTACAAAATATGTATATTATAGTATTTATGAAACTTATTTAGGACTACACAGAAGGCTTTATTTCAACTAATAATTTGCAGGAAACTGAATGAGGATAAAGTTAAAGTAAATCCAAATTCTTCACAAATTACTTCCAACCTGAGAGAGAGAGAGCTTGAGAATGACCCTATCCTCGGCATTCCAATTTCGGATAATATTATTACGAGCTAGGGGTTCGCCAGGATTTCAAGTAAAATACAATTCGTTTAAGAGTGATAAAAATAATAACGTTTTATGATTCGCATTCAATAGTCCCACTAATAATCGCATTCCCGACAACACTTCCCGATTTTATATACTTCTTGATCACTCTGTTCAGTCGCTGCTACCAATCCAAATCGCTTTCCAAATGCTTCCGGTTAGAACTCACTGTCGTCTATCGTGTGTCGCTCTCTGTACACCGTAGTACAAACTGTTCTTAGCTGCAAACTCTGCCGTGCTTCTATACTGGATGTGTTGAGTCGAGGGCTTTCCTGAGTATTCAGTGGTGTGTGTGGAATGATCAAGAGCGCTGGAGAGCATGAGAGGGAAGAGAAGCGAACTCAAACGTAGTTATACTGGTGTGGGTGCCTGGACACAGGGACATTGTAGGTAACAAAGAGCTACCGGAGACGACAAGCCACCGGTTTTGTATAAAGCTCTTTGAAGCCAGAGAAGTGACACAAAACAGGGTTGTTGTTGTTGTTTTAGCGTGTGAGTGAGTCAGATAAAACAGGGTCGTTATGTCAATTCGTTGTTGTTTTGCGTGCAAGTGAATGCGTCGACGTCCGCCTTCAAATCAATCGCTGCTTTTCATCTCCATTATATATATACATATCTCTATGGTAGGTAATGAGTTAGTAGACCAGTTAGCAAAAAAAGGAACTGATTTAAAATTCACAGAACCAGTGTCTTTTTGTGGACTGGCTGAAAGGCGAGACATACTATTGGATTAGATCTCTGCTGGACAAAAACGGTGGGGTGCACACAGTACAAACTGTTCTTGGAAGGTCACTCCATGAAACGAACCTCCGATTTGCTCAAAATGAACCGAAAGCAGGTTCGGCGCATGACAACGCTAATTACAGGACGCTATGGGCTTAAAAACATCTGCATACGATTGGACTGATTTCAGACAATATTTGCAGATTATGCGAAGAAGAAGAGAAAACTGGGTGGCACGTTCTATGATATTGCGAAGAACTCGCATACAGAAGAGTCAGACAGGGCATGACGTTCTAACAAAAACGGAACTCATGTCTACACTCTATGTCATGGTATCAAATATTTTTCTGAAAAGTGCAGTCAAATTTTTTCTGTCAAAATAGACCTGGCCCAGAGCCAATAAAATAATGAGATAATAATAAAAATTCGGCGATTACACAATAAAACAGCATTTGCCAGGAAAAACGGTCAAATATTTTACAGCGTGGCATACAGCGTAATACCAGCTTAACTCGCCCCTGAGAATATTAAAATTTATTGATATAACTGTCCTGAGTGAGTTATAAATAAGGGAGATTAACCACAATAGGCCCACTGAGGCTGCAGTGAATCGGGATCTTCAACGTCCTCCACCATCTACAATCTTACTTACAACATAATTGAAAATTAATATCTTCAGTTAAGAGTATTATGCAGCAAAAAATTCCGAGTTTTTAATGTTAGTCCAACTATTGGTTTTGGGTGGGCAAGCGCCAAAATAAATCCCTTGATTTTGATCGCAATATATCTGGACATGGTTAGGGAAAGTTGCTTGTTGGAGACTGCTGTAGATATCTCAAGGACTCAATATTTTGTGCTGCACATTTTCAATCCATTTTTTTAAACAAAAAAGTTTATTCAATACATAACAATTTTGTATATAAATAAAACACAGAATAAAGCTGTTATGACACTGGTTATTTTTCAAGCTTAAAAAAAGCGCAGAAATAACCAATCGTGCGACAAGGCAAACAGCATTAAAAGAAAGAGGTAGCGCTCTTTACAACGCTAGTGACATCTAGGAAACGAAATTAACAACTTCCAATGCACGAAAGAAAAGCAGAACGGCACAGCACAGGCTTAGCACTGGTGCCAGAGTTGCCAGTACTGGCTAATGTTTCGGGCCCAGTTTGTGGCCTAGACCAAATCATTGCCGAGCCAATGTCGATTTGATCACACTGATCCTACTCTTGGTGATACTCTGGCCCGATACTGGGCCTCAGTAAAAAAAAAAAAAGAAACGAAAATAAAATTACTTTTTTTTTCCTTTTTTTATAACTACGAATGTATTTTGCTATTATTTTTTTGAAAAATGCGAATTGATTTTACTTACACACCTTGCACGCTCTCGGATTCGAACCATGGTCTCGTCACACATTAGTCCGCTACGCTACCCACTAGACCAATCTGACACATTCTGGGCAGTGTACGGAACTCTGGTTGGACTCCGGTATTTCGCACATGGGTGGTATACACTTTCCATAATTTTTACGTACCGAACTGTCAAACAAACCGTGTAGCGGTTGGATATGAAGCTCCCAGTGGTTGTTTCTTGGCTTGAACTGCTAGAATGTTGCGAAATACTGCTCGCCGGAGCTATGTTGCCGCTTTTTTTTGACAGTCACTGATATTTTAGATGTTCGGTCTCTCTCACAACAATGTCAAAATTGTATGTTAAATTTTCTATCTCTCTTCATTTGGTTTTTCTAGCCGCTTTACAGCACCAAAAATAACCAGTGTCATAACAGCATAATTGAGATAATTTCCAAACGTTGCTCGTTGGTGAACTTCACATTGACAGATCAGCAAAACAGTTTAAGGGTGCGTTTGTAGTGAAATACAAAATTGTTATGTACCTATTGAATAACCCTTTACAAATATTCTGGTATTTAATTCCAACGAAATTATTGTTTTTAAACAATTCCCCGAAACACTAGAATTGCATAGAGTCGCGCTGATTGCAATTCGCGATAGGAACTATACACAAAACCAATATGAAATCGTCGACAAAAATAAATACCCTACTCATTCAATAAAAATCACATGCTAAAATTGTACATGTCCGAAAAAAATGCGCATATCTACTCCTCGTAATTCACACCTCACCCACAAAAAAAAACCCGCCTGACCTTGACATAATTTTACACTTGCAGCAAACTTCATAATCTGCAAAATGCGATTTTTTGCGTCGCCGTTCGTATTTCGACTTATCTTATTAAATTTTTCAACAAAACACTTTACTACGCTGCTCTTGAAATCCCCTTGGTCGGTCAGACCAGCACGTGTGCCGTCTCATCATAACGATAAATACGAAAATAATTAGCGAAAATATCGCACAAACAACTGCAGCAAATCAACGAGCAGCAGCAGCAAGGCAGCGGCAGCAGCGGAGTGCATTTCTTGTGTAAGCGTGTGTCGTTTAAAATAAAAAAAAAAACAATCGACAATGACGAAATTGCCTGGCTATTTCCAATTCCCAAATTAAATAAAAAGAAAAATCCGCTTAGAAAAACGCGAAAAGTCTTATCTGCGCGCGCAGCAGCAGCAAAAATTACCGAGAATGCAACAGCAAATATTTTCGATTGGCGGAAGCGAATACGCTGAAATCGCATGCTGAAACGCTCTTGACATTGAATTTATTTAATTTTCCTTTTTTCAGTGTTTTATTTTTTTTCTGTGCACTCCGGACAACCGTCGCAAATTGGCGAAAAAAACAATCTGGTAAACAATTTACCAAGTCACTCACAGCTCACTGCATGCATTATGTATGAGAAGTGCAAGTGTGCAGTGTGCACTTTGCATAGGCACCCAACGCCCATATTCTCTTTCCGTCGTCGGCACTTGCAGTTTTTTATATGGTCTCTTCGGTCGAAATTGCACTGCTTCCGATTGGAGGAGCCGTTCCGAAATACATGACCCCCACTTTTGCATCAAGCCCCCCCTCCCCGCCCCAATTGCAATCGATTCCCAGCTCTCTGCACTATACTAAAAGCACTTAGACGCCACCTCCTCTTTTATATAAAAAGCATAAGTGGGAATAGAAATGCATGCAAAATTGCACATGCACAATACTGCGTAATGCATCGCCGGCTGGCTATATGCACTGAAAGCGTGCCCCACTACCGGCAGCAATGCCCTTCTTGTGTGGGAACCGGCTCGTTTGGGTACCTCCTTTATGTTTTTATTTGCACACTTTGTTTATGCCGGTCTCCCGGTTTTTCAAGTTCACGCGAGATTATTGCATAATTCGCCCGATTGTAATAACAAATCGCGAGTAATATAATAGCGAGCAAGTCTCATGTGTGATGTGTGTGATATGCCCGGTATGCGGCCTACACACCGTGTGGACTTTTGCGGTTTCGCACATTTTTTTGGTCGCGTATTTTTGCAACTTTTATAGCTCTTCGTGTGCATCGCGCGTAATAGTGCGATTATTTTTGCGCATTATCTGGAAATACAAGCGGTTAGTCAACCAGAGAAACGACAAAATAACCGGAGTTTTCGCGTATTGCAAACTGATTAATTTGGTAATTTGGTATACAAATTTATGATCTATCTGTCAACATTTCAGAAGTTCTTGTATTCAGCACAGTTCTATCCCCGGCCAATTCACTACAGCGAGAAACCAGAAACATCGAAAGTTAATCACTAACGATTCATCTAGATGTTTATTACTCATAAGTGAATCGCGTAAGCATAGTGTCGGTTGAAATCATAATTCTTGGATAAAGACGATATTTCGCAAAAAATCTTAAAGGTTTAAATCGGATTTCAGTCAATTATTTTCGTTCCGTCAGTACAGAAGGAAACTAAAAACGCTGTGTCCTTTATTCTATTAAATAAATAAATAAATGTAAATGGTTAGTGAAACATCTGAAAAACTTATCGCGCTAATTTAACTTTCATAGCTCTATCAATAGTTCGGGTAAATGAGAAAGAACAAATTTTTAATGGACACTTGTACGGTACCTATTGGAACATTGATTTTACTAGTTTCTCACTGAACCTGTAAGTGGTGAAAAGTTAAATGAGAAATTTTTTTTACCCGAAAAATGAGAGAATTGCTGACGAGTTCAGGTTTCCTTTTTAATCGCAACTAACTAGATAGCTATTGAGTTAAAGTCCATTCCGGAAAATAAATTCAAAAATTGTTCAAGGACTTTTGTACTTTATGAAAGACTCGCTTAGTAGCATACCCAGTGCATCTATTTTTTTAAATGGGCAACAAGTTGTTATGCGTGACTGATGGCTTGACGAAACACTGCTTCATGGAATGATAATAATAAAAATATGAATTACACATTGGAGAGTTTCAAGATAGTCCTTGGTGCAGTTAACATTCCTGGGTACTTCAAAAGGGTAGATGAAACTTATAATCCTCCATAAATTTCATATTGTCAATTAGATGAAATAGTGTTAATACGTAGGTTGCTACTTAAGTGTTGAGATATGGCAACACTGATGTGAATACGTCAAATCTGACATTGTCGTCGTAAAGTTTGACATTTTTAGTGGTGAACGTACTCAGAACGTGTTGTCATACGAGTGCTATTTGTGTTGTTTACAGATACTTGAAATATTCATCTTGGTCGAAAAATGGAATTAAATCGTGAACATTTTCGTGCGATGATTTTCTATGACTTTCGACGTTGATTAAACCAACAGCAGTGTACCGATCAACTCGCTTCGACTTTTGGTGATGAAGCACCATCTCAAGCCACCGTGTTTCGCTGGTTTTCTGAATTCAATCGTGGTCGCACTTCGCTACAGGACGAATTTCGTGAAGGTCGTCCAAAATCGGTAGTTGTGCCAGGAAACATCGATGCTGTGCGTGGACCACTAAGATATAACAAATGGAGACCTCGATTTGCTATCTCACATGACCGACGTTTTTAAAATGTCAATATTTCGAAAAAGGTGTCCATGATAACTCGAGGTGCTGCATTGTTGAACAAAATTCTGATGATTTTAAACATTCATTAGATTTAAAATTGGTAATGCAAATAAAATAATTTTTGATTGAAACATTTCTTTATGTTTCTTTCAAAAATTCAATTCATTTTAAGTTTAGAGAAACTTCGGAAGTTATCCGGGGTACAAATTAGGATTGAGCCACGGATGACCTAAGAAGGAAAGAGTTAGTAGCACGGTATACATGTATTAAGGCGAGAAGGAAAACAATGAGAGGACCATCAGATTAGGCAACATGAAAAATAAAATCCGAATTTTTAGGTGTAATTTCGAATTGAAAAATTACCAAATAATTTGAATTTGATAAATACTTTTTTGGATAAACAGTTCAAGGTATTGACAGAAAATGAGTTCATAACATTGCAACTAAGCTGTGTAAATTTTACAGGTAATATTGGCTACTGCAGTACGAATATAATACCATGTAGTTATCGGTAGGGCGCCAAATTCAAAAATAACGTATTACATGCTCAACCGTTATAAATATTCAGTGAGTTGTGTTATGAATTTCGAACGCAAAACGCAACTTCTCACAATCAAATCGAACAATTTGAATTGTCAGAACTGATAATTCAAATTGAAAAGTTTTTAATTTTATTTAAGTTGGTGCCCATGTTGTTCGAAATTCGAAATTTCAAGAAGGAGCGAGAGAGTACGATTTCCTCGGCTGTTTCAATCTGTCATATCGTATAGAGAAATGAGCCGATGGGGTCTCCATTTATATAGCTCAGTGGCGTGGACTGATATTGCAATATCGTCATGTGACATACCGTGAGTTTGAGGCATTCCTGGGTATTAGTACCACTCGCATACATTCAATGTTGCATGAACATTTGGCTGTCAAAAAGATTTGTTCGTATTGGATACCGCATAATTTGACAATCGCTCAAAAAAAAGCTTGTGTCGATTGGTGCAAAGAAATGTTGAAAAAATTCAAAAGTGTGTTGATCTTCATGGAGAATATTTTGAAAAACAATAAAGCCATTTTTGATTATAAATATTTGTTTTTATTTGTCTATCTCAAAACTTAATTAGCAACCTACGTAGCACTGTGAAACGCATTCAGTTTGTAAAATTAATCTACTTTCCTTACACAAAACCCATTTTGGTTGGAAAAGTTTTCTCATTTTCTTTTTTGAAAAATTTTTGTCAGTTTGGCATATAGCCCAAAGTTTGTATTAGACTGTATGACACATGCCTACTTTAAGCATATATGTATTAGAACTATATTGCTAGCTGTCATATTTTTCCATACAAAATCAATAAGCACGAGTTGAATTGGAAAATTCAGAATCAGCTGTTGATTTTGTCTCAAAAATGTTAAGAATCAAGGAAGGGGAGTACAAAATTTTAATACGAGTACAAATCAAGTTTCAATTCAATTTCAATTTCAATTAAAAATATTTAATTGCGAAAAATATGTTTTATAAGAAATTGTACTGTTCATAATTTCAAATTAGCAGCACTTACATAATTTTCACAAAATAAGATATGTAATGTGAAAAATAGTGTTACATTTTTTAAATGTTCCAACTATTTGAATTATAGAAAATATAAAAAATATTATAATATTAAATTAAAATCCAGTAACGTTTAAACTACCACTATATTGAATTGGCAAATTCAGAATCAGCTGTTAACAACGATACTGACTCTGACAAGTGCCGCTAGCAATATAGTTTACTAATACATATATGACTTTAAGCAAAGTTTTTTTTGCTTAAAAAGTTTGACTTTATTTATTTATTTTTTTTAATTTTCTGGTCAAATATTTGACAGCAAGGCATTCATTATAATACAAACTTATGAGGACACATACCTACTATATAGTTTATGTTTTATAAATGTTTGAACATGTACACCATCTAATTGAAATCTGTTATGCTGTTTTCAAGGTCTGTGGGCGCAAGGATTTGATCAAAAGAAAATCGTAGATTTGCATTTATAACAATTATGTCAATAAGTTTTTCGAGATAGATTTGTAGCTAATATAAAATATCTACAGTAACACATGCTGTCAAATATTTGATAAAATTTCGCATCAATTTTTCGGAGTAAAACAAAGGATAAATAAAACAATTTATGTTAAATTATTTAACAAATAACAATTTTACGACTACGCACTACCTGACTGCATCTGCCAACGAAAATAGTATAATATTTGGCAAAGGGGCATACATTCTAATACAAGCATTAGCCTATATGCCAATTAGTCAAACATTTGAGTATTTTCGCTAGCACATGCTTTCGTATTCTTTGCGCCAAATTATTTTATTTAACCTTGATAAAGCCTGTTGAAAAACTCGACTGATTTTCAATAAAATGTTTGTCATCAAATATTTGAAAGTGTGACTCGGATAGCCATACAAATACTTTATTATTGAAAAATAATAAAGTAATAGCACAAATAGCATTTCGTGGTAAGAAAAAAATAGTACTAAGGACGTATTCAAGTAGTTTGCTTCGGATTCGTCTAGTTATAAGAGTTTATGACGTCAATTAGATTTTGATTGGTGGCTTGAATAACCTTCACTTATTTTAAAACAAGGGAGTGTAGACTAGGGAAACTAGGTATTCAATTGGTGCACGGGATTTTCAAAAATAAATAATCAATGAGTTTTTATGATAAATGAACCGTACATTAATACAATGAATTTCATTTCATTAAAAATATGCTACGATTTTTATATGCACATTCCTCAGCACACATACTACTGGAAATCAACAACTACCCCATTTGATGCACATAATCATACCTAATTGCTCAAAAAGTGCTTATGAACAACGCACCTTACTTACTTACTTACGATAGCGCTACAGTCCAAATCGGACCTTAGCCTCCTGTATGTACCGCCTCGAGCCTTCTCGGTTCAGTGACCGCGTCCTCCAGTTTGTGAATCTTAGCAGTGATTTAATGTTTGCGTCAATAGAGCCCTCCCAGCTCTTAAGTGGTTTTCCAACTGGTCTTTGTCCATTAACATTACCTTTAGTGTGCGTTTCGGGATTTTTCCGTCATCCATCCGCTCCACAGGACCAGCCCATTGTAGCTTTTTGAATTTTATGAGAATCGATGCTTCCGGATTATCAAAGATGGCATACAATTCTCTATTGTATCGTATTCTCCAGATCGAGTCTTCCCTCACATGTTCGAGGATTCTTCTGAGGACTTTTCTTTCAAAGGCGTTAACTAATTTTTCGGACGCCTGAGTCAATGTCCACGTTTCGCTGCCATAGCATAGCACAGGTCTTATAATTGTTTTGTATTGTTTAAGCTTTGTTTTCCTATGCACATTTTTGTTTTTAAACCACGCACCTTATCCTCAAATTAATTAAACATTTTTGATGATTATGAATGATAATGAACATAATCACAACATTTAATAATCTGTACATAGTACAGTTTAATGTTACGAACTCTCGATTTATGTTCTATATGGTGAAAATAACGTTCCAAATAGCCTCCTTCTTTAGGTTGTCAGTCGCATAGTAACCTACAACCCATCTTACCATTAAATTCGTTCTGGCCTTTTACTCAAAAAATAATAAAGTTGCGCCCTGACTGTTGGCATACTTTTTATTCATTTACTTATTTTTTTTCAATATCAGTAGAGATTGCCTACAAAGCCCATTAGACTAAAAAAATTCGATATCTCATCAGGACTAAGTGATATGTAGGAATTCGGAAAAACCTACACCTCATTTTACATCCTCTTAGGGGTGGAGTATCGAAAAGTCCCGAAAATGAATTGTAAGATCATTACCTATAAAGCCCATAGAAGTAAAAGCGAATTCGATTTCATTAAAACTAAAAGATTTGTCAGAATTCGCGGAAACTTCAACAATAATTAACACCCCCGATTTCTCGATTATATTTAAAGCCTTTAGAAGTGAAAGCGAATTCGAAATCTCATTAGACCTAAGAAATATATCGAAATTCGGAAAAATGTACACAACCACTTTACACCCCCTAAGGGGTTGGCTTTTGAAAAGTTTGGAAAAATTTTAAAAGAAAATTTTGAAAGAGACCGCAGAAGTAAAATTAATTTGATAACGCGACATGCCTAAAAGATATAACAGAATTCGTGAAAAATGTGGAGAAAAACCTTTCTTCGGCCTTTTTTTATTCCACTTTTGAACGCCAATGGAAATCTGAATCTATTTCTTGCTATAATTACTCCTGTTTTTTACATGTGCGTGCTAAGTTTTAACTTTCTAGCATAAGCCGTTTCTAAGATATAAAAAATGTCCACCCACCCCCGTACTTGCTACCCCTATCAAACATTTTAATTTTCTACGATGCCTCTATAGTGACTCTATATAGCAGTATACTTGCATCGACTCAAAAACAATGATTTTACTTTATTATTTCAATAATACAGTATTGTGATCAATTTTAAAAAAAAAAATATCCTACCCTCAACATTTTAGTAGACACGAAAAAAGCAAAAAAAAAATTCAGTCCGTCTGTCCGCCGTACGTCTACCGGTGTGCGCAAAATTGTTTCAAGGCTCGTAGCACCTAAACCCTTTAAGTTATTTAGTTGCATTTTTTTTTTGGGTAGACTGTGGTGGGGGTGTAAAGGGGAGATGAGGAAGCGTTTTAGAAGGAAAATTTTGGTTTCTAGATCTCAATGAAGTTTACTGAAAGTACAATTCTTAAGGGGGCGGTGGAGCATGAAAGTAGAGGGGATAAAAATTTTTCTAAAAAATCACGTCCCATATCTCAAGAACAGTGTAAGATAGATGGTTAAAATGTTTACCAGAAGTGGACCTAATAAAACTCTGGCAGAAAAAAAAGTTTTGGTGGTCAGGATTTATAGGGTAAGAGTGGGGGAGGGTGAAAAGAAAAAAGTTTCGATTTTTCTATCTCGAGAACCTATAATGATAGAAATCTGAAACTTAGTATTTAGATAGAGCTCTAGTAGTAGCATATTAGAAAAATATGATTTTTTATAGGGTAGCATGGTACAGGGGTGGGGGGTGTTTTTCCTATCTATAGAACGGCTTATTCTACAAAGTTCAAATTTGGTATGTATATGTAAATTAACTAGAAAAGTAATTTTCAAACATCCATTGGTGTTTGAAAGGGGGCGAAAAAAATGATCAGTGAAAATGGAATGCATATATTTTCACGATTTTCGTCATATCTATTAGGTCTTCCCAAATATTGAATTCATTTTTATTCTACGGCTTCTTGATATAAATACCTAGAAAGTGTTTTCAGGATTTTTTGAAATTCGACCCCTAAGGGGGTGTAAAGGGGTTGTATACTTTTTCACGAATTCTGTCATATCACACAGGTCTAATTAGATATCCATTAACTTTTCACTTTCACGGGCTTGCGTAATAATCGCCTAAAACAAGTTTTTCAGTTTTTCCTTTTTCAGCCCCTAAGAGGGTATAAATGGGTTGAACACGTTTTCACATTATTTCTTTTGATAATAAATTGAATTGGTTTTTAATTTATCGTTCTGTCTTCATATTTATCTATTAACTCCTTTCAGGATTTTTAGATATTCAACCCCCACTCCATGTGTGTGTAAGGAGGTTGCATATGTTTTCACAGATTCCTACATATTGTTTAGATCTGATGATATATCGAATTCATTTTTACTTTCTAAGGTTTCCTATATAAGCGCCAAAAAGTCAATTTCAGTATTTTTAGATATTCAATCTTAAGGGGTGTAAGGGGATTGTATGCTTTTCAAGGCTTCGACATATTTCTTAGGTTTGATGAGATATTATATCGCTTTGCACTTCCACAGACTTTTTACATAATCGCCTACAAACCCATTTCTCAATTTTTCGATATTCAACCACCAAGGGTTTGCATATGTTTTCACTAATTCTGCCATCCCTTAGTTCTGATAAGATATAAAGTTGGTTATTACACATTTGATGTAATGACCTAAAAACAAATTTCACGATTTTTCGAATTTCAAGAACCAAGTGGGTGTAAAGGGTTTTATTTACGTTTTCATAATTTTTTCAAAATGACTCGTGTCTCATGAGATATCAAGTTGCTTCTTATGAAATCGTTTAAAAACCTGTTTCACAATTTTTTCCAAATTCAAACCCCAAGTGGAAGTAATGGGTTTGTATACGTTTTAACAATTCGTCGTATCTCTTAATTCTGATAAGGCAACAAATTCGTTTTTACTTCTATGGGCTTTTAGTGTACATAATATACCGAAATTCTAATAGTCTACACGGACTTTTTTAATGTTTAATCGGCTAAAAATCTCTATTTTAAATATTTTTATTTTAAGAACAAAATTAACTTTCCAAGAAACGTCATAATCTCGAAACAACTGATGATATACTCCGACTTTGACCGCTCCCGAACTTTGATCCGAAAAATAATAAAGTTTCGCCCAGACCATTGGCAGATTTTTTTCATTATGATGATGTACATTTTCACTAATTGGAAGTATCTTTTTGGTTCAGTGAATAAAACTTTTTAGCTGCATCTTGGTAGATCATTTCGAACTCGGAGATTGTTAGAGAAAGTAAATTAATTTCTTTTGCTTTACAAGTGAATAGTTTGGAGTACCACAGGAGTCTTTTCTTACTCCACTTTTCTTTCTATGCTTGCGTTATTGTTCGTGGTCACACTAGAAATGAAGTGGTAAAAGAAAAGGGAAGATCATTGTTAGGATCTGTTTCCTTAGAATTAAATATCTTCAATCCCGAATGCCCTTAACTTTTATACAGGTGTCGCAAAAGCTACTTAAAATTTCCTATTTGCGACAATCTAATCAGTAAATCTGATGTTTATCAAGCGAACACCCGCCGTGCTATGCTCGGGTGTTTTTTTTTGTAAGTATCCTGGAATCGTAAAAATCTTTTCCATGCATTTTATGCTACCCTTAAGTTTGTATATCATGTATAGTATATCACATAGAAACAACATACATCACTACCAGATTTTCATTTCAAGTGCACTAGCGTGCAACGTGAAGGCGAAAGTTGGTTCGTTATGTTTGCCAATTTTCGGGGCTCTAGCCTTGATATGAATCAGCCTGAGCCGGAAGAAGTCTGTTAGTAAAATTGAAAAAAAAAATCCACCCCCGCTGCCTATATTTCAGGTTAATTCGGGGAAAGCAAAAAACCTTGCAGCAGTTGAACTTGACGTCAGTAAGGCCCTATACTGCAACGTTTGTGGAACAGGAGGGGTGAAATTGTTAGAGGCAAATAAATGTAATGCTATTTAACAAGATTGGAGGGCGAGCGAAACTGAAGCGAAGGGTGTGGACTAGTGGGTGGCCTGTTTTTTCGAGGAACATTGGCAAAATTCTGCAGTCCGCAGTGAAAGTTTATGCGCATCGGGGCATGTATTTTTATCGATTTATTTTACTTACCACCACTGCAGCGTACATTGTAGTCACATAGAGTTAAAGTTATGCATGCACGTTGGGAAGCTAATGCTCGGAACAACTTCTGCAAAACCTTGGGCTTGCTATAGTCGAGCTTATCCAGACAAGGTGAAACCTTTTTTCTATATAATTTTTTTTTTTTTAGGGTAGATAAATATTGCTGAAGGGGTGGTTCTGACTAGTCACTCGCGTGACTCTATGCTTGGTTTTTTATTAAAAACCGAAAAGGTTGCTATTGCATGAGATTTTTGGTTACCTTACGAAATGGAAAGTGAAAATGGTCGAGTACGAGGCCTCCAGCTTTATGGCAGCCAGTTACCACCCCTCTTATAGTCGGCCGTCTCATTGCAGATGTTTTATGATCTTGTTGTGATTTTGTTGGTCTTTTTGGGAACGTTCTGTTTTTGCATTAAAACATGTAGAGTATAGAGTGTACACTAGGGTAGATGTTCGTCCCGTCTGAGACATTCATTAAAAAGCTCAGTTTTAACGCTTCCACGTTTTCCGAGAATTTTGCCTAGAAGCGAAAATTTCATCAGTTTTTCTTTTGTATATATAAGTAAAAAAATTTCACGACGGACTTACGGGCTAAGGGGTTGCTTGCATGCATTAATGGGCCCAGCCAAACCATAACGAGAAATTCAACGAAATCGTGGTGAAAAAATTAACAAAAACAGCTTGGTCGCATTTCAAAAGTATCCGGAAGGATGGGTGAATTTTTGGCAGGGCTTGAGGATGAATTCATTTGGCTAAGGGATACATGCGTCATTGGAGTATAAAACAATAAAATATATGCTGAATGATTTCATTGCTGGAAAGTAGTCTCCGAGTAAAAAAATATGATAGCGGGGTTGGTGATTTTTTTATTCAAAAATTGACCGATGAAAACTTGAACTTGAAAATATATGGCGAAGAAAAAATAAAGTTATCACAACGCTGTCGGAATATTTTCGAAAATGTACAGCTTCACTTGTATTTCTTGGCATCTGTTCGTCGATTTTTTTTGTATTGAAGTTTTTCTTTCTTATTTCATTTTTGGATTTTATTTCGATATTCTTATTGTGTATGGTGTTAAAAGAACAGATGAATAAACTTTTTTTTTTTTAAGATTCAGTTGGTTACACTTGTTTTGTGTCATCTGTTCCAAGGTTCCGAACAACGCTTAAAAACAGTAGTTACTATACAGTTGTAGTTAGAACGTTGGAAGCAATATTAATGCGTGAGCAATCAAATATTGATTAAAACGAAAATAAACAGACTTGAAAATTTGTTTCAGATACACAAAAAAATAACACTGAAAGATACTGTGAAAATACTGGAAAATATAATACCAAATAGCAAATGATAGAATATACACTGGCTTTTTGACGTGTTCTCTGTTCCTGCAAGATCCTGGTTGGATCCTGTTACTACTACTGTTAATTTAATTTTTTAATTTTCAAACTGTGGAGAATACTGTGAAACTGCTTAAAAAAAGAGCCTGCAGAAGTAAAATTTATAATTAAAGTTTCCTCCAGACTTTTGGCGAATTAGTAATAAGAAATATGTCGGAATTCGTGAAAACGTACACAAACACTAACCCCCCCCCCCCCCCCCCCCCTTATGGGTTCAATATCGAAAAATCGGGAAAATAGTTTCCATCTGCTTAAATAAAGAGCCCACGGAATTAAAATTAATTCAATACCTCGATAGACCTAAAAGATATGACGAAATTCGTGAAAATGTAAACAAACCCATTTTCAAGAAAATTTGTATGACCGATCTATGTACGCCAAAGCAAATTAGATTTTGCTTAAATTACTTCTATACTGCATATACATAATATCAAGTTCCAACTTTTCAGCATAAGTCGCTCCTGAGAGATTCAAAAAATAAACAAGTACTCATACCTTGGTTCCATATCATTTTTTTTAAATAGGTTAAATTAAAGAATTTTCTTGATTAAAAGGGACGCAAGACTACGAAAACTGTTTTTTTTTTATAAAATTGTGTGAAAAAAGTAAATGTTTATAACTTGACTAGCAGCGTCCCGCGGCTACGCTTACGTTTATATGGTGCTATACAGTGGCGGCTCGCCACGTGAGGCAAGTGAGGCTGAGCCTCACCATTTTACAGAGGAAAAAGTCATCAAGTTACTAGTGATTTTTTGTTTTGAAAATGTTACTGATTGCCTTATCGCAGTAAAGCAACGTCCTTACTTATATAGCTTTAGTCCGACAAAGTCGTGTTTTAATATTCCAATTCAGCCTCACCTGCTAAGAAAGGCACGAGCCGCCACTGGTGCCATACTATCGAAACTGCAAAGCCAGCGGTTTCCAATCTTGCTTCCCGTTTATTTCTCCCGTTGCTTCTGTTGTTCCCGTTGCTTCCGTTACTTCCGTTGCTTCGTTGCTCCCTTTATTCCCGTTGCTTCCGTTGCTCCCGTTATTCCCGTTACTTCCGTTGCTCCCGTTACTCCCGTTGCTTCCGTTGCTCCCGATATTCGATTTTGTCAGACGTGCACACCGAAAACACACAAACTCTCGCTAAACACACTCATTTGTTTGTGTCGCTCGCCACCTATTGTAGAATAGTTTTACTAATACAGAAAGCTTCGCGGGCGTGCGCTCAACATATCAACGAAGTTTCATCGCAATCGGATGAATGGTTTAGGAATGTCGTACGGGACAAACAAACCAACAATTAGAGCACCAGGGTATTAAAATCGCGAAAAAAATGGAAAAATGTCGAAAAAACAATTGTTTTTGATTCGATCAGTACCAAAGTTCACAGGAACCATTCTGAGACTATTCTACATGTTCCCTGAAAATTTGATCAAAATCGGTTGAGCGGTACATACAATTGCAGTCAAAAGTAAGTTAACAGCCAAAATATAACATGATATATAACTTTAAGCTGGGACTACTACAATTTCCCCTTATTATTACTCTGAAAAATTCACTGAAATCAAAGATTACAGTGATACTAGCCCGCCCAAGCAGAATTTGTTTTGCTTTTGTTTATTTGGATGAACGATAATGGAATTAGTACGAAATTTTCGTCTGAACGAACAAGTCAAAAGTAAGTGAACAAAGAAGTTTTTCTCATATTTTAGCTAAATTATTAAAATTTGGGATACAGGTAAATTTCAGTATTGTAGCCTGCATCATAGTCAAATTAAAAAAAGATAAAAACTACGTCGGAACGTTAGAAAAAATAATTGATTTTAAAAAAAAAATTATTAACGTCTTTTTTCAGTACTAACAATAGAAATAGTAATTAAAAATTATTAAAAAAATGGTTAAATTCAAGCATTTAACAACAGAAGAGAGGCAAGTAATTATAAAATTACACAACAAAGGCAAAACGTACAAGAAAATAGCCGAATTATTAAATAAATCATCGGCATTGATCTTCAAAATTATTAAAACTTATAAATAATCTGATCGAGTTGCACGTCCCAGAATCACCGATATTAGAGTCGATTTGCGAATTGTTAACATCTCTTCATCAAATCTGTTTTTATCGGCTCCTGCGATTCGGTCAAAAAGTAAAGTTACTCCTTCTGTTGAAACAATCAGAAGACGTTTAAGGGAAAGTTGTAAAAGAGGACGTGTGACTCGCAAATTACTAAAAGGCTCAATTTCTATACCGAACATGCATTAAAGCCTGATAATTTTTGTTATTCGATTTTATGGACAGACGAATCGATGATAAGGATGCGGTACAGCCATGGACAAATGTACGTGGGGAAGAGGAAAGGTGGATCGCTCTCTTACAAGTGTACAAAACCAACATTAAAGGGTTTCGAAAAAGGGGTTATGGTGTGGGGTTGCTTTTATGCATATGGTATTGGTAAAATTATTCTATTAGAAGGCAAAGTAAATGCACAAGTCTACCTGAATTTAATAAAAGAAGTCATTTTACCTGAACGGCAAACGCTTGAGGCGAAAATTTCTTACTTCAGCAAAATAACGCTCCTATACATAAAGCCAAAATTGTCCAGAATTTTCTCAAGGATGAGAAAATAAATGCCCTCACATGGCCACCTCAAGGCCCAGACCTTTCGCCCATTGAAAATGTATCGTCTTAGCTGAAAATTAAAATAAGCGAAATAGCTCCTTTTCGGAATTAAAAGTGAGCATCGGAGAAATTTGACCAACTTTTTCGGAGCAACAATGAAGGAAGTACGCCCTTTCCATGCCCAGTAGAATAGCCAAAATGTCCCAAAACAATGGGGGTCATTGTGGTAGTTAAACAAAATGTTTACTTACTTTTGACTGATCGAATTACAAATATTTTCTTATCACTCGATAATGAACTACTATAATTTGGATTTTGAAGTATTAATTTCCATTTTCTTTCCAATATCACATGTGTTTACTTACTTTTGACTACCACTGTACTTATATATGTAGATAGTTTTTCGTAAATATCTCGACTCCACAGCCACCTACCGGGTCCAAATTTTCTTAAGGGGTTACATACACCTGGGTAGTTCAAAAAAATAGATTTTTTCAAAAAGGTCCTTATTCGAAAGTACCATCCTTTAAGTGAAAATTTCATAAAGAAATTCGCTGTAATGATGAAGTTACAGCGTTTTGTAACCTACATGGTGAGCAACGACTAACGGTAGGGGTTCGTGGCCTTTGTCATCTGTTTGACTATGAGCGAGTATTTATGACCTTCTGTATAGCAGGGACATGTTTTGAAAAGTTGGTGAGGTTAAGGTATAATTGTTCCACTGTTAAAATTCACAGAACCCTATTTCAATGTAAACTGTACCCTAAACTTTAAATGCGTTTTTCTCGAAACAGCGTTTTCAAAAACGGTACCAGGATTATCTCCGCGACTACTGGACCGATCGGGACCTACTTTTGCACAATTGTGTTTAATACAACACTCTTACGTTTACCGAGCCATTTTTTCGATATCTTGCTTAGTTTTTTTTTTTAACAATTTTAACAATTTTTGAACAATTTTGAGGCGAAAAATGGCATTTTTAATTCCAGAGGCTGCCATGATCCGACAAAATTGAATTTTGAAATGCCGGCTCGGTAAGCTTTGGAGCTAGGTATTTACTTTCAGAAAAGAAAAAAATTTCGATAAAAAATGGCGGAGGAAAGTCTGGTACCGAAATCGCTCTCAACAAAAACACGTCGCAGCAAAACGACTGTAACTTTTTTAACGTTTGAAATTTTCCAACCAAATTTTCACATAAAATAGACAAAATGTAATACTTTAAGAAATATATAATGGTTGTTCAATTAACTTCAGTTTTGTGCACGAAAAAAATGCGTAAAAATATCGTAGTTTTAGCCGTCCCAGTTGTATGTAACCCTTTAATGAATTTATTTTTTCTTAAGTAATATATATTGTGAATTTGAGCCAAATCGTACCATAAATACGAAAAATGGAAGTATCTCGACTGCAGTGCCACCTACCGAAAGTGAAAAGAAGAGAAACCTTCCTGCAGACCAAACTAACATATGGTCCAAATATGATATCAAAGGGAGCAGCGGTTCTCGAGTTTTGGACCGCCGCACCCCGAACGAACATTTTTATATATTAAGATTATTTAAAAAGCAACTAAAGGATCACTTTCTGCTTTTCTTACAAATATGTATACAAAATTCATACAGTGTTACCTTATACTTTTTGACATCAACTTTACCTTTTAAAAATTTAATTTTATTTCTCGTTACGGGTAAATGTGCAATAGAACCTAACAAAACTAGCCACTGTGTAAACACATATATTGTGTTCTAATTTAATATTGTATTCAAATTTCATGTATAAAATTTTCAACTAGAGTCAATCGAATTCCTGTGTTACAGTCTTAGGCGCTGTACACATTGCACACGACCAAACAAATTTTCCGATACGATTTTTCTTTTTTCGACCTATTGTGAAATCTTTAGTTATTGAAAAATTAGTTATGATCGTAAATTATAACATTTTCAAGAATATCATGAAAGAAAATCTCTAGGGATTTGTAGTTTTAATTGATAATAAAAAGAAACAAGCCAATCGTATAATACTTTAGATGAATACTGAACTCCGATTTATATTGTAGTTGGGGATAAAGCAGAATTACGTGTGTGCATGTTGAATGTCCTTCATTAAGGACTGCCATTAGATTGCTACTCAAACCTGAAAGACAATATTCAGTGTTTAATTTCATATCTTGAACTGGGTAAGTCATCGAAAAAAAATGTCCTTTTTGAAGGACTTTCACATGGGAAGTGCAGGAAGGATTCACTCGATTTCTTACATATTTATCCTTTTCTTTGGAACCATTCAAAAATTAATGTGTACAAAATTTCAAATTCGTAGCTTGAAGCGTTCAAAAGTTATCGGAAAATATTGTTGAACACGTGTTTTAAGGATATTTTGTATGGCAGCTACCAGAAGGAGTAAAAGGATTTCGCTGATTAGTAAACTCGAACTTCCTTTTCACTCAAAATTCCGAAGTCATAGCTAAAAGATTACTTGAGTTATAGCGAGTTTCGTAAATTAAGTGAATACATTTCGACAGGATATTTGTATGGCAGCTACACGAAGGACTAACAGGATTTTCTTCATAATCATATATTTAGCTCCGACTATTGGAAAAATAACACATACAAAATTTGAATGTCGTAGCTTAAACCCTTCTGAAGTTATCGACCAATATTCTTGAACACGTGTTTTAAGGACATTTTGTATGGCAGCTGCCCGAAGGAGTAGGACGATTTTGCCCGTTAACGAACTTAGCCTTACAAATTCAACCAACACCCAAATTCAAAACTTCAAGATCCTAGGTGAAGGCGTTCTTGAGTTATCGTGTTCACGGACAGACGGACGGACGGACGGACGGACGTCAGGCGGATTTGAGGTTTTTGGCCACAAATAAACAGAAAATAATATATAACTTTTTTTCGTCCGAGGCTTGGTTCTATGCGTTACAAACTTTTGGGCTGGATTAAACTTATAATACTCTATATGATTTTCATCTAGAGTATAAAAATCTGCCAACAGTCTGGGCGCAACTTTATTATTTTTTGGGTAGAAGTCCGAAACGTGTTTAATACTGAGATGCGGTGAAGGTCACTATGCGACTGATAACTTAAAAAATAACGTTCCAAATAGCCTCCTGGTTATTCTTTAGGTTAAAATAACGAAATTCATGAAAATGTTTGAAAAACCCGTTTTCACGAAAATTTTTTTTTAATGTACATCAATAAAATTTTAAACTTTTTTTTTGCTTTAATTACTCCTGTAGTACTTCTACAATACATACTAAGTTTCAACTTTCTAGCATAACCCGTTTCTGAGATATGAAAAACCACCCCCCACCCCCGTACCTTGCTACCTCTATCAAAAATTTTATTTTTCTGGGATGTCTCTATACAGTTATCAATTTTTAGCTTTCTATCCTTTGCGACTTTCGAGAAATTAAAATCAAAATTTTTTCATTTCCACCCCCTCCCACCATCACTACCTACACCCCCACACCCTCGAAATTTATTTCTCCGCTAGAGGTCTACTGGTCCTAACTTCTGTAAAAATTTCAAGATCATATCTGATACGGTTCATGATATAAAAATTTAATTTTTTGAAAAATGGCTGTCCCCCACCTTCAGCGCATCACCTCCCCCGTCAAAAATTTTACATTCAGTAGACTCCACTGGTAATTCTATATATAGAAACCAAATTTTATCTTCCTAGCACAATTGAGTCGGAAGATATTGTAATTCAAAGGTTTTCACCCCTAATCTAAATTCCAAGAAATATTCCTTTATGATATTCTTGAAAATGTTATAATTAACGATTTCAACCAATTTTCTAATAACTGAAGATTTGACAATAAGCAGAAAAACGAAAATTCGTATCGGAAAATTCGTTCGGTCGTGTGCAATGGGTACAGCGCCTTAATCAAGCTACTCTATAGTACAGAAGTATCCTTAAATATATAATCAACTATCGAAATGTAAATAATCAATGTAATTTTATATTGACAATAAATTTGAATTGAATTGATTATTTAAAAAAAATTATTTTATTATAGTTAGAGTTGTTCACTCTTTCCAAATCCTAGTCATGGACTTATCACCCATTTTGCTCCACTCTCTCCTACATACCCGACCAACAACAAATAGTTAAGTCCATCACAATGTTACAATGTAACGAAATAAAAATTATATAGAATGATTTTTCAAAAAAAAAAACAAATATATGCAAATCTTCAAAAATATTAAAAGCAAAGAAAAACTTTTAAATACCGCCTAATTTCGTTTCTTCAAAGAGAAAATTTCCGAAAAACAAAGAAATGCAAGAAAATCGTAAATTGAGAGAAATGGGGGGTCCTCACGATCATTACACTACACCAAAGCAAATACACACTATACCTGGATCTCCACACCCCACACCATTTCAACACTGCCACCGCCCGTACGAAATGCATACAATTTTACGGTACAGTAAGTTCAATTAAAATTGCTGCCACGGCAAAAAGCGTTCTAGCAATGCCGATGATGATGAGAAATGTTCGAATCTAAGAAGACCCTACCACCAAATTACAGTTATATGCTAGCTCCAAAAAAAACCCACCGTGCTTTTGTCTTTAGATTCATTCCGGCACTCACCTTTTCAGGTGAACCCCGGCCATCAAAATATACTGCAATATAAAGAATGCACTGGGGGATTTCACAGTCTATAGTGTGTCCGAACTACGAAAATTCTGCTATCAAAGTATACACATTTCAAACACTGGAATACCTGGCAGATATCGTACTTGCTTCGGGCTCTTTTTTTTAGATTCTTTGTTTTCACCTTTAATTAGGTACACATAATCAGAACTTCCAAAAAAAGACGTCAGGTTCTGGATTACAGAACTGAATATTCATTACGGGGGGACCGCGACGCAATCATTTTCGGTTCTAATGAGAATTTTCGGACAAAATTCGGAGCAATAGCATTGTGCATGGTGTGTATCTTCGCTACATGACGCGAACGTATCTAAAAACTCTGTGCGGTGAACATAGTGCAGTGTGAAACAAAGAGATATTAAAGAAAAAAGATTCTACGCATCTTTAGTACGTACCTACGAGTACCTACCTGCAGAGGGAAGAGAATTCGGTAATTGCATTTCCCACAGGTAAGATTGCGTTCTTCGCCTTATAACGGCACTCTGCCGTGCTTGGTTCGCATTCTAGTTTCCCATTCTCTTACGCAATTTGTAACTAACTAACAGAAATTAATCGATCTCATGCCAGGCAATTTTTGGTTGGGCCTTTTTATGTTTAGCCGCCCGATTCCTCCGCACATTTTTCAGTACTTATTTTTGTTCTGATGGAACCTTTATTGGTGGCCCACTTATTTTCTTATCGCGCACGTAAAACGATCTTATCGATACCGTGCATCGTTCAGAATCGGGTCGAAAAAAAAAATAATAATAATAATTATAATATTATGCTTTCCTTTCGGGAAAGTGTCACTTTCGTCTGGCATTCTAATTAGCTTAATCGATATGTTGATTGTTTCGTGTAGGTTTCGAAATTGTTTAAGAACTGAAGGCCTTCTGAAGGGTTAACAGGGTTACTTTAAGTTAGGGCTTCGGAAGCCTACTGAACTATGCAATGACAGCTAGAGGATAAGTTAGCTAACAGATAGCGTAACCCTAGTCGCCGGCGACCATTACATAGAACGGCGCCCAACGTGGGGCAATAAAATTTAATTGAAATTTAAAAATATTTTTTTTATAGGTGCGTAGATATTTGTTGAATGAGCTTAAGCTGAAATACAAGATTGAGTTGTGCGGTAGCATGGCAAGAACGTACCTAAATATTTGGTTTTGCGGCGACCTGTAATGAAGCGGAGTATACAGGCCTTCCACACGGGCGCTCGGGAGCTAGTGCATATCTCTTCCAATCCCAAATACTAAGTAATTTTTTTTTCTCATTTATAAACTATCCTTTAATCCTTATTTATATATAAATTTTTTTAAAAAAGAGTCGAGAACTAGCATTGCTATTCGACTTGTATCTTGCTAACCATTGATATCTAAATATCTAAATGTTTATAATGCAATGGAAATGAATTAAATCAAATTAAATCAAATTAAATCAAATTAAATCAAAATAAATAAATAAATAAATATTACCCAGCTAGCAGGAACTGTCAGCATCGCCTTTCATCATTTAGCATTCCAACTTGTATGTTCTGTTAGATTTTAATAACAAAAGCTATATTAGGTGAGTTCCTTTGAGCCTTTATCCACAGCAAGCATGGCGAGTACAAGCGAATTCACCTGCGACTCAAAATCGACTATCACTGTACGAATGCACATCAAATCATTATTTCGATTAAAATATGAATCATCCAATCTCAACAAAAGCGTGTGTGCATAAGAAACTATATACTCACTTTGATGAACGTTAAGCGAATCATTTCTAAATCATGTTATAGACTCATAACTGAAAGTGCGTTACATCCATCTTGGGAATTGATTTTGATGTTTCGGATGATTTCGAAGGCTTAGATCAACTATCATTTGATCTAAATACGTATTTAGAATAGAGAAACATATCGGAGTCCCAAGAGGCTGCTGCCAACCCTGCGATGCTTTAGATAAAATAAAAACAGAATGTTGTGAAGCCTCGGCAGTCAAAAGGAAAATGGAAGCTTTGTACGAAGACACGGTGGGGTGTTTGACTAACAAATAATAGCAATAGGACAAGATTATTTAAATAAAAAAAACATAGTTATTCGTTAAAAAATAAATTATTAAATTAAAAAAAAAAAATATACCATATTTATTATTATCAGTTTGATTAATATAATCATACAATTACCATTATGGTGAACATTTACCAAAATGTTCGCTACAAGGACCTACCTTGCTTCTACACTGACAATTTATCTGGCAATGACAATGGCAATATTGCCATTGAGTTAAATGTCAAATCGCAATGAGTGGGCATTTGATTGCCAGGCAATTTTCATTTGAGCGAGTGAATTCGAAGTGTCAAGTCGTGAAGCAAAGCAATCAATACTTCGAAAACTATTGATTAATTCAATAGTTTTTTCTTTAGTCCACTTAATTTTACTCATTTTGCGATCAAACCAAAAAAACGTAAGTCTACCTGTTGACAAGCGACGCTACCTTCTGTTAAACGATTCGTTTTCTGGCAATATTATCCTCAAAATGGCCATGGCAATGCTGAGAGCAATATTGCCATATGCGTTTGGTGCGTCTACACTGTCAATTTATGTATGGTAATAATGCCGCTTCCATTGCCATTGCCAGATAAATTGTCAGTGTAGACGCAGGGTAAGAATCAATATCTGACATGACATTTCATAACCGAATTAAAAAGTTTGACACATAGAATGCGCTGCAAGACACTTATTTTAAGTTTTCTCTCCTCAACAATAGTTTATGACGTCAAAGACAACGTTCAAAAAAATTACTTCCTACTTTAAGTTGCGCAGATTGTATTTATTATTGGAGGTAATCATAACTAACAAATTTCAAATATTTAATTACTTATTGCTTACGACATTTTGAACTTTTATAGCCTCAACGCCATCTAGATGTGAACAATGTGCTGGTCTACTCTAATCAACCCTTCGCACTTTCGTTGCTCTAATCTGTACTGAACTGCAAAAGAAAGGAGAGACTGGAACAAGGTTAATCTAATAATTAACAATATTTTTATTTACAATAATAGGTGTTTTTTGCGCATTTATCCAGACCAGAGTAGTGTATAAAATTCCCATTGGAAACACTAAGAACATTGCTATTTTTCAAAATTTTTATTACTTTTCGCTGTAGATAATATGCTAGAACATAGATTTTATCTAGAGTATCTGACCCAGTAAGTTCATTGTGGGTGCTATCGCAATAAATTTTCTATTCTAGCCTACTATCTGTGAACAAAAGTCAAACAGAATGGTAAAAACAGCAATAGGCGTGTGTTTTGCGCATTTATCCAGATCAGAGTAGTGACTAAAATTTGTATTGAAAAAGTCAAAAATATTGCTGTTTTTGTTATTTTTTATTGCTTTTCCCTGTAGATAGTAGGCTAGAATATATATTTTAATAGGAATAGCTGTCCCTGTGAGCTCACTGGGACAGCTATTCGCGATAATTTCTCTAATATAGCCTACCATCTATGGAAAAAACTTAGAAATAATCATAAAAACAGCAATGTTGATGTTATTTTGTATATAAATTTTCTAACATACTTTCGTCTGGATAAGTGCGCAAAAAAACACACCTAATGTTGTTGTTTTATATAATTCTGAACCCTACTCTGTTCTGGATAAATGCGCAAAAAACACACTTGATATTTACTAATTATTACAGTTTAATAATGATCTCAAATAAAAGAGTTGACGCTAAATTATGTATTAAGAAAAATTATGTAAGGCTTTGGAGCACGCAATTTGATTTATTATACAAACACGATTTAAATTCAGAAATCAGACTGCCATAAGATTAATTATCGACTATTTTCACGTTTCGTCTTTAAATTAATGTTAATAAAATGTGACCCTGATCCTTTTTTTTACCTAATATATCTCAAAAATGCGGTATGAAATTTTTTAATCTAGGCTTTGATAGTGCGGGGATAACAGAGTTAAATGAAAAATCTTGGAAGATATTAATAAAAGTTTCGGTATTCTTTACAAGAATTCAGGGTCCTGATTTAACGCTCAAGACCGTAGATGCAGATGTAAGGATATATGGGCAAAATTGTCTTTTTTAAAGCACAATTCGTATTCGTCGCCGACGTTAACAGAAATTTAACTCTCTCCTTAGAAAAGATTCGTTTAACCCTCGAGAGGTATGGTGTGGGTCGGATTCGACCCAAGTACTTCAGTCTATTCAAGAGATACTTTATTTGCTCAATGTAAAAGGGTGATAGAATGTTAAATGTTAATAAACAGAAATGTTTAATTACTGACCAACAACATATCTGTGGCCACAGGGAATAAGTAGGTAAGTCTAAAAACGAAACTATTCAGGGCAGCATTTTTTTGCTATTTTTACTATTAAACTATTCCTGTAAATCCAGTTTTTGTGAAAAAATTAAATTTGTTGACGTCTCAGTGATCAAATAACATATAACAATAACTTTTTCACAGTGCGTGTAAGCCTTGGGAGATGACCACAGTACACTTATCCCGTTTTACTTTTTCTCGACTTACCAAGTTATTCCCTGTGACCACCGATATATTGAAACATGCTTAATGATTTATTCTTAAAAAAAAATTAAAAAACTCTGTTAAAATGATAAAATGATTATGGCTCGGATCCGACCGGACCGTACCTTCTATTTCGGAGGGATCACCGTACCTGTGAAGGTTGATTGTCACACAAGAATTGGTTATCTATTTTTATTGCAATAAAATCTACCGAAGAGTAATTTATACTTTTACTCTATTAATGAGATAATTTTTTTAATCAAGTTTAGTCAACATTTATTCAAGTTTTAAGTAAGTTTGTGAAAAGATTTAAAAGTAGGTAGTTTTATTTCCAAATATATTTTTTTTAAATTAGTGGAAGTCTTAGAAGTGTAATACCAAAGATTTCATGGTTCCTTTTTCTCTTACTTTAAATATTTTTAATTTTCTAAAATTTAAATACAAAATAAATAAAATTATGAAAAATAATTCTACATGAGAACAAAAATGTATTTCTAAATTGAAAAACAATTGAGCAATTTACCAATTGGAAGTTAATTGAAGCAAAATTACTTTTACTTTCAAATAAATTTACTATTTTTAATTTACATTAATTTCAAATTTCCAAATACTGTAGTTAATCTAGAAGATTTAATTGTAATAAAGTTTATTAATAAAATTTTTTCATTTTGCTAATTCGGGTGAAAATTTAGCTTAAGATATTTCACGAACTAATCGCACCAAAAAGATGAAATTTGGTTTGTGTACATGGATAGGCAAATAGAGTTTGTTAAATACATATAATTTTTTTTGGGGGAGGTAGGGCATGAAAATGGAGGCGTTCGGACTTTTTTACTATTTAAGTTGAAATCTTAAAATTCACACGGGAGGTAGTCCTAATAGACCGCTAGCAAGGTAAATGGAGGGAGTAAGGGATGATGATGGACGAGGGGGAAAAAGAAGAAATGCCGATTTTTATATATCAAAAACCGCTAATGGTCGAGAGCTGAAAATTGGTATTTAAGTAGAGCAATGGTAGTGGCACGTTCTAAAAATATTATAAAATATTTACTAGTGGTAGTATGGTACGGAGGTGAGGATATTTTTCCTATCTCTGGAATGGCATATGCTAGAAATATTAAACTTGGTTGATATATGTAGATTTACTAGAAAAGAAATTAAGTTAATCATTTTTTTTAAATATCTTTTGGAGTACGGAAGGCAGTGGCAAAAAATTATCAGTGAAAATGGGATACATTTTCACAAATTAGAAGTAAAAATATTTTTGTTGATTATAAATATCAAAAGGGATTTTCGATGTACGTTTTACAAACCCCTTACATACACTTCGGGGTTTTATTAAAAAATCCTGAAATTTGATTTTAGGTGATTACAATAATTAAAGCCCATAAAAGTAAGAAGCAATTTGCTACCTAATCAAACTGAAAAGATATGACGAAATTTGTGAAAACGTATACAAATCTATTACATCATTATATCTCCCACGTCTTTCGAAATATTGAACAAATTTATACGGGTTCTTCAGATAAATACCTAGAAAGCGTTTTCAGGATTTTTTTTAATTCGACCCTTAAGTCGGCGTAAATGGGTTTTACACATTTTCACGAATTCGGTCAGATTTCGAATTACTTTTTAATTCCACGGCCTTTTTATATATTCGTCTAAAAACCGTTTTCAAGATTTAATTCCTTTTCAACCTCTAAGGGCATAAAAGGTTGCTATACATTTTCACGAATACTGTCACATCTATTAGGAGTGAAAGACATCGAATTGGTTTCTAGTTCATCGGGCTTTCTATATATTTATCTACAAACTAATTTCAATATTTCTGGATATTCAACCACAAAGTGGGTGCAAGGGGGTTGAATACTTTTTCACGATTTTCGCTATATCTCTTAGGTTTGATGAGATATCAAACTGGCTCTTACTTATACATAGTTTTTATAATACATACCGTTTTCAGGATTTCGTGATACGTAGGTTGCTTAAGTTTTGAGATAGACAAATAAAAACAAATATTTATAATCAAAAATGGCTTCATTGTTTTTCAAAATATTCTCCTTGAAGATCAACACACTTTTGAATTTTTTCAACATTTCTTTGCACCAATCGACACGAGCTTTTTTTTGAGCGATTGTCAAATTATGAGGTATCCAACGCGAACAAATCTTTTTGACAGCCAAATGTTCATGCAACATTGAATGTATGCGAGTGCAACTAATACCCGGGAATGCCTCAATCTCACGGTATGTCACATGACGATCTTGCAATATCAGTTCACGCACAGTATCGATGTTTTCTGGCACAACTGCCGATTTTGGACGACCTTCACGAAATTCGTCCTGTAGCGAAGTGCGACTACGATTGAATTCAGAAAACCAGCGAAACACGGTGGCTCGAGATGGTGCTTCATCACCAAAAGTCGAAGCGAGTTGATCGGCACACTGCTGTTGGTTTAATCCACGTCGAAAGTCATAGAAAATCATCGCACGAAAATGTTCACGATTTAATTCCATTTTTCGACCAAGATGAATATTTCAAGTATCTGTAAACAACACAAATAGCACTCGTATGACAACACGTTCTGAGTACGTTCACCACTAAAAATGTCAAACTTTACGACGATAATGTCAAATTTGACGTATTCAGTGTTGCCATATCTCAAAACTGAAGTAGCAACCTACGTATTCAACCCCCAAGGTGGTGAAAGCATACGTTTTCACTAATTCCAACAAGTTTTTTTTATAGATCTGATGAGTTATTGAATTGATTTTTACTTTCCGGCAGTATAATCACTTGAAAGTTAATTTTAGGATTTTGGGATTTTCAACCTAAAGTGGGTGTATGGGGGTTGCAAATATTTTCACAATTTTCGCCATCCCATAAGTCCGATGAGATATAAAATTACCACTACGGGTATTTAAAGTAATCGCTTAAAAACCAATTTAATGTTTTTTTCGAAATTCTACCGCCAAGATGATGTAATAGATTTGTATACGTTTTCACAAATTTCGTCATATCTTTCCGGTTTTATTAGGCAGCATATTGTTTCTTACTTTTATGGGCTTTAATTGTAATGACCTAAAAACAAATTTCAGGATTTTTTAATAAAACCCCGAAGTGTATGTAAGGGGTTTACATACGTTTTGCATCGAAAAGCCCTTTTGATATTTATTATCGACAAAAATATTTTTACTTGTATTTTAGTGACAAAACAAGGTATTTATATTTATTTATATATTTCTGAAAAACTTGGTCTCAAAATAACCAATACTACATTTCGACTTTGACCGCTTCCCGGGGTATGACCTAAATACGTTGTTCATGTGTTAAATGTGGCAGTGGCGTAAGCATTCTATCGCATCCCCATTTTGACTGTTTCTCGACCTTTGACCAGAAAAATAATAAAGTTTCGCCGGAATATTGGCAGATTTTTTAAGTATAATATCAAGTTTTATTCATTGTACCAATAGTTTAATTAAAACCTAAAACGTTGGTTAAAGTTTATTATCTTTATACACAGTGTACATTTTTATATAGTTTAATTTTAATAAATTTCGCTCTCAAAAACAAATCTTAATCGTTGTACTGTTGATATTTAGTTCTGCTAACTAATGAGTTCGCTGACCACTACTCTAGGTCATTCTGGCCAAGGCTGGACAGATGGAAGT
The DNA here is from genome assembly GCA_951812415.1 of Beris morrisii. NCBI lineage: Eukaryota > Metazoa > Arthropoda > Insecta > Diptera > Stratiomyidae > Beris > Beris morrisii. The sequence goes on from OX638311.1 coordinate 26,146,130, forward strand.
CTAGGCAAATATTAACATCGAATAGGGGAAGATTGCTGTTACTCATCGCAATACTGAAGAGGCACTGCATGCTATGCGTATGGGGATTGCTGTTTCTGACGGGTAATGCCACAACCTGTATGCTGAGGAGGACAATACCCACAACCATGCGGATGCAAGGACGCGATTGAAGTGGGCAGTCTTTCTTTGACAATTTAGTGGATCTGAGGTTGATAGGGCATGACAAGCTTGCCAAGTTTATCGGGGATCTGGGATGTTTTGGCATTGGATAATTACCTACGAGGTTTCGAACGGATCGCTATGGGACTTGTTTTGGTGTCTAGTGTTCCCGGAGGCTCAACGTTGCGCACCTTCCAAAACTAAAATTAACTTCATGATATAAATAATAAGAATTACATACACAAAGAAAAATATCTGTAATAAATTCTACAAAACAGTGTAATGAATTCAAAAAAATATCGTTGCCATAAAATTTATTACAAATGTGGTGAAATTTGAACAAGTGTAGTACTATCGTAGTAAAATATCATGTAGTAAAATTTACTAAAAATGTAGTAACCTTGTTAAGGTAATAAAATTGACTATTATTGTAATTAAACTGAAAGAAAATATTCGAATTACAGTATGTAGTAAATTTCACTGAAGTAGTAGTGAATCTGTCGAATGTAGTACATTTCGTAAAGATAGCAATGAATTTTACTAAAAAAGTAGTGTGCTTAACGACGGTAATAGTAAGTTTGACTAATGTATATTTGACTAATGCGCTAGTGTTTTTGACTATGGAAGTAGTAAGTTTGCAGAAGTGTCACGACGCCAATTGATTGCTCATTACTTACTTCTTGAATTGAATTGAGTGACAGGGATTGTTTTTGTTTAATTTTTGTTTTATTGAAGTGTTTTTCGCGGTTTTTTTTTGTTTGCAAAAGTGCAGTTTTCAATAAACAGTGTTTTAAATATCATAAAGCGAACTGGTTATGAATTTTACTATAAGTAGTAATGAATTTTACAATACATGGTGATAAATTTCACTATAGTTGATAATGAAATTTGCTATACTTGGTAATTATTTTTACTACACTGGTAATACACTTTATTAAATTTTACTGCACTTGTTAATGAATTATACTCTGCGATTTAAAATATTTGTAATGAATTTTACAAATCTGTAATAAATTTAACAGCAACTCTTTACTACAGAATTTCATTACATATCATAGTTTTCATTACAGGTGTAATGGGTTGGAATTTCTTTGCATTTGTAATGGAAATCATTACATTTTTTGTTAGATTTCATTACACTTTTCTCTCTGTGTACTTAGTCATAAAATTCGATATTAAGTATTGATTTTTATTACCAGAATGTTTAACCAAATGTTTACTTAACGAATATAAATCAGTCGCTTCAATAAAAATAATTTATAACTTGGCAACGCAGCTTCATCTCAACTTAATTCTTTGGTTAGTCTATAAAACGCGTGTTGAGCATTTTAAATAAATAATACAAACGCTGACTGATAGCAATGGACTAAAATAAAAGCAAACATACCGAAAAACTACATAAACTAATAAAAATTTACAATATAAAAAACAACAACAATAAATAAGCAACAATACATAAAAAAAATTAATAGTAATAGTACGACTGCGACAGTCCACTGCCACCGCCTCAAGATAAATTAAAAAACGTGACAGTATTGTTGATTAAAAAAAAAAACTAAATACAAATTATAATTTTGTTTTAGAAAAATATCAGAGTAGTAAGTAGCCCAGCCGAAAAACCATAAGAAAAAAAAGATGTCTGGCTGCACAAAAAGAAAAAAACAACTCAAACTAGAAACACTTCCAACGCATTTTGTGCGTGTAGCCAATAAAAAAAAATTACGCACAATGAATGTCTGAGCGTTAAAAAAAAAATAAACATATTATATATATATTTGACTATTTCTTAAAGGTTTGCACAATTCTCAATATGCTAGCCAAGTTCAAGCTTTTTTCTAGTGTGTTGCTAGCTAGGAATTTGATATTTAGTTGCGTGCGCAAGTTTTTTTTTATTTTTTTTTTATTTTATATATACACGCATATATTTTTCACATTTTAGCATTCTTTTTGCATGGTACCACATTAGATGGCGTTGTAGGCCTATCGGACTAGAAAAACTTGCTTCAATAAAAAGCTTGCTAAGATAACTATGTACTTGGCAGCTCAGAGGCTAACTAGCTTTTTATTTCAGTTGATGGAGTTAGTTGTATAGTGAGATAGCCCCCTTCAGGAAAAAAAAACCAGCCGAATTTATTCAAGTTTTGATGATTGTATCGGTGCGTTTTACTAAAACTATCTTAGTATTTTGGCCGCCCGAAGATGTTTTGCAATTATTCTTGTGAGTATGTTAGGTATGTTAGGAAAAACGCATGATTAGAGGAGCGACTGAAATTCGACGGTCGTTCAAGGCGAAACTTTGAACCTCGCACATATACACTCCATTTTTTTTTATACATATAAAATCCCCGAGAGCTTTTTTCGGAATATAGTCTATAAAAAAAAAAAGATTTTGGGAACCCAAAAAAAAAAAAAACGACCATAGAGAAGTTTTCTAGCCTATCTGCATGACGTAATACAATATATCTGATAGACTGACTTTATTTTTCTATGCTCAATCTATGAAGGTCTTTCAAAAAAAAAAATTGTTTTTTTTTTCAAAGTTATGCGTATGGTTTGTAACTACATTTAATATTCCATCATGTGGTTAAAGTTTGGATAATTTGAATTCGTTAAGATAATCTGCTTTTTGTTGATTGTATATTGCAGCTGTTGATATTTGGAAGCTTACTTCAGTAGGCATATTTCTTAAGGCCTCCGGGAAAAGAATTATTTGTTTGAAAATCTGTTTGGCATTTGGCGATCTAATCGTAAAGACCAGTTTTCGAACGAAAATTATTGCACAATTATAAGTTTATGATTATGTGGCGAAAAAGTTAACTGGAAACAATTTTTTTTTTTTTTTAATATTATGCGTATTTTAGAACGTCCGCTTTTAAGAAACCTGACAAGTTTCTATCCCATTAAACATGAACCGTTTTTTATTAGACAATAATTTCTGAATCTGAAACAAAGCCTCTACGATATCTTAACAAGTTGCCATGTTTCTAATTGGTATTCGATCTGTTGTTTCTGTTTTATTTTCTTTTTTTGCAATATGCGTTTTTTCGAACACATTCACAAAAGACATCCCAAATTTAACAATGACTCAACGAGAAAGATCTAAGCCATGTGGCTAATTCCAAATTAGAAAAAAAAGCGACTAGTATAGAGCAAAGCTTTCTGCAGATCGAACTGTTTTTGATAAAAATGATAGCAATTATTTATTTATTTTATTCGTTTAGTTTTTCAGTTTTTTTTTTAATTTTCTAATAAAAAACCATACTGCAACCAAAGTAGATGAAATTCTTAAATTAATTAAAATTTAGCAGAATAAAGCCTTAGTTACAATGGATCCGATCCGATCCGGCAACCTCGGAGGAGAAAATTTTCTAGGCACAATGATTCCGTTCCGACATCCGTCAAAGTGACACTATCGAGGTGTAATTCATTTTCAGTTAGGTGAAAAGGTGGTGAAATTCAATAATTCACCTCTGAGCGTCGAAACGGATAGAAGCTGAACGTTGGTTAACTTTACTACTCCGTTTTGTGTCTCGGCTATTCGTTCCGTTGACTGGTACTAGTCGTTTCGAAATTCCCTTTAGATGTGTGTCGGATGGAGAAATTCAACACTGTCCGTTTTCTAGATCGGATCGGATCGGAACCATTATAACTGAGGCTTAAGGAGTGCGCATGTAGTTTGCTCTTTTTGAATGACTCTCGTTTAGTTACTCCTCGAAAGTGAAACACAATATCTTCCGTTTTCAATTTCATATCTGGAACTTTAGGTAAATCACCAAAGGTAAAATTTTACTATTTGAAGGACTTTAACATGTGGACTGCAGGTAAGTCTCACTCGATTTATAGCGTATTATTAATTCACTTTAACTGGAACCATTTAAAGTGTACAAAATTTCACACTTGAAGCGTTTAAAAATTGTTATATTATTTATTATTATTAAAAGTCCTTAAAAAACGTCTCCACGAGTGTTAGGTGGACACGTTTTTTAAGGACTTTTGTATGAAAGCCCTTCGATGAAATGAGGGGATTTCGATTAATGTCAAAACCAATCTTAACTTTTAGCTTAAAACAAATTCCTATAAAGTTTTGACTTCCAAGCACAACGATTTCTCAAGTTATAATGAGTTTTGAACGTTATGAACGCTACACGAACGTCTCAAATGATTTTCATCATATAAATTCCTCTATATGCCATTATTGAAAAATTTTGAAAAATTTCAAATTCCTAGCTTGAAGCGTTCAAAAGTTATCGGAAAATATTGCTGAACACGTGTTTTAATGACTTTTTGTAATGTCGCTACCCAGGCACGTGGGGGAGGGGGAGGTTTCAAATATGTCAAATATGTTCAACAACAACCATTTTCTACGAGATTTGAATCTGATGAATTTGCCGGCCAATCCAGTACATCATCGTCCCTGCAAGAAAGCGCTACCTTAATTCACTATCTAACACGTCTGCATCATACGATTTTCCCATAGGTATGCATCGTGGTTAATTTAGTAGCATTACAGGTAATATAGTAGTCAACTATCGGATATCGGTAACGAGGAGTGAAAAAGACGGCAATATTGAAGGAAAGAGGTGGAAAATCACACGCATGTACACCGATGCGAAGTATAAAAGTGGATTTTGTCTGAATATGGGAATATGTTTTAACTGAAAGATTAACCGTGAATGTTACTACAGAGCTACCAAAATTTTTTGATTGGTTCCACACAGTACAATTGCGACTTCGATGTTTTAGATCGTTGTCCTCTTGTAGTATCCAATTTAATTTTTTTCCTAATAAACCATCTTTGACCTTCTGGTGTATTTTGACCATTTGGAAGCGTTAAAATTGTCTTTAAAAATGTACAAGTAATTGTCAAATCTCCGTTCTGAAAAAGAGACCTAAACGTGCGACATTACCAAATATTTAGTAGTCCGCTGAATAAGCTATTTTGTGTTAGTACGCCAGGTAGAAATGACGTTCTTCCAATTCGTTCGTCCAAGCGAGTCTTTTTACGACGTGTCTTATGAACAGTAGTTGTTTCTGCACTGTGCTTAGAAATTTCACATCATGAATTTCGCGTATTCGAATAGTACTACAAGACACAATTAGAACTTTTTTGCTAAATATTGTTTGCCCTCCGCTTTCGTAGTCTTTCGCACAAGACCACGATGAATGAAGGTCGAAAGAATACTGACACTCTCTATACAAAGCGTTATTGGAAAAGAGTCACGTTACCTAGAAGCGTTTGATGGTGCATTTACACTCAGCGTTTGAGGCGAGCCTCTATCCCCACCAAAAAATCACCCAATCAGATGGCTTGTGGAGTCGGAAGAGTCTAACATTCTTCAACTTTTTCTCCGACGCACGCTTCCATATGTGTACACACATACAGTGAACTGTGGTACCACACAATTCGCAGCTCATCGTATTTCTGTCGTTTCGCACTTATAGGCAAGTTGCGCCGCAGAGGCATGTTGAGTGTAAATTGCTTTCGACACAGCAAAGAACACAACCGACGAAAACCGGTTTGCAATGGCCTGATGGGGGTAGAGGCTCGCCTCGAGGCGAGCATCAAGGGTGAGTGTAAATGCACCATGAATCTAACATCTACCGGTTTTCAGGAAGTAAGAGAGTTAGACCAAAAGTTGCGCATGATTGTACTCTTCGAGAATAGGAAAAACAATTTTTTTTTCAAATATACCAATGAGGGCGTTTGAACCCCAAAACCTCCCGTACGCACGGGCCTGTAGCCAGTGATGCCAATTTAATGCTTTCAGCGTTAAATTTGGTGCTCAAAATATCGTCTTAGCGGCCAAAAATTAGTTTTACCGCTTGCACTTTATTTGAATATGCCTGCGATTGATATGAAAAAATTAAATTTTAGTGCCTTTAAATTGGATATTAACGCTCAAAATTTCATATTTTAGTACTCAACCAAGAAAAATACTTGGCAACACTGCTGTAGCTACCCGAAAGGAATTTCGCTCACTAATAAACTCGAACTTAATTTTCACTCAAAACTAATTTGTACAAAATTTTGGTTGGTTTCGTGGCTAAAAGATTTCCTGAGTTATTTTGAGCTCCGTAAATTAAATTAGGACATTTTTACAGGACTTTTTTATGGCAGCTACATCAATCCGGGAACATAAAATAATATTATACATAACTTTTTTTCGTCCCAGGGTCTATGCGTTACAAACTTTTCGGGCTGGATTAAACTTATAATACTCTATGATTTCATGTAGATTATAAAAAATTTTGTATTTTATTTTAATTTTATATATATTTTTAAACACATTAATAAAAACTCACCTTAAGACTCGTGACTGCTACACTTTTATCGCCAAATTACGTTAAACTTCCAGTAGATCCGTGTTTTTGTATTTCCGTATGTTTTGCTTTCACGCTTTTTTTATGATTAATATTTTATTTTAACTTATTAGAAATTGATTTTTATTTCATTGATTTCCAAATGTATAATTTTGAAGGTGATTTTCTTTATTATGTATACTTTACATTCAAACAATTAATTTTTTTTTTTTATGAAATATTAAATTTTGTCAAAATATTGAAAACTTGATCTGTTATCTTTTTTATATATAATTTGTGTTTCTTTTTCTTCTGTTTTTTGTCAAATGTAGAAGAAAAAAATAAAGAGTAAAAATTTTTAAGCCCAAACAATCACCTTTTTATGAATTTTGAAAGAATTTTAAATTTTGATAATTTTTTTTATTAAATTTATGTAATTATATATTTTTTTAAACACTTTCAATCCATTTTTTATGGAGTGTTTTTGTTGTTGTTGGGATTCTTCGGTTGTCGTTGAAGCAACATTTATTAATTTGAATTTTCACTTAATTTTCACTTTTTTCTTAGCTTGATTTGTTGATTATAAAATTATTATTTCATGGTGAATCAAGGGAAACAAAAGTCTTGTGTCTTTTTCATTGTCACCAAAAAATTCGGTGAATGGTTTTCTTTATATATATTTTTAACTTTTTGTCCGTTTTAGATATTTCGAAGGATTTTTTTTTGTTATACGAATTTCAATCTACACTTCTACTCACACAAAGTCTCTAGTAGAATTTTTAGCGAAAACATGTTTACCTTTAAAATAGAAATGAGAAAAGATTTGTTATAGCATAATTTTGATATGGAAATTTTTTAGGAGAACACTATTTTGCCAAAGATGATATTGTCTCTTCGAAATTTTTGTGCTCAATATACGGCAAATCTATAAAATGGGAATAAAGTGCTTAGCTAAAATTTAAAAAAAAAAACAAATTGACTTATTAACTAAACATCGAATTTTAAAAGAAAAAAATTAAATTATATTTTCTATTAGAACTCGGGCTACAAATCGTAAAATAGTACAAATCCCACTTAACACTATTTTTATGAAAATCAAATCCATGTCCCCGAGACTCTAAATAAATAATTTGATGTACACATATTCATTGAATCTATTAAATAAAAATAATATTAAATTGTAATGAACGCATGACGAGACGATCTACTCATCACTGTTTCAGCTAATTTCGCCTGACTGAGAAACTTCGCTCAAACAGATCCATTATTAAGGATCTGTTTGATATTTTATTTCTGAAAATTATTTTTTTAATCTAACCTCAGATTAAGGTAGCTTTGTTTTTAAGTTATGATTGTAGTAAGAGGATGGCTATACAAAAAAAATACGTTCGCAGGGTTCGCGGACTGAGAAGACAATATTTTTCTATTTGAGAATATTATTTGGCAGTTGCGGAAGATGCGATTAACGCGCTCACTATAACAGGTGTTGCGATAAGAGGCGCGCGATGCGATTGGAACTACGAACGCGTCGCTCTCACTGTACTCCACCTTTAAAGTATTACCATGTCGCATGAACACCAACTTTTGCTTCCTAGTGATTTCATAACGTCAGAAATGATCTATACAACGAATGTTTGTACATCAATCAAATATTTTCGTTTTATTTTTCGATTTGAAGAAAGAATTACCCACTCGCCTAGTAACAGAAAAAATAGACTCTGAGAATTTCGGAAAGCCAATTAAGATTTTCATTACAAGTTCAATCCATTCGTCCATAAGTTCAAAAATCTAAATTTACTCATTTCGCGATATGATAACTAATTTACTTAAAGAAAAACATAGCTATGTTTAATTTTGTATACGCCTTGAGTCAGCATCAAAACGAATTTCTTATCGACAATTTTTTTAGTCACATACAATGCATATTCATATTTTCTACAGAGCTTATTGCTATTATAGACTTGAGGGCATTGCAGGACGCAATATCATTTTAGTGAAAATGAGTCATCACAAACATAACATGCTCCAAATCTCAGTAGCCTAACCTGCAGCATTAAAGCGCACTGTTTGTTTTTGTCTCGGTTTTAGAAATTTGACTTGTATCTAGCTCTAACTTTCGTCTAGTTTCCAGTATTACAACTTTATCGCATAATATGTACATCCCCTTGGTAATGCACTATTTAAAAAAAAGGATTGAAGACGCTATTAAATTTGGTTCACCCCATATACGTGCATATCTTAATGTAAAAATATTGACAGGGAAAATTTTTCCTTCATAGTTTTCTACTTCACTATGTTGATATAAATGTGCAAAATCCTTTAAATATTTCATCACTTATCATAATATCTACAAATTCTCGTAAATAAGGAAAACTATAAAAATTTAAAAAAAAATTAAATCTTAATAAATTTAATTGAGATTTTATTTTATTGCCACTTATATACGTTTCTGTATACTGTTTCAATAACATCACAATTACGAAACATTGTAATTATTAAAAATAAAAAGTCTCACTAAGTATTCATCAAGGCTGAGTTGCAATTTGAAAACATCACTGTTTAAGTGCATCTAAGATTTGCGCATCAAAATTTTAAATCACACCAAAATTTGGTAAAACCTAGTACTCGTATCTCAAGCAAGACAAATGCACTTCTAATATTTGCGTTGCTTATTATTTTTATTACGTGACAGAATATCGCAGTCTGTTTATATTTTCAATATCCGCGATAATTTAATACGAGTTTTACTGCAATTTTATTGTCAGTAGTTCGGATAGCTTAATGAGAGGTTAAAGCTGTACATTTTTTTGCCTTTTCATTGAAAACAATTTATGTAATATTATGGTATATAAAAAAACATTTCGAGTATATTTTGGTGTGTATCTTAAAATTAAATTGAAATTTGATTCCGCATTGTTCAAATTTATTTCGTATGGCTTTCAATGTGGGATTTCCCGGTAGCATGCAAGTCAATTATTCCAAGAGTTGTGGGTTCGAATTCCACTTATGGGACTTTTCTTTACTTTTCAACAATTCCGTTTATAATTGAATCCAAAAATGTTTCAGTACTGGTTTACTGACATGACATCAGCGAAAACACATGTGACTGGACTAGAGTAACTGCATGCGCACTATCATATCTAGAGTGTGGTTAATACGTCATATTTGCAACATTTGGAGGGCTTAATTGGAAAATTCGTGGTGTGAAGTAAAATTCGGAGGTACTAAATTTGTTAAAACTAGGAGTTTTAGGCATATAATAACGTTCTGTAAATATCGACCCCGTGATCATGCAAATGCAAATTAAAATTTACTTCCTTAAGCTGGGAAGATGAGAATATTGGAGAAACTGTTGGAACCTATTAGCACTGATGCTACCCTATTGAAAAGGGTAGCGTGGTATATCATCCCAGAGGTCATATATTCACCTGTCCTGCGCTTTTTCTTATACCCAGTTAATAACTCACCCTGACCGAGAATTGTTCGATTGGCTAACAACCTACAACGCAATAAGAAAGAATCTTCGAGAGGAAACTCAGATCTCACCCTGACCAGGGATTGGATAATAGGCTAACTACCTACCAGTGGCGGATCGTACTTTTCTTAGCAAATGAGGCTGTGAATTGGAATATTAAAACATAACTTTGTCGGACTAAAACTATATGAGTAAGGACGTCGGTTTACTGCGATAAGGCATTAAGTAACATTTTCAAAACAAAAAATCACTAGTAACTTGATGACATTTTCCTCTGTAAAATGGTGAGGCCCAGCCTCACTAGCCTCATGTGACGAGCCGCCACTGCTAACTACCACGTAATAGAAACAATGTTGAGGGTCTTCGATAGAAAAATCAGATTGGACGAAGGCTATGTCTTAAATACTATCGGAGAAATATCAGGCCAAAACATGATTTGGGCCATAGCGCCATCGATGAACAGTTCATAAATCTAGCCCCTTTCAAGGAGTGAATTGACGACGAAACTGTTTTATCTCCGTATGAAGTGAAGGACTGACCTAGACCTAGTTAAGTTTTTAATTTCGTTAAGGAATCGAATCAGCTACGGTGAAAAGAAGGTGCGTCGTAGCTTTTAAATTAAATCCTTGCGAAAAGAGCCTCGATCTAGTTAATCCCCGAAGTTTGTAGGAAATGAAATTAACATGGAAAAAGGAAGAATAGTCCTTAAAGATTTTACTAGGACGAATATACATGGACTGTGAACTTCATCAAAGACCAGTACAAAAACGTTTAAGAATATGCAATGAGTCTCTTAATTGGCTGTTACCCTCGTCACGTCAATTTTATTCTTAGCAATTAGTCTATTGCTCCGCTTATTAAAGCCTGAAAGGTGTAGTTTATTTTCACGGTTTATTTTCGCTAATTTTAAAGTCGGGCTGCAAAGTTTTTATGAACAGAGAACAGCATGCGCTACAGCATCGGATTCTATTTAGCGAAAAATCTAGCAACATCATCACTAAAAGAAACAGCTAAGTGCTACACGTAAGAACTGATGATAAAGATTATTCCTTAGCACTTTCTGTAGTACTACTTCCAAAAACAATTTTTTCTTTGGACTACGGGTTATACACGTCCAAGAGAATGACTGCTTAGATGGGATTCGATTCCATGACAACCCTTAAAAATACACTAATGCACGGAGCCAATAGGCTACCAAGACCCACTATATAAACGATCTTAAATTGTTTAGTTTGTTTTCACTTTAATTTAAGAATGTGTTATCTAGGAAGCCAAAAATTGTACATCATGGTTTTTCCTGTTGATAAAGATATTGAGGTATGAAATAAATTGATCCTTATTCAGTGCAGAGCAGGTTAGTAACTCGGGAAAACAACAACAAAGTTAAAAGTAATCACGCAACTTGCGAAAGGGGTGTACCTATCTAATCTACTTTCGAGAGAATACAGAATTTAACTCATAGAATGCGCCGCTCGACATTACTTCGCGAGTTCATCATCAGCTGAGTGTGACGCATCAGACAAAAAATAATAAAAACATTAATTCATCGGATATCGAAATTGTTTCAGTTGGGCTGATTGTATTATTAGAGGTAATCTAACATATCAGTAATCCGTTAATAAGTATTGTTTTTCGCGTGTATAGCCTCAACGCCATCTAGATGTAAAAGGTAGAACATGCTGGTCTACGTCTCTATATTGTTTTTCTGTACTCTCTTTGCAGCGAGTCCCTTCAGTTCGACACAACCTGCAACTGCTCTGCAGCATCCACTGAGTTGAATCTTTTCAAAAATATATTTTAAATACGCGACTATAATTGATCCCATAATAAGGCTCTATCCAGCAAATCTTTTGTGTGGCCAGTAATATTTCCAAAAATTACCATATAAAAGAAATATTTAAATAACTGATGTAATAAAAGTGATTAAGATTCTGATCAATTCGAAATATATGTAGAGACGTCATCGGAAAGAACCACTAGAGAATTCTTCGTAAGCTCAGTACCGGTTTGGAAAGAAGAAAGGTAGGGATAGATGTTTTGCAATCCAGTTTATATTTCTTTTTCAAACGATTTCTTAGTTTCTTGTTAACTTCGATAGAATTCAATAAGCCCTCTAGTTCGGTCGTGAATCCCATATATAAATTAGACGGTATTCCTAAAAAATAAGTCTTTATCACTAACTAATTCTGAAAGGACTAAAATTCAGAATAAGTTCGTGAATGCATTTAATGACAGCCTAACTTCGATAGACCTTCGAAATCGATCCTTTCCGTACTTTAGTCGCAATGAAAAGCAGCTGATTCGAGATTTAAGATTTTTACTAGGAGTTCCATATAAAAACTAAAATCTATATCCAACCTTAAGCATGAAAAAGTAAAGTATCGCCATTTTTGAATTAGTGTAGCCAACGAGCACTGTCATGATTTAAAACTTAAACATTCTCGAATTCACTAAGCATTAACCTTGCGAACGAGGACATCTAGTAGGAAGAAAATTCGTCACAATAACGAATTGAACTTGGCCCTAGAAAAGATTTGATTGGATTTTGCATCACCAGTCAAACCTGAGGGATTGACATCAAGGTGGATTGGTTGGTTGGTTGACGTGGTGGCCTGGCCCAATTAGCACAGGAAGCGCCGTTTTGATACCACAACTCGTTTAACCTGGTCGTTGAGGGCTGATGAAGTAGATACATAGTTTTACAGAGACCTCAATGGATTATCATATCCATCCAGAGCAGTTCAAGAAGGCAATCAGTTCTCCTATCTTGTTTTTCGCGATCTCATCAAGGTGGTTATTGAAGAAGGGTTTGCCTAGTGCGCGAAGTCTGGCTCTAGCTAGGGCGGGACACTCGCAAAGAAGATGGATTAATAACGTTTATTTTGAAGATATTCAATTTGTGGTATCCCGATCGACGGCTAAAAAACATCCATGTCAAAAAAGGCGTTGTTTGAAAATTCAACTTCCATCGCAAAATAGTGAAAAACGTATCTTAAAATGCAGTATCTTGTCTTATTTCGTATAAGCTGCTGAAAAATTCAGTAATTCAACATAGTTGTAGTATCCAGAGAAAGCAGAAAGTGCTCCTCCGCGAGACACGAGCCTGAATTTCAGCCAACATCTGGTTCGAAGACTTATAAAGTCATAGTCACAAATCGTTCAAAAACCATTGGTATTAGAGGCACTGCTCCCATTTTAAACATCGTTTAACTCAATTTACCAAGAATAATAAACCCATAGGCAAGATTCCGTTTTCAGTCCTTTTAGATTTAGCTGGATTGGCTATGGGTATATTGTACAGATCTCATTCAATAGTGAGTCGCGTCATCCAAGTATCTTTCAAATTAATACACCATATTTGAATCTTGAATGTGGTCTACATGGCCACCGAAAGTCTCTATGCTCTTGAAGTAGACGTTAGTTCCGTAAAGAGGATTTGGTGAGGTGCAATGTTGAAGAATTCTCTCTTCCACTTCTTCGTCAAAACAGCTCATGTTATAAACATTAAGACACGATGCTTCTTCGCAGCAGTGTTCTGTAAGCTAAGAACACCAATTGTTGTGCAGAAATTAAAAAAAAAATCCATTTTCAGAACAGTAGTTGGTTTTGTTGAATGCATCCATTTTTCCATCACGCTTTTGAAAAATTGTAGTTTCGCACCACACGATTTCTGGTATATCCCTACATATTTAGACTCTTAAAACAGTAAAGTTGATTTGGTTCCTTCTATCACGAAAGCCTCCATTGGGCATATTATTGACGTCCTCTAATTTCTCTACAGCTCTGTAAGGACTATGTTGACGGACGAAACACAGAATATCTTCAAGAGGATTGGTTAACAATGTTGGTTGTTCCATCAAATCGTATTGAAATGTCGCTGGGAATTTAGTCTTCGTCATCGCAAAAAATTTGCATTATCATGCCCTCTGAGAGACTAATCCGATGAAGAGACTAATCAGGGGAAGCCTTTTTCTGTACTGTCAGAACGTCCACTAAGATTTTAGTACAATCTCGCCATAGTTTCATCATGTAAGCATATCTTCCAGAACAGATTAGTTCCGTACAGTCACTTGCTTGCGCAAGGGTTTTTATGCTCATGTTCCAGATTATATCCGTTGCACTTTGCCATCACAAAATCAAAATCAGGATTTCGAGTATATTCTAAATCCTTTCGGGTATTACCTCACAACATCACTTTCCCATTTTTATCACTTTGGGATTAACGTTAGGCATTTTTTGTCAAAATGAAAACCTATTTCCGGGTTGATTTTTTTTAAGCCTTTTTAACTTAACATCACCACTCCATTACATTTGTTTTGGTATATACATAGTTAGGAAATTTTTTGTCAAAATCAAAACTGTGCTATCTTAAGTTGGGGCAATCGTTCTTCACTTTTTCCTTTTGGTCGGCTTTTGTCTGACTAGTAGATTCTACTATTTCCACATTACGAATTGCCAAATTTTCCCAATTCTATAGTTATCTCTTAAAATTAAGTTTTTTAAGTGCGATTTTAAAAACATCCAATAAATCAAAGAAATCAAAACCTCAAAAAAATAATACTATAATTATCCACGTATTTATATTTATTAATTCTAATAAATTAGCACACCTACGAAATCAAGAATTAAATAAATTAAAAAAAAGCAAAAATACAAAAAAAAAACTAATTTTCCCGCGCAAGATTATTTTTAGAAAATTCAAAAATATATAATAGTAAAGTACCCGTCTATAGGCCTATCATCGTTTTTATAGTATCTCACACAAGTGTAAAAAACAAAATTTGTGTAATTGTACAAAAACTGAATAAAGTAGATAAATAAAACGTTTGGATATTTACAAAATTGAGTTTAGTTTGAAAGCTCTTAGACGCAGATATTTTGTAGTAGTTCCTTTTCGAATAGCCGAGTAAATTTCCATACCAAAAATTTCAAATTTACAAATTACAATCCTTGGCAAAATAGTGTGGTTTCATAAACATTAAAAATAGACACTCGATATTTTTAGCACTAAATAAAGATTCTTTTGTGGAATTTTCTTTTTGCACTGCACTCATAATTTTTTTTTCTTATTTTTCAAATTTGAATTTCTATGCACTTTTGAATTTTGAACTTTTGACGGTGCACATTTCAACACATGGAAATAAATACACAGTTTGCACTTTATTTTTTGGCAAATGGTATTTTGCAAACGATATTTAAATTTTTTAGATTTGTCATGAACTGCATGTTGCGCACTTAGTTAGGCACTTAAAATGTTAAGTAACTGACGGAACACTTTGAAACTATGTTTCACAGTCCATATTAAAATTTTTGCAATGACGAAAGTGTTTTATTCAAATTAAAAAGATTTTTTTTTTTAAGGATTTTTTATTTTGTAATAATTTCTCACAATGTCACAGTAAACAAATCGATCACTTTTATATTCGGAATGATTTTTTCAACAAACAACTGAATTTGATAACACAAAACACACTGCGCCGAATAATAGATACGAATTATTTCCAAGTGCAATAATTATGACCGCGTTCGATGATACGCGAAATTAAATGAAGTGCAAAAATAAACCGGGTAAATGATAAATGTTAACTCTTTTTTTGTTGCAAAAATGAATGTAATATATAAAACAATGCACACCGTGTATGTAATTTTATTGCATATATATTTGAAATTTCAAAATATATGTAAGGTAGAATTTTCTTTTATTTTTAAGGATTTTTTTAAAGAAAATGATAACAAATGTGAATGAAAATAATAGATATATAATATTATTTATTATTATTATTTTTTTTTGTTATTATTCAAGTGCACGCTCCAAGCACCTCCAAAACCTAGGGCCGAATAGACAAACATGAATTTAGAGAGCTGCGTTTTTGGCCCAGCACTGCCGAAAATGCGATAGACTAAGATGGGGCGATAGCATAAAATGCGTGTGAATGAAATACATACATCCATAGCACTATATTCACTCAAGATCTACTATATACAATATAGAAATTCGGTGGTACGAATTTCCCGAAAAACGAGAGAGAGTAGTTGAATTTCAGTCCGTATACAATTTTGTCGAAGAGTAGAGGAGCCATAGAATACAGGAAAAAAGAAACGAAAATAATCGAAGAAAAAAAAGCAGCAAAAACGGCAGCACAAAGTGAAGAAGAATTACAAGGGGAACACAAAAGCAGCAGTGGCAGCAAGAAAAGCAGCAACAACACAAACCACCATCAAACCCCATCCCAAAAATCTACGTGTAAATATACGAAAAAAAGCTCAACATAAAATCCATATAACTGTGTTTGTAATTTTGTCATCTGAAAAACATCTCTTCCAATGCCTGCCCCGGTACCCCCCCTAAAAAAGCATAGAAAAAAAATTAACTCAAAAAACCCATCAACGCAGCAGCAGCAGCAGCAGTACTGCCAACAACGGCAGCAACAACAAAATTATTTGACAACAATACATAAGCGGGCCTATGCTTTTTGCATGCTGCCAAAGCAAAATCCAACCGAAATTCGCCAGAAAGAGAAGAGCGATAATAGCCCACTCGGGGTTGGTGTAGCCAGTGTAAATGCATGCAACTTCAGCAACTCCAAAAGCCGAAACTGCGAGCAGCTAATACCGCGCGGTCCGCGCGCGCAAAAATAACCCAAAAACATCGTGCAACACGCACTCACACATGTTTGCCCTCCGCATCTAACCCTACCAGAATAAAAACAACCAACAACAACCTACCAAACCATATCAAGAGCGAACCCCACAAAAAGAAACGAGAGAAAAAAAAACGAACAGCGAAAAGCAACAAAACAACTTCCAAAATTTCAATGCCAAAAATTTCGACAAATGGTCCACCAATACACCTGCACTTGTACCCCCTTTGAAATGCTGATGAGTTGCGTTGCGCATGCATATGGCATTTGCAGAAAACACACACCGCGTGCATGTAGTTGTAGTGGGCCGCATGGGAGGCAAATGCATAAAAGCTAAACTCACTGTTCAAAAAGCTCTTGAAAGAGCATTCGCGTTCGCGCGCTCTCTCTCTTCGTATGGCAGTACGAAAACAAAACACTAAACGTCTTTTATGTGTGCCGTGCCGGCTGTTTTTGTTCGTTTCGCTCGCTGTACTTTGCTTATGCAGAAACAAGTTACTCGCGGCAGTTCCCCTTGCATTTCATTTCTTCATTAGTCGGCAGTCGGCACAGTGGGTAGAGGTGTGGAGCGAGCGTTCAATGAAGTAACGACGCGATAAGATTGCACAGTGTGGATTGCCGAGGCATGTGAGCCTCCGTTCACTTCACTATCAAGTGCGTGCGATTCGTTCTTCAGAGCGGTAAGGTAGGGTAAGCGTTTTTTTTTGGCAATTAGTTTTTTTTCAGTTGTTTTACCGGATTAGAACAGTAAGGTAGGTACCATACATGCTATGTTTATATTTCTTGTTTTTATTTTATTGTCTTCTTGAATTTAAGATTGAGGAGAGGTAGTAGATTAATTAATGGATCGGTATATGATCTCCAAATATAAACATATTAATCATAATAACTTCATTGCTTCTAGAGATGCGGGGAAATTCTCACCTCTGTAATAATACCAAGGAACAACTGAAAATACCAAGGAACAACTGGAAATACCAAGGAACAACTGGAAATACCAAGGAACAACTGGAAATACCAAGGAACAACTGGAAATACCAAGGAACAGCTGGAAATACCAAGGAACAACTGGAAATACCAAGGAACAACTGGAAATACCAAGGAACAACTGGAAATGCCAAGGAACAACTGGACATACCAAGGCACAACTGGAAATGCCAAGGAGCAACTGGACATACCAAGGAAGAACTGGAAATACCAAGGAACAGCTGGACATATCACAGAACAACTGGAAATGCCAAGGAACAACTGGACATACCAAGGAACAACTGGAAATGCCAAGGAACAACTGGAAATACCAAGGAACAACTGGAAACGCCAAGGAACAACTGGACATACCAAGGAACAACTGGAAATGCCAAGGAATAACAGGACGTACCAAGGAACAACTGGAAATGCCAAGGAACAACTGGACATACCAAGAAACAACTGGAAATACCAAGGAACAACTGGAAATACCAAGGAACAACTGGACATACCAAGGAACAACTGCAAATACCACTGCTTCAACCCTGAACTCTTAAACAATAGTTCTTTGTGGGCTAAGGATGAATTTCGATGCACTTTAATTTCGATCCGGTTTCTTCAATATATTAGGTTGATAAAGACCAGCGCACACTGATTTTATTATTATAGTAAGCTAAGCAGCACCAACTTCCTTCCTAAAGTGAAAGATATAGTATTTACTTGACATATTTACTCACTTAGAATAGACTCACTTTTAAGAACTTCGTATAAAATGGACACTCACTTACAGTGGACAAGTACCGATGTTACCGTCGAGACCATTATAACCAAGGACTTCCGTACATTAGGCATGACTTATGAAATCAAAAGTTTAAAACATAATTTTCAAACCAAGCGAACTTGTAAACAGGAAATTTAATCAACACACAGAAAGCAATATTCAACAATTTATAAGCGTCTTACGTAGTGACCACGTACAAACTACTTTAAATTATTAAGTTAAAACCACGGATATGCATGAATTCAACACATTGAATGCATGTTCCATTATATCGCCAACGTAAAAGGACTGATCGGTCAAGTAAAGGTTCCTTATATTCTTCTATGGAATGCAAATCAACATCAGATCAGAAATTGTGGATGAACCAGAATTTAAGTCAATCTACCATATGAATGGGTTCATGCTAAGAGGTCATCAGTCCAGTTTTTATCGGAATTGCGATTTCACTAGTTTGGAATTCTTGGAGGTCCGGCACATCTTATCATTAATTTATACAGTAGTATATCTACATATAGGTATTAAGTTTCAACTTTCTAGCATAAGACGTTTCTGAGATATGAAAAACCACCCCCAACCCTGTACCTTGCTACCGCTATCAAAAATTTGTCTGGAATGTCTCTATAGTAGCTCTACGAGTATATATGTAGATGGCAATTTTTAGCTTTCTATCTTTTGCGACTTTCGAGAAATAAAAATCAGAATTTTTTCATTTCCAGCCACTCCCACCATACACCCACACCGGTAGAGGTCTACTAGTACTAACTCCTGTAAAATTTTCAAGATTATATCTAGTACGGTTCTTGAGATATTAAAATTTATTTTTTTGAAAAATGGCTCTCCCCAACTTTCGCTCTTCACCACGCCTCTTAAAAATTTTATATTCAGTAGACTCGACTTATAATTCCATATACACAAACCAATTTTTATCTTCCTGGTACAATTGAGTCGGAAGATATGGTAATGCAAAGATATCCACCCCCACCCCTACACCTTACAACCCCCCCTTAAAAATGTTAACCCTTTTCCAATCTCCTAGTATTTCTTAAGTTAACCACAAAGTGCCAACCGTCTGACATTATTCATTCAGAAGATATGGATTTTAGAATGATCAGTAAGCCTACCACGTTATTCTGGCTAACTCGATCCATGCTAAAAGGGCATCAGTCCACGGGTTTCAAAAATTCGACAAAATTCGCGCGGCATAGATAAATTTATAAAATATAATTATATGAGTTATAAATAACCTCTTTTATTGATATTGCCGTTCTTTTCACGAATGATAAATCATTGGAAATCCTGGATCACTCGAAGAATTCATTGCTAACTTTTGTATTCCGCCATTAATTTCTAAGGCAAAAATTCCATTTAAATTTGCACCTAATTCCATAAAGAAAATATTGTAAATCGTAACAATTAACCTAAGACGAGTTCAGACTGTATGATCTTCCCATTTCGCCTGTTTTTATTTAACGTTATTTCTCGCTTGACTTTATTCTCTTCCATTCACGACTTTTAAGGGACTGATGAATTTGTTTTAGTTTCTATCATTTCCTTCCAACAGAGTAGCTATTTTTACGTTTGTAATATGCACATAAATAATTATTCGCTTCGTATGCCGAAGAAATTCTTCAATGTAAGGTTGACGAGTTTTTATCATATCAATGAAAAAAATGCGGGTCGTCTAAAAGTCGACTTGGCAAAATGTTGGTACTATGATACGTTCTCTGATGAATAAGATACCACCGACTCGTTAGAAAAGCAATGGTTTTCAGTCAAAATTTTTCACCTGACATTCTTTTAATGGCTGGAATTACTTCGAAAAGAAAAACATTAGCCCGAAAAACCAAAAAATTCTGTCGTGCTGAGTTGAGTATTTCTGGGTGAGGAATGCAAACTTTGTAGCCAATCATTTTATTTTTTTAGTTCCTGCTCATATCCCTCAGTTTTGCTAAAGGACTCAAAATCATTGAATAGAAATTCAAATTTTTGACGCCATAGTCAGATGATAAATTGATAAATAGTAAAGAATATTTTTCACATCGATGAAAACGCTATTCGATATTTCGAAATTTAGTTGCCAAAATTTGACGGTGCCATTACAATTAGCGATTATAAATTATTCGATTTGCAGAAAATTCATAATGAGATATCATCTAATTTAAATATTTTCTGGACATATGTCAATTCTTAGAGAAGGGAGAATTTACTGGCAGCTGTAATGCTTCTAAATGATGTAATTGCCAAAGATACTGATGGCATTGCAGATTTGATCTCCAAAAAATTCTAATTTTTTTATGACTTCGTCAATTCAAACAGCAATACTGTGTTCGCTAGAGCCAATCACAATTCTCATATGAAAGTGATCAAAAAGGAATTATTAGGGGAACTGCATAGATTTCAAAACCTTAGTACTTCTAAGAGGTACGGCACTGACCATTTACTGCCAATTTTTTGAAAAAGTAAAATCTTTAAGCTCAAGAAAGTTCATTTCACTGTGCTTCGAATTTCAGTTACATGCTTATCATTTTAACACCAGGTATGTTGGGACGAATCTTCTTTTATTTCTCAAGCAGATTTCGATTAAGTTTTGTATAAGAAATTTTGGCAGGCTAAAAGTTGTTAAATAAGAAAATTGTTAGTGCAGAAATGATACCAAATCTTTTCTACTGTCAACTAGATTTATAGAACTTAGTCTTCACAAGGCATTGTTCCGGTACCCTAATTCCCTATACACACAAAATATCCTTTTTCTTTTCTTCTATCCTTTATTTATTTATAACATTAAAAATATAAAGACGCATTTCCATTTCATACCGTTAAACAATTTCTAGAAATTTCCAAAAATTATAATTTAATAAAAATAGTCGGTTGCGGATTTAAGGTATGAACTACAAAAAAGTTACATAAATTTCTGTTTCAGAAGAGTTTTTTGTTACCTCAGAGGTCCCTCAAGGTTCCCATCTGGGACATTTACTATTTGTACCATTGACTATTAATCAGGTAATCAGTGATGTCGAATGCTTTGCGGATTACCCAAAAATTTATAAATCTATTAATGACTGCCTGATGTAAGGATACCGACCTTATCTAATGTTTAGGCTATTAAAGATCTTGGCATTTGGTTGATGATTCCTTCGCGTTCAAGCAGCGTTGTGCAGATATATAGGTAATTTAGCTTGACAAATGTTCGCCCTTCTTTTGGGATTAAGAAAAAATATTCAAATATCTTCAGAGTGAACCACCTTTATTGCTGCTTAATCCGTACTTAACTAGAATATCTATGACATATTTGGAATACTTACTCGTATTTTGGTGTTCAACAAATCAATACAATTCAACATAAATTTTTATATAAATATAAATTACGATAATCTTCAGTTTTCCCTGAAAATTTCCACTATATCTAGCGATAGATAACAAGTTAAATGAATTTTACTTTATTATTTTTTAATAATAAAGTATTGTGATCGACCTGAAATTTCAAAAAAGTTTGCTACCCTGAAATTTTGTATTTACATGTTTTAGGACTAGTAAACACCAAAAAAGCAAAAAAAAAAAAATGTCCGTCTGTCCGCCGTAGACGCCGTACGCCGTCCGCCGTACGCCGTAATCAAAATCGTTTAAAGGCGCGTAGCTCCCAAACCCGTTGAGATATTAAATTGAAATTTAATTGGTGGGTAGATTGGGTGCATCCCTACGACTGGTATATTTTCGAGGGATGGGGGTAGAAGGGGAGAGGAGAGGGGAGCGTTTTAGACGAAAAATTTTGGTTTATAGATCTCAATAACCACTTATGCTAGGAGGCTGAAACTTGGCACTTATGTAGTACTATGATAATGGATTCAATTGCAAAAAAATGGTCGATATTGGTTAAGGGGTGTGGAAGTGGGGGGGAAAACAATGAGTCTTTAACGCATGAAAGCCGGGATTGAAACATTCTAAAATCGATATCTCCTGAACAATTGATGTCAGAAGATTGAAACTTTGTTGTTATCCTTAGGGATACTTCAAGATTAGACAAGGGCTATAATTTTTTAGAGGGGAGGTGGGGTGTGGGGGTGGGGGGTGAAAAACTTTGGATTACAATATCTTCCGAACCAATTACACCAGGAAGATAAAATTTAGTTTCTGTATATGGCATCACAAGAGGAGTCTACTAAAACTAAATTTTTTGAGGGGGGAGGTGGAGGACGAAAGTGGGGGGATAGCAATTTCTCAAAAAATGTAATTTTTATATCTCAGAAACCGTATCAGATATGATCTTGAAAATTTTACAGGAGTTGGGGTCGGTAAACTTCTAGTAGGGAAAAAAATTTTGGTGGTGTGGGTGTTGGTGGTAATGGTGAAAGGGGGTAGAAAGGAAAACATTCTGATTTTTATTTCTCAAAAACCATAATGAATAGAAAGCTAAAAATTTATGACTATATAGAGCCACTATGGAGACATACTAGAAAAATTTTTGATAGGGGTATCAAGGTACGCGGGAGAGGGGTGGTTTTTTATATCTCAGAAACGGCTTATGCTGGAAAATTGAAACTTAGTACGTATATGTAGATGTGCTATTAGAGTAATTAAAGCAAAAAAAAAGTTCAGATTTTTATTGGCGTTCAGAGGTTGAGTAAAAAAAATGTCCGTGAATCCACATTTTCACAAATTACGTTAAAACTTTTAGACATGTCGAGCTATCAAAGCAATTTTCCTTCTGCGGGCTATTTATATAAGCGCCTAGTAACGGTCTTCAAAATTTTTTAATATCCAACCCCTAAGGGGGTGTAAAGTGGTTGTGTACATATTCACGAATTCTGATATATTCCTAAGGTATATTGAGATTTGGAGTTCACTTTTACTTCTATAAGCTTTAAACGTAGTCTGGGAAACCCCGATTTAAGTATTTTTCTCAATTAAACCCCCTGGGGGTATTGTTCAAGATTTCACTGTTTCCGAAAATCTCTTAGGTTTAATGTGGTCGAATTTTCTTTTACTACTATGAATTATTCTATTGATAAAAAAAATGCGTAAATAAATCAAAAAAATCTGCCAACAGTCTGGGCGCAACTTTATTATTTTATGGGTAGAAGTCCGAAACGTGTTTAATGATGAGATACGGTGTTGGGTACTATGAGACTGACAACCTAAAATATAACGTTCCAAATAGCCTCCTGGTTATTTTTTAGGTTGTCAGTCGCATAGCACCCAACACCGTATCTCATCATTAAACACGTTTCGGACTTCTACCCATAAAATAATAAAGTTGCGCCCAGACTGTTGGAGATTTTTTAGTTTTAATACACTTAAGAACAACTTTCACTGCCCTACTCTAACGTGCTAAATTTTCGAGCTATAACTCGATTTCAGGCCATTTTTAATGTTGTCGTCCACCGTACTGCATATGACCTGTATGGAAGGATTAAAGAGAGGTAACAAACTTGGGAATTCTTTTAATTTATTTAATAGTAACATTTTCTCAATTAAAGCAGTATTTATGTCGCGACATTTTAAAGAAAACCATCACCAACAACTTTTTGATCTTTATATTAAAAAGGACTCATCTGTAATAAATAAATAATAAATAAATAAATAAATAATAAATAAATAAATAATAAAATATCATAAATAAATAATAAGAAAATAGTAAATAAATAGAATAATAAATAAATAATAAAAATGAGAAATGGAATTAGCTACCCAACCCAAAACGGAATCCCCGACTGTTAAACAGCTCCTTCGGACCTAGTCCAACACAGTCTTATAAACTGGCCTATACAGTGCAGGTTTTCCAAACTGTCATGTCCTCAAGGGGAGCGATTAATCAACAGTCGGGGATTTGGTGTTGGGGTTTCACACCGGAAACTCCATTGACGCCGGAAAACAACAACTTCTATAAAATTTGCTTCTATGGTAGCTTACCATGAAAAAATTTCATTTCTCATTTAAAATTCGGGACAAAATAAAGTTGCTGTTGGCGGGATTCGATGTCGCGCACTTAGCGTTGAGCTTTATATATCATAGCGAACAACCATAAATTCCACCAAATTGGTTGAAATATTAGGTGATCTTCAGAGCCACCTACCTTAAGTATAAGGATGCGAAGGCAAGAATTTCACCTGTATATAATTCGTGATAATAAAATTGGTTTCTTTATCGCTATATAGAATAATCCTCAGCAATACCACCAGCTGTAAGGGTGTTTCGGATAGTAGCCATGATACACCATCTGACGAGTCTATGACACCCGATGACGAAACAGCTCCTTCGGACCTAGTCCAACACAGTCTTATAAACTGGCCTATCCAGTGAAGGTTTTCCAAACTGTCATGTCGTCAAGGACAGCGATTAATCAACAGTCGGAGATTTCGTGTTGGGGTTTCACACCAGAAACTCCAATGACGCCGGAAAACAACAACTTCTTAAAAATAATAAAAAATTAAAAAGTAATCAGCTTTCGACATCTCGTCAAACAATTGAAAACTCAATTTTGCAGTTGCGAGTTATCGCGTTTTCGAATCGAAGGACAGACTGTCGCATGATTTACCTTTTTTATGGGTTTTATGATTCAGGTCATAGGTTTCCTTGAAGCATATAACAACATGGATTTGATATAACTATCAAACAGTCGTTGTTTACAATAAGGTGTAACCTCCTCCAGAAAGCATAAGCCGTTCCAAAGACGATAGAGTTCCTGAATCTATACCAGCTTCTTTTCCACCTACAGGCTTCACTCAGAACTCATGATCACATATTCGCAGTTTTTACAGTTCTATCTCCCAGCATTTACGAACCAAATAAGTGCCAACTGTTCCGGACACCTACATACATACAGCCATGCAATGTCAGACGTCATCACTATTACAGTCGGGAAAGCTAAAAAAAAACAATTAACAAATAAGTTCCAGGACCCGCAACAAAAAATACAAAAATAGAAAGTCCTAGCAGATACCTGATACGAGCGTGTACTACTAAACTTTAGATCTCACGAAATAAATTTGTTAGAGCGCAATAGATAAGGCCTTACCTTACCAGAAACGAAACTTTCTAATTATTTATTTCTTTATCCTGTTCCATTCCAATGGCAACCCTCCCGATTCCCGAATTATTTCTATAGGAACAATATTCACCTTGAACGTATGTACGAGTGCTGAATGAGCAGGCGAAGCAGCAAAAAAAAAAGTTTCTAGGGAAATAGTTACCCTGGGAGAGAAACCCTATCGCAAGGGAATTCACACACTAGGCGTAGTAGTAGTGAAATTTCACCGGGAACAGTTGCCATGGCCATCGAGCCCCGCGAAATTGTGAGCCGTCAAGAAGAGAAGGAAAGGACCGTCAAGGACTAGAAGCGCAGAAAGCACGCTATGCGCTATATACGCGAATGCTCACCATAGAAATTGCTTGCACACGTGCACGCACACCATGCCACCATTGGAAGAAGAAAAAAAAGTGCGAGTGCTTTCTCCTTTGCAACCGACAGAGTGGAAACGTAAGGGACGTAGAAGCGTAAGAGGGACTGCGTTTAGTGGTGGTTCCTGACATGGTGTTGGTCCTTCAGCCTCGTTTATCGCATATTTGCCGAGGTTCTCTGGGCTTCTCATGCCCAACATAAATTGCATGTACATAGTCAGCATAAGGACAAGGCAGTGGAGCTGCGGCTGCGGAAGCCATAGGATAGATGGCGATGGCTTCTGACATCAAGTGCTTACGCGAATGTGTTTTATGTGTGCTGCATGGGCTCGTATGCTCGTTCCTGCAGGAGGTTGGGCCCGACCAGGGACATGAGCTTGTACACTGCTAGAAAATAATGAAATATGATGCGGTTATTCTTTTCCATGTGGCTGGATATTGCGTACGATGCACCACCTAGTGCATTTTACTATGTACATTTGCTGCAGATATTCGCGGAGGAAACATGGCCAACACGTGTAAGAAATGGCCGGTGAAAAAGGGGGCGTTCGGTTATTATTCGCATTAATTTATAATTTATGTACATGTTGGGAAATCTACCCGGATTGTGTAGGATTAGTAGCGGTTAAAACAATTGTAAATTAAATTTCAATTGATATCTTTAATGTGAGTTGAGTACAAAATATATATTCCAGCATGTGGTCGCAATTGGGATCACATCAAAATCTCGAAAATCGCAAAAAGTCAAAATCCCAAAAAATGAGGAAAAATATTGGTTTAAAGCACTTTGGCACTGAGTCTCTTTTTTCCGATCAATTTGAAATAAACTTTCGGTTTATTTGCTCGTTCATCGTAAATAAGTTAATCTAAGGTTAATCAAATATGCAACAATTTGAATACTTCATTGTACAATTGTCAGCCTCTGTAAGCAAATGTAAGCGGGGTACAAATTTCACACATGATCGATCCTTTCCTTTTCTGTCTTTTCAACAATATCAATTTTGAAAAAATATTTATCTTTTCTTTCCCCCGCGCGCTAGGCTTAAAACTTACCCCAGAAAAAAATAATAAAAAAAAAACCTGCCAACAGTCTGGGCGCAACTTTATTATTTTATTGGTAGAAGTACGAAACGTGTTTAATGGTGAGATGGTAATGGTCAATATATTACAGCTAAGAAATATATCAGAATTCGTGAATATGTACACAACCACTTTACACCACCTTAGGGGTTGGATATCGAAAAATTGTTAAGAACGATTCTAGGCGCTTATATGAATAGCCCGCAGAAGTAAAATTGCTTTGATAGCTCGACATGTGTAAAAGTTTTAACGAAATTCGTGAAAATGTGGATTCACGGACATTTTTTTTACTCAACCTCTGGGCGCCAATAAAAATTTTAACTTTTTTTTTGCTTTAATTACTCTAATAGCTCATCTACATATACGTACTAAGTTTCAACTTTCTAGCATAAGCCGTTTCTGAGATATAAAAAACCACCCCTCACCCCCGTACCTTGCTACCCCTATCACAAATTTTATTTGTTTAGGATGTCTCTATAGTGGCTCTATATAATCCCAAATTTTTAGCTTTCTATTCATTACTGTTTTCGAGAAACAAAAATCAGAATGTTTTCCTTTCTACCCCCCTTTCACCATCACCCCCAACACCCATCCCCCAAGTTTTTTTTCCTACTAGAGCTTTACCCACCCCAACTCCTGTAAAATTTTCAAGATCATATCTTATACGGTTTCTGAGATATAAAAATTACATTTTTTGAGAAATTACTGTCCCCCCCCTTTCGTGCTCCACCTCTCCCCTCAAAAAATTTACTTTTAGTAGTCTCCTCTTATGATCCCATATACAGAAACTAAATTTTATCTTGCTGGTGTTATTGGTTCGGAAGATATTGTAATCCAAATTTTTTCACCCCCCACCCTCTCACCACACCACCCCCCCCCCCCCTCTAAAAGTTTAGCCCTTGTCTAATCTTGAAGTATCCCTAAAAACAACAACAAAGTTTCAATCTTCTGTCATCAATTGTTCAGGAGATATCGATTTTAGAATGTTTCAATCCCAGCTTTCATGCATTTCAGACTCATTGTTTTCACCATAACTTCCACACCCCTCAACCCCTATCAACAATTTTTACCCGTACCCCCACCCCTTCAAACGATGCCAGTCGTAGGGATTCATCCGATCTACTCACCATAAAAATTTCATGTTAATATCTCAACGGGTTTGGGAGCTACGCGCCTTCAAGCGATTTTGCGTACGGCGGACGGCGTACGGCAGACAGACGGACATTTTATTTTTTTTTGCTTTTTTGGGGTTTACTAGTCCTAAAACGTGAAAATACAAAATTTTAGGGTAGCAAATTTTTTTGAAATTTCAGGTCGATTACAATACTTTATTATTAAAAAATAATAAAGTAATAAACAATTATGCTAAGTAGCTTTGAAGGAAAATCTTCGATCGGACGAAGGGCGATCGAAATGTCTCAAATTCGGTATGAAAAAGTTTTTATCGAAGAGGCAAGACCCAAATCGGGATGTTGCATAATACTCGTACTCGTACAAGCAATCAGAAACTGTACTTGTTTATAAATTGTGAAAATGTCTTTGATTTACACTTAAGGGTAGGTTTTCGGGGTGAAAACCCTTACTCCAAACTTGTCCATAAAAATATATGAATATGCATATATGTTTAGTCCTGAAAATTGCTGATTTATGCCATTGCAATTTCGCCAATCTACACGCAAATCTACTAGATTCTCCGTAGAGGACTGAGATTTCCAAATCGCGAGATTACGGCAAAATCTCTACTGAAACCGGCCTGTATAGACCTGAAATTTATGTTCACATTTCACACTCTTAAAAAAGTGTTTACAATTAAACAGATTTTACAATAATTATTGTTGTTTTTTTCTGTGTAAAATTACCCTGTAAGTCAAAACTACAACAGTTGTTGCAGTATGCCACTCTGAATATTGTAACAATACACTGTTTCAGTAAAATTAAATTAAAACGATTTATTTTAGTTAAAATTTACTAAAAGTTTATGTAATATTAGTTTCTAGGTGTGAAAACAGTAAACAGTAAATGAAAAAAAATCTATTTTTGCGTAAATTTACTATTAAACAACTTCTGTGTAAATTTACTAACTTTACTAAAATTTGTGTAATCTCGAAAAATAATAAGAAGAAAACGATAGAGCTTCGGTTGTTACACTGACGCCGTGCATAAAAGGTTATTTGCTTTTGTATTATACAATAAAAATATTCATCTGCATTGTTTTTTGTACAATAAACATATTTATATGCATAGAGGAAAGAACAACTTTAATTTTAACTGATTGTGGCGAAATTGTTGTAAGCAATTTTCAAATTATACTTCCCATTAAACTCATTGGCATAGATTTCATTCAGATTTGAACAAAAAAAATGCATAAATCAAAATATTTCATCCACTTTTTCTTGTAATTTGTGCAAACATAAATCAATTGATTTGAAAGATATGCAATAAAAAGCCACAATAAAAAAAGCAATGAATAATTCTTATTTTCTGAAAACTACTTTTGATTAAAAATCAACAAGTTTCAGTAGTCATTTTACACCAGTTTAGAAATTACTTTTCTTTAATACCAGCTTTAGTTAATACTTGTTTACTTTTAAACATCACTAGACTATTTTATTACATAAAAAATGAGTAGTTTTACTATAAGATGATATTAACAATAATTGTTCTTGGCATTTAGTTGCCAACAATAATTGTAGTGAAATTCAACAGTCTCATATTTTACGTTAAAACTATAAATTATTTGAACGGAATGCAAACTTTGAAATTTAATATTGTTTTTAATTGATTATTGGTAAATTTTCTGTAAAATCATGCGAAATAAATTAAAAATTTTGCCACAACAGTCAGGTGGTAAATTTTAAAATGTCAAACAAATCTCGTCAGGGCGATGTACACGCTTTTTGAGATTTTGAAATCTGTTTAAGGAAATTTGGCTAAATAAATTATATAATTTGTGAAAATGAATGCTTTATTAAAAAAAAAAAATTGTAAAGAACGTAACATATAATATTTGAAATTTGTACAGTAGTGAAAGTCTTACACAACAATACAATATTTTGACATACCTATTTTACGTAGTTTTTTAATTGATTTATTTTTCGTCCTTATAAATATTGACGAAGGACTATGGAACTAGGATTTAGGTGGAGAGCATTGATAGAACCATTGAGTTAGCTGAATGTCTTTCGCTTCCTGGTGTGAGGAATTGGATATAACGTCAGAAAAATAAAGTACACGTAGGTGTAGTTAATCCATTATTGAAAAGAAACTCCGCCGCGGCTCAATTTTACCCGTAGTGCTGCACGTGATCAATGGTTTTTCAGATTCTATTCAATTATTATCCAGATGCCCAGAACCGCAAAAAACGTGGTGTAGGGTGTGAGGGTTGAGCCATGTAACATGTAACAGTTTGTGGCGTGCTGGGAAGAAGCGTTTCTCACTTACTTCTGCGGCTTCACTCCCATTCCAACTATGCACGATACGGGCTTACATCAGTATTCAGCATTCCTTCAGTATTCCTTTCAAATTGTACATTCATTTGGGGATAGTAATAGTTTGACAATTGATCAACGACCCTCTCATCTCATTTAGTTTAGTTTTACTTTTAAGAAGGGGCGAACCGCTGAGGTACCGCGCACACTAGGCATCAAAATAGGGCCCGTTGGGATCCCTTCGGAGCCTCGTAGGTTACTAAACATCCCCGAAATAACCCAGATCGCTAAAGAACTTGACCAGCTGTGAAAGGAAAGACTGCCCAACCACCTCAGTCGCCTCCGTGCAACCCACTGACATTCACACAAAATATGAGTGATATCCTACTCAGCGTATAGGTTCTGGCAGTACCTGCACATGTCAGAGTCAGCGATCCCCATACGCATAGCATGCTTCCCTAGCAAGCAGTGCCCTGTCAGTATTCCAACACGTAGCCGCAGACTTCCCCTACTTCATGTCAATATCTCCCTAGTCTTCCGTCTGTCCAACCTTGGCTAGAGTGCCCTAAAAGTCCTACAGCTCGTTAGCGCTTCCTATCTAGAGTTCGCTGCGTCCGCGGCACAATCCGTGATACGTGCTTTAATTCCTTTTAAAGGTGGACTAACCACCTCCTCTACCATCCCGTCTGACGCCGATCGTAGTCTCGCCAGCTCATCTGTCAGTTCGTTACCTGGTATGTCACTATGCCCTGGTATCCAGCATAGCCGCACACTATTCTGACTAGAAAGTACCTACTTCTCGACAGCGCTTTACTAACTGGGATCTTATCTTATTTAGACACACTTTTATAGAGATATTCATTTAATAAAAAATTTTGTTCATGAATACATCTTTGGTTAATATCACCACATCGTGAGCAAACTCTTATTACGCTACTGAATGTTAATATATCTAGGAGGAGCGGATCCTGACGGTTGGAAGGTTGGTGGCGGTATCATTTGACATAAGTGAATAAACATTGTTATAAACATACGATTTTAGACATTTTTAAAGGCAGTAAGCTGCTAAGTCCTACACTCAAAGAAAAATCCTTAGTAACATTGACGAAAAGTATTTGTTGAATTTCAACAGTGCACCTTTGACATATTGATAATAATATGTCAGCAAAACAAATAAAAATTATTCAGTTTCATAAATTTTTGTCAAATTGATAAGTTCGGCGATATTCCAGTTCGGTTTTTTAATATAACATGTATTATCGAAATGACAAATATTTTTATCAAATAAACACTTATTTTATTGTATTGAAAGAAGTATTAAATGTTGTCTTTGAAACTGGTTTTGATAAAAGTTTTGTCAGAGTGACCAAAAGTCAACTACAAGATGTTCATTTATTAAATTGACAAAAATGTTTGTCAGAAGTTCTGCGGTGCGCAGAGTTCTAGTTCGATTACAAAAACTACCAATTTTTTATTGTAAAATTTTTCTCAATTCAACAACTTCTTTTATCATCTAGACAGTGGGTTTTTACCAAATAATAATGAAATTTGTCAATTCGATAAAGTATTTTGTTGGACGTATATTGACCGCAGTTTCGTCGAATGATTTTTGTCAATGCTACCCGGTATTTTCTATGAGTGTAAGTCCGTTTTTGAAATAGAAGTGGCTAAGAGGATTTTTGTAACTGATGTTACAAAAACTGGCAGTGTAGGTAGTATAGTATGGTATGTGGGGTGGTGATGCCATCATCCTCCTTCACTTAAACATTGATGGTCGACCATTTTGCTCCCCGCTCGAGTATGATTACTAATGGAACTTAAAACCATTTTGGGGATTTTATAAAATTTGCTATGTTACGTAGCTTTATCGATATCACAAAAAAAAATTCCAGTCCGTCTGTGCGCCGTCCGAACATATAGCTCCCAAACCCTATGAGCTATTAAATTGAAATTCTTTTTCTGAATAGACTAGGTAGACTCCTTGAATTGACCTATTTTTGAATGGTGGGGGTGTGAGGAGGGAGGTGGGGAAAGCGTTTTAAACAAAAAATTTTGGTTTCTAGATCTCAGCAACTGCTTATGAGCAAGAGTTTGCATGGACTTTTTGCGTGACAGATTTCCCGGTCGCCTCATCTCCCTAAGAGGCGATTTGAACTGGCCAGCGCGCTCTCCTGATTTGGCACCCTGCGATTATTGGGGATACCTAAAATCTTTTGTTAACAACGATCGTCCCACAACCTTAACAGCCCTCAAAGACAACATTCGCACCCGCATCCTCCAAATTCCTGGGGCAATGCTTGAAAGAGTGAACGAAAACTTCAGAAAAAGGCTTACACAATGTTTGGAGCGTGAGGGCAGCCATTTGGCAGATACATTGTTTAAAACTGTATGAACTTAAATCTCCCATGTAAATAAACCAAGAAAAAATACAAAAAATAGCCATTTTCGAACAGTTTGCGTTTTATTGATGTTTAAAATCCATGCGTCTGCCGCGCGCCACCCTGCATGTTGGAAAAATAAAATTTTTTATAGGAGTAGTATGGTGCGTAGGTGGGGGTGTTTTTTTAAATTATATCTCTTAGGTCTTTTCAAATATTGAATTCATTTTTATTCTTCATATAAATACCTAGAAAGTGTTTTCTGGATTTTTTCGACTCCCATGGTAGTATAATAGTGTTGTATACATTGTCACGAATTCAGCCGTATCCCTCAGAATAACTTTTCACTTCCACGGGCTTGTTTATTAATCACATAAAACTCGTTTTTCAGTTTTTCTCTTTTTCAACCCCTAAGAGGGTATAAAAGGGTTGTACTAGTTTTCACGAATTCTGTCATATCTCTTAGGAGTGCTAAGATATCGGATTGGTTTTCACTTCCTCGGGCTTTCTTTATATTTATCTAAGAACCCATTTCAGGATTTTTGGATATTCAACCCCAAAGTGGGTGCAAATTCCTACATATTTCTTAGTTCTGATGAGATATCGAATTCTTTTTACTTCCTAAGGCTTCCTACATAATCGTCAAAAAGTTTATTTCAGCATTTTTAGATATTTAACTTCAAGAAGACGTAATGCTTTCGACATATTTCTTAGGATTAATGAGATATTATAGTTTGGTTTTCACTTCCACAGACTTTTTATATAATCGCCAAATCACGTAACTGATATTATACTACGACTTCGACTGCATCCCGGATTATGACCCAATTATATAATTCATATGCTACATGTGACAGCGGCGGAAGTATTCTGGCGCGACCCCTTTCTAACCGCTTCCCGAACTTGTTTTTAGGTTTTCAGTCACATAGTAACCTACACCTTATCTCAGAATTAAACGCGTTCCGGACTTCTGCCCAAAAATAATAAAGTTGCGCCCAGACTGTTGGCAGATTATTTTTTATTTGTAACGTTCTCTCCTGTTTGTTGATTTGGTTTTCTTTATTATAATATCGTGTATCAGCGTAAACTTGTACCTTCAAATTAGTCTGTCGTATTCCATATGAGTACTTTACGCCATGTATAGAATGTCGGATTACTAAGCTTGTTAGCAAGCTATTAGTTTTTGTAATAGTACACTATTCCTTCGTTAGTTCCTATGACCACTTCAGGGCATAGTGCAGTAAGCACTGCTTACCTGAGCTACTCTTACTCTACTGATAAGCAATTGACTAGGTAGTATTCGGATCTACGGCCGTAGTGTTTAGCCACTAAGCCACCGAAGCAGTACTAAGCGCATACTTTCCATGTAGTTTGACCTCCTTGATGACCGTTTAACCACAGATTCTGTACTGCCAGTTTTGTGAATTGATGAAGCAAGAAATCGAGTGCGTTCAATCCTTTTCGGCATTGAACGCAAAATTCAACGTTGCTCTTCTAGTTCACTCCAATTTGCAAGTAATCCGCAATCTGTATTTCACTTCGGTAAATTGTTGTAAAAATTCCGCTCGAAAATCTGTAAATAAAAACAAAATACCACAATAGCAGTGTACACAGATGTTGCAGTAAACGTTTGTAATGTAGAACTACAGCATACAAATTCGCACTCACGCCTCCACCAACCTGGAACCTGGTCCGAAAAATTCTATCGAAACGAGCCCAGTCCACTTCCATAGCGACCAATACCGGCAACCGAAACTGCTCCAATGTTTTTGCTCCAGCCTGGGTGTTATGTCATCGTACAACACACATCACGGTGCAAAATGCGGAATTGAACAAACACACGTGTAATCTATGTACCAAAGTAGCCCAGGTTTATATCTTCTTCTTCTTCTTCTTCGCTACCACGCTGTGGGGCCCTCCAGTTGCTCGCTGCTCGCAGCAAAACACCAACAACACGCAGCAGCAGAAACAAACGCAACGCAACTTCTGGAGAACCAGGAAGAAAAATTTTATCGCACAACGCCACGCACATTTTCGCCAATGTGTTCTCTCTTCGGGCGGCGTACAAAACAAAAATTTTGCTGCGCACACGTGATGCGGCGCCCAACTATTTGGAAAAAAAGGAACAGAAGCACGAGCGGAGTTCCCTGAGGAAAACGGGATGCTTAAACCAGAGACCAAAGAAAACGAAGAGAAATCTCAATCTTGAGAGAGAAGCTCTTCGCACTGTTCTCTTCTTTTCCGGAGCTTTTGCCGAAACGCACACACATAAAATTGCCATATTGCAGTGTACAAGAAGGCAACGGGCGTCCATGTGTGCGCTTGCACGAGCAACATTGAATGCGTGAGTTGCGTACTCGCCCGCGCTGAAAACGACGGCCGGCCATTGCAGAATTCAACGAAGATGTGCTTTGAAGAGAGCTAGGCTCGTGCGGGCGTGCACACTCGCACTCGCGGGCCAGTTGCAAAGCTCTTGAAAAATGCGATTGAAGTTGCGACTTTGCGAGCGCGGCTAGAATGCATAGCGGTGTGCGTGCGTTTTAGAAACAAATCGCCACGAGTGGGTGGTGGGAGCAACATTTTTTCTCTTGGAATGGAGCGCAACATTAAAACGCACGATGGCAATTTTTTTGTATTTTAGCTTCTTCCCGGATGATATTAGACTTTTTTTTTCAAAGTTTTTTGCGTTTTTTTTTTGTGGGGTTTTGTGGTTACTGGTCAGAGCCGTTTTGCTTTTTGATAGAACGCATGTCGTAGTGTACGTGTTGTTTGTGCTTACATTGGCGTTTCCGGAATGAATTCGAGTGAAGGAAAACAAGTAGAAAATTTGGCTAGGGTCTAGGTCCGTTGCTTGATTCTTTTACAACGGTCGGTCCAGTTAATTCAAGATGGCGAATATTTTGGCAGAAAACTCAGCTGAACCTTTGATGTCATTTTGTATTTTCAAATGGTTAAAGGTTAGGTTCAGCAAAAGATTAAATTATTATTTCAGTACTGGACAGCACAGATTAGATAGATTACGAAATGGGTTTGGTCTGGTTACCTCTGTCACTGAAGCCTCAGTTGGTCCTATTGTGACGTCCTCCAGGGCTGGACAGCCCTAGATCGCCATTGGAATCCAGACTTGAAAGTGACAGTCCCGCGTGGCGAATCGACCACGAAACACATGTTTACGAAAGCTGGGAAGAAAATTGCAACAGTGCGCTTGGAGCAAGACATCTTCAAGCAGGCTATGGTCAACAAGGTTTCCAGCCCCAGCAGTGCTACTCTGCACCGAATACCGTTTCTTTAACACTTAAGGCTCATTTACATTGGCAGATTTAGTGGTAGTGTAAACAAGCATAGTTTTACGTCAAGTAACTCTACTGTACTAATTTTGGTAGAGTAACTATTCACACAGACCTGTAGCTTGGTAAAGTAGAGTTCAGTTGACAGTTTGTATAACGTTTCGCTTTTCGCACTCGAACATAATTCTACCAATCAAACCGCTTTATATTGGCACAGTAACGGTAGACCGCCCCTAGTGTGGAGCAGAGTAGTGCTGGGAGATAAGGTAAGTTGAGTGCACTATTCTACATATGTTATCTACTCTACTTTACCTGTTAATATCTTTAGTAGGCAAGGCACTCGTCTCCCACTATCTCAACACCTTTACACTAAGCTAGTAATGGGATAGTACACACTTAGTCACCTTGTCTGCCACATAAAAGTCGTCAAAAATGAGAAAATAGGTGTAGATTTGCTGAATTTAGATCACTCCAGTTCAATCAAATGAATTCATTGCAATTCACTTTGTTCCGATTTTAATACTTTTCATCACCAACACACGATAACGTTCAATACTACGTTTACATGGAGGATCGAAACATCGAAAGATCCAAATTTGAATCGTTTATATGACTACACCGGATCGAAAGATCGAAACATGGGAAAATCGAAATGACAGGTAACATAACCTGAAAACTTTCTTTAATCGTACAAGTTCGAAGTGCAGTGCATAAAAATGTCAACTTTAGCAGTTTTGTGTGCTAATACTATGAAAATGATAGAAAATAAATTTGTATTGTTAATGAATTTACGACGATTGAACTTTCGATCTTTCGATTCGCGTTTACATGAGAAGTTCGATCCGATTTCGACTCGATCCAGGTCGAGAAGTTCGTTCGGATCGAGTCGATCTCATTCCAACCCGATCTGCGTTTACATGAGATTAGAGGATTGAATCCGGATTCAATCCTCCATGTAAACGTAGTACAAGTTATCAAAACACGTGCCGACGTTAGCCCGACGTCGCACAGTGGGGCATTTTCCCAATCTAGCTGGGCAAAATTCGGTTTTTCAAACATGTTTACTATAAAAGCCGCGGGCTCAGCTCAAAGTAGCCATTCGTATAAGATCAGTAGTTACAGAAAAAACTCTTTAAAACTAACTGTGCTCACATAATTTTTTCGTGATTTTAAAGGAAAATTAGGAAGTTTTGAATAATGGATATTGAAGTAGCAGGCATGTCCCAGCAGCGAAATGAGCAAAGAATTACCGATATAAGTCATTCTCTAACTAATTACCGAGCAATCATATACATAGATAACAACATGAAATATATAACATATATGTTAGATTCCGCATCAGTTAATGAATCAGAAAAACCCCAAATGAGTATGCATTACCAACCTATTTCCAAATTGGAAAAATGTAATGCAATCGGTAATGTGTTAATCGTTCAATGGTGTCGATGAACAGAGACAGAAGTTGTATTTTACATTCAATTGTTTCTTTTCTGATTTTCAGTCATCTGTGGATTTAAAGCGTGTTGGTTCGTTTAGCAAATGGTGAGAAAAGTGGAGTTTTCGTGAAAATAATAAAATTAAAAAATTTATGTTTAATTTTATGAAAAAGCTTTATTTCTTATTTTATAAATAGAAATATGATTTTTTGTTACTTAGAAATTAAGAAAAGAAGAAGAAATCTCTCTTAAAATTTATGCATTTTATTTTTGCTGTTGAGTGTATCCTTCTTAGTAAGTAATCATTGCAATGTCGCTTATGACTAAAAACGTGCCGAATTTGTACCATTAATTTGTTCCGGAACAAATAACTTACTCTGAAGTGGTTCCGGAACAGATTAGTGGCAGAAATTCCTTCAGAAATAGGTGCATAGTAAATGCTGACACAACGAATTACATCTACCCATTCCGTAATAACTTCATTGTAACTAGTTCTATATCGTATTTCAGTAATTTAATCTTATAACAACTTCTAAGGAATGTGTTCTAGAATTATTTATATGTAATGCAGAAGGTAATCATTCGCCTACTGCCTATGACATCGCTGTGTAAATGTAAGGCATTCTTAACATGGGGTGTAAACTTGATTGTAAGCAATTCCCATTACCGAGAAGTGATTACATTATTGATTGATTTTTACAATTTATGGTTTTTCAAGGATATATAGTTTTTAAACTAGATAGTTTTAAATTTTGGTAAAATTTGAATTCTATTTTTTTGGAAAAGGTACATTTTCAAAATTGATTAAGACCTCGTCAAAATTTATGTGACAATATGAAGGTCAAATATTGATTCTTAAGGAGTCACAAAAATTTTCTGCAAATATCTCAAATTCAAATTTTATAACAGTTCTGCTACAATTTTTGTTTCGTTCCTTGTAGGATCATCTGGAGTTGCACTACTGACAAGGAATTATTTTTACGGAGTGATGGAAGAAACGACTTTAACAAAAAGTTGGAAGTTTTGGTAAATTACCTATGTCAACGTTTAAGCTTAGCGGAGAATTTGCTGATGCATTTAAGATGAAGGTGCAGAGTTTAAAGGCGAATTTCAAAAGTAAATGGGTAGCTGCAAGCAGGATGGATAGTATATTCAGGAAGAAAAACGATAATTGGCACAAAGAAACCTTCGAAATACCCAAGAGCACTTCTCAGGCAGGACGACCAGCTAAAATCTTCAAGGAATCAAGAGATCGAGCAAAACGAAAACAGTGTGTGAAAAGATGAGCACGGATAAATTGACTTTTGCTGCCCGGATGAAACTACGATCTCCCGGAAAGAGGGATGCCTCAAAATTCTTACAGGATATTACGTGGAGTCCAACTCGGGCAACTACGTACAAGAAAGCCTACCGCAGCAGCTTGGAAAAAAAAGACAAGCCACTACACCCTATACATGCCCTTGCAATATTCGTTGAAGCTGATTTGAGCAGAAACCAATATGAAATAATTAGAACTGGTGCTCCAAAGGCTTACCCCTGTTATAAAATTTTACAAAAACTCAAGAAAGATTGTTACCCTAGGCCAGAATCATACCAAGTATCAGCTACAGAAGTTAATATGCAAGATTTACAAGATTAATTGAATACTTCAGTGAAGTAGTAAGTTCCTTGAACGAAGATGAAATTCAATCAATGCAGCTGATTACAAAGTGGGGATGCGATGGATGACAACAGACCCTATATACACAAAGATTCGAAAACAATTCGGACTCTGACAGTAACGTTTTCCAAAGTTCCTTTGTGCCGCTACAATTAAACTGTAAAATAAATAACGCGATTAAAGTTCTTTGGCAAAATCCTACACCGTCTTCTCCTCGATACTGTCGTCCGATTAGAATAGTTTTTACAAAAGAAATTAAATGCCAGAATACGGTTATTCGAAACCTTAAATAAGATGTAAAGAAGTGGCAAATAAAGTCTGAAGATGACAAAACTGCTGTGAATATGCGAAAACACAGCATACAACAAAATTTTCGAGAAAGATTAGGACTCATTGTTGATATTCCCAAGCAAGGATTTGGCAATACTAATGATGGAAATACCAGCCGAAGGTTTTTTGCGGATCCGGAGTTATCGGCTGAAATAATTGGAGTCGATGTTAATTTGATACAAAGATTTGAAATAATCCTCGAAGTCATATCCTCTGGACACAAGGTTGTATGTGAACCTATACCCATGGTATCCCATGACTCCCACCATGCATAAGATTTTAATACATGGGCCGTCAGTGATCGAAAATGTTTTGATACCAATCGGCCAACTGTCGGTAGAAGCAGCTGAGGCGCGCAATAAACACTTTCGCATATATCGACTCAACAAGGCAAGAAAGTTTAGCAGAGAGTCCTGCAACAAGGATGACTTTTGCTTACCTCGGACCCCCTTATAACAAGCATGAGGCCAGCTCCCAAGAAAAAAAGTAAACCTGGCGCCTACGGATCTATTATACTTCTACACAGCTGATGAAATTGAAGATATGGATGAAACTGAAGAATCATCAGACGAGGAACCGCTATCTTCAGAATAATTACTTTATTATTTTTTAATAATAAAGTATTGTGATCGACCTGAAATTTCAAAAAAATTTGCTATCCTGAAATTTTGTATTTACACGCACCAAAAAAGCAAAAAAAAAATGTCCGTCTTTCCGCCGTAGACGCCGTACGCAAAACTGTTTGAAGGTGCGTAGCTCTCAAACCCCTTGAGATATTAAGTTGAATTTTTATGGTAGATGGAGTGGGTGAACGCCTACGAATGGTAACTTTTGGAGTGGTGGGGTGTAAGGAGGGGGGAGCGTTTTAGATGAAAAATTTTGGTTTCAAGATCTCAGGAACCACTTATGCTAGGAGGCTGAAAGTTGGAACTTATGAAGTACTATGATAGTGGACCCATTTGCAAAAAAATAGTTGATAGTTGTTGAGAGGTGTGCGAGTAGGGGAGGGGATTAAACAATGCGTCCAAAACGCTTGAAAGCTGGGAATGATACATTCTAAAATCCATATCTCCTGAACGATTAATGTCAGATGACCGAAATTTTGTAGTTGTGTTAAGGGATACTAGAAGATTAGAAAGGTGTTAACATTTTTAAGGGGACTAGTGAGGTATGGAGGTGGGGGGTGAAAAACTTTGAATTACAATATCTTCCGACTCAATTGTGCTAGGAAGATAAAATTTGGTTTCTGTATATATAATTATCAGTGGAGTCTATTGAATGTACAATTTTTGAGGGGGAGGTAAAGCACTGAAGGTGAGGGACAGCCATTTTACAAAAAATTAAATTTTTATATCTCATGAACCGTATTAGATATTATCTTGAAATACAGGAGTTAGGACCAGTAGACCTCTAGCGGAGAAAAAAATTTTGAGGATGTGGGTGTAGGTAGTGATGGTGGGAGGGGGTGGAAATGAAAAAATTCTGATTTTAATTTCTCGAAAGCCGCAAAGGATAGAAAGCTAAAAATTAATAACTGTATAGAGGTGCTATAGAGTTATCCCAGAAAAATAAAATGTTTGAAAGGGTAGCAAGGTATGTAGGTATCTCAGAAACGGCTTATGCTAGAAAGTTGAAACTTAGTTTGTATATGTAGAAGTACTACAGGCGTAGTTAAGGCAAAAAAACAGTTTATTTTATTGATGTACAGAGCTGGAGTAAAATAAATGTGCGTGAAATGTGGGTTTTCCAGCATATTCATGAATTTCGTTATTTTAACCTAAAGAATAACCAGGAGGCTATTTGGAAAGTTATTTTTTAGGTTATCAGTCGCATAGTGACCTACACCGCATCTCAGTATTAAACACGTTTCGGACTTCTACCCAAAAAATAATAAAGTTGCGCCTGTTGGCAGATTTTTTTTATTGTTTTGATATAAATAAAATAAATAAATTATGTACAATAAATTATATTTATTATGAAAATAAAAAGTATTTTACTCGGAAAATTAGTAATTTCAGTTAAAAATGTACTCTGAAAAGATTCACCAAAAAAAATTATACATACAAATACTCGTATTTATTATGCAAAACAAATTTTTTTCAATAAATATGTTTGAATAATGTTATTACTATTACAGTCATAAGAATAAAATAAAAGCAATCACCAACATAAACATCAGAACAACGTTCTCGGTATAAATAGACATGGAAGTTATTTCCACAACTTATCGGTTATAAATACGACTACAACGTTATTTTTGCTACTTTCTTGTTAAATAAACTACAAATAAAACTACAAATAAACTACAAAGTTATACTGTAGTTTATTTGAAAATTTTTTTTTTATAAATATGACGAAGTTATTTCCATAATAATTTATATATTTGTATATAAGTTAAATATAAGTAATTTGTATAACTTCGTGGTTGGAAATATGACTGAAATATTATTTCATTAACTCTCTGGTAATTTACATGACTACGAAGTTATTTGGGCGAGTTTTAGTCATATTTAGTATATATTAGTTTCAAGAAGCGCAGCGCTGGAACCACCGCGCTCACTAGGCATCGTACGGGTCCATTGCGATCCCTTCAGATCCTCGGGTTCCATCCAATCAAAGAACTCCAATTTCCTGCAGAACCTGACGAGTTTGTCATCCCCTAACGACCTCAAATCCTCGATGTTATCGAAGAAAAGACTACCCAGCAATCTCAATCGCCTTCTAGCGATCCCTGGGCATTCATACAAAATGTCAGTGATGTCCTCCACAGCGTACAGATCATGGCAGAACCTGCACATGTCCGTCTTCGCTACCCCTAGCCGCATGACGTGTTTCCTCAGCATACAGTGACCCGTCAGTGCTCCGAAGAGCAGTTGCAGTTTTGCTCTATACCAAGTTAATATATTCCTAGTTTTTTGACTATCCAGCTCGGGCCACAGGGCTCTAGAAATCCTGCAGCTTGCCAGCCCTTTAGTCATATTTACTCATGAGAAAGTTATTCAGGCGAATTTTCCACATTTGGAACTTAGAAAAATTACATCTATTAATGTTGACAGAAATTGCTTTCTTTACTTACAACCTTCCAGATATATTACCAAACGATCTACCTATCTTCCGACCTTTTTGACTAATCTTCTGAGAGTCGGACTACAGGCTTCCAACGTCGGGAAGATCTTAAATTGGTAAGCACGACGTTGTGGCGACGTCGACGCGACGCGATGAGTCCAACCGATGGCTATATTCCCAACATCTGAACTTCGTTGGGGCGACTGATCTGTGTTATTGGGATATATAAGATATATAAAATAATAAGAAACTGCAACGATTCTTTATTTCGAGTATTTTTCCTGTGTTTTATAATACAAATTTACATAAAAATCAAAATATATTACTTTTATGGTAACTTTGAACTTATCTCGAATAAAATTCTACTTTGTCAACTGATTTTTTATTATTTTCAAACCATCGAACTACGAAATACTCAAGAAAATGTCACTTAACAATTTTATAACAGAAACAATAAAATAAGTAGCGCTTCCTCCTCGGATACTTAAGAAAACAGCCTTCAATAAATTATTCAGTAAATAAAAGTCAGTCAATCAGTAGTAGAGAATAGACAAAGTCCAGTATGAAAAAGGCGAAAAAAGGACGAATTTTTCTGGTTATTTTTTTGGTATCCTTAATTCGTGGAGACATTGAATGGCCTGGTGGAAAGACCATTTCTGCAATTGTGCGTAGTGTAATGTGAAACCCTCAAGTATTTTCTTATTTAAATTTCATTCGAAAATGACTTTCATCACTTTGCAT
Source organism: Beris morrisii (assembly GCA_951812415.1). NCBI lineage: Eukaryota > Metazoa > Arthropoda > Insecta > Diptera > Stratiomyidae > Beris > Beris morrisii. The sequence goes on from OX638311.1 coordinate 26,189,253, forward strand.
AGCCACTCATTGAAGACGGAATTGCTTCATCTTAAAAAGCATCGAAATGAAAAGAAAAACCAAATCTGCAAATAGCCGGGCACAGAGTTGTTGTTTCCTTTTCCTCAACTACAGTAAAGTTTTGGCTACTTTTTCTTAGCTGGGTTATTATTATTATTGTTATCAGGACATTGAAACCGTTTCGAGGCAATAAAATCGAAGACCAGCGCCGTCTCTCGGTTGCGGAAGAATTTTGGTGTTTTCCACCCCGAAAAATGTTCACATCCCGATGAATCGGCCGGGAAGGAGTCAAGGAGCTTCAACTGGGCGATTTCACTATATGCCGACTAAAAACAAGGTTAGATAGTAGTCGTGGTATAGGATACGAGAATGCTATAAGCCATAGTTGTAAAAAAATGAAGGGAAAGAAAATGTCCTGGGATTCTAAGGAAAAGACTGATGGCGCCTCGGATATCTGCACGAGGCTTTTGCTCGGAGATTGTGTTGTTTTTCTCGGACCTCCTTCCTTGTTTCAGAGAAAAAATTTTCAATTTTTCGTTTACGGTCTTATTTTACGTCGACAACAACAACATTTTCAGGATATGTGCACACATCCTTACGTGGTGTTATTAGCTGGAATTTTTTTTTCAATGCATGTTTTTTTTACAGATATCTCGTTTTAGGAACATTGTGCGATGGCTCCAGAAGTTCTTTCAGGAAACCTACTCAAATGAAAATTAGAATGATTTGTTCATGCCAATGAACTTCAAAACAGGAAGAGTTGAACAACCCCAGCTAAGAGAAGGTTGAAGACCCTGTTCCTGTGTTTTTTTGTAATTTCGGTTTTTATATCTAGGTACACATCGTCAATAGACGAAAATATTGCAATATTCCGATCCTCTTACAAATAATTAGATTATTTAAGCAGCACATGCAAGTAAACTCAAAGTTATCAGTACTTACTTATCCATTAAATTTTAATTATTTGCTGAAATTATAACCTCGATTGTTCTACTTTATAGAATTACGTTATTTTATTGTTCACATGATAAGTTTAAAGGCTTTCTAAGAACCAGATTGTTCTTACTGTAAAACAGGACTTGGAATTTCAAAAACGGCCATTCGAAATTTTTTCAGATTATTTCAATATTAAAGTATTGCTATCGACTTTTTAAAAAAATTTAGCCTAACGGTCTGGGCGAAACTTTATTATTTTTCGGGTAAAAATTCTGGGAAGCGGTTAAAAGTTGAAACAACTCATGGTTGTATCTTATGCACCAGTACGTTCCTCCCTTAACAGGTCCCAAAATTCTATGGACGAACTTTCTTTCGAATGCGTTAATTGCTTTTTCGTAAGTTCGCGTTGATTTTCTCAAAATTGTGAAATAGGTTTTTAGGCGATTACATAAAAATCAATTTGATATCTCATTATACACTAGATATTTTGAAAAATTTATGAAAACGTGAGCAACCCCTTCCCCCCTTGGGGGTTCAGTTTCAAAAAATCTTTAAATTCGTTTTAAGTGAAATGCCCGTAGAAGCTATAACCAATCGTATGTAACGTCACAACTAAGGGATGGACAAAATTGTGAAAACATATCGCCGTGTCGGAAGAACAGTGACGCAACTGCAATTTTGAAAATTTTTTGTTTTCACATTTCAATATTTTGTGGTTTTGCTATTCTTGCATAAAATCGTTCCCCGTTGTTTTAAACGAACGTGCTCTTGATCTAAGCTGTCTATTGTAACTATTAATAAGCTCGTATGGCTTGTGGGCAATTGTCAAAAATGATATTGTTTCTCCGAAAAAAATTAGAATTTTTTGCAGTTGCGTCACTGTTCTTCCGACACGGCGATATGCAACTCCTTTCAATCTGATATCTTATCAGACCTAAGATGTGTGTATGTTGAAAACTGTGAAAATCATGCAACCCCCTTACACGTCTTAGAGTTGATATATAAAATTCCTGAAATTAACTTTTTAGCAATTATATAGGAAGCCTTAGGAAGTAAAAATCAATTCGATATCTCATCAGATCTAAGAAATATGTAGGAAAACACCACCTTGGGGGTTAGATATCAGAAAATCCTGAAATCGGTTTGTAAGCTATTACATAAAAACTCTGCAGAAATTAAAGCCAATTTGATATCTCATCAAACCTAAGAGACACAGCGTAAATTTTGGAAACATTTGCAACCGAGGGTTGACGTTGAATGCCCAAAAATCTTGAAATTAGTTTTTAGATAAATATAATGACAGCTCGAGGAACTCAATGCCAATTCGATGTTTTATTACTTTTAAGAGATATGACGAAAATTGTGGAAACGTGTTTAACCCGTTTATACCCTCTTACGGGTTGAAAAGGGAAAACAATTTGAAAACGTCTTACAGACATCCGTGGAAGTGATATCTAATCAAACCTGAGGGATATGGCTAAATTCGGAGAAATGTATATAACCCCTTTACACCCCCTTAGTCGAATTTTAAAAAAAAATCCTGAAAAGACTTTCTTGGCATTTATGTGTAGAATCCGTAAGAGATATGACAAAATTCGTGAAAATATATGCATTCCGTTTTCACTGATCATTTTCTTGGCCCCCTTCCCTACTTTAATGGATATTTCTTATATCCAACTTCCATGTTCCGTCACCCTCTTAAAGAATTGGTTCGTTAGATATTTTTCACACCCCACTCTCGCACGAAACTGAACCCTCTCAAAATTTAGTTTTTTTTTGCAAGTGGGTCCACTATCAAGGCTCTATATAAATTCCAAATCTAAACCTCCTAGTATAGCATAAGCGGTTGCTGAAACCTGTACACCAAAATTTTTCATCTAAACCGCTCAGCCCACTTATCTCCTCACACCCCAACCTTTAAAGGTGGCCACTTTAAGGGGTTCACCCAGTCTATCCATTAAAATAATGTCAAATTAATAGCTCAAATGGGCTTGAAATTTACAAGCCTTCAAATGATTTTGCGTACGGCGTACGGTGGACAGACGGACAAATTTTTTTTTCTGCAATAGAGCATACTAGCTATGAAACGTGAAAAAATTCAGAGTAGCAAATTTTTTAAATAGAAATAATAAAGTAAAAAGGTTCTACCGCGATATTTTGTATTTTCGCATTTAAAAACAAATTGATCCCAAAAACGCATAAAAGGTTCAGTCCGTATGTCCGCCGTCTGACGTATTATTGCTCGTAGCTCACAAATCCTTTCAGCTATTAAATTGAATTTTTATTGGTGAGTGATTCCATGCACTCCTTGAACTCGTGCATTTTTTCGATGAGACGAGGATAGGGTTCATTCCACAAGGTTGAAACTCGGAGATTATTTAAGAAAAAATCACCTTTCATTACTCAAGAAAGATTTCAAATAAGATATTGGGATTAAATTAGGCGCAATACACCCCTATCAAAATAAAAATATTGGTGGTGTGCCTGTGAGGTAAAGGTAGAGAGGGTGGAAAGTAAAAAATCCTAATTTTATAACAATAAAGAAACTGATTTCTGATTTTTCTGTATAGCTATTGCATGGGAACACTCTAAAACTATTTTTTTTTATGAGGTAGCAATTTATGGAGCTGGTTGATTCTTTTCAATCTCAGAAAGGACTTGTAGCACCTTGGCATTAGTCGCTATCGGACTTTGTTCCGAAACATAATTTTGTTAGGTTCAGACTATTGCGAGATTTTTTTAAACTTACCATCAAATTTAAAAAACTGCATATGAAGGTAAAATAAATTATAATAAATAGTCCAAAACAGCTAAATAGAAAAAATAACACTGTGTAAAATTTGGTACGCCAAAAAATTTATGAATCTACCAAGGGAAGCTGTTTAATTGTGATTTTGACTTAGAGCTGGGAATTTTCAACTCTTTGAAATTTTTAAATTTATCACCATTTTTCGAAATTCTTCTAGCTTTGAGACAAAGCGAGAGGGATTGATTTCATCGGCTATTTGATCCTGGCAAATTCCTTTCAAAAATTCGCTGATAAAATATCGATCCTTCTGAAAATAATCTAAAAATTCATTTCAAATTTACACGAGTACTTTCTTCATCAGCTACACATAAATATTATAAAAAAACCTAAAAAAATGTTTAAAATAAACCAAAATAAAAATATACCAAAATAAAAATTATATAAAATGAAAACGTATCTTCAGTGCTAAGTCACGCATGTGAATGTCAGAAATTGACAAAATCCGGTTATTCTGCTATTTTACATATTACCTTAAATTTACAGAATATTTACAACCACGTTCCACACAATCTACACGTGAAATCCTACGAGATGCTATTAAAAACATATTTAGAATGTTTATAAAATCATTGATGTTGTTTTTCAAAAATGCCTTCATTTATTTATCACAATGATTTAATTAGTGCGATCGATTTAAATGTAATTGACTTATGTAATTTAAACAAGCAAAAATTTGTAAAATATAAATAAACAAAAGGTAGCATAAAATTAAAACTGAATTAATATTCGTTCGAAGGGAAATTGTTTAAAAGTCGAGTCTATATCGATTTTAATAAAAAATTGAAGGGCACTTGTTGAGACTAGGGCCGCCAAGGTTATCGCCTATGCTTTTTTTTCTACAGCAGCTTTATTTAAACAATTTTTATGACAGTAGAATCAACTTAACACTACTACTCATACGCATAAAATTGTAAAAATAATTATTGTAATTTAGGCTTCCGTATAATTGCGTATCTCTTGTCCATACAGTTGTTCTTGCATTTAAGTACGGTTTTATTTTTCGAATAAAAATTTTGATGAGCATAGAATAGAATTCATTTCGTAAGCTTGATAGAGGCTAGAATTCGTTTTTTGTTGTTGGTTGATGTAAGCCATAACTATTTTTTGTGAGTCGATTTTATACACATATTGTGGGTGACGATGTGTGTACTCGTACATATGCGTTTTGTAATGTGCACGTTTTGATACCATCGGTTAAAAATGACGCACAATATTTTAATAGTTCCATGGCCATAGTTTCATGTTGTATATATTTTTTTTTTGTAGAAAAGTGGCTCTATGATATTATGCTACAAGCTACAAGTTTCTTCGATTCTATCGTATTCTATGCTAACGTGCGCGGTATTGTTGCCATGCAGAATTTTGAATATGTAATTTTTTTTGTTTGTCTTGTTATGTGAGACGTTTGCGACTTGAACATAGAATGGCTTTCATTTCAGGACCATTTATCTAGAGGTCTTTGAAGAGTTTTAGAACTTTTTCGTAGCGGTGTCGAACAACTTTTGTGGCATTGCGACTTCCGCATCGCAAGTATGACTGAAAAAATATAATAAAGTTGGGTCCAGAATTTTGGAATTGTTTTCTTCTTCACATTTTTTCCCAAATATAGCATCTACACATTGCACCTAATCAAATTCGCACCACGATTCAACTATAACATAACATAACATTTATTGCAGTACTGAACATTTTAAGTGCATATGAATTAAGTTCTGAATACCTTCGGAAAAAAACCCGAATTTCTGAATTTATTATTTTATCTTTTTCTGAGGACCGGTTTTTTATTAATTCTCTACAGTTGGAGTACCAACTCTCAAATCTCAATGTTAAATTACTTTGTGATAATAAAATGAAACTTGTACTGAAAGAGTTATAGTACCTACATGTTTAAGTGTTAGAACGCGAACGGAGTTCCTCTCGAATTTTACAGGGGAACCGATGTATTTACCACCCTGTATTTCATCAATCCAAAAAATGTAATTATAAAACGAGCAAATTACATATGTATAATTTTAGGCAATATATTATTCAACAATTTGATCCATTAAGATTTGTTGTACAATGTTTGACTTGATTTCATTTGATTTTATTTCCAAAATATTTACATGTGTTTAGCTTATAATCTAGTTTAAATTCAACAGTGATCAGACTACTTTATGGTTTGTACAATGTTTGATAACTTAAGCCAATAATACTCTGTATGCCATGCTGTCAAATATTTGATAATAGTTCAGTCAAATTTATTCTGTCAAAACAAAACAAAAAAAAAATATTGTGACAAACAGAACTTTACCAATACACTATCTTTCAAATATTTGGCATAGTGGCATACATACATACATACATAATACAAGTACAATAATCTCTACTATAGTCTGTAATTGTACTGTATTAGTTAAAATGTCCATGCCAGAGTGGCACCCAAAACGGGGAGGGGGTAGGGTGCATTGTCAGAATAGCATCCCCAATATGAATGCCAATATACCATCGGAACTCGAAACTAATCCTTGATCAGAATTCATCTTCTGTTGAATTTCGGAAAGGTATCCTACAGGATCATTTAAGTTTGCATAAATTCCCTTAAGTACTTGATCCCAGTATTGTAACAATACTGAAAACCAAATCTATAATTTAAAAATAAAAAACAATTTTACTTTATTATTTTTTAATAATAAAGTGTTGTAATCGACCTGAAATTTCAAAAAAATTGCTACTCTGAAATTTTATATTTACACGTTTTAGGACTAGTAAACACCAAAAAAGCAAGAAAAAAAAATGTCCGTCTGTCCGCCGTAGACGCCGTATGCTAAATCGTTTGAAGACGCGTAGCTCCCAAACCCGTTGAGGTATTAAGTTGAAATTTTTACGGTAGATAGATTGGGTAAACTCCTACGACTGGTATCTTTTCAGAGGGTGGGGGTGTAAGGGTGGATGAGGGGGGAGCGTTTTAGACGAACAATTTTGGTTTCCAGATCTCAGGAACCACTTATGCTAGGAGGCTGAAACTTGGAACTTATGTAGTACTATGACAGTAGAATCATTTGCAAAAAAATTGTCCATAAGGGTTGAGGGGTGTGGAAGAGGGGGGGGGGGGGAAACAATGAGTCCAAAACGCTTGAAAGCCGGGATTGAAACATTCTAAAATCCATATCTCCTGAACGATTGATGTCAGAAGATTGAAACTTTGTGGATCACTGAACGTAAATTTTTTGAGGGGGGAGGTGGAGCACGTAAGTGGAGGGATAGCAATTTCTCAAAAAATGTCATTTTTATATCTCAGAAACCGTATCAGATATGATCTTGAAAATTTTACAGGAGTTGGGTTCGGCAGACTTCTAGTAGGGAAAAAAAATTTAGTGGTGGTGGTGTGGGGGGTGATGGTGAAAGGGGGTGGAAAGAAAAAAAATTCTGAATTTTATTTCTCGAAAGCCGTAATGAATGGAATGCTAAAAATTTAGGATTATATAGAGCCACTATAGAGACATCCTACAAAAATAAAATTGTTCATAGGGTAGCAAGGTACTGGGGTGAGGGGTGGTTTTTTATATCTCAGTAACGGCTTATGCTAGAAAGTTGAAACTTGGTACGTATCAAGGCTATTTGGAATGTTATTTTTTAGGTTGTCAGTCGCATAGTACCCAACACCGCATCTCACCATTAAACACGTTTCGGACTTCTACCCATAAAATAATAAAGTTGCGCCCAGACTGTTGGCAGATTTTTTTATATTGTAGCTACATACATGACATCGACCCAGTATCCGTGAATCTGGTAAGAATGTAAACAGAACTCATCTGCTCAGTGTTAAATCCTTTAGTAGTGACCCTATTAAACATTCCGCACTGTTCACTATTTATATTAATATTTTCAAAGCGAATAGCAACTGAAAAATTCTTATAAATAATTTATGCGTAGAGTGGGAATTGAACCCACGACATCGCCGAAGCAATGTTTGCAAGACCTAGTACACTACCACTGGATTACACCGTGCTATTTCAATCTCGACTATTTTACATTGTCGGAATGGATATTTTAACTCTAGATGTCGGATTATGAAGTCTACCATTGCCATTTTGATTAAATAGTAAATTTGGGTGAAAGATAATACAGTACTGATACAGTACCGATACATTATTGGTACAGAAAAAAACATGCTATGTAAAGCCTTTTACTTATATCATTCCAAAAAGTCCGATACAAATTAAAATCGAACGACAACTAACATAATCAGCTGAAGAGATCCAACAGGGTTCGCGTATATTTTTATAAAGAACCGAAGGATAAAACTTTTCGAAAATACGATCAAATCTGTAGATATGCATCTTGGCAATCGAGTTGTGGCGCATTGAATAGGACCTAGAGTTGGGCTGGAGTACGAAAACTGACAAGAGAAAAGAATAAAATGACGATTAAGAAAAGCAGAATTGATTAGGTACTGGGACAGAACTTAAACGACAGCTTATAAAACTTAAATTCATCCAGTACTGGTAGAGAACTGAAATGCCAAAACCTTTACTCGCTCTGAAGGTGAACCTATTATTAAGTGGCATCAACGGTTCGGCCCTTTTTTTGCCTAGGGCCAATTCCGCTGTAAGTACCATTTTAGCACCCATCGGAGCGTGGTACTGATCTGAGATCTGGAGTATCAGCCCGGCTTTTCAAATTTCAACAAAAACTTAGACCAGAAAGTTGAAACTTCGTTCTTGTGGTACAGATCACCCGAACATTCCAAAAATATATTTGAGAACGAAACAAATAATGAAATACCAAAGATTTCACCCAAAATATTCTGCTGGATAAAGTTTGGAGCAAAATAACAAAGGCACCATTGGTTCGCAGATTTTTGTAACGCAGGGATAGACCGTCGTTGCATGCGTCCACAACAAATTCACGCGTGAGCCTTACCAGCAGTAAATTATTATTTGTTTTCGATAGCCAAACAAACGTTTGTATCTACCACATCGCTTCTGGTATCTTTTAATAATTATAAGGGAACGTATGCAATTTCGTCTGTGTTTATAGCAAGGGTGACTTTTTTCTTAATTATTGGCCAGGGGACCAGAAGATATGGCCTCACCGCACGTACCCACCATAAGCTTCAAAGTATCCCCACAATTCTGAAAGTCAATTCAAATGGGATTCTGTTATTTGGTCGAAAATCTTTAATTTAGGGCAAAAAGAGAATTCTACGTCAGCAACACACCGGACATTGTTCACATAATCCTTGGAAATAATTTGACCCGTTCAACGCTCCAAGACTTTGTTTCCGTTCCAAATGTGTGTTTTATGGTCGCAATGTTGGCCGGGGTTTTTTTTATACCTCGAGAAAATAAAAAATAATATACAGAATTTCGCGTGGCAAAGGCATGCAACCGGAAAACAACTCGCCAGCCCCTAAATGGCATCTAGTAACGCACAAGTGTAATAAAAAAAATTCGGTCCTTCGTCGTCCTGTTGGGGGAGTCGCCACAGTCACCTCCATAGCATATATCACCTGAATTGGTCAGGTCCGCACCTTCCGAAATTGCATAATTCGAAATAAAAATTAACGTGTCGGTTTCAATGTGCAGAAATTCGTGTGCTTCCCCGAAAGGTGGAAAGAAGTATGCAAACTGGCGCATGTCTTACAAAATGTTTGTAATGTAAAGGTATGGCTGTGAAAAAAAATGCCAAAGACATTTCTTGGATTAATACCACCCACCGGACTTAACTATAAAAATATATTTTCATAAAGTTTTATTTCAAGTGGTAAATTTGTACCTGTATAGGCTCATATCACAGGTGATGATGACCACGACTTGTTCTTGTTATGGGCCTTTACTACAGGTTGTCGATATTTTCGCCATTGGTCATATGCTAATTTTCATAGCGGGATCGCACGCAGATACTTAATTTACCTTTGTGGAATGCAAATTTCCGAGGGCTCTATCTAACATACGAACAGGTAAGTGTGTTATGATGACGTCTGGTAGCTGTAGATGAAGATTTCGACAGCGGCATTTTATTTTTCGGCAGATAGGTGGAAGGAAGGGTGCGCCAAATTAATTTTATACATTTTTACATTATGTACTGCTGTTTAAATATTATAGTAGATGGATGGTAGATTAAAGATGCCCATAGTTAGATATACTATATAAAATAGATATACGAAAGAAAAATTTACCTGATGGAATCTTGAATATTTATGTGATAGAAAGACTAATGACTTGAACGAATTTTATTCGATCAAAACTAACATAAATATTCAACATTTTTTACGACTCAGCATAAATATTTTTAATTCAATTTTTTATTATGCGAATAGTTTATTATCTTTGACGCATGTTGTAGACTATGAGACCGCTTCAATTTTCAGAATAAAATCGGCACCAATAAATGCTGGTTCTGTACCAGTTCTTAGTGAGCAAATTGCAATGCGAGATACATTCTAGATTCTAAATTAAATTAAGCCGTGGAATACGAGTACCAACATCATTCTCTTTCCAAAATAAATTGTTAATTTTTACTTTATTATTTTTTATTATGATCGTGCTGAAATTTAAAAACCTGCTACCCTGAAATTATGTATTTTGCGTATTGGGACTGGTAAACCCCAAAAAATAAGAATGAGGATGTGATATGAGGGTGGAGGGTGAAATACTTTGGATTAGAATATCTTTTGAATCAATAATATCAGATTGATAAAATTCGGTCAATGTATATAAGTTCATAAGTGGAGTTTACATATTGTAAAATTTTTGAGGCGTGCGTTGGAGCACGGAATTGGGGATATCAAAATTTAAAAAATAAAAATTTTTATATCCAAAGAATCGCACCAGACATTGCAGAGAAATTTTTAGGGGTGGAGGTGTTGTGGATTAGGGAGGAAAAGAAAACATTCTGATTTTTATTTCTCGAGAATCGCTAAGGATAGAAAGCTCAAAATTGATGGCTATATAGATCGCCCTTAGAGAAATCCAGGCAAACAATTTGTAAATTTTTGACAGGGACAGCAAGATACGACTGCGAGGTGGGGATTGGTTTTTCGTATATCAGGAATATCTTATACTACAAAGTTGGAACTTGGAACGTATATGTAGGTATACTGCAGTAGTAATTTAAATAAAAAAAAGGTTAAGATTGCATTTCCATGAAAAGTGTTTTTCTTACATTTTCACGAATTTTGTTATACATTCTAAGAAAAATTTACTACTTTTATAGTAGGCAGTATCCCATTAGGAAATAGAGCGCTTCCATTTCACTACTATCGCGCTTCTTTGGAAGCTTGGATCGCTTCTTTTGCCATGCCTATCCTGTTGCTTTTTAGCATTACGTGTCCGCAGTAGCAAGCGCTTCGTTCCTGTTTTTCAGGCAGCTTACCGGAAGCAAGTTTATATTTGAGCCTCGGAAATTTATCGATGCTAATAAGCTTTATGAAAGCTTTGTTCCATTCGGAAAATATGAAAACGCTCCCTTAGGTTACAATTGTGAAGCGCTCGCTTGGCGTTGCCCTAGGTAGCGTTATTGAAGCGTTTTAAGTAAGTTTGTAAGGCTTCCTTGGCGGTGGCCTTAATAGCGCTATGGAAGCACGTTTGGAAAAATATTCTCTATTGTTTAAGTACAATAGAATTTTCATTCTGTGTAGGTAAGTTAAAAAAATATTTAAAATAATTCAAAAATAATAAATTTATTCAATATATAAAATAAAAAATTCAGTAGTTCTAAAAAATATACAAAATTTGATTTTAAAATATTTCAATAAAAAAAAAATTCCATTTATAAATTAATTTTTTTTAATTTGTCGGTGGATTTATATTGCCGGTTTTTCGCAATCTGAAAACCAGCTCGCATGGCCTTTTCGAAATCCGCCGCTCCAAAAACTTCCGATTTTTTTGCTTCTAGTAGAAAAATGATAACATGTTGTTATGTAAAATATCTAAAATAATAGTGAGTATGTACATAATTTTAAACTTAATTTATTAAACATTTTCTTGTTTTTTATTGCAATTTTTTTTTGGAGTCCATCCCAGTTGACTTGTAGTAATAAATCCTTTGAGAAGAACGGATTCCTCCATTAAAGTTTCAGGGATTTCAATTATCTCTTCCTGAGTTACTTTCAATAGATGCTTTCTGTTGAAGAATTTCATTTTTTACCAATCTCCTGAAATGTTGTTGCTAATTCCAGCAATTTGTTTACTCATTTTTAAAATTCTGAAATTATATATCATACATTCGATATTCAATTGTGGTGAAAAGGAGTTGAATATATTTTCACGAATTTAACAGTAATTCTTGGATCCGTTAAGATTTTTTAATTTTTTATTAAATTTCCCATTTGAAGAAACACCATTCATTGAAACGTAAAACTTAGGGAGATAGAACATGATGGGTTTAATTATTGACTAATGAATTTGGCTGCATCATCTCATCAACCACATCTCAAAATTGGTGTCAAAAATAATAAATTTGAGCTTGTAATTTGATTTTGATATATTATAACATAAATAATTATAAGAAGTTTTAGTTGTTTTTCGGCGACAGAGGAGTTTCTGGTGCGAAACACTAACACGGAGTCCCGACTGGGATTAAACACAGTCCTGGCTACTGCTATTGAGGAGACGACAGTTGAAAAATAATAGAAGCCACTTTTTTAAAACTGTTAAAAATTAAGTCCGAAGGAGCTGTTTCGTCATCGGATGGCATGGACTCATCAGACGGTCTATCATGCCTATCCGAAACACCCTTACAGCTGGTGGTATTGCTGAGGATTTTTCCCTATATGCGATATAGAACCGAAATTTATTTCTGCGAATTACAAACTTTACCAAATTTTTCATAGCAAATTTGTATGCTTATAGTCGGTGGCACTGAAGATCATCTAATGTTTCAAACAATTTAGTGGAAATTTTGGTTGTTCACTAGGGTATTTAAATCAAATACTAAGTGCGCGATATCGAATCCCGCCAACCGTAATTTTATTTTATCGTAATATTAATGAAAATGCAATTTTTCATAGTGAAGCTACCATAGGAGCACCAGAAACTCATCTGACGCCGAAAAACAACAAAAATTATTTAAAAATTGCTTCTATGGAAGCTTCATTATGAATAAATTTCATTCCCAGACATAAATAATGTACTTACATTCAAAATAACGTTCTTTGCTTTATTTTCAACAATTTTTAACTTTTCGCTACACTTTAAAATTCACTTGTTCACTTTGCAAAACTAATCCACAGAATAGAAATTCTATTGTACTTAAACAATTGAGAATCGTTTTTCCGAACGTGCTTCCATAGCGCTTCTAAGACCAGCGCCAAGTAAGCATCTTATACTTGCCTTACAAAATTACTTAAAATGCTTCAATAACACTACCTAGGGCAACGCCAAGGGAGCGCTTCTTACTTGCTACCTAGGAGAGCGCTTGCATATTTTCCGAATGGGAGGTTACCTACTATCATAGTAGTGAATTGCACTGCAGAATAATCAACAATTTTCACATCCTAAAGTGAGTTCAACCGTACTCTATAAATATTGTAAATTTGATCAGATGATTAAGTTAAATCACTTTAAATAAAGAGAATGTGTTTCAAGAAATAGTGGAATCAAAAAGCGATTTGATACCAAAAAAAGAGTAATTTTACTGAAAAATTTGATTAAAATAACATTAAAAATTGAGTGAAATAAATAAAGAGATCGGGGTTTCACTACCGAAAGGGAGTAATATAACAACAAAAGGAAAGCATTTTTCATTATATATATATATATATTTACATATTTCGAACATTGTAAAATACCACAAGAATAATTCTGTGGCCACAGAGAATAAGTAGGTAAGTCTAAAAACGAAACTATTCAGGGCAGCACTTTTTTGCTATTTTTACTATTGAACTATTCCTGTAAATCCAGTTTTTGTGAAAAAATGTAATTTACTTACTTACTTATTTATTTAATTATTACAGTTATTCTATAAGATATTTACAGCTTATACAATTTTTGTAGATATCAGACGGGGAAAAAATTATTGTCTTTACAACTATAGTGTAGTATTTCTATTTCTTGACAAATTACATATATTATTAATTAAAGTGATACTTCATTTAGGAAAATTAAAAATTAAATTTGTTGACATCTCAGTGATCAAATAACATATAACAATAATTTCTTCACAGTGCGTGTAAGTCTTGGGAGATGGCCACAGTACACTTATCTCATTTTACTATTTTTCGACTTGCCAGGTTATTCCCTGTGACCACAGAATTTATGCCTACTGTAAAGTGCTATTCAAGGAGCAGTGGTAGGAATTTCGGCCTCAATACTCTGCAAACTGGTTGGTACTGTACAAAAAATAAAATAAGTAAAATTGTTTGCATTAACTTTAAACTTTACCTTTACTTTACCTTGAACACTTTAAACAGAAACTACAAAAAAGGTACAGAAGAAATTTATAGCCCAAATCAATTTTTTTTTTAAATTTCAACGCGTTAAAAAACCGTATTCCGTATGAATATCACTCTATAAAATGACGGGTATTCAGAACCTTATAAATGAAGTATAATATCATAAAAAATTTAGTAAATTGAGTCTTAACTCAATTTATAGAGTGAGTTTCCAATCGAAATGAAAATCACTCCCAGGAAAATGGATTTCACTCTTCTCATTTTAGATGTAGGTATTTTACTTCCGAAAAAAAGTAGGACAACTATTCTTACTGCAGCTATTTACCTATTTTTTCTAGAGTGTATTTTTCAGTTCTGCCTAGGTATCGAATAAATTTTATTTCTGCGTGCTTTTCATATAAGCGCCTAGAAACAGTTTTCCACTTTTTTTGATATTCAACCCCTAAGAGGGTATAAAGGTGTTGTATACGTTTTCTCGAATTCTGACATATTTTACAAAATTTTACAATATAATCACGAAAAAAGCAATTTAAACATTTTCGATATTTGGCCCCAAGGGGGTGTAAGAGGGTTGTGTAAGTTTTGATTAATTCCAACATAAATTGGGCTTTATAAATATTTTAAAAATTTATTTACGGAATTTGAGATACTCAACTCCTAAGGCGGTTAAAACAATTGAGAACGTTGTTACTAATTCCGACATATCTCTCAGATCTGATGGAATATCGCATTGTTTTTAATTTTAACGGGCTTTCTATATACCCGTCTAAAAGTTGAGCTCAGAATTTTTTGATACTCAACCCCTTAAGAGTTCTGCAGATATTTGTTTTTGTTGAAATTGTAAAAAAGCAAATAAATTCAAAATCTGCACACACAGTATAAAAATAGTCTGGCCGCAACTTTATTATTTTTTTGCTAGAAGTTCGGATGAGATGCGGTGTAGGTTACTATGCGGCTAAGAAATTTAAGAATAACCAGGAGGCTATTTGAAACCTTAAAAATCAATTGTTAAAACTAATTCGCCGTTTTCTTAAAAAACCTCATTTTATATGGAAAATCTCTCAAAAATGTGAATATATTTTCGGGGTTTCTTGGGGTCTTAAATCTTCCGATTTGAAAAACCTGGTACTTAAATATTTATAATCTAATATTTCACCTTCCAAAATCAAGAAAAACTATATTGAGCTGAACAGATTGGAATACTGAAGCAGTGTTCATATTCAGTACTGAATAAATAAAATTTTGTTGAACTCAGCTAGAAACGATCCGGGGAAGATCTCCATGTTTCAGTACCTGGGGGGAAAAACTTTTTTTTTGTAAGGATACCAAACTGGACTTCGGCTTTTAATACACAGTAGTGTACAGTCTAGTCCAGGGATGGGAGGTCGGAAATCCAGCCGGGTATGGCAGTGTACTAGTTGGTGTTAATAATTTTTAGTGCTGCTTGGCTACCAGAACAGCAATGTTACAAACAAATCAACTAGTGTCTGGTAGCTCTGATGGTGTTTGTGAATCTGATAAGAATATAAACAGAACTCATTTGCTCAGTGTTAAATCCTTAAGTAATGACGCTATTAAACATTCCGCACTATTCACTATTTATATTAATATTTCAAAGCCAATAGCAACTGAAAAATTCTTTTAAATAATTTATGCGTAGAGCGGGAATTGAACTCACGACATCTCCGAAGCAATGTTTTCAAGGCCTAGTACACTACCACTGGATTACTTCCGCTAGAATACCGGTTGAGTACCGATACGCTATGCTGGGATAGATGAGGAAATTCTTTTTTGCTTTTCTGAAATTTAGAACCTAAAAAAAAGACAAAGTATCAGAAGGAAGACCACGGTACCTTATTACATGATTAAAATGGAGCACGTTTCTAAGTTTTTGGACGGAAGTTCGACGTTTGAAATACCCATGTACGAAAAGCAGAACGGCACAGCACAGGCTTAGTACTGGTGCCAGAGTTGCCAGTACTTTCTAATGTTTCGGGCCCAGTATGTGTTTAACTACGAATTCATTTTGCTATTATTATTTTTTTGAAAAATGCGAATTGATTTTACTTACACACCTTGCACACTCTCGGATTCGAACCTTGGTCCCGTCACACATTTGACCGCTACGCTACCCACTAGACCAATCTGACACATTCTCGTAATAGGGAATAGAAACCGAATCAATTGATATTGTTGAGAAACAAAAAATATTTCTACCAAGATGTGCCCAATACAGAGCCGACCGCCGAGCCAATGCCGAAAGAGCTTAGACACCAATAATAAGCCAATTCCAGGCCCGACATAGGCCCAGCAACTCGGACCAAAGTCGGCTCAGATCAAGTGGGAGTACTGATCACCAGGATTGGCCTGACACTGGTCTGGTGGTTTGTCAGTACCAAAACAATACCGATCGACAAGTCTTGGCAGATAGTGCAATGCCAATTCTGAGCAGTGTACGGAACTTTGGTTGGACTCCGGCATTTCGTACATGGGTAGTTTCTTGGTTATTTTTTAAGATAGTGACCTGCGCCGCAACTTTTATAGTCTAAGCTAGGCAAAATAAGCTTGGATGATCCCTTCTCTCCTTTTTTTGGTTCTCGATAAATGTATTTTATTATTGAAAAAAAAACAAAGTAAAAAAGTAAAAACAAATTATCATCTTTACAAAAAAAGTAATATAATTAACAGTACCTTACACACCAGTGTAATGAAGGTACTAATTAAGTGCGTGTAAACACATCATGCAAGTTTAGTTGCGCGTACTTCATAAGTACATACTAGTGTTTGTTCAGTTTGTAGCCTTGAAATGCTGTTTTTACAGACCCACTGCTATACAAATACATTAAATAAAACACAGAAACTTAACAGAAATTTATTAAAACTTCTTAGAAGTGGCCCAACTAAAAAGCCCTGTGTCTAAGGTCTCTAATCAGTCGACACCGAATTGCTCTAAAAATGTCTCACCTGAAAGCACGACTACACTTTTCCGTGTACAATATTCAAAGATATGAACTTGAAATTGGCGCCCAACTCCCCCACCTTAATTGGGATTTATTTCGAAAAGCTTTGGACAACATAAATGGTGCAAACATAAAAGAGCCCTCGGCCCATCGCCAGATCAATCGATAGGGTCATGCTGCCGATGATAATGTTATCGGCGTGATTACCTCATCGTGGGCTCTAATCAATTAACGAAATGCACTTGTGTATGGGTGAGAATGTCCACAAAAATTAACGCGAGGCCGAAATTAGGGCCAACATGGGAAAATGCGCTAAGCGAAAAAGCAAACGCTCCGTACGCTATACGCTCCACACGCTATGCTGTTCAGCGGGTTCCCTTTGGCGATATAATGCTGTATGTGAAGTACGCTACATAGCGAGTGAATTAGTACAAGGCAAAATCGAGGCTACGCTCGCACGGAAAATAGGTCACGGAACACATTCAAAGTGAATTAGAGCTCTATAGATAGCGAGGCTGTGAAAGATAGGCCTAGGCATGTGAGGAGCATGCAAGGTGGCCAGCAAGGTGGAGTGCGGCGCCAAGGAGCTGGAAAAAGTTAGTGCAATCCAGCTATGAAGTTGTACGCAAGGCCCTTTCGCAGTGCCAGCCATACTCAGGCTAAAGCAAACACTTACCGCTTAATGACGCGTGATCTCACTCATGTGAGCGACGAGCCACGCGTATTGGGCATAGAGTACGAATCTGATGAATCTAGCCCTTGCCTCTAGCCTGGCAATCTATGCAACCTTATGCTTGTCATCTGATTGCGCCAGTACGCGAGCGTTTACAACTAGGGTTTGGCGGATCCATAAAATATGTGTTTTCTTTTGTCGTTGCACAATAACAGAACCGAGTCTGCAGCGTTCACTATTTGATTTATGTTAGTGCGATGGTAGATCACTTGATTACGTAATCTAGAAGCAATCTGCGTACGGCGTCATATGGAGTCTCCCATGTCCCATCCCGCCCAGTAATCTTCTCCAATGCTGGGGACTTGTCTACAACGCAATTTAGGAAGGCCCACTAACGATTGACCTTATTCCGTCATTGCTACACTAGTTCCATTGTCTTTATTCGCACCTATGAAAATCGTACTTTCAAATTGTCCGGATTGTGTGAAATTTTGGTTTTGCGTCTAAAACAACGCCGTATAGTTCCCACATCGCATCAATTTCAGAATTTTGCATTAGAACATAGCGAGCGCCTTCAAGATTCTGCCCAAGACAAAATTTGCTATGGAAATGTCTACGCATGAGTCTAGCAGACTAAACTAATTTCTATGCCGATCGTGAGCCTAGATCTTGTTTTTGGCGGTGAATTAATTCACCACTTTAACTCTTCTTAGTGGCCTTTTTTATTATTTATGTTAAAAGCGATTTATAACGTTTTAAGTAGAACGACAACTTGTTCACATTCGTACAAGGTGCTACAAGAATTAAATCCCATCCCCCTCCAAAACCCCTCAAAAAATAACCTATGAAAAGAACCAAAAACTGGAATAAAAACAATTTTTTTTTTCAAAAATATTTTAGCATAGTTTAAGCGAGATAGAATTGAAAAGTTTCATCTGGGAACTAAACACCCTTTTCAAGGTCGAATATTTCTCTGAAGATGTCTCTTTTTGCATAAATTTTCATCTGCGTCAGCCAAAAGTCTTGAACTATTCGTTTATAGTTTGGATATTTTATGAATCGATAACGGAAATTCGTAATATACATATTTATTCGAAGCGAATTTTTTATTACAGACTGGTTTGGTTTATTTTAACAATCAAAGTTTTCTTTTATGTTGGTGATTTTGAATTAAATTTCGACATATAAAATGAACTGTTTGTTTATGCTTATCGATCAGAATTGTCGAATTCGCCCTTATATTAACGCTTGCAGGTTGTGTTTATGATACGTTGTAGGTTGGAATCAAATTGTTTATTATAGGGAATTATTCGTTCTGTAATTTAAACATTTTACAAATCTTAATAGGTAAATTTTCATAAAAAAAAATTGGCATTTTTGGTATAAGTTCAGGACTACAATTCCATAACAGCTAATAATAATACAAATTAATTAATCTAAACCTAAACCTCCTATTATCAAACAATTCGTTCTCCAACTACTTCATTTACTTTTGTGCTCAACGATAATTCTGGATACACTACTCTACCTATTCTTCAACCCTGCGAACCAAATCATTTGGCTGCAAACTTCAAGCGAACGGTGCCCGCGAACTATCGGATTCGATACGAATTCACTTTCTGTTCACTCGTGAATTACTCTATGGACTGTAAAGTTACGCTACTACGAATTCGCTAAGCGAGTTCGTATCGAGCTCATCAAGCGAATTAGCTATAAATGCGCTAGGTGAACAAACTTAAAAAAAATAATTAGGAACTTTTAACTAATTACTTTATTATTTTCTAATAATACAGTATTGTGATCGATTTTTAAAAAAAAAATATACTACCCTGAAAGGTTTTTTTCACGTTTCATGAGTTGAAAACACGAAAAAAGGAAAAAAAATTTCAGTCCGTCTGTCCGCCGTACGCCGTACGCAAAATAGTTTGAAGGCTCGTAACTCCCAAACGGTTTGAGATATAAAATAAAATTTTTTTTTTATGATGTAAATTTTTTTATTTTTATGAATAGACTGAAGTGACCAAGAGGTGAGGGGTGGGAGTATAAGGGAGTGGAGGGTGGTGCGTTTTAGACCGAAAATTTTGGTTTTTAGATCTCATCAACCGCTTATGCTAGGAGGCTGAAACTTGGAATTTATATAGAGCTTTAAAGTGGACCCATTTGCATAAAAATTGTCAATATAGGTGAGGGGGTGTGGGAGTGGGGGGAAAAATAATGCGTCCGAAAACCAAAAAAATCGAGATCGACACATTCTAAAATCCATATCTCCTAAACAATTAACGTCACAAAATTGAAACTTAATAAATATCTGTAGGTATACTAGGAGAATAGATCGGAAACAAATTTTTGAGAGAGGACGTTGGGGTACGGGGGTGGGGGGTGAAAAACTTTAGATTACGATATCTCACGAACCAATAGCACTAGACAAATAAAATACGGTTTGTGTATAAAGGTTGACAAATGAAGTTTGCTGAAAGTAACAAACATTTTTTAAGGGGGCGGTGGGGCATGAAAGTGGAAGGGATACGAATTTTTCTAAAAAATCACTTCACATATCTCAAGAACCGTGTAAGATAGATGCTTAAAATTTTGACCAGAAGTAGGCCTAATAGAATCCTAGCAGATAAAAAAAATTTGTGGGTAAGGGTGGAGGAGTGTGAAAAGGAAAAAGTTTCGATTTTTATACCTCGAAAACCTATAATGATATAAAGCTGAAACTTAATATTTGGATAGAGTAGTAGTATGTTGGAAAAATATATTTTTTTATAGGGGTAGTATGGTACAGGGGTGGGGGGTGTTTTTCCTATCTATAGAACGGCTAATGCTACATAGTTGAAAATCGGTATGTATATGTATGCCATCTAGAAAAGTTATTTAGATTAAAAAAAATTTCAAATTTCCATTGGCGTTTGGAAGGATGGCAAAAAAAATTATCAATGAAAATGGAATGCATATATTTTCACGGTTTTCGTCATATCTATTAGGGCTTTTCAAACATTAAATTTATTTTTATCCCACGGATTCTACATAAAAATATCTAAAAAGCGATTTTAGGATTTTTTTGTGTACTTTTTCACATATTTTGCCATATCCCCCAGGTCTGATCAGATATCGAATATCTTTTCACTTTCAAGGGATTGCGTAATAATTTCCTAAAACTCGTTTTTAAGTTTTTTCCTTTTTCAGCCCCTAAGAGGGTATAGTAAAAGAGTTGAACAAGTTTTCACGAATTCCGTCATATCCTTTAGAAGTGATAAGAAATTCAATTGGTTTTTGCTTTCTCGTGTTGTCTTTATTTGTCTACCCCCTCCCCTATCGGGTTAAATACCAAAATATGCTAAAATCGTCTTTTCGATTATATAAAGTTTTTAGAATTGGAAGCGAAAACGATATCTGATTAGACCTAGGATATACATCGGAATTCGTGAAATGTTCATAAGCCGTCGGATATCAAAAAATTTGGATAAACCATTCTAGGCGCTTATATAAGGAGTTGCAGGAGTAAAATAAATTCGATAACCCGACCTAAAAGCCTTAAAGATATAACGAAATTCGTGAAAATGTGGAATAAACCCTTTTTACGAAGAGTTTTTTTACTCGATCTCCGTACCTCAATGAAAAACTGAACTCTTGTTTTTTAATTACTCGTGTCTTACATTTTCATATACGTACTAAGTTTCAACTACGTTTCAGGGATACAAAAAAACAACGCCTCAGGCCGTACCTTAAACAATTTTTTTCTATGGTGCCTCTATAGTGGCTCTACATAGTTGTCAATTTTGAGCTTTCTATCCTTTGTGGTTTTTGAGAAATAAAAATCAGAGTTCCACCTTTCTTCTTTCCACCACCTCTTATCATGGCCTCCATACATCCACACCCCCAAAATTTTTTCGTTGTTAGAGGTTTACTGGGCCTAACTCCTATAACATTTTTAGTATTATAAGAATTGATTTCTTTGAAAAATTACTATTCCCCCACTTCCGTGCTCCATCTCCCCCCCCCCCCCAAAATTTTCCGTTTAGAAAATAATTGTAATCCTATATATACACACCATTTGTTTGCTAATGAGACCTCTAGCATAGTTGCACATAATTTCCAAGATTCAGCCTCCTTGCATAAGCGGTTCCTGAGATCTAGAAACCAAAATTTTTCGTCTAAATCTCATGGCTCCTGATGTATTGATGCGTGCTCACCTTTCCAGCTTATCACAGCTCTTACAATAGCTGTGAAAATCCATAAGGCTATATTGGGTTTCAAGACCAGGTTTTACCTACGACTTGTCTAAATAGGAGAAGAGCAGTAGAGTCTTTCTCTGAGACTTTTTCCAAGTGCTTGTTACGTTGGATTTCTGATCCTTAATTACTCTCAGTTATTTTATTGCTGTCAAGAGTTTAATTTACGTCTCGTACATCATGAGCGACGTAATTTTGCTCCGGTTTCTCTTTCATGAAAATGACACTATCGGAGTTTTGCCCGGATTGACCTGTAGGCTTTGTCGCATTGCGTTTGTGTTTTGTTGGGTGCATATGATCGCCGAGGGTTTCTTAAAACTTGCACTTAATCAGGATTACCAAGTCGTCATCATATCCTTGCACTGTAAGGCGCTATGACTGGTAGGACGTCTACCACAACCTACCTTTCCCTCACAGCGATCATATTTTGCCTGCTTTGGGTCAAAGCGGAAGTGGTTACAAACGTTTCCCGTCTACAATAGACTATACTTCAACAGCTTACCGGACTTTATCTCGAAAAATAATAAAGTTTCGCCCAGACTATTGGCAGATTTTTTGATAAATGGTTCTAATGCCCTAATTTTACCGACTTCTTACCACAATTTGTAGCAATAAATTAGTCGATAAATTTTCAATTAAAATTAATTGCAACAGCCAGACTGCACTGCATAAAACTGCAAAAATAATCGCTTGCACTAACCTGCATCCCATACCCGAACCGCATTGAGTTACTTGCATTAATTCCATGCACAGATCAGTATGCAGCTTGTAATTTTACAGGGCGATTTAATTTCTTTGTGCAGGTTCTTTGCTAGCAAGAATATTCACTTCAATGCGACTGCAGCGCTACAAGCTGCGTCTGCAAGCGAAGTGCAAGTGCGCATGTTGCTTGGACTAAATTTTGATGTAAAGATTGCATAGCTGTAGCTAGAAGCGATGCGATCAAAATTTTAAGCAACTTTACTGGCGCCCGGAGCCAATGATATCGACGAAGTGCGAACTGCAAAATGAGAATGCGGTCATTGGCGGTCGCAGCGCCTTAAATACTTTTGTCTGCTATGCACACATTTGCAAAACTAATGTTAATAATAACGCACATTTGTGATTCAGAACTTTTGCTATATTTTGTGTGATTTGATAGATAGGCTACTCGTAAACCGACGGCGTTAATAATTTATTTTACAGAGCGTGGCGGACCTTATTTAGAGATTAATTATTACGACATTAGATGGGGAGTGTTAAATTCTGATATAATTAAATTATCAACATTGTTTGAACTAATATTGTCAATTTAAAATGGTATTGGAACTCAGTTGAAGAGTAGTTACACCAATAAAAAATCGTTATTTTCCATTTCGAGGCAAGTACCTATGCTATTTAAAAAACGTGCCAAAAGTCTGGGCCCAACTTAATTATTTTTTGTCTAGAAGCCCGGAACGCATTTAATGCTGAGATGCGGTGTAGGTTACTATGCGATAGAGAGCCTAAGAAATAACGTTTCTAAAAGCTTCCTGGTGATTCTTTACCTCATCAGATCTAGAAGAAATGACGAATACTCTGAAAACGTATACCCCATTACATCCCCTTGGGGGGTTGAATCTTAAAAAATCGTGAAATAGGTTTTTATGCATATCAAAAGTGCAAAATAAAATACCAATTTAATATGTCATCAGACCTTAGAGACCTTATCAGACCTTACAGACCTTATATTGTAAAAGTTGGGTTTAAAACTATAATAGGGTCATTCTATCAAGAATCGTCAAAGTTGTGACCTTACGATCTGCGATTCTTTTGAAAATTTTTGTACTTGAAGAACTAGCTGAAAAAAATAATTTAAATTCAATTTTTTGTTTCTATCTAATTTTTTTTTTGTTAGTTATAGTATGTTAAAGTTTTCGCAAAAATGGTGTCCGAGTCCACTTTGAAAATTCATATCTCTGGTCCTAGAATAATAAAGTAGGACTTATTTTAAAGATTAACGATTTTGTCCTTTATCCTTGAATATCTCAAAATACATATCTTCAATTTTTTAAAATTTTTTATATATTGTACATTATACTGTTTTTCAAAATATATCAAAAAATTAACTTGGGATCTCAAGGGGATCAGGGTCAAAAAAATCTAATTAAATTATTACAGAACTAAGCTAGCCTTAATTGAGAACCACTGATGTTTTTCGATTTTTTTGACCCCGATCCCCATAAGACACCAAGTTAATTTGAAGAACAGTATAGTATACAATATATAAAAAATTTCAAAAAATTGAATATACGCATTTTGAGATATTCAAGGATAAAGACAAAATCGTTATCCTTGAAAAAAAACTTTCAAGGATAATTTTATATCGCAACAATTTTTAAGCAACAATATTTAAAATAAGCCCTACTGTATTATTCTAGAATAAAAATGACCACAGATATGAATTTTCAAAGTGGACTCGGATACCGTTTTTGCGAAATCTTTAGCGTACTATAACTAAAAACAAAATGAGATAGAAACAAAAAATTAAATCCCAATTATTTTTTTTCACTAGTTCTTCAAGTACAAAAATTTTCAAAAGAATCGGAGATGGTTAGGTCGCAAATTTCGTCATTTTTGGTGATTCTTGATAGAATGACCCAATATATAAAATGACCGTAGAAGCGAAAACATCCTTTACATCTCATCAAACCTAAGAAATTGCGAAAATTGTTAAAATATATGCAACCCACTGGGATTGAATATAAAAAAAATTAAATTAATTTTTAAGCCATTATATAGAAATCCGAAGAAAGTAAGAGATATGACAAAATTCGTGAAAGCGTGGAGAACCCTCTTAGCAAAAAAATTCTGAACACAGTTTTATTATTTTATTATATTTTATTATTTAAAAAGGCTTTGGAAATAAAAAGTTTTTCGTTGTCTAATAAGAGCTAAGGGATGTGGAGGAATTCGAGAAAATCTATACAACCTCTTTGTATATATCTTTCGGCATTTATCTAAAGAACGCGTAAAAGTGAAATTAATTCAATATTTCGGAAGATTTAAGAGATATGATGAAATTCGTGAAAATTTTTGCACCGCATTTTCACTGACCATTTTAGTTGCTCCACCACCTTACACCAATGGATATGTGATATAGTTTTTTTTACCTAAATTACTTTCTTTTGCATATATCCAAGTACTTTCTAGTTTCTAGCGTGAGACGTTGCAGTGATAGGAAAACAACCCACAACAACGTACCATACTACTCCAATTAAAAATTATGTTTTTAAGAGGTTTCACTACTACAGCTCCACATAAATCGCACACAGTTTCAGCTATCCATTATTACCGGTTCTCGAGATGTAAAAATTGGAAGTTTTTGTCTTGCACCCTTATTTTTGCAAATTACCCTGCTACCATAAGTGTACGTATATATGAGTTTCAAGTTTCAGCTTTCTGTCGTAGAAACCAAAATGTTTAGTCTAACTACACCCCCAATCCCCAAGTTCACTTAAAGGGGACCACCTAGCCTATCCCCTAAAACTTTAAACTGGTTAGCGCAAATATTTTGGGAGAGTATGGATTACGTACGGCGGTCGGCGTACAGACGGATTTAATTTTTCTTTTGCTTTTTTGAGTTCTAGTTCTGAAAAGTAAAAAAATGGCTTCAGAGAAAAGTGGTCCTTAAGGATAGTATCGGTTTATTAGTTAGATTATGTTTTTAGTTGACAGTGCGTAATATTTCAGCACTGAGATACTTTATGGTACACCGTATGTATCAGAATAGATACATTTCTCATATTTCTGCCAATCCGTTTATTATTCATCAAAGCCGCGAACAGTGGCGGATCCAGACCTTGCTGTTGGGGGGGGGGGGGGGTTCGGAAATTGAATGGAATTGGCTGTTTTGTTTGATCAAGTTCTGTGGGAATTTAGCTACATAGACTGCACTTAGCAAAAAAGGGTCAACAGATACCGTCATCAATTATGTTGTTTTCATCTTATTATTACCTACGCAATATGTTGTCTTGTAGTCTTTTACTTTATTATTTTAAAAATAAGGTATCTATTGTTATTGATTAAAAAAAAAATTTGCTACACTGAAAATTTTCACGATTCATGACTAATTAACACCAAAAAAGCAAAAAAAAAATGTCAGTCCGTCTGTGCGCCGTCCACCGTACGCAAAATCGTTTGAGGGCTTATAGCTTCCAAACCCTATAAGCTATTAAATTAAAATCATTTTTCTGGATAGACTGGGTAGGCCCCTTTAAGAGACCGCGTTTTAGACGGAAAATTTTTGTTTCTAGATCTCAGCAACCGCTTATGCTAGGAGACTGAAATTTGGAATTTATATAGATCTTCGATAGTGGACCCATTTGCAATTGATGGTGAGGGTGTAAAGGGTAAGAGTGGGTGAGGGTGAAACGGAAAAAGTTCCAATGTTTATCTCTCGAGAACCTATAATGATATAAAGTTGAAACGTGGTATTTAGATAGAGCTATAGTAGCAGCATGTTGGAAAAATATAATTTTGTATAGGAGTAGTATGGTACGCAGGTGGGGGGTGTTTTTCCTTACTGTTGAACGGCTTATGCTAGAAAGTTAAAACTCGGTATGTATATGTAAATCAACTAGGAAAGTAATACTGATTAAAAAAAAATTCAAATATCCATTGGCGTTCGGCAGGAGGGCAAAAAAATGATCAGAGAAAATGGAATGCATATACCTATTTTTACGATTTTCATCATATCTATTAGGTATTTTCAAATACTATTGAATTCATTTTTATTCTACGGATTCTTCATATAAATACCTAGGAAGCATTTTCAGGATTTTTTGAAATTCGACTCCCAAGATGGTGTAATGGTGTTGTATACATTTTCACAAATTCAGCCGTATCCTTCACGTCTGATTAGATATCGAATAACTTTTTACTTCCACCGGCTTATTTAATAATCACTAAGAACTCGTTTTCAAGTTTTTTCCTTTTTCAACCTCTAAGTGGGTATAATTCGGTTTAACACTTTTTCACGAATTCCGTCATATCTCTTAGGAGTAATAAGACATGGGATTGGTTTTCACTTCGTCGTACTTTCTTTCTAAAAACCTATTTCAGAATTTTTGGATATTCAACCACTAAGTGGGTGCAAGGGGGTTGCATATGTTTTCAGAAATTCCTACATATTTCTTAGATCTGATGAGATATTGAATTCACTTTTACTTCCTAAGGCTTCCTACATAATCATCAAAAGTTTATTTCAGAATTTTTAGGTATTCAACTACAATAGGCTTTCAACATATTTCCTAGGATTGATGAGATTTTAAATTGGTTTTCACTTCCACAGACTATTTATATAATCGCTTGCTAATCACGTAGCAACTGATATTACACTAGCATGACCCAATCATGTAGTTCATATGTTATATGTGGGAGCGGCGTAAGTATTCTAGCGCAACCTCATTCTAAACGCTTCCAGACTTTTTTTTTAGGTTTTCCGTCACATAGTTACTTACACCGTATCTCAGAATTAAACGCGTTCCGAACTTTTACCTAGAAAATAATAAAGTTACGCCCAGACTGTTGGCACATTTTACTTTATTATTTTTTAATAATAAAGTATTGCGATCGACCTGAAATTTCAAAAAAATTTGCTACCCTGCAATTTTGTATTTCCACGTTTTAGGACTAGTAAACACCAAAAAAACAAAAAAAAAATGTCCGTCTGTCCGCCGTAGACGCCGTACTCCGTCCGCCGTCCGCTGTACGCAATATCGTTTGAAGGCGCGTAGATCCCAAGCCCGTTGAGGTATTAAGTTGAATTTTTTATGGTGGGTAGACATGATTGGGTAAACTCCTACAACTGGTATCTTTTGGGGGGGAGGGTGTAAGAGGGGATGAGGGGGGAGCGTTTCAGACGAACAATTTTGGTTTCTAGATCTCAGGAACCGCTTACGCTAGGAGACTGAAACTTGGAACTTATGTAGTACTATGACTCATTTTCAAAAAAATGGTCGATAAGGGTTGAGGGTTGTTTAAGTGGGGGGAAAACAATGAGTTCAAAACACTTGAAAGCCGGGATTAAAACATTCTAAAATCTATATCTCCTGAACAATTGATGTTAGAAGAATGAAACTTTGTTGTTGCCCTTAGGGATACTTCGACATAAGTCAAGGGCTAAAATTGTTGAGAGGGGTGGTGGGATGTGGGGGTAGGGAGTGAAAAACTTTGGATTACAATATCTTCCGAACCAATTACACCAGGAAGATAAAATTTAGTTTCTGTATATGGGATTACAAGAGGAGTCTACTGAAATTAAATTTTTTGAGGGGGGAGGTGGAGCACGAAAGTGGGGGGATAGCAATTTCTCAAAAAATGTAATTCTTATATCTCAGAAACCGTATCAGACATGATCTCGAAAATTTTACAGGAGTTGGGGTCAGTAGACCTCGAGTTGGGTTGGGGGTGTGGGTGTTAGGGGTGATGGTGAGAGAGGGTAGAAAGGAAAACATTCTGATTTTTATTTCACGAAAACCATGATGAATAGAAAGCTAAAATCAGGATTATATAGAGCCCCCATAGAGACATCCCAGAAAAATAAAATTGTTTGTAGGGGTAGCGAGGTACGGGGGAGAGGGGTGGTTTTTTATATTCAAGAAACGGCTTATGCTAAAAAGTTGAAACTTAGTATGTATATGTAGATGTGCTATTAGAGTAACTAAAGCGAAAAAAGTTCAGATTTTTATTGGCGTTCAGAGGTTGAGTAAAAAAATGTCCGTGAATCCACATTTTTACAAACTTCGTTAAAACTTTTAGACATGTCGAGCTATCAAAGCAATTTTACTTCTGCGGGCTATTTATATAAGCGCCTAGAAACGGTTTTCACAATTTTTCGATATCCAACCCCTAAGGGGGTGTAAAGTGGTTGTTCACCAAATTGTGTTATATTCACGAATTCTTATATATTCCTAAGGTAAATTGATATTTGAAATTCACTTCTATAAGCTTTAAACGTAGTCGGGGAAAAACCCGATTTAAGCATTTTTCTCTATTAAACCCCCTGGGGGCATTGTTCAAGATTTCACTGATTCCGAAAATCTCTTAGGTTTAATGTGATCGAATTCGCTTTTACTACTATGAATTATTATTCTATTGATAAAAAAATACGTAAGTAAATAAAAAAATCTGCCAACAGTCTGGGCTCAACTTTATTATTTTATGGGTAGAAGTCCAAAACATGTTTAATGATGAGATGCGGTGTAGGTTACTATGTGACCGACAACCTAAGAAATAACCAGGAGGCTATTTGGAACGTTATTTTTTAGGTTGTCAGCCGCATAGTAACCTACACCGCATCTCACCATTAAACACGTTTCGTAATTCTACCCATAAGGTAATAAAGTTGCGCCCAGACTGCTGGCAGACTTTTTTATCACGGTTCTGTTCTGTGCTTCGCATTGCACCGCAGAACTATAGTAAAGTCTAATTATAGTCCACATTGCAGTGGAGTAAAAAATATCGGAGAACGGTTGAAGTAAGTATGTTTAGAAAATTTGGAATAGCTCTTGGGGGCACAACGCTGGTTGTGTTATCCGATAGAACCTTTTCCTTTCTAGAATTGTAAAGAAGCGTGGCTTAATTATCTACGTAACGCTTGGCCGCATTTTCTTAGTTTCAAGCATCTTTTGATTTTTCTTCGCCTTTGGTGAACTCGCACCAAAAACGCTTTCAGCTTTTTTCCACAACATTCCATTTTTCTTTACTTTCGGCGAACGTTCACCAACATTTTTCTACAAAGACTCAAATTTGTTTTTCGTTTTCGATCATAATAGCTTATTATTGAAATAATAAAGTAAAATTAATTTGTTTTTACCAAATCCACCCCAATGCATTTTTATGCGATTTTAATTAGGTAGCCATGATTAAATTCACTTAGAACTTTCTAACTTTCTGCAATTTATCATCTGTAGGCTTCATTTCACATATATGAATACTTATGTCGAATATATCGAAAAAAAATTTATACAGGTATATTACACTACCTTTCACACGCATACTCGTCAAAAACATTTTGCATTCAGCCTATGCACGGCACACGGCGTCGGCGATACCTTTTGCAAATATTTAACCAGGTAATCGAAAATTTCATCAAATTTTTCATCTTGTGCGCTTCGCTTTAATGTGCCAACGTTTGCGCAGTCATTCCAACAATCAACTTTAATACTTAACCAAAATAATTCTCCTATCAAAACTGGCCATGTATTAGAAAAAAAAGTATAAAGTCAAGAAAAAGATCAACCTGTTTGAAATAAAGTGCGTAAGTGTATGCGTAGTCGTTGTGGTCATAAATTTTTGTTTAGGAACTGCGTTGCGTTGAATGCGGCTACGTAACGCTTATACGGACTGAACCATCGAAAAAGCTTTCAAGGTTATGTCCATGGCTAAATAACATGATATTTGACTTTTACAAGGCGCGCGGAGTGGTGGCGTTATTCTACTAATTTTAGTGCATACTTATACCCATGTATAATTTCCTTTCAAGAAAAATATTCGGCCACAACAATCAACATAGGTGTGTATTTTTTGAGCAAAAAAAAAATGAGTGATTGTATGCTTGCGTTTGCATTATCGCACTCTGTAATCGCTTCTTACGCAAATACACGTAACGCACGCAGCGAAATTGCAAAGTTGCTAAAAATACGCACAACGCTCTAAGATTACCCGGAAGATATCGTCCTTTAACCCTTCAGGTAGATGGATTCGAAAGCTTCGACTACGCTGTGATGGGTTCTTGGCACGCATATAAGTCTTAAGACATCCCTTAATTCTTTTCACGGGAGTCGTTCGAGAAATGTTCACATAGTGCTGCGGTGATGATTCTTCGAGAAAAACACTACGTTAAAAAGAAAGTGAATTTGTTGAGGAAGGCGGCCATATAAATTACTACCGTGGCACGCACGCATTTCCAACTTCTTGAAGACCTACTTCTTCTGCGACTATGGGCAATACACCGAATGATTTATGTTTTAAGGATTCCTGAAACGTGGATGCTTCCTTCCTATTTCTGTTTGATTAATTTTGTCCTCGATGCGTTAACGTTCGGTAATAAAGGGTTTTCCAATAGGGACTTGACAACTTTGAATTCAATTTGTGAACGCACCCTTTCACTAATCATCGAACTGTCACTGTCAATTTATTCAGTAAACTTAACATTTTTATCATGGTAAAGTACACGAAGGAACAACGTCTGCAAATTATAAAAATTTACTACAGAAATTCGGAGTCGGTGACCGCTACTTTAAGAGCGTTAACTCCGATTTTCGGTCGTAATTCTCGCCCTAGTAGACAGGCAGTAACAAGTTTAGTGCAAAAATTTGAGTCTACATATTCGTTGTGTGATGTTGCCGTGCCAGTGAGACAACGGGTTGGTCGAAGTGTCGAAAATATCGCTGCCGTTGAAACGTCCGTAGCAAATGATCCAAATCAGTCAATTCCACGGCGTTCTCAAGTGTTGGGCATCGCCCAGACCACGTTATGGCGAATTTTGCGTAAGGATCTTGGTTTACACCCATACAAGATCAAGCTGACTCAAGAATTGAAGCCGATGGACCATTTGAAGCGACGTACGTTCTCCGATTGGGCTCTGGAAAAGATGCGCCAAGATGATCAATTTCATCGCAAAATCATCTTCAGTGACGAAGCTCATTTTTGGCTCAGTGGGTTCGTCAATAAGCAAAATATGCGTTATTGGTCCGGTGAAAATCCACATGTGCTTCATGAAAGACCACTTCATCCACAAAAAATAACTGTTTGGTGCGGTTTGCATGCTGGCGGCGTCATAGGGCCATATTTTTTCGTCGACGATAATGATCGTCACGTTACTGTGAATGGTAATCGTTATCGCGCCATGATTACCGATTATTTTTGGCCCGAATTGGAAGATATGGACTTGGACAACATGTGGTTTCAACAGGACGGTGCCACAAGCCACACAGCACACGTTACAATCGATTTATTGAAGAGTAAGTTTGATGAGCGTGTTATCTCAAGAAATGGACCAGTCGATTGGCCGCCTCGTTCGTGCGATTTAACGCCTCTGGACTTTTTTCTTTGGGGCCACGTCAAGTCGTTGGTCTATGCCAACAAGCCGACGACGTTGGAAGAGCTCAGAGCCAACATTGAACACGAAATAGCAGCCATTTCGGCCGAAATGTGTGGCCGAGTCATCGAAAATTGGGTCCAACGAATCGACCGCTGCAAACGTGCCCGCGGTGGCCATATGAACGAAGTCGAGTTCCATTCATAAATGTTTTGATTGTACTTCAACCCGATAATAAAGTTTTTGAAATATCTCAAATGGTTTGCATTTTATTTTGAAAAAAAGTTGTCAAGTCCTTATTGGAAAACCCTTTATAAGCGCGTATTAGTGAACAGCCACCTACTCCTCCAGTTCATAGAGTCGTTCTTGGAACTTAGCGATACATTCATTTAGTTATGTATATCAGTACAGCTCTGCATAATTTAGAAACTAGAATTCTATGCCTAACTTAATGATCTACTTCTGGTGCCAAGTGCTTTTTAAGAAATCTAAGGGACATAAAAAGTGAAACCTACATCATAATTGGAACACCTCTCGATTGAACCAAAAATCTCCAGAGGATTATAAGGTTAATCCAGTTAAAAAGTTTGTAAGTAAGTTTGTGCTTGAGTCTCGAAATAAAGTTATTTATTATTTTACTTTATTAATTTTTAATAATAAAATATTGTGATCGACTTTTAAATTAAACAAATCCCTAAGTTCACTATTTTCGCGTTTTACAACTAGTAGACCCCAGAAGGCAAATCCGTCCGCCGTACACGCCGTGCTTGACGTTTATTTATTAAGATATCTCATTAGTTGCCATTCGAACCTAATAGACAATATCATCAGTGTTCAATTTCAATTCTGGAACTAGGTGAGTCACCTTAACTTTTGGTGACTCAATACTTTTTCAATGACTTTTACATGGGAGTTGCAGGAAGGACTCATTCCATTTCATATTTATCATTTACCTGAAACCATTTAAAAATAATTATTATATGTATATTTATGCATTTTAATACAAACGCACCCTTAAACTTTTTTTCTGGTCTGTCAATGTCAAAACGTCAGTCAAGGTTTACATTTTTATCATGGTGAAGTTCATGAACGAGCAACGTTTGGAAATTTTATCAATTAGGTATTCTGTGTTTTATTTAAATTCAAAATGTGTATATCCCTATTGAAATTTTCTATGTAAATAGCTAAGGGTTAATCAATAGGGACTGTTCTGTAGGCTTCTTATACAAACGCCTAAAAATAAATTTTTTCGATATTCAACCCCAAAGCACTGAACATGGGTCGAATTTCGAATATACTCTTTTCGAGTGAATTGCGTGTAATTTGCATTTAAATCCTACTAAACAGATCTATTGAAGTCTTGTATTTTAGTTTCGCGTAAGGGACAACATACCTCTTACATTTTTATGCTATGAGAAATTCACGTGAATTCGACTAGCATTTTGCTGTATAACTGCGGTCATTTCAACATACTCATGTCAACATACTCATGTTAAACTTTCAAAACTTCAAATTTCTAGCTTGAAGTGTTCAAAAGTTATCGGAAAATAATCTCGGACACGTGTCTTAAGGACTTTTTATATGGGAACTTTTCCTAAGGAGTAAAAATATTTCGCTGACTAGTAAACTCAAACTTTATTTTCACTCAAAACTAATTTGTATAAAATTCCGAACGAGGATATTTGTATGGCAGCTACACGAAAAACTAATGGCATTTTCTTTACAATCGTAACTTTAGCTCAAACTGTTGGAAAATCAACATATACAAAATTTCAAAGTCGTAGCTTAAACCGTTCTGAAGGTATCGGGAAATATTCTTGAACACGTGTTTGAAGAACTTTTTGTATGGGAGGAACCCGAAGGAGTAGGATAAGTTTCCCCGTTAACGAATTTAGCCTTACAAGTTCGACAAACTATCAAGATTCAAAATTTCAATAGTCTAGGTCAAGGCGGTCTTGAATTATCGTTCGTACGGTTAGACGGACGAACGGATGGACATCAAGCGGAATTGTGGATTTTGGTTCCAAATAATCAAAAAATAATATACTACTTTTTTTCGTCCGAGGCTCGGTTCTATGCGTTACAAACTCTTGGGTTTATACTTATACTTACTTTACTTACTTATTTATTTAATTATTACAGTTATTCTATAAGATATTTACAGTTTATACAATTTTTGCAGAGATCAGACGGGGAAAAAATTATTGTCTTTACAACTATGGTGTAGTATTTCTATTTCTGGACAAATTATGTTATTAATTAAAGTGATACTTCATTTAGGAAAATTCTTTTTAAAAACCTGTTAATAAGAACTTAAAACTAACTTAAAACGACTTTACAATAAAACTAACTTATTTAGGCAGCTTAGAAACCACTTTACATTTTAAATACTCGTAGTACTGAATAGTTCTGTAACTAGGGGGTTGTCTAAGTTAAGGGAGGCGATACATGTAAACGCCTGAATTTAGACCGTTTTTCAGAGGCTTATTTAAAATAGAAGGAATAAATGAATCGTTTTGAAAGTGATCATGTTTATTCATTACATATTAAAATACAATAATCTGATTTTATTTATTTTTTTTTTTTCAAAATGGCCGCCGTAGGAACCAATCTCCTGAGACCCTCGCGGCGAAAGGCATCAATCGGCGGGATTTTTAGCATCAGTTACAGCAATCTGAAATGGGTTGGAGTGTGTTTATTAAACATGTATCTTCTAGTTGAACCAAGAAAAAAAAAAAGAACCAAAAAACCGTGAAATAGCACGCCTCATAAAAAAAAGTACGATTTTTGACCCTTTTTTTCGACAGTTTTTGGGTCAAAAACGCAAAATTTTGAAATTTTTTTTGGCATTTTTGAGGTTCAACTAGAAGCTTATACTATAGAGAAAACGTGTGCCAAGTTTCATAAGAATCGGTTGAGAACTTTTTGAGTTATCTTGTACGCCAATTTAAAAAAAGTCGTCTCGAGAAAAACGCGTTTAAAGTTTTGACACACAGAAACTCTATGATGCCTGTACAGAAGTCCTTCAGTACCTTCATAGTACTCGTTTTTTTTCAGCTCTTCTTGACATGCTTACCCGGGTCTTCAATACAAAAGGCGCCAAGGTCATACATCCGAGAAGCAGGTAGCGACAGTCGAGCGCTCCAGTACGGACTCAATAGCGCTCGAGCGTCAAGTTGAGGCGGAGCACTTAAATGAGTTTTTAATCGATAAATAATGCGAATTTCATTCTAAAACTTTACAAACATATTTTTTAGATGTTAATTTAACTATTTATGCAAAAAAAAAAATCGAATTTTTGAAAATTTTACATGTATCGCCCCCCTTAAGGGGTTATGCCACTCTAGAGGCTGAAAAAATAGGTCTTTTTCGGGATTTTTTTTCAGAAAAACTACAAAATAAATCGAGATTATGAAAATGGATATTTATAATACATGTTATTGACTATGTACAGGAATTTTTTTTAAGCAATTAAATTCAAAATGGCGGCTGTGCAGCGTTTTTGCGGTGACGTCTCCGTTTTTCCAGGGTCCATGGCCGGACACCTAGTGCCTGTAATTTTTGAATTATGATAAGCTAATAAATTTATTTCGATTACATATAACAACAGCCAGAGAAGTACGTAGGATTTTTTCGATACATTGATTTTTAGCCAAATGGCGCACTTCTAAAGTGAAAAGTGTGAAATTTGCCTAAAAAATCGTCAGAAAATTGTTAATAACAAATGAACTATGCAATATAAAAAAAAAATCCTACGTACTTCCATGGACAATATAGTTTTAAAGATATATTCAAAATTTCAAGTGAATCGGATGAAAATTGTCCGAGTTATGTTTCCGGCCAGCTTGAAAAATGTAGTTTTGAGATAAACGCGTTTGAAGTTTTGAGTAGTTGAAAATCATGAATAATTTTGCAGGCGGCCTTGTACTAAAATTCAAAAACCGAGTCCTTAGAGACTTTCTTCGGCCATAAACTTTTGGGACAGCATTTTTGAGGTCCTAACGAACAATTTAAAAAAAAAAAAAAAATCATTTTTTCGAAAACTCTAGAGTGGCATAACCCCTTAAGGCATCTTTCGGTAAAATTATTCATAGCTCACTTATACTTATTATACTTGGTTATAATAAATCTTTGCTAAGTTCTTATAACTAAAATGTCGTGCTAACGTCAACTCGACGTGGCCCCGACATAAAACTGGAATTAAATGACTTAAAATTCGGAGGAGAGGTTGAACTCGAGAGTTTTCACATTACAAAATTAGTCAGGACGATTCGTAAGTACAAGTCTGTAATTTTACTTTATTATTTTTTAATAATAAAATATTGTTATCGACCTGGAATCTAAAGAAAAATTGCTACCATATTTGTATGGTTTTGGACAAGTGAACCCCAAGAAAGCAACAAAAAAAAAGTCTGTCCGCCGTACGCAAAAGCGTTTGAAGTCGCGTAGATACAAACCCGTTGAAGTATTCAGTTGAATTTTTTTGGTGGGTAGATGGGGCGAACCCCTATGAGTGGTATTTGTTGGGGGAGGGTGGGTGGTGGTGATGAGGGAGGAGCGTTTTAGGCGAAAAATGTTGGTTTCTAGATCTCAGGAACCGCTTAAACTAGGAGGCTGAAACTTGGAACTTATGTAGAACTAGGGCAGTAGACTTAAATCATTTTCAAAGAAATTGTCGATACTGGTGAACGGGTGTGGGGGAAGGGGGGGGGGATGTTTGTCTTCAGAAATAAAAAAACTTTCGATTATAATGTCTTCCGAATCAATTGTACCAGGATGACAAAATTTGGTTACTGTACATAAAATTACATGTAGAGTAAGCTGAATGTAAAATTTGAGGAAGGAGGTGAAGCACAAAATTCCGGGTGTAGCCTTTTTTTGCAAAAAAATAAAAATAATAATTTATATATCTCAAGAACAGTACCAGATATTTTACCGGAGTTAGGCACAGTAGACTTCTATCAGAGAAAAAAAAAATGTAGGTGCAGATGTAGGGAGTGAAAATGGGACGGGGTGGAAAGGAAATAATTCGGATATTTATTCCCTGGAAACCGCAAAGAAGATATAGAAAGCTAAAAATTGGGAACAAATAGAGCCTCTATAGAGTGATGCTAGAAAAAAAAATTGTGATAGGCTTAGCAAGGTACGGAGGTAGGGGTAGTTTTTTGTATCTCAGAAACAGATTAGAAAGTTGAAACTTAGTATGTAAAAATGTAGATATTTTTCTGGCGTACAAAGGTGGAGTAAAAACAAATTTCCGTGGAAATGGTTTTTTCACATTTTCACGAATTTTATTACATCTTTTCGGCACGTTGAGTTATCAAATTAATTTTACTTCTGCGCGATCTTTATATAAGCGACTAAAAACGTTTGTGCAAATTGTTTGATATCCAACCCCTAAGTAGGTTGAAAAATGGCTGTGTACTTTGTCACTAATTTCGATATACACAGTGCGACAAATAAGTTCCGAGACTCGAACAATGTCTGAGTAACTAGTAGGTCCATCTATGTTTACAGTCCGGCGTTTGAAAGCTGTGACACTCCTTTTCCCGGTAATACCAATTTTGTTTAAATCGGTTGATAGATAGCAAAGTTATGACTGTTCTCCCAAAACAACTTTTTTGTCGATGTTGAAATATTAAAATGTTGCTCAAACAATTCTCATTAAATTCTTCGATAGCAAAAGAATTGTCCATAGGGAATTCGTTCCAACTGGCCAAACAATTACTGGCGCATTTCATCTCGAAGTTTTGCAGAATCCGTAGTATTCGACCCGAATATCGTGATCCAGAGAACTGGATAATGCACCGAGTCACACCTCACTCATAGTTCGTCAATTTTTTGCTCAGAATGAAGTCTGTGTGTTGAATCATCCACCGTATTCACCTGATTTGGCCACATGCGATTTCTCTCTATTCCCGAAATTGAAATTGAAGTTGAAAGGATGTTTTTTTAATGACATTTCGACCGTCAAAACAGCTTCAAGACGAGCACTAGAGTCAATTCCACAAAATGAGCCAGAACACGAATTTGAATCACTCTTGAATCGCTGTAACAAGTGTATTAAAATTGAAGGAGAATATTTTGAATGAAAAAATGAAAAATATCCAAATTTTTTCTTATAGTGATATTTTCCATGACCAGTCTCGAAACGTATTTGTCGCACTGTGAATTTCTTAGGTTTAAAGGAATATCAAATTCACTTTCACTTCCAAAGGCTTTAAATATAATCGAGGAAAAAACGATTTAAGCATTTTTCGATATTAAACCCCTGGGGATGTAAGGTATTTTTCAAGTTTCAACGAATTCCTCCAAATCTTTTAGGTTAAATGAGATCGAATTCGCTTTTCCTTCTATGGGCTCAAATGATCTTAACCCTTCATACGGCTACCAGGTACTTTTGTGTCCTGGCGAAAATTAAATGTGTTGTAACTTTTGAAAGCGGGAAGGGAGGGCGGTTCTGCGCCTGCGTAAAAAAAGTTTGGGGCCTCTAGGACCCGCTTACCAATTGCCACTGTGCCAGTTGCTCTCCTGCTGTCGTAGTGAGTAGTTCAATCTCGCTGTGGACACAAAAGTACCTGGTAAACGTACGGACGTTGTGAAAGCTGTAAGTATTTTTTTTTCGTTTTTTCGTTTTGAAGTGTTTATTGTGTCCGTGAAAGTGTGAAAAAAAAACTGTGCGTGAAAAAAAAATTTTTTTAATTTTTTTTTTCAGATTTTTGAAAATAAACTAAAAAAAAAATGTCGGAGCGGTCCACTGAGGAATTTTCGCGATTATTGCGTCCTCGCAAAAACGTCGAATATTTCGACTGCGAGAATAGCGATGATGAAATTGACAACGTTTTAGAAGAAGACAGTGACACTTCAGAAATGACTGTCTCAGATCTCGAAAGTAATGAAAGTGACGAAGAAGAGGAGGAAGAAATCGAGAGCGAGCAACCGACTTCGTCAGCAAGCAGACGTCGTAAATTCGTTTACGGCAAAGATAAATACAAATGGTGTCTTCAGGCTCCGGAAAGTCGAGGTCGCAGGTCAAACGTAACGGTAATTCTACCTACAGCAATCGGAGCAGCTGCCTCTTCGAATACACCACTACAATTCTGGAGCGCGTTGTTTACAAACGATATCTTGGACGTTATTTTGAAATATACGAACGCCGAAATTGACAAATACGCGGCCAGTCACCCCGATGACAACAGAGCGGCTTATCGATCTATTCACATGAATGAATTAAAGGCATTTATAGGACTCCTATACTATTGTGGTATCAATCAAAATAATCATATACGTTTGTCGGAATTGTGGGACAAGAAATTCGGTTCAAAGTTGTGTGTAGCGACAATGTCGCAACGGCGATTTGAATTTATTTCCTTGCGATTAAGGTTCGATGATAAAAACTCACGAGCTGAAAGACATGCCATAGATGTACTTGCGCCAATTCGCGAAATTTGTGACACTTTCATAGCTAATTGCCAAACTAACTATTCGCCGAGTGAGTTTTTGACGATCGATGAGCAATTGTTAGCGTTTCGTGGTCGGTTTTCAGCGCGTGTTTACATCAAATCAAAACCGGCACGTTACGGAATAAAAATTGTGTCCATGAATGACGCGAGAACGTTTTACATGCACAATGCTATTCCGTATATCGGACAAGTACCAGCAGAGCGAGGCGAAAGTGTATCGTCGTACTATGTGCGTAAGTTAAGTGAGCCAATTCATAATACTCGTCGGAATATAACGTGTGACAATTGGTTCACTTCGGTTGAAATCTGTAATAAGATGAAGCAAGACTATGGCTTGACCATGATAGGTACTCTACGAAAAAACAAGCGCCAGATTCCGGAATCTTTTAGAAAAAATGCTCAGATGGGTACAGCGCGATACGGGTATGATGGGAATAATATCCTACTTTCTTTTTGCCCGAAAAAAAATAAAGTTGTTTTGATGCTATCCTCTCGACATAAATCCGGACAACAGTGCCAAGACAGCGATAAGCCGGAGATGATCGATTTTTACAATAAAACAAAATGTGGAACCGATGTTTTCGATCAACTTTGCGGAAACTATACCTGCGCTCGAGTATGTTACCGATGGCCGATGCGCATTTTTTTCGGAATGCTCGACCAGGCCGGCGTAAATTCTTGCGTATTGTACAATTGTCGGCCTAGCGGTGAAACTCAAAGCAGACGAGAGTTTT
The DNA here is from genome assembly GCA_951812415.1 of Beris morrisii. Classification (NCBI taxonomy): domain Eukaryota; kingdom Metazoa; phylum Arthropoda; class Insecta; order Diptera; family Stratiomyidae; genus Beris; species Beris morrisii. The sequence goes on from OX638311.1 coordinate 26,229,501, forward strand.
TGAAAGACCTCGTGTTCGCTCTAATCCAGCCCCATCTCGAAGAACGCTCAGAAGCGAACGGTTTACAAAAAAATTTGTTGAGTTATATACGCGATATACTGCCAGCAGACGTCATTGAAAATCCTTCTGCGGCTTTCAATACAGGTAAAATGAATAAAAGAAAAAGGTGTCATTACTGTCCGTATGAAATACAACGCAAAACCGCCTATTGTTGCACAAAATGCAAAAAAGCAACTTGCGAAGAGCATCGCACTACGATTTGCCGGGAGTGCATATAGTCACGTGACTTCGAAAAATGTAATTTCGATAAATAAACAATGTTGTGACACTTGACTACTGACTTTTCATTGATTTTACCACCGATTCTTTAATTATTACATATTTATTAACGTTATTACTATGAAAGTTGGTTTCAATTTATTGGCAATTTTGAGGTCGCAAACTTAAGGTCAATTTAACAAAAATTGCTCGCGGTTTATTTTTTTCATGAAAGCTACACTCTTACCCTTTAAAATTCTTTTTTTGCCGTTTCAATATCTTTATTTGTTTAAAAGATATGATTTTTTGAGTAAACAAATGTATTTACCCCGTTTTCCTTCATTTGTTAAATAAAAAATGTATTAAAAAATTAAATTGTTTACAATGTTATGATTGATTCTTCAAAGTAAAGGTTTGAAGCACCTCCATGAATTTTTTCAGATTTTTTGCACCACTTTAACAATTGAAAAAAACGTCAGGACACAAAAGTACCTGGTAAACGTACCGGAGGTGCCAAAAAACCGTAGCCGTACGAAGGGTTAAAATTAATTTCAAGATTTTTCGATATTCAACCCCTAAGAGGGTATAATATGATTGTTCATGTTTTTATGAATTCCGTCATGTCACTTACGTCGAATTGTGTTTTACTTTAACGGGCTTTCTATATAATCGCCCAAAAATCAGTTTCAGAATTTTCTGAAATTCAACCCCTAAGGGGCTATGACGATATTGGACCCCCTATGTTTTTATTGAAATTGAAAAAAATATTATATATAAATTATTATAATAAAAAAAAACTGCCAACTGTTTTTGGACAGAAGTCCACAATTCTGAGATACGGTACAGGTTCTTACTAAGCTGAGAATCTAAATAAACATATTTTTTTAAATTCTGAGATTGCACCAGATATCAGCATTAAACGCGTTGTGAATTTCTTACCAGAAAACAATAAAGTTGCGTCTAGATTGATAGGAAATTTCCAGTATTGCTATATAGCTGCCAAAATACACCATGGCCCAAAGTGAACCCAAAGAAACTAATTGCAATTGCGTTGGCGACAAACGACGTAGCCTTTTAAAAAAAATTATTTTGCTTAAAACCTTAAACTCTATGAAAAAATCAACACAAAAAGTCTAAAGTTGAGCTGCCAATCCAACATAAAATTATGTTGGTAGTGTTTTGATACTGCTGTTTTTTTTTGTTGTTTGCATGGCATATAAGACTTCCTATCATATCGATTATGTAGTTGGAATTGGAATAGACAAAAAAATAAATAAAAAATTTTCAGATTTCACATACTTGTACAAAAAGCTTAAATGCGGCAACAGCATAAGAAATAAACAATCTCTTTTTTTACATTTATACTGTTCAAAGCTCAAAATGCGACTATACTAAAAATCATATTGGTGTTGCAAAAAAAAATTGCGTTCGAGTCTTGGTGCGTAAATGCCAAGATACCTACCTTATTTTTCCGATTCAAAAATGACTTTATTTCGCATAGATTTGAGGGTAGTGGTACGGCTCACTTTTATTTATTTTATTTTTATTTTTATTTTTATTATATTTTTCAAGCTACACATATTCACTGGCTCTTATAAAATGTTGCCTTCTAGCAAAGCTCGAGCACTCAGTTTGCACACGTCAAGGCTAGAAGGTTAGTGGCCCCTTAAAGCTAACATAGCGAAGTGAGATTGTCTTGAAGATACAGAGCTAGAATTTTTTAAGAATCGCACATACAACCTGAACAAACATTTTACACCCCCCTCCCCCACCCCTCCTTACACTATATGCGTTAGAAAAGCTCAACTTCGATAAAAATATGTGCACATAATCACTGATACATTTTCAAGTTTTTGCCTAGTGGAAGAAATAAAAAAATTCTACTCACAAAAAACAACAATACTATGAAATCAAAGCCGAAACTTAGATGTCTCTATAAAAGATACGAAAAGATAGATAGATTCTGTATGGTGTATGCCCGTAGAGTGGGACGGTAAAAGTGACCGTGAACATTATCTGCGCTATGTTGTGCATAATAACGATAACGCACTATATTAGCGCAAATATTATGAATGGCCGATAAAATTAAAATACAAACTATGTACCTACTCGTATGTTTTGTTAATAATTGGCATTTACTTTCTGCCGTTATCGACACACCTAGCCGTATCTCACTATCACGCATCTTATAGACTCGCTTATCTTAAATTCCGGCCGAATATTATTTGAAGCCCCGATCACGATAGGAATGGCGATTAGACGTTGAAAGTGGCGACGGATCGGACTCATTTTCAGAAAATCAGATTTGAAGGATGCGAAATACTAAAAATATTCATCCCATAGGCCTCGAGCCAATGAAAATCACGAAAGTCTCAAAAGTTTCCATCGACCGGAATCTAAAATTCAAAATTTTATTCGAGACATTGCTATGATCGTCCTTAAATATACCAACAGGATATCCGGTGTAATGTGGCTCGGATGAATTTCTTCGAAGCCGCTTTGACTTTCTAGTCAGTATACATTTTAGCTTGATTAAAATAAAATGGCTTCGTAAGGACCTTTTAAGACCAAGGACGAAAACTTTGAAGAAAACTTTTCAATTGTTGCCATGATTAAAGTTTCGTTACAGCTTAGCTGTGTATCTATAGATAAATGGATAAGTTTCTAAGTACATAATTGTAAACAACTAAATACGGTGTTGTGTAGTGGCGTAGCCAATCAGGGTTACGGGGTCAGAGCCCCCATACTTAACTATAGTTAACAATAAAACTTAACATTGTTGTGCGCAATGTTATTTCTTGTCTACTGCTACTTAAATATCGTACACTGGCCGAACGAGGTACATTCTATTAAAATATACGAGTACATCATGAAAATATATTGTTGCAAGCTAGGGGTTCGCGGGGATTTCAAGTAAAACACAATTCGTTCAAAATCAATAGAAACAATAATTTATTATTCGCATTCAATAATCGCATTTTCGGCAACGCCCGATTTTATATACAACTTAATCACGGCTTGATCGGTGCATCCAATCAAAATCGTTTTACTAATACTTCATGCAGAAACTGATCGTCGTTTCACCGTCGTAAAACTGTCGTCGTATCGCTTCGCCACACTCAAACTGTCCCGAATACAAACTCTGTTGTTCATATATACTGCATTTGTTGAGTCGAGAGGCTTCGTGCACATTCGGTGGTGTATGTGTAGAATGTTCTAGTGGATTGAAGAAAGTGGGAGTGTGGGAGTGGGTACTCGAGAAGTTTGCAGATCCCTCCACGCCTGTCTTACTAGGCACTGCAATCGGATGCCTTTTACTGCTCTCCACACAAGCACCGGGAGGCTGTTGTCACTCCCACGAGATACCGATCGAACCGCGTGGGATGCCAGGGTGCATGTAACAATATTAATAAAATCCTAATTAAGCATTCATTGCTATGTAGAATAATATTTCATTGGTTTCGTGCAGGCCCGTACGCCGGATATCATCAAAGATGGGGGGGGGGGGGGGGAGTGTTCCAGGAACATATGAGGCAATAAAGTCTCCGATTCAGGTGCCTGGTTGAGCCTTCTGAACTCAGCTTCGGCACCAGTATTACGCACAGATCATGTGCGACTACAAAACCGATTTTCTGATTCATTCCTTTGCCGAAATTGAAGCATATTTACATAGCGATACTCACTAGGATAATTCTTCAGCGTTACAGATGCACGCATTAACTGCAGATGCAGTGCTTTTTAATCGCGAACTTTAATTGATAGCTGTTTGCACTTGTTAGAACCACCTACCTTTGATGGATTAAGTATAGGAGAGATGAAATGTGGTTTCTAAACATTCTAAACAAAGATCACGAATACCACAAAATGAAGATGTGTTGGGTTGAATCCGTAAGAATACGATCGATTTTCATGCTATTGGTTTAACTTGATCGGTCTACGTGCCTTGGAAATAATGTAATAATTGGCGCCCAATATGGGGCACTAAACAGTTAATTTTAGGCGCAATGCGTTCTTTAAGAACAACAACAACAACTAATTGGCGCCGAACATGAGCCACTGAAGGGTTAATTTTTAGCGAACTATGTTACTGAAAAAAAGGCGCCCAACATGTGTTATTAAAAAATTAATTTTAGCAGACAGCGTTGACTACACTACTTAAAAGCAGTATTAAATAATTGGCGCACAACATAGTTCACTAAAGGACTCACTTGGGCTTCTACAATAAAAATTATAATTGGCGCCCAACATGGAGCACGGAATGATTATGGATTGCGTTTCTTAAAAAAAAATACAACACAACGATTGACGGCCAACACTGCGAGGGTTAATTTTTGCGAATTTCGTCACTTAGCATCAATATGCAATAATTTGCGCCGAGCACGGAACACTAAAGGGTTAGTTTTAGCGGACTGCGTTAGTTAAAAAATATGTAATTATTGGCGCCCAATATGGGCCACTAAAAAGATAATTTTTATGAGACTACAATATTTAAAAAAATAGGCGCCCAACATGGATCATTTAAAGATTAATTTTAGCAGACTGCGTCGCTTAAAAAAAATGTCAACTCAGAGCAACTGTAGGTTAATTTCAGCGGACTATATTATTTAAAAGTAATGTTAAACAATTAAATCACTACATAGGATAGTAAAGGATTCACTTGGGCTTCGTTACTACAAAAAAAAGTGTATATAATTGGCGCCCAACATGGGGCACTAAATGACAATAGGTTGTGTTACTTAAAAGAAATACAATTCAACAATTGGCGACCAAGACTGGGCAACTAAGAGTTAATTTTAGCGGACTATATTATTTAAAAGCAATGTTAAACAATTAAATCACTACATATGATAGTAAAGGATTCACTTGGGCTTCGTTACTACAAAAAAAGTGTATATAATTGGCGCCCAACATGGGGCACTAAATGACAATAGGTTGTGTTACTTAAAAGAAATACAATTCAACAATTGGCGACCAAGACTGGGCAACTAAGAGTTAATTTTAGCGGACAATAATTAACGCCGAACATGGAATACTGAAGAGTTAATTTTAGCGGTCTACTTTAGTTAAAAAAAAAGTAATAATTTTCGCCCAACATGGGCCACTAATGAGTTAATTTTTAGCGGACCATGTTACTTTTAAAAAAAATAGGCGCCCAACATGGGTCACCAAAAAATTAGTTTTAGCAGACAGCGTTGCTTAAAAAAAATTTCAACTCCGAGCAACTATAGGTTAATTTCAACTGGCTACACTACTTAAAAGCAGTATTAAATAATTGCCGCATAACATACGGCACTAAAGGTCTCACTTGGGTTTCTAGAAAAAAAATATTATTTGGCGCCCAAAATGGGGCACTGAATGATTATGGCTTGAAAAATTGATTAAAAATTTACAATACAACAATTGGCGGCCAATACTAAGAGGGTTAAATTTTACGGATTACGTTACATTTTAGTGGACTACGTTAGTTAAAAAGCATGTAATTATTGGCGCCCAACCTGGGCTACCAAAGGATTAGTTTTTAGTAGACTACGTTACTTAAAAAATAAATAGCGGACGGCGTTGCTTAAAAAAATATCAAGTCTGAGCAAATATAGGTTAACTTCAGCGGACTATATTACTTAAAAGCAATATTAAATAATTGATGCACCATATAGGGCAGTAAAGGATTCACTTGGGCTTCGTTACTACAAAAACATATATATATATAATTGGCGCCCAGCATGGGGTACTGAATGATTATTGGTTTCGTTACTTAAAGGAAATACAATTTAACAATTGGCGACCAAGACTGAGCAACTAAGGGTTAATTTTAACGGACTGCGTTAGTTAAAAAAGAAGTAATAATTGGCGCCCAACATGGGCTACTAAAGAGTTATTTTTAAACGGACTACGTTATTTTAAAAAAAAATAGGCGCCCAACATGAGTTATTAAAAAATTAATTTTAGCGGACTCCATTGTTTAAAAAAAATTTCAGCTCAGAGCAACTGCAGGTTAATTTCAGCGGACTGTATTATTTAAAAGCAATGTTAAAAAATTGACGCACTACATAGGGAGCACTAAAGGATTCACTTGGGCTTCGTTACTATAAAAAAAAAAATTATATATGGTATAATTGGCGCCCAACATGGGCACTAAATGATTATAGGTTGTGTTACTTAAAAGAAATACAATTGAACAATTGGTGACCAAAACTGAGCAACTAAGGGTTAATTTTAGCGACCTAAGATACCTTACAACAACGTGCAGTAATTGGCGCCGAACACGGAACACTAAAGTGTTAATTTTAGCGGACTGCGTTAATTAAAAAATATCATAAAAATGTAATCTCAGAGCAACTATAGGTTAATTTCAGCGGACAATATTACTTAAAAGCAATATTAAACAATTGACGTACCACATATGGCAGTAAAGGATTCACTTGGGCTTCGTTACTACAAAAAATATATATGTATGATATAATTGGCGTAAAAGAAATACAATTCAATAATTGGCGACCAAGACTGAGCAACTAAGGGTTAATTTACGATACCTAACAACAACATGCAGTAATTGGCTCCGAACACGGAACACTAAAGGGTTAATTTTAACGGACTGCGTTAATTAAAAAAACATGTAATAATTGGCGCCCAACCATAAGTACCCCATTATGGTTGAGAGAAGAATTTGTATTACAGTAATGAATAGAACAAGCATACAAGAATGGCCAGTATGTATGAATTTTGTAGAATATTTTTGATCCTATTTAAGCACGAAAATATCTTGATCATCTTGGTTCCGCTGGTCCAGCTAAACTAAATCCTGCAGTTTAGCCCCGATATTATCCTAAACCACATTGGGGTACGAACGAGGTGTAAAAAAATGTGCGTAAAAAAGCCTTTCCATATTAAGAATGGAATTTTTTCATGGTAAGCCACCATAGAAGCAAATTTGATTAAATGTTGGTTGTTTTCCGGCGTCAGTAGGGTTTCTGGTGTGAAACCCCAACACGAAATCCTCGACTGCTGATTAATCGTTGTCCTAGAGGACATGACCGTTGGAAAACACTTCACTGGAATACGCCAGTCTTTATAAGATTGTGTTGGACTAGGTCCGAAGGAGCTGTTTCGTCATCGGAGGACATAGACTCGTCAGAGGGTGTATCATGCCTACTATCCGAAACACCCTTACAGCTGGTGGAATTGCTGAGCATAATTTCCATATATCCCACTCGAAATCAAATTTACGATCCGAGACTTATAAACTTAGCTAAATTTCCGCCATCGCAACCCTATACTAAAGGAAGGTGGCGCTGAAGATTACATAATATTTGATCGTCAAATATTTCAACCAATTTTGGTGGAATTTTTGGTTGTAAGCCAGCTTACTAAGCTAAACGCTAAGAGTGCGGCTTCAGCAATTTTATTTTTCCGCTAAATTTTAAGAATGGAATTTTTTCATGGTAAGCCACCATAGAAGCAAATTTGATTAAATGTTTCCATATATTCACGAAATTCGCTATAATCTTTTAGGCATGTTGAGTTAACAAATTAAATTTAAATTTTTTGATTTAAAGCCCCTAAGGGGGTGTAAAGTGGTTGTGTTCATTTTAACGAAACCTGATATATTTCTTAGGTTTAATAAGACATCGAATCCGCTTTCACTTCAATAGATTTTAAATGTAATCGGGGAAAAAACCATTTGAAGCACTTTTTAATACTTTAACACTTTTTTTTACGTAATTTAAAATTCTTTTTTTTTCATCTTGCCAACAATTCGTTTGCCTTCTAAATTTTCCTGAAAATCAAAATCCAATTCAAAGTCATTGGAGTAGTCGTTGCCCATTTTATAAATTAAACAATTATTCTCAAACCACTTAAGAGAAAAAAAAAATAAAACCAAAAACCAAGAAAAGTGCGTATAATGATGAGAGATACGTGGTAAGGAGTCAGTTTACGCATAATTGCGTAAATCGATATTGTTAACATTTTCAATCTCCCTAGCCCGATGAAAAATACATATTTAATTCCCTTCAAATAAGACCTCTAAATGGTCAACATCGGGCTTATGTTTCATTGCCAACGTAGCAAATACCCGAGAAAAAAGATGTAGTGGATATCTAGCAATGATCTTATGTTTGATGTGGTTGTCTTTGGGTTGCTTTTTTTTCAAAATTGCTACAATATTATGGAGCAGGTATTTTAATTCTAGGGAAAGGTGGTTAGTGGATACCTCGGCATACAATCGACAGAACTTAACAAGTTCTCGAAACTTTTAACTAATAGTCGTTAGTTTTTCTAGGGTCGACAGCAGTTTTTACATTGCAAGATGTTTTTCGAATTCAAGATCAATGCCTCGAAGGCCAACACCTTGAATAGCGAATGGAACTATGCGTGAGATTCTGCTTCCTGATTTTATATTTCGGAATAATTTCCAAATTTCGTCCATTGAAATTTTACATAATAGGCAACATGCGTATCAAGATTTTGGAATAATTCAAATTTTTTTTAAAGAACTCTTACATGTTCCGACCCGGAGCATTAAAAATATATATGATTATGGCGGGATTTGAAATAAAAGGGAACTGAAGTAGAGATAGGTTTTTTTCAGTGGGCTACTTCATTAAAAATCTGTTTTCGAGCCGGTATTTACGGAGTTTTGTTGCATGAGTAGAACAAGCCTTAAGTTTTAGCATACCTACTTATATCGAAACATAATTTCAAACAGCATGTAGCCAACTCACAAAATACCTGTTCCTCTCGGTAACAATACTCGCGGTGGCTGCAAAACGATTTCCGTATGAATGAGATTTTTTTTTTCAAAAAACTTTTTCGAGTTTCGGCACTTGATAGATTTCATGATAGGAAAGCAGTCAAACTTGTTAGGTTAATTTTTTTTTAACTTATCGACCTGACCTTCAAAAAGTTCAATTTTTAAGAAGTCTAAAGGTAGAAATATGCTTTTTTTTAATCGAATCTTTCGAATTCAACGTATTTCAGATCACTCATGGGTTGGAAATGTACCGGTGAACTAGAAGAAAAGCTGCACAATGCGCAACAAATTTCTGCACAAGATGATCAATGAAAAATTATGGCAAATCCATTTAAATAAATAGGATGAAATTGTTTAAGCGTGTATGCCAAAAGTATTGACAATTGGTAACGAGCTTATTGTTTATCGGCAAATTATTTTCGAGGTTTGGTTTTGGTCAGAACGACTACTCGATCATTCTGTAAGTACTGTGTATAGTGGCTATAACCGATTGTACGTTTCGCTATGGCAGATAATGAATCAGAAACTAGTTTCTAGGTGCAATTTTCAGGTGATTTCATGCGGTATGTAGTAGGTACTCCACGTAGGTCTTGAGGTATCGCCGATTCACTTAATTTTGACATGCCTGTAAACTTTATGGGCAACAAATAAATAGCAGTTATAGCTACTTTCAAAATTATCTTTTGTAAATAAGTCGATTTAGATGGTGACCGTGGGTTTGGTTTCCCTTATCTTTCAGTTGTGCTTACTGTGATCTTATCCCGGTATTTTATACTCCTTCGGTTTCAGTCTCTGATTCTCTGATTAAAGTGTTTTTTTTTTGGAATAAGAATTCAAATTATTTAAACGAAATTTATAGATAACTTAAATTGGGCATTTTAGCGGAACAATAATTATTTTAGCTCGACTAGCTTTATTTTGAAATCCTAAAGAACTGACAAAATTTTTGACAATTTTGTAAACAAATAACAGGACCTTTTCTGGTTTTTGTCAAATATGTCGAGAACTGAACAAGATAGGATCATAAAATTAGGAAAAAAAATTGTAACAAAAAAAATTCTCAAATTCATCAAATTCTCAAATTCTTCAAATTCTAAAAACGTTCGTTTTTGTCCTTTTTCAAGTAGCTTATAGGATTTTTAGGATTTTTAAAATCTTCAAAAATTCACCAACCATTTAAAAACATGTAAGAAAATATTTCATTAGGTTAAATATTTTTTTGACCTACCTTTCTGTTTTTGGTTCTTATTGGAAGAAAAGAAGTTGATTTTTCAGAGTAGTTTTAGTTTTTTGCTCTTTTGAGTTCTGATTGGAACCTATTTGATACAAATAAAATTATATTTTTCCCTGAGAAGTTTTCGACAGAAAAAAACCCTGTGAGTTTCATCGTTGTACGAAATCAAGCACATATTATTTTTTGCATAGGAAATTTGACCTTTAAGATGAAATCATTGTATCAAGGAATTTAGACGCGCGCGTTAAGCGTTGCGACGCGATTATTTCTGATTAGAATGCATGTTAGTGAAAGCAATCAGTTACAGTGGTATTGCAACGCTCTAATCGCGTCGCTTTGATAGCCTATTTAAATTTTCCTCGCGCGTCTGAAGCGATTTTAATTCTTGCGTCGGTTGTATTTCGACTTTTTTACAACAATAGATCGCAAACGGTTAAAAAATATCGGAAAATCTACACTAAAAAAACAGGCAATATGCTTGCACACTTCGAACAAAATATTTTAGTATTTAATAATATTATTTGGCAGTTGCGGGAAGCAATTCAGCGCGCTCGCTATAACTGGTCTCGCGCTCGCGATGCGATTGAGTCATCGCGCGCATCGCTCTTAGTGTAATTTCACCTTAATAGCCAATTAACGGAGGGATTGAGGAGCATATCAGTCCACCGGTATGCGGCATCAAAGCGCTCATTGGTAAACGTTCTATAAAGGCGACCAACTATAGGTGGGCAGCGCTGACAAACTGCATGGTTTCTAGGGATGTGTAAGCTGGATCAAGCACTTCTTGTGTTAATGCCTAGGGATTGCTAGAAGGTGAATGAGATGGTTCTTGTCATTTCTTCGACAACATCGAGGATTTTTGATCGCTAAGGCATGACAAACTGGTGTAGTTTTGCAGTGATATAGAGTGTTATATTTGGGTGGCGGGGGATTAGTGGCCCACGAGGTTTAGATCAAGGGATCGCTATGGCGCGAATAGTGCCTAGTGAGCGTGGGGGTTCTTAGCGCTACGTCCTTTCCTGAACTGAACTGAACTGAACTTGATGAGCTTCATCAAGGAAAGATACACATCTTTGCCCGGTCAGTACTTTATCTTATTACCAATTACATCAAAAACAAACAACTATTTTTTAACAAAACTCAACACACGCCTGAACCAAAGGTGACGTAGTCTTTTTTTTTATTATAGTTTATTTATTTTGTATAAAATCATCAATCCAAACCTAACAAACGTAGTACCGATATTAGTAGTAACCAAAAAAACAAATTCAACAGTACTTAGAAGGCGTGAAGTATGTGTTTACATACGCTCATAATAAGGGGCAAGTTTATTGTCATGCTCCCATCCATGTATCGATGAAGGGCACAAAAGCCTTCAAATTGTTTGATTAAAACAAAAGGTTAACACATGCGCTAATGTCTACTGCAACATTATGAAACACCTTGCGCTGTTATTAGGCCCTATAGAAATTATTAGCAGTTGTGAACCTTGACTGCCAGCTACGACTATAAATGATGAGTTGGATAATATAAAGGTTTCAAGGTTAATTTAGGTGCCTATTTTTCCGGTTGGTACACATTAAAAGGTAAACATTTTTTTTTTTGTTTGGCTAAAGTTGCTATAATGTAGTTTAGATTGTTTTTAATTTTGTTTATTTCTTCCGACTTTTGGTGGAATTTTAATTTAGTTGCGTTGGAATTTATAGCTTCGAAAATCGTAGGTTTAATTCCAATTTATTTAAATAATAGGTATATGAGATAATTTTACTGTAAATTCTTGTATGTTTCAGAAAGCACTGCCTTACAAAGTTTTAGATATCCAAATAAAATTAGTCTTGACTTAGATCTCGTCTTCTTACTGGCTACATCATGACAGGCATGAATCGAAAATAGTTTCTTCACTAGGTATACCACGACCAAATTTTTTTTTTTAAATTGCAATCTGATAAAAAAACAACTCCTTGAAAGATAAAGACAATATATGCTGTGTTCAATTTCGTATCTAGAACTTTACATCAATGGCCGAGAGCAAAATTATCCTTTTTCAAGTACTTCGCATGGGGTCAGCAGGAAGGACTCACTTATTTATTCCTTTCCCTGGAACCATTTGAAAATTAATGTGTACAACATTTCAAATGCCTAGCTTGGAGCGTTCGGAAGTTATTGGCAAACACTGTTAGACACGTGAAGGACTTATGTATGGTAGCTAATCGAAAAAGTGAGAGGATTTCGTTCAATAGCAAACCGGATCATAATTTTAATTCAAAAGTACTTCCTATAAAATTAGGACTTCCTAGCTTAATAACTTATTGAGTGCATTTCTAAACATTATTGCTTATATTTTCCAACTTGATTTTTTTATATGCAACTATTGAACTATTAAATTGGGACAAAAAAATTCAAATTTCTACCTCAAAGCTTTCTGAACTTAGCAAATATTAGGTGTGATTTTTTGCGCACTTATCCAGATCAGAGCAGGTTAGAAAATTTATATACAAAACAACAACAACGTTGCTGTTTTTATGACATTTTTATAACTTTTTTACATAGATAGTAGGCTAGATTAGAGAATTTAACGCGAATAGCTACCTCAATGAGCTCACAGGGGCAGCTATCTATAGAAAAAAAGTTATAAAAACGTCGTCAGCAATGTTGTTGTTTTGTATATAAATGTTCTAACCTGCTCTAATCTGGAGAAGTGCGCAAAGAAACACACCTATTATTGATAACATGTTTTAAGGACATTCTGTATGGCAGCTACTCGAAGAAGTAAAGGAATATTGGTGGCTGATAAACTCAAACTTCATTTTCACTCAAAACTTATTTGCTTAAAATTTTGACTTCGTAGCTAAACGACTTCTCGAGTTCTAGAGAGTTCCGTAAATTGAGTGAAGACATTTTTACTGGATTTTTGTGTTTGAAATTTATGCACCTAGCTGTAAATAATGGAGAATTGACACATACAAAATTTTAAATCGTAGCTTAAAGTGTTCTGAAGGTAATATTCTTGAACACGTGTCTTAAGGATATTTTACATGGCAGCTATCTGGAGGAGTAGGACGGTTATACGCTTTCACAAACTTAGGATAGCGTTACAAATTCGACCAAACATCTGGATTCCCAAATACAACATCCTAGGTCAAGGTGTTCTCGAGTTATCGAGCGTACGGATATACGGACGGGGTTTTAGGCCACAACTGAACAAAAAATAATATACAGGAGTAATTTTTTTCCGTCTGAGACTCGGTTCTATGCGTAACAAACTTTTGGGCTGGATTAAACTTATACTACTCAAAGATTTCGACTAGAATAAAAGATATGCAAGGAATTTCCTACGCCCCACGTTGGGCGCCTATTATAGCCCATTATCTGTTCGATATCTCATCAGACCAAAATGAAATGGTGGAATTCGTAAAAAGGTACACAATCGTTTTACGACCTCTTAGGGGTTGAATATCGCAAAATCTTGAAATTAGTTTTTAGATCATTATATAAAGCCCATTTAGAAGTAAAAGCGAAATCGATCTCACTAAAAAGGATTTTCTGAATTCGTGAAAACTTGGAACAGCTTACATCCCCTAGGGGGTTCAATATCAAAAAAATTATTAAATTGTTTTTTCCCGAAGCGAAAGCGATTATGATATCTCATTACACCTTGGAAATAAATCGAAATTCGTGGAAACGTACAAAACTACTTTACACCCCCTGAGAGGTTTGAAATCGAAAATTTTTAAAAAAGTTTCTAGGCGCTAATATAAAGAACGTGCAGAAGTTAAATTATTTTGATACCTTACACCAAATTCGTGAAAAAACTTACTTTTTTCTAACAATAAGAACTTCAGTATTACAACTTCATATTCGTACCAAGTGGCTCTATAAGTCATCGACTTTTAGCGTTCTATACTTTGCAGTTTTCGAGAAATAAAATTCAGAATTTTTTCCCCCTACACCCCCTGCTGACAAAATGTATATCTCTACTAGAGATCTACTCCTGTAAAATTTTTAAGACCATATCTGGCACGGTTCTTAAGGTATAAAAATTATTTTTTTGAAAAATTGCTATCCCCCACTTCCGTGCTCTACCTCCTCTATAAAATTAACACGCATTACCTTCCCTTTCACACTCATCTTCCCTAGCCAAATTTTTTTTTTGGAAATGGTTCTCAGCTTTTAGGCAAATTTGGTAACTGAGGTCTAGAATCCAAAATTTTCCATCTAAAACGCTACCCCCTCGCACCCCCACCGCTCCAAAAAAATTTACCACTCGAAGGAATTCAGCAAATCTAATCTATCCACTAAAAAATTTCAACTTAATTTCTCAACTGGGTTGTGGGCTAAGCGGACATTTTTTTTGGTTTTTTTTTATTTAGTTTATTAGTCGTAAAACCCAAAAATACAAAATTTCATGGTAGGATTTTTTTTTTAAATTTTAGGTCTATAAAAATACAGTGCAGTTCGGTTGTAACGAACTCCAAAAGACCGACGAAAACTTTCTTTAATAAACTAGGTTCGCTATAAAGGAACAAATATTTCAAATATTAAATCATCGATTGGAACATAATTTTTAATAAATTCGGTGTAACCGGGTTCGTTATAAGTGGAATCTGTATTTTATTATTAAAAAAATAATAATGTAAAATTTTTATTTTGAAGTAAATTTCTCAAGATCGGGTACAGCTATAATTTCGACGGTTAGTTCAAATAAAAGGTGATCCGATTTCCTATATCGAGTTCACCGAAAGAAATTCATAGTTAAAATCAAATACAAACCTTATTTGATTTTGCTTCAAATAAGCAACGTTGTTAATTCAAATATGGTTTAATAGTTAATTATGTTTTCATAACATTAGAACTATCATTATTTGATTCAACAATTTCATTGTCAATTTTATCTTTAAATAATCATGTTCATATTTGAATACAAATATCAATCTTCAAAATAAATTAAATATTTCTGTGCTTCAATGCTTGTGAATTACTTTAATGATTCCTGAAATATTATGCAAGTGGTCTTTTAAGCACAAATATTTTTTGTTAAACAGTTCCATTTTACCCCTCTTAGACATGATACGCCAGCAATGCGTGTTGTTACTTACATTAAAATCGATCGCACTGAATTTTAAAGATGAATAATTATTCTTATTTCATTTTATTATTATACATAAATATGATATAGCTGTCCAATAGTGACTGAAAAGACTGAAAAGACTGCTATGTAGTTTCCAGAATTTTTTAATAAAAAATATAACTCTCCTTAGATTTTTTTATTAGCAAATTATATAATTTCATATAGAAATGTAATATATGTACGTATATACATTATTTAAATTCTCTTTTTCTTTAAATTCTATTTTAGTACATTATTTATATTCTATCAAAGCAATTTTTTTGAGGGACTAAAAAAATCTTTACGACCAGATATCATACCATTAGGGTTTAAATATAAATTAATAGCAGGCCCATCGAATTGATTACTTTTATAAAGATTACATAACATTTATCGGGATTATTTAAAATGTTATATGAATTGTAATGTTCACAATAGCCTGATATTAGGAATTTTTCACAAACTATGTACGGAATATGGTCAAATACGTTTAATCCGATATATTTTTATACCATCAGTAATATACTTACATACTGACCGTTTTTGTACAAAACTCTGGAATAAGTCAAAACAGAAAAACAATACTCATGGTTCAAATAACCGAGGACGTCACAATAGGCCCAATTGAGGCTTCAGTGACAGAGGTAACCAAACCAACCCCTACATGAAATGGTTTTGAGGTATTCTGTCAGATGTGGGCATTTTCAAAATTACTATTTTTTGAGAAATGTTTCCTGTCAAAATTGTTCAGCAATTCTAAGCAATCTTTGTCTTTGATTTAATCATCGAAAACTGGAATATTCCATGATTTGTCATCCCAGCTTGCGATAAGACAATGTTCCTTTCTTGGGTACATACTTTCGAAATCAGAGCTTATCTAAAAAAAAAAAACAAAATAAAAATTGAATTACCGATGAGACTATAGCAATATACTACACATTAACCAAAAACTATTAAAGCAAAAATTCACTTACCTTTAAGTTAATGTATATTAACAACTCAAACCTTTTACACAAATTTTAAGCAACCATTTAAAATTCACTTCTTTCAACTGCAATTGTAGATACTTGAATGAAAATGGTTCATGATTTATGCTGCAAAACTAACAGTTTTGTCATTTAGCATACAATGAATATTGCTTGGTCAATCACGAACACTGCCATTTTCAAATATTTTATTATATCAGTTAATAATTTTCGTGTTAGATCAAACTTAAACGTGGTAAGCAGGAGTATGTAATGTAAAGTAATGTAAAACAAAATCATATCACATATATGATAAAATCAATCAATTTTCATGATATTTAAAAATTTTGCTATTAACAATGCTTCATTAGTTGATTTAAATAGTTTAACAATGTTTGTATTTGATATGAACAATTTTAGGCTAATTGTTAGTTAACGATGTATCATACTTGATTCAAATAATGATTTTACTTTATTATTTTAATAATACAGTATTGTTATCGATTTTTAAAAAAAAAAAATTTGCTACCCTCAACATTTTTTTTTCACGTTTCATGACGAGTAGACACGAAAAAAGCAAAAAAAAAATTCAGTCCGCCGTACGCCGTACGTCGACCGCTGTACGCAAAATCGTTTGAAGGCTCGTAGTTCCCAAACCCTTTGAGCTATTAGATTCAAATTTTTTTTATGAATAGACTGAGGGTGTGAGGGGGAGGAGGGGGAAGTGTTTAGACGGAAAATTTTGGTTTCTAGATCTCAGCAACCGCTTATGCTAAGAGGCTGAAATTTGGAATTTATGTAGAGCTTCAGTAGTGGACCCATTTGCAAAAAAATTGCATGATATAGGTGAAGGGGTTTGGGAGTGGGGGGAAAAATTATGCGACCGAAATGCAAAAAAGGTGAGATCGACCCTTTCTAAAATCTATATCTCCTAAACGGTAAGTGTCACAAAATTGAAACTTAATGAATATCTGTAGGTATACTAGGAGAATAGATCGGAAACAAAAATTTGAGTGGGGGCAGTGGCGTACGGGGGTGGGGGGTGAAAAACTTTAGATTACGATATCTTACGAACCAATTGCACTAGACAAATAAAATTTGGTTTGTGAATAAAGGTTGACAAATGAAGTTTGCTGAAAGCAAAATTTTTTCAGGGGGCGGTGGAGCATGAAAGTGGAGGGGATAAGAATTTTTTAAAAAAATCACGTCTCATATCTCAAGAACAGTGTAAGGTAGATGCTTAAAATTTTTACCAGAAGTAGGCCTAATAGAACCCAAGCAGAATTTTGGGTGTGAGGGTGTAGAGGGTGAGGCTGGGGGAGGGTGAAAAGGAAAAAGTTCCGATTTTTATATCTCGACAACCTATAATGATGTAAAGCTGCAACTTGGTATTTAGATAGAGGTATATTAGTAGCATGTTGGAAAAATATAATTTTTTATAGGGGTAGTATGGTACGGGGGTGGGGGGTGTTTTTCCTATCTATAGAACGGCTTATGCTACAAAGTTGAAACTCAATACGTATATGTAAATCAGCTAGGAAACTAATTCAGATAAAAAAAATTTTCAAATATCCATTGGTGTTCGGAGGGGGGCAAAAAAAATGATCAGTGAAAATGCAATGCATATATTTTCACTGTTTTCGTCATATCTATTAGGTATTCGCAAATAATGAATTCATTTTTATTCTACGGCTTCTTCATATAAATACCTAGAAAGTGTTTTCAGGATTTTTAAAATTCGACCCCTAAGGGGGTGCAAAGGGGGTTGTAAAATTTTTCACGAATTCTACTATATCCCCACGTCTTATCAGATATCGAATATCTTTTCACTTTCACGTGCTTGCGTAATAATCGCCTAAAACTTGTTTTTAAGTTTTTCCTTTTTCAGCCCCTAAGAGGGTATAAACGAGTTGAATACGTTTTCTCGAGTTCCGTCATTTCTTTTAGAAGTGATAAGAAATTGAATTGGTTCATACTTTCTCGTGCTGTCTTCATATTTATTTATTAACTCCTTTCAGGATTTTTGGATTTCAACCCCCAAGTGGGTGTAAGGAGGTTGCATAGCTGGTGATATATCGAATTCATTTTTACTTCCTAAGGTTTCCCATATAAGAACCAAAAAGTCAATATCAGTATTTTCAGATTTTCAATCCTAATGGGGGGTTGTATGCTTTTCAAAGTTTCGACATATTTCTTAGGTTTGATGAGATATTAGATCGCTTTTCATTTCCACAGACTTTTTATGTAATCGCCTACAAACACATTTCTCAATTTTTCGATATTCAACCCCCAAGGGTTTGTATATGTTTTCACAATTTTTGCCATTCCTTATTTCTGTAAGATATAAAATTGATTATTACGGCCAACCAATTCACGATTTTTCGAATTTCCAGAACCAAGGAGTTGTGAAGGGTTTGCTTACGTTTTCACAAATTTTTCAAAATCCGTCTTGTCTCATGAGATATCAAGTTGCTTCTTATGAAATCGTCTAAAAACCTGTTTCACAATTTTTTCAAAATTCAAACCCTAAGGGGAAGTAATGGGTTTGTATACGTTTTAACAATTCGTCATATCTCTTAATTCTGATAAGGCAACAAATCCGTTTTTGCTTCTATGGGCTTTAAGTGTACATAATATACTGAAATTCGAATAGTCCACACGGACTTTTTCAATGTTTAATCGGCTAAAAATCTCTATTTTAAATATTACTTTATTATTTTATTAATAAAGTACTTTTTTATATTAAGAACAAAAATAATTTTCCAAGAAACGTCATAATCTCGAAGCAACTCATGATACACTCCGACTTTGACCGCTCTCGAACTTTGACCCGAAAAATAATAAAGTTTCGCCCAGACCATTGGCAGATTTTTTCTTTCGGTGTTGAATTATGATTATTAGTTTTGAAGATATTACAGTTTACGTGAGTGTGAATACACCCATGTGCGAAATGCCGGAGTCCAACCAGAGTCCCGTACACTGCCCAGAATTGGCATTGCACTATCCGCCAAGACTTGTCGATCGGTATTGTTTTGGTACTGACAAACCACCAGACCAGTGTCAGGCCAATCCCGGTGATCAGTACTCCCACTTGATCTGAGCCGACTTTGGTCCGAGTTCCTGGGCCTATGTCGGGCCTAGAATTGGCTTATTATTGGTGTCTAAGCTCTTTCGGCATTGGCTCGACGGTCGGCTCTGTATTGGGTACATCTTGGTAGATATATTTTTTTTTCTCAATATATCAATTGATTCGGTTTCAACCCTATTACGAGAATATGTCAGATTGGTTTAGTGGGTAGCGTAGCGGACTAATGTGTGACGGGACCATGGTTCGAATCCGAGAGTGTGCAAGGTGTGTAAGTAAAATCAATTCTCATTTTAAAAAAAAAAAAATAATAGCAAAATAAATTCGTAACTTAAAAAAAGAAAAAAAAAAAAAATTTTTTTAATTTTAATTTTATTTTTGTTTCTTTTTTTTTTTTTTTTTAATAATAATTAATTTGATCCCTTCATGCAAAATGGGCAATTCCTTCCCAACTCTAAAGTTGGTGAGAAATTCCCCATTTGGGCACACTTCCTCAGCTTAAAGAACTGGTGACCATACTGTCTCCTTCTTCAATGAGCTGGAAAAATTTTCACCATATCGAGATACTCATGCATGTATGCCGACATTGGGCTCAATGTCTATTAAATCTATACCATAAACCGAAAGTACTCCCCAGACAGCACAACGCACTGGTATAAGGGGTAGTACCGTGATACAAGCTATATATATATATTCCGTTAATCAGAAGAAGAGAAAGAAATAAAAAAAAGTAATCGGAAAATGTAAAAAAAAAAATAATAAAAAGAGTTATATAACAAAACTCAATTACAACACCGACGCCACTGTACATAATCCCAACACCGGCGCCACTGTACTAACAACACATTTCAGGGGATGATCATCATTTCACCACGCCACCCATATCCACCACACTGCATGTTCCCCAGGAAATCGCGAGTATAAATAGCCAGATCCGACGGGTGGAAAAGTGTCTTCTTTCCGAGAAAGGCTAAGGGCGCACTCTAGGGTCCCCAACAAAAGATAATAAATAACAATATAAAAAAATAAACAAAACTTTATTTATAGCTTAAAGCGTTATAGTTAGTAATTACTAATAAATATAATCAAAAAGCAGTTAGAGGAAAGAAAAAGAAAAATGAAAAGAAGAAAAGAAAAGTTAATATTTAAAATACGTAAAACATGCAGAAATAACATAACACAAGCCACAGCCATTCTCTAGAATCTTCGAGAGTCTCATAAATTCGCCAGAATAATTCTCTGTTTCTAGGTCGATTTTATTTGCAACTATGCGTAATACTGTTCCTAAGTACGACTTAGAAGATGCTTCTTTGTAAGTTGTTTCAGCTGAAACATATTCTTTGCCATTTGTTGTATTCTCGTATTGCCTCAAATACGGGATCCTTTCTAAGTCGGTCTGTCCGGGGAAAATGTTGCTGTCTAATAGAGTCCGCACTCCTTGTGTTATAGTTGTGTACTTCTTGATTGTTGATCAATTTGATGGAGGATTTAAGTTTCTTGTTCTTGATATTGTAAATTAGTTTTATGCGTTCCAGGCTTATGAGCTGATGTATGGTTAGGTTGCCATAATTAGAATAAAGTTCCTCCGATGGTGTTAATTGAGGTAAGTTATGTATGGCCTTGATGCCCTTATTCATAAGTCTCGCAATATTGCCCAAGTTTCTTTTCGCGGTTTGGCTCCATATAAGAAGACCGTAACTTATGTTGGATATGATAAAAGCATTGTATAGCAAATTCTTTATAGGGACTTGTAGGTAATCGTTACGTCTTAGTACTCCAATAATTGGGGCAATTTTATTTCTTAGTTTAGTTATGTGAGGATTCCAAGTCAGTTTGTCGTCAATTGTTAGTCCTTAGTATTTCGTTTCCTGTGCTCTCGTTAGCTGTACTCCATCTACTTCTAGTTTCAAATCAATGTCCAATTTGTTCGTTTGCCTAAAGACCATGTAGTTTGTTTCGCAATATTTAATGTTAATAAATTGCCCAGAAGTCAGTTCTTGAAAAGTTTCAGGTCGGCGTTGATCAACAACTCCAGTTCTTCAGCATTTTTACCTTTGTAGAGAAGCAGAGTGTCATCAGCATAAGTTATATATTTTGCTTTAAGTCCTGTGAACTGCAGGTTATGAATATACAACAGATATAATGTAGGGCCAAGAATCGAACCTTGTGGGACTCCTATATTGATTGTCTTAGGAGAGCTAAGTTTGTCGAGATTCTTAGTAATGTACTTCCGTTCAACTAAAAAGTTTTTTAATAGTTCATTGGCCTTTCCTCGGATCCCCATTTCCGACAATACTTCAAGTAATATTTTGTGATTTACAGTGTCGAAGGCTTTTTTTAAATCTACAAATATCGCAGCAACGTATGAACCTTTGTCAAGACCTTCATTTATAAACTGCATCGCATCTATCAACGCTGACGTCGTATTGCTTCCTTCTTGAAATCCGTATTGGTGAGCATCAAAACTAGAATATTTTTTTATAAATTGTAATAGACTCCTGTTGATAACTTTTTCGAAGATTTTGCTGACCGCGATGATTAGGGCTATTGGTCGATAGTTATTAGGATCTTTTTTTGAGCCGCATTTGTAGATGGGAGAGATAAGTGCTGTTTTCAGGCAAGTAGGAAATGTTCCTTCGTTCAAATGGTGATTTATAACAATACTGAGTGGAGTAGAAATTATCGATTTTAATGTTTTCAGATCGTTTGTTGTTATGCCATCAATACCGGGTGATATGTTTGATTTAAGTTCCGCTATGATATTTTCTAATTCGGTGGTGTCTGTTGGAAGAGTGAACATTACATTCGATACCGTAGGGCAGCATATCCTTTTAAAGTTCTCCGCATTGTTATGAGTTCTAAGGTTGTCCGCAAGAGTTGTGCCGATCGTGCAGAAGTGTTCGTTTAAAACGTTAGCAATTGATGCGGGTTCTTTAATTAGTCCATTGGGTGTATCCAATGAATTTACTTCCGTCGTGTCACGAGCATTTCTGTTAATACCACAAGTTTCCCTAATTGTGCTCCATAATTTTCTTTACTGAGGCCCAGTACCGGGCCAGAGTTTCACCAAGAGTAGGACCGGTGTGATCAAATCGACATTGGCTCGGCAATGATTTAGTCTAGGCCACATACTGGGCCCAAAACATTAGCCAGTACTGGCAACGCTGGCACCAGTACTAAGCCTTTGCTGTGCCGTTCTGCTTTTCGTACCTGGGCATGATTTACCACCCTGTACCGCCGCTGATATTGAAAATTGACACATTTTGAGAACGTTTAATTTCTCAAAATAAATTAAAGAACTACTCCTTAAAATACACCTAGTAGGTATACACATACATAAACCAAATATACGTGCCTTTTGGAAAATCTGCAATAAAGGAACCAAAATAGAAACAAAGGTAAAAAAAATAGTATGCAGGTTTTTCTTATATTAAAAGATGTTAACTTGTATGAAGAGTCGATATAAATCACACGCTTAGTGCAAATAACGCGCTAGTTTCATATGCAACGCAAACATGACTTATTTGAATAACAACCAGAATTTGATACTGTTGAAGAACTAAATATAAAAACCGACAAACCGGCTTTAAAGAAATCACGAAAAAGTATTTAGATATTTGCTTGCTTATAGACAATTTTCGCACTAAACGCGTAGAAGCATTATAAAAAATTGTGCAAATAAGTATGTCAAACAAATGCGATAGACCTATTTTCGACTCGCGATTTCGTTAAATAATAGCTTTGCAGTGACATATACAAACTTCTATGCACGACCTTCAATTTAATTTTTCATGTTCTTATGTAGGTATATGCATTTAAAATACAATATAATGTAAGTATCCACATATACACACAAAATCATATTTAATAATTCTTATTCGGGAAAAAAAAGAGCCTATGAGCCTAATTGCAACAAAAAAGTCCAATAAGAGAACATTCGCGGAAAAATTACATCATAACCGAAATTGATACGAAAAATAAACTAAATAAATAATTCGCCAGAAAAACAGTAATGTCATCTGTTTTGTAATCGCATCGAACGCAAACGCACGCAATCTAATCTTACGCAATAGCCCACCCAGCGTCTGTAAAATTGCAGAAAAACAAAAAAATTATTTGCGCCTCTATTCGCTTTTTTTTCAAACTAAGCCTGCCAAAATTCATAAAATTAATGCGTTATTATAAAATTTTGCACGATGCGTTATCGTGCAGGCGCCAAAAGTCAAGAGCAATGCGATCGCGCTCCCGCCTAACACTAGGCGGTGCTCCTCGCCTAAATCACTTATTTTTTTTATTTTTATTATTTTATTTATTAATATTTTTTCTTTTTTTTTTTTTTGTATTTTTAACATATCGCATTTTCGCATTAGATCAAATATTAACCCGAGCCGGAGCTAACATCGAAACTGAAACCGCACTTTTTTCCGCTGTCACTCTTCGAGCTAATAAATGCTTGCGCGCATTTTAAGTCAACGACCTAGCCATTGCCTCCCACTTCGCAGCCACCCGCTCATCTAAAAGTTGCAAGGTAAAATGATTTTTTTTTCTTTTTTTCTTTTTTTTTTTTGAGTCATAATCAAAATATACACATAGAGCGTTTCGTTTGCTGTTGAGTTTTTTTTTTGTTGTTGTTGTTATGCTCCTCGCTTATATTTGCTTGACGAACGATCAAAAACGCTCGTGAAACGTGAAATTATGCGGCTGCGGCAGCAAGCAGGGTGAAGTATGAAATTGCAAAAATTACGTACATAAAGTGAATGCGATTAAAAATAGGAAAAAAATATTAGAGGAAAAAATGCAAAAAAGAATTGAACTAAGCATTGGTACAGTGATATAGAAAACGACGAAAATTTCAAGTTCAATGCACTAAATTTGTTAATCTCGAGTTTCGCGGTCATTACCAAGCGCATGCCTATGGGGTTTGCAGTGTAGATTTTTGGCAAAAGTGTGCACGAAGCTGGTTTTGATGGTGTGCGTGAGTGTTTTTGACGGGGGTTGGAATTTGGAACACTAGCCTGCATTTCGGTAACGATAACGTCGTGCCACGATTAAGTCTTTAAGTTCAATTATGTATTAAAATAACGCCCGTATGACACTGGCTAGTTGTGAGCTAAAAGTAAGTGCTGGAAAGTCATTTTATGTGACAAGGCGACCAATAGTGCAAGAACGAGATTACCGATCATTTTCGACCCTAGCGGCATCTTGTAGACGAAATTGACGACTGATTAAAAAAAATACAAGTTGTAGCGAATTTTATGATAGAAGAATTCACCATGGTTGCCTTTCTCGATATCGAAGGAGCTTTCAACAACGTCAGACCAGAGGCAATAACTGACGCACTCTCCAGCTTGAAGATGGAGTCCTCGCTGAGCAATCTCATGCTCACATCCAGAATTGTCAACGCCAAGCTGGGCGAGTCTTCTTCTCAATAGTTTGTCAGTAGAGGTACACCACAAGGTGACGTACTCTCCCCTCTTCTTTGGAATTTAGTGGTCAATAAAGTACTATTGATACTGGAAGGGGCAGGCTATAGATTGATTGTCTATGCAGAAGATGTTGCAATTGCTGTCTTGAGAAAGCACCTCAATACGCTGAGTGAGATATTGCAGAATGCTCTCTATTTTCTCTAAATGGGCAGCTGAATGCGGGTCGGACGTGAACCCACGCAAAACAGAATTATTCTTCTTCACCAGGAAATAAAAAATTCTTCACGTTGACTCTCTGGATGGTACCAGTCGAGTTTTAACCGATGGTGCAAAATATTTGGTCCTATTTTGGACAGGAAGCTACACTGTAAACCTAATATCCAAAAACGAGTAGGTTAGGTTAGGTTATAGTGGCAGCTATCCAAACTATGGATCGACTCACTTAGACCATTCTGTTGGCCCATTGTGATACCACACCCGTGACACCTTAATGAAGTCCCATATAGGGAGTTATCGTAGCATTGCTACAGGGAAAAGCTAGTCGAACCAGCCACAGATGCGAATAAACTTGGCTAGTTCATCAATTCATGCTCCAGCCATGTTCCCGAGTCTGGAGAAGAAGTAGCTGCCCATGGCTCTGAACCTACAGCTGGCTAGCTGGGAACACTCACAAAGTAGATGCCTAACGCTCTCTTCTTCTTCTTCACTTCTGCAGCTTCTGCAGTAGTCATTATATTGAACGCTTAAGCGTTGTTTATGTCTGCCAAAGAGACAGTGCCCCGTTATGACTGCCGTAATGTTACGGGTCTCGATACGACTTCTTTTCAGTCCTTCTAGGATGTATTACCGGCCATAGCTGCCTGAAGGTTTTACACGTAGTTAGGGTGAACCATCTGTCATTGGTCAGCTCCATTGCCTTCCTGTCAAGATTACTCTTGACGTAATTGAGCGGTATTTTTACCGCTTGGGTTGCATGTATAGCAGCCATTTCAGATCCAGTTTTAGCCAGCTCATCGGCTGCATCATTTCCTGGTATCCCTTTGTGTCCCGGAACCCAGTACAGGTGAACCTTAGCCCAATGTTTTCAGACGCTTCCTACACTCCCTCACTAGCTTTGACTTGACTAGGTTGGAGCTTAGAGCTTTCATTGCTGCTTGGCAGTCTATATAAATCTTTATACACGACTCTTCGGGAAGATTTGTAGCGGAATTTAGTATGTCCACCGCACTGCTTACGGCAAAAACCTCGGCTTGAAAAATACTGCAGTAGTCCGTCAGACGAAAGGATACTTGAATATTCATGTCGGCTGAGAAAATCCCTGCCCCCGTTCCAGTATCCATTTCTGACCCATCCGTGAATATAGCAGCTTCAGATTCCCTTATCTCTTTTTGATTATCCCAGTCCCCCCTAGTAGGGCAAAGAGTATGGAATCCTGTATCGAAGCTTAAAAACGAGTTACATAGTCGGTGAGTTCACTAAGCCCACAATCTGGAAATAATGACAGAATTTTGCTAAGGCCATAATCCGCAGATTTCCAGCAGCCTCCAGACTCTTTTAGTCTCAGGGCGCTCTTGGCAGCAACATTCTTGATTAGACATTTATCACAAGCAAGTTCAATTCCACATAGAGCCTCTGCACAGTGGACTAGTATATGCGCCAATTTCTCAACCATGAATTGAATAACTTCAACAATCAGGGTTGCCATATAGTTGGCTGCAGAACCCGCCGAGTGAGCTTATGAAATAATCCAAGATCCGCATGAAGACTTGTAGCCCAAATACCGCGCTCAACTTTGCAATTTTAATAGACCTACTTAAACGTGTTGAACACAATTGCGATTTCGACGATGAACTGTGTTCCAAAATTCGTATAATGTTTAATAAATATTTTGGTTAAATATAAGGTTAAAATTATAATTGAAAAATAATTTCGCCTGGTTTTCAAGTAAAACATAATTCAATTTAATTTACTATTTGATCGCTTTTATCGATGAAAATCACTTTAAAAATACGCTTTCGCGTAGACCGTCGTTTCACTCTCGTAATACAAAAACTTATTCCTCGGCTCTGCGGTGTTGAGTCGAGAAATTTCCAGCATATATGCGGTTGTTTGTATAGAACGCGGAAGGTAGATTACATGCGAGAAGTGTCTAAAACACGCGAGAAGTATATAGAACTCTTTAGAGTTGTTGTTTTTCTCTGGAAACTTTAATATCAGTAAGAAGTTAGTTGTTCGGGTTGTCAGAGTAGGTACACATGTAACAATAACTTTAGAGGGACTGAAATTTTTGCAACACGTGTCTGTAAACTACCAATCCAGTAAAAATTATAATTAATACATTATGCAAAAAATAAAGGAACTCTTTGACAGTCATCAATATTGGTAAATCTATTGTCTCTTGTATGTTATATTTCTACGAGTGTCTATAACTTCAAAGAAAGTGGTTCATATTTCTCTATTTTTATTTTTTCCTCGTAAATTGGGTCTGTTGTAAACTGCTACTGGGATGGGACTCAATTGAGAAAACCAACTCAAGATGGGCAGATGGTGTTACATGTCACACTGCGAGACAGATCTGGCCGGAGCTGGATCTAAAACGCTCTAAAAGGCTGACTTTGC
The DNA here is from genome assembly GCA_951812415.1 of Beris morrisii. Lineage (NCBI taxonomy): Eukaryota > Metazoa > Arthropoda > Insecta > Diptera > Stratiomyidae > Beris > Beris morrisii. Next base: position 26,256,944 of record OX638311.1, read on the forward strand.
TCAAAAGGGCGAATATCAGCACCATAGTCGGTGTCCTGACTGGACACTGTCTTATTGGTCGACATGCCAAAAGACTCGACCTCTTCTCAAACGTCTTCTGTAGAAGCTGCCTGGATGAGGAGGAGGAGGAGACAGTCCTTCACCTTCTCTGTATCTGTCCAGCTCTATCAGCCAGAAGGAAAGCTCATCTTGGGGCTTACTTCTTTAACTGTCTCGGTGATCTTGCCGCAATGGAGGTCGCGAGAATCCAACGCTTCATTGCAAGCTCTAAATGGTTCGACGAGTAGGACCGGATTCGATGATCCTGTGGTAACACAACGGACCTTTCAGGTCTAAGTGTGTCCGTGTTCTCACGGGCAGCCACGCGTACCTACCTACCTACCTGGGTCTGTTATAAACTAGCAAAATAACCCTATGTGCATTTTCCGAATAGCCCAAAAAGCTATAAGTAGTTTTTTGAAATTTGTACCCGCGAATTTAACATTTAAATATAACAAAAATCGCGGGAAATAGCCTTATCAGTAATATTCCCGAAAAAACCGACTACACCACTCCCAGTTTTGATCAAAATTTTATAACAACTATCCCAACCCTTCTAGGAATGCGTTTGAATCCAACAGCTCTAAATAGTGAACACCTGGAAAATTTTTTTATTCTTCCGAAAAATTTTCATAATTCGGTAAATCCCCGACAAAAGGCTTCTTATACCATGTCATATATTGCGTCTGTAGTGTCAATACGCATTTTCTGCAATAGAGTGTGCTCGGAGCAATAATGTCTACAATTAAGTGGAATTTTTTGTCGTTGCGAAAAAAGTGGAAATGTTTGATGCTTTAAAATAAAGCTGTTAGTAGTGTCAGCTTGATGAAGCAGTATAGAGTGGTGAAATCCACAATTTTTCCTATAAAAAAACAACAGCAAAATATCAAAACCACTGTGGCTAATACATTTTCTGGCTCATGAAAGCGCAAAACATTACGGTCCGGTTATTTTGTCAAAAATGGAGAAGAGTTAATATTAGTGGTTTTTGAGAAGAAGGAAAGGGAATGCTTCAACTAATAGAAGCATTTTAAAAAGCAAGTCAAACTATTTTTAATAGAAAATCTACGTCTTTTGCGAAAATCTAATCTTTAAGACATTTTTTTGTATATGTGTATATGGATAAAGATAGATAGATTGGAAATAGGGGTTGGTATGGTTAACCTCTGTCGCTGAAGCCACAGTTGGGCCTATTGTGACTTCCCCCCGGATTGACTATAATTCCTCTTCAATCCCTGCGCTTTTAATGAAGGCTAGTATTTTGCGAAGAGGAATGGTCAGGAATTCCGATGGGTCCATGAAACCCTGACCAAAGTGACGAAGTCTTTTGTGAGCTAAACCCTCACATTCACAGAGGATATACTCTGGTGTTTCGTCTTGGTCATTGCATATTCTGCAAATTTTAGTATCAGAGAGACCAATCCCATTGAAATGCTTCCTCATGTGACAATGTCCAGTCAGAGCTCCCACTAGGGTTCGGTTCTGATATCTGCTTAATTTAAGATAATCAGATGTTCTTTTTTTCCGAATGCTTTGGCATAAAATGCTTTGAGTGCCTGTTGCCCGGTGACAAGTCCCAGTGAATGGCACTTTGCGATTTTTGACACATTCTGATGTTCATTCTGGCTGTGCTTAATGGTATCTCACAGAATGGATATGGTCCTATGAAGTCAGCTTCTGAACCTTTCCTAGCCATTAAGTCGGCCATTTCATTACCTTCATAGCCGCTGTGTCCCGAAATCCAAATGAGGTTAACTCTGTTCTTATTTCCGAGTTCAATCAGGCATTGGAGGCAATTCCAAACAAGTTTGGAGTAGATTTGAACGGACTGAAGTGCTGCCTTGCTGTCCGAGAGAATATATATTTGTTGGTTTTTGTAGCTCCGTCTGATATTTTCTCTAATGCATAGTTCAATAGCATAAGTCTCCGCCTGAAAAACAGTGGATGTTATGTGAATATGGATAAATGTATGAATTGTCTTTGTCTGTCATAGGAAAAATTTGGTTTTAGGCGGCAGCACTCGACTAATCACCAACTATATAGAGTTACCAAATATATTAAAGAAGGAATTCACGAAAAGAAATCGGTAGGCTTGATAACTCTGGACATCGAAGCTTTCGATTCTGTTTGGCACGAAAGGCTTATTCATAAATTAATAAATTTTTCTTTCCCAATGTATCTTGTGAAACTAATCCATTCTTTCTTGTCGAATCGTAGTTTTTCGGTTAAACTCAAATCAAGTATGTTCAGTTTCCACAATATTCCTGCGGGTGTCCCACAAGGCTCAAGTTTAAGCCCCACTCTATATAATGTTTTTACTGCAGATGTGCCTACAAATGCAAACTGCGAACTAGCCGTGTTTGAGGATGATACCTGTCTCTACACAAGAGGCGACAACCCAAACACAATAATCTTAGTGCTTGAATCGTTCTTGGAACAGTTGTACCAATTCTATCACAGATGGAAAATTAAAATAAATACAACCAAAACTAAAGCAATATACTTTACGAGAAAAAGGAAGCGAACTCATTTGCCAGACCGCGAAATAAATTTTATCGGGCAACTCATCCCATGGTCTTCTAATTTAATTTATCTTGGCCTTACGCTTGACAATAAGCTCATATTTTCTAGCCACATCGAAAACATGATTTAAGGTCTCAGGATGCATTCATGCGCTGTACCCTCTTATAAACAGGAAATCCTTCCTTTCTGTGGAAAATAAAATCTTAATCTTTAAAGTTGTAATTCAACCTATCATTTCCTACGGTGCTCCCATCTGCAGTCAATGCGCTAGCATTCACAAAAAGAAACTGCAGGTCTGCCAAAATAAGTGCCTTAAAAATTTGAAAATTTATGTAAGCGAACCATTACCATTTAGTCTAAGAAATGTATATAAAGAGGCAAAAATTTTTAAGAGTGAAAATAATTTTAAATTTCTTTGGGTTTCTAGGGGCAGATTGCTCCTGAGAAGGGATGAGAGTTCGAAGATTATTCGCATTCACGCACTAACTGACTTCAGTTCTTTGAAATAGTTTTAAACTATACAGTTGTTGGCACCTGCGTCGATTGTCTCATTAATAAATTATAATGAATTCAATGACTTTATACTACCAAAATGTTAGAGGAGTTCGTTCGAAGACGGTGGATATAAAACTGGGTGTCTTACAGAATAATTATGATTTAGTATGCTTTACAGAAACATTCCTTAATGATGGTGTTCACAGCTCAGAGTTATTTGATGCACGTTATAATGTATTTAGGAGGGACCGTGATTTAACTGTGACTACAAAAAAAGATGGTGGTGGATGCTTAATTGCTGTGCATAAAAGATTCTGTAGTAAACGTGAACGGTGGATGGAAACAGATAACGAAGAACTTTGGGTATCTATCAAGTTAAATCATAAACGTCACCTGATGTTTGTAGACTTGCTTTCAATAATCTTTCATTTGTTTATCAAAAGCTGTCTTTGCAGTCAGAAATCGTATATATAGGCGATTTTAATCTCCCCAACATAACCTGGACTTCTGCAGGTAGCCCAGACTCGCCAATTATATCTCCAACTTCCTTTAGTGGAACTATATCCGAATCTTTAATAATGAACACTTCCGCTTGTAATCTCTACCAATACAACATAGTTTTTAATCAAAACTTAAAGCTTCTAGATTTAGTCTCTTCTAGTTTTGTTCCACCAAAGATTATAGTTAGCAACAGTATTCATCCGCTATCTACTCTTGACAGTCATCATCCAGCACTTGAAGTTGAGCTACTTGTGCAACCCACCTTACTTTTGCGAAACCTTCAGCATCCAAAATATAACTTCCTACGTGCCAACTATCAACAAATAAATCTGTTTTTGAGTAACAAGGATTTATCATTATTTTCATCTCTGAATGTTAATGATGCAGTTGAGAAGCTATATAATTTTTTCTATGAAATAATCCACGATCAGGTTCCACTTTTTAAGCCCTCCGCTGGAAATAAGTATCCTTCTTGGTACTCACATCGTGCGATTAAAGCATTGAAAGAGAAATTTACTGCACATAAATTATATAAAAAATTTAAATGAACTGAGCATTATAAAACGTTTGTCTATTTTAGATCACTTGCTAAAAGGGAAATTAAACTATGCCACGAACGTTATATTGAAAACGTTGAGCTTAATATTAAAAAAAATGTGAAGTTCTTTCACTCGTATTCTAAAAGTCTAAAACTGAATAATAATTTACCCCAGAATATGCACTTAAATAATTCTATAGCTATAACTCCGAAGCACTGCTGCAACCTGTTTGCGCAGTATTTTGAGAGTAATTATAGTAACAATAGCAATATCCCATATGATACTAGCACATTTCAAACATCTTCTGCTATCGAATTGCCATATATTACAACTGAATCAGTCAAGAAAATTCTTCATAATCTGGACCTTAGTAAGAAACCTGGACCTGATGGAATACCAAATGTGTTTTATAAAAATTGCTCTGATGCTTTAAGTGAGCCTCTATCTCTGATCTTCAATAAATCATTGCAGGAAGGAACATTTCCTCAATTGTTCAAACGGTCCTTTACGGTTCCAATTTTCAAAAGCGGGAATGCAGAAGACGTACAGAACTATAGACCGATTTCAATATTAAATTCATTATCCCTTATCTTTGAGCGAGTGGTCTATATTTCATTAATCCCATTTATAACTCCTTTTATCTCAGAAAACCAGCATGGCTTCATGCCAGCAAAGTCAACTGTTACCAATCTATCAATATTTACTGATTTTGTTGCAAATTCGATGGACAAGTCTCAGCAAGTAGATGAAATATTCACTGACTTCCAGAAAGCGTTCGATAAAATTCAACATAATATAATTCTCAGAAATATGAAGATATTTGGGATGGACGACAGCCTTGTGACCTGGTTCGGTTCATACTTAACTAGTCGCGCTCAAAATGTTGTACTCAATGGTGTTATGTCCAGAGATATTCTACCTAAATCAGGTGTCCCACAAGGGTCCATTCTCGGTCCTATCATTTTCTCTATTTTTATAAATGACGTTTCAAAGCAACTTACAACGCCCTCTCTTCTCTTTGCGGATGATTTGAAGATCTATTCAGCCATTTCTAATGTAAGAGATTGCGTGAATTTACAGAAAAACATTGATCTTCTCATTTGCTGGTGCGATGATAATATGTTGCAATTAAATGTTAATAAGTGTTCGGTTATGTCCTTCTCCAGAAAGCGAGAGACCATTTATTTTGATTACAGACTAGATGGAATTGATCTGTCACGAACCTATGAGAAAAAGGATTTAGGTATTATTTATGATCCCAAGCTTACTTTCAGTTCACATTTTTCGCACCTTACTTCTCGAGCTAGTCGGATTTTGGGTTTCATATTTAGGTGTAGTAAAAAATTCAAGAAGTCGGAAACTCTTAAATATCTATATGTAATACTTGTTCGCAACGTACTAGAATACGGAACTGTGATATGGAATCCAATATACCAAGTTCATCGAGATAAGTTAGAGAAAGTTTAAAAGCTGTTCACTCGACTTTTATATTTTAAGTTCAAACTTGAGCCAAATGACTACCCGGTTAGACTACAACATTTACGTATGTTATCTCTCCATCACAGAAGATTGTTGACTGACGAGCTTTTTTGCACAAAATCGCATCCTTTAAAATAGTTTCACCAATTTTGTTATCCAAACTGAATGTATTTATTCGATATAGAGGTAACCGACATGAAACCAATATAGTTTTCCGTATCCCAAACCATAACACGGATATTATTTTTAAGTCTCCCATTATCCGCATTCAAAGTACTCATAATGAAAATTTTGGTAGTATCGATATTCTACGTTTCGATATTGTGGACCTTCGTTCGCAGGTTCTAACAGCTCTTTTGTAGTGCCATTATCGTCGAATCTCTCTTCCCTCTCAATGTCATTTTCCCATGTTTTATTACTATTGTTATTTTTACTTTTTGCCTCTTTTTAGTTTTTAGTTTTCAGTTAAATTTTTTTTTTCTTTTTTCTTTTTATTCTTTCTTTATGAGTATATCTTTTCTATTTCATTTCTTTGAATATTCTTTCTTTTAATGCTTATCTTTTTCTCAATTATTAAAAATAAATTAATTTCTATAATAGGTTTTATTTGGTTCATTAAAACTGTAAACCTCTGTTTCAATATAAATAAATAAATAAATAAAATAGCGACGAATAAACCTTTTTACTTTTCAACGAGAATACTTCACGCTGATGCTGGTGTTTATACTATCCAGAAACTGGCCGAATCCAAACTTTCCCCATTTTTGTTACGGTCTCAATTGGTAGACAACCCGCTAATTTCATCTTTCCTATAATACATACGTGTATGTTTAACCTATTGTAAGTAATTACTATTAGCTAAATATTTTCATTTTGTTTTAAATTAGATTGTGAGTTAGTTTGTAAGTTCGGTAGGATTTGACAAGCAAGGTTTTTTATTTTAAAATTTTTTTTTGGATTTAAAATTAAGATATTAAAGAAAGAACTAATTTTAGTAAAAATCTAAGTTGTAGCTACAGATGCAAAGATATAAAATCTGATTACTGAAATTCTAATTAATTGTTCGAATCCTTTGTTAAAAAATTGAAATAAATTTATGTTTATGTTTATGTTTAAACAGGATATGTTGAGAAGTTCAGAGTAGTGAAATTCTGACCCACTCTGGACATTTTGGGGTAACTATATCGAGAGTCTACTGCACTTTATTATTAAAAAATAATAAAGTAAGATAAAAGTATTTATCGTTCTAAAAAAAGTGATGTAATTTCTTCAATTTCTTCAAAACGCCAACAACAAAATAACAGAATTCAAAATTTCAATGTAATAATTGAGCAAAATAAGAACTCCGAATCATCTCACATATTAACCTGTGACATTTCAATAATCTCGCAAATAACTCAAATTAATTAAAAGGCATCTTTATCGTTACTCGACAAAACAAAATTAGGCCGAACTGGGTGGGTGTTCGTTCTTTGGAACGATCCGATTGGTTTTGACTATGAAAAAAAAAACAACAACAAGAACAACAAATTCTATAAATTGCGTTTCTCAATCATTGCAGAAATTTTCGTCATATCACATGACCTAGACCTGGCAACGATTGACGACAGCAACGCATTTTACGCGCTTTTCACGAACCAAAATACCGTGCATTTGAAGAACTTTTCAATATCACGAGAGCTACCCACCGCCCAAGCTTTTATTGCTATACTTTAAAACAAAACGCACACAAAATTGTTTTTTCTTAAATCTGTTTAGATAAGATTACGCATTGCTAGACACGCATTTAAAATGCCTCACCATGTATTTTCCAAAAATTTGAAATCAATAGTGGTGCCATTGTAGCGACAATTAAACAGAAAGGTGTTCAATGACTCTTTAAGATGGGCACTGCGTGGATCATTAAAAACCAATCCGCATTTAACAGCTTTTAATCTTGGATTTTCGATAACTCAGTATTAACCGGGATTCGGGACCCACATGCTCTGTCATCGTAATGCAGAAAAAAAACCAATATAAAAGAATTTTCATGCAAATATTATGCGGCACGTGTGTCCAGCTTTCTTAGCTTCACTCACCTTGTTAGGTAGGTACGTACATATATGATATTAATAAATTTGAAGAATTTGAAATTATGTATAGTCGGATGGACATATGTTTGCGAATATATGTATTCGGTATAAGCATATGCTAGTTTTGCATGAAATTAAATGCATACGTTCTTAAAATTGTTTAATAAGCCTCTAGGCATAGTGCTTGTAAGGAGGGTCTTTTGTTTTAATTTATCGATTACTACTGTTAATTTTATTAAACATAACAGCATCAAATCATGGTAATTTTCTATAATTTGTATGTTTTATGGCATCCGATAGTTAAAATTTATTGACTGTGTGACGCATAGCTACGCCAAACTAGATTTTATCTAATAAAAATAGAGGCAACAATTTAACATAAGATCATAGAAGCTATAATCTGCACCTGTCGCCAACACTTTATCGTATTTTCTTTACTGCTGAAACGTGCTGTTTCAACTTAGCAAGCTTAGCCGCTGTATTATATATGCACATACCTAATGATAGAGCCGCAATAGACTTTTATCGTTTTTATCGGAAGAAGTGTACTAGTCTTTCACCCCAGAAGTCGTGAGTTCGAATCCTACTCAGACAAGGGTATTGCGGCTTTGCTAACCAGTTACTCCCCCCTAATAAGGTAACAACAGGTTGCGGGGGCTTGAATTTCAAGTAAAACACAACTCGATTTACATAAATAACAACAAAAATTACTTTATGAATTCAATTCATAAAGGATTCAATTATCACAAATTTAGCAACGCTTTCCGAATACATTCACTATTCGATCGTCGCTATCAATAAAAAAACGCTTTACAAACACTTTCGCGTCTTCACAGTAGGAAAATTGATCCTGTGTACAACCTATGCGGCGCTTCCCAACTAGCAAACAAACCTCGCATTTTGATTTTCCGGAGGCTATACCTTCGATAAGGCTTCGGTAAGACTGTTGAGAGCAGGTTGTGAACTCTTAACTTCTATAAAGCTTCCGTAAGACTTGCGAGAGGAGGCTGAACATTTCAGAAGCCATAGCTTCGGTAATAACCTCTTTAAGGCCTTATGGAAGTAAATACCAACGGCTTTAACGAGGTTTGTAAGCGAGCTTCGCTCGACATGTCTAATTGAAAACATCAAGTGATTCGGCTTCAACCCTATTGCGAGAATATTTCAGATTGGCCTAGTGTGTAGCATAGCGGACTAATGTGTGACGATAGTTCGAGAGAAAAATACTTTATGAATCGGATTCAATTATCACAAATTTGGCAATGCTTTCCGATTATATTCACTACTCGATCGTCGCTATCAATGAAAATCGCTTTACAAACACATACGCGTCTTTTTCACAGTAGAAAAATTGATCCTGCGTGCAACCAATGCGGCATTTATATACTGCAAATGTTGAACGGAGCGATTTCCAGCATATTCGGTTGGGTGTGTGTGTGGAATGTTTGTAAAGTGTGAAGAACACGCGAGACGGGGACGAGAGTTCGAGAAGTGTGTAGAATTTTCTCCGCTTTCCAGTTGGATATTGTTGTTGTTGTTGTTTTTTCACTAGAAACTGATGTCATTTATAAATGAGTTGGACGAGTAGTCAGGGCACAAATGCAACAATATTTAACATTTTCAAAGTTTGACTATTTTCTTGAATTGTTAGAAAGTCAGGAGCGGAACATGTGGTGTTAAGGTCAAATAAAAGAGCCATTCAAACACATGCCTATTTTCCTGCCGCTTTCGATATATGTACATATGTAATTTTTGAAAATTTTTCACATTTTACTTTATTATTTTTTAATAATAAAGTATTGTGATCGACCTGAAATTTCAAAAAAATTTGCTGAAATTTTGTACTTACACGTTTTAGGACTAGTAAACACTAAAAAAGCAAAAAAAAAATGTCTGTCTGTCCGCCGTAGACGCCGTACGCCGTCCGCTGTACGCCGTACGCAAAATCGTTTGAAGGTGCGTAGCTCCCAAACCCGTTGAGGTATTAAGTTGAAATTTTTATGGTGGGTAGATTGGGTAAAGTCCTACGGCTGGCATCTTTTGGAAGGGGGGTTGGGGGGAGCGTTTTAGATGAAAAATTTTGTTTCTAGATCTCAGGAACCGCTTATGCTACGAGGATGAAACTTGGAACTAATGTAGTACTATGATATTGGACTCATTTGCCAAAAAAAATGGTCGATAAGGTTTGAGGGGTGTGGAGTGGGGGGGGGGGGGAAACAATGAGTCCAAATCGCTTGAAAGTCGGGATTGAAACATTCTAAAATCCATATCTCCTGAACGATTGATGCCAAAAGATTGAAACTTTGTGGTTGTAGTAGGGAAAAAAATGTTGGGGGTATGGGTGCTGGGGGTGATGGAGAAAGAGGGTAGAAAGGAAAACATTATGATTTTTATTTCTCGAAAACCGTAATGAATAGAAAGCTAAAAATTTAGAAATATATAGAGCCACTATAGAGACATCCTAGAAAAAAAATTTCATAGGGGTAGCAAGGTACGGGGGTGAGGGGTGGTTTTTTATACCTCAGAAACGGCTTATGTTAGAAAGTTGAAACTTAGTACATATATGTAGATGTGCTATTAGAGTAACTAAAGCAAAAAAAAAGTTGAGTAAAAAAATGTCCGTGAATCCACATTTTCACGAATTTCGTTGAAACTTTTAGTCATGTCGAGCTATCAAAGCAAATTTTCTTCTGCGGGCTATTTATAGTATAAGCGCCTAGAAACGTTCTTCAAAATGTTTCGATATCCAACCCCTAAGGGGGTGTGAAGTGGTTGTGTACATATTCACGAATTCTGATATATTTATCAGGTATATTGACCATTACCATCTCACCATTAAACACGTTTCGGACTTCTACCCATAAAATAATAAAGTTGCGCCCAGACTGTTGGCAGATATTTATTTCAAAAACTTCTGAACCGTTAATTCTACTTAAAAAAAAGGTAATCACCGTGTGGGAAACATTTAAAAATATTTTTGTTTATTATTTTGTTATACGGGATAGTCGACATTTATTTGTATTTTTGTAATATTAAAGAGGAAATATTGTTTCTCACTGTAATTTTACTGAAAAACGGGCCTATATAATTGTCATTCACACTAGGGTAAACGTATGCTCTAACAGCAGCACTTTTAAAGATTTAGTAGATTATCAATCCTGTTTTTTATTAAAGTGGTAATACGAAGTACAAGACAATCCACACTTCAGATATCCTACTGTTTCTACTACTTGAATCTGTCAACCTTCAAATTTTACGATGCTGGCAATATTCACTTTGAAAGGATATGTCCTATGAATAGCCAAACGACTGAGTATAACATTGACAAAATCTCGAGAATAATGAATAAGAGTATCAAAGCAGTTTTCAGCCTTCCATATTTGGCACCCTCTCCGGAACTCTATTTAACTTATGGAAAACTAAATATTGGACAACTTATAAGACTGGAGCGAATATGTGATCTCTCGTGATGGACTGGGGCACATTGCTTTAGTCCACCCTTCCCAACCTATACACAACAACGACATACATCGCTTTAACACACGAAATGCTTCGTCCATAAGACAAAAACATCTACCAAGGACTGATCGTCTAAAAAAGGATCCGATCAATGAATCAATAATTGAATTTAATTCACTACCAACCGAAATTCGACAAGCAAAAAATATATTGGAACTAAAAAATTTAGCGAAGAGATTTATTCAACAAGACGACACATAATTGGATACTCTTAGGTTAGGTTAGGTTGAGAAGGGTAGATTGAAGCAATGTGCCACAGTCCATCACGAGAGATCACTGTGAATCCATTGTGGTCCCCTCGTATAAAAACCGGGCTCTAGACTACTGATTCCAAATATTGCTCTTCCTTATGAAGAGAGTAGTTCTCCATAAAGGAATCATCGCAAGTTCTGATAGATTGGTCAAGGAGAATTACCTGGTACGTGCCAGGCTTTCACATTTTCACACTAAATGCTCCAGTGTTGGCTCAACATTCTCATCACCACAGCGACACAGATTAGCCATGGGTATTCCAAGCCTTTCTCCATGCCTCCCAAAGGGACAGTATCCTGTTAGGACCACTATAAGTTGTCTGCAAATGTCCCTGCCCAAAGACAAAATAAAGCTAGAGTTCCTCCTATCAAGTTTCGGCCAGCAGATTCTTGCTTGCCGGCATCCCGAGAGATTCACCCAGGCCCACTCCATCTGTATGAGCGCTTCAATATCAATCATTCCCTTTACACATTCAATGGGACATAGAACCGACTCGTCGGCCAGCTCTATGCTCATCTCCGACCCCTTTCTGGCGAGCTCGTCTGCCTTTTCATTTCCAGGGAAGTCACTGTGACCAGGAATCAAACTAATCTTCAGGTTGTTATTCATATCCACCATCTGCAATATTCTTTTACATTCTCCCACAAGCCTGGATTTAGTAATGTGCGCCTCAACAGCCTTGATGGCAGCTCGGCTGTCAACATAAATAGTTATTGTACCATTCACGCACTGTTATTGCACAATTATTTCAGCTGCTTTTGTCAGTGCAAAAATCTCGGTCTGAAACTCGCTCGAGCTATCCGGTAGCCTGAACGAATCCATAATATCAAGTTCGCAAGAGTACACTCCCGCGCCCGTTCCGCTTTCCGTTTTGGAGCCATCAGTATAGATAGCAAACGTGTCTGGGGCGATGATTTCAGATCGCCACTCCAGTCTGGTGGGAATATTCACAGCATAGGAATGTCCAAAACTGCAAGACGGTGTCCTGTAGTCGGTGCGCTCCGGCATGGCGGAACACAGGGAAATTGACAAGATTCTAGTGTGACCCACACTAGTGGATAGTCTTAGTTTCTAATGATCTAATGATGAGAGTGGATACTCTTAGTTTCTAATGATCTGGTAGAGAATTGCAGCACTCAGTTCGACACGCAGCATGGCTGTGTGAACTTGAACGAGCTCGTTATTCTTTTCTAGATTAAGCGGCAGCTACCTCTCCCTTATATTCAGACCTATGGACATTCATCAGCTCTCTTTCTAATGATATGATTAAGGATTCTCAATCTCTCTCTGGTTTTAAAATTATAGTCTTATTCTGTCTCTTCTCTTTTTTTTATGAATTATAATCTCATATATTTTTTTTCTTTCCTTTCTTTCTAATATTGTTTTAAATTATATGTTCTTATTTTTTTTCTATTATGTCTCTCATTTTCTTATTTTTCTTTTTATTTTTTAAATTATTTTGAATTACGTTTAACTTAATTTTCTATTTTTGCTTTCCTTATACCAGCTGGCAGCTGTCTGGGAGCAAGCATGGAACTCCTATAATATAATTCTAAATATAAAAAAAATTAGTGATAACAATCGGCACTTCCTCCCATAAAATCGCGTGCACCTTCATAAGCAAAGTAGCCATCAAAATCAAATTGAAGAAATTTTAGAGCAACTTGTCGTAGAAATTCCGTAATTTTTCTATACAGGGTTTCAAAACTTTACTTTTCAAAATCGTACAAGAATCGCAAATATTTTGCTCTCAATATTGTTTTTTTGCCTCGCTGATAGATTTCTTTCGTAGCCTTCTGTACGTAATTCGAATAACTGTCTAGGTGCATGAATTTCAATATTAAAAACGTAAATACACAAGTCTAGTAGCGTATATTGTAAGCAGTGTTTACAAAAAAATTCAATTGGATAATCCTGTCTTAGTTCTTCTATAAATCCAAAACCTTACGCAATAGATTACCAGATTTTTCGCATTCACAAAGCCGATCGAATCAAACATACTCTACGGCATATGTATGAGAGATGTGGTTGATAATTACATTGCCATAAATTAAAATCGTCGATTTTTTTTCATAATTTTTTTCAGACATTGGAGAACTAGCTTTTAGGTATCATACAACATATAAAAGTTGAAATCCGTAAATGCGAAAAAAAATTCGTAAATCTTTTAACACGCGCGAATATGCGAAAAGTGCGAGCTAATCGACAAATCAGGTTGTTGAACTACGAATTTAAAATCTGCAGATTTCTATGCAAAACGCAAAAAAAAACAGCCTTTTAGTACCCAAAACAAAAACGACTACACAAAATAGACGAGAGCATATCATCAAAAGTCCCAAAGAAACTAGTCAGCAATCTTCGAAGACGTTCTAACGCAATAAACTGCGTCCAAAAATAGTATCAGCATCTAGCTGGCGATTATCTCCACTGCGTATACGAAAGATGCTGTGACCACTGTCCACTTAATGACCGGCCACGCTGCCCATATTTTGAGTGGATCGAGGGTATTTGCCGATCGGCGACAGCCTTAAGAACTTGGGCCTGTTTTATTTTTCTTCAAGACACGATCGCCAGATAAGTTAGCTTCTTACGATTACGGCGTGATTTATTCATTTTTGAAAAAAAAAGTGCGTTCCTTCGAACATGTAAAGTACTCGCACAATTTGTCCCGAATAGAAGAAGACAATAATTGACGTTCCCAAATGATTTGCAAAGTGCCTGGCGGCGACATAATGCGATAGCGATCGGTTGCGATTTACACGAAAAATTGAATTATGGAAGCAGCGAGTGACTCTGATTACGTTTTCAGGCGATGTACGAGGACTCATATCATTTACTACGTATACGCTTGTACTCGTACGTTACGAATTGCGAAGTCACTGTCCAGTGGAATTAATTCGCAATGTGTCCGTGACACGTTCGTAATGCCAAACCCAATCGAACTCGTGTATTATTATTTATCTTGAAATATTTAAATAAATTGAGTTAACTCGAGCTTAGTTGAATTAAATTTAACGAAATCGATTAGGTTAGAGCAATGCACCTTCCGCAAGTGTGATCTATCAAATAAATGACAATAAATCCACATATGGAAATAACAGGGTTTAGTTTTTTAAACCAAGGTATGTCTGGGAAGGAACAGTCTTTAAAGACGACGGACGAAAAGCATTTTCTGTTGCAATAATCGGGTTGGTTCTAAGATCACGATGTCTCTAAGTCATTTTTATATTAAATAATAACAGTCCGTTTTCAAAATCCTTCCTGTTTAAAAGCGCTTGTTCTTAAGAACCCTTGCTTTCAAAATCGTCCAGTAGCTGAATTACATCGCAAGATTTCGAACTGGATTACCCGAATTCTTAAGATTTCGTCAAAACTCTATCGAAATCTACTAGATTTCCCGTATATTTAAGCGTTTCTAAAAGCTCATCAAATAACTAGATTTTGTGGAAATCCGACTCGAAATCTACTGCAACCGGACTGAACAGCCCTGAAATTTATGTTTCACCACGTTCACATTTCACCACAATCACATATGGTTTGGAATTAAATAATTTTATTTTTAACAGATATAATAAAAGAGATATGGCGTGAGTCGTAAAACCGATTGCAATTTCTTTACGCGAAGAAATAAAATTAATTCAATATCTAAGAAGACCTAAGAGATATGACGAAATTCGTGAAACGTATTTTCACTGAACAGTTTTTGGACTCATCTCGTAGGTCAATGCGAAATTGAAATTTGTTGTTACTCATATTACTTTTCTAGTACATCTACGTACAGCCTACACCCACCAAGTTTTAGTAAAACAATCCAAATCCCATAGCGTACTACTCTTACCAAAAATTATATTTTTAATACGTGCCACCAAATAAATTATTTTAACTTTCCGTCTTACTTTTCTTACTTACTTTTTACTTTTTCTCTTAATATCTCTTAATTATTTATTAATTATTAATAAAGTATTGTGATCGACTTAAAATTTCAAAAAAATTTGCTACTCTGAAATTTTGTATTTTCCCGTTTTAGGACTAGTAAACCCCAAAAAAGCAAACAAAATGTCCGCCATACACGTCGTCCGCAAACGCATTTGAAGGTGCAAAGCTCCCAAACCCGTTGGAGAGAGATGTTCAAATATTTTAAAATTTTGTGGTTAGGCGGTAGGTTGTGAGGGGGAGAATGGAGGAGCGTTTTAGATGAAAAGTTTTGGGTTTAAGATCTCAGAAACCGCTTATGGTAGCATAACTTATAGAACTATGATAGTAGACCCATTTGCAAAAATATGGTTGAGGGGTGTGGGAGTTGGGGAAAAATAATGCGTCCAAAAAGCTCGCAAGCTGGCATTGAATGTAAAATTTTGGAGGGTGGAGGTGGAGCACGAAAGTACAGGATAGTCATTAAAAAAATTTAATTTTCATATCTCAAGGACCGTACCAGATATGATCTTAAAAATTTTGCAACAGTTGGACCCAGTAGAGCTCTTGCAGAGAATGGAGGTGCTGCCGTAGGGGGTGATGGTGGAAGGGAATGGACAGGAAAAACTTCTGATTTTTATTTCACAAAAACCGCTAAGAACAGAAAGCTAAAAATGTACGACTATGTAGAGCCATTATTGTGACATCCTAGAAAAATAAAATATTTGATAGGAGTAGCAAAGTACGGAGGTGGGCAGGTCTCCGGAACGGCTTATGCTAGAAAGTTGAAGATTAGAATTTTTATGTAGATGTACTACAGAAGTATTTAATTCAAAAGAAAATAAAATCAGATTTCCATTGGCGTACAAAAATGGAGTAAAAAAGTGTCGGTGGAAAGGATTTTTTTCCATATTTTCTCGAATTTCGTTATATCTTTTTGGCATGTTGAGTTATGAAATTAATTTTACTTCGGTGGGCTCTTTAAATAAACGCCTAGAAACTTTTTTCAAAATTTTTCGATCTCCAATCCTTACGGGTGTGTGAAGTGGTTGTACACATTTCTTTGATCTAATGAGATATCGAATTCACTTACACTTCTGAGTGCCGTTCCTACGATGTTCAGTTACGTTTTAACTGAAACTTTGACTGACAGATTTGCATATAAAACTTCGAATTAAAGTTCCAGTTAATGTTTAACTGATGATCGTAATAATGGCCCTTAATGCTTCAAATATAATCGGCGAAAAACGGTTTCAATCATTTTTCGATATTGAACCCCTGGGTTATAAGGTATTGTTCAAGTTTTCACGAATTCCGACAAATCTATTAGGTTAAATGAGATCGAATTGGCTTTTACTTCTATGAGCTAAAAACTAATTTCAGGATTTTGAGATATTGAACCCCTCAGAGGGTATAAAATGATTGTGTACGTTTTTACGAAATCCGACATATCACTTAGGTCTGATGAAATAACGAATTGTTTTTTTTACTTTAACGTGCTTTCTATAGAATCGCCTAAAAATCGGTTTCAGAATTTTTTGAGATTCAACCCCTAAAGTATGGGAGCAACTTTATCATTTGTTGGATAAAAGTCCGGAACGCATTTAATGCCGAGATGCGGTGTAGGTTACTATGCGACTGATAACCTAAAGAAAAACCAAGCGGTAACCTACAGCGTTTCTCAGCATTTAACGTGCTCCGGACTTCTACCCAAAACATACTGCAGTCACGATCGTCTGCAAGCCAATCGTATAATACTCTAGATGAATACTGAACTCCGATTTATATTGTAGTTGGGGATAAAGTAGAATTACGTGTGTGCATGTTGTATGTCCTTTATTAAGGACTGCCATTAGATTGCTACTCAAACCTGAAAGACAATATTCAGTGTTTAATTTCATACCTTGAACTGGGTAAGTCATCGAAAAAAAATTTCCTTTTTGAAGGACTTTCACATGGGAGGTACAGGAAGGACTCACTCAATTTCTTACATATTTATCCGTTTCCTTGGAACCATTTAAAAATTGTACAAAATTTCAAATTCGTAGATTGAAGCGTTCAAAAGTTATCGAAAAATATTGTTGAACACGTGTCTTAAGGATTTTTTGTATGGAAGGTACCAGAAGTAGTAAAAGAATTTTGCTGACTAGTAAACTCGAACTTTGTTTTCACTCAAAACTAATTTGTACAAAATTCCGAATTCATAGCTAAACGATTTTTTTGACAGGATATTTGTATGGCAGCTACACGAAGGACTAATAGGATTTTCTTCATAATCATATATTTAGCTCCAACTATTGGAAAAATAACACATACAAAATTTCAAAGACGTAGCTTAAACCCTTCTGAAGTAATCGACCGATATTCTTGAACAGGTGTTTTACATTTTGTATGACAGCTACCCGAAGGAGTAGGACGATTTTGCCCGTTAACGAACTTAGCCTTACAAATTCAACAAAACATCCAGATTAAAAAATTTAAGATCCGATTTGAAGGCGTTCTTGAGTTATCGTGTTCACGGACAGACGGACGGACGGACGTCAAGCGGATTTGAGGTTTTTGGCCACAAATAAACAAAAAATAATATATAACTTTTTTTCGTCCGAGGCTTGGTTCAATGCGTTACAAACTTTTGGGCTGGATTAACCTTATAATACTATATATATATGATTTCATCTAGAGTATAAAAATGGAGTCATTCCATCAAGAATCGTCAAAGTTCTGACCTTACTTACCATCGCCGATTCTTATGCAAATTTTTGTACTTGAATAACTAATGAAAAAAAATATAATATAATTTTTTTATTTCTATCTCATTTTTTTTGTTAGTTATAGTATGTTAAAGTTTTCACAAAAATGGTGTCCGAGTCCTCTTTGAAAATTCATATCTCTGGTAATTTTTATCCTAGAATAATAGGACTTATTTCTAAGGGAGAGGTTGTCGCAATACAAAAAAAATACGAATAAAAATTATCCTTGAAATTTTTTTTAAAGGATAACGATAATTGAGATCCCAAATTAATTTTTTGATATGTCTTGTAAAACAGTATAACCTATACAAAATATAAAAAAATAAAAAAAAACTGATTTTGAGATATTCAAGGATAAAGGACAAAATCGTAATGATAATTAAATAATGCATCGTATTTTTTTTTATATTTTTTAAACAACAATCTTTAAAATAAGTCCTACTTTATTATTCTAGGATAAAAATTACCAGAGATATGAATTTTCAAAGAGGACTCGGACACCATTTTTGCGAAAACTTTAACATTACTATAACTAACAAAAAAAATCTGCCAATGGTCTGGGCGAAACTTTATTATTTTTCGGGTCAAAGTTCGGAAGCGGTCAAAGTCGGAGTATATCATCACTTGTTTCGAGATTATGAAGTTTCTTGGAAAGTCAATTTTGTTCTTAAAATAAAAATATTTAAAATAGAGATTTTTAGCGGATAAAACATTGAAGAAGCCCGTGTAGACTATTCGAATTTCGGTATATTATGTACACTAAAAGCCCATAGAAGCAAAAACGAATTTGCTGCCTTATCAACTTAAGAGATATGACGAATTGTTAAAATGTATACAAACCGATTACATCCACTTGAGGGTTGAATTTGGAAAAAATTGTGAAACAGGTTTTTACACGATTTCATAAGAAGCAACTTGATATCTCATGAGACACGTAAGCAAACTCTTCACACCCCTTTGGTTCTTGAAATTCGAAAAATCGTGAAATTGGTTTTTAGGTCGTTACATCAAATGCCGTAATAACCAATTTTATATCTCATCAGAACTAAGAGATGGCAGAATTTATGAAAACATATGCAAACTCTTGGGGGTTGAATATCCAAAAATTGAGAAATGGGTTTGTAGGCGATTATATAAAAAGTCTGTGGAAGTGCAAAGCGATCTAATATCTCATCAAACCTAAGAAATATGTCGAAGCTTTGAAAAGCATACAACCCCTTTCACTCCTTAGGATTGAATATCTAAAAATACTGAAATTTACTTTTTGGCGCTTATATTGGAAACCTTAGAAAGTAAGAAAATGAATTCGATATATCATCAGATCTAAGCAACATGTAGGAATCTACGAAAACATATGCAACCTCTTGACACACACTTGGAGTGGGAGTGGGGGTTGAATACCCAAAAATCCTGAAAGGAGTTAATAGATAAATATGAAGACAGAACGAGAAAGTAAAAACCAATTTAATTTATTATCAAAAGAAATGACGTACGTGTTCAACCCATTTATACCTTCTTAGGGGCTGAAAAAGGAAAAACTGAAAAACAAGTTTTAGGCGATTATTGCACAAGCCCGTGAAAGTGAAAAGATATTCGATATTTGATCAGATCTGGGCGATATGGCAAAATTCGTGAAGAAGTATACAACCCTTTTACACCCCCTTAGGGGTGGAATTTCAAAAAATCCTGAAAACACTTTCTAGGTACTTATATGTAGAAGCAGCAAAATAAAATTGAATTCAATATTTGGGAAGACCTAATATATATGACGAAAATCGTGAAAATATATGCATTCCATTTTGGAACGGATGGATATTTGAAATTTTTGTTTTTTTAAATTACTTTTATAGTTGATTTACATATACATACCAAGTTTCAACTTTGTAGCATAATCCATTCTATAGATAGGAAAAACACCCCCACCCCCGTACCATACTATCCCCATAAAAAATTATATTTTTTAAACATGCTACTGCTATAGCTCTATCTAAGTACCATGTTTCAGCTTTATATCATTATAGGTTTTCGAGATATAAAAATCTGAACTTTTCCTTTTCACCATCCCCCACTTTCACCCGCTACACCATCACCTCCACGATTAGTACTATTTCTGGTAAAGTATCTACCTTACACTGTTCTTGAGATATGAGACATGATTTTTTAAAAAAATTCGTATCGCCTCCACTTTCATGATCCACCGCCCCCTTAAAAAATTTTACTTACATCAAATTTTTTTTGCCAGCTTTTAAACAGAAACGGAATTTTATTTGTCTAGAGCAATTGGTATCGCAATCTAACGTTTTTTGCCACCCTCCCTGGTATGCCACTGCCCCTACTCAACGATTTATTTCCGATCTATTGTCCTAGTATGCCTACATATATTCATTATGTTTCAATTTTGTGACGTTACCCGTTTAGGAGACATGGATTTTAGAATGTGTCGATCACGGCATTTTTGCGTTTCGGGCGCATTATTTTTCCCCCCACTCACACACCCCTTCCCCCATATTGACAATTTTTATGCAAATGTATCCACTGTCATAGCTCTGTATATAAATTCCAAGTTTCAGCCTCCTAGCATAAGCGGTTGCTGAGATTTAAAAACCAAAATTTTCGGTCTAAAACGCACCCCCCTCCTCCCCCCTCACACCCCCACCTCTCAAAATTTGGTCACTTCAAGGGGCCTACCCAGTCTATTCATAAAAAAATTCAATTTAATATCTCAAACCGTTTGGGAGCTACGAGCCTTCAAACGATTTTACGTACGGCGGACAGACGGACTGACATTTTTTTGTTGCTTTTTTCGTGTCTACTAGTCATGAAACGTGAAGAAAAAATTTTCAGAGTAGCAAATTTTTTTTTTTAAAAATCGAACACAATACTGTATTATTAGAAAATAATAAAGTAAAAATGAGATAGAAACAAAAAATTGAAAGTATATTTTTCTTTCACTAATTTTTCGAGTACATAAATTTTCAAAAGAATCGGCGATGGTAAGGTCACAAATTTCGTCATTTTTGGCGATTCTTGATGGAATGACCCTAATTAAGTTGCGGCCAAATTGTAGGGGTTGAATCTTAAAAAAATTGCATCTACACGGCTCCTGCTTAAGAGTTTGTCTGTTCTGCTTCGGGAGTAGGATGGTCATATCTTCCTAGATATAACATAAATTATTAGTTCTTTCCAACTGGAGTTCGCGTTTGTCAGGAAGTGGAACAGTCCCTTCTGGGACTTAAACAGATTCCACGAGAAAGCCCTGAAGAGCAAAACCTTGCCTAGCTAATTTGTCTGTCTGCTCGTTATCCTCTATGTTGCTAAGTTGCAAAGTAGGTACTAGACCAGCATTCCCAGGGAGTCAATCTCCAAAATTTTGATGTATCAAAGGTACAAAAACTGAGCAGGTATCGGTGTTTTAGCCGGTAGTATAATTCTATAACCCGATTTAATTTGTGTTTTTCTTAGAAAAAATAAACACCTGTGCTAAATGAATTCCAAAGTCGTGCTGCGACTAGATCAAGAATAATTCCGAAGAAAACCGGTGCAATGAACTAATAAAGCAAACATTCAAATTCGTGTGCACTTCTAAATCTGCACAAAGAAAATTTATTTCGGAAAAATTGACGTCATCGAAATTTCGGACACTTTGTGCATAATCGCAGCATCAGTTTGCCATCATCAAAAGTAAACGACCCGCCGTACAATCACCGCGCTCAAAAAACATTGCCAAAACGCCTTGCGCGTGTTTTCAAAGTCAACGTCCCCCCAAAAATTTTATTAGATAATCGCCGAAAAATTGCATTATCGCATATGTGCACGCGCCTTTGTTGCGCGTGTGTTTCTCAAGTGTGGGCTCAATAATCGGTCCGAACACACTTAAGGTTATTGGCCCAACTTAATCAAATTTTGGGTCTTTCGAAAAATGCAAGGTGAGCCAAATTTATCTAACGCGCAGAGATAAGTCGAATTACCGAGCACCGCAAATGACTGCTTGATAAATTTTGGAATTTTTTTCTGGGCTTTTAATGACATGACATCATCGAGCATTCAACTCTCTTCTCGTCAAATAAACAGCATTTCTAGTGTATGTTTACCTTTAACTAAGTAAATTCGACGAATATTCAATCGAATAAAAAATTGCACGCTGCCATATTTTTTCCCGATCGTACGAGTACATTTTGGCCCGGGAACTCTACAAGTTTGTAGTGCAGCTAATCCACTTCCTTGGTTGCGATAATGTGATAAGAAGCAGTTTTATGAATGAATGAACACACAAAAAAAAATATTTGCTCAATCAAAAATTGCGGAAAAGAAATAGACGCCTCGAAAAACTTCTAATTCATAAGATTTTTGACGACTAAGTAGTAGGCAGAAGCAACTATAGCGTGTATAGTCGACGTAACGCCACAAAAAACACTTTATTTGAATGGGAGGATTTTTAATTGGGTCGAGATAAGACGCTGTCGATTCCCAACTAAGCGGTCAGAGCAAGAAGCGATAGAAAGATGGTTTTTTTCTTATTTAGTAAAGAAAAAAAAAATTAAGAAAAAAAACCATTCCCAACATTTTATTTTATATTTTCGTTTTCGTCTCGCTCAGAAATTTCTTACGGTCTTTTTGCCGCATTTATGACGATTTCGTCTTCTACGTTTCGCGCAACGGAACAAAAATTCTTGAAATTTGTTTCAGTGGAACAAACAGCGATTTTCACTTTCAATCGATTTTTGTGTTCTTCTTCGCGATTCCATAATTCACGATTGCCCTGTCATTCTTGCTGCCTGCGAATATTATGGCACATTTTTCGCCAAATTTATGATCAGCCCAAGCCAAGACGAAAATTTGCGCAAAATGTTCAAAGAAAGTTCATTCGACTGTTACATGTGGTATCAGATGTCATAACGTGACATTAAATCCTTCAGGAATCGAGTAAGTATACCATCTTTCTTGTGCAATGATAACAGTCATGGTTATGCTGCCCTTATGTCTGAATCGAATCATACTCTAGATTAAATTTATTAAAGTTTAATCAAACTCAAAACTTTAAGTAGCTAGTGTTACTCTGTATGCCGAGCTGTCAAATATTTGACTAAAACAATTTGACGAAAAGTTCTGACAAATTTTTTCCATCAAAATCTACTTTTTGTCGAACAAATAAAATAATGTGACAAACAAATATTTGACGATTACTCTATCTGACAGCATTTGCCAGGGAAATAGTCAAATATATTTGACAGCGTGGCATACAGTGCAAGACTAGCTTAACGCTTATGGCGTAGTTAGTTTCTATTCAGTTGTGGACATAAACCCCAAATCTAACCTAGGATCTTGCGATTTAGTATTCGGATGTTTGATAAAATTTTCAAAACGGACAAAATCCTACTTCTTGGGGTAATCGCCATGCAAAAGTCTTTCAAACACGTTTTGACGAATATTACCCGAGAACTTCAGATGGCTAGAGATTCGAAATTTTGAAACCATTAATTTTTCAAAGGTTGCTGATAAAAGAATTTGAGTGAGTGAGGTGGCAGCCATCCAAAGTACGGATCGATTAACTTCGACCATTCAGCTGGTCCATTGTCATATTGTTACATGCTACCCTGTCAACTAGCAAAACTCGATCAGTTTCCAGTGAGAAAAACAACAACCTCACAATCCCTAACTGGAAAGCGGAGAATGAGAAAAGAGTGGAAAAATCTCCAAAGTTCAGCATTCTTCTCGAACACTATCCTCTTATCGGATTGTTCTTAACATTTCCCGAACATTCCACACATTCCACCGAATATGCGAGAAAACTCTCGACTGAACATATTTAGTATATGAGTTTGCAGCTAAGGATATTTTACTACGGTGGAGCGAAACGACGATTAGTTTCCACGCAAAAGTATTTGTAAAGCGACTTGGATTGGTAGCAGCAATCGAACAGTGATCAAGTTGTGTATAAAATCGGGCAGTGTTGCCAGTAGTGTTGTGGGCCATTTAGACGAACGCGACTGTAGTCGTCTAAATGACACACAAAGGTAAGAGAATTTGAATTTTGGACCCGTTAGGTCAAACCATTTAATTTTCGAATGTTAAACAATAAACTTTGTTCAAATGCACTTTGTATTGTATAACGAGCTACGACCGTTAGGTCGCCTAAACCAAGACTTATATTTTTATATGTAAATAGGCTAGTTGTTGGGAAATAAAATTATTAGTGAATTAAAAGTCGCGGCGATCAGACGCCTTTTTATTTATTCGCCCGACCGAACCGTCCTTCTCGGGGCGAGTTGCAACGATCACGCAGTGACCCCACCAGCTCTTCTTAGAGCTTGCGTATTTAGTAAAAGATTAACCAATTGCCATCAGTTCTTGTCAGAACCCACGCCTGGATACAGGTGCCTTTGGTGTAGCGAGCCAAATCCTGGTTCGCCTACAAGTGTGATCGAATAATAAAATAATTCATTATTTCCATCGATTTTAAACGAATTGTGTTTTACTTGAAATTCCGGCGGACCCCTAGCTCGCAACAATATTATTAAATATTTTTCCAAATCAAAATCGCGTGGATTCCTTTGCATTTTCGATAAGCCCTGGTGGTTTCCAGAAATGCAGCTTATTAAAAAAAATTATCTATACCAATACTATTTATCGAGCTTGACATATGTACCCGAATAGCGCATCGGCACTCAGCCGGTATTATGCAGATCACTAGCGGACCGTTTCTAGTATTGACTAAATTTTATTAAAGTTAATTCAGTATGCACTGAACAGATATACTGCTTCAGTATTACGATTTCAGTATTACGATTTCAGTACTGCATAGATACCATTTTAATTTATATAAATTTTAGCCAATTTTCTTAATGTGATTTTCTACAGCATTTTTTTATGTTGGTTATTTTTCTTTTTTATTTATTAAAACAGAACGGTTTATACCAACAAATATATAATATGTGTAAATAGATGAACTTACATCTTTAAGAACAAAATACTCTACCACTGATGCTATACAGTGCTGTTCATGTTATTATGAATAGTGTTGACGTTACAATCTTTGTTGTTTTAGGTATTGATACAGTACCAATTTTATGAACTCAGAAACGGTAAGAACACATGATAAAGAAAAGGTGACAAGAAAAATACCAGCGACTTTAAACTTCACTCAATTATCTTGTAGACATTTTTCTTAATACTTAATAACGTTCCAAATAGCCTGCTGGATGTTAGGTTGCCAGTCGCATAGTCACAACCTACACCGAATCTCAGCATTAAACGCGTACCGGACTTCTATCTAAGAAATAATAAAGTTGCGCCCAAATTCAACTTGTTGTATTACTGCGTATCGTATCACCGTTGCGTATCACTCTCTGAACAGATACAGTGTGGGCACTACACGGTTTTTCTTGTATCAAGAGTGCGTTGCTTTTCAAAATGCACGATACGCGATTACAACTGAACACGTGTCTCAGTTTCAGTTCAACTGCAAATATGAGATCGTCGCGAATGAGCAATATTGTGAAATTACAAAAATTTTTCCACGATTTCGATTTTTTTCTCCCTAATAACAAAACAAATTTACAACTTTACGTCTCGAACGCGAATGAGCAATATTGTGCAACGCCACATGCAACGCAACATGCCCAAACATTACTTCACCGCGTATCGTATTATTGCTTTGATGTGACGGTAAAAAACCGCCAAATGATCGATCGGGTTCTTTGCGTTTCTTTGTAGTATATTTTGATACGGAACGAAGATACTTTTGTCATATCCACTGATACGCAACTATAATACGATACGCAGAAATGCAACAAATGGATACAAATGGATACCTTTAGCCATTGTAAAATAATCAAGATACGAACCGATAGGAATTGGGACACAACTTTGCTCCTTCTGACATCATAAAATGTGATAACTACACTCTAAGAAATATTGGAGTAAAATTACCATTATTATAGTTGGAAACTGTTTTCCATCGATAATAATGGCAAAATTACATGCATGTGTAATTAGAGGGAAAATTACACAAATAAGTTGTAATAATTACACAACATATGCGTAATTATTACACATCAGTGATGTAATCATTTCACAAAAGCTACGTAATCAATAGACATAAGTGGCGTAATTATTACACATAAAATGCAAATACTACACACTTTTTGTGTAAAATTCCCGTTTTATTATAGGGGAAAATCCTCCATTTAATTCATATTTATAATTAAAAACTCATAAATCATATAAACACAATTTCACAATATATGTACTGTTTTAAATTGAATTGAATTGACAATGATATTACGGTTACTGCTTCGAAAACTAATTTACAAATATTGCACAAAAACATTTGTCTGATTTAACAAACCTGACGACGTGGAGTAGAATGAAATGATGAAATGAATTCACGCAAACTTGCTTATTCTGGCTACTGGCTTATATTACACAGTATTTAAAGTAAAATTACACTAAGCCTGAATTTACTATAGTAATGGTGTAATATAATCATGACGCCTAAATTTACTCTTTCTGTACTCTAGATGAAATCATATAGAGTATTATAAGTTTATTATATAATAGAATAAAATAGATGTAATTGTCCACCTTATTGTGTAATATTACCTATTTGTGCGCTAAAAAACTATTATACGTTTTTCCACTTCATTTTGTTTTAAAGATAGAGTATTTTTACAAACTGTTTTTAGAGTATAGATGTATACGATGGCGAGGCAAACTATTCGTATGCGTCCTTAGTATTTAATAAATGGTTAATTAAAACGAATATAATTCAAAATGCTTTTAAGTTTTAAATTTCCATAGAAAGTACCCCGGTATCTTTTCGGCCTGACCAAGGTGTAGAAGAGAAGAATCCTTTTATCGCTAGTAAAAACTTAAAAAAAATAATGATAAGTATAAAAAAAGAAATAAAGCAGGAAGTTTACAGATGTCCAAAAACGTCAGGTACCTAAGTATAGCAGAACAAAAATGGTAGTAGATTAAAAAGCGAAAAGGTACCCGGGTACCTCATCGGCTCGATAAGGGTTAAAATGATCATAGGGGGAGGATTACACCCATATATCCTGAATTATTTTTCTTTTTTGATTTATTGTCATAATGGGCTTACAGGTTGTAATAATTATAACAATGAAGGAGGAAAAGTATTCAGCCTTGGCTCGTGAAATCCAAGAAATTTGGCGTCTCAGTCAGGTGTACATTATTCCTATAATATTTTCGGCAACAGGTGTAATACCGAAGTCCCTTAGTATTTCCCTAGAAAAGTTGGATCTTCCATCGAGTCTGGTGGATGAGATGCAGAAGTACACCATTCTGCATACTTGCGCAATTGTGAGTAAAGTGTTGTCTTCTCCATGGACAGATTAGAAATTGGATTGACTTCATCAGCCATTTTTTTTATTACGGCGTGGCTTGAGTTATACTCCGTCGTGTCGTAAAGTACCGGGTCCCTTATCAGACTCGAGGGAGTGATCTTATAATGTCTTTGAAGACTTATTTCCTTCACTCGCATCTATAATTCTTTCCAGAGAAGTGCGTTTTCGTTAGTGATAAACACGGTGAACCTTGTCATCAGGACATATCAGCCATGAAGAAGCGATATCAGGGCAAATAGAATCCTACGATGTTAGACGATTATTTTTGTCCTGAGCTCCAGCATAAGCGAAAAGAAAAAAAAAGAAAACGTTCTTTATAATAAAAAGATAAAAACAGGTATTTTAGCTCAATACTTCAATAAATGAACAATAAATATATATTATTTTAAAAACCGTAACTAACTTTTAAGATCGATGCCATCATGATCAGCACCCTAAAATTCATATAAAAACATACCTTACATCAAGGAGCTTCACAAAAGTCTGAAATTTGATACCTGGTGTTATAGCTGCGAGTACACTTAAAAAAATGTTTCCACCTATAAATAGAATAAAATATTTAATACCACGAAATATTCCTTAAATAGGCTTGTAAAGTTTTGTGAAATGACAAAAAAAATATATTAAAAATTCGTGAATATGTACACAACCACTTTACACCCCCTTAGGGGTTGGATATCGAAATTTTGAAGATCGTTACTAGGCGCTTATATAAATAGCCCGCAGAAGTAAAATTGCTTTGATAGCTCGACATGTCTAAAAGTTTTAACGAAGTTTATGAAAATGTGGATTCACGGACATTTTTTTTACTCAACCTCTGAACACCAATAAAAATCTGAACTTTTTTTTTGCTTTAGTTACTCTAATAGTACATCTACATATAAAGGGTTTTCCAATAAGGACTTGACAACTTTTTTTCAAAATAAAATGCAAACCATTTGAGATATTTCAAAAACTTTATTATCGGGTTGAAGTACAATCAAAACATTTATGAATGGAACTCGACTTCGTTCATATGGCCACCGCGGGCACGTTTGCAGCGGTCGATTCGTTGGACCCAATTTTCGATGACTCGGCCACACATTTCGGCCGAAATGGCTGCTATTTCGTGTTCAATGTTGGCTCTGAGCTCTTCCAACGTCGTCGGCTTGTTGGCATAGACCAACGACTTGACGTGGCCCCAAAGAAAAAAGTCCAGAGGCGTTAAATCGCACGAACGAGGCGGCCAATCGACTGGTCCATTTCTTGAGATAACACGCTCATCAAACTTACTCTTCAATAAATCGATTGTAACGTGTGCTGTGTGGCTTGTGGCACCGTCCTGTTGAAACCACATGTTGTCCAAGTCCATATCTTCCAATTCGGGCCAAAAATAATCGGTAATCATGGCGCGATAACGATTACCATTCACAGTAACGTGACGATCATTATCGTCGACGAAAAAATATGGCCCTATGACGCCGCCAGCATGCAAACCGCACCAAACAGTTATTTTTTGTGGATGAAGTGGTCTTTCATGAAGCACATGTGGATTTTCACCGGACCAATAACGCATATTTTGCTTATTGACGAACCCACTGAGCCAAAAATGAGCTTCGTCACTGAAGATGATTTTGCGATGAAATTGATCATCTTGGCGCATCTTTTCCAGAGCCCAATCGGAGAACGTACGTCGCTTCAAATGGTCCATCGGCTTCAATTCTTGAGTCAGCTTGATCTTGTATGGGTGTAAACCAAGATCCTTACGCAAAATTCGCCATAACGTGGTCTGGGCGATGCCCAACACTTGAGAACGCCGTGGAATTGACTGATTTGGATCATTTGCTACGGACGTTTCAACGGCAGCGATATTTTCGACACTTCGACCAACCCGTTGTCTCACTGGCACGGCAACATCACACAACGAATATGTAGACTCAAATTTTTGCACTAAACTTGTTACTGCCTGTCTACTAGGGCGAGAATTACAACCGAAAATCGGAGTTAACGCTCTTAAAGTAGCGGTCACCGACTCCGAATTTCTGTAGTAAATTTTTATAATTTGCAGACGTTGTTCCTTCGTGTACTTTACCATGATAAAAATGTTAAGTTTACTGAATAAATTGACAGTGACAGTTCGATGATTAGTGAAAGGGTGCGTTCACAAATTGAATTCAAAGTTGTCAAGTCCCTATTGGAAAACCCTTTACGTACTAAGTTTCAACTTTCTAGCATAAGCCGTTTCTGAGATATAAAAAACCACCCCTCACCCCCGTACCTTGATACCCCTATCAAAAATTTTATTTTTCTAGGATGTCTCTATATAATCCTAAATTGTTAGCTTTCTATTCATTATGGTTTTCAAGAAATAAAAATCAGAAGGTTTTCCTTTCTACCCCTTTTAACCATCACCCCCAACACCCACCCCACCAAAAATTTTTACTTTTTCAATTTGTTTACTCCTGTAAAATTTTCAAGATCATATCTGATACGGTTTCTGAGATATAAAAATTACTTTTTTTGAAAAATTGCTCTCCCCCCTTTCGTGCTCCACCTCCCCCCTCAAAAATTTAGTTCTGGTGGACTCCTTTTGTGATCCCATTTGCAAAAACCAAATTTTATCGTCCTGGTGTAATTGGTTCGAAAGATATTGTAATCCAAAGTTTTTCACCCCCCACCTCCACACCCCACCACCCCTCTTAAAAATGTTAGCCCTTCTCTAATCTTGAAGTATCCCTAAGGACAACAACAAAGTTTGAATCTTCTGACATCAATTGTTCAGGAGATATTGATTTTAGAATGTTTCAATCCAGTCTTTCATGCGTTAAAGACTCATTGTTTCTTCCCCCCACTTCCACACCCCTTAACCAATTTGGACCATTTTTTTGTAATTGAGTCCATTATCATAGTACTACATAAGTTTCAAGTTTCAGCCTCCTAGCACAAGTGGTTCCTGAGATCTAGAAACCAAAATTTTTCATCTAAAACGCTCCTCTCCCCTTGTAAATACCCCTCGAAAATAGGGGGTTCACCCAATCTACCCACCCTACAAATTTCAATTTAATATCTCAACGGGTTTGGGAGCTACGCGCCTTCAAACGATTTTGATTACGGCGTATGGCGGACGGCGTACGGCGGACGGCGTACGGCGGACGGCGTCTACGGCGGACAGACGGACATTTTTTTTGCTTTTTTGGGGCTTACTAGTCCTAAAACGTGAAAATACAAAACTTCAGGGTAGCAAATTTTTTTGAAATTTCAGGCCGATCACAATACTTTATTATTAAAAAATAATAAAGTAAAATAACAGAAAGAATTAATAGACATACAAAAAAGTATTGTTGCGAGCTGGTAATTTTTCGGGATTTCAAATAAAAACACAATTCCATTCAAATAAAATCATAAATCGCTTTATTATTATCGCATTCGGCGACACTTGGCAATTCCAAATCACAGTTGTGTAGCGATTGCAAATTTTCACGATATGTCGTGAATGAAAACCATTCCTTTGCTTCTAGTCAGACTGATTGTCGTCATTTCGCTTTCATGATTACAAGCGATTCCATGTACAATCCCTGCTGCGCTTTATGTACTGCATGTGTTGATTCGAGAGCTTTTCAGAATATTCGGTGGTGTATGTGTAGAACATGCGGGAAGTGGGTAACACTTCTAATTGGATATTTGTAGGTTGTTTTTCTGGAGAATTGTGTGCTTTGAAGCACACCATAAGGAACTGCTGACTAGGATTGAACGCTACTTTGAATTGTACTAATCAAATTGAAAGTAAACCATTAAGGGTATTTTTTAATGATACAGCTCTGAACGTAGGAGGTTATCCTTTAATATACAGTAATGTACAGTCCAGTCAGCTTAGAGATGAGAGGTCAGAATTTGAAACGTGTATTTCAGTGTACTAGTAGGTGTTAATAATTTTTAGTGCTGTTAATAGTTATATGAACAGGAATGTTGCCAGGTGCGTAGCGTGAAACTTCGTAAGGCTAGCGCAATAACATGATCATCAAATTCTATGAATTCTATAACCATAAACACGTAATTTTCATTCAGAAATAAAATTTCGAAGGAAGTTATTAAAAAATTCCGTGAAATTTAGCGATCATTTTGTTGCGCTACCCCAACGAAAATTCACGCTACGCGCCTGAATGTTGCATATAACAAATCAACTACTATCTAGTAGATCTGATGGTATTTGTGAATCGGATAATAATGTTAGCAGAACTCATCTACCCAGTGTTAAATCCTTTAGTATCGACCCTATTAAACATGCCGCACTGTTCACTATATATGTTATTTTAAATTATAATTATTATTTTTTTTCCGAAGATAATAACAATTGAAAATTCATATAAATAAATTATGCGTTAAGTAGGAATTGAACCCATGACATCACCGAAGCAATGTTTTCAAGACCAAGTACATTACCACTAAAGAAATGATTTTAATTTAAATAAATAATAGCAACAAACTCAAATAATTTAAATTAATTTTTAAAAAAATAAATAAAATAAACATTTTATAAATATAAATTAAGCAAATTTTAATATTTTTTATTAGATTGTTAAGGAAATGTAATAAACTCCATGCCATTTTTTGTACAAAATCCTAAATGTTTTAATTAGTATGGAGTAGGGATTGAACCGTACTTTGTGTATGTCAGACCAGGCTGTATTTTGCATTATTGATTAGATACAATCGATAGGTAAAAAGTGAAGTCGGAATTTCCCTAGTTAAAAAAATATTGGCAGCTTGACTACTTTAATTTGACACAATACATGGACCCATTAAAATTTACTAACCATACCTGTATTCCGAACTATCTGCATAATGTTTTGCATGAAAGAATACCAAATCGATTTAATTTAAAACATTTATGCATCAAATTACTGATCAATATCACGTTCAAGATTATGTACAAATCGAAAACAACAAAAACGAAAATAAAACTTGAAAATCGATTCGATATTCACGGAAAATACCATCTAAAACTATGAACTCGTCATGCAAATTTACACAAATTTTGATGCAAATTAGCGTGAGATGGATCTTCCCCAAGTGCGTTTCATCATCATCGCACTGATCATCATAATGTCAGTGTGTACGAATATGAATTTTATTTATTTTCAACTAAAGAAAAACTTGAGAAGGAACATCGGTATCTTAGCTTATTTCGAATGGCATACAAAGAAACCGAGCTCTAT
Organism: Beris morrisii; assembly: GCA_951812415.1. NCBI lineage: Eukaryota > Metazoa > Arthropoda > Insecta > Diptera > Stratiomyidae > Beris > Beris morrisii. Next base: position 26,289,588 of record OX638311.1, read on the forward strand.
AAAATAATGTTAGTACCATAGAAAATAGTCGACATTGAATTCGTTTCAATACGCTTAACATTGAAGCAGTAAAAGCTTCTCGAAAAAAGTAAAATGTCTTTCAAGGTCACACAAGCAATTTTTGAATCTCTTCCATCTCGAAACGATCTTGTAGCCAGAGACCCGAAGAGTATGAAGAACTTGGCAACGATCGGTCACCGGTATGATGCGAGTTCATTTCATGGTACGTGTAATAGCGCAGCATTCTTATAATAATGTTAATAATAGTAAGTACCTACCTAGCTCTCGTATCGTTTCCCCACACCTCTATCCACCCACCCGCCAACCATCTTAATCTTAAGTGTGTTCAATTTAAACGTACCCACACAGCGAAATGATCAGATGCGTGTGATAAAAAAGTTATAAACTTCTTGAAGATCCAAAAAACCATTCCGTGTATGGATACGGGTTAGTAAATGTAAGACACACGATGACTTAATTCCACTACAACTTGGTTTTTGGGCCTTGCTTCAGGCTAAAACGCTGATTTATTGCGGGCAAGTTCAAGAATCACTGGTTTGGCTTAGCCCGATCAAGTGAATGGCTAAGTTCATAAAATTGTAATGTTAGCATTGCGGCTAGTTGGTACGAAATCACGGTTTTTTCTACAACTTGTAGCGTAGGGATAGATTGAGCGGATTAGTCCGGTATGTTGTTCAATTAAAGTTTAAGGGCAAGGTTAATTGGGAGATTAATTCTCAAAATGAATTCGGCAAATAGTTTTACATTTTTTTTTGTCGATTTTTAAACCAGTTCGATTGAACAGTTTTATTGGAAAAAAATCTGGGATGTTAATATTCTTTTGGTTAGAATTTTGAATGAGGCTGGAGTTATAATGCTGGAAAATTAGGTACCAATTCGTTCAGTTTTCGTCCTTAAAGGCCTTCAGCCCTGTTATCAAGTCTTACCCAAAGTTAAGTAAGTGCATTAAAATTCTTTCCAGGCTATTAATCGTTCCGGTTTTAACGACTGTATGTGCGACGTAGTTACGAACCGAGCTTGGATTGCCCGTAGCCTTACTGCTTCTCGAATCATGACCTGGGTGTTCCACTCCCTCCCTAGGCTATATCTATTTCCTTACAAAAGGAGATGATTTTACTCAGGGGAATCTTCAGCAGGTCCTCATTCACCGAAGATCTGCCTTCTAGATCTGGTCACTGCATTACAATCACACAGAATGTGTGCATTGGTTTCGCAGAATCGACATGCATCTAGTAATACTTTGCAGATGAGATTAAGGTGAGAATTGAGAAAATAGTGTCCTGAGAAATATCCTATTATAACCCTCGCGTTATACCTGCTTAAGGAAAGGAATTCCGATGCTCTCTTGCTTGAGAAAGTCAGCAATTTGTTTGACTGGCTTATGTCCTGAAAGTGAGTTCCAATAATCTTCCATCTGAAGATTTACCCACTTTAAAATACCATCCTTAATGAACCACACAGAATGGTTCCTGACCAAAAATTGGTGAGTTAGCTTCCCGCCTAGCCCGCTGGTCAGCCGATTCGTTTTCCGGAATACCCTCATGTCCTGGAAGACTTTCATGATGTGTCAGTTCTTTCAGAAAATAATTACAGTCCCACGCAAGTCTAGAACTCAAACAATAAGATTTCAGCACTACCAGTTGGCTGTCAGATAAGATAATAACTGGCAGCTTTTGGCTTATTCGTTAGAAGTTTACCTGCGTGCAGTTCTATAGCATCTCAGTCGGAAACACAGTGACTGTTTGTACCATTCCCATCCATATTTTCAATTGGATCCATCTTAGAGCCGTCCGTGTACCAGACTGAAGCACTTTCACAAAAATATGGTAGACCAGATTGCCATGATACACGATCTCCCAGAGCTATCATATATGGTTTGGTCAAAATCATAAACCTGTGCCATTTTCCTTCTGATTATATTCCTGTAGAATTTCAAAGTTGCCTGTCTTATTTTGGAGTAGTACACCAAATTTAAGACAGGCGACTTATGGCCTTATATCGTCTCTGAAAGCCTCGTATCTCTACGTGTAAAGGGGCCATATTTATTATATCAGAATACACAGTTTAATTCTAATAAGTTTACTCCATCAATTTTTTCACAGCTTTCATTTTTCCCTTTTCAGATAATCTAACGAAGTGACCTTATTCACATTGTTTCGTATGTCGAGTTGTTAAAATAATTTTTCCTCTGCGTGCTCTAAGTGGCTAGAAACGGGTTTCCAAATTTTTCGATATACACAGCCACTTTACACCCCCTTGTAAAGTGGCTGTGTACCTTTTCACGAATTTCGATATATTTCTTAGGTCTAATGCGATATCGAATTTCTCTTCCAAAGGCTTTAAATATACTTGGAAAAATATTTGCAACAAACCATTTAGGTTTAATGAGTTTGTGGGATATTCAACCCTTAAGAGGGTGTGAAATAGATGTGTTCATTTTCACGAATTCCGATATATTTCTTAGTTCAAATGAGATATCCAATTGTTTTTTACTTCAACGTGCTTTTCATATAATCCCCTTAAATCGGTTTGGAATTTTTTGATATTCAACCCCTAACGGGCTACGTCGATATTTTATCCCCTATACTCCCTTTGGGAAATCAGTAGAGATATGGACGGAATTTTCTCTTGTAGTGTTTTACGTTGATTCAAAATCTGGTAACAAATTTTCCCAATCACCATTTTGCTTTTATCAGCCATTTTACTTTATTATTTTTTAATAATAAAGTATTGTGATTGACCTGAAATTTAAAAAAAATTTGCTACCCTAAAATTTTGTATTTACACGTTTTATGACTAGTAAACACCAAAAAAGCAAAAAAAAATGTCCGTCTGTCCGCCGTAGGCGCCGTACGCCGTCCGCCGTACGCAAAATCGTTTGAAAGCGCGTAGCTCCCAAACCCGTTGAGGTATTAAGTTCAAACTTTTATGGTGGGTGGATTGGGTAAACTTCTACGACTGGTATCTGTTGGGGTGGTGAAGGTGTAAGGGTGGATGAGAGGGAGCGTTTTAGATGAAAAATTTTGGTTTCTAGATCTCAGGAACCACTTATGCCAGGAGGCTGAAACTTGGAACTTATATAGTACTATGATAGTGGACTCATATGCAAAAAAATGGTTGATAAGGGTTGAGGAGTGTAGAAGTGGAGGGGAAAACAATGAGTCCAAAACGCTTAAAAGCCGGGATTGATACATTCTAAAATCGATATCTCCTGTCAGTAGATTGAGACTTTGTGGTTGTTTTTGGGGATACTTCAAGATTAGACAAGGGCTAAGGGTTGAAAAATTTTGGATTACAATATCTTCCGAACCAATTAGACCAGGAAGATAAAATTTAGTTTCTGTATATGGGATCACAAGTGGAGTCTACTGAATGTAAACTTTTTGAGGGGGGAGGTGGAGCACGAAAGTGGGGGAAAGCAATTTCTCAAAAAATGTCATTTTTATATCTCAGAAACCGTATCAGATATGATCTTGAAAATTTTACAGGAGTTGGGGTCGGTAGACCTCTAGTTGGGAAAAAAATGTTAGGGGTGGGAGTGTGAAGGGTGATGGTGAATGGGGGTAGAAAGGATAAAAATTCTGATTTTTATTTCTCGAAAACCGTAATGAATAAAAAGCTAAAAATTTAGGATTATATAGAGCCACTATAGAGACATCCTAGAAAAATAAAATTTTTCATAGTGGTAGCAAGGTACGGGGGTGAGGAGTGGGTTTTTATATCTCAGAAACGGGTTATGCTAGAAAATTGAAACTCAGTAAGTATATGTAGATGTACTATTAGAGTTACTAAAGCAAAAAAAAAGTTCCGATTTTTATTGGCGTTCAGAGGTTGAGTAAAAAAATATCCGTGAATCCACATTTTCAGGAATTTCGTTAAAACTTTTAGACATGTCGAGCTATCAAAGCAATTTTACTTCTGCGGGCTATTTATTATATATAAGCGCCTAGAAACGTTCTTAAAATTTTTCGATATCCAACCCCTAAGGGGGTGTAAAGTAGTTGTGTACATATTCACGAACTCTGATATATTTCTTAGGTATATTGGGACTTGGAATTCACTTTTACTTCTATAAGCTTAAAACATAGTCGGGGAAAAAACCGATTTAAGTATTTTTCCCTATTAAACCCTCTGGAAGTATTGTTCAAGTTTTCACTGATTCCATTCTCTTAGGTTTAATGTGATCAAGTTCGCTTTTACTTCAAAAAAAAATATGTAAATAAATAAAAAAAAAGGAAATATGTGAAGAAAATCTGCCAACAGTCTGGGTGCAACTTTATTATTTTATGGGTAGGAGTCCGAAATGTGTTTAATGCTGAGATGCGGTGTAGGTTACTATGCGATTGACAACCTAAAATATAACGTTCCAAATTGCCTTCTGGTTATTCCTTAGGCTGTCAGTCGCATAGTAACCTACACCGCATCTCAACATTAAACACGTTTGGGACTCCTACCCTTAAAATAATAAAGTTGCGCCCAGACTGTTGGCAGATTTTTTTCAGATATGAAAGAGAAACATTTAAAAAGTTATTGTCAAAAAACTTCAAAAATTTACTGGAAAAGGGGAGAATATAGATATTTTTGAAATTTTAGAATTTTCATCAATATCTGTGCATAAATTAGAAACTATGACAGTCAAAATACAAAAGGAGTAAACAGTATTATGGTAAAGGATTCAGTCGAGTCCGAAACGTCGCACAGAATAAAATAAACAGTATTTTACTAAAACTAGTATTTTCAGTATTATGCGATTTTAATCAATAAATGTTCAATAACTGACGCACAAATATTAACATAAATATCGACAGCAGTATGGTCACAAATTTCGTTATTATAGGTGAATCGTCTTGGAATGGCACCTCTATAAAGAACGTTATAGGGACATTACCTATAATGTAATATAATGAACACATATCGATTTTCTTACAATATTTCAACTTTGATATATCACCAATCTAAAATCTAAAATGTCACCAAACTAAAATCCAAAATTTCAAAAAGTTACAAGAATACGTAGACGATTTACTATCTATGTATTGTCTGAAGGAAGAATTTATTTTTTTATAAACTTTCTTGTAACGTTTTCTACATCATAATCGGAAATGTTTTATTTAGGGCCTCATCTGCGTTAGCGGGTAACGGATGAAAACGATGTTAACTAACTCAAGAAAAACTTACGCGCTAGTAGCTATAGCCTAAGGTCGCCAGGTTGGGCTATTTACCGCGATTTGGGCTATTTAAATATTCAATTCGCGGGTACAAATTTCAAAAAGCTACTTATAGCTTTTTGGGCTATTTGGCCAACGCAAATTGTGTTAGTTTGCTATTTTACAATAGAGCCAATTTACGAGGAAATCTATTTCAAATAGAAATATAAGAATTAGAAAACTGAATTTTAGTCGTCTCTTGGATTAAATCTGCTAGTGTTACCGGCTCAAATACAACGTTGACAAACTATGTCATATCACAAATCCTGTTGCCACTAAATGTTCGGTTCTCTTTAATGAAAAATAATACTTCACACGATATCTATCTGGTATTTGCAAACTAAAATTCATACAAATGAACCACTTTTTTTCAAGTTAAGGACACCCATCGAAATATAACATACAAGAGATAATAGATTTACCAATATTGATGACTGTCGTAGAGTTCCATTTTTTCTTAATTTATTAAACATTATTTTTGCTTGATTGGTGGGTTACAGACATGTGTTGCAAAAATTAATGTTATTGTTACAAAGTTATTGTTACATGTTTACTCTGACAATGCGAAAAACTCACTTATTATTGGTATTAAAGTTTCCAGAGAAAAACAACAACCTTGTAATATCGTAGATAGGTCCAGGTACTTCTCACATATTCTACACATTTCTCGCATGTGATAGTTACTTCATGCGCATTCCACACAAACAACCGGATATGCTGGAAATCTCTTGACCCACCACATGCAGTATATAAGCTCTACAGAGCTCGGGGATATGTTTTTCTGCTGCAAGAATGAAACGACGATCAGTTCTACGCGAAAGCTTATTTTTAAAGTGATTTTCATCAAATAGTAAATGAAATCGAACTGTGTTTTACTTGAAATCTCGCAACATTCAGTTTATCCACTTGTATGCTACAATGTATGACGCTAATCGGGATGCGGCTTGATCTTCTTTAGACTCAGGATCTGATCGCTTAGGCGAAGGTGATTATGAGATACTTACATTATTATATATTGATGTGCATCTTGCAACATAAACTAATACTCGTATATATTATAATTCATAAAAGCAAAAAGCCATATTTTATTTTTGCCTGATAACTTACATGTAGGATAATTCACTGAAGATTTTGATCCCATTGAATTATGAAAATTTTAAATTATTTTTCATGAATAATTTGATTATTGCACCTAATATTTTTAGAGAAGACTTTTAAAATTGTGATACATGCGAATTTATATATTCACACACTATTTACATTACAGTGTTTCTTAAAAATTCTGGAGCACAGTTTGTCGTCGGAATCGCAATTATGTTCAACACATTTAAGTAGGTCTGATAAATTTCAAAGTTGAGCGCGATATTTGGGCTACAAGGCTTCGTGCGGGTTTTGGGCTATTTCATCAGTTCACTCGGCGGGTTATGCAGCCAACTATCTGGCAACCCTGGCTATAGCCAGATAAACTCGCTAAGTAACGCGTTGTATCCTTTGATGTGCCAAAAAGTGTTCCTAACGTCTACCGAAATTAATAACGACGTAATGTGGCTACACTAGTGCGTAATTTTTTCTCGCGTAACAAAAAATCTATAAATAGTCACCAAACAATAAATCATATTGCAATTATTTAAATTTGATATCTATTCAAGCCCAAGAAGACTAATAACATTACAAATTCTTCGCACGTAAATAATCTCGCTACATGTCTTGTAAATTCATTAACTGACCAATAAACGGACGCCATATAATTACAGTGTTAACAATTGACCATTACAATCCCCCGAAGTACTGTTTCGGTTCTGCGACTTCGTCAATCTGCAAAGTAAGAGTTTATTAACTGGCTGTAAAATCAAGCTAAAAGCTTTGCTGAAAATAAACATTGAGATGCGCAGCTCGTTAGGTTTGCCTTTATAATTTATAAAAGTTGCTGGGCTGTAAGAAAAGAACCATGCGCAGCATAATTTATCGCTTCTATGCTTCTGGGTTAGCTCATCACACCAAAGTGCGTTGTTCGATTCTCGATCGGTTACATAACGCAACTCCCCATCCATGGAGATAGAGCGCTATCTCGAGAATGTTGTAAAGCTATGTAACCATGAAACAAGTTCTCGAAGCTCCGCCAAAATTACATCATCGTTTCTAATTCTGTAAAATTCGAATTAGGGTCTGGTAAAATGCGTTAAGTTTTGGTTTTTGAAGTCTGTGGAGACCTTCACACGAACTTCCGAACTGGGACCGATCGATACCTTGGCTACTGCCACTGAGGGCCTTTCACTAGTCTAGTTAGAAAATTGTATTGGACTTGGTCTGTTTCAATTCATTGTACAAATTGCATTGAATCATCAAAGGGTGTACTATGAAACTTCCGAAATGGCCTTGCAGCTGGTGGTATTTTATTCCACATCACCATACGAGTAGGTATATGATCTCTTTGACCGATCATAGAGCAGGAACAGAGCTCCTACTTTGTCCAGTATCAGTTTTTCCTAGACCATCGTTGATATACTCTATGGCAAGGATAACATCCGAATCAGACCTCTCGATTAATAGACTAGCGTGTATGCCACTACTGAAGCATCCCATGAATCACTAATATCTCACAAAGCACTCGTAGACAGGCACAATCCGCCCTTAATTGACGCATAACTTTCCCATTTACCGAAATTGCACTTTCACAAACTTCCTAAGAAATCCTATGATTAATTTTAGAAATACTACCGAAATTTACAATCGCAACAAAATCTAATGGAGCGGTTACTTCCTTATGGGCGAAGTGATCGCTAGATCTTGATCTGGGAGGACGATATATCTCGCCGATTAAGGCCAAATTTTGGGCTGTCGGGCTATTCATGGTAGTCACATTTATTTCATTCCTACCCAAGAGAGTACCCCTGCCTTGAACTACTTTGGCAAAGTTCGTGTCATGTTGCTTACTTCACGAAGCCAAGGTGTGAATTTTGTCAAGAAGTCAAACCAGCTTAGGAAATGAAAAGGTTCCTTAGACGTTTTAGGAAGAATCGATCTGAACATAGTCAAGGAGTGAACTTCTTGAAGGAATCAAAACAGCAAGCAGAAAGTGAAGGAACTTGATTGATTGTAGCATTCTTTTTTAGAGACTGGAGTTAGTTAAGGCTTTATTAGTTGTTTCACAAAAAGCGAAGGTGTAAACCTCATCGAAAATTCGAGTTTCCGGAAAATGAAAGAGCCTTGCATTATTTAAAGTGATTTAAAAAATTCTGGACACTGCCAATGAATTTTGTAAGAATTTGAAACACGCTTGGGAAACTTCAGGAGCCCCTTTAAAATTGTTGGTAGAACGCACATTTTCTTTAGCCTAATGCATAGGTTCTTAGATCGTTGAAAAATTGTTGTTTTTTGAATAATAATTGATACATCACTTGTGCTCCATTATTTCATTTCTTCAGGAGTTGGGCGATAGGTTTACAATAAATCCCCGGCAATACCGCCGATATTGTGGAACTTCCATAGAAAATAAAATAAGATCAGATGTAGGGACGATGATGTCCATAAAAGTATAATTATAAAATATTTTCAAGAAATCGAGGAAAAATAAACGTGACATTAAAACTTAGGAAGCTATGAGGAAAGACGTGAGATGCCCTTCTTCGCGTCAGAAAACGATATTTCGAAGACATCAGCTTGGCGAATAGAATGAAATTTGAACTAATACTCCTATGGGGAACGTCGCCTTACAACCGTTCTACATCCTTCTGGAAAAATATTTGGTATTGCTTCTACAGTCGGAGCTTTATTGATATTAAGGATGATTCCTTGTAGGTATCACAACGGGTGATCGACGTCGGCAGGGTTCCTTTTTCCTGAATTCTTTCTTTTCAAATTGTGAAAAAGAAAATCCATTGAAGTGTCTACCAGTTCTTGGCTTACCCATATCCCTCCAAAACTCACCACTTAAAGAAGTTCAACTGATTCATCCAACAAACAAATTTGAATTTAATAGCTCAAAGGGTTTGGAAGAAACAAGCCTTTAAGCGAGTTTGCGTTCGGCGAACGGCGGATAGACGGATTTTTTTTTGATTTGAGGTCTACTAGTACTTAGACTCAAACTTCCCACTCCTTTATCTCTAAGAAAACATTTTGATGAATGTTAACTAAACGTGAAGAAAAAGACATCAATTTAGGCCGGATTCTCCAAAGGTGAAAAAATCTAATAATACAAAAAGAAAAACATAAACGACTCATAGGTTTTCGTAGACTCATAGGTTTTCGACTCATAGGTTTTCGTAATTAGACGAGTTGTGGCTTTGTTAAAAGCAAGCAAGCAAGCGAAATAAGATTTTTGGATTGGTTTGGTTTCTTATGTCACTGAGTTAGGCTTATGTAGTTCGCTAACGAACTACTTCAGAAGAGCGTTCCCATAACTGAAATGAAGGAACTAGTTCGCAGTCAGTCCCGCTCCTAGTTCGTTTTTCATTGCCGTTCGGAACTCTGTGAGACAATATACTGTACTAGATGTAGTGCTTTTTTTTTGCTCATCATGTTGTACTACATCCTTTTCCATCCTTTTCCTTTTTTGCTCATCATCTTCTACTGGATCTACTGACCTTTTTTTTTGCTCATCTTCTACTAGATGTACTGACCTTTTTTTTTTGCTCATCATCTTCTACTAGATCTACTGTCTTCGAACTACGACTACTCATCACTGAGCTCCCCTGATGTAATGAACTATGAACTAAAAGAACGAACTAGTTCGCGAGGGATCGGGAATCGGAAATGATCACTCACTACGGTGATCTTAAATGCCCAAGCCTACACTGAGTCCACCATCAGGCCTATTTTGACGTCCCCTAAGTTACTAATATGCCTCTTCTGTCAATGAAGCGCAATATTTTTTGAAGAGGTATGGTCCAGAATTCCGAGCTTTCCACGAAATTCTGACTTTTTAAATATACAACCAAATACATATTTTACAAACATGAAACGAGTAACAAATTTTTTTTAATTAGTTTTTCAAATTCTTTCAAAAATATGTCACGTATCAAATGCCACTTATTCCAAGACTCATTTATTCTTTTCACAGTACAAATTTCTCAAATAATATGTATCCCTACTTCAGTACTGAAACACAGAACTAGTTCTGAACTACGATAGTTTGTAAGTAATTGAAATGCCGACACGGTACTAATAAAACAAATTTCATATATGAAGATAAAATAACAAATTCAAAAATACAGCTTTCTTTTCGACGGTATTCAGTACTGAAAATGGATACTGATTCCCCAAGGTCCGAACTCAGTTCAATTCAAATTCTCAGTACTGCAAGATCAATGCCTAAAAATGTTTTGCGGTTGATAGCTAGTAGTAAATGGAGGTCAGTGCGGCTGATAATAAAAATGAATCTAAAATCGCAAGGACCCTTTATCTATATCAAATTTGTCATTATAATCGCTGTTCTGAAGGGAAGTGAAGGGATGACTAAAATAGGAACCTATTAAATTAACAACTTCCCGTTGAATTTTTGCACGCTGTGCCATCTGTTTTTTGTACAAATCTAAAAGCCGGGCAAAAAGAAGCTCAAGCTTAAGATGCACATAGTCGTAGCTAAGTCAATTGTACCAACCCTGTCCGCGATAGTCCATCAAGCAGAAATCGTGATAGGTGGTGCGAAGAAGTGGAGCCGAAATAGCTGATCAGCAAACGATGCGTAAAGTCCAACTAAGGCTAAAGCGTAAGGCCGCGCTGGAGATATATTTTTTTTTTAATGCGCAACTTAGAAGATCATTAGAAGAGAGCTTTTTTCCGCTCGCTGATGCCACTGATTCTAATTCCCCACACTCAGGGGGATATCCTTGAACCGGGTCGTCAACATTTTCTCCTCTAAAAAAATACGAAAAATTAATTTTATTCCCTCGCGTTAGCTTTCGGGGTGTGGTGGCGATTCGAGAACTCAAAAGTTGCTCGCTTTGTGTACGTATGCACGTTCGTTGTTCGATGACTGGACAAAATTAGAATCGAATAATTTCTAATGATAATTCTATTGCATTTCGACGATGGGTTCATTATGGCATTTCGGGGTTATGTGGAAATTTTCCAGTGTATCTAGTTTGGGAGAGTATTGGAGACCTACCGTGGCTCCACAATATTTTTGTACACACTAAGGTTCTAAACAATCAAGTGCACATGTATAAAATAAATTTACTACAGGATTGTGTTCTTTCGACCTTCCTAATGTGCGCAATGCGATTCCCACGAAGAGGACTAAACTTACTTTACCCCACATAGGACGCCGCCTCATCCGAATAAAATTGATCCTCATTATTGTTTGATTCAACCTCTTTAATAAATAAGTAATGTGATGCGTTGTCCGCTGTCCGCAGCAGAGATGGACCGTTCACGAGTGAACTACTCTAAAAGAAGTGAAGTAACTCAGTAATTTTGGAGAACTGCAGTTCAATACATGTACATACATGTATACCTCGCTCTTCTTCCTATATCCTACCCACAAGCGAAACTGAACTGACTGACTTGTAATCGCCTACAAAACAATCATAGAATTTTTTGATATTCAACGTTCCAAGGGGGTTCAAAGAGTTGCATACGTTTTCACGAATTCAAACATATCTTTTCGATCTGATGAGATATAAAATTTGTTTTTACTTCTATTTACATTTTATGTAAAACCGAGTTCCAAATTTTTCCAAATTCAACCCCCAAAGGTGCATAAAAACGTAGCAAACATTTTTAAATATCTCTAAAGTTTGATGAGATACTAAAGTGGTTTTGTCTTTTCAACGCTTTTTATGGAAGTAAATATATTGGGGTTGTGTACGTTTTCACGAATTTCGTCATATCTCTTAGGTCTGATTAGGTATTTACTTTTATAAGTTTTTTATGTAGGTAGTCTCCTAAATTGGATTTCATGTTTTTTTTTATATTCGACCCCTAAGAGAGGGGTTGAAATGTTTTCACGGGGATATGACTAAATTCGAGATGTCTATAAGGGGTTTAAAATTAAATTTAAAAACAGATTTCAGGATTTTTATCAGAATTCCACCAGGATAAATTACTGCTCTACGAAAAATCTCAATTGTTCAAATACTATTTCGAACCACTGTCTATTTCTAGTGGGGTTGGGTTTGTTTTGTTGTTGCTGCGCTTTTTTACTATCGCGAATTTAAGCAGTTTTTGTGCGAATGTTTTGTATTGTGTGTGCGTAACTTGTTTTCAAGTTTTTGCAATATCTGCAAGTTTTTTGTTTGCCGATTCGTCATGTTCTTTTTATGTTAATTTTGAATGTATTTTGCCATTTTAGTAGGGTAGGTTGTTTATTTTGGTTTCCCTATATTTCATTTTTTACGGCCACGGAAAATAGAAAATGTATTAAATTGGGGGTTAAGCATGCAATTGTAAAAAGAACGTTTGGTTTTTACATAATTTAAAAGGAGCAGAGTGAGTGTATTGAAGAGGCAGACTCAAATAAAAAAATCTGCCAACAGTCTGGGCGCAACTTTATTATTTTATGGGTAGATGTCCGAAACGTGTTTAATGATGAGATACGGTGTTGGGTACTATGCGACTGACAACCTAAAAAATAACGTTCCAAATAGCCTAATGGTTATTTTTTTCGGTTGTCAGTCGCATAGTACCCAACACCGTATCTCATCATTAAACACGTTTCGGACTTCTACCCATAAAATAATAAAGTTGCGCCCAGACTGTTGGCAGATTTTTTTTTTTATTTACGTATTTTTTTTATCAATAGAATAATTCATAGTAGTAAAAGCGAATTCGATCACATTAAACCTAAGAGATTTTCGGAATCAGTGAAATCTTAAACAATACCCCCAGGGGGTTTAATTGAGAAAAATACTTAAATCGGTTTTTTCCCGACTACGTTTAAAGCTTATAGAAGTACAAGTGAACTCCAAATCTCAATATACCTTAGGAATATATCAGAATTCGTGAATATGTAAACAACCAATTTACTCCACCTTAGGGGTTGGATATCGAAAAATTCCGTTACCGTTACCGTTACTAGGCGCTTATATAAATAGCCCGCAGAAGTAAAATTGCTTTGATAGTTTGACATGTCTAAAAGTTTTAACGAAATTCGTGAAAATGTGGATTCACGGACATTTTTTTGACTCAACCTCTGAACGCCAATAAAAATCTGAACTTTTTTTTGCTTTAATTACTCTAATAGCACATCTACATATACGTACCAAGTTTCAATTTTCTAGCATAAGCCGTTTCTGAGATATAAAAAACCACCCCTCTCCCCCGTACCTTGATACCCCTATCAAAAATTTTATTTTTCTAGGATGTCTCCATAGTGGTTCTATATAATCCTAAATTTTTAGCTTTCTATTCATTATGGTTTTTAAGAAATAAAAATCAGAATGTTTTCCTTTCTACCCCCTTTCACCACCACCCCCTACACCCACACCACCAAAATTTTTTTCCCTACTAGAAGTTTATCGACCCCAACTCCTGTCAAATTTTCAAGATCATATCTGATACGGTTTTTGAGATATAAAAATTAAATTTTTTGAGAAATTGCTATCCCCCCACTTTCGTGCTCCACCTCCCCCCTCAAAAAATTTAGTTTTGGTAGACTCCTCTTGTGAGTCCATATACAGAAACTAAATTTTATCTTCCTGGTGTAATTAGTTCGGAAGATATTGTAATCCAAAGTTTTTCACCCCCCACCCCCACACCCCACCACCCCTCTTAAAAATTTTAGCTCTTGTCTAATCTGGAAGTATCCCTAAGAACAACAACAAAGTTCCAATCTTCTGACATCAATTGTTCAGGAGATATCGATTTTAGAATGTTTCAATCCCGACTTTCATGCGTTAAAGACTCATTGTTTTCCCCCCCACTTCCACACCCCTTAACCAATATCGACCATTTTTTTACAATTGAGTCCATTATTATAGTACTATATAAGTTCCAAGTTTCAGCCTCCTAGCATAAGTGGTTCCTGAGATCTAGAAACCAAAATTTTTCGTCTAAAACGCTCCCCTCTCCTCTCCCCTTGTACCCCCACCCCTCAAAAATATACCAGTTGTAGGGGTTCACCCAATCTACCCACCATAAAAATTTCAATTTAATATCTCAACGGGTTTGGGAGCTACGCGCCTTCAAACAATTTTGCGTACGCCGTACGGCGTACGGCGTACGGCGGACGGCGTACGGCGTACGGCGTACGGCGTCTACGGCGGACAGACGGACATTTTTTTTTTTTTTGCTTTTTTGGGGTTTACTAGTCCTAAAACGTGTAAATACAAAATTTCAGGGTAGCAAACTTTTTTGAAATTTCAGGTCGATAACAATACTTTATTATTAAAAAATAATAAAGTAATTAGTACGACGATCAAACAGAAATGTAAAGGATACAGTTGTTTCGAAGAATTAAACAATGGATAGAATCAATTGACAATCCAAAAGACATAAGGATCGAAAATTAGAATTATAATCTAAGATAAGCGTTTCTCTACATGAAATTCCAAGTAATACATTTTTATTCAGTATCCTCCGGAAATTGATTGGAAAATAAACCGATTTGAAGATGAGCAGAAGGAATTGAAACATCAACATTAAACGAAAAATGGCTGGATAAATTGGTGTGAATCAACACAATGAACAGGCTGGACAACTTGACACATAATTCCGATTCTCTGAAGCAACCCTAACGAATGTGTTTCCAATTCCATAGAACTAAAATTGGTTTACCAAATTTCAATATCATAAGCTCTTTTTGAGATATGAAAAGACCTAGTCATCGCGTATAACGTTCCAAATAGACTGCGGGTTTTTCAGTCTGGTTGTCAGTCACAATGTAACGTACACCGTATCTCATACTTTAATGCGTTCCGGCCTTCCACCCAAAAAATAATAAAGTTGGCTGATTTTTTTATTTATTACTTTTTTTTTTAATTTAATAAAAACAAGGGATTAAATATCGTAGTAGTTCTGTAGGGGTTGAATATGGCAAAATCTGAAATGAGTTTTTAGATCATTATGTTCGAGGTCTGTTCAGAAAATAACCGAACATTTTGAATTACGCGCCAACGAAGATATTTAGTGATATGCGATTGGCAGCACATCCTTGCACATTTCCTCCTTTGTAACCACATGTTTATGAATTGTTGATATCTCATTTAGTTTTCGTGATATTGTTATTTGAGTGCAACGTGTTTAAGTGCTAGTGATGATTTTTGAAATGTGCGATTTTTTGGAGCAACGTAAAAAATTACGTGACACTGGGGATAACATTTACAGAAACGTTTAAATTTTTGAAACAAGCTTACGGAGATGATGCTCTGGGCTGTACATAATGTTACGAATGGTTTTCACGATTTACAAGTGGTTGTCAGTCAATTGAAGATGATCGTCGACCAGGAAGGCCTTTCAATTCAACTGATGACTCTTAAAATCAGTGCTGAAAGGACGCCATTTTCAGAGCATAGAAGACATCAAAGAAAATTAGTCACAGACCTTAGAGTCCATCTCAAAGGAAGCTATCCAGAACTGCTTAACAAAATGGAAACACCGCTGGGAAAAGTGTGTGCATAGGGGAGGGGAATACTTTAAAGGGGACAAGGACCATTAATCTGTAAAATTAATAATAAAGTTCAAAAAAATAGAGTTCGGTTATTTTCTGAACAGATCTCGTAAAAAGCCCATCGATTTAAAAGCGATTTCGATCTCATTAAACATACAAAATTTGCCAGAATTCGTGAAATCTTTAACCCTAGTGGTTGCTTCAATCAGTTTTCCACGAATAACTTTAAAGCCCTTAGAAGTGAAAGCGGATTCGATAATTCATTAGACCAAAGAAATATATTCGAATTCGTGAAAATGTACACAGCCTCTTTACACCAATTAAAATCTGAAGTTTAATGTCGCTTTTGCTGTACATCTACATATTTGTACGTGCAAAGTTTCACCTTTTTAGCATAAGTCGTTTCTGAAATACAAGAAATCACTCCACTCCCGTTTTTTGCTACTTCTATCGAATGTTATTGCTTTTTTAAAATGCTTTTATCCTTTACAGTTTTCAAGAAATTAAAATAAATTTTTTTCCTTTCCACCCCTCCACCTCTCCCACCATCACCGCTACACCCACCGCCCTACAATTTTTTTCTCCGCTAGAGGTCTACTGGGTCTAACTCCTGTAAAATTTTCAAAATCGTATTTGGTACGATTCTTGAGATAGAAAAATTGGATTGTGATTGAGAAGAAATGTGGTCGGAAACAGAGGAGGGCCTAGACTTATATGAGAATGACCCGAATTTTATTATTATTTTTTTTTTTCGAAAAGTAAGACTAATTTGTTTCACAGGTAAGAGCCTGTTCAATTATCTCGCTTTATTCGCTGGAGTTATTTCGAATGTAATTCGGCGCCCAATGTAGGGTCTGGCCAGGAAAATTTTTCCACGACAAGATTTATTCGACCACAATTCTTCGTCAAAGAATGTGTCATGTGGGTTAATGTACATGACTTCTTTAACAATTTTTTTTCCGATTCTTCTGTGAATAATGTGGTCGGAAAGAATTTTGGCTGGATATAGCAGAGGGCTTAGACTAAGATGAGAATGACCCAACATTGGGCGCCGAATTGTCATAATTTGTTTTTCCAATTCGAAAATAGGATTGGTGTGGTAAATCAGTAAGCGCCTTCATAATTATCCCGTTTTATTCGTTATACTTATTTCGTACACAATTCAGCGCCCAATGTAGGGTCACTCCAGGAACATTCTTCCTCCACGACAAGTTTCATACGACCACAATTCTTCGGCAAACAATGTGAGCGGGAAGAATTGTTGTCCGAAACATTTTAGGATCTGGACTCACGCGAGAATTACCCCACATTGGGCGCCCAATTGTTTTTCAAAATTTTTTCACAAACGTACGATTTTTGCTGTTCACAGGAAAGTGCCTATACAAATATCACGCTTTATTCGTTATAGATATTTCGAACATACTTCGGCGCCCAATGCAAGGTCATCATCATATCGGTCCAGGAATATTCTTTACCCTAAAACATATTTATTCTGACTAGTGATGGGTCGGTCGCGAACGATTTGGTCGAAATGACCGGGTCAGTACATTGACCAAATTAACTCGAGTGATGTGAAATGAAACAAGTCGTTCAATCGGTCACTAGAAAAAATATTCTATATCTCGTATCGTACCCGATATTGTACAGCACCAAAAGTTTCTCTTCGTGTCGGTCTGTCTGTACTCGGTTCTCGAAGCTAGCGAATGATTACATTAAAGACACTTTAGGGGAAAATGCGCAAAAAGAAAATCGAAATCGAAACTAAACAATTTTTCTGCGTTGAATTTACAAATTCAAAGAACATTCAAATTCATTCATTAACCGTACACTCTCTATAAATTTAACAAATTAAATCATTAGAACTGGTTTTTTTTCCTCGAATTAATAAAACCGACCTTCGACTTCGATTTGCTTTTGGCGCGTTATCCCCCTATAGTGTAATCCCCTAAAGTCTAATCATACCCTGCCTTCGAAGTTCGAATACCAACCAACCAGCCACCAGCGACCACCGAAGACCGACCGACTCGAAAACTCGACTTAATCTAGTGACCGCTGACCGATCGACCGACTTGTTATTTTTCGGATGTTGTGAGTCATATCGGTCGGTCGGTCATTTCGACCGAATCATGGAAGAGACCGAAATGACTCAATATGAGTCATTTGAGTCATTTCGGTGTTTGGTCACTTCCATGATTCGGTCGGTCGGTCATTTCAGTCAGCGGTCACTAGAAAAAGCTTCTATTAACTCGACTTTTCGAGTCGGTCGGTCTTTGGTGGTCGGTATCATAGAGACGACAAGCCACCGGTTTTGTATAAAGCTCTTTGAAGTCAGAGAAGTGAGACAAAACAGGGTCGTTCTATCAAATCGTTGTTGCTTAGCGTGTTTCAAGAGCGGGACATAATATAAATGTGAGTGAGAAAAAACAGGGTCGTTATGTCAATTGTTGTTGTTTTGCGTGTAAGGGAATGCGACAACGTCTGCCTTCAACTCAATCGCTGCTTGTCATCTCCAGTATATATATCTCTATGGTCGGTATATTCGAACTTCGAATGCAGCGTATGATTAGACCTCAGACACTTTAGGGTGATAATCGCCCAGAGAAAATCGAATTCGATGGTCGGTTTTCGAGGAAAAAAATCAATTCTAATGATTTAATTTTTGGAATTTATAAAGAGTGAACGGTTAATGAATGAATTTGAATATTCTTTGAATTCGTAAAATCTGTAGGAAAAATGTTTAGTTTCGATTGGCGCATTTTCCCCAAAAGTGTCTATAATGGAACTATTCGCTGCCTTCGAGCATCGAGTACCGACCGACACGAAAAGTCGAATAGAAACTTTTAGCGATGTACGGCTATCAACATCGGGTACGATACGAGAATATTTTTTCTAGTGCCCGCTGACCGCCGATCAACCGACTTGTTATTTTTCATATGTCGTGAGTCATTTCAGTCGGTCGGTGATTTCGACCGAATCATGGAAGTGACCGAAATGACTCAAATGACCGAATCTTTTTAATCGATCGATCATACTGGGTTAATGAAATGACCGATTTATCCCATCACTAATTCTGACCACAATTTTTCAGTGAATAATGTGGTCGGGAAGTGGTGTAGCAGGAACTAATAGAAGGCTCACTCACTCAACTCAGACCAGAGTGACCCTACATTGGGCTCCCAATTGTCTTAATTTTTCTCTAATTCGAAAATTAAGATTGGTGGTAGTTCATCAGTAAGCGCCTTCATAATTATCCCGTTTCATTCGTTATACTTATTTCGTATATAATTCGGCGCCCAATGTAGGGTCAGGTCAAAAACAGTCTTTACTCCACGACAAGTTTTATCCGACCACAATTCTTCGGCAAATAATGTATGTGGGAAGAATTGTTGCCGGAAATATTTGATGATTTAGACTCATGTAAGAGAACCGATTTTTGACCCTACATTGGGCGCCCAATTGTTTCTGAAAAATTTTTCACATTCAAAAAGTAAGATTTGTTTGACTTACAGGAACACGCCTGCACTATTATCCCGCTTCATTCGTTATACTTACACAACGATATGATGTATCTGTTAATTATAAACACCGGCCTAAGAGTTAGCTTAAAGTTTCCAGAGGGAATCATGTGTTGCGGTCAAAGATACAAAGATATCGCTGACTCATACGCATTTTTTTTTGCAACATAATCTTAGAAGTAGAAGAGTCTTCAACAATCTTTAAATTAAATTTCTGCCCGGTTAGAAACTCAAGCTGCGTTTTACATACCCAAAAACAGCATCAGGCTGGTTAGCTAGTAGCTCCACATACATACATTCGCATTTCGTGCGAAACTGGAATTAGAAGTTGTTTGTTTGTTTGTTTTTTTTTTGTTACTGCATAGGTACCACCCGTGAAAAGCACACATGAATATTAAGCAAAAGAAAATAGCAGCAGGAGCAGGGATTTGTTCAAGTTTAAGGTTCGCAATTCCACGAATCGCGATGCGAGGTATCTTCTGTCGTGCGTCACACATGCTCCATTCTAAGATGAATTATTGTGGGAACATGATGCGAATCACGGAACTACGAATCGCATTCATGGCCGGTCCTCGACTTATCGCTGGTAGAAGTGTGCGTGTATGCACGGGCTCTTTTATATAAATTTGTTATTATGAAGTTATTATTATAGCCCCATGTCGGCATATGACTTTGTTTTTCTAATTTTAAAAGCTGAAAAAAGCATCTCTCCATAAATGTGCAAAACAACTTGAATAAAAAAGTTAGGGGTATTAGAAAATAACATTTTTATTTTGGTATCGGTGTTGCGCATTTATTCATTCTGTGTATATGTTTCTAATTTGTTTTTTTTTTTTTTAAATTTTGCAAGCTTTAAATTTCGCGGTTAAGCAACGGCAACTGAACTTTTCAAGGTGAACGAAAGAGCAACACCTAAGTAAAGTAACTCAATGCCATTGTTAGCTTGTATGACTTAATGCGATTTGAACCAATGACTGCAGGCCATCCATGCGAGTGCTTTGCTTAGAGGAGTTTGTACTCTCCTTCATTCCCCCCTCCCCAACTCTCAATCTTAGCTCACTAAATTTTTTTGTCGATGGGGTTTTTTATGACTTGACTAAAAATTGCAAATAAAGAACAAAATCAAAAAAAAAAGCTCGTAACTCTGCGGAATTTGCAAGCAATTTTCTAACGATGGTCAAAACACTCAGCATCTTGTGCGCAGGTAAAAAAAGGTGTGCGCAAGTGAAGTTTTTACCATGACGGAAATGCCAAAGCGCAGTAGTTGTACTAAAAAAAAACATTTTTAAATGCTATGCAAAGTGCATTGGACTTAAGTTGAAGGTTGTTCGCTAATGACGAAACTCCGCTTTCGACTTAGAACATCATCGCACAAAAATATCGCCTAAAGATTAGATTTCCTTAATTTTTATTTATTTAGTTTTTTTTTTTGTTATTGTTATTTGTTTGGTCGTAGAAGCGTTCTAGGTGTGCGCGCGCAGCTTGTTTACCATTCGGCAAAAGTGTGATATGGACAAAAACGTTCCGAAAAAGAACAACTGCGTTCTTACATAATTCGCGATTGTTGTTGGTGGTGAGATGTTGCCGCTGGAGGTGTCCATGACTTTCGATAGTTTTTTGCACCCGGAGATTCTTTTTCTTTGCTGTTTTAATTCGAATGCGTTTTGTAGGATTAACTACTTGTGACTCAGCGTGTTTTACGGGTTTTGAAGATATTATTCAGCTGGACCAATTCGGATGATTATTTTTTCTTTAATTTCACCATCACCTGGACAACTTTTAGTTTTGATTTTTTTTTTAAAGAATTAATATTTGTTTTTATTCTCATCTAACGAAGAGCTGCCGATAAAAATCAGTTCACTGTGTTTTTTTTGACATAATAAGTGATGTTGATTTACAACTATTTTTTTAAATATTTTAATTCTGTATTAGAATGAAAGAATTGATTTTGGATGACCTTGAAGAAATAGAATGGCTGTTATTAATCTAATGAAAAGAATGGAAATTGGTATACAATTTGCATTAATAGTGTTACGAAAAACCATCACAACAAATCAATCATGTTGGGTATAGTATATCCAAAATATTTTCGATTTTTTAATTTTTTTGCTACGAAACGTTCAAAAAATATCTAAATCAACAAAAATATTATTGTTTTACAATAAGATTCATGAAATAAATAATGACTTAATGTAAGCAATGTTGGTTTCGAATAAATTAATGGAGTTGCCAAATTTGTTACCAACTCTCATTAAGCGTTCTGGAAGTCCATACAAACCATTAAAAATTCATACAAACCATTAAAAAATAAGTTTCCTGAGAACGAGTTATGAAGCTAGGTACATGAAAATTCAGTACGTTTAGGAGCTGGGGACAGTCAATACACAATACAGCACTTTGACATATTCAGATATAATAAATTATGATGAAACAATGTTAATAATTTATTATTCATGGATTTAATATAATATAAACATTTATAAGGTTTTAAGTCATTCGCAAAGAAAAGGCATTCCACATCACGGAAAACCTCACACAGATCATTTATGAATAACAAGAATAGTAGCAGTCCCAGATGGGAACTCTGAGGAACACACGAGGTAACAACAAATTATTTTAAAAGAACTGATTTAATTTTTACAGAGCACGATTCCAATGTTATCCAAAATTGAGCAATATATTTGAGAAGCTCATAGAACTGAGCTTAAGGGCTCACATAACCCTGCACGCGCTGAAAACAGAAAATTTGGAAAATTATTATAAAGGTTATATGGTGAAAAAAAAATTAATTGTTGAGTTCACATATCTTATTAACTATTCAACTATAAAAAAAAATTTTTTTTAATATTAACACTGTTTTACGGGTATAAATGGACTACTTATGAAAACCATGGCGCCTCCTGGTCGGCATCATAACTTCACCAAAAATAATTCAATTTGCAAAAATAAAAATGAACCTTGTAAAATAATGTAGTAGTTATAGTCTGACGGAGGAAATTTTTTTTTTTTTTCAAAAATAAATAAAATACAGTATTTCCAAATTTAGAAATCGGTTTTTTAAAAAAAATTTGCGCTTAATAATTTATAAAAAAAATTCCAAGCAAAAAATTAAAAAAACCTCTCGTCAGACTATAGAGAAAATAGTTGTCAAAATTTAAAAAAAAAAATTTTAAAAATATTGAAAATTGACTGAGTTATCGTGCTGACACTGTCTAAAAACATGGTTTCGAGAAAAATGCGTTTAAAGTTATTGGTAGATACAACGTGAACTTGCGGCTCCCATTCCAGCTTCGTACTGCACACCTTCCTCCTCTTGTATCTTTGTGTTTTCACAGATGGTCCTATAAATGACCTTGTTTTCTATGAAACCCAGCTTTTGCGAAAAAGTAAATGCTAAACGCTGCTTTTGAGAGTGACGCGGCAATTAGCCAGGAAGCCGCTCCAAATTGATGTCCGGTCACATTTATTGCTATAACTTTGTAATGGAGTGGAATTTTCCAAATTCAAATTTTTTTTTAATTATTAAAAGTATAAAAAATAAAAATCTGTAAAAAACAACCATTTTTTTGAAAATTTCAGGGGTATATGATCCCTTAACTAAGAGTAACGCGTGATTAACTTTATCAATACTTTTTCACCTGAGATCAATTCTTGCGTGTTTAATTTAAATCTACATACTAGAAGCGAGTTCGATATCTTATTAGACCTACAACATTTGTCGGTAGGTTGAATATGCTTGAATCATTTTAGTTTATTATTTTCTAATAATACAGTATTGTGATCGATTTTTAAAAAAAAAAATTTGCTACCCTGAAATTTTTTTTTCACGCTTCGTGACTAGAGACACGAAAAAAGCAAAAAAAAATTTCAGTCCGTCTGTCCGCCGTACGCCGTCCAGCGTCCGCCGTACGAAAAATCGATTGAAGGCTCGTAGCTCCCAAACGGTTTGAGATATTAAATTGAATTTTTTTTTTTTATGAATAGGCTGGGTAGGCCCCTTGAAGTGACCAAATTCTGAGGGGTGGGGGTGTGAGGGGGGAGAAGGGGGGTGCGTTTTAGACGTAAAATTTTGGTTTTTAGATCTCAGCAACCGTTTATGCTAGGAGGCTAAAACTTGGAATTTATATAGAGCTTTGATAGTGAACCCTTTTGCGTAAAAATTGTCAATATGGGTGAAGGGATGTGGGAGTGTGGGGAAAAATAATGCGTCCGAAACGCAAAAAAGCCGAGATCGACACATTTTAATATCCATATCTCCTAAACGGTTAACGTCACAAAATTGAAACTTAATGAAGATCTGTAGGAGAGAATAGATCGGAAACAAATTTTTGAGTAGGGGCAGAGGCGTACGGGGGTGGGTGGTAAAAAAGTTTCGATTACGATATCTCACGAACCAATTGCACTAGACAAATGAAATTTGGTTTGTGTATAAAGGTTGACAAATGAAGTTTGCTGAAAGTAAATTTTTTTAAAGGGGTGGAGTGGAGGCGATACAAAATTTTCTAAAAAATCACTTCTCATATCTCAAGATCAATGTAAGGTAGATGCTTACAATTTTTACCAGAAGGGGTAGGGCTAATAGACCCGGCTTATGCTACAAAGTTGAAACTTGGTATGTATATGTAAATCAACTAGAAAACTAATTTAGATAAAAAAAATTTCAAATATCCATTGGCGTTCGGAAAGGGGGGAGGGGCGAAAAAATTTATCAGTGAAAATGGAATGCATATATTTTCACGATTTTCGTCATATCTATTAGGTCTTCCCAAATATTTAATTCATTTTTATTCTACGTCTTCTTCATATAAGTACCTAGAAATCGTTTTCAGGTTTTTTTGAAATTCGACCTCTAAAAATTTTTCACAAATTCTGCCATATCCTCCAGGTCTGATCAAATATCGGATATCTTTTTACTTTCACGGGCTTGCGTAATAATTGCCTAAAACTTGCTTTTAAGTTTTTTTCCTTTTTCAGCCCCTAAGAGGGTATAAAAGGGTTGAACAAGTTTTCACGAATTCCGTCATGTCCTTTAGAAGTGATAAGAAATAGAATTGGTTTTTACGTTCTTGTGCTGTCTTTATATTTATCTATCAACTCCTTTCAGGATTTTTGGATATTCAACCCCCAAGTGGGTGTAAGGAGGTTGCATATGTTTTCAAAGATTCTTACATATTGCTTAGATCTGATGATATATCGAATTCATTTTTACTTCCTAAGGTTTCCCATATAAGAACCAAAAAGTCAATTTCAGCATTTTCAGATATTCAATCCTAGGGGGTGTAAGGGGGTTGTATGCTTTTTAAAGCTTCGACATATTTCTTAGGTTTGATGAGATATTAGATCGCTTTTCACTTCCACAGACTTTTTATATAATCGCCTACAAACCCATTTCTCAATTTTTCGATATTCAACCCCCAAGGGTTTGCATATGTTTTCACAATTTTTGCCATCCCTTAGTTCGGATGAGATATAAAATTTGTTTATTACGGCATTTGATGTAATGGCCTAAAAACCAATTTCACGATTTTTCGAATTTCAAGAACCAAGGGGGTTCGAAGGGTTTGCTCATGTTTTCACAAATTTTTCAAAATCTCTCGTGTTTTATGAGATATCAAGTTGGTTCTTATGAAATTCTCTAAAAACCCGTTCCACAATTTTTCCGAAATTCAAACCCCAAGTGGAAGTAATGAATATGTATACGTCTTAACAATTCGTCATACTTCTTAAGTTTGATAAGGCAACAAATTCGTTTTTACTTCTATGGGATTTTAGTGTACATAATATACCAAAATTCGAATAGTCTACAGGGGCTTTTTCAATGTTTAATCGGCTAAAAATCTATATTTGAAATATTTTTATTTTAAGAACAAAATTAACTTGCCAAGAAACTTCATAATCTCGAAACAACTGATGATAAGCTCCGACTTTGACCGCTTCCGAACTTTGACCCGAAAAATAATAAAGTTTCGCCCAGACCATTGGCAGATTTTTAAGTAGTTATTCATAGCGTCCTTGGCAGTAAATACCGCTTTGATATCACATTAGACCTAAGGAATATGTCGAAATGAGTGAACACTTTGCTTTACACCCTCTTAGGGATGGAATATCGAATAATCCTGAAATCAAATTCTATGCTTATATGAAGAGATCGCAGAAATAAAATTAATTCGATACCTCGACATACCTAAGAGAATGGATGAAATTCGTGAAAATGTATACACTATTATTCGCCAATGTAAACCTGTTTTTTTTTTTTGATTTAATTACTTTTCAGGAATATTACAGCCGTTTCTGAGGTAGGAAAAACACCCTCCAACTCCGTTCTTTGAATATCACACAGTGGTCTCATCGTAGTCCTACGTTCGGCTATCAATAGAAGCGGTTCTCGAGATATAAAAATCGAAATGTTTTTCATTGCGCAATTACCCCCTAAAAATTTTCGCTGCAAGGGGTCTACTCACCAGTGTGACCACAAGTGCTACGAAGGTAGCAAAATGCTACTATTGACAACTTTTTGCTACTATGTTACTACATGACTAAATTTGCTACCCTGGTAAAATTAGCTGTTATAAAACTTGTGTACGCCAAAAATATGATATTTTGACAAGCCATATCAAATGTAAAATTCGAAATCGCGTACCATTGATAGCTGTCTAATATTATTCTACTGAGAAATATATAGTGCTAGCGCATACATAATCGCAATCGAATTACGCATCTTTTTCAAAACTATCACTCGTTCGAGATAAGGGCAAAATGTTCATTTTGTGATTTTCGTAAATAAATATTCACACTAATTTTTTGGCGAATTTTTTCACAGTACATTTTTGAAATGAAAAACAAGTTTTCCGGGTTCAATACTGTTAAATAGATTATTTTCACAGTTTTCACAGTACATTTTTGAAATGAAAATACAAGTTTTCTGGAAAACTTATATTTTCATTTCAAAAATGTACTGTGAAAACATTCACCAAAAAATTAGAGAGCTCTACGGGAAGCATTATCACAAGGAAGTGAGGATGTTAGAACAAAATTATATTTAACAGTACTGAACCCGGAAAACTTGTATTTTCATATAAATATTTACACTTTAAAATATTAATTTTTCTTTAAACATTTTAAATTTGTAGTGGATATACAGTATGTATTATGAGTAACAGATAAGCATGTAATGACATAACTAGTTCCATTTAATTAAAAGAAGTATTAGAAAATATTTTTGCTACCCAAGGTAACAATTGCTACCCAAATTTGCTACCCTGAGAAAAATCAAAACGGTCACACTGCTACTCACCCTTTTACTTCTGTATAAATTCCAAGATTTTATCTTAAATAATTCTTCTGGTATAAAACATTCTTTTTTAGATAATTTTATTCACCATTTCGTGCTCCACCGCCCTTCAAAAATTTCACTTTCAGAAAACATGTTCTCTCCATACAGAAACCATCGTTCTTGCATAATTCGTCCACAAGATATCGTAGTCCAAAATTGTCAGCCCCAGACGTCACCTCCTTCTTAAAATTGTTTCCATAGTGAATTTCCTTACTATCACTACAAACAATCACCACGTTTCAATCTTGTGGTTTAAAATGTTCAAGGTATATAGTTTTTATAATGTCTCATTTTCAGCTTTCAAGCATTTCAGACGCAATTCTTTTCCCTCATTTCCGTATACCTTCAGCCAAGTCAGCAAGTTTGTAAAAAGCTGAACTATTGTAGGTGCATGTAGACTTCAAGTTTCAACTTCCTAGCATAAGCGGTTCCTGAGATATGTTACGTTAGGTTAGGTGGGTAACTATTTGCAACGATAAATACGATATATATTTGCACCTAGATCACTATCTGAGTCCGTTGTGATCCGGCTGCACCATGGCAATCTGAGACTTTCTGGCCACGCCTTTTGGCGCACGGGGCCTTTTTAGCTAATTTTCAAGAACAAACTGAGCCCGTTGGACAGGGTATTGTTCTGCCAAATACATATTTTTCCGTGATTGGTGCGAAGGAGATGAGAGTAGGAAAGAGTTGTGGGGAAATGAAAGGAATACCGAATTTGATCAGTTTTAGGGGTGTACAGTGTACTAGCAGATATTAATATTTTTTTAGTGCTATTGACTCTGATAACAACCACTATAACAGCAAAGTTACATATAACAAATCAACTACTGTCTGGTAGCTCCGACGGTATATGTGAACCTGATTAGAATGTAAACAGAATTCATATGCTCAGTTTTAAGTCCTTTACTAGTGATCCTATTAAACATTCCGCACTGCTCACTATTCATATTAATATTCCGAAAAATTTATGTAAATAGCTTATGCGTTGAGTAGGAATTGAACCCATGGCATCGCCGGAGCATTGTTTTCAAGACCTAGTACACTTTCACTGAACTTCACACCGCCTTTTTCTTCCTGAGATATGGAAACCAAAATTTTTCGTTTGACGCTGTCCCAAACTTAGCCCTCGCACACCACCCCTACAAGTCTTCACTTCAATAATTAATATCTTAACGGGTTTGTGTGCGGATCTCCAAACGCATTTGCGTAAGGCGTATACTCGGATAAAGAGAAATTATAAAATTTAAATGGATCATTTTATTTTTTTAAATTTTAATTTTTACAACTAAAAAATAATAAAATAATAATGTGAATTGAACGATAAACTGTGACGTATCAGTTTTCCCCACTACATTTCTATCTGGACAAGAAAACTCAGTCCAAGGATTAATTGTTTTAACCTGTTTGATGATAACTTTTTTGAAAAAATTTAACGGTCACGGTACTCTTAGAGTTTCAAATTTAGGGGTTTGCAGATGCCACCCCGCTAATGACGTCTATGAAGCTGCCACGCATAAACTAATATGGAACTTCGTCAACTACAAATATGGCGTGTGTATGTGTCCAGATATAAAACTTATGAATAGTAAAAAAGTAAAACATAGAAGATGGCCAGTATTTATCCTAAGCAAACAATCAGCAAAAATGCAGAACTAACGAAAATCACCTTGAACTCTTGCCCGGACTCACTTTGCTCCCCGTTTCACTAGCTCCCGGAGTCTCCTTGCACGCACATATTACACCATTGCTATAGCGAATAGTGGATCCTGTGTACATGGCCGTGCCGAAAAAGGGAAGCTTTTCATAATCCCCAACAGTCGAGCCAGCCACCCACACCAACCCCAAATACCCTGGCTTTCCCCAAATTCCTAGAAAGCAAACCAAGCGAAACTGAAAAGCATCCAAGGACTGGTGGGAAGACGACGATAGCGTGGGGTGAGTTGATGGGTCGTTTGCGTGGAGAAGTGGTTAGTAGATGTTCTGAAGGACGAGCGGCTGGGTGGTAGAAACTCCTTAAATATGGAGGGAAAAGGGAAATGAGAGAAATTCGGAACGATACGCAATGCACCCGATAGTCGTCGTGTCTTAACCGGACGGTCTTTCGTACAACTCCCGCATTCCGAAAAAAAGAATTTCTGTTACAGATCTTGGCTGAAGAATTTTCACTTCGATGAAAATGGAAAGGCGATGCTTCCTCCGATTTAGGTCAGCAGGAAACGAAGAAAGTGAATCCTGTGTAGAGCAAATACACGTAAGTTGTGTGCTCTCTTTTGTACACCGGATAGCATCCTTGAGTTCTATTTACTTCCTTTGCTATGTACAGAGAAAGTAATAATCTGCACGCACTTGCAGGATAATTTGTTAGGATCGACCATTCCGGTTTCTGGTTATGCGTGCTGGTAGTTCGTGTGCAAGGATAATGCAAAGAAAGAGAGTTTTCGTATCCTTCATGATTTCATGCATAGATTCAAATGGCGCTGGTACTATACCTAGCGCTTTCGTAGTGCATTTAAGTATGATGAAGGGTGGGAATAATTTTAATGTATTCTTTAAGAAATCATCATCCAACAATTGTGGACCAACAATAACAGTGAATTACATATTTTTTGTGTGGTGTAATTTATAGTTAATGGGTCGTTATTAACCATTGCGAAAATATTAAAAAGATTAAATTTGAATAATTTGAATGATTTATCAGCTGTGAGGAGAAACACTATTTTCAAAATAACGAAAGATTTGTTCAGAAATTGAACCGGAGAAGTCAGATTTCGAAGCACCCTCAAGCAACAATTAAAAAAAGGCGTGTTGATGTCCCCTTCAATGCACCTTGTATAACAAGTTCTTCAATATGACCCTAACTACCAAATTCAACTTAAACGAATCGAGACAGTACAACGCAGGCTTATCGCCCATAAGTCACTTACTTACTAACGATGGCGCTACAGTCGGACCTTGGCCTCCTGTATGTGCCGCCTCCAGCCTTCTCGGTTCAGTGAACGCGTACTCCAGTTTGTGAATCTTAGCAGTGATTTGCTGTCTGCGTCGATAGAATCCTCCCAGCGCTTCCGTGGTTTTCCAACTGGTCTTTGTCCATAAACTTTTCCCTTTAGTGTGCGTTTGGGGATTCTTCCGTCATCCATCCGCTCCACATGACCAGCTCATTGTAGCTTTTTGAATTTTATGAGGATCGATACTTCCGGATTATCAAAGATGGCATACAATTCTTTATTGTATCGTATTCTCCAGATCGAGCCTTCCTTCACAGGTCCGAGGCTTCTTCTGAGAACTTTTCTTTCAAAGGCGTTAACTAATTTGCCTGAGTTAATGTCCACGTTTCGCTGCCATAGCATAGCACAGGTCTTATAATTGTTTTGTATAGTTTAAGCTTTGTTTTCCTATGCACATTTTTGTTTTTAATTATTGGAAGTACCGAATAATATGTCTTATTTGCCATCATTATTCTTCTTTTAATTTCGATGGGTACGCGTCCATCCTTTGATATATTTGCCCCGAGATATACAAAGTTGTCTACGTTTTCTAGGTTAAAGTCTCCTACTGCAATATTTTGTCTGATTGGCGTGTTTTTCCTAGTTTGTGTCATGATTTTGGTTTTGTTTTCGTTAATACGTGGTCCAACGTCCCTTGCTACCGAGTCAAGGCTTATAAATATTTCTTTGGCGCTCTCCAGAGATCTTGCAAGTATATTTATGTCGTCGGCATATGCTACTAATTGTGTGGATTTGAAGCATAGTGTTCCCTAGATGTCAACGGGAAGTTTCCGAACAACATATTCGCGTGTCAAATTGAAAAGCATTGGTGACAGGCCATCACATTGTTTAAGGCCATTGTCATATAAGTTATAAGTTATACATTTTAAAATCTGCACACTTCTACACATGTATCACACATCCAATTTAAATACGCCGCAAAACTTTTGCTCGGCATGATTTTCTACCGTGTGAGCCAGAAGGAAAGCCAGACAACGGAAGTATTTGTAAAGCGATTTTCATTGATAGCTGCGAGTCATAAATGTAATCGGGATAATGTAGTCGAGATATATGGTGTAATGCTTAAAATACTGAGTAAAGCTAGTATTACACTGTATGCCACGCTGTCAAATAGTTGAGTATTTTCCCTGGAAAATGCTGTTAGATAGTGTAATCATAAAATTTTTGTTTCCACATTATTTTATTTGTCTATTTCATGGATGTAGTAGTATAACTGGATCGGCGATAAATAAAATTTTGCCTAATAAGCTCTGGTTGTGTTAGTTGTCTAATTGCGTTAGTGTAAGTGTGCAGTGGCGCCGTACAAAATAGTACGCTTTCGGCGACATAAAATTTAAATTTAAAGTAAAGGCACGGATTTGAGGATTGTACGTTTTACTTATCAATTTTCTCCAAGTTTAATAATTAACTGGTTTAAAAAATAACAAGTAACATACTTTACTAGCTAGGAACATTTTTTTTAATTTTAACAGAAATGGAACAAAAAGCATTTTTATTCTAATTAAACTATGTAATAATGAGCAGTACGCACAAACGTAACTGGAGTGGGTCCATTTTCCACCTAACTTCACATATGATGAGAGAGAAATAATTCTTATCATTCATAATTCAAATAAACCTTCAGAAGTAATTATAACATACGTTTGATAAATTTTGTGCAGCTATATTTGTTGAAACGTAAATAGGTAAAGGAAAAACTTCATGTAGCAATTCTACAGGAGTCTAAGACCGGAAAATTTAAATAAAAATAGTTTAATACAGAAACTATAGCGTTATATGAAATTATATTTACTGATTCCATTCTTACACAAGAAGTAAACAGCCCTGTTTCACCATCGTCAGGTTCAAAAGAGTAACTCTATAATATATAAGATATTACATTAATAACACAAATAAAATTTTTAATATTATGTAGCTAGCCGTTCCCGCTGGTACATCGTAATATAGAAACGATATATTTCCATTACATTGAGATTCCATACTCGTTTCGAAGCCCTAAAATTTAATTGGCAATAGAAAGACTTAATAATAAATAAATAAAATTACGAAAACAGTGTTGCTCAACACTGGCCCTTCAATATATGGAGTCGATTTATTTAATATTATAGATATTTGAGATTGGCTAGATGACCTAATGTATGTATGTAATTTTTACTTACCATATTAATGCTCAGGGAAGGAACTGCGATACTTATTAACCTTTTGTAGCGTTTACCGGGAAATAACAGAGTTTCGGATTCCAAAAAAGTGATCCTCACATATCACACTTCCTTTGCTTAAAATTAAGTTCGGCTCCCTTATTGCTTCCAACCACATTTTCCTTATTTCAATTTTCTTAGGAAATCTGAAGGAGGTAATTTATTGGTTAATTTAATTATTTATTATTGGTTTTAAAATTGATTCTCAATAGCACTTTTTAAAAATTCACCGATTTTATTCATAGTTTTATTACTATATAATATGTACTCTACCCCAGAAATATTTTTGCTCCGACGTTGTGATGAAAACAACTGTCAGAAATGATTGTCATTAAAACGTAAACAATTTTTTTTTTTAGATAAAACGTTTAAATTTTCACTTAAATTAGCACTAATTCCGAAATGTTGGGCTATTAATGTTTTGATCAATTGACTAAATTGTAATTTATATAGTGTACTTACTTGAAAAACGATTTTCCTGGCCAGCAATGCGATTTATTCATACAACCGTTCACTTCGCACTTCATTGCAATTTTTTTACTTTTTCCTGAATGGTTCTCACTGAAAATGTTTAGAAAAAAGTTTTTCGGTTCACTCCACGTTAATTTTAATCAAAAACTGGTTATTTACTTACCGTTTAACTGCAGAAAACTACTTTTTTATTTTGTGCTTTTTACAAGTCCAAAATCAATTTGACATAATAGAACAAATGTTCAGTATATCCCTTTCACATCGATGTTTTGTCTTTCTCTTGACGAATTAGTCTCACATATAGGAACTTTACACAATACAGCCGATCCAGTTATACTACTACATCCATGGTCTATTTTGACGGAAAAAAATTGACAGAACTTTTCGTCAAATTTAGTTATTTAGGCGGTTTTTTCTATCATTTTTGATATATGTCGTTTTAAGAGTTTTTTTTGGCATTTCTACAATTACAATGATGTCAACATTAGATAAGTAATTTCTGATTATTCTCTTACATAACTGAATAGCATCTGTTTTTTTTTATAAAATTCCGGAGGAAAAAGTTTTGTTCACAATCATTTATCTAAAAACAGGGACTGTAGACTTACAGTTTTTTCTTGATTTTATTAAATCTCATTTAATTTGAATGTAAATGAAGATATCTCCATTTTAGTGTCAACACTTCAGAAATTCTTTTTTTTAATGAAGCATAATAAAATCCCTTTAATTTTTATATTATTCATAAATTCTTGAATTACCAACAATTTGTTATTAAATTGACACTGATAATCGTTTTTAATTAAAAATTAGATCCAAAATATCGTTTTTGTTGAATCTGTAGTAAAAGCACTTCACTTTCTAAATATTAAGGTTTTTTACTTACAACAGAAAAATCGGCCAACAGTCTGGGCGCAACTTTATTATTTTATAGGTTTAAGTCCGAAACGTGTTTAATGCTGAGATGTGGTGTAGGTTTCTATGACAACCTAAAAAATAACGTTCCAAATAGCCTCCTGGTTATTCCTTAGGTTATACTGGTCCTAACTCCTGTAAATTTTCAAGATCATATTTGATACGGTTCTTGAGATATAACAATTTAATTTTCTGTAAAATGGTTGTCTCACCACTTCTACGCTTCACCACCACCCTTACAAATTTTACATTCAGTAGACTCCACTAGTAATTCTATATACAGAAACCTGGCACAATTGTGTCGGAAGATATTGTAATTCAAAGTTTTTCACCCACACCCCCATACCTCACCACCCCCTTAACAATTTTAACCCTTTTCTAATCTCCTAGTATCTCTTAAGACAACTACAAAGTTTCAGATACCTGACATCAATCGTTCAGGAGATATGGATTTTAGAATGTTTCAATCCCAGCTTTAAGGCATTTTGGACGCATTGTTTCCCCCCCCCCCCCCCATTCGCACACCCTTCAACCCTTATCGAACATTTGCAAATGGGTCCACTATCATAGTACTACATAAGTTCCAACTTTCAGCCTCCTGGCATAAGCGGTTCCTGAGATCTAGAAACCAAAATTGTTCATCTAAAACGCTCCCCCTCCTCCCCCCTCACACCTCCCCCTCACCAAAAGATACCAAGGGGCTCACCCATTCTACCTACTATAAATTTCAACTTAATATCACAAGGGGTTTGACAGCTACGCATCTTCAAACGGTACGGCGTACGGCGTCTACGGCGGACAGACGGACATTTTTTTTTCTTTTTTGGGGCTTACTAGTCCTAAAACGTGAAAATACAAAATTTCAGGGTAGCAAATTTTTTCCAAATTTCAGGTCGATAACAATAATTTATTATTAAAAAATAATAAAGTAATATTATTAAAAAATAATAAAGTAAAATTGCATTGTAAAAAACTTCTGGAGAAGCTAAAAAAAGCAAAATCTACTGGACGATCGTGATCTCAAATAGTTGCCTGGGAGGAAATGTACATCAGATCGTACTATTCTTTAGACGTATCCTCTGAAGGTCGTGTTCGAAAAAGGGATGTCGTCAGAGACGAATGGGGTCTTAACGAATTCCCTTATCGGAATTTGACTCATAACAGTCCGCCTGGTTCTGTCGATGCAGGCAAGCTCCGAGTAAATTTATAAGTGTTCCTGCATTAATATTTCTTGAAACGAAGTAACCTACAGGCTTATTCTATGTTCAGACTACG
Source organism: Beris morrisii (assembly GCA_951812415.1). NCBI lineage: Eukaryota > Metazoa > Arthropoda > Insecta > Diptera > Stratiomyidae > Beris > Beris morrisii. Next base: position 26,324,077 of record OX638311.1, read on the forward strand.
AGATTAACGCGTTTAAATCCTTTGAAATCATTTCCCGAACGTTTCCGCAACGCGTTTAACAGAAAACAAACATGTACTACGACCATAGAGATATATGTACTAGAGTTGACGAGCAGCGACTGTTTTGAAGCCGGACGATTCCACGCAAAGGACCGTCAATAAATACTACGCTACTATTTGCATCTTACTCACATTTATATTGTTGCGAGCTAGGGGTTCGCCGGGATTTCAAGTAAAACTCAATTCGTTTAAAATCAAAATAAGTAACAATTTATTCAATCGCACTATTATTCTTTTCTCACAATTATTCGCACTATATGGCAATACTGCCCGCTTATCTATATCGCTTGATTTGATTACTTTCGCTCTCTACCAACACCGTCGCGTATACACGCTGGCTGTCACAGTCGACGTAATAAAAATTACTATGTCCTCGCTGAAAGCTTCACCTGCTTTTATACTAGCCGGTTGCAGTCTAGGATGTATTTGAATGTTCGCTCGGTAATGTGGATTGTTCTCGAAAGCTTTGGAGCTTTCGATTTTGATCTTCGTTCGGTGGTGTATGAAAAGGGTTCTAGTACATTGGAGAGCATTCGATAAGAAGGGAGATACAATCGTGTTGTTTCGCCTTATATACTTCAGCTAAGTTTCTGATAGGGTTATTTTGCAACTAGGTATTCGGTTGTGGCTGTTTCCATTATGTGAAATGATCAAGTTGCGCGGTGGCCAGGCTTACACGTAACAATATTATACCCCGGTCTTGAACACGAAAAACACCAAACATTTGAATACTATGCTACTAAATGCATTTCACTGTCACCTGGCATCAAACGCTCCATACAAAAACGTTGGTTTTAGCTTCAAAATGCTCCAAAGTGCTTCATACAAGAACGGCGTCTTGTCGTCTCCAGTATTTATATCTCTATGACTGCGACCCTCGCGAAAATCGGAGTAAACTTTGGAAGAAACTATTTAATGGTGCAGAATCTCAATTGTGTGCTTGTGCAACGACATTATTAGCTATACAAACTCTTTTGTTTCAAATAATTTAGAAAGAATAAATTTGTTAATGAAACACACGTCAAAATAAATCACGTCAAGCTGTCATGTATTAAAACTAAACGCGTTGCCTAGTCTGAGCACTACTTTTTTAACACGTTCATTTTGCCTACTTAAACGCGTTTAAAACGCATAGTCTGTACAGGGTATTACAGAACATCACCTCCTTCAGTTTTATTATTAGTAAATTTGGCAGATTTATTTACAGTAGCCCTCTGTTATAATGGTCTCGATGTGACGTAAGTATTAGTCCACTATAAGCGAGTGTCCATTTTATCCAAAGTGTTTTATTCGAAACCATGTTGATTAGTGTTTTTGCGTTTTCCAACCACATATTGTACCGCCACCGATTTCAGCCCTGGGAGTCACCCCATCCAGCGACGGAAAAATCCTGATTCCACAAATTCGTTCGTAAAAACAAATTGAAACTGACATAGTGATTAAACGGTACATCCATATTTCTGATTTTGTTTAGAAAGTTGCTGAATCTAATTGTTAACCTGGGTGTTGTCTGAAATTCCCTGTTTGCATTATGTACACAATATCACACCTCAAGTGACATATTGATATCTACCTATTTAAATACTTACCTTAGATAATACCGAACAAATTGGCCCCCAATTCGAGATAAGACACAAAATATTTAAAACTGCCTAGCGCCTAATGCAAAGCCTGGGAATATGTCATACAGCAGGACGATGACTAATACGCCTTGTTCTATCGCTCGTTTGTCATACCAAACTTTACGCCATTTGAGTTTGAGCCCACTTCAAACCCGTACTGGATGAACTGTCACTGAAAAAAAAAAAGTTAAGAAAATAAAAACCGTCAACAATCAGCAAATTGTAGAAGAGGCTTCCCTCCCAGCTCAACTTCTTAGAACACCCCGAACAAGGAAATCCAATTCACGGCCGTTGCAAACTGTTGACCTCTTTCGATGTTCAAGGCAACGCGAACACGTTCTAACCATAAATCAGTACACAAAATTTGAAAAGTGCAAAACGTCATTTATTCGCAAGCCTGTTTTTCGTTTGATTCTAGTACGAAGAGCCCGGGGGGGGGGGGCTGCCAAAATCGAGAAAGGAATAAAACAACAACAGCTAGCGCGGTATGCTAATCGCCGGTTACTATGCCGGTCGAAGCCGGCTTGGGAAAAAAAAAAGCTCGCACCACCTCACAAGATGCGATAGAACTTATTGGGACCGCAGGGGGAGGACAGTGCGTTTCGTGCGATCGCTCAAGTGAAGTTACGAATTTTTAACGATCGTTCCAATCCTGCTAAGTGTGCATTATATTGACAACACCACTGACCACTGCCATACTCTGTGGATCCAGAATTTCGTAATAACAAGCGCCCCCTTTTACGTAAGTAACAGGGTCAGATACAAGAACGCTCTGTTTTCGGACCTCTAGGCGTCCAGCCCTCGCTCCACCAGCTCTTCAAAGCGTGCATGTAGCAGTAAGTAACAGGGGCACATACAAGAACGCTCTGTTTTCGGACCTCTAGGCGTCCAGCCCTCGCTCCACCCGCTCCAAAGCGTGCATGTAGCACCTAGGAGCGCTAGGTGGAGTATTGCGCAGAGCATTTGGTTTGATTCGATGTGCGCGAGTGGGTATGTGTTTTTTTGCGCACATGCATTTAACCATGCACGGAGTATTGACCCGCGCGCATGGCCTTACTTTGCGGAAGGCGTTTATTGTTTACCAGTGCGGGGAGCAGCTTTGACGAGCTTTTTGTGGAGTTTCCTTTCTGCGTGTTTTTTTTTTCTAAACTATTTTTTGCATCTAGAATTCACATAACGATATGGTTACGCTGCGATGCGATACTGTGTGGCGTTTATGGAACATGCGCTTATATAATTCGCGCATTGGCCCGGGCAAAAAAAATGAGCAAAACAAAGTGGTCCAAACATGCGAAATTTTGGGCCGGTAGTTCGACAGAACGTTCCAAATTATTAGTCAGCTTCAGTTTTATTGTTGATTGCAAGCGGCAAATTTTTGTTGCACACGCGCGCAGTTTTGTTTTTATTATTGTTTTTTTTTCTCTCTATTTCTTCTCTTTTACCTTGAGCGAGCGGAACTTCTAATCTTGCAACAATTTTGGCGCAATGGACTTGACTTGAGATATCATTAAAATTTAGAAGACACTGACCGAATTGAGGGTCATTCGGTGGTTAATTCTTTGTGCGATGGTCGAAAGTCAGAGGTAATTTTTTTGGTAACTAAGCAGCTTTGCCAATTTATGGACTGATTTTAATGGCGGTGCAATGTTCCATCTTTTCGATGCTTTTCAAATGCCTTTGAAAATTCATCTGAGGAATCTTCGTAGGAAGGTAGTTGAATGACTTTCACTCCGGAGTTTGGAACCAAGTGTGTCATGCAGCAAATTGTTCTATTGTTGCTAAGATGAGATGAAGTTTTGGCCCGAGTTAAAGGTGGAATTGGCCTTCTAAAGAAATAGGTACGTACATTTTTTATAGTTAGATGATTTGTAAAAAGCCGATTGGTTAGTTTTGGATAGTACAAGATTCTAGAATTTGAGTTTTTTCTAATATGCTCATACCTACGTACCTACCTACATAAGGCCGCGGTCCGAATTATGCTCACGGTGCTTACATCACTAACAGTGCTTACAGCCGGTCCGGATTGTCGGTACGCTTACGACGCTTATAATTCGGACCGATCGTGTGCACACAGTGTACTCACAGTGCCTATCCTCGAAACCGTGAGCAGTGTAGGCGCCAGCAAATTACCCCTCCATGCAAATTGTATGCATCATGAGCGCAATTCGGACCGGTTGTAAGCATGCTAAAGCGCAGAAAGCGTAATTCGGACCGCGGCCTAAGTGCCAGAAAATTACCCCTCCATGCAAATTGTATGCGTTGTGAGCACAATCGGACCGAGTGTAGGCGCGCTTAAAGCGCAGAAAGCGTAATTCGGATCGTGGCCTCAGTCTCAATTCCTTTTCGGTTCATGTCTTGACTACTTTTACGATAGCTGAGCTATCAGTCAATCTTAGCAAACGTAAATAAATTCAAATTTTACTTTATTATGAAATTTCAAAAAAAATTTGCTACCCTGAAATTTTGTATTTTTACGTTTTAGGACTAGTAAACCCCAAAAAATAAAAAAAAAATGTCCGTCTGCCCGCCGTAGACGCCGTACGCCGTCCGCCGTACGCCGTACGCCTTGCGCCATCTGCCGTACGCAAAATCGTTTGAAGGCGCGTAACTCCCAAACCCGTTGAGATATTAACATGAAATTTGTATGGTGGGTAGACTGGATGAATCCCTACGACTGGTATCTTTTATAGGGTGGGGGGGGGGGGGTATGGGGGGAGGAGAGGGGAGCTTTTTAGACGAAAAATTTTGGTTTCTAGATCTCAGGAACCACTTATGCTACAAGACTGTAATTTGGAACTTATGTAGTACTAAGATGGTGGACTCATTTGTAAAAAAATGTTTGATAGGGGTTGAGGGGTGTGGAAGTGGGGGTGATAGCAATGAGTCTGAAACGCATGAAAGCCGGGATGGAAACATTCTAAAATCGATATCTCCTGAACTATTAATGACAGAAAATTGTAACTTTGTTGTTGTTCTTAGGGATACTTCCAGATTAGACAAGGGCTAAAATTTTTAAGTGGGGTGGTGGGGTGTGAGGGTTGGGGGTGTAAAACTTTGGATTACAATATCTTCCGAACCAAGGAAGATAAAATTTAGTTTCTGTGTATAGGATCACAAGAGGAGTATACTGAAAGCAAACTTTTTGAAGGGGGAAAGTGGACCACGAAAGTGGGAGGACAGCAATTTCTCAAAAAATGTCATTTTTATATCTCAGAAACCGTATCAGATATGATATTGAAAATTTTACAGGAGTTGGAGTCGGTAGACCTCTAGTATGGAAACAAATTTTAGGGGTGAGGGTGTAAAGGGTGATGGTGAAAGGGGGCAGAAAGGAAAAAAATTCTGATTTTTATTTCTCGAAAACCGTAATGAATAGAAAGCTAAAAATTTAGGATTATATTGAGCCGCTATAGAGACATCCTAGGATAGGGGTAGCAAGGTACGGGGGTGAGGAGTGGTTTTTTATATCTCAGAAACGGCTTATGCTAGAAAGTTGAAACTTGGTACGTGTATGGAGATGTGCTATTACAGTAATTAAAGCGAAAAAAAGTTCAGTTTTTTATTGGCGTTCAGAGGTTGATTATTTTTTTATTAACTATATAAGAAAATGTTTTCAGTTTAGTAATACTTTGAACTGAAATAAATTTTACAACAAATATTCTACAATTCAGTCAAATTTCTAATTTTAAATTGTGTTATTATTGTACATATATAAATAATAAAAATATGGCTAATTCATGATGACAAATGCCAAAACACTACAGGTTATGTGATACAACTTTTAGTTCTTTACAACTACATGAGTGCTCCTTTGAGACCACAGGATACTATCAGTCATATTGTAAAACTTAAAATAACGCTCATTACTATATTGCAACCCGTCAGTCACACTATAAAACTTGAAGTGACGTTCAGCACCAAACGGTCACATATACATAGCCTACATTTCGTGTGTAAGACTGAAGTGAGCGGAGTTTTGCGCGAGTGAAATAATGTCGTTTAAAATCGTGCAAACCAACGAACCCCGGTAAATTTTTCTCAGTCATTCAGTCATTCCTACGGCGTGGGAAAAAGACAATATTTTGGCATGGCCAAGTACACAAAAAGGGGGCTTGTTAGCGAAACTTATTCGAAATCCGAATTCGCACCCTGAGTCTGAATGGCCGAGACAGGCCTGCATAAAAAAGAGGGAAAATTTTCTAAGTTATGAAGCAGCACAGTTCGAGCTTAATGCTATGGCTGAAAGGAGCGACAATAATCCCCAATTATCCGCAACAGTAGCATCTTCGATACCACTATAAAATGGAAGAACTAATCAGTTCCCTTACTTCGTAACGGAAACCCCTATACAACTTTGTTATATACCAACAGGTAATCACTAAAGCTGAAACGAATATATTAGTATTCGCTATAATATTACTAATATTTGGATATATTAGATATTAGGAATATCATGATATTCTTTTCCCATCGACCTCTTCTCGTACCATGGATTTACCGATCTATTTATTCTTTATTTACTTGGATCCAAATTCAACTAATCTACCAAACTACTCTTCTTTTCCTTATACAATAAATTTCATAGATTGTCATTTATATCTTCAAAGCAGACAGTCCTTTCCCTTCCGATTAATGTTGAATTCGTTGTTTAAATCTACCATAATCTTCCGTTACACATTTTCACTTTCCTCATTTAATGTGTAGGTGGTAGGTGCGAAATTGCACAGGTGTACTTTCCCAGACCCTTTCCTTCTTAAAGTGCCTGCCTTCTTTCTCCAGAACGCGCTCAATATAGTCGTAAATTTTTAGTTTTCTATCCTTTGCGGTTCTCGAAAACTATTGAATCAGATTTTTTTCCTTTTCACCTTCTCCCGACATCGCCCCCTACAATCCCACCTTTAAAATTGTTTTCCCTGCTAGAAATCTACTGGGCCTAACTCCTGTGAAATTTCTAAGATCATATCTGGTACTGTTCTTGAGATATAAAAATCTAATTTTTTGAAGGTAATAGCCCCTCACTTTTGTGCTTCACCTCCCCCCTCAAAAAGTTCACGTTCAGTAGACTCCACTTGTAATCCTATATACAGAAACCAAATTTTATCTTCCTGCTGTAATTGGTTCGGAAGATATTGATGTCCAAAGTTTTTCAACCCCCACCTCGAGACCGACCACCCCCCTAATTTTTTTAGATCTTATCTAATCTTCCATTATCCCTTAAGATAACCACAAAGTTTCAACCTTCTGACATCAACCTTTCAGGAGATATGGATTTTAGAATGTTTCAATCCCAGCTTTCAAGCATTTCGGACATATTGTTTTTCCCCCCACTCCCACACCCTTCAACCTATATTGACAATTTTTTAAGCAATTGGGTTCACAATCCTAGTTCTACATAAGTTCTAAATTTCAACCACCTAGCATTAGCGGTTCCTGAGATCTAGGAACCAACATTTTTCATCTAAAACGCCCCTCCTTCCTCCCCTTTATACATCCGCCCCCCTGTGGTGGGGTCTCGAGGTGGGGGTTGAAAAACTAGTATATTGACTTTTAAAATTTAAATACCGTAATGTTTTCTTTAGCTTAACTTCACCAAATATAGTTATAAATCTCTATTCGATGATCATTTCATGAAGATTGTTTTCCAACAAGCACCAGCTCAATATGATACAGTATATATTAGTAATATTCAAATATTAGTTTAGATATTATAATACCGCGTAATGAATATATTCGTATTAGGTGATATCACCATATATCGGTATGGACCCATCACTAGTAATCACTACTGACAGTTTCATAGACAGGTAATGAAAATGTTTCTATCCCCGTTTTATAAAACTGAAAGTGTTGGTAACCTTAAATAACTTTAATAAAATTTCGTAACTAAACAGCAACCTTATACAACAAAATTTTTTACTTATACAACTTGATAAACCTTACAAACATTTTATGTAACCGAGTGTGTTAGTTGGGATTAGCGGTTGCTGAGATCTAGAAACCAAAGTTGTTCGTCTAAGACCCTCACCTTCAAAAGGTTTCCACTTTAAGGAGTCCATCCAGTGCTCCCTAAAAAAGAATTTCAACTTAAGAGCTCAAAGGGTTTGGAAGCTACTAGCCTTCAAACTATTTTGCGCTCGGCGGACATACCGACTGACATTTTTTCCGCTTTTTTGCTTCTATTAGTCATGAAACGGAAAAAAAAATTTCTGGGTATCAATTTTTGTTTTTACTTTATTATTTCAATAATACAGTATTGTTATCGATTTTTAAAAAAAAAAAATTTGCTACCCTCAAAATTTTTTTTTTTACGTTTCATAACGAGTAGACACGAAAAAAGCAAAAAAAAATTTCAGTCCGTCTGTCCGCCGTACGCCGTACCCCGTACGCCGTACGCCGTACGCCGTACGCCGTACGTCTACCGGTGTACGCAAAATTGTTTGAAGGCTCGTAGCACCCAAACCCTTTGAGCTATTTAGTTGAATTTTTTTTCGTGGATAAAGTGGGTAGGCCCCCTCTAGTGACCAAATTTAGAGGGGTGGGGGTGTTAGGGGGGAGGAGGGGGAAGTGTTTTAGACGGAAAATTTTGGTTTCTAGATCTCAGCAACCGCTTATGCTAAGAAGCTGAAATTTGGAAATTATATAGAGCTTCGGTAGTGGACTCATTTGCAAAAAAATTGCCGATATAGGTGAAGGGGTTTGGGAGTGGGGGGAAAAATAATGCGTCCGAAACGCAAAAAAGGCGAGATTGACACATTCTAAATTCTATATCTCCTAAACGGTTAATGTCACAAAATTGAAACTTATTGAATATCTGTAGGTGTACTAGGAGAATAGATCGGAAGCAAATTTTTGAGTGGGGGCAGTGGCGTACGGGGGTGGGGGGTGAAAAACTTTAGATTACGATATCTCACGAACCAATTGCACTAGACAAATAAAATTTGGTTTTTGTATAAAGGTTGACAAATGAAGTTTGCTGAAAGTAAAATTTTTTAAGGGGGCGGTGGATCATGAAAGTGGAGGGGATAAGAATTTTTTTAAAAAATCACGTCTCATATCTAAAGAACGGTGTAAGATATATGCTTAAAATTTTTACCTGAAGTGGGCCTAATAGACCCCTAGCAGAAAACAAAATTTTGGAAGTGATGGTGTAGAGGGTGAGGGTGGGGGAGGGTGAAAAGGAAAAACTTCCGATTTTTATATCTCGAGAACCTGCAATGATATAAAGCTGAAACGTAGTATTTAGATAGATCTATATTAGTAGCATGTTGGAAAAATATAATTTTTTATAGGGGTAGTATGGTACGGGGGTGGGGGGTGTTTTTCCTATCTATAGAACGGCTTATGCTACAAAGTTGAAACTCGGTACGTTTATGTAGATCAACTAGAAAACTAATTTAGATAAAAAAAAATGTCAAATATCTATTGGCGTTCGGGGGGGGGGGGGGGCAAAAAAAATTATCAGTGAAAAAGGAATGCATATATTTTCACGGTTTTCGTCATATCTATTAGGTTTTCCCAAATATTGAATTCATTTTTATTGTACATCTTCTTCATATAAATACCTAGAAAGTGTTTTCAGGATTTTTTAAAATTCGACCCCTAAGGGGGTGCAAAGGGGGTTGTAAACTTTTTCACGAATTCTACTATATCAACAGGTCTTATCAGATATCAAATATCTTTTCACTTTCACGTGCTTGCGTAATAATCGCCTAAAACTTGTTTTTAAGTTTTTTCCTTTTTCAGCTCCTAAATTTTCCAATGTTTAATCGGCTAAAAATCGCTATTTTAAATATTTTTATTTTAAGAACAAAATTAATTTTCCAAGGAATCTAATAATCTCGAAGCAACTCATGATACACTCCGACTTTGACCGCTCCCGAGCTTTGACCCGAAAAATAATAAAGTTTCGCCCAGACTATTGGCAGATTTTTTTAAATCGGAATTGCAATTTTTAGTAATTTCATTTCATCCCCAACTACAATAAAAAGCGTTCCTATAGTGACTGCGTTATGATTTTTTTTCTAAAAAATTGTTTGCAAGTTCTCTTTATAAGGTTATTGCGCTAAAATTCTTCAATTATTCCTCAGTAATCTGTTCATGACGTATACTTGGACATACTCTAGGATATTCTACTTATCGATTGATTGGATTGGAAAGTATCAGGAGCACTCAATGAGTCTGAAAGCAGCTGGGCTTCCTTCCATCAGCTTCAAAGTTAATCAAACTTTCAAACGAACATACAAAGTGGATCATCTCATGTGCTGTCAATCGCATGAAAACCGCTGCCCTTAAAAGTAGTCTCAGTTGAAAAGGCAAGGCAAGTTAATCACGCTTCAAGAACTAGAAGAAGGGCAAAGTTTACCATGAAACTGCTCGCTTCTACTTCGTCCTGTCGTAAGTCCACATCATCCCCCAGTGAGACCTTTTTTTTTAAGAAAACGCACTCATGTGTTGTAAATATATACCTACGTAAGAACCTTAGATTTTAGGACAAAGCAGAACGCTTGTCTCGTTTGTTCCAAGTATCATGATCCTATGCATTACAGTTCGCGATATACTTTCAGAGGAACTTTTCAAGGATATTTGCTAGTTCTCAAAAAAAAAAAAATCAAAATCCTTGTTCATACTGCGTAATAACGAAAACGCACCTATCGACAGGATAAAATACAAAAAAAACAGCTACGACGGCAAGCTGGAGCCTTGCAAAACTTTCAAGCTAAAGTTGTTCTCAATTCGAAGAAGTTTTAAAAACACGTGATGGCATTTTGTGTATTGATGGAAGTCCTGGGGCTCCAGCGTTATCCGAATGATTTGGGAGTCCGTTCGCCAATAGACGCTACGGAATGGTGCGGAGCAAAGAAAACGGAGCCTTATTTAAGACGAAGAACCGGTTGCGTAAGGAATTGACTAAATGAAAATCGGTTTTACAGGGATTTCGTCCAGATGTAGGTGCGTAGGTTTCGATATGGTGTTGTAATTTGTTTGACGTCTTGCCTGTTTCAGCTTCTTTCAGTTGGTCGAAAACTTTTGGTTCTTTCTTCTCGTGCTCGAAATCGTCACACGCGTTATTTTTCTGATGTTATAAATGATTGAGAGTCTTGTCTTAATTTTCCAGGATTCAATTCGTGCGGATCGAAATTGACATCAAACGAAAGTTTTTTTGGTCCTGATTTTTATTTCACCGAGGTCGAATATCCTAAAGGTATTAGATAAATTGTACTTTTAGTTGATCCGTTGTGGACAGATGATTTCACGATAAAAGAAAGAACCAATTAAACTTTACCGCATCTGATCTTAAACTGAAATTAGAGTTCTGAACGGCAATTCATGTTCCTAAATTAATCAATTTCCAGCTAAGCTTCCAATACGATACGATAAGTTCCACACCTTCAAGCCTAAGCAGCCGGAAATCTGAAGTTTTGATTTTTTTTTGTGAATACTACCAACACAGTTTCGAAAATTTCAGAGTACTGATTCCAAAATGATCGTTTGCGTATCCAGAAATTTTTCCTTGATGAGTACTACAATGTCGTCCCCAAACGCAACAACCCTTATCCCCTGATTTTCAATAGAACCCCGTTTACTACGAAGAAACAAAAAATTTTGGAAATTTTTTAATTATTTAGGTTGTCTCTGGTATAAATTTAGTAGACTTTTTAGAAACGTAATAGATCAAGTTTACTGTATTATCTCTACTACAATTATAGCAAGTACGCATACCAAGTGAACGTCCTCTCAATTCTAAGGTGGAGCCACAGCTAACTTGCATAGGTGATCCTTGAACTCTTTCTACGCCTTTTGACTCAGGAAATAATTATGGGTCTTCACGTCCTGGATTCGTCCCGTTCGCTGATAAATCCAAACTACGCCATTGCTTCCACCGAAATAAAACATTATATTGTGTTTTGTATCTATACTGTCCAATTTTCCTAAGTTATTTAATGTTTTTTATTAATTTTTTTGAAATTTTTGTTGAGCCGTATACGAACATAAACTTTAACTTTTAAAATTTAGGTCACGTTCACGCTAATATTCTGCATGAATTATTGTGCAATAGTCAATTTTTAAAGTTCCCACAACGGTTGCCGACGAGCTGGCATATAGAGCTGTGGAGAGATGTTTTGCGGACCATGCCAAAAACACTCTGCACAAACTTCGAGCAAAGTGCATACAGAACACACATGCTGCAACTGCCGCAGCAAATCAACGGCACCGAGCGGTGGCAACCAGCCACAGGCAGCAACATCCGTTGCAGCATAGTGCTGCTAATGCTGTTATGACACTGGCTATTTTCCTCGCTAGAAAAAAGTACAATAATAGCCAATCGTGCGACAAGGCGAACAATTATAAAAGAAAGAGATACCGCTCTTTCCGACGCTAGCGGCATCTAGTAAACGAAATTAACAACTGGTTTGTTAAGAAAAATACCGGTTCTGGTGCGTTTCATAACATCACATGGCACTTTCTATAATTTACACGTACCGAACTGTCAAAAGCAAGTCTGTAGTCCCAAAAACAAGTCTAGCCGCCAGTGGATTTTTCTTGGATTAACTGCTAGAATGTTGCGAAACACTGCTCGAATGCGCTTTGTTGCCGCTTTTTTTTGACAGTTATGGATTGTTTTTTGACAGTTACTCATAGTTTTGCTGTTCGGACTGTCTCTCTCACAGCAATGTCTAAATTGTATGTTAAAGTCTCTATCCCTCTCTATTTGGATTTTCTAGCCGCTTTAAAGCCGCAAAAATAGCCAGCGTCATAACAGCATAATGCTGTCATGATGCTGTTATGACACTGGCTAGTTCTAAAGTGCAATAAAAGTCAATCGTGCGACAAGGCGAACAATATTGCGAGAAAGAGATTACCGATAAAAAAAACACCCTTGCTGATGCTACCGGCATCTAGTAGACGAAATCAACAACTGATTTATTATGAAAAATACTGATTTTGGAGCGTTTCATAACATAACATGACACTTTCCATAATTTATACACAACGAACTGTCAAAAACAAGTGTGTAGCGGCAGGAAAATCTAGCCGCCAGTGGATTTTTCTTGGATTTACTGCTAGAATGTTGCGAAACACTGCTCGAATGCACTTTGTTGCCGCTTTTTATTGTCAGCTACTCACTTTTTAGCTGTTCGGACTGTCTCTCTCACACCAATGTATAAATTGTATGTTAAAGTCTCTATCCCTCTCCATTTGGATTTTCTAGCCACTTTAAAGCCGCTAAAATAGCCAGTGTCATAACAGCATGACACTGGCTATTTTTCGGCTGGAAAAAAGTGCAAGCGTTCGACGCTTGCGGCATCTAGTGAACGAAATTGATATCTGAATTTGAATGAAAAACGGTTTTTGCGCATTTTATAACATAAAATCATACTTTTTATAAATTACATAAACACGAACAGTCAAAAACAAGTGTATAACCGCTGAAAAATAGAGTACGTAGTGTTTTTTTTGAATGCACTGCTAAAATGTTGCGAAACAGTACATGAATGCGATATGTTGCGGATTTTACTTTATAATTTTTTAATAATAAAATATTGTGATCGACCTGAAATTTAAAAAAAAATTTTCAACCCTGAAATTTTGCATTTTCACGTTTTAGGACTAGTAAACCCAAAAAAAGCAAAATGTCCGTCTGTCTATTAAGTTGAAATTTTTTATGGTGAGTAGATTAGGAAAACCCCTACGATTGAAATCTTTTGGGTGGGTGGGGGTGTGAAGGGGGGAGCGTTTTAGACGAAAAATTTTGGTTTCTAGATCTCAGGAACTGCTTATGGTAGGAGGCTGAAACTTGGAAATTATGTAGTACTATAATAGTGGACCCATTTGGAAAAAAATTGGCGGTAAGGGTTATGGGGTGTGGGAGTGGGGGGAAAAACAATGTGTCCGAAACGTTTGAAAGCTGGGATTGAAGCATTCTAAAATCCATATCTCCTGAACCGTTCATCTCAAAAGAGTGAAACTTTGTAGTTATTTTAAGGGATACTAGAAGATTAGACAACGACTCAAATTTTTAAGAGGGGAAGTGGGGTGTAGGGTGGGGGTGTAGGGTTGGGGGGTAAAAAACTTTAGATTACAATATCTGCCGAACCAATTGTGCCAGGAAGATAAAATTTGGTTTCTGTATATGAGATCACAAGTGGAGTCTACTGAATTTTGAGAGGGGAGGTGGAGTTTGAAAGTGGGTGGATAGCCATTTTTCAAAAAATTTAATTTTTTTAAATTAATTAGTGAGTTCCATAAATTAAGTTGGCACATTTTTACAGAATTTTTGTATGGCAACTACATGAAGGACTTACGGGATATTTTTCATATTAATACCTTCAGCTGCGACTATTATAAAATCAACGTATACAAAATTTCAATGTCGTAAATTAAAGCGTTCTAAAGTTATCGTTCAATATTGGTAAACACGTGTTTTAAGAACTACCCGAAGGAGTTGATGGATTGCACTAATTAATGAACTCAGTCTTGCTTTTGATATAAAACTAATTCCTGTAAAATTTTGAATCCCTGCTTTAACTTGTACTAGAGTTATAGTGGATTCTGTAACTTGTATACATTTTTGAAGGACTTTTGTAGGCTGCTACACGAAGAACTCTTTCGATTTGCATCATATTCGGAACTTTAGTTTCAAACATGGTAAACTTTAAGTATTCAAAATTTCAAGCTCCTAACTTGAAGCATTCGAGCAATAATTGTGAATACGTGTTTTAAGGACTCTTGTATGGGAGGTACCCGAAGGAGTGGAAGGATATAGCCCATTAACGAACTTAGCCTTACTTTTTCCATTTTACAGGTGGTGACCAACGCGTTCTTGAGTTATCGTGCAAACGGACGGACGGATGGACGGACAGCAAACGGATTTGGGGTTTTTGGCCAAAACTAAACACAAAATAATATATAACTTTTTTTCGTCTGAGGCTCGGTTCTATGCGTTACAAACTTTTCGGGCTGGATTAAACTTATAATACTCTATATGATTTCATCTAGAGTATAAAAAAATTTTTGATATGGGTAGCACGATCCGGGGGTGGTTTTTCATATCTCAGAAACGGCGTATGCTAGAAAGTTGAAAGTAATTGGAGTAATTAAAGAAAAAAAAAGTTCAAAATTTTATTGATGTACAGAGCTGGAGTAAAAAAAATTTCGTGAAAACAGTTTTTTCCCAACATTTTCATGAATTTTGTTATATCTGTTCTATGCGACTGGTAACCTAAAGAATAACCAGGAGCCTATTTGGAACGTTATTTTTAAGGTTATCAGTCGCATAGTAACCTACACCGCATCTCAGTATTAAACACGTTTCGGACTTCTACCCAAAAAATAATAAAGTTGCGCCCAGACTGTTATTATTATTATTTAATAATAAGGAAGGCAGCTTTCGCTGATACACCTGATATCAGAAAGTACAATATTACTACAATTATTGTGTTATTCAAAACAAAAACAAAAAAATTTAATAAACAAAGTAGAATGTATATAACTAAAGTTAGTGCAAGAATAGAAGTATAGAAATTAATAATGAAGAAAAAAAACCTATGGGTCAATAAACTCTATTATAATGGATCGTATTGAGATTGTGAATTGTTTTGAAATTGTTTTGGAATCTTTATGCTTTCAGTTCATTTTATAAGTAGCAAAATTGTAACTATTATTTTTTATGTACTTTTAAGTATTACTATGCGCGGATTTAATGAAATTTTGGTAAATTAGAGTCATAAGATTGGTATTGCTTAATTATTTAAATTATGAATTATAAAGTTTTTATTCTTGTGCTAATAGCTTAATTGCTTTTATCGATTGAATCATTTTATTTTGTTTAATTAACCATAATGTTATTCACTACTTTGTTATGAAGTATATTGTCATTATACCTATACAGTATGTTATGTAGATTTTGAATTCAGGCTCCTCACCCCTAATACGAAATTCATATATTTCAAAAGGGGGAGTAGTGCTATTACCAACATTGTACACTTTATAAGATAAAAATTATAGCATTAATAAAAATAAAAAAAAAGTAAAAAAAAAATTTAAATTGAATAAAATAAAGATATTAAGTTAGGAGTACAAAATAAAAGTTAATTCTTCATTCAGCCAAAATTGAAATGCCTATCCACTTTAATTTTAAAATCCAACACTGAAGTAGCGCCAATAACGTCCACGGGAAGAGAATTCCAGCTATCAGCTCCTCTGTTTGGTAGAAAGTTCTGAAAAAGGGTTCATGCTCGTGCTCACTATACATTTGCTCAGTTTGTCGAAATGTCCTCTAAGGTGAGGATTCCTGTTGCGCGTGAATAGATTCTATAGTTCAGGGCAGCTGAAATGAACGTTTAAAATTTTGAAGATCTCTATAAGGTCACCTCTCATTCGTCGTTGCTCAAAAGTTGGAAGTCGTAAGCGTGCCAGCCTGTCCGTATATAGAATAGGTTTTTCAGTTCTTGCGGAAGCTTCGTTGCACGACGCTGTACTTTCTCCAGTAAGTCAATTTCCTTACGAAAGTAGAGCTCCAGATTTGGAATCCGAACTCGAGAAGAGGCCTTACGTAAGTTTTGTAAATTTTAATGAAAACCTGACAAGTGATAAAAGTGAAAGTTTTTCGTATCAAGTATATTAACGAATTGGCTTTTTTTGAAATATTGATAACATGCTGTTCCCATTTTAGTTCTGATGTCACTGTGATTCCAAGGTCGCAAATTTTGTTGGTGGATATTACTTCCGTACCGTTAAGACTATACGTGGTCCGAGGATTATTTGGTCCGACATGCAAGACTGAATACTTTGCTTTGTTCAGCGATATACATCATTTTTTGACCATTCATATATTTTGTTCAAGTCACCCTGCAGAGTTAAATTCCCAAGCAGCGAATTTCCAAAAAGTTTCGTATCATCAGCGAACAATCATGAGCTGGATGCTAAGATGTTATGTATTTCAGCGGTATAAATTATAAAAAGAAGTGGCCTTAAAACTGAACCCTAAGGCACACCACTAAGTACTTCATACGAACTTGAACATGAATCGCCGATTCGAACTTGAAAATATCGATCTGTGATGAATTCTTTAATCCAATCCAAAAGGTGTCCACGGATGCCATAGTGGTCAAGCTTATTATAGGAGTCTTTTGAAGGGAACTCTGTCGAAGGCCTTTTCAAAATCTAGGTAAACTACATCAGTTGGTTGTTTTTCATCAAAGGCCCGCATCCAATCATTCGTAGATGTTAGAAGATTCAATACTACTAATCTTCCGGAACAAAAGCCAGCAGATTTTTTTTTGGCTCTTGGCAGATTTTTTTGGCTGTTTGGCAAATTTTGGCGGTTGGGACTGTCTCTCTCACACCAATGTCTAAATTATATGTTTAGCTATCTATCTCTCTTTATTTGGATTTTATAGCCGCTCTTCAGCTTCAAAAATAGCTAGTGTCATAACAGCATAAGCGATGGTGCAATCAATGCTGATCATAACATTGGTGATCCCGACAGCTTCACAAAATCTGATCGTGGAGGACGAGAAATCGAAGTGGCAACCAATCGTGCTCCGGCCAGTCAAGCGTTCAGGCGTAATTAATGGCGGTTGCATCTTCCGCCCAAGCTCACAGAGCCGCAAAAGCGACAGCGTTGATAGTCGTTGCAATGGACGAAAGTCGACAGTAGCAACTATACCATCGTAGCTAAAGACAACGATGAATGCCATCGCAACTAGTCAACACGCTCTTCAACGGAGCTACCGCACATGTAGCTTGCTATATGCTACACGATTTAATTTTTTAATTGCAAATTTTCCCTGGAATTTCAATCGTTCTTCAACATTGGGAAAATCAAGAGCTCATGACATCAAAAGCGACCAACATCATTTTCAACTTAAAAGAAAAGTCCATTTCAAAAAGAGAACCTGAAAACGGAAAAGTAATTAAGAAAATTGCAATCTCCAGATTGTGATTAGAAATGCGCATTTGAAACAGTTTTTTCCACCCCGGGGCAGTAATGGAAGATGTTAACTTTTCCACCCTACTGAATATTTTCCACCCACTAAGGTCGATGGTATTTTATATCAAAAGCGCAATTTTCCTTTCCTGCCATAGTGCCGTCATCGTCCCTCCGCTACTAAACATCCGGTATAACGAGGTTCCAGCCACGAGAAAACTTTAAAAGCCCACCTAAATCAAAATTCCCAACGAAATGCGGGTGGTATGATGGTTGCCGGGTGGTATGTCGAAGGTACACCCCTATCCCAGGACGAGAGCCAGGATCCTGTTTGTACCACTCCATCTAGTTGTAGTATGCCCAAACTCTGTAGTATCCTATAGCGAGTTAAGTATGAACGAAAGTATAGGAAAGCACTTTCGTTTCGTACACGGGCATAGAGAGCAACTTTTTGCAATAGGTAGATATAGAGCAGCCCTGTAGGATGTTTTCCCAGTGGATACGGCAACGGTAACGGCATCAAGCGGGATAGAACTTTTTCGGGACCATCATCTACGAATAGTATACCTAACTACCTACTCACCTACACCTGTATTTACTTCTTTTCCGGCATGTATTAGTTGAACTGTGTGCATATAATGAAAACTCGGTAACGTAACTGCTTCGCTTCGATTCTCGACCGGGTGGGTACATAGGTGTAATTTATTGATTTACATTACGCTGTGGAGAGTGCCTACAGCATCCAAGGAACAGTAGCAGCAGAACAGCAGCGCGGTGGGTATATTAGGAGTAGGAAAACCGGTGAAAGTAACGTACGCAATACCGAAAACAAGGAGTCGGAGCTGTATACAGTAACAGAGGCAGTAGTAGCAGCAACAACAATAACAAAATGATGAAAATCAACAACAACAACTAGGAAATCTCCTGCGTGGGGGTGTAATTAGAGCACCGGAGCTGACTCGAGTTTAAAACCCAAAATTAAATTCATTGTGAGCCGCATCTCTGATCTAATTAACGAAAATTCACCCACACGGGGGTAGAGAGCCAAAAACAGAAAATTATACAATAACAAAACAGGCCACCTACAACGTACTACTCATTGTTGTTTTTGTTGTATATCGCTCTGACAAAGTGTTTATAAAGCTCAAAAGGACCAACATAGTTGATGACTTTATGAATGTGTCTGTAACAGAAAGTAGCAACATCGTACCTACAGGTTGCTGTTAGATTTCGAAGAAGGACCTTAAAGATATTCCTGGCATTTGCCAGGATTTTATCCTTAAATTTATTTCTAATACGATCCCGTCCAATAGCGTTGGTATTCAGTAGCATATTTTTAGAGATTTTTCTATTGTAAAATAAGGCAAAAGTCTAAGTTTTGAATAAGATTTAATAAAATCGAAACGCATTTTCAACACAACGTCTGGCTTGGTTTAATCGGTAATTAAATGTGTTCATTGAAAAGTGGTTGACAAAGTTTTTGGTATAAAAATATGGTTTTATTATGGGCTCGAACAGAGCGAATGCAGCATCCATTGATACCACATCTGCAAAGGAAAATGCAAGGCATCAAAATGGTATTTTTTATAGTAGAATTATTTCTTAATATACCCAATAAATCACAAATCTAACGATATGATACGAGGGGACAACTAATTTCAAATATTTCAATGGAAAAGTAGTAATAAAATTTCGAATATAAATATTCTTAATCAATTTGATTTAACAAAACAAACACTTCTGATAGGGAGGTATGTAAGTGCCCAATATTGAATTTAAGCACCGAAAGAAAAATCATTGTTTGAATCAAGTATGATACATTGTTAACCAACAATTAGTCTAAAATGTTCATATCAAATACAAACATTGTTAAACTGAATAAGGTTACGTATTTAAATCAACTAATGAAGCATTGTTAATTGCAAAATTTTTAAATATCATGAAAATTGAGTAATTTGAACGTATACGTGATTCTTTCAAATACGATTTTGTTTTACATTAAACATTTCATTATCAGAATAATTGTTAAGCAACAAGAAATATGTTAAGTTGAATATTACTCCTGTTTACCACGTTTCATCTTGATCTAACACGAAAATTATCAACTGAATACAAACATTGTAAGCATACAATAATAAAATATTTGAAAATGACAATTTTCTGTGTTTGACCAAGCAATGTTCATTGTATGCTAAACGACAAAAACATCATAAGTCAGAAACATTTTCATTCAATTGTCTACAATTGTAGTTAAAAGAAGTTAATTTTGAATTGATAATTAAAATTTATGTAAAAAATTTGGGTTGTTAATATACATTAACTTCGAAGGTGAGTGAATTTATGTTTCAATAGTTTTTTTGGTTAATGTGTACTATATTGCTGGAGTCTCATTGGTTTATCACAATTTAGTTTCAATGAGTTCCATAGTTTGTACTCAAACGAGCAACATTGTCTTATCGCGAGCTGGGATGAGTGTTGCTAAACACTTTTCACAGGAAAAATTTCTCGAAAGGTATTCACTTTCTTTTGATCGTCTTTGGTCACAATAACTTTTTAAAAAAATGTTAGGACCAAAGGACGTTATTATATGTAACTTGCTGCACGGTATAGTTCCACCTTCACTACGACTATAGACTTCAGCTGCAGATGGATCCAGGAACAACCAATTCTACAAAGCTACTATGAAGGACTCAGAACAGTCGTTAATTTCGTCGTAATTGAATCGATGATTTAAAATTGGACCGACTCTCTATGAGATTCAGGTTTGAGTTTACAGCCAACTATTTTGTTTCACATGTAATGAAAATGGTCGGACCATTAACATATATTCGGGCATTTTGATTTAAATTAAAATATAAAGTTCTTAAAAGTTATTGCAAAAACATTGATTCTTGTAAAAATTTGACTCTTCCTTATGGCATAAAATTCAGTTTAATGTTTTGAATTGAGAATTGTTTCTAAAGAAGGAGTTTCGCCAACAATTTTGAAAATGCCTTCATCTGACAGAATACTTAACACGGATATTTCGTGTTGAGGTTGGTTTGGTTACCTCTGTCACTGATATTTGAATATTCATTGTATTCGGAGCAGGTTAGAAAATTTATATACAAAATAACAACAACATTGTTGTTTTCATGATTCTTTATAACTTTTTGCCATAGTTAGTAGGCTAGATAAGAGAATTTATCGCGAATAGCTGCCCCAATGAGCTTAGTTGGGCAGCTATTCCGGCTAAAATCTATATTCTAGCCTACTATCTACAGGGAAAGCAATAAAAAAATAACTAAAACAGTAATATTCTTGGTGTTTTCAATACAAATTTTAATAACTACTCTGATCTGGATAAATGCGCAAAAAACACACATATTATATTTTAATTCGTATTTGAAATCAATTTGATGGGTTTGCTATTAATTTATATTCAAACCCTAATAGCGTTTATAAAGTTTTTTCAAGTTCCTCGAAAAATTGCATTAATAGAATATAGATGTAATATAAATTAAAATTTAATATACTTTAAAATAATGTATACATAAACATTATCACTATGTATCTATGTGCAATTATATAATTTGGTAATAAAAATAATTTAAGGGGAGTTATGTATTTTACTCAATTTTTCTGGAAACTACAGGGCAGACTTTATCAGTATTCGACATAACATATATTATATTTTATGTAATAAATTATTTATCTTTAAAATTTAGTGCAATCGATATTAAGGTAACAACACAAATTGTTGGCCTATCATGTTTAAAGGAGGAAAAATGGAACTGTTTAACGAAAAATATTTGTGCTTAAAGTACCACTGCATAATATTTCAGGAATCATTAACGTGTTTCACTACCATTGATCATGATAATTGAAGCACAGAAATATTTTATTTATTTTGAATATTGATACTTGTACTCAAATATGAACATGATCATTTAAACACAAAATTGGCAACGAAATTGTTGAATCAGATAATGATAGTTGTAACGTTTTGAAACAATAATTAACTATTGAACCATATTTGAATTAACAACGTTGCTTATTTGACGCAAAATCAAATAAGGTTTGTATTTGATTTTACCAATGAATTTCTTTCGGTGAGGCATTTAAGATTTGGATAGAGAACGAATAAAGAAAGTTTTAAGTTCAATACGATCCTATTGGAACGGCAGCATTGATTTGGCACATCATATGTATGGGTAATCCAGTATATCTTAATAGTTTTGTCGAAATCACTAGATTTCTGCAAATCCAGTTTGAAATCTTGTGTAGTAACTTAGTTATGAAATAATTAAGAGTATTTTCAGTAACTACTACTACTCCACATATTAATTTTTTGAATACTGATTAACATCCAAAGATTTAAAACTCGATTTGGCGAAATCTCAAGATTTCGATAAGATTCTATTAAATTCCCAAATTTCAATGAATTTGAGATCTAATCGTGTAAAAAGGGTAGTTTAAAAGCTAATCAAAGCAACCTGAACAGTATGGTAGGAACATTTTTTTCGGAATAATTTTTATTTTTTTAACGACCTTATCTGATCGGGATAAAATTTAAAACATATAGTTTTTACACTAATTAGGACCATTACAGGGGGTGGAATCGAAAAAAAAATCTTTGGGGACAGATTCACCATACAAATAAAAGCCACCCTAGTGTACAGTCCTGAAATTGTGTTTCATTCATCACAATTACGTGTACAAAATATTAGGTGTGTTTTTTTGCGCACTTATCCAGAACAGAGTAGGTTAGAAAACAACATTGCTGTTTTTATGATTCTTTATAACTTTTTTCCATAGATAGTAGGGTAGGTTAGAGAATTTATCGCGAATAGCTGCCCCAGTGAGCTTACTGAGGCAGCTATTCCTGTTAAAATTTATATTCTAGCCTACTATCTACAGGGAAAAGCAATAAAAAACAACAAAAACAACAATATTCATGGTGTTTTCAATGTAAATTTTAATCACTACTCTGATCTGGATAAATGCGCAAAAAAACACACCTATTAAAATATTTGAAATTACTAGTTTTAAAAAAATCTTACAAAGTAAATTAAAAAATTTAACATCATAGTCATGATCAAACACGCTTTTCGAGATTTCAAAATCTACTTGCCAAAATCTTGCGATGTAAATCAGCTATAAGGGAGTGCTCGTGAAGTTATTATAATTGAAAATAGTATTACAGATTTTTCGAGATTTTTTGTGAAGTTATTATAATTTAAAATAGTATTAGAGAATTTTCGGGCTTTTCTTTAAGTTTTGAATAATGAGAGTAGGCTAGGTAAAGGTATAGTGGCAGTCATCTAAACTCAATAAGGAGACTAAGGCCCATTATTAGTTTACCTAAACAATATTTGCTCAAATTCTTTTTGATTCCACCATAGGTATAGTGTCAGTAAAAATCAAAAATCAATGTAAATGGTTTGACAAAATTAAAGATATTAGACGATATTTTAGCAGCTCCCCCTTCTGCAGCACTCAAAAAATTTACCTTGACATATACCATATACCATAGCTTTAACACGGTCACTATGTTTTTTTCTGGGTCTTCCCCTGTAGGAAAAAAACCAACTAGTTTACTGAAAAAAGAAAGTAGCTCTAATTCTAGTGAAGACGCAAATAGTTCCAGTTCAGGAACAAGTGAGAAACCAGTTCAAATGCAATGCTGATAACACATTGATATATTTCGGAGAAGTCCCGTATTTTTATATTTTCTGTTACGCGTCAGAGAATTTATTCAAAGCGTGGCTTTTTTTCCCAAAACATTAAAGTGTTCATAAAAAAGCCTTTAAAAATTGTGCAATGATTTCATTAGGAGAAAAAAGTAAATAAATGAAGTACTCAAAACCAATATTAACCTATGTATTTCAATTTATTTTGTGTACTATCAGAAAAAATTAATAATCACTACTTAAAATCTGCCAACAGACTGGGCGTAACTTTATTATTTTTTGTGTGAAAGACAGAAACGTGTTTTATGCTAAGGTGCGATGTAGGTTACTATGCGACTGATAATAAAAACATACTGCAGTCACGATCGGCTGCAAGCCAATCGTATAATACTCTAGATGAATACTGAACTCCGATTTATATTGTAGTTGGGGATAAAGTAGAATTACGTGTGTGCATGTTGTATGTCCTTTATTAAGGACTGCCATTAGATTGCTACTCAAAACTAAAAGACAATATTCAGTGTTTAATTTCATACCTTGAACTGGTTAAGTCATCGAAAAAAATGTCCTTTTTGAAGAACTTTCACATGGGCGGTGCAGGAAGGATCCACTCGATTTCTTACATATTTATCCTTTTTCTTGGAACCATTTAAAAATTAATGTGTACAGAATTTCAAATTCGTAGCTTGAAGCGTTCAAAAGTTATCGAAAAATATTGTTGAACACGTGTTTTAAGGATATTTTGTATGGCAGCTACCAGAAGGAGTAAAAGGATTTCGCTGATTAGTAAAGTCAAACTTCCTTTTCACTCAAAACTAACTTGTACAAAATTCCGAATTTGTAGCTAAAAGATTACTTGAGTTATAGTGAGTTTCGTAAATTAAGTGAATTCATTTTGACAGGATATTTGTATGGCAGCTACACGAAGGACTAACAGGATTTTCTTCATAATCATATGTTTAACTCCAACTATTGGAAAAATAACACATACAAAATTTCAATGTCGTAGCTTAAACCCGTCTGAAGTTATCGACCAATATTCTTGAACACGTGTTTTAAGGACATTTTGTATGGCAGCTACTCGAAGGAGTAGGACGATTTTGCCCGTTAACGAACTTAGCCTTACAAATTCAACCAAACATCCAGATTCAAAATTTCAAGTTCCTAGGTGAAGGCGTTCTTGAGTTATCGTGTTCACGGGCAGACGGACGGACGGACGGACGTCAGGCGGATTTGAGGTTTTTGGGTACAAATAAACAAAAAATAATATATAACTTTTTTTCGTCCGAGGCTTGGTTCTATGCGTTACAAGCTTTTGGGCTGGATTAAACTTATAATACTCTATATGATTTCATCTAGAGTATAAAAATAACGTTCCAAATAGCATCATGTTTATTCTTTGGGTTGTTTAAGGCTACTATCTCCACTTCGTCAGCTGTCGTAAAACTAGTCAAGTTAAGCCTAGACTCCTAGACCAAAATTTACAGGAATTTCCTAGGCTAGACGTCATAAGCTGTTATAGGAAGACGTTGACATCGACAAAGCTGCCTATTAGAGCAGATCTTCAAAGCATAAGCTCAATGCTGTTGTAATGGGAGTGATACTTTTGCTGATATTAACCAACCACAGTATAACAAATGAGTACAAATTTTACTACCAAGTTGAATGGTATAAATAAAGTATGATTTGACTAGAAAATTATATTGTTTCATATTATAACACTACTATGCATCACAAAATTATTTGTACCATGGAAAAAAATCTCTATCTTTAAGTTTAGCCATGTTTAAAGTGCGCTTAATAGCTTTTGGGAAAAATATGTTTGGAGGAAAAGGAAGCGACTAATGTCCTTAAAATACCCAATAATAAAGTTAACGCAATTTATTTAAAGCAAAGGAATTAAAAGCAAAAAACCTTTTAACAAAATTATTTGTACCATTGAAATTTATTCACAAAATTATTTGTACCCCATGGCAACACTATTATTTCTGAGAAAATATGGGACAACCTTTAGTTTTTTCAACTGAAATCAGTAAGGTATTAACTTTTCAATTGTTTTTCGTGCTTAATACAAGTGCGACGATTAAATGTTGTGTGAAAATTCCGAAAGTGCGAGAGCTGGCATTCGAGGATAAAGTATATATCATTAGTCAGTACAGAGCCGGGATTACTTTGACTAATATAGCAAAACAATTTAAGTGTCATAGAAATACCGTTTTGTATCAAGTTCGGAAATTAAATAATACAAAAACTTTGAAAACGGCACCCGGTAGGGGCAGAAAGCGTGTTACATCCAATAGAGAAGATCGGGAAATGGTTGGAGCGGTGACTAAAGATGACTCAATTCCAATTAAAATATTGCTTCAAAATGTTAACTTGCACCGTGAACACAAAATAAGTCATATGAAGATTCGACGGAGGTTGGAGGAAGCGAATAAAAAATGTTATGTAAAAAGGAAGATACACTTTATATCGGAACAAAAAAAAGTTCGCAGACTGGAATTTGCAAAAGAATATATTGATAAGCCCTTAGACTTCTGGAAAACCATTCTGTGGACAGATGGGTCAGCATTTTCGTTAGATGGATCATATGGCAAAGAATATTATCGTCCTACCTTAAGAAAAAAGCAACAGCGAAACATTCCGTTTCGCCTGCACAATGAGGGAACAATAATGGTTTGGGCTGTATGGCATACAATAGTATAGGAAAACTGGTCGAACTAAAAGGAAAAGTTATCCAGTTCGTTTATTTCGCAACTGTTAATGATAACGTCTTCCAGTCAGCAAAGGCCTTGATTGGGGAGGACTTCATACTGCAGCAAGATAATGCTCCTATCCACAAAGCTCTTCAAATTACTTTATTTTTTAACAAAATTCAACAAGAGCTTCTACCTTGGCCCCCTCAGAGCCCGGATTTGAATGTGATTGAGAACCTTTGGCATTACGTAAAGCAACAAATCAAACATGAAATCGGAAAATCGCAACGAGCTGCCTGGAATGAAATAATTGAAATTTGGAATAATATTCCCAAAGATATAACGATGAATTTAGTGGAATCAGTTCCAAGGCGACTGCAGGCAGTAATAAATGCAAAGGGAGGCAGCACCTCATATTAAATGTCGAAAAAGAATGATTTTTTCTTTTTATTTCTGGTATTTTCCAGTATTATTATATGAAGTACAAATAATTTTGTGAATAAATTTCAATGGTACAAATAATTTTGTTAAAATGTTTTTTGCTTTTAATTCCTTTGCTTTAAATAAATTGCGTTGACTTTGTTATTTGGTATTTTAAAGACATTAGTCGCTTCCTTTCCCTCCAAATGTATTTTTTCCAAAAGCTGTTAAGCGCACTTTAAACATGGCTTAACTTGATGATTGGGATTTTTTTCCATGGTACAAATAATTTTGTGATGCATAGTATATAGTACCCTCATTTGCATCTCTCCGAAAAGCACGTCCATGGGTCAAGCGGTTAGTTAAGGTAAGAATTGTTATTTGAGGACGATGTGGCATTCCAAATTTGATTCGCGATTGATATATAAAGAATCGCGACTTGTAGAGGATTTCAACCAGATTTACTCGAGATCAACACACTTTTCCTACTTGGGTTGATTTTTTTCGAAAGGTTGTACTAAAATTTTGTAATTATTCAGCAAAGAACTACTTGTCCGGAAATTCGTAGCTACCCACCAGTTCCCCTTTTTTATTTTCCTTTTTTGTATTGGGCATTTTTTTATGTCGATATACTGTAGGTATAAAACCAACCCGCATTGAAATCGAACTGGTTTCAACTGTATAGTTCACAATCTGTAATACTGAAGCAGTACGCATGTTCAGTACTGAACAAATTAAATTTAGCTTAATTTAATCAGAACTAGAAATGTTCCGCTGGGGGACGGCCTCTTTTAGTACAAGTATGAGAAAATAGTTTCGCTAGAATCCCGGTTGAGTACCGATACGTTGTACGGGTAAATCGAGTTGGTAAAAAAATCAAATTCAATGTTTCAATTATCCCAGTAGTCCCTAAAATATGCTCGAAAAAAGTACCTCAATCACCGCCGGAGGTACCCCAATTAAAAACGAAATCTGCCCATAGTCTGAGCCGAATTTTTATAACTCATGATTAACAGACGTTGGAAACCAGAGTTTCTTTCTTCAAGTTCTGTCACAAATTGATTAAAACTACAGTAGATGCCGCTTATAGTAATCGCGGATAATGTTATAAGCCGCATTTTGTTATCAAAACAAGTTAGTTCCATTTTCCACAAACGAAATTCATCGCTTATTGGAATAAAAATTCGTTTCGAGCAATCTATATTCGAGCGTAGGAAAATAAATGAGAAAAATTTTCCCCTTCGTTATTGCTTATGGCCGGTCCCAAAGTGATTACAATAAGCGGCATGCACTGTTATAATAAATACAAATCGCTTTATTCAATTAAATTATTACACTATGTTAATGTTAATTGACTTTATCCTTTATTGGTACACTTCCGCAGCCCAAAGTACTAGAGACTAAACACCCTCTCAGCTCATTGAACTGGAAAAAATTCACCATATCATTGGTAATTGTTCCTGGTTTCATTTACTACACGATCGTTATTATCAATGAAAATCACTTTACACATCAGTTTCCAGTGAAACTGACCGTCCATATTTTTTCATAGTAGAAAACAGATCTCGTGTACAAGCCATGCTATATCTATACGCGATATGTGTTGAGCCGAGAGATTTTCAGCATATTTAGTGGTGGTGTGTAGAATGTGCAAGAAGTATGTTTTTTTTTTTTTTAACGAGAAGTAAAAGCATCGAAAGCCTAAGTCAGTGCGGGACTTTAACCCGCTAAACATCTCCTCAGTCGTACGGATGGATCCTCCCGGAACCACCGTTAGGTATTGCGTCGGGAGGCCGTCATAGCAAGAAGTATGTAGAATATGCAATAGGTGTATAGATCTTTCTATGCTATTCTCATTCGATAGCGGAATGATATAGTTTTTTTCGATGTCATTGATAAGTGGTTCGGACTGCCAGGGTATGCATATTACAGTATGCTCTTCTTTTATGTTTACATTTATGGAAATCTCGAAAATTGGGTGATATTACGAAATTCCAACTACATTTTAAGAGGACAAAACCTTTTAATTACCGTAAACAAAATGTTTGTTTACCAACAAAAGGTTTTTGTAATGTAGCGCAATTATTTTCTGATCCAAAACAAATTTTTCTCACTCGAAGCGAAATCGATTAAATTGTTTTACACACCGAAAAATTGGTAATGCTTATCACACACAAATCCTTAAAAAAAAAACAAATTCAAGCAACGAATGCAGCACTTTCCTTCGAGGTCATCCTGAAAAATGCTTATCTCCTCTCATCTAACCACCTCCGCCCACCCTCATCCTCCCAAGTATTCCCGAAATCAACATAATCTTCGCCCATTTCAAGCACTCAAAATCCTCATCCTGTCAAATCCTTGCCGTTTCCATGCGTCAGTCCTTTTATCAAATTTCCTACGGTTCAGGCATGCACACAACCCATACATCAACGCGTTTAGATCCAGGGCACTTTCACTTTTGCACCATTCAACTTCTCCCCTTCTCCGTGCTTGTGCTGCTTCCCGGGTTTTATTTGTCCGTTTCCTATCCCCACCAAATGTCCTTGCAACAACTCTCGTAAACTTTCACCGAACGCGAAACGAAAAACAAAAGTGAATGACAATGAACCGAACGGGAGTGGAAGGAAAGCCGGAAAAACGCAAGCCGGGAAAGTGAAAGTCTTAAGTGCGCAGCCAATCAATACCAACACTCGTGTAGCTTTCGGGGGGTTGGGGAGGGGGTGGTAGTGTACTACTACAAGCATGTGGAACCGAGAAACGCCTGTGTGGGTGGATGGACTAAGTGTGTTCGAAGGGAGGTTGTGGTAATTGTGGGTTGCATACTTTCACTTTTAGTTCCCAGAACGTCCTTGCCAAGGCGACGTTTTATCGTCTTCATGGGGACAGTCTATCTTTTCCGGTGAGCGTTTGTGTGTATGTGTGCACGCGTTGCATATACAGTCGTAAAACTCTTGGGCTTTTGCAGTTTGCAGGAAAATGTGTTTTTGATTTTCCTTTTTGGGTTTTCGTTGGGAAGTGGGCATGGATGGGTGTAACTCATACCGATGCCATTTAATAATATCTGGTTGGAGTTTGAGGGTTGCCATCAGAAAGTTTTTCATGGGAAATCTATTTCTAGGAACCATTGGACTAGGTGGAAATTCGGTTTTTTTTCTTCAGCCGTTTTAAACTTATAGTTGAATTATGTTATTGATTTTAGTTATTTTTTATTTCAAACAAAACTTTATCTAATTGAGATAAAAAAATGTTAGTCATGCTAGCTCGAAACACCTTTAAACCAAGTGTTGCCTTGCTTTCCTAAAACTATCTGCTATACATAAAATTCCCAGTTATCATAGCAGCCAAACATAACCGTCGGACGAACAATGGCCATATTCACTAACATAAGACTAGAAAAAACATCTCTACACTCCAACATCGTATTAATCATTATTTACCTTGGACGCAAACCTAACTAGAGCAGGGTACTGATCTCTTCATACAATCAACGAGAAGGCAACTGCATTGAAGAATTACAGAAGGAGGCGAAAGGTTTGACAGAAGCCTGACAATCGTTCTCCACAACGGTGCATCGCATGTATCTCATAAACTGGGTAAGCCATGAAATTTCAATTTTGTAGTTAATATCTTTCAAAGCTTTATTTTGTATAATTGTTTCAAAACAGTCTTGACCCATCCTTACAATAATGAAATTATTGAAGAAAAATTAATAATGATCTTTTTTTTTAAAAAAAAATAATTGAACAATTTTTGATCTGTCGAGCCAGATTTGAATTTGTGCCCCTCTAGGGGAGAAGCCGAAAAACGTGAGCAATAAATTTATAGTAAGCCTGAATTGCAAAATAGTTGGCCCACATTTTTCGGATTGATAGAATATAGGTGGGGTGGCCATAACTACTAGTATAGACTGTTGAATGAATTTTTCAGCAATCCGGAGCTGAGGTATCGTTCAGTTTTCGCTTTAAATTACAAATGGGCAATTGAAAGAATAAAATTTTATATTATTTGTAGAATTATCGAAAAACGTGGAAAATATTTTAGATTTTGTAATTTTACTTTATTATTTTTTAATAATAATATTATTTTTTAATAATAAAGTATTGTTATCGACCTGAAATTTCAAAAAAATTTGCTACCCTGAAATTTTGTATTTACACGTTTTAGGACTAGTAAACACCAGAAAAGCAAAAAAAAAAAAAATGTCCGTCTGTCCGCTGTATACGCCGTACGCCGTACGCCGTCCGTCGTACGCAAAATCGTTTGAAGGCGCGTAGCTCCCAAACCCGTTGAGGTATTAAGTTGAAATTTTTATGGTGGGTAGATTGGGTAAACTCCTACGACTGGTATCTTTTGCGGGGGTGGGGGTGTAAGGGGGGATGAGGGGGGAGCGTTTTCGACGAAAAATGTTAGTTTCTAGATCTCAGGAACTACTCATGCTAGGAAGCTAAAACTTGGAACCTATGTAGTACTATGATAGTGGACTCATTTGCAAAATTATCGATAAGGGTTGAGGGGTGTAGAAGTGGGGGGGGGGGGAAACAATGAGTTCAAAATGCTTGAAAGCCGGGATTGAAACATTCTAAAATCCATATCTCCTGAACGATTGATGTCAGAAGATTGATACTTGAAGATTAGACAAGGGCTAAAATTCTTAAGGGGGGTGGTAGGGTGTGGGGTTGGGGGGTGAAAAACTTTAGATTACAATATCTTCCGAACCAATTACACCAGGAAGAAAAAATTTAGTTTCTGTATATGGGATCACAAGAGGAGTCTACTGGAAGTAAATTTTTTGAGGGGGGAGGTGGGGCACGAAAGTGAGGGGATAGCAATTTCTCAAAAAATGACATTTTTATATCTCAGAAACCGTATCAGATATGATCTTGAAAATTTTACAGGAGTTGGAAGCGGTAGACCTCTAGTAGGGAAAAAAATTTAGTGGTGGGGGTGTAGAGGGTGATGGTGAAAAGGGGTAAAAAGGAAAACATTTTTATTTTTATTTCTTAAAAACCGTAATGAATTGTAAGCTAAAAATTTAGGATTATATAGAGCCACCATAGAAACATCCTAGAAAAATAATAAGGTGGTTTTTTATATCTCAGAAACGGCTAATGCTAGAAAGTTGAAACTTGATACGTATATGTAGATGTGCTATTAGAGTAACTTAAGCATAAAAAAAGTTCAGATTTTTATTGGAGTTCAGAGGTTGAGTAAAAAAAATGTCCGTGAATCCACATTTTCACGAATTTCGTTAAAACTTTTTGACATGTCGAGCTATCAAAGCAATTTTACTTCTGCGGGCTATTTATACAAGCGCCTAGTAACGTTCTTCAAAATTTTTCGATATCTAACCCCTAAGGGGGTGTAAAGTGGTTGTGTACATATTCACGAATTCTGATATATTCCTAATGTATATTGAGATTTGGAATACACTTTTACTTCTATAAGCTTTAAACATAGTCGGGGAAAAACCGATTTAAGTGTTTTTCCCTATTAAACCCACTGGGGGTATTGTTCAAGTTTTCGCTGATTCCAAAAATTTCTTAGGTTTAATGTAATCGAATTCGCTTTTACTTCTACAGAATATTCTATTGATAAAAAAAATACGTAAATAAATAAAAAAAAATCTGCCAACAGTCTGGGCGCAACTTTATTATTTTATGGGTAGAAGTCCGAAACGTGTGTAATGATGAGATGCGGTGTTGGGTACTATGCGACTGACGTTCTGAGTGTTTCAAATGTTGCGAAGTGCTGTTCATTTGTAATAAATTCCAATAAGTGTTATTTATAAAACAAAGTAAACAATTAGTTTAGATAGAGTATTTTCTTATCGTAATGACTTTTGTTTTTGTTATTTTGTTTATTGAATGAATTCTAATCTATTGTTTACGTGTTTTAATTTATTTTATATTGAATAAATGGTTTTTTTACTGTTAAAACAATTTTTCATATTGTTGTTATTTGCAACTCAACAAAGTAAAGAATATAGTTTAAATTGTTGACGAACACAATACTTTATAAGTATTTACAACGATATAAGTATTTTCTTGTCCTGTGCTTTTAACCGTTTACACCCTAGGGCCTATGAGGGTTAAAGTAATTAAATCTGTTATCGAAAGAGTAATGGGTACAAGTTACTAGTACAAGATCAATTCCGTACACATTACTGATCTGACTATTACAAGACCTTACTGTTCATACATTTAAAGTATTTACCACTCACTATTGATATAATGCCTTACTTTTCAAGCAGTTTGTATGTTGCTATCACTCTCTAATGAAACAAGGCCTTACATGTAATATGCTTTGTAACTATTTACTACTCTTCAACGAAATAAGGCTTTTCTTGTAGTGTGCTTTGTAAGCGACTACGCCCTAGGGTCTATGCTGGTTAAAGTAATTAGTTCTGTCATCAAAAGAGTAATGTGTACGAGCTGCTGGTATACAGGGTGTTTGGCACTCCGTCCGCCACAAGTGAGTGACGCTACCGGTCAAAAACACTTTTCTTAACCACCCTGTATCTCCACTGATATTGAAAATTAACCCACCCTGTAGAATAATTTTTTTCTCCAAATATATCAAGGAATAACCCCTTACAAGGTGGCGGACGGAGTGCCAAACACCCTGTATATTGCACGGATTCGATTCCGTAGACATTACTGTTCCGACTGGGGTACGCTCTCTGAGATGGGTGCACACCAGCGTACCATGCCCCATAGAATATCAAGACGAAAGATGAATAGACAGAGGTTCTCAATTGCTTCGTTCTGAAAAAGGCGATCCAGAACTACAACCAACCTTAAGTTAACCGTTAAAAATTCCTCCTTCGAAATTCAAAGCCACAGTTGAATCGGCTCATGATAATATCAAACTGAGTTACAAGACTTCAGTCTTCGTGGGGACTTACTTCTTGGGTTTTTCATCTTTTTTATTGAGAACCAATGGAAAACTAGTGCCAAAGTTTCTTCATAACACAAATAGAGTAAAACACAATAGGCCAGATAGTGCGGGCCTAACAAAATATACAAAGAATGAATTAAGTGATGATACAAGCAAACAAAATTATTTGTAGGTACACTTGAAATTATCATTTAAAAAAAAAAAATTGTTCATTTTATTTTTAATTCCATCAATACGTTAATTATTTTTAGAAGTAGTAGCGTTGGAGGGAATAATGAAAATTTTTAAGCACGTATTGCTAAAAGGTTTCGTAATTACAAAAAAGGAGGTCACTGGAAACGGGTGGTTTTCAGTACAAACAAGAGGGGGGCGTGACTAGTATGAGCTAGGGTCACTAGATACACAACACTCTCTACCTAGGGTTTGGCAGATACGTCTAATTCGGTCATTTCTGTACTAGAAATTGTAATTTAACCTCACAAAAATCGCCTGTTTATGTACTAGTTCGCCTGTTTTTGTACTACTGAACATTCCCACCAAACCACGAAGCGAAGATCCGCGAAGGTTTTCGAATATTCCCAGAAAGAGACAGAATATATCATCGTCTGTTTCATTTTTGTAAACTCCAGTATAAGCGAATATAATCAATCACGTATGGTCAAAATATAAACAACCGTTTATTTACTGATAATGAATAATAAGTCCGCGAAAGGTCAGGACTATTTCAGCCGGTACAAGAAATCCATTGCAAAAGAATGTAAATCCGCGAAAGATGAACATTTTTTTGTCTTTTACTTTATTATTTTAATAATACAGTATTGTTTTCGATTTTTTAAAAAAAAAAATTTGCTACCCTCAAAATTTTTTTTTTCACGTTTCATGACGAGTAGACACGAAAAAAGCAAAAAAAAATTTCAGTCCGTCTGTCCGCCGTACGCCGTACGCCGTACACCGTACGCCGTACGCCGCACGCCGTACGCCGTACGTCGACCGCTGTACGCAAAATCGTTTGAAGGCTCGTAGCTCCCAAACCCTTTGAGCTATTAAATTGAAATTTTTTTTATGAATAGAATGGGTAGGCCCCTTGAAGTGGCCAAATTTGGAGGAGTGGGGGTGTGAGGGGGGAGGAGGGGGAAGTGTTTTAGACGGAAAATTGTAGTTTCTAGATCTCAGCAACCGCTTATGCTAGGAAGCTGAAATTTGGAATTTATATAGAGTTTCAGTAGTGGACCCATTTGTTGATATAGGTGAAGGGGTTTGGGAGTGGGGGGAAAAATAATGCGTCCGAAACGCAAAAAAGGTGAGATCGACACTTTCTAAAATCCATATCTCCTAAACGGTTAATGTCACAAAATTGAAAATTAATGAATATCTGTAGGTATACTAGGAGAATACATCGGAAACAAAAATTTGAGTGGGGGCAGTGGCGTACGGGGGTGGGGGGTAAAAAACTTTAGATTGCGATATCTTACGAACCAATTGCACTAGATAAATAAAATTCGGTTTCTGTATAAAGGTTGACAAATGAAGTTTGCTGAAAGCAAAATTTTTTAAGGGGGCGGTGGAGCATGAAAGTGGAGGGGATAAGAATTTTTCTAAAAAATCACGTCTCATATCTCAATAACGGTGTAAGATAGATGCTTAAAATTTTTACCAGAAGTAGGTCTAATAGACCCCTAGTAGAAAACAAAATTTTGGAAGTTTGGGTGTAAAGGGTGAGGGTGGGGGAGGGTGAAAAGGAAAAAGTTCCGATTTTAATATCTCGACAACCTATAATGATATAAAGCTGAAACTTGGTATTTAGATAGAGCTATATTAGTAGCATCTTGGATAATTTTTTATAGGGGTAGTATGGTACGGGGGTGGGGGGTGTTTTTCCTATCTATAGAACGGCTTATGCTACAAAGCTGAAACTTGGTACGTTTATGTAAATCAACTAGAAAACTAATTTAGATAAAAAAAAATTTCAAATATCCATTGGCGTTCGGAGGGGGGGGGGCAAAAAAAATTATCAGTGAAAATGGAATGCATATATTTTCACTGTTTTCGTCATATCTATTAGGTCTTCCCAAATATTGAATTCATTTTTATTCTATGGATTCTTCATATAAATACCTAGAAAGTGTTTTCAGGATTTTTTAAAATTCGACCTTTAAGGAGGTGCAAAGGGTGTTGTAAACTTTTTCACGAATTCTACTATATCCACATGTCTTATCAGATATTGAATATCTTTTCATATTCATGGGCTTGCGTAATAATCGCCTAAAACTTGTTTTTAACTTTTTTCCTTTTTCCACCTAGGAGGGTATAAATGGGTTGAACACGTTTTCACGAGTTCCGTCATTTCTTTTAGAAGTGATAAGAAATTGAATTGGTTCCTACTTCTCGTGCTGTCTTCATATTTATTTATTAACTCCTTTCAGGATTTTTGAACATTCAACCCCCAAGTGGGTGTAAGCAGGTTGCATATCTGGTGATATATCGAATTCATTTTTAGTTCCTAAGGTTTCCTATATAAAAAAGCCAAAAAGTCAATTTCAGTATTTTAGATATTCAATCCTAATGGGTGTAAGGGGGTTGTATGCTTTTCAAAGCTTCGACATATTTCTTAGGTTCGATGAGATATTAGATCGCTTTTCATTTCCACAGACTTTTTATATAATCGCCTACAAACCCATTTCTCAATTTTTCGATATTCAACCCCCAAGGGTTTGTATATGTTTTCACAATTTTTGCCATCCCTTAGTTCTGATGAGATATAAAATTGATTATTACGGCCAACCAATTCACGATTTTTCGAATTTCCATAACCAAAGAGGTGTGAAGGGTTTGCTTACGTTTTCAGAAATTTTTCAAAATCCGTCTTGTCTAATGAGATTTCAGGTTGCTTCTTATGAAATCGTCTAAAAACCTGTTTCCCAATTTTTTCGAAATTCAAACCCCAAGTGGAAGTAATGGGTTTGTATACGTTTTAACAATTCGTCATATCTCTTAATTCTGATAAGGCAACAAATTCGTTTTTGCTTCTATGGGCTTTTAGTGTACATAATATACTGAAATTCGAATAGTCCACACGGACTTTTTCAATGTTTAATCAGCTAAAAATCTCTATTTTAAATATTTTTATACTAAGAACAAAATTAATTTTCCATAAGAAATCTAAAAATCTCGAAGCAACTCATGATACACTCCGACTTTTACCGCTCCCGAACTTTGACCCTAAAAATAATAAAGTTTCGCCCAGACTATTGGCAGATTTTTTTTCTTCATTATTAGGAAAAATAATGTTAGTATGTGCAGAAACCATATATATGCCATTTGTTTTACGATTTTCGTGAATGTCACACGTGAAGTGAAGTCAGTTAAAGTTAAAGTTAAAGTTTAAATTACTGGAAATTAAAAGTATGTTTAGAAAATTGTATTTATTTCTATATGTATTTATAGTTATTTTTTATGTAAACAATTAGAATGAGTCGCTATAGTATAAAGAAAGAAGCTGAATATATCGCGCTAAGCTTAACCGGTGCCAGGGGGTGGGGGAGGGGGTGGTGTTTTGGGGGTTGAAACCTCCTCCTTCCTCATTGATATATTTGGAAAAAAAAGTATTACATATTCTCGAAGAGGACAATTATTCGCAACTTTTGGTCTAACTGTCTTACTTCCTGAAAACCGATGATGTTAAGGCCTAAACAGAACACGGACCTCGACTGCGACTGCGCAGTCACTGTCTTTAGAATAAACAGGATTGTATGGCGATGCCATAGGATATTGGAGACTACAAGCCACCGGCTTTGTAAAAAGCGCTTTGAAGCCAGAGAAGTGAGACAAAAAAGGGTCGTTATATCAAATTGTTGTTGTTTAGCGTGTTTCAAGAATGGGAGTGAGTGAGACAAAACAGGGTCATTATGTCAATTGTTGTTGTTTTACGTGTAAGTGAATGCGACGACGTCTGCCTTGGCGATGCCTACAATAACAATTTCGCCTGCGACTGCGCAGTCATGCTACACACTAATTCTGAGACTGCGGTTGCTCGCACAGGGCTGCCAATTGTAATCTCGGATTTCAATTATTTCCCAGACGCATTCCATCAAAGATACGGATGCAGTGAGGAAGTTTTCAATGGAACATCGATGCGATTTTTCCAATACGCTCGGGATAGAATCGCAATAAAGAAACACTACGAAAATAATAAGTCCACCACATAGGTAAGTTTAATCAAGATAATCTTATAGAGACAATAACCACTATGTAACTTTTTTTATAGGTCACTAAAATGAATATTTTTTTATGTTTTGTTTTATATTTCGAACATTTTTAATTTATATTTTTTTTTAATTAAATGGACTCATTAGTTTTTGAAAAGTTCTTTCTTTTTTTTAAATTTACCTAGTTCAGATTTTAAGACATTGGAGGAAGCGTCCTTCGTTTAAGTCGATGATGCGCAGAGCAACAATTGTTGCATCAATTTTCTCTAATTATTTTCACTTGAAGTGGCGAATAAATACAGCAATATATTCGCTCCAAACGGAAAATTGGCGGATGGCTACCGAACCGCGTGAAATGTTTCGCTTCAGATGTAAATATAGTCCTAACGGTGATGGACCAACGGTTTGCTAGTGGAATCAGAAGTGAATTAAATATCAATTTCAGAGGTCCGGCGGTGAACCACAAACGAACCTTCCTGGCTTTTCACTTAAAGTGGTTTGCAAGTCATTTACTTGCAGACACTTTGCCGCGAATATGTACAGCAGTATATATTCGCTACAAGCGGAGAATTGCTGGATGGCTAACGAATCGTGTAAAATGTTTCGCGGCGGATGTAAATATAGTCCGAACGCTAATTTACCAACGGCTCGCTATTGGTGTTCACTAGTGAAGGAAATATTCACTTGGAAGGTCCGCCGGTGAACAACGGCAAGCGAACTTTTTGGTTTGCTGGGTTGCTACCAAATTGCGTTTTTGAAGTGTCTTAGTGCGAATATGTGAAGACTCGGGAAAAAAGCTGTTGGTTCCCTTCCACAATTCTAGTACTTATTTTTCTTTGGTATGCAAGGGTGTGTGCGTGAAATTGTGGTTTTCAATGGAAAATTTTCGTATTTCTTTCATTTCTTTTATGGAAATTTACAATTTTGCCGCGAAAAGTCAATCATTTCGAATGTTTACAAATCGAAATCCCATAAACATGAAAAAAATTTTAATTTACTGGCTTTTCACCTTGGTACGCATCTGCCAAACCCCTCTTACAGGCTGTTTTGGTGTGAGTGCATATACAGTAACCCTAGTATGAACATGTATTTCGTTTGCAATATAAGTCAGTAGCTGTTTTGTTTGAGGAAGCCCTTCTAAAAGAGTGCATAATTGAGGAGCACAGAAAAATATCTTAATAGAATGTTCTCTGGAAGCGTCTCATTTCAGTTCGATTCTTTGCTTCTCATTCAATCAAAAATTTCATATACTGTTAGTTTTGGGATAATACCGGTGATTAGGATCAGTTTGACGTGGGTGTGCCAAACTGCGATCAGAAAGGCACAGATTGCCGTGATTCATTGAGATAATGGCTGATCTAAAAGCCATCCATGTGCTGCCAAACTATGCAGTAGGAACTCACCGAACCTAACAGTATCCATGCCCACGAATAAGAAATAACGCTATTAACGCGATAATCTCTAGAATTCAAAAATATCGGAACATACTGAGTTATTGAACTGAACCTTGAAAATGTCCTTTATTACAACCCTACTATCTTTTAATCAATGCGCTTCAAAAATTACAACTCCCCAAGCCCCCAATCAACTATTTTCTAATATACGAGTACCTGCAATTATTGGAGCGTTTACAGTTCTGTACTTTGTATTCCATACTAAACACAACCCGCACTCTCACCTAAAGTAAAAAAAACCCCAACCAAACACACACACAACCCCCACCCGACGTTCACCCGCCTAGTTCAACCCCAAAACAGCCCCACACTAACTAAAACCACTCATTAAACTTGTTTCCTCCATTTGTAGTTGAAGGGCCCCGGGAGGCAAACTACTTTTCAGAAAAAGGGAAAGTTTAGCACGCACCAGCATTTTGAAAACGAGGGCGTCAAAAGGATGCGGGACGAAGCGGTTTTTCGAAAACATTTTCAAGTGACAATCCTCTAACCCGAAGTAGAGTAGAAAAAGCACACAGGGAAAACCTCCAGGGTGAAATGAAGGAAAGGACCTCTTCTCTGCCATCGTCACGAAAAACGAACGAAACGCACGAGAGCAACGCTGAAAACGCCAAGTCCCAGTTTCTCGTGCTCCACTTCACACGCATATTAATTTTATGGATTTTCTATTTAAAATCGTCCTACCGACCGCGCACTATATGCCCGTTATGTGCTCCTTGCAGCGATGCTGCTTCCTTTACGGAAAGTCCTTGCTTTAAGGCGTTCGCACAGTTCTTAGTTTTGCTCGATAGAATGCAAGCCCTTCCGAACAGTTCGCCTTAGTTTAAGGAGTTTTTGTGAGCACACCTTTACACTATCATCTTGTACTTTGCTGGTAAATGGAAGAAAACAGGACATCCGCAGTACAGCGTTGCGCTGTTCCAGATTGTACATAAGGATCCCGGTTAAAGCTTGCACATTTTGCAGAACGTGTAGTTGTTGGATAACGACCACTTGCACGACATTACGTTCTGGTAAATACGTAGTAAATTCTTGAGGGAAGGCACGGTTGGGGGTGCCTATGTCTTAAAGATGTTGAACTAGTGATGCAGAAGAGTGTACTTAAGGCATATATTTAAATCTGGAACTGTAGTCAAGTCAATAAAGCCGAGGGCACTCGGAACAACCCCTTTTCTCGTCTTTTTCAAAAAGGAAGCAACCCTTGATGAATGAATTAAAATTGTCAGGTTCGCCATTGCGTTGTGGCCATCAACCGTAATCAGTCCGTATATCGCGACGCACCATAGCTCAAGAATGACTTGACCTAGTAAGCTGAAATTCGGTCACCATTAAAAAACATTGCAAGAAAGACCGTGTAAGATTGGAGTAAAAATTTAATTTGTTAGACTATGTTTGCGGGAAAAATCTCTTAAAACAAGATAAGGATAAACAGATTGTGAGGTGACTCAACCTTTTATATCGTTCACATCGTCAACTTAGTAGCGGTAGGTAGCACTACGTATTTCCAGGTGAACACGTTAAAATTTACAACGGTTTTACTTTATTATCTTAGTTAATAAAGTATTGCTATCGATCTGTAAAAAAAAAATGCTACTATGAATTTTTTTTCTTACCAAAAAAATTGTTCAGTCCGTCTGTACGTCTGTACGCCGTCGGCCGTACTCAAAATAGTTCCAAGGCTCGTAGCTCCCAAACTCTTTGAGATATTAAGTTGAATTTTTTTTTTTGGTAAACAGAGTGAACCTCTTTAAGTGACCACCTTTTTAGGGGTGGGGAGAGCGTTTTAGATGAAAAATGTTGATTTCTAGATCTCAGCAACCGCTTATGCTAGTAAGCTGAAATTTGGAATTCATATAGATAGAGCTTTGATAGTAGACCCATTTGAAAAAAAAATTGTCGATATGGGCGGAAAGGTATAGGAGTGGGGGAAATAGTCTGTCCAAAACGCTCGAAAGCTGAGATCGAGACATTGTAAAATTCATATCTCCTAAAAGGTTAATGTCACGAAAATGAAACTTAATGATTGTCTGTAGGCAGGCGCGAACGCAGGGAGGGGGGGTTGGGGTTGAAAACACCCCCCCCCCCCCAAATGATGTAATTAAAAAATCGCAACTAAATGTAACTAATACGCGACACGTAAATTCTTTTACATGCTAATTACTTGAGCTGAGATAAGTTGTAGTTTTCATACGAACTTCAACTCAACTCGAAATTCCATGAAAACTACCTCGCCATGGAAGTGGAAACGTTGTGATGTGATAGTTACCCCGTAGGAAGTTAGAGGAGAACTCAATGAGGGAGCAAATATGGAGGTATCTAGTATTACTATCAATGGAGCAAAAAAACGAGATTTTTAGCAAAATTATGGAAAAAACCGCCACTTCTCTTTTTTTGCTCCAAATGGATAAAAATGGGATTACGAAGAACATTTTTGAGTTTTCATTTTTTCCAGGAAAGTTACTAATATAATGTTTTAAATCACCATTCGGTTTGAGAATTTCAATCGAACAAGTCGATTCTATCACGCAGTCGCAATTTAAAAATATCTGATTTGAGCTAATAAATTTGTGTTTAGCTTAATTGTTATCGATTTTTAAAGAAAAAAAATTTGCTACCCTGAACATTTTTGTTATACGTTTCATGACTAATAAGCACCAAAAAAGCAAAATTTCAGTCCGTCTGTGCGCCGTACGCCGTCCGCCGTACGCAATAAAGCTTATAGCTCTCAAACTCTTTGAGCTATTAAGTTGAATTTTTTTTTATTGGTAGACTGAGCAGATCCCTTCAAGTGACCATCTTTTGAGTGGTGGGGGTGTGAGGGAAGCGTTTTAGACGAAACATTTTGGTTTCTAGATCTCAGTAACCGCTTAGGCTGAAACTTGGAATTTATATAGAGCATTGATAGTGGACCCATTTGCAAAAAAAATGGGGATATGGGTGAAGGGGTGTGGGACTGGGGGGAATAATAATGCGTCCGAAACGTTCGAAAGACGAGATCGAGACATTCTAAAATCGATATCTCCTAAACGGTTAATGTCACGAAGTTAAAACTTAATAACCATCTGTAGGTATACTAGGAGAATAGATCGGAAATTTTTGAGAAGGGGCAGTGGCATACGGAGGTGGAGGGTGAAAAACTTTAAATTACGATATCTCACGAACCAATAGCACTAGAGAAATAAAATTTGGTTTCTGTATAAAGGTTGTCAAATAAAGTTTGCTGAAAGTAAAATCTTTTAAGGGGGCGGTGGAGCATGGATGTGGAGGGGGTAAGAATTTTTTTAAAAAATCACGTCTCATATCTCAAGAACGGTGTAAGTTAGATGCTTAAAATTTTTACCAAAAGTAGCCCCAATAGACCCCCAGCAGGGATGAGGGTGTAGAGGGTGAGGGTGAGGGAAGGTGAAAAGTATAAAGTTCCGATTTTTATATCTCGGGAACTATAATGTTATACAGCTGAAACTTGGTATTTAGATAGAGCTATATTAGCAGCATGTTGGAAAAATATAATGTTTTATTGGGTTAGTATGGTACGGGGGTGGGGGGTGTTTTTCCTAACTATAGAACGGCTTATACTACAAAGTTGAAACTCGGTACGTATATGTAAATCAACTAGAAAAGTAATTCTGATTAAAAAAAATTCAAATATCCATTGGCGTTCGGAAGTGGGGCAAAAAAAATGATCAGTTAAAATGGAATGCATATATTTTCACGATTTTCGTCATATCTATTAGGTCTTTCTATATACTGAATTAATTTTTTTTTGTGCGGGTTCTTCATAGAAATACCTAGAATGTGTTTTCAGGATTTTTTGCAATTCAACCCCGAAGGTGGTGTAAAGGGGATGTATACATTTTCACGAATTCAGCCGTATCCCTCAGGTCCGACTAGATATCGAATAACTTTGCACTTACATGGGCTTATTTCATAATCACCTAAAACCCATTTTCAAGGTTTTTTCTTTTTCCAACCCCTAAGAGGGTAAAAGCGGGTTGAACACGTTTTCACGAATTCCGTCATATCTCTTAGGAGTGATAAGACATCGGATTGGTTTTTACTTTCTCTGGATTTCTTTATATACGAGTATATCTAAAAACTCATTTCAGGATTTTTGGATATTCAACCCCAAAGTGGGTGCAAGGGGGTTGCATATGTTTTCACAAATTCTTACATATTTCTTAGTTCTAATGACATATCGAATTCATTCAGTTGATTTCAGTATTTATAGATATTCAGCTCCAAGAGGACGTAAGGCTTTCAACATATTTCTTAGGATTGATGAGATATCAGATTGGGTTTCACTTCCACAGACTTTTTATATAATCGCCTACAAATGCATTTCCGATTTCATGTAATGGCCAAAAACCTAATCACGAAAAACCTCCTAATCGCATATTAACTGATATTATACTATGACTTAGACCTCTTCCCGGAGTATGACCCAATTATGTAATTCATATGTTATATGTGACAGCGGCGTTTAAGTATTCTAGTGCGACCAAGGGCGCCCACACAACTTCTTCCGGGGGGGGGGGGGGGGGGGGGGGGGGGGGGCAAGGCAAAATGTTTATAAAATAACCCCCCACTCCATTTGGAATCTGAATGTTTGGTTGAATTTTTATTCCTTAGTTTGTTAACGATGTTTCCGACTATTTTCTGTAACTTTTGGTTCAATAGAGTTTTGTGTAAGCAAAGCGACCCACAGCTTACATATTTGACTGTATTGTGAATTTCATACCGATCGAAAAAACCGATTGTGTAACCAAGGTGTAATCGCATCGACGCGACTCAGTAGCATTGCCATATTGATATGTATGTATCAGATGTAAATTGTGAATTTAAGCCCATGTTAATGCCTTCATTTACAATCATTTCATTTTGCGTCTGAAATATAGCCTTGTTCAGACTTTCTTCAAGTGATAGAAGTCTGAACAACAAGCTTATTCTGCTTACCTTCAACTACAATATAAGTCGGAGTTCAGTACTTCATCTAGAGTAGGTATCATACTATTTCCTGCCTATCGTTTTGAATTAACCCTTTGGTGAAGCCTACTCTCGTCTAGTATTCCATCAAGAGTCGCCAAAAATGAAGAAATTTATGACCTTACCATCTCCGATTCTTTTGAAAATTTGTGTACTTGAAGAACTTGTGAAAAAAATAATTGAAATTCAATTTTTTTGTTTCTATCTCATTTTTTTGTTAGTTATAGTATATTAAAGTTTTCGCAAAAATGGTGTCCGAGTCCTCTTTGAAAATGCATATCTTTGGTAATTTTTATCCTAGCACAATAAAATAGGGCTTATTTTAAAGGGGAGGGTTGTCACTAG
Source organism: Beris morrisii (assembly GCA_951812415.1). NCBI lineage: Eukaryota > Metazoa > Arthropoda > Insecta > Diptera > Stratiomyidae > Beris > Beris morrisii. Next base: position 26,368,362 of record OX638311.1, read on the forward strand.
TTCTTCAAGTACAAACATTTTCAAAAGAATCGAAGATGGTAAGGTCACAGCTTTGGCGATTCTATGCACCCCGTAGTTACATTACCTTAATTGCTGCAACAAAAATGTTTATTAGTCTTAATGATGCGATTTATTGTAATAAAAATAAAGTAAAAAAAATTCAATACAATGATTTTTAATGAGATCTTTACATTATGTACTTCAACAAATTTTTAGAAGAAACAAAAATTTTCAAAAATTGTTTGATGAAAACAGTGCTGACCCTACTCTATCTGGGTTCTTTAAAAAAATTAAAATTACTTTTTAACGCTACATTATTGCGTTCATACTTCCTCTGTTCGACATTTTTGTACAGTTGCACTACAACAACCAGAACTATTTTTGACACTTTCTTCAATTTCTGAGCCACCTTTCAAAATTTCTGAAGTGACTGTCGCTATCGATTTTGTTGCACTCTCAGCAGTAGTTATTGCACTACTACTAGCAGTGAAACTGTCACCACTATCTTCTTCGATGCGTATTCTTTTTGATAATGGACTATCTTTAGTCATTGGATCTGCCGATTTTTTTAAATATTTTCGTATATCCATAATTAAAATTAAGTTTGTATTAAATACTACTTTGAACTGTGGAATAAATAACAAAATTTTGAATGATTCAGTTTTAGAGTACTTTTTGTCCTTGTAAGTCAAAATTATACCGGCAAAATTATACGTATTAGCGTCTTATCGACAGTTTCGTGGCAGATAAAAACGACGATGGCAATAATGTGAAGAGACACCCGTTTTGGCAACGCAAAACGGCGGAGAAGCAAAAGCAGTCTTGAGCTTCACAAACTGAAAATAATAAAGTTTTTTGTCTTGGTTGTCAAGAAAGAGGATTGAAAGGCATTGTCCGTTTCAATTTTTATTACGTCCCTGAAGATAACGGACACTTTTTGGCGGAATCGGTTGAAATTCAATAAATTCGGGTTAACCCCTAAAGCAAGTCAACTCGCGAATAAGTAATTTTTCGAAAAAAATTCCGCTAACTTCATCTCATTTTAGCGAAAAACCTCGTAAAAATCACAATCCTGGAGCAATATGGGCAATAAATTATAACGAAGAATTTAATCGATTCCGTCAAAAAGTGTCCACTAACTTCAGGGACGTATTTTTATTTGATACTATCATGAAGTATATAGCTTTACATGAAAAGCTAACTGAATACAACAATAATTTTAAGGGCAAATTGATTTTTTTTACAGATTGTCATTTGCTATACTTTTAAGCATTAAAAAACAAAATTTAGAATTTAGAAAAAAAAATTTGAAGAAAATTTCACTACGTTACGGCTGCGGCTAACTGCTGCGCCTCTCTCGACAGTAAGTAGCTTTTCGTATTTCTTTTGTTCGCAAAACCTGGGTTGCTTAGAAAAGAAAGTCGTTTAAGGACCAAGTTTATAGGAAGATACAAGGGGAAAAAGGGGTACAGTACGAAGCTGGAATGGAAGACTAGTCGTAAGTTCACGTTGTACCTACCAGAAGCTACGAGTATAAATGCGTTTTTTTTTCGAAACTATGTTTTTAGATAGTGTCGGCATGCTAACTCAGTCAATTTTCTATATTTTTTGAACTTTTTTTTTAATTTTGATAATTTATTATTTTCTCTATAGTGTGACGAGAGGTTTTTTTAATTTTTTTGTTGGACAATTTTTTTTAAATTGATACACAATTTTTTTTTTAAACTGCAAACTAAAGTTTGAAATACTGTAACATCTTTATTTTTGAAAAAAAAATAATTCCCTCTATCACACTATACCACTACATTATTTTACAAGATTATGTTTTATTTTTGCAAATTGGATTATTTTTGGTGAAGTTATGATGTCGAAAAGAAGACGCCATGGTTTTCATACCCGTAAAAAATAATGTCAATATTAAAAAAAAAAGAAAATTTTATAGTTAAATACCTAGTTAATAAAATATGTGAACTCAGCCATTTAATTTGTTTTCACCATTATAATAATTTTTCAAATTTACTCGGTTTTCAGCGCGCAGGGAGGTGTATGTGAGCCCTTAAACACAACAAAATTCAAGAAAGTTACATCAAAGATACAAAAAATATTAATGATAATAATAAAATTGTAAAGTACATTCAAAATTGTAAAATACATATCATTCTTGAAAGTTAAAATTTAAAAAACTCTTCACTTACATGGATACATATGCTTGTTACTTGCAATCCAGCCGAGAAAAGAAAACCTAGCAATTTAAATACTAATCACAAATAGTAACAATTTATGCAAGAAAAACACTTTGAACTATTACTCGATTTGGAAATACCATACACTGCAGTCTGCTGTTATGTGCCTGATCTGATTCTTCTTCAGTTCGCGGCCTTGGTCAATTCCGGAAAAGGGCTAATTATCTATTTCTATAGATTCGTTTGATTTTCATTTTAGTGCCATTACTAAGAACTACAGTCGAAGCATGAAAGATGTGAACAATGATTTTACAGTGAATGGCAAAAATAGATACAACAACATTTGATCTTCAACATTTTTCTCAACTTTTAGCTATAGTCAAATACAGGGGGGGGGGGGGGGCAAGTGCCCCCTCTTGCCCCCACCTGTGGGTGCCCATGAGCGCGACCCCATTCTAACCGCTCCCGAACCTTTTTTTAGTTTTCAGTCACATAGTAATCTACACCGCGTCTTAGAATTAAACGCGTTCCGGACTTCTGCTCGAAAATAATAAAGTTGTGCCCAGACTGTTGGCAGATTTTTTTTTTAGTCTTTTGAAAAGTGGTATAAGGAGATCGTTTGTGGTGTAAAATCTTATTGTTATTATTATTATCGTCCTGGTTGATAGTCATTTTACGCCAAAAACGCGATTAGGCCTTTTTACTTTATTATTTCAATAATATAGTATTGTGATCGATTTAAAAAAAAAAAATTTGCTATCCTGAACAATTTTTTTTTCACGTTTCATGACTAGTAGACACGAAAAAAGCAAAAAAAAATTTCAGTCCGTACGCCGTACGTCGACCGGTGTAAAAAATTTCAGTCCGTACGCCGTACGTCGACCGGTGTACGCAAAATTGTTTGAAGGCTCGTAGCACCCAAACCCTTTGAGCTATTTAGTTGAATTTTTTTTCGTAGATTGACTGGGTAGGCCCCTTGAAGTGACCAAATTCTGAGGGATGGGGTTGTGAGGGGGGAGGTGGGGGAAGCGTTTTAGACGAAACATTTTTGTTTCTAGATCTCAGCAACCGCTTATGCTGCAGAAAAATTGCCGATATGGGTGAAGGGGTGAAGGGGGGAGGGGAGAAATAATGCTTCCGAGACGCTCGAAAGCCGAGATTGAGACATTCTAAAACCAATATCTCCTAAACTGTTAATGTCACGAAATTAAAACTTAATAAACATCTGTAGGTATACTAGGAGAATAGATCGGAAACAAATTTTTGAGTGGGAGCAGTGGCGTGCGGGAGTGAAAAACTTTAGATTACGACATCTCACGAACCAAATGCACTAGAAAAATAAAATTCGGTTTCTGTATAAAGGTTGACCAATAAAGTTTGCTGAAAATACAATTTTTTAAGGGGGAGGTGGAGCATGGAAGTGGAGGGTCATAAGAATTTTTTTTAAAAAAAAACACGTCTCATATTTCAAGAACAGTGTAAGATAGATGCTTAGAATTTTTACCAGAAGTAGGCCTAATAGACCCCTATCTGAAAAAAAAGTTTGCTGGGTGAATAAGAAAAAGTTTAGATTTTTATATCTCGAGAACAGATAATGATATAAAACTAAAACTTAGTATTTGGATAGACATGTAGTAGTAGCATATTGGAAAAATATAATTTTTTATAGGGGTAGTATGGTACGGGGGTGGGGGGTGTTTTCCCTATCTATAGAACGGCTTATGCTACATAGTTTAAACTCGGTATGTATATGTAAATTAACCAGAAAGTTAGTTTAAATAAAAAAAAATTTCAAGTATTCATTGGCGTTTGAAAGGGGGCCATATAATCCAGCCTGAAAAGTTTGTAACGCATAGAACCGAGCCTCGGACGAAAAAAAGTTATATATTATTTTGTGTTTTGTTGTGGCCAAAAACCATAAATCCGTTTGCTGTCCGTCCGTCCGTCCGTCCATCCGTCCGTCCGTCCGTCCGTCCGTCCGTCCGTTTGCACGATAACTCAAGAACGCGTTGGCCTAGGAAGTTGAGGGCAAGTTCGTTAATGGGCGATATCCTTCCACTCCTTCGGGTACCTCCCATACAAGAGTCCTTAAAACACGTATTCACAATTATTGCTCGAATGCTTCAAGTTAGGAGCTTGAAATTTTGAATACTTAAAGTTTACCATGTTTAAAACGAAAGTTCCGAATATGATGCAAATCGAAAGAGTCCTTCGTGTAGCAGCCTACAAAAGTCCTTCAAAAATTTATGCAAGTTACAGAATCCACTATAACTCTAGTACAAGTTAAAGCAGGGATTCAAAATTTTACAGGAATTAGTTTTATATCAAAAGCAAGACTGATTTAATTAATTAGCGCAATCCATCAACTCCTTCGGTTAGCTGTCATACAAAAGTTCTTAAAAGAAGTGTTCACCAATATTGAACGATAACTTTAGAACGCTTTAAGTTACGACTTTAAAATTTTGTATACGTTGATTTTATAATAGTCGCAGCTGAAGGTATTAATATGAAAAATATCCCGTAAGTCCTTCATGTAGTTGCCATATAAAAATTCTGTAAAAATGTCCCAACTTAATTTATGGAACTTACTATAACTCAAGAAATCGTTTAACCATCCATCGAGTAGCCACTATACAATAGTTTCTACCTGTAAATAAAAGGTCATGCAATAATTGTATGTGCACTCCTTATTCTTTTGATATAATCCCAACTAAAATATAAATCGGAGTTCAGTATTTCATCTAGAGTATCATACGATTGGCTTGCAGCCGATCGTGACTGCGTTATGTTTTTTTTTTGCTTTTTTCGTGTCTACTAGTCATGAAACGTGAAAAAAAAAATTTTTTTTTTTTTAAAATTGTTCACAATACTGTATTAATAGAAAATAATAAAGTAAAATTCAAATACAAAGCAGTTACGTCGTCACGCACACACGGCGCCATCTAGTAGGTTAACGGGAACCTCAACACGAAACAGTAAGCACATGCACGCACCGGTAAACAGAACCGTTATCCCAGTTACCCGAGATTCCGAAACGTGGCAGCTGGACAAACTCCAATGCAAATTTTCACTTTCAATTTTTATTCATTAATTTTATTTATTACTCTAAACCAGATTATTGCTATCCAAAGCTCGACAATTTTATTTTATTTTACAAGATTTAAAACGAAAAATTTGAAAATTCCCCGCATTTGCAATCCACACTGCAACTTGACCCGGTCAGTACTTCAGCTGCCATCTTTTCACCAGGCGAACTGTCATTCGCAGATTTTTTCTGTGTGTCAAAGTCGAACTCGAAGAACCAATTGTCCCGGTCGGAGTTTCTTGTGAATTTCTGGAACGGGGAAAATCACCAAAAATGATAAACGCAGCGTCCAAGGCTTACCTGAGAGCATCGAGCCAGGTGGTAGCGAGCGTACTGAAGCCTGTCGTCGCCTCAGCTTCAGGTCAGGACAAAGTCGCGGTGAACCCGAAACCGCTGGACAATTCGTTGCCCAGGGGCTCCGTGCGCGCCTCCACTTCTCTTTCAAGTGATTATCCGGTTGCTTTGACTGCGATTCAAGCTGCGTCGCAGCACCCGTTGCATAATTCGCAACCGAATGAAAACTCCGTTTGTTATGTAATTACTCGGTTGAGGTTATGTCGTGTGTGTGTGTGTGTGGCGCGACTGCAGTTTCGATTTGAGACGTTTTTTTCTAAATAATTTTATTGTCCGTTTTAGGCTCGACGCAGGTCCGCTTCGCCCACACCGATGTCCAGGTGCCGGACTTTTCGCCGTACAGGCGTGACTCGACCCAGCAGGCTACACGCAAGAACGACACCAACGAGACTCGCAAGTCGTTCACGTACATGTTGGTCGGTGCAACGACCGTAGGGACTGCGTACGCGGCCAAAGCCGTCGTCACACAGTTGGTGAGCTCGATGAGCGCTTCGGCCGATGTCTTGGCCTTGGCGAAAATCGAAATCAAATTGTCCGACATCCCGGAGGGCAAGTCGATGACGTTCAAGTGGCGCGGCAAGCCCTTGTTCATTCGTCACCGTGGTGCCGAAGAAATTAGCACGGAAAAGGCTGTGCCGGTCTCGTCGCTTCGCGATCCGGAACACGATGATGTAAGCGTCACGATTTCGGCATCGTTCCACTTCCGGACAAAGCTAATGAATTTTCTTTTCTTATATTTTTACAGCAACGTGTAAAGAAGTCGGAATGGCTGGTCGTGATTGGAGTCTGCACCCACTTGGGCTGCGTACCGATCGCCAATGCTGGAGATTTCGGCGGCTACTATTGCCCGTGCCACGGCTCTCACTACGACGCGTCTGGCCGCATCCGAAAGGGACCTGCACCCCTCAACTTGGAGGTGCCGTACTACGAATTCCCGAACGATAACCTCTTGGTCGTTGGTTAGACCCGCCCCTAGCTAATTCTTTCATATTTATGTAAACTAGCGACGTAGGGAGTAAGATAAAGAAAAGCTCTTCGTATTTTAAGGATAACATCGCCGAAATACTTCCTTCGCTCTGGGAATGTTTCGCTAAATTTTATTTGTTTTTGTTTGTTCGTCGGAACAAGAATAAAAGGTAATTCCACTTTACGTTTTTGCTTATATATTTTAAAATTGCAGCGACTGGGGGACGTGCCAAATATTTTTATTTATTTCTTTCCCTTCATAAATACAATTGATCTACTCCTTTTAAGGAAGAGTCTTTTAGGTAGGAGTTGCTGCTCATTTGCATAACAAAAACTCGGGAACATCTACCATGGGATGGGCAAAAATAATCGGTTACTCATCTAACCGTTGTCGGCACTTAGGCCAATTGTACCACCCTGTTCCATTGGGAAAGTTAAAGGCGCTGATGCACTTTCCCAAGCCTAGCCGGTTGATTTCTGATTGACTGGGTCCTAATTTGTGAGACCGCGTTCATCAGAATTAAGCACCGATCAGGTTTTTTCAATAACCTCGATTCGGTTGAACTTGGCGATGTGCACACTTTGGCTAGGTCCTGGAATCCTCTTAAGAAGTAAACGCATAGTAACTGCTTCCTCCACCCCCAAGCAGGCTCATTTCCTTCGAAATTATGACCTTGACTGGTTCCAGTTTTATAATCCCTATTCTCCTAGTAGGTAAGCAATTGCAACTTCAAATCCATTGTTCTCAATGTGCGTCACCGATTCAGGAGATGGTTGGTTAAGGGCCAAATAATTGGGAGTCCTTCTAAGGTAACAGTATGGGCCTGTAGGTTAAGCATCTGATTCCGGGAGGATGCTGGATTCGGCAACGTGTTCGGAGAGAAAGAAAGGGGTTCAGATCTAACTGAAAAATTACTTTAAAATCAACGGATATAATTTTTTTGATTCCAAACATCCGGAAATTCAAAGCCAGGGTGGAGCGGGCACCTTAGTTCGCAGCAAAAACAAACATTTTCTACTGGAAGCCGAAACTAGTAGAGGACGTGATCAAAGAGATGCGATACGTAAGAAGAGAATGGCAGAAGTACAGGTTCCTAAATCTTAAAGCAAAACTAAGACACATATCAAGCGAACTAAACAAACAACGCCTCGAGGAAAAAAAGTACGAAAAGTTCAACCAATACCTGAAATCGCTAACGCCCCACTCAGATACAAACTATTCGCTGTGGAAGGCAGTCAAAGCTCTGAAACGACCGCAATCCTCAGAGCATCCAGTCAAAGACAGTGAAGGAACTTGGGCAAAAAACCTCACAAGAAAAAGAAGAGGCATTTGCCAAACACCTGAATTACATATTCAAACCTAATCAACAAGGACCTGAACAGCACCTAGCCAACTTTCCTAGTAGTGAGGCATAACACACCCTCGCAAATCTCCTGGTCACGACAAAATAACTGCCAGGTATTGGTACAAAGTTCCTTCGAAACCGTTTTAATGCAATCGGATTCTTTCCCCAGGAATGGAAGATCTCACCGATAATAATGATCCGTAAGTCAGGCAAAAATCAGAATCAGGTCAGTTCTTATAGACCGATCAGCTTGCTCCCTATGGTGTCAAAATTATTTCAGATGCCGATAATGGAAATATTGATGAAGAGGCAAACATGCGATCGGATCAATTCGGTTACAGACAACAGTAAGTCGAGAGAATTGCATGGGAAATTAGAATGGGTCTAGAAAACTTTTGGTAGAGTCGGCTGTCTTAATGAACAAACTTAAGAAGCTCCTTCCATCATCAATGCATAGTAGTGTTCCCACCCCGAAAGGACTGGGCAACACATATGCCTGAATTTGAAAAGGGAGCACTTATCTGGTATACAGATGGTTCCAAGACAAATGAGGGAGTTGGAGCCGGGGTACATGGACACAGACCAAGGGTATATATGGATATATGTCAGATATATGATATATGTCAGCCGCGACAAGTTAAATACGAACTTCTAAGCAGAAATTCATGCAATTGAACTATGCATCAGGGAAAACATTAGAAGAGGATACAAGATCTACATTCTCTCTGACAGTAGAGCAGCATTACTTGCTCTACAATCATTTTGCTTTAGATCCCACTTAGTGTGAGATTGCTTACAAGAACTTAAGAAACTAGCGAACTCGAATACAGTCATACTGGTATGGGTTCCTGGACATAGTGATATTGTAGGCAATCAGTCTGCGGACCAGTTAGCGAAAAAAGGTGTTGACTTAAAATGCAAAGAACCTGTGCCTTTCTGTGGAATGCCAACAGCTGCGGCAAAAGAAAGACTGTTGGACTAGATTAACATCCAAGCTGACCTCCCCTGGACAAGGACGGTGGGGTGCAGACAGTCCAAACTGTTCTTAGAAGGCCACTCCAAGAAACGAACCTCCGATTTGCCCAAATTGAGTCGGAATCAGGTTCGGCGCTTGATCGAGCTAGTTACAGGACACTGTAAGCTTAAAAAGCATCTGCATACGATTGGGCTGGTTTCAGACGATATTTGCAGATTGTGTGAAGAAGACGAGGAAACTGCAGAGCACGTTCTATGCCATTGCGAAGAACTCGCACACAGAAGACTCAGACTTCTAGGACATTACTTCCTAACACCATTGGAACTCATGTCTAACTCGCTCAAGAGCATATTAAAATTTATTGAGATAACCGTCCTGAGTGAGTTATAATCAGGAAGGACAATCACAATAGGCCCACTTAGGCCGCAGTGAATCGGGATTTTTAGACCGTCCTCCACTATCTACAATCTTCAATCATCAACGCATAGTTTTTTAGTTTTAAGAAGGGGCGAAGTGCTCCGCCACCGCGCACACTAGGCACCAAAAGGGCCCGTAGCGATCCCTTCAGAACCTCGTAGGTCACTAAACATCCCCTAAACTACCCAGATCCCTAACGAACTTGACTAGCTTATCATGCCCTATTGACCTCAGGTCCTCCAAATTCTCAAAGAAAAGACTGCCCAGCCACCTCAGTCGCCTCCTTGCAACCGCCTGGCACTCACACAAAATGTGGGTGATATCCTCCTCAGCATATAGGTCAAGGCAATACCTGCACACGTCAGAGTCAGCGATCCCCATTCGCATAGCATGCTTCTCTAGCAAGCAGTGCCCTGTCAGTATTCCGACAAGTAGCCGCAGACTTCCCCTACTCCATGTCAATATCTCTCTAGTCTTTCGCCTGTCCAACCTTGGCCAGAGTGCCCTAGAAGTCCTGCAGCTCGTTAGCGCCTCCCATCTAGAGTTCACTGCGTCCGCTGCACAATCCCTGATACGTGCTTTAATTCCGTTTAATGGCGAATTAACCACCTCCTCTACCATCAACGCATAAAATTCTCCAATTATACATGGGACCGTGTGATGTAACGAGCAACGTTCAAATCGAAATCATTGACCACCCAACGTAGGCTCTCACAGCGTCGTATAATGGTCGCGTTCACGTGAGGACCAGACCATTCTGCATAGACCAAAAAAACAGTTTGGTCGCACGCACAAACGTAAACTGAACCAGTCCATTTGGACTGATTTTGGTCTTGATTTTGGTACGGACCAAGTGAAAGCAAACCAGTCTAGTACTGAGAAAATGCGCACATAAACGCAAGACCGAAAAATACCAAACCGGTCTATGTGGACTGGTCTGGTCCGCACGGTTGACATCATATCAAAATTGCGACAACGTTGGCAGCGGACGACGAGCGACGGAATATACATCATATGGACTCAGAGTGATAGGAGCTTCATGGTGAAATAAAAAGACTTAATTACTCCAAAATATCATATTAAAGGAGCTCCGCAAGGATCAGTTTTTGGGCCCATTCTTTTACCTGATATTTACATCAGATCTAACTACGCTTGTATCGCATATCATGATTTGAATTATAGATATATATACATATATATACTGGAGATGACAAGCAGCGATTGAGATTTTTAATAAAAATAGATTTAATCCCTTCATGCAAAATGGGCAACTCCTTCCAACTCAAAAAGTCGGAGAAGAATTCCCCATTTGGGTACACTTTCGCAGCTTAAAGAACTGGAGACAATATTGTCACACAGCTCAATGAGCTAGAAATTTTTTTACCGTATCAACAAACTCAAGTTGAAGGCAGACGTCGATGCATTCACTTGCTCGCAAAACAACAACAAATTGACATAACGAACCTGTTTTGTCTCACTCACTCACACGCTAAAACAAAAACAATTTGATATAACGACCTTGTTTTGTCTCACTTTTCTGGCTTCAAAGAGCTTTATACAAAACCGTTGGCTTGTCGCCTTCAGTAGCTTTATGATTTGAATAAAGTAATTTGTATACAAGCAGTGTATCCATGGTATAAAGAACCTGAATTTGGGTAGTAGGATTAGACTCTAGTTACAAGTAGGTTTAGGAATAGGAAGTAGCTTTAGCTCGGAATCATTGTGGGGAAGACGACAAACATCACCGAGAGGTCGATAGATCCACTGCCTTCCCAGAGCCGACATAGACAGCCCTAGACGCATTGGGTCTGCGCCGTCGGCAGCCCAGAAAATGAATTAAACAAGGAACAACCGTCCGGACTAAGGACTTCAAAAAATTATGTTCGTTGTCCGTGGTGATTGAAAGGTGTAAACTGATATTTTTAGGTGAATGTTTTCACAGTATATTTTTAAACTGAAAATACAAGTTTTCCGGGTTTAATACTGTTTAATTATTGTTTTGATGTTTGCGTCAGTTATTAATTATGTAGAAATATTCAAAATTGTATTTTGCTACAATAAGGCCGGTTTTTATTTCGAAATAAACGAAACACTTTATGAGAAAAGTAGTTGATTTTCCCTCTTAAATGTACCCAAGACACAAACCGTATCGATTTTCTCTCTACAGCATGGCACTACCTGAAGAAAATTCCCAAACAGACTGTCTTCCAGTGCATCTGTCAATTCAGAATTCGCCAAACAGAAATCTCATCAATTTTCGTAAAAACCATGAACTCCGCCACAAAAGTAAGTGCAGTGCGTTTCCAATCACATCACCGTTTCGAAAACACAGAATCCTTCGCGATGGTGTTCATAATTCCCGCGTCCTTTTGTCCTTTCAACGCCAACCCCCATGTCAGTGTCACGTTCAAATTCCGCTAATAAACTTAGCAATTTTCGCAGGTTGGAGAGATTTTCACAGCAGCCGGATCCGCTTTCAACCGTCTCGGCGAACTCACGATGCAACTGCACCCCGCGGCCGACACACCAGCCGGGTTAGTATCACAATTTTATTCGCTCATAAAACTCCTCCTTTAATTCCACCCCTTCTCGCAAAAAAAGGAGCAAGTGGACAGATGAAGAAATCGAAATGCTGCACGCTTCGATTAATCGCTTCTCCGACGAGCTGAATAAAATCAGTTTGCGCATCAAAAACCGGACAGTGTAAGTTTCTTCATCTGTTCCGTTGTGCCCGGCTCTCGTGTCTAATCGAAGTGCCGCCTTTCTGTTGCAGGTCGCAAATTCGCCAAACGCTCAAGAAGAAGGCGTTCGAAGACGCCGGAATTCCGGTAAAACAGGTCTCAATGCAACAACAACAGCAAACTATCGTCCAGACGATTCAGCCACAACAGACCGCCTCAGTCGTCCAGCAGCTCATCAAAAACGACCAGGTCCAAGTCGTCGAGACGCCCGGCCTTGTAATCGGGACGAAGAACGCCGAGGTCATGATGACACTGAACCGTCTCAACACCCAGGAGAACGAAGTCGACGTCGAAGGACTCCCATCGGACGTGAAGCTCGAATTCAACTCCGGGACCGAGGAAGAGGTGGCCGGATGAAATGAGGCCGACGATTTTTATTTTTGAAACACAAAATAATTATCGGACGGCGCAGTGGGAATGGAAATTGTAAAAAAAGAACAGTTAAATGTACATACAAAGTTGTAATAAACGTAATTTTATGCGAGTGTCTTGTGGTACACGCAGATTTTCCGTTTCCACTTTGTCGGCCCGGTTTCGTGAAGCTTGGAGTGGCCTAGACTCTGTTCCAGATACGTTTGGATTTCAGCCTCGACGTCGGAACGCCACCGAAGTTCGGCGAACCGGGCAAACTCATCGTTGGCTTTACGCATTCGTTTCACGGCCGTCTGGTAGCACCGCCACGGCTGCGGCTCAATAACCAGTAGTCGCGCGAGTTTCGAGCACTTTTCGAGGAATTCGCGCAGACCGTCATCGCCGTTGTTCAGGTGAATCCACATGGTGATCGCCAGGCAGAACAAAGTATCGAAACTTTTCTTTCCGTTCGCCAGCAGGAAGTCTTCGACCGTTTTGAACTCGTCCTTGTCCATAACGTCGATGCACTTGTACGTGACATTGTCCGCGTGTTCGTTCGATTGGTTTGCGCGCTCTATCAGTTTCGGGTCGATATCGATCCCGAGAACGAGCACTTTTCGCTTCGTGTACTTCAGCATGAACTTGTAGACGAGCTGTGTGAACACTCCCGAATTACAGCCAACGTCGAGGAGCAGGAATGGATCGCTGGCCGCTGCCTGCTTCCAGATGTTAGCCGGAAGGAGATTTATTCGCTCCGCTGCACAGTTGAACTGGTAGTAGTTTAAAAAGTTTCCAAACTGAACGGCTCCGGGGTCGTTACCTCGGTGCTCCATTGTGGTGTTGGGATGCTGTGAAGAGTTGTTCTTGTGCTGAAAGATGTTGGAGAAAGTACGGATGGAGGGAGAAGAAATTTCTCAAAGAATTTAGAGATTGGTCCGAAAAAACGCTACAAAATTCCAAACTCCTGAACTGTCAATAAAAATCCGCAACATTCGCGCAGTGTTTCGCAACATTCGCGAAGTGGTTCGAAACATTCGGGCGGAAGAACCGAAATATGTTTTTTTTAATGGGCAGTTTGTTATACACGAGCTTCATAATTTATGAAAAGAATAATTTACTGTTAAAATATTTACAAAAACTAAATTGTTTCTTAAAAAAAAATCAGTTTTTGATTTCGTCAACTAGATGGCACTTGGGACTTCCTGGACGAATAGCAATATTTCCAACAGATGGCCTTACATGTGTTTGAAGGAAAAGAGTTGACAGTTACGAGAATTTTTTCAGTTCATAAAATCTCGGATTCTTGCAAGCAGATCTAGTTACGAGGGGAGGTCAAAAACTGCTCAGTGTTTTTTTTTTTTTACGGCCTTAGCCTTAGGGGGTCACCCTTTAATGCGATCGCACAGCTAAAACGACATAGGTTGGGGATAAAATGGTGTGGCAGGGGATTTAGGTCGGTGGAATGGAAGGGAAGCGTCTGAAGTGTCGGTGGACGTTGTTTTTGAACTGCTGAAGGTTATACTTATCAGGAAACAGATTGGCCGGCAATGCGTTCCACATTACTGATGTTCGGGGGATAAAGGACTGCCTAAATTTCACTGTTCTTCACGAATGGCGCTGAACGGTATACTCGTGTGCGCGTGAAGCTTGGCGAGTGTTACGGGGGACCACTAAGAGTGGGGGAATAAGTTCTTTTAGTTCCTTACTACATTTACCATAAAAATATCGATATTAAATACTGAGTACTCCGACATTTCGGCGATGCTCAAGGGAGTCTATAGAAGCTGAAACGGCTTCGTCTCCAATTAGTCGGAACGCATGTTTTTGAACATGGTTGAGCAAGGCTAAATGGGATTTAGGGGCCCCAGCCCAGATATGCGAATTGTACTCAAGACGTGGTCTGATATATGCCTTGTAGATTGTAGCTAAGTCAGGCGCTGAAAAGAATTTCTTACACTTCCGTAGAATTCCAAGGCGTTTGGAAGCATCAATTGCGACATCAAAGATGTGTTGGCTCCAGTTTAGGTGGTTGTTAAATTTTACGCCTAGTAATTTGAAGTCAGCAGAAGGGGGAATTTGTACGTCACCAAAGGATATATTTGAGACCGACGTCGGAACATCTCGTTTAAGGGATAGATGACAGGACTGTGTTTTGGAGGCATTGAACTCTACACTATTTTTCTCGCCCCAGTCCAAGATAAGATTGAGGTCTGAGTTCAATGAATCGAATAACTCAGTGCGGTGTGAGGCCACCGAAGTTGGACGTGCCTCTGCAGCCGAGTTGAAATTAAAGACATTGTCCAGTGTACTATCATCTGCAAAACTATGGATTGGATTGAGAGTTGACGACAGAAGGTCGTTAATAAAGATGAGAAATAGGGTTGGAGATAAAACTGAGCCCTGGGGTACACCGGAATCGATTGGAAAAGAGGATGAAGTTATTCCGTCTAATACAACTCGTATAGAACGTTTGTAGAGAAAGCTCTCAATCCATTTAAGAAAGGTTGAACTAAAGCCAAAGGCTTTAAGTTTTACTAAGAGACATTGGTGCCAAACTCTGTCAAACGCTTTAGCGATGTCAAGGGCAAGCACTTGACCTTCGCCAAATTTGTGGATGCACGAGTTTCAGCGTTCCGTTAGGTAAACTAAAAGGTCACCTGTTGAACTACCGGAACGGAACCCATATTGGCGATCGTGGATCAGATCTTTCTCTATCAGGTATTTGATTATGTTGCGATTGACAGCAGTTTCCATTACTTTAGCGAGCACGGATGTAATGGCTATTGGGCGATAATTAGCGGGATCCGCTTTGTTTCCTTTCTTGGGAATCGGCTGAACGTTCGCAACTTTCTACATCTGAGGAAAGCACCCTGAAGAGTATGAAAGATAGAAGAGATTGCGAAGCGGTTTAGCCAGAGAGAAAAAGCATTTCTTGAGGACTATGGGGGGGATACCATCCGGTCCAGCAGACTTGTACACACTGAGCCCTTGCAGGATCTTGGAAACAACCCTAGTTCAAAAACGAATGGGAGGCAGCAAGGAATTACATACTGGGAGATTGGGGGGACTCTTATTCGAAGGTGGAAGTCTAGAATTTCTAGCGAAACTTGCTGCCAAAAGGTTGGCTTTTTCCACGGGATCTACAACAGTTCGGTCACCATCGAGAAGAGGTGGTGTAGAAGTCTTAACAAAATTGTTATTGACCGATTTAACAAATGACCAAAAAGATCTGGAGCTCTTGGGGTTGTCGACGATCTTTCGTCGAAGATTTCGGTCATATGCAAATTTAGCACCCTTTAAGATACTATTGTTGGGTAGTAATTGACCACAAAGACTAGTTTCTTTAATAGGATATCGCAACTGTTTGGCTCAATAGTGTAAATACGAAGTGGTGTAACTGATCCTGCCTTTATAGTTAGAGTTCTCGTCCTATCAGCAAGTCAAAGTTAAAAAAAGTTTTTTTTTTAAATACCTTACAAAGCAAGGATTATACTTCAGGCTTGCAAAATTATTGAGGCAAAGGTGTATGCAACAGAAGTCATCACTATTTGCATTGACAGCCATTAAGGCACTTAGGTCGAACACAACACGATAAAACTAGTTAGACAATGTCGTGGTATTCTTAACACTATCGGCACACGGCACAAAATTACCCTCTGCTGGGTGCCAGACCACTGTGGAATCCAGGGGAATGAGCAAGCTGATGAACTCGCTCCAGCCTAAGCTCACTAGTGGAGGACCAGCACGTTGCTATTCCCATCGGATCCATCGACTCACTATGCTTGCAGTGGGCAGGCAATAGATGGTCAAACCTAACTACATGCTCAATATCAAGAACCCTTTTGCCTGACTATGATCACGGGAAAAGGAAGTATATCCTGAGCCTGAGCAGAAAGAATGTTAGCACACTAATCGGAGTGCTCACAGGGAACTGCCTGATCGGTAGACACGCTAGACGACTGGGAGCCGAGGCAAATAATCTCTGTCGTAGCTGCTGTGATCCAGAAGTGGAAGACTCAATCTTCCACGTCCTATGCGAGTGTCTGGCCCTATCGGGAACGAGAAAACGGAACCTCGGCGCTTTTTTCTTCGATGACCTTGGCGATATCGATAAGGGAAAGCTATGTAACATAGCAAACTTTATAAAATCTTTTAAATGGTTTTAGGTTCCAGGAGTTATCATACTCAAACGAGGAGCACAATGAACGAACAATAACGTGTAAGTGAAGGAGGATGATAGCAGCACCACCCCATATACCATACCATACAAAGCAAGGAAAAAACCCCTAAATTTATTCGAGATGAAATAGTAGCGACTTACAATTTACAACTGGCAGTTGTCCACACTCTAGAACAACAACCTACTGTCATAGGAAACGACGAAATTTTTATTCACGCTGACTATGCGGTTCACATTTTATTCTCAATCTCGGCACATGCGATTGTTGAAAATGTCCGGAAACTTATCGATCTCTTTGAAGGCGTCCTTCCTGGGTGAAAGAAATAATAGCCCATCATGACACTCCATTCGAAAGAGGCCACTTAAGGTAATCTGATTGTGCGACGAACAATCCTATGAGACAGGGATCTCTAATATGGTACATAGACGGATCCAAAACGGACCAAGGTGTAGGAGCCTATGGAGCTGCCCAAATAATAAACCGTACACTAGGATGCATGCAACATGCACTGCTTTCCAGACGGAGGCACATGCTATTGAACTTTGCGTTAGAGAAAGTATCAGACGGGAAAACAAAGGGCTCAGATAGAAAAGCAGTTATCTTGGTCTTGCAGTTATTTCAAATTTAGTTGAAACTTGTTTGGGAGTGCTTCCAGTGCGTGATTCACTCAGGAACCAAAACAGAGTTAGATTCCTTTAAATTCCGGGACACAGTGCCTACGAAGGCAAAGAAATCGTCGACTCATTGGATAGAAAATGTTCATAGGATCACATCCATCTTGTCGGATACCGTTAATCACAGAGAAAATGAAAATCTGAAAGTGACTTAAATAACGAAGTATCATTTACTGTGACATGACACAGGGACACATCCCGGTCCTCCCCCGTCCTGACGCGATTATGGATGGTATCAAGCTGTGTGAAACTCATAATTTATACCAATCAAAGATCTGCAGAACTCCATAAGAAGGCCAGTCTGGGGGTGGTTTGGCCTGAAGCTCGCCTCGAGGTCGCAAGCTAGCCGCGAATACGCACCAGGATACTGAGGAAGTCTATATGGCAGCGGTCCTGGAGATCATACAGATCAGTAACTTTGATTTTCCGACCCATAATTACCTTCCTACCTAGGGGATGAATATCAAAAATATCAAATATGAGAAGCATGCAACGCGACGCAGCACAGGATACTATTGACTAGACTATAACTGACGGTTTTAGAAGTAATGCTATGACGGCCTCCCGACGAAATACGGAGGGCGGTTGATAAGTCCGCGGCCTAAGACATTAAATGAAAGAAAAGTAAGTGTATTTAATTTTTATTTTTCAACATAGTCTCTCTCGAGTAAAATACATTTTTCACATCTGATGTATAACACTTTTAAACCGCCCAAAAAATATTCTTTTTCTTTGCCCTCAAAATGGTCTTCTACAGCCGCTTTCATTTCATTGTCATCGGCAAATCTACGACCTCGTAGCTCCTTTTTTAAATTGGAAAAAAAGGAAATAGTCGCTGGGAGCCAGATCTGGACTGTAGGGTGGGTGGTCAATTTCCGTGAAGCCCGTGTCCTTCAGTGCCTGCTTCGAAACTGTCGAACGGTGTCAGCTTTTTTGGTACCCAACGCGCACTAATTTTTCTCATATTCAAATGTTTGTGCATAATTTCTACAGCCCGTTTTTTACTAATCTGCAACTCTTCTGCTACCTGTCACAATTTTATTCTTCGATCGGCCAGTACTAATTTCTTAACTTTTTTGACATTTTCCTCGGTCATTACTGTCACAGGACGCTCCGGGCGGGGATCATCTTCACAGCTCTCTCGTCCTTGACCAAATAAGTGAGCCAATTTTTTGACCATGGTATACGAAGGCGCAGTTTCCTTAAGAACTGATGACATCTCATCAAAAATTTCTTTCGGTGTATTTCCTTTTTTTACGAAGTACTTTATTACGGCGCGGTGTTCAAAATTGGTGGAATGCGACGAATCGGCTGACATGATCATATGTTTGTCCTTCAACAGCTAATTTGGTACTGACCTTATTATCGAAATAGGGTTATATTTATACTACCAAGGGGTGTCACAATTAGTACTAACGTAAGTGAAATAATGAGTCATTGATAAGTACGTCAGGCCTCAGACTTATCAACCGCCCGTCGTACCTATAGCGGTAATTCCGGGAGGATCAATCCGTACGGCTGAGGAGATGTTTAGTGGGTTAAAGTCCCGCACTGACTTAGGCTTTCGATGCTTTTACTCCTCGTTAAAAAAACCAATCTACCTATTAAAAAGAGCTAAATAGCTAAGAGTTTATGGGCCATGAGCTTCCAAATTTGTTTGCGCATGACGTATAAATTTTGCGATGACCTCATTCCGACGTGCGTTAGCTCGGAAATCAATACGCAAACCAGTAGATTATGTCATAGCATATTCAAAATGGCGGATTGAGTGCTGGGTTTGCGAATGAATTTGCGAGCTGAGGCGCCCCGGAATGTCATCATTTCAAAATTCAACTACCGAAGTTTCGAACGCCTCGTACCAGCAGGTGGAGATGTAGGGATTTGGACGAAAAATAAATAGTTTGTATCCTATGCGATTACTGTAATTGCAGGGCGATCACAATACTTTTAAAAAGAAATAAAGTAAATAATTCAGAGAAACAAAGAATTACCTTGACTCATGATGTGAAAATGAAATCAAATAAATTAACGGCTAAATCATGCTCTACATAGTCCTGAATAGAACAATTTGTGTTACCTATTGCAAATAATAAACTTTTATTTCTTCTACAAAATTATTTAATAAACTGTTTTATCGGAACTCTTGACCATAATTTACAGAACAAAAACAATAGTAGCAATGTTATTTGAATTTAATCCACTGGCGTAATTAATGACTGGTTTCACCTGATGGACCACCATCGCATGTTTCGTCGGTTCATATGTGTGATTTGGCTATCACACATCAAGAGCAACGAAATCTTTTCATTTTTACTGCACTTGCACATTTAGTGCAGTGGGTAAAACGCACTTTTAATTGCCGGTAAAGATGTGTAAAATTGTTGCAATTGTAGCTACTTAGCCCGATTATTGATATGAGAGTATAGCAAAAAGAAAAGTGTCTTTTGAAGGTCGGACAAACGGGAACTATATTACGGATTATTAAGGGGTTATTGGGCTTAAAAGAAACGGCTTATCTTTCTGATGCTGGATGTGGTCAAATAAGATATATTCCATTTATTTCCATGTCTAGTTTTGAAGGTGCTTCAAAATGCAAATTGGCTGCCTACACCGAATGGGCTCATGCAAATAAAGGGGATTTAATAGCTTCTGGTCATATCACAGCTGTCGATGGAAAACTATCTCTAATCTATGGCAAAAAGCAAAATTCCTAATAAAACATAATCACGCAAATTTTCCGAAAGGCTGAACATTTCCATTAATTACTGGCGCGTTGGTTGTACCTTCTACGAAGCAGAGCATTGCAGAATTATTTAAAAGACGCCCAAGCATCATAGCATCTTCAGTTGAGCGAATACCTCTTATCTGTTCGGTTAATTCAAGAAAGACGTCTTAGTGCCTCGACATGATCTCGAAATTAAGCCTGGAAGCGATCCTAATTGCGGGGCTTGTATCCTCGATAGTGGCAGTGCCCGATAAAAATTGGTTCGGACCGGAAGTAGTGATATTGCAACGGGTCTACGACGAGTGCCAAAATAAAAACGATTTTACCGGATGTCTTAAGGATAAGGCACTGTCGGTGTTGTCGCGAGCCATCGATCAGGTCGATATTCAAATTGCAGGACAGGCTCATGAAAAAAATTGGATTATAATATTTCACTGGATTTTCAGGACACGATACGAGTTGTGGATGGTGTTTCTTTGGAGAAGCAAAACTCGACGACCAAGGAGAGCTTACTTGGATTCACGGAGGCACGAACTTTAAGCGGACTATCGGCCATTGATCGAGCCTTGGTTGACAAAATGGATAAGTTCTTGCGAACGCATGTCTTAAAGGTGGACATGAGCGAAGGACGCGGCAAAAAGGATAAGAAGTTGCAAAAATACGTAGTTGCTGCATTCCTAACGGCCATGGGTATTGCCGCGCCGATAGGCCTTAAAGCGCTGGCTGCTATTGCTGGCAAGGCTCTGATCATCAGTAAGGTGGCACTAACAATCGCAAGTATTATAGCGCTGAAGAAGATTTTCACTAGCGATCATCACGAAGAGACAAGCTTCCAAGTTCATGCAGGCGGAGAGCATAATAGGTACGTATTCGAATTTCTTTAAGTTAAATAAGACTAATGTTCGCTACGTCAATTCCAGGAGAAATACTTACGTCGTAAGGCCGGTTAAGCCTAGCCCCACATCAGCAGATCCTTATCGCTACTACTACGAGTATCCCATGCACACAGTTTAGGTTACAAGTTATTGAAAAAAATCGTTTAATTTATTATTAGGAATTAGAGCATACAATTAATTACAAACTAAGTTGGAAGAACAGCTGGATAATCCAAAGATTATATTTTTTGTGAAATTAAGTAACAACATTTCTTGTATTTATTTCAAATTATTTTAATAGGCAGAATTATAGAAATAATAGCAATGTACATAAATTATTGTTTTTTTTTTCATTTAAAACGGGGGTACTGAATCAATAAAAATTTTTAAGGGAATTTTGCTGTTATTTTCGAATTTTTAGAAAATGTTTTGCAGACTTGTGATTGAAAATACCTAAAAATATCGTATTTAGATCGTTTTTGTCTATCTGTTTGTTTGCACACTTACGAGTATAACTCGAGAAATATTGAAGAAATTTTTAATACGTATACGCTACTACTGCATATCGTCCTTGATTCACGTTAAGGCATAACATTCATACAAGTCGCCATTAAGTGATCGAATTGCAGAGAAACTGTATATAAATACGAATTGTACACAGTACCAAAAGATTTGTCCGACTATTGGCTTTGTATTACGAAACGAATGAACACCTACTTACCCATATGGCATGCAACCGAGTAAATGAATAAAGCAGTGATTCTCGAACGATTTTCGATATGAAGATTTTTTTTTGAATGAGAGAGTCACGTTAATTACCACACTAAAGTTATGCTAATTAATAATAATCAATGGCACAATAGCCCAAATTGGGCCTAGGCCTTGAAGTGCTAGAGTTACTTCATTACTAGACCAACGGAACACTAGCAGGTGAAGTGGTCAGCCACACGCTCGTCCTTGTTTATTACCCCGATTTTTAACTCAGGTACTCATTTACAGCTGAGTGAACTGGTAGTTAGGCACCCAATCCCATTCTCGAAAATTCCTTGTCGCCAAGCAGTGCTAATTAATACCCAGAGTCAGATTGGCTTGGAAAGAATCAACTGGGCAAAATATACGGCCAAGATCCACTGCACTAGGATTTATAATTTAGTTGGCAATGAATGGTCTGGGCGAAACTTTATTATTTTTCAGGTCAAAGTTCGGGAGCGATCAAAGTCGGAGTATATCATCAGTTGTTTCGAAATTATGAGGTTTCTTGGAAAGTTAGTTTTGTTCTTAAAACAAAAATATTTAAAATAAAGATTTTAGGCCGATTAAACATTGAAAAGGCTCGTGTAGACTATTCGAATTTCGGTATAATATGTACACTAAAAGCCCATAGAAGTAAAAAGGATTTTGCTGCCTTATCAGAATTAAGAGATATGACGAATTGTTAAAACATATACAAACCCATTACTTCCACTTGGGGTTTGAATTTCGAAAAAATTGTGAAACAGGTTCTTAGACGATTTCATAAGAAGCAACTTGATATCTCATGAGACAGGAGGGATTTTGAAAAATTTGTGAAAACATAAGCAAACTCTTCACACTCCCTTGGTTCTTGAAATTCGAAAAATCGTGAAATTGGTTTTTAGGTCATAACATCAAATACCGCAATAACCAATTTTATATCTCATCAGAACTAAGGGATGGCAGAATTTGTGAAAACATATGCAAACCCTTGGGAGTTGAATATCGAAAAATTGAGAAATCGGTTTGTAGGCGATTATATAAAAAGTCTGTGGAAGTGAAAAGCGATCTAATATCTCATCAAACCTAAGAAATATGTCGAAGCTTTGAACAGCATACAACCCCCTTACACCCCTTAGGATTGAATATCTGAAAATACTGAAATTGACTTTTTGGCTCTTATTTGGGAAACATTAGGAAGCAAAAATAAATTCGATATATCATCAGATCTAAGCAATATGTTAGAATCTGTGAAAACATATGTAACCTCCTTACACCCACTTGGGGGTTGAATATCCAAAAATCCTGAAAGTAGTTAATAGATAACACAGCACAAGAAAGTAAAAACCAATTCAACTACTTATCACTTCTAAAGGATATGACGGAATTCGTGAAAACTTGTTCATCCCTTTTATACCCTCCTAGGGGCTGAAAAAGGAAAAAATTTAAAAACAAGTTTTAGGCGATTATTACGCAAGCCCGTGAAAGCGAAAAGATAATCGATATTTGATCAGACCTGGGGGATATGGTACAATTCGTGAAAAGTATACAACCCCTTTACACCCTCTTAGGGGTCGAATTTAAAAAAATCTTGAAAACACTTTCTAGGTACTTATATGAAGAAATCGTAAAATAAAAATGAATTCAATATTTGGGAAGACCTAATAGATATGACGAAAACCATGAAAATATATGCATTCCATTTTCACTGATCAATTTTTTCCCACTCTTCCGAACGCCAATGGATATTTGAAATTTTTTTCTTATCAAAATTACTTTTGAGTTGATTTACATATACATACCGAGTTTCAACTTTGTAGAATAAGCCGTTCTATAGATAGGAAAAACCTCCCCCACCCCCGTACCATACTACCCCTATAAAAATTATATTTTTCCAACATGCTACTACTATAGCTCTATCTAAATACCATGTTTCAGCTTTATATCATTATAGGTTTTCGAGATATACAAATCGGAACTTTTTCATTTTCACCCTCCCCAACCCTCACCCTCTACACCCTCACCCCCAAAATTTTTTTTCTGCTAGGGGTCTATTAGGTCTACTTCTGGTAAAAATTTTAAGCATCTACCTTACACTGTTCTTGAGATATGTGACGTGATTTTTTAGAAAAATTCGTATCCCCTCCACTTTCATGCTCCACCGCCCCTTAAAAATTTTTACTTTCATCAAACTTCATTTGTCAACGTTTATGCACAAACGGAATTTTATTTATCTAGTGCAATTGGTTCGTGAGATATCGTAATCTAAAGTTTTTTACCCCCCACCCCCGTACGCCACTGGCCCAACTCAAAAATTTGTTTCCGATCTATTGCCCTAGTATACCTACAGATATTCATTAAGTTTCAATTATGTGACGTTAACCGTTTAGGAGATATGGATTTTAGAATGTGTCGATCTCGGCTTTTTTGCGTTTTCCGTTTCAGAAGTATTATTTCCCCCCCCCCCCCCCCACTCTCACACCCCTTCACCCATATTGACAATTTAAAGCTTAAAGCTCTATATAAATTCCAATTTTCAGCCTCCTAGCATAAACGGTTGCTGAGATCTAAAAACCAAAAATTTCCGTCTAAGACCCTTCCCCCTCCTCCCCCCTCACAACCGAGTCTATTCATAAAAAAAAATTTAATTTAATATCTCAAACCGTTTGGGAGCTTCGAGCCTTCAAACGATTTTGCGTACGGCGGACAGACGGACTGAAATTTTTTTTTGCTTTTTTCGTGTCCACTAGTTGTGAAACGTGGAAAAAAAATTTTCAGGGTAGCAAATTTTTTTTTTTAAAAATCGATCACAATACTGTATTATTAGAAAATAATAAAGTAAAAGCGATTTACCTATCTACCCGAAACTGTATATGATGCCAAGATAGACATAATAATGAAGTCCCATCATTTCAGAGTAAGACTTTCACATATATGTTGATGTGCAAAAGTCAACCATATGCAAATGGCTCAACTGTTAGAATAGGTCTACATAAGTTCTAAGTTTCAACTTCCGAGTGTAAGCAGCTCATGATGGTAGAGAAACCGAAATTGTTTGCCTAAATCACACCCCGTCGCTTGCGCCCTAATCTACACACTAAGCTAATTTCAACCATATGACCTAAGACCAATGTTTTCCAATAACTTTATTATCATAACAATATTCTCCCAATCGTCAAAGTTCTACACAAAGCCAACAAAATATGAACTTGCGCATTTATAAAACATGACTTTCATTTGCTCCGCCCTCGATTTCATAGCAAAAATTTATAACTGGTTGGTTTATTATCGCACCACCCTACAATATTCCTATATTTTTTTGAAATATGATTTCATAGTCATATTCTGTTCACGGGAGTCAACCCCCATTGAAATGCTTTATTACATTAGGGGCTACAGAGGGTTGTGCAACTTTGAGTATATGTTGTTCTTGACTAGGTAGATCGGTTTCACCCTCATCATTTTAAGACTCACCCCATACTGGGTGACCAATGAAACGTGGAAATTGTTTGCAATTGAAGTTAGTGTGGGGGATGGGTTTTCTAACGTCTGTATTTGTGCGACAATAATTTTGTTTTAGAAAAATTCATTTTTTTTTTAGATAAAACGTGTTTTTGTGTAATAACGGCAGTAAATGAGTTCAAAAATAGACAAAAAATTTTCCAACCCACCAAGAACTTTCCAGTCCTGACAGTCAACCCTTAAATCACATTTCTTGTTTAGCAACCAGAAAAACTGTACGAATGTATATCGTGAGGAAAATGGACAATAATAACGGAAAAAAGAAGAAAATAAGGGAATGTATCCATCTACCCTATTCACATACAACGAAACCGAGCTTGTTATAGCTCAGGGAGCAGTAAAACCATGCCATAGTCCAGAACGCTATTACCCATATCGGGTGCTATAGCAAACCTATGATATTGCATCTATAGGAGTCGTATTAGCTAGATAGATACCTTCAGAACTTTTAGATACAACGATAGAGAGAACTCATCCTCATATCATCTAACTATCGCCAAAGGATACGCGAACCGGAACCTCCTCGAGTCGAGCGTTACCTTCACTATACACGCCGGTATACAAGTGGAGAACTGATGGGTAGTCATGTCCATCCATAACCGAAGTCGGTGGTAGTGGTTCTCGGTTATCTGTGGAATATCCTGTGCACGGTTGTTCCTATATTCTCTTCTATAACAAAACAGCATAAAGGGATAGGGTAACTATTACCCCCAGAGAGATGGAAGCAATGGATAGTGTAGTTTGGCTGTAGGTGGAAATATGTTTCACCGGGAAATGAGGAAAATTAAGAACAGAACTCGTAAATTTATTTTCTGCAAAAGTTTATTGCCTTGTCGTAAAATATATTCCCTACATAGACAACTGTATAACGTTGCCTCCACCTATGCTCCCTGGCTTGTGTATATCCTTTTCGAATCGCTTGCTAGATGAATTGAAGAAGAAAATTTTACTCATCGATATTTTTGTAGTTGTGTTGTAGCGGGAACGTATAAAATATATCGTGATAAATTGTAGTTTTGTGTATTTGAAGTTTTTACGTTTTATTTATATGTTCCTTGGATATCGTACTCCTTACATGAGACGATCGATAGAACCTCATTTCTTTTATAAATGTCTTACTATAAGACTAGACGTTGACTTTACTTCGTCATCATTTAAAATTGGGTTTGATGAAGATAATTAATTTTCATTACGTTTGTTATCTAGGTGTAATAAATTGATGTTAATCAAGTTTTAGAATTCGAGGTGGAAATCGGTTGAAAAAGTTGTGTCCTGTGGAACAAAGCCATTTTAACAAATGACTGGTTTATTGTTTATTCTTTGCAGATATTCGGCAATGTTTCTCAATTCGATAATTCAAAAGGTTATCATTAACGATGGTTTTCCTACTCCTAGCCTTAAACTCAATCTAACTTTTAATCAGCAAAAGGAACATATTGTTACATGCAACCCTGGCAGCCCCCCCAACTTGATCAGTTTCTAGTGAGAAAAACAACAATCTCCTAACATCTTACTGGAAGCGGAGAATAGCATCCACCTTGCAATTACCCAATGAGAGAAGCGTGAAAAATTCTGCAAATATCTCCTTATCCGATTGTTCTTAACATTTCCACACATACAAAAAAATATTCGAGAAAGCTCTCGACACCACACACGCAGTATATTACCCGAAAGCTTGCAGCCACGGAGAATTTCCACTATACAGCGAGACGACGATCGGTTTCGACGCGACAGCATTTTTAAAGTGATTTGGATTGGTAGCAACGATCAGCAGTGATCAAGTAGTACATAAAATTGGGTAGTGTTGTCGGTAGTGTGATTATTGAATGCGAATAATAAATCATTGTTATTTCTATTGCCGCGTTTCCACTATTGCCTTCATGTAAATTGGATATGTGCAATGAACGCGAATATCTAGGCGTTAGTGGAAACAGTACATTCGTGATCAATGCGAATCCCTTTGATGTACATCAAAAACCGCCATCGACGCGAATGTAAATGCGAATGTTAGCGGCAGATGTTTAGTTCTATCCCAGCGGAATACGAGTCATGAATTATGTACTGTAGTAATATTATACGTAGTTTATGCAAGATTATTAGAATGTGTCTTTTTCGCATTCTGAAAAATGTACTATAGAGAATCATTCCTTCAAAATTCCAGAAAAAATTAAATATGAATAATATGGTAATGCTTCCATCCATTGAATCGGAATGTTTACGAAATGCATTCTTTTTTCCCGCTGGGATAGTGTCCTTGCATACGCGATAGTGGAAACACTACATTCGTGTTCAGTGCGAATCCCTTTAATGTGCGTCCAAACACGAACACCGCCATTGACGCGAATCTACGCGATTCTCGACTTGAGTTGCAAACTAACGCGAATGTGCCGTTTCCACATACGCATACGCTCCAGTTCGCGATATCCAATGCACATGAAGGTGATAGTTGAAACGCGGCATATTGTTTTTAATTGTGTTTTATTTGAAATCAAGGCGAATCCTTTGCTTGCAACAATATATATACCTGGTTGATTCAGAATCGATAGGACAAGATCCATTGTAAGAAATTCGGCCGACTTTGTGCAAATAATGTGATAGTGTCGGAGGAGGAGGGGGGGGGGGAGTTCGGTAAAAAAAATATTATCCCTCTTACATTTTTTTAAATGAATCTGGAGGCAGCTCCAAGAACGGATATATTCAGGAGGCGATAAAAATCCTTACGTGTGGGTGGGTGTTTCTTAATTCAATAGACAAAGAAAAGAAGGTTGATTTTAAGTACTTTGAATTATTCGGGAATTTTGGGGGGATGGGCCTCTGGCTACGGCCTTGCTGTAAATAATATTACAAGCTTCAAACATAAGCCACTGTTTTAAAAAAATTGAATTTTCAATCCAATTTTTACATGAAATTTCCAGTACATATCATTTTTTGAAGTAAAAGTACACATTTCAAGCACTTTTACACGAAATTATTCATATACTTTTCAACTGAACCGTACAATTTACTTGAAAAGTCTCACAAAATTACACAACATTTCGTGTATAATTAACTATATTTATATATGAATTGAAAATTATGTTCTTTTTCATGTAAACCACGAAGTTGGACGCTTCGTTCGATTTTGTTTTCTACTGAAATGAAAATGAAACTCCTTCGGTGGCGCAGTGGCTACGCACGCCAAACCGACGCAGCAAAGCCAGCATTAATCGCGGGTTCGATTCTTACCTACAGCCAAGTGTTTTATTAAGAGTAAGTAAGTAAGAAATAATATTAGAACCAGAAATAAGTGTATCTTAAAGTGTGCTAATTATACACTTTTTGTAGAGTGTAAATTCAAGAGAATATCCAGTGAAATTTACTGATTGCAAATTGAAATTTACTGACCGAAAATTGAAAAATACATTGAAATTGACTATTACATCCCAATGTAAATTTACATGAAAAGGTGAGGCATACATATATTGCCTACTATCCAAAAGATGTAAAATTCAATGGATTTTTACTTTATTATTTTAATAATAAAGTATTGTTATCGATTGTTTAAAAAAAAAAATTTGCTACCCTGAACATTTTTTTTCCACGTTTAATGACTAATAGACACCAAAAAAGCAAAAAAAAAATTCAGTCCGTCTGTGCGCCGTCCGCCGTACGCAAAACGTTTGGAAGCTTATAGCTCTCAAACTCTTTGAGCTATTTAGTTGAATTTTTTTTTGTTGGTAGACTGAGCAGACCTCTTTAAGTGGCCACCTTTGGAGTGGTGGGGGTGTGAGAAGGGAGGTGGGGGAAGCGTTTTAGACGGAAAATTTTGATTTCTAGATCTCAGTAACCGCTTATGTTAGGAGGCTGAAACTTGGAATTTATATAGAACTTCGATAGTAGACCCATTTGCAAAAAAAAATTGCTAATATGGGTGAAAAGGTGTGGGAGTGGGGGGAATAGTAATGCGTCCGAAATGCACTAAAGCCGCGATCGAGACATTCTAAAATCCATATCTCCTAAACGGTTAATGTCACTAAATTAAAACTAAATAAACATCTGTAGGTATACTATGAGAATATATCGAAAACAAATTTTTGAGAGGGGGTAGTCGCGTACGGAGGTGGGGGGTGAAAAAGTTTAGATTACGATATCTCACGAACCAATTGCACTAGAAAAATAGTGAATAAAAATAGAAAAATAAAATTCGGCTCTTGTATTAAGGTTGACAAATAAAGTTTGCTGAAAGTAAAATTTTTTAAGGGGGCAGTGGAGCATGGAAGTGGAGGGGATAAGAATTTTTCTAAAAAATCACGTCTCATATCTCAAGAACAGTGTAAGATAGATAGATGCTTAGAATTTTTACCGGAAGTATGCCTAATACACGCCTAGCAGGTAAAAATTTTGTGGGTGAGGGTGTAGAGGGTGAGGATGGGGCAGGGTGAAAATGAAAACGTTCGGATTTTTATATTTCGAGAATCTATAATCATCAAAAACTGAAACTTGGTATTTGGAGTAGCATGCAGTAGCATGTTGGAAAAATATAATTTTTTATAGGGGTAGTATAGTACGGGGGTGAGGGGTGTCCTAACTATAGAACGGCTTATGCTACAAAGTTGAAACTCGTTATGTATATGTAAATCAACTAGAAAAGTAATATTGATTAAATGAAAATTCAAATATCTATTGGAGTTCGGAAGGGGGGCAAAAATGATCACTGAAAATGGAATGCATATATTTTTACGATTTTCGTCATATCTTCTAGGTCTTCCCAAATATTGAATTCATTTTTATTCTACTGATTCTTCATATAAATACTTAGAAAGTGTTTTCAGGATTTTTTGAAATTCGACCCCAAGGTGGTGTAAAGGGGTTGAATACATTTTCATGAATTCAGCCGTATCCCACCGGTCTGATTAGATATCGAATAACTTTTTATTTCCACGGAATTGTTCAAAAATCACCTAAAACTCGTTTTCAAGTTTTTTATTTTTTCAACCCCTAAGAGGGTTTAAAAGGGTTGAACAAAATTTTTACGAATTTCGTCATATCTCTTAGAAGTGATAATACATCGCTTTTTTAGGTTTTCAGTCACATAGTAACCTACACCGCATCTCGGAATTGAACACGTTTCGAACTTCTACCCAAAAATAATAAAGCTGCGCCCAAATTGTTGGCAGATTTTTTTATTGTGCACATTTTCTAGATAGTCGGTGATGGAGGTTGTAAGTTGAGTGGAAATAGAAATCATTTCACTTTTAACTTCTGCATTTCGTTGTTTCTTTATTTATACATTTCTCTAAAAATTATGGATAATAATTTTTTTATATGTTCCAGCTGTACGAAATTTCCCCCATTTGTTTACGTTCCACAAAATCAACCATTAAAAACTGAAAATTTTAATATTCCATTAACCAAGCAACATAAAAAGTATGAATGGGAAAAAAACACAAAATATGCGCTGCATAAACACAACTTTTCCAGAATTTTGAAGAATTTTTGCATCCCGCGCGCTCATAACTTTTTCATAGCAATAAACAATCGTGGGCCAATCATCTCTATAATTCGTAACGTACATATAAAACCATTTTCAGTATTTATCTTAAGAATTTCATCCATAAATCTATCGTTTTATGAGTGAAAAGTTTCCATCGAATTAACTGGGTGGTAAATGGAATAAATGTTGCGCTTTGTTGTTGTTTGCGTTGCATAGGATACTCGTGTTTAGGACTATCCGGAGGATAATAAACACGATTTTTTTTAGTTGCCTCAAGTAACATTAACAAATAATAAAATATGCTTAAAGCTGTAATGTTGATCGTAAAATTTTCTCTTGTTGATTTGTTAAAATTTTGTTGATGTTTTTCGGCTAAAAGAGAGTGTGCGGTAGGCAATAGTACTACT
This sequence comes from Beris morrisii, assembly GCA_951812415.1. Classification (NCBI taxonomy): domain Eukaryota; kingdom Metazoa; phylum Arthropoda; class Insecta; order Diptera; family Stratiomyidae; genus Beris; species Beris morrisii. Next base: position 26,399,370 of record OX638311.1, read on the forward strand.
AGTTTTATGTTCGGAATATATGCGAGCAGATGTACAACATTTTATACATACGTAACATGATAGATAAAATTCTGGTTTCGGTATACCCCTTTGAGGCTTTGTGTACGTAACGATGAAAGTACGTTTCTAGTACCCAGCTATACTGCGAGCGATGTTTCCGGAATACTGGACCATTTTACACATGTTTAACTACTAGTCTAGTAGTGCGATGTGGTTTCAGTTTTATAAAATTTTGTTAATTGTCGCGTTTATTTATCTGTGGCCAGCGATTAAATACTTTTCCCGCGAAAATTGTTTGATTCGATTGCTTGTGGGTTTCCACTACAAGGATACAAAGTGTATGGTTGATGTACTTATGCAATACAAATTAGAATATGTACGTAGATAAATTGCCAATTAATGTAGTAAATTTTTTTACCAATCTAGTTGACGACATTACACCTAATGCCTTGAAATTCTGAGTCAGTTTTGAAATAGGTACTAATCATACATATAAATACAATTTCTGGTTCTGAATATTATCAAATATACCAACTGAATTATTTTTATCTTTTCTCAACAAATCATCAGTACTGTGACAGGACTGAATTCGTGTCGTTTTGAATATCATCAAAATTGTATGGAATAGATATTTAGTCGAAACCAAAATAAGAGAAAATTGAGTGAAACTTTTGAATTCTGGCATTTTTTTACCCACTCGTCGTTCCTGAATTTTTTAGAATCAGTTCAGTATCAGTACTGTATCAATAGAAACGTACTGCGTATACATAATAAAAACCTCATTTGCACATTTCCTTCATAACAATACACTCCTTGGTCAGTGGCGTGGCGTGATATTTCAACAAGGGAAAGCAATTGGTTAATATCAAAAATTTATTATTATACTGCGTATTAATTGAACATCCTCCATTAGCAACATTACTAATATAAAAGCACCCAGCAATCACGAACGGGGACCAGGAGGCTATTTGGAATGTTATTTTTTAGGTTGTCAGTCCCAGTCACCTGCACCGCATCTCATCATTAAACGCGTTCCGGACTTCTACCAAAAAAAATTAATAAAGTTGCGCCCAGAGTGTTGGCAGATTTTTTTTTTATTTATTTCCGTATTTTTTTTAATAGAAGAGTCAATAGAAGTAAAACCGAATTCGATCTCAATAATCCTAAGAGATTTTCGGAACTCATGAAAACTTGAACAATACCTTACACTCCGGCTTTATATCGAAAAAAGATTTTTTTTCGATTAAATTTAGAAACAAAATTGAATTGAATATCTCATTAGACCCAATATATGGAAATTCGTGAAAATGTACACAAACACTTTACACCCCCTAAGGGGTTAGATATCGAAAAATTGGGAAAGAGATTTCTAGGCGCTTATATTAAGAGCCCGCAGAAGTAAAATTTATTTCGGCGCGTCCAAAATATATAACGAAATCGTGAAAATGTGGAAAAAATCCCTTTTCACGGACATTTGTTTTACTCAACCTCTATGCCAATAAAAATCTGAATTTTTTTCCTTTAATTACTTCAGTAGCATACGTACATATACGTACTAAGTTCCAACTTTCTTGCATAAGCCGTTTCTGAGATATAAAAAACCACCATATTTTTCCTAGCATACCTCTATATTGGTTCTATATAGTCACTTTTTAGCTTTCTAATGTTTGTGGTTTTTGTGAAAAAATATGGAAATTCTTTTCTTTTCACCCCCTTATACCATCAGCCCCTTCACCAGTACCTTCAACATTTTTTCCCTGTTAGAAGTCTACTGGGCCTAACTTCTGTAAAATTTCTTAGATCATATCTGGTACGGTTCTTGAGATATAAAATTAATTTTTTTTAAAAATGGCTATCGCCCCATTTTCGTGCTCCACCTCCTACCTCAAAAATTTTACATTGAATGGGCTCCACTTGTAATCCTATATACACAAACCAAATTTTACTTTTCTGGTATAATTGGTTCGATTGGGTTGGGTTTACCCCCACCCCTACACACCACCATCCGATTCAAAAAATTTAGCTTTCGATTAATCTCCTATTATCCCTTAAGATAACTAAAGAGTTTCGATTCTCTGACATCAACCTTTCAGGAGATATGTATTTTAGAATGTTTCAACCCCAGGTTTCAAGCACTTCGAACACATTGCTTTCCCCTCCACTCCCACACTCCTCAGTCCTAATCGCCAATGTTTTGCAAATAGGTCCACTATCATAGTTCTACATAAGTTTCAAGTTTCAGCCTCCTAGCGTAAGTGGTTCCTGAAATCTAAAAACCAAATTAAATATAATTCAACTATTTACCACAATTCAATTCCAAGCTTTGTTCAGAATTCAATTCCTCTCCTACTCTGGTAGCACTTATGTCTTTTCAGATCTCTGCTTGCTGAAAGCTTCTCCGCTGTTGCAAAGAATGTGTTCTACTACCCGTGGAAGCAAATTCCTTATTGCATCCACCGTCCCGTGTATGAAATTGTTTTTTCATGACGTCTCAGTGGATTTAGTACGGAATGAAATGAACGCTCATAGATGCAACTTTCAAATTGCTTCCATGTGTTCTTCGTTTCTTTCGCTTGCCTTTTTCGTGGTGCTGCCAGTTCTTGCGAACTCTTATTTAGACTGTGCCAAAGAAAATGTTTGAAACATGACTTTTTTTCGCGATTTTTCTGCGCGATTTAGAAAACGCATTTTAGATATTTATCAGCAAAATGTAAGGGAAGCAATGCTCCCCTTGCTTCCATGGACGCTACGCCACTGCCCTTGGTTGAAATCCTGGTAAGTGTAAGCTCATTTCTTAATACATTTATATTTGTTGATCTATATTGTTATAAAAAAACACATTAAACCTTTTTCATTTCTATAAAATTTCACCATTTCACAAATGCGATATCCATGCAGTACTGAATTCCTAATACTGAAGTATTGTTCAGTACTGAATGAATTTAGTTTAGCAGAATTTAGTTACTACTAGAAATATTCAGCAAGACATCTGCATATTACAATACTGGGAGTGGAAAGTAGCTCCGCTGAAATACTGGCAGAGTACCCTATGCGCTATCCACCTCGAGAAAAACTATATACCATATTAAAATATCGAAAAATTAGAGCGGATCATTTCGAAAAACTTTTTTGAATTTATTATTCAGTGCAAAGTATTTTTAAATTAATTTACAAATTTTTTAAGGACACTTGTATGGTAGCAACAGCAACTTGATTTTTGTATTTGAAAAAGAAAAAAAATTTGGCATGCAGAAAAGTTTCAAGTATTTTTAGCGTTGGTTGGGCGATAGTCTAATAACCTATTTTTTTTAAAAAAAAAAACTATGTTTAGAAGCAGCGAGAAGAATTTCTTGTTGGAGAGAGGTATGACTGAAATGCTCCAATTTCAGTGAAAAGTTTCTCTGGAAAGCTGGAAATTATCAGATTTTGGTTCAAGTGAAAAGTTTTTTGCTGCTGTACAAATGTAATTGTTTGGATCATTCGGTGTAATAGGTACGCACAAACAAATCAAGGAGTATATACTTGAAGTAGTTTTAAGCCTCTTGATGGACCGAAATTGCTCTGTTGTTTAAAAAAATGCACAAGTCTGAGTCCAAATATTGAATTAAGCCCTCAATTCGTTTTACTTTATTATTTTAATAATAAAGTATTGTTATCGATTTTTAAAAAAAAAAAATTTGCTACCCTGAAATTTTTTTTTTATGCGTTTTATGACTAATAAGCACCAAAAAAACAAAAAAAATTTTCAGTCCGTCTGTGCGCCGTCCGCCGTCCGCCGTCCGCCGTCCGCCGTACGCAAAACGTTTGAAGGCTTATAACTCCTAAACCCTATGAGCTATTAAATTGAAATTTTTTTTATTAATAGACTGGGTAGGTTCCTTGAAGTGACCACTTTTTGGGTGGTCGGAGTATGAGGGGGGAGGTGCGGGAAGCGTTTTAGACGAAAAATTTTGGTTTTTAGATCTCAGCAACCGCATAGGCTAGGAGGCTGAAACTTGGAATTTATATAGAACATTGATAGTGGACCTATTTGCAAAAAAAAATGATAATATGGGTAAAGGGGTGTGGGAGTGGGGGGAATAATAATGCGTCCGAAACGCTCGAAAGCCGAGATCGAGACATTCTAAAATCCAGATCTCCTAATCGGTTAATGTCTCGAAATTAAAACTTAATGAACATCTGTGGGTATACTACGAGAATAGATTCGAAACAAATTTTTGAGAGGGGGCAGTGACGTACGGGGGTGGGGGTTGAAAAACTTTAGATTACGATATCTCACGAACCAATTGCACTAGAGAAATAAAATTTGGTTTCTGTATAAATGTTGACAAATAAAGTTTGCTGAAAGTAAAATTTTTTAAGGGGGCGGTGGAGCATGGAAGTGGAGGGGGTAAGCAATTTTTAAAAAAATCACGTCTTATATCTCAAGCACAATGTAAGATAGATGCTTAAAATTTTTACCAGAAGTAGGCCTAATAGACCCCCGGCAGAAAAAAAAAATTTTGAAGGTGAGGGTGGAGAGGGTGAGGCTGGGGGAGGGTGAAAAGGAAAAAGTTCCGATTTTTATATCTCGAGAACCTATAACAATATAAAGCTGAAACTTAGTATTTAGATAGAACTATAGTAGTAGCATGTTGGAAAAATATAATTTTTTATAGGGGTAGTATGGTACGGGGGTGGGGGGTTTTTTTCCTAACTATAGAACGGCTTATGCTAGAAAGTTGAAATTCGGTATGTATATATAAATCAACTAGAAAAGTAATTTTGATTAAAAAAAAATTCAAATATCTATTGGCGTTCGGAAGTGGGGCATAAAAAATTATCAGTGAAAATGGAATGCATATATTTTTACGATTTTTGTCATATCTATTAGGTTTTTCCAAATATTGAATTAATATTTTTTCTACGGGTTCTTCATAGAAATACCTAGAAAGTATTTTCAGGATTTTTTAAAATTAGACCCCGAAGGTGGTGGAAAGGGGATTCTACATTTTCACGAATTCAGCCGTATCCCTCAGGTCTGATTAGATATCGCATAACTTTTTACTTCCACGGGCTTATTTAATAATCACCTAAAACTTGTTTTCAAGGTTTTTCCGTTTTCAACCCCTAAGAGGGTAAAAACGGGTTGAACTTTTTTTCACGAATTCCGTCATATCTCTTAGGAGTGATAAGACATCGGATTGGTTTTCACTTCCTCGGGCTTTTTTTATATATATCTAAAAACTCATTTCAGGATTTTTGGATATTCAACCTCAAAGTGGGTGCAAGGGGGTTGTATATGTTTTCACAAATTCTTACATTTTTCTAGTTCTAATGAGATATCGAATTCATTTTTACTTCCAAAGGCTTCCTACATAATCGTCAAAAAGTTGATTTCGGGATGTTTGTTATTCAACTCCAATAGGACGTAAGGCTTTCGACATATTTCTCAGGATTGATGAGATATTAGATTGGTTTGCACTCCCACAGACTTTTTATATAATCGTCTTCAAACGCATTTCCGATTTCATGTAATGGCCCGAAACCAAGTCACGAAAAACCTTCTAATGGCGTAACAACTGATATTATACTAGGACTAGATCTCGTCCCGGTGTATGAACCAATTATGTAATTAATATGTTATATGAGGCAGCGGCGTAAGTATTCTAGCGCGACCCCATTTTAACCGCTTTCCGAATTTTTTTTTTGTTTTCAGTCACATAGTAACCTACGCCGCATCTCAGAATTAAACTCGTTCCGAACTTCTACCGAAAAAATAATAAAGTTGCGCCCAGACTGTTGGCAGATTTTTTAAGTTACCACGCGTTCTACTTGATAAATGTATAAATTTTCAACGACTCTTATATGGTACCTGCAACTACTTGAAGTAATGGCTCGATTTTATCAATTTTTCCTGTAATGAAAAGATAAATGACTTCAAATATTTTCCGGTTGTATGAAAAATCATTTAAGGGATTTTGTATGGGAGTTAGAGAAACGACCATCAATTGACTTGCTCACATATTATATATAACGAGTGGAAATCAACTTCTTAATTTGGCGGGATCACGTATTCTAGTGCATTGGGAAAACCGGGCAGAAACTTTTTAAAAGCGTTTTTCGTTATTATTTTAAAAATAAAGTATGTTCTTGTGTTTTGGATTCTCTTTTTGAAAGCTACAACCTAAATTGATGATCAATCGCCCTTAAATCAAATAGTTTCGAATTCACCTGTTCCGACTATAAAACGATACACACATAAACAGATTTAGATTTCTACTTTGAACAGTTCAAAATGACCTCTATTCAATTCTGTCTCTTCATCTCATTCAATTATGACTTTGGTCAGCTTCTATCTGCCACTGCACAAGGACATATCTAACAAAGTGTAATTCTTATCAAACAAATTGACAAGATTCTGTAAATTTACTCTTGTAACAATGAAGCAAAGGAGCCGACAACTTAAGCTCGATCTTAACTTTTACTTAAATTTGTACAAACCCTGCACTACTCGTATGTGTACAGTACAAAGCTACTACCTACTCGTACGTCACAATCTTTTCAGGGTTCCATTCTCTTTTCGACTGTAGAGCATATTTGATTTTGTATTTGTATGCATACACTTGACAAAACAAATACTCCTGACGAACATCTTGACCACAAAATTAATTTAACTTCAACTTCAAAGCTCTGCGAGCACTGCCTTGTACCTAAGTCCTGTAATAGAAAAGCATATAAGTATGTGGGATGCTCGTATCCATCTTCGGAAAGACGTTCAAGGATTCCGAATTCTTTTCCTATGGAATCGACAATCGACAAGATAAAATCACTCTTAGTACTGAGTGTAGTCTCCCTTTGACCAATAATTTATATCCTTCTATCGTGCAAATCTCTAACTTCTTAGCTATTTTTTAAACAATCGTTAAATTTTAATTGGTCGAAATCTCCAATCATTTATTTCAGCTTCATAGTTTAAACCATTCCCCAGTTGATGTGAGTACTGTCTAATGCAAACTCTGATTTTTTAAGGACAATTGTTTGGTAGCTACCGCGTTCAAGCTCTGCAGTGCTTAAATACTGCGTGTGTTGGCTCGAGAGATTTTCAGCATATTCGGTGAGGTGTATCGAGCGTGCGAGAAGGGCATAGAGCTTTCTATGCTATTCTAATTGGAAATTCGCTGATTAGAGTTTCGTCCGGAAACTTCGATGTCATTGATCAGTAGTTCACGTTGCCGGGGCATGCACGTAGCAATGTATACATATATCTCAATGGAAATCGCCCAATCAATTAAATACGAAAAAATTATCTATGTAAGAAGAGCTATTGGATAGTTTTGAAGCTACACTATAATTAATATTTATGTGATAGACCATCACAGGATGCTAAGCACCTTGTATTTCAGTGCGGGTTGAAGTTAAATTCCGCCCTCATACGGTTTTTTTCTGAAAATGTACCATGCGATCACCACTTCAAATCGTTAATACCTACACTCTAAGAAAAAATAAGTAAACAACTACAGTAAGAATAGTTGTCTGACTTTTTTTCGAAAGTAAAATACCTACATCTAAAATGAGAAGAGTGATATCCATTTTCCTGGGAGTCATTTTCACTTCGATTGGAAACTTACTCTATAAATTGAGTTAAGACTCAATTTACTAAATTTTTTATGATATTATACTCCATTTATAAGGTTCTGAATATCCGTCATTATACTCTAGATGAAATCATATAGAGTATTATAAGTTTAATCCAGCCCAAAAGTTTGTAACGCATAGAACCAAGCCTCGGACGAAAAAAAATTATATATTATTTTTTGTTTATTTGGGGCCAAACACCTCAAATCCGCTTGACGTCCGTCCGTCCGTCCGTCCGTCCGTCTGTCCGTTAGCACGATAACTCAAGAACGCCTTCACCTAGGATCTTGAAATTTTGAATCTGGTTGAATTTGTAAGGCTAAGTTCGTTAACGGGCAAAATCGTTATACTCCTTCGGGTAGCTGCCATACAAAATGTCTTTAAAACACGTGTTCAAGAATATTGACCAATAGCTTCGGAACGCCTAAAGCTACGACTTTGAAATTTCGTATGTGTTACTTTTTCAATAGTTGGAGCTAAATGTATGATTGTGAAGAAAATCTATTAGTCCTTCGTGTAGCTGCCATACAAATATCCTGTCAAAATGTCTTCACTTAATTTACGAAACTCACTATAACTCACGTAATCTCTTAGCTACGAATTCGGAATTTTGTACAAATTAGTTTTGAGTAAAAACAAAGTTCAGGTTTACTAGTCAGCGCAATCCTTTTACTCCTTCTGGTAGCTGCCATACAAAATGTTCTTGAAACACGTGTTCAAGAATATTGGTCGATAACTTCAGAAGGGTTTAAGCTACGACATTGAAATTTTGTATGTGTTATTTTTCCAATAGTTGGAACTACATGTATGATTATGAAGAAAATCCTATTAGTCCTTCGTGTAGCTGCTATTGAAATATCATGTCAAAACGTCTTCACTTAATTTACGGAACTTACTATAACTCAATTAATCTTTTAGCTATGAATTGGAAATTTTGTACAAATTTGTTTTGAGTAAAAACGAAGTTCGGGTTCTACTCCTTCTGGTAGGTGTCATACAAAATGTCCTTAAGACACGTGTTCAACAATATTTTTCGATAACTTTTGAACGCTTCAAGCTACGAATTTAAAATTTTGTACACGTTCATTTTTCCAAGGAAAAGGATAAATATGTAAGAAATCGAGTGAGCCTTCCTGCACCTCCCATGTGAAAGTCCTTCAAAAACGAAATTTTTTTCGATGACTTACCCAGTTCAAGATATGAAATTAAACACTGAATATTGTCTTTTAGTTTTGAGTAGCAATATAATGGCAGTCCTTAATAAAGGACATACAACATGCACACACGTAATTCTACTTTATCCCCAACTACAATATAAATCGGAGTTCAGTATTCATCTAGAGTATTATACGATTGACTTGCAGCCGATCGTGACTGCAGTATGTTTTTATAGAGTGATATTCATACGGAAAACGAGGAGCTCTCTAACAAAATACGCATATCCACAAAAGCAATTTTAGTGAGAATTCGCTGTATAAATTGAGCAAAGAGCCATTTTCTCTATGTTTTGTGTTATTATACTTCATTATAGAACTATTGATATTATCCGTCAGTTTATAGAGTAATATCCGTACAAAATACGAGTAAACTTCGCACTACGGAAATCGCAAACAGAAAGAACTGCAGTTAGTCGGCAGTATTTGTGCGGTAAACATCCATTTTCAATATCAGTTTGTAACGTTTGTAATAAAGGTTTGTTTTATATATTTGTGTACCTTTTTTTACAATGATAAAATGTTCAATTTGTCGTGCTGAATTTTTGTGCGAATTGATGTATAATAAACATTTGAATATACATAGAGCAAAAAAGAACGAGTTATTTGCGTGTTAAGTGGCCTGTTGCTCAAAAAATTTTTCAAAGTATTCAAATCACAAGGTTCATAGATTCGTTTCTATGAAAAAATTGCTGTGACACAACCAAACGCAGAAGATTATGACTTTTTTTGTAAAATTGTTAACTGCAAATTTAGCTCGTCAATTTTAAAAGATGTTGTCTTGCATTTGTGTTATCATATATATATCATATCCACACATTGTGGACATTCAAGCAAAATGGCCTTATCTCTTTGACAAGAACATATTATTTGGTCATTTCGAGGAGCTAATGTTAAAGAATCCAACCAGCATTTTATGTAATTTTGAAGCCAGTAAACCGCGAATAAAATTTTTTTTTAATAAATCCAAAAACCAAGCAATTAAAATGATGAGCAATAATTATGACATCGACAGATTTAAGTGCTTCATAGAAAGGAGGACTCAAATTTTCTCTTTAAAGTATTCAAGGTAAACACAGAAATTTAATGTTAATGCAGACAATTTTAATTATTTTCTTTTTTGTACAGTTTGGTACCAGTTTGCAGAATATCGAGGCCGAAATTCCTACTACTGCACCTTGGATTGCTCTTTATGGTAGGCTTAAAATATTCTTGTGGTATTTTACAATATTCTAAATATGTAAATATATTTAAATTAGATCGCAGAAATGATGTTTCACAACAACACAATTTTGGAGGATATATTTTCATTGAGAAACATATGGTGTCTCATCATCATCAAATCAAGTTCGTAGATGTACTGACGGAATGTATTTGTTTTTACTACATTTTGAACCTCCTGTATCCTCCCAAATTTCACTATCATTGGAATTTTTCGTCAGATTTTTTTTAAAGCATTACCCGGAGAATATTCGAGGTAACAAGAAAAACATAAATAATTTCAGTAAAATAAATTCCTTGATCTTTAAAATAAAATAATTATATTGACCTGCTTTGTGTGATTATAAAATGAATTAATAAAATGAATTAATAAAATGAATTACTTAATAAAAGAACAGGATTTTAAATTTGAATTGATACGCGAGAATACCTGAAATAACGATATTGTTAAGTCCGTGAGAACTTTCTAGCGCGACCCTATCCTAACTGCTTTCCGAACTTTTTTTTAGGTTTTCAGTCACATAGTAACCTACACCGTGTCTCAGAATTGAACGCATTCCGAACTTCTACCGAAAAAATAATAAAGTTGCGCCCAGACAGATTTTTTTAATAAATTCCAGTTGCGTGTTAATTTGTGAATATTTTTCACAATTTTAAATTTAATCCACTTGTTGAAACTGCTCGATGCGATAATATCTACATGGATTTTACTTTGTTATTTTTTAATAATAAAGTATTTATTTTCCACTTTTAAAATGGGTGAATTTTTGGTACGATCTTCATACATCCGCACGGAAGTAACTCCTTTTACGAAGTGAAACAAAAGCTCTTAGAATGAAAAATACTTTCCTTTTGTTGTTATATTACTCTCTTTCGATAGTGAAAGCCCGATCTCTTTATTTATTTCACTCATTTTCTGATGTTATTTTAATCAAATTGTTCAGTAAATTTACTCTTCTTTTGGTGTTTTTTAGTAAAATTACTCTTCTTTTGGTGTGAAATCGCGGTGATTTCACTATTCCTTGAAAAAAATTCTCTTTATTTAAAGTGATTTAACTTAATCTTTTGATCAAATTTACTATATTTATAGAGTACGGTTGAACTCACTTTAGGAAGTGAAAACTGTTTATTACTCTGCAGTGCAATTCACTACTATGATAGTAGGTAACCTATTGCCTACTATAATAGTAGTACATTTTTCTTAGAGTGTACCCCAATTTGGACTACAATACTTTTTGTTCCGTTCGTATAATAAAATGTGCCAACAGTCTGGGCGTAACTTTATTATTTTTTCGGTAAAAGTTCGGAACGAGTTTAATTCTGAGACGCGGTGTAGGTTACTATGTGACTGAAAACCTAAAAAAAGTTCGGGAAGCGGTTAGAATGGGATCGCGCTAGAATACTTAAACGCCGCTGTCACATATAACATATGAATTACATAATTGGGCCATACTCTGGGAAGCAGTCTAAGTCGTAGTATAATATCAGTTGTTACCTGATTAGGAGGCGATTATATAAAAAGTCTGTGGAAATGAAAACCAATCTATAATATCTCATCAATCCTAAGAAATATGTCGAAAGCCTTACGTCCTATTGGAGTTGAATAACAAACATCCTGAAATCAACTTTTTGACTATTATGTAGGAAGCCTTATGAAGTAAAAATTAATTCGATATACCATTAGAACTAAGAAATTCTTAAGAATTTGTGAAACATATGCAAACCCCTTGCACCCACTTTGGGGTTGAATATCAAACAACCCTGAAATGAGTTTTTAGATATATATAAAGAAATCCAGAGGAAGTAAAAACCAATCCGATGTCTTATCACTCCTAAAAGATATGACGGAATTCGTGAAAACGTGTTCAACCCGTTCTTACACTCTTAGGGGTTGAAAAAGGATAAAACTTGAAAAAAAGTTTTAGGTGATTATTAAACAAGCCCGTGGAAGTGAAAGTTTTTCGATATCAAATCAGACCTGAGTGATACGGCTGAATTCGTGAAAATAAATGGATACATCCCTTTACACCACCTTGGGGGTCGAATTTCAAAAAATCCTGAAAACACTTTCTAGTTATTTATATAAAAAGTCCGTACAAAAAAAATGAATTCAATATTTGGAAAGATCTAATAGATATGACGAAAATTATGAAAAGATATGCATTCCATTTTTACTGACAATTTTTTTTGCCCCCTTCCGAACGCCAATGGATATTTAAATTTTTTTAAATCAGTTTTACTTTTCTCGTTGATTTACATATATGTGCATTCCGAGTTTCAAGTTTCTAGCATTAGCCGTTCTATAGTTAGGAAAAACACCCCCACTCCCATACCATACCACCCCTATACAAAATTATATTTTTCCAACATGCTACTACTATAGTTCTATCTAAATACCAAGTTTCAGTTTTATATCAGTATAGGTTCTCGAGATATGAAAATCTGAACTTTTTACTTTTTACCCTCCCCCACTGTCACCCTCTACACCTTCATTCCTGAAATTTCTATTTTCTGCTTGGGGATTATTAGGCCTACTTCTGGTAAGACATTTAAATATCTATCTTACACCGTTCTTGAGATATGAGACGCAATTTTTTAAAAAAAATTCTTACCCCTCACCTCCCACGCTCCACCTCCCCTTCAACAATTTTACATTCAGCAAACTTTGTTTATCAACATTTATATAGAAACCGAATTTTATTTCTTTAGTGCAATTGGTTCGTGAGCTATCGTATTCTAAAGTTTTTCACCCCCCACCTTCGTACGTCACTGCTCTCTCTTTAAAAAATTTATTTCCGATCCATTCTCCTAGTATACCTACAGATGTTCTTTAAGTTTTAATTTCGTGACATTAACCGTTTAGGAGATATGGATGTTAGAATGTCTCGTTCTCACCTTTCGAACGTTTCGGACGCATTTTTTTCACCCCACTCCCAAACCCCTTCACCAATATCAACAATATTTTTGCAAATGGATCCACTATCGAAGCTCTATATAAATTCCAAGTTTCAGCTTCCTAACGTAATCCGTTGATGAGATCTAGAAACCAAAATTTTTCGTCTAAAACGCTTCCCCACCTACCCCCTCACACCACTATTTATTATTAAAATAATAAAGTAAAATCAAGAACAATTTGATAGGAAGATAAAATTCTTAAGGCACATCCGCACAAAGGTCCTAAAAATACTTGATCACGTCTTTCACTTTAAACTGGGAATCATAAATTTGGATGCTCGTTAATTTTTTAATATTTTCAGGGACTAGAATGAATTTGAGGAATATCAAGGAAACCCTTGTATAGCTGACATTCAAAAGTTCCTGAAAAAAATTTGCATTCATTTAATGGATCGTGTATTAACTCAAAAAATCACCAAAAATTAGCTCAAGCTCAAGCGAAATTTAAAATTGTACTCACTATAATATTTAGTTAGTTAGATTGAATTAGGTTAGAGTGGAATAAATGTGGCTGGTTCATCCAGCCGACCTACAGCTATATCCCCGATATCGGAGAAGAAGTTGCTGTTCATGGGTCTTAATCCACAGCTGGCTAGCTGAGGACACTCACAGTCTGTGCGGTGCGCGTGTCTAAAGATTGTGAGTTTGAAACTCTCTCATGACATTGTCTTGCTTTTACTTTATTATTTTAATAATAAAGTATTTTTTCTAATTCTTTGACTATATCGGTATCTTTCAGTGCTATTTCCTTCAACGGGCTGGACGATAAGGTAACGACTTGCCATCGAAAAAATAGTACTCCTCAAACCTCGCTCTAATTCAACTTCCATAGTGTTACTCTAGAATTTTGGGTAGTTGTTGGCGCGACAGCAAGTGTTCAAGACTTTCGCCGCTTTCAATTTAAGGTTAGGTAAGCTAACGTTCAGTTTATTTTTTTATTTAGTTATTTATTTTCTGAATTGCTGAGTTAAGGCCCTAAATTCTATTTTCGTGTCTGTCTCAGTACCCTTGATCTGAACCAAAAGTCAATCGTAGCAACTTTTAATTTATTCTTGAAGGTGATTCCTTTTGAAAAACTTAAATAAGCTCCATCTCCTTATAAAAACAAAAAGCAAAACTACTCTCCCTATTGAAAGTTAAATCCTGGCGAGCAAAAAAATTTAATACGAAAATATCTCTTTGCCACCGCCCTTGTACCACTTCAATTCTAGTATTTGAACAATTCCATTAAAACGAAGTGCACCTTTTGAAAGGAGGAAGAATTTTCTTCTATTGGTTGCATCTTTCATCTATCCAATGGAATTTCATAGAAATTATTTTTCTTTTCTTCTGCTGGAAGCTTCTCTCATTCCTTTGACCACTTTTGGTTTTGGTTTTCTATCTTATAGATATTTTCTATATCGTTTCCTTCCATCAAACAGGTATACTACCTCGACTATCCTTTTAACTTATATGTGTAGTGGGTGAACTAGTGTATAGTTCGACGAGGAAAAGATATGCCTTTGAGGTAAAAACATTCGGGTAAAGGGAAAGTCGAGAGATTACTGAGATTTTAAACGGATTACCCACAAAATGCTGCTCGGAAAAATTCGCAAGGAAAACTTTTATCCATTCTCCAATTTTCGTGCGGTTTCCATTTGAAAACATTTGAAAATGGAAGGAAAAATTTATAAAACTCAAAAGCAGATCTTATTTGATGGACAGGGTTGTAATGGATTTTTTTTTGAAATTTTCTATTTAAGTTTTTTTTTGGGGAAAAAAATTGCTAAGAAATTGTTGTCCATTTTGAACTTAGAGTTCAGTCTGGTCTCGCGGAGATCTGAGTGTGCTATTTTTTTTTAATTTTTCCAAACTCTGCTGCACAAGAGCATGACATTGAACCAAAAACCTGGATCTAGGCGATACTAGAACGCAGAAAAATAACTTCGACACTAGCTGACTCAACAGTCACAGCTGCGAAAGGCTGTCCACAGGAAGGGGCACTATCACTCATCCTCTGGTGCATAGTAGTGGACGACCTTCTTCAGGATCTAACAAAATCTTTAATCACGATACAGGGTTATGCTACCGACCTTGCCATTTTTGTTAGAGGTAAATTTGAAGGAACGGTGACAGAGCTAGTTCAAAGTACCCTAAACCAGGTAACAAACTGGTGTACTATTGCAGGTTTGGGTATTAACCCAAAAAAAACACAATTGTTCCATTCACCAAAAGGAGGGATAAGGACGAGTTGGTTTACTAAAGCAGGTTTGGGTATCAACCCACCAAAAAGCACAATTGTTTCATTCACCAAAAGGAGGGGTAAGGACGAGTTATCTCTAGAGTATGCCAACGAGGTAACAACCTGGGAGTCATGCTGGATGGAGAATTCATTTTGCTCATTTGGACAAATTTCTTGAAAGGGTCAGAATCTCTCTCTTGATCTGTACGAGCCTTATAGCCTAGAACTAGGGACTGGGTCCAAAACTAACCTACTGCATATATACCGTCATTGCTAGGCTCATTATAATTTACACGGCATCTGTCTGGTGGAAGAAAATAAAGCAGAAACCTGCTGAGCTTAAGCTGACTAAATTACAAAGACTGTAATGACTGGGTATCATTGTGGCGATGTGTATCCCTTCCACGGTTGCCTTAGAGATGCTCCTTCTCTTTCCATTTCTAATTTTTATTTCTCGAAAACCAGACATGATCTTTCACTTGCTTCGAAAAACGTTCGTATCCGTACGTATAATGAATGTCTAGACTTAATTACATATTGAAATGGAAATTGATTTTTTGGTCCGTCGATCCGGTTTTGAACTAGCGAACTATGGAAACTAGAAGGAGTTGAGCAAAATTTTTACAGTTAACACATTGTGATACATTTATTAAGAAAATAATTTTCTTTCTAATTTTATATATTTCATTTTTCAAATTGATGAAATACAGGTGGGGTAAGTTCCCCTTCTTGCACCCCTCTAAGGACGTCTTTGTTGTCACTCCGATAGGGATGACACTGCACTTAACTGAATTGCAATGCAACAAACTTTCATGTTTCGGTAGTATACAGCGGACCTCCACCTCATAACGGCATCACTTCGGAGAGGATTGTGCTACATCTACAATTGTCTTCCCAACATCCTCAATCCATTAGCGATAATCACTTCCCACATCTCGAACAAATTTTCCAATCAAATGGATAAAATTTGAACATATGACCGGCTAATGGTTGTCCAATTATATCTGCCCTTTTGAACACCGGAGATGACAGTCACATTTTCTCCAATGTTCGCATTTTGATTGAGCATTTATCAAAAGTAATATCGGCTTCGTCCGTCGCGCATTGACATACGACCCCTTGAGACGTCTCGTTCAGTTCCTTGCTTTCCACTACTAACAATCATCCCTCCCGGAATAGCATCCACTGAGCAGTGAATAAACACCGGGGGCTGATCAATGGCAATCAATTTGACACGCATTGACAATTCTGACATCCCTTTTAGCGCGTATGACACCCCGATAACATATAGCAGGAAGCACAAGTTTTAATAAAACACTTGTTTGTCGAATTATGGCCGGGTTTTCTGGTCTCATATCGCCATTATTAAAATTAACCCGATCCGCGTTTGAATTGGGCGCTCTGGGCATTTTTCATTAATTTCAGTGCATTCATTTTCGAATGGTGCGAAGGCATTTTTCCGGCTGTCGCTGAATTCTGGAATGGAATTGAACTAACTTTTCTAGATTTTTGCTTACTTTCTCGGAATTTATGTTCACTCGAAAAGTTTTTCTCTCTTGCAGGCAGCAGTAGGAGTCCTGGCAAGGATCTATAGTTCCGGGTAGAGGTCCCTATATATGGAGTAAGGATTCCTTGCTGTAGTAAACGTTTTTGCACTCGACTCATTTTTTTTCGCTATTCCATTTTTTATGCACCTTACGCTCGTTCTACTCCCGATGCAAAAGCTTCCGGTAAAAGTTAAACTTTTTTAAAGTCATAAATAATTCGGTCCTTCGTAATTCAAGGAAGTCCTTTTGCTATGTGCACGGACTATGGGCCATAGTTTCTTCGTCAGAGAGGAAACATTTGGCAAGGCTTTAAAGAAGCGAAAAGTACTTTAGTTTAGTTATGTTTTGTAGTAGGTACTCGTATCTAAAACTATGTGGTACCTACAAGCTCTACAGATCGAACTACCGATGTATCATCTAAATATAAAATGTTTCTTTTATATTCTAGTTATAAATTTTTAATTTTTTTTGTACGTATGACTTGTAGACACCAAAAAACAAAAAAGCCAGAAAAAGTCCAGTCCAGTACGCAGTCCGGAAACGCGTTTAAAGACTCCTATCTCTCAAACCATTCGAGATTGGGTAGATTGGTCGCAACTTTGGGGGGGGGGGGTATCAGCAGTAAGGTGGTGAAGCGTTTTACAAGAAAAAGCTTAGCTAAGGAACCGTCTATACTAGGAAGTTGAAACTTGGAACTTATATAGATATGTGAAAAAGGGACAGTTCACAAAAAAATTGTCGATATGGGTGAAGGGTGGAAAACAATACGCCAGAGACGGAATATGAAATATCATGAATGTGGGAGGGATAAGAATTTTTTTAAATAAAACACGTCTTCTATCTCAAAAACTATTTCAGAGAGGATCTTAGAATTCATACGAGGGTTAGGCCTGATAGACCCCTAGCAGAAAAAGAATTTCAGAGGTGTCGGAGGAGAGGGTAAAAACGAAAACATTCCAATTTCTATATTCCGAGGAACGTTAAAGATAAAATGTGTAAGCTTAGAATTAAAATATAGACCTATAATGATGTCACGTTCTGAAGAATAATTTTTAATAGGGGTAGTATGGTACAGGGGCGGGGCGTGTTTTTCCTATCTCTGGAACGGCTTATGGTAAAAACTTGAACCTTGGTGAGTATATGTAGATTTACTAGTAAAGTTACTTAGATAAAAAAAATTATACATCCATTGGCGTACGAATTTCATCATATCTCTTAGGTCTTCTGAACCATTGAATTAGTTTTACTTCTACTGGTTTTCGAGATAAATAATGAAGGGTGTTTTTACTTGTTTTTAAAACTATAATACAAGACAGAAATATTGTTGGAATGAAATTTTTTTATTATATTTTGGTAGATAATTTCGTGGCATTTATTTTTTAAATATGATTTCCGTCATATGTCCGCCGCGGCTACGAGTTACATGGTCCATTCGATCAGTACAATTTTTGACTACCTTTTCCAATAAATCTGGCCGTATGGCGTCAATAGTGGCTTGAATATTGGCTTCCAATGCTTCAAGAGTTGCTGGTTTGTCGGTATAAACGCATGACTTAATATAGCCCCATAAAAAGTAATCCAGAAGCGTTAAATCGCACGAACGAGGGGTCCAGTTAACAGAACCACTTCTGGAAATCAAGTTGTCACCAAATTGATTTTGCAATAAATCGATTGTTAAGCGCGCTGTATGGCAAGTTGCGCCGTCTTGTTGGAACCAAATGTCGGCGATGTTTAGCTGATTAATTTTTGGAAACAAAAATTCAGTCAGCATGGCTCGATAGCGCTGGCCATTCACCGTAACGGCAGCTCCTTCCTCATTTCGAAAGAAATAAGGACCGATGATGCCGCCAGCGTGTAAACCGCACATTTCTTTATCTTGTTGATGGTTTTGAATCGAGAAGAGTAAAATTAGTGCGAAACCGATCAATAACTGCACGAATTGCTTGCTCACTAGGCCGATTATGTTGACCGTAAAATGGACGAAGTGCTCTATGAACTTCGCGAACAGATTTATTTTGTTCAAAGTAAATTTCCACAATTTGGAAGCGTTGTTCTGGCGTTAAACGATTCATGATGACTTGCCAAACCTTACTGAACAGAAATGTCAACACAGTTTGACATTCTCAGCTGTTAAACCACAGTTATCGATATCGATAGTTCTCATGCACCTAAAAAAACACCCTTTATTTAGAAAGTGCTTTCAGGATTTTTTTAGTTTTCACCCGTAAGGGGGGGTAGGGTTGCATCTTGCTACAGATAAGATATCGAACTGGCTTTTCCTTCGACAGGCTTTCTATATACTCACTTAAAATCAATTTTAGGATTGTGATATGGGGTTTTTATACGTTTTATAAAATTTTCCCCATATCTGTTGGTTTTGAGGAGATATGACACAGGTTCTTACATGTAATTTAAAAAACGGTTTCACGACTTTTTTAAAATTTAACGCCCAACATATTGTAGTGCATACGTTTTCATGAAAACCAATATACATCTTAGATCTGGTGTGATATTGGACTTGTTTTTATACTCCCTTGGAATTTCTATGAAATCGCCTAAAAACTTCTCGATTGTTGTTATCAATAAAATTCACTTTACAAACACTTTCGAGTAGAACTGAACGTTGTCTCGCTTTCACAGTAGAAAAACTGGTCCCGTGTCTGCGACGCTTATATAATGTACGAGTATGCGTAAAGACGAGAGATATTCGGTTTGTGAAATGTTCGGGGAGTGTAAGAAGTTGGTAGAGGTGTACTGAGTTTTCTTCGTTTTTCTTATTGGATTTTGCAAGGTTGTTCTTTTTCTGTGACGTCATTGATAAATGATTTGTTCGGTTTGCTAGGGTATACATGTAACAATATTATAAGTTTAGTCCTGCTCAAAAGTTTGTAATGTGTTGAATTCTGTTCTGGTAGATCATATCACAGCCAATATCACTAAAAATTATTAACACAGCAACAATGCCATACCAGCCCCGATTCCTGAACTTCTTATCCCTAAACTGACTGGACTTCACCCTACTGTTATTAAAGGCTAACCTCCTAAGTCCAGTTCGATATCATTAAAAAGAAAGTAGGAGGCTACTAAAGAAATTGCTTGCAATATTATATTCAGAGTGTGAATCTTATAAATTATAGATATACTTCAGTGTCACCGGCTGTATTAAAAAGAATTTACTGAGAGCTCCACAGCTTTAATCATTTATTAAATTGTTTTCTTATGACGAAAACTTACTAAATTCAGTGTATACGAGTATGTAGGGCTTTTTTCATTTTCACTTCGAATTCGTTATAGAGAAGTTTTACTTTATGCGTATAATATATCCTTTGAATAAATTAAATTAATGAATTGGCAACATATTGTGTAGAGCGTGCCTATACTGATATTCCCTTTCGCTTCATTTAAATTTCTCGTAATGTGAACACACTCCCTTGGCTTCTGTATTTCTATGAATATTAACATTTTCTATGCAAACTATGCGAAAATTTCTTTGTACCATGCACTTTGCTTTCATGCATATTTCATGGCCAATTTCATGTTTGAAATTAGTTTGGAAGGCAACAGCTCCATAGTTTTTAAATTGTACAGACAATAAGGTGTTACTTTATTTCGTTACATGTAGCTATTTTGTTCCCGAATGAATGCATATAAATATGGAATACAAAGTGTTGTAAGTTTAGAACAAAATTGTATGTGGGAATATAGTTAGAGAAAAACCTGCAGAATTATTTTGAGGATTTTCTTATCAGATGTGAGAAGTCCGATCAAAAGTGTTCTTTCTGTTGTAAATAAAATAAGACGACGACAGAATTACTGCCTTATAAATTTAGTTGTAGAATGTCGATGTCCATGCCAACATTGTTCAAACTACTCAGCAGATAGTTACAGCAGATACAGCTCCAGTAAAATCAGCATGATAATTATCTGCCTGCGAAATGAGCACCAGATATTACGGTCTTACGTATCATTCTAACACTACCATCCGCACCATTGCACAAAAATCATGAACTACACCAAACAGATTTTGTCACACTACGAAATTCTAAACGATTTTTAATTTGCTGCATGTACGGATCGTCATAAGTTGCTGTGCATACAGGGCTCTCACCCGATAGTTGGACAACTGTTCGATCGAAAGGGAAACGAACTTTTAGTTTGGAGGATTCGAACTGATCGGTGTGCGCGCTTCCATGCAACTGCATAGCCATTATCCATACAACTAAATAGTCGCCCGATTAAAAATTGTACGTGTTCTGGCGCTCTTAGTGTTTCAGAACAGCTCCAGAATATATCCAGTACTGTTTCTCATATCGAATTATTTACAGGGATTCACAAATTCTACTCGAATATTCTGAGTATTGACTTAGGGAATCAATTATTTGCATCAATTCCATGACATTAATTCCATAACCATTTCCGAGTAATGCAAAATGGAGCGAGTATTTCTGTTAAAATCATTGACACCGTAACGCAAAAACGGTGTACTATTGTCTACTAATAATAATTACAAGATTATTAAAAAAAATTTGGTTGTTTTGGTTGGAGAAGTCTCTGATGCGAAACCCAACACGGCAGCTCGACTGGGATCAATCGCTGGCTATGGCCATTGAGGACATGACAGTTGAAAAACCTTAACTGGATTCCCATATATAAAGAGTGCGGAAGCTTCTAATGAAATGAGGTCCATAATATTAATGTACGATACATATTTCATGAAAAATTGTTGATGATTTTATTCACTGTTCCTACGATTTGTTTCTTAATCCAAAGAATTTTGTTAAATTAATAACTTTACTTAATATTATGAACTATTTTTGTAGTGCATGAGTTTCTTGATTACTATACAATAAGTTCAACCACACCTTTTCTAGATTTAGTGCACTCAAAACGTGTACTCAAAACAATTTGCAAATTTTGATCACAAACGAACTGAATTTTACGTTTCAAGTAAACTAGTTCAATAATGTTCAAGTACTTTTGTTTGGAAGCTAGACAACACACTCGTAAGATTTTCTGCATATTCGTAGCTGTTGAAAAATTGTTAATTCAGTTATTCAGTTATTTATTCAGTTTTTAGTTCATTTTAGCATAATTGGTTTCTTTGAGCAAAATTTAACATCCACGCCCGAAAAGAATTTCGTCAATAAAATCTGTACCGTCTAAACTAGCTACCCTATTTCACAGTATCTCGTTTGGTGTCGCTCTAATATTTGTTTGTTTTCAATGTCTTAAAACTGATTAATCTTCAAGCTGTTCCGTATTTCATCTTTGACGAAAACATAAAAAGGGTCGTTGGAGTTGGAGTTCAGTTCTGTTTGTCAGCCTATTGCAACTGTACAAAAGAGATCAAAGTGCATGAGATGTGACTACTTGCCCTTCATTTAATACCACGCATATGCACTTCTTTTCCAATCCATACATAAAATAAGAAACGATCCGCGGGGGGAAAAGAAATTGAAACGAACGAAAGTTGTTAGACTAAACATCTTAATGAAACATACAACATTCGGCGGATTAGTTAAGTTTTGTGTCAATTCCGATGGGTGATAAAGGGTTATTCGTTTTCCGTCTTTTAAGATATTAATGATGCTCTGTTAAGATTTTAATTTAGTTGTTGACGCATTTTTGCCTGGTTGCTTGGTGATTAATGAGTGGTTTTAAGTGGTGTTAACTTCAACACGGTTCAAAATAATAACTAGGCTGGATGTTGGGAGTTCGAGCACGTAAATAGATATCGAATTTTTAAATTTTTAGTTATTTTTGGTACCACAATATTGTACAAGGATCACTCAACTCTTAAGCCCGGTAGTTAGTTCAATAAGCCACTGCACCCGAGGTCGTGGTATTTGAACAAGGTTACTATCTAATCTAAAAAATTTGTGTCCTTAAGACAATTGCAGTACCGCACCAGGTGATGTTATATAGTGTTGTTATTAGTACTTTACTATATGCATTAATTTTTTTTAATTTTCACACTCCAAAAATTCTAAATTACTACTAAATCAAGTTGTAATTTCATTGGACGGTTGGACCACGGCCGTAGCCAGGGGGGACCGACAGGGTTCGGACCCCTCACCCCCGAAATTCTCAAAGAATTCAAAGTACTGAAAATCAAGCTTAATTTTTTGTCAATTGTATTAAAAAACACCCACTATAATAATAAGAAATATGTAATGTATCATTCATTATCTATGTACATTTACATTTCATACGATTGCGATTGAAATCGGTCAAGTTCGATGGGAAGGCGGGTCAAGAGTGAATTAATTCTTCATTTGTTGTTTTTAAAATTGTCAAAAAAGAAAATGTTTTGGGTTAAACTGCTAAATTAAAACAATAAATTAAGTAATAAAAAGTAATAAAAAGTAATAAAAATACCGGTATGCACATATGTAGTTGCTTATAATTTCAATGGGAAGTAGGCCTAATAGACCCGTAATAGGGTAATGTTGGACGTGCAAGTGTAAGGAGAAAGTGTGGGGTGGGCGAAAAAGAAAAATTTCCCCTTTTTATATCTCGAGACCCATAATTTTCTTTTAGGGTACGATGGTAGGGGGTGCTTTTCCTATCTATAGAACGGCTTATGCTAGAAAGTTGAAAATTGGTGGGTGCATGTAGATCTACTAGGAAAGCAATTTAGTTAAAAATAATTTAAATATCCATTGGCGTACAAGTGAGCCAAAGAAATGGTAAAAGAAAATGGAATGCATATATTTTCACGAATTTCGTCATATCTCTTAGGTCTTCTTAAATATTAAATTAACGTTTATTCTACGGATTCCTCACATAAATGCCTAGAAAGCATTTTCAAGATTTTTTGATATTCGACCCCTAAGGGGGTGTAATGGGGTTGTATACATATTCACGAATTCTGCTATATCCCTTAGGTCTGATTAGACATTGCATATCTTTTCACTTTCACAGGCCTGCGTAGTAATCGCCTAAGACCTGTTTTTAAGTTCTTTCCTTTTTCAACCCCCAAGAGGGTATAAGACATAAGAAATTGAATTGGTTTTTACTTGCTCGCGCTATCTCACATTTATGTATTAACTGCTTTCAGGATTTTTGGATATTCAACCTCCAAGTGGGTGTTAATAGGTTGCACATCTTTTCACAAATTCCTACATATTGCTTAGATTTGATGGGATATCGACTTCATTTTTATTTTCTAAGGCTTCCAATATAATCGCCAAAAAGTCAATTTCAGTATTTTTAGATATTCAACCCTAAGGGGTATAAGGGAGTTGTATACTTTTCACAGCTGCGATATTTTTTTTTAGGTTTGAATAAGATATTAGATCGCTTTTCACTTCCACAGACTTTTTATATAATCGCATACAAACCCATTTTACAATTTTTGGAAATTCATCCCCAAGGGTTTGCATATGTTTTCACAATTTTGCCATCCATTAGTGCTGATGAGATACATAATAAAATTTCACGATTTCTCGAATTTCAAAAACCAAGGAGGTGTGAAGTGTTTGCTTACGTTTTCACAAATTTTTAAAATCACTAGTGTCTGATGAGATAACCAATTGCCTCTTATGAAATCAGCTAAAAAGCTGTTTCACAATTTTTTCGAAATTCAAACCCCAAGTGGATGTAATCAGTTTGTATACATTTTAACAATTCGTCATATCTCTTAAGTCTGAAAAGGCAGCAAATTCGTTTTTACTTTTATGGGTTTTTAGTGTACATAATATACCGAAATTCGAATAGTATACACGGGCTTTTTCAATGTTTAATCGGCTAAAAATCTCAATTTTAAATATTTTTATTTTCTGAACAAAATTATCTTTCGAAGAAAACTCATAATCTCCAAACAACTGATGATATACTCCGACTTTGACCGCTCCTGAATTTTGAACCGAAAAATAATAAAATTTCGCCCAGACTATTGGCAGATTTTTTTCTATTACATTTATTTACTTACATATATACATTAGTTTGCATTTTCATTATTATATTACATACCCATAATTTTTATTTTGCTGGTTGCTGCTCACGAATATTTTACTCTCATAAGCCTGTCTCACACACGTAAGGGTTTGTATCGCTTATAGCGTTTCCTAGATATCTCCGTTTTTCATTAAAAAAATCTGAAGGGGATAATAGTTTTTTTCACGGAAACACCTCCCCACCCCCGAAATTCTTTTCTGGCTAAAATTCGATATATCTTCAGATCAAAGAGATATGTCGGAATTAGTAAAAACGAACTCAATAATTTTAAACACCCTTAGGGGTTTAACATCGTAGAATTCCGAAATTAATTTTTAGATAATTATCTATAAAGCCAGGAGACGTAAAAGCGAATTTGATATTTTATTAGACCTGGAATATTTTTCGGAATTCGTCAAAACTTACTCAGCCTCCTTACACCCACCCCTTGTGCACTGAATATAAAAAAAATGTAATTCGTTTTTTAATGAATATATTTTAACCCGTCAGAATTCAGAAAACCTAAGAAATATTCCGGAATTCATGAAAACGTATACAACCTTTGTACATCTTAGGGGTTGAATATAAACAAATCTGGAATATGATTTCTAAACGCTGATATGGAAAGCACGCGGGGGTAAAATCAATTCGATACCAAGACAGATCTAAAAGATATACCAAAATTCGTGAAAATCTAGAAAAAACTCTTTTCACGGACTATTTTTTTATACACCTTTTTTATCTGTTCCCCAATGTAAATCTGAACTTTTTTGTTGCTTAAATAACTTTAGTAATACGTTAACATATGCGTACTAAGTTTCAATTTTCTAGCATAATCCCTTACTAAGGTATAAAGAACCACTCCAGTACCGTGCTAGGACGCCTTTTAGGTGGCTCTGTATAATCATTAATGTTTAGCTTTTCTAGAACGAAAAATCCGATTTTTTCCTTTCCACCTCTCACACCATCACCTCCTACACCGCCACGCACAAGATTTTTTTCTTTGCTAGATGTTTACTGGGCCTAATTCCTGTAACATTTTTAAGTCCATATCTGTTACGGTTCTTAAGATATAAAAATTGATTATTTTTTTATTTGCTATTCCACTCTGCCGTGCTCCACCTTCCCCTTAAAAATGTTTACATTATGTGGACTCCTTTATGAATAAAAATAAATAAACGGATATTAGTTTAATTGGTTTGTTTTAAAAATATTTCAGAAATAGATTTAAGACTCAAGTACTACAAAGCTGAGTGGTTTGGTTTAATTTTATTGGCATATCGTAGAACATACGTTACCATATTTCCGGTCCGGGTTTCCCCTACATGCAAAGGTGAATTTTGAATTGTTTATTATCTGTCAAGTTAAATAAATTTATATCATTGCTAAAATAAGACTATGTTACTGGTACTGTTCAGAAACGAAAGTTTTCTCATTCTCCTCGAAAAATCAAAATCGAAAATTTTCAACAATCATTAATAAAACTGTGTTGTCCCCTTTGTTGTCCATTAGCCACTTAATCAAATCATCAATTTGTTTTTCCGAGATTTTTTTTCTGTTTGATGGAAGATCATTATTCGACGACACCACACCACACCCAGATCGCTACCCAAAAATTAGCCATAATAGCATTAATTCCATTCAAGCAAAGAATCGAAAGAATGGTGATATCCAACTGGTATCATATTCCGGCAAGGACCATGCAGGACTACACACCTAATTGTATCCATTGCACTAAACATTTTCACTATTTGTACGCATATGTCATCTTTCGGTGAAAAGATGAAATCCACTTGTTTGCACGTCCCCGATTTCATCGAATATTCCACCGTGTAGGGATTCGAGAGACAGTTCAAGTTCTTAGCCATTCAATTTTCGGCAGACAATGAACTTTAGCAAAAGCGACTATCAACCCTAAGCAGATTCGCCTGGCTAAGAAGATTTCAGAATTTATGGTATCCTGGAAGTGAATAGACTCCCTTTGTATTCGGCTTCTGGTTAATCCCCTGCTACCAGATTTTCATATATAAAACCATCATCCCTTGATATAGTGCGGACCTCGGAGCTGTGTACTATAAAGAAGAACATGAAGTACACGCTGAAAGCATACCGGAGTGCAGCGTGTACCGAGTACAACATTTTCGGCTATAAATTGAATTTATGGACGTTGTCAGAGATTTACATACTTCCCATTGTTAATATCCCTCACCTCTAAGAAATTCCTGGCTGCATGATGGTGCGTCCTATTGAGTGTGAAATTGTGCACTTGTTTAGTTACGCATTGTACCAGTGTCAAATATTTTTTGGTGTGATTTGGCAAAAAATTGAGGAATATGAGGAGGGTGATGACGGCAAAGGGTAACCTGTATGTGGATGATTATATTCGAGGGTGTCATCCCTTCATATGAATTTCAATCTGAATTATTCGGTTACTTAAGTCCTGTTGTCTGCAGAATTTTTGGGGACATCCTTTTCATTAATTTTGTATATTTTTTTTCGAGTGGCAGAAGGTGCTTGTTGAGGAAATTGTAGTCACAACTGTTTCAGAATTTTTATTGTCATAAGAGGTTGGGCTTAATGTCATCATTTAGTGGTGAGATATTTGTCGAAGAATTTTTTTTAAAGATTGCACCATTGGAAAGAATATGTGCATATTTTTAAGTCGTCCCTTAATTACTTTTAAAATACGGTGTTTGATAAGTAAGTGAAATTACTTGCATCTCTTCAGTATGTAAAAATTGTGGTAACATAAATTCATCTTGATCAGGTAATCTACTTGAGAGCTTTAACCCATTTGATGCTTGTGATTTACAAGTAAGAGTTTTTCAATAGAAAAATCCCCACACTCCTTCGAGAAGTTGTCTTACAAAAAAGTGATCACACCCATTATTTGATACTCTCTACTGTTCTTAAAATTAACATTACTATTTTGAAATATATAGAAACTTACCAAAATTCCGGAATTAACAATTATATTGCGTTGGGGTCGCCATATAATTACGTTCAAAAACTCACTGATCTTTTGAGATTCGATTTGTTTTGGTGAAATGTAGTTTTGGAAACATTGTTTTTATAATATGGTTGCGAGCGTAATGCGGTTTCTTACATTAGCAGAGTAGGTTTTTCGCCACTGTCCATAAAGCAAAGTTTGGTCAACTGCGATTATTAATTGAATCAATCGAAGTCGACACGATTTTCGGTTTTTCAAAAAACAATTTTTATTTTTTGAGTTGAGATAATACTTTCTTTGTACTAACATCTATTAAAAATAAAGATTAATTTTTCTTTACCGAAATTATTCAAAATAATTTATCAAATGAATTAGAAAGCAATCAATGTTGTTCCTTGAATCCGTCAATGCAAATGGATTCATTTCAAGACTAAGAATTAATTTAATTATAATCATATAGAATTAATTTTAGTGTGGATGTTTTAAATAAATTTTTAATAAATCAAATCTTCGATAATTTAAATAAACGGAATAAGAAGATATTTCGATCCAGATTTCTACGTTAAAATTTTATTGTAAGAATATTGTTTCTCATCTTTAAATATCAAGCGAATTCGTCCTTGCTAGGGGTTTGCCGGAATTACAAATACAACACAATTCGACTAAAATCAATAGAAATAATAACACTTTATTAATAACACTTAATTCGCATTCAATTAACACAAATTTGAAAACGATTCCCGATTTTACTACTTAATTGCTGTACAAAAACTTTCGCGTAGGACTGATCATCGTCTCACGTTCGAAGTAAAAAACCCCATTCCGTGTACGAGCGCTGCGATGCTTAAAATCTATGTGGAAGGTTTTTTGTCGGCGGATAAAATGAGTATGAATGACGGGAGAAAGAAAAGGTTTTGATTATTCTTTATTATGTTTTAATAATAAAGTATTGTGATAGACCTGAAATTAATAAAAATTTTGCTACTCTTAAATTTTGTGTTTTCACGTTTTAGGAC
Organism: Beris morrisii; assembly: GCA_951812415.1. NCBI lineage: Eukaryota > Metazoa > Arthropoda > Insecta > Diptera > Stratiomyidae > Beris > Beris morrisii. The sequence continues at coordinate 26,428,049 of OX638311.1, forward strand.
TAGTAGATCCGAAAAAGAAAAAAAAACCCGTCTGCTCGGCGTATACGCGTCCGCTGTACGCGGTTCGTAGCTCTTTCTAATATTAAGTTCAAACTTTTTTATTGAGCAGATGAGTAGCGTTTTAGAGAAAAAATTTTGATTTCTACATATATCATAGGAACGGCTTATGCTAGGAAGTTGAAACTTCGAATTTATATAGAGTTAGAATAGTCGAACCATTTGGAAAAAAAGCGGACATAGGTGGAGGGATGAGGTAGTGGGAAAAAAACAATGAAATCAAGATATTATGAAATGCATATCTCATGAACGCTTTAAGCTACAAGATGAAAACATGGTGATTGTTCGTAGGCATGCCGTTCCAGGTTGAAAAAACTAAAAGTTACAGTAATTCGCAAACCAATTGTTCCGGGAAGATGCATTTTGGTTTTTATATATAATTGCACAAGTGAAGTTTGATGAACAAAAAATTTTTGACGGCGTAGAGGCCAACAATTTTTGTACAACATCAAGTTTTACATCTGAACAACTATTGGACGTAAAATTTTGAAATTTATTGAACAGATCGGTTCAGTAGATTCCTATCAGGGGAGGCAAATTTGAGGGTTCGGGTAGGTAAAATTTTGAAATTTATTGAACAGATCGGTTCAGTAGATTCCTATCAGGGGAGGCAAATTTGAGGGTTGGGGTAGGTGAACAACAAAATATTCTCATTTTTATATCTCGAAAGCAGCTGAAGCTAAACAACTGAAAGCTGGTATTTGCATACGTCTGAAGTCTTCACACTATCAAAAATATAATATTTCATAACGTAGCACGGTACCAGATGTAGTACATCAAATGTAGTATAATCAAACCCGTGTTACGCTAGAATGTTAAAACTTGTTATGTGCAAAAAAGTAATATAAGCAAAACAAATCAGTTTTTCACTGGCATACGGAGGTGGAGCAAAAAAAAAGGTCACAGGAAAGGGGTACGAATTTCGTCATATTTCTTGGGTCCTATGAGATATCGAATTAATTTTAGTGCTCATATAAAGGCATAGAAATTAATTAAAGGATTTTGTGATGTTCAACCGTTGTGGAGGTCTAATAATGAGATATTCAATTGATTTTTATTTCCTCGGGCTTTTTACCTATTCACTTCGAAAATAATTTCTGGAATTTTTGATGTTCAATCCATAAGTAAGTGTAAGGAGCAGGCGCGTAGCGTGAATCTTCGTAGGGCTAGCGCAACGATATGATCGCTAAATTTCGCGGAATTTTTTGATTACTTCCTGGAATTCAGCAATCGAAATTTGATTTCTCAATGAAAATTACGTGTTTATGGTTATAGAATTTATTGAATTTGATGATCGTGTTATTGCGCTAGCCCTACGAAGTTTCACGCGACGCGCCTGGTAAGGAGCTTGTATCCGCTTTTATGATTTACGTCATATTTCTCAGGTTTGATTAGATATAATAAAATAGATTTAACTTGCATAAGCTTTTTATAATATCACCAAAAAATTATATTCAGAATTTTTGGAAATTAAACCCATCAGTGCAATAGTTTTTTTTTATATTTTCCCGTATTCCACCGTATATCAGCCTCATGATGAAACCAACTCGTTTTTACTTCCACAAGCTTATTATATGAGTATAATCGCTGAAAAATGAATGTCTGGATTTTCCGGTTTTCACGAATTTTGCCATATACTTTAGGTCTTTAGGTCACCTAATATCTCACTCTACATTGACAGCCTCGCGGCCATAAAGGCGCTAGAATCGGTCACCATTAAATCCCAGTTAGTAAAGCGCTGTCGAGAATTGCTGAAGGTACTTTGTAGGCAAAACAGAGTACTGATTTGCTGGGTGCCATGGCATAGTAATATACTAGGGAACGATAGAGCGGATGAGCTTGCGAGATCGGGATCGGCATCGAACGGTAGGGTTGAGGAGGATGTTTGTCCACCGATATGCGGCATCAAAGCGCAAATTGGTGAGCGTGCTAATAAGGCAGCCAACTCTAGTTGGGCAGGGCTGGCAAGCTGCAGGATTTCTAGATCCCTGTGGCCCGAGCTGGATAGCCAAAAAACTAGGAATATATTAACTTGGGATAGAGGAAGGCTGCGACTGCTCGTCGGAGCACTGACGGGTCACTGTATGCCAAGGAAACACGCTATGCGGCTAGGGGTAGCGGAGACGGACATATGCAGGTTCTGCCATTATCTGTACGCTGTGGAGGACATCACTCACATCTTGTGTGAATGGCCAGGGATCGCTAGAAGGCGACTGAGATGGCTGAGTAGTCTTTTTTTCGTTAACATCGGGGATTTGAGGTCGTTAGGGGATGACAAACTGGACAGGTTCTGCAGGGAATTGGAGTGTTTTTGAGGGGATGGAACAGCCCACGAGAATCTGAAGGGATCGCAATGGGCCCGTATGGCGCCTAGCTGCATACTTTCTTAAACCTAAACCTAAACCTTAGGTCCAGTTAGAGTTTGAATAGGTTTTCACTTCCACTAACTTTTTATTTAATTTAATTTTTTTATGAAGAACCACCGATGAATGTTGAGAGCTGTATCTTATAAGAAGAGTTGTATCTTACAACTAGGGTTATATTTCGACCAAGACCACGTTTTGGACTATGACCAAAGATTATAATAGGTGTTTTAAGGGCGTATGTAATATCGGTACTTCTGTCGGACCTTGTCTTTAACCGAAAAGTATAAAGCTGCGTCTAGATTGTTGACAGAATTTTGATATCTCAATAACTAGGCTAATAGTATAGAGTTCATATTCATATTAAGTTTTTTTTTCGTTTCGAGTACGGGTTTGGGGTTCGCGTTACGCTAGATAGTTGAAATTTAAAGAATATTACTCTAAGTTAGAATTTGATGCTTCCTGAATGATAGAAAACTAGGAGACAATCAATCAACAATCTTGTCAAAGCAACCGTAAGATTTTCTTAGAAATGAATTTTTTGATCAGTTTCTACGCAACATTATGGTTGCAATAAAAATTATTTCGGTCATAAAATAAAACATAAGTAGGAAAATTCGTTGAGTATTGTCTTATTTACGCTATTTCAGAACGAACTTGATCCTTGCACAGATTTTCTATAATATTATGCAGATAATATAAAAGCCAAGACGTTGTCATGTTTATTCGGTAAAATCCCTTAATTTGAAGCGATAAAAGCCAACCAATTCCTCTTCAATGCAAACATTTCAAATAATCCCGCCAATATTCCCAGTACATACCGTCATACGGACGTAATACTCATATCGTAACAACTCGCTACATATATTCTCTGTTTTTTGGCCAAAAACCAACGTAACGTCTATTGAATTTTCCGTCAGTATCATTCCTCCGAGATTCGAGAAATGAAGATGAAATCGTAACTGAAATTCATGGATTTTTATATCTTTCCATATCTTCAGCAGAAATTTATCCGACATAACATACTCGTCGTATTTGTACAGTGTACACATTGCTGAATAGTACGACTAGTATGTGCACCATCAGCTCAAGTATATGTTCGTAATAAAAACGAAATTGGATCCACATTTTGGTAAAGACCTCCGAAAGTGTGGTGTTGTAGGACGGGAAAATTTTGCCCGTCATATGAGTATGGATGGGATATATGAAGGGTGGATCGAGGTGGTTGATGAGTGGGTGGTGAGAGTGTGCAAGGAAGTAATACCGAAAAAGATTCGACGAACGACGGCAAAATCTGCTCAACTGAAGGAAATATGGTAGCTAAATGGAAACAAACGTATACTCTGTATACGGGATAGGATAAAAAACAATAAAAATAAAGGAGCTTCCCCCAAAAAAATATATATATATATGTATTCTATCTTTACATTTTGTGCACGTGTATGAGTAGTTGTCGTACGAACAAGTAGCAAAATTGCCATCAGAATGATTGGAAGATTTCGTTGATTCTCCGAAAACGAGTCCTCCAGACCGTTTCTGCCAAATGTTTGGAAGAAAAGCTACCAACATCCCGGGCTAAAATTGTTCCCAGTTTCGTTTTATTTTTGCCATTCGTTATATTGTCCTGATTATTTTCCATGCAGAGATAGCAAAATGTTCTCGTCACCCAGGATAAGAACTGCCTGGAACGTTTTGTGTATTTTGTATAGCCCCCTACTCATAGAATCTGGTCTTGTATTGTTCCGTAACGCTACTGTATAAATGATCTCAGACACACTCCACTGAGATATGACACCCATATTTAACGCAAAATAATCCTTTGCACACTCCCTTGTAGTAAGTTTTTGTTGAAATTAGGGATTTCCCGTATAATTTTGCCATTACGCAAGGAATTTAGTGTTAGCGTTCCGGAGTCTTGATATCAGGGAATATGATCAAATGTTTACATATGTTCGGGATTACAATGACAATTGCTTGTTCAAGTAACTGATCCGAAATGGTTGCAATATCGTGTGGGAACGGACATTTTCGATGGTGGAACTATAATTAGAATTCAAAAGAGACACCACATTCGGAAAATAATATCGTGTATAAGATAAGGAACGGTCTGAATGAAGTGTATAAAAATCTAGAAACCTATTACAATCTGTCAAAGGTTTAACGATCACGTATTAAACCACAATAAATTTGTTGGAGTGTTAGGCGATATGGATTCGAATTCTCCGGAGTTAGTTCTTATTTTATGACACGATTTTAACATTTCGAACACTACGAACGAGTTATTTTTGGTATGTTGTATTTGTTTCATCCTAAGGCTTTTTTTTACATTGTTTCGGCTTTTTTTTTGGGTTGTTGCTAGTCGACAGCAGCTCTTTTAGCATTATGCATACTTAAACTCCATTACAATGGGTTCAGGTCGGACGTGTTCCATTCAGAAAGCAATAAAATTTAGCATTAGGAACGATACGTGATAAGATTTTAGAACTATCATTTCGGATAAGAAATAAGATCGCATTATGTGTGAAAAATTGTTGAGGAGAAGATAGTGGAGCTGGACTAAGGGTAGGGTAGCTGCTATTATTCTAACGAGATTATAACTGCCGGATGGAAATAATTTTGATTGAAAATTGGCACCCATGATATAAAAAATTACTTAATATCGTTTAGCAGTGAATTGAATGCTAGTCTAGATGAAATACTGAAATTATATCCTAATTATATTTTAGTTGGGGATACAATGAAAGAATGTCGAGAGATTTATAGATAGTCCAGTTTTATAAGAATGGCCTACCTCTATTGCAACATTTTGGATAAATTGTGAACTGTAATTTGTTTGTCAAATTTCGGATTATTTCTTAAGGACCTTTTTAGGAAAGCTACGGCAAAGAGTAACTACAGTGATTTTGCTTATTAATACATCCACATTTCTAAACTTTATCATAAAAAGTTTTGGTCTTTTGAAGGACCTCATGCTCATGTTTTTCTACTTTAAAATGGTAAAAAGTATGGTGTGCATAACTTTAAGATCCTTGCTTTACGAGTACACTGTTTATCGTCTAAAAAGTCATGTGATTTGGACCTTTGCATGAGAGTTATCTTAAGAGGTTCAAGATTTTTATTCACTTAACGAACTCGACCTTGCTTTTTACTTGACTCCTTAATGAGATCTTGTATTAAAGTTGATTCCGGGGTATGTCTGTAGAAAATTTTATTATTTCTTAATAATAATGAATTTTGATCAACCTGAAATTTCCAAAAATTTGCTACCCTAAAATTTTGTATTTTCACGTTTAAAAACTAGTAGACCCCAAAAAAGCAAAAAAGAAAATGTCCGTTTATGCGCCGTTTACGCTGAACGCCGGCCGTACGTCCTTTGAAGGCGTGTAGCTCTTAAACACGTTGAGATATTAAGCTAAAATTTTGTTGGTGGGTAGAGTGATGAAATTTGAGCGGCTTGGGGTGTGTTTGTGGAGGTCGGGGAAAGTCTTGACCAAAATATTTTAGTTTCTAGATCTCAGCAACTGCTTATGCGAGGAGGCTGAAAGTTGGAATTTAAATGGAGTTATCATTATTATCATTAAAACTTTGCGATTCTCTTAAGGTATGTTAGGAGCCTAGACAAGGGTTTAAATTTGTCTCTAAAATTTTACAGTAGGTGAAACCAGTAGAAAAATGGGGGTGTAGGGGGTGATGGTAGGAGAGGGTGTAAAGGAAAAAATTCCGATTTTTATTTCTCGAAAACCACAAAGGATAGAGAGCTAAAAATAACGACTATATAGAGTCAGTGTAGAGGCATCTTAGAAAAAATGTTGACAGGGGTAGCAGGGTACGGATGGGAGAGTTTTTTGTATCTCAGAAACGGTTTATGCTAGGAAGTTGAAACTTAGTACATATATGTAGATATACTACAGTAAAAATTAAAGGAAAAGAAAAAGGAAAAGCTTTTCATTGGTGTAGGCAGATGAGACAAAAAAATTGTCCGTGAAAAGAGGTTTTCAACAAATTTCGTTATATCTTTTAGGCATGTATCAAATTAATTTTACTTCTGCGGGCTCTTTATATAAGCGCCGAATTCCGATATATCTCTTAGGTCTGAAGAGATAACAAATTCGCTTTAACTATAAAAGGTTTAAAGTGTAATCTAATAAAAAAACGATGTATGCATTTTCTGATGTTAAACCCCCTAGGCGGGTTCGATATTCAACCCCCTCGGGAGTAAAATATCGAAAAATTTATATTTATCCCGTTAGTGATTATGTCGATATTTTATTTTATATATTTTTTAAACTGAAAAAAAAATCTGCCAAAAGTCTGAGCGCCACTTCATTATTTTTTGAGTAGAAGTCTCGAACGCGTTTTATGCTGAGATGTGGTGTAGGGTGCGTTGGGGGTGAAAAACGTTGGGGGTGAAAAACGTAGGGGGTGAAAAACTTTGAAATACAATATCTTTTGAACCAAATATACCAAAAAGATAAAATTTTATTTTAGTTGGTGGTTTGTTTATTGGTAGAGTTTTCTAAATGTAAAATTTTTGAAAGTGGAGTTGGAGCACCGAAGCGGGGGATAGCAATTTTTTAGAAAAATTATAATAATTCCTATTCATGAACCGTACCAGACATAGTCATAAAATTTAGTAGACCTCTTGCACATAAAAATTAAGGGTTGATGGTGTAGTACGTGAGGGTAGGAAGAAAAAGTTCTGATTTGTATTTTTGAGAACCGTTAAGGATATATAGCTCTTGAGAACCGGTAAGAATAGAAAGCTAAAAATCGACGGCTATATGGAGCCACCAAAATGGCATCCTAGAAAAATAAAGTTGTTGATAAGGGAAGCACGGTATGGGTGTGGGTTTTAGTATCTCAGAGAGAGGTTATTCTAGAAAGTTGAAAGTTGATTATAAGCAACAAAAAAGGGTTTTATACATTTTCACACGTTTTATCATAGACAACAACTTCCCAGATTTCTTGAGATTCAACCCATAAAGTGATTGTGTACGTTTTACAAATTCCGTCATATTTCGTAGGTCTAATGAAATATCCAAGCCGCTTTTAATTCTAAAAGTTTTAAATATAATCATCATTTTCGATAGTTAATCTCTAAGGGGGTGAAAGGTTTTTGTGTAAGTTTTCACGCATTCCGATAAATCGCTCTATCGAATTCGCGTTTACTTCTATGGGCTTTACCTATATATTATTGCCTAAAATTAATTTCATTATTTCGCGGTGAATAAATTATTCTAAACGTTCTAAAATATCTCTTTAGTCTGATGAGATTTCGAATTGTTTCGAACTTCTACAGACTTTCTATACTATAATCGGTTTCAGAATTTTTTTGATATTTCACCCCTAAGGGGTTATGCCCATAGTTCTCGCTAATATTGTTATTGAAATTAAAATAATAAATAAGTAATAATTTTTTTATATTCGTATTGATCAAAAAAATATTATTAAAATCGGTTTTCGTCATAAATAATTTATATACCATCCAAGTTTTAAACTTTAATATGTAGGTAGGGGAGACCGGGTAGAAATTTTTAAAATGTAATTCATGTAAATATTTTATCCTTTCGGTATGATATAGAACGTATTTAAATATATTTTATTATGTGTCGGGATAGAAAAACATGACATATTTATTTTGTGCTCTCAATTGTGCTTATGAGCCTAAAAAATTAAGTCAATGTTCTTCTTTCGCAAAAAACTCAACTGGCAATTTCCCGAGAAAAAATCTTACTAATCTATCAAAAGACTAAAAGCTAAAAGTTACTCTTAAAAGCCAACTTAAAAAAATAATAAAAAAATACAAAAAAGAAGGAACAATTAACCGGGCCAATTTTTAAAAATTTATCCAGGTAAATTTTTATAAGTTTAACCTGTGAATTTTGAAAAAATTTTAGTTTCATTTTTCGTTTATAGCTACTTGAAAAAGAGGGTTTTAAGAAAATCCTTCTTGGACGGCTCTTAGATGCTAACAAAAATTTTTGACGAAGTGATCCTTAATGTAAGTAGAAAGTGATAAATCGAAGAAGCCGTAACAGAACATTGTGCTCTTACTGCTCTATGCTCCAAATGAAGTCATATAGGAATTGAAGATCTTATAATTAAATTTGGAAAATTTACTTGGAACCCAAGATTTTTCCACCTCCTTTTTGATTCTTAAGCTATTCAAAATGAAGTAACTCTTCAAAATGCATTGCTGCCACCTACACCTGCCCCGGTTTCCCTTACATCTAATAATTTGCGATGAAATTGTTAAAATTTTAACCGTTTCCGCAACAAACATTCTTCAACAGGACACCATTTTCATAATGGTGCATTTAACTTTGGAAAACCTACAGACCGAACCCTTCCAAAACTTCAAGAGGGTGTAGCTAACGTAATACGAGCAAATAAAACTACATAAATATGTATAGAAACGGACCAAAATAATTTTCCACCATATTGAATTCGATAAATCCTTCGTAAAGAAGAAATATGTTCCGTGTATATCCTGTCGGATAACATAAAATGAAAAGAAGGAGAAAAGTGTATAACAAAAAACACCCCGAAGAGCATACACACCATCCGAAGGACGAAAGACGCAGGCGTTCATATCATATCAAAACCAACATGAGCCACCCACCAAAAAGGATGATTGTCTCTCTATATCGGCCGCAGTACCTCAACTCCCTCTATACAACCCTGCACCCTGTTCGCATCTACAGATACCGCCAGTATACGTCTAGATAAAAGCTACGAAAGCAACCAAGAGGAAAGAAAAATACAATAAAATAAAATTTGATATCAAAATTTACGATAAGCAATATCACATCACTACGCCGTTCGCATACACAAAATATTTACCCTTATTCTTGGGGGGTGAATACTGTCGTAGCCCTCTCCGTCCTCAGCGTGGCTTATAAATGTTCGTATATCGACCAACCCCCGGCTTGCTGTAGGAATGCCCGTAACGAAGGCCCAACTCACCCCAAACGGGTCCTTAAAAACCTCCAATCCTTCTGTTGAAAAAAAGGACGAAGGAAACAACTCGACGGTGGAAAAAATTCTTCATCACCCCCACCCAACCGACCAGCAGGTACGGAAGTATGAAAACTTTTTTCGTGGAGGTTCATAAAACGCTATAACCGGGCGGAATGCCACCCCCGTCCATATACTAGCCATACCTTTGCATTACCTACAGTAAGGATTTTTTTTCCGGGAAATTTTTTCACCTTCTTCCTTGTTGCTATTCATTTATTTTTCCCGCTTTTTTTTTGTTAATATTGTTCACAATACTCTCCCCTTTCGAACACCCTTATCCGATGCGGCCTTAACCGGTTTGATGGGGTTGTAGCGCACTCTACGAAAGGGAATGTCGGATAAATGTAAGAATAAATAAAAGGATAAAAATTTATTTTATGTTTAAGACAGCATTTGTGCAAAGTGATAATAAAAAAAAAAAGAGCGAAGCACATGAAGAAGAAGTAGTGAGAAAAAATAATGACACCATGGAATCGTGTAGAAGGGGAGAAATGTGAATGCAAGGGGATTGGATGATGGGGGTGAATTTTTTGGAGTTTTTTTTATGGCGCCCATGTTTAAATGAGGGCGGATCTCGGTGGTTTTGGTTAGATTCTATATAATCAAGCTGGAGGAAAAAAAAAACTGTGGGGTAAGTTGGCACCCCGTAAAGGTATGGCTTGAGATAACATGTTAATTTTTTTAATTAGATATGACAAGATTTTCGGCGCTACTAATGTCGAGCAGGAATTTGAAGCGGGAGTGGTGAATTAAGGCTAAGATAAATGTCCTTTTCAAATGTTATATTTTATGTCCTTAAAGAGAATGATTAATTAAAAGGGGATATTTTCAGGAAAATGTACGCCGATTTTATTTTTCTATGAAAAACAAGATCAGTATTATTTCTTTATTTCTCTGAATAACAGCATTTATTTATTAAATAATCCATAGATAAAATTCTTTATTGTCCTTTAGAACAATATCCGATACTAAAATGAAGAAGAAATGATGTTAAGTAAGTATGTATTATAAGTTAAGCTCTCCTAGGACTAGGAGTAGAAATTTAAAAATCACGGAATTTTTTTTAGGCTATTAACAAACCCAAATGATACCTCATCAGACCTAAGAGATATGACGAAATTTGTGAAAACGTATAGTTAGTTTAGTTTTAGTTTTAGGAAGGGGCGGCACGCTTAGCCGCAGCGTACACTAGGCACCAAAAGAGGGCCCATAGCGATCCCTTCGGAAATATCGTGGAACCAATTAATCACCCCCAAAACATCCTAAATCCCTAATAAATGTGACCATCTTGTCATGCCCTATCAACCTCAGATCTTCCAAATTGTCGAAGAAAGGACTGCCCAACAACCACTTTAGGCGCCTCCTTGCAACCGCCTGACATTTATACAAAAAATGTGGGTAATGTCCACCTCAGCATATAGGTCATAGGTCTCCACACGAGTAACATTGTCTTTTGTGGCGTGTCGAATGCTCTGTGGTACCACTTGGGGTCTCACACCAAATATGGTATACTGGACCTACAAGTCTATTATAATACCAATGATCACATATGCCGCTATGGTGTGGTGGCCAAAGGTTGAACAAATCACAGCACAGAAGGCCCTACAAAAAATTCAGAGGCGTGCCGTTCTTAGCATTACAGGGGGACTTAAATCATGTCCCACTGCTGCAATGGAAGCCATGATAGACTTGGCCCCATTACACTTAGAGATAAAAAAAGAGGCTCTGAGAGAGGCCATAAGACTACAGCAGTACAATAAATTCAAGGCAGGAGACCTTGTCGGTCAACTTAAAATTCTACAGGAATTTAATCAGAAGGACCTAACCGACTCAGTAAACGATAACATGCCAAAGGTATATGATTTTGAGAAACCATATATGGTGACTCTGGGAGATCGTGTATCATGGCAATCTGGTCTACCAGATTTTGGGGAAGGTGCTTCAGTCTGGTACACGGACGGCTCTAAGACCTATAGTGGAACTGGAGCGGGCGTATTTGGACCCAATTGTAAAATATGGACGGCAATGGGACAAACCGCCACTGTGTTCCAGGCTGAGGTACATGCCATAGAGCTGTGCGCAGGTAAACTTCTACTGAATAAACCAAAAGGACAGCCAGGCGGCACTGCTAGCGCTGAAATCTTATTGTTTCCGTTCTAGGCTTGTGTGGGACTGTCATACTCTTCTTAAAGAGCTGGCACATCATAATAGTCTAACCCTAATGTGGGTGCCAGGACATGAGGGTATTCCGGGTAATGAATCGGCTGACCAGGAGCCAACTCCCCAATGATTGGCCCGGAACCATTCTGTAGAGTAGGTAAAGGCTTCATTAAGGATGGTATTTTTAAGTGGGTAAATCTTCAGGTGGAAGATTATTGGAACTCACTTTCAGGACTTAGACAGTCAAAGAAATTCCTGACCTTCTCAAGTAGGAGAGCGTCGGAATTCCTTTCTTTAAGCAGGTATAACGCACGGGTCATAATTGGATATTTTTCCGGACATTATTTCCTTAATTATCACCTTAAGATCATCTGCAAAGTATCACTAGATACATGTCGATTCTGTGATATCACATCTGAAACCACGGCACACATTCTGTGTGATTGTGATGCAGTGGCCAGATCAAGAAGGCAGATTCTCGGTGGATTTACTCTCACCTATGAAGACCTGTCGAAGACTCCCCTGAGTAAAATTATCTCCTTTCTCAAAGGAATCGATATGGCCGAGGGAGTGGTTAAGAGCCAGAAACAAAAGATCTCTTAGGTCGTAGTTCAAGAAGTAGTGAGGCTTCTTTAGGCTCTACCAGTTAAATAAATAATAGTACCTACACACGTCAGAGTCGGCTATCCCCATCCGCATAGGATGCTTCCCTAGCAAGCAGTGCCCCGTCAGTATTCCGATGAGTAGCCGCAATCTTTCCCTAGACTTTAGTCTGTCCAGCCTTGGCCAGAATGCCCTTGAGACAACGTATAGAACTTCTTCAGATTTCCTTCGGATGCCCCTTTGGGGTTGAATTTCGAAAAATCGTGAAATAAGTTATAACGTGATTACATAAAATGTCGTAAAAGTAAATACCACATTTCTATGTCATCAGATCTAAGACGTATGTTTGAATTCGTGAAAACGTATGTAAGCACCTTGCATCCAATTGGAGGTGAACATACAAAAATCCTGAAATAAATTTTTGGGTGATTATAATGAAAGTCATTGGAAGTGAAAAGACCAATTCGATATCTCATCAGAGATGTGTTAGATTTCATGAAGACGTATTCCACCTGTGCACCCTCCTTGGGGTTGAATTCGATTTGAAATCAGTTTGTAGGTGACTATAGAAAAAGTCTGTGAAAGTAAACCTAAAACAATATCTAAAACGCATGGTAAAAACTGTGAAAATCCAAAAACTTTTTATTCCATTAAATAGATAGCTCGAGAAAAAGGAAAATAAACTAAATATCTTATCGGATCTAAGGGATATGACGGAAATCGTTAAAAAAATGATTCAACACTTTTAGACCCTCTTAGCGGTTGAAAAGCGAAAAATTCTGAAAACGGTACCTAATCAGGCGTATGGAATATAGTGGGATTTGTGAATACAACACCATTAGACTTCCCTTAGATGTAAAATAAAATCAATATTTCAAAAGACCTAAGAGATATGATGAAATTCGTGAAAATATATCGAGGCCTGAAAGGTAAAAGGGCGTAAGTGACAATTTAGAACCGCATGAATATCCTGCGTCGAAAATCATATGATTCATTTTCATACGATAACTTTTAAGCCCTATATCTAGTTGATTCTTGAAACACCAAAGAATTGGAACCTCTTTTCTTATTCTGTATTTGTAACCAAATTAAGTAAGTCCCAAAACTCTAACTAATAATCGTTGACAAACTTATCAATACTTCTATTAAGTAAGGGCGCCCATACAGGGTGGCAAGAGGGGGCACTTGCCCCCACCTGCATTCTACCTTCCAGTATTTTAAAAACACCATTTCGTCACTTGAATAATTTTTTTTTTCTTTAATATAGTGTTATTAAAACCTTTTAGTTGTTCTATTACACATAATTTATTGAACTACTAACAAATAGTTACTAAATCAACACCGTTTACTGTTTTCAAAACATCTTTTTATTTGTATTTAAAAAAATTTTACTTGTTAAAAATTAAGGTTTTGTCACTTACTGCAGAAAAATTGGATTGTAATTCAAATTTAAGTAGACAAATAAAATTAAGATTAATAAGGTAAGGACATTATTTTATTGGAAGACGTAATTGAATTTCACACCCAGAATTTTTTCTTTTTAGAAGTTTGGTATGACTTATGAAAAATACAGTAAAACCTAACGATCTTATTGGTTTCCTGAGATAAAATACCCATCTGCTCATATAGTGCTTTTTTATACATCCTTTCGACTTTGTGCTGGGAAAGAGGGTATTTTCAAACATGCAAAATTTTAAGATATGTTGATTAAATTAGCAGGATCAGAAGAATGTTAGTAACATTAGTACGTAACTTTTTGTTTAACCACGGTTATCACTTTCTATTTGCACTTTATTAAAAAAAAAGAATTGCTCAATTACGAAACGGTTAAAATTAAATGTGAATAACTTCGAAAGTTTTTGAGCTAGAGCCCCGCTTCTTCTTAGCATTTATAACAGCTTGAACGCGGTTACAACTAATTTCAAGTTTTCAAGTTGACTCACCAGAAAGCACCAATTTGTTTAAAGACTTTTGTACGGCAGCCTACAACAGTATCTTCTTTTCACTCTGTTTTCCAGTTTTGATGCTTTCAAAATAAGTGTAACTATATAGCCCTCTTCCTCAAGAATTTTATCACAAAAAAAGCGTTTATGCCCAATACGTTCCGTTCCGTAGTTATCTCTAAAAATAGGAACCATTTTTATTAAAAACTTTTGTATGGTAGCTAATTGAAAGAGTACCGCAATATTGTCATATCCTGCAATTTTTAATTAAAAAAAATTTTTAAATTCCAGAACATAACTGTCATAAATTTTAGTTCAGGAGCTCAGAGAAACTTTGTATGCGATGTACCCGAAAAGGTTGAGCGATTTTACTTATTAACGGATTCTATATAAAATTTCAACTTCTCTGTATTTTTCCCCTATCTTCCGGTGCGCAGATATTGTTTTGGTGGGGCAGAAAAGGTTCAATGATTCTTAACTGAGTGAAATCCACATTTATTCTATTCGTCACAAGATTTAGCTCCCGAAATTGCAAACATCTTTTATAAGCCATAGTTCTGCCCCTCCCTACGAAATGTTGTTTGGGCGCCTATGCTATTAAGGGATGAAAACCAGAATCAGATAAAGGTACAAAGGAACAAATTTTTTAAAGATGTTTTGCTCGAAATTCTCATCTTCAATTAGCTCTCATACATAATTTGCATTATGTCGCTTATCCCCTTTTCTTTTCCAGCATCGATATGCTATGCATTTTCACTGACAATTTTTATTCAACCCACCTTCGCATGTCAATGGATATATAATTTTTTTTTTCAACTTTTTTTTCCTTGAGTTTTTTAAACTCTTTTTCACGTTTCTGACATAAGCCGCTCCAGAGATAGGAAAAACACCTACTGCTACAGCCTTAGCTCTACGTAATTCCCGAATTTCAGCTATCCATCATTAAGGGTTCTCAAGATAAAAAAAATCTAAATTTTTCACCATCCACCACTTTCCCCCCATATTTTTGTCGAGTAGAATCGAACAACTTTTGATCCGTCGAGCCGGATTTGAACTAGTTACCTATGGAAGCTAGAAGAGGTGAGGTAATTTATAGAGAAAAAAAGCCACATTTGATTGGAATCTGGAAATTTTTTGGAATACTTATGAAGCTTAGTGCCCCTCCATGTCTCCTTTGGCAGAAGGACTCGTTCGGAACTGGGTTTAAAATTTTTTTGCCTTAGTATCTCACCTTTACCGGGACGAAATGTAGTAACATTTAGTAGCAGTTATAAAAAACACCTGCACTTACGCAGTCACCCCAAGAAATCAAACAATTTAATTACATCTCTCTTACTTACATTTATTTCAAAATCATTATCGAAATAAAACTTATTATGACTTTTTACGCTCACCCCTTAAAAATAAATAACAATCATCCCTTCTGTATGTATATTCCGGCGAGTTCGCTTCGAAATGTTTCAGTGCTTCTTTTTTGCCAGACGAAGAATGACTCGAAAATTTCCGAAACTTGAAATGGACCTAAGTATTAAGCAGGGGGAGTATGAATAATTAGCTTTATACTCGTCGTTCCGAAAGAGGGTACAGTTCCTGGAATACAATAATTACCTCCTCTCGAATGATTAATTCCTCAACGACCCTCGATTACTTGCCTGTTTCCTTGCATTTCCTACAATTGTTAGCTATTTGGGCTTATCCTTACGGCTTTCTTTTTGCAGGATATTGCCAGGGTCTTATTGTGTTTAATATTAAAATTGGACCTATAGTAAGGCGAATTTCAGAGAGAGAGATCCTTTTCTTCTCTGCAAAGAATGTTAATTTTAACAATGGACAAAAAAAATGATTTGAAAATTTCAATACCGGATTTTGGCAGAAGAGTGGCTACATACTTGCAAATTGGTCCATCATAATGTAAAGAATCGGTACCTATTCCTCCATATACCCTGCGGTATTGGGAAGTGTTATTTGGCAGCGTTATTACGTGTCATCACAGCAACAGCAGACGGTATGTTGAAATGGATCGGGACCAATTTGTGTGTCAAAAGATTTTGCCAAGAGTCCATCAAACGTCAGGATCAATAATTGCACGAAAATTTCGTATAATCAAAGCTTTTTGAGTTTCTTCCTAGGATAATTACACGGTAGGTACTCGAATGCACTTGCACCACTTATGCAAAAGATCTGCTATAAAATTTTTGACAGTTTTTGTCTAGACAACAAAATATTTTCTCATCATGTTTGGACCGAGAATATTCCGTGAATGACACGTTAATTTGTCCGCAGAGGATTCGAACCAGTTTGGCCGACAGTTTCAGTTCGAACTTCGTGCAAAATTATAATTCAAAAAGGTAAGTGGACGTAACAATTTATTATGATATGGGACCGGTTGATCTAATTAATTACTGCCTTGATAGTGTCTGCGTTCGGTTGGACATAGTGCGAGCGATCCACCTTATTAAAAAGCCCCGGCAAGAACGCAACTCTTACAAATTTCAAACGACCAAGACACCGAACTAACTTAAAGAAGTCTAAAGTTTGTTAATGTTCGGCGTACAACACCTGAACGCAGTCGCACATACGTCGTGCAGGTTTCATTTGCACTTATTAATTGCACGTAAAACTGAGATCAGAACGCGGGCTTCAAGTTGTCCAGTACCATTTTAGGGAGGAAAATATGCAGACCACTAGAGTGATCTGGACAGTGGACATTTATGGGGCTAAAGAAAACTTAGGAGTAGATGGGTAGTGCGGGGTGGTCACTGGTCAGCGACCGTGCGGCAATCACTTTGTAATGAATGATCCTGATATGAGGTGACACTTTTTATAGTCATGTGTGATTTAAAGGAGTTACAGAATTTTACGATTCACGTGTGCGGTAATCGCCAAATCGAGCATTTTATGGATACTTATGGAAATTTTTTCGCTTTCGCGTATTTTTCATGATCTCAATTTGTTTATGCTGATTGATGTCATATTATGGACGACATATCAAGTTTTTTTTATTTATATAGCGATATTTAATTATGGTTGGGACAAGTTGCTAAAAACCAGAATTTGATTTAAAGGCATTTACAATTCGTTTAAAAAATATTTGTTAAAAATCATTGAAGCTCATTTATGGAATATAATGTTTAGAATTTTTTTTCCCGATACATGTATAGGTATAAGAAAATTAATTGCCATTTATTTTCGAATGCCTTTACAAAATACGCAATATATTTTGCTCGACGAAATTTCTTTGGAAATGGCTAATTGGTATTGCATGTACTTATTAAAAATTTTATTAGACTATACGATTGACATTGAACGCGTCATAACATGATCCCGTAGAATGTAGGTGAGATAAAAAATGTTAAGAATGTTTGCAGTAATAGCGATAGACACCTGAAGAAATCTACGCTAATGGGATCTCCCAACTGGGACGGTTATAACTATGTACATAATTCAGATAACATCAAGATTGAATTAAATAAGCGATGCGGGCTTTGTTGGGACATTTTTTCACTTTATTATTTCGGAACGGAGAGACCACAGAATATCGATTTAAAAATTTGTCCGTCTGACCACCGTACATAAACGCCTTTGCTGACAATTTGAGAGAACAATAAGGGGAGAGGGGGAAGGGAGAGTAAGGACAGAAGGGTTTTACCATGCAAAAACTTTCAATAACCTCAAAATAGCAATAAAAAAATTTGTCCGTCTGACCACCGTACGGACACGCCTTTGCTGACTCATAGCTCGCGAAAGGCTTGAGACAACAGTAAGTTGGGGAGGGGGTGGGGGGTGGGAATCGAGTGTAAGGAAGGAAGGGTTTTGCCATGTAAAATTTTGTTTTCTATATCCCAGTAACGTGAAGTGTCTCATTTATTTAGTTTATTGTTTTGGAACTAACAGACCTCAAAATATCATAATACAAAAATGTGTCCGTCTGACCAACGTACACAAACGCCTTTGCTGACTCTTTGAGAGATCAAAAAGGGGAGAGGGGGAAGGGAGAGTCTCCTTTTTGATCTCTCAAAGAGTCAGCAAGAATGGTTTTACCATGCAAAAAGTTTCAGTTATCTCAAGATAGCAATAAAAAGAATTAAATAAGCGAAGCGGACTTTGTTGGGACATTTTTTCACTTTAATATTTCGGACTGGCGAGACCTCAGAATATCAACTTAAAAATTTGTCCGTCTGATCACAGTACACAAACGCCTTTGCTGACTATCTAAGAGAACAATATGGGGAGAAGGGAAAGGGAGAGTAAGGAAAGAAGGGTTTTACCATGCAAAAACTTTCAATAACCTCAAAATAGGAATAAACAAATTTTTCCGTTTGACCACCGTACGAAAACGCTTTTGCTGACTAATAGATCGTGAAAGGCTTCAGACAACAGTAAGTAGGGGAGGGGGGGGGGGGGTTAATCTAGTGTAAGGAAGGGAGGGTTTACCATGCAAAATTTTGTTTCCTATATCTTAGTAATCTGAAGTGTCTCATTTATTTACTTTATTGTTTTGGAACTAACAGACCTCAAAATATCATAGCAAAAATATTTGTCCTTTTGACCGCCGTTCGCAAACGCATGTGATGACTCGCAACTCGTGAATGGTAAATTTTTTATAGTGGTCAGATTGCGTCCTTAAAGATTTTACTACTTTATACTACGCCTATGATAGTTGAGCAATTGGCAAAAAAGGTTGACAAAGGAGGCGGTCGATAGGTTCAGAAGAATTTAAGCTATCCCATTGAAATTTTGCATACGTTGATTTACCAATAGTTCGAGTTAAATGTATGAATATACTATATACAAAATCACATTAGTCCTTCGTGTAGCTGCCATACATGAATCCAAGAAATATGTCTTCAGTCAATAAACCGATAACGCTCATAACTAAAGAACGCTTTAAGCTAGTAGTTTGAAATTTTGTAAAGTTGATTTTAAAATAATTGAAGTTAAAGGTATGAATATAAATGAAAACATATGAGTAGTTTCCATACAAAGATCTTTGTAAAAAATAGGCATTCATATTTCGAAACTCGCTGTAAAACGAGAAATCGTTGCACACCTTTTCTTTTAAATGGTTCGTTGTAAAGGATTTTTCGGACAGGATTTCAAAATTTCAATAAAAATAATTAAAAGCCCCTAAATAATTTTTTTTAGCTTATCCGTCTATCGAATTTTTAGTTAACGAAAGTGGTTTGATAAAAATTAGAGCTGCCCAAACTGCATTGCAATATTTTTTTATGAATAGATTTTTCTCAGACATAAATGTAGAGAGAGGCTTCAGCAAGAAATTTAAAGTTAGTTGCGAGGTAGGTCTGCCGTAGTATTAACCGTAAATCTTTAAGAAAAATCCACTTATATACTTCTTTTCTTCAATATTGCCGTTTTCAGTACTCCTCCTTAACGATACGCGATAGTTGACTATTAAATTACCTAGAGTACTACCAGTGCATATACCCGATAACTTAGAACATAATTACCCGAAATACTACCAGTGATTATTACCTGATAATTGACTGGCTAATTAACCAAGATGTATACCTATAGGAAATTCCTATGACGGAACGAAAAGTTTTCGAAAGTTGGAGTAGGCGTGCCAAAGCGAATTCACAGTGTGTTCGCGATGACTGAAATTCACCACATTGGTTTGGTGGTTCTTCTATAATGATATGTAAGTCTTGTTATCGCCATCCAGTTTGTTACATAGCCAACCGCTTAAGCACGACAAATAGCCACTTCCCGGTGACGCCATATACATCGGACATCTTTCCATTCAGAGATCTATTTTACAACGCGGTTAATGTACCAGTTAACTATCGGGTATCATTCACTGGTAGTATTTCCATTAAATCGTATGCGGGTTTTTTAATATTTTGAATGGGTCCATGCTAAATGGTCATCAGCCCATTTTTGTAAACTGTTGGAAAAACAAAGAAACAGCCTGTAGTACTCTACCGAATCAATAAAAGAGGTTATTTATAACTCATATAATTATATTTTACAAATTTATCTATGCCGCGCGAATTTTGGCTAATTTTTGAAACCCGTGGACTGATGGCCTTTTAGCATGGATCGATTTAGCCAGAACAACTTGGTAGGTTTACTCATCGTTTTAAAATCCAAATATTCTGAACGATTAATATCAGACGGTTGACACTTTGTGGTTAACTTAAGAAATACTAGGAGATTAGAAAAGGGTTAACATTTTTAAGGGGGGGTGGTAAGGTGTGGAGGTGGGGGGTGAAAAACTTTGGAATACAATTTCTTCCGACTCAATTGTACCAGGAAGATAAATGTTTGTGTACATATATAGAATTATAAGTCGAGTCTACTGAATATACAATACAATTTTTGAGAGGGGTGGTGAACAGCGGAAGTAGGGGAAGAGCCATTTTTTAAAAATAAAATTTTTATATCTCAAGAACCGTACTAGATATAATCTTTAAAATTTTACAGGAGTTAGTACTAGTAGACCTCTACCGGGGAAAAATTGGTGTGGGTGTATAGTGAGAGGGGCTGGAAATGAAAAAAATGCTTATTTTTATTTCTCGAAAGTCGCAAAAGATAGAAAGCTAAAAATTGGCATCTATATAGAGCTACTATAGAGACATCCCAGAAAAATAAAATGTTTGACAGCGGTGGCAAGGTACAGGGGTGGAGGTGGTTTTTCATATCTCAGAAATGGCTTATGGTAGAAAGTTGAAACTTAATACCTATACGTAGATATAATACTGTATAAATTAATGATAAGATGTGCCGGATCTCCAAGACTTCAAAACTAGTGAAATCGCAATTTTGATAAAAATTGGACTGATGACCTTTTAGCATGGACCCATTATTTATACACAAAGTAGTTGATTTAGTAGTCAACTAGCAAGTGGCATTAACGTGGACTATACATCCGTACAGAAGAAGAACCTTATCTACGTGGATTTTCTCCCGAAGACTAAAGGTTTTAATTGAAAAATTTACCGTGAATGATACGATGGCAAGACTAACTAGTGAAGTTCTTGCCGAATAAACAAAGACTTTCCGGCCGTTGCAATAAAATACAATCCTTTCGAAACTGGTTCTTCCGTAACTTCCGAACAAATCACCCCTTTCAATTTCCAATATCAAATCTATAAATCGCCGAAATACTACAATGGCCAAGGTGACAACAACAACAAGCAGCAACTCCTCAATCAAAATCTCCGTCATAAATAATCGAACAGTTTGTTTTCCCGGGAAAAATGTCATCGAATACATCATATATCATTGCCCACGATCATACCCCATCATGATCATATGTAAATTTCTGTTTGTTTCCCGAAGATGCATCATATCATCGCGGACAACGAGAGATAATCTTCTCGTGGAGTAAGAACGGTAGCGTTTTTTAACGAATCCACAACACACTGTCTAAAACATAACTTTGGAGAAAAAAAAGAGCCCCGAAAAAACCAACTCAGGTATAAGAAGGTACCTCTACATATTCTCCGGTGATATGTTGGCGAGTCACATGTGTACGCGACGCAACGATCATTGTCGCACAGTAGGGGAATGTTATGCATCGCTTCTGATCGCGAACATATTTCCATTGATCCATTGAAATTATTGGACGATCGGTAAAACTACAAAGGATCGAAATAAATTCAGTAACAGATATCCCATCATTTTTATCCCAGGGGCGCTGACAGGCTCCGACCCGGGGATTAATCGGAGGTAAAACAAACAGCGAGATAAGCCGAAAAGGGATAAAACCGCATCGTGCCACCTTAGATGTCTCATAACTATCATTCGTGATCTTGGTGTATTCTTTATGTTTTCGGAATCGACTCTTTTCCTTATCATTATATGAAAAATTCTTTAAAAAACCATTTTTTTTTAAATTTTTTCTTTCGAAAAGATGAACAAATGTCACAGATCCTCCAGAACTATACTCGTTCGTTTTTAATGGGACCACAGAAAAATTATGAATCTCGTAAAGCTGTTAATTTTTAAAAGCATCTCGAGACAGTCTTTACGATCGCCGTAAATCAAAATGCTTCGCTGGAAGATTGTTTTTGAAATTTTTGTCAAAAAATGTGATCGCACTATTAACAAGCACTTTGTCGGATTTTTTTTTATTATTATTAGATATAATTTTGTTGTGGTCGCCGTAAACTATGAATTCTACATTAATATGATTCTCCGCTTATGGACCTTTTACGTATCAGATATATGAAAAATGTTTTTAATGAGTTCATAAAAGGTGGGATGGTTAAAAACGTGTTTTGATTTCGAGAATTTTTCTTTGATAGTTGGGTTAGTGGGATGAGAAGGTTAGTAATATACAAATAAGCGACTTTAGAACCTTTTTTGAATTTTATGATTTTTGAAATTTTTTTTTTCCATTTTGTTGTCTTGATACTGCGTTAGTAATATGAAAAGTGGTCCATGCATTTCAAAACTAAGATTCATGTAAGTATGTACTTGCTGTATTTCTGAAAAAAAATGAGAGACATGTTGATAATTCCTAATCTTTTTGCATAATCAGCATTAAATATTAACATAAGATTTAAAACGCACCCGTTAAATCGTGATTTTATCTAATTACTTCAAAATATGCATATACATACTCTGATCGATCTTAAATAAAGGGTTATTCAATAGGTACATAACAATTTTGTATTTTAATGTGAACGTACCCTTAACTTTTTTGCTGGTCTGAAAATGTTAAAACTTTAGTCAAGGTTTACATTTTTATCATGGTGAAGTTCACGAACGAGCAACGCTATCTCAATTATTCTTTATTTAAATTTAAAATTGTTAGGTCCCTATTGAATAGCCCTATTAGCCCATGCATAACATTTTGAGGTACTGGTCTTACAGAACAGAAAATTTTAATTGTGTATGAATTATGTTTCGAAAACTCCAAAATGAATACATTATAAACTGAATTCTGACTTCTCAGAATTTCCAATACTGAACATATTCAGCAAGAAAACTGAATGTTTCGCTTCTTTTCTATTTGTCTTTTTCTAAAGAGCAATTTGTTCTATCAATACTCGATCGTTATTGCATGACAACATTTACTAGCCAGTTATGCTTCAATTCTGTTTTTAGTTCTGTAGCAGAACTGTAAAAGGTGATACCAGTTTCTTGGCAAATTGGTACTGATCGAATATTGAAATTCTAGATGTTTTGGCAATTTTATACTATAGATATTATGATATTTAATCGAAGAAAATAGGTACGTCTTAAGCTTTAGAATTTTTGATATTTTTCTAGTGTTTTTCTCTTTACAACGTCTTCGTGACGTTTCTGAATTCATAAAATAGGTATTTTTTTTTTTTATTATTAATCCTTTATTATTAATCCTTTATGAAAACAAAAACAAAGTAGAAATTCACAAAAGCAACGCTTGTGCGTGAATACTATGGTGTTAACAATAATTATAAAGATTTGGTGACATGAGTAAAGTATATAAACAAAATTATATAATCTGATAGAAATAGTTAATAATAATTAATAATTTAAATAAATTTAAATGCAAGCAAAACAGATGATCAAGATGGAACCCGGTTAGAGAATGCCGTGATTGAAAACATTACATTTCATATAAGAAACAGAAAATTAGAAGAGCAAAAAAAAAAAAAAAACAGAAGTAATAGTAACTATAAAGCATGTACTGATACAAACAATAATAATCGTCATGGAGTTAATTTATATTAAATATTGGGTAATTTCATGGAAACTAGATTGGACATATTTTTTTAGTTGCAGTTTATAGTTAGTATGGTTCATAGTTTCTTTGACAATTTGTGGAAGAACATTATATAACTTGGGCCCTTGAATGCTAGCATGCTTCTGGTACATGGTAGTAGAGAACTTAGTGATAGCGAGAGGCATCATCAATTGTCCACGAGTTAGATAGTTAGAGGTCCGTACATTAAATTTGGTAATATTAGCATAAGTGAATTTCAGTAAGCAATAAGCGAAAATTTGTCGAGTAGTCATGACGTTAAAACTTGAAAACGCTGCAGTCGTCGAGAAGAATTTATTTTGGTTAATGCATAGTTTCACAGTCTTACTTAATAGCATGTTAAGAGGCTTAAGAGCAGATTGATAGGCAGATCCCCAAGCAATGATACCGTACTGGACAATCGACTGCACCAAAGCAAAATAAACCATTCTCATTATTGCCTTGTCCACGACTTTACGTAACATGAGTAATTTATAGATGGATTTTCTGATGCGTTTGCATACGGAGTTAATGTGAACGTCCCACTTTAATTTGGCATCGATTGTTATCCCTAGGTACTTAATTTCAGTGACAGACTGCAGGGAAATATCTGCAATTTTTATTGGCGCAATGCCCGCGTTGACCTTATTGAACCCGAAACTTACATATTTCGTTTTATTTAAATTTAAGACAAGCTTATGATTTGCTATCCATTCCGAAACAATTGACAAACCTTGAGTCGCACTGTCCAACAAAGTATGCACGTTCGCATCACTAAACAGCAACACTGTATCATCAGCAAAAGCTACAATATGTCCTTTAAAAATGTTGTTTTCAAGTTTACACAAATCATTGACGTATAGCAGAAAAAGAATCGGCCCCAGTACAGATCCCTGGGGAATTCCACACGTTAATGAAAGTGGCTCGCTGAAAGATTCCCCAATCTTTACAACCTGGGTCCTACCTGACAAGTAAGAGCCAAATAGAGCTAATTCCTGATTTTTAATGCCGCTTTTAAATAATTTACTCAATAGTATGTCGTGATTAACGGTATCAAAAGCTTTCTTAAGATCAAGAAATAGACCTATAGCCATTTTCCCTTTGTCCGCTGCTGAAGTGATAAATGATGTCACATCGTATAATGCATGTTCTGTACTTACGCCGTTCTTAAAGCCATACTGATTATCCGCGAGTAACTTATGTTCACCTAGAAAGCTCATTAGCCTACGTTTGATACATTTTTCAAAAATCTTTGAAAAGTTGGGAAGCAGGGATATTGGACGATAGTTACTCATATCAAGCGGATCACCACTCTTCAGTATCGGAGTTATAGCCGCTTTTTTCAACGAGTCGGGAAAGATTCCAGACTGCAGTGAAATATTAAAAATGTAGGCTAATGGATCACATATATAAGAAGAGATATTCCTCAGCACGTTAGAAGTAATTCCATCATTCCATAGGTTCCATTACAAAGGAATGTCTTGTTTCTTCAGGGACAAAATTGTACACGGTAGACGGCGAGGTTGTTCCAGCTATTTTTTCTCCAATACTTATAAAGTATTCATTAAATTCCGATGCAATCGATGAAGGTTGATGGATAATGCTGCCCTCCTTGGATTTAAGTTGCCCTAACTCAGAAGTTGCGCTTTTGCTGAAAGTAATATTATTAATTATTTGCCACAATTTTTTCGGGTTGTTCAAGGAATTGTTAACTTGGTCTTTGTAGTAACTGGACTTGGCGGATTTAATAATACTATTTAGCTTGTTTCTATAGGATTTATATTCAGCAAAAAGCTGCACGTTCAGGGGATGTTTTTTTACTTCCTTATACAACTGCTCCTTTTTTCGTATAGATGTTAAAATAGCTTGGGAAACCCACTCTTTCAAAATTCTCATAGACGACTTTATCTTTCTCGTGTGTCGTGTCGTTACCTCATTCCGGGTTTCCGTAATTATATTATTCATAGCTGCCATAGCTGTGTTGGGGTCCGAACAATTATAAATAGGGGACCAATCCGTATTTCGTATTTTGGAGATTAGCTTTTTATAATTAATGTGTGTTTTCGTTATTGTATTATTACCAGTACTCAATTTTGTGTTAAATACGATTTTAGCGACAGTACTGAAGTGGTCAGTGATGGAAGTGTGGAAGATACCCGGAAAGAAGTTTAAGGAACTGTTGTGTTTAATAAAGATATGGTCAATACAGGAAGGATTACCGTTCCCAAGACGTGTATTTCCCAGTAGATGTTCGTTGTAGCCGTATTTAGACAAGGTGTCGAGATATTCATTCGCTTCATTAGTAATTACGTTTTGGTTTATATTAATGTTTATATCACCTAGTATTAAATGGGTATGAAGATTTAAGTTATTTTCTAGCTCGCTTTCTAGTGAGTTAATAAAATCAATTACGTTAAGGCTTGGTGATCTATATATAGCAGTAATATGAAAGCACATGGTACTGGAAATATTTAAACGGAGTCTTAATGCATTCGCATTTAGAATGTTACAGTCAAGAGTCGTAACAGGGAAAACATTTTTAACATAAACCACAACTCCGTCGCATTTATTGTACTTAGTGGGCTTAACGAAAATATTGTACCCGTCTAGTTTATAGCAATCATTTTCGTCTAGCCACGTTTCCGTAAAAACTATAATGTCCAGACTAGTTTCCAATCTGTTTATCAGAATCACTAGCTTGTCAAAATTCTTTTTAACGCTTCTTATGTTCATGCTGAATACTTTTGAATTTTATCAGTAGTGGATCAATACCTTGTTTTTAGACAAAATTAGTGGTTAAATATTATCTTCAGAATGATGATGTCTTCGGTTCAAATCTCGTTATACATAGAGAAAACCAATAAATAGAAAAAAAATCTATATAAAAAAAGCTACTGTAGAAAACCAAATTAAGAAGTTTTCTATTTATAACTACATAGTAAAATTTTTTGTGAAAATAACTGTCCTTAAGGCAGTAAAATATTCCGAATAGATGTACCTAGTAAATTTAGAAATTTTCATTAAATTTAACAAAATGACAAGTAGTTTTTAAAAGTTTGTATTTTTACACATTTTCGTCATGACTGGAAAGTAAAATTACAACACGGAATGCAATTTTCCAGTTTTAATGTGTCAAATTTGTCATTGTGTATAAAATTACGCATTTTGCATGTAATTTTGATACCTCATGCGTAGTAATTGGTTTTTTGTGATATGTATTAACTTGATCGTTTTGTTGTTTAATTCACTTGTTTCGTGGTTTTGTGTAAGGCGTAATTTAAAATTTAAAAAGAAAATAATGTTTGTAGTGTGTGAAGTTTGTGGCTTCAAAACAAATAAATTAAATTAATATAGTAAACATGTATATTGTTTTATACTTTCTACCCTTTTTGACCTATATCCTGGTTTTTCCCAATTATCATGTGTAGATTGATCTCATTGAATTTTTTCAATTGTCGATTGCTATGTCGTTTTCCCTTCAAACTACATCTGAGAATCCGTGGCTTGGCGTGATAATTCAACAAGGGGAAGCAATTGGTTAATATCAAAAATTTATTATTATATTATATTCTTTCTACAAATTTGCTGCGTATTAATTGAACCTCCTCCAACATTACTAATATAAAAGCACCAAGCCATCACGAACGGGGACCAGGAGGCTATTTGGAACGTTATTTCATCTCATCATTAAACGCGTTCCGGACTTCTGCGAAAAAAAATTAATAAAGTTGCTTCCATAGTGTTGCAGATTTTTTTTGAGTCAATAGAAGTAAAACCGAATTCGGAATTCATGAAAACTTGAACAATACCTTACACCCCCAGGGGCTTAATATCGAAAAATGCTTGCAACAGATTTTTCTTCGATTAAATGTAAAACCTTTAGAAATAAAATTGAATTGAATATCTCATTAGGCCCAATATATGAAAATTCGTGAAAATGTACACAATCACTTTACAACCCCTAAGGGGTTGGATATCGAAAAATTGAGAAAAAAATTTCTAGGCGCTTATATAAAGAGGCCGCAAAAATAAAATTTATTTCGGCACGTCCAAAATATATAACGAAATCGTAAAAATGTGGAAAAATCACTTTTCACGGACATTTGTTTTACTCAACCTCTATGCCAATAAAAATCTGAATTTTTTTCCCTTTAATTACTTCAGTAGCATACGTATATATACGTACTAAGTTCCAACTTTCTTCCATAGGCCGTTTCTGAGATATTAAAAAGTACCATATTTTTTCTAGGATACCTCTATATTGGCTCTATATAGTCACTTTTTCGCTTTCTATGGTTTTTGAGAAATAAATATCGAAGTTCTTTTCATTCCACCCTCTCACACCATCAGTCCCTTCACCAGTACCTCCAACATTTTTTCCCAGTTAGAAGTCTACTGGGCCTAACTCCTGTAAAATTTCTAAGATCATATCTGGTACGGTTCATGAGATATAAAATTGAAATTTTTTTTAAAAACGACTATCGCTCCACTTTTGTGCTTTACCTCCCACCTCAAAAATTTTACATCCACTTCCTCAGTAATCCTATATAAACAAACCAAATTTTACCGCCCTGGTATAATTGGTTCGGAAGATATTCGAGTCCAAAATTATTTACCTCCACTCCTACACACCACCACCCAATTCAAAATTTGTAGGTTTTGATTAATCTCCTATTATCCCTTAAGACAACTACGGAGTTTCAATCCTCTGGCATCAACCGTTCAGGAGATATGTATTTTAGAATGTTTCAACCCCAGCCCAGCCTGCACATTGCTTTCCCCTCCACTCTCACACTCCTCATCCCTTATCGCCATTTTTTTTGCAAATAGCTGCACTTTCATAGTTCAACATAAGTTCCAAGTTTCAGCCTCCTAGCCTAAGTGGTTCCTGAGATCTAAAAACCAAATTATATATAATTCAACTATTTACCACCATTCAATTCCAAGCTTTGTTCAGAATTCAATTCCTCTCCTACTCTGGTAGCACTTATGTCTTATCAGATCTCTGCTTGCTGAAAGCTTCTCCGTTGCAGCCAAGAATGTGTTCTACTACCGGTGGAAGCAAAATCCTTATTGCATCCACCATCCCGTGTACGAAACATCTTTTTTACTACGGAATGAAATGGACGCTCATAGATGGAACTTTCAAATTGCTTCCATGTGTCTTCTTCTTAGTTTCTTTCGCTTGCCTTTTTCGTGGTGTTGCCAATACGGCTTTGTGAGATATTCGCGAGTAATTTCTTTCGAACTTTTATTTAGACTGTGCCAAAGAAAATGTTTGAGATATGACTTTTTTTCGCAATTTTTCTGCGCGATTTAGAAAACGCATTTTCGATATTTTTCAGCAAAATGTACGTGAATCAATGCTTCCCTTGGTTCTATGGACGCCACGTCACAGCTGAGAATTCATCTGCCGATTTCATTTGCTTGAAGTTTATTCATTTGTATTATCAATAAATTAATAATAATAATAAGCAAACATAAACATGTCACATTTTTCTAGTACAGTAGTACATATTTGTTTTTCTACACCGTTTGTAATTTTACGCGTTGTAAAATTTTGCCTTTCCACACCAGCAGTAAATTTACACATTTTTAGCGATTGATTTCCTCATTAATAGTGATGTGTTTCAGCGTAAGTAGTAAAAATCACAAGAGTGCGTAAAGAAATTTGACAATAGTATTTTAATTTTACTACTTTCAGAGTAGGCACTAAATTGCCGACTCTGAGAGTAGTAAAAATTGTTTACTGTGTATAAAATTTCACCATTAATGCGGTACCCATGCAGTACTAAATTCGTAATACTGAACCAGTATCTTTCTTCAGTACGGAATGAATTAAATTTAACAGAGTTTAGTTAGTACTGGAAATATTACGCCAAGAGGTAAAAAAAGAATTCCGGTGGCGGGTCGATCCTTTGGCGGATGCTCTCATTTTAAGACACCAGATTGGTTTCTTAATGGTAATTGGGGAACAAAACTGGAAGTGTTCTTTTTCTTTTAGAGAGTAAATTTTTTCGAATTGTGTCTTACTTGATTAAAAACCTTTTCCGATATTTTCGAAAGCATCCAAATTAAGAATGCTATTTTAAATTTCTCACATGATCATAAAAAAAAAAGTATCTATAAATCATTCTTGATTTAAATTGTTTCATTTCCAATGGTTCTTCTGCGACTTACTAAGGATTTCAACAATTAGAATACACCGTGCCAATTAGTATAAAATCTTTTCGGTCACCAAGTGCCATTTATCCTCGTCTCAGTTGTTGAAATTTTACTCGAACCAATGAAAATTCTTTCCGTCAAGTTTTTATTTATTCCATTTTCATACATTCATTATACGTAAATTGTCCCCAAGATAAAAAAAAAACAACAGGAAAACTTCCCTATGACGCTGAAATCAAAATTTCGCACAAATTCAATACACCCAGGACCCTTTATTCCATAATTTCACACTTTGTTGCCTTGACAGATGCCACTTGTTCCATTATTATTTATTTACTACCCTCGCTCATCCCTTGCGGGGCTATTTTTTCGCATGTCAACAATTTACAAAGTGATTTTTTCCTATCCATTTCCCTTTATGTCGACCTTGTGCCAACAGAAAATCCGGAAGAGGGATGAGATGGGTGGAGTGGGTTGAATAATATAATGAAAAACAGCGAGAACAAAATAAAAATAAAAAAATGCTATGAACTCAAAAAAAAAAAATTATATAAATATACCAAAACATGCGAAGGGCTGCCAAATAAACACATTCATATAGTGCTTATAAAAATGTCCCAGAAGTGGGACAGAATTCTGGTTATTGCCTTCGCATAAAATTTAAATGAAGATATACGAGATACCGCGTATAGTGGGTACTTTTTTCACTGTATCCTGTTTTCGCGGTACGATTGTGTGCGTGTTAAAAGCCAAATAAATCAAAGAACCCTTTTCGTGTTAGTCGAAAAAGAAGTGTTTTAAACAAATTATGGTTTAAAATTTACACCGTTTGGGGTTGCAACACTCCGGGGGGGTTGAATATTATGAAATTTTCTAGTGGGCTAAGATTTCAACTTTTTTTTTTCCCGTCGTGATGGTGGACGCTGGGTTTTTAATCTGCACCCCTAAAAGGTGATTGAGATAGGAGTTTCGATTAAACCAAAATTTCATTTAAAGTAACGCAAACAAAGGGTGACGGAAAATTGTAATATTATGATGATTCGGTTTATAGGGGTACAATGAAAACTGCTGTTTTATTCAAGGATTTCGAAAAGGGATTATTATAATGAATTCGAATGGCGAAGGAAGTTAAGCTGTTTGAGTGCAGGCAACATTCAGTACACACAAAGAAAACGAGATCTGTCTCATCGTATGACTATTGAATATAAGAGGAAAATAAAGAAAATAAGCTTGGAAATTGAAGTCCAGTCAAATTTTATATTAGTAAATATATCTACCTATTTTCCAGATAAAATATTGCATTAGTTATTTTGTAAAGTACTCAGTCGAGTCCGAAACGTCACACAAATAAACGTTTTAGTACTATCCCCCGTTTCACCTAGGTAAAGTAAATATTCACAGATAAATCACTTGCACTTATTAGGTGAATTGTTCGGCTTTCTTACTCGAAAATTAATCATGCAGGTGGCTCGTCAGTGAATCATCTAGGTATCTCGTATGTGAAGCAACTGTGCATTACACCGCACTGCATTTTCAATTCGCTAAAAGTAAAATAAATTTTTTGCATATGCGTTGTGGGTACACATATTCTTCATCTAAAATTCACTTTTTCTTCACCTACAACAATATGAATTTTAACATAATTTGTGAAGAAATAGAAATACTACACTATAGTTGTAAAGACAATAATTTTACTTTATTATTTTTTAATAATAATGTATTGTGATTGACCTGAAATTTTAAAAAAATTTGCTACACTGAAATTTTGTATTTACACGTTTTAGGACTACGCAAAATCGTTTGAAGGCGCGTAGCTCCCAAACCCGTTGAGGTATTAAGTTGAAATTTTTATGGTGGGTAGATTGGGTGAACCCCTACTGATGGCATCTTTTGAGGGGGTGGGAGTGTAAGGGGGGATGAGGGGGGAGCGTTTTATACGAAAAATTTTGGTTTCCAGATCTCAGGAACCACTTATGCTAGGAGGCTGAAACTTGGAATTTATGTAGCACTATGATAGTGGACTCATTTGCAAAAAAATTATCAATTAGGGTTGAGGGGTGTGGAAGTGGGGGGGGGGGGAAACAATGATTCCAAAACGCTAGAAAGCCGGGATTGAAACATTCTAAAATCCATATCTCCATAAACGTACTCACAACGTTTTGACGTACGAGCGCTATTTGTTTTGTTTTTCCACTCGGATTAAGGTAGCTCCAAAACTTGAGTTTTGAACGCATCGACTGCTTCCTCGAGGGTCGAAAAACGCTGACCACGCAGTTTATTTTTGATGTGCGGGAACAAGAAGAAATCATTGGGCGCTAAATCAGGACTGTACGGCGGATGGCCCATCAATTCGTGATGAAGAATAATTCGTCTTCGGCGGTTCGTTTTCCTCATTTCACTGAAAACTTCTGGC
Source organism: Beris morrisii (assembly GCA_951812415.1). NCBI lineage: Eukaryota > Metazoa > Arthropoda > Insecta > Diptera > Stratiomyidae > Beris > Beris morrisii. Next base: position 26,460,467 of record OX638311.1, read on the forward strand.
AAACAAATGGTTGTACACCATTCAGAAGTGACCGTCCTACGTTGCTGAAGTGGTACGGTTATTCTGAAGAAACAAGCGACCATTTGCTTCGAAATGCTTCTTCAGCGAACAACTTTCACTGGATTTGGCTTGTCTTGGAAGACCCATACCGTCGATTGCTGTTTAGTTTCGGGCTCAAACGCAGATCCAAGATTCGTCGCCTGTCACGATCTTATAAACGTCTTTTGAAGCACCGCGGTTGTAGTCTTCAACATTTTGAGCGATCTTCAAATTATGCGGTATCCAATGCAAATAAATTTTTTTGACGGCCAAATGTACATGCAATATTGAATGTACGCTGGTGGAACTAATACCCAGGGATGCCTCAATCTCACAATATGTCACATGACGATCTTGCTTTATCATTTCGCGCACGGCATCGATGTTTTCTGCGATTACGGCCGATTTTGGACGACCTTCACTAAATTCGTCGGTGAGCGATAGGCGGCCGCGACTGAATTTTGCAAACTAGCGTTTTACCGTGGCAAAATGTGGGGCTTTATCACCAAAAGTCGAATGGATTTGATCGTTGCACTCTTGTCGAGATAGTCCACGTCGAAAGTCGTAATAAATCACGGCACGAAAATGTTCACGGTTTAATTCCATTTTTTGCTCGAGACAAAATTGTCAAGTCACTGTAAACAAAACAAATAGCGTTCGTATGTCAAAACGTTGTGAGTACGTTTATGCTAAAAAATGTTAAACTTTCCAATGGAAGTGTCAGATTGTATCTGGCACCATTAGTATTGCCAAGGCGCAAAATATAAACAGTGACCCTTATTGTAAAAGTGTTAAATATTTTCATTTATTCACTTGAATTCTGGTAATATCGGTAGTTTCCTAACTCTGCAGGTTTCACAGGAGTGCTCATTTTTCCAGGTGACGGAAATCTGTCAATCGGTCTGGTCGGGAGCACACCTCCAATATTTGAAAAGGAAACGGTACTATTTCGGACCTAGATCCACTGTTTTGATTTTTATATTTTAAATAATCATTTAACATTATATCTTTGTTATTCTCATTTAAATGATGTATGAGCGAGAAAATTCATAGTCTAAAAAATAACAGATTGCTCTGCACCGAAAGTTTTTTTCCTATCCCGATATTTGAAAATTTGTCTTCGAGATTCGGGGCTCATATGTATCGACGCGTATATTCTTTTCATAAGGAAGATTTTCGCAGACACACCAACGTTTTCGAGACATCTGTGAGGTTCTTCCAGATTTGACCAACTGGGCAGTTCTCTGGTGCCCGTATTTGGTGTTTATAATGCTTAGAGGTTAATCTAGTCCTGGCCATGTTCTTGGGTCTGATTAGATATGGATGCCATTTTTCCATTCGCAAGCTTTCAATATAATCGCTTAAGTAATAATTTCGGATTTGCTTTATATTGAAGCCCTCATCATCATCAATGACGCGGCAGCCCAAGTCGGGCCCTGGCCTCCTGCAGGTTTCTGGACAGTGGTCTTTTTTCCGGTGATGCATTGTCGGCGCCTCACCCAACCCCCGACTTGGAGGGCCAGTCCTACTTATTTATTACACCCCGGTAGATAAAAGGTGGGAGTTTTCAGCTTACGAAGACATGTTGGAGTTCTCCCAGCTATGCTGCGAGTCCAACTATGTCATACTTTTTGCCTACTTTCTGAGACGCACAGGTGTTACTGGCCATTCAGGTTAACTCCATATTCCATCCTCCTTTCACAACCGGGCTTGGGACCGGCTATGGCGGAGTTGTCGAAACCCTATTGGGGTGTAAATTAGCTGTTTTCGTTTCATTGCATATTGAATAGTAAAAACTTCCACGAGCTTTCTGTATAATTTCCTAGAAATGTCTTGAGAGCAGATATATGAAGCACTATGCCCCCTCTGATAGACAGGCATTTGGTTCCCTTTTCTGAGCCAAAGAAATGCGTTTTGGCACATACTATAATGGCGTCTAACGAACCAGGTATGGTACTGATGATGGACACATTCGGACATATACCGAATCACCGGTGGAAGGGAAAAGGCTCTTTCTAACAAGAGATTGTTAGAAAGAGCCTTTTCCACAGCCAGGATGAAACAGGATCTGGAGAAAAGTGAATCAATCAGGCTAAATAAACAAAACTCACATAAATGCTGAACTAATAAGAAATTAATTTTCACATCATCTACGCAATTAGCCCAATAAAAGATCGTCTAGAAACACAAAAGATTCCGGAGAATCGAATTCTCGGCTCCGATCTCAGGTGATGCGTCTTCCGCGCAATGGGTCTTTTTCCCTCCCGTAAACCGCACGGTTGTTGTGATTTATAGACCTTTTAGTGTATTTTATTAAAATGCATATTCGTTGCTTGGATGTCACACGACCAAGTTTATGATTTCCATATGAGCATATATAAGAGGTGCTGAAGATAAACAAGATCTTGGTCCATTGTACGTCATAAATTGTCTCACAGGGCATAATTGCTTCTTCTCCTTTACCGGCGTCCTCACGCACGGCATTCTCTCGGACTCGGAACAAGTCTACAGGTTTAATTCGCGCCCGTTTCACACTTGCTCTGGGCGAATTTCTTTTGAATTCGCGATTCGACGGTCTTGTAGGTAAGACGATTCTACACCTTAGCCAGGTAACTCAAGTCCGTAAAGAGCGTGTTAAACACGAGAAAATCTCCAGTGAATGGCGTACGTTGTCCGATTCTTAGGTGTTCGCCGATATGTTAAGCAAAACGCACAATGATATTCTGTAATTTAAGAAAAGGACAAAAATGCAATTAAGCTGAAAGCACATCGAAAATAAATCAATGCACGCACAGCGTTGCATTAAGCGGCCAATTACTTAGAAACTAAGTAGCTGAAAATCCTATAAGTCGACGTGACGCATCATCAAATTTCAGATGGTATGCAAAAAAAGAATTTTTTAATAAAATTAACATAAAGCCGTGAAATCGTGAAATTAATAAAGCACACACTGAACCGGAAAAGGGTGGGTATACACCGGGTAGATACCGAGTATTTGGATGGAAGTTGATATGACTTGAAATAATACGCACCCTAAGTTTTACGAGCCAAGGGTAGGATTTGCTGTAATGCGAGCATTTAATGGAACTCTGCATACGCCCCGGGGTTACGTGTTAAGTAATACGAGACGCTTAGCATTATATTGGCTAATAGCTATGTAATGCAAATATTAAGATGTCAACTCGATTGTGTTCCATAATGCGTGGATAATTGACTATTTAGGAGGGAGAAGAAGGTAAGCGTTACTTTACGCTTTTTCATGATGTTACTAATTTGAGAATACCGTTTTAAATTTTTATTAATATTGTAAGTGTGGCGGTAATTTCTATTTGAAAGGACATGTGCATGCAATAATTTCGTTTGAATTATTGTTGTAGGTTACGTAAAAAACGAAACAGACAAATTGAACACCTACCAACTAGTATGCAGTAAACTGAGAACATTCACTCTAATTGAATTTTCTATGAAAGATTCGCCTATTAAAGACATCGGTACTCCAACGGAACTGGAACTCGAACCGAACTCTTTTTCACTTCCAATACTGCCACATGCAGAGCTCTACCTGTACTGAAATTTAAAACAATTTTGTGATATCTACTCAGTACTCGCATCTCACTTTTAGTGAAGAATTCATTTTAAGTGAAAACTTTAAACGGCGCATGCGCAAGCTCTATTGCGTTGTAGATGAATTGTAAATGTAAAAACTAAGATGATTAACTTATGAGCCACCTAGATGATTCGCTTGTGATTCACCTACATGATTCAATGCTTATGGTTTTGTACGATCTTTGGTCATCAATAAAATTAGAGTCGTTTTCTGTGAAAATGTTCAATCGGAAATTTGTTTTATTGAATTCAAAACAAAATCCTTTACGTTTATCAATATTTCAAAGTCTGGGGTGTATTTCTTTATTAATATGAATTTTATGTAAAAGAAAAATATTTTGAAAATTGTTTAAATAAGTTACGCTGCCCGCATTAACTATTTTTATACTCTAGATGAAATCATATAGAGTATTATAAGTTTAATCCAGCCCAAAAGTTTGTAACGCATAGAACCAAGCCTCGGACGAAAAAAAGTTATATATTATTTTTTGTTTATTTGTGCCCAAAAACCTCAAATCCGCCTGACGTCCGTCCGTCCGTCCGTCCGTCCGTCCGTCCGTCTGTCCGTTAGCACGATAACTCAAGAACGCCTTCACCTAGGACCTTGACATTTTGAATCTGGATGTTTGGTTGAATTTGTAAGGCTAAGTTCGTTAACGGGCAAAATCGTCCTGTTCCTTCGGGTAGCTGCCATACAAAATGTCCTTAAAACACGTGTTCAAGAATATTGGTCGATAACTTCAGAAGGGTTTAAGCTACGGCATTGAAATTTTGTTTGTGTTATTTTTCCAATAGTTCTAGCTAAATATATGATTATGAAGAAAATCCTGTTAGTCCTTCGTGTAGCTGCCATACAAATATCCTGTCAAAATGTATTCACTTAATTTACGAAACTTACTATAACTCAAGTAGACTTTTAGCTATGAATTCGGAATTTTTTACAAATTAGTTTTGAGTAAAAACGAAGCTTGAGTTTACTTGTCAGCGAAATCCTTTTACTCCTTCTGGTAGCTGCCATACAAAATGTCCTTAAAATACGTGTTTAAGAATATTGGCCGATAACTTCAGAAGGGTTTAAGCTACGTCTATAAAATTTTGTACGTAGTATTTTTCCAATAGTTGAAGCTAAATGTATGATTATGAAGAAAATCTTATTAGTCCTTCGTGTAGCTGCCATACAAATATCCTGTCAAAATGTATTCACTTAATTTACGAAACTTACTATAACTCAAGTAATCTTTTAGCTATGAATTGGAAATTTTGTACAAATTAGTTTTGAGTAAACACGAAGTTCTAGTTTACTAATCAGCGAAATCCTTTTACTCCTTCTGGTAGCTGCCATACAAAATGTCCTTAAGACACGTGTTCAACAATATTTTTCGATAACTTTTGAACGCTTCAAGCTACGAATTTCAAATTTTGTACAAGTTCATTTTTAAATGGTTCCAAGGAAAAGGATAAATATGTAAAAAATCAAGTGAGTCCTTCCTGCATTTTTTTTCGATGACTTACCCAGTCCAAGATATGCAACTAAACACTGAAAATTGTCTTTTAGTTTTGAGTAGCAATCTAATGGCAGTCCTTAATAAAGGACCTACAACATGCACACACGTAATTCTACTTTATCCCCAACTACAATATAAATCGGAGTTCAGTATTCATCTAGAGTATTATACGATTGGCTTGCAGCCGATCGTGACTGCAGTATGTTTCGTATTAAATTGGTCATTAATTGATTGAAGAAATAGCTGGGCAAGATTGTTTTTATGGAGGAAATATGTTTTCAGGGTGCCCTTTTAGTGAATTGATACATTTAGTCTCAAATAAGATAGCACTAAATTAATAAAATACTGAAAATAGCGATAGACCACAATATCACAACATAATCTTAGTATAATCCTATCGGTTTAGACTTAAGGTGGAATAACAGTGTAAGCGACTTATCGCAACACTACACTCAAAGAAAAAATATGACTGTGGTAACCATATTTTGGGAGAACCTTACTATGGTTGAATTTATAGTTGCGTGAAGCTCGTTACAAGATGTAAGATAGTTCTGATAACTGATGTTATGGTTGTACTAACTTTACTGTCTTGTTGCTCTAAACATAGTATGATTACCTATATCAATCATGAAAATATTTGTAATTTGATTATTACAACTATGGTTAGTTTCTGAAAAATGTGTTATGATTGAATCAAACAAACGAAAACTTGTTGTATGGTTAACGCAAACATAGTTTTGGTTCTACCAACTTAACTCATGTTCTGTTGAACATTCAGTATCTTGATTAAATGTTAGTTGTTTTCCGGCGTCAGTAGGGTTTCTGGTGTGAAACCCCAACACGAAATCCCCGACTGTTGATTAATCGCTGTCCTTGAGGACATGACAGTTGGAAAACCTTCACTGGACACGCCAGTTTTATAAGATTGCGTTGGACTAGGTCCGAAGGAGCTGTTTCGTCATCGGAGGGCATAGACTCTAGTACGAGTTAAAGCAGGGATTCAAAATTTTACAGAAATTAGTTTTATAAAACAAAAGCAAGTCTGAGTTCATTAATTAGCGCCATCCGTCGACTCCTTCGGGTAGCTGTCATACAAAAGTCCTTAAAACACATGTTCACCAATATTGAACTATAGCTATAGAACGCTTTAAGTTACGACTTTGAAATTTTGTATACGTTGATTTTATAATAGTCGCAGCTGAAGGTATTAATATAAAAAATATCCCATAAGTCCATACAAAAATTCTGTAAAAATGTCCTAACTTAATTTATGGAACTCACTATAACTCAAGAAGTCGTTTAACCATCCATTGAGTAGCCACTATACAATAGTTTCTACCTGTAAATAGAAGGTCATGCAATAATCGTCCTCATTCTTTTAATATATTCAAAACTAAAATACAAATCGGAGTTCAGTATTCCATCTAGAGTATCATACGATTGGCTTGCAGCCGATCGTGACTACGTTATGTTTTCATATGGTTTCAATTACAATTCCCCGTAGCTTAGTTGACAACAACGCAACGCAATGAAAGGCATTACCAATGTTTAGCTTTTTTACTGCGTTGTACGTATCTTCCCATGTACGAAAGGCAGAACGGCACAGCACAGGTTTAGTACTGGTGCCAGAGTTGCCAGTACTGGCGAATGTTCCGGGTCCATTATATGGTCTAGACTGAATCATTGCGGGGCCAATCACACCGGTCCTACTCTTGGTGCAAACTCTGGCCCGATACTGACTGCCAGTTTTGGGCCGTCGTGAATACCCACTATTTAGCCATACTTCACTTTCAGTACTGAGACGAATCCAAAATCAGCCATTCCCCAGTATCTGAGTGAGTGTCGGTCATATACTGATGGCTAGTATTGTTTCGGAGCCCGCTGGATGCTCTAGGCTAGTGATAATTATCAATAGCAAGCAGGGACGCAGACGATACAGAATCAATTTTTTTTAATTTCTATGTAATCCGTCCGTCGAGCCAATGCCGAAAGAGCTTAGACACCAATAATAAAGGCCTAAACTGAACACGGACCTCGACTGCAACTGCACAGTCCCTGTCTTTAGAATACACAGGACTGTATGGCGATGCCCACAACAATAACTTCGCCTGCGACTACGCAGTCGTGCTACACTCTAATTCTAAGACTGCGGTTGTAGTCTCGGATGTCTTTCCCAGCAAGAAAAGTTTCGTACACTATACGTTGAAACTAAACCGTATGCAAGTCGTATAACTGATTAGACTTTTTGGGAACGATGTCGCTGGTTGCTGTAACTATTATATAATAGTTTGTATGACCACTACACTTAGAATATTTAAAGGACCTTTTCAAAATGAATTGGATTCTGTTTAAATTTAAGGGGAGACCGCGATAGCTTAGTACATGCTGTCTTTATCTTACATATAGATATGCAGAATTTTGATGACATTTTGCGGGAGTACACTCTGCCTGCTTGGTTTCTATTCTCCAAATTCGTCGCGATTACTATTCACTTCCTCGTTATTAATAAACGCGAACACTCCAAAGTGATTAAAAACACTATATAAATTATACGCGCTACCAGAAACACGTCCATTTTCAAAAATATTAAACAAAACAGAAGTGACACTTGACACTTGACACTCCTTATTCTTCTTGCTTGCATAAAATCGAAGCCGTAGTCGGTGTTCTGTTCAACACCAACTGCGCAGCCGAACCTCACGCCGAAAGATAGGCAAATCGTGTCCGTGTCCTGTTTTGTACTTAAGTCAATTCTTAGCCCGACATACACCCAGCAACTCGGACCAAAGTCGGCTCAGATCAAAATATATATACCGTGGGAGTACTGCACAATACTGGTCTAGTGGGTTGTCAGTACCAAAACAAAACCGCTCGATAAGTCTTGGCGGCCAATGCGATGCCAATTCTGGGCCGTGTAGGCAACTCTGGTTATACACCGGCATTCGCATATACGAGGGCGGATTGATAATGACGTGGAAAAATCAAGAAGGAGTGGGCAGGTAAGGAATTCGTGATTTTTTTTTACTTGGACCATCCTTAAAAAGATTACCTGCAAAGTTTAAGCCTGATACCTCGTTTAGTTTTCAAGAAGCACCCGTCTAAGCAAGTTGACTTACAAAAATTGTTGAAAATGGATAAAAGTGAATTTCGTGTGTTGATTAAACACAATTTTTTAAAAGGGCAAACAGCTAAAGTAACCAAAGAAAAGTTAGATAAGCATTATGGGCACTCTGCACCATCGATCCAAATGATTTACAAATGGTTTTCTGAATTCAAGTGTGGTCGTACGAGCACACAAACCATACCAAGTCCAGGTCGTCCAAATGAGGTCACCACGCCAGAAATGATCGATAAAATCCATGATATCGTGATAGAAGATCGTCGAGTAAAAGTTCGTGAGATAGTTAACGTAGTAAGCATCTCATTTGAACGTGTTTGGTATATTTTGAAAAACCATTTGGACATGAGAAAGCTATCCGCAAGATGGGTGCGCGTTTGCTCACAATCGACCAAAAACGCACTCGTGTGACAACTTCTCAGCACAGTTTGCAACTGTTTCAACGTAATCCGAATGAATTTCTTCGTCGATTCGTAACTGTTGATGAAACATGGATCCACCACTACACTCCAGAAACCAAAGAACAGTCAAAACAATGGATGGAAGCTGGTTCAAGCGCACCGAAGAAGGCAAAACCGTTCTATCGGCTGGAAAGGTTATGGCGACAGTTTTTTGGGATTCCAATGGAATGATATTCACCGACTACTTGGAGAAAGGAAAAACAATGACGGGAGCATATTATTCTGAGTTATTGGTTCCATTGGATGTTGAAATCAAGGCAAAACGGCTTCATTTGGCGAAGAAAAAAGTGTTGTTTCACACGTCCGTTGTTGCAACGGCAAAACTGTTTGAATTACGGTACGAATTGCTCCCTTACCCACCGTATTCTCCGGATTTGGCACCCTGCGACTTTTTATTATTTCCAGACTTGAAAAAATGGCTTGCTGGAAAGAGATTTACCACGAATACTGACGTCATAAGTGAAACCAACGCCTATTTTGAAGGGTTTGACAAATCATATTATTTGGAAGGGATCAAAAAATTGGAAAAACGCTGGACTAAGTGTATCGAGCTAAAAGGAAACTACGCTGAAAAATGAAATAAATTTTTCCGGATAAAATTATGTTTTCTCAATTTTTCCACGTCATTATCAATCAGGCCCTCGTAGGTTCATGATCGTATGATTTTGACAATTTGGGCGTTTTGAAGTTTTTCGTTAACCACAGACCGCTTCGGAAGTGTTTTTGGAAAATACATTTAGAATTATTAATGGGGGTTGTCCGGCCATGGTAAAATGCATTCCGATTTTAAAAACCAATCCATAGCGCAACACACTTTTTGTAAATGGATAACCACACTTACTACATTGCGGCGCTATGCAAAGTTTTGTGGTACGCGCTATGCTACTTTCATCGTTAATGAGGCTCAACTGCTTGCTCTCAAAAACATGCCTTCTAATCAGCTGTCATCGCGTCGCATTGCTTAACACGCGCGCGTCGCGTTTACTATAATTCCACCTATAATTCCATTAATCCAAATCTTCTAAACCTGAATAATGATTTTATGTCCGAGATCCATCGTCCCGTTCGCTTACCATAGAACCCCAATTCAATAACATAAAAGATGAAATTTTCCAGTGGACGGATTCAAAATGTCGCTGTGACCCGAATATAAATTTCGTAATTTTCACTCTGAACTCCGCGAAAAAGGTAGAATTTAATTCCGTTCCTGGCATAAACTTCCTCATTTCGTCTACCATCCGCCCGCGTAATAACGAAAACCCCGATTCATCTAACCAATTTACCTCCAGCCATGTTTTAATTCTTCCCGCAACACAACGGCCTTTCAATAAATGCCAATGTTTCGGTTATTGTCCTTAACATTTAAAATTGCCGCCATCCCCCACCCGGTAAAAACGTCTTCAGAATACGAAATTTTCGGGATCCTGTTTATTTCGTTTCGAAACGTTTTTCTTACGTAGAGCCCAAGATCTACTTTGCATTTGTCACAGATAGGTGGAGTTGCTTGAACATAATCGAGAGATTGCGCCCGAACACAGCACGACATCTATGTTTTACTTTCGTGTCAATTTTTATTAAGGAATATCCGCCATTGATTGATTTATTTTGCAATTATAATCAACGATTAAAGTTATTCCATTAGATGTGGGAGCTGGGGTGGGTATTGTCAAGGCTATTTTTACGCTAACGGAATGCTACTGGAGGCGTTCACAAGGGTCGACCAGTACTGGGGGATGAAGGTATTTAAAATTCAGAGACGCTGTCATGCTGTGATGCTTAATAAGCCAGGCAAAAGCAACGCCGAGTCCCGAGAAATACGAGAAAACGTAAAAATGGGAAGGCTACAGGAACAAAAAAAAAGATACAAGGACTTAATTTATGTCCGATTCCTATTGATTTAGTGTTGCCGCTTTGCGATTGGGGAGATTTGGTAACACTCTTGTGGTGCTGGTGTTACTGTAATTCTGCCATTGCGCTACTCGTCTATTCGTATCCTGACTTCGTTCATGCTGCTTTTGTTGTTGTTATTCCAGACTAAGTGCTTGTAATTTCACAGATTAAAAGGTCACAGATGTCATGTCATATAACCTCTAGGTACTGTAACTGTAGTCGATTGTATTAATGTGTGTCCAGTTGATGCTGGTACTTTTCCCTGCTTTTCCGACTTTTTCCCCGAAAATTATCCCAACTCACGACGAGACCAAGACAATTACATTTTTATGGCGTTATCGTATGGATAATTTGTAATTGAGGATTTATTAGTCACATGAGATGTTTTTCACAGTCGAAATGAATGTGTGGGTGCGATTGGAAGAACGAGTCGAGCCGAAGGATACGCTTGAATTGTAAGCAAAACTTAAGGAAATAAGATAACTGTACTGATTATCAGTGGATATTTGGACATATGGAAGGACAGGTTGACTGATTTGTTATACGCTACTTTGCCGCAGGACATAGAGTAATTGGAGAGTATAAATATTGTCCGATTGCTGCGAAACTAATTGGAATCTTCATGCACATGGGTTAACATATTAATTTGGAATTGGAGGAAGGACTCGACCAGGTTACCGTATTTTTCGAGAAAATGTTTGTGAGGAAAAGGATTTGGTTCATTTTGTAACTTGAGTAAATGTAATTCAGTCCTAAAACGATATTTAAAAAAAATTGGTAAAGTCACGTTTGATTTTAAACTGAATGGCGTTAAAAGCTCGTACCGGAATATCGTGAACATTACGGAATACTTGTAAAATTGTAGAATACGGAATACTTGTAAAATATGTCAATTACTTTATTATTTTAATAATACAGTATTGTTTTCGATTTTTAAAAAAAAAATTTGCTACCCTGAAAAAAGAGGGAAGCGTTTTAGACGAAAAATTTTGGTTTCTAGATCTCAGCAACCGCTTATGCTGGGAGGCTGAAACTTGAAACTTATATAGAGCTTTCATAGTGGACCCATTTGCAAGAAAATTACCGATATGGGTGAAGGGGTGAAGGAGTGGGGGGAAAAATAATGCGTCCGAGACGATCGAATGCTGAGATTAACACATTCTAAAATTCATATCTCCTAAACGGTTAACGTCACATAATTGAAACTTAATGAATATCTGTAAGTATACTAGGAGAATAGATCGAAAGTAAATTTTTGAGTGGATGCAGTGGCGTACGGGGGTGGGGGGTAAAAAATTTTACATTACGATATCTCACGAACCAGTTGCACTAGAAAAATAAAATTCAGTTTGTGTATAAAGGTTGACAAATAAAGTTTACTGAAAGTAAAATTTTTTAAGGGGGAGGTGGATCATGAAAGTGGAGGGGATACTAATTATTCTAAAAAATCACGTCTCATATCTCAAGAACCGTGTCAGGTAGATGCTTCAAATTTTTACCAGAAGCAGGCCTAATAGACCACTAGCAGAACAAAAATTTTTGGTGTGAGGGTGTAGAGGGTGAGGATGGGGGAGGGTGAAATGAAAAAAGTTTCCATTGGCATTCGGAAGGGGGCAAAAAAATGTATCAGTGAAAATGGAATGCATATATTTTCACGATTTTCGTCATATCTATTAGGTCTTTCCAAATATTTAATTCATTTTTATTCCACGGCTTCTTCATATAAATACCTAGAAAGTGTTTTCAAGACTTTTTGAAATTCAACCCTAAGGGGGTGTAAAGGGGTTGCATAGTTTTTCACGAATTCTGCCATATCCCCCAGGTCTGATGAAATATCGAATATCTTTTCACTTTCACGGGCTTGCGTAATAATCGCCTAAAACTCGTTTTTAAGTTTTTTTCCTTTTTCAGCCCCTAAGAGGGTATAAACGGGTTGAACAAGTTTTCACGAATTCCATCATACCCTTTAGAAGTGATAATTAATTGAATAAATTGAAGTAAAAATTCTCATGCTGTCTTCATATTTATCTATTAACTCCTTTCAGCATTTTTGAATATTCAACCCCCAAGTGGGTGTAAGGAAGTTGCATATGTTTTCACAGATTCTTACATATTGCTTGGATCTGATGATATATCGAATTTATTTTTACTTCCTAAGGTTTTATAAGCGGCAAAAAGTCAATTTCAGTATTTTCAGATATTCAATCCTAAGGGGTGTAAGGGGGTTGTAGGCTTTTCGAAGTTTCGACATATTTCTTAGGTTTGTTGAGATATTAGATCGCTTTTCACTTCCACAGACTTTTTATATAATCGCCTACAAACCCATTTCTCAATTTTTCGATATTTAACCCCCAAGGTTTTGAATATGTTTTCACAATTTTTGTCATCCCTTAGTTCTGATGAGATATAAATTTGGTTATTACGGCATTTGATGTAATGACCTAACAACCAATTTCACGATTTTCGAATTTCAAGAACCTAGGGGGTGTGAAGTTTGCTATCGTTTTCACAAATTTTTCAAAATCCGTCGTGTCTTATGAGATGTCAAGTTGCTTCTTATGAAATGATCTAAAAACCTGTTTGACAATTTTTAGGAAATTCAAACCCCAAGTGCAAGTAATGAGTTTGTATGCGTTTTAACAATTCGTCATATTACTAAGTTCGATAAAGCAACAAATTGGTTTTTACTTCTATGGGCTTTTAGTGTACATAATATACCGAAACTCGAATAGTCTACATGGACTTTTTTAATGTTTAATCGGCTAAAAATCTCTATTTTAAATATTTTTATTTTAAGAACAAAATTAATTTTTCAAGAAATCTAATAATCTCAAAACAACTAATGATATTTTTCGACTTTGAGAACAAACTAACAACAAACAAACTAACAAACTACATGAGGACTCCTTATTCTTCTTTATCCCCAACTACAATATAAATCGGAGTTCAGTATTTCATCTCGAGTATCATACGATTGACTTGCAGGCGAGTAGATTGGGTGAACTCTTTTAAGTGGTGACTCTTGGGAGGGCGGCTATGTATGTTTGGGGAAGGGGAGGTTTCGAGATCTCAGGAATGCTTGGCATAAGTTAGGAGGCTGCAACTTGGAACTTAAATAGAGGTATGACAATTGAGCCAATTGTAAAAAAATTGTTGATACGAGTGAGTTGTTAAATATTTGAGGGGAGGTGGAGCACGGAAGTGGGGAGATGTGTAGCAATTTAAAAAAAAATAATTTTTGTATATCAAGACCCGTACTAGCCATGGTTTTAAAATATTTACTGAAGCTAGGACCTCTAGACATCAAGGTGGAGAGGGGGAATTTGGCGGTCTTGGTGTTGTGGACGAGGGTAGGAGAGGGTGGAAAGTACGAAATTTTGATTTTAATTGCCTGAAAACTGTTAAGAATAGAAAACTAAAAGTTGATGATTGTTTAGATATCTCGTATAAGCATCTTAGAAAAAGACAGGGAAAGCAAAGCGTGGATGTGTTTTTTTGTCGTTTTGAGAAAGTTGAAACCTAGCAAGTACTTGTAAATATACTACAGAAGTAATTTAAGAACAAAAAAAGTTCAGATTTCTATTGGAGTGGAGAGGTGGGGCAAACAAATTGGCCATGAATAGGTTTTTGTTCTGAATTTCAACGAATATCGTTATATGTTTTAAGTCTGCTTAGGTATCGAATTAATTTTACTTTTGCGATATAAGCGCATAGAAACAGTTTCCCTGATTGTTTGATATTCACATTGGCGGATACAGGGGGGGGGGGGGCGGGGGGGGCGGCTGCCCCCCCAAGACCAATTCCAAATTTTTTAAACATACATACTTCAACCGTTCTCCGATTTTTATACTCTAGATGAAATCATATAGAGTATTATAAGTTTAATCCAGCCGAAAAGTTTGTAACGCATAGAACCAAGCCTCGGACGAAAAAAAGTTATATATTATTTTTTGTTTATTTGTGCCCAAAAACCTCAAATCCGCCTGACGTCCGTCCGTCCGTCCGTCCGTCCGTCCGTCCGTCCGTCCGTCCGTCCGTCCGTCCGTCCGTCCGTCCGTCCGTCCGTCCGTCCGTCCGTCCGTCCGTCCGTCCGTCCGTCCGTCCGTCCGTCCGTCCGTCCGTCCGTCTGTCCGTGAACACGATAACTCAAGAACGCCTTCACCTAGGATCTTGAAATTTTGAATCTGGATGTTTGGTTGAATTTGTAAGGCTAAGTTCGTTAACGGGCAAAATCGTACTACTCCTTCGGATAGCTGCCATACAAAATGTCCTTAAAACACGTGTTCAAGAATATTGGTCGATAACTTGAGAAAGGTTTAAGCTACGACATTGAAATTTTGTATGTGTTATTTTTCCAATAGTTGGAGCTAAATACATGATTATGAAGAAAATCCTGTTAGTCCTTCGTGTAGCTGCCATACAAATATCCTGTCAAAATGTATTGACTTAATTTACGAAACTCACTATAACTCAAGTAATCTTTCAGCTACGAATTCGGAATTTTAAACAAGTTAGTTTTGAGTGAAAAGGAAGTTCGAGTTAACTAATCAGCGATATTCTTTTACTCCTTCTGGTAGCTGCCATACAAAATGTCCTTAAAACACGTGTT
The DNA here is from genome assembly GCA_951812415.1 of Beris morrisii. Taxonomy (NCBI): domain Eukaryota; kingdom Metazoa; phylum Arthropoda; class Insecta; order Diptera; family Stratiomyidae; genus Beris; species Beris morrisii. The sequence goes on from OX638311.1 coordinate 26,475,695, forward strand.
CAAGAATATTGGTTGATAACTTCAGAAGGGTTTAAGTTACGTCTTTGAAATTTTGTACATAGTATTTTTCCAATAGTTGAAGCTTAATGTATGATTATGAAGAAAATCCTATTAGTCCTTCGTGTAGCTGCCATACAAATATCCTCTCAAAACGTCTTCTTTTAATTTATGGAACTTACTATAACTCAAGTAATCTTTTAGCTATAAATTGGAAATTTTGTACAAATTAGTTTTGAGTAAAAACCAAGTTCGAGTTTACTAATCAGCGAAATCCTTTTACTCTTTCTGGTAGCTGCCATACAAAATGTCCTCAAGACACGTGTTCAACAATATTTTTCGATAACTTTTGAACGCTTCAAGCTACGAATTTCAAATTTTGTACAAGTTCATTTTTAAATGGTTCCAAGGAAAAGGATAAATATGTAAGAAATCGAGTGAGTCCTTTCTGCACCTCTCATGTGAAAGTCCTTCAAAAAGGACATTTTTTTTTGGTGATTTACCCAGTTCAAGATATGAAATTAAAGAATGAATATTGTCTTTTAGTTTTGAGTAGCAATCTAATGGGAGTCCTTAATAAAGGACATACAACATGCACACACGTAATTCTACTTTATCCCCAACTACAACATAAATCGGAGTTCAGTATTCATCTAGAGTATTATACGATTGGCTTGCAGCCGATCGTGACTGCAGTATGTTTTTTACTCCACTGCAATGTTGACAGTAATTAGCATTTACTGTAGTTCTGCGGTGCACTGCGAAGCATAGAACAGAATTGTGATAAAAAGATTACAAGACAACATATTGCGTAGGTAATAGGGTCATTTCATCAAGAATCGCCAAGAATGACGAAATTTGTGACCTTACCATCTCCGATTCCTTTGAAAATGTTTGTACTTTAAGAACTAGTGAAAAAAATTATTTAAATTCAATTTTTTGTTTCTATCTCATTTCTTTTGTTAGTTTTATTCTGTTAAAGTTTTCGCAAAAATGGTTTCCGAGTCCCCTTTGAAAATGCATATCTCTGGTAATTTTTATCCTAGAATAATAAAATATAACTTATTTTAAATGAGAAGGTTGTCGCAATAAAAATTATCGTTGACATTTTTTTTCAAGGATAATGATTTTGTCCTTTATTGAGTATCTCAAAACGGTTTTTTTTATTTTTTTATATTTAGTAGGTTATATTGTTTTTCAAAACATACCAAAAAATTAACTTGGGATCTCAATGGGATCGGAGTCAAAAAAATCTAAGAACATTATAGTGGTTCTCAATTATTTTATAGAAAAAGGATCATTTAATCAAGAAGGGAAAGGTAAGGTCCGGGAATCAGTGGGTCAATTTCAAATTGGTGGCGGAAGTTCGAACTGGAGCGACGCGCTTGCTGGCGTCCGGGCTAGCTGTGCGAGGGAGGGGTACGTTGCTCGAAAAATCAGACCATAAACCCTAGGCCTGTACAACAAAAGTCGCGCTGACTTATCCAGGGTATTAAAATTTGGGATATCTTTCTCAATAGGTCATGAAAGGCAGAGAAGCGATGGATTGCGCGACAGTCAGGGCGCTCTGGTGTTGTATCGTGAATATTCTTTTTTGCAAAAATGGCGCCCAACGTGGGGCTAGACACAGCTACGCGACGTGCACAAAGCGTAGCTCATTAACACGCGTGAGATCGGAAAAATTCCGCGCACAAAGTTGATGAGCAAAAGGCCTCCGTTCACAACAGTTAAAAAATGAGATAGAAACAAAAACCTGAATTTCAATTATTTTTTTCACTAGTTCTTGAAGTACAAACATTTTCAAAGGAATCGGCAATGGTAAGGTCAGAACTTTGGCGATTCTTGATGAAATGACCCATAATAAAATGAAAACAATATGATCCCGTCATCAGATGACCCTTTCTTTTGCTAAGTTCAGTCCATGTAGCTAAATTCACACAGAACTTGATCAAACAAAATAACCAAATCAAAAAAATTTCCGCCCCCCCCCCAACAGCAAGGTCTGGATCCGCCCCTGGATATTCAACCCATATTTAACCCATTAGAGGGTGTAACGGTGTAACATTTTCACGAATTCCGACATATTTCTTAGGTCTGATGATATATCGAATTCGCGGTGACTTCTAAGGGGCTTAAATGTAAACCCCAAAAAACAAGTTTAAAAATTTTTCGACATTCAGCCCACAAAGGGGTGTAAGGTAATTGTATAAGTTTTCACGTGTTCCGACAAATATCTGATAGCAGTCTGGGTGGAACTTTACTTTTTTTTGGGCAAAAGCCCGAAACCCTTTTAATACATGCGACTGACAACTGAATAAACAGAATTTGGAGGGTTTTTTTTAGGTTGGGTTGTCAATCGAATAGTACTTATACTACATCTCCGCATTCAAGGTGTTCCGGACTTCTCCCCCAAAATTAAAGCGCCCAGACTGTTGGAAGATTTTTCTTTTAAATTTTCCGATCTCGGCACACCAGAAAGTACCGTCAAAAAAAACTTTTCCATAAAGAGTTTAGTACTTCGACAAAGTGGTTGATCCAGATTCGAGTTAGCTATCTTAGATTGCGGAGTCCAGCGAAGAACAGTCATGGGAAAGACCATGGGAAAGACCTTATCTGTCTGCTACATTTTCTTATGAGGTTTGTGAGATGTAATATTTATAAAAATTCATGTCAGTTTAATATGAACATGTCGGATTAAAATTACATTAAAATATAATTAAACTGTACCATGTCACTATAGTCTGTAAATTGGATTTAACTTCGATTAAAAGACTTGTATGTCCGTATGACATTTTCCAATAAATATTCAACCATTTTCATTTGTCAGTGTTTTCAATTTTTCGCGTGAAATGTAACAAAGCTGCTAGGAAGAAGCGAGTTTGCCAGTGTGAAAAGTCGCAAACAAAAACTCAATACGTACGTTACAATAACAAAAAAAAATTGCCAATACATGAAATGTACATTTTTCTCGTATTTGCTTTGATTTTATTATATCCTGACATGCACGTTGGATTGAAATATTTTTTGTGATTTTTTGCAATTTTTGCCGTATTTTACCATTTTTTTTTTATTATTTCATGCTTTTGTTTGACCTTTTTTTTGAAGCCGGCAACAGCAGTCATTCAATCAGAACACAAACGGCTGGATATCTGCATATCGAATCCCTGCACGACATATGTGTGCTCTCTCTGTAGAACAAAAGTATGTCCAATTGCATGAAGGATATGCAACATATGCAGTAGTTGCCGGAATACTACAGTGCATACGAGCGCAGAGTGCAAGGACACATACCGGGCAAAAATTCGTACAGTTTGCTTACCAGTTTTTGGTAAAAAGCAAAAATTTCACTATACGGGCGGAAAAAATTGTTCTCGTTGAAATAAACGGGGAAGGGTGGCGGGTAAAAAAGGGGGCAGAACTAAAAAATTGCCATCGTTTTGGAGACAAGAAGAGAACTCGAAATTGGGGGATGGCGATCGGTTTTATTTTATATGAAAGGGGGTGGGTTAAAAAGGATATGGGCTGCATACTGAAAATTTTTGTGAAGTTGTTGTTGTTGCCGTTGTTGATCCAGTTTTTGCATATCGCTGCAATTTATTCGCAAACATTCGCCGAATCAAATTGAATATGTTCATTGGGAGTTTATTTTTATCTGTCTATTGGAATGACAACATTTTTCCGAAACGACGACAACGAGAGTTTATGTGAAGGGTTGAGCTATGCGATCCAAGTTGATTTTTATTGCATTTATTGGGAAGGTACGAACATATAGCGGCGAAATTGATTTCAAGAAATCACAATGGGTAGAGCATGTTTATCGGCGTTTTTTTTTAAAACCATTCATTAAAATGTTAGTACTTTCATCGAACGCTGTATTTAATTAAAATGGCATCTACTACTTTTGTGAGTACTTTATTTCCATTTAATTATATCTCTTATGAAGGCGATCGATTTACATACATCGCAGCAAACAACAGAGAACAGCAATTTTTTCTCGAAAATAAACTATCGAGAAAGAATCAATAAGTGAGCACATGGAAACACTTGGAAAATTATCTGCGCTGGCGAATACGTCGCTTTGTACTTGAACAAAGGCGACAATGTTTCGAGAAGCATTCGCACAGGCGATCTTTGAGCCTTCGAGAATGTGTCGAGTAGGCGAACTCAGATTTACTATCTATTTTGTTTGAAAATAATCTAGAACTTCTGAAAAGTTACTCGACATTGTGAAATTCCCCATTCAAATTTGGAATTTGAATTTTGAAAATTTCTTGAGATTAAAATTTCATCTTTTTACCAAGCAAACAATTAGTTTTTTTACAATTCATCATATATTTTCTACTTATACAAACAGACAAAAGAAACTATGTCATGAAGCTGTCCTTGTATGACGGTAACTTAAACGAAAATTGATGTTCGAAAAAGTTAGCAAAATTAATCAAAATGTAATTTACCTATATTTAATATAGTGACAAGAAAATAATCACTTCAGCGAAAGTTTTGAACGAGGGAATTAAAATGAGTCGAACGGTGACTTCGTGAAAATGCAAGCGATGCAGACAAGTACAAGCAAAATTTAAAAAATAAAACCGCATTATGAAAATCTAGTTTTAAGGTTTTAATGAAACTACCTTTTAATTATACTAACATATACTTAAAAATCGTTTTATTGAGATAACTGAGTAGGTATTTCCTCGTCCCCCCGCACATAACTCCTATTCTGATTACTGAGGCAATACTGCAATATAATAAGGAATCGTAACCGACAGCCTTTCGTGATTGCGGAATGTTTCTCTACTCGAAAGAGAAGTAAACTGGTTGTGTACATTTTCACGAATTCCGATATATTTCTTGGGTTTAATGAGATATCAACTTCATACATACTTACAGAATGGAGAATGGAAGCAACGGGAGCAGCGGGATTAACGGGAGCAACGGAAGCAACGAGAGAAATGGAAGCAACGGGAGAAATGGAAGCAACGGGAGTAACGGGAGCAACGGGACCAACGGAAGCAACGAAAGAAATGGAAGCAACGGGAGTAACGATAGTATAGCACCAAACAAACGTGAGTAGTATTTTTTATTATTGAAGGAGATCAAATAAGATATTTTACAGCCTAGAAAAAGTAGTGAGTGGCCCGAGGCCGGTTGATAGGATTTAGTAATTAAAATAGCTGAATTAAGGAAAAACCTTATAACATTTCACTAAAATTAATTACATAAAGGAGATAGGAAGTAAGCAGGCGCGTAGCGTGAAACTTCGTAGGGCTAGCGCAATAACACGATCATCAAATTCTATGAATTGTATAACTATAAACACGTAATTTGCATTCAGAAACAACATTGTCAACTCTAGCTAAAAGTAAGTAGATCTACTTACTTTTATGCTTATCTCCTTACCTACTTACTGGACACCTCTTTCTACTTATTTTACAACAAAATTCAAAAACTCTTTTCCAGTGAAATTTAATGCACTTATTCTATTATATTGTGTAAACGGAATCCACTGTACTACATAGAGCACATAGATAACAAAATCAACAAGAGAAGCATTTTAGTGAGAACTATACATTGAAAGGACATTATTGTTAAAGACCATAAATTAGAAAAACTCGATGATGTATTTACTCTGTTAAATAATTATTTGGAAAAAAAGTTTCAAATGAAACGACCAATAATAACTTTATATTCTTTAACATTACAAGATTTTTATATTTACACGTAAGGTATAATGCATTTGATTAACAAAAACTATCTGAAGTACCACCAATGTAACAATATCTTTTTCTTAAAAGTAGATTTTACCCGTAAGACATTTTGTGTATATTTTAAGGGATTTCGGGACATTTTAGTTTACACTCTCCTTTTACACGGTCTTTTTTTACACGATTTTGAAATAAGACGGTCCACGAAGAAGAACAAATACCACTTTTTTACACGAAATTTTTGATTTAACACGATAGCAAAAAAAAATTCATTGGATGGCAAATAAAAAGGCATGCATGACGGCCGATTTATTCCAAAAATAGCTCTACGAACGCTTCGTTCCTGAAGTCAATAAATACCTATATAGAACAAAAAGTTCTTGAATTCAAAGTAATTTCACTCGTCGATAATGCTCTGTCATCCTGTGCTAGATCATCCAAATATCCAATTGGTGTTTTTGCAGCCTAATACCACATCCTTGATTCAGCCATTGGATCAGGGTATAAAAGCAACATTCAAAATTTTTTATATTTATATTTAAATATATTTTACAATCACTGGAGGAAAAAACATGACGATCGTAGATGCATAGAAAAATTATACGATAATGGATTGTGTTACAAATGCTTCCTTTGCCATAAAACTTATATTTTTGAATTTTTACTAAATAATTTTTTAAAAGTGAATGTCGTTTATTTAATAAATGAATTATATTTTATAGAAGTAACATAATATGATCTTTTCTTAATTTTTTTGCACGATTTTTTTGAACAGCATGTAGTTATTTTTTCAACATCCACGGTTCTTGTAAATTGTGGAACACATCTACGATTTTGCTATGAGTAGCATGTCTTTTTTTACACGGTTTTTTTTATACACGGTTTTGGTTGGAACGTATCTACTGTGTAAAAACAGAGTTGGGTGTACTTCTAATAAAAAAAAATTTTATACTTTTCGTATACAATATAAATAGTGTGAATTTTATTTTTATGCTATACATAAAACATATTAGTATCAAAATTTAATTAATAAAAATTACTTATTACTTTATCTACTTACCGATTTTGCTTTTCTACTTACTTTGCTGCAAAAAATCTACTTACTTAACAAAAAATCAGTTGGTAACACTGTTCAGAAATAAAATTTTGATTGCTAAATCCCAGGAAGTAGTTAAAAAATTCCGCGAAATTTAGTGATCATATCTACAAAGATTCACGCTACGCGCCTGGAAGTAAGTAAGTAAAATATGAAATAACTAACAATGAGAAGGAAAGCAAAATTTCATGTGTAATCCAATGTCTTATATCTAACGGCTTCTACCTAGTTCTTACAATCTCAATCTTTACAATTCACTATTTTTTTTATGAAATTCTGTTCTAACTTGTTCATGCACTAGTGGGATGCCAACAAGCTCATTAAGTTGTCTGGTAGAGAAATGCCAAGGCTTATTCAAAATTAGTTTTTTCTACATTTTCACGAATTTCGTCATTTCTCTTAGATATGTCGCCGTATTGAATTATTTTTACATCTGCAAACTCTTTAAATAAAAGCAACTGAAAACCGTTTTAAAAATTTTTCGATATTCATCCACTAAGAAGGTGTAAGGTGGTTGTGTATATTTTCACGAATTCCGACTTATTTGTTAGGCCTAATATAACTCGAATTCAGTCTCACTTCTAAGGCTTTAAATATAATCGGGAAAAAACCCAATTTAAGTACTTTTCGATATTAAACTCCCTGGGTGGGGTGTATGGTGGGGTGGGGTGTCTTCACGAATTCCGAAAGCCCTTTAGGTTTATTAGGATCAAATTCGCTTTTACCTTTATTGAATCTCCAATTGTAAAATCAAATAAGTAAATAAAAAAAAATCTGCCGAAAATAGGGGGGCAATTTTATTATTTTATGGGTAGAAGTCCGGAACGCGTTTAATGCTAAAGTGCTGTGCAGCTACACTGACACTGAAAAAATTTGTTGGCAAGAGATTGCTTCAATAATATTTTCCTTGCAGCAATCGAAGTTCATTTACGCTAATAAGAATTAGTTTGGAGCAATAGATATTCGGTTGTACAAAAAATATTCGTTTAAGGGAATAAACACGTAATACGTGCAATAGAACCATTCTGTCAAGATTCTGTTGCAAGAACCGAACAGAAAAATGTCTAGCAACTCAATTTTGATTGCAGCAATATAATGTTGGTTGTTGCAAGAGAATATTGTTCATCACAAACGATTTTCGTCATCATTCTGCTGTTGTAACCGAATGTGTGTTCCGCTAACCGAATGTATGTTGCGGTAACTTAGTTAATCCACACTAAGTTAAGTTGCACATAGGGAAATGAAAATGAAAGGTCTTCGGTTGCGCAAACTTTCAACACGGGTTCGATTCCTACCTACAGCCATGGGTTTTATTAATTCAGTAAGTAAGGAATAATATATGAAGTAGGAAAATAGTGTCTTAGTAGAGTTCTCTACTTCCTCCCTAGGTAACAAAAAAGAATTCAGTGTAGGATTTAATACAAAAAACTAAATTTTTTTTAGAGTTTAACAACAACCCGCGAATTTGTGGTAATCAAAATTTTAAGAGATTCTGGTTGGCTAGACAAATAATTCAGTTATCAGAAAATATATTCGATACCAATAAACGAAAATTCGGTTCGGCCAACACAAAATTTCGGTTCTAACAATGGGATAGAAACTTTTCCTGCAACCGTTGTAATTCGTTTGGCATATATTTCTATTGCAGCAATAAATCTGTTCTCTCAGTGTATGCCTGACTTACAACCTAAAGAGCAACCAGGAAGCTATTCGGAACGGTGTTTTTTAGGTTAGTTTTTAGGTTTTAGGTACATAGTACCCTGTACCGCATCTCAGCACTATCATGGTTCCGCAATACGTAATAAAGTTTCGCCCAGACTGTTGGCTGGTTCAACTGAAGTTCCAAGTTTCAGACTCCTAGAATAAGCGGTTCCTGAGATCTAGAAACCAAAATGTTTTGTCTAAAAGGATCTCCCCATCACTGGGCATATAACCTCAAAAGTTTTCAGAATAATTGGGTCATCTATTTAAAAATGACATCGAGTATGCGAATTTCAAATTGCATGTTAGCATTAACAATGGTAAGTCCGCCATGTTTGCTGCTAGTAACTTAACAAACTGCTTGTGGAAGGAGTATGCGTGCCAAAAAGTGTTAGCACGACTGCGTAGTTGCATTGAAGCCCAGTCGAAGTTGGTATTGCGGGCATCAACATACAATCGTGTGTATTCTAAAGACTGTCAGTATTCTGTTTGAACCTGAATGCAATTTACATAGTTGATATAACAATGGGGCAGATATACTTTGTTGAAGACATAAACGTTAATTCATCAAAGTGGCTCTTCCAGTTTTTATAGCATTATGAATAGTAAAACAGAGCTAAACTCAATAAAAGTTTCATTCTCACCCCATAAACTTTTTCACTTTTGCTTGACTCTAGAAGCAATTCATGTCATCGCTCACAATTGTGTTCAACCTCATCTGAAATCATCCCCAAAACCAAGCAAATTTTTTTTCCCGAAATACTTTACGATTTTACTTACGGGATCCGAAGAGCTGTTGGGAAAAAAGCGCATACTCCGATAACAACCCTTCTGAATATCCAACAATAAGGAAGACCCTTTCGTTCTCTTTGTCCAGACAAATACTCCAAAAGCGAAATCCATTTATTCATAATATTTATTTTTCTTCTCGCTTAAGATAAACGTTACAGTGGACCCAGGGCCAGCTTGACCGATTACTACCACCTTTTTCTTGACCAAAGTCCAACGTGAAAGGGCTGTGATACGTTTATACCTTCTTCAGCTATGTGAAGCCATGGGATGTACATTTTTTCCCATATATCCTTAAAAAGAAAATTCACGCATACAATCATCTTTATAAAAATCCACGATAAAACACACTCATACTTCGAGAAATAAAACACGGGTCGAAATGAAACGTAGCTAGCTGGTGTAAAGGGTGAGCGTCAGCAGGAATTCTGAGGTCGAAAGGTGCTGGGATGGGACAGATGTTGGGCGGATTTTATCCTTCAAAATAAAATATAGTATTTTCCCATTGTTTATCCTCGCCATCATGCTTGTTGTACGTAGCGACATTCGCTCCATGCTATCCACCAGGACTCGTCCTTTTCTTGCTCTCCACCCTCGATACGATGGACTTTTCTTTATCATTTTGTTGTTGTTCCAAGCCGGAGTAAAGTTTTTCTAATTTTTCTTGCCTTTTATCGTTGTTTTTTTTCCTGCCATACTCTCTTAGTCCTTTTTGCCCATTTTTGTACTCGCGTGGATATTTCTTTTTACATCCTTTCTCCTTTGGACAAAATGCAATTATCATATCTCTGTCCTGTTTCGGCGTGCAGCATAGAACCTTAGTGTGGTGAAGGATAAAGCGAACCAAGTTTATAGATATTTCAGTCACGAAGCAGATATCTACAAGCACTTTATCCTTGGCGGAACGAGGTTGAAAAGGAGGCGTACGCTACTGCCCGGTACTGGGCTACTATCGGGTTTTTTTTCGGAAAAATTCTGTAACAATTTTCTCAACAATAACAATAGTGGCGAGTTGTGTGAGAGCCATGTGTACCACCCTAGGTGCCCTTTTATATGACAGCCTCTGGATACACGGGACTGTCGGACAGAAAAGATATGAAACAACTTTTGCGGACAAGGATACCTACACAACTACACCGATAGGGAAAAAGATATAATAACAAAAAATTCTCTCTACTGCCCGTATACAGAGTTGGGGATGGGGCTGGAAAGAAGGGGTGGTAGTGGATGATCGAGTTGGTCAAGTGTTCGGATGGATGATGAGAGGCCTGAAGTAGGGGCTCCGTTGGCTAGTCACCATTTGTTACGTTGATTTTGGTCGTGGAGGGTTGATAGGGCTGTGGACGGTGTAAGGGTAGGTGGGAGGAGGTGTAGTGCTTCGGTCGGGGCTGATAAGTTTTATAATAAACAGTTTTTCTTCGTTTCGATTTTTCTTTCACGTCCAGATCGAATCTAGTCACGTTCTTGCACTGTTCAACGAGATGCTTTTGTGTGCTCCCTTGATTCCTATTCGGGAGCTATTCGAGAAGGATGAATTTGTGCTTTTTTGCTGAGATCATCAAATAGTTGGTGAAGAAGGAGCGAGCATGTTAGTTTCATTAATTCTAGAAAGACTCGTTACTAGAATTGGGTGGCTATTTCAATGGTGTTATGGATTTCTGCAGTATCACTGGCCAATAATCTGAGAACAATGGCTCGCATAGAATTGATGGTAGTAGATAATACTCCTCTTGAAAAGTCTAGTGAGATAGAGACCAGCTATTAATCGCGACAGGCAGTTTGACCCAGCTTATTTTGAAAATTTCAGGTCATCGCGATTTCCTTTAGCACGGCTTTCTTCAGTTGAATCTAAAAAAAAGAACCTGCCAAAAACTTTATTATTTTTTAGGATAATGCTCGGCAAGCGATTGAAGTTGAGGCGTGATAGAAGTACTAACCTTACTGACACTCTTAAAACACAAATTGCACTAAATCGAAATATTCTAAAATCCATATATCCAGAAAGGTTGGTGTCAGAAGGTTGAAACTTTATGATTATTTTAACCAGAAGCCTAGACAAGGACTAAATTAAAATTTTAATTAATTTAAATTAAATTGTATGGAGGAGGTAGTGTTGATGAGTGGAGGGAGGAAAATTTGGAATAAAATATCTTCCAAACCAAATGTACTAGAAAAATGAATTTGGCATATTTTTTTAGAATTACAAGAAAAAATGTTAATGAGGGAGGTCAAGAATTTTTTTTAAATAAAACAAATTCTTTAGTAGGGAAAAACATTTTGGTTCTTAGGGCATAGGTTGTGCCGGTGGGAGAGGGGGAAAAGGGAAAAGAGAAAAATTCTGATTGTTATTTCTGAAAAACCGCAATAGATAAAAGGCGTAAAATTGAACAGGTGCATAGATCCACTGTATTGGCATCCAAGAAAATAAAACTTTTGATAGTACAAGCAAGGTAGGCTAGGTTAGGTTGAGAAGGGTGGACTGAAGCAATGTGCCACAGTACATCCCGAGACATCACTGTGGATCCATTGTGGTCCCCTTGTATAAAACCGGGCTCTAGACTACTGATTCCAAATATTGCTCTTCCTTATGAAGAGAGTAGTTCTCTATAAAGGAATCATCTCAAGTTTCAATAGATCGGTCAAGGAGAATTTCCCAAATACGTGCCAGGCTTTCACATTCACACACTATGGATGCTCCAGTGTTGGCTCAACATTCACAACGACACAGATCAGCCATGGGTATTCCCAGCCTTTCTCCATGCCTCCCAAAGGGACAGTGTCCCGTTAGGACCCCTCTAAGTTGTCTGCAAATATCCCTGCCCAGAGACAAAATGAAGCTAGAGTTCCTCCTATCAAGTTTCGGCCAGCAGATTCTTGCTTGCCGGCATCCCGAGAGATTCACCCAGTCCCTCTCCATTTGTCTGAGCGCTTCAATATCAATCATTCCCTTTACACATTCAATGGGACATAGAACCGACTCGTCGGCCAGCTCTATGCTCATCAGAACCCCCTTCTGGAGAGCTCGTCTGCCTTTTCATTTCCAGGGAAGTCACTGTGGCCAGAAATCCAACTAATCTTCCCACCATCTGCAATATTATTTTACATTCTCACACAAGCCTGGATTTATTAATGTGCGCCTCAACAGCCTTAATGGCAGCTTGGCTGTCAACATAAATAGTTATTGTACCATTCACGCACTGTTTTTGCACAATTATTTCAGCTGCTTTTGTCAGCGCAAAAATCTCGGCCTGAAACACGCTCGAGCTATCCGGTAGCCTGAACGATTCCATAATATCAAGGTCGCAAGAGTACATTCCCGCGCCCGTTCCGCTTTCCGCTTTGGAGCCATCAGTGTAGATAGCAAACGTGTCTGGGGTGATGATCCCAGATCGCCACTCCAGTCTGGTGGGAATATTCACAGCATAGAAATGTCCAAAACTGCAAGACGGTGTCCTGTAGTCGGTGCGCTCCGGCATGGCGGAACACAGGGAAATTGACAAGATCCTAGTGTGACCTGCACTGCCTCCCATCCAATAGCCTGCCTCACGCAGACGCAAAGCACCCTTTGCTGCTATTAATTTTACCGCTAATTCCAATGGGATTATGTGGAGCGTTACTTCCAGAGCCTGCGAGGCCGTGGTACGTAAGGCCCCAGTGATCCCAATGAATGCCATTCTTTGAATTCTGCTCATGGCGACCCTGTTAGTCCCGACATCCAACGCATGCCACCACACCAGTGACCCGTCAGTAAGAACAGGTCTAACTACCGTGATGTACAGCCAGTGCACTATTCTCGGGTTAAGGCCCCAGGTTTTCCCTGTCATTTTCTGACAAGCGTTGTAAGCATTCGATGCCTTCTTGATCCTGTCGTCAATCGTGAGTTTCCAATTCAACCTAGGATGGTGACAGATTCCTAAGTACTTCACACTAGGGGAGAGCGGGATGGTAACGCCATTCAAGCGTGGGAGCCTGAATTCTCGGTCTTTTTTTCTTGTAAAGAGGATAAGGTCGATTTGCTTCGGATTGATGTTGAGACCGCAGTTACCAGCCCACCTGCTCAAGGATTTGAGCCCAACTTCTAGTAAATCGCTCAAAGTGTCCAGGAACTTACCTCTCACCATCAGAACCATATTATCCGCGTAGGCAACCACCTTGACTCCGGTCAAAGATAGAGCCTGTAAAATTTCGTCAACCACTATGACCAACAGCAGTGGAGATAGCACCCCACCCTGTGGGGTTTGTTTTTATTCTGCTACATCCATCACCCAGAGAGGAGTTGATAGTTCTACCCCCTAGCACCGACACAATCTATTCAATGCCTTCTCGAACGCTCTCGTCTCCATATTATTGAAGGCACCCTCAATATCTAGAAACGCTGCTAAAGTATACTCTTTAACATTCAAAGATTCTTCAACCGTGAAGACGACCTTATGTAAGACCGTTTCGACAGATTTTGCCTTCATATAGGCGTGCTGAGAAGCTGAGAAGCCTCTCGCGTCCAGAACACATCTGAGATAATAGTCCATCATTTTCTCGATTGTTTTCAGCAAAAACGATGAGAGACTAATGGGTCTAAAGTCCTTGGCCAGGGTGTGGCTTGGCTTGCCAGCCTTAGGAATGAAAATCACCCTGACTTCACGCCACATCTTCGGGACATACCCGAGAGTTAGACAACTTCTATAGATTCTCACCAAGGAAGGACCAATAAGTGGCATGGTCTTCTGCAGCATAATGGGCACCAGGTCGTCCACTCCCGGAGACCTAAAGGGAGAGAAGGACATAACCGCACACCTTATAATTTCAAGAGAGATTGTCCGATTTACAATGGCTGCGTCCTCTACAGGGAGATCTACTACCTGAGATGAGTTCCTCAAGTACCCAGGAACACTGGGGTCCTTGGCGAAGATTCTGCGCATTCTAGATGCTTCGTTAATACATTCTATTTCCTCGCAGAGTTTCCTCCATGAATTTCGCTTGGCGAAGTTCAGCGACGATTTAAATTCTTTTTGGCTGAGTCTGTATGCATCTTAGTCCAAATCATTCTGAGTTCTTTTAGCTTGCAAGCAAGGTAGGTGGTGGTTTTGTGTGCCTCAGGAATGGCTTTTTCCAACATTTTCACGAATTTCGTCATTTCTTTTAGGTATGTTGACGTATCGAATAAGTTTTACATCTGTGGGTCCTTAAATAAAAATAACTGAAAACCGTAATCAAAATTTTTCGATATTAAGCCTCTAAGAAGGTGTGGGTGGAGTGGTTGTGTACATTTTCACGAATTACGACATATTTGTTAGGCCTAATATTTCTCGAATTCACTTTCACTCCCAAAGGCTTTTTATATAACCGATAAAAAAAGTGTTTAAGCATTTCAATCCCTAGTGGGTGTAAGACGTTGTTCAATTTTTCACGAATTCCGACCAATCTTTGAGATATTGAATTCGGTTTTACTTCTATAGGCTTTATACATGTTGACCGAAACAACAATTTTAGGATTCTACGATATTCAACCCCTAAGAGGGTGTACCATAATTTTGTACGTTTTTAGGAATTCGGACATAGCACTTAGGTCTGATGAGATATGAAATTGTTTTTTTGCTTTTAAGGGGTTTCTTTATAATCACCTAAAAATCAGTTAACAATTTTTCATATTCAACACCTCACGTTATTCGATATATATTCAGTTTTTTTTGAAATTGAAAAAAAAATACTAATAGTCTGGGCGCAACTTTAATATTTTTTTGGGTAGAAGACCGAAATGCGTTTTATGCCGAAATGCGGCGTAGGTTTCTATGCGTCCGATTACCTAAAAATAACGTTTCCAATAGCCTCCAGATTATTCTTCGGGTTGCCAGTACCATAGTAATCTACATCTCAGGATAAAACGCATTCCGGACTTCTAACCAAAAAATTATAGAGTTGCGCCCAAACTGCTAGCAGATTGTTTGTATTAGGTTTATGTGTATAATTATTTCTTTTAAATTTTAAGGACATTTGAATGTGAGAGAAGCTGGAATAGAAGTGAGTTTGCGGTTTGTTCAGGATTAAGCTGAAAGTGTAAGGAGGACTGAGGTGTTTTAATTGAGATGAGGTTTTTGGGAATTTTCGAGGATATGATTTGAGGTATCATCATCAATGGCGAAACAGCCCAAGTCGGGCCCTGGCCTCCTGATTTGTGGTATGGCGGAGTGGCATTGGGGACATGATGCCGGATCATTCATCAAAATGTGATATTATTTCGTGAACCATATGTGGACTAGTGCCAATCTTACTATTTCCGTGACGAATCTCTAAAGCACTCACTCATCTCCTTTCTTTTTCTGATTATCCTGTTATTATTCGAATTTTATCTAATTTCCCTAAGAAGTTAGCACAATTAATAGCTTCTTTTTTTTAATTATACCACTGCAGATATACCTGCAGAAACAAAGCATATAACTGAGCTCAAACAAAACTACCCTTAGGAAAAGAAATTATATTTGTACCATGTAGGGTAAAGTACCCGAAGCATGAAATGAAATTAATGCAAAAAGCAATTAAAGTGCAGCAAGCCCACTCGAAAAACTTTACCTTGTAATATGCCAAGTACTTCTTGTAATTTGAAAACTTTACCCGTCTTCTTGCTATCGCGTAAGGTGTTAGCGGTTCGAGGGTGCCGGTGTAAAATATTTTCCGGAAAATAATTTTCATTAAAATTTTTCCAATTTTCGCACATAAAAAATATTTCGCAGTCAGTGCGATCGAAACCGAGGATTTTTGTTTCCCTGCACTCGTCCGTTTTCATCCCCTTAAATTGAATCGGAAAATTACAATCAAGGGTCGTGTCTGTGGTTGACTTGTGCCACTAATTGTTGGCTAGCAATTTGTTTCGCCTAAATGTTAACACGCGCGTCTACTATTTACCTTCGGCACAGTTTTGCCTAAGGGCTTCTATCATCCCTTCAACTCGACCGAGGAGTCTATATCATGTCCACCTCAGTGCCGCCACCAACCCTTAATATCTTCGTACGGTTTCGTAATCAATTATCTCCGACGAAACTTCTTACATTTTCAAAATCAAATTCAACGCCGGCATGACCTCCCCCGTCGGAAATTCGGAACAAGGACGAAGGGCCTTTGATGGGCTCGTTAGATCTCACTGGAAAGTCATGTCTTGCGTGTAATAAGTAATTTTAGAAATTTAATTGCTTTCAGGTATGCTAATTCAAGTAGAAATTAATCACTTCCGGTATTTACTTGTTCGTGTTGAATTCAATGAAACAGGTGAAGTTTGAGCTGGAGCTGGAGGAATATCATCGCACCCAGCCAGCACAATGATATTGATGTAGGCCGGAATACCGGAAGGAGGAAAATCTTCGATGAAGAAAATTCCCGGAAAAATTATTACTCGATTCGAACTCCGCCTATTTATCCACCCCGTATATACACCTATCTACAGATTGTGTCATATCGAAACACTTTGGATTTATCATCTTTCTTCCCCGTATGCTGGTCATCCCACACACGCAAGGTATACAAAAAACTGACCATTCATTTTCTTTTCATGAAAGGGTTCGGATTGCGCAATGGACAGATGAAAATCTTTTTCGCCGGACCAATAATAATGGTGGAAAGTTTTCTGATAGGGTTGATCCATCTTTTGACTGTACGTGAGGTATTATAGCTGTCCGGATCCGGGCAGGAAGAAAAAGGTTCGAGATGGCTACTGCAAAAAAAATATAAAAAGGAGATAGTCAGCATGAAGGTGAGATAAATGTGAATGAAGCCCGGAAAATGGACAAGGATATAAATTATCGATGGTCAGATATGGATTTTGCCTGGGTGGAGTCGATGCTATTGACTTCAAATGTACATGTATCTTGTGGAAGAGAGTAAGAAAATTTAGATAAATTTTTCTTTTATTATAAAGTGTAATCCTCTGGAAAACCCTGTCTACTGCTATCTTTTGCTTCTGCGTTATTAGACGTATTTATAAACAAAAACGGAAGTCAAATGTCTGTAACTGCAGTGCAAGAACGCACCGAACGACTGGCAGAAACAAAAATTAAACAGATCTTTTATATGAAGAAAAGATTCGATAATTCGCTCATTGCTTGCCTATTATTGTTGTTGAATATTTCAAGAGATGAGGTTAGTTGAACACGAAAGTGCTTTTTATGAAAAAGACCATCATTCCATCCTTAGTTGTTCTGGAAATATTAAAATTGTAGTGAGGAAAGTGTGAAAATAAACAACTAAACAGCTCATGGAAGTAAGAACCAATTCAATATCTCATTGGACCTAAGAGATATGGGGAATTCGTGAAAATATATAAAACCCCTTTTACATTGGCTTGGGGGTTGAAATTGAAAATGATAATTAAAGTTTTAGGCTATTTTATAAAAAATCTGCCTATGGTCTGGGCAAGACTTTCGGGCTTTTCGGGTCAAAGTTCGGGAGCGGTCAAAGTCGGAGTGTATCATGAGTTGCTTCTAGATTATTAGATTTCTTGGAAAATTATTTTTGTTTTTAATATAAAAATATTTAAAATAGAGATTTTAAGCCGATTAAACATTGAAAAAGTCCGTGTAGACTATTCGAATTTCGATGTATTATGTACACTTAAAGCTCATAGAAGTAAAAAAGAATTTGCTGCCTTATCAGAACTAAGAGATATGACGAATTGTTAAAACGTATATAAAGCCATTAATTCCACTTGGGGTTTGAATTTCGAAAAAATTGTGAAACAGGATTTTAGACGATTTCATAAAATTTGTGAAAACGTAAGCAAACCCTTCACACCCCCTTGGTTTTTGAAATTCGAAAAATTGTGAAATTGGTTTTTAGGTCATTACATCAAATGCCGTAATAACCAATTTTATATCTCATCAGAACTAAGGGATGGCAAAAATTGCGTAAACCCTTGGGGGTTGAATATCGAAAAAATGAGAAATGGTTTTGTAGGCGATTATATAAAAAGTGTGTGGAAGTGAAAAGCGATCTAATATCTCATTAAACCCAAGAAATATGTCGAAGCTTTGAAAAGCATACAACCCCCTTACATCCCTTAGGATTGAATATCTAAAAATACGGAAATTGACTTTTTGGCGCTTATATGTATAGGAAACCTTAGGAAGTAAAAATAAATTTGATATATCATCAGATCTAAGCAATATGTAAGAATCTGTGAAAACATATGCAACCTCCTTACACCCACTTGGGGGTTGAATATCCAAAAATCCTGAAAGGAGTTAATAAATAAATATGAAGATAGCACGAGAAAGTAAAAACCAATTCAATTTCTTATCACTTCTAAAGGATATGACGGAATTCGTGAAAACGCGTTCAACCCTTTTTACCCTCTTAGGGGTTGAAAAAGGAAAAAAACTTAAAGCCAAGTTTTAGGCGATTATTACGCAAGCCCATGAAAGTAAAAAGATATTCGATATCGATCAGACCTGGGGATACGGCAGAATTCTTGAAAAAATATACAACCCCTTTACACCCTCTTAAGGGTCGAATTTCAAAAAATCCTGAAAACACTTTCTAGATATTTATATGAAGAATCGGTACAATAAAAATGAATTAAATATTTGGGAAGACCTACCAGATATAACGAAAATCGTGAAAATATATGCATTCCATTTTCACTGATAATTTTTTTCTGATAGGGGTCTATTAGGCCTACTACTGGTGAAAATTCTAAGCATCTACCTTACACTGTTCTTGAGATATGAGATTTGATTTTTTTAAAAACTGTTTATCCCCTCCACTTCCCCCTTAAAAAATTTTACTTTCATCAAACTTTATTTGTCAACCTTTATACAGAAACCGAATTTTATTTTTCTAGTGCAATTGGTTCGTGAGATATCGTAATCTAAATTTTTGACTTCCCACCCACGCACGCCACTGCCTCACTCAAAAATTTAATTCCGATCTATTCTCCTAGTATACATACAGATGTTCATTAAGTTTTAATTTCGTGACATTAACAGTTTATGAGATATGGATTTTAGAATGCCTCAATTGCAGCTTTCGAGCGTCTCGAATGCACTATTTTTTCCCCACTCCTTCACCAAAATCGGCAATTT
Organism: Beris morrisii; assembly: GCA_951812415.1. Classification (NCBI taxonomy): domain Eukaryota; kingdom Metazoa; phylum Arthropoda; class Insecta; order Diptera; family Stratiomyidae; genus Beris; species Beris morrisii. Next base: position 26,495,047 of record OX638311.1, read on the forward strand.
TTTTACAAATGGGTCCTCTGTTGAAGCTCTATATAAATTCCAAGTTTCAGCTTCGTAGCATAAGCGGTTGCTGAGATCTAGAAACCAAAATGTTCCGTCTAAATCGCTAACCTCACCTTCCCACTCACACCCCATCTCTCAGAATTTGGTCACTTTAAGGGCCCAACCCAGTCATATTTGATATTTAATCTTATTGATATTTAATGAGATCTAAGAGATGTGACGGAATTCGTGAAAATGCATCATTTACATCTCCTTCGGGGTTGAGTTTAAAACGGTTTCTTGGCATTTATCTAAAATTAATTCAATATTTCAGAAAATTCAAGAGATATGACGTAGTTTGTGGAAATATATGTACCCCATTTTCACTGACCTTTTTTTGCCATACCACTGAACGATTCCTTCTCACCTCTGTAAAATTTCTTCTTATAAAAACTTCTTAGTGTACAATGTTTTAAAAAATTAGGTCTGTAATAGGCTTGTGTAGTTCGCCAACGAATTAGTTCAGAAGAGCGTTCCCAGAACAGAAATGAACGAACTAGTTCGCAGTCAGTCCCGCTCCTAGTACGTGAGGACCGGTTTTTTTTTAGGTCATCACATTGTACCTAACGAACTGAACTTCTTTTATTTCAGTAAGTTCGCGAACTACTTGGTTCTTTAGTTCTTTCTAGTTCGCGCCTGAACTCCCGCGAAAAGAACGAACTAGTTCGCGAACTAGAAATGATCGCTCCTTTCGGTGAAGTAAAATGCCTACTCTGTAATGTGTTTTTTTATCTCCAAAAGTAGAGCCGCCTCGATTGCTCGATTTGAGATTCAAAATTGTAAATTATGGCGGTTTCCTGTTATTAACCCTATGTCCCCACGTCTGACGGTTGGAGCTGGAACTGAAAATTTTTAATAGTGTTGCATTTCAGTTAACGTATTCTAAATCACTTCAGATTATTTTTGATTAAGAAATCCTGCAAAATACCAATACCCTGAAATGTGCTTTTTTTGGGGTGCTCTAATCCACCTACCCAGAGTGAATTTCAGCTTTCTTTTTCTTCCCCCGAAAAAAATGGCAGTGATTGAATACTTTTATGGTTTCGAAAGATGATAACACTCTGACAAAAGGCCATCAACTTTCGACAATTCGTCTTTTGTACCGTAATTTGTCAGGTCACCACATGCCACTGAATAAGGTCATATATTCATAGAGCGTCATCTTTCAAGGATTTCATACAGGACAAGATGGCTATGGTAAAGGGGATCCAAACTACCCAAGCCGGGGGTAGAAAATTGAATTCAGTGAAAGGCATATGTAGGGAAAAGAAAAGAGAAAATACTAATCCACCGCTACGGGTGGTTGAGTTCAGGAATATTCAAATGGGGGCGAAAAGATTGTGGGGTTCGTCTATAAACGACAATTTGTTCGGCGATTGAAGTCAATTTGAATTTTAAATGGTCTGATTATGCTGAATTGGCTAAAAATGTCGAAAACAAAAAGGGTATAGAGATGGAGGTATGGTGATCGATTTTGTCATTACTGTAATAACGTTCGGCAAGGGGAGGTGCGATTTTGTTTTGTAGCATGTGATGGAGAAAATACCGTGCTATTATTTCCGATGGAATTTTATAGTGATGTTTTGTGCAGTTCAAAAGGACTGAAATAAACTAAAATTATGCTATCATAAAAATTTTGGATTATAACCAAATACTTATTTCACTTGAACATAATACGATTCTCGAAAACGATTTAAGCTCCAGTTACAAATCTTTCGTTTCGCTACGACAATCTTTCTTTTAACTTGACAATTCTCTTCTTTTCTTACGGGGTGATGACAAAATTCAACACGTAACACACCTTAGAGGTTGAATGTCAAAAAATCTTTAAATTAATTTTTAGGCGATTATATAAAAAAACCCGAAGAAGCGAAAAAGAATTCGTTATCTCATCAGACCTAAGAGATTTGTCGGAATTCGTAAAAATTAAAATAGCCCCTTTACACCGCGTTAGGGATTAAATATCTAAAAAATCCTGGAAAAGAATTTCTAAGCCTTTTTATAAGGAGAAAATTAACTAAAAAATAAAATTAAGAATTAACTCCACATCTCAGAATACCTAAGAGATGTGACAAAATTCGTGAATATTTGCACCTTCGTCTGCCAATGTAAAATTAGAATTTGTTTTTGCTTGAATCATTTACACATAACAAGTTTCAACTTCCTGGCATAAGCCATTTAAGAGAAAACACGTCTCCCCCTCCCCGTATCGTTCTACCTCAATCATATATATTATTTTTAGGACGTGCCACAACTATAGCCTAATACAGATACCAAGTTTCAGCTTTCCATTATTAGCGGCTTTCGATGAATACAAATTGGGTTTCACCATCCATCCACCACCCATCTAATCTAAAGCAGTTTTGGAACTACAACAATTCTCTTAGGTCTGACAACACTTTACCCCCTGAAATGTTTCTAGGGTCGGAGAGTGCTTCTGACTTAAACGGTATTGCGGATCTGTTTGCTCGTTACTTTTCTGGCGTCTATGTTAGTAAAGTACAAGTTAACTACAATTTCATTTCCAGTTCTCATGTTGTTGTGTCTTCTATTAATATTAATTCTGATGACGTCCTTACAATGTTGAATGATCTTGATGTGAGTAAGAGTGCTGGTCCCGACAACGTTCCTGCTTTATTTTTTAAAAATGTGCAGTGAGTATCTCGCGCTTCCGCTGTCACTATTGTTTAATAAATCTCTGGAAACGGGACGCCTCGCTTCAGTTTGGAAAATTGGCTTTCTGGTACCTATTCATAAGGCTGGTGATAAAAGCAATATCGAGAATTATAGGCCAATCTGTTCTTTGTCGGTCATTCCCAAACTGTTTGAGAAATTAATTACTGACGCATTAACACCTTTGTTTAAGAATTTCATCTACCCCAACCAGCATGGGTTCCAAAAAAGGAAATCAACTTTGACTAATTTATTACCCTATGCTGAGAATATATGTTGTTCGCTGGAAAAACGCTTACAGGTTCATAGTATTTACACGGATTTTTCAAAAGCTTTTGAATAAGGTAACCATTCCATACTTATTCAAAAATTAACCACCATCGGTATCACTGGCCTTCTTCTTAATTGGCTTAAGGATTATCTACTTTACCGAAGGTTAATTGTTCGTATAAAGTCTGCCAAATCCGATCCGTTCATTGTTAACTCGGGAGTTCCCTAGGGATCCCACTTGGGTCCTCTCCTGTTTTTATTTTTTGTTAATGATATTGAAGCTATGTTTGCCAACGTTAACTTTTTGTTATTTGACGATTTAAAATTTTTTAAAACTGTAAATTCCCATGACGATTGTTTAGTCCTTCAGAAAAATCTGAACTCACTTTATTCATGGTGTATCTCTAATCATCTCCATCTTAACATTGATAAATGCCATTTTATTGATAAATGCCATTTTATTTAGGACACGAGAAGCTATTAGGTTCGACTACTAAATTAACAGTGTCTCCTTACCTCAAGTCCAAACTGTTAAGAATTTAGGAATTATATTCGATGAAGGATTTACTTTTGTTCCCCATTATGACCGCATTTGCGGTTGTGCCCGTAGAATGCTGGGTTTTATCTCGCGTAACACGAAGTCCTTCACTAATATACATACGGTAAAATACCTTTATTGTGCGTTAGTGCGACCTCATCTGGAGTACCTTTCTCCAATAAGGAGTCCTCACTTTAATGTTCATGTGAATAGAATCGAAACGATCAAACATAAGCTTCTTCGTCTGATAGCCTTCAAATTAAACATCCCCATCAATGAAATGAACTATGATTCGTTGTCGTTGGAATTGCACCTTGCCACCTTATCTAAACGCCGCGAACTAGCAGAGCTTGTCACATTGTTTAAGGTCATTAATAATGAGTTGGATTGTCCTAGTCTTCTTGGTCTCATCAACTTCAGGGTACCTGGTTTCCTGGTTACTCATCTCGGTCCATCGACAGCTTTTCCGTCGATTACCACTCGACAAATTATGGTAAATATAGCCCTGTTTCAAGAATAATGCGAGCTGGCAATACTTACACAAGTGAAGCGGACTTGTTTAATACTTCCATTGCTGACATTAAACGAATTTTCTATGTGTAACTTCGATCAACGCGTTTAATGTCTTGTTCATATAATTTTTTCTTTTCTCACTTCTTCCATTGCTTTTTTTTAATTTAATTTTCTTTAAATTTTATCTTACTGTTGTATTTTCTTACATTTTTATCATTCCGCTAAATATTGTTATACTATTTTGTACGATAAGGATATTGTCCGTTTATTCTATTAAATAAATAAATAAAAATCCCTCTTCACACCCGCCTCAATCGTACTATTATACATAAATTTTGTTCTTGTTGGGACAGTTCTGGTCATCTCGGTTATATTTCTTGAGATAGGGGACTCAATTTTCTAGAAAAATTTCGTGCTACAAACTCCCTGGTATATCTACATACAACATTTAAAGTCCCCGCTCCACTCTATATACTAGGATCCGCTTATCCTAGAAGACTGAAACTTACATTTTCACGAATTTCGTCATATCTTTTAGGTTCATCGATATATCGAATTAATTTTATTTCTGCGATCTCTTTTTATAAGCGCGTAAAACCTGTTTTCCAGATATTGAACCGCTAAGGGGTGGAAACGGTTTGTGTACGTTTTCAATTTTTCGTTATTTAACCCGCATAGAGGTGCGGGATGGTTCTGCAAGTTTTCACGAATTCTGACAGATCTTTTAGGTCGAATGATGTAACGAATTCTCTTTTATTTCTATGGTCTGTATATAATCGCTTAAAAATAAATTTCAGGATTTTTAAGGGTGTCTGAATATGTAGCCAATGCTACTTTGAACACATAGGTTGTGGTGGAAGCAGTATATCTATTTGTCGTAAACTACGGTAACAGCGCAATAATCTTTCGAGAAATTTTCCAGCACTTTATACATTGGGTTGAGGATACAGTCTAACATTCAAACTCACAGTCAAAGAAAAATTCATCCGTTGGTTGTTCGGCATAATTTAGAATAATATGTCCTCACACCCAGAAATAAAAAGTATCAATCTAAAAACTTGTTAATAGATCAAATCAACTGGCCAAAGAACCTACTAATTTGAACTTGGCACGTTCTATTCTTTTTTAACGAAAACCCCGCAGCAAATAGTTTACCATAACAGGCCTTAATGCATTCGGTGAAGCGTGGAAAGCATCAGTGACATGAACACGAGATATCCATTTCTAATAGAAGATAAACAGAGTCACCAACAATACCCTCTGATAAACCACTCAATGTTTATACATATGTCATCTTTCAAATAATAAACACCGTGCATCCGGGGATGTGATCGCTATCTGTGCGCATTATGCACCCCATTTGATTGTCATAAATTGTCACTAGAGTTCTTGTATCTCGTTCTTCTATTCTACTCCTTACGTACGCAGAAGGGATCCCTTCTCCCTATTGTAGGGTCTATCGATTTGCCAGCAACATTCGTGGTGTTTAATAATTGAAGCAGAGCGCACATTGAATGCACCCAACGAAGCAAAATATACGAGCTATCGTACAGAGAGGAAAATCTGATTGCTACAAGTATTACATTGGCGTCGATATGTGCGAGTCATACGAGTGAAACGTGTACGTAGATACGTGGAATGCATATAGAGAGACCTTTTCATCCCTTTCATGTTTTCCTCAATGCGCATCCCCGTATTTACCATAAATTCAATTTAAGTTACAATATGGACGTACAAACGGGCCTTTTATTTTTGTCCAGCGAGTGTGAAATTGTGCACTTGTCCTATCCTATCCAACGCTATTACAGTTCCTCCGCTTTCTTCCTGGTTGATGATGATGAGGATGATGATGATGACGATGGTTCCATGTACAGGAGTACGGGCTTTATACCGAAACAACCAGGACGTACTTCAACCGTACGGAATATGGAATGCGAGGGAGGCCAGGACATACCCCATCAGTTGTAAGTGATGAGCATGTCGATATGAAACAACGTGTTTTAGCCTAAACGGTATTTTGAACACCCTGATTCTTGTCCACAATTTGATTGAATATTATTATATAATGTAAGTAGTCAAAGCGACTATGTGCTCATGGTGGGTGGACTCTATCCTCGAGAATTCGGAGGGCCATAATCCTTGCTTTGTTTGCTTGCGATTTCGATTTCGATTTCGCTCAAAGGCGACATTATTCGCACTTTGTGCAAGTACTTGGAGGTTCGGCGAACGTACAGATTTTGGAGCTGCACTGTTTTAGAATTTGCATTTGCTAGTGAGATTTAATGATTAATCCCGAATTTAGAGCAATATTGCATTTATCTGTGAATTTGCAATCAAGTCCGTCAATCTTTAGTACGGAATTGAGTGGGAATTCTGCAGACATACAGTGGAACTGTTTGCTTTTCATTAGTTGCAATAGCTCAAAATTGTGGGTCAGTCTTCAGCTATGCACATATTTATTGTATAGTTTTTTTCAAAGTATTTTTTTGATTGGGAAATTCACTCCCATTTCATAATTATGAAATTTCAGATTTTAATACCAATCAGTAGCTATAAAGTATATTTTCTAAAAATTTGTTTAATAAGAACGTAATTATGTTAAAGTCAAACTTTGAAACTGGTAACAAAATTCACAAAAGCTGACGATTATACAGGGTGTCCGGTACTCCATGGACAGCCTTGTAAGGGGTTATTCCTTGATATATTTTGAGACAAAAATTGTTCTACAGGATGGATCAATTTTCAATATCCGTGAAGATGCAGGGTGGTCATTAAAAGTGTTTGGACCTGTACCCTCACTCACTTAAAACGTTATGTCTTAAAAACCAATAATTAGAATTCAAAGTGTTAACCAAGTGTGACTTGTTTTTTAGAGAATCGAATTACCTTTCATTTGATGTAACAGCTCAAATTGTAACTGCACCCGATCTTGAAATATTTACTTCAAAACACAAATTTTTGCTACTTCAACCCTAAAATTCCGTGATCAATGTGGTTTTTCTCAGAAAATCCCATTATAAAAATGTAAATTTAATTTTAGTTGTCATATTATTGGCTACAAAAATTGCATACATATGAATGAGTTACGTTTTACTTTACTGGTAGTAATAGGCGAAAATACATATCGCTTAAAAATTAAATATGACATAAAGTGACCCTCGTTCAAAAAACCTGTTTAAATTGTTGGTTCTACTTAAGAATTTTTATTGGCCATTTATTTCTATTTTAAGTATCGAGGAAATAAATTAAATGTAAATTAGTTTCAATATGATTGAAGCCCTTCCCTGAACATGGCAGGTAAAACTGGGTACAGTACTTTTGGCCTTTTTAGTGGGGTACCTAACAAAATAAAATATTTATATTTACTTACATATTGGACGTATATTTAAAGCCTATAGAAGTGAAAGTTGATTCGATATCTCATTAGACCCAGGAAATGTATTGGAAATCGTGAAAATGTACACAACCAATTTACATCTCCGTACGGGTTGGATATCAAAAAATTTGGAAAATGCGCTTATATAAAGAGCCTGCAGAAGTAAAATTAATTTGACAACTCAACATGACTAAAAGATATAACGAAATTCGTGAAAATGTGGAAAAACCCATTTTCACAGGCACTTTTTTTACTTCATCTTTGAACGCCAATGAAAATTTAAATTTTTGTGTTTTAAATACTTCTGTTTCCAGCATAAGCGGTTTCTGAGATATAAAAAACACCCCACCTCCTCTGAACCTTCACTCGCCTATTAAATTTTTTTATTTTTTTAGTTCTATACTGACTCTATATAGTCGTCAATTTTTAGCTTTAGAATTTTTTCCTTTCCACCCCTTCCGACCGTCACCCTTTACACCAGCACCCCTGCTAGAGGTCTATACTGGGTCTAGCTCCTGTAAAATTTTTAAGATCATTATATCATTCAATTCTTTAGATATAAACATTTAATTTTTTGACTTCACTTCCGTGCTGCACTTCCCCCTCAAAAATTTTACATTGAGTAGACTTTACATATAATCCTATATGCAGAAACCAAATTTGATTTTCCTTGTACAATTGGTTCGGAAGATATTGCAATCCAATTTTTTTTCTATCCACCCCCAACACCCTACCTTCCCCTTCAAAATTTTAATCCTTGTCTAGGTTCCTAGTATTCCTTAAGAAAAGTCTTAAGTCTGTTAAAAAAATAATAACCAAGCAACAAATTGTACGGCTAATAAAGTATATACCATTTTTTAAAAACACAATTGTTACTGAAGTAAAAAAGTTCCCAGGAACGGCATACGCCAGTTAGTTGAATGTATTATGAACCAGAAAAATAATTTTGGTAATTATTTTCACGAACTTTTTTATACGCGTATAAGAAAGATTGCAAGTTTTTTCAACATTTAAAACCTTACATGTAAATTGGTACTGTACATTTCCACGAATTCCGCCATTTCTCTATGGTCTGATAAAATATAAATATGAAACTTTCATTGTAAGTTTTTTACATTAACATCTTCATGATCTTGTAGATAGATACTCATAGCAATTTCTAATTGGTTACATTGTTCATTAAAATTAAACGAAACTTAACCTTTAAACAGGAAAAAATTCATTAAAATTTAATATGATGTAATAATGATATCTACAGTTCACGAACTCCTACCAATGAATAGATAGATATTCGATGTAAGTTTCAAAAACCCACACTTTTTTCCACACAAGCTTTTTTCATTAAACACATGGATCAAACTTATACTCGTACACCTCTGTCCTCTGGATTCTTAAAAAAAATCACTAAAATTAAGACTAACTATAATTTGTTCATCAAACTATAAATGTAGGTCCATAACAAATTAAATTCTAATTTTTTTTACAAAAAAAATTCTTTCCAAACTTCCCACCAGGCGTCAGATGATTTTGTTACAACCTGCCTTAAGAAAAATCTAGGAAAACACCAGTCTAATGAAGGTACGACTGTAATATTTCCAAACTGCTCGAAGAAAATACCACTGATGAGTTTGGACCGTTTCGCCGAAAAAATTAAGAGCAAAGATGAATTATAATAAGGGTGCAAAAAAAAGGGATACTTTTCAGTAAGAGCAAAAACGTAACAAAATAAACATCTCGAAAAAATTAAATACCTCCTGTGTCGTTTTTGCTCGAAGCTCGATTTTGAAAAAAAAAATTTTTGGTTCATTCTTAAGGAAAAATAGAACTAACTTTTTCTTACATTTTTATTATAATTCGTTTTTGATCTTAGCGTGTCATATGATCCGATAAAAAAAAATTTTGGATTCTAAGGTGTTTTAATTTTTAGTTTTCTGCCCACTTTTTTTCGAATACTCCCGTCATAAATCATAATTCTAGAATTTGCTCCCCATACCTCCTTCAGTAAGAACCCTCTTCTCAAAATGAATTTACACCAGTACACCAATTTTCACCTATGTCAAAGATTCGATTCATATGAGAGCTCTTTCTTATGATTCATTTCTTCATCCTTCACCCCGGAGGTAATCACCCTCCTCCACAGTTTCATGTGCATAGTGTACCTGTAAAATACTTAGGTTAGGTTATAGTGGCAGCCATCCAAACTATGGATCGAATCACTTAGACCATTCGGTTGGTCCATTGTGATAGTAAAAAAACAGTAAAACACTTACATATTCAATATTATGTCAGATCGTTAAAATATTATATAAAATTTGATAGTAAACAAATTTTTTTTTTATCATGACTTTACCTTATGAAAATGTTCTCTTTAATTAAAAAAAACCTTTTGTAGTCAGCATTTCAGAAAAATAATCCTTAAGACTATTTGACCTTTCGATTAAGTTTCTTACCCCACAAGAAAAGTACGTTTTTCTTGGTTGAATTTTTTTCCGTGGTATATTTTAATTATTTTCGTTAAACTTAGCAATTTCTAGTTTTCGATATATGCACATACTTTCAAATTTACAAAAACCTGGTCTGAATTTAAAATTGAATAAAATGTTTCACTACAATGTGTTCAATCGCACGAATTTTTTCAGTGCAATGGTAAGTAAAATACATGAGAATGACTTGGATTTTAAACAAGGAAAAAAAACAATCTGAATAAAATGAATTAAATAAATTTATTATAGTAGAGTAGTTGCCTTGAAAAGGAAAGGGGAGGTCTGATTTAATTCGGAAATTTATCAAATCGACGTTACGAGCATTATTTTGGGTTTTTCGTGACCAGGGGCATGATATTCGATTTTTTTTTATAATTCTTTTTCTGTTTTTATTCGAATAATTTGTCTTGGACTTTTCGACAATTTATGGAAACTTGTGGACAGAAATTTTATGGGGCTGATTTGATTGGTTGCCGATGTGATCATCATTTTGATTTTTTGTTCATTTAATTTACGAAACGAACTACTGAATTTTTTAAACGTATTTCTTGTAGTTCAGTATTTTTATTTTAGTTATTCAGTAGGTCATAAAATTTTAATTTCTGGTGCTATTTCACCACCACTTAAATAATCACCGCTTTGATCTTGCGGTTATTATTATATCTTAATTAGTTTAGTTTCTCTGTTTTTAATAAATTTATATAAAAAGAAATATAACAATATAATATTTATTATTTTTGGTTTCGAATGGTCATTTTGTAGGAGCCTTCAATAAAAGTATGGACAACTTTTTTGGTGATCCGGAATTCATTTTAAAAGTGTAAAGAGTGTCGAGATATCGTATTAATTTTTCGTACATTTTCACGATTTCCGAAATATATCTTAGGTCTAATAAATCACCAAATTCACTTTTACTTTTAGGGCTTTAAGTAGGTATAATCGCCTAAAACCAATTTAAGCATTTTACGAAATTCAAAATCCATGCGATGTGTGGTTATAAATAAATTTGAGGATGTCAGTCGCATAGTAGTTTACACTATCACTCAGTATTAAACACGTTTTGGACATCTACCCAAGAATTAAAAAATTACAAATATTTTATTAAACTTTTTGGAGTTGGTGATATTTCGACATAATTGCTTCTTAGACGTTGTGTAAGGGATTCGTGAATGAACAGCTTTTCACGCATTTTTGGGTTGAACGTTGAAAATCCTAAAATTGTCTGTTAGGCGATTCCTTAAATAGTTCGAAAAAGTAGGAACCAAATAGATATCGCTTTGAACTTAAAACGACACCATTGCATTTATACGAAGAGAATTCATGAAAATGTATACAACCCCTTTATAGCCGGTTGTGGATTGAATACCGACAACACTTTTTTTAGGCGTTTATATAAATAGGAAGTGAAAGTAAAAAATAATCCGGTATCTCATTACACCTAAAAATAAGAACATACTGAAAATTGACACAACCACTTTACACCTGAAAAGTACAAAATCAAAATATCCTGAAAACGTTTTTTGGAGCTCGCAGAATTAAAATTAATTAAATATCTCTACAGGCCTAAAAGATGTGGCAAAATTCGTGAAAGTGAATAAATTTTTGGACCCACCTACGTAAGGAAATACAAATCTAAATTTTGTTTTGCCAAAACTTCTTTTAGTACATCTACATATATGTGCGTACCAAGTTTCAAATTTCTAGCATAAACCATCCATTTCCAAAGTATCTGAGTTCTGATTTACACCCCTAACATGCTTAGAAACAAAAACTAAATTTAACCTTGTGTCACGAGCTTTTTACGACATATAAATTTTTGAATGTCTTGATTCCATCGAGCATGCCCCCCTCTCCCCCAAACCATACCCGTCCACCCAAGTCAAGCATTTTTGCAACTGGATATTGCACTATACCAGCATTTGCCGTCTTAAATAATCCTAACACCCCTGCTAACACCCCCGTCGGAAAATTTATCACGTAAAGGGGTCACCCCAATCTACCAATGTCAAAAAAATTTAACTTAATATCCAATAATTTATTTAGGTTTTATTCCGTATTTTTTTCTTGATTTTCGGCGCAATTAAGGGAATGCACGCAAAACCCTTGACTACGAGGAATCGGGACCACCTTTAATAACTTTTTCTGCGATGAAATTTGAAGTGGCAATTTTGTTTTGAAATTTCAAGTGGATCACAATACTTTACTATTAAATAAGTAATAAGGTAGATGTAAAAAGTTAAAATAAATAAGAGAACTAATGTTGGTGTTAAATTGGCGAAACGTGTGAATAGGTTAGCTAGTCATTTCTTTGATAATATGTAGATGGCATAGTTTTTGGAGCATGATAAACTATTCTGTTACGCAGTGACCAAGGCAGTTCTGGAGAATATGTAGCTACCCATGACGGACTGCTCTGGGCAATATTTAATGAATATTGTGCGGGATGGCTAAACATGTCCAAAAAAACCAGCCATCGCTACAATTCAATGCCAACCCACAACTACTCAATCCAAACAAATCGCAATGATATTCATCACTAATTAAGTAATTATGTTTCCATGTACCGGCGTCAATCATAATGACATCCAATCTAACAGACCGGAAACTAATTGCTTTGGGGACTTTTTGGCATATCGCAGAAAACGAACAACATCTCGAAGCTCTTCCTGCATCCTTCGTCCTCATCCCCAAATGGGATTTCGACTTTCACATAATCTCGAATGGTAAGAAATTTATGCTAAAAGGACATACGGCGAAACGACGAGAAAAAAACCAACAACCACCCAGAAAAGTAAGAAAAACTGGGCAAAAAAAAATGACTATTACTAAACCACCCACATTTACACCCAGCCCCCTGAGCCCATGGTCGGTTTCATAATTAAAAATGCACCCCAAGACAGTTTCTAATTAGACGACGCCATTTCGAAAAGTCTTTGCGCCTGTGTCCTTGCGTTGTCTCCAAATTTCCCCAAAAAATATTGGCCTCGATTATGCCTCCCATAAATAAATGAGACGAAATGTAGATTTATACCGACTTCATATACAAGTTATTGTCCCTTTTCGTCCTTTCGGTTGTTCTTGTACACGCTTATGCTGTTGTTGCTGTTATTGTAGGAAGTCATCTTATTGAAGATAATGCCCGGGACATACCAGACAGGGACAAATGTGAAATTGAGATGATGAAGAACAACTTTGAGCGGTTTAATGGAAATGTTTAGGTGTCTTATGGTGTAAGTTAAGAAAGGGTTTCGGGTTCTAGAGTCCTTTTTCTGGTGGTTGGTTCGGGAATCAGAAAGAAGGGTTTGAATTCATTTGAACTTGCAATCACTGGCCGTCTTTAAAGACTGGGAATAAGGACATTACGGCAATTAAATATTAAAGGGAACATTTTCATAGTTTATTTGAATGCATATAAGAAATACGTATATTATTATTGATTATTTAGGAAAGCTATCTTCTAGGATTCAATCCTTATTTTTATTTTATGGGCCGAGGTCTTCACAGAAATTAATTCGAATCAATAAACAATTCGGGATAAGTACCTTCATACCCTGGCTTTGTCATCCATGGATTTATGTCACGATCAATGATGGGATTTGTGACTGTGATTACATAAATTCAAATTTTAATAACTTCCTTAATAGTGTAATGTAATTTATTCAAATACATTTTTGCATTTTACTTTTGTATTTTTTAATAATAAAGTTTACATTGGCGTATGGAGGTGGAACAAAGAAATCGTTCGTGAAAACGGGTTTTTCACGAATATTGTCATATCTTTTTGGTTTTTCAAGGTACCGAATTAATTTTACTTCTGCGAATTCTTTATATAAGCGCCCAGAAAATATTTTCAAGATTTTTTAATATTCAACCCCTAAGACGTGTAAAGTAGTTGTAAACGTTATCACGAATTCCGACATATTTCTTAGGTCTAATGATGTATTGCAATCGGTTTTACTTTTAAGGCCATTAAATCGTTAAATATTGGAGACTTGAATCAATTCTCGCTGTTTTCTCATGAAAATGAATGCTTTATTTAAAAAGATTAAAAAATAACATGTTATTGAAAGTATTGCCCACCGCTAGCGGTGTGGGGGGGGGGGGCAATGGCGTGCGGAGGTGGGGGTTGAAAAACTTTAGATTACGATATATCACGAACCAATTGCACTAGAAAAATAAAATTCAGTTTCTGTATAAAGCTTGACAAATAAAGTTTGCTGAAAGTAAAATTTTTTAATGGAGAGGTGGAGTATGGAATTGGAGAGGACAAGAATTTTTCAAAAACATCACGCCACATATCTCAAGAACAGGTTAAGATAAATGCTTAGAATGTTTACCCTAGTAGGCTTAATAGACCACTAACAGGAAAATTACGTGAGGGTGGGGGAGGGTGAAAAAGAAAACGTTCCGATTTTTATATCTCGAGAACCTATAATCATGGAAAGCTAAAACTTGGTATTTAGATAGAGCTATAATAGTGGCGTGTTGTAAAAATATATTTTTTTCTAGGGGTAGTATGCTACGGGGGTGGGGGGTGTTTTTCCTATCTATAGAACGGCATGTGCAAAAAAGTTGAAACTTGGTGACTATTCGTAGATCTATTAGAAAAGTAATTTAGATAAAAAAAATTTTCAAATATATATTGGTGTACGGAAGGGGGGCAAAAAAGTGATCTGTGAAAACGAAATGCATACATTTTCACGAATTTCGTCATATCTATTAGGTCTTCTAAAATTATGAATTGTTTTTCATTTCACGGATTCCTCATATCAATACTAGAAAGCGTTTTCAGTGTTTTTTGAAATTCGACCCCTAAGTGGTGTGAAGGGGTTTATATCTTAACGAATTTGGCCGTCTTATTAGATATTGAAAACTTTTCACTTACATGGGCTTGTTTTATAATCAACTAAAACTCGTTTTCAAGTTTTTTTCTTTTTCAACCCCTAAGAGGGTATAAACGGGTTAAAATTCTTTTTGACATCTTCATAAGAATAAAAGAATTGAAGTGCTGCTCAGCCACGCCATTAGTCATCGATAGAAACAAGTGGTAATCGGAAGGTGCAATATCCGGAGAATACGGCGGGTGGAGTATGACTTACCATTTGAACGTCCCCAAGTAGGTTTTGACCGGTTTTACAACATGTGGCCAAGCGTTGGCATCCTGCAAATTACTCGTCTCTAACCTCGTATTGCGGCCGTTTTTCATTCAATGCTCGGCTCAAACGCATCAATTTTAGTCGATAGCGTTCTCGCGTGATAGTTTCGTTGGGTTTGAAGAGCTCATAATATACTACACCCAGCTGATCGCACCAAATACAGCGGATGAGTTTGGAACCATGGATATAAGGCATGGCTGGGGGCTTACCCTACGATTTTTTCACGCTTCGGGTTATAGTGGTATAACCACCTTTCATCCCCAGTAACGAGACGATGCAAAAAAATCTTTCCTTCTCTGCCGTTGGAGCAGCTCTTCACACGCGAAAAACGTCATTTTCGACTTCAATTCGAACGGCACCCAAATTCCTTGCTTTTGAATCATCCTTCGTGCTTTGAAACGTTTGGCAACTGTTGTGTGTTAAACTGTGATTCTGCAAGTTCATTTTGCATCTAACACGGGTCTTCATCGAGTAATGCTTCCAATTCTTCGTCTTCAAACTTTTTTGGTGCGCCAGAGCGTTCTTTATCTTCAACTTCAAAATCATTATTCTTACAGCGTCAAAACCAATCTCTGCATGTTGCTTCCGACAGAGTATGGTCGCCCTAATTCTTCACAAGAATTCTATGTGGTTTAGCTACAGATTTTTTTTTTAAAATAATGCAGTAAAATTCCCCGCAAATTCGACATGTTTAACGCTATAAAAAAATATTGTTACATGTAAGCCTGGCAACCCCGCAACCGTGCAACTCGATCGTTTCACATAATGAAAACAACAACAACCGAATACCTAGTTGCAAAATAACCCAATCAGAAACCTAGCTGAAGATAAGGCGAGACAACACGATTCTATCTCCCTTCTTTATCGAATGCTCTCCAATGTACTAGAACCCTGTACATGAACCACCAAAGTCGAAAGATCTCAAGCTCACTTGAATCTTCTGCACACACCACTGAACGATGATCGAAATCGAAGGCTCTGAAGCTTTCGAGAAGATTCCAGAACTGAACGAACGTTCAAGCACATCCTAGACTGCAACCGGGTAGTATATAAGCAGGTGAAGCATTCAGCAAAGGAACAGTAATTTTGATTACGCGACTGCGATAGCCAGCGAGTATACGCGACCGTGTTGAGAGAGAACGAAAGTGAACGTGTCAAGCGATATATGGTATAAGCGGGCGGTACTGCCATACAGTGCGAATTATTGTGCGATTATAATTCTGTGAATTTAAAGTGCGATTAATAAATAATCACTTATTTTTATTTTAACCGAATTGTGTTTTACTTGAAATCCCGGCGAACCCCTAGCTCGCAACAATATGTTGATAACACTTCGGCGAAATAACATATAGTGTCATTTCCAGCCTAATGGTGGAGCACCACGAAGAAGTTGGCTGTAGTATTGCCCGATGTAAAATGGATAAAATAACACCATCTGTCGGGAAACGGCTGGAACGTATGCAAGTCCCCATTATTATTATGATTATTAAAGAGTTATTCTATAGGTACATAACAATTTTGTATTTTAATACAAACGCACCCTTTAAATTTTTAGACGTCAGTCAAGGTTATCATATCATGGTGAAGTTCACGAACGAGCAACGTTTGGAAGTTAGCTCAATTATTCTGTGTTTTATTTAAATACAAGATTGTTATGTGCAGTCAGTCACACGGATATTGGCACACCTATAATTCTTTTAGATTTCTTCAAACATATTTAAAATAAACAATGTTTTTAGATTAAATTTAACATAATGCAATTTGCCAATGTATTACATTAAAAACAAAAAAAAATTAAATGAACTTCATTATAAAAGTAGCTACAAAATTAAATAAAACTTAATACATGGTCATAATTTTAATCACATGGTTATTGGCACGAACAAATATTTCATTGGATTAACGATCCATTTCTGCTTGTCAATACTTCGTTGGATAACCCTTTTGTTTAATAACTGCAGCTAATCGTCGGGGCATTGTTTCCACTAATTTGTTTAAATAACTTGTTTGTAACTTGTTCCATTCATCCAGCAATTTCGACCTTAATTCACTAATATTCGAAATTTTATGGTTTCTAATTTGATGTTTCAACTCATCCTATAAATTTTCGATGTGGTTGATATCTGACGATTGTGGTGGAGTTTCTATGACCTTAGGGCAGTTGAACAATAGCCACACTCGAACAACGAACGACTTGTGTTTGGGATCGTTGTCTTGATCAAATTGAAATCGATCAACGATACCCATTTTATATGCACTGTCTTTCAAATTCAATTTTAAAATATTTTAATAATCAATTTTATTCATTGTGCCCTCAATAAAATTCAAGTTGCCAACCCCATAGTACGAAAAACAACCCCAAACCATTACGCTTCCGCCGCCATGTTTCACTGTAGGTTTTGAGTTTTCCTTTTGAAGTAACGTATTTGGCTTTCGCCATGTTTTTTGACGTCCATCTGAGCCAAATAGATTGTATTTGCTTTCATCAACAAATATTACGTTTTGAAATATATTCTTTCGCAAAGGATAATCGCTTCTTTTTATTTGTTTCACTAATTAATGGTTTTTTCATGGGAACCCGGCCGTGATAACCGTTACTTCGAATGACGCGAAGAACATATTCTAGATGAACAGATTTTACACGGAACTGTACCCACTTTACTGCAAGTTTGGATGCGCTGATCCTTGGATTTTTAGGAATTTCCCTCATAATAAGACTGCATTCCCGATCAGTCAGCTTTTTTACTGGACCTGGGTGCTTCTTTGGCACAACAAATCCTTCGACTTCATACCGTTTACAAATATTGCGAACGATAGAAAAGCTTTTTTTTCACTATTTCGCCAATTTCTCGGTAACTTTTACCTGCTTTTCGATGTTCGATGATCAAATTTCGAAGATTTAACGATAAAATTCAACTTCGACCCATTACTTTCAGCACAACTAACAAAAAATGTCTTTAATTTCGTGTAGAACACCGTACAATAGCCAACACTACAGTGACTATAGTCAGACACGTGCCGAATACGCGTCAAATCGAATGATACCAACTTCACAGCACTAAGAAATGCAGGTGTGCCAATAACGTGACCATTGTTTAAGAACGCATTCTAGTATAATTTTTTTTCTGATGTATTGCTTTGCAAAATTGTAAAATATTTTGATCTATTATTTATATTATGCTTTGCGGAATATAATCCTTAACATTAAATTACTGATTATTGAGCTATTTTATTGAAAATAAGAGTCCCAGTTGTAAATTATAAGCTGTGCCAATATCCATGTGACTGACTGTACCTATTGAATAAGCCTTTATAAGGTTTTTTTTTAACTTCTATTGTTAAATTGTTTTCTTTTTCAAGGGTTACGGCCCATTAATAAATAGGTACTGCAAGTGAATGTATATGCAACCAAAAACAAATTTATACTACAAAATGTTTTTTGACAGTTGTGGCAAGCGATTCAACGCGCTTACTAACTGATGTTGCGATACGGAGCGCGATGCGGTCGTTAACTAGTATAATTCCACCATTACTAGTTTCGAAAGTCATTTAAAAAAATCATAATTTTATGAAAAATGTTACATTTTCTTATAAAACTTTTACAATTTAAATGGAACCTTCAATTGGTTTCGCAAGGTTATGTACTGAAAGAAATTCCTCTATTGATTTAAGACCACACGGCGGCGGCGGCGGCGGGCTGAAAATGTGGCTTAACCCCTGTCTCTCCACGGGACTGTTGCTTTGACTGTTGGTCCTCTTTCAATCCGAATTGCTAGAATGTCCGAATACTTTCTTGAGGCACAGTACCACTACCCACCGATAGAAATAACATCAAACTCACCTTGAGTCAAGACGAAATCTGCAAACGCACCGTAGGGTAGGTGCGTGAGTGATTCTAATCAAATCAAATCTGGCTGCATACTTTTGGGTGTCCGTCGTGAATATGCCTGAAGTCACCTCTCACAAAATTCGAGCATAAAATTTTTTTTTTCTTACAGATAAAAAGAAAAGTTGTTTTTGTGTTGTATGTAAAATCGGCGACCAACACACTCCCAAGCCGATATAAAATCAGAAATTCCCCTTCGACTGGCGGAGAAAGAAATGAATTTCGAAAATCGCTTGCAACATGGAAACCACGCCTTTATGATTATTTTTCTCGCAGACATAAGTTGCATGCGAGCAACTTCCCCTCTTTCGTATAGCAAATTGTATGTAATTCGAATGGGATTCGGATTCGAATTTTTATTTTAAGGGGAAGAAGATTTTTGATTAGAACTTGTTGTTCCAATTGGAGGAGGAAATTTATGGTGTTGACTATGGAGTGCGTTAGAGGTTAGACCTTTTGCTTGGATCATTTTCGCGTAGTTTGCGGTTGCATTTTTTTTTATTTTCCGGAAGGGTTTTATTTGTTTATTATTTAAATTTCGAAATTAGGAAAATTTTTTTAAGTCCTGAAATTTGAATGGTTCAAGAACCTGTTACAAAGGGAAAATTTTTTAAAAACCTTTTTACGTTTTTATTGTGTTAAATTCTATTGAAGAAAATCTTATCTTGTAATCTATTTATTTAGAAAGTAATTTAGACAGATAGATAGATATATAGGTGATTTATTTAAATTCATTGGGTTGTATAATAACAAGTAAAAATAGTTCAGTGATTAGATCTTAATCTTTACAGCTGCAATTGAAAATTTTTCATTCTATTTGCAAAAACTTACGTTAATCTGACACAGTAAAATGTTCAAGGAAAAATTTTAAAGTAATTTAGAAACTAAATATATTTTGATGCGCATTATCTCACCGTTGAAAATTCAGTCTCAAAAATTAATAAATATATTTATTTTTTATATAATTTTTTTTCTAACATGGAAAACAAAGATTTTGAAGTTAGATCGGAATAGCAAAAATTAGATTAATTTGGTAACAGAAAAAAGGCAAGTTTCCTTGCGATGTTCGAAAGGTTCCCACCCTTTCAACGAGTTAAAGACAAGGATATAAGAAATTGGAATAGAATCCCGTCGGGTGTCCAAACGTCTATAGAACACAGCTGTCACAAAAGAACACTAGTCCAGGCGATACTAAGCCAGGGAGATGCAATGTAGTAGATGAAACCATCAGGCCTGAATTTACCTATAAACATTATAAGCACAAATCACTAACTTCAAATTTTTCAAGGTACGACTAAACGATACAATGAAGTGTGCAAATGTTAAAATAGATTGAATTTAGCAAGATAGTTTGGTACCATATACATATATATTACGAAAACGTGTACTTGAACAGGGCGCTTAAATGATGGAGGGGAAAGGGTAGTCACTTTATTGTCTAATTTTATTATTTGACACTACTGTAACATCAAACTTAGATCAAATGTTATTGCTGTTATGTGGATGTAGTATGAAACGTAAATCTCTCTGAATGCGCAATACTCGACAAGGATCAACTTTCGACCGCCACGCTACCGTGAATTTCATGACTATTCAAACGCGAATTATGCATATTTATTGAATGAATCGTTCGATCCAACAGGGACGATAAAGCTTTTAGTGTGAAGTAAATTTATTTGGATTTTGTTATACCAAATGCAACTTCTGAAACCAAAATTTTTTGTTTAAAACGAATGTGAATGTGCGATGGATATTTCGGCGGGCGCAATTATAAAATGACACACATGTCTTGTAGTATTAGGGGAGAAGCACCAAATATTGGATAGGCGCGCAATACTGGATACCGTGTTAAAATTGGATCTAGATACCGCCATCTAAATTTAGTCGCAGGAACTAACATATCAAAAGAAGTTAGTCCCTTATGTGATGCCTGGCAATGCGATATTTACTGTCAGTTGTTTCTGAAAAATCGCTAAGCGTTCTTGCACGCTTAAATTGGTTCCCTTCAAACTGCTCTTACGGTATGTATTGATATTTATAATTTTGGCTTAACGTGTTGCTTAACTACATACTCCGAAACATGTTTTTAACATTTTTTATCTATTACAAGAAATAGTGAAATTTGTGTAAATATGTTAGGGTAAATTTCCTATATGCCTCAATACTGGATACTGAACTGCTCCCAATTCCGGATATCCAGTATTAGGGTACTATCCTAGCAGTAGTAGCTAGCAGACATGTAAGATTGGTAGGCTTTTCAAAATGTGCTGTACATCGCATATTTACTGAAGATTTGGGCATGAGAAAGCTGTGCGGCGGATAGCTGCCGCATGTGCTCACAATGGAACAAAGCAGCATCTTCAGGATGTTCCAATCGAGTGCTTGGTTTCGCAACGATAAAGCGAAGTTTTTGCGTTGATTCATAACCATGGATTAACCATGTGTCCATCACTTCACACCTGAAACGAAGCAGTGGCGGTCATATTGCTTGTTCAAGGGGGGGGGGGGGGGGGGGGGGGGCATTGAAGTTCAGTAGCTACTGTAGAGAAAATAGGTGAGGTAGCTACCCGTAAATGCAGCGTGGATGAAGGAATTTCAGAATAATAAAAGTATTAACATTGCTCTGAGGGGATTTCTTTAACAACGTTCAATTTATCAACTGATTGTATGATATCAAAAATTTGAAACTGTGTTGTATGATAAATTGAATAGCACGAGTAGAAACTAGAAAATAAAATTAATTGATTTCAAAGCTTGGTGAACATAATTTTCGATTTCAGTAGAAGTCGATGCCGATCTCGATTTCGAAAAAATTTAGAAGCCCAAACAGACTTCAAGATATCTTACATGTATGAGAAAATTTCGAGATTTCGCCAAATCCAGTTTGAAATCTTTGGATGTAAATTAGCTGTTTTTTGAGACCACTAGAAAAGTAGTGTATTTAATTTTTATTAGTTCTACTATCATACATATTTGATGAAACTCAATATTGGGCATTGAAATCCGAACCCTATATCTCATAATCTAAAGACTTCAGGCCCGACGAAGAAGTGATCACCCCAGTTATTAAGTTATTCTACAATACTTAAAATGTACGAAAGATATATTTTAGGTATATATACATATTCACTGAGTCTCCTTATTGAGTCGATCTATAGTTTAGATGACTGCCACCATAACCTAACCTAACCTACTCTCTTAATTCAAAAATTTAAAAAACCAAACTCAGTAATTCTCTAAAACTATTTTCAATTATAATAACTTCATAAGCAGTATCTTATACCTGATTTACATTTTGGCAAGTAGATTTTGAAATCTCCAAAAGCGTTTACAACGCTCTGACGACATTTGTTTGACAACGACTCTGATGATAACATTTTTAATTTATTTTGTAAGAGTTAACCTTTGGAAACGAGGAAATTGAAATTGAATGAACAAGAGTCGAAAGCTTGCATTATCATGTAATTTGAAATTTTGTAATATTTTATACAGTTAGTTGTGGTGGCAGATAATTTGAGGGCGGTTCAGTGACTATTATTTGTATTGAGGACTTTTTTCCCAAAGATTTTTTTTGCGGTACCTCTTATAATGGTTCTAATTAGTGTAAAAAATATATATTTTAAGTTTACCCCCGATCAGGAAAAATAATAAAAATTTGAGATTCCGAAAAATGGGTCCCAATGTATTGACAAAACGGCCAAATAATATTATTCTGTGGATGATAGTGATTATAAATATATAGGTTATGTTCCATCGGAAATACCATCTAGTGGTCGTAATGAGAAAGTTAAGTGTTACATATTTAATCGGTTTCGACCGTATTTTAATAATGGTTAATAATACGAAGTTAGTGTCGTCGGCAAAAATTTCTGATTTCTAACGCTCAATATTATATTATAGAAAGACGAAATGGCTTAGAAAGTCCTTCACCAAGTACAAAATAAAAACTATGCCGGATTAGTGATTAAATGTCAAAAATTAATTTTTTCGTCCTTGCTGAAGGACTTTTTTTTCATAACATTGATCACTCGAAAAGAAATGTTGCCGATGATACTTAATTCGTACCGTAAATTACGCTCAAAAATTTATTTTTTAAGAAAAACTTCAATTGCTGAATTTAGACACTAGATGGCATTTTCGATGGTACACCAAGAGTAACAATCGCTCACAGAATGATACTATATAGGCCCTATGTCGATATCTCGGGAGTTTTCGGAATTTTATACAATTTCGGTTTCTTTAAGGTCCTCGAGGCAGTATTCCCCATATATTATCGAGCCATTATGATGTATGCTATGAAATAAATTTAAAAGTTTTAAATTGAGTGATTAGCTTGGATTAGGGTTTGAACTACCCTTTTTACCCGAGTAGATTTCAAATTCATCCAAATATGGGAAATATATTAGAATTTGATAGAATCTTATCGAATTCTCGATATTTCGGCGAATCGAGTTTTAAATCTTTTAAATATGTAATAGTTACTGTAAATACTCATAATTAAGTTTTTATAGCTGATTTATAACGCAATATTTCAAACTGGATTTGCAGAAATCTCTAGCTACTTCCTTAACATAACACACCACAACCCAAAGATTGATTATATATATTTTTATTCGAAATTGTATTACTTTTCGATTGAAATTTTTTGAATTAGTACAGTCTTCTTTTTAATCAGGAGGCAAACATATTAAAGAATGACATAAGGTGAAATCAGATTTAATTGCATTATACTTTATTAAGTGCACTACACTTTATTAAGTATATCTATTAATCTAATAATCTCATATAATTTTTCTTTAAAGCAGACGTGATAAAGTAATCATGGGTAACGAATTTGTAGAGGGGGGGCCATGGCCCCCATGGCCCCCCCCCCCCCCCCTATGACCGCCACTGAAACGAACAAACAGTCAAAACCATGAACTAACAGGGGAGAGTCGGCTCTAAAGAAGGCGAAGGCAGTCCCATCTGCAGGCAAGGCCATTGCGTCAGTTTTTTGGGATACTCGTAGGATAATTTTCATTGATTATTTTCAAAAGAGTAAAACAATTAACGGCGAGTATTATTAAACGTTGCATTTGACAAAAAAGAAAGTGTTGTTTCATCAAGACAATGGACCCGTTCACATATCCGTTATCGCGGTGGTCAAAATCAATGAGTTAAAGTTCACCCTATTCACCAGACTTAATCCCCTCAGATTATTTTCTCTTTTCAAACTTAAAAAATTTGCCAACAGAGAAGAGGTGAAGTCTGCGGTTGATGTTTATTTTGAGGAGCTCGACAGTTCTCAGAATAAAGAGGGTATCGAAAATATCCAACATCGCTGGGAAAAGTGTATCGATCGAAAAAGAGACTAAGCTCAGAAATAAAATTATTTTTTCTCAAATTATTTGTGTCTTTATTGTTAGGTCGGGTACTTCTGGGACTACCATAGCAGATACATGCCCCAAATATTGGATATCCAGTATTGGGATACATACGTTTATATTATTATTTTTGAGGTCATTTAATAATAATAATAAAATGATAATGAGGAATTGAAGAAAATCCATAACTTCTTTTTGTTTTTATTTCAAAGCTTATTAGATTATTGATCTTTGTTAATGTATTGAATAAAAGGTTTTCAATATAATTCCACTGTTTTATTAAATTTTCAAAAAGTATCCAGTATTTGGTGCCCCTCCCCTATAGCGCGTCGTCACAGACTCAAAATATTCGGGAGCATGTTGCATGAAATTCAGCTGTGTAGGTTAAAAAAAAATGTTGGTTTGTGTTTGAGATAGATTTAGGTTTTTGTTTAAGATGAAGTTCGTACAAGAATCATATACACTTTTGAGTAGGCATATATAATTATTTTTGCATTCAGTTGCGCGAGCTAACAATGATCGACTGCTGTACAAATACTATTTTTGTTTAAAGTTTAAGGTCTGTTTGGTGTCACAGTTAGAAAAATCTTCCCGTGATATTGTAGAAAATGGATAATAAAATAGAAGTATTTGTTGTATAATTTATGATAAGAATGGTGGTGGATGGAGGTGTGGCTTAAGGAAACCAATTTTAAGACATGTAGGGAACAACATTTCAGCAGAATCTTGAATAAAAAACTGAAATCTACGTACGTTTTGACTTTGAAAAATAATTTTCAGTAAGCTAATTTAAATCTTTGACAAGGCTCCGAAAGGATCGCTATGGGCCCTCTTTTGGTGTCTAGTGTACGCGGTGACTCAACGCTTCGTTCCTTCTTAAAACTAAAAATAAAACTAAGCTTATTTGAAATTAAAGGAAAATCGATGCTAATTTTCTTCAACAAAAATGTGATGCGATGTCAAGAATTTCACTAGTATATAATTCGTTCAAAATAAAATTGATTTCAACATCTGCATATATAGAATAATCCTCAGCAATACCATCAGCTGTAAGGGTATTTCGGATAGTAGGCGTGATACACCCTCTGTCGAGCCTATGACATCCGATGACAAAACAGCTCCTTCGGACCTAGTCCAACACAGTTTTATTAACTGGCTTCTCCAGTGAAGGTTTTCCAACTGTCATGTCCTCAATGGCAGTAGCCAGGACAGCGATTAATCACCAGTCGGGGATTTCGTGTTAGGGTTTCACACCAGAAACTCCTCTGACGCCGGAAAACAACAAAAACTTCTTAAAAATGTGAAATTTAATTCAATGTCTATTTACCTGACAATGCTGATGCTGAAATTAATAGAAAATCGGTGATAATTTTCTTCATCAAAAATATAAAGTTTAATTCAAAGTACCTAATCTGAGATCGCAGCTTCCATGTATGGCGGTGTAGTTCATTCAAATCTAAAGATGAAGTTTATTGCTTTGCAATCCCGTCAAATAAACTTCCTTCTTAAAAAAAATATTCTGGAAAACGGTTTAAAAATTGCGGATTGATTTTCCGTTATACAAATATTGAATTTTGGTAATGAAAGAATTTTGTTTAGAATTATTTATTTCTTAAAACATCAATGATCCAAGAAATATTAGATGGTTACCAATTATGAATTATAAGTGCATTACGCTTCGCCGAAATTTTTTTTAAGTTATGATATTTACTCTAATGGTGAGATAGAAGTTAAACTTCTGACTATTTCTATTTCTTTCTATTTCTTTTTATTAAAACAGTTTTCCATAATCTGATCTCACTCCGTTGAGTGCGCTGGGCACAAAAATAACTAGAAGGGTCTTGCTAGAATTTGGTAACATTTTAAATGTAACACTGAAAACATCCCAATTTTTCTACCACTTATATCAATATATTGAAGATATAAATAAATAATAAATAAAGTAAAATTGAAATTTATTTTTGTATTTAATGTACATTCAGTTCAGCGGCGGTACTGATCCATTTCCTAAATTTTTCGCAATTCTCATGTAATCAGAGAACTAATTCGCGTAGAACTCGATATTGATATTAGACAGTATCAATAAAACCGTAAGGAAAATCAAGCAAGGCAAAAAACTTATCCTTTTTCATTGACACCCTCTATGATCGGAAGTCGGTCAAAATCTAAATATTTCACAATTTTTAGTGATTTTACGCCTATGGTGGAAGCATTTAAACCCTTTATGTTGGTTCTTTATAACCTGTGTAGGTATTTCTTGAGTTTCCATACCACCGAGCAAATTATGGGTAAAATCTCCCGTCGACTTTTATATAATAACATTGTTAAGTACCAACGCTTCAACTATCATCATTATTTATACATTACACCTTCTCCACCAGTCATAGACCAATCCCGGTGCGCACAGAATACTCTAGGGCCTCAATTCGATTCGCCTAGACACTTCACTGATCACTGAAAAAAGTACATCCGAACAATGAAAATGTACATCGTCATAATGAAAAAACCAAAAAAGTATTCATTGATATTGAACATAAGCGCATATAATTTTTGGACTTCTTTTTACACTCATACATTGATGGAAATGAGGAAAAAAACATCATTGCAGCAATGAGTGGAGTCAGCAAATGAATTCATATCAATTGACAAACAGATTAATTTTCGGTTAATGCTTGGATTCACCATAAGCACAAATTGATAGTTTCAATGAATAATGTTACCCTAATGAGTACTGCGTATGAATTCCTGCCTATGTGATGAACTTGTACGTTAATATAATGATTGCGGAACTCAGGAGAGAGAGTCCACTCATTGAAAAGAGTAGCAATTGGAATAATAATTATTCGATAATTTAATATTTTTTTGCGGTACATAATAGGTGTGTTTTTTGAGCATTTACTCAGATCAGAGTAGTGATTAAAATTTACATTGAAAACACCAAGAATATTGCTGTTTTTGTTATTTTTTATTGCTTTTCCCTGTAGGCTAAAATGTAGATTTTAACCGGAATAGCTGACCCAGTAAGCTCACAGGAGCAGCTATTCGGGATAAATTCCCTATTCTAGCCTACTGTCTATGGAAAAAAGTTATAAAGAGGCATGAAAACAGCAATGTTGTTGTTATTTGTACATAAATTTTCTAATCTACTCTGTTCTGTATAAGTGAGCAAAAAAACACACCTAATATTACTTAAACCTACATTATATATTATTTAAAAGTACTCATGGTTGGTTGGTTGGTTAGGGCCTAATTAGCACAGGAAGCGCCGTTTTGATACCACAACTCGTTTAACCTGGTGGGGGCTGATGAAGTGAATATATAGTTTTGCAGAGACCTAGGGCTTGAATTGATTATCATATCTATCCAGAGCTGTTCGCAAAGCACTCATATTCAAATATGTGACTTATTCCATATTTTTGCAATTAAAAAATACTTGCTTGTTATTGATCAATAATAAAAAATCAGATTCTCAATCAAATATTTTCTTGTAGCTCTTATTTTTTTACATTGTTTAAATTCATATTCGTTACAATCTATTCAACAATATTTCGAATATTTTATAATACTTGAGTTAATTTTTCTTTAGCAATACTCCAATTTAAGTAAAATAAAATTTGTTGGCCGGTTGGTAACTGTTCTTGAACTATATACTATAAATTGTAATAATAATCTTTAAATTTATTGAAAATATTGATTTTCAGGTCCTTTTAAGAGTCATTAAATGTTACCAAACGGTATCCAGAATTAGACACAATTCACTGTTTCAATATTTTTTTCCTTTAATTGTTTTATTTATGAGTCGCCAAGAAATCGTATAAGAAATCCCCAAATCCAAATCCATATCAGATCATTATCACTATGAATCTAATTGAAATTAGGAAAGATGTGATATTCGTATGAACTGTTTAACCCTTCGTGATTACTCGGAGTGGAATCGACCCGACGACAAACTTTGGGCGTAAACCTTTTTTGGAACGCGCACTATGCTACTATTTTATTTTTTTCCAGGTGGAGCATGTCTAAGAAGTGAAACGCAAAAATTTTATGAAAACATACTGCAGTATGGCTGCAAGCCAATCGTATAATACTCTAGATGAATACTGAACTCCGATTTATATTGTAGTTGGGGATAAAGTAGAATTACGTGTGTGCATGTTGTATGTCCTTTATTAAGGACCTCTATTAGATTGCTACTCAAAACTAAAAGACAATATTCAGTGTTTAATTTCATATCTTGAACTGGTTAAGTCATCGAAAAAAAATGTCCTTTTTGAAGGACTTTCACATGGAAGGTGCAGGAAGGACTCACTCGATTTCTTACATATTTATCCTTTTCCTTGGAACCATTCAAAAATGAACGTGTACAAAATTTCAAGTTCGTAGCTTGAAGCGTTCAAAAGTTATCGAAAAATATTGTTGAACACGTGTCTTAAGGACATTTTGTACGGCAGCTACCAGAAGGAGTAAAAGGATTTCGCTGATTAGTAAACTCGAACTTTGTTTTCACTCAAAACTAATTTGTACAAAATTTCGATTTCGTAGCTAAAAGATTACTTGAGTTATAATGAGTTTCGTAAATTAAGTGAAGACATTTTGACAGGATATTTGTATGGCAGCTATACCAAGGACTAACAGGATTTTCTTCATAATCATACATTTAGCTCCAACTATTGAAAAAGTAACACATACAAAATTTCAAAGTCGTAGCTTTAGGCGTTCCGAAGTTATTGGTCAATATTCTTGAACACGTGTTTTAAGGACATTTTGTATGGCAGCTACCCGAAGGAGTAGGACGATTTTCCCCTTAAGGCACTTAGCCTTACAAATTCAACCAAACATCCAGATTCAAAATTTCAAGATCCTGGGTGAAGGCGTTCTTGAGTTATCGTGCTAACGGACAGACGGACGGACGGACGGACGGACGGACGGACGGACGGACGGACGGACGGACGGACGTCAGGCGGATTTGAGGTTTTTGTGCACAAATAAACAAAAAATAATATATAACTTTTTTTCGTCCGAGGCTTGGTTCTATGCGTTACAAACTTTTGGGCTGGATTAAACTTATAATACTCTATATGATTTCATCTAGAGTATAAAAATATTGAACCGTGACGAAGCTATAATTTTTTTTAGCTAAAAAGTTTCGTTTTTACGTTTTCACCTCTTCATGAAATTTGCTTAACATGTCGCCATTTTATTTCTTATAAATAAATTGTTCGTACATCATCTAGAACGTTCAGAGTGTGTTCCGTAGTTTTTTTTAACCACTTCGGACAGATAGTTTGGTCACAATACCATTTTGAACTATTTGACTGGGTAGAATCGACCCAGTGTGACCACCGAGATTGAATACAGAGGTGTGACCACGAAGGGTTTAATTAATGTTATGAAGATGTGCATCAAAATTTTTAGTTGATAGTATGTCCGCACATTTTCCATACGTAAATATATCAGATTATTTTCATTGATTTGATATTCGTAGTATTAATGTGCAGTACATATTCCTAGATTATGAAAAATATTCTATGATTTTTTCATTGTTCCCACAAAGTATTTTGTTCAATAATATTATGAACTAAACTAAAATAGAAAATACAAGTTTTCCGGGTGCAATACTGTTATTATTTATTTTTGGGAGACCTTTCGGACTCGACTGAGTTCTTTATCAAACTACTACTCAGTTGAGTCCGAAACGTCACGCAAAAATAAATAATAACAGTATTGAACCCGGAAAACTTGTATTTTCAATTCAAAATGTACTGTGAAACCATTCACCAAAAAAATTAAACTAAAATATTTGTTTTTCAGTCAGAATTTATCGTAGTCCAGATGCCTTGTTTTTCTGTGCAGTTGTCAGTGTGTTATTTCTATGACCAAGTTCAAACCTACAGTATTCTTAGCTTTATCTAATTATTAATTTATAACCTATAATACATAATTATGCATAAAAATAAACTGTGCAGAATCTTTCAAGTTTCAACAATGCTCGATTACAGGTATAATACCAACTTTGTCCCAGACATTTCCAGCAATCTATAACTATGAAAAGTTCATTAAAATTCATTTTTTTTATAATGAGTGTATATTTTATTAATTCTTTATAAGATTTTCATTGACACAGATAACTGCACTTAATTAGCAATTAATTAATGACTTTAATACGCTACATGCAATAAAGCCGAGTGGAAGAACTTTTATATGTGCCGATACGAGCAAAGTATTAGACACCGCGCATTAGTTCCCTATCCATAAATTGTCGGTGTGTCGTGCTTGAACACTATTTCTTACGGCGGTTCTCAGTAGAAAGTCATCGCATTCACCTATTGCATGCTTCTATCAATTATGATGAAATTATTAAATACCTGTCGCGGTTTTGTTAATATCAAATAAACGATAGAGAGAAAAATAAACAACAATCGGAATTTATGAATAGATATTTCGATTTGATTGCCATTTATATTTTTCTTTGAATTCTGTTCATCTGTCTTGTTTAATTACAATAAATAAGTAGACAATTACGGAACTAGTGTGTTGCTATTTCTCGAAACAGACAACTCTGAGAATACTACAGACTGTATGTAATTTGATTTCAAAATTGGAATTGAATTTAGTGTTAGTGTGACATTGTTTTTATTACCGCTCTTACCGCAGTGCAAGCAAACATACTACCAAAAATATTCAAATTGAACGGCCGAAAAAAATATGCAAAACGCGACTCACACCGGCTCCAAAACGTCGCCAAGATCTTATCAGACAGCCAGTCGCCTTCGTTAGTCAATTTAAAATTTTCTGTTCCTGTCCGGTTTTCGTTTTGTCTGTCCTTCAGCCCAGGCAAGGCCCCATAAGTCAAAGAAAATCCAAAATAAAAATGTGATAGGCTATTGCATCGCTCTGGGATCAACTTTTTTTCCCTCACTCTGCAGCATTATACTCGTATGCAGATCAATCCCTAATGAGGATCTTTCCTCATGTTCTGCATATATAAATCCATCGAAAATCTGCATAATTTCATCGTCGTGATATTTTCTGCCGAAAAACTTGCGCTCCAAATTGCTCCCACTACAAAATAAAAAGAATATTAAAAAATAAATAAATAAATAAATAAAACTTCCCAACACATGCAATCATTTTCTAAAAATCTGTCAGTTAGTGATTTAGAATTTTCGATTTTTATTTAAATTGGACCGAACGAACCCCGAAGAAGCTGCAACAGAAACAAACAATGTTGGCCCAAGAATCGATCCTTGTGGTAAGCCGTAGGCCAGAAAAGAGTTAAGCCGGGGGCGAAGTGTTTTGTCATCTTCGTTAGTTCGTACGATCGATCGAAGATCGAAGAGGAGGACGATGCGAACGAAGGACCTTCATTAAAATTGAGTTTTCAACCAATAAATAAATTTCTAAAGTCTCATGCTATTGCCAATCGCACAATCTACTCGCGATATTGTTTTTAAGGTGAATTTTTGGTTTTCGGTTGTCTTTTTGGGGGTATGCTGATGGCATGGACAAAGATCGGTTTTGCTGAATGAACGGAGATATCAATTTGTGCGACTGGTCAAAATTCTGTGAATGTTCAATCAATTTGAGGAGGATGAGATGGCGATTGTTTGAATTATGACGACAGGGGCTTGTTGAAGTTTTTTTCATTGCCGCCCAAAATACGGCTACTGGAAGTGATGTGTGTGGTCGCAACTATAGGTACGCATATGGGTCCTTGTTTTTTTTTGATTTCATTTATATGCGAAAAACAAGTATTTATGCGAGACAAAAACCTTCAATCGAATTGATTGCGTTTCGATCCTATGTAAATCAGGTGAATATACGTGAAATTCGCGGAATTCATAAAGTGCACTCGCGGGTCCGATAAATAGGACGATCGTGAGAGAGTGTGTGCCGTTCAGGTGGCAATAAATAAAGCTACGTCGAGTCCAAGCGATAAGATCGTTTTTATTTGTTCATATTAATAACTAAAAACGGCTTTTTAAAATCACTGAACGTGTATTGTCGGTTGTTTTTGTTGTCCTCGCGTTTGGGTTTGTTTTTTCTTTCGAAGTTAAGAGATAGGGTGTATGGAAGCGAGCCTGAATCATATAAAATGAATATCGAGCTCGAGCAGCACACATTATAATTTTTGCATATTTTCATTTTGAAAATTGTGAAAACACTTTGTCCGTACCGCGTCAACCTGTTTTCGGAAGGGCAGAACGTGTGGGGTGTGGGGATGTTGAAGAGGTGATAGCGAACGAATGCTAATATGCGCCAGGTAGATATACTCGTACGTACCTACCTAGATACATATAAATGGCAGTTATCATATTTGCCAGGCCAGCAAGATGAATGCCTTGTGCGCACAGATTTACACTATACCCGCGAGCATATAGGTAAGGTAAGAATTAACTACACGTCCCTCCGTACAATCGCTATGCAGTTTGCGCAGATCACACACTCCATACCTGTGCCTCATTTACAATTTGTTGTTTTATATTTTGCCGGCCTTCTGTCCGCCTGATTGCTCTGTTTACTGAAGTCCATCTTCTTGTGAAGATAGCGCGGTATCAACTATAAAAATTCGCATATAAGGGCAACAGTAAGGTATCACAAAATTCATAAATCAAGGGACTAATTAATGGCAGGTAAGCGGCGGACCACAGCGATGAAAGAGTAAAATTGTAAGGAGAAAAATATATTTAGTAAATTGTGCAACTGATTAAACTTCTTCGGCAGGGATAAGGTGGGTGACATTAAAGTGTGTCATTTACGCAGTGAAGAACTAGATGAAAAACTGCACTCCCATTTTAACTAATTGTACCTACTTGGTGGAAAAAAGAATGGCGGAAGTGCACAAGCAGTGTATACCTATTCTAAAATTTTTTTTTGATATTTCAGGTCGATCACAATATTTTATTATTAAAAAAAAATAAATTGAAATTGATTTTCTTGAAAAACCTCCTTGTTCTACTAATGCCACCCTCCACCAATTTTACATTCAATTTATCTCTATATATCAAAATGAATGTTTGTTTGTTTGTCCCGTATGAGTTTCTATACCCTTCATCCGATTGCGTTGAAATTTTGGTGATTTATTGAGCGCAAGCCCGCGAAGATTTCTGAATACTAGTACCACTATTCTACAATAGGTGGCGCGCGAGTCATTTCAACAAACCCCAGTTGGTAACGATCGAGTCTCTTTCTCGACGATTCTATTCAAAATGAACAAAGTGTCACCAGGTGTAGAGAAGAATTACAATACCATCCGCAGGTTTCTTTTTTGTAATGACAGCAACATAATAAATTAATGGCATAAAATTATTTTCATTCATATTTTTTATTTCATTAAATTATTTATTGTTTTATTTTGTTAGATTTTTTGGAATTAAAAAAATTGTGAATTCAGGATCTTTAGGTAAGACAAATATACGCTTCTAAAAGATGCGTTTCGTGACGAGAAAACGGATTGGAAAATCCGGTATCTGTTTTGCAATATTTTGAATTTGAAAGCTTATTTTTTTTTATAGAAATGGATCACAAATGGAAACTGGATAGAATGAATTGAATGATAGGTGGGTACTCCTGAAGATGGTCAAAATTTCAATGCAGTATAACATTAAGTAATTTTTTTTTTAATTTTTGTAATTTAGCAGCAATATATCTTTTGATTGTACATATTGTATAATTTTAATAAATAAATATTGAAAGATACGTATGTATTTAAGAAGTTTTTTACAGGGCCTGCAGTCCTCTTGTCACAAGAGCTGAGAGCAGGTAGATTTGTGGGTAGAAATATATTAATATATTGTTGCGAGCTAGGGGTTCGCCGGGATTTCAAGTAAAACACAATTCGTTTAAAATCAAAATAAGTAACAATTTATTTATTCGCACTTTAATTCCGTTCGCACAATTATTCGCACTATATGGCAATACCGACCGCTTATCTATATCGCTTGATATCGATCAATCGATCGCTTTCTACCAACACGGTCGCGTATACACGCTGGCTGTCACAGTCGACGTAATAAAAATTACTATGTCCCTCGCTGAAAGCTTCACCTGCTTTTATACTACTTGTCTGTAGTCGAAACTGTTCTTGAATCTTCGTTCGGTGGTGTGTGTAGAGGGTTCTGGGAAGCTTGAGAGCATTCCATTTGATCTTCTATGCTGTTCTAGTACATTTGAGCACATTCGATTCGAAGTGTGGTACTATCGTGTTGCTCCGCTCTCCTTATATACTTCAACTAGGTTTCTGATTGGGTTACTTTGTAGCTAGGTATTCGGTTGCTGATGCGAAACGATCGAGTTGCGCGGTTGCCAGGTTTACATGTAACAATATACACAAACCCCCAAAAATATGTAACGATGTATGACTTGATGTATGACTTCAAACAATTTTCCTATCGCGACATATCCAGATTTGTCTCCGAGAATCGGTGCGCATTTGTCTCGATACGTGTATTTTTTTCATACAACGTCTCGGAGATTCTCGCAGACAAAGCGTCATGTCTCCGAGAAATCTGCGAGATTCTCGCAGATCTTACCAACTGGGTATGAGTGGAGCAATGGGAGCAACGGAGCAACGTAAGCAACGTGAGCAAGGGGAGCAACAGAGAAACGAGAGCAACGGGAGCAATGGGAGCAGCAGAGAAATGAGAGCAACGGAAGCAACGGAGTAACGTGAGCAATAGCAGCAACGGGAGTAACGTGAAACTGCTGGTTTTGCAGTTTCGGTGATATAACATCATACAAACGTGTGCGGAACAGCGGGACGCGGCTAGTAGGGGGAGTGTGGAGAAGTGGGCTAGCAAGGTAAAGTGAGCCTGTTTAAAATTTCTAGTTTGCAATAATACCATCTCTTAGCGAAATACATTATACGATAAAGCTTCATAAATTGACCACAACGCACTATAAACGAAATCCACTTTAATTACAGTTCCTTGAATTTTCCTCATATTACAATTTTGGTACCGTCTGATGTAAATATCAGTGTTTAATAATTGCATTAAAAAGAATTGTTAGCGAGTGAAAATTGTTTGGAACATTATTCTTGAGATCGCAGCGTACGGGTTGTGAAACTTGAAAAGTAAGCTTTGATGATTATTTAAAAAATATATAAATTTTAGCAAATGCTTGTTGTTTAGCGTTCATTCGGGGCAAAGTGAGCCTCGGTCACATTTTACCCCATACCAATATAATTTTATTTGACAATTAAAAATAATAATTTTAGCATGGCTAGAATATACAACAAAAAATTAATGCAACAGTCGTGGACTAAAGTTACAGATGAAAAATGCAATAGCTTCTGTTGCTGAAAAAAATGGACCTCAAGAAAGCCAGTAAATATTTTGGTGTTCCCACGGGCTACTCTTCAAAATGCTCTCAACACACTTAATTTCGTTTGAATTTATTAAAATCATATTAGTTGTCTAAAATGCCATGGATACACTGTTGGTATTGATAACATAATATCGCTAATACCAGCAGTGCATCACCCAATACTAAGCATATACGAGATAAACGAACTGGTATATATCTAGTATTGAACCAGTTTCATGGTATACAAATGCGATAATTTTACCTAGTATACCTACTATGCATTTTACTGCTAGTAGTGCCATTCACCAATTGTGTGGCGAGTATCGCAACTAAATGTCGTCGCTAGCAGATACTGTCAAATCATACCATATGTGCAGTGTATCATATGCAGCTAGTTTCAATACTACGATTTTAATACAATGGTTGGTATATTAGCTGGGTATCCATGGTATTACTTGATCCATTGTCATATTCTTTCGCTCCAGATTTGGGAGAAATTACTATATCTCTTGTAAGGGCTCACTTTACCCCAGTACACGAAAAAAAATATTCATTGCTTACTTTCCTAGTCAATATCGGGGGTGTTTCAGGATAAAACCTAATAGCAATTAAGCGGTTTCAAAAAGCAAATATAACCATAATGTTTTGTAATAATGTAATTATTTGTAATGATACCATTAAGCACAGCCAGAATGAACATCCGAATGTGGCAAAAATCGCAAAGTGCCATTCACTGGGACTTGGCACCGGGCAACAGGCACTCAAAGC
This sequence comes from Beris morrisii, assembly GCA_951812415.1. NCBI lineage: Eukaryota > Metazoa > Arthropoda > Insecta > Diptera > Stratiomyidae > Beris > Beris morrisii. The sequence goes on from OX638311.1 coordinate 26,531,422, forward strand.
TTTTTATGCCAAAACATTCGGAAAAAAGAACATCAGCTATCTAAAATTAAGCAGATATCAGACCCGAACCCTAGTGGGAGCTCTGACTGGACATTGTCACAGAGGAAGCATCTCAATAGGATTTGTCTCTCTGAAACTAACATTTGCAGAATATGCAATGACGAAGATGAAACACCAGAGCATATCCTCTGTGAATGTGAGGGTTTAGCTCACAAAAGACTTCGTCACTTCGGTCAGAGTTTCATGGACCCATCGGAGTTCTGACCATTCCTCTTCGCAAAATACTAAGCTTCATTGAAAGCACCGGGATTGAAGAGGAATCATAGTCAAACCGGGGGGATAATAGGCCCAACTGTGGCTGCAGTGACAGAGGTTAACCATACCAACCCCTATTTCCAATCTATCTATCTATAATGTTTTGTAATATTATCCATAAAATTGCAAAATTTTGTTTTTCCTATGTACCTACATAGTTTTTAATACAATTATTATCTAAAAGAAAAATTCTCGTCCCATAGCCAAGTCATAGAACTTCTTCTCGGAATCGTCTTTCATGCGATATGCCTATGATCATAGGAAAAAATTCCTATAAGCATAGCATGTTTTTCAATTTTCGCAAAAGAATCGCCTATGTGAACGGGAAAAAACACAATCCATTAGAGCAAAATTGAAAAATTTATGTTTCAATCGAACTTTTCAACAGTTACGTGTTTACAAGTCATGAAAGGAGACGTACATGCATTTAAGGAAATTTTTCATTAATTAAACTTTATATTTTGATTATCACATTTTTTCTTACTTAATTAAAAAAACTGAGCAATATGATATTGTGAAATTAGATAAGAGTATTATTAAAACCTTTTCTTTGTAAAAATTTATGTCACATATTTATGTTGTATAAAATTTGAAATAGATATCTATTGCTTTGAAAATGTGAATTGGTATTATATTTGTAATGGAATTGAATTGAGTGAATATACGACATTTTATATATTTTTTTTATCTACTTGTTTTATTTTAACCATTGTGATACAATAGAAATCAAGGTGGAATGATACCCGATAGTAAAAGATATTCGCCAATTCTATAGGCATTTTTTCCTATTTCACAAGATATTGAAAAAAAACTCCATTTACGTTGGAAATTAGAAATGATTATTGTGGAAATTTTAATTTAAATATTGTGTAAAATGCAATTTAATATAGTATACAGACCCACGTAACATAGGAAAATGTACCATACCATTGGAGAAAACCACCAAAAATATTCCGATATTTTGCCCTTCAGCATTGGATATTTACCTAAGTAAGAAAATATTATTGCCCTATAATCATATGAAAATTCGTAAATTATTATGGTTAAATTTCCAACAAAATTAAACTATATTCCCATGAGACTCCCGGTAATTTGGAAAAATATAATAGAGTTATTTCCAACTTTGAAAATGGTTTAATTTCCAATAAATTATCATAAAACTAAATTAAGCAATGCCAACGGGAGTACATAAAAAATCTGCCAATGGTCTGGGCAAAACTTTATTATTTTTCGGGTCAAAGTTCGGGAGCGGTCAAAGTCGGAGTGTATCATGAGTTGCTTCGAGATTATTAGATTTCTTCGAATATGAATTTTGTTCTTAAAATAAAAATATTTAAAATAGAGATTTTTAGCCGATTAAACATTGGAAAAGCCCGTGTAGACTATTCGAATTTCGGTATATTATGTACACTAAAAGCCCATAGAAGTAAAAACGGATTTGTAAAGTAAAAATGAAGTCGATATATCATCAGATATGTAACCTCCTTCTACCCACTTGGGGTTGAATATCCGAAAATCCTGAAAGGAGTTAATAAATAAATATGAAGACAGCACGAGAAAATAGGAATTCAATTCAATTTCTTATCACTTCTAAAAGAAATAAAGGAATTAGTGAAAACGTGTTCAACCCGTTTATATCCTCTTAGAGGCTGAAAAAGGAAAAAACTTAAAAAAAAGATTTAGGCGATTATTACGCAAGCACGTGAAAGTGAAAAGATATTCGATATCTGATAAGACCTGATAATATAGTAGAATTCGTGAAAAAGTTTACAACCCCATTTGCACCCCCTTAGGGGTCGAATTTTAAGAAATCCTGAAAACGCTTTCTAGGTATTTATATGAAGAAGCCGTAAATAAAAATGAATTGAATATTTGGGAAGACCTAATAGATATGACGAAAACCGTGAAAATATATGCATTCCATTTTCACTGATAATTTTTTTTGCCCCCCTCCGAACGCCAATGGATATTTTAAAATTTTTTTCATCTAAATTAGTTTTCTAGTTGATTTACATACACATACCGAGTTTCAACTTTGTAGCATATGCCGTTCTATAGATAGGAAAAACACCCCCACCCCCGGACCATACTGCCCCTATAAAAAATTATATTTTTCCAACATGCTACTAATATAGCTCTATCTAAATACCAAGTTTCAGCTTTATATCATTATAGGTTGTTGAGATATAAAAATCGGAACTTTTTCCTTTTCACCCTCCCCCACCCTCACCCTTTACACCCTCATTTCCAAAATTTTGTTTTCTGCTAGGGGTCTATAAGGTCTACTTCTGGTAAAAATTTTAAGCATCTATCTTAAACCGTTCTTGAGATAGGAGACGTGATTTTTTAGAAAAATTCGCATCCCCTCCACTTTCATGTTCCACCGCCCTTTTAAAAAATTTTACTTTCATCAAACTTCATTTGTCAACTTTTATATACAAATCAAATTTTATTTATCTAGTGCAATTGGTTCGTGAGATATCGTAATCTAAAGTTTTTCACCCCCCACCCCCGTACGCTACTGCCCCCACTCAAAAATTTTCTGATCTATTCTCCTAGTATACCTACAGATAGTCATTAAGTTTCAATTTTGTGACATTGACCGTTTCGGAGATATGGAATTTAGAATGTGTCGATCTCGCCTTTTTTGCGTTTCAGATGCATTATTATTCCCCCACTCCCAAATCCCTTCACCTATATCGGCAATTTTTTTGCAAATTGGTCCACTACCGAAGCTTTATATAAATTCCAAATTTAAGCCTCCTAGCATAAGCGGTTGCTGAGATCTAGAAACCAAAATTTTCCGTCTAAAACACTTCCCCCTCCTCCCCCCTCACACCCCCTACCCTGCAAATTTTGTCAAATTGGTCACTTTAGGGGGCTCACCCACTCTACCCACGAAAAAAAATTCAACTAAATAGCTCGTAAGGTTTGGGTGCTACGAGCCTTCAAACAATTTTGCGTACACCGGTAGACGTACGGCGTACGGCACGGCGGACTGAAACTTTGCTTTTTTCGTCTCTACTCGTTATGAAACGTAAAAAAAAAATTTTGAGGGTAGCAAATTTTTTTTTTTTAAAAATCGTTAACAATACTGTATTATTGAAATAATAAAGTAAAATGGGAAATCCAGCTATAAATTTTTTTCGTGTAGTGGGGCAAAGTGAGCACTTTGAAGTATGTATAGAAAGGAGTAGATCTCTTTTTTATCAGCAGCAATAATTTAACTTTACGAATATATGACTAAGCTAAAGTCCTAATAAGCTATCGATTTTGCGAGAAGAGGATTTTATAACTACTACCCATTTTACAGAATCTCGGTGCAATCCTTAGGGGGCTTACTTTGCCCCACTTTCCACGACACTTATATAAACAAACCAAACCTTAACTTTCTGGCGCAATTCGAAAGAAAATGTAAACAAAACTTTTTCACCTCCTACCCCTCACGCCATCTATCAGCTAAAATTTTTTTTTGCTTGCAAAAAATCGCCAAGTTTTGGCCTTCTGACAAGATTCAGTATAATTTTTTAACTTTCTGCCGTAATTGTCTTGTGAGATACCATTGTTAAGGTTTCTTACCTTCTACAACTGCGTCCTACAAACCACCCTAACTTTTATGCTTCCTATTCTTCGGTGGTAATTACAAGCAATCACAAAGTTTCAACTTTGTAGGACGAACCGTTCAGGAGTTATGAATTTTTGAAAGTATTGATTTTAAGGAACCTGGCAAATGCTTGTCACTGCTCATATGCGTGAACTCACAGCAAAAAAAATCAATTGAATTTTACATCTTTTGGATAGTAGGGAAATATGCCACAACTTTTCAAGCAAATTTACATTGGGATGTAATAGTCAATTTGAACGTAATTTTCAATTTTCAGTCAGTAAATTTCTATTTGCAATCAGTAAATTTCAACTTCGAAATCAGCAAATTCACTGGATATTCTCTTGAATTTACACTCTAAAAAAAGTGTAAAATTAGCACTTTAAGATACACTAATTTCTAGTTCTAATATAATTTCTTACTTACTTACTCTCAATAAAACCCTAGACTGTAGGTAGGAATCGAACCCGCGATTAATTCTGGTTTTGATGGGTAGGTTTGGCGCGGGTAGCCACTGCGCCACCGAACGAAGCGTTCAACTTCGTGGTTGCATATATTACAAGTTTTTCGTCGTAAACATAAAATAGATAAGTATCTAAAGTTACACGAAAAAGAACATAATTTTCAATTCATGTATAGTTAATTTTACACGAAATGTTGTGTAATTTTGTGAGACTTTTCACTTAAATAGTACGGTTCAGTTGAAAAGTACATGAACAATTTACTAATACCAGTAATTTCGTGTAAAAGTGATTGAAATGTGTACTTGTTTTCATAGCCCTAGCTTAAACTCATTCAAAGTATACTTAAAGGTCCTCTTCTGTTACATAACCTATCTTTAATTTGTAATTTCTTACATTTTCATTTTAGTTATACTTGAATATGTTTATTAGATATTACATGTAGCACATTTTGTTTGTTTATACGCTATTCATGGCAATTGTGTAATTGGAAAACATTTTCTGTTGAATTGTAATTAATAAATAAATAAATTACGAAAAGACATACTGAGATTAATGTAAAATAGCAACATATCAATATTTTAAAGCTAGCATTCACTGCTTTGTATGCCATTCTGTCAAATATCTGACCGACAGATGCTTACTAAAAATAAAGTCTAAGTGGTAAATAGAACAATTTGAAAAACAAATATTTCACGATAACATTCACTGCATTTTGCTAGCGACAATCGTAAAATTTTACAAAATATGGCTTACATTCTAATCCAAGTTTCTGTCAGTTTGAACTAGAATATTTGTCTAAAAAAAACTCTAATTACATATTTTTAGGTTGTACAACAATTTGCCTTCATACAAAAAAAACGAATTATAAATTTATTTAAATTAATTCGTAGGACACAAAAAGTTGCGAAACATACGATACTTACGCCAAATCCGACTCATAGCATCTGCCGACAATATCAGATTATACTACCAATCAATTTTAATAAAATATCAAATTCTGTGAAATAACAAGCAAAAAATGCCAAATATATTCCGAAGACCTGTCGAAATTTATCAAAATTGAGCCCAATTAAATAAAGTGTAAAGGCCACTTTTAGTGGAACTCATCATAGAAAAAACTCTTCCAGAATGGCCGGCTTGATACTAAATATTTCCGTGGATATTTTCGACAGAATTTCATAAAATGATTAAAAATCTAAAAAACCGCAGCGTCAAAAACAAAAACACGTCAATGACGAGACTCTATTATAAAAAAAGGCTCCAATGTGATTTCAATGTAGGCAGATACCTCCATAATATCGTTTTTATTTTATGTTTTTTTTTTATAATAATTTTTTTCCCCTCGTTTTATTATTATTATTTTTGCCTTCTGCGAAAAATATCAAAAATATTTTTACAAGAACAGCCGGCATATGCACGGCAGACAATCGATGCCGAAGTGACATTTTTCGCGCTTTAAAAACCTGCGAAAATTTCTCACATTCAACTTTTGTTTCTTATGAAAAACGCAAACGCATACCTTTCCGCAGCTCGATAATATAACGAAGGTAAAAAAAATTAAATAAACTAAAGTCGGGATTGAAAAAAAAAATCGCGCTGTATGTCAGTGAGAATTCCTACGGAAACCTTTTAAATTTTTGGATTTTTGAAGACATAAATAACAAGAAAACTTACCTGATCATAAATATTGCAAGTGATGGTTTCGTATAGTATTGGAAATTTTATTGAATAAAACCAACCGGCCAACAATAACAACACCAAACTGATCACGATCGCGATCGTGGGCCAGTTGTTCAAAAATCTTAAGTTTTTCGTTAAAGGATTTCTCGAAGGTGGAAGATATCATCGGTCAATAATAAGAATCATCGCGGAATATATGAATAAATTCGCGAAAAATATGAATTAATGCTGTTGGTGTGTTGTAGCGAACTTGCTGCGATCAGAATCGATCAAAAATTGTTAAGAAAAGACGTTGACGACTATTTGATCAGTAGAACACCAAAACCGTTGAATTTCAAATTACCGATTAAATCGCACGTTTTCTATTCATTTATGCGCGCACAGCTTCTGTTTTTATCGCGCGCATATCCTTTGTCCAACTGTCCGCACAACTTCTATTTCGACCGATTTGTTCTAACTTCAACTTAATTCGAAGTGGCTTTAATGGGGATTGCGTTAAAAGAATTTCCAAGAATTTCAATGGAGAAATTCTTAAGGGATGGAATATCCCGCTGGATAGTAATTATCATGTCGCCGAATCGTGAAATGATAAATGATGGTCAACGTTTCGGTATTTTGATACTGCACAAAACGCACGTGAAAAAGCAAAAAAAAAAATACATAGGTAGGTACTTAATCCCGCGAACATCTTGATTATATCCGAAGTAAGGAATTAGGTATGTTAAGGCCAACAATTATCACCTGTTTGGGTCATTTATCATATGTTAACACAAATTCCCGAATAATTTCTTGTGACACACCTTAAGTCTGGCTTTTTGATCTTTGTTTACACTTCACGCCTTCCAAAATGAATTATTTATAGCGCCTTTCGATGATAAATGCGATCATGTAGTGGCATCTGCAATATAAAAGCCTTTCGGAAGTCCAAGTCGATAGTGCTGCGAACAATTCTACCGGCGTAACTCATATAAGAAAGTTTACCTGTAGGTACGACGTTTACCTGTCTGCCACTTAGTCTACCAGAGGTTGATCCTCCCCCGTTACGTGGCACCCTTTTTAAGACCAGATCTCAAGATCATATGCCGAACAACTGGTACCAACGATTCACCACTGGAGGGTGCAGATGGTCTTACTCGTACGTCGACGACGACGACGATCATAATCCAAGTCCAATTTGGAAGCGAAATTTTTAAGTCATTCACACCAGGTACATATAAGTCGATTCCGCCGACATATACAAGAAGGTACACCTAATCCGCACAATGTAGCATTGGTCTGCGCAAGTGAATAATTGGTGAAAAATTGTTCGGATCGTTTTATTTCTCGAAATCAACTGTTCGACCGGCAGGCATCATGTAATGACGATCAAACGTATGTTTTGCAGAAAGTGAAGTACTCAAGGAAGTTGGCGCTGGCTGCGATGTAAACGTTTTAGCAACATTTGATATCAGGACGATAAAGGATTCGGAAAAAATGCTAACATGTGTAGTCAAAAGGTGGCCTGACAAGTAAATTAATTGGACATTGAAGATTGTGTACAATTTTTACCACTTGAAGAACCTTAGCAAGCATTTAATTGGTGTTGTTGACCTTGCAATAACAAATGGACAATTGAACAAATTTAAATTTTTGGGGGTTTTATTTTGTTATTATTGAATTCATTTATATTGTTACAATTCTCTTAAACTCACTAAAAGGCAAGATAAACCAATTTAAGGCTATTGTCATGTCTTCCGGAAAATGAATATCTTGGTTTTTTTGAATCATTGGCATATTTTGCTTTGTGGTTTGACGTGTTAATACTTTTGCTCATATTTTTTTACTACCTGGCATCGAATTCTGAAAAATATGTATATACTGAAAAATTCAAAAATCTGGCAAAAGTCTGAGCCCAACTTCAGGACAAGGTCCAGGAAGCGATTAAAGTCAAAGTGCGACAGAAGTGCCGACGCTATTAATATATTATGATATAGTGAGTAGTCCCCAGATGCTATAGCATCTACTATAGTAGGTCACTATATTGAGAGTCTGCCATTTTAAGGTCATGACAGTGGAAAAACTTTAATTGAGAAATCGAAATGTAACATCGTTTGTTTAAGACAAGGAGGTTTTTTTGGGAAAGTTCTTTATACAAACATTGAAATAAATAAACTGCCGATGGAGGTTAATATAGCGACAAATCCTGAAATCGACGTTTAGTCGAAGACATAAAAAGTCTGTGTGTACCTCAAATTTCGTCATATCTTTGTGAAAACGTACGTAAAAATGGACTTTTTACTCCTTTAGGGGTTGAATTTATAAAAATCCTAAAATCAGTTTTTAGGCAATCACACAAAACTTCCATGGATGTATCACTCCATTTAATATCCCCGCAAACCTAAGACATATGGAGAAATTTGTGAAAACGTCTTCAACCCCATTTCATCTCCTTGGAGGTTGAATCTCGAAAAATCGTAAAATCGCATCAGATCTAAAAGGTATGTTTTTAATTCGTGGAAATGTATGCAACCCCTTTACAACCCATTGGATCGAATACTGAAAAATCCTGAAATCGGCTAGTTGGCAGTTATATAAAAAGTTCGTGGAGGTAAAAATCAATCCGATACTATATCAAACTTAAGGAATATAATAGAATTCGTGTAAACGTGTAATTTATTTACACCCTCTGCGGCTGAAAAGCAAAAAATCATGAAAATGTTTTTTAGGCGATAATATGAAAAGCGGCTCGAAGTAAAAACTCATTGGATATCTCACCAGACCAAAGGGATATTAAGGAATTTATTAAAATATATACAACCCCCTATTGATAGAAAACTTGAAATATATGTAAAGCTATAGTGGAGGCTATTAAAATTTGTAATGTTTTTCCTATCTTTGAAACGGTTTATGCTACAAAGCTGAAACTTGGAAGGTATATGCAGAGTGAATAGTAAAGTAATTTATATAAGAAAAATTATTATTATTTTCACGTAGCGCACGATGATCACTTTTTTTAAACGCCTATTCGATCACTTTTACGCATTGTTCGACTGTATACAGGTACATCGTTCAAATTGTAATGGACTCAAGATAAGAGAAGTCAAACCAGAAAACAAAAAAGTTTTGACGTGTATGCGTGTTTGACAATAGTTTTGGGGAAATTCCTATTGGGACACCCTATATATTGGAGTGTGATGTTGGGGCACTATTTTCATTATTTTTTTAAATTCAAAATCGAACGTGGTGAAAAGGGGTTGCATACATTTTCATGATTTCCGCCATATACTTTTGGACTGATAAAATATTGAATTGGGTTTTCTTTCGTCAGGCTTTCGATATAATGACCTATCACATAAAAAGAGTTTTCAGGATTTTTGGATGGGGATGTATTAGGGTTGCATACTTTTTAACAATTTTCGTCATATCTCTTAGGTCTGATGTGAATTTTAATTTACTTTTTACTTTTATGAACTTTTATATAATCGTGTATAAAAGCATTTCAGGATTTTGGGATATTCAACGCCCAAGGAGGTGTAAGGGGCCGCATGTGAATACTAACATAGCTCTTAAATCTGACGAGATATTGAAATGGCTTTCTGCGTAATCGACAAAATCTCAATTTTGGAATTTTTGGATATTCAGTAGCCCACAAGGGGTTTGCATAGAAAATTTTCGCCAGCTCTTGGTTATGATGAGATATCAAATTAATTTTATCTTTTCCACATTTTGTATGCAATCGCCTAAAATCTTATTTCTCAAACTCCAAGTGATGTACTGGTGTTGTATACATTTTTACGAATTTCGTCATATCTCTGTAGTCTAATGAGGTTGCAAATTGGTTATTATTTCGGCGGGCCGATATTGCATTTTGACTTTGTTCCGCGACCCAGACTATGGCCCAAAAATTATAAAAGATATGTGCACCTCGTCTTTAATCGCTTTCCGAACTTTGTCCCGAAAAATAATAAAGTTTTGATCAGACTGTTGGCAGATTTTTTGAATGAATGAATGAAATATTAAATTACGAAATATGAACATACCTAGATAATTCCTTCAGAGATAAATATGAAAAAATTATAAAACCAATTTTTAGACAATTATATAAAAGCCTATTAAAGTAGGAAAGACTTGTCTCAATACACCAAAGAGATATGTCGGAATTCGTGAAAATATACACAACTACTACCTTACACCACCTTTGGAGTGGAATATAGAAAAATCAGGAAAAGGAATTGTAGGCGCTTATATGAAGAGCCTGACGAAATAAACTTTCATCTCAAGAGGCCTAAGAGATGTGTTGAAATTCAGGGAAAATGTACACACTCTCTCTTCATTGACAAATTGTTAGCCTTGGGTTCGTACCCCAATGCAAATTTGATTTTGTTTTGCTTAAATTACTTTCCTTGTATTTTGTCTTGCTTCATATACATACCAAGTTTTAACTTTCTAGCTGAAGCCGTTCCTAAAATACAAAAGAAACGCGCCCAGTAACCTGCTATTCCAATCAACGATTTGATTTTGTTTTGATTGATTTTGTTTGTGACCTCATACAGATGTCAGCTCTAACTCTTTTAAACAAATATAAAGTGTAAAAATACTAAACATTTAATTTGTAGGTCAAAATATGTACTTCTATATTTTTATTGATTTTATGATCATGGAAGAACTAAGTGGCTCTCAGTTTCTTACATAACGCAATTGAAGAGTGCAGACAAAAAAATTCAATCAATAATTTAATTTTTAACGTTTCTATACCTTACCGCCAAACATTACGATCAATGGAAATATTCACTTAATATCATTGTTATTATTAGACTGGATTTGAATCTTATCACGATTTCATACCAGAAATAATACAGACAATATGCCGTGTAAATATGACGACGACTTATTCAATATTGACGAAACTATCTTACATATAAACACCAATAATAAAATTGAATTGAGTCAAATACCCCTTAACATCTGTTAGCTCACCAGAAATATTACGAAGGTATGTACTCAGTTACTTACTAATTTATGAATATTACACCTATTTGGACAGTAGGCAGAGGTATATTGCCTAGAATCTGAATAAGCACTGAGTAAGAACGAGTTACGAGAACGTTTAACGGAAATGCTTTACAGCTAAAAACGAACTGCGACACAGAAATATTTTCAATTAAACTGTCTCACCAATAAATAACAAGAATTACGCATAGCTACGTTATTGAATTATTATTATTATTGAATTTGCCACCTACAATTGAAAATAAGAATTTAGACATCAAATTCGTTCTTTTGGATTTACAGAGACTTACACTACAGTAAGAACCCGCTTACGGTCCGTTTTTGAGTACTGAACAGGTTCAGTAAAACTATATACTATGCAACTCTTAAGTTTTAACACACGCTCGTTTTAGTAATACATTTTATACCCACCCACCGTTCTAAATACTCTCACTCAGTAGGTAATTTTAACTTTAATTTTTAATTAACATTTTTGTTTTAATTGTATTATAAAAGTCATTGCTTTATCTCATGACCGTGTGGCCTAATGGATAAGGCGTCGGACTTCGGATCCGAAGATTGCAGGTTCGAGTCCTGTCACGGTCGAATTACAACTTTTTACATACTCGAACAATTATTGTAAAACTTTACGTTGAAGAAATACAAGATTCAGGAAGTTTAGTAATTGTAAACAAACATTTTATAGACTTCATACTTATATAGCTTCGTACTCAAACTCATTACAAAAATAAGAAAAATATTGGTATGTGGTTGCACCAACGCGAACTGGCATCAAGTTATCTATAAAAAATTTGGAAGTAAACAAACAGAAATTTAATAATGTGCAAAATATTGAAACAAGAAAAAGCTGTTTTCAATTCGACCGTGACAGGACTCGAACCTGCAATCTTCGGATCCGAAGTCCGACGCCTTATCCATTAGGCCACACGGTCACATTTAAAAGCTTTCCCAAGCGTACACTGCTGGTGTTCTAGCGTTTTTTTATAGCCAGCATTACGAGATTATTTACGAGTAGCGTTCATTATTTTATGAGTAAGTAAATGCGTCATACTAACGCGAATATAGCAGACTCATTTTATTTGTTTGTGAAATTGGCGTGTGGTACACGTCAGATATTGGATAGTTTGTAATATTCGGCTTTTTATTAGTCTGCTGTAATCTATGTTAAGTACACATTTTTTTTTATTTTTTTTTTGTAAGTTCCGAGATAGGAATCGAGCTAAAGTATTACATCAATTGAATTAACAGTGCAAATTTTTACGGAAATTAAAATTAGAACAATGGTATATGGACGTTCGCACCACTGAGATATAAGAAATGGAGACCCCATTAGCTGATTTTTGTATGGAATTTGACAGTTTAAAATAGCCGATGAAATCGTACTCTCTCGCTCCTTCTCAAATTCCGAATTTCGAAACATGGGCACCAACTTTAAAAAAAAATTAAAATTTACAATTCGAATTGTCAGTTCTAATTGTTAATATTGTTTGATTTAAAGGTGAGCTATTACCTCTGAACTAGGCGCCGGAATTGAACAAAGTTTTACTGGTTTTGTTTCAGGTCCAAGAATACGAGTTGAGACGATTATAACTGTTATAACGGTTGAGCATGTAATACGTTATTTTTGAATTTGGCGCCATTCTGATCAGTAAATGACACTATATTCGTACTGAAGTAGCCAACATTCCCTGTAAAAGTTATTCAGCTTAGTTACAATTTTATGAACTCATATTCTTTCAATACCTTGCATTGTTTATCCTGTAAAGTATATAACAAATGCCAATAGTTTGGTATTTTTTCAATTCGAAATTACTCCTAAAAGTTAGGATTTAATTTTTCAAGTTGCCTGATCTAATGGTACTGTCATTGTTTTCCTTTCTCGCCTTAATACATGCGGAAACCATGTTACTGACTCTTTCCTTCTCAAGATTCGGGTCATCTGTCGCTCAATCCTAATTTGTGACCCTGATAACTTTCGAAGTTTCTCTAAACTTAAAATGAAATAAATTTTTGAAAGAAACCAACGGAAAGTTTTCGATCAAAAATTATATTATTAGCATTATCAATTTTGGATCTAATGAATGTGAGATAGCAAAAAGAGGTCACCATTTAATATATCTCAGTGGTTCGCACTGATTTCGACATGTACACCTGAATAAGCCGCAAACACGGAGAAGTAGACTTCTAAGTGACACAGCAGCTCAGTAAAGATGGCTGTTCTTAGCGTCATCGCTTGATCGATGATGCAACATCATCATCGCTTCAAGCATGAGGAAGACCCATTCTGTCCCAACTGCCCTCACGAGATTGAAGACTTCCAGCATATCTTACAGCACTGTCCGCACTTCGTCGTCGATCGAGCAGAGGTTGCAGAGACCTTCGGAGACGCTTCGACCTTGGCAAATATCGTGACGGTGGCACACATATGCGACAACACAAGCCTTAAGGAGCAAGCTTTCCAGACTGCATCAGCGAGGATTACGTCGGCACTTCGCCGCTTTGAGCACATGATTCCGGATTTACACCGAACATGTTGAGGCGCGACTTTGCCCACACCATAAAAATCAACAAATCAGACGATTGACTAGACAGACAATAAATGACGGTTTTAGCAGTAACAGTAATGCTCTCCCGGCCTTCCGACGAAATACTTTGCGGTGATTCCGGGATCCTCCGTACGATTGAGGAAATGTTTAGGGGGTTAAAGTTCCGCACTAACTTTGGCTTTCGATACTTTTACTACATGGTGGATTTACACTGAACCCATTAAGGCGCGCCTCTACCCCCAAGAGACCATTACAAACCGGTTTTCGTCGGCTGTAGCCTTTGCTGTGTTAATAGTGATTTACAACGCAAATTTCTTTGCGGCGCGACTTTCCTATATGTCCGAAACGATAGAAATACGATGAGCTTCGAATTGTTTATTGTATATGTGTATGCGTGAAAGCCTGCGTCGGAGAAAAAGTCGAGAACTGTTGAACTTTTGCGACTCCACGAGCTATCTGATTGGTGGATTTTATGGTCGTGATAGAGGCGCGCCTCAAAAGTTCAGTGTAAATCCACCATCACGTTAAAAAAACACTGAAGACCACTATGCCAAATATTTGACTATTATCTCTGGTAAAATGCAGTCAAATAGTATAATCGCCAAATTTTTGTTTGCCACATTATTTTATTCATTCTACACAACATCTATTTCATCGGGAAAAATGTGACTGAACTTTTCGTAAAAATTTTTTAGTCAAAAATTTGATAGCATGCACCGAAAGAAATTCATTGGTAAAATCAAATACAAACCTTATTTGATTTTGCGTCAACTAATCAACGTTGTTAATTCAAATATGGTTTAATAGTTAATTTTGTTTTCATAACATTACAAACTATCATTATTTGATTCAACAATTTCGATGTCAATTTTGTATATAAATGATCATGTTCATATTTGAGTTCAAATATCAATCTTCAAAATAAATAAAATATTTCTGTGATTCAATTATCATGATCAATGCTAGTGAAACGGGTTAAAAATTCCTGAAATATTATGCAAGTGGTCCTTTAAGCACAAATACTTTTCGTTAAACTGTTCCATTTTTCCTCCTTTAAACATGATACGCATAATTTGTGTTGTTACTTACATTAATATCAATTGCACTGCATTTTAAAGATGAATAATTTATTACATAAAATATAATATTGTTATCCAATAGTGATAAAGTCTGCCCTATAGTTTCCAGAAAAATTTAATAAAATACATAACTCCCCTTAAATTATTTTTATTACCAAACTATATAATTTCACATAGATACTTAATGTCAATGGATATGTATACATTATTTTAGAGTATATTAAATTTTAATTTATACTACATTTATATTCTATTAATGCAATTTTTTCGAGGGACTTGAAAAAACTTTATAAACGTATTACTTCTCGCTATTAGGGTTTTAATATAAATTAATAGCAGGCCCATTTATTACAAATACGAATTGAAATATAATATTTATCGCTGTTATTTAAAACTTCATATGAATTGCAGTGTTCACTATAGTCTGATATTAGAATTTTTTCTCAAACTACATACGGAGTACACTGTTTTAAAAAAATTGACTTTTCAATCCAATTTTTACTTGAAATTTCCAGTATATTTCATTTTTTCAAGTAAAAGTACTCATTTCAAGCACTTTTACGCGAAATTACAAGTAAAAGTACTCATTTCAAGCACTTTTACTTGAAATTACTGGTATTAGTAAATTATGCGTGTACTTTTCAACTGAACCGTACAATTTACTTGAAAATTCTCGCAAAATTACGTTCTTTTTCAAGTAAACCACAAAGTTGGTCGCTTCGATCGATTCGGTTGTCTACGGAGATGAAAATGCAATGCCTTCGGTGGCGCAGTGGCTACGCGCGCCGAACCTACGCAACAAAACCAGAACTGATCGCGGGTTCGATTCCTACCTACATCCAAGTGTTTTATTCAGTAAGTAAGTAAGTAAGAAATAATATTAGAAGTGCTAATTTATATATACACTTTTTTTTGGAGAATATAGAGTGTTAATTATACTCTTTTTTAGAGAATATATAGTGAATTTGCTGCTTTCGAAGTTGAAATTTGCTGATTGCAAATTTAATTTTTTTTGTTGCAAATTAAAATTTACTGACTAAAGAATTGACTATTACTACTTTCTAATGTAATTTTACTTATAAAAGTGAGGCATATTTGCCTACTATCCAAAAGTAGTAAAAGTCAATGGATTTTTTTTACTGTGTATGATCAACTGCTAAAATACATTTAATTCGATATATTTGTATACCATCGGTAGATATACTCACATAATGACCGTGTTTGTAAGAAATTTAGCAACAAGTCAAAACCGAATACAATGAATATTCAAATATCAGTGACAGAGCTAACCAAACCAACCTCAACACGAAATATCCGTAAGTGGTCTCATTTAGAATTTTATGAAAGATCACATGGTTATTAAGTATTCTGTCAGATGTGGACATTTTCAAAATTGTTGGCGGAACTCCTTCTTTAGAAACAATTCTCAATTCAAAACATTAAACTGAATTTTATGCCATAACTAAGAGTCAAATTCTTACAAGAAGCAGTGTTTTTGCAATAACTTTTAACTTTTTTTAGATTTTAATTTAAATCGAAATGCCCGAATATGCTTTAATGGTTCGACCATTTTCATTACATGTGTACGAGTATAGTGAAACAAAATAGTTGACTGTAAACTCAAACTTTGATCTCATAGATTCTTAGCAAGTCGGTCCAATTTTAAATCATCGATTCAATTACGACGATTTCAATTGTGAGTCCTTTATAGTAGCTTTGTAGAATTTTCTTTTCCTGGATCCATCTGCAGCTGAAGCCGATTGTCGTACTGAAGGTGGAACTATACCATGCAGCAAGTTACAAATATTAACGTCCTCTGGTCCTACAATTTTTTTTAGAGTTATAGTGACCAAACACGTGATTAAAAGAAAGTGAATACCTTTCGAGAAATTTTTCCTGTGAAAATTGTTTAGCAACACTCATCCCAGCTCGCGAACCGCGATAAGACAATGTTGCTCGTTTGGGTACAAACTATGGAACATTGCTTGGTCAATCACAGAAAACTGCCATTTTCAAATATTTTATTACTGTGTGCTGCAAGCATATTTGTATTCAGTTGATAATTTTCGTGTTAGATCAAAATGAATCATGGTAAGCAGAAGTAATATTCAACTGAACATATCTGTGGTCACAGTGAATAACTTGGTAAGTCGAAAAATGGCCAAAATGGAATAAGTGTACTGTGGTCATCTTCCAAGCCTTATACGCACTGTGAGGAAGTTAGCAACTCACAACCCTAATGGTTTTTGAGTTATAAGGGTGGGGGTTTCTTGGTATGTGGTAAAATTGTGTTTGTTATCTGCTAAGTCGACTTACCATAATTTTTTCCGAGTCATCATTCACGGGAAAAACCAGATAAGTCGAATTACCTAGTTTTTCGCTGTGTATCTGTGTTGTCAACTGCATTTATCCATATTTATTCATCGTGCCAGATTATTCCAAGTGAAGTGTATTGTTTCTATGCATGGCTATGCTAAAAAAGGCGGTCATTTCATTATGAAAAAAACAGGATACCGAAAATCAAAAACTTTTATGGAAACCAGTGCAGTGGTTGCAATACCGTGAAGGACCGGGAAATGTAGTTTTTTAACATACCCTTAAAAAAATTAACCATTCAAAATGATAAATTTAAGAAAAAAGGGAAAACAATGTAATTTTGATCGCCTTCCCCGAAGGGGGGCTTCACTCGGACCAAGGGACCTCACCAGTTTAGAAAAGAAGAAACACATTCTCTATAGATGTTTCAAATCGAACAGGATGAGATTGACGATTAATCTCAAGGGGTAATTTTAATCTTAGGTAATAATAATTACCTAAGTTCCTTTTGGAACTTCATTTTCGGGATTCATTTGTATTCATTGTTTATGAATTTTTCCATTCATTTTTCTATTTGTAGCTTATATTTTTGTACCAATTGTAGTGGATATTATGCTTACGTTGTTTTTTGCTATTGTTTCGTAATAAAAGTTTTCTTAACTGTAACGTTTTGTTTTAATGGTATTTTTGTTAACTAAATGAAAGTACACCTAATTGACAAAATAAATGAGAAATAACAGCGAAGAAACTTAATATTATTAATATAACAAGTATGGGGAATAATCGGGTAAGTATGGTGAAAAAGTTGGGATGATCTGGTGCAAAATCAGGTAGCTAAACGTAAATCCTAAAAATAATTTCAGCAAATTAATAATTTTCAAACCACTAGATTTCGAACGTTAGTTGATGTCAACAAAATTAATTTTTTCAAAAAACTGGATTTACAGGAATATTTCAATAGTAACAAAGTGCTGCCCTGAAAAGTTTCGTTTTTCGACTTACCAAGTTATTCACTGTGACCACAGATATTTTTTGTTGCTTAACAATTATTCTCACAATGAAATGTTTAATGTAAAACAAAATCGTATTTGAAAGAATCGCGTATATGTTAAATTTAATCAATTTTCGTGATATTTAAAAATTTTGCTATTAACAATGCTTCACTAGTTGATATACGTAACCTTATTCAGTTTAACAATGTTTGTATTTGATATGAACATTTTGGACTAATTGTTGGTTAAGAAAATATAATACTTGATTCAGACAATGATTTTTCTTTCGGTGTGGAATACAGCCTTAGAATAGTTTTTGTAATCTTCTGGAATATTGGTATCTAAATTTTAAAAGTATATAAAACATATCTGTTCTATCACATGTTTGTAAGGGATAGCCATATCACTTTAAATCAGTTACAAATGATATATGCCTGGTATTTCCGGTAGCAGAACTTTCCTTTGACCGCATGTTACTAAAAAATCGAGCTATTTTTCTTGTGCGTAATTCCACATAAATCTACTTACTTCATGACAATCTAATCATAAATCAGCTCCTAACTGTCCCTATTATTACTGGTCTGTAGATTGTAGAAATGGACTGCTAGGTACTTTAAAAAAGCAACGAAAAATTCAAAATGGCGTCTGTACTACCAACAATTTGATTTGTTTTTCTTACGGGTTTTTTTCTGCTCGTTCTCATGTGCGAACATAAAATTAGCATACATAACTCAACAAGGCCTCAAGGCATAAAAGAAGGCGTTGTCTTCCTGTATGAATGGTGCCTTCGGCAATAGTCTCATGGAACCAAACAAAATGACATAGTTACGGCCCCCTGTATGTCGAGGGGTGAACTCCGATTGCATGTCCAAACCACAAACCGAATACTAAAATTAAAGAAATTTTAACCAAGTCCGGCCCGAGTGGTTCAAGCAGTTATTGTTTTTGTCTTTTATATTATCGTAAAAATGGTGTGATCCAAGCATAACCTTAACACCTTCATCTTATCTACATGAGTGTGTAATTTATTTTTTTCTTTTTTTTTTGAAACATGAAAATATCATTAGAGTAGGTAAATGAGCATAAAGAAGGAGGAGGGAATTTTTAGTTTGAATGACGGGGATTTCCCTTCCGTTCATGGTTCAAAAACGTTCCGCTTGGCTAACAAAAAGATAGAGCAGTCCGCCGCCGCCGCCGTGGGGGCTCTTCTCTACGCTACACAAAAAGTGTCCATTTCGATGTTGTAAAAATGAAAATAAACAAACAAAAAATAAAATAAAGTAAGTAAAGGTATATAAAATGAAAAGTACAATGCCGGTGGGTATGTAATTTGTAAACAGACAAATGAAGAAATGCGATGAAGTTTAATTAAGTGTAATTAGTTTTTATGGTAATCAAGAAGTCACTGGGAGGTGGGTTATTGCACTCCGTTTCCGCCATAGTTTTGAATCAGTTGAAATCCATTCGATTCACCCCGTCGAAAACCATTTCACCCGAACATTGTATCTTTTAGAAACTCGAGTATCACGTAAATTGTTTACTATGAAATTATAATGTTATGACTTGTGGTTATCTCAACACGTAACTCGTTTTGGAAATATTTTCCTAAATGCAGTTTTTTATTTTCATTTTGCGATATTTTTAGTTATCGGCGAGAGTACTCATACTGTGATTAACCCGAATATTGTTTACAATTGTCCAGGAAATGATCACGGGGGTGCATAAGCTAAACGTAGCGATTGCTATACTGCTAAGTACAACCAAATAAAATTCTCAGGTGTTAATCGTTTCGAATATTTGATTTATGTACCGAATATTTGCTTCGGTTGTTATTCAAAATTCTATCAAAAATAAACCGGAATAGGATGCCACCAGTAGGGTTTGTCGTTTTTTTTTCCCCAAGAAAATCGAACTATTACGAATCCTAATTGAGATTTTCGATCGAAATTAGACTGGAATGTAAATTCATCAATATTATTTTTAACTGGATTCGGTTAAAATTTAGTTCAACTGCACTTTGTTGAACAGCACGAACAGTGATTAAGAAAAAAAAAGCAGCCCAGTAGGGAAAGGAAAATCTGATCAGACTTTCAGTCTTCGCCACAGCGATAATCTTGGGAATAAACTCCCTCACCTTGAAGACACTTTGGACTAAGTATAGATAGAACTAAATCCGAATGATATCGATACAGCCGTGTAGTGAATGTGTGTGCCTACCGTAAGTATCTTTAAGACAGTTTGGCTGTGGGGTTCCATTCCGTCCTTTAATTTGTCTCTGGGGTCTTGCAATAAACTCATTTTCACTTTATTGTTCTTGTCCGAATTACGTTTTGTTCTTATCGGTGTTGTGCAGTCCATGAGGTTTTTTTCGCAAATGTAGCAATCTGATAAGTCGATAATTCCTCCTTATAGACTTATGAAATTACTAGATACGATTTACTATGGGCCGTCCCCGTTTATGTAATTGGAATGAAATCGAAAAGAATGAAGACTGGGAGTTTGATAGGTCGTTGATTTTTATCGAAAAATATTATTAAAATTGTTTAGATATATACGTATCACGGTCTTGTGTTGGTCTTGCTTATTATTAAATATACAGAGTTGCAAAGCAGTTTTTATCCAAAATAAGCATTTACTTTATTATTTTAATAATAAAGTATTGTTATCGATTTTTAAAAAAAAAAATTTGCTGAACATTTTTTTTAAACGTTTCATGACTAATAAACACCAAAAAAGGTAAAAAAATGTTCAGTCCGTCTGTCCGCCGTCCTCCGTCCGCCAAAATCGTTTGAGGACTTATAGCTCCCAAACCCTATGACCTATTAAATTGAAATTTTTTTTCTGAATATACTGGGTAGGCCCATTGAAGTGACCAATTTTTGAATGGTGGGGGTGTGAAGAGGGAGGTGGGGAAGCATTTTAAACGAAAAATTTTGGTTTCTAGATCTCAGCAACCGCTTATGTTAGGAGGCTGAAACTTGGAATTTATATAGAGCTTTGATAGTGGATCCATTTGCGAAAAATTGCTGATATGGGCGTAGGGATGTGGGAAATAGTAATGCGTCCGAAGCGCTCGAAAGCCAAGATCGAGACATTCTAAAATCTATATCTCCTAAACGGTTAATGTCACGAAATTAAAACTTAATGAACATCTGTAGGTATACTAGGAGAATAGACCGGAAACAAATTTTTGAGTGGGGGCAGTAGCATGTGGAGATGGGGGTGAAAAACTTTAGATTACGATATCTCACAAACCAATTACACTAGAGAAATAAAATTCGGTTTCTGAATAGAGGTTGACAAATAAAGTTTGCTGAAAGTAACATTTTTTAAGGGGGCGGTAGAGAATGGAAGTGGAAGGGATAAGAATTTATCTGAAAAATCACGTCTCATATCTCAAGAACAGTGTAAGATAGATACTTAAAGTTTTCGCCAGAAGTAGGCCTGAGAGACCCCTAGTAGAAAATAAATTTTTGGGGGTGAGGGTGTAGAGGGTGTAGAGGGTGATAGTGGGGGAAGGTGAAAAGGATGATGTTCCGATTTTTATATCTCGAGAACCTATAACCATCAAATGCTGAAACTTGGTACAGTGAAACTTCTATTACCGGACACCTCCGAAAAGCGGACACCTCCCTATAGAGGACAGTTCTTTATTCCCCAATGAATTAGGTATGGTTTTCTATTGGTTAGCACCTCTCAATAGCGGACCCTCTCTAAAACGGACGCGGACACAAAAAAACCAATATATTACGAGTATTTACAGAATATTATACCTCTAAATAGCGGACAGATTTTTTTTTGATGTAGTCCGTATCTACTTTGAAATGGTTTTGCCTTGCACGATTATTCATTTGTTTCGGATTTTTCCATCGTCGCGAATTTTTGTTCCGGGGATTTTTGCTCGCTTCTTCTTTCTTTTCTTCTCAGTCTATTTGGTTGTTGTTTACTCTGTATTTATCGTATGCTCCCATTAGAACAATGTCGTTTTCACAAATTCCTACATATTTCTTAGTTCTGATGAGATATCGAATTCATTTTTACTTCCTAAGGCTTCGAACATAATCGGAAAAAAGTTGATTTCAGTATTTTTAGATATTCAACTTCAAGATGACGTAATGCTTTCGACATATTTCTTAGGATTGATGAGATATTATAGATTGGTTTTCACTTCCACAGACTTTTTATGTAATCGCCTATAAATGCATTTCCGATTTGATGTAGTGGCCCAGAACCAAATCACGAATACCCCCTAATCACTTAACAACTAATATTATACTACGACTTAGACCTCGTCCCGGATTAAGACCCAATTATGTAATTGTTCTATGTGGCAGCGGCATAAATATTCTAGCGCGACACCATTCTAACCGCTTCCCGAACTTTTTTAGGTTTTCAGTCACATGGTAACCTATACCGCATTAGAATTAAAAACGTTCCAGACTTCTACCAAAAAATAATAAAGTTGCGCCCAGACTGCCAAGTTGCGACTGTTGGCAGATTTTTTAATATATTGTTTGTTTTATTATTATAAATAACTTACGAACCGTTAATGCTACTTAAATCCTTTTTTAAATCGTTGGAGGAAAAATATTTGAAGCCCTTATGCAAGCTCTTCTTTTTTGCATTTAAAAGGATTGTCGACGTGATGCTGTTTTTATAACCGTCCAGAGGTTCGCGGTCATTTATCCAAAAACCGAAAAACCAGGTTGATACAATTTTGTGATCTTTAAACTTAAGGTAATTTTAGCGAAAAATGAAGCTACCGACGTTTAACTAAACTTATTTCTTCACTCGGGTAATTATTTTCATCAGCCAAAACTTTGTCAAAAAAATGTTGATACATAAAACACAAAAAAGCTAATTTTATTTAAATTTGTATCAAAAAAAAATTTTTTTTTTAAAAAGTTTTAGTTCCTAACTTAAATTATGTTATAACGCCAGTAGAAATTTTGCAGCAGTGGTATGGCATATTTTGCGGAACTTGTATAGCTCTATTTTGTTGCCCTTTATTATAAAAAAGAATTGCTAAATTACAAACTGGTTTAGATTAAAGGTAGATTACTACGAATCTGCTAGAGTTAGAGCAATAAATTAGAACTTGTATGGATAAAATAGGCTACATTAAAAACATTATCCTGTTCTACTTATATGCAGCCTTAAGGATTGTAACATATGTACGTAGATGCAAGATTCAAAATAATCCAAGTGCGGGACCGAGAATCTGGAAAGTTTAAAGTGACAAGTAAGTGAAGGGGATCAGAACTCTGGCACTCTCATTCGATTGCCTCGTCTTCATTTCTCGGCCAGAGTATGGAGCCACCATAAAACTGTTTTACATACATATTTCATAGTTTAAACATAAGAAACTGCTTGACAATTTTCAGTAATGGTTTTTTTTCAAACTTTTTCAGCCAGTTACAGCTTAATCAAACCATAGAAGTATGTGCTCACCATTCATATCAATCAATCCATCAATGGTCCCATCAATCACGAGCACAGTTTAATAGGTTCAAGCAATATGTAATGTATGAAGCGCGGGTAGACATACTTGTAGTAGGGCATTACGAAACGCTTGCAAGTCCGTAATGCAGCCTGGTCATTTAGCTCTTTTTCTACGTCTAGATCACTTTTACAAAACCAACAACTTACATACTACCTATATAAGTCCACAATTAATACTATCAGAATATAAAAATTAAAATTGATTTAGATCGCGCACCGATCGTAAAGATTGTCGTCGATCGTTTATCGTAAGAAAATAACTTCGCCAATCCTTTCGAAGACAGCAGGTAGTAAGTAGGTAGTTTCCACAACGATGATCGGAAGCCATATTATTTCGTTTGCAATCAAAATATTTGTATACTTTAGTCGGACAGTTACAAATCTTGACGACTTAAATAGATCGCAACCGATCGAGTTTCTTGCTTCTTTCGATATAATAATGTGATCGATGGATCGACATAAATTAATAATATCGATCTGGTTTTATAAATGCGAACTGATCGTAAACGCGGTGATCGCGTTCTGAAAATGTGGGCAATGATCTTTTCGGATCGCATAAGGATATATAATTGCTTATAAATCGATTTGACATAATAACAAAATGTTTACAGAACGTAAGTCGAAGGTGATCTTATTTTGATCATTACGCAGACCGATCTTCATTATTTTTATTATATTGAATTATGGTCTTGTGGTGTGATCGGTTTACCTTTGTAACGTGTATTTACGAGGACCGCTGAACTGGTACGAATGTCGGCTTTTTTTCTTGCGTTTCTTCTTTTGTTGCACATGCAGCACTTCCTCACTCGATTTGTGCGGTTTTTTTTGTCTGGTTCCATACTACTCGTATACGGCGATGAGTGTGTACCAAAGCAAACTGATCTTTTGGTGATCTTCGAGCTATGTATGTCGATATTGCTTACCTGCTGATTCTCGAAGATTTACCGAAATCGGAGATACCACATGCTGAGATCGGGACGCTACTGTTCTTTTGTTATGGTATCGGGATACTCCTTTTCCGTTGCCTTCGGATCGGTCTGGTCTCGTTTTTATTACCGACAACTGTTGATTTTCATAGCATTTATTATATTGTAACCTGTTTTGACAGTGATCATGCTTCTGTTTGGTCAAACAGGTCGACAGTGTCCGATCGTAAGCGAATATTTTAATTATTTTCATATATACTATTCGATTCGATGTCCGTGTCTCAAGTTACCACGAACGTAATGCAAAATTTTATTTTAATTTACAATTTCATAAATTTTCGTTCATATCTCTAATTGGCAATTTGTAATAATCCGCCAAAGCATAAAATTAATAATTGGCAATTTCTCACCTGACCAATTGCATCGGGGGATAGCGCATCGGGGCGATAGGATCATTACGGCCGTAGACCCGGCAATAAATTGCACTTTTCAATGCAAATATTATAATCAAAATGCATAAATTACTCGTTAATGAGCGAAATGGCATTTTGCTACCAACCCACAATCTGACTTTATATCTGTGCCAATTCTTTCTGGTTTTTGATATGGTCCTGAACGAGGACTCCATATACCCGATCAGACCCATTTCTGTATCTTTCCCAGCAGTTCCTAACGACCACATGTGAGCGTCTTCCTTAAGTCTTCAGGTTGCATGGTACATTTGCATTTTATGAGAAACGATACGATTGGCAATGAAAAAAAAATTAAAAATGAAAAAAAATAAGACGAAATATTTCACTGAATAAATACGGGAATCGGTTATGGGCTAAAAAATTGAATAAATAAAAACGAACACTTTGAATCCAGGAGGAGTAAGACGACCACGAACTAAAGGTGGACAAGATAACAAGGTATTGACCGATGCCAAATAATTCATATGTGATGCCTACTCTTGAACGTAGGCACAGGACGAGCTTCGGTAGATATTTCCTCTGTCCAGTCACTCGCCATTGACGATATGTCGCGAATCTTGGGCCACTTTCAGAAAACTTGTTTTTCAACATTTTCGATAAGCCAAATTAAAAACGAAAAAAACCAATCTATATATAATAATAATGTGAGGTAAAAATTTATTCATGCCTTATGCCGAAACAATAAAAATAAAATATTTAATAAAATGGCTCATTATTTATTTTAAGCGTTGTGTTTCATAGGATTTAATTGAAAAAAAAAGCAAGAAATGGAATGAATTTCAATATTTTAGCATATTAAGTTATTAGTTTACGATAATATTGAGATAACAAAACTATAATTTTATGTGAAACGTTCTTGTTTTCAAATCAGCCGTACATTTTTCAAGTTATTTCGGTTTGTTTGGACTTAACTTTATTATTCTACTGGCCAAAGTTTGGGATGCGATCGTAAAGAAATGAAGCGATGGGGTATAAAAATGTCCCCGAAGTGTGAATAAAGCGAGAGTTGGTTGCTACGTTTATACCTTTGTACTTTTATAAGTCATTACGTAAATGACAATCATCTCACGAGGAGGCATTTCCAAAACATGCTGAGCATCTTCATAACCTTAAAAACTTAAAAGGAAATAGGTTAGCTTTTTCACGACATATAACGATACATATTCATATCATCATCAATGGCGCGACAGCTTAAGTCGGGACCTGGCTTCCTGTAGCTTTCTGGACAGTGGTCTTTTTTTTCCGGTGATGCGTTGTCGGCGTCTCGCCCAACCCCCGACTTGGAGGGCCAGTCCTACTTATTTATTACACCCCGGTAAAAAAAGGGTTGGAGTTCTCCCAGCTATGCTGTGAGTCCAACTATGTCAGACTTTTTGCCTACTTCCTGAGACGCACAGGTGTTACTGGCCATCCAGGTTAACTCCATGTTCCCTCGCTCTTTCTCAACCAGGCTTGGGACCGGCTATGGCGGAGTTCATATCTATCACATAATTTCCAAAGTACTGCTGTTTGTAACCTCGACTGCTCCTCACTTAAAATTTCCAATTTTTTTTACTGCAAAATTTGTAGTTACATAGCTACACAGTTAAAACATTTTACTACACTCAGAGTAGGCAATTTAGTGCCTACTCTGAAAGCAGTAAAATTACTATTGTCAAATTTCTTTACGCACTCTTGTGATTTTTACTACTTACGCTGAAACACATCACTATTAATGCGGAAATTCAGACAAAAGTGTGGAAATTAATCGCTAAAAATGTGTAAATTTACTGCTGGTGTGGAGAGCCAAAATTTAACAATGCTTAAAATTACAAACGGTGTGGGAAAACTAATATGTACTACAAAAATGTGTGATGTTATTATTATTATTAATTTATTGATAATATAAATGAATAAACTTCAAGCGAATAACCGGCAGATGAAATCTCAGACATATTTTGAAGGGCAAAGGACACAGCAATCGACAATTGGAAAAATTCAATGAGATGATAATTGGGAAAAAACCAGGATATTGGTCAAAATGGGTAGAAAGTATAAAACACTATACATGTTTATTATATGAATTTAATTTATTTGTTTTAAAGCCACAAACTTCACACACTATAAATATTATTTTCTTTTTAAATTTGAAATCATGCCTTAAGCCTAGTACCTACTAACTAGAAGCGAAAACGAAATTTTCTGTCAAATCACATACAAAATTCACTAACAATTTGCGCTCGAACGAAAAATTTGTATGGAAAATTTCGTTTCGCTTCTAGTTAGTACTGGGCTTTACACAAAACCACGAAACTAGTGAATTAAACAACGAAGCTGTCAAGTTATTACATATCACAAAAAACTACCCATGAAGTATTAAAATTACATGCAAAATGCGTAATTTTATACACAATGACAAATTACTACGCATAGAGAGCATACAAAATATGTAATTTTATACACAATGATCAATTTTACACATTAAATGTGGAATATTTCATGCGGTGTTGCTATATTGCTTCCCAGTCAGGAAACTCTTGAATTAAATGTGTAAAAATACAAAGTTTTAAGAATTACTATCAATATTGTTAAAGTTAATGAAAATTTTGTAAATTTACTACATTAATGCGAAATATTTTACTGCTTTAAGGGCATTTATTTTCACGAAATTTTTGCATGCATGTTGTAGCAATATTAATTTCTAACATGTAAAAATTTTCATTTTTCAGATACAAAAATCCATATTCGGCCCCCCTCCCCCCTTACTCTCTATTATTGTGAATGAACAGTAAATTACAATAATTAAATTATCTAAGGAAAATTAATAAAAGTAAGACAATTACTCTCAAAAAGAAATAATTTCTATTTTGTTATATTGTCAAGCAATGTATACTGATATTATGGTGAATAAATAAGTTTGGAACACAAAGACATGGTTATTGTGGTCAAACCGAAAAATCCTAAGCATAAAAAAATTCAATGTTGCTTAGGCAACTCTTCCACTTAACCACTCATTTGTTAATCCGTCGAGCCGGATATGAATCAGAGACCTGCGGAAGCTAGAAATGGTGAATAATAAATTTATAGTGAATTTTGAGTTCAACAATAATTGAGCCATATTTAATTGGAAATTTTTGGAATTGGTGGAATACAGGTGGAGGCAATAGCCACCTTGTTGCCCCAACTAAGGGCGCCTTTGTCGGCAACTCGGTAGCACGGGAAAAATACACTTCAACAATGACAAAGCAGGATATCATTGTGTTTATTTCTCTTGTTTTTTGATACTGTGAAAGATTTTTCCAAAATAGCATACGAAATTTTCTTCTATTCGCCTTTGAAGGCATGTAGCTTACAAACCCTTCGAGAAATCAAGCTGAAATTTGTTTGGTGGGTGGATTGGGCTTACCTCTGCCAAAAATGGTCGACAGGGTGAACTGTGCGGCACGTGTGCCTGGTGAGATGAGAAATCGAGATGTTTCAAAATCCGTATATCCTGAACAGTTCATGCAACAAAGTTGAAACTTAGTAGTTGATTGTAAGTTTACTGTCGACGTATTTCCATTAGAAATAAAATTGTATTCATGAATGGTATTTTCCAGGCTGGACGGTGAAACACTTTTGATTGCCAATTTTTTCTTGCAAACTACTTGTTTGGGAAAGATGAAATTTTTTTTATATACGGAGATGGACAAGTGAAATCAGCTGACTATACAATTTTTGAATGGGGCATTGGAGTACAATTTTTAAAGAGAATAACTACCCATTCCTAAAAACAATTTGAGATGAGATCTTGGCCTTTATACCGCCCAGTAATAAAATTTGGTTATAGGTGAAAGTGGTGGAGGATGTAAAGGAAAATATTCAAATTTTTATACTTTAGAAAACTAGTAAGGCTAAAAATTGATATTGGTGTTGACTGTGTTATCGGTGTATGGAGGAGTGTTTTTTTTCATCACGTGAACGGCTTATACTAGAAAACTAAAAAAAGTATAACAACATTCAGATATCCCTTAGCATACGTAGATTAGGTAAAGCAACGGTAGGTGAAAAATCGGTGTATATATTATATCTTCACGAATTTCTTCATATCATCTCTTAGTCGTGGTGAAATACAGTATTGATACGACATTGAAATAGTTTCAATAATTGTTCTGAGAATTTTCCAATGTCAACCCCATAAGGACATATAAGGCAATTGCATACGTTATCATAAATTCCACCTTATCACAACAATTTCTTAGATATTATCTCTTTGATCTGTGGGTTTTCCAACCAGGGCGGAATGGAAGAATGGTTCAGTTATACACGAATTCGACACAGTCATATACACTGACGGTTCAAAGATGAACTGCAGAGTCGAAGCGGGAGTTTTCTTAGACACACACTATGTCCCAAAGTCTTACCACTTACCGCACTATGCCAGGCGGAGATACTGGGGATCCGGGAGGCCTGTCAGACTTTGCAGCAAGATGCTACGGCAAAGCGAAATGTTGTAATCCTCACTGACAGCAATGGCGCAATTCGGCTACCACCTACTCTAAACTCATCGAACAGTGCTAAGAGGAGCTAGCCTACTTAGGAAGTCAAGTCAAAGTTACTCTGCTTTGGGTCCCAGGATACAGCATGATAGAGGGTAACGAGCGGGTAACGAGCGGTCAGGGCTCTCTTATAGAATCAGTTCAGATCCCACTAGGGACTGTCAAAGGCCAAATATCCACCCACTTTCTCACAAAGGCCAACTCCAGATAGAGAGGATTGACCAACTGCGTCATATCTAGGAAGATATGGCCATCCTACTGCCAGAGCAGAACAGATGAACTCTTGAGTAGGAGCCGTGTGGATGTCTCCAGAGTCACGGCAGTCAGCACGGGACACTGGCCGATCGGTGACCACGCGGCCAGACTAGGTATTACCTTTAACGTCAATTGACGCAGCTATGGGGATACAAACAAGAAGGAAACCGTTACCCACCTGCTATGCGAGTGTCCAGCTCTAGCTAGAGCCAGACTTCGCGCACTAGGCAAACCCTTCCCTTGATGAGATCTCGAAAAATAAGATTGGAGAACTGATTACCTTCTTGAACAGCTCTGGATGGATATGATAAACCATTCAAGCCCTAGGTCTCTGTAAAACTATATACCTACTTCATAAGCCCTCAACGACCAGGTTAAACGAGTTGTGGTATCAAAACGGCACTTCCTGTGCTAATTGGACCCTGTTTTCGGCAGACGGGCCACCACGAAAACCAACCAACCAACCATCTCTTTGATCAGATAAGATATCTCGAATTGCACTGGCTTTTAGTTTACGAAACCTGCGTTAGACTACCCTCGAATCTCATAAAATACTCAAAACCAAAACAGACCATTAGACCGCAAAAAAACCGATTTCAGCACGTTTCGAATTCCAACCGTTAAAAGTGTGTAAAATGGTTGTATTCGTTTTCACGAATTTCGCGAAATCTCTTAGGTCGAGTAGATATGTAATTGACTTTTAATTCCAAATACTTTTCCTATAGTGGGCTAAAATTAAATTTCAGATTTTTTTTTGCTATTCAATCTCTAAGAAGATGTAAAAGATGGAATCATCCACAGATAAAAAGACATATATGCATACGTTTTCGCCACCCTTGGCGTCAGAGGAGTTTCTTGTGTGAAACGCCAATACGAAAATCGCAACTGGGATCGATCGCTGCCCTAGCTACTATATTGAGGATATGACAGTTGAGAAGCTGTGTTGGACTAGGTCCGAAGGAGCTGTTTCATCGTCGAGTTGCATTGAATCATCAGAGGGTGCATCATGCAGTTATCCAAAGCACCCTTACAGCTGCGTTATCGAGGATTCTTTCGTGTGTGCGATATTGAAAACATGGCATATTTCAATTTCACCTCTTTGTGTTGAAATAAAAAAAGGATTTTGTTATAACTTTATGTTTGCAAAAGCTTAAAATCAGTACTGTGCCAGTACTGGTAAGGATTGAAAGTGGAATGCTTTTTAATAAGATACTCGGTGCTGTATTTAGATGTATAATAGTGTCGAGTTCGAGATTTTTATATGGTCTTAAAATTGAAAAAATAATATAAAGTGTGAGGTATTCAAAAAAGCTGCACACATATGTAGTAAGAAATGAATAGTGAAAAAAATAAAAAGTCAGTAGTATTTAGGTAAAGTTTCGTGTTTAAAATATTAAGATTCAGTACGGAGAGAGTACTGGCATTTGATAGTAAATCAATTCTTGATAACAGAACTCAGTCAGTACTTAAAATGTTTCATTAGAACTCTGCAGGTTTTTGTATTGGACTGGGAAAAGAATTCAGTTCGAGTTCCGTTGGAGTACCGATTTGTTGTGCATGTATGCCGCCAAATTTGCGCCCAACCTACTAGACATAAAATAAATAACTCTTATTACCACCAACAAGGTGATAATAACTTCACATATTAAACCCAACAATCATTCAATAACTCGAAAGAATAACGTGTTCGAAAATATCCTCACAGCAGCCATAACACATTGCTACCTTACACAGCACCTTTTCCTTTATTCGGTCTTTAAGATCCGCCCGTTCGGACGGCCACGCGGGATTCACAAAAGTCCACCTCCTGCTGTGATAATCAGTCGATCAAAATGATCGTGGCTAATCGCAGTATTACGATCGGTGATATGGAAATTAGCGTGCGTTCCAAACATAAATTTCGGTCAATGATATTTTGAAATGTTCATTATACGAGTATTTGCTTAACCGAAAATAATCCGGGGGTTCCCAAAATATCTTCCTTTTTCGAGTGCATGGTCAACGCTTTCAAGCCGATTAATAGTGAAATTATCGCGAGAAAAAAAAATTCTTTTCATGTCGTAAATTTTTCTTCCCGAAATGAAAATGTGAGAAATTTCACGGGCTGTCACCTCACGAAGGTGTGTGCACCGAGAGATCTGTTTTTTTTTTTAATAATAGCGCGGACTTGTATCGTGCTTGACCCACCCATGAAGAAGACGCTCTCCGGTAAGACGGTCGATTTTTTCGGTCGAGACGGCGAGATCTCGATTAAAATGGTCTTGTAATATGCGAATTATCACTCAGTTGCCGGTCTAATGGTTTGTTTTGGTTTCGAGCATTTTATGAGATTCGAGGGGGGTCCAACGCAGGTTTCGATTGACCAATCGGCGGATTGTTGGCTGCCCGTTGGGCAGATGGCTGAACCGTTTCCCGCGATTATTACCCATTGTCTAAATGGCCAGGATTTATTTGAATCGTATGGTAATTGAAATATGGCGGGAGTTAATTCGAGTTTTATGGGCTTTTTTTAATTTATGTTTTGTGTATGCGGAGAGAAAGCGGTAGGTTCCGGTCCAATTGTGGGTCCAAACTCAGTGGAAACAAACATGAAATTTGATTTCGAAACAACCAACAGTACTACGGCCGAATTCAAATCGAAAACACTTCAAAAGAAAGTTAAACAAGTCGGTAACAAGAAGCGAACACATGTTTAACACTGACTAAGAGTAAATCTACACAATGCACAAGTTTTTATGTCCTTTGATTTTTTCGAGACATCAGACGACACCTTACCATCTTCAAGCCAGAAGGCGAGAATTCAGCAGACGAAGAATAATTTCGCATTGGTGGTTTAGTCGTTTGTTCTGTACGTCTTCAAGCAGTTCTTTTCCTTATTTGCACTCGCTTCGAGTGTGTGGACAATCTTTCCGACGAGTTTTAAGCCCAGCTGGAGATGATATTACTATGTACGTTTGTCGTCTGGAAGGTGGAAGTGGCATAGTAGTAAGGTACTCGTATCTTACCGCCTAAATAAACGGCATCTACAACTCTTTGATATACATATCCATAACGTGGAAGATAGTTAAAGTTAAAGGCTGTTTCAGAGGTGTTGGGCTCTGTGTCGGATGCTACTATGGTGGCTGGTGGACCTGGACCTGGACCTGGACCCATCGATTGCATGTGAATAGTCGGCCCCTGCTGGCGTGTTATATTATTTATTTGGCGTGAATTGGAAACACAATAATAAACAATACTTGAAACAACATCTCTTTATGCTGTTTAACACAATTGGACAATTGTTGTCAGATCGGATGTTAACAGAAGCTAGCGGGCAGTGTAATTTTTTGTTGTTGTTAATGCTATTGAATATTTGAATGTTGCAATGTAATCGCAGCTATTTGGTAGTTTCAAATAATAGCTTTTGTAAAAAATAAATTTGACTAAAAAGGAAATTTAGTTTTATTCTGAACATCTCTCAACTTTCTCTAAAAAGTTGTTAAGATTTTGCGATTTTCAGGGTTTCATCATAATTTTTCATAGTTGTAAATCTATTATACTGTATGCCACGCGGTCAAATATTTGACTATTTTCCCTGTCAAATGTTGTCAGATAGTGTAATGGTCAAATGCTGTTTGACAAAATGTTTCATTTGACCGTCTGACAACATTTGACAATCAATCTGACCACATTTGTCCGTTTGCGATTTTTGGAAAAACAATTGCGTCATATGGGTCAAAAAGGACGTGTCATTCGTGAATAAATAATTTTTTGTGGCGATCGGTGAAATAAATAATTGGTTTAAACTACTTCTGTCTTTCCTCCAGTAAATACTACATCATAATTACTGCATAGCGCTTTTTTTTGTTAATTTTTAATAACTGCATTAACAACGACAAACATTAAAACAATAGCTTTTCTTATTACACTCCTATTTTTTGTTGAATCCACTTACGTCTCGGTAATTAATCTGAACGGAGTTGTAAACACCAGAATTTGGTGCTCGAAGTGGCATACTGAGTAATATATACACCAATATTTAGGTTAGTTAGGACCGTGACACATTAAAAGCAGAAAGCAGCTGCAGAAGCAGAATTTATTTAGAAAGCACAGGATCATATGGCATCTGTTTAAATGACAGCAGCGGCAGAAGCAGAGACGAAAACAGTGCTGCTTTTTCGTTCTAAATTCTAAAATTCTGCTTCTGCTTCAGTACTGCCAACGTAAATCCTTTATGAATTGGGAATGTTGTCTGCAATGGAAATGTTAAAGGTGTCACAATTTTGTCCATATACTCAAATTTAATGATCATTTTAAGCTGAAAGCTCAGAAAAATTAACGGAATCAAAACTGCTGTTTCTGCCGCTGCTTTCTGCTTTTAATGTGTCACGGCCTTTATATCTGACCTGATGGCGTTTGACCGTTTGACACGAGGTGCCAAATGTGTCTGATAGTGTAATATCGCAATCGGGCAGAGTGTCTAATGGACATTTGACATCTAATTCGGTCAAATTTGTATGGTTAAATATTTGACCGCGTGTCATACAGTGTAATACAAGCTTAACGCTGAAAGAAATCCTAATGCTGGTGCCATACCTGGCGTCTAACGTATCGCGCTACATTTAAAACGGGCTTTATTAATGGCGTTAGACGTTAGGAGATACTCGATTGGCAATCATTTTGACCCATTAAATTGCACAACGTATTACTTAACGAGTTTATATGTTTTGATTATTTTTCTCGCGTTAGTTAAAGCCGATGTTGCTTCATCAGAAGCAGATTTATGAAGAATTGGGGATTGATGGTTTTGTCTCAATCCCGTTTTTGTCTCATGCACGAGCAACTTAATGCCAGTATAATTTAATCTTGTCACTTACATCAAAAAAAAATCTGCCAAACAGTCTGGGCGCAACTTTATTATTTTTTCGGTAGAAGTTTGGAGCCAGTTTAATTCTGAGATGCGGTGTAGGTTACTATGTGACTGAAAACCTAAAAAAAGTTCGGGAAGCGGTTAGAATCAGGTCGCGCTAGAATACTTACGCCGCTGCCACATATAACATATGAATTACATAATTGGTTCATACTCCAGGACGAGGTCTAGTCCTAGTATAATATCAGTTCTTACGCCATTAGAAGGTTTTTCGTGATTTGGATTTGGGCCATTTCATGAAATCGGAAATGCGTTTGTGGGCGATTATATAAAAAGTCTGTGGAGGTGCAAATCAATCTAGTATCTCATCAATCCTGAGAAATATGTCGAAAGCCTTACGTCCTATTGGAGTTGAATAGCAAAATCCTGAAATCAACTTTTGACGATTATGTAAGAAGCCTAAATGTAGTAAAAATTAACTCGATATCTCATTAGAACTAAGAAATATGTAAGAATTTGTGAAAACATATGCAATCCCCTTGCACCCACTTTGGGGTTGAATATTAAAAAATCCTGAAATGGGTTTGTAGATATATATAAAGAAAGCTAGAGGAAGTAAAAACCAATCCGATGTCTTATCACTTCTAAGAGATATGACGGAATTCGTGAAAACGTGTTCAACCCGTTTTTACCCTCTTAGGGGTTGAAAAAGGAAAAACCTTGAAAACAAGTTTTTGGTGATTATTAAATAAGCCCGTGGAAGTGAAAAGTTATACGATATCTAATCAGACCTGAGGGATACGGCTGAATTCGTGAAAATGTATACATCCCCTTTACACCACCTTGGGGGTCGAATTTCAAAAAATCCTGAAAACACTTTTCAGCTATTTATATGAAGAACCCGTACAAAAAAAATTAATTCAATATTTGGAAAGACCTAATAGACATGACGAAAATCGTAAAAATATATGCATTCCATTTTCACTGATAATTTTTTTTGCCCTACTTCAAAACTCCAATGGATATTTGAATTTTTTTTAACAGAATTACTTTTCTAGTTGATTTACATATAAATACCGAGTTTCAACTTTCTAGCATAAGCCGTTCTACAGTTAGGAAAAACACCCCCCACCCCCGTACCATACTACCCCCATACAAAATTATATTTTTCCAATATGCTACTACCATAGCTCTATCTAAATACTAAGTTTCAGCTTTATATCGTTGTAAATTGGTGCTTATTAGTCATAAAAAGTATAAAAACAAATTTTCAGGGTAGGAAATTTTTTTTTTTAAAAATCGATAACAATACTTTATTATTAAAATAATAAAGTAATTGGTACAAAATCTTAAATTTAGAAGAAAATAAAAATTAGTTCGCTGTGCTCAATTCTCGTCTTACACTATTGTCTTGTCTAGTATCAATTGCTCATATTCTAAAGATGCCACACGGAAAAGGTAGACACTTTCACACGGAAGAATATTACATGATTTTTCACTTTTGCCAACTCTTCAAAAGGCATGCCTTGAAAAATTTAAAAAAATTAAATTCCCAAAAAAAAAACAAATCTAATAGTACAAACAATTGTACAAACTCCCAAATATTTTTCGCTTAAATAGGTAAAAAGAAAAAAATCGTATTACTTCATATTTTTTTTTAAGCATTACTTTATTATTTTTAAATAATGAAGTATTGTTCTCCACCTGAAAATTCACAATCACTTCCAGAAGACTCGAAAAAAACGAGAAAAGTCCGTCTCTCCGCCGTATTGTGTACACTCTTATTGCTATTAAGTTCAAATTTCACTTTATTATTTTTTTTATATTTTAATAATATTTATTTAATAGATAATAAAGTATTGTGATCGATCTGAAATTAAAAAATATTGCTCCCCCGAAATTTTGTATTTTCACGTTTTTGGACTAGTAAAAAAAAATGTCTGTCTGTCCGCCGTAGACGCACGTACGAAAAAGCGTACGAAGGCGCGTATCTCACAAATCCGTTGAGATATTAAGTTAAGTTAATTCCGTGAAACCTTACAAGTGGCACTTTCAGGAGGGTTGAAGTTGTAAGGGAGGAGGTGGGCGATTATTTTAGACCAAAAATATTAGGTTCTAGGTCTCAGGAACATCTTTTAGTAGGGAGCTGACACTTAAAACTTATGTAGAACTATGATAGTAAAGAAACTTGTGAAAAAATGGTCGATATGGGTTTATGGGTGTGCGAGTGTGATTGGGGAGAAAAACAATAAGTCTGGAACTCTCGAAAGCTGGGATAGAGACGTTCTAAAATTCATATCTCCTAAACGGTTGATTTCAGAAGGTTAAAAGTTTGTAATTATTTTAAGGCATACTAGGTGCCTAGTCAAGGACTAAAATTTTTAAGGGAGGAGGTGAGTTTTGTAATAGTGGGATGGGAGTTAAAAGCTTTGGACTACAATATCTAACAAACACTTGTACCAGAAAGGTAAAATTTGATTTTTGAATATAGGATTGCAAGTGCGGTCTATTTAATGTATTATACAAAATTTTAAAGGGAGAGGTAGAACACTGCGGGTATAGCAATTGTTTTAAACAAAATATTTTTTGACCTCAAGAATCGTTCCAGATATGATCATGAAAATTTTACAGGAGCTAGGACCAGTAGATTATTAGCAGAGAAAAATTTGGTAGTTGGTTGTATGAGGTGATGGCGGGAGGGTGTGGTAAGTATAAATTCTAAGAGAGTATATAGTCAATAAAATTTCCTAGAAAAATTAAAAAATAACCAGGAGGCTTTTTGAAACGTTATTTTTTAGGTTATTAGTCGCACAGTAACCCAAAATCTCAAAAAATTATAAAGTTGCTCCCAGACTGTTGGCAAATTTTTTTTAATGGATAGATTGGGCGGATCACTCTCAGTGGTCATCTTCCATGTGATAGTGTGAGAAGGAAGGTTGGTTGCACGTTTTAGACGAACAAATGTGGTTTCTGTATCCTGCCTAATGTAGGAAGTTGAAACTTGCAATTTATGTGGATTCATTTGCAAAGAAAATGGTCAACATAGGTAGAATAGAGGCGCTTCAAAGGAAGGAAAGAATAATTAGACCGAATTATTCAATTCACGAACAGTTCATATCACAAAAAAAATACTTTATTATTAAAAACAATAAAGTAAAATGGTCGGTGAAAGTGTGTCGATATTGTTGCGAGCTTGGGGTTTACGGGATTTCAAGTAAAAATACAATTCTATGAAATTTATAAAGTAATAAATCGATATATAACAAACAGTATACTGTTTTACGACTTTCACCGCGTCCTGCACTATGACCCAATATCATAATTGGTGTTTTAAGGATGTTAGTAGTGTTGGTAGTAGTACTGTCGCATTTTAATTTTAGCTGCTTCTCAGACTTTGTCTCGATAATAACAAGGTTGTGCCCAGAAGTTTTTTTAAATTTTTTAATTTTATACGCATGATCAAACAGTGTAATAGTTCCGGAAACCAGGCAAAAAAAAGGTTAAAAATATAGTCGATATTTAATTGCATTACCCTAGGCAACCAATTTCATTTTTAGACGGGTATGTTTTTATTAGGGTTTTTGAGCCCTGATTACGATGCCATCAGTGAAATTTCCTGATGGAAACATTCGTCATATTTATCACTAGGTCAAATCTTTTAATTCTGCCGGCTGTGATTGATGTTTTGGAACACTGGTTTTCAAATCAGGATCTGTTGATGCACAACATCAACCAGAGCCAGGGGCTCTGGAATCGATAAATCGTTTGGTCACTTTCAAAGTCCCGAAGCAATAGTACTGCAACATACATCCGAAGCACAGGTTTTGTCTGACCATCCAAGATTAAAATTGTACTCTTCTTGTATCAATCTAGTGTACGAGCGTTTTTGAAACCTTTTTTCACAAATCAAAAGATATGATTTCAGATTAAAAATGGATTTCGTTAATAAGATTAACCCATGAACGAAGCGCTGTTTAACTCTCTACCGCGAAAACTCCTTACTGAGTGTACTATCACGAATCTACAAAACTTGGAACTAAAAAATAGTTTTCATACCTTTTTTCGTTTTTAGCGTATGAAAATTATTTAAAAAACTTGATGTAATTTCAAAACCTTTTTGACTGCTGCCAGGTGTTGTTTATGACCTTCGATTATGGTTACGGTCCTCAGGTACATCCTTAAAACTAAAAAAAAAAACTTATTTCGAAATATAGTTAAATTTTTGACTATGAATATCCTTGTAATAGGTCCTCTCAATTGTTCGTATTCTGTCTATTTCATACACAAACCTCAATCGAAAAATTCATTAATATTTCGGTGGAAATATAATCCAGGCCTATAATGTCTGTTGTATACATACCACCTATAACGCCACCTGTAACCATAATTTAAACTGTCGCTAGCAGATCCCTTTTCTGTAATTGGGAAAAAGTATAAAAAAAAGTTGAAATGTAATTTCATGTCAATTGTATTTCGATTTACTCCCCCGATATTGACTCCATCCCTAACAATAAACGAATAGACCTGTACAACTTCCTCAGGCACAATTGGGGTTGACTTGTTTATAATTTCACACTAACTACCCCCGACAGATGCCACTTGTCTGCCCTGTGCGATTTTTTACCGTATATTTTGTTGCATATCCCGTCATTTCTTCCTTAAATCATCTGGGACGTACCCAATTTAGGGTAAGTAGACTCAGCTGGATTCGATTCAAGTGCAGAATAGCCCGAAGCGATTCAGTTACCCACCCTCTGAGTTAGATTGGGTCTGGCCGCATTACAACAATTTTTTTTTATAGTTTGGTCTATGCGCCAATGGGCTCTTTTCAAAAGTGTACTTTTTTCGTCTTCAAAATAAATCTGAAATTTATTATTATCGTTCGCATGAGATAGTTTTTCTACCGTCATACGTGGGTATAAGCCTTCTGATTCTTCTATCCGTTCATCGAAGCAAGTCTTTTCCCTTAACGTCTTCTTTCCTCCGTTCGAGGTCACTGTCAGCCAGTGCTACCTGAAGACATTTTTATCGAACTCTTTTTTTCCAGTACAATGGACTTGAGTTACAATCTTACTAATTGGCTGACTGCAACATAAACAAATGTGCCTGGGATATCAACCGCCACTATAATGTCGACGATTTAAAATCGAACTAACCCGTAGTATGCAACAAAACCGAAACAAACCTAGTCTCGACCGTATGCAAATGAATTTCTTACATCAGGAAAAGAGGTAAAAACCATCCGTGGTTATGGCCTGAAGATTTTTGCCAAGAAAATTCTGATACTCCTTGTGGATATGAGAAAAGGAGTAAAATTTCGCAAGTAAAAAAAAAAGAAAGAAACGTAAAAAATATCACTAAAAACGAATGTTGTACGTAATATAATATAGTCAATGGCTTTTGTTCAAGTTCTGCTTTGATGGAATAAGGATATTGTTTGGACGGTATAACGTTGGCTAATGATTTGCATATATTTCGAAATTTAATACGTCTAGAGTCGATACTCCCCCGCAATGGAGATATTTTGTAAGAAAGCAGGTGGATATGAATTATTCGTTGGCTTTCAAGCAATCAATTAATGTCCCAATTGAATTTACCTTGTTTGCGTTCGTTAAATTGACTTAATACTTCAGGAACTGGAAATTATTTGCATTATTTGCATCTTATGGCAATTTTTAGAGCAATTTGTTTTTTAAATAATGAATAAGCTCGTAATAAATCTATGCCATAAATAAACAGCAAATATCAGGTTACCCTAAAAACAAGAACAATATTTATACAGCTTTACTTTTCATGGAGCTTTGACGAACAAACATATAAATAAACATAGTTTTTTTGTTGATTTTTTTCTCTGGATCCATAAGTTCGTTTCTATTCTCTATAATACTTTCGCGTTAATAACATTGATAAAAAATAAATAAATATCTTCTTGTCTTGATAACTATCAAATTAAATCTCTGACTTGCTTGTACCAATCGTAGAGATATAAATACTGGAGATTACAAGACGCTGTTTTTGTATGAAGCACTTTGAAGCATTTGAAGCAAAATTGAACGTTTTTGTACGGAGCGTTTGATGCCAGGTAGCAGTGAAATGCAAATAGCAGCCTAGTATTCAAATTTTTGGCGTTTTTTGTGTTCAAGACCGGAGTATAACATAAATGTGAGTAAGATGCTAATAGTAGCATAGTGTTTATTGCCGGTCCTTTGCGAGGAATCGTCCGGCTTCAAAACAGTCGCTGCTCGTCATCTGCAGTACATATATCTCCATGGTACCAATCTACCAGCTACCAATCTCGATAGAAACTACTCCCAGTGGTAAGGGCAAATAAGTAGCCCAATGAATTGGAAATATATACTACACAGTAAAAATTGTTTACTACTCTTAGAGTAGGTAATTTAGTGCTTACTCTGAGAGCAGTAAAATTACTATTGTCAAATTTAATTATGCGCTCCTGTGATTTTTACCATTAATGCGAATAATCACACACAAGTGTGGAAATCAATCGCTAAAAATGTGAGTAAAATTACACACGGTGTGGAAAAAGTAATATGTACTACAAAAATGTGACATATTTATGTTTGCTTATTATTATTATTAATTTATTGATAATATAAATGAATAAGCTTCAAGCAAATGATCGGCAGATGAATTCCCAGACATATTTTGAAGGGCAAAAGACACAGCAATCGACATTTGGAAAAATTCATGATTATAGGTCAAAAAGGGAAGAAAGTATAAAACACTATACATGTTTATTACATAAATTTAATTTACCTATTTGTTTTAAAGCCACAAACTTCACACACTATAAATATTATTTTCTTTTTAAATGTTAAATCATGCCTTACACAAAACCACGAAACAAGTGAATTAAACAACGAAGCGGTCATATCACAAAAAACAAATTACTGCGATTGAAGTATCAAAATTACATGCAAAATGCGTAATTTTATACACAATCACAAATTACTACGGATAGAGTATCAAAACTACATACAAAATGAGTACACAATGATCAATTTTACACATTAAATGTGGAAAATTTCATGCGGTGTAACAATATTACTACCCAGTCAGTTAATTT
Organism: Beris morrisii; assembly: GCA_951812415.1. Taxonomy (NCBI): domain Eukaryota; kingdom Metazoa; phylum Arthropoda; class Insecta; order Diptera; family Stratiomyidae; genus Beris; species Beris morrisii. Next base: position 26,573,016 of record OX638311.1, read on the forward strand.
ATGATTTAAATGTGTAGAAATATGCTGTTTTAAGAATTACTCTCAATTTTGTTAAATTTAATGAAAATTTGTAAATTTACTACATCAATGCGTAATATTTTACTGCTTTAAGGATAGTAATTCTCACAAAATTGTTTACTGTGTAGTCTAAATGGCATAACATTTACATTTATCGAAACGACGACATCCAGACTCGAACTTCAACAGAACTTCCAAATTCGCATAATTCCATTATTAGAGAAACTTTTCATACAAAAATTTAATAAAAGTATAAATATCGAAAAATCCTAAAATCGATTTTTAGCTTACTATATTTTAATCCCGTTGAAATAAAATATAATTTGACATATCGTCAGACCTAGGCATATAGTGAAATCTTTGGAAACTTGGTTGAATATCGAAAAATCCTGTAACTAATTTTTCGGCATTTTTATTCGAATATGATTTGAAATAAATAAAATAAAATCAAAAAATCACCAAAACAAATTCATCTGCGACTCGAAATTAACTCTATTGATGTACGTACTGTACATCCACGTATGAATCTTTATTACGATTAAAAAATTATTCATCGAATCTTCACAAAACGGTAATAAATTCGGAATGTACTTAAAGTCAGTACTCCGAATTGTTCTATAAGGGGACATACCTTAGTTTCCTAATACTGAATTTAAAAGGAGACGCTATATGAGTACTCCTCGAAAAATAGCAGATTTAGTGCAAATCTAGCATGTCTTTCAAAAGTAGTTAGTACTTAACATTGGTTAAAATACGTTACTGAGAAGAAGAGGGTATTACCGGTACTAGCTTTCATATAAATGTCATGAAATTTTATCATTGTTAAGCTAGAGAGGTAAGAAATTATCTCATTACTTTTACTTAATACTTTTACATGAGACAAAAATGTAAGTTAAAATATCTCAACTCATTTGAGTACCTCAGATTAAAATAAACTGCAAAATCGAGGATAAAGGCCTTAATTATTTTGTAATATCTCCAAGAGATACATTTCTTTCCACTAATACAAAAAAGGACACACTATTTCTGTGTTCTTCCTTTTCTTAAGCCCAACAAAAATTTATTCGTTCAGTATTTTATATAATCGCATAATCTTATGATGTCTATTGTAACTGCGATTTTTTTTTTTTAAAAAATTAATTATTCTGCACGACCTTAAATTCTAAACTGCTACCCTCAAATTTTCTAATTTTAAGTTTTACACTGTGCTTACGAAAGAGGTACCAAAAATTTAGGGAAATGTGCATGCAAACTTTTAATTTTTTTAAATTCTACAATAATTTCGTGGTTTATTTCAAATTATTCGAACATGTTCGTTAAATTCACTGCTATTGAAGAACATCGTAATTGTAGTTCATAACTTTAATGGACAATTTCAAGGATATAATGAACCATTCCTTTAATTTTTGAACATATTCATTGTATTAATGAACCAATTCATGATATTCATAAACGCACTCATTCGAATTTACAACTTTAATTAACTTATTCGCTATTATAATAAAGAGAGATATATTCGTAATAATGAATTTATTTTATTAATTAGCTAATGGATGGATGGCATAATTTTAATTCTCAAATTGACTAATGAAATGAACAAAATGTTTTTTTAATGCGTTGATCCATTAGCATAATTATTATAGTATTAATGAACGCAGAATTCCACGTTCATCACTTTAAGATGGAAATTTGACTTCATTTTCTTTTTCTTATAAATGTAATGTTTATAACTAAAGCTATTGATATCGAAACAATTGCGAGTTACCTATGACTAGATAAGCTATCGAGAGCTTTAATCGTGGTTCATAATTTCAATAAATTTTATTTCATTATTATTATAAAATATTTGAAAAATGTTGAAAACTTCTTCTTTAAACAAAAAAAATTGAGGATAACCCAAATGCATTAATTCCCGATTAAACAATAAGTCTATTGTTAATGCAAATTTTGTACATTTTCTGTATATTAACCTACCGCTCCTCTTACTTCTATTATAGTATAAAATTAATTTATGTAATGGCTGAACAATATACTTCGCAACCTATTGAATTATTACACTAAAGCCTACGTACCTTATGTACGTTAATAGAATTGATATAGCTATCAAATTATTCACCGTGATTGAGTAGATATAACGCTTTTGTACGGATATTTATCTCGATAAAGTCCAATGGAATGCTTCATCCAAACAAGACTGAAGGCTTGGATAAGTTCAATTTTATGAGGCGTTTACAGCCATAATTTCAATTGGGTGGGTGGGATTTAATTTACATCAAGTTCCATCCGGTCACATTAATCATTAAGAACGCGTCGAGATATAAATTCTGCGATGTTTGCAAGGAGTTATGTTTCCATAGATTTTATTTGATAACAACAAGCATAGTGGCAAAATGAAAATTACTATCAACATCAATTCGGATAAATTTAGAAGAATAACAAATTTTCTATTTAGACAAAACTAAATTCAAAAATTTGGTTCGTTTAAATTTGATAGAAAATTTTGGTGGTGAACAATAAATGCAACACCCAACACTCAAAAGTTTTGCTCTTTATTTTTAACTTAGTATATTCTACCTTGGGCGGAACAGCTTCTCACTCAGTATATTTCAAGATAAAGTCAAAAAAGTTTGTAAAACTTGAAATTTAAAAAAAATTTGTATTTTCGCGATTTAGTTTATTGGATTCCGAAACTAAACATACCAAACTACCGGTTAAAGCTCTAGTTAGAGTTTAACTGAAGGTCGTAATAATGGCCCTTAGATTATTAAAAGATTTGAACCTTGTCTGGTTTTTGTGGGTATTATTTAGGCGAAAAAGAAATTATTTGCTGATATTCAGAGGCATTAAAGAAATGCTTGTTGTCCGCTTGCAAGAGAATGCTGTTGTCCATATCAGTAATACTACGGAAAAGCTTTATACCATCAGCGTACAAAGGAATTCTAGAGATTAAAATCCTTGAACTCAAGTAATTAAAAATAATGTGAATAGAAGAGGTCCTAAATGGCTACCTTGTGGAACTCCTAATGTGCTAAGTATTCGCGAGGGTAACACTCTACGATATAAAACTCTTTACACCCGTGTGGATAAATAAGGTGATATCCAAATACTAAACGAGTTGGAAAACCCAAATGCTTATCAAAGGACTTAAATTGGTTATAAACACAACCTACTCACAGGCCCCGCTTCGTTAACTGGGATGGTGAAATTCGAAAATTTCTTCAAATTTGTCGTTAACTGCAGTTAAATAACAACAAAAAAAAAGTATTACTGTCTCAATGTTTTTCACGTTAAGTAGTCGCAACCATAGCACACAATAACTTAAAGTATCGGATTTTGAAAATTTAATCTCGGAAGTCATATATACTATAATAGAATATTGAAACTTATAACATATGAATGGTGTTACAATAACTCGATCTGAAGTTTATTGTGAACCACACTTAAACGTCAATAAATTGGTAGTTCAGTCCTTGGCAAATTGCCTACTGACCATTTCAAGCGCCTAACGTTCACCAATTGAATGCTTGAGCAAAACCAAATTGACAATGGATTTGCGACGAAAATCTTCTTTTCTTCTGAGGCTCATTTCCATCACAGTGGCTGCGTTAACAAGCAGAATTACAGAATATGGGCTGATGAAAATCCGAGGGCACTCTTTTGAAAAGCCAATGCATCCACGATAAGCCAATAAACCCACCACCATTCAACAATTGAAGGAGGAGATAATAAACCATATTGGTCTAATTGAGGAGCAATTATGCCGTGATGTCATCAAAAATTTGGACAAACGGGTTGAGGTGTTCTGTTGGAGCCGTGGAGAGCATTTGAGTGATATTCTTTTCCATACTTAATTGCCATAGACTAAATAACATTCTTTAATAAAAATTTTATTAACTCCATCATCTACTTGTTTTTAATTTTGATTTAACTTCGGAAAGAATTATTGTAACACCCTTTATGTACAGGTATTGGAGGAGTAGAGTAAAAATCTGCCAAGACGAATACCGATAAAATAGTGTCTTGGTTATTATTTAGGTTGTCAGTCGCATAGTACTCTACACCGCATTAAATGCGTTCCGGACTTCTAACCAAAAAATAATAAAGATGCGGCCAGACAGTTGGCCTTTTTTTGTTCTTATTTATTTACGTATTTTTTTCAATTTCAAATGACGAGCTAAGAACTAGAGGGGACCAAGTGACAAATTCGCGGAAATTGAGTTGATAGCAAGATATGTCTCTTTAGATTGTCTGCTGTCCTCTACCAGTGGTGCACAGGTGCAAGAGTAGCTTAAGGCTGCTAGCTGTTAAAAAACAAATTCAAAACTATACGAAAAAGTGCCAATGATACGAGTCAGTTAGGTACAAGTGCAACTAGGGCTCCTTTTTAACAAGCCAAATCGAAGTATTCTTGGTTTTTTTGCACTTACTTGTCATGGTAAGCTTCGTTACTGTTAAGTTTTGTTACTTGATATCAGTGGCGGATCCAGGCTTTGCTGTTGGGGGGGGGGGGGAGGGGGGGGCGGACATTTTTTTGATTAGACTATTTTGTTTGATCAAGTTCTGTGTGAATTTAGCTACATAGACTGCACTTAGCAAAAACGGGGTCATATTGTTTTCATCTTACTATGGGTCATTCCATCAAGAATCGCCAAAGTTGTGACCTTACCATTTCCGATTCTTTTGAAAATGTTTGTAATTGAAGAACTAGTGAAGAAAATAATTGAAATTTAAGTTTGTGTTTCTATCTCATTTTTTAACTAACAAAAACAACAATAATCTTTAAAATAAGCCCTACTTTATTATTCAAGGATAAAAATTACCAGAGATATGAATTTTGAAAGAGGACTCGGGCATCCTTTTTGGGAAATCTTTAACATACTATAACTAACAAAAAAAATGAGATAGAAACAAAAACTTGAAATCATATTTTTTTCACATAAAATAATAAATAAATTTTCAAATGAATCGGCGAGGTCACACTCGTTCTTGATTAAATGACCTTTTTTCTATAAAATAATTGAGAACCACTATAATGTTCCTTGATTTTTTTGACCCTGATCCCATTGAGATCCCAAGTTAAATTTTTGATATTTTTTAAAAAACAGTATAATTCAAGGATAAAGGACAAAATCATTATCCTTGAAAAAAATTTCAAGGATAATTTTTATTGCGACAACCTTCCCCTTTAAAATAAGCCATATTTTATTATTCAAAGAGGACTCGGACACCATTTTTGCGAAAACTTTAACATACTATAACTAACAAAAAAAATGAGATAGAAACAAAAAATTGAATTTCAATTATTTTTTTCACTAGTTCTTAAAGTACAAAAATTTTCAAAACAATCGGAGATGGTAAGGTCACAAATTTCGTCATTCTTGGCGGTTCTTGATGGAATGACCCTATTACCTACGCAATATGTTGTCTTGTAGTCTTTTTATCATGGTGCGTTTACACTCACCCTTGAGGCTTGGCCTCGAGGCGAGCCTCTACCCCCATCAGGTCATTGCAAATCGGGTTTCGTCGGCTGTGTTCTTTGCTGTGTTGAAAGCAATTTACACTCAACATGCCTTTGCGGCGCAACTTGCCTATAAGTGCAAAATGATAGAAATACGATGAGCTGCGAATTGTGTGGTACCACAGTTCATTGTATGTGTGTACACATATGGAAGCGTGCATCGGAGAAAAAGGGGGGGGGCGGCCGCCCCCTCCGCCCCCCCCTGTATCCGCCAATGCTTGATATTACGATTTTGTTTTCTGTTAAAGTCAATATTTCATTTTCAAAATCTCGTAATGGGTAAATTTTCAAGCTTTACTTCCCTTGGATTTATTCGTATTTACTTAGCTTGGTACCGAGCATAGCTAATTTTATTTTATTTGCGAATTCCATCTCATTAAACCTAAAAGAATTTCGGAATTCGTGAAAACTTGAACATTATATCACACCACCAGGGGGTTTAATATCGTAAAAATACTTAAATTTGGCTTTCCCCAATTATATTTAAAGGTTTGAGAAGTCAAAGTGAATTCGCTATCTCATTAGACCTAAGAAATATTTCGGAATTCGTGAATATGTACACAACTACTTTACACCCCCTTAGAGGTTGGATATGAAAACAATTTGGGAAAACATTTCTAGGCATTTATATAAAGAGATGCAGAAGTAAAATTAATTTGATAGCTCGGTATATCTAAAAGATTTAACAAAATTTGTGAAAATGTGAAACAACCTTTTTCACTGACACTTTTCTTACTGCACCTTTGTACGACAATGAAAATCTGAACTTTTTTTTGCTTTAATTATTCTAGTAGCACATATTCATATAGACAAGGTTTCAACTTTCTAGCGTAAGCCGTATCTCAGGTACGTAAAAACATCCCCAACCCCTGTTCCTTTCTACCCCTATCAACAATTTTATTTTTCTGAGGTGTCACTATGGTCATACAGTTGTAAATTTTTTAGCTTTCTATCCTTTGCAGTTTTCGCGAAATAAAAATAAAAATTTATTCATTTCCACCCCTTCCACCATCACCCCCTACACCCGCATCTTCAAAATTGTTGTCTCTCCTAGAAGTCTACTGGTCCTAACTCCTGTAAAGATCATATCTGCTACGGCTCATGGGATAAACAAATTTAATTTTTTGAAAAATGGCTATGGAGGTGGAGGGTTTCACGCTCCACTTCTACACTCAAAAATTTTACATTCAGTAGAATCCACTGGTACTCCTATATACAGAAACCAAATTATATCTTTCTGATGGTACAATTGCTTTGAAAGATATTGTAATCCTAAGTTTCCAAACCATCCAGGATTACCACTCGTAGGGGTTCAATCTACCTACCAAAAAAATTTCAAAAATAATAACATGAAATACATGGAAATACGTTCCGTGCCAGAGGGGTACAAGTGCAATGTTTCACGAGTTCAGACCACGTTAAACAGTATATCTCTGGAAATTATATATATTTCTTTTTGGCGCCGCTGCGGGCTTTAGAGTACTAAGTCCCTAAGTGGAAAACCGATCAACCAGGTCGGTAGGTCTTAGCCATAATTATTGACACTTAAAACTCGAAACTATGTACTTGAATCGCACTTATACCTGGTTATAAGCCCGTCATAATATAAAAAAATTCTGAAAATGTTTTAGTCAATTGTATAGAAAACCGTTAAAGTTAAAAACAATTAGGTGATATGTCGGAATTCGTAAAAACGTACACAATAATCTTAGGGGTTGAATTTCGCAAATCCTGAAATTAATTTTGAGAGCATTAAATATAAAGTCCATAGAAGTTAAAGCGAATTCGACCTTATTAACAGTGAAAGATGTTTCGGAATTCGTGAAAACATGAACAATACCTTACATCCCGAGGAGGTATAATATCGAAAAATGCTTCCACTATTTTCGTCTTCGATTAAATTTAAAGCCTTTAGGAGTGAATGTGATTTCGATATCTCATTAGACCTAAGAAATATATCAGAATTCGTGAAAAATGTACATAACCACTTTACATCCCCTTAGGGGTTGCATATAGAAAAATTGGGAAAAAAAGCGTTTCTAGGCACTCATATAAAGAGCCTGCAGAAGTAAAATTGATTTCAAAACTCGACATGCTTAAAAGATATAACGAAATTCGTGAAAATGTCGGAAAAAACCCCCTTTTTACTGAAATTTTTTTTACTGCACCTTTATACGACAATGAAAATCTGATTTTTTTCTTTAATTACTCCTGTAGTAGATCTACATATAAATCCTAGGTTTCAACTTTCTAGGATAGACCGTTTCTCAGATATAAAAAACGACCCCCAACCTCCGTGCCTTGGAACCCCTATTAAACATTTTATTTTCAGGGATACCTCTATAGTGGCTCTATATAGCCGTCGTTTTTAGCTTTCTATACTATGCGGTTTTCGAGAAATAAACTTAAGAATTTCCCCTTTCCACCCCCTCCAACCATAACCTCTTGCAACCGAACCACAAAGTAAAATTAAATTACGGGTACTTGACGAGTGGGGTAGAGTTGAAAAAAAAACACCTGATATGACACAGAGTTGATCTTTGGTACATATACCAGAGATACTCTATTAGAATAACATATGCTTGTGAGGAGTTGTTCCACAGTAGTGCGAGTAGAAAAAAATGGGGCATATTTCAAATTTGGGACATTACATGCAAATTTAAATTATACAAATTGAAATTTTTTCGTTTGGTGCAGCGTAGGTGAAAATGTATTTTCGTTTCTGAGATCTCTTATCACTCCCAAAACTTTAAAACTTTCACGACGAATGATCTCAAAAACTTAATTATTAAAAATGAATAAAAAAATGTCTTTTTGAGTTTATAAGCTAGTTTCCTTAAAAAACGAAATACGCGAAATAAACCCAATATCCTTTAAGACAGAGCAAAGCTAAATTAAACCAAAAACAAATATAACATAAAATAAAATGAAATTGACTGTTTCGTTTATAAAAAAATTTATTCGGGCAATTTTTAGTGACCCATTCATGTTTGGTGGTAATAAATCTCAGCGAGAATTCGAACAGAAATAAACACCAAAACCCTCAACACCGCACCACCAAAACCGAATGATCGAAAGCAAAAGCATCAGAAGCTGTAATGCGGTAACCATTCGCATGATCAGCATACCTTTAGCTTCTTATAGGTGGAGAGATGATATCCTCTTCCTTTTTTTTCGATTATTTCGAAAGAAAAACAAAAAAATTTTTTTCTTTTTTCTTCGCATGAGGTACAAGGAGAGATACTACAGGTGTGTTTGCTTTTTACCTGAGTAATCAATTCCTTCTTATTCTGCCACTTTATAGACACACACACGTAGAATATACGGGTCAGTTTTTCAAGATCGCGTCTGCATCTTCTACAGAAGATGATTTTTGTGTTAGTCATATTCTCGCCATAGTTTTTAACGAGCATCTTCAGGTTGGATTATAGCCGCCCTGATCTCGCATGATATGTGTATGATGATGACGACACGATCAATCGATCGTTCGTCGGTGACTTGTTGAGAATCCCCCTTTGGTAAAAGTATCGTCGTATGGCTGAGATCTCTACCTTTTACCTATATAAAGGTAACGTGTGACAATGAGGCATTTATTATAATGATGAAAACTTTTTGAGCTGCAATCGGCATAAATTGTGTTTTTTATACGGTGACGATCGATCGCGATCGCGTATATGCGGTGCTCGATGTCCTTAGTGAGTATTTGGGCAGTTTTATTATATTGGTTCGATCAGCGAGTGGATCTGTGATGGTGGTAGGATGTGTGTTTTGTTATTATTGTTATTATTGTTGTTGGTTTTTTGGTTTGTTTCCAACATTGATCGCTAGTGATCTTCAGTGAGGATCACCTTTGAGAATATTTTTCGTTTTTATTTTCGCCTTGGGTTGTGTCGATTTGTGGTCATCTTTGGAACGACCGATGCTTTGATATCTTTTCAGTTTATGTATGGGCCGTTTTGTCGTGCCGTTGTCATCGACTAGAAATTATCAAGATTTAAATAATGTGAAAAAAAAATACAAACATATTCTTGATTTTTATATTTATTTATATTTCGTTTTTTGAATGGAGTTTTTTTTTATTAATTCTTGTTGCATTCATGATCATTTTTGTCGTTTTGAAGAGATTGTTTATTTTTTCAACATAACATTCGCTTTGTGCTGATGACAACCGCTCGCCGAGGTGATATTTGAACAATTGGATACTTTTAACAGGTTGAGGATGTTTAAATTAAATTGAATTTATTGTCCGAGCTGTGGGAATTTTGGTGGGCTATAGCGTTTTGATATAGGCAAAGTTATTTGGTTAAGGTCGGTGACTGATCGCTTTGGTTACTTGTGTTAGTTAAGTGCTGTTTTATCCAAAATTTGCAAACTTTTTCATACCAGGATTGAAGACAAAACCTTTGTCGCCCTCTTAAACTCACAAATAAACGATGACTTTAAGATGGGAAAAAAATTTTGGAAATACAATCACGTTCACTATCAATGAGAACTAGTCTAAGCTTGCGGGCGCCATCAATCCTATAATAAATTCATTAAAACTCAATATCTTATGGCATGATTTAAAACTCATTCCCCAATAAAAAGACGAAATAATACGATAAATTTTTTAAATTTTTGGTGACATCAAACGGCAGAATGATCGCAATTCGAATGAAACCCCCATCGCCTAACTATGGACGTGATCGGAATGTGAAAAAAAAGATCCCGTCTCTCGAATGGAATTCATTAATAATTATTATTATGATCTATCATAACGTGGTTGAGTTTTGCATTACTGTGAGTTCGCCCGATCCTGCCCGTATCCCATATGAGCGCTATAATATGCCAGCATACATACTTTGTATATGACGGCAATTACATTAGCGGAGTCGACACAGGTGGTCCGATCATAATTCATTCGTTAAATAAATTCCGCGGCATTATCAGTAGCATACCAATGATGCAGTCGTCATAATTCCGACAAAAACTTCGATCTTCATCATTCGCTTGACAAGATCCTTTCTTTTGGGCCGTCAAAAGGCTGACGGTATATGACTGTCGCCATTAAGGTAGGCAATAATTTGAACCCACCGACTGTCTGCTTTGTTTCGATAATTTTCGTTGTTCGAGCTGTTTTTCTTCTCTTGAGTTTGCTTAGATGTAACGACGACACATGAGTTTTGAGAACAATCACAATATGATTTACTGCCAACAATACTAAGTATGTACGACCTTGAGTATAATTATAATATGAATTTCTTAGAATCATATTCCTGGCACCGGAAGATGAAAAATTCCTTTAATACATGATCATCCAGATCGACGGACTGAAAAATTTTTTTTTGTTTCACATAAAGGTAAATATGAGATACATACGCTGTATAGCTTTTCTCGAATTGTGGCATATCCTTTACCCTGCGTCTACACTGGAAATTTATCAGGCCATGGGAATGGCAATATTTCCATTACGCTAAATGTTAAATCGTAATGAGTGGGCATTTGATTGCCAGGCAATTTTCATTTGAGCGAGTGAATTTGAAGTGTCAATTTCTGAAGCAAAGCAAAATGCCGGACATTGCATCAAAAAAAAAAATCTATTGATAAGTGCAATAGTTTTCTCTTTGGTGAACTTATTTTCAGCAATTTCAAAGCAAAAAACCTTATTCCTATCTTTTGACAAGCGACGTTCACTTATGTCAAACGATGCATTTTCTGGCAATATTGCTCTCAAAATTGACAAGACAATGATTGCCATGGCAAAGTTGATAGCAATATTGCCGTATGCGTTTGATGCCTCTTCACTGTTAATTTGTGTATGGCAATATTGTCGTTGTCAGTGCCATTGCCAGATAAATTGCCGGTGTAGACGCAGGGTTAGGTCTAATGAAATATCGAGTTGGTTCTCAATCTTACACAGGCTTTTATATAATCGTTTAAGGTTCATTTAAGGATTTTTTATATTCAACTCAAAGAAAGGTGGAACTATTATGTCATCACGAATTTTGCCATATCACTTTGGTCTGATTAGATATTGAATAGGCTTTTACCTTTTACCTTTTTTATAATCGTGTCAAAAAAAGATTTCAGGCTTTTTTGATTTTCAACACGTAAGAGAGTGAATCGTTCGTAGAATATGCACTATAATATGATCGTTAAATTACACGATAAATTTTGGTTATTTTTTATAATCTATCGAGCGAAATTTTATTTCTGAATGAAAAGTATGCTATTTATGGTGGATATCAACAAGGAGTTTTAGCGAACATCCTTCGAACAATTCACGAGACGCCACTGGCAAAAGGGTTGTATACGTTTTCACGAATTCTGCCATATCTTTTAAGGTCGTATTCGAATACTTTGCTTCGTCTACGTCTGCGTCTAGTTATAACAGTTTATAACGTCAGACATATCAAAGCTGTGTCTCAATTCCTTTTCGGTTCGTGTCTTTACTACTTTTACGACATCTGAGCTATCAGTCAATCTTAGCATACGTAAAAAAATTCAAATTGTTATATTGAATTTAATTTATTTTATTATTTGAGCCATTTTGACGGTTTAGCTAAGCTTTTTCTAAACTGTTGTAGTGGAGTTTAACGATATTTTAAAATTTTTCTCATTAACTGAGTATTTTTTCGCCACTGACAATTTAACTATTATTTTCAGACGACTTTGTGGATTTGTTTTAGTTTCAATCGAAGTCGTCAGCGAATTCGTTCAAAATAAAATGAATTCGATTTTTCTTCAGTCCAACACTATCAGTTGAATGAATTACAGCTTGAAAATTAATCAATCGATTATTAATTATTTTTAAAAAATAAGATTCATAAATAATTTTGAATAACTCTTTCAATATTAAATTTTTTATCAGTTTATATTTTTTTGGGAAAAATTTAACTTTTTATGAAATTAAATAGAATTTGATTTTCAAAGTTATGTTCAATTCTAATAATATATTTATCAAATGTTGTTAAAAAAATCAAAATATAATTTTGATTTAATTTCAATTTAATTGATACGGGTTTATTTAATTATTGAGTCAATGAATAATAAATAAATGTCTAGAGGAAATTAAGAAGAGGTTGTATACGACAAGATCTCTACACTGTTATAATGGCAATGCTATGCTGTGATGTCAACATAGACGTAGACGTAGACGAAGCAAAGTATTCGAATACGGCCTTAGTCTAATCCAGATATCGAATTTTGATTCAGGTTTGTTATTTATTTTTACTCCAGCTTTACATAAATTTTTATATGAAGAACTAGTAATGAATGTTGAAAGAGATTTCTTATATGGGAATATTCTTCTGACAAAATAAAGTTTTAACCGTTCGTGATCACACGGGGTAGAATCGACCCGACGGTCAAACTTTTGGCGTAAAATGGACCCTCTTGATATGTTGGAATAAATACCTTTTTTGGAACGCCCACTATGCTACAATTTTTTTCCCAAAAGCTGCATATCTAAGAAGTGAAACGCCAATAAAATATTGAATATTGACGAAGCTATAATTTTTTTAGTGATAAAGTGTCTTTTTTACGTTTTCACCTCTTCATGAAATTTGTTTAACATGTCGCCATTTTATTTCTTATAAATACATTTTTCGTACATCATCTATAACGTTCAGAGTATGTTCTATAATCTTACAGTATTATTTTTTAATAATGAAGTATTGTTATCGACCTGAAATTTCCAAAAAAATTTGCTACCCTCAAATTTTGTATTTTCACGTTTTAGAACTAGTAAAACCCAAAAAAGCAAAAAAAAAATGTCCGTCTGTCCGCCGTCTGCCGTACGCTGTACGCAATACGCCGTACGCAAAACCGTTTGAAGGTGCGTAGCTCACAAACCCCTTGAGATATTAAGTTGAAATTTCTATGATAGGTAGAATGGGTGAATCCCTACAACTGGTATCTTTTGTGGAGTGAGGGTTTAAGGGGGAAGGAGGGGGGAGCGTTTTAGATGACCAATTTTGATTTCTAGATCTCAGGAACCGCTTATGCTAGGAGGCTGAAAGTCGGAACATATGTCATACTGTGATAGTAGACCCATTTGCAATAAAATGGTCGAAAGGGGTTGAGGGGTGTACGAGTGGGTGAAAACAATGTGTCCAAAACGCTTTAAAGCTGGGATTGGAACATTATAAAATCTATATCTCCTGAAAGGTTCATGTCAGATGGCTGAAATTTTGTAGTTGTCTTAAGAGATATTAGGAGATTAGAAATTGGTTAACATTTTTAAGGTGGTGGTGAGGTATGAGGATGGGGTGAAAAACTTTGAATTGCAATATCTTCCGATTCAATTGTGCCAGGAAGATAAAATGGTTTCTGTATATGGAATTACCACACCGAAAGAAATTCATTGGTAAAATCAAATACAAACCTTATTTGATTTTGCGTCAAATAAGCAACGTTGTTAATTCAAATATGGTTCAATAGTTAATTATGTTTTCAAAACGTTACAACTATCATTATTTGAATCAACAATTTTGTGTTTAAATGATCATGTTCATATTTGAGTACAAGTATCAATATTCAAAATAAATAAAATATTTCTGTGATTCAATTATCATGATCAATGCTAGTGAAATACGTTAATGATTCCTGAAATATTATGCAGTGGTACTTTAACCACAAATATTTTTCGTTAAACAGTTCCATTTTTCCTCCTTTAAACATGATAGGCCAACAATTTGTGTTGTTACTTATATTAATATCGATTGCACTAAATTTTAAAGATAAATAATTTATTACATAAAATATAATATATATGTCCAATACTGATAAAGTCTGCCCTGTAGTTTACAGAAAAATTGAGTAAAATACATAACTCCCCTTAATTTATTTTTATTACCAAATTATATAATTGCACATAAATACATAATGATAATGTTTGTGTATACATTATTTTAAAGTATATTAAATTTTAATTTATATTACATCTATATTATATTAATGCAATTTTTCGAGGGAATTGAAAAAACTTTATAAACGTATACTTCTTGCTATTAGGGTTTGTTTGAATATAAATTAATAGCAGGCCCATCGAATTGATTACAAATACGAATTTAAATATAATAGGTGTGTTTTTTTTGCGCATTTATCCAGATCAGAGTAATGATTAAAATTTGTATTGAAAACACCAAGAATATTACTGTTTTAGTTATTTTTTATTGCTTTGCCTGTAGACAGTAGGCTAGAATATAGATTTTAACCGGAATAGCTGCCCCACTAAGCTCACTGGGGTAGCTATTCGTGATAAATTCTCTAATCTAGCCTACTATCTATGGAAAAAAATTATAAGGAATCATGAAAACAACAATGTTGTTGTTATTTTGTAGATAAATTTTCTAACCTGCTCTGTTCTGGATAAATTCGCAAAAAAACACATCTAATAGTGTGTTTGTAAAAATTTTTGCCATAAGTCAATGTCATATTCAAATCAATGAATATTCAAATATCAAATATGTCAATGAATATTCAAATATCAGTGACAAAGGTAACCAAACCAACTTTAACACGAAATATCCGTATTAAGTATTCTGTCAGATGAAGGCATTTTCCAAATTGTTGGCGAAATTCCTTCTTTAGAAACAATTCTCAATTCAAAACATTAAACTGAATTTTATGCCATAAGGAAGAGTCAAATTTTTACAAGAATCAATGTTTTTGCAATAACTTTTAAGAACTTTATATTTTAATTTAAATCAAAATGCCCGAATATCCGTTAATGGTCCGATCATTTTCATTACTTGTGAAACAAAATAGTTGGCTGTAAACTCAAACCTTGATCTCATAGACTCTTAGCAAGTCGGTCCAATTTTAAATAATCGATTCAATTACGACGAAATTAAAGACTGTTGTGAGTCCTTTATAGTAGCTTTGTAGAATTTTCTCTTCCTGGATCCATCTGCAGCTGAAGTCAATTGTCGTACTGAAGGTGGAACTATACAATGCAGGAAGTTACAAATAATAACGTCCTTTGGTCCTAAAATTTTTTTTACAGTTATTGTGACCAAAGACGTGATCAAAAGAAAGTGAATACCTTTCGAGAAATTTTTCCTGTAAAAATTGTTTAGCAACACTCATCCCAGCTCGCAATTAGACAATGTTGCTCATTTGGGTACAAACTATGGAACTCAGGACTTACGAGTATCTAGAAAAAAAACTATTGAAACTAAATTGTGATAAACCAATGAGACTCCAGCAATATAGTACACATTAACCAAAAAACTATTGAAACATAAATTCACTCACCTTCGAAGTTAATGTATATTAACAACCCAAATTTTTTACATAAATTTTAATTATCAATTCAAAATTTACTTCTTTTAACTACAATTGTAGACAATTGAATGAAAATGTTTCTGATTTATGATGTTTTTGACGTTTAGCATACAATGAACATTGCGTGGTCAATCTCAGAAAATTGCCATTTTCAAATATTTTATTATTGTATGCTTACAATGATTGTATTCAGTTGATAATTTTCGTGTTAGATCAAGATGAAACGTGGTAAACAGGAGTAATATTCAACTTAACATATTTCTTGTTGCTTCACAATTATTCTGACAATGAAATGTTTAATGTAAAACAGAATCGTATTTGAAAGAATCACATATATGTTAAAATCAATCAATTTTCGTGATATTTAAAAATTTTGCAATTAACAATGCTTCATTAGTTGATTTAAATACGTAACCTTATTCAGTTTAACAATGTTTGTATTTGATATGAACATTTTAGACTAATTCTTGGTAAACAATGTATCATACTTGATTCAAACAATGATTTTTCTTTCGGTGCAGTGAAGTCTACTGAATGTATAATTTTGAAAGGTGGAGGGGGGTGGGGGGAGGTGAAGCGCGGAAGGTCGGGGACAGTCATTTTCCAAAAACTAAATTTTTATGTCTCATGAACCGTAACAGATATGATCTTGAAATTTTTACAGGAGCTAGGACCAGAAGACTTCTAGCTGAAATTTTGTTGGTGTGTGTGTAGGGGCGATGGTGGGAGGGGGTGGAAATGAAAAAACTCTGATTTTAATTTCTTGATAGCCGCCAAGGATAGAAACTACTACTACTATAGAGACTTCCCACAAAACATTTTTTTTGATAGGGTTAGATAGATACGGGGGTGGGGGTATCTCAGAAACGACTTATGTTAGAAAGTTGAAACTTAGTACCTATATGTAGATGTGCTATTAGAGTAATTAAAACTAATTAAACTAAATCGGTCAACAGTCTGGGTGCAACTTTATTATTTTATGGGTAGAAGTCCGAAACGTGTTTAATGCTGAGATGCGGTGTACGTGACTATGGAACTGACAACCTAAGGACTAACCAGCAGGCTATTAGGAACGCTCTGTTTTAGGTTGCCATTCGCATATTAACCTGCACCGCATATCAGAGTTAAACACGTTTCGGACTTCTACCCATAGAATAATAAAGTTGCGCCCAGACTTTTGCCCGATTTCTTTTAACCACTTCGGAAGGATATGGTTTGGTCACAATACCGTTTTGAACTTTTTGCCTGGGTAGAATCGACCCAGTGTGACCACCGAGATTGAATACAGAGGTGTGACCACGAAGGGTTCAGGGTGCTTACCACGAAATAAACAGTAGTACTTTTCGACTTTGAGCGCGTATATGACTATAGCCCCAAGTCGTAAATGGTGTTTCAAGGGTTGTATTGGCGTTGGCACTTCTGTCGCACCCCGATTTTAACTGCTTCCTGAACTTTTTCCCAAAAATAATAAAGTTGCGTCTTATGTTATGGTTTTTCCGCGTAAAATTTGCCTAAGAAATATGAGTAAAATTTAATTTTGACATGTATTCAAAAATTTAAGTAGGTACTTAACTAAATTTTGATCTAGTTGAAATAGTTCCTACGCACCTGGTCCAACACAGTTTTCAAACTTGTCACTTCATTGAAGGTTTTTTCGAATGTCATGTCCTTTTAATGGCAATAGCCAGAGCAGAGATATTTCCAATCAGGAATTTCATATGGTGGTCTTGAAATGAGATTCATCTAACAACGAAAATGACCTAAAAACTCCTAGCAAATTTTGGAAATTCAAAGAAAAAATTTTTAGCTTCTCCTATTTTGCGACGTGTACAAGAATAGAAATAATTTTACAATAACCATCGCCCTAGACGACTGACCAAAATTAACTATCTGTTTACTCAAATCGATCACGTTCGAAACGATCGCAATAAATTTGATACGCGATATCTAAACAGAAATGTTTGAACCCACAATTGACACAAATTTATCACTTTCTGCCCACCAATTAGGTGGTGAATATCAAATTTAAAAAACAACATTAACAAAACATAGAACGGAGTCAAATGCTAATGACTTTTGACACCAACCCGTCATCGTTGAACTGTACTACTTAGCTCCGTCATAACATAAAATCCTGTCATTCCGCCTATTTGCCACTGTTAAACGTTTCATTTATCATCTGATGATTTCTTAAAGAAAAGCCAAAACACACGTCATCACCATAACTCTTCCTCTATTTTTCCTTAGAGCCGCATGGTATTTTTTCGGTTCACTACAAAAAAGTGTGGAAAGATTTTCAAGTCATCGCGATAAAAAATGAGTTAAGCAGGTGACAAAACAATTTCCATCGACGGAAAATAATTTCTTAACGACGATAGAAAGGCTGCTGGAATGCGCTCATCCCGTGCACCAGAAAATCCAGCCAGGCTAAGAAAACCCAATTAGCCTTTAGCGCGATGAATCGAGGTAGCTATAAATTTTAGCGGCGAGTAGAAAAATTACGAAATCTATTTCAGTCGAATTTTCCGTCGACTTTCACAATAATTTTTTTCCCCCCGATTCGATAGATTTAAGCCGGCGTGCTCAATTTTCGGGGTGTTTTCATACGAAAGATGTGGCCTATTACACTGATCCCGTCGTACAAATAAACACAAGCCCGCATAATATTCGGATACGAGCGAGCGTTCTAAGCGTCCGATCTTTCGGTCGTTTCAAATTGTTTTTTTAAGACCTTAAAAGAATTAACTTGACTCTTCGATACGTTTCAAATTTTCATTAGTTTTTCTATAATTGTGCGAGTTTTCCAGGAAAATGGCTCGGATAGAAGAAAAGTTTAATGTGCCCTAGGAAAACATACAATCGGTTTATGCTTAGAGCTTCCTCGAGAAGAACAAACATATTGGTTGAAACAGCTTTCTATGATGGCATTGTAATGGGTGCTTTCTTTCAATCCGGAGAGAAATTCTGGGTGAAAATTTTGTTTGTGTTTTTCCCTGTGGTGGATTTATGACCCGCTGGATTAACCACACAATACGAAAATGCTTCCATTAATATGACAAGAACACAACTTTGCTTTTCACCGATGAGAATCTTTTTTTTGGTGGATTAGTTGTTGGGGATTTCGGGAAAGGAATAAGAAAATAAACATATTGCCTATAATGGGTGTAGGAGCATGTATCAGTTTCAGTAATTTTGGCCAGATTTGTTATTTTTGTGAATCAAAATAAATTTAATTGTGCAAGAGGATTGCGCGCACTTCGAAAAAATAAATGGAAAGTCTGCAAGTCGGCCTGGTACCTATGCAAGTTTATGGTACAAAGTTAGAAGAAATAATGGCTACCTTAAAGCGGACAAGAACGAGAAAGCCAATTTAAAGAAAATTATCTGTGAAACTCGAGATTTAGTTAGCGCTATTCCAAATTTTAATTTTTAACTATAATAAGAGAAATTTTTTCTTCCTGTTTGATTTCAATCATTTTTTGTGCCGGAGTAGCTGCTTCTGACTTATTTTCGAGAGTTAAGGGTTCATGCTAGTTTGTACACTCAAAAAAGGGCTATTTTTAGAATTTTTTTTAGAGGTTGCTGTAAAAAATCTGTGGTCACAGGGAATAAGTAGATAAGTCTAAAAACGAAACTATTCAGGGCAGCATTTTCTTGCTATTTTTACTATTGAACTATTCCTGTAAATCCAGTTTTTGTGAAAAAATTAAATTTATTACACAACATCTCAGTGATCAAATAACATATAACAATAACTTTTTCACAGTGCGTGTAAGCCTTGGGAGATGACCACAGTACACTTATTATTATAAATTTCAGACCCGCAGCACGACAAAATGTTGTTTCGAGAAAAACGTATTTAAAGTTATTTTTTCCTACACGGTTAGAAATTTTGGAATAGTTTTGAATATAACTTCAATACTAGTGAAAAATTGAGCCTCTTTTGCAATTCACCACAAGATAATTTTCAATTACATGCCTTAATTGAAAAAAATATTAATATAACACGAATTAAAACTTAATAGGAATTTGTGAATCCCATTAAAGTTTTTGACAATCTAGGCAATGAAATTGACAAAGAAATCCTACCCAAAGTGATAAGCCAATATGCAAACACAATATGATGTCGCAAATGTTCCAACTTTTGGAAAAATTACTACTATTAAAATTAATCAAAATAATGGTTATTTTAAATTGAAAAAATGTATTACAAAAGAATTCAATGAAATATATAATTGCTTTGAAATTGACATTTCGGATTGTACTGATTACCTTACTTATATATTATACTATAATAAGTTTTAAATTTAAAGATACTTTTGAAATGTATTCTATTAATAACACTTTATATGTTCTGAAACAATTTAAAAAGTAATGGATGTTTTGTTTAATAAATAAAAAAAAAAGAAATACGTATTTCATTTGTTCTACTTAAATCTAAATATTTCAACAATTGAAATTAATATTTAAATTGCCAATTTATGCAATAGAAATCAGTATTGAATTTTTAAATATAAGAAGGCTACATTTCTGTACAGAAGAATATTCCATATACAATAGGTATTGTATTTTAAATCTAATTCCTGTAAAAATACATGAACTAATACAAAAATATTACATTTAAGTCGTTGCGCTGAATTACAATTAATTTCAATCATTCTTTTCAATTGTGTTTTAATACAGCGTTGAAATGTATGTACATATTGCATATATAAATTTATTGAATTTTAGTCCAATATTTTTGACCGTGTAGAAAATCGCTCGAGATTGCGCTCAGTTAGCAATGCAAAAGACATGGAAAAATACACTTAGTGTGATCGGATCGTTATGAATTTTTTGCACAATATTTTTGAATGTGCATTCTTTCGAAAAATACAAAAAAAAATTGATTTTTCGAAACGGTCAAACTAGCATGAACCCTTAAGTTTGATTTCGAAAAATCAGACGATCGAAATTTTTTTTTTAAATAATTTTGCAGAACATAGATGGTGCTATGACTTCAATAAAAATATATTTTGTAGACAATTAGATTATGTATACATTTTATTAATCAAATTTTTCATGCACGAGAAGACGAATTGAATATTTTTAAAACAGCTCTTGCGGTGATAAGTTGATTTAATCATTTAATTAAAACATTTAGTTTATTCAGCCTTTATAACATATTATATTGTTCAACAATGATTTATTTATTCTGACAATTAGCACTGTTATTATTTAATCAATTTTTATACATTAAAGAATATAAATGATTTTATTAAATTATTTATTTTACAATTATATATGTTCAAGTTTAAATTAAATTAAAATTGGCCATATGCAACGGTGATGCCCATGGACTACTAGAGGGTCTGCAAATTCCTCGTCGCAACATATTGTTAAATTCTGTTTTTGCTACTAAAAGTTTTTCTGGGTTTAAACGCCTAGGTTTCGCAAAAACAGGATTACAATTCGTCACAATGAAATGCTTAACTTTGTGTAAATCTTTAAAATTTTCATTGTTCTCAGATGTGATCTTAAATAAACCGTGGTTACTTAACATTTCCCGAATTCTATCATCAATTTTCGAAATTGATAAAATGGCTAACGTTGATGATGGTCCTTTAAAAAGTTTTCCTGACACAAATTTGTGGTTATTAGTTGAATCAATCAAACGTATATATTTAATATCCACCACTAGACCAAATTTCTTTTAAAAAATCTGCTCCCAAAATTGGCCTATCTACATCTGCTTAAATAAATTTCCAAAAAAAAATTTCTATGAAGATTCAATGAAATACATAATTTTCTTTCCCCATAAGTAGCAATTCTTGTAGCATTTGCTACTGTCAGAAAAAATTTCAAATTTATTGAACTATTTTATTTATTATTATGAGGTATAACTGAAACTTCTGCTCCTGTATCAATTAGAAAAGAATAACCAGATAATTGATCTAAATCAATTAGGCGATTTGATTGCATTTTTGTGTCAGAATCCGCCATTTCTGCAACCATGTTCAGTTTTTTGAATTTGTAAAATTACAATTTTTTATACACTTGTGAGCATTATTACCATATTTTTCATGGAAAAAACACATTTTAGTATCACATTTTGGTTCGTTGTTATTAAAATTTGATTTATGGCGAAATTTTTTTTTACAATTTTCACAAAAAAAATTTTTGTTTTCCCATTTTTAAATTTTTTTAGATAAGTTATTTGCAGAATGTGATATTTAAATATGATTTAAATATAATTCTAAACCCAAACATATATAGTTAAAAACACCAAAAACATAGTTAAATATAATAATAAATATCAATGATACTTGGTTATTTTTATACTCTAGATGAAATCATATAGAGTATTATAAGTTTAATCCAGCCGAAAAGTTTGTAACGCATAGAACCAAGCCTCGGACGAAAAAAAGTTATATATTATTTTTTGTTTATTTGTGCCCAAAAACCTCAAATCCGCCTGACGTCCGTCCGTCCGTCCGTCCGTCCGTCCGTCCGTCCGTCCGTCCGTCCGTCCGTCCGTCCGTCCGTCTGTCCGTGAACACGATAACTCAAGAACGCCTTCACCTAGGATCATGAAATTTTGAATCTGGATGTTTGGTTGAATTTGTAAGGCTAAGTTCGTTAACGGGCAAAATCGTCCTACTCCTTCGGGTAGCTGCCATACAAAATGTCCTTAAAACACGTGTTCAAGAATATTGGTCGATAACTTAAGAAGGGTTTAAGCTACGACTTTGAAATTTTGTATGTGTTATTTTTCCAATAGTTGGAGCTAAATATATGATTATGAAGAAAATCCTGTTGGTCCTTCGTGTAGCTGCCATACAAATATCCTGTCAAAATGTCTTCACTTAATTTACGAAACTCACTATAACTCAAGTAATCTTTCAGCTACGAATTCGGAATTTTAAACAAGTTAGTTTTGAGTGAAAAGGAAGTTCGAGTTAAGTAATCAGCGATATTCTTTTACTCCTTCTGGTAGCTGCCATACAAAATGTCCTTAAAACACGTGTTCAAGAATATTGGCCGATAACTTCAGAAGGGTTTAAGCTACGTCTTTGAAATTTTGTATGTGTTATTTTTCCAATAGTTGGAGCTAAATGTATGATTATGAAGAAAATCCTATTAGTCCTTCGTGTAGCTGCCATACAAATATCCTGTCAAATAGCCTTCACTTAATTTACGGAACTCACTATAACTCAAGTATTATTTTAGCTATGAACTCGAAATTTTGTACAAATTAGTTTTGAGTGAAAACAAAGTTCGAGTTTACTAATCAGCAAAATCCTTTTACTCCTTCTGGTACCTGCCATACAAAATGTCTTTAAGACACGTGTTCAACAATATTTTTCGATAACTTTTGAACGCTTCAAGCTACGAATTTGAAATTTTGTACACGTTCATTTTTAAATGGTTCCAAGGAAAAGCATAAATATGTAAGGAATCGAGTGAGTCCTTCCTACACCTCCCATGCGAAAGTCCTTCAAAAAGGACATTTTTGTTCGATGACTTACCCGGTTTAAGATATGAAATTAAACACAGAATATTGTCTTTTAGTTTTGAGTAGCAATCTAATGGCAGTCCTTAATAAAGGACATACAACATACACACGCGTAATTCTACTTTATCCCCAACTACAATATAAATCGGAGTTAAGTATTCATCTAGAGTATTATACGATTGGCTTGCAGCCGATCGTGACTGCAGTATGTTTATTGATTGTTTAACTTCAAAAAATTATTTCTCTTGAGTCTTCTTAAAATTTTTTTGTAATCTTTATATTTCTTCCGATTTCCTTCAGGGTAGACCAGATTAATAATATTTGCTTCTTTCTGCTTACTATTTTCTTCCTTTCTCCTCTTCTTGCTGCTTACTATTTTCTGCCTGTCTTTGAGCGTATATTAGGCTAATAGAATTTTCTAATTGATTATTGATTGATTCAATTGGTGACCCCGATTGATAAGTTGATTTAATCATTTAATTAAAACATTTAGTTTATTCAGCCTTTATATCATATTGTTCAACAATGATTTATTTTTCGATTTTAAATGATCTTAATAGATGTTATTGATTCAGCGGTTTTTATTAAACTGACTTTTTCTTTTTCTATATTTTATTTCATTTCTTCAAAAAGAATTCAGAGAGAGATCAAGTATTCTATACTATAATGATGAGTTCGAGTACTCTGAATATAATTCAATAAATATACTACAGTGAATTTCTCAATTTTCAAATGTGCAAAGTATTTGACAACGGCACCACCACACCAGGTATAGCTAAAACTTGAATTATTGAAAATTGTATTCTCTATAAATTTGAAGTAACCGATTTTTGATCCAATGTAAGAACAAGATTTTCAAAAAAAAATCAGTTTAAGCTAAATTTTTTTTTAAATTAATTACCGAGCAGATACTTTTTAGGTTGCAAGTTTAATGTTTCATAAGGACTCCAAATGATTGAATTTTAAAATAAAATTTTATTTGTGACCTTTTGCAAAAATTTTTTCAGTCCAATCTGGGCAAATTTTCATTTTATCAAACCGAATGAGTCCTTCGTGCATCTTATATGTGAAAGTCCTTGAAAATGGAAAACTTTACTTTCCTAGTTCCAGATTTGAAATTGAACACTTGAACAATTGAACAAACCAGAGTCCTTAATAAAGGACAAAGTACATGCGCAATCATTATTCAACGTTAACCCCAACTACAATATAAATCGGAGTTCAGTATTTCATCTAGAGTATTGGCTTGGCTCGATCGCGTGTTTGCAGCATGTTTCAAAATTGGTATTAATTTAATAAAGGAAGTTGTTTTGAATTTTCTGTTTAATAATTTAAATTGTTATACCGTACAAGACGGAGTAGTTCTTTCCGGATATTTCGATCGATATTTTTAGAAATTAATAGATAGAGATTTTTGGATTTCGAGTCATCAACTAGGATATCGAGCGAATTAAAATTACCATACTCAACTATTTTACCTCTCAATAAAACCGTGAATGAAAAGCAATCTCGAAACGACAATACCTGTTCTTATAATTATTTCCCAGAAGGTAATAATAATTGACAACCAGAACACGCTGCACATGACCAGAAGCAAAAATCTAGCAGCTACAACTAGCTACTAACTACCGATCGAGCACGACAAAACCCACTGACCGACATTACTCAAAAGCAAAAATCAAAAATGCAAAGTAGAAAAATGATATTCGCGATAAATAATAAAACAGTCTGCCGCGCGAATATGGCACCGACATTACCTGAATTATAAACAACGTAAATGTGTACGTACCAGTACGGCGATTTATGCAAAGAGATGAGGTCGTCGCATTACCTGTACCTACCTAACAAACATCATCGGTACGAAACGCTTTCGATAGTCGAAAAGTTCTGTGCACAAAATACTGCGCCCGCATCGACTTTATTTAAAGTTGGCCGCCTTGTCTTCGGGGCTTGTACAGGTATTTCGGAAAATTTTCCCACACGTTGGCCGTGCGTACGACGTACCTTTTTGTCCATTAAATATTTGCTCATAATATTTTTTTGCGTCGTGCATTGCACTAAACTAAACTGTGTTTTATTGTAGTACGAGTACGAGTATGTTATGCTATTCATCGGAACGGTAAATTATTGTGATGTGTCCAGAATCGATAATTTACGCACATGATGAGGTCGTGTCATACTAACCACAATATGGCTATAAATCGAATTTGCTCTAATGTTGCCGGGAATTCTTGTACGTTGCATTGGAATGCTCTTGCAGTTTGTTGAAGGTTTTCCGGGTGTTTGTATTAAATATTATAAAAATTTTAAGTTTTGCTATAGTTTTGTAAAGGGCCTCATTTTCGGAGTCTTCAATTCTTTTTTGACTCCCGATGCTCCTCCACAAAACACGATCCTGGTCGAAAGCCTTTACCTGTCGCTAGGACTCATTTACTCCTCGAATTTTCTTCTGGATCTCATCCACGACTTCCTAGTAGATTTCAATCCATAGCTTTTTTTGGAAATATTTTGCTCTATCTTCATCTAGGTATGACCGATCCATTCCCACTTTCGACTCTTAATTTCAATGGCAATCACAGTTTGCCTCGTCATCGTCCCAAATTGTCGTTGGAAATAACTTTCATGAATTTGACGCGAAATTCGAACACTTAAAATTTTGTGCGGAGCGTGATATTATTAAGCGCTCAGAAAGGAGAAAGAATACCGAAGGCCTGGCGGACTTGCCCTTGTAGGATTAGCGGGATGCTACTGTCTGGACCCATGTGCATGAATCGAGTTTTTCGCACTTTAATTGTCAGTCCAACCTCCTTGCACTTAGAATCCAAGAAACGGAAATTTGACTCTAAAGTCCGAACTCCTATATGCAAGTAGAGAAATGTGATCAACATAGTGAAGATAGCTTAAAATATTAAAGAGCCTTCTTAGAAGACATTTTCTCAATCCTCCTTCGTATTGAGGCTTTTAGTGTGAATAACGTTGCGCCCAGACTGATTTTTAAATATTTCATGAATTTCTTCGATTTCAATTTTTATTGGGATGAAGTAACGAGATAATCGCTTAAGAGTCAAGTATTACAAATTGGGAAACCGAAGAGATTATATAGAAATCCCGTTGAAGTAAAAAACAATTCGATATCTTATCAGATCTAGGAAATATTTCGGAATTCGTAAAAACGTACTCCATCACTACACACCCTCCTTGGGATTAAATATCGCAAAATGATAAAGTTAGATTTCAGGCGATTATATATAAAGCCATCAAAACGAAATCCAGTTCGATATTTCATAGAACTACAAGATTTGTCAGAATTTGTGAAATCAGATCCACCTTACACCGCTAAAGGAAGGGGTAGGATTGATCATCGAAAAATACTTGAATTAATTTCTAAGCCCTTAGAAGTTAAAGCCACTTCGATATCTTATTGGACCAAAGAAATGTGTTGGAATTCGTGAAACTTACGCAACTGCATTACACCTTTTTATGAGTTGAATATTGAAAAATTCATAAAAGGAATTCTAGGCGCTTATTAAAAGAGCCCGCAGAAGTTAAATTTATTCGATATCTCGACAGACCAAATAGATATGACAAAATTCGTGAAAATGTATGTAACCCATTTTAACGGAAATTTTTTTTTGCTTCACTTCTGTAACCCAAAGCAAGTCTGAATTTACTTTTTTTTAAATTTAATTTTAGTACATATACATGCAAAGTTTCAACTTTACAGCATAGCTCGTTCGTGCGGCACAAAAAACACCGCCCATCCACATTCTTATTCCTATCGCTATCAAACAGTTTTTTCTGGAGTGCTTCTACAGACTCTTAGCTTTCTATCCTTTAGTTGTTCTTCAGAAATCAAATTCTGAATTTTTCGGATTCAACCCTCTCATCCTCACTCTCCTACTCCAAACACTGCATAAATTCCAAGACCATACCTGAAATGGTTCTTGAGATACAAGACTTGATGTTCTTTAAAAATTTATTTTTCATATTCGTGTTCATATAAAAGAGGGATTATGGTAAGCCCCCTATGCTCGAATTTTTTATTCAATACTAACCTTTGTCAGATTTTCACGACGACAGGTTAGTGGTAGTTAAGTCAAAAATATGAACTTGCTGTACACCTGTTAGACGTAGCTTTTAAGTTTTCTAAATCTGTCAAACGAAATTCGTAATTTTATAGTTCTTGGTTGAGATATTTTTTTTAAAAAAAAACCCTTCTGCTTTAGCGACAAGATCCCCAAAATTTTTACATTTAGCATAATCCATTTATACATTAAATTTTAAATATTTGCCGAAATTGGTTCGAAGGATATCGAAATTCTGTTTCTAGTAGTGAATTTCAATTTTATGACATGAACCGTTCGGAATATATGGTTTTAGAATATCTCGATTCCACTTTTCGAGCATTTTGGACGTATTGATTTTCCCCTCAGTCAGCCCAAAAAAATGGTGGACGTAGGTGGTAGGGCTGGCTCCACCTACGTCAACTTTTTTTTTGTAAATATCGTAGCTCCATATAAATGCCAAATTTCAAATTGTTATGCTAGGAATGGATCAATTCAGTGGATCAAACTTGTTCGTCTAAAACACTCCCCATCACATCCCCACACAGCAAATATGGCCACTTAAGGGTTCAACCCAATCAACCTCTAAATTATTTTAAATTAATAGTAATAGGTATTGGGTGCTACGGGCCGTATACGCCGGACAGTCAGCCTTTTTTTGCCTTTTTGAGGTCCACTAGCCCTCAATCGCAATAATACAAAGTTCGAGTCAAGCATTTTTTTTTTAATTTCGGTTGGATCACTTTCCTTTATTATTTTAAAATATTAAAGTAATAATAATTATTAAAAGTTATAAAGTAAAATGTATTAAAAAGAAAATACAAAAGCGCTGTTACTGATCCAATGGGTTAACCCTTTTCGGATTAACAATATTTGCGGAAGGAGTGAGAGGATAGCGACGGGAAAAGGCTTAAATTAAAAGATTGAATTTGAAATTTAAAAATTTTTATTAACTTTGAAATTCAATAAAAATATAAGTTTGTTTGGGTTGGTGACGTATGGAAGAGGAGAGCCAATAATGGGCAACACCGCATTAAAAAAATATAAATCTGGCAACAGTTTGGAGGTAGAAGTCCAGAACGCATTTTATGGAAAGATAAAGTGTTCCGGACTTCTACCCAAAAAATTATAAAGTTGCGCCCAGACTGTTGGCAGATTTTTTTTTTTAATTTCAATAAAAACATACATGGGATAAAATATCGATAAAACTTTGAAGGTTGAATAAGAATAAATTCTAAAATCGACTTTTAGGCGAATAAATAGAAAAATTCGATATTTTATCCAGACCTAAGAAATATATCGGAATTCGTAAAAATGTTATCAATAATTTTACTCCCCCTTACGGGTTGAATATCGCATAATTCTGAAGTTAATTTTGAGATCATAGTGCAGACAGCCCATAGCAGGAAAAGCGAATATGATATCTCATTAGACCTAAAAGAATTGTCGAAATTCGTGAAACACCTTACACCCCCTAAGAGCACGCAGACGTTAAACTAATTCGATACCTTGACATACCTACAAGATATTGCAAAAATTCGCGACAATGTAAAAAAAACCTTTTCACGAACTTTGTACTTCAGTAAAAAACCCCGAACTATTTCTTTTTGCTTAAATTACTTTGGTATATCTGCATATATGTACTAAGGACGTATTCGAATAGTTTGCTTCGTCTACGTCTATGTCTAGTTATAACAGTTTGTCACGTCAGACCAGTGGCGGCTCGCCACATGAATCTAGTGAGGCTGAGCCTCACCATTTTACAGAGGAAAAAATCATCAAGTTACTAGTGGTTTTTTGTTTTGAAAATGTTACTTAATGACTTTCCGCAGTAAACTGCCGTCCTTACTCCTATAGTTTTAGTCCGACAAAGTCCTGTTTAATATTCCGATTCAGCCTCACCTGCTAAGAAAGGCACGAGCCGCCACTGCGTCAGACTTAGCAAAACTGTGTCTCAATTCCTCGTCGGTTCGTGTCTTGACTACTTTTACGACAACTGAGCTATCAGTCAATCATAGCAAACTTCGTAGAAACACTCATAGCCTGTAACGTTTTTCGATATGTCATAAAAAAATTAAGTTGTTCTACTGAATTTAAAATTTTTTTTTTGATTTATGAAGTGTCAAATAAGCAGCTGAGCCATTTTGACGGTTTAAGGTTTGCTTCGCAAACGGCGAGCGAAATTCGTCGAAGAAGTTCGCCTTCGTTAATGGAGAAACACATGTCGGACGAATTTCGCCGTTGATTTTCATGTAAATTAGTTAGATAAATAATAAATGATGATACATTTTATGCGTTTTACTTACCAATAGATTAAACAAAACACATACAATTCACTTTTCGCCAAAATATGGTGTCGCAAGAAATTGTTGTGTCTAATTGCCAATTTCAACTGAAATAAAAAACACTACCAACTGTGGCGGCGACACTGCCAACTGTCGCCGCTGGCGAAGTTCGTCGCAATTGTGCTTATACCATTAGTTTAGCTTTTTCTAGACTGTTACATTAGCAATACTATGATGTAACGTCAACATAGACGTAGACGTAGACGATGCAAACTATTCGTATACGTCCTAAGTATCAACTTTCTAGCATAAGCCCTTCCTGAGATACAAAAATCCACCACAATCTTGTTTCTTGCTTCTATCAACATTTTAATTTTACTAGGGTGTCCACTGTAGGTTCTAAACAGTCGTCAATTTTAAACTGTATGCTATTTTCAATTTTGGAGAACGAAAACAGAATTTTTTCCCACCATTACCTACACCCACAGCCACTAACTTTTAAAGGCATCCCGGACTTCCACCCTATCGAACTTTGTTAAAAAAAAAAAGTAATAAAGGGTGTTTTTTTAGGTGCATGAGAACTATCGATATCGATAACTGTGGTTTGACAGCTGAGAATGTCAAACTGTGTTGACATTTCTGTTCAGTAAGGTTTGGCAAGTCATCATGAATCGTTTAACGCCAGAACAACGAACGCTTCCAAATTGTGGAAATTTACTTTGAAAAAAATAAATCTGTTCGCGAAGTTCATAGAGCACTTCGTCCATTTTACGATCAACATAATCGGCCTAGTGGGCAAGCAATTCGTGCAGTTATTGATCGTTTTCCCACTAATTTTACGCTTCTCTTAACGAATCACTATTACATCCATTAAAATTGACTGTTTGGTACTGTTTACACGGTGGACGAATCATCGCGTCCTTATTTCTTTCGAAATGAGGAAGGAACGCTATCGAGCCATGCTGACTGAATTTTTTTTTTCCAAAAATTAATCAGCTAAACATCGCCGACATTTGGTTCCAACAAGACGGCGCAACTTGCCATACAGCCCGCTTAACAATCGATTTATTGCAAAATCAATTTGGTGACAACTTGATTTCCAGAAATGGTTCTGTTAACTGGCCCCCTCGTTCGTGCGATTTAACACCTCTGGATTATTTTTTATGGGGCTATATTAAGTCATGCGTTTATACCGACAAACCAGCAACTCTTGAAGCATTGAAAGCCAATATTCAAGCCACTATTGACGCCATACGGCCAGATTTATTGGAAAAAGTAGTCAAAAATTGGACTGATCGAATGGACCATGTAACTCGTAGCCGCGGCGGACATATGAGAGAAATCATATTTAAAAAATAAATGCCATGAAATTATCTACCAGAATATAATAAAAAAATTTAATTCCAACAATATTTTTGTCTTGTATTATAATCTTAAGTTCTCATGCACATAAAAAAACACCCTATAGTAAGGCAGACTACACTTAAAATTGTTAAGGACAAAATGTGAAGGTAGCTGATTTTCCTACCTTATTTTTATGAATAATAAGGAAAAATTGAAGCATATCACATAACTTCTCGTAGCTACCTACCCAAACAAAAGCTACATTCTACAAAAACGAATAAATTTATGATTGCCTACGATCCGCGACTGAATTTCAAATTATATCCACGTCCATTCCATACCGGTCCCATAAGTCATGCAAAGATTGCAGAACACTACCTCCAATCTAATACGTACTTGATCCACCAGTTTTATCAGTTGGACATAATCTCAACGACTGTCATATCCATTTAACATTGTCTTGTAGCTTACAAGCAAATTGTTTCGCTATACCTAAGTCGTTTTCCATCTTTTCCACCTTTTTTTGGATTTGTTTTCTTTTTTCCCCCCGGATTTTTTACACTCCCCTTTCAACATGCTCCAGACCACTCTTCAAGATCTACAATTCGCGATATAATTCAAATCGGGGAATATAATATTTCCGTTCGTATAAATTCTCATCTCATTTGAATAAAATATTTTTCCAATGTGGCCAAGTGACCAAGTGTAAGACCAAAACGGGCCGTGCATCGTCAACCTGGAGCGCAGGAAAAATCGCCACTTGCCATCGAAGAAAATCGCGATAGTGGCGATCGCCGCTTTAAGACGCTCGTCAACCTCACACACAGGCCAAATTGCCAAACAAGAAGGAATCAGCAAAACATAATTTTCTACTTCTATGCAAAAACATGATGTATGTATGTTGGGATCCATCTAAGATGCTGGGACGAAGACGTTGGTCGACCAGTCCTCGAACGACGAAAACAGTCCAACAAAAGTGCGCTTCCAGAACGAAGAAAAAAGGGTGGAAAGCAGTCGTTTACTGCGTGGGTTCTGGACATGGTTTGCCGTATAAAGTACACAAGTCAAATATGGTGGCCCTGATGGATATAACTCAACACGATGTCACCGACATTAAATACAAGACGCTACAAACGTTCATATCGTAGCGAAGGTAAGAAAATTTAATAATTAATTGTGCCCTCCCGTATCCGGATCGATCTCTTCTTAGATGGACCCTCTAACTAATAAGCGGTGTTCGTTTTGTCGCACTATTGGGTGACAAGATACCCTGAGAAAGCGCTTCGATTTTGAAAAGCAAAAAAAGGTGAAACGCAAAACACGCTCGAAACGTATCGACTTTTATGCCCACTTACAAGTATGTTCAAAAAAATTTTGAAAAATTCAAAACTGAAATGAAAATTTATGATAATGTCCAGCGTCGACACAATTTCGGGCAGGTTCGAATCTGGTTGGAGGCATACTCCATATCATCGACAGCCCCATTCCAGTGTTGATTTATTTTTATTTTCGAGTGGTGATGACAGGGCCCAGAAACAAAGGAACTGAACATAATACCTTATAATGCCTATAAGAAATACACCGAAGCTATAAGATTGTGCGGCTGGAAAAGGGTTCTCCCTTGTCAGCGTTGAATATTTCCCAGCCAGACGATTCGGCGTCTTGTTTGAGAATTTCTTCGAGATTTCTTTACTTGGTTTTTTTTATGAGTTCGTTTGATTTTAACGTGGATCGTTGGTCCGTCGACTTTCAATAAATTATGAAAGACGCGTCTGCCCGACTACAACAGCCTTCCGAACTTGAAACGTGTTGTAGATTTCAGGAATTTCTACAATTGTTGACACCGTGTGATATATATTTCGGGACAGTTCAAAAGGACAATTTAAAGATCCTTAATTAATCTGATCGCGTCTCGAAAAACCGAACTCAGTTGTATCGGACCTCCCAGGACCGATTTTCAGGACGAATATGTTCGCATCGATCCTCCGCTCGAATCCAGTCGAACATCTTAACTTTAATCCAAAACGTTTTCTTCCCATAATTTAAATGTCAGATCGCTATAAATGAAAATTATCCCGGCAATTTTCTTGTTTCGTTTTCTGTCCGTTCAGTACTTTGCGATCGTGCAAACTGTTGAGGCATAATTTACGCAAATAATAGAGTCGAAGCGCAGAAAGACCAAATGATTGACCGGAAATATTTAATCAATGATTAAGTTTAACAGACGTCCAAATTATAAAGAATTTCAGGAAAATTTAAATTACCTTAACTGCTGCTCATGAATTTGTAAAGTGAAAATTTGTTCCAAAGTAAAAAAAATCTAAAATTTTGGACATAATGATGTGTCTTTCCTCTAACAGTATTTAAGAAAATAAACTGATGGCAGAGAAATTGTCATACACTCTAAGAAACATTAGAGTAAATTTACCATTATTATATAGTTGGCAACTCTTTCCATCGATAGTAATGGTAAAATTGCATGCTGATGTAATTAAAGGGAATATTACACAAATAAGTTGTAATAATTACAAAACACATGCGTAATCAATACACATCAGTAATGAAATCATTTCACAATAGCTGCGTAATTAATATAAGCGGCGTAATTATTATACAGAGAATGCAATTATTACACACTTTTTGTGTAAAAATTCCATTTTATTATAAGGGAAAATCCTCCATTTAATTCAGATTTATAATTATACGGTAAAATCATGGACTAAAAACGTAACTTCACAATACATGTACTGTATTAAATTGAATTGAGTTGACAATGATAAGAAAAACATATTACGGTTACTGATTCGAAAACTAATTTACAAATATTGAACAAAAACATTTGGCTGATTTTACAGACCTGACGATGTGAAGTAGAATAAAATAAAGAAATGAATTTTCGCGAATTTGTTATTATGAGGTAATATTACACAATATTTAACGTAAAATTACACCAAGCCTGAATTTCTTTATTAATGGTGTAATATAATCATGACGCCTAAATTCACTCTTTTTATAGAGCAAAATAGATATAGTTGTCCATCTTATTGTGTAATATTACCTATTTCTGCGCTAAAAAAACGATTATACGTCAATAATAACGTATAATTACGTAGGTTGCTACTTAATTTTTGAGATATGGCAACACTAATGTAAATACGTCAAATCTGACATTGTCGTCGTAAAGTTTGACATTTTTAGTGGTGAACATACTCAGAACGTGATGTCATACGAGTGCTATTTGTGCTGTTTACAGAGACTTGAAATATTCATCTTGGTCGAAAAATGGAATTAAATCGTGAACATGTTCGTGCGAAGATTTTCTATGACTTTCGACGTAGATTAAACCAACAGCAGTGTGCCGATCAACTCGCTTCGACTTTTGGTGATGAAGCACCATCTCGAGCCACCGTGTTTCACTGGTTTTCTGAATTCAATCGTGGTCGCACTTCGCTACAGGACGAATTTCGTGAAGGTCGTCCAAAATCGGCAGCTGTGCCAGAAAACATCGATGCTGTGCGTGAACTGATATTGCAAGATCGTCAGAGATTGAGGCATTCCTGGGTATTAGTTCCACTCGCATACATTCAATATTGCATGAATATTTGGCTGTCAAAAAGATTTGTTCGCATTGGATACAGCATAATTTGACAATCGCTCAAAAAAAGCTCATGTCGATTGGTGCAAAGAAATGTTGAAAAACTTCAAAAGTGTGTTGATCTTCATGGAGAATATTTTGAAAACCAATAAAACCAATTTTGATTATAAATATTTGTTTTTATTTGTCTATCTCAAAACTAAAGTAGCAACCTCCGTACATAGATTGTGTATTTTTCCACTTATTTTTGTTTTAAATGCAGATTATTTTTCCAAACTGTTTTTAGAGTGTAGTGTGGTGCCGCGTCGCGAATGTAGTTTTTCACGAAATTAACTTAGTTTGCTGCCACTGTCAATACAATTTAAATATCATACGACTTTGTAGATTATTTAAGTTACAATCAAAGTCATCAATGATTTCGTTTTCTAAAAAAAAAGAATTCTATTTTTCACAGTCTAATTTGATCATTCAAGTTAATCACGTCTAATATTATAATTAAATAATTATTAAATATAGTTAAAATTAAATTTTATTAAAATTGTTTAATATACTCAAATAAATATAAAGAATATATCAATTTACTTTTAGTTCAATTTAATTTTATTAAAAAGTAAATTTGTATTTTTTATGTTCATGTTTATTGTGGATAATTTTATTATCAAATTTTATAACAAAGCAAAATTATAATTTAAATTAAAATGATTTTTATTACACGCAATTGATCCATAAATGGTTCGGAGATTTTAATCAGCTAAGAAAAAATTTATAGGAGGATTATCTAACTTTATCGAAGATCTCCTCAGTAGTAGCCACATCTTTAGAGTAGAAGAACTGGCCCAAATATGGGCTCGAATTGAATATGGGCCTGTAGTGTTTCTTTACCTCAACCATAGCCATCTTGTATGTAATATGCCAATCTTAAAGGATTAACCTATCCAAAGCTCCTGTATCACCTGTAGCCTTTATTTGACGTATTGCTGGAAATTTATTGAGGTTTTTTGTTTTCGCGAGTGTCAAATACTTTCATGGTAAGTTTCGAAACATGATTTTCGGTAAACATTTTTTTATTTTACTTAAGGAAGATATTAAAAAACACTAAAAATTATAAATTTATTTGAATAGCCCTCTGAGTTGAATATGTGCCCAAATTGGAATCATAGTAAACTTTTCTTTATTTTTCACAGGACCATGAGCTCAACAAATGTAAGTAGGGAATTTACACGCTAAACTTTACGAAAAAATCGACGCAACTTCATTGTTTTTTGGGTAGAAGACCGGAACGCGTTTGACTCTGTGATGCGGTGCAGGTAACTGACAACCTAAAAAAATTATTCCAAACAGTCTCATGATTATTCTTTTGATTGTCAGTCGCATAGTATCCTACACCGCATTTCTTCTACCAAAAAATAATAAAGTTGTGCCCAGACTGTTGGCAGATTTTTATTTATTTCCGTATTTTTTCAATAAAAAGATAGGTAATATAATAAAATATCGATATATCCCTTCAGGAGTTGAATATTAAAGAAATTCTAAACCCGGTTTTTATGCGATTATACAGAAAGTCCGTTAAAAAACAATTCGATATCTATTCGAAATTAAGTGATATGTCGGAATTCGTAAAATCGTACAAAATGATTTTACACTCTCTTAGGGGTTGAATATAGCGAAATCCTGAAATTAATTTTTAGATCTTTATAGAAAAAACCCATAGAAGTAACTGCTTGTTCGAGCTCATCAAACTTTAAAGATTTGTCGGAATTCGTGAAAATTTCAGTAAACCCTTTAGGACTTTGACATAGAAAATGCTTAAATCAGTTGTTTGTCCGATTATATTTAAAGCCTTTAGAAGTGAAAGTAAATTCGATATCTCATTAGACCTAAGAAATATATCGGAATTCGTGAAAATGAACACAACCACTTAACACCCCCTAAAGGGTTGGATATCGAAAAATTTGGAAAAATGTTTCTACGCTCTTATAGAAAAAATCTGCAAAAGTTAAATTAATTGTGATAACACGCCATGTCTAAAAGATTTAACGATTTAACGAAAGAATAAAAATCTTACCTTTTTTTAGTTTTAATTTCTGCTGTAGTACATCTACATATGTATACTAACTTTCAACTTCTAACATAAATTCTAACATTAAATTCAGCTGGGTCGTATTTAATCCTTCAAAATATTTCATCAGTACATTTGTGAAACTCTAAAGCATTAACTTAAGTGACCTTATTGATGAATAATAATACAAAATTACGACATTCAAAATTTTAAATTTATAATCAATTTTACTTTATTATTTTAATAATAAAGCATTTAAAGGTGTTCTTACACGAGCAATTTTTCAAGCAATTGATTGCCTGACGACTATTACCAAAACTAGTGGAGCTATTAATGGAGTCATACAGGGCAAAATCTTGCTAGTTGCGGCAATATTTCGGCAATGTGGCAATATTTTCACAGATTGCTGGTATTGCTTGCCATATAGTTGCTGTATTTCCACTAACTTGGAAAATTCCGAGCAATTGTCCTCATTCGGTGATTCAATTGTCAAGTTTTGTTTTGAGCTTTGCATTTATTTGTCAAGTTTCATGTTATAATGGCTTGGATTCAAATATTTCCAAGTTTCATTTTAAGTTTTAGATTTGTTTGCCATGTTTACTTTCGTGTTTTTCATAGACTGAATTGATCGTGTAGGCCCTTATTGCCGAATTGCTAGATATTGATCAATATCGCTCATCACAATTCAGCAACAAGTTGATGAAAAGTTGATCCACATTGCCAGTTGCTATTGTTGCTGTGTATTGCGTCATAATTTCGCGACGTAAAAATTGACGAATATTGCTGCAAATTGAGCAATTTTAATCGCTTGTAAGAGCACCTTTAAGTTAGGTTGGACTAATTTGTTGGTAGTCCCATAGAAGTGTGAAGACATTTATTGACGTCATTCATGTTTTGGAGCATAACTTAAAACTTTTACGTACTCCGATTTCCGGTTTGGATAATAACCGATTTTATTTGGCATTTCTACATTTGCATTTGCATTACTACCGAAGTGGCCATAATACTGTGTGATTATTTAATTCAGTATTTCTCCTCATAGCGAAAAAAAACCGAGTTAATGTTTGGTAAGAATTTTCGCGGGGTGTTGATAATTTTACTATCTAATTAGTCAAACCAAAAATATGCACATAAAACCCAACCTTGCGAACATCGCTTGACTTAAAATACAATTAATTAAATTTATTGAAATGAAACAAAACTATCAAAAAAATTCAACATTACACCCCTCATTTTTATGAAGCATAA
Source organism: Beris morrisii (assembly GCA_951812415.1). Classification (NCBI taxonomy): domain Eukaryota; kingdom Metazoa; phylum Arthropoda; class Insecta; order Diptera; family Stratiomyidae; genus Beris; species Beris morrisii. The sequence continues at coordinate 26,610,911 of OX638311.1, forward strand.
ATTAAAAAAAATATATAATTTAATATGTAATACAAAACAGACTGTGGCAGTACTTCTTCTTTTTGACTTCCTACAACCTTCAATGTGTATAGCAACCGAGTTGACGGTTGATGACATAAATATTGTTGGTCAATTTGTCCCTCGAGTGTAATAAAAATTTTCCACACTAGGATGTGCTCAAGTAGGAATACCCGAAAAAATGAATGGAAAACGTGTCCTCTCCCCAGGTATATGAACAGCCAAAATTATAAATTAGGTGTGAAAATATAAATTTTAATGTTAAATGACATGCAAGAGATAGAGATGATAACAGACCTGCAATAAGAATTGGATGATATCAGCATAATCACGTGCTGAGTTCAGGGTGGAATTGTCCAAACTTGAGGTGAAGGTCGACGATTCACTTATTTTTCACATCCCTTGGGGGTTGAATATACAAAATGAATTTTTTTACGACTGGCCGCGGAAGTAAAACGTATCGGAAAACTTATGCAACCCCTTCCACTCCTCTTGACCTACTAATATCAAAATATCTAAAAAAATCCTTAAAGCTGTTTTTAGGCGATTACATTCAAAGTTCGTGAAAAAAACCAATGCACTTTCTAATTGGACCTGAGAGATATGAAAAAATTCGTTAAAACGTATGTAACCCGTTTACACCCTCTTCGGGGTTGAATAAAGAAAAATTCTGAATACGGTTTTTAGGCGTTTATTTAAAAAGCGAGTGAAAGTAGAAACTTATTCAATATAAACCTATGGGATATGACAGAATTCGTAAATATGTATAAACCCCTTTACACCTCGTTAGGGTAGAATTTAAAAAGATCGTTAAAGCCGTTTCTAGGCATTTGTCTGAAGAACCCGTAGATGTAAAATTATTTCGATATTTCGGAAAACCTAAGAGATATGACGAAATTCGTGAAAGTATATGCACCCTATTTTCAATGACCGTTTTTTGCTCTTCCTCCGTACGCAAATTAATATTTGAAAACCGCTCTACCATATTACTTTCTACTATGTATATCTACATATGTATATCCATCAAGTTCCAAGTTTCTAGCATTAGTCGTACCTGACATAGGAAAACTACTTTCCCATTCTGTATCAAATACGGACTTAAAGTAACCTTTTTTTCATTTTTAAGAAATTAATTTAATACTCAAAACTGTATACTACTTTACTAAATATCAATTTGACTTTATAGTTATGAAATGCAGGCAGATAGTGAAATTGTAGAAAAATTGTTTAGACAAATTTTTATTTGGCAATGTGACATGGCTAGTTTTAATTCAATTTGTGCGTTTGCCATTTCTAGAAAAGGTTACTTAGACTGCAATATATTACATAATTAATTGCCTTCCGGATCTCAAACTTCATGGTCTGGTCCGTTCAAGGATACAAACCATCAGTTAACTCTAATTAAAAATTTTAAAATTTCCTTCAAATCTCATATTTTTGCAGCTGCAACCACACATAACCCATTACGAAAACCAATCGAGACATTAATTTTAATTTTCCAAAAATTTCAACCAATTTGGCACCCTCATTTACGTAATGGCAACACACTCTTCGCTCGCTTCTATAATTCGAATAAGATTTTGAAAAGTTCAAATGACATGCACTTTAGATAGCTCTAAAAATATCCGTTTAATGACCATTTAAGCCAGATCTCACCCTCCCATCACGGAAAATCCATAAATATTGTAAATCCTGACAACTAGAATTGTGCGATCAGTCCCTCCGAACAAGATCAATATGAGCGGCGTTGGCGGCGGCATTGCGGCGACGACCTTTAAATGAGGATCATCACAATGAGAGTTCCAGCAGCAAAAAAAAAAACACAACAAGGAGGAGGATACAATGTTTCTTTGAAATTGAAATTGTCATATGTCGCGTGCCACTTTAGCCCCCAGGATGCGAACGAACGTCTTATTTTCTCGGATGAAATATTTTTGAAAATTTTCATTTTTAGGGTAAAAATACGGACAGTTTTCCGAAAGATATGTTTCGCTCCTTTCGTACGTAATATGGAATAGGGGATTTCCCAAAAACATGACGTTCGGTTATTAATAGACGGCATGCCATCGAATGATTAAGTACGGCCGAAAATTGCCATATGGTCCTAGCCGTAGATTTCAATGACACTTTTCGGGTGAAGTGTGTGTTTTCGTATCGAAGACACGTCAATCAAAATATTTTCACAGTTCGGTAAGTTTAAGAAAACACCTAAATTTGTACGTCGAGTACTTTCAGTTTTCCCGAATCAAATGAAAATCACTTCAAGCGATTGTTTTTACTTTGCTCCGGAACCGTTTATCCAATGCGTTTGGGTCGGATTACATCAATCCTTAGATCCAGGAAGACAGTGAGCAAATGTTCTCCGATTGCGGATTAGTCTGAAGTGCTGCATGCACAACAGCCTCTATATTAGACAGACTTTGTGTTATTGGAATATTGCAACAGGGAAGTCCTTCCGTTTCGACCTTATTTCGCTCATATCCAACACCCGACCCCGAATTATAGTGGTGTCCTTTGACTCCTTTGTGACACTTTGTATTGTCAAATTATTGATTCGATGCTTGACCCCAATCGAATAGTCGACAACTCAATTCCCTATTCTCAATCTGAAACGGTCAGCACTCACATCTCATATAATGTCCTGGTCATACATCGTACCTATTTCGACCCAGTACTCAAGTCCCGAATCCAATAAATGTCACGAAATTTATTGCTATCCTTTTGTTAGGGCGGACATTTTTCAAAAAAATGAAATAAAATAAAACGAAATAAAGGATATAAAGGAGGGAAATATCACAAGTCCCTGAAAGGATAGTGGACAAAGGACTGCAAGCATGACGAGTGGTCAGAAAGTTATCAATAGAGGACATATTCGAGCCCGGCACGAGCAGATGCTCCTGAGGATGCAATTAAAATTCTTTTAATGGTCATTTGATACGAGCAAAGTGATAAGCGGATTTCGGGATTTATCTGGGTGTTTTAAAATCCAGAAAGTCGGTGGTATCCTTTGGTCTATAATATTAAAATCTTAATGACGTTATTGACTAAGTAATTTCAAATATTCACCCTTATTCTGAAACCCGCCGGCGGGACAGTGAACTGCGATTCACCCAATTTTAAATTATTGAAAACGCGTGAACGATTCACTTTCTCGAAAATTTGACAGTTGTAATCCGCAATGAAATTGTCGCGTTTTTAAACTTTTTTCAGAAAGTAATTGGCAATAAATAAAGAGAAATTTTTAGATGGTCCATCTCTCACATTTGCAGTATTATAATTTTGGAAATTCTTCTGCCTTAATATATAGTTCCAATACCCGGAAAAACGCATGTGCCGTGCATGGGAATCGAATGTGAACCGCATAGTCGGCGGGAATAAAAAATCCGCAGTTTTCCAAAATAAGCGTGATTATAAAAAAAAATTGGAAAATATTTTTTTGTCGCTATAAATTTTACAATAGATGGAAAGATTTTTATTAATTTAATATATATCTATGCAGAACTATGTAAAACTAAAAAGGTCTGCTATCTGAGCAATGTTACCACAAACGAAGATCAAGGGTTTGTGTAAATATAGCTTAGATTCTTTCAGCTGTTTTGTTCTTGCAACTCTTTTTCTTTCCAAAACTGAAACATGCAGAACTAAGGCAGAACATTTTCAGTACTGGCTGAATTCTGTTATCAGGAAGTCATTTAACGTCGAATGTCAGTACTCCGGCAATTCTTAAATTTAGTACTGTTTCTAGTCAATTATGAGCCACTTGTTTTTATTAAATTTTTTTTTCTACATTCAATCGTAAATCTACAAAATTTAATTTAATTTTTATTTTATCCATCTATTATTTAAATAAACGCAAAACTGACAAAAAAGTTGTTCACCTCAAACGAATTTAATTTCTAAAGCAAATTAAAATGGCTTATATCGTAATATTTTATTCGTATCGGCAATTTGATAAGTTGTTGTATCTCTCCATTACGAAAAGAATAGCTAATTATCAAGATTGATTCATTCAGGACATATCAACAACTTTCAATTTATCAATTTTTACGAATATTTGTATTAACTTAAAGTGGATTAAATCGATTGGGATCGGGATCCGGGTCCCGTAGGGAGTAAAGTACACAGTAAAAAAATGTTACTACTCTTAGAGTAGGCAATTTAGTGCCTACTCTGAGAGCAGTCAAATTACTATTGTCAAATTTAATTACACACTCCTATGATTATTATTATTTATGCGGAAATTCACACACAAGTGTGGAAATCAATCGCTAAAAATATGTGTAAAATTACACATGGTGTGGAAAAACTAATATGTACTACAAAAATGTGACATGTTTATGTTTACTTAATAATTTATAAATAATATAAATGAAAAGGTTGTAGCGAATGATCGGCAGATGAATTCCCAGATGTGTTTTAAAGGGCAAAGACAATCGACAATTGGAAAAATTCAATGGGATCAATCAATACATGATAATTAGGAAGCAAAACCTAATAAAGGTCAGAAAGGGTAGAAAGTATAAAGCATTATACATATTTATTACATAAACTTAATTTATTTGTTCTAAAGCCGCAAGCTTCACACTTTATAAACATTATTTTCTTTTTAAAATTTTAAATCACGCCTTACACAAAACCACAAAACAAGTGAATTAAACAACGAAGCGGTTAAGTTAATTCATATAGAAAAAAAGAAATTACTAAGCTTGAAGTATCAAAATTACATACAAAATGCGTAATTTTATACACAATGCCAAATTACTACGCATAGAGTATCAAAATTACAAACAAAATGAGTACTTTTATACACAATGATCAATTTTACACATTAAATGTGGTAAATTTCATACGGTGTTGCAATATTACTACCCAGTCAGTAAATTTATGAATTAAATATGTAAAAATACGCAGTTTTAAGAATTACTCTCAATTTTGTTAAATTTAATAAAAACTTGTAAATTTACTAGATCAATGCGGAATATTTTACTGCTTTAAGGATATTGATTTTCACAAAATTTTGAACTGTGTAGTTGAGTTGATTTTTCCTAATTCCGGCATATTTTTTTAGGTCTAATGAGATATTGGATTCGCTTTTACTTCTAAGGGCTTTAAATATAATTGTTAAAAAACTAATATAAGTATTTTTTGATATTCAACCTCAAGGGGTATACGCTGATTGTGTAAGTTTTGACGAATTCTGACAAATCTTTTAGGTCTAATAAGATATCAAATTCGCTTTACTTCTCTGGCTGTGTAAATTAATTTCAGGATTTGCGATATTCCCACCTAAGGGGGGTTAAATAATCGTGTAAGTTTTAATGATTGTTGCTTGATTATGTGAAAATCTTTTCGAAGCTCTCTTGCCGGGTCGTCTCTGCAAACCCTTCAGGATGTAGCTTAATTCAATAAATAATATATTTTAAGTTCATTATAACTTATTCTTCTTTATTTAGAATGAAGAAAGTTGAGAACCTTGGTGACATTTTTGTTTAAATTTTTTTATCAAAATCTCAAGTTGATTATGGGTTACCATTCCAAACGCTATGTATCAATTAGATTTTTAAGACCTAGATCCCTTCTTTAACTTTATACGCACCGAACTAAGTATGGATCTGAGGACCCAAACTCTAGGTGCGTCTTTTACTTAGGCTCTATGACATACTGACAGTAGAAGCATTTTTAAGAAGGCTGTAGTTGGTGGCCTAAGGTTGTAGAATATTGACATCATGCATGTCTCATTACTTTATTATATCTTTTACGTCACATACGATTACTGAAGCCTAGTTGTTATTATTTCGAATAATACATTTATTTAAAGATAGTCTTAAGAGTAACGAAACCACTAGATCAATATTTTCAGATTCAAAACGTAACGAATATCATGAATTCAGAAACTTATTCAATACTGTCATATTGTATAATAATACTGGCTTTTCAAGTATCGTTAGCGTCTCTATTCCAATACTGATTTTCCCATCACTTTCGTTCCGTACCAAAAGTTTTAAAATTTTTCTTTTTTTTCAAAAATTTGTCATTCACTATATTCTAAATTTCAAATGTTTAACGTAATTTGTTCCTGTTGACCGATTTTCGGTGCTTTTCTCCAGTACGCTTTTAAAAAAAATTATAATAGTCTTGGCGAAACTTCATTATTTTTTGGGTCAAAGTTCGAGAAGCGATTAAAGTGGATGTTATGAAATCGGTTTATATCGGATTATATAAAAAGTTCGTGGAAATAAAACCCAATTTAATATCTCATCAAACCTAAGAAATACGGTGGAAACTGTAACTGAGCGACTCCTTGGTATTGAATATTCAAAAATACTGAAATAAATTTTTAGACGATTATATAGGAAGCCTTGACAATTAAAATCCAATTCGATATCTCGTCAGATCTAAGAAATATGTTGGAATTCGTGAAAACGTATGCAACACCCTTTTACCGCTTTGGGGTTTGAATATCAGAAAATACTGAAATCGATTTGAAGGCGATTATATAAAAAGTCCGTTGAAGTAAAATCCAATTTAAAATCTCATCAAAAGATATGGTAAAAATTGTGAAAACGTTAGTTCGAGGAAGTAAAACCAATTCAATGTCTTACCAGTTTTAAGAGATATGACGGAATTCGTGAAAGTACAGTACATCCTTTTTACATCCTCTTATGGGTTAAAAAACAAAAAAACCTGAAATCAATTTTCCCGAAAACAGTTTCTAAATATTTATTTGAAGAACCTATAGCTGTAAAATTAACTTAAACTAAACTCCTGAAAATATATGCACCACATTTTCACTGATAATTTCCTTGCGACCCACCTCCCCCCTCTCCCACCTTTTGCAGTATATCTACATATACCCCGAAGTTTTAAGTTTGTAGCAGACGCTGTTCCGAGGGTAGGAACCAACCCCTCAAACCCGGATCATATACGAAAATCATATTAGAACGTGCTACTACTATAGCACTACGTAAATCACAAGTTTCAGCAATCCATTAGTTCTCGAGAAAAAAAAATCAGAATTCTTTATTTTTCACCCTCTTCCACCCTTAACCTCTACACCCGAACCTCCAAAACTCCCCAATTTCCAAAATTGTTTGCCAGGCCTAACTCGAGTAAAAATTCTAAGGTTCAATCTTAAGGGGTTAGGCCACTCTCGAGGCTGAAAAAATATGCCTTTTTGGGAATTTTTTTTCATAAAAACTACAAAATAAATCGAGATTACAAAAATTGGGTGTTTATAATACATATTATTAACTATGTACAGTAATTTTTTTGAAATTATTACATTCAAAACGGCGGCTGTGCAGCGTTTTTGCGATGACGTCTCCGGTTTTTCAGGGTCCACGGGCGAACAGACAGCGCCTGTAATTTTTGAATTATGATAAACTACTGAATTTTTTCGATTATTTATAATAACAGCTACAAGAGTACGTAGGATTTTTTCGATATATTGATTTTTGGCCAAATGGCGCACTTCTAAAGTGAAAAGTGTAAAATTTGCCTAAAAAAACGTCAGAAAAATGTTAATAACAAATGAACTATACGATATAAAAAAAAATCCTACGTACTCTGATGGACAATATAGTTTTAAAGATATATTCAAAATTTCAAGTGAATCGGTTGAAAATTGTCTGAGTTAAGTTTCCGGTCATCTTGAAAAATGTGGTTTTAAGATAAACGCGTTTGAAATTTTGAGTAGTAGAAAATCATGAATAATTTTGCAGGCAGCCTTGTACTAAAATTCGAAAACCGAGTCCTTAGAGACTTTTTTCGGCCATAATCTTTTGGGACATAATTTTTAAGGTCCTAAGGGACCATTTAAAATACAAAAAAAAAACAAAATCGATTTTTCGAAAACACTGGAGTGGCTTTACCCCTTAAGCATTTCTTAAAATATGAGATGTGATTTATTTAAAAAATGTTGCAATCCTCAATAGATGGCGACTTAAAGGGATCCCCACAATACAAATTTCAACTTAATAGCTTAAGTAATTTGGCTGCTGCGAGCTTTCAAATGATTTTGAGCACAGACGGTCAACATTTTTTTGAGTTCTTTTTGCTTACTAGTCATTAAACGTAAAAAACAATTTCTGGGTATAAATCATTTTTTCTGTATTATATTAGGATTAAATAAGTAAAATTAAAATTGTCGAAAACATTCCATTTTTTATATTTCCAAAGAGCTTTGAGCTCCCCGATAGACTCTTCAACAAGATAGTGTTCTGTATTATTTTGTTATGAGACTTACCTGAAAACTCTTATCAATGTACCATTATAAAAACCCAGAATCGACTTCGCACCAGAGATAATAAAATATTATTATTGAATATAAATGAAAAAAAACTTCCCAATCAACACAAAATACGTGTTCTGCTCCCGTCAAATCCAAAATGTAATTTATGTAATAGATAAATAAAATTCCCTGATCATGTTCGTAAAAAAAATGTCTTCGGCCCACATTGTGTTCCCACATTAATTTCAAATTTATTTTTATTTTATGACAATAGGTGGAGGCGTCAGAGTCGTCATAGTTTGAACACATGGGTCACAATACTTTCCTACACCGATAATAAATTAACATTTAAAACAATAAACCCAAGACACGAAAAAAAAAAAATGCATAATTGATTCCACTTAAAACCATTTTGAACTGAATAAACAAATTTCCCATGTTACCCATAGGTAGCAACTTTACTCTGTGAGTTAAGTTGACTTTCATAAAAATATCGCAATTACGTGCCACGAATTCTTAACAAATTTATTTAACATTAAACTGATGTCGCTTATAATTACGGAGAAATAACAAAAAAAAGGAAATACCATAAACCGACATAATCGGACCCCCAGACCAGCATTTAACCCAATTCTGGAAGCCCGCAATTTTAAACAAATTGATCGTTCGAAGAAAGAAAAAATGCATGAAAAAGTGACAAGGAATTAATCGATTATCAGGGTTCTGCTCACGTAGTCATCACTCATCAATGACACACATGGTCTAATTCAAATACAACCCCCTGACCACTGGTCAATGGTCATCACTACTTGACAAGATGACCGTTGCCAATTCGTCCGCTTTAGCCACCCCCAAGACATTTCAATTCGACGACAAATTTCCCGACATTTACTGGATTACCGAAAGGTGCAGTTCTGGGTCCCCGACTGTTCTTTATTAGATTAGAACATTGTTCGGTGTGAATTAGGTCTATTATATTTAAGAAGTATTGTTCGAGGATGCGATTCTGTAGATTTTTGAGAGGGTTTAACCCTTATAGTGAGTGCTTGATCGACGATCGGAGTTGCCAATAGGATGTTACAAATTAGCTGTTAGGAAATGTGTAAGTTTGGTGTGAAGTGAATACAGTTTTGCGGGCAAGATAAACTTCAGTAAATCTCAACTTTCGCCAATTCTCACGGCTGCAGAGTGATTACAGCCGCACAGTTAAACTAAAATTGAACTCTGATCGAACTGATTACAAAAATACTTTTTTATTATATCTTTTATACAAATCGTACTGACTGACCTCATCATATGCAAGATTTTGTTTGTTCAATTTTTAATTCGGTTAAATTTTAACGATCATTTTCCAAGAATCTGATTAATGTGCTTCGGAAGATTGTAATATAAATGATATAGACGGTTAATGTAGGACTGTTGTATGGTTTAAGAGATCAATAAAAAAAATCAATAAAATTGGTGTACAGTCCGTTGATGGACATTTCTCCCATAGGATAAGAAATCAATCAGGCACCACTCTCTTTCTTAGGACGGGTTGTTCTTCTTCATCGTTTTGTTTTCCTGGTTCGAATAATATCAATTCTTTTGTATGATTGTATGATTACCGAGAAAAGAGCTACAAAATGGAAATTTATTGATTTCTGATGGGCATGGGAAGCTGGATGCAAGAGGTCGATATGGTTTTTATTTCGAAATGAAACCAATATCTGATGGGTTTTCTTTCCGTGATCGTTTTATTTCGATTCTGGTGAAAAATCACTGTAGATATGAATTTCTGTTTTTATTTTTATGATTAATTAATTAAATAGCTCTTGTTGGCATTCCCCAAGCAGAATTGCAATAATTAATTAAGAAATTTACACGTAGATCAGTTGCGGTTGATAGCAATGCGAAATGTTTGATTATTTTTTAATATAGGTCTTGAGATCGCTGAAAAATTTATGTTATATTCTTATCGTGATACAAGGAATTAACTAAGCTACATTAAAGAGGTCAGTATATAGGACGCGAGAAAGGATATTAATTTTTAACAGTATGCCTAATACGAATGCAGCAAAAAAAATTTTTGCTTGCCGCCCATTAGACTCAGTGATTCCGGAGTTTACATGTAATTTTACTGTATTTAATATCCATAATTTTGATTAGACTATAAAGGTGCTCTTACACTAGCAATTAAAATTGTTCAATTTGCAGCAATATTCGTCGTCAATTTTGACGTCACGAAAATATGAAGCAACAAATAGCAACAGGCGATGTTGGTCAACTTTTGATCAACTCATTCCTGAATTGTGATGAGCGATATTGACCAATGTCTAGCAATTCGGCAATAAGGGCTTACACGAGCAATTCAGTCTATGAACAACACGAAAACAAACTTCACAAACAAATCTAAAACTTGGAAATATTTGAGTTCCAAGCCATTATAACACGAACCTTGACAAATAAATGCAAAATTCAAAAAAAAAACTTGACAATTGAATCACCAAACGAGGACAATTCAGTGGAAATACAGCAACTATATGACGAACAATACCAGCAATCTGTAAAAATATTGCCACATTGCCGAAATATTGTCGCAACCAGCATGATATTGCCCTGTATTGCTCCATTATTCGGTCCACAAGTTTTGGCAATAGTCGTCGGGCAATCAGTTGCTTGAAAAATTGCTCGTATAAGAGCACCTTAACCAAGATATTCCTGGCAATGCAGTAAACTACCAGACTAAGTCAGTCAAATGACAAAATATGCCAGCAACCATGGGCGACTTCAAATTTAAAAAAAAACTCTAATTTTATATTTTTAAGTTTTAGGAATATTAAAATATAAACAAGAAAAAAAAATCCGTATATCTGCCTTTGATGTCGCATAGATCATGTATATTTTGAGATATTAATATTTGACATGTGTACGGGAATTGGGGACTAATCAAATTTGTCAAAAATGCGTAGCCTACCCAACTAGCAAACAAACTTCGCACTTTGATTTCCCGGAGGCTATACCTTCGATAAGGCTTCGGTAAGACTGTTGCGCGCAGGTTGTGAACTTTTAACTTCGATAAGAAGTTTGACTTGCGAGCGGAAGCTGAACATTTCAGAAGCTACCATGTAGCTTCGGTAATAACCTCTATAAGGCCTTATGGAAGTAATTACCAACGGCTTTATGGAGGTTTGCAAGCGAGCTTCGCTCGACATGTCTGATTGGAAACATCAAGTGATTCGGCTTCAACCCTATTGCGAGAATATTTCAGATTGGCCTAGTGTGTAGCGTAGCGGACTAATGTGTGACGGGACCGTGCTTCGAATCCGAGAGTGTCTAAGGTGTAAGTAAAAGCAATTCGCATTTTTCAAACAAATAATAATAATTTAGAGGAAAATAAATTCGTAGTTAGATGAAGACAAAAGTAAAAAAATTCTGAATATTATTTTTTTAATTTTTTTTAAGTTTCGGTAAGACCTTACCGAAGCCTCCCATTCGAAGTATTGCTTCACGTAAAAGTCATACTCTATATAATTTCATCTAGAGTATAAAAATATTGTGTTAAATAGATTCGCAGTATCAACGAACAAATTCATAGAAATGAAGAACTGTATAATTTGATTTAATGCCATTATTCATATTAAGTTAAAAATTCATTCATTAGATGCAAAATGGTCTGCAGCGAAACTGCGTTCATAATATTAATGTACGTATTATCATTTTGTACGTTAATATTATGAGAAAGGCCGTTTTCTTCGAAACGACAGTAGATAATGAACTGCGTCCACCATATTAATTTACAATTATGATTTGAATGAATTATACGTCCTGTATTTATTCAATATTTAAATCCTTCGAACCTTAATGCATCAGGTTAGCATTATGTTCTTTAACATACAATGTAGCTCTTACATATTTTAATATTTTCGTGGGCTATATTTAATTAAATAGTTCACCCACTTTTTTTTATAAATATTTCAGTATATTCAGGGTTTTTATTATTTAATTTATAACTATTCTAATATGAATTGCTTTCAATAAGCTCAAATTTTTCTTTCTACGGCCCTATGATATGAAAGTACTTAGAAAAAGAAGAATTATGAAGCAATTTAAATTCGCTTAATGAATGATGAAGGTGTTCACTTGATCATAAAAATGTACCTCAATACTTTGAAACGATTCACTGTTCTTAGGCACTTGTTATTTCATATGATGAATTTGTTTTTATTGTTTCGATGTATGTACATATTCTTCAATATTATGAGTGTGATCATAATTTTTATAGCGACACTATATACATATGTACCATGTGTCTTCATAGCATAAGCCATCGCTAAGAAAAAAGCATTTCTGCAAATAATTTGGACCCATCTATAAGATGATATTTAATTTCGACCCTAACCAAATTCTCCGTTTTTTTTTGTCTTTAATGAGAAATTCGACAATTAATCAAACTACGTATCAACTCTTAGTCTAGATTGAAATATCGTTCCTGCGCATTTTATGGTATAAAGTATAATATAATTATTTTACCCGCTTTTACATTGCTCGAATATGTTGCTACTAATGTAAACCGTCAAAGTTAAGTAAAAAGTCTTGTAGAATAAAAAATGATTTCTTTTTCTGTAGTTACAGTCCCTTCCAAGCGGTGCTGAATAATCATCAAAGCGTACCCATAGAAAATTAATTGCTCGATCCAGTGAACATCACGTTGCGTACATTACAGATTACGATTTTATTTATATAGAGGTGTATCTTGACGTAAATGAGCAATTGTTTCCTTCTCAACGATCATTTGAATTTCATGTCATTAAGGTGTGATTACTGCCACTGAGCTGACGAACAATTCACTCATTCACTATTTATTTTTTTTTTATTTGTTTTAATTATTTTCATTCCGATTTCACGTCTCTAAATATATTTCATGATTTCTTTCTTGATATCTCGAATCAATTGAAAGTCGCGCCCTGACTACAAATGAAGTGTTTCATTGCAGCCAGAAAATGTTAAAAAAGACCCCAACATTTGTCTTGTACTCACGGTGTTAGGATTAATGTTATTTCAATGGTCTTTTGAATACTACGAAGGACTTAATTCGTAGTAAGGACGAAATTAAATCCAAAAAAAAAATATATAATCATTTTTCATTTTCGATTCGAAATGGAATAAGAATAAACAGGATTCGAGCACAAGGGGTTTGTCGGCGTTCGTTCGTTGTAAAGAAATAAATTAATGAATTTAAAAGTCGTGTGATATTTGCAAATGGATGAGGACGTATTATAGGTGTAGTGGGTATTTACATATGTCCTCAATCGCCCTTATTCGTGCTTCACGGAACTGATCAAACCGATTGATGGCGCGAGCACAAAGTTAATCCTTTTTCCTGGCATTATGCCGTACATCCCCGGCACCAAAATGATTAATTATCTTTACTGTTGATTTCTTGGTAAGTTGATCCGTTTGACATACAGACGGAATTTTTAAAAAGACAATTTTCACTTTTCCAATTTTGTTGGCGGTTTACTAACTGTGGCAAAAGTGCTGATCATTAATCACTTTTTTTTTGCCAGAAACATGACTGCTGTCGATTTTGTATGCCATTCCGGAAACTTTTATGTCAACCGAATTTCAACGATGACAAATTATGATTAATGAAATGCTGAATTATTATTTTATCAATGAACGAATAGTTGATTTACAGGAAAAGTGTAGCTGCTCTGTTGAAAGCAGAAATTAAATTAAAATTCCGTTTTCAACAACATTTACTGGATTTGATATCGTTCTCTCAAGCTAGTATTACACACAAATTAGCGAAAAAATAAAATTGCTGTTGGCGGGTTTCGAAGTCGCGCTCTCAGCGTTTGGCTCTATATATCCTGGCTTACAACCAAAAATTCCACCAAATTGGTTGAAATATTTGATGATCAAATATTATGTAATCTTCAGCGCCACCTTCCTTTAGTATAGGATTGCTATGGCGGAAATTTAGCTAAGTTTATAAGTCTCGGATCGTAAATTTGATTTCGAGTGCAATATATAGAAATTATGCTCAGCAATTCCACCAGCTGTAAGGGTGTTTCGGATAGTAGGCATGATACACCCTCTGACGAGTCTATGCCCTCCGATGACGAAACAGCTCCTTCGGACCTAGTCCAACACAATCTTATGAAACTGGCGTATCCAGTGAAGGTTCTCCAACGGTCATGTCCTCTAGGACAACGATTAATCAGCAGTCGAGGATTTCGTGTTGGGGTTTCTCACCAGAAACCCTACTGACGCCGGAAAACAACCAACATTTAAATTAGTATTACACTGTTTGACCAAGCGGTCAAATTGGAATTTGTGACGATGTGCACTGATTAATGTTAACAACTAACCTACCCTTAAATAAAAAAAAATGGCGTCCATAGGTTGCTTAACACGCTCACTAACGCCATCTATGTGCCAACGATCGTTTTAAGGTTATACACCTGATAGGCCATTACTTAAGTCATATAATTATAACAATTAAAAACAAAACCAATATTTATTTATTTATTACAGTTATTCTATAAGATATTTACAGTTTATAAAATAGAGATAGAGAGGTAGAGATCTGACGGGAAAAAAATTATTGTCTTTACAACTATAGTGTAGTATTTCTATTTGTTGACAAATTAGATATGCTATTAAGTAAAATGATACTCATTTAGGAAAATTCTTTTAAAAACTTATTAATAAGAACTTGTAACTAACTTAAAACTATCTTTCAATACAACTTACTTATTTAGGCAGCTTAGAAACCAATTTACATTTTAAATAATACTGAATAGTTCTGTAACTAGGGGTTGTCTGAGTTAAATTAAAACCAATAAAATTAAATTAAAAAATTAAAACCAATATTTAGAAGAACGAAAATATTGTTATATACTTTATGTTAATTAACCTGATAATTGCCTGGGCTCTAGGCTTCTAGGCTCTTTATGAACGCTTTCGATTGATGTAGAGCTAGTAGTTTCTAAATTTTTTTTGGATCTTTTTATTTGAAACCTTAAATTGCAGTAACGATCATACAGTTTACCTCAAGGATTTTGTTTAAACTGTCTAGGTATGTAGTATGTTTCCTATTAGTAAATAGCAATAAGTTTTGATCAGTTGAATAGTATCTTTATGGAACATATTCTTACCCCCTTTTTCGGATGGAAAAACATCTTTCATAGTTTTAGCGACTGCTATGAAATAAGATGGCGTTGGAGACTTTACTTTTAGCAAAATATAGTCAACAACACAGTGCACCAAATCAGTTTGGGCGTGACTATTTAAGCAGTTGTTTTTTTTCCAAGTATTCTAATATCAATTGTCCCTTAACGCTCTCCTGCAATAATTGGCCCAGATTTGTATTAAAATAAATACCACTGTCTTTGGAATCTGAGGAAAGCGTTGTCGTTTTAGTCCCACCGTCACTAGTTTGGGTATTTTGAATCCATTCCTCTATTCTCATATATATTGACAAAGTGTCTGCTTGTAAAAAATCAATCAATGAAATTCCCTGAAGGATAGAATCAAAAAATAATCACTATCCCACAGAATACAAGAATAGAAAAAAACTTACTAAAGTAAAACGCAATTTTTTAAGGCGGATTTAAATAAAATTTTTGACCGAATCGTCGGATATCCTCGAACAACACGTCAATATCGCGTATTTCAATCTTTTAAAGCACTTCTGCGTTTACTTGGGAATCGTGTAAATAACAAATTGTCTCTTCATTTAAATTCCAAGCTTTCATTAGGTCCTTAAACAAAATCTGATTCTTATTTTGAATCATTATTGTTTGATGTTCTTGATTTTCATCAAGCTTTAAGCACTTCACCAATATTTAACTCTTTTACTTTATTATTTTTTAATAATAAAGTATTGTGATCGACCTGAAATTTCAAAAAAGTTTGCTCCCCTGAAATTTTGTATTAACACGTTTTAGGACTAGTAAACACCAAAAAAGCAAAAAAAAAAATGTCCGTCTGTCCGCCGAAGACGCCGTACGCCGTAGACGCCGTACGCCGTAGGCAAAACCGTTTGAAGGTGCGTAGCTCACAAACCCCTTGAGATATTAAGTTGAGTTGGTAGGTAGAGTGGGTGAACGCCTACGAATGATACCTTTTGGAGGGGTGGGGGTGTAAGGGTGGGGGAGGGGGAAGCGTTTTAGATGTAAAATTTTGGTTTCTAGATCTCAGGAACCGCTTATGCTAGGAGGCTGAAAGTTGGAACTTATGAAAGTGGAACCATTTGCAAAAAAATAGTCGATAGGGGTTGAGAGGTGTGCGCGTGGGGTGGGGGGGGAAACAGTGCGTCCAAAACGCTTGAAAGCTGGGATTGATACATTCTAAAATCCATATCTCCTGAAAGATTGATATCAGATTGCCGAAATTTTGTAGTTGTATTAAGGGATACTAGAAGATTAGAAAGGGGTTAACATTTTTAAGGGGAGTAGTGAGGTATGAGGGTGGGGGGTGAAAAACTTTGAACTACAATATCTTCCGACTCAATTGTGCTAGGAAGATAAAATTTGGTTTTTGTATATATAATTACCAGTGGAGTCTATTGAATGTACAATTTTTGACGGGGAGGTGAAGCGCTAAAGGCGGAAAACAGCCATTTTTCAAAAAAATAAATTTTTATATCTCATGAACCGTATTAGATATGATCTTGAAATTTTTACAGGAGTTAGGACCAGTAGACCTCTGGCGGAGAAACAAATTTTGAGGGTGTGGATGTAGGGAGTGATGGTGGCAGAGGGTGGAAATGAAAAAATTCTGAAACGGCTTATGCTAGAAAGGTGAAACTTAGTACAGGAGTAGTTAAAGCAAAAAAAAAGTTCAAAATTGTATTGATGTATAGAGCTGGAGTAAAACAAATGTGCGTGAAAAGGGGTTTTTCCAGCATTTTCATGAATTTCGTTATTTTAACCTAAAGAATAACCAGGAGGCTATTTGGAACGTTATTTTTTAGATTATCAGACGCATAGTGACCTACACCGCATCTCAGTATTAAACACGTTTCGGACTTCTACCAAAAAAATAATAAAGTTGCGCCCAGAATGTTGGCAGATTTTTTCCATTGTCTTGAGAAAAAAAACAGTAACACTTCATCGAATCGAAGCTGCGCGTATAAGTGATGATCAAAGAATGAAATGGTCACGCACGCAGTCTTTTATTTGAAATTTTCAATGAAAATATTATATGTAGGGGAAGGTGCTGTACCTTGGAATGGTTGTACCTTGGAACGTTGTTAATTTTGTGTTTAAAAAGAGCATTCTGGTGTGTGAATCAAGAACTACATTTAGAACAGCTGATATCTAGGCAACCTGTCTTGTTATCACTTTACTTTGTCGGTTATTTTGCGTTTTTGTTGATATTTTTGTTTTGAGGTTAGTGTGAGTAATTTTTTTAACTAAGTTTGTTTAATAATTAAACTATTGTGTTGTAGTGGTATACAATCGTTTTATGCAGGATTATTATCAATAAGGTGTGTATTATCTCTTTTCTATAACATCTGATTGTAAGATAATTAGGAGGTTTAAAAAAATATCTTTTATTCAATTAATGGACCATGTTGTACCTTGGAACGTCACACGCGTTGTACCTTGGAATGGCACAAAATAGCAATCCTGATACAAAACTAATGTGTTTTGACTGACAAAAGTGTTTTTTTTGCAGAAAATGCCTCGCAGTAAGAATGGGATTTGTAAGGCTCCCATCGATGCTAAAAATATGTTTTAATTTTCCATTCCATAAATTCAATGTTAAATAAATTACTTATGTACTACATAGTTATCCCTTTTAACATATTTTATATTATTTTACTATTTTATGATGAATTTTTTTAATTATGTTTAATAAATATCTCTTTTAGCATTTTCCAAGTTAGTATTTTCTTTATTTTTACCTAATTTGCAAGCGTTCCAAGGTACAACTAGTTCTGTTCCAAGGTACAACAAAACGTTGTACCTTGGAACAAATTTTTTTGAAATTTCAATTTTTTTTCTTTCAAATTTGGAATGATATTGTTCGCTGAAAAAAAAATGTGTTATAAGTAAGTGGGTCATTGTTATCCCCTCAAATTTTCATCGCGTTACATGTAGTACATTTTGCATAAAAAAATAAAAAGTGATTTTCCTTCCAAGGTACAGCACTCTCCCCTACATATAAAATATTAGCATTTCACTACAACTTTTTTGTGCCATCGAACATTTTAAATCAAAATGTCCGAATTTTCGCTCGAATCTTTAAATTTTAACCATTTTAGAATAAAATGTTTATAATGTCAGATTAATCTAGATCACATTTTGAAATAACAAGGTAAACACTTGCGTTGAACCTTTTTAAACAAAATTGGTTATTTAAAAACAAAATTCTAATATTATTTGTAAAAAAATAATTTATGTTAGAACTTTTTATTTAAAATGATCAATTAGTATTTAATAGATATTAAAAAAGGCGCAATAATGTTCTATTAAAATGGCAAATATTTTATAATAAAATTGTTCTTTTCTCTCAGTGTAGTGTCCACTGGCCTTTACACTATCTAACTGCATTTGCCAGCGAGAGTATTCAAATATTTCACTGTATGTCGCCAAACAAAATAATAAAGTTGCAATTAGGTAGATTTTTTTGTGAACTTTGATCGCTTTTCCATTTAATTTTTAAAAAGAACGATGGCATTGCCGACAACAACGCTGATCGAAATTCGTACAGTTGCGGATTTGCGATTCAGGGAGGGCTCAAATTTGTAATTTTTGGGGATAAATAGGAACCAAAATTCTCAATCAGTTCTAAATTTTGACAACAAACCGAAAATTTTCAAGCAAGATTCAGATTTTCTTTTGGTATTTGAATTATTTTGCCATTTCATCAACTTCAACGTCACTTCCCCGACAGTATTCAAATTTTTTTTCTTCAATTATTTAATGGTTATTCTGTTGAATTTTCAATGGTGAACTTATTCTAAACTTTATGCTCTTCAAAATTTATTTGTTGAATACACAAACATTTATTTTAATTACCAGTTTATTTAAAGAATTTGAATTAAGCATTTTCGAGAACGCTTTTGCTTACATTGCAGAGCGGTCATCGTTATTCTTACTTTTATTTCATACATCTGCATAACAAGGTAACTTTTCAAGCGCCACGTTTCAATTCATTTTCATTTTATTTTTATTTCCTTTCGCTCGTTATATTTTGATTTCTTTAGAAACAATTTGGTAATCAAATGTATGCGCATGTCATATTTGTACTTTCGAGCATTCGATGAAAAATATTTTTTTGTTGTTTTTTTTTTTAAAAATAAAATTGATTTTTTTCCGCTCGTCCGCGTATGACTTACGTATGTTTTCGATAAAATGTCGATCATCGCCAGGTTATAGCCGCCACGATATCCTCATATGTACGTGAAATAAAACACGCTTTTCACCCAACAAACAGTTTAGGAGTATGAAAATTTTACCATAAAATAAGCAGGATATGTACATACCTGTATAAGTGAGAAAAAAAGACTAAGTAAAATGTGAAAAAAGGCTGTGGTAAAAAATCGATTATTTTAATTAAATTTATGAATTCATGACCGTATTGTTTTGCCGATAAATTGCGTATTCAAATTTAGTTATGTAGCATTCGAAGGTCGTATTCTGATGAAGATTGTATAACCTTTGATGTGGTTGAAAATAAAACATCAAATTGGCTAGAGGATGGTAATTACATTCAGATTCGAACGGATTTGAAATTATGATTTTTCCGATTGGTTTTTTTTTGTTTGTTATTTATTTGTTTATGTTGATTGTTTCATAGCCACGTACGTGGAAAGGATTTCGATTAATGTGATTTAATTAAATCGATAACATCTCTTAAAAGTGTTCAAGGTGGCCGTATAACTTGTTCGGATTTATTTTGAAACGAAACTCAAAATTTTGTTTCCCTTTCCTTATAAACTGTTTAAAATATTTCAATTATTATTAATAACAGCTTGAAGCTACATATGTAACTATGGATATAAAGTTTTCCAACTGACCACCTAATCAACAAATTTACCAGCAAAGTCTAGTTTTAAGTACCTATATTGTTGAAATAAATTTAATTGAATTGAATTGAAACTCAAAATTGATAAAAAAGGAGCATTCGATGCTCTCTGACTGCAACCTTTTTTAACGACATCTTAGAAAGGTTTCCTGCAGCGTTTTTATTACATCTGTAATTTTATGTGTATAAAATTTAAAGTAGTCAGTTTTACCGGGAAAAGAAAGGAATAGTTTCCTAATAGCGTTGAAATTTTCTTCGTCACAAAAGACGGTGAACGAGATTTATTTTTTATTACATCTGACGGTTTCTGCGGCGACAGAAGCAATATACGCCCCGATTTGAATACAATCGAAACGGTTTCGATGAGGACGCGCTTATTAGTGAAAGCCCATTAAATTTTAATGTCTGAATAGACAGACGGTGAAGAAAAAATAATGTCCATTTGATTTTTTCTAAATGTTTGGTAAACCAATTTACGACCATTTTGATAACCACTTAAATACAGTGTTGTGACTTGTTGAATTTATAGTCCTGAAATCTTTTAGATATGTACATATATAAAAATTTATAAGAAAAAATGTTTTTCTTTGCTTTGTAATATTGATTTTTCGAGAGAAATGAACTCATCAAATCGGGAATTTTTAGGGTTTTAATTGAGGTAGAGGAGAGCAGTTAAATTAATGGTTTATGAATCATCGGCCTGAATAATACCGAGAAATGATGTAAAATTTTTTTGTATTGTTTCTGGTGAATTAGTTGATAAAAAATGTAAAAGGACTTCGTAGTTCGTAGCTTGGAACGATTACAAAAGTGTAATTGATCCTAAATTAATTTAAAGTCGTTTACAACAATCCATTTAAATTTTCACTCACAAAAAAATTTAATAACAAAAATTTTACCGTTTCCTAGTGAAACAATGAAAACTCCTATATAATTTTCATTAAAATTTAGTAATTTTCTTAAAATAAATATATTAAAAACTTAGTTATTAAAAAAGAAATATCTCAACAGTCTCTGCGCAATTTCGTTATTTTTTGGGCATAAGTCCTGGAAGGGATTAAAGTCGAGGTGCGACAGAAGTGCAGACAATTCGCTTCAAAACTACAAACCTAGAAGGCTGTTGATAACCGCCACATATGACTTAATTAGTTTTAAGAAGGGGCGAAGCGCTAACCACCGAAAGAGGGCACATAGCGATCTCTTTGGAGCCTCTTAGGTCACTTATCATCCCAAAACAACCCAGATCCCGGAAGAACTTGACGAGCTTGTCATGCCCTATCGACCTCAGATCCTCCAAATTGTCAAAGAAAACACTGCCCAACCACGTCGCCTCCTTGGAACCGCATGACATTCACACAAAATGTGGGTAATGTCTTCCTCAGCATATAGGTTGAGGCAGTACCTGCACACATCAAAGTCAGCGATCCCCATACGCATAGCATGCTTCCCTAGCAAGCCATGCCCTGTCAGTATTCCGACGAGTAACCGCAAAACTTCCCCTAATCCATGCTAATATCTACCTAATCTTCCGTCTGTCGAACCTTGGCCTAGAAGTCCTACAGCTTGTGAATTGAATTTATATAATCCGGACGCATCTACTACTTTTTAAGTTAAGTACCGAACGCACTCGGTCGACACTAGACACTGAAGGTTTAGTTGAAATCCGGATCGACGGACCACTAAAAAGTCGATCAAATAAAAAAAAACTGTTAGTTGGACGGAATGTTTTTAAATTTCATACTTTTCTGTTCGATTGAATTTGTTTATCTCCTTATGAGACCTATAGCTAGTGTTATAAATATTCGTTGTATAAACATAAACATTTTTTTCGCCTTCTAAGCAACAGTTTGCGCCTTCCCTTTAAAACGTTGTATGGACGCCCTTGTATTTATATTAATTATTAAAATTTAATATTATGACATTAGGGGATGTACTTGATACCTGTTTTCTGAAATACTGTATGTCAGACTTCATATATTTGAGGAGCACTGCTTCAAAGGTTCTCCTCCTTGTTCTAAAGTACGCAGGGCTCAATTTTATGGTCTCGATTTTTCTTTGAAGGTTTATTAAAGTTGTCTGTTGTAGTGACTTTTAAATTAAATCGAATCATTTTGATCCTTGGTAGCGCCTCTTGGAAGCGGTTCTGTCCAAACTTTTCTCTTATCGACTTAAAATTCACTAACAGGCGAAGTACCTACTGCAACTAATGAAATATAAAAATAAACTTAAAAATCTAATTTCATCAAAATGTTTTCACTTCCCCGTAAATATGAAAAGATATCACACGTACCAACCAAACCACAGAACTTTTTTCATCCAACTCCCTATTAAATTTAAATATTCATTCGAAAGTAGCCTTTACCATCCCGAAGCAGAAAATTGCAATCAATATCAGTTCCAGCAATAAACCCTATCAAACGTTATGCTGATGAAAAAGGTCCAACTCAAAACCCTCTTCTTCTTCACATACAATCTCTTAAAATCAATTTCTACACCTTACCAACTGCGACGGAAAAAAACCCTTCGTAATATCAATAAATCCACTCAAGGAAAAATATCCTTTTGATCCTGTTCCGCAAACATAAATAAACTGCACAAATGACAGCACACACCAATATCCAATTTTATATTTTTTTTCCTCAACCCCTCCCACCCCCTCTCTCGCTCGAATGGTCCACTTATTTTTCAACCCATCGATATGAAATTGTGGCCAGCAAAAATACCTACAGGACAAATAAAAGGAAACCACCAGCAGAATATTGAAAAAAAAAATCTAAAAGTGAATCCAAGACATCCCTGAGCCAGGACTTCATCCCTTCGAATACATCAGCAAACGATAACAAATTTGCGGCAATAAATAAATAAAATATTTCCGTATATTGCAGATATGATATCGGTATCTGTCCAAGGAACTCAAACAAAATATAAATCCTGATCTGAGAATGGCACACGGTCACGTATCGATTGATACAAGGTACTTGGATGATTTTTTGTAAGTAAACATATGGCACATATGACGACTATATGAAGGATACAACTTAGATAAAAATCATGCTGTAGCCGGGCGGACGAAGAAGGATAAGTGCCTGGCATATCCGTTTGTAATAAATAATTCCAGAATTTTATTGAAGGTGTAATGCTACGTGCACCGTACTCCTTCTTGATGGACATCATCTTTTCGGTTCTTTTTTTTATAGAAGTATGTATCTTAACTAGTGTGTTATCCGATCCAGGATACTTTGGACGAAAGCTTTTTAGATGTAATACGCGCGATAACGTTGAACCCCCGAAAGGAAAACGACAGCCTTCCGTCTTTTTTTAAAGGCAAGCAAAAGATTTCTGGAAATCGTCCCTGTGTGGAATTGGTGTATAAGGCAAGGAAGCAATCTCGAGTAATTAAAGCTTAATCAACCTGAAATAACTTCTTTTATCTTAATAATAAGAGAAGGGCATCTTTGCAGCTCATTTCTTTCATTATAATTGTACACGTTTCTATTTTCTTTAAGAAGGATGGGATTTTTCAGAGATTTGTTTTTTCCCGGACTTTATCCTTTTGAAAAAATTGGAAAAGGCTGAAAAAGATGCTGACTTTGTTCTCGACTTACGTTTAACATGGCTAATTATGGTTTAGATAAGAAGATGAAAGGAAACAATTTTTTTTTATAATTTTAAAGAGTATTAAATTGAGTATGCTTCATTTGGGATACCAATAGACTACCTCCAACACTTAGCACAAAAAGTAAGTTTGATAAATATGTTTAAAAAATTAGTGTCTATGTTAGTTTCACCATAAGAAAATCCATTCCCATAAATATGTCGGAATTCGTAAAAACGCACACAACCCTTTTACAGCTCCTTAGAGGTTAAATATTAAAAAATCAGACCACGGTTTATAATCGCTTACGTAAAGAGCACACAGAAGTATTATCAAGTCGATACCTCCATATACCTAAAAGATATGACGAAATTCGTGAAAATGTAGAAAAAAACACTCTTCACTGTTTCGAAAGAGTGGCTATGAAAAGGTATGGTTCCAATGAATGACAATGACAATGAATTATGCGATTAAACAGTAAATTTACTTATTTCATACTCAAGATTTATTTCTTTAAAATGCCATCGCGCCAAAAATAATTTATACCTGTAAAAATGTCATCACACAACCTATGTATTTTTTTAAGAAAAAAAAATGTGTTTTCTTTTTACCTCATCTTACCTCATCTTACCTTTTTAAATTTATTTATCCTTTCCTTAATTACCCATTTTTCTTCCATTCCGTCGGATATAAATGACGACGACAGGCGAAAAATATAAAATGAGACAATTTTCATTTCATGAGATAGAAAAAAAGGCGCCATTGTCACGAAACGAAGGACATTGTCGTCCGTCCAGTGATAAGGAATTATTTATGTGCCGCCAAAATTCAGGACATTTGTTTTAGTGTTTGTCTTCTCGTCGCTGCGACTCTGTGCTGGGCCCTTTTTGATCATTTTTCGGACGACCATAAGATCTACAGGAAAACGAAACATTTCTGTTCCTTTTTTCTCTTATTTCTTGATTTTGTCATCCGTTGTCCTTTTTGACATATGACCAGAATGAAGATTCACATTTTAAAATTTATCATACGGAAATCCTTTACTTCTTGGAATGCATGTTTCATTTTCTATAGGTACGTTTCTTACATTTATAAAAAGGACATTGCATGCTGGCCGGTCGTTCTATTCACGACGATAGAAACTCGTTCAAGGTGGGTGCAACTATTATGAATTTTTGCGAAATATGAGAGTCGGTTCGTATCCTTGAAGATGACACTCTTAAATCATTTTTCATTATCCGACCAAGTAAGCATGATGTCCTTGTACAGTGTGTTTCGAACAAAAATGTCGTAAATAATATCTCATACAAAACGCTCCAGTTGTGCGATAGCTTTTCATTTCGAACCCTTGACCTATCCCTTTTTAAGAAAGGTGGTAAGAAAAGGATTTAACGACAGGTAACTGCCCGTTTGAATCTTGTGCCAAATTTGACCAGCGCAGCAGGATATCATACAAATTACGGTTAAGAATTTTACGATCGTTGGCCAGGATCATTTTTCATGCATCTTTTGTGGAAATGTTCGTCGGATTGTGCAGATTTATGAACATCTTAGGGGTATGCAAATATTTTTGGTAATTACAAGTGTTGGAGTTTGCTAATGATCTTCACGGTTGTTGTGTGTAGTTACGTTTAAGGAATTTAACAGAACAATTTGCTTCGGATCGCGCAGGTATGAAACGATGAAATTATCTCAAAAATTTAAATACCTGAAGAATGAAAAAACCATAAGTGTTACTAGCCAATCACTGAACTTCGCTTATATTTAGGGGTGACTATTGGGTGCTAGTTGATCACACATGAGCATAATTGCACTTCTTCCATCTATACAACTTCTTCTGACCGATTTCGTATATTCGAACGAATGGTATCGCCGATTCTGCAAGGAATTTTGTATGAGGCTATAGGTAGGTAGGTACGCGTGGCTGCCCGTGAGAACACGGACACACTTAGACCTAAAAGGTCCGTTGTGTTACCACAGGATCATCGAATCCGGTCCTACTCGTCGAACCATTTAGAGCTTGCAATGAAGCGTTGGATTCTCGCGACCTCCATTGAGGCAAGGTCACCGAGACAGTTGAAGAAGTAAGCTCCAAGATGAGCTTTCCTTCTGGCTGAAAGAGCTGGACAGGTACAGAGAAGGTGAAGGACTGTCTCCTCCTCCTCCTCATCCAGGCAGCTTCTACAGAAGTCGTTTGAGAAGAGACCGAGTCTTTTAGCATGTCGACCTATAAGACAGTGTCCGGTCAGCACACCGACTGTGGTGCTGATATTCGGCGTTTTGAGCAAAGTCAGGTGCTTAGAGCGTTTTAGATCCAGCTCCGGCCAGATCTGTCTCGCAGTGTGACATGTAACACCGTTTGCCCATCTTGAGTTGGTTTTCTCAATTGAGTCCAATCCCAGTAGCAGTTTACATGTAGAGAGAGGCACACCCAGATTCCGGTGTTCCGGCATAATCTGAAGGGTAGTACCGCGTCGAGCGAGTTCGTCAGCCATGCAGTTCCCTGGAATATCCCTGTGTCCTGGCACCCAGCACAGGAGAATATTGAACTGTTCAGCCATCTCCTTAAGAGATGATCGACATTCTGCGGCGACCTTTGATGTTGTCGAGGCCGATTCTAAGGATTTTATTGCCGCTTGGCTGTCTGTGAAAATGCTAATATCCCTAGTAGATATTACATTACACCTCAGCCAGGACAAGGCCTCCTTGATCGCCATAAGCTCCGCCTGAAAGACACTACAGTGGTCCGGAAGGCGGAAGGAGCTGCTAATGTTAAGCATATCAGAGAAAACACCTCCACCTACCCCGCCTTCAGTTTTGGAGCCGTCCGTATATATCTGGGCGGACTCTTCCATCCGTACCGAATCCCTTTCCCATTCTAGACGGGTTGGGATGACTGTTAGAAAATTTTTCTCAAAATCATAACTGGGAGGGGTGTAGTCGGTGTTTTCAGCAATGTTATTGAAGTGATTCAATATTGTTGAGTGACCTGCATATATGCCAGTCCACTGTGTAGAGGCCCTAAGTCGAATGGCTGCATTGGCTGCCATTTGCTTGCCAAAAATGTCTAGGGGTGGCAGACTGAATAGCATGTCTAGTGCTGCAGAGGGAGTTGTTCTCAGAGCTCCACTGATGCATATGCATGCTGATCTCTGTACCTTCCCTAGGGTGGTGCAGTTAACTGCTTTGTCTAAGGCCGTCCACCAGACAACAACTCCATACATAAGTATGGGTCTGATGACGGACACGTAGAGCCAATGAACTATCCGGGGTTGCATACCCCATTTTTTGCCAATGGCCTTTTTGCACGAGTAAAGCGCAACTGTTGCTTTCTTTACCCGTTCCTGAATGTTAGGTTTCCAATGAAGTTTCCTGTCCAAAATAAGACCCAAATATTTTGCACTATCGGTGAAAACTAGACCAGTACCATTCAGAGAAGGAGGGTCTACGTGAGGAATTTTATATTTCCTGGTGAAGAGGACTAATTCTGTTTTGCGTGGGTTCACACCCAACCCGCATTCAGCTGCCCATTTGGAGAGGATAGAGAGAGCATTTTGCAATATCTCACTCAGCGTGTTGAGGTGCTTTCCCGAGACAGCAATTGCCACATCATCTGCATAGGCAATCACTCTGCAGCCCGCCCCTTCCAATCTCAATAGTAGTTTGTTGACCACTAAATTCCATAGAAGAGGGGAGAGCACACCACCTTGTGGTGTACCTCTGCTGACAAACCTTCGAGAGTAGGACCTGCCCAGCTTTGTGTTCACAATCCTGGATGTTAACATCAAATTGATCAGCGCGCCAAACGAGGACTCCACCTTCAGGATAGAAATCGCGTCAGTGATTGCTTCTGGTCTGACGTTGTTGAAAGCTCCCTCGATATCGAGAAATGCAACCATGGTGTATTCTTTAATACTGAGAGATTTTTCAATGGTGCGCACGAGCGAATGTAAGGCCGTTTCGACCGACCTCCCCTTCCAGTACGCATGTTGGGATGTTGACAGCAGTCGCTTGTCAATATTGTCGCGGATGTACACATCCATTAGTCTTTCCAGTGTTTTCAGAAGAAAGGATGATAGACTGATAGGTCTGAGGTCCTTAGGGCAGACATGAGAGCTTTTTCCTGCTTTGGGTATGAATACCACTCTGACTTCCTTCCACGTTTCAGGAATGTAGGTTAGATCCAGGCAGCCTTTCAAGATAACCTTTAGCCAAGGAAGAATTATGTCCGAGGTCTGCTGGATTTCAGCAGGAATTATTCCATCCGGTCCCGCAGACTTAAATGGTTTAAAGCCTTCTGTCGCCCTGAGGAGCTTGGTCTCTGTTATAAGAGCGTCAGAGTTGAACGGTGCATGGTTTCTTGTAATGTTTACCCGCTCCGACTCAACAGGCGAGCTACCAGCTCGGCTATAAGAAGTATGAAAACTTTTGTCATATTCGTTTTCTTATCAAAAGTTAATCGAAATGGATTTTTCAAAAATTTAAGTTTCTTAAGTCAACGTGTTATCATTAAGTACTTGTATTTTAAGAACTTTGTGAGTAACAAATCCAAAGCAGTTCAAGTAGAATACAAAATTCCAACCAAAAACAACACCGAAATCTCGAAAAATTTGGTATATCAATTTGTCAAGCACATCTGAATGGAAGTACAAACATACTGCAGTCACAATCGGCTGCAAGCCAATCGTAAAATACTTTAGATAAATACTGAACTCCGATTTATATTGTAGTTGGGGATAAAGTAGAATTACATGTGTGCATGTTGAATATCATTTATTAAGGACTGCCATTAGATTGCTACTCAAAACTAAAAGACAACATTCAATGTTTAATTTCATATCTTGTACTGGGTAATTCATCGAAAAAAAATTTCCTTTTTGAAGGACTTCACATGGAAGGTGCAGGAAGGACTCACTCGATTTCTTACATATTTATCCTTTTCCTTGGAACCATTCAAAAATTAATGTGTACAAAATTTCAAATTCGTAGCTTAAATGGTTGTAAAGCCATCGACAACTTTTCTAGAACACGCCTTTTTAAGGATTTTTTGTATGGAAGCAAATTTAGCTTCAGAAAATTAACACATACAAAATTTCAAAGTCATAGCTTAAACCCTTCTGAAGTTATCGGCCAATATTCTTGAACACGTGTTTTAAGGACATTTTATATGGCAGGTACGCTAAGGAGTAGAAGGATTTAGCTGACTAGTAAACTTGAACTCCGTTTCCACTCAAAACTAATTTGTACAAAATTCCGAATTCATAGGAAAAAGATTACTTGAGTTATAGTGAGTTTCGTAAATTAAGTGAAGACATTTTAAGAGGATATTTGTATGGCAGCTACTCGAAGGACCAATAGGATTTTCTTCATAATCATACCTTTAGCTCCAACTGTTGAAAAACTAACGTGTACAAAATTTAAAAGTCGTAGCTTTAGGCGTTCCGAAGTTATTGGTAAATATTCTTGAAGACGTGATTTAAGGACATTTTTTATGGCAGCTACCCGAAGGAGTAGGACGATTTTGCCCGTTAACAAACTTAGTCTTAGAAATTCAACGAAACACCAAAATTCAAAACTTCAGTATCCTAGGTTAAGGCGTTCTTGAGTTATCGTGCTAACGGACAGACAGACAGACGGACGGACGTCAGGCGGATTTTAAGTTTTTGGCCACAAATAAACACAAAATAATATATAAAATTTCTTAGTCCGAGGCTCGGTTCTATGCGTAATAGGTGTGACCACTTGTTTTAAGGACTTCAGTATGACCAATGACTTCAGTATCATTCGTTGAAGGCGTGTAGGAAAGTAAAATACGCATTAGGAAAATTTCAAGATATAAATTTTACGATTTTATCAACCTATCCCTTGCAGATGATGCCGTAGTTGCACCAATTTTCCAATGACTTTTGTATAGAAGCTACTAAAAGGCGTAGCAACATTTCAACATTTACATTTTTCTTGTTTGAAATTAAAAAAATTAATGTAAACAGGTATAGGTAGGTAAGATAACCATATGTTTCCGCAGCTTTGCATAGCAGTGGGTTGATTTTTTTCGTTAGTAAGTTAAGTTGGAAGTCACATAAAAAAGGATTCAAAATTGGAAACAGATATACCTATGAGTTCTAGAGTTATAGTGTAACTACTGACTTGGATGCACAAATTTTACAGGAACATGTGTACGGGTACAACTCAAAGAAGTAGACGAATGTACTTTGTACTATTTGAATGCGGTTTCAAAATTAATTCAGTGAGGCATTTTCGATTCGTAACTTGACAATTTATTTAAATATCGTGTTACTGGTATGATTAGCTCAGGAAGGTTGAAGATCCAGTTGAAATGTTGAAAGTCCGGAAGTGTTTCAGTCGACATACACAATTTTTTAAAAAATTTGTGCACTACAGAATACTTAAGAAATCTTTACACAAATTAAATATCGGTAAAAACCCATGTCTAGGTAGTTAGTCTACGAAATTATCTTAAGGGCTCACATACCCCTGCGCGCGCTGAAAACCGAGTAAATTTGAAAAATTATTATAAAGGTTATATGGTAAAAAAAAGAAATAAATTGTTGAGTTCACATATCTTATTAACTATTCAACTATAACAAAAAAATAAATTTTTTTTTTTTATGTTAACATTATATTTTGCGGGTATAAATGGAATACTGATGAAAACCATGGCGCCTCCTTGTCGGCATCATAACTTCACCAAAAATAATTCATTTTGCAAAAATAAAAAAGAATCTTGTTAAATAATGTAGTCATAGTCTGACTGATGAAATTTATTTTTTTTCTTCCAAAAAAAAAAGAAGTTACAGTATTTCAAACTTTAGTAATCAGTATTTTAAAAAAAATTTGCTTTTAATAATTTATAAAAAATTGTCCAACCAAAAAATTAAAAAAACCTCTCGTCAATCTCGTAGATCTTCATATGCTGCTTCTAAATGGCCTTGCAAATTGCCCCAACATTGCAGACATGAATCAAAAGTGGCCATTTCTACTACACAAATATTTCATTCATGACCATTTTTATCGAATTACTGGTATAAATTTTGAAAGAGTTCTTACTAATTTAAATTAACAAATTTCGAGACTAATGCGACTTAGAGCATTAATGAAACCAATTTTCTTGATCCAAACTGCAGAAAACGAGAAATTGTGACTTTATCAAAATGATAAATTTTATTTCAAAATATTTTAACGAAATCAAATTTATTTGCTGAAACAATATCCTGTAAGTTACAAAATACCTTACATATTTTATAAAAAGTAAATATTTAATAAATGAATATCTAAATTATTTTCAGATTGGTGGAAATAGTCCCTCGGGGCTTCACCCTTGATTCTGCTCAGTTGGTAAAAAATTGTATTTCCTATTTTATAAATTGAAATTATAACTCTTATTATTTTGTAACAGAAACAGGACATGGAAAAACATTTTACATATTTGCGGACAGGACCATAGTTAATTCTACTGCAGCTACCCTATCAGAAGCATTTACTTTGACTTTTTCCATTTATTTAAATTTTAATATGGAGTATCCTAAAGAGGCCTCATAATCACTTGAATTCATCCAAAGATATTTTTTTGGATTATATACTGATGCAAGCAGAGGGCATCACAGCTGTGGCAAACGTAATACGATTGGTGCAAAGACTAAATTCCTTTGAATAACTCCACGGGGAAAAATTAACCCACTAACTTAGGATGATATCACCTTACATATTAAATATAAATATGTACACATTAAATATAACTATAAATTAAATATAATATAAATAGGATCTCATGTTGTTAATGAGAAGAAAACGAATTAAAATTTAGGCAATAATCTCATTGAATTTAATTGAATATCGTGTTAATTTTTTTAATTTATATATCACATATTTGAAAGTTACTCAAAACTGGAATAAATAAATATTTGATTAAAAACTTCATTACGACACCATTCATTCTTACGACACCCTATGGACTAACTAAGTTTCAGATTTAAAATCAATAGCAAAAGTGGATTTTTAAATCTAATCAATGGAAAATATTAGATGCATTTATTTTCAAATATTTTGTTTGTAAATTTTACAACCACAATTTGCTATTACATTTTACATTGTAAACATTTTCACAATACGTATGTAATTTTACTAACCGAATTTAATTAGATTAGCTATTGAAATGTAAAATTAAATTCGGTTTTAATTTTACACTTTTTTTATTGGCAACAAATTGCCAACGATAAATGTTATAAAAATTTTTTACTGTGAGGTTTCGCGAATAAAAGAAATACGAAACGCAGCTCTCGAGAGGGGCGCGGTAGTTAGCCAAGTCTAATTTATTTATTGCTATAACTTTGTAACATAGTGGAATTTTCTAAAAAAAAATTTTTTAATTTCCAAATTTTGTTTTTTACTTCTTAAAAGTATAACAAATGAAAAACTTTAAAAAAAAAATCAATTTTTTAAAATTTTCGGGGGTATGTGAGCCCTATTTCATAAAAACGTCGCGAAATTACGTCTTTTTAGAAAATTGTGAAGACTATATGCAAGACTATTCTTCATCGTTTCACATTACGGAATAATTTACAGCGAAAAGGCTTTTTAGTAGCCAGCTTTTGCGGTGCTTACTAATTATTATTATTACAAATATGATTATTATTACAAATATGAAGAAAATATGATTATTATTACAAATATGAAGAATTATCATTTATTAAAAAAATTGATATTTTGTTTTAATTCACAACTTATCGGAATGAATTTAATATGTGAAATATGAAATAAAGTTCATATATACTTGATTACATTTCATATTAAGAACATTCATTTCCAGTTAAACAAAAGCATCGCAAGTGAATCAAAAACGCTTCACATACGTGAGGTATATGTTCTCATATGAGTTCACCACCAACGATTCTTAGGGTTCACGTTCACGTTCTATTTTGTTACATGGAAGTGAATCACCTACATCGATTGTAAAGTTTTTATATAAAACTAAATTTTCCTTAACCTACAGTAAGAATTTACAATTTATTTGTTCAAGCCACGAGCATGATAAGTTTTTCATATTCCCGATTATTTCGTAATCAATTTATTTTCGAACCACCTGCTAGAAGTATTCCCTAAATTGTTTGCTAGGTAATTTTTAAACAAAGCTACATAGAACAATTTGGTGAAGTCCCACTGCAAATGAATATTAAATTCTGTATTTAAACCGAATCCTATTGAAAGGGAAAAAAAATCGTGCGAGTAACATCAGCAATAAGTCACTGTAAGTGAAAAAAATTGAATTTTAAACGAAGAATAAACAACGTGTGAGAAAAAGCTGACAAATATGTCTCCCATATGAGCGAGCCACAAACGATTCACTTACGACCAAATAATTACCGCTCAATGGACTCACTCAGGAAATGTAACTTCATTCACATGTGAAGTTATACAACAAATTTCCCGAGGCGAATCGATAGTAATTCACTTGCGATGTAAGCAGATGCTGACCTTGGTTCGAATCGCAACCTGATCATTTATGAGTAAAATCAATATGTTAGTAATTGCTACACATTTTTTTTTTGATACACAAACTGAATACTTTTTTTGCCACAAAAATTCAAAGTAATTTTAGAGAAACACTAGTGAAAATTTAAGAAAATCCGTTACATTGTAAAGCAATTACGCACCTATCAAAACACTAATAAAAAAATTATACTTTAACGTCATTAACCTTTGGCTCTGCCGACTCCAACAAAAAGTGATCCCTCAAAAATTGATAGCACCGATCAATTTAAAAATCGTTTAAAACTCTTCCAAACAAAAAACCAACGACAACACACTACCATAATATCATCGAACAATGATGAAACCTATAAACAGCAGATCAAAAAGCATAAAATTAAAAAAAAAAGAAGAAAATAATGATCTTCAATACCGGATCCACGACGCTAAAGAAAGATCTATCAATTTCCAAGCAGAAATTCTTTCATCTTCTGAATAAACCGAAGAAAATCGGCGTAGCTACTTCGTTACGCCAAAGCCCAAGGAATCATCAAAAAAATAAATACCTGCGCATATCACGGCTAGCTCGATCTTCAAAACTCGATCGAAACTCGTCGAAAACTTTCAAGTCATTCAGTTATTTCTTTGCAGGTCAATCGGATAGACACCTTCATAGACCGAACCCCCGAACCCGATACAGTAGTCTAATTCAAACTCGTCATCCTCACCTGTGCCGTAAAAGTAGCTATACCAACAACATACGAATTTTTAACGCATATCTTGCTGTAATAATAAATTTATCCACAATATCGTTTCCATCGGGTTGCCCCTCATCCAGCTTTCGGGTAATATGAGCCACCACCGCCAGCGATTAGCTTGAATAGTTCAGGAAAAATTTTAATTTGAAATTATTTTTTCCGGTGACCGTAAATAATCGACCCGGCAAAGAATCATCAAACGATCAAATTTTTTGGCGTTTTAATGCTGGGTCATAGATCCTCAGTTTTGGTGCGATCGGCAACCTCCAAGGTAAATTAAATTTTTGGCCAATTTAAAGGCAACGTATCACGTTTTATTCGTCAGCGATTTTTTTTCGCACAACTTGTAACTAGAAGTGTAGAAAATTATGAAAGGGGCTGAACTGAGACTAGATTTTAATTATAAATCGATTTTTTTTTATTAGAAAGGAAAATTAATGCTGCAATCATTTTCTTATGGCGATAGACAGGTAGAATGATGCCTTATTAGCTGTTTGTAATTCCATACCGTATTGTGTGCACTACAGTTAACCATTGTATTTTTACAGGTGTTTCTGGTAGAAATTACAATAATTAGAAACGTCTGTTATGAAAGCGTGAACTTCATGTTAGATTCCGTGTGAAAATTTTTAATATTTTAAAATTTAAACATGAATGGATTAGAGAAAATAGTACCCGAACCGGAGTAAATCATTTAATGCTGAAAGCTATATTTTTTTATGTGTAACTTTTTTTTAACTACAATTTGAGCAGATATTTACGGTACTAGCCGGTAATTAAAAACAAGATTTGAACTTAACTTTATCTGTGAAGCTTGTTAACGAACTTGGTCAAAGTTTGACTACATCGTTTTATTTGCCAAACTGTTTTGGAAAAGGTTCGTCCTACATGCAACACTTGTCAAATTTTTATGGGAAAATATTTGACAATACAATATAATAGTGTACTACCTATAAACTTTAGAAATAAACACGACAGAATCGTGAGAATAAATTCAATAGAACAAGAAATATTCAGATAATTTCATTTCTCCCTTATTTCCTTTTTCAACTCCCGATTTCATTATGCAATTATGGTAAATTTAATTAAATAATATTTTCTTATTATCACACTAAAATATGTTTCTAAATGAACGCTTAAGTTGGAATAATGTGTACAATCAATCATTCCATAACAATACTAATTTCTATTCATCGAGAAATATTATTGTATAATATTTTGTAGAAAGAAAAAATGTCGTTGACGCACTTTTTACAAAACTTTGATATTAGTCATAATTTTGAAGACATTGTTTTCGAAATTACTTTTACTTTTTCTGATTTTTTTTTTCACACTTTTTCGGATGTAGCAATATATTTTTAGTTAATTGATGAAGCAAAGTACAAACTTTTCATTATTAAAAAACCTAGACGAATGCGAATTCCAAACAAAATTAATTTGATTTTCGAAAAGGATAGGTACGTACCATTAACCAAATATAGTCGATTGGGTGGTCCGCAATTAAAAGCGACAATTTTTTGGGTGGTGAGAAAGAAGATGAAGGAGCATTTAAGACGTTATTAACGAGAAAAATGTTGGGTATGAGAGTAACGGAAAAAAAAATATGCCTGGAGACATAGGGACCTATACAACATTCCGTAGGAGGGCCAAGGCTATGGCTATGAAAGGAGTTTGCAATTTTGGGCACTATATACTGTCACGAATAGAATGAATGTACATTTTTTCCAATTAAAAATCATTAAGCGTTTTCGCATCGGGAAATAGGAGAGCTACATGTTCTGGAATTTAAAAATTTCGATCTGATTTTACTTTATTATTTCAATAATACAATATTGCGATCGATTTTAAAAAAAAAAATTTACATTGTAAGATACATACTTAGAATTTTTACCAGAAGTAGGCCTAATAGACTCCTAGCAGAAAAAATTTTGAGGGTGAGGGTGAAAAGGAAAAGGTTCCGATTTTTGTATCTCGAGAGCCTATAATGATATAAAACTGAAACTTGGTATTTAGACAGAGCTATGTTAGTAGCATGTTGGAAAAAATATAATTTTTTATAGTGTTAGTATGGTACGGGGGTGGGGTGTGTTTTTCCTACCGGCTTATGCTACAAAGTTGAAACTCGGTATGTATATGTAAATCAACTAGAAAATTAGCTCAAATAAAAAAATTTAAAATATCTATTGGCATTTGGAAGGGAGGCAAAAAAATTGGGCAATGAAAATGGAATGCATATATTTTAACGATTTTCGTCATATCTAGTAGGTCTTCCCAAATATTTAATTCATTTTTATTCTACGGCTTCTTCATATAATTACCTAGAAAGCGATTTCAGGATTTTTTGAAATTCGACTCTTCAGAGGGTGTAAAGGAGTTGTGTACTTTTTCACGAATTCTGCCGTATCCCCCAGGTCTGATCGATATCGAATATCTTTTCACTTTCATGGGCTTGCTTGATATAATAATCGCCTAAAACTTCTTTTAAGTTTTTTTTTCCTTTTTCAGCCCCTAAGAGGGTATAAAAGGTTTGAACACGTTTTCACGAATTTCGACATATCTTTTAGAAGTGATAAGAAATTGAATTGGTTTTTACTTTCTCGTGCTGTCTTCATATTTATTTATTAAATCCTTTCAGGATTTTTGGATATTCAACCCCCAAGTGGGTGAAAGGAGGTTACATATGTCTTCACAGATTCTTACATATTGCTTAGATCTGATGATATATCGAATTCATTTTTACTTCCTAAGGGGGTGTGAAGGGTTTGCTTACGTTTTCACCAATTTTTCAAAATCCCTCGTGTCTTATGAGATATCAAGTTACTTCTTATGAAATCGTTTAAAAACCTGTTTCACAATTTGTTCGAAGCTCAAACCTCAAGTGGATGTAATGGGTTTGTATACGTTTTAACAATTCGTCACATCTCTTAAGTCTGATAGGGCAACAAATTCGTTTTTACTTCTATTGGCTTTTAGTGTACATAATATACCGAAATTTGAATAGTCTACACGGACTTTTTCAATGTTTAATTGGCTAAAAATCTCTATCTTAAATATTTTTATTTTAAGAACAAAATTAATTTTCCAGAAAATCTAATCTATCTAATCTTGAAACAACTCATGATCCCGAACTTTGACCCGAAAAATAATAAAAAAGATCTTTGACAGATATTTTAATTGAATATTGAAGGAAAAGTGAACTGACAATATCGCGGTACTTATTCGATTAGCTACCATACAAAAATTCTTAATTAAAATGATCCTTATTTTTTTTCACCGAAGGAGCAAATACTCGGGTTCGGATCGGACATAAAACCTTTTTTGTGATTAAATTAAGACAAAATGTTCGGGGAAGGGGGATACGTAGTTACACTTAAAATTAATGCTTGCGTTTGAGTCAACTTGATGACTTGGAACTAGTTGTAAACGTGTTCAAGTTGTTGTAAATGTTAAGAAGAAAAGTACTTGAGAGTAGCTGAAAGAAAAACTGATATGATATCGCTCTAGCTTAAGAACTTTCCAAGTTATTCACCACTAATCTTAACCATTTTCGTAATCAAGCAATTTTTTTTAAATAAAGTGCAACGAAAAGATAAAACCGTGGCTTAGCAAACCGTTACATACTGATGTGACTAATATCCTTTTGATCCTGTAACTTTGATCAATCTACCTTAAATTTGCATCTCTGGAAAAACTCTCTTTCGCAACACAAAGTCGTAAGTATATATGAGGCTTTGAGGGCAACAGTGGCCTAACCCACAAAACCATGAAAACTGAAATAATGATATTTCTAGAATCCATAGTGCATCCCTTTGTCATTACATTAATATAAAAAATAGTTTTATATACTACGGACAGATGGCAGCAATTCTTATTAGTGAGAAAGATTTGAATAAAATATTATGGACAAAAAAATTGCATTTATATTAGTTTATTATTTTTTTAATAATAAAGTATTGTGATAGACCTGAAATTAAAAAAAAATTTGCTACCCTGAAATTTTGTATTTACACGTTTTAGGACTAGTAAACACCAAAGAAGCAAAAAAAAAATGTCCGTCTGTCCGCCGTACGTCGTCCGCGGTATGTCGTCCACCGTACGTAGTCCGCCGTACGTCGTCCGCCGTACGCAAAATCGTTTCAAGGCGCGTAGGTCCCAAACCCATTGAGGTATTAAGTTGAAATTTTTATGGTGGGTAGATTGGGTAAACTCCTACGAGTGGTATCTTTTGGGAGAGGTGGGGGTGTAAGGGGGGATAAGGGGAAAGCGTTTTACATGAAACATTTTGATTTCTAGATCACAGGAACCATTTATGCTAGGAGGCTGACACTTGGAACTTATGTAGTACTGTGATAGTGGACTCATTGATAGTGGACAAATTGTTGATAAGGCTTGAGGGGTGTGGAAGTGGGGGGGAAAAAATTTGTCCAAAACGTTTGACACCTGGGATTGAAACATTCTAAAATCCATATCTCCTGAACGATTTATGTCAGAAAATTTAAACTTTATGGTTCTCTTTAGGGATACTTCAAGATTTGACAGGGGTTAAAATTGTTAAGGAGGGTGGTGGGGTGGGGGGTGAAAAACGTTGGATTACAATATCTTTTGAACCAATTACACCATAAAGATGAAATTTAGTTTCTGTATATGGGATCATAAGAGAAGTCTACTGAACCTAAAATTTGTGAGGGGGGAGGTAGAGCACGAAAGCGGAGGGATAGCAATTTCTCAAAAAATTGCATTTTCATATCTCAGAAACGGTATCAGATATGATCTTGAAAATTTTACAGGAGTTGCGGTCGGTAGACCTCTAGTAGGAAAAAAATGTTAGGGGTGGTGGTGTAGGGGGTAGAAAGTAAAAAAGTTCTGATTTTTATTTCTAGAAAGCCGTAATGAATAGAAAGCTAAAAATTATATAGATTATTGTTAGATAGGATTATATAGAGACACTATAGAGACATCATAGAAAAATTGTTGATAGGGGTAGCAAGGTACGGGGGTGAGGGGTAGTTTTTCATATCTCAGAAACGGCTTATGCTGGAAAGTTGAAACTTAGTACGTATATGTAAACCTATTACTAGAGTAATTAAAGCAAAAAAAAGTTCAAATTTTTATTGGGGTTCTGAGCTTGAGTAAAAAAAATATTCGTGAATCCACATTTTTACGAATTTCGTTAAAACTTTTAGACATGTCGAGCTTTCAAAACAATTTTGCTTCTGCGGGCTATTTGTATAAACGCTTAGAAATGTTCTTCAAAATTTTTTGATGTCCAACCCCTCAGGGGGTGTAAAGTGGTTGTGTACATATTCACGAATTCTGATATATTTCTTAGGTATATTGGGATTTCGAATTCACTTTTACTTCTATAAGCTTTAAAACATAGTCGCGGAAGAAACCGATTTAAGTATTTTTCCCTATTAAACCCCGTGGAGGTATTGTTCAAGAACTGATTCCGAAAATCTTTTAAGTTTAATGTGATCGAATTCGTTTTAACTTCTACAGAATATTTTATTGATAAAAAAAAAAATACGTATATAAATAAAAAAAATCGGCCAACAGTCTAGGTGCAACTGTATTATTTTATGGGTAGGAGTGTGAATCGTGTTTAATGCTGAGATGCGGTGTAGGTAACTATGAGACTGACAACCTAAGGAATAGCCAGGAGGCTATTTGAAACTTTATTTTTTAGGTTGTCAGTCGCATAGTAACCTACACCGCATCTCAGCATTAAACACGTTTCGGACTTCTACCCATAAAATAATAAAGTTGTGCCCAGACTGTTGGCAGATATCTAATAGGTGGTGCTGGTGGGTTAGGCCACTTTTGCTCTAATAACTTCATATATCAAATATCCCAGCAGACGTGTCCCTTTTTTCTGGAAAACATTAAGACCTTTGGTTCCTGTACTTTTCATAAGTTATGATAAACTTAGTGTTTTTCGATGAAAGAAAAATCCTGAGTGTGATATTTAATTACGTCATCCTTTTATTTGTCTACTTAAATTTAAATTACAACGAAATTTTTCTGCAGTAGTGGCATACAGTGTAATACAATCTTTATCGGTCACGTACGCTCGGTCAAATATTTTTGACCATTCGTCAAATGTGCGGGATTTTCCATTGATAAATGATATTCACAAATTTCTTAAGGAAAACAGGTCAGCGGACAATATAAACATTTGGAATTTTGTAATTAAAAGTATGGACTTTATTTAGGAGCAGCTGAACGGAAAAACCAAAATAGAATTACGCAATAAAAAGTACGTCAATCACAAATGGCATGTAAACTATTTCAAGACTCGTTGTACCGTACAAATGTTTAAATCTTACAAAATGAGTTTTAACAAATTGCCCAAATTTCTTTGTCACCTTTAAATTTTTATGACACAAGAAATATTACAAATTGTGACAACATTTCGACATTTTTGTCAATCGCATAGTAACCTACACCGCGTCTCAGAATTAAACGTATTCCAGACGTATTCTACCAAAAAATTATAAAGTTGCGCCCCGGCTATTGGCAGTTTTTTTTTTTATATTTCAGATCAATTACAATACTTTATTGTGTTATAATATTAAAGTAAAATTGAAAAATAAGCTAATTTGAGAAAAGTTTGGCAAGTCATTAAAAAAACTGTAGAAGTGCAGAAACCTTCCCTTATTTTTTACTTTATTATTTTTTAATAATAAAGTATTTAATACAAGTTTTGTTCATAACCAGCAAAAACACAATATTTTATAACAGACACTCGGAACGAAAATTAGCTCTGCGATAAAATAAAATATTTTTTTTATAAATAAACTTTAAAGGGTTTTTTTATCTTGTGTTCATATTTTTGACCTCATATTTGCATTGATGCACTTCTTTTAGTCGGTAGTAGCTCTCCATCGCAACTGGATCGGATGGGCATTCGTCAAGTAATCATGGTGCGATTTATAACTTTTGTTGTATTTATTTTTATATGTTGATACTTTTTGTATTTCAAAAAAAAAATGAACTACATACACCATGTGATAAAGGGGAGCTATTTGCTTGCTAACTCAAAATTACTGCAAACCAGTTTCCCACGACTTTACAAAATTTTAGCGGCTCATTGTGTGCGGATTTTCGAAACAACTTCCCCAACTACCATACCACATTGGATACAGACTAGGAGCTTGGACACACCTTCTGCACTTCCACAATATTGCCGCAAGAATTTCAAGAGTCTTCTCGCGAAATCGAAAGTTTAAAATCTCGAAATTTTAGCGGATACAGACACAGAGTCAAGCGTTCTCGGCATCAGAAGTGGGATGCTCACTGTGGAGAAACGAGAAAAATGTAAATAAATCTTAGCAATTGGCATATCTTTAGCTGATGGATAGCTGGTAAGGTGTCGTGAGACATACGAGAACGACACGAAACGATGGATTTCCACCCACTCGCGTTGTCCATGCCGGCTTCCACGATCTACCTTGAATCCAAGGTGCATAATAAGTGCAATAAAACACGCTTGGAGACGCCCAAAAGGAATAGAGCCGCGGCTAATTATCTCCAAGTGGCTGCGATGAAAGGCATTGATTCGTGCTGGGCCCCGAGTGATTTCTGGTTTGATTTGATGTATTCATGATTTAGATCCGCAATCAAAAGTCGAGTTTATATCATTTTTTTGCTCGCTCAATGGACATATAAATGACATCTTAAACGTTCACCTTGAAACTTCGACAACAGGTGGCGCCCGTTGTCGTATGAATTTTATGCACATATCATTATAACGCCTACATCAATCGCATGGACCATTGACTCCCGGTCGAATTTTTGCTCAAAATCAACGGCCATAATTTTTATGTGGAACCGCGATTTAGTGTGGACATGGCGGATTACGTTGTATGAAAGTAGATAAAAAGTTGGACGAGTGACTCTATAGTTGAGTGTAGTTGACACTCTTTTTTCGTTCGACTATCGGAATTAATTATGCTGGTAACAAAAATCGAGTAGAGATAGTGACGATGGTGAAAGTAGTGCTGCGAACAGGGACTTTAGTTAACAGAGTTTGATGTAATTTTTTTTGGGGACAAACCTACACAGATTTGGATGTTCCTAGCTTTTATGTATGTACACTCCATTATTTTGTTTATTATGCAGTTCAGTTTACAAGAGAAAAATATGTAAAACAAATTTAAAGCCGACGGCTTTTAAAATGATTGATTTGGCACAACTTTGATTGTAGCAACGCAGGACCAAGATGGGAGT
The DNA here is from genome assembly GCA_951812415.1 of Beris morrisii. Lineage (NCBI taxonomy): Eukaryota > Metazoa > Arthropoda > Insecta > Diptera > Stratiomyidae > Beris > Beris morrisii. The sequence continues at coordinate 26,653,254 of OX638311.1, forward strand.
ACTGTCGAAAATTCGAATGACATTAAGATACACAAAATAAATGAACAAGATATTAACTAAACCCTGAAGCCAGCAAAATAGCGGTGACAGTCAAAAGATGAGAAGGTGGAACCAACCCTTAAATGGGAAAGGTCGGAGTTTACTTAAATAGTCAACAAAATTATTATAGATAAACTTATATATATTTTATATTATATTTTCTCCGTTGAATACCGAAAGTAAGATATCATATCGGCATCAGTAGTCCAGTGTGTAGTCCATCATTTCAGATATCGTAATTTCGAATCCTTGTTACAGGTGCCCTGAAATGAAAGAAAAGAATTAGTTAAGTTGTTAGAAGGAATGTAATATTGTTTACCTTTTTGATTTTCTTGAAGCACCCAGTGGGACGCCTATTTATTCACCTTCGCTCCGCATGGCGCCTAAAAAGATAAGTTGTACGCACGCATTAGAACGTTTCATGTAAAATTGAGGACGAGACGGAAGACAAGCTGGTTAATGAGGAAATAAATATTTCGAATCCGCGGAATGTAAATTATAATTTAGTTTGAATTAATTAATTGGGATTAGGTTAGGTTAGGGAGTAGGGACTACCAGATTAAGTACGAGCTAGGATACGACGAATCGACACACTAATACCGCCAAGAGGGCGATAACTTCGAAGGCTGCCGTCAACCTGGAAGAGCCGGGACTCCATACTTACCTGTAGGTGCGCGGGGCTACGCCACCCAATGACCACATCAGATCGCGCACTCGCTATATCGTCACATCGGTATCAACGCAGCCTGCTGATCATACTTACCTGTCGGTGCTCGAGGCTACGCCACCCACCGAAAATGAAAACATCGGACCGCTCACTCACAATTTCCGCGCACTCATAATTTCACAATTTAAACACTCAAACGTAAACAACCAGAAACGTCATAAGCCGCAGTTGTAAACAAACAACATGGACGAGTACTGCGCGAACAGCGAGAAATTGTGAGTCGATAAGACAGAAGCGCGAGGGTCGAATCTCGGCTAAATCGTCATTCGGAGAAAATAAAGTTTATGCACCTGAGGGAATGACCTGGAGAAAGCGAGCGTTGAACAGTGTAATGGAGTTTAGCGGTTGAAAAAGCACAACAGAGTCTTCGCGGGAAGGATGGACCCGAAAAACGGTCTCTTGTGGATAGTGCGATCAAACAGAGTAGACATGCGTGGAAATCTAGAACGAGAAATACGAGTCAGAGGGAGTTTTTCTGAAAATTTCTAAGCAACCCGATCACAAGTCGGTGACGGGTTTGGAATAAATCCGTAAGAGTGAGGAGGATCCTCGAGGATAGTGTCTGGACCGTCGTCGAAACTGCCACCAAATTTGGAACGAGCGAAGAACCGTGGGAGGCAGCACTGGAAGCGGAATATCGATACCATTGCTGGAGGAGAATCACCAGAGGCGCCCTAGATTAAGGTAGAACAGAATTATCAGGTTAGAAAGGTAGCTAAAATCGTTAGAACACACTAGATTATAACGTAAATTAAACATTGTGTGATATGGGACGAAATACTCAAAATTTAACATCTTTCATTTCTTTTGTTCTAACTTTGGCCTAATTCATTAAGTGTTTGTGACGTTTTCCAGCTTGGCTTCCGTCGGTTATTACGCTTAGTATATTTTATAGCTAATTTTCCCGAACCAGTGGTTCGGCTTGGGAAAAGCGAGTAAGAACGGGTTCCTTAAATTCGGAACCACTGGCGCCCACGACCCTTCTCTGGGTTGGCCGGCAAGGACCCGTTCGCCCCCCTTCGTGCCAGGGGCTTTTCGATTGCGGTTTTCCACCGATATCGGTTACTAACGGCAGAAAGGCCGCTTCCGTAGGGCGAACCGTAATATCCTGCTAATGACTCGGTTAAAATATAGTGAAAAATGTTTATTTTGTCTCACCAGGGTTTAATATGATAACAACCTATCTCCAAAAAAACTGAATTATGTTGGGGAGCTTCGAGTAAAAATTCAGATCGGGTGAAGTATCCCTGATTTGATCGGAAAAATATTATGGAAGTTTAGGGTCGTTTCGTCATCAAAAGAGATAAAGAACTGTAGCACATACCATTTGAAAGTAACAAAAGTAATGGAATAATCATTCGTAAGCTAAAGCTGACTTTTAAATGCATCATTTTTTGGTTTTAATTTTTAAAGCTATTTTTAATTTGAAAGGAGATCCTCTTGCCACCGCCAGTATTCCAGAATCTTCTAGCACCTACTGTAGTTGTATTTATATAGTAATGAACTAGTTGGTTTAGTGAAACAACTCAGAGTCACGGACCTCTGGTTCCCGGAGAATAGAAATATAATGGGAAATGAGCGGGCTGACGAACTGGCACAGAAGGGTTCCGCTCTTCCCAGCTTTCTTGCAGAAACAATTCTTGCTTACTAGGAGTTGTCAAGAGGGATATAGTCTTATTAAGGACATTCGTCACGATCTTATATGTCGGAGTTCTCAATTTAAAATCAGTTTCAAAGTAATGGCTCGAAATGAGATGCCGGACACCCAGGAGGCAACAGAAAGTCAGGCTTCCCAGATTTGGTTCAATATTGAGAGTCAACCAATGGGTCCAATTGCTTGGGGTCGATTGTACGCAAAAAGAATTGATGTTAGATATCACGCCGGGGTCACCAATGTTCAGGACCTTATGCGTTGGAGTTCTCCCGGCTATACCGAGAGTCCAACTTTAATAAGGTCGTGAGCGAGGCAGTATTCAGTGCCGTCGCGTGTCTGGGGTGTGGCGGTCACCGCGCCGGCCATGTTGCTGGCGACGTCTTTGCTGCGATGGCTCAAGTCGCAGCCATCGTCGAGCCGCGCCGCCACCATCGCTGGCTCGTGCCAACTATGCCGGTGACGGCTGACCGCAGAGTCATGCGGTTGACCGCAGAGTCGTGCGGTTGACCGCTATGTCGTAGCGGTTGCTGCGTCGGCATAGTTCGGTGCCCGCATCTTTCACACCTGTGGTGTAAGCTGCAGTGGAAGGTGCAACCGCCGTGTACGGCTGGTTGCTACCGCTGTTCCTGTCGCGACCTTGCTGCGGCAACGCAGCTGCAGTGTGTGACTGCAGCGACGACTATCGGCATCATCGCTTTGCAGCTGTGTAGTGAGTCGCCCGCCAGTCGGCAAACGACTGGCTGCCACTTCGATTTCTCGTCCTTATATAGGAATCGAAATGACAACCAGCGTCCTTGGATCTGTGATCCAATTTGTGAGTAGTGTTTTCGGCCTGAGTTGTTTGGTCGCAAAACATCTCCCCACAGTCTCGCACTTCCTATCAGCGGCTAACTCCAGATGGAACAATCTAACCACCTGCGCCATATCTAGGAAGATGTGGCCACCTTTTAACCGAGCCAAGACCCAGGAACTTCTAAACAAGACCTAGGCAGGCATATCCAGGATCATGGCAATCCTTACAGGTCAGTAGCCAATTGGAGACCAAATACGGTATTCCGTTCAAGTTGCCAGGATATGAACGAAGGAGAATCGTTCTTTCACTTCCTATGCGAATGTCCCAGCCAGTGCGCGAGAACAAGCACTTGGGAAACCCTTCAACGACGACCTGAGACAGATACTAATCTTCCTAACTAATACAGGTTAGTTATAACTGATCAATTTCCTCCCATATCTTCAAGAACCAACCACCTAGTTCAGTCACAATAACCTCTAACAGCCAGGTCAAACGAGTTTCTGGTGTCAAGTAAGAACTTAGTCGACATCTTATCACTTCAATGATCTATCTCGGGCTTCGTGTTAAAAGGGGGAGAACCTCCTCCTCATGCCAAAAAATCCTAAAGACGATTTCTAGGCGTTCCTTTGTAGAGCTCGCCGAAATAAAATTAATTCGATATCTCAGAAAACTTAAGTGATGTGACGAAAATATTGGCACCACCTTTTCGACAAAATGTTATGATGCCCCCCTTCGCACGCCAATGCGAATTTGAAAAAAAAAAATTTTGCATTAATTACTTTGTAAGTGGATGTAAAAATATGAGTTTCAAGTTCATGGGGTTAGTCACTCCAAAGATAGAAAACACAACCTCCTGCATATATACCTTATTAAAAATTATATTTGCAGAACGTGTCACAACTGCAGTTTCAACGAAACAAAAAACGAAAATAAGAATTAAGTTAAAAAAAAGAGTAAAATAAAAAAATAATCATTACAAAATTAAGCTGATTTAAAAAAAAATCCGGTAATTGTGAACATGTAATATATTTGCGAATGTTGTCCGTGACGAGGATCATGGCCACTGTGGCCCTATAGTTTCTCATCGCTACCTTCTTCTCAAAATATATTTCTATGAATTTTTACCGAAAACATCTACTTTTTTCTTTTGCGATTCAACTTTAAGATTGAAAATACAGAAGCCTTTTCTTCACGCCATATCCTCTCAATCTCCTTGCACCCCATGATCGAAATATTTAATTCATTAATCCCTAAAAAATTAAATTAATCATTGATTTAAAAAAAGAACTTCTACCATCCATTTAAAATTTTTCCACTTGTTTCACCAGTTAACTGGCCACAGACAAACTCTTACTATCCGAAATATCGCAAACATTTCACTCCTTTTTCACATTCATTGAACGATAGACTGTAAGACATTTTCCTATAAAAATCGAAAAACATGCGGATGATGATCGGTTCGATGATCAAAACGCGCAGTTCAAAAACCAGTAGCCGATCAAATTTGCTAGAATCGAATCAAGACAATCCCCAAAAGTAGTCAAACTCGGCGTGATGTAGGCATACATCGCGATCATCACAATATCAACAAAAACTGTGTCTGATGAAAATTTCGTTAAATTACATCCGAATGACTTAACGAAAATTTCCGATTAATGCTTAAAGTGTTGAAAGGTTTTCTATGGAACGGGAGAACTCTATAAAAAATTAAAATCCAATGTTTAGAATCGAAATAAATTCCAAAGTTCCTCCCGATCAGAGATATTCTTAGACCTGTTCTTCACGGTCTTCAATGAACTTCAGATCAATCTTCTTTCCAAATCGATAGTGGGCTGATCGGATTCTATGCAGTATGGAAATTAGCATCTTTAAGAATTTGCTACTTCCTCTAGAATAGAAAAAGAATTTAATTGTTGTGATGGTTTGGATTTGTTCTTTTTTTTTTGCGCGATCGTTTCAAGTCTTCTCTCAATGAATATTCTCAAAGTCAAGTTATTTGAGGGGGATGGAAAGCGGAATTCTATAAGCGGTATCTGATCTTCTCAAAAAGGCAAAAGTTCGAAAATCATTTAAAACGAGGTGGATCTTGGGAATTTTGTGATCTTTTTATGTGACGAATTAAAATCAAGGTTACTAGACAGCGATATGGAAAAAAGGTGGTTTCATTCATAAAATCAGTGGATCTTTTTTTTTTGGTTAAATCGACAGATCATTCATTTCCACGCACGTAATGGTGGATATCGAGAGACGATAGGAGATATGCTTAAATGTTTCAAATATCGACCTTAGCATTCTTTGAATGTGAGGAATTTTAATTAACCCTTTCAGTTGAATAAAATTGCTTTTTTGGTATTTATTAGTTGTACATAACTTTACCAAAGTTGATGATTTGATTGAAATAATTAACGAATTTTTTATTTAAATTACTTCGTGTCACGTGAATTACTCTGTCATATCATCACAAGGATTCCTGAGAATTAGTGTAGACATATTAAAAATCTGCCAACAGTCTGGGAGCAACTTTAGTATTTTATGGGTAGAAGTCCGAAACGACAACTGACAACCTAAAAAATAACGTTCCAAATAGCCTCCTGGTTATTTCTTAGGTTGTCAGTCGCATAGTAACCTTCGCCGCATCTCATCATTAAACACGTTTCGGACTTCTACCCATAAAATACTAAAGTTGCGCCCAGACTGTTGACATATTTTTTTTATTTACTTACGTTTTTTTTTTATCAATAGAATAATTCATAGTAGTAAAAGCGAATTCGATCACATTAAACCCAAGAGATTTTCGGAATCAGTGAAAACTTTAACAATACCCCCAGGGGTTTTAATAGAGAAAAATACTTAAATCGGTTTTCCCCGACTACGTTTAAAGCTTATAGAAGTAAAAGCGAATTCCAAATCTCAATATACCTTAGAAATATATCAGAATTCGTGAATATGTACACAACCACTTTACACCCCCTTATGGGTTGGATATCGAAAAATTTTGAAAACCGTTTCTAGGCGCTTATATAAATAGCCCGCAGAAGTAAAATTGCTTTGATAGCTCGACATGTCTAAAAGTTTTAACGAAATTCGTGAAAATGTGAATTCACGGACATTTTTTTACTCAACCTGTGAACGCCAATAAAAATCTCAACTTTTTTTTTGCTTTAATAACTCTAATAGCACATGTACATATACGTACTAAGTTTCAACTTTTTACCATAAGCCGTTTCTGAGATATAAAAAACCACCCCTCTCCCCCGTACCTTGATACCCCTATCAAAAATTTTATTTTTCTAGGATGTCTCCATAGTGGCTCTATATAATCCTAAATTGTCAGCTTTCTATTCATTATGGTTTTTGAGAAATTAAAATCAAAATTTTTTTCTTTCTACCCCCTTTCACCATTACCCCCAACACCCGAACCACCAACATTTTTTTCCCTACTAGAAGTTTACCGACCCCAACTCCTGTAAAATTTTCAAGATTATATCTGATACGGTTTCTGAGATATAAAAATTAAATTTTTTGAAAAATTACTGTCCCCCCACTTTTGTGCTCCACCTCCCCCCTCAAAAAATTTTATTTCAGTAGACTCCTCTTGTAATCCCATATACAGAAACTAAATTTTATCTTCCTGGTGTAATTGGTTCGGAAGATATTGTAATCCAAAGTTTTTCACCCTCCACCCTTACACCCCACCATCCCTCTTAAAAATCTTAGCCATTATCAAATCTTGAAGTATCCCTAAGGACAAGCACAAAGTTTCAATCTTCTGACATCAATTGTTCAGGAGATATCGATTTTAGAATGTTTCAATCCCGGCTTTTATGCGTTTAAGACTCATTGTTTTCACCCCCACTTCCACACCCCTTAACCACTATCGACCATTTTTTTGCAATTGAGTCCACTATCATAGTACTACATAAGTTCTAAGTTTCAGCCTCCTAGCATAAGTGGTTCCTGAGATCTAGTAACCAAAATTTTTCGTCTAAAACGCTCCCTTTTCATGTGTTCATCTTTGTTCTCACTGTCCTCTAAAATTCAACACACTGTTTTGTTTGCTTACTTTTCATAAATTAAACCGTGCTCCTTGAGATGTGCTTAATATGTTTTTTTTTGTACGATTAAAGGTGTAACGCCCGTACTAAATGAATGCCAATCTGATTTACTTTTTTGGCATTTCTATTCCAATTTCCATAGTGCAAAACACGAATTAACTTTTTTTTCCAACAAAGATAATAAAATAAAGATAAAAGTGATAATAAAAAAAATAAGTACGTTGTGATTAAATAATCAGAATGGAATTTTCTTTTAAATATCACGGACAAACTATGCTCCGTCGGTATAGCGATATTTTCCCACCGGATAAAAATAAACTGAGGAATTTCATGAATTTATATTTATTTCTTTAATTATTACGTATCTACAATCCGTTACCAAAAAAAAAGAATTGCATAATTTACCGGCATAAATTTTTTTTAACTAAACATCCAAAAGAAATTCCATCGAAGGTTAACCTCCAGGCATAGGTAGATTCTTCAAGAAAACAACAAAAATCAGTAAATGCAAAGAATGTCAACATCTTTAACATTTTCAGCGAAGAAATGCTTGAATCGAAACATGACCGACCACGAAAAAAATGTATGGCTAATAGGTTCGTTTGATGATAACAACAAAAATCACATACAGGTACGAGTACTGAGCATTTTATGTATGTTTTGGACATTAAGGTAACGACAATCGTGAGAAGAGCGTGATAATCGATCGAAACTTGGAAAAAAAAGCCAAAACTTAAAACATTCAGACGGTAAAAATAATGCAAAATAAAGAGATTCGCAATTAATTACACGAAGTATTGGCACAACAGTAAAGTACCATTAACAGTGGCGTATTGGACCTTAAAGAAAGAAGTGAAAATTCAAATATATATCGCGCTCCGAATAATCACGACTGATTCGAATTTTAAGATGATGATGATTATGATCATGTGAAAAAAATAGAAACCATATGGAAATTTAACTTCATTTAAGTGAAAACCATTTTAACTTGTTTAAATTAGTATGGTGGATCGATTGATCCGAATATCAGTTGACTTGGACAATATGCGCATGGATATCAACTAAATAGTTTAGTCGGAAAATTAGCAACTCAACGCGATTAAAAACGTGCCCAACTGTTTAGTCTCCAGTGTGCGCTAGCCCTAATTAATTTCAAGGGTTAAGCTAGTATTACACTGTATTCCAGGCGGTCAAATATTTGACCATAAAAATTTGACCGCATTTGATGTCAAATATCCATTTGGCACGCTGCCCGATTGCGATATTACACTATCTGACACATTTGACAAAATCGTAAAATTTTCTTTTCGTGTCAAACGGTCAAACGCACTGAACACATTTTGAAATCCTTTTTCGTATCTTGGGGGTTTCTACCCGATTCTCGCTTTCATTGCTGTTCACAGCTATCACATTGGCTGCCAATTCGTTGGCAGACATCGCACAAACAAAAAAACCGAACTCCAGTACTTAAAATAATTAATTAATTATTATTACTTATTTCTATTTGTTTAAGAGATTGCCACAAAAAATGTAATGTTCACGAATGACATTTCCCATTTGACCCATTTGACACAATTGTTTTTCCAGAAATCGCAAACTGTCAAATTTGGTCAGATTGATGGTCAAATGGTCAAATGAAACATTTTGTCAAACAGCATTTGACCATTACATTATCTGACACCATCTGACAGCATTTTACAGGGAAAATGATCAAATATTTGACCGCCTGGCATACAGTGTAATACTAGCTTTAGTATCTTCCTACATACCTGTCAAAATAGATGTATCAGTTTACAGTGGTCACCTACCTACCCTTGTTCTTGCAAAACTCATTGCAACTGACGGGAACCTTCGAATCCTTCGCTCTATTTTGTTTTAGCAGATTTAATTTTGGTCCTTGGCACATCTCCCTCTTGGTTCAACAATGACCATTAGTCCCTTCACTACGACAAGCTGAAAAAACAACCAGGTTTCGAAACCACGCTTCTTATATTAAGTTCCAAAAAAGCGAGCAATTATAAGTGTGGCCGTACTAAATCAGAATTTAGATTGTCCTTAATCTACGTAAGTCCACAGTTCACCATTTTAAAGCAAATGTACTTACATACTCGTATGTTTCAAGTTTGATCCAATTGGTCTGGTAAAGATCCCAGTTAATATTTCTAGTCTAATATTTTAAACAACTGTAATAATAATTTTAATATCAATAAATTCCACTTCAAGTCACGAAAGCCAAACCTTATTATCAAAAGAATTTTCGTATAAATGTAGACGTAAAGAAAAATAAATATAAGGCAGATACCTACCTGCTCTCTATGCGTTCCATGCAAAAAGGCCGTGAGAATTAGTCCAACTGAAAGGTAAATTTTCTATACCGATAAAACCAAGGAAACGACAACAATTTTAGTCACTTAAAACGACTATTAATTGATTAAAACAAGTTTTTAATATTCATAATTAGCAGTTTCGTTTCCTAACTTATTATTATTTCGAATGACTTTCGTCCAAATGAATGTAAACTATAAAATTGTACGATATTCTTATCTATTTTAATTTGAACATAAAATTATTCAATGACAATAAGTCGACCGACTAGTAGTACCTTAATTTACTGCGAGCAAACAGTAAAGAAAATTTGTATAATTAAATGAAACAAGGCTGTTTCCGTTTAATAAACTCTTATGAACGTCGTCATACGAATATTTTTATCGCAAAAATTATGAAAATTTATGGACATAAGCTTTATATTTACACTCAATAGGCTTTGTTTCTTGTTGTTAAAAAAAATAAGAAATTTTTTACGTATTAAAAAAGCGATTTTAAAAACTGGTTTCCATTGTAAACGAGCGTTGGAATTTTATTTGCTTATTTAAATATGAATTATTTAGGGAACGTAATAAAAAACACCTTGCTTTTTGTTTTATGTTGACCGCCACACTCATTTTTGTCCGATAGTCTGTAGAGTAAATTAATCAAAAGTTTGAACGCAGATATTCTTGAGGTATCTAGTTCAAAAAAAGAATGGTTTTGTTACATGGAATTGAAAAATGGTAGAAATAACAAACTGTTCGCCGTATGAAAACTGGCTGGCTCTAGTAATAAAATAAAACTGCTGATGAATGTATTACTCCGATTTAATTCGCAAAAACAAATTTAATGATTACGTTGAAAATATGATATATAAAAAATTACGATAAATGGCATCAATCTATAGATCGGTAGTCTAATGAAACGCCATTTTATGAGTTAGGTATTTTCAACTCATTGACGCAACTGCATAGTTTCGCTCGAATTGACCTTCCAAGAGAAAGTCGATCACCCTTCGCAAAGTCAATAGCTTAGACTTACTTTGACTAACTCCATATACTGTTCTGATTCAGTCGACTATTATGTGCAGTGGACTTCATAGACTGCTCTAGAGGAATGGATTTGGAATTCTCACATGTAGCCGTATCAGGAGTAGGTACTGTCCTGACATTTTTATTTAACTATATATACATTTAGCGAAACAATGATGTTCGTGCTTAAAATTTAACAGCGGGTGTATACACTAAGAATATATTTTTTAAGGAAGGTATTCGTCTTAATAGTGAGAGGGCTAAAATGTCTTTAATAAAGGAGAACTTCTCGATATATTCGAATTTAGCCCGATTTTGTCTTAAGGAGTGACTACATATTTTCAAATTAAATTTTGAATTCGCTTAAAGTCGGAAGGCTGGTTTACTGTACCTAACCTCGATTAAAATTGATTGTGAGAGTAATAATTAAAAAAATATTTTGGAGATTGACCTTTAGTTAAAATTTATTTCGGTGTATAACAACATTCTTCAAATTTGGGTGCAGATTTTCGGATTGACTAATACGCGATATCTTCAAAGTTGTAAAGGTGCTTTTACACAATCATTTTTTCAAGCAACTGATTTCCCGACGAATATTGCCAAAACTAGTGGAACGATTAACGGAGCAATACGGGGCAATATCATGCTAGTTGCGGCAATATTGCGGCTAATTGCGGCAATATTTTCACAGATTGCTAGTATTGCTCGCCTTATAGTGGCAGTATTTCCACTAACTTGGAAATTGCCTCGTTCGGTAATTCAATTGTCGAGTTTTGTTTTGAATTTTGCACTTATTTGTCAAGTTCCGTATTATAATGGCTTGCAATTCAAATAAAAATTTCAAAGTTTTATTTTAAGTTTTAGATTTGTTTGTGAAGTTTGCTTTCGTGTTGTTTATAGACTGAATTGGTCGTGTTAGCCCTTATAGCCGAATTGGTAGATATTGGTCAGTATCGCTCATCACAATTCAGCAACGAGTTGATGAAAAGTTGATCCACATCGCCTGTTGTTATTATTGCTGTGTGTTGCTTCATATTTTCGTGACGTCAAAATTGACGAATATTGCTGCAAATTGAGCAATAATCAAGCCTACTTTCCGTTAATTTAATTAAATGCTGTATAAATGCTAAGTTGGGGCGACGTCAGTACGACCATCATGAATGTCTTGTTACCGAGAGTGAGAAGGTTTTAGAATAGATGAGAAAATATGATTACAAAGTTACTTTTGCGACTTTTTGGTTAGTATTGACTAATTAGTAGTTTATGCGACTTACCTACTCGTTACGGACAGGTCTTATTAAAAATTATTTAAATATTTTTTCGTTCATTGGAAAATTTTTTTCGCGATTTCGAACACTTTTATTGTACATTTCACGTATTTTAGACATTTTTTGAATACTTAATCACAGAGCGACTAATTTGAATTGAAGACTTCAATTTTTGTTTTGCATGGGTAAATCGAAAATTTGTTGAAATTTGAGTAATGTTAAGGGTAATTCACACTTTTGCGGATATTCGGCTATGGCCAGAGCCGGGTTTGGTCATCATACAAAATAAAGAAATCAAGAAAGACTAACTCCAGAAATTTGAAAATCAGAATTTTAAAAATCAGAATTTTAAAAATACAGAAGGGCAACACCCATACAATTATATAATAACATAACATAAATTTATTACAATTTTAAAAAATAGTTCGTAGAATTATCTACAATTTCAGTCATCAGATCACATCTTTACATCTGTAGTTACAATTTGAATTTTTACTAAAATTAGTTCTTTGTTTATTATATTAATTATTTAAATCCAAGGAAAAAAACCCACACAAATAAAAATCGAGAAAGATATAACCCAGAAATATAAAATTCCAAAAGAAATATTAAAGAGACTTCACTATTTAATTTTTTTTTTAGCATATTCAGCTGGCTATTGCTGGACCAGGTTTGTTACAAATCTAGAAAGACAAAATCCAAAAGGACAAAAGAACTAATCTGGTTTAAAAATTAATCTGAAGAAATAGTGAAAGCTACATCGGCATGTTCGTATTAAAATTCTGCCTTTTTGCTGTGTGATAAGATCATACAAGCCGTTTGTATCTTCTAACAAATAAAGCTTTAAATAAAAATGTGAATTTCACTCTTTTAATTTCTTTGCACATACATGTTTCTGGATTTTCTAAATTTTCGTTGTTTTGTCCAATCTTGATTTTGGCTTGCCGGGTTTTGTAGTCGTTCTAGTTAATAACATTCCTAAATAGTACAGGATATGTATAACTGACCAATTCTCTCCAATATCTTCTGGAGGAGGGGGTGGGGGTTTCAAGCGAGTTTGTTTCATCAAAACGGTATCTACCATTGAGTAAATTCCACCTGATTTGGGTGAACCAGGCCCCATCAATCCATTAACCATACGAACGAAAATGCAATTAAAATTCGAATATATTTAATTAATGTTTAAAATTATTAATTAAAAATATATTGTACCTATAAATATTTCAAAGAAAATTCGATCTTTTTTTTAATGTTTCCGAAAAAAGACTTTAAAATTAAAAAAGGTGTAAAATAATAGTTTTATTTTTTTCTGTCCTAGCGTGTTTTATTAGGATTATTCAATAGGAACATAACTATTTTGTGTTTAAATGTGTTTTCCAAACGTTTCTCGTTCGTGAGCTTCGCCATGATAAAAATGTAAACCTTGACTGACATTTTGACATTGACAGATCAGAAAAAAACTATTAAGGTGCGTTTGTATAAAAACACAAAATTTTTATGTACCTATTGAATAAAACTTTATTTGATACTCTTCAGCTCCATCATAGATATAAGTCGCAAGTTATTCGGAGCAATATTCAGTAGACTCACAAAAAGATCAGCAATATAAAAAATTATTTGAAGAATTGCCAATTAACCTTCATATTTGAGAATATCCAATTAATCCTTAAATATTTCAAGGCCAGTCAACAACATTAAAAAGTCTACGAAAACTGATCTATAAAAATAAAATTCCGCAGTAAATTAAATTATTTGACATTCTGCTGAAAGGTAAGAATTTCAAAACTAATTTGAATAAAATTTTATATTGCATCGATACTTTAATATCTACCTGGCATTTTGCTATCGACACCAATGACTTTATCTACATACTTCCTGAACAATATAATTGAACCATATCGCGATCGAAATAAAAATTTGTTATGCTAAATATTTATTACGTCTTACGGAATCAATTAAATTTAAAATGTTATAGTTCATTCTTAAGCTCGAAATTAATATCGTACTTTCGCTATGCATTTTCACTAATTCACGACTATTCAAAGCCATGAAACAATAAATCTGATTCTTTTTCTTCGTTTCTTTTTTGTGTATTGAATTTAGCAATAAATTTTCTAAAGGAAACCTCTCAGTTTCTAATTCCATAAACAAAGTTTTTGACTAATCATGTCTTAACTCATTAGCGTCGGATTAATATGCGCTTAGGCGTCAGTTTCAGACCGAAGAAAAAACCAATCTGGTTGAACTTATAAATTATTAAAAAATTGACCTTCTAATCAAATAATTTTTTTTTTCTGGAAGATGAGAATCTACGTAAATTGAAATTTAATGCCATAAACACGCTCTGATCTTGTAGGTCAACATTTAAAAAATTTAATAGAAATTAATATATGGCCATATTTTAATAAATTTTCACTCAGTTTTCTATTAGTTAGATTTTTGTTTAATCTCTTTCATTCCACAGGCATATGAAGATAAACTTTTGAAATTTGTTTGGATTAAATATCTGGACTGTATAATTAGCACTAAATTAATGTTTAGCTGCCCACCTTTAGAGGCTTATATCATTTAGATCTGTTTTTTATCGTTACAAAGCACTACAATTTGCAAATGTCGGCTTAAATTTGCTTAAATTTAAGGCGATTTTAGTGGATATGAGAAAAAAATTTAATAAAAATTTTTGACGAATGACTGTTAACATATTTCATCTTATTATGGGTGCTGTAATAAAAAAACATGCCCAGACCAACCACTAATTTAGCATAAATTTTTGATCATTGCTACCTGCTGTGCGTTATACTAGGTCACCAATATGGCCTACTGTTCGCAATACACCTTTTATGAGTTTGTTTTTTAGTATTATTGATCAATGAAAAGATGCTATGTAAATATCATCATTTTGTTGGTGTGGAATGTTATTAGAATAGTTCAGCTAACACTTAATTATACAATGTACAAAGTAATCAAAGAAGAAAGCAAGGAAGCAAACATTTATATTTTTTTCATTCTACTTTTTTGCTTTAATAAATAATAAAGTATTTTGATGGATCAAAAATTACTACGTACAACAACTTCATCATGATAATTTCTGCAATTGAAGGTACGACAGTTTAATAAACATTTATTAAAAATGCCAGTATGAAAACGATGTTGTTCTAGGTCTAAAGGAGCTGTTTCTTCTGCCCCTTAAAAAATTGGTGGGCAAGACATTGCTGTTTCGATCAATGGTTATTTTACCAACGTCGGAGGAACAAAATCATTAGCAATAAGCAAGTGTTGCTGTACGACAGGAACCATGGTTGAGGCCTAACTATAACTAATTTAACTACTTACACAGCAAAAATTGACAGACTATATTTAAGAGAATTTGGTTTGTATATAGGTCCAAACGAAATTAGACTTGGATGTAGTCTTCTTAAAAGTTTAAAGAAAACTGAAACTAAAAGTTTTAAATACAAACCACTAAATGGATTCAAAATAAGCCTACTTAGTATTATTTTTAAAACTATGCTGTCGACTAAACAGTAATCATAAAAGCCTAGAAATAAAACCGATAAAATCTAAAAAAATTAAACTTAAAGTTTAAATAAAAGACTAATTAAGGAATTCGGAACGAGTCTCGCTAGTTTTATTTTAAAACTGTTGGGGACTATGTTCAAAACGGGACAAAAAAACTAAAATTCAAACGAATATGGATTAAAAAAAAACGACTGCGTTGGTTTTAAATTTAGAACGCTTAAAAGTTAAAACATTACAATAGTAAAATTATGTGAATAAATGAAATGAATAATAACACATTAAATTATACAACCAACTGAAAAATATAATATTTATTTTCAAAAAATAAGACGAAATTAAGAAAATTCTTATATGTACTTAGTTCACAGTCTGTTCAGTTTTAACAAATTAAGGATTTCATAATAACATAAATGCCTCTTTTTCTATAATTTTAAAATCAAATGTCTTTTTGACTTTCAATTCGTTTAAAAATCGTAAGAAGTACTCTTCGCTTGGAAAAATTTTACTTTGTGATTTGACACTGAAAATGAAAAACTAAATTTTTCATATTTTACATTTAAGTTCTAAATGAAACTTTGGTATGTTTTAGGATTCGGTCAATAAAAATTTTTGACATTCGGGACGTAAAACTATATAAAAAACCGATTTCAAAATTTTAATTTCATCCAACCAGTACAATTCGAGACGCCATTTTGGCAGGTTTGGGTGACGCTCGCTACGCTCCAACTACCTTTCGTGCAGCCCTGCGGGGCTCAGGGATTAAAACTCCCTTTTCGCATTCATGTTTGGCTGGCGCGCACTACGCTCCAACTACCTTTCGTGCAGCCCAGCGGGGTTAAAGGGATTTAAACTCCTATTTTCGCGTTCATGTGTGACGAGAAACGTCAAACGGAACCGTCATGGCGGTTCGAATAAAATGTACTGGGTGAGCAAAATTAAAAATTTAAAATCGGTTTTTTATATAGTGTTACATGTAAGCCTGGCAACACCGCAACCGTGCAACTCGACCGTTTCACATAATGAAAACAACAACAACCGAATACCTAGTTGCAAAATAACCCAATCAGAAACCTAGCTGAAGATAAGGCGAGACAACACGATTCTATCTCCCTTCTCTATCGAATGCTCTCCAATGTACTAGAACCCTGTACATGAACCACCGAACGAAGATCAAAATCGGAAGCTCTAAGGCCTTCGAGAAACATCCACATCACCGGTGAACATTCAAGTACATCCTAGACTGCAACCGGCTAGTATATAAGCAGTTAAAGCGTTCAGCGAAGACACAGTAATTTTGATTACGTCGACTGCTACAGCCAGCGTGTATACGCGACCGTGTTGAGAGAGAACGAAAGTGAACGAGTAAAGCGATATATGGTATAAGCGGGCGGTATTGCCATACAGTGCGAATTATTGTGCGAATAGAATTTAAAGTGCGATTAATAAATAATCACTTATTTTTATTTTAACCGAATTGTGTTTTACTTGAAATCCCGGCGAACCCCTAGCTCGCAACAATAGTCTTGCGTCCCGAATGTCAAAAATTTTTATTGACCGAATCCTAAAACATACCAAAGTTTCATTTAGAACTTAAATGTAAAATATTAAAAATTTGGTTTTTCATTTTCAGTCTCAAATCACAAAGTAAAATTTTACCTGAATTGTACTTCCAAATGATGTAAACGTTCGGAAAACTTGTGTTACGTTGGCACCCTCGTTACGTTCTTCGATCGTTTTTGTAGTAAACCTTACATAAAACTGAGGGTTTAATATGTATTGTCCAATAGTGTTCATACAGGAATTCGGTTTTAAAGGGACGTCTTCGAAATCGGTAAGCTCAATAAATTCATTTTCATCGAATTTTGACTGAAGCAACACTAGAAACAAACACCTGAATTAAAAAGCACACAACACATTTAAAACTCTCACCGGAAAAAAAAAAGCAAATCATTGTAGGTTGCAATATAATTTTCTTCATCCGTATCAGAAACAACCTTTTTGAGGCATACGTAATCCTTTTTTGATTCCGCCACAAAATACACTTTAAGAAAATAACCGGGACGAACAACGTATTGGGCGCTCATCTTGACATAACAATAACTCGAAACAAAAGCGCAAATACGCATCGCTTCATTCAACAGCCGTCCATTCGTTTCATTTTTAAACTTTTGTGGTTAAAAACAAGTCGTAGAAGTCTAATTTGCGAAAACAATCATTCGCGCTTACTAAAAATTAAACTGAAATGGTTTAACTTAATTAAAACTTTAAATACTCCAATTTATTCCAAAAAAATTTAAAAAATGGCTAAAACTTATTTAAAGTTTTAAAATTAAACCCGAATTTTTTACTGTGTAAGTTTATTTTCCATTCGGAATAATAAATAGATAAGTACCAGAATAATAGTTAAACAATACTTCCGATTTTTGCAATATAATTAATTTTGTTGTATTAAATTAATAAATTTAACTTGGAAATGCTCGAGATAATTTATTCTTTCGGCCTGTAGAACATAAATTTATAAAGTCATGAAAAAAGAAAATCTCATAATTTATAACACAATTTTGTTGTACAAAATCTTTGTCGTGTCGGCTTTATTCATTGCTCATAATTTAAGAACCGCACAAAGGTAAGGAAACTCATCAATTTCAAGCAATAAACATGGAATTTACAAGAAAGCCACCATAAATCACGGCCACGATAAGCCACTAAAAAATGAATGCAGCTTTCAACGACCAACGCATTTCCATATAAACCACCTTACAACCACACTATGAAAACGAATATTTTAACCCCTTTCACTTCGTTCTTGTGCAAATATTTACCTTTTTATCCCATTCAACACTATAAATTTGTTATTCTTCGTTATAACATAAACTCGAATATTGGAGCCGATAGTCGGTTAACAGTCTAAACACCTTAGTCGCACCCTAAAAACCATTCGTGGTGTCGGAAAAAGGGATGCCGTCTTCCTGTTTCGACTGTATTATATCGTAGGCGGTAAGGGCGGATGGGCGGACGTCCAAGGAAATATCAGAAATTTTCCTACTTAAGATTTGACAACTTTATTAACTTTGATATTGCACGCGATTTGTTTGTCACCCCCGGAAAGTAGCTCGTCTAGGGAGCGAAACCCCGTGTAAACCACAGACGACGACAACATACTCCCTCAACCCTTTCGGGAGCCGATAGCAAAACCCATGTTAGGATTGCGGTTCTTCGCCATACATGTCCCGAACTCTATATCCGTATACGTTCTATGGGATATTGTTGCGCCGTAGTACCTTAAGGGCTGTTTTCGCTGGATAATATTCAGAGGTGACTTGAATTTATGAAGTGGCTTACTAAACTCCTCGTGTATTGTGGGGTTTGCATGACATATTGCCGGGAAATATGGTGAAAACTGCCATACCTTAAGTTAAAGTGGATTTCAAGTACATCTCTATTTGTTTTGCGATGTGAAGTTTTGTCAACATGAAACCCTGGTGTGTATTCGGGCATAGACATTTGGGGTGGAGAACAATTCTAATTTTCGCGAAATAGGCAATAATTCAATCGAAGAAGCTAAAGCATAAATCACCTGTGCCGACAAAATATAAGCCGAAAATCGAATTAAAATTGAAGTTCTAGTCCAGCTAGTCATTTGAAATGAAATATTTCTGGGGTTTTTCTGCTACTTCGAATTTTCACATTTTTGGCCTATTAGTGGGGGCGAAAGCGATCCGCATACTGATTAGATCCGATGAAGCTACCGAAACGTATTAAAAGTACGCTACTACTTTTTTACGGCAATAGAATAAATTGTAAATTCTTAGCTTAGCTCGCAATTTTTATCCAGTTTGTCATTTAATTGAAAAATTCTGTCAGATATTTTGGTCATGTTAGCGCTAAGCGGCTTATACAAATTACACGCCAATGTTCGAAAAACGTGCGTCAGAGAATTAAATCGTGGTTTGGAACTTGACACCGCTTTTTGTGGATATATTAGTTTTACAAATGAAATTTTGTGTGAATAATCGAATTATTATTATTTTTTAATTCAGTTGATCATAAGAAAAAATCTGCCAAAAGTCTGGGCGCATCTCTTTTTTTTTTGGTTGGAAGTTCGGAACGCACCTAATGTGGAGATGTAGTGCCGATTACTATACGATTGAAAACATAAAATCAAAAGCCAGTAGAAGCAAAAAAGTTGCTGCCTCATCAGACTTATGGTGAAACTTACATGGGCTTTCTTTATTTTAAAGAAAATTTTAGTTGTTTTTCAGAGTTTTTATTTTTTTTTTATTTTTTTCCCACCACACATGAGAATTGTGACTCCCTCTGGGTCGCGTCTTAATTCCCCACTCTCATGTACCTGAGCAGCTGGCGAAATATGCTGTCCAGAGGGACGCGTTAATCTGAAGACGAGATAACATCCAGCGCCCAGCGTAGGGCCTAAAACCTAAGACATGAACGAAATTCGTGGAAGTACATGGACCCCATTTTCACTAACCGTTTTTAAGTCCCATTTCCGTAAGCACATGCATACATGACATTTTTTAAAACATAAATAGTTTCCTATTGTATCTACATATACAGATCGAGTTTCCAATTTCTACCGTAAGCCGTTCTTGAGATAGGAAAAACTTGATGTAGGTAGCTAAAAAATTATTCAAGGCGTTATTTGGAAAATGAATTGCTTAGGGTGTTTGAATGGACACAATTAGTGGTACATTTTGAATTTGACCACGTCCCCGACTATGACTTAGACGAAATTAATGTTCTAGAATTACACTTCTGTCGCACCCTGACTTCAACCAATTCCCGGACCTTTCCTCGAAAAATAATAAAGTGCCCAGATTTTTATATTAAATGTGTCACCAATTTTTCAAAGAGAATTTTTCGATATCAATTATCAAATAAAAATAAAATTGGTTCCAGAAGGTCCGGTAATAATGTCTAAGTCCCATCTTCTAGCTAGGCATAGAAACAACTCTTACATTCCTTAGTTCTAGGTAAAGGATTAATCATTTCATCTAATTAGCGAGAAACTATATTTTATAATTAGCATCCAACGTGGGGCACCTGTGGTTTACATTCGTGGTGAATTATTTTAAAAAATGTTAGTCATGGATTGTGTCAATAGAAAGGGCTTAAAGCATTCGCGGTAAGAAAACAAAACTTGAAATTGCAGACGTTTCGTCAATTTGACACTCCAAAAAACTAGTCCATTTTGAACTACAATGTACAAAAGTCCTCAAAACTAATGTTGCCAAATAAGTAAATTTTACTAACATTATTTTTTCCAGTTCCTTCATATGCAGAATTCAAAATTTATAAAAGTACCAACCAGCAGGTACCGTTTTAATGAAGTGGGAGTGATTGGGAGGTAGATTTCTAGGTTCGATTCGAAACCATGGAATCAAAGCTTGTAGACTAGTGCGCATAGCCACTGCGCTACCGCTCGGAAACTTGAGAGCGCGTAATACCTACCAACGATAAACATAAAATTTTGCACCCCAAGAAAAAGAAAACACAAATTGGGGATAGATGTCGCTGATACGATAACCTACCACACAGGTGCGAACGCAGGGGGTTTTTTGGGGGATCAACCCTTCCCCCCCCCCCCGGAAATGATGTAATTGAGAACTCACAACTAAATGTAACTAATACGCGACGCGAAAATTTGTCTGTAAACCCCCCCGAAATAATTTTCTGCGTTCGCGCCTGCTACCACACAAATGTCTTTGAAAAATGTGCACAGTCATACATTTTGTCTCGAGAGAACTAAGAAAAATTTTACATAATAGTGAATACGGTCAAGTTCATTCTAGAGCTAAGTCCTTTTTAAGTAGCTCTTAACTAAATGTGCGTAATATGTGGTCAATCGTATTGTTGAAATGGTACAAAACACGGTAAAAAATCGTTCAAATATAAAACAAATATTGCTAAATAATATTTTTAGTGGGTATAAAAATACATCGTTCCAGAGTTCTTGCAGATCAAATTAGAGTTCGTGCAGATCAAATTTTTCATACCACCTATGTCCTCTCATTAAGACAAATTTCTATATCTAATATCTCACATATGCTTTAAATTCTTGCTGCCGAAAACTTCAGGCTGATACATAAATATATCAACTTTATTTTGCTCACCTCGTATAATTACAAACCACTTCTATCGGTAGAATTTTGTCTACCCTTGCACATCCAATTAAATCCATTCACGGGCACATTCACATGGTTATAATAAGAGCTTTGACTGAAAAGCGAAAAAGGATTTATATTTGCACGCATCCCCTTTTCGTTATCACACACAATCAAGTCGTCTCCACATTATCAACAAGCCTCGCTCCCCAAAATATAAAATGGAGTTATATTTTGCATGGACTGGGGTAGACTGTTTCGTAATCACAAATACTAAGGGATAAGGATTAAAAGATAGAACGAGGGTGAATTTTACATCCTGTGCTCACCGAATTAGAAATAGGAACAGCTAAATGCAGATGATGGAATTTAACGCGACACTTTTCACCCTTAATAGGCTAATACTATGGATATAAAATTTATTCACGTGTGGTATCCAGTTTCTGTATACCTACGCGACATTGTGTACAGATGAAATACTGGCCCAATCCTGGCTCACATTTCATAGATATATTTTAATACCATCCACTCATTTCATTGCAATCAAATTGCAATTTAAAGGTAATTATATATATTTAATATATTCCTGTAATAAACCTGTGTGGCAATTTTTCTGTAATTTTCTAATTTTTCCAAAGGAATGGAACGATGGTGGAGGGTGGTTTTTCATATCTCAGAAACGGCTTATGTTACAAATTTGCAACTCAATAAGCAAATGTACATGTGCAACTAGACTATTTAAAGCAAAAAAAACGTTGAGATTTTCATTGGAGACGGAATGAAAAAATTGTCAGTGAAAAGGGGTTTATCCACATTTTCACGAATTTCGTTATATCTTTTAGGCATGTCGCGTTTTCAAATTAGTTTCACTTCTGCGGGCTCTTTATACAAGTAACTAGAAACATTTTTCCAATTTTTTTGATATCCAACCCCTAAAGGTAAAATCTGGCTGGTACTGCCGACTGTCGCGGTCAGCAGTAACTGCCAACCTCAACTGCTCACCGCGGCTGCTTTGCTTTCACAGCCGTCAACTGCAGAGCAGTCGGAAACAGACATGACAGCTTATTTTTGCCTGAAGCAGTAGTCTAATACCGGCAGTTACTGCTGACCGCGACGGTCGGCAGTTTCAGCCAGACAGTACCTTTAGGTGGTGGAAAATGGTTGTTTAAATTTTTACGAATTCTGATATATATTTGTTAGGTCTAATTGGATATCGAATTCTTTTTCACTAAATTCTACTGAATCTTCTATTGAAAAAACAAATACGTAAATAAATAAAAAAAAATCTACCAACAGTCTTTATTACTTTATGGGTAGAAGTCCTGAATGCGTTAGGTGCGATGTAGGCTACTACGCGACTGACAACAATAATAACCAGGCGGCTATTTGGAAGGTTAATTTTAGGTTGTCAGTCTCACAGTAACCTACGCAGCATCTCAGAAGTAAACGCGTTCCGGACTTTTACCCAAAAATTAATAAATTTGCGCCCAGACTGTTGGCAGTTTATTCCTATGATCTTTCTTTGGAAGAGAGTTAAGTTCGTTTAAAAAAATTTAATATAATGAATTCATCATCGTTGACACGACATTATCCGGAACTACAATACACTTCAACTTTAATCCAAACATAGCCACTTCATCTGCTTTCAATTCGACGGCTGATTTCGTTCGTTTCGACAATAAATCAAGCGACCATAATCTGGAAATTTCAAATTAATTGACCAGCAAAGTAATTTATGTGTCGACCATGCCTTGCAGTAAATACTCGTATGGAGGTACCTATTACGCCATTATTACGATGATATCGTATCGGGGATGAACATTTTTATTATCCTTCGATATTAGCCGAATGAAGGCATCATCAGAACGGAAGGCCAGCAAAGTACTAGCGCGGTAATCGAGTCCGCGCCCTGGAAAAGTCATCTGCTAATTGGATTATACGCGTATACCAGTAGCTTAGCTCCGAGCTCATGTTATGATTATTACTGCTTGCTTATTACTAAGATACTCGTAAGTAATAACACAGCTGAAGGAGATATGACAGCCGATCGAATGTGGGTAAGGCTGTCTTTTTCCCGGCTATTCTACTTCTAGTTATTATTCGAGGATTAATTAATGCCATCCGACACGGAGATGATTGGCTATCGAACATGACTACAAGGTAAGATAAGTCGACTTCGACATGTCCAAGTTACTAATTGGAGTCTAATTAAAATTCCTCTCACTCGCCGCTGGCGGACTCAACCCCTTTCTTTTTACTTACGATCAAATTGTCGATAAATGAAGTTGTCACTTAGAAACTAGGTAACTCGAGATGTGTCTCAAACGACGCCGAACAGTCTGGTGAAAAGACCCTATACGCGGTGGAATACATTACGCGCAAGAGTGCACCGCCTTCACATATACGCGGTGTTCTTTTTCGGATGGATTATTAAAAAGCAGTAGAAACTATAATTTCGGGTTTTCCGAAAATATCATTAAAAAAGACTCCAATTGAAACCGGAGGAACATTACTGAATCGAGGACGGAATATTAATCCAAAACTATCGTCTTTTGGAACGCTCGTCATATGAAATCGTAGCCAAGATCGAGACTTTCGATTTGGATCTGTATGCATGAAAGGATTTGCGGCATTAAATTCAAAATCGTTCCCAAATTATGTTCATAAAAGTAAACGAAGAAAACGAAAAATCTATTTTATTTTTTTCGGATTCCATGTCTTTTGACTATTGCGCATTAACAAGGTAAGATGAGAATTTCAAATTGTATAATTTCGGTATGGCCGCAATCAAATTGAGTTTTGATGGTGTGAACAAAGTTATCAACTACTTCACATTCACTTTATTATATGGTCAATTCGTTGCAGAGACCATGAGAATATGTCAGGAATTTGATTATTTTCAAAATAAATTTTATTTTTTTGGTGAGTTAAGTAGGTAGCGATCTGGGTTTTACACTACATTCCAAATTAAATTATTTGATTTGGAATTTGCGTTAAAATAGAAAAATGTAGGTTAAATTAAGTTCACACGTTTTGTTAATCAAAGAAGGTTTGAACGTTCGATGAAATTTTGTTTTTGGTGAGTAATTGGTAAATAATTCTAATAATGTTTTTTAATAAATAACCGCAATGAAACTAATAATAAAAACATAAAATAAACATTCAAAGAAAAAAGAATTGGCCACTTATCTGAACGGAGTCCGGAAAGCGGTTTTAGTCGAAATGGGACAGAAAATCCGACTGACACTCATAAAACATACAATTTTGGGTCAAAGTCTGGTTTCCGGTTATAGTCGAAATTTACCACTGGTTCTTTCGAGACAAGGAGGTTATTTGGTACTTTAACATTTATCAGTGGTTCAATCAAAAATTGTAATAAATAACAAGCACGAGGAAGTAAAAACCTATTCAATATTAAATGAGACCTAAGAGATATGGCGAAATTCGTGAAAATCTACAGAAACCTTTTACTTGATCTGAAGGGATGAATACTGAATAGTAATGAAATTGATTTACACAACAAGCCTTTGGTAGTAAAAACCTATTTGATATCTTATCAGACCAACGCGATATGGATTAATTAGTGAAAATGTATACAAATAATTTACACCTCATTAGGAATTGAATATCAATTTTTCCGCGATTGTGTGAAAAGACCGTTGAAGTAAAACGAATTTGAAATCTTAATGAAATGAGGATAGTTGTGGAAACTTGAGCAATCTCTGCACATTCGATTTGGCGTAAAATAAAAATTGAATTCATTTTTAGGCGTAAGAATTAGAAGTAAAAATTAATTCCAAATCTCATCACACTCAAGAGATTTGTCAGAATTCGTGATAATGTATACAATCTGTTTACACCCTCTTCGGGATTGAGTATTAAAAAATATTGAAAACCGTTTTTGTGTCTGTATATAAGGAGCTCGTGCAAGTAAAACTAGCTCGATATCTCATAACAAAACATTATATTGTCACATTGTATTCAAATATTAATTAGTATGATGAATACATTCATCAGCGTAATATAAGAAAATAGAAAAAAGGCTAAGAACTCTATGTAAATATTCTTCACTACATATATATAAAAATAAAAATTACTATGGACATAATCATAAAAAAAGTTTCATCAAAGCGTGGACAACATGTATATTGTTCATATTACCTTTTTAATCAATTTGCAAAAGGTGTACATTAAATTGTGTACTTGTCGCCTTCTAAATAGTAAGTGTACAGTGCACATTTCCTAGACAAGAAATTTTTTATTGAAATTTGATTCAAACTATTGAAATATCTAGTATTTGTCCATTAATTCAATGAATTTTGTTCATTAACGGGCATTCATTAATATTATGAGCTGTATTTTTCGCTTCAACAGTACTTTTCAATAAGGCAGGAGTCCAAATCGGGTTTTGGTCCCTTGAGTGATATTTCTTTTAACAAGTTTTTCTGTAGATAGTTTGTCAGCCTACACTGAACCAAAAAGGTACATCCAACCAATTAAAATCTACATCATCATACCTTCTTGAACAGCTCCGGATGGATATGATAATCCATTGAAGCCCCAGGTCTCTGTAGAACTATGTATCTACTTCATCAGCCCTCAACGACCAGGTTAAAGGAGTTTGTGGTATCAAAACGGCGCTTCCTGTGCTAATTGGGCCCTGTTTTCGGCAGACGGGCAACCACGTAAACCAACCACCAAAACACATCATCATAATGAAAAAATCATTGTTTTTGAGCCGATGCAAGTATTAATTAATATTATGCAAAACGTTGATAATTTTTCGGTGTGATTTGGACACACACAAAATAACAGAAATGATGTAAAAATTGATTGTTATAATGAACGAGTTCATAATATTGACGAAATCAGTAATTCTTATTAAAGAACATATTCATTATTACTATTAATTGTGTCACCCACAGTATAATATGATGAACGAATTCGAAATAATACGATGAACGAATTCGTAATATTTGAAGAAAAGATGTAATTAATGTTACTAATGTAGTTTCTCATATTAAAGTATAAATTCATAATTGCGATTAATCTTGTCACTGTAATCAATCCTGCGTTCATAATATTTATGCACATATTGATATCAATATGATGAATTTGAACATTGATATTATGAACGTGGAAGTGGATATAATTTCGGCTTTTTATGCCATATGAAAACGAGTAAAGGTTCCCAGACACTTGTGCGAAATTGTTGTAGCTGCTGCGACTGTTTCTCAGCAGAAAAATTGATACCATTTAATTACGCGCCAACAATTATCTACTCTTGTGTGGGAACCTTAACAAAAAAAAGCATCCAACAGAGGATCCGAAACCTTAAGCTGTGCGATGGCCGTTTTCTTCAATATAATGAATGTGTTCATTACTACTATGAATATAATCAATATGTTTTACGAAAACCAAGCAAGGATTCCTTGTTTATAAGAACTTCTTAATCAATGTGATGAAAGTGTGCATTAAAATTCCTAGGTGTTGATTTCTGAAAGTGTATGTGCCCTTTCCATATATACAAATTGATGAAAATATTTTTAATGAAATTAAATTGATAGAATTAATGTATGGTTCACATGTAATGAAAAATATTTGATGATTTTCTACATTGTTCTAACAATTTTTTCATTAGAATTTCGTTTAATGAAAGGCATTCATTAATATTAAGAACAGTATTTTTGACAGTGTAGTGGTCTTAATTTATTTTACTTTTTTAGATTAAATTCTGGAATGTGAAAATTCGGAACACATACATTTTGTGCATCGTCGCATACCAGGCCTGCGATCTGGTAAGTAATAGCATCCCAGCAGACCAATAAAGCGAAATTTTCTGACGTTCTCGGAAAGTTCCGAGCTATTTCTGATATAGGGGAATGGGAGGCAGAAGTTTCCGCTGGATTTCAGTCGGAAAATTTAAAGATAATTCCATAAGGAAAAGCAATAAGAATTTCATGGAATTATCGGCAGAATTCCAAAAGAACTTGCCGACATCCGAACGTATCGTAGAAAACTCTGTGCAAATTCCAAAATCCTTGTGTATACCCAGAGGCCAGTATACATAATTAAAAATTATTCTGAAATGAAAATTAATTCGCTGTCTTGTCCGGTCTGACCCAAAAAAAGATCAGTAGGATCAGTAGAATTTTCACACAGCCGGTTATGATTGCAGAAACTTCTACAGACTCTATGTTGCTTTGCGCCAAACCTGATAAAAATTATCAAAATTAAATTTTAGTAAGCTTTCGGAAGGGGAAAAAAGCTTTGGGAAATGCTCCGGACATTTCTCAAAGATTTCGGTAAGAAAAATCCCACGGAACAGCGTCAACCTCGGGAAATCTGTCGGAAATCGCATGGATTTCTAGCCCGAAATTCCGATTATATAAAGAACTTTCTTTCGGAATTCTGACGGATTTCTGTGTTTTTGATCTGCTGGGATAGTATGAGTATATAGCAACGTTTGAGGAAATAGTATGCTCTCTACTTGATTTTACACGTTAATTTCTCAAAGAAGTTGCCAACTAGGATTTCTAGCAGATCTGGGATGGTACATTTCTCACAGAGCCGATCCTGAATCTGAACTTTGGGAAATCGAAATTTTCAAGCGGATATAATGTATCTGCGGTGCTAGGCTATTGCAGGTATGTGGTTCAACTGTTTCTAGATTTATCACATTTCAAAACCATAAAGCAAGCCTCATGAAAAAATTACATGGCAACAACTACAAACTAATCTCGAATTGGAACTTAAAAAAAAAATAACTCGAATCAGGTCCAAGCACTTATAAACTACCCACTACAACAGAACAGCTTCGCATTTGCTACAAAGTACGAAGATAGGAAACTAATAACAAAATAGAACAAAATCTAACTTAATAATATGTCAGAATATTTGCATTCCGAAATGTTAAGATCCAAGCCCACTCAAAAATATCAAATTGAAGTATTTAAAACCACAACATTCATATCAAAATTTAAAGGTTAACAACCAACAAATTTCATAATTGTTATTTATTCCTCCAGTTTTTTTTAAGATTATATTTCTTTCTTTATCGCCGAAATTAATTTCCATATTTAATGGTCAGAATATATATTATATATATTTTTTGCACCAATCACCATTTTTCTACGACCATCATAAACGATTAATCATAAAAATACCCAGAGGCCATCATGTAGATCAGTTTTCAATGTCGAAAAAGAGTTATAGTGTCACGATTTATCTAGTGGCCTTAGAAAATCATAAAGGAAATTTGAATATTTAATAAATGGAAATAACTCTTTTATAATATCAACTAATGGCTGTCTGGAAATTTTTTAACAAACAGATAAAATATCTCAGTCATTTCCAAGAAATTGTAATTTAAAACTGAACCACTTGACAACATAAAAACAAAGTCTGAAATATAAAAGGAAATCGATCATTAATTATATATATAAAAAAAATATCATTATTTCTTGTAATTCCATGTAAAAATATAAAATTCTCGTCTAAAACAAACAAGAAATAATTCAATCAAAAAAAAATCCTAATTATTAACGACAAAAACCACTCAACTTCGATTTTTATTATGGCCAGTTTGTGCCTTAATGAGTCTCAAAAGCAATAAAAAATATATTTTTGTTGACTTATAAAATTTTATATTTATTTATTATGATTATTTTTTACGTTTGATTTAAAGCCTACTGTAAATCTTGGAGTATATCAGTGAAAGTCTTGATATGGATTAGAAAATGTCAACCGGCTAATAATCGGACAGAAGGTGATCTTGAAAATTAAAATTAAAATCACCGTGTGTGGGGGAATTGCTTTATCTTGATTAATTAGTGCAAAAAGATATACTTTTATCTTATGTCTGTATTAATGATTCTTGAAAATATTCATAATAAATAAATTCTGAATTAATGGTAGCAAAAAAAAAAGTTTAACTTGAATTTTGATTTGTTTTGATGAGCTAGCCATACCACTCTGACCGTTCATACGAACTGAACGCTATTTTTGAATATTGTTGCTCCCATACATTAAGTCGAAAACCACATTTTTTAAAGTTATTAATATGGAGAAGATGAAGTATAAAAAACTTGTCCACGTATTGTTCTGTCGTCATAATTTTGTTGGTTTTCGTCTTTTTTTTTTTGTATGTTAATGTTGTCTAAAAAATGTTGTTTTAATATTCCGAATGAATTGAATTATACTCGGGTTTGGGTGTGATTTAATTGCTTTTATATCCACTGGATTTAGGTCTATCAGATGTTGTTCGCGTTGTTTTAAAACGACGAAATATAGTCGGAGAGAAGAACGAATAAAATTATTTTCCTAAATATGATAATTTAAATTCCCGATTAAATAAGGCATAACTTATTTTATGGTTTGACGTGTTATGCCTCTGTGTTTTTATCGGTCTACTGTATCTGGCCAAGATGAAAACGGGGAGACCTTTTCAAATTAATAAGATTTTCTGTTTAAGATAACACTTAATGGGTTTCGATCCGATGTCATTTTGGCTTTTGACTTATTTATTATATTTTTTTTTTGTATAAAATCTTAGTTCATTTTATCACATTTTACCATCTTTATGACCAATCCTACTTATAAAATTCAGTTATGAAACAGAAAGAATTCCATGTTCGTCAAATATTTCCGGAAAGGTAAGAGACTTTATTGTACATATCTAATTTTTCTCGTAGCTAGATACCGTTTGGAACTTTCAACAGTATACGATTAGGGTACGAGGCCGTGTATTCAAAACATATTCGTCTCTTGGGTGGTCATAGGTAGGTATAAGTACTCCATAGAGTAATAGTTCCACAAAAAGATTAATTGGATTTTACTTAACCTCCTTAAGCAGAGGATTGCGGTGGTAGCTTACATGTACCGCCATAATAAATACGGCCGCTATAATGCGAAAAAAGTTTGAAAGTTTTCCCTCTCGATTTCTGGACTGAATCAGATATTGCTTTGATCAAAACATGTGTGACACGAATGGGGTATCGATAGATAGTGTCTGACTATGCCCTGGGTGAAATTTACTAAATTCAATGAGTCCCTTCTATTGCACATACCCCATCAAATGCACTAGAACTTTCGCGACGCACCACAAGTAGTATAAAAAAGCACAGGCTTACACACCAGATACGTTTTTGTAAAGCGAAATTCAAGTGCAGCGTCGTTTGCAAGAATTGGTTAATGTATAACCCTGCTTTAAGTCACTATATGTCTTTGCTGAATTTTGAGGCAAGATACCTTTGAACAACTACAGGGTCCGGCAGTGAAACCTGACGGTTTTTGAACGTGCTGATCTCAGGTGGTGGGGGTCGGTCTCGTTCCCTTATCCTGATGTGGAAGTCTAGTTACAATGGAGCGTTAGACCAGTGAACACCGTGCCTTTGTCGTCGAGACGTTCTTCAGAAATAACGATTCTGTGACCTCTGTTAGGTTTTAATGTTCCTCCTCGTAGACCGATTCCATCTCGGAACCTTTTTTGGGTTCGGAACTTTTGCAATACAGCTTTCGGAACAACATTGGGGGTCCCACAGGACGGGAAGGCCACCTACAAACATCGAGTCTGTACGAGTTGCTTTTCAACGGAGTCCCCGGCGATCAGCTATTCGTCATGCTCAGGCTTTAGGGATGTCCGATAGGACTGTTCGCCGAATACTTCATGAAGACTTGAAATTTCACCCGTACAAAATTGCTGTAGTTCAAGAATTACAGCTTCAAGATTTCCCAAGAAGGTTAGCTTTTGCAGAAACAATGTTGGGGATGATGAATGAAGACCCTGAAATGATTGATGATGATGTGGAGTTACCTCAAGGGAAAGCGTGCCTTGATAAGCCTAAAAATTTGGCTGAACTGCGAGCGAATAACTTGGCTAACAGACTTGAGCAGTGCAGAGAAAATGGAGGTCATCTTTTGAGTGATGTTATTTTTGCTTCATAATGGTTTTTAAAATTTTTTTTTCTATACATCTTAAACTTCCATTCTTTCTTTTTTAAATAAAAAAAATTATAGCAAAATATCTTGAATATTCATTGAATTATTCCGTTTCAAAACCAGTCAGGTTTCACTGCCGGACCCTGTACTACTTCGGTAGAAAAATCTATGAAGACGGTTCACCACTTAAAATTTGATATGGAGAAAAATTACCGACTTGAAAAATTTGTTTACCCAATAGTTTGGCCCACATTGTGCGTTGCACAATATATCCTTTCAACGACCCTGTATACAGGTTTCTCCGTGAAGCAAAAGTGTGTTATGGTAGCAATTTACATTGTCAGGTCGAAGTTGATACTTCTTCTATTGATATGGCGTCTGATACTTTAACTGATACTTATTGTCCCTGGTAGAATTGGGGAGAGGTTGTCTTCTGTTGATTCTTTCCCAATTGGAACAGTGCCGCTCGTCAATTATGTCGCACAAGAATTTTCTTTTTCAATAAAATTTATAACAGCAAAAATTATTTAGGTATTTGTATTTTCATAATTCATACACATTACAGGATAAGGGACTCATTCGAGTCCAAAACGTAATAAAAAAATCTGCCAATGGTCTGCGCGGAACTTTATTATTTTTCGCATCTAAGTTCGGGAGCGGTCAAATTAGGAGTATATAATGAGTTGTTTCGAGATTATTAGATTTCCTAGGAAATTAATTTTGTTTTTAAAATAAAAATATTTGAAATAGAGATTTTTAGCCGATTAAAATAAAAAAAAATCCCGTGTAGACTATTCGAATTTCGGTATATTATGCACACTAAAAGCCCATAGAAGTATCGAATTTGTTGATTTTCAGACTTAAGAGATATGACGAATTGTTAAAACGTATACGAACCCATTACTTCTACTGTTTTGAAAAAACAGGTTTTTAGACGATTTCAACTTGATATCTCATGAGACACGAGGGATTTTGAAAAATTTGTGAGAACGTAAGCAAACCATTCACACCCCCTTGGTTTTTGAAATTCGAAAAATAGTGAAATCAGTTGTCACAAATTGTGAAAACATATACAAAACTTTGAGGGTTGAATATCGAAAAATTGAGAAATGGGTTTGTAGGCAATTATATAAAAAGTCTGTGGAAGTGAAAAGCGATCTAATATCTCATCAAAACTAAGAAATATGTCGAAGCTTTGAAAATCATACAACCCCCTTACAACCCTTAGAATATCTTAAAATACGGAAATTGACTTTTTGGCGCTTATATAGGAAACCTTCGGAAGCGAAAATGAATTCGATATATCACTAGATATGCAACCTCCTTACACCCACTTGGGAGTTGAATATCCAAAAATCCTGAAAGAAGTTAATAGATAAATATGAAAACAACACGAGAAAGTAAAAACCAATTCAATTTCTTACCACTTCTAAAAGATTTGACGGAATTCGTGAAAACGTGTTCAACCCTTTTATACCCTCTAAGGAGCTGAAAAAGGAAAAAACTTAAAAACAAGTTTTAGGTGATTATTACGCAAGCCCATGAAAGTGAAAAGTTATTCGATATCGATCAGACCTTGGAGATAAGGCAGAATTCGTGAAAAAGTATTCAACCTCTTTACACCCTCTTAAGGTTCGAATTTCGAAAAGTCCTGAAAGCAATTTTCAGGTATTTATATGAAGAAGCCGTAGAATAAAAATGAATTCAGTATTTGGGAAGACCTACTAGATATGACGAAAATCGTGAAAATATATGCAATCCCTTTTCACTAATCATTTTATTCGCCCCCCTTCCGAACGCCAACGGATATTAGAAATTTTTTCAATCTGAATTACTTTTCTAGTTGACTTACATACACTTACCGAGTTTCAACTTGCTAGCATAAGCCGCTTTATAGATAGCAAAAACACCCCCCACCCTCGTACCATACTATCCCTATAAAAATATGTATTTTTCCAATATGCCCAGTTACAGTTTTATATCATTATATGTTCTCGAGATATAAAAATCTGAACCTTTTTTTTTATGGATTTTAGAATGTCTCAATCCCGGCATCTCGGACGCATTATTTTTCCCCCCACTCCTTCACTCTTTCACCCATATCGGATTTTTTTTTGCAAATGGGTTCACTATTGAAGCTCTGTATAAATTCCAAGATACAGCTTCGTAGCATAAGTGGTTGCTAAGATTTAGAAACCAAAATTTTCCGTCCAAAATGCTTAACCCACCTCCCCCGCTCACACCCCTACCCGACAGAATTTGGTCCCTTCAGGAGGCCTACCCACTATACCGACGAAAAAAAGTTCAATTAAATAGCTCAAAGGGTTTGGGAGCTACGAGACTTCAAACAATTTTGCGTACACCGGTAGACGTACGCCGTACGGCGGACAGACGGACTGAATTTTTTTTTGGTTCCTTCGTGTCTACTAGTCATGAAATGTGAAAAAAAAATTTTTCAGGGTAGCAATTTTTTTTTTTAAATCTATCACAATACTGTATTATTGAAATAATAAAGTAAAACAGTATTTTTCCCGGATAACTTTTTTGTTTTCAATTTTCAAATGTACTACAAACACCAAATATTAAAAAGTTTCGAAACATTTTAACGCTATCAGTTTTTGTGTTTAAATAATTATTATATTAAGTGCTTTATTTTTAAAATAAACAATTTTAATAATTCATCATTTGAATTGCTTAAATTAAGGGCGAGCAATATATGTAACGATATTTAAATCTTACCGCGCTCGGTGTTGTCGACATACGCCACCAGAGGTCGGGAAGGAAGCTACATGGAAAAATACACGAGTACAAGAAGTGAAGTGAACTGAAGAAACGAGGAGTTAAGGTAGATAACAAAATAAATTAGAAACTAAAAAAAGTGTAGTGAATTAAAAATTAAACTTCCAGTTGAATAAAAATAACTAACATAGAATAGAATTGAGAAACTTGAATGTCGTTTCTGTGTTTTTACAGGTAATAACCTGTATAATAAATTATAACCTATAAATAAATAAATAAAACTGTGTTTTTACAGCAACACATCATTCTCGTTTTATACAACTTACATATATATTTGACATCTACTGTTTTACTCTACTATCATACTCTCTTCAAGGGTACCCGTACAACAGTTTGCAAGGATGGATTGAGACGTTCAGAGAAAATGCCTTGCGAGAAGATATACAAAGTCTGCATATATATTCCAAAAAATTACAGCCCCACCCAATTTGCAACCCTTGCACAAACGATTTCAGGAATTTTTGATATTCAACCCCTAAGGGATTCATTTGCATTCAGATGTGATGAAAAATCAAATGGATTTTTACTTCTACAGGCTTTTATATAATTGCATCAAAATTAATTTAAGGATGTTTATATTCTACTCTTACGGTGGAGTACGTTTTCACGAATTCCATTATTTTCGACACACAACCTTAAAGGAATGTAAGAAGGTTGCTAAGGTTTTCACGAGTGGCGAGATATATCCCAAGTTTGATCCGATACGAAATGATTTTTATTTCCTCAGTTTTCTCAAATATCCTTTAAAAATTAAATTCAGATTTCTTTTAATATTCAAACTCTTAAGAGGATTTAGGAAGTTGTATACATTATCACGAATTTCGCCATATCTCCTAGATCAGACGATATATTGAATAGGTTTTTGCTTGCTCGGGTTTTTTAATGTAATAGGCTAAAACTCAAAAGTCTAAAAGTTGGTATTCCAAATTTAATATTCGTAGCTTGAATCGTTCTAAAGTGATTTTGGTATGAACAAGTCTTTTAAGGACTTTTGCTTCGGTTGTACACGAAAGGGAAGAAGGATTTTGCGTACACCATGTCTGTGGTGATTTTTACTATAAGGAGTTCATCCAGCGCTATATACATAATCTGCATACAACAACTACCTGGCGTTCT
Source organism: Beris morrisii (assembly GCA_951812415.1). Classification (NCBI taxonomy): domain Eukaryota; kingdom Metazoa; phylum Arthropoda; class Insecta; order Diptera; family Stratiomyidae; genus Beris; species Beris morrisii. The sequence goes on from OX638311.1 coordinate 26,688,623, forward strand.
AGGGCTATTGAGAAGGGGTTTGCTGATTGGACTAGCGAATATCGGGTGAATTATCCTGGAACCATAGACGTGAAGCTAGAACTTCAATTTGACATTCTAATTAGTTCGCATAAAACACACAAACCTCGTTTTTTTTCTATCAACACGAAGTGCCAACGATCATAATAAAAAATCATAATTAGTCCGAAGAAAAACAACAATGTTTTTTTCTTAATTAAATATTTGAAATGTGAGACAGGTTTGAATCATTAGTGAGATCTCCCGCAGAGTTGCAATAACTTCCAACGAAACGTTTTCGAGCTCCTTGTTTCAGTTTCATTCTCGATTTTCTTTCCCATTCATGGGTTTTTTTTCGGACCATCGATAAATCTTGACACTTTTAAATCCATATATTGGCCGCAGGTCCTAACCCAATTTCGGCCGTATAATAATAGCCTACAATGAAAAGAACTCTATAAGACCCCCAAACATTTTACCTGCATCTTTCAGGTTTCTTTTCTGTTGCAATTGTTGTTTTTTTGTTTGGACCTTCTTGGCTTTGGTAAATTATCTGCTCATGGTGTTTTTCGTCTAGATGAGATTTTTGTCCACTAGAGTTTAGATTGTGTGACAATCGGACATTTATTATAATGACCGAAGCTTATGTCGGCAACTAAATGAGAAATTAAAATTTACATTCTGGCTGTGATTGTTTAACAAAATATTCCGGATTTTAGGGGGATGAAAAATTGTGAACATATCGTGTGTTCCTTTTTAAGAAAATCTCGAATCGGGGGGGTTATTAATATGGAAGATTTCCAGTGATACGGCGGAAAGATGAAGGAAGTGGGAGCCATTTTTGATCTTTCTTTTTGGAGTATAAACCTACAACCGCAGGGACATGCCAGGATATTTATATTTGATTTTAATGTATGTCTCATCCGTTCTCGTAGAGGACCATCAGAATAAGAAATGTTTGGATGATGCGTGAACAGGTGTGACACACGATGGCACTATCATTTTTTCTTTCTTCTTAAGGCTTTCATTATGTCGAATTTTGAGATTTTTTCTTCGAGTTAAATTTGTGTTTTTTCGTTGTCTTTTTTTCAAAAAAGTATCTTCCAAATATTTGTTTTTCTTGGGGATTTTTTTGGAGTAAAAAAAATTATTTTGTGGTTCTGTTGTCGCCGTCGTAGCAAGAACATTATTTAATGGTGTTACAGAACTTTAGCGGGTACGGGGTATTAAGTTTCATTTAGTTAGAGAGCGCTTGAGGATAATCTTTTATAAAATTATTTAGCACTTCATTCGGTGAAGATTTATCAACGGTGTTATTGAGTATTAGGTCGGGAAAGGAAACGTTAATATTTTGGAGACCGTAATGACACCTTATGAAGATTTAGGACCGTCACAGAGATGAACATCGAATTTTAAGTGGGTGTAATATAATCTTATGAATGAAAATTCATTTTTTGTTGTTCCTTTATAGAGTAGGTATGTATATGGCAGGGACTGTAGAGTATTGGATTGTTTATTTAATCGTTGCTTGAAAGATTAATAGTTTATGAAGCAGATTTAACTTTGATAGTGTAGTCAGAAAATTCAGGTAGAAGTAGGTAACGTTGAATAAATTCAAATTTCTTATGGAAAGTTGAAGATAAATTTGCAGAAAATAAAGCACTTTATTGTCACTATATACATATATCATAAATTTTAATTAAAATTTCAAGTGGACACGATAATTTAAATAGGTGAAAAACTTAACTTAAAAACGATTGCAATTTTTTTCAAGCATTTTTTCAGTTCAAGTGTGAGCCAGACAATAAAAAATACTTTATTATTAAAATAATAAAGTAATTCTTAAGCCAAGACTGCAACGAGAACAGTAACGCGGTGATTTATTTGGAACCAGCCCAAACCTATAGCCACATTGTAAAATTAAAAAAATTCCATGTGCATCCCCATAGCTCGACCAGAAAGAAAACTCAATACTTTCCATGAAAATTTGTCCCACATGAGTAGAAATTAAAAAATCTGCCAACAGTCTGGGCGCAACTTTATTATTTTTTGGGTAGAAGTTCGGAACGAGTTTAATTCTGAGATGCGGTGTAGGTTACTATGTGACTGAAAACCTAAAAAAAAGTTCGGGAAGCGGTTAGAATGGGGTCGCGCTAGAATACTTACGCCGCTGCCACATATATCATATAATTACATAATTGGGTCATACTCCGGGGCGAGGTCTAGTCCTAGTATAATATCAGTTGTTACGCCATTAGAAGGTTTTTCGTGATTTGGTTTCGGGCCATTAAATCAAATCGGAAATGCGTTTGTAGACGATTATATAAAAATTCTGTGGAAGTGCAAACCAATCTAATATCTCATCAGTCCTGAGAAATATGTAGAAAGCCTTACGTCCTATTGGAGTTGAATAACAAACATCCTGAAATGAACTTTTTAACGATTATGTAGGAAGCCTTAGGAAGTAAAAATGAATTCGATCTCTCATTAGAACTAAGAAATATGAAAGAATTTGTGAAAACATATGCAACCCCCTTGCACCCACTTTGGGGTTGAATATCCAAAAACCCTGAAATAAGTTTTACTTTATTATTTCAATAATACAGTATTATTATCGATTTTTAAAAAAAAAAAATTTGCTACCCTCAAAATTTTTTTTTTTACGTTTCATAACGAGTAGACACGAAAAAAGCAAAAAAAAATTTCAGTCCGTCTGTCCGCCGTACGCCGTACGCCGTACGCCGTACGTCTACCGGTGTACGCAAAATTGTTTGAAGGCTCGTAGCACCCAAACCTTTTGAGCTATTTAGTTAAATTTTTTTTTGTGGATAGAGTGGGTAGGCCCATTCTAGTGACCAAATTTGGAGAGGTGGGGGTGTTAGAGGGGAGGAGGAGGAAGTTTTTTAGACGGAAAATTTTGGTTTCTAGATCTCAGCAACCGCTTATGCTAGGAAGCTGAAATTTGGAAATTATATAGAGCTTCGGTAGTGGACCCATTTGCAAAAAAATTGCCGATATAGGTGAAGGGATTTGGGAGTGGGGGGAAAAATAATGCGTCCGAAACGCAAAAATGGCGAGATTGACAAATTCTAAATTCTATATCTCCTAAACGGTTAATGTCACAAAATTGAAACTTAATGACTATCTGTAGGTATACTAGGAGAATAGATCGGAATTAAATTTTTGAGTGGGGCAGCGGCGTACGGGGGGAGGGGGGTGTAAAACTTTAGATTACGATATCTCACGAACCGATTGCACTAGACAAATAAAATTTGGTTTTTGTATAAAGGTTGACAAATGAAGTTTGCTGAAAGTAAAGTTTTTTAAGAGGGCGGTGGATCATGAAAGTGGAGGGGATAAGAATTTTTTTAAAAAATCACGTCTCATATCTCAAGAACGGTGCAAGATATATGCTTAAAATTTTTACCTGAAGTGGGCCTAATAAACCCCTAGCAGAAAACAAAATTTTGGAAGTAAGGGTGTAGAGGGTGAGAGTGGGGGAGGGTGAAAAGGAAAAAGTCTCGATTTTTATATCTCGAGAACCTATAATGATATAAAGCTGAAACTTAGTATTTAGATAGATCTATATTAGTAGCATGTTGGAAAAAATATAATTTTTTATAGGGGCAGTATGGTACGGGGGTGGGGGGTGTTTTTTCTATCTATAGAACGGCTTATGATACAAAGTTGAAACTCGGTATGTTTATGTAGATCAACTAGGAAACTAATTTAGATAAAAAAAAATTTCAAATATCCATTGGCGTTCGGAGGGGGGGCAAAAAAAATTATCAGTGAAAATGGAATGCATATATTTTCACGGTTTTCGTCATATCTATTAGGTTTTCTCAAATATTGAATTCATTTTTATTGTTCATCTTCTTCATATAAATACCTAGAAAGTGTTTTCAGGATTTTTTAAAATTCGACCTCTAAGGGGGTGCAAAGGGGGTTGTAAACTTTTTCACGAATTCTACTATATCCCCAGGTCTTATCAGATATCAAATATCTTTTCACTTTCACGTGCTTGCGTAATAATCGCATAAAACTTGTTTTTAAGTTTTTTCCTTTTTCAGCTCCTAAGAGAGTATAAATGATAAGAAGATAGAAATTTTCCAATGTTTAATCGGCTAAAAATCGCTATTTTAAATATTTTTATTTTAAGAACAAAATTAATTTTCCAAGAAATCTAATAATCTCGAAGCAACTCATGATACATTCCGACTTTGACCGCTCCCGAGCTTTAAACCAAAAAATAATAAAGTTTCGCCCAGACCATTGGCAGATTTTTTAGATATATACAAAGAAAACCCGAGGAAGTGAAAATCAAGCCGATGTCTTATCACTCCTAAGAGATATGACGTAATTCGTGAAAACGTGTTCAACCCGTTTTTACACTCTTAGGGGTTGAAAAGGAAAAAACATTGAAAACGAGTTTTAGGTGATTATTAAATAAGCCCGTGGAAGTGAAAAGTTATTCGATATCTAGTCAGACCTGAGGGATACGGCTGAATTGGTAAAAATGTATACATCCCCTTTACACCACCTTGGGGGTCGAATTTCAAAAATTCCTGAAAACACTTTCTAGGTATTTATATGAAGAAGCCGTAGAATAAAAATGAATTCAATATTTGGAAAGACCTAATAGATATGACGAAAATCGTGAAAATATATGCATTCCATTTTCACTGATCATTTTTTTTGCCCCCCTTCTGAACGCCAATGGATATTTGAAATTTTTTTAAATCAGAATTACTTTTCTAGTTTAGTTACATATACGTTCCGAATTTCAACTTTCTAGCATAAGCCGTTCTATAGTTAGGAAAAACACCCCCCACCACCATACCATACTACCCCTATAAAAAATTATATTTTTCCACCATGCTGCTACTGTAGCTCTATCTAAATACTTAGTTTCAGCTTGATATCGAAATAGGTTATCGAGATATAAAAATCAGAACTTTTTACTTTTCACCCTCCCCCACCCTCACCCTCTACACCCTCATCCCTCAAATTTTTTTTTCTGCTGGGGGCCTATTAGGCCTACTTCTGGTAAAAATTTTAAGCATCTATCTTACACTGTTCTTGAGATATAAGACTTGATTTTTTAAAAAATTTCTTACCCCCTCCACTTCCATACTCCACCGCCCCCTTAAAAAATTTTACTTTCAGCAAACTTTATTTGCCAACCTTTATACAGAAACCAAATTTTATTTTTCTAGTGCAATTGGTTCGTGAGATAACGTAATCCAAAGTTTTTCAACCCCCACCCCCGTACGTCACTGCCCCCTCTCAAAAATTTATTTCGGATCTATTCTCCTAGTATACCTACAGATGTTCATTAAGTTTTAATTTCGTGACATTAACCGATTAGGAGATATGGATTTTAGAATGTCTCGATCTCGGCTTTCGACCGTTTTGGACGCATTATTATTCCCCCCACTCCCACACCCCTTTACCCATATCATCATTTTTTTTTCCGGCGGACGGCGGACGGCGCACAGACGGAATGAACATTTTTTTTGCTTTTTTGGTGCTTATTAGTCATAAAACGTATAAAAAAAAAATTTCAGGGTAGCAAATTTTTTTTTTTTAAAAATCGATAACAATACTTTATTATTAAAATAATAAAGTAAAATTAAATAAATGTATGGAAAATCTAGTAAATTTTGATAGACTTTTTTCGAAATCTCAAAATTTTGCAAAATCAATTACGATGTAATTCAGCTGTAAAGGCGATCAAAAAAAAGTCGGTGGAAGTAAAGTTCAATTAGATATATGTGAAAAGTGAAATGACGAAAGTTGTAAAAACGTATGCAACTTACTTACTTAACTTATCTTACAGCCCCTTGAAGGTTAGATTATAGCCCTTGAAGGTCGAATATCAAAAAATACTGAAATTGGTTTCTTATGGTACTATATAAAAAGCCAGAGGAAGCAAAAGCCAAATAGATATATTAGCGGACCTAAGAGTTATGACGGAATTTTTGAAAACGCATTCAACTCTTTTTTTGGTGTTGAAAACCAAAATATGTTGAAAAATATTTTGAGACGATTATATATATAGCACGCGAAATTAAAATTTTATTCGCTGACTAATTAGACCTAAGGAATATGGCGGAATTCGTGAAATATATAAATTTCTTGAACACCACATTATGAGTTAAATTAAAAAAAATTTCCTGAAAACTGTTTCTAGGTGTTTATCTGAAGAATCCGTAGAACAAAATGAATTCAATATTACAAAAGACCTATGAGATATGACAAAATTCGTGAAAGTTTACGCACCCCATTTTCACTGACTTTTCAGTCTTTTATTTAAATGCCAAGTTTCAGCTTTGCATCATTAGCGGTTCTAGCTACTAGCCTTCCAACGATTTTACGTACAGATATGTATGTCAGCGAACGGACTTAAATTTTTTGTTTTTTTTGTCTACTTTTCTAAAACGTGTAAAAATTTCACATTTCTTTTGTGAAAATGTTTAAGTTAGTAAAGTCCTGTTTACAGGGTCATAGCTTTTGTGATAGTTAATGTCATGATAATTACTATCGTCATAACTCTCATCATGTAAACTTCTCGATAGTTACTTTCGCGCTATCATTATAGCACTCTCGCACTAGCACGTTTGACGAAATAGTTGATAGCACTGTCGCGATAATTTTATCTTGTCATTGACTAGAAATTTTCTTTTAACATTCACAAAAATTTGTCATATTTAATTGAACATAATGAAATTGTTGCTAAATGAAAAAAGTATTGCTATATTTAAAGGCAAGGACAATTGATTTAACGGTTAAAGTGCTTTGATGGTCTGATGCACTTCAGCTTTGTTTATGAACGTAGTTGCCGGTACTATTTGGGTCATTCCATCAAGAATCGCAAAAGTTGTGACCTTACCATCGCCGATTCTTTTGAAAATTTTTGTACTTGAAGAACTAGTGAAAAAAAACGATTTAATTTTTTTGTTTCTATCTCATTTTTTTTGTTAGTTATAGTCAGGGTTGACAGATAGTTGGCTGCAGAACCCGCCGAGTGAACTGATGAAATAGCCCAAAACTCGCACGAAGACTTGGAGCCCAAATACCGCGCTCAACTTTGAAATTTATCAGACCTACATAAATGTGTTGAACATATTTGCGATTCCGACGACAAACTGTGCTCCAGAATTCTTAAGAAACACTGTAATGTAAATATGTGTGTGAATATAGAAATTCGCATTTTTCACAATTTTAAAAGTCTTCTCTAAATATATTTGGTGCAATAATCAAATTATTCATGAAAAATATTTTGAAATTTTCATAATTCAATGGGATCAAAATCTTCAGTGAATTATCCTACATGTAAGATATCAGGCAAAAATAAAATATTGCTTTTTGCTTTTATGAATAATAATATATACGAGTATAAGTTTATGTTACAAGATGCGCATCAATAATAATGTAAGCATCTCATAATTATCTTCGCCTAAGCAATCAGATCCTGAGTCTAAAAAAGATCAAGCCCTCCCGATTAGCTACATACAATGTTGCGAGCTTGAGGTTCGCCGGGATTTTAAGTAATACACAGTTCTATTTCATTTACTACTTAATCGCTGTTATCGATGAAATCACTTTCAAAATACGCTTCGCCTAGAACTGATCGTCGTTTCATTCTCGCAGCAGAAAAACATACCCCCGGACTTTGCAACGCTTATATACTGCATGTGGTGAGTCGAGAGATTTCCAGCATATTCCGTTGTTTGTGTAGAATGCGCATGAAGTAACTATTACATGCGAGAAATGTCTAGAATATGCGAGAAGTACATGGACCTATCTACGATATTACAAGGTTGTTGTTTTTCTCTGGAAACTTGAATAATAAGTGAGTTGTTCGCATTGCCAGAGAGCACATATAACAATAACTTTAATTTTTGCAACACATGTCTGTAATCCACCAATCAAGCAAAAATAATGTTTAATAAATTATGAAAAAATAAAACTCTACGACAGTCATCAATATTGGTAAATCTATTATCTCTTGTATGTTATATTTCGATGAGTGTCCTTAACTTGAAAGAAAGTGGTTCATTTGTTGAAAGTCAACAAATAATTCTAAATGAATTTTAGTTTGCAGATAGTATTTTGTGAAGTTCTATTTTTCATTAGAGAGAACCGAACATTTAGTGTCAACAGGATTTGTGATATGACATAGTTTGCCAACGTTGTATTTAAGCCGGTAACACTAGAAGATTTAACCCAAGAGACGACTAAAATTCAGTTTTCTAATTCTTATATTTCTATTTTTTCCTCGTAAATCGGCTCTGTTGTAAACTAGCAAACTAACACAATTTGCGTTGGCCGTATAGCCCAAAAAGCTATAAGTAGCTTTTTGAAATTTGTACCCGCGAATTGAATATTTAAATAGCCCAAATCGCGGTAAATAGCCCAATCTGGCGACCTCTTCTAGTATGTTAAAGTTTTCGCAAAAATAGTGTCCGAGTCCTCTTTGAAAATTCATATCTCTGGTTATTTTTATCCTAAAATAATAGAATAGGGTTTATTTGTAAAACCTACAAAATGTAAAAATATTTTGAGATATTCAAGGATAAAGGACAAAATCGAAAAATAAATAAAAATTTCAAGGATAATTTTTATTCGTATTTTTTTATAATGTGACAGCCTCCCCCTTTATAATAAGCCCTATTTTATTATTCTAGGATAAAAATTAAAAGAGATATGAATTTTCAAAGAGGACTCGGACATCATTTTCGCGAAAAATTTAACATACTATAACTAGCAAAAAAAATTAGATAGAAACAAAAAATTGAAATCTTATTTTTTTTTCACTAATTCTTCGAGTATATAAGTTTTCAAAAGAATCGGCGATGGTAAGGTCACAAATTTTGTCATTTTTGGCGATTCTTGATGGAATGACCCATTTGTGGCATTTTTCAGTTCAAAATGACCAGCCGATTCGACGTCTTGCATGCAGTTATATGTTTTTTTTCTGAAATAGACAACTGATTTCATCGCGGATATGATTTCATTAAATATGGTTGTAATGGAAAAGCATCATCGCCCATTATTACTGATTCTCGTGGAAAATTCATTTCATTTTCCTCTATCGATCGTTGAAGACAAGATTTTCCAAATATACCGCCGTCTGATTGACTGCCATAGCTTCCAACGTCAAATATGTAAAATTATAGTCGTGATCCACTAACGCAAGCAACACAATACTAAATGAACCCTTATAGTTATAATATAGAGATCCTGGATTCGGAGGATACTGAATCACAAAATGTTTACCATCTACGGACCCAACACAATTTGGAAAGTTCCATGACGTGTTTAATCCACTTATAACTTTGTTCCAGTCACACACTGCATTAACAATGTAACTATTGCCTAATTTCACTGTCATACTATCACGTCGTGAAGCAGACTATTGAACTATCATACTCTCACACTATCGTGCAATGCTTTCACGATAGTACTATCGTTAAAAACTATGACCGTGTAAACGGGGCTTAAGTGGGGTTGGTAAAATATTTTATTTATTATATCACTGTACTAAAAAGAAAAAAGTTTGTAGTTTAGACCAGGATTGTTAAAATTACAGTTTGCTGCAACAATACAGAATCTGGCAAACAAAATAAAAATTTATTTTTATGAATTTGATTTTTTTTATGATACCTACCTGCATCATGTTCCATGCGATTTAACTTTTTGATAATATTCTTATCTTGTTCAAATTTCAAGTTACATAAGTCGCGGCTGTTTTTTTTAATATATTAAACTACCTTCGTCACTCCATACGCCAACCAAGGCACAGCCTAAGTTTCCGAAATTTGTTCGAAAATCGTAAAATAATTTCAACTTCCTGCCCTTAACTCGTTGTCTACAAAAGTCTTCCTAAATGAGAATTAAGAATTTCTAGCCAACGAACCGGAACATTAAAAATCTCGACAAGAACATGATTCGGTCTCATAAATATGCAGTAGATTGCCTCTCATCTAATTCAGAACGCATAACAATTCCTTTTCAGAAAAGATAAAGGAATACCGATAAGTCACGTTGTTATGTAATTCATGTCTCCTACAACAAAGGATGCAACATAACTTCCACCAGTTTATGTCTTCCGATGCGATTTTCATCTTTTCCCCCCGGAGGACAATTATCGAGGTCTTATATCGGCACCGACTTAGAACCCTTTTCACTCCTTTTCACTAATGTCGCAAAGCCGTCTCATACGAACGCGAAGGTTATATGCTCGAATTGTTCGGTACAAGTTTTGTGATAAAACTTTTCGCTTTTATTTACAAAATTTATAGAGTGGTAGTGTTCTGGAGTTGGTCGTTTTTTTCTTCCAGATTTCATCCGAGATTCAATCCGAGTGTAAGCGAGCGTATTGAACTACAGAAATCTTTAGAGCAAATAAAAATAAATGAAAATAACTTAGTAAAAACATAAAAATAATTAACAACTTTTTACTTTTACGAATGTCGAATAAGACTCCGAGACAGTACCAGAAAATCGTGACTGAGATTATTTGCATACGAAAAAATTCTGTGCATCAGAAACCCGACGAAGGAACTCTGAATCTGAACAGAATCCGCCTCGACTTATTGTCGCGATATCTTTTAACTTTGTACCAACGCTTCTTAAGGCATATATCGGGCATTCTTCTAAAATCCTACATACAGGTAATGGCCGCGAATTGAACATTAAGAATCCGAAAGACAACAAGAACCGGGGGTTGGTTCAGTGCTATAATGTCGAATTTCAAATCTTTTCGGGATGGGCATAAAGGAAGAGTTCGTTCCGAACTGTTTTCGGTATAGGTAACATACTCGTATGGGTATATTGAGACATACGACATGTAGTATTCCTTTCGGGCGCCATGTCGTATTGTGGATAAAATAAAATGTAGTAGGAGGCTCTATGGTAATGTTTTGTGCAGAAGATCAAAGAATTTTTGCAGCTATTTGTCGGCCATGCATTTACGTTATTTAGCTTTTCGTATGTAGTTTTGTGATGTTTTCTTTTTCGCATTTTAGTTGTGTTTATTTAGTTCGATCGTACGGACGTATTCGGGATTTGTAGCCTTTTAGAGTTTTTATCTATGCACAATGTCGTGTTGTGGTTGTAAATTACCAGCTACCGGTCTTTGTTTTGTTCGTCAAATATCCCGCATTGGAAAATGGGAAGAAAAACTATCCGATGTATAGGGAAATGCTTCGATCTTTTTACATTTGGGTAAATGCAAATATATTATAAGGTTCCTTCACTTAGATGCATGGCCTATTCCCGTAAAATTTTAACAAATTCCTTGATAATAGATACTTATCTTATTAATGTAACTAGTTTTTTCTTTCCAATCAAAGTGACACAAGTACAAGTCTAAGCGCAACTCTTTTTTTGGGAAGAATTCCAGAACGTGTTTAATGCTGAGATGCGGTGTAGGTTACTATGCAACTAACAACCTAAAAAATATCGTTCCAAATAGCCTACTGGTTATTCTTCAGGTTGTCAGTAGTATATACACCGCATCTCAGCACTAGACGCGTTCCGAACACCTACCCGAAAAATAATAAAGTTGCATCCAGACTGTTGACAAATTTTTGTTTTATTTATTAATGTATTTTTTTTTAATTTCAACAAAAACAAAATGTCGAGAAAGCCCTTTAGGGGTTGAATAAACAAAATTCTGAAATCGCTTTAAGCGTAAAGGAATTCGATATCTCATCAGATCTAAGTGATATGTCCGAATTCGTAAAAACGTACACAATCATTTCACACCGTCTTAGGGGTTGAATAAAGCCCATAGAAATAAAAGCGAATTCGATCTAATTAAACATTAAAGATTTGTCGGAATTCGTGAAAACTTCAACAATACCTTACACCACACGGGTTTAACATCGAAAAATTCTTAAATTCTTTTTTTTTTTATTATATTTATTTTTAAAGTTAGAAGTCAAAGTGAATTTGATATCTCATTTGACCTAAGAAATACATCGGAATTCGTGAAAATGTACACAACCACTATATACACCCCATAGCGGTTTGATATCGAAAAATTTTCAAAAACGATTATTTAAAGAGCTCCCAGAAATTAAATTAATTTGATAACACGACATGCTTAAGTGATATAACGAAATTCATGAAAATGTGAAAAAGTTTTTCGCACGGCATTTTCTTTTAACTCCAATTTTGTACGCCTATGAAAATCTAAACTTTTTTTCGCTTTGATTCATCCTTTAGTACATCTATATAGACGTACTAAGTTTCAACATTCTAGCATAATCTGTTTACCTTGGTGCGACTATAAAAAAATGTATTTTACTAGTGGCACGATATAGTCGTCAATTTTACTTTACTATTTTTTAATAATAAAGTATTGTGATAGACCTGAAATTTAAAAAAAATTTACTACCCTGCAAAACCGTTTGAAGGAGGCGTAGCTCACAAACCCGTTGAGATATTAAATTGAAATTTTTATGGTCAGTATATTGGGTGAACCCCTACTATTGGTATCTTTTTGGTGGGTGGGGGTGTAAGGGTGGAGGATGGGGGCGCGTTTTAGACGAAAAATTTGGGTTTCTAAATCTCAGGAACTGCTTATGGTAGGAGGCTGAAATTTGGATCTTATGTAGTACTATGATAGTGGACTAATTTGCATAAAAATTGTGATAGGGGTTGAGGGGTGTTGGAGTGGAGGTGGGGGGAAACAATGTGTCCGAAACGTTCGGATTGAAACATTCTAAAATCCATATCTCCTGAACCGTTGATCTCAGAAGTGTAAAACTTTGTAGTTATCTTAAGGGATACTAAGAGAGTTGACAAGAGCTAAAATTTTTAAGAGGGGAATTGGAGTGTAAGGGTGGGGGGTGAAAAACTTTAGATTTCAATATCTTCCGAACCAATTGTACCAGGAAGATGAAATTTGGTTTCTGTATATAAGATCACAAGTAGAGTCTACTGAATGTAAAAATTTTGAATTTTTACAAAAGTGGGGGGATAACCATTTTACAAAAAATTAAATTTCTATATCTCAAGAACCGTACCAGATATGATCTTAGAAGTTTTACAGGAGTTAGGCCCAGTAGACTTCTAGCAGGAAAAAAAATATTGATGGTGCTGGCGAAGGGGGTTTACGGTGGGAGAGGGTAGAACGAAAAGAATTTTGATTTTTATTTCTCGAAAACCGCAAAGCATAGAAAGCTAAAAATTGACGGGTATTACAGAGTCACTATAGAAGTATCCTAGAAAAATGTTTGATAGGGGTAGCAAGGTACGGGGGTGGGGGTGGTTTTTCATATCTCAAAAACAACGTATGCTAAAAAGTTGAAACTTAGTACGTATATGTAGAAGTACTACAGGAGTAATTAAAGCAAAAAAAAAGTTCAAAATTTTATTGATGTACAGAGCTGGAGTAATGCGGTGTAGGTCACTATGCGACTGATAACCTAAAGATTAAACAGGAGGTTATTTGGAATGTTATTTTTTAGGTTATCAGTCGCATAGTGACCTACACCGCATCTCAGTATTAAACATGTTTCGGACTTCTACCCAAAAAATAATAAAGCTGCGCCAGACTGTTGGCAGATTTTTTAGCTTTCTATCCTCTGAAATTTTCGAGAAATAAGAATCCTATTTTTTTTCCTCCTCCTCCCACCATCACTTCTACACCCGCACCCCCAAAATTTGTTCTTTGCTAGAAGTCTATTGAGCCTAACTCTTGTAAAATATCCTTTAACGTACGAATTCAAAATTTTTTAACATGAAACCTAACTTAATATAATTTTGGCAATTTTGATTTTAAAATTAATAGCAGATCCCAGTTCATTCGCGAAATTAGTCAAAGATGTTATGAAATTGTCAGGTTTACCTTAGGCTTTAAATTTCGGAAAATCTGTCTAAATTAGAAACACCATCTATGACCATCAAAAATACTATATTAAACATCAAATTTTTCTAAAAATAAACAACTTCTTGAGCTGAAGTGACTTGTATTGATACGAAAATTTCACTATTTCCGCACACTATCTTGTTATCGTATTTAATAGTACCCAAACGAAAACAACAACGACATGAAATAATTCTTTAACTTGTGGAATTATTTTATTTAAAAGCTGTAAAAATATCCACGCTTTCTTGATTACTTGAATTTATTCTATGCTGACAACTACTACGTATTAGAACTTAACTAGGATTATTTAGAATTAAGTACGTTAAATTTTCATATTCTTCAAATATTTCTATTTAGACTTAGAACTACGATCGTGGCTAAGAGTAACAACGTACATGACGTATGCCAAATCTTATGATCAGTATTTTATCAGTACTGCGCTAGAACTGTACGTAATTATTGACATATTACGAGTATAATAATTGACAGTCATCACACTGAAAACTGATGCGGTCCCGAGTTTAAACCGTAGTAGTTACAAGTTTGTTATAAAATATTAAATTTGGAAACATAGTCGTACGCACATCGATACTAAATAAACAAGTGTAAAAAAATAAACATTATAGGGAATATAATTTTTTTTAATTTTATCGCCCAATAAATTTTGCCGGTACTGAGCAGGTATCGTTTATACTAATTGAATAAATAAAATTCACCCGAATTTAATCAGTATTAATAATTTTTCAGCTTGAGATCTGCACGCTTCAGTACTATGAGGGGAAAATAGTTCCGCTAGAATACCGATTGGGTACCGATGCGCTGTAGGATACTGGCTCTACATGGACCTTTTCTTAAGAGGCTGATTTTTAAATAACTTGTTTGAAGCACTCTCTCGTCAACAATTTTTGAATTTTATGAAATTCCTATTGCAGTCAACTTTAGTAAGGTAAGAGTGGTGGAAGTTTTCAAATGAATTCAAACTTTTGAAGTTATGTTTTATAATTTTTCTCAAATATGACTTAAATCATTTAAATTATATTTATAACTTAAATAGAAAAATAAATGTTAATTTCTTTAGCATGGCAAAAAAGTCGGTGATCGTTTTAAAAGTACTGATAAAACTCATCTGCCTCAAAAACGAACCGGCCCGATTCATATCGTTTTTATTTTATAGTTTGGCATAAAATCGCACAAAATGATCGATAATACCGAATAAATCTAGCCAGCACATAAATCTACTTCTGTTTCTGTCCGGTTTCCTAATCTCTCATCTTATTTTTCATATGGAGGAAATCTTTATTTTATAGCAAGCGGGAAATCCGATCGGATTCCTGAACGTTTTAATATGCCCCGTAAATAAGCTTGAATCCAACTATACACCGAATATAATTAACACAGAAATTTTGTATTGAGCGTATATACAAAATAAAAATGGGAGGAAAATACTTTGAAATCAGGCGAGCTAATAAGGTCTCTTAATTATAATGAGACAACTCCGGCATACACGTTCTTATCCAAAATCAGATAATTCACACACAAGTTGCGAAAAATAAGCAAAACAGCAATAAATATCGATAGTGTGCGAATGAAAAGTCGATACCTTTATTAAAACGTTGCTTTAAGGTAAGGTAGACAAGTTCGATTTTTTTTAATTATAAAAATAAGACTCCTGCGAAGACACATACCGAGGACGAGAAATCACGACGAGTTCTTCTGATATCTTTTAATAAGTACCAACCACGTTTTCGAATTTTTTGTTCCTTTTAAATTTTTTTTCAAGATCTAATTATTTTTAAATTAAATAATAAGTTAACCTAAAATCATTTTTTTTTGTATTTATATTTTATTATATTGTGGGGTTCCAATACATAAATGGAACCGTACTTTTATACTTAGTAAAATCACTTCCAAAGTTATAACAAATTATCTCTTTATTTATAAAACAACATAAAGTAATATTTTATCAGATAATTAATAAATTGATATTTTTGATTATATAAAGTTTGATTTTAAAATTACTATCTAGAAATTTATTAGTAATTGCGATTTGCTTTGATCTCTGTTTTTCACCAACTGACTCGAAAAAGGAATTCTTTTTTTTATATTGAATATTCACGATTAAAAATAATATTCATCGAAGTAATGAATATTTCTCATAGCATTGACAGTAGCAAGACTATTGAGTGGATTAATGCGCTGACCGAAACGTTCCTCTACAATATCACATGTGATCAAATAAGTCTTGTGTGTGTGATTGTATTGAGATGATTCTGTAAAAATTGCAAAAATTTATATGGATGAGTAGTTCAGGTTGCTAGAGAACTAAACTAGCTTTTTATTTATTAATTTTTAATCGGATTTATTTTATAGTGCGACAATCTTCCCCTTTAGAATAAGCCCCATTTTATTATTCTATGATAAAAATGAACAGAGATATGAATTTTCAAAGAGGACTCGGACACTATTTTTGCAAAATCTTTAACATACTAAAACTATCAAAAAAAATGAGATAGAAACAAAAAATTTAAATTATATTTTTTTTTCACTAATTCTTCGAGTACACAAATTTTCAAAAGAATAGGCGATGGTAAGGTCACAAATTTCGTCATTTTTGGCGAACGCCCTTGCTTCTCGTAGCAGAACCGCAAACATATCGCCACGAAAAGCGGTACCGATTTCAACGACAGTAAAAAAATAACAAAATCATAATTCAAGCAATTTTATGAAACTTACGTCGAATCCATAAAATTGCGTTTTTCCAACCCAGCCAGGATATAGTTCAGTCATTCATTTTCCTTTGAATTGCTTTAATATCCACTAAAAACGTACAATCCTGAATAAGAACCCTTCATTCTTACGAACAATTCAAATCGATTTTCTTCAATTAGACAAGGTCTTTACCGGATGACGATTTTATGCATATTTTACTGCACTTCGTCTTTATTCTCATCAAATAAGCAATTTGTGAATGCGCAAGAAAATTTCGCCCGTATTATCCGAACGCGAATCATTAAAACCGTTTTGACGAGGCGTTGATAAACGACTTGTGCGACTAAAACGCCGTCACACTGAATTACAACTTGAACAATCCGCAAGATAAAGATCTAATAACTCATAACAATCCGTGAACTTAGTTGCTCGTAAAATTGAATATATGCAAAGAAAAATTATTCGTCTTCAGTAGTAAATCCTTTGGAGCGTGTTGAAAAGGAAAAAATTATGACACGTCCCTAAATACAACGATTATGCCTTGGGCTTCCTACGTAAGATTCATCGTGAAGACGGTCATCATCATCTTCAAGAACTTGCAGCCCGAGAGGTGAAACCTATCCAATCGAAACGAATTTCACAAATATTTTATTCGAAACTAATTACGTTTGTGATTTTTACTATCTACCGGTATCGTGGCTTTGTTATTGTTGTTCTATGTCCACGATTTATAGAATTTCTCACATGTCGTGTCCATGGAAATAAGGTGAATTTAGTGGTTTTCGTCTGTCTCCGACTTTACCTTGTACAAGTCCACGAAAGTATCTCTTCGTAACATCAAAAATTCAATGGACGGCGTTCTCATTACATAAGTAAATTGAAGCACTTGGGAATGATTTATTTTATAGGTGGATTTGGTGGATGTTAGTGAAGAGCGGACTTCAACGATAACAAGGTGATTTCTATTCGGTTTGGAAGAATTTCTATTAAAATATACTTGAGAGCTATTAGGGTCGAATAATGTGATGCATTTAATTTTTTTTTCTTTTTACCTAGAGCCAATTGTCTTACTTTTATATGATTCAGAAGTGTTTTAAATAATGCATGTTTGATTTGGATAATTTGTGGGGGCCGATGCGAAGCCTTTTCGGTATTGTACGCACGTTTGGAACATTTTTCTCCAATTCTTTTTATTTTCATGTAGTTCCATTTAATGAATTTCAAATAAATATTTAGTTTGAAAGGTTTTAACATAGTGTCTTTTTTTCGAAAGTAAATTGGTATGGTAATTTTAAAAACTATAAATGCAGCTGTAAAAAAAATTCGGTAGCCCATTTAAGAGCACATTTTTGCAAATTTTCACATGCTTGCATTAGAAAAATAAGGTCAAAATAACAATAAAATTTTGTTAGGACTGAAGATACAACGTGACAGAATTTTCGATAAACAATTGTGCGTATACGGCGAAGAATACTGTACTGTTCTTGTACTTCTAATATCAACTGCTCAGGCGATATGAATTTTAGAACGATTCGATACCAGCTTTCGAGCATTTCGAACGAATGTTTTTCACCCCTGAACCGCTTCGACCATTTTCTTGCAAATGGGTCCACTATCTATATAAATTCCAATTTTGAGCTTCCAAGTATAAGTGGTTACTGAGATCTAGAAACCAAACTTTGCGTCTAAAAAACACTCCGCACCCTCCTAGGGGTTCAACCAATCTACCCACCAAAACAATTTCAACTTAATATCACTTTTGCGTAAGGCGTGGGGTTAACTAGTCCTAAAATGTTTAAATACAAAATTTCAGGGTAGCAAATTTTTTTTTAAATTTCAGGTCGATCACATTACTTTAATGTTAAAAAAAATAAAGTTAAATATTGAAAAATATTAAAGATATAAAAAGGAATGCACATCAAAATATCCTGACATTAGTTTTTGTACGAAAAACAAAAAAAGACCGTTGTTATCGGGTTTCTACCCCCATTCGACCTAAGCGATATGACGGAATTTGTAAAAATGCATAAAATTATAATACATCCCATTAGGCATGAATTTCCAAAAATCTTAAAGTCAGTTTTTGGGTGATTGCATTAAAGCCTTGCAAAAAATAAAATTAATTACTTTATTATTTTTTAATGATAAAGTATTGTGATCGACCTGAAATTTCAAAACAATTTGCTACCCTGAAAAGTATGTATTTTCACGTTTTAGGAGTAAAGTAAAGTAAAGACCATAAAAGCAAAAACAAAAAATATACGTATGTCCGCCGTCCGCTGTACGCAAAATCATTTGAAGGCGCGTAGCTCCCAAACCCGTTGAGATATTAAGATGAAATTTTTATGGTGGGTAGATTGGGTGAACCCCTATGCCTGGAATCTTTTGTGTTGGTTGGGGTATGAGGGGGAGGAGAGGAAAATTTTGGTTTCTAGATCTCAAGAACCACTTATGCTAGGAGGCTGAAACTTGGAACTTATGTAGTACTATAACAGTGGACTCATTTGCAAAAATTTTTGAAAGGGGTTAAGGGGTGTGGAAGTGGGGAGGAAAACAATGAGCCCGAAACGCTTGAAAGCCGGAATTGAAACATTCTAAAATCGATATCTCCTGAACAATTGATATCAGAAAATTGAAACTTTGTGGTTATCCTTATGGATATTTCAAGATTAGACAAGGGCTAAGATTTTTAAGGGGGGTTGTGATTATAATATCTTCTGAACCAATTACACCAGGAAGATAAAATTTAGTTTCTGTATATGGGATCACAAGAGGAGTCTACTGAAATTTTTTGAGGGGGTGGTGGAGCACGAAAGGGGGGGGGGCAGCAATTTTTCAAAAAAAAATCATTTTTATATCTTAAAAACCGAACCAGATATGATCTTGAAAATTTTACAGGAGTTGCGATCGGTAGAGCTCTAGTAGGGATGGGTTGGTGGTGTGGGTGTTGGGGGTGATGATGAAAGGGGGTAGAAAAAAAAATTCTGTATCTTATTTCTCGAAAACCGTAATCAATAGAAAGCTAGAAATTTATGATTATATAGAGCCTAGAAAAATTGTTTGATAGGGTTAGCAAGGTACGGGGTAAGGTGTGGTTTTTTTTTATATATAATGCTTAAGCTAGAAAGTTGAAACTTAGTACGTATATGTAGATGTACTATTAGAGTAATTAAAGCAAAAAATGTCCGTGAATCCACATTTTCACGAATTTCGTTAAAACTTTTAGACATGTCAAGCTATCAAACCAATTTTACTTCCGCGAGCTATTTATATAAGCGTCTAGAAATGTTCTTCATAATTTTTCTAAATCCAACCCCTAAGGGGGTGTAAGGTGGTTGTGTACATATTCACGAATATTTCTTAGGTATATTGAGATTTCGAGTTCACTTTCACTTCTATAAGCTTTAAACATAGTCGGGGAAAAACCGATTTAAGTATTTTTCTCTATTAAACCTCCTGGGGGAAAGTTTCAAATAGCCTCCTGATTATTTCTTAGGTTGTCAATATCATAGTAACCTACACCGCATCTCAGCATTAAACACGTTTCGGACTTCTACCCATAAAATTTTATTATTTGCGCCCAGATTTTGATTTCTCATCACAGCGCAGAGATATTACAAAATTTGTAAAATTTATAACCAATTTAAACACATGTGGGGGTACAATTTCGAAAAACCGTGAATTCAGTTTTTAGGCAATAAATAAGAAGCCCGTAGAAGTTAAAGCCAATTTGATATCTCATCAGGCCTAAGAAATACGGCGAAAATTGTGCAAACGTATTCAACCTCCTTTGGGAATTTAATATCTAAAACTTCTAAAACTATTTTTTAGGCGATTATATAAAATTAAAACCAATCGATATCTATGAAAGTTGGAAATTGTGAACAATCCATACATTATTTTTAATTAAATAGCCTAAAAGGTTTGGGAGATACGAGCCTTCAAACACGTTTGCAGGCGGACTGAAATTTTTTTTTGCAATATTAGGGTCTACAAGTTTTTAAACGTGAAAATGCAAAACAGTAGGGTTTTCTTCAAATAAGAAAGACATTCAAACAAGGTAGATGTGTCGAACTATAAAAGGTCTATTTTAATATAGTTAAGAACTAGACACAATGTTGTAGAGCTCATAGACTGATAAGAATTGTAAGGCCGTTTTCATACCCTTTTCCACATAGGTACGAGTATGTTGGTTTTAAGCAATTTTAGCAATTTCTAATATTTATATCAATAACTTTCGAACTGGTAATAACACTCCAGACAAAAATTTTGATTTAGTTATTTTTTTTTAAAAAACGGGTTCGCTGATAAGATTTTATTCTTGGTATTACAAAATCCCAGTTTGTTACCTTAAATTTTAAGGCAAGCTTATCGCAGTAGCGTACCTATTTCTGAAGTTATCTTTTAATCTAAGATCATTTTATTTTATGAAAATTCTATTTTTTAATAAATTGTAATTAATTTTACCTATTATTTGTTGAACAAAAATTTATTGAATTGACACCGTTAATCGTTTTCAATTTAAATTAAGTCCGAACCTCCGTGTGATTCAAATATGAATTAAAAGCATATATTGTTAAAAATTAATTTGTTTTTCATTTTATTATACCTCAAATTTAATTACACAAATGAAGTTATAATAGGTAAGTTGAGATGATTATTTTTTGTTTGACATAACTTATGTAAAGACAAAAAAGAGCAGGCAGTTCTCTGACAAGAGGTTCCTATCTGCTCGCACTATTCTTTGGACATCGATTGGACGTCATGTTAATTTATATGGAACTTTGATCTTAGAAAATGTAGGAGAAAGCCCCCTAAGGTTTGAACCGAGATTCTGTAAAATGGGTAATAGCTATAAAATTCTTTTCACGCAAAATCGATAGCTTAGTATGGTAGCTTAGACATATATTCGTGAAATTAAATTATTGCTGCTGATAAAAAAGTTATCTACTCCTTTCTATACATACTTCAAAGTGCCCACTTTGCCCCAGTACTGGGGTAAAGTGAGCCCTTCCAAGGGGTATAGTATAATTTCACTCAAAACTGGAGCGAGAGAATATGTCAATAGATCAATTAAGACAAACAATATGATTTTAATAAATTCAAACAAAATTAAGTGTATTGAGAGCGTACTCTGCTTTGAAGAGTAGCCCTGAGAACACCAAAATATTTACTGGCTTTCTTTAGGTCAATTTTATTCAGAAACAGAAGCTATTGCATTTTTTATCGCAACTTCAGTGTACGATTGTTGCATTGATTTTTTGTTGTATGTTCTAGCCATGCTAAAATTATTATTTTTAATTATCAAATAAAATTGTATTGGTATGGGGTAAAATGCTTCCGTGGCTCAGTTTGCCCCGAATGAACATTAAGCATCTGCTAAAATTTATAAATTTTTTAAATAATCATCAAAGCTTACTTTTCAAGTTTCACAATCCGTACGCCGAGCTCAAGGATACTGTTCCAAGCAATTTTCACTCGCTAACAATTCTTTTTAATGCAATTATTAAACACTGATATTTACATCAGGACGGTACCAAAATCGTAATATGAGAAAAATTGAAGGAACTGTAATTAAAGTGGATTTTATTTATAGTGCATTGTGATCAATTTATGAAGCTTTATCTATAATTTATTTTGCTAAGAGATGGCGCTATTGCAAACTAGAAATTTTAAAGGGGCCCACTTTACCTTGCTAGCCCAATTTGCCCCACTCTCCACTACTAATACTGAAAGGCTTACAATTTTATATAGCTACCCTAATCATAGAAACGTTGCAAGTTATTATGAAGAGGAAAATAATTGACTAGATTAGTAATATTTCGAAATACTTTGGATCGTTACACATTAAAACTTCAGAGTAGGAGAGAACGGAACTCACGTCATTAATAAACAAAATAAATATAAGTGGTCCCACATGGCTGCCCTGAGGCACTCCAAAAGTGCTAAATATATAAGATGAAAAAAAACTTTTAAATACAATTTGATCCAACCAATAAACATGAATAGAAAACCAATGATTCAATTTATCGAAGACTTTGCTGAAATCAGTGCAAATGTATACAAACTGAATTAACTACCTTCCAGGAATTTAATGGAGAAATTAGAAAAGTCCATTAAAATTATTGCAGTAGACCTCCCATATGTTTGTAGCAAGATGTGAAATTTTCGTAAGAAACAAAAGATTTGATATTTTATAAAAAATGTCCGTCTGTCCGCCGTTGACTCCGTACGCCGTCCACCGTGTAAAAAACTTTAGATTACAATATTTTCCGAACCAATTGTACCAAGACGATAAAATTTGGTTTCTGTATATAAGATCACAAGTGGAGTCTACTGAGTGTAAAAATTTTGAGAGGGGAGGTGGAGTACGAATGTAGGGGATAATCATTTTTCAAAAAAATTAATTTTTATATCTCAAGAACCATACCAGATATGATCTTAGAAATTTTACAGGAGTTAGGCCCTGTAGACTTCTAGCAGGAAAAAAAATGTTAGTGGTGCTGGCGACGGGAGTGGCGGCGGGAGGGGGTGGAACGAAAATAATTCCGATTTTTATTTCTCGAAAACCGCAAAGCATAGAAACCTAAAAATTGACAACTATATAGAGTCATTATAGTAAGTATCCTAGAAAAATAAAATTTTTGATAGGGGTATCAAGGTACTGGGGTGGGGTGTGGTTTTTCATATCTCAGAAACAGCGAACGCTAGAAAGTTGAAACTTAGTATGTATATGTAGAAGTACTACAGGAGTAATTAAAGCAAAAAAAAGTTCAAAATTTTATTGATGTTCAGAGCTGGAGTAAAAAAAATTATCGTGAAAAGGGTTTTTTCCAACATTTTCATGAATTTCGTTATATCTCTACTATGCGACTGACAACCTAGAACGGAACGTTATTTTTTAGGTTATCAGTCGCATAGTAACCTACACCTACCCAAAAAATAATAAAGTTGCGCCCCGACTGTTGGTAGATTTTTTAGTCATAACGTAGATATAGTTTTTTGTTTAATTATTATTTGTGGAGGTTTTATCTGTATATACACTTAAATTACTTATATTTTTTGTAAAAAGGGAATTGATACCAGTTTTTGGGCACAAGTTCTTAAAAAGAGCAGAAAGGGTCCGAATTATCCTACGGCCCAAATGTACTACCCAACTCGTATCTTCCTAGATCGAGTGACCTTATGTGATTCTTGACGAGCCAATTAGGCACGATAAATCATTTTATAAATCGATATATTCTACAAATTTTATAAATATAAACCATTTCAAGTCCTATTATGTCCATTAAATACAACAAGTAGATTTCTTTGTATGAACGAACTGGTCGCATATTTATGAGTTTCATTAAGCCAACTTCAACTGCATTTGGTTTCATAAACTTTCAATAAATTGTCGGACACAATGCCCAAGCAGAAAACAGTCCGTTGTCCAGTCGAGTCGTACAGAAAATGGTCAAACGATGGAAAAAACCTTAGAGTCCAAGTACAAGGCTCAATTAAGAACGAAAACGAAATAATCAGCAAAGGCCAAGGAGAAACCTCGTACAGGGTCTCAACAACTGCCGAGCATAAGAAGTAACTAAAGTGAACTTATTTAAGGCATTGAAATAATGAAATCCACTGAAAATGTGTACGATAGATAGAGTCATATGAATGCACGTTACTTCGGGGTCCGTACATACGGGAATTGTTATTCCGAGTTAAGATATCTTACTCTCTACCCTCGCACGACTGACAATAAAATCAAATAAAATAATAAGCGTTAAAAAACGTAATAATAACGTTCAAGGGACGGTCTTTGATCCACATTACATCGGGCTGGGAGCCGCCATAAATCTTTGGAGGATGTTCCTTTGCTATAGCTGGACAACGAATCTTAATAGTACAGGAACACCAGGTAAGCTACACATTACCAATGGCTCCTGCATTCTTAATCGTGATTTTAAACATTTCTTTCCGTTCAATTTAGAACATTTCTTCCAAGCTAACGCTTATTATAATTTTTTTTTTTAACAGATTCTGATGCGTTGTAGGCGTCTCAGCGAACAGGCCATCCATCAGAATGCCCCATTATGATGACAAAATCTACAAAAATGACCGAACGAAAGCGTCGAGAAGAATTATCGAAATCGGGCAGCCATTAATAATTTATGAACAAGGCTGCTAGTCGGTGGATTCTTCTGGTCATTGGACTGGACCTAGTGCCCAAAATAATTTTTCCTCGTTTTTTTTTATTTTTTTAAATTAGTGACGAGAGAAAGGCAGGACTAAAGGCAAAAGTGGCTTTTTGATTCGATATCAAACATCACTATGGTTCCGTGTACGTCTATAGAACACATGAGCATTTTTATATCCATCCATCCATTCTGAAGAAGACTTCGAAACATCGCTGAGGGCCGAACCATGTCACTGTTTTTATTGATCATTCCGTGTCGACTCTTGTCATTCACAATTTACCAATTTAACGTTGACAGACGTTTAATATTAAATTGATGGCGACTTGTTAAATGTGTGCTGCGGTAAAAAACGAACAAATAATTTTAAAGAATTAGGCACTTACGAGTAGCTACGGAAATCAGCGTGCTGCATTTCGATTGGATGTTGAAATAAGTCCAAGAATATTATGATTTTACTTTTATTTTATTGGGGCAAAGGAATTGTTTGTGAAAGGGGTTTGTTTTCATTTTCACAAATTTCACGAATTCGTCATATCTGTTATGTCTGTCAAGTTTTACTTCTGCGTACTCTTTATATAAGTACCTAGAAATCGGTTTAAAATTTTTTCAATACTAAATCTATAAGGAGGTGTAAGGTATAATACATGTGTACGTTTTCACGAATTCTGTCGTATTTCTTGGGCTTAATGCAATATTGAATTCGCTTTAATTATATAATATATATAGCCAAAAAAAACAATTTAGCAGTTTTCGATAATCAACCCAAATGGAGTGTAAGGTGGTTGTGTAAACTTTCACGAATTTCGGCATATCTATCTTAGGTCTAATAATATATCGAAATCGCTTTTACTTCTACAGGGTTTAACTTTTTTTTCAGTATTTTGTGATATTTAACCCCGTAGAGGGTTTAAAGTGATTGTGTACATTTTTACGAATTCTGACATATCTGATGTTTTGATGCTACAACGTGTGGTTTTTCAATTTAATGTTTTAAAGCGAATGCATTTAAAAGTTCATAGCTCACAAACTCTGTGAACTATTAAATTTAAATTTTTTGGTGGATAGACTGGATGAACCACTTTTAGTGGTGGCTTTTGGGTTGATGGAGTGTGAGTGGAGAGATGAGGCAAGGCTTTACACAAAAGAAATTAGTGTGTATATTGCAGGAATCTCTTAGGAAGTTGAAACTTGGAATTTATAAAGAGCTATGATATTGCAGCTATTTGAAAAAATCTGTATCTCCAGAACGGTTGTTACCATAATCTTGGTGATTGTTTGTAAGAACATTACTGGAATATATCGGAAAAAAAATATTAGGGGGGTCAGTAGCGCGTGGTATCAGACTGTGAAAAACTTTATTTTACGATATCTACCAAAATGAGAGAAAAATTAAGGCAAGAGGAGCTCACTGAATAAAATTTTTTTTCGAAAAACTGTGGAGTACAGAACTTAGTGGAATTAGAATTTTATAAATAATCACGTCTCATACCTCAAGAACTGTTTAAAATAAGATCTCGGAATTTAATCTGTAGGTAGGTCTGGGAGACCCCTAGTAGAGAAAAATGTCAGGGATGAGGGTAGGCTGTAGGGAGTAAGGCTAGAGAGGATGAAAAGGAGAACATTCCGATTTTTATATTTCGAGAACCATTAATAATGAATAGCTAAAACTTAGGATTTACATAAAGCTAAAAATATCGCATATTCTTAACCCTTCGTTGTTACACCTCTGTTTTCAATTCGATTCTAAAAGTTCAAAACAGTATTGTGACCACACTATCCGTTCGAAATGGTTAAAAAAAAATACGGAACATGCTCTGAATGTTCTAGATGATGTACAGAAAATTTATTTATAAGAAATAAAATGGCTACATGTTAAACCAATTTCATGAAGAGGTGAAAACGTGAAAGACACTTTTTCGCTAAAAAAAAATTATAGCTTCGTCAGTGTTCAATAGTGTTCAATAATATAATTCATAGATATGCTGCTTCTGGAAAGAAACAAATTAAAAAAATTCCGACATATGAAGAGGGTCCATTTTACGCCCAAAGTTTGTCGTCGGGTCGATACTACCCCGTGTAACCACGAAGGGTTAAACTTAAACTTATGCGTATGCAGCTTATGCTAGAAACTTTCTGGGTATATGTCAGTAATTAAGGTGAAAAAATGTTATTTTTTCATTGGTGTGTGGAGACAGGAACAAATTGGCCAGTGAAAACAGGTGAATATATTTCTTCATATATCTTTTGAAATATTGAATGAATTTTACTTCGGCGAATAGCGAACTTTTTCATAATGTTCGCCATATCACTAAGATTAGATTAGATTGATTTTTATTATTCCATATTTCATTTTTTATATTTTAAGATATATTAAATAATGCGATGCTCAGACCCAGCGGCCTTTTCAATTCGTAATTACTGTTTAGTTTTCACAAGAAGTTAATGAGTTACAATTTAGTGATATGAATAATGCGAGGAAAATGGGAATTGAAAAAACCTCATGTATGTTACTTAAACTAGAACTTAAGGCTAGACTTAAAACCTAAGATTTAAAACTAACATTAAAATTAACTTAAATGAAGTAATTCAATAGCTTATCTAACTAAGGTATTGTTGACACTAGAGAGAATCAGCGGGTTCTCCGAGTTTCTGCATTTTGAGACAAACTTAGGATAGGATATAAAATTGGCTTTTGCTTTCATTGACTAGCTATAAAATCCTACAAACCCATTTCAGGATTTTCTGATATTCAACCCTCAAGGGGATTTAATTTCGCTGTCGAATTCTCACACACTTCTAAGATTTGATGAGATACCGATTTGGTTTTTACTTCCTCGGGCTTTCTATAAATTCGCCAAAAAATTAATTTCATAATTTTTGGATATTCAACACCCAAGGGGTTGTAGGAGGATTGCATATGATTTCACGCTTTTCACCATTGGTTTGATTAGATATCGAATTGGTTTTTATTTCTACGGACGATTTTTCGAAAATCAATACCCAGGCCGTGTAATAGGTTTACATACGTTTTTACTAATTTTACAAGATCTGCAAGGTCTGATTAGAGTTTGGTTTTTTCCACAATCGAGTAAAAACTTATTTTATGATTTTACCAAATACAACCCCGAAAGGAAGTAATGGAGTTGTTTGTACTTTTTCGGGAAGATATAAATATAAATTCAATACGTCTACGCAGGGTTTTTACGTACATAACCGACCAAAAAATTATATCCAGATTTTTCGATACATTTACTTCCATGAGCACTTTATTTATTTCACCGTTTGCATAAAGAACTACTAAGGAATGTTGAAAGTTACATCTTAACTATTCTACTGACAAAATTACTTCCCAAAAAAAATCTTCTCGAAAAAAATTACTTAAATTTCAACTTTGGTCCCGTCCCGAATTTTGACCCAAAAACGTAATTCATGTGTTAAGGACCTGCAATGGCGATGTCCACACTTTGACCCGAAAAATAATAAAGTTTCACCCGGAATGGACTGACAAGTTTTTTATGTTAAATCTGTTGCTCCACAGTGTAGTCAAATTGACTTACTACTTTTTACTTTTTTTTCTTCTTTTTGTTAATAACGTGAATTTATTTCTAATATGCTTATTCATCGCAGTGAATTCAGCTATTACACGTATATATCTAAAAGTAAGGATCTACAAATCCCTTTGATCAGGCCCCGATGAATCGAAAGTTCAAAGAAGGTCCTGTATTGATCAAAAATGAAGTCGATAGCAATTTCTATAAAACGTATTCACGATCGCAATTCAATTTCAAACAACCAAATTTAGTAAGCGCACACACGATCGCCCAACAATTTCAATAATAGCACGAACAATAAATACAATTTATTCCAATTGCAATGATCGTACAGCTCATTGTAAATATATTTCAATACTGCCGGATACAAACTAGTAAATCGTTTGTACAATAACCTGATGTTAATGGAACAGTGAAAAAATGCGATCACCGAAAAGATCAGAGAAGATTGCAATTAACCGATCGTCTCAAGCTGTCTCATCATCAACGATCACGAAAACATTCCATTCGGACTTCTTGATCAGCGTTCTAAGTTTATAACAAATATCTTCGACAAATGAATAACATACAGCGGATCCGATGGATCCGAAATCGATTATTTTCAGAATACGTTTTAAGTGCACATAAGCCCCCCATTATCACGATCATAATATCGAGGAGCCAAAGATGTGGGCAATGTGCCAAAATATTCTTTGCTTTTGCAATTTTAAGCGACAATCTTCGATTTATTCATATCGTCCCTGTTGCCCTGATGATGTTGTTGCAATTTAACATACTCAAACACACACGAAAATTGTCCTGGCATTCTAGAATTTTGCATTTGGATCGATCGTTGCCGCGGTCAACACACGATGAGGTATTGCATCGATTTAATTGCAAGTTTTCTTTTTCTTTATTGGATTTTATAAATATAGTTGCAATCTTTATAGTATTTGGCATTTAGAATTTTTACATTCCAAACATTTTGGCACCATGTAAAAATAAATTAGCTGCGATCGATTTAAGCATGATCGTGAGTCATTCAGTTAATCATTTGGGCGCTATACTGTCAAGTATGTTTTATCGTTGAATCTATTCAGTACTTAAGTTTAATCCAGCCTAAAAATTTGTAACGCGCAGAACGGATCCTTGGGTGAAAAAACACATAGTTATTTATTGGATGTAACCTAAAAAAAATTCTAAATCCGATTGTCTGTCCGCCTGAACACAAGATAATTCTAACGCGTTTGGATCCTAGATACTATACTAATCTAAGGGGTATCTTCTCACTAAAATACGAATTGAAAGACTTATTCGTTAACGACCGAAATCGCCCAACTTCTTCCTGTAGTTCCCATACAAAAATTCTTAACGACACGTAATCACAAATACTTGCTGATAATTTGAAACTCGTTCAGGCTAGGACATTGAACTGAGACATATGTTTATTCTCGAAATATTTGCAAGCAAAAAAACGAATATGAAAAAAAAGAGAGTAACCATTCAAAAGTCCAAAAAAAATTTTAGTTTTCATTTTCCGGTATTCATTTCAGCTCAAGAAAATGTTCAGTCACACATTAGATACGAGTAAATTGTAAGGAATTCGTTAACAATTAAAATCTCACTCGTCACTTCGAGTAGTTTTCATTCAAAAAGCCTCAAAACACGTTTGAATATTGTCAAATAGCTTCAAGGCTATTGAAGCTAGGAATTTAAAATATTGTATAAGTTTATTTTATAATATTTTAAGGTAAAGGAAGAAATAAGAAGAAAATTACGTACGTTCTTCGTATACTGTCTATACCGAATGATCCTTGAGAAATGTCCACACTCAACTACCAAAACCCTCAACTCAAAAAAATCTTCTGCAAGGATTTTGAAATTTTTTTTCTGTATTTGGTTTCAAGTACGGAGTCAAAATCGAAATCGTTAGTGAAAATTGCACCTGAATTGTTCGGGTAGGTCTCATACAAAATTCCTTAAAACCCGTTCACAGAACAGTTTAAGGCAGGAATTTCGAACAGGTTAATTTTCCAATGTACCATAGGTAAAAGAAAGTGAAGAACATTGAAGAGTCCATACAAAAGTTCCTGAACAATATTGAGGTTCATCTTCCGGAACTCATTATAAATTCAAGCAATCCCTCTCAAAAGCGCAAATTTTACTCGAAATTGTTTTGAGATAAAAGTAAAATCACGTTGTTAATCTTTTTTGTGATTCAAGGTAAACCTACAAATAACTAAAAAAATTAAATTTTACTCAACACTATTCGTCGCCTTTTGAAAATACGAGAATATCAATAAAAGAAACCTATATAATACAATTTAAAAAAAAAAAGAGTTCTTCGTGTGTTAATTTTCGGTGTAGCTACCATACAAAAGGTAGTCTGGGTAGCTTAGTGGCTAGAGCACTTGTCTTCGGTGCATCTGGTACCAGGTTCGAATCTGCTTGGCGACAAGTAATTTTCGAGAATGGGATTGGGTGCCGGACTACCAGCTCACTCAGCTATAAATGAATAGGGGAAACCGGGGACAATAGAAACATTTTCGTTTGATTATGATGAGTATATAGTCTCTAATTTATATGTAAACTGTTTCGTTGAGTTATAATGATAAACAAAAGAGATATTCTAAAAAGTATTGGAGTAGTCGATATGTTTCATATGTCCCCGTGCCTGTGACGGTTGAAACACATACCTGGGGACAATTGAAACAGCATTTAGATTAAGTGTAATATGTATATATTATAATCCAAAATTGTCATAATTAGTCAGATTGTCAAAAATGTGTAGCATTCGTGATGTTAAAACTTCTTCCTCGCGAAGAACTTGTGGTTTGAGGGCAGCGATGGATTTGTGCATCATGATTTATGGATATATGCTTCATGAATCCAGAAAACCAATCTTCTTCAGCCATAGAATTTCGTCTTCATGTATCTGGCATGTTCAAGGAACATTTAAAGGACAATTGGAAGGCTAATTTGCGAATTGACACCTGTTTCGACTGTTCCCGCTTTTATTGTTTCAATTGTCCCCACAACACATTTTGATCTAAACACTCAATTGTTTTCTTAACCTCGTACGAACTTATGAATTTAAACTATTGCAAATGAAGGAAATATACTAAACTAAACAAATATTAATAGTTGAAGCCTGATAGTCACGTTTTTATTCCTTTTAACACTCTTTTTCGGTGATGGAAAAACTTTACACAGATGGTGGAAAAACATATTTTTGGATATATATCTTTCACTTTATACTCTACTCAACGGTTTATTAATAGCTACCAGGGGCATTTAGAGGCGCTTCGTTTGACACTTTGAAGCTTAATTTAAACCAAGGATTGCGTTCATTATGACCATTGTTTCTATTGTCCCTTGTTTCTACTGTCCCCGGTCTCCCCTACCTGAGTTAAAATCTGTGTTATAATCACGGACTAGCGTGTGGCTGACCACTTCACCTCCTAGTGTTCCGCTGGTCTAGTAATGAAGTAACTCTAGCATTACTTCAAGGCCTAGGCCCAATTTGGGCTGTTGTGCCATTGATTATTATTATTACCATACAAAAGACTGTTATAATGCAATTTTTTTTGATAAAATTTAGAAAAACTCCACGAAAGCGTTTGCAGTTGTAGGATGTGTACCAAAAATCAAAATTCAAACAGAATTTTGGCATAATTCAAACCACCCTAAGGTCTCATTTCGAACGCTAATAATCAGTTCTGTGGACAAAAACTTTAAAATTTCCAGTCAATTGTTCAGGAACAATATGAATTGAAATGTGAGGGCGGACAACACTATGCGCGCACTAACTGACCGAACAGCAGGCATCGATTAAGTTCCATAGAGTAGATCACATCCTATTTGATTGCTCTTAATGTCAATCAGTCAGCATCGGACTATGGTCAGTTTCTTGTCTCAGACAATATTCCGGGATTAAGATAGAAAGGGCACACACTGGTCGGGTTGATTGATGAGTAATTCCATACAGGATCCGAGAAATTTACGATTTTGTCGGACATTATAAAAATAATGTTTTAACGGTGGCTCCATTGTCCATCCGTTTCGGGCTTGTATCTCGTCCGTTCATATAAAAGAAGTGTGACAGTTGCAGTTGCATTGCGATAATTTATTATCGTTCAGGGGGTCGAATTTCTATCCACGAGCTATTTTCTTTCAAATGAAAAATTTCATATGTAAGAACTATCGAAAACGTATCGGGGCAGATGTAATTAGATCGTTAAAATTCACTTCACTTCGGTGGTGGATGAAAATGAAATTGAGTATGGTAGAGAACTTTCTTATCTTATCCGGAACGTGTTGGGGTGGAGTCGAAACATTTTAAAATTTATTATGCGCAAGAAAGCGCAGCCATAAGTAATGGGTTAATAATATATGGCTAATTTATAATCCACTTCTATTTCACCTGCAACTTGTTCAAGATATGATCATCGCCTAGGGCTAGTAAACGTGTGAATTTAAATCGATTTCAATTTCAGTTTGTAAGCAAAAGAATGAATTTAGTTTTGTTTTTTAAATGAAGAAAAAACCCATTGCAGTTGATGAGGGTGTCTGAGATAAATGATATATGTACAATTGCTATCTACTGAACAAAAGTTGCCAGGGAAACAATTAAATATCATATTGATCGCTCCAAAATAAATAAAGTAAGACAACAATAAATATCTTACAAACTTTGGACTACAATATCTCGCGAACCAATTATGGCAGGAAGATGAGATTTGGTTTGCGTGGATATATCTAAATAGAAAATGTTTAAGGGAGGTATAGTGGACTCTTATACATCAAGAACTGCTTAAGATAGGAACTTGAAATTTATACGGAAGGTAGGACTAACAACCATTTTAGTGGTGAGGGTGGTGTAGTGTAAAAGTGTTTACACAAGAAAATTCGAACTTAGTGGATATTTGTAGATGTACCACAAAAAAGAATTTTGGTAAAACTAAATGCATATTTCCATTGCCGTACGGAGGAGAGGCAAAAAAGGTCGGTGAAACTGAGGTTCATATATTTTTACGAATTTCGTAATATCTCTTAGGTCTAAATTTTTCTTGTACTGATTCTTCAGAGAAATGCCAAGAAATTGTTTTCGAAATATTGTTTTTAATTCAGCCCGTAAGCTAGTGTAACGGGGCTGCATACAATTTCACGAATTTCACTTCATCCTTTAGGCCTAATTAGATATCGAATAAATTGTTAATTCCACGGGCTTTTTAAATAATCGCCTAAAATGAATTACTGTGTTTTTTGCTTTTCAACCCCAAAAAGAGTGTAGAAGGGTTGTATACCTTTTCACAAATTCCGTCATATCTCAAACGTTTGATAAGATATCGAATTGGTTTTTACTTTCACGGGCTTTTTATATAAGCCCTAATTTCAGGATTTTCTAATTTTCAGCTCCGAAGAACATAGCTTTTCACGAATGCCGACATACCCCTTAGAACTAATGAGATATCAAAGTGATTTTTTCTTTATGGTTTTATATAATAGCAAAAATTAATTTATGGATTTTTGGAGTTTGCCAGCGGGTTGTCTACACGGTAAAAAAAATGCTTTGAAATTTAATATCTTTTGGATAGTAGGCAAATATGCCACACATTTTCAAGTAAATTTACATTGGTAAAATTTGAATGTAATTTTCAGTTTTCGGTCAGTAAATTTAAATTTGCAATCAGTAAATTTCAACTTTGAAAGCAGCAAATCCACTGCATATTCTCTTGAATTTAAACTCAAAAAAAGGGTATAATTAGCACTCTTTAACATACTACTTTTATTCCTACCTCTAATAATAATTTTTACTTACGTACTCTTGAAAAAAACACTTGGCTGTAGGTAGGAATCGAACCCGAGATCAATTCTGGTTTTTGCCGCGTAGGTTTGGCTCACGTTGCCACTGCGTTTCATTTTCATTTCAGTAGAAAACAAAATCGAACGAAGCGTGGTTTCATATATTACATGTTTTTCGTCGTAAAATTCAAATAGAGAAGTAGAATTACACGAAAAAGAACGTAATTTTCATTTCATATAAAAAAATAGTTAATTTTGCACGAAATGTTGCGTAATTTTGTGAGACTTTTCATGTAAATTCAGTTGAAAAGTACATGAATAATTTACTAATAGGGTCATTCCATCAAGAATCGCCAAAAATTACGAAATTTGTGACCTTACCATCGCCGATTCTTTTGAAAATTTATGTACTCGAAGAATTAGTAAAAAAAAAATATGATTTCAATTTTTTGTTTTAATCTCATTTTTTTTTGTTAGTTATAGTATGTTTTAAGTTTGTTTTCCGGAGTCAGTGGAGTTTCTGGTGTGAAACCCCAACACGAAATCCCCGACAGTTGATTAATCGCTGTCCCTGAGGGCATGACAGTTGGAAAACCTTCACTGGATAGGCCAGTTTTTTATAAGACTGTGTTGGACTTTGGTCCGAAGGAGCTGTTTCGTCATCGGATGGCATAGACTCGTCAGAGGGTGTATCAAGCCTAAATCCGAAACACCCTTACAGCTGGTGGCATTGCTTGGGATTATTCTATATAGGCGATGTTGAAACTAATTTCATTACCGCGAATTATAATTTAAGTAACATTCTTGCCTTCGCCTCCTTATACTAAAGGTAGGTGCCACTGAATATCACTCAACATTTCAACCAATTTATTGGAATTTTTGGTTGTTCGCTATGATATATGAATCCCGCCAACAGCAATGTTATTTTTTTACCAATTTTTATAAGAATGGATTTTTTCATGGTGAGAAGCTACCATACAAGCAAATTTGTTTTAAGTTTTTTGTTGTTTTCCGGCGTCAGTGAACGTCAGAAGTACTGATGTTCTTCGATTTTTTGACCCCGATCCCATTCAGATCATAAGTTAATTTTTTGGTATGTTTTGTAAAACAGTATAACCTATAAAATATAAAAAAATGAAAAAGAAATAAAAAACCACATTTTGAGATATTCTAGGATAAAGGACAAAATCGTTATCCTTGAAGAAAAATTCAAGGATAATTTTTATTCGTATTTTTTTTTATATTGTGACAACCTCCCCCTTTAAAAGAAGTCCTATTTTATTATTCTAGGATAAAAATTACCAGAGATTATTAATTTTCAAAGAGGACTCGGACACCATTTTTGCGAAAACTTTAACATACTATAACTAACAAAAAAAATGAGATAGAAACAAAAAAATGAAATAACATTTTTGTTTCACTAGTTCTTCAAGTACAAAATTTTTTAAAAGATGGTAAGTTGGGTCACAACTTTGGCGATTTTTGATGGAATGACCCAATACCAGTAATTTCGTGTAAAAGTGATTGAAATGTATACTATTACTTGAAAAAATGAAAAATACTGAAAATTTCTAGTAAAAATTGGATAAATTGGACTAAATTTTTTTTAAAACAGTGTATGTTTTCCCAATTTTTGCTATTCTAAGTTCTGATGAAATATCAAATTTGTTTGTACTTTCACAAGCATTATTTATGTAATCGCATAAAACCAATCTCACTGCAATGTGTGGAAATGTAATTTAATCAAATTTTGATTGCATAATTTTTATTACGTTGGGTCAAAGTGCTCTTCCAAAGGTCAATCTAACGCGGTTTTAATGTTGCTTACAAACATTTTTATTTCTTTCCGTGAATTTTTTCTGAGTAAATTAATTTCTATTACTTTTGCATTGTTAGCGATTTGCACCAAACATAATCCTTCTTCATTTAAATTCACCGAAGATGGTACTTTTTTAGAAATGATACCATGAAAGAAAACTCATGTAAAGTTATGGTTTTTCTTGTCCACATTCGGTCTTTTAGCGGCTAACGAGTTAAAATAAAAATAATTAATTTATATAAACTTTATAGTAAAATAAAATGATGAAATCAATCAAACGATGATTAAAACCGTCTACGAATGAAATAATCGAAGAAATATCGAGTTGACCTTAAAATCTGACGTTCTCCAATTTATTGACCACATTTATTCAGCAAAGTAGCAGCTGAAGCTCACCATTGACGTGTGCCAATTTTAATAAAAGTAACGATAATGCAATTATGGAATCTTAAGTATTTATACTTAGACTGTCTAGGACATATTACTTTTCGTATTTCAAAGAGCTTCTTCATTTATTTTCAACAAAAATTGTTTGATAATTTCAGTCTCTTGTTAGGTACTCGATATAGATTTCTCGTATTGAAATTGCATTTTAATATGATTTTTTAAAAACGCTATTTTTTTACTTAAGGTTCAAAATACTGTAACTCTATAACTTTTAGTCTTGTCATTAATTTAAACTAGTAAAATGGTTAATTCGATAAAACCAAAAGTCTCGCAATCAATTATTTTGGTGTTACCATAGATTGCCTCTCAGGCAACAATTTTAGAAACAATCGTATTCAACGAATTTTCTCCGACTCTCCTGTCGTGCCTAAATACAATATTTTAACAGGGTCGAAATAAATCCAAAATTGAATTGTCACTTCAAATCCCACCGTCAAACAAATTATCCAGATGATTGCGCAAATCACATCACGTCTGTCCATCTGACTATTTTTTTTAAATATCCTCACTAATCTTCAGAAAAAAAGAAAAATTATTTCATGACATAATTACGAAGACCCTACTGCAAAAAAAAATCGAGATATTAAAAAAAATGTGATCACGATCACAATGGAACCCTAGATAGCCGGAAAAACTAAGAAGGTACAATCCTAAATAAACACCGTGTATTACTTCATAAAACATACACATAATATCAGGGCTGTAGAAACATCGCCCGAGGGATGTAAAAGATCACCACAATGCCAAATATACGGTTGACAATCTGAAAACCATTTTATTGGGGAGTGAAATTAAAAATGAGATTTTCGTCCTTGCATTGAATTTTCGTATTGTTATTAAAACTCATTCGTTCGTTAATAATTGGAATTTTTAACTATTTACATCCTGAAGGGATGATGACATTGAGTCATAATAATCAACCGATCGAAGGATCTGGTTTAGAACAGACATCGTATTTTTGATCGGTTAAACCAACCGAACCGAACAGCCCCCGTGGCTTGATCCTGATGATCTTCAAACCGGATTTGAAATAATTTTTTTTTTATATATAGGGGTGCAGATTTATTAGAACGGAAAAATTCAATCTGGTAGCTGGCAAGGTTGTACTCTCGGTCAGAGATAGGAAAAAGGGTGTTTGGCAACCATTTTTTAATGATTATATTTTCAAGCCCGAAGTGTTTGATATTAAATATGGCCGATATGATTTTAATATAGTAGACACACCCCTTTTAATGCAATGGCTGTGTAAGTGTGTAAAGTGATTGTGAGCGTCTTCACGAATTCCGACATATTTCCTAGGTCTAATGAGATATCGAACTCGCTTTCATTTCTAAAGGCTGTAAATATAATCGAGAAAAACCAACATTTTCAATATTCAACGCCCTTAGGGATGTCAGGTGTTGTTCAAGTTTTCACGAATTTCGACAAATCTTTCAGGTCTAATAAGTTATCCAATTCACTTTTACTTCTATGGGCCTTACATATAATGACCCAAAAATTGATTTCAGGATTTTACGCCCCTTAAGAGGGTGTAAAATGATTGTGTACCTTTATACGAATTCCGACGGCTATATGAGATATCGAACTGTTTTTTTGCTTAAAAATCGGTTTCAGAATTTTTAAATTCAATTCCTATCGAGTCATATTGATATTTAATCCTCTATGTTTTTTGAAATTAAAAAAAAAATAAAAAATCTGCCAGTCTGGATGCAACTTTATTATTTTTTGGGTAGAATTTCGGAACGCGAAATGTGCGACTGACAGTGGTTACTGTACAACTTTCAATCGACGAAATATGTTTTTTTTTCACTAAATATGCTATATCTCTCACGTCCGATGAGGTATTGAATGGCTTGCCACTTCAACAAGCTACTAAAATATTATTTCTCGATAACCCCTAATGGAGTGGGTGAAATGGGTTAAGAGTGTTTCACATCAACAATTCTTAATATCTCTAAGGTCCGATGACATATCGAAGAGGCATAGCATTTCAACACTAAATTTTACATATCGGGTCATTCTATGACAAATCGTAAGAAATGACAAAATTCGTGACCTTACCATTGCCGATTGTTTTGATACTTTTTACACTCGAAGAATTGATAAAATAAAATGAACTTAAAAATTAATTTTTAAATTATAAATGTTACAAATTTTCAAAGAGGACTATTTTCACGAATTCTGTAA
This sequence comes from Beris morrisii, assembly GCA_951812415.1. NCBI lineage: Eukaryota > Metazoa > Arthropoda > Insecta > Diptera > Stratiomyidae > Beris > Beris morrisii. The sequence goes on from OX638311.1 coordinate 26,727,185, forward strand.
CATTCTATACTTTTTCGTTAGTGAAAATGAAAAAAAATGTGTCATAATTTTATTTTGACTAACACTTTGTGTTTATAAAGTTTCGACCGAATCCGCGATCCCGTCATGAAATTGCCAAATTTTATAATTATTATTTTTGCAATAATTCAAGATCACTGATGATTTTTGATGTGTTTTGAAAAACAGTATAATTTAAAAAAAAAATTACTCAAGTTACGCCTTCTGATACTAGATTCGTTTCTAGAGCCACTATATTTGAAAATAAATTGCAAGAATAAATTTCATTCTTAACCAACCTTCTACTGGTAAATATGCGAAATTTTGAAAAGACTGATTTTACTTGTCCTTTATTGTTTTGACAAAAAGTTCAGTCGAGTCCGAAAACGTCACACAAAACATAAAGAAACAGTATTCCACCCGGGAAAGGAGTGTTTTCAATTTGAAAATGTATTGTGGAAACATTCACTAAACCAAGCCAAAAAATCTGCCAATGGTCTGGGCGAAACTTTATTATTTTTGGGTCAAAGTTCGGGAGAGGTCAGAGTCGGAGTACATCATCAGTTGTTTCGAAATTATGAGGTTTCTTGGGAAGTTAGTCTTACTTTTAAAAAAAAATATTTAAAATTGAGATATTTAGACGATTAAATATTGGAAAAGTCCTTCTAATAGTAGACTATTCGAATTTCGGTATATTATGTACACTAAAAGCTTAAAGAAGTTAAAATCGAATTTGCTGCTTCATCAGAATTAAGAGATATGACGAATTGTTAAAACGTATAAAAACCCATTACTTCCTCTTGGGGTTTGAATTTGGAAAAAATTGTAAAACAGGTTTTTAGACGATTTCATAAGAAGAAACTTGATATCTCATAAGACACGAGGGATCATGTAAAATTTGTGAAAACGCAAACAAACCCTTCACACCCCCTTGGTTTTTGAAATTTTTCCAACATGCTACTACTATAGCTCTATCTAAATACCAAGTTTCAGCTTTATATCATCATAGGCTCTCAAGATATAAAAATCGGAACCTTTTCCTTTTCACCCTCCCTCACTCTCACCCTCTACACATTCACCAACATTTGCTTTTCAGCCAGGAGTCTATTAGGCCTACTTCTATTAAAAATTTTAAGCATCTATCGTACACGGTTCTTCAGATATGTGAAGTGATTTTTTAGAAAAATTCTTATCCCCTCCACTTTCATGCTCCATCGGCCCCTTAAAAAATTTTACTTTCAGCAAACTTCATTTGTCAACCTTTATACAGAAACCGAATTTTATTTGTCTAGTGCAATTAGTTCGTGAGATATCGTAATATAAAGTTTTTCACCCTCCACCCCCGTACGCCACTGTCCCACTCAAAAATTTGTTTCCGATCTATTCTCCTAGTATGCCTACAGATATTCATTAAGTTTCAATTTTGTGACATTAACCGTTTAGGAGATATGGATTTTAGAATATGTCGATCTCGACTTTTTTGCGTTTCAGATGCATTCTTTTTTCCCCCACTTCCACACCCCTTCACTCAGATTGACAGTTTTTATGCAAATGGGTCCACTATCAAAGTTCTATATAAATTCCAAGTTTCAGGCTCCTAGCATAAGCGGTTGCTGAGATCTAGAAACCAAAATCTTCCGTCTAAAACACACCCCACTCCTCCCCTTTCCTACCCCTCCCCTCAGGATTTCGTCACTTCAAGGGGCCTGCCCAGTCTATTAATAAAAAAATTTCAATTTAATAGCTCAAAGGGCTTGGGAGCTACAAGCCTTCAAACAATTTTGCGTACAGCGGTCGACGTACGGCGTACGGCGGACAGACTGACTAAAATTTTTTATGGTTTTTTTCGTGTCTACTAAACTTCTAATACTTTTTAAAAAATCTACCAATGGTCTGGGCGAAACTTTATTATTTTTCGGGTCAAAGTTCGGGAGCGGTCAAAGTCGGAGTGTATCATGAGTTGCTTCGAGATTATTAGATTTCTTGGAAAATTATTTTTGTTCTTAATATAAAAACATACTGCAGTCACGATCGGCTGCAAGCCAATCGTATAATACTCTAGATGAATACTGAACTCCGATTTATATTGTAGTTGGGGATAAAGTAGAATTACGTGTGTGCATGTTGTATGTCCTTTATTAAGGACTGCTATTAGATTGCTACTCAAACCTAAAAGACAATATTCAGTGTTTAACTTCATACCTTGAACTGTGTAAGTCATCGAAAAAATGTCCTTTTTGAAGGACTTTCACATGGGAGGTGCAGGAAGGACTCACTCGATTTCTTACATATTTATCCTTTTCCTTGGAACCATTCAAAAATTAATGTGTACAAAATTTCAAATTCGTAGCTTGAAGCGTTCAGAAGTTATCGGAAAATATTGTTGAACACGTGTTTTAAGGATATTTTGTATGGCAGCTACCAGAAGGAGTAAAAGGATTTCGCTGATTAGTAAACTCGAACTTCCTTTTCACTCAAAACTAACTTGTACAAAATTCCGAATTCGTAGCTAAAAGATTACTTGAGTTATAGTGAGTTTCGTAAATTAAGTGAATACATTTTGACAGGATATTTGTATGGCAGCTACACGAAGGACTAACAGGATTTTCTTCATAATCATATATTTAGCTCGAACTATTGGAAAAATAACACGTACAAAATTTCAATGTCGTAGCTTAAACCCTTCTGAAGTTATCGACCAATATTCTTGAACACGTGTTTTAAGGACATTTTGTATGGCAGCTACCCGAAGGAGTAGGACGATTTTGCCCGTTAACGAACTTAGCCTTACAAATTCAACCAAACATCCAGATTCAAAATTTCAAGATCCTAGGTGAAGGGGTTCTTGAGTTATCGTGTTCACGGACAGACGGACGGACGGACGGACGGACGGACGGACGGACGGACGGACGGACGTCAGGCGGATTTGAGGTTTTTGGCCACAAATAAACAAAAAATAATATATAACTTTTTTTCGTCCGAGGCTTGGTTCTATGCGTTACAAACTTTTGGGCTGGATTAAACTTATAATACTCTATATGATTTCATCTAGAGTATAAATATTTAAAATAGAGATTTTTAGCCGATTAAACATTGAAAAAGTCCGCATATACTATTCGAATTTCAGTATATTATGTACACTAAAAGCCCATAGAAGTAAAAACGAATTTGCTACCTTATCAGAATTAAGAGATATGACGAATTGTTAAAACGTATACAAACCCATTACTTCCACTTGGGGTTTGAATTTCGAAAAAATTGTGAAACAGGTTTTTAGACGATTTCATAAAAAGTAACTTGATATCTCATGAGACAAGACGGATTTTGAAAAATTTGTGTAAACTTAAGCAAACCCTTCACACCTCCTTGGTTCTGGAAATTCGAAAAATCGTGAATTGGTTGGCCGTAATAATCAATTTTATATCTCATCAGAACTAAGGGATGGCCAAAAATTGTGAAAACATATACAAACCCTTGGGGGTTGAATATCGAAAAATTGAGAAATGGGTTTGTAGGCGATTATATAAAAAGTCTGTGGAAATGAAAAGCGATCTAATATCTCATCGAACCTAAGAAATATGTCGAAACTTTGAAAAGCATACAACCCCCTTACACCCATTAGGATTGAATATCTAAAATACTGAAATTGACTTTTTGGCTTTTTTATATAGGAAACCTTAGGAAGTAAAAATGCATTCGATATTCGATATATCACCAGATATGCAACCTCTTTACACCCACTTGGGGGTTGAATATACAAAAATCATGAAAGGAGTTAATAAATAAATATGAAGACAGTACGAGAAAGTAGGAACCAATTCAATTTCTTATTACTTCTAAAAGAAATGACGCAACTTGTGAAAACGTGTTCAACCCGTTTATACCCTCTTAGGGGCTGAAAAAGGAAAAAACTTAAAAACAAGTTTTAGTCGATTATTACGCAAGCACGTGAAAGTAAAAAGATATTCGATATCTGATAAGACGTGGGGATATAGTAGAATTCGTGAAAAAGTTTACAACCCCCTTAGGGGTCGAATTTTAAAAAATCCTGAAAACGCTTTCTAGGTTACATGAAGAAGCCGTAGAATAAAAATGAACTCAATATTTGGAAAGACCTAATAGATATGACGAAAACCGTGAAAATATATGCATTTCATTTTCACTGATCATTTTTTTGTGCCCCCCCCCCTCCGAACGCCAATGGATATTTCAAATTTTTTTTATCTAAATTAGTTTTCTAGTTGATTTACATAAACGTACCGATTTTCAACTTTGTAGCATAAGCCGTTCTATAGATAGGAAAAACACCCCCCACCCCCGTACCATACTACCCCTATAAAAAATTATATTTTTCCAAAATGCTACTAATATAGTTCTATCGAAATACCAAGTTTCAGCTCCATATCATAATAGGTTGTCGAGATATTAAAATCGGAACTTTTTCCTTTTCACCTTCTCCCACCCTCACCCACTACACCCACACTTCCAAAATTTTGTTTTCTGCTAGGGGTCTGTTAGGCCTACTTCTGGTAAAAATTTTAAGCTTTTATCTTACACTGTTCTTGAGATATGAGACGTGATTTTTTAGAAAAATTCTTATCCCCTCCACTTTCATGCTCCTCCGCTCCCTTAAAAAATTTTGCTTTCAGCAAACTTCATTTGTCAACCTTTATACACAAACCAAATTTTATTTGTCTAGTGCAATTGGTTCGTGAGATATCGTAATCTAAAGTTTTTTACACCCCACTCCCGTACGCCACTGCCCCCTCTCAAATTTTTGTTTCCGATTCATTCTCCTAGTATGCCTACAGATATTCATTAAGTTTCAATTTTGTGACATTAACCGTTTAGGAGATATGGATTTTAGAAAGTGTCGATCTCACCTTTTTTGCGTTTCGGACGCATTATTTTTCCCCCCACTCCCAAACCTCTTCACCTATATCGGCAATTTTTTTGTAAATGGGTCTACTACTGAAGATCTATATTAATTCCGAATTTCAGCCTCCTAGCATAAGCGGTTGCTGAGATCTAGAAACCAAAATTTTCCGTCTAAAACACTTCCCCCTCCTCCCCCCTCACACCCCCACCCCTATAAACTTGGCCACTTCAAGGGGCCTACCCAGTCTATTCATAAAAAAAAATTCAATCTTATAGCTTAAAGGGTTTGGGAGCTACGAGCCTTCAAACGATTTTGCGTACAGCGGTCGACGTACGGCGTACGGCGTACGGCGTACGGAGTACGGCGTACGGCGTACGGCGGACAGACGGACTGAAAATTTTTTTTGCTTTTTTCGTGTCTACTAGTCATGAAACGTGAAAAAAAAAATTTTCAGGGTAGCAAATTTTTTTTTTTTAAAAATCGAAAACAATACTGTATTATTAAAATAATAAAGTAAAATCGATAGCAATACTGTATTATTGAAATAATAAAGTAAAATGGTTTCCTTTGAAAATAAATTGCAAGAATAAATATCATTCTTTTTTTCCTGTTTATATTGCGCCAACCTTCTCACGGTAAATAGGCAAAATTTTAAAAAGACCAATTTTCCTTGAGTCCTTTATTGGTTTGACAAAGAGCTCAGTCGAGTCCGAAAACGTCACACAAAAATTAAAAAAAACAGCTTTCCACCCGGAAAAGTAGTCTTTTCAATTTAGCCAAATTTTATTATTATATGATAAAAATTAACGGAGGTATGAATTTAGCACGAAATATTTAGCTTATGGGCGCAAAACCTTTCGATTTAATTCAAAAGTTAAAGAAGACATTCTATAGAAATGATTCTATTAAGTATAGCAAGCAAAAAAAATATTTTTTTTTTAATAATTCATCAAGTGTTTAATATTTCAATAAATTTGGCGATGATAAGATCACGCACATGCGGTCGGTTCTTCAGGATCCTGCGGCCTCCGATTATTATTTATATTCCAAAAAAGCCCAATCCATGTGTACACCTTTCCTTTTACATACGCAGCTCATTATTTTGTTCGATTCAGTTTTGGTGAAAAGTTCGTTAAACACCTTTTGCAGGATAACTGCAGAATACGAAAAGCTGCAGTTCTAGTTAAAATCAGTCACAATACTGCTTGAAGTTGCTCCCAAACTAAATGTCCTAAAATTTCTTCTCTATACCTTCCACTCAGAAGGCGTAACTTGAGTAAGCGTTACGCTACTTCTGATACAAATACCTTGCAACTTTGGCTGGAGGATTAAATATTTAATTCGCTACTATGTAATAAAATAACCCTGTGAACAAAAATAACATTGTATAACATTAATAAAGAATGCGATTATCAAGAAAGATATAAATGGTGGAGCGCAACAGAGAAATGCTTCAATCAGCCCTTTCTCCACTATTAAATGCATTTCGCCTGATACTCGTATGGATCTGGAAGACCTGCAAGCCCAGCTCGTAACGCTAACAATATTCTAGCGATTCCCTTTGATATAAGACCTATTATTTATACAGTTTTTTCCTTTTTGTTTTTCAATTTGATTATAATGAAGTTGCACTTATACGGATTCGAAAATGTTTCATTCCATTCACATTGTTGTGAAATTAAAATCGAAAGAATAAGCTAAAGAAATAACACAACGGCAGCAGAATTTATCGCCTATAAATGTAATGCTAGTTATAATATTGTTATTTGTATGTTTTCGATGGACATATGTTGGGACGGGACATAATGTCAGTTGACTTTAATCATCATCCGGTCATTTGACTTTAATTAGATTAATACTTGATATAACTAACGACCAGATTATACAAAAATAGTGAATGTAGAATAGGAAGGAGGGAACGTTGGTATTAAATGAAATTTAGAATTTAGTAAAGCATGAATAATAACAAATGCCTGATCGTGCATCGTATGTCGGAAACCACAGGACAGTGTAGTGGTTGCGATACTCTTTTACATGGGATTTTTTCATGTGTCGTTTTCTGTCCGTTCTGGAGACGGATTAATTTCTTAGTAGCGGCTTACAAATTAAGAGTGTATCCTGCAGAAAACATAAAGTTTACAACAATATAGCGAAATAATGGGGCAACTACATATTGTGTACATTAGATCCATAATAGAATTAACATTTTACGTAGATTCTTCGAAGGCAATGTAAAAACATTGTTGTTGTTTTTTAAATATGGACAATAATGGCAATACATTTAGTTAATAGATAGAAGTCAACAAACGCCGTTTGTAGGAAAATTCGTTATGGATTATACTTCATTGAATCCCAGGGCCCAGGGTTGTAAAGGAATGGGATAGTTCAGATTAAATCAAAAACAAGCGTAAGGGCGTACTTTTCTGGGCGTCATTTTATTAGGAACTCGTTTATTGTTTGGCTCCGGTAAAGATAACTGTCGGACGCCCTTAGAGAGGGACAAGACGAGGCACTTGCCTTGTGACTGACCTATTTTACAATTTAGTCCCCGGCAAATTTATTGATAACTACTTTTAACTTGCATACATTGCATGTTCCAATCCGGATCGACGGATAAAAAATTATTAGACTCTTTCCTTTTATACAATTATTCCAAAAAAAAAGTACTGCCTGCTTTACATTAAGAAGAAGGAAATTTTGTTTTATTAAAGAGAGTTAACAGCTCAATAGTAAGTAAAAGCAATTCCATTTACAATTACAAAATGTAGCCATAGGCATACCGAGTTAGTGTAGATACGGAAATTGTGCGTGTCCATTCGCACAAGGCTAGTAAGTTGGGTAGGGATGCTCATGGACATAACTATATCTCTTAATGTTAAGTTCGACTGTACTGTGTCGGATACCTAAAAGAAAACAGTCTACCTTTTATGAAAATTGGAAAACATCTCCGGGGCTATCGAGTTATGGGACGCTAAAGCACTTTGCATACGGTCTTCACTCAACTTTAAAAATTAGCTCAAAATAATAAAACAGAAGATTTCGTATAATAGAAAGACGTAGTGTTCCACAAAATATACGGATTAATACTGAAATCGGGAATAAATTTAAGAATTAAATATGGAGACCAAATAAAGCAATGGATTGTGGTTTTTTATGACCCTTGCCGTCATTCACAGTTTTAGAATTTTGACACTGAATTTAATTTTGTCCGTATTTTTTTTAATTGTAATGAAAGTATCTTGTTTGAAATTTAAAAGAAAGCTTCACGTATGAATTTCGTATATGAAAACAGACCATACTTAGGTACATTAATAACTTCTCTGCTCTGGAGTACCTATGTAGGTATATCAGAGCTTAAACATAGGATGTTACATTTAGTCAAATTTTCACACCTAACAGACCAAAAAGATAGAAATCCGTCAGAATTCCGATGGAAAAGATTAGTTGCAATTCGGGACTAGAAATCCATATGATTTCCGAGAGATTTCCATATGGTAAGATTGACGCTATTCCGTGGGATTTTTCTTGCCGAAATCTTTGAGAAATGTTCAGAGCATTTTCCAAAGCTTTTCTTCCTTTCCCAAAGGCTACGAAAATTTAACTTTGTTCATTTATATCAGGTTGAGCGCCAAGAAATATGTTATCCGACTGTGCGAAAATTTTGCTGATTCTGCAATTTTTTCGCCAGACCGGACTAAGCAAATTAGTTCTCGTTCCGTTCTTAATATTATGGAATAGAAACCTAATAAAAAATTCAAATGGAATTTGCACATAGTTTTCCACTATATATCCGGACGTCCGAAAGTTGTTTTGAAATTCTCCCTGGTCCCTGATAATTTCATGAAATCCTTTTTGCTTTTCCTCATGGAATTATTGCAAAATTTTCCGAATGAAATCTGTCAGAAACCTCTATCTCATTCCCCTATATGAAAAATAGCTCGGAACTTTCCGACGACATCAGAACAGTCCACTTTATTGGTCTGCTGGGTAACTACAGGGGCATATGACTCTTTACGTATAACTGCGTAATACTGCGCACAAGGGCGCCCATACACCTTTTTCCATAGAAGGGGGAGGGGGAGCAAGGCTAAAGGTTTTAAGCCCCCACTCCATTTAGAATCTGGATATTTGGTTGAATTTGCGACGCTAAGTTCGTTAACGGGTACACTCATTCTACTCCTTCGGGTCCATACAAAAGTCTTTGAAACATACGTTCCAGAATATTAGCCAATAACTTCAGAATGCTTAAAGCTACGACTAGGATTTTATAAACGTTCATTTTCTAATAATTTTGCAGAAAATCCTTCGTGTAGCTGACATACAGAAATCCTGTAAACTTATTTTAACTCCAAAAAACGTTAAGTAAAAATTTTAAACGGATTAATTTTGTGTTAAAATGAAGTTCGGGTTTATTAGTCAGCGAAATTCCTCTCTTCCTTCAGGAAGCTTGGAATTTAAAATTTTGGACAACTTGATATTTCAATGGCTGAAAGGAATTAGTATGAAATAAATCGAGTTAGTCCTTCGAATAGCTGCTACATAAACTTCCGTGAAAAATGTGTCCATTCATTTTTCAAAAGGCACTATAATTTATCAAATTCTCCAGCTAGGAATTCATAATTTTCTTCACACAAAAGTTGCATTACTCTAGATAGAATCTGAGAGTATTATTAGTTTAATCTAGCCCAAAAGTTTGTAACGCATAGAACCGACCCTCGGACGAAAAAAAGTTATATATTATTCTTTGTTTATTTGTTACAAAAAACTTCAAATTCGCTTGTCGTCCGTCCATCCGTCTGTCTGTCTGTCCGTGCACACGATAACTCAAGAACGCCTTGACCTAGGATCTTGAACTTTTGAATCTGGATGTTTGATCGAATTTGTAAGGCTAAGTTTGTTAATGGACAAAATCGTCTTACTCCTTCGGGAGTGCCATACGAAAAGTCCTTAAAACAGGTATTCAAGAATATTGTCCAATAACTTCGAAACGCCTTAAGCCACCACTTTAAAATTTTGTACACATTGGTTTTACAATACTTTCAGTTTAAGGTATGAATAGGAAAAAGTGCCCATGAGTCCTTCGAATAGCTGTCGTACAAAAATCCTGTAAAAATAGCCTCACTCAATTCAAGAAACTCGCTATAACTGAAGAAATCGCTCAACAAATAAGTTGAAATTTTTAGAAATTAAAGATTAGATTTGAGGAAAAATGAAGTTTGAGTTCATTCAGTTAATAAAATTCCTTTACTCCTTTGAGTAGCTCCCATACAAAAACTCTATAAAATACGTAATCAAAAAGGGCTAATTATCTATAACTATACCCTGATTTGAGTTTAATTTTAGCGTCATTACTAAGAACTAAAGAAAGTCGAGGCTTGAAAGAAGTGAACAATCGTTTTACAGTGAATGGCAAAAATAGATGCAACAACATTTGGTTTACAAAATGTATGATAATTTTCTCAACTTTTAACGATGGTCAAATTCAGGGGGACAAGCGCCCGCTCTTGGCCCCCCCATATGGGCGCCCATGTCTGCGCATGAATTTGCATTACTTAAGCCTGTACTGAAAAGGAGTCTATGACAAAAAATCAGTCGTGCCTTTCACAACTCATATTCAAACAAATTGGAGTTCCATACATATTCATTGCATTAGTCACTGATATCATATTATTGATGCACGCTCTTCATTGCTACAATGTACATATCCATGAATAAATTAATGACATCATTATTAATAATCAATGGCACAACAGCCCAAATTGGGCCTAGGCCTTGAAGCAATGCTAGAGTTACTTCATCATTAGACCTACGGAACAGTAGGAGGTGAAGTGATCAGCCACACGCTCGTCTGTGATTATTAACCCGATTTTAACTCAGGTACTCATTTACAGCTGAGTGAACTGGTAGTCCGGCACCCAATCCCATTCCCGAAAATTACTTGTCGCCAAGCAGATTCGAACCTGGTACCAGGTGCACCAAAGGCAAGTGCTCTAGCCACTAAGTCACCCAGACTACGACATCATTATTATAGGAATGTATTCATTATATTAAAGACCGTGTTCATAGTACCAACGGACGCAGTAAATCTTGTTCATAACTCTATTGAAATATTCATTGATATGATAACCAACATTTTTTTTGTATGAATGTAATCAATATAGTTATGAACGTGTTTATAGTGTCGATTAATCCAGTAATTGTTTTTACGAAAACAAATAAATAATATTTGTTGTAAGAATAAATTACTCCTTGTATTAATGAACATAACCATTTTTCTTTTAAAAGTATATTTCCAATAGACATTATTACTTTCACTTTTATTATTCATTTAAACCTACTTAAGTATATTATAAATTTCAATTAGCTATTTTAATTTAAGTTTAGGTTTTTCAAAAATGGGAATTTTCGACTTCCAGATTTTCCCTGCCTTGCCTATGCACAGCATTTTGCGATTTATGCAAAATAATCGCACAACATCCCATTTCATGTCAAAATGAAGATTGGTCAAAATGTATAACAATTCGATTAAGCAAAAACAAAAAAAATTTAATCATTTCTGGATTTTTCCTTTTTTTTAATTTTTGCCTTTTTTTTAATTTTAGATTTTCCGATTTTTGACTTTTTTTGTATTTGGTCCCGATCTCCTTTCAATAGTAATGTTCAAATTGTTATGGCTGCATTTTGCAATTTAAATGACGTTATTAAAGAGAACTATTTACCTTACCTAAATGTCTTCTCATAATCGAAGGGTAGATGTCATGCTTTCCGTATAGGATGAGTAAAGGAAGATCTGAATAATTTATAAATTTATTTTCATGCCTTTGTCTGTAATAAGAAATATATATTTTTGTACAGGTTTTCTCCTTTCTTATATTCGAAATGATTAAATTCATATCAACATGTTATCGAAATATCTTTAGATATTAGATATCGAAACATCTGCTACAAACAACTTTCCATAAAGTAGCATCACATTAAATTATATTAAAAACTCATCATACCGCCAACACTTCACTAATTCTAACGTGCATTAGAACCATAAAAAGCAGACCTTTATTGATTCGGAGGGTTTCGAAATCAATAAAAATAAATTTTACGAGACCTCAAAATTAGATCATATGGCGCTTCAAATTAGACAACAGAAAAAATTCGCCCTAAATTTACCAAAAATTATGTTCCCATTTCCACATTTATTCATTTTTTGATTAAAAATTATTTCGAGACATAAGCCGACGGCTGACATGTGTTTACATAGAGGTCCCCCTGAACTCACACCAGTTAGCTGGGCTTGGACATGGCAGTTGATTGTCATATAATCGCTCTTACGAGACTCTGTCAACGCGGTGTACTTAATTTACCGCCTATTTGGACAACAAATTAGCCCACACATGACTTGGCCGAAAGCAATACGGAAAAAAATACTTGAGAATGCTTGATCCAAATTGGGAATAAATTGCTCCTACTACAGAGGCACAACCGAAATTTTTTAAATATTCGATAAAACCGGAAATATAAAACTATACTCGTACGTAAAATATCATATTTCATTATGTCATATTAAAATTCGCTTAAGACCATCAGGACGCATTGAACGAGCCAAGTGGGGCATAAAATATCCCACAAAAGATGACAAAATTGAAAACTAATATTTGTCAAAAGGAACCTCCTGAGGGCTGAGGTTATGTCCTATTTGTAAGGCTCATAATCATTATGAACAGAATTTCTAAGGTACTATCCTTACTGTAAAGAAATTTATACCTTAAGAGATGTCACCGCATGAATAACTCCGCACAAAGGTACTTTATGATGAACTAGTACAGACCCTCCATATCTCAACGTAAGGACATCAGGAAAAAAAAATTGTCAACCGACTGAACAATGCTCTGTTTGACATGTCTTAAGATGACGCCGAAAAAAAAGGAAGTTCAGTCAGGACTATCATCGGCGGCCTCGAAATCCACGTATGGATAATAACAACGAAATTACATGCTCTTGATTTTCGTCAAGCAAACACTTGAAAGATGTTTTTTTTTTGAAAAACGAAGACGACGAAGAATGAAAGGATCAACGATGAAAATTTGTCATACTTTAAGAAAGACGATCTTTTGTACAGGCAAGGATCCTTTGTGTAAGCAAATTGCTACGTAATTGTGTTGATTAGCTGAACAATGAATTATTATCTTGATCTATGTTACAAGGTACAAGGTACTCGAGACTGGTAGTTTGAAAATAATATGTTACTTTTGCAGTTGCTCCCTTGAATAACAGTGTCAATTCCTTCAAATCAAAAAAATTTTTAGTAATCTTAAATAGAGTGGCGAATTTATCAAACCACCCAGTTCTTCCCTTAGAAAAGCGTTTAATGGCACTCGGAATTCTTAGCACTTTCAATTGTTATTATGAACAATGAAACATTAATACTGTAAATTTTGGGGATTACATGATGTGCTAAAAAAACATTATATTATAATGAAACATTAATACTGTAAATTTTGGGGATTACATGATGTGCTAAAAAAATATAGACATTGAATTTTTCGTTTAAAAAAGACTGAAACAAAAATAAAACATCAACTAATATGAGTCGTTTAAATTCATTAAAAATGTTTTTTAGACGAATACGTGTCCGTTTAAATAAATATAAAGGCACACTCCCGACCGATTTTTGTACCGTTTTGAAGATACGCGTATTTTAAGAATGTTTTTACCTTCTTAACAATAATTATGCAAGGAAACGTTAAAAAGGAAATGTCTGAAGCTGAAAAAAATTTTAGCTAGAATTTTATCTGTACACTTGATGTAACTGGTCGCATGTCACAGTTAGATAAAATGTTGCAATCGAGAAAATTTCCCAATGTTTTATTTCTTAACTACAAGAGCATATACGAATCTTTAAAATGTTGTAAGTCCTGAAATACGGCCATTTCGGATTAAATAGGAAAAAATTTCTAAGGAAATACACAATAAGTTAGTGTAAATTTAATAAATTTGTTTATGAAACAAAAAAACAACGACTGATGAAAGAAAGAACATGATTATGTACTGGAATTCTTAAGTATCAATAATTTGTCATATGACTTTGTTGAAAGAAAATTCAAGTGAGTTTAGAAAATGCGGTATGTTTTTCAATTCGAAATAAAATCATTAATAATTCATATAAGTCTTCAAATCGAATTCACCTAAGACTCAAAATTAATTTTCATTCTGTACGTATTGCACATTTAATTACTAAACTTTAACGTTAATCACAAAGAGTATACACGCCTTATGTATTATACCTATACATTTGGTTTTATAAAGATTAGGTGAATCATATTTTAATCGTAATAAAGATTCATAAGTGAATAGGAACGTGTAGTCAATTTCGAGTTGAGAGTGAATTCAGTTTCGAAGAGTTAATTCGCTTTCGTGATTAATTTTCAAATCATTTTCGATTATAAAATGTTTACTTCGCTTTTTTGTTTTAATAAACGTTCGTGTGAGTGATATAAAAAAGTGCCTTTAATTTGTAGAAATCCCTTTACTTTCGACAAATGCGTAATTTTCGAAATAAAGTTTTCCCCAAATTTAGTGATTCTAAATTGAACGGATTCCAGTGTATATGTAATATTATGAGTTAATAAATGTATACAGTAGCGTAGTCAGAAATTTCGTACTGGTGATATTTAATAATTAGCTAAATTCTTTAAAGTGCTAAACGGTCGACTAGTAAATATCGACTGTCAATAAAATCGGCGGTATCTTCAAAATAGAGTTGCAATCAAAGACGTTATCTACAGAGCATTAGCGGCTCGTAACTACTTTTCATTGCTGTTCACATTTGAAGATCTATTTTAAATTTTCGGCTTGCTTTTAAATTCTAATGATTCCATCATCATGTCAATACTTGCGAACTTAATAGAGGCTCCATATTTTTACAGAAATTATCATAGAAATATAAATCCAAGAAATGACTATAATATTTAAATTTAATGGTTCACCGGTCGGCATGTTAACATTTGTATTAGTTGTTTTCGATAAAAGTTTTCTCGATTAAGATAAATTTGCGTAAAAAATAAGCAATGATTTTTATGAAAAATTTATTCAAATTACAACTTGAATATTAATTCAATAATGTGACAAAAAAATTATGAAAATAAATTGAAATTCCTTTTAATAAAAATTATAGAATATTTCACTGTTGAAAAAAGGAAATATGGTAAAGAACCTTTTTGCACGTCCTCACATCAATGGAAAACTGCTTTTATTACTTCTGTAGTAAATCTACATATACATACTTAGTTTCAACTTTCCAGCATATGCCATTCTTAAAATACAAAAAACCAACCAACCAACGCACTTTGTTACCTCTACACTCAAAGAAAAAGTGTGATTATGGCCACCAATTTTTTTTTGCGAACCTTACTATGATTGAGGTTATAGCTGCCACAACCATGTTAAAACATGTAACACAGTTGTACTAACTGAATGTATGCTTGTAATAACTATAGGTCTATAGCAACAATTTTACAACTTAGTTTCTAAAACTATGGTGTTTGTTTTTAAGAAACATACAATGTTTGTCTCAAACAAAATTATGGTTGTGGAAACCTAGGTGTGTGATTCATGCAACCTTCTTTTTTAATAGAACGGTTACGCCAATCATAAACATCATGTGACATGGTTACTTGAAACATAGTTAAGTTTTTAGAAAACATGCTATGTTTGGCTCAATCAAAATTGCGGTTTTGGAAACCTAGGTATGTGATTCACGCAACCTTCTTATTTATTAGAACAGGTACGCCAATCATAAACATCATGTGACAGGTTTCCTAGAAATATATAATGAAGGTATAAAAATTATCAGAGATGTGAATTTTCAAAGAGGACTCGGACACCATTTTTGAGCAAACTATAACATACTTTCACAGACTATAACTAACAAAAAATATAAGATAGACACAAAAAATTGAATTTCAATTATTTTTTTCACTAGTTCTTAAAGTACAAACAATTTCAAAAGAATCGGAGATGGTAAGGTCATAACTTTGGCGATTCTTGATGGAATGACCCAAATATGAACTTACATGATTGTACTTACCATATTTTAACAAATTCTAATGTCGCACTGATCATATTCATGCTTATCACAATCACAGTATGGTTACGGCAATCATAATGTCAGCTAACATGATTGTACTGACCATCTCTAATCAAATGCTATAGTTGCACTGAGCGTTCAAAGTTATGTCAATTATAGTATGGTTGCGACAATCATATCTAATATCTGTGGCCACAGGGAATAAGTAGGTAAGTCTAAAAACGAAACTATTCAGGGCAGCACTTTTTTGCTACTATTGAACTATTCCTGTAAATCCAGTTTTTGTGAAAAATTAAATTTGTTGACTGCTCAGTGATCAAATAACATATAACAATAACTTTTTCACAGTACGTGTAAGCCTTGGGAGATGGCCACAGCACACTTATCCCATTTTACTATTTTTCGACTTACCAAGTTATTCCCTGTGACCACAGATATCTTACCTTAAATGATTGCACACACCATATCTGGTATGGTTGTGGGAATTATTTTATCAAATTTCATGGTTCTACTGATCATAGAATACCTATTGTTGTTGTGTTTTTAATATACTTTTACATCATGTAACGAAAATGATTGGTACAACAATATTAAATTTCAGTACGGATATCTGTTTAATGCAACCATACTATGTTTTTACGAATTATATGCTATAGCTAGGAGCATCATATCCATGATCATTCGAAACATATCTGTTTTACAATAGTTAGAAGAACTTTAATATAGTAATACAACCTTGGAATAAACATAGTTTTTCTTTGAGTGTATCGAAAATTAATTTTTTTTTGTCTAGGATGCCTCTAGGGTGGCTCTATATAGCACTCAATCTTAGCTTTCTACCCTTTGACGTTTTCGAAAAAAGATCCAAATTTTTTGCTTTCCACCCCGTCCCACCATCACCCGTACACCACCACCCCAAAAATTGTTTCTCTACTAGAGGACTACTGGAACTAACTCCATATCTGGTACGGTTCTATATATACACATTTATATTTTTTAATAATTGTTATCCTCCCACTTCCGTGCTCCAACGTCCCCTCAAAAATGTTATATTCATACTCAAACCAATATTTATCTTTCTGGTACAGTTGGTTCGGAAGATACTGTAATCCAAAATTTCGAAAATTTTTTAAATTTAGCAAAAAAATTAGTATTTTTAATCGATGAAAGTTATAATTTTTAAATCAGTTTTTAAGACAAATATCAAGAAATTTTAAGGTATATTAAAATAATAAAGTAGAATTTACTTTGTGTACATTTCCAAATTCGTGTTATTACTTGTGAAATATCTGTAAAAAAAATTACTTTAATATATCTAATTTATTATTATTAATAGGTACCTGAATTTCTTCCGGGATAATAATTACTGTTCATACTTCTCAAAATTGTGTTAACTCGAAATAGCATCATTTGACAGGTTTTCAATTCGGAATTGCTCTATTAAATTCATAAAAAGAATATCGTTTGAAATCTTATATTTAAGATTCGTACAGTCCACCACTATTCAGTTTATTGAATCGTCCAACCAACGCTTGTTGAGTAAATAAAACATTAACTAGATAATTTATAAGATTACGAAAATTAATACAAAAATTTAATTTATTCAAAGCATAATACAGACATTGAATATCATCGACCCCCAAAAATCCGAAGTGATTGCCTGACAAAAATCAATAAAGCAAAATATCACGTCCATTTAACTTTTATGACTTCTTTTCAAACGATTGAATTTCACATTGAAATTTACGTTGAATGGGGCAGAAGTCAAATGCTGGCCGCATTTTCACCGCATGGGGTCCGGCCTGGGATTTCGGACCAATAACTGTCCGAAATAAATTTAAACGGTGTTGAATTGGACCAAGGCCTTCCTTCGTCTGTCCACTCGAACGGTGTAAGAACTTTTTCCGATAGTTTGACGAGAATTTCGTCATTATAAGAAAACGGAAACCGAAAGGGATGATTATTTGGAACAAACGGATTCGTACGTATCTGTGCTGTCTGCCCTCCCGGTTGCCAACATTGTCGACACCGTTCAGGGGTCGTCGAGTCCTTCGAACCTTTGGCCTTGTTGTGCTTCTTTTCGCCCCCGGTTCCTCTGAACTATTCGAAACCATATGAACCCTTAGCACTGCCGGTTTAGACACTAATGTGAGGGTGGAATGGAGGTAGCCCGCCACTCGGCATGTGTGTAGATTGCGAAATGCTTCTGGTCTGATGTTAGTCTGGTGGCGTTGTTGTAAATTAGGGCAATGTCTTTGCGAGAGCTATTTATGTTGGTTCATCTGCTTTCAAGGGCGGATTGTGAGGGCGAGAATTCGACCGGGATGTTCAACTGAAATAGTGGAAATGATTGAAAAATGGGTTTTTTCTTGACACGTGCACACTTCTGGTATTAACTTTCATTAATTGGAAATCATATAGGATGAAAACGGAAGCGAGATCTGGGCGAAGAGTTTGGAGGATGTGTAGCTGATTTTGAGAGATTTAATGAAGCTAACGCTAAGTAGCTTCCAGCTTTATCAACTACCTTGGTCGTTAAAAAAGGTTCTTTAACAAATTCACGTCATTTCAATAGTCGAACTTATCACCGAATTCACAAATCCACGACACTTCCACTTCGTCGCAAAGCAACAATTGTCATCATTTCGTGGAAATTTTTCGACATCGAGCTTTAAAAGGCGTTTGCACTAAAGTTTTCATGTCCTAAAGACGACTCGTCATCGATTTTCTGTAAGCCTACATAAGCCTTCCTTAGTCGGGAATCGAATTTCTGGCTCACTACAATGTCACAGTATGGGGAGCGAGAGCGTTATTTGTGTAGTTGGTACTGGTTAGTGGGATAGTAGAAGGAAAGGACGAGGGATTTCAGGAGGGGTGTTTCACTATATTAATATTATACCTGTCCTGAGAAGTACTTTGGCCCTTTGTAGTTGACCAGCTTGGTAGATGGACACTCAGTGCTCTTGGATGATTTATGATTTAGGGGTAGAACACAAATATTCCAATACCTACTTCGTTCCCGTTGAATGGAACAACTCCATCTAGTCAAACATAATATTTATAACTCGATCACAAAAGATGGACTAGTCTTGATCATGATCTTGTGGAAAGTGCACTATTAAGACCATACCTACTGTTGGCGAGGAGCAACCCCGACGGACGTTAAGAAGAAATTTTGATTCAAACATTTAACCGCCAAATGGCAATACCAAGTTCCGCCATTTGGGCATTTTCTTTTTTGTAAAGGCCATTTGGGCATTATTATTTCCCTTCGTGATTGGCAGCAAGCAGGGAAATTACAACCTCATTCTCGCCGCCACGACCGAAGAGGGCACACTAAAGTGTAAGTAATCAGCTGATCGCTAGTGCATTTCCATTTTTATATTTTTATATTTTGCCTTGTAACTTATTTGTCAATTTCCAACAATACAGGAAATAAAACTCATTCCATCATTAACGGCAGAGTTATTATTTGTACCCCTTAAGGAGAGGCGGCGGAATCGTCGCAAAATCGTACGAAGCGCGAAAACGATTTGCAACATCTTTTATTTCACTTTATGCGTAAAGTTGAAGGGTCCAGAGGTGCACTAGGAGCATTGGCCGCTGGAGGAGCTAAATTTGAAGGGTCCAGAGGTGCATTAGCCGCTGGAAAAGCAAACGGAAACCGAGAAAAAACCACAGGTGAGTACCTTTGAGAGTGATTTGGGGGTATTATCGGTGGGATAATTGATCGGGAAAGATAAACGTGAAACGGGTCGCGCCGCGAGCAAAAGTGATAACGGGTCGCGCTGCGAGAAAAAGTGATAACGGGTCGCGCCGCGAGGAAAAAGTAATAACGGATCGCGCTGCGAGAAAAAGTGATAGCGGATCACGCTACGGTAAAGAACAGTTATGCCCACCACGCGGGGAGCTACAAGCAGACTGGCGTCCGACGAACAGGACGGGGAGAACGTCACGCAGGACGACCCCAATCTAACGGTGCGCGAACAATCGCCAGAAAACGCGCCAGCAGAGTCGGTAGAAGTAAGGTTAGAACGGATGATGCAGCTAATAATAGATTTACAAGCCGAAGTTAGACGGAGCACCAATCTCGTCCAAGCACCGGAACAACGGGAAATGGTAACGGCTTCTCCGACAAATCAAAGTGAAAGCGCAGCTGAAGCTGAGGTCACGCTGGCGGCGGCCCTGAGTGATTTGAGCCGAACATTGGCCACGTCAAGGCCCGAAGGTGGTCGAAGACTACACGATCTGCCCGAATTTGAAGGGCGTGCCGAAGATTGGCCCATGTTCAAGGAAGCATTCACGATGACAACAGCTGAATACCGCTATAACGAGCGTTCGAACATGATGCGACTTCAGAAAGCGCTGAAGGGGAAGGCGAGGGAAGTCGTCGAGTGTCTGCTTGTGCATAGCAGAAACGTCGAACGAGTGATGGAAACGCTACAAGAGCGCTTTGGGAGGCCAGAACAACTGGTAAAGAGCCAATTAACACGAATTCGGAGCTTTCCGTCGATAGCAGAAAATCGTATTGAGCAGTTGGTGCCATATGCGACGAAAGTGCAGAATCTAACCTCATTTCTGGAAGCGGCAAATTGCGACCACCATCTGTCAAATCCCACCCTAATGGAAGAGCTTATGATGAAGCTGCCAATACAAAGGAGATTGGACTGGGCCAGACACGCGATCACCATACAACCAAGGGCGACCATACGACACTTCAGCGATTGGTTGCAGGAGTTGTCGCGTGTAGTAGTCAGTGCCTGCGTGAACATCAACGAGCCGCCTCGACCAGCTGACAGCAGAGGTGACGGACGGACAAGATTCTTCCATTCTAATGAAGTTGGAAATCGTGAAGGTAGCTGCGCACTGTGCTCGAAGGAACACGGGATAAGTGATTGTAGACGCTTTCTGGAAATGAACTACGGGCAGAAGTGGCGATGTGCTCGTCGACGCAAATTGTGCTTCAATTGTCTAGGAAGCGGACACAGAAGCGATGGTTGCAGTTTGCAGCACAAGTGCGGAACAACAAATTGCAGTAAGAAAATACACCAACTGTTGCACGAAAGTCAAGTCAGAAACGAAGGTCAGCAACAGGAACAGCGGCAAGAACAACAACAAGTTTTCTCGAATACCTTGAAGCAACCTTCCAACCAGAAGCTGCTGTTCAAGATATTACCAGTAACCGTATATGCAAATGGAATTCACGAGAAATGTTACGCGTTCTTCGACGAAGGTTCGTCAACGTCATTGATGAGCGAAGGTTTGGCGAAACGTCTTGGGCTAAAAGGCCTTAAGGAAGACTTAACGCTACAGTGGTTTGGAAATAGAACAGTCACGGAGCCGTCAAATCGTGTCGACGTGAAAATTTCGGGAGTTTGGAAAAATAGCAAGAAGTTTGACTTGCGAAACGTCAGAACAATTAATAACCTCCAGCTGCCGACGCAGACACTTGATCTACGAGAAATCCAGTCAAAATACCGCCATATGAAGAAGTTGCCGATTCACGAGTACAGTCGGGCTACGCCGGAGCTGTTGATAGGGCTTGACAATGCCCATTTAGGAATATCGCGAAGAGTTGTAGCCAATGGATGCGAAGGACCCGTGGTAGTAATGACCAAACTTGGCTGGGTAGTCTTCGGAGGCCGCAGCGATGGCAGTGATAGTTCAACCGCGCCTGCATTCTTTGCTCAAGTTCACTGCGCGAAAGAAGACGATACGCTGGAGCAGCTATTCAAAGAATTTATCGCCGATGACAATTTGGGAGTTCGTGTCACTGAGCGATCTATCGAGCCGAAAGAAATTTTACGTGCGAAACAGATCCTGGAGGAAACCACAGTACGCGTAGGAGCGCAGTTCGAGACAGGACTATTGTGGAAGAGCCAAGACGTAGCCCTACCCAACAGCCGTGCGATGGCTACTAAGAGATTTCTGTCGCTAGAAAAGAAGTTCAGGCACGATGAAAATCTTCGGGTCGAATATACGCGCATCATGGAGGATCATGTCAAGAAAGGTTATACGCGGAAATTAAGCCAAGAAGAAGCAGCGAATGAGGAACAGCGCACTTGGTACCTTCCTCATTTCGGAGTGCGTAATCCTAACAAACCAAACAAATTGCGACTTGTATTCGATGCAGCGGCGGAGGTTAATGGCACGTCGTTAAATTCGTCCTTGATCAGCGGAACAGGTCACTGTCAGCCTTTAAACACAGTCTTGATGAAGTTCCGGCAGCGACCAGTAGGAGTGTCAGCCGATATAGTCGAAATGTTCCATCAGGTAAAAATCATACAGAGGGATCAAGCGGCTCAACGATTTGTATGGCGAGCAGACCCAAATGACCCGATTGAGGTGTATGTCATGACTGTCATGACTTTTGGTGCTACGTGTTCGCCGTGTTCCGCCGAATACGTGAAAAATCGGAACGCACGAGACTTTTACCAGAGGTATCCCGAAGCAGTGGACGCTATAGTGAACAACCATTACGTGGACGACTTGGTACATTGTTTCGCTGATGAACTGGAAGCTGCACGAATCACTGAAGAGATAATATGGATCCATAACCAGGGAGGTTTTGATTTAAAAAGAATCGTCTCGAATTCCAAGGCAGTTAATGAAAAATTTAGTGAAGGGAAAGCTGATTTCATCGTGAACCTAGAAGGGAGTAACGTGGAGCACAATCAAAAAGTTCTCGGAATGCATTGGAACACCGAGAAAGACACCTTGGGTTTCGTTCTGTCATTTGGAAAGGTGGATCCTGCGTTGTTGAATGGACAAAGGAGACCCACTAAGCGAGAGATACTTCGAATTATGATGTCAGTATTCGATCCGTTTGGCTTGGCCGCGGAGTACTCACTGGTGCCAAAGCTATTGATGCAGTCGTTTTGGCGAAGGCAAGTGGGCTAGGACGATATCATTCCTGAGGACTCGTACCAAATGTGGACGAAATGGATGAATATGTTGGATGATATAAAGATTTTGAGCGTCTCCCGTTGCTATGGAGACGAATTTATGACGAAACCTGTGGAATTACACGTGTTTGCCGATGCAAGCGAGACAGCTTACGCTGCGGCAGCCTACTGGAGAATATCTGGAGATGCAGAAGTGTCTACAACGTTCGCAATTGGAAAGACAAGGTGCGCGCCTATGAAACTAACGTCGGTTCCGCGTTTGGAACTGCAGGCGGCAGTACTAGCTACGCGCTTGCGCCAAATCGCACTATCTTGCCACGACGTAAGGCCTATAAGGGTGTACATGTGGAGCGATTCGAAGACAGTCTTATCCTGGATAAGATCGGATCATAGACGCTATAAACCCTACGTGGCACATCGAGTAAACGAGATCTTGGAAGGCAGTAAGGAGATAGAATGGAGATGGCTTCCAAGTAGCCTCAATCCGGCTGACTTCGGAACGCGTGTGAAGAATGGCAAGCGAAGGTCATTTTGGGTGAGTGGACCCGAATTTCTTCTGAAGGACGAGTCAGAATGGCCGCGAGCGGAGTCCTGTATCGACACGGAAACAAATGAAGAGCTGCGCCCCAAATTTACTCTCCTTTTAATGAAGGCCGATGGTGAATTTTTTCAAAGATTCTCATCCTTTACACGGTTAAGAAGAATTGTAGCCTGGATACTACGCTTTCGCGACAACTGTTCACTAAGGGTAAACGAAAGAAGGCGCGCGGGTCTCAATATGGCAGAGATTCGGAGATCAGAAAGAGTGATCTGCCGAAGCGTTCAGATGGTGGCATATGCCGATGAATATAGCTCGCTGAAGAAAAACGGAAGGGTGAGCCCTAGCAGCGATTTGCGGAGGCTAACGCCTTATATGGATGAGCACGGTGTGATACGTTTGGACGGTCGTATAAATGAAGCTAAGGCGATTGGGCCCTTGATGCGTAGGCCAATCATTCTCCCGAAAAATCACCACGTAACGGACCTAATCGTGAATAGTTATCACCGAATTTGGAAGCACCAAAACGAGGGAACGATTATAGCTGAGATTCGACGGAGCTATTGGATTCCGAATATAAGAGTGGCGGTTCGTAGAGTAGCCAAGAGGTGTCAGGTGTGTAAAAACGAGAAGGCCAAACCAGCTACGCCGCTTATGGGTCAATTGCCTGAAGATAGGCTAACTCCGTACGTTAGACCTTTCACGTACGTCGGATTAGATTACATGGGCCCGTTCTCGATTGTGATTGGACGTCGCAAGGAAAAGCGATGGATTGCGCTTTTCACATGCTTAACAACGCGGGCAATACATCTGGAAATCGCGAGGGACCTCTCCACGGATACATGTTTGATGTGTATACGTAATTTCAAAAGCAGACGCGGAACTCCTGTACGCATCAGATCCGACAATGCGACAAATTTTGTGGGAGCCGATCGAGAGTTAAAGCGACAGACGATCGAATTTGATCATGGCCGGATTGCAGACGTCCTCGCGGACAGCAAGATCGAGTGGCTATTTAACTGCCCTTTAAACCCCCATGCAGGTGGGTGCTGGGAGCGCTTGGTGCGCAGCGTGAAACGCGCGATGGGACACGCATTGTTGAAGGAAAGCCTGCAAGAGCATAGCTTGTACAGCATGATGTGTGAAGCCGAAAACCTGGTAAACTCGCGTCCGTTGACTCACATCCCCATAGACACGCCCACCGATGAACCTTTAACCCCTAATCATTTTCTCTTAGGTACAGCTAACTCAGATCAGACGCCTCATCCTCACAATGAAGACCTGCGCGTAACAAGGAAGCAGTGGCGAAAGGTGCAGCAAATTTCGCACAGTTTCTGGAAGAAATGGATTTCGGAGTACCTACCGGATTTATGCCGAAGAACCAAATGGTATCAACCCGTGAAACCACTCGCCGCCGGCGACACCGTGTTGATATGCGACAACAGCGTGCACCGCTCCAGGTGGCCAATGGGCAGAGTGCTCCGAGTATTCACAAGCAAGGACGAGCAGGTTAGAGCAGCGGAGGTGCAGACCAAAACAGGCGTCTTGAGACGCCCAGCATGCTTACTGGCCAGATTGGATATTGGTGAATCAGACGCGGACTAGATTCACGGGGGCCGGGATGTTGGCGAGGAGCAACCCCGACGGACGTTAAGAAGAAATTTTGATTCAAACATTTAACCGCCAAATGGCAATACCAAGTTCCGCCATTTGGGCATTTTCTTTTTTGTAAAGGCCATTTGGGCATTATTATTTCCCTTCGTGATTGGCAGCAAGCAGGGAAATTACAACCTCATTCTCGCCGCCACGACCGAAGAGGGCACACTAAAGTGTAAGTAATCAGCTGATCGCTAGTGCATTTCCATTTTTATATTTTTATATTTTGCCTTGTAACTTATTTGTCAATTTCCAACAATACAGGAAATAAAACTCATTCCATCATTAACGGCAGAGTTATTATTTGTACCCCTTAAGGAGAGGCGGCGGAATCGTCGCAAAATCGTACGAAGCGCGAAAACGATTTGCAACACCTACGTTACCGTTCCCAAACCCAATCTAGAGTGTGTATGATTCCAAGCTGTAGCGTAACCAGAAATTTCTGAGGTTGGGGGGTGTTATTTGTTTTCTTGCGGCCGTCGAATGTGTTCCAAACGGTGAGGAACAGAGACCCCGTTTCCCCAAAAACTGCACAACTGCTTATGCGGCTTTAAGCGCAGAAATTTCTCTATACACTAAAAAATAGTGTCAATATTAATGAACGGCTCTCATTAACCCATTAGTGCACAAAGTTTATTAAGCACAATATCCGTTTAAACGGAGTTTGTGCAGTAATGGGTTAAACGAAATTCTTCAGATTAATGAAAAAATTTTTGGAACAATGAAGAAAATCATCAAATATTATGCGTGATATATGAACAGTGTATTAATACTATGAACCTCTTATATTTAATAATATAATATTCACATGACTTTATATATGAGAAAAGCGAGCACATACTCTCAGAAAACAACAATTATTTTGATGCATATCTTCATTATATTGATTAAGAAGTTTATACACGAAAGGCATATATAGTATTAGCAAAGTATATTGACTCTATTCATTGTATTAAATATAAAATTCATAGCATTAACTCGCTCATTTCCACTACAATTTTTTTTTATCTTTTCTTCAAATTTTCGAGTAACAGCAACCTGTTTTACATACTATGGATGAATCCTTGCATCAAAAACAAGAATTTCTTACACATTTTCAGATCGTCGATATGAAGAAATTTTAACCCTAAACTAAAGCTAGTATTACACTGTTTGACAAAGCGGTCAAATTGCAGTAATAAGCAATGCGAAAAAGCGAATTTGACCGAGCTGATACTGTGAGATTAATTTGTATTCGCTATTTCGCATTGCTTATTACTCCAATTTGACCACTTGGTCAAACAGTGTAATACTAGCTTAACCTAAGTGAAAAAAATAAAAAGAAAACAAAAATACTAATTGTTAATGAACATCGCCAACTGTACATATTTTAAAATCTTGAAAACCCATTTACACGCCCTGGAGAAATTTCTTTAATGAAAAAATTTAATTTGAAAAATTTGCCGATGTCTGTAATATCAAAAGTTTTAATTTATTTTGCAATATTAACATTTTTCACGAATGGAAAAGTGAACAACATGCGCAGAAAACACAAAATAAAGTTATTGGATTACAAAGCTTGCATTCTTAGCAAGTAATTTGAAAAAAAAAATCTTTTCCAATTCATGATCTCTCTCCTTTTTGATACTCTCAAATGCTCTCCATCTTGACCGACCTGTACCACAGCCTGAATCCCCCCTTTCTATTAATTTTGTCTAGTTTTAATCACAAAAAATTCAGCTCTTTGCAAAGTACGTTCCTGAGCTATCGCTTGGTCGGAAAAACACATGCACCCATTTTTTAAAGGACTTTCGTATGTTAGCTACTCGAGGGAATACGTTAGTTTTTGTTCCTGTTCTATTGAATATTAAAGACATAGTGAACATTTTTGTAATTCCTGGTTGTGTGTTCTCTGTCAATTGTTTCAGAATTTTTATTGGAGACTACTTATTGGAGTTGGGTAATTTCATCCACTAACGAATTAAAGTAAAATTTCTACTTCTCTGTATTTATCTCCTAAGCAGTGGCTGCTCGTCACGTATTTTTTAATGTTCATGATTATGTCTGCCTCATCTGGTCTAAAAGGAGTTAGCCGCCACTGCTTCTAAGTGCATATTCAATGAAAGTTTAATTTTTTTTTATGTTCAGCTACGGTGATATTGTATACGTGCGACAAAAAAGATTTATTGATTCTCGATTTAAAAAAATCCATTTTCTATTGCATACTATTCGTCATATAACAATTCCCAAAACCGCAACCTCCCTTTTAAGCCATATTCTGACCCTTCTCTACAAAATATTGTATGGGCTCCCGTGAACTCTAAACTCTAAGGCATGACTCGTTCTTCAATCAAAAAGGTTTGTCATATTAGTTATCGATATGACATATTGTTGTCATATTGATGAAAAATCTTTACGTTATTATCACATATCATGCTAAAGTCCTTATCAATCTGAATACGAAAATTAATAAACATTAAGTTCAAAAAATTTGGTAACACAAAGCCCTACTCTTTCTAACATTTACACGTCGGACTTCCCCCGATCAACAGAATGCGAAATTGCTATGTTTGCCGACGTTATATTCCAGCTCAGGTGATCCAAATGAAATTATAAATAATCTGCAATCACAACTCCAATAAATTTCACAATATTATAATAAGTGGAAAATCAAAATAAATGCAAGCAAGACATAAGCTCTTTTTTTCACTAGGAAAAGGACCTCGCGTTTTCTTCCAAATCCGATAATAAATGTTCTAGGTAGTACAATCTGGTGGGCAAAAAATATCAAAAACTTAGGTCTAATTTTAGATGGCAAACTAACATTTAATGAACATGCTACAGATTCTGTTTCGAAACTATCAAAATACATTCGGATGTTATATGCCTTAATAAATAGAAAATCAAAACTTTCTCAGAAAAATAAATTGTTAATACAGTGGATCCCGCTTATTGTAATCGCGGATAATGTTATAAGCCGCATTTTGTTATCAAAACAGTTGGGTTCCATTTTCCACAAACAGAATTCATCGCTTATTTTTTTCTTCGTTTATTGTTATCACCCGGTTATTGTTACTGTTTTTGGCTGGTCCGAAAGTGATTACAATAAGCGACATCCGCTGTACTTAAAACCGTGATGCAGCCTGCACTTTGCTCTGGGCAGCTATTTGGAAAAATTGTGCAACGATTCACAAAAGAAAAATGCAAATTGTTCAAAACAAATGCTTAAAAATAATACTCGACAAACCTTGGTATTTTTCTACACAAGAATTGCACCAAATAGGAAACTGCAAAACAGTAGTTCTTATGGCAAACCAATTAACGAAATCATTCACAAATAATTGGCTCCGCTCGGATAACCCACTAGTTATGTCGCTATGTCATTAAAAATAATATTGAAAATTGGGAGCTTAGCTTTGGATTTAGTTAGCTCTAGAGTAAGTTAACTTCAGGATTAGGTTAGGATTATATAAAGAGGCAGAGCCGGATTTCCCATAGGATTAAAAGGTTCTGTAGCACAGGGCCCCCAAATTTTAAGGGGCCCCCAACAAATTTCACTGGGGCCCGAAATTTTCATATATTCAATACAATAGAATTAAATCCTGTTGAGTTGCCGCTGGGCGAGATTTGTATTCCCTGCTGGGCGTTGCGAGTGCGTTCAGAAGTCAGCACTTCGCAGACATTTGGACGCACCCGCAAATGCCGCTAATCTAACACCGGACGCGGGAGCATTGGCGGATACAGGGGGGGGGGCGGAGGGGGCGACCGCCCCCCCCCCCCCCCCAAGACCAATTCCGAATTTTCTAAACATACATACTTCAACCGTTCTCCGATTTTTTTACTCCAGTGCAATGTGGACTGTAATTAGCTTTTACTGTAGTTCTACTGTGCAATGCAAAGCACAGAACAGAACCATGATGGTGGATTTACCATACGCTCAACGTTTGAGTCGCGCCTCTATCCCCACCATAAAATCAACCAATCAGATGGCTCGTGCAGTCGCAAGAGTCTAACATTCTTCATCTTTTTCTCCGACGCACGTTTCCATATGTGTACATACATGCAATGAGCTGTGGTACCCAACAATTCGCAGCTCATCGTATTTCTGTCGTTTCGCACTTATTGGCAAGTTGCGCCGCAAAGGCATGTTGAGTGTAAATTGCTTTCAACACTGCAAAGAGCACAGCCGACGAAAACCGGTTTGCAATGGCCTGAGGCGAGCCTCAAGGGTGAGTGTAAACGCACTATGATAAAAAGACTACAAGACAACATATTGCGCAGGGAATAGGGTCATTCCATCAAGAACCGCCAAGAATGACGAAATTTGTGACCTTACCATCTCCGATTCTTTTGAAAATTTATACTTTTATACTTTATGCTTTATACTTTAAGAACTAGTGAAAAAAATAATTGAAATTAAACTTTTTGTTTCTATCTCATTTTTTTTGTTAATTATAGTATGTTAAAGTTTTCGCAAAAATGGTGTCCGAGTCCTCTTTGAAAATTCATATCTCTGGTAATTTTTATCCTGGAAAAATAAAATATGGCTTATTTTCAAGGAAAGGTTGTCGCAATAAAAATTATCCTTGAAATTTTTTTCAAGGATAATGATTTTGCTTTTTATCCTTGAATATCTCAAAACGGTTTTTTTTGTATTTTGTAGGTTATACTGTTTTTTAAAACATACCAAAAAATTAACTTGGAATCTCAATGGGATCGGGGTCAAAAAAATCGAAGAACATTATAGTCGTTCTCAATTATTTTATAGAAAAAGGGTCATTTAATCAAGAATCGCCAAAAGTGTGACCTTATCATCGCCGATTCTTTTGAAAATTTGTGTACTCGAAGAATTAATGAAAAAAAAATATGATTTCAATTTTTTGCTTCTATCTCATTTTTTTTGTTAGTTATAGTATGTTAAATATTTCCCAAAAAAGATGTCCGAGTCCTCTTTGAAAATTCATATCTCTGGTAATTTTTATCCTTGAATAATAAAGTTGGACTTATTTTAAAGATTATTGTTGTTTTTGTTAGTTAAAAAATGAGATAGAAACAAAAACTTGAATTTCAATTATTTTTTTCACTAGTTCTTCAATTACAAACATTTTCAAAAGAATCGGAGATGGTAAGGTCACAACTTTGGCGATTCTTGATGGAATGACCCATAATAAGATGAAAACAATATGATCCCGTTTTTGCTAAGTGCAGTCTATGTAGCTAAATTCACACAGAACTTGATCAAACAAAATAGCCAAATCAAAAAAATGTTCGCCCCCCCCAACAGCAAAGTCTGGATCCGCCACTGCGCGGGAGGACCGTTAGGTGATACAAGCCGGCTTGGGTTTTTGAGATTATGACAACTCTTAGTAATTTGGCGTGTGATTGATCCCAAAATCAGACAACCAAAAATGAATCAAATGACATTCTGAATAAAATGAAAGAATTCGATACTGGTGTCTTGGTTATTTTTTGGAATAAAATTTTAGAACGCTTCCATGCAACTAGCGAATCGCTTCAGAGCGCTGATATTGATTTACTGACTGTATGTCAACTATATATGTAGGTCTTTGTCAGGTTTACTGAATAAATATCGAGATTGTTTTAATAATATAGAGGCCGAAGCAAAGCAACTTGTGGATGATCATCAATATAGAGAATATAATAGAAGAACAAGAAAAAGAGCACGTTTTTTTGATGAAGGCGATGCAATAGAAACGGAATTTTCTGCACGTGAAAAATTTCGCGTAGAAACCTTTCTGTCGATAATCGACTGTCTGTATCAGAAATTAAAGAAGAGAAGCGCAGCGTACAACAGCATTGAAAATTTATTTGGATTTTTAATGAATTATCAATTGCAAAAATTCAAGATAAATGTAAAGCTCTAATAAGTGCATATCACAATGATTTGAAGATTGGTTTCGTTTATGAATTCTTACAATTTTCTGAAATTGTTAAGAACGAAAATATTGCAAAAACTAAGCTCGCACGTATGAGCGAATTACTTGAGGGCGGTAGTTCAATTCTTCGCACGTTTCCAAACGTAAGGATTTCTTGCCGAATATATTTAACTATACCTGCAACAAATTGTGAAGGGGAAAGATCCCTCTCTACTTTAGCAAGGATTAAAAACTATTTGCGTAATACAATTGGCGAAAATCGTTTGAACTCACTTTCTCTAATGTCAATAGAGTTTGACGTACTAAAATCGATTGACTTTGATAAAATAATAAATGAGATCGACAAAAGTAAAGCACGAAATATTCCCATATAAATGAGCATATTACTTTATTATTTTAATAATACAGTATTGTTTTCGATTTTTAAAAAAAAAAAATTTGCAACCCTCAACATTTTTTTTTCACGTTTCATGACGAGTAGACACGAAAAAAGCAATAAAAAATTTCAGTCCGTCTGTCCGCCGTACGCCGTACGCCGTACGCCGTACACCGTACGCCGTACGTCGACCGCTGTACGCAAAATCGTTTGAAGGCTCGTAGCTCCCAAACCCTTTGAACTATTAAATTAAAATTTTTTTTATGAATAGACTGGGTAGGCCCCTTGAAGTGGCCAAATTTGGAGGGGTGGGGTGTGAGGGGGGAGGAGGGGGAAGTGTTTTAGACGGAAAATTTTGGTTTCTAGATCTCAGCAACCGCTTATGCTAGGAGGCTGAAATTTGGAGTTTATATAGAGCTTTAGTAGTGGACCTATTTGCAAAAAAATTGCCGATATAGGTGAAGGGGTTTGGGAGTGGGGGGAAAAATAATGCGTCCGAAACGCAAAAAAGGTGAGATCGACACTTTCTAAAATCCATATCTCCTAAACGGTTAATGTCACAAAATTGAAACTTTATGAATATCTGTAGGTATACTAGGAGAATAGATCGGAAACAAAAATTTGAGTGGGGGCAGTGGCGTACGGGGGTGGGGGGTGAAAAACTTTAGATTACGATATCTTACTAACCAATTGCACTAGATAAATAAAATTTGGTTTCTATATAAAGGTTAACAAATGAAGTTTGCTGGAAGCAAAATTTTTTAAGGGGGCGGTGGAGCATGAAAGTGGAGGGGATAAGAATTTTTCTAAAAAATCAAGTCTCATATCTCAAGAACGGTGTAAGATAGATGCTTCAAATTTTTACCAGAAGTAGGCCTAATAGACCCCTAGTAGAAAACAAAATTTTGGAAGTGTGGGTGTAAAGGGTGAGGGTGGGTGAGGGTGAACAGGAAAAAGTTCCGATTTTAATATCTCGACAACCTATAACGATATAAAGCTGAAACTTCGTATTTAGATAGAGCTATATTAGTAGCATCTTGGAAAAATATAATTTTTTATAGGGGTAGTATGGTACGGGGGTGGGGGGTGTTTTTCCTATCTATAGAACGGCTTATGCTACAAAGCTGAAACTCGGTACGTTTATGTAAATCAACTAGAAAACTAATTTAGATAAAAAAAAATTTCAAATATACATTGGCGTTCGGAGGGGGGGCAAAAAAAATTATCAGTGAAAATGGAATGCATATATTTTCACGGTTTTCGTAATATCTATTAGGTCTTCCCAAATATTGAATTCATTTTTATTCTATGGATTCTTCATATAAATACCTAGATAGTGTTTTCAGGATTTAAAATTCGACCCCTAAGGGGGTGCAAAGGGGGTTGTAAACTTTTTCACGAATTCTACTATATCCACGTCTTATCAGATATTGAATATCTTTTCACTTTCACGTGCTTGCGTAATAATCGCCTAAAACTTGTTTTTAAGTTTTTTCAGCCCCTAAGAGGGTATAAACGGGTTGAACACGTTTTCACGAGTTCCGTCATTTCTTTTAGAAGTGATAAGAAATTGAATTGGTTCCTACTTTCTCGTGCTGTCTTCATATTTATTTATTAACTCCTTTCAGGATTTTTGAACATTCAACCCCCAAGTGGGTGTAAGGAGGTTGCATATCTGGTGATATATCGAATTCATTTTTACTTCCTAAGGTTTCCTATGTAAAAAAGCCAAAAAGTCAATTTCAGTATTTTAGATATTCAATCCAAAAAGGTGTAAGGAGGTTGTATGCTTTTCAAAGTTTCGACATATTTCTTAGGTTCGATGAGATATTAGATCGCTTTTTATTTCCACAGACTTTTTATATAATCGCCTACAAACCCATTTCTCAATTTTTCGATATTCAACCCCCAAGGGTTTGTATATGTTTTCACAATTTTTGCCATTCCTTAGTTCTGATGAGATGTAAAATTGATTATTACGGCCAACCAATTCACGATTTTTCGAATTTCCAGAACCAAGGAGATGTGAAGGGTTTGCTTACGTTTTCAGAATTTTTTCAAAATCCGTCTTGTCTCATGAGATTTCAGGTTGCTTCTTATGAAATCGTCTAAAAACCTGTTTCACAATTTTTTCGAAATTCAAACCCCAAGTGGAAGTAATGGGTTTGTATACGTTTTAACAATTCGACATATCTCTTAATTCTGATAAGGCAACAAATACGTTTTTGCTTCTATGGGCTTTTAGTGTACATAATATACTGAAATTCGAATAGTCTACATGGACTTTTTCAATGTTTAATCGGCTAAAAATCTCTATTTTAAACATTTTTATATTAAGAACAAAATTAATTTTCCATAAGAAATCTAAAAATCTCGAAGCAACTCATGATACACTCCGACTTTTACCGCTCGCGAACTTTGACCCTAAGAATAATAAAGTTTCGCCCAGACTATTGGCAGATTCTTTTTAAAAGGAGCTAAGATGAGTAAGGAATTAAGAAATTGATAAATATTTCAAACTTTTCAAAATTCTTTATCATAGTCTTCACGATTTGAGATCATCTGGTTCAGTTCAAAATCCACTTTTATCATAT
The DNA here is from genome assembly GCA_951812415.1 of Beris morrisii. Classification (NCBI taxonomy): domain Eukaryota; kingdom Metazoa; phylum Arthropoda; class Insecta; order Diptera; family Stratiomyidae; genus Beris; species Beris morrisii. The sequence continues at coordinate 26,761,086 of OX638311.1, forward strand.
AAGGCTGCCCTGATGATACACTTCCCAAAAACTAAGTAAAATCTGTTTTGATCTCCACTTCGAAGAAAAGAAGCAGTGAGCAGTTACCATTCAATCCACCAATGATAGTGAGAGAGAAGGTGATATTTTGATGTTTATTTAAATAAGTTCGGTGCCAGTGAAATAATTGATTATCTTTTGATTTAGATAAATTCAATGGATCCAAAGCTTTCTGAAATTTATAGTGCCAGTACCAGCAACTTGACAATATAAAATACATACCTGGCCTCAATGTTGTTTGTCGGTTAAGTTGCTGGTTTAGGTTTAAACCTAAATCGGCCCTAATTTCCAGAACTACCAGTAACTGAATAAGTCAATCTTTCTAACAAGTTTCCTAAGTTTTATTAACAGCTAAGGCATTTAGAGAAATATAACTTTATGAACTGCTAAAATAGGGTCGAAAGCTGTTATATTTTCTTTCAAAACCTTCGGATGGAGCCTGCAACCGCAGTTGGCGGTTATGTACATATTGTGAAAAATCCTATTATTGATTTGACACGACGTGCTGACAGAGCAGTTCGGTTGAAACACTACTCCCTCTCCAACTTCTTCCCGCACAAAATTGCTGATTTAGGACCGGCGTCCGAAAACGCGAACCATTTTACATCCATATTCTTCGCAACTCCATTCCCATTCCGGACAACTGAAATTAATCGCAGCACCAATCCGACCGATGAAAAGATCCCCGATTTTTTAATAAGCAGAAATATGGCTCCGCCCTCAATCAAAATTTATTTCTTATCTCGCGACGGTCGTCATCGTCGTCTTTCTTTCCAACAGCGTAGTCGAATAGCCCAGCCGCCACATTCGAAAATCAAAGCGACGCAATTCTACGCCTGCTTAGCGTCGCGTCTCGCAGCTTTACCGAAAAGATGAATTATGGGAGCGGCGCGGCGGAATATGACAGCGGCCTGCAGTGCAAGCGGGACAGCGTTGGCGACCAGTTGGTAGCACTCATAAATGCTATTCGCTCCGCCTAACCTTGTCATAATCGCCGCTCGCTGCATGACGGTGACGGAGCACTCGACGAACGATGCGACCGTACCGCGCTAATACATAGCCCGTTCAAAACGCACACTTTCTCGCTCGCTCGTTCGCCTGCTCTCCGGCAGAAACTGAGTTCGTGTGGACCGGTTTGGAGTTAATTTCGAATTTCGAAAGACGCTCTACTCCCGACTCGCTTATATACTACAGTTCGAATTCTCTTATACACGCTCTTCTACGGATGCGTGCGCACTATTGAGGCTTGTGTATGGTGTTCGAACTGCCGAGTTATTTACCGCAACCGGAGGGGATTGGAGCATCTTCCGGAAGTAGCGTGGTGTTGGTGTATGGCGTCCAAGCCGTGCTCGCGACGAAATGATTGCGCGCGCTGTCACATAGAAAATGCACCTAAGCGCCTACATACTGTGGTGGTGCGGCCGTCACGGATCCTCTGAACTGAAATTTCCCGATGCCCTTCGATGAGTAGAAACCCGCAAGCAGAGCAAGTCATGAAGTTTTTTGGGTGTAGGAACGTGCGAAATCGACTTTGCTCGAGTAGTTCAAGCGATTTATCGCGAAAATAAGTTTTTCCTCAGCAGCGAGTTAATCGGGCGGAAAATCCTTCAGATCAGTTCTCCATTGGCGTCTCAATAAAACGATTAAAAAAAAACTAAAAAAAAAAATCCTTCCGTCGGGTTATCGCTAGTGCGGTGTCACGCAAAAAAGTTCGTTACGGGGCGTTACGGTTCGTCCCGAATTCGGCACGACAATGCATCCGTGCATCGCGGTCTGCTCCCTTTTCCCAGTGTTCGTTCAGTGATTTGACTGATGGCGACGACATACGTCAACGGTAACGGGAAAAAATAAAAAGGAAAAAAAAAATGAAAAACGCTTTTCTCACACATATCGGTGCCGCGTCTATTTCTAAACTGGAAAGTGATTTAGTGGCGTCGTACCGCGTTGCTGACATCTGATCATGTTTGACATCATTTCGAGTTGACACTGTTGCTGACAGGTGTCATCGGGGAGAGGAGCGCGACGCAAATGTGCATTCGGTTCGGACACACATAGCCAACGCGACGACTACACCGCCGATATGTGTGTGGCTTTTATTTACAATTAAAAATAAACAATTCAAAGAAACAAGGTAAACAAACACAAAAATAAAAAGATAAGGCCAAGCTGCGTCCGAATGACGCTCTCGCTGTGATTACTACGCGCTGCGCTGCTGCCAGCCGAATGGACCTTTCCTGCGCTTTCGGGAAATTTTACGCGCGAATCGGTTCCGCAAGAGCTCAGAGTTACCGCTGTAAATGTTCCAACTATGATGCAATTTGGCATCGTTAAATTTGGAATTCAGAAGAAATTTAAGGATCGTCCTAGAACTAGTAAAGGTAGGCGATTTTCGAGGTATTTTTCAAAAATATTCTACTTTGTGGGCGGTTAAGTCAGGATACGAGGTCATCCCTAGCTGCCCTAGCGCGGATCAAGGGACCCTGAAAGTATACTATTTTAACAAATAAATAACAAGTAGATTTTCTGTGTGATGCAAGTCCTCGTGCTAAAAAATATCGAACGTTCAGTTAACAAAATTTTGAATTACGATGCGGACCCAATTCCCGAAGATAAATTTTTCCAGTTTCCCAATCTTAAGAAATCAGAATGTCTAGTGAAAGGAAAACTAAATCTGGAAAGAAAAATGGTCGCAAGGTTTTCCAGAACAGAGCCCTGTCCTTACTGGTTTCGTATTACATCTTATCAAGAAGTTATCGCCACAGTCTAAGAAAAGAAAGGTCTTCTGTAGAACAGGATCAAAAAAGGGACCGTAAACGGGGTTAGAAAATTTTTAAAATAAAAATGTAAACGTAGTGTTAAATACTTGGGTCCAATGGCAAACAAACAAAAATTTGTAAAGAGGGGCAAAGCTATGACTTTAAAGGGAGAGGTTAATGGTTTGAAAAATAGCACAATAATAGCACAACAGTTTCTTCATAAAATTTCTTCAAAACACTTTCTTCAAAAAACATCCGAATCTGTATCAAATTTAAGAGCCTTCAGTTGTTGGAATCGGAGTATTAATTTCACAAAGAGTTACTGCTAGAATCAGGATCAACAATTTCTGCATCAAATATCGTCCAGAAGTACCATTCATCTTAGAAAAAAAAAATCAAATTTGATTCCATTAAATTCGACTCCACTCTTCTTGTTTTACTTCAACTAAGAGCCATATTGATGTATTTATTGGTTGAAAAATTATATTTTACTCACTTCGTAATAAAATGATCGAGGGTGGTGGAATGCAGCTTAATAAGGTGCCCCTTCTTGACCCATATGTAGGGGAGACTAGGTAGAAATGCACCATTTTTCATTAATTACTCCATATCTCCGAAGAAAATAGTGGAACTTGATTAATTTTTCTTTCTTTATTTGATCAAACACCTTGCGCAAATATTTTATTCATAACAAAGAGCAAAATATAAACAGAACTTGAGGACTAATGAAGAAGAACGCAGTCAGTCCAAATGGTGCATTTCTCCATTTCTCCAAATGCACCACATTTTATATATATAGCCAACAGTAGCGTAGCGTGACGTGAAACCTCGGGGTAGCGCTCTTAAGGACTCTATATACGACAGGTCGATCGTTTGACGATTTTGGTTTTTTCAGGCAGGTATGACTGATCCATCGACCTGATGTATGTGGAACTCTTTACATGGAGGGAAATTAATTGGTATGATACATTATTAAGATATGGCGTGTTCTTTTGCTCTTTAACTAGTTTGGAGCAGGTTAGTGAAATGGGAAACAACAACAAAGCTAAAACTTTGTTTTTGTTATTGCCATGCCTCTAGCTTGCTCTTCACTCAATAAGGGCGCAAAAGACCATGCGCGTTATGCACTAGTGGACTTTTATTTATAAATTAGTTTAATTCGGCGATTTTTTTTTACGAAATTGTCGATAACTAAATCATAAAATTTGGAATTCGGAGACGACTTTATTTTGGCCAATCGCTTTTTTTCTATTGATGTTATAGATAAATTGGTAAGCCTCTGCTGTCCTTGAGTAGACCTCAAATATGATTTTATACGACGTAATCCCGACATTGTTCGCTCCACAGTTGCTGTAGTGGCTGGGATCGTCAAAATGAGTGTTGGCAATCTATAAACTTCTGGTAAAACCCATTGCATTTCATTGAGATTAGTTACCAGCTCATGAATTTCCTTACCGGCTAGCTCACTATTTTTGTAGAGTATTGTAAGCTCATTTTTCAACTGAGTGTAATCGAATCTCTTATAAAAAGAAATGAGTGAATTCAAAATATGCTCCGGAAAATGTTGCGTATATGACTTAAATTTTGTTGAATCAAGAAGCGACACAAATGCAAGAGAATGAAAGTTGGCAAAACGTTCAGACACTTGCATTATAATATTGGCTAAAATTTCGTTAAAAATCCTTCTATATGAACTCTCTAAATCTTCGGACGTACGTTTTTTGTTATCTGGACTTACAACTTCATCTGCATAACTGGTAACTTTCGCCCATATTGGTGAAAATCCGCTATTACGTAGCTCTTCCAATATAGATTGAAAAAGATCAATCTGCTTTTGACAAAAGGCTATATCAAAACGAGAAGATTGCAGAATATTATACAAATGATCGGAATGTAAAAATATTTTGGTGAATATTTTGAGCAGAAACACGGTTTCAAATTTTTGAAGCTGCGAGGCAAAACCTAAAGCTTTACAAATATCATCGGGTTTCCAGTTTTCTGAATTGTCTGCCATATAATCAAAAAAATTTATAAATTGAACACGAAACTCGTCAATCATAAATAAAAGCCTTGATGCGAAATTCCATCTTGTTTGAGATAGATGAGGTAGCTTCTTTACAACGAATTTGTGCAATTGTTCTTGCCTTGTAGTAGAATGTGAAAAAAAGGAAACTACTCCATTCAAGGTCTGAAAAAAAAGTCGGATTTCTTTAATGCAATTGGTCGATTGCTGAAGGACTAAATTTAGTTTATGCGCATAACAATGTACAAACAAAGCTTCTGGGAATTTTTGGCATACTTTACTCTGTAATCCATTCAGGTGACCTGACATTACTGCGGCTCCGTCATACGTTTGCGCAATCAATTTATGTCCAATTTCAAGAGAATCGGAAATAGCCGAAACGTGATTAAACAAGGCAGATGCTGAGCGATCTGAACTCACATCTGAAAAACCTAAAAAAGTTTCATGAGGTTCACCTTTTCCATCAACATACCGAAAAACTGTCGAAAGCTGCGATTTTGAGCTCACGTCCGTCGTTTCATCTAATAAAATAGAAAAAAAAAAAAAACTGTGTACAGATATTACAGATGTATGTAAATGTGTGAAAAGGAAAAGAAATGAATTTTCACCAGCTTAGAGACTGTTATTGAAAATGATATTTCACCAGCTTAGCACACTAAGCAATATACGAGTAGTTACAATAACGTCTTAAAAAATATAATATAACTAATTAGCCAAACCAAACGCCAAACATCAATACACCTCAGAACACTGTAAAATTCACAAATGAAACACGATACGATAGGTACTATCAGTTAGAAGTAAGTGACTTAAAACTATTCACGCAAATGATATGTCCAATCTCCCATATGAGTCCGTGCTGTCGTTTTGGTTTCGTGCGTTGGATTAGATTAACTCTTTAAAAAAGAGAAATTATTTGAATTACAATAAATCATAATTTCATATTATTTAAACACTAAATTAATTTTGCTTTGCAAATCATGTATTGTTGGTAGAAACAAGAGATTTTTTGAAAATTAAAAAAAATTCATATGTAAAATTGGTTCGTAATTGTAACAAATATGATTTGCTGGTCTTTATTCATAATTTTTATTGAGTAAAAACTGAATCACTAAAATTCATAAGTCCCAAACTCCTTATGCACTATTCAAATATATTACAATTTGTTTTAGTAAAGAAGGGACCAATTAAATTCACATTTCTTGGTTTTTGACATCATCAAATAGATAAATATATCTACTGTTTTATCAAAGGAAAGCAAATTGCAAGAACATATTTGAATCAAATTGCAATGTGCCAACCAACAATTTAAAATCCAATATAAAATCGCAATCGCTGTAAAACGACAACACTTTCCAAGAGAAAACCATATAGAGGAAGCGCAAATTTCTAGCGCTGGCCAGGCCGAAGAAAAGTGCGAATGGTTTTTTCTTTTTTTGCTGTGATTTTGTTCTAGGTTTCGTCTTGTAGCATAGCGCTAAAAAGTTGCGATACCCTCCATGGAATGATAGTTTTTTTGAAGGTAGAATCAAGAAACTTTGCGTGAGCTCTGGATTTCGATAATTAACATATGGACATGTAAGTTTAATGTTGATCGATCGATTGATTAATCAATTGGACTAGGAACGTAATAAAGAAAAAAAGATTCTCTTAAAAAGGAAAGGGGTAGCGGCGCTACCCCCGCTACCCCTGAGGCTACGCGCCTGATAGCCAACCCAAACCAAATTAGTGGAAACAAAAACATGAAATATATTTATAAAAGTAACAAACAATAACGAACTAAACAGTAAATATATTAAACCTTTTTCAATTTTTATACTAATAAAAAATAATAGAAAATACCGAATAATAATAATTCAATAGTTTTATATAAGTTTTAATAAGTCAACGGATATTAAAATTTGAAAAATCGATTGCAAATTTGATATGTTACTGATGTCTCCTTGTAGCGCGAATCCGTTCTGGTTGCAGCAAAATAATTTGAATATCATTAAGATTTGTGGCCATGAATTCAGGCAAACGAGGCATAACAATCTGGTGCATATCGTGGTGCAATTCTACCGATTCCGACCAGATGGATATTTTTTATTTTTTTTTTATAAATAAAAACAAATAATAAACTAGCACTTTACTAAAACACACCTTAGACTACACGCTATATATGTGCCTACCTAGAAAGGTTCACGATCGATATTTTGTCCTTAAACAAAAATGTTGCATATATAATAAAAGTTAGTTTCCTTTGCATTTTTCTTTTTCTCCGAATAACTGTTCGGCATTACTCGGTATTTTAACGATTCCTGAACGCGATCGTATGGATAGCAAAGAGAAAGAGAATACTACTTTTACTTTGCAGATTTTACTTACGGGCGAGCGCCAATGGCGAGTGGTGCATTTCTACCTATGGTGCAGGGCTACCCATTCTACCCTACTGCCCTCCTCTGCCTACCTACGCCGCCAAATACGCTCATACAACACTTACAAAATGGGGCAAAATTACATCTACGAATACATTTTGCAGTACAGAGTTGGTACTGAGTTTAGGAACTTATAAAACTTTTTAAATACTGATAATACCAACTTATTTTCGCTACACGGTTAAAAATCTTGGATTTTTTTTTAAACCCGACGATGTAATACAGATAATTTTATTACTTTTTTGATTACGCAGTAATCTATTGAATTTATTAATTTATTTTTTAATGTTTTTTGAAATAAAATATATTACTTTGGTATTAAAAACGTAAAATTATTCTTCAAGGATTATAATTTAATATCTACGAATCTAGTTCAACTTCTTTGCAGTATATTTCTGGAATAAAAATAATTCCTTAAAAACTAAAAACTAAAATCGCAATACAAGCAGGATTATATTATAAGTTTGCGCAAATATAGCCAAAACAACATGTTTAAACACGTCCAGTTTTTTATAACATTTAGGTTTAGAAAATAATAAGAACCTGCATTAAAAAATTGTCAGTGCCTCAGATCGAATACAAAGGGATTACATGGTAAACCTATAGAAGAATAATTAACTGACATGCTTATGGATTCTCAGTTTAGTTTAATATTTCTATATTAAAATTTAATGCGCCTATATACTGCAGTCACGATCGGCTGCAAGCCAATCATATAATACTCTAGATGAAATACTGGACTCCAATTTTTTTTTTATTTAGTCTACGAATGAATCCTTACAATAATAATATATAATAAATAACGATATTAAATAATGTCATTACAAAAAGAAAAACAGAATAAAAATTTGAACAACTAATAAAGCTATGTAACTTGGAAGAGTGACTTTAATGTCACGAGATTAATATTAAATAAATCAATACAATGACTATACTTATTGCCAGTTCTCATCAGTCTTGACAGTGGAATATTTTGAACATATAGGGTTTGGTGCATGGCAGAGAGAATGAAGATTGACACCGAGTTCGAACATTGGAAACACGAAAATTAATGAACTCAAGAAGACACGGACAATCTACTATATAATTTATAATTTTAAAAAGAAAAAATCTGCCAATAGTCTGGGCGAAACTTTATTATTTTTAGGGTCAAAGTTCGGGAGCGGTAAAAGTCGGAGAGTATCATGAGTTGTTTCGAGATTTTTAGATTTCTTATGGAAAATTAATTTTGTTCTTAATATTTAAAATAGAGATTTTTAGCCGATTAAACATTGAAAAAGTCTGTGTAGACTATTCGAATTTCAGTATATTATGTACACTAAAAGCCCATAGAAGCAAAAACGAATATGTTGCCTTATCAGAATTAAGAGATATGACCAATTGTTAAAACGTGTACAAACCTATTACTTCCACTTGGGGTTTGAATTTCGAAAAAATTGTGAAGCAGGTTTTTAGACGATTTCATAAGAAGCAACCTGATATCTCATGAGACAAGACGGATTTTGAAAAATTTCTGAAAACGTAAGCAAACCCTTCACACCTCCTTGGTTATGGAAATTCGAAAAATCGTGAATTGGTTGGCCGTAATAATCAATTTTATATCTCATCAGAACTAAGGAATGGCAAAAATTGTGAAAACATATACAAACCCTTGGGGGTTGAATATCGAAAAATTGAGAAATGGGTTTGTAGGCGATTATATAAAAAGTCTGTGGAAATAAAAAGCGATCTAATATCTCATCGAACCTAAGAAATATGTCGAAACTTTGAAAAGCATACAACCTCCTTACACCTCTTTGGATTGAATATCTAAAATACTGAAATTGACTTTTTGGCTTTTTTACATGGGATACCTTAGGAAGTAAAAATGAATTCGATATATCACCAGATATGCAACCTCCTTACACCCACTTTTGGGTTGAATGTTCAAAAATCCTGAAAGGAGTTAATAAATAAATATGAAGACAGCACGAGAAAGTAGGAACCAATTCAATTTCTTATCACTTCTAAAAGAAATGACGGAACTCGTGAAAACGTGTTCAACCCATTTATACCCTCCTAGGTGGAAAATGGAAAAAAGTTAAAAACAAGTTTTAGGCGATTATTACGCAAGCCCATGAATATGAAAAGATATTCAATATCTGATAAGACGTGGGGATATAGTAGAATTCGTGAAAAAGTTTACAACCCCCTTTGCACCCCCTTAGGGGTCGAATTTTAAAAAATCCTGAAAACACTTTCTAGGTATTTATATGAAGAATTCAATATTTGGGAAGACCTAATAGATATGACGAAAACAGTGAAACTATATGCATTCCATTTTCACTGATCATTTTTTTTGCCCCCCCCCCCTCCAAACGCCACTGGATATTTGAAATTTTTTTTATCTAAATTAGTTTTCTAGTTCATTTACATAAACGTACCGAGTTTCAGCTTTGTAGCATAAGCCGTTCTATAGATAGGAAAAACAACCCCCACCCCCGTACCATACTACCCCTATAAAAAATTATATTTTTCCAAGATGCTACTAATATAGCTCTATCTAAAAACCAAGTTTCAGCTTTATATCATTATAGGTTGTCGAGATATTAAAATCGGAACTTTTTCCTTTTCACGCTCCCCCACCCTCACCCTTTACACCCAAACTTCCAAAATTTTGTTTTCTGCTAGGGGTCTATTAGGCCTACTTCTGGTAAAAATTTTAAGCATCTATCTTACACCGTCCTTGAGATATGAGACGTGATTTTTTAGAAAAATTCTTATCCCCTCCACTTTCATGCTCCACTGCCCCCTTAAAAAATTTTGCTTTCAGCAAACTTCATTTGTCAACCTTTATACAGAAACCAAATTTCATTTATCTAGTGCAATTGGTTCGTAAGATATTGCAATCTAAAGTTTTTTACCCCCCACCCCCGTACGCCACTGCCCCCACTCAAATTTTTGTTTCCGATGTATTCTCCTAGTATACCTACAGATATTCATTAATTTTCAATTTTGTGACATTAACCGTTTAGGAGATATGGATTTTAGAAAGTGTCGACCTCACCTTTTTTGCGTTTCGGACGCATTATTTTCCCCCCCACTCCCAAACCCCTTCACCTATATCGACAATTTTTTTGCAAATTGGTCCACTACTGAAACTCCATATAAATTCCAAATTTCAGCTTCCTAGCATAAGTGGTTGCTGAGATCTAGAAACCAAAATTTTCCGTCTAAAACAATTCCCCCTCCTCCCCCCTCACATCCCCACCCCTCTAAATTTGGCCACTTCAAGGGGCTACCCATTCTATTCATAAAAAAAGTTTTAATTTAATAGCTCAAAGGGTTTGGGAGCTACGAGCCTTCAAACGATTTTGCGTACAGCGGTCGACGTACGGCGTACGGCGGACAGACGGACTGAAATATTTTTGTTTCTTTTTTCGTGTCTACTCGTCATGAAACGTGAAAAAAAAAATTTTGAGGGTAGCAAATTTTTTTTTTTAAAAAATCGAAAACAATACTGTATTATTAAAATAATAAAGTAAATTAGTTCATTTATATTGTATTTGGGGATAAAGTACGATAAGGAGTGCACATCCTTTATTAAGGACTCCCATTTGGTTGCTACTCGAAACTAAAAAACAATATCATCGGTGTTTAATTTCATATCTGGAACTAGGTGAGTCACCGAAAAAAAATCCTTTTTCAAGGATTTTCACATGGGAGGTGCAGGAAGGACTCACTCAATTTCTAGCATATTTATCCTTTTGCCTGGGACCATTTCAAAATTAATGTGTACAAACTTAGTAGCCCTTTAAAAATTATCCGAAAATATTCTTGAATAAGGACTTTTTGTATACGAGCCACACGAAGGTGTGGAAGGATTTCGCTGACAAGTAAGCTCGACCTTTATTTTCACTTAAAACTAATTTGTACAAACTTGTGACTTCGTGGCTAAACGATTTCTTGAGTTATAGTGAGTTCCGTAAATTAAGTGAAGGCATTTTGACAGCATATTTATATGGCAGCTCACGAAGGACTAATTGGATTTTCTTCATAATTATACCTTTGGCTCCAACTACTGGAAAATCATCACATACAAAATTTCAAAGTAGTAGCTTAAACCCTTCTGAAGTTATCGGTCAATATTCTTGAACGAGTGTTTTAAGGACTTTTCGCTCGCGAGCTACCCAAAGGAGTACGATGAACTTGGCCTTACAAATTCGACCAAACATCCAGATTGAAAATTTCAAGATTCTAGGTCATGACGTAAGTTATCGTGCGCACAGACAGACAGACGGACAGACAGACTGACAGACGTGTGGACGGACATCAAGCGGATGAATTAACTCTGACAAATAAAACAGGAATAAATTATTTTCGTTTATGTCCTTGATTATTTGAAATGTGTTATGAAATTCATCGAATTAATTTCTATTGCATTTTTGACATAAAAATTTCACCTGATTGCACTTAATCACTGTACTCTAACTCCACTTGTTCCGCACTATATGTTTTAATCCCCACTGTCTTGCGAACTCCATTCACATAGTGCCATAGTCAAACGTTATAAATAAAGCGGCATACATATTTTTGTTTAATTATAATTTATATTTTATTTATATTGTTAGCCATACTGCGCCTATTGCCACGATCCAATTTAACTTAATAACTGATCGACGATCGATTCAGCAACGCACATTTTGATTTCAAAAGTCGCTTACCAAAGAAGATTAAGTTTATAGGATAAGCCATAAGCTATATTATATCTATACAATCGAATAATAATTTCACGTAAATTTTCACTCTAGTGTTTTTATTATTTTTAATATAAAACGTATTTAAGAGAAAGATAAGAATGATTTACAAAGGAAAATAACAAAAAGAATAAAAAACTATTATAAAACAAATATTATATATGTTTCGTGGGATACAATTTTATAATATTTCATATACAGGGGTTTTAAAAATTAGAATAGTTTAAGTACTATATTATTTTTGGTATTCATTAACGTTATAACAAAAATTGTGAAAACAACTTTCATATTTTATACCAAAAATTTTTTTCTCCTCTTGTGTTTCACTTTAAAGAATTTTTTTTTCGGCATCTGATTTTTGAATTCATTATAATATTTTTGAACATTGGTCTTGTGTCGCTGTAAAGCTAGATCATATGAAACATTGATTTAAATTTATATTATCATACAGCATGCAAATAAATATACATAGTTACTTCAGAGATTTGAAGGCAGATTGTCAGATTGTCCAGTTAACATGCTATTGTATCGATTAAACTATTTTCTGATTTGTATAACTTAAACGAATAGCGGTTTGTTTCATCGGATTACTCCATCAGTAACTATTGAAGTAAGGGAAATGGAAGATCTCAGTTCTTCAACGTAAGAAAATAAATAAAATAATAATTATATAAAAATAAAAATAAAAATAATATTAACACTAACACAAATTTCCTATTCAAATAAATTCGTTACTTATTTCTGCAAATATTATTTATTTACTACATATCAAATAAGTGTTTTAATTGCATAATTAAGTATTGCAAAAATTGCCGTTGTATACGTCCTTTTACTGTAGCACAAGGGCGTGCATACAACATTTTAAAGGGAGGGGCAAAAACTATTGCCTAGAAGATACAGGTAGAAGTTTTGAAAAAATGGCTAGAGACAAGTTATTCTCATACTATAAAGAATTTAATATAACGATTTTTTACAAGCAGACATTCTTCCAATTTTACAAAATTAAATTTTTCTTGAATTTATGTCACTAAAAATTTCGTAGGTATATGTTTTTGCTTTGCTGTGCTAACTAGGTTTAATTTAGCTGCTAAGATATTGTATTATCTGTTCTCTAAACGATAAATTATAAGATACTGGCGCGAACGCATTAAATGTAACTAATACGCAACGCGTAAATTTATCTGTAAACACCCCCCCTCCCCCCGAAATAATTTTCTGCGTTCGCGCCTGATAAAAAGGTAGACATAAGTGAAAAAACTAATAAATGTTTATTGAATTTTAATTTGAATTTGAATTTTACAAAATGTAAAATTTATCCTGTAACTTTATAAATTTCTTAATTTCCTTCGAAAAATTAAACTAAATGTAATTATACTTATAGACCTTTATTTGCTGTGGTGGAAGATGGTGGTACTAATTTTACTCACAAAAACTATAGCAGAGGCTAAAAGAGGGAAACAAAGTTTTTACAGTAAATCTGAACGACAAAAATAATTGAGCAAGATTTGGTTAAAAAGTTACAAGGGCGGTCATAGACGGTGCAAGAGGCGGTTCTTGACTTCACCTGCATTCTATCAAACTTAAGATGTTTATTATAACATAAGAAAAGGAAATTGTCCAACTTTTCCGTATCGATTCCCTGTATAAGTTTTGCTCCCTTCGTCTACCCTCCAGTGTAGTGTTTGTAAAATTAACGCTAAAATTGAAGGGTTTTAAGTTTAATTCAGATGAGAGACATTTTATTAAGTATCACCAGTGGCGCAACGAAAATCGATTGGTTTTTCATATGTTGACAGCAAGAGAGATGTAAAAAAAATAGGATAATAGCCTAGGTGCAACATTATTTTTTTTTTGTCAATATACGATAAATCGTTGAATACACCACAATAATTTTAAATATCTACTAAACAGCCTCAATATTTATAATATTTAAAAATTGAATTTTTTCCAAAACTAAATCAAATAAAATTTTAAGTTTATAGAGCTCAACGCGTTCTTGAGTTGTCGTGAATTCGGTCATATTCCAGGGAAAAATACTTTTCTTTTCCTTGTTTATTTTTCATATTTTTAAATGGTGGAAAATTACCATTGTACAAAATCTTAAATTAAATTTTGCCTTAAAAATTCGATCATTAAGTAATCGTTTTTCGAAAAGTGAATACATAAATATGGCAATTCTCTAGAGAGGCTATGCGAAGAACAAGCTCAATTTTCTTCCTACCCGTACTTTTCCTGTAATTTTTTGGAAAATTATCGTATTGCTAGCAGTGCGCCGCGATTACACAAGGACTATACATACCAGTTTTAGTAGATTTCGAGCTGAACTTACACAAAATAAAGTCACTCAAAGAGATTTAAAAATCGTTCAACAGCAAGACTGCGGAGTTTTTCAACTACTCCCTGCCCTCCCTAAGCTCCCTTCTCTCAACCTCCAACCCAGAACCCCACCTCCAACTCCTTAATCATCACCACATTGTACACCATCTTTAGCCAACCACTAGACCTCTCCCTATACTTACCTCACTAGTTTTTAAGTCTTTTTTAACGTAGTACATAGTTTTTTTCTCCATCTTCATTTGGAAATTAAAACAACAATCTTAAATTTTTTATTAGAAGCATGAATTCATTCTTCATTTTTATTTTTTTATTTTTATTTTTATTTTTTTTTTTTATTTTTCTTTTTTCATTCAGTATTACTTATAATTTTCTATTTCTTCTTACTCCTTTTATATTTTCTTTATAATTTGCTGTATTTGACTTTACTATTTGAATTCATAATTTTTGTACAGAATTGTTACTAGAGGGCATAGTCCTCTGGGCTTGGCCGAAACCTTGATGGGCTCCTTCATTCCATCATCGTGCCACATTTGCAAATAAATAAATAAATTAAAATCGTTTAAATATAAGGGAGAAAATAGAGTTTTCTCGAAATCTCAACTTTTGCGATATTCAGTTCGAAATCAGCTATTACAAATACTCTGTTGCGTAGAACTAATCGTCGTCTCATTATCGCAGTAAAAAAACGGATCCCGTATGAAAGATCTGCGCCGTTCATGTAGTCAAACGTCTCGAAATATGTTTGTGATGTAGAAAAAATTATAGTCCTTTCAATCGCTTTCATATAGGTAACTGATCTCTTCATTATGAGCGGGAGCATTTTGAAAATTAGTGGCTATCTCACAAACATGTCTAAATTCTCAAAATCTTCTTTATGATTACCATGATAATTTTGCAGTTTGTCCCGCAGGAACAGAGTTGTACATTTCATAAATAGCTTGTTTTATGCTTTCGGGTCCCTAGAATGAGCTGCTATTGATGCACAGTTTGTCTATACCATAATATGCCTTAACAGATAATTATTTTGGTATAGTCTTATTTTCGATTACGAGATAAAAGAAGGAAAATTTAATTTACTTGGAAACATAGGGCACTTCCACTTAATAATAGTCTTTTACATTTTTTTCAGAACAAATGTTACAACTGGGGCATGGCCCCCATGAATGTCACTTAAGCAATCGAATATAATATAAGAATACGATTACCAATTCCACTAAACCAAAATTTAAAGGTGAATGCGCTAAATCTATCACGTTAGTGTTTACATTTAAATGCTGCACTTTCGATTGACCAAGAAGCTTATCGAACGTATTAATTTAATACCCAATAATCATTTATTCATAAGCACTCAGTAAGCAGCTGCGGTAAGAATCCATATCCACATATGCATATCATAAAGTGCCAATAGTGTCACCACCGTCTAAATCCCATATCATGTAACAATATTTTCCTTTTGTTCCGTAGTCGGGACCCGCTCGCTAACTCACATATGTGAGCAACTAGTTGATTCCAAATCCAATAATATATTCATCTAGACCTGCAAGTTATTCATATTAAACATAAATTCATCAAATTCATCGGGTACTAAATCCATTTTACTCTCACTATCTTCTCCATAATCAAGCTGGGCTTTAGTTTCGGAATCACCGAGGTTACGTATGCCACTCCGAAATAACTACATCGCAAATAATTTCATTTCGACTAAATGCATGATATTACAGAAAAATAAAATAAACTCGTATATAAAATCTTGTGAATTTATACGATTTATTTTATCGGGTATATTTTTAATATCTACACTGCGGACGGAGGAATAATTAGCGAAACCTTCAAAGCGCAAATTGGAAAATTTAAAAAAAAATTTAGGTAATTTCTAATGGGATTTTCATCGATTAACCTTAAGTGTTCGAAATAATTCCATTATTACTTGCTGATGGGCCGATCAAATCATAAAAATTTCATTTTTGAAATTTCCCGGTAAAAAATGATCCCATCGAGGAAACATCATCTCTCGACACATCATCACCAAATTCAAACAGAACCATAAAATCATCTTCGAATCTGATGGTTGCGATCGATTCAATTAACGTGTAATTAATCGAAGATCAACTTTTAATCCCGGAGGTATCCCACGGACAGGAAATCTGATTCTAAACAGCCTTTCGTGTAGTTCATGTCGCTGATATTTCGGATGAGGCTTGAAGTCAGCGCTGACAGGATTTTTCTGATCGGTTCGATTAAAGTGAGAACTGATCGTTGGCGTATTTAAACGGATTAAGTGTTGACGTCTTTCACGCCAAATCTACCAAAATTCTCGTCCAAAATAATTTGACTTATGATGCGCTGTAAATAAGGCGAGCACACACTTAACAACTTCTTGTGATCTTGGCGGCGTTTTTCCACCGCATCGATGCTAAAGCTGCGCACGCAGCTCTCGAGACCCGAACCAGTCGACTTGTTGTACAACAAAAGCGACGATAGTTGGAAGCATCTTCAAGCAATCGTTTTCGTTTGTTATGACTTCTGTTAATTGACTTGGGCGATGTTTGTTTTTCTTGTATACGGCTTAGAAACGTAATGCATCTTTGAATCCCGAGATAGTCAGATAGATACACTTGGCGCGACCCATCGGCTAGAAGATCGCTCTATTAGGAATCCCGCACCAACTAACAACTCGACTATACAACAACTCCCAGTCGATATTATTAAATTAACTTGGCGTTGATTAAGCCGATTATTTATTTTGAATTGAGTACAAGTCTGGTTTTTGTCATTTTTATTTTTATCGATTATTTTTTTGTTGAAGAAGCTCACTTTTATCTTCTACAATTCACAATAGGTGGCTATTTGATGGCACATTATAATTTAAAAGTTTATGCTCCTATTTTTTCGAAACGAATTATTCTTTTGCACAGTACGAGACGAAATTGTCTAAATAGATTGAGGGGCCTCCACATGATTACAAACATGATATTTGGAAATTTTTTACCAAGATCCGTAATTTCGGTTATAATTCGAATTACAAATAAGATCGTTTGAACCGAGCAATTTGCAATAATTAACCTGCGGATCGTTATATTTTGTTATGAAGGAAAATTACAATAATAAATTGCAATCTGTTGTTGTTCAATTGAGAAAGATGTTTACATGGCTTTTTGTGTACGATATTGATGTAAGAATTAATTGGAAATAAAACTATAATGTGTAAACATAATGAGGCTAATTTAAGTAAATAAATAATACTGGGTTTAAGAATTATGTTTCGAAATCGCATAAATGACGTCAGATCATACGAATTTAGCACTGAATTTAAAAACAGTTAGGACATAGAAATTTTCCCTAATTGAAATAATTGGGCTGTACTGTAATCAATAATTGTGCAAAGTGATTATATTTATTTGTTTAAAAACAAAAAAAATATCAAAGTCGTTCTTTATAATCTACAAATTCATGAAAACTGCATTGAAAAACATTTAAAGAGAATAGAATGGCGTGCAAAACCATTTTTATTGAATGTTGATTGTACGGATAATTTAGAGAATTTTTTTTCCAATAGTCTAGGTGCAGCATTATTACTTTTTGGGTAGCGGTCCGGAATGCACTTAGTGCCGAGGTTGTCAGTAACAGTTATGTGACTGACAAATTAAAAAAATATCGCTCCAAATAGCATCCCGGTTATTCTTAAGATTGTCATCCGTATAGAAACCCGTACCGCAACTAAACGTTAAATGTCTTCCGGGCTTCTATCTAAGAAATAGTAAAGTTCTGCCCAGACTGTTAGGGTTTAATATTGCAAAAATCCTGAAATTAATTTTTAGTCGACTATATGTCAAGCCCATAAAAATAAGAACGAATTCGATGAAAACTTACATAAGTTCTTTGGACTCCTTGGGGGCTTAATATCGAACAATGCTTAAAGAAGCATATGGAAGTAAAAGTAAATATGGTATCTCATTAGACCTAAGAGATATGTCGAAATTCGTAGAAATGTACACAGCTACTTTACACCACCTTAAGAGATGAATATTGAAAACTTGATTATCGAAAAATTCGAACAACAAATTATAGACCAACAATGTTCTGATTTTACAGAGGAAAAAGTCATCAAGTTACTGTGTTATTTCTTGTTTTGAAAATGTTAGTTAATGACTTTTCGCAACAAACCGACGGATGTACTGTAAAAGAAACATTTAGATGTACTAGGTTAGGTTAGGTTGAGAAGGGTGGACTAAAGCAATGTGCCCCAGTCCATCACGAGAGATCACTGTGGATCCATTGTGGTCCCCTCGTATGTATGTACTAGAAATGTAATTTAGATAAAAAGGGAGAAGCAAAACAAAATTCAAAAAAATGGTCGGTGTAAAGGTGTTGCATAGATTTTCACGAATTTCGTCATATCTTTTAGCTTCGATAATGTCATTAATTGTTTTCCAGCATCCTTTTTGTATAAAAATCAGTAACATACCTGGAATCGATTCTAAGATTTTGCTATATTCAACCCCTAAGAGCGTGTAAGGGAGTTGTATAAGTTTTCTCGAACTGCAACAAATCTCTTGGGTCTGATGAGATAACGAATATGTTTTTTTGTTGAATTCCATACAATCGCCTAAAAATTTATTTCAGGATTTTTTAAAATTTAACGCCTAAGGTGATGTCAAGCGATTTGTACATTTTCACGAATTTCGACATATCTTTTAGGTTTTTGAAGATTGTTTTTACTTTAACGGGCGTTGAATATTTTTTGAATATTTTTATGGGTATACAACTATTAAGGAGTTGCTAAAAATTTTTTTTCCGTATTTCGACAAATCGGATTGGTTTTTACTTCTACGGGTTTTTTAAAGAATCGTACACTCAGAGAAAAAGCCTGGTAGCATTGACAAAAATTCAGTTCAATTCGACCAAACTACGGTCAATATACGTCCAACAAAATACTTTATGACAAAATTCATTATTATTTGATAATTGCCTAGATGACAAAAGAAGTTGTTGAATTGAGAAAAATTTTACAATTAAAAATTAGTAGTTTTTGTAATCGAACTAGAACTCTGCACACCGCAGACTTTCTGACAAACATTTTTGTCAATTTAATAAATCGTTTTGTTTATATAGCACAATTTTGTAGTTGACTTTTGGTCACTCTGACCAAGCTTTTATCAAAACCTGTTTCAAAGGCAAGATTTAATACTTCTTTCAATACAATAAAAAAATTGTTTATTTGGTAAAAATATTTTTCAATATGAAAGAGCGAACATTGTAAATTTTGTCATTTCGATAATACATGTTTTGTTAAAAAGCCGAACTAGAATTTCGCCGAATTTTTATCAATTTGACAAATATTTATGAAACTGAATAGTTTTTATTTGTTTTACTAACATATTATTATCAATATGACAAAGGTGCACTGTTGAAATTCAACAAATATTTTTTGTCAATGTTACTAAGGATTTTTCTTTGACTGTATCAAAATCTATTTATATATTTTTTTAGTTGATATTAACCCCTAACATGTTGGTTGTATACGGCTAGTGTAGGTTTTCACGAATATATCTTATGTTTGATAGGATAACGAATTGGTTTTACTTACTCGGGATTTTTATTCAATCATCTAAAATTCAATTTGAGGATTTTAAGACATTCAACCTGCCATATTTTCTGGATTAGCCGAAATATCAGATTGGCTTTCATATTTACTTGCTTCTTTTACTAATCAAGTGAAAAGGCGTTGATTCTGTGTTCACGAATTCCTCCATTTCTCTTTGTTTTAATGAGATATTGAATTGGTTTTTACTTCTACGGGCTAAAAATTGATTTCGGGATTAATAGTTTACAGAACTTGAGGAAATGTGTCTGTAAAACCCAGGAGGTTGTCTGGAACCTTTTAAGTTATCAACTACTCAGTACCCTACACTACAATATCCAGTTCGTAATATCAACAGAAATCAATTTCATCCACCATTTCACGCAATCAATTGAAGCACGTCCACTTCGAAATTTCGTCTCCAAACTTTTTTTCTGCCAATTAAATGATAACAACACATTCGTCTCCATTATAATCCCTTATCGTTAATTATGCCAATTTCATGTTTCATGTTGCTCATAAGGTAAGTTAATCAAATAAAAGGAATGAAAATCCTATCTACCTTTGGGTTACCTACACCTAACAACCTGTTACCGACCACATGTGCCCTTTTAGTATTCTGCCATGCTAACAGATTCGGAACGCGAAATGGCAGCCACATTTTGCCCGTCTCTGCGCGTATAATTACAAAGAAAGGAACGCAAATAAATCGAAAACTGACCATTATGCAGGGTTCTTGTTCTCCACATATTCTATATGCCGTCCAGCCTGGACATAGTCACTAAACATGGGAACAGCCAAAATGGTAGCCCATAATTTGGTTTGCAGAACGGATAGAGAGACTGCGAGTATTCGGACTCATACATTTGACAGTATGGATAAATATATTTCGGATTTATACAAAAAACCGGCCAAAAAAAACCCCAGTCATTCTTTCTGGTTTCATTTTTCTTAGCGATTTTATTTTGATCCACCAGGAGCTCCTCCTCTTTCCCATGATTTGGATACCAGAAGTCCTGGCCCTTTTTTCGAGTCCCCATTTGACTTATTGAAATGCTTCGTGGTGGCAGATATAATCAAGATTGAAGTTTTCAACGAAAAAAAAATTTAAGACAAAAATATATATAATGCAAAATGTTAAACAAAAAGAATCATAAAAAAATGGAACAAGAAAATGTTCAAATTAAATGAGGCAAGAAAGAAAATGACCACCTTCGGGCAGAACAAGGAGGAGGCCTGCAAACGAATTGCGACTGCTATCCAACTGCAAGTCGCGATCGCTTTTTTACTGATCGCCTTTACAGAAAAACCAGACAGGCTTAAAACTTAGTCTTTTGCATATTGCTGACAGTTTTTGATAATTTATTCCTTCCGTAGAGTTTGTTTAATGTTAATCAGCAAGGCTGATGACAGATTTAATGATGAAC
Source organism: Beris morrisii (assembly GCA_951812415.1). Taxonomy (NCBI): domain Eukaryota; kingdom Metazoa; phylum Arthropoda; class Insecta; order Diptera; family Stratiomyidae; genus Beris; species Beris morrisii. Next base: position 26,782,402 of record OX638311.1, read on the forward strand.
TCGATTTCGATCCAGTTTTATACAGCGTTTTCGTGCGATCACCTTTTTGTTGTTTTTTTTTTCATTGAGATCAATGAAGATCACTCTATGTATTAGTGGTGTAATTCGTTTTCTTCTTCTTCCAAATTACAGATGATGAATGTGCGCCAACAACCGAAGAAAACCGACCAACCGAGCTAGAAAACATTCAACTTTTATATCCGTCTGCCGACGATCAGGAAGATCGGTGCGATCTTTATTCGAAAATGTGTTCAGAGGGCCGCGAAACGATCGCTCATAAGACCGAGACTAGTGAAAATGAGCCGGAAATTCGGCATCCAAAAGAAATGCTGATTGAAAATGGTTCGCCCGATAATAACAACAACGATGACGGTGATCAATGTGACGATGACGATCAGTCTGCGTTAGATTTGACAACAAGTGTTCCGAGCCTGCCGCCCACAAGTCATGTGACTTTGGAAACTCTGCGCAATACTAAGGTAGCCGTTGCCCAATTTGCAGCGACTGCACTGGCAAATAGTCACGACAATGAAGATGCCATGAAAGAGTTGGCCACTCTTCAATCGTCACTATTCAATCTTCAGCATCAACAACTCTTTCAAATTCAACTGATTCACCAGCTTCAATCGCGACTGTCTATGAATCAGAACGAGGACGATAGCGACAATTACGAAGAAGATGAGGAGGCCGATGAAGATGTTGGCGAAGAGAAGGAAAAGAGTGCACCGCCTACTCCGACTATTAAGACTGAAACCAATTTAGAAGTAAAGACCGAGGAAGTTAAAGAAGTAGAATCCGATCATCGGACAGCAACAAAAGAATCGGTAAAAACCGATGTTATCGAAACATCACTATGTCATATCAGTTCGTCACTAGCGTCTAGTATAATAACAAATCACGATCCACCCCCACCTTTCGATGAACCGAACTCCTTGGAAATGCTGCAAAGACGTACTCAAGAGGTTCTGGACTCGGCCTCACAAGGCCTGCTGGCCGGAAACTTGGCCGACGAGCTGGCCTTTCGAAGGGACAAAATGTCACCAGATGGCAAGGGACGAAACGATCCGTTCTTCAAACACCGGTGTCGATATTGCGGAAAAGTATTCGGTTCGGATTCCGCTCTCCAGATTCACATTCGATCGCATACTGGCGAACGACCATTTAAATGCAACGTTTGTGCGAGTCGATTCACCACAAAGGGCAATTTAAAAGTCCACTACCAAAGACATACCCAACGCTATCCTTGCGTTCAACTTCCCGAACATATGGAACATCGATTTCCACCGCCGCCAAGCTCACATCTTCATCAGGCCTTTCATAATGCGGGATCGGTACCATTTCGACCGCCTGCGGACATGCTCCGATCAACAGTACCAAATCCACCCAGTTTCTTCGGCGAGCAGCCGACAAGTTCGCACGATCAAATCGAACCGGCCGATCTTCGAAAATTTTCGAAGGACGATAGTGGCGAGCAGCCGGAACCGAGCGAATCGCCCGCACTTAAAGAAAACGAAGTCCGATCTTATAAGAATCTCGAAGATTGTTCGATGGACAGCGAACAAGATCAGCCGGAAAATTTATCGAAAACGTCGCGACGATCTTCGATAAGTCGAAATTCCAGCATATCAGACACCGTACCGACCGATCCGATTTCTTTTCAGAATATCGTTCCGATGATTGGCGGCAACGACAATTCGTGGGAAAGTCTTATCGAAATCGCCAAGACTTCGGAAACATCGAAACTGCAGCATCTTGTCGATAATATCGAGAACAAATTAACCGAACCGAATCAGTGTGTATTCTGTCAACGCGTCTTATCTTGCCGCAGTGCTCTTCAGATGCACTATCGCACGCATACCGGTGAACGTCCGTTTCGATGTAAAATATGCGGTCGAGCGTTCGCAACCAAAGGTAACCTAAAGGCTCACATGATCATCCACAAGATCAAACCGCCAGTTCGGAGCCAGTTTAAATGTCCAGTTTGTCATAAAAAGTTCTCGAACTCATCGGTTCTGCAGCAACATATTCGAACTCATGCCGGCGAAGAGATCGATCTTTCGTCCGAACAAAGTCACGATCTCGAAATCAAGGATGAATCCTTGCCACCATCGTCCGAAAACATGGACGCATCGGTATCCGAATTTTCGGATAAACAGTCGGAATCGTCGCAAGGTGACTACGATGAATACGGCGATGACGATCATGATGGCGACGACAATGTCGATATCGAAGATCTCAATGAGGATGATAAGAAAGACGACATGTTTAAATCACCACCGGAATCCGAATCGTCGGAAGGAGCGTTGGACTTAACTCCACAATCGAATACTGTGCAATCCAGTTCGCCCGGTTTAAGTTCGATCGGTTCAAATTTCGCCATGTTCTCAAATTTTCCACAATTTCCGCATGGATCATCACCGCTTATTTCAAATGCACTCAGTTCATTGGCGCAGACGGTAGTTCCAGCTTCGTCGTTTAATCCTTTAGGAACTGTTGGTAAGTAAAGTAGCTTGAAATATTTTGCATACAACCAACTAAATAACATGTACGTAAATCGGCCATAGCCAGTAATTAGAAATATCTTGTTGATCGTCGAAAATATTCAACTTAGTTAAGGGTCACTCGGTTTGCTCACGCTCTATTCAAATTCAATACCAGCCGCAGTCTAGGAATGATATGGTAATATTGGCATTTAATAAATTACTTGTAACTAAATTTAATCGAGCAGTAAAATCAGAAAGTCTATCTGGTATATAAGCTATGTGGCAACAATTAATGCATAATTTTCGTTTCGATATTGTTACTTGATTTATGAGCATAGCAAAACGAAAAACTCTTAATTGGAATTAATATATTATTAGCATAGTTTCTTTTCAGTAACATTGTAGTGTTAATATGTTTTATAGTAAAAAAGATTGGCACAGGAAATGCCCATGATTTAATGGATAAAAAATTTCATTTATGAAAAACTAGTATACAATACAATACAATGTTTTTAGCGAATTATCTCTATCTGGTAACAATAGTGCAAAGTTAGAAACACAAATCTAATTCAATATTTTGTTCAAAACGTTCACGCTGATGCGTTTGCAATTCTTAGATGTGCCGAACGAGAACGAGGGCGACCCACATTGTTTGGGCGTTTGTAATAGTAGGCTGTAGAGGAAAACAAATTTTATATTTTATTAAGCTGAAATATATTGAGGTATTTGTACAAAATATTCAACCTCTGTTAGAGTTTAATATCGAAAAATGCGAGAACAAATTTTAAGGCATTTTTACATGTGTATGATTCCCATCGGATCTAAGAGATATTAAGAAATTCGTGAAAACATACTGAACCTATTTTCATCCCTTTGCAGGTTGAATAGCGATACATCAAGAAATCCCCCCTTTTGGGAGATTAGTCTCTTAGCAAATGTCGAAAAAACCTGAAATTACATTTTAGGCGTTTATATAAAAATCTCTTGTGAAAATGAAAACCAATTCATAACACACACACACACATATATTCCTATCGTAACCTATTGCCGTGGATTGTAGATTGAATATCGAAAAATCCGCAAATCTCTTTTTAGGCATTTATATAATCGATCATCGATCCTAAAAGTTTATGAGGAATACGTGAAAACGTTTTAAAATCTATTTTCACCTCCCCGTTCGTGGGGGAGGGAAGGTTGTTCAATATCTAATAATCCTGCCAAACCCATTTTAGGCGTTTATATTGGTATCCTGCAAATCGATTCTATATCTTTTGACCGTAAAAGATATTGAGAAATGAAAAGATATTTAATCACCTTACTGGTAAAAAAATACAACGAATATAATAATGATAATAATAATGCAAAATTGCCATTCTTCTAAGTGCAGCAGATTAGGTTATGCCTTGATGTTTGAACTGACTGTTTGATAAAATAGGTTTAGGCATTAAAACTGATGTAGAATTCTGTACTGAAATTAGGCTTTATATGTAATAGTTTAAATTAAATGAATTTGAATCTAACTTTAGGATCTTCATAACATTTTAAAGTAATTTCTTTTGTTTTGTATAACTGCTTGTGTCTTTATTAATTCTGAATAAATCTGTGGTCACAGGGAATAACTTGGTAAGTCGAAAAATATATGGGATAATTGTACTGTGGTCATCTCCCAAGGCTTACACGCAATGTAAAAAAGTTATTGTCATATGCTATTTGATCACTGAGATGTCAACAAATTTAATTTTTTCACAAAAACTGGATTTACAGGAATAGTTCAATAGCAAAAAAGTGCTGCCCTGAATAGTTTCGTTTTTAGACTTACCTACTTATTCCCTGTGGCCACAGAAATTATTTTGCAGTTTTCAGTACACGATTAAAAAAATTCTTAAAATCTCATCACCAAACTTTTATTGTTTCCTGTAGGAAATTTATTTTCACGATTTTGAGCTTATACCATTTTGTATATCTTGGACAGCTTTTACGGTGGCAATGCTGTTAATATCTAATATGTATATTTCAGAAAATAACTCAATTAGGTGCTCAAAGAATCCCTTCAAATTAATGATTTAATGAAGTGAATGCGATTTTTTCATGATATTCAACTTCAAAATTCTTCCCCAGAAAACGTTTTTATTTTAATTATTTCATCATCAAAAGATAATGTTAATTTGTCCTAAAAACCACTGGGTTATGAGCATTTATAATATTATAAAATAAAACGTTTGAAAAGCTATTTCTTAAAATCAAAGAAAGAAATCGAAAAATAGTAATAAGTAAGTAGAATGCTTTAGATTGAATTTCATTTGTTAACTTTGATTTTATTTACTCTTCTCAGAAGTCTAGGCGCAGTTTTATTATATTTTGTGTACAATGATGCGGTGCAGGTTACTATGCAACTGACAACCTAAAAAAAATAAGATCATAGTAACTTTTTAGGTTGTTCACGTAATAACCTGCACTGCATCTTAGCACTGAACTTGTTCCGCACTTCTACTAAGAAAATAAAACAGTTGCGCACAGAATGTTGCTCGATTTTTTATTTAATTCTTTATTATTTTTTCTGCACCCCCTTTAGGACGAATACCAAGAAAATGCATAAGTTAGTTTTCAGGTTCTTATTTTTAAAGACCATAGAATTAAAAACGAAAGTGATATCATATTAGCCCTAAGCAATGTGTCGGAATTTGCACAACTACTTTATACTTTCTTATAGGTTGAATATTGAAAAATCCGGATAAAAAATTCTAGGCTTCTATAAAGAGCCCATAGAGTGGAGTAATTGATTCGGAAGATATCGTCGTCCAAAGCTTTTCACGTCTACCCGCATGCCACCCGCAACCTTTAAAATTTTATTTCTAACATACGCGCAAGTATGCTTTCAAGCAGTCGCAACGTTTTAACCTTTCAGGTGAGTTTAGAATGCCACGATCCGAAAATTCGAGCGTATCGGCGGATAGTCCTGAGATAAGGAAACCGAAAATTTTCGTCTAAAATGTTCCCCCGCTTCCTCATCACACCCCACTTAAACGGTTCCACACAGTATAAACTTCAAAGAAATCAACTTAATCGTTCAGGGTTTGGGAAGATACGAGCCTCCTTCGGGAGCTCCAAAACGTGAAAATTCAAAATTTGAGGTCAAAAAAGTTTTTAAATTTCATAAAGATCGATCACAATATATTTTTATTATTATACAATAAATTAGAAGCCATTCTACGCATGGAGACTAAAAAGACGTAAGTAAACAAAGTTTAGCCCTTATAATAAATTTAGATAAGTCGGATGCCACCTTAAAAAATAAATTTCTTATTAGACTCCTATATAAATTTTGTTGGCAGCCGCGTAACAGCCTTTGTCAAATCTCAACTACCCAGCAGGCAAAGTTTTGTATACTATACGTGAAAATAAACCGTATGAAAGCCGTATAACACGATGCGTGCGATATCTGTGGTCGCCGTATATGTCTATTCGTATAGTTTGTAAGAGGACTATACGTAGAATATTTACGGCGATTCTACGTATAATATTTTGGGTGCTTTTACGTGACATACCTACGTGCTTTGCACGTACGAAATTCACTTCACTTCTACGAGTGTGCAACATTTTTGCTCGCACAATTCTTTTTAATTTCCGGCTTTTTCATAGAGAAATAAAGGATTCGAAATTTGACTTACATAGTCCTGACGCTATACCAGCTGCCAAATTTCGAGCCCTTCTTTTCTAAATGTTGCATTATTGGCATTGGTCTGCCTGCTCGGTATAGCTGCGTCTGAACTTTTTAGCAAGAAATTAATAAAATCGCATCCAGACTGTTGGCAGATTTTTTAATTGCATGTTTTAAGTATTCTAAATTGCATACTCAATAAATTAATGGTGGTATAAACATTATTATTTCGGGTGAAATTATAAAAGAGCGTGATGTCTTCGTTTCCGATTTTCATAATTGGATAGACAAATTCAAGTATTTAGTATACCTACCTATCAGCCCAAGTTTGTACAAAAGCCATTCTTCATGAAAGCAAATGCGAAAAATCTCGAAGATACATTGTAGTTAATTTCAAATAAAAAAATAAACTTTGAAAATATCGAAAGCATCAACAATGATAAATTGTGCCATCTAGAATTTTAAGAATTCAGAATATATCCTAAAAATAAACGTTAATCTGTTCGAAAATAACTTATAGGCACAGTATGCTATCGACTAAATATAAGAACGTACATATCACAAAACTGTTTGTTTTCATTTGCTCCTATATCACCGATAACTTATTTTCGTTTAGCATAAATGGCGTTCAGCAATACGATCAATCTTTATAATGTATCGCTCTATTGCGCTTATTATACGAGCAGCATTCACCCAGACCATACAATTTGTGATTGATCAGTCAGAGAGAAAAAACACCAACGACACAACAAACTAATAAAAATCGAAATCAACAACAGAAAATTTATGTATTTAAGAGATATCCATCCGTTGATTTTAGTTAAAAGGATCAATAAGAAAGAAAAATAATGAAATGCAAAATACAGAGGACCAGTGACTAGAGAAAAATGCACTATGCGCGCGGAACCTAACTTTAGTATCATTTTATAAATTGCACATAGGTACCTTAGTGCAATATCGTAAGTGAGTGCACGAAAATAGATTTTGATCGAACTGAAATGAATACGCGATCGGTCATCTTGGCTAACATTTTAGTGTCAATTTATATAAATGGTACCGTATGGTGAATGTGCAATGCAATTGAAATCTGGTAGAAAATTGTGAAAATAGCGTTTGCCGCAGTCGTTGCTATCTGTGCGAAATACGATGAATTGAATGATCTATTGCCGTTTCGGTTTGACACCAATGCCTGTCAACTTGATGCAGTAAATCGTAATTCTGTGCGATGCACCATCGCATCCAGAATGCAAACTGGCAACATAATTCTGAGTCACAATCACAAATTTTTATTTTTGAAATTTTATTTTTATTAATTTTTACTGATTCGTGACTTTTACTGTTGGTTTGTTTTTCGTATTTAGAACTTTGGATTCATAGTACCTATGTCCAATAAATTGAAATTATTTTTTTTTCAGAAAATTGGGACAATCGTCTTAGTCGTCGCAATTTTAGTAGTTTAATTATTACGACGAGACTTCGATAACTCGAACCACCATTTACCACAAAAATAATTCGAATGAACGAGATTTAGAGTTATCAAGTTACACATTGAAACTTACAAATGTGAATGTACTCCGAATTGCTAAATGGTAGGTAGGACCTGTAGGAAAATTATTTTTATCAGGAAAAATAAAAATGCTTCTTTTTTCAATGTTCCAAATAGGAATAGGTGTTACTCTGTTATTATCCATACCTTTGTGACTCTAATCAAATCCAATCTATTAGTGTAATAACATATTGTTGTTTGTGTACGCTGGCAACCCGAACAACTCATTTATTAATAACAGCATTGATAAAAAAAATCTGCCAACAGTCGGGGCTCAACTTTATTATTTTTCGGGTAGAACTTCGGAACGTTTAAGATTGATACGGTGTAGATTACTATGTGACTGAAAACCTAAAAAAAAGTTCGGGAAGCGGTTATAATTTGGTCGCGCTAGAATACTTACGCCGCTGCCACATATAAAATATGAATTACATAATTGGGTCATACTCCGGGAAGTAGTCTAAGTCGTAGTATAATATCAGTTATTACTTGATTATGAGGTTTTTTGTGATTTGGTTTTGGGCCATTACATGAAATCGGAAGTGCATTTGTAGGCGATTATATAAAAAGTCTGTGAAAGTGAAAACCAATCTAATATCTCATCAATCCTAAGAAATATGTCGAAAACCTTACGTCCTATTGGAGTTGAATATCTAAAAATCCTGAAATCAACTTTTTGACGATTATGTTAGAAGACTTAGAAAGTAAAAATTAATTCGATATCTCATTAGAATTAAGAAATATGAAGGAATTTGTGAAATCATATGCAACCCCATTGCACCCACTTTGAGGTTGAATATCCAAAAATCCTGAAAAGAGTTTTTAGATATATATAAAGAAAGCCAGAAAAAGTGAAAACCAATTCGATGTCTTATCACTCTTAAGAGATATGACGGAATTCCTGAAAACGAGTTTAACCCGTTTATAACCTCTTAGGGGTTGAAAAAGGAAAAAACTTGAAATAAGGTTTTAGTCGATTATAAAACAAGTCCATGGAAGTGAAAAGTTATTCAATATCTAATCAGACCTGAGTGATACGGCCGAATTCGTTAAAATGTATACAACTCCTTTACACCCCTTAGGGGTCGAATTTCAAAAAACACTGAAAACACTTTCTCGGTATTGATATGAGGAATCCGTGAAATGAAAATCAATTCATAATTTTAAAAGACCTAAGAGATATGACGAAATTCGTGAAAATGTATGCATTTCGTTTTCACTGATCACTTTTTTTAGCTCCCCTTTCGTACACCAATAAATATTTAAAATTTTTTTTTCTGAATTACTTTTCTTTAGATCTACGTATATTCACCAAGTTTCAACTTTTTTGCACATGCCGTTCTATAGATAGGAAAAACACCACCCACCCCTGCAACATACAAACCCTATAGAAAACTATATTTTTCCAATACGCTACTACAATAGCTCTATCTAAGTACCAAGGTTTAGCCTTCCATGATTATAGGTTCTCGAGATATAAAAATCGAAACGTTTTCCTTGTCACCCTCCCTCACCCTCGCCTCTTACACCCAGATCCTCAAAATTGTTTTTCCTGCTAGCGGTCTACCAGGCCTACCTCTGGTAAAAGTTCTAAGCATTTATCTTACACTGTTCTTGAGTTATGAGAAGTGATGTTTTTGAAAAATTCGTATCCCCTCCACTTCCATAATCCATCGCCCAGCAAATCCAGCAAACTTTATTTCTCAACCTTTATACACAAACCGAATTTTATTTTGCTAGTGGTTCGTGAAATATCGTAATCTAAAGTTTTTCACCCCCCACCTCCGCATGCCACTGCCCCACTCAAAAATTTGCTTCCGATCTATTTTCCAAGTATACCGATGTTCATTAAGTTTAAATTTCGTGACATTAACCGTTTAGGAGATATGGATTTTAAAATGCCTCGATCTCGCCTTTCGAGCGTTTCGGACACATTATTATTCTCCCCACTCCCACACCCCTTCACTCATATTAGCAATTCTTTTTGCAAATGGGTCCCCTATCGAAGTTCTATATAAATTCCAAGTTTCAGCCTTCTAACATTAGCGGTTGCTGAGATCTAGAAACCAAAATTTTCCGTCTAAAACGCTTCGTGTTAGGGGAGACCTCACACCCCCACCCCTCAAAAAGTGGTCACTTCAAGGGGCCTACCCAGTCTATTCAGAAAAAAAAATTCAATTTGGGAACAATAAGTCCTCAAACGATTATGCGTACGACGTACAGACGAACGGAATTTTTTTTTCTCTTTATTAGTCATGAAACGTGTAAAAAAAATTTGCAACTAATAATAAACAACAACCTTGTAATATCCAATAAGAAATGCGTAGAGAACTCTGCACACCTCTACATATTTCTTGAACACTTCTACAACACTCTTCTCCTTATCGATGCTCTTCATACTTTCCGAACATTGCACACACCTTCAAATATGCTGAAAATCTCTTATGCAGTATATTAGTGCCGCAGAGCTTAAACACGGCGTCAGTTTTTCTACTGTGAAAGCGAGACGACCATCAGTTCTACGTGAAAGTGTTTGTAAAGTGATTTAGATTGGTAACAGCGACCAATGTACTAAATGAAATCGGAAAGTGGGTCCAGTAGGGCCATATTTGGGAATATATGAAACGTCGCTAGTTTCATTACTCTTAATCAAAATTTGTTTTACTTGAAATCCTTGCGATAGTTTATTTGAATGTTGCTTTATCGAAACTGAGCTAGTGATCAAGTCCGTGCTGTACTTTTCTACTACATATGTGGTGCATCGCAAGATCTAGATTACATTTGATGCCGTGTGTATCGAATATGTGAACGTGAAGAGTATAGAAACCTCTATACGTTGGATTGTTTTGGATCTCTCTGGAAACTACAATTTCGGGTTTTGAGTATTCGGGGGTGTATTCTTTCTTATATTTTTAAAGTCGTATGATAGCGTATATATCTTTTGTATTTGTTCTAGATGCGTTACTTTTATTAATTCTCAATCTGTTTTGATGAGTCTGTTGTATACATATAAGTGTTGCCGTCAGAATAATGAATTTGGATTCTACATTCCACATCAAGCGCTATTGTTGGTATTTGGAAAAGCATACACTTTTCGTTCTAGATTAATTTATATTATGCCTGAGATTTATTTTATCGACCCTACTTACACCTTCTTCAAATGTATCGATATTTTGTCGCTTCATCACAAAACTTCTCTTTTTCGTTCCAGGTGCTCACAATAATTCCAGCAATACAACGTGCAACATTTGCTTCAAATCGTTTGCATGCAATTCCGCACTTGAAATACATTTCCGTAGTCATACCAAAGAACGTCCATACAAATGTTCCATCTGTGATCGCGCTTTCTCTACAAAGGTAAGTGTTAAGTTTCCGGTCTAAGATCGATGCGAAGACAAAATCTCGTAAGCAATATGACTACTGAAGCCTTCATACAACACCGGCTCTTAATTAGCATCCCCTTTACTAATCACATCCATCAGGGATTACAAGTTACTCAATCAGCTGAGAATTCATAGGGAGCTGCCAACTCTGTCATAAATCCTTTCGGTGATGCCGTACGTCTGGTCCATATGCCAAAGAGGATAAAAATAATCACATTTGGTCTGCCTCGGTGTATCGTAGGGCGCGTACTCGTATGTCGTATATTGCATTTATGCTACTGTCTGTACTCTTGATATACCCGAACGCGATTCTGATCCAATCCCCCAATGTACGAAAAGTGCACTAAAACAGTGTCTACATACCGCGCGTATAGTACTAGTATCCAAGTACGCGACCAGCCAGCATTTTATGCCCCAACATTGAAAACGAAACGACATATCACTTTTATGAACATGAAAGCCGGCAATTAATAATCCGCTCATAATTTCCCGAACAAAACACCACGGACGTTTAATTAATGATGGAATTCTGTAATTAATTTATTTTTCTCTGTTTCTCGGCCGGAATGGCGGTCTCGTCTGACTTTGTACATGATTTTGCGCTTTCAAGCCAAGCATTGCAACAAATTACCATTTGGAAAAATGTTCGTAGCGAGTCGGAGAATGCAATGATGTGGAAAATTATTCTGCGAAAAATTATATTTTCGTATTGGTTCGGAACGGTAATATTGGATGAGGTTTAATTGCAAAAAACAACAAATAAAAACAAATTAAATATAGGTAGCAGTGATTCCTGTTTAATTCGGGTCATGGGTTTATCACCCGTGTTACAAATAAAATGTACAGGAAACAGAAGTGCATAAGTTGTGGCCCGACAGAAGCGTTTTTGCCCCACAGTCATACAGGATATGCTTCGATTGACCTTAGGTCGACATATTTATACGGCCCTTCAAGAGAACGATATGCAAAAAAATGGCAAATTCAGGCAATTTTATATCTTTTTCCAGAAGTCAAAAATCAGTCCGGTATTAACTCTAAAGTTAGGACTGAGCTCCGACTTCAAAATCAATTTTGTTATTATGATTCCCTTACTGTGCAATTTTAAGCATACGCTAGACATGAAATGTTTGTAGTTAGCCGTTCGTATTCTTATCAAAACTTTGACTAACTTATACCTACAATAAATAATGTACTTGGCATAAAGGAGTCTTCATGCAGCGTGATCTTTTTTTAGGGTCTATTGTTTAATGACTAGTTGAAATTGATGGAATTTGGATAATTAACGTCCTGTACCTACCTAGAACTTAAGGTTGTCCACTGTAAACAGTCTGATTACTTTCTTATTGCGTTCCGAATGTGTTATGATTACTTAAATTTTGTATTGAGACTACCGTAACGAACGCAGTGATTTTGTCTAAAAAAATATCTCCTTGAACGCCAAATTGAATCTTAAACTTATTTTAGATTAATAGCTCAATATATTCTAGACACACATTTTTACAAAAACTTATATATAGCGGCTTGACGAAGAACTTGACTGACTTTCTCTAATTTTTATTGGTGTAACAATTGAAAAATAAATATATATATGGTATATCATTCTCAATTTCGTGAATTTATCGGCCAGTATTCGAGAACACGTGTTTTATTGACTTTTGTACGGTACCTTCGGCCAAAAGGTACACGGATTGAGCCTGATAACGATCCTACAAATTGAGCCAAACGGCTCTCAGACTTCAATATCTTAAGTTTTTGAGTTATCGAGCGTTCCGATGGACGGGCAATAAGCAGATTTCGGGTTTCTGGCTTTAATGGAACAAAAAATAATATTTTGCCTACATTTTGTCGTCCATTTGTAAGATACATGCTATATTTATTTTATTTATTTTATTTATTTTATTTATTTTATTTATTTTATTTATTTTACTTAATTTTATTTATTTTATTTATTTATGTTATTTATTTTATATATATTTCATTTATTTTATATATATTTTATTTATTTTATATATATTTTATTTATTTTATATATATTTTATTTATTTATTTATTTATTTTTTTTATTTTATTTATTTTATTTATTTTATTTATTTTACTTATTTTATTTATTTTACTTATTTTACTTATTTTATTTATTTTATTTATTTTATTTATTTTATTTATTTTATTTATTTTATTTATTTTATTTTTTTTATTTATTCTATTTATATTATTTATTTTATTTTACGTGTTTAGGGGTGAGGGCGTGAGGAAGAATTGGGTGGAGCGTTTTAGACGGCAAATTTTGCTTTCAATATGTCATATCTCAGGAACCGCTTATGGTAGGGAGTTGAACTCTGAATTAATATACAGCTACGATAGTGGAGCCATATGCAAAGAAATTATCGCTATGAATGCAAGGGTGTGAGAAGGGTGGGGCAAACAATGCGTTCGTAACGCTTCGGAGTTATGATCAAAACATTCTAAAATCCATATCTTTCGAACGGTTCATGCCCCAAATAATTCAATAATTGTTTGTAGAAGCATTTATTATATATTATTTATAAAACAAAATGAGACTGAAGTTGACGTCTGGGGTGAACAAAATTTGGACTACGATATCTTAGAAATCAATTAAGCAAAAAAAAAATTACATGTGGTTTGTGTAAATGAAATTATAAGTGGAGTATATTAATTGTATATTAGATCTAAAAATAATGTTCAAGAAAATCAAATCTTGTATCTCAAAAACTTCAGATATGATTTTATTTATTTATTTCGAAAACGAAAAATTTGTACAGAATATCAAAACTACAATAACACAATACGCCAAAATAAATTAATAATGAAAATGAAAATAATAGCAACTAAGTGAGCAAATTTGAATTAATAAATATAAAATATGGAATTAAAATAAATTTTAGAAGAACGCAAACTGCGATTATGAAAACTTAGACAATTTAAGTGGTAGATAGATAGATTGGAAATAGGGGTTGGTATGGTTAACCTCTGTCACTGTAGCCACAGTTGGGCCTATTGTGACGTCCACCCGGTTTGACTATGATTCCTCTTCAATCCCTGCGCTTCCAATGAAGCCTAGTATTTTGCGAAGAGGAATGGTCAGGAATTCCGATGGATCCATGAAACCCTGACCGAAGTGACGAAGTCTTTTGTGAGCTAAACCCTCACATTCACAGAGGATATGCTCTGGTGTTTCGTCTTCGTCATTGCATATTCTACAAATTTTAGTCTCAGAGAGACCAATCCTATTGAGATGCTTCCTCATATGACAATGTCCAGCCAGAGCTCCCACTATGGTTCGGGTCTGATATCTGCTTAATTTTAGATAATCGGATGTTCTTTTTTCCGAATGTTTTGGCATAAAAAGCTTTGAGTGCCTGTTGCCCGGTGCCAAGTCCCAGTGAATGGCACTTTGCGATTTTTGCCACATTCGGATGTTCATTCTGGCTGTGCTTAATGGTATTTAAGTGGTAAGAGCGAGGTAATCGAAGAATCGGCGAATTATAATAGGCATTTATAGATGCGATGGATATAATGAAAGTATCTTGTGATCTAGAACGGAGGTCAGTACCTCTGAATGTAAGTTCATTATATAGATTTGAATTGAAAATAAATAAGACTCTGTATAAGAATTTTAGTATTTATACAGAAGTTGGGCCCAGTGTACCCTAGCACAACCACCGAGGATACATAGCTTATAGTTGACGTCTGTATATAAACACTATAAAGGCACCATAGAAAATTGTTGATATATCCCCTATAGGGGTGGCAAGGTATGGAGTTCGGAGTGTTTTGTGTGTGGCTTATGATAAAAAGTTGAAACTTGGTATATATATATGTGTGATAATTTAAGTATTGGCGTTCGGAGGTAAGTCAAAAAATCTATCAATGAAAAGGGTGTGTGTAAATTTTCGTACTCAACTCATATTCAATGTAGTTATGCAAGTTTTCACGCATTTCGACATATCTTTTAGGTTTAATGAGATATCGATCTCGTTTTATGGCCTTTTTACATATACATATAAAAATTGATTTCAGGATTTCGCGATATCTAGCCCCTCAGGGGATGTAAAATGATTGCGTAAATCTTTACGAATTCTGACATACCTGTTAGGTCTGATAAGACATCGAATTGTTTTTACTTCAAAGGGTATAATCGCTCAAAAATCGATTTCAGAATTTTTTAATATGTAAACCCTAAGGGATAATGTCGATATTTCACCCCTATGTTCCTATTCTTATTGAAATTGAAAAATAATTTAAAAAAATTGCAATATGGGCGCCCAGACAGTTGGACGAGTTTTTCGCTGTATGGCTAACATTTTTGTTCTATCCCCTCTGTTGTAGTTTTTTTTTAGCTCAGATTATATTCTAAAAATACCTACTAAAATGTGAAAATTATATTAAATACTTTATTATAATAAAATAGTAATGTAAAAATGGCTTAAATTTTTTTCTTTTCTAGCGAGAAGAAATCGTACATACAACTCTTCATTACGTCAACACAAAAGTAAGTTTTATTTAAATCCAAATTACCTTTAAATTCCAATCTTTTCAAAAATAACATGTCACTAACTCATAAGAATTTTTGAACATTGTCAATTTTGTGATAAGATCAGCCAGCTGTTGGTTTTTCACTCCAATTTAATATAACATGAAAATTCTGCACTAAATGTTCCATTTCGTGTCGTCAGTCTGTTAAATATTTTTTTGTTAAATTCCAAGATTTTAACATGATGGGCCTTTTACGTATTCTTTGAATCATAAATGTAGATATCCATCTACACAAATATGCCATACATCTAAAACGCAGAGATGTGATGACAGCACGCGCTATATGAGAACAATACCGGCATGTGCAATGCAAATTGTAATTATTTTATATTTTCGATTCATTAAGAACTTCTATTGAAAATGACATGCTCGACATGCCACTATAGAATTGTCTGTTTTCTAGTCGAATATTTTGGCAATGGTCCAACGAAATGGAAGAAAATTTGCTTGGATAGATTTTACATATATAGCCGCTGGTAATTGTAACCCATGTGTTTGATCATAAGTGGATATAAAACAGTTGATATCTTTTAGAGTAATTTATCTATCGCATAACTGTCGTCTTAGAAAAATTATATCACAATTGACACTTATTCCTACTAACTTATCCCGGTAGATAAATGCCGCACTATAAAACTCAAATCCTATCGTCTCAACATTTTCATAGTACCTAGGTACTTAATAATTATTACACAAAGATTTTGTGCAGTTTGAATTTTATTTAATGCACCTATCGGTGGAGCAGGCATTCAAGCATTCACAGGTGATAGAATAGAGCCATACGCGAAAGACACGAGATTAAATTATTTATGAATTGCTTGAATTAAAGACATTACCGCTTCGAGTTATTTAGTGTTTAGTTATCCGGATAGTAGGTAGGCTGTAGCGTATACCTCCGTTGTAAAAAGATATGAATATGCAAACAGCGCTCAAGTTAATGTCCAATGTTTTATATTTGATAGTCTTGATTTCCGTACATATTTCATAGGATTCGGTCGATGTTATGAACGAAAAGAAAGGCTCAACAATTTACTGCATTATAAAATATCATAAATTTGAATTAATTATACAATTAAGTGGATGAAAATAAACTGTTGGTGGCAAATTATAGGTTAAGCATATTTAAAATTAAATCTATAGGTAGCGTGAATATTTAAAAATATACACTGTATTATTGAACTAGGTTCTATAGTATAAATTTATTATTAAATTTATGATAATGTATTATTATAATTAAGCAAACCCGAAAACTATGTCATAAAAAGTAGATATCGCCCTAGCATTCATTTTTATTTATCTTCTGGGCACGTATTCTCCGTCATCTTTTATATAAGCAGCTGTCGATGCTGAAAAATCTACACCTTTTTTCCACAGTATGGAAAACCTGGTACTGCTGCTTCACTAAAATAAAAAAAATTATAAAATTTAGAAATTGATTTAAAAGACAATCTATTTTTCAATTTTATTATTTTTCAAATGACTATGAAGAAGCATAGTCCCAAAGCCTAACCGGTGAGCTCCACCTTCATCAAAGTTAAGCATACAACAGGATTCTTCACTTTTTCAAGCCGGTTTCACCATACTTCTCATGAAGTAAACGCAACAACACTGCGAAAGAGGCTTCTTCCTTTCCCAAACTGGTTTGATTTCCTTTGAAATTCACCTTGGTTGTGTCCGGATTCTTAGTTCCTACTTTCCTGTTCTTCAAGCCGGTTCTTTATTTGTGTAGTCCTTTCAGTTTTTACAAGTCGGAAGTTTAACACCGTAGGATCTAGGTCACGATGAATGAGCTCCTAGCTTCTAATGGAACTAGTACCAAGTCGTGTTCGAGCAAAAGCTGGGCATTCATGCAAAAAGTGTTGTTTGGACTTCTGCTCTTCACAGCATTGGTCACATATGGGAGAACTTATGATTCTCATCGTCCATAGATTCTGGTTCAGCCTGCTGTGGTCTGTTATAATATCTACTATATTAGTGTGATCCTTTCACTTAAGGCCGACAAGAAACTTGGTCCTTCTAGAATCTGGCTCAGTAGTGAAATGGATAACCATGAAGAAAAGAAAACATCCGAAAAAAGTGATCAAAGATTTACAGGAATTAGATTTAATACAATTAATTTGTAGGTTTAATAATAATCAATGGCACAATAGCCCAAATTGGGCCTAGGCCTTGAAGTAATGCTAGAGTTACTTCATTACTAGACCAACGGAACATTAGGAGGTGAAGTGGTCAGCCACACGCTCGTCCGTGATTATTACCCCGATAAATCAGGTACTCATTTACAGCTGAGTGAACTGGTAGTCCGGCACCCAATCCCATTCTCGAAAATTACTTGTCGCCAAGCAGATTCGAACCTGGTACCAGGTGCACCGAAGACAAGTGCTCTAGCCACTAAGCCACCCAGACTGAATTTGTAGGTTTACCTTCGAGATTTTTTCCAGCCCCCAGTCTCTTAAGGACATTGAAATCTATTTTTTTCAGACACTTCAGGTTTTTCCAGATCCCATGTTATTACGATCGGAATGACCGCTTCAATATCTTCTATGAGTATGTCAATAGTTTGGCATTTATGTTCTCCTTTTAAACTCTAAAACACTAAAGTGTGGCCAATATCCTTGTCAACGTTTATTTTGCTTCTCGACTAAACATAGCCTTAGCTCATAGCCCTACGTTGGGCGCCATAATATTTATCGATCTAATTGTCGAATTAACTCCGAACGACGTTCAAGATAGCAGTAGAACGTACTATGTATCAAAATTCAATTAAAAAAAATTCAATAAAATAAAATTCAATAAAATAAAATTCAATAGAATAAAATTAAAAAATATGTTCATTTATATCTTAAACACACAATCCTACAGTACGACTAATTAAGGAAAAACAGTACTTCAGTTTGCGTTTTGAGAACATACTTCTGACCACGTATCACAGGTGAACTGAAACTGTGGAGGAACTACACTAGCTAGTTCAAGAGAACAGTCACTATGAAAATATCTCTAAGGAAGAGTAAGACATCTAACATTACATCGATGTTCTAGGACTCGATAGACCACTGATAGAATCATAATCTGATAGCTTGAAGACTCTTTTTGGAACTTTGCCAAGGTATAACAGAGCCGATTGAGATGCACCTGTCCAGATATGAGAATTCTATTCAAGGCGGTGGTAAATATGAGTTTTATAAATAATGGTGAAATTAGGTGGGGAAAAAATTTTAACATTTGTAACAAAATTCTAAGCATTTAATGGCGTCCTTAGCTATGCTAAAGATATGATCACTCCAATGGCAGAATTTCTATGTTGGTTTCGTTTTCTGAAGTTTCTTCATTGAAACGTACTGTGAATTGTTCCGCCGTTTTTATTGCTTTACTTTTATGGGCGTTATACATATAATGATCTAAAAATTAATTTTAAGATATTTCGATATTCAACCCCTAAGAGGTTTTTAATGATTGCGTACGTTTTACGAATTCCGACATACCACTTAGGTCTGATGCCATATCGAATTGTTTTTTACTCTAACGGGCTTTCTATGTAATCGTCTAAAAATCGCTCTAAGATTGTTTTCATATTCAACCCCTAATAGGTTATATCGATATTATATCCTCTACGTCATTTTGAAATTATAAATCCATTTGAGTGTCAACAACTTGTACGTAAGTTAGGTTAGGTTACAGTGGCGGCCAAAGCCTCACATAGTGATACCACTAAAAACAGGAGACCCAATGTACCTATGATAGTTGCGCTTGCGTTTCGATCTGTATTGAGAGCTCCTCGTTTAATTCAAAGGTCCATGTTACCGTAGCAAAGTTTAGCAGACTCTGCATGCTGTTAAACGAGACTTCTTTAAGATTTGTGAAGGTCGGTGCACCAAGAGCCTTCACCCGTCTCCTAGCAAGAGCTGGGCAGTTGCACAGGAGGTGTTCTAGCGTTTCCCGTTCCCCGGGTAGTTTACAGTTCCTGCAGAAATCATTAGTAATTAGCCCCATTCTGTACGCATGCGCCCCAATCAAACAATGGCCGGTAATAATTCCGACTAAAGTTACGCATTGCGTCCTTGGTAGTGCTAACAAGAGTTTAGTTTTTTTCTCACTTTGAGTGTTCCACATTTGTTTCGTGGTTCTGGAGGTTGATGTAGCCTGCCACCTGACCTCGGACAGGCTTACCATCTTCTGCTCTAGGGAGTTGTGAACGACGTTAAGATGCGGTGGTACCGAAACAGCTGTTTCTTGCCCAAGGTTTGCACCTTTTTTAGCAAGATCATCCGCGAGTTCGTTTCCTAAAATACCACTGTGCCCTGGAACCCAGCAGATTTCACTTTCCTATTTGAGCACAGTTTCTGGAAAGCGCGTCGACAGTTAAGTACTGCCTTGGATTTGATAATGCAGGATTGCAAAGCTATTAAGGATGCTTGGCTATCCATACAGATAAATACTGCCCTATCCCTTTTTCGCGATTTGTGAGCTATATCCGCCGCCTTCTGAATTGCCAGTACCTCCGCTTGGAAAAGACTGCAATTATTCGGCAGTCTGTTGCAAGAGTTTGTTGAAAGATCAAGTGAGTACACGGCTGCGCCCACTCCGTCCTCCATCTTTGAACCGTCAGTATAGATGTTAATCGATCCCGCAGTGTCACCAGTTCTTACCTCCCAGTACTCTTTGCTTGGTATGTTTACGGCGAACTTCCTGTCAAACCAGAGCTTAAGATCGGCGTAGTCCGTAGTCCCTGTTGTTGGTAGGCTCATGTTACTGTGCCCGTATGTACATGTTTTGAGCTGTTTTGACTCTCTGAGTGTTAGGGCGCATTTGCATGCTACGTATTTTGCGAACAGTTCAATTGGTAGCAGAGAAAGAAGGACGTTGAGCGAGTCTGAAGAGGTGGTACGAAGGGCGCCTGTTATCCCCAGACAAGCCTGTCTCTGCACCTTTTCCAACCTTTTCCTTTAGGTTACTTTGTCGAGTACTGGCCACCATGTTAGCAGACCGTATAATAGGATTGGCCTTACTACAGCCGTGTAGATCCAGTAAGTGATTTTTGGCTCTAAAGCCCACCTCCTACCGAACATTCTTTTGCATGCGTAGAAAACGATGGTTGCCTTAGATACTCGTTCTTCCGTATTGAGTTTCCGTGACAGCTTGCTGTCTATGATTACTCCTAGATATCTGGCATGGCCATTCAGGGTTAGCTCAGTGTTAACCATCTTAGGCAGCTTAAACTGTTGAGTCTTTGTTCTCCTAGTAAAAAGAACCAGTTCCGTTTTTAATGGGTTAACATTGAGCCCTCTGGTTCTTGACCAGTATAGTAGCTTGTTAAGAGCCCGCGTCGTAAGCTCCGACAGCGTGCTTGTGTACCTTCCTGATGCTAGTATCACAACGTCATCGGCATAGGCTACAACCTCCACCCTCGAGTCGTTAAGATCTTTCAGTGCCCCATTCAGAGTGAGTATCCACAAAAGTGGTGATAATACCCCTCCTTGTGGAGTGCCTTTATTAGAAATTTTGTAGCAATGAGTACTACCCCATTCCGACGATATAGACCTGCTTCTTAGCAGTGTTTTGATCCATTTACTTATGGTGCTGTGGACGTTTGCAGAGCCCAGGGCCTCAACAATTTCCTCCGTTGTAACATTGTTGAAAGCCCCATCTATATCCAACAAAGTTCCCAATGTGAACTCCTTGTACTCTAGCGATCTCTCGATTGTACCCACAACCTTATGCAAAGCCGTGTCCACCGATTTTCCTTTGATGTATGCGTGTTGAACTTTGAGAGGTGGTTAGAATCTATGGTTTCTCTGATATACCCATCTACTATCCTTTCCAATGTCTTAAGAGTAAATGATGTCAGGCTGATGGGTCTGTAGTCCTTCGGATTAACGTGGCTACTTTTACCCGCTTTCGGTATAAATACCACTCGAGCGTTCCTCCATACCTGGGGCACGTAATTGAGTTCCACCAGACTCTCTACATTTTGTAGCATGGCAGGTATAATTGCATCCGGTCCAGGCGACTTGTACGGTTTGAAGGAGCTGATAGCCCAGCTCACCCTGCTGGCTGTGGGATGTTTGTCATAAGCGAGTTGCCCCCTGCTGCATTGTGAGTATGGTCAGGATCCCGGCAGCCCGAAAAGTGAGCGCTTAAAAGGGCTTCAAGTGTTTCCTTGCTGTCCTTCGTCCAACTACCATCCATCCTACTCAGCAGAGCGGGCGGAGTGAGATTCTTAGATATAAGTTTCCTGAGTCTTGAGGCTTCTGACGTTCTCTCGATCTGGCTGCAGAAATTTCTCCAGCTGTCTCGCTTCGATTTTTTCAGTTCCCTCTTAAAGATTTTTAGCGAGTTCCTGTATTCGGCCCACGCTTCCGTTTGATTAGTGCCCTTCGCCGAGTTAAAGAGTTTTTGGGCTTTCCTCCGGGAATCTCCCAATTCCTAACTCCACCAAGGAGATTGGGATTTTCACGACGGTTTCCTACGGGGGCAAGCTTTTTCGAAGGCTTTTTTCAGAGCGTTAGTTAAATAGTTTGTAGTATATTCCAGCGTGCATGCATTCCAAATATATTCAGGTACCCTTTCTACGTAAGTTGTTATAGTGGTGATTGTTTTTTGAATGATTTGTCTTGAAGTACGTTACACGGCTATCACAATCCACTAATAAGTGGAATACATAAAATATACACTTCTCAATGCTTGCTTAGTGCTCCTAAGTCAACAAGTGCCTTACGGTCCAAATTTTCATTTTAAATAGAATTTTATTAACCTCAAGAGCTTTATGGCCCCTGTTGGATTCAAAAGCTTCTCAAAAAATGCGCTAAATTTAAGTTTTAACAGAACAGCAGACATTTGGAGTGGTGGTCGAAAGTTGAAATTAAAAAAAAATTATGCTCAGTAACGCTAATGATTTTATGAATAAATTGCGAGTATTGCGCACTCAGAAAGACTACTTTCATGTATATATGGTGTGGGAATATTCCTACCAATTAGCTTGTAATATAAAAATTGGAAGGATTTTCAGGGCTGTATCAAATAAACACATATTAGATATGAAGATATTTTTGTCGCATTCAGATTTTACGATCCTGTTCAGATACACGTTCTGCGCATAAGTTCTGCCGCTCTGACTGCACATCGACATACTAGGACAGTAATGTAAATTCTGGTCGCGTGGAATTCGAAACTGTCTGAATAATTTAAAACTTATTTCATATAAACTTTTGTACGCATTATACAATTTTTCACTGATTTAACGCATCATCCCTCTGCTTCTCTAGGGAAATATGAAACAGCATTTACTTACTCATAAGGATCGTGATGGCAGTCAAAATTCCAATCAGTCTGCAGAAGCTTCTCCTCTCGAATCTCATTCGCACTCAGTGTCTCCAAATGAATCTCTGTCACCGCATAAACCGCACGTATACGATATCGAACATTCCAATAATAATCAAGCACAATCACCACCAACTAGACCTGATCACCAGA
This sequence comes from Beris morrisii, assembly GCA_951812415.1. NCBI lineage: Eukaryota > Metazoa > Arthropoda > Insecta > Diptera > Stratiomyidae > Beris > Beris morrisii. The sequence continues at coordinate 26,805,496 of OX638311.1, forward strand.
ACCTACCGTACCCCACAGGAGGCGGTATTAAACGACAATTACCCGAAATCGAACAACCTTTACCTAAAAGACAACAAAGTAAGTAGCGCATGTTTGAATCAGCTATGAGTTTGCTTGAATCAATATCCTTTTTATAGTCTACGAAAACCAATCAAACCCCACACCAAAAGAACAATCACAACAACTTCAGGCCCAACAATCGCAACAATTAATCGATGGACCTATAAATACGAAACATTACTGTACGATTTGTCGGAAGAATTTTAGTTCTAGTTCAGCCCTACAGATTCATATGCGAACGCACACTGGTGATAAACCATTCCGATGTTCAGTTTGCCAGAAAGCATTTACAACCAAAGGAAACTTGAAGGTGAAGCCCTCCCTGTCATTTTATTTATACTTTCGAGTCGATTTTGAGAAAAATCTTTCAGGTTCATATGGGAACTCATATGTGGACGAATGGATCATCGCGACGTGGTCGTCGTATGTCACTAGAGCTACCGCTTAATCGTTCGCTTCAAGTAAATCCTCCAGATCCTGAATTTCTTCAGCGTCGCCCAGATTTCTTCTATCCATATCTTCCGCCTTTTTTGAACGGGATGCAACATAAGGTACCGAAAAAGCAAACCAGGTATGATATAGAACTTCTTCGAATAACTTCTCACTACTTACAGTTTAATGACATGAACGTTGGACCTTATAATCCTGCACATCACATGCACGGAATCACGAACAAATACGCCGGACTTTTAGGATTTACACCATTTTTAGCAGGCCATGGTCCACCGCCAATGCCAAATCTTCTTCCAGGACATCACAACAATAGCTCCTCGCCGTCTTCGCATAACAGCGATAAACAACAACGATCGAGTGTTAGTCCTTGTCCTAGCGATCAATCAAAATTCAATCGTACTAATCACAATGATAGTAGTATATTTCGCGATCAAGGACAGGTCCTTTGGGAGAATCACCAGGCTGGCAAAACTTCGCGAAACGGAAGCAATGACAAGCCAAGGGATGAAGATATTGCGATCATGCAACTTTCAGCTACCAATCGGGCCGAAGGATTGGCTGCCTAATTTTCACGTATTTGAAGACAATTTGGACATATCTCTTATATTATAAATTATAATAAACAAATAGTTAGGCGGCACAGTGTCTTCTAATATTCATTTGACTTATTTACATACCTACTTAAAATAGGTAACAAAAATAAAAGAACTTGTAAAAATATTAAGGTAATAATAAAAATAACGTATGAAATTAACTTTTATTGTTTTTAGTTGTGCGAAAAATTTGATCTTTTTTAGTTCGAATTAAGATGCTGTTTCAAATCATTCTGCTGAATTTACATTCTCGCGCTCGTACATTCGACAAGACATTCGATGAATGTATTACGTTCCATGTAGATACTTTTTGGATAAGTCATAAATCTCAAATCACAGATAGGTAATAAATTACTCCAGGAAATTGTGTTTAATTTTGTGAGAGGAATGCACTTATGAAACTAGACTTGAAATAAATCTTCCACAATTTCATAGACATCTACAACTCAAAATGTTCCGAATTCTTTAGAAGCAAACCAAAAAACATACGACTCATTCCATTTAAAATGTATCCGAAGATGTTGCATGACAATCTCCGTCTAGTCAACAAATTAGCAATTATACCACCCATAATCCATGCAAAAAGTATTCTCAGCGACTTCAATAAAACTGTTCTCGTTTGCGAATTATTCAAAAAAAAAGAAGGAAAAACAAGATAATAGATCGCGTCACAACACAACAACTCATCACTATTAAAACTCGCCAGCATATTACACATTTTCCAGAAGAAAATGACGAAGAATAAGTACGAATAGCGTCATGTCGCCCTGGTAAATGTACGACAGAATTCTCGGGAAAATCCAATTTGGAAAAACGACTCGACAAGCCGAAAGGAAAAAAGGTGAACTACTGTGCACCCATAACCCATTATGTCGGGCCATTATAAATTTAATAAAATGTCAGAGGCAAGAAAGCGAAACGATATTGGCTCGAGCGCGCAAAGATATAGATACATTATAAAAGTCCATTCCAAGACCAGTCGAATCACATATGTTTCGAAGAAACAACAGTGGAATATGAAAGATGTAAGGCGGGATAGCGATTCGGAATGTTCTTGTAGCCAAGACAAGGATCATTTCGACGATGATCCACTACTTCCAGTCGCGAGCGTACACTTATTAATAATATTTTTGTACAGTGTGTCCAAAACGAACTTGTACACCAAATAAATAGTGTTCTTACGAAGTTGGGCGCTGCTTAATAGAGTTTCTACAAGAAAAACGTGATTTAAGAATCCAGTTCTAACTTTACAGAATACACCATTAATAGTTTCCTCCAAAATTGTCTAGTCTCACCACCCCTTTTGTTTAAGCTAAGTGTGCAATAATAATTTCATTTATATATATATATATGTATGCCAAGTTTCAACTTTCTAGCATAAGCCGTTCTTAAGATGTGTAGATAAAAAACTAGCAGTCCCAGTATTTTTTAAATGTACCTATTACAACAGATCAAGTTTCATTTTCAGATTTTTTTTATATTTTCAGAGTCTTGGAGTAGACGGGGGTTCCAATCACGACTGAAGAATCCTTCTGTTTTATTCGTTCTCTAATTTTTGTATCAAATGGAATATTTTAGAGTCCTAACAGATATGCAAATATTGATTTTTGCATAATATTTTCGACAATGGTAAGAATACTTGAAAGCTGAAACTTTGCTGTAATAAAATAGTGAGTGTTTCAGAGCAAAAAATCTGTCAACAGTCTCTGCTCTCAGCTTCATTATTTTTTGGGACAAAGTAGGCGGTAAATGTCGGGGTTCGACAGAAGTGGTTATGTTACCTAAAAGCGTATCACATAACTTTTCTTTTTTTGGGTCATAGCGGGGAATGTGGTTACGATCGAAATGTAACTCTGGATATGCCACACTCTAAACAATTAACCTTCTAAATAGCCTCCTGGTTTGGTTTTTGAAGGTGCCAGCATCGATACCTAAGAAATATGTCGGAATTCGTAAAAACGTAGTACTTTACAGTTCCTAATAGGTTTATTGTCAAACAATCTTGAAAACTATTTCTAGGCACTAATGAAACCATAGAAGTAAAACTAATTCGGTAATTTGACGGCTCAAAAAGATATAAAAAAAATAAAAAAATTGTCGAAAAGTAAACAAATAATTTTTTTTCCCACCGCCGTATGTCAATTAGTGATGGGATAAATCGGTCATTTCATTACCCCAGTATGACCGAGTCATTTCGTTGAAGTGACCGATTTAAAAGATTCATTTGGTCATTTGAGTCATTTCGGTCAGTTGGCTGATTCGGTCAAAATGACCGACTGACCGAAATGACTTGTGGCTTTAGGATAAGGAGTGTTAGTATCATTGTGGTACAATGGGATGACCTAAAAAAAAACCTCGTCGCCTACAATATGATGACCTATAAAAAAGGTTCTCAGTCTACAAACAAGAAAGAGCGTCTGGTGAAATCTGACCTAAAAAAAAGGTCGTCAGTCTACAAGTACTGACACTTTTGGCGCTGTACTGTACGCTGTACGCGTATCGTACTTTTCTACTGACCGATTGAACGACTTCTTTCATTTCACATGACTCCAGTTATTTCGGTCATAGTACTGACCCGTTCATTTCGACCGGATCGTTCTCGACCGACCCATCACTAATGTCAATACAAATCTTATTTTTTACACGAAAATTAAGAAAATTTTTGAATCGGATCTTAGGCGATAATATAGTTAAATTAAAAAATAAATCAATATCTCATCTGACCTAAGAGTTATGTCGAAATTCGTAAAAACGTATGTACATGTGCAATCACTTGGTATGTACGTCTTTACCCCCGTTAGAGGTTGAATGTTGAGAAATCATGAATGCGATTTTTAGGCGATTATATGTTAAGGCCATAGACGTAAAAGTGAATTCGATATCTCATTAGACCTAAAAGATTTGTCGGAATCCGTGAAAACTTAAATAACAACTTAACACCCCGTTTGGGGTTGAATATAAAAAAATGCTTAAAACTTGTAATAATTATATCATCAATTGCTGTCAACTTTCTTACAATAAATTTGACCAAAAATGAAACGGCAGAGCATTTTGAGAGTCAATTGTTTCAATTACTCCATGCTTTAAGACTTAAAAGTTAAACGGATCCCTTCTTTTGGTACCAGCGAAATTGAAACTCCTTGCTCTATTGAAATACCATAAATTCTCAAAACTCCCACCTTATTATCTCACAAATGATTGCAGGTAAAACGTAGTAGGTACATCTATGATTTTAAGTCGTGTGATTATTATGCAGAAATAAAATACGGAGATGTGACAATGTGCTGGATGGACGAGTTTAAAGTTGTCACACTGTATTTGAAATTTTAAGCTAAATATAAAACATCATATTCAGAAAACATCTTTTTTTTGAGTTACGTATATGGAACGAGACTCGTGACACGATTAATGGAATATGCAACACTTGTGAAATAATTACCGAGGCGCTAGACTGTCTACAATTTGATTGCCGTAAAATGTTGTTCCAAGTTGTGATTCGAAATTATAAAAACGGTCAAACGTACTTTTTTGATTTTTGGTCGTTTGGCCAAAAGTGTATTTTTAATGTAACCTATGCCGCATCTTAGTTTTAAACACGTTCCGCACTTCTACCCATAAAATAATGAAGTGGTCCACAAACTGTTGGCAGATTTTCTTAGAATTGTACTGTCTTTTTATGTTCAGGGATGTTCAGTTACTCATAGCTTTTATGTGAAGAGAACAGCATCTATCAATCTATCTAATTTTTGTATCTTGCTTGTTTAAAAGTTTATCTTCTTTTGACATCATTTTCAAAAATTTTGTATCCAAACTTGTAGTTTCCGACTAGAGTAGAGCGCTACATGGCTAGAGCTAATTAAAACGAAATTAATCCAATGAGGTAGGACAGATGAAATACTTTTACTGGAAAGGCTGTATCAGAATTTTTTTGACAACTGATCGTACGTTTTTGGTTCATTGTTGTGTTTATTGCGATGAGTGTAAATATCATTTTTTTGCTAATTTGAAAATATAGTAATTTATAATATAATAATGGATAAAATCCTTTTAAATTTAACCGAGGGCGAACATTTTGTTCCGTGGTCTCCTTGGACGACATTGCTATTGATTAAATTATTATAAAAAAACACGTTTCCGTTTATGAAATTATTGCGTTAACGAATGTTTTCATATTTGAATTCGTACTAAAATACTCGTTCCAGAAATATTCTTGTTCTACTTTAAATTAAAAGAAATTCGTGTTTAAAACATTTTATTACGAAATTCGAGGATGGAATATTGTTCCAAGCTACAAAGGAAAACAATTAATGGAGTACTAAACGATCACAAGCAATTACGTAGCAACATTTATTGATGGGCGGCATTGTTTATTGAAAATAGACATTGGTTTTTTTTTGTATTTTCGAGAACGAGAAAGTATACACTGCGATAGCCAATCAGATGATTTTTTTTTTGATTTTAATGTAGGGTTAGTTTTATTTATAGATCATATTTAGATTTTCTTTAAAAAACTATTTAAAACTATTTATTATAATATTCAAGAAAATTATTAAATTCATCAAGTTGAATTCGAAATTATGTATTTTAATAAATTGGGCTTTAGTAGAGTTAATGTTAGTACTAAGTAAGTCGATCGAGTTACAAACGTTTAATAACGTTTATCTAATAAAATTCGCATACTGGCCCAAAACATTTTCTGACAAAATTTTTTTGGCAATAACAAAAACAAAAATATATTCAAATTCCAAATACTCCCGACAAAACTACATTCAAATATTTGGCAGTTGGTTGTAATTTGCGGTAGTGTCACAAATCAAATTCTTGTCTCTTCTGATTTTCACATTCTGTCAAATTTTGCTATTTGTCTGATAAATTTATGTAAAATTCTATTTTCAAGGCGTACAGCTAAAATCTAACTTTTACACAAAAAAAACACGAAGAACCCTGCATATTATGCCTATTAATAACAAAAATTTATTCTGACGTGAAACAATTTAAAGCGAATTAACACAAATAACATAAATTTAGAAAATGTCTACAGATCACATCTTATACAATATGTTCTGAAAAGTTGGTTCGCATAAATAAAACCACCGTTGAGAAAAAAAGAAAATTCAGAATATTAAGAAAAGGTTTTCTTCATAAAACCGAATGGCAGATTTTTGATCTGATAATCTCCTAGAACAATGTGCACTAAAAATACGACACCGCATCAACTGGCTCTCAATTGTAATATCTTTCCTAGCTGGATTTGTGCCAGGAAAATTTTCCCAGACGCATCGATCATTGTATTATGAAACGTGTGCATATACTGAAATTGTGACCGCAAATTATCTCATATGTAAAATAACTAAAAAAAAAACATAATCAAAATTCAAACTAAACCAATCACCTGGAAAATTTCAATAAAGTTACAGGTGCAAAACCTGATGCAATTATAAAGTGCATCGCTGACTTAACCATTTCGTCAACAAATTGTTTTCCACACCTTACCGTAAAATTCATCCAGAACCCATCAATTTCCTACGCGCAACGGAAGATCCCTCCGAAAGCCACGAAGTCGACGAAGACTTTGCTTTTTGTTCATGTTCTGTGGAAAATTGGAAAAATGTGGAAAAAACAAATTTTCCTCACCTGCAAAGTTGTAATCGGCAAGTTAATCTGATCATCGGTGTTATCCAGTTTGAGCGTGCAGCTTACAGGTATCTATCGCGGCCACACTACACCTATAATACCTGCGGTATGATGGCGTTTAATAGTTTGTCGTGACAAAACTGCATCATGCTCAGATGGGTTCGCCTCCAAGCTTTGTGTTTGTTTCATTAAACTTTACCGGTTACGTATTTATCGTATGTGACAATTTAATAATGTTTCGATTTTATTACGAGTTTACTTGTACTTGACGCAAACACCTGTCCGTGACGTGAACTTTGTTTTTATGTACCTGAACGAACATGGAACCACATTATGAACAGATATCAGAAATTTGCGTTTGTTTTTAAGAATTAAATAATTTTAACTATTTACACTGACTTGATTGAATGCGATCACGCAAGTATTTCTGTTGTTGTGACGACTATTGCCAATATTTCCATTATGCAACTCCGTCTCTGGGTTATTAAAGCATCAACATATTTATATATTATTTATATTAATTTCAATTGCAATAAAAACATGGGTAACAAAATATCTACCTAGGTCCCAAAGAGTTAAATATCCAAAAAAATTGATATTCTTTTTAGGCATTAATAAAAGTCCGTTATAGTAAACAAAACAATTCGATATTTTATCAAACCTAAGATATATGTCGGAATTCGTTACACCTAATTGGTAAATCACTAGTGCAAAAAGATCTGTTGTAATACGTAAAAAGTTCCACAACCACCTTACACCCACTTCACGGTTACATATTGATAAATGTTTGAATAAGTTTTTTGACGTTTATATTTAAAGCTCACCTACATACGAAATATGTTGGAATTCGTGAAAACTTACACAATTTTGTTACACTCCCTCAAGGGTTAAGTATTGAAAATATAGAATATTGTCCCTAGGCGCTTAAATAAAAAATTAATAAATTAATTAAAATTAATTCGATATTTCGGCAGACCTAAAATATATGACAAAATTCGTGAAAATGTGTACAACCTTTCATGGACAATTATTTTGTGACAACTCCGTACGACATTGCATATATGAATTTTTTTTTTGTGTTTAGATTACTTATATACTACTTAATAGCGTCCCGATCTGACCAGTAATGTGTATGGAATTGATTCACTACAATATACTAGTAGCTCGTGCACATTACTCTTTCGGTGACAAAACTAATTACTTTAACCCGCAGAGGTTCTAGTGCGTAATCGCTTATATAAATAAAGCACATGACAAGAAAGGCTTTATTTCAACACGTAATTGACTCTTGACCGAATTAATTTTTTGACAAAGAACATTTTAGAACTTTGTAGACTCAAAGAATTAGAGAAAAAAAACATGTAATTAAAATTTTTTAAAAAAATTGAGATCACTGATGTTCGTTGATTTTTTGTTCTCCTTCCCTTCTGAGATCCCATGTTGATTTTTTTGATGTTTTGAGGAGCTAAATTTATATACAAAATACAGAAAATTTAAAGATACACTCAAACAAAAAATATGACTGTGGTAAACATATTTTGGGAGAACCTTACTATGGTTGAATTTATAGTTGCTTGGACCACGTTACAAGATGTGAGATAGTTCTGATAACTGATGTTATGGTTGTGCTAACTTTACTGTCTTGTTGCTCTAAACATATATAGTATGATTATATCAATCATGAAAATATTTGTAATTTGATTATTACAACTATAGTTTTAGTTATGTTTCTAAGAAAATTGTTATGATTGAATCAAACCAATGAAAGGTTGCGAAAACTTATTGTATGGTTAACCCACACATAGTTTTGGTTCTACCAACGAAATTTTCGAACCAAATTCGGAATCCGTTTTCAAAAAATCTTTAACATACTAAAACAAACGAAAAATATTTCGTAGAAAAAATTATTTATTTGTAATTTATAATTTAAATTATAACTTTTATCACTAATTCGTCGAATACACAGGGTTTCAACGGAATCGGGGATGGGGATGTATTCTAAATTAGCCCATTTACGTACTTTGTTTCAGGGAATTCTGCCTAAAAGAATTTATAGAGAGAATGGTACGCAACAATAGGCTTGGTCAACTTTTAAATTGCGAACAACAAACTTCTTTCTGACTCTATTCTTGTAAATTTGTATTGTTGTTGCCATTTCAAAAATCGGAACAAAATTATGACCAACGTATGCTTGAAAAATATGTCTAAAAAAGGTCTTATTCTTTTATCTCATATTTTAAACGGTTGCTTAAAGCTGAGATATTTTCCTTCAGCATGGAAATGTGCAAAAATGGTTCTTATCCTAAAACATAAAAAACCGGCAAATTCTGGATACAGTTACATACCCAATAGCCTCCTAAGTAATCTAGGGAAATTATTGGAAAGAATAATAAAAGAAAAAATATTAGAGTTCATAGATCATTCAAAGATTGTGCCAGATGAACAGTTTGGTTTCAGGAAAAACCACTCAACCATATATCAACTTATGAGAATTAAACAAGCAATTCATAGATGTTTAAATTCAAAAAAAAACAATGGCGCTATAGTATCGTTGGACATCGAAAAAGCGTTCGATCGTGTTTGCCACAAAGCACTTATTTACAAGCTGATCGAATTCAACTTTCCCAAATACCTCGTCAAGATAATTAGTAGTTTTCTGGCCAACCGATCTTTTGAAGTATCAATACTTAACCATCTTTCAAGCAGAAAGGAAATACTTGCAGGAGTACCTCAAGGTTCAGTATTAGGACCAATTTTGTGTTTGATCTACACTACTGATTTTCCACACCTAGCCAACTGTGATACTGCTTTTTTCGCTGACGATACTGCTATCTACTGCTCTGGTACGCGCGATTGAGACAGTTATGAAGTATATGTGAAAAATCAAAATGAATTCCGCCAAAACCCAAGCAATCTTTTTCACTAGACACAGAGTTATTCCTTACATACCCGCAATCAACTATGTATATAACAGTTAACAGAGCTGAAACTACCTGGAGTAATAATATTAAATATTTAGGATTTATTTTCGATAAGAAACTGTCTTTTAAGGATCATATCACTGATACCGTTAGTAAAGTGAACAAACTCGTTGAAGTAATGTAGGAAATCAAATTTAAGTTTAGAAAACAAGCTCCTCCTATACTCAATGATATTTCAACCAATTCTTTTATATGGTGCCGTTTTTAAGGATTGTGCTCAAACACACATTAATAAGTTACAAATTGCTCAAAATAAAATTCTTAAAATGATACACAACTTGCCTCTATATTTTTCGACCGAGCGATTACATTCTTTAGCTAAGGTAGAACATATTAAAGTCAAAGTAGAATCTTTATATCAAAAATTTATCAATAAAATTGATTTTTCTGAAAACAATCTTATTAATGAATTAATTAATAATAATTAAACATATTTAATATTATAAGTTTTACTTGTTAACAACGACTAGGTTAAGTTTTAGTTATAAGAAAAAATTGTAATTCATAGAGGTTTTTTTTTTACCTAATTTTTCGATTTATTACTTAAGTTTTCTCGTACTGAAATTATTATCAAAAGCTGTATAGTCAATTGAAAAGACTGATCTCTTGAATATAATATATTAGCGTTAAGTCAAAAATTAGATCAAGGCAAATAAAGATAATAATAAATAATTATGATTTTTTTTGATACAAAAACTTTTATTCGGCACCTTTTGTAAGTAAAACTTTGAATTTATGAAACCAATTATTTAAATAAATGAACGGCACTTCTATCGAAACACTTGGAACTAACTGATTTTCATAATGGGACCTTCCGTATAATCAGGGACGTCATTTGTGGGGGGCATATATATAAAAATATATACGAACATAACATCTTGCCCCCCCCCCCCTAGAAAAAACTGAAATGACGTCCCTGCGTATAATATATAAAATTAAATCGAAACGCATTATACTTTTACTTATACGCTTCTAAGACAAGATCATTTGGCAAGGTTTCGGATTATACCATCCCATTACTTACCCGCTTCGAAACGATTACTTCCGTAAGTAGCTACTAAAGTTAGAACATTCGGCCAAAACTAAAACGTCTCAGAATTCTTCATCTTGTTATTTGTTAGCTTCTAAACCATTACTTTCGTAATTTTTTAAGGGATTTTGCCATAATTGTACAGAAATAAAATTCGGGAATATTTTACAGCCATTACACTCTACATTGCTCTAGTCTTCCCTTCCTCATTGATTACAAATTCATCTCTTACCAAAAGTCCAGGAATCCGTAGATACAAAACACAGACTATACCCCATACCTTTTTTCTTATCTATCTATCTAGGTTTTCCTTATAAGGGGGAGTAGTGCATCCTAAATATATTAAGAGAAATTGTACACATTTATACCATATTTTGCATTAATTTATTAAAAAAAAATCTTTCTGGAGCAATTGGCCCGGAAGATATCGTATTCCAAAGTTGTCCGTTTTTGGAGCAAATGACCGAAAGAGAACTGATTTCACATCATTAGAAAATTAAATGAATAACAGTGGGCCCAGGTGACTACTCTTAGGTACTCCACCAGTTTTAAGTATGTGAACAGCTTAAGGTACCACCTGATCCAAGACCCAGGAAAACTAAGTAAGAAGAACTAATGAACCAGGATGGAATGATTCAGTTTATCGAAAGCCTTGCTACAATTAGTACAAATAATTTAATATAGATTGAAAAGTGGCTTGGATCTACAAACTTTTTAAGCAAATCTTTGCGAGGGCAGTGAGGAGAATGTTAAGAGTAGAGATCAAAACAAGTCACTTCAAAATTGTGAACATTTTGCGAAGAAATTCACCAATTATTAGCGACGTGATAATAAACAAAGCGACACGAGATGAATTGAAAACAAAGTTTTGACGTGACATGTAAAGCTTGTTGCATTGCGTTTCGTTTCAGTTGACTTGCATAAGCCGGGCTTCAGCCATAAAATAGCATAAGCCAATCTCGCTAGCTGGCTAGCTGCCTGGCTGGCCATAAGCAAAACGAGTCAAAGTGCTAACTCACCTTTCCCAACAGTCAGCGCTTATGAATTGAAAAGTCCGTCTCATGTCAAACGTTTATCACCAGGGCATTCATAAAATATCTTGTACCTTCGGTTTGTTTCGCGTATAGGTAAACTTTTTATTTATTCATTTTTGTTTTTTAAATCCATCGTCCTGAAAAGTGGATTTTTGCATACAACTCCATAGCCGATAGTGAGGTGAAGTCCCCCGCCGCCTCTGCTCCAACAGGTAAGCTCATAGCAATCGAGTCGTCATCATTTTGATATTGACGTTGTTGTTGGTGGCTGTTTGTGACGATAAATCTGGAAGTCAAGAGTACCGGGTACTGGATACTCTGGGTACCTACTCGTGAGGGATGGTGGCATTTGAATATTGAAGAGAACCAGACAGTTTTCCTTTTTTCCTGTTTTTTTTCCTACATTTTGTGCTCTCCCGTATTTTTATTTCAGGTGAATTTACGGTGGAAAATGAACACGGAGACCCTGTAGATTTCCAGTTCGTATTCAAAAGCGTTTTTTTCCGTTTGAATAAATTCTGAGGACGCTTTTTGTCATTTATTTGAAACTGTTACCTGGTGTGACAGGCGATGGATGAATTCGGAATGAAGCGATGCCACATAAAATCCATAAATACGTCACAAAGTGAAAATAACGTGGAAGGGAAAAGATGAATTTGATGTGATTTATAATGGAGTTATTTTGTATGGTACGGATATGAAATTGAGTCGTTATTGGTAATAGAGTTCAATAATTTTTTTAGCAATGGCTATTAAAGGGTACTTGGGAGTAGAGTGCTTGTGTAGCTACTTCAGCTCGCCACGAATATTGGTTGGAACGAAAACGGTTTTCAATAGTAACAGTTTGACATCGTGTTTTATATCGACTTTCATTGCGGCGTATGTCTATGCATTGTTATTGAGGCAATATATGACTTTTAATCTTAATTAATTAAGTTAAGACTAGTAGAGATGCTGGATGTACAACTCACTTTTGTAGCCATCTTGCGGATAGCTTTCTCATGTCCAAATGGTTTTTCAAAATATTCCAAACACGTTCAAATGAGATGCTTACTACGTTAACTATCTCACGCACTTTTACTCGACGATCTTCTATCACGATATCATGGATTTTATCGATCATTTCTGGCGTGGTGGCCTCATTTGGACGACCTGGACTTGGTATGGCTCGTAGGTCCACACTTGAATTCAGAAAACCATTTGTAAATCATTCGGATCGATGGTGCAGAGTCCCCATAATGCTTATCTAATTTTTCTTTGGTTACTTTAGCTGTTTTCCCTTTTAAAAAATTGTGTTTAATCAACACACGAAATTCACTTTTATCCATTTTCAACAATTTTTGTAAGTCGACTTGCTTAGACGGCTGCTTCTCGAAAACTAAACGAGGTATCAGGCTTAAACTTTGCAGGTAATCTATTTAAGGATGGTCCAGGTAAAAAAAAATAACGAATTCCTTACCTGCCCACTCCTTCTTGATTTTTGCACGTCATTATCAATCCGCCCTCGTACTTCTCACATCCATATGTCGTTAAATCCGGCTCGACGGATCATCAATTTTTTTTGCACAATTATTCCTAAAAAGTACTGCCATTTAATTAAGATGTGGAGAGTACTTAGCTCAATAGTAAGTAAAAGCAATTCTGTATGTATCAATTTAGTGCTGAGATGCGGTGTAGGTTACTAGGCGATTAACAACCAAAAAAATGACGTTCCAAATCGCCTCCTGGTTATTTCTTTGGTATTCAGTCGTATAGTAACCTACATTGCATCTCAGAATTAAACACGTGCCTGACTTCTAAAAAAAAAAAATAAAGTTGCGCCCAGACTGTTGGCTGATTTTATTTTAATTTTGTTATCGATTTTAAAAAAAAAAAATTTGCTACTCTCAAAATTTTTTTTAAACGTTTCATGACTAATAAAGCAAAACAAATTTTTAGTCCATCTGTGCTCCGTCCTCCGTCCGCCAAAATTGTTTGAGGGTCTATAGCCCCCAAACCCTAAGAGCTATTAAATTGAAATTTTGTTTCTGAATGGACTGGGTAAGCTCCTTGAATTGACTACTTTTTGATGGGTGGGGGTTTGAGGGGAAAGGTGGAGGACGTGTTTTAGACGGAAAATTTTGCTTTCTAGATCTCAGCAACTGCTTATGCTAGGAGACTGAAACTTGAAATTTATATAGAGCTTCGATAGTGGACCCATTTCCAAAAAATTTGCTGATATGGGTGAATGAGCGTGGGTGGGGGGGGGGGGGAATAATAATGCTTTCAAAACTCTCGAAAGCCGAGATCGAGACATTCTAAAATCCATATCTCCTAAACAGTTAATGCCACAAAATTCAAACTAATTGAATATTTGTAGGTATACTAGGACAATAGATCCAAAATAAATTCTTGAGAGGTGGCAGTGGCGTACGGCGGTGGGTGGTGAAAAACTTTAGATTACGATATCTCACGAACCAATTGCACTAGAAAAATAAAATTCGGTTTATGTATAAATGTTGAGAAACAAAGTTTGCTAAAAGTAAAACTTTTAAGGGAGGCGTTGGAGCATGGAAGTGGAGGGGATAAGCATTTTTCTAAGAAATCATGTCTCATATCTCAAGAACAGTGTAAGATAGATGCTTAAAATTTTTACCAGAAGTAGGCCTAATAGAACCCTATTAGAAGGTGGCAAGGGTGTAGGGAGTAAGGGTGGGGGTGGGTGAGGGTGAAAAGGAAAAAGTTTTGATGTTTATATTTCGAGAACCTGTAATGATGAGAAGCTAGATCATGGTATGTAGATAGAACTATAATAGTAGCATTTTGGAAAAATATAATTTTTTATAGAGGTACTTAAGTACGGGGGTGGAGGGGGGTGTTTTTCTTAACTATAGAAAATGCTAATGCTAGAAAGTTGAAACTCGGTACGTATATGTAAATCAACTAAAAAAGTCATTCTGACTAAAAAAAATTCAAATATCCATTGGCGTTCGGAAGGGCAGCAAAAAAGATTATCAGTTATAATGGAATGCATATATTTTCATGATTTTCGTCATATTTATTAGGTCTTTCCAAATATTAAATTCATTTTTATTCTACGGCTTCTTCATATAAATACCTAGAAAGCGTTTTCAGGATTTTTTGAAATTCGACCTCCAAGGTGGTTTAAAGGGGTTGTATACGTTTTCACGAATTCAGCCGTATCCTTCCGGTCTGATTGGATATCGAATAACTTTTTACTTCCACGGGCTTGTTTAATAATCACCTAAAACTACTTTTCAAGCTTTTTCTTTTTTCAACCCCTAAGAGGGTATAAACGGGTTGAACACGTTTTCACGAATTTCGTCATATCTCTTAGAAGTGATAAGATATCGGATTGGTTTCCACTTCATCGGGCTTTCTTTACATATATCTAAAAACCAATTTCAGGATTTTTGGATATTCAACCCCAAAGGGGATGCAAAAGGATTGCATATTTTTTACAAATTCCTACATATTTCTAGTTCTACTGAGATATCAAATTCATTTTTACTTCCTATGTCTTCCTACATAATCGTCAAAAAGTTGATTTCAGGATTTTTAGATATTCAACTCCAAGAAGACGTAATAACAACTGATATTATACTACGACTTAGACTACGTCCCGGATTATGACCCAATTATGTAATTCATATGTTATATGTGGGAGCGGCGTAAGTATTCTAGCTCGACCCCATTCTAACCGCTTCCCGACCTTTTTTTTAGGTTTTCAGTCACATTTTAACCTACACCGCATGTCAGAATTAAACGCGTTCCGAACTTCTACCCAAAAAATAATAAAGTTGCGCCCAGACTGTTGGCAGAATTTTTTTACTTATTTACTTTTTTTTTAAATTTCAACAAAAACATAGGGGGTAAAATATCGACATAGCCCTTTAGGGGTTGAATACCGATAAGAACGTACCCAATCCTTTTACACCCTCTAAGTGGTGGCTTTTAGATCATTATATATAAAGCCCGTAAAAGTAAAAGTCAATTCTATCTCATTAAAGTGAAAGTGGGTTCGATCTGTGATTAGACCTTAGAAATACATCGGAATTCGTGAAAATGTACAGAACTACTTTACACCACTTTAGGGGTTCTATATATCGAAAAATTTGGAAAACAGTTTCTAGGCGCTTACATGAAAAGCACGCAAAAGTAAAACTAATTTGGTAACTCGACCTGCCAAAAAGATATTACGAAATTTCGGAAAATGTGAAAGAATCTCTTTTGCACATTTTTTTACTCTACATTTGTACGTCATTGAAAATTTTCCTGTAATTCCTGTATTCTTCCTACATACGAGTATAAGTACTAACTTTCAACTTTCTATCATAAACCGTTTCTGAGATACGAAAAACTATACCCCACCCCCGTACCTTGCTACTCTAATCAAAACTGTTATTTTTCTAGGAAGCCGGTTTAGTGGCTCTGCATAGTCGTGAATTTTTAGCTTTGTATCCTTTGCGGTTTTCAAAAAAAAAAATAAGAACTTTTTTCTTTTCACCGCACCCGCCAACACCCAAACCACCCATAATGGTTTTTATTTTTTTTTTCTTCCGCGAAAAATATATTGTGGTTCATTTGCCAACATGAAATAGAATTCGTAAGGTGCATCAATCGAAGAACCGTAACAGATCATCTTGCAGTATTGTTTGCGTTTGTGATTGCGTCAGCGTAAAGAAGAATCTTTGGGTTTGAAATTATTGAACTCACTTCGTTAATAAATGAAATAAATAATAGGGTTTAGTTAAGTTAGTTACCCTGCAGCACATCGGAAGTATTGGGAATAGTCCAGGAAAGGGACCCACAAAAAATTATCTTTTAGGTACGATGAGTCAAATAAGATTCAACTCATTTGATGAAAATTGAAAGGAAACCTATTGCTCAAAGCTTGTGGACAAGAATGGCATGGTTGATTTTATCAAACGCTAAACTAAAATTGGTATAAATGCAATCAACCTAATTTCCTGCTTCAACTACTGGAATCGTAAAATACATCAGCTCCATCAAGTGCGTTGTAGTAGATCTTGCCTTGAAAAACGGCTGATTGCAATTGAATTGCAACACATCACAAACCACAGACTTAAATAACTTCGCAACAGTAGAAAGTTGGGCGATTGGCCGATGAATGCTCACTTTATCCTTCTTAGTCTTCTTAGAAAGGTGAAAAGGTAGAATATTTCCACATGCTGGGAAATACTCTAGAATGAAGACATATTTCAGCTGCGCTACTCACCTTTATATGAAAATAACCTTGTGATAGAGGTAATACCTTGGATACACAGCCCGTATACAAATCATAATATCATCAATATCACCAGTGTATCACCCAATAATATGCATATAGTACGTCAACGAGCTGATATCTACATACATAATACCCAATCTCTTTCCTTGTATATAAATTCGATGATTTTAGCTGATATAGCCTTCTTTTAACTGCCATCAGCGCCATCTAACACTGAAATCAATAGAAATTCCAATGAATGACAGTTGTGGATTCTTATATCCTTCCGTCAGTTAAAATTGTTTGAGCGTGTTTTCATTTTTGTGTGCGATGTGATGTGATGGTCCGGTTTTTACATTTCTTTATTAGCAATGAAAGTACTTTTCGCCGGAATATCATACTGCCACGTTTGGCACGAAGAGCTAACAGTCGAAGCCTTTTACTTTATTATTTCAATAATACAGTATTGTTATCGATTTTTAAAAAAAAAAAATTTGCTACCCTCAAAATTTTTTTTTTCACGTTTCATGACGAGTAGACACGAAAAGCTATTTAATTGAATTTTTTTTCGTGGGTAGAGTGGGTTAACCCCCTAAAGTGACCAAATTTGGAGGAGTGGGGGTGTAAGGGGGGAGGAGGGGGAAGCGTTTTAGACGGAAAATTTTTGTTTCTAGATCTCAGCAACCGCTTATGCTAGGAGACTGAAATTTGGAATTTATATAGAGCTTCGGTAGTGGACCCATTTGCAAAAAAATTGCCGATATAGGTGAAGGGGTTCGGGAGTGGGGGGAAAAATAATGCGTCCGAAACGCAAAAAAGGTGAGATCGACACATTCTAAAATCCATATCTCCTAAACGGTCAATATCACAAAATTGAAACTTAATGAATATCTGTAGGTATACTAGGAGAATAGATCGGAACCAAAAATTGTGTGGCGTACGGGGTGAGGGGTGAAAAGCTTTAGATTACGATATCTCATGAACCAATTGTACTAGATAAATAAAATTTGGTTTGTGTATAAAGGTTGAGAAATGAAGTTTGATGAAAGTAAAATTTTTAAGGGGCGGTGGAGCATGAAAGTGGAGGGGATAAGAATTTTTCTAAAAAATCACTTATCATATCTCAAGACCAGTTTAAGATAGATGCTTCAGATTTTTACCAGAAGTAGGCCTAATAGACCCCTAGCGGAAAACAAAATTTAGGAGGTGTGGGTGTAGAGGGTGAGGGTGGGAGAGGGTGAAAAGGAAAAAGTTCCGATTTTAATATCTCGACAACCTATAATGATACAAAATTGAAACTTGGTATTTGGATAGAGCTATATTAGTAGCATGTTGGAAAAATAAAATTTTTTATAGGGGTAGTATGGTACAGGGGTGGGGGTGTTTTTCCTATCTATAGAACGGCTTATGCTACAAAGTTTAAACTTAGTACGTTTATGTAAATCAACTAGGAAACTAATTTAAATAAAAAAAATTTCAAATTTCCAATGGCATTCAGAGGGACGGCAAAAAAAATGATCAGTGAAAATGGTATGCATATATTTTCACGGGTTTCGTCATATCTATTAGGTCTTCCCAAATATTGAATTCATTTTTATTCTACGGCTTCTTCATATAAATACCTAGAAAGCGTTTTCAGGATTTTTTAAAATTCGACCCCTAAGGGGGTGCAAAGGGGGTTGTAAAATTTTTCACGAATTCTACTATATCCCCACGTCTTATCAGATATGGAATATCTTTTCACTTTCACGTGCTTGCGTAATAATCGCCTAAAACTTGTTTTTAAGTTTTTTCAGCCCCTAAGAGGGTATAAACGGGTTGAACACGTTTTCACGAGTTCCGTCATTTCTTTTAGAAGTGATAAGAAATTGAATTGGTTCATACTTTCTCGTGCTGTCTTCATATTTATTTATTAACTCCTTTCAGGATTTTTGGATATTCAACCCCCAAGTGAGTGTAAGGAGGTTAAATATCTGATAATATATCGAATTCATTTTTACTTCCCAAGGTTTCCTATATAAAAAAGCCAAAAAGTCAATTTCAGTATTTTAGATATTCAATCCTAATGGGTGTAAGGGGGTAGTATGCTTTTCAAAGTTTCGACATATTTCTTAGGTTTGATGAGATATTAGATCGCTTTTCATTTCCACAGACTTTTTATATAATCGCCTACAAACCCATTTCTCGATTTTTGGATATTCAGCCCCCAAGGGTTTGCATATGTTTTCACAAATTTTGCCATCCCTTAGTTCTGATGAGATATAAAATTGGTTATTACGGCATTTGATGTAATGACCTTAAAACCAATTTCACCATTTTTCGAATTTCAAGAACCAAGGGGGTGTGAAGAGTTTGCTTACGTTTTCACAAATTTTTCAATATCCGTCTTGTCTCATAAGATATCAAGTTGCTTCTTATGAAATCGTCTAAAAACCTGTTTCACAATTTTTTTGAAATTCAAACCCCAAGTGGAAGTAATGGATTTGTATACGTTTTAACAATTCGACTATCTAATTCTGATAAGGCAACAAATTTGTCTTTACTTCTATGGGCTTATAGTGTACATAATGTACTGAAATTCGAATAGTCTACACGGACTTTTTCAATGTATAAAATCTTGTTCTAAAAATCTCTATTTTAAATATTTTTATATTAAGAACAAAAATAATTTTCCAAGAAATCTAATAATCTCGAAGCAACTCATGATACACTCCGACTTTGACCGCTCCCGAACTTTGACCCGAAAAATAATAAAGTTTCGCCCAGACCATTGGCAGATTTTTTAAATCTGTTTGCGGATTTGAATTTAATTTTAATTTTAATTTAAGTGGTCACTTGTAATAATCTCATCCTATGCACTCATACCCATTGGGGAGTACGTGGTGGGTACGATTCGTACCCACCACGTACCCCCACGCCCCCCGAATGAATTTTCGCTCTCCTGGGCTCAAATTTTTGTTTTTTTAAATCTGTTTGCGGATTTGAATTTAATTTTAATTTTAATTTAAGTGGTCACTTGTAAAAATCTCAGCCTATGCGCTCATACCCAGTATGGGGTACGTATGGGGTACGATCGTACCCCATACGTACCCTATACGTACTCCACGCCCCCAAAATGAACTTCCGCTCTCCTGGGCTCAAATTTTTGTCTTTTTAAATCTGTTTGCGGATTTGAATTTAATTTTAATTTTAATTTAAGTGGTCACTTGTAAAAATCTCAGCCTATGCGCTCATACCCAGTATGGGGTACGTATGGGGTACGATCGTACCCCATACGTACCCTATACGTACTCCACGCCCCCAAAATGAACTTCCGCTCTCCTGGGCTCAAATTTTTGTTTTTTTAAATCTGTTTGCGGATTTGAATTTAATTTTAATTTTAATTTAAGTGGTCACTTGTAAAAATCTCAGCCTATGCGCTCATACCCAGTATGGGGTACGTATGGGGTACGATCGTACCCCATACGTACCCTATACGTACTCCACGCCCCCAAAATGAACTTCCGCTCTTCTGGGCTCAGATTTTTGTTTTTTTAAATCTGTTTGCGGATTTGAATTTAATTTTAATTTTAATTTAAGTGGTCACTTGTAAAAATCTCATCCTATGCGCTCATACCCAGTATGGGGTACGATCGTATCCCATACGTACCCTATACGTACTCCACGCCACCAAAATGAACTTCCGCTCTCCTGGGCTCAAATTTTTGTTTTTTTAAATCTGTTTGCGGATTTGAATTTAATTTTAATTTTAATTTAAGTGGTCACTTGTAAAAATCTCAGCCTATGCGTTCATACCCCTTGGGGGTACGTGGTGGGTACGTTTCGTACCCACCACGTACCCCACACGCCCCCCGAATGAATTTTCGCTCTCCAGGGCTCAAATTTTTGTTTTTTTAAATCTGTTTGCGGATTTGAATTTAATTTTAATTTTAATTTAAGTGGTCACTTGTAAAAATCTCAGCATATGCGCTCACACCCCTTGGGGGGTACGTGGTGGGAACGATTCGTACCCACCACGTACCCCCCACGCCCCCCGAATGAATTTTCGCTCTCCAGGGCTCAAATTTTTGTTTTTTTAAATCTGTTTGCGGATTTGAATTTAATTTTAATTTTAATTTAAGTGGTCACTTGTAAAAATCTCAGCCTATGCGCTCATACCCAGTATGGGGTACGTATGGGGTACGATCGTACCCCATACGTACCCTATACGCATTCCACGCCCCCAAAATGAACTTCCGCTCTCCTGGGCTCAAATTTTTGTTTTTTTAAATCTGTTTGCGGATTTGAATTTAATTTTAATTTTAATTTAAGTGGTCACTTGTAAAAATCTCAGCCTATGCGCTCATACCCAGTATGGGGTACGTATGGGGTACGATCGTACCCCATACGTACCCTATACGTACTCCACGCCCCCAAAATGAACTTCCGCTCTTCTGGGCTCAGATTTTTGTTTTTTTAAATCTGTTTGCGGATTTGAATTTAATTTTAATTTTAATTTAAGTGGTCACTTGTAAAAATCTCATCCTATGCGCTCATACCCATTGGGGGGTACGTCGTGGGTACGATTCGTACCCACCACGTACCCCCCACGCCCCCCGAATGAATTTTCGCTCTCCTGGGCTCAAATTTTTGTTTTTTTAAATCTGTTTGCGGATTTGAATTTAATTTTAATTTTAATTTAAGTGGTCACTTGTAAAAATCTCAGCCTATGCGCTCATACCCAGTATGGGGTACCCTATACGCATTCCACGCCCCCAAAATGAACTTCCGCTCTCCTGGGTTCAGATTTTTGTCTTTTTAAATCTGTTTGCGGATTTGAATTTAATTTTAATTTTAATTTAAGTGCCTATACCCCTTGGGGGGTACGTGGTGGGTACGTTTCGTACCCACCACGTACCCCCCACGCCCCCCGAATGAATTTTCGCTCTCCAGGGCTCAAATTTTTGTTTTTTTAAATCTGTTTGCGGATTTGAATTTAATTTTAATTTTAATTTAAGTGGTCACTTGTAAAAATCTCAGCCTATGCGCTCATACCCAGTATGGGGTACGTATGGGGTACGATCGTACCCCATACGTACCCTATACGTACTCCACGCCCCCAAAATGAACTTCCGCTCTTCTGGGCTCAGATTTTTGTTTTTTTAAATCTGTTTGCGGATTTGAATTTAATTTTAATTTTAATTTAAGTGGTCACTTGTAAAAATCTCAGCCTATGCGCTCATACCCAGTATGGGGTACGTATGGGGTACGATCGTACCCCATACGTACCCTATACGTACTCCACGCCCCCAAAATGAACTTCCGCTCTTCTGGGCTCAAATTTTTGTTTTTTTAAATCTGTTTGCGGATTTGAATTTAATTTTAATTTTAATTTAAGTGTTCACTTGTAAAAATCTCAGCCTATGCGCTCATACCCAGTATGGGGTACGTATGGGGTACGATCGTACCCCATACGTACCCTATACGCATTCCACGCCCCCAAAATGAACTTCCGCTCTCCTGGGCTCAAATTTTTGTTTTTTTAAATCTGTTTGCGGATTTGAATTTAATTTTAATTTTAATTTAAGTGGTCACTTGTAATAATCTCATCCTATGCGCTCATACCCATTGGGGAGTACGTGGTGGGTACGATTCGTACCCACCACGTACCCCCACGCCCCCCGAATGAATTTTCGCTCTCCTGGGCTCAAATTTTTGTTTTTTTAAATCTGTTTGCGGATTTGAATTTAATTTTAATTTTAATTTAAGTGGTCACTTGTAAAAATCTCAGCCTACGCGCTCATACCCAGTATGGGGTACGTATGGGGTACGATCGTACCCCATACGTACCCTATACGTACTCCACGCCCCCAAAATGAACTTCCGCTCTCCTGGGCTCAAATTTTTGTCTTTTTAAATCTGTTTGCGGATTTGAATTTAATTTTAATTTTAATTTAAGTGGTCACTTGTAAAAATCTCAGCCTATGCGCTCATACCCATTGGGGAGTACGTGGTGGGTACGATTCGTACCCACCACGTACCCCCACGCCCCCCGAATGAATTTTCGCTCTCCTGGGCTCAAATTTTTGTTTTTTTAAATCTGTTTGCGGATTTGAATTTAATTTTAATTTTAATTTAAGTGGTCACTTGTAAAAATCTCATCCTATGCGCTCATACCCAGTATGGGGTACGTATGGGGTACGATCGTACCCCATACGTACCCTATACGTACTCCACGCCCCCAAAATGAACTTCCGCTCTTCTGGGCTCAGATTTTTGTTTTTTTAAATCTGTTTGCGGATTTGAATTTAATTTTAATTTTAATTTAAGTGGTCACTTGTAAAAATCTCAGCATATGCGCTCACACCCCTTGGGGGGTACGTGGTGGGAACGATTCGTACCCACCACGTACCCCCCACGCCCCCCGAATGAATTTTCGCTCTCCAGGGCTCAAATTTTTGTTTTTTTAAATCTGTTTGCGGATTTGAATTTAATTTTAATTTTAATTTAAGTGGTCACTTGTAAAAATCTCAGCCTATGCGCTCATACCCAGTATGGGGTACGTATGGGGTACGATCGTACCCCATACGTACCCTATACGCATTCCACGCCCTCAAAATGAACTTCCGCTCTCCTGGGCTCAAATTTTTGTTTTTTTAAATCTGTTTGCGGATTTGAATTTAATTTTAATTTTAATTTAAGTGGTCACTTGTAAAAATCTCAGCCTATGCGCTCATACCCAGTATGGGGTACGTATGGGGTACGATCGTACCCCATACGTACCCTATACGTACTCCACGCCCCCAAAATGAACTTCCGCTCTTCTGGGCTCAGATTTTTGTTTTTTTAAATCTGTTTGCGGATTTGAATTTAATTTTAATTTTAATTTAAGTGGTCACTTGTAAAAATCTCATCCTATGCGCTCATACCCATTGGGGGGTACGTCGTGGGTACGATTCGTACCCACCACGTACCCCCCACGCCCCCCGAATGAATTTCCGCTCTCCTGGGCTCAAATTTTTGTTTTTTTAAATCTGTTTGCGGATTTGAATTTAATTTTAATTTTAATTTAAGTGGTCACTTGTAAAAATCTCAGCCTATGCGCTCATACCCAGTATGGGGTACGTATGGGGTACGATCGTACCCCATACGTACCCTATACGCATTCCACGCCCCCAAAATGAACTTCCGCTCTCCTGGGCTCAAATCTTTGTTTTTTTAAATCTGTTTGCGGATTTGAATTTAATTTTAATTTTAATTTAAGTGGTCACTTGTAAAAATCTCAGCCTATGCGCTCATACCCAGTATGGGGTACGTATGGGGTACGATCGTACCCCATACGTACCCTATACGTACTCCACGCCCCCAAAATAAACTTCCGCTCTCCTGGGCTCAAATTTTTGTCTTTTTAAATCTGTTTGCGGATTTGAATTTAATTTTAATTTTAATTTAAGTGGTCACTTGTAAAAATCTCATCCTATGCGCTCATACCCATTGGGGGGTACGTCGTGGGTACGATTCGTACCCACCACGTACCCCCCACGCCCCCCGAATGAATTTTCGCTCTCCTGGGCTCAAATTTTTGTTTTTTTAAATCTGTTTGCGGATTTGAATTTAATTTTAATTTTAATTTAAGTGGTCACTTGTAAAAATCTCAGCCTATGCGCTCATACCCAGTATGGGGTACGATCGTACCCCATACGTACCCTATACGTACTCCACGCCCCCAAAATGAACTTCCGCTCTCCTGGGCTCAAATTTTTGTCTTTTTAAATCTGTTTGCGGATTTGAATTTAATTTTAATTTTAATTTAAGTGGTCACTTGTAAAAATCTCAGCCTATGCGCTCATACCCAGTATGGGGTACGTATGGGGTACGATCGTACCCCATACGTACCCTATACGTACTCCACGCCCCCAAAATGAACTTCCGCTCTCCTGGGCTCAAATTTTTGTCTTTTTAAATCTGTTTGCGGATTTGAATTTAATTTTAATTTTAATTTAAGTGGTCATTTGTAAAAATCTCAGCCTATGCGCTCATACCCATTGGGGAATACGTGGTGGGTACGATTCGTACCCATCATGTACCCCCACGCCCCCCGAATGAATTTTCGCTCTCCTGGGCTCAAATTTTTGTTTTTTTAAATCTGTTTGCGGATTTGAATTTAATTTTAATTTTAATTTAAGTGGTCACTTGTAAAAATCTCATCCTATGCGCTCATACCCAGTATGGGGTACGTATGGGGTACGATCGTACCCATACGTACCCTATACGTACTCCACGCCCCCAAAATGAACTTCCGCTCTTCTGGGCTCAGATTTTTGTTTTTTTAAATCTGTTTGCGGATTTGAATTTAATTTTAATTTTAATTTAAGTGGTCACTTGTAAAAATCTCATCCTATGCGCTCATACCCATTGGGGGGTACGTCGTGGGTACGATTCGTACCCACCACGTACCCCCCACGCCCCCCGAATGAATTTTCGCTCTCCTGGGCTCAAATTTTTGTTTTTTTAAATCTGTTTGCGGATTTGAATTTAATTTTAATTTTAATTTAAGTGGTCACTTGTAAAAATCTCAGCCTATGCGCTCATACCCATTGGGGAATACGTGGTGGGTACGATTCGTACCCACCACGTACCCCCACGCCCCCCGAATGAATTTTCGCTCTCCTGGGCTCAAATTTTTGTTTTTTTAAATCTGTTTGCGGATTTGAATTTAATTTTAATTTTAATTTAAGTGGTCACTTGTAAAAATCTCATCCTATGCGCTCATACCCAGTATGGGGTACGTATGGGGTACGATCGTACCCCATACGTACCCTATACGCATTCCACGCCCCCAAAATGAACTTCCGCTCTCCTGGGCTCAAATTTTTGTTTTTTTAAATCTGTTTGCGGATTTGAATTTAATTTTAATTTTAATTTAAGTGGTCACTTGTAAAAATCTCAGCCTATGCGCTCATACCCAGTATGGGGTACGTATGGGGTACGATCGTACCCCATACGTACCCTATACGTACTCCACGCCCCCAAAATGAACTTCCGCTCTCCTGGGCTCAAATTTTTGTCTTTTTAAATCTGTTTGCGGATTTGAATTTAATTTTAATTTTAATTTAAGTGGTCACTTGTAAAAATCTCAGCCTATGCGCTCATACCCATTGGGGAATACGTGGTGGGTACGATTCGTACCCACCACGTACCCCCACGCCCCCCGAATGAATTTTCGCTCTCCTGGGCTCAAATTTTTGTTTTTTTAAATCTGTTTGCGGATTTGAATTTAATTTTAATTTTAATTTAAGTGGTCACTTGTAAAAATCTCATCCTATGCGCTCATACCCAGTATGGGGTACGTATGGGGTACGATCGTACCCCATACGTACCCTATACGCATTCCACGCCCCCAAAATGAACTTCCGCTCTCCTGGGCTCAAATTTTTGTTTTTTTAAATCTGTTTGCGGATTTGAATTTAATTTTAATTTTAATTTAAGTGGTCACTTGTAAAAATCTCAGCCTATGCGCTCATACCCAGTATGGGGTACGTATGGGGTACGATCGTACCCCATACGTACCCTATACGTACTCCACGCCCCCAAAATGAACTTCCGCTCTCCTGGGCTCAAATTTTTGTCTTTTTAAATCTGTTTGCGGATTTGAATTTAATTTTAATTTTAATTTAAGTGGTCACTTGTAAAAATCTCATCCTATGCGCTCATACCCATTGGGGAGTACGTGGTGGGTACGATTCGTACCCACCACGTACCCCCACGCCCCCCGAATGAATTTTCGCTCTCCTGGGCTCAAATTTTTGTTTTTTTAAATCTGTTTGCGGATTTGAATTTAATTTTAATTTTAATTTAAGTGGTCACTTGTAAAAATCTCATCCTATGCGCTCATACCCAGTATGGGGTACGTATGGGGTACGATCGTACCCCATACGTACCCTATACGTACTCCACGCCCCCAAAATGAACTTCCGCTCTTCTGGGCTCAGATTTTTGTTTTTTTAAATCTGTTTGCGGATTTGAATTTAATTTTAATTTTAATTTAAGTGGTCACTTGTAAAAATCTCATCCTATGCGCTCATACCCATTGGGGGGTACGTCGTGGGTACGATTCGTACCCACCACTTACTCCCCACGCCCCCCGAATGAATTTTCGCTCTCCAGTGCTCAAATTTTTATTTTTTTAAATCTGTTTGCGGATTTGAATTTAATTTTAATTTTAATTTAAGTGGTCACTTGTAAAAATCTCAGCATATGCGCTCATACCCCTTGGGGGGTACGTGGTGGGTACGATTCGTACCCACCACGTACCCCCCACGCCCCCCCGAATGAATTTTCGCTCTCCAGGGCTCAAATTTTTGTTTTTTTAAATCTGTTTGCGGATTTGAATTTAATTTTAATTTTAATTTAAGTGGTCACTTGTAAAAATCTCAGCCTATGCGCTCATACCCAGTATGGGGTACGTATGGGGTACGATCGTACCCCATACGTACCCTATACGTACTCCACGCCCCCAAAATGAACTTCCGCTCTTCTGGGCTCAGATTTTTGTTTTTTTAAATCTGTTTGCGGATTTGAATTTAATTTTAATTTTAATTTAAGTGGTCACTTGTAAAAATCTCAGCCTATGCGCTCATACCCAGTATGGGGTACGTATGGGGTACGATCGTACCCCATACGTACCCTATACGCATTCCACGCCCCAAAATGAACTTCCGCTCTCCTGGGCTCAAATTTTTGTTTTTTTAAATCTGTTTGCGGATTTGAATTTAATTTTAATTTTAATTTAAGTGGTCACTTGTAAAAATCTCAGCCTATGCGCTCATACCCAGTATGGGGTACGTATGGGGTACGATCGTACCCCATACGTACCCTATACGTACTCCACGCCCCCAAAATGAACTTCCGCTCTCCTGGGCTCAAATTTTTGTCTTTTTAAATCTGTTTGCGGATTTGAATTTAATTTTAATTTTAATTTAAGTGGTCACTTGTAAAAATCTCAGCCTATGCGCTCATACCCATTGGGGAGTACGTGGTGGGTACGATTCGTACCCACCACGTACCCCCACGCCCCCCGAATGAATTTTCGCTCTCCTGGGCTCAAATTTTTGTTTTTTTAAATCTGTTTGCGGATTTGAATTTAATTTTAATTTTAATTTAAGTGGTCACTTGTAAAAATCTCATCCTATGCGCTCATACCCATTGGGGGGTACGTCGTGGGTACGATTCGTACCCACCACGTACCCCCCACGCCCCCCGAATGAATTTTCGCTCTCCTCGGCTCAAATTTTTGTTTTTTTAAATCTGTTTGCGGATTTGAATTTAATTTTAATTTTAATTTAAGTGGTCACTTGTAAAAATCTCAGCCTATGCGCTCATACCCAGTATGGGGTACGTATGGGGTACGATCGTACCCCATACGTACCCTATACGTACTCCACGCCCCCAAAATGAACTTCCGCTCTCCTGGGCTCAGATTTTTGTTTTTTTAAATCTGTTTGCGGATTTGAATTTAATTTTAATTTTAATTTAAGTGGTCACTTGTAAAAATCTCAGCCTATGCGCTCATACCCATTGGGGGGTACGTGGTGGGTACGATTCGCACCCACTACGTACCCCCCACGCCCCCCGAATGAATTTTCGCTCTCCAGGGCTCAAATTTTTGTTTTTTTAAATCTGTTTGCGGATTTGAATTTAATTTTAATTTTAATTTAAGTGGTCACTTGTAAAATCTCAGCCTATGCGCTCATACCCAGTATGGGGTACGTATGGGGTACGATCGTACCCCATACGTACCCTATACGCATTCCACGCCCCCAAAATGAACTTCCGCTCTCCTGGGCTCAAATTTTTGTTTTTTTAAATCTGTTTGCGGATTTGAATTTAATTTTAATTTTAATTTAAGTGGTCACTTGTAAAAATCTCAGCCTATGCGCTCATACCCAGTATGGGGTACGTATGGGGTACGATCGTACCCCATACGTACCCTATACGTACTCCACGCCCCCAAAATGAACTTCCGCTCTCCTGGGCTCAGATTTTTGTTTTTTTAAATCTGTTTGCGGATTTGAATTTAATTTTAATTTTAATTTAAGTGGTCACTTGTAAAAATCTCAGCCTATGCGCTCATACCCATTGGGGGGTACGTGGTGGGTACGATTCGCACCCACTACGTACCCCCCACGCCCCCCGAATGAATTTTCGCTCTCCTGGGCTCAAATTTTTGTTTTTTTAAATCTGTTTGCGGATTTGAATTTAATTTTAATTTTAATTTAAGTGGTCACTTGTAAAAATCTCATCCTATGCGCTCATACCCAGTATGGGGTACGTATGGGGTACGATCGTACCCCATACGTACCCTATACGTACTCCACGCCCCCAAAATGAACTTCCGCTCTTCTGGGCTCAGATTTTTGTTTTTTTAAATCTGTTTGCGGATTTGAATTTAATTTTAATTTTAATTTAAGTGGTCACTTGTAAAAATCTCATCCTATGCGCTCATACCCATTGGGGGGTACGTCGTGGGTACGATTCGTACCCACCACGTACCCCCCACGCCCCCCGAATGAATTTTCGCTCTCCTCGGCTCAAATTTTTGTTTTTTTAAATCTGTTTGCGGATTTGAATTTAATTTTAATTTTAATTTAAGTGGTCACTTGTAAAAATCTCAGCCTATGCGCTCATACCCAGTATGGGGTACGTATGGGGTACGATCGTACCCCATACGTACCCTATACGCATTCCACGCCCCCAAAATGAACTTCCGCTCTCCTGGGTTCAGATTTTTGTCTTTTTAAATCTGTTTGCGGATTTGAATTTAATTTTAATTTTAATTTAAGTGCCTATACCCCTTGGGGGGTACGTGGTGGGTACGTTTCGTACCCACCACGTACCCCCCACGCCCCCCGAATGAATTTTCGCTCTCCGGGGCTCAAATTTTTGTTTTTTTAAATCTGTTTGCGGATTTGAATTTAATTTTAATTTTAATTTAAGTGGTCACTTGTAAAAATCTCAGCATATGCGCTCACACCCCTTGGGGGGTACGTGGTGGGTACGATTCGTACCCACCACGTACCCCTCACGCCCCCCGAATGAATTTTCGCTATCCAGGGCTCAAATTTTTGTTTTTTTAAATCTGTTTGCGGATTTGAATTTAATTTTAATTTTAATTTAAGTGGTCACTTGTAAAAATCTCAGCCTATGCGCTCATACCCAGTATGGGGTACGTATGGGGTACGATCGTACCCCATACGTACCCTATACGCATTCCACGCCCCCCGAATGAATTTTCGCTCTCCAGTGCTCAAATTTTTATTTTTTTAAATCTGTTTGCGGATTTGAATTTAATTTTAATTTTAATTTAAGTGGTCACTTGTAAAAATCTCAGCATATGCGCTCATACCCCTTGGGGGGTACGTGGTGGGTACGATTCGTACCCACCACGTACCCCCCACGCCCCCCCGAATGAATTTTCGCTCTCCAGGGCTCAAATTTTTGTTTTTTTAAATCTGTTTGCGGATTTGAATTTAATTTTAATTTTAATTTAAGTGGTCACTTGTAAAAATCTCAGCCTATGCGCTCATACCCAGTATGGGGTACGTATGGGGTACGATCGTACCCCATACGTACCCTATACGTACTCCACGCCCCCAAAATGAACTTCCGCTCTCCTGGGCTCAGATTTTTGTTTTTTTAAATCTGTTTGCGGATTTGAATTTAATTTTAATTTTAATTTAAGTGGTCACTTGTAAAAATCTCAGCCTATGCGCTCATACCCAGTATGGGGTACGTATGGGGTACGATCGTACCCCATACGTACCCTATACGCATTCCACGCCCCCAAAATGAACTTCCGCTCTCCTGGGCTCAAATTTTTGTTTTTTTAAATCTGTTTGCGGATTTGAATTTAATTTTAATTTTAATTTAAGTGGTCACTTGTAAAAATCTCAGCCTATGCGCTCATACCCAGTATGGGGTACGTATGGGGTACGATCGTACCCCATACGTACCCTATACGTACTCC
Source organism: Beris morrisii (assembly GCA_951812415.1). Lineage (NCBI taxonomy): Eukaryota > Metazoa > Arthropoda > Insecta > Diptera > Stratiomyidae > Beris > Beris morrisii. The sequence continues at coordinate 26,836,516 of OX638311.1, forward strand.
ACGCCCCCAAAATGAACTTCCGCTCTCCTGGGCTCAGATTTTTGTTTTTTTAAATCTGTTTGCGGATTTGAATTTAATTTTAATTTTAATTTAAGTGGTCACTTGTAAAAATCTCAGCCTATGCGCTCATACCCATTGGGGGGTACGTGGTGGGTACGATTCGCACCCACTACGTACCCCCCACGCCCCCCGAATGAATTTTCGCTCTCCAGGGCTCAAATTTTTGTTTTTTTAAATCTGTTTGCGGATTTGAATTTAATTTTAATTTTAATTTAAGTGGTCACTTGTAAAATCTCAGCCTATGCGCTCATACCCAGTATGGGGTACGTATGGGGTACGATCGTACCCCATACGTACCCTATACGCATTCCACGCCCCCAAAATGAACTTCCGCTCTCCTGGGCTCAAATTTTTGTTTTTTTAAATCTGTTTGCGGATTTGAATTTAATTTTAATTTTAATTTAAGTGGTCACTTGTAAAAATCTCAGCCTATGCGCTCATACCCAGTATGGGGTACGTATGGGGTACGATCGTACCCCATACGTACCCTATACGTACTCCACGCCCCCAAAATGAACTTCCGCTCTCCTGGGCTCAGATTTTTGTTTTTTTAAATCTGTTTGCGGATTTGAATTTAATTTTAATTTTAATTTAAGTGGTCACTTGTAAAAATCTCAGCCTATGCGCTCATACCCATTGGGGGGTACGTGGTGGGTACGATTCGCACCCACTACGTACCCCCCACGCCCCCCGAATGAATTTTCGCTCTCCTGGGCTCAAATTTTTGTTTTTTTAAATCTGTTTGCGGATTTGAATTTAATTTTAATTTTAATTTAAGTGGTCACTTGTAAAAATCTCATCCTATGCGCTCATACCCAGTATGGGGTACGTATGGGGTACGATCGTACCCCATACGTACCCTATACGTACTCCACGCCCCCAAAATGAACTTCCGCTCTTCTGGGCTCAGATTTTTGTTTTTTTAAATCTGTTTGCGGATTTGAATTTAATTTTAATTTTAATTTAAGTGGTCACTTGTAAAAATCTCATCCTATGCGCTCATACCCATTGGGGGGTACGTCGTGGGTACGATTCGTACCCACCACGTACCCCCCACGCCCCCCGAATGAATTTTCGCTCTCCTCGGCTCAAATTTTTGTTTTTTTAAATCTGTTTGCGGATTTGAATTTAATTTTAATTTTAATTTAAGTGGTCACTTGTAAAAATCTCAGCCTATGCGCTCATACCCAGTATGGGGTACGTATGGGGTACGATCGTACCCCATACGTACCCTATACGCATTCCACGCCCCCAAAATGAACTTCCGCTCTCCTGGGTTCAGATTTTTGTCTTTTTAAATCTGTTTGCGGATTTGAATTTAATTTTAATTTTAATTTAAGTGCCTATACCCCTTGGGGGGTACGTGGTGGGTACGTTTCGTACCCACCACGTACCCCCCACGCCCCCCGAATGAATTTTCGCTCTCCGGGGCTCAAATTTTTGTTTTTTTAAATCTGTTTGCGGATTTGAATTTAATTTTAATTTTAATTTAAGTGGTCACTTGTAAAAATCTCAGCATATGCGCTCACACCCCTTGGGGGGTACGTGGTGGGTACGATTCGTACCCACCACGTACCCCTCACGCCCCCCGAATGAATTTTCGCTATCCAGGGCTCAAATTTTTGTTTTTTTAAATCTGTTTGCGGATTTGAATTTAATTTTAATTTTAATTTAAGTGGTCACTTGTAAAAATCTCAGCCTATGCGCTCATACCCAGTATGGGGTACGTATGGGGTACGATCGTACCCCATACGTACCCTATACGCATTCCACGCCCCCCGAATGAATTTTCGCTCTCCAGTGCTCAAATTTTTATTTTTTTAAATCTGTTTGCGGATTTGAATTTAATTTTAATTTTAATTTAAGTGGTCACTTGTAAAAATCTCAGCATATGCGCTCATACCCCTTGGGGGGTACGTGGTGGGTACGATTCGTACCCACCACGTACCCCCCACGCCCCCCCGAATGAATTTTCGCTCTCCAGGGCTCAAATTTTTGTTTTTTTAAATCTGTTTGCGGATTTGAATTTAATTTTAATTTTAATTTAAGTGGTCACTTGTAAAAATCTCAGCCTATGCGCTCATACCCAGTATGGGGTACGTATGGGGTACGATCGTACCCCATACGTACCCTATACGTACTCCACGCCCCCAAAATGAACTTCCGCTCTCCTGGGCTCAGATTTTTGTTTTTTTAAATCTGTTTGCGGATTTGAATTTAATTTTAATTTTAATTTAAGTGGTCACTTGTAAAAATCTCAGCCTATGCGCTCATACCCAGTATGGGGTACGTATGGGGTACGATCGTACCCCATACGTACCCTATACGCATTCCACGCCCCCAAAATGAACTTCCGCTCTCCTGGGCTCAAATTTTTGTTTTTTTAAATCTGTTTGCGGATTTGAATTTAATTTTAATTTTAATTTAAGTGGTCACTTGTAAAAATCTCAGCCTATGCGCTCATACCCAGTATGGGGTACGTATGGGGTACGATCGTACCCCATACGTACCCTATACGTACTCCACGCCCCCAAAATGAACTTCCGCTCTCCTGGGCTCAGATTTTTGTTTTTTTAAATCTGTTTGCGGATTTGAATTTAATTTTAATTTTAATTTAAGTGGTCACTTGTAAAAATCTCAGCCTATGCGCTCATACCCAGTATGGGGTACGTATGGGGTACGATCGTACCCCATACGTACCCTATACGTACTCCACGCCCCCAAAATGAACTTCCGCTCTTCTGGGCTCAGATTTTTGTTTTTTTAAATCTGTTTGCGGATTTGAATTTAATTTTAATTTTAATTTAAGTGGTCACTTGTAAAAATCTCATCCTATGCGCTCATACCCATTGGGGGGTACGTCGTGGGTACGATTCGTACCCACCACGTACCCCCCACGCCCCCCGAATGAATTTTCGCTCTCCTGGGCTCAAATTTTTGTTTTTTTAAATCTGTTTGCGGATTTGAATTTAATTTTAATTTTAATTTAAGTGTTCACTTGTAATAATCTCATCCTATGCGCTCATACCCAGTATGGGGTACGTATGGGGTACGATCGTACCCCATACGTACCCTATACGTACTCCACGCCCCCAAAATGAACTTCCGCTCTCCTGGGCTCAGATTTTTGTTTTTTTAAATCTGTTTGCGGATTTGAATTTAATTTTAATTTTAATTTATGTGGTCACTTGTAAAAATCTCAGCCTATGCGCTCATACCCAGTATGGGGTACGTATGGGGTACGATCGTACCCCATACGTACCCTATACGCATTCCACGCCCCCAAAATGAACTTCCGCTCTCCTGGGCTCAAATTTTTGTTTTTTTAAATCTGTTTGCGGATTTGAATTTAATTTTAATTTTAATTTAAGTGGTCACTTGTAATAATCTCATCCTATGCGCTCATACCCAGTATGGGGTACGTATGGGGTGCGATCGTACCCCATACGTACCCTATACGTACTCCACGCCCCCAAAATGAACTTCCGCTCTCCTGGGCTCAAATTTTTGTTTTTTTAAATCTGTTTGCGGATTTGAATTTAATTTTAATTTTAATTTAAGTGGTCACTTGTAAAAATCTCAGCCTATGCGCTCATACCCAGTATGGGGTACGTATGGGGTACGATCGTACCCCATACGTACCCTATACGTACTCCACGCCCCCAAAATGAACTTCCGCTCTCCTGGGCTCAGATTTTTGTTTTTTTAAATCTGTTTGCGGATTTGAATTTAATTTTAATTTTAATTTAAGTGGTCACTTGTAAAAATCTCAGCCCATGCGCTCATACCCTTTGGGGGGTACGTGGTGGGTACGATTCGTACCCACGCCCCCGAATGAATTTCCGCTCTCCTTGGCTCAAATTTTTGTTTTTTTAAATCTGTTTGCGGATTTGAATTCAATTTTAATTTTAATTTAAGTGGTCACTTGTAAAAATCTCAGCCTATGCGCTCATACCCAGTATGGGGTACGTATGGGGTACGATCGTACTCCACGCCCCCAAAATGAACTTCCGCTCTCCTGGGCTCAAATTTTTGTTTTTTTAAATCTGTTTGCGGATTTGAATTCAATTTTAATTTTAATTTAAGTGGTCACTTGTAAAAATCTCATCCTATGCGCTCATACCCAGTATGGGGTACGTATGGGGTACGATCGTACCCCATACGTACCCTATACGTACTCCACGCCCCCAAAATGAACTTCCGCTCTCCTGGGCTCAAATTTTTGTTTTTTACTTTATTATTTCAATAGTACAGTATTGTTATCGATTTTTTAAAAAAAAAAATTTGCTACCCTCAAAAATTTTTTTTTCACGTTTCATGACGAGTAGACACGAAAAAAGCAAAAAAAAATTTCAGTCCGTCTGTCCACCGTACGCCGTACGCCGTACGTCTACCGGTGTACGCAAAATTGTTTGAAGGCTCGTAGCACCCAAACCCTATGAGCTATTTAATTGAATTTTTTTTCGTTTGTAGAGTGGGTTGGCACCCTAAATTGACCAAATTTGGAGTGGTTGGGTTGTAAGGGGAGCGGAGGGGGAAGCGTTTTAGACGGAAAATTTTGGTTTCTAGATCTCAGCAACCGCTTATGCTAGGAGACTGAAATTTGGAATTTATATAGAGCTTCGGTAGTGGACCCATTTGCCGATATAGGTGTAGGGGTTCGGGAGTGGGGGGAAAAATAATGCGTCCGAAACGCAAAAAAGGTGAGATCGACACATTCTAAAATCCATATCTCCTAAACGGTCAATATCACAAAATTGAAACTTAATGAATATCTGTAGGTATACTGGGAGAATAGATCGGAACCAAAAATTTGAGTGGGGGAAGTGGCGTACGGGGGTGAGAAGTGAAAAGCTTTAGATTACGATATCTCATGAACCAATTGTACTAGATAAGTAAAATTTGGTTTGTGTATAAAGGTTGAGAAATGAAGTTTGATGAAATTAAAATTTTTTAAAAGGTGCGGTGGAGCATGAAGTGGAGGGGATAAGAATTTTTCAAAAAAATCACTTATCATATCTCAAGACCAGTGTAAGATAGATTCTTAAAATTTTTACCAGAAGTAGGCCTAATAGACCCCTAGCGGAAAACAAAATTTAGGAGGTGTGGGTGTAGAGGGTGAGGGTGGGGGAGGGTGAAAAGGAAAAAGTTCCGATTTTAATATCTCGACAACCTATAATGATACAAAATTGAAACTTGGTATTTGGATAGAGCTATATTAGTAGCATGTTGGAAAAATAAAATTTTTTATAGGGGTAGTATGGTACGGGGGTGGGGGGTGTTTTTCCTATCTATAGAACGGCTTATGCTACAAAGTTTAAACTTAGTACGTTTATGTAAATCAACTAGGAAACTAATTTAAATAAAAAAAATTTCAAATTTCCAATGGCATTCAGAGGGAGGGCAAAAAAAATGATCAGTGAAAATGGTATGCATATATTTTCACGGGTTTCGTCATATCTATTAGGTCTTCCCAAATATTGAATTCATTTTTATTCTACGGCTTCTTCATATAAATACCTAGAAAGCGTTTTCAGGATTTTTTAAAATTCGACCCCTAAGGGGGTGCAAAGGGGGTTGTAAAATTTTTCACGAATTCTACTATATCCCCACGTCTTATCAGATATGGAATATCTTTTCACTTTCACGTGCTTGCGTAATAATCGCCTAAAACTTGTTTTTAAGTTTTTTCAGCCCCTAAGAGGGTATAAACGGGTTGAACACGTTTTCACGAGTTCCGTCATTTCTTTTAGAAGTGATAAGAAATTGAATTGGTTCCTACTTTCTCGTGCTGTCTTCATATTTATTTATTAACTCCTTTCAGGATTTTTGGATATTCAACCCCCAAGTGAGTGTAAGGAGGTTGCATATCTGATAATATATCGAATTCATTTTTACTTCCCAAGGTTTCCTAAATAAAAAAGCCAAAAAGTCAATTTCAGTATTTTAGATATTCAATCCTAATGGGTGTAAGGGGGTAGTATGCTTTTCAAAGTTTCGACATATTTCTTAGGTTTGATGAGATATTAGATCGCTTTTCATTTCCACAGACTTTTTATATAATCGCCTACAAACCCATTTCTCGATTTTTGGATATTCAGCCCCCAAGGGTTTGCATATGTTTTCACAAATTTTGCCATCCCTTAGTTCTGATGAGATATAAAATTGGTTATTACGGCATTTGATGTAATGACCTTAAAACCAATTTCACCATTTTTCGAATTTCAAGAACCAAGGGGGTGTGAAGAGTTTGCTTACGTTTTCACAAATTTTTCAATATCCGTCTTGTCTCATAAGATATCAAGTTGCTTCTTATGAAATCGTCTAAAAACCTGTTTCACAATTTTTTTGAAATTCAAACCCCAAGTGGAAGTAATGGATTTGTATACGTTTTAACAATTCGACTATCTAATTCTGATAAGGCAACAAATTTGTCTTTACTTCTATGGGCTTATAGTGTACATAATGTACTGAAATTCGAATAGTCTACACGGACTTTTTCAATGTATAAAATTTTGTTCTAAAAATCTCTATTTTAAATATTTTTATATTAAGAACAAAAATAATTTTCCAAGAAATCTAATAATCTCGAAGCAACTCATGATACACTCCGACTTTGACCGCTCCCGAACTTTGACCCGAAAAATAATAAAGTTTCGCCCAGACCATTGGCAGATTTTTTTTCTTCGCTGCGAAAATTTCGGAATGCACTTTTAACTGTCCCATATTAATTGAGTGGTTGAGTGGAAAAGTTGCCTAAGCAACATTGAATTTTTTGATGCGTATACATTGCTTGACAATATAACAAAATAGAAATTATTTCTTTTTGAGGGTAATTTTTCAAATTACGTCCAAGTTTAGAGTGCGATGTCTCATTTCGCAGCATTGTTGGTTAGGCAACTATTCCACTGAACCACTCAATTAAAAGTTCCATTAAATTTTGTTGCTGCGTTGAATACCTATACGCACAATACTATTTGATAGACGCTTGAAGTCAAAAATTTTGTCTTTGACAGCTAAATGTCAAAGTATAACATGTATGGGCTGTGTATCATGCCATCTTGTATCACATATCATGATTTGAATAAAATAATTTGTATACAAGCATAGTATCCATGGTATAAGGAAGTTGTTGTTTGTTTTACAGTTTTATATTAATTTGTAAAACATGTTTTAGAGGTTTTCTTCAAATTTGGGCCGGGCCCGTCGCCAACATCTCAAAACCCGAACGAGGAGCTCGCAAAAAGCTAATGGATCTTAAGGTCATTGCGACCATTCGTTCAGGCAAGAAAACGCAACTGTAGCAACAAATACGACACACTGCGAGACTGAAATTAAGGATATTATTCAATTAAGGCCATACATTGAACTGGAAAGAAATCCATATGCTACCTACTATTGTAATTAACGCACTGTAAAATGTATGATACCTCAAATAGCAACTTATTTTTCGCCTTCTGCAAAGTGAAATCCACGCAATAATAACAAAATAATTTTACAGTAATAGCAAACAAATCTCAAATCAGAAAAGAAAATTTAAATTTCGTATAGCAAACTCCCACCATCGACGTCCATTTGCGTAAAAATACACTAAGCGTCGAATCGCTTTGAAAGCACCGCCTCCATTTCGGATTGATCTGCGCTTCAACTAAATTATGAAAATTTATGAAAACCTTTTTAATGCGGATTAGTCGCACAGCGGGTGTATATCAGCTCCGCCTCTTCTCCAAACGCCAAGGCATCCAAGTCATCGCGCATAAGATTAAAATTCTGCGAATAGCCAGTCATAGTCCACTTTTCGCTGGTCTTTGGTCCAGCAGAGGAAACTTCTTATAAGAAAATTACCGAAGACGATTAATTCGTAAAAAAAAAGAAAAACCAGCCAAGAAAGAAAATTATGACCCTGGAGAAAATTCGGTTCGATTACTAGCGGTGGGCACAGAGCTTCTAATAATGAAATAACAATATTTTGTCGGATAGAGTCTTAAGGAAGTGTGGAGGTGGAGAATTAAAATACAAAAGAAATTAGTCGAAGTGGACCTATCGCAACATTTAGGTCGTTCTAGCAAATTGTCGGGCCCTACGAGGTCCGTTTCTTATCTTCAGCTACAAGTAGCTATGCAAGAAACCCGAGGCTAGGTGGCACCGATAGCATTCTAGAAGCTAAAGGTTTGCACCGATCAGAACTCTAGCACTGGACAGTGGGCAACTATTTCGCAATTTTCTCTTCATCTTCACTTTTATGTGGTGTCGACGCGGTACGAGGTACTCCAATCCCGGGCAAGATAACACCCGAGGAATGCTACAGAAGATGTCCACAGGTATATAGCTACCTGTCCGACTGTGGTCAAGAGTTTAAAGCTGTCGATGAAAGATGCAGTATGTCGTTAAACTGTGAATTAAATAGAAGCAAATATGCGCGATAAAACAATTAGCAATGCATTCTCGATTAGTTGTGGTATTTTACATTTTATAGGTACGGGCTAAAATAGAAAGTGGTTTGAGTATTTGATATGAGAAATTCAATCATCATAAGCAAAATTATAGTGTGAAATTGATTGCAAAATTAATAAATCATAAATAACTGCAACTGATGTCTGCCGCGATGTAAAAGAATTCGCTTTTCTTTCAATTTCCGTTGGTACAAGTGTGGTGTAGCGGAGAAATGAAAAACCTTGTTTTATTACATCAAAGCGCGGTCAAAAACAAACTGCAGTTACCTTTTAAAGTTTATAAGAAAATTATACGAAATTGATATTTTCAATGTTTGTAATGATGCTTTCACTTTATTATTTTTAATAATTAGATAAAAAAAAAAAAAAAATCAATTGGCGTACGGAAAAGGATCAAAATCAATTATTAGCAGTGAAAACGGAATGCATATAAATATTTTCACGAATTTCATCATATCCAAGTGCGCCCATACAACATTTCGTAGGGAGGGGTAGAACTATGGCTAATAAAAGGAGTTTGTAATTACGGGAGCTCCAGCTTGTGACTAATAGAATGAATGTGGATTGCACTCAGTTAAGAATTATTGAACCTCTTCTGCCAAACCAATACGATATCAGCGCACCGGGAGAGAAGTTGAAATTTTACTTTCAATCTGTTAGTAAGTAAAATCTTCTTCGGATACATCGCATATAAAATTCCTTAAAAGAAGTGATGACAGTTAAGTTCTGGAATTTAAAAATTTCGCACGATTTCCTTTTTTTTAAATAAATATTACAGGAAAAAAGAACTGAATTCAAACTGGAAAACAGAGTGAAATGAAGATAATGTTTTAGGTTGCCATACAGAAATCTTTAAAAAAATGAGTGCTTACGTTTCTGGTGAGTCAACTTAAAGACTTGGAATTAGTTGTAACTGTGTTCAAGCTGTTGTAAATGCTAAGAAGAAGCGGGGTTAGTAGGGTTAATTTATCGGTCTAGCTCAAAAACTTTCCAAGTTATTCACATTTAATTTTAACCATTTCGTAATTGATCAATTTTTTTTTTTTTAAAAAAATGCAACTAAAAAGTGATAGCCGTGGTTTAACAAAACGTTGCGTTTGAATGTTTCTAATATCCTTCTGATCCTGCTACTTTAATCAATCTACGTTAAAATTTTGCATATTTGAAAACACCCTCCTTCCCAATACAAAGTCGAAAGGATGTATAAAAAAAATATATATGAGCAGATGAGTACTTTATCTCAGAAACCATTTAAGACCTTTGGGTTTTCCTGTATTTTTCATAAGTCATACCAAACTTAGTGTATTTTTGAAGAAAAGGCCTGACTGGGATATTTAATTCCGTCTTCCAATAAAATAATGTCCTAATCGAAAATCGAAACTTGTAGTGGACAACAAGCTATTAATCTATAGAATGATCATGCAGCCGATCATATTATATGGAGCTCCAATTTGGAACCAGTGTGCTTTAGTTCACAAAACGAAACTTCAAACACTACAGAATAAATGTCTTAAAATAATACTGGACAAACCATTTTATTTTTCTCCCACTCGCCTTCACTACTTAGCAGGCATTCCCAAGATCACGAATACAGCCAACAAATTTCATCTAACCTTTCTCGAAAGATGTACAACATCTGTTAACCCTCTGGTTACGTCAACTAATAATTAGATTTATAGCTTCAATTTTTTATTTTATTTTTTTTATTTTTATTTTCTTTTTAAGTTAGCATTTAAGTTAGTATATAAGTAAATAAAAATAGGTTTTCATCAGAATTTTCCTATCACACTGTTACACCAATTTCCAAAGAATTCGGAATACTTATACGTAAAAAAATACCCCGCAAAGCAAAGATGTAAAGACTATTGTCTAATCTCTGGTTATTAATAACATAAGTTCATACTCGAAATTATCAATGAATAAATATTATTATTATTATTATTATTAGAAAAAAAAATAATGTCCTTACCTTATTTTATTTGTCTACTTAAATTTTAATTACAATGAACTTTCTGCAGTAAGTTAGAAATCCTTAATTTTTAACAAGTGAAATTTCTTTAAATCTTAATTTTATTTGTCTACTTAAATTGGAATTACAATCCATTTTCTGCAGTAAGTTAGAAATACTTAGTTTTTAACAAGTGAAATTTCTTTAAATACAATGTTAGTTGTTTTTCTTTAATTTTTCATTGAAAACAGTGAACAGTGTTGATTTAGTAACTATTTGTTAGTAGTTTAACAAATTATGTGTATTAGAACAATTAAAAGGTCTTAATTACACTATATTAAAAAAAAGAATTATTCAAGTGACGAAATGGTGTGATTATAATACTGAAAGGTAGAATACAGATGGGGCAAGTGGCCCCTCTTGCCCCCTCTATGGGCGCCCTTGATCTCTTAGGTCTTCTGAAATATTGAATTAATTTTTATTCTACGTATTTTTCATAAACTCCCAGAAATCGTTTTCAGGGTTTATTTAAATTTAAACCAAAGGGGGTGTAAAGGGGTTGCATATTTTTCACTAATTTGTTTGATCAGACAGCGTATAACTGTTAAGTTCCACGGACTTTATACTCGCCTAAAAATTTATTCCTTTACATCCCCTAACAGGGTATAAAAGTATTGAACACATTTTCACGAATTCCGTCAAATATTTTAGGAGTGATAACACATTAAATTGGTTTTATCTAAATATGTCTTTCAGGATTTTTGGATATTCAACCCCAAGTGGATGTAAGGGGGCTACATACGTTTTTACGATTTTCGTCATATCTCTAAGGTTTGATAAGATATGTAACTGGCTTTAACTTCTGCAGAGTTATTATATAATAACCTACAGTCGAATGTAAGATTTTCTGATATCCAACCTCCAAGGTGGTGTAAAGGAGTTGCATTCATTTTCACAAATTCCTATATCCTTAAATCTGATGAGATATCGAACTGTTTATTTACTTTCTAAGGTTTCCTGTATAATCGCCATAAAATTATTTTCAGGATTTTTAGATATTTAATCCTATGGGGGTGTAAGGTTGTTTACAGTTTTGACATATTTCTTAGGTTTGATGAGATGTCCGATTGGTTTTTATTTTCACTGAGTTTTTATATAATCGCCTATGAGCACATTTAACGATTTTTTGACATTCAACCCTCCAGGGATGTGTATACGGGTTGCACATGGTTTCACATTTTTTACCATCCTTAGTTTTGTTAAGATATACAACTGAATATTACTTCTAATGGCCTAAAAATCAATTTGACTATTTCTTTCGAAATTCAACCCCCAAGTGGATGTAATGGGTTTGTATACGTTTTTACAATTCATCATATCTCTTAAGGGCTCATATACCCCTGTAATTTTCAAAAAATGGATTTTTTTTTTTTTCCAGATTTTTATTTTTTATACTTTTAAGAATTAAAAAAAAAATTAGAATTTAGAAAATTCCACTCCATTACAAAGTTATAGCAATAAATGTGATCTGACATCGGTTTGGAGCGGCTTCCTGGCTAATTGTCGCGCCACTCTCAACAGCAGCGTTTAGCATTTATTTTTTTTGCAAAAGTTGGGTTTCATAGAAAACAAGGTCATTTATAGGACCATCTGTGAAAAACACGAAGATATAAGAGGAAGAAGGTGTACAGTACGAAGCTGGAATGGGAGACTAGCCGTAAGTTCACGTTGTACCTACCAAAAACTTTAAACGCATTTTACTCGATACTATGTTTTTAGACATGGTCGGCACGATAACTCAGTCAATTTTTAATATTTTTCAACTTTTTTTTTTTTATAATTTTGATAACTATTTTCTCTATAGTCTATCGAGAGGTTTTTTTAATTTTTTGCTCGGAAATTTTTTTATAAATTATTAAACGCAAATTTTTTTTTAAAAAACTGATTACTAAAGTTGGAAATACTGTAACTTATTTATTTTTGAAAAAAAAAAAATTCCCTCCGTGAGACTATAACTACTACATTATTCTACAAGATTCTTTTTTATTTTTGCAAATTGAATTATTTTTGGTGAAGTTATGATGCCGACCAGGAGGCGCCATGGTTTTTATAAGTAGTCCATTTAAACCCGCAAAACACAATGTTAATATTGAAAAAAAAAAAAATTTTTTTTATAGTTAAATAGTTAATAAGATATGTGAACTCAACAATTAAATTTTTTTTTCACCATATAACCTTTATAATAATTTTTAAAATTTACTCGGTTTTCAGCGCGTTCAGGGGTATATGAGCCCTTAAGGGGAGCTTGTAGGGAGTGCAAAAATGACAACTTTTGAGACCGATTTTCTCTCTCAACCGCCAATCGTATCACTAAACACTTTTTTTTATTTGTAAAACTCTGTTCGTACTACTACTTGATTGAAGCATTTTTAAAAAATCGCTTGACTTATTTTATAGCAGCTGTTAAAAGGTTGCTACTTTTTGAACATTCCTTTATGGTCTACAGGTCTATACTGCGTTACTTAAATTTGATAATCTTCGATCAACTAATTCTTTTATCCAAAACAAACAAAACAAAAAAAATTTAATAAATTCTGCTCAGCGGTTGGCGAGAAAACGGGACAAACGCTTCAAAAACCATGATTTTTCACGAAACCATTTTGTTTACGACTACAGTGTGTCAGCTGCATGTCGACTGTGCGTCATTTCTTTGAGAATCTTATGTTAATAAATTTTCGTAATTTTTCTGGTTTTTGTATATTTTGTAAAATAACGGTTTCAACACTAATTTTTATCATTTGACAATAAAAGCATCAGATGATACGAGTATTATAGATTGATTAACTTGAAATTTTTTTTTTAATTTTTCCATTTTAATTTCAAAATGTATTTTTAGGCATTTTCCGACCCCAAATGTCGCGATTTTGGTCTTGTTTTATCAGGAAAAATATAAGTTTTAATCATCAGTCGAAAACCAAAAATTGATTCTTTTTTTTTACCCTACAAGCTGTCCTTAAGTCTGATAAGGCAGCAAAATTTATACACTGGCTTTTTATATGTTTAATCGGATAAAAATCTACATTTTTCATATTTTTATTTCTATTTTAAGAACGAAATTTACTTCTAAAAAACCTCGCAACCTCGAAACAATAGTCTTGCATCGACATTTTTATGGAAAGTACATTAACCCATTAGTGCACAAAGTTTATTAAGCACAATATCCGTTTAAACGGAGTTTGTGCAGTAATGGGTTAAGCAAGGTGTCAACGGAAATTTAATCCTTGAGTCTGTAATGGTTCAGAAGCACTTTGACTATCGGTTTTAACGTTTTACTGTAGTCAATCACGCCATTTTCGCCATCAAATATGTCTGGTATTATGTTCTTAAATACTTTGCTAAGGGATCTGTATAAGAAATATGGAACTACTTTCGGTAATAAAATTAGAAACAATGCTATGCTATTATTTAAAACGATATCAACATTATTTCATCTCATTGAAATCGAAACAAAGTAATATACTTTTGCATTAATAAATCTTGAACTCTCTACTAGACTCCCTAAGTCTACTTATACGCGAGTGATGTATTCTGTCGGATAATAACGAAAATTCACAACATTTCCGTGAGATAATTAAACAATTTCCCTCGTTTTCATTTGCCTACGCAATGAAACATTTATCTTAGCCACAATTGACAATAATAACGGACCGTGGCGTACATCTAACTAACATTTAGATACGTTCAGTTAAACTTTATTTCATTAGAGCAAAATGAATATCAAACGTTTTTATCTTAAATACCAATCGTCTTTCTCTTCGTCATCATCATTATCGTCATCATCGTAGTCGTCGGCTGGGTCCTATATGAGGTTGAGATACACTACTACTATATGTAGTCGTCATGGACATGAAGTTTATATCTAAGAAAACTTGACATCATTATCCTCATCATTGCAGTAATTTCGATCCGAACGTAAACGTTGTCTATATGTCGAAAGCTGACACTGTCGATTGGCAGTAGTCTTCGGAGTCTTGATATAAACTGAAAACTGACAGTAACCTCCCTTTTCATCTCGCATATCAAGGAGTAGAAAAAAACGCACTATCCCGACCATAGGCAGCGCCAAGCAGAATTTCAAACATAGGAAAAACCTTTACACAAACGCTGGAAAAATCAAGCAGAAAAACCCGCATTCGGTTCAGAGATAAGATCGCTTTTAATAAATTTATTAGCGAGGAATTTTCTCAAAACGCAAATTTATACGGACCGAGCACAGAAAGTCAGAGAGATCGCCAAGTGGATCATTCGAGATCATCAGCAAGATCATGAAGATATGAGGCCGCGCGGATCCAGGGCCTTGGGGAGGAACCGGTGCTGGAAGTGCTTACCGGGCGGAAGGTTGCCTCTTACACAGAAACTTGATCGGTGCGGGTGAAAATGCGGTCCAGGAAAGAATATTTATAAACCTTTCAATTTGCGAACCATCTTTTCGAAGAGTATGAAAGACTTTGCATACGAACATTCAGCGTCAGCGTAAACCTACGGTAGGATAAGATGTTGTTAGCTTTGTGCCCAGGCAAGAATAACAATAACCGACTTTGAGACTACTCTATGGCCATTCTGATTACTTACAAAGTTTATGTATGGATGCGAAGGAGGTGAACGAGATTTGTAAAGCGGAACAATGCGAGTCCGAACTGGTACAAGTTCATTGTTTTCGTAAGCTAATTTGTTGTGAACTTCACGAAAATTGATTGGTTCGTGGAGAAAATTCAGACATGCGAAAAAAGCCTAACGACATTTTCGTTGTTCCGCATTCGTTGATTTAGAAGACGCATTTCAGTGAAATAAGAAGACCAACGTTTTCTATTGCGAAACTACTGAATGAACTAGTCTTCAGAGACGCTTACTCCTATTTGAAGCAACAATATTTATCCAAAAACCGGAAGGAAACTAATGTGCTTTCTATAGAAAGTAGATTAGGGTAAACTTTTTTCACTACGACCACCTCTTGCCTGAACTTAGAAACAAGCCGATAACATGGAAAGATGAACCAACCAAATACCGTGCACTTTTTGGGCAAAGCCTTTGAAGAAATGTGTCATAGACGTATTCCGTATATGAGACACATCCCGTTCAAAAGTTCCCTCTGCTTTAAAATCAGAAATTACTTTTTTATGTTACTTTATTACTTCTTTAAAAATAAAGAACTGTGATAAATATGGAATTTAAAAAAATATAAAAATAAATTTGATATTTTGAAATGTAAATTGAATAAATTGAACTAGCTCCGACCTTAAAAAATCATTCAAAAAGTATGAGTGCGTCTGTCGAATACCCCGAATAGAAACATATTTGGCGGAACACCAGAACAACAGTTCACAGTAGATGAAGTCTTAAAAAATAGCAAATCTATTTTCTTTTTAAATTCCAGGTTGATCACAATTTTTTTCGGAAATATCATATGGATCGCGATATTTTATTATGAAAAAATAATATGATACATTTTTCCTAATTTATTTTGCCTGTTGCACTTTTAATACCAATTTTTTGCATACAAACCTTTCTTGAAAATAATTTAGTGTTATGATGGTGCTGATAATTTTTTTTGAAAACGAGCTTTTATAGTCGTAAATATTAAAATTTTGTATGAACTATGAAACACAAGATCTACTACATATAAGATCTATTTAAAGCGCTGTACACATTGCACACGACCGAACGAATTTTCCGATACGATTTTCCGTTTTTCGACCAATTGTGAAATCTTTAGTTATTGAAAAATTAGTTATGATCGTAAATTATAAAATTTAACAAAGAAAATCTCTAGGGATTTGTAGTTTTAATTGATAATAAAAATAAAACTGAATCTGTCGTACGACTAAAATATTCGTACGACGTATTCGTACCGACAGACGGACTTTGTTTAATATTATCAATCAAAATCCAAATTCCTAGAAATTTTCTTTTATGATATTCTTGAAAATGTTATAATTAACGATTTCAACCAATTTTCTAATAACTGAAGATATGAAAATAAGCAGAAAACCGAAAATTCGTTCGCTCGTATGCAATGTGAACAGCGCCCTAGTCACATTTTATTTCACTCACAAAGATATATGCGGAGCAGTGGCGCACCCAAGAATTTTGCTCTAAGGGTCGCAATTTGCATATGTGGATAACAAATATACTTTCACTCTAGGTGCAACATTATTATTTTTTGAGATAATGTCCGAAAGGTTGTTAAACTTGGGAAATATCTGAAGTGGTTTCGAAACTGCAACAGTTTAAAGCCTCAATACAATATTTAAGAAAAAAGGTCATTAATACATCCAACTTCTCTTGTTGTACTAATCTTAAAAAGAAAAATCTGTCAACAGTCTAGGCGCAACTTTATTATTTTTTGGGTAGAAGTCCGGAACGTATTTAATGCTGAGAAGCGATGTAGGTTATTATGAAACTGACAACCTAAAGAATAACCAGGAGGCTTGGAATGTTATTTTTTAGGTTGTCAGTTGCATAGTAACCTACATCGCTTCTCAGCATTAAATGTGTTCCGGACTTTTATCCAAAAAATAATAAAGTTGCGCCCAGACTGTTGTCAGATTTTTCTTTATATATTTACGTACATTTTTATCAATGGAAGATTCCATAGAAGTAAAAACGAATTCGATCACATTAAACCTGAAAGATTTACGGATTTCATGAAAACTTGAAGTATACCTTATACCTTATCCCCAGGGGGTTTAATATTGAAAAACACTTAAATCGGTTTTTTCTATGCTATGACTATGTTGAAAGCTTTTAGAAGTTAAAGTGAATTCCAAATCTCAATAGACCTAAGAAATATATCGGAATTCGTGAATATGTACACAACAACTGTGCACCGCCTTAGGGGTTGGATATCGAAAAATTTAAAAGAAAATTTTTAGGCGCTTATATAAAGAGCCCGCAGAAGTAAAATTGCTTTGATAGCTCGACTTGTCTAAAAGTTTTAACGAAATTCGTGAAAATGTGGATTCACGGATATTTTTTTTATTCAACCTCTGAACGCCATTAAAATTTAAATTTTTTTGCTTTGATTGCTCTGGTAGCGCATCTACAAAAATGTACTAAGTTTCAACTTTCTAGGATAAGCCGTTTCTGAGATATAAAAAACCACCCCATACCCCTGTATCTTGCTACCCCTATCAATAATTTTCTAGGGTGTCTCTATAGTGGATCTATATAGTCGTAAAGTTTTAGCTTTCTATTTATTACGGTTTTCGAAATAAAAATCAAAATGGTTTCCTTTCTACCCCCTTTTACCATCATCCGCAACACCCACACCCTCAGAAATTTTTTTCCCAAATAGAGGTCTACTTACTCTAACTCCTGTAAAATTTTCAAGATCATATCTGGTACGGTTTTTGAGATATAAAAATTAATTTTTTTGAAAAATTGCTACCCCTCCACGTTCGTGCTCCACCTCTCCCTCAAAAAGTTTACTTTCAGTAGATTCCACTTGTGATCCCAGATACAGAAACAAAATTTTATTTTCCTGGTATAACTGGTTCGGAAGATATTTTAATCTAAAGTTTTTAAACTCCATCCCCAGACCTCACCACCCCCCTTAAAAATTTTAGCCCTTGTCTAATCTCGAAGTATCCCTAAAGACAACCACAAAGTTTCAACCTTCTGACTTGAATCGTTCAGGAGATATGGGTTTTACAATGTTTCAATCTCGGCTTTCAAGCGTTTCGGACTCATTGTTTTTCCCTCCACTCCCATACCCCTTCACCCTTATCGACCATTTTTTTGCAAATGGGTTCACTACTATAGTTCTACAAAAGTTCCAAGGTTCAGCTTCCTAGCGTAAAATCTAGAAACCAAAATGGTTCATCTAAAACGATCCCCCTTCACCCTCCTCCCCATCTCCAGAAAAGATACCAATCGTAGGGGTTTACCAAATCTACCTACCATAACAATTTTAATTTAATATATCAACGGGTTTGGGAACTACGTGCCTTCAAATGATTTTGAGTACGGCGGACAAACGGACATTTTTTTTTTGCTTTTGTGGTGTTTACTAGTCCTAAACCATGTAAATACAAAATTTCAGGGTAGCAAATTTTTTGGAAATTTCAGGTCGATCACAATAATTTATTATTAAAAAATAATAAAGTAAAATTTAGAAAAAAATTTCAAAATTAGATTTAAAACTTAACGAGTTCTCAAGTTTGGTATTCATCGGCTTTCGTTTTGCAAAGGTCTTTGTGTTGTCGCTACTCGAAGGAATACTTGTATGATCATAGAATTGAATGGTTAAGATATTCTTGTGAAATTCGCCGGGATATCAAATAAAATAAGATTCGTTTAAAACCAATAGAAATAACAACGAATAATAGCGCAATTAAAATGGTTTAATCTCACTATTGTCCACGCTGTCAGATTATATATACAACTTGTTCACTGCTCGATCACTGCTTTCAATCCAAATCGCTTTACAAATATTTGTGCGTGGAATTGACCGGCATCTCGCTTCACCATAGTACAAAACTGCTCAGCATGAAAGCTCCAGTTCGCTTATATACTGTACGTGAGGAATCGAGAGCTTTGCCGCATTTTCGGTGGCGTGTGTGGAACTCGCAAGGAGTATCTTCCGCATGCGAGAAGTGTCAAAAGATTTCAACACTGTTCTGGGTGGTATTTCAGGTTGTTGTTTTCTCGCTTATGAATGTCATTCATTATTGAGTTGTGCGGGTTGGCAGGGTACAGATGTAACAATATGAAATTAAATTATCCTTAAAAATTTGCTCAAACATCCAGACTGCACAGTTTAACTTCGCAGTAAATTGTGGTGAATGTATACATTTTTCCAGCACTTTTGTGTAGAGGCTACAACAAGAGGATCCTTTATTTTCTTCACTCATTCACTGCTGTAATTTTTGAAAAATTAATATATGATAATTTTTAAATTCCGAGTTAGAAGCGTTCGAATGTTTAGTTTTCTTCAGGCTGTTTGCCTTTCTTTACATGGTTCAACGTCTAGAATTATTTTGTGATAATTAGGCTTTCGACTTTTGCTGTACTATCCCTGGAGATAGCTTAACCTTAGAGACCACTCATGCTGTTCCACTGGACAAGCGTCATAATTTTCTACGACTAAGATCTGAAGAGTTTTTTTTTCTCCTGTAAAACTTTAAATAAATTTCTCAAGCCGTAATAATCCTGAATCAAATTCATTAAGTACACAACAGAAAATTGTTTTGATCCATCTCAGATACATTATCCAAAAGTTACTCATCCCCATCACCAATAAACGATTTTAAGATTCCAAAAAATAAAGGCATTAAATCAGTTTAACATTTAAAATTTGGCCATAAAAAAAACAATTCACAAGAAAAATCTATTTTTGCGCTTTTCATCCCGAAAACAATAATTTCCAAGAAGATCACAAACAATTACGCTTGGCGCAGTAAATGGTATAAAAATATGCAAAAATAGCGTTTCAAACGGCATCAAAATGTATGCACGATCTCTATCCCGAATTAAACGTTGCAAAATGCCGAAAATAAAAGATTTTTCCCGAGCAATTTGAGCAATGCGACTGGAGCGCGATCGTGTTTTTTAATGTCGCGTATATATATATATTTTTAAAAATCGACAAAACCAAGGCAACAGTAACACATCCCAAAAAGACATCGCGTTTACGTCGAGGATTCATAAATAACAATCAACAGGGTATGGGGTCCTATTAATAGCGACATTACAGCCGAAATGGTTTTTGATCGCACGACGAACCTCAACACCACACTCAATTGAGAATCAGATTCATCTTGTTCGTCGTCTTCAATCTTTTTGTCCATCTTATTTACCATCTCAACCAAATCAGATCCATGCCTCATATCCATACCGTCTGGATGTAAATCATCCGATCAGCTGATCTTACACGACAGTTTGCAATGTTGATCGTCATAAAACCGACACGTTATCCCCGGTCCAGAGAGGCCACCAGTGAAATATTATTAAGTTGATCTGTCAAAATATGCTATGCACCCAATTAGAAGTTCAAAATGTTATATCAACATAATTCACGTTAACATATTAGTTGAGGATCGCACTCCTTTCACACTCAATATGCAACGATCGGGAACGGAATTGCCCCCGTGTATGTGATCAAAATGGGCCTGAAATGTGAAAACGGACGATTTAGAATATCGTAAAATGTCTAATCGCCAGCAATCTGTTTGGGGTGATGAAGAAATGACGATCTGTTAGGGGATCGTTAAAAACACTTAAACAGCAATTACAGCGATTAAAGTGATCATCAACATATTTGCTGATCACACACGAATCCGTATACAACTGGAGGAACGTATGGAGCTGTGCAAAAACACCGGCTACTTACTAGTCTATCGCAGAAGGTAGACAAAAATGCTGCTTAGAACTTGAGCGGTATTAAATTTTAATGGCATTCGAATTATGCACAACGTGTTTTTCGTCTATGAGTTATGCGAAAAATGAACATATGAGTTTTGCTATGTAAATTAATGTGACCGTGGAGGTTAGTGCAATGTAAATTGCAATAATTAGTGAATTACAAAATTACAATCAGCTGGCACCGACTTAGTAAATGGGACTGCGTATTTAACATAAATAAAATTTTACAGTTTGAAATTGGGCAAATAACTATTTAGTACTCGCTATCATTTAACATTTTTGTAATTAACATCAATCACATCAACTGAAAGGCCACTTCTGTAAGATGGCCTTAGCTCGAAAGTGAGTTCTTTCGTACAGTTAAGCTAGTAATACATTGTATGCCACGCTGTTAAATATTTGACTATTTTTTCCTGGCAAATGCTGTCAGATAGTGTAATCTTCAAATTTTTGTTTGCCATATTATTTTATTTGTTCTTGACACAGTCTATTTTGACGGAAAAAATTTGACAGAATTTTTCGTAAAATTTTTTTGAGTCAAATATTTGACAATATGACATACAGTGTAGAAGATGTATGTAAGTGCATAAACAAGAAATGTCAAATTTTGATTCCGATCGAGATGAAACCTACAGCTGTGGTAATATAAAAAAAAATTAAATTGCTGACAAAATCATACTTTGTGTACACGAGGATGTTTTTTAACATGCATCCCCATGGTAAATATACTATCTTTAAGGGTTCCGCCTCTAGAGAGAACTGAGAGAGTCTATTTGGACTTGACACAACCTTATTATTTTTCGGGGTAAGGTTCCGGAAGCGGTTAAAGTCGGAATGGAACAGAAGTGTTTACGCCACTAATAACCGTAAAACAAGAATTTCATTTTTGGATTATAGTTGGGGACGCAGGGCCCTCCGAAGATATTCGACGCCCGTGGGCTACTAAAAATAATACGCCCCTCGTCATAGGGAAATATAAGTTTGATGACTACTGGAAGCGGCAAATACAAAATTTAAAAGTGGCAGAACGTCAACAGTTTAATGATGACAGGGTGTATTATATTAATGAAAACAAAATTAAATTAAATTATGGTATACATATTAAGGGACCGTGTTGTATGTTGTTTCGTCGCGCCTATTTCATTTAGAACAGGTTAATTGGTTATTTCTGTTATGATTAAACATAACTAATAACTAAATAACTAATAACAACTAAAAAATACTTATCAAAATAATAAAGTAATATAATCAATAAAAATTGCAGCCCCCCAAAAGGCTTGGGCCCCGGGGCTATAAAAATTTAGCCTTGTGGTTGGGGTGGCCCTGTGGAGACGTGCTTAATGTCCAAATGCAATACTGGTTGTGTCGATGCTCCTACACCCCCATCAACAAAATTTCTCAACTAGATGTCTACAGGGCCTAGCTCCTGTTAAAATTTCAGAACCGTATCTGGTATTGTTCTTGGGATTTAAAAATTGATTTTTTTTAAAAATTGATGTTCACTCTACTTTAGTGCTCCACCTTCACTCTACATAATTTTACATTTATCGAACTCCACTAATCCACTATAATTTTATATATAAACTAAATTTTATTTTATCTTCTATTTTAA
Source organism: Beris morrisii (assembly GCA_951812415.1). Taxonomy (NCBI): domain Eukaryota; kingdom Metazoa; phylum Arthropoda; class Insecta; order Diptera; family Stratiomyidae; genus Beris; species Beris morrisii. The sequence continues at coordinate 26,859,011 of OX638311.1, forward strand.
TGCCTTCATAAGATATAGATTTTAGAATGTTTCAACTACTTATCATAACCGGATCCTGGGTTCCAAAAACTTTGAGCAAAAATGCTCCCAAAAGCCACCACAAAAGCGATTAAACCAATTAACCCAGCTTTAAACATGTTTGCGTACGGCGTTTAGGGCGGGCCGACGAACATTTTGATGTTTTGCTTTTTTGATTTCAACTAGTCTTCTTTAAAAAAAATTCAAAATTTCAGAGCGGCAAATATATTGGAAATTTCAGGTAGCTCACAATATTTTATTATTAAAAGGTAGTAAAATAAAAATATAATTTTCGAGCTACTGGAATTATTTATTCGTGACACTCAAATTCGTTGTAAAATGGTTGCTCACTTTTTCTAGCATCTACTTCAGTGATCAGTATGCTTGTGTGGTTCGCGAACGAACTAGTTCGGAAGAGCGTTCCCATAACTGAAATGAACAAACTAGTTCGCAGTCAGTCCCTCTTCCAGTTCGTTTGTATGCATTCATTGCTGTTTGGAAGTCAGTGGTACAATATACTTGTAGACTGAGGAATTTTTTTTTTTTTTAGTTTATCACATTGTACCAGACGACCTTTTTCTTTTTTGGTTACCACGTTCTACTACAATCACGACTACGAGTCGTTCCAAACTTCACTGTCTTTCTCATTACTGAACACCCGCGAACTAGTGAACTAAAATAACGAACTAGTTCGCGACTGTTGGGGAAGCGGAAATGATCGCGCACTATGGTGAACTAGGTTTAGAGTAGTGAACTATAGCACTGTGCCACAACCTATCACGAGAGATCACTAAGGATCCATTGTGAACTAAACTACTAATAAAATGAACTAATGGAGAACATGGTGAACTAAAATGCGCAAGCCCAGTGATCAGTAATCACTCCCATCGCAATATCTGTACCCATGCTTATAGGTTTAGTTACAGACACGTAATGTTAGGAAATAAAAAGTGTAAAATTTGTAAAATTATCGCGATGTCGAAACAAGTTGTTTCTATTAAATTGTACAAAGTATAAAATAAAATATAAGCAATTTTAATAAGAAAATTTGTTTCTCAGCTTACACAACTGAATATTAGCATAAAATTTAGCGTGGATTCTCCAGTATCGTGAAAAACAGCTCATTGATTTTTTTATTCAACAATATGTTAAATTTTGGAGGCTATTTACGATTACTACTACTTTTGAGTGCATAAGTTGACTCAAGAAAAGGCAGGCATGCAATTAGACGTTTGTATGGTTGCTACAGGAAAGGGTATCTTGACTCCACCCTGTTTTTTCTAATGCTTTGTTATTGTATGCAGTACTGGAACTACTTGTCTTAAGAACTTTTTTCTGCAAGGTAAGCAAAAAATATACTAAATTATACATGGACAATCACCTTCACTGGACCTGAATTTCGTCTAAGCTAAATCACAAAAATTAAACTTTTTCTTCAATTCGTTTCCAAAGAATTGCTTGTTCATAGAAGCACCCAGTTTTTTAAGGATTTTCGTATGGTAGCTGCTCGTAGGAGTGTTTGTTCACGCAACCGCCACGGTTATAATGTTTTTAATTTTGACACTAAAGTTTGTATTTTTCTGCATTGAAAGCTTTATATTTTTTACTATAATCATCTTTTCGTTTAAATAAAATGCATATATTATACTTAAGATGGTTTCCTTTAAGAGATGCACTCATAGACTGCATGGAGAAGTGTTGCGGTTGTGAAATGGTAGATAGAGAAGACTTTAGACCAAAAACTTTAATCTAGAGAGTTCAAACTTTACATTTATACAAATGCAAAAGGCTATGTAAATTTAAAGCGTCCTAGATAATCGGCCAATATTCGTAGAAATGTCATTTAAGGACTCTTTATGCGCTGAAAGTAGAGTAGACTCATGTATAGAAACTACTCGAAAGTGTGCAAGGATATCGCCTGTAATCGAGCTTAGCCACACAAGTTCTATTTCATGGGTGATGAAAAATTTTAACTTTTAGGACAATATATTCTTGAGCTATTGATATATTGAAATTATAATGGTTTATAAATTCATCTATATATAGAACAAAATATATATGATTTTAGATATTTCAAATAGTGATTACATTTTTGTACCTGAGAGGTAAACCGCCGTAAGTGCAAAATTATCTGTTTCGAGAATTTTGTCATAGTCCTATTATTCTTTTAGCAGCGGTAAATTATGCTGTATTATTTAAAAAGCGGAAGCTCAATGCCAATTTATCATAATGTTCTTAGTTAGTGCTGAATTAAATAGATACAAAATTTGTTTTTCGAGTTCACAATAAAATTAATGAAATCAGTTACGACATTTTGCCCCTCAGGTACATATATATATTATAATAAAAACATTGTTGCTTAAAAAAAATTAAATTTGGCTTAGAACACCTTACCCACAAGGCCAACGACACAAGGCTTACTATAAATGGGCAGTAGTAATCATATTTCAATACCATTCAACTCGAAAAATATATAGTTATTAAAATAAAACAATACAAAATTCTTTAAAATTGGATTCTGTAGCTCTGTTATGAAAAAATTCACTTGTAGTTCACGTTCATAGTAACAATGCACTTTTTTATAATATTGATGAATGCGTTGCGTTTGGCCATATAATTTGGGTAAAGTGGATATAGTGGAGTCCTACCAATAATTCTTCAAAAAGTTTTCAATGTATCCACACTACCCTTGCTACTACACTGAGCTATTATCCTTCATGCAGAGAAAGATTTATCAATTAATTAATAGCAAACATTCACGATCTCCATCAATTTTGCATTAATGTTATAATCAATGCAATGAGTAGGTTTTGCAAGAAATATCTTGTTCATTGTATGTATTCGTGTATATTCACATCAAAATGATTAAGAACACATAGTGAGTTCATCTATACCATGAATATGTTCATACAGTAGACATCTTGTTCATCATATCTACGAATATTTACGATAAAATTGTAAACAATTCTTCATCGAAATTATGAGTAGGGGAGAGTGGGGCAAAATGGGCTTGCAAGGTAAAGTGGGCCCCTTTAAAATTTCGAGTTTGCAATGGCGTTATCTCTTAGCAAAATAAATTATACGATAAAATTTCATAAATTGACCACAATGCACTATAAACGAAATCCACTTTAATTGCAGTTCCTTGAATTTTTCTCATATTACGATTTTGGCACCGTCTGATGTAAATATCAGTGTTTAATATTGTTATTAAAAAAAATTGTTAGCGAGTGAGAATTGTTTGAAACAGTATCCTTGAGATCGGCGTACGGATTGTGAAAATTGAAAAGTAAGCTTTGATGATTATTTAAAAAATTTATAAATTTTAGCAGATGCTTGCTGTTTAATGTTCATTCGGCGCAAAGTGAGCCGCTGCTGCATTTTACCCCATACTAATACAATTTTATTTGATAATTAAAAATAATAATTTTAACATGGCTAGAACATACAACAAAAAATGAATGCAACAATCATGGACTGAAGATGCGATGAAAAATTGCAATATCTTCTGTTGCTGAAAAAAATTGACCTAAAGAAAGCCAGTAAATATTTTGGTGTTCTCAGGCCTACTCTTCAAAGCAGAGTACGCTTTCAACACACTTAATTTCGCTTGAATTTATTAAAATCACATTATTTGTCTTAATTGATCCATTGCTCCAGTTTTCGCTCTAGTTTTGGATGATATTATACTATGTATACCCACCCCTTGGAAGGGCTCACTTTACCCCAGTAGTGGGGCAAAGTGGGCACTTTGAAGTATGTATAGAAAGGAGTACATATCTTTTTTATCAGCGGCAATAATTTAATTTCACGAATATAGGACTAAGTTAACATCCTAAGCTATCGATTTTGCGAGAAAAGAATTTTATAACTATTACCCATTTTACAGATTCCCGGTACAAACCTTAGGGGGCTCACTTTTCCCCACTTTCCCCTTCGCTACATAATACATAATAGATCCTTTATCCATGAAATTGCGCATTAAATCTACAAACAGTATTATTTCGAACATCAATGCTATGACTTGGATCATTAATGCAATGAATATAAAGCTTCAATTATTTTGTTCATAATTTTGGTTAGTGAATTCCTCATTTTTATTTGAACAATTTTAGTACCTTACCTTCTTTAATAGGATAAATACATGTTACTGTATTTCATGCTTGACTGCTGCTCGCTAATACCAACTGTTTGTTTTCTATGCAAATGACAACTAAAATGCGAAATCTTAATAATAAGTCAATAAAATCGCGTTGGAATACGATAACTTCGAGTCCAATCCTTATAAAGCGATACCCAAGGCAGTAACAAACAAACGATCCATAACTGAAATGGACGATATAAAATTATGTGTAAAACAAAAGCAACATAATATACGGAATGGAAATTCTAGCCAATAAAATTGAAGAAGTTATTTCATCCATTAATCAACAACGCCATTACAACAGCTCATCCCATACAGAGACGATTGGTGTACTGCCAGTATAAGGCATATCCATATGAGCACGTATGAAAAGGCAACGAGCGAGCACAGATTTGTCCCTTTTGCTTATCCATCGGCAAGATATCAGTTCTTGTATGCACAGTTTGCCAAAGATAAAGGTAGAACAATAACCAATATCGCCTGATTACTTATTCATTTATTCCGTAAAACAAGAAGAACACTCTATACGTACCTATACACGAGAGCGAGTCCCCTTCATGGATATGGGGGAAGCTCCAGTACAAAATCATCCAAAGAAAAGTCAAGATTAAGAATAAAAGCAACTAGGTTCCGCAGTCAGACGTTAGCGACAGCCCCGGACAAAAGTGGCCCGAGATTGGATACAGCAGCCCAGGACACGGACACAGGCTCCGATATGATATCCATAAATCTCGTTAATAACCAATCCCATGTTGGAAATGCAAATTGCTCATGTCATATGCCCCCTCGTAAAATATGTTGACCGAGAGGCCGAACATGAATGCGCAACGGCTCTACGGAGTACAACATCAAACTGGCCCATAGAAGCGTTTATGGCGTACTAACGATGGAGGCTTGGACCTGGATGCAAACAGGGCACAAACCAAGAAAACCAGTTAAGAACTTAAGAAAATCACCTGAAAACTACGCCAGCGACCGAATCAACCGACCAATCCAACCTGCCGTCGCGGTTATTAAGAAGAGGAAATGATCATAATTTACACGTGATTGCACTATGCTTTCCATTATTTCTATAAGCCAGCACCTACCTTAAGAATTCGTTCTCAAAAGTACATTTTCAAAACTGGATAAACCTGACGGCAGAAACTCCATCCTGGCCAACACCGAAACATACACAAAACACAAAATATTTTGTTATTCATCGATTGGCAGTTCCGAAAATCCTGGAAAATTTTTATATTCAGCGCATGATATTGAACCCGGGCAACGGGTACATAAACATAAAAATGTGGATAATAAATCATCCATCCCGGAAGGGTAGGAATCCTTGGGGCTCCAAGAGTTCCGCGCGTTTCAATATACTCAACCCGTCGATGCGATGTCATGCGGAGGGTAGTCGAACTCTTTGCAGACAAACGCAAACAAACAAGGATCAGGGTAGAGCCCGAAAGTCGTTATCCTTGTGAAATTTTCCTTCACTTGGCAGTACCCAGACTCCTAACGTGTGCACAATTCGAAAGAGCGATGAGCGTCTTCCTTCTCTAGGGACAGACTTCTTTTTTTGTATTTTGGCTCAATCTGATATCTAAAGATGATAAAAAGTTTCTTAAGGGAACGAAGGACTAGCAAGTAATCTTTCGTGCTTTCACAACCAAGGACCAAGGATTTCGCGATATTTTTCGAGACGACGATACCCTTCATAATTTTCCAGGCCATTACCCACATATTAAGTTTGCTGTTGGGGAGTGGAGAGGGTGGTGGTAAATGGAAATTGAATATCAGGCAGGTGGAGGAGGTTATTGATAGGGCTTTTCAGATATTATACAAACTGTTTAGTAATTTTCAACAGACGGTTGGGAAGAAGGACCGAAAAAAAATTTGCCATTAGGAAACTTTTATATTGTTATCCTTTACCACCTCTGGATCTAGTCAATATCGAATTCGTGACAAACGACTCAGAGGTATCTTGAGTCGCATTCTAAGGGCTGACCTCTGCAGCGTCCTAAATGGGCGAATGGTAAATATGGTGCACAAAATTAATATCTCTGATAAACAAAAAAATAATCTGTATACTGCCGGTATTTATGGGAACGTGCCTATGAGCTACTTTAGAAAGCAACTACATTTGTCCTTTAATCGAAAAACTGTGAACAGCCGACGCGACGTGCAGAGCATTCCGCCAGTTACTACGCTACAAAATCATTGAATATTTTTCGCGATATATGAACTGTTTTATCTAAATTACTTTTCTAGTAAATCAACATATATCTACTAAGTTTCAACTTCCCAGCATAAGTCGTTCCAGAGAGAGACAAAACACCCCCCACCTTCGAACCATACTACACTTACTAAAACTTGTAAAATTATTAAATTTTCTAGAAAATGCCACTACTATAGGTCTACTTAAATTCTTAGTTTCAGCTCCCTATCATTAGCAGTTTACCTTTTCACCCTTCCCCACCCTCACTATTTACATTCCCTCACCATTCTTTTCTCTACTAAGTGCTACTAAGCCTACCCCCAAATAAATTTTAAGATCCTATCTTAAACATATCTTGATATATGACCCCCGCACGCTACTGATCCACCTAAAATTTTTATTTCCGATCTATTCTCCTCGTTTACCTACAAGCAATCACCTAGTTCCAACCTTGTAGCATTCACTGTCTAGGAGACATGCATTTAAGATCATCTCGATCTCAGCTTTCGTGCATTTCGGTCGCATCTCCACTCCTGTACCTCTCCACCGATATCATCCATTCAGAAAATCGCTCCACTAGCATAGATCTATATAAGTTCCAAGTTTCAACTTCCTAGCATAAGCGGTTCCTGAGAAATAAAAACCAAAATTTTTCGTCTAAAACGCTACTCGCCTCAAAATCATTAAATTGCGATAAGATGTTCGAAAGCTAGCGGTCAAAAAGTCTTGAGAAGCATAACCCTTCGTCCTTTAAGTCTCTGAACTGATTATCAGAGCAAGTAAATTAAGTATTAAGATTAGAACAGTAGAGAGTATGTGAAGCACCCTGTATAATACTCTCACTTGTTTACGGAGTGCAGGACGTCTGGGTTACTAAAGGGTTATTCAATAGGTACATAACAATTTTGTATTTTAATACAAACGCACTCTTAAACTTTTTTGCACGTCCGTCAATGTCAAAACGTTAGTCAAGGTTTACATTTTTATCATGGTGAAGTTCACGAACAAGCAACGTTTGAAAATTATATAATTATTCTGTGTTTTATTTAAATTCAAAATTGTTATGTCCCTATTGAATAACCCTTAGCTATTTACAAAAAAAATGTTGAACTTTACCATGATAAAAGTGTAAACTTTTACTGACGTTTTGACATTGAGAGACCAGCAAAAAAGTTTAATGGTGCGTTTGAATTAAAATAAAAAATTCTTCTGTACCTATTGAATAACAAGTTGTGGTAATGGTGTTGCCAAAGCAACTCAAGAGCAATGTTGTAAAAACCACACGAGCATGACGCCTTTATATTTCCTTCACCTTAATTAAAATTACTCAAATTCAATCAATATTTATTAGCTTTTTTCACAGAGAACAGATAATTTAACTTAAATTATTTTTACTTCATTTTCTTAAGCAAAAAAAAATCTAAAGTAAAGTTTTGGGCTTCTAATTGGTCAGTGCGTTCAATTGTTAAACAAATTTAAAAGAAAATAATAATTCCCATGTATTCAAGGCCTTATAAATTATTGTAGGTACCTTGGGAAATTAATTATTATTCAATAATTCTCTTTGAACAAAAGGTAAATGCAATGGAAAATTACAATTACAAAGAAAATCAACTTTTTTATTTTAATTTAAGGTGAACTCATGATACGCAGGCTTTTATGAAAAGTTTGCGCTTATTTTTATCATTTTAAGTTTTTTTTATTCGACTTGGATGTATGTACGTGATTATCGCAATTTGTTTTGCACCTGTCGCAATTATAAACAATAAGGCAATGTGTTCTAAATGATTTACTAGTTGGTAAATATATTAGCCAATTTAGCCTTTACTCGTAAAATTGTTGAAAGCTTCCGGTTGTAATTTTTGTAGTTGTTTTAAAACATTTAAATCACTTGGGCTTAAATTCAAATTGGGTCGACTTTTCACGGAAATTTCGAAAAGGATGTTAAATTTTTTAATATTTTAAATATCCGTATAGAAGTAGTTCCGGCTGTTATTTAAAAAGTTCTAATTCTCGTTATTTAGTATGTCCGGTTTGCCATCGCTATCTCCCCCAAAAACTAATTTTTACATGACTTGCCAAGTATCTAAGGCAAATACTTTCAAAGTTTCAATATTGTAGTGATTGACGAGGTTCATGTACAATTTTTTGAATGTGTTTAACTTTTGAGGATCTTCCTAAAACTTAACTTTGAAACATAAAAAGTAGATTTTGAAAGCTAATGTTTTTGAAATTACAGAAAATATAGTTTTCGAAACGTGTTAGTTTGGGACAATGTAACCTCGGAATATTTTTTGAAGCCCACTCCTTCTCCTGAATTCCACATCTGTCTTCAACAAATTTGCGTTTTGGATGTACTACTATCGTAATGCTATCTTCAAAGTTTCAAAATTCAAGGATGAGTCGTCCATGGGACATAAAAATGAAAAGTAATTTTTCAGCCAATATTATTTGAACTAGTATGCGGGATGATTATAAAAGGCTTTCCATAATGGCAGTTGCTGCAAAACGAAGCTTAATACTGAAACAATTAAAAATTTATCGACTTCAATCACAATTTTAGGTCATACTCGAGGACGCGGTCAAAGTCGAGATATAGCACTGATTGTTTCGAGACAAGGAAGTTACTTGGAATATTAATTTTGTCAATAGAATAGGTCCTTGCAACCAATAACTTTCAACATTCATCACAGGTTCTTCATACAAAAATTTAAATAAATGAGAAGCCCATGGACGTAATAACCCAATTCATATTTAATCAAACCTAAAAAATATCGCGAAATTCATGAAAACATATAAATACAACCCCTGCACTAGAGGTTGAAATACTTAATTCGGGTTTTCACCGACTATATAAAAAGCCCGCTGCAGTAAAGAACAATTTGACATCTGATCAAAACTAAGAGATATGTCAGAATCCGTGAAAACGCAGATAACCTCTTTACACCCACTTATAAGCTGAATATCAAAAAATCCTGAAAATCCTTTCTATGCTTTTATCTGAGGAGCTTGGGGAAGTAAAATTAATTCGTTGTCTTAGATGAAATTTGTAGAAATATATGTAGATATAGACCCCCTTTCTAAGAAATATTTTTGTAACGAGATAGTAAGCCTATATGCTTAAAAAAGTTTCAACTTTTGTAGCATAAGCCGTTTATGCCAAAAACAACCAACACCTCCGTACTATGATACCCCTACTAAAGATTATTTTCGATCATGCCGCTACTAGAGCCCTACACAAATCTTTAGATCCAGCTTTCTGTCTTTAGCAACTCTTGAAATCCAGCCATCGGATGACATTCTAAAGACATAATTTTTAATATGGGTATTGTGGTACGGGGGTCGGGGTGGTTTTCCTATCTCTGGGACGACTTATGCTAAAAAGTTAAAATTTGGTGTGTATACCTATATCAAGCGCGTAGCGTGAATCTTCGTAGGGCTAGCGCAACGATACGATCGCTAAATTTCGCGGAATTTTTTGATTACTTCCCGGAATCTAGCGATCGAAGTTTTATTTCTGAATGAAAATTACGTGTTTATGGTTATAGAATTCATAGAATTTGATGATCGTCTTATTGCGCTAGCCCTACGAAGTTTCGCACTACGCGCTTGACCTATATGTATGGACTAGTAAAAGTAATTTACGTAAAACAAATTTCATATACTCACGGAGATCGGCCAAAAAAGAATGGTCAGTGAATATGGGGTGCATATTTTTCCACGAATTTCGTCAAATCTCTTTGGTCTTCTGAAGTATTGAAGTAATTTTACTTCCCAGCGCTCCTCTGATAAATGCCTTGAAGTGGCTACCATAATCTTTTTAAATGCAATCCCAAAGAAATGGGTTGTGGGTTTTTTTTTTATATTTTCACGAATTCCGCCATATCCCTTAGGTCTGATTATCGAATAAATTCCTATTTCCACGAGCTTTGCCTTTTCAGCGGTCTTAGGCGATTACATAGCCTAAAACCGCTTTTAGGATATTATTTTTTTTCAACCCTTAATGAGGTGTAAAACAGTTGTACACGTTTTCTTAAATTTCGTGAAATATCTGTGGTCTGATAAGAATTGAATTCTACTTTGTATGTAATCGCTTAAAAATTAATTTCGGCATTTTTGGATATTCAACCCCAATGAGGTGTAAAGGAGTTGCATACGTTTCCACAATTTTTGCCATTTCTCTTAGTTCTGATGAAATATGAAATTGTTTTTTACTTTGACTGTTTTTATACTCTAGATGAAATCATATAGAGTATTATAAGATTAATCCAGCCCGAAAAGTTTGTAACGCATGGAACTGAGCCTCGGACGAAAAAAAGTTTTATATTATTTTTTGTTTATTTGTGGCCAAGAACCCCAAATTCGTTTGCTGTCCGTCCGTCCGATAACTCAAGAACGCGTTGGCCAAGGAAGTTGAAATTTTGTCACCACCTGTAAAATGGAAAAAGTTCGTTAATGGGCGATATCCTTGCACTCCTTCGGGTACTTCCCAAACAAGAGTACTTAGAACACGTATTCACAATTATTGCTCGAATGCTTCAAGTTATGAACTTTAAATTTTGCAAACTTTAAGTTTACAATGTTTGAAGAGAAATTTCCGAATATGATGCAAATCGAATGAGTCCTTCGCGTAGCAGCCTACAAAAGTCCTTCAAAAATTTATGCATGTTACAGAATCCACTATAACTCTACAGCATGGATACAAAATTTTACAGGAATTAGTTTTATATGAAAAGCAAGACTGAGTTTATTAATTAGCGCCATCCGTCGACTCCTTCTAGCTGTCATACAAAAGTCCTTAAAACACGTGTTCACCAATATTGAACGATAACTTTAGAATGCTTTAAATTACGACTTTGAAATTTTGTATACGTTAATTTTATAATAGTCGCAGATGAAAGTACACTCAAAGAAAAAATATGATTATGGCCACCATATTTTGGGAGAACCTTACTATGATTGAGGTTATAGTTGCCACAACCATGTTACAACATGTAACATAGTTGTACTAACTGAATGTATGTTTCTAATAACTATAGGTCTATAGCAAAAATTTTACAACTTAGTTACTAGAACTATGGTGTTTGTTTTTAGGAAACATACCATCTTTGTCTCAAACAAAATTATGGTTGTGGAAACCTAGGTGTGTGATTCACGCAACCTTCCTTTTTAATAGAACGGTTCCGCCAATCATAAAAATCCTGTGACATGGTTACTTGAAACATAGTTAAATTCTTAGAAAACATGTTATGTTTGGCTCAAACAAAATTATGACTGTGAAAACCTAGTTGTGTGACTAACGCAACCATGTTTTTTATTAGAACGATTACACCAATCATAAAAATTCTGTAGCATAGTTACTAGAAATATATGTTTGTGGAAACCTAGGTATGTGATTCACGTAACCTTCATATTTATTAAAACGGTTACGCCAATCATAAACATCATATGACATGGTTCCTAGAAATATATAATGAAAGTATAAAAATTACCAGAGATATTAATTTTCAAAAACGACTCGGACACCATTTTTGAGCAAAGTTAAACATGCTTTCACATACTATAACTAACAAAAAAAATTAGATAGAAACAAAAAATTGAATTTCAATTATTTTTTTCACTAGTTCTTAAAATACAAAAATTTTCAAAAGAATCGGAGATGGTAAGGTCACAACTTTGGGATTCTTGATGGAATGACCCAAATATGAACTTACATGATTGTACTCACCATATTTTAACAAATTCTAATGTCGCACTGATCATATTCATGCTTATCACAATCACAGTATGCTTACGGCAATCATCATATGTCAACTATAATAACATGATTGTACTGACCATCTCTTATCAAATGCTATAGTTACACTGATCGTTCAAAGTTATGTAAATTATAGTATGGTTCCGACAATCATATCTAATAACTTACCTCACATGATTGCACACAGCATATCTGTTATGGTTGTGGGAATTATTTTATCAAATTTCATGGTTCCAATGATCATAGAATATTGTTGTTCTGATTACAATATACTTTTACATCATGTAACGAGAATGATTGGTACAACAATATTAAATTTCAGTACGGATATATGTTTAATGCAACCATACTATGTTTTTTCGAATTATATGCTATGGCTAGGAGCACCATATCCATGATCATTGGAAACATATCTGTTTTACAATAGTTAGAAGAACTTTAATATAGTCAATGCAACCTTGCAATAAGCATATTTTTTCTATCAGTGTATTAATATGAAAAATATCCCATAATTCCTTCATGTAGTTGCCATACAAAAATTCTGTAAAAATGTCCTAACTTAGTTTGTGGAACTCACTATTACTCAAGAAATCGTTTAACCATCCATCGAGTAGCCACTATACAATAGTTTCTACCAGTAAATAAAAGGTCATGCAATAATTGTATGTGCACTCCTCATTCTTTTGATGTATTCCCAACTAAAATATAAATCGGAGTTCAGTATTTCATCTAGAGTATCATGCGATTGGCTTGCAGCCGATCATGACTGCGTTATGTTTTTATGTTATCGAAGAAAACTTGATGTGAATATTTTTCAAAATTCATCCCAGAAGCGGGTGTAAAGTGGTTGCATGGAGTTACACCCAGATTGTGCCATGTTTTTCAAAATACTTTGAAAAATTGAAAAATGTTGGACAAAATTACAACAAGTTATAGGCGTACTTATTCAAATGGCTGCGTATTTAAGAATATCTGGCCAAATATTTATAATGGAGACATCTAAGGTGCATCGTTCAGCAATTAAAATGAAATAAATAATAATAGAGATTATCTTGGGGTTGGACACATACTCTCTGTGGTGTTCGTTTCCTTGATTTCTGAAACAGGTATCTTTACACTTTACGGGAAATAGTATGTTAAATCTTTACTTTCTTTGACATTTTCCAGGTCGTAAACGAATCAAACACCCCTTTTCAATTAATTTCCGTGCGTTATTTCGCTCGCAAACAAAATATTTACGTTTAACAAACTCTCCCCACTTTTCGAACAAGTAAAACAAAATCAAAATTCGTACGAATATAACAATTATTCGATTAATTAATTCGACAACTGGAAAATTAACCTGCCAGATGTTTAATTGGCAACTCATCCAGTGCTTTTAATAATATTCAACCCAGAAACATACATCACTAAAGACCGGAGCAAATTCCATGAAATTCTCTCAATCATAATTAATCGAAAGGAATTTCAAACATATGCCATACCGGTACATTGATGTCCATAAATCAGGTTATAAAAATTGTTTAATTTTTTTTAAGTAACAAAAATATCGTATTATTTATTTAGGTATGTTTTCTGCCTTTTCTTCTTGCTGTACAGATCGTTTCCGTATAATTTCAAACCGATATAAAATATCGGCATCGCCTTGCCATGATCGTTGATCTTGCTTCCTCCTCTTCGATTCGATATAAAAATTTTTTAACCAGTCGTTGACACTATTAAAAATCACGGAATTGCTGTTCATGAATACGTAATTAAATCTATAAATCGGCCAATTAAAATACTTTTTGAATAGAAGGCGACAACATGGACAACATTGGCATCGACGACATCGACAAAAATACATTACTATGCCATACTACTGCCAGTTTCCCTGTATCGAACTGACTGGGGTCTATACGGGCCCCGAGATCATTCTGTAAAACGCATCCCTTATAAAAAAATGAAATAAAACTGATAAAAAATAAAACATACGAAAGATAAGAAACAAATCCAACATAAGTTCTGTATCTACCTACCTGTCGTATAGGTAGAAGCTAGGAGGGTATATGCGACGTATGGAGCTACGAAACTTTTTGAATTTGCATGATATCCCGAAAGGAAGCGAAATCATGATCATGCCCGGCGGTATACAGCAACGGGAACATATTGAAAAATTAATTCTCGTATACGTCGGGATACGGACTACACCTATGCCTTTATGTCGCTTAAACACATATGCAACGTATGAAGGAAAATATTCGAATAAGAAGAAAAACACATCTCTACCTGCAACTCCCACGATCGATCTGTGTGCGGGATTTTCTTCTCTTTTAATTTTAATTTTATTTCTCAATTTTTATAGGATCGATTTTTTGTATTTATTTATATATTTTTTTGTTTGTTGCTGATGTTGATTTTATTCGGCTTTTTGTTCTTGTTCTTGGTTTTTGTGCTGTTGCTTTTATTTTGGAATAAAAACGGAATCCTTTTGAGAGAGAGAAATTCATTTGCTGTAGGTAATTTTCAAATTCGCCGCCATAATGTCGTCTTGATGGGCACAATATGTTGTTAAGCTGGGAGCCCTGAGTCGTCCCGAAGAGATGCCAAGCAAAACTTCTTCAGATGTAAGAATTTTTCTTCATGTCCAAATGGTAAAGTACAAGATCGCGAATGAAAATCGAATAAAACGTCTGGTGAAATAGAAAGAGACGGTCTTTTTTCTGGATTGTAGAGGAGCAGCCCTTTGGAATAAAACCTTGTTGTTCGTTATTCGATTTTAAGGTAGTTTAGGTCTTGTATAGTGTCGCCGCCAGTAGTTCACTTTTTTATTAATGTGTTACTCCTTGATATTTGCGCTTCGGGATTGTTGGAATCGTGGCCGCCGTAAAGTCAAGTCTTAGAAAAATTTTTGATCTTTTCGGCCTGGGATGTAAGGTGGAGGGTAGGCACAGACAAAACGACAAATACACCTATGCACAGTGGCCTTACGGTTGCGGGCTGTCTTATTCCAGGCGGTAACTACGGTATATCGACGGTAAGTATTTGACGCTATGTCACTTACGGCCCTCGGTATGCCCTGAATCATTGCCGAATGGTAGTGAAGTTTGTCTCAACTGTTTGTTTCTGTCCATCGGACAAAACTCAATTGGCTAATTTTGTTCGCTCTTAAGATGTGTACAGAATATGTGCTCACGTTATCTAGGCTTCGTGTGTTATTGTTGCTACCTTCGGGAATTGTGGATTTACACATTCGAAAGGCTCCTCGAACAACACACATCGCATATAATGCGATAGTTGGCCGGTTGTTAAGGCAACTATAAAAAACGGAAAAAACTGAAAAAGATACAAAGCGCATAATACCAGAAAGGGACACAGAAGGAGGATTTACATAATTGTCACTTAATCGTTTGTTATTTGTGGCGATCGTGTTGCTATTTTTCACACAGCCGGTGTTAAAGTTGAGACGTGAACATTGATGAAGGTAAAAAGGTAACTGCCAGACATTAACTAGGAGTTTTGTTTAAAAGCAACAAATTGAAAAAAGGCAAAGAAAAGAATCTTAACAGACGAAACAAAAGGAGGAATAGATAGCTTACAAGAACTAGGAGGCTACTGCTTTGGTGGCATTGATATAAGTGGCGCTTTATTGCTGAACATTTCTTACTAATTAGTGCTTGTTTCTGGCGACGGAACACACGCCGAAATCAGACTAAAGTTCGAACGGCTAGAGAAACGATACATCGGTTTAATCGAGTGATATGTCTCTTTTAAAAGCACGGCAGTTAATTCGTAGACTTATCACACGTTTTTATATTGTTTTATCTTACGCAGTTCGCTGATTCACTATATCCACAGGTTTGGGTTGATCACATTCAGTCCCTGTGTCTCTGTGGTGTAGTGGCAAGAAACTGCCTCTGTCTCGGCAGACACCAGGGTTCGATTCCCGAAATAGTTCAGAATAATTTTAACTTTATTATTTCAATAATCTCTATTGTATATTGTAATCAATGCATTTTTCACTAATATGTCTGAAAAAAAATAAAAATAAAAAATAAATAAACATTTTGTCCGTCTGTTAAAGAGTTCAAAATTGCACAGAAGATAGCACGCGTACCTCTTCAATTCGTAATTTTTTAAGCGTGTCTTGTATTGGGAGAGAGTCTTGGATGAAACATTTTGGTTTTGTATCTCAGGAACAGTCCACAACGCATACCATCCTTGGGTACCTACTAGCCTTCAGATAGTATTACACTATATGCCACCATGTCAAATATTTGACTATTTTCCCTGCAGATACACTCTAAGAAATATTGGTGTAAATTTACCGTTATTATAGATGGCAACTGTTTTCCATCGATAATAATGGTAAAATTACATGCTGGTGTAATTCGATAGAAAATTACACAAATAAGTCGTAATAATTACATAACATATGCGTAATAAATACACATCAGTGATGTAATCATTGCACAATAGCTGCGTAATCAATAGACAAAAGTAGCGTAATTATTATACAGAGAATGCAATTATTACACATTTTTTGTGTAAAATTCCTATTTCATTATAGGTAAAAATCCTCAATTTAATTCAGATTCATAATTATACTGTAAAATCTTTAAAAACGCAATTTCACAATACATGTACTGTATTAAATAGAATTGAGTTGATAATGATAAAAAAACATATTACGGTTACTTTATTAAGAAATAAAAACCAGATGTGGAGAATTATGAAATTATATATATTCTATGTATATGATTGTATATTACATGTAACTATAAAAATTATCCAAAAAAAATTAATTCAAAGAAACTATAATAACATAAGAAACTACATAATAATAATTCTTTCAATTATGTACACATGTACAGACAACAACTTAATAATAATTCCAGCGATAATATAAAAAAATCCATTGATACATATTTTGTAAATTATTATATATTATAGTTTTCCCAATTTTTTAATCAAATTGTTTACTTTTTTTACTCCTTTTTTTCTTCTTCGTGTATTTTCGGCGTAAAATTCAAAGCAAAAGCGAAATAAAAAATCTGCCAATAGTCTGGGCGAAACTTTATTATTTTTAGGGTCAAAGTTCGGGAGCGGTAAAAGTCGGAGTGTATCATGAGTTGCTTCGAGATTTTTAGATTTCTTATGGAAAATTAATTTTGTTCTTAATATAAAAAAATATTTAAAATAGAGATTTTTAGCCGATTAAACATTGAAAAAGTCCGTGTAGACTATTCGAATTTCAATATATTATGTACACTAAAAGCCCATAGAAGCAAAAACGAATTTGTTGCCTTATCAGAATTAAGAGATATGACCAATTGTTAAAACGTATACAAACCTATTACTTCCACTTGGGGTTTGAATTTCGAAAAAATTGTGAAACAGGTTTTTAGACGATTTCATAAGAAGCAACCTGATATCTCATGAAACAAGACGGATTTTGAAAAATTTCTGAAAACGTAAGCAAACCCTTCACACCTCTTTGGTTATGGAAATTCGAAAAATCGTGAATTGGTTGGCCGTAATAATCAATTTTATATCTTATCAGAACTAAGGGATGGCAAAAATTGTGAAAACATATACAAACCCTTGGGGGTTGAATATCAAAAAATTGAGAAATGGGTTTGTAGGCGATTATATGTATAAACATACTGCAGTCACGATCGGCTGCAAGCCAATCGTATAATACTCTAGATGAATACTGAACTCCGATTTATATTGTAGTTGGGAATAAAGTAGAATGACGTGTCTGCATATTGTATGTCCTTTATTAAGGACTGCCATTAGATTGCTACTCAAAACTAAAAGACAATATTCAGTGTTTAATTTCATATCTTAAACTGGGTAAGTCATCGAACAAAAATGTCCTTTTTGAAGGACTTTCGCATGGGAGGTGTAGGAAGGACTCACTCGATTCCTTACATATTTATGCTTTTCCTTGGAACCATTTAAAAATGAACGTGTACAAAATTTCAAATTCGTAGCTTGAAGCGTTCAAAAGTTATCGAAAAATATTGTTGAACACGTGTCTTAAGGACATTTTGTATGGCAGGTACCAGAAGGAGTAAAAGGATTTTGCTGATTAGTAAACTCGAACTTCGTTTTCACTCAAAACTAATTCGTACAAAATTTCGAGTTCATAGCTAAAATAATACTTGAGTTATAGTGAGTTCCGTAAATTAAGTGAAGGCTATTTGAGAGGATATTTGTATGGCAGCTACACGAAGGACTAATAGGATTTTCTTCATAATCATACATTTAGCTCCAACTATTGGAAAAATAACACATACAAAATTTCAAAGACGTAGCTTAAACCCTTCTGAAGTTATCGGTAATATTCTTGAACACGTGTTTTAAGGACATTTTGTATGGCAGCTACCAGAAGGAGTAAAAGAATTTCGCTGATTAGTTAACTCGAACTTCCTTTTCACTCAAAACTAACTTGTTTAAAATTCCGAATTCGTAGCTGAAAGATTACTTGAGTTATAGTGAGTTTCGTAAATTAAGTGAATACATTTTGACAGGATATTTGTATGGCAGCTACACGAAGGACCAACAGGATTTTCTTCATAATCATATATTTAGCTCCAACTATTGGAAAAATAACACATACAAAATTTCAATGTCGTAGCTTAAACCTTTCTCAAGTTATCGACCAATATTCTTGAACACGTGTTTTAAGGACATTTTGTATGGCAGCTACAAGAAGGAGAAAAAGGATTTCGCTGATTAGTAAACTCGAACTTCCTTTTTACTCAAAACTAACTTGTACAAAATTCCGAATTCGTAGCTAAAAGATTACTTGAGTTATAGTGAGTTTCGTAAATTAAGTGAATACATTTTGACAGGATATTTGTATGGCAGCTACACGAAGGACTAACAGGATTTTCTTCATAATCATATATTTAACTCCAACTATTGGAAAAATAACACATACAAAATTTCAAAGTCGTAGCTTAAACCCTTCTTAAGTTATCGACCAATATTCTTGAACACGTGTTTTAAGGACATTTTGTATGGCAGCTACCCGAAGGAGTAGGACGATTTTGCCCGTTAACGAACTTAGCCTTACAAATTCAACCAAACATCCAGATTCAAAATTTCAAGATCCTAGGTGAAGGCGTTCTTGAGTTATCGTGTTCACGGACAGACGGACGGACGGACGGACGGACGGACGGACGGACGGACGGACGGACGGACGGACGGACGTCAGGCGGATTTGAGGTTTTTGGGCACAAATAAACAAAAAATAATATATAACTTTTTTTCGTCCGAGGCTTGGTTCTATGCGTTACAAACTTTTTGGCTGGATTAAACTTATAATACTCTATATGATTTCATCTAGAGTATAAAAAGTCTGTGGAAATAAAAAGCGATCTAATATCTCATCGAACCTAAGAAATATGTCGAAACTTTGAAAAGCATACAACCTCCTTACACCTCTTTGGATTGAATATCTAAAATACTGAAATTGACTTTTTGGCTTTTTTACATAGGAAACCTTAGGAAGTAAAAATAAATTCGATATATCACCAGATATGCAACCTCCTTACATCCACTTGGGGGTTGAATGTTCAAAAATCCTGAAAAGAGTTAATAAATAAATATGAAGACAGCACGAGAAAGTAGGAACCAATTCAATTTCTTATCACTTCTGAAAGAAATGACGGAACTCGTGAAAACGTGTTCAACCCATTTATACCCTCCTAGGTGGAAAAAGGAAAAAAGTTAAAAACAAGTTTTAGGCGATTATTACGCAAGCCCATGAATATGAAAAGATATTCAATATCTGATAAGACGTGTGGATATAGTAGAATTCGTGAAAAATTTTACAACCCCCTTTGCACCTCCTTAAAGGTCGAATTTTAAAAAATCCTGAAAACACTTTCTAGGTATTTATATGAAGAATCCATAGAACAAAAATGAATTCAATATTTGGGAAGACCTAATAGATATGACGAAAACAGTGAAAATATATGCATTCCATTTTCACTGATAATTTTTTTTGCCCCCCTCCGAACGCCAATGGATATTTGAAATTTTTTTTTATCTAAATTAGTTTTCTAGTTGATTTACATAAACGTACCGAGTTTCAGCTTTGTAGCATAAGCCGTTCTATAGATAGGAAAAACACCCCCCACCCCCGTACCATACTACCCCTATAAAAAATTATATTTTTCCAAGATGCTACTAATATAGCTCTATCTAAATACCAAGTTTAAGCTTTATATCATTATAGGTTGTCGAGATATTAAAATCGGAACTTTTTCCTTTTCACCCTCCCCCACCCTCACCCTTTAGACCCAAACTTCCAAAATTTTGTTTTCTACTAGGGGTCTATTAGACCTACTTCTGGTAAAAATTTTAAGCATCTATCTTACGCCGTTCTTGAGATATGAGACGTGATTTTTTAGAAAAATTCTTATCCCCTCCACTTTCATGCTCCACCGCCCCCTTAAAAAATTTTGATTTTATCAAACTTCATTTGTCAACCTTTATACAGAAACCAAATTTTATTTATCTAGTGCAATTGGTTCGTAAGATATCGCAATCTAAAGTTTTTCACCCCCCACCCCCGTACGCCACTGCCCCCACTCAAATTTTTGTTTCCGATCTATTCTCCTAGTATACCTACAGATATTCATTAATTTTCAATTTTGTGACATTAACCGTTTAGGAGATATGGATTTTAGAATGTGTCGATCTCACCTTTTTTGCGTTTCGGACGCATTATTTTTCCCCCCACTCCCAAACCCCTTCACCTATATCGGCAATTTTTTTGCAAATGGGTCCACTACTAAAACTCTATATAAATTCCAAATTTCAGCTTCCTAGCATAAGTGGTTGCTGAGATCTAGAAACCAAAATTTTCCGTCTAAAACACTTCCCCCTCCTCCCCCCTCACACCCCCACTCCTACAAATTTGGCCACTTCAAGGGGCCTACCCATTCTATTCATAAAAAAAATTTCAATTTAATAGCTCAAAGGGTTTGGGAGCTACGAGCCTTCAAACGATTTTGCGTACAGCGGTCGACGTACGGCGTACGGCGTACGGCGTACGGCGGACAGACGGACTGACATTTTTTTTTGCTTTTTTCGTGTCTACTCGTCATGAAACGTGAAAAAAAAAATTTTGAGGGTAGCAAATTTTTTTTTTTAAAAAATCGAAAACAATACTGTATTATTAAAATAATAAAGTAAAACTCCATCTTTTGGGATATTTGTTGTGGATAAATAATATTAAAAACATAGAAAAAACAAAATATTATAGTAATGGTTTCCAAAAAATCTGCATTTTGGTATTTCGCTACCAATGTTTTTTCAATGAATATATAACTGATCTGATTTTCGGCATTTGGATGTAGTTCTGCGTCTAAAGCAAATTAAAAAAAAAATATTAAACTTACATTACGTATTACACTTGATATTTTTGTAGGGTCTTACCAACTATTGCAAGCCAAGGTGCAGTGGTTGGTATTGCAGCAGCAATATCGTCAAATGACACACCAAACTGGAAAAAAAATATCTTGCTCAGATTATTTCAAAGTGCATACATATCAACATTTTTACCTCAAAATGTTTAAAGAAAAGAGCAGCTTCTTCATCAAAGTACGCGGCAACTGCTTGAATTATTGATGGTGGGCTACACTCCGTTAAAGTCGATGACGTCTTTTTTGAGACTTTAAAAAATTCATAGATGTTATTCATTTGTGTTTGGAATTTTCTCTTAAAAAACGTGTGATCCAATGCCATTAACTGGTTGAAGTTGCCGTTTGTTTTCAGATAGATAACTTGAACTAGAACTTGAACAAAAGTTGCCAGCTAAAATGCAATTTATTGGAAAAGTATTATCTAATTTTTCTACAAATTCACGACAAGATTTTTGCTGGAATTGATTGTGATTTCGATATAAATGTGATTTAAATGACTGTTTATTTTTAAATTTCTTAGAGCAATCATTTACCGGACAAGCAACTTCGTTATGAGAACCAAAATGTTTATATAAATGAACTTCAGTTTTCTTTAAATTTGTTGACGAAAAACCACAACTAGGCACTTTACAATGAAAATTGCAATACACATTTTCAAGGTTTTCCCTATTGCTTGGAGAGTGGCACCGAAAGAAATGCACTTGAAAGGTTATGTATTTTACAAAACATTTGCCACATCCGGACACTTCAAAATAGATTTTTTTAATGCTCTATGAGCGTACGTATGTTTGTTATAAGCAAAAACTGTTTCAAAAACTAATTCACAAATATTGCACAAAAACATTTGGCTAATATAATTTCTAACACCATTCAACAAACCAGACGACGTGAAGTAGAATGAAATGATGAAATAAATTCCTGGGAACTTGCTTATTCTGGCGTAATACGTATTACGCAGTATTTGAAGTAAAATTACACTAATCCTGAATTTACTTTATTAATGGTGTAATATAATCATGACGCCAAAATTTACTCTTTTTATAGAGCAAAAGAGGTGCAATTTTCCACCGTATTGTGCAATATTACCTATTTGTGCGCAAAAACACGATTATACGAATTATTGACGTACAATTACATAGATTGTGTATTTTACCACTTATTTTTACTTTACATACTGAGTATTTTTACAAACTGTTTTTAGAGTGTAGTGTAATCGTCAGACTTTTGTTTGCCACATTATTTTGTTCTACAATAGGTCTATTTTGACCAAAAAAATTTTACAGAACAAATTGGAAAATTTTCTTAGTTGACTTTAATAATTTAATTTAATTTAATTAATTTCAGTAGATTTCGAGCGGGATTTTCACCAAATTTAGTCCCTCAAGGTTAAATCTCTCAAATGCATGGAAAATCGAATATATTTTGACAGAGTTTTGTCAAAATCTCAAGATTTCGCAAAATGCAGTTCTAAATCTTGCGATGTAATTCAGGTATTACAGTACTGAACGGGACTTGTTCAAGACATCATATAGTTTTAAGTCTAATAAGAATTTTCTGGCTGGAAAAAAGAAGAAGAAGTTTGAGTTCTTTTTTTTCCTGCTTGGAGAGTAAGGTTCGGCTTTCAAAAGGTCTACACACGTGTCCAGCGATAGAAAAATATAGAAAAGATAACTACAAAACCTACATACTATTATTTCATTGGTCCGAGCTTGGCGCCGTATTGAGGAAGGTGGAGAAAGACTGCGAAGAGTGCCAAAAGTTAGGTAATATTGGGGTTTGCCGCGCGTGCCGCAAGTGCCACTAGCACCACACAGAGTCCTAAAACGAGGATCCTCGCCGCATCGCGGAGGCACTCGTTAAACAGGACTCAATTCCCGAGTTTTGAAATTCGCCAGAATAAGTATTGTTTAACTGAATTCGGACTTTGTAGCTAATACAATTATTCAGTACTGACTACCTTTAGAAAGACACCTGAATTTAATCTATATATATTAAAGAGGATGTATGTTCCCTATAGACTCCTAAGCCGCTCAACCGATTTTGATTAAATTTTCAGGAAACATGTAGAATAGTCTCGGGATGGTTCCTGTGAAGTTCGGTACCGATCAAATCAAAAACAATTGTTTTGCGACATTTTTCCAATTTTTTCGCGATATTAATACCCTGGTGTTCAAATTGTTTGTTTGTTTGTCCCAATGCCTTCCAATACCATTCATCCGATTGCTATTAAACTTTGTTGATTTGTTGAGCATACACCCGCGTAGCTTTCTGTATTAGTAAAACTATTCTAGAATAGATGTCGCGCGACACAAACAAATGAGTGTGTTTCATATAGTTTAGCAACAGATCGTGTGTTTTCGGTGTATAAGTGTGCACGTCTGACAAAGTCGAAAAACGGTAGCAACGGAAGCAACGGTAGTAATAGAAGCAACGGGAGCAACGAAGCAACGGAAGTAACGGGAGTAACGGGAGCAACGGAAGTAACGGGAATCACGGGAGCAACGGAAGCAACGTAGCAACGGGAGCAACAGAAGCAACGGGGGAAACGGGAGCAACGGGAATAACGGGAGAAACGGGATGAACGGGAACAACAGGAGCAACGATGCAACGAGAGCAACGGGAGCGACGGAGCACCGGGAAGCAAGACTCTAAACCGCTGGCTTTGCAGTTTCGATAGTATAGCACCATACAAACGTAGGCGTAGCCGCGGGACGCGGCTAGTATTCAATAATAGAGAATTGTGATAGACTTTAAAAATAAATTTACAACTCTGATTTTACTTTATTATTTTCTAATAATACAGTATTTTTCATGTTATAGAACTAGTAGACATCGAAACTGAAAAACAAATGGTCCATTACTCCGCCTTCCGCCATCCGCCGTACGCAAATGCGTTTGAAGTCTCGAATCTCTTAAAGATGAAAAATTTTGCTTTTTATATCACAATCCCCGCTTACGATAGAAAGTTGAAACTTAGAGTGGAGTCATTTACAAAGTGATAGGGTATGAAAGTGCCGAAAAATAAAATGCGTCTGAAATGCTCGAAGGCTGGATTTCAAACATTCTAAAATCCATGTCCCGTGAAAAGTTTATCCCACAAAGTAGATTTTTGGTGATTTTAGAAAAAAATTTGAAGTGGCGTGTGGAGGTGGAGGTCGAAAAACTTTAAATTACAATATTCCGCGAACCAATTACAGCAGAAAGATGAAATTTGGTAGGTAATAAGAGGGTAAGTGGAGTTTGGTGAATATAAAAATTTCCACGGGAGTAGTGGAAGTCGGGAGAATAAGAACTTTTCTAAAAAAATAACGTCTCATTTCTCAAGAATTGCTCAAAATGGGATCTTGGAATTTGAAAGAGATAGGCCCTTGCTGGCATTTTTGGTGATGTGGGTGTAAAGAGTGATGGAGGGTGAAAAAGAAAAAAGTTTAATTTTTGTATCTCGAGAGCCGCCAATGATAGAAAGCTGAAAATTGGAATTTAAGTACAACTTTAGTAATAGATCGACATGCATCCATAGGCTTCCGGAAGTGGAGCAAAAAGAAAAGTGGCATATCTTTTCACGAATTTCATCATATCTCTTAGGTCTTCTGAAATATAAAATGAATTTTACCTCTGTGGGAGAAGTGCCTAGAAACAGTTTTTAGGATTTTTTTAAATTCAGCACCTTGGAGGGTGTAAAGGCGTTGTATACATTTTCAAAAATTCCGCCATATTACTTAGTTCTAATAAGATATCGTCACCCTTATGCCAGAGGCATAACTTTTGCACTAATGTGGTTTTATTTTACAAACTGGTTCAAAGAAGTTACAAGTTCAAAGAAGCCCGAATGTGACATCTGAAGTGGCTTTAACGAGTAATAATCAGGAGAGATTGAAAGCGTTTAAAAAAAACGATTATTAGCAACAGTTTGAACTTTCAAATAGCTATAACTCAAGTTCACTGATTTGCACTTTCGTGCCTTTGGCACAAGGGTGACGATATCAGTTTTTACGTCCAAGGAACGTCTATATATGTCAGAATTTTTGGTATTCAACAACCCAAGGGGTGTAAAGGTGAATTCCAACATACCTGAATAAATATCAAATTGGTTATTACTTTCTCCCCTTTCCTATGCAATCGCCAAAAAAATGGTTTCACTATTATTGGCTACTACGGGTTCCAAGTGTTTGTAAGAGATTTCAAACGTTTTCCAACTTTTCCATATCTCTTAGGTCTGATGAGGTAACAATTTGGATTTTACTTCTATCGGCTTTTTCTACACGGCAAGAAATTTCAGACTTTTTTTCAACCTCAGCTTTAGGTTACGTCCATATTTTTAATATCATTATATTTGTTTTCAATAACGAGAGAAAATTACATTAAAAACCAAAATATTTTGGGTTAAAATGTAACAAATAACAATTGAAAACAGACATTTAACTCGCATAAGTTAGAATATAATCTCATTTGTCTTAGAAACGAATATCAGAATGATAAGAATTTAATTTCATGAGGTTAGAAATGGTAATTTCGTCACAAAAAGGAACTTGATCGATGTTTTTAATTGTGAAAGGTTCGCGTTTAACCTGAGAAGGTTGATACTTGACCAGATCGGTATTCGATCGGTACTTGTTATTCGTGATAGTAGTCATTTCGAGAACAACAATGGCTGAAATCAAGTTCTTGAAAGTGTTGTAAAGCGGCATTATTGGAGCAAAGAAAAAATTATTGATGTAAGAAATAATTGTATTATATTATACTTCAGATGAACTTTTTAGTGCAGGTACGTGTTTGTGCATATCTATTATATAATACATTATCTTTTCAGGTGTGTTTTAAAATTGTGTTTTCTGTTAGTTACAGCCAATTTGCCTACCGAGCAGCAAATTAATGAATTCTGTCTTGAACTCGCGCTTGATGGATTTGCTATTCCCGTGACAGATTTAAAGGTTCTAATTGATCAATTTGGTGGATGCAGTTGTTTAGCAATCGAGGTAAAAATTACAAGTGAAAGAATATTTTAGTTCCATATTTGTTGTCTTAAGTTTAAGATTATAGTTTATATATTATATCGCAATTTCCTATATTTTATTATATTTTTTCTATTTTACATATCATATTCTTCATTTGGTAGCATAAATGTTAAAATGTAACATATTTAATAATAAAGCGTAAGTAATAAAATGCGATTATATAGGTAATATAACCCTGGCGAATTACATTGTCATAATAAAGTCAGGGTTAAGTTTTATATTCGAAAAATTAGAAAAACTTTAACGAAAGCATATTAAATAATAACACCTGATAAATTACTTGCTCGGTTTCAATCTTTTGAAGAAATTAAAAATTAACCTGGAGCTGGTCTGGTCTATTATGCAATCCATTTTTTGTTGAAATTTAGTATAAAATTTTTGGCCGTGTACAATTACCTAAAAATTGATATAACGATTTTTCGAAATTCAACATTCATGTGGGTGTAAAAAGCTTACAAATGTTTTTAAAAACTTCGCAATATCGCTGGGGTCTGATGAAATATTAAATTGGTTTTATCTTTTACATACTTTTTGTGCAATCACCTGACAACCGACTTCACAATTTTTCGAAATTCAAC
The DNA here is from genome assembly GCA_951812415.1 of Beris morrisii. Taxonomy (NCBI): domain Eukaryota; kingdom Metazoa; phylum Arthropoda; class Insecta; order Diptera; family Stratiomyidae; genus Beris; species Beris morrisii. The sequence continues at coordinate 26,886,149 of OX638311.1, forward strand.
CCCCAAGAGGAGGTAATGGGGTTGTTTACAAATTCACAATAAAGTTATAAAGTTTGCTTTGAAACTTCTACGGGCTTTATATGTAATCCCCTAAAAACTAATTTCAGAATATTTTGATATTCATCCGCTTTATGCTGGATTTACACCGAACAATTGCGGCACGAATTTACCCCCACAAGCCCATTACAAACCGGGATTCGTAGTCTTTGCTGTGTTGATACCGATTTACAGCGTCTCTTCGGCGCGACTTTCCAATCAGTGCAATACTACAGAAATACGGTGAGCTGCGAAATGCCACGCTGCCAGCGTCGAAAAAAAGGTCGAGAACTGTTGGACTTTTGCAACGCCACGAGCCATCTGATTGATTGATTATATGGTGGGGGAAAAGTCGCGCCGCAAGGTGTTAGTTGTAAATCCAGCACCACGAAGATATAACGAAATACGAGATGTTTACGATTTTCTATATGGAGTATCTGTGACCTTTAAATGTTTACTTTCGTTAAGCCCAGTAAACCTCTAGCATAGAGTGTGGGTGTTTCGGATATTTTTGCCGAGACCCGTCAAAGATGAGAGTTGACGTTTCAGGCCATGTTATTGCATTGTTGAAATAATTTAAAAGAAAATGTCTATTTTATGAGTAGTAAAGATACGTTGAGTAAGGTACTCCAAACGGTCCAACTCTAAGAAAAAATAATAAATTAATTTTGTTTTTGATAAGAGAAAATTCTTTAAACTATCGGTTTCCTGGTACAGATTGAAATATGTAACAAATTTCACCAAATATTTAGCTATTTTTTTACTGGAAAATGCAGTCAAATTTTGTATATATTCAGATTTTTCTTTGCCAAATTTCTTTACTCCTCTGTTCAGTAATTTGAAAAAATTGACTGGATTTTTTTGCCAAAAATGTCAAAATGTGGTCAAATGTATATATAATCTTTATCGTGTTACCTATGTATTAAATTGTAAATTTTTAAATTTACCTTCCCATAAATATTTAAAAGTTTATTCAGTAAATAGCAAATTGTGTATACATATCTAGATACCCATGATAGAATAAATATCAGTACTAACCTAGTGACATGAAATCAATTTGCCATTAATCTGAGCGTTTTAGACCGATCAACTTTACGAATTCCGACCACATTTCACCTGAAATCTTGAATTCCATAGTCAACCAACCATAGATGGAACTCGACTACATAAGACACAAAAGACATCCATCTTTCACCAAGTGCTCCATATCAAAGGCTAAACAATGTAACAAAATCATAAATCGGTTCGATATTGTTCTTAAAGTCGAAATGCATAAATTCAATAGTACGCGGACTGCAAATGAATAGCTGCAGCTATCCGCTCTCTAATAAGTAGCGAAACTACGAGGTCCGAGATATAATCGTACGTATAACGTTTGTAGGTAGGGTACAGAGCGTATAGCCAACATCAAGTATCTTGAACATATCGCGAATGTGTAGTATCGAAATTGGAACACTATAGGAAATCCCGGGCAAAAATTGTTCGAATGTTCGATATAATAAAATTTGAGAAATTCAAAATGACATCAACGTTTTAAATGTTGCTGCCCGAAAGACTCATTTCAAATTCACTCAATGTCTGCTATAACGTATAACTGTCTAAGCGAATTAAATATTGCACTTTGCGTAAGTCGAGTAGTTCGCTTAAATCCAGAAGCGAGTGGGAGCGGTACGAGCGCGGCGAACGGAGAAAATCGTCATACGTGATCATACCATGTCAAAAGAAACGACTCATATGTGAGTTTTTATTTTTGATCGATCCCAAGCCAAGTCGATTACGGTCTTCGATGACAGTTAAGTTGAAATTGGCGCTGCTCCTTAATTCGCTTAATAAGAAAACCGAAAGAAGTATACCCAACGCCGACGATAAATGATAAGACGTGAACGAAGCACAAACAAAACGACAAATCCGTGAAAATCGCATATTGCGAGCATCATCATAGCGGTAGCGGTTTGCGGTCTGCGGTATGGTTAAAAATCAAAGCACGCGGTGCATTAACACCATTCATCAACATATCAAATGCTTGGCCAGTGTACGTCGCAAGCGATCGATCGATCCTCACGTAGTGATCGCGCGTAGAAGAAAACCTCACCAAGTGAACTAAACTTCTTAAAAACTCCCCACATGACAAGACCAGAAATGGTCCTCGGCGGTTAAAGCCACCTACTTGCAATGATCGCCGCGGTATAACATAAATTTCGCGAAATAATGGCGTGCGATCGCGCTGTTGATCGGATCGCACATCACCAGGTCAGTACGGTAGCGAGCCGAGCGTTTTGCGAACGTTTCGTATCAGGTACATTATTTTCGCCTGGAGCGATCATCATAGTCGCGCATTTGGATGATCGCGAAGATCCAATCCAATCCAAACTCCCAATACAAATGCATATAACTGTCATGTTTAACAAACATAAATTACAATTATGCTGTAAGAGCGTGAGCATGCATACTAAAATAATTGTCATCAATACGACGGAGTATGGAGGAGCGTTTCTGATGATCTTCGGCGATTCGATCGTGTCGATCGGGCCTTTGCAGACTGAAGCATTCATACTATCTTCAAAGCGAACTTAACTCGTACAGACTTCAGATTGTACCTTCTTTTCTTATAAACTCTACCCGGCACTTTTACATCAGGCCGACAATATTCACCGGCACTCTACTTATAATCAGAAAGTTTCAATTCCAGTTCAGATATTGATGACAACATAAAGGCCGTCCGCTATGACCTTGAGTGTAATGCCCTCTTTGTTTTACTGGGTATGTTGGAATGTAATCGACAATTTCAGAAAGAGTTATTTATGATTGTCGGTGAACATTACGCATTTTAGTCATATTGAAAGCGATGACGATCAGTGAGGTATAACAACGATATTAAACTGTAAAAGAATGTTAGTTAAGAAAGTATGTAGCTACATAGTTTCATTTTAATGCGGCAATTAGAAACCAACCATTTAAGGAATATAGCAAAAAACATTGTAGTAAATAGCGCAATTTTCGACCAAAAATCTGCCTCTAATCAATGAAACGCGTTCCTGACTTCTTACTAAAAATAATAACAGACTGTTGGCTGATTATTTTTCCACTTTCGAAAAAATTTAGAGATCGACACAAAATTTAAATACAAATTTAAATTTAAATAAAATACAATACGTTAAATACAAAAAATTCTGAATTTGATTTTTAGCCGATTATATACAAAAGTTCCTTTAAGTAAAAAAAACAATTCCATATCTCATCAGACCTAAGAGATATCTCGGAATTCGTAAAACGTACACAGTCAAATTACACCCTCTTAGGGTTTGAATATCTCAAAATTCTGAAATTAATTTTTAAATCATTACATATAAATAATACATAGAAATAAAAGCGAATTTGATTTCATTAAACCTGAAAGATTTGTCGGAATTCTTGAATACCTTACACCCCCTAGAGATGGTCAAATATCGAAAAGCCTTAAATCGGGTTTTCCCCGATTATGTTTTAAGCCTGTAGAAGTGAAAGCGAATTCGATATTTCAGTAGAGCTAAGAAATACATCGGAATTCGTGAAAATGTACACAACCATGTGCATATGCGTTTATATAAAGGCCATGCAGAAGTGAAATTAAATTTTTTCGCTCCACTTCCGTACGTCAGTGAAACTCTGATTTTTATGTTTTAATTGCTCCTGTAGCCTGTAGTATATATACATATACGTCCTAAGTTTCAACTTTCTAGCATAAGCAGGTTCTGAGATACAAAAACCCACCCCCAAACAAGTACCTTGCTAACACTATCAAAAATTTGTTTTTTTTTCGAAAACTTTTAGCTGTATATCCTTTGCGGTTTTCGAGAAAAGAAAATCATAATTTTTTCCCTTCCACTCCCTCTCATATTCACCCCCTACATCCCACCACTAATTTCTTTTCTCTGCTAATAGGCCTAACTCCTGTACCATATCTGGTATGATTCTTGAGATGTTTAAAATGTCTTTCTTTGAAAAATCACCCCTTACTTTCGTGCTTCACCTCCCTTCAAATTTTTTTCACATATATACACTTTACTTGTAATTCTAAATACACAAATAAAATTTTATCTTTCTGCTGCAGTTGGTTCGGGAGATATTGTAATCCAAAGTTTTTTACCTCCCCTTACACCTGCACCATCCAAAAGGTACCACTTCTAGGGATTCACCCAATCTACCCTGCATAAAAAATTTCAACTTAATATTGTAACGGGCTTAAGAGCTACGTGCCTTCAAATGCTATTGCGTACGGCGGACAGACGTACATTTATTTTTGCTTTCTTAAGGTTTACTAGTTCTAAAATTTCTAAAATTTCAGGTTATACCATGGATGCACAGCTAATATACAAACCATGGTATTGAAATCGTAGTATTAAAACTAGCTGCATATGATACACTAAACATATGGTATGATTTGACAGTATCTGATATAAGCAAGCCACAACATTTAGTTGCGATACTCGCCACACAATTAGGGAATGGCACTACTAGCAGTAAAATGCATAGTATACTAGATAAAATTATCGAATTTGTATACCATGAAACAGGTTCAATACTAGATATATACCAGTTCGTTTATCTCGTATATGCTTAGTATTGGGTGATACACTGCTGGTATTGACGATATTATGATATCAATACTAGCAGTGTATCCATGGTATTAGTTCATTATGAAGCAAATTAAATCAACGAAAACTGAGATATACGGCCCTATTCCGAAATTGTGACCAATCACAGATCAGAACCTTCTATATAAAATAACAACTTTTTAGTATTTTTATCGTATTCTTGAGATGAGACTAATGACAGAATACCGAAGTCACAATTAGTTTAAAATTGTGACTCTGCACCTCATTGTGACTTGTAACTCTGACGCAGAATAGGCCTGCTAGGCACAGATCCGGTGAGTTTTGTTGTTGCTCCCCAAAAAATGCGCAACTTTATTATTTACTGAGTCCGGAAAGTAGTTAGTGTCGAGGTGCGACAGAAGTGACAACGCTACGCTTTTTTTTTAATTTTACAATATTCCACCAAGGAGGTGAGATGGAGCTGTGTAAATTTTCACAAATTTCGCTATATCTCTTAGCTCAGATAAGATTTCACAATGATTTCAACATCCACGGGTGTTTTATATAATCCGCTAAAAACAGGAAGAATTTCTTTTACAGTTTAATCATTAAGGTGGTCTAAAAGACTTGAATACGTTTTCCACCAGATTTCTTAGGTCCGACGAGATATCATATCAGTTTTTACCAGTGGCGTGATAATTCAACAAGGTGAAGCAATTGGTAAATATCAACAATTTGTTATTATTATGCTTTCTACAAATTTAGTGCGTATTAATTGAACCGCTCCCATTAGCTAATCAAATTTTATCTTCCTGGTATAATTGGTTCGGAAGATATTCTAATCCAAATGTTTTTACCCCCACACTTACACCTCACCACCCGATTCAAAAATTTTAGCCTTTGTCTAATCTCCTATTATCCCTTAAAACAACTACAGAGTTTCAATCTTCTGTCTTCAACCGTTCAGGAGAAATGTATATTGGAATGTTTCAACCCCAGTTTTCAAGCGCTTAGTACACATTGCTTTCCCCTCCACTCCCACACCCCGTAGCCCTTCTAGCCATTTTTTTGCAAATGGGCACACTATCATAGTTCTACATAAGTTCCAAGTTTCAGCCTCCGAGCGTGAGTGGTTCCTGAGATCTAAAAACCAAATTAAATATAATCAACTATTTACCACACATACCCATAACATATCAATTCAATTCAATATCCTACTCTGGTAACTCTTATCAGATTTCGCTTCCAAGTTTGCTGAAAGCTTCTCCGTGGCAGCCAAGAATTTTGTCTACTATCCGTGGAAGCAAATTCTTCATTGCTTCCAACCTCCCGTGTTCATGTATTTTTTTTCATGACGTCACAGTGGGCTTACTACGGAATGAAATGAATGCTCATAGATGCTTCTTCTTAGTTTCTTTTCCCTTGTCCTTTTCGTGGTGTTACCAATTCGGCTGGGTGAAATATTCGCGAGTAGTTTCTTGCGAACATTTATTTAGACTGTGTCAAAGAAAATGCTTGAAACATGAATTTTATTTCACGATTTTTCTGCGCGATTTAAAAAAAGGGCATTTTAGATATTTTTCAGCAAAATGTAAGGGAAGCAATGCTTCCCTTGCTTCCATGGACGCCACGCCACTGGTTTTTACTGCCACGGGCTTGATGATATATTGTATAATTGCCTTCGATTTGAGGACTTTTTGATATTTATCTCACAAGGAGGATGAAGGAGGTTGTATACTCTATCCCAAATTACTTCTTTTAGGTCTGATGAGATATTGAACAGTTTCTTACTTTCACGAACATTTTCTTTATCTCATTTTCTGTTGGAAGATCCTCTGATGAACGTACTAGGGACACTGGTTGAAGGTTATTTGGAGAACTAATTTTGTCAATAGAAAAGTAAGCTTTCAACATTCGTCTGTCGTTCTTCATATAAAAATTGAGAATTCTCGTGGAAGTAAGAACCTATGCAATATCTAATCAGACCTGAAATATATAGCGAAACCTCCAGCATCCATCTGAGGGAATTAAAGCTAAATAGCATACTTCACACCATTGTTCATATACATATTTGATTATCAGATTCGGTGCACCACAATTAATTATTAAATACGAGAGTATTTCTACTCCATTCTGATCCTATCAACCTTTCCACTTATAACTGAGGGAAATATTTGAATAGACGGTATCCTGTCTAAATTAAAAGCCTTCCCTATATTCGAGCTACAAAACTACCTGACAATTAGTGCTACCAAAATAAAAGCCCATAACTCATTGGAACCAAAAACGAGCACAATATTTTATTGTGTCCCTCCGAAATCAAAATTTACCAGACTAAAGGAAAAAAAATAAATCGAATCCCCCTGATCATATTCCAATCAGCAAAGGTAATAAAAACAACTGGTCACTTTAGGATGGATACCTCAGTCCATCCAATTCTCCCAGGAAACGCTGTACCTCGGTCTATCCTACACCGAGGACCGAGCCTTATATCTCTATCAGTGCAATAACTTTTATGGTCAATCCAGTCATCCCCGTATTGAAGGATTTCCTGCCCTCTCGAGAGATGGACGGCCAGGAAGGCAAAACACAACAAAAATGAATTTTCCTTAAATCAAAAATAATATTCCAGAAAATAATTTTTATATTGACATCTGATCCCAGAGTGATCGTAATCGGTGCAGAGCACGGTAACTCGGGCTCAGGACGTAAATCATACAGGAGTTTATGGTAGGTATAATAAAGGGTCAAAGTTATGTCCATACGGGCGGCTATAGAACGTTCCTATCTAAGGATATCTGATTTGTTTCAGGAGGGAGACTTCCTTCACCTAATGTCTGTTATACGACCATGTTGTAATGCCTTATAGATTTTTCGAGTTATTGCATAGGCTAAGTCAGGTGTATGATTTCATGGCATCGTCATACTTTTATGACTGGAACTCTCTTGTAAATTGATCCAACCTTTTGAACCCTCTTGTGCTCTTTTTTCCGCTGTTAGGTCCTGGAGCTACAAGCTTATCAATTTATTTACTTTTTAATTTCTCCCGGCCTTTCGTCATATAGTTCAAATTTTGTTCCAGCAAATTATGTAATCTAATCTGAGCAAAAACATAAATTTTCTTAGCAAAAATTCCAATCGACACGATTATTATACCCTAACTCGAGTGAAAGTATTTTACTCCAAGGCAAATAAATAGGGTGGAAAAGGAGTTTTTAATCCGTAAACGATAGCTGTCTGGCGAAAAAGAACAAAAAACCCGAAGAAAGTAATGAACTGGTTCGTAAAAAAACAACAACAAAAACAACACCGAGATAAGGTACAAGGGTTGAAAAGTATTAGTGGAGTAATGCTACGGCGATTTTCTGCACAAGCAACAGAGCAGAACACGGAGCAGAACGGAAAAAATTAACTCGAAAGGGTTAATTACGAAGCTAATTATTGTAATCCGATATGTCAACAGAGAGATGAGCTTATATCGGGAAATTTTATGACAACAAAAATGCCGGAGGATAATAATTACTAAGTTCTGGGGAATAGAAGGGCGCAGTGGTTCCATAGTTTATCTTATCCTTAACAATATTAAGAAGTTCGAAGGTGGCTCGTAGAAGAAAGGTTTCAATTCAAGTTTTTACCTTACCTGAATTGAAACCTTTCTCGAAACAAGCTCGAAAGTAGTTCTATATTATTTATGATGAACGAAATTATATTGCTACGATATTTGTTTCTGAAGATATTTTGTGAATGTGGACTCAAAAAGGTTAACCCTCACACGATTTCTTCTAGGCTTGCGCATTTTAGTTCACCATAGTGAGCGATCAATTGCGATTCCCCATCCCTCGCGAACTAGTTCGTTCTTTTAGTTCATTACTTCAGAGTTCAGTGATGAGTAGTCGTAGTTTGAAGACAGTAGATCTAGTAGAAGATGATGAGCAAAAAAAGGTCAGTAGATCTAGTAGAAGATGAACAAAAAAAAACCCCCCAAGATCTAGTTCGTTCTTTTAGTTCATAGTTCATTACTTCAGGAGAGTTCAGTGATGAGTAGTCGTAGTTCAAAGACAGTAGATCTAGTAGCAGATGATGACCAAAAAAAAGGTTAGTAGATCTAATAGAAGATGAGCAAAAAGAAAAACCCCAAGATCTAGTTCGTTCTTTTAGTTCATAGTTCATTACTTCAGGGCAGTTCAGTGATGACTAGTGGTAGTTCGAAGACAGTAAGGGCTATTCCTACGATGTTCAGTTTCGTTCTAACTGGAACTTTAACTGACAGATTTTCATACAAAACTTCCGGTTAAAGTTTCGGTTAAAGTTTAACTGACGATCGTAATAATGGCCCTAAGATGATGAGCAAAAAAAAACCAAAAAGGTCAGTAGATCTAGTAGAATATGATGAGCAAAAAAAGACACTAGATCTATGGTAGTATAGTATATTAGATCACAGAGTTCCGAACGGCAATGGAAAACGAACAAGGAGCGGGACTTACTGCGAACTAGTTCGGTCATTTCAGTCATGGGAACGCTCTTCTGAACTAGTTCGTTCGCGAACTACACAAGCCTAATTTCTTCTACGTTGTATCGCAATCCAAAGGCTGATAGTTTACATGATCTTCATTCACACAAGCAATTATATTTATTCAGTACGATACAAGCTCCCCTGAAAGTTGCCGAAATAACCGCAGCAGTATATATATCTATATTGACCAAAAATTGCTCTCACCGGTTTGTTCGGTCAATAACTTGTGAAAGAAGAGATCCGCTCCTTATTCAGTATTTCGGTGGAATAAAAATTAAATTCTAAAGTAGTTTTATACTAAACTAAAAGAAAACCGACATAAAATCCCCTATCGAATTAATGTAATTAAAGTAATCAAAAAGGTTACACGAAAACCAGATATTGATGCATGTGCAGAGTATTCAGTACTTGATCGAAATTTTTTTTAAAAAGAGACATCTTGAAATATTTCTAAAAAAAAGTTAAGCAACATGGAGGGTCAATTTTCAATATCCGTGATGATACAGGGTCGTAAAGAAGTGTCTTTCAAACTTGTATCGTCACTGACGGAAGTTATTACAATTGATAATCACCGGACAAAATGTTGTCGCTTATTTTTTAAGGAATCCAATTACTTTTCATTTGATGTAAAAGAGAAAGACCCTTACAGCTGCACCCTTATAGCTACTGGTATTGCTAAGAATTTCTCTATATGTCCGATATAGAAACGAAATTAATTTCTGCAAATTATAATCTAGAGCAAAATTGTCGTGTGGGTGTTTCACACAAGAGACTCTAACGCCGAAAAAAACGAAGAAATTCCTAAAATTAGCTTCTATGGTACCTTAGGGACCAGTAGATCCAAAAAAGCAAAAAAAGAAATTACAATAAATCCCAATGGATAAATTTTTGCATTGTAACAAATTTCGTCATATCTTTTAGGTCTTCTGTCTAGGTATCAGATTAATTTTACTTCAGGTGGGTCTTTTTAAGGTTTTCACGATTTATTCGATATTTAATCCTTTAGGTGGTATAAAGGGGTTTTGTACATTTTCACGAATCCGTACATATTTCTTAGGTCTAATGAAATATCGAATCTGCTTCGACTTCTAAGGGGTTTAAATAAAATCGCCAGAAAACCCATATAAACATTTTTCGATATTCAGCCCACAGTGGGTGTAACGGGGTTGTATAAGTTTTTACGAATTCCAACAAGTATTTTAGGCATAATGAAATATCGAATTCGCTTTTACTTCTATGGGCTTTTATATAATCGTTTAAAAATTAATCTCATTATTTTGCGATATTAAACCTCTAAGACGGTGAAAACGATTGCCCACGTTTTTGCGAATTCCGAGATATCTCTTAGGTTTGATAAGATATCGAGTTGTTTTTTACTTTAACGGACTTTCTATAGAATCGCGTGAAAATTGGTTTCCGAATTTTTCGATATTCAACCCCTACGGGGCTATGTCGATATTTTATTCCCTTTACGTAAATGAATAAGTAAAAATCTGCCAACAGTCTGGGCACAGCTTTTCACTGTATAATTTCAATTACACAGTATTGTGATCGATTTTTAAAAAAAAAAAAATTTTTTAACCTAAAAATTTTTTTTTACGTTTCATGACTAGTAGATACGAAAAAAGCAAAAAAAGAATTCAGTCCGTCTGTCCGCCGTACGCCGTACGTCGACCGTTGTACGCAAAATCGTTTGAAGGCTCGTAGCTCCCAAGCCCATCGAGTTATTAAATTGAAATTTTTTTATGAATAGACTGGGTAAGCCCCTTGAAGTGACCACATTTTGAAGGGTGGGGTGTGAGAGAGGACGTAGTGGAAGCGTTTTAGACGGAAAGTTTTGGTTTCTAGATCTCAGTAACCGCTCTAATATCTCAAGAACAATATGAGATAGATTCTTAAAATTTTTACCGGAAGTAGGTCTAATAGACCCCTAGTAGAAAAAAATTTTGATGGTGAGAGGGTAGAGGGTGAGGGTGGGGGAGGGTGAAAAGGAAAAAGTTCCGATTTTTTTTTATCTCGAGAAGTTATAATTATATAAATCTGAGACTTGGCATTTAGATAGAGCTATAGTAGTAGCATGTTGGAGAAATATTATTTTATATAAGGGTAGTATGGTACGAGGGTGGGGGGTGTTATCCTATCTATAGAACGGCTTATGCTACAAAGTTGAAACTCGGTATGTTTATGTAAATTAACTAGAAAAGTCATTTAGATAAATTTTTTTTTAAAGTATTTATTGACGTTTGGAAGGGGGACGAAAAAAATTATCAGTGAAAATGTAATGCATATCTTTTCACGAATTCCGTCATATCTATTAGGTCTTCCTAAATATTGAATTCATTATTATTCTACGGATTATAAATACCTAGAAAGCGTTTTCAGGATTTTTTGAAATTCGACCCCTGCGGAGGTGTAATACTTTTTTATGAATTCTGCCATATCCCCCAAGTCTTATCAGATATCGAATATCTTTTCACTTTGACTGGCTTGCGTAATATTCGCCCATAAATTTTTTTCAAGTTTTTTCCTTTTTCAGCCCTTAAGAAGGTATAAAAGGGTTGAACACGTTTTCACAAACTCCGTCATTTCTTTTAGAAGTGATATGGAATTGGTTTCTACTCTCTCGTGCTGCTTTCATATTTATTTATTAACCCCTTTCAGGATTTTTGGATATTCAACCCCCAAGTGGGTGTAAGGAGGTTGCATATGTTTTCACAGATTCTTACATATTGCTTGAATTTTATGATATATCGAATTCATTTTTACGTCCTAAGGTTTCCTATATAAACGCCAAAAAGTCAATTGCAGTATTTTTAGATTTTTCAATCCTAGGGGGTGTAAGGGGGTTGTATACTTTTAAAAGCTTCGACATATTTCTTAGGTTAGATGAAATATTAGATTGTTCTTCACTTCCACAGATTTTTTATATAATCGCCTACAAACCCATTTCTCAATTTTTCGATATTCAACCTCCAAAGGTTTTCATAAGTTTTCACAATTGTTGCCATCCTTTAGTTCTGATGAGATATAAAATTGATTATTACGGCATTTGATGTAATACCCTAAAAACCGATTTAACGATTTTTCGAATTTCAAGAACCAAGAGGGTGTAAAGGGTTTGCTTTTGTTTTGACAAATTTTTCAAAATCCCTCGTGTCTCATAAGATATCAAGTTGCTTTTTATGAAATCGTCCAAAAACCTGTTTCACAATTTTTTCGAAATTCAAACCCCAAGTGGAAGTAATGGGTTTGTATACGTTTTAACAATTCGTCATGTCTCTTAAGTCCGATATTGTATCAAATTCGTTTTTACTTCAATGGGCCTTTAGTGTGTATAATATACCGCTCACGTCCGAATTTTTGAGAATGGCAATTTTTGGAAAATTGACAAATTTTTAAGAAAAATCGCAGGTTTGCAGTTAATAGTCTAGAACGCTTACATTTGACTACAATTTGTTTTATTTCAGCCTATTTCTTACATTGGATTTAATGTCGACAAGAATAGTGGACTGAATTTCGCTCCGACAGGACTGCGTTTTTGCTGTTAATTGGTTTCATTTTCGCGCTAGGTATAACTTAAGATTTTCTTAGTCCTGTATTAAATATAATCGAAATTTGTAAAGCTGTTTCCAAATAGTGCTAAGAAAAACAGATTTATGCGCATATACAATATAATCAGGAAAGTTGTCAATCCGAATAATATATTTTTTTTGCGTGTTTCTGATTTATTTAAAAGATCGCAAAATGTCGATTTAAATTTGATACTGTTACCATAATAAGATGCAAATTACTGAAACTGATACATTGATTTGTTGAATACAGGAAAAAATTGCATCTAAACAACTTTAGATTCCACGAACTTTACAGATACAAGTAGAATCCCGCATGTGCCATATATGATCAGCGCAAAAAAAATGTCAATCTTAATCTCGTCTCTGTAATTAATGCAAAACGACATCGAGATTCAGCCTTAACATATGTTCAAATCGCATATTAACAGTAAACGCTGCAGTTTAGAGTGCAGTGATCAATTGCGAATCTTTTCCACATTAATCGCATTACGAGATAAAGTACACGATCTGTTGTATACGCGATCGATATCTAAAAATACAAAATTTGTTAGAGCGTGCCAATAATACACATAGCCACTTATCAGTGGCGTAGATAGTAAAGATCGCACTTTCTGAGATAAGATCGTAATTTAAATGATTAAATCTTTTATTTTTTGTTCAATGTTTCTTTAAGTTTACAGAAGTCTGGAAACAAAAATTGATCAAAAACCTTCTAGATTTAATTTAAACCTACTGACCGACACCACTGTCGATCAAATCTTTCCAAGTGCATCAAAGTCGTGCAATTGAAGTGAAATGATCTTTGAAACACTTGGCCCCGTATAAGCAAGCTATCATAGTTTATGGTATAGACGGCATTACTTTACATTCAAGGAGCTGTTCAAATAACTACAACAATTTTTATGTTAAATTCGTCGTTGCTCGTTGCATTAACTTCTATTTCATAACATTTCGATCGAAACTTCGTTATGTCGCAGTAGACGTTACCTTTAACTCACCTGTCTATAAAAAAAACATATTTTCCAAATACTGATCATTTTCATGACTATTTTCGCTACGAATTATAATGGCAATTATTGTCGTTCGAAAGTACCTACATCTCAGAAGTGGGAAACTTTGGTTTCGGGAACGGTTCCTTTCACAAATATAACCTGCCATAAAGTTTTATGTTAAGTCCTTGGAACTGAAACTTTTTGACCACCACCAAAGCTATCCTCTAATTTAACGCTAGCACGCTTCTCTGCTTTTAATGTGGTCTTCTCTCTGGAAACAAAGTGCAAGAAAACTTTCGAGACACGTATAAAGAGTGGAACCACCTTCGGGTTTCCCTTCCGTTGGTATGGCAACTATAAGAAAAGACCAAAGCCGCAGAAGCTGGCAAGACGTAGATTTTATGTCCTTAAATCTGCTCCTAGAGATGTGAGTGAGACGCTGGAATGATACATCCATAATCAAAAGCAACCACCTCCAACCAGAGACCAAAAAAAAAGGACATGGGACGAACATATTTTTCCATCTTGTATTAGACAATTTTGTCTATCCGGCACTTTTCGCTCCCCTGAAGTTTGGTTATAAAAATTGAAGACATGAGCAGCATATCGTGAAGTAAAGGACACTTCGACGATGTCCTTATACTTTTCTAGTCCCTGTAGCTCTTTCTCTTGTTTTATGAATTTTATATGAAGTACAAGCATAGTATAACGATAGACGGTCAAGACTGAACATCTTTGTTTTTATTGTTCCCACCGAGCAGCATAGATAGGGCCTTGTGTCGATCAAGTGTCCTGTATTCGTCCTGCGAAAATTGTATATTTTCATAAACGAAATGGACTGGCAGAACCATAACCATAAAGAAATCTCAGAAATGGTACTACATTGCAGTGGTAAGGACTTTTCTTTTGCACTTATATGACGTATATGTGTAAATGCGAGGGTGTTGTATTCGATTTGTCCCGCGGGAGTTGCAAAACCATTTTAACATTTCGAAGTCGAAATACATCCTCTTTGAGATTTGAGTAGTCGAGGTTCGTCCTTTTTGATTTTTCGTACGTGCGTAAAGATATGATAGTCGTCATAACACATCACGCCGTAAATGGTAATGTTATATTGTAGGTTGTGAATGTGGTAAGTGGTATTGCTTGTTACGGCCGAAATATTCTGATGGCTTTTCACTTTATGTTGTCTGAAATGTAATTCTTGCGGATGGAATTTTCATGAACTTGAATCTTCATTTACAGGAGATAGACCATAACTTTAGAGTATTGACCTGATGTAAAATAAATAATATCATTCAGACATTCAGAGCCTCGTCTTGGGAAAATAATAAGTAAGATGGTTAATTGAAGGGTCGCACTCTAATTTAACTAATAGAATATAACTTCGTTCTACGGTAGACCATATAGTTATAATGGACTCGATTGGATGGTCAGAATTAGTCCACTGTAAGCGAGTGTCCATTTATTTTTAAGCTCTGTGAAATATATCATTATGAACGAGTATCCATTACAACTACATTATAAGTGAGATCACCTGAATACAGCAGGTAACAAAAGTTGTGTCTTATCGAGAAGAAACTCTATCCACTTTTTCTCAACAAGATTGGGCTTCGACAAATATGTATGTAATATAGTTGGTGCCAACTTTTAAAGTTACCTCGGAATCACAGACCAATTGCAGAAAAATTAAATCTTTAGATAAATCTTACGCTAGTCACACTAGAAATGTTTTTCACCTTTTCATTCAAGCCTAAAATTCCGTTTGAAATTAAAGAGAAATCGGATACTTACCGAAATATGAAATATTAACACTTAAGAATGGAATTTTTTCATGGTAAGCTACCATAGAAGCAAATTTGATTTAAATGTAGGTTGTTTTCCGGCGTCAGTAGGGTTTCTGGTGAGAACACTTAACACTTA
This sequence comes from Beris morrisii, assembly GCA_951812415.1. Lineage (NCBI taxonomy): Eukaryota > Metazoa > Arthropoda > Insecta > Diptera > Stratiomyidae > Beris > Beris morrisii. Next base: position 26,901,759 of record OX638311.1, read on the forward strand.
TCTAAAATAAAATAGAAAGTAAATTTCTAACAATAAAACCACGAAATGTAAAAACATCTAATTAAACAAATAAGGTACTGTAAACGTTCTGAAAATTTAAAAAAAAAAACAAATTTAATCTAAATTAACTTTGCACTTAAAGTGAAAAGGTCGAAATTAAATTTCGGTGGATGTAAAGTAATTGTGTACGTTTCACGAATTCCGATATATTTCTTAGGTCATGGTAATGAGATACCGAATTCGAACTTTAAATAGCTGATTTACATCGCCAGAATCTCAAAAAGCGTTTACATCGCTCTGACAAGATTTGTTTCAAGTTTAACATTTTAGCATCCGACTGTTCTACGTTCTTTATACGCCTTTCAGCAATGGCAAATTGACCAGCATCAGCACGAATTAAATAATAAAATTATGAAAGTGCAACCCTCGATATTATGTTAGGGTAATGTGTTGGTTCTTACGAATTCTGACAAATCTTGTTGGTCTAATGAATTCACTCTTACATCTATTGGCCTCATATATAATTGCCTAAATATTTATTTCATGATTTTGCAATATTCTATATTAAGTACAATTTTATGAATTCCGACTGATGTGATATCTAACTAAATATAAAATAAAATTTTTGATAGGGGTAGTAAGGTACGCAAGTGTGGTCGTTTTTTCTATCTCAGAAACGGCTTATGCTGGAAAAAAACAGAAACTTAGTACGTACCTACCAGGGGCGTAGCGTGAATCTTCGTAGGGCTAGCGCAACGATACGATCGTTAAATTTCGCGGAATTTTTTGATTACTTTAATTTAGCAATCAAAATTTTATGTCTGAATGAAAATTACGTTTTTATGGTTATAGAATTCATAGAATTTGATGATCGTGTTATTGCGCTAGCCTTACAAAGTTTCACGCTACGCGCCTGGTACGTACCTATATATACTCGTAGATGTAATTAAAGCCAAAAAAAAATTCAGATTGTGATTGGATTACAAAGGTTGAGTAGAGAAATTTCCAGTTTTTTTCCATATTTTCACGAATTTCGCTAGATATTTTAGTCATGTCGAGTTATCAAATTAATTTTACTTCAAATTAATTTTACTTTACTACTTATCAAATTAATTTTACTTGTGGATTCTTTATATAAGCGTCTAGAAAACTTTCTCCAAATTTTCGATATCCAACCACTACGAGGTGTAATGTGGTTGTGTACATTTTCGCGAATTCCGATATGTTTCTTAGTATTATACAAATTTAACAATTATCAAAACAATTTTTTCTCTTCCGCAGTCAGCGTACAATTGTTTTTTATTCGTTCCTTTCGGTTACTCCGTTTTTATTATTTTAAGCAGCGACTCCTACGTTTATGCTCATTTTACATTACATTAGGTCTAATGTGATACCGAATTCACTTTCACTTCTAAAGGCTTTAAATATAATCGGGGAAAAACAGGTTCAAACATTTTCCGATATTAAACGCCCTGGAGGTGTAAGGTATTCTTCCAATTTTCACGAATTCTGACAAATCTTGTAGATTTAATGAGATCGAATTCGACTTTACTTTTATGAGCTTCGTATATAATGATGTAAAAATAAATTTTAGAATTTTGCGACATTCAACCCATGGGTGTAAAATGATTGTTAATGTTTTTCAACCATTAAAAAGTTGTAAAATGATTGTGCAAGTTATTACGAATTTTGAAATATCACTTACGTCTGATGTGATATCGAATTGTTTTTTAATTTAACGGGCTTTCTATAAAATCGCCATAGAACAGATTTAAGGGTTATTTTATATTCAACCCCAAAAGGGGTATGTCGAATATCTTAACCCTGTGATTTTATTGAAATTAAAAAAAAAAAATTAAAAAAAAAAATCTGCCAATAGTTTTGGTCTAATTTTCTTACCTTTTGGGATAAATTCTGGGATGCAGTTAAAATCGAAGTGCGTTAAAAGAGATAACGATAATGACATCCTTTAAATACTTGTTAAGATTTTGGGACATAGTCTAGGATGCGATCAAAGAAAATTAGTATTAAAAATAGTATAGCTCCTTGTAAAATACAACTTTAATCAGCCTATGAAAGCGAAAACCCATTCAATACCAAATTAGACCTAAAACATGTACCGGAAATCGTAAAAACGTATACAACCCGTATTATAAAATATAAAATGTGAAATTGATGTTTAGGAGTTTATATATAACTAGTTCGATATCTATTAAAACTTAAGAGATATAATGGAATTCGGTTAAACGTATAAAATCCGTTCACACCCCATGGGGATTAAATATAGAGAATTTGAATTTTTGGGGAATGCATCAAAATTGTCGTTGAAGTAAAACCAATTTGTTATTTCATTAGATCTAACAGATATGGAGGAATTCGTAAAAATTTATACAAACATTTTACACCTCCTTATGAAAAATGAGGTTTTTAATGAAACAGTTGAGTGCGGAATAGGCGAAAGAAATTTTGGGGTACGGTGTTTTACGAACACATACCGGAAAATCCTGGAAATTCGGAAGTACTCGTATGTATGGCGACAAAATTAACGAAGCGCGTTAGCAAGTTGAAAACCAGAGCAAGAAAATGGGGAAAATAAAAGGTGTACAAAGGGTTGTATAGAAAATCAATTTGGGTTTTCTATCTCATGAACCACTGCCAGCAAGTTAAAACTTGGAATGTACTATATAGAGCATAGCATGTTTGGGTACCGGTATTGTAGTACTGAAAATCTTAATATCACATGGAATAAATCCTGAATGAATGCGGGGTATCTAAAAAAATTACGTTCCTAGTTCCTGCGAATGATGCATACTAACATTCAGCACCTCACCCCTCAGTGTTTTATTATAAGTTAAGTACAGCCCAAAAGTTTGTAAAAGCTTCAGTTAAAAGCATGAACTGCAAGAGAACCCAAGAGTCCTTCGTGTAGCTGCCGTACAAAGATCCTGCAAAAATTTCTTCCCTCAATTTATGAAACTCACTATGACTCAAGAAATCGTTTAGCTAAAAAATTCCTTTACTCCCATACATAAAGTCATTAAAACACGTGGAGATGTAACTACACAACGCTTCGAGGTAGAAATTTGAAATTTTGCCCAATTTAATATTTCAATAGTTGCATATACATATATGAATTAGTAGAAAGGAAATGGCGTGAGTTATTGGCGTAGCTGCCATACAACGATTCATGGAAAATATGAGCAGCTAAAATCTATAGAAACTCACTATAACTCGAGAGATCGTTGAGCTAGAAAGTTGAAATTTTCTAGGAATTAGTTAAAAATAGGATTCAGTTTATTATTGAGCTAAGCTCCCTTACATCTTAGTACAGCTTTCATAGAGAAGTTCGTAACATACGACTCTACGACTATTTACTGATAACTTGAGAACGCTTCAAGATAGGAATTTGAAATGTTGCATACATTAATTCATAAAAAGGTCTAGATAAAGAGATAAATATGCTGGCAAACCATTGTGTCCTTTCTGCAGCTTCATGTGCTCGTAAAAATTAAAAAAAATTGAAATTTTACTAAAGTTACAGATACGAAATTGAACATTAAAGATATTTTCTTTTCCAGTAGCAACGAGGTCCTTAAAAAGGGGGCAAATTATATGCACACTCCAAGTTCTGTTGTTTCCCCAACTAAAATATAAATCGGAGTTCTGTACTTCATCTAGAGTATTATACGATTGCCTTGTTCTAAATTAAATTTAAGGCGCAGCATCTCTTCCTCATAAAGTGAAGCGTCTATACTAGTGTTCGGGAGATATACCGCAATATGCGGTTTCCCAGAATATTCTGACCTCAATTTTTCCATGCGTTTCAAAACTACCTAATGTTGTGAATTTTCACGTTTAATATTTCCGACTGTTAGCAATTTATACAGTAAATAAATTCGGTAGACAACTGAAATTTCTGTGATTTTTTTAAGCAATTTTAAACACATATTTATATAAATATGTAATTATACTAGAGGTGCTTTGGAGTAGAATATTTAGATTTGCAAAGACTCAAAAGGTGGGTGCAAAAACTGGCTTAAAAAATGGACCGGTATATCAATAACCCTTCCAAATAATAACCTCCTATGTCACATACAATAAAAGCAAAGTTTCGGCTTAAATGATAATCAGCTGCATTTCCTTCGCATCAAAAACTTTTTTTGTCCACGTTGGATTCAACATTTGTTCAAAATATACATATATACAGTCCAGAAAGCATTTGCATTTTTAAACACCAAGTATTCGAGTTAATATTTGTGAAGCACTGCACTACCTTGAAAAAAACCAAAAGCGAAGGTCATTAAAGTGGTGAACAGAATAAAACCATTTAGACCTATGGTCAACCAGCCTTACCTACCTTGAATATTACTTACCTACCTTGAATATTACGATCGGGAAGACAACGGTGATTCAAAAGCGAAAACAATAGTTAAAATAATTTCAAGCAAAAATCCTATCGTTGCAATAAACTTCCTCCCTTGCGGTTTTATGCATTATGAATTCCTGATGTAACTGATCACTCTAAATGATCTCACCTGTAAAATTCACCCTTGCAAAAAATCTTTGTACTGAAACCGCAAATTGGTCGCGTACATATTTTGATTTTTCTCACAGGTCATACTATTTTACATATCGATTTCACATCCGTCCGATTTCGTCCGGTATTCCTTACGTATAGCGACCGATAGTTCCCATGACTGCGACATAAAAACGGATATCACATTAATCGAAGATCATCTCGTATATCGAGTTGACATAGTGAACGGCTTCTTGATTTCAGGTATAAAAGTAGGTTTCAGCTAGCTGGTGTAGGTGTATATAAACTACTCTAAGAATCCACAAAATGAAATTCATCCGTTATGGGGGCCAAGTACACTTTCAACATTTTTAAAACAGTATTGAATCCTTAAAAGTGGTTCAAAGGACGTATTTCTGCAATCCATCCTTACACGTACCAATAATCATTATTATTATTATCGGTATTTTTTTTCTGGCATGAAGGATAATCCACCCTTAGGATTGTGCGACTTATATTTTTTTTCGCATAATCGCCAGAACATTTTTTCCTGCACTGTTTTGAGTCATCCAGTTCATATTCCTTGCGAAGAAGATTATAGGGGACTTAAAAAATACCTTTGTGTCGGCATGGAAATATTAATGTCTGTTGCAAACAGGTAGGACAAATGTAGAGAACAGAAAGTTATTGGCTTGTAATCGGCTATTATGATTCTATTAAGGGTATTATCCTCGTTCCACCTTTCATGTGTGCCTGACTGTTTAGTGACAAACAAAAATCTCTTAAGTGTTCGGTTTATCGTTTCATGTTATGGACAAATTTATATTCAAATAAGTTTTAATCTTTGGGCTTCTGGTGAATATTCTTATAATCCGCAGTTTAGTTCAACTAATCCATGCAACTACAATAAGTAGGTAGCTTCACTGTTGGACTAATGGTTCAATGATTTTAGAGACATAGCTACGTATCTTAATGCCAGCTCCACACTCTCGTTGGACAGAGACCGGACACTTTTCTTATCCCAAAACACCTCACCATACTGGACTTCGGGGAGGGAAAAATTAAATTTCATATTTCATCTTTCTTACAAAATTCGATTTAGCAAACATTTTTTTTTCTTTTACCATCGACCATTTTTTCATAAAATGCTCCACAATCGTAACATAATATAAATTCCATATTTCAACTTCCTAGCATAAGCAGTTCCTGACAGTTCCAGTTCACACTATTTATCAAGTAAAAAACAATTTGCATTTATTGCGCCTTCAAACGCGATTGTGTACGGTGGACAAACGGACAAGCATTTTTTTAAATCGATCACAGTAGATACTTCATTATTAAAATTGATAGTGCGTATGTAATTCGAAATTTTTCATAATGAAAATGTGTTGTGATCTGCGATCTAGACCCAAATTGATTTTGAATTTATTGTCAACGTGGTGAATTGAGTGCACACGACTGTCATTATTTGAAAGTTAATATTAATTGAATCGAATCAATTCTTTAATCACATCTAAACTTCATATTAGAGTGGAAAATATTAATTACGAAAATCTTCTGTCAACTCTGAAAACTGTACCCGTTTCTAGTTGTCGTGAACAATCAGAATCAAATTCATTTTATTTTTTTAATAATAAAGTATTGTGATCAATTTTAAATTAAAGAAAAAGTCCAATTTATTTATTTTATTTCTTATTTATTTTGTGTTTTCACATTTCATGGCTAGTTCGTCTGACCGCCTTACGTAAACGCGTTTGAACCTGCAATTGCATTCAGAATGTTATGGTATTCCACTCCTGAGTGTAACAGGGGTGCATACGTTTTTGAAAATTAAGAGAAATAGAGATATTATTAAAAAATAATAGAGAAAAATTAAATATAAGGTACGAGTACCATTTCAAAAATAATTATTCTAAAAATAAGTTTGGTGTAAAGTAGGTGATTTTTTCATCATTAAACTAGACAATAATTTTATGTGTGTATCGAACGGTTAAGAAGGTTCTGCACCAAAATTACTCTTGAGTTGGGGCCCATCAGGAGCTGTTCCTCTCATCGCAAGTAAGATAATTTTCTAGAATTACATTTCAAGTCAAATTTCAAGAAAAGCGTTTTTCAGATAATTGAATTTGCCTTGAAGTCTTAAAGGAGTTGTCAGCCACTAACTTGGAACAACTTATTGGCAGCGATTAATTATGACTCAAAATAAAATTGCATACTTAGTAATTGAAATGGAGGGCCTAAAAAGATTGTTTAAATATTTTTTTTAAAATACGCATGTAACATTTATCGTCAATTTTACCGTGTTATAAATAAATATCGAAAAAAATATTTGATTAAGGTAAATGTCCCAATACGCGACCACATAAGCATTGCTTTCATATTCAATAACGAAATATCCATTTCTATACTAACTTGATTTTCACGATTGTTGTTTTTGGTCAAAGTCGATACATTATTCTGCAAATACAATTGTTTTTCACAACACACGATCATTATTTTAGAAGATATTCGAAAAAACGTTAATCGATGTACTTGTACGTCATTGCGACCACATGATTGACCCGTTGTCCCGATTTGCGACCACTCGTTTGTCCCGATTTGCGACCAGTCGCAATCTGGTACTTGATTTGACCAATATTAATCTTATCGATATATATTCAATAAACTATAAAAATAAACAAACTACAATACAAAAACAAATTCATCGAATTTCAATTGTTGTATAAAATGTTATTTTTTTGAGTAAAGAAAAAGGTGGCAATGAAATTATTTTGGTCGCTGATAGGGACAAAATTGGTATGACCCAAAAGTCGACCGCTATTTGTATCCCCATTTAACCACGAACTCTTTTAAGTCATTTATTTTACAGTTTAGAGGCTATGTCATGAAAACTGATTATTGGGTTCTCAAAAAGGACATATGTTACACCATTAGCCGTAATTTTAATCTCCAAAACATCGATGATTTATTTTTGTTGAGGATTTTGATTCATCCGGACTCATAAATGTACATTCTTTAAGGTTCGTCACACTCAGCGACCACCGTAAATAAAATGCATATCGATACCTTTGGTGTAATGAAAACACGTACGCTGACCAGCTAGTTGTCAATATTGATCCAAGTCACTTTGGCACTGAATAAGCATCCAACGGTTCAACTGTCAAATCTATTAACGAAGCGTCGTCTACAGGCGAAATGGATCGAAATGGCGGGTGAACGCGCGTACTATGAAAATGAAATTTTTTTTTAAATTCAAGTGTCTACTTAATTGTACCGTGAAAAATATGCGCATCAAGAGCATTGTTCACGGATCATTATGAATATTCTACTTGGACGAATAATTTTGAGAATATATTTATTTTACTCATAATTCATTGAAACTGGTCGCACGGCGGGACATGGTCGCGTATTGGGACATTTACCTTAATCAACTAGGAGGAATTCCAATTATTATACCCATTTTGCAGTTTCAAAAACCAATAAATTCTAAATGTACATGTAAGTTGATTCACCTATTTTTTTACACAATTGTTACTTCTATTTCTAGGAAAGTTTTGTTTAACGAGGGTCACTTTATCGCATATTAAATTTTTAACTGTTACGAATTTTCGCTTATTACCTGCAAAATAGTAAAACCTACGAATAGGAATATAAGGAAATGAAATGTTCCGAGGGAAATGAAGCAAAAACCAAACTGTGGGTTTGCTGTTTATTTACAAAAAAAAAAACACAAATTCTGTTAAAATTGAGCATGTGTGTAGATGGTCTATGGCATAAAGGGTTAGAGATAGTGAGAGAAAACCAGAAATATTTCAATGTGTGCGTTTTTTTTTAATAATTGCAAAGACGAAGCGGGAGCAAGACGATATGTGAAGGGTTCTTATCGGTCTTGTTATCTCTCGAAATATTGATGTTTATGTGGTAAAATAACTTCACTAAATTTCTATGGAGATTTACGGTAATTACAGCCGCCTGAGTAAAACCTAAGTCTTACATATTATGTCTGCAGCTTTCGTAGCTAATAATATGGCAAATTCAAAACTTAAATTAAAGTAAAATTTTAATAATAGGGTTTTCTGAGAAAATTTACATATATCAATGAATTTTAAGGTTCACAGAAGCAAACATTTTTATTTCAAAGCAAATTTCTCAAGATCAGATACAGCTATAATATCGGAGTTTACATTAAAAAAAGTGTAATTCGATTACCTAAAAAACAAGCTACAACGTTTTATATTGTGATAATTTGTTTTAAAGATATAGCAGTTTATGTCAGTGAGTGTACATGTCTGAAAGACTTTTCTTCGTGGATAGTGAAACAATTTTTTTTTCCAAATGTATATTGATCAAAAAGTTAATATCAGGGTTTTACGATATTTAACTCGTAAGAGGGTGTAAATTAATTGTGTACGCTTTTACGAATTCCGACATATCACTTAGGTCTGATGAGATATCGAATTGTTTTTTAGTTTAGAGTGCTTTCTACGTAATCGTCTTAAAATCGCTTTCAGAATTTTGTATATTTAACCTCTAATTGGTTATGTTGATATTAAATCCTATATGTCTGTTTGAAATAGAAAAAAAATAAATAAAAATCTGCCTGCGTTTTGAGTAGAAGTCAGGAAAAGCGTTTTATGCTGAGATGCGGTGTAGGTTACTATGAGACTGACAACCAAAAGAATAACCATGGACACCGCACAATAAACGCTTTCCGGACTTGAACCCAAAAAATAATAAAGTTCTGTGCAGACTTTTGGCAGATTTTTTTTTAATATTCTTATTAACAATATTGGCAGTCCCTAACTTTTCACTTTGATTACCTTTCGAATAACGAATGTTAGAACTAATTTTTTTAATAATAGCATCATTTTATGTGAGCGGATTGCGGTCCACAAAGTGGAACTTTGTTGTAATGATCGTTTCACGAATTTTAATAGGTCGGATTTTTATTGACATATAATAAACTTATTTCGGAAAATTGTTTTATTGTATTCTATGAAGATAAATATCTATTGCTATGTGGATAATGATATTAAAGATAAAAATAATCCCTAACATTTGTCTGCGACTTTCATAGCTTACACTAGAACATTAATATAATCTGTCGAAGAACTTTTTTTACATTTTCAAAAAATCGTAAAAATCACCCTAAAAGAGGAAACAAATGACCACTGATAACGAAAGGGATAATTTTTCGGAAATTTTCTAACAAGACACGCGTCGGTCTACATCTAGGACACTTTTTTTTATCCCGAGCCTATAAGATACAGGCGATATTTATGAGGTGGTCATTGCGGCAATAATTATTTATGTGTAGTGAATTGAGTTTAGGTTTCGGTTACCTGTACCGAAAGTCCCAGATAAATTTTTACGACGAAACTTTATTGCCGGTCGTCTCCTGGCAAATGGGTGACAAAAAAAAAACAGGGACTCAATCAAAATTTCAAATCCCGACATGGCGACAAGAGTTTATCATTTTGTCATAAACTAACCTGAAATGGGGTCGAGGATAAAATAAGAATAGAGCCATTTATACTTTAAGGAGGTTGTGCTGCGTTTTGATAATAATCTTCAATTATAAAATAACTATCACATTTTTGATATCATCACATTACCGACGAATATAAAGCATAAAAACACCACAACCAAATACAAGAAAAAAACTCCATCAAACCCCTCTGATATTAACTTATAGTTTAGGAACATATCCGGGACGCAAAAACACACTCCCCATTCCACGCAACAACAAAAAAATAAGTCGCTCGACATATGAAAAAAGACATTTTATTACCGACGAAAATGTGAGGCCATTTGTTTCCATTATTTTTAATATATCTATGAGTGGTCATCTGATGGCCCGGTGATATACGGGCGTAGCTTTCAAGGATCTACAAAGTAATAGATTTTTATCACTAAAGCCGTCATGCACGTACACATGAAAAATAAACGGAATATCTGCCGAGGGATGCGCAACCCAACTCCGTCGTATATCGTCCTTATGCGAGTGTTATAGAAAAACGATGAGCACATATTAGAGGAGTGAAGTGGAGTGCCCTGTATCCTTCCTTACGTGGATTTCCTTGAAAATCATTTTTTTCTTTTGAATTTTTCATGAACTTCATACCCGGCATCATCATCATCGTCCTCATCATCGTCGTCATCATTATCCTAAGTCCTCTACACCACTTAATGCTGCCAATTGAAATCTGTTTTCCCTTAAGTGGCTTCTGGTTAAACGTACACTCGGATCAAAGTGTTTTGGAATTGTTTGGTTCACTGAACCGACATACAAACATCGCTATATCCTTGTATAGTATACGTTACGTTACGCTACGCTACGTAAGGTTACATATCGTCCTGTTGCGGAAATGTTTACGGAAAATTAAAGGGATCATGAGACTCTTCGATTCTTTGCCCTCGTTCGGCTAATTTTTGTTGTTTGCTCCTAGGCTGTGCGCCGATTCAATGTTGAATGAACGACATGGTGAATCCTTTTTCGAGGATTTTAGGTAGGTACTTGGCCTTTTCGTTTCGATTGTCGTTGTTAAGGTCAAGGACACATTTTTATCGATTTTATTTTGCTTAGAATGAGAAAGTTTTCACTTGTCTTGTATAATTTGAATTTTGTCTTTAGATTTTCAGAGGAGAAAGTTTCACGTAACAAAATTTTTAATGCCAGATGCAATTTTGCAGTACAATTTTGATTTGACAACCTTTCTGAAGACAAAACCTTTAAGTGAAATATTTCCCTTTATTGAAAATGAAATTCAAAAAAGCAATGTTTAATTTTTTTAAGAAAAAGTCCGCGGAAATAGTAATCAACTCGATATTTTATAAAACCTAAAGGGGACCATAGACAGGTACGCATGCATGTCATTCTTCCATGAGTGTATGGGTCTGAAACTTGAATGTGTGGGTCTGCCATCATGCGGCATGATGGAAATCAAAAAATATTGATTTTTGTGGGCGGAGCCAAAACTTATCGCGACATGCATGAATGACACGCATGCATGCCCGTCTATGGGTCCTTTAATAGATATGATGGAATTCGTGAAAGCGTATATATTCCCTTACACCCTGTTAGGGGTTCAATATCCAAACATTACTGAAATTGATTTTTAAGTGATTACGTAAAGAGCATGTGGAAGAAAAAAAATCTGCCGGTAGTCTGGGCGACATTTTATTATTTTCGCGATTAAAGTGGGGGTGTGGTAAAATGATAACGACACTGCCACATTTAACACATGAATTACGTGATTGAATCATACACCGCGTTGTGGTCACAGTCGAAATGTAGCATTGGCTATTTCAAGACAAGGAGGGTTTTTTGAAAAATTGATTTTGTCACTAGAATAAAAGTAAAAATCTACCAACAGTCTGGGCGCAACTTTATTATTTTATGGGTAGAAGTCCGAAACGTGTTTAATGATGAGATACGGTGTTGGGTACTATGCGACTGCCAACCTAAAAAATAACGTTCCAAATAGCCTCCTGGTTATTTTTTAGGTTGTCAGTCGCATAGTACCCAACACCGTATCTCATCATTAAACACGTTTCGGACTTCTACCCATAAAATAATAAAGTTGCGCCCAGATTGTTGGCAGATTTTTTTTATTTATTTACGTATTTTTTTTATCAATAGAATAATTTATAGTAGTAAAAGCGAATTCGATCACATAAAAGCTAAGAGATTTTCGGAATCAGTGAAATTTTGAACAATACCCCCAGGGGGTTTAATTGAGAAAAATACTTAGATCGGGGTTTTCCCCGACTACGTTTAAAACTTATAGAAGTAAACGTGAATTCCAAGTCTCAATATACCTTAGGAATATATCAGAATTCGTGAATATGTACACAACCACTTTACACCCCCTTAGGGGTTGGATATCGAAAAATTTAGAAGATCGTCAGTAGGCGCTTATATAAATAGCCCGCAGAAGTAAAATTGCTTTGATAGCTCGACATGTCTAAAAGTTTTAACGAAAATTTGTGAAAATGTGGATTCACGGACATTTTTTTTACTCAACCTCTGAACGCCAATAAAAATCTGAATTTTTTTTTGCTTTAATTACTCTAATGGTACATCTACATATACGTACTAAGTTTCAACTTTCTAACATAAGCCGTTTCTGAGATATAAAAAACCACCCCTCTCCCCCGTACCTTGATACCCCTATCAAACATTTTATTTTTCTAGGATGTCTCCATAGTGGCTCTATATAATTCTAAATTTTTAGCTTTCTATTCATTATGGTTTTCGAGAAATAAAAATCAGAATGTTTTCCTTTCCACCCCCTTTCACCATCACCCCCAACACCCACACCACTAACATTTTTTTCCCTACTAGAAGTTTACAGACCCCAACTCCTGTAAAATTTTCAAGATCATATCTGATACGGTTTCTGAGATATAAAAATTACATTCTTTGAGAAATTGGTATCCCCCCACTTTCGTGCTCCACCTCCCCCCTAAAAAAATTTAGTTTCGGTAGACTCCTCTTGTGATCTCATATACAGAAACTAAATTTTATCTTCCTGGTGTAATTGGTTCGTAAGATATTGTAATCCAAAGTTTTTCACCCCCCACCCCCACACCCCACCTCCCCTCTTAAAAATGTTAGCCCTTGTCTAATTTTGAAGTATCTCTAAGGACAACAACAAAGTTTCAATCCTCTGACATCAATAGTTCAGGAGATATCGATTTTAGAATGTTTCAATCCCGGCTTTCATGCGTTAAAGACTCATTGTTTTCCCCCCCCACTTCCACACCCCTTAACCAATATCGACAATTTTTTTGCAATTGTATATAATAGTACTACATAAGTTCCAAGTTTCAGTTTCTTAGCATAAGTGGTTCCTGAGATCTAGAAACCAAAATTTTTCGTCTAAAACGCTCCCCTCTCCTCTCCCCTTGTACCCCACCCCTCAAAAATATACCAGTCGTAGGGGTTCACCCAATCTACCCACCATAAAAATTTCAATTTAATATCTCAACGGGTTTGGAAGCTACGCGCCTTCAAACGATTTTGCGTACGGTGGACGGCGGACGGCGGACAGACGGACATTTTTTTTTTTTGCTTTTTTGGTGTTTACTAGTCCTAAAACATGTAAATACAAAATTTCAGGGTAGCAAACTTTTTTGAAATTTCAGGTCGATCACAATACTTTATTATTAAAAAATAATAAAGTAAAATACAGAAAATATAGATTTTTGCAAATTATACGTATTTGAAAAGCCCTTGTACACGTAAAACGAATGTAATCCCTTCACACTACCTTCGGGATTGAATATCAAAAAATTTTGAAACTAGTTTTAGGCGAATACTCTAAAAGCCCATAGAAGTAAGAACCAATTTGTTTAATCAGACCTTAGACATATGACGAAATTTGTTAAAACTTATACAAACAAATTAGACCACCTTGGAGTTGAATTTCGAAAAATCGTGAAATTTGTTTTTAGGCGATTTCATGAAATACTCGTAGAAATAATAACCATAATAAGTTATCGCATCAAACCAGGCAAATATGTGGAAAAATGTGAAAACGCAACTTCCTCGGTTGAATATCCAAAATTACTGAAATTTACTATTAGGCGAATAATAGGAAGCATTATGTTGTGAAAATGGATTCGATATCTCATCAGATCTTAGAAATATGTCGAAATGAAAACCCTTTACACCCCAATGAGGGTTGGATATTAGAAAATCTTAAAATCTGATTATAGGTGTTATACCAAAACTATGTAGATTTAATATTCAATCCGATATCTCATCAAACCTAAAAGATATGACGAAAATTTTGAAAACATATGCAACGCCCTAAAGCAACTTGACCGTTGTATATCCAAAAATTCTGAAATTAATTTTTACATGATTATACGGAAAGCCTGAAAAAGTAAAAACCAATTCGATATCTTACTACTTTTTAGATATATGACGACTTAAGGGGTTATATAATCACAATAGGCCTACTGAGGCGTCCTCCACCATCTACAAATCTAATCTAATCTATTCTAGGGGGTCATATATATAAGAAAAGAAAAAAATTATGAAAACGATTCTTAGACGAATAAATAGGTACTAAGCCGTGGAAGTAAAAGGTTATTCAATATCTAATCACACCTGAGGATTGTGGCTGAATTCGTAAAACATGTATGCAACGCCTTGACAACACCCTCTTAATTTCAAAAAAATACTGAAAAGGCATTTATCTGAAAAAACTGTGAAAAAGAACTTCATATATCAGAAAACTTAAGAACTATGACGATTTTCGGAAAAATATATGCACCCCGATTTCACTGGTAATATCTTTAGCCCCACTTCCGTACATCAATAGATTTTTGATAATTTAAAAATTTAAATTTAAATTTTAAATTACTTTTCCAGTCCCCAGATCTACATGTCAAATCAGAACAGCCAAGACGCAGGCTTGGATTGATCACTGTTAATCCATTGAGAGAGTCCGGGATTCGCCGAGGCTCAGCAAGATTCTATCTAAGCAACACACGAACCCGTCGTTTGTGAAAACTGATTCCTCCGCCGAGACTCTGGAACTCTTGATGAGTACTCACTTTCCTGGCTGTCAAAACAGCGGAATGGAGATGTCAAGCATTCATGATGTGCGGCGCATACCAGAGGAGGACATCAGTTCCGTCATCAAGAATTTCCTGGTCTATCCACAGTTTCTCTCCCTATAAGTCCCTTCGCATGGACGGCATACTTCCAATTATGCTGCTAAAACTATAAGATGTGGTAGTTCCATGGGTAGTGGAAATCTTTAAAAGTTGCATCCTGCTAAATCATGTGCCCTATGCCTGGAGAAGTGTACGGGTAGTGTTTATCCCGAAAGTTGGCAAGAGAGGTCATGAACTCACGAAGAATTTCAGACCCATTAGCCTAACATCGCGCTTTATAGATATACATGTGAGATAGACCCTGGAAAGGTCACCGCTATCCAAATCTCAGCATGCTTACCTCAGGGGGAGATCCACAGAGACGGCTCTCCACGAAGTCGTGCGCACGATTGAGCATACGATAAATTACAAGCAATACACGCTACCAACCTTTCTAGAAATAGAAGGGGCCTTCAACAACATCCACACTGAAGCTATCCAAGAATCTCTCACCACTAGGAAACAGTAACTTGACCAAGCACGTGCGTAGAGGAACACCACAGGGAGGTGTTATCTCACCTTCACTCTGGCTATTGGTTATGAATAAAATCCTGGTGAGACTAGACAGGGAGGGAATTAAATTGATTGTATGAGGACGATCTGGTGATTTTGGTCTCAGGAATATGCCCTTCCGTGATCAGTGAGATCATGGATGGAGCTCTGGGTAAGGTAAGCACTTAAGCTACCGGCTGTGGCCTCGGTGTAAATCCGGATAAAAATGAGTTGATGTTATTCACCAGGGAAACCAAGATACCAGACTTTAACCTCTCCCGCCTCAACGGCCAACCGCTCCAGCTCTCCTCCAGAGCAAGGTATCTTGGTGTTATCCTCGATTCAAAGCTGAGCTTGAAACTCAACATAGAAAACCGGGTGGAGAAAGCCCGTCTGGCCTTCTACGCCTGCAAACGAACCTTCGGCAAGAAGTGGGGACTCAAACCTAGGATGGTTTTATGGCTGTACACTGCCGTAATACGTCCAATTCTCAACTACGGGTCGCTAGTCTGGTGGCCAGCTTTGAGTAAGGATTTTAACATAACTAAGCTCAGTAGAGTTCAACGAAGTGCGGCAATATGCATCACAGGTACTATGCGGTCATGCCCGATCGATGCTCTAAACGTGCTACTCCACCTCCTACCAATCGACATTAATATGAAAACCACCGCATCAAACAATGCCGTCAGACTCAAAGAATCTGGGTGTTTGACTGCGAAATCGTACGGGCATAGCAACATCCTGGTACAGTTACCAAAGGAATTGGTTACGTCACCGACTGACTACATGACCCCCATAATGAGCTTCACGAAAAGCTTTTCTGTTGGTTTCCCTACTAGAGAGGAGTGGAAAAACTGTGCGGTGGAAACAGACTTCGATACGATAATATTTACCAACTGTTCAAAATGGATTTCGGGGTCGGGGCAGGAACATTCTCTGATACACATAATGTCGCTAAGTCCTACCGCCTACCGGACCACGCTAGCGTCTTCCAGGCGGAAATACTGGCGATCTGTGAGGCTTGTCGCCGACTTATCGCCAAAACGCAACATCGTTATTTTCACCGATAGCCAAGCACTAGATTCGGCTACGATCTTCTCTAAACTGGTACAGCAATGCCGTTGCGAACTAGCCGGTTTAGCAGAGCGGCTCAAAGTTTATGTGCTCTGGGTCCCGGGGCATGGAGACATAATGGGAAATGAGCGGGCTGATGAACTGACCAGGAAGGGCTCCGCTCTTCCAGGCTCTTTTGCAGAACTAGTTCACGTTCCTTTAGGAGTTGTCAGAAGAGGCACACTCTCCCACTTCCAATTAGCGGCTAACTCCAGATGGAAAGGCCTAACTACCTGAGCCATATCTAGGAAGATGTGGCCATCTTACAACCGAACCAAGTCGGACGAACTTCTGTACAAGACCCGGGCAGACATCTTCAGAATCACGGTGATTAGAACGGGTCACTGGCCTATTGGGGATCATGCTGCCAAATAGGGCATTCCGGTTCATGCACACTGCCGCAGCTGCCAGGACACAAATGAGCAAGAGTCGCTCGTTCATTTGCTTTGCAAACGTCCGGCTTTAGCTAGAGCCCGAGAGCGAGCACCAGCCAAACCCTTCTACGGGGACCTGAGGGAGATTTCGGTTAAGAAAATTGGAAAATTGGCTGTTTTTTAGAAACAAAAATTTTTTGTCTAAAACGTCTTGTCTATCCTTAAAAAAATTTCAATTCAATAGTTCAAAGGATTTGGCAGCTACGAGCCTTCAACGGCAGACAGACGCACTGAATTTATTTTCCTTTTTTGGTGTCTACTAGTCATGAAACGTGAAACAACAAATTTTCACCCACATTTTTTATTAATCGATCACAATACCGATTATTGAATCAATCAAACGAAGTAAAATTAATTCGATATATCCGAAGACCTAAAAGATATGACGAAATTCGTAAATTTCATTACTTATACTACTTTTGAATTATAATAAATTCACATGCACATAGAAATTTCAACTTTCTAGCTAAATACGTTCTTGAGATGGAACAAATATCTCACCTCTGTACCACGTTACCCCTATCGAAAATTGTTTTTATGGGGAATAGGGTATTATAGGGTAAACTGTAATAAATAAATTGGCATTAATATCCATATTTTGTCTGAAAATACATAGGTAATTGGAGTGCTTATGGTTTAGAAGAAAGAACGGATGGAACGGTTAGGTTGTGAAAATCGATTCGATATCTCATCAGATCTTGGGTTGAATAACAGAAAATCCTAATATCTGTTTATAGGAATTATATCAAAACTCTGTAGAAGTAAAATTCGATCCTATATCTCATCAAACCTGAAAAATATGAAGAAAATAGTGAAAGCGTATGCAACCCCCTTAAAGCCACTTGGCCGTAGAAAATCCAAAAATCTAGAAATTAATTTTTACATGATTATAAAGAAAGCCTGAAAAGGTAAATACCAATTCGATATCTTATTACTTTTTAGATATATGACGCCTTAGATGGTCATATATCTAAGAAAAGAAAAAAATCTTGAAAACGATTCTTAGACGAATAAATAGGTACAAATCCAGTGAAAGTAAGAAGTTATTCAATATCTAATCACACCTGAGGATTATGGCTGAATTAGCAAAAATGTATACAACTCCTTGACAAGACCCCCTTGGGAACGAATTTAAGAAAATCCTAAAAGTCATTTATCTGAAGAACCGGTAGAAAAAAGAATTTAATATGTCAGAGAACTTAAGAGATATGACGATATTCGTGAAAATATATGCACTTCGATTTCGCTGGTAATTTCTTTTGCCCCACTTCCGTACATCAATAGATTTAGAATAGATTGAAAATTTAAAAATTTAAAAAATTAAATTTTAATCTTAAATTATTTTTCTAGTCCCTACATCTACATGTATAATACTTACCAAGTTTCAGGTTCCTGGCGGAAGCTGTTCCAGAGATAAGAACAACAAAAATTGAAAATTTTATTTTTAAAACGTGCTACTACTATAGCTTAACCTATGTACCAAAAATCAAAATATTTTCTTTTTGACCTTACCTCATCTAAATTTTTTTACCACCCAACTCCGCACATCACTCACCCCCCTCAAAATTTTATTTTCACTTAATTGTCCTAGTATAGATACAAACATTCACAAGTTTCAACTTTGTGCCATTAACAATTTAGGAGATATGGATTTTGAATATCTCATTCACAGAATTCAAGCGATTCTGACGCATTTTTTTCACAGCTCAAAATTCTATATGATTTCCAATTCTCATCCTCCTAGAATAAGCGGTTCCTGAGATCTAGAAACAAAAATCGTTCGTCAAAATCCAGTCTATCCATAAAAAAAATCAATGTAATAGTTCAAATGGTTTGGGAGCTATGAGCCTTCAACGGCGGAAAGACGGACTAATTCTTTTTTTCCTTTTTTGGTGCCTACTAGTCATGAAGCGCGAAACAAATAATATTCACACACATTTTTTTATCAATCACAATACCAATTATTGAAATAATAAAGTAAAACGAAGAAAAATAATTCGTTATCTCCAAAGACCTAAAAGATATGACGAAATTCGTAAATTTCACTAATTATACCTATTACTTTTGAATTATAATAAATTCACATACACACAAAAATTTCAACTTTCTAGCTAAATATGTTCCTGAGATGGAAGAAATAGCTCAGCTCTGTACCACGCTACCCCTATCGAAAATTGTTTTTATAGGGCAAAGGGTATTATAGGGTAAACTGCAACAAATTAATTGGCATTAATATCCATATTTTGTCTGCAAATACATAGGTAATTGGAATGCTTATGGCTTAAGAGCGTGGTGTTGCCTATAAAAATCCAGAGATTACACAGCTTGAATCACACCGTTTTTGATATGATAAAAAAATTTTACTTATTTTGGCTCGATCGAACCAGTATCTCTAAAATCGACTACAAGACGTGAAATAAAAAAAGATGCACCCTATTCAAAAATTTCTACTTCGTAAGGTGATACGAAACACCGGTAAAATATCTCGGAACCATCAAGAATTCCCCCGAGACTATAAAACGTATCAATTAGTTCATTTCAAATGCTCATATGTAAAGCACTTTTTCACCTCTTCCCACATAAAAACCATTTCCCAATAAAAACTTCGGAAAAATGAAAATCGAACAGGATTTCGTATATTTTATATATCACTCAGCGTTAAGTGTATGCGGTGGCAAACAACAACTGGGCGATAATAAATTCCGAAAAAGACAAACAATTTTCCTTACCGGCATTGACAGTTTTCTTTCCCCCAAAATTTTCCACCAAAAATCGGGAGTTTTTTCTCCAAAATATTCGGAAATCCGAAATTTATTTTCCATCTATTTTGGTGGAAATTGAAGAAACCGATTTGGTTATATTTTTTTTTATAGGATGGATCATTTCGGCTCAATTTTCCGTCTCATATTTCACCTATCCAGAAAAAAAGGACTGCACATTGCTCGGGCGAAAATCCCGAAGAAAATGCCAAGATGTCTTGAATTAAATACAGACAGCAGCAGCGCCATTAACCAAAAATTCGTCTCGTCGTTTTCGATTTGTTTGCATTCGTCGTGTGATAAAATAAAAAAAAAATGCTTAAAGAAAAAAATCTTCGGCACGATTATAAATATTCATAAAGACATCAAAAACTGAGCAGTCTTTCTTTGAGTCTGGAAAAGAAAGAAACTTATGGTATCATCCGGATTTCGACAACAAGTCTTAAAGCCTTTAATAGAATTCTTTCTGGAGCCTAGAAATTTTTTTTCTGTCCGGTGTATATGTTAATTGGCGCCACCATAAAATCTGAAATTGTTTCTGTACATTAAAATTAAATTTATAATCATCGCAACAACAAGACGTTGTGTTTATGCTGCGATGAATAGAGCGCGTACGCGCAAGGTTCATAAAAATGAAAAGAAGTCCAGGCATTGATGATCCGTCATTAGGTCCATCCGACTGACTATACAAACTAGTAGCAAGGTCGTGTGATCGGCGATCTTGTTGCAGTGATCTTAAAGAAAAGGTATCCATACCGTCACAATGCCACCCAAGAGAATGCTCTGTTTTTCCATAATACGCGAAGAACAAAGCAAATCGAAAAGAATTGAAGATGGAAAATCTTTTATAGCATTTTCCAGAGTCGATATTTTTGATCTATTTATAGGTGCGATCTTGCAACAGATCGAAGATTGTTCAGCGAAAAATTGAAACATTTCTCGATCCAAAGAGTTACGTGTGATCGATCATACGATCAATTGATTACATATCAGGTAACAAGGTATGGTTTGTTGCTGCTATTCCTGCTATGCCGACGGTACGGCAAGGAGATATGTTGCTTGACAACCTGCATGGTGTCGACAGATCCATAACAAAACTTTTTATGGTAATTTCAGGTTATATCGTTCCCTGGATGATGATGAGGTGACCAATTTGGCGTGGTATGGTATTCGTTTTTACCTTTTTTAATTTTTTTTTATTTTAATTTAAAATATTGAAAATCGGTCTCTGATATGCAATTAATAATTAGAGGCTCATTATGTTGCAATTAATGCAAATGGTACGACCACTTGTTTTTTATCGATGTTTCGTATGTTTTTAATTAGAGCACCAGAACCATATTCGGTGGGAGTAGAGTTTGTGTCAATGACAGGTGCTGATGCCCGATTGAAAGTGAGCTGCTAATTAAAATTATTTTTATGGCAATTACGTGCATATCTCGGGGTGTTTACGTTTCGTTTCGTTTAGTCAGGTACGACAGGTATCCTTTTTAAGATGGTAGGTGGTAGTATATGGGTATGTTCGTTGTGCTGCACAAATGAATCTCTGACAAGTTTGATTTGTGATCAGCCTGTCATATTACAAGTCGTGGAAGTTTACGGAAATGAAAGGATTTTTATTTGGCACTCCTTTCAGTTTCGTCGCATTGCACAACTATAGTACAGTACTGTGTCGAAGCAGGAAATAAGTGCATTTCACAGTCTTAACCAGAAAACCTGGCTGAAGTAATTAATTACAAACGATTCAGTGTCTCAAGTTCATCAGTTTGTCGGTGAGTCTTGATTTTCCTCAGGATGCGATGTACTGAATATGCCTCCAAGAGATGTTCACGCCATCAATTAAATACTTTCTTATTCTGCAGTTCTGGCTTACCTTCTAAACATTGTAAGTACCTGTTTAGGGCATCCACTGAAATTATCTCCCCAAGCTGTTATAGAAAGTTGAAACTTAAGCTAGTATTACACTGTTTGACCAAAAAATTCAAATTGCAGTAATAAACAATGCGAAATAGTGAATTTGACAGAGCGGATACTATGAAATTAATTTGAATACTGCAATTTGACCGCTTGGTCAAACAGTGTAATACTAGTTTTAGTATGTGTACTTAAATTCTAATTCTAGTTCTAATTCTTAAGTCTAAGCGCAACTTTATTATTTTTCGGGTAGAAGTTTCGAACGCGTTTAAGATTGATGCGGTGTAGGTTACTATGTAACTGAAAACCCAAAAAAAAGTTCGGGAAGTGGGTAGAATGGGGTCGCACTAGAATACTTACGCCGCTGCCACATATAACATATGAATTACATAATTGGTTCATACTCCAGGACGAGGTCTAGTCCTAGTATAACATCAGTTGTTACGCCATTAGAAGGTTTTTCGTGATTTGGATTTGGGCCATTACATGAAATCGGAAAATGCGTTTGTAGGCGATTATATAAAAAGTCTGTGAAAGTGAAAACCAATCTAATATCTCATCAATTCTAAGAAATATGTCGAAAACCTTACGTCCTATTGGAGTTGAATATCTAAAAGTCCTGAAATCAACTTTTTGACGATTATGTAGGAAGCCTTAGAAACTAAAAATTAATTCGATATCTCATTAGAATTAAGAAATATGAAGGAATTTCTGAAAACATATACAGCCGCATTGCACCCACTTTGGGGTTGAATATCCAAAAACTCTGAAATGAATTTTTAGGTATATATAAAAAAAGCCCGAAACAGTGAAAACCAATTCAGTGTCTTATCACTCCAAAGAGATATGATGGAATTCGTGAAAACGAGTTTAAACCGTTTATAACCTCTTGGGGGTTGAAAAAGGAAAAAACTTGAAAACGGATTTTAGTCGATTATAAAACAAGCCCCTGGAAGTGAAAAGTTATTCAATATTTAAGCAGACCTGAGTGATACGGCCGAATTCGTTAAAATGTATACAACTCCTTTACACCCCGTAGGGGTCGAATTTCAAAAAACACTGAAAACACTTTCTGGGTTTTGATATGGGGAATCTGTGAAATGAAAATAAATTCATAATTTTAAAAGACCTAAGAGATATGACGAAATTCGTGAAAATATATGCATTTCGTTTTCACTGATCACTTTTATCGAAAGGGGGGCTCTTTCGTACACCAATAAATATTTAAAAAAGATTTATTTATTTAAATTACCTTTCTAGTAGATCTACGTATGCGTAGGTTGCTACTTAAGTTTTGAGATAGACAAATAAAAACAAATATTTATAATCAAAAATGGCTTTATGGTTTTTCAAAATTTTCTCCATGTAGGTCAACACACTTTTGAATTTTTTCAACATTTCTTTGCACCAATCGTGACGACCTTTTTTTTTGAGCGATTGCCAAATTATGCGGTATCCAACGCGAACAAATCTTTTTGACAGCCAAATGGTCATGCAATATTGAACGTATGCGAGTGGAACTAGTACCCAGGAATGCCTCAATCTCACGGATCTTGCAATATCAGTTCACGCGCAGCATCGATATTTTCTGGCACAACTGCCGATTTTGGAATTCGCCCTGTAGCGAAGTGCGACCACGATTGAATTCAGAAAACCAGCGAAACACGGTGGCTCGAGATGGTGCTTCATGACCAAAAGTCGAAGCGAGTTGATCGGCACACTGCTGTTGGTTTAATCTACGTCGAAAGTCATAGAAAATCATCGCACGAAAATGTTCACGTTTTAATTCCATTTTTCGATCAAGATGAATATTTCAAGTATCTGTAAACAACACAAATAGCACTCGTATGACAACACGTTCTGAGTACGTTCACCACTAAAAATGTCAAACTTTACGACAACAATGTCAGATTTGACGCATTCACATCTGTGTTGCCATATCTAAAAACTTAAGTAGCAACCTACGTAGTAGTTTATAGTCACCAAGTTTCAACTTTTTTGCACATGCCGTTCTATAGATAGGAGAAACACCCCCCCCCCCCGCCCCTGTAGCATACAACCACTATAAAAAACTATAGGGGAGGAGCACCAAATATTGGATAGGTGCGCAATACTGGATACCCTGTTAAAATCAGATCTAAATACCGCCATCTAAATTTAGTGGCGGGAACTGAAATATCAAAAGAAGTTAGTCACTTATGTGATTCCAGCAATTCCATATTTACTGTCAGTCGTTTCTAAAAAATCGCGAAGCGTTCTTGCGCGCAACAAGTTTTTAAATTAGCTCCCTTCAAACTGCTCTTAAATACGATATGTATTGATATATATTATTTTGGTTTAACGTGTTGCTTAACTACATACTCCGAAACATGCTTTTAATATTTTTTATCAATTACAAGAAATAGTGAAATTTGTGCAAATATGTTAGGGTAAATTTCCTATATGCCTCAATACTGGATACTGAACTGTTCCCAATTCTGGATATCCAGTATTAGGGTATTATCCTAGCAGTAGTAGCCAGCAGACATGTAAGGTTGGTAGGCTTTTCAAAATGTGCTGTATATCGCATATATACTGAAAATTTGGACATGAGAGAGCTGTGGGGTAGATGGCTGCCGCGTTTGCTCACAATGGAACAAAACAGCGTCTTCAGCATTTTTCGAGTGTTTGGCGATGTTTAACAGCAAAAAAGCGGAGTTTTTCGTTGATTCATAGCCATGGATGAAACATGTGTCCATAACTTCACACCTAAGACGAAGAAACAGTCAAAATAATGAACTAACAGGGGAGAATCGGCTCCAAAGAAGGCGAAGGCAGTCCCATCCGCATGCAAGGCCATGGCGTCAGTTTGGGATGCTCGTGTGATAATTTTCATTGATTATCTTTAAAAGAGTAAAACAATTAACAGCGAGTATTATGCGAACTTATTGCAGCGATTGAGTGCTGAAATCATGGAAAAACGCCGCATTTGACGAAAAGGAAAGTTTTGTTTCATCAAGACAAGGCACTTGTTCACATATCCGTTTTTGCGGTGATCAAAATCAATGTGAGTTAAAGTTTACCCTATTCGCCAGATCTAATACCTTCAGATTATTTTCTCTTTTCAATCTTAAAATAATGCCTCGGTGGTAAAAAATTTGCAAACAGAGAAGAGGTGGAGTCTGCAGTTGAGGATTATTTTGAGGAGCTCGACAGTTCTCACAGTAAAGAGGGTATTGAATAAATCCAACATCGCTGGGAAATGTGTATCAATCAAAAAGGAGACTATGTTCAGAAATAAAGATATTTTTTCTCAAATTATTGTGTCTTCTTTGTTAGGTCGGGTACTTCTGGGACTACCATAGTACGTACGTGTCCCAAATATTGGATACACAAATTTATATTATTATTTTTGAGGTCATTTAGAAAAAAAATAATAATGAGGAATTGAAGAAGATCTATAATTTTTTTTTGTTTTTATTTCAAAGCTTATAAGATTATTGATCTTTGTTAATGTATTGAATAAAAAGTTTTGAATATAATCCCATTGTTTTTTTAAATTTTCAAAAAGTATCCAGTATTTGGTGCGCCTCCTCTATTGTTCCAACACGCCACTACAATAGCGCTATCTAAATACCAAGTTTTAGCTTTCCATGATTATAGGTTCTTGAGATATAAAAATCGAAACGTTTTCCTTTTCACCCTCCCCCACCCTAGCCTCCTACATCCAGATCATCAAATCCTTTCCTGCTAGGGGTCTATTAGGCCTACTTCTGGTAAAAATTCTAAGCATTTATCTTACACTGTTCTTGAGATTTGACAAAAAAGAAGATCAAAATTAACACATTATTTAAATGCACAGTAGATTAGTTTTTTTGCTATTATAAATCTTCATTTTAATTTTGATGAAAAAAAACAAAGTCCAAATCGACTCGGACACATCTTGGTGCGCTCATCATCTTTACTTCATGCCCTAAACAGGTGCTTTTGATGCTTAGAGATTTATTTAGGGCTGCAAGTTAACATAAGATATTCAAAAAAAATAAAATAATATTACCTATAAGTTATACAAAAAGCAATTTGATAAATGTAAAGATTACGGTGGCTATACTAGGCTTATAGTCTGAGAACAATAGTTCCAGAATTCTTGTAATACCGGAATATTGTAATAGGTTTTTGGAGCTTTTAGCAATTTTATACTGGCACGCTAGTTATTTGGTAGTTTGTTAATTTTAAGAAATCGCACGTCTTTTTCAGTTTATTAAACTCTTCGTCGTAGATTTTCCCCACAGCTCATCCAATTCTTCCCATATTCGAACTAATGAGACATGGTACTTTATGCATTTAACCGATTAATTGCCGGTTGCCATAAACACTTGAAGTCATCACACACAAAATGGGAAAATGCCAAACCAGAACGTTCCGATCAAATCTAAACCGGAAATCAGAACAAAAATTTCAATTTCAAGCGGCAACAAAACGAATTTTCATACGAAAACATGAAATCGTTTCCTCCAATTGACCGTAAAATACCCGCCACTGCCACGTAGCCAGTAGTCGTCCCATTGAAAATGTTCACTCACCGGGCAACCAAGAGTTCAATTCAACAAGTGCCCTCCGTGTGCGGCCCATCTCACCTCCCTGGCTCCATCCGACAATTGTCCATTGCGAGTACAATCCAATCATCAGAATACTAAAAAAAAACAAAAAAATAAATAAATAAATCAGGCGAAAAAAAAACTTTTAAAATTTAAACATTAAAAAAAACAGCCACGAGAGCGGGCGAGGCAAAAAGCATTTCGATCAATAATTAATTTGAGTCATAGAATCAGATGAAAAATTAAACCATGCATCCGACAGTTAATCGAAAAATCGTAAAGGAAAAACGCACCGGACCGGACCGAGGCCGGTGTTGTGAGTGTACGAAATTAAAAAGGTAAATCGGCCATCAGCAATCAGTGACCAGTTCACAAAAATTTCGGGGCTCTTACGTTTAATCAGAGCGCCACAATAGATTCCACCTGGCAGATCCCGAATCTAATCGTGAAATTAATAAAATAATTCCGATGACGATTACGTGATTATTCACGGCGATAAATGGAGATGTTGAGCCCGCTTCAACTTCGGGGTCGAATACAAAGCCTACACCCCCAATGTGGACCAGATTTGAAAGGGTTGACATTTAGCAGCCTTAGATTGAGTCATGTGATAACAATTGAAGAAGGCGGATGGATGTTAAATGCTACCGAGGTCCTTGGTAGTTACTCGCTCCTTGTAATCAACTTTTCATTTTAATCCTTTTTTTTTCCTGTGGACAAACAGTCGAGGGAGTTGAGCAGGAGATGATTATTGATGCCCTTAATGGGGTTCGGTATGATTGGAAGTTATTGTTATGCCAATCTTTTGTTCGGCTCCTTTGATTAAGACGAACACTGTAATGAAATATTAAGGGATGAAGACGATTAAATTGCTCGGAAAGAGTTGTTTTCGCAGACGATAATTGTGCTTACTGATGTCTATATACTTTCTGTGAAAGAAAGGAATTGAAGAGAGTTGGATCGATTTTCTTTAGTTCCGGATGTGACTACTCGAGAGTTGCTGCCAAATTTGGAGAATGGAATTGATCTAAATTTCCATGGCTCGATATCACTTAAGCCCGAATCCTAAATAAATCTATTATTTAGAACCGCATCTAAGAATTAAACGCTATTCGGACTTCTATCCAAAAAAAAGTAAGGACACCCTTTTGAATTTTTTTTTTCGATTTCAATAAAGTGGTTATATATCAAAAATCTGCCAACAGTCTGGGCGGAACTTTATTATTTTTTGGGTAGAAGTCCGAAACGTGTTTAATGATGAGATGCGGTGTAGGTTACTATGCGAGTGACAACCTAAGAAATAACCAGGAGGCTATTTGGAACGTTATTTTTTAGGTTGTCAGTCGCATAGTAACCTACACCGCATCTCCTCATTAAACACGTTTCGGACTTCTACCAATAAAATAATAAAGTTGCGCCCAGACTGTTGGCAGATTTTTTAAAGTAGAAAATAGATACTATCGCATCGAGCAGTTTCAATATGTGGATTAAATTTAATATTGTGATATCCAATAACTTTTTAATTAAATGTCGATCCTCCGAGAATCCACTTAATCTCTCCTCTCTTTTTCCCGAGTTCTGCTTAAGTTCTAATTCTTTTAATAGTAGTTTATAAGGTAGTTTAATGTAGTTATAAGGTAGGCTAAGTTCCATAAGAAGGTTTTTTCAACACTTTTCCTTTAAATATGCATACATTCGAAATCATTTGCATGTAGCAAAACAGCGTTAAATCGGCTGTAAAGACGGCTGTCCGATCTCCATATTTTTAAGACTAGCATAAGCTTGTTATATTATACTAAGGGTAGCACAATAAGGAATTTGAATTTGAAAATTTAATATTGTGAAAAATATTCACAAGGTAACACGCAACTGGAATTTATTTAAACAAAAAAAGTATAAAATAACTAGAGTTACTATCTCATAGTGTGATGGAGTTGAGTTGTCCGGGATTTATTGTAGAACAATTTATTCACTGCCAATAAATTTTATAGAGTTTAACGGTTTATTACGATTGTAAAGTATTTTAATGTAACCGAAGCTATCGAGATAAGTTTTCATATTGAAATTTGAACAAAAAACCACTTCAGTTGATTTTCAAAAACGAATAAAATAACAAGTATAAAATAATACGAAATATTTAAAAAAAAAATATATTTTCAATAATTAACGGAATTCCTCTTCTAAACAAAGAATTAGTCAAATAAATTAAATTCAAGATAAAAAAATATCAATTTATTTAAAACCAATTCTGGATAAAAAAAATATATAGTGAAACGCCTTCGGTGGCGCAGTAGCTACGCGCGAAACCTACGCAGCAAAACCAGAATTGATTTCGGTTCGATTCCCACCTATAGCCAAGTGTTTTATTAAGAGTAAGTAAGTAAGAAATAATATTAGAAGATGAAATAAGGGAATCTTAAAGAGTGCTAGTTATATATATAAGTGTAAATTCAAAAGAATATCTAATGAATTTGCTGATTGAAATTTACTGTTTGCAAATTTAAATTTACTGACCGAAAATTGAAAATTTCATTGAAATTGACTATTACATTTCAATGTAAATTTTCTTGAAGAGGTGTGGGATATTTGACTACTATCCAAAAGATGTAAAATTCATTGGATTTTACTTTATTATTTTCTAATAATACAGTATTGTGATAGATTTTTAAAAAAAAAAAATTTGCTACACTGAAAATTTTTGTTTTCGCGTTTCATGACTCGTAGACACGAAAAAAGCAAAAAAAAAGTTCAGTCCGTCTGTCCGCCGTACACTGTACGCAGTACGCCGTCCGCCGTACGCAAAATCGTTTGAAGGCTCGTAGCTCCCAAACGGTTTGAGATATTAAATTGAATTTTTTTTTATGAATAGACTGGGCAGGCCCCTTGAAGTGGCCGAATCCTGAGGGATGGGAGTGTGAGGGGGGGGGGGGGGGGGGAAGCTTTTTAGACGAAAAATTTTGGTTTTTAGATCTCAGCAACCGCTTATGCTAGGAAGCTGAAATTTGGAATTTACATAGAACTTCGGTAGTGGACCCATTTGCATAAAAATTGTCAATATGGGTAAAGGGGTGTGGGAGTGGGAGGAAAAATAATGCTTCCGAAACGCAAAAAAGCCGAGATCGACACATTCCAAAATCCATATCTCCTAAACGGTTAAAGTTACAAAATTGAAACTTAATGAATATTTGTAGGTATACTAGGAGAATAGATCGCAAACAAATTTTTTAGTGGAGGCAGTGGCGTACAAGGGGGGGGGGGGGGTAAAAAAATTTAGGTTATGATATCTCACGAGCCAATTGCACTAAACAAATAAAATTCGGTTTGTGTACAAATGAAGTTTGCTGAAAGTAAAATTTTTTAAGGGGGCGGTGGATTATGAAAGTGGAGGGGATACGAATTTTTCTAAAAAATCACGTCTCATATCTCAAGAACAGTGTGAGTTAGATGCTTAAAATTTTTACCAGCAGTAGGTCTAATAGAACCCTATCAGAGCAAATTTTGGGTGTGAGGGTGTAGAGGGTGAGGGTGGGGGAGGGTGAAAAGGAAAAAGTTCCGATTTTTATATCTCAAAAACCTATAATGATATCAAGCTGAAACATGGTATTTAGATAGAGCTATGGTAGTAGCATCTTGGTAAAATTTAATTTTTTATAGGGGTAGTATGGTACGGAGGTGGGGGATGTTTTTCCTATCTATAGAACGGCTTTTGCTACAAAGTTAAAACTCGGTATCTATATGTAAATTAACTAGAAAAGTAATTTAGATAAAAAAAATTTAAAATATCCATCGGCGTTCGGAAGGGGGGGCGAAAAAATGTTTCAGTGAAAATGCAATGCATATATTTTCACGATTTTCGTCATATCTATTAGGTCTTCTTAAATATTTAATTCATTTTTATTCTGCGGCTTCTTCATATAAATACCTAGAAAGCGTTTTCAGGATTTTCCAGGAAATTCGATCCCTAAGAGGGTGTAAAGGGGTTGTATACTTATTCACGAATTATGTCATATCCCCCAGGTCTAAACAAATATCGAATATCTTTTCACTTTCACGGGCTTGCGTAATAATCGCCTAAAACTCGTTTTTAAGTTTTTTCCTTTTTCAGCCCCTAAGGATATATAAAAGGGTTGAACAAGTTTTCACAAATTCCGTCATATCCTTTAGAAGTGATAAGTAATTCAATTGTTTTTACTTTCTCGTGCTGTTTTCATATTTATCTATTAACTCCTTTCAGGATTTTTGGATATTCAACCCCCAAGTGGTAAGGAGGTTGCATATGTTTTCACTGATTCCTACATATTGCTTAGATCTGATGATATATCGAATTCTATTTTACTTCCTAACTTTTCCATATAAGAACCAAAAAGCCAATTTCAGTATTTTCAGATTTTCAATCCTAATTGGTGTAAGGGGGTTGTATGCTTTTCAAAGCTTCGACATATTTCTTAGGTTTAATGAGATATTAGATCGCTTTTCATTTACACAAACTTTTTATATAATCGCCTACAAACCTATTTCTCAATTTTTGGATATTCAGTCCCCAAGGGTTTGCATATGTTTTCACAAATTTTGCCATCCCTTAGTTCTGATGAGATGTAAAATTGGTTATTACGGCATTTGATGTAATGACCTAAAAACTAATTTCACGATTTTTCGAATTTCAAGAACCAAGGGGGAAGGTGAACAAATTAACAAATTTTTCAAAATCCCTCGTGTCTTATGACATATCAAGTTGGTTCTTATGAAATAGTTTAAAAACCTGTTTAACAATTTTTTCGAAATTCAAACCCCAAGTGGAAGTAATGGGTTTGTATACGTTTTAACAATTCGTCATATTTCTTAATTCTGATAAGGCAGCAAATTCGTTTTTACTTCTATGCGCTTTTAGTGTACATAATATACCGACATTTGAATAGTCTACACGGGCTTTTTCAATGTTTAATTGGCTAAAAATCTCTATTTTAAATATTTATATTTTAAGAACAAAATTAACTTTCCAAGAAACTTCATAATCTCGAAACAACTGATATGCTCCGACTTTGACCGCTCCCGAACTTTGACCCGAAAAATAATAAAGTTTCGCCCAGACCATTGGCAGATTTTTTTTGTACTGTGTACAGTTGTTGTGATGGGAGTGTACTCTAAATGTTTACAAGGAAAATTGCATTTTCTAATTTGATAATAATATTTTTCGTATTGGTAAAATATAAGTGGGAGCAAATCCCCCTCTTTCTCCTCTGTAAGAGTGTTAGCCACCATACGAAAGTCATTAAAATAACTTCAGAGTTATGTTTGTCTTACTTTTCCGTAAGAAAGAAGAAAATTGAGCGTGTAACTCAACATACTTATTGTAACTCAATAAGAATGTTGTGTCCTGCGCGCTACTGATTTAAACTCAAGAAATCTTTAAGATAGGACGCCGGAATATTTCACGCATTGTTTAAAATAAGAATCGAATTCGTTGCTGAGTGAAATCATTGTATTCCGTCGGGGATCACATACAAAAGTCCTAAATAGACATGGTCGGCATTTTCTTAATGACAACCTGAGAACCCTTCAAGTTGGAAAGTTAAAATTTTGGGCACTATGAAAAATATTTTTTTGTTACATATCCTTTATTTTTTACAGCTTTTTTTGTCTGTCTCTCATGCTGGAAATTGTTAACAAAATTCAAATCCTCCCACCATGTTTGTCATCTGTCGTTTAATGTTTCAATATTAAAATTGTTGATGGCAGTTATACTGAACATCCAAAATTTACGTAACGTTTCTAATTCAAATGTAAATTGGTATTTCATAGCGAATAACTTGCTGTAATAGTATTTGATGATTTCTGTCCAAATTAAACTCTCATGTGAATAAACATTTGCGTGCAACAACAGCCTTCTAGCCCCTCCTGCCGTCGTTCATATAATATCCTAGCTGTTGTTATAGGAGCATAGAATCCAAACATACGTTCGTTATGCACGAAATCCTATTTGAATTAGGACATTATCCAACAGAATATTAATCGCATATCGAAAATTCAGCCACAGGATCTAGCCACCCTTTTCACTTTATCGCATAAGCGTATCGCACAATAGACGCCTTGGCCCCATCTCGATGGATGGCATTCGGGATGATATTGTTGTAGTTATATCCTGAAAATCGAATATAAGCTTACTGTCAGCTACGTTCAAACTATTGCAATACCATACTAGGCAGTAGCTATCCCGACATAAATAGTATCGCCCGAATATCGTATTGTACTAGACTAGAGGTACGCCTATATCGCAGCGTTGGTGTGTACAATTTTGAGGCTTTTTGGTTACCAGAGTTGCGTTATGTACTAAATAAATTTGCATACATTACCTCCTTTTCGGTACGACCGCCGCTCCATATTATTTTGCATTATAGTAACAAAACGGCGCATACATTCGAACTTCGAGCCTGGGTGCGAATGCAAATGCCCCACGAAATTGTTAACTAAATTGTTGTTACGCTACGAGTATCTAAAAATTTACCGGAGTACGGTTTTGTATAAAACGTAGAACAGGGTACGGATAATTTACGAGGAAAACAACAACGATGGCGAAACATTCGTGAAGTAGGAGGTGGTGGCTTGGCGGTTCTTGGGTTGATAATGGGCAACCTACATGAGATTTTCTTCGATATCTTTATAGCATTTAGTCGCATTTATTTGTTACCATTTTGCTTTTGTCGGAATCTTATCTTTGACACTGGCATCGCATTCAATTCGGAATGTACCTTGTTTACATCTGGCGGTCAATATGTTCGTAATCTGCAACATTCGATTTATTTGTTTGCGTTCGTCGGGTATGGTTTTGATTTAAAGATTTTTAATCTTGAACAAAACCGAGCACACATGGGCTGGTAGCATTGAATTTTGGGTCCGATTTTCATTAAATTTACGAATTTTTTGGGTTTTGTCACCGCTTTGAAATTTCAAAAAGCAATCAAAAATGTTTTGGAACGCAATTTCATTTCAATTATGAAACAACTTTGTGAATGCTCTTGTCAGCTAAATATTGGCAGCAGCATTCAGCACTTTTTTGGCATTGTCAATTTCAGTTAACGTTAGTTTTGAAAATGTAGTGAACGTAAACGCGAGTATTAGGGTATTCAGATAATTAAGGTTCAAAGATACTTCTGTGCAACCAATTTTCACTGCCAAGCTGCAAAGTAGTTTGCATATGGGTCTCTTTTGTCTACCTTGGTAAGTAGTAGCTTATTTTTCAACCGGCTATTGAGCCTCTTAATAGCGAAAATAATTAATATAGGGTCCCTCACTAAGAGCGACGCACCCCGTTTTTTCAATTAAAAGACTTGTGGGTTAGTTATGGAAATGATTTTTATTTCAAATGAAAGTACAATCGATGCCATTATTTATGAAATACGACATCATTCAAATGTCCGCCACGGAAGCGCTGCCACGAGTGAATACGCTGGGCCCAATTTTCCATGACTCGAGCACACAAATCGGCCGAAATACCAGGAATTTCGCGTTCGATGTTGGCCTACAGCTCTTCTAACGTTGCTGGCTTGTTGGCATAGACCAGCGATTTAATGTAACCCAAAAGAAAAAAATCCAAAGGGGTTAAATCGCACGAACGAGCCGGCCATTCGCGAGGACCGTTGCGTGAGATAACTCGCTCGCCGAACTTGGTCTTCAATAATTCGACTGTGGCGTACGCTGTATGACACGTTGCGCCGTCCTGTTGGAACCACATATCGTCCAAGTCCATAGCGTTGAGCTGATCCCAAAAATACTCCAATATCATGGCCCTGTAGCGATCGCCGTTGACGGTTGTTGACGCACCGTTTTCATCAAAAAAGAAAAATGGGCCGATAACGCCGCCGGCATGAAAACCGCACCAAACAGTTAATTTTTTCGGATAAAGTTGTGTCTCGTGCATAACTTCAGGCTGCTCATTCTACCAAATGCGGCAATATTGCTTGTTGACAAAACCATCGAGGCAGAAGTGAGCTTCATTTGAAAAGATGATTTTCTTGTGAAAGTTGTCGTCAGCTTGCATCTGGTCCAGAGTCCAATTAGGGCTTCCGCGGCAGACATTTGAATGATGTCATATTTCATAAATAATGGCATCGATTGGACTTTCATTTGAAATAAAAGTCATTTCCATAACTAACCCACAAGTCTTTTAATTGAAAAAACAAAATGCGTCGCTCTTAATGAAAAACCCTGTATATTAGGAGGCTAAACGGCTATCTGCCCAAAACTTCCTATTAGTCAGCCCTCACAAATAAATGTTACTATTCCAATATGTTGGGAGTTCCCCCAGCTTATCAGGGATGACCCTATATGTATATCGGACTATTAATATTATTTTTGAGGGCTGAGTAAAACTATGTTTCCAGACTCTTTCCTAAAATTTTCTAGAAAGCACTTACTAGGTTTTGAAATAGGACAATCGTAAAACCGAAAATTACATCAATTCTGCTCTACTTAAAAACATAGTAATAATAATAAATTTATTCTTCCTAAATTTACAGATATGTTTTTCCAATTTGATAATATGTTATACATACAATTTCAGAGATCGAGTGTACTGCTGCAGCTGTGACTACTGCAATTTGTAATTTAAAATGGTTTTTGTTTATAATTTATACTTAAAATTGACGAGAAAGGGAAAACTGGGAATAAAAAACCCTGACAATGACGTGCTTAAAATACCCTATATGCTAAAAAATGAACGTAACTTATTACTAATGTACTGTCGTTGTTGCAGTTACTACGTCGCAAAGTTGTTCAATCAGTGGATTTCGCGAGTCCGTGCAAGAACTAGTAAATTTAAAAGCATAGTAAATTTACACTTTATTTTCAAATATGTATTTAGTAATATTACACTAGAGTTTGCATTCCGCTTAAACTTGGACGGCAACCGCTTGATTTGGTTTTTTCATCAGTCGACCTGAATCATTTTTTTAACGTATTTCAGAGTGATATTTTAATATTTACGTATGGTATGGGTTCCTGGACATAGTGTATTGATATTGGCAATGAGTCTGCGGACCAGTTAGCGAAAAAAGGAGCTGACTTAAAATTCACAGAACCAGTGCCCTTCTGTGGAATGCCAACAGCTGCGGCAAAAGAAAGACTGTTGGACTGGATTAACGTCCAAGCTTACCTCCGCTGGACAGGGACGGTGGGGTGCAGACAGTCCAAACTGTTCTTGGAAGGTCACTCCAAGAAACGAACCTCCGAGGTTCGGCCCTTGATGGCGCTAAATACAGGACACTGTAAGCTTAAAAATCATCTGCATACGATTGGACTGGTTTCAGACGATATTTGCAGATTGTCTTCAGAAGACGAGGAAACTGCAGATAACTATGCCATTGCGAAGAACTTGCACACAGAAGACTCAGACTTATAGGACATTACTTCCTAACACCATTGGAACTCATGTCTAACTCAAGAGCATATTAAAATTTATTGATATAACCGTCCTGAGTGTGTTATAATAAGGGAGGATAATCACAATAGGCCCACTGAGGACGCTACAATCTAATATTTTCGTTTTTTCAATATGCAATACTGGCTATATCCACGAGAATGTAGGAAATCATTTGCCTATATACAAAATTATTCGTACACCAAGAAAAAAAAAATGTATAAAGTAAGTAAGGCAATAGGATTTATGAAAATAAAAATTCTTCAGTAATAATTAGAAACTGTGTATTATGTTCTTTACGATAATATAAAAAAATAAACATTTTCGCGATTATTTAATAGGAACTTGGAGACAAAAACATATTCTTATAAAATATTACTCAACAAAATTATTCGTACACTTCAATGAATTTACAATATAAGTTTGAAATACAATTATTTTTTTAAAATTTTGTACTTCGTTGGATAGCCCTTAGTATCTAGCACTGCTTTTAATCGCCTTGGCATTGATTTCACGAGTCTCTGGGTCACTGAAGACAGTATGGTCTCCCATTCTCGAATAATATGCTCTTTGAGCTCAGCTTTTCCAGAAATAATTTTTTTCCTCAACTGACGTCCCAAATGTACCCACAAATGGTCAATGGGGTTGAGGTGGCGTACGTAATAGATTTCTTACATTATAAAGTAACCATTCTTTAACAACAATCGCTGTGTGATTGGGATTGTTATCTTGCTGAAAGTAATAATCGATTTCTATCCCAATATCTCGGTCAGTTTGTTTTAAGTTTCTTTTCAAAATATTTAAATACATAATTTTATCCATTGTCATGTTAAAAAAATCCATCTTGTCCACACCAGTGGCTGACATACTACCCCAAATCATCACATTTCCATCGCCATGCTTTACTGTTGAGCACAAATTTCCTTTTTCCATTTCCGTATTACGCCTTCTCCACACAAATTGCCTTGCATCGGAACCAAAAACATTAAATTTACTTTCGTCTGTGAAAATAACTTTTTGTCAAAAGTCAGTACCTTTATTTAAATATGTTTTGGCAAATTCAATCCTCTGTTTCCTATTGTCCTTCGATACAAATGAGTTCTGGCGAGCTACTCGACCATTTAAACCGAACTTCCTCAATGTCCTTTTTACAGTTTCAGAAGAAGTAGGTTTTTGGATTATTTGGGCCACATCTTCAGTAAGATTCCTAATATTTAGACTCGGATTTTGTTTCACTTTTCGTACTATAACTCGTTCATTGTGGTCCGAAAGTACTTTTTTTCTCCCACGACCTTCCTTATTTAGAAGTGTTCCTTAATGTTTATATTTATTTACAATACTTTGAATTGTTGTATGACTCCTACCTACAATACGAGTACAGAAACATCTCGCAAAGATTTTCCTTCACAAATAA
Source organism: Beris morrisii (assembly GCA_951812415.1). Lineage (NCBI taxonomy): Eukaryota > Metazoa > Arthropoda > Insecta > Diptera > Stratiomyidae > Beris > Beris morrisii. The sequence continues at coordinate 26,939,061 of OX638311.1, forward strand.
GCTTGATTATTATTTGTCGATCAGAAGTTGAAGTTTCAATTAATTTTCGACCCATTTTTTAAAAAAATAATTTTAAGAAACGATAAAAATACTTCGTTCACTTTAAATATGGACTTCAAACGTTCACTGCACTGTAAACTGATAAAGTAGTGAAATAATTTCATATTCCGGTATCATTGCGTTCATAGATAAATTCGTGTTGCCAGGTGTACGAATAATTTTATGTTGCAGAAATTAGTAGTTGGAGTACTGATAATTTATTTTAAAATATAAAGTATGTCTAATATTATTTTTATTGAGAATTTTATTAAAAGACTTAAGGGAAGCTTTTAAAATGTTTAATCATAATTATTTATTTTTTTTTAAATACTACATTTACACTGAAAAATACAAGTTTTCCGGGTTCAATACTGTTCTTATTTATTTTGCGTGACGTTTCGGACTCGACTGAGTCCTTTATCAAAAGAAAAAAATTTTAATAGTGTACAAATAAATTTGTGTAGGAACTATTGTGGTTAAACGCAGCGAATTCGATTTCGCTGTTAATATCGTAAAAATTAGTCTTCAATGAAATCTGCTGATTCGTACTTTCAGAATTTGCAAACAGATATGAAAAATTCGTAAAATTGCGGTCTGGAGAGACAAAAGAAAATTCCAATATTTTTTATCCAAGTTTCGAACCACCCGAGAAATCGACACTAAGAACTCTGAAAAAGTAACAGGCGCCCATAATTAGCAGCAAGTGAATTTAGCGTTGCATTTTTAGCTGCCATTCGCTCATTTTTGACTGAACTTTCATTTGCTTTGGATTTCCAGGTAGCTGTTGAGATTATTAATTTATGGTGCCAATTGTAAAAAGCCGAAAAAAAATATTTGCTTCGGCGAAATATACACATTAGAATGATACGTCCTCACTCTACATAAAATATTCTTCTAATAAATATTCGAATGAAGTTTGGTCTGACCTAATGATGCATTTATTAATGATTTGTTATTTGCCTTCATTGTTTTACGAGTTTAGATACCTATTTTAACGTTTACTGAATAGTGTTCCACCGCGTGTTTGTGTATATTCTATAAAAATAATTAACGTGAGTAGGTACATATCTATAACTTATTTTGATCTATAGAAGCAAAACAGATATCTTCAATTTAAATAAATTAGTAGTACGTATTCGTAGCTGTATCTGCTGTAACTACTCGCCGAATAGTTCAAATATTATGCGAACGAACATCGACTTAATGGTTAAGTCGGGCAGACGAGAGTGTGCGCAGCTAAATCCAAATAAAAAGTTGTCCAACTAAGTCGTCTGCAGTATGCGTCGGTGACCTGACAACGCTGACATAAAATAATAAAACACTACAAATTGCATTACATTATTTATTTATCAAAATGAAATATGTGTATACAAACAGGCGCGAAAGAAGAAAGACATTGCTAGAAGGAGTGAGGGCGGCTCTTAGGAAATGTAGTGGAACCAAGGCAAGTAAAATTACAAATAGCGTTTGCTAAATTTAGGAAACTTGCATTTTAGCTGCCAATCGCGTTGGCGCTTTAAACACGAGTTTGTACCCCTTCAAATAGCGTTGTAAACTTATCAAAAAGCCAATGTCTAAATACTTACTTGTAACAGGTAATAATAATTTAATGTTTTTCAATATAGTCTAGAACACATCGGCAAGTTGAATAAAAGTTTCGGGAGGGTTTCTACCCCAAAACCCCACCAGGATTGGCGCCTAAATACACATATGCAAAATCGTTCAAATTTAATTAGATTTTTTTCCAAAATTTGAACAAATTTTAATATACAGACTTTTGACCGCCAGGTATAAATCATTAAAAGCAGCAAACTTGGATAAATTAAAGAAACTATAGATGAATAAAAAATATTGAAATTTTTTAAATATTTCTTTTCAGACAGATCTTTAGATAAAATCTGACTTGACTTGACTTGGCACAAAAGATTTTGATTTGGAGATTCATAGCTTTTCACAATTTTTGACGATTTGGAAAAATTATATTTAATTTTATTTATTATTAATTTCATGTTGGTACTTTAATTTTCTCTCTTATTGGTAAAACTTCCCAATCTGTTATTCAAATGAAAAATATTTTCTGCTTCCTTAAGAATGAATTTTAATGTTTTACAAATTTGAAACAAAAAAGCTGGTAAGGAGCAAAAGAAAACATTTATCTGTGTACACAAAAATCATAATGATCGGCTCTCATAACAATTAACGAAATGATCATCAAAAAGAATACTTCCATTTAGATGACAAGCCCTTACAAGAAATTATAATGGCCGTAATTGTGATCGATAAATGAAGAGAAATCTAAAATTGGATCGCCTAATTATAATTAATTATTTATCGATCACCCACATTATAAACAAAACGTCAAACAATCATCTCTAAAAAACCTTCAAATTGAAACTTTGCACAAAAAAAAATCACACAAAAAATAATCGAAACTACCCCTCCGTGTGCCTACCGATCAGCCATCGATCGATGAAAATTTTCAAAAATAATATCGCCTAATATCTGTGTAGTGTTAGCCGTTTTCGACATCAAACGAAACGGCATGCAGACAGGATAGCGTAAACATAAGCAAATGATGGGTGTGATCTAGACCTAGATCGAGATTCAATCTAGCGTATAGTCTTTAAGATCGCGCGAGTACATCATGTCAGGTTGAGTTGATCTGTTTACAGCTGTTTTCGTTCATAAACTCCAAACACATAAAATATGAGTGCGTTGATTTATGATTATACCCAGGGCACCTGGTTATCTTAATTTCGATTCTCGAAGAAAAAAATCATATCATTAATGAGATCATTAAGACAGAAATTAGACGATCGCGGAGCTTGTGAATATGTCAGCCGGCGTATATGCCATGTTTAGGTCGCACTTCTTAAAACCGATATGTAAATATTTCACGATTTCTAGATATCTTAGACTTGAGATACGACTATGTTGTACACTCGAATGCGTACTTACTTGGCGATCGTTACATGAGAAAGGGTTGCGTTGGCACACTATATACTTAATGCTTGTATCTTAGACTAAATTCTATCTTACATTGATTAAGATCGAAAAGAAATATGCTATCGGCTGATATAAGTTTATGAAGGAGGAAGCATATTGATGGTGTTTAGTTTCAATGGTGTTGAAAAACGATCGGCTCTGTAACGATCTTCACTCCGCCACTGTTGTACACACTCAATTATGGATGGGCATCATAATTTATTGGATCGCGTATTTATCTTTTGATGCCTTTGTAGTTGATGAAGTGCGCTATTTTTAATTGCATTTTGAATTTTTTTCCAACATTTTCGGTGTAGTTACGGTGAAAATATTGCCATTTTTTAGGGTGTTGAGGCGTATTTATGCGTATTTATGCGCCAGTGAAGAAATTAGTGACTGATTATTTTTATTGACGTGTGAAAAAAATTTTATTTATTCGTATGAGCTGCTTAATTCGAATTGAATGATGGTGGAAATTGTAGTATTGAAAACAGAACTGATTGAAAATAATTTTAAAGATCCGCCTGATTTATGACGGTGTGAAGAAAGAAACGGAATAAATCAAAGTATGGCGTCATAAAACTTACGAATAAAATGTTTAAATAATTTTCTGTTGCAATTGGCTTTAAAAATTTAAGGTAAATATAGCGGAGATAGTCATGTTATGAGAATTATCCAATTGAAACGTCAGTGTTTTACGAATACGAAAATTTTGAAATCGATCGGATGTTGTTCTTATTTAATACAAATTTTTTTTTTAAAAAAATTGGAAATTCCATTTAATTTATATATCGATGAAGTCACCAGTGAACGATCGTATGTGGAAAATTAATAGGTGTGTTTGATTAGAGTTTTGTGCTAAGGTGCTGAGCACCGTGCAAGAATTCTTATGGGTATATAGGACCTACTAAGTTGTTCAGATCAAGATCCACAAGATCAGTTCGATCCTGATTTGAGAAACATTAGGCCTTGGCTTAAACCAAAAGAATAAATAAAAAAAAAAAATTAAAAATTATGTTTCCGCTTGAAAAAAGCTTGACAAGCCTGTGCCTATATTGGAATTTTGTCTAGAGACAAACCCAGCCTAACATTCGAATTCGAATATCGATCGAAGACTGGATTATGAGAACCTATGTGAGACCACGTTCACAACTATAGAAGCTCAGAAGTCAAAGTTGGCGCAATGCTAGAAATCAAAACTGGCTCAATATAGAAATTAATTACAATCTCAATGCTAATCCGATCTCGGAAACCAAGGCAGTCCCAATGCTAGGAACTAACGTTGTCCCAATGCGGGTCAAGAAAATACACATTACCCTAACACTACACTCCTAAACATATCGCCGAAACTAGGGGCTGCAAGTCAATCGCATAATTCTTTAGATGAAATTCTGAACTCCGATTTATACTATAGTTGGGGTACAATAATGTGTACTTTCGCCCTTTCTAAAGGACTCTCGTTTGATTACATCTCGTAAGAGAAAGACATCATCTTTAGTAATCAATTTCGTATCTGAAACTTTACGTAAATCTTCTTTTTAAAGGACTTTCACATAAATGAGAGCTTCAAGATGGGCTCACTGGATTTCCAGCATATTTACTTCTTCACCTGAAACTATTTATAAATTGATGTGCAGAAAATTTCAAATTTCGGACAAGGCTCGTGAACACGGACTTTTAAATGCGAGCTACCCGAAAGACTCAACAGCAAAATCAATATAACTTTTAATTCAAAATTAATTCCAATAAAGTTTCTTCTTTCTAACGATTTTTTTTAAATTTTAATGTGTTCCAAAGATGAACAGTATGGCAGCTACTCGAAGGACGCACTCGATTTACCTCACACTAATGCCTTTATCTGCAAAAACTGAAATATAAAATTGTGCAATTTTTTAAATTATCAGCTGAAGTGTTCTGACGTTGTCGACCACTATTGCTGAACACGTATTTTAGGAACATTTGCATGGCAGCTATCCGAAGGAGTATAATGATTTTGCCCATAATCCAATGAAGTACTACATTTTTGAGCAAACAGGGGTACTCAAGGGGATCTGGAGCTATCGGGCGTTCGATCAGACAGACGGACAGCATGTGAATTCGGGGCTTTCGGCCACAACTGAACTTTAGATAAAACTGAGAATGGAATTTTTTCATGGTGAAGTTAGAACATAGAAGCTAATTTTAAAAATTTTTTGGTTGTTTTTCAGTGTCAGAGGAGTTTCTGGTGAGAAACACCAACACGAAAGACCGACTGGTATCAAACGCTATCCTGGCTAGAGTTGAAACAGTTGAAAAACCTTTACTAGAAAAGCCGGTTTGAAACTGTGTTGGACTAGGTTCGAAGGATCTTTTTCGTCATCAGATGGCATAAACTCATCACAGGGTGTATCATGCCTTGTCCGAAACACCCTTACAGTAGCTGGTATTGGTGATGATTTTTCCCTATATATCCTTTATCCCTATATCTTTTTTCATACCAAATAAATTTCTCTAAAAAATGTTGCCTTAAAATTGTCAAGTTTTAATATTTAGTGGTGCCTGAATTATCTAAGTTTTTATTAAATCTGAATTCGACAGTATGCCATGCTGTCAAATAAAAATTTAAAAAACAAATTTTTAAATTTTTCAGGCAAAATAGGAAATTAGGGAATTTAAAATAAATTTGGCGAATAAAGCATTGATGATTGCTCTATATGGTATGGAATATGGTAGCGAAAATATACAAATGTTTGCCATAGTAGCACACAGTGTAATACATGACTCAATCTTTGTCTTTTTTTCGTTTGCTGATGATCTTGCAACCTGGAAATCACACTAGAGCTCACATAAGTATTCCAATGCTGTTAGTACAGGTAATGGTAAAAATTAATCTGGACAAATCGTTCAACATTTTCCAATTGAAATGTTTTATCTTTAAATAATACAAGAAATTTTAAGTTGGATAATTTTTTTCAATGGGTTTCGTATTAAATATTGGACTTTTTTGAAATTCTTTGGAATACTTCTCATATGTTAAATTTTTGAAATGTAAGAATTACGATTAGTTCTTAACTACAATTCCTTGAATCATTACTTGAATTGATTTTCGAAACTTTTAATCTACCTACTACTATACCGCGGTAGCGACTGCAAAAATCCTGTAAATATCCAACAGGACTATGTAGGTACTCTCTATTCTTGACTCGCGAATCAGACCGAAAAGGAGTTTTCCAATTAAACTTTGTATCTGGTTTTAATTCAACCGGTTACACGGCTCGACGCGTCCCACAATACTTTTAAGAAGATGGTCAAGACAAAAGTTTTCAGTACAATATCCCCCCGTTCAAGTTTTTGAACTGAAACTGGTGGTCTAGCCGCACAAGACGTCTATTTATTTCGTTCGACTCAATATAAGTTTTCTGAACTTATGGCCCGAACTGCTAAGAATGCTCCCCTTATGGATATAAATCAAAAGTCATATGACCTGGAAGAGCGAAGGAAACTTTTTATCCAACATAATACCGAACCACATCCACTGACCATTCAAGTGAAGTATGAATCGAACGATTATATGGGCCACAAGAAGTTATGGGCAAATATTTTTTGATATAAAATGCCCAGTGGACCATTATCTATATCAATTACGGGCTGATGCCACATATGAGGAAGGGAAGCGTTTCTTTCGAGGTCAGACTGGCTCTTCAGATGATAAACGACGTCTTACGCGTTAGGACTGAATGGCTATAGTATTCCTTTGGCCATAGGTGCATTCGTGAGACATCTCTTTCAGTTCATATGAGTAGCTCATCTCTTGAATAATTAATTCGCCATAATTTCAGTTTTATTAGCCATTCGTTATCAGACCTGTAGGTCGACGACCAGAAATTTACCGGTGAAACAAAATCTCACGTAAAATACGACGAAGCTTGACTTGAAAATGACTTAGTGTATGGTAAGAAGTGCGTAGGAGGTGCGGTATATACATGTGTAATTGGAGATGTTGCAAAAGAACATAAAAATTTGTATGACCCCAAGTATTACATTCGTGGAAAGAGGACTATAAAAATCCATTACAATGTCATAAAGATCTATTATGATGATGTACTACCAGCCGTAGAAGAGGGTCCGCCTGGATGTGGGGGCTAGTGCTGTCAAGATTGAGATGTAGTTATTAGTTTAATGACTGTTAGTGAAAATCACCCGCCAACATTTTCTAACCAAAAAACCGGTTTTTCAGCCCTGACAAAGTTATTGGCCATATTCACTTAAGGGCTCACATACCCCTGCGCGCGCTGAAAAACTAGTAAATTTGAAAAATTATTATAAAGGTTATGTCGCCGTGTCGGAAGAACAGTGACGCAACTGCAATTTTGAAAATTTTTTGCTTTCACATTTCAATATTTTGTGGTTTTGCTATTCTTGCATAAAATCGTTCCCCGTTGTTTTAAACGAACGTGCTGTCTATAGTAACTATTAATAAGCTCGTATGGCTTGTGGGCAATTGTCAAAAATGATTTTGTTTCTCCGAAAAAAATTAGAATTTTTTGCAGTTGCGTCACTGTTCTTCCGACTCGGCGATATGGTGAAAAAAAAATTAAATTGTTGAGTTCACATATTTTATTAACTATTTAACTGTAACAAAAAAATATTTTTTTTTTAATATTAACATTGTTTTTTACGGGTATAAATGGACTACTAATGAAAATCATGGCGCCTCCTTGTCGGCATCATAACTTCACCAAAATTAATCCAATTTGCAAAAATAAAAAAGAATCCTGTAAAATGATGTAGTATTTATAGTATGACGGAGGGATTTCAAAAATAAAGAAGTTACAGTATTTTAAACTTTAGTATGCAGTTTAAAAAAAAAATTGTGTTTAATAAATTATAAAACATTGTCCAACCAAAAATTAAAAAAAACCTCTAGTCACACTATAAAGAAAATAATTGTCGAAATTTAAAAAAAAAGTTGAAAAATATTGAAAATTGACTGAGTTATTGTGCATACACTGTCTAAAAACATAGTTTCGAGAAAAAAGCGTTTAAAGTTTCTGGTAGGTACAACATGAACTTACGGCTAGTCTCCCATTCCAGCTTCGTACTGTACACCTTCTTCCCATTGTATCTTCCTATAAACTTGGTCCTATAAACGACCTTATTTTCTAAGCAACCCTGGTTTTGCGAACAAAAGAAATACGAAACGAAGCTGTCGAGAGGGACGCGGCAGTTAGCCAGGTCACATTTCTTGCTATAACTTTGTAACGTAGTGGAATTTTCTTAACATTTTTTTTCAAAATTCTAGTTTTTAATTCTTAAAAGTATATTACATGGAAATCTGTAAAAAAAAAGTCAATTTTTTCAAAATTTCAGGGGTTTGTGAGCCCTTAAATATCTCATCCCGAGGACTTTGAGGGTATCATAGAAAATTTATTTAATTTGGACTGAGATGTACGTGTGTACTTCTGCGGTTATTTTTAAAGAACATAATTACTAGCATCAAACCGATTGCTTTGCATAACTATTAACACAAGTTGGCACACAATCATCAGACCTAAGATATGTTGGAATTCATAAAAACACACACAATCGTTTTACACCACTTTAGGAGTTGAATATCGCAAAATCCTGATATTGATTTCTAGGCTTCTACATACGAAACCCATAGAAATAACAGCGAATTCAATACCTTATTGCAACTAAAAGATTTGTCGGAATTCGTGAAAACTTAGTTACATTTACAAGTCATAAAGCGTAAAAATTCAAAATTTCAGGCAATATATTTTGCAATTTCATTTCGATCACAATACTTTATTGTTAAAAATAATTAAGTAAAATTAATGGATAGATACACGGAAAGACCTTGGGAACCTTGGTAAAATCAAACAAAATCGTTGTTTCGATTTGCCTCAAACAACGAAATAAGTAATATTGAACAAGTATAAATAGTATAATGACTACGAGAAAACAATTACAACGACTCTGAACAATAGTGTGCTAACATTATTAATAGTAACATTATAATAATATTGTACGGATACTTCGACGGAATATTTGGCTTACTACTAATATTAATGATAATGCAACAACTTAGTGGTTTTGCAATCATTTTTAATTATAAGAATAGATGTGTTTTTTGCGCACTTATCCAGATCAGAGCAGGTTAGAAAATTTATATACAAAATAACAACAACATTGCTGTTTTTATGACTTTTTTCATAGATAGTAGGCTAGATTAGAGAACTTTTCGCAAATAGCAGCCCCTGTGAGCTAACTAGGCAAGTTATAAAAACAGTAATGTTGTTGTTATTTTGTATATAAATTTTCTAACCTGCTCTAATCTACATAAGGGCAAAAAAAACACGCCTAATGATAGTATAGTACTAGCGCAAATAATGGTAATGTTTTTTCTCTTCTATGCATATTTCTTCTTAAGACCATTACCTAAAATCTTGTAATCTTATTGAAACACAGTCATTTAATTCAATTTAATTTTAATTACAATAATAAATTCAATCATAATTATTATATAAATACGAACTTATGTCCAGTAATTTTTATTCAAAATAATTTTTAGGTAGTATATTTAAAAATAGTTTGGACGAATCAATGTCTTTTTATTTGATGGCAGTTCATAAGTAATTACGGGAGGTCCATCAAATCTTTCAATTTGATAAATAAAATATAGGAGTTGGAAGCCACTAATGACATAAGACTGATAATGTTGCTATCTGTCTCATTTCAGACCTTATAACTTTAAATAATCCTAAAACTAAGTCGTCTATTATATCTTAAACTAATTTGCGTGGTGAGCTCGACTTGGCATATAAAGTGGTTACAAAATCCAATGCAGAATTTTAAATTTTTTTGATAGCTGCTGAAATATTGTATGGAAATATATTTTCGGTTGTTTGTTCCGTGACATTGGTGTCGTTATTTTGATCTACATTGACTGGGACAAAAATTGGGCTATTTATTTCCAGCACACTCAAACAACATTTTTCTTTACATCTAAAGTGCTTTTTGTAGCTTTTTAAATTATATTTTTGATTGCATTGTGCACACCAATAATTATCTTTTGCCTTCATATTGTGAATATATTTGTAATGATTAAAAATATCTTCAATTTTATCAAAAATTTTAATGTCAAAGCAAATATAGCAAGTAATCATTTTTAAATAATTATAATATTAACCGAAAAAAGTGTAAAGTTTTTGCTTTTATTTCTAGTCTTCTAAGTCTTTCATAAGATATAAGGCATTGTGACAAACTCTATCAAATTTATCACAATCTATTTAAAAAAACAATTTTTAATAAATTGCCACAAGGATCTACAATTTTCGGGATATTTAAGATCTAATACAAAGAATAATTTAAAGCAACAATCTTAGGCTGGTAGAAAAGAATCAAAAACATACTTTATGTCATCAAAATACACGTAATATTTGTTTCCTTCGGCTACGTATATTACTAACGGCTGTAGAGTACGTTTTCTTTGAGGTGTCGAGATAGCCCATCGATTGATTTATTGAAATCATTGGCACTCACTATTCACTTTAAGTAAAAATGATTCCTGAGAGTGTTTTATCATATTTTTTGTTTTAGTTATAGCTCTAATCGATGTATATTGTATGTTTGGCGAAAGCAAAGAATGTAATAGTAAGCCTATACATAGATATGAGTCTGCGAATAAAATTTAAATAAAAATAAAAATTCTATTTAATTCTTGCGAATATAATGACTAAATTTACCTGTAGGAGTCTCCGAATTATATCATATAAATGTAATTTTACTGAATTTAACTACCAATAGAATGAACTGCTCCCGAAAGCTTAACAATTAGGAAAATATATTAAATTTTGTCTAAAAAGTGCGCAAGCACACATATAAAATAGAATAATAATTTTAATAATTTAATAATTTTATTTTACTATGCATACAACTCCAAATTTTATATTTTTGAACAGGTGTCGGTATTATGCCTCCAACGTGAAGATGTAATTTATTATGTATTTAATCGCATACCTATGAAACACTTGAGATCCTTGTAGCTTGCACTTAACACGTACTACACTACCGTCGATCCGTATTATCTGCCGTACACTTAAATCAATTAATTAATTAATTACTTAATTACGCACTTCTGAACACTTTAAAACTTTACTGCACTTGAGAAGTGACAAATTACAAAAGCGAAACAAAATGGACGGCCGGTGGTCATTTAACCCTATTCAAATTAAACAATGAAATGTAGAAGTAGAAGTAGTTGAAAAAACATTTCAAGGATAATTATTATTCGTATTTTTTCAATATTTCGACAACCTCCCTCTTTAAAATAAGCCCTATTCTATTATTTTATGATAAAAATTACCAGAGATATGAATTTTCAAAGAGGACTCGGACACCATTTTTGCGAAAACTTTAACATACTATAACAAAAAAAAAACTGAGATAGAAACAAAAAAATTAAATCATATTATTTTTTTATTTCGAAGCTATAGTCAATTCTTTGTACAAAATATCGTTTTTGACGGTTCTGTAATTAATAAAAAATTTCTACTACTAATTTGTTGTTAATTTGTAAAACAAAAGCGCTTAAAAAGCTAGAAGAATCATATCCCAATTTAGGAAACTTTAGAAAACTTAGCATAGTTATATTATTTTTTTAATTGATCAGATCAGCTTTACAAATATCTTATTTCAATTTTTCTGCAAAAAAAAATTTATTCAGCGTCACACAATTTGTATGCTTATTGAATTGCTTAAACAAAACTGTCGCAAAAACATCAATATAAATTTGAAAACGATCTGTTATTTCTCGACCGTAAAATTTCTCCTTAATTAAATTGATACAAACAATAAAAACAAAAAAAAACAACTATGTCACAGCTGGTCCGAAATTTGTTGAAATTTTCGAAGACAGTTAAAATAAATGAAACGACACTTTTGACTCGATCATATTTGATTTTCGGATTCGATTTAATAAGAATGAAGTTTTAATTGGATTGTGTTTCTTTTTCTGGAATGTAGGTATTAAGCTAAAAAGAAATCAACATAAAAGTGTCATATAAAAATTTCCATAACGTGCGATTAATACAGTATTTCTTATATTTTGATAAGCACCTTAATAAATACGCACAACAAAACCCATAGTTTTTTTTAGATTAATGTGGACCGTAAATTATTTTCTCTAACAAGAAAAATAAAATTATTTTAGTGAATCGACACAACAACAACAAAAAAACTGGTCGTCTATTATGGTTTCGCTTGGATATCATCTACAATGTTAAAATGTTTGATAAATGTTCGACTGTGACCAATCAAGATCTAATTTTTTATATAAACGATATAATGTTGTTAATGATCACGAATAAAGTGACCTGAAAAATGACTCTAATGATTCGAAAGCAGATTTAAAATAAACGCATTTAAATAAAATAAATTAAACACATTTTTCTCTTGATTAATTTCTCGTAGTAAAATTTCTATTTAATATCGAAATTATTTTTTTTTCATACGAAGGTCTACACATTTATATTTTAATGTTGACTATATATTTTATTTTTTTTAGTGGTTCAAAAGTCTATTTTATCTACATAGATATTAAATTCCATGGCACCACTAAAAAGTAAATTTATAAAGAAAAAATCCTTACGAGGATGATGTGATGACCTACTTTTTGTAATATGTCTTCATACATAATTTCCACCTTGACACTATGGAGAAATATCAGCGTTATCACTGTCCAATGTAGGAAAGAAATAAATTACATTTTATACGTGTACATATCCGTACGTATGTGTGTCTCGTACCTTGTAAATATACGGGTATAAAATGAAAATGCCAGGTTCTCGCACTTCTTCCTTACGAAAGTAACCCCTGACGGAATAGACATGAAAATGATAAATGAACGACATCGATGACTCCATTTGGGTTTGAAATTTGGCCTTAGTCGAACAATTTGTCTTGCGATGAAAGTAATTTATCATATGTGAATATGTCGTGTTAGACAATGCGAGATATCGATAAGAGACGGCCATGTATAAAATATTGTAAAGTGATAGTTAAAGAGACATTTGGGCATCTAAGTGGTAAGTAAAATATCTACTCACAATAATAATTGATGCTTCGATGTTAACACCTTCCTTCGGTCCATTATTTAATGTTATACGCATACGAATTTAGTTATTACTATCGTCTTTATATTGGATTATCGAAGTATTGATCAACAATTTATCGGGACAAAAAAAAGATAGGAAACATAAAATTAAGAAAATCGATTGAATGTTTAAATTGTTTGGATATGATAAATTTTCAAAAGATTATAATTTCGAGATTAGAAACAGGATTGACATCTAAAGCTTTACTAATAATGGCTTTAAAAACATTTAAGAATGAAACTGTCTACTTTGTCGGTTTAATCAGACGTTAAGAATAGTTTGACTAAATTTGAGAACACACACTTCTTTTGTCTTGAAGATTATCTGCTTAATGGATCTAATGAAGTGGTAATCCTCCTTTCTTACAAACATCAATAGAAATGAATAGAATTTTAATATTTCAAATTAAAGCCACCTGAAACCGTAGATTACGCTTTCGCCATGAAATTAATAAGGAAATATTTATTTTACTTTATTATTTTTTAATAATAAAGTATTTATATCGTCTTCCCGGGTTCAGATTCAAAAATACGCGTAATGGAGTTAAATCCTAAAGTTTTGCTTACATGTTCTAGCACAAGAAATTATTCTTGAAATTTGAAACTTTGACCTTATACTGGAAAGTTGAAAGATTGAAAATATAATTTTTTTTTTTAAAAAACTTTTTGGTTTTCTGACTGAAATTGATACTAAATTTTTATTTGAATTGTATAATATTAAGAAAAAAAATTTGGATTCACTTATAGTTTGGCTTTAACTGAAACGGTTCTACACTTTTGGCTATTGAGGCTTAGCCCCACTATAAATTTTTGATCACCAGTTTTTTATTCTTAATATTAAAGAAAAATTAAATTCTTTCCATATTACATGAAAACTTTAAGATGAAATTAAATTAAATTGAAAATACAAGTTTTCCGGGTTCAATACTGTTTTTATTTATTTTTGCGTGTCGTTTCGGACTCGACTGAGTCCTTTATCAAACTCAGTCGAGTCCGAAACGTCACGCAAAAATAAATAACAACAGTATTGAACCCGGAAAACTTGTATTTTCAATTCAAAATATACTGTGAAAACATTCACCAAAAAATTAAATTAAATTATTGTAAATTAAATGAAAGATGAAGAGTACGAGTATGATTGCATACTAAACCACTGTTCCTGATGAATTTTTATGACTTTCGAAAACTTATTATCACGAGTCGAGCAACTGAATTCTAACTTTATGTGTTTTTAATGAAATAAAAAATATCTATTCTCAAGGTTTGTAAAATCACTTTTTACTATTTCCGAATTTATCTTTTTATGGGTTTAACACTGTACTAAATTTAGTTCAATACTTAAAAGCATGTTTTGAAGCAATTCCGTATTTCAGTACCGAACTAAAAATGTAAAGATTGATTATTATTTGTAAGATCTGTACTGCCACAGGACTGAATAAGGTATTTAAATTTTGGTACATTCATAGTGTTTCCGTGGTGACACTTTTATGTTAAAGATATTGTGAATACAAGCAAATATATAAATATGAAGATATATTCACCATTATCAATTAATCGGTTGTTGTTTTTACTTAAAAAAAGAACTCAAGTCAGTTTCCCAGTGATGTTCAATCGTCTTCTTTCAACATCTTTGATTAATTTTCTTGCGGTAAGTCTGATATTACAATATAAGCCAATGTTTTTAATTTTATTAAGAAATTTATTTACCATCACATCATCGTTTCGTGTAATAACATTAGTCAACAAAATCAGGCTTCATGAAATTAACAGAGATGTGAATGCACTTTTCTATCGTAGTTATAAACCCATATCCAAATTAATCCAAATCCGTTCGCAGATTTTTCTATTTACCACCATTCTTTATTTATTAACAATTTTTATTTTCTACTAACTTCTTTTCTTTGCAATATGTTCGGCATTGAACTAAAATTTGTAATATAAGCTATGATACGTCATTTTACGCAGAAATATTTCTTGACCATCTCTAATTTTTTCAGATATGAAAAAAATATTTATTAAGTTATAATCAAATAACAAAAATTTTGCAAAATAAAAAAGAAAATGTTAAAAGAGTTGTTCATTACACAAATTTTAAATTATCTTGACTATCAGAAACTAAGTCAAATTTAATGATTTTTGACTTTTTTTTTGAAATAAAAATGTTTTTTATAAATTATAATTTTGTTTTTTACATCTTGACGTTTGCACATTTTAAAAATCTGTACATATAAGTCGAATGCTTTCTCTATCATTGAAGAAATATTAAAAAAAAAATCGGCCAACTTTATTATTTTATTGGTAGAAGTCCGAAACGTGTTTAAGGCTAAGATGCGGTGCAGGTTACTATGCGACTGACAATTTAAAAAGTAACGCTTCAAATAGCCTCCTGGTTATTCCTTAGGTTGTCAGTCCCATAGTCACCTACACCACATCTCAGTATTACACAGGTTTTGTACTTCTACCCATAAAATAATAAAGGTGGGCCCAGACTGTTGGCCGATTTTTTTTAGTGTTAATTACTCTAGTAGCACATCTACATATGGGTACTAAGTTTCAACTTTCTAGTATAAGCCGTTTTTGAGATAAGAAAAATCATCCCCCCACCCCGTACCTTGCTACTGGGATGTCTCTATAGTAGCTCTATACAGTTTTCAATTTTTAGATTTCTATCCTTTGCGGCTTTCGAGAAATTAAAATCAGATTTTTTTCATTTCCACCCCCTTCCACCATCACTCCCTACAGCCATACCCTTGAAAATTTTTTCTCCGCTAGAGGTCTACTGGTCCTTACTCCTGTAAAATTTCCAAGATCATATCTGATGCGGTTTTTGAGATATAAAAACTAAATTTTTTGAAAAATGACTGTCCCTCTGCTTCACCTCCCCTATCAAAAATTTTACATTCAGTAGACTCCACTGCTAATTCTATATACAGAAATCAAATTTTATCTTCCTGGCAGAATTGAGTCGAAAGATATTGTAATTCAAAGTTTTGCACCCCCACCCCCATACCTTACGACTCCCCTTAAAAATGTTACTTCTTTTCTAATCTCCTAGTATCTCTTAAGACAACTACAAAGTTTCAGCCATCTGACATCAATCGTTCAGAAGATATGGATTTTAGAATGTTTCAATCCCAGCTTTCAAGCTGTTTGGACACATTGTTTTCTCCCCAACTCACACACCCCTCAACTCCTATTGACCATTTTTTTGCAAATGGGTCCACTATCATAGTACTTCATAAGTTCCAACTTTCAGCCTCGTAGCATAAGCGGTTCCTGTGATCTAGAATCCTATTTTTTTTTATCTAAAACGCTCTCCCCTCCTCCGCTCTCACACTCCCACCCCACCAAAAGATACCACTCGTAGGGGTTTACCCATTCTACCTACCATAAAAATTTCAACTTAATATCTCAAGGGGTTTGAGAGCTACACACCTTCAAACGATTTTGCGTACGGCAGACGGCGTCTACGGCGGACAGACGGACATTTTTTTTTCCTTTTTTGGGGTGTACTAGTCTTAAAACGTGAAAATACAAAATTTCAGGGTAGAAAATTTTTTTGAAATTTCAGGTCGATAACAATACTTTATTATTAAAAAATAATAAAGTAAAATTATATATATATTTAACAAAAATCGCACATACTCCTATATAAAGCAAGAAAAAATTATTGGAAAAAGAACCATATTTTTTTACAACAATTTAATGCTGTAAAGAAATTCAGTATTGCTTAAGTATTCGCAGTAGTACTGTCCCGCTTGAAGGGATTTATTTTTATTTCTAAGTAAAAATTAACTTTGTTCACACTATTGTACTATTATTCAGTAATTGATGGTTGCACTGACAAAGAATATTGTTATGGCATCACTGATCGCCAGACGAAATTGTCACGTAATATCTTTCGCGGCGCTATGTGGTAACTAGATGTCTTAGATCGACTGATCAAATTTGTACAGGTTCTTAAATTAAATTTTTTGTGATTCACATCTAACTTAATAATACAAATTAAATTTAAACTCAAAAAATTGCCAAAAATTCTCCCTCTCTCTCTCTCTCTCTCTATTTCTCTCTCTCTCCCTATCTCTCTCTCTCTCCCTCTCTCTATTACACACACATATCTTTTTGTTTCCTCCTGGCAACCTCTTGTTTTTTCTGACTGTATATTCGATGTTAAATCACTTCCTGATAACAGCAATCAGTCAGTACTGAAAATGTTCCGCTGGAATTCTGCATGTTTCAGTATTGGGAAAGGGAAAGGAGTTCTGCTTCAATTCCGCTGGAGTATCGATTATGTTATACGTGGATAGTATTATTTCAAAATTATTCCACATTTGTTTGTTAAAAGTGGTACATACCAAAATTTTAAAGCCCCAAATCAATTTTTCTACCAGTAGAGTAAAGATCTTTAATCGATCGCATACCTTAGCTGAAAATTGCGATGACCCCTTTTAAAACCTCCACTCAACTCTCAGTATGCCATACTCATTTGCTTTGAAGCGCAACATTGGAGGTCCGTTCGTCGCATAAAATATGACTCGTCTCGTTCGATATCGCGTACAGACATCAGGTATGTGCGAATTTTTCCTCATTAGCTAGGCACAATTCGCACAAATTTCTTTCACACGAACCGAATCCTTTCATTCGTATAAAATAAATACGAAAATAAAAAATAAATATATATATATAGTTTTTTTTTATCGCATAAATATCCTAGTCACGTCATAAATGTCAAATTATCGTCGCGATAGATTCATGTTAGCGCCACAAGTCATGTCCGAATCAGACAGGCTACACTTAACCACGTAAGATCTCATAAATAGATACACCATGGGATTTACAAGCAATTATTTGACGAAAAACTTTAATTAAATATACAAGAAACAACGCACACCTTTCCCGACAATCAAAACCATTTGTTGAATTTCAATCGGTCACCTCATTGATCGAAAACTCGTTACTCGAAAAATTCAAAACGAATTTAACGCAATTGTGAGACCCTAACTATACGTTGAATTCTCTAACGCTCCGAAAATTATTCGGCCTCGACAACATTTTCATTCATTTCGTCGCCGATTTAATTTTCATAATTAAATTTGAATTTTCGATGTCGCCCATCAGCGCGTTATGTTTTTAGTTTATTCGATTTTCGAATTTATTTTTATTGTCACCGTGTTGTATGCTAAGTGGTTCGACGTGACCATTGTCTTCAGAACTTAATAAATCATCCAATACACTACTACCCGCGTCGACGTCGTCTCCCACACGTTCCTTTCTTTGCACCGGTCATTTTTCGTCGAATATTCAACAAAATAAATTAAATATTTATAAAATGTAAAAAAAAAAAAAAATTTAAAATCTAAATTTTTAAAAACACGATCTTTGTTTTTGCTTTGCTATCGTGAATCCGAAGAATTTTATTTATTTATTAAAATTAAGTCGATTATAAGGAAGCGAATATTTTATTACTATGGCCTTCGGGGATAAGTTTATAGATCAGTTTTTTGTTTCTGTTTTTCATAATAATGATTGTATTAAATTGTTGGTCAATATTATGATCAAGAGTTATTTTTTTTGCGTTCAAATTTTATATCATTTTGATGACATTTATTCATTTTTCATCACGTATTCGTTTTTGGAGGCTTGTTAACATGTCACCGTAAAATATATCCTCGTTTTCGATGCGAGGCCATAAAATTTCTGATGTGTTTTTAAAGCCTTTTAAATTGGAATGGAAGCGCAGATAAATTATAGATGTACAATTAAAAATTTCGATTATTTCAAATAGGTTTATTATGAAATCAGATGAATTCGTCGGTTGTTTTTAAACTTGAATCAAGTTGATGAACAACAAGAAATTGTTTCAATTCGTTGAACAGAAAATTAATTATACTTAATTTTTCTGTCTCGACACGCGCATTGTTACATTTCGACTTTGACCACGTCCCGGATTAGGCAACAAAAACGTAATTGGTATTGTTGCGAGCAGTGGCGGTCATATTGCTTGTTCAAAAAGGGGGGGGGGGGCATTGAAGTTTAGTAGATACTGTAGAGAAATAAGGTGAGATAGCTACCCGTTAATGCAGCGTGGATGAAGGAATTTCAGAATATTAAAAAGTATTAACATTGCTCTGAAGGGATTTCTTCGCTCAATTTAGCAACTGATTGTATGATATCAAAAATTTGAACCTGTGTTTTATGATGGTAAGTCTTTAAGCAATGGAAAATTGAATAGCACGGGTAGGAACTAGAAAATAAAATTAATTGATTTCAAAGCTTGGTGAACATAATTTTCGTTTTCATTAAAAGTCGATGTCGATCACGATTTCGACAAAATTTAGAAGCCCAAACAGACTTCAAGATCTCTTGCATGTATGAGAAAATTTCGAGATTTCGCCAAATCCAGTTTGAAATCTTTGGATGTAAATAAGCTGTTTTTTGAAACCACTAGAAAAGTAGTGTATTTAATTTTTATTGGTTCTACTATCAAACATATTTGATGAAACTCAATATTGGGCATTAAAATCCGAACCCTATATCTAATTATCTAAAGACTTTAGGCCCGACGAAAAAGTGATCACCCCAATTATTAAGTTACTGCAATACTTAAAATCTACAAAAGAAACATTTTATGTCAATGTAATTTATTAGGTATATGTATGTACATATTTAAGTCTCCTTATTGAGTCGATCTATAGTTTAGATGACTGCCACCATAACCTAACCTAGACTACTCTCATAATTCAAAAATTTGAAAAACCAAACTCGGAAATTCTCTAAAACTATTTTCAATTATAATAACTTCATAAGCAGTATCTTATACCTGAATTACATCGCAATATTTTGGCAACTAGATTTTAAAATCTCGAAAAGTGTTTACAACCTGACAACCTAAAAAATTACATTCCAAATAGCCTCCTGGTTATTCCTTAGGTTGTCAGCTCCATATTCACCTACACCGCATCTCAACATTAAACACGTTTCGGACTTCTATCCATAAAATAATAAAATTGCGCCCAGACTATTGGCCGTTTTAGTTTTAATAAATCTGGTAGCACATCTATATATAGGTACTAAGTTTTAACTTTCTAGCATAAACCGTTTCTGAGATATGAAAAACCCCCCACCCCTCGTATATTGTACTACCCCTGTCAAAAATTTAATTTTCTGGAATGAATCTATAGTAGCTCTATACAGTAGTCAATTATTAACTTTCTATCCTTTGCGGCTTTCGAGAAATAAAAATCAGAATTTTTTCATTTCCACCCACTCCTTACACCCACACCCTCAATATTTTAGAGGTCTACTGGTCCTAACTCCTGTAAAATTTTCAAGATCATATCTGATATGGTTCATGAGATATGAAAATTTAATTTTTTGAAAAATTACTGTTCCCCCACTTCCGCGCTTCACCTCCCCCCTCAATAATTTTACATTCAGTAGACTCTGCTGGTAATTCTATTTACAGAAACAAAGTTTTATCGTTTTGGAACAATTGAGTAGAAAGATATTGTAATTCAAAGTTTTTCACCCCATCCCCATTCCTCACCACCCCCCTTGAAAATGTTAACCCTCTCCTAGTATCTCTTAAGAGAATTACAAAGTTTTAGCGATCTGACATCAATCGTTCAAGAGAAATGGATTTTAGAATGCTTCAATCCCAGCTTTCAAGCGATTTGGACACATTCTTTCCCCCCACCCCCACTCGCATACCCCTCAACCCCTATCGACCATTTTTTGCAAAGGGGTCCACTATCATAGTACTACATAAGTTCCAACTTCCAGCCTCCTA
The DNA here is from genome assembly GCA_951812415.1 of Beris morrisii. Taxonomy (NCBI): domain Eukaryota; kingdom Metazoa; phylum Arthropoda; class Insecta; order Diptera; family Stratiomyidae; genus Beris; species Beris morrisii. Next base: position 26,960,009 of record OX638311.1, read on the forward strand.
GCATAAGCGGTTCCTGAGATCTAGAAATCAAAATTTTTCATCTCAAACACTCCCTCCTCTTCCCTCTCACACACCCCCCCCCCCTCCTTAATAAAAAAGATAACACTCGTAGTGGCTCACCCATTCTACCTACCATAAAAATTTCAACTTAATATCTCAATGGGTTTGTGAGCTACGCACCTTCAAACGGTTTTGCGTACGGCTTTTTTGGGGTTTACTAGTTCTAAAACATGAAAATACAAAATTTCAGGGTACCAAAGTTTTTCGAAATTTCAGGTCGATAACAATACTTTATTATTAAAAAATAATAAAGTAATTGTCCAAGCATAATCCAAATCCAAATTTTGCAAAATTAGTTTCAAACATTAAAAGCTACTTCCTTAACATAACACACCACAACCCAAAAGTTGATTATATATTTGAAATTTTATTACTTTTTGATTGAAATATTTTTAATTAGTACAGTCTTCTTTTCAATCAGGAAGCAAAAGACAAATGCAATATTAAAGAAAGACATAAGGAGAAATCAGATTTAATTGCATTATACTTTATTAAGTGCATTATAATCTAACAGTCTGATATAATTTTTCTTTAAAGCAGACGTGATAAAGTAATCATGGGTGACGAATTTGTTAGGGGGAGGGGCATGGCCCCCATGGCTCCCCCTATGACCACCACTGGTTGCGAGCTTGGGGTTCACCGAGATTTTAAGTAAAAACACAATTCAAATTATAAAATAACAACGCCTTAATATGATCGCTCTAAATTATCACACTATTGGCAATTCTTCCCGACTTCAATTACTACACTATCAATGAAAATCACTTTACAAATACACTATCCAAAACACTGTAAAATTGATCATAGTCTCTCTTTCACAAAAGGAAAACTAACTCCGGTAACAAGCCCTGCTGCGCTTATATAATGCATCTGACATTTGTAGCATACTCGGTGGTCTGTGTGGAATATGCAAGAAGTGTGTGGAATATGCAGGAAGTGTGTAGAATATACGAGAAGTGTATAAAGTTTTCTACGCTATTCTATTAGGATACTAGAAGGTTGTAATTTTCTTTGGAAACTTCGACGTCATAAATAAGTGCTTCGGGTTTCTAGAGTCTTCACGTAATGATATGTTAATGATTGCGGTGGTATTGGCACTTCTGCTGAACTCGCACCTTAACCGCTGTTCGAACTTCGTCACGGAAAATAGTAAAGTTGCGACCAGATAGTTGGATTTTTTTTAAAAATTGCTGGTCATCAAATAATCCGATAGTAAAACCTGAGAGGAAATTAGTGACTGCCTAAAATACAGTCAACCTTCGATAACTCTAAGTATCATTTGCCACAAAAATAGGTCGAGTCGATTCGAGTAGGTTACATATAAATCTTTGGGATGTTTAAGATTTAGATACAGTACAATATTTTATTTAAGGTTGCCACCCAAAATAATCACTTTCGCCTAGTTCGGATTTCTAGTTTTCGCTCGTAATCAAAGAATAAAGAAATTTGACTCATGAAAACTGACAAAAAAAAGAAATGTGGGATAATCCCAACATTAGTCATTACTTCAAACCGACGAACACGATATTTGAATCGTGTCAATTGAAAATACCTCTAAATAATTTTTTTTGCAAGCTGTACACTTACCGGTACTAAATATTAGCATGACCCACACCTGGAATAAGTAGGTTCCTTGTCCTTTTCTTTTTTTTATTCGCATTACATTTATTCAATTTTTATGTTTATGTGTAGCACGTGAATAGAAATTATGAGATCCGATCATGTCGTGTTCTTTTTCAAAATATTTTCCATGGTATTGCGCTCAACCTAATTTTGTGTTATGAATACTGATCAATGCAAGTAGGTAGAATTTTTGAAAAAAAAAATTTTGTGCAATCGAACGGTTAGCATAAAAATGTTGTATGTCATATGGAACACGGCAATAATGTCAGAAATGACGAGAAATATAAATTTGGACCAGCAATAATTTGCAAATCGAATTGAGAAAAGAATGCGTCCGATCAAAGGAGTTGCAAGCAAGAATGTGAACAATTCTGTCAACAATTCTGGGTCATCTTTACTTAAAATAAAATGTCATTATTATTTCATTAATAATTTAAACGAAAATAGTGTCGAAAAAATCCTGCAATCTGGACTAAATTTTTTTCTCGTATCAAAGTCTTGGATCCACTTGAAACGTATAGGTGACTTAAGTGCGTACAGTCATAATTACATACCCATCACCTATATTAATTATGGGCTATAGTTTTTGTTTTTTCCTACGTTCATAAGCCACCAATTATCCAATTACTTTATCATTTTTACTTGATTATTTTTTAATAATAAAGTATTGTGATCGACCTGAAATTTCAAAAAAATTTGCTACCCTAAAATTTTTTATTTACACGTTTTAGGACTACTAAACACCAAAAAAGAAATAAAAAAAAATGCCCGTCTGTCCGCCGTAGACGCCGTACGCCGTCCGCCGTACGCGAAATCGCTTGAAGGCACGTAGCTCCCAAACCCGTTGAGGTATTAAGTTGAAATTTTTATGGTGAGTAGATCGGGTAAGCTCCTACGACTGGTATCTTTTTGTGGGTGGGGGGGGGGGGGGGGGGGTGGGGTTTAAGAGACAAGGAGAGGGGAGCGTTTTAGACGAAAAATTTTGGTTTCTAGATCTCAGGAACTACTTCTGCTAGGAGGCTGAAACTTGGAACTTATATAGTACTATGATAGTGGACTTATTTGCAAAAAAATGGTCGATAACGGTTAAGGGGTGTGGAAGTGGGGGTGAAAACAATGAGTTCAAAACGCTTTAAAGCCGGAATTGAAACATTCAAAAAGCGAGTTCTCTTGAACGATTGATGTCAGAAAATTGAAACTTTGTGGTTGTCCTTAGGGATACTTCAAGATTAGACAAGGGCTAAAATTTTTAAGAGGGGTTTTGGGGTGTTGGGGTGGAAGGTGAAAAATTTTTGGATTACAATATCTTCCGAACCAATTACACCAGGAAGATAAAATTTAAAAAAAGAAGCAAATCCGAAACACCCATAGGCTTGATACACCCGCTGACGAGTCTATGCCATCCGATGACGAAACAGCTCTTTCGGACCCAGGCCAACACAGTCTTATAAAAAAACTGGCCTATCCAGTGAAGGTTTTCCAACTGTCATACCCTTAGGGACAGCGATTTATCAACAGTCGGAGATTTCGTGTTGGGGTTTCACACCAGAATCTCCACTGACGCCGAAAAACAACAAAAAACTTAAACAAATTTGCTTCTATGGTAGCTTCTCACCATAAAAAATTCCATTCTTATAGTATTGCATTTATTTATAAACACTTAAATAATATTAAAAATAAATGTATGTATATGTACATACGTGTCAATACATAAATTGTAATATACAGATCTAGTGTTCAATCTTTTAAATAAAACACCATTTGTTTACTATGAGTAACTTATAATATTGATGAAAAGTAATTAACAATAAATTCTTTACTAAAAACACTTTCTACATACATACATATATAGTTTTGATTAATTTCAACGTACCACATTGCAGCTACTAAATAATAAGAATTATTTTGCGAACAATAGTGTTTTATATCTAGTATTTCTTCGGAAAGTGAACAATGTAGCAATCACAGACAGAAAATCTTTTATGAATGAATTTCCTGATGCCAGAAGTTAGCAATCAAGACTTTATATATCTTTACACAAGAAAACAACCAAATATATACTTACATTTTTCAGAAACTTCAAAAATTGAAATATTGAAATACATGACTCCAATTTACTTGTAACACTACGCGCACATATGACTATACACTTTACTGCACGTGGTATTTCACTGCAAAATGACAATGGTTTAACAATCACTCTCGTACCTACTGATTCTTTGACTGCGATCCTTATTCAAATTGAATACTAGAAAACAGTATCAGTGTTTGAATCACTACTAATCATTGTTCAATTTGACAATTTTATTCGTAGTTTTTACTACATATTTACAATGTCAGATAACAATTTCTTAGTTACAGAGCAACACAATTTATTAAATCAAACAATATCGTCAATTATTCTTCTGTTTAATTGTGGTACTATTTTGAATTATTTAATTTAACTATTTCTCAGTTGTTTATGCAAAATAGTTAATCTAACCAAGGTAATTTTTTTCCGTGTACATACTAAATTCTGCAGAACTGAATTCATTCAGTACTGAACATAGATATAACTTCAGAATTTCGAATTCAGCACTGCATAGATACTGTGTTACTAATGAAACATTATAATAACAGGAAAACCTGTTTTCTTAATTTTTTTTTGTAATATTGTTTTATTCTTTTCAATTATATAAAAAATAAATAAGCTTGTACCTTTCAGGAGTTGAACCTGAAGGCAATACTTAACCACCGAGGCTATCTGGCGCTGTTAAGTTTACATGTTACTAGAAAATGTTATATATATCTTCCAATTTTTGTCTAAAGTATTTACACAGTACTGATACAGAAGTTATCTTAAAAATTCGGAAACACCAAGAAGACATCACAGATAGTAAAAGACAATAAAAGAGGCAGGTAACAATTTTTTTTTGAGGTTTTTTTTTGTGTTTTTTAACTACTGTAATGTGTATAGCACAAAATTGTGATGAACTCTAAAATGTAAGAAATTTCGAAAATTCTTTCAGTACTGATTTCTCAAGAAATTTTTATCACTATTTACAGTTCTGATTTGGTACTGAAAAACACAATTGGTTCGGAACTAGCTTGCAAATGCGAATGCAATTACGATCCAGTAAGAAAAAAAAATCCCTGAGAAAATATAAAAATACAAATTCGAACTTTCAGGTTTTTTTTGACGGTATTCAGTACTGAATATTTATACTGATTCGTTAAAGTACGAATTCAGTTTAACAGCATTCATCCTGGCATTTGCGTATAATCTGCGCCATCAATTGCTACGAAACAAAATCTTTAGCAACATGTACCCAATCGAAACATTTTAGATAAAGTCAACAGAGCTTCACGCTGAAAAGGTACAAACATTAATCTCAATCCAAATGTTGAACACAATTTCGAGATCTTCTATAACGCAGTGATCTATCACTTTAATTGGATGGCCCCGATAATTATATTTTTTTAAGAACTTATTCCACCAGATTTTCAATGTTTAATTACTTTGCCCCGGAAATTTCAAGCTGTTTGATACGGTTTAAGTACCTAAACAACAAAATCGAATGAACATTATTGTAAGTCGATTCACCAACAGAAAGTATCTTAAACTTAAAAAAATTCTTAAATACGTGCACCTGCAGCCGCGTAACCGAGGTCTCATCCACCTCCATGAAAAAAATATGTATGCTATTTTCGAGCTGGATATATGATTCCTACAAAATTTTGTAATTGCTAAAAAACACAAACAAATAAGAAAACAGAAAGAAAATTTTCAACGATTCAATTCGAACGTTAAGTTTTAATTGAATCTCGAATCACATCCCTTTCGGTGCATGGAGGCAATCACATCTGATCAAATAGGTATTTGAGGAAAAATGAAAAATGATTTAATTTCACTTGTTGACAGGCGAGATGATCCTGAAGGACTCTCGAGGACAAGCAGCCGAAATGACAAAGCCAACAGAAAGGGATGATCCCTCGAGGGGTTGCAACAGTCATGTAGCAACCCCGATGCGTGTCATCGGCACGTTTTTGTTCTCGTCGAATGCATTGGGGAAGGATAGTGCGCGATGTGTGATACTCAAAGCCGCGTTGACAAATATGAAAAGTGGCATATGTGTAAACAAGGCCGGGAGAGTAATGTCCATTGATATCATCACGTCGGTGAAGGCTTACTTAAAAAGAAGTTTCAGCTGGCCAAAAGCAAAAAAAAGAAGAAACTATAACAAATTTTATTTCTTTTTGAGCATCTCATTAGCATTTACACGACATATTTAGAGATAATATTTGAGATCGTGATCTATTCGACCGACGTGTGGGTTTTTATCGGTCGCCCTATCAGTCGTTTAATTTCAACTTTTATGGTCTGAAAATCGCGATCTAGAGCGGAAGACATCAAACCTTCCCTGTGATCGGAATAAAATTCCGAGCACATAAAGTTCAGCTACCGTATAACGTTACTCCTGGTCGTATAAATTTCCCAAAAAGTTCGTGCTAAAAATGAATTTTTTTTTATTTCGCGAATTTCAGGTAAATCCGCATTTAATCTGGTTGCACACGGATTTATGAATATCACGATTCGGTACTATACAAATGCGAGCTAGAGAAGAAAAAAAAAACGGGAAAAAATAGTGTTTCGTCTAATGTATGGCCTACGTCGCGTTTACGAGTATTTTGCGTACGACATTCGAACGCAAATAATTTTCGGGGGCGATTCCCATAACTTGTCCATTGACCATTATAACGCGCCTTCACCGGGTTGATGGACATCTTTAGTACCTAGTCCGCACTCGTACCGTATCTCGTTTATTTCGGATGATAGCTTTAGCTCTTTTTTTCGGGAATTTCACGTAATCTTTTATGGGTAAAAAATCAGCAAGAAAATAATAAAATTTCAGTTGAGGCATAATAAAAATATTTACCTGAACGTGAATAATTTGCTAAAATAAGCGGCAATAGCGAACGAAATTTTCAAGATTGTGGGAGATGTGTTGCGATTTTTTTGTTTGTTTTTTTTTTTAAATATCATGGGAAATTTTTAAATCCGCGTAAGCTTTTTATACCCCAGATGAAAAGAATTTTAAATTCAATTCCAGAAATTAATAATTTAAAACAAAGACTCCAAAAAAAGATTCAGGAAAACTAATCAAGAAAACTCCAATACAAAATTCCTTTATTATCCTGTTCGGGTTAACAGTATTTAAAATCAGTAATACAACTTAAACTAAATGCGCATACCACTGAAGACGAATTATTTAAAAACAGCTACCTACAGTCTGGGCGGAATTTTAGCATTTTTTGGCATAAATTCTGAGTAGCGTTTAAAAAGGGGGTTGCGACAAAATAATCAAATTTGAAATTTAACACTGGTTGTGTCGATGCAACCACCCTGAATAATTAATATTACAAATAGCCTTCTGGTTAATTTTAAAGGGTGCCACCATCTACACAACCAGAGTTACATTTCAACATTGACCACGTTTCCAACTGTGACCCAAAAATGAAATTGTTGTTTCACGGTTTGCGGTAGCTTATACATTTCATTCGCTCTCCGACTTTAACCGTTTACTGCCCTTTCTCTCTAAAAAAATTTAGTTTCGCCCAGACTGTTGTCGGATTTTTTATTTATTTTACTTTTCAATGTCAATAAAAATATAGATATAAAAAAAAGTTTAAACCGGTATTAAGGCGATTGTTTATAAAGCCAGATCAAGTAAAGAAAAGCCGATATATCATCAAACCTAAAACATATGTCGAAAATCGTAAAAACGACATGTTATACCGCCTAATAGGTTGAATATTACAAAATCCTGAAATCAATTTTTAGGGGATTATACAATATCTACACGAAGCACAAAGAAGTAGATGCAAGTTTTATATCTGATTAGACCTAAAAAATTTGTCGGAATTTGTAAAAACTTGAACAACTAACCACCTCTCAACATCCTGTGGCTTGAATATCGATAAATTCTTAAATCACATTTTTAATGATTATACCCAGTGCGACAAATAAGTTTCGAGACTGGTCATGGAAAACATCATTAAAGAAAAAATTTAAATATTTTGAATTTTTTTTATTTAAAATATTCTCCTCCAGTTTCAATACACTTGTTACAGCGATTCAACAGTGATTCAAATGCGTGTTGTAGCTCATTTTGTGGAATTGCCACTAGTGCTCATGTTGAAGCTGTTTTGATGGTCGAAATGTCATTAAAAAAACATCCTTTTAGCTTCAATTTCAATTTCGGGAATAGAGAGAAATCGCATGTGGCCAAATCAGGTGAATACGATGGATGATTCAACACACAGACTTGATTCTGAGCCAAAAATTGACGAACAATGAGTGAGGTGTGACTCGGTGCATTATCCAGTTCTCTGGATCACGGTATTAGGGTCGAATACGATGGATTCAGGCCATCACACGCTTCAAAACTTCGAGATAAAATGCGCCAATAATTGTTTGGCAGTTGGAACGAATTCCCTGTGGACATTCCTTTGCTATCGAAGAATGTAATGAGCATTGTTTGAGCAACATTTTAATATTTCAACATCGATAAAAAAGTTGTTTCGTGAGAACTGTCATAACTTTGCTATCTATCAACCGATTTAAACAAAATTGGTATTGCCGGGAAGAGGAGTGTCACAGCTTTCAAACGACGGTCTGTACACATAGATCGTCCTACTAGTTACTCAGATATGGTTCGAGTCTCGGAACTTATTTTTCGCACTGTGTATATAGAATCCTTAGGTAGGTAGGTACGCGTGGCTGCCGGTGATAGCACGGACACACTTAGACCTAAAGAGGTCCGTTGTGTTACCACAGGATCATCGAATCCGGTCCTAGTCGTCAAAACATTTAGAGCTTGCAATGACGCGTTGGATTCTCGCGACCTCCGTTGCGGCAAGGTCACTAAGGCTGTTGAAGAAGTAAACTCCAAGATGAGCTTTCCTTCTAGCGGATTGATCTGGACAGGTACAGAGAAGATGAAGGACTGTCACCTCCTCCTCTTCATCCAGGCAGCTTCTACAGAAGTCGTTTGAAAAGGGGCCGAGCCTTTTAGAATGTCAACCTATAAGACAGTGTCCGGTCAGGATACCAACAGTGGTGCTGATAGTCGCCCTTTTGAGCAAAGTCACCCTTTTAGACCGTTTTGGATCCAGCTTTGGCCAGATCTGTCTCGTAGTGTGACATATAATACCGTCTGCCCATCTTGAGTTGGTTTGGTCTCAACTGAATCCAATCTTAGTAGCAGTTTCCATGTAGGGAGAGGCACACCCAGATTCCGAAGTTCCGGCACAATCTGAAGAATAGAACATCTCCGACCGAGTTTGTCAGCCACAGTTGTTCCCTGGAATTTCTCTGTGTCCTGGTACCCAGCACTGAAGAATATTGAACTGTTCTGTCATAGAGTCCTTAGAAACAACAAAACATTATGCGAAAAAGAGCTCGAAGTAATACTACTTCTACTTCATATAATTCATTCGATATCTAATCAGACCTAATAGATATAACGAAATTCGTAAAAATGTAAACAAATCTCTTTTTCACGCACAATTTTTTCCTCACCTCCGTATGCCAACTTCAAATCTGATTTTTTTTCTTTGCAGTACTTTTGTAGTATATTTAAGTTTGAACCTTCTAGTATAAGCCGTCCTTGAGATACAAGAAACGCTCCCAATCTTGATTGAGTTTTTAGGTGTATAGGGGTTGTAGACATTTTCACGAATTACGTCACATCTCTCAGGTTTTATTAAACATCGAACTTTTTACATAAACGCATAAAAATTAATTTCAAGTTATTTCGGTATTCAAGTATGTACCACATGCTTTGCGAATGTCCTGGTCTGGCTCTGAGAAGGGAACGTACGTTGGGTGCGTGCTTCGCTTTTGGAGAAATTCGCAAACATAAAGCTAGACAAGCTGCTGCAGTTTGTCAGGGTGGCTTACCCAGGGCCGTCCTAAGATATTTGGCGCCCGTAGGCTCCTAAATATAATGCACCCCTCGTCATAAGAAAATACAATTCTAATGGCTAATGGAAACGGCAAATACAAAATATAAAAATTGAAGGACAAAAAAAAGTCTATTTATTACCATTAATTATAATAAGCAAAAACATAAAATTCATCAAAGATGCGTGGAAAATTGCATGAAGATCGATGCAGCAGTTTTTGAGTTATGATACGCACGGACTTCAAAAACCTAATTTTGAGATAAGTGGGATTTGTTGTAATTTTTTATGAATGGACTTTCTTAGACGACCTGGTTTAATGTCATTGAATTGATATATGCCACACGTTATCAGTTTAATGATCACAGGGTGTATTATTTAAATGAAAACAAATTGAAATTAAATTATGGTATAAATATTAAGGTACCGTGTTGTAGGTTGTTTCGTCGCACCTATTTCATTGAGAACAGGTTAATTTGTTATTTTTGTAATGAATAAAAATATATAATAACTAAATAACTAATAATAACTAAAAAAAAATTTATTATTAAAATAATAAAGTAATATATTCACGCTTATTTTGGAAAACGGCTGTTACTTTATTATTTTAATAATAAAGTATTGTTATCGATTTTTAAAAAAAAAAAATTTGCTACCCTAAAAATTTTTTTTATACGTTTCTTGACTAATAAGCACCAAAGGAGGGGGGGGGGAATAATAATGCGTCCGAAACGCAAAAAAGCCAAAATTGAGACATTCTAAAATCCATATCTCCTAATCGGTTAACGTCACAAAATTGAAACTTAATGAACATCTGTGGGTATACTAGGAGAATAGATCGGAAACAAATTTTTGAGAAGGGGCAGTGGCGTACGGAGGTGGGGGGTGAAAAACTTTAGATTACGATATCTCACGAACCAATTGCACTAGAAAAACGAAATTCGGTTTCTGTGTTAAGGTTGATAAATAAAGTTTGCTGAAAGTAAAAATTTTTAAGGTGAAGGTGGAGTGTGGAAGTGGAGGGGATAAGAATTTTTCTAAAAAATTACGTCTCATATCTCAAGAACAATGTACGATAGATACTTACCCCTAGCAGGATGAGGGTGTAGAGGGTGAGGCTGGGGGAGGGTGAAAAGGAAAAAGTTCCGATTCTTATATCTCGAGAACCTAAAATGACATGAAGCTGAAACTTGGTATTTAGATAGAACTATAGTAGTAGCATGTTGGAAAAATATAATTTTTTATAGGGGTAGTATGGTACGGGGGTGGGGGATGTTTTTCCTAACTATAGAACGGCTTATGCTAGAAAGTTGAAACTCAGTACGTATATGTAAGTCAACTAGAAAAGTAATTTTGATTAAAAAAAAAATTAAATATCCATTGGCGTACAGATGGGGGCAAAAAAAATGATCAGTGAAAATGGAATGTATATATTTTCACGATTTTCGTCATATCTATTAGGTCTTTTCAAATATTGAATTTATTTTTATTCCACGTATTCTTCATATAAATACCTAGAAAGTGTTTTCAGTATTTTTTGAAATTCGAGATTTTTTTATTCCCGCCGACTATACGATTCACATTCGATTCTAATTCCAGGCACATGTGATTATTAAAAACGTTCGGAAACTGCTTTTTCGACATATACTTTAAAAACGTCTTTCCGGGTATTTGAAACCATATTTTAAGGCAGAAAAATGTCCAAAATTATAATACTGTAAATGTGAGAGATGGACCATCTCAAATTTCGCTTTATTTATTGCTAATTATTTTCTGAAAAAAGTTTAAAAACGCGACTATTTCATTGCTGATTTCAACTGTCAAATTTTCGAGAAAGCGAATCGTTCACGCGTTTTCAATAATTTAAAATTGGGTAAATCGTAGTTCACTGTCCCTCCGGCGGGTTCCAGAATAAGGGTGAACATAAATAAAAATTGCCGCCCTCAAAAGGTTTGCGCCCCGGGGCTATAGCCTATTTAGCCCTGTGGTTAAGGTGGCCCTGGCTTTTGGGATATTATTGGGCACACGTGAATTTCCTTTTCCCGTACACGTAGGATCACAACCCATTGGCGGTCTATATGCTTGGCTGCCCCAGCGGCCATCCACCATACCTAACCTCGGTATTCAAATCCTAAGTAACTCAAACTCTTAGTAACATAACGATATTTTCAAATAACCTTCTTGTATCGAAACAATCATTGCTATATTTCGAATTTAATAGTGTCCTTAATGAGGACTAGGAAATTTTAATTTGTGTTTAAAAGGTATTAGAACGTCTACACTTAGGTATGTGGCACCTCGGCATTTTCCGCTTCCCAGAAAGTGTCCCGAAAAATAATAAATTTGCACCCAGGGTAGGTATTTCGTATGATACTCGTATGTACTGGAACTGCTGATATTGTTAAACTACCAATCGCGGAAATCCCGGTTCATCAAGTAAGTATGAATTATCCACTGGCTTCATTATGTGATGAGTACTAAAGTGTTTAAATATGTGGGTTTAAGGAACTAACTCTTAGAACTAATATAGTCAAAGACATTTCAAACTTTTCCGAAAAAGGGGTTTCAGAGTTCCTTTTTTCAAGAAGGAATATTGAAAGAGTTATAATCGAAAAAGGCAATATTAAAATACGAGTACATTCTCTGCGGCTGTGTTACAATGGTCAGATCCAAAAGATGCAGATTGTTTGGAAATTTATTCTATTTAATTGGTCCTGTCGAAGAATCACACGATTCATTTAAAATCGTATCCTTCCTTAAGACGATAGTGGTGTTGAGGGAGTTCTTACCATTCAGGTACTAGAATCGATTTAATTTATTAAAGACGAGCTAAGTGCATCTCTTCACCACAAGTGAATCAACTGGTTGCTCCTATCCACAGTAAGTGCTTAGAATTATCTTATTAAAGCTACGTCTGATTCCTTAATCGTGTTCACCAAATGAACATCTTCTAATATCATCGTAAAAATTTTTTTGTTCTACACACGAGCACAAATGATGTCTACTACGTCTTTAAGAATCAACGATTTCTTTCCTTTAATTCAAAAAAAGGAAAACGTTCAGCATTTCTAAGCTACTTGAACTAATCATTTTTATTAACCCTCTTCCACACAAGGGAATATGAAATAAACTTCACCTTTAATACACCAATTGCTACAATCCTTCGCAAGTAAGACATTTTTTTTGTTATACTTCCGTTCGACCCAAAATAATTCATTACGAACCTAATGATTATTACAGCAAGGAAAATTATTCTGCGTCCATTAGAAATCCTTCTTGATATACCACATCATAGTACCGAAATCATCTAAGGGGGAGTGATTCGGTTATTACTGCCAATTGCTCCCCAAGAAATAGATCAAATGCTTGAATAATTGCCCTAAATAAATGCCTTGTGCGTATGACGGGGGTGTGGGGCATCTATAGAAAACGAATCATCTTGTAAAGTGCTTAAAGGTAAAAGTATTCGAGTCCAAGACTAATTAATGATCGTACCCCGCATCTAACCAACTGACCGGATATATTTATGAAAAACCATTCAAATCAAAAAGAAGAAGAAAAAACTGAATATGTAATATTTCTCGTTTGCGGGTTTTCGTAAACAGCTAAAATACCACTGTAAACTCGTAAATAACGCAACTGTCCAGTTAGTGTAATTTCCGAATGAAAAATATGAGACATGTCACATGTGAACCCCCAAGGTAACCATTTAACTCCTTCGCTCTTTCAACAAATTTTATGTTCGAATTATGCTAATGTTGTATTGCCCTGTCAAATTGATGTCTGTCAAAATATTAAAAACGGATATTGTTGTTTTGTATGCGAGACTATTTATTGGTGTGTGCATGAAGTGACCATTCTTCGATTATTGACCATTTATGTCATATTTGGATTAAATTATGGCGCAGTGTCATGCTGGCATAATTTCATTTTCATTCTTACATTCGTTTTGAATAGAATTGGTCAAGCATGCAGTGGACACACCTGTCTTTGTTCTGTTGTTAAAACGAAATATCTTGTGTATGATTAAAAAAAAATAGTATAATTATATATAAATTGTCGGAAGACTTTGTTTATTGTTTGAAAGTTAAGGAGAGCCGATTGGGTCGCGTTGGAGCAACTCAATTAACTCTCTCGTCACACTGCACGCTGGTAACCCTAATTAATTTATGCTTCCGCGATTAGTTGTTAATTTCGTTGTCATGTAGTTTGCAAGGCATCTGCAAAATATAAGACGAAAAACAACGCTGCAAAGTAGTCGAAGGGAGTATAATCCAATGACGACATTGCTTCAGCTATCAGCGAATAATCCGTGAACCTTGTTGCCGTTGTTGAACTTATTAATGGGATCATAAACCATTGGTAACCAGATTGGCACTTAAGACGATCTTCAGCCAACATTATGTTCAATCCATTCTTGGTATCATTTATTTTGTTAATTCTTTTAAATACAACGGCCCAGAGTAAAACAACGAGATCGAGAGCGAGACAAGTGATCAGTTCAATTTGATGGCTGGCCAGAAGCATCGTCTCAGAAGCGTCTTTCGGCGGGCGAAGACGCGCTTTAATATGATCGTGTAAAAGTGTTAAGAAGGTCAAAATGCCTCAATGCGATTAAAGACAAGGAAGCGATCGCATCCTTTTCGAGTACTGTAAATTTTCTTCTCATTACGGTCCAGCTTAAGTTCACTATGTTATCAATAAGTTATTGAATTGGAAGGTATTCCTACTTTTATGTAGTGTATTACGATCGTTGATTTAGTCGCGCAGCTTCAGCATATCGGCGAATAACAAGACGACGACGAAGAAGAATGCTGCGCGCGGTGGTGATCTCGTATGGGCACCTCGACTATTCGCCAGCGTTAATATTCGACTTCATGGGGCAAAGTATGGCGACAAGTTAGTACCCTACAGTAAAACTGATCTTGCATGGTAGCCTATATCTTTGGTCAGTTTTTATGAGGGTTTGATAAAGCGACGAAAATAATTTATTACATTTTCTAGTTTATGAGATGTCATGCTGATCGTGGCGTTAGCATGGATGCACTCGTATATAGTAGAAGCGTTCGTCTTATACGTTTCATACAATCCACAGAAGGATTATTATGTGCGTTTCGGACAGAAAGTTTTTTGCATAAAATGTGATACCGATGAGTTATTTTATGACATCATGTAGTCTATAAAGTCTTAATCATAGACAGGATCGTCGGCCTGGGTAAGGCAATTTAACGATTTTTATATGCTCTTTTAGCGATCGCAAGAAGTTGCACGGTCTGCAACCGTGAATGATTAAATATTTTTATTATATTGAATTTTCACATTAACAGCATTATGTGTTGCAATAATTGCAATAACTTGGGTGGTTCTTTATATCCGTAATATATTCTCGAAATGAATTAAATACCATCGATCTACATATAAATATAGTATCCTGGGAGGAATAACTTGTTGCTAACATGGAAACAGCCCCACGTTGGGCGCCAGCTTTAACTCGATAAAATTAAAGTTATTGAAATAGAATTCATTTTCAAAAACCTAAAAACAGGGTTAAGAAAATCTGCCAACAATTATTACTTTCATCAAAGTCCCTGAGGTGTAATTTTTTTTATTGCGGCTATTTCTGTATTTAGAAAATTTTAACAAATGATATTTTGGTCACTACTCACATAAGCAAAACTTATGTGTAACAGTTGCAGTGCTCTGATCATTTCGCGATATGTTTTTTAATCTTTAAATATTTTTAAATACATAACAATCATATAAATATGAAATAAAAATTAAAATAGTAGGGAAAAGTGGGGCAAAGTAAGCCTCTTAAGGTTAGTACCGAGATTATGTTGTGGTGGTGCAGTTGACGTTTATTTGGTTGATTTTAAAATTAGAAATTTACTGTAAAATTAATCAATAAATTATTCAAAGTGCTTGATTTCTATATTATTGAATGATCAAGTACTCGGGACTTGTTAATGAAAAATAAAAAAATAAAATATGGAATGTGGAAAGTTAGTTTAATAAAAACGGTTAAATGAATAAGATCTATTAAGATCAATTATAATCAAAATAAATCTTAGAATCATAAATAATTAAATGAATAATTAATTCATACATATAATTATTAAATAAATAATTTAAATAAGATTGTTAATTTTTAAAAGTGAATAATTATATTATATTATATTATGAGAATTTGATAAACTAATAAATTAGTAAATCATTATAAAACTACAATTATAAAATTAAAGAAATTAAATGTTTAGTGAATTGATATTAACAAATATTTTCAATTAAATAACACTGTAAAATGCGTAATAGTTATATAATCCTTTTCTCGCAAAATCGATAGCTTAGGATTTTAACTTAGAAATATATTCCTGAAGTTAAATTATTGCTGCTGATAAAAAAGATATCTACTCCTTTCTATATATACTTCAAAGTGCCCACTTTGCCCCACTATCGGGGTAAAGTGAGCCCTTCCAAGGGGTATAGTAATTTTACCCATAACTGGAGCGAAAGAATATGGCAATAGATCAATTAAGACAAACAATATGATTTTAATAAATTCAAACGAAATTAAGTGTGTTGAGAGCATACTCTGCTTTGAAGAGTAGCCCTGGGAACACCAAAATATTTACTGGCTTTCTTTAGGTTAATTTTTTTCAGAAACAGAAGCTGTTGCATTTTTCATCGCAACTTCAGTCCTCGATTATTACATTGATTTTTTGTTGTATGTTCTAGCCATGCTAAAATTATTATTTTTAATTGTCAAACAAAATTATATTGGTATGGAGTAAAATCTGCTAAAATTTATATATTTTTTAAATAATCATCAAAGCTTACTTTTATAGTTTCACAATCCGTACGCCGATCTCAAGGATACTGTTCTAAACAATGTTCACTCGCTAACAATTCTTTTTAATGCAATTATTAAACACTGATATTTACATCAGACGGTACCAAAATCGTAATATGAGAAAAATT
The DNA here is from genome assembly GCA_951812415.1 of Beris morrisii. Lineage (NCBI taxonomy): Eukaryota > Metazoa > Arthropoda > Insecta > Diptera > Stratiomyidae > Beris > Beris morrisii. The sequence continues at coordinate 26,976,614 of OX638311.1, forward strand.
CAAGGAACTGTAATAAAAGTGGATTTTGTTTATAGTGCATTGTGGTCAATTTATGAGGCTTTATCGTATAATTTATTTTGCTAAGAGATGGCGCTATTGCAAACAAGAAATTTTAAAGGGGCTCACTTTACCTTGCTGTGAGAAAATTTCAGTTCATTCGTCCGAATCCATTATGAGAAGCTATATTTAGTGAAGAGTTTTTAAATACCTAAAATTTGCATGTGAAATTTCAGGTGAAAATTTTTTGTTGAGAATACTTCATTTCTGTTTAATGTTACTAATATTTTAATAATAAGAGGAAAAATCTTTTTTCTATTTCTTACTTTATTATTTTTTAATAAAAATAAGAATAAATTGTGATTGAACTGAAATTTAAAAAAAAAATTCCTACCCTGAAATTTTGTATTTTCACGCTTTAGTAGACCACAAAAAAGAAAAAAAAGTTTGGATTAGAAAATCTTTTATACTAATAATACCAGAGAGATGAAATTTGGTTTATGAGTATAACATGTGAAGCTTACTAAATGTAAATCATTTGAATCGGGTGGTGGATCTCGAAAGAGGGAAGATTGCAATTTTTCCGTACCAGATTTGATCTTCAAATTTTTACTGGGGTTAATCCTCGTAAACTACTAGGACGCTTTAGGACTGTGGGTGGGAGAAAGCAAAAACTTTTGATTTTTATTTTTCGGGATATATTATAGATGCTAAGTATTTAAGGCTAAAGTTTATGGCTATGTAGAGCCACCATAGGCACATCCTACAAAAATCATTTTTTTTTTAATAAAGAAAGCACATTTTTGTAATAGGGGAACCACAACTACAGTTTTTTCCATCTCAGGAATGGCTTATTCTAAAAAACTTGGTATGTATGTCTAGATGAACTACAGAAGAAATTTATGCAAAAAAATATTCAGATGTCCTTTGACGTACGGCGGTGGTACTAATTTTACTTCCACGAGCTCCTTATATAAACGCCTAAAACATGCATTCCAAATTTTTGGAAATTTTGATATTTTTCCTATTTTTTGATAGTAGATCTCTGTTTCAAATAAATTTTGGTTGGTGTCTTGGCTTAGCGTGACTTGTTTTAAAACAGTTGACGCAATCAGGGAGAGAGTTAAATTAAGATTGTTTATTAAATAAAAAGGACAATATTTTAATGTTTCAGCAGTAATTATGGCGAAATAATTTTTTTAATGATATTTCATGCAAACTAGGTGAAGTTTGCATCATTAAAATTCCACTTTGACTTTTGAATCATGGAGTTATTGGCATAGTCTTTTTCTAGACTTGAATAATAGCAATGCATCTTCGTGAATTTGACATAGATGTAGACATAGACTAACTAACAATTTCTGAGATTCAATTTAGTTTCAATATAATTTAAGCTTAAATTTGTATACAGAGAATTTCTGTAAAATAAAAACAATTAGTCCCTACAACTTTTGTAGCTAGCTCTTTTAGTATTTTTGTATCGCGGTTATGAAAATTTATACACTTTTCATACTTGTAGGTATAAACGTTTAATCAAAGTAAATTTATCTTTATTTGTGTAAATAATTTTGTAGTATAATGTTAATAATTTATATTTACTTAGAACGTCAGGAAGTATTTTTATTTCCATTTGACTATGGAAATGCGTCCCCAAGGCTTTGTCATCAGACCAGACTTTTTCAGCATTGAACTTTTGATTTGAATTTTATTCAAGATTGGTGTAGGCAAAAGCGAGTTGAACTCAACGCCTCAAAAACCCAAGCCGGTCATCTGTCTACTAAATGCGAATACTTTACTCATATGTGATGGCAGTACCTTCAGATATATAGCGAAAGAGTCTTTTAGGCATAACTAGGAATCAATATATCTTCAGTATAGCCTAGGATACATATAAACATTTTGGAATTCTTCTGAGATGTAAAGTTTTTTTCAGTTCCTATATGATCCCTTCTGGAACATAAGATAGGTGATAAGCCCATGGTGGGATTCTCCATCCACTACAGATTCACTCACGATAACTGAAACGATGAATAAAGTCGCCTTATTCCAGATCATTACATTTTTATCGTGACACTCAAATTGAGGCTCAAGCGCATAAGTTTAAGGTTTTAGAGGCGTCCTTAGAGGTAACCCCTGTATTCCTATATAAATAGTTACAAATATAAAAGGAGAAAATGCTTAATTTCCCAATCAAATGGGGCTCAACTCTTTTGCAATAATATAAAGATTTTTCTTCTTTCTGCCAGCTTCCACAAATCCAGCTCGACGGACCAAAAAATGCAAATATATCTTCACATTCTTCTTTGATTTAATTCTGTTTTCTATTTGTACAGATTTCAACAATGGGCCTTCAGCATATTTCTGATCAACTTTCGTATATCCCTGCTGACCTTTGATTCAAAATATGTGCAAGACCCCATTCTCCAGTACATTTTCCTAGTTCTACCGCTAAACAGTAAAAACCTGAAAAAAGTTAATTTTACAAATTATTTTATTGAATGAAATATTAAAACAGCATGTCCCTCCCTATTCATAATCCTTATGCCGATACTACCAACATTTATATGACAATGCAAAATTAAATGAGATAATTTATCGCAGGTAATTCATTAATTGACGCCTCATATATGTGAAATTGGATTTTATTTATGTTCGATGAATCTATATGAAAAAAAAACACCCTGACTACATGTTCTACTCTGCAGTATGCTTTCATACTTTCGATTCCGTATCTCATATGCCATACAAATTACAACCCCCAACCATACACACTTTACTGGTCATTGTCTGTCCAGCTGAGGCCATTATTATCCGATGTTCGGTATGAAATGTACGAATTTATTGGTAACTGTCAGTTTTGCAATTTTAATAAAACTTCATAGCATACCAATTCGTTATATTTACTTTTAAATGGATTGTATGCTGTCTGCGTCGCTTCTGGATCGAAGGGTCATAGGATTGTTGGCAGGCAGTATGAAATGGAAATTTTTAGGGGATGATAATTTTTAAGGAGGTTCATACACAGAATTCGGAACAGTTGGGTTCACCATTTTTTGGCTTTATTTAATTTGACTTAATTTTAGCGTATAACAAATTATGTTAATATCACAACTAGATCCATTGAAACATGTAAAACTCACAGAATTATAATTTTACTTTATTACTTATTTTTAAACAATAAATTTTGATAAATTTCAAAAAAATGCCTTCTCAAATTTTCTATTTGCACCTTTTAGCACATTGTAACGCATCTCAAGCTTAACCGCGTTCGGAACTTTGATCCAAAAAATTATGAAGTTGAGCCCAGACTGTTGGTGAATTTTACTTAATTACTTTTTAAAAATAAAGTATTGTGATTGACCTTCAATTTCAAAAAAATTTGCTGCACTGAAATAAAAATCTTTGGATTACAATATCTTCCGAACCAATTGGACCAGGAAGATATGATTTGGTTTATGTATAATGAATTAAAAGTGGAGTCTATTGAACGGAAAATTTTTGAGGGGAACGGAGGTGCACGGATATGGGGGCATAGTAATTTTAATATCTCAAGAACCGTACCAGATACTATCTCATACTTTTTATAGGAGTTAGGCCCAGAAGACCTCTCGCAAAGAAAAAAAATTATGCGTGTGCTAAAAATGTGGGGTGCTAGATAATAGTAAGGAGTATAGAGAGTAGATGCCGCCCAATGTTTTTCAGGACTTGTTTTATACTTTTTAGTCCGTTTTGAAAACTTGTTTCAAAAAAATATATATTTAAATATTGAATAGTTTAGACTGTAGGAGAGACTTTAGACTTATGTTATTAAAAGGAGAAACATATTCTTATATCACGATTTACTCGGTTTGAAAAGTGAATCCACTTTTTTACATCCGAAAATTTTTTCAATGTACTCTACCTTAAATGGCCAGTTTTAACTACTCCCAAAAGAATTGATGAGAGCAAGTTACAAAAATTGTAATATAATAAATTTTTGTACACTCTGAAATCCATTAAAGCTTTGTTTAATGAAATAATTCATTGAATTTCCTGTATTTAAAATGTTTCGACCGTAAATCAAAAAAAGCACAAATTTTTATAACATTTTCATAATTTTGTTCTCGTTTTTAATGGTTATTTTCGTTTTAAATATATCTTAAATTTTTGCCTTATTCGCAAAATTTTCATGCTTCTTTGTAATAGTTTATCAAGTTTTTTTTTTCAAAGCTGAAAAACGTGTACAAGAAATATTTCTGTGTAAAATGAACTTATCGTAGAGTTTATCATATTTTTTTTAATACAAAAACATCTGAAAGAAAAACGTTAAAAACATACAAATGGCGGATAACTAAAAAAGTGTATGGTGATGAAAAAACCTCTGGATGGATTTGGTTCATAGCCTAAAACTACAATTGAAAAGTATATTCACATCATCGCGGAATTTTACTATTGACCTGTGTAATCAATCCAAGCGTTTGCAATTTTCAAATCACGACCAGACGTTCCAGATCACTATGTAACAAGAGTTTCAATAAACTTTTCCCTCCATTTCGAATAAAATTTAAATTCGAATTAAAGTAAGGCACAATCTCCAATTAAATCCATGTGCCAAAGAAAAAAATTAAAACGCTTCGCCAAAGCAGATACAACCAATCTAAGTACTTCGTTTATTGTATTTTAATTTAATTGATACGGAGAAAAAAAAATCGCTAAAGTTTTAACAGAAAAAAGACAACTCGCAATCACAAAAGCGAATTCGAAATCTCGGAATAATACAATATGTTAAGTAAAAAGATAAAAATTGTTCGAAAAATCACACAAAACGATCGCAACGAATCGAGAAGACATTCGGATTCGAAGCGACATAATGTTCATGTTTTTAAAAAGCGAGACATCTTGGCGATCGATCTTGTCCATTGGGTTTCTTTCATACCGCCAGCTTTAGTGAGACAAAGGTAACAAAATCGCTGCGCTAAATTTCCTTACGTTTTTTTCACCTGGCAAATGTGTCTATAGATATTCAAATTCAAGTCTTGTTTGAAATTTTATTTAATTTTTCTTTGCATTTTTTGTATTATTATTTTTACAATTTCAACAACACTGCACTTTTAAACGATCGATTGAATCATTTATGCGATTAATTTAGATATAAACTGTCGAGAATTTCAAGACCTCTGCGGTGGGTATATTCCAGAGGAGCAAAAAAAAAATTGCAAATTGCCACGATCAATCGAGGATCAATCATTTTCTTTATGATTGATACAAGTATAAAGGTATACGATACAGGCATATCCACTATGAAACCGTTTTGTCTAGCCCGATCATATCGCAGTATCTTTCTTGGAGATTTCTACAGAACTGGGTGGTCATGACTTTTTTTTTTATTTATTTTATGTTGATTTTTAATTACTAACCGGGAATATTAATTGACATCATATGCATGTTATTCGAATTCTCCGCTTTGTAAACTACTGTAGAGTGTAGACGTTGGAGAAATATTTTTATCAAATTTCACTTTGAACAGTCTGTTGATGTATAGTTTTTTGATTTTTGTTTCTTTCTTGTTAAATTGTTATATGTATATGCACTATTCGAAAACAGTATTAACTATGCCGAATGGGAGTTACATGTCACCAACCTCGCTTCACTATGAGTCCGTTGAAAGTATCTATACAGTCTCGAAAGAAAGATAGATCTAAAGGTATCAACTGCAGATACATAATTAATTACAGCGTTTTAATTTCTGTAATTAGTCACGACTTGCTTTTGTATACCTACTTGTTTTGTATACTATTATTTTCGAACATAGTACCGACCATTGGCTTAGGTAATTTATTTCATTCGGCAATCGTTAATTGTTTCATCGGTCTTTTGACTTTCTTTCTGCGCCAGTAGCTCAATGCCATAACTTACAGAATATTTTCGGAAATTGAAATTTTCTGGAAGCTATTTCATCGGACTAATACACATCTTTTTGTATATTGTATAGATTTTGGGTCTAGTCTTGGATAAGGAATTATTATACAATGGCTCAGAGTCTAATAATCTTCTAAGCCTTAAAGATTATTAAGTGTTGCTGTTACTCCCCCAAAACTCTATGCTTTTTTTTGTGGAGATGTGACTAAAAATGGCTTCATTAAATGGCATTTTATCACTTGATTAGTTTTGGATAATCAATGAAAGAAGTATGTGGTCAGTAATAGCTTGAATGAATGAATTGTATTTTTTACTAAACATTAAAAATTATTAAAAGATGAACTAGAAAAATGGATTAATTCCTCAATAATCTTCATTAACACAAATAAGAAATAAAACGAAATATTTACTGTTCGAATTAGAAAATTTTCAAAATTTAGATGTTTCGGACCGACCACTAACTATAACCCCCGACTTTTGGAAGATCGTTCGGTTTAAATTTTAATATTAATTCAAGATCGTACACATTTTGTTCACCATCCATTTACTAGCTGTAGGCACAGTGTGTAATGTTGCACCGCAGTGTACATCCATGCATAGAAAATACTTCACTCGAGATGAATAAATTCAGTTATCATCTCTCAATAGACAGAAATCGACCGAGAGAGAGAGCGGAAGAAGATATGCTGGAAAGATTTGGGGCGTTGATCAAAGAATTGAAGTATAAAGAGAGAGAGAGACTAAAAAATAGTGATTTTTTTATATTAAATAAAAATTAGGTAAGTATCTAAGGCAACGTAAATTAAATTGGTTGGCTGCATATGCTAAGGAAACAATTGTTTAAAGATAGGAACTTTGGTACGACTGATACAAAACAAGTTGCGCTCATGTGCGGTGTGAGGTTCAAGTTTGGTTGTAAACTAGTTGTGTGCGAAACCAGCTTGCAACTCTTGTTGCAAACCAGTCGCTTCGTGTGCAGAGGGCCTTAGGCAGTCTGAGACAATTTTCACACCGCTTGAATCAAAAAAATTCTGAAATCATTTTTAGGCGTTTTTATAAATAGCCTGCAGAAATGCAAAACAATCTTGTTTCTTATCCCATCGTAGATAGATTGAAGAATCTATGAACACATACTCAACGTCTTCCCCGATCTTTGGGGTTTGAATGTATAAAACTTATCAAATCGTTTTTATGCTTTTATAGAAGTGGTACCTACACTGAAAGAAAATACCTTTTTTATTAAAATAATAAAGTAAAAAAGCATCAAGTGCTATTTTTTTTATTATATTTGCAAACTAAATGGTTGAAATCGGGATAGTACGTAAAAATTACTTTCAGTGCCATTTTACATGGTATTAAAAGTATGGCAGCAGTTCCCATGGAACATACAGTGAATATCAAGGTAAAATTGATATTTATCATTCGTTACATATACAAAAAATTGCAAAATTTAATTTTGTAATATTTCAATTTCTGATAATAAAAAAAGCCACTAAGATTATTACTTAATAGCAAATTTTGCATTCTCCACTTGGATTTACTATTATATTGACTTATAAAATAAATAGTTTGAAATAGGATATTTTGCCATGTACATTGTACACGGTGCAAGCTAACATAGTAAAGAATGTAAAGTGAAAAGGCAAAATGAGCAATTGGCATTGCTATAGTGTCGATGAGTAATAGGCAATATAACTAACAGAAAACCTTTTTTAAAATGGGAATATATGATATGATGATAGCGTCGTCTTCTACTTAAAACTTTAATTAGACGCAATTTAAAACATACAAAATAAGAAAAAAATATTGCAAATTCCCATTTTTTCCAACATATTATATTTAATTGTGGACAGTTTGGAATTTAGGTATTATTGGGATTATAGCAGATGATGTGTAATAATTAAATATGTGCACTTACTTTTAAAGAAACAAAAATATATTTCGAGGATTTCGTGTTGGGGTTTCACACCAGAAACCCTACTGACGCCGGAAAACAACCAACATATAATCAAATTTGCTTCTATGGTAGCTTACCATGAAAAAATTCCATTCTTAAAATTAGCGGAAAAATAAAATTGCTGTTGTAAGGTTTCGAAGTCGCGCTCTTAGCGTTTAGCTCTATATATCCTGGCTTACAACCAAAAATTCCACCAAATTGGTTGAAATATTAGATGATCTTCAAGCGCCACCTCCTTTAGTATAGGGTTGCGATGGCGGGAAATTATATAAAGTTTAAAATTCGTAATCGTAAATTTGATTTCGAGTGCGCTATATAGAAATTATGCTCAGCAATTCCACCAGCTGTAAGGGTGTTTCGGATAGTAGGCATGCTACACCCTCTGACGAGTCTATGCCCTCCGATGACGAAACAGCTCCTTCGGACCTAGTCCAATACAATCTTATAAAGACTGGCGTATTCCAGTGAAATGTTTTCCAACTGTCATGTCCTCAAGGACAGCGATTAATCAGCAGTCGAGGATTTCGTGTTGGGGTTTCACACCAGAAACCCTACTGACGCCGGAAAACAACCAATATTTTATCAAATTTGTTTTTATGGTAGCTTACCATGAAAAAATTCCATTCTTAATATATTTAATTTTTGTTATATATATAACAAAATTAAAAATTAGTAGCAGAAGGATGCGGTCTTTGGATCGAGACGATTGGACGCGACGACTTTAGGAGGCTAGGGCCCGATTTAGGCTGTCGCGCCATTGATGATATTTTATTGACTGAAAAGCTATTAAAAAATAAGTATATGAGATTTCTTCCGAACCAAGGCACACTACTTAAAATTCTTCCGTAATTTACTGAGGCCAGCAATAATTGTGTTGATGTTGTATACTGGTATGATCCTTCCACTTGCCACAAGGTATTGTATTTAATGTGTCTAAAAGGACAAAGTTAGATGCTTCTTGGCTCGTAGTGATTTTATCTGATTCGGTATATGGTACATCCTCTAATGTTGATGACGTAGGAAATGAAATTAAAGATCTACAATTTTAAATCTAAATAATAAAATCAAGAATATAAATGAAAATAGGTATAATGAAACATCAAATCGAATACCCCATTGCTTAAGATTTCCGACTGATAGCGCTTCCATAATATTTACAAAAAAGTAATGCCAAAAAACCGATTTAAAATAATTTGAAGCCTATTTATTAGCTATAGAAACTTCATTACATTATAAAAAAAATTTAAATTTGACCGATACAAACACTCAAGTGTGTCAAGTTATATGCTCCTGCCGCTCAAGTGAAGGAAGCAGGAAAACGTGCAAAATCTAGATAAAACAACTGTGCATAGTTATCTCATATTTTATATGCTAGCTCCAGCATACCTAAGCGTGCGTAGCCATCGAACTTACCTTCAAAAATTGGAATTAATTCTTCCAAATTCCATTTTTCTATCTATGATCTAGTCGATCATTTTTTTCACTTCACTTTGTCACTTTTCACAATTTGCTTACACGGACACCCTGAAGAAGAATGATTATCTAGCGCGTATCTTTACCATAATAATGGGAGTATAGTGCCAAAAATTGCAAATTCTGCTATGTTATTTCCACTATTTGTAATGCAATTTGGACTATTTACTAGTTGTTTCAGTTTACCTGCTAGACGATTTACATTATTTGTATAGCTCTTTTTATTAAATAAATGGGATTTTCTCCCTTATACATACATCACTCTTATTTTCCTTTATTACATAGAAACAGTAGGAAGAATTGTTGTAAGAGTTGTCATTTGAACATAGCTATGTGCAATTTTAATTAATTGCCATTCTCATAGCTCCTTTTGCATTTAACGATAGTAATAATTTTTATTGAAAGAAGCCTTTTATGATATGTAACTATTCGTTTTGTACATGGCTAATAAAGCTATTTATTCAAATTCGAATTCAATCAATATTTATTAGTTTTTTCACTTAGTATGTCTACCATCTTATAATTTATCGTTTAGAGAACAGATAATTCAATATCTTAGCAGTTGTTAAACCTAGTTAGCACAGCAAAGCAAAAACATATACGAACATTTTAGTGACATAAATTCAAGGAAAAATTAAAGCTATTTAAATTAGGTTATTATAATAAAAAAAAATACTTTCAATGCTATAATTCATCATTAATTATGCCAACATTCGTTTGCTATTTTATTTAGCAAAGTTAGTAGCTGCCAGTTTTTTCAGTGAATATAGGAGGGAATCTCGATATCTCATTAGGCCTAATTTTGATCATGCCTACTATCCGAAACACCCTTACAGCTTTTGGTATTGCTGAGTATTTCTAGAACCGAAATTCATTTCCACGAATTATAATTTAGTGAAATTTGACATAGCATTTAATGATTAAGGTATAAATATGAAACTATAACATCCAGCAAACAGCACTTTTATTTTTTCTAGTATGAATGAGAATGCAACACCCTCTAATCAGTCAATGCAATCCGATGGCGAAATAGCTCCATCGGACCTAGTCCAACACAGTTTTTAAACTGGCAGCACCGCAAGAAATTTTCCACATTTATTTATTTATTTGTGTATAAAATTACTTATTTTGTATGTAGTTTTAATAGTCTATGCGTAGTAATTTGTCATTGTGTATAAAATTACGCATGTAGTTTTGATACTTCATGCCTAGTAATTTGTTTTTTGTGACATGTATTAACTTGACCGCTTCGTTAATTCACTTATTTCGTGGTTTTGTGTAAGGCGTGATTTAGAATTTAAAAAGAAAATAATGTTTATAAAGTGTGAAGTTTGTAGCTATAAAACAAATAAATTAAATTTATATAATAAAATTGTATAATGTTTTACACCTTATACCCTTTTTGACCTATATCCTGGTTTTTTTCCCAATTATCATGTGTCGATTGATCTCATTTAATTTTTCCAATTGTCGATTGCTGTGTCCTTTACCTTACAAAATACGTCTGGGAATTCATCTGCCGATCATTCGCTTGAAGCTTATTCATTTATATTACCAATAAATTAATAATAATAATAAGCAAACATAAACATATCACATTTTTGTAGTACATATTAGTTTTTCCACACCGTGTGTAATTTTACACACATTTTTAGCGATTGATTTCCACACCTGAGTGTGAATATCCGCATTAATAGCAAAAATCACAGGAGTGCGTAATTAAATTTTAAAATAGTAATTCTAATGCTCTCAGAGTAGGCACTAAATTGCCTACTCTAAAGCTAGTATTACACTGTTTGACCAAGTGGTCAAATTGTAGTAATACGCAATGCGAAATAGCAAATTTAACCGAGCGGATATTGCGAGAATAATTGGAATTCGCTATTTCGCATTGCTTATTACTGCAATTTGACCACATGGTCAAACAGTATAATACTAGCTTTAAGCTAGTATTACACTGTTTGACCATATGGTCAAATTGCAGTAATAAGCAATGCGAAATAGCGAATTCCAATTATTCTTTAAGCTAGTATTACACTGTTTAACCATGTGGTCAAATTGCAGTAATAAGCAATGCGAAATAGCGAATTCAAATTATTCTCGCTATATCCGCTCGGTCAAATTCGCTATTTCGCATTGCTTATTACTGCAATTTGACCACTTGATCAAACAGTGTAATACTAGCTTACGAGTAGTAGAATTGTTTTACTGTGCAGTGATGGTTTTTCACCTGTCTTAATGGCAGTCAGTAGCCAGGACAGCGATCGATCCTAGTCGGGCTTCAACAACCAAAAAATTCGTAAATAGCTTCTATGGTAACTTTACATTGAAAAATTCAATGTGAAAAAAGGGCGTAATTCGAAAATTAAATATTTAAAGTGGCAGCTTCTTAGCAGTCTTTGTATGATATCGGCTGAAACCGTTTTTTAAATTTGACACTCAAGTCTTTTTTTAATTATATGATATCTTATTAAAGGTGAAGCAATAATTATTAACAATTTATAATTTATAATTTTTGCTCTTCTTGCTCCACAGATTTATTTACTTGGATATTGGATTTACTGACAGTATATGCCGCTTAGTATCTAAATTAGATGGGCACCAGAAAGACACTTTCATGTCATCAATATATTTATTTCCATGGAAAGTACATGCGAGTTCGACATATTCTAGGTGGTCCAAAAGGTTCTGTGTGCGGCCCCAGATTTTACAATAATTTATCTGGTCGTTAACATAACCAGATAGAAGCATAGCAGTATAATGTATGTTGTTATTATCTTTAAGGAAAACGACAACAAAATACAAATTCACGATAGGCTGCATGCATTCATGAGGAGCAGACATATTCGAAAGAGTTTTCCTCTAATTTAGATAGAGGGTAGAGGCGAGAAAGGGTTGATTAATTTGAATAATATCAATCATGTATCTGGTGAAATTGTATAGGACTGTGTTATATATAACCCACGAAGCTGGCATGAAACTATGGTGTTCTCCAACTAAAACTACAGAAGGATTTGTCGTCGGCCAAAGAAGTTCGTTCCTGCCTAAGACCCTATACAAATCATCGGCCAGAAATGACCTACAACCGGGTAGTCTGAACAAAGGTCAAAAGAATAATTGTGAGGAAGTTCATACCATACAAAGGACTCTGACGTGCAAGAATTCAACCTTAGGAGTATTATTTGATATCGAAGGTGTCTTTACCAACATATGCTTTCCGGGATTAGTAAGGGCACCATCCACTCGATAGATTTTGTGTTCAAAAACCGAATAATTCATGCAACACTCGGTCTTGAGTTCAGGATGGTGGTCATACTCAAGCTGCACACGGCAGAATCTTACCATTGCTACACTGAAAGAAAAAATGTGATTTTTCCATAGTTGCAGTGACCATAAATTAGTTATTATTAACTATATTAAAATAGTTATGGTTGTCCTTGCCATAGCTTATAATTCACACAAACATACTATGGTTACAATAAACATATTTGATGATTTTAAATTAATAAGGTTGTCCTAACCATGCTTGTTATATGATGTAAAAGTATTTTATGATAACAGCAACTATATTCCATGATCAGTACAACTATAGAAATTTATTGAATATTTGTCACAACTATAATATGGCTTGTATCAATTTCCGCGATGATATTACAAACATACTATGGTTATAGCAATTATTAAACAAATATGACATAAAAAGAAGAAAACCGCAATTTCTTCCACAGTAAAAGGTATCGTTCGTGAGTTAGTTTAGGTATAACTGTATAACTGTATTCAACTGAAGTTGAAATTTTAAAGTTCAAGTGTTAATAATTAAGAAATATGTATATGTATTGAAATTTCTTATTTTATATATTGAAAATATTAAGTATTTTTTCCAGTTATGAAAATGTATTTATATTCAACGTATTATAAATTTTTAGTACAATTTACTCTTGAAGATTTGCAAAATAAAAATTTTCATAAGAAAATTCGCAGTTTTTCCAATTAGGTACTATGATATAATTTATTATTACAAAGTCCTGTAGCTGTACAGAAATGTGGATTTCATTAATTTTCGGCGATCTGGGAAGACATTTTATCCGGTATTTGACGGGACTTGTCTACCACACAGAGACAATAAATAAGAAAGTAAGTTTGTAATGAGAAATGAATCCAATTTTAAAGTGAGTGAGGATCCCCAGGGCCATTTTTTATAATACGATAGTATCTTAGTGTTCATAGCATTATGGATATTGGTTATAAGAACCATACATCATTGTTTGTCTCAACCTGAGCTTTGTTTGAATCAAACATATTAATGTTTCTTAGGATCACAATTATAGTTCTCACAACCATGTTCTGTAATTGTTACAACCATTTATATGATTGACGTAATTAGAATATGTTTATCATAACTCAAGCCATAAGATACTGAATGTTCAACAGAACATAAGTTAAGTTGGTAGAGCCAAAACTATGTTTGCGTTAACCATACAACAAGTTTTCACAATCTTTCATTTGTTTGATTCAATCATAACTTATTTCTTAGAAACATAACTTATAGTTGTAATAATCAAATTACAAATATTTTCATGATTGATATAATCATACTATGTTTAGAGCAACAAGACAGTAAAGTTAGTACAACCATAACATCAGTTATCAGAACTATCTTACATCTTGTAACGTGGTTCACGCATCTATAAATTCAACCATAGTAAGGTTCTCCCAAAATATAGTTACCACAGTCATATTTTCATTTGAGTGTACGGATTCTCGTTAAAGATCAACTGTTGGTAGACTTAGACAAAGGAGGGTAAGAAAGTAGTCACATATGCTGATAACCTAGCGATCCCCGTCACAGAGAGACTCATCTCGGTCCATGAAGTGGTTGCGCCATCTGGTATCCAACTGGGCTGATAGATGTGTCCTTTAGCTAAACCCAACCAAAAATGAGCTGGTACTGTACAAGCTTGGGGTGGGAGTGAATCTCAGCTTATCAAATGACGTTAAGTAGCTGTGAGTCATTCTATTGTAGATAGTGAACTGACCTGCAAACTAACAATAGAAGATAGGACACGGAAATGCACTACTATCTTTTCGGTGCGTAGAACAACTTGAAACTCTCACCTGAGCTGCAGTATTGATTATTCACAAGCGTGGTAAGACCTATTCCGTGCCATAAGAGTACAGAGGACAGCAGTTACCTGAAAATATGTCACCAGAACTCTGGGCAGCGTCTATAGAGACGGGGGTGTATGAAGGTTACAAAAGGACAAAAACCGACCCAGACAGCTGCGCTTGTCACTAAGATTCATTTACTAACGATTGATCTACATATCAAACAGGATTTATGACCATCATCAACTCATTGCCAAAACTTAGGACCAATCCAATTGCCATTCTTTCATTCATGCAAAAAATAGGGTGGGTGAGTGGACCTGTGAGTCTGGACAGGCGGTTAATTGTGATTGTCCCACTTTTACTGTAGAGGAACGCAATGTACTCGAATTGTGAACTCGGTGCTAGGATTCATGTAGCCCTCCGTTAAACTAACCAACTAACTATGTAGAAGGTAAGATCGTGAAATCGCACAGGTGTACTAATTGGAAACGGACTTAAGGGGTTACATACACCTGGGACGGCTAAAACTACGCTATTTCTATACATTTTTTTCGTGCATAAAACTGAAGTTAATTGAACAACTATTAACTTAAAGTATTGCATTTTGTCTATATTATGTGAAAATTTGGTTGGAAAATTTCAAATGGTAAAAAAGTTGCAGTCGTTTTTCTGTGACGTGTTTTTGTTGAGAGCGATTTCGGTACCAGACTTTCCTCCGCCATTTTTTATCGAAATTTTGTTTTCTTTTCTGAAAGTAAATACATAGCTCCAAAGCCTAGCCTCTGTAATTAAAAATGTCATTTTTCGCCTCAAAATTGTTCAGTAATTGTGATAAAAAAAAACTAAGCAAGATATCGAAAAAATGGCTCGGTAAACGTAAAGGTACGCGTCCACTAGGGCGGACGGGCCGGGCCGGGCCGCATCGCAAAAATCCGCCTGCCATACATTGTTATGAAAGTGCGTCCACTGAAGGTGGGCCGCATCGGTGCGCGACGGATTTTGCTGGCGGATCGCTTTATTTCTGCTTCTGATTTCTGCTCAAGCAGAATGGCACCACGGCTCGTCTCACCTCGTTCCATTACAGTGGACACAGCGAAACAGATGGGGTCGGCATTTTCCGTCTCCCGTGATCCGTCCCAAGTGGACGCAGAAACAAAAATTAGTCCCGCACCGGTGCGATGCGGCCCGCCTCTAGTCGACGCGTACCTTAAAGGCAGGCGTCCACTAGGGCGGACGGGCCGCAACGCAAAAATCCGCCTGCCATACATTGTTATGGAAGTGCGTCCACTGAACGACACTCGCGACGGAACGAAGTACGTAGAAAAAAAAATGCTCGCCGCACCGTTGCGATGCGGCCCGCCTCTAGTGGACGCCTGCCTTAACAGTGTTGTATTAAACACAATTGTGCAAAAGTATGTCCGGATCGGTCCAGTAGTCGCGGAGATAATCCTGGTACCGTTTTTGAAAACGCTGTTTCGAGAAAAACGCACTTAAAGTTTAGGGTACAGTTTACATTGATATAAGGTTCTGTGAATTTTAACAGTGGAACAAGTATACCTAAACCTCACCAACCTTTCAAAACATGTCCCTGCTATACAGAAGGTCATAAATACCGAGAATTAAAAAAAAGCTCATAGTCAAACATATGACAAAGGCCGCGAACACCTACGCGCCAACCGTTAGTCGTTGCTCACCATGTCGGTTACAAAACGCTGTAACTTCATCATTACAGCGAATTTCTTTATTAAATTTTCATGGTGGACACTTAAAGGATGGTACTTTCGAATAAGGACCTTTTTGAAAAATCGCTTTTTTTGAACTACTCAGGTGCATGTAACCCCTTAAGGTATCTGAAAATCGCAGAACAAAAAAATCTGCCAACAGTCTGGGCGCTCCTTTATTATTTTTTGGGTAAAAGTCCGAAACGTGTTTAATACTGAGATGCGGTGTAGGTCACTATGCGATTGATAACCTAAAAAATAACGTTCCAAATGGCCTCCTGTTTATTCTTTAGGTTATCAGTCGCATAGTGACCTACACCGCATTGCTCCAGCTCTGTACATCAATACAATTTTGAACTTTTTTTTTGTTTTAATTACTCCTGTAGTACTTCTACATATACATACTAAGTTTCAACTTTCTAGCATACGCTGTTACTGAGATATGAAAAATCACCCCCTACCCCAGTACCTTGCTACCGCCATCAAAAATTTTATTTTTCTAGGATACCTCTTCAGTGACTATATACTCGTCAATTTTTAGATTTCAATGCTTAGCGGTTTTTGAGAAATAAAAATCAGAATTCTTTTCGTTCCACCCCTTCCCACCGTCACCCTCTTCGCCAGCACTACCAAACATTTTTTTTCCTGCTAGAAGTCTACTGGGCCTAACTCCTGTAAAATTTCTAAGATCATATCTGGTACGGTTCTTGAGATATAAAAATTAAATTTTTTGAAAAATAGTTATCCCCCCACTTTCGTACTCCACCTTCGCTCTCAAAATTTTTAAATTCAGTAGACTCCACTTGTGATCTTATATACAGAAACCAAATTTCATCTTCCTGGTACAATTGGTTTAGAAGATATTGTAATGTAAAGTTTTTCACCACCCACCCCTACACTGCACTTCACCTCTTAAAAATGTTAGCTCTCGTCTACTCTTCTAGTATCCCTTAAGATAACTACAAAGTTTCACCCTTCTAAGGTCAACGGTTCAGGAGATATGGATTTTAGAATGCTTCAATCCCAGCTTTCGAACGTTTCGGACACATTGTTTTTCCCTCCACTCCCACACCCCTCAACCCTTATCAACCATTTTTTTGCAAATAGGTCCACTATCATAGTATTACATAGGTCCCAAATTTCAGCCTCCTACCATAAGCAGTTCCTGAGATCTACAAACCAACATTTTTCGTCTAAAACGCGCCCTGCTCCTCCCCCCTTACACCCCCACCCCCCCCAAAAAGATACCAATCGTAGGGGTTTACCCAATCTACCCACCATAAAAATTTCAATTTAATATCTCAACGGGTTTGTGAGCTATGCGCCATCAAACGGTTTTGCGTACGGCGTACGGATGGACCTTTTTTTTTATGCTTTTTTGGGGGCTACTAGTTCTAAAACGTGAAAATACAAAATTTCAGGGAAGCAAATTTTTTTAAATTTCAGGTCAATCACAATACTTTATTATTAAAACATACTGCAGTCACGATCGGCTGCAAGCCAATCGTATAATACTCTAGATGAATACTGAACTCCGATTTATATTGTAGTTGGGGATAAAGTAGAATTACGTGTGTGCATGTTGTATGTCCTTTATTAAGGACTCCCATTAGATTGCTACTCAAAACTAAAAGACAATATTCAGTGTTTAATTTCATATCTTAAACTGGGTAAATTCAAAAATTTCGTTTTTGAAGGACTTTCACATGGGAGGTGCAGGAAGGACTCACTCGATTTCTTACATATTTATCCTTTTCCTTGGAACCATTTAAAAATGAACGTGTACAAAATTTCAAATTCGTAGCTTGAAGCGTTCAAAAGTTATCGAAAAATATTGTTGAACACGTGTCTTAAGGACATTTTGTATGGCAGGTACCAGAAGGAGTAAAAGGATTTCGCTGATTAGTAAACTCGAACTTTGTTTTCACTCAAAACCAATTTGTACAAAATTCCGAATTCGTAGCTAAAAGATTACTTGAGTTATAGTGAGTTTCGTAAATTAAGTGAATACATTTTGACAGGATATTTGTATGGCAGCTACACGAAGGACTAATAGAATTTTCTTCATAATCATTCATTTAGCTCCAACTATTGAAAAAATAACACATACAAAATTTCAAAGACGTAGCTTAAACCCTTCTGAAGTTATCGGCAATATTCTTGAACACGTGTTTTAAGGACATTTTGTATGGCAGCTACCCGAAGGAGTAGGACGATTTTGCCCGTTAATGAACTTAGCCTTACAAATTCAACCAAACATCCAGATTCAAAATTTCATGATCCTAGGTGAAGGTGTTCTTGAGTTATCGTGCTAACGGACAGACGGACGGACGGACGGACGGACGGACGGACGTCAAGCGGATTTGAGGTTTTTGGACACAAATAAACAAAAAATAATATGTAACTTTTTTTCGTCCGACGCTTGGTTTTATGCGTTACAAACTTTTGGGCTGGATTAAACTTATAATACTCTATATGATTTCATCTAGAGTATAAAAATAATAAAGTAAAAATATGTTGATAACGTTTTAAAACACAACACCACTGTTAGAACAAACCTTAGCGAATATTTTGCACAGGTAGTAGGATCAATTTCACAATACTTCCCTAGCAGCTATAATTTCACATTGCTCAGTGTATGAATCAGCTGACCTGCTATTATCCCAGCACCTCTGCCATTACATAAACCACTCTATGAAATTTTCTTCCTGGTTAATTTTCCTATCAGAACTCCACCGTCTAACAATTACACGTCAAACAATAGCAAAGCCAATCAACGTGATCATACCCCAACTGAAACAACTCGAATTGCTCAATTTAGCGGAACAACACAGTTTAGTTGGAAGGATCCCCAGTTAGATGCACCATAAAACAACATTCGCCCAATTATTACTAAAAACTTAGTCTTTGGAAAATCAAAGCCTCAGTGCTCCAGAAAATCTGTCCGTCATGACTGCAGCCATAGTCTCGAGTTGAAGCCTTCGCCGTGCCTTGCAACTCGGTCTAATCCGGCTAATGATAGGTTTCCGATAGGCCACCACCAACATAATTTTCCATTCTTATTTGATGGCTTGACGGAATGATTGACTGGCTTTTGGGATCGTTTGATAAGGAAATTAGCTGCACCACCACCACACCAACCGCCGTACGAAGAATACCTGTAGTGCGCATACCGCGGAACTCAATCAGAAATTGCACAGGTAAAATTTATGTCGAAGCAACGGCAGGGACGAGACACATCAGCCGGAGCTGATCAATTCAATGGAAACGGAGAATTCTGCCCTATGAAAATGACAAGCTGGCACTAAGACGGAGCCAGTATAAATCGCTCGATAGTGCCACCAGGTAGTGTCGTCTGTAAGGACGAGTACTGCCACGATAGCACATCATCATCTCGTATGGACATTTTATTAAAAACAATTTTTAATACTTCGAGTCCGCGATGGCTTATCCAATCAGGAATGCAGCAATCTCGTGTGACAAGAGTGTTTTCATGTGTCACTCATGTGTCAGGGTGTGTCTAAAGCTAGTGCAGATTGCACGGCTGTCTGTCATTGGTATTGTTGCGAAAGATATGCGAAATCGAAACTCAAAACTTCCTGAATTTGATGCTCTTCAGGTTGATTTCGAGCGCACTTTCGTTCTATTGCAATAAATTTCTGCGCCGCCATAACGAACACCATACACATAAAATTTATTGTAGATATAGCGAAACCGTAAAGGAATACACACGGTGAGTTCATGCGCACAAAATCGCTTCTCGCCAGAATCTGACCCGTTCACATCCTTGACGGGAGGAGGAAGTATGTCGCTATGAGTCTACGATGACAAATTTTGCCAAGTCGGAATGCTTTGCAGGATGTTTATGCAAAATGAGCTCCGTCACCCTGCAACAAACGATAAATTTTCCCGATATCATAACGCTAGCTGTGCATAAAGTGCGGCCAGACCAGGGACACGCCCTACATAAGACTGCCGAGGGATTACGTCAGTCCTAGGCCGGATATCCTTACGATTTATTGTCCTTATATTTCTTTTAGGTTACGATATGTCGTCATCGACGGACCATCATGGATCATAACCGAAACCGTCAAAATATTTTGATAGTCTGCACAATGGATACGTTTTGTCCGTTTCGATGACGACACGTGTCCTGGGGCTTGGATTTTACGGACGAAGGATGCGAGACGTTCGTTGATTAAAATCCCTAAATTGCATCTAATCCGGATTCGGTGTTCGACCGAAAGCAAAGGACTTGGCGATGTTTTGCCACTGATTGTGCAACGGTGTACACATTTATTATGGGGATGGGAGTGCAAGATTAATGGAAGTATTATGCAATTTGTATTTATGGTTGAACCTGGGGGTTGAATTGCATGTTGCCCTTCTATTTTCCTATTTTGAATATTTTATTCGTTTCGTTTTGGGGAGATCCTTATCGTGTATGGTTTATGGCGAATACTTTCTCGAAGAGCTTTCGGCGCACGGGAGCGTTGCTTTTCGTAAGTAAATGCTCGTTACCTTTATGCGCAAAACTTTTCGCTCCCGGATTTTAAAATTTAAAGTGACATTTTGATTAGACAATGATTTACGGGGCTGTGCTGCGGTAATTGCAACGCTGTGTAGGTTCATTTTTTAGCACGTTGGTATGGTTCTGCTTATTGAAATAATTGGAAGGCTGACTACGTTCTAATCTTAGCCATTTATTTTTATTCCCTTCTTAATTTTATTTCATTATTTTTTTTACTTTATAAAGAACGCAAAAATTTAAGAATAACTAAAATTCGATATCTCCAAGACCTAAGTGATATGTCGGAATTCGTAAAAACGTACACAATCATTTTACACCCTCTTAGGGGTTCAATACCGCAAAGTCCTGTAATTAAATTTAAGATCATTATATATAAAGCACATGGAAGTACAAGCGAATTCGATCTCGTTAAATCCAAAGAAAATTACGGAATTCGTGAAAACTTGAACCTTACACCCCCAGGGGGCTTAATCAAGGCCTTCCCAATATATTCGGCACCCGTGAGCTACTAAAAATAATGAGCCCCTCGTCATAAGAAAATAAAATTTTAATGGCTAGTGGAAGCGGTAAATACAAAATATAAAAATTGCAGGACAAGAAAAAGTCTATTTATTACCATTAATTATAATAAACAAAAACATAAAATTAATACAAAATTTAAAAAAAACCATATGAACAAAAACAAACTTTATAATAATTAAAAAACAAAATTAACTTATATATATTTATTTTCCTAGCTTTTTCTTTAGAGTAAGGGGTTAGGTACAGCCACAAGGTCGAAAAATAAAGGTTTTTGAACATTTCTTTTCATTTCTGAATGGATGTAATTAAAATAAAGTTTTTGCAAATAAAAAAGTAATGTTTAAAGAACATTTCAGAATTTTTACTTTAAAAAATATTCATAATTAAACCGCCCACCCCCTTCCTGGTAGCAGTGGTTCGTCGACGCTTGGAAAAAAAATTGACTTGCGGTGCGTAACGTGCATCATCACAGGATTATTTCAAATAAATCGAAAGGATTTAGTTAATATATTAATGTCTTTCGCGGATGAACGAATTTATTTTGAAACATAACGCAGTCACGATCGGCTGCAAGCCAATCGTATCATACTCTAGATGAAATACTGAACTCCGATTTATATTTTAGTTGGGAATATATCAAAAGAATGAGGAGTGCACATACAATTATTGCATGACCTCTTATTTACAGGTAGAAACTATTGTATAGTGGCTACTCGATGGATGGTTAAACGATTTCTTCAGTTATAGTAAGTTCCATAAATTAAGTTGGGACATTTTTACAGAATTTTTGTATGGCAACTACATGAAGGACTTTCGGGATATTTTTCATATTAATACCTTCAGCTGCGACTATTATAAAATCAACGTATACAAAATTTCAAAGTCGTAACTTTAAGCGTTCTAAAGTTATCGTTCAATATTGGTCAACACGTGTTTTAAGAACTTTTGTATGACAGCTACCGGCAGAAGTGGATGGATTGCGCTAATTAATGAACTCAGTCTTGCTTTTGATAAAAAACTAATTCCTGTAAAATTTTGAATCCCTGCTTTAACTCATACTAGAGTTATAGTGGATTCTGTAACTTGCATAAATTTTTGAAGGATTTTTGTAGGCTGCTACACGAAGGACTCTTTCGACTTGCGTCATATTCGGAACTTTCGTTTCAAACATTGTAAACTTTAAGTATTCAAAATTTCAAGCTCCTTATTTGAAGCATTCGAGCAATAATTGTGAATACGTGTTTTAAGGACTCTTGTATGGGAGGTACCCGAAGGAGTGGAAGGATATCGCCCATTAACGAACTTAGCCTTAGTTTTTCCATTTTACAGGTGCTGACAAAATTTCAACTTCTTAGGCCAACGCGTTCTTGAGTTATCGTGCAAACGGACGGACGGACGGACGGACAGCAAACGGATTTGGGGTTTTTGGCCACAACTAAACACACAATAATAAATAACTTTTTTTTGTCCGAGGCTCGGTTCTATGCGTTACAAACTTTTCGTGCTGAATTAAACTTATAATACTCTATATGATTTCATCTAGAGTATAAAAATATGAAATTTTAAATTTTTGGCATGGTTTTGAACCATAGAGGACAATTCTCACTTAAAAAATCAGACTATTGTGAAAAAGGACATCAATAAAAAATTTAAAAAAAGCAGATTCGTGGAAAATTTCATGAAGATCGATGCAGTAGTTTTTGAGTTATATTACGCACGGACTTGAAAAACCTAGTTTTGAGATAAACGGGATTAAAGTTTCGGTGTAAATATATGGTAAGTAGACTATCACGACGACTTTAGACACGACTACGAAACTACCGGTATCTTTGCGAGTTTTAATCCGATTGTCTTGAAATTTTCAGATATTAGTCCTGAGACGTCATACTTTCATACAAAAAAATTTAAAAAAAAAGATTTTTTTTCGACCTGATGACTGTACCCAACCACTTAAAAACCCAAAAAAAAGGACAAATATTTATAGGAACAATATGCGAAATCAATTTCTTAGACGACCTGGTTTAATGTCGTTGAATTGTTACATATCAGTTATATCAGTTTAATGATCAGAGGGTGTGTTATTTTAATGAAAACAAAATGAAATTAAATTACAGTTTAAATATTGAGAGACCGTTTTGTAGGTAGTTTCATCGCGCCTATTTCATTTAGAACAGGTTAATTGGTTATTTCTGTCATGAATAAAAATAACTAATAACTAAATAACTAATATAATACTATCACTTATATAACACCCTACTACTTGACATGTATTGGTGTCTAATTTGTTTTTCTTCAGTTAGTTAATTACCTTTTTACTATTTTTGCTTTCCTTTAATTTAAGTTAGTTTGTAAGTTAGTTTTAAACTCACTACACAAGGTTTTTTGTATAAATTTTTCCTTGAATTTATTTCACTAAAATTCTCGTAGATGCTTCGCTTTGCTGTGCTAACTAGAATTAATTTAGCTGTTAAGATATAGAATTATCTGTTCTCTAAATTATAAATTATAAGATGGTAGACATAAGTGAAGAAACGAATAAATATTGACTGAATTGAATTGAATATCGATATATTGATATATCGAATATTTTTTCCATTGAAAAATAAATTCTTATCTCCCTTCCCATAGCAAATTTAACGCTAAGGGGTGCATATCGTAAAGGCTTTTCAGTGTAAAATTCATGACCCATTTTCTCAGAAACCACTCGAATGAAATTTTAGACAATTATTCCTTGCTGCAAAACGAGCATATAGAGTGGAGTAAAATTTTACTATTTTTGCGAAGGTTGTATATATGGCACATCTAAATTTTACGAACAGAAAGCTTCAAGTCAATTTCATATTACATTATTAAATAATTAAACATTTTAAATTTCCTTCTACTCTATCTGACAGAAGAGGTGGCATGAGTTGTTTTTGAGAAAATGGATGAAACGTAAAAAATACAACTTTTCAGGAGAGACACTTCTTGATCTTGTGGAGTCTTGCACTTCTTGATCCACGTGTCTTGCATCCTTTTGTTTCGACAGAAATAGACTTTGCGTGATTAAAAAACAGTTTTCTAGTTTCAACCTTTCTGACATCCCTCATATACATTATTTTATTACATATTCGTGTTGGGGTTGGTTTGGCCACCTCTGTCGTTGAAGCCTCAATTGGGCCTTTTGCGACGTCCCTCTGGATTATGGTTCCTCTTCGATCCCTGCACTTTCAGTGAAGCTTAGTATTTTTTCGAAGAGGAATAGCCAGGAATTCCGATAGTTCCATGAAACCGCCATGAAGTGATGAAGTCTTTTATGAGCAAGTCCCTCACAATCACAGAGAATGTGCTCTGGTGTGTCGTCTTCATCAAATTCTGCATATTTTGTTGTTTCGTGTCTTTGGGTGATATATCGTTATGGGGTTCAAAGTAATGAGCTATGAGCTTGGTAAACTATTTCTACTTGTCACTAGGCTACTCATACTGCGAAATTTTGGAATACAAAGTATAAACTGTAATTAAACTAAATAATTACCCCATTAACCGTTCCGAAATTATCGAATATTTCTCAAGAAAATCATCTTCTACTGGCGATTAATTGCGCACAAATTCAATCAGAGTACAGCGTTCGATAGCAACGTCTTTCCGCAAAAAAGAAACGTTCGATATCAATCAAATCGATAAAGATCTGAAAATCGCAAGATTTCAGTCGGTTTATGACTGCGGACAAAGCCACGTTCTTCCCATCGATGGCTCTAGCTTCTGCGCACCTGAAAAATGAAACCTGTGCGCCCCAGGTAAAAACAAAGATATGACATCATGTCATCGTGGAATTTGATATACGACTGTATCGGTTCTAATTTATATGAGACAATAAAGATAAAAATATTTTTTCCCCTGTGTTATTATGAAGCCGCGCAACATACTAAACTCTGCGAAAAATACACCAAACACGACATAGTTGAAATTCTTGCCGAAGACGAAAAGATTTCTTAGCATTATTCGTTTGGGCATAGCGAAATGTTGCGGCATGTGTGGAATATCCCTGCATTCCCGAAAATATCAGGATTAATTGCTTATGCCGGAGTCTGTGATTTAGAAAGGGGTCGCATTAGAGCCCATCTAACAATGTAATATGTGTGCGTGGGGATAGGGATGAGTTTTCGGGGTGATGCTTTCCGTCTCACCCCCTGTACGAGCAAACCGGGTGTGGGAGAATGAAGTTTTATGCCATAGATCACCATGTACCATATCCACTGACATCTATGGATACATACGAGCAAGTTTATTACTCCCATGTTCCTAATTATAAGTCGTCGTCCTTTTTCTGGTTCCAAGGTATAACAACTTTGTGGAGCTTCGATCGAATCATGCATACATGCATGGATTTGTGTAGTGCGGGGACTGAGTCGAGTCGAGTCGAGATGCACTGGGCTGACTCTTGGCGAATTGTTAGCAAAATGACTCTATTCCATGTGATGGTCGTTCTCGTTAGTTGTTGGTAGACACTTGCGCTTGGCTCACTCTCGTAAGTAATCGAACGAGTTATATCTTCATATATTGACGGTAATAAACTACTTCCGAACTCCACTTTCATATAATTTCGACTCGACTGATTTATTGACGGCACAAAGTTTTGTTCATGTGAAATTAATGGGTCCGAACTTATGGTACTTTCCTATAAGGACATGGCTGTATAAAGGTGAAGTTTGCGATCTGTGCCGGTAATCATATACCCTCTATCCGAAACTCGTATGGGAGTCGTGTTATCATTAGACTGAAGTTGAAGAGGCTGTAGGTACATAAGCTGTTTAACTTTATTATTTTCTAATAATACAGTATTGTGATCGATTTTTAAAAAAAAAAATTGCTACCCTGAAACATTTTTTTTTCACGTTTCATGACTAGTAGACACGAAAAAGGCAAAAAAAATTGCAGTCCGTCTGTCCGCCGTACGCGTTTGAACACTCGTAGCTCGCAAACACTTTGTGATATTAAATTGAAATTTTTTTTATGAATAGACTAGGTAGGCCCCTTGAAGTGACTGAATTCTGAGGGTGGGGGTGTGAGGGGAAAGGAGGGGAAAGGAGGGGGATGCGTTTTAAACGGAAAATTTTGGTTTCTAGATCTCAGCAACCGCATAAGCTACGATGCTGAAACTTAAAATTAATATAGAGCTTTGATAGTGGACCCATTTGCATAAAAATTGTCAATATGGGTGAAGGGTGTGGGAGTGGGGGGAAAAATAATGCGTCCAAAACGCAAAAAAGCCGAGATCGACACATTCTAAAATCCATATCTCCTAAAGCGTTAACGTCACAAAACTTAATCCTAACGAATATCTGTAGGTATACTAGGAGAATAGATCCGAAAAAAAATTTTTGAGTGGAGCAGTGGCGTACGGGGGTGGTGGGTAAGAAAGTTTCGATTACGATATCTCACGAACCAATTGCACTAGGAAAATAAAATTCGGTTCCTGTATAAAGGTTGATAAATGAAGTTTGCTGAAAGTAAAATTTTTTAAGGGGGCGCTGGATCATGAAAGTGGAGGGGATACGAATTTTTTTAAAAAATCACGTCTCATATCTCATGAACAGTGTAAGGTAGATGCTTAAAATTTTTACCAGAAGTAGGCCTAATAAACCTTGAGCAGAAAAAAAATGTTGTTGGTGAGGATGTAGGTGAAAAGGAAAAAGTTCCAATGTTTATATCTCGATAACTTATAATGATATAAAGCTTAAACTTGGTATTTAGATAGAGCTATAGTAGTAGCATGTTGGCAAAATATAATTTTTCATAGGGGTAGTATGGTATGGGGGTGGGGGGTGTTTTTCCTATATATAGAACGGCATATGCTACATATGCATATGCATCAAATACAAAAATAATTTAGATAAAACAAAGTTTCAAATATCCATTGGCTTTCGGAAGGGGGCGAAGTAAATTACCAGCGAAAATGGAGTGCATATATTTTCACGATTTTCGCCATATCTATTAGGTCTTCACAAATATATAATTCATTTTTATTCAACGGTTTCTTCATATAAATACCTAGTAAGTGTTTCCAGGATTTTTTGAAATTCGGCCCCTAAGGGGGTGTAAAGGGGTTGTATACTTTTTCAGGAATTCTGCCATATTCCACAGGTCTGATCAGATATCGAATATCTTTCACTTTCACGGGCTTGCGTAATAATCATCTAAAACTCGTTTTTAGGTTTTTTCCTTTTACAGCCTCTAAGAGGGTATAAAAGGGTTGAACACGTTTTCACGAATTCGGTAATTTCTTTTAGAAGTGATAAGAAATTGAATTGATTTTTACTTTCTCGTTCTATCTTTATATTTATCTATTAACTCCATTCAGGATTTTAGGATATTGAACTCCAAAGTGGGCATAAGGAGGTTGCATATGTTTTCACAGATTCCTACATATTGTTTAGATCTGATGATATATCGAATTCATTTTTACTTTCCTATATAAGCGCCAAAAAGTTAATTTCAGTATTTTTAGATATTCAATCCTAAGGGGTATAAGGGGGTTGTATGCTTTTCAACGCTTCGACATATTTCTTAGGTTTGATGAGATATTAGATCGGTTTTCACTTCCACAGACTTTTCATATAATCGCCTACAAACAAATTTCTCCATTTTTCCATATTCAACCTCCAAGGGTTTGAATATGTTCTCACAATTTCTGCCATCCCTTAGTTCTGATGAGATATAAAATTGGTTATTACGGCATTTAATGTAATGGCCTAATTACCAATTTCAAATTTTTTCGAATTTCAAAAATCACAGAGGTGTATGTGAAGGGTTTGTTTTCATCAAATTTAACCCTTAATTGGATGTAATGAGTTTTTATACATTTTAACAATTCGTCTTATAAGTGTCTGATAAGGCATCAAATTCGCTCTTACCTCTATGGGCTTTTAGTGTTCATAATATACCGAAATTCGAATAGTCTACACGGGATTTTGCAATGTTTAATCGGCTAAAAATCTCTATTTTAAATATTTCTATGTTAAGAACAATATTAACTTTCCAAGAAACGTCATAATCTCGAAGCAACTGATGATTTACTCCGACTTTGACCGCTCCCGAACTTTGACCCGAAAAATAATAAAGTTTCGCCCAGACCATTGGCAGATTTTTTTCTGATCTTTTTATAATTCTAGGGGTTGTAATTTCTTTTGCACCCTACGTAGGCAATTGTGCCCATACAAAATGTAGTATTTAGAGGTAAAGGTCTGGCTTAGAACCTGTTCCAATAGTTTGCTTCGTCTACGCCTACTCCTAGTTGCAGTACAGTATAACAGTTTACGACTTCGGACAGAGAAAAGTCCAATCCTAATTTTATTTGGTTTGTATCTTGGCTTCATAGCTTGTTTAGTTTTTCGAGAGATGACAAAATCAACGAGAGAGTATACTTTAGCCTTTAATATAGTGTAACAATTTGATCTTTGACCTTTTTATTAATGAAATTTGCCAAAAATTTATCATAATTTTTGTGATTTAAATTTTAGAATTGACATAAAGAAGAGGCAGACTCCTTGAACAGGTTAGATTAGCTTTTTATTTTTTTTAATAGCAATACTATGTCAACATAGATGTAAAAGAGTTTCCTATTGGAACAGAAGAAGAAAGAAGAATTGGCATAAATTTATACTCATGCAACAATAAATTTAATGTAAGGATTCTGTTTAATCCGCACCTAGCTATTTTGGCGCCACAAAATCAATCAACTGCTTTATAGTGATAGATAACCCATTGTTAAATCACCTTTGACGTAGACTTATGTAAAGCGTATCAAAATTTTGGCGATGCCAACTGTTTAAACCGTCCATACACTGAAAACAGCGCAACACAAAAATGGATGTGTTTTCAAAAACTCATTCCCAATTAACATAACATAACATAAATTTATTTCAATTTTTAAAAAGAGTTCTTACAATTATTTACAATTTCAGTGATCAGATTTTTCATCTTTGCATCTGTAGTTACATTTTAGATTTTTACTAAAATTAGTTCTATGTTTATTATTTTAATTTAGATCCAAGGAGACCTGAACCCAATAAGAAGAGGCTTTCTTGCCGTATGCAATTTTATTCACATCAAAAGCTTTGCACCCCTGTTGGATCCAAAATTTGTACAACAGATGAACTTTGAACGAAAAAGGCTTATTCGGAATATATGGACCAACACTCTCTTAGTGGTTAAGGGAGGGGTAGGGTTAATACGGTGAAAAAAAGGCATATTTTCAAGAATTTTTTTTCAATATAAACGTAAGGTTGGTTTATTTCTTTTCATTTTTATATGTTAATACAACATCTGAACTATAATCAAAAAAAAATTAATTTCAAAATATTTATAAATAAGCCGTTGGCAGCAAATCTCCGCAGGCTCCTCGAAAAAAAGTTGTTTTGCGGTGTGCGCTACAACTCGTGACTGGATCGTCTGAAAGAAAAAAATCAAAATACGTTTATTAGGCGAGATGTTTCTCGAAGTAACGCCGTCGAGTTTTTTTATCGATTTTTTAATTTTTGGTACCACTTGGAAGTCAAAAACGCGATTTTTCGCTAAAAAAATCGGCAAATTTTTTATTGTAAAATAAAAAATAATGATAAAAAAAAACTCGACGGCGGTACCTGGTGAAATAATGCACAACATTTCGGTGCAATAGATTTTGAGTTGCAGCGCACACCGAACATTAAAAAATCCAAAATAAAACTCGATAATTCTGTTATACTCACTCACAGTCGTCAATTCCAGGTCCAAAAAGGACAGAGCTTTGATTTAGAATATCTAAAGCATCGTCCGATCATCTCTGCTATTTTTTTTTTGCATTTTAATAATGAAAGATATAAAGTCACAGCAACAATCAACAGCACAAAATGCACGAAAAAACTGCTAACATGAACAACAGCTCGGCACGCCGTACACCTCTAAACTGCTCATAACTCCGTTAATTTTGATCCGATCGACTTGAAATTTTGACACAACATTCTTGAAATGTTATACATTCATTTAAAAAAAATGCTAAGAAAAAGTTTAAAAACCGTACCCCTCCCTTAAATATCAACAAACATTGCGATCGGTTTATTATATACATAGCCTATGGATTTCAAAAGAAGTAATATCTCATCACACTTTAGAGATGTGCAGAAACTGATTGCAACCTCTTTTTAACACCCTAAGCGATTGAATATCAAAAATCATTCAATCAGTTGCTATGTCTTTATAAGTGAAACCCGTGATAGTAAAGTTCGATATCTCAGAAGACCTAAGAGATATGACAATATTCGTGAAAATATATGGACCCTTTTTTACCGACAAGTTATTCACGCTCACGGAGATACTGGTAAATTAATTTGAGCCCCACACCCCAAAATACTTTTCTAGTGAACTGACATACGTATATACGAGTACGTATGATCAGCAGTTTCAGAAATAGAAAAACTTTTTTAGTGATTTTATTCATTGAACAGATTACAAGATGTCTCTGTTCCAAAGGTTTTCACTTTTCAAACGAGTTTGCGTACGGCGATCAGACGGACAGAAAACTTTTTTTTTTGCTTTTTTGGGGCTATTATTTATTTTTTTAGGTCTAAGTGTGTCCGTGTTCTCACGGGCAGACACGCGTACCCACCTACCTATATGGAGCTATTAGTACTAAAACGTGACCAAAAATCGTTCAAAATGCCAAATTTTTTTTAAATCGATCTCAATTCTTTACCTATAAAATAGTGAACTAGAATCTCATCAAAATAAAACTGATGTTATAACATCATTCCCGTCACATAAATCAGAATAAAGTGGCAAAGAAAATGAGGTAAAAACCGATCTCACTTAAATATCAAATTATATCCCCAGATACCACACCCCGTATAATAACTTCCGGCGAATCGAAGTTAAACTTTGCATGCAAGAATTCAATATTCTCGCTTTGAATTTACACAAATATAATAAGAACGTGTAGGTATAACGAAATTTCCGCCGATTATCTATTAACAGGTTGATTTGATACCTTCCAACAACAATTAAGTGTAAACGGAATGATTACCTGCATTTCTTGGATTGGATTACGACACAAAAAAATGACAGGTGCGCCAAGTCTCATTTCAATTAACAAAGCGACATGAGGGCAATTTGTGCACCCATAATTCCGTGACCAAAGTGTCCATTCTTTTCGGACCCAGACCTAATCATAACTGATTCGACGAGCACTTAAAATAATTCCGTCTTATAAATAGTTACGGTAAGTGTTGTATACGACGACACGGTTACTTATAATTTTCGACTTGTTTCTTGTGAATGTTCTTGTTTATTATTTTGACCCTTGGGATCCATTCGATTCCTTCAACCCTATCTGCAAGTACGTGTGACTAAAGGGGCTGACAAATTTATGTTTTACTTCTAGTGTTCAGGAAATTTTGTATTCAATTTGTTTTTATATCTTCGACACTTCATGTATGTAACGACTGTCGTGCATGATTGTGATGACAGGAGAATGTGATGCACATGCCTTTAGCTTTTTTTTCCAAATGATATTTTTGGGGCTAACATTGTTCATCAACACGCGTTCATATCAACGTACAATTAAAGGATTTATTGTGGAAGGGCTAGTGAAGAAAATCATACCAGGTCGACTGTTTACTATTAGGCCCTATGGAGTTGTAAGAATTTTCTTCTTTTAGGTTCTTAAGCTCAACAGTTAGAATTGTTATTTTCTTAAATTTCAAACCATACTTTTAGCACTTATATTATTATTGCGTACTTCCTATCGTAACGTGCTAAGAAAAAAGGTCGTAAACACCGAAACTAAAAATTTGTGTTTAATACATCAACTTACTTACATGCATTTGCTCTCATTCCGCTGAGATAGACGGCCATATGTGTACATCCACAAAAAAATTCTTCAAAATAAAACATTTTAAGTACTTTATTATTAAAAAATAATAAAGTAAAATCGTATCTCCATAATTTGAACCAAATACAGCAATGAAACAAAACTTAAGTCGATAATATCTCAAAACTACAAACATGGATCAGGCTTATTTAAATTAGCACGTGAGCTGAAGCATGCATGTAATTAGCTATGGCTGCTAAATAATAAAATTTTTTAAAATTCATTTTGACAAATTTGTAGGGAATGAAATATCAAAAAATAATTCAATATTTTTTACATAATAAATTATTTATTTTAAATGAAATAAACAGATTACATCAAACCATACTTTAAAATTAATAAAAATAGAAAAACATAATACCAGATACAAATAAAACATGAATAAAAGTATAAAATTAGTAATAAAATTAAATTACAAATTCTTCGTTAAAATGAAAAAAAAATTCAGATAACAGAAAAATATTGAAGCAATACTTTTTTCAAAAGTATAGAATATCTACATTTCTGTTACATAGCTTAAAAACATTTTCAACAGTCTGCGACAACTTTACTATTATTTTTATTATTATTTTAATTTCAATAACAACATTTGAGGTAAAATATCGGCATAGCCCCCGAAGAAGTCTAGAACCAATTTTTAGACGATTGTACAGAAAGTTCGTTAAAGTAAAAAAACAATTCAATAACCAACCAACCAGACCTATGAGATATATTACAAATCGTAAAAACTACGCAATTTTTTTACACCCCCTAAGAGAGATTGAATATCGCAAAATCCTCTTCTTGATGTTTGGCCAATTCCATATCTCAATGGACCTAAAAGATTTGTCGGAATTCTTGAAAACTTACACAACAACCTCACGGAAATGCTTATCGGTTTTTTGGCATTTATATTTAAAGCCCTTTGAAGGAAAAGTGAAGACTTAAGAAATTTTTCGAAATTCAGAGAAATGAATGCAGCTACTTTACACTCCCTTGGAGATCTAATATCAAGAAAATCCGAAAAAAAATTCTAGGCGCTTATACGAAAAACTAATTCGGTATCGCGACAGATATAAATTACGAAATTCGTGAAAATGTATAAACCTCCCTCACATTGAATTTTTTTTCTCATCTTTGTACGCGAATCAAAATCCGATTTTTTTGCCCAAATAAATTTTTTAGTATACATACCAAGTTTCGACTTCTATCATAAGCCGTTTTGAAGATACATAAAAGGTCCCTCATTCCGCACTTTGGTATCCTAACAATAATTTTATTTTTCTAGAGTGCCCTTTAGTGTTTCCATACATACGTCAAACTCGTTCATTTCTATTTTTAGTGGTTTTCTAGAAATATAAATCAGTAATTTGTCTCTCCTACCCTCACTCCCTACACCACCACCCCCAATTTTTTTTCTATGGGACTACTGGGTCTTACTTTGATTTTTAAGATATAACACTTGATTTTCTTCAAAATGTGTTCCCCACATCGTGCTCCACTCCACTCCTTGCTTCATTGCCTCCTTAAAAAATTTTACATTTAGCATACTCACTTAGGTACTTAAACTTATAATAATTGGTTTAAAGGATATCGTAGTCCCTCGTCATCACGTAACTTCTTCTTAAAAAATTATCTGATATGCGCTTCTGGTATGCCTATCATTGAATTTGAATTAGAGGTGAGTCGTTTACGAGTGAACTGTTCCAAAAGAACACTTCATTGAAGTGAGTGAAGTAACTCACTCTTTTTGGTGAACTGCAGTTCCATTGGACACGCGACAAAAAAATTAAAAACGATATACGTACTCAGGAAAAATAGAGAGTAACAGAATGAACTGAACGAACCTTTTTTTTTTTACTCATCTAGGTCTACTGACCTTTTTTTTTGCTCTACTGTCTTCCGACTACAACTACTCATCACTGAACTCCCCTCAAGTAATGAACTAAAAGAACGAACTAGTTCGCGAGCGAACGATGGAACGAAAACGAAGGAACGATCAGTTCCATGGAAGAACTTCACTGAACTCGATCCTTAAAGTGAGTGACTCGGAGTGAAGTACTTCGCTGAAAGGAACTGCTTTGCCCATCTCTAATTTGAATTTTGTCGATTAACGCTTAAGGACATATGGAGATTAGAATGTCGTTATACCATCTTTCGACAGTTTCATTCAAGTCAACCAGTTTGCAAATGACTCAACCATCATAGGTCGGCTTCAATTTCAAGTTTCAACTTCCTAGCATAAGCGGTTCCTGAGACATGTAGAAATCAACCATCTTCGTCTAAAACACCCTCCCCACCTGTCTTCAGTGCCACTTAAGAGGATTCATCCAATCTGTCCCCCAAAAAAATTTTAAATTAATATGTCGGAGGGTTTGGGAGATACGCACCTTCAAATGCGTTTGCGTGCGTTAATAGGAGGATATTTTTTTGAGTTCTGCTAGCCCTAAAAGGTTAAAAAACAATATTCGAGGGTAACAAGTATTATCTTAAATTTCAGTGTCACAACATATTTTATTTCACGGGATAGGATAGGATAGGATCCTATCTAAGAAATATGTTAAAAAAAATATCAAGAAAAGCTCGAAAAAATTTTCCAGTTTTAATTTTTTGAGCTATATAACAGAATTGCTCAATATAAAATTATCGAGACTGAAATTTGTTTAAGAAATCCGTTAAATCTCGTCCATCCAAATCTATAAAATGTCATCAGAAATATGAACTTTATTGAAAATACAAGTTTTCCGGGTTCAATACTGTTCTTATTTATTTTTGCGTGACGTTTCGGACTCGACTGAGTCCTTTATCAAACTGTAATTAACTTTAAATAAATTAAAAAACTTTATTGTTGTTTATTGTTTTTGAGAGAATTGGATAGTATTGTCGAATACGATTTTGTGAGAATCCAACAATTTAATAAACAATAATTTGAATCCTTATCAAATACAAATTCAATCAAACGCAAAGCGAATTAAATAAATAAAAAGTTTCACTTACCTTTCGTATTCCAGTTCACTCCCAATTCTGCAAATACCTTTCATCTTTTAATAACTGATCTTTCTATTTAAGCCACAACATAAAACTTCCGAACTCTGCCAACACCATAAAAATAAGAACAAACACCAAATTTCAATTCCATACAATTTTATTTTTTAATATTTTTTTTTTAATTATTTTTTCTCATTTTTTTTTCGTTTCTTATTTTCATTCAATAATTATTTCATGTTTTTTTTTTCATACAATTATTATTACATAATTATAATATTATTTAATTTTATTTTTCACTACACATTTTGTTTTACATTTTTGTTTTGTTCCGTTCATATTATATATATATATGTATTGTACAAATAATAATAATAAAAATTGTTTTTTTTTTCATATATATTTTTATAAATTGATTCTCTTTAAATAATTCGACTTTGTTTTGTCCATTCTATTTTAAAATATAATCACTAGAAATATAAATTTGTGTAAAATAAAAATCAGGTGAATACAAAAGAAAAGAATAGATTTATTGGAATAACTTCTACATATACATAGAAAGAAAAGGAAGGAAATATATAAAAGGAAAAGAATGAAGGAAAGAATATTTTAATAATAATTATTTTGTAATAATAATAGTAAATTAAATAACATCACAAAGACAACATCGCTTTTTGTATTTATATATAATATAATTTATAATATTTTATTTTATTTTATTTTAATATTAATTTTGTCATTTTACTTCTTAATATTATAGTCCTTGATTTGATTTTGCTATTTGTTTTCTTGTTTGTTTTTTCTGTATATATTTTTTTTTGTATAATGATAGACAGAATTTATCTTTTAACTTATTAAATTTACGAAGATTTTAACTTGTTTGATTTTTTTTTACATTTACAGGGTGTTGTGACATAAATTACTTACCGATTAAGTATGTTTAATAGACAAATTATTAATAAATTGTTTTTTTTTTCATAACCGTTTTAAATTTAAAAACGTTGTTCGTTTATTCAAGTTTTTTATGTTTATAAATAAATTATGCTTGGTTTGTTGATTTTTTTTTTAAATATTTTAATTGATTTCTTTTAAATTTTTATAATGAATAGTATCACAAATTTGTTTTTCTTTTTCTTTTAAATATATTTCATTATTTTATTCGCGCAATTGCCTAATTCTTTTTAGGTTTATTATATTATTTACAAAATTAAATTACATAATTATAAACTTAGGAAAGGATGATTGCAAGTCCAATAGCTTAATTGTTTGTTTTTTAATGTACAGAAGAATGTGGGAAAGTTTTTTTTACGCGTCGAAATTCCTTCAGCTTACCACCGAAATAATTCGAAATTCCGCAAAAGAAACGATCGAAATTAAAATGATTTTATAACAAAGAAAAAATTTCCCTAGATCTAAACTAAATATTTAGATAAAAACGATATCAGTCGATTTCCCGAATTTTTCTTATCCAATCTTATCATTTTCTTTAGAGATCTTTGAAATCCTGGGGTCATTTTGGTAATGTTCTACGAACAATTTCTATATACACAACAAATGAAATACGTACATGGTACAACTTGGATGATCGGCAGATGAGATGATCGATCAGTTCGAGAGCGACGTAGATCACAAAAATGGTGATCAAGAAGGCAACGAACGGATATTTTACGAGTATATGCGTGCATCATTTGCTTTTAGGCCATTTTACTTTTAAATTAATAAAGTTTTGTTAAGCGGATAGCCTGGGGATCAGTTTGATCACGAGAACCGATCATAATACACAACATACACGTACGATCGCCAAGATCGATTGCGTTGCCATCGAAAAAGATCTAATGCGGTGACAAGGGACATTATTCAAATCCCTCTTTCCAGTTGCTCATCTGTTTCGGGAGAAAATAAAAATAAAGAAATCATAAGCAAAAATGCTAATAAGTTATTCTATGAGTTATTCATGCGATACGACTACAATATACTACAGTTGGGTAATATATTAAATTAAACATATTGAAAAATTTCTAGTAAGCGACACTTACATATTTGACTGCACGATTTCTGAACGCGTCTTGTTCCATGTCGCGTATCTTATGCGTCAGCATGTGTTGTTTCAAGTTTCCCTATTAAAAATTTATGAGATAAACAAAAAAAACGTGTTATTAATTTGATATTACTTTGGTTTTTTTTTAATAAGTTCCATTTAGATCGAAAGATATGATAATGTGAATAGACGTGGCCAGATGTGGATGGGATCGCAAGATGGCACTAATGATCAGAAGTAAGGCCAGTTGCTCTTCGATTTTGTATGTCAAATTTTCCATATTTTATTTTAAATCGAGTGAAAACTATTTCTATCTATTGTTTTAGTATTCACCTGTTATCGATCGATATTTAGGTTTAGTTAAGAACGATAAATTTCATTGACAATAGCATTCATGCATTTGGGGCGAAGTGATTGCTCTTGATATTTCGAAAGCCTTTAAATTTATTGGGCTTCGCGTTGCGTTTTTTGAGTAATCAATCGTCTAATATAAGTTTTGACAATATTTCCTATCAATTCCGTCCGGCATTCCACAGGGCTCTTTAATATCTCCTATTCTGTTTTCTTTCAGTACACGGCGTGCATACAATCCTGTCAACTATTGGATCATTTTTAGACGGATTTTATGTTTCAGCGCGTAGCGTAGGGCTAGCGCAACGAAACGATCGCTAAATTTCGCATAATTTTTTGATTACTTCCTGGAATTTAGCAATCGAAATTTTATTTCTGAAAGAAAATTACGTGTTTATGATTATAGAATTCATAGAATTTGATGATCGTGTTATTGCGCTAGCACTACGAAGTTTCACGCTACGCGCCTACGTTTCAAGGAAGGGTAATTCTGGTTCTTGAAACAAAATTTTTGGTTAGAATATTGTCCAAAAATCAAACGCTGCAAATGTGAGTGCAGGACCGCATCAAACTACCCTTCATGTAGGTATTAGGTATTTTAATCGTCAAATTTTGTGAATAGTGAAGCGTTCAGACGTTTTGAATGATTCAAAATAGGATGATCGCAGTTCATTCTCCCGCAGACGCGTTTCAAAATAAGGGTGAATATGTTGGTGTTCCCTTGAAATACGCATTTAAGCTGTTAATTTGCGACCCTTTAAAACTAGCGAACTCAAAGCATTTCAGAAGACATCTTGGATAGATTGACAAAGTTTTCTTTGATTCTTAGAATTTTCCACTGGAAACCAGAGAATGCTATCAGTCTTTTACTACGTTAAACATGGAGGATCGAAAGATACAAATTTGAATCGCGTATATGACTACACCGGATCGAAAGATCTAAACATGGGAAGATCGAAATGAGATCGAAATGACAAGTAACATAATCTGAAATCTTTCTTTAATTGTACAAGTTCGAAGTGCAGTGCATAAAAATGTCAAATTTAGCAGTTTTGTGTGCTAATACTAAGAAAATGATAGAAAATCAATTTTTTAATGAATTTGCGACGATCGAACTTTCGATCTGCGTTTACATGAGAAGTTCGATCAGATTTCGACTCGATCCAGGTCGAGCAGTTTGTTCGGATCGAGTCAATCTCATTCCAATCCGTTCTGCGTTTACATGAGATTTTAAAGGATTGCATCCGGATTCAATCCTCCATGTAAACGTAGTATTTTAGATGGAAAATTTAATAAAAAATATTCGGATTTCGAGCCCTTCACCTCTCGATATTTATAGAAAAAAAAATTGTTTTGCTCATTTAAATGGTATTTTAAATTTTTTTTTAGATTTTAGTTTGCTTTTCAATGAGTTTTACTCATTTGCGTTTTGCCGAGACACTGTACCTATTCTCTAATTAGAAAAATTAGACAAAAATGCTTTTTGGTGGAATTTGTTCTTTTCTAAATTTCGGTAATGCGCTTTTACCAAATTTTGAAAAACTTGAAATTGCGTCTTTTCACGAAAAAAAATCTCGCAGCAAATATGAAAATTGCATAAAAGAATTTGATGAGGACAGAGGAAGACAGAAGTGCAGTAGCCCCAACCTTCGTGGGGTGCTAAAAAAGGTTGTTCATAATCGAGTCACATTTCTTGAGAACTATTTAAGATAAAATCTTGGAATTTCTACAACAGGTAGGTTCAGTGGATAAAGTAAATCAAAAATTAGGGTAAGGTGAAAATGAAAACATTTTGGTGTTTATAACGATATTCAATTCGCCAGGGGGTTAAAATGGATCGGCTTACGATTTCTAGCATATCTCCTAGATCCATCGACTTTCACACTTATGAGCTTCTCATACGAATGCTTGAAAACTCAGACCATTCGCACTTCCAGAACATTCCAAACACACTACTGAATATGATGGAGATCTCTCGTCTCATCACATGCAGTATATAAGCATTGCAGAGCTTGTACATGGAATCGGTTTTTACTGCGACAGCGAAACGACGGTCAGTTCTACGCGAAACTGTTTGTAAAGCGATTGTGATTAGTAACAACGATCGAGTCGTAAACGATTTGTGCGATTATTTTGTGCGATTATTGAAAGTGATCAATATATTAGGTTGTTGCAGATGAAATGTCGTTTTTGGTAGTACAATTTCAATCAATTGTAACTTTTATAAAACTTAATTTTATTAATCAAAATAGGCACCAGCACATGCAATATACTTCTCCCAACGAGATACAAGTGCATTTATGGCAGTTTCGTAGAAGTCCGACTTTCTAGAGCGAAGAATGTCCTCGAATGCACTTTTGATGGCTGCTTCATTATCGAATTGTTTGTTCGCCAAAAAATGATCCAAATGTTTAAAAAAGTGGTAGTCTGTTGGCGAAAGGTCTGGTGAGTTTGGTGGATGAAGAAGAGTCCCAAACTGCAACTCGTTTAATTTTTGGACCGTTGTTCTGGAAACATGAGGCCGTGCATTATCATGAAGCAGTATAACTCCATCTCTGTTGACCAATCTAGCCCGTTGGACACGCAATTTCTGACGTATTTCATCGAGTTGGGCACAATACTTCTCTGCATTAATGGTTTTGCCACTCTTCAAAAAGGAATAGTGAATAATTCTAGCTACAGACCACCAAACAGCCATCATTATCTTCTTCGAATGAAGGCCTGGTTTCGGCATGTATTTTGGGGTCTCATCAGCATCCAACCATTGTCCCGATCGGCGACGATTGTCGTACAGTATCGACTTTTCATCACATGCCACTATTCTGTTCCAAAACGGATCGTTTCTCTTCGGGGAGAGCAGGGAACTGCAAATTTCTAGTCGACGCAGCATGTTTTGCGCAGTAAGCTCATGCGGAACCCATTTATCAAGCTTTTTGATTTTTCCAAGCTGATGCAAGCGCCGGGAAACTGTCGAATGGTGTTCGCCCGATTTCTTGCAATGTCCCTTATAGTTTGGCTTGAGTCAGATTCCACTAATAAATTCAGCTCGTCCTTGTCAATCGAAGGTCCTGGGTTACCACGTGGCTCACTTTGAAGGATCATATCTCCTGATCGGAATTTTTCGAACCATCGCTGTGTGATTCGTTTGTTTACCGTATCAGTTCCAAATGCCCTGCTGATGCTTTCGGTTGACTCCGTTGTGCTGTGGCCAAGTTTAAATTCATAAAGGAAAATGACCCGTTTTTGACTCGAATCCACTTTTTTTCTTTTTTTTGTGCGATCACAATGAAGTCCAAAACTGAAATGACTCCATGAGTCATGTAGGGGTATTTATACTTCAATACCCAATACCACTTGTGCCACCTGGCGGCAGTTTGAGACATAAAAGTCGGAACTGACTTCACTTCATAGAGAAAAACGACATTTCATCAGCAACGACCTAATAGTAATTTCCGTTTTGTTCATTTTAATCGAATTATGTCTTACTTGAAATTCCGGCGAACACTTAGATCACTCCGGCATTTTTGGTCGATTTTAAAAATTTAAAAATTTTATGCAAACCGGCGGCTGACAGAAGTGTATTCAAATAAGGTGGTACCTATGATGTCTAAACTTTAGAAGCTGAAGCTGAAGCTGACTGAAAAGCAACAATATTTTTTGAGATAACTGGAAAATGATCATTGTAGATTTTAGAACCAGTCTTGAGCTGTCTACTTAAGAATTTTACGTTTTTAAAAATGAATAAAGTGGGTGAAAAACCTGAACCCTGTGGAACCCCAGCATAGGAAGAAGATACCTACCTTCTGATATTTTCTACTGAAAGAATTTCTTAAAAATAATGTCGGTGAATGTTATCTATTGGGAAGGGTGTAAGAATGATCCTACGGCGCTTGTCTATCTACGCCCTATTCAACTTTATTAAAGTATAAGAAAAATGCCATAAACTTTATACTCACTTTTGTTGTAAATCCCCGATCACAAATCGAACATTTGAATGGTCTCTCCTTGGTATGACTCCGATAGTGGATCTCGAGGGCCGAATGGCATGGGAATGTTTTGAAACAAATGCCGCATGTCGTGCTACCTCTGACACCTGTTGCGGATATAAAAACAGACCTTATATGAGTTTCAAAACTGCTATAAATCATGAAAAAATGATCGTTTAATACTAACCGGATAATGCGAGCGGATTGAACGGTGCCGACGGCATAACTGATTGCGCGATTGAATTCATCGCACTGCACATATTCTGCGTTGTCGTACTGACCGGTGGAAAGAGTGGTAGATTCGGGAACATACCGAACGGTGGCCGATTTGGTAACATGACAGGGTGGTGATTCGGTTGCGGTAGCGATGATCGAGGAGTAAGATCAAGAGCACCTTGTGATGTATCCGACGGAGCCGGGGATGATTTGTTCAGGACGCTTACAGGACTTGTTGGTGCCGAACTTGTACTAGCTTCGGATTTTGGTCGGTTATTTTCGATCTTGAGCTTCTGTTCGAAGAGCATTCCTTTCATTTCGTCGCGGGACTTTGGCCGATCGGAATCGCCACCGTTCGACATGTGATCGGAAATGTCTTCGTCGTCGAAGTCATCGCTACAATCCATCACATCATCGTTGTCGCCCTGTGACGATTCCGAGCCCATGTGACCGTTCTGATTGGGCATGCCAAAGTTAAATGCGAACGGATTGAGGAACGATCCTGGAACCATTGACGGTGGGAAGTCCCGAATTTCGGCAGCCTGGATCTGTTCGGGTGTAAGATCAGTTGGTTCACCGGTATGGAGGCGAATATGTTGCTGCAAGACTAGCGCGTTGGAGTACTTTTTATGACAAACCGGACACTGGTGAAAGTTCCGCATTGGCGGCCGGATTTTATGAACGGCCATATGCGTCTTCAGGTTGCCTTTGGTGGTAAATGCTCGGCCACATATCCGACATTTGAACGGACGTTCGCCGGTATGCGTCCGATAATGCATTTGAAGTGCACTTTTACACGACAGCACCCGATCGCATACGACGCATTGATTCGGATCGGTGATCTTCTTGTTCTTCATCAGCTCCTTCAGCTTGACCGTCTCCGAGGTATTCGACACTTCGATGAAATTCTCCCAGGAATTGTCGTTGCTATGCGGCCGTGGCAGCAACGCCATCTCGTGCTTCATAGGGCCTAGGAATGGTGAGCGAGGTATACTGACTGGACTTCGGATTGGTGATCTACGTTCCGGGGATGATTTGGTATAGTTTAAAGGTAGACGATCTTGTAGGTCGGACTCCCTACAGCCCAGCGGCGGAAGCGGTGGTAGATGTTGTAGCATCGGCGACTGTAGAGATGGAGGAGCGGGCAGTGGTAGTTGCGATGGTAGTGATGGTGGCAGCGATGGTATTAATGTTGGGGGTAGTGATGATTGTGATGAGGTTGGTCGCGGTGGTGGTGGCGGCGGCGTTGTACTCTTAGGCCTAACGTTAATTTCAGCGTCAGCTTCGCGCTGCTCCTCCTTAATTCTAAGACTTAATGGTTCGACATCTTTGCCTTCTTCTTTGATTTTTGGTGAGGTGGCCGGAGCTTGCGGTTTACGTAGATCAGTCGG
Source organism: Beris morrisii (assembly GCA_951812415.1). Taxonomy (NCBI): domain Eukaryota; kingdom Metazoa; phylum Arthropoda; class Insecta; order Diptera; family Stratiomyidae; genus Beris; species Beris morrisii. Next base: position 27,019,650 of record OX638311.1, read on the forward strand.
TAGCTCCTGCTCACGTTTCGGTGGCATTGGTGGTAAAGCACCAAAGAACGGACTCGGATACGGTCCGAGCGACTTGAGGATTTCCAAGGGAGGTCGATAGAGCGGCAGGCCTGGAAAGCCAGCTCCAGGTGGGAATGGTAGCGGTAGCGATACGGGAATATTTGGAACATGCGGCATTTGTGGTTGATGTTGCGGCGAAGTTTCGGGCGACATTTGCTCAAGTAGTGGCGGATGAAATTTGTCCAGATGTTCGGGAATCGGTGTCGAATTCATCGGAACGTGCGGGAATTTCTGGGCGTGTCGTTGAAAATGGACCTTAAGATTGCCTTTGGTAGTGAATCGACTACCGCAAACATTGCACTTGAATGGTCGTTCGCCGGTATGAGATCTGATATGAATTTGTAGCGCCGAATCGGAACCGAATACTTTGCCGCAATATCGACATCGGTGCTTGAAGAACGGTTCGTTTCGGTTCTTACCGTCGCCGGATTTATCCTTACCGAAGGCGAATTCGTCCGCTAAATTGCCGGCTAGGATGCCTTGCGACGCTGAGTCTAGAACTTCTTGTGCTCGTTTTTGAAGCATTTCCAGTGAGTTTGGTTCGTCGAGTGACGGTGGGTTGTCGTGGTTTGTAATAATACTGGACGCCAGATCCGACCCGTACGGCAGAGGTTTATTCTCGTCCTGTTTGGGTAGTGCCAGCGAAATATCGGTCGGCATATTAATTCGACTATTGCTAATCTCGTTCTTTTCAGTCTCGAGCGCATGAAGATGATTTTCCTTCATTTTTTCGTCTTCCTCGTTACTCGACACTTCCATGCTACTGCTCCGGCCGTCTTTAAGATTCTCCTCAACTGATCGGCGACGCTGGTGTTGATGATGATTCGAAAGATTCTCGACACAATTCTGCTGGTTCTCGGACGTTTGTTCCTCATCTTCGCCGCACTCTTCTTCTTCGTCTTCATCGTCTTCATTATTTTCCTGATCGTCGTCTTTCATTTGATTCATGGCCAGTTGAGACTGAAGCTGTTGGATCAGTTGAAGCTGGAAAATCTGCTGTTGTTGTAAATTGAAGAGGGTCTGCTGGAGGAACGCTAATTGCTTCATGGCAGCCTCATTATCGGCGCCGCCATTCGCCAGTGTTTTAGCAGCAAATTGTGCGATCGCGATCTGCATATTTTGGATTGCTTCCAGTGTCATCGGCGGATTCGGAAATTGCGGTAGGGTGGGTAGCGGACTAGTGCTAGAACCACTGATGATATTCTCCAAGGCTGCAGCTACCTCGTTCTTACACTGTTCCGCATCGTCGTCCATTTGATCGTGCGACGAAATGGGCAAATGCGAGTCATCTTTTTCGATTGTATTCTGATCGTCACGATCGTCTTCCGCGTCCGACATATTTTGATCTTCGTCCTCGTCCAGAACTTCGGACTGATGTGCTTGTATGGGTGATGCGACTGATCGACAGGGTGACCCCGATGATATCGCCTTATTATGATGATGATGATGATTTATTTCTGGGTCGGGATATGTATCGCTTGGTTCGGTCTTAACTGATCCGCCATGATCGTCAGCGGTTATGTTGTTGTTGTGATTGTGATCTTCCGCGGCGGCATTATTATGATGATCATCATGTAATTCGGGGCTTGATGACTTGCATTCGGCTACTGGTGAACATGGCATTGATGATCCGTCCTCCTCTTGATCACTTGTTATATCTGCAAAAATGAAAGGGAGAAAGAAAATAATTAAAGTTAATTGTGTGCAATTTATTAGAGTGATCGTGTCGGGCACGTGCTAAGTAACCTGAAGCAATGTAATCCGACTTGATGTCAAAAAAAAAATTAAAAACAGAATTGGCTTATTACGATACAACACTCGAATTGCAAAATTTTTCTATGTACGATCGGTACCAAACACTCTTAGTAGATAGCCTCTATTATACACGATCTCATCGGATGGGAGGCATGAAAAACCACACGCGTCCAGCCGTCTGAAGATAAATTTCTTATATCTATGTGTAGCTATCCGATAGGTATAAATAAAAACCAACTTTTCACATGAAACATTCTTCGGTATAACTGAAGACTATGGTTTAGTGTTGTAAGCTACACTTAACACTATAGTCTCAACGGCTTGCAATGTTCGACTACATATGACTTAATTTTCACGGGTGTTTGTGCGCAAAATGATGTAATGATTGCGCACGCGAGCCACCACTTTTCCACTCTATATGTACAATCAAGTTTTACCTTTATTGTCGCGCATAGGTGGTATAAACTCTTACAAACGTTCGCCAAATGCACAATACCATTTTCGAGTTTATAGGTAGTGCAAATTATTATTGTATACGCGTTAGAGTGGAAAATTTGCGAAGCAAAAGAGTTTTCCACGTTTTGTGATAGAGATTTTCAATTACTTTGTTATGTGATCGAAATCGTGAACATTTCACATTTAACAATATCTAAATATTAAGTTCCGACAAATTTTGAATGGGTCTTGCCGTCGGAAAATTGTAAGAGATTTGATCTTCTACAGTCTTTGTTAGGAGATCGGTTCAAAAGCATGCAACTGAAATTTTTTAAAATCAAAGTACACGCGAGATTTTTGATTCGCAAGATTGTAGATTCGCGAGATTTTTAAAGCCGAGATTTCGAAAATATGAGATTTAAAAATTTTATTTAATAATTCGAAATTTTGGAAATACGAGATTTTAAAGACGCTACATTTTAACTTAAGAGATTTTTAAAAGTTATTTTAAAAGTGGTAAACCGAAACTTTCTTCCTTTATTTTTTGTCTAAATTTTAAATTAAGTGCTTGTACACAAATTTTAACAATTCAAAGAACGAAATTAAACCACTTGCTCAGGACGCCAACGGATGCCCTAAACACTGTCCAGGCTTGGTACTCCTCGTTCAATAAATATCCAAACAATAACCAGGAGGCTATTTGGAACGTTATTTAACTTTATTATTTTTTAATAATAAAGTATTTTTTAGGTTTTTAGTTGCATAGTAACCTATACCATATCTCAACATAAAACGCGTTTCGGATTTCTATCCAAAAAACAATAAAGTTGCGCCCAGCTATTGGCAGACTATTTTTTTTCTTCAATTTCAAGAAGACATGGCCAGAGAATCAAATATCAACATAACCCCTTACGGGTTGATTATAAAAAAAATTGATTATATAATTAGAAAGCCCTTTAGAGTAAAAAAAAACAATTCGACATCTCATCAGAGATATGCTGAATTCGTAAAAACGTACACAACCATTCTGCACCCTCTTAGGAGTTGAATATCACAAAATCCTGATATTAATTTTTACATCATCAGACATATTCAAAGCCCATAGGAGTGAAAGCCAATTCGATTTCATTAAACCTAAAAGATTTGTCGGAATTCGTGAAAATTTTAACAATACTTTACACTCGTTAAGGGGTTGAGTATCGAAAAATTTTTAAATCGCTTTTTTTCGATTATATTTAAAGTCTTTAGGAGTGAAAGCGAATGCGATATCTCATTAGACCTACGAAATATATCGAAATTCGTGAAAATATTGTCAACCACTTTACAGTCCCAGTGTTGGATATCGGAAAATTTTTAAGCAGAAGTACTAACTCGACATGCCTAAAAACCAAATTTGTGGAAAAGTGGAAAAAAACCCTTTTCACGGTCAATTTTTTTCCCACCTCGAAACACCAACGTAACTCTAAACGTTTTCTTGCTTTAATTACTCCTGTAGTACATTTGCATATACGAACCAAGTTTGAATTTTCGGTAAAAATATTGTATAACGCACAAGCGAAAAAGTGATGTAAGCTATTTTCCCTATTTTTAAATTACTTTATAAACTAAACTTTGATATGTTTAAGTATGTGCTCAATCAAAATTTTTGACATTCGGGACGTAAAACTTTTAAAAAAACCGATTTAAAATTTTTATTTTACACACCCAGTACAATTCAAACCGCCTTGACGGTTCCGTTTAACAATTTTCTTACACATGAGCGCGAAAAAGAGTTTTTAAATCCCTTTAGCCGAAAAGGGAGTTGAAATCCCTTGAGCCCAGCAGGGCCGCGCAAAAGGTAGTTGGAGCATAGCGCCCATTTGGTGAACATGACTTAATGGCGGCTCGAACTGTACTGGGTGAATAAAATCAAAAATTTTAAATCGGTTTTTTTTATAGTTTTACGTCCCGAATATCAAAAACTTTGGTTGGCCACATATATGTAGGTACTTAAACATATCAAAGTTTAGTTTATAAGGTAATTTAAAAATAGAGAAAATTTTTTACATCACTTTTTCGCTTGTGTGTTATAGAGCATTTTTTCCCCAACTTTCTGGCATGCGCCGTTTCTGAGATACAAAAAACAGTCCCGTACCTTGCTACCATATCAAAAATTTTATTTAAGTTCATTTTTGAATTAATGAAATTTCAAAATAAATTTAAAATTTTTTGTAATCGTCAAGTCCTTTGCCAAATTTATGAATAATATAATTTACAAATTTTGGCATATCTACTATTGAGAATTATAGGCTAAAAGAAGGTGGCGGGATTTGTCTATTTCTTCTACAGAAGTAGTTTTAACGAATAAATGTCCACGCGAAATCGTTAAATACTTTACAGGTAATCGGAAAGCGATTTGCCGAACTAATGGGAGCACATTCGGCACTGAGCTACACATTTAAAATTAGAAAAAATTTTGAATTTTTCGGTAATGAATAAATTATTTTACTTTATTATATACATATATATATAAATTTTTTTAAATTCCAATAAAGCTTAAATTTTCGACTTTTATTTCAAATTATCCAATTTATTAAGCTTATTTTTCCCGCCCAGGTTTTAACTATTTTCAAAATTTCTTTTAACTTTCTTGACAAATTGTTAACTGTCGAAGACACTTTACTCGCTACTGAATTCAAAATTTATAACTCCGCTTACAATTAGTATGAACGGTAATAAATTTCCAAGCACTTTGTGAATGACTCGTTATAATTTAACATAAAATTTCTATTAATTTCGAAATAGAATTTAAATAATAAATAAATAAATTTTATATTTCATTCCGCAAAAGGGTTTGTCCGGTCAAGACGTAACAGCTTGCTCGAAAAAAACAAAATCCGTATTTATGGTACTAAATAAATCAATTTCAATTTTAATGTAAATATTTATGATGACTGTGATGATGTGACGATAATATTTTGGTGAATTTCTCACGATACAAAAATCTGCCGCTAAATCAGCAACTTCACACATTTCATTTTTATTCCCAAAAATGTACGTTACAAGATCACACAAAAGACCGATCGTTGAATAGTTCCATTCATTAAATTCCAAACTATTTCGGTCAACGCTAACTAATGCATTAGCAAGTCGATATAATCATAAAACATCATTCGGATTGATAATTCGAAGGAAAATTCGATTGAAAACAGTTACTTCCACTTTGAACATATAATAAACTATTCAACAACAATAAAACTAGATCGAAATAACTATTTTATAAAAACGAGTTTGTTTTTTTCTTAGTAATAATTAAATCATTGTTTTGATGCGATCGCTCTATCCATTCACAAAATTTTGCTTTTTAGTTTCGATCTTCTGGAGCGATCGGCTCGAATTTTTTGCCAATCGGCACAGCATGATACCGGCCCATCCTACGTACGATCTACTAAAAAATAATAGCTCTTTCAATGCCATTGAAAAGATCATCTTTGGACTAATCTCCAAAAAATAGCTCATATTTTTAAATGAAATGCGTCACTTAGTGATCGTAAATCAAAAATATACACCTAAAAAAAAATTTTCGAAAAATTAAAGAAAAATTTCCATATTTTATTATACGATAAAATAGCCGGGCTATTTATACGGATGTGAATAATTATTAAATAAATTTTTGAAATAATATGTGAAAGTTCCACGAGGAGGATAATTTCAACACAGCACACTTTGAAATTCCAGCCTAATGAAATCAATATTCAAATATAGATCAGATCATTCCATCAAAGTCAAGAATTTCTAAATGTTAAAAACATTTCGATAATAAAATATTCAAAATCATTATCGAAAATACACACACTTCAATCGACCGAAATAAAAATCGATTTGTTTCCTCAAAGGAAAAAAAACTGGTTAAACTGTTGCTCATGCACAAAACCGATCGTTGTTAATAATATTTTAATTTATCGAATTTTTATTCAAAAATTATGAACGCATGACATTTTTTTTTTGTTGTGTCTCAAATGGTCTGCGGTTTGAATTTCAAGTTTTAAAATATATTTTTTTTTATTTAGAGAAAAATACTTATAATATGATCGAATCTAATAAATTAACTGTCGAAAATCAGGTCCTCTAATTTATGTTATCAGTGTGATTATGAGGATCAAGCTTATTATACTATATATATACATAAAAAAAAATAAATGGTGATCGCGGTATTCAAAGTGAAACTAATCTGGTGGTATGAGATGAAAATTTGATATCGGCCTTACATTCGATACAAAGTGTTATTGCCGTCTATGGAGAATAGGCTGCTAATGGATTTGACAAAATTGATTCGAATCAATTTTGTTTTATCGAATTGTTGTACGGAACTTTATATGTTTTATTATAGTTTCATGTTCCCAAACGATACGTTACCAAAAAAAAAAAATTCTACCAAAACAGTATCGCGAGCAGCTTCTATGGATAGTGTGAAGAATTGCGATTTAAATCTGTATTAATTTTATGACTGAGTTTTTTTTAATTTAGCCACGAGCTAAGATTGTTGAATTTATTCCATATACACTTTATAGATTTTAGATTCATGGGTTAACAAGAAAATCGGACTGATTTATTTCAATTAAAATAAACTGACGTTAACCGGACACTGAAGACCTTTAAATAGCACTGAACGGCATCGATCCATCAAAATATTTTGTCACCCAAAAAACAATTCGTCACTCGGCAGGAGGCTTTTCGAAAAAGTCAGAGAAACAAGAAAATAAAACTGCTAGCGATATTTTGCTTATGTGCGGCCACTTAATTAGCATGGATCAACCTTAGCGCTGCATCCTTGGAAGTTTAGAAGTTTGATATCTTTGGCAGGGTTTTCGGAATTCGATTATCCTCAAATTAGATGAAGTTGAGCAAACGCCTCTACGTTAAGGACTTGGGGCATACTAGACAAATGGTCCGCAAATACACCAAAACGTGAAGGAAGTTACTGAGAAGCCTTGATTTTGGAGGAAGTAGTATAAATACTTGTATCGCTTGAAGAAGAAGTTGTTGATTTTGCCAGAGCAGAACGAATGAAGTGAATACCTGAACACACAAATGTACCCTTGGATTGGTATTTCATGTGGAGGAGTGAAGCGATTTTGATCATCCCTCATTTCAGACTAAAAAGAATCAGATACAATTTTTGTTTCATAGTTCTACACGATATCGAGATCAGGCGAATATTTTTTTTTAAAGACTTTTCTATGGTAGCCTTGGCAAATCTATTAAACGGCGTTTTAAAGGTAGGTGTGTTCGCAAAGACAGGCAAACGGACAGCAAACAAAAATTATTAATTATTAACAATTTCAGAGTTGAACGGAATAACTGGTCTGTGAAGCAAATTTTGTATTTAATTCACTCGTTAGGTATCAGGATTTTTTACACGACCAATATTTTTGCTAATCTAAAAAATATTCGATTCTACTCTAGGGTCTCTATTGAAATAAGTCTGCAGGTTTAGGTGGAATCGTTTACGTTACCCTCAACAAATACAGCATAACTCGGGCCGAATTTGGAAAATTAAATTAATTATCTTTTCTACCGGAATCTGTAGCAAATATATTAGTTTTGATATCCAAAAAAGGGAAGAAATCAAAGGCTGCTATTTACCGACCCATTGACGTTACTTATGTGCTTTTAAGATTAATGGTGACTTCTACAATCAAATGTGGATTTCATTTATGTCCTTCAGTGATCAATTGTTTGCAGTAGATACAGTCAAGGCTTTTGACAGAGTTTGGCATAAATTTCAAATGAAGTGCAAGTGGCTCTAATCTCTGTCTGATCGAATGTATTGAATACTACCTTTTAGCACGCATTATAAGAATCTCGATGGCATTTTATCATCCTCCTTTCCAATTTTTCCGGCCTCCCTCAAGGCTCTGTATTAATGATAAAAGCTTTTTAATAATAAACACAAAATTGTTAATGTTCCACAGCAGTTCTTTATATTGGTAAATTATCTTTGTCCATTTATTGGTTATCCTCTATGTACGATATGTTTTAATAAGTAAACTTACAAGTATCAACATTTAAACAAGAACAGCATCATTTTGAAAACAATATTATTAGTATTTGTTTCACATTTTACAGTTCAGCATCGGTACTGAAAAACAGAATTAGTTCAGAACTGCCTGATAAATGCTGCTACAATTATGATAAAGTACTGATAAAACAAATTATCATACCTACATATAAAAAAGTTAAACAAAATTGTTTAATTCAGATTTCTTTCTGATGGTATTTAGTGCCGAAGTCCGAATTAAATTTAACTGGTTTCATTCCGAAGTTTTTCAAAACCTAATTCAATAACAATTAAAATTTTACTGGAAGGCCAATGCCTGCAAATGTGTTGCAGGTACTGTTATTGAATATCTTGATCAATACTTATTTACGTTATTATTCCCTTGCTTAAAATGGGTGGGATTCGAACACACATGACCAATTCCAATTAACCTCCTGACAAAATTCACCCGAAACTTTTTGCGTACATATTCCTTAAAATATAAGATCAACATTCATACAATTGCTACTAGCTTATAAATTCATCTATAAAGGTTACATTATACAGATTCATTATACTTAGTGTGGAATTAATTGCGCGACTAACACTAAATAAATTGCAATCTTAGCTCGAAAACGAGCGGAAATCCCCACAATTTAAATAAATTTGACTAAAATGCGTTCTTAATATTTGACTAATTCATAAAATAGGTGCTAATGTTAATTTTACCGTGACAAAATATGTTTCTAAGACAGCAAATTGACTTATCAAACACAAATAACCCACCATAAAATTGATTATTTATGAACAGCCTAAATTACCAATACCGATATTATGAATATTGTACAAAAATATAAATTCTATTTTTTTTTAAAACTTAAGATTAAACCTTTTCAATGACATTAAAATCCTTATTGTAATAAAACAAGAAGCTTCACAAGGCTATTAATTTTTTGAAAATGAATTCTTAAGAAATATGAAAGTTTTGTTGGTTTATGAGTTGAAAATGTTAATTAATTCCGGTTATTTTATTCGTGTAGATATATATTAAAAGTCTTCAATGAATTATGAAACCGGTTTGTTTAATTTGGACTCGGTTCAAGAAAAGTTAATCATGAATTCTTTCATATCCACCTGCCCGATTTGTTTGTTCTGGAAATCGCGGTAATCTCCCATTTCTAAAGATAATTAGGTGATTTCTGTATTAATTTATGCGGAAGATTTCAGGACAACTTTATACTCATATTTCAAAATTAATTTCCTAGAAATTAATCGAAAAAAAAAACCATATATTCAAAGTCGGTCGTGTTTAGTGTAAGTAATAAATATGATTTTTATTTAATTTGCTACTACTTACATGGGAAGAATGGAAATCCCTTTAAATTCTTCCAAATTAAATTAAATTCCTTAGGAAAATATAAGGAAGAAAGTTTGTTCCACAAATGTTCAGTACAACTAATGAAAAGTTGAAATAGATAAACCCAACTATTAATTTGACGATGACGTTTCTTTGAAGAAAAGCATTGTCAATTTTAATTCAGTTTCCCTCATTTTATTTATGTTTTCGATGCATTGAATTGGATACTGATGCCCCCGTCTAACACTTGAAATCAATGATTTTATCATAACTTTGTATTTACGATTGAGAGACGTAATTTTAAAGATGCAGAGCAATGTAGATCGTTGAAAAAAAATACCTTTAGTAGATAGAAATTATAAATTTTATAAAGTGAATTATATTTTGAATATAAGTACGTCAAATCTTCTTCAAATCATGTCTGAATACATATTAAGAATATAATTCATTACAATCAAAAGGGTCTTGTAAAATACCGTTAATAAATCTAAAGACAACTTGTCGCTTTTAAGCGTCTTGCAAATAAAAAGGTCTGACTAGAGCCCCTCGTTTCTATTGTTAACACAAGAAAACGCATTATTTTCGCAACAACATTAAGTTCATTTATTCATACAGTACTGAAATGTATTTTCCACAATCACATATTCCATAAGTGTGTTTTTTTGAAATACCTACCATATAAATAAACAACAAGCAGGTATATTAAATGAATAATGTATTTTTCGTATTAACCTTTAATCCACATCATATTTATACATCGTATACCGACTTCAAAAATTCTTGTTGCTACTTTAAGCTAGTTCAGTTCGTATTATTTTCATCATCTATTTTTCTATTCTATACATAAATTACACATTGTGTCACTTTAAACTTAAATGCAGTTAAACTCAAATCCATTCTCTAACAAACAATGTGATGTTAATGTATTGTTAATATCAATTTAAATCAGAAATAAAAATTTAATATGAATAGGTATATTGTTGTTAGTCATGTAGGTAAATTATGGTTACGTGTCTGGGATGAAACAAATGTAATAATAATAAATTTTAATAACTAGTATGCGAATTTATTTATTTAAACCCGACAATGTACAATTGAAGACAAGAAGAAGAAGAAGTTTAATAACAATGAAAAAGTTATTTTTATTGATTCTTTTTATATTATTGAAAAAAAAATTAGAGATTTATAGTACCCACTACCTTTATAATAATTGCAGATATCTTTATATTTACGATGTCAACACTATTTTAATATTTAGTGCTGGAAAATCTACACAAACCATGCAAGTAATTCATTGAACTAATACCGCTATTAAAATATAGCTTCCATACAAAAGTTCTTACAACACGTGTTCATGGCATGGAATATTGGCCGTTAACTTCTGAACAAATAAAGTTAGGAATTTGAAATTCGTCGCATATTAATTTTCCAATAGTTAGCGGTAAGAGAATGAATGTAAAAAACACTGAGTGAATTATTCGTGTAGCCTCAATACAAAAATCTTTGGGACGCGCTCATTCATCTCAAGGTACAGGAGTGGGGATGGTTTTTCATATCTCAGAAACGACTTATGCTAGAAAGTTGAAACTTAATACCTATATGTAGATGTGCTACTAGATTAATTAATGATAAGATGTGCCGGACCTCAAAACTAGTGAAAACGCAATTTCGATAAAAATGTGACTGATGACCTTTTAGCATGAACCCATTCATTTAAAAGCATTGATCTTCCTAAAGGTTTAGATGAAGAATTGGATATATTTTCGGCTCTTACAAGAAAGGGATTATGTCCATCTTCATTTGCCTTTCTTTATTTTTATACCTAACTGCTACACTACAAAGACCAAGACTCGAAGTGACTCGTGGCTGGAGTTCTTGAGAATCAAAAGTCAAGAATCTGGGAAAATAAACCAAGTTTCTTAACTTTTTGGCATATTAATCTACTGTAAGATGATATCCCGACATCAAAAATATGGATTGATGGATTCAGAAAAATATCTCCACATATAGAACAAGGGAATCGCAGATTCCGAATGATTCAATGACGTACCATATTATGTAAGGTGTAGAATGTATTGTTCATGTCTGAAAGTACATACTCGTGACGACTTGCTTATAAGAATATCATAGAATAAAACAGTAACATAGGTTCGTACATGTAGATACAACAAAATTTAAAATAACAATAAGTGAAACGACGACGATCTTCTCCAATCCTTCCGAAACAATTAAATTCTATTCTGTACTGTGAACTCACTTCCTTAGGACGTTCTGGTATTCTTCGTTTGAACGGACATACACGGAAAAAAAGAAATAGTTTTGACTGCCAACGACAAGGGTTCTCGTTACTATTGTAATGGTGAAATTTCAGCTAACCCTCATTTTAAGTTCTCAGTACCACTATAAAATGTTGTTATTAAAATGTGATTTGTATTTATTACAATTTTTGTGTACAAATCACATTTCGCAATTTGTATAATTCACAACGAAAGAGTGGTCAATACAATTAGAAATGTCAGTAACAAAAAAATAGTAATACCTATCTATGATGAAAATTTGTTAAACCAACACAGTACAAATGTAAAAACCACAATATGGAATGTTTTGAGAACATTTGTTATGTAGCGTAAACTTTGTAACATTTTCATAGTTCTGAAAATGTAGAAACGAGCATGAATGAATAGAAAATAGTACTAATTGCAACGAAAATGTTCTAGAAATATGTTGCGTTTTTAACAGTCCTTCGATTAGTAATAAGTCCTGCTTTTGCTGTCAATAGATACTCGTATAATACTATAAAAAAATATTTTTTATTGGAGTATAATATGGCACAGGGAGATCGAATAAAAATATAACAAAAGAAAAACATTTATTTATAGTTGTTTTTTTTATTTTTTATTGATTATTTTGTTTCTATATTATGCTTAATTCTATATAATTGTTATTTTTGGTAAATATACTGAGTTTTTAATTAATAAAAATGTACAATTCGCGCACCTTTTATACCAATTGAACTAAAACTTTCAACAACAAACTCCATTTAATAAGTTTAATTGATTTATTAACACACTTACCACTTGACTATTTTACAAAGAAGACGCGTCGAAATTGATTTATTCAAATCGACCGCAAAGAAGAGCTATTGTTTTTTGCTGCTACAATTTTTGTGGTAAACGTTACATATTATGTGTACAGTGCACATGATTTGATGTCATACACCACAAAAAATATGTCTGCTACACTTTCTTAGTTTGCATTACTTTTCAATGGTTAACATACAAATTAGATATTCCAGAAAACTATTTATGTGTATTATTTACATTGGTATTTGGGGAAATTAGTACAATTCTTAGTGTTCCTAGGTACATCAGAATTTGTAAGAAAATAGTAATGATAACATATACTACGTTTATATGGAGGATTGAATCCGGATTCAATCCGTATCTAAAATCTCATGTAAACCCAGATCGGATTGGAATGAGATCGACTCGATCCGAACGAACTTCTCGACCTGGATTGAGTCGAAATCGAATCGAACTTCTCATGTAAACGCGGATCGAAAGATCGAAAGTTCGATCGTCGCAAATTCATTAACAATAAAAATTGATTTTCTATCTGTTTCATAGTACTAGCACACAAAACTGCTAAATTTGACATTTTTATGCACTGCCCTTCGAACTTGTACGATTAAAGAAAGATTTCAGATTATGTTACTTGTCATTTCGATCTCATTTCGATCTTCCCATGTTTCGATCTTTCGATCCGGTGTAGTCATATACGCGATTCAAATTTGTATCTTTCGATCCTCAATGTAAACGTAGTAAGGAATACATATTTTATGTTTCCGGCACATAATTGCAGCTACATTGGTGAAATGTACAATGTACATTTCCTTTTTTTTCGTGTGCCTTCTCGAAATATCCGAATACCTACATATGTGATCTACGAAAGGGTTGAAGAAGCTAATCCATTACAACCTTGCTACATTTAAGGTCTTCAGGCGAACTTCTTTTTTAGAGCAAACCTGCTGTATCTGAACATTGATATGGATAAAAATTTAGAATCAGGAAACTGCCAAGTTCACAAGTCTACCAATCCAGAGGTAGTGGTGTTAAACCGCATAGTTGATCTCTATTACAAAAAGTAAAAGGGTCGTACCAGGAACGCTATTTCTGATCTACCAAACTAGAAGCGTCTGTACAGAAACTAAAGACGAAGCGGCAATATCTGTGGCTACAGGGAATAAGTAGGTACTCGTAAGTCTAAAAACGAAACTATTCAGAGCAGCACTTTTTGCTATTTTTACAATTGAACTATTCCTTTAAATCCAGTTTTTGTGAAAAAATTAAATTTTTTGACATCTCAGTGATCAAATAATAAATAACAATAACTTCTTCACAGTGCGTGTAAGTCTTGGGAGATGACCACAGTACACTTATCCCATTTTACTATTTTTCGACTTACCAAGTTATTCCCTGTGACCACAGATATATTCGACATTAACTTTCTATGTAGGGTTGTGCTTTATAACAAGTGTGATTTTATATGATAACTTTTTTTTTGACATTGTTCACAGAATTTTAATACCTTTAATCAAATCCATCTTTGAACAACTGCTACATCGGTAGGAAAACAGATGAAAAAAAAAATTGCCATATAAAATATGGCACACATGATGATGCTATTTTAACAGAACAGAGGAAAGATTTTGTTACTTATTTGCCAATTTTCGGATGTTAAGTTGGTAGAGGGTTCTGATACCCTGGAGTAAGGGTTAAAGAAATCCTTTACAATCAGCACAGTATCATCATTCAAGTAAACAAATACGCAGGCTTGTATCATACTTTATGACACCTTGTCAAATATTTGGTGCCAAATGTAGTCAAATAGTGTATATAATCATAACGCTTTTGATTGTCAAATTGTTTATTTTGCTCTACACATTGATTCTGATAGATTTGTCTTAATGTTTTGTGAAAAGGTCTAATAGAAGCTTCATCAATTGGGTTTTATCCAAACCGATTTAATAGTTATTTGTCTTTAAAAAAGGGCAGATATTTTATCAGGGAATAAGATTAGGTATTCAAAGCTGTGTTCTCCTTGTACTTAGACTTCTTTCTAAAAGGACGTATTTTAAAGAATTCTTAACTTTGTTCTAGTAACTTTGACAATTGCCACAACTCGACAAGCGTACTTATATCAACAATTGTACAGAAAAAGTACTTATTGTTGTGGCGTCTTAATTTCTATTCTGATAACTTTAACTATAGAGCCTTGAAGTTCAATAAGTTCAATATTTGTAGTTTCCTGTTACAAGTATGAATTGATAAATTTTTAGAAAAACAGCTTAGGAAAGGAGTTACTCGACTAGAACTAGAATCGATTATAAACCATAGAGTCAAAGAAGGTAAGAAGCTTTCACTGGCATGGTCCATGAATAATTGGACGGACTGGATCCGAAAGTAAGATGTTTTCTAGTCGAGTTACATTGACTTGTCAGAGGGTGTATTAAACGAATTCTACGAAATCAAGAAAATTACCACGAATTATAATAGATGTGAAATATTTCACAGTGTCTTATTTTATTTAAATTGTTATTAGAGATCATTCTTTAGTCCCTACAGGTGATAAGGATTCAAACTCACGACTTCATAGTAAGCGAGTATAACGAACTTGTTACTATAGGTTACCGACATCGATATATTCGTCTCATAATATGCATTAAATTTTTACTTTAAGTTATTTATATGCATTTTAAATTGATATTGCATTTTTTGAAAAGAAAATCAGAATCAGAAGAAACAAACTACATAAATACATATTAATGAAAATTTATCGGAAATTGCTATCTACTGTAACGCTAGCGGCAGCCAATTAAGCTCAATCATAATTTATAGTAAATAAATGTCTCGCATAAACAATGAGATAAAAATAATCTATTTTTTAATCATAGCATCCACTTTTGTTTGTTTAATTAAGAGAAATTTAAATTTTGACGCTTATAGTGCAATGTCATTTAGAATAGCCTGTAGGTCAATAAATATTAAAGCAAGAGTACATTATGAACAAATCAAGTTTTACTTTATTATTTTAATAATAAAGTATTTTCTTTGTTTTTTTATTTTCCTAACATCGTTACAATGTTCTATAATGTGTTATTGTTATCATAAGATATCCCTTTGTACGGGGCTCGAATGTCCTTTAAATTAATTTTATCTAAGATAAAGACCAATCGAACATTTTTGCCATTTTCAAAATTGATTTTGAAGTTATCTAGCAGTAGAGAAGAATCTAAAATAGACCAAGATATTACAAATTGCTCTTTCCGTAAGTGTGAGAAAAACAACACGTTTTTCCCCAAAAAAAAGTACTTCCTTTTTTCTATTCTACAATATTATATCATAATTTTGAAAAAAAAATTAAAATTCACGCCATTTGTGGCAAGTCTCGAGTAGTATACCTTCTTACCTATCTCTGTAACTAAAAAAGAAATAGTTCTAACACCTCGTCACCTGAACAATATAAAAATAAATTTTTATTCAAAAGATATTTAAGTACTAAGTAGTATTTTCGAGATTAGATCAGATCCACCTAAAACTAAAAAACATAAATGGCAATTCAGGAATGATTGCAATTTGGTAGACCGACCTAATATTTAAAATTTCAAGTCTTAAAAAACAAATTTGACTAGTTGTTTGTAAGATGTTAAAAACGAGATTAACTATAGGTACCTACATAAAATGAGCTCAATGTGCATTTAAATACAATTAATTTAAAACAATGGCGTTACTTAAGGAAGCTCCATATGCGAGAACTGCCATCGTGTTATTCTTGTTTAAACAAACTACCGTCAAATGATTATCTAGTTTAAATATCGATGTTGAACCCAAGCTCCAGATACAAGTACTCGTGATTAATATCAACTACTTAAATTCACCCGTATATGTTAGATGAATACTTCTCGAAAGATCCAGTATATTTTCTATTTGTTTTCATTTTTTATGGCGAATTATAAAAGCCGTCGGCATTTTAATTACGAAGGTACCGTAAAAACTCTTCTTTTTCCAAACTAATCTAAACTTAAATAAAATAATAATAACAAAAATCAACTTACCACGTTCTGATCTTAAACGATCCTTAAGCTGTTTAACAATTCCATATTTAACAGTACCAAATTGTATCATTTTACTGATAGTATCTGAATTATCTCTCAAATCACTTCGCATTTCACACAAAACAAAATACTTTTTATTTTATATAAGATATAAAAAAAATATAGATTTTATATTTTTTTTCTGCAATTTTAATATATCTTCTGCTAAATTTATTACGAAAAATGATTTTAAATAAATAAATAAACAGCACTAAATATTTCTTAGAATTTTATATTCGAACTTTTTTTTCATAATTTTTTTTCCTTTACGGCACCGATTTATTAAAACTCAACTAAGCACTTTTTCTTTTTTCATTTTGATTATAATTATCCGTAGATGTATAAATTTGTGGTAAGTAGTAAGAGATAAAATGTAAAAACTATTTTTTTTTTCTTCTTTTATTATAAATATTGCACAATAATTTATTAGATATATTATATTAAATTAAAAACTTCACTTCTGGGTTTATTCACTTTTTTCGAATTTTTTTGCATATAATAATCATTATTTGATGAAAATAATATTGTTGTTGATTTAAATTAACAATTAACAATGATTTTTATTTTTAAACGAAATTAATTTACTTTCGTTATTGTTAAATTTATTAAATATCATATCGGAACCGGTGAGCATGTTTACACTGCACGATGTCATCAACTACTGTCACCGATCAAGTTGTACAGGTGACCAAAAAGTCATATATCGAGATGAGTAGTTGTTCTTTGATGTTGACTTTATCATTTATTTATAACATAACGAAACAAAACCAATCGAAATCAAATTGATGGAGACAGATTTTTTTTCTTTTTCATTATATTTATTGTGTTCGGATGTTGGTATATATAAATTACACTATGTTTGGTATATAAAGCGACTATACACGCGATATTTTCAATTGTGTAGCTATTTACGAATGTAATAAGTTTTAGTTTAATACAAATTTGTAAACATTTTCTTTTTTTTATAATTATTTATCCACAATTGGTTATTTTGCACAATCGACTGACAACCGAAAAATATTACTTATAACAAATATTTGAATGATTGAAATCCAATCAACATATGAACAGGAAAAAAAAGAAACTCTTCTTAATGTAAAAACACAAACGACGTACAGATATGTTCACAGCGCGCGTCAAAACACCACTGACACTACGATAACAAAAACTCAAAGAAAATCATCGTCCAACAAACCGAACGGGTCCCACCACATTTCCACACACCTTCAAATCACGCAACGCACCAACAATGTATATATATCGAAGCGTTCATTCATTTTCATATATAGCCCATACCAACACAACCATGGCACCAATAAACACCGAACTAGAATTCCGAATGGTAACCCAACAACAAAACACCAACCAAGAGCATACCATTTTCGAAAATGTTGAGTCAATTGAGTTAAAGTGTATGAAATGCGATTCTGTACCCCGGTGAGTTTTCGAAATGGTTGAAAGAAGGAACAAAAAAAAACGAATGCCTAACAAACCGACATTATTCTTGTCCAACCCCTCCCACCATAATGCCTTGATAGAAAAGTGTGCGCTTCTTCTTCTTCTCGCACGAATATCGAACGTATCCAACATATAGATAAGTGTCATAAGCAAGCCAGCCCCTCCATGACACTATGCTTATGGGCATGTCATAACTTTATCGCCCCCCCCGTTCTTCAACACACGAGACACAACGAGTCTAATCCGCTCACGGAAGAGCAAAGGGGCTACAAGTGCACCTTTATGTACACTCGCAGACCGAACGAAACGGGTCTGTCAGAAACCTGTTCCCGAGTTGATACCAGTTCCAGCAGTATCCAGTTTCGAAAAAAAGGAACTCGTTGAGTCCGTTCTCCTCTGCAAGGCTGCATTGAAATTCTGAAGAGCGTTGTCCTGAGAGCGAACTTCGAAACACAGTATAAGACTTTTCTGAATCCCCTGCGTTCTCAGCGGAAAACAAAACCACGCGCATGTCACTCAACCATTTGTCTCGCTCTCTCTCTCTCTCTTCGGACTATGTACACGAATTTCGAAATATTGTTGGTATAGAATTTTTATGAGGTTATGACAAGGTTAGGCGGAGCGATATGATAATCGAATTTGAGTAATCCCCCCACCTTCGGATATCATACTCTCGCCCATTTTTCTATGAAAATTTCATCTTTCTTTTTTTCCAGTTGTTTTGTGTCATTATTATTATATTTTCTCGTTCTCTTTCGCTCTCTCTTGCACACAGTTCACGAATTTCTTACATTACATCGTCTGTCTCGTTCGTAGTTTGGGATTCGTACGCTTTTTCGAAAAGAGTCTTGTCTTATGAACTTTCTATGCATGCGGTATGGCGAATCGGAGAATATTAGACGTATTGGTGCGTTCGGTATTTGTATTGTTGTTGTTGGATTTTATGGTGTGGTGTTTCTTTTATAGCGTAGCGAATATGAAATGTTGTATGATATTGCAAGCGAGCGCGCGGCATCTAGTTCTGGAGGTGGGAAGTTATTGTTGGGAGGAGTCATAAATTTTTGCTCCTTATATAGACGACGTTTTATTTAGTTTTTTTTCTGTAAGAGGAATTTATTATTTTTTGGGATATGTGGAAGATATAATGCCCGGATATGTGTAAAATTTTCGATATGGGTATGGTTCGGGTATGATGAAGATGATCATATGCGAGAAACAAATATGGCGCAGAAGAGCGCGTGTGGGAAGTGAAGATGTCGATTTAAGACTGTGGGAAACCTTCTTTAAGAATGTCTGTAGATTTTTTAAGACGTGAAATTTAAGGGTTGAAAGTCGATTTAATCAATTTATTTACCTACCTTGAAAAGGGATCTATCTGAAAGAGGAGTGTGACAGTGGGTCGGTATGCGGTATCTGCTCGCTATGAACTATGACAAAATGCTTACCTTATGTATGTGATTGAGTACGTAAGCAATTTAATTTTTATTTTTTTGCACGATAGTCCAAATAGGGGCTTCGCTTCTTCGATAATATTTCTCTGATCAAATTTGGAACCCTTCGTCCAATTTTAGATTTTTCTTCATATTTGGGAGGGGGAGGGTGGGGGGCGCGTGTATGAAATGAAAAGATAAGGATTTTTGGGAAATGGATATGAGGAGGATCATATCATGAGTGGAATCCGAACCTACGACCTAAGGATGATACCATGCTCACACTGGACTACGGATTCCGTTTTTATTGAACCAATATTTACAATCTTTGCCTTCTCAAAGTGAATAGCATACGCAATTTCTTCATCATGTGCAACAATGATTCTGATATGCGATAGAAAAAGGAACTCACAAATTCACTTTAATTTATAAAAGAATTCTTTAAATTAGTGGACTTCAATGATAACTTAGATATCTATACTTCATTTAAACCTACAGTCTAAGAAATATTGGATTAAATCTACCATTATTATAATTGGCAACTGCAAGGCCGTAGCCAGAAAAAAATTTCGGAGATGGGCCGTGAAAAAAAATATTATCCCCCTTAGATTTTTTTAACCCTGAAACCGTCTTTGGGGCACAAAGTGCCCCAAGCTATTTTCAAACAATAAATTAGAGACTTTCTAGTTCTATAACATAATCCCAATGCACAATTTTTTGAAACATATGATATGCACATATGCGTAAACAAAAGAATCGAACTGGTTATTCTGTGTTTTATTTGCTAAATATGTAAACGCAGAAAAAAAGGCAATTTCGTGTTCTGGGGCACTGCGTGCTCCAGAATATGCGTACATTGATCATTTGAAAACAAAACATTTAAATGCATGCATTTGATAAATCTATAAACAAAAATAAATATGTAAACAGAAAAAGGAGATTTCGTAAATATTCGTATGTAGATCCTTTGAAGAGAAAACAGTTGAATGCATTTAGTTGCCGATGAAATGTCAAGAAATAATTAGTTGAGTGTTTTGTGATTTAATTTTTTAGTTTTGTGATAATTTTGTTTTGTGTTGAGTGGACATGGATGCTTTTTTGAGATTGGTGAACAATGCAGCGCGACGAGAGTTATCTGCTGAGGAGCAAGAACTTCTTCAAAATGAGTTCGAAGCTTTTCTTCACAACGATGATGTGAATGGAACTGAAAACGTACCTCTTGGCGGTGCAGATTTTCCTGCTGCAGATCATCCTATAGCAATTCCAAACGATTCAGATGATGAACAAGATTCTGATCAGGATGTTCCGGACGTTGATGATCCAAACTGCGAGCATGAAGATGTACAGGATGTACGCGTTGTACAAATCATGGAGGAAATTCGCAAACAAGAAATTGCTACTCAACAAGAACTGCAAGAAGTCAATGAGGAAGAACTACCAGCCATAGAACCAAATAGAGGAATGCGTTATAAGGCTCAAAATAGGAGACACGATCAAATCTGGTGGTCACTTTCTACGGAAAGAGAGAAGCAGAGAACGTCCAGTGTAAAAAATGAGAGGAAAAATCACGCGCCATCATGTTCGAAGATTTTTGAAAACAAAGCAGACGCATTCAAAAGTCTTCTACCTCCATCGATTATTTCAACTATTGTTATAGAAACGAATAGAAAAGCTAAACGGGTATATGAGAATAATCGGCGATCGACGAGCCCGAAGGAAATGCGAAAGTGGTTCGATACAGACGAAGATGAAATGTATGCATACATAGCTATACTTTTGTACTCTGGTGCGGAAAAATCTTCTTCTGTGGAAGCTAAGGACCTTTTCCATCTATCTCACATGGCATTTTATAGAGCTGTCATGCCATTGCAGAGATTCGAACAGCTCAACAGATTTCTCAGGTTCGATGATTCTCGTACTAGACCATTTCGATTACAGTCCGATAAATTAGCCGCTTTTCGTTACGTCTGGAATTTGTTCCAAGGTAATTTTATTTGTAAATTGGTTTCATTTCGTTATATTTTATATATTATATATATTTAATTATTATTTATTATTTTGTTTCAAGTCAATCTTACTGAGTTCTTCAGACCATCCAAAGAACTGACTCTAGATGAGCAGCTGGTCTCAACACGTGGAAGATGCAGCTTCAGACAATACATCCCAAGCAAACCAGGAAAATATGGAATAAAAATCTTTTGGATCGTTGATGCTGTCACCAATTATCCTCTACTTGGTGAGATATACCTAGGTACGCAACCAGGACAACATCGTGCTAAAAACATTTCATATGATCTAGTGCTTCGGCTCTGCAATCGGTATCTAGATAACGGATACAATATTACTATGGATAACTTTTTTACAAGTATTCCATTGGCATTAGATTTGTGCGCAAGAAACACTACTATTATCGCCGCAATTGCCGAAACAGTTCACAGATCTAAAAGGTGTCTAACGTAGAGAAGTGTAGAAGTGTATTCATCAATTTTTTGCTTCTCAGATTGCATGAGCCTTGTGAGTTACGTATCAAACACGAAGAAAAATGTTTTATTGTTGTCAACTACACACGCGGATGAGGAAATAGATGAATCAACCAGAAAGCCTGAGATGATTATAGACTACAATGCGACCAAAGGAGGTGTTGACACGTTCGACCAAATGAATAGAACATACACTTGTAGGCGCAAGACTAACCGTTGGCCTATGACGCTATTTTTCAATATGGTCGACGTAGCAGCCCTTGCTGCTTATCGGATGTTCGGTATTACTAATCCCACATCCGGTACAAGAAAAAATGTAAGAAAACATTTTCTTAAAACTTTGGCTGTTGAATTGGCAAGTAAGCACATCCGGAATAGAATGGAAAAAGGTTCACTACGGCAATCAGTGAAAACTGCCCTTTCATTAATTGGTTTTGAAGCTACAACTCCAACAGTGTTCCCTGCAGTTCGGTCAAATAACAAACGTAATAGATGTGAAACATGCAAGGCTGATCGCAAACAAAATAAAGGAGACACTAAAACTACTGCTGTCTGTGATTTGTGCAACAACCCTACCTGTTCGAAACATTTTATTCGGGTTTGTCAAAAATGTTACGTTCCGAACTCATCTCCTATAAGTGATACTGACTCAGAAGATGAATCTTGTCTGGATATTTCGAAAGCGCCATCTACCTCATCTGGACGGCCACATTCAAAACGATCCAGAACCCATTCACCTGTTTAATTTTAGTATTATAGTTAATTTATTATTTTGAATTAGTTTTTTCTTTTCGTTACTTTGTGATCATTTTTATTTTCGTTTCAATATGCACATAATTACTTTTTCGAAAATACAGACAATGTTTTATTTTCTCTTCTTTTTCCAAACTCATATCAGCTTGTGCAAATCAAGAACGCTAATTAGCAAAGAAATATCCGTATTTTCAACACACCACCCATACATTTTGTATGAAATGCATACTGGGGCACTGAGTGCCCCAGAGAACGATAAGTCCATTTCTTGGAGAGCACGGTTCTAGGGTTAATGAAAAACTGAGGTATCTAGGAAGCGGTATAAGCGATACACACCCTAACATGTGTGAGAGGCTTATGAGAGTAAAATATTCATGAGCAGCAACCAGCAAACTAAAAATAATGGGTAGGTATTTAAATGTAATAGAAAATAAATGTGATAGAAAAAAAATTGCCAATGGTCTGGGCAAAACTTTATTATTTTTCGGGTCAAAATTCGGGAGCGGTCCAAGTCGGGAGTATATCATCAGTTGTTTGGAGCTTATGAGGTTTCTTGGAAAGTTAATTTTGTTCTTAAAATAAAAATATTTAAAATGGATTTTTAGCCGATTAAACATTGAAAAAGCCCGTGTAGACTATTCGAATTTCGGTATATTATGTACACTAAAAGCTCATAGAAGTAAAAACGAATTTGCTGCCTTATCAGCTTTAAGAGATATGACGAATTGTTAAAACGTATACAAACCGATTACATCCATTTGGGGGTTGAATTTCGCAAAAATTGTGAGTTTTTAGCTGATTTCATAAGAAGCAATTAGCTATCTCATCAGACACTAGTAATTTTAAAAATTTGTGAAAACGTAAGCAAACCCTTCATCGTGAAATTTTATATCTCATTAGAACTAATGGATGGCAAAACTGTGAAAACATATGCAAAACTTTGGGGGTTGAATGTCCAAAAATTTAAAAATGGGTTTGTTTGCGATTATATAAAAAGTCTGTGAAAGTGAAAAGCGATATAATATTTCATTCAAACTTTAAAAAAATGTCGCAGCTGAGAAAAGTATATAACTCCCTCATACCTTTTAGGGTTGAATATCTAAAAATACTGAAATTGACTTTTGGCCATCAAATCTAAGCAATATGTAGGAATTTGTGAAACCATGTACAACCTCCTTACACCCACTTGGGGGTTGAATATCCAAAAAGCCTGAAAGGAGTTAATAGATAAATATGAAGATATTGCGAGAAAGTAAAAACCAATTCAATTTCTTATGACTTATACCCTCTTAGGGATTGAAAAAGGAAAGAACTTAATAACAGGTTTTAGGCGATTATTACGCAGGCCTGTGGCAGTGAAAAGATATTCAATGTCTAATCAGACCTAAGGAATATAGCAGAATTCGAATGTATACAACCCCATTACAACACCCTAGGGGTCGAATATCAAAAATTTTGAAAATACTTTCTAGACATTTATGTGAGGAATCCGTAGAATAAACATTAATTTAATATTAAAGGAGATATCAGAAATATGATGAAATTCGTGAAATTGTATGCATTCCATTTTCTTTTATCATTTCTTTTACCTCACTTGTACGCCAATGGATATTTGATTTTTTTTAACTGAATTGCTTAACAAGTAGATCTATATACACCCACCAAATTTCAACTTTAGCATAAGTCATTCTATAGATAAAAAAAACACCCCCCACCCTCGTACCCCATAAACAAATAATTATGAGTTCTCGAGATATAAAAGGGGAAATATTTATGTTTCGCCCTCCTCCACCCTTGCCCCTTACACACACATCTCCACCTTTTTTTTACCCTATTACGGGTCAATTAGGCCTACTTCCCATAAAAATTTTAAACAACTATCTTGGAAGGTTCTTGAGATAAGATACGAGATTCTTAAGAAAAATTCTTATCCCCCAACTTCTATGCCCCACCACCCAATTTAAAAATGTTACTTTTCTCAAACTCCATTTAATGACATACCAAATTTTATTTTTCTAGCGTAATTGGTTCATGAGATATTGTAATCTAAAGTTTTTCACCCCCCACCCCTGGACGCCGCTCTTCCCACTCAAAATTTTATTTCTAGTCTCCTAGTATATTTACAGTCCGTCTTTAAGTTTCAATTTCATGACATTAACCGTGTAGGAGATATATGGATTGAAGAATGTCTAATCTCGGCTTTCGAGCTGGTTATTTTTCGCGCTTTAAAGCGGCTAGAAAAACCAAATGGAGAGAGATAGAAAATTTAACATACAGTTTAGACTTTGGTGTGAGAGAGACAGTCCGAACAGCTAAAATATCAGTGACTGTCAAAAAAAGGGGGCAACATAGCGCCGGCGAGCATTTTTCCGCAACATTCTACCCTGTCGGTCCCCCCCCCCTGGCTACGGCCTTGGGCAACTGTTTTCCATCGATAACAATGTCAAAATTACATGCATGTGTAATTAGAGTGCAAATTACACAAATAAGTTGTAATAATTACACAACATATGCGTAATCAAAACACATCAGTGATGTAATTATTTTACAATAGCTGCGTAATCGATAGACAAAAGTGGCGACACAGAGAATGCAATTATTACACACTTTTTGTGTAAAATTCTCAATTTATTATAGGGGAAAATGCTCCATTTAATTCAGATTTATAATTATAAATAAATCATAAATTAAAAACGCAACTACACAATACATGTACTGTATTAAATTGAATTGAGTTGACAATGATATTACGGTTACTGATTCGAAAACTAATTTACAAATATTGCAGAAAAACCTTTGTCTGATTTAACAAACCTGATTCACGTCGTCACGTAGAATGAAATGATGAAATGAATTTTCGCGAAATTACTTATTCTGTCGTAATATTAAACAATATTTAAAGTAGAATTAGACTAAGCCTGAATTTACTTTATTAATGGTGTAATATAATCATGACGCTTAAATTTACTCTTTTTATAGAACAAAATAGATGTAATTGCCCACCTTATTGTGTAATATTACCTATTTGTGCGCTAAAAAATGATTATACGTCAATTGTTCGTACAATTACATAGATTGTGTATTTTTCCACTTATTTTTGCTTTGAATACAGAGTATTTTTACAAACTGCTTTTAAAGTGTAACTTGAATGACCATAGTCTCTTTTAGTTTTAAAGCAGAGAAAATACAATACAAATTTTGAGCTAATATTTAATAATTCTTGGGCAACATATAAGTAATCTAATCTATATTTTAAGCCAAAGCAAATATTATGAAAAATATGATTTCCGGTTTAAATGTTACTCAACTCCTTATTTCTTTATTCCAATCATTATCCATTGTAAAGGTTTTGCTTATTTCTTCTAGCTTCTAGTACTTTTGTACCTATATTAGTACCAGCAAAAATATCTCACTTTTTATGAAGTTGCATATTTTATGTAATACAGTAGCGATATTAACTAGTTTTACTCGGGAAATTAACCAAAAAACAAAATAATAATTAAACTTTTCCAATGCACGGAGTTTTGCAAAACTCGGAAATGTACGACGATACTTCAGCAAATCCAATTTTTGCAGCACTCAAACAGTGCTGTCGCTTTGTAGTTTTTTAGGGTACCAAAATTTACATGTTTTGAGTAGTACATATTTGGATGCGAAGGGAAGCAACGGTCAAAACTTTTGAAATACATAAACACATACAACATTTTGTTTGAACTATATGTTTTTTTATTTTTTGTGATTAAATTATAATAAAAACAGATTCAAAAAAAATTCCAGTTGTATTCAAAACAGTCTCAGTTCTATTGTTACTTGCTGAACACAAAAATAAAACAAACAAAACTATTCATATTCCATCAAGTTAAGGCGTAAAAAATCAGTCTTTTCATTTTATATAAATTATAATTACCTTATTATAATTAAATTATCAAATATTCAATAAAAATATATTACTTTTTGTCCCAACTGCATAAATCAATATAAATATAACGATGTACAACAATTCATATATATTCTAAATTAAGTTCAAAACAAAAAATTTTTCTTTAAAATCTAAATAATATTTTGAATATAAAAAATGAGACTTTATTTTGACTTTAGCCAATATTCCATTTCAAAACATAGTAAGTGCTTTTTAAAAAAAATTTATAGAAGTACCCAAAAACTTTGCAAGCCCTCAGAAATAAATGTTGGTATTTCGATATTTTAGGAGTTCTTCCAGTTTATCTGAGAGTACCCCAATGTATGGAACTATTAATATTTATTTTTGAAGGCTGAGTAAATATAAGTTTTAAGTTACTTTAAAATTTTCTAAGAAGAACTTACTGGGGTTTTAAATGACACAGCCGTGATGCTTATTGCTTCTTGTACTTAAAAATCAAAGTTTTCGACGGTTCCCACTTTTCGGCAAAGTTGTTATTAGCAAGTTGTTTGGCAATTAAAACAGCATTCACTGTACCAGTAAGAAATGACTTTCTTTTCTTGTCCTTAATTAAATTAAATTCAGAAAACTTTCTTTCGGCAGTTGCACCGCTGTGGGGAAAGCGATTATAGTTCCGATAAAATGTCTTATATTAGTAAACATGGTTTGGTTTAATGCATTTTTCTGATTAAAAATATTTTGATAGAAATCTTCAAAAGGCAAATCTCTAGATACCACTGTTTAATGATCGCCATTTCTCATCTAATATTTCTACGTTAGCTTCATCTACTAAATTGGGGAATAATGATATCAAAGGAAGTAAGCTAGATGATAAGTTTTTTAATTATAAATAATTTTTCCCATCCGGGTAGCATAATTGAAATTTTAGTAGTATAAGTAGTACGGGCTTGAAATAGTAGTAAAATACTACTATAGTAGCAAGTTCGGCAGCGGTGCAGTCAAATACTCTTCCGCTACAAAAGTCTTGAAGATGTTGCTGCTATTTGCGTTACTATTATTTCCGAGTCTTTAAGTTCTCTCAAGAAAAAGCAGCCAATGAATTTTTTTAAAAGACGTTTGTATGGCAATGTGTACCTTGATTTCACATTTTTTTCTCATCCTAATACTTTCAATAAAACTATTTATACGTGTTTTAGGGAGTTTGGTATGAGAGCCTTATCTGGCTAACTATCACACAGCTTACCCTCTTCTCCAGAATTTTGCCTTAACATGATCACATAAAATAAAGTCAAAAAAAAGGAAGTATTACTTTCTAAGAACTTTTGTATGGTAGTTATTGGAAGAATCCCCTTTAATTTTATCTGTTTTATTCCTGTACCTACCTAATCAACTATTTACTGGCGATTATATTCTGCGGAACTGTTAAATTTTTTACCATGGCTTCTGTGTGAATTGTGTAATGAAATATTTGTAACCACGTGTTGTATGAACTTTTGTATGGCGGCTTTCGAATGAGGAAATGATTTCTCTTGAAGTGAATTTTCTATTTATTTTTCATTGAGTGGTTGCGCAATTTCCAAAAACTTCAATCCATCCCCAAGCCATTTAGTTTTCAATTCCTTTAATACCAACTTAAAATTATTCTTTTTTTTTTACTTCAAATGTTTAGGAATTAAAGGCTAATAGAAATTTGAATTGATTACTGAAATGCAGTAATGCAAACCGGAACTTAGCCAATTAAAAGTTTCAATAGTAGTCAGATAGACCGCAGGAAATTAGTTCTGACATTTAGAGCTTACCATGGATTCCGAATGTTGGAATCGTCCGAACAGAACTCAGTTTTCCAGAATTTATCGTTTTTGGAGATTATAGCAGCATGAAATTATAAATTTCAATTCTGTATCAGTATTGTGATACAGATGTTTTCTTCTGTACCAGTATATGATCAATTCTTCATTTCTTCTTTGTCATTTTACCTGTTTTCCCTTTCCAATTTTCACACTCCACTTCCTATGAAGTTCTTTTTTTCGCAACTTGAATATTATATCTCGCCATTTTAAGTATGATAGAAGTAAAAACACTTTCATAGGATCACTTCGCAAATGACATAGGTATGTAGATCCATTAAAACTTTTTATTTACCAGTACTGTATCGGTACTGCATTAGTACTGCATCAGAACCTATTAATATCTACTTTTTGAATCATGTAAATTATTTGCATTCAAATATGATAGGTAGCGTAAATATAGGGTTCAGTATTCAAAGTCCGCAGAGAATTAAACTCTCTATTCCGTCAATGTATAATTACATATAGAGAAAGCAATTTGGATACGATAAGGAACTATAAAATGCAGTTTAATACGGATACTGAGGCGATACCAAGTACATACCTATGTTTAAGGATTCTAGTAAAATATCAATTGCCTTTTAATTTCAAAATTTATTTAAGTTTATTTTTCAGCGGATAATGAATTTAGCTGGAGCACCGTATGAGTTCCGACTTGAGATGTGTTATACGGGTAGTAGGAATGTACGTATTCCTTCATACCAGTGTCGTCTCACGCATCGACGAAGAATGTTTGCTAAAATACGATCATGAAATTGAACGAATACAACAACCTACCAAAAAATTCAGTTTTCATTCTCATAAAAATCAGGGGAATAATTAAAGTTCCACGATCTTGTTATAGTGCACACCCTACGAACGAATCACGACACTTGCTTATTTCAACATCTATTTCAACTTTGTAGCATGAACTGTTCAGGAGTTATGAATTTTGATCTTTCTTGATTCAAGCAAACAGCTTTGCATATTGATTCAAGCGACGCGCGTGAGCTATAACTAGTATTTTGTAGTAGGTATGTAGGTACATATATGTACATATACAGGTGCAAACGTAGAAAAAAAAATTTGCTGTCGTTGGTAACACCTCGCAAAGGTGTCTATTGAAGCAAGTAGGTACAGATAGATTCGTTATGATTCTCGAAGTTTCACCAATTGCATTATAGAACCAGGCCCTAAAAATTATCTGTATTGTATTTTAAAGAAATCAGTTTATCAATAAATCACGCAGCCAAGCCTATGACAACTTAATTCCATATATCGTCGACTTATCCTGAATAATTACAATTTAGCAATCATATCAATCCTCCTAAAATAAAATGTAGCGTCATTTTTGTAATCTTCTGCTATTACAAAGGATCTAATCCAATCAGAAATTGCATATCCTATATCTGAAGTTAGATACAACGTATATTTTGTGTTCAATCATCAAATATTCGAACATTGTAGCACACGGAATGCCCGTAGAGTCCTCGTATACGAGGACGTACAGTACAACAGACACCCTTGATGTTGTTATACTGAGCAGAAGCTCTAACACTTAACCAAGTGGATATAAGATAACAAACATATCTTCCATATAATAATGCCATCATTTGAATGGAGAACATCACAATTACCATTGTTAATCCTCGGATCTTGCTCCCCATAGATGGCAGGGTCTTATCCCAACAACAGCAAAGCGGCGCACTCTAAGGAGTGGGAAAAGTTGGGGCGTGTAACGTGTATCTTTCGCTAGATTCTACCGTAGTCAGGATATACCACATTACCACTTTACCGTATTGCAAGTTGATCCTCCAAAAAGCATTCGGAAACAGTGCGAATATCTAAAAACTAAGACATCACGAAATATAAGATGATGACACCCTTCCTCCACCTCCTTACGAGGCAATTGGGCTATTGTGTACTCTACTAGCAAATCTCAATCTCAAGTGGCTGTAGGTTGTTTCTTTGTGCAGATAAACTGGGCGTACTACTGCTGAAGCTCTTGTACATTTAGCCGGTATGGAAGAACTGGAAGAGGACACAATGATGACTTTAGTCTCCACTTTAATGTGGTATAGTGCGGTGTTACTTTAGCTTTTATATGCTACAATCGTTGCTAATGCGGCTCGGGATGCTGTTAGACAATTCTATGTAATGTCGAAAGGCGAACCAAAAAAAAAATTTAAGAATAAGCAGCCGTCAGCGATGATGATGGGGGTTCTAATGTATTACTATCCTACAGGCTGTAAGGTGAAGCGATATATTTCACTAAATCAAGCATCTAAACGATCGACTATGCGCTTCCATTTCAACCCGGCTCTACACTGAATGAAATATTGTTCATAAATTTAATGAAAGCTATTCATTGAACAATATTATGCTATTCTAATCATCGGGTATTTGTCTGATAATTGGGCCAACGCAAACTGCAAAGTGATATTATGAATCTCATTTTAGTAAATATGTTCCCACATGTTTATGCCAGGTTCGTGGAAAAGATTTTCTCATGGGGAATCATTTTTATAAGTGAACACAACTCCGGGTTTCGTGCCTAAGCACCGCAGAGTATATTTTTTCCTGATCCAGTTTTCACAGAATCTAATAAAAGAAATATATAATTCTTGAGAGCGGCAATATTTTTCATACTTCACACTTTCATTTTCAGCAATGGGTGCGAATATTAACCTCATCCCGTAAAATCGGGAGGGGGTTTATGCAATGAAAAATTCCACATATACTAATAGGAAAACCAATTTTGAATTTTGATGAACTTGATTAAAACGTTCATATGAATAATGTATCTTTACTTAATATTAATGAAACATTTCATAAGTACATGCACATAGTATAATCATATTCATTATATTAAGAAATATGTATGCATCGAAACGTGGCGATGAATATTGTAATGTAGAATATATTCACCATATAATATATCAATGTATCATTTTTAAGTATTGAGGGTCATTTTCATGATTATATGAACCCTTTCATTATATTAATGAAAATGTACATTCAACTTGTTGGTGGCATTGATATCACGATATAATTGTACTGTCTTTTAGTGCTTTCATAGCATAGATTCGTTGGAACGAGAAGGAATGGACAGAAATTTGAATACTTTATTATTAAAAAATAATAAAGTAAAATTAAAAACATTAGAACAATGAAATATGTATTAAAAAAATCTGCCAATAGTCTGGGCGCAACTTTATTATTTTTGGGCCAAAGTTTGCGAAACAGGTAAAATGGGGTCGCGGTAGAATGTTTACGTCATTTCCTCATATAAGACATGAATCACGTAACTACATATTGTGAAATCGTATACAAAGCAATAACATCCACCTGGGGGTTGAATTTCGAAAATTTGTTAAATAGGTTTTTAGGCGATTACAGAAAAAGCAACTAAATATCTGATCATACACTAGAAATTCTGGAAAATTTGTAAGGAACCCCTTTACACCTTTTTGGAGTTGAATTTCAAATCGTGAAATTGGTTTTTGGGACATTACATGAAATACCGGTGGAAGTAATAACCAATGGTATATCTTATCAGACTTAAGGTATAGCAAATATTATGAAAACGTATGCGACCCTCTTACACCCGCTTCGCAGTATATTCAAAAATTCTGAAATTAATTTTAGGCTATGTAGAGCCCGAGAAAGAAAAAAACAATTCGAAGTCGCATCACATCTAAAAGATATCTCGGAATTCGTAAAGACATGTGCAAACCCTTTACACGCCCTATCAAAAATTGTGAAATGAGTTTGTAGGCGATTATATAAAAAGTTCGTGAAAGTGAAAACCAATCTGACATCTCATCAAACCTGATAAAATTGAAAATCGCAAGAAACGTATGTAACTCTTACACCTCTTAGGGTTGATAGAAAGCCTTTCAATATGTCATTAAATCTAAGAAATATGTAGGAATTTGTGAAAATGTATGTATATCTCCTTTACACCTTCTTGGGGTCCGAATATCAGAAAATCCAAAAATCGTTTTTTAGGCGATTATATAAATTCTCTGTAGAAGTTAAAGTCAGTTTAATATCTTATAAAACCTACGAGCTATGGTGAAAATTGCGAAAACGTATGCTATGCCTTTACACCCACTTAAGGGTTGAATACCCGAAAATTCTGAAATTCTTTTTTACATGAATATAAAAAACACCCGAGGACGTAAAAATTAATTTGATGAATTATCACTACTAGGAGATATGACGAATTCGTGAAAACGTGTTCCTTTTATATCCTCTTAGGCGTTGAAAAGGTAAAAATCCTGAAAACGGGTTTTAGGCGAATATTTAAGAGTCCTGTGCAAATGAAAAGCTATTCGATATTTAATCAGACCTGAAGAATATGGCTGAATTCGTAAAATTGTATACAACTCCTTTACACTAGGGTCGAATTTCAAAAAATCCTGGAAACACTTTCTAGGCATTTGTCAGAAGGACCAGTAGGAAAACATTAAAAATTTATTCAATATTTCAAAAGACCGAAGAGATCTGACGAAATTCGTGAAAAAATATGCACCCTATTTGCACTGATAATTTTGTTTGCCCCCTTTCCCTACGCCAATGGACATTTGAACTTTTTTTATGTAAATTACTTTTCTAGTAGATCTACTTGTGCCCATCAATGGATGGATATGGATAGGAAACCCTCCCCCCTCCTTTTCCGTTCCACAATATCATTATTAAAAATTAGATTTTTATAATGTGCCAAACTCTATCTTAATACCAAGTTTCAGCTATTTATCATTCGTGGTTTTCGTGATATAAAAATATAATTTTCACTGGTACTTTGTATCCAACACATAAGACTTCTGGAAAAATATGTACATTCGTCTTCCAGGACTAACTATAAGTTTAAAAGTTCTACAGTCAGGATGTTGAGAATTTACACTGCATATTTGTTTCGAGTCCCATAAATACCTTAAAGGGCTATAAATACGAGTAAATTCAAAACATTTTAAGCAAGGAATTCAAAATTTGACACCCGTTAATTTCTAACAGTTGCATATATGAAGAACATATCCATTCCTATGCAAATATCGTAGATAATGTATTTGATGGATTGCTGTAACATACCTATTCATTGAGGTATTGCTCAATATAAACAAAAATTTTACCAAAAAAATATATACAACACCATAGAAATTACTTCAAATCCTTAAATTTTGCGAGAACTTCCTTTTAATGAATCGAAAAACAGGCGCTTAAACTAAAAGTCCAGAAGATCCTTTTTGATATATGTATATATGGACACCTTAAATATTTACATGAAAGGATTTCGGTCTTTCCGAAAAATCTAAACAAATAAATTGTAACAGAAAATAAACAAAGGTTGACCATTACTACCCTCTAAACCTCAGTCCTTGGATTTGATGCGCCTCAAAAGGTGTTTAATTAGTTTGCAAAATATTTACCTGGTCGATTTTTTTTCCCGAAAAATTCTGAGAAGGAAACTTCAACCGATGAACTCAAGTCTTTCCAACACTTTCGTTTTGAAACGAAGAATTATCCCTTTGTGTCCGGTAGCTGACCAAAAGGACGATATTTATTAGATGTGTCCTTAAATGAGGGATAGTAAATTATATTTCGGACATTAAATTCCTTTCGCTCCCACAAAGTTAAATACGCAAAATATTGAACCGGAAAATTGTTCGAAAACAGG
Source organism: Beris morrisii (assembly GCA_951812415.1). Classification (NCBI taxonomy): domain Eukaryota; kingdom Metazoa; phylum Arthropoda; class Insecta; order Diptera; family Stratiomyidae; genus Beris; species Beris morrisii. Next base: position 27,053,936 of record OX638311.1, read on the forward strand.
ACATGGTCAAGGATCAAGGTATATTTCGAAGAGAAGAAGGTAGTGTTTGTGCTACAAACAGCCAGTAGGCTTGAAAGGATTTATTATTTAATGGCCGGCTTAACTGAAATTTGTTTACTCAAGCCAAAATATAGCGTTTTACGGTGCAGTAACAATAGTGTCGTGTTGTTAAGCAACCGAAAACACATTGTTAACACATGCACACTTTTGATATTTCCAATGAATTTTTATGCATTTTTCGTTTTACTGAAAGGATGCCGCTCGAAAAAAATGCTATGTAAATTTATAATTTATACAAACAAATAAAGTAGGCGGCAATACCCTAAGGTAAACAGATAATCAAAGCCATAACGAAATTCTTCCACTGATGAGGGTTCATCGTATATTGGGCGTAATAAAAATTAATAAACACAGAGACGCGGTAAAAACTATCGTATTAAAAGGCTGTTGTAAAAACAACCCTTGTCGATAGTATAAAGTTTCCCTGGCGGCGATCATTCAAGTCGACTTGCCGAACTCACGCATCGTTAGTAAGGATATCAGTTGCACATATCCCATAAATAGAAAGACGCGAGAATTATTTGGCGTATGTTTCTCACGTCCTTTATTTCTGGTGTGTTTCCATTGAAAAATCCGACCGCGCGCATATTCATTCTTTCCCCGAAAATCTGTTTTTCATATTTTTCAAGAAAATTTTCTAGGTGAAATGGAATGCTTTAATGATATACAGGACAAATGCGCTCACGTCTTGAATTTCCATGTAGTAAATTTTACGCATCCGACAGTAATAAGGGGATATTATTTTATGATTTTATTTTAAGAAATGACAATTTCTTTTAATTATGCAAACGTCTTTGACGCTCTGGTTTTGTAGGGGGATTATGTTCTCCAAATCTTAAAAACAGGGATAAAGGAATAAAGTGATTTCTTTCAAATTTTAAATTATCAGTAAAGTATTTTCATTACCGAAATTTTAAAATATGTGCTATCATAATTCGGGTTTTTTTTTATAAAATTTACCTTAAGTTTCAGGGATGGTAGAACCTTGAAAGGTTGAACAAATTTGTCAAAAGTCTTGGCTCAACTTTATTAGTTTTCGGGAAAAAAATCGGAGTTCGACGGACGTGGTGCCTCTGCTGACACCCAAACCCCCAACTAAGATATTTGGTCAAAGCACGGCGTCATGGGCAAAGTTGAAATGTAACACTACTTGTTTTGGGACCCAGAAGGTTATTTGGAATACCTTATCGTAAGATTCAATGTTCCATATTCATAAATATATTTAATTTATATAATATAAGATTCGAAATAAAAAGCGGTAATAGTAAACAGCGCATAGAACGATTAAAGAAATATGCCAGATTTCGTGAAAATGTATCCAACCCCTTTACATCTCCTTAGTGGTTGAATACCGAAATATTTTGAAATAATTTCTTATGCTGTTATACAGAAAGCCCATGGAAGTAAAACCGAATTATCAGATCTAAGAGATATGAAGGAATTCATGAAGAGGCATCAATTTCCTTACATCCTTAGGGGTTGAATATTACAACATTTTTAAATCATTTTTCAAGTGATTGTAGAAAGCCTATGAAAGAAAACCTCAATTTTGCATCTCATCACACTTAAGAGATATGTATGTTAGAATTTGTGAAAACATGTACAACCCTTTTACACCCTCTTAGCTGTTGGGAGAAGTAAAACTAATACGATATCTGCGAACAGATTTGATGAAATTCGTGAAAATACATGAACCTCTAAACTTTGAATTTAAGTATAGTAGCGACACGTTCTAAAAATTTAATTTTTAACAGACGTAGTGTAATTCGAGGGAAGGGAATGTTTTTCCTTTTCTTTAAAGCGGCTTATGCTAGAAACTTAATGCTTTCTGGGTATATGTAGAAGTGCCAGAAAAGTACTTTAGGCAAAAACAAATTCAAATATACATTGACGTATGGCTGTGCGCGAAAAATGTTTACGAATTTCATCATATCTTTTAGGTTTTCAGAAAAATTGTATTTAACTTTATTTGTACAGGTTTTTCAGATAAATATTTAAAAATTGTTCTTCGTTGTTGTCTTTGAATTCAACCCGTGACGGGTGTAAATTGTTGTTTACATTTTCACGAATTCCGCCATATCCTTAAGGCCTAATTAGATATCGAATAAGTTCTTACTTTCATGGTCAAAAAGACCATGAAAGACCATGAAAGATGAAAAGACCATGTTTATGTAAAAAACATAAACACCCAAATTACGCTTAAGGACTTTTTTGATATTCAATCCCTAAGAAGGTGAAAAGGGGTTGTATACGTTTTCACGAATTCCGTCATATCTCTCAGGTTCGATAAGTTATGGAATTGGTTTTAACTTTTTCTGGAATTTTATGTAATGTCTCAGAAACCGATTTCACCATTTTTAGAAATCGAAACATCTTTATTCTAGCTCTCTTGATATCTAAATAGTTTGTACCGTTCCAAGGTACATGTAAGTTCCATAGTTTCGTTCAATCATAACTAAGCCGCTCTTGAGAAATATAATTTTATTTTTTCACTAACTTCACTCAATAACACCTTCTGGAAGGTGAAGTCTATCGGTAGGTTCGTGTCTTGTGAAGGATCATACTAACTGCCCTACGCATTCATCGGGGGTTATGGATGAATTTAAAATTTTAGGTGTATGGTGGGCTAGCCGTTATATATAGTCAGTCCAATATTGGAATTTCAATGTAGTTAAAGGTCCTTAATTACACCAGAGCTTAATGGTACAAATGTGTGTGATGGTTCCTCCAAGAATCGTATGGAGAACCCTGTTGGAAAGGTTATTGAAGGTGTGAGTAAGTCTGGATGATAGGTTAATCAAGAGGCACTCATATCTTGTCAAGAAACTCTGTCGCTTCCATATGAACAACCCTATCTTTTATACAACATTTTCGCAAGATTGTAACCTCCTTGTTCGACAGTAGTAGGCACATGGAGTGGCACTCGTACTCATGTGTTATTTTCTCAAAGTAAATACTCTAAAAGATTACTTGCTATCAAATTTAGTCACATTCACCGTATCGTCTGATACCACAAGAACCATTCATATCGACAGATAAGGACGAAACGAAATTGCTTTTAATAAGTTAAATCAACTTTTCCATCTCATGTCTGAAGTACATTTTCCATCATTTCATCATCGTCATCATCATCATCATCATTTTGATCAAGGCTGCACGAAGATGATGCTAAATTTGATTACGCACGTTATACAGCCATAATCATGAGATGGATCCGGGGATCTATTATCCTACATGTCTCCATTCTAGGCGGCAGCAACATATCCCCACCTGCCATAACCCTAACTCAATTACCCTTACGAGCATTGATGATGTATAGTACTATTCTATAAAAGGGGACACCCCCAATAAAGAAGACTAACGATAGGGAATGTACATTTAACATGATAGATTTACTTTTCGGGCCTCCCAAAATTATACTTGGTATGAAAACAACCCCAATTGAGCTTTTTCACCCTCAAGTTAAAAAAAAATGCTGGAATGCGATGGGTGGAGGGTGGTTTTGATCGTCATCATGGCGCTGATGATTAAATGAATTGAAAATGTCGAGGGTTTTTCATCGGCTAGGAGGACCAAGTATAAGGCATTCGAATAGGAGTTGGAGCGGATGGGTCCTGACTACTAGTCGGTATATTTTTGATCTTTAGGATTATCTAAATACTGTTTAATGTACAAGTTTCAGTTGTTGTCTAGAAACACAACCGTTAAAAGATGGACGATTTTGTTGTAAAATGTAATAAAAATAAAGTAGTTTGTACAGAACGTACCTACTTCCTTCTTGTCATATCCTTTCAAATTATTACACAAAAAATTATCAGACAAGCAAGGTCCCGGCAATAAATTGTTACCGGTAAAATATTTAGGAACCCTTGTACCCGAATAACATACCTCTACCTTTGATACAAAACTGATACCTGTCAATTTTCGGATGCCAGACAACGATTTCATATCGGAAAGATCCATAGGTAAAATTATGGATTTTCGTAAGTTAACACGTTTTTTTTTGGCATAGGCGCCATTGTCAGGACAATGCGTTGTTAAAATTTTATTTATGTATCTATGACAAAAACGTCATAAAAAGGACAAAAAAAATTCGACCAGCAGGTATCACTTCATCTAATGATTTTCTTTAAATAGTTACAATTTACCTTACCAAAAAGACACAACCAAAAAATCATATCAATTAACTTCGAATATTAATGAGAAAAAAGTCAAAGACATTACACTATAAATGGTCTGTGTCACGTTCCGTAGCGCACGCTATTTCCGAAAAACACTTAGTTGAAAAACGCTTCCACAAATTCCTGCTCTTCCCTAATTCAACAATTCTGAAGCCCCATCGTAGACCTCAAATTTAAGGCGACCCAATGACAAATTACGCACGCAACGATTTTCCATCTTTACAAAAAAAAAAAGAAAATTGTTCGAAGAAAATCTTCGGAGAAGTAAATTTCTAAATTTATCTATCCACCAAAAATTACCCAAAAAATTCTGAAAGTATCTAATAGTTTTTTTTTTCGTGGAGAGAAAATTATATCCTCGCATGTGTATGGTCTCATCAATCGAACAGTTTTCCGGATGATATACATTTTTGGTGGTGGAACAGATGCATCAACATCTCGTTCGACTTAATCGATAGAGTGCTGCCACTTTATCTTAATTTGAAATGTTAATTTTTCCAGGGTGCGGGGGGGCCGATGGGGGAAAAGAAACGATATCGAAAGAAAGCGAACAAAATAAATGATTTTGAAAAATTTTCATCGTCGGGCCTTGAAAATTTTCCGGAGGTCCCAACCAAGTTTTATTTGAGATCGGCTTTGAAAACTTTTCGATTTCAACGTCTAAAATATTTTTCAACCGAAAATAGAACGTGTTTATTATGTGACCTTTTCATGGATACGAGAACGGTGTCATTAGTTCACATAAATCTATCGAAGATGAGTGTCTGTATCTTTTTCTGAATGTTAAGTACTTAGATATTGCAGTCATATTTAGGGAGATTCAAAACGATGCATTTCGGTTTTGAAATCATAAATTTTAAAAGTTGACACGTCACGTGATTTACGTTACAAACTTCGGTCTTCTCATAATAAAGATAATAAACCAGGAAAAAATTTAAAGAAAAAAAACAGAATTGCAAAAATTATTCGATTATCTCAAATTTTGACGAAAACGATTATAGTTTTTTTTCTACTTTAATTAATTAATGTTTAACTGAGTTGCTCCATAAAAAAGTTCTTGGAAAAATATTGCGTACATCAACCTTATCGCTTTGTTAATCCTGAATGCAATAAAGTATTTTTTGCAAGGCATTTTCTGTATGTATTTGGATTTCAATGGAAAGTATACGAATCGTAAAACTTTCACCACTTCTTCCGGCAGATATACCATCCAAAAGTCATCAAAACAAATGCGAACAGCTAATGCTGTGAATAATTACAGAACGCCTTAAGCTACGAATCTAAAATTTTGAGTTAGTAATTGTTTCACCAAAATTTACAAAAGGAGAAAATATAGCTACTTCTTCTAGCAGTTTCCTTACAAATGTCCTTAAACAATTTTTGCAGCCATCCACATGCTTTCTCGGTAGCTTGAACCCCGTTGGCGTATCTAGCATAAATTATAAATCTAATTGCTGTATGTAATTGGGAACGGTGGGCTTATTAGAGAGAAACATCCCCCTCAACTGATTCATGCAGCTGCCATACAAAAAGTTTTTGAGTTATGTGCCTCACCAGAATGCAGGTTGTGTATTTATTACTGTAAAGAATAATTGTTTACATTTTTCCGTAAAGAATTCGTAAATAATAATTGTTTACGTAAAAAGTAGTAAAGATTTGTTAAGGAGGAACATCCGAGTAGAACATTTTTTTTTTATTTTTTTTTTCGCTCATCTTCAAGTTTGTAGTCTTAAGAATATTGTGTGTAAATTTCATATTAAAACTCCAATAATTGTGAAAGTTATAGGCAATTAACCGGAATGGGCCCTTCGTGAATTCTCTACATAGAGCGTCATTCAAACGCGATTATCTCGAAACATACTTTTCAAAGACGGTCCCCAAAATCTTCGGAAAACGGCTGGACCGATTGCTTTCAAAATTTCACACAATATTTTTGAATAGGTTTTCCACTTCGCTACGTAGGCTTTTTTTTTTACTAATTTTTTACTATTTGCCAGAAAGGTCGATAACTGAGGTTAAAAACTGAAAATAAAGTTCAATCGGCCGCCATTTCGTGGAAAAAATTTTGTTTCAAAAAACCCAACGTAGCGAAGGGCATCATAATTTACATTTTCAGATTCTTTTTGAAATTTTTGTTTTGGATCAACCGACTTCATGTAATCTTGGGAACCGCAGACCGTGGGAGCGCCGACCATGACAGCAGTGCCCCCGGTTGATACGTATTTATAAAAAAAAATTAATAGCGTACCTCAACATATATACTTTCGAATAAACCCAACCTGGATAAAATCGAGCAAATAGTTTTTGAGATAATCATTTTTAAAATTCACCTATTACTTTATTATTTCAATAATACAGTATTGTTATCGATTTTTAAAAAAAAAAAATTTGCTACCCTCAAAATTTTTTTTTTCACGTTTCATGACGAGTAGACACGAAAAAAGCAAAAAAAAATTTCAGTCCGTCTGTCCGCCGTATGCCGTACGCCGTACGCCGTACGCCGTACGCCGTACGCCGTACGCCGTACGCCGTACGCCGTACGCCGTACGCCGTACGTCTACCGGTGTACGCAAAATTGTTTGAAGGCTCGTAGCATCCAAACCCTATGAGCTACTTAATTGAATTTTTTTTCGTGGGTAGAGTGGGTAGGCCCCCTAAAGTGACCAAATTTGGAGGGGTGGGGGTGTGAGGGGGGAGGAGGGGGAAGCGTTTTAGACGGAAAATTTTGGTTTCTAGATCTCAGCAACCGCTTATGCTAGGAGGCTGAAATTTCGAATTTATATAGAACTTTGGTAGTGGACCCATTTGCAAAAAATTGCCGATATAGGTGAAGGGGTTCGGGAGAGGGGGGAAAAATAATGCGTCCGAAACGCAAAAAAGGTGAGATCGACACATTCTAAAATCCATATCTCCTAAACGGTCAATGTCACAAAATTGAAACTTAATAAATATCTGTAGGTATACTAGGAGAATAGATCGGAACCAAAAATTTGAGTGGGGAAAGTGGCGTACGGGGGTGGGGGGTGAAAAACTTTAGATTACGATATCTCATGAACCAATTGCACTAGATAAATAAAATTTGGTTTATGTATAAAGGTTGACAAATGAAGTTTGATAAAAGTAAAATTTTTCAAGGGGGCGGTGGAGCATGAAAGTGGAGGGGATAAGAATTTTTCTAAAAAATCACGTCTCATATCTCAATAACGGTGTAAGATAGATGCTTAAAATTTTTACCAGAAGTAGGCCTAATAGACCCCTAGCGAAAAACAAAATTTAGGAAGTGTGGGTGTAGAGGGTGAGGGTGGGGGAGGGTGAAAAGGAAAAAGTTTCGATTTTAATATCTCGACAACCTATAATGATATAAAGCTGAAACTTGGTATTTAGATAGAGCTATATTAGTAGCACTTTGGAAAAATATAATTTTTTATAGGGGTAGTATGGTACGGGGGTGGGGGGTGTTTTCCCTATCTATAGAACGGCTTATGCTACAAAGTTGAAACTCGGTATGTTTATGTAGTTCAACTAGAAAACTAATTTAGATAAAAAAAAAATTCAAATATCCATTGGCGTTCGGAGGGGGAGCAAAAAAAATTATCAGTGAAAATGGAATGCATATATTTTCACGGTTTTCGTCATATCTATTAGGTTTTCCCAAATATTGAATTCATTTTTATTGTTCATCTTCTTCATATAAATACCTAGAAAGTGTTTTCAGGACTTTTTAAAATTCGACCCCTAAGGGGGTGCAAAGGGGGTTGTAAACTTTTTCACGAATTCTTCTACATCCCCAGGTCTTATCAGATATCAAATATCTTTTCACTTTCACGTGCTTGCGTAATAATCGCCTAAAACTTGTTTTTAAGTTTTTTCCTTTTTCAGCTCCTAAGAGAGTATAAATGATAAGAAGAAAGAAATTTTCCAATGTTTAATCGGCTAAAAATCGCTATTTTAAATATTTTTATTTTAAGAACAAAATTAATTTTCCAAGAAATCTTATAATCTCGAAGCAACTCATGATACACTCCGACTTTGACCACTCCCGAACTTTGAACCGAAAAATAATAAAGTTTCGCCCAGACCATTGGCAGATTTTTTTTTCTGCTTTCTACTCGGATGTTCCCCCTTAACAATTTAATATTTTTGTTAAACTAAAAAAATGTTTTCTAATTTTTTTTATTATTTTATAATATATTTTTGGAAAGCTCTTAAATTTGACTTAAAGTTTGTTAAATTATTTTTTTTCGTATCTGCATTCTTTACGACGTACCTGCGACCATTCTCGTACAAACCAATTTAATATTTTACCAAAAAAATCATATAGGCACTCCTGAGGTTAGTTTTGCTATTAGGTCTTCATTTTATATTCCTTCTAACTCACTAATAAATTATGTGAAGAATAGGATTATAGCAAACTTTAGGACAAATATTTTAGGCTTTCTAAAAATGTAATGACAAATAATTAATGAAGTTCTTTTTGGAGAAAAACATACATTTTAATATTTTTTTTTTAACTTATATTTTTTTAACTTTAGTTACAATACTTTATCTCCGGAATTGTATGACTGTTCGCACAAAGATGGAAAGAGAAATTCATATACTTTAAAAATTAAAACAAGGCTTTTACGAATTATTTCTTTCCAAAGAGTGGTTCCAGACAGTGACTCAAAGTACGTCTTAAAAATCGTTTTAAATAATCTCCAACCAGCCATTGTTTATACCTTCACAATGGTAATGGCACTCTTTTTTCGAAAAATTATTATTTCCAACAATTTTCACAATTAGGTGGGGCTCCCCGAAAATAACGTCGCCAGAGGAGGGCTAAAAGGTTTCAATAAAAATTTGGTTTTTATCTCAGAAACGGCTTACGCAAGGAAATTGAAACTTGGAATTTTTATATATATTGTTGCGAGCTAGGTGTTCGCCGGGATTTCAAGTAAAACACAATTTGTTTAAAATCGATTAAAAATAATACCGTTTTATTATTTTCATGTAATAATCACAGTAATAATTCAACTACTAGCAACGCTGAACGATTTTATATACTACTTGATCACTCCTCGATCACCGCTTCCAATTCAAATCGCTTTGCAAATACTGTCCCGCAACTGACTGTCGTCTCGCTCATAGTAGTACAAAAACTGGCCTAGGCTGCAAACTCTGTTGTGTTTATATACTGCATGTGTTGAGTCCGGAGCTTTCCCAAATATTCGCTAGTGAATGTTTGAGAGGGCTGGATAACATGCTAGGAAAGAGCGAAAAGACGATTATTCGAGAAGGTAAGGAAGTACGCCTAATCTCGTAGGTGAGATGACGTATTAAATTGGTTTTTACTTCGACTGGCATTTCCTGTCATCGCCTAAAAACTCATTTCACGACTATTCGAAATTCAACCCCAAGTGGTTGAATACCATTCCACAAATTTCGTCCTTTCGTCCATCTTTGGGCTGATGAGGTAGCAATGTTTTTACTTCAACTACCATTTTATTTTATGCAGTCAGTCGTGTAGTTTTAGTAACCTGCATCGCATCTCAACCTTAAACGCGTTCCCCTAAAAATAATAAAGTTGAGCGCAGACTGTTGGCAAATTTTTTGATTTAAGAGAATTTTATATAAAATTGCAAATTTATAATTAGTATCCTACGTATATTCGTATTTATTCATCTGTCAAGTACCATGAATCAGAAAATAAATTGTGTAGCAAAAAGTTATCTCTAGGCGTGGACATTTAAGATAATAGCTACGATTAACATTTACGTATGGATTTTATTTGTTAAAGTTAATATAGGTGAAGATGAAACCATAAAAACTTCTTAGCCGAAAAAGAATCATTAAAAAGTGATAATCTTCCCACTAAATGCCATATTAGATTTTGTTTATTTTCAATATTATTCCATCGAACCAGCCTTCCTTCTGGCGATACTATTGAGGCAAAATATCTGTAAGAATCTGCGGTTTCGTTTTCCCCCGCCACACGGATGATATTGAATTTCACGACTCATTTTGGATCCATATGATTCGAATCTATTAAATCGGATTTTTCCATCTATCTTCAAACCATTTTAAAATTCAAATAAACAACCCGCCCGTAATTAATTTTAATTATTTGTTTTTTTTTTTGCTCCTCCCTCCCTCTATGAATTCAAGACAGCACTTTGTTTTTCATACGAAAAAAAAAAATGTTTTATAGCAATTTTTATTGTATACCCGAAAAAAAGTCGTTATAAATTGATAAAATGTTCTTAGGGACGATATATGAACGATTGAAGAAGATTTCAAGATATTTTTCCCCGAAAGCCGCAATGTTGTATTTTGTAATCATTTTTGAATCAATTTTCTCGATTATATCGAATAGGATTTTGTGTTTTGTTGTTTGGCTGGAACGGCGAAGAGAACAGAAAATTTTAATTAGGACATAAAACAGAAATTATTTATATTTTTGTTTAGTTTTATGGATTTTCGATTTATTTGGAAATTCGTAAAGATAAGGTTGGCTTATTTGATAGGCATTCGAATGGGAGTGGCAAGTTGTTCTTGTTCTATACGAGTGTATCATGAATTTATGATTTCATGGAACTTCTAAAACATAATATGGCTGAAAATGGCCAGACCTCACAATCAATTAGTTGAATATTTTATTAGGAGTTTTCGATCGATTAAATTCGAATAAAAATTTCTTTTCGGAGAAATACTCTAATTTCGGATTGGATTATGTATTCATGGGAAATTGTATGGCAGATGGATACGTACTTAATTTGTGATAAGTGGGTAGAATTGTATAGGTACGGCAATCGCAGTCGCAATTTGGGAACTTCAAGAACGATCAATTAAATGCCCAGTGGTTCTCTATCAGAGAAATCAATTTTAGATGGGAGGGTGTAGGGATTGTTGCTGGGAGAGCATGAACAACTAAAATTTCTTTCAATTTCTCTAAAAATCATTGGTGCATTCTAGAAAAATCAATTTTTTTGGGGGAAATATTTTATGCGGCTGGGGAATGGTTTTTGTATCTCAAGAATGACTTATGCTAGAAAGTTATAACTTGGTACGTTTATGTCGATGTACCTACTACAAAAGTTAATTTAAGCAAAAAGTAATTTCCATAGGCGTACGGCGGTAGTGTAAAACATTTTTTGTAAACTTTATTGACCTCCTCAGTTTTTTCTGTAACGAAAACCTAAAAAAAAGATTTTACAAAAAGAAATTTTTGAAAAACTTGTAAATTCGGAAAAGTCGCTAATGTAAAGTATTACCAAAAATTGTCCGTAAATAGGTTTGTTTTTTTTTTACATATTTACGAAATTCGTAGAATGTTTTAGGTCTGTCGAGATATCGAATTAATTTTACTACCACGGGCTCCATACATTAGCGTCTAGAAACCGTTTCTAAATTTTTTGATATTCGACCTATAAGTACACCCCTTATAGGTCGAATATGAAAAAATTGGTTGTATACGTTTAATATCGACAAATATTTTAGGTCTAGTGATATCTCGCTTTGTATATAATAACCTAAAAATTAATTTCAAAATTGTGTGATATTCAACCCCTAAGTTGGTGTAAAATGAGTATGTACGTTTTCGCGAATTCCAACATATCTGTTAGGGCAAATGAGATCTCGAAAATAGTTTTTTAACGGGCTTTCTTTATAATCGCCTAAAAATCAGTTTCCGGATTTTTTTGATATTCAACCCCTAACTGTCTATGTCGATGTTTTATCCACTGTGTACAAAAATACATGAAATTTACCAAAGGACTGGGCGTAACTTTATTATTTTTTGGGTAGAAGTTGGGAACACGTTTTCTGCTTTGTGGTGACAAAGAAGAACCAAGAGGCTGTTTTAAAATACTAAAAAATCGTAATATAGATTTTTAGGCGACAGTATACAAAGCCTGTTGATAGAAAACAATTCGATAATATATCAGACTTACTAGATATGTTACAATAGAAATCGTAAAAAATGTTTACTACCACTCTACACCCTCTTGGTTGTTGAATGTCGGAAAGCGCTGAAACGGTTTTTAAGATGTTATATGAAAAGCCTACAGGAAGTAAAACATTTCAATATCTCATCAGACCTCAAATATTGAACTATTCTGGCTGGCAAATGCAGTCAGATAGTGTAATCTTCAAATTTGTGTTCGCCACATTATTTTTTTTTTGCTCTATTTTGACAAAAAAAATTTGACTGAAGTTTTCGTCAACATTTTTTAGTAAAATATTTGACAGTACGGCATACAGTGCAATACTAGCTTAAGAGTTGGAATTGGTTAAAACATTCACAATAAATTTACTGCCACTTACAATCCGTAATCAATAAATCAGAAAAGTAAATTCTAAGTGCTTATATGGAGAACACACTTAAGTAAAATTAAAGCGATATCTCGACACCTCTGAGAAGATGATGAAATTCCTGAAAATGTAAAGACTACCACAATTTTGTTTTGCTTAAATTACAAAATTATAAAGAGGTTCAAAATTTGAACTTAATTTGTGAACGGGTTTGCCAAATACGAGGGTCGTCTGAAAAGTTTCTGACCAACACATGTTTTTTTCAAATTTATTTGTATTTTTCTACATAGTCTCTCTTTAAGTCAACACACTTCTCCCTGTGGTGCTCCCCTCTCTCTTACCAGGTCAAAATATTTGTTAACGAAGGAGATGGCCTCCACATTTGACGAAAATCTCTGTTCTCCGAGTGCAACTTTTAGCTTAGCCTGGCCGCTCACTGAAAGAGCAAAAACAGTTTTAGTCAAAAACGTTTTTGACTAAACATGACTATGTCGCTGTTTCAATAGCAATTCAATGATCAGAGCACACTGATTAGTCGCGTGCCTTGAAGCGAGCTCGACTAATCAGTGTGCTCTGATAATTGAATTGCTATTGAAACAGGGACATAGTAATGTTTAGTCAAAAACGTTTTGGACTAAAACTGTTTTTGCTCTTTCAGTATGCGGCCAGCCTTAGGGAACGCTTGGGGCTAGATCTGGTGAGTAAAGAGGGTGGTCAAATAGTTCAAACCGTAATTCGTAGATTTTCGTCATGACAGCCGCTGAGGTCTGAGACGGAGCATTGTTTTGGTGAAACAAAATTATTTTTTTCAGCAAATGTGGCCATTTTTGCTGCAATTTCTGCCTTCAGCTTGTCAAGTAATGATGCGTGGTATGCTCCTGTAATGGTTTTTCCTTTTTGAAGATAATCGATTAAGATAACTCCATGACTATCGCAAAAAACAGTCTCCATCACTTTCCCAGCCGAAAAAACAGTTTTTAATTTTTTTTTTGAAGTAGATTCCTTCTTCGCAATCCACTGTTTTTACTGTATTTTTGTTTCTGGGTTATAATGGTATATCCAAGTTTCATCCACAGTAATTAATCGACGAAAAAACTCTGATTTATTGCACCTCAAGTGCGCCAACAGAGCGTTGGAAATGTTCATTCGAACAAATTTTTGGTCCAACGTGAGCAAACGCGGCACCCAACGCGCGGACAGCTTTCTGATGCCTAAATCTTTATTCAATATGTGACAAACACGTTCTTTGGATATATTCACAGCCTTTGCTATCTCTCTCACTTTAATTCGACGGTTGTCTAGCACCATTTGGTGAACTTGACCGATGCTATCGTCAGTGGTTGCAGTTTTTGGACGTCCTGAATGTTCTCCGTCTTCCAAGCTGGTAAGACCACGTTAAAATTCAGCTGCCTAAAATTTCACGGTGGTAAGCTATGGTGGGGATTTCCCGTACTCAGCGGCCAACTTGTCTTTGAATTGCGTAGGCGTATTGCCTTTTAAAAACAAATCTGTAGTAAAAACCGATAACAGCTTAAGTCGAGAAAATTATTAGGCAGCTGCGTGTATCAAAATTGATAAATAAAGTAATAAAAAATATATTAAGAGATCTTATTTTATTGAATTTAATAATACAACTCAATAATAATATATTATATGAGATAAAAATCTATCAAACAATGGCAATTTTTTTAAAAAAATGCAATTGAAAACTTTAAAAATGATTTTTTCTTATCTCGACATAAGCTGTTATCGCTTTTTACCACAGAAATACTTAATGACAGTTTGATGCTCGATTTTAGCCATTTTCACATAAACACTCACATCGACTCACTCAAACGATTGTCAAACAACAACTGCACGTCCAAAATGGCTGAAATTTTGGTGAGTATCTTTCGAAAAGTGCTCAAACTCATTCCCTAGCTTTTGTTGACAAGTGCTGCCATCTTCATGTTAAGGTTGGAAACTTTTCAGACAACCCTCGTACAAGCCTTCAAACGTGATTGAGAACGGCATATACTAGCACTGAAACGTGAAAATCAAAATTTGTGGGTAGAAAATAATTTTTTTAATTTTATGTCGATCCCAATAATTTATTAATTAAAAATATTCAAGTAATATCGCGAAATTTCTTCACCTGTTAGGAGAGAATTGATTGACCGTCCCTCCGTACTCGCTCCATTGCATGAGCTACTGCTATTTTAAAAAAAATTTAAAAATGTATTTGAATAAGTTCAAAGTTTTCACAAAACGTACCTGAGATATAAAAATAGAAATTTCTTACAAACTCATTAAAGAGGTGTATCCAGTCTTTGTTCTCTGAAAATACATGACAATTTCATCGAGAATTCTTCATAGGCGTGCCGTGGACTGAAATCTGGCAGGGGCCAGGGGCCGAATGGCTCAGAACATACTACTTCTTCCGAAAGGCACACATGCTTTTCATACAAGTTCGTCCTTTTTGTGTTTACAGATTGGGTGTTCGTATAAACAACGAATGATTAGTCTTAGGCTACGACTTTGAAATGTTTTATACGTTGTTTTTCCAATAGCTGCAGTTAAAGGAAAGAATTTGAAAATGTTCCTATGAGTCCTCCTTCGAGTAGCTACCATGCAAAAATCCTGTAAAAATGTCTTCACTCAATTTAGGGAACTGTCTTTTAGTTTCGAGTAGCAACTAAAAGAGAGTCCTTAAAATTGGATTCAATGTTCATGATTGAGAGATTCGAGAATCTATCTTGAGTAGTAGCAGCGATGTAAATTTTTCTTCAATTTGAAGATTTTTAGCGTTCCCGAAGATTTGAAGACTTTGATGGCTATGTAGAAGTTTTTTTTGTATTCGTAAGATATTTTCTTCAATTTTAAAAATTTAATTTATAAATTCTTAGCTTATTTTCTATTATTTCACTTAACAGCTTCGTTTTCGTTTATATTTTCTCATCTATATTCATGTTCAAAATCAGTCAGTACCGACAACACTGATCTAATTACCGAAAATAACGTTTTCTTCGATCGCGTTTCATTTGTTCTTTATCGGGACAGAAAATTAAAAGTAAACAGTATTTTATCCAGAAAGCTAGTTTTGCTAAGATAAGTGAATCTTTTAATTTGAAAAGATTTTTACGAGGTAGAACGAACCAATGTTTTGAATTTAAGAAGCTTTTTTAAAATTTACAAGACAATTAAAGATCGTCTTGTATATTTCAAAAATTCTTCTGAAATTGAAAAGCTTTTTAAATCTTTCTTGTAATAATTCGCGTCGCTATTCGTTTGCATTTTCTTCAGTTGCAATGCAAACGAAACGATCGGAAGTTTAGAAAACCCCCTGAATTTCTACTTTAATTTGTAAAATTGAAAACATCTTTTAAAGTTCTCGAAAAATTCAAAAATATTCTCAAAAAAAGCTGGTTACATTCAAAAACAAATCTTCTTTAGTTTATAAACGTGAAGAAAAGCTTGTTACAATTTCGTAAAACTCCAAAATATTTCATGAGAATCTCGTTGTTTAAAAAACAATTTCGAATTTATTTTGCTAAATTGAAAAAATCTTGCAAAGATCTCGTCAGATCGAAAGAAATTCAAAACTGTCTTGTTATTTTCAAAAGGCAGTTCAGATTTGATTCGTTAATTTTAAAAGATTCTTTTATATTGTTTGTATTGTTAAAAAACATTTGACAAAAAAACAATTGACAAGTAAAGTGTTTGCGATAGGATAGGAAGGAATTATTTTTCTTGAAGGGGCCAAAATTATTTTTCTGTGGGGTCCAAGCCAGGATCTGGGGATCCCGGCCCATCCTGGCCCCCTCACGGCGCGCCTATGGAATTCTTAAAGATAAAGATATACCAGCATTGCTTATGGTGGACACAATTTTTTGCATAAACCATAGAGATATATGTAGTGGAGATGACAAGCAGCGACTCTTTTGAAGCCAGACGATTCCTCGCAAAGGACCGGTAGTATGATATTATTAGCATCTTACTCACATTTATATTATACCCCGGTCTTGAACACGAAAAACACCATACATTTGAATACTAGGCTAGTACAATTTGCATTTCACTACCACCCTGCATCTGACGCTCCATACAAAAATGATCAATCTGGCTTCAAAATGCTTCAAAGTGCTTCATACAAAAATGAAGTCTTGTCGTCTCCAGTATTTATATCTCTATGGTTTATGAAAAAAATTGTGTCCACCATAAGCAATGCTGGTATATCTTTATCTTTAAGAATGCGAAATTAAGTAAGGGCGCACATTTGGTTTTTTTTAATTTCAGTGAACAATATCCACTTTATTGTTTAACTACGAGAACCTATTAAAAGTTTTAAGAGTCATACGATTATGTTTTAGTGAAGTATTATGCAAATCGAATCGTGGTGAAAAAAAAATGCAATTCATCTAGGAGGGTCCTTTCAATCTGCATTACATTTTCCATCGCCGATTTTCACCACTCTCAATCATCACCGTGATTAAACAAGCGTTTACTTAAGATACAAATCAGAAAAATTATAGTCATAAATAGAACGCCTTCCGGCACGTGTCCTATAGTCGTGCCCCTTTTCTTGGTGTCGTCATTCATATGAATGATAATCTCGATTCTCGACTTGCATTAACTCTTGCCTCGGCCGTTAACACATCACCGAATAGGGCAAATGTCATGTTACGCTATGCGTTGTGTATGTTCCGATCCAACCCCCCGAATTATGAAATTATTTTCCATAAGTTCGGTTCGGTTCGTTTATGGTTGTGCCGCGCAGGGACACGTGGCATCATTTAGGCCCCATTAATGGAACACGCTCGGGCTACAGATATGACAATGTGTTTACTTTTCCTAGGACTATAACATCTTAGCGCTTGTTCCCCGGGAGGACCTCATGCGATGATATAGGGCTTCTGATTGAGGCAAGGGTTCATATGGGCATGGACCAGCCCGACATTTCCTGCTACTTATCTCATATTTTTTCCGTTTTGATTTTTCCAACAGGCCGTATGTGTGATAAATTATGAAATTGGTTGACGCAGGATGTTATGATTAGAGATGCCGTTTATGACGGGGATGTTGTGTTTAGGCGGAACAGAAGGGGTGATATGACGGGTTATGACTAACTCGGAGGAGTAGATAAAGTAATGGTGTAATTAGGCAATTAACACTTTGAATGTTTGTTCGTGGATAATGTGGATATTTTGATAATAACTGGCAGTCAAATTTTTAAGGGAATTTTTGGTTCTACGTGTTAATGATTCAATAGTATTCTTAATTCTGAATCCACTTATATTTTTTTTACAACCTCACAAGAAAAACATGTTTTCCCCAGCTTGAATCACATCAGATCCAGTGTGACTTCTGATGTCGGCTCCATATAGTCAAGACGCCGCAATCCTGATGAATAATATCTTTTGCTCTGTGTGTTTTTTAAATTTATGAGCTCCCGATTAAGTAATCCGGTTAATAGTTTAACCGTACTCAATGAAATTTAGTAATCACATATCCTGCGGTACTAAGTAACAAAAGTCCGAGATATGCTCACCTTAAAAAAATTATCGAGTGCCATGAGAAAAGCCTTTCACTAGTTACGATCGAATTCATAATTTTGTCTATTACTTTATTATTTTCTAATAACACAGTATTGTGATCGATTTTAAAAAAAAAAAATTAATTTGGTACCCTGAAAAATTTGTTTTTCACGTTTCATGACTAGTATACACGAAAAAAGCAAAAAAAATGTCAGTCCGTCTGTCCGCCGTACGCAAAATCGTTTGAAGGCTCGTAGCTCCCAAACGGTTTGAGAAAGTTTTTTTTATGAATAGACAGAGTAGGCCCCTTGAAGTGACCAAATTCTGAGGGGTGGGGGTGTGAGGGGGGAGGAGCGGAGTGCTTTTTAGACGGAAAATGTTGGTTTCTAGACCCGAGCAACCGCTTTTACTAGGAGCCTGGAATTTATAATGAGCTTTGATAGTGGACCCATTTGCATAAAAATTGTCAATAAGAGTGAAGGGTTGTGGGAGTGGGGGGAAGAATAATGCGTCCGAAACTCAAAAAAGCCGAGATCTACACATTCTAAAATCTATATCTCCTATACGGTTACCGTCACAAAATTGAAACTTAATGAATATCTGTAGTTATACTAGGAGAATAGATGGGAAACAAATTTTTGAGAGGGAGCAGTGGCGTACGTGGGTGGGGGGTGAAAAACTTTAGATTACGATATCTCATGAACCAATTGCACTAGACAAATAAAATTCGGTTTGTGTATAAAGGTTGACAAATGAAGATTGCTGAAAGTAAAATTGTTTTAAGGGAGCGGTGGAGCATGAAAGTGTAGGGAATACGAATTTTTCTAAAAAAATCACGTCTCATATCTCAAGAACGGCATACGATAAATGCTTAAAATTTGTACCAGAAATAGGCCTAATAGACCCCTAGCTGAAAACATAATTTTGGTGGTGAGGGTGTAGAGGGTGAGGATGGGAGAGGTATCTCGAGAACATATAATGATATAAGGCTGAAACTTAGTATTTAGATAGAGCTATAGTAGTAACATGTTGAAAAAATATAATTTTATATAGTGGTAGTATGGTACGGGGGTGAGGGGTGTTTTTCCTACATATAGAACGGCTTATGCTACAAAGTTGAAACTTAGTACAGTATAACTTCTCTATAGCGGACACCTTTGGGGAATTCAAAAGTGTCCGCTATAAAGAGGTGTCCGCTTTTCGGGGATATTGAGTTTAATACCTAATTCATTGGGGAATAAAGAACTGTCTTCTATAGGGAGGTGTCCGGTTTTCGGAGGTGTCCGGTAATAGAAGTTTCACTGTATGTACATGTATATCAACTAGAAAAGCAATTTAGATACAAAAAAATTTCAAGTATCCATTGGCGTTCGGAAGGGAGGCGAAAAAAATGATCAGTGAAAATGGAATGCATATATTTTCACGGCTTTCGTTATATCCTTTAGGTCTTCCCAATTATTTAATTCATTTTTATTGTACGACTTCTTCCAATAAATACCTAAAAAGCTTTTTTAGAATTTTTTTAAAATTCGATCCCCAAGGGGGTGGAAAGGGGGTTGTATATTTTTTCACGAATTTTGCCATATCGCTCAGGTCTGATCAGATATCGAATATCTTTTCACTTTCAAGGGCTTGCGTAATAATCGCCTGAAACTTGTTTTTAGGTTTTTTTTCATTTTTCAGCCCCAAGAGGGTATTAAAGGGTTGAACAAGTTTTCACGAATTCCGTCATATCTTTTAGAAGTGATAAGAAATTGAATTGGTTTTTACTTTCTCGTGTTGTCTTCATATTTATTTATTAACTACTTTCAGGATTTTTGGATATTCAACCCCCAAATGGGTGTAAGGAGGTTGCTTATCTGATGATATATCGAATTAATTTTTACTTCCTAAGGTTTCCTATATAAGCGCCAAAAAGTCAATTTCAGTATTTTTAGATATTCAATCCTAGGGGGTGTAAAGGGGTTGAATGCTTTTCAAAGCTTCGACATATTGCTTAAGTTTCATGAGATATTAGATCACTTTTCACTTCTACAGATTTTTTATATAATCGCCTACAAACCCATTTCTCAAGTTTTGGATACTCAATCCCCAAAGGTTTTCATATGTTTTCACAATTTCTGCCATCCCTTATTTCTGATGAGATATAAAATTGGTTATTACGGCATTTGATGTAATGACCACGATTTTTCGAATTTCAAAAACCAAGGGGGTGTAAAGGGTTTGCTTACGTTTTCACAAATTTTTCAAAATCCCTCGTTGATATCTCATTAGATATGAAGTTGCTTCTTATGAAATCGCCTAAAAACCTGTTTCACAATTTTTTCGAAATTCAAACCTCAAGTGGACTTAATGGCTTTATATATGTTTTAACAATTCGTCATATCTCTTAAGTCTGATAAGGCAGCAAATTCGTTTTTACTTCTAAGGGTTTTTAGTGTACATAATATACCGAAATTCGAATAGTCTACCATACACGGGCTTTTCCGATGTTTAATCGGCTAAAAATATTTATTTAAAATAATTTTTTTTAAGAACAAAACTAGCTTCCCAAGAAACCTCATAATTTCGAAACATCTAATGATATACTCCGACTTTGACCGTTCCCGAACTTTGACCCGAAAATAATAAAGTTTTGCCCAGACCATTGGCAGATTTTTTAACATTTTGTTGAATTTTACAAAAATATATTTAGTCAAACTGGGTGGGGGGGGGGGGGTGGTATATATGTATACCTGATTACAAATATAATAATTTTGTGGTGGCATATGGGGATATAGTCATAGCCTCGATATTGATTGTAATTATTTTAATTGCACCAATTTACTGTTATTAGTATCGAGTTGCAAACTGTCGCATGTGCCCATTTTCCTACCACCCACCCAGTCTAGTCCATGGCGAGTGAATACAGATACTGTTTTCAGTCCATACTTGAACTTAACAAGTTAAGATTGGAAGGTTTCTGGGATCCGTTGAAGATATCCTGAAATAATAATAAATAATCAATAACAAATAAAGTTAAGAAACGTCAAGGACCCGTCACCTAGTATTCAGGGACAAAGAAATTTCATTACCTGTCTCGGTGGAAAAAGAAAATTGCTTTCTGATCCAACCGCATCGTTACTCGTTTTGTGTGGTCAATTTGGCAGTATCTCGAGTAACAGATGAAGGGACTAAACTCGATCACACTCTCAGTAGTGATATGGATCGGTCGCGAACGATTCGGTCAAAATGACCGAATCGGTCTAAGACTAATCGTTCGCTGCCTTCGAACATCGACCACACCGCGAACCGACCGACTCCGAAAAGTCGAATAGCATCAGGCACGATACGAGACGATTTAACAGGACATTTTGACCGATTCACCGACTTGTCCTATTTCGAATGTCTTGACTTATTTCGACCGAATCATTATCCAATTGACCGAATCTTTCTAATCGGTCACTTCAACAAAATGACTAGGTCACGCTGAGTTAATGAAGTGACCGACTTTCAAATAGGACAAGCGCGCAAGGGTCAAGAAGGACCAGTAGAGGTAATCGCAATCCGACTCGTTCTCGATCAAATTAACAGATCTTGATGTGGACAGGTTGCTCCCTCACAGAAACGTTGTTCCTATCAAACGCGTTTTCGGCGGCGAAAAGGTAATGAAGTGCCACAAACCATGCGATTTCAAAAATTTTGTAAAAATTTTGGAGTCGAAACAGGCGACAACCGACTTAATTCCCATTTCCAGTCACGATAAAACCTCAAATCTAAGTTATTACGGCTCTATCAACTCGAACAAGTATATTTTATAGTAACTTTTTAGAAACTTTTTAGTAACTTTTTAGTAACCGTTTTTTATTTGTGTGCTTTTTTCCAGTTAAACGAGCTAAATACATTGGTGCACAAACTACTCACCTGAATACCTATGTCACGTTAAAACTACTGAACGTAAAATCAACAACGGTAACCGTGAAAAGTCAAGAACCATGTTGGGATCAAGATTTTTTATTGTAAGTTTGCATGTTACTAAAACTACTAGAAAAAATATTGCAAAGTGCATGACTAAAAAAAATTTCAAAAAGTGCAGGCATATGCAATAAGGACGTATTTTTGCAGAAAAAAAAATAATAATAATAGCCTCTCTCTCTCTCTCTCTGTTTGTTTTGTTTCGATTTTGTTAAATGTATTTCTTTTTTTTAAATAAATTACAAAAAAAAAAAAATTTACAATTTTTGTGGGTCAGTCTGTGTTTTCGGGAAAAAAGCAACGTTCAAAATTTTATTAAAAATAATAATTTCTTGTTTTACACATTTCTAATAAACACAATTTTTTTTAATTGCACAAAATATAATACTTTCACCTCAACTGTGGAATGTATTTTTACAAAATTAAAAAATAAATAAAAAAATTTCAAAAACCCGGACAAAACGTTTTCGTAAGTTTTGGAATATAAACAACACCAACAAAAACACAGGATTGTTTACTCCAGCCGATTAAAACAACATTTTCATTTCGGCTTTGTTAATTTTACGGCAAAATAAATTTATAACAAAAGTTTTAACGTTTTTTTTCTAAACTAAAATTAAATAATTTCGAGGTAAATTTAAGGTGGTGGGAAGAGTGATCGGATGGTAATAATAATTTTTATAAATAAATGGAGCGGGGTACTTAAATTGGATGTTTTATATTTCATTAATTTTTTTTTTAATTATTGTGGTGCAAAATGAATGACCTAATTTTTTTTTTTTCAATAATACAGTCTCTAACTCGAACCTTTCCATAACTCGATTTTTGCACATGGCAATCGACTTTTCGGAATAACTAAAAACGTTTTCCTAAACTCGAATAGTTGTCTTGGCAGGGGATGGTTCGATTTAGGGAAGTTCAAACGTATATCAAAACGGCAACAGCTCTACTAGGAAAATATTCATGAAATATTTATGAAGGGGGCTTTTCTTCGCAGGAGAGGGCGGAAATAGGTGGTGTCTTATATTTTAATAGCCAAGAACTAACCTGTTTTTAAACAAGGTCGAACCTTGTTCATACTAAAAAAAATTCGAGGTATGAGGATAAGACTGTGGGATTGGGCGGTAGAAAGGGGTTTTAGTAATAATAATACAAAATACTTTATTATTAAAATAATAAAGTAAAAAGAGGCTCCCTTGTCTCACCAAACTTTTATGAAAAAACAAAAAAAAAAGAGTTGCGCCCAGAAATAATTGAAATGGAAAGAAAAATTTGGAAAGGAGTACCTTAAGGGACAGTTCGGCCCTGTTTGCAGCTTTTCTTGAAAACTGGTAGGTGAATACCGGAGAGCAGCTTTCGAGAAAGGTCGTCTTTGGTCCATAAAACCATAAACTATCGCACTGGAACTCGCGAAGTCTGCAAATCCGCGGACGATTGTTTTGTCGCGGATTGAGATGGACCCCATCTATGGACCCCACTTGAAAGGACTCGATCGCGACGAAAACAAAAGATGGCGCGGCGAACGTTTTACTCGCTGGATAATGACACTACCGAAAAAATACTTCAAAACTTTACAAGATTCGGTACGATAGTTCGTCCCGAACTCTAAAAAAAAACCACCCCGAAGTTGACGGAATATCGCGACGGAATGTTTGTCATGAATAATTGACTGATTGCGTTACGCAACGGATAGTTTGTTGCGAAGGATGAAGCGGCGCCACAAAAACAGAAGACGATGGATACGTCCAACTGGTAACTAGTAACCCGCACGATTGAAATGAAACTTGGCCGTTCCTTTAACTTTACCACGAAATGCACATAATTAATAATTTCGATATCGAGATACTCGCACGAATATAATTATTTCGTAAAAGACCGATACCGTCCTATTAACCAATGCAATTGCAATTTTCCTACACCGCCGCCCACTCCCAAACGCCCCATAGTATCCTTCAGTACAACTGAAATTATTTCTTCCCTGAATCTAATAAATAAAATATGTAGGGGAAAAATCAAGGCCATTTAATAAGTAACTTTCTGAAATAATAGCGCAATTGAAATTTGTCCTTTTGGTTAAAATAGGGTCGGACGGGGGGGGGGGGGGGGGATTATAATTGCAGTCTTATGGATATTATTACAATAATTGGATGTGGATTTTGAACAGCTGCCTGAAGAAAATAACCTTTGCTATGCAAGCACCAACATAGGAACGCTTGTGCTTCCAACGGGCAGTTTCATTGTGGTCGATACTACGATGAATTAGCGGACTAGTTTGGGGGCAGATTCGCTTTCCAATGACGTACGGGGTGCACTCTAGTGATGGGTCGGTCGCGAACGATTCGGTCGAAATGACCCGGTCATCACTATGACCGAATTAACTCGAGTCAACGCTCTTTCTTCTTTGTAGACTGAGGCCCTTTTTAGGTCATCACATTCTACCACAATTTCTGTCGGTCGGTCATTTTGACCGAATCATCCAGTTGACCGAAATGACTCAAATGACCGAATCTTTTTAATCGGTCACTTCAACGAAATGACTCGGTCATACTGGGTTAATGAAATGACCAACTTATCCCATCACTAGTATGCACTCATTGCCTAACTTGACATCAAGGTATTTGACTACTAGCTGTCATGGGATGGAAACATGCCCTTGTGGGAGATTCAGTCGTTTTGCAATTCGGATGGCCTTGCTTTTGCAGCGGGATTAACGTTAATCATCATAGTTTGAACCAGTATTCACGTTTTTTTGGCCGCGGTATGTCATAATCCCTCGTAATAAGAGTAGTGCTCCAAAACTGACACATAAAAGCAGTGTCGTCCTCATACTATAGGGAAACAGTGCGGTCCCTATCGAGTGCATCTGCCATAAATACAGAGAAAAGCCGGTGTGACAGAGTCAAGCCCTGAGGCATGCCGGAATCAATGACGACCTTGCTCCATTCAGAATAGGCTTGCGCATTTTAGTTCACCGAAAGGAGCGATCATTTCGCGAGAAAGAACTAAAGTAGTAGTTCGCGAACTGATTGAACTAAAAGAACGAACTTCAAGTTCAGTGATGGGGTCCTTACGTACTATGTGATAACCTAAAAAAAACCGCGGCAATGAATGAATACAAACGAACTAGGACCGGGACTGACTGCGAACTAGTTCGTTCATTTCTCTTCTGGGAACGCTCCTCTGAACTAGTTCGTTCGCGAACTGCACAAAAAATTCTTTAATAAAGCCTCTTTATCATCATCGCATTAATTTTATAACACATTTTATATGTTCTTTTCCTCCACCGTCCAATGATTTAGAGAAACAAACAGTGGTCTTTTGATTGAAATTTGGACCAAAGGAATGATCTGGGATCGTGCTTTGGGTTATCAATTAATCGCGTTAGATACGATCCCCTACAATATCGTCAGCGATGAACCAATGGACGCTAAAGAAGACTGTATCAGTCCAAGTGAAGCAGCGCAACATCAACAACTGCAACATTATCAACAACAAAACGGACATAAGAAACAACATCTTGGGCGATGGTATCCAATCGACATTGAAATTATTTTAAGGGCTCATATACCCCTGAAATTTTCAAAAAATAAATTTTTTTTTTCTACACATTTTTATTTTTTATACTTTTAAGAATTAAAAAAAAATTTTGAATTTAGAAAATTCCACTCCATTACAAAGTTATAGCAATAAATGTGTTCAGACATCGGTTTGGAGCGGCTTCCTGGCTAATTGCCGCGCCACTCTCAGCAGCAGCGTTTAGCATTTATTTTTTCGTAAAAGCTGGGTTTCATAGAAAACAAGGTCATTTATAAGACCATCTGTGAAAAACACAAAGATACAAGATGAAGAAGGTGTACAGTACGAAGCTGGAATGGGAGACTAGACTAGTAAGATCACGTTGTACCTACCAAAAACCTGAAACGCATTTTTCTCGAAACTATGTTTTTAGACATGGTCGGCACGATAACTCAGTCAATTTTCAATATTTTTCAACTTTTTTTTTTAAATTTTGATAACTATTTTCTCTATACTCTGACGAGAGGTTTTTTTAATTTTTTAGTTGGAAATTTTTTTATAAGTTATTAAACGCAAATTTTTTTAAAAACTGATTACTAATGTTTGAAATACTGTAACTTATTTATTTTTGAAAAAAAAAAATCCCTTCTGTCAGACTATAACTACTACATTATTTTACAAAATCCTTTTTTTTTGCAAATTGAATTATTTTTGGTGAAGTTATGATGCCGACCAGGAGGCGCCATGGTTTTTATAAGTAGTCCATTTATACTCGTAAAAAACAATGCTAATATTAAAAAAAAAAATTTTTTTTATAGTTGAATAGCTAATAATATATGTGAACTCAACAATTAATTTTTTTTTCACAATATAACCTTTATAATAATTTTTCAAATTTACTCGGTTTTCAGCGCGTGCTGGGGTATGTGAGCCCTTAATGAATGGTGAAGTTACGAGTACGAAAAATCCAACCGGGCATATTCGATTGTCGTTTCGAGTTGCCGTTCGGTAAAACAGAATTTTTTTTAGTATCTAAAAACACAACATATGCCATAAAAAATGCATAATAATTACACAAGTCTACACGTTCCTTTTTTGTGGAACAAGAATTGTGAGCGGTACTGTTTCTTGGTTCGAGTATGCTGTTCCGTCTTTCCCTACAATAAATACCAAACTGGGCAGTGTTGCACGAAAGTTAGAGTACGCTCTTGGAATTTGCATTTGCTTTGGAATTTAAACATAAATTAGACCCTCTTAGCTCCATATCAATTCTTTTTACCTTATTATTTTCCAATAATACAGTATTGTGATTAATTTTTTAAAAAATAAAAATTGCGGGAGTGGAGGGTGAAAAACCTTAGATTACGATATCTCACGAACCAATTGCACTAGACAAATAAAATTCGGTTTGTGTATAAAGGTTGAGAAATAAAGACTGATGAAAGTAAAATTTTTTAAGGGGGTGGTGGATCATGAAAGTTTAGGGAAGAACGGCTTACGATAGATGCTTAAAATTTGTACCAGAAATAGGCCCCTAGCTGAAAACATTATTTTGGTGGTGATGGTGTAGAGGGTAAGAGTGGGGGAGGGTGAAGAGAAAAAGGTTCTGATTTTTATATCTCGAGTACCTATAATGATATAAAGTTGAAACTTGGTATTTAGATAGAGCTATATTAGCAGCATGTTGGAAAAATATAATTTGTTATAGCGGTAGTGCAGTGTTTTTCCTATTTATAGAACGGGTCATGCCACAAAGTTGAAACTTGGTACGTATATGTAAATCAACTAGAAAAGAAATATAGAAAAAAAAAATCAAATATCCATTGGCATTTGAAAGGGCGATGAAAAAAATTATCAGTGAAAATGGAATGCATATATTTTTACGATTTTTTTATATCTATTAGCTCTTTCTAAAAATTGAATTAATTTTTGTTCTACGACTTCTTGATATAAATACCAAGAAAGGGTTTTCAGGATTTTTTGAAACTCAACCCCTAAGGTGGTGTAAAGGGGTTGTATACATTTTCACGAATTCTGCCATATCCCTCCGGTCTGATAAGATATCGAATAACTTTTTACTTCCACGGGCTTGTTTAATAATCACCAAAAATTCGTTTTCAAGTTGTTTTTTTTTCAACACCTAAGAGGGTATAAACGGGTTGAGCACGTTTTCACGAATTCCGTCCTTTCTTTTAGAAGTGATAAGAAATTGAATTGGATTTTACTTTCTCCTTCTGACTTCTTATTTATCTACTAACTCCTTTCATAATTTTTGGATATTCAACCCCCCAAGTGGGTTTAAGGAGGTTGCATATGTTTTCACAGAGTCCTACATATTGCTTAGATCTGATGATATATCGAATTCATTTTTACTTCCTAAGGTTTCCTATATAAGCGCCAAAAAGTCAATTTCATTGTTTTTAGTTATTCAATCCTAAGGGGAGTAAAGGGATTGTATGCTTTTGAAAGCTTCGACATATTTCATAGGTTTGATGAGATATTAGATCGCTTTTCACTTACACAAACTTTTTTATATTATATAATCGCCTACAAACCCATTTCTCAATTTTTCGATATTCAACCGCCAAGGGTTTGCATATGTTTTCACAATTTCTGCCATCCCTTATTTCTGATGAGATATAAAATTGGTTATTACGGCATTTGATGTAATGACCTAAAAACGAATTTCACGATTTTTCGAATTTCAAGAACCAAGGCGGTGTAAAGGGTTTGCTTACGTTTTCACAAATTTTTCAAAATACCTCGTGTCTCATGAGATAGCAAGTTGCTCACAATTTTTTTTTACTTCTATGGGCTTTTAATGTACATAATATACCGACATTCGAATAGTCTACACGGGCTTTTTCAATGTTTAATCGGCTAAAAATCTCTATTTTAAATATTTTTATTTTAAGAACAAAATTAATTTTCCAAGAAACCTCAGAATCTCGAAACTACTGATGATATACTCCGCCTTCGACCGCTCCCGAACTTTGACCCGAAAAATAATAAAGTTTCTCCCAGACCATTGGCAGATTTTCTCTGTTTGTAATAGGTATACTGTTTTTCACGATTTATGGGTTGTGTTCCTGCCTATTTTTACAAAAAATGGAAGAGAAATTAAAAAAAAAATTAATGAAATAAAATAAAAGACGTAAATCTTTCGAATGGAAATTTTACAAAAACCAAGTTCATATCGAACTCATCGAGCAAAGTGAAGACATTTTTACACGATATTTGTATGGCAGTTACAGGAAGGCCTAATGGAATTTTCTTCACAATTATACCTTTCAACACCGTTGAAAAGTTATCGACCAATATTTTTGAACACGTTTTTTAAGGACTTTTTGTATGGGAGCTACTCGAAGGTGGGAAGGAATTTTGCTAAGTAATGACCACGAACTTTATTTTACATCAAAACTAATTTGTACAAAATTGCAGCTTCGTGGCTAACTGATTTCTCGAATGAGTTCCGTAAATTGAGTGCTTATATTTTTACAGGATTTTTGTATGGGAACTTCTCGAAGGACTTACGCAGACTTTTTCATATTCCTACCTCTACCTGTAACTATTGGAAAATCAACGTATTCAAAATGCCAAAGTCGTAGCTAAAGGCGATCGAAGCTATTGAGTAATATTCTTGAACATGTGTTTTAAGGACTTTTTGTATGTCAGCTACCCGAAGGAGTAGGACGATTTTGCCTGTCAACGAACATAGCCTTACAAATTTGACCAAACATCTAGATTCAAAATTCTAGATCCGTCAAGACGTTTTTGAGTTATCGAGCGCGTGGACAGACGGATGGAAAGTAAGCGGATTTGAGGTTTTTGGCCCAAAATAAACAAAAATAATATATAACTTCTTTTCGTCGGAGACTCCCTTCTATGCATTATAAACTTTTGGCCTGGATTAAATTTATAATACGCTCAGATTTCATCTAGGGTATAATGAGACATAAAAGCTTACTGAAAATGCTAAAATAAGGAAGACAATAACAAAAGCACGAAATTCGCAAAAATAGGTCTAATGCGCTTTGGCATCATATTCAGCCTGTAACTGTTGAAAAGTTAACGTCCAGAAATTAATAGCCAATTTCCACTGAACACGTTTTTTAAGGACATTTGAATGGCAGCTCCAAAAGTACTAGGGCGATTGGCCAAACACGTTCTCCAGATATTATGTTTCCAGACAAAATGGGGAGATTACGTCTGATTCTGATTATATTAATTAATTGTTCTCCAACATTAAACCAATCTTTAGTTTAATTCCAATTATTTCAAGACGTCTTCTTAGAATTTTTTACATTGAAACGATAAATTTTATGTATATATTTCCGATATTACCTGTCTGTCGTTTCAATTATTTTGTTTTAACACAATATTTGGGTCACTTCAGTAATGCCTGAACTGAGGGCGTTCAATTTCTTAAATATTTTGCACAGACAATTGTACGTATAACTTTTTTTTTGATCACGGCTTTTTAAGCTTTCGGGATGGATTAAACTGACTCTGTGATTCAGAGTACATATGAGTATTTTTACCGAATATTTTAAATATCATTTGTGCGTTACACCATTGTGTAATGATTTGCGTACCAGATCAGATAAGCCCTCCAATTAAACCCCGACTTCGATCGTTTTAGGCAACAATTCATGTAACAATATGCCATAGCAAATTTCTAGTGTTAGCTGGAACTTAAGATTTTTTTTTGCAAGTAAGATACACAGATATGAACAATGTTCCTGTACGAAGTGCACTGTAATATCGAACGTTTTGATATGTTTTTGAATCTGTGGGAACTCGTTTCGACCCAAGCCCCAGCTACAATTAATTTGTCTAAGCTGAGTTGTTGAAAATCGACTATTATCCTCCTTAAAAGCCCGCTGAACAGTAACCGAATGCATTTAATTGATAGATAAATAGGTAAAAAAGGATGCAAATAACCAAAACACAAAATGTAATAATGATGCCGATCATATAACTGAACAAGTCACCAATTGCCTATAAGCCGATTGCAATGGACCATCGAGATCGGATCAATTCAATGGGCTGCAATCATATGTAACAATTATTCAATACAAACACTTTGAGATCGTAGATAAACCGGAACAGCACTCCATAAGTTCAGTTGACCAGTGGTTCGGTAGAGACGTACGGCTGCAAAAGGTTTCCTTGGGTACACCTAAAACAACGTCCAGAACAGCATCCAAAGACGTTCGAACGACTGCCAATTTATTTTGCCCGATCCTCAAGTTGCTAGTGAGCCTCGTATACTTTGTGTAGGTATAGGCTCGATTGTGGTGGTTCACAAGGTTTCTCGCCTCCCCCCCCTTTTCTTAGCCTTTTAGAGCTAAGAGGTTCGGATTCGGATACGTAGAAAGATCTGACCGTGTCGCTTCCTTTAAGCTGGTGTAGTTCAGCGCAGCGCAGCGCAGCGGTATGCTGTTTGCCGGTCAAACGGCGGCCTCGTTTTATCGAATGACACGCGATAACTGCTAGTTTAGTTGCCTATTTCTGATAATAAGCAGTTCCTTGTGTCTTGTCTTTTCTGCACAAACTATATGACGGCTCGTGTGGAATAGACCAAGTTGATTAGAGTGACGAAGATTAAAAACATTTTACAATATCCCCATGTTGCACGAAGTTGCATTGGATTTATGCGTTTTATAATCATTTATTGATTGGTGGTATAAACAATTAAGGAAATTATCTTTTAGTGGTCGAGAAATTGTATTTGCATAAAATGTTCTTTCTGTATCAGTTCTTAATGTTTATGTTGATCGATCGTTACTATTTGCTGCGTAGGTGACCTTTTTTGCAAGATGTACTTCGGACGCATTGTGCCTTGGTTTCAGGATTTTTGATTCAATCGAATCACTGCCATCCAACCTTAATACCAATTCTGAAATTGCCAGTAGTTCTCTGAAGATACATTCAAGGTATGTACATAAAAAATATTTCTGCGTTTTGGAGAATCATAGCTCCTAAACCCCTTCGAGAAATTAGGTTCAACTTTTTCGGTTGGTAGATTGGATTAAACCCTTTAAGTGGTGTCTTTCGGGAGTGGAGGTAAAAATGGCTAGCAGGGATAATATGAAGAAGGTGGAGGAGTAACACTGGATGTGTAGAGCCAGGCTCCCTTAAAAATTTATCACTAGCATATTTAGAAAGGTTATTATTTAGAATGCTTGCATGGAGACAACCAGTGTTACATTTCAACTTTGTCCACGTTCCCGACTATGATTCAAAAACGAAATTGATGTTTTACTTTTGGCAGTGCCGCTTTCCGGACTTTGTCCCGAAAAATAATAAATTTGCGCACAGTCTATTGGCAGATTGTTTTACTTTTTTGTTTTAATAGTAAAGTATTGAAAATTTGCTAGCTCGATATTTTATATCTCCACTTTGTATGACCTTAAAAATGTAAAAACAAAATTTTATCACTGTCCGCCATACGCAAGCTTACAAACCCTTAGCGCTTTAAATTTCAAATTATTTGGTGTCTAAAATTTTTCAAGAAAACTGTGTCTCATATCACAAGAAGTATTGAAGAAAGGATCGTAGAATTTATACAGCAGGTTTGTTTGCCCAGTGAATGGGAGGTGTTAAGCGAGTGAGGGTGGAAAGGAGTGAAAAGTAAAATATTCTGCGATTTATATTTCGAGAACTGATAAAGAGAGTAAGCCCAAATGTGATATTTACAAAAAGCTACAGTAGTGGCACACTCAACAAATAAAATATTTGATAGTGGTAGCAATGCTAGCAAAGGGTTATTAAATAGGTACATTTTGTATTTTAATATAAACGTATCCTTAAACTTTTTTATTGGTCTGTCAGTGTCAAAACGTCAGTCAAGGTTTACATTTTTTGGTGAAGTTCACGAACGAGAAACGTTTGGTAATTATTCTCCGATTGGACTCTGCAAAATTTTGAAGAAAATCCTCATCGAAAAATCATCTTCAGCGATGAAGCTCATTTTTGGCTTAGTGGCTTTGTCAATAAGCAAAATATGCATTTTTGGACAGCAACAAACCCGCATGTGCACTCCATTGCATTTACAAAAGGTGACCGTGTGGTGTGGATTTCAAGCCGGAGGTGTGATTGAACTCTTTTTTCGTCAATGAAAATGATTGCCATTTTACGGTCAATGGAGTTCGCTATCGTGCCATGTTGGAAGACTATTTTTGGCGAGAATTAGATGGATTTCACATCAGTGATATGTGGTTCCAAAAACATGGTGCCACATCACACACAGCTGGTCAAACAATTGATCTATCGTTCTATGATTGATCTATGCTATGTCCCTATTGAATAACTCTTTATGTTGAAATTTGTTATGTGCGTGTAGAAAAGTAATTTGAGAAAAAATAATTTCCATATTTGTATTGACGAACGGAGATTAGTACACGTGGTATCCCTTACAACATATTGTTACATGTACCCTGGCACCATGCACTACTCAACGATATCAGTTTCAAGTGAGAAAGCCACGCTTCCCAATATCCAACTGAATGAGGAGAAACTTCTGCATACGTCTCAATTCTCAAATACTCCCTTCCCTATCACTTTTCACGCATGTTCTCCTTTCGAACATTCCACGCACATAATCGAACATGCTGGAAACCTTTTGTATCAAAACAGACAGTATATAGGCAGAAGTTTTACACAATCAGTTTTGTACTTCGGTGAGGCGAGACGACGGTCAGTTTTACGCGAAAGTGTTTGTAAAGCGATTTTGATTGGTAGCAGTTAAATCGGAATGCGTTACCAGTAGTGTGTAAAAACGAATTAATAAAGTGTTGTTATTTCCATGGATTTTAATGGAATTGTTTTTTATTTGAAATCTCGGTGAACACTAGGTCGTAACAATATATTTCAGCAAATTTCATCATATCTCTTAGGTCTTTAAAGTCATCAAATTAATTTTACTTCTTCGAGCTTCTCAGATAAAAGTAAAGAAATTAATGTCAGGAATTTGTGATAAGCAACCCCAAAGTGGATTTAGAAGTGTTAAATACATTTTCACGAATCCTGACATGTGTCTCCGATATTATATTGAATGGTTTTTTATATTCGTGAGCGTTTTATATGATTTGCTAAATATTAATTTCAGGATAACGTCCCTAAGAGAACGAATTACACCACATGTTTTAGGTTTGATTAGATATTAATAGGGGTGGGTTGTTGATATAAATTTCATTGGAATTTTAAAAATTTGCACAATAAAATTTTGAAATATCGGCCTATAAGTTCTCTATCAATTTTATAATAAAATAAGTGGAATCATTTGCTTTCAGGACCATATAATATATGGCGGGTACCCTAATAAGTTGGGTTATTTTTTTGTAAGTTTCATATTTTCCTTAGGTCCTGCTTCTTGATTGATTGAAATTTTATTTATAACATTTCAATTTTCAAAACCTCAACCTTTCTTACAAGTCCTCCCTAAAAAATATTGTATGATTATTTGCCCGTTGTTTAAATGAATTTACAAGGACACTGATTACATGCACAATGTGTTTTTTGGGTTGTCATCCTCGTTTCTCTTCAAATACATTACACATGTGAGATGTCTCATATAATATATATCTAATCTACATCTAATAAGTTTGCAGAACAGATATATCGTGGTGAAGCTATTTTTTTCATCAGCTGATGACGCATTCAGTAAAGTTCGCAGAACCATTATAACAATAAAATTTGATTTAAAAACTAAAATAAATGTAATAATTAAAAATTACAATTGATTATTAAAAATGAGGATGCAATTGTCGAAAACACCTATCCATTTCCTCATCCTATGCAGAATAGTAATGGCACTCTTAACCTACCTGTCCAAAAAATTAATCTTAACAATTTTAAAAAAAAAATTTTCCTATCAAAAATGTTTATAATCTATCTGCCCATAATAACGTCTATTCACTTAAAGTACATCATTTTAAGATTACTTGTTGTTAACATTTCAGAGAAAGTTGAAAACTTGATACATAGCCTCATAGTCATAATAAACTTATTCTTTAAAATGTTATTGCAGATATATCTATTTTTAATATATTTCGAAAGATATTGTTTCTACTAAAATTTAGAATTTAACTACACATTGAAGCCGTTTACAAACCACTTTACTAGCGTATCAAAGTACCAAGCTTCTGAATTCAGCCTGAAAAGTTCAGTTTTCTTTAAAAAAAAAACGCATTGACTATCATAAAACTCTAGACACTATTATAATGTACTAAAACGTACCTAGACCTCGAGCTGTGTTTTTAGTTATAAAAATACCTGCCAGCATTATTTTATTTTGTGCCGAGTGTGGTTTTCACTGCCCATTTCATCAACAGGCAACAAATTATAATCAGTAATTAAAGTCAATTAAGTCGGCTTAATAGGATGGCCCGAAAGCGATAGTCTGTGATTTCCACGCGGTGCCATTCTCCCTAAAAGCATCTGTCTCTAAACTGCATCAAGAGTATATGCACTTCACCCTCTTCATCGCCATGTGTAAAGTGCACTGAATATTATTCACTCGACAATGTGTCATACCGCATCTCATACATAATCTTAAGTTGGCTTCTGTTCAAACGACTCAGTGGAAACAATTGTCCTACGAAATACAGAGTAATAGGTACTTGAAAATTCTATTATTTTCGCGAAATTTTCCCTTAGAAAGTGCACCAGCAAAAAGATAATTTTCGGTCAATAAATTTCTGTTAATGAATCGTGCAGGCGAATTTCAATTTATCATTTTCGAATTTCGAGCAAAATTCACAAATTGGCCTATTCAAGATGTGAGTCAAAGACATGATTTTTTAATTTTTCATTTGTTATTTTCCTCGAATAATATTCACGACATGAGAAATGATTTTAAATTATATTGGCCAAAGTGGATACCGGGAATTTTCTGATTAATCGCCGAATTCTGTAGTGTTGTTAAATTAGATTGTCTGAGTGTATAATTCGACGACACGATCATGTCATAACTTTTCGAGACTATAACGCAAAATGTATAATAATAATGAAAGTCTGGTGATTTATTAATAGGAGACAAAACACACAACATGTTAATTTTGAATGAGATGAGATACATTATGGCTGAGATCATCGGAAATATTTTCATATTTTTTTGGGTATTATTAAAACAGGCATTATGAATATTTGTGTGGTAGAATGGGGGGGATTACGAAACGGCTTAAGAAATTATGACGCATATCAAAGAGCGAAAAAACCGGGTTATTTCGGATTCATTGTCACATAATTTCTCTATGTCCTCGAATTGATTTTGAAATTTGCACTCGATTCAAATAATTCTTAAATTCAGGCATTGATATCTATGAAAACGTCTAGTGGCTACCTAAGAATAGTTTCCTGTATGTAGGAAGTTGTCTTAAGCTAGTATTACACTGTATGCTATGCTGTCAAATATTTGACTAAAAAAAATTTAACTGAAAGATCAATTACATTTTTTTCTGTCCAAATAAAGAAAAAAAATAATGTGGCAAATAAAAATTTTTATAGTCAAATATATGGCATGGTGGCATTCAGTGTAATACAAGCTTTACTGAACAAATACACCACTTCAGCTAAAATTAAAAGTGATTATGTACACTCTAAAAAATTATTGTAAAAGCATATTTAAAATATATGTATAAAATGCTAATTTTTTGCGTAAATAATATTTTTTCATGCGCATTTACTCATTTGTGGTGAGATCCAGTTTTGTTTCAAAAATGTTGTAATTTTACACAATGTGTATAACAATTTTACTTTATTATTTTTTAATAATAAAGTATTGTGATCGACCTGAAATTTCAAAAAAATTTGCTACCCTGAAATTTTGTATTTTCACGTTTTAGGACTAGTAAACCCCAAAAAAGCAAAAAAAAAATGTCCATCTATCCGCCGTAGACGCCGTACGCCGTCCGCCGTCCGCCGTCCGCCGTCCGCCGTCCGCCGTCCGCCGTACGCCGTCCGCCGTCCGCTGTGCGCCGTCCGCCGTACGTCGTACGCCGTACACAAAATCGTTTGAAGGTGCGTAGCTCCCAAACCCGTTGAGATATTAAATTGAAATTTTTATGGTGGGTAGATTGGGTGAACCCCTACGACTGGTATATTTTCGTTGGATGGGGGTACAAGGAGAGAGAAGAGGGGAGCGTTTAGACGAAAAATTTTGGTTTCTAGATCTCAGGAACCACTTATGCTAGGAGGCTGAAACTTGGAACTTATGTAGTACTATGATAATGGACTCAATTGCAAAAAAATGGTCGATATTGGTTAAGGAGTGTGGAAGTGGGGGGGAAAACAATGAGTCTTTAACGCATGAAAGACGGGATTCAAACATTCTAAAATCGATATCTCCTGAACAATTGATGTCAGAAGATTGAAACTTTGTTGTTGTCCTTAGGGATACTTTAAGATTAGACAAGGGCTAACATTTTCAAGAGGGGTGCTGGGGTGTGGGGGTGGGGGGTGAAAAACTTTGGATTACAATATCATCCGAACCAATTACACCAGGAAGATAAAATTTAGTTCTGTATATGAGATAACAAGTTAGTCTACCGAAACTAAATTTTTTGAGGGAGGAGGTGGAGCACGCAAGTGGGGGGACAGCAATTTTTCAAAAAATGTAATATTGATATCTCAGAAACCGAATCAGACATGATCTTGAAAATTTTAAAGGAGTTGGGGTAGGTAAACTTCTAGTAGGGAAAACAATTTTGGTGGTGTGGGTGTTGGGGGTGGTGGTGAAAGGGGGTAGAAAGGAAAACATTCTGATTTTTATTTCTCGAAAACCATAATGAATAGAAAGCTAACAATTTAGGATTATATAGAGCCACTATGGAGACATCCTAGAAAAATAAAATGGTTGATAGGGGTATCAAGGTACGGGGGAGGGGGGTTTTTTTTTATATCTCAGAAACGGCTTATGCTAAAAAGTTGAAACTTAGTACGTATATGTAGATGTACTATAAGAGTAATTAAAGCAAAAAAAAAGATTAGATTTTTATTAGTATTCAGAGGTTGAGTAAAAAAAATGTCCGTGAATCCACATTTTCACAAACTTCGTTAAAACTTTTAGACATGTCAGTTATCAAGGCAATTTTACTTCTGCGGGCTATTAAGCGCCTAGTAACGATCTTCAAAATTTTTCGATATCCAACCCCTAAGGTGGTGTAAAGTGGTTGTGTACATATTCACGAATTCTGATATATTTCTAAGGTATATTGAGATTTGGAATTCACCTTTCTATAAGCTTTAAACGTAGTCGGGGAAAAACCGATTTAAGTATTTTTCTCAATTAAACCCCCTGGGGGTATTGTTTAAGTTTTCTCTGATTCCGAAAATCTCTTAAGTTTAATGTGATTCGCTTTTACTGCTATGAATTATTCTATTGATAAAAAAATACGTAAGTAAATAAAAAAAATCGGCCAACAGTCTGGGCGCAACTTTATTATTTTATGGTAGAAGTCCGAAACGTGTTTAATGATGAGATGAGGTGTAGGTTACTATGCGACTGACAACCTAAGAAATAACCAGGAGGCTATTTGGAATGTTATTTTTTAGGTTGTCATTCGCATAGTAACCTACACCGCATCTCATCATTTAACACGTTTCGGACTTCTACCATAAAATAATAAAGTTGCGCCCAGACTGTTGGCAGATTTTTTATGTTAATTTACACAACCGAGTGCAACATTGGCGTAAGAACGTTGTGTTTTGTTTTTCAATGCGCAATATAATCGGTGGTTTTACAGAAAAATTATATCGCTTTTCAACTTTTCACAAGACTAAATACAAATTTACTAGTTAAAATCATATATTTTACTTTATTATTTTTTAATAATAAAGTATTGTGATCAACCTGAAATTTCTAAAAAATTTGCTACCCTGAAATTTTGTACTTACACGTTTTAGACTAGTAAACACCAAAAAAGCAAAAAAAAAAAATTTCCGTCTGTCCGCCGTAGACGCCGTACGCCGTCCGCCGTACGCAAACCCGTTTGAAGGCGCGTAGCTCCCCAACCCGTTGAGATATTAAGTTAAAATTTTTATGGTGGGTGGATTGGGTAAACCCCTACGGATGGTATTTTTTAAGGGCGTGGGCGTGTAAGGGGGTATGAGGGGGGAGTGGTTTAGACGAAAAATTTTGGTCTCTAGATCTCATGAACCACTTATGCTAGGAGGCTGAAACTTGGAACTTATGTAAAACTATGATAGTGGACCCATTTGAAAAAAAAATTATCGATAGAGGTGGAGGGGTGTGGGAGTGGGAGGCAAAACAATGATTCCGAAACGTTTGGAAGCCGGTATTGGAACATTGTAAAATCCATATCTCCTGAACCATTGATGTCAGAAAGGTGAAACTTTGTGGTTGTCTTTAAGGAGGGGTGTGGGGGTGGCGGGTGAAAAATTTTGGATTACAATATCTTCCAAACCAATTACACCAGGAGGATATAATTTGGTTTATGTATATGGGATCACAAGTTGAGTCTACTGAACCTACACTTTTTTAGAGGGGAGGTGGAGCACAAAAGTGGGAGGGTAGCAATTTTTCAAAAAATTCAATTTTTATATCTCGAGAACCGTACCAGATATGAAATTGAAAATTTTACAGGAGTTGGAGTCAGTAGACTTCTAGAAAGGAAAAAATGTTGAGGGTGTGGGTGTAGGGGGTGATTGTGAAAGGGGGTTGAAAGGAAAACATTTTGATTTTTATTTCTCGAAAACTGTAATGAATAGAACATTAAAAATTTACGACTATATAGAACTACTATAGAGACACCCTAAAATTTTTGATAAGGGTAGCAGGGTACAGAGGTGAGGGGTGGTTTTTTATATTTCAGAAACGGCTTATGCTAGAAAGTTTAAACTGAATACGTATATGTAGATGTTCTAGTAGAGTAATTAAAACTAAAAAAAACCTAAGGAATAACCAGAAGGCTATTTGGAACGTTATTTTTTAGGTTGTCAGTTGCATGGTAACCTACACCGCATCTAAGCATTTAACACGTTTCGGACTTCTACCCATAAAATAATAAAGTTGCGCCCAGACTGTAGGCAGATTTTATTAACGTATTTTTTTTTCAATAGAATATTCCATAGAAGTCAAAGTGAATTTGATTTCATTATTCTTGTATAACATTTTCAAATCACTGTCACAGGATTGATTAAAATGTTGATAAACCTATCAACACTAATCGATAAAGCAAATAGTAAAATTTCTAAGAGATCTATGGACATATTCAATAAGAACAATTTGGTAAATTCACTAACATTTTTGAATGTAGGTACTGCAGATTGCGTGACTCGTTATTTCTGGTATAAAAGCGTAGCGTGTGCTCATACGCAGGATCAGTTTTTGATAAATCGACAGACAAGTGTAATTTCATTGATAACGCGTATGGCTGTGAGTGCGTAAGTGTTTTGTTTTTTGAGTTTGAAATAATTTTCTTTAAAGAATGGCGAACCCCTTAGAGTACAAGAATTCATTAGTTTATATTACAAA
Organism: Beris morrisii; assembly: GCA_951812415.1. Classification (NCBI taxonomy): domain Eukaryota; kingdom Metazoa; phylum Arthropoda; class Insecta; order Diptera; family Stratiomyidae; genus Beris; species Beris morrisii. Next base: position 27,093,949 of record OX638311.1, read on the forward strand.
CAGGAGGAATTCGTTAATGATAGAAATGTGGATTCTTTGTTCTTACGCAGCTTCTAGTGTTAATGCTGCTATAAAATGGTGGGCCTTCTATAAGATAACAACTCACTATACTGGAATTTTATCCCCCACTCTTGTCTTTTAAAAATTTTTTCGATTTGGTCAATTCGACCAACTTTTTCGATCCTTGTTTTCAAAATTTCAAAATTTTAGATTGGATTATTTGGAGAAAAGCTTATTTTTGGTTCGTAGGTCGTCTCTTGTCGTCACTGTCCAATAGATTTTTTTTTATAAATTTGTCAGCATTAAGTACAGGTATTTTTAAATAAACCACTGTCGTCATAAAAGTGGAGGTAATTATGTCCAGTAAAAAGCAATTTATTGATTCACCACTTAATAATTTTAACAGAGAGGTATTTCAAAAAACTTTATCTTCTTCAAAATGGAAAATCCCATAAAACGATTACTCCCTCATCATTGAAAATCTCGTCTTCCAAACAATAAACCATACATAGACAACTTCTTTAAAACAAATTTCTTAAGACACCCGGAACGCTTCGCCGCACAATTTAACTTTTCTTCAATTTCCAGAAGAAATTTTCCCGTCCACCCGTTCTTTCGGAAGCACAGAGTTTAAAATTTTCTATCTCTGCATCAAAAACGAATTCGGTTCGGTTCTTCTTCAGTTTTACAAGAAAACTTCCTTTCCTCCAATGTTCTACCAGTCTAATACAAGAATCCAAGAACCCAATACAATCCTCAAGCTGACAAGGATATTGGATGATGTCGTGGCCTGAAACTTTCTTTAGCGGAAATTCTTACCGCACGCAAAGTTATTTTAAACGAAAATTGATTTATAATTGGAAAATGCTTTTCCGTGTGGGTGGTACCGATCTATGCGGAGCAATATACCGTCGAGTACCGAGTAAAATTCTCTGTCTCAACACTTCCGAAAGATTAAATTTATCCTATACCAGGGGTGTTTTGGGGATGGGGTGAAAATGCGGATGGCAGTTGCACAAGTTTTTCAATTCGCCGACAATCGTAAGTCGCGGTTGAATTGTCTCGAATTAAATAAAATTTCGCATTGAGAAATTATCACCCTTAATGTTGGTTGGTTGGGAAATTGGGAAGCTGAAAGGAACCATGAGTGGTTTCGGGGCTGACTAAAAATTAGCACAAATTGGGATGGGTTTTCGATCCCATGGAAATGTCAACATTACACTGGCATTAATTATGATAGTGGGATTTGTACCGACTCTCTGCAGTATCATGACATAATAGAACCTGATGGAATTAAGCCCAATGAAATTAAACGCAATTTGACACAAACTCCTATATAATGCCGTATGTTGTGTACCTTAATGTGGAAAATCCGAACTTCTCTGGTAAGTTGGATCGGATGCTAGCAAGGACATAGTCCCAGATACAAGCCTATACTGAAATTGCATTACGGTAGGGTTACAAGCGAGCATACTCCCATCCAAAAGGGCCACACATATGGCTAAATACCATGAATATTCGAAATGTCATTGCTGCACACTGGATGCACAATCAAATTTAGAATTCGTTGGAAGTTCCCAGGATCTAACACAAAAGGCATATCTAACATTGAACTCACATATAAACTGTTACCTTGCGTACCGTATTTGCTGATGGATGCCTTTAGATCCTGCAAAATGTGCGGTGAAATCTGAATTGCAGGGCCTACGTAAAACATCATACCTGAGTGTCTACAACCTTGTCCTCCTGATAAAGGGGTGTACACCTCTATTATTTTGCGTTAATGAGCATCCGACGCTGTGTACTGGATTTCTATTGGGAAATACGAAACCGAACGGAATGGGATAAATTGTTCGGCCTATGCAAATCATTAGAGGATCTACCGCAAAATCGCCTCTTATATGTTTAACAAAAGCCTGAATTAGAGCAGTGACAAAACCCAGTATCTTTTGTGAATGAGACTCATTTCAATCACTCGATATAATTAGAGTGGACTGACTTTAGTAAACTCGCTATTGGCTGATAACTTATCGGTTCTACGGGCAAATAGCTTAATCTTCAAATAAATTAACTCGATTGAATTCATCAAGACAGAATAAATAAAAATCTGAAAACAGCATGGGTTCAAGTCTATTTGAATACGGTGAAATATCTTTGCTACTATACTAAAAAACTTTACTTCTTTCCTACTCTTGTGGCGCATTAAAAAAACCCAAAAAAAAAGAATAAACTGTTCGATTTGGTGGCTAAATTGTCTGTAACTATATATAATGCAAGCACGCAGCGGGTGCCTGGCCGAAAAAATACATTGATTAGGAAAAAAAAGATTAATATTACGTTTTAGGCTTCTGTATAAGCAATCTACTGAAAACCCAATTCGGTTTCTGTTTGTACAATATTTGGTGATAGGTTTGAAAACATATTCAACCTCCTTTCAATGTATTGTGGGTTGAAAATCGAAAAATTGGGAAATAATTTTCAGAGTTGTGAATAAAGAGGCCGTTGAAATAAATACCAATTCGGTGCCTCAAAGTTATGGCGGAATTCGTGTCAACCCCTGAGGGTTAAATTAAAAAAAAAATCTGAAATTGCATTTTAGGCTTTTGCATTAGATGCCTGGCAGAAGTGAAACCCAATTCTAAATCGTATTTGGTCGAAGAGGTATTTAGGAATTCGTGAAAATGACACAACTTCTTCTACACCTTGGGAGCGCAAAAAAATTAAAATATCGCTTCCTTAATCGTGCATCTTCACTTTCTTCACTTCACATTTCTGTAAGTAAAGGGTTATCCATTTCGAGCTTTAGGATTTTACAGCCCTGCAACTTCCTTCCGGGACAATTTCATGGTTATCTAAAATAGCAGATGCTTAGTTAAGAGTTGACCATTTCTAACAGTGATGAAGCGCATTTTCACCTTTCTGGCTATGGGAACAAACAAAATTGCCGCATTTGGGGAGAGGAAAATCCACATTTGATTCAAGAAAGGCCATTGCATTCACAAAAAGTGATTGTTTGTTGTGCATTGTGAGCAGGAGGAGTCATTGGTCCTTTCTTCTTCGAAGACGATCAAGGACGAACACAAACAGTTAAAAGTGAGCGCTATCAAAGCATGTTGCGTGATTGGTTCTGGGATCAAATTAAAGATTTTGATTTGGAAGACATGTGGTTTCAACAAGATGGTACACCGGCCCACAGAATACGTCCAACAATTGAACTGTTTTGTCAGAAATTTCCAGACCGTGTAATTTCACTATGTGGTGATATAAAGTGGCCCCCGAAATCGTGCGATTTAACGCCTTTTGATTTGTTTCTTTGGGGCTACACAAAAGAACGTGTTAATGCAAATACTCCTCAAACTCTGGAACAATTGAAAACCAACATTCGTGAAGTTATGGCCGAGATAGAGCCCGAAATGTCTGAAAAAGTCATCAAAAAGTACCTAAAGAGGATCGGGTCCTGCAAAAGATCCAGAGGAGGACATTTGAACGACATTGTTTTTCATGTTTAATGGTATAACCCAAATATTCATTTAAAATAAAGAACACGAATAAATTCGCAAAACTGGGTGATTTATTTAAAAAACAAATCCTAAAGCTGAAAATAGTTGACCCTTTATATGATGAAATGTATGAACGAGTCTATCCTGAAACATACAGTAAAATCTAGTTATTCGACACTAGTATAACCAAGGCGGTTGTATCGTGTTTATAAAGATTCTTCCATGTGTTTTCAGACAGATTTCTAGTTTTTTGGTCGTATGTACGTATAAGAAGCATTTAGAAACAAAACCATTTCCATGTGATATTGAAGAATTCAAAACATACTGAACCTCTTTTGAACCCTTTGGGGATTAAATAGTGACACCTCTCCAAATTGCTTTCTAGGTGTTGGAATTAGAAGCCAGTAGCAGAGAAGACCAATTTGATGTAAGAGATGTATTAAGATACTCGTTGAAAAATATTTAACCTCATTTCAACCCCTTAAGGTTGAAAATTTAAGAAATTTGATTTCGGTTTTCAACCGTTTCTTCAAGAAATTTTAACTACATCAAACGATTTTACCCTCATCCACCACCCTTCTAGAAATTTCGTTACAAAGATACACTCCCCGTATGCCAACCAATAATTGATAAACTTTGTCGTAAATCACCAAAATTTTTCGACTATTTCCACCTAACATCCTCGCCCCAAAGTCACTACTTAAAGGGTTTAACCTGATCTACCCACCAATATAATTTTAACTTAATATCTTGCTAGTTTCTTGAGATATAAGTTTTCAGACGCGTTTAGGTACGGCGTACAGCGTATACGGCGCACATATGTTTTTTGCTTTAAAGCTCTGAAACGTGTAAATACAATATTTTAGGGTAACAACATTTTTTGGAGTTTCAGGTAGATCACAATCTTTATAACTAAAAGTAATAAAGTAAAAATGTATGGAACTTTAAGCAAGGTGTGTGCATGTGCATACACTTCAGTGAAAGACTTGCTCCCCTGGCAAAAACTGATATGACATCGCTGAACTGCACTATGCGAATCAGAATGAAAGCGATTTAAAAAAAAATAAGTTTTAATACTACCGTAAAAATTTATCGATTATCCCTACAACCCCTCTATTATTAACCTTTTAATCCGTTGACAAGAAATCGCATCCATATGACAATATTCACGATGAAATCCTTATAAAAAATGCAAAATCGCATCAAACACTCCCGCCAGGACTATTCCGAAGTTTTCCAGTTACACCCGATGAAGTGCACAGACCGGAATATAATCTCGTTTCTTGCTGCTGGCAGGCATTTACTCGTATGTGACACATGAGACTTATGCATATCCCTACACCGACATATCGACAAAAATACACTAGCTTCACTATACGCCACTTCAACTCTAAGGGAGATTATAACAAAGTGATTTCATATGTAGCTTCCCGTTTGACATTTATGTATTATCTCCGGATCTCAGAACGAGATGAAAATCTGAAATTTACAGATATTGTCAGATGACATGGTTTTCCGTTTTAGCCTAACGATATCGAAGTGCTGCCGGGATAGTGTTCGATTTTCAAAATCAACATTTTTTTCTGATACGAATTTCTATTTAGCGAAGGGTTTTCCACTTTCCGTTTTATCTGAATGACATTCAAATTTGACTGGTGAAGAGTTGAAATCCCCTCGTCATTGAGATATTTTCAATATCATCGATAATATTTTGAGAATGCTTGCTCCAACTGGATGAGCTATTTTTGTTCTACTGTGTCGTCCTTATGGACAAAGGACAATAATAGCAACTCTGCTTAGTTTAAGCTAGTTAAGTATGTAACGATGAGTGATGTACTATTGAATATTCTATAACTCGTCCCACGCTCGCGTTAGGTACAACCTCATCTTCTTGTTAAATTCAATTATAAGTTTATATCCTGAAGACTAATTGAGATATGAGCCACGGTTAAAGTGATAAGTTGCTTTGTCTCTACTCTTCCGATGCACCGCATCGTCTCAAAAATGTTATATCCAGATTAGAGATGGGCAAAGCAGTTCCTTTCAGTGAAGTACTTCACTCCGAGTCACTCACTTTAAGGAACGAGTTCAGTGAAGTACTTCCATGGAATTCTTCGTTCCATCGTTCAGTAGTCACTAGTCGTAGTTGGAAGACAGTAGATCTAGCAGAACACGATGAGCAAAAAAAGGTCAGTAGATTTTGTAGGAGATGAGCAAAAAAAAGGTCAGTAGATCTCGTATAAGATGAGCAAAAAAAAAGAAAAGGTCTGAGAGGGGCAAAACAAGAAGATTTTGTTCGTCTCTATTTTTCTTTCATGAGTAGGTATATCGTTTTTATTTTTTTTGTCACTTATCTAATGGAACTGCAGTTCACCAAAAGGAATGAGTTACTTCACTCACTCATTTCAATGAAGTGTTCTTTTGGAACAGTTCACTCGTGAACGACCCATCTCTAATCCAGATCATTCCCTTACTAGATCCGCATGTATGTTTCAACCATATCTCCATGTACCATATGTCATTCGTTTTTTTACACTGTACCATAAGTACTCTAATCACCTCAAAACAAATTATTTTTGCTATTCTCACCTCCTACGTACTATGTAATTTTTTAGAATAAAGTTAAATATTTCCTTGAACATGTTATTTCAACAGATTAATAAAGTTAAATTTTTCCTTGAACATGTTACTTCAACAGATTAACGTAAGCTTTTGCAAATTGAATGTAAATTTCCCTGTTAAGGTCAAAATCTTATCTCTGAACGAACTTTAACTTGTTATTATACAACTTCATGAATTTTAATAAATCTATTTATCTATCAATCTTTCTTTAATAAAGTCATCGCGGGATATGATGATGATTCAAACAATGTATCCTGCAGGCCCTGGCCCGATTTGGGCTGTCGCGCCATTGATGATGATGGGATATGAGAATTAAAATGTATTGATTCAAGAAGTCGAGAAGCATTCTTTTGAACCTCCTTAATGTTCATATCAATAATTTTATTTACCAAATTATGAATTATGATTATGCCTTAAGGTGGGATAACAGTGGGAGCGATGCGTGTGCCACCCAATCGATAGCCCAATTACATGGTTGTTTCGAAACAAGGAGGTTATTTGAAAAGATTAGTTAATTCTATCATTAGAGTACCTCTTGTAAGACACAAATTTCAACTTTCATTACTGGTTCTTCATTCAAAAATTTAAATGAATAACAAGGGGAAAAGCCCATTGATGCGAAAACCCATTCATGTCTTAAGAGATATGGCAGAATTTATGAAAAAAAATCCTTTTACGCTCCCCTAAAGGTCGAATATCTAAAATTCGTGAAATTGATTTTAAGTTGATTATATAAAAAAATAGTGAAAGTAAAAACAAATTCTAAATGTTATCAGACCTAAGATAGGTAAAAACATATTTAACCCCTTAATTCCGCTTTGGGGTTGAATAACAAAAAATTCTGAAACTTAATTATGTAAAAAGCCAGTGAAAGAAAAAACCTACTTTATATCTTATCAGACCGAAGAGATTTTGCGAATTTCGTGAAAACGTTAGCAACCGTCTTTTTTCATTTAGAGTAGGTACCTACGGACATGCGATTTTTAATTGGACGATAGTTTAGTTGGCTAAAGGCTATGCAGTTAAATGGAAGCTCGATTCTTCCAAATTAATAAGTCGAATATGCAAATAAAAAATCGATACAATTAAAAAAAATCTGCCAACAGTCCGGGCGCAACTTTATTATTTTTGGGTAGAAGTCCGGAACGCGTTTAATTCTGAGATGCGGTGTAGGTTACTATGTGACTGAAAACTTAAAAAAAAGTTCGAAAAGTGGTTAGAATGGGGTCGCGCCAGAATACTTACGCCACTGCCATATATAACATATGAATTACATAATTGGGTCATACTCCGGGACGCAGTCTAAGTCGTAGTATAATATCAGTTGTTACGTGATTAGGAGGTTTTTCGTGATTTGGTTTTGAGCCATTACATGAAATCAGAAATGCGTTTGTAGACGATTATATAAAAAGTCTGTGGATGTAAAACCAATCTGATATCTCATTCATCCTAAGAAATATGTCGAAAGCCTTACGTCCTCTTGGAGTTGAATATCTAAAAATACTGAAATAAATTTTTGACGATTATATAGGAAGCCTCAGGAAATAAAACTGAATTCGATATCTCATCAGAACTAAGAAATATGTAGGGATTTGTGAAAACATATGCAACCCCTTGGCACCCACTTTGGAGTTGAATATTCAAAAATCCTGAAATGAGTTTTTAGACATACCATATATAAAGAAAGTCCGAGGAAGTAAAAACCAATCCGATGTCTTGTCACTCTTAAGAGATATGACGGAATTAGTGAGAACGTGTTCAACCCGTTTATACCCTCTTAGGGGTTGAAAAAGGAAATAATTTGAATTCGAGTTTTAGGCGATTATTAAATAAGATCGTGGAAGTAAAAAGTTATTCGATATCTAATCAGACCGGAGAGAAATGGTTGAATTCGTGAAAATGTATACAACTCCTTAACACCACCATGGATATGATCATCCATTCAAGCCCTAGGTCTCTGTAAAACTATACATATACTTCATCAGCGCTCAACGACCAGGTTAAACGAGTTGTGGTATCAAAACGGCACTTCCTGTGCTAATTGGGTCCTGTTTTCGGCAGACGGGCCACCACGTAAACCAACCAACCAACCATGTGTTCGAACTTAAAAAATCCTGAAAACACTTTCTAGGTATTTATATGAAGAATCCGTAGAATAAAAATGAATTCAATATTTGGAAAGACCTAATAGATATGATCAAAATCGTGAAAATATATGCATTCCATTTTCACTGATAATTTTTTTTGCCCCCTTCTGTACGCCAATGGATATTTGAATTTTTTTTTAATCTAAATTACTTTTCTAGTTGACCACGCCAATGGATATTTGAATTTTTTTTAAATCTAAATTACTTTTCTAGTTGACCGACATATACATACATACCGGTTTTCTACTTTCTAGCATAAGCCGTTCTATAGTTAGGAAAAAAACCCCACCCCCGTACCATACTACCCCCATAAAACATTATATTTTTGCAAAATACTACTACTATAATTCTATCCAATTACCAAGTTTCAGATTTATATCATTATAGGTTCTTGAGATATAAAAATCGGAACTTTTTCCTTTTCACCCTCACCCTCTACAAACTTACCCTTAAATTTTTTTTCCTGTTTGGAGTCTATTAGGCCTACTTCTATTAAAAATTTTAAGCATCTATCATACACTGTTCTTGAGATATGAGACGTAGAAAAATTCTTATCCCCTCCACTCCATACTCCACCGCCCCTATAAAAACATTTTACTTTCAACAAACTTTATTTGTCAGCTTTAATACAGATACCGAATTTTGTTTTTCTAGTGCAATTGGTTCGTGAGATATCGTAATCTAAAGTTTTTCAAAAATTTTCAGAGTAGCCAATTTTTATACTCTAGATGAAATCATATAGAGTATTATAAGTTTAATCCAGCCCAAAAGTTTGTAACGCATAGAACCAAGCCACGGACGAAAAAAAGTTATATATTATTTTTTTGTTTATTTGTGGCCAAAAACCTCAAATCCGCTTGACGTCCGTCCGTCCGTCAGTCCGTCCGTCCGTCCGTCCGTCCGTCCGTCCGTCCGTCCGTCCGTCCGTCCGTCCGTCTGTCCGTCCGTCCGTCCGACCGTCCGTCCGTCCGTCCGTCCGTCCGTCTGTCCGTGAACACGATAACTCAAGAACGCCATCACCTAGGATCTTGAAATTTTGAATCTGGATGTTTGGTTGAATTTGTAAGGCTAAGTTCGTTAACGGTCAAAATCGTCCTACTCCTTCGGGTAGCTGCCATACAAAATGTCCTTAAAACATGTCTTCAAGAATATTGGTCGATAACTTCAGAAGGGTTTAAGCTACGACATTGAAATTTTGTATGTTTTATTTTTCCTATAGTTTCAGCTAAATATATGTTTATGAAGAAAATCCTGTTAGTCCTTCGTGTAGCTGCCATACAAATATCCTGTCAAAATGTATTCACTTAATTTACGAAACTCACTATAACTCAAGTAATCTTTTAGCTACGAATTCGGAATTTTGTACAAATTAGTTTTGAGTAAAGCGAAAGTTTGGCTTAGCTAGTCAGCGAAATCCTGTTACTCCTTCTGGTAGCTGCCATACAAAATGTCATTAAAACACGTGTTTCAGAATATTGGCCGATAACTTCAGAAGGGTTTAAGCGATGTCTTTGAAATTTCGTATGTGTTATTTTTCCAATAGTTGAAGCTAAATGTATGATTATGAAGAAAATCCTATTAGTCCTTCGTGTAGCTGCCATACAAATATCCTGTCAAAACGTCTTCACTTAATTTACGGAACTTACTACAACTCAAGTAATCTTTTAGCTATGAATTGGAAATCTTATATAAATTAGTTTTGAGTAAGAATAAAGTTCGAGTTTCTAATCAGCGAAATCCTTTTACTCCTTCTGGTAGCTGCCATACAAAATGTCCTTAAGACACGTGTTCAACAATATTTTTCGATAACTTTGGAACGCTTCAAGCTACTTATTTGAAATTTTGTACACGTTCATTTTTAACTGGTTCCAAGAAAAAAGATAAATATGTAAGAAATCGAGTGAGTCCTTCCTGCACCTCCCATGTGTAAGTCCTTCAAAAAGGAAATTTTTTTTTCGATGACTTACCCAGTTCAAGATATGAAATTAAACACTGAATATTGTCTTTTAGTTTTGAGTAGCAATCTAATGGCAGTCCTTAATTAAGGACATACAACATGCACACAAGTAATTCTACTTTATCCCCAACTACAATATAAATCGCAGTTCAGTATTCATCTAGAGTATTATACGATTGGCTTGCAGCCGATCGTGACTGCAGTATGTTTTTTAAAAAATCGATAACAATACTTTATTATTAAAATAATAAAGTAATTACTCAACAGAATAGTGCGCAGTATGAGCTTGCCCCAAGAGTGTAAATATTAAAATATAGTGAATTCTAGTTTTAAGCGATTGCACGAAAAGCCCGTGGAAGTATTATTTATTCAATTCGAAGTACCATATTTTTTTAATTTCGGGAACATCGATATTTTTCCTAGTTTCAGGATCTTCACAAATTTGTGATCCAGGCAATGGGCGTAACGACTAGTAAGAGTTAAACGCATATAGAAACAAATTATCTAGGACAAATTCTCGTAGTTAAGTAACTGAGCAAATTTAATACATCTTCTTAAAAATTAATTATTTCACCGATTTGAATTTTACCATATTTCAAGAATTATAAAGAAAACGCACTTAGCAAACAAAATGTGACCAATAAAACCTCAAACAAACTTGCGCATGTTTCCAATCTTGATACATACTAATTAGATAATAAAATTCTCCGGACTTCTTAGAATCGGAAAGGAAATTATGAATTTGACCGGGAAGGTCGTAAACACCCTTTATGCCGACCAGATTTTGTGACTTAATAAACACCTTGATTTGGCCCGCCGCCACCCCTAACTATTATCGTACGGTCAACGAATTTTTATTACATCCTACTCCAGAAAATGATTGCGTTTTCTGAACTTCCTTCTCGGTTTATTGCATTTTTCTGGGACGATACGTAAACGTATTAGTGGAATTTTGCTTTAGACTGAACTTATGAGTTATAAACACAAAATTTTTTATTATGGACACGATCGTTTTTATTTTATTTATTCCTGAGCAGAATGAAATTATTTTTATACGAGGGAAATTAAAAATTTTTGGGTCATTATGATACCCCCAAAAAATAAATAGTGGAATGGTTCCCATCATATACGCTAAGGCTAATTATTTTCTTTTTCTTTCTAAATTTTTTTCTTATCGACGAAAAAAAAATAAAATAAAACTTGCATGTAGGTACGCATACTCTGTGCGGATTCCAAAACGCTATAGGTGGCTAAGTCATAAAATTATTTTATATGACTACATAATTTTTAATTTTTTGTTTAGCTCTTTTTATTGAGGGGCCTTAGAAATTAGGCTACGTCCATTTTATGATTGTGCGCAAAAATTTTGTTTTTTTATCATTTTCGTGGGTATTGCAATATTTTTGCGTTTTATGTTATTACACATCAAAATTTTATCTGGCCTTCGTGTTGTTTTTTTAATTTTTTTTATAAATGATCATAAAAAGTTATTACTCTGTGATTTTTTAGAGGTGAACTCAAAGCCATTATGTTATTACGGAAATTATGCTGAATTTTAGAGTTATATGACAGACAATTGTTTAACTCGATAATTGGCTATTAAATTAATTAAAGAAAGAAACATAATAGAAATATGTTGGAGTGTATTCAATCTTAACTATCTCCAAATTAGCCTTTTGTTAATGTTTCTCAACTGCCCTAGGACACGATTCAACATTTTTGAATTCACATATTTCGTGAATATTCTATCCTAAAAAGTTGAAAAGTGTCGCGTCGATATGTGAGTATTAAAAAGGTAAAAGTGGAGTGGGTGGTAAAAAACTTATATATTCTTTATATCTCCAAAACGCGACAAGTTTGAGGGATGCCAAATCGATTGTCATATCTCAACATCTTTAAGATTGGATTTTGGAATTTTGACAATGGGTGGGGCGAATAGACCCCAATAAGGGAAAAATGTTTAGCCGTAGGGGTTGGTAAGGATGAAAGAGGATGGATAGCTGATTTCTGATTTTTATATCTCGGAAACTGCTAAAGCTAGACAGCTGAAACTTAAAAAATATAATGGTGCAGGGATGGATGGATATTAGGAACGGCTTTTGCTAGAAAATTTAAATTTGTTGTGTATTGAATATAGCATGGAACCGAAAATAGAATTTTGGTAAAAGAAAACAACAACATCGGCTTTGCATTTGCGAACAAAGTAGGGGCAAAAACATGGTCAGTGAAAAGGGGGTCCATATTAACATGCGTTACTTAACATTTTTGGAAAAAAAGGCGTTAAGTGATGATATGTATTTTTCTGGTGTAGAATCTCATCAAGTGCACTCTGGGAAATAGCAACTTTGTAACTGGGAAGTTTAGGTTTATGCCAAATGACAAAAGGAACATCAATTTTTTTTCGAATTGAAGAAGACAGCTGTGATAAAAGAAGATGATCTCGTAACCAGCAATTTGTTATTTATCACATGTGTACGGTATACACTTTATTCTAACATATCTTTTCAACTTTGGAATTTTTCGATATTGAAACCCTGAACTAGGTGAAAGAGGGTTGTATATATTTTCATAATCAACCCTTAAGGGAAAGCTTTTCTATTTATATAATTAATTTTCCAAATCACCTCATTATATCGAAACAGCCAGTGGTATAATTAAAATTTGGCCGCGTGTTGATCTATGACCCAAAATTATAATTGGTTTTTTAAGAGTGTCGGCATCTCTGTCACACCTCGACTTGAACCGATTCCCAGACTTTGTCCCGAAAAATAATAAAACTGAGTCCAAACTCTTGCCAAATTTTATTTTTTTTTTAAATTATGTCAAAAGATCATTTCGGATATTCGTCCCAAGAATACAGAATGTAAGTTGGCATGACGGCTTTTTCATAACCAGAAATTTACAAGATGTCACTTAAATAACTAAAAAGCTATTATTTGTTTATAAATTTAGCATGTTTTTCTGGTCAATAAGACATTGTATGTGCGACCAAAAAATTGTAAAATTCAGTTATGACCTTATATCTAAAATGTTGTAGCGACTTTTGACTTTTAAATAAACTTGGATGGTCGCACAACTTCTTAACGATTTAATCAACAATCCATGGTATGTTATAAAATTAAAAGAAGTCAATTGAATTCCGAGCCCCAATGAGAGTTCACTGTTCAAATTCAGTATCCATCTTTTTTTCAGCATTTAATTTAAATTAAATTAAATCTATCTAAATTATATCTAATACTTTATTTTATTTTCTTGTCCGAATTTATCTAAATTTTCGTTCTTTCTCTATTTTTCCTGCGTTTTTCATCTGAGCAATTTGCTATAGCTAATGGGTTCCATTGGGCAAACGACAGCCACCACCTAGGTAAACTACCTTGCAATCAGCATTAGTTGAGACGAGAGTGCTGTGTGTACAATTATAGTACCTCGACCTTAGCGAATTCTACGTAAAAAGAGTAAAGACTCCTTCATTCTGTAGAAATATATTTTACAGATATGGCTATGTGTGTATATGTAAGGTAGGAGGAAGGGAGGGGGGAGTTGGTTCAGAGAACAAACCAACTTTAAGGCCTTCTCTGGTATCTTTTGCTTCGGAGGCTTAAGGCTGTCGTATATAATAAAATGGAAAAGGCGGGCATAATTAATCTCCGTAAGTCGTCCGCGTAATTAATTTACATTTATTGTGCTCTAAATCATCGAGGGTGGGTGGTTATCGTTTGATTAAGTACTGCTATTTATTTACCAAGTAGGTTTTTTTTTACTCCTAGACTCTTAGCCAGTTTTTATCTTTTTTTCGGATTTTTTAAGGAATTTTGCTTTCACGATTCCTTTTCTGGTAAAAGGGAGCTCACCGATTTTTTAATTTTTACAATATTGACAGGAGTTTTTAATTGCTAGTGCTCTTTTTTATATCAGGAAATCGGACATTTGGTTTCTGTCTACAATTACGGATACCTATCCAGTCAAGATCTGAATTCTAGTTAATGTTAACCATAATTCCCTGCTCTCGATTTTTGGGTAGACTGAACAATCTAAAGTATATACAACGATTGTGTAGGGCACAAATGTTGTAAGTACACTTTACACACGGGTCATTTAATCAAGAATCGACTACAGGTGCTACCATCGCTGATTCTTTTGAAACTTTGTGTACACTAAGAGAACAAATTTCTTGCTGCAATAGAAATGAGGAGGTGGAGAACTCTTCTAAGACACTATTTTCCTACTTCAAATATTATTTCTTACTTACTGACTTAATAAAACCCATGGCTGTAGGTAGGAATCGAACCTGTGTTGAAAGTTTTTGGATTGGCGCACGTAACCAATGCGCCACCGAAGACCATTCATTTTCATTTCCCAATGTACCAACTTAACTTAGTGTGGTTTAACTCAGTTACCGCAACATACATTCGGTTGACGCAACACACATTCGGTTACTACAGCAGAATGATACCGAAAATCGTTTATGATGAACAATATTATATTGCAACAACCAATATTATATTGCGGCAATCAAAATTGAGTTGCTAGACATTTTTCTGTTCGGTTCTTTCAACAGAATCGCGCAAACAACATAAGTTGATTGTGTTGACAGAATTGTTCTATTGCACGTATTACGTGTTTATTCCCTTAAACGAATATTTTTTTTACAACCGAATATCTATTACTCCAATTCTTATTAGCGTAAATGATCTTCGATTGCTGCAATGAAAATTTTATTGAAGCAATCTCTTGCCAATAAATAATTTCTCTCAGTGTACTTAAAGAATTAGTGAAAAAAATTACAATTTACATTTTTTCCTCCTATGTCAAATTGTTTGTTCAAATTTTTAATTTAAATTATCCTTGCAAATTTTTTTTTCAAGAATTATGATTTTGTCCTTTATTCCTCAATATCTTAAAAAACCATTCCTTATTTTTATATATTGTATATTATACTGTTTTTCAAAACATAATCAAAATGTTAACTTGGGATTTCAATGAAAATGGGGTCAAAATATCGACGAATATCGATGGTTTTCAATTACTTCATAGATAAATTACAATTATTTTAATTTCTTGATCGTAAATAACGAGGATTGATACCAGATACCACCACAAAAATTATGAATTTAAAAACAAAATAAAGATTTCTCTTAACACAGATTTTGAATTTTTTTGTAATTTGAATGAAAGAAAAATCAGTTGCAATTTTAAAAATATTGCTCAAACTTCGCTACACTTTTCGTATCAGAGTTAGCCTAGCGATTACTGCACTAGTCTACTAATACTGAAGTCGTGGCTTCGATTTTTTCCTAATCATGAGCTTAACAGCCTTGGTCCGAAAAAAGGTATGTTGGAAGCATAGGAACAGTTCTTAAAAGACGTATCGCTGTTACTACCTTATGCATTGCGTCTGAAGACCTTTCCTACTTCCAACGTCCGATTAATGGATTTTCTAACCAAAATTTACTTTGACCTGGACCTCTGGATGAATACCGACGTCCTGAAAATCAATCACCTATTCCATAAATAAAAAAAAATAATTCCAGTTTCGCATATAAATCGAAACCTCTAAATATTCAGTTACATACGTTTTTGTTTGAAAATATCGGAATAAATCGAAAATTTTATTTTAAACAAAAACTTAATCGACTTTCAATCAAGAGCCGTAAATTTTAATGTAGGTACCTAAAGCATAATAGAATTTTGTTATGCTTTCAACAGTCGCATACTTTAACATAAATATTTATTAGAACTATTTTTTATGCAAACTAGACAATAATGTAATGATATGCACCCTTTTATAGTAGAAATATGAATCGAATGAATATGAAATTTCGATATACTTAAGATATTATGTTGGTTGAATGTGGCGGTCAATTTAAATGTAGTTTTTGTCAACAGTTCCTGTGTGAACCCCTGTGAGGCAAAGGGCACTAATAGCGCTTCCAATACATGCTTTTTTTAGAGCCATAGGTGATAAGCGTAAACGATAGGAACTTACGACCTTTGGATCAGAAGAATAATGTGAAAAATACCAAGAACTCTACTGATGCGTTAAATTCATTTATATTAAGTAGATATAATTCCAATGCATTTCCTTCATTTTGTCGCCAGAACACTGTCAATCAAATAGCTCTTTTATTTAAATCGAAGATGTGGAATATAACTATTCATTTAATTCAATTTATTGATATATATAATACATATATGTATACTCGTACATTTTTTCTTGTAGTGTACCTACATACAACAATCATAAAATTCACAAAATGTCCTTCTCCACATTTCAATTAGTTGATCAATAAAAATATAAAAAATAATTAATTATTACCATAGTAATGGACATTTAGTATGTTAATATTAATTTGGCAAATACCTGAAAAATATACCGGATATAAATACCTCTCGTAATTTTTTTTAAAATATGGCTGTAGTGGCGTCACTGGAAAAGTATGGGACTTGCGGACCGCATCGATTGTCATCCCTTAGGGGTGACACTATTGTTTTAATAGAGTGACTTCAATTGATTTTAATTTATTTACTAAATAATAAACATAAATTCTTTTCAGTATAACTAGGAGGCTCAACACTTTTTCCATTAGTAAATTTCACAATTTCATTTCATCACATGGTTTAGTCGCTCCCGCATAAAAGTTTTAGGTACTGAATTTTCAGTACTGAAAATTTTAAGCGTGCATGTTTTAACTTTTGAAAAAATGCCAGAATAAATAGTGTTAAACTGAATTCGGACTTTGGCTACTCAAAACAAATTTTCAGTATCGAATACCTTTAGAAAGAAACCGGTATTTCTAATTTTGTTTCCATATCCTTACTCCAATGTGTCTTATCAGTACTGGATCATGTTATTGCTTCACTACCGAAGCAGAACTGTAAAAAGTAATAATAATTTCTTGAAAAACTATTATTGCGACATGACTAAATCAATCTTGAAATTCGTGACATTTTGGGGTTATTCACAATTTTAAGCCTTGTATGACTGGATAAGAAGAAGACAAGGAAACTGCAGAGCACGTTCTATGCCATTGCGAAGAACTCGCACACAGAAGACTCAGACTTCTAGGACATTACTTCCTAACACCATTGGAACTCATGTCTAACTCACTCCAGAGCATATTAAAATTTATCGATATAACCGTCCTCAGTGAGTTATAATAAGGGAGGACAATCACAATAGGCCCACTGAAGCCGCAGAGAATCGGTATTTTTAGATCGTCCTCCACCATCTACATCTACATTTATGACTGGATAAATTCTCTAATTCGTGACGTTTTAGAGTTGATCACAATTTTATGCAAAAGTTATTATTATATTTCTGAATTCATGAAATTAGTACTTCAGATAAAGGCTGAAAAACACTATTTCCGAATAACTTGTATAGTGCTGGATAGGCTCTGGGTACAGTAGAGTACTTTCTCAATGATGCCCTTCCCGATGGAGAGGAAAGGAAAGGTAAATTTAATCATGTTCTATAATGCATTTTTAGGCCTACATCGTTGAACATAGGGAAAAACTAAAACATAGAAAAGAGAAATGTGAAACAAATAGAACATTTTTTTTTTTTAAATTTTATTATTTATAGATACGGACGAATACAGTATCGAAATTTTAATTCTGTTCAGTACTAAATAACTTAAGGGGGAAACCTCCCTTACATCGAAAAATACATGATTTTCACAAATTATTTTCTCAGGTATAATAACTCGAAACGCTTTGAAATTTTTATGACAATTTAATGCACAATTCAAGAGCACAGTGTAATTTTTTTACATTAAAAAATCAATATTTAATTTAAATATTATTAGAAAATAATAAAGTAAAATGGATGCCATGTTTATATCGCCTCGTTTATATCTGCGTTAAATCTAGCGTCCTTACTTTTGATCTAAAACAAAAAATCAAAAAGTCTTTGTAAAGTTTATGATACTAACTTCTAGATGAAGTCGAGTATTTTAAAGAAAAAGAAATTACATGTTTTTACACAGTTTTAAATTTAAAGCGCATTTTTCGCTAAAAAAATCGAATTTAAAATACGAAAAAAATATGTAAAAAATTGTTTTTCAAAAACCAATTAACGTCATCTAATAGAGAATTTAATTATCTATAAAATGAGCCATCATAAAACCAAATCGGTTCGGTAGAATTTTCTCATTCGTGTACGAAAAATCGAAAATGATTTTTCGAGAAAAACGCGTTTAAAGTTTTGGAAACATAAAAATACTATATGCTCGTCGCCTGACCGCTCCTCTTTTTGAGCTGTAACTCGTAAACACTGCAAATATCGACTTGAAATTTTTTCAGAGAATATTCTTGAATAGTTTAGCAATCGATTAGACTATTTCCAAAAAATCGATTTTTTTTTGACGCGATAAAGGAGGTTCCCCCATTAAGCTTAGGACCCATTTGTCCTGAAGATCTGCTAGTTTCAGTATGTGAAGGGAAAATTATTTTATTGATATACCGGAAGAGTGTTGATGTGGGACGCGTAGACCTCTACCTCTGTGATCAATAAGGAACTAGACTTAAAATATTGATCCGACAAATTCTATAAGGTTTCAAATCTCGGAAAGTTCTAAAATAGTGAAATTACATTAGTAGAAATAACAAGCAAAGTCATGGCTGATATCAAGGCACCATTTGCTTTAGTTACCATACACACTTCTTTAAGAAAAGGGGTGTTTGCGTTATTATTAGTTAAAATAAAGCCTAGAAAATATCTGGGTGGCTTAGTGGCTAGAGCACTTGCCTTCGGTGCACCTGGTACCAGGTTCGAATCTGCTTGGCGACAAGTAATTTTCGAGAATGGGATTGGGTGCCGGACTACCAGTTCACTCAGCTGTAATGAGTACCCGAGTTAAAATCGGGGTAATAATCACGGACGAGCGTGTGGCTGACCACTTCACCTCCTAGTGTTTCGTTGGTCTAGTAATGAAGTAACTCTAGCATTACTTCAAGGCCTAGGCCCAATTTGGGCTGTTGTGCCATTGATTATTATTAAAGCCTAGAAAATAATAGTAGATATGGTAGATGCCAAGATGAACAGTATTTGAGAGCTGTTGAATTACCGTCCTACTATTTACATTCTTGCAAATCCGCGTGCACTATCAATGTATTATAGGTTTTCGGACAATTTTCGGAGTAAGACCAGTTAATATAACCTTAAATTGTTGGTTACATACAAAATGAAGCGGTTTTAAATCAGACGATTACTCGACAATATCCTGAAGCCCGCAAACACTTTATATATTTTTACTGAAAAGTGAAGCAGAAGTTTTAAAGAATGCTGTTCATTTTAAGATATCTACTTTCTTCAAAAATATTGTTGATCTGATACTAACTATGTAGATGCATTAGAAGATGCAATAAATAAATAGCGCTAGTAACATTTTTTCCGGAAAATTATATTTTTCTTTATTATAAAACCATTTTTGGTATTGCTAGAATACATGTGAGGACAAATACCGTCCCTTCGAATTAGATATCTCCTTTAATTAAAATGCAGCTACAATTTTATTAAATGTAGCTCTTTAACTTAAGCCCGCCTTTCAATTAAATTACATATTTTTATTTATATAATCTTTCTTTAATTTTTAAAAATTGTTTTTCTTACATTCTTTATATAATTTTTTGGTAAATGTTTTCACAGTACATGTTGAAATGAAAATACAAGTTTTCCGGGTTCAATACTGTTCTTGTGACAAGAACAGTATTGGACCCGGAAAACTTGTATTTTCATTCTTTATATATTTTTTTACAAATACGAATATACGAGTAAATTTCAATTTTCATCGTCTTGGACTAGACAGCGACCACAGTGACTATAGCCTAGAATTCTTAGAAGACGAATTGAGGAGTTAATGTAAAATGTGTGTGAATATAAACATAAAATTCAATTCTATGGTACAAATGATGAATTAAAAGAAATTCATTTTTATGCGCTTGGCTGAGCAACCAACCGTACTCTACGTAGATTCTGATTACCCATATGATTTTCACAATCAATTCGCCAATAGCAACCATAAAAAAACCGTGTTAACACAAAACTTGCATTAAATTCGCATCTTACAAGTGCCTGTTGTTATTCAAAACGCCAAAGACATCCGGGCATTGGTTCAGTAATTTTCCAAGCAAAGAACGGGGTCCCCGAACAGGAAGCAAAGGTTACACATGAAGCCCGCACATACTCGTATAATATGTAACCATAAACTGAACTGATGAACTGATATCCCGTGTGAAAATCGAATTCGGTCAATTCTTTTGCCTTTTTAGCTCCATTCGGCACTTTACTAGCGATCAGTTAAGGGCACTTTTATATGAGTTCTGAGGAAACAAGAAGCCACTAGAACTCGACCTTAAAGCCAGCAACACATCGGACAATGTGCGCTTAACAATTCCGCTTTGCATAAAATACATCAGAAAGTCGAATTAACATAAAAATTTCATTACGAAATAATTAAAGTCGTCGTTTTGTAGCGAGCGATGTTACGGCTACCTATCGGCAGCAATTATTTAACATTAAAAAAAATAACGAAACGCGACGAATTTATGTTGACGTCGTAATGTGACACAGCCATAATTCCAGATGTGACTATCCAGGGTAATATCACCAGTATCATATCCGGTTATTGATTTGCATACCGACAATGATGTGCGGTAGGACGTTGATTTATAACGGCAGCGGTACTACAGGTAGTGATGCATAGTCACCTGTGTTGTTGCCGGTAATTGAGACCCCGTTTATAACAATCATACGGGCGAATTGGATTTTAAAATTAATCAAATAAAAAATCGATGCGGTGATCTTATTCTGCCCATCCTCAGTTAGGAAGTGGGTAGGGTCCGGCACTCATTGACAGCAAGTGGGTCATATACGCGGATATTGAACTTCCATATCCGATGGCAACGTATGCCCCGAGAACTAGAATTTGACCCGTTCCTACTTGAGTTCACACTACTCCAACTTATTTCCAGTCAATGAATTTTCCGCGTTCCGGAAGTTTCGTTATGAATTAAATGATCGGACAGAGTTTTATGGCCATAATACAAAGAATATTCCGGGCAGAGAATGTCCAGCGTCCGATATATGGTAGTCAGTCATCAAAGCATGATCGAAAATTATCATAAGAATGAAATAAATGGCAAATTAATGCTGATTAAGTGCTTTTGATGGAAATTCTGTCATAATTATAATGGCAATAATTTGTTTTGTTGGATGGTAGCTGAAATATAGCGCAGGCGACGGATATAGCCAGAACGGGTTCTGTTTGCTACAGGATACATCCGTTCTGCATGAAATTGAAAATAATATCTTCACAATATAAATATAGGCATCTTGACTACATCCATATTGTTGTTATAAATTAATTGAGCTTTCTCGAAATGTCCAACAATATCTCAACTATTCTGAATTTAATGGTTATATATGGGTTATATACATTGGGGTAGTCGTTAAAAATTAAATATTTTAGCACATCCCCTAAATAGGAAATAAACAGAAATATTTTTTGTGAAAAAAATTAAAATAACACGTATCGCAAAGTATTTTTTTATGAAACTGCAGTTTTTCAGAAATATCTCACAAAATATGCAGATTTTGCAAAAAATCTGTATAAAAGATTTTATAGGAAATTGAATTTTCTATAAATAATGACTAATTCTTTTTTCTCAAAAAAATACATTTATAAAGATATTCCAAAAAATATTCGTGAATTTTAAGGATTAGAAATGTCAAAAATATTATAGCATATATAAATCATCAATTATATTCTAATAATAATTTAACAAAATTTATTTTTCATGAACAAACACATGGGGTAACACACTCCTTACGATTATCTTGCGCTCCACGTTATTCAGGACTATCTGCTTGGATTAGGAATCTGTTTTGGGCTAAACAATTTTTTTATTTAAATAATTATTTTCAGCTTTTTAGTTTTGTGTGTGTGAAATTTTCTTTTTTTGCAAAGGGGTCTATTATTATAGTTCTACATAAACCAAAATTTAAACCTCCTAGCGTAAGCGGTTCTGAGATATAGAAGACAAAATATTATTGTATAAAATCATCCCTCCAGCTTCCCCTCACACCCCACCCCCAAAAGATTTAATATTGCATTGTCATCCACCTATGAGCTATGTTTAAAGTTTAAAGTTTCAAGCTCATAGGAAGATTAGTTTAAAATCATTTGCAAAATTTATACCGAACAAATAAACAGACAAGAAAGCTAATAAAAAGGCAGTAAAAATAAAAAATACAAAAGAAAGTTTACTCATACCATGGGACAAAAAAAATTTGTTCACGAAAAATAAAATTGATAAAAAATGATTTTTAAAATAAAATTGTTATTTATTTCAGTTTCATCAAGACCTGATTACTTAAAAGTTCATTACAGTTTTAAAACAAATAAAAGCGACCATTAAATATAACAATTACATAGAATATTTAAACAAATTATTTGATTATTTTATTTAAAGCTGACTTCAGTTGTGTCGCGCTCAAGTCAAAATCAATAGCATGATAAAAACGGTTAACAAGACGCGAAATGGATGTGATCGGTTCATGTTGCCCATAATTAGTTCGATGATATGAAATATTTAGTAGTGTATAGTCTCTCAAAGTGCGACCCGGAATACGGAAAGAAATTTCTTGTAACAACATAGGGGCATCAATTCCTCCAGTGATAATGTTAAATGCGAAAACAGTCCCGAGAACTTTCCTTCTGTTATCAAGCGATTCAAGACAGAGAAGATTAAGACGTTCAGAATAGGGAGGAAGATTTTGAGAGTCAAGCCAGGGTAACCCCTAAAGTGCAAACCTCAAAAATCTTTTCTGCACAGATTCAATTCTGCTCTTATGGACCTCATAATATGGAGTCCATACCTGGCACGCATATTCCAGAATTGATCGAACAAAAGCACAATATAACGCCTTTAATTTATATGCTACAATATTTTTGACATTCCCAATCCTTAAAATATTTATCAGGTACGATTCACGAATGTTTTTTGGAATATATGATATTTAAAAATATTTTTTTTTAAAAAATTTATAAAACATTATTTACAGAAAATTAAATTTCCTATAAGATCATTTATATAAATTTTTTGTCAAATGTGCATATTTCGTGAAATATTTCTGAAAAACTCCAGATTCATCAAAAAAGTACTAGAAAATACTTTGATCGTCTTATTTTTTCAGAAAACAAATTTCCGTTCATGTTTTTACGTGAAACTTGATGACCCAACAAATTTAATTTTTAGCGACCACCCTTATGTACATACACCATCAATTGAACTAAAGATTTAACTGTGTTTCGAGCTGGAGTTCCACAGAATTCAGTCATTTAAGAAGATTTTAAAATCCCTTAAATATATGTGAAATCTAGTAGATTTCGATAGAAATTTTTCGAACAATCTAAAGATTTCGCGACCCCCAGCTCTAAATCTTGCTTTACATTGCATCTATTAGTTGTTTCTTATGAAAGGGCCATTCAAATTTTGTAGATTAAATCGTGAACTTGTACAAGAACAATTTTTTCAGTAATAGTGCTGAACTGAAAGTGAGAAAGCCCTGTTGAAAACGAAAAATATTTCATAAAAGAAAATTGATTCAGTACTGGTGAAGAGCTAAATTGTTTGTTTATAAAACCATTATTCATTCATTAACTTAATATTCAACTGAGCTGTTATTATCAGTACTGATTTCATGGATTATATCTGGCAGGTAATAAACCTGCTAATTCTGGATTAATTGTGGTTTTCAGTAACAGATTTCAGACCGGGGAAAATTGAACCGGACTACTTTTCAAAGAAACAATCGAGAAAGGAATCGCTTCGTTTTCTTGATACAATTACATTAAATAGTCTTCAGTTTGTCTCTAATTTTCGCCAGTGTTTTAATAACAAATTTTTGGTTAGGTTCTGGTGCTGAAAGCAATATTTTGATATGTACATAAAATACGAATTCTACTTTATGTTCTGTGATGTAATGTAAAGGTACTTATCAATATGTAAAATATATAAATTGGTGATGCAAGCTGAAATGGGCCTTTTTGATACTTATATATTTATGATTATTAATACATTTTGTAGAAATTTAGTACAAGTTTTTTTTAATTTCCCCAAAATAAAATCAGAAAAACTAATTTTCTTAGGTACAGCAATATGCCAGTCTAAGACTGAATTTTATGTTACGCTTTTACACTTTTTGGTTACAAGAAGAAATTGGAATTCTTATATTTGCCACAATTGCATCTTAATAATTAAGTTAAATTATTTAATTAAATAATGATTAATTATATGTATGTGAAATCTTTTAAATAAAGATACAACATTTGTGTAACTGGTATCGTATTTTTTACTGCATCAAGGTGCTCCATGGTGTGTGCCAGTTTGCTCCGTAATTGCAAAGTTGTAACAGTAATTTTAATTTATTTCGTGCGATTAAAACATAAATAAATATTATTATGTTAACGTAAGGAATTGCTGTGAAATTTATGTTGTACATAGCAATGTTTATGCTACCTTGGTATCATCAAGGAAGCGGTCTAAATTTTTTCCCGGTCTCTACTGCCTAGCTTAATCGATTTCCGACTCTTATTCAATATCAATTAGGTCGGATAAAATATCGAAATACGTAAAATTCAATTTAATGTTGCATTTTTAGTTTCAACCTCTTAGGTGTTGAATATCTATAACTCTCGAATTGATTTGAAGACGATTGTATCAGCCAGAAGAATTAAAAACCAGTTTGGTTTCTCTTCAGACCTAAGAGATATGTGATTGATGAAAACTTGTAAGCCCTTCACATTACTTTAGGTGTTAAATTTCAAAAAACATTGAAAATGACTTTTGGGCAAAAAAAATGTTTAGTCAATAAAAGTAAAGGTGGATTTGATAGCTCATTTGACCTAAGAGACATGTCGGAGTTCGTGAAACGGTACACAACTTCTTTTCATCCTTTTAGGGGATGAATATATTACAAAAATTTTTTAAGCTTTCTGCAAACGCTGCAGATGTAAAATAAGATGTAAAATAAGTTCCTAATCTTAACAAACCTAAGAGAAATGAGGAAATTCGTGCAAACTTACGCAACTACTTTTAACCTCCTTATATAAGGAGCCTGCAGATGTAAAATTAATTCTAGTCTCGACAGACCTAAGAGATATGACGAAATTCGTGAAAGTATATCAGCACTCTATTGATTGATAATTTTTTTCCCCACCTTAATGCGACAATATTAATCTGTTTTTTTTATATCTACATATAGGTATGAACTTTTAACTTTTTAACATAACATCACGATAAAAAAAAAAACGCATCATCCCATTATCTTGCTACTTTTATCAAAACTTATATGTTTCTGACATACCCCTATAGTGGCCCTG
Source organism: Beris morrisii (assembly GCA_951812415.1). Taxonomy (NCBI): domain Eukaryota; kingdom Metazoa; phylum Arthropoda; class Insecta; order Diptera; family Stratiomyidae; genus Beris; species Beris morrisii. The sequence continues at coordinate 27,119,561 of OX638311.1, forward strand.
TAGAAGCGTTACTTATAAGTTTTCTACCTTTACTGGTTCTCGAGAAATTAAAATCTAGTGTTTTTGCTTTTCAATCTACCATTTTCTAAGACTTATAAACCATAATTCTGAAATTTAATTTTTTTTAATTTAATATCTCAACGGGTTTGTGCGATACGATCATTCGAACGGCTTTCCGTACGGCGAACAGAAAGAATTTTTCTCTTACTTTTTTGGGATATACTAGCACTGCACTGTAAAATACAAAATTTGATAGATGTAAATTTTTTTTTAAATTTCAGGTCAATCACAATACTTTATTATTAAAAAATCGGTCAATGATGATGTGTTTAATGATGAGATGCGGTGTAGGTGACTATGGGATTGACAACCTAAAAAATAATGTTCTAAATAGCCTCCTACACCGCATCTCAGCATTAAACACGTTTCGAACTTCTACCCATAAAATAATAAAGTTGCGCCCAGACTGTTGGCTAATTTTTTTAAGTTTTAATTACTCTAGTAGCACATCTACATATATATAGGTACTAAGTTTCAACTTTCTAGCATAAACCGTTTTTGAGATATGAAAAACCAACCCCACCCCCGTACCGTGCTAACCCTATAAACAATTTATTTTTCTGGGATGTCTCTATAGTAGCTCTATATAGTTTTCAATTTTTAGCTTTCTATCCTTTGCGGCTTTCGAGTAATTAAAGTCAAAATTTTTTCCATCCCACCATCACTCCCTACAATCACACCCTTAAAAATGTTTTCACCGCTAGAGGTCTACATATCTGATACGGTTCTGGAGATATAAAAATTTAATTTTTTCAAAAATGTCTGTCCCCCCACAACAATTTCAGTAGACTCCACTGGTAATTCTATATACAGAAACTAAATTCTATCTTCCTAGCACAATTGAGACGGAAGATAATGTAATTCAAAGTTTTTCACCCCCCCCCCCCACCCGCGTACCTCACCTCTCACTCACCTTAAAATTTTTAACCCTTTTCTAATATCCTAATATCTCTTAAAACAACTACAAAGTTTCAGCCATCTAACATCAATCGTTCAGGAGATATGGATTTTAAAATGTTTCAATATCAGCTTTCAAGCGTGTTGGATGCATTGTTTTTCCCCCCACTCCCACACCCCTCAACGCATATCACCCATGTCTATAATAAGTCTACTATCTCTGTCTGTAAATGAGTCTACTATCATATCACTACATAAGTTCCAACTTTCAGCCTCCTAGCATAAGCGGTTCTTGAGATATAGAAACCAAAATTTTTCATCTAAAACGCTAACCCCTCATACCCCCTCACACCCCAACCCATCCAAAAGACACCACTCGTAGGGATTAACCCATCCTACCTACCATAAAAATTTCAACTTGATATCTGATGGGGTTTGAGAGCTACGCACCTTCAAACGGTTTTGCGTACGGCGTCTACGGCAGACAGACGGACATTTTTTATTTTTTTTTGCTTTTTTGGGCTTTACTAGTCCTAAAACATGAAAAAACAAAAATTTTTTTTAAATTTCAGGTCAATACTTTATTAATAAAAAATAATAAAAATAGTAACGTAAAAATCAAAAGATTTTGCTTTCAACCTTTACTTCTTATGCGTCTAACCACAAAAAGTTTTCTCTGCTAGGGGTCTATTGGGTTTAAAATTGTAAAATCATAGCTAAAAAAATTTTTCGTTATCCACTGCACCTCAAAAATTTAACTTATAGCGTTCCGGCAAATTGGTTCTCAAGAAATTGTAATCCAAAGTTTTCTACACCTTCCCCTACACGCTACATTTTTTTGAATATTTTGCTTTTTTGGTTTATGACACTAATTTATTACTAAAAATTGTAGATTAAAATTATCCAAAAGATTTTAATTTCTATTTCATTGCATTAAATCTGACGCTTATCTAGGAATTTGGCATTAATTCTGTGGTAAAAAGCGATAACAGCTTATGTCGAGATAAGAAAAAATTATTTTTAAAGTTTTCAATTGCATTTTTTCAAAAAAATTGCCATTGTTTCATAGATTTTTATCACATATAATATATTATTATTATGTTGTATTATTAAATTCAATAAAATAAGATCTCCTAATATGTTTTTTATTACTTTATTTATCAATTTTGATACACGTATCTGCCTAATTATTTTCTCGACTTAAGCTGTTATCGCTTTTTACCACAGAATTGTTCTAAAATGTGCTCTGAAAAATACGACTGGGAAAAAACCAATGATGTTCACACTTTTCCTAATAAAGCAATAATTTGCAAATTTAATGACTTTGATAGTGCTATTTACTGTCACCATAATGCATTCAAACTAGTTCGGAAATTTTTTCGAAATATCCCACAACTAGTTTGGCAAGATCGCCGTTAAAAATCGAAAACAAGAACTAAAACGAATTCGATTCTTTGATTTAAAAAGACAAACTGTCCCGACTATTCAAAGAACTCATCTTTTTTAATATCACACATTTCTCATGCCTATTCGCATTTGCCATTTGCATATCAACAGTAAAATTATTAATAATAGCTTTCAAAGATTTCGTTAGAGCAAATTGTAAGAAAAAAGTTATTTTATGATGACAGAAAAGAAGTCACTGAAAAACAAATTGATGTGAACATCGGCAGAAAAAAACCAACATTCAATAGAATTAATAAAATAATAAATTTTTCTTTAGTTCGATCAATAAATGAGATCACCTTCACTGTTACATGGTTCAGATCGTCTTGAGACTGTCGTAGACCACTTGGTGGCATTGAATTTTATTATTATCATCGAAAAGATTTGATTTGCCGTAATTCCGAAATTGTTGCCATCACGCGTGAAAATTTGAGCACAAATAAACGCAACATGCGAAATTTTAACTGCGTTATCTGCGATTTGAATACAATCTTGAATTAATTTTGATCAATAAAGTAACAAACGAAATAGATATTATAAAATACAATCAAAGTGATCTTAAATCCAAGAATAAGAATAACTTTGATTGGAATAAGATCTTCGGATAGTGTGCACTTTATCCAAAAAACAACGTCTGCAGTTCCTTTAACTAAAGTAAGTTCAGAATCTGAAATAATAAAATCAACTCATTGAAAAGGCACGACTTTGGATGAGAAGAAACCCGATTTCCACTGCAAAAGCTGAGAAAAGAAAGTAGCAGCCAAGGAAAATAGATTTCACGTTGGTTAGTCATTGTGAGATGTACCTAAGAGGGTAAAAATCCACAACTTAAGGGTATCTCTTCTGGCTGAAAGCAAACCTTTGAAACATTTTTTTGTATTGACAAGAAAAACGGATTTAACGGAAGCTTTGCTAGTCGTACCAAAAACAAATTTCCTTTTTACTTTGGATTAAGTCAGATTTATTTTTTTTTGTTTTATTGAATCGAAAATTTTTAAAATATCTTATTTACGATTTTGTAAAGAAATGTTACCAAAATTGCAATTGACTTCAAGAACAATGAAAAACAAAAAATATGAGTGTGCTTAGATGTGAACAGAGAGCAATCTAAAAATTATAGTTGAAGTATATTGTTAAGAAAAATATTTTAAATAAAAACGAAGCCGCCACAAGTGCATTGTTACCTGTAAATTCTTGAGAAGATACCAATGTGGTAAAGCACTGGAAAATGTACAATCTTCGAAACAAGAAGCAAACATTTTGATGAAAGCAACTAAAAATGCCGGCTTTTTGTTATTTTGTTTTTGTTTATTTTATTTTTGTTAAAACTAATAAACCCCAACAAGCATCAACACAATTTTTTTATATATTCGCCGTATGCAAAACGTCCTACACAAACACCTTTGACGGCTAGTAGCTCATGAACCTTTTGAGAAATTAAATTCAAATTTTAACAGTAGGTAGATTTCGTGACTCGATTGCAGTGATGCAGTGTCTGACGGGTGCCGGGCAGTGTGACCACAAGTGCTACGAAGGTAGCAAAATGCTACTATTGACCATTTTTTCCTACTATGTTACTACATGACTAAATTTGCTACCCTGGTTATAAATCCGTTATAAAACTTGTGTAGGGGTAGGCGGGTAAAACAGGGACCCGGGGTTTTTTTCATCCGTGAATGTAGAATCTTGCTACAAATCGCCTTACCAGCAAAAATGCACATGTCTCATCATTAGGCATTTGTCTTCTGCCGCGATCAGATGTTTTACTGCAAGCTGGACAGAATTATAGTTTTTCAAAAACAATTTTATTTTATTTAGCTGTTTTGTTTCTTTTTATTTTTGGAGATTCCGTGTGTTTAATTTTGCGGTAGGTATATCATTCTTTTTGTTGTTGCCTTCTGTTTAATTTGTGATGCATCAATTGCATTTAGTGATGCCTAAACACCTACAATGAAGTATTTTTACAAGAAATTGCCAGTTGGATAAAACAGGGTATTCTATGGGTTTATGAAACGGGGTAGTGCCCCGTCTTATACGACTTAAAAGTTTTTTGAATTCCCTTTCACCAATTTTGTTCCGCTAAGCCTACACTGCTGGATGAAGCTCCAAGTGGATGGATGACGAAGATAATATTTTTGAAATGGTTCGACCGTTTTATAGAATTTTCCAGACCGTCTGTTCTATTGCTTTTGGATGGTCATGCTAGTCATACCAAAAATATCGATCTTATTGAAAAACCTTATCAAAATCACGTAATACTTCTTTGTTTTCCACCACATTGCACTCATAGAATGCAACCACTTGATGTGTCCTTCATAACACCCCTAAGTCAATACTATTTGGATGAATGTAGAAAATGGCTTACATTGCACCCTGGACGCGCAATTACTCAATTCAAAATCGGAAAACTATATGGTACAGCGTTTCTTAAAGCGGCCTCAATAGAAACAGCCATAAATGCATTTCGAAAAACGGGTATCTATCCATTGGATTCAAATGTGTTCCCAGATTGGATGTTTGCACCGTCAGAGACTACGAACATACCAATTAGATAAGTATCAAAATAATGAGTCAGAGACTTCGGTGTCCTTTACTTCGAGCTTTCCTGCTTGATATTGAGCGATATTTCGACAGAATTGATTGTCTTGACTTCCGAAACCCAATCTGACCTCGATGATGCGCCATCTATTTCCTGTATGAAATTTATAAATATTAATCCAAAAGCAATGAAGGATGGGCAATGTGCTTCATTTGTAAGGGTTGGGCTCATGAAGCCTGTACAAGTCTTGATGCAGAAGATTGCGAACATTATATTTATATGCGATTTGTGTAAATATAAATAAGGTCATAATTCCTACTAATACTTATGTTGATCAAAATGAAATATCATAAAAATGCGGAAGAACAATAATTTTTTAAATTTGTATTACAACTTATTCGACTGAACGAAAAGAATAATTTATATTTATTTTCTTATATTTTGTTATATATTTTATTCAAAATTTTGTTTATTAAAAATGACTAAGAACTTTTAATTTTATAAGAAGGTGTGTTTAATTTCGTATAAAACGGGAATTTTGAGGTGGTCGAGAAACTACCATTTTTTCACCTTTAGTGTGATTTATATTTGTACAAAATAACATAATTTGGGCAAAATAAGAAGAAAGAAGTAAAGAACAACTTAATAATATTCGAAGATATTTTACCGTAAGCACTAAGGACCCCGTTTTGTACAACATTCCCCTACGCCAAAAATATGATACTTTGACAAACTATATCAAATGTAAAATTCATGCACGCCTCTGGTCTTAAATTCGAAATCGCGTACCATCGATAGCTGTCTAATATTATTGTACTTAGAAATATAGTATAGTGCTAGCGCATACCGCATACATAACCGCAATCGAATTAAGCATCTTTTTCGAATCTATCACTCGTTATGATAATTTTGATTTTCCTAAATAAATGTTCACACTTTAAATTATTATTTTTTCTTTAAACATTTTAAATTTGTACTGGATATACAGTGATATGAGTAACAGATAAGCATGTAATGACGTAACTAGTTCCATTTAATTAAAAGAAGTATTAGAAAATATTTTTGCTACCCAAGCTAAGAATTGCTACCCAAATTTGCTACCCTGAGAAATATCAAAATGGTCACACTGGTGCCGGGTTTTGGACGAAAAATATTGGTTTCCATATATAACGAACGGCTTATGGTAGAAAGTTGAAATTTGTATTGAAATAAATGTTTAAAGGGCGTTGCACACACCCTCCCCTAAAAGAATATCAGTTATTATTTATACAAATTATTTAGTACAAATATTGTTCTAAATGTTCCCTAGAAATGGGGCATATATCTAATAATCAAATAGATACATAAAATAATTATATTAAAAATAAACTCAATTTTTTTTCGTACATCCAATTTCACATTCACCCCGATGCTCTAAACCATTTTAATCGAAATCATCATTAAATAATTTACGAGTGCATATTATCTTAAATTTCTTCAATATGTTTTTACAACTTCCTGGACTAATTTCCATATATTGAATCGAATTGGTTTTACATATATTGAAAAGGGGTTTACGAAGGACGCACTCGCATAATGTTATGCCTTTTTTTAGTATTTTGTACGTGGAGCTGACGACATATTTTTTGTGTCATTTAACTTGCATTTAGTTGATTAAATTGATGAATTCAATTATTCTGTCGATGGTATTCGAAATTTATAGGGTTGAAACCATCGTGGATATGTATGAAATTTGAAAGATAGATATAAAGGGTTAGTCAGATAAAAGGATTGTATGACATCCGGATGAGTAATGCTTACAATTTGTCTTGCGAAGTAAATTTATGAATTGAATCAATGAGCTGGAATTTTGAAAGGATAAATCCTAGATGGAGATATTTGTAGAAGCAGAATTTTGTTTTATTACTTTCGATATTCTTGCATTGGTGAGTTTCTATTAAAAATTAATCTTGTATTGTAGAATTTACTGGTGAAATTCAGTTGAAATAAAGGGAAATTTAGTGACTGGTTCTTTTGAATGCGTTTACCAAGAACTCATTAGCTAATTGCACACCCCTCCTTGCAGATCTAATTCAATATGTAAATGTGTACCCGGCATGAAATAAAACACGAACGCTTCGCCTATTCCTTTAGGCCTGCTGTCGCACGATCCATTTGTCCATCTGACCGTCTGTCTGTCTGTCTAGGTGTCCGTTCATTCGTTTGTCTATCTGTCCGTCTGTCTGTTTGTCCGTCTATTTTTCTATCCGTCTGTCCATCTGGCCATCTGGCCATCTGTCCGTCTGTCCGTCTGTCCGTCTGTCCATCAGTCCGTCTGTCCGTCTGTCCGTCTGTCCGTCTGTCCGTCTGTCCGTCTGTCCATCTGTCCATCTGCCCGTCTGCCCATCTGTCCTTCTGTTCGTCTGACCGCGTGTCCGTCTGTCGGTCTGTTCGTCTGTCCGTTTGTACGTCTATCAGTTTAACTGTCTTTCTAGCTGTCTGTCAATCTCTGTTACTGCCGCTATGTTGCTTCGGCATTGCAGCTGAGTCGACGCCTTTGTTACGGTCTAGTCCTAAGTGAAGTGACTTATGTTTAGACTGTTTCACAATAGGCCCAACTGAGGCTTCAGTGACAGAGGTTAACCAGACCAACCCCATTCCCTAATCTATGTTAAGAGGGTGCACGAAGAATCAGCTAAATTTTTATCATAGTCCGTGTTTTACATCCAACTTTTGGGTTAATGTATCCAAAATAAACACGTGAGAGATTCCGCCCATTAATGAAATCAGTCTTACATATGAGCCGTTGATTGTGAAAGTGGAATAAGTCACTTTTTCAAAAAAAAATTTGTTGTGACATTGTAACGATGTTTTATACAACACGAAGCTACTTTCTGAGAATCTATTGATGCAATTGTTTCATCACACTTTTAACAAATTCAAGTAAATTTTCCCGAAAGTTGGCATGAATATTTTTAACCATGTTAAAAAGCAAATCCTTAAGCATGTCGATTTAAAAACGAAAGTGACTTATTCCACTTTCTAAATAAACGGCTCATATTTTCTAGGACAAATGGAGATAGTTATTGTGAGAACAGTCGAACGGAGATCAAGCGAATTGACACCACAATGTATATTTCTACCAAATTAGCCCAGTTTCATTTCAATAAATATCAATATGCACAAACACAAGGACAATAACAATAACAAAAACTGAAAAGAATTTTCCGTCTGTCTCCATTATGACCACCTTTAAAAAGTCACTAAACAACCACAAAAACGCACTTCTCAGAAATAAATCAATCAATTAACTCTTCATCTCGCACAAGTAATGCTATACCGATCGTTCGTGATGCTAACGATTAACTTAAACTTAAAATCAATAAAAACCATCGGATAATTAAATATTTTTGCTATCAAAATTCTAAACGTCCCGTCCCGTCATACGACTGGAATTGTCTTGAATGTCTTGAATTCTTTATAAGGATAATAACAGAAGTCGTTCTTCCCTATGAACCGGCTCCGCTCTATACGCCAGTCCGGAACCTATCGAAAGAACCGAAAACGGACATGTAGCATACGTAAGTCATATGGACGGAATTCCTTGTGGCATGTCTCATTTGGTGGGCGCCATTCATCTCCATAATAAATTCGTCAAAATTCCGAAGACATCAGCCTGGGATGTGGTCCATTTGACAAAAAACACCATTCAGGTATTTAGGTGACTTGAAATTGCCTTAGTAAGCGCCGACATTAAAAATTAACGTGAAGAATGATTTCGAATCAAAGTCAGATGTTTCATAGGACCCCAAGAACGATATAAGCACTAATTTTACAGCGAAGAATTTCGAACGGGTCTGTAGTGATTTTCATTATGAAGATGTCTTGCAGTAAACTGTACGGATGGTTGGATTTTTTTTTTAACAATAATAATTGTCCACTCCAGAAACCACCATCATACAAATTTCTCTTCTAAGCCCTTGAAATAATGCACTTCCTTCCACTCGACTCAATTAGGTGTGACAAATTTTTCGCAAGAGTCAATGTTAAATGCACTTTACTCGATAAGTGCAGTACCCATAATCAATGCACTGCAATAAGTACGTACTCTCTACTACAATATGCACTTCTTCAAGTACAAGTTTCTGTCGTCACGTCCTAATTCACTTCATTAACGAACCCACTTGTATTTCGGACGGCAAAGTGAGAAATTTGCGGCATATTCGAGGGCTATTGGATCATTTCCGCTCAAATTGGTCTTAAGTTTTTCTGTATCTGAAAGTACTAGAGAAAAACCACCCTCTAAAATAACAAGGACTAAGGAACACGGAAAAATTTCATGAAAATTAGCCAAAATTTCACCCAAAGTATTTGCGGTTCGTTAGCTCATTGAGCATCTTTTTGGTGGTAACTTTTTATCAAAATTAGGAATTAAGGGATGAATTTATTTTATTGAACGGGCCATCACTGATTTTTCTACTATAAATATTGGATATTGGAATGGATTTTTAAAATACATAAATAGAAACAAGTTCGTAGTTGTTCTGAAATTTGAAGTTCGGTATCATTTTGTGAATTTGAATATAACATTGCTAAAAGTTCGCGTCAAAACAGGCAACGGATTTCAGCCATGATATAAATATAACTGAAGCCCTTGGTGTAATAAGGGGTCAACTCTTTTTACTTTATTATTTTTTAATAATGAAGTCTTGTGATCGACCTGAAATTTCAAAAAAATTTGATACCATGAAATTTTGTATTTTCACGTTTTAGGACTAGTAAACGCCAAAAAAAAATGTCCGTCTATCCGCCGTAGACGCCGTACGCCGTACGCAAAATTGTTTGAAGGTGCGTAGCTCCCAAACTCGTTGAGATATTAACACGAAATTTTTATGGTAGATAGATTAGATGAACCGCTACGACTGGTATATTTTCGAGGGGAGGGGGTACGAGTGGAGAGGAGAGGGGAGCGTTTTAGACGACTTATGCTAGGAAGCTGAAATTTAGAACTTATATATGTAGTACATTGATAGTGGACTCATTTGCAAAAAAATTGCTGATAGCGGTTAAGGGGTGTTGAAGTGGAGGGGGGGGGGGGAAACAATGAGTCTGAATCGCTTGAAAGCCTGGATTGAAACATTCTAAAATCGATATCTCCTGCACAATTGATGTCAGAAGATTGAAACTTTGGTGTTGTCCTTAGGGATACTTCAAGATTAGACAAGAGCCAACATTTTTAAGAGGGGTGGTGAGGTGTGGGGGTGGGGGGTGAACAACTTTGGATTACAATATCTTCCGAACCAATTACACCAGGAAGATAAAATTTAGTTTCTGTATATGCGATCAGAAGAGGAGTCTACTGAAACTAAATTTTTTGAGAGGGGAGGTGTAAAACGAAAGTGGCGGGACAGCAATTTTAAAAAAAATGTAATTCTTATATCTCAAAAACCGTATCAGATATGATCTTGAAAATTTTACAGGAGTTGGGGTCCGTAAACCTCTAGTGGGTGTTGAGGGTGATGGTGAAAGGGGGTAGAAAGGAAAACATTCTGATTTTTATTTCTGAAAAACCATAATGAATAGAAAGCTAACAATTTAGAATTATATAGAGCCACTATAGAGACATCCTAGAAAAATAAATTTTTGATAGGGTTATCAAGGTATGGGGGAGAGGGGTGGTTTTTTATATCTCAGAAACGATTTATGCTAGAAAGTTGAAACTTAGTACGTATATGTAGATGTGCTATTAGAGTAACTAAAGCAAAAAAAAAGTTCAGATTTTTATTGGCGTTCAGAGGTTGAGTAAAAAAAATGTCCGTGAATCCACATTTTCACGAATTTCGTTAAAACTTTTAGACATGTCGAGCTATTAAAGCAATTTTACTTCTGTGGGCTATTTATATAAGCGCCTAGTAACGTTCTTCAAAATGTTTCGATATCCAACCCCTAATAGGGTGTAAAGTGGTTGTGTACATATTCATGAATTCTTATATATTCCTAAGGTATAATGAGATTTGGAATTCACTTTCTATAAGCTTTAAGCGTAGTTAAACCGATTTAAGTATTTTTAAATATTAAACCCACGGGGGGTATTGTTCAAGTTTTCACTGATTCCGAAAATCTCTTAGGTTTAATGTGATCGAATTCGACTATGAATTTGTATAAAAAATACGTAAGTAAAAAAAAAATCTGCCAGCAGTCTGGGCGCAACTTTATTATTTTATAAATAAAATAATGAGTAGAAGTCCGAAACGTATTTAAAGATGAGATGTGGTGTAGGTTACTATGCGACTGACAAGTTAGAAATAACCAGGAGGCTATTTGGAACGTTATTTTTTAGGTTGTCAGTCGCATAGTAACCTACATCGCATCTCTGCATTAATCACGATTCGGACAAATAGCGCCCAGACTGTTGGCAGATTTTTTTTAATAGCTATTCTTATTGCATTCGGATGAAATTCTGCTGATGCAGTTAACTCCTTATGATTTAATATATATATAATATAATATAAATAATTTTAATGAAATCATTGTTGTTCCAAAGACTTCAACTCTTCTTTAGCTTGTTCGAAAACTCCTTTTTATAGATATTTTTGCCTTAGCTTTGCAATTTTTGTATGAGGTACTATAGAATTTTCCCGATTATTAATTTTATATATTCCATGTGTCCACATGCTAATGGGCTTTTCGCATAGCCAGCGCATTGTTTCCATGACGAGTTGAACTCGGGTTGAAGCCGAGCAAGAGTTTTCGTATAAACTCTGTCCAATGCAAACATCGTACAGAATCTGCAAGGACTTTTCTATAGAAGCCGCCTGAATGGAATATTGGGATTATCAATGTTAAGGTAATATAAACCAAAGGATTTCAAAATAACAAGTCGTATCGACGTCATGCCACCGTCTTATCGACGTCATACCAACGTCTTACCGACGTCGAATCGACATCGTTTTAATTTATCATTTAAAAAACTAGAATTAGTCTGCCAAAACGTGGTACCAATTTGATTCGGGCCGACGGCGGTACTGGTAGCAACATTTTTAAAGTTTTAAGGTGTTACCTGTGCTAATTTATAAAAATACAATTACCTAAAACTATAATTTTGTATCGACTGGTTACATTCTATTAATGCATAAATTTGGAGAAATAAAGTTACCCGCGAAAGAGATTTTCAAAAATAACGTAAAAATGTTAAAATGTCTGCATGTCCGATCGGATTACAAAGTGCAATCTATCGAATTAAGTAAAACAGCACAATTCAAACTCAATTTTCTGCTCTTGGCACGGACCAATTAAAGAAATATCGCCGTCTTGAGAGTTGCAGCTCGCTGATTTCTGTTACAGATAATTTTTTCCCGATAATTTGCTTGCAGTTATAATTCGAAACATGTTATGGAATTTCTAAGCCAAATACTCGTATAACATAATACCTATCATATCCACTATCACTTTTAATATGGATAGTCGCAAGGCTGTCAGTATTGTGTCATCACTTAATAAGATCGACACCAGCAACAAGATAGCCAGCCGCCTAGTCGGAGATTTGAAAATCTTGACAAGATCCATAATGGCCAGGTGTCATAAAAGGTAAACCTAGATATTACAGGCAGCATACTAAGTATGCTATAAGCGCTGTAAGCTATATATGCGAAGCTAAGTAATGTCTCCGTGTCAGTAAGTTGTTCTGTCTTTTGCTATTATTACGGCAAACGATGGAATGCTCCTTGTTCGCTTCTTATTTTGTTGTTGTCCGTTTCTTTTAGTTTTTGTTATTGCCGTGTATTCAGATCGAACGCAGTCGATCATGGCAATAAAAATTGCAATTGCAAACCGCTCTGATCATTCCTCGTAATAAAACAGTACAGCCGAGTTTGAGTATCATTTCAATCATTTTTTGAGTTATGGATATATTATCGCAAAAAAATTGCTGATTTATGGATAAAATTTTTATATGACGGTATGGTGAGTAATGCACAACGAGTTACCGGCATAATATGTAATGGATTTGTAGAAAGACCTCGTCCGGTATCTGGTTTTATGGGGTTTTATGCCATTTGTGCAGTGGCAGATTTGCTAACTATGGTCACAATTGCCAACTTTTATTAGAAGTGATCGAGCAAATCGAATAATGCGATCACCCTTTTAATCAAGTAGTACATTAGGTCGAGTTGAAGGAATGTACCTACGTTGTGCAGAGCGTTAATGGATCTCTTGAAACATTGCAGGTTATACCATTATAAAAAAAATCTACCACAAAAAGCTACCGCAAAGCCCAGAAAGCGGTTAAAGTCGTATGCCAACCGTAACACATCAATTTGGATTTTAGGTTATTGGCGTGTACCATTGGTTGTGTTGATAAAAGCACCCTAAATATTTAACTTTCCAAACAGTGTTCTGGTTAAATATCGGCATAAACCCTTAGGAGCAATATGTCAATGCTGAAACCGATTTTAATAGAAAGTCCATTAAAGTAAAAACCAATTCGATATCCCTTCAGAAGAAAGAGATATATCGGAATTCGTAAAAATGTGAATATCAAAAAGTTCTGAAATTAATTTTTAGAGGATTATATTTAAAGACCACAGAAGTAAAGCCGTAACAAATATGTTGGAATTCGTAAATACCTTCACAATCACCTTACATCATCCTTGGGGGTTGAAAAGTGAAAAATTCTTAAATATTCGTTTGGACGAGTGTTGTCCCAGAAGTACCAAGCCTAACTAAGAAAACACGAAAAAATTGAGAAAAAAAATTGTTATTTCTCAACATAGTCTCCTTTTAGGAAGATACACTTTTCCCGATGTTGGATAGCTTCGATACCCTCTTTCTAGTGAGAACTATCGAGCTCCTCAAAAAAACCGTCAATCACAGACTCAACCAAACTCTTCTCTGTTGGCAAATCTTTTACCACAAAGCAATTGAGATGGAAATTTCACCATTATGTCTTAGTTCAGATGAGATATTGAATTATTTTCGATTTCGACCCTTTTTAATATTCAACCCCAGCGGGATGAAAACCGTTCAATGTATTGTCATGAATTTTGTCACATCTCTGAGGAAAGAGGATATTCGAATTAATTGTTAAGTTCACCGCATGCAAATAAGACGCTCAAATAGCCATTTTCTGATTTTCCGATTATTAACCCCAAGATGTTGAAAAGGGGTTGGAATTGGGTTGAAAGGAGGTTGAAAAGGGGTTGGAATTGGGTTGAAAAGTGGCTGAAAAGGGGTTTATGTTTGGTTAGGAGGCTAGCTATTGGCAAAGATAGCTAGTACAGGGACCGATATATGGGCCAGTTGTGATCCCACTGCACCATGGCAATCTGAGCCCATGGTTTTTTGTCCACGGCGCCCACGACTGACGGCAGTTTTGGCTAATTTTACTTTATTATTTTCTAATAATACAGTATTGTGATCGATTTTTAAAAAAAAAAATGGCTATCCTAAAAAAAATTTCTTTTCACGTTTTATGACTAATAGGCACGAAAAAAGCAAAAAAAAATGCAGTCCGCCTGTCCACTGTACGCAAAATCGTTCGAGGGCTCGTAGCTCCCAAACGCTTTAAGATATTAAATTTAATTTTTTTCTATGAGTAGACTGGGTAGGCCCCTTGAAGTGACAACGTTCTGAGGGGTGGGGGTGTGAGTGCGGAGGAGGAGGGTGCGTTTTAGACGAACAATTTTGGTTTCTAGATCTCAGTAACCGCTTATGCTAGGAGACTGACACTTGGAATTTATATAGAGCTCCACTAGTGGACCTATTTGCATAAAAATTGTCAATATTTTTAAAGGGGTGTGGGAGTGGGGCGAAAAATAATGCGTTCGAAACGCAAAAAAGCCGAGATCAACACATTCTAAAATCCATATCTCCTAAGCGGTTAACGTCACAAAATTGAAACTTAAAGAGTATCTGTAGGTATACTAGGAGAATAGATCGGAAGCAAATTTTTGAGTGCGGGCAGTGGCGTATGGGAGTCATGAACCAATTGCACAAGACAAATCGGTTTGTGTATAAAGGTTGGCCGATGGAGTTTGCTGAAAGTAAATTTTTTTAAGGGGGTGGTGGAGCATGAAAGTGGAGGGGATACGAATTTTTCTAAAAAAATAACGTCTCATAGTCCTAATAGACCGCTAGCAGATAATGTGATGGTGTTGAGGGTGAGGGTGAGGGAGGGTGAAAAGGAAAAGTTTTCAATTTTTATATCTCGAGAGCCTACAATGATAACAAGCTGAAAATTGGTATTTAGATAGAGCTATAGTAGTAGAATGCTGGAAAAACATAATTTTTTAAAGGGGTAGGGGTATCTATAGAACGGCTTATGCTACAAAGTTGAAACTCCGTGTGTATATGTAAATTAACTGGAACAGTAATTTAGATTAAAAAAATTTCAAATATCCATTGGCGTTTGGAAGGGGGGCAACAAAAATTATCAGTGAAAATGGAATGCATATATTTTCACGGTTTTCGCTATATCTTTTAGGTCTTCCCAAATATTGAATTGATTTTTTTTATAGCTTTTTCTCATTAAAAACTAGAAAGCGTTTTGAGAATTTTTTGAAATTCTACCCCTAAGTGGGTGGAAAGGGGGTTGTATACTTTTTCACGAATTTTGCCATATCCCGCAGGTCTGATCAGATATCGCATATCTTTTCACTTTCAAGGGCTTGCGTAATAATCGACTAAAACCCATTTTTAGGTTTTTTCCTTTTTCAGCCCCTAAGAGGGTATAAAAGGGTTGAATACGTTTTCACGAATTCCGTCATATCTTATAGAAGTGATAAGAAATTGAATTGGTTTTTATTTTCTCGTGCTCTCTTCATATTTATCTCTTAACTCCTTTTAGAATTCATCCGCGGAACGAAATGAGTCGCTTTACGCTTGAACAACGTTGGGAAATATTCAAAACTTATTTCCAAAGTGAGTGCTGTGTAGCCCAAACAGTGAGTTTTTTGAAAATAAGTTTTGGCCGAAATGAAGCACCCACCGCGCCTGCTATACGCAAGTTTGTGCAAAAAGTTCGTGAGACTGGCATGCTAGTGGACAACACTCATGGCCCCCGTCGTCGTACGGTGCGCACAGACGAGAATGTGGCTGCTGTCGCCGAGAGTGTGAGTGTGAGTATAAGCGTCATAAAGTCAATTTTACTATTTTCAGATAGTCAATCCTAAGGGGTGCAAGAAGTTGTATGCTTTTCAAAGCTTCGACATATTTCTTAGGGTGGATGAGATATTAGATCGCTTTTTACTTCCACAGACTTTTTATATAATCGCCTACAAACCCATTTCTCAATTTTTCGATATTTAACCCCTAAGGGTTTGCATGTATTTTCACAATTTTTGACATCCCTTAGTTCTGATGAGATAAAAAATTGGTTATTACGGCATTTGATGTAATGACATAAAAACCAATTTCATGATTTTTCGAATTTCAAAAACCAAGGGGGTTTGCTCACGTTTTCATAAATTTTTCAAAATCCCTCGTGTCTCATGAGAAATCAAGTTGCTTATTATGAAATCGTCTAAAAACCTGTTTCACAATTTTTTCGAAATTCAAACCCCAAGTGGAAGTAATGAGTTGGTATACGTTTTAACAATTCGTCCTACCTCTTAAGTCTGATGAGGCAGCAAATTCGTTTTTACTTCTATGGGCTTTTAGTGTACATAATATACCGAAATTCGAATAGTCTACATGGGCTTTTTGAATGTTTAATAGGCTAAAAATCTCTATTTTAAATATTTTTTTTTTAAGAACAAAACTAACTTTCCAAGAAACCTCATAATTTCGAAACAACTGATGATATACTCCGCCTTTGACCGCTCCCGAACTTTGACCCGAATATAATAAAGTTCCGCCCAGACCATTGGCAGATTTTTTATTAACAAACTGAGCCCAATTGGCCACGGTATTGTTCTTGAAATGGGGTTGAAAAGGGGTTGAAAAGGAGTTGAAAAGGGGTTGAAAAGGGCTTAAATATAAATATCGAATTGGTTGTTCAGAAAACTTTTTCGTGAATTTGTTCAAATCAACGCATTTTATGTTCAAAACTATTCGGAGAATAAATTTTTTCCAGTGAAAATATTTGAAAAGTTTAGAAATATCGTAACTCAAACCATATTATACACAAAACATTTCATTTCGACAATCTTCAAACCGTTGGTGTTTTCTAAATCCCATAAAATCGCATATGAAAACAACCCTCGAACGAAAACCATCGAAACGAAGTTATTAAAATTTCAAATATATGCGGTCATAAAACCGAAATTTAACCCTTTTTTCGTCAATTCGAAAGTAGAATCCGTCTTATACCATTTCCTCCCGATTTCGGTTAGATCTCAACCACATATTTTCCACCCCATAATAAATTTCTTGTAAGTCAATCGACAGCCCATAAATACTACATTTTCGTAGCTAGCATCCCCTAATCCTGTACCTATCGATCAATCACCGACATTCTGAATATTCCTTTTGCTCCACAACCGGGAGTCCCAGTCCAGAGTAGAAATCCCAGGTCCAAGGTTTTATATCTTCGGTTTCCCTTTTTTTCATCTTATATATTTATTTTTTTGGCTGTTCTTTACAGTGTTTCAGGTTTCTTTTCGTTTTGACACAATAAAGTAATATATTCATCCCCCGAGAGTCACTTTCTTTTTGGTCGTGTGTAATTTATATTTCATGATTTCTGGCTTTTCTTCCGTTTTATGTCATTTCGAAAATGTATCAATCCGGACGCGTATTTCATCCCTGTAGACTGTTCAACGTGTTGGGTAAAAAACAAACTACCCTGATTTTTTTTGCGCGTGGCGTTCTTTTTTATAGTTTCAATGGTAGTACCTTGGTTTTCACGGCTAGCAAAACTCAGGACATGAGTCGAGATATGAACGATTGCCTGCAGCTCATGTCAATATGCGAAGTACTTTTTTGTGCGGAACAGAAAAAACCTGAAAAGAACTTGAACGAAATATGTAAATCGTAAAAAATACCGAGAGCCGTTGGTACTAAGATTGATGGGTCTGATTGAATTTATATGTATGACAATTTTTCCGAATTTTCCGGTAAAAAAACAGTCCGCTTTTATAGTAGTGTCGGTCGATATGACCCAAGCTCATGATATATGGGAACACTCACCCACCACAACAGTATGATTGAATGACTCGTTACTCATGTCCTGTTTTTTTTTGTGCGACCTGAAATTGAATAAAAGTTTACCCTCAATCATGAATTTGATATTCAAGAAATCATTTTTCGTTCACTGCCCGCCCCCATACCGGAAAATCCTTAGAACGTTTTATAGACCTAAAGCCCTTAAAATGATTTCCTGTTGCCAGGAATAGACGACTTCCAGCGTTTTCGATGACTTTAATAAGTACCCTGCAAAAGAAGCGATTCAAAGTGGTAACCTGTGCCCAAGTGTCCGACCCGTTTCTTTAATGGATCGGATTTCATTGAAGAATGGCCAAATTCGAGTAAGCAATTGGCCCCTTGTAGTCGTCGCATTCATTAAGCAAACATCATCGCCGGTATAACGTCTTAATATTCCGGCAGCTATAAATCTGTCACGAATTTCTGTTTGTTTCGGCCCATTTTGGGGCCTTTTTTTCTTTCGAGGTCTGAAATATGGCACACTAGAAGAAACGAATCTGAGACGGTGCGGTGTTCTGAATCAGAAACGGTTACAACTCGAATATAAAAATTATTATTGTTTCCGTAATAATGTTTTACCTTTTATGTTTTAATGCTTTATGATGAGGTTTGTGTCCCGGCCTATTTTCGGTGCATTATATGGAAAAACGTTTCGTTCTTTTACACGTATAATTGGCCGGCTCGTAAAAATGTCGCTTATCATAATTTTCGGAGGTTTTAATGCTTTTCCATAAGAAGAAAAATGGAAATTATAGAGAACGTCGAGATTTATGTTATGATAAATTTCTGATGGTTATTCATAATTTGAGGAATTAAGTTGTTTGTGTAAAATCTGCTAAGAAATACAGAGACGAAAGTTATGTGGAAGTTGATCTAGCTGTAATTAATTAAAATTCTGTTATTGTAGTGTCTTTTTGGATTTCTAAATTACCTAATTGGCACATACAGAGAGCACAGCAAAAACCGAACAAAAATAACACTTTGATACGACGATTCCTATTCATTTCGAGTACTTATGCGTATGACCACGGAATTGGTATTGTTGGAAACCAGGGCTCACAGGGATTTCAAGTAAAATAAAATTCGATTAAAATTAATCAAACACAAACTACTTTATTAATTCCAATCAATTGACACTATTGGTAATGCTTCCCGTTTCCATTTACTACTCGAGCGCTGTTATCAATGAAAATCGTTTTACAAACACTTTTGCGTAGAACTGACTGTTGTCTTGCTCTACAGTAGAAAATGGTAGTAGAAACTGAGCACGCGTACAAGTTCTGCGGCGCTTAGATACTGCATGAATCGAGACATTTCCAGCATATTCGGTTCTGTGTGTAAAATTTGCGAGAAGTGTGTAGAAATATGTCAAGAGTTTTCTATTCTTTTCTTATTGGGTATTGCAGCGTTGTTGTTTTCTCACTGCAAACTGATGTCATTCATGAATGAGTTGTGCCACGGTACGAATGTAATAGTATAATGAACTGGCTGGTAATTTTACTCCATCATTTTCATTAATCAAAATATATGGTGATCGACCTGGAACTTTTCACGGTATGCATACCCGTCTGTCCGCCGTATATGCCTCACGCCGGTTTATTAACCTTAAGAACCGTTTGCGCTAGAGAGTTGAAACTTGAAATTTATATAGAGATATAATAGTGGAGCCACGAGTATGGGGGTGTGACAAAACAATATCCCGGAGAGCTCAAGAGTTTAAAGTAGCAAACCTTCAAAATATTATCTGTGAACTGAAAGTGGAGAACGTCTTTTATAGTGCAATATCGATATTAGAAATGTGAACAAATCCAAAAGAGATAAAGGTATGTACTAGTAGAATATAGTTTTTAAGGAGTTTCACCTACTATAGGAGTAATCAAGGGCATATCAAGGTAAATAAAAAAGAAATATGTTAATTAAGTTTTTTGTGGAATAATGTCATAGAGGATGTGATGTAGGATCCGTTCTTCTAAGCTTAACTTCTAATAGATTCCCATAGGGAGAAAAGATATATTACAAATTTTTGAGAGAGGCGGATAGCCTCTGGGGTATCCACGCAACACCTTTATCTTAAAAAAAACTAAATATTTTTATATATGTATAAATAATATATCTAATTTTACTTTATTATTTCAAAATTTGCTAATAATTTCTACAATTAAAAAAAATGCTATCCTCAAATTTTGTATTTTTTTATACCGCTTTAAGTAGTCATCTTTCGAGTGGTGTGAGCTATGAGAGTGGAGGTGGAGGAGCGTTTCAAACGGAAAATGTTGGTGGATATTGGTTTATAGATCTCAGCAACCTCTTACGGGAGGTAGCTGCAACTAGAAATTTGATAGTTGAGCCATTCGAAAGAAAATTCGTTTTCAGTGGCGAGAAAAACAATGCGTCCGAAATGCTCGAAAACTCAGATCGAGACATTCCAAAAAGCATATCTTCAAAACGGTTTATGTCACAAAGTTGAAACTTACTGATTTCTTGTAAGTTTCCTCGGAGTGTAGATAGAAAATAAAATTTTGTTTAAGTGGCGTGCCGGTGTTGGGGATAAAAAATGCTAGATCCTATCTCACGATCCAATAACGCTAGAAAGATAAAATTCGGTTCGGTTCGTGTATATAGATTGACGATCGGAGTTCTCTGATTATAAAAATTTTTAGGGCCGCGGTGGAGCATGGAATTACAGGATAAGAATTTTTTTTTAAAATTACTCAAGACTGCTTAAGATAGAACTTTAGAATTTATAATTGGGGTAAAGGCCGGTTTACATGTCGGTTGCAAGTAATTTTTACTGAGATTGTGAGGGAGAGGGAATTCTCTAATGAGAAACTGATCAGGAGTGAAACAAACAGAGATATATCCAGTAAAAATATTGATGATATTTCTGTCAATGTGTGCGTGCCAACATTTTTTTGTAGTGGTTGCTTCTACTCAATTGAAAATTCGATAAGCTAGCTCCCTCACAATCGCAGTAAAAATTATTTGCAACCGACATGTAAACCGGCCTTAAGTCTAATAGACCCCTGGCAAGAAAGCGATTAATGAAATGGAGTGCGTGTTCACGAATTTCGTCATATTTCTAGGTCTTCTGAAATATTGAAATACAAAAATCCTTAAACACGTAGTTATAAGTATAAGTATAATAAGTCCATAGACCCGAAATAAAAAAAAATCTGCCAACAGTCTGAACGCAACTTTATTATTTTATGGGTAGAAGTCCGAAACATGTTTAATACTTAGATGCGGTGTAGGTTACCATGCGACTAACAACCTAAAAAATAACGTTCCAAATAGCCTCCTGGTTATAGGGGATTAGATTCAGTCAAAGAATAATTTTCTTTTGTTTCATCAGAGAACCGTCATTAATAATTGTGCTAAAATTCAGTTGATTAACATCAGGAACATAATTTTTATATTTCAAATTGGTATTTTTATCATATTTTAAGTAAACGCTTGTATTGAGATTTTCTGAAAAAAAATTTCAACTTTCCTTAAAAATATTATTATATATAACTATAAGGATTTGTCCCAATAGTCAGCTTTATTCGAATATTCGGACCAGTTAGCTAGCTTGTTATAAACCATTATAATAGCAATGCACATCTAATTGAATGAAGCTTCTTGTTTCATTAAAAAAAATGATTTTCAAATTTTTTCTTTTTTTATCCAATAAAAGTTTACTCTCGTGTAGAGATGAGACGAATATATTAGTATTCGCTATGATATTACTAATATTTAGGAATATGCCGATATCAAATATTCGAAAATCATGATATTCATTTCCCATCGACCCCTTCTCATACCATGGATTTACCGATCTATTTATCCTTTATTTACTTGGATCCAAATTGCACTAATTTACCAATCTACTCTTCTTTTCCCCATACAATAAATTTCATACATTGTCATTCATATCTTCAAAGCAGACAGTCCTTTCACTTCCGTTAAGTGTTGAATTCGTTGTTTAAATCTAACCCTTCCCTTACTCATTTCCACTTTCCTTATTTAATGTGTAGGTGGTAGGTGCGAAATTGCAAAGGTGTACTTTCCCAGACCCTTTCCTTCTTAAGTGCGCACAATATAGTCGTAAATTTTTAGTTTTCTATCCTTTGCGGTTCTCGAAAAATAAGAATTAGTTTTTTTCCTTTTCACCTTCTCCCGACATCGCCCCCTACAATCACACCTTCAAATTTTTTTTCCCTCCTAGAAGTCTACTGGGCCTAACTCCTGCAAAATTTCGTATCTGTTACTGTTTTTGAGATATAAAAATCTAATTTTTTGAAGGAAATAGCCCGTCACTTTTGTGCTTCACCTCCCTCCTCAAAAATTTCACATTCAGTGGACTCCACTTGTAATCCTATATACAGAAACCAAATTTTATCTTCCTGCTGTAATTGGTTCGGAAGATATTGAAGTCCAAAGTTTTTCAACCCCCACCTCCAAACCCCACCACTCCCCATGAAATGTTTACACCTTATCTGATCTTCCATTATCCCTTAAGATAACCACAAAGTTTCAACCTTCTGACATCAACCGTTCAGGAGTTATGGATTTTAGAATGTTTCAATCCCAGCTTTCAAGCGTTTCGGACACATTGTTTTCCCCCCCACTCCCACACCCTTGAACATATATCGACCATTTTTTAAGCAATTTGGTTCACGATCATAGTTCCATATAACTTCTAAATTTCAGCCTCCTAGCATAAGCGGTTCCTGAGATCTAGGAACCAACATAAAACGCTCCCTCCCCCTCCTCCTTACACATCCACCACCAAAAAGACGCGCCATCACCATCCATCGGTCCCATGATATGATATTGGAATATTCCCTACCATATATTAGGTCAGATATCCATATTCGTATGTATTCACTGATATCACATATTCATATGGATTCGCTGATATCAAATATTAGTGAATATAAAATATTCGTGAATATTTGATATCAGCGAATCCATAGTCACTTAGAACTATGCTGAAAAGGATTGGATTTCAGTATAGTTCTAAGTGATTATATCAACATATTACAAATTCCCTTGATCTATCCCACCTTTATAAATTAATAACATCAATATCAAACAGGACCATAAACGGTTTTTCATGATTATTCTCATCAAATTGAGTGTAACCTGTCGACATAATTTAATTTCCTTCTTTTTACAGGGACTCTTTTGCCCTTCATATCTGCACTAGTCAAGGACGGGCATATCTTGGTCGGTGTTCTTATTACGATTTTTTTTTAAGATACCCATCTTCTACTTGGTATATATTTTTTTGGCATTTCCATAGCCCGACGATGATGATACTGTTGTACATTTTTTTTGTCAAAAAAAAGAAGCCAAAAACGAAAAAAGAAAAATTCGACCCCAATTTATCAAGAAGCTTGACTACCCCTGGTCCTTTAATTTTCATTTCACTTCATCATCGTTGAGTTGAGCGGAAAAATTCGACTGTCATTATGGTGAGTATTAAATGAAATGAACAGAATGAATTATGGAAGAAAAGTTTTTTTTTTTTGGTTGGGTATATGAAACCTTGCCGTCTTCGGGGGTGGAAATATTTCTCGTGTTGGTCTTCGTCGACTTTGTGTGGCGGATGTCTTTGGAAATTATGTAAAGATTTCGGAGAATGTTGCAGAGGGTATTTGCAGGAAAAGTGCCTGTAATGCTAATTAAAAAGTAAAGAATTTTTTTTTAACTGTGGGGAGTTTTTGAATGGTAGGATCCTGAGGGTAGTTTTTCTTGTATTTCGACATGAATAACGAAATTTACTTTGAGATTTTTCGTAAGAAATTGAAATAATTTTGATATAATGTTTTGGTAATTTGATAAATTAAACAAACACATTTATTCGTGTTTGGTTAGGGCGAGAATAAAATAAGTGTAAAAAAGTGCTTTTGAAGAAATTTTATTCCGATTAAATTTTTTATATTTTAATACTTATATAAGTATAAATAAATCTTCATTTCTTATTATTACAACGAGGAGAGGTGCTTATTTTCGTCTGGATATATGTTTCAAATTAACGTGAGAACTGCTCAATCGATTTGTATCTAAAATTCTATACCTCTTCATAAACCCGGAATACTCTGCAAAGTTAAAAATTCCACTCGAACACTTTTCCCCTTCTGGGTAGTTCTTAACATTTCCGTATATTCGGGAAAACTTTCGACTAAATACATGCAGTATATAAGCACGGCAAAGTTTCCAACCAGGCACAGTTTCTACTGGGTCATTCCATCAAGGATCACCAAAAATTACGAAATTTGTGACCTTACCATCGCCGATTCTTTTGAAAATTTATGTACATACATGAAGAACTAGTGAAAAAAAAATTTTGTTTCAATTTTTTGTTTCTATCTCATTTTTTTTTGTTAGTTATAGTACCTACGTTAAAGTTTTCGCAAAAAATGTGTCCGAGTCCTCTTTGAAAATTCATATCTCTAGTAATTTTTATCCTAGAATAATAAAATAGGGCTTATTTTAAAGGGAGAGGTTGTCGCAATATAAAAAAAATACGAATAAAAATTATCCTTAAAATTTTTTTTTCAAGGATAACGATTTTGTCCTTTATCCTTGAATATCTCAAAATACGGTTTTTTATTTTTTTATATTTTATAGGTTATACTGTTTTACAGAACATACCAAAAAATTAACTTGGGATCTGAATTGGATCGGGGTCAAAAAATTCGAAGAACATCAGTGCTTCTCAATAACTTTATAGAAAAAGGGTCATTCCATCTAGAATCGCCACAGTGTGACCTTATCATCGCCGATTCTTTTGAAAATCAATCATGTTATAGAAAAATTGAAATTAAAACATAATTGAGAAGCACAAATTTCTTTTCGATTTTTTTGACCCCGATCCCATTGAGATTCTAAGTTAATTTTTTAGTACAAGATAAAAAAAAAAAAATAGGAAAAGCTGATTTTGAGATATTTAAGGATAAAGGACAAAATCGTTATCCTTAAAAAAAATTTAAAGGATTATTTTTATTCGTTTTTTTTATATTGCGACATTTTTTAAACAACAATTTTTAAAATAAGTCCTACTTTATTATTCTAGGATAAAAATTACCAGAGATATGAATTTTCAAAGAGGACTCGGACACATTTTTTGCGAAATCTTTAACATACTATAACTAACAACAAAAAAAATTAGATAGAAAAAAAATGTTTAATTTTATTTATCTTTTTCCCTAATTCTTCGAGTACGAAAATTTTCAAAAGAATCGGCGATGGTAAGGTCTCACTTTTGGCGATTCTTGATGGGATGACCCTTTTTCTATAAAGTAATTGAGAAGCACTGATGTTCTTAAATTTTTTTTGACCCCCATCCCATTCAGATCCCAAGTTATTTCTTTGGTATGTTTTGTAAAACATTATAACCTATAAAATATAAAAAAATAAAATGTATTTTGATATTCAAGGATAAAGGACAAAATCTCAAGTATAATTTTTATTCGTATTTTTTTTATATTGCGACAACCTCCCCCTTTAAAATAAGCCCTATTTTATTATTATTTTCAAAATAATCGGCGATGGTAAGGTCACAACTTTGGCGATTCTCGATGGAATGACCCTACTACGACGAAACGACGGTCAGTTCTACGCGAAAATATTGGTTACAGCGATCGAGCAGTGATCAAGTAGTATATAAAATCGAGTAATGTTGGCAGAAGTGCTAATATTAGTGCGATTACTTAATGCGAACAATAAATCATCATTTTTTTGATATTAAACGAATTGTGTTTTACTTGAAATACCAGCGAACTCCCGGCTCGCAACAATATTATTTTATGGCCAGTTATGTCCAAGAACCCCAAATCCGTTTGCAGTCCGTCCGTCTGATTGTCCGTTTGGATTATAACTCAAGAACGCATAGACCTAGAAAGTTAAAATTTTATCACCACCTGTAAAAAGGAAAAAAATAAGGCTAATTTTGTGAATAGATATCCTTACCCCTTCGAGTACCTACCTTAGAAGGGTCCTAAAATACGTATTCATGATTTTTGGCTGAATGCATTTTGCACTCATTTTGCAATATTCCAATTTTTGAAGCTAGAATTCTGAATATAATGCAAATCGAATGCGTTCTTCATGTAGCAGCCAAAAGTAGAAAAGTCCTTGAAAAATGTATGCAAGACACAAAATGAACAATACCTCAAAAACGCGTTAAAGCAGGAAATAAACATTTTACAGGAATTAGTTTTATGTCAAAAGCAAGACTGAATTTATCAATTAGTGACATCCGTCCACTCCTTCGAGTAGCTTTCATACAAAGATCCTTAAAACACCTGTCCACGAGTGTTGACCGTTTTGAACGCTTCAAGTTAGGAAACTGAAATTTCGCACACATTAAATTTTAAATGAGTCCAGTTGAACTGATAAATATAATATGTACAAATCGAGTGACTCCTTTCTGCAGTCCCATATGCGCAAGTCCTTTAAAAAGGGAAAAGCTGTTTTTCTTAATTTAATTTTAGAAGCCCCCAAACCAGTGTTACCCTTTTATACTACATGTGACGTGTCGCAAATTCTCTAAAATATTTGATAGCGTGTACGGATTTAACTATTGTAGATTGCTTTTATTCGATATTCAAATTCAATTCAATTATATTTATTTCCACAATATAGGTACTTCATACTAGACATTGCTGGTAAATTAATTGATTAGGTGGTCAGTTGGAAAACTTTACATCCAGAGTTACATATTCAAGCTGTTATTAATAATAATTGAAATATTTTAAACAGTGTTATTTGATATTTCCGAAGATCTTTTTAAAAATCTCTAACTTATGAGGAAACTAATTTTATAAATTTTTGACAATATAGCGGGGATTACCCACAACATTTTACGCGCAAGGCTGTCCGAATAACTTACAATATCCCTGCATACGCATGTTATCGTTCTTAACCGGATTTTAAATATTTGCGCTTAACACAACTATAAACTTTTTAATTCGGGCCTTGATTAACATATTTTATAACTATATTAATTCTTCACAGATATAATATACAGTATAAAAACATCAGGTTATATAATATCACAATTATTATTTGTTGTGTCAACACATTGCCTTCTAGAATTTATCTCAGAAATAAAGATTTTATCATTTACCATTTGCAGACATCTGGATTTAAACAAGAAACAGATACCAAATTAATATCAAATCAGAAATTAACACTAAAACTATAACATTTTATTACCGCATGGTCAGCGCCACGTATAAAATACCCCGATCAAATATAACGAAACGAATATTTAACCTTCTAAAACAAGCGATCTAAGCATAGATATTATTTGAATTTATAATAAAAATAAAAGTTTCATATCTGATATCTGACAATAAAGATGAACGTATTGTCCTTGTAGATATAATATACTTAAAAATTAATTTAAATGATTCTTTTCTGATATTCATCGATCGTAAATCAATCATTTGTCGCACGTTGTGAATTGACTTTTTAACATTTTCTTCAAACGCTTATAAAACCTCAAACTTCGCAGAATTTTATTTAGTATCCATTATATTTTATTAGAATAGGAAAAAAAACATTTAAATTATGTTATCGGAAAATCACAAAATTAAGATACTTGACGATCAGTTAATTTTATTTTTATGAGCATTGAATTTCGTAATAGAAAACCCCGATCGTTATAATTATAAATATCCCGTTTTTTGAATTATTATTTTCCCATTTCCAAAGACATTTAATTCAAACTTTATAGAAACTGGTCGAATTAAATTTTCAGAAAAATTTGAATATTCGCATTCAAACTAGCACATATCAAATATAATTTCAGTGTCAATTAATTATCTTTTAATTGGTGTGATGTGATAACATTTTAAATTATGTCACTATAAAATTTCGGTTTGTTTTTCGAAGAAAATGTATAATAAACTTCTCAAATGAATTGATTTGAAAATATTGCAGATAAATTACCAGAGAAACTGCCATTATTCTAGAATATTTGCAATTCCGATATGCCAATATAGACAATGCCTCGGGGTCACCGTAAAACGTATTAGCTATTGGTTTATTTTGTCCAGATACACACTTTTGAAAAAATAATAAGAAATCTTATAAAAGTTCAATTGGCTACCGTTCTAATAATTTTCTCATAAATTTCCGTGAATCTCAACCCGTTTGCGGGCTCGAAATCGCGTTTTTTTTTGTGGAGCCAGGGTGGTAAATTTTTGCTAACGAAAATTTAAGATTTCGTATGCGAAATTTATGGTAGGTACGCAAACGCAAACAGTTCGTTGCAACGAAAAAATAAACAGAAACAGTAGCATAAATAGCATTAAAAAGTCGTCACGAGTGCAACTCAAGAATCGCTGACGAACAGTGAGCACAGTAAACCTGTCACCGACATAAAAGGTAACCAAACATGCCAACATTTATGGGCAAAATTCAATGCCTGGGGTATGCCCGATGCCCGATCATACCTAAGTTATGGCACGCTTCATTCAATATTTAATCGCGATCAAAAGAATTTTCCAGTAAGTACACCTCTCGCCCCAGGTATTTTTCATGTCATCTCGTTGACGTTGTTTTGCTTATTATTTTATAGACATGTGTAAGGTGAAAAAAACGGTAAGACAATCGGTTGACATTGATCGAGAATTGTTCTTCGCTTTTATTTATATAGCTCTTAAGCTAGTAGTTCACTGTATGCCATGTTGTCAAATATTTGACTAAAGCTTGTATTACACTGTATGCCACCTTGTCAAATATTTGACTATTCTGGCTGGCAAATACAGTCAGATACTACTAATTTTTTTTTTTGCTCTTTTTGACAGAAACAATTTGACTGAACTGTCTGTCAAATATTTGACAGCATGGCATACAGTAAGGGTTACCAGATATTTGGATGCAGAGCCCGCCAAGTGAGCTGTATGAAATAGCCCAAAACCCGCAAGAAGACTTGTAGCCCAAATACCGCGCTCAACTTTGCAATTTGTAAGACCTACTACGTTTCGAACCCAGTAGCGATTTCGACGACGAACTGTTCTCCAAAATTCTTAGAAAATATTGTTAGAAAAACTAATCCCTCAGCTCTGCTGCGCACATAGAGGTATTTTGCCAATATAGCCCGACAAATATCTTTAAGAAAAATTTTATTTTGATGAAATTACATGTAAAATTATTATTTGAATTTCAAATTTATATGAACCGGGAAAAATTCACCAAATTAACATACTCATGTTGTATACTGACATTTGGCTCAGCTTATATTGGTGTGTTAAATGTGTTCACAGACAATACGGCGTACTGGTATTTGGGGTAACACAAATGAAGCATACCTAAAATACATTCAAAAAATAAAAATAAAAATGAAAACAAAAATAGTAATAAATAAATTAAATTGAAAAATAATAATAATAATATAAATAACAATAAATAGATAATAAAAATAAATATAAATAAATTGTTAATAATCAATGGCACAACAGCCCAAATTGGGCCCAGGCCTTGAAGTAATGCTATAGTTACTCCATTACTAGACCAACGGAACACTAGGAGGTGAAGACACACGCCCGTCCGTGAATATTACCCCGATTTTAACTCTGGTACTCATTTACAGCTGAGTGAATTGGTAGTCCGGCACTCAATCCCATTCTCGAAAATTACTTGTCGTCAAGCAGATTCGAACCTGGTACCAGGTGCACCGAAGGCAAGTGCTCTAGCCACTAAGCCAACCAGACTACAAATAAATTGTTGGTTAAAATTAAAAAAAAAATTTTTTAAAAAGAAAATATGCAGAAACAAATAAAGTGAAGAAGGGGAACGTACCTACCTCATAAATAAACAATAAACATAGTAGTAAACAGCTATAGTTTGTCTCAATTTGATTTTCCGATTTTTAAATGTAAATAAAACAAGATGTGTGTGAGATATCCACTGAATTGTTTTTTTATTTGAAAGAATATTTTATGGCATTCAGTATTGAATATAACGTCGTTCAAATGTCCGTGCCGGCTTTGCTTGGTGACACGTATTCGAAAAGTCCAATTTTCGACGGCCTTGTCGCATAAATCTGGCTGAATCTGCTGGATGGCGTTCGTTATGTTGACTTAAAGGTCATCAATTATTTGCGGATTATACGCATCGACCTGCGATTTAAGATAGCCCCAAAGGAATAAGTTTAAAGGCGTTAAATCGCACGATCTTGGTGGCCAGCACACATCGCCACTGCTGCGAGATAACCATACGATAACAATACAATAACCATACGATATCGCGGAACGTTTCTCGAATGGAGCACTGATTTTCAAAATAAAATTTGATGATTTCTTCCACCTCTGTTTGAATTCAGATTATATGTATGAAAACTTTTGACTCAAGTGGTTTATTTGGTCATAAGAGTAGTCTTCGCAAGAAAAACGGTAACTTTCCAAATATTCTAACTTTTCTTCCAAACTGGGTAGGTTCTTCTCTTGCATTTTATCGTACAGTGATCTACGGG
This sequence comes from Beris morrisii, assembly GCA_951812415.1. Lineage (NCBI taxonomy): Eukaryota > Metazoa > Arthropoda > Insecta > Diptera > Stratiomyidae > Beris > Beris morrisii. Next base: position 27,150,094 of record OX638311.1, read on the forward strand.
TCACTACTCTTACTCCTGACCCACCGGATAACCCTGAAACGGAAGAAATACCTTGTTAACACCATCTAAATTTTTGATCTATAATAATATTTGCTTTTTTTTACTATCATGTTTGTTGACCCGTTATTCGAAAAAGCGCGGCTAATTTCATAATGGTTATATTGTACAGACTTCCATCTTCCAATCACAATAAAAATAATAACCGGGACGGACCCTGAAGTACAACAAAAACCTTTCAATTCGCTAAAATATTGTTTAAAATTTACAGCCTTTTTTCAAACAGCCAAAATATTACTATTCCATTTACCAAAAAAAAAACTCCTTTAAAAGTAGGTGTTCTTACCTGATTGTTCAAGATCCATTACTGTATTTTCGAAGAGTAACACTGAATATAAAATGTTTACTTTTTACCTGAAACGGTTACACTTAGGAAGCCAAGAAAAATACGTACGCTTTTCACTACGGTCAAGTTCAGACTAAACTTACGGCATCAAGCGTAGCCGATAAAAGTTTGGGATGGGTTGACTTAAGTTCTCTGTTTAGTTAAGTTAAATAGCAAAAAAACCTTTCTCTACCTGCTTTAAGTTCTTGTAAATTGACTTTTGTCCGGCTAGATTGGCAAAATACCCCTATGTGCGGCGTTTATATACTGCATGTGTTGAGTCCAGAAATTTCCAGCATATTCGGTTGTTTTTGTAGAACGCAGAACAAGTTCCTATTGCATGCAAGAAGTGTCTAGAACATGCGTGAAGTATATAGAGCTCTCTACAATGTTGCAAGGCTGTTGTTTTCCTCTGAAAACTTTAATATCAATAATAAGTGAGTTCTTCGAGTTGCCAGAGTACACATGTAACAATAACTTTGGATCACGCAACACGTGTCTGTAACCTACCAATCCAGTAAAAATTATAATTATTAAATTATGCAAAAAATAAAGGAACTCTATGACAGTCATCAGTATTCGTAAATCTATTGTCTCTTGTATGTTATATCTCCATGGGTGTCCATAAATTGAAAGAAACTGGTTCATTTTTAGAAAGTCTACAAATAATGAACCGATTCTAAATTAATTTTAGTTTGCAAATATCGTGTGAACTAAAATTTTTCATTATTATGACTGGAGAACCGAAAATTTGCAAACGTTATACTTGAGCCATTAACACTAGCAGTTTTAAACTGAAATTCAGTTTTCTAATTTTTTCCTCGTAAATCGCGTCTGTTGTAAACTACCAAAATAACATAATTTGAGTTGGCCAAATAGCCCAAAAAGCTATAAGAAGCTTTTTGAAATTGGTATCCACGAATTGCATTTTTTTTAAATAGCCCAAATCTCGGGAAATTGCCAAATCTGGCAACCTAATAGCTAAGAAAAATTTCTCGAAAAGTTCAACTAAATTTTTTCTGTTAAAATGGACCTTCTTTAGAACAAATAATGTGGCAAACAAAACTTTGACGACTACACTATCTGACTGCATTTGTCAGCGAAAATAGTCGAATATTTGACATAGTGGCAAGTAAGCAAATTTGGACAAACTGAAAAGTTATTTCGTCTTTTTATAGAGTCTACTTACCATGAAGAAAACAATTTTTCTATAGCATTTTTTTTTTAAATCGATCATAATACTTTATCATATTAAAATAATAAAGTAAGTTTGTTAATGTTTAATCGAAAGTTAAAAGTATAAGGAGTTTGACAATGGGGACCGAAGATTCAATAAAACTTCCGGAGGAAAACTTGAAATAGTTGTGAAAGTTTTTAAAAGAAGTTAAAGAAAATGTTGTTTGAGGCATACCGAATATAATATATTGGCTACTAAATTACAACAAAAATGATTAATTTGACTGTTTTCATATTCCTTCAAGAGATGTACGAGTATGTGGATATCTTAATCGGTGAGATATACTGCTATCGAAGCAACTATAACAGTTTCTTATAGTCCGTTGTATCTATTATAACAATGAAAATGCTTCGCACATGGCATTCTACCAGGACATGTACCACTACGTTGCCTTTTCCAGCAGATCCTTTTACTCCCGAGAATTCTACTATGAGGGTGAAAAATTATAATTTCCCTCCTTCGGACATAAATAAACCATTAACCCTGCATGTTGACCAAATATGCGAAAAAGGATGCTCACTTAGGGATAACGTCCCACAAATTCGAACCCTCGTCTACGCACTATGCTACATCATCCGAATAGTGATGCAGAGGAGATTTCCATTTTAGAAACGGTCCGGTCATCGTTCAGTCGACCTCGACTGGTGAATGTGGGGTGTTGGTGCTCGACTGGGCAGAAGGGTTCCATGTCCCGAATCCAGGGTGGGTGGCCTAAAGCAGTTATTTATGAACGACCATACTATTATATAGGAATACATCACCCGACAAACTGACAGACTGTGTGGAACAATTTTACAACAATATGAGAACGGGAGGGTTGTTAGCTCAAAAACAGAAAACGATTGTGTGCTGGCTAACCAAATAGAGAAAATCATACACAGCAGAGATGACCATAGTGTAGATATGACCTTTTTCTTCTTCATCACAATGGTTCTGCAGCAGTTCCAAAGTTGGAATCTCTGCTCTGGTTGTACGAACGCAAACTTTCGCCCACTGTTATACGACATACTCACATATCTGTATCGGCATGTAAACATACTGCCGTCACGTATACGAGATTATTATTGGTATCCTAGCAACTCCCCATGGATGGTACATAAAAGAAGGACATGTCTGTCTTTTCTATACTTGGGGATTCGATTGCGTACCAGGTATAGTAGCTAGTGTGTGGTCAGCAGAAAACGAACATCGCACATGTGCACCCTAGATACGGGGACGAACATCTATGACAAATATTAATACCATCGGTGGGATGATAACAAATTTCAGAACGAAAGAAGATCTCCACCATTTTGGGTGAGCAAGCAACTGCCCATTGCGCCTTATTATAACGCTCGGAAGCTTACGGGTGGAAAAATGGCATAAGGACGAGAGGAAACTACATTCACCTTTATTGAATTTTCCACATTTTCGATGATTCTGCAGAAATTTATGGTTGAGGACGTGGTCGGAATGTCTGCAAAGTGGTTTATCGTTAATGAAAATTATTTTCTATTGGTCGAATGTGAATGGAACGTTAATGGTATGTTTGTCTACAGAAGATTTTGTATAGCTTTAGCGTGTACATGTCTTGATTTTTCGTCTTCCTCATTCAAATTTTAGACACCGGTCTTGCAGGAGGTATTGAAATTTGAAAACTTTTAATGTGGATGAATTAAGTTCGGAAAAACGCCAGAATGAATTCTGTCAAACCGCGATCGAACTTTGCTCAATCAAAATCTATCTTCAGTACTGAATACCATTGGAAAGTTGTTGTATCGAGAAATTTTATGTTTTTTAATATCAGTACTTATGAACTGGTTCTTAAAAAATGCTGTGTTTCAGTGCTGAATTCATAATACTATAATCAGTACTGCAACAGGACCAGGGTTGCCAGATAATTTGCTACAGAACCCGCCGAGTGAGCTTATGAAATAGCCTAAAACTCGCATGAAGATTTGTAGCCCAAATACCGCGCTCAACTTTGCAATTTTAATAGACCTACTTAACCGTGTTGAACACAATTGCGATTTCGACGATGACCTGTGTTCCAGAATTCGTATATTGTATAATAAATATTTTGGTTAAATATAAGGTTAAAATTATAATTGAAAAATAATTTCGTCTGATTTTCAAGTAAAACATAATTCGATTTCATTTACTACTTGCTCGCTTTTATCGATGAAAATCACTTTAAAAATATGCTTTCGCGTAGACCGTTGTTTATATACTGTATGTGTTGAGTCGAGATATGTCCAGCATATATGCGGTTGTTTGTATAGAACGAGGAAGGTTTATTACATGTGAGAAGTGTCTAAAACACGCGAGAAGTATATAGAGCTCCTTAGAGTTGTTGTTTTTCTCTGGAAACTTTAATATAAATAAGAAGTGCGTTGTTCGGGTGGTCAGAGTGCACATGTAATAATAACTTTAGAGGGACTGAAATTTTTTAAATTTTTTTGAAATTATAATTAATATATTATGCAAAAAATAAAGGAACTCTATGACAGTCATCAATATTGGTAAATCTATTGTCTCTTATATGTTATATTTCTACGGGTGTCTATAACTTCAAAGAAAGTGGTCCATTTGTAGAAAGTCCACAAATAATTAACCGATTGTAAATTAATTTTTCTTTTCTAATACCAGATATATATCGTGTGAACTATTATATTATTTTTCAATATTATGACTGGAGAACCCAATTTTAGTGCAAAAGAATTTGTGAGAAGACGTAGTTTGCAAACGTTGTATTTGAGAGTTTTATTTTTGCAAATTTAACCGAAGAGAAGACTGAAATTTAGTTCTCTATTTTCTCTATTTTTATTTTTTCCTCGTAAATTGGGTCTGCTATAAACTAGCAAAATAACCCTATGTGCGTTTTCCGAATAGCCCAAAAAGCTATAAGTAGCTGTTTAAAATTTGTACCCGCGAATTGAACATTTAAATAGCCCAAATCGTGGGAAACGTGTTTAATACTGAGATGCGGTGTAGGTCACTATGCGACTGATAACCCAAAAAATAACGTTCCAAATAGCCTCCTGTTTAATCTTTAGGTTATCAGTCACATAGTGAGCTACACCGCATTACTCCAGCTCTGTACATCAATACAATTTTGAACTTTTTTTTGCTTTAATTACTCCTGTAGTACTTCTATATATATATACTAAGTTTCAACTTTCTAGCATGCGCTGTTTCTGAGATATGAAAAACCACTCCCACCCCCTTACCTTGCAACCCCTATCAAAGGATAGGGGATACTTCTACAGTGACTCTATATAGTTGTCACTTTTTAGCTTTCTATGCTTTGGGGTTTTCGAGAAATAAAAATCAGAATTATTTTCGTTCCACCCCCTCCCACCGTCACCCCCTTCGACCATCACCATCAACATTTTTTTTCCTGCTAGAAGTTTACTGGGCGTAACTCCTGTAAAACTCCTAAGATCATATCTGGTACGGTTCTTGAGATATAAAAATTAAATTTTTTGAAAAATGGTTATCCCCCAACTTTTGTACTCCACCTCCCCTCTCAAAATTTTTACATTCAGTAGACTCCACTTGTGATCTTATATACAGAAACGAAATTTCATCTTCCTGGTACAATTGGTTCGGAAGATATTGTAATCTAAAGTTTTTCACGCCCCAACCCTACACTCCACTTCCCCTCTTAAAAATTTCAGCTCTTAAGATAACTACAAAGTTTCACACTTCTGAAATCAACGGTTCAGGAGATATGGATTTTAGAATGCTTCAATCCCACAAAAATTTCAATTTAATATCTCAACGGGTTTGTTAGTTATGCGCCTTCAAACGGTTTTGCGTACGGCGGACGGCGTCTACGGCGGACAGCGTCTACGGCGGACAGACGGACATTTTTTTTTGCTGTTTTGGTGTCTACTAATCCCAAAACGTGAAAATTCAAAATTTCAGGGTAGCAAATTTTTTTAAAATTTCAGGTCGATCACAATACTTTATTATTAAAAAATAATATAGTAAAAGTCGGGTTTTTCCGTTTTCCAAAATCTTGGAACTATCTATCAAGAAATGGGTCTAATTTAGCGGTCTAATTTGTTTTTGTTCAAATAAAAAATAGTTTTTTTTAAATCTTTACATTGACGAGCTCCTAAAGTCAGTACTGCACTAAAAATTACAGCTCAAAAAATTAATAAATGCATTACTGAAAACAACTTCTTTACATTAATGAATAAAACAATAAGAAAAATTGTCAAATATTGTACATGATCTACGAACTGGACATTAATACTATGCATTTTTTTTCATTAAGAACATTTTTATATATTCAATGAATGTACAGTCATACTATTAAAAAACACTAATTACAAATTTTGATGGTTGCCTTCATTATATTTATCTTAAGAAGAGAACTTGTTGATCAATATGCGCTTTTCCATAACTTTAATGAACCATTTCTTGGTACTTAAGTTATAGAGACAATGGACATCATTCACAATAAATACTAATACGTAATAATAAAAAAAAACTATGGTAGAGTTTTTTTAAATGAATATAGGAAATAGTCAAAAACGTAATTCATATGCTAAGGGTGGAAGTGGCGTAAGCACTTTTGTCTCACCCCACTTTAACCGCTTCCTAATCTTTGATCCGAAAAATAATAAAGTTTTGATTTTGATTATGTAGATTTTGATTGGACAGATGTACAGTGTGTGCTAGTAATACGATCTTCAGATATGTGTATAATCCTAAGTCCGAATCCTCGAAAACACAAAGTGTTTAGCCATAAAAGATTAGTACAACTTTTGTAGACTTAAGATTGTAGAAATGACTTGAGTTTAGTTATTCACAAAAGTTTCACATGCAATAAAAAATAAAAGTTGAAACAGTAAATTATTTAAAAAAAAACCAGTACTATTTAGGTATCGGGAAATTTATTTGATACACTGCTAAATTTCAGTACAGGTTGAGTACAGACATTCGACTTTAAATCAGTTCCGGTTGATAACAGAATTCAGACGGTATCAGACACATATCCTGGTATGGTTTTAGTGGAACGGCTGGAGTAGAAAGGGAGGAGTCTAAAAGTCTAGGCTCCTGAAAAACAAAACATAATAGATGCGTTTTGATCAGATCATAGTCGGTTAGCGTCGAACCAATCCTGCCCGAGTGATTCATCAAGAGTAGTTATTCTTCTCTCGATGAATAGGTCATGTTTTCAATCGTAGGCAGCGACATGTTATTAATTAGTGTTTTTGTTAAATTTTTGTATAGCAGCATGCACCTAATTATAAACCAACATAGTTTTAGACTTTTTTGTGTATTTACTTTTTCGTTTTTGTCCTCTCGATCCCCCCGTCAAAAGTGCGTTCCTGATCGGACCCTATTAAAAATGCTTCGCAGGAGCTCTCCGTGTTTCACCATTGGAGGGAAGAAGAGTCCGCTCGAATTCCGCTGGAGTGCCGATGTGGGATATGGCATCTGCGAGAAATTACGTTAAAATACTGGTCAATACTCATCTAAACTTAACAGAGTCAGAAGTTAACTTAGTTTCGAAAGGGTGAAGACTGTCGAAATATGATTTACAACCCCTCGACTGATTCCACCATATGCACATTTCTATTATTACATCCATCAAAATAATTCGCGATTAACTTGAAATTAAAAGTAATTGAAAAATTGTTCATACATCGCATTCCCCGCGCGATATTCGCATTACAGAAATTAAATCAACACCCCTCGGGACTATGGCCTTGGTTTCAAAGCGTCGGGGTTGCTTTAAACGCGAATTATTCAATTTTGAACTGTATAATGGGGGGTCGGGACATGAACATATAGAACCCATCCACGAATAATGATAATGATGAGAACGATGCCGTCAAGGAAGTGTAACGACAACGAAAGAAATGTACTCGTATATACACACTGTGATAATCCGTGTCAAATAATGTGGCACAAAATTGAATTTTCATATGGCACCCCATTGAACAAACCCCCACGGGCTACGAGTAAGTGAAGTAAGTAAGCTGCTATACTTCCACTGTCCCTATCCGCTGTTCCTACCAAATGTTTGTACTAAGGCGATGTGTGTCACTCAAATACGCATAATCGGTGTGAGTGGTGTGTTTTAAGCTCTCTTCCTGTATTTTTGCCCAGCAGGGGTGGAATCGGCCTAGCGAAATTCGCTTCACCAACCAACCCACCCCCTTTTCGGTTCGGTTGTCGAAAAACCAAATTTCCACCCTAACGACTGTCTTCACATATCCTCTTTCTGTCTCCGCTCTTTGTAATGTGTATATTCAATTTGGCTACACTCGACACACCAAACGAAACGAGAACAAGTGATCCTTCATAAAAAAAAAAAACGAGACCGGAGAATTATTTTATATCCTGACAAAAAGGGATTGAAGGTATAAACCAGGAAGTGTTAGAAAGGAATCGTCCGGGATAAACAAGTGGCATCTGTCAAATGAACTAAGTGTGAAATTATCCTTACAAGTTATTATTGCTCCGATATGAAGCTTAAGATTTTAGGGTGGGTGCGGGGGGTTAGCGATGTTGGGTGACTTAAGGCGATTCATCCTGCTGAGCGACTTATTAAGGGGTGACTACTCTACAATATGCATGAGGTGATTTAATTCTTTACGTAGAAAAGGGGCAGAAGATTAATTCATTTCATTTTAGTTACGGAAACAATAAAGTGTCGGCTTTTTTATTGACAAATTGTCGAAACGATTGAGGGAACAGGTACCTACAATTTGCAACACTTTCTTTTAAATGTAATTCTGGGTGCGACTCTGATAATTTAGGGTTTCATTCAATATTCGATAAATACTTTAGTTGATTTGAAATTGAACAACATTTTTGATTTTCTAGTAAGAAAATTGTCCATCTAGTGAAAAACGCTGAAAGCAAAACGAGCCTTAACTCCAAGAAAGGACCGATAACAGCCTCCTTAAAACCTACTTCACTTTTCAAAATCAAGTCGACTTCCTATCGAAACACACTCAGGTTGAAATAATTTTGTGTAAACAACACGTAGATGTAAAAATTTGGTAGCATATATCGCAAAATTCGTGAAAACATATTCAATGTAGGGGTTGAATATAAAAAGATACGAAATTGATTTTTTGATACCTTTCAGAACCAAGAAATGTGGCCTATTTTGTCTTCTCTTCCGTAGCTCAATAAAAAATTAAAATCCTGTTTTAAACACGTTCATTACGTCTTCGTAAAAAACTATTTAACCATTTTCGGTTCGGTTGGATATAAAAATATTTTGAAATTAGTTTTTAATCGATTACACTAAAAGCCCACCAGCAATTCGCTGGCTCATCAGACCTAACCCTGCGTCTACACTGACAAATTATCTGGCAATGACAATGGCAATATTGCCATTGAGTTAAATGTAAAATCGCAATGAGTGGGCATTTGATTGCCAGGCAATTTTCATTTGAGCGAGTGAATTCGAAGTGTCAAGTTGTGAAGCAAAGCAATCATAACTTCGATTGATTAATTCAATAGTTTTTTCTTTAGTCCACTTATTTTCACTCATTTTGCCATCAAACCAAAAAAAGTAAGTCTACCTGTTGACAAGCGACGCTAACTTCTGTCCAACGATTCGTTTTCTGGCAATACTATCCTTAAAATTGCCATGGCAATGTTGAGCGCAATATTGCCATATGCGTTTGGTGCGTCTACACTGTCAATTTGTGTATGGCAATAATGCCGTTGCCATTGCCATTGCCAGATAAATTGTCAGTGCAGACGCAGGGTAAGATATATGACAAAATTTGTGAAAACGCATACAAACCCATTACATCACCTTGGGGGTTGAATTTCAAAATATTGTGCAATAAGTTTTTAGGCGATTACATAAAATAAAATCTCATGATATCTCATCAGACACTATAGATTTTGCAAAATTTGTGAAAACATATGCAATACCTCCACACCCTACCCTGGAGGTCGAATTTCGAATAATCGTGAAATCGGTTTCAAGGCGAAAACATATACAACCCTCTTGGGGTCGAATATCCAAAAATTTGGAGATATACATTTAGGCAATTATATAGCAAAACTTAGGAAGTAAAAATCATATCGAATTGAAGTCTATGAAATATGAAAACAAAAACGTATGCAACTTTTTTACACCCCCTTGGGAGTTAAATATCAGAAAATCCTAAAATTGCTTTGTAGTAGGTTATATATATAAAAACTATGCGAAATAAATTTTAATATGATTATAAAACCCCGAGGAAGTAAGAACCAATTCGATGTTGTATCAACCCTAGGAGTTATGACGGAGTTCGTGAATACGTGGTTTACTCTTATATTACATACTTTCTTAGTGGTTGAAATGGAAAAAAATCCATAAAGCAGTTTTTAGGTAATTTTGTAAAAAGCCAGTGGAAGTAAAAAGTTATTCGATATCTAATCAGACATGAGGATTTGGTTAAATTCGTGAAAATGCATTCAACCCCTTTATACCCACTTAGGGATCTAATTTCAACCTAAAAGATATGATGAAATTCGTGAAAATGCTTTCAACCCCTTTATATCCACTTCGGGGTCTAATTTCAACCTAAGAGATATGATGAAATTCGTGAAAAAATATATCCCCCATTTTACTTTATTATTTTCTAATAATAGAGTATTGTGATCGATTTTTAAAAAAAAAAATTTCTTATACTTTTTTTTCACGTTTCATGACTAGTAGAAACGCAAAAAAAATGTCAGTCCGTCTGTCCGCCGTACTCCGTCCGCCGTACGCAAAATCGTTTGAAGGCTCGTAGCCCCCAAACGGTTTGAGATATTAAATTGTTCATAGTTCATATATTTTATTCTTATTATAGTTACATTCCTGATATACAAAATTCATATTCATAGTTTAGAGATTGGGCTGATCTAAAGCCTTTACAACTAAGGTTTGTTTTGGTTGATACACTTGGCAGTAAGATGTTTGATATTATTCGTGAATTAAGGAAAATTAATGTAAAAAAACCCTAAGGATATAATTAACCTAACTTAACCTATCGTATAACTAACTAAATAATAATAAAACGTAATATAATAAAAGAAAAGAAATAAGGAGAAAATAATAATAATAAGGATAATAATAATAATAATAATAATAAACTATGTGAGGCATGCAACCAGTGGATTTGATATATATTGGCATCTGCTGATAAATGTAGATTTAGCTCTATTGGCCATTACTTCAATCATTGAAACTTCCGCATTTTCGTGTAGACGTATTGTAGGGTAATAAAAGGGCTTGTTCAGGATTAGTTTCAAACATTTATTTTGCATAGTTTGCAGTTTTTTCTTTCCGGAGCACCGTATAAAATAATAGGCTGCATTACCATTTTGTATATTAATAATTTGTTTACATTAGATAACTGAGATCTTCTATTAATGAGTGGATACAACGAATGGATACAACTAGAGATTTTGGAGCATGTACTTTCGATGTGTGCGTGGAATGTTAGTTTTTTGTCCAAAATGAGACCTAGATACGAAACTGTGCTGGACCATTCAATTGATTGGCCATGAAAGTTTAAAGGCTGGTTTGGGAGATTTCTTCTATGGCGTTTCCTTGTAAAGAAGATTGATTGGGTCTTGTCAGGGTTAACTTTGATTTTCCATTTGTGGTAATACTCGTAGAGTGCATGTAGTTGTTCTTCAATGTTACAAGTTATGTCCGACCGATTTTCCGAACTTGAGAAAACACTGATATCGTCCGCGAATATTGCCATTTCACAATTGTCGTTCAGGGGTAAATTTGCGGTGTATATATTATAGAGGGTGGGACTGAGACAGGAATAGACTGGGTAGGCCCCTTGAAGTGACTAAATTCTGAGGTGTGCGGGTGTGAGGAGGGAGGAGAAGGAAGCGTTTTAGACTGAAAATTTTGGTTTTTACATCTCAGCAACCGCTAATGATAGGAGGCGAGTCTTGGAATTTATTTAGAGCTTTGATAGTGGACCCTTTCCATAAAAATTGTCAATATGGGTGTGGGAGTGGGGGGAAAAATAATGCGAAATCAACTAGAAAAGTAATGTAATTAAAAAAAAATTTCAAATATACATTGGCGTTCGGAAGAGGGACAAAAACAATGATCAATAAAAATGGAATGCTTATATTTTCACGGGTTTCGTCATATCTATTAGGTCTTTTCAAATATTAAATTCATTTTTATTCCACGGATTCTTCATATAAATACCTAGAAAGTGTTTTCAAGATTTTTTGAAATTCGACCCCTAAGGGGGTGGAATGGGGATTGTATACTTTTTCACGAATTCTGCCATATCCCTCAAGTCTGATCAGATATCGAATATCTTTTCTTTTTCAAGCGCTTGCCTAATAATCGCTTTAAACTTGTTTTTAAGTTTTTCCCTTTTCAGCCTCTAAGGGGGTATAGAAGGGTTGAACAAGTTTTCACGAATTCCGTCATATATTTTTCTTTCTCGTGTTGTCTTCATATTTATCTATTAACACCTTTCAGGATTTTTAGTTATTCAACCCACAAGTGGGTGTAAGGTGGTTGCATATCTGATGACATATCGAAATCATTTTTACTTCCTAAGTTTTCCTTATATAAGCGCCAAAAAGTCAATTTCAGTATTTTTAGATATTCAATTTTAAGGGGTGTAAGGCGGTTGTATGCTTTTCAATGCTACGACATATTTTTCGGTTTGATGAGATATTAAATCGCTTTTCACTTCCACAGACTTTTATATAATCGCCTTCAAACCCATTTATCAATTTTTCGATATTCAACCCCCAAGGGTTTGCATATGTTGTCACAATTTTTGCCATCCCTTAGTTCTGATGAGATATAAAATTGATTATTACGGCATTTGATGTAATGACCTAAAAACCAATTTCACGTTTTTCCAAATTTCAAAAAACAAGGGGGTATGAAGGGTTTGCTTACGTTTTCACAAATTTTACAAGATCCCTCGTGTCTCATGAGATATCAAGTTACTTCTTATGAAATCGTTTAAAAACCTGTTTCACAATTTTTTCGGAATTCAAACCCCAAGTGGAAGTAATCGCTTTGTGTACGTTTTAACAATTCGTCATATCTCTTAATTCTGATAAAGCAGCAGATTCGCTTATACTTCTATGGGCTTTTAGTGTACATAATATACCCAAAATTCGAATAGTCTACACGGGCTTTTCCAATGTTTAATTGGCTAAAAATCTCTATTTTAAATATTTTTTTTTTAAGAACATAACTAACTTTCGAAGAATCCTCATAATTTCAAAACAACTGCTGATATACTCTGGCTTTGACCGCTCCCGAACTTTGACCTGAAAATAATAAAGTTTCGCCCAGACCATTGGCCGATTTTTTACTATGGGCTTGTATATAATGATCTATAAATTTTTAGGATTTTGCGATATTCAACCCCCAAGAGGGTGTGAAATGATGAAATGTACGTTTTTACGAATTCCGACATATCACTTAGGTCTGATGAGGTATCGGATTCTTTTTTACTTTAACTGGCTTTTTATATATTAATATTCAACCCCTAAAGGATTAAGTCGATATTTTATCCCCTAAGTTTATTGAAAATGAAATAAAAAAAACTCCCAACAGTCTTAACTTAAGTCAATATTACCAGAAGGCATTTTGGAACGTTATTCTTTAGGTTGTTGTAACCTACACGCGTTCCGGACTTTTACCGAAAAAATAATAAAATTACACCCAGACTGTTGACAGATTTTTTATTAAGTACCATTAAATTAAATATTTAAGGTTCTAATAATTGCGCTATTTCAGAAGAACAAAGTTGCCTAATTCAAAATCAATTGCTGATAGTGCTTCGTTGAGCCAAGACTGCTGTAGAACCCACTTTTTCCAATGTAGAAGTCAACCATGCTACGTAATCCAGACGGGCATATAAACAAAATTTTAATCAAAATGAAAAGTGAAGAACATTTTTAAAATTCTACTCAATTATGCATCATATATAGAACCATTGAACGGCATTTTCATTTAAATTTAATTAAAATCTCAAATCGAAACGAATCTTCTCTAACTGCTTCCATAAAAACCATCTATAACATTTACGTATAGGATACGAAATGAATTTCGATGTTAATTTTAAGCGAATATTCAATGAAATTAGAAAATCAAATTGTCACATTTCGCATTCTAGACAGGTATCGTATCCCCTATATTGTGTCTATATCGGGCTGAATGTGTTCCTCTACAAAACAAAATTCTCCATAATAAACACAAATAGAACGAAAACAAGGGAAATATTGAATACAATTGATGGATACGTGCCTAACACCACCCGCTGTTCGAGATCCAATAAATCTCAGTAAAACCCAATATTCACCCTGTCGTATCTTCGATTATACACCATCAACGAGTACATAACATTCAGGGGCTTTAGTATAAACTTCAACCCCGACTACGTACAAGTTGAGCTTGATATTGCCCAGGATTCGGTATCCTAGAATTCGAAGCGGTGGATCCTCCAGAACATCCAGGACATCTGAACGTAACGAATCATCGTGTATAGCGTTTGATACCATAAGACAAGCCCGGGAAACGCTTTGGATCTCTCATCCATCCGATATAAGCGCAATAAAATTTTCATTAAAATTGACAAACAACATAAATTGCTAAAATCCCTTAAATTGCTTTGGAAACAAATTAAACTCGCCCCTTCCCTTTCGAAATTGATGGTGGCATACGAAAGCGACACAACGGCCCCTCGCCCCAAACTCCTCAGGGTGGTGAACTATGGAATAAGGCAAGAAAAAAAAATTCGATAAAGAAAGAGCAAGATTTTATGCTCCCCATATTTTTCTTAACACACCAAGAGGGTGTACAGGATGTTATGGGTGTTCCTTGTAAGTTTTTACTGTAGTTGTTTATCGAATTCGGGTTTTTTTTTCGTTGCTTACATAGCCGCGATTGGTTCATGGCATCATAGCCTGCAATAAACATTGTTTTTTTTCCGAACGATGGATGCTAGCCTCTAGTCGGTATATTCCACCCCACCGCATCTATTCGGTATTCATAAAGAATCGTCAGAAAGTACTAAAAATGCGAATAAAATGAAAGAAAGCGTTCTGAAAATTGCACCTTTTCCATTGTCCTTTAAACCTGGTCGTCCAGGAACATCCCCTTCACGGAATGATCTAAAAACGGGCAACACCACACCGGTAAGGACTTTTTATGCTCGGTGCGGATAGACTAGTAGTTAAATAGAAAAGGGGTTGAGGATTGGGTGGAAGTTCGTCCTTGCCCAAAAATGGTGGATGAATTTAAATATCAATATTTTTTTTTTTTGGACTGCAGACGGAATATAAAGTGCCGATTTGTCTTTTGCGACACGGATTTAATTTTCCACCCTTGCCTCTCTTGCCTGGAGAAGAAAATACTCCCACCAGTAGAATTTTTTTCGATGTACAGAAAGGCTTAATTGCCGGGACCAGGGGAGTAAGGGATTGTTATTCATTCTTGGCTAATGTTTTGCATCTTCTTTTGTATTTTTCTTGTTACTTTAGTTAGTCCCCCGAACTTCATTCTTAATTATCATTTTCAGTTTTCCTTTTGCTTCAAAAGGGTGAATTTTTAATCGCTAAGAAGAAAATGCTTTTACGAAACGTCCATAAAATTCTCTTCGCCAACGATGGGTTGCAGTTCGGTGTTTTTTTTAGCTAATTTCGATTGTTTCTTTTATGTTAAAAGTCTTGGGATTTTTTCGGTCTTGATTAAGAAGGCTGTCGAGAACTGCATCAGATAAAAAATTGTATCTAAAATTTAGCATATTATAATCACTGCTCTTAAAATATTCCAAAATTACGCCATTAATGTACAAAACCAGCCCTCTTTTTTTGCTAATTATGATCCCATTAACAATATAAACGAACAGAAGTTCTTTGCGTAGATTCAAACCCCAACCAAATCTCTGGCCACTTTGACCGTACTTCTTTGTAGCGTATACCAAAATGAGTCTTATCCCCTAGAAATGTAAGCAATTGTTTCTACATCCCTGAGCTTGAAGAGGCTTCCCAATCCAGATATAACAGCTTCACCTACCTTAGGACGAGTCTAGGTAAAGTGGGAAGGTGGAATTGTGTACAACGGGCAAACGCTCCCTTCCAAATGGAATATAATCGTAAACATTTCGTAACCACATTCCAGACCACTTCCTACAGCTAAAAGTGTCCAATTTATCCCTTACGGTCATGAACTCACTGAATTATAATTTGTCCACTTACGAGGACGAATTATAAACTGAAAATGAGCATTTTTGAAAGCGAAAAATTTTATAAGGGTTGAAATTTTCTGATTTAATTGAAATTTTCGAAGATCATCTAATCCTTCAATCGATTCAACGAATACATTTTGATCGAACTCTAAATTTTATTTTATTTTTTTGATACATTATTATATCATTCTATTACTTCAATAATAAAATTTTGTGATCCACTTTAAAAATATGTTTCCTTTCTATTTTGTACTTCTACGTTTTAGGATAAATAGACCTTAAAAATACAACAACAAATTCAGTCTGTCTGTCCGCCGTATGGTGAGCGCGTTTTAAGTGTCTAAGGTCACAAAACCTTTGAGCTATTAAGTTCAAATTTTTTTGTGGGTAGATTGGGTGGAATTGAAGGGTTGTTGTAGGCATATTAGCAGAGAATACAATTTAGAGATGGGTCGTTCACGAGTGAACTGTTCCAAAAGAACACTTTATTGAAGTGAGTGAGTGAAGTAACTCCCTCATTTTGGTGAACTGCAGTTCCATTCGACACGCTCCCCGTCAACTAATTTTTGTCCGCTGAGATGAATTTTTGAGCACCATATTTAACGCTGAAAGCACTAAATTGGCATCACTGATTATAAACAGTACTGTTGTCTTCAATGTAATTATGTATGGCATACGTGACGCGGTGCGAAGAATACCACGACATTATATTTTCCATAATGAGAAAAAAGAAAGCAAATGTAAATATTCATGTATACACCGATCTTCTTCCTATTTCCCAACCCACAAGCCCAACTACTTCCTGCCTGACTATAGACCGGCTGGAAAAAAGCCCTACGAATCACACACACACAGCACCGGTGGCTACTAAATAACTGTTAGAAGATATAGATTTTGTGAACACTTCAATTGAAGTGACTAGTGACTACGGAACGAAGATTTCCATAGTTCCAAGATAGAGTGAGTGAACACTTCAATTGAAGTGACTAGTGACTAGTGAACGATGGAACGAAGAGTTCAATGGAAGTACTTCACTGAACTCGTTCCGTAAAGTGAGTGACTCGGAGTGAAGTACTTCACTGAAAGGAACTGCTTTGCCCATCTGCAATACATTTTTCAGGTAAGGTATAATAATCAACATTTTTTGTCTAGTACTCGGCCCGCGATATTTAAGCAAAAAATTTACGATTACGAATGCTTGAAAGAGAAATAGAATTGACAGTTTAATATTCGACTTACATTGACTTCTATAAAAGATTTCATTATTTCTTAATGAATAGAAAAAAGCATAGCCCTACGTATATTTCATTGATTCAACGAACAATTCCATTAAATTATTATATGAAATATAAAATAAGTGTGTCTCACTACTTTGAACGGGAGCCCTTTATATAGCCTGATTTTTGGATAAGAAAATTATTATGTACTTCGGATTCCACATTTCTATTTTTACAGAAGGTAAAGACATATTTTCTTAATTATTCATAAGTTTAAAAATTAATGAAATAATTCACGGACAATGCAAATAAAAAAAATCTGCCAATGGTCTGGGCGAAACTTTATTATTTTTCGGGTCAAAGTTCGGGAGCGGTCAAAGTCGGAGTGTATCATGAGTTGCTTCGAGATTATTAGATTTCTTGGAAAATTATTTTTGCTCTTAATATAAAAATATTTAAAATAGAGATTTTTAGCCGATTAAACATTGAAAAAGCCCGTGTAGACAATTCGAATTTCGGTATATTATGTACACTAAAAGCCCATAGAAGTAAAACGAACGAATTTGCTGCCTTATCAGACTTAAGAGATATGACGAATTGTTAAAACGTATACCCATTACTTCCACTTGGGGTTTGAATTTCGAAAAAATTGTGAAACAGGTTTTTAGACGATTTCATAAGAAGCAACTTGATATCTCATGAGATATGACGGATTTTGAAAAATTTGTGAAAACGTAAGCAAACCGTTCACACCCCCTTGGTTCTGGAAATTCGAAAAATCGTGAATTGGTTGGCCGTAATAATCAATTTTATATCTCATCAGAACTTAGGAATGGCAAAAATTGTGAAAACATGTACAAACCCTTGTGGGTTGAATATCCAAAAATTGAGAAATGGGTTTGTAGGCGATTATATAAAAAGTCTGTGGAAATGAAAAGCGATCTAATAGCTCATCGAACTTAAGAAATATGTCGAAACTTTGAAAAGCATACAACCCCCTTACACCCATGAGGATTGAATATCTAAAATACTAAAATTGACTTTTTGGCTTTTTTATATAGGAAACCTTAGGAAGTAAAAATTAATTCGATATATCACCAGATATGCAACCTCCTTACACCCACTTGAGGGTTGAATATCCAAAAATCCTGAAAGGAGTTAATAAATAAATATGAAGACAGCACGAGAAAGTAGGATACAATTCAATTTCTTATCACTTCTAAAAGAAATGACGGAACTCGTGAAAACGTGTTCAACCCGTTTATACCCTCTTAGGGGCTGAAAAAGGAAAAAACCTAAAAACAAGTTTTAGGCGATTATTACGCAAGCACGTGAAACTGAAAATATATTCGATATCTGATAAGACGTGGGGATATAGTAGAATTCGTGAAAAAGTTTACAACCACCTTCGCACCTCCTTAGGGGTCGAATTTAAAAAAACCCTGAAAACACTTTCTAGGTATTTATATGAAGAAGTCGTACAATAAAAATGAATTCAATATTTGGGAAGACCTAATAGATATGACGAAAATCGTGAAAATATATGCATTCCATTTTCACTGATCATTTATTTTGCCCCCCCTCTGAACGCCAATAGAAATTTGAAATTTTTTTTTATTTAAATTAGTTTTCTAGTTAATTTACATAAACGTACTGAGTTTCAACTTTGTAGCATAAGCCGTTCTATAGATAGGAAAAACACCCCCCACCCCTGTACCATACTACCCCTATAAAAAATTATATTTTTCCAAGATGCTACTAATATAGCTCTATCCAAATACCAAGTTTCAGCTTTATATCACTATAGGTTGTCGAGATATTAAAATCGGTACTTTTTCCTTTTCACCCTCCCCAACCCTCCCCCACCCTCACCCTCTAGACCCACACCTCCTAAATTTTGTTTTCCGCTAGGGGTCTATTAGGCCTACTTTTGGTAAAAATTTTAAGCATCTATCTTACACGGTTCTTGAGATATGAGACGTGATTTTTTTGAAAAATTCTTATCCCCTCCACTTTCATGCTCCACCGCCCCCTTAAAAAATTTGGCTTTCAGCTAACTTCATTTGTCAACTTTTATACACAAACCAAATTTTATTTATCTAGTATAATTAGTTCATGAGATATCGTATTCTAAAGTTTTTCACCCCCCACCCCCGTACGTCAATGCCCCCACTCAAATTTTTGTTTCCGATCTTTTTTCCTAGTATACCTACAGATATTCATTAAGTTTCAATTTTATGACATTAACCGTTTAGGAGATATGGATTTTAGAATGTGTCGATCTCACCTTTTTTGCATTTCGGACGCATTATTTTTTCCCCCACTCCCGAACCCCTTCACCTATATCGGCAATTTTTTTGCAAATGGGTCCACTACCGAAGCTCTATATAAATTTAAAATTTCAGCCTCCTAGCATAAGCGGTTGCTGAGATCTAGAAACCAAAATTTTCCGTCTAAAACACTTCCCCCTCCTCCCCCCTTACACCTCCATCCCTCCAAATTTGGCCACTTCAGGGAGCCTACCCACTCTATCCAGGAAAAAAAATTGAACTAAATAGCTTGTAGGGTTTGGGTGCTACGAGCCTTCAAACAATTTTGCGTACACCGGTAGACGTACGGCGTACGGCGTACGGCGGACAGACGGACTGAAATTTTTTTTTGCTTTTTTCGTGTCTACTCGTCATGAAACGTGAAAAAAAAAATTTTGAGGGTAGCAAATTTTTTTTTTTTAAAAATCGATAACAATACTGTATTATTGAAATAATAAAGTAAAATACATAGACAATTCAAATAAAATTAATTTATAAAACAAATAAAATACGTAAACTTATGAACAATATTCATTGATTCAATGCAACGAAGTACGTTAACTCATAAACAACGTTCATTAACTAAACGAACGGAATACGTCAACTTATGAATAACATTTATTGACTCAATGCACGGAGTATATCAACACATAAAAGAATTAGTGAGTTAATTAAAAAAATTCATTGAATCAATCAACCATTTCATCAAATTTTGAAAAAAAGTATATAGGTAATGAAAGAATAAATTGAATTTTTGAATAAATTCATCAAAGTTAAAGAGACCAGACGAAATAATCACATCGCGTTCAGTTCGTATTGATACCAACTCTTGTAGTGAAAGTTAAGTAATTTAAAATGACAAAACTTGACAACAGCAAAAAAAAGAAAAAGAAAAAACGAAGATACGAGAAAGTAAATAATAAATTTTGATATTATACGGAGGGCGGTTGATAAGTCCGCGGCCTAAGACATTAAATGAAAGAAAAGTAAGTGTATTTAATTTTTATTTTTCAACATAGTCTCTCTCGAGTAAAATACGTTTTACACATCTGGCGTAAAACGCTTTTAATCCGAACAAAAAATATTTTTTTCTTTGCCCTCAAAATGGTCTTCTACAGCCGCTTTCATTTCATTGTCATCGGTAAATATACGACCTCGTACCTCCTTTTTTAAATTGGAAAAAAGGAAATAGTCGCTGGGAGCCCAGGTCTGGACTGTAGGGTGGGTGGTCAATTTCCGTGAAGTCCGTGTCCTTCAGTGCCGGCTTCGAAACTCGCCGTTCTCTGTCGAACAGCGTTAGCATTTTTGGTACTGAACGCGCACTTAATTTTCTCATATTCAAATGTTTGTGCATAATTTTTACAACCCGTTCTTTACTAATCTGTAACTCTTCTGCTACCTGCCACAATTTTATTCTTCGATCGGCCAGTACTAATTTCTCAACTTTTTTGACATTTTCCTCGGTCACTACCGTCACTGGACGCCGCAGGCTTCACAACTCTCTCATCCTTGTCCAAATAAATGAGCCCATTTTTTGGCCATGGTATACGAAGGCGCAGATTCCTTAAGAACTCTTCAAAAATTTCTTTCGGTGTATTTCCTTTTTTTACGAAGTACTTTATCATGGCGCGATGTTCAAAATTGGTGGAATACGGCGAATCGGCTGACATGATCATGTTTCTCCTTCAACAGCTAATTTAGTAATGAACTTATTATCGAAATAGGGTTATATTTATACTAACAAGGGGTGTCACAATTAGTTCTAATGTAAGTGAAATAATGAGTCATCGATAAGTACTTCAGGCCGCGGACTTATCAACCGCCCCTGGTATGTATGTATAAAGTGTAAAATTGTTTTTTTTTCTGAATATGTTTTTAGAACAACTATAATTCCCACCTGTTTAGGTGAATGTATCCCTTGAATCATTTTCATCGTTTAAACAATATTTCTATTATATTTTTTATATATAAAATTAATATTGGCAAAATGAGCAAAATTTTATACCATTGATTTTGCACAAACCTACCTAGAAATATAACAAATATTAATTTTATTTTATTTTTAAATAGAATAAGAAATATTTGTTTATATAGGTACTCAACTTTTTTATTGAGATGGATCTTTTCTCCCTGCGACACGGTACAAAAATTATTTTTGAAGATTTGTTAAAGAAGTGGCGGGAGTTCATTGGATGTCCATTTTCTGTTCAGAATATTGCGTCGTCGATAATTGGCGAAATTTACAAATTAACAATACATTTTTCTTTAGTGGTAACCGTTTAAAAAAATTTTGGTTTATAACTTTTTAAGCCAAAAAAAAAATAACTATAATTTTTAAAGGATTTTTTTTAACAATAGGGGAAAGTATAATAGACTTTATTTACGTATATTTTAATGGCGTGTAGTTTCGGTAGATGTCGTTTTTAAAAAATTTCAGTTATTTTATTTACTTTCTCTGCACATCAACTTATGAACAAAGCTCATTGAATCAATAATCGAAATACATAAACTAATGAACAAATTCTTTGATTTGATGTGCAGAGTATGACAAATTGTAAACAAAATCAAGGAAAAGAATTCGTAAATTTACGAACATAGTTCATTGAATAAATAAAAAATTCATCGTCAAACGAACTAAGTGAATAATTAAAGAATGGAGATTCACTGACTTAATGAACATCGATTGAAAATTTATGAAAGAGTTCACTGATTTAAAGATTTTTTTTATTAAATTCATGTACCGATTTCGTTCTATGCATGTTTTTTTTGGATTTTATTTATTTATTATGTGTTTTATGGTCAAATAATTTAAGCAGACTAAACGCAGAAGTTTCATTTTCAAAGCAAAAGTTTTTTTTCGCTGTTTCTCAGATGTTGGACACCATTCCCTCATTTTTGATTGGATTTTAATTTTGTTTGGTTTTCAGGCATCTGTAGAGCTCTTCTTTCATTTGCGCCGCCATTTGCGGAAATCGAAAAAATTGTCTTTGTTTTCTTTAAAAAGAAAGTTTTCGGGAATTTATTTCAAAACCCCCCGATTTTGACGTGTCATACCTTAAATTAAAGGTGCTGAAGCCCATATTTTCATATTTTAAATCCGGAAACAGATTTTAAAAAAAAACTTAAATTTGCGGCCAGGAGAGTAAAAAGAAGAGTCGCAGAAACAGAAACAAAAAACAAAGTGCTCTTTACATTTCTCTACGTTTAAATGCAGATAGCTTTAATGATTTAAATGATAATTTACAATCTAGAAGTAATTTAAGTAATTAATACTTTCAGATATAAATGGAACCGTAATTTGTTAGCAATTCTACCTGGCAAAAACCGAAATAATCAAATGCCTCCAACGCAGCCCTTAATTTCCTCAGTCATATTAAACTTGTATAATGTACATAATTTCAATTTTATCTCCAAAACGAATGGATTTCGAAATCATTATACGCATATAATATGAGCTCAGCACCAAGGACTCAATTAATTCAAATCCCGTTTTAATTACGAAACTCAAATAAGTCAGTTAACCCCGAAAAGCTCTCCCTTTCTGGCACACCCCCATTCCTAGAGAACTCCATGACTTCCGCATTACTCCAGCAAAAAACCCAACTGGAGACATTATGCACGAAGAGTTATTAATGAATCCAAGGAAGTGCTACGAGTTTTATATATAAGTACATCTTTCGGGCTCATCCAAAACGGCAACCATTTTCATAAAGAAGTGTCGTACGAAAAGCCACACGCAGATATGACGACTAACTAAAAGGCAAAGTCATGATAACTTCGAGTAAAAGGGTTTTAGGATTCCGAATAAAAGGGTTTATATCACTCCCCTTATCTGCAGCCACCCTTAAACACTCACATCTCTGCATAGGTAGCACACTGGCAAACTAACAAACAAGCAAGACGCGAAATTAAAATGAAAGAAAGTCAACATCCTTGCGACATCTTCATCGTCATCTTCATCAAGTCTGGCTGATCGTGAAAGTATGTGTGCGTAGAAAATTACAATTTTCACATTAAGGACATAATTTTATCTAGGGACTCCCTTTTCGGGATTGTACTCTGACGAAGAAAACTACCCCAAATAATAGCGAAGTATGGGGGTTTGGGGCGGCATAATGTTAAAAAGGAGCACGTAGAAGAATGGCAGTAAAGGCAACCCATCTATCCGCCATTTTCATCTCATAATTATATAATCTTACGAACCCATTCCTGAGAAGTTTATCTTATTTCGAGTTTATAGTTGGTTATGAAATTTTGTGCTTATCTTCGTTCACGTTTACGGTGTGAAATGTAAGGAATTTTAGCTAGGGGTTTTTGAATGACATGTTCTCTTAAATAAAACAATTGTTAATATGAACAATGTGTTTTTGAATGACACTGTAATGGGTAATGAACAAATGAACAAAAAGAAACTGTTTCAATTTGCAGTATGCACTTACCTATTTCATTTTTCTTAGAGCACAAATAATTAGCCATTAATTCTGGATGAGGTGCAGTGGCTGAACAAAATAAAGAAATACAATCTAAGCGTTAACGCTTGCAATACATTTTTGGGTCATAGTCCGGGACGTGGTCAAAGTCGAATTATAACATCGGTTGTTTCGAGAAAAGGATGTTGTTTGGAAAGTTAATTTTGTCACCAGAATAGCTCTAACTTTCAACATTTTTCGGCGGATCTTTATACGAACGTTGAAATAAGGAACTGCCCGTAGAAGTAAAAATATCTAAAAATCCTGAAATCGATTTTTAAGGCCACGACACAATAAAAGCAGAGAGCAGTGGCAGAATCAGATTTTTTTTAGAAAGCACAGGATCATATGGCGCCTGTTTAAATGAAAGCAGCGGCAGAAGCAGAGACGAAAACAGTACTGCTTTTTCGTTCTAAATTCTAAAATTCTGCTTCTGCTTCAGTACTGTCAACGTAAATCCCTTAAGGGGGAACATTCGAGTAGACTTTTTTTTATCAAACATTTTTTTTCCTCATCTTAAAGTTTGTAGTCTTATGAACATTGTGTGTAAATTTAATATTGAAATTCCAAAAAATGTGAAAGTTATGAGCAATTAACCGAAATGGACCCCTCGTGAATTCTCTATATAGAGCGTCTTTCAAACGCGATTATCTCGAAACATACTTTTCAAAGACGGTCCCCAAAATCTTTGGAAAACGGCTTGACCGATTGCTCCAAAATTTCACACAATATTTTTGGATAGGTTTCCTACTTCGCTACGTAGCATTTTTATACTCTAGATGAAATCATATAGAGTATTATAAGTTTAATCCAGCCGAAAAGTTTGTAACGCATAGAACCAAGCCTCGTACGAAAAAAAGTTATATATTATTTTTTGTTTATTTGTGGCCAAAAACCTCAAATCCGCCTGACGTCCGTCCGTCCGTCCGTCCGTCCGTCCGTCCGTCCGTCCGTCCGTCCGTCCGTCCGTCCGTCTGTCCGTGAACACGATAACTCAAGAACGCCTTCACCTAGGATCTTGAAATTTTGAATCTGGATGTTTGGTTGAATTTGTAAGGCTAAGTTCGTTAACGGGCAAAATCGTCCTACTCCTTCGGGTAGCTGCCATACAAAATGTCCTTAAAACACGTGTTCAAGAATATTGGTCGATAACTTCAGAAGGGTTTTAGCTACGACTTTGAAATTTTGTATCTATTATTTTTCTAATAGTTGGAGATAAATATATGAATATGAAGAAAATCCTGTTAGTCCTTCGTGTAGCTGCCATACAAATATCCTGTCAAAATGTATTCACTTAATTTACGAAACTCATTATAACTCAAGTAATCTTTTAGCTATCAATTCGGAATTTTATACAAGTTATTTTTGAGTGAAAAGAAAGTTTGAGTTTACTATTCAGCGAAATCCTTTTACTCCTTCTGGTAGCTGCCATACAAAATATCCTTAAAACACGTGTTCATGAATATTGGCCGATAACTTCAGAAGGGTTTAAGCTACGACTTTGAAATTTTGTATGTGTTAATTTTCCAATAGTTAGAGCTAAATGTATGAATGTGAAGAAAATCCTATTAGTCCTTCGTGTAGCTGCCATACAAATATCCTGTCAAAACGTCTTCACTTAATTTACGGAACTTACTATAACTCAAGTAATCTTTTAGCTATGAATTGGAAATTTTGTACAAATTAGTTTTGAGTAAAAACAAGGTTCGAGTTTACTAATCAGCGAAATCCTTTTACTCCTTCTGGTAGCTGCCATACAAAATGTCCTTAAAACACGTGTTCAACAATATTTTTCGATAACTTTTGAACGCTTCAAGCCACGAATTTCAAATTTTGTACACGTTCATTTTTAAATGGTTCCAAGGAAAAGGATAAATATGTAAGTAATCGAGTGAGTCCTTCCTGCACCTCCCATGTGAAAGTCCTTCAAAAAGGACATTTTTTTTTTATGACTTACCCAGTTCAAGATATGAAATTAAACACTGAATATTGTCTTTTAGTTTTGAGTAGCAATCTAATGGCAGTCCTTAATAAAGGACATACAACATGCATACACGTAATTCTACTTTATCCCCAACTACAATATAAATCGGAGTTCAGTATTCATCTAGAGTATTATACGATTGGCTTGCAGCCGATCGTGACTGCAGTATGTTTTTTTTTACTTATTTACTTTTTTTTATCAAGCCAGACAGGTTGATAATTGAGGTTAAAAACTGAAAATAAAGTTCAATCGGCCGCCATTTTGTGAAAATTGTTTTTTTTTCAAAAAACCCTATAAGAGCATCATACTTTACATTTTCAGAATCTTTTTGAAATTTTTGTTTTGGATCAACCAACTGCATGTAATCTTGGGAACCGCAGACCGTGGGAGCGACGGACATTCATTACGCCGACCATGACAGCAGCGCCCCAAGTTGATATATATTTATAAACAAAAATTATTAGCGTACCTTAACATATATACTTTCGAATAAAACCAACCTGGATAAAATCGAGTAAATAGTTTTTGAGATAATAATTTCTAAAATTCACCTGTTTTTCTGCTTTCAACTCGGATGTTCACCCTTAAGGGCTCATATACTCCTTAAATTTACAAAAAATTTATTTTTTTTTACAGATTTTTATTTTTTATACTTTTAAGAATTAAAAAAAAATTAGAATTAAGAAAATTCCACTCCATTACAAAGTTATAGCATAAATGTGACTAGACATCAGTTTGGAGCGGTTTCCTGGATAATTACCGCTCCACTCTCAACAGCAGCGTTTAGCATTTATTTTATCGCAAAAGCTGGGTTTCATAGAAAACAAGGTTATTAATAGGACCATCTGTGAAAAACACGAAGATATAAGAGGAGGAAGGTGTACAGTACGAAGCTGGAATGGGAGACTAGTCGTAAGTTCACAATGTACCTACCAAAAACTTTAAACGCATTTTTCTCGAAACTATGTTTTTAGACATGGTCGGCACGATAACTCAGTCAATTTTCAATATTTTTCAACTTTTTTTTTTCTAAATTTTGATAACTATTTTCTCTATAGTCTGACGAGAGGTTTTTTTTAATTTTTTGCTTCGAAATTTTTTTATAAATTATTAAACGCAAATTTTTTTTCAAAAACTGATTACTAAAGTTTGAAATACTGTAACTTATTTATGTTTGAAAAAAAAAAAAAAATTCCCTCCGTCAGACTATAACTACTACATTATTTTACAAGATTCTTTTTTATTTTTGCAAATTGAATTATTTTTGGTGAAGTTATGATGCCGACCAGGAAGCGCCATGGTTTTCATCAGTAGTCCATTTATACCCGTAAAAAACAATGTTAATATTAAAAAAAAAAAAAAAAATTTCTATAGTTGAATAGTTTATAAGATATGTGAACTCAACAATTAAATTTTTTTTTCACCATATAACCTTTATAATAATTTTTCAAATTTACTTTGTTTTCAGCGCGTGCAGGGGTATGTGAGCCCT
Organism: Beris morrisii; assembly: GCA_951812415.1. Lineage (NCBI taxonomy): Eukaryota > Metazoa > Arthropoda > Insecta > Diptera > Stratiomyidae > Beris > Beris morrisii. The sequence goes on from OX638311.1 coordinate 27,177,379, forward strand.
TAAGAACAGTTAGCATGGACACATTATTCCGTGCTTCTACAGTTGGTGGTAGTTAGCATGGACACATTCTTCTCTGCTTCTGCTTTTATTTGAATTCATTAAGCAGAGCAAAAAGCAGTACTGACGACACTGCTGTTTCTGTCGCTTTTTTCTGCTTTCACGGCCTTTAGTCGATTATACATGTGAAAGCCTGTGTGGACATCTAGAATTTCATCATATCTTCGTGTAAACGTACAGCTAAGAGCCTAGCAGCCTAGACAAGGACTAAAATTTTGATAGGGGGTGTGGAGACATCCTAAAGTTCTCAGTATCGGGAAGACGGTGCGGTCGTTGGGGTGAGGAGAGTTGGTACGCATACGGAGGTTGGGCAAAAAAATTGTCGTGAAAATGGTTTTTCTACATTTAAACGAATTTCGTAATATCTTTTAGGTCTGTCGAGGTATCGAAATAATTTTACTTCAGCGTACTATTATAAGCACCTGGAATCCATTTCAAAAATGTTTTTAAAATCAGCTCCTAAGAGGCATATAGGGGGGTTGTGTACATTTTCACGAATTCCGACATATTTTTGGTCTAATGTGATATCGAATTCGCTTTGACTTCTCAGGGGCTTAAGTATAATCGCCAAAAAATCATTTGAAGCATTTTTGATATTCAGTCCCCAACGAGGTGTAAAGGGGGTTGTGTCTGATGAAATATTTTCAATATCTTGCGATATTCAACTCCTAAGTGGGTGTAAATGAATGAGTTCGTCTTTACGAATTCCGACATATCTCTTAGGTCTGATGAGATATCGAATTCTTCTTTTACTTTTTCATATAATCACCTAAAAATCGGATTCAGAATTGTTTTGATATCAACCAAAACAACAATGCTGTTATCCCTTATGTTTTTATTAAAATTGAAGAAAAAAAAACAGTCTTTGCGCAATTTTATTATTGATTTGAGTGGAAGTTCGGAACGCCCTTAATGGTGAAATGCGGTATAGGTTACAATGAGACTGACAACCTAGAGAATTACCAGGTGGAAGAAAGGTTAGTTGTTTAGATTGTCAATTGCATAGTACCCTACACTCCATCTCTGCATCAAGCGCGTCTCGGACTTTTCCCCAAAAAATAATAAAGTTGAATGTTGGCAAATTTTTTTTTTTAAAAGTCGAGTACAATACTAAGAAAAATACTTTATTATTAAAAAATAATAAAGTAAAATAGCTTCTCTAATTACGGATTTTTTCCTGAAATATAATTGGATTGCGCCTAGAGCAAGATAAATTTTTAATAGCTCGAAAACGACTTAAGCAACAATTTAAATTCCATAAAAATAATAAAATTGTTTGATGTGATAATGTTGTATGAGAGAAGCAGTAAAAATGTAGATATTTCGAACGGCTAGTCCTGAAAACTTTAAATTTTGGATGTGGACAAACGGAAGAGAAATTTTGGAAAAATGGAAATTTTGCAGGATGCAATGATAGAACAAATGTTAGTACTTCCGACACTTAACACTCTGATAAAAGTGACCCTATCTTGTAGAGGAGAACTTTGCTACTCAAAACTAGACGTCATACAGAAAGTGAAAATACGACTGGTCACTTGAGATGAAAAATTCAGCTAGGAAGAATAAGGAGTTTGAGGTTTGATATCAATCAACACAATGTTTAATGGCGATACGAAATAAATCGAAATGATTCTGCTACAGACGTCCGGTCCAATTCAATCACTAAATAATTTCGTTCCGGAAAAGGAGCAGTCGTATACGTACGTCTATTCACCTGGTATCTAACTCATTTCCAATTTTGTAATTTTCTCAAACTCCTTCTCGCCTCAAAAAACCCTTTTTCTCGCATGCGATATATCTTCGAAAATTGATTTTAAATAATTCATCCGAAAGTATATCCTTTAGGGTTATCCTTCACAATTTTCATTCACTTCTCATAAATTGTTCATGCAAGTGCACCGTTCTCGATCGCCACATTTCCTATAATGCGAGTAAACCGGCCAATAGGAAACTATTAGACCATTGCCGAAATCAAAAACCCCTACGAAAAGGATACGTACCGTTCCGTAAGCCCGTAAGTCCGGAGATATCCTGAAGTAAAGTTGAATTTCACCCAAAAGCAACCCTGCCATCATTCAGTTGCATGTGAGATTGGTGCCACTATTGTTGTTTTGGTCGATAGACAGTTACATACGTAATGTTGAAGGTATCCTTTTGGCCGCACGATATATCATTCCAAAAATTGTATATTCTAGCTTATAGTAGTCGTAAGCTTGACCGTTTGCTGTTGTTATTGGCTTCTGGCTGTTTATATCGTTACGGGTGGCATACAGAAATCGTTTCACCCTTTTCGTTCGGTCGGTATCCTTCCAAGTTTTGGCCATCTCCCCATCCGAAAATCCTTCTACTCTGACTCAATTACGTATTCAATATATGAATTTTGTAGAGCAATGGACATGCTGAGATTACAGAGAATAATATATGAAAGTCCGAACTAGGAATTTCAATAGGAAACCCATTCATAGGTAGGTAGAGCGGAAGGAAGGTATTGCTATCATGGACGCAACCATTCCTGCTCCCCATCAAATAGAAAATGTTGTTCCCGGCGAATTGGAATGGGACACGTTTGAATTTCTTTACATAACAAACGGATAGTAGCCCGTCCTTTGGACTTAAGGGTACCCACCCTTGCTATGTATGCCAGATGTGTGTAGACAGGATATGCTTCTGTATCAAATATTCATTGGCAAATGCTCTTTTATTGAATGCATAAGTTAACCTTATGCTGTAGTTTTGACTAGGAAATCAGAGGATACAAAGTTTACTTATTGCCTAGGTCCTTATTTCATGTCATGTCTCATGCTATCGTGACAGGATACCGAAACCGAAAAGAAGTGGGTACCGAAAATAAAAGTGACCATCGATAATATCAAAAATTTACTAGATTCCTTTTTTCGTGTTTTTTCAACATTAAGTACAACTTTGTGTTTGCGATGCGTTGCCTTCGGTCAGGAAAATTCATTTGTAATTTTGCTGTATTACACGAATTTGTCATGGGGTCAGACAGATCCTTGCTGCTTTTATTAACCCCCGCCCCTTTTGAGAGAATTGAATGATAGATACAGAAAAATACGGCAACTATTCGCATCCCCTATCCAAAGAAATTGTGTTTTTTTTGCTGTTTTTTTACAAGAATTTTAAGTAACCCATGGGACACCATTAAAGTTATCTCGTTCTATTCTTCCTTTACGTGTGTGTTTTTTTTTGTTGGACGTGTAACAAACATCGAATCGGTAAGAGTTTTCCTTTCAATTTTGAGGACAACATTTCAACTTTTCCATTTGTTTGGGGGCAATTCTTTTTTTTTTGTGCCCGGAACATATACAACTTGTGTTAATGGCATCTTTTGGACACAGTCGTATCCTTTTGCTGGACCTTACCGTTTCGTGAATGTTCTTAAGGTGACCTATTCGAAGGGTTGAAGTTTTTATTTCGGTTAATGTTATGCCAATATTGAGCTAAGATCGAATTTTGTTAGATGGGATTTTCAGGTGGCTCTGCTCTTTACAAATATATCGAATTTATTTTTAGTGTTAGTTTTATGGTGATTTACCTCCTACTTCAGAGAAATAGCCACGTTTTAGCAATAGGTTTCTAAGAAATAATACTCATATTTAAATCTTTACTAAATTCCAACTAGCTATTAAAATTTTATTTCCAAGTGTAAGGTGCTGACTCCTACGGAGGTGTCGGGGGGTTGTATAATTTCACGGATTCAGTCATATCACCCAGGCCTGAAAGATACGGAATAACTTTTCACTGCCGCAGGCTTGTTTTATCATCGATTAAGATTTATACATTTTCAACCCCTTAGAGCAGTGATACTCAACCTGAAGATGTAGGGAGGCAAATTATTCCACTTTTATATATTTTCAGAGTCACTAACAATACTTCTATGCTTTTAGCTTATATCATAAGGTTAAAACTTGGCAGATTTCCAGCAGTCAGTTTGGTTTAAAAAATTCATTGTTGCAAATGTTTTCACAAATATCGCCATATTTCTTAGGCCTGATGAATACTTACTTCCACGAACTTTCTACTCAATTATATTTAGACAGATTTCTATGTTCATCCCTAATTGAGAAGATGGTCATACGTATATTTACGGATTCTGTAATATTTCTTAGGTGTAACAAAGTGTTGAATTCATTTGGCACAATCTTTTAAAAAATAGTTTCAGTATTTTACTATATTTATCTTAGAACTCGCAAATATTCTCACGAATTTCGCCGTATCTTTTAGGTCTAAGAAGATATTGAATTGGTTCACTTTCACTGGCATTTTGTACAAATGCTTCAAAATCAATTTAAAATTTTACTTTATTATTTTTTAATTTAAAGTATTGTGATCGACCTGAAATTTAAAAAAAAAAATTGCTGCCCTAAAATTTTTTTTCTCGTTTTAGGACTAGTAACCCTCAAAAAAGCCAAGAAAACGTCCGTCTGTCCGTCTGTCCGCCGTACGGCATACGTAAAAGCAATTGAATAATAATGAATGGCACAACAGACCAAATTGGGCCTAGGCCTTGAAGTAATGCTAGAGTTACTTCATTACTTGACCAGCGGAACACTAGGAGGTGAAGTGGTCAGCCACACGCTCGTCCGTGATTATTACCCCGATTTTAACTCAGGTACTCATTACAGCTGAGTGAACTGGTAGTCGCCAAGCAGATTCGAACCTGGTACCAGATACACCGAAGGCAAGTGCTCTAGCCACTAAGCCACCCAGACTACTAAAAAAAGCAATTGAAGGCGTGTAGCTAAAAAAATCCGAAGAGACATTAAGTTGCAATTTTTTTGGTGGATATATTGGGTGAACCCATACGAGTGGTATCTTTGTGGTGTTCAGGTGTAATGGGGAAGGTGGAGAGAGAGTATAAGATGAAAAATTTTAATTTCCAGATATCAGGAATCGTGTGACGTCACGAAAACATACAGCAACGTTCAGCAACATCAGCAATTGACGATATGGATCAATTGGTGGTCAACTCATTGCTCGGCAGTGACTAGCGATATGGAGCAATACTCAGCAATTTGGCAATGAGATCATACACGGACAATTCAGTCTATGAACAAGACGAAGCAAATTTGACAAATAAATCTTAAACTTTTTAAGTTTAAGATTGAGTTTAAGACTGAATTGTCCGTGTACACACTTTGCAATATTTGAATTCCAACACGAAACTTGACAAATAAATGTAAAACTCAAAACAAAACTTGACAACTGAATCACCGAACGAGTACAATTGCTCGGAATTTTCCAAGCTAGTGGAAATACAGCAACTATAGGGCGAGCAATACCAGCAACCTATGAAAACATTGCCACATTGCCGAAATATTGCCGCAACTAGCATGATATTGCCCTGTATTGCTCCATTAATCGCTCCACTAGTTTTGGCAATAGCCGTCGGGCAACCAATTGCTTGAAAAATTGCTCGTGTAAGAGCAGCTTTAAGTCTTATAAGATATTGAATTGTTTTCTACTTTAACGGGCTTTCAGAAATTTTTGATATTCAACCCCAAAAAGGGTTATGTCGATATTTTATACCCTATGCTTTTACTGAAATTTAAAAAAAGTACGTAGATAAATAAAACAAAAATCTACCAACAATCTGGGTGCAACATTATTATTTTTTGGGTAAAAGTCCGGAACGTGTTTAATGCTAAGATGCGGTGTAGGTTACTATGCCACGGACAACCTAAAGAATAACCAGGAGGCTGTATGGACCGTTAATTTTTAGGTTGTCAGTCGCTTTTTGAATTTTTCTATCTGAGCTATGCCACTTAATTTTCAAGTATTTATTTTTACCGAATAGAATAATAATATTTTAATTTAATAATTATATTTTTATAAAATTAAGTATCGTTTAGCAACAAATCGCTGCGAAGCGAAAATATTGGATTGTGTCTGGAACAAGGTTTTCCATGTTCATTTTCACTTAGCCTAGACGCGAACCCAACAATTCCTACGTAGCTTTGATCCATGCCTTGACATTGAATTCGGCTGTATTACCTTCATATCAAAAACTTTTGAATTAAGAGCAACCTTTAGGTTGGCATGGTGTTCAGCTGCATTTCATTCATATCAAGAGCTTTTAACAAAAGAGCATACTTTTGGTGTGAATGAAGTTCAGCTACATTTCCTTCATATCAAAAGCTTTTCTTTGCCCCAGACTGATTCAAGATTTCTTCAAGCTAGTCCAGAAAGCTTACTCATTTTCAAAAGCAAAGAATTGCGGTCGAAGGTAATCGACTCCGAGAGCGAAGAATCGAATTGAAAATGGATGTGTGAAGTATAAAAGCGAATTTATTGATTGGTGTAGTACTGCACAAGGGCGCCCATAGAGTGGGGCAAGAGGGGGCACCCCCACCCACCACTTGCATTTTACCTTCCAGTACTTTAAAAACACCATTTCATCACTTGAATATTTCTCTTTTTTTTAATATAGTGTAATTAAGACCTTTTAATTGTTCTATTATCTATTACACATAATTTATTGAACTATATACTAACAATTAGTTACTAAATCAACACCGTTTACTGTTTCAAAACATCTTTTTATTTGTATTTAAAGAAATTTTGGATTGTAATTCAAATTTAAGTAGACAAATAAGGTAAGGACATTTTGTATAAGGTCGGGACATTTTTTTATTGGAAGGCGTAATAGAATTTCACTCTCAGGATTTTTTCTGCATAGAAGTTTGGTATGAATTATGAAAAATACAGGAAAACCAAAAGGTCTTAATGGTTTCCTGAAATAAAGTACCCATCTGCTCATATAGTGTTTTTTTATACATCCTTTCTACTTTGTGCTGGGAAAGAGGGTGTTTTCGAACATGCAAAATTTTAAGGTATATTGATTAAAGTAGCAGGATCAGAAGGATGTTAGTAACATTAGTATGTAACTTTTTGTTAAACCACGGTTATCACTTTTTAGTTGCACTTTATTAAAAAAAAGGAATTGCTCAATTACGAAATGGTTGAAATTATTCGTAAATGTGAATAACTTAGAAAGTTTTTGAGCTAGAGCGATAAATGGTAGGGTAACAACCTCGCTTTTTGTTCGCATTTACAACAGCTTGAACACAGTTACAACTAATTCCAAGTCTTAAAGTTGACTCACCAGAAAGCACTAATTTGTTCAAAGACTTTTGTATGGCAGCCTAAAACAGTATCTTCTTTTCACTCTGTTTTCCAGTTTTGATTCTTTCAAAATAAGTGTAACTACATAACCCTCTCCCCGAGAATTTTCTCTTAATTTAATCACAAAAAAGCTTTTATGCCCAATACATTCCGTTCCGTAGTTATCGCTCCTTCGCGAAAAAATAGGAACCATTTCTATTAAGAACTTTTGTATGGTAGCTAATTGAATGAGTACTGCAACATTGTCAGTTCCTGCAATATTTAATTAAATTTTTTTTTAAATTCCAGAACATAACTGTCATCACTTGGTTTGAGGAACTTTGTATGAGATCTGAGATGTACCCGAAAAAGTTGGGCGATTTTACTTATTAACGGATTCTAAGTAAAATTTCACTTCTCTGTATTTTTCCCCCATCTCCCGGTGCGCAGATATTGTTTTGGTGGGGCAGAAAAGATTCAATGGTTCTTAACTGAATGAAATCCATATTCATTCTATTCATCACAAGATGTAGCTCCCTAAATTGCAAACTCCTTTTATAAGCCATAGTTCTGCCACTCCCTACGAAATTTTGTATGGGTGCCCATGGTACTGCACTGACTTACATTTAGTAAAAGTACATCCGTTTAATTTCTATTTGGAGATAGTGAGGACTGTATCAATTTGCACTTCAAAATATGGAAATTTGTCTATGACGTACTTATATATTTATATTAAATTTTGGAAGCCTAATTCCATATTACTAAAATTTCAAAATTATGTTACTTCTTACAAGTGGTAATAAGAATTTTTTGTCGGTCATAAGGATTTCACTTTGTGCATGTTTTGCGCATATTATTTAATCCTTAAAAAAGAACTTGCGTTTCGAATACGGTTGGAGCTCACACAGGAAAATGTTTTTCGATAACGTTTCTACTTGGCCCATGGGAAGCCAGTATTTGAAAACATTTTATGAAGACACAACATCTAATTTCCACACCAAAATAAAGTAAAGTCATAACAACTCCAGGAAATTCTTCAGAAGCAGTAAAACACCATTTCCAAAAAAGGCAAATATTCAAATGAATATATAATTGTATTTGAAGGAGGGAAGGTTCTGGCGCCTATAAATGAATTTCCCAGGGACTTCAAATTGATGCAAAGTATTACTCATTTCCTGAAGTAGATCTACTATAAAATGCGCCCGCTCCACCCACTATACGCACCAAGGTGCTTCATGATATGAAACTCACGAATTCGAATTTATTTATTCGATGAGAACAATACCCGATGATACAAATACACACAAAATCGCATATTTGATTTTCATATAAAGAAAACCGAAGACCGGGGAAAAACAAGAGGGTCGAAGGAAAAGTGAATCGAAGAAGTTTGCATATCAAAATGTTTCCATACAATTTCGTGTCATTCATACTCCCCCGACAGGGTGTTTATTCAATCTGAAAAGGATAACATACACCATCATCGCATCAGGACTATGCTACAACCAGTATTCTGAATACGGTGCTATTGATTCCGAAATGGTTTTTTTTCCTCGTCTTTTCAGAAACTTTTCATCCATTTCGGGGGGTGGGTGTTTTGCATTCGAAGGACGAATGAGAATATCTGCGAAGATTTTTTTCAATAAAGCATATCGAATTTGAAATTGAATATAAATCCCTTGAGATGGCGATACGATTCACAGGATATGATATAACGCACATAAACGCACATATACGCACACTTTTCGATTCAGTCGACTTGAATAATGAAATTCAATGTTTTGTTTGGTTGCTTATTGGGGTTGGTGTTTGTGTCGATGCGGGGTGTGTACTAAATTTTGAGGATGCGAATTTATCTTCCCTTAAATGGGACTATAGGACGTGCCTCAATTTCTAAGATATGCAAATATTTGGAATATAATTTTGTTTTCGTGAGCGTTTCATTTCGAATGAAGAAAAGCTGGAATGAGCTGGAAAATAATGGCAACAAAGAGAAAATAGTATAAATATATAAATATATTTAGGTTGTTGGGGTGAGTAAAGCGAGATCCCTTAAAAGAGTATTTCGATCAAGCGACACTTCAAAGCTGCAGGTATTTAAATTTAATTGAGTAAAATAAAACATAAAATTGCAAACAGTTTTTGTCCTTTCGAAATGCCCACCTGGAGCAAAATAATCAGTAACTATTCGTTAACAAAAGAAAAATATTTAGCAAGTCTAGGGTTTTAAGAATAGGAGCAGAAAATTTGATTCAATTTATGAATTTTGAATCGTTATTTCCATAAATGCTTTTCCTTCCTTTTTTATCCGTTGAAGAAAACTTCATCATCTCAATATGAAACATACCTGCTCACTTCTGTGTTAGCGGGATTGATTTGTGCACTGATGGTAAAAAAATTTTAATTTGAACCAAATTTCCCGTATCATCACACCACAATTTCAATAAGTAAGAATTAATTTTTTCTTTTTTTTAGTTCAACAATTGAAATTTTCAACCTTGGTGAGAGTTAAACATTGTATCTGATTAGTCTAAAATTGGAAAAAAAATTATATTTTAAAGATGGAATGCTTTAAAATTGAACAGTCAGAAGGTTGTTAGCTAAAGGAAGGAAAATATGTATTATAACTATTGGATAAGAATAGAAGAATTTTAGGCCCGCACTACATGGTCCGGTTTTTTAAGTCCGGGGAAACTTTTGCATGCTCTAATTTTACTTTATTATTTTACTAATAAAGTATTTTTACTTTATTATTTCAATAAATCCGTATTGTGATCGATTTTTTAACAAAAAAAATTTGCTACTTTGAAAATTTTTTTTTTACATTTCATGACTGTAGACACGAAAAAAGCAAAAAAAATGTTCAGTCCGTCTGTCCGCCGTATGCCGTACGTCGACCGCTGTACGCAAAATCATTTAAAGGCTCGTAGCTCCCAAACCCTTTAAGATATTAAATTTAATTTTTTTTTATAAATAGACTGAGGCGTTGAAGTGACCACACTTTGATGGGTAGGGTTGTGAGGATGGAAGTGGGGGAAACGTTTTAGACGGAAAATGTTGGTTTCTAGATCTCAGCAACCGCTTACGCTAGGAGGCTGAAACTTAGAACTTATATAGAGCTTTGATAGTGGACCCATTTTCAAAAAAAAAATTACCGATATGGGTGAAGGGGTGTGGGAGAGGGGGGAGGGGTAATAATGCGTCCGAAAGGCAAGAAAGGCGAAATCGACACATTTTAAAATCCATATCTTTTATATAAGTAAGTATACCTGCAGAATAGATCGGAAACAAATTTTTGAGTGGGGTCAGTGGCGTACACTTTAGATTACTATATCTCTCGAACCAATGGCACTAGAAAAATAAAATTCGATTTCTGTCTTAAGGTTGAAAAATAAAGTTTGCTGAAAGTAAAATTTTTTAAGGGTGCGGTGGAGTATGGAAGTGGAGGGGATGAGAATTTTTCAAAAACATCATATCTCATATCTCAAGAACAGTGTAAGATAGATGTTTAGAACTTTTACCAGAAGTAGGCCTAATAGACCCCTATCGGGGAAATTTTTTGAGGATCTGGGTGTAAGGGGTGGGGGTGAGGAAGGGTGAAAAAAAAACGTTCTGATTTTTACATCTCGAGAACCTATAATCATGGGAAGCTAATACTTGGTAGTTAGATAGAGCTATAGTAGTGGCGTGTTGGAAAATATATTTTTTTCTAAGGGTAGTATGCTACACGGGGGGGGGGGGTCTTTTTCCTATCTGTGTGCAAAAAAGTTTAAACTTGGTGACTATACGTAGATCTATTAGAAAAGTAATTTAGATAAAAAATGTTTTCAAATATCCATTGGTGTACGGAAGGGGGGCTAAAAAACTGATCAGTGAAAACGAAATGCATACATTTTCACGGATTCGTCATATCAATACCTAGAAAGTGTTTTCAGTGTTTTTTGAAATTCGACCCCTAAGGGGTGTAAAGGGGTTGTATACATTTTACAATTATACAATTCGGCCGTATCAATCAGGTCTGATTAGATATTGAATAACTTTTCACTTCAATGGGCTTGTTTTATAATTAACTAAAACCCGTTTCAAGTTTTTTCCTTTTTCAACCCCTAAGAGGTTGCAAACGGGTTAAACTCGTTTTCACGAATTCCGTCATATCTCTTAGGAGTGATAAGATATCGAATTGGTTTTCACTTCCTCGGGCTTTCTTTATATATATCTAAAAACTTATTTCAGGATTTTTGGATATTCAATCCCAAAGTGGGTGCAAAGGGGTTGCATATGTTTTCACAAATTCCTTCATATTTCTTAGTTCTGATGACATATCGAATTCATTTTTACTTCCTAAGGCTTCCTACATAATCGTCAAAAAGTTGATTTCAGGATTTTTAGATATTCAAGGACGTAAGGCTTTTGACATATTTCTTACAATTGGTGAGATATCAGATTGGTTTTCACTTCCACAGACTTTTTATATAATCGCCTACAAATGTATTTCCGATTTCATGTAATGGCCCAAAACCAAATCACGAAAAACGTCATAGTGGCGTAACAACTGATATTATACTACGACTTAGACAGCGTCCCGGAGTATGACCTTATTACGTAATTCATCTGTTATATGTGGCAGGGGCGTAAGTATTCTAGGGCGACCCAATTCTGATAACAAATCATCACCAAACCTTTCATCATAAATTCAAATACTAGTTACATATTTTTATTTTAATTTACAATTTTTGTTTTTTTCTTTATTATTTCAATAATTCAGTATTATGACCGACTTTAAAAAAAATAAATATCCCAACAAAAAAATTCAAGTTTTTCACATTGTAAACCTCAAAATTTCAGTAAAGTTTCGCCCAGACTGCTGGCATTTTTTATTGATTTCAATTGGCAACTTCTATATGGTACATTACTGTGTGTATTTTTTTACTTTTTGGTATATTTAAAATCTATAAAATATCTGATGCAAGGGCGTCCTTAGAGTGGTCAAGGTGGTATTTACCAATACGAAAGATAGCATTTATTATAAAATGAGCGAAATTTTATTTTCTATTCAAATGTTACTCACGTATTTATTTCCTTCATACTCGTTTTAAATTTGTTTCCATGTACGCTTATAGTTTAAGGACCTGCTCCAATCAGCTTCATCCACGTGTACATCTTTTTATAACATCTTATAACGTCAATCGTAGAAAATTCCTGTCCCAATTAAATGTTGGTTGGTGTCTAGGCTCAGCTTGACTTACTGCAGCTGACGAAGTTAAGAGAGTAGACTTTTTTTTTGAAAATTTGATTTTATCTGCTGTAAACATGGACAATATTTTTTCCATGAAGTGAAAAGGTTTATCTATGTTGACGTCACGTAAATTTACATTAATAAGTTTAGAGACTTTCATGAAATAGTTCGTTATTTAACGACGGTCACTCAGAAACTGCACTGCTGGTTCTCAACCTAACACCAATGCCAATACCAATTCTTATACCAATACTAAGCTAATGGTGATGCTTAACATCATCAACACCAGTTATTACATTAGGGTTTTAATTTGAGTATCTGCTCCAATAGTTATAATAGTTCATGACGTTAATCATAGGAAACTTCTCTCCGAATTAAATTCGGTTGATGTCTGGACTTAGCTTGACGAAGTCTTTAGAACTATATTAAATTTCACTCTTAAAAATGTAAAGCAGACATCAATTTACTTTTGCAATAATTGCATAAAAAAGCCACGTGTGACCGATAATTCCTTGCAATAATTAAATTCCCACAGAAATTGCCTTTTTTTGGAAAAGAAACGAACATTTTTGATCCGTCGAACCGAATTTTTGTTAGTGACCGATGAAAGCCAGAAAAAGTGAGCAAAAATTTTATAGTGAACCTGAATTTTTAAATAGCTATGTCACATTTGGTTTGATAATACTATTGCTACTTCTATTTTTCAGTTTGTCGAACATAGATAGAGGTTCTTGCCCACTGTAAGGGCGCCCTTGTCTGTAGATACTATAGTAATTCACATAACCCTTCGTGTTTGTTTAGAGCATCTTATATCTGGGTCAGAATTCCACAAACAAAATCACAGCATATAAACTTTTCAAAATTTTGTTGAAAAAGAAACGTTTTGAAAATTGCATTTTCAGTTTTTTTTTTATCTATAACTTCATTTTCTGCACAAACTGCAAACAAACCGAAAGAAGCAAGTAAACACAAAATTGCATTCAGGCTTTCGTTTACACGAAGAAAGTTTTCTCCTTGTAATCTTCATATGTGCTCCGACTATATTGGGAGCGTAGGTGTGTATATTTTGGGGATATAACCCAATAACGAATTTCACTGTTCGTGATGAACTCTGCAGGAAATGTTTTCATACGTGACCGTTCGTACTTTCGAAAAGTACGTGAGTTTGTTATCGAAAGAAATGAAACTTCTCAAGATGTGAGTTAGGTCCTTGTTTTCAGTTTCGTCGTCGTCTTATCTGACTCAAGGGCTAGAAGAGTCGAATAGAACGGCACTGTTTCGAGGAGCCAAATTCCACTTCAGTTAAAGCAAAAGTTGAAGTGATTGCTTAGGTGGATCGGAAAGAGTTTTTCTTTTTTTATAATATTTAACTGAAATTTTAACCTGGAGAAAAGATGTTTGAGACGTATGTTTTTTGTGTAAATTACTCGAGGTTATAATTGTGAAGTAGGACTGATGTTCATTTTTCGAAAAATCTCATTATTTTATAAAAAAAATATTTTTAAAAGAATTTTTAAACTTTTTTTTATATTACTTTATTATTTCAATAATACAGTATTGTTATCGATTTTTAAAAAAAAAAAATTTGCTACCCTCAAAATTTTTTTTTCACGTTTCATGACGAAAAAAGCAAAAAAAAATTTCAGTCCGTCTGTCCGCCGTATGCCGTACGTCTACCGGTGTACGCAAAATTGTTTGAAGGCTCGTAGCACCCAAACCCTACAAGCTATTTAGTTGAATTTTTTTTTGTGGGTAGAGTGGGTAGGCCCCCTAAAGTGACCAAATTTGGAGGAGTGGGGGTGTGAGGGGGGAGGAGGGGGAAGCGTTTTAGACGGAAAATTTTGGTTTCTAGATCTCAGCAACCGCTTATGCTAGGAGGCTGAAATTTGGAATTTATATAGAGCTTTGGTAGTGGACCCATTTGCAAAAAAATTGCCGATATAGGTGAAGGGGTTCGGGAGTGGGGGGAAAAATAATGCGTCCGAAACGCAAAAAAGGTGAGATCGACACATTCTAAAATCCATATCTCCTAAACGGTTAATGTCACAAAATTGAAACTTAATGAATATATGTAGGTACACTAGGAGAATCAATTGGAAACAAATTTGACTGGGGGCAGTGGCGTCCGGGAGTGGGGGCTGAAAAACTTTAGATTACGATATCTCATGAACCAATTATACTAGATAAATAAAATTTGGTTTGTGTATAAAAGTTGACAAACGAAGTTTGCTGAAAACCAAATTTTTCAAGGGGCGGTGGAGCATGAAAGTGGAGGGGATAAGAATTTTTCAAAAAAATCACGTCTCATATCTCAAGAACAGTGTAAGATAGATGCTTCAAATTTTTACCAAAAGTAGACCTAATAGACCCCTAGCGGAAAACAAAATTTAGGAAGTGTGGGTGTAGAGGGTGAGGGTGGGGGATGGGGAAAAGGAAAAAATTCCGATTTTAATATCTCGAGAACCTATAATGATATAAAGCTGAAACTTGGTATTTGGATAGAGCTATATTAGTAGCATCTTGGAAAAATATAATTTTTTATAGGGGTAGTATGGTACAGGGGTGGGGGGTGTTTTTCGTATCTATAGAACGGTTTATGCTACAAAGTTGAAACTCGGTACGTTTATGTAAATCAACTAGAAAACTAATTTAAATAAAAAGAAATTTCAAATTTCCATTGGCGTTCGGAGGGGGGGCAAAAAAAAATTATCAGTGAAAATGGAATGCATATATTTTCGTCATATCTATTAGGTCTTCGCAAATATTGAATTCATTTTTATTCTACGGTTTCTTCATATAAATACCTAAAAAGTATATTCAGGATTTTTTTAAATTCGACCCATAAGAGGTTGCGAATGGGGTTGTAAACTTGTTCACGAATTCTACTATATCCCCCCGTCTTATCAGATATCGAATATCTTTTCAGTTTCACGTGCTTGCGTAATAATCGCCTAAAACTTGTTTTTAAGTTTTTTCCTTTTTCAGCCCCTAAGAGGGTATAAACGGGTTGAAAACGTTTTCACGAGTTCCGTCATTTCTTTTAGAAGTGATAAGAAATAGAATTGGTTCCTACTTTCTCGTGCTGTTTTCATATTTATTTATTAACTCCTTTCAGGATTTTTGGATATTCAACCCCCAAGTGGGTGTAAGGAGGTTGCATATCTGATGATATATCGAATTCATTTTTACTTCCTAAGGCTTCCTATATAAAAAAAGCCAAAAATTCAATTTTAGTATTTTAGATATTCAATCCTTATGAGTGTAAGGGGGTTGTATGCTTTTCAAAGTTTCGACATATTTCTTAGGTTCGATGAGATATTAGATCGCTTTTCATTTCCACAGACTTTTTATATAATCGCCTACAAACCCATTTCTCAATTTTTCGATATTCAGCCCCCAAGGGTTTGTATATGTTTTCACAATTTTTGCCATTCCTTAGTTCTGATGAGATATAAAATTGATTTTTACGGCCAACCAATTCACGATTTTTCGAATTTCCAAAACCAAGGGGGTGTGAACGGTTTGCTTACATTTTCGCAAATTTTTCAAAATCCGTCATGTCTCATGAGATATCAAGTTGCTTCTTATGAAATCGTCTAAAAACGTGTTTCACAATTTTTTCGAAATTCAAACTGCAAGTGGAATTAATGGCTTTATACACGTTTTAACAATTCGTCATATCTCTTGAGTCTGATAAGGCAACAAATTCGTGTTTACTTCTATTTGCTTTTAGTGTACATAATATACCGAAATTCGAATAGTCTACACGGACTTTTTCAATGTTTAATCGGCTAAAAATCTTTATTTTAAATATTTTTATATTAAGAACAAAAATAATTTTCCAAAAAATCTAATAATCTCGAAGCAACTCATGATACACTCCGACTTTGACCGCTCCCGAACTTTGACCCGAAAAATAATAAAGTTTCGTCCAGACCATTGGCAGATTTTTTTTCTATATTTTTATTGTAAAACAGTCGAACCTTCCATTCTCGCGTACGTTGTTTAGCTGGCGCAACTGTTTGTAGTGTAACTCGTCGCCAACAAATATCAGCATTCCCGTAAAATGATACACAGCACACATAACAAAAAATTCACAGTATTATCAATTGATATCAGTGATACCAACTCTCTATTAGTTTTGCATAAATAGCTGTATCAGTACACACGTAAATGACGATCGAAATACCATTCTGCGTTTGATTGGGAACATGATGGGAGATGAATTCTGACAGAGGGTAATGAAGATAATGGTATGTAAATACTGAATTGATAAAAAAACTCATTCTTTGCCGGAGGTTGGAAAAACAATAAGAGCCGTTTTTACCAGGAAAGAGTAGAAATCTTGTTCGCCTTACAGCAGAATAGTATGATCTTTTCTTTACAGAAACAGTAGTAGAAATGAAAGATGATCGCACGAAGGGGTAGCATTTGTCGCAAGTTATTTGATTTTAATGCAACTTACTGCGAAAACATTTTGTTAAAGTAATTTATATGGTGAATACACGATAGATTTGCTTTATGCAATTTTCAGTTTGTTTGCTGGTTAGCGAACTATGTATTTAATATACAGTGTACTCAATTTTAAATGCTTAGCTCAATAAAATCTCTGCTAAATGGAACTTAACCACATATTTTAAAGTGTTTTTGAATGGGAGCTACATGTAGGAATGAGGAGAAAGATTTTTCTCGCTAACAAACTTGAGCTTATTTCACTTTATTATTTAAATAATAAATTACATATTTTGATAAACTTAAAAAATAGTTGCTATCTTCATATTTTGAGAGGACAAAAAAAAAATGTGCAGTCCTTCTTTTTTTTTGTGGCTTCTCTTTCAAATGGGAACCTTTAAGCGAAAAATTTTGGTTTCTATATCACGTAAATAGCTTATCAGAGGAAGTTGAAACTTGGCACTTACATAGTGATACGATAGTGAAGCTATTTGCAAAAACTGGTTGACTTTTGTTAAAGTTAATATCTCCTGAACGGTTCATACCATAAAGCTTAAACTTGGTGATTGCTTGTAGGTTTATTAGGGGAGTATATAAAAATATATATTTTTTTGTCTTTAGGCTTAGGGAGTTATCGTGTACGGAGCAAACATTTTGAACTACGATATCCTGCGAACCAACTATGGGTGGAAGATGAAATTTGGTGTATGCCGACAGTGTGTATTGCCCGTTAAAAATTGTATATCCAGCATATTTCTCTTGAAACGTAGAAGCGTTGAGTTCGAAAAATTTAATAAAACATTCAAACGGCGATATGCCCGTTTTCGTTCCGTTTTCGTACCGTTTTCCATAGATGTAAATTTTGTTATTTAAACTTCAAACTTAAACAATAACTTCCGGTCGTTAAGGTTAATTAAATAATTTTGTCACTATTGAAAAATACCTGGGATATTTAAAAATATTTTGCCACTATTGTAATAGTAACATTACACAGAAAAAACTTTTCTTCGCGTTCAATTTGCTGAAAAACGGAATCGTTCAAAGTGTGTTTTCTGAGTATTATAAAAGCCTACTTAATGACCTTTCATACGAGAGTAAACTCATTTTTCAAGCTTTAGCAATCCGAACGAAAAACTATGCTGATGTTCCTGTTATTTAAAACACTCGACCTTTAAATTTTTTTTCCGCTTGGAACATACTGTTGTGAGCTAGGGGTTCGCCGGGATTTCAAGTAAAACACAATTCGGTTAAAATAAAAATAAGTGGTTATTTATTAATCGCACTTTAAATTCTATTCGCACAATAATTCGCACTGTATGGCAATACCGCCCGCTTGCACCATATATCGCTTGACTCAATCACTTTCGCTCTCTACCAACACGGTCGCGTATACACGCTGGCTGTCACAGTCGACGTAATAAAAATTACTGTATCTTCGCTGAAAGCTTCACCTGCTTATATACTAGCCGGTTGCAGTCTAGGATGTACTTGAATGTTCGCTCAGTGTGGAATCTTCTCGAAAGCTTTAGAGCTTTCGATTTCGATCTTCGTTCAGTGGTGTGTGTAAATGGTACTGGAAGGCTTGAGAGCATTCCATTTGATCTTCAACGCTGTTCCAGTACGTTCGAGCGCATTCGATAAGAAGTGGGGTATAATCGTGTTGCTCCGCTCTCCTTATTTACTCTCAACTAGGCTTTTGATTGGGTTACTTTGCAGCTTAGGTATTCGGTTGTTGCTGTTTCCTATTCGTAATCGATCGAGTTGCGCGGTGGCCAGGCTTACACGTAACAATACCTTACCTTAAGACGACGTTATGGATATTCCTATTAATCGGCCCAGGGCCGCGATTCTGACGATAATTCGAAAATTTCCCTTGCAAATTTTTCGCTAGTTTCGAATGTGTCAAAATTGATATTCGAACATACCCCATTTCGAAAATGGCTTCATTTGTATTTTGAACGTGCCACTCTAAAGTTTTGAGATTTGTCGTTGACAGAAACAGTTAGTAAAAACGACTGTTTCTCCGCTAGAGGTCTACTGGACCTAACTCCTGTAAAATTAGTAAGGCCATATATGGCACGGTTCTGGAGATATAAAAATAAATTTGTTTTAAAAATGGCTGGTTCGGAAGATATTGTAATCCAAAGTTTTTTACTCCACCCCCATATTTCCCTCCTTCAAAATGTTAGTCCTTGTCTAGGCTCCTAGTATCCCATAAAACAGCCACAAAGTTTCAACCGTCTGATATCAACCATTCAGGCAGGGGCGGATTTACCACTAGGCCCGGTAGGCCCGGACCTAGGGCTGCGAATTCCAATCTCAGCTTTCGAGCAATTCGGACGCATTCTCCTTCGCCCCATTCCAACACCCTGCAACCAATCATATTTGTATATATATATATTTACAACAAACACGAAACGAAAAACAAACAGTTTACTCAATTCACATATGCGAATTTCAATTTGAATACCTAGGAAGGTCACGAAAATATTCGCCAACAGCCTTGCCTCATGAAACCGACAAATTTCCCTGTTTCGAAAATGAAAGGAAATATGCGAAATTTTCGCAATTCGCATGTCCTCAGAATCGCGGCCCAGGTCAGCACCTTCTTTTACAGAAGAGTGCAAGTTATTAAATTTTAATTTAATTGTTGGTTTTTAGTCTTTCAAATACAAAATTACTTTACCTTATTTTGTAATTCATTGAGTTTTGGAATTTAAGTTTAAGTTAAAACGTAACCCTAACATTTTCTCAAGCAAACCGCTTTTAATACGAATTTAGAAACCTCGGTGTTTCATATTGAATCTAAATTAAAAACGGTATTCCGTTTATAAACTTTCTGTCATTGAATCAACAAGTTTTGGGCAACCGAACTTTTACAGGGTCTTAATTTGAACGGATTTAGTTAAATGTGAATAACTTCTTAAGTAGCTAAGCTAGCATGATATACTTTGCTTATAATTAAAGATGATCCCATTTTTTGATAAATAATGGTAAAATAATTTGTTTTACAAGACCGCTATAAATGAACTATCGCGTTACACAAAACAATCAAATGTTTAAAAGCAAAGGGGTGTCTGTATGCTGGATACTACATTTTTCAGATGTATAGGGTGTTTTTTAGGTGCATGAGAACTTAAAATTATAATACAAGACAGAAATATTGTTGGAATGAAATTTTTTTATTATATTCTGGTAGATAATTTCATGGCATTTATTTTTTAAATATGATTTCCGTCATATATCCGCCGCGGCTACGAGTTACATGCTCCATTCGATCAGTCCAATTTTTGACAATAAATTTGGCCGTATGGCGTCAATAGTGACTTGAATATTGGCTTCCAATGCTTCAAGAGTTGCTGGTTTGTCGGTATAAACGCATGACTTAATATAGCCCCATAAAAAGTAATCCAGAGGCGTTAAATCGCACGAACGAGGGGGCCAGTTAACAGAACCACTTCTGGAAATCAAGTTGTCACCAAATTGATTTTGCAATAAATCGATTGTTAAGCGCGCTGTATGGCAAGTTGCGCCGTCTTGTTGGAACCAAATGTCGGCGATGTTTAGCTGATTAATTTTTGGAAACAAAAATTCAGTCAGCATGACCGATTATGTTGACCGTAAAATGGACGAAGTGCTCTATGAACTTCGCGAACAGATTTTTTTTTTTCAAAGTAAATTTCCACAATTTGGAAGCGTTGTTCTGGCGTTAAACGATGACTTGCCAAACCTTACTGAACAGAAATGTCAACATAATTTGACATTCTCAGCTGTCAAACCACAGCTATCGATATCGGAAGTTCTCATGTACCTAAAAAAACACCCTATACATGATCAAAAAATTTGTCGTAAAAATGGGATGCCAATATTTCCCCGAATTTCGTCCTATCTCCTTTCTTCTTTATATCGAATTACTTTTTCTTCTGACATCTTCTGATAAACGCCTAGAAACCGTTTAAAGACTAAGGGGTGGCATATTATATATTTTCACGAATTCCGCCATATCTCTTAGGTCTAATTAGATATCGAATAAGAGTTTACTTCCTCAGGCTTTTACATATAAAATAGCTTAAAAATTAATTTCAGATTTTTCACATTCAACCCCTAAAGAGGTGTAAACGGGTTGTATAAGTTTTCACGAATTCCAACATATCTCTTAGGTCTGATGAGGTATCAAATCGGTTTTAACTTCTCCGAACTTTTATATGATATCATCGATCGATTTCACAATTGTTCAACGCCAAGCGATTTTCACAAAATTCCGCTATATCTCTACGGTCTGATGTGTTCGAAACCTATACCTCCCCTACATTTACCGAAATTATACTACATTCAAAGTGAAAACCATCCCAAAATGAAAACGGTAATTAAATTTCCAACAGCGTGTTATCATCCTACTCGAGGCCCAGGACGCGATAGATGTAAATTTTCACGTATCCGCTACAGCCTACTCCTACACCGTCCCCATACTCAGGAGCAAAGGTTCTACGACAGTTACGTGATGACGACATGGTACGGCAACCAATCGTATAAATTCGCAAAACGTTTCAAATTTGAATTTTTAATTAGATAAGCATGCAAAGATGGCACCACAAGTCTATGGAGCGTCACAGAGGATAGGTATGTTGTTGGCACATTCGATGGTTCTACAAGGGTAGTACTCTTTTTCGTATAGGTGGTAACCGCAAAATTTTATTCTGCGCACACCATCTCATCCACGTCCCTTAACCGCTGGCTTTCCACTCTGTGTACACATTTCTTATAATTTTCATCCAATTTTCCATTCGTTTTCCGCTTTCCCATTGTATATTTCTTTTAATTAAATTTTCCTTTCGTAGAGGAAAAAAAGCACGAAAGGAAAAAAATACTGGGAAACAATTTTTCTTATTTTTTTCTGTTCAAATGAAACAAAATGAAAGCAAATGAAAACATCCCTTTTTTATGTTTTTCTTCTGTGTTGTTGCTTTTGTTGTTGTTGCGGGGGGTGGGGAGTTGGGGGAGGGGGGAGGGGGGGTTGTACTGAACCGAAGACAGTACTAGAGGATATGGACTGGACAAAACAGAGAAAGAGATGTCCTCATCATTGCCACAACCATCTTCCACTTTACTATATCTTCAATTGCCATTTTTTGTCCTGGCCTTCTATTTTCTCTTTTTAATTTCAATTTAATTTTTCTCTGTGTTTTATTTTATTTATTTTTTGTTTTATCCTCCATTGAATTCTTTTTTTTTCCTTTCTCAGCTACCATTTCGGTAGCAAGACAATTTTTTTTCCTTTCGTCCTAAGCCTGGAGCTGAATTTAAAAACGAAAAGAAAATCTTTTTTAATTGCATTTTCTGCTCGAAATGAATTAATTAATTTGTTATTGCTGCCTTTTATGTTACTTGACTGTGAAGGAGTGTCATTTCGGTAACAGAGAGAAAAATCGTTTCGGAAACAAAAGATGGCTTTTTGTGGCAGGAATAATAAAAAGTCGAACAAGCTAAGGAATAGGAAATTCAAATGACATAAGTGAGGATTGAATTAAATGCTCCTATAATTTTCGATGAAATTAGATGAATTTTAAGTGGACTTTCTGAAATTATTGGTCATTAGCATTGATTTAATTAGAGAGTGTGCCCGTTCCAAACAGACCTGGTAGTAATGTCCTTTGTGTATGCTATTTCCTTCGTCGAATAATTTGAAAAGGAATTAACGCTAAAAGCTGTTTTATTTATTTCTGACTTAAGTATTTTACGAGTAAAATGCATTTGCATTGGCAACCCTAATCAATAACATCCAAGTTTCCAGAGAAAACTACAACCTCCTGCCAATATCCACTTAAAATAGCGTAGAAGGCTCTATACACTTCCCGCATTTTCTACAAACACAAGCTTTCAACGCATGCAGTATATTAGCGCAGCAGGACTTGTACGCGGGATTAGTTTTCGATTACGATAGCGAGACAACGATTGTTTTTACTGGAAAACGACGGAGTGATAAACAGTGATCGTATATTGTGTAAAAGTCGGACAGCTAGTAAACAGCGAATGTGGCCAAGTGTAACAGTAATTGAATGAGATAGTAATAAAACGAATTGTGATTTTATTAATTTAATCGAATTTTGTTTTCATTTCAAACTCCTGCGAACCCCTAGCTCGCAACAAAATGTATTCAGCCAATCGTATGATTCTCTAAATGGAATACTGTGCTCTGAGTTTTATATTGCAGTTGAAGATAAAAAATCTGCCAATTGTCTGGGCGAAACTTTATTATTTTCGGGTCAAAGTTCGGGAGCGGTCAAAGTCGGAGTATACCATGAGTTGTTTCGAAATTATGAGGTTTCTAGGAAAGATAGTTTTGTTCTTAAAAAAAAATATTTAAAATATAAATGTTTAACATTGGAAAAGCCCGTGTAGACTATTCGAATTTCGGTATATTATGTACACTAAAAGCCCATAGAAGTAGAAACGAATTTACTGCCTTATCAGAATTAAGAGATATAACGAATTGTTAAAATATGTACAAAGCCATTAGTTCCACTTGGGGTTTGAATTTCGAAAAAATTGTGAAGCAGGTTTTCAGACGATTTCATAAGAAGAAACTTGATATCTCATGAGACACGAGGGATTTTGAAAAATTGTGAAAACGTAAGCAAACCCTTCACACCTCCTAGGTTTTTGAAATTCAAAAAATCGTGAAATTGGTTTATAGGCCATTAGATCCAATGCCGTAATAACCAATTTTATATCTCATCAGAACTAAGGGATAGCAAAAATTGTGAAAACATATGCAACCCTTGGGGGTTGAATATCGAAAAATTGATAAATGGGTTTGTAGGCGATTAAATAAAAAGTTTGTGGAAGTGAAAAGCGATATAGTATCTCATCAAACCTAAGAAATGTGTCGAAGCTTTGAAAAGCATACAACCCCTCTACACCCCTTAGGATTGAATATCTAAAAATACTGAAATTGACTTTTTGGCGCTTATATAGGAAACCTTAGGAAGTAAAAATGAATTCAATATATCATCAGATATGCAACCTCCTTACACCCACTTGGGGGTTGAATATCCAAAAATCCTGAAAGGAGTTAATAGATAATTATGAAGACAACACGAGAAAGTAAAAACCAATTCAACTTCTTTTCACTTCTAAAAGACATGACAGAATTCGTGAAAACTTGTTCAACCCTTTTATACCCTCTTAGGGGCTAAAAAAGGAAAAAACTTAAAAACGAGTTTTAGGCGATTATTACGCAAGTCCTTGAAAGTGAAAAGATATTCGATATCTGATCAGACCTGAGGGATATGGCAGAATTCGCAAAAAAGTATAAAACCCCCTTTCCATCCCCTTAGGGGTCGAATTTCAAAAAATCCTGAAAACACTTTCTAGGTATTTATATGATGAAGCCGTACAATAAAAATGAATTCAATATTTGAGAAGACCTAATAGATAAAATTTCATTTTCGCCCCCCTTCCAAACGCCAATGGATATTTGAAATTTTTTTATCTAAATTACTATTCTAGTTGATTTACATATAGATACCGAGTTTCAACTTTGTAGCATAAGCCGTTCTATGAATAGGAAAAACACCCCCACCCCGTACCATACTACCCCTATAATAGATTCTCGAGATATAAAAATCTGAATCTTTTCCTTTTCACCCTTCCCCAACCTCACCCTCTACACCCTCACCCCCAAAAATGTTTTTCCTGCTAGCGTCTATTAGGCCTAGTTTTGATAAAAATTTTAAGTATCCATCTCATACTGTCCTTGATACAGGAGATGTGATTTTTTAGAAAAATTCGTATCACCTCCACGTTCATGCTCCACCGCCCCCTTAAAAAATTTTACTATCAGCAAACTTCATTTGTCAACTTTTATACACATACCAAATTTTATTTGTCTAGTGCAATTGGTTCATTAGATATCGTAATCTAAAATTTTTTACCCCCCACCCTCGTACGCCACTGTCCGCACTCAAAAATTTATTTCCGATCTATTCTCCTAGTATACCTACAGATATTCATTAATTTTTTTTTTTTTTTTAATGTTTTCACGGTACATGTTGAAATGAAAATACAAGTTTTCCGGGTTCAATACTGTTCTTATTTATTTTGCGTGAAATAAATAAGAACTGTATTGAACCCGGAAAACTGATATTCATTAAGTTTCAATTTTGTAACGTTAACCATTTAGGATATATGGATTTTTGAATGTCTCGATCTCGGTTTTTTTGCGTTTCGGACGCATTTTTTTTCCCCACTCCCACACCCCTTCACCCATATTGACAATTTTTATGCAAATGGGTTCACTATCACAGCTCTATACAAATTCTAAGTTTCAGCCTTCTAGCATAAGCGGTTGCTGAGATCTAAAAACCAAAATTTTTAGTCTAAAGCGCATCTCTCTCTCTCTCTCCCCTCACACCCCCACCCCTTAGAATTTGGTCACTTCAAGGGGCCTACGCAGTCTATTCATAAAAAAATCAATTTAATATCTTAAACCGTTTGGGAGCTACGAGCCTTCAAACGATTTTGAGTACGGCGTACGGCGGACAGACAGACGGACTTTTTTTTCATTTTTCGTACCTACTAGTCATGAAATGTGAAAAAAAAATTTTCAGGTTAGCAAATTTTTTTTTTCGGCACGAATGTTTGCTTTGACCTCGTCAATGGTCTGAGGCTTGCTGGCGTACACTTTGCTTTTCAAATAACCCCATAAAAAGAAGTCCGGAGGAGTCAAATCTGGATATCTCGGTGGCCAGTCAATGTCACCTCTTTTCGACATCAGGCGTCCAGGGAATTTTCGTTGCAGAAACTGAATTACTTCATTTGCAGTGTGGCATGGCGCACCGTCTTGTTAAAACCAGTAACCATCCAGACCTTTTTCACGCATTTGCGTGCAGACATAATGAGCTAACATCCTCCGATATCGTTTTCCATCGACTGTTTGGTTTTGTCGGTAAAAAATGGCCCAATGATGGTTTTGGCGCAAACGCCGGCCCAAACAGTCACTTTTTGATCATGCAATGGCGTTTCATGGATCTCGTGTGGATTCTGCCGCCAAAGAGTGTAAAAAAGGCCTCGTCAGTCATCAAAATTTCCTTCCAAAAATCGGGTTCAGTGTCAACCATTCGAGCGACTGTTTGGCCGTATTCTAAGCGACGTGGACGGTCTGTCGGCAATATTCTTCTGTATTGACGTTTCCAAAATTTGTCCAATCAATTCAATCTGTTGAAAAATGTCAAAGTTATTCAATGTTTATATACCGATATAAAAGATGGCGCACCCTGTATGTAAATCACCATATATAAAATTTTCCCTTTTCAAGGACTGCTACATAGAGGCTGCAGGAATAAATCGATATTCAGCCTATTTACCCCTTTATCTGTAATCTTTCAAAAACTAATGTTTACAACATTTCATATTCCTAACTCGAAGCGTGATACTCAACCCCTAAGTGGGTGTAAAGTAACTGTGTACATTTTCACGAATTCCGACATATTTCTAGTATCTAATGAGGTATCAAATTTGCTATTACTGCAATGAGTCTACATAATCAGACAAACACCTATTTTAGGTTTTAGTTCGATTTTTCACGAATTCTAACAAATCTTCATCTCTAATGAGATATCGAATTCGCTTCGACTTCAGAGCACTTTGTTATTAAAGTATTGTTATGAGCTAGGGTGAGCTAGGGGTTCGCCGGAATTTCAAGTAAAACACAATTCACTTAAGATCGATATAAATAATAACGTTTTATTATTAGCATTCAATAATTGCACTAATAAACACGGAACTGGCAACGCTACCCGATTTTATATTCTTCCTGATCACAGCTCGATCGCTGCTAGCAATCTAAATCGCTGTAGCAATACTTCCGCGCAGAAACTGATAGTCGTCTTGCTGCACCGTAGTAGAAAAGGTGTCGGCTTCAAACTCTGTCGTGCTTATATACTGCATGTGTTGAGTCGAGAGCTTTCCCGCATATTGGGTGGTGTATGTGAAATGTTTGAGTAATGTAAGAACAATCCGAGAAGGGGAAAATTGTTGTCGAGAAGAATAGTGAACTTTGCAGCCTTTCTCATTTGGTATTCTAAGGTGGTGAACTAGATATTTTTCTCCGCTTTCCAGTTAGGTATTGGGGGGTTGTTGTTTTTCTTACAGGAAACGGATCAAGTTGAGCGGATTGTCAGGGTTGTTGTTGTTGTTGTTTGGTGTGGAGGAAGACACGCAGCAAAGCAGCGCATCTTGAGCATTCAGGCCAACATGGCCCATTATACTCGAATCCCCCAGTCTCTACCCGGACTTTTTCGTCCTCCTCACGAATTTTAAGAGCTCAGGTAGGGATCGAGAACGGAGTTCTTCCATCCTCATAGCATCAACGCCGTATACGTGCATTCTCGCAAAAGAATAAGCTGGATACTAGAGAAGGAAATGTTCCGTTGTGTCGTCGCTCTCGTCGCAAGCAGTGCACATGGAGTCGTCAATGATTCTTAATCTGACCAGGTGTAGGCCACACGAGTCTTGTGAGGACACCAACCATACTACCACATTCCTTTCTGCTCAATTTGAGAAGAAAAGCAGCGGTTTGTCCACTTGGTCCCTCAACAAGGTTTCTGGTTTGCCGCATTCCCGGAAGAAGCCGCCATCTCTCAATGTGTGATTTACTCACCCACTCAGCACCCCTAACATAGGCAACCGGCACATTGAAAATTGGTTCGGGTCCAACCATAGTCAGGGTATCATGTAACA
The DNA here is from genome assembly GCA_951812415.1 of Beris morrisii. NCBI lineage: Eukaryota > Metazoa > Arthropoda > Insecta > Diptera > Stratiomyidae > Beris > Beris morrisii. The sequence goes on from OX638311.1 coordinate 27,204,986, forward strand.
GTATAAAAAAGTAAAATCAGAGTCGAATGCAGCTTGGACATATCGTTTAAGTGATTTGTCTTAAGCAGGTGTTTAAAGGGCTTAGAGGTTAATCCAGGGCTGTGCACATCATAAGATTAGATGCACTCCTTACTCTTTTTTTATATACCCAACTACAATATAAATCGGAGTTCAGCATTTCATCTAGAGTATCATACGATTGGCTGCGGTCTTTCGTTCCTGTTGCAACTAAATTCTTTTCGTTTACTCTGTATCGAATAAAATTGTTGTAATAAAGACTTTTAGTGATATTCGCAATAGTTTTACTCACAAGGATCTAATTTGAAATCTTATCTAAACTAGAAAACAAGGTCATACTATCCGCTTCGCCATTTTCCTTAAAGTATTTTGATCCAATCCTCCAGTGTATATAAAACCGCAATCATAAACGAAACACGCCACGCCCTGTATAAATTTATGAAATATTATAAAGCGGTTACGATCTCTCCTCCTTATCTAAAATCCAAGGCATAAGCCACAAGTATTAGTATAGCGTCTATCCTTGAATAGCGCACCCCCCAGTCTCATAAAATACATAACTCCCATATAGTGCACCCTCGACCGATAAGTCCTTCTTCACCTTCTGTGTGTGGCAGGGTGGTTCGGGTGGATATCCCTATCATAACGTTATAGAAGCCAGCTATGGATTCTTCATACAACGATAACGGCTCACTCTCTCCCACGCTTATACACAATCATAAAAAAGGATATCATATTTTCCTTGACGGTGTATACTCTACTCACCCAAGGAACAAAGACGCAAGCAACGGCGGGCAGTTGGTATAGGGCAAAAAAGAAATCGCCATAACTCGAGGGATTGCGCAATACGCCAGGAATATCGCGCATCGACCAATAATATTTCGTCCAGGAGAAGGACACGGATAATATGTACCTTTTTCTTCGTCCACATAAAAACACACATATACACCTTTCTTCTGCTTCTTCTCTCCGTCTTCGATGGACGACCGGTATAGTTGTTGTTTTTTCCACCAAGGATATTATTGAAACGCCAAAAGAATCCACTTCTCGACCCGACGATATTCGTCGCCCGCTTGAAACCACCCGCTAGAAACGTCCTTCCTTCGGCTCCCCACATTCGACCGGACGAGCGGAAAAAAAAAATCTCTTTTGACCATAAGTCATTCGGAAATGACGTAGAGTATATCGGACCCGGCTCCAATATACGATGACCGGCCTTAATAAATTTTTTCCCGAATATTGCAAAATTTAATGGATGTCGTTCGGGGTCCATTGTCCTTTTCAATGGATCCTTTAACCATTTTACAACCCTCATAAAATCGGTTACAATAATTTATCATGGATCGGTCAAGAGTATACGAACGAAGGAAATTCGTTACGAGCCCAACAGACTACACCATACCACCCCCATCACTTGTTCTTCATTTCAACGGAGAGGGTGCGCGGGGAAGGAAAAAAATTAGGAAAAATTTTTCTGAACCAAAAATCCTTTTCCTGACCTCACCACCCACCTCGCCCCTTATTTCGAGAACGGGTATAAAGTGAGGTCGGAAAATATAACACGAACTAAAATGATCCATCCCTCCATTTATAAGGGTGAAATGTCCTTTTTCTGCCGATGTCCTCTCTGGTGGAGACCGGGTCGTTCATTCTCGTGAAATTGAAGATATCATCCGGCTGCTCGGAAAAGGGTGGTCAAGATGAGTCTGGAATAGTAATAATGAAATGTATGAGAAAGCGAGGGTGAGGGTGTGATTTCCGTTTTTTTTTTTTTATTCCTTCTGTCGTTATGGTTGTATTGTCCACCTTGAGATGAAATGAGACTGTAGCACCAAACACCCGACCCTATATAAAATTTAATATAACTAATGGATGAGAATGCAACACTTGAACGCAACCGCCTCGCCAAGAGATGAGATAAAACAACAAAAGGAGGGTTGGTAGGGAGCGAGTCCTTGGACAAGGCTACATCGTTCACTATACGAATATGTTATATATGCTGTAATAAATACAAGAAGTCCAGTAGAATGGCTAGCGGGGCTGGCTAGCACTTTCGCCATGTTGTGAGGGTGGTCGAATGGGGGTTGGTGCGGAATTTTTCCTCCGTTTTGACCAGAAATCGATAAAAAAAATTCCTTTGGCCGAATTGCTTGGCGAGCGAAGAGGATACAATACACAATGGGTGCTTGGGTAACTGCCCGTGTCACGGAAAGGAAGACTCCTGGAAAAAACAAAACCAAAAAAAAAATTTTTTTTACTACTTGCACCCTTGTTGGTATTGGTTCAGTTTATGGGAGCTCGTTGCTTTTTATTTTATTTTGTGTAGCGAATAGACCTGGCAACTCTATGAAATATATTCGGTATATGCTCTACTGGACACTGGATGAGTTTTTGTTGTGAAAACTTTCAACCCGTTCGGTATATTTTTCCGCCTCCCCATTTCATTGGTAAGACCTGGTTCTTGCGAGATTTATGTTTTGTAATTTTTTTCCGTGTCCGAAGAATTCGTGTGTGTTGGTTGGATGTTGTTTTCTTTACAGTGTTTTACGGAAATATAGTCATACAGAAAATTGTACTTTATGGCTGTAGTAGAGAGGGAAAAATTAAAAAAACAAATTTAATTTCTTTAAACTCAAATTTAGACAATATTTTCGCTGGAAATGAAAGACATTATTATGCACATAAAGAGGTTGGCCAATCAATCCATTGATAAAACCTGGAAAAACCTTTAATCAGACCAGCTACAGACCTATAAGTCTTTTACCTAGTCTTGGAAAAATACTGAAAAGGTCATACTAAGGCGGCTTCAAGTCTTCACGGAAGTTAAAAACGTCTTTCCTCATTTTCAGATTGGATTCCGCCAAAAACATTCAACAATCCACCAGCTTTACAGAGTTAAGCTCCCCATAGACACCCAAGTTGGCACAAACATAGGTTTGCACAAGCCAATTCGCTCGTGTATGGCATTGTTGGCCGTTTGCGGAAACATGCTATACTCGCCCAAAAATCAAAATATTTTGATTTTTCAGCGCCAAACTTCAGTGTTCAGTTGTTGAATTGCAGTCGTTGAAGGTAGTAGTACAGTTGTTATCTAGGCTTTATTAATGAATAAAATATAATATAATTTATTTATTTATCGACCTGAAATTTCAAAAAATTTTGTATTTTCACGTTTTAGGACTAGTAAACACCAAAAAAGCAAAAAAAAAAAGTCCGTCTGTCCGCCGTAGACGTACGCAAAATCGTTTGAAGGCGCGTAGCTCACAAACCCCTTGGGATATTAAATTAAAGTTCTTATGGTGGGTAGATTGGGTGAACCCCTACGACTGGTATCTTTTGAGAAGGTGGGGATTTGTTTGTGGGTGGACCGGGGGGTTTCGGGGATGGTGGGGTGAAAAACTTTGGATTACAATATCTTCCGAACCAATTACACCAGGAAGATAAAATTTGGTTTCTGTATATGAGATCACAAGTGGAGTCTACTGAATGTAAACTTTTTGAGGGGGGAGATGGAGCACGAAAGTCGGAGGATAGCAATTTTCCAAAAAAAATTCAATTTTTATATCTCAAAAACTGTACCAGATATGATCTTGAAAATTTTACAGGAGTTGGAGTCAAAAGACCTCTAGTAGAGGAAAAAATATTGGGTGAGGTGGAGCACGAAAGTGCGGGGGATAGCAATTTTTCAAAAAATTCAATTTTTATATCTCAAAAACCGTACCAAATATGATCTTGCAAATTTTACAGGAGTTGGAATTAATAGACCTCTAGTAGGGAAAAAAATATTGGGGATGTGGGTGTTGGTGAAAGGGGGTAGAAAGGAAAACATTTTGATTTTAAAACGAAAAATTTACAATTATATAGAACTACTATAGAGACACACTAGAAAAATAAATTTTTCTATAGTGGTAGCAAGGTACGGTGGTGAGGGGTGGTTTTTTATATCTCAGAAACGGCTTATGCTAGAAAGTTGAAACTTAGTACATATATGTAGATGTGCTACTAGAGTAAATAAAACAAAAAAAAAAATTTTTGATTTTCATTTGTGTGCAAAGATGGAGAAAAAAAATGTCCGTAAAAAGGGTTTTTTCCCATATTTTCACGAATTTCGTTAAATCTTTTAGACATCTCGAGCCATCAAATCAATTTTACTTCTGCGGGCTCTTAATATAAGCGCCTAGAAATGTTTTTCCAAATTTTTCGATATCTAACCCCTAAGGGGGTGTAAGACGGTTATGTACTTTTTCACGAATTCCGATATATTTCTTAGGTCTCATGAGAAATAGAATTCACTTTTACTTCTAAATGATTTGAATATAGTCGGGGAATAAACCGATTAGAGTATTTTTTGATACAAAACCCCCTGGGGAGTAAGACATTGTTCAAGTTTTGACGAATTGCGAATTTTTTTTAGGTTTAATGAGATCGAATTCACTTTCACTTCAATTGAATCATCTATTGAAAAAACAAATACGTAAATAAATAAAGAAAATCTGCCAACAGTCTGGGCGCAACTTTATTATTTTATTAGTAGGAGTCCGAAACGTGTTTAATGCTGAGATGCGGTGTAGGTTACTATGCGACTGACAACTGGGGAATAACCAGGAGACAATTTGGAACGTTATTTTTTAGGTTATCAATCACATAGTAACCTACACCGCATCTCAGCATTAAACACGTTTCGTACTCCTGCCAAAAAAAATATAAAGCGAATTCGATGTCTCATTAGACCTAAGAAATATATCGGAATTCGTGAAAATATACACAAGCACTTTACACTCTCTTAGGAGTTGGATATCAAAAAATGTTTAAAAATGATTCTAGGCGCCTATATAAAGAGCCCGTAAAAGTAAAATTAATTTGATAACTCGACATGCATAAAATATAGGGTCTTTCAACAAGGACGTTCAATTTTTAAATGTAAATAAAACAAGTTGAGTGTGAGATATCCACCCAATTCTTTTTTTTATTTGAAAGAATATTTTATGGCAATAAGTATGGAATATAACGTCGTTCAAATGTCTGCCCCGGGCTTTGCTTGTTGGCACGTATTCGAGAGGTCCAATTTTCGACGACTTTGTCGCATAAATCTGGCTGAATTTGCTGGATGGCGTTCGTTATGTTGACTTAAAGGTCATGAATTGTTTGCGGATTATACGCATCGACCTGCGATTTAAGATAGCCGTAAAGGAATAAGTCTAAACTTTGTAGGCGTTAAATCGCATAATCATGGTGGCCAGCTCACCGCCGCGCGAGATAACGATGCCCTCAAATCGCAGAATGTCCATTGTGATATGCGCTGTGTGGCACGTAGCGCCGTTCTGTTGGAACCACATGTCGTCGGTATCCATATCATCCAGTTTAGGCCACAAGAAGTTGCTTATCATCGATCGTTTGACGCAATGTCAGTTTTGTTTTGGAAGAAGTACGGACCGATGATTTCACCAGGCCAAAATCCGCACCAAACTGTGACTTTCTTGGAGTGCATTTGGTGCTGGTGTATCTCATGCGGATTGGTATCGTTCCAAATCCGACAATTTTGGTTGTTCACATATCAAGAAATGGGCCTCGTCGTTAAAAATCTCGCAACACGCGGAACGTTTTTCGAACGGAGCTCTGATTTTGAAAATAAAATTTGATGATTTGCACATGTTGTTCAACGCTATAACCCTCCATGGTGATTTGCCATACACTACTGAACAATTCACAACAAATTCGACTGATGTTGCTTGAACAACATGGCCGTTATAACCAAACAAATTTCAAATGTTCCTACTGAAACAACAACTTATATATAACGAATTTTGTGAAAATGTGGAGAAAAAAACATTTTCACGGACAATTTTTTTGCCCCATCTCCGCAAGCCAATGAAGATCTGAACTTTTTTTGCTTTAATTAATCCTGCAGTACACCTAAGTATATATACGTACTCAGTTTCAACTTCCTAGCGTAAGCTGTTTTTGAAATACAAAAAACTAACGCCCCTCTCTATAAAGAATTTTATTTTTACACCCCCGTTTGGGGGTTGAATATAAAAAATCCTGAAATCGATTTTTTAGTGATTGAATAGAAAGTCCAAGGAAGTAAAAACCAATTCGATATTTCATCAGATTTAAGGGTTATGTTTGAATTCGTGAAAATATATGCAACTCCTTTATGAAAACGGTTTGTAGGCGATTACATGAAAAGTCCGGGAAGTAAAAACCAATTTAGTATCTCCGCAAACCGAAGATAGGTATATGACGAAAATTGTGAAAATGCATGCAACCGCTCTAACCCTCTTGTGAGTTGAATATCCAAAAATCCCTTAACTTGTTTTTATGTAACTAAAGGGTTATTCAATAGGTGCATAACAATTTTGTATTTTAATACAAACCCACCTTTAAACTTTTTTCCTGGTCTGTCAATGTCAAAACGTCAGTCAAGGTTTACATTTTTATCATGGTGAAGTTCAAATTGAATAACCCTTCATAAAAGGCCCAACGAATTAAAAACCAATTCGATATTTGCCAAAGCAATAAATCATGGAAACTGTTTTCAGGCGATTATATAAAAAGCACGTGGAAGTAAAATGTTATACGACATCTAATCAGGCCCAAGAGAAATTGCTGCATTCGTGTATACAACCTCCTAAGGGTTGAATTTAAAAGAAAAATCTAAAAACAGTTTATATGCACTTATCTCAAAAATACGTAGACGTAAAATTAATTCAATATTTCAGAAAACCTAAGAGATATGACGAAATTCGTGAAAAATCATTGTCAAACCATGGAAATCGTCTAGCCTGCCTAGTAGAAGTTACCGGTACACATCGCGTAAAACAAGTAATAATATAATAGCATATTACAAACAATTAAAGAAGCTGTTTTTGCTTGTTCGTAAAGCACCCAAGTAAAGAACATCGAGAGATTTCCCGATTCAAATCAGAAAAATCGGGTTTATTAAAATTGTAGCGATGTATAATTTCTGACGAAAATTAGATATCAATTTGAGCATCAAAATGGAAAACTGCATGAAGCGCTGGATGGTGATTTGAATCTGGAAGTAGTGGTGTCCAATGATTGATAGTCGTATGGTTTGCATCCGAAGAGTAAACGAGGTGCAAATATCTTCCAAAAATGTTGGCTGTAGCATTAACCTGGTGAGAGGATCCGTCGAAAGCATTTCAGCTCTTTCTACTTGAATTAAGTCTGCCCTCGACTGAGGTATAAGGCTAGCAGTTCTAAAAATTGATCAGGATTTGTTTTTCTAGCGCACCTAGATCCTTTGCAGCGCTCTAAGCTCTCAGTTTCCCGATTTAACTTCATTATTTCTTTAAAAAGTATTGCAATCGCGAACGTTCGCAGAATTGGTCGACTATTTCCGTATCGTTAACCACCCTTACGTGCTTGTGACTTTTTTAAGTTGAAATATAATAATCACTCCTAGACCTACGTTTATAGAACTTGAGAGTTTAAAAAATTTCGTTCGACAGCAACTACGATACATCTACCAGAATTTATATCTACGTAATTTCCTTTTACGATATCTCACTGGAAACTCTCTCTTCGGAAATATAAAGGACAACTCTAAAAGAAAATAAATCGCCCTGTTCTTATGAAATACTACCCCCATTTATTTTTAATCGAACCTCAGAATCTTCTACTATTTCAACCCTGTACTACGGATAGACCATAAAGGAAAATCTAATAGAAAACCTTTCACAGTTAAAAAAAGAAGGGAAGAGAAAAAAAACGCGCCATATGAAAGCGCGGACCAATAACCATCGAGTTGAATATAGAAGACAATCGTTACATATCTATTCCACTGGTCGCCATTGGTCACAGAGACGGTCCGGTATGGACGAGGTAAACTATGGGATCACCTTTATCACACTCGCCTCACCCTCGTCCATCCACCCCCCAAAAAGGATTCTCACATGTTCCACATGTACATGCCGACCGCTCCCGGACCCACAATATCGCTAGAAAAATAACTCGAGAAAAATAAAAAGGAATCGCTCCGAAAAGCTTTTCCAGCTCAAAGGCGAGACTTTTATTTTCTCAATTCTTTATCTTTTTTCTCGAATGTACACGGGACGAATATAGCAATTTTTTTCCGTTCGTCCTTTTTACCGTCCAGGTATGATATCATCCCACTATACACATATTTGCTTATACAATTTGACCGAAGACCGCAGTAGGGCTCGATTTTTTTCCTTCTTCGTCGGCAACGGCTACGCTTAAGCGTTCGATTAAGATGACAGGAAAAGCAAAAACAGGGAATATAAATAAATTGCTTGAATGAACCGACAGGATACCCGGTTGTTGTGGGGGTGGGTGGGGTTGACGGAAAAAAAACCGCCCTAGTCGGGACATAAATGAGAACCACGACGAAGGGATAGGAATCAGAACGGACGAGGAAGCTTTCGGGCCCCAGTCTTTCACAACTAGCTCCACCGAGCAACACGTAGAAATCGATAGATCCACATGAGCGTATAGCTGGACTGGCGATTAAATCACATCCTACATGTGTAAGAACACAACGTTACACATGTTCGGCGACGGTTATGAGAAAAAAAGACCTTATGCAAATCGAACGAGCGCATTTAATATGCAATTTTAATAGAGCCAATTTTCCACGATAGGTTGTCGGAAGTTTTAAGTGGGTACTAGAAATTCGTATGCAGTGGGATCCTTATTACCACTACACAGAGTTTCTTGGTCAAAACTTCCCATTAATTCATCCGACTAAATTTTGACCCAAAATCCCGAACGAATCGATTTCAAGATCCTTAGAACGAGGGTCGAATAATAATTTATGAATTATAATTAAAGAACGAAAAAAATACTACCCCGTCGGCATTAGAATTACCCCAGAGAGATAAACCATTGCCAGCAATAAAACTCCCCATTTGGCAATTATCCAGATAAATTAGCAGATGGACAATGGTCAAGTATATGGGGTACGAAATAGACGCCTACCATTTATTCCTGCTATGATAGTCTCTACTTCATTTGTATTATTTCCTCTTGTGACGTGATATTGGGAAGTGGATAGATGTATGGTATTTTTCGGTTATAGGAAGTGGTAAAATGTGGGAGTAATAGTAGTTCGGAATTGTGGTCAACGTTTATAGGCCTATTAAAATTTTTATTACGTTGCCTGTTTTTACTGAAATGGCAATATTTGTCTTTTTTTTGTCTTAAATAGCCAGTTAATCGAATCAATCTGAGTAAGTGTGTTCTTTTAGCTACAACTAAAAATTTTGTTTAACGAGGTTTGAAATTAAATTAGGGGTTCTATTACTTAATTATGTCGTGGCGACTTCTATCGGCACGCGGCACAAAATTACACTGTGTAATTCAGGGGAAAGACCTATCTGATGAACTCACTCGAGCAGGCTCCAAACTAAGCTCACTCACTATTGGAAGACCAGCAAGTGGCTATTCCCATCGGATCCAAAAAACAGTCTATCGACTCATATTGCGTCCAAGTGGGCAGCGAATAGATGGTCCAACCTAACCACATGCTCAATATCAAGAACTCTTTGACCTGTAAATGATTACGAGTAAAGCAAGTTTGTCTTGAGCCTGAACAGAAAAGATCCTAGCATACAGGGCACTCCGATCAGAAGACACACTACACGACTGCATGCCGAGGCAAACGATCTTTGTCATAGCTGCTGGTACCCAGAAGTGGAAGGATCAATATTTCACGTTTTTTCCGGGATTGAGAAGGACGCCTTTTTGGAAATATTGGAGTCTACAAGCCATAAAACATGAAAATGTTAGGTGTGGAAATAAGTTCCCGGCGTTTTTTTTTCAAACTTTGAGCCTTTATTGTGGGAAATTGGTTGAATTATTTTTTTTTAAAATATTGTCCATCGCTAGCCACAACCTTTTCCCATCTTTTTGGCAGCATACGAATTCCGCGTTCAAAAAACTCCACGACCTTTGAGGCGATCCACGAGTCGACCCAATTTTTGACATCTTCAAAAGAACAGAAGCGCTGCTCAGCCAAGCCATGCGCCATCGATCGGAAAAGGTGGTAGCGGTAGTCGGAAGGAGCGGTGTCTGGTGAATACGGCGGGTGGGTAGGACGTTCCATTTCAGTGTTTCCAGGTAGGTTTTCACAACCTGAGCAACATGTGGCCGAGCGTTATCGTGTAGTAAACTCTGCTCATATTGCGGCCTTTTTTCTTTCAATGCTCGCCTCAAACGCATTAATTGTCTTCGATAAAGAGGTCCTGTGATGATTTCACTCGGTTGCAGCAACTCATAATTTACCACGCCGAGCTGGTCCCACCAAATGCATAGCACGACTTTGGAACCATGTATATTCAGCTTTGCGGTCGATGTTGATGCATGGCCAGGGTATCCCCACGATTTTTGGAGCTCCGGGTTGTCGTAGTGTATCCACTTTTCATCACCAGTAACGATACGATACAAAAATCCTTTCCTGTTCTGCCGTTCGCACGTGGGAAAACGCCGTTTGACGTCTCTTGGCTTCAATTCGTACGGCACACAATTTCCTTGCTTTTGCATCATTCACAAGGCTTTCAGACCATGTGCAATGGCTTGTCGAGTCACATCCAATGAATCCGCAAGACTTTGTTGTGTTTGGCATGAATCTTCGTCCAGTAATGCCTCCAATTCTGCGTCTTCGAAATTTTAGTGCCGGCCGGAACGCTCCTTGTCTTTCACGCCGAAATCACCCATTTTGAAGCGGTGAAACCATTCGCAACACGTTGATTCGCTAATAGAAGACTCGCCAAAAGGTTCTCTAATCATCTGAGGAGCATCTGCCGCAGATTTCGTTGAATTAAAGAAAAAGGCAAAACTTCTCGCAAATGGCGCTAATTTGGCTCGAACTCCGACGTGTTTAAGGACTCAAAAGTAACTGACGCCGATAAAATTTTACAAATGTAATGATGGGGAATTGTTGCAATATGTCTGATCTTTCCATATTACGAGCTTGATCCGCCATTTTTTCACAGTAATTCGTGTTAACGTCATCTATACGAGAACGCCGGGGACTTATTTGCACACCTAATACAAAATTATAGAGTTGTACATATTTTTCACATTTCAAGTCCACCACAGAAACTTATTATTTAAGAAATAATAAAGTCAAATGAATTGATTAATTTATCCCTATCTTGAAACTATTTTTTCCAATCGAAAACAGTAAAGCGTAAGCATTTATTGACCTTGACTGGTTTGTACCATAACTGAAAACAAGATTCGATCTATTTTGCATAGAGCCATTAATAATGCACTGTTCACTCTAAATCGCTGGGTGGCTTAAGCCATCGTCGAACCCAAAAATTTATCAATTTGATTACCATTTAAAATTTATGATATTTCCTACAATCATAATGCCATAGTTCTTTCAAACTCGAATTTTAACAGTGTCAAATGTAAGTTATAGCTCATTAGCATTACCATAATTCTGATGTATCACATTTCTAACCGGCATGACTTAATTCTCGTGTCCTAACGTACGCATAAATCAGCTATCAGATTTTCAAATATTAAATATATGTCTGTATTTCCATAAAGTATCAATTTTCAACTAATAACATTAACTTAACTTTCTTGCGTAACTGCTGGCAGCGGTGGCGTTGTCGTTGACGGCATTTTAACGCTATTGCCCAAAAGCGTATCTTGCGTTTGCATTAAAATCGCGTCAATTTTATCGGGCAAGAGATGTTTGAGCGGTTCTAAAATGTCTTTTTGATCGAAAAAAGTGATTCGTTCCTTTTGCAGTGCGATCAAATTGATACCCAAATGACTGGTTAAGGTCGATTGTGGAAATATAGCATGCAAGCATCGTTGAATATACGGAATTAGATCGTATGCGAAACATGAACAAAGCTTGACGAAACTTTCGCGTTCGTTGCCGGTAAAGGCTTGCTGTTCCTGTTTATAGAAGCCGAGAATATTTCGTGCAACGGCTTTTAGCGACAACTCCAAATTTCGCGTAGTATCGATCGCTAACGATATTGGAGCGCAAAGTCGTAGATCGTTCAAAGCGTTCAAGTAGCCGTTGCATAATGTCGCCAACGGATGGAAGTCGAGAAGTGTTTCGGGTGGTGCGTACGAATCACTTGGAGCGATTTCTTCTTTTCGTCGATGAATCCCCGATGTGACTTTATTGATTAGTGTGTACTTTTCGAGATCTTGTTCGAATTGTTGATTGACTTTCTGGATTTGAATGTTGAAACTTTGTAGGATTACACGGACAAATATCGGACTCATGAGCGCACGAAAGTCGGCTCCAACACGACTGAACGATAGACCAAAATACATGCACTGTCCTAGTACGGCATCAAGGGAGTTAACTCCTCGCGTCAGGTCCATTTCCAGTGTTTGCAGGAAGTTGTCAATCTGTGAATAAAAAAATCAAGTCAATATCATTATCATTTGTACTAGTACTTAGTCGTAACAAAAGATCTAGCATTTAAAAATAAAAAAAAAACAACAATATGTTGAAACTCGGTGTAACAACTGTAACGAGCTAAAACTAAACCATGGACAAATAATCAATTGATTAAATATATTAGAAACGAACACAAATTTTAGAACAAAATGAGGAAAACAAATTAATTTAATTACTGTAAAAATTAAATAAAAAAAAAGAACGAATGAAATAATTACTAAAAAATATTTCACTTCCGACATAATTCGCCCAAACAAATACTACGAACCATTTCGATAAAAACCTCCAAGCTATAAAAGCGTTACAGAGTTCCCTTCGCACTTACTCCAGTACAGTTTTCAAACAGGAATTTCCAGTAGAGGGTGTTCAACTATTAGGCCCATTCAGGAACTTCGTGCGAGTTTTTAGCAGAACCGAAAACAATAATGCAAAAATCAATTCTCGAAAAATAACGAAATTGATTCCACGGAAGCTTGGAGCAAGATTAACACTTACAACTTCATCAGCCAAATTTGTGTCGTCATTATTAAAGAATTTGACACTGATACTCTCTTCAAGGCCCCACACGATATGATTAATACATTCGCAAAGAAGTTCTAAAATAACCTAGATCCGGGAGCCCACAGCTATACTATCTGTGGGGACGGAAAATCAGAATCCAATTAAAGTAATCAATTTAAAAAAAAATCATAGGTTTCAAGTCTCTGGAATACCCTTTATGAAAACACATCTTCGGCACCAGATGCCAGTGATTTTTAAAGATATATTGTAAATTCCGATGCACCAGCTTTCTCGATTGGATAGATATCTAACCCTAGAAAAGACTGGAGCTCCACAATTCACACATAACTGTTTACTTTGTTGGGAATAGATTCTAGCGGATAGGAATGGGTATTTCGACAATAAAATGGTCAAAATAGCCGAAACACGGTTTTGAGGAAAGAGAAAACATTGGCACAGTACCACCATCGTCCAAACTGATGGCTAAATCATGAACTGGATCAACGGCTAGCTGCGTATGTGGGGGGAGTTTTTAGGAGATGCTTAGACTATAAACCCTGGGACTGTAGAACAAAAATTAATCCAGGCGATTTACTGGTGTAAAATTGAGATAAGATAACTAGTCGGTCATGAGAGGACCTATGTCATGCCGTCCTCATCATGTTTGATTCAGGGCCCCAATGAGAGAAGAGAAGGATGTTGAAAGAAATTTCTCTAAACAAGAAGATCCGTCTTCCTTTAATTTATTTTGCCATATTTTTAGTTGCTTTTAAATATTATTATGAATATTAATACAAACAAAAAATTTAGGCACATTTTTATTTTATACATTTGCATTCTTTCTGTGCTGAAGGTGTTTATTATATTTATCTCTTCAGACTACAAATTACCTTTCGAGAAAGGAGAACTTATATCCTTCTCCAACAAAGGACGGTCGACTATTCGTTTTCAGCCGAAACAAGAACAAAATGTTCAGACACTGGATAAAGTTCCCAGAAGCCTGGGATTTACAATTTCGGCTATTCTTCACGTTGCTCACCATCTATTCGATCACCTCATCATCAAACATCACTCAGCCTTAGGTTCATACCGCATCACTCCAATCGAGGCCCTATTAATTGAAGCTGGATGTGATACCACAAAAAATTTAATCACTAAAGCGCAAATTAGCTTAATCAGAAAAACTTTCTAGTCCCAACCAATCCACATCATCGCTCCTTAAAGGACCTTTCAGCTATGGCCTCGGACAACATCATCAACAGCTCCTCCGAGTCAGTGCTCTAGAATGCCAGATCCACATTGTGCCAGCTCTGTTCCAACATCCCTCCCTCTCTACTCTTGGACCATCACACTACAAGTAGTACCTTTCACCCCGAAAATCAAATACCCCAGCTATCCATTACCAGAAATTTCATCGAATATGAGGAGTTCTGAGCGACCTTATGAGCAAAACCGGGCTGAGACCGAGCTTATCAGTTTTCAATGGTTTCGGCTTCCCCGCATGAGGTGGAAGTTATACCCAATTTCATCAGCTTGGTGTGGTGTACGGCCAGCTACAATTAAATGCCTGGAACTCTAGCACTACCTTCTTGGCAAAGCAACTCATCACCAGCGTGCAGCCCATAGCTGCAGCCACGGAACAGACTTGGACATTCCAGACTGACCCATAATTTCCGTGTTATGAAAACACCGCAACCAGTATGCCTGAACTGTCAGCTACCGCCACTGTAGAAAAACATCACACTTCTTCCGAAACTCGCCTCCTGCCTTGCATATCTTAGTCTCCACATCAGACCCCTCCACTGTGAGAGAAGGCAATATCCGATAAAGAAATTGCGCTCTGCGCATTTCTGATCATATAAGGAGCATTCGACAACACATCCTACGACTGTATAAATAAGGCAATTGTCGACAGAGGAATGGATGCCCGCAGGGAGGAGTACTATCACCCCTTCTATGGTGTCTTGTAGTATACGACCTACTGAGCTTGCTCAGGCATAGCGGCCTTACAGTCCAAGGATATGCTGACGACGACGCAAGTTTGAGGAATCCCTCTGCGACCTTATGCAGCAAGCACTAAGTAAAACACAAACATGGTGCCATGAGAAAGGCCTACAGGTCAATCCGAGCAAAATCACGATTGTGCTTTTTTCACGAAAGACAAGACCTGAGCAAAATGAAATCGCTCATGATGTACGAGACGGAAATCAAACTATAGACAGATGGAAAATGCCTAGGAGTGATTCTGGAACAGAAATTCCTATGGAACAAGCACCTAGAAAAAGTATCAGAGAAAGCCGCTACTGCTCTACTCTTGTGTAGACAAGTCGTAGGCAAAACCTGGAGCTTGAAACCCAAAATAGCCTTATGGACCTACACAGCTATTGTAAGATCTATAATAGCATATGGAGCATCAGTATGGTGGCAAAGAACAAAACTAGTAAGCGCTAGGAACAAACTGGACAAGCTCCAAAGGTTGACACGTATCAACACGACAGGAGCAATGAGAATCTGCCCCTCGGCAGCTATGGAGGTTCTTTTAGATCTGACTCCGCTGCATCTATATCGAATCGGAGGCAAGATTATCCGCGATGAGAGACCAATTAAGCGGCAACCCATCTAAAGTAAAAAGTGGACCCAATAACTTATCCAGGCTTAGAAGCAGCATTCAAATGCTAAAAACGCCTGTAGACCATAAAATAAAGGGATATCGCTTCGTAATCCCTTTCAACTCCACAGTCTGCGACAGAGAGACCTGGGCAAGGGACCCACCGCAGTTCGGAGTGGATAGCATTGTATGGTATACCGATGGATCTAAGACGACTGAAGGCACCGGAGCTGGCATATGCGGACCCCGCGCCAGGATAACGGAATCCCTCAGTGAATATCCTACCGTTTTCCAGACGGAGGTCCATGCTATACTCAAATAAGTATATAGTCATTCTCACAAATAGTTAGGCAGCGATAAAAGCCTTGACTGCACACACGGTAAGCTCAAAACTGGTGTGGGAATGCCAAGAAAAACTATGTATCCTTAGTACCAATAACAGAGTCCTCTTGCACTTGGTGCCCAGTCATAAGGGCATAGAAGGCAACGAAATAGCAGACCAACTTGCAAGAGACGGAGCCGCCGTCCGCCCGACTGGACAAGAGCCGTTCTGTGGAAACTCAACGTGCTCCATTAAGAGGAGCATAAGGGTATGGGAGGAACACAAGAAATGGCAACACTGGGCCACACTGCCCAGACTTAGACAGGCCAAACGATTCATACCGAATCACTCAACTAAAAGAAGCAAACAGCTTCTACAATTGGATAGAAACAAAGTACGGTTAATAACCGGAATACTCACGGGCCATTCGCGCTTGAAAGATCATCTTAAAAGAATAGGAATCATAACCGATAACCTTTGCAGGTTCTGCCAACTGCAGGCGAAAACCTCTGAACACATTCTGTGTTGCTGTGAGGCGCAACTCAGCGCTACAAGTGTCTCGAAGAACACTTTGTGGACCATAATACCATCGCAAAATAGACCTACACCAACTAGATAAATTCCTAAGAGAAATAAAGCTGGATGAGGATCTCTATGTTGAAACTGGAGAAAGATCTATGAGGTATAGCACAATAGACCACTGGTCGCGGTGCTTGGAGGAATCCCTCTGCCGACGGTGAGAATCGAGTGTTATAAGCCTACCCGGTGTGGCCGTATAACTTACAATAAATACCATAAATTGAATCGAAGGCATTTCTTAAGCAATCAAACCTGCCGCTATTTAACTTACCTTTCGGTGCAGCCAAGCATGAAATATTCGGCCACCATCGCTTGCAATCGAATCCGACTTCGGCGAATGCAGAAGATTTTCATCCGAGAAAATCGCCTTGTACTGGGTGATGATATTGAAAACGTTAATCCTAGTCAACTCGATCGTTTTGGTCAAGTGCTGTTGGGCTGTAAATACCAACAAATATCTTGACGACCTAGCAAAAAAAAAACAAACACAAGAAACTTACGATCGTCCCGTGGAATCGCATTCAAGACATCACAGAGCCAGGCATCGCGCGCCTGAAGAAACTTTAACTTCAGTTCGGTATTTCCAAACGCCTGCATTCGTCTTAAATAGCCTACAACCTGCAGACACTTCGGCAGCTGCAGATCAGTCCTCAATTGACCGAGAAGCTGGACCAGCATTGTATGCCACGACGACTCAATCGATAAAACGATGTTCTGAAAAAATTTCAATGTGACTTCGCGTTCAGGAGTTGAAATAAAAAACAGCTTACGTTTATAACCGGAATATCGCCATGTTTCTGTCCCATTTTCTGCACATAAGTTGCCAACTCCAGCGCTTCCTCGTAACGACCTTCACGAATACACCGCTCCATCAACTGCGGCAGTTCCAAAATCTCCAACAACTGGGCATTGCGCTTCAACGTGATCGAATTCAATCGGCGGTTTGCATTTATTTCGCTGGTTGCCGTTAAAAACTGCTCGCATTTCTTGCTGAAGTCGGGCAGCTTCTCGATTAAAATGTCGACGCGCGATTCGGTCAGCTGGAACTCGGTGAAAATCGAACGCGAACAGTCGGACGTCTGGATGAATGTTTTGTAGTTGGAGATGGCCAGATCTTGGGTTTGTTCGATCACCGACTTGTTCTCTTCCTCCAGGCGGGATTCTTCCTTCTTGAGCTGATCGACTTTGTACGTCCCGAGCTTAGCGAGATAAGAAAACAGTTCGGGGCGGTCTTTTAGCGAGTCTGATTGGGAAGTTGCTAGTTAGACGCGTGTTACAGGTGCTGAACTAAGTACTGTACCTGGAACTCCTTCCGGAAATATTAACTTCAGCACTCGATCGCTCTCTGTGTCCATGTTTGAGATAATTTCGTAGATAAAACGTTAAATTCTAAATTTTAATTCACTGCAATGCAAACATTGTTGACGTTGATGCGGTTGACGTTTTACTTTGACAGTCAGATGATTTTTAAGAGAAAAGCTAACAGCGATTTTCAAGCTGTTTTCAAGGAGATCACCTAACTGTTCTATTCGCCATCTGTTGGGAAAATATGCATATTGACATTTGACGGATATTAAAAAGTTCGGTTTATTATTTTAATGCAGCACATCACTTGAAGACGATATTTCCCAAATTCAGTTTAAATTTGTTAGGTTTTTTATGATAGGTGGGTGGCTATTTGCGGAAATAAGCCAGCATATAGAACAGCACCATGGCATGAACCCTTATGGCAACGGCTTTTTGAACACGGCGCTTTATAGCTAGTTTTCAAAAATAAACTGAGCCTGTGCGCCACGGTATTGTGCCGACAAATATTTTTCGGTGATTGGTGCGAAGACCAGGAGAAGAAAGAATTGTTGTTGGCTATAGCAAATCAACTACTGTCTGACAGCTCTGATGGTATTTGTGAATCTGATAAGAATGTAAACAGAACTCATCTTCTTAAATCGTTTACCAACAAATGGGCTGAAAAGTTCGTAGGCTGCCACATAGATAGTGTGACTAGAATTAAATCCATATGATTTTTAGTTAGAACTAACCTTCAAACGATACGTGTATAAATTTGATATCTGTCGGACAATTGGTTCGTAAGATATAGCATTGTGAGTGAATTAACTTTTGGTGTTGTAAAAAAAATGGATTTAAAAGAATTTCGTGTGTTAATAAAGCATTGCTTTATCATGAAAAAAAATACTGTGGAAGCCAAAGCTTGGCTTGATAAACATTATTCGGACTCTGCACCAGGAAAATCAACCGTTGAGAAGTGGTTTGCTAAATTTAAATGGTGCGAAATGAGCACCGAAGACGATACACGCAGTGGACGCCCGAAAGAGGCTGTAACAGACGAAAACATAAAAAAAGTTCAGAAAATAATTATGAAGACCGTAAAGTGAAGTTGATCGAGATAGCTAAGACTCTGAAGATATCAAAAGAGCGTGTTGGACATATCGTGGCTGAATATTTGGACATGCGAAAGCTGTGTGCAAAGTGGGTGCCGCGCGAGCTCACAATCGAGCAAAAGTTTCAACGTGTCGTTGACTCGGAGCAATGTTTAGCGATATTCAACCGTAATAAGAACGAATTTTTCCGTCGATATGTGACAACGGATGAAACCTGGCTTCATCACTACATTCCAGAGTCCAATCAACAGTCAGCCGAGTGGACTGCACGCGATGAACCGAATCCAAAGCGTGGAAAGACGCAACAGTCAGCTGGCAAGGTTATGGCATCAGTATTCTGAGATGCGCAAGGTATAGTATTCATTGATTACCTTGCAAAGAGCTCGACCATCAACAGTGATTATTACATAGCGTTGTTGGAGCGTTTGAAGGATGAAATCACGAAAAAACGGCCCCATTTGAAGAAGAAAAAAGTGCTGTTTCATCAAGACAGTGCACCGTGTCACAAGTCAATGCAAACGATGGCAAAATTTCATGAATTGGGGTACGAATTGCTTCCCGATCCACCGTATTCTCCAGATCTGGCCCCCAGCGACTTTTTCCTGTTTGCAGACTTCAAAAGAGTGCTCGCTGGAAAGAAATTCAGGACTAATGAAGAAGTAAGCGCTGAGACTGAGGCCTATTTTGAGACTAAAGAGAAATCGTACTATAAACATGGTATCGCAAAATTGACTGACCGCTATAATCGTTGTATCGCCCTCGAAGACAACTATGTTGAATAATAAAATCGAATTTTATCAAAAAAAATTGTTTTACTATGTTAGCCTACGAACTTTTCAGCCCATTTGTTAGTGACCCTAAAATTCCGCACTGTTCACTATAAATATTAATATACCGAAAGCAATAGCAACTGAAAAATTCATTTAAATAAATTATGCGTTGAACGGGAGTTTCCGGAGCAATGTTTTGAAGACATAGTACACTACCACTGGATTACACCCCGCCGCCACATTATCCCGAGACTGACCTTCAAGAAGGATTTCGCTGTGGGTTTTCCAACCAGGGCGGAATGGAAGAATGGTTCAGTTATACATGAATTCGACACAGTCATATACACTGACGGTTCAAAGATGAACTGTGGAGTCGAAGCGGGAGTTTTCTCAGATACACACTATATCGCAAGGTCTTACCACTTACCGGACTACGCCAGCGTTTTCCAGGCGGAGATACTGGGGATCCGGGAGGCCTGTCGGATTTTGCAGCAAGACGCTACGCCAAAGCGAAATGTTGTAATCCTCTCTGACAGCCAAGCTGCAATCAAGGCCTTAGATTCGGCTACCACCTCCTCTAAACTCGTCGAATAGTGTTGAGAAGAGCTAGCCCACTTAGGAAGTCAAGTCAAAGTTACTCTGCTATGGGTCCCAGGCCACAGCAAGATAGAGGGTAACGAGCGGGCAGACGAATTAGCTAGGCAAGGTTCTGCTCTTCAGGGCCCTCTCGTAGAATCCGTTCAGGTCCCACTAGGGACTGTTAAGCGCCAAATATCCACCCACTTTCTCACAAACGCGACCTCCAGATGGAGAGGACTGACCAACTGCGTCATATCTAGGAAGATATGGCCATCCTACTCCCGGAGCAGAACAGACGAACTCCTGAGCAGGAGCCGTGTGGACGTCTCCAGAGTCACGGCAGTCAGCACGGGTCACTGGCCGATCGGCGACCACGCGGCCAGACTGGGGATTCCCTTTAACGTCAATTGCCGCAGTTGTATGGATACAAATAAGAGGGAAACTGTTATTCACCTTTTTTGCGAGTGTCCCGCCCTAGCTAGAGCCAGACTTCGCGCACTAGGCAAACCCTTCTTCGATGAGATCTCGAAAAACAAGATAGGAGAACTGATTACCTTCTTGAACAGCTCTGGATGGATATGATAATCCATTCCAGCCCCAGGTCTCTGTAAAACTATGTATCTACTTTATCAGCCCTCAACGACCAGGTTAAACGAGTTGAGGTATCAAAACGGCGCTTCCTGTGCTAATTGGGCCCTGTTTTCGGCAGACCAACCAACCAACCAGCACCTCCACGGTCATAATTTATTATCTAGGAAGTTGAAATTTTGTCACCACCTGTAAAATGGAAAAAGTAAGGCTAAGTTCGTTAATGGGCGATATCCTTGCACTCCTTCGGGTACCTCCCATACAAGAGTCCTTAAAACACGTATTCACAATTATTGCTCGAATGCTTCAAGTTAGGATCTTGAAATTTTGTATACTTAAAGTTTACAGTATTTGAAGCGAAAGTTCCGAATATGATGCAAATCGAATGAGTCCTTCGTGTAGCAGCCTACAAAAGTCCTTCAAAAATGTATGCAAGTTACGGAATCCACTATAACTCTAGTATGAGTTAAAGCAGGGATTCAAAATTTTACAGGAATTAGTTTTATATCAAAAGCAAGACTGAGTTCATTAATTAGCGCCATCCGTCGACTCCTTCAGGTAGCTGTCATACAAAAGTCCTTAAAACAACGTGTTCACCAATATTGAACGATAACTTTAGAACGCTTTAAATTACGACTTTAAAATTTTGTACACGTTAATTTTATAATAGTCTCAGCTAAAACTATTAATATGAAAAATATCACATAAGTCCTTCATGTAGTTGCCATACAAAAATTCTGTAAAAATGTCCTAACTTAATTTATATAGAACTCACTATAACTCAAAAAATCGTTTAACCATCCATCGAGTAGTCACTATCCAATAGGTTCTACTCCAATGCAATAATCGTATGTGCACTCCTCATTCTTTTAATATATTCCCAACTAAAATATAAATCGGAGTTCAGTATTTCATCAGCAGCATCATACGATTGGCTTGCAGCCGATCGTGACTGCGTTATGTTTTTTCTACGGATTCTTCATGTAAATACCTAGAAAGTGTTTTCAGGATTTTTTGAAATTCGACCCCCCAAGGTGGTTTAAAGGGGTTGTATACATTTTCACGAATTCAGCCGTATCCCTCAGGTCTGATCGGATATCGAATAACTTTTCACTTCCACGTTCTTGTTTAATAATCACCTAACACTCGTTTTCAAGTTTTTTCTTTTTTCAACCCCCAATAGGGTAAAAACGGGTTGAACACGTTTTCACGAATTCTGTCATATCTCTTAGGATTGATAAGACATCGGAATAGTTTTCGCTTCCTCGGGCTTTTTTTTATATATATCTAAAAACCCATTTCAGGATTTTTGGATATTCAACCCCAAAGTGCGTGCAAGGAGGTTGCATATGTTTTCACGAATTCCTACATATTTCTCAGTTCTGGTGAGGTATCGAATTCATTTTTACTTCCTAAGGCTTCCTACATAATCGTCAAAAAGTTGATTTCAGGATTTTTAGATATTCAACTCCAATAGGAAGTAAGGCTTTCGACATATTTCTTAGGATTGATAAGATATTAGACTGATTTGCAGATATTAGACTGGTTTTTATATAATCGCCTACAAACGCATTTCCAATTTCATGTAATGCCCCAAAACCAAATCTCGAAAAACCTCCTAATCAAGTAACAACTGATATTATACTACGACTTAGACCTTGTCCCGGAGTATGACCCAATTATGTAATTCATATGTTATACGAGTATGTGGCAGCGGCGTAAGTATTCTAGCGCGACCTATTCTAACCGCTTCTCGAACTTTTTTTAGGCTTTTAGTCACATAGTAGCCTACACCGCATCTCAGAATTAAACTCGTTCCGAACTTCTACCCAAAAAATAATAAAGTTGCGCCCAAACTGCAGATTTTTAATTTAGTGTTATTCTGTTCAGGGTTTTGTTAGTGTGATTTCAATTTTGACCAAGGATGCCTTTAGAATAGAGTCAAAACGACATTTGCTGGAACATGTATTAAAAAAGATATTTGTGTAAAACTGAGAAACATACTCTCTCTCCAAACCAAATGTGGGTCCACTATTTTGCATTTCAGGTTCACTATAAGGTGTTTGTTAATATCCGGCTCGACGGACCAAAATTCAATTCAATTCCGGCTCATCAATGACTATCGTTCCAAAAGTGATGCTTTGGTAGGTACAGAGTGAAGAAGTGCTTCCAGCTTCACATTCTAAGTAGGTGAATTTAATTATAGTAGTAGGAACGTTATTAAAGGCACTTTATATTTCGTTTTGCAGCAACACATGTCCCAGATTGTCCAATGGCAGTCAGCTTGCGTGTGGTTTGTTCTCACCTTGTTGTCTTCATAATTAAATTTTCTTATTACCTTGCCAATCTCGTTATTGATAATTTCATTATCCGAATATAATTGAAATTTGTATCGGTAGTCTTAACTAAGTGTGACCTAGAAAATGCTGCCTATAGTATTCCACGTCTATGCGAAAGCTCCATGTCCAATTACGGCAGCGTCGTCTACATCACATCTCGCGTATTCTTAATAAGATAGTACACTAATATGAAGCCATTACTCTCTATCAATATATCAATAAAGTTGTTCATAAGGTAGATGCATCAAATATTTACCATTCAGATGACCAAACATCAACTAGTTTGAGCCACTTGCCGACCATCTTCAGCACACTATCGGTCCCATAAGACGTTAATCGTATGATCGGCAAAGACGACGACTTTATGTCTGCCTGCGATACTTTGTGCATAAACCTGTTGGCGATCGTGCAAGTCGTTATATTGATTAAACATAATTATTAATACTTTTCGTGTTTTGCACTTTTAATGGATTTTCTTCGATTTTTCCTAAGTACGGACGCGCGGTGAAATTCATCAGGTATCGCATGGAGCGCGGAAAGAGGGTGACTATCGGATTTATGGCAAGATCATCCCACTTAACCCTCGCCGGCGATTTTCTGACCCGCGAGTACCGAAAGGAAATTTTTTATTTACAGTTTTAATGCGACATCGATACCCAGATTAAGACTTTCCCAAAAAAATCGGTAAGAGCATTTCGGTAGGTTTCAAGACGCTGCGTCACGGTGCATCTTTGCGGGGGCATTATCTACTGCACGGCTACGAAATGATCAAGAAATCCACCAGGAAATCATTGCCTTTTGTTGTTTTTGTCTTCGACTGTGGTTTTTATCAAACACCTTCGGGCTAAGGTGAAAGTAGAACGTATTTCTTTTTGCGGTTTGTCTTCGACATAGTGCTGCTTCTTGGTAGGCATCTTTCTTTTTGCAAGATTATTGAATTGATCGCTGAATGCGCTTTCGGGAGCTACAATCTTGTCCGTAGGCACCTTACCTGGTACAGCGATTCCTAACGCAAGTCCGAAATGACCACGCAGGTAGCGAAGGTAATCTAACTGAAATCCAATTAAATCGCTTAATTGGATCAACTGTCTATCAGGGTTCAAGGAATAAATGAAACCTACGGCTTAAGAAATGCAGATTTGTACGGGGTAATGGGGAGGTGCGTGGTGGTTAGTCGCCTCAAGACGCGAGCTCTCCAGCTTGCACTACGTACCGAGTATTGCAGCAACCTAATTACCTGACGGTTGACACACTGACTTTGATTTAGGTCGATGTATGGCCACTGTAACAAACTTCGGTTTCGATCTACCTTTTGCCCAGATTAGCACTTTACACGTAAAAATTATTTTCAAAGTAGTTAGTAGGAAGTAGCGTGAGTGAAATATTTTCCAATTTCTTTCGCTTTTCTTTTGGTCTGGGATTTGTTAACTTCTTATTACTTAGGCTGATGAATTGGTAATCGGAGGACTGATACGACTTTATAATGCGGTTTAGCTGGTTTTTTAGAAGTGGCTTCAGTCAGCGTGTGAACAAGATTTCAATTTATGGAAACAGTTCAGAGATTGCACTAATGAAATTTAATGTACATTATATTGCGATAAATAATTTAGAGCCGATGGATGTTGCTATGTCGCAGGCTGATTTAGTATAGCATATCTGATAAGTGAAAAGGTGTTTGTCCCGCCCAATGTGACCGACTGCAGAATAATCTCCCTAACAATTCTAACATTCCATCACGTCCATCAGACACTATCTTTAAGGAGCCATCAACAGAAGAACAAATAAGCTGGTCGACAAAAAGATTCACAGATTGTTCAAAAATCCCAGCAAACACTTTGGTGAACGTTCATCAAATCATCATCAATGGCACGACAGCCCAAATCAGGCCCTGGCCTCCAGTTTACCAAAGGTGAAGAAAGATCAACTATTGTGGGGAAAAACACTAGTGCAGATTCCCCTACACTGAAAAAATACTGTTCTTAATATTAATGGATGCCTTTCATTAAAGGAAATTCATCGGATTAATGAATAAATCGTTACAATAATGTAGAAAATCAAATATTTTTCATGATATATGAACGGTACATTAATACTATCAATCTCATTTCATTAAAAATATTTTGATCAATTTGCATATATGGATGACTCTCAGAAATCAACACCTAGGAATTTTGATGCACACCTTCATCATATTGATTAAAATATTCTTATAAAGAAGGCATCTTTGCTTGGTATTTGTAAAGCGTATTGATTATATCTATAGTAATAATGAACCTTAGTAATGAACTCATTAATTATATTGAAGAAAACGACCATTGCACAGCTCAAGGTTTCGAATCCTCTGTTGGCTGATCTTTTTTGTTAAGGTTCACAAGTAGATAATCGTTAGCACGTAATCAAATGGTGTCATATGAACTGTTCCGCTGAGAAAAAAGCGAGCAAAAATTTCACAAAATTTTTGTCTGGGAACCTTTATTCGTTTCCATATGGCATAACAAAACTGAAATTATATCCAGTTCCACGTTCATAGTATTAATGTTCAAATTCATCATATTGATATCATTATGTGCATTAATATTATGAACGCAGTATTGATTACAGTGACAGGATTAATCGCAATTATGAATTTTTACTTTAATATGAGGAACAACATTAGTAACATTAATTACTCTTTTCATCAATATTATGAACTCGTTCATTATAACAATGAAGTTTTATATCATTTCTGTTATTGTGTGTGTGTCCAAAGCAGACCGAAAAATGAATACTTGCATCGGTTCAAAAACAATTATTTTTTGTAGACTGTAGACTTTAATTGGTTGAATGAATCTTTTTGGTGCAGTGTAAGATGAAGAAAAATCGAATAGTGCAAAAAATTTATCTTAAAGAAAAAGCGCGTTTGAGCCGAGGAGAAAGAATCACTGACTTTGTTGAAAGCAATTACCCGTATTGTTCGCAAGTGTAAGCAAAGTTTCAAAACTGCCGTACGTTTTTCAATTCGAAATTGATTTACTTCAAAATTTATTTAATTCTATGAAATCTAATATACCTGAGACACAAAATCGATTTTCTAGCTTTAAATAATGCACAAATTTTAAGCATGATTTAGAAATGATTCATTTAACGTTCACTAATATGAGTACATACCTACTTATTTCCTTTCGCTTTGTAATCCGCTATGATGATTTAATTTTAAATCACTTTCGGGTTAAAAAGTTTGCCGATATTCCTGCAAGCACACACTGTCCGAAAGCACACATAATGAAATTCAAATAATTCACTTCTGTGAAATCAAAATTATTCTGGTATTAGATTATTCTTTAGGGGATGTAACTGTTGCCAGCATGGCTTTGGTCGAATATTCTGAGGATTATTTTCTTTACCTTTTCTTAATTGCTGCAGAATAATGGAAAAACAATTACTGATCTTCGAAATTTCTTCACTTTAGTGAAAGATAGTCTATGTTAAACTGAAAAGGAAAAGATTAAAAAAAAAACCAATCACGAATTAGCTTTTGTTTTTGATTGAGTATTGTGAAGTGATTTGTTATTTGTATCCATTAACTCATTAAATCGTTTACGAATTTACTATGAGCTAAATTGGAATGATTTTAAAACCAACAGAGCATTGGATTCGAAACGATTTCGATAGTAATACTTGTAGGCGAATGTTTTCTTCGTTGCCAAATTCGCCAAATGTTCACAAGTAGGTATTGTTTCATGCTGACCAAATGTACATTCATCGGCAAATGGAATCGTTCCTGTTCAAAACGTGCTACCAATTAAACAGGTTTTCAAAATAAAAGTGGCATTGGAAATTAAGCTTTAAAATTAAAGCTATGCACACAGACCACTCCCATTAATAGGATACGAGAACAAATAATGAGAATAAAATTTGGCTTTGAATTTTTTCTAGGTAAGTGTTCCATGGTTGAACCGTTGAACGATCAATCGCATATAGTGGGTCCGACATTACCTGATAGGTAAAAGTGTTGTAGGTACTAGTAGAAACAGCACGTCCAAAATTAGTATCGTGGTTAATTTAGAATCTGTTAGTAAGTAAAATCGCACAACTTCTTCAGGTACATCGCATACCAAATTCCTCAAAACTATAGTTATGTACTGGAATTTAAAAATTTTACACGATATAACTATTATTATATTGCAGGAACTGACAATATTGCGGTACTATTTCAATTAGCTACCACACAAAAGTTCTTAATAAAAATGGTTCCAATTTTTTCCAGAACGAGCGATTATATTTATTTAACCTTTCGAAGTTATTTACCTTTAATTGTAACCATTTCATTATTGAGCAATTCTTTTTTTTTTAATAAAGTGCAACTAAAATGTGTGATAACCGATAACCGTGGCTTAACAAAACGTTAGATTATATTAGATTTGGAAATAGGGGTTGGTGTGGTTAACCTCTGTCACTGCAGCCACAGTTGGGCTTATTGTGACGTCCCCCCGGTTTGATTATGATTCCTCTTCGATCCCTGCGCTTTCAATGAAGCCTTGTATTTTGCGAAGAGGAATGGTCAGGAATTCCGATGGGTTCATGAAACCCTGACCGAAGTGACGAAGTCTTTTGTGAGCTAAGCCCTCATATTCACAGAGGATATGCTCTAGTGTTTCGTCTTCGTCATTGCATATTCTGCAAATTTTTGTCTCAGAGAGACCAATCCTATTGAGATGCTTCCTCATGTGACAATGTCCAGTCAGAGCTCCCACTAAGGTTCGGGTCTGATATCTGCTTAATTTTAGATAATCAGATGTTCTTTTTTCCGAGTGTTTTGGCATAAAAAGCTTTGAGTGCCTGTTGCTCGGTGCCAAGTCCCAGTGAATGGCACTTTGCGATTTTTGCCACATTCGGATGTTCATTCTGGCTGTGCTTAATGGTATCCCACAGAATGGATATGGTCCCATGAAGTCAGCTTCTGAACCTTACGTAGGTACTAATGTTACTACTGTCCTTCTGATCTTGCTACATTAATCAACATACCTTAACATTTTGCATATTTGAAAACACCTTCTTTCCCAGCACAAAGTCAAAAGGATGTATAAGAATTTACTTTACTTTCTCTCAGGAAACCATTAAGGGTGTTCCTGTATTTTTCATAAGTCATACCAAACTTCTATGAAGAAAAAATATTGAGTGTGAAATTCAATTACGTCTTCCAATAACGGCCGTTGTTACGGCCGTTTCCTATGCGACTAACGTTTAGAAAAAAGCATTGAACTAATTTAAACTCATTTCATAAAAAAAACTAATGTAAACGCTTTCTTTTTACTGTGATCTTTTGTTGAGACCGCGCAGGTACCTTTTCTAGTTAAGGTGTGTAAATTACTTTTTAATTTTAAAAATAATACATTACAACTTATTTATTTATAGATTAAACAGTAAAATAAATTGAAGCTTTCTACAACCCAAGAAAACTGTCAATTTTAATTAGCGTCCTAACAAATGTCCTTACCATATTAATCTTAATTTTATTTGTCTATTTTTAAATTACAATCCAATTTTTCAGCAGTAAGTAAGAAAACCTTAATTTTTAACCAGTGAAATTTATGTAATTATACATAAATAAAAGATGTCTTGCTTTTATTTTTCATTGTATACAGTAAACAGTGTTTTTTTAAAGGCTGAATTAGTCCCATGTCAAGAGCACACTTTCTCAGTCCGAAGAGCTGGAGGTATTGATTTAGTAACTATTAGTTACTAGTTTAACAAATTATGTGTAATAGAACAATTAAAAGGTTTTAATTACACTATATTAAAAAAAAATTATTCAAGTGTTAAAATGGTTTTTAAAATTCTGGTAGGTGGAATACTGGTGGGGGAAAGTTTCCCCACTTGCACCCCTCTATGGGCGCCCTTGTGTGGTAGCTTCCCAATATACCAAATGGGTGATTCAGCGGTTATCTATCGGGTATAACTAACGTGGAGTGAAGAAGATGGATGTACTGCGAGATAGAAGAAGAGAATCACGTTCAAAGTGGATTCTATCATAAGTTGAATATGTTTTAATTAAAATACTTAACGTGGTTACGACGGAACTACCTAGTAAAGTTCTTATTGGGATACACTCTCTGAGTCTATCCGTATGAACTTTTAGAATTTTCATCACACAAACTTATTTTGGTCTTACTAAAAAATCTATATCTTCGAGCGGGTGCAGGTGGTATGAGAAAAAATTAATAGAAAAAACTAATTATACCAGCCTGAACAGAAAAGAAAGTTATTGCAAATTGTAAGGGTAATTTTAAAATTTTTTTTTGTTTTTTCTTTAATTTAAACTTTTTGTTTAAAGTGGACCCTTACGAGTGTTTATACCTCAAAGAGTTTCTTTTTCGATAAATTTAATCTTCAATAAAAAAATATTTAGTGAACAAAATCTTGGTCACTTAGAAGCCTATGTACGAGTAAAACGCACTACGCAACACTGTAGCTATTATCTTCTATAAATAAATCAATATTACAGTAACTATCTTAAGATATATCTTTCTTACCAATCGTACTATCTACCATACCTTTCTTGGAACTAATATCCGTTAATTACTCAACCTGCCTTTTACAATCATTTCATTGAATCATCTTAAAAAATTAAGCGGAACAAACATTGACTACCACAGCATCGAGTGTACCTACTGTTTGCAATATTTTCAGTTAACTTAAGTTCATGCTCATCATTCTTTTTCCGTATAAAATTCTCAACATCGATCGTGACCTTGATAACAATAAAAATGACTTCAAACATTATTCGAATTCTCAATCTTGCATATTGATCTTATTGCAAAAAAAAATCCAAAAAAAAAAAATTATTAACCTTTATAATCCCTACACAAAACCGGAAAAAAAATTAGCAAGATTTTTATTTCCATCGACTAGCAAAATAATCGGATTTTACTACCCACTGTGCCGACGATCAGTCAGGAAATCGTTTAATCTAATGAAAAGATCTTCATACCGCCGATGAGATCAAGCATACGGTCAACACAACTCTCAATGAATTTCTTTTTCAATCGAAATGAAGGAAAATATCGCGATCGAAATGTGTGCAGACAGCAATAAACCACACGATGACAATATTAAATTTCTCCTCTTCAAGATAATTCTCGATGGCCAGTGGTCGGTATCTCTTCGAGCACCTGTCCGATCTTAGTTTTACCGTCTTCTTGGATTCGATCTTGGGGTACTACAAGTACTGCCAGATGAAGAGGTTTAGACTGGTATTAGATCCACATCTTGAAGCAATAGGAACTGCGAGATACGAACCTAATAACAGTTTTGAAAAAACGGCACCGTTAGTGTAAGGAATGATAGTGGCACTCACGACAAAGGTAAGACCAATTCGATCATTATAGCACCCTGTTTCCGTACTGTTTCTTAACTTCTCCAAGCAATTTCCACAGTTGCATGTTGCTTGTTACCATCAGATCAGATTCTTATCAAAATTCACATCTTGTCTACTTTTACGAAAAAAATGGAAAATCAACATACTTCTTCGATTGCCTACCATACAAACATCCTTCAATAATTGTTGTACTCACTTCCCCGAACATATGAAAGCGACGAAACTCCCCTCTTCTTTTGGTACTATAGTTATTACTTTTAGATTTAAGCGTGTACATGCAGAAGGGACCTAAATGATCTTGTGTACCTGAAATAAAAACCTGGATTAACCTACCTGGTATCTACCTTACCTTACCTATTATTATAAACAGCTGCTGAAGCCATCAAAACAACGAGGGCATCGCGGAGATGATGTCTTCAAGCTGTTCTCGACTTCTTTAATTTCGTCAAAATCAAAATGTAGAACTATGTATCTGTAGTAGCGGTAGCACTGTTAAGGACGCCGTTAGAGTTTGGCTGGAAGGGGCACTTTGCTTCTATCTGTATATCCAAAAAAAGGTAAATATTGTAAAATGGGAATTTTATAAAAAAAATCCAGCTCAACTATTTAATCAGGTTCACTTCAACTTAATTGCTCACTTCTTCTGGCTTCCATAGGTCGCTGGTTGAAGTGGTTCGACGGACCAACTAATGTTCGATTGTCGCCCAAAAAAGGATTTTCTTAATTTTTCGTTCAGAATTTTGTTAAAACAAGGAGCTCGAGCGTATACGCCCCAATTACTGGTTCCTTGTTACTTACTAACTTTTCTCCGCAAAGAGTAAGTGAAATTTTTACTTACTGAAAGAACTCGATAGCTATCCGAAATACTGACCCCATTTGCTTATTATCGAAGTAAGTTTTTCAAAAGAGACTGATACCAATTTTTACCATTTTATGTCCAAACGTTTTTGAGTTGTCGTGAGTTCGGACAGACGGAAGGAAATTTGAAGTTTTTAATAAATATTATATATTTCTTGAATAGGATGATCATTTATTTCAAACATTATTCTGTAATGCCGCAGCAACAAAATTATAGGCCATACATACGAGAATAATACGACAGTTTTTCAGATTGGAGGACAATGGTTCATTAATCAAAAATAAATCACTACATTTTCATAATGTGCTTAACGTAATAATTAAAACACAAAGTACACATATTTATAACTGCTAACACTGCATAATATTTGAATAAGTAATGAAATCGCACTCTAAATCAGCTCCATATTAAATCGAATTTAATTGATCTGATTTTTTAATTGTTTATTGTAATGAAGTAAGCAGGTTATTCTGTTCTGAAATAATTATTATGAATCTTTATTGCATTTTTACTCATGTATAATAATACAATGTCATTAACAGTTTATGAAATTGTTCTGCAGTTTATGACCGCTTGTATGACATGGGGTGGTAATTTCGAGGTATGTTACTGATGAAATCTATGGAGTATAGTAAGTTTAATCCATCCCGAATATTTTATAGCGAATAGCGAAAACAAAGAAGCTAAATTTTTGAAAAATTTTGGGTTTTTTTCGTCATTAGATGAATCCCTTGCAATTGCATAATACAACCTCTGATCATTTAATGCAATATGATGACGAAACCGCTCACGGACCTAGTCCAATCCAGTTTTCAAATTGGTCTTTCTGGTTAAATTTTTTCAAATGTAATGCTTGTAATGGTAGTAACCAAGCCAGCAATCGCGCGTAGTTAAAAGTTTTCGTGTTGCTTTTTATACTCTAGATGAAATCATATAGAGTATTATAAGTTTAATCCAGCCCAAAAGTTTGTAACGCATAGAACCAAGCCTCGGACGAAAAAAAGTCATATATTATTTTTTGTTTATTTGTGGCCAAAAACCTCAAATCCGCCTGACGTCCGTCCGTCCGTCCGTCCGTCCGTCCGTGAACACGATAACTCAAGAACGCCTTCACCTAGGATCTTGAAATTTTGAATCTAGATGTTTGGTTGAATTTGTAAGGCTAAGTTCGTTAACGGGCAAAATCGTCCTACTCCTTCGGGTAGCTGCCATACAAAATGTCCTTAAAACACGTGTTCAAGAATATTAGTCAATAACTTCAGAAGGGTTTATGCTACGACTTTCAAATTTTGTATGTGTTATTTTTCCAATAGTTGGAGCTAAATATACGACTATGAAGAAAATTCTGTTAGTCCTTCGTGTAGCTGCCATACAAATATCCTGTCAAAATGTATTCACTTAATTTATGAAACTCACTATAACTCAAGTAATCTTTTAGCTACGAATTCGGAATTTTGTACAAATTGGTTGTGAGTGAAAAGAAAGTTCGAATTTACTAGTCAGCGAAATCCTTTTACTCCTTCTGGTACCTGCCATACAAAATGTCCTTAAAACACGTGTTTAACAATATTTTCCGATAGCTTTTGAACGCTTCAAGCTACGAATTTGAAATTTTGTACACGTTCATTTTTAAATGTTTCCAAGGAAAAGGATAAATATGTAAGAAATCGAGTGAGTCCTTCCTGCACCTTCCATGTGAAAGTCCTTCAAAAAGAACATTTTTTTTCGATGACTTACCCAGTTTAAGATATGAAATTAAACACTGAATATTGTCTTTTAGGTTTGAGTAGCAAACTAATGGCAGTCCTTAATAAAGGACATATAACATGCACACATGTAATTCTACTTTATCCCCAACTACAATATAAATCGGAGTTCAGTATTCATCTAGAGTATTATACGATTGGCTTGCAGCCGATCGTGACTGCAGTATGTTTTAAAAAAAAACTGCTCTGACACCAAAAAATACCCGAAAAATTCTTAATAGAATGAAACTTCGACCCAACAAAATTCTTGTATTGGCTTTTGCCCTGTAATGTCTAAAAACTATAATACTTATTATTTTTCTCTGGCGCAACTACCCAAGATAGTCTTTGGTTTCTTCTATAATTTTTCTTCAATCGTTTCTTCAAGGGCTGCCGGTGCCATAAAAATATGAAACATATTTCAGATTTAAAAATTATTTTCAGTGAAATATGCCCATATCACGCTATGACCCAATTCAATATCAATTTTAAGATATAAAGGTGAAAAAAGCTGAATGAAAGTAAATTTTAAATTTAATTCTTATTAGTCTATACATTTGAATTTTTGATTAGAGAATACCTACCAATGGCATAATGCAGGAGGAAAAACCAATACATTCCTTTTATTCGGAATTACTAAATTTGAAAATATCTTTAATTTGAAAATTGTGAATTTGTTAAAAGTAAAGACATCTTACCAAATTGATCCAAAACAAAATTAAAAACAAACACAGCAAACATTTTTCATTCGAAAATGATTCGAAAGTAAATGAACACAGCGAATTGACCCCTCGAAAGTGAAAAAACTCGATATCGCAATAACTTATGAATCTATATTACGATAAAAAAAATTATTCGCCTAATCTTCAGAAAAACGAATGTAAATACGACGTAATATTCACTTTATTAAAGATTCGTAAATGAATGTGCCTTAGTGAATCTCAGTTGAATTCGATTTCGAAGAATTAGATGAATCTATTTTGAATAGAAAACCAGGCCAAACCGTATTTTCTACAAAATCGAATTGACTCTTTATAATTCTTTGGATTCCATGGAGAATATCAGTAAATTAGTTTTTTGCATTATTCGATTCTTCACATCAAGTGAATCCACACTAAAATACTCTCAGGGTGTTCTTTCAAAACATTCGATTTTTCTTCACTTTTGAAGAATGTTTACCAAAATGTTTGCTGGGAAGGCAATTCATGACAAATATCTATGATTATCACTTCATTTGTCTGTTTTCTATCCATATTTTAGTTTGTGCTATAGACCCGCAACAGTCCAACAAACTGTTTATAGGCCTACTCAAATTTCATTGATATGTTTCAATTCAATATTTGTGATTTTGATTGTAAAAATCTGTTTTTAAAAAATTTAATTAGATCGGAAAATTTGTTTCTTTAGAAAAAGTTTTTTTTTCCAAATTTTCCGAATTAAAGATCTCTTACTGTACAGAAAATACATTTTTATAATTCATGCGCTACAAACTACTTGTATATTAAAATATATTCAAGAATATCAATGGATTAATTATATTAAATGCATATCATACCATCAGATACCAACGCCCAGAATAATGTACTAATTGCAAAACTTGTTTGACACTAATGCGGATTTTATTTTATGGCATTTTGAAAATGTATCATTCAAATTAGTTTCCGATTTGCATGTTAAATTGTTCCGATAATTTTTGTATAAAAACTCCGACCAAAGTCGGTATGAGCACCAGTGATCAAGTAATTGTTCCAGATACCAGCAATATTCTTCAATCAGAATCATGAAAGTGAGCTAAAGAAATTATTTCATAAATCGTATCTAAGACACAAAATAACAAAATTTTTATTTTTGATTTCACAGTTCGCAATTGTTGTCGTCCTTTTGGCAGTCGCCGTTGGAATCGAATCGGCCGTTTTTCCGTTTGCAGATCCAGCCTACGCTTATACCGCTGTCGGCGGACCAGCTACTTTTGCAGGACGTTATTTTGCCCCTTCATCAGCTTATTATGGAGCTGTTCCAGCTGGATATGCTGCATATCCTGGTGGGTCATATGTTTATGATGGAAGGGCATTTGAAGTCGCGGCACGCAAATAGTTTGGACATTTTTATCGGACAAGAATCTACTATGAAAATTATGAATTGATTGATTAATTGAACAATTTAAATATATTACATTAGTTAGAAATAAAAGCATACAAAAATATATTTTTTAGTTATTTAAATTAAATTCAAAGCATCAAGCCATTTAGCAACTGTGTCACGAACGATTCCTTAATAAATCATTAGGAATTTTGTTCCATTACTCGTAAATGAATCATATAGGTGAATCGTTAGTTATACTTTTAGATGATCCGCATATGAGCATCTCAGTACACCACATTAACAACTCGTCTAAGCAAAATGGAGCTTTTACATGCGCGTTGTGTTATTAGTCTAGAATTCAATTTTTCTTCACCTACAGTGAACCAATAAGAGAATATTCATCAAATTGTTTTCTGGAATTTAACAACTAAAAACAATACTTAAGGAAAATATTGTTGTTGTTTACATGATGTCGAAACATAGGGACTATTCGGTTGCGTGTTTGACGCGCCATAACTCAAAAACACTTAGAGGTATAACTTAAAATTTTTTAATCTTATTCGATTTTCATATCTACTAAATGCTGTTTATGCTGGAAATATAAATTTGTTTATTGATATTGATTTTGGTGCGCCAGAAAGTTGGCTATACATTTTTAAAGGAAAATATTGTTGTTGTTTGCATGATGTCGAAACATAGGGACTATTCGGTTGCGTGTTTAACGCACCATAACTCAAAAACATTTAGAGGTATAATTTAAAAATTTTTAATCTTATTCGATTTTCATATATGTATACTGAATGCTGTTTATGCTAGAAATTCAAATTTGTTTATTCATATCTATTGTTTATTGCTTTTGATACGCCATAAAGTTGCCAACAAATTTTTAGTACTTGGGACTTGCTAGTATAAATTTAACTGAGGAGGTTCTGATGATATTTGATGAGGGGTTGAATAAATCAAAATGAATAACCTATGAATTGAGCACAGTTGAAATTTCAAAGAACTTTTCTACACTGAGAGAAATAATTTGTTGGCAAGAGATTGCTTCAATAAAATTTTCATTGTAGCAATCGAAGTTCATTTACGTTAAATAAAATAAAAAAATTAGTTTGGAGCAATAGATATTCGGTTGTACAAAAAATATTCGTTTAAGGGAATAAACACGTAATACGTGCAATAGAACCATTCTGTTAAGACAATCAATTTATGTTGTTTGCGCGATTCTGTGGAAAGAACCGAACAAAAAAATGTCTGGCAACTCAATTTTGATTGCCGCAATATAATGTTGGTTGTTGCAATAGAATATTGTTCATCATAAACGATTTTCGGCATCATTCTGTTGTGTGTTCCGCCAACCGAATGTATGTTGCGGTAACTTAGTTAATCCACACTAAGATAAGTTGCACATAGGGAAATTAAAATGAAAGGTTTTTGGTGGCGCAGTTGTTACGTGCGCCAATCCAAAAATTTTGAACATTGGTTCGATTCCTACCTACAGCCATGGGTTTTATTAAGTCAGTAAGTAAGAAATAATATTTGAAGTTAGAAAATAGTGTCTTAGAAGAGTTCTCTACCTCCTCCTAGGTAAAAAAAAAGAATTCAGTGTAGGATTTAACACAAATAACTTCATTCTTTTTTAGAGCTTACCAACAACCCGCGCATTTGTGGCAATCAAAATTTTAAGAGATTCTGGTTGGCTAGACAAATAATTCAGTTGTCGGAAAATATATTCGATACCAATAAACGAAAATTCGGTTCGGCCAACCCGGATTCCAACAATGGGATAGGAACTTTTCCTGCAACCGTAGTAATTCGTTTGGCATATATTTCTATTGCAGCAATAAATCTGTTCACTTAATGTATCCTGAAATTTTGTAGTTTTATTATACGTTTTAGGACTAGTAAACCCCAAAAAAACAAAAAAAAAATTGCCCGTAGGTTACTATGCGATTGACAACCTAAAAAATAACCAGGAGGCTATTTGGAACGTTATTTCTTTGTTTTGTCAGTCGCATTGTAGCCTACACCGCTTCTCAGCATTAGACGCGTTTCGGACTTCTACCCAAAAAATATTAAAGTTCCACCCAGACTATTGGCAAATTTTTTAGATAGGACAGCCTAAATGGCTTTTTTCACTAAAATGTTGAGTTGATTTTTTTTCAAGAATTATTGCAGATACTTCTGAAAGAATACAGCTACATGAATAATGTATGACAAGTTTTGAAGCAAGTAGTATGGGCTTTACAAAAATGTATTATAGTATAAAAGGGAATTTTTTGGAAAAAAATGTTTTAAGGCTTTTTTTATTTTTACTAGAGGAATCTTATCTCTGGAATCAAAATTGACACTGATAATTTTGTGCAGAACAATCCTTAAATTTTGTTTACGATGAATGGGTCAAAAAGTACGTATGCAAAGTACAACAAAAAACCCTCAACCTTAAAATCGCTGTAACCCAGGAAGTATGACTAAAATACCTTTTCGACCCCCAATATTTCAGCATTGTAAATCGCCCAGTATGGAGGGTATACAGAATAGCTCATAAAGCTGAGTAAAACACCCATACAAAGATTTATCCATTTTCGTACCGTTTTCGAGATCGTCGTTTTCAGCATTATTTCCATTTGTTGTATTAATTAATTTATTAATATCAATAACTTCTGAACCGGTAATGCAACTTAAATAATTTTTAGACCATTGACGAAAAAATACCTGGAGATTTTAAAAATGTTCTGGTTCATTGTTTTGCGTAACAGCATAGTCGATTTATAGCTGATTTTATAACATTATAGAAAACGGGATTGTTGACCAAATTCCCACGGATCCTACTAAAAAGCCTACTTTATCACCACTATGGAAAATTTATTCCATCCTTCCTATTCTAGCTTCAATTTCGTCGAAGATATTCATAGTTAGTTAAAGACATTTAAGTAATTGAGCCATTCTTTTTTTTTATTAAAGTTCAATAAAAAATAAAAAATTACGACAAGCAAAATTTAAAATATATTACATTCCAAACTTTCTAACAATACACCCTCAATACTGATTTGGTGATCCGCGTCCGAAATTACTAGTGAAAATATTTGTAAAATTAATATTGATATAGAATTAGATGTTATGCATTTATATGCCATTTAGTGACTCCTTCAAAAATATTGTTTAGTCTTTATTTTTTTCCCAGAAATCGGTGCACTGTTTGTACAGTATATCAATAACTTTCAATATAACTTATACTTGAAATTTTTTTTTAGGTTGGACAAGTTAGCATCATTATTTTTAGCTTAAGAAAGAACTTCCCTCTCACAGCGTAGGCACTTTTGAAGACGGAAAATCTCTGTAAATTTTGATAATTTTGACAAAATTTTAGTGCCCTAAAAACCTGTTCTGTCTTTGATCGTCCAAATAGCGGTAAGGAACTGTAGGATGCGACTAAGATCTTATAATAATACGAAAATACTTAAAAATTAAACAAACTTAAGCTGGAAACAATTAGAAGAAGAACTGATTTCCATATCGAAAGTTAAACAAGCTGATAAATAAAGCATACATTGTATGTGACTATCTAGGGAATAAAGCGCTACATTTAGATTTTCCTAGAAAAAATAGATCAATACAGCGGCTAGAAGTATGCACGCCCCTCGATTTTTTCTGTCATTAATGATAATCGTCACTATCATCCAGAAATATGTGCACCTACTACATAATTGCATAACTAGTTTCGCAACATCACAGTAACGTGGATTTGCTTATTGTATATCATTTACTAAACTCATTTTGAAAATGTATCATTCAAATTAGTTTTCGATTTGCATGTTAAATTGTTCCGATATTTTTTGTATAAAAACTCCGACCTAAGTCGGTATGATCATCAGTGATCAAGTAATTGTTCCAGATACCAGCAATATTCTTCAACCAGAATCATGAAAGTGAGCTAAAGAAATTATTTTATAAATCGTATCTTAGACAGAAAATAACAAAATTTCTACTTTTGATTTCACAGTTCGCAATTGTTGTCGTCCTTTTGGCAGTCGCCGTCGGAATCGAATCGGCCGTTTTTCCCTTTACAGATCCAGCCTACGCTTATACCGCTGTCGGCGGACCAGCTACCTTTGCAGGACGTTATTTTGCCACTCCATCAGCTTACTATGGAGCTGTTCCAGCAGGGTATGTAGCGTATCCTGGTGGATCATATGTTTACGATGGAAGGACATTCGAAGTTGCAGATCGTAAATAAATTGAACATTTTAATGGAACGAAAATAAATTTCTTCATCAAATTATCACTTGTATTGTGGAATTGAAAATGTACTGTTCAAAAATTTAATTTTGTTTATCTTAAATTGCTCTGTGTAATATGGTGGTTGAAAAATATACCCATTGGCTAATTATGTTTAGATGTGGTCATCCGAATCTTAACCCAACTGACCAACATTTTTACTAGCTGGAAACTATTCTCCGATTATCTTTGAAAATAGAAGGAGAG
This sequence comes from Beris morrisii, assembly GCA_951812415.1. Lineage (NCBI taxonomy): Eukaryota > Metazoa > Arthropoda > Insecta > Diptera > Stratiomyidae > Beris > Beris morrisii. The sequence continues at coordinate 27,244,641 of OX638311.1, forward strand.
AATAGGCATAGCTCATAATCGTATCTTGTGAATTAGCTCCGTTCTTGAAATTATTAATGAAAAAAGAAGACAATATCCTTAAAATTTGAGTATCTAAACCCGTAGCTAATGACTGTCACTCTAGTTTTCAGCTTCTTGTTGTATACAATCGGAACATGTCCTAGAACCTGAAGTTGAAAAGTAATTTCTACATTTTTTCACGAATTTTGTTGTACTTTACAGGTTTCTGAAGTATTGAATATTGCTCCTACAGGTTCTTTAAATAAATTCCTGGAAAGAACATTCTGAATTTTGTACATTCCTCAGAGGAAGTAAGTGTTGCATACATTTTCACGAGTTCTGCAATACCCCTTAGATGTGATCAGATATCGAATAAATTTTTACTTCCACAGACTTTTTATTTATTCGCCTAAAAATCATTTTCAGAATTTTTTTGCTTTTCAACCCCTAACAGAGTGTAAAAGATTTTTCACGAATTCCGTCATATCTCTTAGGTCTGATACGATATCGAATTGGTTTTTACTTCTTTATATAATCGCCTAAGAACTAATTTCAGAATTTTTTTATATTCAACTCCCACGGTGCGAGAAAATTTTGTCATATATCTTAGGTCTGATAAGTCATTAAATTGGCTCTAACTTCGACTGAATTTTTATGTAATTGTTTCACTATTTTCAAAATTCTACCCAAAAGGGTGTGCAAAGGAGTTGTACTCGATTTTACGAATTTCGTCATATCTCTTAGGTCTGATCAGACAGCAAATTTGTGTTTACTTCTATGGGGATTTTATGTAAACGGCTAAAAACCGATTACAGAATTTTTTCTTATTCAACCACCAAGGGAGTGTTCTGATTATTTTAAATTAAGCAGATACCAGACCCGAACCCTAGTGGGAGCTCTGACTCGACATTGTCACATGAGGAAGCATCTCAATAGGATTGGTCTCTCTGAGACAAAAATTTGCAGAATATGCAATGACGAAGACGAAACACCAGAGCATATCCTCTGTGAATGTGAGGGTTTAGCTCACAAAAGACTTCAGGGTTTCATGAACCCATCGGAATTCCTGACCATTCTTCTTCGCAAAATACTAGGCTTCATTGAAAGCGCAGGAATTGAAAAGGAATCATAGTAAATAGGCCCAACTGTAGCTGCAGTGACAGAGGTTAACCATACCAACCCCTACTTCTAATCAATCTACAAGGGAGTGTAAAGAAGTTGGATACGAAAATAAGCTTAATGATTTTTCGATATTCAAACCCCAAGGTGGTGTAATGGCGTCCTAATGGAGAAAAACAATTAAAGTTATAAGCTATCAGATGATACTGAAAAGAGGTAAATTTCTTAACAGAGATATATACCCTTTGGAGATAAATGCCATCAAACTGTGGTAGTTTAATCAGAAGAACGATGAGTGAAAACTTCACTTCGAAGAAACGCAAATAACAGTGTAATAAAGGCCTTGCTTAATAAAATTCTTGCATTAAAAACGAAAGATTTAAGTCAGTAACTCGATTTTACGAAAACGGCAACACTTTGAAAACTCTCGAAAAGAAGATGTAATCGACAACGAAGAAAGCTTTTCTTTGGCTATCACCTGTCCAGAAGATTAATTAAGTTAAAGCTCTCACTTCAGACACCGCGCTCTGCACAATACACCTAGCCAATTCCCGTACACCTACCTGTCTGATCTTTGGTGTACAGGTGAGTAGACTATACACAAGTACCCAAATGACGCGATCTTCATCGACTCAAGAGTCTTTCGAATCATTTCTTTAATATAGTCAGTCGTAGTGTAATGTGTGGGGTGGTTAGTAAGTTATTATAGGCGAGAGAAGATCATTTCCAAGACCCACCACCACATGTCGCGAAGAGGGCATGAAAGCCGCAAAGAACCAAAAGGTAACTAAGACGACGATCATACGAATCAAAAGAAATGCAAACGTCTTACTATACGGTAGGCAAAGAGAAGGCCACTACTGACCTACTAAGCTGAGCCTCACTTTTTCTTATACAACAGTTAAACGTTTAGCAGTTGACGGGACGAGACATTGTCGCTAATGTGCTTCGAGATTTTCATTTTTGTTCTTTTGTAAACAGCATCGTTTTATTTTATTCGCTAATAAATTCGATTCGATTCGATTTTCTTTCGATTAAACGCGAAAAATTACGGAAAATTGCACAGTGTTTGTTTGTTGTTGTTATCTTTTTTTTCCTTTGGTAAATATCGATCGGGAATTTCTTTACTTATTGGATATTAAAAGTGCAAATAGTTATTGTGGGTGATTATCGAACGAAAGAAAGTGCCAATACTATGACCAAAACTTATTTTATGATTTCCGTTCCGAAAACGAGATATGAAATAAACGAAAGTTTATGGAAGTGCAAAAAGTCGCTTGAGTTTTGTTATAAATGTGCGTAAAGTGATTGTTTTTTTTTGCTCGATTATAATACAACTTTCAATTGAATGCAAGATAAAAAAACGATAGCGAAAAATGGATTACCAGAAACGAATAATTTATGTAAGTAATCGAGTGATAATTAATCTTTATTGCGAGTATGTAGTTTTTTTATTCATATCTGTTTGAGTTTTCCAGCATATTCAATATTCATTGCATTATTATGGTTAATAACATTTAGTAAAAGTATCAATTTCTTCTATTCACATTTGTGATTGAGTTAAAACAGTTTACTTTGTAATTAAGTACCAATTTAATTTTAATCTGACTTTAAAAGTCTAATAAAATATAAATTAAAACCTTTCCGTGAATATTCTCTTTTAAAAAAGACCAAAAGAAATATTCAAAATAATTAAAAATAATACGATTTAGGGGGAATGAACTTGGCCAAAAACAAAAGATTTAAGACGGTAACTTGAAATTTCTTCATTAGCAAAATGCAAACATAAAACGTAATAATCACATTTATTTTTATTGATTAAAGTTATTAAATTGAAATATGCGATCGAAATATTGATTTTGGTGTTAACATTGGTTTTCTCTCTCCTTTTTCAAGCCGTTGAAGCACCATTTGCATAAAAGAACTAAAACGTATATCAACAGTGAGTGTTAATTACTCTTCTGGTAATGCTAAGAATTTTTTTTATAAATACACCGCAATTAAGAATATCGCCTTTCTCTTATAAAACTCAACATGAAATACTGAACTACGGTTTAATTTGTTGATAATGAAATACATATTTTTATGTGTAAAATTTTGAAGCCTGAACGAAAAATAAATACAATTTTTTGTTCGGTGTTGGTCAAAAAGTGTAAATTACCTTTCGGTTTGTTCGCATGGTTTTCTGAACGTACGAAAACGTAGGAACTCATTGATTTATCAAATTGAAATTCAGTATCGAGCTGTGCATAGGACTTTATACTCCAGATGAAATCTGTAGAGTATTATAAGTGTAATCTAACCAAAAAGTTTATAACGCATAAAACCGAGAGTTGGAGTAAAAAGTTCTACATCACTTTTTTTATTGATGCCAAAAACCTGGAATTCATTTACTTGCACGGTATAGCGCTCGCGTCGCGATGGGTTCATCACGCGCGTCTTTCGCATCGCTTTCAATTTAATTCCACCTTAAGGCTAGATCTTTGTATGGTAATGAAATTCATGTAGGTATCTATCAATAAATTACGCGAACAGAATATTATATTGAATCAACGAAAAAAATACACTAACAATAAGTAAATCATGATAATTTGTTAAAGTAACCTTAGCATCTTTTATCAACAACTTCAATTAAATTCCACATTTTAGTATTTTAAAAAAAAAAATATTATCTAGTCAATTTTTTTTAATCTGTTTTATTTTAATCCGATAAATTCGCCAAAAAACAATATTTCTGTGAAAATTGGAAAACAAAATGAATGTCACTCACTAAACCCAAATTAAGAATTTTAGTTCAAATTTTAACCATTAATTTTTTTATTCTGTAATATAAATATATTTTATAATTTAAGCATTTAAATTGAGTCTCATTTAACTCGTTAAAACTAAGAATTTAATGAATAAATATAAAAACATCGAATAATTGGTTGATTGAAAATTTTTTTGCTTTAAAATCAGATATTTAAAGCTTTTAAAAAATGTCTTGATTAGTGTTTTGTGTAGCGGGACAGTAAATTCACAAAAATATGTTATTCGAAGAAATATTTCGGAATTCGTGAAAAAAATACAACTACTATATTGAATATCAAAATATTTCAAATCAAATAATTTGGAAAACGGTTTCTAGGCGCTTATATGTATAAAGAGCACGCAGAAGTAAAATTCTTCTGTAAAATTCGTTTATAACTTTCTAGCATAAGTCGTTTCTGAGATAAAAAAAAACACTCCCACCCCCGTACCTTGCTACCGCAATCAAAAATTTAAGTATATCTCTATAGTGGCTGTGTACACTCATCAATTTTCAGCTTCCCATCCTTTGCAGTTTTCGAGAAATAAAAATCATAATCTTTTCCTTTCCACACCCTCACACCACCACCCTCAAAATTTTTTCTCTTGTAGAGGTCTACAAGGCTGAACTCCTGTAAAATTGTTAAGACCATATCTGTTTCGGTCTTGAGATATAAAAATTTACTTTTTTGAAAAATTTCTTCCCCCCACTTCCTCGTTCCACGACCCCTCTTTAAAATTCTACATTAAGTAGACTGCACTGCATAATTCTATATACACAAACCAAATTTTATTTTCCTGGTACAAATGGTTCGGAAGATATTGTTATCCAAATCGGAACATACGGCGTACGGCGGACAGACGGACAATTTTTGCTTTTTTGGAATTTTCCAATCTTAAAACGTGGTAATACAAAATTCAGGGTAGCAAATTCTTTTAAAATTTCGATCAAATTAATTTATTATTAAAAAAAATAATAATAAAATAATTATTTAATCCGAGACTCTCATTTCACAGAATTAAGATTTAATAGTAAAACCATTAAAAAATCTGTTTTCTTATTACCATACATTACCATGTATTCTTACCTTCTTATATGTAACTATAATTGCATAATTATTATCTACGTAGTTCCAAAGAAGATGAAAAAGAATTTAACAAAAGAAAAGCACTACCTCGTTTGCAATATACCAAGCGAGTCAACACAAGAAAGCAGAGAAAACTTTTACTTAACCCATTTCCGACATGAATGTTAAATTTTAATGATTTGCCATGTGCCGGTTGACTTCGACTCTATATATTTGCAAACTCTTATATCTTTTTTAACCGGCACAATCAGTAGCCTCCGTAATCATCTAAGGTCATTTCTTATACTCTGAACAATCTAATCTAATTTTCTGATTATACCTATAAATCACTTGGAAGTTGGAAAATCGTATCCGATAAGACCTGGTCAATTAAGAAATTTTTTTCAATTGTATAATCAGCACTCTTACTCGCATCTTAACCACGAATAGCTCAAATCTATTTCTAACGCATAATCTCAAATATTTCAATCGAACTTCTTTTAAAACAGATTGTTCTAATTTCATTCAGAATTTGAAACACCTTTTTTGCACGCCGCTTAGTATACCACTTCTTGATTTGACTTTTTTTCTCACTTCAGTATTTCAGTTTAAAAACGAATTATGGAATATGTTAATCTAGATTTAACCACTTTTGATTTTGCATAATGCATGAATAATGCAATGCTGGTATGCTTAGTATTTTTTGTTCAAGAAGCCAACTTTTGAAAGAGGTACAAACAAACTAGCAACCAGAGTATTGAATAATTTTGAATTAAAACGAATTGGGTGATATATTTTTGCTCCATTTTCGTATAGTATTTTAATTAGACAGCGGGTATTTACTAGCTTTTTTTACCACCCATTGCAAATTTGTCGTGTTACTTTCTTCTTGGGATTTAAAAGTTTGGAACTAATTGAATAATTAATTTTAACTTTCATTCAAGTTGAAATTTAAGTCTAAACGTGGTTGTAGTCAATCATAAATACCCTATTATAATTATACAAAAGAAAAATATCGCCAGCTTATTGGGGTTAATTCGACATGGTCTATAATCCCGGTTTACAAAATGCCTCAAATCAAAACATCGGTATGCAAAATGTTGAAAATCAAGTACGAAATTGCGAATTTTTGCGCCATCTTATGGAATCAACCTAGGCAACTCGATAAAAAGATTTTTCAATGCCTTGTTTTATTTTATTTCGTTTTAAATTTTTCTAAACAAATTTGTTATTCACTTTTAATTTTATATGAATTTCTTTAACATTGATTTATTACCCAATTTATTATTGGTCACCAACACATTCTGTTTTATTCTATTACTAAAAATGGTCTACCTTAGGACTTAGTGGATTGCACCAGCATGTAGAAGACCATTGAAAAAAAGCTTGGTGGACTTAACTAAAAAAGTCCAAAAATTGACTTAGTGGATTTCATTTAAAAGCCGACGATATTATGTCTAGTATTTGATAAATTTTTTAGTTGGTTTCTTGCTGCATTTTTTGTGGCAGTCACTCCAACGATAATTAATGTAAGAGCAGTCGCACACTATTGACTTTTAGTCGGCCGATAGTTCAGTTAGTAGCTAATGGTTATAGAGTTGTATAGAGGTGCGCACACCAACCGATTCCAAATCGTTTAAACTAAAAAGTTTGTATCCTCAACGAATCCCTTTTGATCAAACAGTTGGATGATTTGTCTGGTATGATGCAGATTACAGCTTAGACAGTTTTAGTACAAGATTTGCCTAGTATTTCATAATTTTTTTGCACGATAGTACATCACGGTGATATGAATATCTGGTGATCATTTAGCAGATAGATAATTCCCTTACAGTCTACCCATCTACTGTAACTATCGGCCGAGTAGTGAATGATGTGCTCATCAACACCGACTAAATAGTTTAGTCGGGCCGAAAAGAGTGTGCGCACCTCAATCCAATGAAAAAGTTGCCCGACTGAATAATCCGGGATATATTGTAACAAAAATAACTCAAACGATTTTTTAGTCATTTAATAATCAGCAGTTATTTTTGTTCTTACTTTTTTACTTTATTATTTTAATAATAAAGTATTATATATTGTTCTCGATTTAAAAAAAAAAAAATTTGCTACACTGAATTTTTTTTTTACACGTTTCAAGACTAATAAACACCAAAAAAGCAAAAAAAATGTTCAGTCCATCTGTGCGCCGTCCGCCGTACGCAAAACGTTTGAGGGCTTATAGCTCCGAAATCCTATGAGCTATGATATTGATTTTTTTTTTAATAGACTGGGTAGGCACCTTGAAGTGACCTCTTTTTGAGGGTTAGGGGTGTGAGGGGGAGGTGGGTGAGGTGGGGGAAGCGTTTTAGACGGAAAATGTTGGTTTCTAAATTTCAGCAACCGCGTATGTTAGGAGACTGAAACTTGGCATTTATATAGAGCTTAGATAGTGGACCCATTTGCAAAAATATTGCTGATATGGGTGAAGGGGTGTGTGGGTGGGGGGGGGGGAAATAATGCGTCCGAAAAGTACGAAAGGCGAGATCGAGACATTCTAAAATCCATATCTTCTAAACGGTTAATGTCACGAAATTAAAACTTAATGAACATCTGTACGTATACTAGGAGAATAGATCAGCGACAATTTTTTGAGAGGGGGCAGTGGCGTGCAGAGGTGGGGGTGCAAAACTTTAGATTAAGATATCTTACGAACCAATTGCACTAGAGAAATAAAATTCGGTCTCTGTATAAAGGTTGACAAATAAAGTTTGCCGAAAGTAAATTTTTTTAAAGGGGCGGTGGAGCATGAAAGTGGAGGGGATAAACATTTTTCATATCTCAAGAACGGTGTAAGATAGATGCTTAAAATTTTTACCAGAAGTAGGCCTAATAAACCCCTAACAGGGATGAGGGTGAAAAGGAGAAAGTCCCGATGTTTATATCTCAAGAACCTATAATGATATAAAGCTGAAACTTAGTACTTAGATAGAGCCAAAGTAGTACGTTGGAAAAATATAATTTTTTATAGTGGTAGTATGATACGGGAGTGGGAGGTGTTTTTCCTAACTATAGAACGGCTTATGCTAGAAAGTTGAACCTCGGTATGTATACGTAAATCAACTAGAAAAGTAATATTAATTATAAAAAATTGAAATATCCATTGGCGTTCGGGGGGGGGGGGGGGGGGATCAAAAAAAATGATCAGTGAAAATGGAATGCATATATTTTCTTCTTTCCAAATATTGAATTAATTTTTTTTGCACGAATTCTTCATATAAATACCTAGAAAGTGTTTTCAGGATTTTTTTGAAATTCGACCCCAAATGTGGTGTAAAGGGGTTGTATACATTTTCACGAATTCAGCCGTATCTCTCGGGGCTGATAAGATATCGAACTTTTCACTTCCACTGGCTTGTTTAATAATCACCTAAAACTCCGTTTTTTCCTTTTTCAACCCCTAAGAGTATAAAACCGGGTTGAACACGTTTTCACAAATTTCGTCATATCTCTTAGGAGTGGTAAGACATTGGATTGGTTTTCACTTCCTCTGGCTTTCTTTATATATCTATCTAAAAACTCATTTCAGGATTTTTGGATATTCAACCCCAAAGTGGATGCAAGGGGGTTGCATATGTTTTCACGAATTCCTACATATTTCTCAGTTCTGATGACATATCGAATTAGTTTTTGATTCCTAAAGCTTTCTACATAATCGTCAAAAAGTTGATTTCAGGATTTTTAGATATTCAACTCGAATAGGACGTAAGGCTTTCGACATATTATGATGAGATATCAGATTGGCTTTCACTTCCATAGACTTTTTATATAATCGCCTACAAATGCATTTCTAATTTCATGTAATGGCCCACGATCAAATCACGAAAAACCTCCTAATCACGTAACAACTGATATTAGACTTAGACATCATTCCGGAGTATGACCCAATTACGTAATTCATATGTTATATGTGGCAGCGGCGTAAGTATTCTAGCGCGACACCATTTTAACCACTTCCCGAATTTTTTTTAGGTTTTCAATCACATAGTAACCTACACCGCATCTTAGAATTAAACTCGTTCCGAACTTCTATCCAAAAAATAATAAAGTTGCGCCCAGACTGTTGGCAGATTTTTTTTTATCGTGACCAATAAGTTTTTTACCAAAATCGCACCGACGTCATCCCGACTTAATATTTAGAAAACTTGACCAACATTGACCAATAAGTGGTATATGCTTAGTCGAGCGGACGTCCTCACTGGTGACTACGGCTTTAAGACTATCTTTTGTTAGTAAGAGTTGTAATTCAAAGAAAATATGAAAATCATTACAGTTATAACTAAATTTCATGTTTTAATAATTGAAAAATATCAATCCAAAGAAAAAAAGTAAAATAATTGTTAACATATGATTTCCATTTAAAAAAAAAACACGATTAAATTAGGCAATTACATAACAAATTCTCATCTTAACTGCTCTTCAACCGTACAACAATGAACATCTTCACGGCTATAAAAATTCCACGTCTTATTCTTCTTTTTGCATTTATGTTTTTCTTTTCTTAACTTTTTACAACATTCCGAACATTACGAATTACTTCAATTTTTCACAATTAATTTCACACAATTTCTCGACAATTTTCGAATAATTTACAATCAAAACAGTTAATCACATTTGCCATAAGAAAAAACATTTTTTCTTTAACTGCATCAGTTACCTCTTTTGTATATTTAGCTACGATCACAGGTACTGTAAAATCGAAGCAAGTAAAAAAAAAAAGTCCATCCGATCCAAATCAATATGTAAGATGAAATATTGGTAAAGAAAGGTGGTAATCGAAAGAAAACGGTGTCACTAGAGCACTGAGTTCTCCGATCTGCCTTCAGTTGTACACGGGTATTTGTTTTAATTGGAATTAATTGTACTGCTCACACTTGACAACTTGACTCCTCGATATATTCGAATCGAATATAGTGGCAAACAAGTTTTACAAGCAACGTGACATGACATTCAATTTGAATTACATTTTGAACAAAAGATACAAGATAAAAACTAAATCCAAGATCAGTTCGTAACGATAGAGTCCAAGACCAACGACTGCTTTCTGTCTTCTTTGGCACGTTTGAAGAAAGAACGGAAACCTCCAGCGGGATGGACAGTGGTCAATTCTTGCGGTGCAGTTGATTATTATTGCAAATTGATAGCTGCGGTCGCTTGTAAAGATAGTGAAAGGTATGCATCTTTGGCGGCCAGGCATATACGCACCTATAGATCTTTACTTTTATACACGAGGTGTATAATGTTAAAAGTAAACCATTCTTTGATTTTCTCTTTTGAATAGTGTCTCGCTTTTTTTGTAGTGAAGGTAATCACAGCATTTTAATTTTATATATATACGACGATAAGAGCGTTTACTCTTTAACTTTTCAAGTACGGTTCCTATATAATTAAACACTTTCTTTTCTCATGCAATTAAGCCTTAATTTGTATATGGTTCATATAAAATGATACTCAAATAAGTAGATGAACCGAACAAGCTGATGTTCAAAAGATAGTTCAATTTGTAAGTCTTCTCGCTATTATGATAGACACAATTAATCATAAAATGGTCAAAGATCGCACATTCGTAATACGAAAACGACCTTCACTTAATACTTTCGTCGCACATATCTGAAAGTACAAATGAAAGGAATTCATACATAAAAATTCATCAATAAAAATTATAAAAAAAAAATGAGAAACGAAAACTTTCACTAGAAAATCTCTTCGACTGTAATAACATTAGTATAGTTGGTAAAATAAATAAATTTCGTCGTCATCATCGTTTTATTACCACTTACTTTCCTCTTCATTTTTGAAAGATAAGAATGAATGAGTCTGATTAATGTTAAATAATTCTATTCAGTGAGTGAGTATGGAGCTAATGCTCTGCCTAATTGTTCCATTAAACTTGTAAGATTATCTGGTTGTAAGTGAATATTACAATTTATGTAATCTTTTTAAGTAGGATTTGAAATTATAATTTTAAAGAGCATGTTCAATATATGCAGCACTGAATGCAATAAAATCCAGTGAAATAAATGCAAAATTTTTACAACACCTTGGGGGTTGAATATTAAAAAAACTATGAAATTAGTTTTTAGGCGATTATACAAAAAGTTCGTCGAAGGGAAAGCAAATTTGATATGTCATCAAAGCTAAGAATATGTTGCAAATTGTGAAAACGTATGCAACTCCTTGGGAGTTGAATAAGTGAAAATTCTGAAAACAGTTTTTAGGCTGTTATGTAAAAAGTCGATGGAAATAAAAACTTATTCGATATCTAATCAGACCTAAGGAATATGGCAGAATTCGTGAAAAAGTATACAACCTCTTAAGACCACCTTAGGGACTGAATTTTTTTTTTAAAAAAAAATCTGAAATTAGTTTCTAGTCATTTATCTGAAAAAGTAAGATTAATTCAATAATTCAGAAGGCCTAATATATATGATGAAATTCGTAAAAATATGTGTACACTATTTTCACAGAGCATTTTTTTGCTCCTCCTTCGTACAATGGATATTTGAAATTTGTTTTACCAAAACCACTTTCCTAGTACATCAAGTTCAAAGTTTCTAGCATAAAAAAAAATCTGCCAACAGTCTGTTATTATTTTTGGCTAGAAGTCCGGAACGTGTTTAATTCTGAGATGCGGTGTAGATTACTATGTGATAGAAAACCTAAAAAAAACGTTGTCTTATCACTCCTAAGAGATATGACGAAATTCGTGAAAATTTGTTCAACCCTCTTAGGGGTTGAAAAAAGAAAAAACTTGAAAACGAGTTTTAGGTGATTATTGAACAATTCCGTGAAAGTAAGGAGTTATTCGATATCTAATCAGACCGGAGGGATACGGCTGAATTCATGAAAATGTATACAACCACTTTACAGCACCTTGGGGTCGAATTTCAAAAAATCCTGAAAAGACTTTCTAGGTATTTATATGAAGAATCCGTAGAATAAAAATGAATTCAATATTTGGGAAGACCTAGAAGATATGACGAAAATCGTAAAAATATATGCATGCTATTTTCAGTGATAATTTTTTTTGCCCCCCTTCCGACCTGCAATAGATCTTTGATTTTTTTTAATCAATATTACTTTTCTAGTTGATTTACATATATACATACATATTGAACTTTCTAGCATAAGCCGTTCTATAGTTAGGGAAAACACCCCAACCCCCGTACTATACTACTACTTTAGTTCTATCTAAATACCAAGTTTCAGATTTGATGATTATAGATTCTCGAGATGTAAAAATTCGAACTTTTTCTTCTTCACCCTCCTCCACCCCCACCCTCACCCTCTACACCCTCACCCTCAAAATTTCCTGCTAGGCGTCTATTAGGCCTACTTCTGGTAAAAATTCTAAGCATCTATCTTACACTGTTCTTGAGATATGAGACGTAATTTTTTAGAAAAATTCTTATCCTCTGCACTTCCTTGCTCCACCGCCTCCTTAAAAAATTTTACTTTCAGCAAACTTTATTTGTCAACCTTAATACAGAAACCGAATTTTATTTTTCTAGTGCAATTGGTTCGTGAGCTATCGTAATCTAAAGTACGCCACTACCCCCTCTCAAAAATTTTTCAGGGTAACAAATTTTTTTTTTTTAAATCGATAACAATACTTTATTATTAAAATAATAAAGTAAAACACCCTACAACCCCGTATCAATATTTTAAAAATCTCCGTGGAGGATATGAAAAAAAGTTTAAATTGGTTTTTAGGCGATTATATTTAAAGCAGTTAGAAAAGCGAATTGGATACATCATTAATTCTAAAAATTATGTCGGAATTCGTGAAAACATACACAACTACTAGGGATGGAATATCGGAAAATCTGGAAAATAATTTCTTGCCGCTTCTATAAAAAGCATGCGGAAGTAAAATTAATTTGATACATCAACAGACCTAAAACGGAAAATTTTTTGATTTTTGTTCTTAAATGGATACCTATACATACCAGGTTTCAACTTTCAAGCGTGAGCCGTTCCTGGGAAACAATAAACTTACACCGAATTTCATTTTTCTGACGTAATTGATGGTTTATAAGGTCGTAGCCCAAAGTCTTTCATGCCCAACTCACACGCCACCGCCCTTCTTGAAAGTACTGTTTCTAATATACGCTCTCCTTTCATGAACCGTTCAGGAAATATCAATTATTAAATAATATCTCGATTCCAGCTTTGAAGCGTTTCGGATGCAATCTTCCCCACTTCACTCGTACCGACAAATTTTAAAGAAATTATTCTACTAAGTATAAGCGGTCCCTGGGATATACAAACAAAAATGTTTCGTTTAAGGGGGTCATCCCGTGTGAAGTCTCTTTTTTTACGCTTTTTTTAGGAATTTTTTTTGGCAAACTAAATAAAGACACAACCGTGAAATTTTTACCACATATTTATGCACATTTTGAGCACACTTTACAATTTTTTCAGCCCGAAATTGTCGCTCATTGCTGAGGTATACGGCAACTTAGCCACTCATTTTCAATAAACCTTTTTCTCGGTAGACACGATTGCGGGCGTTCTGCTCATCTCAAATAAAAAAATCAAACGACATTTTAATCGATGAAGTTTGAACTAGTTTGGGAACTAGGATTATCAAAAAATATTGAAAAGTGAATTTTTGGCAACTTGTTGAACTCTTTATCGTCAATTTTGGTGTTTTTTTACGACTTCTTCAGGTCGACAAAAAAAAACGGCTTGATGAATCACAATTATTCTAGTTTGCAAAGGGTCTACATGAGTACTGAATAAGTTCACCAAATTTCAAAGGAATTCGATCGATAGATTTCGAGATATCGTCTCTACCGATTTGAAAAACGCGACTGAACTGACCATTATATTCGAAACAGCAAAGGAGTTTTAGAGAGTACAACGGCCTGTAACTTCCGAACGGCTTCGAATATCGGAAAATCACTTCGCCCACATATTCTACACTATATTTGGATGCAATTAATGCAAAAAAAAAGATTTTTTGAACCAGTCACATGAGATGACCCCCTTAAAATACTCCCTCACCTATTCCCTTCCACCCGGAAATGTATTTACTGAAAAGGTGTTTTACCCAACTTACCAACTAAACAATTTATCCTAATAGTTCAAAGGACTTCAAATGTATTTGCATACGTTGGACGTATACGCCGGACAAACAGAATTTTTTGGTCTAATCCTGAAACGTGAAAGCAAATTTTGAATTTTTTTTTAATTTCTTTTTTAAATTTCTTACACATACTTCACAAAAGTGAATCGTTAGTGATTCACTTGTGATGTTTTTGGTGTATCGATAAGCAATTTAGTGCTGCATGCAACAGCTTTACTTGCAAACTTTTACGCATATATCATATGAATTATGTGGTGAATTGTAAAAGTGGTAAAACATAAAGCTCCTCCCCCAACTGTTAGTATTTGTGTGTTTTGTTGGAGAAAACTGCATGTCTGATAATATCGCACACCCGTATATAGAGAAAAGTTTCTCTTAACACTGTTTTTTTGGGCACGTCGGGGTCACCAGTGTAAGATTGTGATTATAAACTCACTTGATTTGATCAATTTATATCAGCTTTATTCATTTTTCCTTTCGACTGATGTCCTTCATCGATTATAGTTCTCATTCACATATCGAAAGCTGGTGTTATTGTGGTGCAGTGTTGTCACAAATTCATGTTACATGGATACAGTTTTCTGATGCATGCAGCGCTGTTTAACCACACATCTTTATTTCTCAAGAGAGTTTTTGCAATTTTTTAGGTCCTTTGACATTTTTTTTTTATTTTTTATTTTTTATTTTCTAAAAGCCATTGAGACAAAATATAATGATTTAGGAATTAAAAATTGACAAAAGAAAAAACTAGTTTGTAAAAAGCGCATGTTTAAATTTAATAATAAAAGATGTATAAGAGGTGGACAGAGATCCGAGTTATAGAGTGTCATGTGTTCTCTGAAGTCTTACCAGTGGCGAAAAGTAGTAAACATCCAAAAAATAGTTAAATTGTTCGAATTTCGATCACAACCTCTTCAGTAAAAAAGTAATATAAAATAAATGTTTAAAGGGCGCCCAGCGTGGGACTATTTAAAAACGTTAAAGGCGCCCAACGTGCAGCATATACTGATTCCTTTGATCTGGCTTTGTACAACTCGATGCGCAGAAAGACACCATAGCAGCTGTCGAGTTATGCATTGAAGTTGATTATCATCATTTTTACACCTGGATAAGTCAGTGCGATACTTTTTGTAGGTATCCTAGACGTCTCCTGAGTTCGGATGTTTGCAGCAAACCTATCTAAATTTAATTCAACCTTCTTTTTCTCAAAACTTCCCACAACAAAGATCTCTAACTGAAGCTCAATTTCAAAATACTAGACCTTGCGAACTACTTAGTCATAGGTATGCTTAAAGGTAGGTTCCAAATTAATATTGATGAAAAACAAATAACAATTTCACTTCTCAAATTCCTCACTTCCTTATGCAGCAAATGGCACGTAAAACGTAACGATTGCCTAAAACAGAAACTAAACTAATTGTTTGTTTGTTTGGCCAGTACTTGCGCTACGTGATAGACGTACATACGTGCAATTCTACAATTACAACCGAGTTTGGTTTCGAATTTCGTCGGCTGTGTAAATGTTTAGACCGGCATCTTTCGAAATTTTTCACATAGCGGACACAAACTTATCTTATTCATCGTTTTTTTTTAAATTTTCAAAAAAACTTTGTTGTTCACTAATAGCAACTTTCACTTTCGATTTTTTCCCCGATTTCGGAATAAAAAAAAACTTTAGTCCGGTTTTGATCTGAAAAATACAATGAAATCATATGAGCAATGCATTCATATATCACTTTAAAGAAACATTAGGCCTAAAGGTGCAAAATAAAAATCGTTAAATCGTTAAGCATAATTATTGAGAAATTAAAAAGAAAACACAACTCACATACAACATATTTGCATGTCCGGAAATCTGGAACAACTTTTACTGTCGTTACAATAACGTTGAGGTCTTCTCATGTTGCATATGCGGTTGATTGTTCGATATCTTAAAGAATCGCGAGGCCTGATTAGGTGGGTCAATGCCGAGGTAAAATTTATATATAAATGAAGATGTGGATACACGCATGAGGTATGTCTACTCGTATTACCGTATGCACATCCTATGTTATTCAGATTATATTACCTTCTGTCTTCTGTGATGTTTTGATGTGATTTAAGTACGCATATGCGAGTAATAAAGTCTATTAAGCTATAATTAATATTGATACCCATGGTCAGGATATGAAGATATAAGTCGAGAAATTATCATTAAAAAAAATAGAACAATTTGTTGTAAATATTCTACAAAAATGATTAAATGGAAAGCAGTTATAGCGCCTCTTTTACTTTTTGAATTTATTTCCTAGTCCGAATTTATATTTTGCAACCAAGCGGCTGTCCCATTTCAAAACCTAGTAGGTGGTTTTTCTTAGAAAATTTTGAGCCTAAAAACCTAGTTTAACTTATCCCTCAAAAATAGATATTAATCATCCGATATTTAGAGATTCTCCAAGATAGCCTTGGAGAACTCCCTACCTATCGGGATAGCAAAATTTATTTATGAGGGCAAACTAAAGGGACACACTCTAACATTTTTTAAAAAGCACTTACTAGGTTTTGAAATGGGACAACCAAAAGATGAAAATCCTACTTTTGTCGTTAGAATCAGGAGTGAAATCTTGGACATTACTTCAAGATCGAACCACGGCCTTAAGTCGGAAACTGGTCAGCTTCAGGAATGAAAACCTTCTCTGATCATAGGATAATTATCTTTAATATCTTGTGACCATGTGCGGGGTAGCTCCTTCAGAAGCATCAAAAGAACTAACCCGAAAAGTTTTGTAAAAATAGTCTGTAGCAACCTTAGGCACGTAACTAGCGGATTTAGCAGTGCGGAACTTCTGGACATTGGGGAAGAAATGATTTCGGAAACCTTACTCGCCTCTAATGGGAGTGAAAAGGGTGGCCCTAAGTGGTGGTCTAAGGACCTTGGAATTCTGAAATTAAAGTCAAGGAGGCTAAGATGCATACAGACTTAGCCAAAAAAGAATTCAAATCGCTGCTGAACTTCGCCAATCATAGTTCCTGGAGGAAACTCTACGAGGATATAGATTGACTTAATGGAGCATTTTGAATGTGCAGGATCGTCGCCAAAGACCCCAGGGGTATACTTGAGGAGAATTGACGGACGCTGGACGTAATCTAGTCAGGATAGTCTGAATCTGCCGATGGAGTCGCACTTCTTGGGGAACTTCGGAATATTTCTCACGTTGAAGATCTCCCTGTGGTGGACGCATCCATTGTAAATCGGATTGGCAAGCCAAGCTACACCCTGTCCAAGGATCTTAGACCCATCAGTCTTAGATGTGGATAAAAACTGGATGGTGAAAAGGGACTAAAATTTCTTCACGAATTCCGCCATATATCGTGTGTTTAATGGGATATCCAATTAATTTTCACTTCCACGGGCTTCTTATACAATCATCAGAAGTATTATATCATTTTACCCATTTTTCTTCCTCATTTTTTGCGTTTTTTATCTTTTATTGTTTGTTGGGAGAGAGAACAAAGGCATGCTACAAGATTTTTATTTTCATTTCTGAAGAAGGGTTGAAGCAGAATTGTGGAAATTTGGTACATAAATACCCAACCACATAGATAAGACTTCCAAAAAATCATATGCGTTCTTTTAAGCGAAATATGCGTAAGGCATCAGCCTTTTTCTTAAACTTAGGTCATAATAGACTAGCTTTTTGTTGGGACGAATGTTTTTTAAATCATTTTAATTTCTCTCCCTTTTCAATTCTAGATAACATGGCTGTATGTGATCATATCATTAATTCCCGCGACACATAGTTTCGGCTTCGATTCGGCAACTTCGTGTAGTCCGAAAACATCTCGAAAAGGACGAGCACAGCTTCTGGCATCGATTCCATGCGATTTAATGCAGCAAGCTTATTGCAATTTGCCCGGTTCCTCGTATCCATGGCATGCAGTCCGACGATTCGTTCACGAAAATCAAGGACTTATGAAACGAATGTATGGCGACGTTCGTCACATATCCATACTACGTAGCGAAATACAAAATAACGATATTGAAGTCGAAGATATCGAGGAGACTGCAGCACGGTATTCCCGCGATGGTTTTCATCGACGAGCGAAATTCCTTCACTCCGACTATCAGAATCCCAAGACGAACGATGTCCTGACGGAACCACATTTTCGTCCAGCATCGACTACGACGACCACAACTCCGAGTTCTACGACGGTTGGCATAACTGCAACCCCCAAACAAAATGAAACCATTGTGGTGAATCCAACAATGGCCGAAAGTGATCCTGACGAGAATATCGAATCGAATAGTATTTTCGAAACGAGTACATCAAATCCGGGTATTGATAATATCAAAGTGGTAGCATCGCCAAATCTCAATCCGAATAAAACCGAATCGGCCACGATCTCAACTACTCTGCGAGTAGTTCAGCAAATCATAAAGTCTGAAATTGAGCTGGAACAGGATCCTGTAAAGGATGCAATTCCCGAAGCTGTATTGGTTCCAGCGGCTGAGGATCGAATCGATACGTCCTCATTAGTAAGCTTCAAACAGTCAGTTACAACGTTCGAGGACAGCAGCACTAGTATCAACAGTAGGGAAGATCTTTCGGAATCCAGTCAAAATCCTCTCATGGACGAGATCAGTAAAGTCAACGAGAACTTCATGGACAAAAAGAAGCTCACACGTCCTTCAACCGCGAACATGGAAAGCCAACTATTCCAGGACACCGTCCAAAAGGACACACCACCAGTAGTCAACATGCGAGGAATGTAAGTATCGTCCAAGCCATCGATTACCGTCATTTTAACAAACCTAAAAAACGATTCAAATCCACAGAAATGCTTGTCCCGTCAAGGAAGAAGTAGTCGCACCGTTCTGGGCGAACAATACTCGCGGCGAAGTCCTTGCTCTGCTTAACCTCTATCCGTTCGAGCAGTACGTTCACTGGGAGAAATGCACGCACGAACACAAACAAATGTATTGTCGCGATGGATGTCGTTGCGAACAACAATATCGTCTTCATCGGCTTCTTGCATACGATCCGCATAACGAATGTCGCGGAATCTTTTCCGATTGGTTCCGATTTCCGTCGTGCTGCATTTGCAAATGTTACGACGTACCGCTCGAATTTCGTGCAACTTCGCGCAGTCCGCGGACATCACTGCACGAAAGTGAACGACAAGACGAACGAAAACATCCGATCGACCGAGCCGAAGATGAAGTGCAGCGCGCCATCTATGAACATGCTACGGAAGATTGGTATAGGCCACGTGATGAAATCGACATTTACGATGATTAGTAGACTTAATTCTATTTAATTTATTTATTAATTTTATTTAAATTAGAGCAAAACGAAAATGTTATATTTTATTGAAAAATTGTGCTAGTCGATGTGTTAAGAATGTGTTTTCAAGATTTTTTTTATATTCGCATTTTTTAATCACAGTTTTCTTGTTATTGTTTTTTTTTATTATAATTTTGATTTAATTATAATAATAAGCTTTTAATATATATTTTTCAGTTCTGTTAATTATTTTGTAATATCATACGATTCTATCGCGTTTTAATGATCATAGCCTTAACTTTAAGAGAAACAATTTGCTTGAATCAAGCCGATATTTTGGTTTAGAATTGCTTTTAATATATTATAAAAATTAAAAATATATAACTGAAAAATTAAAGTATACAGTGGAATTTACTTCAGTTTCCCGTCATCACAGAAGAGGTTACTCGCCGATGTTACTCTTAAGACGGCAGAAAGTTGCACAGGTAATTTTTAAGCTTCTATTCCCAAAAGCCAAATATTGATCCTTTTCGAGGATATCCAGGCTCCGAAGGAGCTGCTGGTTTTGCCAAGGATTCCTCCATGTGTGTTTCTGAACTGAAATTCATATCCACGAATCTTAACAAAAGAAAATGTTGCCACAGTGAATAAGTCGTAGTTTTTTTGGTGTCCGATGAGTCTCTTTTGAAAACCACCACACGTATATAAAGATCTAGTAGGGAAATCTTTTTGAATACAATTTTTCATAGTGGCTGTGCATCGCTGAAGTGGAGAGCACAATAATTACTGTCTTTAATTTCGTATTAAAAAGAAGGAAATTGCATTTATAATAATTTATTTTCTAAGTTTATTTTTTACTTTTATCCAAAAGATTGGATTAACGTTATTTTAAAGATTTTTTCTAACATTATAATTTTTTTTCTGCTAAGAAATCTAACAGAATTATTAAAATATTTATCGTCACATTCTTCTATTTTTTTGAGCAATGTGATAAAAAATTTCAGTTAAACATAATTATTGCATTTTAAATGTATTTCACTTAAAAATATATTAAACATATTTGTAGAATTTTTCTGGTTTTTGTTAGGTTGACAAAATGTCGTTATTTTGTGTAAAAGTAAAAGTAATGTGTTTGTAGATAAAGTTGTTTGTTTCGCCTTTGCTAAACTAAGAGCATCACTTTCGTTGTTGAGCTTATCATTAGGCTTTAGATAGGATACAGTAGGCCGTAATTTGTAATATTGTGTTGTGTAAAAGGCACTTTAATCATAATTAATTTTCGTGTAATTAATTAATTAATTGGCATTAACGAAAAAGGATGTTGTTTTGTGAATAAAATGTCCATTAAAAATGTATGAGAACGTAAATGCATCCCGTATTTTTGACAAATGTTAAAACCAATAACTATTTAGTGAAATAGTGAGCTGATAGTATTTAAATAACAAAATAAATGAAGAAGTAACAATGTGCGTTGAAGAAGTATTAAACACAATTAAGTATGGATTTAAATAAGTATTGTCAGGGTATTAGTCAATACTTTTCTAACGGCGGGCTATGAAAGATCGTTTTCCATTAATCTTTTCCTTTGCAATGAAAAAAGTACTGTTGATTTGATAAAGAGCAAGTACAGAGCAATAGTACTGCAGCGCTAATTAAAGATATAAAATTGAAAATGAAATTAAAGCCTTGATGAGGGTTTATGTCGCGGGGATCTTCATAGATTTAAAAAAGCATATGATACGGTAGAACATTTAAAATTGCTGGAAGGGCTGAAGGAGCTTGTTATTCGAGGAAGGGTAATGACATAAATCGGAATTATCTCCTAGGACGATAAAATATAACAAAGAACATAGACGAACGTAGTTAACCAAGAACTGTCTACATATACAATCTGCACCCCATTCGACGGACCTAAGGCAAAGGATACCATTTATGCATAGGACCCACTCCTTTCATATAAAAAAAAGTGTGCGTGGACAACTAGAATGGCTCTTTCACTCTTTAAAGACTGGCTATTAGGCAATATGCTTACTCTCAACATACCAAAGCCAACGTCGTTGTTGTCGAGACAAACAAACAAAATATCTAGATCTAACTATTGACGGGAAATGAACTTGGACACTTCGCATCATCAATATGCGGAATATAATGGCACTGATCATCGGAGCCATACGACAAAGTAATTTTTTACAGACACGTATTGAGGATACTCTATACAATTCTTTTATTTTTCCTAACAACTTATGGACTTTAAATTTGGAGCCAATCGACTGAAAATAACATTGACGAAATCTCAAGATCAGGCGCGAACGCAGAAAATTATTTCGGGGGAGGGGGGGTTATTTATAGACAAATTACGCGTCGCGTATTAGTTACATTTAGTTGTGAATTTTTAATTACATCATTTCGGGGGGGGGGGGGGGGGTTAAACCCCCAAACCCCCCTCCCCCCCTGCGTTCGCGCCTGCTCAAGATTAATGAACAAGAGTATCAAAGCTGTCTACAACCTGCCACATTTGACACCCTCTCTACAACTCTATTTAACTTATGGTAAACTTGTTCTTTATCCCCTACAGCTTCACAAGAGTCAAACCATCTAAAGGCTCATGGTTTACCAAATACTGTCTCGATGCCATTCAGGCCAAAAAAATTTTGCTTTTGGTATATTTAAGGCACATTCCTCACAATTTAAAAGGGATCAGTTCAATAAGGCAAGAAACACCTGCAAGTCCACTATCAATCATGCAAAGCAACAACATGATCTAAAGGTAAGACGAAAGATCCTGGAGTACCCCAAAGGATCGAAATCCTTTTGGTCATTTGCGAAAGCGGTTACCAATAATTTTATTTCATCATCCACACCGCCTCTTTCTGATGGTAACCGCACAGTCGTTGATTCCATAGAAAAATCTTTTGGCCTCGTTTTTTGCGAGAAATTCTACTCTTCCACCTAGTGCACAATCCCCCCCCCCCCCCCCCAACTATGTTATCTAGCAATATAGAACTTCCTCCCATCAAATTTCGCACACGTGTCATTTCAAAAATCCTTCAAGCTCTCAATATTAATAAATCCGCTGGTCCAGATGGCAATACTCTTAAAAAATTCTACTCTTCTTCGGCTAAACCTCTTCGCAATCTTTTCTATCGTTCTTATTCTTCTGGTAAGTTTCCTTATCTTTGGAAACTAGCTAATGTTTAGCCGATACCCAAGAAGGGTAGGAAAACGAACCCCGCAAATTACCGCCCCATTGCCATTACTTCTATTTTATCTGAAGTGATGGAAACTGCTGTCAACCGTAAAATCGTGCAATACCTGGAAAGCAATCGTCGCCTTGATGACTGTCAATATGGGTTTCGGCCACGGAGAACCACCGGCGATTTGTTGGTATACCTGACTGAACGCTGGAACGCGTGAGGGTCAAGTACTTGCACTTGACATAGCGAAGGCATTTGACAGAGTTTGGCACAAACCCCTTCTATCCAAACTCAATGCATTTGGTATTAATCCTACTTGTATTCGATGGATTGAGAGCTTTCTTTCGGAACGTACTATACAGGTTGTATTAGATGGCGTTTCATCATCCCCTTTCCCTATCAACTCCGGCGTCCCTCAAGGCTCAGTTTTATCACCTACCTTATTCCTAATTTTTATTAACGACCTTCTGTCGTCCACTCTCAATCCTATCCATAGCTTCGCAGATGATAGTACACTTGACAACACCTACAACTTCAACTCGATTACAGAGGCACGCCAGTCTTCAGTACCCTCTCAACGTAATCAGTTATTTGGTTCTTTATACTCTGATCTCATCTCAATCCTGGAATGGGGCAGGGTCAACCGAGTAGAGTTTAATGCCTCAAAAACACAAGCCTCTCATCTTTCCCTTAAACACGACACGTCAGTGCCTGATCTTATTATTGAACACTTCAGAGCATTTCCACCTTCTAGGAATGAACATCAGTAAAAAACTTGATTGGAGTCAACACATTTATGATGTAGCTCTTGACGCCTCCAAGCGCCTTGGTTTCCTCCGGAGGTGCAGGAAATTTTTCACACCATTAGGCCTCGACTTGAGTACAATTCATATATCTGGGCAGGAGCACCCAAAACGTATCTCTCTTTGCTTGACCGTATTCAAAGATTTGCGTTCCGCCTTATTGGAGACGATGCAATTACGCCAACTATTGACTCCCTCGAACATCGTCGAAGTGTCGGAGTACTCAGCATTTACTACAGATATTTCCACGGTCGCTGTAGTACTGAAATTCGTCGTCCTATCCCTCCTTTAGTCCACTTCCCACGTAATACTCGTTCAGCTTTACGCGCCCACGAGTATACGGTTGAGCCACAAAAATTTCGTACAATGAAATTTAGACAGTATGTATGTGGAACGCATTGCCTTCGACGGTGTTTCCTAGCGGATATGACTCTTTTAAACGTAACATCCACCGATTGTTTTCCTCTGATCCCTTTCACTTTTAATCCTATTTTACATTTGTTTTATTTATATTTTAATTTTTTTTTGTGTTTCTCCCCATCCTATACTGACTGGACTGTACATATTAAAGGTTGACCCCTAAGTTCAGTTCGGTGCTTTAAAAAAAAACTAAATATTGGACAGCTGATAAGACTGGGGCGAATAAAAATTATATTTTATATAAAATCAAGAAGAACCTAACGAAATTTTCAATTAATCTTATACACAACAACGACATAGCTTGCTTTAACACGCGAAATGCTTTGCCCATAAGAAAACGACAGCGTCTATGAAAGGATCCGATCTTTAAATTCATACTTGAATTCATTGTCTAAAGAAATTCGACAAGCAAAAAACATTTTGCAGCTAAAAAACTTAACAAAGAGATTTTTATAACTACAACTACTGGTAGAGAATTGCCGCGGACTCAGTTTGTTACAAATTCTTCGAAGCAAGATTAAATGGCAGCTATTTTTCCTCCACTCTTCGGGTCTGTTGGCAATAATCAGCTCTCTATTTCATTATTTACTCTATTAATATGACAAGGATCTCACCCTTTGTCACTCATGGTTTGGTAGTGTACATCCTATAAAATGGACACAATTCTGTATTTTCGTGAAGCTGATATAAAAATCAGTCAATCATACCTTATTCCAAAACCAATACTGAACCATAACCACTCAGAGCCATGTTCCCAGTTTCAAGAGTATTGCAGACTGGAACACTTCCAGCCCAGACGAAACCCCATTGAACTACAAGTTGTAATTCGATTTGGAGGACAACATTGAATTCTTGAAGCAGACTCTGTCCTGAGCTGAGAACAATTTTCCAATCCACGAGATGCGTCCTGCTATTGATGCCTGACCGGTGCGTCACAAGGCAGGTGCTAACGCCAAGGGCAGTCATATTACATCTCTATATATAAAAATGAATGTTTGTCTGTCTGTTTGTCCTGTATAGGCTCCTAAACCACTCATCCAATTGCGATGAAACTTTGGTGATTTGTTGAGGGTACGCCCTCGATGGTTTCTGCGTTAACAAAATTATTTAACAGTTGGTGGTTCGCGAGCTATTTCAACATTTGCGTGTTTTTCATGATTTAGCGGCAGTTCGTTTTTGGTGTATTAGTTATGCCTATTCCTATTACTAAATGGTATAAGAGGATAGTGGATGGAAGATGGAATATGGAGGATGGAAGATAGAGGATGGTGGATAGAGAATGGAGGATGGATGATGGAGTTTGGGGGATGGTAGATGGAGGATGGTGGATAGAGGATGGTGGATGGAGGATGGGAGATGGTGGGTGAAAGATGGTGGATAGAGGATGGAGGATAGAAAGAAGATGGAGGATGGTGGATAGAGGATGGTGGATGGAGGATGGAGTAACAGGAGCGATAGAACAACGTGAGCGTAGCCGCGGTACGCGGCTAGTATTTTAATAAAAAACAAATTATTTAGTAACTTTTATTTTGACCCCCAAAAGTTTGTGTAACGCCATTTTACTACGTACATACAAATTTCATTTGCTTCTTATCAATTGCCGTCTTCAGTTTCTGTCTGACTCAGATGGAAACACTGGACAGCGATAGCTGCAACCCTGAGCTATAAGTTTTACCTGTCGCCTGGAATAATTCATCCCATGTGTTTCTTGGGCGACACACCACACACGACTTCTTTGTCAATTTCAATCGAGAGATTGTTTGGAGACATTTTACTTTGGCAAAATAACCGAACTTTATTAATTAAAGCTTCAACATATGTTTCAGCCATGCGCAGGTTTATTTTGTCCATTTAGGGTTATCGATTGGCGAGCCTCCTTGCATTTAGATTCCAACGGAGAACTGACTCCTACAAGTCCAAATTCAAATGTGCGACCAAAAAACACATCCCATCCGAACAGTCGACACGGCTATTGAGTGCTTGGAGCTCTTCGTACACGGATTGAATTTATGACGAAAATTATTGGCCCTTCATAATAGAAGAGGCATTGGTCTATACAGAGTGCAAGCTCCGCATTTTTAACCTGAAGTGTAATCCATTAAAATCTCTGCCGTTCTGTGGGCTTCAGCACGAGATTCTGCGTCGAATTCAACAACAAATTCTGATTTCTTGGGAATAACCAACCACCTTGCTTCACAAGACAAATTAATGGAAATTTTTTTATCAAAGTTTACAAGATGGAGAGAGCACTCGCATTGTCGCCGAGTGTGGAGCAGTGATTACGATTTCTTCGAGATTTAAACAAACATTTGTCAAGATACTATTCCAAAATTTCCATCAAAAGTGAAGGAATGCTGCGATTGGGCATTAACAGATTTGTAAGCGTCCACACTCTCCAGCATGAAACATAACTAACCCATTATCTTTTTCTAGCTATTCAATGGGTCAAAATGTTGTCAACCAAAACAACCCCAATATCAAACAACCAACTCCAACAAACACAGATACAAACCCGACAAACGCACCCCATTTTCAACTCCCGCGAATAGAGCAAACCAAATATCTACTGAAACCAATTCAACTCGTAGTTCCACATGCACACAAAATCAAAAATCCTCAAAAATCAATTCAAAAGTAGTCGAAGTAATAAAACAAAATGCTCGAGTTATCCGTGCAAGAAAATAAAAGCACTAGGCAAATTATAATTTTTATATGAGAACATCAAAAACAAAACAATTATAAAATGGAATGATGTGCTATGAAATTACTCAAAAGTAGTTTATAGGTGTGTTAGTTTCGATATGTGTTTGTGTCAATTAATTCTGATAAAACTCTATGCTTATAAAAAAAATCGTTTAGCAATTAATAGAGTGGTTAATAATTAATTCTAAATTAATATAAAAAAAACTCTAAAAGTTTAAGAATTCGAAGCAGGAACCCATAAAACGCGAGATTGTTCCTCGACAACAGATGCCTTGATTTGTGTGCTCATATGTGTGATATTAACTCCAGCCGGAATAACCGCTATAAAAATTTGACAATTGCAGTAAAACGCCCCGTTAAAATCAAATCAAAATCCTTATTCTTACCTGAAATATATTGCTTATAGTCCGATTCCAATTTCAGTGCCCTTTCGTACATTTCTTTTGCCGTTTTTGCCGATATTTTATCGGTCGAATATCGCGAATCTTTGATCTCTTTGATTTGTTTTGCCGACTTGAATCGTAGCAATAATACAATTGGATAGATTTTTAAACGTTGTAAACGTTCAACGGCTGATATACAAACATCGAGAATACAATGGCGATTCTGTGAAATTGATTAGTTGAAAGACTGGCATAAAATTCATGAAATTGACTTACATTCTCGCAGATATTCCGAATCGATTGGACCGTAGTACATTCGAAAATATTATTCTTGCGCCGATAGTCGACAAAAATGTTCTTTTGTAAGCCCTCGTCCATGGCTTCTTGCGAACAATTCATTTCCGTCATTATACAATGTTGAAATAATTGCGGAAAGTCAATTGTTAGTCGATCGGTTACACATTCGGATAATGGACCGAGTACTAAGACCGGACGACATACAGGATCTGAAATTAAGTAAAAAAAATTTAATTGTTGGTCAACTTCAAGAAGAAAAAACAACGTACTATCCAGTCGTTCAACTCGTTGATAACTAAGAATTGTGCCCTCGTCGTTCAGCATTCCCGAATCGGAAAAGTAACTTAGCTGTGTATTACTAAAACTGGCCAGCTCTTTTGAATCGCGCGAAGAACTACGTTGGTGTTTTTTTCGTCGAAAAAATGATCGTCGTGCCGAAGTACTGCCACGTCGTGTTGTACCGCCGTCACAATCGACACTGTCGCCAAGTAAACGAAGCTCTTCTTCAACCCTAAATTGAAAAAAAATTTTAAATTTGTAACAAACGAAATTTTCAACAATTTATCATGCAAATATTTACTTCGACTGACTGGGTATGATTCCACATTCCTTTCGATGTCCATACGCGTCTAATTTCCAAGCTCTCCATTGTCCGAAGACGCCTCGAAAAATCGTATGATCGACATACAAAACTTCATCTTTCGCAAACCGTAATTCTCCCTCGGTCAATTCACCAGTCCGATCGAATCCGACTCGAACGTAAAACGAATCGCCAGCATTATCCTGAATTTGATTGAGCTCTACGAAAAAAAAAATATGCGTTTCAATTCGACACTCAGTTCCTCCGACGGTACAACTTACTTTGCAGATTGTTCTGAACAAGCAACGTAACACTGTCCGTGAATCGTGAGATCTCATTGGCCGCCTGTTCGGCCGTCACACACCTTAAATCCACTCCGTTATACTCTAGAATCTGATCACCTTTTCGTATGCCGGCTAAATCAGCCGGCGAATCGTGCTGCACGTCGTGCACAAAAATTCCAACTTGATTGCCACCCAAAAGCTTAATGCTTAGATTTTTACCCTTATCGGCGTGTAATGTGATCAACCGTGGTTCCTCCTCGTAGATACTGTCGACCGAACAATGCCGACTCGAATCCGATTGATTTTCGAGACTATCGGAAAATTTCTGATTTTTTATCTGCGACGACATTACAGATGACTTTGGTTGCGGATTACTGATGAGCGGCGATTGTGTAGACGGTGAAGTTGGAGTGAGAAGAGATCGAAGCGGCCGTGGTGAATTTCGTGGTGTCGGCGAACCCGAATGTGTTACACTGTCCGGTTCCATACTGTACTCTGAAAAAAAACACCGATTAGCATTAAAGTTTTCATCAAATACGAGTCTAACTGGATCATACTTTCAGGATTGTATTGAACCAACATCGTAATCGAATTGCCGCATTGTCGTAAAACGTTCGCGGCAATATCTTTCGTAGCCGATCGCATATTAATCCCACAAACTTCAAGGAGCTGATCGCCCACCTGAAGTCCAGCTCGACTTGCTATGCTTTTCTCCGTAACCGTCGATACGAAAATTCCTCCGCCGTTATTGTTACACTGGATCGTAATGCCCAGCGGCTTATCACTTTTATCGATAGTTACGCGTCGCAGATCGCCGGGACAAAGAAAATCCGGAACATTCGAGTTTCGCTTATTCGCTCCGTGACTTAAAATTTCAACGTGTACCGGCGGCATTGGTGAGCCACGCTCACTGCCATGATGTTCTATCGAACCGGTACTGTTTTTTACACCGCTTCCTTTGCTCGTCACGCTTGGGTTCGATGGGATTCGAAATCGTTGGTGTTCTTTTTTGCGAGGAAATGTACCGCCCTCGTAACTGAAAAATTAAATTTGAATCAGTAAATTTTCAACTTCGTAACAGTTTTCCTTCTCTACTATAAAATAATTTTTTCTTGGCAAGTTTCATGAAGTGTTCCTCTACGTTGACAACAATTTTGGAGAAAAGGACACTGCACAAATCACTTCATTGATATGCATTCAAGCAGAAATGTGAAACCTCATCCGCATTGCTGGACAGATTCACCAATGTATTTCTTAAGGACGATCCACTGACTAAAGGCGGGTATGGAAAGTCTTGGGTGCTGCTACACACTTGAAAAGAGCACACAGGATTATAGAACGAAGGTAGAGATACAGGAAAATCTGCATTTGCAGTGATTCTGTTGGCAGATTCAATGACTTTAGCCCCACAGAGTTGAGAAGCCTTAAGGGGCTATAAGATCGCTAAAGTATTAGCAAACGCGTGATCTGCGTGAACTCGGTTTCCGATTTGTCTATCATAATTCCTTTGTAGTCGAACCAATGGCGAATAAAAATAGACGTTAGTTGAAGCCGCAGCTGGCGCGAATATAGAGACAGACCTACTCGATCGCGAGGTAGATCGAAACTCAAGGTTAAGATGTAAGATAGAGTTCTTAATACCGTTAAAATCCTTAAAGAGAATACACTCGTCAAGATACAATCTGCGCTCATTTAGTGAGGGAATATTGAGTAAGGATAAACGTTCACTATAGGAGCAGCAGTAGGGTAGGTTATATTTGAAGAAGAGTGACCGGGTGAATCGACGCTGAACAGACTCAAGAGATTCAATGTGACAACTATAGTGAGGGGACCAAATAGAAGAAGAGTATTCCAATCCGCTGCGAACAAGTGTCAGATAGAGCTGGACGCACGTTTGAATATTGGAAAACATATAAGCGGATCTCAAAATGAAACCAGGCAATCTAGATGCAGTGCAAATAATGTTTTGGGAAATGAATATCAAATTTCAGTCTTCGGTCGAAAGTTACACCTAGTGAGTTAGGTAATAGCGTGTACAGCATAACTTGCAGTCGGTAAGTGATACGAACCCGAAAATTTTTGTATTTGGTTTAGGGAACTTCAGTCTATGGCGCATTAGTCGAAAAGTTTCAGTCTTTGTCGATCTTCCGTCAGAGAAACACAGAAACCGCGATGAGTGAAGTGTATTCGAAACGTTTTGAAGCCGTGTTACTATGCGCGCACCCAAAAGGGCCAAAAATATCTTATGATTCAGCTGCCAAGTATATTAAAAAGTCGAGGGCGTTTGTTGCGAGGTGGGTGATTAGGTTCAAAGAGTCAAAAAATGTCGACGACCTTCCAGATCGATGTTCAGCAGGAAAAGTGACGAAAAAGGACGAAAAAGTGATTGTGACATTGTTTTCACGAAATCCTGGATTATCCTTGCGTCAAGGGCAAGCAAAGTTGAAGCAAAAAGGATTAGACATATCGCACGTTACATGACGTGAACATTTGCGTGCGAATAATTTAAAATAGCGAAGCACATTGAAGAAACCTTTGCTGTTAGAAAAACACACTGCGAAAAGACTTGCCTGGGCACAAGAAAACATTGATCGTGACTGGAGCAATGTAGTTTTTTCTGACGAAGCTTCCGTTTGGGGTTATGTTATCATACCACGTGCATGGTGTTCCTCATCAAGCCAATTCGTCCAGCGCACCGTCAAACACCCAATCAAGGTGCATCTTTGGGGAGGCTTCCCAAAGAAGGGTTTTGGCGTGTTACACCTCTTTATCAACAACCTCAATGCTCCCAGGATGGTCGAAATTTACAAGAAAGCCTACCGACTGCCAAACGTCAATTCATCCAAAAAAACCAAGAATGGATCTTGCAGGAAGACAATGATCCAAAACATCGGAGCCGACTCTGCACTGAATGGAAACAGGAAAATGGCATCATCACACTCGATTGGCCATCACAATCGCCTGATGCTAATCCCATCGAAAATGTCTGGGCCTACATAAAGCAAAAGATTCGAGGGAAACGTCTCTTCGCTTTGAAGCAGCTCTCTGGACAAATTCGACGCGTTTGGAGGGCACTCCCCCAAGAATACTCCGAAAATTTGGTAGAAAGTATGCAGCGGAGATGCCAAGCGATTATCGACGCTGGTGGTGATTGGACCCACTATTAAAGCTATTGCGCATTGCACCGGAACATTTTGAACGTATATATGTAAAAAAAAAATTGTCAAAATAATATTTTCTGAATAGCGCTGTACACGCTCTTACTTAACACACTGTAGATCGCGAATCTGGGATACTTTGATGAGAAGGGTGGAGTTCAGAATGTAATCGAAGGGTATAACTGCATGTTTGTGTAAAGGTCATTTTATGGCATTTGCTTACATTAAGTGGAAGGCGATTATAAGAGCACCATAGGGTTAGTTCATTAAGATCAGACTGTAATCGGATACAGTCACTTCTTGAAGATATCTTCCTGTAGATTTTGAGGTCGTCAGCGTAGAAAAGGAATGAAGATTAAAAGTTTAGGTAGGTAGGTCATTCACAAAGATTATGAAAAGGAATGGGCCAAGTGTTGAGCCCTGAGGAACTCCAGAGAGCGTGAAGAATACAGTAGACGAACATCCACTAAGAACTACACGAGTACTGCGTTCAGCAAGATAGGACGCAAAACACTTCAAAAGAGTATCACCGACGCCATAGGCTTGCAATTTTGACCAAAGCAAGCTATGATCAACTGAATCAAAGGCTTTGGAGAAATCGGTGTAAACAACATTCAACTGCCTTCTACAATTAAGCGTTTTTGCCACTGTATTTGTGAATTCTAAAAGATTAGAAGCAGTAGACCGGCCTTGGAAGAAACCATGCTGTTCGCGGAGAATGAGGTGACTTATATTTTCATATAAATGATCGTGTATGACGCGTTCGAATATTTTTGAGAAACAAGACAACATTGAAACAGGACGAATAATTTGTGACTATAGCTGCATCGCCTTTCTTATGGACGGGAATGATAGAGGCTTGCTTTTATAATGGTGGGAATATTCCTTCAGAAAGGCTTTTGTTGAAGAGAATGGAGAGAGGAATACACAGGGAAGACGAAAGTGGCTTTTAGAATAAGTATGGGAGGTCGGATCGGGACCACTCTTCACACTACGGTCTAGTGCTCCAAGTTGATGCTCAATAACTGAGGGAGCTATAGAGAGAAGAGGAATATGGGTGGAAATTTCGAAGCTATGATGAACGAATGAAGATGAAGGGGAAGAATACACAGACGAGAAGTATTTTGCAAAGAGCTCACAAGATTCATGAGAGTTGCTAGCAGTGGAGTCATTATAACTAACAGTAGGGAAAGAAGGAGAAGATCGCAAAGTGCGAACATAAGACCAAAAAAGTTTTGTCTCTCTACGGTTGACTGATGATTCAACTTTGGATATGTAAGTACGTATAGCAGGATCTAATTGTAGATTTTGCCAGGCGACGGTAGCAATGGAACACAGATTTATTTTCTTCAGAACCAGACTTTAAGTAGCGCGAGCGGCCTAAATTTTTTAGATGAAGTGCTTTGGCGACTTCAGTGTTGAACCAGACCGGAGGATTGTTTTTACGTAGGGGAACATAGCGGTGAATAGGTCCATTGAGAAATTCATAGAAAATCTGAAGTGATGATTCAATACCATGATGAGCGGAGGCAGCATTCCAGCCGAAATTACCTAGAGCGAGTTCTATGGAGCTAAAGTTCGCCTTACTGAAGTTGAATTTCTTCACACTGGGCATTGACTTACGGGAAGACGAAGTAAACTTGTAGGAGAGTGATAGGGATCAATTTTAAGATAAGGAGAGATTGAAGTACAAAGATAAGTTTGAGTGCTATCACAATTGGATAACACTAGATCTAAAACTTTACCATGGTGGTTTGCTACATTATTGATCTGCTTAAGAGAACAAAGTGACAAAAAAGACGCTACTTTAGAAGAGAGAGTATTAGAAGTAACATTGAGAATAGACTCAAAGTTAGGTGACCAAAGAACAGAAGGTAAATTAAAATCACCACATACGATAAAGGATGATGAGGGATAAAGAATATTTACATAGTTTGAGAGTAATGAGAAAAGATAATCATATATGTCAGGCTTACTGGCGCAAGGAACGTAGACACAAGCCACAAACAGACTATTGACATGGGAGATTCTGATTTTCACAAGGATACAGTCGAAGAATTTGGAAGGAAAATCATCGCAGAGTGTACAAGTAAGTGAGTTTCTAACTGCAATGAGAACACCACCGCCATCCGATTTATTACTTACAGTTAAATCCCTATCGCGGCGAAAAACAGAATGGCTTGAAGAAAGTTCGGAACTGATTATGGAGTCGTTGAGCCAGGTTTCAGAGATACATATTATATCGTCACTAGAAACAACACAACAGTTGACTGTATAACGGCGACCATTGCGAAATGGGCGAGTAAATCGCTCATTGAGCAGAAGAATGCCCTTGTTGGCGAACAGGTAGATGAGCCACGACTTTTCTGCTTAAGCTTTGTTAGGTGTACTTTTAGGACACGACTCATCTAGTCAACATTTTGTCGGAATGATAATTTTCGATTACCAAGAGAGTGGCGACAAGATTAAACATTTTTCTTTAGAGTTTCGGTTACTCATGAAATCATGTCTCCGGCATGCGGGACATGAAGATGGAAGAATTCCGTTCAAGTTTCCTATCCGACCTTGTAAGGATAATGAAAAAGGTCAGATACAGGCTGAGGGAGACGCGGAGAATGAACCATGTAATCTGAATGCTCAAAAGCCTGGCCTTAGTAGCGTTTCTTCCCGGACACCATTAAGCCTCTTCATAAATTCTGAATACGGAAGAAGATATCCAAGTTCCTTGGAACCTCGGTAGCCCAATGACAAGCTCGCTAGACTAGAAATCAGAAATCCGAATACAAACTCTTTCAAAATTATGCGATTCTCGTTGTACTAAAAAAATTAAAACTGAACTTTGTTTCAACTAAAAAAATGTTTACTTACAC
This sequence comes from Beris morrisii, assembly GCA_951812415.1. NCBI lineage: Eukaryota > Metazoa > Arthropoda > Insecta > Diptera > Stratiomyidae > Beris > Beris morrisii. The sequence continues at coordinate 27,278,700 of OX638311.1, forward strand.
ATTATAATAACTTGTTGGGGCGTCATCATGATCGCGAGTGGGTGGCGCACGACTTCGGTGGTACGGATAATCGGCCGAAACATTGTAAGCGTGATGTGACGAGGGCGTGTAGTCCGTATCGAACTTATCGGTCGAATTAATACCGCCAGAGCCCGGAATAGCGGATGCGTGTTCGATTGAATGCGTCGAAATCGGCAATGTAAGCGGACTCGAATGTCTTATACGATGCGGATGCGGATGCATATGCCCGGGAAACGATGGAAAGAGCGGTGCATGTCGATGATTAGTCGACGACGACGTCATATTCGGTGCAAAGAGTAACGAAGCGGGCGGCAACGTACTCGTATTTGTCATATGAATGTGTCCCATCGACATGACATTCTCCATTCCGATACTTTCACTATCGCTCGGATATTTCGAGACATTTTTACTATGGGTATTTCGTTTTGTGAACGTGACCGGAAAGTCATGACTTTGCGGACTCTTTTGCGATAGGAACGAATCAATCGAATTTTGCGATTTCAACGAGATCACATCGAGCGAATTCTGCTGATGATTGCTACTGTTGCTGTTGTGATGTCCTTTGAAGTCGAGATTGGTGGGCGTGAACGAATGTCGCGGTGGGATTATCGTATCGGGATACGATTTTTTCGGTATGAAATCTAACGAGTTTTGCTGATGGGCGTGCTGTTGCTGAGCTGCTTGGCCGCTACTTTTGTACATCAGACTATTATCGGACGGAGTTAAATTTAAGCTGTAGCGGTTTTGATAGTGATTGTGTCGACTATTCGTTGCGTAACGGTTTCGATTGTCTGGGATTTTTACGCGGAGATTGGGATTGATATTGCTAATGCGACTGTTATTGCTCTGAGCCGATTGTTTCGGCTGTTCGAGAAGAATGGGTTCGGTTTCGAGCGATGTCGCGTAAACTGAATGCCGATATGAAGTCGATGGATTCGTCTGAAAGAGGTTCGTTTGAATCGGAATTGAATTCCGATTTGGATTCTGTTTCGACGATCCCGAGCTGCTATTGCTGCCATGCGATTGGATTAGTTTTTGCGGCGATATTTGCGGTGTTGGAGTCTTAAAGTAGTTCTCGGCGTCTTCTTTGTCGACATTAATCGGTCCGGTGAATAGGGAAAGAGCAGCCCGTTGCTTTTTCGCATGCTGACCAATCGTACCGGTCGGATTATCTTGTGATGTGTTTTGTATAGCAGCTCGAGGCCAAGTACCTATACTTTTGCTCGACTCCTTGCTTTCTTTCTTGCCGCGTTTTGAACGCTTAAATAAATTCTCTTTACTCTTATCCGAACTCTCGCTAAGAACCGAGTCCAGTGCGGCGAGAGCGTCATTCTCCTGACTCAAATTGTCCGCATCCGTACCCGATTTTGTTATGTGGATTTTCTCGCGAAACTTATTAATCATTTCGGAGATTTTCGATTTTGATTGTGTGACCTTGTGCACGGAATCGCACGAATCGGTTTGTGCTGATGTGTTTGTCATGCGACGTTTTACGTTGCCATAGCTAACGTCTTGGACGTTCTTTAGCGCGTAAATCGTGATCAAATCTTGTCGATGATCGTCGAGGATATTCATCGCTTCCTTAGCGGACTGTAGTCCTTCAATTGACTTATTATTAATACTTAAAATTCTATCGCCTACGTCTAATTCGGGCTCGAAACTGGCCAGCGAGTTCTGTTGTATTTTTGAAATAAAAACTCCCGTTTCCAGACTAAGACCATGATTTGGATTCTCTTGAAGATTTAAGTGCACCGTGTACATGTGCCGCTTACTTTGTTTCGTCCGACAAATCAACAGGTTACAGCGCGGCGCACTGGTCCTGATTGCATCGATCACAATTCGCTTCGATATCGACTGGCAGTCGATATCGTTTATTTTTACAATCACATCGTTTATTTTAAGCTTGCCGAACGCGGGCGATTGATTAGTAACGCCACAAACTAGCTGCCGATTATTCGTATCGTCCAAAATAATGCCGATATCGTCGTGCTGATAGTAATTGCTCAGCTCGACTTCGAATACGTCGACAAACTCCAGGGGGGCCGAACTCCATCGGAAGCTACGTCTCGAATTCGACACTTGTGATTCCAATTGATCCTTTAGTGCGTCGACTTCTTTGTACGCCTCGTCTTTTTGCTTCTTGATTTTTTCGCTGTCTCGTATAGCCGACAGCCAATCCGAAATCGCTTTGTCGCGTTCCTTTCGCAATTCATCGCATAGCGTTTTGACCGAGTCTCGTTCTTGGACGATTTTCTCGCGTTCCGAGATGGCCCAGTCGCGACGACTTTTCGCAATTTCAGTCTCTTGTATTGCCTTGTCCACTTCGCTACGAGCTTTCTCCAAGGACTTTCTCAGCTTCTCGATTTCCTTGAAATCTTCGCTGACCTCTGCGAACTCTTTGCTCCAATTGCTTTCACGCGACTTTAATAGTTCGCGCTTTTCGAATTTCTCCAGTTTTTGCATTAGTTCGTGATTGCTCTGCTGCAAGCCTTTCAGCTCGTTTTTGATTCGCATCTCGTCTTTTTTCTTCTGATCGAGATCTTTTCGAACTGCTGCCAGATCGTCGCTCATCTTTTGCGTATCCTGCAGGACATTATCCTTTTCGGATAAGATTTGATCGAGCTCTTCTTTGACCCGATTCCGATCCATTTGCATCATGAGTACTTCGTTGCCGCGCGCAAGTAAAATTGCTTTGATTTCTTTCATTTCTTTTTCCTGTTGAATAATCAACTGATCGCGAGCATCGCGAAAAACTTTCTTTTCACGTTCCAGTGCGGAGTAGGCTGCGGACAATTCCAACAGGAGCTTATCCTTTTCGGCGCACAGTGCAACGTGTTCGTTGTTGAGATCATTGTACAGCTTCTTACAAATCTTAACTTCTTCGAGGAGCTTACTGCTCTCGATGCAACCGCCCTCGCATGTTTTATGTGGCATATCGGAATAATGTTCGTACATTTGGAACCCCGACTGACTATTGCTGCTCTCTTTTTCTTGTTTTTTTACCGAGTCCATCACACGGCGGAATTTTCGCTCCAAATGAACGTTTTGTTGTGTTAAACGGGAATTTTCATTTGTCAAGTCGGCATATTTATTACGCTCCTTAGCCGACGCTTCGAGCTGTTTCATTGCTGCCATGTACTGCTCGCGGAAAAATTGCAATTCCGATTGCATTTCCTTGTAGCTTCGCATCGTATCGCTGTGCTGTAGTCGTAGATCGCTTAGCTCCATCATTGCCTGATCAAATTGCTGCTTGACTATGTCATACTTTTTGCTGGGGTTATTATTTGCTATGTTTGCGGTTGTACTACCGCTACTATTCGATGAAGGTCTTATAGTCCTTTCCGTCGTATAGCCAACGTAGTCAGAACTTTCTGAAATTACGAGAATTGCATGAGAATTTTATTCAGTTAGTGGCTTGCACAGTTTCTGCTTACCTTCTTGGCTACTGTTGCTAGTTAACGACAAATCACCGGAAGCCATTTCTCGTGATTTACTTGTTAAGGCAGTCTGGAACAAAATTAAGGATACCAATATATTAGATAACAATTTATAGATAAGAGCAACAAACGGTTTTGTAATCCGTCGCATGGAATAGTTTAAAAGTAGGTCACTAAATGTCGTAGTGCGCCCGGGATATCCAACGTATTCAAATTCAATCCATTTACACCTTAGAGTTTAAATATATAAAAAAAAAACAGAAAGTAATTTCTATGCCTTCCTCTGAGGCTTTCGTGCAAATAAAATAACTGCATATCTCAGAATCATATACAAGCATATCTGGACCCACTTTTCATCAGGCATTTTTGCCTCTTCTAGCAAAAGCCGTTCGTAAGATAGGCAAAACGCCTTCCAACCCCGTACCGTGCTACCTCTACCATCTATGGATGGCACTACTTTAGCTTTCACCGATAGTGCAAAAAACCTTGGTCTCATTTTGGATAGGAAGCCATTAGAAAATCCAGAAACGAGTAAGGAAAGCAACAGTCGCATTTAGCTAACGATGACAAGTTGAAGTTCTCTCTTTTATCTGTAACACTATCTTGAAGAGGACGGAAAGGGAAGCATCGAAGACACTTCTGCAGTGAATAATGACACAAAATGTCCCATTATACTCCCAAAAGGACACGCCAAAACCTTCCTGATAATAATGGCTGCGAACCGTAAGTATCATCACTGCAACCACGAAACCGTCACTAACGATCTTCGCCAGAGGTACTACATGGTCCGACTAAGAGTGGCTCTAAAAGCAGTAAAAGACTGTCAACTCTGCAAAAACCGAATCGCTTCTCCGCAAGCTTCGTCTATTGGAGACCCACTTCCTGCCAGACTATCAACTTTTATTCGGCCCTTCTTGTACGTCGGAATCGACTACTTCGTCCCGTTTACCGTGAAAGTTCAGTTCAGTCTTGCACAACTTAATATTTCAATTGATAAAAGGAATTAGTATGAAATAAATCGAGTAAGTCTTTCGATTAGCTGCTATATAAACTGCCTTGAAAAATGTGTCCATTCATTCACTGTAATTATACAAATTGTCGAGCTAGGAAGTCATAATTTTAGAGGAATTAGTTTTGACAAATCCTTACACTCGTTCGAGTAACACTCATACAAAAGTCCTTAAAATACATGTTCATGAGTATTGGCCTATAACTTCATGCTTTTAGATATGAACTTCAAATTTCGTTTACGTTAATTTTACTTTATTATTTTAATAATAAAGTATTTTAATAGTTCCAGGTATATTACATATTGATATATTGAAAATCAATATCAAATCAAAATCAATCCTTCCTGCAGGCCCCTTTTAAAAGTTTTTTTTGCGGTGATTACCTTAAAATTCCAGATACGGTATTAAAAATGGGAAACACTGTCCATCTCGTTCCACAGGCAACCAAGCGATAGCTCTTAAAAAAGGCTAACTACAGGTGTTCGGAATATCACACAATGCGTCCAAAACGCTTGAAATCTGGGATTGAAAAATTCTAAAATCCATATGTCCTGAACGATTGATGTCAGATGGCTGAAACTTTGTAGTTGTCTTAAGAAATACTAGCAGATAAGAAAAAGGTTAAAATTTTTAAGAGGGGTGGTAAGGTATGGGGGTGGGGGGTGGTAAGGTATGGGGGTGGGAGGTGGTAAGGTATGGAGGTGGGGGGGTGGTAAGGTATTGAGGGGGGGGGGGGGGTGGTAAGGTATTGGGGGGGGGGGGTGGTAAGGTATTGGGGGGGGTGGTAAGGTATTGGGGGGGGGGGTGGAAAGCACTGAATTACAATACCTTCCGACTTAATTGTGCCAGGAAGATAAAATTTGGTTTATGTATATAAAATTACCAGTGGAGTCTACTGAATGTAAAATTTTGGAGGGGGGAGGTGAAGCGCGGAAGTGGGGGAACAGTCATTTTTCAAAAAATTAAATTTTTATAGCTCAAGAACCGTATCAGATATGATCTTGAGAATTTTACAGGAGTTAGGACCAGTAGACTTCTAGCGGTGAAAAAAATTTTGAGAGTGTGGGTGTAGAAAGGGATGGTGGGAGGGGGTGGAAATGAAAATATTCTGATTTTAATTTCTCGAAAGCCGCAAAGGATAGAAAGTTAAAAGCTGAAAACTGTATAGAGCTACTATAGAGACATCACAAAAAAATAAATTTTTGATAGTGGTAGCAAGGTACAGGGGTGGGGGGGGGGGGGTGGTTTTTTATATCTCAGAAACAGCTTATGCTAGAAATTTGAAACTTAGTACCTATATGTAGATGTGCTACTAGAGTAATTAAAACTAAAAAAAAAACTTTATTATTTTATGAGTTGAAGTCCGAAACGTGTTAATTGCTGAAAAATTACATCAAAGAAAAAAAAATATATTTGATAATAACGAAATTGTAAAATACAATAATTTATGTCATTCTTGAAAATATAAATAAGAAAACTCTTCATTTACATGTATATGTATGCTTGTCACTTACAATTCAGCCGAATATTTATATTTATAAATAAATATGTCAAGAAAAACTAGCAATTCAACTATTCAAAAATCGTAACGAAAAATCTTGTACGCTTGGTCGTTCGATTTGGAAATACACTGCAGTCTGTCTGTCGTGCCTGATCTGATTCTTCTTCAGTGCGCGGCCTTGGTCAATTCCGAAAAAGGGCTAATTATCTATATCTATAGCTTGATTTGAGTTTCATTTTAGTGTCATTACTAAGAACTAAAGTCGAGGCATGAAAGATGAGAACAATAATTTTACAATGAATGGCAAAAACAGATGGAACAACATTTGGTCTACAAAATGTAATGTAAGCGTTGGTCAAATGCAGGGGGAGGCAGGTGCCCCTTCTTTCTCACCCCTCCTCACCCTAAGGGCGCCCTTGATCCCGCTCGCAGTACCCTGTTTTGACATTCAACACGTTTTGACAGCGGTTTACTAGCTGGGATTTAATAGTGACCCATTCCAGCGTCCAGGCTGTCAATGTTGAGTGAGATATCGTGACTGAGAGTTGGGCAAAACCGTGAGAAAAGATGGAGAGTGTTGATAACCTGCTTAATCATCCGTGCTATTCATCTTGGGGAGATGGTCCATTGACCAGAACATAATTCATTCCCGCTACCTAACGTACGTCCCAGTTGATGATGAAGATTCCGAAGCCCTAACACCAAATCACTTCCTCCTCGGATTTTCGAATTTCGCGATGAAGGAGCATTATTTCGAAAGAACTGGTACACCTCGCAACAGTACGCGGACCTTTTCTGGAAACTTTGGATCCGAGAGTACCTTCCCACCCTAACCAGGCGTACGAAATTGTTCAACCAGGTAAAACCAATCGAAATAGAAGACGTAGTTGTGCTAGCGGATTCCAACAAGGGAAGGGTGATTGGAACTCACACTGAGAAGAACGGTCAAGTAGGGTGGGTCACAGTACAAAACCCCGCTGTAAAAATCGCGATATCCGCGCTAAGGAAGTTAATCCAATTCTTGGCAATGTGGGAGGGAGTTTTGGCAGTCCCAATCCCAATTCCCAAGGCGTCCGTGGTAGTGCCACAAGAACTGGGAAGCGCTGACAGCCTTTAACCAGTAAGAGCTGCGAACTACAGAGTTAAAAGCTGCAACAATAATTCAAGCACCACAGGAACACAAAAGAATTTTTATAATTTGTGTTGATTTTTCTTTGGGTCGGTGTCGATTTTTTTTTTTTTTTTTATTGGCTGAATTAGTCTCATGTCAAGGACACACTTTCTCAGTCCGAAGAGCTGGAGGCAGTACATCGAACTGGAAAAATTTCACCATATCAACATACTCATGCTGTATGCTGACATTGGGCTCAACTTGATGTGTCATAAGTGCTCCTCAGCCAGTACAGTGAACTGGTATTAGAGGTAACACAAAATGACACACCCACCTAAATTAAAGAATTAAAAAATTAATATAATAAATTTAAAGATAAAAAAAAAATAATAATAACAAAAATAAAAAAAAATAATTAACGGAATAATCCAGGATAATAATAAAAAAAAAGAAATTTGAAAAACATAATAAGAAAAAAAAAACAAAAATCCAACATTAGAACACTAGAGGTTAACGGGGTTAAAGAAAAAAGGAAACAACGACAGTATTAGTCAACCAAGACCACGCACAATGATAAAACAACCTTTCTTTTTTTTTTTTTTGCTCTATTCTTTTTCACGGCATATTGTTAATATGTAGCTTCGCTAGTTTTTTCAGATGCCCGATATTTTATTTTGCAAGCTGAATATTGCTAGGCAGCGCATTGAATTCTATGATAGCTTCAAAAATAGGATCATTCCTTATTCGAGCTGTTCTTGGACAATATTGCTGTCTAATCGAATTTGCGCTTCGCGTATTAAAGTTGTGTACATCTTGGCCATATGTTATTTTGATCGAGGCCTTAATAAGATCGTTTTTGACGCTGTAAATTATCATTATTCTCTCTAACCTTACAAGTTGATAGATGTTCAGTTTCTTATAGGTTAGGTAAAGTTTCTCCGATGGCGTCAGCTTAGGTATATATATTGCTTTAATGGCTTTGTTCATTATCCTATAAATTTTATCCAGATTATTTTTCGATGTTTGGCTCCAAATTAATACCATAAGTTATATTAGATAAGATAAATGAGTTGTAGAGGGTCTCCTTTATGTGGATATGTAGATAATTACTCCTTCTTATAACTCCTATGATCGGAGCAATTTTTTTTCTTATGCTGGTAATGTGTGATGTCCAGCTTAATTTATCATCGATAGTTAGTCCTAAATACTTAGTGAAATGGACTCGTGTTAGAGGAATTCCATCGATTTGCGGTTTGAGGTCAATGTTAAGCTTATTGGGCTGTTTGAACAGCATATTAGTTGGTCTTTTGAATATTCAAGATTAGCTTATTTCCGAAAATCCATATATTGAAAAGGGCAAGGTCGTCATTGATCGTCGCCTCTAGTTCATCCTTATTTCCTCTATATAGTAGTAAGGTATCATCTGCGTATGTAATGTATGTTGCCTTTAGCCCTATGTATTCAAGGTTAAGAATGTAATCAAGTGCAGATTGGCTTGAAATTGTCGTCTTTTGGGTCGGGTGCATGAAAATCATTCAATAGTAAAGCGTAGAGTCGATCAATTGAATATCGCGGCGATGACAACGTTCGTGGTATCGTTTCCCTACAAGAGTTAAAACTCATTCGAAAGTATTAAAGGCTCGTAAAGCTGAAAATGTCGCGAAAAGAACGCGGGGAATTGTTTTAAACGCGCCTGAAACATAACTTCTCGAGTCATTCGTCACATTGTGCGTGAAGATCCAGTGAAAAAAAAAAATAAATAATCAACAAATAAAATGAAATGAAACAAAGTAAAATGAATTAATAAAATAATTAACAAATAAAATGGAAAAAAAGAAAGGAAGAAGATAAAGAATAAAAATTTAAAATTTGAAAATGGATGAAAATTAGAAAGATAATGAATAATAAAATTAAAACACATGAATTAAAAATTAATTAAAAATAAAAGAAAAAAAAAATTAAAAAAATATAAATTTAAATTACTAAATAAAAACAAAATGACAGACAGGACAGACGGACAGAACTAATAAATAAAACTAATAATATTAATATCGAAAAAAAGAAAAAAAAAGAAAGTAAAATAATGGGGTGAGTTCCTTTTTTTTTCAATATATTCTTTTTTCTTACATTTTTAGCAATATTTTTTTGGTATATTTTCTTTTGGTTTTCCAGATTTTTTTTTTGTAGGATATTTTTGGGGGGTTATATGGTTGTATTTTCTTTTGTTATGAGGCGTAAAGGCTAAAGGCCACATATAAAAATGAACCTGAGCGTATAAGCTCCTCCACCCTGAACCTCAATAAGGGGCCATGACATATTGTTTTTAGGACAGTCATGGCTGAGGTATGGTGGGCAGACAGGGCGCTATATCACCTAAGCGCCCTGACAAATCGCGAAGTCGCGCCAATCCACCGTTTCTTGGTCTTTCACGACCTATTGGGGAAATAGTCCCAATTTTAAATAACCCTGGAGTAAGCCGACACGAAATTTTTTGTTGTACAGGCCAAGGGTTTATGGTCTGAAATCTGGGCAAGAACCCCCCCACAACTGCCGTAGCTAGTCCCGGCCGCCAGCAAGCGTGTCGCTTCCGCTCAGATTTCAGCCACCAATTCGGACGTAGGAGGAATTGGCCCACTCTTTCCAGAACCTTCCTTCCCCTCGAATATTTTGACTTTTTCAAGTCGAAATATTCACTCCAAGGCCTCCGTTCACAACAAGGTATCCCTATATTGATTGATCTTTGACTGCTAAGTTTATCCATATTTTTCGTAATATATTGCCGATCAAGAAGATAGTTTTGTAGATATAATTGATTTTGCTTTTCCGTGGATGCCTACTTCTTCTAATACTTGGAATAAGATGTTGTGGTCCACTGTATCAAATGCCTTTTTTAAGTCAATAAATACAGATGTCACATATGTTCCTTTATCTAGCCCTTCATTTATGTATTGCATAGCATCAATCAGTGCTACAGTAGTATTGCTCTTTTCCTTGAAACCATATTGAAGCTCGTCAAATCCAAAGTTTTCTTTCACAAATTTTAATATTCTGCCGTTTATAACTTTTTCGAAGATTTTGCTTATCGAGCTGATCAATGAGATTGGACGATAGTTATTCGGGTCTTTGCTTGAGTCGCTTTTGAAAATTGGTTGGATCAGCGATTGTTTTAAGAGAGCAAAGTTCCATCAGTAAGATGAACATTTATAGCCTCTGATAGAGGACCTGATATTAATAATTTCAGTTTTTATGTCATTTTTTGTTATATTATCGATTCCTGGAGCTATGTTGTTTTTGAGACTCGAGATGATATATGATATTATGATATTTCTTCCTTATCTGTTGGAAAGAGGAACATTGTATTCGGGCTACGAGGGCAAGTCTGCCTAAGGAAAACTTCAGCGTTGGCATTATTTTTTAGATTTTTCGCTAGAATGGTTCCAATCGTAGCAGAGTGATCGTTGAGAAGATTTGCAATGATTGTGTGATCTCTAGAAGTTCCAGAAGGCGTGTCCAATTCATTTATTCCCTTCTTGATATCAGTACTGTTACCTTTGTAAGAAGTTTCCCTGATAATATTCCAAAGTTTTCTCAGGTTGCCGTCTGTCTCTGCAAATTGTAGGCTATAATATTTTTCTTTGGCTACTTAGTCTAATTTTTTTGGTTGTCTCATTTTTGCTTTTGTGGTATTCATATTTTTGGCAGTCCCAATCCCAAAGCGTCCGTAGTAGTGCCACAAGAACTGGGAAGCGCTGGCAGCACTTAACCAGAGCTGCGAACTACAGAGTTAAAAGCTGCAACAACAATTCAAGCACCACAGGAACACAAAAGAATTTTTATAATTTGTCGGCGCTAGGAGGTCGGCGATTTTTCTTTGGGTTGGTGTCGATTTTTATAACCCCACCATAAACCGTCAGTACGAGAGTCACCGAGTTTTTATTTGAGGCTATAAAAATATACACCAACTCAAAGGAAAATCGCCGGCCTACTGGTGCCTAGAAGGACCAATCAGCGCCAGTCGTGAGCCATTTATGGATTGAAATGAAAAGTCCTCAGTAATAAATGCAAGGACGGTGATGTACAAGCAAGGAACAGTATCTACGGGCCAATCCATAAAACCGATGTCCTTTAATCGAAGTTGCTATTGTGGTTACTAAAGATTAGGGAGAGCAGTAAGATTCATTTCAGAAGTCGCGACTTGTGCGGTTAGTGATTTTTTCGAGCTCATGCAAACTGGACTGCGAACCAAATTAGGCTTTGATCTCTTTCAATCGGTTCAACCCCATTAACCTGCTAACGATCCGATCCGAGGCATAAATTAGATGTTAGGTTCCGTTTTCTGAGCTTCTGAAGCCTCAATTAAGTTAACTGCAGCGGATGAAGCGCAGGGAAGGAAGTGAATTGGTCAGAAATTTATTTGGAAGTGATTGCAGAACTGACGAAATCTTTTTCCTCTCGTTTCGCAGTATGTGCTCAAGGTCTTTCCTCGGAGTGCAGTCTAGTGTTCCAAACGATTTTGAAATTGCAGTAACTGGATGGCAGTAAGAACCAGGGAACAGGACAGTTGCGTTTCACGACGGTTAGGATCTCGTTGTCGTTCGTTGGATTGGCCAATTGGGACCTGGGTGAAGTCGATGGGAGTACGCAATCTGTACCTAGTCAAAAAAAAGTAACGAAACTGACGAGAAAACTACAGAAACTTTCGCCTAGGCCTTAATTCGAGTTCCTAGAAGGACTGCCAACGCAGCACAGACCAGCCACTCGACGACGATCAACATTTCCAAATTTGCCAAGCAGATTCGCTAGCATGTCGGTGCCCGCTCAAAATGTGCAAGTTGTGACTTCATTCGAGCAAGGTCGTCTGTCTCTAGCCACTCGCACGCATATCGAGCGCTACAGCTTTCCACAAATCGAGGAAATTCACAACAAGAAAAGAGTTGGCGGTTGGCGCAACAAGCAGCTAGGAAATTTCTCCACACGACCATAACAAAATCAGCTTTTCCCCCCATTAGTTCAGCTCGATTTCCGACAATTCGGCGGCACGGAACTGAAGAGAAAACGTCCGTTTCCTCAACGCTTCATGCACTAATTTCCCGCCCCAGTTCAGCGGTGCAGCTCCTCTGTTCGTTTTTCGCGAACTCCACCTCCCAGCAAACTTAAGAGAAGAAAAAAACCCCAAAAAGCGCTCACCTTTCTAAAAATGCAACAACTGCGGTCGGCTGCTTACAAAGTCCGCAAAAACAACCCGGAACCAAATGAGCCCCCGAATCCGCGGAACAGAAAAAAACTTCCCTTCTCCGGAACGAACGGTCGGGCGGACACACGAACCCCGCGCACACAACGCACAAATTTTCACATCGGCAGCCCCAAAGGCTTCTTCGTCGTGGCACCTCTTCAGTTCTGTTTTTTTTTTTTCTTTTACGTATTTTCAGTTTTCACCAGAGTGGCCCCAGCCACGGGAACGTCGGCGGCAACTACGACCGCAACGCGGATTCGGAAACGACCACCCAAGTCTCGTCTGCCGTCATTTTTTTCCGTACACACAGTGCCCGCGGGATAAAAACGAAAACTTGGAAAAATCACTCACGGGTCCCGTCAATTTTTCACGAGAAATCGGACGGTCGATTGTCGTGTCGTGCGGACCGCTACGAAAAATCAAAAAATTCAACGCGAAATGCGAACCAACAGACGAACTGGAAAAACGAGAAATTGCACAGCGAAAAATCGTCGGACACCCCACCTCGATCAAATGTCAAAAAATTCTTCTGGTTTTTTTTTTCGTTCGTTCGCTGTGGGGGGGTTGTGGCGTGTAGATGGCGCTGGTCATTTCACGGAGAAAATTGATTTGTTTATTGAATTTTAGTAATATTTGCAAGTTTTTTAATTAAGCTAATTAAAAAATTGAGAAAATAAAACAACGTAACTATTAAATTACTGACTGCCGACCGTAAAACTGAAATAAATTCAAACCGATCAACTCGCCGCCAACTTCCGATCGTTCGCGGCCAAAGACCTAACCGCAACTTGTCATCGGTTTTCAACTCAGCCATTTGACAGAAGTCATTTGCCTGCTCTTCTGTGTACGAAAAACTCGCACAGAACGAAAAGATTAGAATCGCCGCGCTACGAAAAATCCGCGACTGTAACAAGAGTTTTGTTGTGTTTCTGATTCCGAGAAGCGAAAACTGTGCCGTTCCCGGTTTTGCTGTACGCTTAAAACGCTCCCGCGATAATTAGCAGCGCCGTCAAAATCGAGTTGGGCAGGAGCAAGACGAACCACCGTGTGATAGCAGCGTAAAAATGGTGAGTAATTTTTTTATTTGGTTTTTGCAGGCGGACTGGCGGGTGTTTTGGCGACCTTTCGCATTTCTGTCACACCCAAAAAAAAGTTTTCTACTTTTTGCGGATGATGTGGAAGTTGAGCGCGGACGGGCTGCAGCTGGATTGCAACAGACCCGCAGGGGCTTTCGTTATCGCGGCTGATAAGTGAGGCGGAGCGACGACTGGGCGAATGACCGGAAAATATCGGCCGTGCGTTTTATTTGCTTAGTGACGCTGCACGGTTCGTGATTTTAAGATTTACTGTGCCGTCTGAGCTGAATTGGGAGTTCCTTTGCAGTCTGCGGGCTGGTTCACTGGTGGCTCGGGTAAGAGGAGCCTTTGCTAGTCGTGTAGCGGCATCCTTGTGTTCCTGAGACAAACCCAGCTGTCGCGCGGTTAGTCACCCAGTAGCATGCATCCATCCAGTTTTTGGCTTGACACCGAAGGTTCAGCTTTCCTAAAAGTTACAAGGAAGTTGCGAGAGAACAGGCCGTGCTTCTGTGCAGGAAATAACTTTGATCTGTACAGTGGGAGGTTTGCAATAGCAAAGACCACCAGCCCTTTGGTGTGCACCCAGAATCTTGCGTCTAGTTCGTGCTGTTACACTGTTGTACCTCGCTGTCTAAACCCCGTCATTCCCTTTATTATAATTAGAACGCTTATTTGTTTGCCTCTGTACGGTGCGGCTGAATAATACACCCACAGCCTGTCCTGCTTGACCTAAAAACTCTAGGTCATGGCCTTATCGCGTTCTAAACACCCAAACGATACTAGAAACATGAACAGATACTTTTTCACTGTCGACGACGAACAATGATTTAACGGACTCCGAACGAGAACACCATTCTGTACCGTGGTCCTGAAGTTGAAGCTAGAAATGGTGGGGGCGATGATTCATACACCGAAAAGAGGATTAGCCTCCTTAGCTGAAAACCGATCCCGGATTGGATTGTCCTTAGACTTAGGATCAACGTCAGAAACGTAACGATACTCCAGGCTTTTGCACCAAGAAACCACGCAACTTCCGAAGTTAATCCCAGGAGCACATCACGGGAAAAAGGCTGACCCCGAAAACGGTGAGTTATTTGTCGAGTTTTGTAACACTACGAAAACGGTCTTCGGAGGAAGGATCGATAATAGGGCCAACATTGTACTTACTTTATATCAACAATCTACGTGAAGCAGAGCTATTAGCAAAGTATGTTATATTCGCCGATGTGTTGAGTTGTCAATCGACAACTCATGAATTTCCGCTGAGCGGTTACGGGTGCGCTCAGAACTCAGCTTTTCGATGAGTTTTGATCGCACCCGCAACTGCCACCAACTTAGCCGCGAGAATCCCTTTAACAGTTGTTCGGTAAATGCCGGAAGCGGCATAGCGGTGAAGAAAAAACGAGTTTTTTGGAGTGAAAAGTCTCGCCGCGAGTGCTGAAGAGGTAGATTTGTGCGAGTTTTGTTTGGATTTCGTCGAGCGAGTCGTTTACCAGTCGGACCGAGTTTTTTTTTTGATTTTACCTGAGAATTCGCGCGACTATCCAAAAATCCCGTTTAGATTTCACCTTTTTACGACGGTCACGGCCGGTATTTTGTGCATTTTTGGTGACAGCATCCCTCACCCTTTGGTCTGATCGAAAAATTGCAACAGACCGAACAACAAGTGAAAAAGTTGAAAATCGGTCGAAAAATTTAGCGTTCCCGAAAAACGGTGAAACGTAGCGCGACCATGGGAAAAAATGCCGAAAAGTGGGTGAAGTGAGCGAGCAGAAAACCTGTGAAAAAAAAAAAATTAACAAAAAGAAAAAATTTTGCATTAAAAATTGAATCGAGCGTAAAAAAAAAAAAAAAAAAAGAATGAAGCTTGCAATTTTGTTCCGTTTGCTGCCGAATTTCTAAGTGCTGTTTCGTTTGTACCCTGCTGCGTGCAATTTGAGCACCACATTCATGAAACCGAATCTCTCGGGAATTCTTCCGATCCGGTTTAATTTAATTATAACAAAGTAAATATCGCGGAAGGAAAAACTAATTAAAATTAAAATGATAACATGAATAATTAACATGATAAAATTAGTAAATTAAATTAAAGTCAAGAAAAAAAAAAAACCGACTTAAATTACAAAACTAAAAATAAAATAAAATAAAAATTAAAATACTAAATAATTATAATTAAAAAAAAAAAGTAAAATGAATTAAATTAAATAATTACAAATTAAAATAAAAATTTAAAATATAACAAAATGACAGACAGGACAGACGGACAGAACTAATAAATAGAGCAAATAATAGTAACGTAGAGCGTAAGAGTAAAAGAAAAAAAAAGGAGTGAATGGGGTGAGTTTATTTTATTTTTTTTTATCTTCATTGTTTTTTTTTGGGTTTTGGTGTTTTTTTTATATTTGTTTCAGAATTTTGGTTCGTTAATTTTTTTTCTCGCCATTCAAATATGATTCAAGGCTAAAGGCCAGATATAAAATGAACCCGAGCGTCTAAGCCCCAATCCCTGAACCTCAATAAGGGGCCATGATAGATGTTGTTTTTGGACAGTCATGGCTGAGGTAGGGTGGGCAGGCAGGGCGCTATAACACCTAAGCGCCCTGACAAATCGCGAAGTCGCGCACTCCACCGCTTCTTGGTCTTTCACGACCTATTGGGAAGATAGTCCCATTTTAAATCCCTGGAGTAAGCCGACACGAAATTTTTTGTTGTACAGGCCAAGGGTTTATGGACTGAAATCTGGGCAAGAACCCCCCCACAACTGCCGTAGCTAGTCCCGGCCGCCAGCAAGCGTGTCGCTTCCGCTCGGATTTCAGCCACCAATTCAGACGTAGGAATTGGCCCACTCTTTCCTAAACCTTCCTTTCCTTCGAATATTTTGACTTTTTCAAGTCGAAATATTCACTCCAAGGCCTCCGTTCACAACAAAATGGCGCCCAACGTGGGGCTAGCCACAGCTACGCTTGGTGCACAAAGCGTAGCTCATCAACACGCGCGAGTTCCGAAAAATTCCGTGCAAAAAGTTGATGGGCAAAAAGGACTTAAATTTCGTCGTTCTGCGACAGTATTTTCGCCTGAACGGCATCAACAGTCCAAGTGTACAGCTTTTCTGATTTTTCCACAGCAAACCATCTCATCGGTCTTGTATGGAGACATTGTAGAACTGACCTATTGACGAACCGTTTTGGCAACCTTTAGGCGCCAACTCGGTTCCATAGGAAAGGGAAACATTGTCTGTATGCGAGATTGATGTGATGTAAGTTGGGTCAGAATTTATTTTCTTGACTCATTCCACCTTTGGTTCGTAAGTACCCAATTGAGAGCTGGGCATGCCTTGTCTTGGCGGGCATGTCGTCAGACAATTGGGCACAATACTTGCGAAACATCAGTGAGTTTGGTGATAGAAAATATCGTCGAAATTTCGAAAAGTCCCCTATTTCCTTATCCTTCCTTTTAGAGTTCCTTTATAAAGTAAAATATTTTTTTTTAAAAATAACGTAGTATATTTTTTTGGTAAAATTAAATTTTTTTGGTAAGTCTTCGGACGAAATTTGACTTAGATTTTTTTTTGCTTGCTGATTTTGATTTTTCTTGTTGCTATTTTTTCTTCCCAATTTTTTTTATGTTGCATTTTTTTCTCGCGATCCGGATTTTCCCGATAAGTCGAGAAAGACAGAGATCGACTTCGCGATTTGCTGCATATGAGGGGAGGGGAAAGGAGCGACGACGTGAGGGTTCATTTGTTTTTTTTTGATTTAGTAAATTTTTTGATTCATTCATTTATTCAATCATTCGTGCGTTGATTCACTCGTGCATTCAATCGTTCGAATATTAAATTTTTTTGGACATTCACTCACTCGTTCAGTATTGTTCAATCGCTCAAGTAATTTTTTTATTATTCAGAGACTCACTCGTTCATTCATTCATGATTGATTCATTCATTTGGCAATCATTCATCCACTTGAATATCTAATTTTAGTCCATTTTATCCATACAATCATACATTCACACGTTCACTCATTCATACAGTCGTTCAATCATCCACGCAATTAATCAATCAATTGTTCGTTCATTCATTTACTCAATATTCGTTTAATCATTCAGTCGTTCAATTGGTTAATTTTTATTCACTCGTTCATTTATTCGATCTAATTTCAATCAATCATTTTTTTTTAGGAACTAAATTTTTTTTTTCAACAACTCACTCGTCATACTCACTCGTTCAATCATTAATTTTTCTTTATAATTCATCTTTTTATCACTCACTCGATAATCATTCACTCATTCATTCACTCGTTCACTAATGCATTCACTGATTCATTCACTCGTCAATAACAAATTTTTTTTAATAGCCACTCATTCATATTCACTCGTTCAGAGACTCACTCGTTCAATCAATCATTTTTTTTTAACTAAATTTTTTTTCAATAACACACTCGTCCAATCGCTCGTTCAAATTTTTTTTTCTCGCTTTATCAGTCGTTCAAATATTAACTCGTTCATTTAGACATTCATTCGCGATTTATTTAATTGTATTCAATCATTCACTCGATAATAGCTCACTCGTACAATAATTCACTCATTCATTAACTCAATCGTAAATACTCACTCGTTCAGAGACTCAATCGTTCATCACTCATTCGTTCACTCATTCATACATCCTTTCAATCATCCACGCATTTGTTCAATCACGCGTTCATTTTTTTTGCTGAATCATGCCACTGGCGCGTTCACCATCGAAGGCGACGGATTCAGTTTGCACGACGTGTCAGGAGGTCGTGGAACTGAACCGAGAAGCCAGGACCAAGTGTGGCCATATTTTCCACATGGAATGCTTGGAATCGTGGGTTCGGAGCCACAATAACTGCCCCAATTGCAGGCAGTACCTTGGGCCGCAGGACTATTGGTCGGTTCGGGGCGTGGAGGGCGCAACTGCCAGAACCGGAGCTGTAACACGCAGCAAACAGAAGTTAGCAGCTCCCAAGTCTCCGACAGGCGGAATTTCACCTAGTAGGTTAAATGTAGATTTTCCGCCGGAGACAGTCGGCGGTCGTGCCCTTTACGCCCCTGACGGATCAATGGTGCAGGAACAAGGGGCTGATCAACTCGCGATTCCAAGCACCAAATCGCCAGAAAGGGAAGTGGGCGAACGGCCACGTTGGTCAGACGTACATGACGCGTTCATTCCGGCTACGATAAATCCAAGTCCGCCTGTGATCCGGACTGAACTCGGAGTAGAACAGTTGGTACAATTGATTAGGACGGTTATGCGAGAGGAGCGGGCAGCACAAGAGCCAGTGGGGGCCCACTATTCGGCAGCAGATCGAAACTCGCGTGCCATGACAGGGAGGGCAGTTCAGCGGATCGAAGCGGCCGCTGGGGCCAGCGATCGCGTTAGCCACGATCCTAACTATCGCCAACGCAATTCCTGCAGCCCATTAAGGCATTGGCGTCTTCGCTTCAACGGAGATCGCCAATCCCTACGCGCAGAGGAGATGATTTTTAGGGCCGAGACTCTCGCGATGAGCGACTTACGCGGCAACTTGGATCTGTTGACGCAGGGTTTCCATCTGCTGCTGGATGGTCGGCCCAACAAATGGTACTGGTTGTGGCGACGGTCTAACCCCAATGCATCATGGGGTACCCTGAAGGATGCATTCTTACAGGTCTGGGGAGAGCGAAGCACGGATTGGGAGGTACGCAAGCGGATGCTTGGCAGACGGCAAGCGCCAAATGAGCCCTTCATGTCTTTTGAACAGGACATGACGGAGCTTCGCACATTGCTGCGCACTCCCATGATGGAGTCCGAATTCGTGGATCTGGTGCGTGGAAATCTGGTGGCCAGCACACAGCAACAAATGTGCTTCCACTCAGTCCTAACTATGGACGAATTACGTCGGCTAGTGGGACAAGTGGAAGACGTGCGTAAGGCTACCAGACCATCCCCCTGGAACCAAACCAGAATCCACGAAATACAGGAGCAAATCGACGAAGGGAATCCGGATACGCCTCCTTCAGTCGACGTGGCCGGACTATCGAACCCCCTGACTTGTTGGAACTGCGGGAAGGAGGGGCATGGGTATCGTGAATGTGGGGAAGCTACCAAAGGCATCTTCTGCTTTGGATGTGGGCGGGCTGACGTGCTAAAGCCCAACTGCATCCATTGCAAGGCGGGAAACGGCCGAAGGGACGGCAGGACAACGGGTTCCTACCGTCCGAGCACTGCAACCCGACCGCAGTAAGAAATAAATTTCAAAACCCCGATCCTAACTCCCAATTTAATTTAGAACTCCCTAATAAACAAACTTTAACCCATTTTTCAACCCTTTCAAACAACCCTCCAAATTTTACTACCCTTACCTCAACATTTTCTGAACCTAACTCCCATCCTTTTAGCGTAAAATCATCCCAACCTAATTCCTCGTCACCTAACACTCCGCACGTCACAATATTACGTAAAGAAAGCGATAAGACGGAGCCGGCTGTTTCTCGGCCTGAAGACGACCTTAAGGTTCAGAACCATCCAAGACGTCATTCCCTCCATCCTCACAAGCCTTACCATCTACGGCTAAAGGAATATATGGAGGCTCGAGAGCGAATTTTTTCATCTACTCCAGTCGCGAGTGGTGATCAAGTATCATCACTAATGAATGGAGCGGGTCGCAGAAAGTCAATCTTGCGCCTTCGTATATTCTGGAGGATGGTGCGTGAAAAAAAGAAAGCTATTTTGTCGACGATTATCACCGAGCCGTTTGACGTACGTCCGTACGCTGTGGTATCCTTGTACGGAGTGGACGTTCAAGGACTCCTCGATAGTGGGGCGAGCATCAGTTGCCTGGGGGTAAACTCCCTACAACGCCTCCAAGATGCACAGGTGAAATATCGACCAGTCTGTCAAGAGGTGAAGACAGCTGATGGTGCTGCACAAAAAGTTTTGGGCACAGTAGTTACCGAAATTACCTTTCGTGGTAAAACTAAGCCCATCACTCTATACATCGTGCCGAGCCTGTCACAGGAACTATACCTTGGTGTAGATTTCTGGCGATCCTTCCATCTTGCTCCCAGCATCATCAGCGCGGTCGATACTCCCGATACTGCATCGCAACTGATAGCTCCGGATGCCCACCATTTAACGCCCACAGATGTAGAGAGGTTGGAAATGGCAAAGTCCAAATTTCCATCATACGAAGTTCAAGGACTGGGTGTGACCAACGTCGTCGAACATAGTATAGACGTTGGTGATGCTAGTCCCATCAAACAGCGACACTATCCCGTGTCTCCTGCGATCCAAAAACTCCTATATGACGAGATCGATCGCATGAGAGCACTTGGCGTGATAGAGACCAGTCAGAGCGCGTGGAGCTCGCCTGTGGTTCTCGTGAGGAAACCAGGCAAGGTTAGGTTGTGCTTGGACTCGCGCAAAGTCAATAATGTGACGAAGAAGGATGCATATCCATTACCACATATTGACGGCATCTTAAGTCGTTTGCCGCGAGCCAACTTTATAACCAGCCTTGACCTGAAAGACGCCTTCTGGCAGATTCCTCTCGAGAACAAATCCAGAGAGTACACTGCTTTCACGATCCCTGGCCGGCCTCTATATCACTACACTCGCATGCCCTTTGGGTTATGCAACGCGCCGCAAAGGATGTGTCGTTTGATGGACAAAGTCATCCCACCCGAGTTGAAGGAACAGGTATTCGTATATTTGGACGATCTGCTGTTGATTTCTGAGGATTTCGACTCACATTTGATTTTATTGACTGAAGTCGCAGATTGTTTGCGAAAGGCTGGCTTGACTATAAACGTCAACAAGAGCAAGTTTTGTCTGAGAGAGGTGAAGTATCTCGGATACATCGTTGGAGACGGAGGCTTGAAGACAGATCCGAACAAAGTCTCAGCCATCGTCGATTACCCTTCGCCAAAGTCCGCACGTCAAGTACGACGCTTCCTTGGCATGGCAGGCTGGTATCGACGATTCGTCCCCAACTTTGCCGCTACCGTGTCACCGATCTCAGACACCCTAAAGAAGTCCAACCAGTTTGCTTGGACTACAGAGGCACAAACTTCCTTCCTATTAGTGAAAGACTTGTTGACGAAAGCCCCCTTACTGATTAATCCAGATTTTAAGAGGCCTTTCGTAATACAATGCGATGCCAGTAAATCAGGTGTGGGTAGCGTTCTCTATCAGGAAAACGACGACGGATCGGAATCTCCTGTGGCGTATATGTCACAGAAGCTCACTTCCGCTCAACGCAACTACAGCGTAACCGAACTCGAGTGTTATGCAGCTGTGTTGAGCGTGAAAAAATTTCGAGCCTATGTAGAAGGGACGGCGTTCAAAGTCGTTACGGACCACGCAAGTCTCAAATGGCTAATGTCGCAGAAAGACCTGCAAGGACGGTTGGCAAGGTGGAGCCTAAAACTCCAAGGTTACGACTTCACAATCGAGCACCGACGAGGGAGCCTGAACGTTGTACCCGACGCTCTCTCTCGCGTATACGAAGAGGGATTAAACGCGCTGATCGACGTGGCACCGATGGTGGACATGGATTCTCCAGAGTTCTCTGGCAAAGAATATAAAGAATTAGTGTCCACTGTCGATGCGAACGCTGATCGGCTTCCTGACGTATGCGTGAGGGATGGTTTCGTGTACAAGCGCACAGAGCCTCACAACGGTGACCCGATTGCTGAAGACAGGGCCTGGAAGTTATGGATTCCATCGAGCCTTACGTCAACTGCGATTGCTCAGGCGCACGAGGCAGATACCACGGTCCATGGTGGTTATGCCAAAACGCTAGAGCGAGTCAGGCGATTTTTGTACTGGCCCGGAATGGCTACACAAGTACGCACCTACGTTCTGGCGTGCGACACTTGTAAAGAGACAAAGTCCCCGAACAGACCTCTACGAGCGCCTATGGGAGAACTGTTCCAGACGGATCAACCATTCCAGCACCTTTACATCGACGTACTGGGACCATATCCGCGTACCAAACGGGGTAAAATCGCTATTCTTATCGTCTTGGACCACTTCACGAAATTCCCCCTTTTACATCCTTTGGGGCGAATCACTGCCGAAGAGATTACCAACTATTTGGAGGGGCAGGTCTTCCATACGTTTGGAACACCCGAAACGATCCTCTCCGATAATGGCTCTCAATTTAGGTCGAATGTGTTTAACTCCATGCTGAACAAATACGGAGTTCAACACCTGTACACCCCGAGCTACTCACCGCAAGCGAATGCTTCAGAACGTGTCAATCAGTCCATCCTGGCCGGTATTCGAGCATTCATCACTGATGACCAAACACGATGGGATGAGAGTCTAAGCAAAATTGGATGTGCACTTCGGAGCTCACTCCACCAAGCCACTGGATTTTCTCCCTATCAGGTTCTGTTTGGAAATCACATGATGTTGCACGGGAAGGACTACGAACTGCTGAAGCGATTGCGAGCGTTGGGAGAGTCAAATGTGCAGCTTCGACCTCGAGAGGGAATTCCTATCGTGAGGCAACTGGCGCAGACGAAAATAAGGGTCGCACATGAGGACAGTAGCAAGCGTTATAATCTGCGTGCTGCTAAAACACAATTTTGTGTAGGACAAGAGGTTTACAGAAGAAATTTTTCCCTGTCCACAGCCGCGCAGAATTATAACGCCAAGCTGGCGAAGAAGTTCCTCAAGTGCAGGATTCGTCGTGTGCTAGGCAACTCACGATACGAATTGGAGGATCTAGGAGGCAAGCGTGTGGGGATCTATCACTCCAAAGATCTGCGGCAGTGATTCGAGAGGTTAGACCCATAATTGCCCGGCTCTCAGCGTGAGCATGAGGTTGTTGAGTTGTCAATCGACAACTCATGAATTTCCGCTGAGCGGTTACGGGTGCGCTCAGAACGCTTTTCGATGAGTTTTGATCGCACCCGCAACTGCCACCAACTTAGCCGCGAGAATCCCTTTAACAGTTGTTCGGTAAATGCCGGAAGCGGCATAGCGGTGAAGAAAAAACGAGTTTTTTGGAGTGAAAAGTCTCGCCGCGAGTGCTGAAGAGGTAGATTTGTGCGAGTTTTGTTTGGATTTCGTCGAGCGAGTCGTTTACCAGTCGGACCGAGTTTTTTTTTTGATTTTACCTGAGAATTCGCGCGACTATCCAAAAATCCCGTTTAGATTTCACCTTTTTACGACGGTCACGGCCGGTATTTTGTGCATTTTTGGTGACAGCATCCCTCACCCTTTGGTCTGATCGAAAAATTGCAACAGACCGAACAACAAGTGAAAAAGTTGAAAATCGGTCGAAAAATTTAGCGTTCCCGAAAAACGGTGAAACGTAGCGCGACCATGGGAAAAAATGCCGAAAAGTGGGTGAAGTGAGCGAGCAGAAAACCTGTGAAAAAAAAAAAATTAACAAAAAGAAAAAATTTTGCATTAAAAATTGAATCGAGCGTAAAAAAAAAAAAAAAAAAAGAATGAAGCTTGCAATTTTGTTCCGTTTGCTGCCGAATTTCTAAGTGCTGTTTCGTTTGTACCCTGCTGCGTGCAATTTGAGCACCACATTCATGAAACCGAATCTCTCGGGAATTCTTCCGATCCGGTTTAATTTAATTATAACAAAGTAAATATCGCGGAAGGAAAAACTAATTAAAATTAAAATGATAACATGAATAATTAACATGATAAAATTAGTAAATTAAATTAAAGTCAAGAAAAAAAAAAAAACCGACTTAAATTACAAAACTAAAAATAAAATAAAATAAAAATTAAAATACTAAATAATTATAATTAAAAAAAAAAAGTAAAATGAATTAAATTAAATAATTACAAATTAAAATAAAAATTTAAAATATAACAAAATGACAGACAGGACAGACGGACAGAACTAATAAATAGAGCAAATAATAGTAACGTAGAGCGTAAGAGTAAAAGAAAAAAAAAGGAGTGAATGGGGTGAGTTTATTTTATTTTTTTTTATCTTCATTGTTTTTTTTTGGGTTTTGGTGTTTTTTTTATATTTGTTTCAGAATTTTGGTTCGTTAATTTTTTTTCTCGCCATTCAAATATGATTCAAGGCTAAAGGCCAGATATAAAATGAACCCGAGCGTCTGAGCTCTCATCCCTGAACCTCAATAAGGGGCCATGAATTATGTTTATTTTTGGACAGTCATGGCTGAGGTAGGGTGGGCAGGCAGGGCGCTATGACACCTAAGCGCCCTGACAAATCGTGAAGTCGCGCACTCCACCGCTTCTTGGTCTTTCACGACCTATTGGGAAGATAGTCCCATTTTAAATCCCTGGAGTAAGCCGACACGAAATTTTTTGTTGTACAGGCCAAGGGTTTATGGACTGAAATCTGGGCAAGAACCCCCCCACAACTGCCGTAGCTAGTCCCGGCCGCCAGCAAGCGTGTCGCTTCCGCTCGGATTTCAGCCACCAATTCAGATGTAGGAATTGGCCCACTCTTTCCTGAACCTTCCTTTCCTTCGAATATTTTGACTTTTTCAAGTCGAAATATTCACTCCAAGGCCTTCGTTCACAACAGATGATACATTATTACTGTACAAGGGAAGGAATCAACCCAATCTGGAAAATAGCATAAACGATGATCTAAAGAAATATGGTGATTGGTTATTGGGAAATAACCTAACAGTGAATACGACGAAAACCAATTACATGCTATTTAAACAAAAAAATATGTTAGACATTAAAATAAATCCCATTATGCAATACACTTCAATTAAAAGAATAAAAGAAACCAAATATTTAGGAATTACAATTGATGAAAACTTATCGTGGACAACTCACATTCAAAACTTGTGCAAGAAAATATCACCCTTTATTGGAGCACTGAGAAGAAATCAGTTCCTAGCGACAAGAATTAAGGAACTTGTCTATAACGCACACATTATCTCTCTCTTAACCTATGGAATACTGGCATGGAGTCAGACAGCTCTATACAACATTAAAAAATTAGAGAGACTTTTAAACAAAAGTATTAAAGCTGTATACAACCTACCAAGAACAACACCGACCACAGAATTATATAGGATGACAGGAAAACTTAACATACAAGACATAATAACAGTAGAAGGAGCTAAGCATATTCATGCAATTAGGAAACAGCAGAGAAAGACTTCAACTAACCTTGTAACCAGCAGCGAAATTCACCACTATAATACACGAGCAGTGGAACACATAAGAGTCCCACACGCGCGGACGGAGAGAATAAGGAAGGACCCAATAACGGTTGCAATTGCTCTGTACAACCAGCTGCCACACATTTTAATAAATGCTGAATACGATCGATTTAAAGTGCTACTCAGATGAGAAGTACAAGTTTAAGTTAAACTTAAATGGACTTCGAAACAATTACCTTGCCATACACACTTCTATTTTCCGAACTCCTATTTCTTATTTACGCTACAATAATTATTTTTACTTTTGCTATCTTTATTTTGTATACTGCTTGCTTACTTTCTTCTTCTTCTTCTTTACGATTTACGATTTATTTATTTATTTATTTTTATCGCTTTTTTCCTATTTTTATTTTTATTTATTTATTTTTTTTTTTGTTTCTATCTTCACTTTTATTAACTTTTTAATTTTTTATTTTAGTACTATTTTTTAATCTAATTTTTTATTTATTTTTATTTACTATTTTTATTACTTTTGCATGCCTTTTTGGTTTGCTTCATTTGTGTTATCCCTAATACCAGTACTCGGTACTGTTTGGGGAGCACATCGGACACACCAGAATAATCTGAGCCCAATGTCAACATACAGCATGAGTATGTTGATATGGTGAATTTTGAGCTGAGAGAGTATTTAGTCTCCAGTACTTTGGGCTGCGGAAGTGTACCCATGGAGGGATAAAGTCAATTATAATAAAAAAAAAAAAAAACTCGAACAAGACACACCACAAACTAATGGGGTTACTCAGATCCAAATTGACGATCTGCCCATAGATCGCCGGTGGGGCAAGTGCCTTCTTGATGTACCAGCAAAGCAGTGGGCAGACGTGGGGAGTGATTACCACTTGATGGTAACTTCCCTAAGATAATGTACAGCAACTATACCTAGACCACGATCTGTTGAGATAAAACGGGAGCCAAACTTGGATAGACTTCATGAAAATATAACACTATCTTACGCAAGAAGTGATCTACGAGGGCGGATTGATAATGACGTGGAAAAATCAAGAAGGAGTGCGCAGGTAAGGAATTCGTTATTTTTTTTTACCTGGACCATCCTTAAATAGATTACCTGCAAAGTTTAAGCCTGATACCTCGTTTAGTTTTCGAGAAGCAGCCGCCTAAGCAAGTCGACTTACAAAAATTGTTGAAAATGGATAAAAGTGAATTTCGTGTGTTGATTAAACACAATTTTTTAAAAGGGAAAACAGCTAAAGTAACCAAAGAAAAATTAGATAAGCATTATGGGGACTCTGCACCATCGATTCAAATGATTTACAAATGGTTTTCTGAATTCAAGTGTGGTCGTACGAGCACACAAACCATACCAAGTCCAGGTCGTCCAAATGAGGTCACCACGCCAGAAATGATCGATAAAATCCATGATATCGTGATAGAAGATCGTCGAGTAAAAGTGCGTGAGATAGTTAACGTAGTAAGCATCTCATTTGAACGTGTTTGGAATATTTTGAAAAACCATTTGGACATGAGAAAGCTATCCGCAAGATGGGTGCCGCGTTTGCTCACAATCGACCAAAAACGCACTCGTGTGACAACTTCACAGCACAGTTTGCAACTGTTTCAACGTAATCCGAATGAATTTCTTCGTCGATTCGTAACTGTTGATGAAACATGGATCCACCACTATACTCCAGAAACCAAAGAACAGTCAAAACAATGGATGGAAGCCGGTTCAAGCGCATCGAAGAAGGCAAAAACCGTTAAATCAGCTGGGAAGGTTATGGCGACAGTTTTTTGGGATTCCAATGGAATAATATTCATCGACTACTTGGAGAAAGGAAAAACAATAACAGGAGCATATTATTCTGAGTTATTGGTTCGATTGGATGCTGAAATCAAGGAAAAACGGCCTCATTTGACGAAGAAAAAAGTGTTGTTTCATCACGACAACGCTCCGGCTCACGAGTCCGCTGTTGCAACGGCAAAACTGTTTGAATTACGGTACGAAGTGCTCCCTCACCCACCGTATTCTCGCTGGACTAAGTGTATCGAGCTAAAAGGAGACTACGTTGAAAAATAAAATAAATTTTTCCGGATAAAATTATGTTTTCTCAATTTTTCCACGTCATTATCAATCTGCCCTCGTATTTCCGCCTAAATCTATCCAACTTATACCATTTATTACTATTCTTGTTTCTTCATTATTATGCGGCGGTAGTTAGAGCTTGTCTCTGATATTCAGGTGGTCCAGGAGTTGAAAGAGAACACTAGGCTCAGAAGTGGAGAGGAGTTCTTCGCATTGGCGGAAGATTATTTCGAAAGAAATCCGCTGTTCTGATGCAATACACAATTAAATGTTCTATTGTTAATGCTTCCTGGCATATTAGACATCCTGGCTGTGGAGTTTTTGTAATTGTGTATTCATGGGTAAGCCTGGTGCTATTGATACCGTAGCTTGTCTGCTGATATCTGGGCCGTAGTGAAGTGGCCTTACCTTGATAATTATTTTAGTAAGTCCGTGATAATTTATTTAGTAAGTCATTGTTAAATTAATAAATTCTTTAATTAAATATTAAATTAAACTTTAGAAATTTTTACAATTGTAAATTAAAACTTTTGAAAGTATTTAAAAATTATTAAAGATCTAAAATTGAAATCATTTGTATCAATTAGTTTGCACAATTAAATTAGACATGATTTAAATTAACTTGAGAGAATCTTTTTTAATGAAAATTAAATATTTATCTTATAAGATATCCGTTGTGAAATTTTTTGGGTAAACTCTGACTGACTGATTTCTAAAAATTTTAAAACTGCTTTTTTCTCTAAACAACGCCGACTTCGATTAAATAATTTTCACATCGAAGTCGACTAAAATTTATGCTGAATTGACAGTGGCAGCAAACTGAGTTAAAATCGTGAACACCGAAATTCACAATGCGGCACCACAGTAGGCGGGAGTATGGTGGTCCAGTGTTTTGCCAAGAATGTCCTATTTTGTTCCCAACTCGTTTTTTGTTTTCGGCTCAGCTCCATTCTGGCCGATCTTTTCATGAATGCGGCGAATTGTGGTATTATACAGGGTGCGCCATCTTTTTTATATCGGTATGTAAACAATGAATAACTTTGAAAAAACCCAACTGATTTTTATATGTGAGGTATTTTTATTCAATTTGGTCCTTTAGAATTTATTTGGATTAGCCTCTATTGGCCACAGCAAAATGTGCCCTTTTTGCTGCGTTTTCCGTTACTTTTTCGACCATCTCGGGCGGTATAGCGATGATTTCGGCACGAATGTTTGCTTTGAGCTCGTCAATGGTCTGAGGCTTGCTGGCGTACACTTTGCTTTTCAAATAACCCCATAAAAAGAAGTACGAAGGAGTCAAATCTGGAGATCTCGGTGGCCAGTCAATGTCGCCTCTTTTCGACATCAGACGTCCACGGAATTTTCGTTGCAGAAACTGAATTGTTTCATTTGCAGCGTGGCATGGCGCACCGTTTTGTTGAAACCAGTAACCATCCAGACCTTTTTCACGCATTTGCGTGCAGACATAATAAGCTAACATCCATCGATATCGTTTTCCATCGACTGTTTCGTTTTGTCGGCCCAATGATGGTTTTGGCTCAAACGCCGGCCCAAACAGTCACTTTTTGATCATGCAATGGCGTTTCATGGATCTCGTGCGGATTCTCCGTTCCCCAAATGCGGCAATTTTGCTTATTAACGCCGCCAAAGAGTGTGAAATGGACCTCGTCGGTCATCAAAATTTACTTCCAAAAATCGGGTTCAGTTTCAACCATTCGGGCAACTGTTTGGCCGCATTCCAAGCGACGTGGACGGTCGGCAATATTTTTCTGAATTGACGTTTCCAAAACTTGTCCAATCAAGTCAATCTGTTGAAAAATGTCAAAGTTATTCAATGTTTACATACCGACATAAAAGATGGCGCACTCTGTACTTTAATGAAAGATGTCAGAGTTGATTATTTTAAGGCGATACTGGGTAATGCAGGAAACAATGGGAAACTAGTTTGAAAAAATGGTGGCTCTAGTGTTGGATTTAACGACTTCACAATTGAATGTGGGTTAAAAGATTTTTCTCGAAGACTGTTATAGACCTAATTATTCTTAACCTTTTGAAGAGCGACTTAATTCCTTAATATCAATATGTGTTTATGGTCTTTAAGTCTTAGAATGTTATTCCATCAATGCCGGTGCTGTATTGTTTTTGAGTTTAGAAATAATGGACTCAATTTCGTTTTTGTTTGTCGGAAATAAATACATTGATTTGGATTGATGTTGGCGACTCGTTCTACTAGAGTTAATGTCAGAGGGTAGTTCGTCAGCCAATGTTGTGCCTACTGAGACAAAATGATTGTTAGGGGAATTTGCTATGAGGGTGGGATCACGCGTAGTTTCGAAAGGCGTATCTAACTCCTGTACTCCCAGGTTATCTGAGTGAAGTTTCTTCCCAAGGCTTTCATTGATTATGTTCCATAATTTTATTGGGTCACCATTAATAGTTGCTAATTTTTGATTGAAATAGTTTTTTTTGCTTCTTTTATTCTATTATTAGATTCATTTTTTAACTTATTATATGCACATGTCAGACTCGGGCTATTAGGATGAAGTTTTTCGTATGCTTTTCTTTTGCAACACCCGAAGTTAAGGAGGAGTTAAATGCATAACTATGACAAAGACGGAAATCAATGCCGAACTAAATTGCTTTTACAGAACGGGAACCGCGGAGGACATACAGAGCTAAGAGAAGCTTTTAAGTAAGGTAGCATCTGCTGCTTACGTGGAGGATATGGGTCCCTTTTTTAAAATTATAACGTGCAGGAGTCTTACCGCCGACTAAAACAAATACTGATATTTCTTGGCAATAAAGGGCTTCACCCGCGGTTTACGCGAATGTTGCTGTTATTTCAGTGTTGCGATGGTAACAGTATAAAGAGGGGGTAATTGGAGACGTCGGGAGCAGCTTAGAGATTGGATGCTGTGAAATTTTTCAGATTGGTTCAGATTTGGAAGTAGCAGCGATGTTTCGTCGAGGCGCGAAACTTGGTTTAAAAGCGTACCGGATACCTCTTCGCGTTTTCTCGGTGAGGTCCATTTTCAGCAATAGTGACGTTAAAGCGCTCCGTACCGAGTAAAAATAGGAAACCCGTTCACTGGATGTTGCCGGCTAGCAGATCCCTAAAATTCCACTTTCTACTATCACCAGGAGTGTTACATACTTTAATCTGTTCTCACCTAATTAAGTGAATCCTTCCAAGATATTTCACGATTAAAACCGAAAACAGAAGGACACGAAAGGAAAATTGCTTGAGACCTTAAAAATAAGAAAAATTAACTAGACATCAGCGAAAGAAAGAAACAAAAAGCAATCTTTGAAGAATAGGGGTAACAGAATCTACGTTCGGGGCCAAGAAACAAAACTTTTGGCTAAGGTTTAAATAAATGCTGATGGTGGATTTACACTGAGCCTTTGAGGCGCGCCTCTATCACCACCATAAAATCAACCAATCAGATGGCTCGTGGAGTCGCAACAGTTCTCGACTTTTTTTCGACGCAGGCTTCCTATCAAACACACATACAATGAACTGTGGCAGCACACAATTCGCAGCTCATCATATTTCAGTCGTTTCGCACTTATAGGCAAGTCGCGCCACATGTTCACTGTAGATCGCTATCAACACACCAAAGACAACAGCCGACGATTAGGAATCACTTCTCGGGTGGAGAGGCTCTCTTCAATGGGTTCAGTGTAAATCCACCATCAATCATAAATCCGACACTTCAACACATCAAAAACGATACGTGTAAATATATTCTTGATTCTTATGTTGGCTGAGTTGCCACAACTGTTCAGAGCTACATCAATTCGGGAGGCTAAAATCTACCCTTGCCCGAGCTGTCTTATAAGCCTTGGGGGTCCTAGGTGGAACAGTACCGCCGAGGACCCCCGATTACAAAACATTTTATTATTTTAGACGGCCTTTAATGTGGTCTCTGTGGAGACCCTTGCTCTACCTGATTTTCCCCTAAAAGTTTATCCGAATAAGATACTAACGAATGTTTTCTTATTTTTTTTCACAGGCCGAGCTTCAAATGGACTGTGCACTCGACCTAATGCGTCGCCTACCCCCGCAACAAATCGAGAAGAATTTAATCGATTTGATCGACTTAGCACCGGGCTTATGCGAGGATCTTCTATCGTCTGTTGATCAGCCGTTAAAAATCGCGAAAGACAAGGAATCCGGCAAGGACTACTTACTATGCGATTACAATCGTGACGGCGATTCATATCGTTCGCCATGGTCAAATACTTATGATCCACCGCTCGAGGACGGTTCGATGCCATCGGAACGTCTCCGAAAATTAGAAATCGAAGCAAACTACGCATTCGATCAGTATCGAGAAATGTACTACGAAGGTGGCGTATCGTCCGCATATCTCTGGGACCTACAGCACGGCTTTGCCGGCGTTATTCTAATCAAGAAGGCTGGTGATGGTAGCAAAAAAATTCGTGGGTGCTGGGATTCGATACATGTGGTAGAAGTTCAGGAGAAAAGTACTGGTCGAACGGCACATTATAAATTAACATCGACTGCAATGTTGTGGCTGCAAACGAACAAACAAGGCTCGGGTACAATGAATTTGGGAGGAAGTCTGACGCGACAAGTCGAACAAGACTGGAACGTGAGCGAATCGTCACCGCATATTGCCAATATTGGACGAATGGTCGAGGATATGGAGAACAAAATTAGGAATACGTTGAACGAAATCTATTTTGGTAAAACAAAAGATATCGTCAATGGGTTGAGAAGTATTCAAACGTTGGCCGATCAACGGCAACAGGCCGCTATGAAACAAGACTTGGCTGCCGCTATTCTAAGGCGCAATGTTAAACCGGACGGGAACTGAAACGATCCAGAACCGTTCGACAGTTGTTTTTACGAAACTTGAACAACACAAAATGATTTTTTTTTTTTATTAATTTACATTTACATTTTTTTATATAACGATTATAAGTGGTACTCAGCAGTTGGTAAGTCGGAAAGCCTAAGAAAAGTCTCAGAGAGTCGGAAACTAAGTGTACCACTGCTTTGATAGCATTTTCCTTTAAAGTTTAAGAGCTTTTCTTTCTTGCATTTTTTTCGGTATTAATTTTATTCGTTTTTACTCGTTTTTTATTAACAGAAAATTATTTATATGTGAATATCTTCTCTTTACTGATTTCTTTATATACTCCCATTTCTCGCACAGTTAAATGTTTTTTTTCCTTTTCCAAAACGACCTTATCTTCATTTTGAAAGCAGAAACAGTAAAAATTTAAGGAAAATTTTTAAGAAAAATATATGAAAGATAAATATACGCGTTTCAATTAAATTAAGTAGTTTTGTCTATTTTTCGCGAGTTGCATTCATTTTGTTTCGTATAGGACTCATATTTTGGTAGACCTTACATTGGATCTCAGCGAAGAGCTTTCGGGTTCATGAAAAATTTTGAAATACGGGAAGAATTTGTGATTTGGTTGCAAAGAAATCGTAAATATCGAAATTGAGAATTGGATACAGCAGGCAGCTCGTTAAAACTACGTAATGAAGTTGTTGATTGGTATAATGATGAAAGGCTTCGGAAGACGCGAGTGAGAGGTGGTAGATATTTTAAAACAGAAACCCGATTCTGTTTCCTTAGTGTCAGTGACACAAAGGTTATTAATATTTGCGCATCATGCCAACGAGTATGTCCACCATGTGCAACGAACGCTCATTTTCGATTGTTCGTAATGTAAAAATGTATATATGCGCTGATCTATGACGCTGAATCAACATCTGACTGCTCCTTGTTCCTCGAATAGGAAATTTAGGGTCAGATTGTTAATGTAATTGACGGGCTTGGAATGAGCGAGGTATAAGTGACAAATTCGCTAATATTGAGTTGAAAGTGAGAAATGTCTCCTTAGAGTATCTGTTGTCCCCTGCCAATGGTGCACGGGTGCCATAGTAGCTTGATGCTGATATCTGTGGAGAAACAGCAGAATTTTTCTGTCTTGCATTCGCTCTACATGGCCAGCTCACTGCAGTCTACGTAGCTTGATGAACGTTTAAGCTTCTGGCTCCTTGTAAAGTTGATACAACTCATGGTTGTATCTTATTCGCCAGTCCGTTCCTTCCTTCACAGGTCCCAAAATTCTTCGGAGGACCTTTCTTTCGAATGCGTTAACTGCTTTTTCGGAAGTTCGCTTTAATGTCCACGTCTCGCTGCCACAACATATTCGCAGCTTATTGTTCCTGAGCACTTCTTGGATTCCATTATTGGAAGTACCGAATAATACGTTTTATGTGCTAGCATAATTCATAATTCAGCCATTCCTTTTGAACTTCTTTTCCTCCTCCATTCCTTTGGAATTCAAAATTGTATCTGTTTTCGCCTTTAAATCATAGAGCCTTGATATCGGTGTACTAATAGGGCAATATTTTTTGATTTCATTAATAATTAATAGGAGGATTTGACAAGCACCAATACGGTTTTCAGCAAAAAAGCAATACAACAGGGGCAATCATTGACGTAATGCAGTATATTAATAAGGAAATGGATGAAGCTAATTATGCTGGTGCAGTTTTCATCGACTTGAGGAAAGCTTTTGACACAATTGACCACGAAGTGTTACTCCAGGGCTTGGCGGAGTTAGGTATAAGAGGTACAACCAACTCAATAATTTCAAGTTATCTCAAAAACAGAATATATATAACTAAAAATAACAAGCTCCTAAGTAACAAACTGACAGTCAATACTGGAATTCCGCAAGGTTCGATCCTAGGACCAACATTCTAGTTGTTATACGTTCATAATTTACAATTTGCTGGACAAACGGGAAGGTACGTGATATTCGCGGATGACAGTGTTACTATATAGCGGCAAGACCCTTGAATCGCTGGAAAATACGATAAATATTGATCTAGACAGCTACATGACCTGGATATAAGGCAACATTAAAAAGACAAATTATATGCTATTCAAAGAAAAAAATAAACCGGACGTAAAACTAAATTTAATAGTTAATGGGCAAACTTTATCCAGAGTGACTTAAGCTCAATATCTGGGAATTACTATTGATGGAAAATTTAACTGGAGTGCCCACATTCGTCAAGTAAGAAAAAATATTGCTTCTATAATTGGCAAACTACGAAGGCTGAAAAAAAACAACGCAGTCACGATCGGCTGCAAGCCAATCGTATGATACTCTAGATGAAATACTGAACTCCGATTTATATTTTAGTTGGAATATATCAAAAGAATGAGGAGTGCACATACAATTATTGCATGACCTTTTATTTACAGGTAGAAACTATTGTATAGTGGCTACTCGATGGATGGTTAAACGATTTCTTGAGTTATAGTGAGTTCCATAAATTAAGTTGGGACATTTTTACAGAATTTTTGTATGGCAACTACATGAAGGACTTACGGGATATTTTTCATATTAATACCTTCAGCT
The DNA here is from genome assembly GCA_951812415.1 of Beris morrisii. Taxonomy (NCBI): domain Eukaryota; kingdom Metazoa; phylum Arthropoda; class Insecta; order Diptera; family Stratiomyidae; genus Beris; species Beris morrisii. Next base: position 27,313,738 of record OX638311.1, read on the forward strand.
GCGACTATTATAAAATCAACGTATACAAAATTTCAAAGTCGTAACTTAAAGCGTTCTAAAGTTATCGTTCAATATTGGTGAACACGTGTTTTAAGAACTTTTGTATGACAGTTACCCGAAGGAGTTGATGGATTGCGCTAATTAATGAAATCAGTCTTGCTTTTGATATAAAACTAATTCCTGTAAAATTTTGAATCCCTGCTTTAACTTATACTAGAGTTATAGTGGATTCTGTAACTTGTATAAATTTTTGAAGGACTTTTGTAAGCTGCTACACGAAGGACTCATTCATTTGCATCATATTCGGAACTTTCGTGTCACACATGGTAAACTTTAAGTATTCAAAATTTCAAGCTCCTAACTTGAAGCATTCGAGCAATAGTTGTGAATACGTGCTTTAAGGACTCTTGTATGGGAGGTACCCGAAGGAGTGGAAGGATATCGCCCATTAACGAACTTAGCCTTACTTTTTCCATTTTACAGGTGGTGACCAAATTTCAACTTCCTAGGCCAACGCGTTCTCGAGTTATCGTGCAAACGGACGGACGGACGGACAGCAAACGGATTTGGGGTTTTTGGCCACAACTAAACACAAAATAATATAACATTTTTTCGTCCGAGGCTCGGTTCTATGCGTTACAAACTTTTCGAGCTGGATTAAACTTATAATACTCTATATGAATTCATCTAGAGTATAAATATATTCAATGCATACAGAAATGTTCCGCCAACTTGCGTATGTATGTGTCGAACAGCTGTTGTAAGCTATAGAAGCTCTTTTGGCTGTCCAAAACTCGAAGAAGCTATTTCTTGCTATGGCTGAATTTGGCAGTTGCTACAGACCGTTTGAGCCACCACCTGAAAATGAAAAAAAATATTTTTCATTAAATCTATCGATATTTTGAAACATATTGCGCTATGTTTCACTTCGCGCTCGTCCTGAAATTAAAAGTTATAGCCATTTGAAAATCTGATTTTTACTTACCTTTTACACTATGAACGCGAAAAGGGAGTTTTAATCCCTTTAGCTCCGCAGGACTGCGCAAAAAATAGTTGGAGCGAAGCGCGCGTCAGCCAAACATGGACGCGAAAAGGGAGTTTGAGGGTCTTTTCTTTTTGGCTACACCTTCTACACTTTTCTGCACTAACTCTTGAGCGGGTGCAGAGAGGTGAAGAGGATGAATGAAAAAAGAACAAACCTATTAGGTTTGTTCTTTTTTCATTCATCCTCTTCACCTCTCTGCACTCACTCAAAAGTTGGTGTAGAAAAGTGTATCCAAAAAGAACAGACCTTTAATCACCCAAATACAATAATTTTTGTAAATTTTTTCAAACTTTTCGCCCCAATTTACAGTTATGATGTGGAACAAATACCAAAAAAGTTTTAATATGGCAATGCTGGTGTTACGGAAATGTCATTCTGATGTAAATTTATAGTGTAAAGGTCATAGTATCATGGTGTAAAGGTAAGTAAAAATCAGATTTTCAAATTGCTATAACTTTTAATTTCAGGACGAACGCGAAGTGAAACATAGCGCAATATGTTTCAAAATATGGTAAAATTTTACTTCGTGATTGGACACTGAAAATGATAAATTTTTCATATTTTACATTTAAGTTTTAAATGAATCTTTGGTATGTTTTCGGATTCGGTCAATAAAACTTTTTGACATTCGGGACGTAAGACTATATAAAAAACCGATTTCAAATTTTTAATTTTGCTCACCCAGTACATTTTATTCGAACCGCCATGACGGTTCCGTTTGACGTTTCTCGCCACACATGAACGCGAAAAAGGGAGTTTAAATCCCGTTAGCCCCGCTGGGCTGCAGAAAGGTAGTTGAAGCGTAGCGCACGCCAGCCAAACATGAACGCGAAAAGGGAGTCTTAATCCTTGAGCCCCGCAGGGCTGCACGAAAGGTCCGAAGAGCTGGAGGCAGTACAGTTTGACCGAATCCTAAAACATACCAAAGTTTCATTTCGAACTTAAATGTAAGATGAAAAATTTGGTTTATCATTTTCCGTGTCCAATCACAAAGTAAAATTTTTCCCAAAATATCGATACATTTAATGAAAAATATATTTTTTTCATTTGCAGGTGGTGGCTCAAACGGTCAACTTTTTCCCAGTCTTGCTATGCTATGCTTTCGAAGCAGCTATAGCTTGCATATTGACCACACCCCCGATAATACCAATTTTGTTTAAATCGGTTGATAGATAGCAAAACAACTTTCCTCAAACAACTTTTTTGTCGATGTTGAAATATTAAAATGTTGCTCAAACAATGATCGTTACATTCCTCGATAGCAAAGGAATTGTCCACAGGGAATTCGTTCCAACTGGCCAAACATATACTGGCGCATTTAATCTCGAAGTTTTGAAGCGTGTGATGGCCAGAATCCGTCATATTCGACCCGAATATCGTGATCCAGAGAACTGGATAATGCACCGAGTCACACCTCACTCGCCAATTTTTGGCTCAGAATTAAGTTTGTGTATTGAATCATCCACCGTATTCACCTGATTTGAATAAAAAAAATTAAAAATATCCAGTTTTTTTCTTTTAAATATGTTTTCCATGACCAGTCTCGAAACTTATTTGTCGCACTGTGTATGGTTTAATTGTGTGGTCTCAAGCATCATTGAGTAAGATTGACATTACCGCTAGGCTACTCAATAAGAGCATTAAAGCTGCCTTCGATTTATTTCACCTGACTCCGTCAGTAGAGCTATATGAACTTACGGGGTTGCATAATATCAAGCAATTAATAGCCATTGAAAGAGCCAAATTTATCTATAACTCCCTGCACTGCAATACAAAACATCACTTAAAATAGTGAAATACTTCACTAGCCGACTAGAAATGCCGGGAACCTAAGAAATTTCCACTGCCCAAGAACAAACCGAGTACGAGAAGACCCAATATATGGAGCAGTTTTATTTTATAATGCATTTCCGGATTTAATTAAAACTGCGGAAACTATCACGAAGTTTACTAAGGCCGCGGTCCGAATTACGCTCACGGTGCTTACAACACTAACGGTGCTTACAGCCGGTCCGATTGTATGCACGCTTACGACGCTTATAATTCGTACCGATCGTTTGAACACAAATGTCAGAAATGTCAGTTGATTTCAAAATGAATATTGGCATATGGAATCCATCCCAATGTAATTGTGCCTTTTAAAGATAATGGCAATTTAAGTGAAAATCAAAAAAATTTTAATTTTTGCTTTTGGTCTGTGGAAAGGTCGATGGCGTAACATTCTTGAATGTCTAGCCATGATAACCATAGAGAAAATACCAGAGTACTTAGTTGCTACAGCTGTACTTCACAATATTTGCGTCCGAAGAGGAGACATGGTTCCTTTCGCAGAGTCTTTAAGGCTAAGAAGCAGAGGAACGCTTATCCCAAATCAGGGAATTGAAGGTGCTGCCAGAAGAATTCGTATAATGAACAACTTGGTTATAAGGAATAATTGATGCATGCCCAGCTATGAAACATTAATCTTTATTACTTATGTACATATATATTAAAAAAAAACTTTATAAGATAATATTATTCACTTTATTATTCTTTTATTCACTTGTGGCTCATTCTCGGATTGCACTCGCGCCTTCGACTGTTGCTGCCTTAAGCATTGCTGCAAATAATCACTATCTGCAAATGCCAGTAATATATCTCTTTTACTACATAAATTATAAAATAGAGTCAAATTTCACTTTGAAGAAGGTTTTGGCAAAGGATCTGCCTTTAAAGCATATGAACCTATGAAAGCATATTACCACGAAAAGCCCTTTGAACTTCATTAGGTGTCAAGTTGAGGGTAATAAATTCTTCTTCCTCCTCCAGTAACACTTCCACTTCAACAGTATTGTTATCACTCATTTTTCTTATAATTCTTTAATTTCATTAATAAATTTAAATCGTTTAACCGTCAATATGACAGATTGCAACGCCGTACTCACAGTGCCTATGCTCGAAACCGTGAGCAGTGTAAGCGTCAGAAAATTACCCCTCCATGAAAACTGTATGCATCGTGAGCGCAATTCGGACCGGTTGTAACCGTGCTAAAAGCGCAGAAAGCGTAATTCGGACCGCGGCCTAAGATGCTGAAAAGCTACTTAAAGTATAATCCTGACGTGGCTGACATTTAGTAGAGTCTGTTGGACACTCAGCATAGCTGGGTGAACTCCAGCAACACAAGCTGGGTGAATGCTAACTGGACAGGTAGGGCCAACATGAGGCTGAATCTGGACATGGTTAACTGAAGAAGAGTAATCATATATATATATATATTTTCTTTTCTCCCTTGTTTCTTCATTTATTTAACTTGTTGTTACCTACTTTTTTTATTCTTTACCTCTTTTTATTTTTCATTTTTTACTGTATTATGTTATTTTAATTTGTTTATATTGAGATTATTCTTATATTTTCTTTTATTAATCATTTGGATTATTTCTTTTATTTTGGCATCCTTTTATGAATTATTTATGCCTAACAAAATTATTATAATTATTACTATTATACTATACCAATTTATATTTACGATTTACTTTTGTAAACATAACTATCTAGGTTTTTTCCAACTTTCATGCCCTCAGGGACAGCGATTAATCAACAGTCGGGGATATCGTGTTGGCGTTTCACACCAGAAACTCCACTGATGCCGGAAAACAACAAAAACTTAAATAAATTTGCTTCTATGGTAGCTTCTCACCATGAAAAATTCAATTCTTATAATTATCTACTTTGGATTTATTACCACTACTTCCATTATACCAGTCTTTGCTGTCTGGGAAGTACAGAAGAATAATACAAGAACGAACTATTACTATTTGTATGAAATACTGTAGATAGAAAGTACTATTGAAATAAATTGAATTTAAAACAAAAAAAAATTTCCTCCTTCTGTTTGATGGCAAGGACTTTTCTGTTTCTTTTATTTGCAATCAACCGCATCAATTTCCTAGTACCTTGTCCTACACTTTGCTCAATTCCTCAGCTTCTTTAACTTTGAACGTTGTAATTTATATCCATGTCGGTTCTAACGGAAATAATGTTGCAGGCTTCATTAAAATTGGTCCAGTAGTTTTTAAGTCCGCACAAGAGCAAAAAAATACCGCATTTCCTCCCGATGATGAAAAGTTAGGTCACCAGGAGAAAATTTGCCTCCTGTTGGAAGTAAAATTGTTGACCAGAATGTTAGCGACCGTTACAACGAAGCAAATAGTAGAAAGTTTTAAATAGTTCTTTTTTTTATTTCATCTAATTAACTTAAGTATTGTACAGGGTAGAAAAACATTCTAAATAAAAGGGAATTTGGTAAATTTTGTTTTAAACATAATCGAAATCTAAGCTATCTACGTCTCCGTTGGTTCTGTCGTCGGTCGGAGTCGTTTCGTCCGCGATTGTGATCGCCATTGTTGTTGTTTCCGCGCGACGAATTGTTCTGCTGCTTCCGCTTGTTAAAGTACGGATTGTTCTGATTATGCAGGCGATTCGAGCGAGAACCGTGTTTCGGTGATGTGAGATTGTCAACGTCGTTGCGACTCTTCGGTCCGTTCATATTGTTGTCGATCAAGGACGCCATAGCATCGACGAACGGCTTGAACATAAATTGCGAGCCGAGTTGCGTCAGGTCGCTTATGTTGAACGGATTCTGTAAGTTTGTCGGTCTGTCCGCGTTGCCGGACGATTGATTCGGTCGCATATTTGAATCGTTTCGATTCGAGCCTCGGCCTCCGCCGTGTCCGGATCGTAACGAACTGCTATCGGGCGATGATCGACGTGGCTGCGACCGCCTATCAACACCGTCGTCGTTTCGCGGGCGTGCACGCGGTGTATCGTCACGCGATCGATAATTTCCACTGCTATTATCATCGCGCGGCCTTGAGTTCGGTGTTTGATTGCGTGAACCAGTGTTGTTTGCGTTTCGAAAACGCATGATCAGGTCACGATGGAAAAGTCTCACGCCGGAGTACAGTTCGATGGCATACGGTACCGTGACCGAATGAACGAAGGTGACAAACCCGAAACCCCGCGGCCGATTGTCTTTATCTTTGGGTATGCGGACCGACTCAACGGGACCGGACTGAAAAAAAATTTACCGTTTTGAAAAGAACTCGTTTACAAATTGAAATTTTCACAAATTACCTGAATAAAGAGCTCGTAGAGCACATCGTCGGTTACGTTTTCGCTTAAATTCGCGCAGAACAGCGTCCTTTGGTCCTCGTCTTCTGGGTCTATTTCAGCGTTTAAAGCGGGACTTGCGTCCGATTGTGGCGTTCTATCGATTTGCATGGTAGCCAATTAAAAGAGCAAAAGTTAAAAACAACATAAATTTTAACACGGAGCGTCCTTCTTCGGCGATTAAAAATATAAATTATATTAAAATTGAAATTGAAATAGCGCTACTACCCACGGATCACAGAACTCTACGCTGACATTTGTGATTTGCGTGTCAATTGAAGTCAAAGAGCTCGCTGTTTGACTTGTTGTTTTTAGAAGAAATGGCGGATTTTAGAACATAAATACAGTGTTCGTTGTTGGTAGTGCTGGACGGTAGATGGCACGACAAAATTCAAGATGGCAGATTTTAGAAGACCGGAAAACTAGTTAGTAGGTGAATGGTGTCCACTTCCGAAGAAGTAGTTATTTGCGGAAAAGCAGTCGAAATTATAGAAAAATATTTTTTTAAACGACAATAAAAAAACTAAAAACATGGATAAACTAAACGACGCATGATCAACATTAGCCACGTAACAGAAATAAATTCAATAACACTCATGCTGTTATGACACTGGCTATTTCCTCGCTAGTTTCAAGTGCAATAAAAGTCAATCGTGCGACAAGGCGACCAATATAGAGAGAAAGAGATTACCGCTAAAAAATACCCTTGCTGATGCTACCGGCATCTAGTAGACGAAATTAACAACTGATTTGTTATAAAAAATACTGATCTTAGCGCGTTTCATAACATAACATGACACTTTCCATAATTTATACATAACGAACTGTCAAAAACAAGTCGGTAGCGGCTGGAAAATCTAGCCGCCAGCGGATTTTTCTTGGATTAACTGCTAGAATGTTGCGAAACACTGCTCGAATGCGCTTTGTTGCAGCTTTTTTTTTGACAGTTATGGATTGTTTTTTGACAGTTACCCATAGTTTGCTGTTCGGACTGTCTCTCTCACACCAATGTCTAAATTGTATGTTAAAGTCTCTATCCCTCTCCATTTGGATTGTCTAGCCGCTTTAAAGCCGCAAAAATAGCCAGTGTCATAACAGCATCAATGGTACACACAAGATAATATTTTAGTTTTTGTTTCCCTTTCCTTATAAGCTGCTAAAAATATTTCAATTATTATTAATAACGGCTTGAAAGCTACATATGTAACTGTGGATGTAAAGATGTCGACATACATGCATGAGTATGTTGATACGGTGAAATTTTTTCTTGCTCGTGGAGCTGTGTGACAATATTGTCTCCAGTTCTTTAAGCTGAGAAAGTGTGCCCAAATGGGGAGTTCTTCTCCGACTTTCTGAGTTGGAGGGAGTTGCCCATTTTGCATGAAGGGATTAAATCTATTATAAATAAAAAAAAAAAAAAAGTTTTTCATCTAACCAACAAATTCACCAGCAATGTCTAGTTTTAAGTACCTATATTGTGGAAATGAATTGAATTGAAAAAGTTTTTTTTTTAAGAAATAAATATGCAACGGCCTGTGAATTCGCATGAGGCGTACCAACAGAAAGAGATATAAAGTATTTGTGGTGAGAACAGTATGTGAGAAAAGGATATCGAATATCGTGGTCCTGGATACCTGACGGCGACTAGGACTATACAAAAGACGAGAATCAACATACATAGTTCATAATTTGGATAAAAAACCTTCATTCAGATATAGTCTGCGCTGTTCCAGAGAAAAATCAGCCATTTAGATAAGCAAGCTGTCCATCGTAAGAAAAGTTTAGGATGTTAAGCTTTAAGAAAAGAGATCGGATAAACCTTTGTCGCACTGTAACAGGAATAACGTAAGGATCAAACAACTGAATTACTATCGGAAAATGCTATGAACAATTTTCGCGAAAGATGCCTTAACTTAGGCGCTGTACACATTAGGCATGTTCCGAATACCAAAAATCTGTATTTGCGAATACAAATACGAATACGAATATTCATTCATTGTATTCGCAAATACGAATACGTATACGAATAGTATACACTTGACTCTCGGCAGTCGGGAGTTACACGGTTACGCATGATAAATTGATAAAATTTTGTATCAGTCGAGCGACTTGTACTCATTAAGGCCAGGTATCAGTTAAAAGGCCCGAAAAATGCCTCAATTTCAGGATTTATTTTTGGATGTAATAAATATGTATGGAAAAAAACTATTGGAGGGTTTTATAGAGGTACAAGTGAAGAATAATTGTGAATTTTTTCATAAAAAAAAATATTGCAAAATGGCGGCTCCAGCTCCCATGACGTAAGGCCGCGATCGGCGTGAGTTGATGCACGCAGTACCTTCCACAGCCTTGCGAAGTGATCTGAAACCAAAAATCCAAACATTTTATGAAACTAGATTAAATTTGCGGGGCCCCATAGTTTTCCGATTTTGAAAAAACGCCCTGAGACTAAAATGGCAACTATTTGAAAAAAAAAACACTTTTTTCACTCTTTTTTTGGCTTAAAAATTGAAATAAAAAAATGTGCAATAATAAAAAAAAATCGACGTTGGGGCCCCCCAAATTTAGTTTGCTTTCTTTTAAGCTTTTATTCATTAAAATCGGTTCATTCGTTCAAGCTGTAGAACGTACCGCGTTCCGGAAAAAGTGGTTTCGACAAAAACGCGTTTAAAGTTTGAAGCTATAACAAATCGTATTTAATGTTTGTTCCACCGTTCCACAAATCGGTCTGTAACTCGTGAAATACATTCGATATCGAAATATCCTTTTGTCCACGTATTCTCAATATGTTAAGGATGAAAATTAATAAAAAAATTCATTTTTTTATCGCCATGAACTGATACGTACCTTGCCTAAAACACGTGCATTTCTTTTATTTCGTCAACATACACGCATCATTATAATTTCTCGTTGAGATTTGCATTCATTGTTTGAATAGTGTGTCTAAAATGTCCAAAAAATGGACGAGAATATCCAGATTTGGCAGACATAGCTAGAAAATATCTATCAGCTCCACCTAGTTGCAAGTGAACAATTTTTTAGTAATGCCGGACTTATCTACTCTCTTACGAACAAAACTGCAGTGCGAAAAACCAATAAAACTGCTATATATTAAATTAAAAATTTGTTAAATTTTGATTATGAGTATATAATTTCTTTTTAAAATGATTACCTCGTGATTTGATTTGATCAAAGAAAATTTTAAATTTACTAAAGAAAATGTAATTTTAAGAAAAAAAAAAGAAAATGTTTATTTTATTAATTTCAGATAAGAAACAATAATAAGCAAAGAATGCATTTCATTTTTTTATCATCAACAACCAGTTTTTTATTTATATTTTTACCTTGTTTAGTATTCGAGGATTTGGGTTGAATTTGCCGAATACGGTTTCGAATACGAATACTTAAAAGTTGGCGAATATTCGCTTAAACGAATACGAATACGGTTATTCGGAGCATCCCTAGTACACATTGCACACGACCGAACGAATTTTCCGATGCGATTTTTCGTTTTTCGACCTATTGTGAAATCTTTAGTTATTGAAAAATTAGTCATGATCGTAAATTATAACATTTTCCAGAATATCATGAAAGAAAATCTCTAGGGATTTCTAGTTTTAATTGATAATAAAAAGAAAAATGAGTCCGTCGTACGACTAAAAGTATTCGTACCGACAGACGGACTTCTTTTTAGTATTATCAATCAAATTCCAAATCCCTAGAAATTTTCTCCTATGATTTTCTTGAAAATGTTATAATTAACGATTTCACAATAAGCAGAAAAAAAAAATTCGTATCGGAAAATTCGTTCGGTCGTGTGCAATGTGTACGGCCCCAGTAACAGAACTATTCAGTACTACGAGTATTTAAAATGTTTCTAAGGTTTCTAAGCTGCCTAAATAAGTTAGTTTTATTGTAAGATAGTTTTAAGTTTTTATTAATAGGTTTTTAAAAAAAATTTTCCTAAATGAAGTGAGCCGTTTATTTTGAAAGTGGGGCAAGTCCATTTTTCAAAAAAATTAAGATAATGATAACTATAGATAAAACTTAATATGATCTTTTTATCTGTAAACAATTTTTAGTCAAAAAATTCAAATTCCGTAATATTTGGGAGATGGAAGTTTTAGCTATTAACGGTATTGTAAATATGTTTATTTTGAAAGTGATGCAAGTCCATCTTTGGCTGAAATTATTTTTAACCGAATATGTTATGGCATAATTTAGCTCCGGTTGTTGTTGTGAAACCAATGTGTTGGTTTTACATCATGTCTAAAAAATATGTTTCTATCTATCTATTCCTGACATTGGTAATTGATAATTGTACAATACTTCAAAAATAATAACTAGTACAAATTTCATTGTTTCGATAAAAATATGTTTACTTCCAACACCGGCAAATTTTAGTAATATTGCAAGACTGCAAAATACTGTAAATTGTATAGTACTCAACTTCTATTATCAGCCTGCAAGCAAGTTCTAGTTCAGTATCTAATAAATTCTGAACAAAGTCGACATTGTGTTGTTTTGGGCTCGGTCCACAAAACCCCATAACAGTTCTCGTATTTAAAAAGTGTTTTCTTTGTTTTATTTTACTTTTTCTCAAACTAATAAATATTTATATAAAATTAAACAGTATTTTGTTTTTATTATTAAAAAAGGATGATGCAACTAAAATATTATCCGTTTAGGGTCATTCTATCAAGAATCGCCAAAAATTACCAGAAAGTATTTGGAGGTTGATGTTTTACTTTATTATTTTAATAATAAAGTATTGTTATCGATTTTTAAAAAAAAAAAATTTGCTACCCTGAAATTTTTTTTTTATGCGTTTTATGACTAATAAGCACCAAAAAAGCAAAAAAAATTTTCAGTCCGTCTGTGCGCCGTCCGCCGTCCGCCGTACGCAAAACGTTTGAAGGCTTATAACTCCTAAACCCTATAAGCTATTAAATTGAAATTTTTTTTATTAATAGACTGGGTAGGTTCCTTGAAGTGACCACTTTTTGGGTGGTCGGAGTATGAGGGGGGAGGTGGGGGAAGCGTTTTAGACGAAAAATTTTGGTTTCTAGATCTCAGCAACCGCATAGGCTAGGAGGCTGAAACTTGGAATTTATATAGAACATCGATAGTGGACCCATTTGCAAAAAAAATGATAATATGGGTAAAGGGGTGTGGGAGTTGGGGGAATAATAATGCGTCCGAAACGCTCGAAAGCCGAGATCGAGACATTCTAAAATCCAGATCTCCTAATCGGTTAATGTCTCGAAATTAAAACTTAATGAACATCTGTGGGTATACTAGGAGAATAGATTCGAAACAAATTTTTGAGAAGGGGCAGTGACGTACGGGGGTGGGGGTTGAAAAACTTTAGATTACGATATCTCACGAACCAATTGCACTAGTGAAATAAAATTTGGTTTCTGTATAAATGTTGACAAATAAAGTTTGCTGAAAGTAAAATTTTTTAAGGGGGCGGTGGAGCATGGAAGTGGAGGGGGTAAGCAATTTTTAAAAAAATCACGTCTTATATCTCAAGCACAATGTAAGATAGATGCTTAAAATTTTTACCAGAAGTAGGCCTAATAGACCCCCGGCAGAAAAAAAAATTTTGAAGGTGAGGGTGTAGAGGGTGAGGCTGGGGGAGGGTGAAAAGGAAAAAGTTCCGATTTTTATATATCGAGAACCTATAACAATATAAAGCTGAAACTTAGTATTTAGATAGAACTATAGTAGTAGCATGTTGGAAAAATATAATTTTTTATAGGGGTAGTATGGTACGGGGGTGGGGGGTGTTTTTCCTAACTATAGAACGGCTTATGCTAGAAAGTTGAAATTCGGTATGTATATGTAAATCAACTAGAAAAGTAATTTTGATTAAAAAAAAATTCAAATATCTATTGGCGTTTGGAAGTGGGGCACAAAAAATTATCAGTGAAAATGGAATGCATATATTTTCACGATTTTTGTCATATCTATTAGGTCTTTCGAAATATTGAATTAATTTTTTTTCTACGGGTTCTTCATAGAAATACCTAGAAAGTATTTTCAGGATTTTTTAAAATTAGACCCCCAAGGTGGTGTAAAGGGGATTATACATTTTCACGAATTCAGCTGTATACCTCAGGTCTGATTAGATATCGCATAACTTTTTACTTCCACGGGCTTATTTAATAATCACCTAAAACTTGTTTTCAAGGTTTTTCCGTTTTCAACCCCTAAGAGGGTAAAAACGGGTTGAACTCTTTTCACGAATTCCGTCATATCTCTTAGGAGTGATAAGACATCAGATTGGGTTTCACTTCCTCGGGCTTTTTTTATATATATCTAAAAACTCAGGATTTCAGGATTTTTGGATATTCAACCTCAAAGTGTGTGCAAGGGGGTTGTATATGTTTTCACAAATTCTTACATTTTTCTAGTTCTAATGAGATATCGAATTCATTTTTACTTCCAAAGGCTTCCTACATAATCGTCAAAAAGTTGATTTCGGGATGTTTGTTATTCAACTCCAATAGGATGTAAGGCTTTCGACATATTTCTCAGGATTGATGAGATATTAGATTGGTTTGCACTCCCACAGACTTTTTATATAATCGTCTTCAAACGCATTTCCGATTTCATGTAATGGCCCGAAACCAAGTCACGAAAAACCTCCAAATCAAGTAACAACTGATATTATACTAGGACTAGATCTCGTCCCGGTGTATGAACCAATTATGTAATTCATATGTTATATGAGGCAGCGGCGTAAGTATTCTAGCGCGACCCCATTTTAACCGCTTTCCGATTTTTTTTTGTTTTCAGTCACATAGTAACCTACACCGCATCTCAGAATTAAACTCGTTCCGAACTTCTACCGAAAAAATAATAAAGTTGCGCCCAGACTGTTGGCAGATTTTTTTTGCTTATGAACGATGTCATTCATAATTGAGTTGTACGGTTTGCCAGGGTACGAACGTAACAATAAGTTTCAAGGCATTTTTTTAAGAGACCTATTCTATACAGTATGCGAATTTCTCTGAGAAAAGGCATCAACTACCTGCAATTTTTGCACCTACTTAATAATAATTAAAATTAAAAAATAAATAAAAATCTTAGTTGCCAATTTTCCCAGAACTATGTCAAAATTCATTTCCAACCATCAGAAATTTGTTTAGCCGAAATGCCAATCGTACAAGCTTTCAAGATTTATTTAGAAAATTTTTAACTTCCTATGATTTAATTTAACCGAAAATCAAACAAAACAAATTCTACACACATTAAACTGTTTAAATATTTGTTCGGTTGTGTATTTCGCATTTTAAAAATCCCGCAATAAAATCTGCATCATGTAGCTCCGGTGTATTAAAAAATTTTTCTAATCTCATAGTGAAAAAGTCAAAATCTTCGTGATTTAATTCAAAACTAGATTCTCGTAAATTTTTACTAATTATTCTTACCACTTCTAATAATGAAATATTCTAATAATATGCAAATTCGTAAGATGTATCTGGCGGATAGTCCACAGCATACACTAACATTAAATATAGATAACGAGGACGACAAGAGGAAAATCTTTTGTGCTAATTTAAGCGAAAAAGTTACCGAAACACTTCTTTTCGAATTGTTCCTTCAAGTGAGTATTATTTTTGAAATTTTAAAATTTTGAAATTTTGGAAATTCTTCCAGGCTGGACCAATAGAAATCGTTGAAATTCCAAAATCTAAAGATGGCCGTTTACGAAATTTCGCTTTTATCACATATGTACATGTCTCATCTGTACCGTATGCCTTGAAGCTTTTTGCCGATGTTAAGTTGTATAATCGTAAATTGATTTTGAAAAATCGAAAGCTAAACAATAGCATAAGCACCAATAAAATGGAAAATGCTACTATGAAAATTCCGCTGGGAGTTTGTAATCAATGTCCTAAAACGAAAAGTATACTCAGCGACTGTAATGAAATTAGCAGAAATCCAATATTGTCACCTTGTTACAATTACGTACAGAGCGTACCAACAAACGTTATGAACAATTTACAATCCACTACAAATTTAACATCGCAATTCCTGACCACTTACCTTTATCTAATCCAAAAAGTTTTACCACATTGGCCTCGGTTTCAGTGATGTAGTACTTATTATAATAATTATAATTATTGTTAATATGCCTATTATTTTTGTGTCGCTCTAGGTTTATTATTGGAAGGAGTGAATGTCTTACAAGCTGCGATTGTGTAAATTCAGGGATGAATTAAATTTTGTTGACTTATTATAAATTTTAGAGTTAAAAAATTAAATAAAATAATATTTTTTAGTTACAAAAAAATAAAATATTTTTATACTCTAGATGAAATCATATAGAGTATTATAAGTTTAATCCAGCCGAAAAGTTTGTAACGCATAGAACCAAGCCTCGGACGGAAAAAAGTTATATATTATTTTTTCTTTATTTGTGCCCAAAAACCTCAAATCCGCTTGACGTCCGTCCGTCCGTCCTTCCGTCCGTCCGTCCGTCTGTCCGTGAACACGATAACTCAAGAACGCCTTCACCTAGGATCTTGAAATTTTGAATCTGGATGTTTGGTTGAATTTGTAAGGCTAAGCTCGTTAACGGGCAAAATCGTCCTACTCCTTCGGGTAGCTGCCATACAAAATGTCCTTAAAACACGTGTTCAAGAATATTTACTAATAACTTCGGAACGCCTAAAGCTACGACTTTGAAATTTTGTATGTGTTACTTTTTAAATAGTTGGAGCTAAATGTATGAATATCAAGAAAATCCTGTTAGTCCTTCGTGTAGCTGCCATACAAATATCCTGTCAAAATGTATTCACATAATTTACGAAACTCACTATAACTCAAGTAATCTTTTAGCTACGAATTCGGAATTTTGTACAAATCAGTTTTTAGTAAAAACGAAGTTTGAGTTTACTTGTCAGCGAAATCCTTTTACTCCTTCTGGTAGCTGCCATACAAAATGTCCTTAAAATACGTGTTCAAGAATATTGGCCGATAACTTCAGAAGGGTTTAAGCTACGTCTTTGAAATTTTGTATGTGTTATTTTTCCAATAGTTGGAGCTAAATGTATGATTATGAAGAAAATCCTATTAGTCCTTCGTGTAGCTGCCATACAAATATCCTGTAAAAATGCCTTCACTTAATTTACGGAACTTACTATAACTCAAGTAATCTTTTAGCTATGAATTGGAAATTTTGTACAAATTAGTTTTGAGTAAAAACAAAGTTCGAGTTTACTAATCAGCGAAATCCTTTTACTCCTTCTGGTAGCTGCCATACAAAATGTCCCTAAGGCACGTGTTCAACAATATTTTCGATAACTTTTGAACGCTTTAAGCTACGATTTTGAAATTTTGTACACGTTCATTTTTAACTAATTGCAAGGAAAAGGATAAATAAGTAAGAAATCGAGTGAGTCCTTCCTGCACCTCCCATGTGAAAGTCCTTCAAAAAGGACATTTTTGTTCGATGACTTACCCAGTTTAAGATATGAAATTAAACACTGAATATTGTCTTTTAGGTTTGAGTAGCAATCTAATGGCAGTCCTTAATAACAACATACACACACGTAATTCTACTTTATCCCCAACTACAATATAAATCGGAGTTCAGTATTCATCTAGAGTATTATACGATTGGCTTGCAGCCGATCGTGACTGCAGTATGTTTTATCAAAAGAATCTGCCAATAGTCTGGGCGAAACTTTATTAGTTTTCGGGTCAAAGTTCGGAAGCGGTCAAAGTCGGAGTATATCATCAGTTGTTTCGAGATCATGACGTTTCTTTGAAAGTTAATTTTGATCTTAAAATAAAAATATTTAAAATAGTGATTTTTAGCCGATTAAACATTGAAAAAGCCCGTGTAGACTATTCGAATTTCGGTATATTATGTACTCTAAAAGCCCATAGAAGTAAAACCGAATTTGTTGCCTTATCAGACTTAAGAGATATAACGAATTGTTAAAACGTATACAAACCCATAATTTCCACTTGGGGTTTGAATTTCGAAAAAATTATGAAACAGGTTTTTAACCGATTTCATAAGAAGCAACTTGATATCTCATGAGACGCGAGGGATTTTGAAAAATTTGTGAAAACGTGAGCAAACTCCTTTCGACACCTTGGTTCTTGAAATTCGAAAAATCGTGAAATTGGTTTTTATGTCATTACATCAAATTCCGTAATAACCAATTTTGTATCTCATCAGAACCAAAGACAGTAGAAACTATAAGATGTCCTAAGCAAAAAAAAAAAGCTTTACGATTGGCGACCCAACTCCGGCGGCTATTGTTGGAGTGAAAGCTCGCCAACTAACAACAAATAATCAATCAAAGGCAGGTTTTTTTTATCGAATTGTCAATGGGATATCATTTTTAGCTACATATATACATATGTGAATATGAGGCGTATGGCGGTAATATTCATATGCCATGTTTCCACTATCGCCTTCATGTGCATTGGATGATGCGAATTAGCGCGTATGCGTAAGTGGAAACGGCCTATTCGCGTTAGTTTGCAACTCAAATCGAGAACTGCTTACATTAGCGTCAACGGCGATGTTTGGACGCACATCAAGGGATGTGCGTAGAGCACGAATGTAGCGTTTCCACTATCGCCAAGATATTTGCGTTCATCGCACATGTCCAATGTGACAGTAATGCTAGTGCAACATGATAATCGTTAAGTTTCGCTATTTTTTTTGTTCATTTCCTGGAATGTTCTAAAAATTCTACGTCCTAATGAAAACAGCGTTTCTATGATTATTTAATTCATTAGATAAATTTGAAGAATGAATTGTTCTGCTCGGCCTATGTTTATAGTATTTTTGTTTTGTTCAATTGTGGCCAAAAACCCAAAATCTTCTTTAACGAACGCACGAATTTGGAATCTGAATATTTGCTAGAATTTGCAAGGCCAGTATTAATAAGTTTCCCATTCTGCGCGAACCCCCCCAAAAAAATCGGTTCATTCATTAGATTTCTGCGTATGCCGCCTACCTGCCTGTACTGTATATGCAATTTGAACCCAAAGCGATGGAAATAAGACATATTCTATTGTCTCTATTTAGGTATTTTCCAAATTTCGTTCGACCGCAATAAAACTGTGACCCTTTTATCTCTTATCGTCTCATACGTAAGGAATACCCGATAAAATAAATAAATAACAACAGCTAGGAACCTCCTATCGACTCAATTTTTTTTAAATTTTTGCTGAGCGGCGTGAAATAGAATGCCGCGCCCGAGCGTATGGAGAAGAAACCCCCAAACCCCGAACCAGCGTTGTCACATTGCTATTTTGAATCTAATTTTGCTACTATTCAACATTTTCACTATTTCCATAAGGAAATTAATTTCTCTCTTCTATATCGGAAAATTTTGGGGATTTATTTTAACATTAAAAAAAGTACATGCTGACCTTCTTGAATTTGTTTCTTTACAGAGATACAGAGCTCAAACTTATAAAAAATGAACAGATACAATATTGCTGTATCCAAAGTACCGTCTCGTACGTTCGCAATGCAAGGTACCCGATTCAGAAAAATATTAATTACATCCCGCACCCGACAAAATCATTTTTTCAATATACAAACCGCTAATTCAATTTGACGTTCCAAACAATTTAAAACAGAGCTTTCAGATTGATGTTTACAGTGGACTACAAATTTTAGCATGAAAAGCTCTAATAGCCACCGGAGATTGGTCGCCAATCGTAAAGCTTTATTAATTTATTTTATATTGGTTGGGACATCTTATATAAAGAGATTCTAATATCTTTGGTTTCCTCTATCTTTAACTGCTGTATAGAATTTATTTTATTGTCTTATTTATTAGATAGTCATAAGTCTCTGGGTTTTCAATTTTTGTAAATTGTTGAATTGTTGGATGGATGATAATTTCTCAAAAAAAAACGAGACGGTTTATGATGTCTGAAGAATCCATGAAAGAAGAATTCGATTTGAAAGTTATTTTCTTGTAAAAAAAATTCCAATTTATTCAAATTTGAAATTTGGCGCCCAAATCAACTCTAATATTAAATTTCGAAACGGTAAAAAAAAGTGTTCGGAGATTTAAATGAATACAAGATTTAATGATGAAACCCGTTTCAATTGTAGTAGTCATTAGCTGTATTTTGGATATTGTACAAAGTGACATCTTAATATAATGGAAAAAGGATCTGAGTTTTATAGGCTCGTAAATTCTCTGAAAGGTAAATTTAAAGTTCTTCATTTCGGAAGAATTTAATTTTGAATTTTTGTGACTATATTTCAGCTGCCGGATTGTACGAAAACGGTATGGACCTAGAAGAAATGCGCAAAATTCAAGAAGCAATTGATGAGTCCATAGATAAATCGTCAGACTTCGAAGATATACAAGCTGCCTTACGAGTAAATTCAGTGAAATGTTTTAATTGTTAACAAAGTTTCGGGAATTTTTTTTCAGGAAAGTGAAAATATGGCTTGTGCTAGCTTCAGTTCCGAGTCCAGGAGGTTAGAATGCGCGCATATAAATTTCTCGGTTAAAGTTCGTAATGTTTTTCAGGTCTTTCATTAACAACGACAGTCTGGATATAAGTAATTCAGGACAAATGCCATTGTAATCAGGAAATTAATTATATTTGCGATAATTCTATAATGCAAAAGTTTGGGGTTTTAGGGCATCGTCGCCACCCAGTTGCAACAATTCACCAAAACTTATAACTATTTTCGCGGAGATTCATGCTGAGATGGATTTCAGTCCGATTCGACATCCAAGGGAGCAAGTTGCGAGGGACATTGTTAACCAGAGTGATAGTATTGAAAGTGATTTAGGATATTATTTCGAGGATGCCGATGATATTTTCTATATGGATGATTGCACCGAAAATTTGGAGGAGTAGTTGGAACTATACCTAACTAATTTAGTGATGTTTTAACATTTCATATCTTTTACATATTTGCACCAATATAATTTTATTTAATAATATATATTTTTTAAGTTAATGAAGAAATAAGTGCCAATAGTAATCTGGGAGCAAATTTTTTATTTTATGGGTAGAAGTCCGGAACGCGTTTATTGCTGAGATGCGGTGCAGGTATGCCTGACTCACAACCTAAAGAATAACCAGGAGTCTACTTGGAACGGTTTTTTTTAGGTTGTTAGTTTCATAATAACCTACACCACATCTCAGTATTAAATGCATTCCGAACTTCTACCCATAAAAAATAAAGTTGCGCCCAGAGTTTTTGGCAGATTTTTTTAGCTTTATATCTTTTGCAGTTTTTGAGAAATCAAAATCAGATTTTTTCCTTTACATCCCGTCCCACCATCACCCCCTACACCCGCACCTTCAAAATGTTCTTCTGTTATTTGTCGAATGAGCCTAACTCCTGTAAAATTTGTAAGATCATATCTGGTTCCACCTCCCCGCTCAAAAGGTTTACATTTCGTAGAATCCACTGTAATTCTATATACAGAAACCAAATTTTATTTTCTTGAAAAAGTGGTTCCGTAGATATTGTAATCCAAAGTTTTTCACCCTCATCCCCACACACCACAGCCCCCCATGACAATTTTAGTCCTTGTCTAATCTCCTTGTATCCCTGAAGAGCACAAAGTCCCACGAAGAGATTTTAGAATGTTTCAATCCCAACTTTCAATCGTTTTGTACGCATTGTTTTTCACCCACTCCCACACCCCTCATCCCCTATCGACCATTTCTCTGCAAATAGGTCCACCACCATATAGTTCTACATAAGTTCCAACTATCAGCCTCCTTGCATGAGCGGTTCCTGATATCTAGAAACCAAAACTCTAAAACGCTCCCCTCCTCTCCACCCTCCCCAAAAAGATACCACTCGCAGGGCTTCGTCCAATCAACCCACCAGAAAAGTTTCAACTTAATACCTCAACGGGTTTGTGAGTTACGCGCCTCAAAAGACTTTTGGGTATGGCGTACGGCATCTACGGCGGACAGACGAACATTTTTTACTTTATTATTTCAATAAAACATTATTGTGATCGATTTTTTAAAAAAAAAAAATTTACTACCCTCAAATTTTTTTTTTATGCGTTTCATGACTAGTAGATACGAAAAAAGCAAAAAAAAATTTCAGTCCGGCTGTCCGCCGTACGCCGTACGTCGACCGGTGTACGCAAAATCGTTTGAAGGCTCGTAGCTCCCAAGCCCTTGGAGCTATTAAGTTGAAATTTTTTTTATGTATAGAATGGGTAGGCCCCTTGAAGTGACCATATTTTGACGGGGGCGGGTGCGAGGGGGAAAGTGGAGGAAGTGTTTTAGACGGTAAATTTTGGTTGCTAGATCTCAGCAACAGTTTATGCTAGGAGGCTGAAACTTAGAGTTTATATAGAACTTCGATTGTGCAAAAATATTTGCAAAAAAATTTTTAAGGGGGCGGTGGAGCATGAAAGTAGAGGGGATAAGAATTTTTCTAAAAAATCACGTCTCATATCCCAAGAACAATTTAAGATAGATGCTTCAAATTTTTACCAGAATTAGGCCTAATAGAACCCTAGCAGAAACAAAAATTTTTTTAGGGTAAGGGTGTAGAGGGTGAGAGTGGTGGAGGGTGAAAAGGAAAAAGTTCTGATTTTTATATCTCGAGAACTTATCATGATATAAAGCTGAAACTTAGTATTTAGATAAAGCTATAGTAGTAGCATATTGGAAAAATATAATTTCTTATAGGGGTAGTATGGTACGGGGTGGGGGGTGTTTTCCTATCTATGAACGGCTTATGCCACAAAGTTGAAACTCGGTATTTATATGTAAATTAACTAGAATGTAAATTAACTAGAAATTTAGACAAAAAGAATTTTCAAAATATCTGTTGGCGCTTGGAAAAGGAGCGAAAAAAATTATGAGTAAAAATGGAATGCATATATTTTCACGATTTTCGTCATATCTATTAGGTCTTCCCAAATATTGAATTCATTTTCATTCTACGGCTTCTTCATATAAATACCTAGAAGGTGTTTTCAAAATTTTCTGAAAATCTACCCCTAACGAGGTGTATACCTTTTCACGAATTCAGCCATATCCCCCAGGTCTGATTAGATATCGACTAACTTTTTACATTCACTTGCTTGCGTAATAATCGCCTAAAACTTGTTTTCAAGTTTTTTCCTTTTTCAGTCCCTAAGAGGGTATAAAAGGGTTGAATATGTTTTCACGAATTCCGTCATTTCTTTGAGAAGTGATAAGAAATTGAATTGGTTCTTACTTTCTCGTTTTGTCTTCATATTTATCTATTAACTCCTTTCAGTATTTTTGGGTATTCAACCACCAAGTGGATGTAAGGAGGTTGCATATGTTTTCACAGATTCTTACATATTGCTTAGATCTGATGATATATCGAATCCATTTTTACTTCCTAAGGTTTCCTATATAAGCTCCAAAAAGTCAATTTCAGTATTTTTAGATATTTAATCCTAAGGGGTGTAAGGGGGTTGTATGCTTTTCAAAGCTTCGACATATTTCTTAGGTTTGATGAGATATTAGATCGCTTTTCACTTCCACAGAATTTTTATATAATCACCTAAAAACTCAATGTTTTCACAATTTTTGCCATTCCTTAGTTCTGATGATATATAAAATTGGTTATTACGGCATTTGATGTAATGACCTAAAAACCAATTTCACAATTTTTCGAATTTCAAGAACCAAGGGGGTGTAAAGGGTTTCGTTACGTTTGTACAAATTTTTCAAAATCCCTCGTGTCTCATGAGATATCAAGTTGCTACTTATGAAATCGTTTAAAAACCTGTTTCATAATTTTTTCGAAATTCAAACCCCAAGTGGAAGTAATGGGTTTGTATACGTTTTAACAATTCGTCCTATCTCTTAAGTCTGATAAGGCAACAAATTCGTTTTTACTTCTATGGGATTTTAGTGTACATAAAATACCGAAATTCGAATAGTATACACGAGCTTTTTCAATGTTTAATCGGCTAAAAATCTCTATTTTAAATATTTTTATTTTAAGAACAAAATTAACTTTCCACGAAACGTCATAATCTCGAAACAACTGATGATATACTCTCCGACTTTGACCGCTCCCGACCTTTCACCCGAAAAATAATAAAGTTTCGCCCAGACCAGCAGATTTTTTTTGGGGTTTGCTAGTCCTAAAACGTGAAAATCCAAAATTTCGGGGAAGCAATTTTTTTTTAAACTTCAGATCAGATTATTAAAAAATAATGAAGTTTTTACTACTACGAGCTTTTCATGGAACCTATCTAAAAACCTATTTCGCGATTTTTCGAAATTCAGCCACCAAGGGGGTGTAAAGGCGTTGTATAGCTTCTTGAGATAAAATTTGATATAGACGTGTACATCACAACTGAGCGGAATCTCAGCATGCAACGCGAGTATGTTGATATGATGAAACTTTTTCCAGTTCTTTGAGCTGAGAAATTGTACTGTCTCCAGTTCTTCGGTCTGAGGAAATATACTCTAAATAAGAAATTCAATTAGGTATTAAAAAACATAAAAAAAGTAAAGCTACACAACTAATTCCAAATTTATTCAACAACATTTTGTTAAACCGATTATATTAAAAAAAAATTTGTTTAAATTTTTTAATCAACTTTCAATTTTATAGTTTCGAAATGGACTTCCGTTTGGTTTCAAAACTTTCTGCCACAACGGCCCAACATGATGGAACAGCATAATTCCCATTATATAAATGTAGCAAGCTGATAATTTGTCAATTATATCGTAAAGACTGCTAAATAGAACAATCGATACGTAGTACGACCCGAAACATATTCGAAATAGCGTAAGGATACTGTATATTGTTATTTCAATAGTACGGAAGTATATCGAATCGTCTTCGCCCAGTCGCTTCAAATACCACCTCGTTTGAGAACTTGGATTCGATAGTTCCAAGTAGCCAAATCCGGTTATGATTACTACACGATTACTCGAAAAGAATATGTAATTATTGACAAGTAACAGCGATATGGTCATGTGCACGAATATTAACTTTTCATCACGATGATAGTATAAGGTCCATACAAAGCTGAAGGCAAGATATCCCCATGTTACAATTAACGAAAGGACATTAATTGAATCCAGCCCGTTTTCAACTGCTTAAAAAGATATTCTTGTTTAAATTAAAAATTATTCATGAAAATTCATACTTACTTCGAGTACTATTAACTTTCAACGAAGGTGTTAAATTTAAAAATATAATTGTTAAGCCGGCATAACAAAGATTTATGTAATGATTACAAAAGTTCGGGGATCGCTGCTGGTAGTTCTTTCGAAGCTTGTTGTAAAATATTGACCACATACAGAATGATAGTGCCATCAAGATAAATTTAATTTGTGACATAATTTGGACTCATTTCTGTTGCTTTTTTAGGAAATATAATTTTTAATAAGAAAACTCGTCTTTTTATTACTGAAATTTGACATACTTGTGAAAGTTTCGAAAGCAATCGATTCTAAAGTCAAGATGACAAATATGATACACAGGTATAGTTGATGACTAGATTTTTGGAGACGTTTTAATTCACTTTTCTAAAACTTCCAATTTAAAATGAATTTCAAAAATAAATACCAAGAATAAATTTCTCATAAGCATTGTAATCAACAAAACTCTATCCCCAAAAAGTAAGAATCTACAGTGGCACAAAATTGAATAACAAATTTTTTTTTAATATGCGGAATTTGTCCAATTATTTAAAATTCTCAGGTAAATGTAATTTTTTTATATTTCTTTATTGCTTACTAATGTATGCATATACTGAAACGGTTAGTCTCTATATGAGCCGTTTATTTTGAAAGTGGGGCAAGTCCATTTTTGAAAAAAATGAAGATAATGATAATCTCTATATATAAAAATGAATGTTTGTCTGTCTGTTTGTCTGTCTGTTTGTCTGTTTGTCCTGTATAGGCTCCTAAACCACTCATCCAATTGCGATGAAACTTTGGTGATTTGTTGAGGGTACGCCCTCGATGGTTTCTGCGTTAACAAAATTATTTAACAGTTGGTGGTTCGCGAGTTATTTCAACATTTGAGTGTTTTTCATATGATTGAGCGGTAGTTCGTTTTTGGTGTATTAGTTATGCCTATTCGTATTACTAAATGGTATAAGAGGATAGTGGATGGAAGATGGAATATGGAGGATGGAAGATGGAGGATGGTGGATAGAGAATGGAGGATGGATGATGGAGTTTGGGGGATGGTAGATAGAGGATGGTGGATAGAGGATGGTGGATGGAGGATGGGAGATGGTGGGTGAAAGATGGTGGATAGAGGATGGAGGATAGAAGATGGAGGATGGTGGATGGTGGGCGGAGAATGGTGGATGGAGGATGGAGGATAGAGAATGGGGGATGATAGATGGAGGATGGTGGATGGTGGATAGAGGATGGTGGATAGAGGATGGAGGATGGTGGATGGTGGATAGAGGATGGATGATGGAAGATGGAGGATGGATGATGGAGTTATTTCAACATTTGAGTGTTTTTCATGTGATTTAGCGGCAGTTCGTTTTCGGTGTATTAGTTATGCCTATTCCTATTACTAAATGGTATAAGAGGATAATGGATGGAAGATGGAATATGGAGGATGGAAGATGGAGGATGGTGGATAGAGAATGGAGGATGGATGATGGAGTTCGGGGGATGGTAGATGGAGGATGGTGGATAGAGGATGGTGGATGGAGGATGGGAGATGGTGGGTGAAAGATGGTGGATAGAGGATGGAGGATAGAAGATGGAGGATGGTGGATGGTGGGCGGAGAATGGTGGATGGAGGATGGAGGATAGAGAATGGCGGATGATAGATGGAGGATGGTGGATGGTGGATAGAGAATGGTGGATAGAGGATGGAAGATGGTGGATGGTGGATAGAGGATGGATGATGGAGGATGGCGGATGAAAGATGGAGGACGGTGGATGGAGGATGGTGGATGGGGATGGTAGATGGTGGATGGAAAATGGTGGATGGTGGATAGAGGATGTAGGATAGAGGATGGTGGATTGAAGATGGGGGATGGAGGATGGAGTAACGGGAGCAACGGGAGAAATGGGAGTAACGGGAGAAATGGTAGCAACGGGAGTAACAGGAGCATCGTGAGAAACAGGAGCAACGGAAAACGTGAGAAATGGGAGCAACGGAGAAATAGGAGCAATGGACCAACAGGAGAAACAGGAGCAATGGATCAACGGGAGAAACAGGAGCAACGGGAGTAACAGGAGCGATGGAACAACGTGAGCGAAGCGAGCGTAGCCGCGGTACGCGGCTAGTTATAGATAAAACTTAATATGATCTTTTTATCTGTAAACAATTTGTAGTCAAAAAAATTCAGATTCAGATTCAGACGGTATTGTAAATATGTTTATGTTGAAAGTGGTGCAAGTCCATATTAGGTTGAAATTATTTTTAACCGAATATGTTTCGGCATAATTTAGCTCCGGTTGTTGTATTTTGACACTAATGTGTTGGTTTTACATCATGTCTGAAACGTATTATGGTTCTATCTATTTATCCTTGAAATTATTAATCGATAATTGTACAATATTTCATATTATTTAATAACAAGTACCAATTTCATTGTTTCGATAATATGTGTACTTCCAATACCGGCAAATTTTAGTAATATTGGCAACACTGCAAAAAACTATAAATTGTATAGTATTCGACTTCTATTATCAGCTTGCAAGTGAGTTCTAGTTCAGTTTCTGATGTTATCATCACAACGAGGAAGACCAACTAATATCGGAAATATAAAATTACCTTCTTTATATGAAACCATACCATACCATACGTATAAAGTAACTGATTAACGAAAATGTATAATTTCATTGGAATTGTTAATAAAAATTATTTTATTATTATTTTTTGATATGTTATATGTTTTTTCTTTTTATCAAACTAATAAATATTTATATAAAATTGAACAGTATTTTGCTTTTATTATTATAAAAAGGCTGATACAACTAAAATATTATACGTTTAATTATCGATTACAATAGGTGTGTTTTCTCCAGCCTACTATATACAGGGAAAAGCAATAAATAACAAAAACAGCAATATTCATGGTCTTCTCAATGTAAATTTTAATCACTAATCTTATCTGGATAAATGAGCAAAAAAACACACCTAAAAATTCATTAATTTTGAATGTGGTGCAAGTCCATTTAGATATAATAAAACCTTTATTTTTTTAGCCAGCACTATAAACACTACTAGATAATAAACTTACATTATCTAATACCACAAAATACAAAAAATATGTCTATTAGTACTTACCAATATTTTAATATTTATTGAAATGCAAACCTTTAAATATCTCGCAATAACAAAAAATGGACTTGCCCCACTTTCAAAGGATAGAAATTTTCCGAAATTGTTGTTGTACACTATAAAACACAATTTTATAATTTAAGAATTTTGTAGCATTTTAGATAAGAATCAGATCTGTCGATCACTGGTAAGGGGCGAAATAATTTTGCTTTTAAAAAAGTGGAAAAGTTTCGGAAGTACCTCAATCGTGAGTACTTCCGACAAGGAGTGGTATAATAATTGAGAGAGTAATTATTTTTCGAATAGAGTTTCATCTATAAAAAAATTTTTAACCAAAATTTTTTTTATTAATTACAATACTTCCATATATCCTAAAAACTTAAAAAATCACATTACCTTTTTCCTTTTATAATTTCTGATTTCCTGTCGAGTGTTTTGAGCTACAGGTTCACCGGGATTTCAAGTAAAAAACAATTGGTTTAAAATCGATAAAAATAGCACCGGTTTATTATTCGCATTCTATAATCGCACTACTGGCAACGCTGCCCGCTTTTATATTCAACTTGATCACTGCTCGATTGCTGCTACTAATCCAAATCGCTTTAGTAATACTTTTGCGTAGAACTGGCTGTTATTTCGCCGTAACTGTATTTAGCTGTAAACTTTGCCTTGCTTATATACTGCATGTGTTGAGTCGAAAGCTTTCTCGCGTATTCGGTGGGAAATGTTAACAATCCGAGAAGGAGAAAAGTGTTCGAGAAGAATGTTGAACAATATAAAAAAATTCCAGATTTTTTCCGCGCAACGTGGCCAATTGGATGTTTTACCCCTCTTTCCAGTTAGATATTGGGAGGTTGTTGTATTGCTCACTGAAAGCTGATCCGAGTTGATCGGGTTGCCAGGGTGGCATGTACTCGTAACAATTTATTAGTTAAGGTGCTTTTACACGAGCAATTTTTCAAGCAATTGATTGCCCGACGACTATTGCCAAAACTAGTGGAGCAATTAATGGAGCAATACAGGGCAATATCATGCTAAATTTTTTATTTCATTCTAAGTTTTATTTTAAATTTTAGATTTGTTTATCAAGTTGGCTTTCGTGTTGTTCATAGACTGAATTGCTCGTGTAAGCCCTTATTGCCGAATTGCTAGACATTAATCAATATCGCTCATCACAATTCAGCAATGCGTTGATGAACAGTTGATCCACGTCGCCGATTGCTCTTGTTGCTGTGTGTTGCTTTATATTTTCGTGACGTCAAGATTGACGAATATTGCTGCAAATTGGGCAATTTTAATCGCTCGTGTAAGAGCACCTTAAAATGATGTTTCGTTGTTTGAAATTCTGAACTTTTTACTTGCGTATCTCCCCCGAGCGCCTTTTTCCCTTTTTTTTAAATTGTACTCATTTTAGTTAATGAAATACCACACAACGTTTTTTTTATAAGTTTCTGTTCAGTTTTTAACTAAATAAATAAATGTGATCAAAAAAAAACAAAAGAAAATACTTTATTATTAAAATAATAAAGTAATAAATGCAAAAAACTAGAAAATCCTTATATAACTAAATACATCCAAATGAAATTTAAAAAAGATTATTTAAGTAATACAGTAATAATTCAATCTAGTACTATAAATTAAATAAAAAAATATTTAATGAAAATAAATAAAATAAAAATATTATAAAAAACAAAATGGAATAAATAAATAAAACAAAATACATATGAACATAAAACTGAAAGAGTGTAAAGCGAAAGAAAATATAAAAACAATAATAAAGAAATTGTATAACTAAATAGAAATAAAAATATATAAGAAAAGGAAAAAAGGTTAAAGAAAAAGGAGAATATAAAAATAAATATAAAAATAATATTAAAAATGCTAAAGAGATTGAAAAATAATATATGATTGTTAAGCTAACAAGTAGTTTTATAGGATTTATAGTATGTAATAATATTCGTAAGATCATCATCAGGGTTTGGAATAATTCGTAGACCAAAAAGAGCTTGGGCGGTAAGCTAACACCCCTTCAAAACTTATTCATGAAGGCTATAATCTTAGATTACGAAGAAAGAGGATGATTTCCCACAGATCTCGCATCCATCTCTAAGTTGAAAAACGTTTTAAATATTTTCCTTCGAGAATCTTCGCTAAAGGTTTTGATCTCGCGGGGTGAGACAACAAATAAATAAGTCGTTACTCCATTTATGTAACATAAATATATTTGATTATATATTATTGTATTTAAAAATCAATTCCTAATAGATAGATTTTTATGAAAAAAAAACAACAATTAGAATTAAAAATAAATTCAAAAATCTGATACAAAAGGAAAAAATTTAAAATTATTACAGACCCGTCTACCTAATACTTTTCAGAGTTTTCTCTATATTCCGATACGTCCTTGTCGGGATCACTTCCTTCATGATTCGCCCGAAACTTGCATGTTCCGCTAACAAATGAAACATGGCCTTCGTATAGTTCCTTGTTTCCAAGCTTCCTTCCAAAAGTAAATTTGCTCCCATCACAAGGAGTTTATCGCGATGATCGCGATTCATATTGAAAACTCGGTCGTGTCCGATCCGATCGGTCAATCGATTCAGCAATTTTGCCGCTGTTGTACGAACGGCAGCGTTCTGATGGATCGCACCGCGTGTGCTTAAGATTTGAATGATCTTCGATGGCGCAAGATAGTCACACATCGATTCGAGGGAACGCATTGCATCGCCTCGAAGAAAGCGGTTTGTGTCTGCGGTACGATGTAGAAGATTGCCGACAAGATCGTCGCATTCTTGTTCGAGGAATTTCGTTCGGATCGTAAAGAGTTCGGTAGCAGCTTGACACGCTGCTCGTGATACTTGCGATCGAAGATTGCGTACCGCTTTGCCCAGCTGCATACATACTATGTGCATTTGTGCGTCTAGAATGTCCGGATGATAGCGCATGATTCGGACTAGTGATCGCAAGCCGACTATTACAGTTTCCCATTCGGTTGATTCGATCTGATTGAGCGATTGATTCAGTGCATCCTTAGGTTTGTCGAATTTGGTGAGCGATTGTGGAAAGACTTCGGTTTGATTCAGTTTGATCGATTGTTTGGCTGGTGAGACTCGTCGATTTCGACCGAATAGTGTTGTCTTTGATTTCCGAATCAGTGGCAAATGTGGCGGCTTGATGACGTTGGTGAAGACGCATTTCGAACGAATTGGTTCATCGAGGCTTGTTGCATGGCTTGGTGGATATTCCGAGCTCGTAGTACTTGCCGTACTTTTCGAATCCAAGTCGACTTTGGTGGTTGATATGTAAAGCGATTCGGTACTTTTTGTGGTGATGTTTTCGGGAGCTGAAGATTGCTCTAAATTAGGAGATTGTTTTGATGGTATTGGAGTCGGTGGATTGGTTGGTGGCAACGATTCTAGAGGTGGTATTTGGTTTAACGAAGCAACACTGACAGATCTAATTGGTAGCGGTGATTCGAATATATTACGAATCGAGTCAGCCCCAGGTGTTGGTGATCTAGGTTGAACTAGTGTCTCCGATGTTGGTGTTTTGGGTGTAGGGAGTGTTGTTTCTTCCACACCATCATCGTTCTCTGACTTAGGGCGGTCTGGAACGGTTTCTTTAATAGGTTCTTCTTCTTCAACAATAATTGATACAGTAACCAAATCGGTTTCTTCAGTCTTCTCAAGGTCAATCTCTTTCACCTCAACCAGAACTACTGTTGGTTGAGTTTCTTCTCTCTCCAAATTTTGAATTGTGTTATCAACTTCATCAACTGTTAATGGAGGGATTTCGGAAACGGGTGTTTCGAGTCTAGTCTCCGTATTCTCGATCACTGAAGGCTGCGGAATTGAATCTGTAGGAAGAGGCAGTAGTGGCGATGGTGTAGGAGCTTCTTTTTTGCTGGCTACCGATTCCGGTCTGGAAGTAATTATTTCAGCTACAACACTTTTACTCGATGGTGTATTGCTCCGTTCAACATTATTGTTATCAATGCGCGAATTGTTGGACGCCGGAGATGCATCACCAACTATCTTCGTTGGTGTAGAATGATTTGAACTACATTGCTCCTCGGATTCCTGTCCACTACTTTCGACATAGCCACTGCTTATGTTTTGTTGCTCGTCATAAACACGTGTAATGGACTTCGAGCTAGGAACTCGATTAGCAACTATAACGCTCTTATTGAATATCTTGGATTCTGATGTAGGTGGGTGTTGGTGGTCTAAAGGAACTCTTTCCTGATTGCTTCCATCTGTGTATTTCTGCTGTGGATACTGCTGTTGTTGCTGCTGCTGCTGTTGTTTATTGCTATAAATAAAAAATTAGATGTAATTCAGAAAACAAGTAGAAAATTAACGATAGGTGTATTAACGTTGGCTAGTTTCTTAGAAGTCTATATAGCCGTTGAGTCTGCGGTGAATGTTATTGTATAGAGGAATCTAATTTGAAATTCTAATTGTATCGATTTTTCCCTTCTTATTTTTCTTTTCAGCTGTGGTAGACTAGTGCCCATTTGGGGTTTTTTTTATGGCAAAATAGTAAGTAGAGAAGGAGACGAATTTCGAGGTCAAAATTTGACATCAATTTTTTTTTTTTACTATGTCATTATGTTGTATATTGTATTAGTTTTGGGCATGTTAACAAAATATTAAACGTTGGATACCTACTTGTCTGCTGAAATTTGTTATTATTTTTTTTTCCTTTTTTTTCTTTTTTTAAAGCTATGAAAGTGCTTTTTGAATGGAGGTTAGCTATGAGCAGAGTTAATAACATAAGAAGGTCAGTTATGGTTTTTTTTTGGGGAAACAAGAAATTTATAACACTAATTGGGAACATAGGACAAAGAAAACTGATTTTTTCAGAGATGTCCTATTAATCTTTAAACGTGATAGCATAACATAAAGAGTAATAAATTCTATAAAATTGAGTTCTAGGGAATGAAGAAAAAAGAGGAGGTTCCCCGACTTTATCCGTTTCCTGGCTTTAAGGCTACCCGCCGTCTAGAGATTTTTAATTGGGTGATTGTTTAGTTGAAAGACTTCTGGCTATGCAACTATATGGCGCACACACCGATTGTTTCGATTCGTCTAAACTAAATAGTTGAATATGCAAAACAAATCCCTCGCGCGAATAATCTATCGCACGAGACCTCTATATGCACAGCGGCTTATAGAAAAATTTCTTTTAACCGGTTTTCTCTCTGCATTTGGTGGTGTCTTGTGTGTGTAAACAGATCTGTCCGGTATGATCCAGATTACAGTAGTAATACTCTATCAGTGGTGATAGGTTGATACGAGTATAAATTGACTGTAACTATCGGCCGAATAGTTTGAGCAATATGCGCATGAACATCAACTAAGTAGTTTAGTCAGGCAGATAAGAGTGTGCGATTAAATGTTGCCTAACTGCCCTAACACGAGCGATTAAAAATGCTCAATTTGCAGCAATATCCGTCAATTTTGACGTCACGAAAATATAAAGCAACACACAGCAACAATAGCAACAGGCGATGTGGATCAACTTTTCATCAACTCGTTGCTGAATTGTGATGAGCGATATTGACCAATATGTAGCAATTTGGCAATAAGGGCTTACACGACCAATTCAGTCTATGAACAACACGAAAGCCAACTTCACAAACAAATCTGAAACTTAAAATAAAACTTCGAAATATTTGAATTCCAAGCCATTATATCACGAAACTTGACAAATAAATGCAAAATTCAAAACAAAACTTGACAATTGAATCACCGAATAACTGCTCGCAATTAATTGCTTGAAAAATTGCTCGTGTATGAGCACCTTAAGTCTTCCAAAATTCATCGAAAATTGTACATTTAATAAGGACGTGTTCCAAAAGTTTGCTTTGGATTAGTTTATGTCTAGTAGTAACAGATTATGACGGTTGGTGTTTTTGGGTGGCTTGACATGTTTTAAGACAGCTGACGAACTAAATGAGAGAGCAGACTTAAACAGTTTTTTTTGAATTAAAAAGATACAATTTTAATTTTTCTGCTATAAATATGTCGAAATAATGTTTCCTATGCGATTTCTATTCAAACGCTTATGCGATTTGTCACAAACCGTTATTACATTTCCACTTCGACTTTGACGTCTGAATATTAAAGTAAGCAACTGCCTAATTGGACGGGTTAGCTAAACTTTCCTAAATAATTTAGTATTAATACATCTACGTGATGTCAATATATAAAGGGTGTTTTTTTAGGTGCATGGGAACTTTCGATATCGATAACTGTGATTTGACAGCTGAGAATGTCAAGCTGTGTTGACATTTCTGTTCAGTAAGGTTTGGCAAGTCATCATAAATCGTTTAACGCCAGAACAATGCTTCCAAATTGTTGAAATTTACTTTAAAAAAAATAAATCTGTTCGCGAAGTTCATAGAGCACTTCGTCCATTTTACGGTCAACATAATCGGCCATGCGGACTGAATTTTTGTTTCCAAAAATTAATCAGCTAAACATCGCCAACATTTGGTTCCAACAAGACGGCGCAACTTGCCATACAGCGCGCTTAACAATAGATTTATTGCAAAATCAATTTGGTGACAATTTGAAATTATCTACCAGAATATAATAAAAAAATTTCATTCCAACAATATTTCTGTCTTGTATTATAATTTTAAGTTCTCATGCATCTAAAAAAACACCATAGATGAACCAAACTGCTAAACGTAAATATATGTACACAATTTTAGGTGATAGTTTGTTTTTTAATTTAAGGTTAATTACAATATTTAATTTATTAAATATTTCAAGTAAGTAAGTTGTTATTAAGTAAAAACATTTTTCTGTTCCTAGTAGTTCCCTTACAAATGTCCTCAAATCTCTCAATTGAATAAGTACGCAATAACTTTAGAATACATCGAACTGGGGACCACAGAATTTTACACTATGAGACCAAAGTACGACTGAAATTCATCACGCAGAAATATCCTACAAATTTGGTTTTAATCAATTTTTTCCAAGATTTATATACTGTACATATTTTCATTCAGCACTATTAAGCACAATGGACGAACACTAACGCCTAAGTGAAGAAGGATGATAGCATTACCACCCCATATACCATACCATACCATCATAGAAAACGGCCGACTTTCTAATTCGACTATACGATTCACATTCGATTCACATTCGATTCCCATTCTCGGTAAATGCGATCCATAAAAACGTTTACGAGCGATTTGTCGATCCTGTAACACGTAATCTCAATAGAAGAATGCGTTTTTTTCTCCCTTTTTCCTAATCTTTCTTTGAACAATATCCATTCGCAAAAAAATCCTTTTTCAAAAAACTCGTTCTCAATAACCCTTTCGTGCCCATTCTTCTCTTCCCACCAGGGTTGGACTATAGGCTAACAACGTATCTCCGGAAAAAAATTCCTTAAGAATTTTTGAGAGACAAATTCAAAAGGGACGACCGCAATGTCCCAACTCTAATCGCAGAAATATTACCGAAGCGGCTAAGGCCCGATTTGTTCCGTCACGACGTAGAATAAGAACTACCATACAGAAGTTCTTGAAAAATTCGGCAGTTCGATTGATTTAGTGTCAGGGGTTTTAACGAGTGCATGCCGATAGAAATCATTTTCTAACTTTACCATGTAAAACATTTTATTGACATATTTGCATAATTATAAATAAACAAGCAGGTAAATTGCGTGCTAAGTGAAAATTCACTTTGTTGTGTTCAAACAGAAGTTGCAAGTCCTTTGGTCTAAACTTGAAAGTAAACTTGTTGTGCTCTAAAATATTACGTCAAGTTCGTGTGAGCGAACTTTAAATTTTTATGCAAATACATTGAAAAATCTTTTAGAAGCGTTTTTTTTCCATCTCGCACACAAATTTGCACTAAAAAATTGTTTTCACCACTTTCACCTGATTATAATTAAACATTGTGGTCATAAGTAAATAAATAATAATGAAGGCAAACAGAGATATCGAACTCCTTAACGCAGGACAAAATTAGGTATAAGTAACCAACTCATTCATAGACTTACACGTCCGGTGCAATTGTAATTGGAATAATTGGTGTGCCGTTGCTTGGGGAATGATATTCCGGTACGACTCCGATCGATTTACGCTGTCGGTAGCAACAAAAGCAACAATAAAACTGAAAAAACTGCGGTAACTTTTCAACTGCACCGACACTTTCGTCCACAACGAAATTCCGAACTTTTTGCACTTGGTCACATGTCGCCGATGGCCAACAACATTTCCTATATTTTCTATCACGCTCAATGTTGGCCGACATTTTGTTTTTTCAGTTAAAAATTTACGAAGAAACTATTTTAAAATAGTTTTTAACTTTAAAGGAGTTGGCCAAAATGAAAACTTATCGTGACTTTTCAAAACTGGACTCTCGAACCAACATTACCACCATCACAGACTGGACATCTTAAAGGAACTGAACGGTTTACGTGACCCGTCTTTACTGCCGACTGGTCATATCGGTCTTAGCACGAAATAGAGCTAGCGAGTGGTCAGCACGAATGTCCTTCTTACATTTGCTAGCCTCCCAGTGACCACATGCCCGTCTTTTACTTAATGGAGGTGACCAAACGGGAGCCAGTGGATACCAACGTTTTAGGGTTGGGAGTAGTAGTCATTAGTGTACCCGAGTATTGTACAGTGCGGACGATGGTATTTCACCTGAAGGGTACCGGAATACTTAGTGAGCGTTTATAGCACGCAGTTCTGGATGGCCACGATGTTTAAGTCCTTTCATACTACCTTCTAATAATTACGCCAACCTTTTGACTTCCAGACCTTAGTGTAGGTTTCGTTTTGTTTATGTGACGGAAAGGCAAAAAGCCACCCAAAAATGATTTTTAGGGGGTTCTTTTACTTTTTTACAAATTGGGTCGATGTTAAACGTTATTTTCTCAGAAAATTTTAGGTCAGTCATGTATGATGGAATTCGAGATTTTTAACATGCACACGAAAGAAAAATAAATTGACCTATTTAAATCTTTGTTTGTTGTCCCTGCTTAATCATGTAGTATACATCGAGTTTCCCCAAGATCTATCTCGTATTCTATCTTATAATTTTTGTATGTGTCGCTAATGATAATAGTTGATAACTATCTATTAACAGTTGCTCAATAATCCACCCACAAATTGCATGCTATCAGAGTTCAATGGAACCAATTTTTTTTTGAATTATAGATAGTATGACGGGTCTGTGTACATTGTCAAGGTCAAAATTATATTCTTACAATAAAAATTAATGGAGCTAACACCGATAACATGTTTGCCTTTATTAAAGGTAAGAAAGAGTACAACTATTTTTGGTAAAAAAATCCAGAGTCACAAAATTATGGTCACCATATCGCCATCTCGAATTAGTTAGATTTTACCCGTTTCATTATTCACGTAAGAATATGAGTACATTAAATTGCTATCATGGAAAAAATCGAAAGTGGCAAACCGTCGGTTTTTGTCTGACTGGGATGAGTTAGGTTAGGCACATGTAAATGATGTATTAGAGGTAATATTTATAAAATTAACATTTTTTCTGACTAGCGACTGAGACTGGTTATATACAGGCAGTGGCGGTCATAGAGGAGGGCCATGGCCCCCTCCCCCCTTCCTAAAAAATTGGTCAACCAACGTTGATTTATTTTATCTCATCTGTTTAAAAGAAAAATTATATTAGACTATTAGATACACTTCTTAAAGTATACTCGTATTGTGTCCACTATGTAAGTAAATTTGATTTCCCTAATGTCTTTCTTTAATCCTTCTTTTGTCTCCTAATAGAAAATAGGACTACTAATTTAAAATATTTCAATGCAAAAATAATTAAATTTCGAATATAAATATATAAGGTGGGCCATCTAGTGGTCAATCATAGGTTATTTTGACACTGAAAGCTGTTTCCCGCTCGAAATCTTGACAGAAAGTCAGTATCATACCTCCGCGGAACGAAATGAGTCGCTTTACGCTTGAACAACGTTGGGAAATATTGAAAACTTATTTCAAAGTGAGTGCTGTTTAGCCCAAACAGTGCGTTTTTTAAAAGAAGTTTTGGCCGAAATGAAGCAGCCACCGCGCCTGCTGTACGCAAGTTTGTGTAAAAAGTTCATGAGACTGGTATGCTAGTGGACAACACTCATGTCCCCCGTCGTCGTACGGTGCGCACAGACGAGAATGTGGCTGCTGTAGTCGAGAGTGTGAGACTCACTCCACGAACATCAACTCGCCGTCGATCTCAACAGCTCAACATTTCACGCACTAACCTGAGGAGAATTCTGCACAAAGATCTTGGATTATTCGCTTACAAGGTCCAATTGAAGGCGGACGACCATCCGCTTCGTTATTGCTTCGCAATTTGGGCCTTAGTGCAGCTTGAATTGGACAACGATTTTGGGCGAAAAATCATCTTTTCTGACGAGGCGCATTTTCATCTCGGCGGCTACGTTAACAAACAAAATTGCCGCATCTGGGGCTCGGAAAACCCGCACGTTATTGTCGAGAAGCCAATGCGTCCACAGAAAGTGACAGTTTGGTGCGGATTGTGGAGTGGTGGCATCATTGGACCACTTTTCTTCGAAATTAAGGCTGGGAACAACGTTTCGGTCAACGGTGAACGTTACAGAGCCATGTTATTCGACTTTTTTTTTACTAAAATTGAAGACATGGATTTGGACGACCTCTCGTTCATGCAGGATGGCGAGCCATGCCACACAGCCCATGCCACAATCGATCTTTTACGCACCAAATTCCCAAATCGTGTTATAAGCCGTCTTGGCGATGTCAGTTGGCCGCCTCGGAGCTGCGATTTGACCCCATTGGATTTTTTTTTGTGGGGAACCGTGAAGGACGGATGTTATGCCAACAATCCAGAAACGATTCAAGCACTTAAGGCCAATATCATCCAAGCAATCCGTGAGCTACAGCCCGAAACCATCAACAAGGTCTTGGAAAATTGGGGTGACAGAATGCGCTACTGCGCAGCCAGCTGAGGCAGCCACTTGAACAAAGTTGTGTTCCAGCATTAATGGGAATGTTTACTCTTACTAATAAAGCCATAATACATGGAAAAAACTTTAATTTTGTTCATTTTATTGCATTTTTAAAAAGAAACTTGTATTTGGCCCACCCTGTACTTCAATCAATTTGATTTAACAAAACGAACACTTCTGATAAGGAGGTATGTAAGTGCCCAATATTGAACTTAAGGTATTTAAGATTTGGATAGAGTACGAACACGATCCTATTGGAACGGCAACATTGAACACAGGTAGCACCTTTCTTTTCACAAAAACTAGTTCTGGAGTAGATTTCAAATTTATTCATATGCATGGGTAATATATATAATATAATAGTTTTGTAGAAATCACTAAATTTCTGCAAATCCAGTTTGAAATCTTGTGTTGTAACTTAGCTATGAGATAATTAAGAGTATTTTCATTTTCATAATCCGTGAAAATTTATGAAGTTTCACTGTCCATTTTTTTTGGCATTTTGGAAATATGAAATCTTTTAAACTTCATTACATACCTAGTTCAAGTCTTAATTTTCTAGCAGACATAGGAAAAACACCACCCAACCGCCTACCACACTACCACACTACCACATTAAAAATTAATTTTTAGAACGTGCCACTGTTAAAAGTCCACGTAAACTCTAACTAAGTATGCGTTAATCATGATTAGCTGTTCATGGGACATAAGAATCGGAGCCTTTGCCTTGTCCTAACCCTCACTCCTTACACCCTATATTATCACACAATTTTTCCACTTGTAGAGGTCTTACCTACACTCTACCTACCTTAAATAGCACTTGCGATATGAACCATGATTTTTTTTAAAAAAAACCTTATTCCTTCTATGCTCCACTTGGTCCTGAACAATTTAATATTCAGCGAACTCCTTTTTCTTTATACACAAACTATATTTCATCTTTCTGTCATAATTATTTTGTTACACTGCAACTAACCCACAAAAAATTCATTTTCGATATATTTTCTTAGTATACGTATACGTGGTTGTTTGAAGGTATATATACACCTACAAACAATCACGAAGTTTCAACTTTGCGGTATAAATCGTTCAGGAGATATGGATCTTAGAATGTTTTGATTTCAACTTTCGAGCTCTTCAGACGATTCAGTATCTCCACCCATTTTGATTATTTTTTACAAATGGCTCCAATATCATAGTACTAAGTTTAATCTTCATACAGTAAGCTACTCTCCACCTCACCTATCAAATAGAATTGGCCAGTTAAAAGAGTTCACCCAGTCTATGCACTAAAAACTTTTTGAACTTAATAGCTACGACCCTTCAAACGATTTGTTTTTTTGCTGCAACGTGAAAAAATGTTAGAGTAGCTATTTTTTTTTTAAATATTAATCACTGTACCTTTTTATATTAAAGTAATGAAGTAAATTTGACCCCCAGGTCTATCACTCAAATATCAACCAAATCTCAGCACGCTAAACATGTTCTGAACATTTCAAACTCAAAAGGGTCTTCTTAGACAATAAATTTAAAAGTATGTATGTATGTATTTTTTCCCCTATCGTTTATTTAGCTTTAAGCTGTAATTTTTATTTGTTTGTACGATTTATTTAATTTAAGCATAGACAATATATAATCACGCTTATTCTTGAAAACGGGGGACTATGCGGTTCACATTCGATTCCCATTCATGGCACATGCAATTATTGAAAACGTTCGGAAACTGCTTTATCGATATACTTTTAAACCGTCTTTTCCGGGTATTTGTAACCATATTTTAAGGCAGAAAAATGTCCAAAATTATAATACTGTAAATGTGAGAGATGGACCATCTCAAATTTCTCTTTATTAAATGCCAATTACTTTCTGAAAAAAGTTTAAAAATACGACTATTTCATTGCGGATTTGAACTGTCAAATTTTCGAGAAAGTGAATCGTTCACACGTTTTCAATAATTTAAAATTGGGTGAATCGAAGTTCACTGTCACGCCAGCGGGTTCCAGAATAAAGAGCAGTACAGAATGAACGCAATCGCAGTCGGATTAGAGTGTCAAAAAAACGGAGGGGAAAAAACGAGTTTCAAATGGATGTGATTGTACGAGTATGTAGCTAAACTGAATGAACGCTATGGGTCGCAGAGACTCGCAAGTAAGTTCGTAATATTTAAAATGAACGCATCGAAATGTCAAATATGACATTACCATAAAGAGTCGTACAGAATGAACGCAATCGCAGTCGGATTGGAATGTCAAAATGTCGCAACGAGATGCAATGAAACGCTGTAAACCGCAAGTAAACGATGCATGAACACAATGACCGGATTGAATTCGCAGTTCTATCAGTGTCAATAATCAAAGCGAAATTGATATGGACGCAAAAATCGGTGAATTATTTTTAATGCTCATCGAAATCTCTTTCATTTTCCATTTTATTATTTTCTTCTTTAAATAATATAGTGCGTTTTAGGTTATGATATTGTCATATTTGACATTTCGATGCGTTCACTTGCGATCATTTTAAATATTATGAACTTACTTGCGACTCTGCGACCCATAGCGTTCATTCTGTTTAGCTACATACAATCACATGCATTTGAAACTCGTTTGACACTCCAATCCGACTGCGATAGCGTTTATTCTGTACGGCTCTTAACGCTAGTACTGAGGGTTACAAGGAGTTAGAAACGTCTTATGTCACCCGAAGCATCATGTGGTCAGTATTTTTGAATACATTGCGTGTGAGAGTAAAGTTTTGTAGGAATTCTTCAGTTGCAGCTTTAAAATCATACATCAAATAAAATTGTCAAGCTTCAATCTCATGTCAACTCTGAATATGACTCTTGGGTAACTCTATCCGTTCCTAAATATCAGAGTAGAGTTTACTCTCATTTGAATGTGTTAGTTAACTCTGACGGTAACCCTAACTCTACTCGCGTTAATTTCCGAACGCATCCCTGATGATACCCATTCTAGAAATTTGTATTCATTTTTGAAACTTAACTGGCAAACGTTTGCCACTACAATAGAACTATCACACTTTCAATAAAACTAATTCTAATCATTATGATACTAAATGTGCACCGGACTCCCTGGGATTTATAAATTTTTTAGTGAAAACAAGCAGCCGATCAATAGATCTGGACTTAGGTAGTTTGCCTTTAATAAACAGTGTTAATAACTTTTATTACTATTGGCTGTGACACGATCTACAAGAACAACAATGTCGCCTACAACAAATTAACTACTTAAATCCTTCAGTAGTGACTTTCACTAACATGTTACACTTTTATTAAAATTAAATTTATATTAATATTATGAAACAACTGCAAAATTCATATAAACAAATTATATGTTGAATGGGAATTGAACCCACGAGACCACCGGAACAATGTTTTCAAGAACTGGTATACCACTGAAACCGGACTCAAGTTAAATTTTTAGATCAATTCAAAAAAGTTTCTGACAATGACACATTAGTAAACTGATAATTTGGCATGGTCAGGTGCTAAATCTAAGCCACTGTAAAGATTTCAAATCTTATCAAGCAGACCAACGATAAAATAAGCTTAATGTAGAATAATGTTCACTACACATATAGTTGCTCTTGTTTGTATGGTGCATTTTTTTCAAAGATACCCTTCTAGATTTGTTCTAATTAGTGCAAAAAAAATATGTTTTAACTTTTATCCTGTTCAGATAAAGGGAGCACGTGCCTCATGGACGTTAAAAAAATAAATATTCTATAAAATGCCGAAAAATTTGTCCCGATATATTGATAAACAGCTTGTATAATATTATTCTGTGGGTGACTGTGACTCTAAATGTATTGGTTATGTTCCATTGAAAATACCATCCAGTGGCCATAATCAGCAATTGAAGTAAACAAATATGTTCAAAAAATTATTAATCAAGAACGAAAGAAGAATATGAGGACCTTTCTCGTCCTTGATGAATCACTGGAAAACATATATTTTTTACGACGACTATAATTTAGTACCGTTTACTGTTATCAAAATTTGCTCAAAAAACAATTTTATAAGAAGATCATTTTGGCCACTAGACGGCATTGCATACCATCGGCAATGCCTATACATTTTGAATCACAAAACATCTACAGAATTGTTATTATTATTATTTTCCATGACGCTAGCCTATGAATATACTAGCGCATATATTTCAGTGCCAGGTCTTCCATAGCCATATGCCACTTATTGAACGTCATCTACAGAATTAATTATATACGCTGTTTGTCAAAATCTCGGGACTCCCTTTTCGAAATCTTTCTGGGGGAGCCGCGAAAGAAATTCCTATTTTTAAGTTAATTTTAAATCATTCAAGTAATTATTAGTAAATTTCAATGTCCTATATTTAAAAGTTTCTGGGCAACGAAGACTGGTGGGTTTATTCACTTGCCAAACTTTGTCCAATAGACTGTAATGGTAAGGGGCATAAAGAAATATATTTAAATTGTTAAGGGAGTATTACACTGTATCCATGCTTTAAAATATTTGACTAAACAAATTTGATCAAAAGTTAAGTTAAATTTTTTTCGTCAAAATAGACCTTGTTTAGTGCAAATGAAATAATATGGCAAATACAAATTTGACGATAACACTTTCTGACTGCATGTGCAAGCGAGAACAGTCATATATTTGACATATACAGCTTGACATCTTGTTTATTGCATGAAAACCTTGCCCATTATAAATTCATTAATTACCTTTGCATGATGAACTTTTCGACGTTCATGAAACGT
Organism: Beris morrisii; assembly: GCA_951812415.1. Taxonomy (NCBI): domain Eukaryota; kingdom Metazoa; phylum Arthropoda; class Insecta; order Diptera; family Stratiomyidae; genus Beris; species Beris morrisii. The sequence goes on from OX638311.1 coordinate 27,355,932, forward strand.
TTCGGATTCGGAATTGCTGTGGTTGCTGTTTCGTAGGCTGATTGACTCGTTGGACGTGATTCATCAAATTTACTTTCAGAGAAAGGTTCTAAAAAAGATAAATTTTTTCTATGTAACAATTTTGTTTTTAAATTGATAATTCATTTGTTACCTTGAGCATAGTTGCCTTTTGATATTTTCCGTTGAACGCCTGAATAATTGACTTTTGGATATGAGGAATTTACGCGATATAGTGAAAAATTCTGTTCGTATGGATTACGAAAAGATTGTCGATCAACGTAAACTCCTGTCACATCGAAACGTTCCATTGCTGGAAATCTAAAATGTGGAAAATAATTTATAAAATATTTAAGTAAAATCATAAAAGTGGAAAGAATATATGCGTCCTTTCTATTTTCTTATGAATTTTGTTGACACGTCTAGTATTCAGCTAGTTTTATTTATTTATATTTATTTAATAGAGTTCTAAGATTGTTTTACTGTATTTTTTTTAGAAGTAGAATGTTCAGTTATTAATCATTTTATTCAGACAATTTAATGTGATAAAATTCTTTAGTTTCATAAATAAATCGTGGTACGAGAGATGTGGATAGTTCGGTAGGTTTGAAATATTTTGAATATACATATATCAAGAACGGTTCATGGTAAAAAGTTAAAATATGGGACTTATGTGTAATTGAGTATTTTGGAAGAAAAACGTTTGAAAGAAAAAAGGGTTTGTGTGATAAGACCCTTGAAACGCTTTTGTGTACAGTGTAAGCTTTTTCTTAAGTAAAACATTCAAAATGCGAAGAGCCCGTTCTCCTAATGACTTCCAGAAAAGAAATGCCCGATTGCTTGCTATTCTTTGGATATATCATTTTGACGTTGTTGTCGGGAAAAATTTCAGGACTGTGTAATCCAATTAAACATGGGTCTGTCACGTCTTGTGGAACGCATTTTTTTTTCTTAGTTACACTTTATTAAAAAAAGGATTCCTTAATTTCTAAAATGATTTATATTAAAGGTATATAGCTTAAGCTAGAGTAAAGAATTTGCTTTCGTATTAAAGGTAACAAAGTGGACGTTTGTAATATTAAGGAGAAACGTGCTTTTCAGTAAAATTATGGTTAAAAACTATTTTTCTCTGTAATGTTACAAGAATGGATTTAAATGAACCATTCCATTACAAAAAACAGACAAAATGTAACAATTGCGGAGTATAATTTGGAGAGTGTGGACAACTTCATATATCTTGGGGCTAATCTAGCAAAAGACGGCAACGAAACGGACGAAATCAAACGACGGATCATGCTAGTAAATAAAACGTATTATTCGGTACTTCCAATAATGAAATCCAAGAAAGTGCACAGGAACAATAAGCTGCGAATATATAAAACTATTATATGACATGTGCACTGTTATGGCAGCGAAACGGGGTAGAACCTCCCATTTGAGCGTTGCCAAATAGGTTTTGACCGGTTTTGCAACATGTGGCCGAGCGTTGTCATGCTACAAAATTTCTTTTTCGTGTCTCTCCTCGTATTGCGGCCGTTTTTCCTTCAATGCTCGGCTCAAAGGCATCATTTGTAGTCGATAGTGATCTCCCGTGATGATTTCGTTGGGTTTGAGGAGCTCATAATACACTACACCTAGCTGATCCCACCAAATACAGGGCATGAGTTTGGAACCATGGATATTCGACTTTGCCGTCGATGTTGATGCATGGCTTACCCCACGATTAGTTGTAACTGTGGACATTAACGCGAACTTCCGAAAAAGCAGTTAACCTTTTCGAAAGAAAGGCCACCCAAAAAAATTTTGGGACCTGTGAAGGAAGGAACGGACTGGCGAATAAGATACAACTAAGAGTTCTATCAGCTCCTCAAGGAACCAGAAGCTTCAACGTTCATCAAACTACGTAAACTGCAGTGGGCTGGCCATGTAGAGCGGATGGAAGACAGAAGAATCCCCAAGCGTGCTCTTAAAGGTAAAGCGAGTGGTAACAGGCCAGTAGGCAAACCACGCAAGCGATGGGAAGAATCTGTTGATGAAGACAGCTAAGCCATCTTAAAAAACATACTGCAGTCACGATCGGCTGCAAGCCAATCGTATAATACTCTAGATGAATACTGAACTCCGATTTATATTGTAGTTGGGGATAAAGTAGAATTACGTGTGTGCATGTTGTTTAATCCTTTATTAAGGACTGCCATTAGATTGCTACTCAAACCTAAAAGACAATATTCAGTGTTTAATTTCATATCTTAAACTGGGTAAGTCATCGAACAAAAATGTCCTTTTTGAAGGACTTTCACATGGGAGGTGCAGGAAGGACTCACTCGATTTCTTACATATTTATCCTTTTCCTTGGAATTAGTTAAAAATGAACGTGTACAAAATTTCAAAATCGTAGCTTAAAGCGTTCAAAAGTTATCGAAAATATTGTTGAACACGTGCCTTAGGGACATTTTGTATGGCAGCTACCAGAAGGAGTAAAAGGATTTCGCTGATTAGTAAACTCGAACTTTGTTTTTACTCAAAACTAATTTGTACAAAATTTCCAATTCATAGCTAAAAGATTACTTGAGTTATAGTAAGTTCCGTAAATTAAGTGAATGCATTTTTACAGGATATTTGTATGGCAGCTACACGAAGGACTAATAGGATTTTCTTCATAATAATACATTTAGCTCCAACTATTGGAAAAATAACACATACAAAATTTGAAAGACGTAGCTTAAACCCTTCTGAAGTTATCGGCCAATATTCTTGAACACGTATTTTAAGGACATTTTGTATGGCAGCTACCAGAAGGAGTAAAAGGATTTCGCTGACAAGTAAACTCAAGCTTTGTTTTTACTAAAAACTGATTTGTACAAAATTCCGAATTCGTAGCTAAAAGATTACTTGAGTTATAGTGAGTTTTGTAAATTAAGTGAATACATTTTGACAGGATATTTGTATGGCAGCTACACGAAGGACTAACAGGATTTTCTTGATATTCATACATTTAGCTCCAACTATTAAAAAAGTAACATATACAAAATTTCAAAGTCGTAGCTTTAGGTGTTCCGAAGTTATTGGTAAATATTCTTAAACACGTGTTTTAAGGACATTTTGTATGGCAGCTACTCGAAGGAGTAGGACGATTTTGCCCGTTAACGAACTTAGACTTACAAATTCAACCAAACATCCAGATTCAAAATTTCAAGATCCTAGGTGAAGGCGTTCGTGAGTTATCGTGCTAACGGACAGACGGACGGACGGACGGACGGACGTCAAGCGGATTTGAGGTTTTTGGGCACAAATAAACAAAAAATAATATATAACTTTTTTTCGTCCGAGGCTTGGTTCTATGCGTTACAAACTTTTCGGCTGGATTAAACTTATAATACTCTATATGATTTCATCTAGAGTATAATTAGCAGCTGGAGGACGCGGTCTTTGGATCGAGACGATTGGAGACGACGACTTCAGGAGGCCAGGGCCCGACTTGGGCTGTCGCGCCATTGATGATGATGATTACAAAAAATAGTATTTTTAATTTGGAAAAATTTGACTCAGTTTTAAGAGCTGTATATCAATCATATGTGCCCTTTCAAACTTAACATCAATACACCTTTTATATTGACTTCTATTCAACTTCCAATTTCACTCCAGCAAGTTCGTACTATTAACACTATAAAAGGGGGTTAAAAAATTGTACATTTCTCATACATTATGTTTAATGTTTTGGAGACTCGGCTGCTGCCCGGCCGGCTTACTTTTGGGATTAAACATAGATTTAAAAAAATTAAGTATACGAATTATCATCAAAATTCAAGAATGCCTTCCCATTTGTTTTTGTCAGTTTTTTTTTTGGAAATTAAGGTGCAGTTATAGTGACCGCGACGCGCGCGTTAATCGAAACGACGCGATAACAGCTGATTAGAATGCATGTTAGTGTGTGCATCCAGTTACAGAGATATCACATTGCTCTAATCGCGTCGCTTTGATAGTCTAATTTCATCGCGCGTGTATCGCGCCGTTCACTATAAAAGGTGTTGCAAAATGTCGAGCGCGATGCAATTGGGTTATCGCATCGCTCTCACTGCAATTCCACCTTTAGTTCCTGTGCGGTTTTAGAATCGCAAAAAATACGAAATACAGAAATTACTGTTTAGATCCTGGATGAAATAAATTGAATTTAGTCAGAAAATGGTTGTGAAATTCAGGCATTAATTTCTGTGGACATGATGATGAAAATTTTGATAGGTCCCACATGGGGTCACAGATGAGTAGAATAAATAGAGAGGCCCTGTGTTGTGGAATCGAAAATTGGGCTGTGGATTAAAGTACTAAAGCCGAGGCTTCTACACCCTGTCCTAAAAAAATTAATGTACTTAATTATATTTTTCTATACCTTGAAGTAACGGGCAATTTCGAATTTTTTCCTCCACTGCTATCCGAATTCGAACTCTTTCCATCGTTGAGTAAATCCAAATGAGACCGTGACGCTATTCGTTTGCCGTAAATTCCAAAAATGTCACCTGTTGATTAAAACGATTGAATGTTGCTAGGTGAATCGTTCAACTGTTTACTAATGTTCTTTACTAAGAACATGAAAAATACTTAGCTCACCTCCTACGCTACCGCCATTAGTTATTTTCACCGAATCGTGCTGCAATGAATTTCCGGTTGCCAGGGAAAATTGCAAATTCGTTCTGCTGTCATCCTGCAATCAAATCAAAAGAAAATCAATTCGTTGATAAATTTAATTTGCACTTAAAATTATTTTACTCTAGATTAGAATGGAAATTGTTCACACCACCACCCACTTAAGAAGATTAAGTATTTTGTTATTGGAAAAAAATGAAGTAAAATCAATAGGCCGTCCATTGCTTGACCCCATTGTACGCCCCATTAGACAAGTCTGTCTGCCAAGCCAATCGTTCGATCGTAAATTTTAATTAAGTTCTTACTACTTTTATTGAGGTCTAGGACAATTTTATCTGCATTGGTAAATGAGGAGGAAAACTAGGACATCGTGGTAGCTCTTACATATTCAAATTTTACAGGAATTACACCAATGATTCGACAGAATATTAAATCCGCCATTTAGTTATGAAACTTAAATAACAACTGGAGTATATCAACTATTATTAATAACAAAGTTTAGAACATTTTGTTGTAACTTTTCACTATGAAGGGCTGATGTCGACTAATCTACTAGACAAAGCCCAGGATTGAGAATGTCCTGCATGTGAATTAAGTGCACGACAGTTTGAAGTCTGTCTATGGCGGAGCGTGGAGTATTGAAATCAATATCCGTTTCGTGCAATGGCCATAGTGTGTACAAAGGTTGCTCCAGAAAGGATATCTGGGGGTTTCGAATGCGAATGAAATGAATTTCTGGGGCGAATTTAGATAATTTATGCCCCAGGGAACGTACATACCTCTCTTTTAGATGGTGCACATGTGTATCGTATAGGTTATTAGTTATGATTTGAAAACAGTACAGTCATTTGAGTCATTAGGACGAAATAAAAAAAAAATGGAACATATGGTGGAAATGCATATGCAGGGTGTGTAAATCGAAGGTATAGTAGGTTTTACTTTATTATTCCAATAATCTGATTAACCTGAAATGTAAAAAAATGTCCTACTTCAGTATTTTGTATATCTACGTCTCAGAGCTAATAGACCCTTAAAATGCACGTTTCAATGTTTTGATCATCAGTTTTTCTTAGTACGTGGTGTGCATTTATTGGCACGAATTTCGTCATATCTCTATGGTCTTCTGAAATGTTGAATTGATTTCACTTCTACGGGCTCTTCAGATAAATACCTAGAAACTGATTTCAGGATTTTTTAAATTCCATCCTTAAGCGAGTGTAAAGGGATTGCATACATTTTCAAGAATTCCGTCATATCCCTTAGGTGTGCTTAGATATCGAAAAAGTTTTTACTTACAGAAACTTTTTACATAATCGCCAAAAAACTGTTTACAAGACTTTGTGCTTTTCAACCCCTAAGAAGGTGTAAAGAGATGTACATGTTTTCATGAAATCCGTCATATCACTCAGATTTCATGACATATCGCATTACTTTTAACTTACTCGGAATATTTATTTTATCACCTTAAAATTGGGATACAACGGGGTTGCATACAATTTTCGCCATATATCTTTGGTCTGATGAGATATTAAATTGGATTTTACTTCTACAGATTTTTTATGTATTCGCTTAAGAACTGAGTTCACGATTTTCCGAAATTCAACCCTCAAGGAGTTGCATACGTCTTCACAAATTTTACAATATCTCTAAGGTCTAATGGGGTATTAAATTGGTGTAATCTTTTGCACGCTTTCTATGAAATGGTCTAAAGACTCATTTCAGAATTTTTAGATTTTCAGCCCCTAAATGAGTGTGAAGGGGGTGCATGGATTGGTTGCAAGCCAATCGTATGATACTTTAAATGAAATACTGAACTCTGATTTATATTGTATTTAGGGTTAGAATAATAGTTTGTTTTGTATTAAGAACCCTCATTTGGTTGCTACTTGAAAGTAAAAAACAATTAATTGTATATAAGTGTTCAATTTCATATCTGTAACTTGGTAAATCACCTCTTTCAAGGGCGTTCGCATGGGAGGAGCAGAAAGGACTACTTATGCTTTTACCTGGAACCATTTAAAAATGAATGCGTACAAAATCTTAAATTTCTAGCCTGAAACGTTCAAAAGTTATCGGAAAATATTCTTGAATACTTGTCTTAAGGACTTTTTTGTATGGGAGCTACCCGAAGGATTAGAAGAATTTCTGTGACAAGAATACTGGAACTTTGTTTTCACTCAAAACTAATTTGTAGAAAATTTGGACATCGTGGCTAAACGATTTCTTGAATTATAGTGAGTTTATAGGCCGTGGGTAACTGCACCCAGTCTTATATACCGTACCCAAATAAAGGTAGCAATTAAGTCGAAACTCATTAATATATAATTGCTTTCCTCGATAATTAAAATAATTGTACTAGGAAATAGAAACATTTGAGTTAGTAACAGAAATTTTAACAGTTTTGCTTAACGAGGGTCACTTTACCTCATATTAAATTTTTAACTATTACGAGCATTCGCCTATTATCTGCAAAATGGCAACACCTAAGTTATAAAAATGCATACAGCTTTTGTAGGTAATAATATGGTATATACAAAAACGAAATTAAGATGATATTTTAATAATGGGGTTTTCTGAGAAACATCACATTAATCAAATTATTTTTAAAGACACGACAGCAACAATTTGTATTTTGAAGTAACTTTCTCAAGCTCGGGTACAGCTACAATATTGAAGCTTACATCAAATTAAAGGTAATTTGATACCCTAAAAAACCAGCTAGAATATGTTGAATTGTAATTATTAAGATGCTTATACACGAGCAATTTTTCAAGCAATTAATTGTCCGACGACTATTGCAAAAACTAGTAGAGCGATTAATGGAGCAATACAGGGCAATATCATGCTAGTTGTGGCAATCGGCAATGTGGCAATGTTTTCACAGATTGCTGATATTGCTCGCACTATAGTTGCTGTATTTCCACTAATTTTGAAAATTCCGAGCAATTGTCCTCGTACGGTGATTTAATTGTCAAGTTTTATGTTGTTTATGTTTGTATTTAGTCAAGTTTCGTGTTAGAAATGGCTTGGAGCAACGAAAAAATAATAACTTTTATTGACGCTGTTCGTTGTCGGAATTGTTTGTGGAATTCAAACATTTCCGACTATAAAAATCGGAACTTGAAAAAAGACAGTTGAAGTGTGATTGGGGTCGACTTCCACATAAGTGCTTATTTAAAATTTAAAAATCTGAGAACCTATTTCAAAAATGAGAGCAGGAAGGAGAAAAAAAAATCAAAAAAGTGGAAGTGGTGCTTCTCAAGACAGGGTATGATTTGCTTTTAAAAGCATGAAATTCCTGATTATATTATTTATAAAATTACCAGTAGAGTCTACTGAATGTAAAATTTTTGAGGGGGGAGGTGAAGCGTGTAAGTGAGGGGACAATAATTTTTCAAAAAATTAAATTATTATATCTTAAGAACCGTATCAGATATGATCTTGAGAATTTTACAGGAGTTAGGACCAGTAGACCTCGAGTGGAGAAAAAAATTGTGGGAGTTGTGAAGATGGTGGAAGGGGGTGGAAATGAAAAAAAATCGGACTTTAATTTCTAGAAAGCCGCAAAGGTTATAAAGCTAAAAATTGAAAGCTCTATAGAGCTACTATGGAGACATCCCAGAAAAGTAAATCTTTTATAGGAATAGCAAGATACGGGATTGGGGGGTGGTTTTTCATATCTCAGAAACTGCTTATGCTAAAAAGTTGAAACTTAGTACCTATATGTAGATGTGCTTCTAGAGTAATTAAAATTAAAAAAAAAATCGGCCAACAGTCTGGGTGCAACTTTATTATTATTTTTTGGGAAGTCCGAAACGTGTTTAATGCTGAGATGCGGTGTAGGTGACTATGGGACTGACAACCTAGGGGATAACCAGGCGGCTAGTAATTTACACCGCATCTCAGCATTAAACACGTTTCGGACTTCAACCCATAAAATAGTAAATTTCCGCCCAGACTGTTGGCCGATTTTTTTTTTACTTTTTTTATAATGAATAATAACTAATGCACACGCAGCTGCTAAAATTTCGTCTTCAGTCATATCTGATTTATTGCATGCACTAAATTGTCCGTGTATGATCTCATTGCCAAATTGCTCAGCTCCATATCGCTAGTCACTGCTAAGCAATGAGTTAACCACCAATTGATCCATATCGCCAATTGCTAATGTTGCTGAATGTTGCTGTATGTTTTCGTGACGTTAAAATTGTCTGGAAGTGCTGCACATTGAGCAATATTAATCGCTCGTGTAAGAGCACCTTTAGTTTTGAATATCTTCGAAACATAATATAACATTTCATGTGAGTGAGGGTACAATCTTTATCACCCTCCATCTCCGTGAATATTGAAAATGGTCCCACTGTCAAAAATTCTATTTTATATGAAGTTCAAACAATGAAATAGTAATATGGTCTGCGTAGACAATGCAGAAGACAATTATTAACATCAATAATAATTATAATACAATTATGTTAACTGCGCTCTTTGTTTGTTTACGGTTTCACTACCTAGTTTTCGAACTTCCACATGTATATTTATTTTTGAATAGAAAATTAGTTCGAGAAAGTATATCAATTATAAGGAAATCAAATCAATTGAAGATACTTAATGGGTACAACTTGAGAGTATAATAACGAACTTAGACTCGTGGGAAACATAACGACCAGGATATCCGTTGTACGAATTAAAGGCATTTAAGGTATTTATCGAAATTTTCACGACAATATAATTTGGAGGTCAGAAGCCTATCAACCTTGGTGACAACTCAAAAAAAAACTCAAGTCAATCCATTAACTTTCCCATTCATTATGGGTACAATTGTTCGACAATTACTCACCGTGTCGTCGGAATTTCCTTGAAAACTGCTGCTACTACTGATAAAATCGTCCACTGGCTTTCCACCTACGCCCAACGCAAGGATTTCATGTGGAGCTTTCAATCGTTTCTCATTACACCTAAAATCAAATGAAAAAAAAAATCAAGGACGTGTTTTTCTTTTACAATCAGAAGCGACAAAAAAGTCCTTAAACGACATGAAAAAAATGTCCATGATAAGACGTTAGAACAAATCAACAAAAATGCTAATCGTGCGACTTATAAACTCTATTCGAAATTATAAAGGACGAAAGCAAATCGATTGAAAGTTTCGATTTTCTTGAAGGCTTATGCTTCCAGTTAAACTAGAAATCCACAGAATATCCTGAATCGCGGCGAAAATAAATAACGCATATATTTAAAATTGATTGCGTTTTATACTTGCAATTTCGGTGTCAATCATTTTGGCAGGTAATTTGAGGATTTCAAGTTGCATGAATGCGAATAGGATGTGCTGTGGAACATTCAAGCGTTGGATATTAAAAATTTCAACTGCTTCCGAATGTTTTTTTGCTACGTTCACAGTCTATAGAATTTCTCACCTGTCCTGTTGAATTCCAATCGGTTTCGAAGATCGCATAAATCTTTGTGATCTTCGTTTCAATGAGGTTGGCGATACCGATCCGATTCCCGACACTATCCACTCAACATCAGCGCCCATATTGGGATCTGGTAAAGGATCGTTGTACTGAGGGGATGGTACCCGAAGTGCATATTGGACAGAACCATCGATGCCAACGATCGGTAGCTGCTTCCTAGACAAACGTGCCTTAACAGCTGCACAAAGATCGTTTCCGTTTTCTCGCGATCCTGCTATCGTCTGAACACTTTCCATTACAGTTCGGGGGGATGTAACTTGTCCCAGAATAGCCAAGACATCTAAGGACGCTTGCCGAACACGCTTCTTACGATCCAAAGCTGCGTGAACGGTACGAGCTATACACGTTGCCGTATCGAAGCAAGTGCTTGGAAAGGTCATCAAAGCGTACATGACCATTTGAAGAGCATTTTCGCGAAACTGAAATACAAGAGTTGGTAAAATCGTCCATTGTATTGACAGCATAAGATTCGAATTTCCATACTCTAGAACTCCTAGCGTGAACGAAGTCATCGGAAAGAAGCTTCAAAACTATGAAGGATGGTGGTAGCCGCTGCATTAAGGCTTTCGATACTCGATTACTTCCGGATCCACCTTGCCGACATAAGCCTGTTATTATTTGAGTACTTCGATTTTCAAGATTATCTAAGGGTAGTCGCGATATTAAATTCATAACAATGCGTCGCTTGTCTTCGGCTACTTCGGGACTCTTTTCGGACGACAGTAACATCCGAAGAAATGAGTCCAAATGGGGTTGAATTTGAGCCAGCGTTTCCGATGATTTTAGAACATTTTCGATAGCAGCAACAGCCTGTAAACGATGTCGCCAGTCCTGTAATTATATCAGAATTAATTCGTTTAAATTTAATTTATTTTTGTTTACTCTATCCTTCATGAATGTAATGTTGATGTTAAGTGTATAAGTGGCAGGACAATATGAGACGTTCAAGTACCTCCAATGAAAAGTTTTACCTTTATGATGAAAGTTTTCACAACTGAAATCGTAAAATGGCTGTTGACCGAGTAACCTTTTGCATTTTGATAGTGAAAAGGCCAGACATTTAAATTGCATCGAATTTTTAATTGAATAGAAATAGAATTGCATGGACTGACTCCAGGCTATCGTAGATAATAATAGGCGCTTAATTGCATGATTCAAAATTGATTGCAATGAATACTGATTTGAATTAAAATTAAATTTTCAAAATCGATTCCAAGACCCGAAGATTGATAACATGAAACATCCGTATTCAACTGTTTAAAACATCTGTAAAAATTACTTAATTGAACAATTGGAGGTCCTTCCATGCTCAAATAGACAATTTCTTTAGTTGTAAATTTTAAAATATGTAATTATTATGAAACACATAATAATATTTTAGGAATTTAGGATCTGTTGTCGGCACGGCAAGTTATCTACTATGTGGCTGACAGACAAAAATACTGTATTATTTTAATAATAAAGTAAAAGAGTAAAATATTGACATAACTTACTTTTAGGCTTTTTTTGTGAACCCGTAAATCGATCGGATTCGTGAGTCAACTCCATTTCACTTCATTGGGGACCAATATCTTAAAATCCTGAAATTGATTTTTAGGCGATTGTGTGAAAGTTAAAATGAATTAGCTGTCTCGTCGCAACTAAGAGATGTGTAAGAATTCGTGAAAACGCATAGGGGAGAGTGAGGTAAAGTGGGCTAGCAAGGTGAAGTGAGCCACTTTAAAATTTCTAGTTTCCAATAGCGCCATCTCTTAGCAAAGTAAATTATAGATAAAGCTTCATAAATTGACTATAATGCACTATAAACGATATCCATTTTTAATTCCTTTTCAATCTGTGCGATACCATTAAGCACAGCCAGAATGAACATCCGAATGTGGCAAAAATCGCAAATTGCCATTCACTGGGACTTGGCACCGAGCAACAGGCACTCAAAGCTTTTTATGCCAAAGCATTCGGAAAAAAAACATCTGATTATCTAAAATTAAGCAGATATCAGACCCGAACCCTAGTGGGATCTCTGACTGGACATTGTCACATGAGGAAGCATCTCAATAGGATTGGTCTCTCCGAGACTAAAATTTGCAGAAAATGCAATGATGAAGACGAAAAACCAGAGCATATCCTTTGTGAATGTAAGGGCTTAGCTCACAAAAGACTTCGTCACTTCGGTCAGGGTTTCATGGAATCATCAGAATTCCTGACTATTCCTCTTCGCAAAATACTAGGCTTCATTGAAAACGCAGGGATTGAAGAGAAATCATAGTCAATCCGGCGGACGTCACAATAGGCCCAACTGTGGCTGCAGTGACAGAGGTTAACCATACCAACCCCCATTTCCAAATCTATTTATCTACAGTTCCTTGAATTTTTGTCATATTAGGATTTTGGTACCGTCTGATGTAAGTGTTTAGTAATTGCATTAAAAAGAATTGTTAGCGAGTGACAATTGTTTGGAACAGTATCTTTGAGATCGACGTACGGATTGAGAAACTTGAAAAGTGAGCTTTGATGATTATTAAAAAAAATATATAAATGTTAGCAGATGCTTGCTGTTTAGCGTCCATTCGGGGCAAAGGGAGCCCCGGGCACATTTTACTCCATACCAATATCATTTTATTTGATAATTAATTATAATAATTTTAGTATGGCTAGAACATACAACAAAAAATCAATGCAACAATAGTCGACTGAAGTTGCGATGAAAAATGCAATAGTTTCTGTTGCTGAAAAAAAGAGGCCTAACGAAAGCCAGTAAATATAGGGTGTTTTTTTTAGAGTTATAGTATTTCTTTTTTGAAAAAAGACATACGTAATTTACCAAATGACAAAATTTTTGTTTATTGAAAAGATTATTTTATGGCATTTAATTCTTAAAAAGAATTTCAGGCATATGACCACCGCGACTGCGTCTAATGAACACCATCCGATCAGTCCAATTTTTGGACACTTTTTCGACCATTCCTGGCCCTATCTCATCAATAACCTGTCGAATGTTGGCTTCTAAATGTTGAATCGTTGCTGGCTTATCAGCATTGACCAGTGATTTGATGTATCTCCACAAAAAGTAATCCAATGGTGTCAAATCACACGATCTAGGTGGCCAATTGATAGGTCCAGTTCTTGAGATGATTTTTCACCATATAATTGACGCAGCGATCTGTGAGTTTACCGAATAAAACTGAAATTTCGAAAATAAATTTCCACAATTTGTAAACGTTGTTCTGGTGTAAGTTTTTCTATGATAATTTGCCAAAACGTACTGAATAAAAATGTAGAAGACACAGTCAAGTTTGACAGGTATCTCTACTGAAAAAACTATACCTCTGAAAAAAACACCCTATATTTTGGTGTTCCCAGGGCTACTCTTAAAAGCAGAGTACGCTCTCAACACACTTAAATTCGTTTGAATTTATTAAAATCATATTGTTTGTCTTAATTGATCCATTGCCATATTCTTTCGCTCCAGTTTTGGGTGAAATTATCATACCCCTTGGAAGAGCTCACTTTACCCCAGTATTGGGGCAAAGTGGGACTGTATAGAAAAGAAAAGATATCCTTTTTATAAGCAGCAATAATTTAACTTCACGAATATGTGACTAAGCTAACATCCTAAGCTATCGATTTTTCGAGAAAAGGATTTCATAACTATTACCCATTTTACAGAATCTCGGTACAAACCTTAGGGTGCTTACTTTGCCCCACTTTCCCCTACAACCCTTTTTTGCTTTAGGGGTAAAAATCGGAAAAATCTGAAATTCGTTTTAGGCGAAGAATCCATGGAAGTAGAAATGAGTTCGATATTTCATTAGACCTAAAAGATGTGGCGGAATTCGTTCAAAAAATTACTATACAAACTGAGGGATTTAATATAAAAAAAACCTTGAAGAAAACTTTTAGGTGCATGAGTAAATTGCCTGTAGAAGTAGAAATAATTCTAAATCTCAACAGATATAAGAAAAATGACGAAATTCGTGAAAATATAAGACCATATTGACCGGAATTTTTTTAAAATATAAGTATCAAAAAAAGAAAATTATTAAATTCTAAAACTTACATTCTCAGCAAGTAATTTAAATTTTTTGTTAAAAATATGTGACAGTGAATATTGTGGTGAATTGTGAATGTCTTGAAGCATACATTTCAGAGTTGCCCAGGCCAGTTTCAGTAGATTTCGAGCTGGGTTTACACAAAATCTAGTAATTTGAAGATTTTAATAGAATTTTGTCGAAATCTCAAGATTTCGCGAAATCCAGTTCGAAATCTAGAGATGTAAATCAGCTCTTGTTCTCTCTTCAATAAGTGAACTCTGCTGTTTTAATATCACCAACTATAATTTAAACAATTTGTTTTTCATCGAGACTATTAATCGATTGTCTTATCATAACTGAGAAGTGTTATTTAATTTTAATTTGATAATAAGGTATTTTGATCTAGAGTATTTCATTTAATTTATCATGACTCAAGTTCTGTTTTTTTTAAACTATTTTAAAACAAACGAAATAAGTTTCGTTATTTCAGAAGTTTTAATTTATTCCGAGAAAACGAGTAATTTACTTTTCAATATTTTATCGCATTATGCAAACTCTTATCAATTTTAATATGCGGTTAGCATGCAATCCTTTTTCTAAAGACGCACCAACATCCGAATTCCGCCTGTCTTTTATATGGTCAAAAATGCATTAAGTATTTATGTGGGAGTCCCATTAGTTATGAAAGGAGTCCACACCTGAGGAATATCCAAGCCGTTGTTTCCATCTAATGTACAGTGTATGTACGTACTATAAAACAATCGAAACGAAGAGTGTACTTAGAGTGGTCTGGCACCTCAATGAAAGGGGGTGATTTCATGCTGATAAAACTCATTACAATGATGAATTAAATGAATGAAACAGTACTGAACGGAGGGGTGGGTTGGTTTTTTTTGTCCCGTCACCGTAGAATGTGAACGTAGGTGGCGTCGGGGAGTAATCATATATTTGGGTCATGCATGTTTCCCTTATAATATTGTTGTTGACCGCACTATGCTATATGGTCGTATTGCCGGCTTATTTGGCCCGGAATTTTATTTATGTATGTTTATAACGTTTGTGGATTTTTTCGCTGATTTAATGTGTTTATTCAGGTTGATGGAGTAGAAGTTCACCGATTTACCCGTCGGAGTTCATAATTTTATTGAGTTAACCTGAATAACGACGGGATTTGAGAAAATATTAGATTCGGTTAAAGATATCATTGTTTTTAGATATGAAAGAAATTAATTGATTTTTGATATTATAACGAAGTTAGGCTAGGATCAATTCTGTACCAAGTCTGCATTAATTTTCTAATTAAATCGAGAGATTTTGCGCCTTTTACTTTATATTGTGCTATTGTGTATTTTCGTGTTTTAGGACTGGTAGACCTTTAGGGTCACAAAAAATGTCTGTCTGACTTCACATTTGAGTTAGCTTTGGAGATTATGTAGTTATCGATTGAAATTGATTGATTGAAACTCAGCTCCAGACACTGCGTTTTGCCTCTCAGCTTCGCACTTAATTACAAAATTTCCTTTCAATGGTGACATATATATATGAAGTTTCAACTTTCTAGAATATGCAGTACATGAGATATGCATTTTTTGAGATATCTACTACCGCTTTCAATACACTTATCTAAATTAAAAGCTTTGTCAAAATGTCTTGGTTATCTCAACATTCTTTATTTTTATTTTTTAAAATGCAGGTAAATTCACACCCGGCACAAATTTTTAAAAGATTCTTGATTTATTGAGGAACAAAGAAAAATGCGGACAGCATATATGACAGCGGATATAGAATAATTTGTGCGGAACAAATTTACGATAAGTGTTTTCGTTTGATATTTCATATTGAGTAAAAAAAGTACATTAAGTGAAATTACCGGAGTTTTTAATCATCAATATGTACCCACTATTCGACTTATTTCAAGTGTATCAAAATTAAAGAGACGTTCACGTCAAAAAAACGCGTAAAAACGATGGTACTGTTTGTATAAATGACCGGGAAAATCTAAACTTTTCGTCAACTTTAACTTGTATTGTGATGAATTGATTGATTTTTGAAATTTGAAATTTGGCATGAGATAGGCGTTGGATCTTCAATCACCGCTTTCGGAGCTCAACCAACCGCCATATTCAACCGATTTAGCACCGTGTCACTTGTTATTGTTCCCCAAGTGCAAAATGTTTCCCCAAGTGCAAAAAATGTCCCCAAGTGCAACATTTTCGGAGGCAGCATTTGGTAGACAGTGACGGCGAGGTAGCTCAATTGCCTTAAAGTTCGCTTTCAGCAGTGGAAACGGCTTGGAGCAAGTGTTTTGTTTACAGGAGGTGAGAGAGTATTTTGAGGGGATCAATTTAATTTACTTAATTAATTGTGAAATAAAACTGTATAAAAAATTGCTTGTGCGTATTTTTGGACAAACATCGTATATGAATGGATAGTAGGGGAGAGTGGGGCAAAGTGGGCTAGCAAGGTAAAGTGAGCCCCTTAAAAATTCGTAGTTTCCATTAACGCCATCTCTTAGCAAAATAAATTGTTGAATCAAGCATAAATTGACCACAATGCACTATAAACGAAATCCACTTTAATTGCAGTTCCTTGAATTTTTCTCATATTACGATTTTGGTACCGTCAGTGTTTAATAAATGCATTAAAAAGAATGGTTAGCGAGTGAAAAACGTTTGGAACATTATCCTTGATATCGGCGAACGGATTGTGAAACTTGAAAAGTAAGCTTTGATGATTATTAAGAAAAATATATAAATTTTAGCAGATGGTTGCTGTTTAGCGTCCATTCGGTGCAAAGTGAGCCCCGGGCGCACTTTACCCCATATCAATATAATTTTTTTTGACAATTAAAAATAATAATTTTAGCATGGCTAGAACATACAATGCAACAATCGTCGACTGAAGTTGCGATAAAAAATGCAATAGTTTCTCTTGCTGAAAAAAATGGACCTAATGAAAGCCAGTAAATATTTTGGTGTTTCCAGGGCCACTCTTCAAAGCAGAGTACGCTCTCAACACACTTAATTTCGTTTGAATTTATTAAAATCATATTGTTTGTAATTGATCCATTGCCATATTCTTTCGCTCCAGTTTTGGGTGAAATTATTATACCCCTTGGAAGGGCTCACTTTACCCCAGTAGTGAGGCAAAGTGGACACTTTGAAGTATGTATAGAAAGAAGTAGATATCTTTTTTATAAGCAGGAATAATTTAACTTAACGAATATATGACTAAGATAACATCCTAAGCTGTCGATTTTTCGAGAAAAGGATTTTATAACTACTACCCATTTTACAGAATCTCGGTACAAACCTTGGGGGGCTTACTTTGCCCCACTTTCCCCTACAAAAATATAATTAGGAGTGTAAGATACTAACGGTAGGTAGGATATTAATTAATAATCACATGTGTGTCATTTTCTGAACTTGTTTTTTTCGTTCTCCTACAATTGGCCCAAACGATTAAACAACGATAGCTATATTTTGCTTATTCCTTTTATCAAAACTCATCCAATAAATTACAGCTTATTAATATCTTTAAGTGAAAGTCGTCGTCCAGTCATTTGTTTTCATCGAGGTACTCGTACGTGTTCATTTCTAAGAAGTTTAATGACCCAAACCAGTGTCCTGTCAATAGTTACATAAATTATATTTATCGTTTTCAAATAGCCTCCAATTAGATAGAGAGCTTAAACATGACAGAACCTCCTTCGAATTGATTTCTGTAAGCAGTTCCCAGTATGGTATACCGTTCCCAGTATGGTATTTTCTCGGAAAAGCTCTAAATGACCTCCTAAATAACTATAAGAAATATACTCAACTACTTATCGCTTTTCCAGGTATTTAACCTTGTGTATGAAACCGTTGGCATATGAAATCGATGTCTACTATCGATTGGTCAGCAATCGTTAAGAAAGTACAACTTCTTCTTAGAGTTCAAGTTAATAAATTCATTTCTGTGCCCAACTGCTTTTACTACATTTACATAGTTCACCACGTGGAACTATTTGCGGGTAGTATGGGCTATCTTCGAGGTCATAGCATAGGTAAGCTATGTGACCAATTAAAATTTTTGTTCATAGTTCAACAAAGAGGCTATTTTTGCAGATATTTGAAAATAGTAGGAACAACCTACTGTAAATTATGCAGATTATAGTCAGGCTTGTTTTTAAATAAATGGTTTGTTTTAGTTACGTGTCTAAAGTTAGTCACGACATAATAACTTTGTTTTGTACTCCAATTGTAACTTCACATCAGAGATGCTTACATATGACTCCCTTCATTATGTTAGTAGGTATTCTACAGGGCCAATCCCTTTTTGGACACCTGATAAACATATTTTCAGTGTGGAGCTAATGACAATGATTTATATGATGTGTATGTCAAAGAAGACTTCCGACTGGATGATTATGTGTATCTTGAATAATTGTCAAAAAATGCGAATAAAACTACAATTTCCAATATTCAAGGAAAATCGAAATAGAAAAAAAAAAAAAAAAAACAGAGGAGATATGTAATTTCCAAAACTGAAATAAAATTTCACTTCCAAAAACCAAGGTATACACACAAATTGATTAAAATTTGACTTACAAAAATTGTTGGAAATTCACCAATAATCGGGAAGAGTTCAACTAACCTAGAAGAGTTGAGTGAAATTTATTTTACAAAACTCTATGAAATCCAAACTTTCAAAAATTTAAATTTACATCTAACACTTTTAACAATAGAGGAAAATTAAATTTTCAAAAATGTAAAAGAAAATTTATCTTATAAAAATTTGCCAACAGTATGGGCGCAACTTTAATATTTTTGGGGTAGAAATCCGGAATTAGTTTAATGCTGAGAAGCAGCGTAAGTTACTATGGGTCTGATACCCTAAAAAATGAATATCTCAACGGGTCTGTGAGTTATCTGCCTTGAAGCACTTTTGACATCGACCTGTAAAATGGTTAGATAGGTTAGATAGTCTACTATCACATTGCTGACCTATCGTCGTACACAAGACACTATCACACTGTCGAACTGTCGTTCTTTGCTCTCACTATTGTACTATCATTAAAAACTATCCCCATGGAAGCGGGGACTCACATACTTATAAAATCGGTGGAAAATCAAGTGATAAAAAATTAAGAAAATTAAATTTTACGAAATTGTGCAAAATGTAATTGGTAGAAATCAAAAAAAATTCAGCTTCAACGTTTCAAGAAAATAGAACAAAATCCAGCTTCCAAAAATTGCAGAAAATTTCACTTTCAAAAAGTATGAACTTACACACAGAATAGCGGAACTTTATATGTTTTAAAATGGATTAAACTGAATCGATGAAATTCTACTTTAAAAAATTGAAAATTTCAATTCACAAAAATCGAAGGAAATTCAATTCTTAAAAAAATTGAAGAAAATTCCTCTTTAAAAAATGGAGAAATATTAAACTTCCAAGAATCGAGGAATAGTCAATTTTTAAAAATGGATTAAAATTCAATGAACATAAATCGGAGAAAATTAACTTTCAGAAATCGAGAATTTTACTTTTAAAAATCGCGAAGGATTCAACTTACTTAAAAATTCGATGAAGATTCAATTGAGACAAGATCGATGGCAAAATTTGACTACCAAAAATTGAACTTCCAATAATGGTAAGTAAGTTTAGCTTTCGAAAAGGAGACAAATTTATCTACCAATAAAAGATGGAAAATTTCTTTTCCAAAATTAAAAAAAGGTAAAAATGAAGCAAAGTTATTGTAACTTTAAAGTGCGAAGAACATTAAGCTTCTAAAAAACTGTGCAACATTCCATTTTCCAATCGATGAAAATTCAACTTCCAAATACCGAAGAAAAGCTGAAAACCTGAAGGTGTCTTTCGGTCTTAATCTCTACACTGGATTTTAATTCTATTTTTATCAGATGCACTTCAGATGCTATGAAGAAGACAAGAAAATGAACTATTTCTTAAAAAAGTTTCCTGGCTCAATAGTTTGAGAGCTGTCTTAATTTGAAGTAAAAGAAGTAAGAGACAAACATACAGACAAACAGAAAATCGTAAACAGATTTATTTACATGTTTGATTGTTAAAAACTTGAAACCTTAAAGCTTAACTTAAGTTAAGTAAAAGAAACTACAAATTGAGCTATGCAAACGCATGAAATTGGAACAGTTGTAAGCAACACATTACAGTTGGACAAATATTCACCTAAATTTAAAATGTTAGAAATTTTTTTTGCATACCGTCCTTAAATACACCCCTATTAAAATTTACATAGATATGCTACTTGTTGTATGAATTATTTCTCAAAAAATCCGGTAACCATCAAAAATTTCCGTCCACGTTAGTTTAATAAATTCTCATGCTATGCAAATTTTTTCCATATCTTCGTCGGACTATAATGCTATGACCCAAATTATACCGTCCTGTCATGAAATATACACGAGTATTTCAACCGTCCAAAAAGGACCTAATTTTGTTTTCTTTGCTTTTCTCCACGATAAACACTTTCACGTGGAAAACATTCATTATAATTCTCTCTAGTTATAATTAACGCAGCAAAAAAGTTATTAATTTCGAGACGTGAAAAGTGAAAAACAAGTAAAACCAAAATGGGCTCAACGGGTAAACCATAACAAAATGTAATTGAATCCGGCATAAAATTATTTAGATAGGTACAATAAAATACGTAAAGTGGTAAAAACTAGCACGTACTTTACCACATTACGATGGAGTTTTTGAGTAATCACGCACGGTTTTTTTTCGTCTTCTGGTGGCTTTTCTTGATACCTAAACCAAAATAATATCCATTATATTGTTAAGAATAAAATTAGGGCGGCCCAGATACTCGAATATATTAAGAGGAGTTTTTTATGCTTAACGTGTACTTAATTCGAAGTTAAAGCTAAATGTTTAAGCATTAGTATACCTTGCTTTATAGAAATGGATATATTGATCAAGTGGAAAAAGCGGTATTCGATTACTAGTTATAAAAACTTTGTAATTCAGCCAAAGACAAACTTTTTTCTTCTGTCAAAGCCACTGTCTTGAAATAAATTCTGTTAAATCATTTCAGTTCAGTTAAATCCAGTCTGTTGTAATAAAGAGAAAAATTGTATTTTAAACTAAAAAAATTTATCAACATTTAAAACCCATTTCGATAAACACTGCCAAAACAGAGATTCACTTGATTCAGATTAATTACACAGATAGGTAATTGCTATCGCTATTAGATATAGTCCAAATTACAGAAGTAGTATTTGGGTTTAAGTTGGTCAACATTTGTGAAAGTTTGTCATTTTTAATTGGGTAGTGACATAGTTGAAATTAGACTAGTATCATCATCATCAGTCGGATAGAACGTAATAATAGAAAAAAATTCAGCATTGACGAAAATTTAAGAAAATATATGCACTCTAAAAATAGTTTGTAAAAATACTCTGTATTTAAAGCAAAAATAAGTGGAAAAATACACAATCTATATAATTGTACGTATTATTGACGAATATTGGTTTTTTTCGCGCACAAATAGATAATAAGGTGGACAATTACATCTATTTTGCTCTATAAAAAGAGTAAATTTATAGGGGGTAGAATATTATATTATTAATATATATATATATAATATTATTAAAAATATTATAGATTATATTACACCATAAATAACGTAAATTCAGGATTAGTGTAATCTTACTTTAAATACTGTGTAATATTACGCCAGAATAATTAAGTTCGCGAAAATTCATTTCATCATTTCCTTCGACTTCACGTCGTCAGGTTTATTAAATATAAATATTAAATCAGTCAAATGTTTTTGTGCAATATTTGTATATTAGTTTTCGAATATCATTGTCAACTCAATTAAATTTAATACAGTACATGTATTGTGAAATTGCGTTTTTAATTTATGATATTACCGTATAATTATAAATCTGAATTAAATGGAAGATTTCCCTATAACAAAATGGAAATTTTACACAAAAAGTATGTAATAATTGCATTCTCTGTGTAATAATTACGCCACTTATGTCTATTGATTACGCAGCTATTATGAAATGATTACTGATGTGTATTGATTATGCATATGTTGTGTAATGTTACAACTTATTTGTGTAATAATCTTTCCAATTACACAAGAATGTAATTTTACCATTAATATCAATGGAAAACAGTTGTCAACTATAATAATGGTAAATTTACTCCAATATTTCTTAGAGTGTAGGTGAAAAAAACTGCAACTGTCAATATTTGTTCCAATAGACGTTACCAAAATATTTTTAATTTTTCACACAAACGAAATTTGAATTCAGCTGTTTAAGGAATTGAGACTTGTTCAGCCTGATACGTAGAAATTTCTTAAAATCCAGCGCAACAGTTGCATAATTGATCTCGATTTTCTAATATGTATCTTGGTTCATGCATACGGTGGCGGCGGCCAGACGGACAAAAATTTTGTTTTATTTTTTTGGGATCTACTAGACCTAAAAGTAAAGTTGCAAAGTATAAAAGGGAAGAATTTGTGGCGTCAAATCGAACAAAGATTTTTCTGTTCTGTAAGAAGTTGGATTTCAAAAAATCCTAGTCGAACAGTTAGTAATTGAAGATGTTAATTTTTCTACTAAAGAGCTCAAATCACGTGTCAAACGCCTTTTGAAAATATGTACATAAGAAATACATCCTTTTTGAAACGGTTGCCGACGAACGGAGCCGCTCTATTCTAGAAAATGATTAATTAAGACTGAAGACTTAATGACAAAAATTGCGTCTTATGGGTTAAACAGAACTGTCTTTTTATTTCGTCTATAGGTAAAATAATAATAAAAATATTTCCTGCTTTATCGGGCATTACAGGACCTGAAAACCTTAAAATTTTCACGACAGAAAATCCATAGAAATATTTAGTGCGTCGACTGCACTACTACTAGGCTACACTTGGTCTGACCAATTTGCATATTTCCATAAATAAATTGAACTAAATGCAAGACTGCAACATAAAAATTTGTTGATGTCGTATCGGATTTTCCATAAATACAACTCAATAATTATTTTAGTACCCCCCAACTTCTTCACTCCCCTACACGAAAAATTGTTGGCCATTCTACCCCCTATACCCTACCACGTAAAAGAGTTATTTCAAATCAGAGTGGTTACCTGGGTAAGGTGTAGGTGGGTGACTTCTAAGACGACGAGCTTCAATGAAAAAAAGGAAAGTGTAACTATAGCCCTATTGGCTGTGACCACCGACCACCGCACAATTTTGACCTCATTTCTCTTATCTCAGTAATCAACTAACCGACATTTTTTTTTTCAACCCATTTCTTTATAGTTGCTTATGAATTTGCTTACCGGTCGCGTCTTTAATTACTAAACCGAACGAAATCAAGAAGACTGTTATTAGTTTTAACACGCGATATACCGGCTTCTTTGCGCGAAAGTACGGAACAAAATCCGGGATTTCTCTTAATTTTTTAAAAATTGAATTTCTTTTTACTTATTTAATTACTTTTTTTATTTATTTTGGGCCTCTTTAAGCTTATTAATATTTCATAGTTTCATATTTCATTAAAGATGAGTTCCGTGTGTGATTGTTGTTAAGGTAATCGGTTGTGACAACCTGTTGAGGTATAACGAGATACAGGTGAGATATTTCGGCATTGGTATGTGTAAAGGGTTTCTGGTGAGGTAATTTCACTGTTTAATGGATTTCCTTCGGGTGATAGATTTGATGATAGGGTTCCAGTTATAGTGGAATAAAGAAGGTACGCCCAATTGGTTGTTCTGTTTTTTTTATATTTTCCACGATATTATCATTGCTGAGAATTTTCTTCTTTTTAAATGTTGGGGTAAAATGTATGAGGGTAACTTTATTATTTTTCGAGCCAGGTTTGGGATGCAACAGAATTTATTATGCTTTTGTAATCCTGATAACGATATGTAAGTCAACCTGCCAACTAACAACTAACTACACCTCTTTTAATAGAAAGAAAGACAGACCCTCCCCTTACTCCAATCAAAAAACATATGTTCAGAACTAGTTCTTTATAAAAACCAACTTTACATTTTTTACTTTATTATTTTTTAATAATAAAGTATTGAGGTCGACCTGAAATTTTAAAAAAATTTGCTACCCTGAAATTTTGTGTTTTCACGTTTTAGGACTAGTATGATAAAAATGTCCGTCTGTCCGCCGTGCGCAATATCGTTTGAAGGCGCGTAGCTCCCAAACCCGTTGAAATATTAAGTTAAAATTTTTATGGTGGGTTGATTTGGTGAACCCCCACGACTGGTATCTTTTAGCGTGGTGGGGATGTGAGGGGGGAGCGTTTTAGAGCGTTTTTTGAATAACCAGGAGGCTATTTGGAACGTTATTTTTTAGGTTGTCAGTCGCATAGTAACCTACACTGCATCTAAGCATTAAACGCGTTCCGGACTTCTACCCAAAAAATAATAAAGTTGAGCCCACACTGGTGCAATATTTTTTTAATTGGTGGTTCTTCAAATATAAGAATATGTAGATTTGAAAAAAAACAAACAAATTAAATAGCCCCTATATTTACGGGTACTGCCAATGAAAAAATTCATGAGATCTAAGAGATATGGCGAAATTCTTGAACGATCCCTTTTCATTTCTTAGCGATTGCTTAAAAACCAGTATAATTGAAACTGTGCTATCTATAGCGATTATTTTATCCGGCTCGACGGACCATAAATGTGTGATTTCTGGCTATCGCTTTAATTCAATATCGTGGGTGATTTTTTCAAATGCTTTATGGAAATCAGAATACATAGATGGAATCAAGGTGTTTCCAACTTTCGACCGCTCGAATCACGAATTTGGAATACTCCATTAGATTGGTTGTTGTAGATCTACATAGAGTGAAATCGTGCAGGGATGACCAATGAATAATTTGGAATGGAGGTACACCACATCACAAACAACCGCCTCGATCAACTTCACAATCCAAGAAAGCAATAGGCCGGTAGGTGCTCACATTATACTTTTACCCTTTTTAAATAAAGATGTCATTGTCGAATATTTCCACGAACTATGAAATAACGTGCATCGAATAGATTTGGTCAATAAGGACTTCGAGGGCAATATTATTAATGAGGGCGATAGATGGTAAATTATTCGGGCCACTGCTATTATCACTGTTAAATACTTTTCGAGGACTTAAAAACAAATCAGAAATGCATCTTAAGAATTTCGTAGATGGTGGTGAAAATTTTGTCTAAATTTCGGTTAATAAAACTTACCCCGGATTTAAGGTCGCTTAGAACATTCTGGCCAACAATGCCCAAATCTTCCCACGATTTAATTGCAGGAAGATGAGACGGTGCTGATTGTGATGTATTAGGCAGCGATTCCTTGGCGTCTAGTTCATTACTTATGGAGTTCTGGCGTGATGTCCTCGGCGGTGACACGCAAGGACTTCGTTGCAGATTATGCATCACTTCGATCTCCTTGTGCATTGGCTTAGGACTAACAATGCTATCGACAGGACTTATACTAATCCGTCGAAAAGGTGATGCAGACTTTGTTCTGGGCTCATCAGAAGGTAGTCGGCGCGGTGAGACTGGCGATTCACTGCTGCGGGTCGGTGATATTTGTGCAGATTTAGGACGTTGCGGTGGTTTTGTGTTGTCGCTGGGTATATCGACTGTTAAAAAATTTAAATTATCCAGTTTTGAAACAGTGTTCCTGAGCGCACTGTCTACATCACTTTGCACTGTTGTGTCACTATCTGGTGTTCGCATTTTAACTATTTCACCACCGAATGTAACGCGCTTGGGAGTCCTCCGCACGTAATCCATGTCAGCGTTATTGTTGATTTCATCCAGCTCGCTGTCTGAAAGGACGTGAATAAGTCCTGAGTTCTCAAGAGCTGCTGTAATTTCTTCTTCGTCATCACTGCAAATTTCACGCGTGGCACCATCTTCGACCGGTTCTTCATTACTTTCAAGGATTCGCATTGTTAGCGTGTCGTCGTTGATTTTAATCTCGGTTTCCATGATAATCTTTTCGTCGTCGTCATTGCGGAACAGCTCGTCCTCGTCCGTTCGCCAAAACGATTCGGCCTGATTGGACGAAGATTCGCCCGATTCCTGATCGAACGATGGGATTGCGTGCCACGAACTTCTCGTCGAGTTCACCAAGGTCTGTTCCTCGTTCAAACCGTAGACATTACAAAGCAATTCGAATTCGCGATAGGCGCCATGCGACATATACTCGGAGAATTCACGCGGTCCGATAAGGTCGCGAATTCGAAGAAGGACCTTGAGGGTGATTTCTTGATGTGTCACTTGGGTCATTTTATTGACGAGCATATCGATGGTCGAGCGAAGGATATAGTTACGTTTCGAGGTGTGAAGAGTGGCTTGAACCAATGATGGAAGGGATAGCATAACACCACATGTTAGGCGTCCTCCAAATGGTTCAGTAGTTATACGCTGATTTAGTCCGATGTCCATAATCTCGAGAAGTATGGTCTCGGGCATTGCAGTCTCAGCGATGTACACTCGCAGGGCATCCAAGGCTCCTTTTCGTACGGTTGGGGCTGGATGTCCTAAATTTTCGACCAGTTGCGGAACGATTGGTCCGAAATAGGTGTCGGCTTTTTGTCCAATTACAATCAAGACATCGATAAGGACACGTAGAGCGTGCTGTCGAACTTGCCATTCGGGATCGCGAAGCCGCTCCAGAAACTCCTCGAACATTTCCGCTGGATTTAGATTGTCCGGTAGCGTACGCGTTCGTATTATATGCTCCCAGAGCGGCGTTAGTTGAAGCACTGAAACTCCACGCTTATCGTCGCCGGACGACGAGCGTCGTTTTAACGGCGATTTTTGCACTATGGAAATTGAACAATTATCGGTTATTGATGGTGGCGGTGGAGGCGGCGACGATGAGCCGTTATCCTTGCGTGAAAACATTCGACGAAAAAACATTTTCTCGAAAACATACGACTTGATTGTTTGCTTAGTTAGGTAAAATGAAACACGAAACTCTACGCGGACTATTTAATTGCCGACTTTGCTTAAGTACAACTCAGAACTAACTTTCGAGAGTCCTTACGAGGAGCTTTTTATTCGAGTCAATAGACGTTTGTCCAGCGTGTGATGTAAAGTGGTCAAAGTTGTTCACATGCGCACCAGCGTTGACAACGAGCGTCCTAAACGCTCAACTTTATACGGAATTATGGCGAGCGTATCCGCGTAGTGAGAGTGCCTATGCACGCGATTCATGTTTACAAAAGTTGGAAAATGTGCATAGTGTGGCGGTTAATTGACCGGGGGTTCCCCTTATGACTTTTTGAAAAGTAGAACTTTCGATATGACCTGTTTTGCATATCTCATCTTATTCCACGAATTTTGGAATTTTCATAAGGAGAAATGGAATAAATATTATTTTATATTTACGTGATGGTTGACTGTCGGAATAGTGTAGATGAAATTCAATTTTTCCGGGTTTTAAATTTCACCCGAAATGAGTGCATGAAAAGTGAGAGAATCGTGCTGAAAGTGAATAAAATTTGTCGGTACTTCAATAAACCTAGCTAGTGAAATTAAGAGGGTCACTAGTGGTAAGAGTTTCAAAAGAAGTCCAACTGATTTCGCGGCATCTGGACTAGTTAGTGCTAAAAAAAGGCCACACTAATTCGTTAGCGGTTTTGAGGCATGGAACTAGCTTAAAAAATACATCTGCTATTCCGTAGTTATAAATCCAAGTCCTTAACCACAATGTCATGTATTGAGTCCTAATCTTTTAATTTATTATTCTCATAATAAATTATTGTGATCGGTCATAAAATTGTATCAAGGTGTAAAACGATTGAAAAGAAAAATTTCTCACAAAATAATGTCAAATTCTTTCTGACTGAAACGCTAAATTTGATTGATTAATACGTTTGATGTCAATCTTCAAATTTCATACTTTTGTCAAATGTGCTAGAAGATAACGTCATTTTGATATGAATTAAAATTGATTTTAACAGAGCGCATTTGTAGTTCGATTTTTGTCTTTTATTAATTTTGGTAATAAACTAGCTTAGACCGCCCCCTCCGCTTGCTTGACGCAATTTGGTCTGTCTAAGCAATGTCTCTGCTACAGTACTGAAAAACGGTATAAAGTCGAAAATCTTAAATATCACCGTTACCGTTTTCTTTAGGAAAGAAATTAATAGCCGTTACCATTCTTATTAAAAAAAAAAATTAAAAAAATTTGAAACTTAATTTTTGAGGAGTTTTTTCTCTCCATGCCTCTCCTAAACTGTCTAAAATATTTCTCTTTTCAACTCCTAAGAGGGTATGAAAGGGGTGTTCACGTTTTTACGAATTCTGTTATATCCCTTAGGAGTGATAAGACATCGAATCGGTTTTACTTTCTCAGCCTTTTGTTATGTTCATCCAAAAAGGGATTTTGATACTCAATTCTTAAGTGCGACTAAGAGGGTTGTGTACGTTTTCATAATTTTCGCAACATCTCTTAGGTTTGATGATATGATATATTCTAAAGACTTCTTACATAATCGCCTACAAACTGATTTTTGAATTTTCGGATATTCAACCCCCAAGAGGGTGTAAAGAGGTTGCACACATTTTCACGAATTCTTATATATTTCGTAAATCTGATAAGATATCGAAAGGCTTCCTATAGAACTGCATAAAAGTTAATTTTTTTATATTCAACCCTTACGATGTGTAGGGGTTGAATACTTTTCACAGTTTTCGACATATTTCTTAGATTTGATGAAAGTATCAGATTGGTTTTTACTTCCACGGACTTTTGTATAATCGCCTACAAAATCCGTCTTACAATTTTTTGATATTCTAGCCTAAGGTCGTGTAAAGGGGTTGCATATGTCTTTACGTATTCCAACATACCTCTTAGATCTGATGAGATATCTAATTGTTTTTTTCTTCCTCGGGCTTTCTACATAATAGCCTAAAAATTGATTTCATAATTGAAGCCCTTGGTGGAATAAGGGAGCATCTCGTTTTTGAAAAACATGAAAGGGCTTGACTTTTCTGACCTCTAAATGCTTTCGGACGAAATTCAGCTGATGCATAAGGGGCTAATGATTTAATATTATCCTTAATAATTTTAATAAAATCATAAAAAAATGCAATAAAATAAATTTAATCCAATAAGGCTTCAGAAAAATCAAATTTCGCATGTTGTGGAAAAACGAGTTGACCCCATATTCCACCAAGGCCTTCAATTGTTGAATAATAGCCAAGTGGGTGGTATATCTTTTTACAATTTTCAAGATCACTTAGGTCTGATGAGATATAAAATTGATTATTGCTTCTACAGGGATTTCCCAAAATTGCCTAAAAACCTACTTCACAATTTTTCGAAATTCAATCCCCAAGAGGATGTGTATTGGGTTTGTATACGTTTTCACAATTCGCGACCCTATTTGAACTGCTTCCCGAACTTTGACTCGAAAAATAATAATGTTTCATCTAGACTGTTGGCAAATATTTTTTAATGGTTTCAAATAGTCAAATCTTGGTTCGTGTACCAAGATTTGAATTTAACGGTTACACATATGCCAAAGAAAGAGTCTAATATTTTACTATTTCAATTTTCAAGTACTAAGTGGTTGTTTATGTTTTCACGAATCTCACCCCATTTCTTAGGTCTGTTGAAGTAATGAATTAGTTTTATTTCCTCGAGAATTCTGTTTGATCTCCTATAAACGGATTTCAACGACATTCTAACCCTAAGTGCTTGTAAAGGTATTGTTTACGTTTCCACGAATTCCGCCGCATCTCATAGCTCTAATTACTTATGAAATTGGCTTTTACTTAAACAGGATTTTAATTTAATCGCCTTAAAAATCGATGTTCCATTTTTTTTTTAGAATTTTACTTCCGAGCGCTTTTAGTATAATCGAACAAAACCAGATTTCAAGATATTTCGACATTCACCCCAAAGGAGGCGTTGTACACGTTTCACGAATTTCGTCATATTTCTTCGTTCTGATGAGATATCGACGAATCGATTGGTTTTTACATTTATGGGATTTCTATTTAATAAGCAAATATAACATTTTCCGGGCATTTTGAAAATCAACGCCTAATTAGGCGTAAAGTGGTTGTTTACGTGTTTGTGAATTCCGTAATATCTCTTAAGTCTGTTAAGATTGGTTGGTTGGTTTACGTGGTGGCCCGTCTGCTGAAAACAGGGCCCAATTAACACAGGAAGCGCCGCTTTTATACCACAGCTCGTTTAACCTGGTCGTTGAGGGATGATAAAGTATATGTATAGTTTTACGACCTGGGGTTTGAATGGATTATCATATCCATCCAGAGATGTTCAAGAAGGTAATCAGTTCTCCTATCTTGTTTTTCGAGATCTCATCGAGGTTATTGTAGAAGAATTTGCTGTTAAGATTAGGCTTGCGCATTTTAGTTCACCATAGTGAGCGATCATTTCCGGTTCCCGATCAGTCGCGAACTAGTTCGTTCTTTTAGTTCACTAGTTCGCGGGAGTTCAAGCTTGGGAACGACTTGTAGTCGTCATTGTAGTAGAATGTGGTGACCAAAAAAAAGGTCATCTGGTACAATGTGATGAGCTAAAAATTTATTGCACCACTGACTTACAAACGGACAATGAATGAATACAAACAAACTAGGAGCGGGACTGCGAACTAGTTCGTTCATTTTAGTTACGGGAACGCTCATCCGAACTAGTTCGTTCGCGAACTACACAAGCCTAGTTAAGTTTTTATCTTAATTCATCTTTACTTTTAGTATGAAGAATCCGTAACGAATATTGAAAGTTACGAACATAAGAAGCTAACTGACAAAATTAACTTTGACCGCATCCCGGTCAAATGATGTTTAAGGGTGGCAGTTACAAAATTTTTCCTTGAACATATTACTGTAACAGATTAACGTAAGTTTCTGCAATTTGAATGCAAATTTATCAATTACAGCTGTAAAGATTAAGATCTAATCACTGAACAAACTTTAACTTGTTATTATACAACCTAATGAATTTCAATAAATTTATCTATCTATCTATCTAAGGGTGGCAGTATCGTCGTACCCTGGCATTAACCGCCGTCTTTATCCTGAAATATCATAAAGATTCGCCCAGGCTTCTAGCAGATTCTTTTGAAGTAGTAAGCGTTACACCCTTCATTCCTCTATTTCTTTGATGTCTGTCTAGAAAACCAACATTGCAGTTTTCCAATATATTAGTCCAAAAATTCTGGGGACTCGATGTTTTCTAATCAATTTATGAATGAATTATCCTACAGCAGCAACAATCTAAACTTTCCAAAAAACCATATTTAACTAATGAATAAATAAAAAAATATATTAAATTTCATAATTTTTTATTACTCTTTTTATTTCACTTCCTTAAAAATTAAAGTCTTGTTCACAGATGGAACATTTCAAATTTTTGTTTTATACACAACATAAAAACCGGAATAATCTCTATTTCGATTTTCTTAAAATTAAATAATTACAAAAAATTGTTCAAGTCCTAGTTTAAAAATATGTTTAAATTTGTTAAAAATACAAAAATGTTCTTACGTTTATTTCTTTTGCCAAAAAATCGAAGTAAACATTGAAAATGAAAATATTAAAATTTGAAAGAAATTTAGAGGTTAAGTTTCATATGAACTACTTAAAAATACTATTTACAAAATTTTATATTTGATTTTTGATGAAATTTGAGACATGTTTTATGTTCTTGAATGTTACGGATACGTTTGTTTTCATTTGAATTTAGGTTTTTATATTGAGACGTTTACGAATAAGTTTTATAATACATTTTGTAGTTTGTGTGTTTGATATGTTCTTTTACCTATTGACAGTCTTAATTGCGTTTTTTTTATTTATTTTGTTTTTATTAAGTTTTACGTACAAAAGGATATCTTATGGCAAGAGGTAATCTTAAATACTATTACTCTATATAGCACTCAGTTTTTTTGTTTACATAAATTCTTTATTTGTCTAGTAGGAGTTAGTTTTTGCAAAATGTATTCATTGAAAGATTTTTTTTTTTAAAATCTTTGTTTATGCTTTTATTATTGAGTGTGGTATGTTGCAAGGCTCTTTCAAATAATTGCATTTGCCATAATTTAAATTTATTTCTACAGCAACAACACATTTCTCTAGAAAATAATTTTATCGACTAAAAATTACATTTTAAAACTTAAGTTGTCGCGTAGGATAAAAACCTTGATACAAGGTGCATTCTTCCTATTTCCAATTGCATATAAAAAATATATAAATCGTCTGTAATAATTAATTAATTATGGAAAAAATTTGCACATTACGAAGACCTAAATCCTATTTACAACGAAGGAAATGTAATTGTTCATAATTAACACTAATGACCTATGACTTAAATTCTACGTTAATTTTAATTTAATTTTTTTTTGTTGTGAAAATTCCTAAACATATTCTTCAGATGGTTTTTGTACACTGGCTGGCAGTCGAAGCGATGGCGGGACATGTTCACTTACTACCGAATCCGGAAGCTCGGCAATATCCTTAAAGACGCCCATCAAACTCTCGAAATTGGGACCCCAGTTGAGAAGATAGTCCCATCCGAGGGTGGTGGTGGATGGCGATGCACCGTTTGCCTGACGATACATTCCGCCCATATGTGTCGATAGATCATCGTCACTGGCGACTAGAGTACTTAACGATCCTCGAAATGACGAATCGAAACCATCGTAAGATGGCGGTGGCATCGGCGGCTTATTCGAACTGGTTCCGCTCTCGTTGCCACGTCTATCATCCTCCCCACCGCTCTTATTATACTTATCACCGTTTATGCTATTATTATCGTATTCGATTTCGGAGCATGTGAAACTATCGTTCCCGCTTTCGTCCGTCGACGTTGAGCTGTGAGCATCGACATCGGGCGAATGATGCATGTGGGTCAGATGATGTCCGGCACCGGGTACTCGCGGCGCTTCACTGCTACTGGACACGGCATCCAAGGTGGACACTAGGCTAGACGTTCTAGGCCTGGCGTTTAGTCTTTCAATCTCTTCGGCAGTCAGGCCCATCGGACCGGTTCCGACTGAATTTACATTTGGTGCTTGGGGCGGAGCGCCTGGATTCTTGCGGCTAGCACTCGAACTTTGTCCGGACAGTTGTGACATGACTGGACTGTTTAGGCTACGTTCGCTATTACTGTGGAGCGCATCCTTGCCGACACCGCCCGAACTTGATGTGGTTGCCAGCAACGCGCTCTGTAGCGGTTTCCCTGATATGTCGTGAAGCGTTAGGATTCGGGGCTGCTGCGAACTGAGCTCCGAGCTTGGTGACAGTCGAGCTAGCGGGGTACTTTGATGCTGGCGTGGCGTACTTGAAGGAGGTGGTTGACTAGTTTGCGGAGGAACACGTGGTGCATACGGTCCAGCATGATGTGGTGAATGCCTGTGTTGCTGTTGAGCTGGCGAAGCTTGGTGTTTGTGGTGGGTATACGAAGCAACAGGAGGAGGAGTGGCTTTGTATTTCCGAACGCCACCAGCTTCTCGATAGCCTTTGTAGTGGTACACTATATCGATATCGGACGGAGCTATCGAGCTGGCATTCTCCAAGTCATAGTGTTCGGGAAATTCCGATCCCAAATCCACTCCAGCTGGATGATCGTGTGGATGATGCGATTGATTCGGCGGTGGAATCGGTGGATGATGATCTTCACGCAAAGGCGGACTTTTACTAACAACTTCTCTCTCGATGATATCGGGACGTTGAGGTCGTTGATGTTCTCCACTTCCGATTTCTCGCTCCTTATATTTTTTCGAAATGAGCTCGGGACCAACCAAATGATGACTTCCAATTCCACGAATCAAGTCGCCGTTATCATTATGATATCCAACACTGGGGTCATTCGGATGCATTCCACGCGACATCACACAATCTCCACCAGATTGTACAAGTCCTCCACCACCCAGCAGAGTCGATCCACCATTCTGCTTGCTATGCATTCCTGGACCAGGTCCTCCACTTTTCTCTTTTTGTTGCTTCCTGAATCGAAAAACGACGAACGATACTAAGATCGCGACAAGGAGTATGACGAAGAAAACGATCACCAGTGTTATTCCAATACTGAGAGGATCGGCAACTTGAGCTGCACCAATGCCCAGTACGCCATGACAACCTTGATAAACTTTACCGCGTGTCTGTACCTCTTTAAAAACACTTCCGGATCCGTTGAAGGGTTGGATCTCGTTGTTGATGGTGAAATTAGCCAGACAACCTTCAAAGCTGGGTGGTACTGTGTCGTGTAGCAGGTATTCCCGTCGGACACCGCCAACCGATAAGACTGTAAGGTATGGATCGAGGAAGTCATGAACTCCAGCCGCATCCAGTTCTTCGCCGGCTCTTTTTCCATCAACCAGTAGATGTAGAACCCGACTGGCTGCTCGAAGAGTCAAATTGTGCCACTTGCCGTCCGCCAAGCTATCCAAGTTTTGTACGGTCATATTTACAGAAGATCCTTGCTTGGAGCTGTATGCTAATCGGCCATTTTTCAGTTCAACTGATGTGAAATGCTTGTTTGTAGCAGCGAATAAAATCACACCGTTCGTCTGGACTGTCCTAAACAACAAGCTCAACGCTTTCGGAGGATCAACCCGCTGCGCGTAACTCGTAATGTTATCGCTGTCGATCGTGAAACGCCTTTTTCTTGCAATATCGTAGGCCCACACCGTGCTTCCGCTGTACAAATTCTCAAGTAGCTGCATACGTCTGTGCTTTTCGGAAATCTTGAATTCCACGAATCCTCCATCGCTGAGTGAAATCGGATCTAAGGAGTTGAAACAATCTGGCGACAGCAAGGATCCTCCGCAACGGCACATGGCTGTATGCCAACGATCCATACATCCATCGAACGATCCGCATAGTGTTAAGGCTGGATCGTCTGGAAGTCCTTGGGAGCAGGGTCCGCCATTGTTGTTACGATTACAAGTTGGTAGGATACCTCTCGCACTTATCGGATTGCTCAAATTCAAGGCTCGACCATTAACTGAGACGCTATGTACGCATCCGACTAGATCGTCCGAGTGTATTTGACCTGGACGCTCGAGGACAGGATCGGCCGAAGACAGTCCGCCGACTAGAAGAGGCTGTTTGTTAAAGTTGAGCGTTCTGAAAATAAAAAAATTAAAAAATTAGATCTCAACGGACGAAATGGACCAATTTGTTTTGAATTGCGAGCAAATCGAGGTACCTTAGGCCTTATAAAATACTAAAATTGAACGACTGGTGCTATTAAGCCCACTACCAGTTAAAAGGAATTTAGCTTTAGGTTTGCTTCTAAATTAAAATATCCGCACTGACCGATAGAAATTACAGAGCTCCAGTTAACTTCGCATGAAAATTAACGATGAAAATCAGTTCCGTGCCATAAACACTGAAAACACTTCCTTCGGGCGATCATCATCGGTTCGATTTTCTTAGAGCCTGTTAAGTACACGTAAAAGTCTGCCTCAGAGGCTAACGTCTTTCGATACAAAATACTTCGATTAAAAATCCAAAGCCAATTATTTTAACTGTTAGGAAATAAATGTAATTGTTCTATACGTAGGTCGTATACGAAACGGATTGTGGTGCATGAACCAAACTGATGGATGATACAAGACTCGAACATTTAAAGATTACACCAAGGGATTGCGTATGTTGATCATAAAATTCGATTTTATTGAAAACGTGTTAAAACGGCATCTACACTTCGAGAAGATATGTGGTACCTACTTGGCTGGAAACTTCCTGTTTCGGTCATTAATTACAAGTAATTAAAGTTAGTTTAAAACATATTACAGATCAGTATGTTGTGGGCTATATCCAATCTCTATCCTACAAAATGGGAGTGAATAAAAAACTTCGAGGAAGGTTGCATCTCTTGTTCTATAGCATAGTTTGTAGTAGTTACAATAATTCTCGTCTTTTTGAGTGCAATCAACACGATCATGTAATGCTTTTAGCTCGTTACTACTATGCACTCTATACACCGCCAGCCTCAAGAAAATAATAAGACGCGATCGAACTTCGTCCATAGTATTCAATTTTGGTATTGTTTCCACTTTGAAGATCGATTTTCCACTTTAGGGCATTTATTGTGGCCGGATCATTATTATAGGTAGTCCATCGATCGCCGAACCGATCGCGTATATACTACGTAACTTCTTCTTGATTAGGTGCTTGGTGGCTTCGGCTTTTTTTTCCTACTGATCTTGTGTAAGGTAAACTGCCTTACAACATACTGAACTTTGTGGGATAAGACATTTTAAAAAAAAAAAAAATTGATCACTACTCTGAGGGGTAAGTGATCGCGAACGATCGGCAAGAGATTAGGTAAGATGAATTGGATGTGTAGGTATAAAGGTAAAATCTTATCCAGTAGAAGTGAATAGCAAACATAGGCTGAATTCCTCAGAGTCAAACGTCTACAGGACTAAACGTCTACTGAATCAAACGTCTACTGAATCAAACGCTACAAGAAAATTTGCGAGGCGAAAATCTCATTATTGCGAAAGTACGCGATCGAGGCAGAAATTTCATATCGAAAGCACGTCAAAGGGGAGGGGTCTGATGTGGAGAGTAAGATGGAAGTCACCAGGAGTAGACTGCGTCTATCCGATAATGCTAAAAGAGGGGGCAGATGTTCTAGTGCCGATCCTCAGAAAGATATTTTCTGCATGCTTGGCGCATGGATACGTCCCATCTTCATAGCAATCGGTTAGAGTAGCGTTTATCCCGAAGCCAGGGAGAGACGACTATACTCTGCCCAAAAGTTTTAGGCCAATCAGCATAACATCGTTTGTTCTGAAAAGTCTGGAACGACTGGTAGAAAAGCACATTAGAGAAGTGGCTCTCAGAGCGCATCCTAATTGAGCAGGAAAGAATATAGTAGTATGGTTGGTGTCCTCACAGGGCATAACTCGTATGGCCTACACATGGTCAGATTGAGAATCATTGACGCAACGGAACATTTCCTTCTCGAGTGTCCAGCTTACTCTTTTGCGAGAGTGCACGTATACGGCGTTGATGTTTTGAGGATGGAAGAACTCCGTTCTCGTCCCCTACCTGAACTCTTGAAATTCGTGAGGAGGACGAAAAAGTTCGGGTAGAGACTGGGGGACTCGAGTGCAATGGGCAATAATTGTCTGAGTGCTCAAGATGCGCTACCTTGCTGCGTATCTTCCCCCGCTTCAAACAACAACAACAACAACGTCAAAGGGGTGGAAATAAAAAACTTTAAAAGTGGCGCTTCTAAATAACGTGATGTTAAATATCGCGAAGTTTACATTAAAGGTCCAAGATCATAAATTGTAGCAGGCGCTTGAAGCGACGTCCTCCCCATATGTACAGATTGTCTGCTCCGCTGCAAAGATTTGTACCGCACCCTAAAGATTGACAAAGATTGACTTGATTTTTATACTCAACCAATCAATTTAATTCAGCTTGAAATGCATAAAACGGACCCATGGACGAAGTTGTACTTGGTACATAGAAATTCCTGAAGTATGTTCGTTAATTGGCGAAATTGTCTTTATTCTTCGGGAAGTTTGTATACAAAAGTCCTCAAAACACCTGATGGACGCGATCTCTGAACTCTTCAAGTAAGGAAGCAAAAGTGTGACATGTAGTGCCCTCCGTCCATCTTAACTTTAGATCCAGTTTTCACGTAGCAAGTGGGTACATCTAGATTCTGATTATCCGGCATAATTTGAAGGGTTGGTTGTTTCAAACGGATCTACAATTGTCGTAAGGGTGCCACTAACTCGTTTGACCTGATTAGTTTGGTGCTTCTTGAAGATATCGAAGAGAATTGATGGAATCTCCATAAAAGACGATGGACAATCCGCGATAGACATTATAGGCAAGGTACAGGGTAAAAATTATCTGATGGGTGTTTTTACCTTGTGGCTCGTTGGATTCGAACAATATCTGTGAGTACATACTTAGTAGAAACAGCATTGCTGTCAATACAAAAGTGCATACTTGATAGGCAAAAATATAGCTAAAAGTACCTCTTTGCTATGATCGTATAATAAACCATTAAAAAAGAGAGAAACTCACCCAGTGGGTCCGGTATCATCTGAATAACAGCTTGAATCGCCTGGTCGGCATTCTTCACAGACATCACCATTTTCGACACACTTGGCAACACTAAGCGACATAACGTGTCCGTTTCGCGTTGCTGTAATTTTATGCCAATTTCCATCCGCCAAGTTTCCGCTACCGACCACAACTGCTGTTATTGCAGTCCGCGCTCCGCCAAATGAGAATACAGCCTTGCCTTTAACAACTTCAATAGCGACAAAGTCCGATCGTCCGCCACTCTGAACGCCATAGTTGTAAATGAGAAGAGCATCCGGTTTGGTTGTAGCAAATATCACGGAAATATCGTTGGTCGCTGCGTCTAGCGACGGGAACGACATGTAGGACAACTCCTGGAATCCATAGGTTGCCTTTTCACAGTGTCGTCCGTAGCGCCCGTCTACACAGCTGCACTTATAGCCAGGCTTTAGGCTAACGCATAGGCCACCATAGAGGCATGGATTCGGACGACACGAGTCGGCAACACTTTCACACTGATTGCCACGATACCCGGGCCGGCAAAGGCAGAAGAACGACGATCCATCAGGACTTTCACGACACGAACCGCCATTTCGGCAAGGATTACTTGAGCAAACATCGCCACGTTCCAGCTGACAATACTTTCCTTCGCGATGAGCAGGACACGCACACTGGAAGTCATATCCTTGCCGTCGACATTGACCATTCGCCTGACACGGGTTCGGCGAGCACGGGTCCTGCCGCTTTTCGCATTGATGTCCAGTATATCCTTCGGTACACTTACACGTGAAATCGTGCGTAACAAGCGGCGATGTGAAAATCAATGACTGACTATCGATTATGCTCAATTTGTCATGGACTCGAAAGTCCTCGGTACAGACGCCACCATTGTCGCATGTATTGGCATTGCACGGAGTAAAGCCAATAGCTACATCAGACTGGAGTAATTTCGCGATTGCATCATGCTTCTTATTCAATCGATCGACAATGTAGACCGGCGATCGATAGCCAATCGAATTGCGTAATGCGATCGACATTTCGAAGCTCGACATGTTCGTGTCACGCAGGCTGTACAGATTCAGTTCGTCACCATATTCCAGGCTGGATTTGATCAAATCGATGAAGCTACGATAGGAAGTTCCTAGAAATTGTTCGGCCGTGATATTGTTCACGTGAAGCGTGATCGAATTGGACACCGTGATATTATCGAACGGTAAGAACTCAATGCTGACCGTTGAAATGACATCGTTGTGCTTTCCATCGTTTCCTGATATCGAGTACGAATAGCCTTGCGTCATAGTTTTCGGTGTGGTATAGAGATTACAACCGTTCGGTATTGTTAGTACGCCTGTAGGACTTGAGTTCGAATCGGACACGATCTTGCACTTATAGTCGCCAGTTGTGTCCGGATCGTTGGGATGAACGTTAGCTATTTTTCCCTGAGGAACCTCTTTGTTGAAGGTATGAACCAGGACATGGACTATTCGTGGCGTTGATGGACTATCGTTCTGATCCAAGACATTCACAGTCACGGTATGTTGTGATCGCATCTTCGGTTTTCCGTTGTCCTCGACCTCGATTTGAAGATCCAATTTGGGAGTTAGTTCACGATCCAAGCTGCGCGTTGTTTTCACAAGGCCTGTGTGTTTTTCGATCGTAACAAGAGCCTTATGCTTACCGCCGATCAGATAGTAGGTAAATGGTGCACCATTCGGTGGTAGATCCGGATCGCTAGCTGAAAGGGTCATTATTGATGTACCGGGTGGTTCATTTTCAGACACATAGCCCACAATATCATTGGGCTCGAAGGTCGGTCCATTGTCGTTTACGTCGAGCAGGTTGATTTTCACAGTGGCTGTTCCAGTTTGTGGCGGTGTACCAGTGTCTATTGCACCTATGATTAAATTATACGTCGGTATTTTTTCACGATCAAGTTTCCGCGCCGTTTCAACATAGCCCGACTGAGGATCGACTTTGAACGCTTGATCAATATTTCCACCGATTATTGAATATCCGAACTGATTATTTTGCGGACGAACATCCTTATCGACTGCCTTTACTGTCGTTATTTTCGTTCCAATCGGTGCTCCTTCCGATATGCTAGCTTCGTATTTGCTGTCAGTGAATTCGGGAGGATCATTTCCGTCTTGAATTGAAATTATGACCTGGGCTTCATCGGTATCATTGCCACGAATTCCTCCAAAGTTCTTGGCCATAACAGTCAGGACGACACGACTTTGAGTCTCACGATCTAAACTACGGGACACTCGCATCGCTCCACTTTCCGAATTGATCGCGAATCCTTTATCATTGCTTGATCCCACCAACAAGTAGTATACTCGTCCATCTTCACCAGCATCCTTATCAGTGGCCTGGATAGCTCCAACGCTAGTTCCAACTTCAGCCGACTCGGAAACATCGAAATGGAAAACGGGCTGAACAAAGCGTGGATAGAATTCGTTGACACCTGTGATATGCACGATCACCTTAGTAGTGCCGGACATAGTTGAGTCTGGATTAATGGCCAGAATATTCAGGACGTACTCCTTCCGTTCTTCGTAGTCAAAACTCATGGTAGATATTATGATGCCACTTTTCGCATTGACTTTGAATAGGTCTTTACCGGATCCGCCAGTGATCGAATATCTTACGATGGCATTCTTGGGTGAGTCCTTATCAGTCGCCAATAGGTTGAAAACAATAGTGTTAGCGGGCCGGTTTTCTGCCAAATAGGCATCGTATTCGGATTGATTGAAGGTTGGTGCGTTATCATTGATGTCCGTTAGGGTTACAGTCAGCATCGCGACGTTTTGTCGAGCCTTGAAGCCCAAATCTTCGGCGGTTATATTTAAATGATATTCCTGAATTAAATCAAAGTCCAGCGGTTCGGAAATGGTAACAGCTCCTGAAATGGCATGTACCGCAAATTCTTTTCTTTCATTTCCTCCAGATATTGAATATCTGATCATGCCATTCGGGCCGTCATCCTTATCGGAGGCAACAACGGTCAGGATCGTCGAACCGATCGGTTCATTTTCTGGCACGATCACCTGGTAGCTGAGAGCTGTGAAAACAGGTGAATCTAGATTTTCACCAGTTACAATGATCGTGACGGCTACTTCATCCTGCTGTGGTGGAACTCCACGATCTATTGCTCGAACAGTCAGCGTGAAGGCGCTGTTAGGGCCTACTGAGATTTCCTTACCCACCGATATCCACCCATCAATTTTATTGATCATGAAAATCTCGGTGCCATTTCCACCAACCACTGAGTAGTCAATTTCGGCGTTTACTCCAAAGTCTAAGTCGTCACGTGCTACCACTTGAACAATTCGTTGACCAACTTTAGCGTCTTCAGGAACTGGCGATAGATACTCAGCTTCTTCGAATTTCGGACGGTTATTGTTCGCATCAACAACATTGATGTTAACCAGGCATTCAGAATACATTGGAGGCTTGCCATTATCGGTGGCCAATACCGTCAAGGAGTACATATTTTCCGGTGAAGCTTCCATCTGCGAGTGTTTGTATCTTATGGTTCGCTTGCTAAATAGCTCCCCAGTGGCAGGATCGATACTAAATAGATCCGATGGTTGCTGGAGCGAATAGGATATCACTGAATTCGGACCTTGTTTATCCCGATCGGTTGCGATAACTTGTCCTACGAACGCTACAGCTCTTTGCAGCTCAGGAAAATTGAAGCTATAGTAGCTGTGTTCGAATTCCGGAGCATTGTCGTTCTGATCTTGTATTGTGATCGTGAGTGGAGTTTCAGCTCGCCATGCTCCATCTACAGCTGCTACTTTTAGAAGATACTCGTCTTGTTGTTCGCGATCTAGATGTGCAATTACTGTTACATTACCGGTTATAACATCGATGGAGAACTTATTTCCAGGATTCTCAGTGAAACTATAAGTGGCATTGGCATTTTCGCCAATATCCAAATCAGACGATGTAACCTTGATCACAAAACTTCCGATCTCAGCATTTTCCGTAACGTTTACACTGAAAAGTCGGGTAAATCGGGGAGGATTGTCGTTTTTGTCCAACACTGTTATGACCAAACTGGCACTGCCCGTCATTTGTGGCATTCCCTGATCAACGGCTTCAACTGTAAGTTCATAACGCGAGATATCTTCGCGATCTAATCTCATAGTTGTGTAAATTTCTCCACTGTCCGAATCAATTTCGAAGGTTCCGTCGAAATCATTTTGCAGCCTGTACGAGATCTCGCCATTATCACCAGAGTCCTGATCGTGAGCGTGGACCTTGGCAACAAACTGTGGAGGTGTTTCTTCTTCGAGTATTTCGGCATTGTAGATCAGTTTATCCATCTCGGGTGGATTATCATTGGCATCGGTTACGTTGATCGTGAGCAGCATTACACTTCGTAGGCTCGGACGATCTGAATCGGAGGCCTCAATCCAAATTTCATATTGGTGTGAAGTCTCATAGTCCAAACCACCTTTTCCAACTGATACAATACCAGTAGCAGGATCGATCTTCACAGCTCCCCGAATATTTCCACCAGCTATAGAGAACTTGATGTTTGCCGCTGGACCTCGTTTCGGTGAAATTGCCAAAATTTTGGTAATCATTTTCCCTTCTAGAACATCTTCGGATAGTGTAAAGTGTGTTTCGCTCATGAATGAGAAGGTCGGGAACAAATGGGCCGGACGTAGTAAGACTGTAAGATCGGCACTGGTACTTCTGGTTTCCACACCCTGATCGGTAGCATGGATTACAATACTATAGACTTTATCGAATCCTTGGCCACCTGCAGCCAGCTCTTCTTTCGTCTTAATAACGCCTGTCTGCTCATTAATAGAAAACTTATCGGCATCTTTTCCACTGATCGAGTAAACAATTTTGCTATTATTGCCCGCATCGATATCTACCGCTTTCGCCCCAAATACAAACTGATCGACTTTGATCCGGTCCGGAACGTTAACATTGAAACTGGTACTATCAAAGGTCGGCGAATTATCGTTCACATCATCGACAGTAATTGTAAGATTTACAGCCGAGGCTCGTGGTTCTGTAGCCGAACTATCTTGAGCCATTAGCGTTAGATAGTAGATAGCTGTATCTTCGCGATCAAGACTTAACGCAGTGGTTATTTCACCGGTATCCGGATGGACATGGAACCGTTCAACCTTTTCGCCCAGCAAACTAAAACGAATTTTAGCATTTAGGCCAATGTCTTTGTCGGTAGCGATCGGTTGAAGAACTTTGGTATTCGGTAGAAGGTTTTCCTGAACTGTTGCATAGTATGATTGACGCGAGAATTCCGGACTGTGGTCATTCATATCCTGTACTACTACACGAACTGTTCCAGTACCAGTCAACGGAGGTGATCCTGAAAAGAAATAAAATAAATTAAAGTTAGTTTTGGATTACTGGCAAAAGTTAGATGTAGTACAAATTATAATTTTATTTAGTCTATCTTGAAGTCGATTTATCAAAATTTTACCGAAATCGATACTCTAAGGAACAGTAATGGCTTAGATGACATCAGTAGCCTAGTGAAAGTCATGGTGGTATATTACCACGGATATCGTTGGGTTCAATCTCTGTGCTTATTTTGACAAAAAGACATACAATGAATCTGTCCATAAATAGATCCTATCAAGTTTCCGTCGATTAGGATATCTATGATGATATTCCAATTATACTCGTGTGTTTCCACTACACAGTCAATAGATGAACAAAATCTCTGCATGTTCTTAATTGGAATTCGAAGATATTTTGAAAATATATTCTAAGCTTTACTGATACCTTCTAATTTTAGTTTTCTAGCTGAAACTGACAAAAATGTGAAAGTATGACTAGAAATTATTTCTTGGTAAAGCTACCATAGAATCTAATTTTTTATGTGAAATTATTTTTGCATTTATAGGCTTGTGGTTTAGGTAGGTATTAAATTAAAAAAGACAATTAACTGTACTTTGTTTTACCTACAACCTACCACACCCAGCTAAGAAGTGTAACGATAATGTCAATAAAATGTTTTATTTAACGAGGATCACTTTATCGCATATTAAATTCTTAACTGCTATGAGTTTTCGCTTATTACCTGTAAAATTTTAAAACCTTAGTCATGCATATATATGCAGCTTTGGTAAGGTAATAATAAGGCACATGAAAAAATTAAAATAAACTTTTAATAATGGGTTTCTGAGAGAAATCGCCTTTACTAAGAAAATGTTTAGGGTGACAGCAGCAAAAATTTGTATTTTGAATTAAATTTCTCAAGATTGGGTACAGCTACAATATCGATGCTTACATTAAATTAAAGGTAATTCGATTCCCTAGGAAGGAAGCCAGAACATGTTGAAGTGCGATTAATAGTTTTGATGATATAACAGTTTACGTGAGTAAGGGTACATGTCGGAATGACTTTTCTTTACAAAGGATATTGAAAATTAACCCAACCTGTACAACATTTATTTTCTCAAAAGAGCTGCTAAATTATCGGATACCCTGTATAACAAGGTTAATAATAGATCAACAAACTAATACGGATTGGTAGCACATGTGTATAAGCACATATTTTTGCAATGGAGCAAAACCCAA
This sequence comes from Beris morrisii, assembly GCA_951812415.1. Lineage (NCBI taxonomy): Eukaryota > Metazoa > Arthropoda > Insecta > Diptera > Stratiomyidae > Beris > Beris morrisii. Next base: position 27,400,699 of record OX638311.1, read on the forward strand.
TTGTCATCTTCAGAAAAATAAAAAAGTTAAAGTTTTTTCTTTCCTGCGAACCTTCAACCTCAAGGCCTATCCATTTAGATGGTTCATCTAAGTAATTACTATTACATCTCAATACCAACAATAAGTTGATCAGAAGCAAAATAGTTTCTATGAAATGATTTTTTCCAACAAACTTTTTTGAGTTGCGAATCTTTTTGAGTGCGACAACTTGACAATATTTTTAATTTGACATTTGCAAGGTACGAGTATATTAGGTTAGGTTAGGTTTAGAGGAGTGAACTGTAGCACTGTACCACAGCCCATCACGAGAGATCGCTAAGGATCGTATAAAATACGGGTATATTATGTTCGAAGTTTCTGGAATTTAGGCACCACCTATTTTTGCAACACACTTCACTTGGACCATTTACACTTTTAGAGTATTGTCTTAATAGATTAATTTTTGCTTTGTAGTCTATCCATAAAATGGGAAAGCTACAAAATTGAAAGGTAAAACATTTTTTTTCCAATTAATTTTGTCTTAAAGATACAAGCCAAACGACGTCTTAAGGATACAGGTACCTGTTTTCACAATAAATATACGGGTAGAAAAGTAATAAAATTTAAATATCTCTTTGCGAACCCTAAAACTGATCTAAACTCCGGGAAATTCTTCCTATATACAGACAATAGCACCTTTAATTAATCAATTTAAAGTGTTTGTAAGTGAAAGAAGGCAAAAGATCGAGTCCTTTTAGTACTTCGTAGGTGGATTGTTTCGAATAAAGAACAGTATTTCACCTTCAGTTATCCCGAAAGGACATAGGACTATCTTTACAAACTACTGTGATTTTTAATTCAAAGAAATGAATTCAAGTGATTTTAATATTCGTGATTTGTCACCGATGGAAATAACCGACGATAACAAATATCCTTATTTCGGCTGTTTATTTTGCTATCAGGTTTTGAAGGATTTCGACGATTACATGAAACATGAACTTACAGCGGAACATCAGAAAAAAGTAAACGAAAGGCTGTTCAGTATGCAAACTGATATATCGCAACAAGCAACACTAACCGAAGAATTTCTTAAGCAGTATCAGGCGAAAAAGCGGATCGAAACTTGGATTAAAGATAATTTACTTAACGATATCAAGAAATAATCGGATATTTTATTGCAATATTTGATTTAATTTTCATATTTTCAAAAAAAAAAAACTCTTTTTTCAACAACTTATAGAATTGGTTTTTCCGAAAGATCACAAATTTATGTTTTAAATATTAACAAAACAATTTAAATATTAATAAAAGAAAAAAAATATAATCATTTACTTATGTAAAAACAGGCAATAAAAAAAATTATATACAATACTATCTATTGCTAATTTTAGTGTTATCCTTAAGAATCCAATTTTTAAATTTAAATTTTTTTTTTTATCAAAAATAGTTCATTTGAACGAAAATCTAAAGCACTTTTACAACACACGCTCCCGTGAGGTGAGCGTAATTCATGGGCTTTGTCATAAGCATCGCAAGGTTGTTTTAAAGGCTCACATATCCCTGAAATTTTTAAAAAAATTATTTTTTTTCTTACAGATTTTCATTTGTTATACTTTTAAGAATTAAAAAACAAAATTTGGAATTTAGAAAAAAAATGTTTAATGTTTCCACTACGTTACAAAGTTATGGCTATAAATGTGACCTGGCTAACTGCCGCACCCCTCTCGACAGCTGCGTTTCGTATTTCTTTTGTTCGCAAAACGTGGGTTGCTAAGAAAACAAGCTCGTTTATAGTAGGGTCACTAGATAAACAACACTCTCTACCTAGGGTTTGGCAGATACGTCTAATTCGCTCCTTTCTGTACTAGAAATGTGACTTAACCTCACAAAAACCGCCTGTTTATGTACTAGTTCGCCTGTTTTTGTACTATACTGAACATTGCTATCAAATTATGTTTTTGAAGTGTGTTAGTGCGAATATGTGAAGAGTCGGAAAAAAGCTGTCGGTTCCCATCCACAATTCTAGTACTTCTTTTTCTTTGATATGGAAGTGTGTGTGTGCGCCGCGAAATTGTGGTTTTCAATGAAAAATTTCAGTATTTCTTTCATTTATTTTATGGAAATTTACAACTTTGTAGCGAAAAGTCAATCATTTCGTATGTTTATAAAGCGAAATCCCATAAACATGAAAAAAATTTAAATTTACTGGTTTTTCACCTTGGTACGCATCTGCCAAACCCCTCTTAGAGGCTGTTTCGGTGTGAGTGCGTATATGTACAGTACCCAGCAGAAAATATATCAAGTACTTCTTATAAGAAGACCTGATACTAGTGCTTGCAAAGAGAGCACTTCGATAACTACTTCCCGGGAGTCGTAAGAACACGAGTTCATTATTACGTTTAGCCCCGATAAAATGCAAGACACCGTACCTTGAATATGGTGCTCATCCCATGCGTTGCAATTAGTCATCCAGTTTTTGTTTTTCCAACGTGAACAGAGTGCAGAGTCAAGTGGAAAATTAAAAGTGTGTAATGAAGGATTTTATTTTTGTATTGTTTCAAATATCAAATGCAAGAAAAAATCTGCCAACAGTCTGGGCGCAACTTTATTATTTTTTGAGTACAAGTCCGGAACGCGTTTTATGCTGAGATGCGGTGTAGGTTACTATGCGACTGACAACCTAAAAAGTAACGTTCCAAATATTAACCTATACCGCATCTCAGCATTGTACGCGTTTCGGACTTCTACTCAAAAACAATGAAGTTGTGCCTAGACTGTTGGCAGATTTTTTTTTATTTATTTACGTATTTTTTTTTTTCAATAAAAGATTCAATCGAATTTCATCTCAATAAAACTAAAAGATTTTCGGAATTCGTTAAAACTTGAACAATACCTTACACCCCAAAGTGTTTAATATCGAAAAATGTTTAAATCAATTTTTTTTTCATTTAGAATATCCGTAAAAGCAAAACTATTTTGATAACTGGACATGTCTAAAAGATATAACGAAATTCGTGAAAATATGGAAAAAAAAACATTTTCATGAACATTTTGTTACTCCAGAGGTGGAGTAAAAATCTGAACTTTTTTTTGCTTGTATTACTCTAGTACCATATCTACATATATGTACTAAGTTTCAACTTTCTAGAATAAGCCGTTTCTGAGATATAAAAATCCACCCCCACCCGCACTTCCGTAACTTACTACCTGGGTGTCTTAATAGTAGCTCTATATAGTTGTCAATTTCTAGCTTTCTATCCTTTGCGGTTTTAATAGTAGCTCTACATAGTTGTCAATTTCTAGCTTTCCATCCTTTGCAGTTTTCGAGAAATAAAAATCAGAATTTTTTTCTTTCCACCCCCACCCACCATCACTGCAGTTGCATCCTCAAAATTGTTTTCCCTGCTAGAGAAATCCCGTTTAAGGTTAAAAAGAAGAATAGATAGAATGAAAACGGCAAGTGGTCCGCCTTGCTTCAGATGTGCTTCTATTACCACTTGTTAGACCTATTAAAAAACTATTTCTATCACTGCTTCTCAGACTTGTTGAATAAGTACTTCTAACACTAATTCTAAGGAAGCGAGAAGAGGCATTGCTTCCAGTCCCGTTTTGGGTTAAAAAGAAGAAACGAAACAATAGAGACGGTAAGGCCCTTTACTGCCTTTAGAAGTACTTTGAGCATTGCTTCTAGAGGCCTGTTTTTTTCTACTGGGTAACCTTAGTTTATAGGACCAAGTTTGTAGGAATATACAAGGGGAAGAAGGTGTACAGTACGAAGCTGAAATGGATGACTAGCCGTAAGTTCATGTTGTACCTACCAAAAACTTTAAACGCGTTTTTCTCGAAACTATGTTTTTAGACATGGTCGGCAAAATTCTGATTTTTACGATAACTCAGTCAATTTTCAATATTTTCCAACTTTTTTTTTAAATTCTATAGTGTAACGATTAATTTTTTGGTTGGACAATTTTTTATAACTTTAAAATTTATAATAATTTTTAATTTTTTTATAGTTTTAAAAAACTAATTACTAAAGTTGGAAATACTGTAACTTCTTTATTTTTGAAAAAAAAAATTCCCTCCGTCACACTATTACTACTACATTATTTTACTAAATTCTTTTTTAATTTTGCAAATTGAATTATTTTTGGTGAAGTTATGATGCCGACAAGGAGGCGTTATGGTTTCCATCAGTAGTCCATTTATACCCGTAAAAAATAATGTTATAATAATATTAAAAAAAAGAAAAATTTAATTTTTTTGTGAACTCAACAATAAAATTTTTTTTTCACCATATAACCTTTATAATAATTTTTCAAATTTACTCGGTTTTCAGCGCGCACAGGGGTGTGGGAGCCCTTAAAAGGAATAAAGAGCGTATAGTAAATTCGTTGGTATTGTAGTTGTACCTTATCTTGAGACATTTATTTCAAAATGCAAATATTTGCTCCTATTACCTTAAAAAAAAGTTTGAACAATGTAATTTTTCTCAGAAAACTCCATTCTTATGTGCCACATTATTGGCTCCAAAAAGGTAGTTGCAGCCACTGCTTGGGACTGTAAACAGAATAGAGCAGTAGCAGTATCTCGAATAATAATCAATAATGCTATTGATAAAAAATATTAAAACTGGTATAATAAATCAATTATTGTTATAGTTCTGCCATTTATTCTTATCTGTAGTGCATTGCTAAAGAAGAAATTAAAAATGCAAGAGGTTTTAGAATTAGACTTATCGAGCAAAATAAAAAGGCCTAACTATGTAAAAATATTGTTTATTTTTTACTTTATTTTATTATGAAAAATTCTAAAAATTTTGTTTGAATTTCATAGTGGCAAACGTTAAAACGTTATGTTAAATACTGTCAAATGGTAAATGAACACTGTGCCTTGTTGGTTTTCTACAAATTACATTTTACTATTGTCAAAAGATTTAAATATTTTGAAATTCCTGTGATAGTGAACATTATTCAAATCATTTGTTTTCGGCTTATACTTTATTTATGCGATATTGAAGTGGCTTTATCTAATAAAATTCCAGTCGAAGGTTTTGTTCGACTCGAATTTTAGTAGGCAGCTCAAATACGTATCTGCATAAATAAAATCTAAGCTTCATTGAATCATAACATCTAAATAATGTAAGCACACCAACAATTACATCATTATAAATGTAACTAGCTTTTGTAAATTTAAACGTTTCTCTTAAAACTACACTATGTTTGGAGTAAAATTGAGTGTAAAGTTACATCTAAATAACGTAAGTATATAAATTACACCGCTTTATGTGTAATTTTGCATTTAAAAAATTTGCAACTTCTGTTCAAAATGGAGCCTAAACGATGCAAAATCACGACCATCGTCTCGATATTAAAAAGATTTTTGCGTAAAAATAAACAGATGTGTGTACCTAAATTTTACGACCAGGTGCTTATTTAGTATGTTGTTACGTCCCGGTGTAAATTTACTCTTATACTACTTGGTATTCAGTTGCCATTAATAATAAGAGTAAATTTACACCAATTTTTGGTAGAGTGTACTATGACCTTAAAAAATGTTTGATTAATGTAATTTTTCTCAGAAAACTCCATTCTTAGTATATAATATTAATTTTATTTTATTTTTTTATGTGCCATATTATTGGCTACAAAAAGGTAATTTTAGCCACTGCTTGTGATTGTACACAGAATAGAGCAGTGGCAGTACGTCGAATAATAATCAATAATGCTACTGATAAAAAATAATATTAAAATTAAATCAATTAATATTATAATTCTGCTATTTATTCCTATATGTAGTGCATTGCTAAAGTAGAAATTAAAAATGCAAAGGATATTAGAATTAAACTTATCGCGCAAAATAAAAAGGTATAAAAACAAGCCTATCCAATCTGCTTCAGAATTTTGATCGATTTCTGAAAACGTAAAAAGTTTTCTTTCATTCCCACGGTGGTTTCCAATTTGCTAATTTAATTTCTATAAAATTTATAAAACAATTTCAATTTGGTCTGCGAAAGTTCTAAGATAATCGTTTTAAACAGTTTCATATAGTCTCGATCTTGAACTTTATACAAATTCTAATCTAATCTAAAGTTCTATTCTATTAGAAAAGTATCTATGGCAATTGGCCGAACCCATTACTCCGGACATCTCTCCATTACTCCGGACATCGGGCCGTTGTAAAATCGATTGGCTTCCGGGATTATCATCTATCCGCGATAGGTGTAAATATAATAAAGAAAATCCACACGAAAACATTTCCCCAGTGGTCGAATGCCCAACGGATTGTTCGCGTTGATCTGATATCGTATTAAGATCCAGGTTTTATCCGTACCCCGGCTTTGGCCATAATTCAAATTGAAAAAGAAAATTTTCCCAAAGGAATTTCCATAGTTTTTCTTTCGATTTATTTTTCAATTTTTCTAGATAGCGCGTCTTTATTTTTATTTTTTTATTTCCTTGTATTTTGATGGTATAGTGCAGAGTTTTTTACTTTTATTGAATTAAAACCAATCCAAGAGTAAGGCTTTTTCGTTGTTACAAACATTATAAAATGCTTCTAGTTGGTAATCCGAAACGTTCAAGATCAGGTTGACCTTTCATGCTGGTTTGAAACTGTGGGCCGCCTGTGAAAAGTATTTTCAACTTAAAGTGCAATTTCTCGTATCATCATAATTTTTCTTCGTTCGGTGCAAAAATTTATTGTATATATTTTTACATATTCTATAGGAGTGCGCTCCATCTTGTCTTCTTGTTAATCTTTTGTTTTCCATCTTTCACAAAACCGACTTACTACTTTGCTACGGTTATGAAGTCGGCAGGTATGCCAGAAAGTGGTAAAGGCGCTTCTTCATATCATGCGAGGATCATAAGTCGGTCTTTCTAAGAGAGCTGAAAAGCTAGGAAGATGCTCGAAACGGTCCATACCAGACAATCTTACCAATATTCTTCGTTTTTTCTTTCTTAATCCACTCTACGGAGGAGTGGTGTGGACTTATCGATGATAGTCCGCTTTTGTATTTGGCTTAAAAGTATTTTAGATTTTCAGCATATTTTCCTTGTCTATTTTTGGATTGCCGGGTAATATACCAAGTCGGGAAGAATTTGCTCATCGTTTAGCTCGTTCCGCCTATGGGTTACCTTCGGTGCATTTTGGTAGCCAAACAGTTTATACTTTTATTATTTATTAACCGGCCAAAGTATTTCTTCAATAGAAATTGCAAGAATCTCAAGCGATAGGGAAGACAATTTTTACATGACCGCAGTTTATACGAGACGATCGATCAAAATCGAACAACAAAATGTTGAAAAACGATAAATAAAAAAGTAAAAATGTTTGTTTAAACATTTTAGCGATTTTATTGTTTTCCGCGAAATCCAAGAGGAAAAAAGAAGACTGCGGCCTGAAGCCCCCTGATGGTATTTTCGGTTCAGGTATATCCTAAAGGTGGATAAGATACCGCTTATACCGGGAATTATATTGCACAATTGCATTTTTACCTATTGTTGTTGGTATTATGCTAGAATATTTGATCAGTCTTTCGACTACTTGTACAAAGTTTTTCTTAAATTTTTTTTCTTATGCCATATTGGATTTTACTACTTTATCTTTTTCGTATTATTCGAACTTTGTCTATTTCACATAAATCGATAGATGACTTATGCGGTTGTTCGAATTCAATATTTTACTTGACTCGACCCTTCCTGGTGTGCCCGGGGAATTTAAGAGAAATTGCTTTTTGTCTTTTTGATCGTATCCATGGAAAAGTTGGCGAAAATATTTGAAAATGTTTCGCGATAAGAGTTTTCATGTAATACAGAAGTTGTTCGAATGTCTGCATAATTTGAATAAAGTGAAAAGTGAATAAGATCGAAATGTATAAATTGATTTGTAGAGATTTACTCGATGAAATGAAAGTTTCAAGAAAAGTTGCAATATAGAGAGTCAATAAAATTGTTATTTATTGTTACCTACTTATATTTTGTGAAATAAAAATCGTTGCGCCTTGTTAACACAAACCTTTCCAAACATTTGTATCTGTTTGATTACCCTTTAAAAACTAAGCATATATATGTGGGGCCTAAAATGATTTGATGGAAGCTGAAAAAATCACAGTGTCTTTGCTCTGCTGTGTACTTCTGGACCATAGGGACCATGCAAGAATAGTAAAGAATATATAACTGGAGTGAAGATAAAAAGTTCGGCCTGATACTTTTCAACCCTCGTTGGGAGGGTTGAAGTTGTAGATGTTGAAGTGATTAGTTTAGACAAAAGTGAGTTTATTGAATGATAATCGAGAAGGAAACCGAGAATTCGACAGAAAACAAAGTCTTGTCAATAGAGAGGCTGGATATTATTCTAATACAAGTAAAAAACATTGAACGATCATGGTAAAAGAAACTGAGAAGAGTTAACAGAAACCTGCCTTCAAAAGTATGAGGAATGTATCGTAAGAAGTCTTGTCGATAGATTGAACTGTGTTTTTTCACCTTCTATTGTTTTAGATTATATTAGGTTAGAAAAACGCTTGAGATAATCTTAGAATATTGTGAATGGCACGGTTGGCGTGCCGCCTTCTTTGTTGACATTTTTTCGCTGATTCACTGACGAAAAGTTCGGATTGTTTTTTTTGCCAAAGCCATGAACAACTTTTCTCAGGACTTCATAATTTCTATAGAATTAACCGATGTTTTTACTTCGGTCAATTGGTAGTTCAAATCAACTTTGATCCGACAGCGCCATCTAGATGTCGGAGTTTGATTAAAGAAAAAATTAACTAAGATAGCGAACTTGCATATATTTTGTCGTAATCAAGAATAAGGTTGCCATATTAGGTTATTTACCGCGATTTGGGCTATTTAAATATACAATTCGCGGGTATACTTTTCAAAAAGGTACTTATAGCTTTTTGGGCTATTTGGCAAACGCAAATTGTGTTGTTTTGCTAGTTTAAAACAGTGCCGATTTACGAGGAAAAAATAGAAGTATAAAAATTAGAAAAGTGAATTTTAGTCGTCTCTTGGATTAAATCTGCTAGTTTTACCGGATCAAATAAAACGTTTGCAAACTACGTCATATCACAAATCCTCTTGCCACTCAGTTCTCGGGTCTCTCTAATAAAAAATAATAGTTCACACGATAGTTCACACGATATCTGGTGTTTGCAAACTAAAATGCATTTAGAATCTGTTCATTATTTGTAGACTTTCTAGAACTAAACCACTTTCTTTCAAAGTTATGGACACCCATAGAAATATAACATACAACAGATAATAGATTTACTGACTGACTGTCGTAGAGTTCTATTTTTTTATAATATTATTAATTATTATTTTGGCTGAATTGGTGGGTCCAGACACGTGCTGTAAGAATTAAAGTTATTGTTACATGTGTACTCTGGCCACCCGAAAAACTCTCTTATTGTTGATATTAAAGTTTCCAGAGAAAATCAACAACCTTGCAATAGAGAGCTCTACATACTTCTCGCATGTTCTAGACATTTCTCGCATGTAACAGTTACTTTTGCGCGTTCCACATAAACAACAGAATATGCGAGAAATCTCTGGATTCAACACATCCAGTATATAAGCGCCGCAGAGCCGAGGGTTACTTTTTTTACTGCGAGAGTGAAACGACGATCAGTTCTACGCGAAAGTGTATTTTTAAAGTGATTTTCATCGATAACAGCAATCAAGTAGTAAATGAAATCGAACTGTGTTTTTGTTTGTATGCAAGAATGTATGACCCCAATCGGGAGGCGGCTTGATGTTCTTTAGACGCAAAATTATTCGCTTAGGCGAAGATGATTATGAGGTGCTTACATTATGAAATATTGATGTGCATTTTGTAACATAAACTGATATACATTATTATTCACAAAAGCAAAAAGCCAGATTTTATGATAACTTACACAATTATGACTCCGAGCTTTCCCACCGATCTGCCACTTATCATTTTAATATAACTACATTTTAAGTTTATTTAATTTCATTCATTATTCTTCCTTTTTTCTTCTTCTTCTTACTATTATTATTTTTTTTTGTTATTATTATTTTTTTTATTATTAGTTTCTAAGTTAAGTTAATTTTAATTTAGTTTAAGATATTTTATTAATTTAAGTTTAAACATTTTCAAGCTGATTAAGCCATGTGAACAGATGGTGATTACATTTAGAATTATTGTTTTTAATTGTCACCATTAATTGATTACGGTCGAATTTTAATGTAATATTTAATGTTTGATTTTTTTAGACTCGCTGTCAGAAATTTTCTATATTTCGTTGTATATTTCATTTGTTTTTAAAGTCTCAATAAATTTTATTTGTATTTGTATTTTTACACAATTATGAAAATTACAAATTATTTTTCAAGTATAATTTTACCTAATATTTTTATACTCTAGATGAAATCACATAGAGTATTATAAGTTTAATCCAGCCCAAAAGTTTGTAACGCATAGAACCAAGCCTCGGACGAAAAAAGGTTATATATTATTTTTTGTTTATTTGTGGCCAAAAACCTCAAATCCGCCTGACGTCCGTCCGTCCGTCCGTCCGTCCGTCTGTCCGTGAACACGATAACTCAAGAACGCCTTCACCTAGGATCTTGAAATTTTGAATCTGGATGTTTGGTTGAATTTGTAAGGCTAAGTTCGTTAACGGGTCAAATCGTCCTACTCCTTCGGGTAGCTGCCATACAAAATGTCCTTAAAACACGTGTTCAAGAATATTGGTCGATAACTTCAGAACGGTTCGAGCTACGACATTGAAATTTTGTATGTGTTATTTTTGAAATAGTTGGAGCTAAATATATGATTATGAAGAAAATCCTGTTAGTCCTTCGTGTAGCTGCCATACAAATATTCTGTCAAAATGTATTCACTTAATTTACAAAACTCACAATAACTCAAGTAGTCTTTTAGCTACGAATTCGGAATTTTGTACAAGTTAGTTTTGAGTGCAAATAAAGTCGGAGTTTACTAATCAGAGAAATCCTTTTACTGCTTCTGGTAGCTGTCATACAAAATGTCCTTAAAACATATCTTCAAGAATATTGGTCGATAACGTCATTGAAATTTTGTACGTTTTATTTTTCCAATAGTTAGAGCTAAATATATGATTATGAAGGAAATCCTGTTAGTCCTTCGTGTAGCTGCCATACAAATATCCTGTCAAAATGTATTCACTTAATTTACGAAACTCACAATAACTCAAATAATCTTTTAGCTACGAATTCGGAATTTTGTACAAGTTAGTTTTGAGTCAAAAGGAAGTTCGAGTCTACTATTCTGCGAAATCCTTTTACTCCTTCTGGTAGCTGCCATACAAAATATCCTTAAAACACCTGTTCAACAATATTTTCCGATAAATTTTGAACGCTTCAAGCTACGAATTTGAAATTTTGTACACATTAATTTTTGAATGGTTCCAAGGAAAAGGATAAATATGTAAGAAATCGAGTGAGTCCTTCCTGCACCTCCCATGTGAAAGTCCTTTAAAAAGGACATTTATTTTCGATGACTTACCCAGTTCAAGGTATGAAGTTAAACACTGATTATTGTCTTTTAGTTTTGAGTACCAATCTAATGGCAGTCCTTAATAAAGGACATACAACATGCACACACGTAATTCTACTTTATCCCCAACTACAATATAAATCGGAGTTCAGTATTCATCTAGAGTATTATACGATTGGCTTGCAGCCGATCGTGACTGCAGTATGTTTTTTAAATAATATTTTTAAAATGGTGATAAATACGAATTTATGTATTCAAACAATATTTACATTACAGTGTTTCTTACGAATTCTGGAGCACAGTTCGTCAACGAAATCGAATCTGTGTTCAAAACATTTAAGTAGGTCTGATAAATTACAAAGTTGAGCGCGGTATTTGGGCTACAAGTTTTCGTGCGGGTTTTGGGCTATTTTATAAGCTCACTCGGCGTGTTCTGCAGCCAACTATCTGGCAACCCTGATCATGACCTGGTGAAAAAAATAACGTAGCCCTTTTCTCTTGCTTTAAAAGATTCGACGAACTTATAAGAATAGTTTTCGAATTTGTTCGAGGACTGTTGTTAAAAATTGTTAACGTTATACATTTTTTATCGTGTTTTCAGTTAATAATGAAATATTCTTGTTAATATTATGTTTCGGAATAGCGATAAATTTGACACCTGATTTACCGGCAACATAGAGATTGTGTCAATGAACATAAATAAAATTAATATTTCAACTGTCATGTCCTCAATGGGAGTAGCCAGAACAGCGATCGATCCCAGTCGGGCTTTCGGGTTGGTGTTTCGCACAAGAAACTCATCAGACGCCGAAAAACAAACAAAACTGATTTAAATTTATTTTCTATTAAATATATTCTACAATCGCAGAAATTAAAATTATGTCAAAGAAATAATGTTATGCTCTAATTTGAATTTTATTTTGATTAAATCGAACATAATAAGAAAGTATGTTATTTTAATTTTTTATAATTTACCATTTCAGAAATGAATTGAAGTTTTCTGTGCCCAAACCGAAGGAGTTGTGGCTAGATTCCTAACAATTAAGTTAGCCAAGTCATTGATTTGGTACTGGTAAGTAAATTTTGTTGGTGGATCTTTAGTGAATCATCTAGATGGTTCGTACGTATATGAATTATCTCAAACCAAAATCATCTAGCTAAGATATGTTGATAATATTTGACTATACTCAGGAGAGTCACGGAGCAGGGTTAGTTGAACGTGAGGATTCAACGGTCAATCTCAGTTTGCTTTCATCAGTTTTTGTGTGAGCTCTGGAGGGTTAATTAGATGTCGTGTCAGTGTTGCCAACCATTTTGTGTAAAATTCCCCATGATTGAGCCAAAAATTCCTCTTTTTCCCCATTATTCATAATAGAATTCCCCACAGTTTCCCCATAAAGAATAAATCTACAGGAGTAATAGGTTTTATTAATCATAAAGCAAAAAACCTTTTTATTGTATTACGCAAAAAAAGGTTTTTCAACTGTCATGTCCTCAATGGCAGTAGCCAGGGCATCCATTGATCCCAGTCGGGCTTCCGTGTTAGTGTTTCGCACCAGACTCTGACGCCGAAGAACAACCAAAAAATTTTCACATTTACAAATTTCAAAACAATAACTTTCTTACGAACTTGTATTCTTAATTATTAAAAAAATAGTCCATCTCTTAAATTCAAATGAAACAAATAAGAATAAATAAATCCATTTTGTCAATTGTCAGCTAGGTTCATGTAATAAAGTTATTCAGTTTCCAGATGGGATTGTTTATTTAAAGGATGTAATTGTTTATCTAAGAATGTATTCGGTCAGTTTGGCCGGTGCAATAAAGTTATTCCTTTGCCAGATGGGTTTATCCTGTTATTGATTCGTCAGGTGACTGTGACTGGATAATGAGTCACGTGGTGGCCAGATTGACATATCTGTGACTCCTAATCCCACATAAAATCCCTTGTAAACAATGAGACGTAATAAGTATTCGGCGCAACGAAATAAAAATGTCTGTCTTGTTTTTCCAATCGCCACAAGTCGACGTTGAAGTCGGTGTTGTGCTTGTGGTAAGGAATTTCAGAGAATTTTGGTTTTCCCCTCGAATAGTGCTGATTCCCCTTTTCCCTTTTCAATAAAATTTTGACTGAAATTCCCCACGAAAAGGGGAATTCCCCACGAGTTGGCATCACTGTGTCGTGTCTCGTGGCCAGGCAGCTCTGGCCGACCCTCAGTGCGAGGAGGACAAAGTTTGTCCTACTCGGAGATTGGAATACTCTTCGTGTCTTATCGGTCGGCACGCCAGAAGACTAGGTGTTGCGGACGTTGCAGATCTGTACCGCAGCTGTAGGGAACCCGATGCCGAGGAAATGCTTTGCGAATCTGGCTTTGAGGCGGGAACGTACTTTAGGAACGCGCTTCGCCTTGGTCTTGGCTCAGTTTGTCAGGCTGGCGGGGTGATTTACCTAAGATGTAGTCTTGGGCATACAGGTACTTCTTCCCTTACATGTGGGATCATAATGGACCTATTGGCGGTCTATGTGTTTGGTCGCATCAGCGGCCTGGAGGGTTAAACTTATCGCACAAAATCCCCTTGGGACTCAAACCCATGAGCTCTATATGATGTTTAATTATACACGAAGTCACTGAAGAATCACTGATCTTCTATCTGTCTCATAAGAAAATACTGGCACCGGGCATTCTGGTTTGTTACTCGTAAATAAATCACCTACGTGAATCGTAAGTGAATCAACTAGGTGTCTCGTATGTGAAGTATCTAATTGTACATTTGCATGCACGTTCCTATATATTCTTCATTGAAATTCAGTTCTTCATCAAATACCTATAGTGTAAATTTTTTTTTTACTGAGTCGCGAGCATTGTGTGTTTTTTATATTACCGATTCTTTCATAAAAAAATTAGTCCGGAATCACATGCACAAGATGGGTACACGATTCGAGGAACGTAATACAAAGATAAATATAAAAAGAACATCCCAAACACCTGAGTGAGAGAGGTACCTATGGAATGCATGAAATTATAATAATTCCCTATAAAATTGCTTGGAGTAACTTATTGCGAATACCAACTTCGATATCTTCTAATCCAATCAACCTTTCAATTAAAAACCATCCCCAGTATCATATCCGCCTTCCCATATTTATTTAATTCGACCAGAAACTCTTATTTCGAATAACACATGTTATTTGTTATTAACAAACAAACGAAACATAGAGAACGGATGAATGGATAGATGATCAGTAAAAGGGAAAAAATATTGTGCGTTACCGTCCTTCCATAAGCGAATTATTCGCCAGCAATAATAAAACAATATACGAATAAAATGCAAGGCACATGGTCGTATATCTCGAATCTCTCGTATGAACTGTCTTCAAGGCACTCTGTGCCAATCTTAGTGTCCCTCTTACCGGGTAAACTTTCGTTTATTTGCAATCGACAAGAATACCATCTCGACTACAATTTAACAATGTTCACATGTTGTATGTTGCCTAACGCAAAATGCTTCTAAAGACCCCAAGCGAAGAGAATCCGAAGAGATTGAGTATCTCAACAAATAAATAAACCCGAACAATTCTTCGTTCTTATTCCACGCTAGAGGTCTTTTCTATTATTTCCTAGCCATTTTACTTACGTATATCTCGACTCCTTATAGATACGCCTTATATTTATTGTTTTTCGAAAGATCGAAAATTTTAGCTTGTTATACAATTGAAAGGTGGACAACAGAACGTTACTCATAGCAATCTTTCTCAAAGACACGCCACAAGGAGTACTAATGAAACTTTGATCAAAAAAAAGAAGTATTTAGTAAATTTAATGAGTATGTAAAGACCAATCAAACTGCCTGGATAGCTGTCACTCAAATTAACACGACCATAAAACACAAAATTTATAAATATATATATTTTTTTTAAATAGTTCTTCGAGATGAGCAATTTGTCGGCTTATTAACGATCAAAGTGAGTGTTATTAACGCCCGCCTATATCCTAATTACACGCCAACAAATTACTTTGGTTCGTATAAAAGAAAATTGAAAAAAATGAACACTCTTTTAGTGTATCTAAAGTTGTCTCGATCATATTTTATTACACTGTAGGTACCAGATAATGTCCGCGAATTTACAGTCTTTTAAGATAGATAAAACCGAAAAATCGCGTGAAAAAGTGTACTGGAGAGAAGCAGGGGTTGGCGTTAGGGTCGTCTTGTTTTCTTGAACCAAACAACCTTGAAGAAGAAATCCGTTTCGAATCTTGAGAAATGAATGAATCGCGGAATGGGCTAGAAGACGTTAATTACCTCTACGTGATTAAATTCTGAATGAAATTTTGAAAACGGTGTGGTCCATTTGGATAACGCTACTGAACTATTAGCCTTGAAAGAACCGATGAATTGGTATTGTGATGGTATGACGTGCAGCTACTGCTTCTACATTGCTTTGTGTTATATTCAATCAAAAAATTTTGAATTTTTTTACTTTATTATTTTTTAATAATAAAGTATTGTTATCGACCTGAAATTGAAAAAAAATTTGCCATCCTGAAATTTTGTATTTTCACGTTTTAGGACTAGCGGACCCAAAAAAAGCAAAAAAAAAAAATGTCCGTCTGTCCGCCGTACGCAAAACCGTTTGAAGGTGCGTAGCTCACAAAACCTTTGAGATATTAAGTTGAAATTTTTATGGTGGGTAGAGTGGGTGAACGCCTATGAGTGGAGTTGGAGGGGTGGGGGTGTAAGGGGGAGGAGGAGGGAACGTTTTTGATGAAAAATTTTTGTTTCTAGATCTCAGGAACTGCTTATGCTAGGAGGCTGAAAGTTGGAACTTATGAAGCACTATGATAGTGGACCATTTGCAAAAAAATAGTCGATAGGGGTTGAGAGTTGTGTGAGTAGGGGGAGGGGAGAACAATACGTCCAAAATGCTTGAAAGCTGGGATTGATATATCCTAAAATCCATATCTGCTGAACGATTGATGTCAGATGGCCGAAATTTTGTAGTTGTATTTAGGGATATTAGGAGACTAGAAAGGGGTTAACATTTTTAGGGGGAGTAGTGAGGTATGGGGATGGGGGGTGAAAAACTTTGAATTACAAAATCTTCCGACTCAATTGGGATAGGAAGATAAAATTTGGTTTCTGTATATAGAATTACCAGTGAAGTCTACTGAATGTAAAATTTTTGAGGGGGGAGGTAAAGCGCTGAAGGTGGGAGGCAGCCACTTTTCAAAAAAATAAATGTTTATATCTCATGAACCATATTAGATATGATCTTAAAATTTTTACAGGAGATAGGACCAGTAGACCTCTAGCGGAAAAAAAGGTGTGGGTGTAGGGAGTAATGGTGGGAGGGGGTGGAACGAAAAGAATTCTGATTTTTATTTCTCGAAAACCACAAAGCATAGAAAGCTAACAATTGGCGACTATATAGAGTCACTGTAGAAGTATCTTAGAAAACACAGTGGTAGCCAGGTAAGGGGGTGGGGTGGTTTTTCTTATCTCAGAAACGGCTTATGCTAGAAAGCTGAAACTTAGTATGTATATGTAGAAGTACTACAGGATTAATTAAAGCAAAAAAAAGTTCAAAATTTTATTGATGTACAGAGCTGGAGTAAAAAAAATTACCGTGAAAAAATGTTTTCCACCATTTTCATGAATTTCGTTATTTCAAGCTAAAGAATAACCAGGAGGCTATTTGGAACGTTATTTTTTAGGTTATCAGTCGTACAGTAAACTTCACCGCATCTCAGTATTAAACACGTTTCGGGCTTCTACCCAAAAAATAATAAAGGTGAGCTCAGACTGTTGGCAGATTTTTTAAATTATTTTAGTTTAGCGTGCGAATTTCACGAAAGAAGTTAGAGATAAGGAAAACAAGCATCACAATCAAAACAATTTAAGGGATGAAATTTTGACGTCAATACTATCGAATAGCGATTACTTCTATAAATGGATCTATGAAGTATCTAATAGTTTCAATAATATTTCCATATTTTCACCACATTTTTATGGTTGTTTCAAGATTTTGGAAATTGAGCCAATGGTATTAATGGTATTATTGCCGTTGACTTTTAACATAATTTTTAAACCAAATTTGATGGCATGTTGCAAGAAGTGGTCCAGTCAGAAAATACATATTTTGTAATAATTGAAGTTTGCCGCACATGGTATACTCTTATCAAACGTTTCTCAATCAAGGACCTATTTTCAAAAATATAGACTTGGAGCAACTTTCAGCTAAAAACGAAATTAGTTTACCAGGTGTATAAGCTTAAATCCGGGCCATTTTTGACGTGTGCGATGGTGCGAAGCGATTTGGTCTTGTGGAAGATGTTGATGATTGACCGGGATCAACCCACGATTTCTTGCGTTTTGGATTCTCGAAATATATCCACTTTTCATCGCCAGTCACAATCCGATGCAGGAACGACTTTCTTTTTTGTCTGGCGAGTACGATTTTGCTTGTGTATTGGCTCTTTTTCTGGCTAAAAACTAGACATTATTACCAAAGGACAAATGTATATTGTTGTATGAAATGGCTGACAATGTGCACTGATTAATGCTGACAGATGTCAAACTCATAAAAAAAATATATGGAGTGTCCATGATAGCTTAACACGCTCACTAACGCCATCCATGAGCAAACAGCGGATTTAAGCTTAATAAAATACATAAGCTGTGATGAAGAGCGATCAAGTCAAAAGCATAGAGAAGACCAAACTAGAGTATGGTATGGTATGTAGGGTGGTGATGCTATCATTCTCTTTCATTTAGACGCTAGTGTTCGTCCCAACTAAAGTAAAAGGAGATGAAGCGAAAGTTGCAGAAGATTCGAAGGACTATCAAATTGAAGATTGACAAGTATGCGTAATTTGCCCTATTGCAATTTGAAAAATCCCTGGTTACTTGTAATAAATTCTTCATAACAATTTCTCCATAAATTTCTTTCCCCCTTCTTCGCTATTCACTCCAAACTCTGCAATTAATCTCAACTTGAAGATCATCCAGTTCTCGTTAAATTCCAAATCGAATGCAAATCGAAATCCAGAAGCTAGCTAGTAGCTAGCATCTTACTCAACAGTAGTTACGCTCTACTCGCATGTTCCCATATTGGCGCAAGAATTTTCCTATAATTTGGTAGATTGGACCAAACGTACCTACGGTTTTCTTCTATAAGGCAACATTGTCATCTATATTCGACTATCTTATATCTAGCGGATAGATGTATCTATTGTAAATTTTCTCAACAGGTAGATCACTCGGTGCAGTTTTTAACAATTCGTAGTGTTCGTTTTGACTAGCAAACAAGAAACAAAATGTGAGGATTGTTGCTGAATGGACGCGATAGCATCGATGTTTGTTCGTTTGTTCGGTTGTTTTGCCATGTTTCCATTTCATTACGTTCCTCTTATAGGCACACTGTCTTTTGTAGGTATCTCTGGCTTGTGATGTCTTTTATTATATGTCTTGTTGTTATAAAGTCTAATTTTCTTCTTATTTGTTTTTTTTTGCTGAATAGTACAGTACAGTGGACTTTGAGAATGTTTGAAATAAAATTGAGAAATAAATTGGATGTTAAAGTTAGTCCCGGACATACATCACAGCATAAAATAGATCCAAGTCATATGAATGCGTATGTGGAATGAAGTTCTGTGGGTTATGGAATGCAGTATACGGAGTTCTTGTACTTGGAGTAGCTGTACCGTACCAATTTGCTGCAAATGGTTACGGTTAGCTGTTGAATGATATTTATAGTGATTTTCCGTAAGATGCAGTCAAAATTGAATGATGGGCACAGATATGAATCCAAAAAAAATATGGGTGAGTTAATGGTACCTACTTTTGAAATTTCTTAAATTTTTAATGTAAATAGTTCGTTTTAATAGGTTTTGCTGGATTCATGCATTCTTTTATGAAAGGTTTCCTTTAGTTGTATATAAATTTGTTTCAAAAAACTCCAGAATACTATAAAACTGAATTCGGACTTTGGCGACTTAATATCAATGTTTGGAACTAAATACCTACCATAAAAAAAATTCCCAAATAAATTGCACTACTTTTTTCTGCTGCGCCTAGTTTTATTCCCAGAAGTTCTGAGCGAATTTGGTTTTTCAGTACCGAAGTGGATCTGTTAAAAGTGATACAAATTTATTGAAAAATCAGTACTGCGGCTGGACTAAAGCAACATGGAAATTCGAGTCGCTTTGGGACTTATCACAGTTTTATGCAATAAATGTTTTAGTATTTAATTGAAACCAAAAATAAATATGTACGAGAAAATTATGTGAAACTTTTAGGAATTTAGCATTTATCTTGTGTCGTTCTTTATCATGTCCTCTTTACGTTTCTGAATTTTTAAAATTAGTACTGTGTCATTACCGATTGCAGAGACTGATTGAAATTTCTTCAGTAGAATTGTATCGGTGATAGCGTATTGTCTTCAGAAGGATACGGTCCAAATCTTAGTAGGCGTTAAATATTTGTTGGTTTCCTAGTTGTACATAGAGACAAATCAATAAATGGAACAGAAAAATAAACACTATAAAAAGAACTCCTATGAATTTATTTTTTAAATTTCACACTAATATATGCAGTACTGAATTCGTTATACTGAAGCAGTACATCTGTTCAGCGCTGATTTCGTAATACTGATATCTGTTCAGTAATGATTGAATTAAGTTTAGAAGAATTTAGGCAGTACTAGAAATGTTCCGATGGATATCTACATATTTCAGGACTAGGAGAAGAGAACATCTCAGACGAAATACTAATGGGGTACCCAATGCGATTTGGTTCTGGTGTTGTAACAGAAGACCGTTTTATAAATGTAACCTGGTTGTTAATTGAAAAAAATAAAAACTCATTCTCGATTATTTGATAATTGTATCTTAAAACCCAACTGTACAATTCTTGTCGAGATCGTATAAAATTAAGAAGATGTTTTTACATCCTTCCATCTTCCTTTCTGGAAGATACGATAGTAAAAGCGCAGTTTCTGAGAGACTAGAGACGTTTCTAATATTACATATATTTTTATAAGATCCTTGGCAAGACAGAATTCCTCGGAAGTTTTTCGTCAAGTTGTCGACAAGATAGTGCCTTCAAGTCACAATACTTTGAATTGTTTTGTGACTTGAAAGTACTCAATTCAGTTCAATATGTTGGACTCAAACTGAATGTAAGCTTTTTATAACAGCGGTAGTTTCTTCTAGAGATGGCTCGTTCACGAGTGAACTGTTCCAAAAGAACACTTCAATTGCAGTTCCATTGGACACGTGACAAAAAATTAAAAACGATATACCTACTCAAGAAAAATAGAGAGTAACAGAGTGAACTGTATGAACCTTTTTTTTTGCTCATCTAGATCTACTGACCTTGTTTTTGCTCTACTGTCTTCCGACTACAACTACTCATCACTGAACTCCCCTCAAGTAATGAACTAAAAGAACGAACTAGTTCGCGAGCGAACGATGGAACGAAAACGAAGGAATGATGGAACGAACAGTTCCATGGAAGTACTTCACTGAACTCGTTCCTTAAAGTGAGTGACTCGGAGGAAGTACTTCTCTGATAGGAACTGCTTTGCCCATTTCTAGTTTCTTCTATTCATCCGAAGGCATGTCATGCAACCATGAAATGCCTTGAGCTTAGCTGGATATTTGTCGAGATTTTTCTAATGCGTTCAATGAGCACAGAATGTGTTTCAGCAAATAATTCCTGAGTAGAATTACGCCAGAGTGAAAAATTCTTCTATCCTATGGAACATATGGTTTGGCTTTCATTCATTAAATCCACAAAAGCAATCCGAAATTGCTTGCGGACTCAATTAATCGACTTATCGTTAATTATATTCGCAACAATTCTATGAATTCTTCGTACTTAAAAATACGTGTATGCTCTGCATACTTTTATTATCTAGAGAAAAATGCCTTCGAGTATATCGTCAAGAGGTTTTAATCTTATGTCTCTCGACTAGTTCAGACATACGTTCTGCATGGTTCTTACAACAAACAACTTGAACAAAACGATCAGACCGAAGAAGTACTCCCTACAAAAAAAACAACAACAAAATCAACCAACCACGATACTACTGATAAGTACAAGAAACCGATACTCAACTTTATGAAATCGTGACGCCACGAGATCCCTCAGGGGTTCACTCTATACTATGGATTATTCTTTTTCCTTGGCCAGTGCATAATTTTTCGTTACTCCGATGTTACATGCTCCTAACTCTCTTGTGAATCGAGTACCGCCCGCCCCGTCTTTTAAAAAATTAAACCGTGCATATGATGATGGAGTTTTGTGGCGAAATTCCTTAGAGCCAAAGACATAATTCTGAGGTCAATTTAATTATCCTACATATATAAAGCGGTAGAGGGTGGAGAAGGAGTACTAGGAAGAATTACTAGAAATTGTTATTTGACCTTTTTATCGTTATTTGTTTTTATCTATTTCGCTCGAAGACTGGACAATGGTTATGTGAATCAAGGCAGGACACCCATATGGCAATATAACGTATCGGGGTGTACCAACAGAATACGGGAAACAATTTTTTAAAGCCGCACATAAAATCGTGAAAGAAGTACCGAACATCTTATGCACATATGCAATAAATGTTGCAGTTTTCCATGGTCGGTCATTCGGCCTATGGTTTAAGCTATTTTTGTTGCCGTAGCTTTGACTGCTCCTCGTATAATTCCGCTGAACGGACTGTTGTCTGTACGGTGGACAGTTGGGCGAACTGCTGGGCAAAAGAGTTATTTGTTTCGAACGCTTCTATGCCGGACTCTCCCCATTCTGGAGCATTGGGGAGTAATTTATTTACCACCATTGGATATGCCATTGTACGATAGTTTTACGCCCGGTTTCACCAATGTGTGGGTGGACAAATAGATATTTTGTCCCCGGGAAAATTGCTTTTTAAGTGCACTTACTCGGAACGGTCGAAAGGATAAGGAGAAATATGGTCCGTATTTTACAATCTAAAGGTTCGCTTTATTATCATTTTATTTTTAGCGATTTTGAGTATTTTAGATACAAACATTTCTCTTGTTGATATGCCGTCTTCTCATAGAGTTGTGTTCACGGTTTCGTTGGTATTTTAATTTTTTATTTTTGAGGGAGCAACATTCGAATATTTATAGTACCCGAGTAGCTTTTCACCTTGACATGTTCACGTGTGGGATAGCTACGAGCATACGAATGAAATCTTCAAGTCCAGTCGTAAATCTTTTTCGGTTCGTACACATATCCTAAAGGGTGTTAATCATTATATGCCGTGTGTGAAAATACTTTGAGTTATTGAATTTTTCTTGAAATGTTATTTGTGCCCAGGATGTTAACTGTCTTGTTTTTCATTTTTCACTGCTCAGGCTCATATAAATCTACGAGTACTTCTACGAATATTTATTTCTTCAGAGCGATTTTGAACACAAGAATTGTGGTAAGAAATGGTTTTCGAAATAGTCTAGACGATGATCTGTTTGAGATCTCGAATTGTTGATTCGTTGTACATATTTTTGAAACTTAATACAGAGTGCTAGTCAGTTTTGCATATTACATGCAGATAAAACACAAGTACCTAAACTAGAAGTAGGTATCTTATTGGGAAGTTATAAGTTGGCTTTGATTTAATGGCGGATTAAAATTGTAACTGAGCTTCACTAAAATCATTTTCTTTTATTGTTTTAATAATAAAGTATTGTGATAAATTTTCTTTCACATTTTAGACCTAATAAACCCAAAAAATAAAAATCAAGTCCGCAAACTTGTTTTAAGATACGTTCTCAGAACCCTTCTTAAGCTATTAAGATACATTTTTTTTAATGAGAATCTTGGATGGACTGTCTTAAGTGGTCAAGTGTTCTAACAACGAGGTAAGGACGAAAATTTTTTTTTGTCTTATTTCAGGAACTGCTTATCCAAGAAAATTTAAACTTTGAATTTACATTGAGTTATGATAGTGGAACTATTGAAACAAATTGTTGACATATATACATAGAGAGGTACAGGCGTGTGGAGCAGAAATATTTGTCCGGAGAGCTCTAAAGCATTAAGTAAGATATTCCAATCACCTGAACGGTAGATGCTACTAAGTTTAAGCTTGACTATTGTAGCTATATTAAGAGCGTAAATTAGTAATTAATTTTTTATGAGAGTTGGGGTCGTTAACTATTAATTGCGGTATCTACGTAATAATTTAGCAGGGAAAATGAATTTGAATACGTTTGTTTAAGTGAGTGAGGGTATAACATTTTTTTCTGAAACATCTCATATCTTAAGAACAATTTCATACAGAATATCGGAATTCAGGGAAATATATCTACCACCATTATAAAGTTTTGGGATGTGGGTGCAGGGTATGAATGTGGGTGGAAAGCAAAAAAAAAACCACATTAATTTTTATATCTCAAGAGGCGCTTATGTTAGAAACGAAAGTTATTATAGAATCTGTATTATCTGTATTGTTGAAGTGGGTTCTAAAAATAAGATTTTAGTTCGAGGTACCGTGGAAAAATTACCGAAAATTGAATAAATAAATAAAATAATGCTTCTCTAGCAGCTAGCTTTTGCATGGCCTTGTGGAGCTAAAGGAACTGAAGCTACTTTCACAGAATATAGTAAATGAACTGAAAAATGATTCAATAATTGCTTTTCAATCATATTAAATTTTCTGATTCTTGCTTTTTTTTCATTATGGAATTACGCTAAAACTTTAAATGTAAAATTGTCTATTATTTTGTGCAATTTATTACAAACCCAAAGTTTCGTATAAAGTTTTTGGAACAATTTTTATTACCCATTTTTTTGGGTAATTTTTTACAATGCCTTTTTCTACCGCATTAATGGCTTGTTTTGTAGAAAGTTGAGAGTTGGGGTGTAGATGAGTTGTATACATTTTCCCGATTTCCGCATTTCCCTTAGGTCGAATGAAGTATTGAATTGAATTTTACTTCTCCGGCGTTTTTAATATTCGCCTAAAATCAGATTCAGGATTTTTAGATATCCAACCCTTAAGAAAATGTAATCTTGTCATAGTTTAACGAATTCCGTCATATCTCTTAGGACTGTGTATATCTCGATTTTGTTTCTACTTTTCCACAATTTTAACCCTTAAGCGGTTGAAAAGGTTCTAGGTCCAACGTGAAATAGACTTCGCTCTTATACTTCTTTTTCTTGATAGGAACTCTTAAAAATTAGTTTTGTTGATATTTCACTCCTAAAAGAGGTGAAAAGTGGTGTAATAGATTTGCACGAATTGCGCCATAAGCCTTAGGATCGATGGAAATTTAATTGGTATTTACTTCAAAAAATATCGGACTAGGGTTAATAGGTTATAAAAGTATTCCGTGAGGATCTGGATATGGTGTAACGACTCGATTTATAGCCAGAGTAAAACTTAGCGGGTGCCAGGGCCGTTACAAAATATTTGTTTATTTGACTTCACTGTTTTATTAATTCTTGATATTACTGCCTGACTTCATTACTTCTATTTGATTTAAATTGGTTTTCTTCATCGCCACATTTTCGTCGTAGCTCGCCTCCGCTCGCCGTAATTCCGCTTTGCAAGTATGACTCCGCTCGCCTTGCTCGACCCTTCTTCGCTCGTCATTTTTCCTTGTCTTCGTCTCCGCCTCTGCTCGTTGCGGTTTGGCGTAGTTCATCGTGGCTAATCGTAGCACGTACTGGCTCGACATCCTGGCACAATTCTGCTCACCTTGCTCTTCCTTATTTGCGTCTGCCCTGTCTTCGTCTCGGCGCGTTGCCTCTGCTCTGCTCGTCTTGGCTCAGCCCTATCTTCGTCTCGGCGCATTGCCTCTGCTCTGCTCGTCTTGGCTTATCCCAGTCTTCGTCTGCCCTGTCTTCGTCTCGGCGCGTTGCCTCTGCTCTGCTCGTCTTTACTCTGCCCTGTCTACCACTACTCGTCGTTGCTTGGCTCTGCTCGACCGTTGCACAAAGGTATTTAAAAGAACTTGCACCATTTATTCCCTGCTAAGTAGGTATAGAAGCTTGAATCTAAGATTTCACTCGCTTCAATTATTTATCATGTCTAAGCTATGAGAATATGAATCCAAAAAATGCTTACTTCTGCAAGCTGCTTTCTTTCAAATTCCCTTGACGAAATTGTTACCATTTGAAAAATAGTTTGGAGTATCTATTTGAAATCGTATATTTTATGCACGATTTCCAGGACTGGTTTGGTTTGCGAATAGAAAAACCCCCCCATTGTTCAATCTTTTTTTACTGTCATTGCTCCTATTGCTCCATAAATAAAAAATTCGTCAAGCATGTAATTTAAAACTTTCTTCATCTTCGATCAGTACATTTTTTTTAATGTTTGACAATAATTAAAATTCTGCTTGAGCCAAGCATTCTTCATACACAATACTACTTTACGCCTGAAACCACTGGTAAACGGAAATTATTTAAGCCGTATTTAAAATAAATACAATTGCGTAATATGTAAAAGACAATATCATTCCATTTTGAAGTATTTAAAGGGAGACGATTCCCGGTATTCCAGTCAAACCAAAAGTTAAAATTTTTCTGAATTATATTAAACTCATATTCTAACTTTATTACTTTATAAATTTAAAGATCATTTGCATTTAAGAGAAAATGTACATCATGAAATATATAAGACATATCATTAATAAACATTATGAACAAGAGAGGACCTAAATCTGATCCGTTTTGCTGCACCTAATGTTACAACAAAAGGCTCCGATTTGGCAGATTTAATGTTTATAATACTAGTCACAAGATTGAGATAGTCTCGTATCCAGCAGAAGAAGTTACCAGAAATACCTAATTTTGCCAGCTTACACTAAGAATGAAATTGTCGACTTTACCGAAAGCCTTTGAAATCTGTATAAATGAAGTGAAGCTCTTTTCCATTGCATTGTTAATCGTCTTAACGTATGTCAAAAGATAAGCTAGCATCGATTTTCTTTTTGTGTCTAAACCATAGTGATGCAGAGTGCCATTCTTTAGGGATTACAATTAACCGCAAAGTACTTGGAATACAAAAACAGTAATTCTTGTAATATGACACCACCATTTCAAAAGATGTCCAAACCATAGAATGCAGTGTAAATTAATTTCTAGGCAAAACAAAAGACTTAAGCGAGTAACCCGATTAGGTAGATATCCTCCGTACTGAAGTGGCCATAACTTCTCAAACTCAATAATTCACAAATTTCCCATCGCAGTTACCTACTGATATTCGAAATGCTAATACGAAGTGAAGCATTTTATCTTGTTTAGATCATTAGAATTGTCCAACATATGTTTGTTTAAAACAAATAGTGTGCTAACAGTAACACGCCATTCCTCCGCCATAGAAAACAGAATGTCGCGCTACCAGCTTAAGTGAGCAGTTGTGCACTTTTCACAATATCTTCGGCATATGTAGCGTGTGTGTAGTTTTGCTATTCTTCCTCTTTTAAACTTATGCATCATCACTTCAGAGATCCGATAAACATGCCGTCCGAACCTGACAATATCCACATTACGAATGATACATATATGTACATATATAGGAAGAAGTCGGTAGGCTTGGCTCAATGGCGTAGCGTACCTGTTGTCGATGATGGCTATTACAGGAAATCACTTCCTTATCAAAAATGGTCAGTATGCGGTATGGGTATCGGGATAGCTGTTTTGTCTAGTGTTGGAAAATGGAAAAAGAATTTTCCGTCTAGCTGTGACATCATATCGGGAATCGATCAAATAAACTAAATCGTCACTATTCCATGTTTCAGTTAAGGACCGCACTACACGGAATATTATAACAAATCGGAAAATACTTTGGCTACTTGTTCTCCAGATTTATAGGTAAATTCTTGCAGTGTAGTGTAGTATGATGTCGTATCTCTACATAGTCAGTAATTTAGTACGCATCATCGACGTGTACTGTTACCTGGGACGAAACCATCTGCGTTCTAAAGGCTACCTCATCTTCTTGTAGGTACACGAAACGTATTCGAGTTTCGTCTAAGACATGGTGATATTGGCCAAAGCGAGGAAAGAAAATCGAATTGACCAACTATTGCAGATGATGTGCCGGTGAAATGGTTTTATCTGGCTTCGTCGACATCGCGATGGTCAGCAAAATGGACTTACTGGTCTATGATGGTGGTTAGTGTTGTATACCGTATGATGGTTTACGTAAGTTCCATGTAAGGAAATGATTTGATGCTCTTGTTACGACTGATTGAAGACTGTACTTCATTTGCTATAGGCGACTTAAATGTGCGAAATTCAATGTTTCGTACACGGGTTTTCCCTATGCCTTGGCACTCGTGTTCGCGAACAAACTTAGAAAATATTCTGTTTCGGGCAGAGATATGCAATACAATGGACATGTTAAAAAATACTTTTCGATTCTAATTGGAATGCAGATCACATTTATGCTAATTTCTTTCGAAGAGAGTTTCACGATCATGAAAATGGAAAAATGATGTTTTTTTTGGTACTATTCCTTGTTGATGATCGAAGCTAAAATGCACTTTATTGAGATTTGATTATTTGAAAAAGGCCATAACAACGGATAGGGAAATTTTCGATTTTGGAAATAACTGAAAACCATTGATAATTGGATAGAAATTGAAAATGGTTTAATTCCAAAAAGTTGATCTGATTGACGTTGTAGTTTTTTTTAGAGTTTATTTGAATATAAGAAAAACATCGTTGGAACGGAATTTAATTGGAAACGGTTTCCATATCGATGTAATTTATGCCTGATTTCTATCTTTTTGTATCGTTAATTTTCAATTAAAGAAAAATTTGAAAACAGCATACGCGCAGCTTTAATATTCTCACAGTAAATTTTGCTTTTCCATTGATATCCTCAGATAGTTAAAAAATTACTATAGATCCCCAGAAATTGTCTTAAATAAATTTATTTAAATTTAATGTTATAACAAAATTTTTTTTTTAAATTTTTCCTTTATAGTTTTACGTTTTTTTTTTGTTCTTAATTGTACCTTAGAATTCACATTTGTTTTCGAGTACATTTTATTTAAATGGCTGAATTTGTGATTACAAGCAACTGAAAATACTTTTAACTTTTAAATATGAGTTGAACTTCAGTGCATATATCCTAATAGTAAAGTACTATGCCGAATTTCACTAAATTATGATTCGCGATAATGAATTTCGGTTCAATATTGCAGATATAAAAAAATCCCCAGTAGTTCCAGCAGCTGTAATGGTGTTTCGAATAGTTGGCAGGATACACCCTCTAATAAGTCAATTCAACCCGATGACGAAACAGATCCTTCGGTCCTAGTCCAACGAAGTTTCAAACTGGCTGTTTCATGATGTAGGGAAGGTTTTCCAATTGTCGAATCCTCAATGGCATTAGCCAGGGCTACAACCTGGAGAATGTGGATCATTGTTCATACTTGGGATCACACCTTGTAATAGACGGCAACGAACGGGACGAAGTGAAACAACGGATCACACTAGCTAATACGGCATATTTCACGGTTCTCCCAATCTTAAAATCGAAAAAAGTGCACAGGCTGAGTAAACTTTGCATATACAAGACCATAATTAGACCTGTGCTACTACGTAGGTTGCTAATTAAGTTTTGAGATATGGCAAGACTGATGCGAATACGTCAAATCTGACATTGTCGTCGTAAAGTTTGAGTGTTGTCATACGAGTGCTATTTGTGTTGTTTACAGATACTTGAAATATTCATCTTGGTCGAAAAATGGAATTAAATCATGAACATTTTCGTGCGATAATTTTCTATGACTTTCGACGTGGATTAAACCAACAGCAGTGTGTCGATCAACTCGCTTCGACTTTTGGTGATAAAGCACCATCTCGAGCCACCGTCTTTCGCTGGTTTTCTGAATTCAATCGTGGTCGCACTTCGCTACAGGACGAATTTCGTGAAAGTCGTCCAAAATCGGCAGTTGTGCCAGAAAACATCGATGCTGTGCGTGAACTGATATTGCAAGATCGTCATGTGACATACCGTGAGATTGAGGCATTCCTGGGTATTAGTTCAACTCGCATACATTCAATATTGAATGAACATTTGGCTGTCAAAAAGATTTGTTCGCGTTGGATACCGCATAATTTGACAATCGCTCAAAAAAAAGCTCGTATCGATTGGTGCAAAGAAATGTTGAAAAAATTCAAAAGTGTGTTGATCTTCATGGAGAATATTTTGAAAAACAATTAAGCCATTTTTGATTATAAATATTTGTTTTTATTTGTCTATCTCAAAACTTAAGTAGCAACCTAGGTATATGCAAGCGAAACGTGGACTCTCACCCAAGCGTCTGAAAAATCAATAAACGCTTTTGAAGGACGAATTCTTCGAAGAATTTTGGGACCAGTAAGAGGGGAATGGTGTATCCGGTACAACAACGAGTTGTATAACATCATGACGACCCAGCCGCATCGACTTTTATAAAATTTCGTAAGCTACAATGGGCAGCCCATGTGGAGCAAATGGACTACGGAAGAATTCCCAAACGCACACTGAAAGGTAGAGCTCATGGAGAACGACCGGTGGGAAAACCGCGGAAAAGATACGAGGACTCAGTTGACGCAGATTGCAGATCGCTACTTAGATGCACAAATTGGAGGATGCGTACGCTGAACCGAGATGACTTCAGACAATGTATCCTGCAGGCCCTGACCCGATTTGGGCTATCGCGCCATTGATCATAATGAGTAGCCAGGGCAGCGATCGATCCGAGTCGGGATTTTCGTGTTGGTGTTTCCACAAACTCCTCTGACGACGAGCAACCACCGAAAAATTCTTAAAAATTAGCTTCTGTGGTAGCTTTACGCTTTCTCGATGATAGAATTGTTCCCCGCGTGAAAATCGACCTCTCACTTTGGGAGTTATTTGTAATAATTATTTGTGCACAGTCGAACTGTGTATTTTGTTCTTCCAGTCGTCCGCTGAGTGCATGCATATTATTACCAAAAAATTTCTTCATATTTATTTATTTGTTGGTTTAAAGATGCAGAAGCCTTATTGCTTCCCGAACTACAACCTGAATGATTTATTGTTCCTGGCTCTTAACCACTCCCAAGGCCATATCTAGTCCCTTAAGAAAGTAGATGATTATACCCAGGGGAGTCTTTTAGATCTGGTGACTGCGTCATAATCACAAAGAATCAGTGGCGGCTCGTACGTTTCTTAGCAGGTGAGGCTGAATTGGAATATTAAAGCACGACTTTGTCGGACTAAAATTATATGAGTAAGGCCGTCGATTTAACAAAAAATTACTAGTAACTTGATGACATTTGTCTCAATAAAATGGTGAGGCTCAGCTTCACTAGCCTCATGTGGCGAGCCGCCACTGCAAAGAATGTGTGCATTGGTTTCAGATGTGGTTTCACAAAATCGACATGCATCTAGAGATACTTTGCCTATGATTTTAAGCTGAGAATTGGGGAAAAAATGTCCTGAAAAATATAACTCTTGCGTTAAACCCGTTTAAGGGATAACACTTTCTTACAGGAGAAGTCAGAAATTTATTTGACTATCAGTCCTGAGAGTGAGTTCCAATATTATTCCGCTAGAAGGTTTACACCTTAAAATACCATCTTTAAGGAAGCCTTTACATACTCCACATAATAGTTTGGCCCAAACATTGGTAGGTTGGCCCCTGCTTAGCCATGTGGTCGACCGATTCGTTACCCGGAATACCCTCATGTCCTGGCACCCAAATTTTTGTCATATAGCAGGTCAACTAATTCTGTCTTCCTTTTTTGAAAACCCATGCGAAGAAATGATTCGTTTAAAAAAAGACCAGTTTCAGTGAGCGTGTGTTGCTCATTGATTCAGAAATAGCTATTCAAAGGTAATGATCTTTCACAAGGTAAACGAAAAGATTTGTAATTTGTAATTAATTTCGCACTATGGCTCATCCTCCAAGCTGAGAACTCTCTAAAAAGTAATAAACCTTTGCAGTCCTTTGCAACTTCGGTAAGCACACAATTGATGAGTTTTGATCTAAGCTCCTAATACTTGACTCTTACCCAGACTGTTTCCAAAATGATAGTTTCAAGTGAGTTTTCATCCAAGATGTCTTCTAGAAATCTTAGTGTGCAATTTAAGAATTCACTAAACAATAGTTTTTCCTTTCACGTTCTGGTGGTGAATGCAATAGTAGTGCTGCGCATCAGTTACTAACCTATTTCGAAGCTCTTTGGGCTTGCTCGGAGACCTTATTTTGAAATTTATTTCCTGTGTGGATGTCAAGGTCGGTAACGTAACCCTGTTCGAGAACTAGTTAAATCGTGAAGAAATCGGCTAATTCTGAGTAATTCGTCAAGAAGCCAATCCGGCTTGGGGAAATTTAAAAGATGCTTTAAATTATGTGCCGGCTTGCGGAAGGGAAAAAAGCTTGGTAGTAGTTATCCTTATGGTTATTGTAAGGGTAGTAATTATAAATCTGGACTCAGTCAAGATGTGAATTTCGAAAGAAATCGAATCAGCTTGGGGAAGGAGTCGCGACTTTGCTTTTACTTCATAAGAAGCAAATTGTTTATAGAACTGGAGCTAGCCAAGGTATACACTTTGTTAAGAAATTTAGCCGGCTCGGTGAAAGTGAAGGAGCCTCGCTGCACTTATGCGTAGTTTTGGTGAAGGAGGAGCTCATAAGTCAGGACCCATCCAGAGTGTGAATTTTGTAAGAACTGGCTATAGGCTTGAGGAAATCGTATGAGCGCCTTTGCGTTTTTGAACAGGGTGGTACAATGGGCCTCTTTATTGACCAAAGTGGCGATAGCATTGCCGCGCTAATAGTTGCAACTTTCATATTCGAGTGCCATAAGAGGAGTGGTAGTGAAAGTCAAGATTTGAGTTGATGTTATTTTTCTGCATGGTTTTGATTTAGTTTCTGGTTTTGAATCCTCGTGGGTGGCAGGGATATTGATTAATTTTAAAGTTTTGTGATATGATATCTCAATAACTCATATGGCTTTTCACTATATTTTCTATTCGTTAGATACCTGGGCGGTATTCCGTCATTGGTTTCTGCAGGCAATATCCTAACTTCGGCTTTAAGCCTCCGTAGAGCCCATTGGACTGTTTAAGCAACGACGATAGAGACGACTCCAGGGCGGTAACCCTTTTTTACCTTTCTACATTGACTGGTTCTTTAGTTCAAAATTCATGGGAAGTAAGTTTGAAGTAAAAGTTCTAACGTTAGTTTAAGTGTGTACCACAATCTCTCAGTAAATTTGGCTTCTTCTCGATCTTATCCTTCCAGTTGGAAAAATTACGCAAACAAATATCACTAGTAAATCCACGCCATCAAAGCAAGATGTTGAAGATATTGTGACCGTCCGTGATGAGGCAAATCATAAATATCCCGTGTATAACTCATTATTTCCTGTATGATGCACATTCACTATGCCCTTACGCATGTTCTTGTCCAGCCTTACCGAGACGGTGGGCAGGGTAATACTCTCGTATGTGTATATAACGAAGACGTAAAGATAAATGAAAAAATATGAAAAACATAACACAAAGATGGCATTGCGCTTTATAGACTGAATCACGAATATGTAAAAAAAAATATGAAAAACTACTGTACAGAGACACTTCTTGTCCTGGACCAATCAGATTCTACTATCGGTTTAATGATGATGGCAAACCTGCCAACGATTACTCTTGTTGGGCTTCACCTTCAAAAGGTTGGCTAAAAAGTCGGCCATGTATGCGCACCTTTTGGTATGTCATTAAATGGGATGGCAGGCATGGTAATTAGCCAAAGGGGAGAAATTGTATATTCATTCTGACTGCAATTGTTTTTGTTCTTTCCGTAATGTTTTCGTGTGGTTAGGTTAGGGTTTTCTACGCGAAAAAAGGCGGGACATAGATGATATATTTTTACATCATATTAGGTATAAAATTACACTAATATTTATGTATATGAGACGTTGCATCGGCTTAAGCCCATCGGAAATTTATAATCAAGTGCACGATCACTGCACAATATTTCGTTGGAACGTCATAGCCTAAAGCCAAGTGCGAATAACTACAATCTGGACGGTTTTTTTCCTGGTCCATTCCAGCGGCATCATTTTTCAAAAAAGATCGCACATACTCGTAAATATTTTGTGGAAGCAGTAGACTTTATTGGTCGTATACTCGAATTTTCTGTTCATAAATCGATCGACAATGTGATAAGATTCGAAACATGTAAATTTCGAGGCCTTAAACAGGAAAATTGACAGCAAGAGGCCCTTAAAAGTAAGAAGTTGGATACGTTGCTGCACCGAATCAGTAAAAGTGTAGACATCATATTTATGTAATTTTTTTTATAATAAAATTACCATATAAACAGTATCGGCAGCAGGTTTTTGCGCTAACCTACAATTAGAGGTGGCCTTTTAGCTCCACCTTATCCGTTCGGGAAGGGTTTCATTGTGGGATAGGGCCTGATGTGAAATATTATGATAATCTCTAAGAATAGACCCGAGGGTTTTTAGCACTGTGTGTGAGAAAGAGATTTCTTTGACCATATCTTTGTATGGAAAATTTGTTATGTTCGCTTTTCTTTCCATTCGGGGAATTTTCTTCTACAGGGTATTTTTTTGGTGCACGAGAACTATCGATATCGACAATTGTGGTTTGACAGCTGAGAATGTCAAACTGTGTTGACATTTCTGTTCAGTAAGGTTTGGCAAGTCATCATGAATCGTTTAACGCCAGAACAACGCTTCCAAATTCTGGAAATTTACTTTGAAAAAAATAAATCTGTTCGCGAAGGTCATAGAGCATTTTTATTGAAGAATTTTGTTTAGTGATGAAGCTCATTTCTTAAATGGCTACGTCAATAAACAAAATTGCCGTATATGGAGCGCAGACAATCCTCACGCTCGTTAACGATTCACCATTACATCCATTAAAATTGACTGTTTGGTGCGGCTTACACGCTGGCGGCATCATCGGTCCTTATTTCTTTCGAAATGAGGAAGGAGCTGCCGTTACGGTGAATGGCCAGCGCTATCGAGCCATGCTAACTGAATTT
The DNA here is from genome assembly GCA_951812415.1 of Beris morrisii. Classification (NCBI taxonomy): domain Eukaryota; kingdom Metazoa; phylum Arthropoda; class Insecta; order Diptera; family Stratiomyidae; genus Beris; species Beris morrisii. The sequence goes on from OX638311.1 coordinate 27,435,213, forward strand.
TTGTTTCCAAAAATTAAAATTAAATTATTGGAAAAAGTAGTCAAAAATTGGACTGATCGAATGGACCATGTAACTCGTAGCCGCGGCGGACATATGACGGAAATCATATTAAAAAAATAAATGCCATGAAATTATCTACCAGAATATAATAAAAAAAATTTCATTCAAACAATATTTCTGTCTTGTATTATAATTTTAAGTTCTCATGCACCTAAAAAAACACCCGATACTTTGTTAGTGTGGAATAAGTAGCTTAGTCAAATTCAGCTTCGCAGCTCCGAATCTACTATCTATATCCAAAATTAAATTACACCAATCGATAGCCAAAAGATGAAAGATTTTAATACGTTGTGTGGGGACTGTTAGGCGACGCGCGCGATGGAGAGGAGCGATATCGATTCTGCTAGATATCGCAGTGATACAACTGCGTTAAGTTAGCGATAGAACCTATGAAAAGGTGTCAATTCTAGATTATACCTCCACCACAAGATGCACTATTTTATTTCTTGGAAGTATGTTTGGACTTTTATAGCATATTATTGTCCCTGTAAATTGAATTGTGAATTAAATTGATCAGGAATCAAGACATGATCTATAGTTCCTATAGATCAAGGTCCCAAGACGAAGATGGAGTATTTCTCTAGAGTACAACACAGGAAATATTTCTTCAATTCGAAGAAATGGAACGACGTACCGAGCTAAAGAAATACAATGAACAAGTTTCAGGACAGCCCAACTGACATTAAAACCGAGTTTTAACGGTTATAGTTTTTAATGATAGTGTTGTGATGAAGGTCCTATAATCTCATCGATAATGACTTGATAGTTGTGAAGATATTCTTGATATAACGGAGCGTTCCCAATCCAAAAGGATTGGATAATTAATGAATCACGTTTTGGTATGGTATGGTATGGTATAACGGGTGGTGATGCCATCATCATCCTTCACTTAGACGTTATTGTTCGTCCATTGTGCTCCCCGTTTGAGTATAATAACTCCTGGAACCTAAAACCATTTACTAGATTTTATAAAGTTTGCTATGTTACAATGCTTTCCCTTATCCCGATATCATCAAGGTCATCGAGGAAATAAGCGCCGAGGTTCCATCTTCTCGTTATCGATAGGGCCGGACACTCGCATAGGACGTGGAAGATTGACTCCTCCACTTCTGGTTCACCGCAGCTACGACAGAGATCATTTGGCTCGGCTCCCAGTCGTCCAGCATGTCTACCGATCAGGCATTGCTCTGTGAGCACTTCGATTAGCTCAGGCTCAGGATATACTTGCTTTTCCCGTGATCATATTCAGGCCAAGGAGTTCTTGATATTGAGCATGTAGTTAGGTTTGACCATCTATTGCCTGCCCATTCTGCAAGCATAGTAAGTCGATAGACTGTTTTATGGATCCGATGGGAACAGCAATCTGCTGGTCCACCACTAGTGAGTTTAGCCTGGAGCCTGCTCGAGCGAGTTCATCAGCTTGCTCATTTCCATGGATTCCAGCTGAGGGTAATTTTGTGCCGATAGTGTTAAGAATACCACGACATTGTCTAACTAGTTTTGATCGTGTTGTGTTCGAGCTAAGAGCCTTAATGGCTGCTTGGCTGTCAATGCAAATAGTGATGTCTTATGTTGCATTCACCTTTGCTTCAATAATTTTGCATTCCTGAAGTATTGCAAAGATTTCCGCTTAGAATACACTGGCGTGATCCGGTAGCCTGTAGGACTCGTGAATATCGAGGTTCTGTGAGAATACCCCCGCATCTGTACCTGAGATCATTTTCGAACCGTCGGTGAATACCATTGTGGTTCTGTTGTCTAGGTTGCGTTCTACATTCCAGTCGTCCCTGTGTGGGATTTTAACTGAAAATTTCCTACTGAAATCTAATTCTGGCATAATGTAGTCCATTTCCCTGTTCGTATCACACCCCAAGAAGTCATTGGGTATGGTACTGTGACCAGCAGATCTAGTTCTCCAGTAAGCTAACTCTTTGAGTCTAAGAGCGCCATTTGCAGCTATGCTTTTGATGTGCATGTCCATTGGCAGCAGGTGGAGGATAGTTTACAGTGCTGCCAATGGTGTGGTTCTAAGGGCGCTAGTGACCCCAATGCATACTTTTGTCAGCTTGCTTAAATACGTGGACTTTCTAGTCGCCTCCCACCACACTATCGCGCCAAATCACGTTTTAATTATATTAAATGTTATTTAATAAGTTATTTGAAATATAAAAAATAAACTGTTTAATTAAGTAATATTTAAAGTTGCTTATAAATTTTATTTAAGAATAACTAGATGTAAGACTAGTTAGATTTATATTATTATTTTATTATAAATGTCGATATTAAGATTTTAATCAATTCTATCTTTATTGAAGTTAAAATCAATCTGAAATATATTTTTCCGAAATTTTTTATTTTCATTAAATATGCCAAGTTCAATTTGAAATCGATAACATTCATGAAGTTGGCATTCATTCAAATTACAGTGAATGTAATACTTAGGTAAAGAGAATTTCCAACGTTAATTTTCTCATGTGAAATGGAGTCATGTCGCCAAGCGACGTACCACCACAATAGTTACTATCGTGAGAGCACTCAACGACAGTGTGAGAGTGCGACAGTGTGAGAGTGCGACAGTATGATAGTCATTTGTAAACAGGGCGTGATAGTAAGACGATGCAATAGTAAGTTGTATTATGTCAATTCGATATAAATTTGACAAGACGGTGTTGACAAAAAGTATCGCGAAAGTGTGAAAATCGCGATAGTTCGGTATACGCGGCGATAGTTGGCGCGATAGTTTCGTAAATTAGCGATAGTGCTATCAATTCTCGCGTCAAACGTGATAGTGCGATAGTGCAATCACGATAGTGCGAAAGTACTATCATGCCGTTCACACGATTAGAGTTATCATGGCAGTAAATATAATGACATCAACTATTGTAAAAATTATCACGTGTAAACGAGAGTTTCGGTAGGTCAAATTAGTTTAAATGTTATTTCAAAATTATTCAATTATTTCTGAGAAAAAAGCATAAGTCGATTGTCGAAATTCAAAAATTAGTTCAAACTTACCGGTATCCATAGCAACCAGCGTTAAAATATATTCCGCTTGCATTTCTCTATCCAGCGCTCGAAGTAGCGAAATTTCGCCGGTCGATGCGTTAATCCGAAACAAATCGGCGTCACCTTCCTTTAAAAAATACCGCACTTGGGAATTAAACGGCGGCGTATCGGCATCGTAAGCCTTCACTGTAATCACATAGCCCCCATTCGGTGGTATCACATTTTCCATCACATACGCTAAATACGGCGAATCCAAGAACGTCGGTGGATTATCGTTAATATCCGTAATGATAATCGTTAATTCGGCAGTATCGAATCGCGTTTCACCCGCAACACTACCGCCAACATCAGCCGCACAATCTTCCGCCCGCACAGTTAGCATATAACGCGATTTTCTTTCGTAATTTAAATTTTTCGCAACACGCACTACACCGGAATCTTCGCTTATGCTAAAATCACGATTATTATCACCTGCCGCGATTGAAAATCGAACGCGACCGTTCGATCCTTCATCGATGTCGGTAGCGGACACCTGAAGGACCATCGCTCCGATACTGGCGTTTTCCGCAACCGAAGCACTGTACTGTTTCGGATCGAAGACAGGACTATTGTCGTTTTCGTCCAGGACTTTGACGGCGATTTGGGTTTGCGTCGATCGCGGCGGTTCACCACGATCGCGAGCTGTGACGGTTAGCTTGTACGACGATCGAATTTCGCGATCAAGACGTCCTGAAACGCGAAGGAGACCGTCTACTGAGCCCAAGGTAAATGGAACAGGTGGTTCGGTCGACAGGAGATACTCGATGTAACCGTTTCGTCCTTCGTCGCGATCAATTGCTTTCACCGCCATCACGACCGTGTTAATGGGAATATTTTCCATGATCGAAGTTTCATTGGACGAGGTGAACGACGGTGACTGATCGTTGACATCTTTCAGTACAATTGTTACCTGGAATGGTATAAGATGTTCAAGTTAGTAAAACAATAAGCTAGAAGCCAAGCTGTGGCACCATTGATTATATAAGTACATTTTCAGGTCGATTCTATTCAAAAACTTAAGTTAGTAAAATGAGGAATATCAAATTTTATATTATAAAGTTTGGCTCTAGAAGCAGTAACCGTAAAATATAGGTCGAATATTAGTCAGGTAAGCAACATCAACAACGGAGTCGTATAGAAGTCGTCAAGCCTACAAAATGTAACTATTAGGTTGCCGCAGATGAAATGTCGTTTTTGGTAGTGCAATTTTAAACTGTAACTTTTATAAAACTTAATTTTATTAATCGAAATAGGCACCTGTAGATGCAATACACTTCTCCCAACGAGATACAAGTGAATTTATGCCAGTTTCGTAGAAGTCCGACTTTCTAGAGCGAAGAAAGTTCTGGAAGGCACTTTTGATGGCTGCTTCTTTATCGAATTGTTTGTTCGCCAAAAAATGATCCAAATGTTTAAAAAAGTGCTAGTCGGTTGGCGCAAGGTCTGATGAGTATGGTGGATGAGGAAGAGTCTCATACTGCAACTCGTTTACTTTTTGGACCGTTGTTCTTGAAACATGAGGCCGTGGGTTGTCATGAAGCAGTATAACTCCATCTCTGTTGACCAATCTAGCCCGTTGAAGACGTAATTTCTGATGCATTTCATCGATTTGGGCACAGTACTTCTCTGCATTAATGGTTCCACCACGTTTCAAAAAGGAATAGTGAATAACTCCAGATACAGACCACCAAACAATCACCATTATCTTCTTCGGACAAAGGCCTGGTTTCGGCATGTGTTTTGGGGTCTCATCAGCATCCAACTATTGTGCCGATCGGCGACGATTGTCGTATAGTATCCACTTTTCATCACATGTCACTATTCTGTTCAAAAACGGATCATTTCTTTTCTGGGAGAGCAAGGAACTGCAAATTTCCAGTCGACGCGTTATGTTTTGCTCAGTAAGCTCATGCGAAACCCACTTATCAAGCTTTTTGATTTTTTCCAAGCTGTTGCAAGTGTTTGCAAACTGTTGAGTTGTGTTCGCCCAATTTCTTGCAATGTCCCTTACCCGTTTGGCGTGAGTCAGATTCCACTAATAAATTCAGCCCGTCCTTGCCGATCGAAGGTTCTGGGTACCACGTGGCCCACTTTGAAGGGTCATATCTCCTGATTGGAATTTTTCGAACCATCGCTGTGTGGTTCGTTTGTTTACCGTATCTGTTTCAAATGCCCTGTTGATGTTTTCGGTTGCCTCCGTTGCGCTGTGGCCAAATTTAAATTCATAAAGGAAAATTACCCGTTTTTGACTCGAATCAATTTTTTTTTCTGTCCGATCTCAATGAAGTCCAAAACTGAAATGACTCCATGAGTAGTAAATGTAGCGGTATTTATACTTTAATACCCAATACCACTTGTGCCACCTGGCGGCAGTTTGATACATGAAAAACGCAACTGACTTCACTTCATAGAGAAAAATGACATTTCATCTGTAGCAACCTAATAGTAATGACTACGTACTACTGGTTAATATTCCGTTAACACTTCGCATTTATTACTAAACCATAGCTTCTGACTTCAAAGTTGTAGAACAGACGTCGTCATAGCTACGTCGAGTTCGTGCTTCTTGGAGTGAAGAACCTGTCGGATTCAGCCAAGTTTTAAACATATTGTTACATGCACACCCTGGCAGCCCGCACCACTTTTCAATGAAATTAAAGTTAACAGAGAAAACCGCAACCTTTTAATATCAAATAGGAATTGCGTATATGGGTCTATACACTTCTCGCATGCCCTACCCACTTCCCGCATGATCAACATACACTATAAAATATGCTGGAAATATCTCAACTCAACCAACACATACAAATGAGCGCAACAAGGTTTGTACACGGAACTAGTTTTTCTACTGCGAGAGTGAGACGAAGAACAGTTTTACTGGAAAGAATAAATTGATTGTCATTGAAAACAACAATCATGTGGTAAATGAAATTTGGAAGAATTGCGAATAGTGTGAAATTTTGATGCAATTTAATAAAGCGTTGTTATCGAATTGTGTTTGGAGTTTCGCAATCATATATCAATGTGTTTGGTTTTTGCCAACTAGTAGACGAAGTTGACTATAGAAACAGGCCCCGAAAATAACTCAGATACAGCTCAACTATTTGCACTGAAATAACTCGTGAGGGGCAACTGACTATAATTGTATCATGTAAAACAAGTAGTTTCCAAAAGAATCACCTGGACCAGTTTCAGTAAATTGATATTGCAATTCACCTCTAGCTACATTCCAGCTAAACATCCGACTTAATAGTTTAAATCCCCAGTACCGTCCCTGCTTTGCGCACTACTATACTGCTATGAGCTGTCTTATTTAAAGTGGAAACCCCTCCAGTTCCGGTGGTGACACCTTAGGCATATCAAGCGTTCCCACGTTAAGCCAACCAACACTGACCGTTTCCTTCTTGACAATTTTTTTTTTTGATCATTCTTCAATAGTTCTATAATTTGTAAGTAAAATCAACTCGCTTGGCTTGAACATATTGACCCAAGTCGGCAAAACTCTTTGTTTCTGTGATCGGAAATAGAAATCACAGGAAAAAAAAATCTCAATTCGAATTCAAGCATTTCGGACTGATTAAAATCCACCTAAATCCTCACCTAGACTAATAGAAATAAAAACCATTCGAAATTAACTGGCAATTCTTTCTGAAGACCCTCCAATCAGAAATTCTTCTTGTTAAATAATTTTCATTTTTTTTTTTAACTTCACATAGACGAACTCGATAGAAAAATGCCCAAGTCATTGCTAGCTTTAAGCTTTAACTTTTCAAAAGAGGCGCTCCAACGATCGAGTATAGTCGTGATGAAGATCACGTCACGTCAAAAACTCCCGTCAAGAACTGAAGAAATACAAACGAAGAATCGGCCCAAAGTCAGCCAGTTCCAAAAGATTTTCGATAATAAGAAAAATAGAGAATAAAATCGCTGGCTCATTGCAAGATTTCTGTTTGTTTTCACAACGAATCAGATTTCTGAAGGGGGCGCACTCTCATCGAACATTGGTGGCTCACTAAACAATCAATCGCGGATTCGTGTACTTTATATTTCGAATTTTAGCTCGAAGAAAATATTCAAATTGTATGAAAATAAAAATTCTCAAGAACGAGGTGTTACACGACGCGTAATTTATTCTCGAAAGCCCTGAAGAGTATAAGAACCGCGTCAATGGTCCTTTATACTATGTAGTCATTCCATTCGGGCAATATGTTCCAGTGTGGTGCCTCTTAAGGTGTATTCTTCGGAACCGAAGCATCATCATGGTCGTATAGTCGCCAGTGTCCAGTCTACCCCAAACCAGCTAAACTACGAAAAACCACTTTGAATAGTTTATTGATGACGTTTTTTTGTTGCTGTTGTTGTTCTTCTTCGTTTTCTCGTATGTTCCCTAGGTATTGGCATTGGTCAGTTTTATTCTTAACGAGTATCCAACGAGATACTTGAAGGAATATTTGTGATACAGTCATTTTCTAGGCATCTACATATCGCGAAGGTTACATCAGGCTTGAGATTGAGGCTCGCAGCACCAAACCCCTAGGCATCTATCCCGTGTAAAATGGAAGTCGAAATGAAGATATCACAAGAGTATATCCAGCATCTTGGGGACCAATGAAATAGCACACAAGAAAAAAAAAATTGTTTAAGCCGCAATCGAACTTAATTATTTTACTTATGAATGTGTCCATTCATTTTGATAGTGTACTTACCCCGACGAAGAAACTACACCATGAATACCGATAGGACTGAATATCGAGTCACACAGCGCGAGTTGATGCTGCAAAGGTGCTCACCTAGCACACCTTTAATCCCGGGACAGGTACTTTGAGATGGGTGCATAGGTTTATAATTTATCGAATTGATGGGGTAATTAATTTAAATTGAATAAGTCTGTCCGAAATCGAAGTGGTATAGATTTCTTGCATTTTCTGCAGGTAAACAGTTCGATACTGTTGGATGCTGCTGCTGAGTGGTTTTTGATGCTGATGTTTTCACGGCAATAATAGGAAAGGTTCTTGAAAGATTATCTGTTACTTATAGTCCCGGGATGGTTATACTCGATTTGAATACACATAATAAGAATTGCTTGCCGCTCTACTATTCCCGATACGATTATTAATGAACTTGTTGGATAAACATGTGCCAATTGAAAGGTTGACCGCAGTGCATTTTACTTATTTCTGTCATTTTCGATTGATAGTTTCGCGTCCCGAGAAGTGTAATCTTTTTCAGTGATTAAAAGATTTATCGCGAAGCATTACAGTGATTCGTGTCCGAAGTGAAAAACTTCCTGGAAAATTTCCATCTTCGTATATCCGATACGTTGATGAATCGAATGTTGTTAGGGTTTTAATTATTGCTAATCGATTTCAATTATTATTTTGCCGACATCTTAACTAAGTACCGAATATACTCGAAGAGTGAATGTCTTATGGCAGATTTATTGGCGTCGGCTTTTTGACGAAGATGAATCGATGAACAGTATAGGCGACAGACAAGAAACCTGTGGTACTCCGCGCGCTTCTATGCTTCTATGCCTAAGACATCTACACTTGCCGTTAAATTTTTATTCTAAATCGAATGTTGTAGAATTCCTTTGCAGCCACACTCGTATATATACTTAAACCTATCCAGGTTAATATTAGTTATTTTGAAAGTACATAATACAACATACCTGTACTGTTGATGATAGACGTTTCTGTTCAGGTTCTTTGGCACAATCTTTTGCGGTCACAACTAAATTGTATGAATTTTTTGTTTCACGATCGAGTTCACGTTTCGTTCGAATGGTACCGTTTTGCGCAATCTCGAAGTCATCATTATCGTCACCTGCTGTTATACTGTACTCGATTCGACCGTTATCTCCTGAAAAAGAAAATAAAAAGAAAGATGGACGTTTCTCATCAAAAAATCCACAATGCAAGTATGTAGGTACACAATATGAAAAATATTATTAATACCTCCATATAGACGATAGATCGCGGCTATATGGTAGGTATTTGATTTGGGTGTCGATTTTACGTCGACTCAAGGTATTTTTACCAGGTGACTTGTTGCTGAAGGCTGAATACCATTCGATGGGTGGTGAATGATCTTTTGTGGCTCGCTGTGTATAGGAACAACACCTTTCCGTCCACTTTACACTCGAATCGAGTTCGAGTTCTGCCCCGATGATCTTTTCTTGATTGAGTGGCACTGGGGCAATTGATCTAATGTTGCATCTTATGATTGATATTTGCGGTAAAGGTGTGAGCAATATATCTAAATAATTTTCAGTTTTCCGAACCGAAAGGTATGTGTATGGGATTTACTTCGTGCTATAGGAATATTTCTGGGTCAGGAGGTGAATGTGGGTGGAATGTTTTGTTCTTGAAGATATACAGGTCTTCCGTATTTACTTTGCCAACTGAGAGCATTGCAAATAATCAATCAGTACGAGTTGAGGTTGAGAGTTCGTTCGTGAAAAATTACGGATGATTGAATGGTGAGTTTCTGGTGTTGACATGGTAAATACGATTTTTTTTTTCATTGTAAACACAGTCAATTGATGATTCTATGTAAGCATGAGGAATTTTTTTATTATATATGATTTGAATTTTTAGAGATTTCATCAAACCAATGTTGTGCTCCATCGAATAGGCCATCAACCCTTTATCTATTAGGAGCCAAATATAATTTGAAATCTCATTTGGCCTAAAAGATATTGAGAAATTCGTAAAACTGGACCCCTTTCTACCTCATTGGGGTTGAACATTGAAAAATGCTGAAATATGTTCTTAATGAGTAGAAGCAAAAATTAAGTTGAAATTTCATCAGATCTAAGGAATTGTGAAGAATTTGTGAAAACATGTTGAACCCTTTTTCAACCTTTTGGGGGTTGAATATTGAAAAATTGCGATGTTAAATTTTAGTCGTTTTTATAAACAGTATTTCTGAACAGACTCAAACAGACTATGCGTTTTAAACGCGTTTAAGTAGGCAAAATGAACGTGTTAAAAAAGTAGTGTTCAGACTAAACAACTCGTTTTATATTGATACATGACAGTTTGACGTGATTTGTTTCAGCTGTGTCATTAGCAAATTTATGCTTTCTAAATTATTTGAAACAAAATGTTTGTATAGTAGTAATGAAAAGTGAATTAATTAGCTAATGCAGTCGTTGCACAATCACAAAATTGAGCTTCTGCAGCATTAAATAGTTTCTTTCAAAGTTTACTTCGATTTACGCGAGGGTCGCAGTACATGTTTTCTGTTAAACGCGTTGTATCAACGTGTTTTCCTAAACGCGTTCGGGAAGTGATTGCAACGCGTTTAACTCGATTTAAACGCGTTAATCTCGTAGTCTGAACATAGCATAATTTTATATCTAATCGGACCTGAAAGATATTGAGGTATATTTGTGAATAAATATTTAAAGGACTTCCACACCTTTTGGGTTGAACCCCGAAAAATTCTAAAATTGTCTTATACCTGAAGAATGGATACCCAATTTGATATCATAATCGGTCGAGATATTTTGTGGTATTGAAAAACAGAGAAACAATATTTTAGGCATTGGCTAGAGGAAGTAAGAATCAGCTGTAGATGTCATCGGGCCTAAGACGTATTGAGAAATTGATCAACAAATATCGATCTTCTCTTTACATCTTTGGGAATTTTAAGTGTTTGTAGGAAGTGAAACTAGAACGATATGTCATCGTTAAAAAAAACTAGGAGTTACAAATACATTTCAAGCATTTGTATAAAACGCCAATGGATATTTGAATTTTTTTTAATCAATATTACTGTTCTAGTTGATTTACATATACACACCGCGTTTCAACTTTCTATCATAAGCTGTTCTATAGTTAGAAATAACACCCCCCACCCTCGTACCATACTACCCCTATAGCAAATTATATTTTTTCCAACATGCTACCACTATAGTTTCTCAAGATATACACATCGGAACTTTTTTCTCTTCACCCTCCCCCACCCTAACCCTCTACACCTACACCCCCAAAATTTTGTTTCCTGCTAGACGTCTATTAGGCCTACTTCTGGTAAAAATTCTAAACATCTATCTTACACTGTTCTTGAGATATGAGACGTGATTTTTAAGAAAAATTCTTATCCCCTCCACTTCCATGCTTCACCGCCCCCTTATAAAATTGTACATTCAGCAATCTTTATTTGTCAACCTTAATACAGAAACCGAATTTTATTTTTCTAGTGCAATTGGTTCATGACATAGCGTAATCTAAAGTTTTTCACCCCCCCCCCCCCCCACACACATCCGTACGACACTACCACCTCTCAAAAATTTGTTATCGATCTGTTCTCCTAGTATACCTACAGATTTTCATTAAGTTTTTATTTCGTGACATTAACCGTTTAGGAGATACGGATTTTAGAATGACGCATTATTATTCCCCCCACTCCCTCCTAACATAAGCGGTTACTGAGATCTAGAAACCAAAATGTTCCGTCTAAAACGCTTGCTCCACCTCCCCCTCACACCCCCACCACTTAAAAGGTGGACGCTTGAAGGGGTCTGCTCAGTCTACCAACAAAAAAAATAAAACTTAATAGCTCAAAGAGTTTTAAAGCTATAAGCTATACGGCGGACGGCGGCGGCGTACAGACGGAGTGAACATTTTTTTGCTTTTTTTTGTGTCTAATAGTCATGAAACGTATAAGAAAAATTTTTCAGTGTAGCATATTTTTTTTTTTTAAAATCGATAACAATAGGTACTTTATTATTAAAATAATAAAGTGAAAGTGCAAATATAAAAAAATTAATATTTTTTAAGACTCTCCTAAATACACAATGCTGAAGATAAAGTCAGGAATTCATGGCGAATTGGTCATGAACATAATGTAAAATAGATGAGATAAATTTTTGAACAAATAATATTTTAGTGGTAGTATAAAGTTAAGTTTAAAGAAACATACTACAGTCTCAACAGGCAGGGCTTAATCGTGTGATACTCCAAATAAGGAAAGCGATTGGAGATTGCGTGTTTTTATAAAAAGCCTTTAGACTGTATGTATGTAGCCTGAATGCATCACTCGCTTTGGGCAATGACAAACCTTTCTGGAATTATGTCAATTCCTCACGGAAGACTACTACCATTCCATCATTCATAACTTACCAAAGTGATACTGCTTCTACTCCCCGATCTATAGCAAATCTATTTTCCTTATATTTTAGCTCCGTGTATTCTTCTTCCGCTTCTCAGTCAATGCAGGATATCGATGATATGGACTGTGACTCAATACCTGTTTTCACTCCTACGGAGGTTCTCGCTGTTATTAATTCCCTTGATTGTCATGGTGGTGCTGGTCCCGATAACATTCCCAATGTATTTGTTAAGAGATTGGGCCATATTCTGGCGGAACCACTTGCAACATTATTTAACATGTCACTGAATCAAAGAATATTTCCTGCAGTATGGAAGATCTCCCATGTTTTACCTATATTTAAGAAGGGTGATAAGCACAACGTTGAAAACTTCCGCCCGATTTCTATTCTGTCGTGTTTCTCTAAAATATTTGAAAAACTACTGCATGAAGTCATCTTTCTACAAGTCTGCAGCTCTGTTTCTCCTAATCAGCACGGATTTTTCAAGTTCCACTGAGACGAATTTAGTTTCTTTTACAAATTCAGTATCAAGGACCCTTGAAAACCGACTTGATCTTCACACGGTGTATACTGACTTCTCGAAAGCTTTCGACAGAGTTGACCACTATACACTTGTTCAGAAATTGAACTCTTTTCGTCTAAGTAGTTCTCTAGTAGGCTGGATCTCATCCTATCTTAATAATCGTAAGCAAATGGTTATCTTTCAAGGATGCCTATCGGTTCCTTATCTTGCGACATCCGGTGTTCCTCAAGGTTCAACCTTGGGTCCACTGCTTTTCATTTTATTCGTGAATGATCTTCTCTCAGAATTTCATTCTGATTATTTAATGTATGCTGACGATCTGAAGTTATTTAGACCAGTAAAATCTTTGGCTGACTGTCTCATTCTTCAAAATGACCTCAATAAATTATCCTCCTGGTGCTCTGCAAATAAGCTATCCCTTAATAAGCTAAAATGTTTCAAGATGTGTTATACAAATAAATCCTCTTATCTTCAGTTTAATTACCACATTGATGACTCCCTTCTGCTTGAAGTCTTCAACTTCAAGGATTTAGGTGTTATATTTGACACTCGATTAAAATTTGATTTACATATTATGGAAATCGGCAAGCGTGCTTACAGGTTATGTGGTTTTATTTTGAGAGCTGCATATCCGTTCTGTAACTTGGCTCTTTACATTAACTTGTACAATAGTCTTGTCAAATGTCACCTTGAATACTGCTCAGTTGTGTGGAACCCATACTATATGTATCTCATAACCGCACTGGAATCGGTGCAGAGACGTTTCACTAGATCTCTCTTTCGTAGACTCAATTTTGTAGATGCCCCGTATGACATGAGGTTGCACCTGCTTGGTCTTTCACCTCTTAAGGACAGAAGATCTTATTTAGACATGTTGTTTTTGTATAAAGTTATATTTGTTTTCAACGCCAATCTCTATGCTGAGCTTAGATTTAGAGATAATAATCTTCGTTCCAGATCTCAAAATACCTTCATTGTACCATACGCGTCACTAAATTCATATTTTAATTCCCCGTTTCTTCGTTTGCCTCGCGCGTATAACCATGATTGTCTTAGTTTTCATACTCATTCTTTGCGCTCCTTTAAAATTTACTTAAAATCTATATTTTTAATTTATTAAATTTTGCTATCCACTATTACTTTGTATTCGTATATTCATTTCATCTTTCATTAGTTATATTCATTTTCATTCTCATTTTTGTTTGTTCTCGGCTAAATGTGTTATTGGAGTATTTCTATTCTGTACATTTTTCGTTTCAAATAAATAAATAAATAAATAAATAAAAATGGAGAATCTGATTAATTAACTTCATTGTATAAAGTTTGAGCTTACATGTTCTCGAGTGTTCACGAATCCGGAAAAAAATCGAACATAAAAGTATAGTAGCTATCGGTAATTGCTCCCATTTAATAAAAAAATTGTAGCGCGCCAAATATTCAAATTCTTGTTGTGTGAGTTTTCTGTTTACGGTAAGTGTAACTTCGGGAGTTGAAACTTTTGTATCGGAGGTACCCAAAGGGAAGTGAAGATTTCGTTTACTAACGAACTACACCTTACTTAAAACATGATCATTTATGCGCTAAATTCGATATCTTGGCTGACAAATTACAGACGGAAGAAAATTGAACAAATTTTCCATGAACTTTTGTATGGAGACAACGGAAATACCTTGACCGACTTTATTGTTTGACTCGCGACTTATTTAATTAATTTAAAATTCCAAGTTTTTAGAGCTTAGAAGTGATACAAATATTCATGAACATGTATTTTCAGAACTATTGTATGGGAGCTACCGCAAAGAGTAAAACTATTATTATTTCAATTAAGCCAAGCTCAATTTATAGCAAAGTTTAAAGTTGATGCAAACATTTACTTGTAATTGTGGTTTTGTCTAACAAGTACAATTTACTTATTAATGCCCACATCTCAGTTGGTCTTAATCTGCTATTCCCTGCGAAAATGCTTTAAAGCTTAAAGCCTTTGAATACTAAAGCGTTGAAAAATCGATAAACAATGACTTTACGGTGTTCCTAACAGAGGTAACTGTCTGTTACAAGGGCGCCCAACGTGGGGTCTTCGTAGTACATTTAAACATGTGGATCAATTACGTTTGATGATGAATTGGACAAATCTGCAATACCAAGTTGGAATCGAATTCGCTAAATGACGGGGGATATGTTAAAGGCTAAAAAACCGAAAGTCTGTCCGGAAATTCAGGCTTACAGAAGGGCGGAGCAAATGTTGATTTGTTCAAACGAAGAGTACTGAAATCTAATTCATATGGGCAACGCAAGACCAAAGTGCTAGATATGACCTGCGTACAGCGAAGCAGCCTGAGCCTGGACACTCGAGGAGAATACCGAAAAGGTGGATGATGCAGGAGAACCATCAAAATCTGAGGAACTGACGCCTGGAGCTACGAATAAGACTTATTTGAACTGCCAAAAAAGGGAAACGGTTCAGTTCTGTAAGAAGGATGAATCAAGTCCTGGATCCTCAGCAAGAAAGGGAAAACTCGCGAAACCTCTAATTCGGGATACAGTATCGAAGAATAAACCCTCTGAAGCAGAGAAAGAAAAAGGAAAGGATAAAATTGAGCGAGGAAGAGCTTATAGACCTGGGCCTGTAATCGGTTATTGAAAACTAAAGACCTCATATGTCTGGATACAGCCAAGGTGCGAATTTGGTAAGAAATTAAATCCACTTTGAGAAAAAAGAGCAGTGTCTTTAAATTTTTTAACAAAACAGGGTGGTATAATGGGCTCTTCAGAGATCGAAGTACCAACACTGTTGTCACGCTATTGATGGCCTAATTCCATTCCAAATTTAAGACGGAATGGACAGCATTTCACTTAGCGGAAGAGTGCTGTTCTTGTTCTAAAGCGGTCACGTTGCAATGATGTCGAACTATTGCAACGATTGATAGATTATAGCAAAATTATTTTTTGGAAAAAGAAAGCCCTCCTTAACTGTAAGCTTTGCATATTTAATTTTTGCAAGTCTTTTAACAAAAACTGTTACCTATTCATCTCTTAAAGGCGAATGTATTCGAAATGGAGCACGATTAAGCTCTTCCGAAATTTTCTCGTTTTAGTGAAGAGTGTTGGTAACAAGTGGCGTTTATTATGCAGCGCTTTCATTAGCGAATATTTGAGTACTTTTAACTAGAGACCTAGAAAATATAAACTGGAGCATAAGACGCTTCAACCTCTCAGCTTCTTAATATTCAAATGTTTCTTGTTTCGTACTCCATTCGATCTACCGGTCTGTTTTGTTACAACATCTTTCAAGAAACTTAAAAATACAATCACCTTTTATACACAAAAATTTCATCCGTATATATTACGCACTTAGTATCCTTATAACCTTTCCTGGCCAATCTGTTCAAGAACTAAACATCTAACCGCACGACAGGTACTTTATTATGAAAATTAATTAAGACGCCCTAAGTGTATGTTCTGATAATGTTTTAGTTGAGGTCTTCGCCTTACGCTGTTGGGCCTGGAATTTCGGTCGTGTCGTGGTCAAGACGAAGAAGAAGTGTGTAGTTAGTAGTTAGTTACCTTCGGTTTCAGGTAAATCGTTGGGACCTATAGTCTTTTCGGTTTGTTCGTGATTGGGTTCTTTCGCGCGCATGGACTCTTGGGCGAAATAAATAAAAGTGAAACGAATGGTACGTTCGCTGAATCTTAATGAAACGAAAGATTTGATCTTTTCTTTTTTGGGGGGGTTGGGGAGAAAGATTTGAGACTTCTTCCTATTCTTTTGCGGGCTTCTTAAGAAAAGAAAAATGTTTTTTTTTTGTAGTTGTTCTGCTTCTTTAAAGATTCGCACAAGTTATTTTCAGGTATAACATTAAACTGTTTCTTGAGTGTGTTATTGAGAATTTCTGTTTGTTCGTGATTTTTTTCGGCCCTTCCTCCTCTTCGGGTTAATGTTATTTTTCATTTAACCGAATATTTAAGAGTAGTATCACGATGCCCAAAAGGTAGGTAGGCTTTTGATAGTATGAAATTTTTTTTTGGAAGGAGGGGGTTTGAGGTAAAAGGTATGAGGGTTTTCGAGAAGATCGTGTCTTGATCCGTTCGTAATATGCGTATGCTGGATTGAAGACGGAAATTATTAAGAAGTTTCAATTATGTGCGTAAATGGGTTATTAAATTTATTAAAATGTAGCAAGCGAATTGGAGGTGTATTGTTTTTCTTGCTTCTTTTTCGGGATGATTATTGCTTTATCATTTTCTGGCGAGGCGATGTTTGAATATAAAATTCGAATCGTTACATGTTCGATAATGAAAAAAAAAGTTATTAAAAATAAGGAAACGGTTACGCAAAGACGATTTAAGTACAAGCCTCCGCAACATTGTATGTAATGAACCTAATTATGCAAATGTTGCTAATTGCAGTTGATCAGTATGCTATTAATTAAATGAACAAAAAAACCCATAATTATTTTATTCAGTTAACTTCAGGAAGTCTTCTTATCATAATTGGAAATTTTCAAAAGAAAAACTCGACTGACTATAAGGAAATTCTTGCGGTTGCATTACTCTTCGTGGTGAAGGGAAATTGAAGAAGGTTCAACCTTTGTAGTTAATTGCCTCTCAAAAGATAATCTGAATACCATTTAACACGTGTAGAGCAAGTAACTCACCGCTTGTATGAGTTGCCGGGATGGGACCAGGAAAGCTACAGCATCGACGAATAGAATAAAACTTGACCATCGTATGGTTCGTATCTAAGAAGAAAACTAAGTGGCAAATGCATACCACACAAGTTAGCAAGCAGCGCACATCATCAAGATCAACAACTCAAAGAACGAGAAAGACAAAGCTGAAAACGAAGCCTAGAACAACAGTATACAACTATCCGTGTTGGAACAACACACTATAATTCCTCAACAACTTTTAGATTGCAATAAATAAGGAATGTTGTACAATCACCTGAACAAATAATTTCCGTTCTTTTGCTACTTCCACTTTCCAATCAAAAGGAAGATCTTCGAGAGACTATCCGAGTTTCGACATTGCGAAAGAAGAGTTTCTTTTCTTCTAGCACGCTAAACACGTTGACGATGTGTTGCACAATAAAATGGCTTCACTCGATCGATACCTTCATCGAGAAAGGATTAAAATTTCCCAAGAATAGCGATTCCGAGCGTTTCTTGATCGAAGAAAATTTTTGTTCATAAAGACGTGCCTCTTTCACTTACCTGAATCGATGTCCGTCGCACTAACTGTGACCACCGATGTACCGATCGATACATTCTCGAAAATCTCATTCGAATAACTCATCGGATCAAAGATTGGCGCATTATCATTCAGATCGAGTACGTTGCAATAAACGGTCAGCGTTGTCGATAAGCTCGGATGACCATTGTCTTGGGCCTGGACCACAAGAATGTAATGCTGCACCTGTAATTAAAACAAATGTTAATGATAATTTGCTGCTGCTGTTCATGATGATCATCATGATGATCATCACGATGATTTTTCACGTTTAATTTCTTGGTAAGCAATTAAATTTGGTACGTTGGTTTAGTGTGGTTTTCAGTGTTCGATGCCTTAAAGAAATTTTTGCTTGTAAGATGGACAATATGTGAACAAGACGGCAAATCATTTTTGTGGCTTTATTTTCGACATGTTTCGAATTCTTTCGAACGAACCGAATGACAAAATAAAAATCTTTTCAACGAATGAAATGGCTGGATGGATGTTTTGCCTGGTTTGGTAATGTGTCTTCATTTTTTTGCTGATAAAATGAATATTTAGTTGATAAATTTAAAAAATAAAAATAAAACAGAGAATGTAAAGTTGCTTAACAAAAAAACCGTTTCAGTAATATGCAATGAATAATGCACTAATTAAATTTACCGCAGATGGCTCGATAATCTGAATTAGATTAATTAATTAGTTTTTAGTTCAAGTTGTTGTGAAGGAGGAGGAGAAGGAGTATTTCAACTTCAAAAAGATAGTGATATAGACCTAGTTCTGCCTACGTCCGAACTGGTTGGCTTAATTGTGAATTGAATCCACGTGTTTTCTGGATTTTGTGATTGCTGGGAAATTTGAGGGAGTTCGTTATCAATAAATTTTACCATAAGTCCTTTTGGCAGCCAATTTACGATATAATTTGTAACGACTCGTTTTATAGCCGGGGTAAGTTTATCGGTTGCCATTGTTCGTTACAAACATTTATTTCATTGATTTGACTTCACTTTATTAATTCTGATTGATGACATATATTTCAACTTGATTTCCTTTGGGTTTTCTCCTTGTTCATCTCCGCACGTCTGCACTACTCGCCTTGACTTCTTCCTGATCGCCGCCACTGCTCAACATGATTCGACTCTGTTATTCTGTGGGTACGACTCTGCTCGCCTTGCCTTGACTCTCTCTGCTCTGCTCTTCCCTGTCTTCGTCTCTGTGTGTTGCCTCTGCTCATTCTCCCTGTCTTCATCCTCCCATTGCTTCGTCCTCCCATGTCTTCGTCTCCGCGTGTTGCCTCTGCTCTCCTTCCCTGTCTTCGTCTCCGCATGTTGCCTCTGCTTTGCTCTCCCTGTCTTCGTCCTGCCCTGTCTTCGTCTATACGTGTGCCTCTGCTTTGATCATCCTGGCTCTGCTGTGTCTGCTTGTTGTGGTTTTGGCGTCGTTCGTCGTGGCTTGTCGTAGCTGGTTGTAGCTTGACTCCTGGCACGACTCTGCTTGCCTTACTTGACCCTGTCGCTTAGTGTCATCTCGTCTCTGTTCCGCTTGATCTGCTCGTCGTTGCTTGCTCTGTGTTCGTCGCTGTGGGGCTCTGCTCGTCGTGGCTTTCTCTGCTCGTTGCGCCGCGATTCTGCTTGGTTCCGCAGGGCTAGTCTCTGCTCTGCTCTACTTTACTGGGCTAGTTTCTGCTCTGCTTGGCTCTGCTGGGCTCGTCTCTACTTCGCTCTGTTCTGCTGGACTAGTCTCTGCTCTGCTCTGGCTCTGTTCTGCTGGGCTAGTCTCTGCTCTGCTCTGCTTGGCTAATCTCTGCTCTGCTCTGCTTGGCTTGCTCCGCTGCTTGGCTTGTCGCTGATTGGCTCGTCGCGGCTTGTCTCGGCTCGTTGTCTCTCGTCTTCGCTCGTTCCTGCTATTCTTCTGTGTTCATTGCCTCTCGTCGTAGGGGACGTCTTCTGGCTGGTTGCTCGTGATGGCTACCCTTGACTCCGGGTGTTTTTCCTACTGCTTGTGATTGGCTTTGACTATACTAAGAGGACTTAGAAAGCCTCAGCCTTAGCATCGACTCAGCATCCTAACAACAGTCTCAAACTACTCGAAGCGGACTTACAAAACCTCAGCCTTCTCGTAAGATGGTACCGGTCAGTGACGGTCGTTAGTTCTTTAGTCTCCTCGATTCTATAGTTTGGCGGACTTACAAAGCCTCAGCCCAAACATAGGTTGACTTGATTTGAAACACAGGTTTTATCTGTCCACCCGATGGCGCCTATGGCATTGTCGTAGCTCCTGCCGACTGTTCAGGCTTTTTTTGTCTTTTGATGCCAATGTGCCCCCTCTGAAGTTCTTGTGTTTCTTGTGTTCCTTTTGTCTCCTATGTTTCATGTTCTGTGTCTCCATGTAATTCATGTTTGATAATCTTATGTTCTATGTACTTAATCCATGTTATTCTTATGTTCTATGTTATTTCAATTCATTTGTAATTCAGTGTGCTCTGGTCCTAGGTTCTTCGGCAGTTGATGTAGGCGGAAATTGATCCCAGAATTTCCGTCCTTAAAAATTGGACTGAATCTGCTTGCATGTCATGTCCGATTGGAAAGTCCTAAACAGACCATCTTCTTGAAGAGAAAACGGTTCCCTTTCGCGAGTAAAAAAGTGCTCTTACATCATGACATGCATGTCAATAATTAACTCACTCGGAATAGTGTTCGATAAAGCATATTTTTCGAACTTTTGAAAAAGTTGGAATATCGCTGTGCTAAGTGTATCGAGCTAGAAGGAGACTGTGTTGAAAAATAAAGAAAAGAAATTTAAAAGAAATTCGTTTTCCTTCCGAACGCGGGTGCATCGTACAACCCTCCTACCCGCACCCGCCGTATTCACCGGAGCTTGCTCCTTTCGATTACCACTTGTTTTAATCAATGGCATCGTACAACCCTCCTACCCGCACCCGCCGTATTCACCGGAGCTTGCTCCTTTCGATTACCACTTGTTTTAATCAATGACTTAAGTCCTGGCTAAGCAGCACTTCCATTCTTTTAAAGATGCCAAGAAATGGCTCGATTCGAGGAACACCTCAAAAGATGAGTCGTTCTTTCGACATGGAATTCGGTTGCTAGCAGAAAGATGGGAGAAAGTAGTCGCTAGCGATGGACAATACTTTCAATAAAATATTCTTTACTATTTTTTTTTAAATAAAGCATTCATTTTCACGAACTGGCAGAAATTTTTCAAATAGCAAAAAATTTTTAAAATGTGCTAAACTCTTGAACGAAACTATCCCTCGCAACAAATTTATTTTTCGGTTACTTCACAAGCATATTTTTATGTATTTATGAATTTTCAAATTAATTGCGCTGGTCGTCCCGGTAATATAAATTTTGCGCAATTCCTCATTAGACTCACACCTGAAAATAATTCCACCTCAAAAGGGGCCAACCACTCCACGTACTCTGAAAAATCAAAGCTCATTTCTCTGGGGGTTCTTGAAGAAGGAGCCGCCAATCATGTTGGCATGCGGAATATACGGCGTTTGCGGCGGATGTTTGGGTCTAGATACTACTTGTAAAGAAAATTTAAGATTTGACAAAAGAATTTTTTTTGAAAATTTGAGGTCGATCACAACACTTTATTATTTCAAAATCAATAAAGTAAAATAATTAAAATAAAAGAAGACACCGAGTCAAAGGTTGACATATCTCTTACAATCCGGACAAAAAATGTATATATAAAATTTTGATTATCTTACCTCTTCATAATCCAATCTGGCTGTCAATGTGAACACTCCTGTCTGCGGATTTAAGCTGAAAACATCATTGGCCCAATCCGAGATGACGGTATAAGATACAACCGAATTTGTACCTAAATCGGGATCTGTGGCCGAGATAATCCCGACTTGATAGCTCCGCGGTGCATTCTCTGGTATGTCGAAAGAATAAACGGGCTCGGTAAATGTTGGTGGATTGTCGTTGGTATCGGTAACCTGTAAAATAAATTATAAGAAAATATCCGATTAGTTTGATGCAAATTTTGTAGTGTTATTCAGGAGAAAAGTAATAAAATTTTGCATGGAGTGAATCATTTTAATATCTTTTTTAAGCCTCGATTTAATAACAAGTTGAATGAGTTACAGCAATAAAAACCAAGTCTATAAAATCGAACCTTTTCAGAATTTTGATTGTTTTTGGCTGGGACAAAGGCGGTCATATTTCCACGTCTCGTAATCAACTTTATATCAAAACGAATGTGCGAAGCGACAATTTTAATGACTCGGAACTGGTGAAAAAAGAGTTTCGGAAATTTTTATGAAAAGGCCATAACTAAATTGATTAGCTCGAAAAACTTTCAGAAATCATTAAGATTTTTTTATTTTGACAACGAAAGGACGAAAAATTCCTGTTTCGGCGATTCGGAACAATCGAAAATCTCTTAAATCATAGCCCGTGATCGTTATCGCGATCATGATGACGACTGCGCGATATTTCTGACTGTCCGCTCGTAATATTGACGAGTCGTCATAACTGCTGGACACTGAATCTACCCGCGCCCAATTCCTCCCTTCCAACCTCCTAAACATTCCAAACTTATAATCATTCCTGACTTCATTGTCTTGGGTCCGTTGCCGTTCGTCCGGCATCGTCCGAAATGTATGAAATCAACATCAAATGCCATTCCAGAAATTCCAATTGATATCTCATTTGAAGGTATTTTACTCCTTTCATATTTTACCGACGGTGTTTCCTTGTAGGCCCCATGGTGTATGGTCGACCCGATACAAAAATGCTCTTCGGGGCCGAATGCTGTATCGGACGTTGGACTTGTGAAAGAAGTCGGCATATGTGAGTTTTCGGGAGTCTGGACTGGACCGCAAACATCTTTGGCGGATGGGCAGCAAGAACAAGTCCCTGGAGCATGTTTGGGACGGAAATTTGTGATGGTATCGTCTTGTATATCGACAAGCATATGATGGAATCGAACAACTAAGAAGTTCGGATGAAAATCTCTTGGACAAATGCTCGATCAGAAAGAAGTTGTGGCGGTTTTTTTTCTCGGACGGCTGATCGACGTCGACAGGAAATTGTTCGCCGTTGTATCGAACGAAATTCGAACATAAGATCCGCGACATATTTGGTACTTTACTGAATGTTAATTTCGGGTAAAATACCCGGTCAATTGAGTTCATATTAGGGAAGTTTTGATTATAGGCCAGCCGTCGGACGGAAGGGTCAGTAACGAGTCTTCTAACACTAACCCTGCGTCCACACTGACAATTTATCTGGCAATGACAATGGCAATATTGCCATTGAGTTAAATGTCAAATCGCAATGAGTGGGCATTTGATTGCCAGGCAATTTTCATTTGAGCGAGTGAATTCGAAGTGTCAAGTTGTGAAGCAAAGCAATCATAACTTCGAAAACTATTGATTAATTCAATAATTTTTTCTTTAGTCCACTAATTTTCTCTCATTTTGCGATCAAACCAAAAAAACCTAAGTCTACTTGTTGACAAGCGACGGTAACTTCTGCCAAATGAGCCGTTTTCTGGCAATATTATCCTCAAAATCGCCATGGCAATGATTGCTATGGCAATACTGAGAGCAATATTGCCATATGCGTTTGGTGCGTCTACACTGTCAATTTGTGTATTGCAATAATGCCGTTGCCATTGCCATTGCCAGGTAAATTGTCAGTGTAGACGCAGGGTAAGCCTGCGGTTTCAAACATTTAGCTTTGCTTCATAACTTGACACTTTGAATTCACCCGATCACCCGGCAATCAAATGCCCACTCATTGTGATTTGACATTGATTGCAATGGCAATATTGCTATTGCCATTGCCATTGCCATTGTCATTGCCATTGCGATTGCCATTGCCATTGCCAGTTAAATTGCCAGTGGAGACCCAGGGTTAGGTTCGATGAGATGTTGAATTCGTTTTCTTCTCTATGTACTCTTTATTCAAATAGATAAAAATCTGTCGTGGGATTAATAGACTACTCTACTAGGAACCTTTTTGGATTTCAGTTATGTTGCACTTCATAAATAAAGTATTACACTCAACTCTCTCTTTACACGGTAGATACGTTCAAACAAAAACCGTGTATAAAAAAAAACCGTGTAAAAAAAGACATGCTACTCATAGCAAAATCGTAGATGTGTTCCACAATTTAAAAAAAACCGTGTATGTTGAAAAAATAACTACATGCTGTTTAAAAAATCGTGCAAAAAAAATTAAGGAAAACCCATATTATGTTAATTCTATAAAATATAATTCATCTATTAAAAAAAAAACATTCAATGTTTCAAAATTCGTTAGTAAAAATTCAAAATTTTAATGAAATATAAAGCTTATTAACTATCATAACTGTTTCAAAATAGGCGGGAACGTTTATTTTTGACTGGATTGCTTTCATCGCTTAATATTTCTAACACGTTTAATGAGCTTAAACCTCTTAAGGACTTTCGTTCGTTAATAACGGCTTCTGATGTTGGCTTTCTTTTTATTAAGAAATCTGTTATCAGATTACTTTTTTTGCTTATACAGTTCTTAGTAACCAGCGGTATAAACCTGCATATTACGTTGAAACTTTAATGCTCGTTCAACGTCGTTATCATGAGTGAGAAAATGATGTGCCATACTTGTAGCAAATTTCAAACCCTTGCGAATTAAACCAGCTTTAATTTGATGAACTTCACCTTCATCTTCATGTTCCTCAATATTATTGTTATCCGTTATCATTTCAATCAGATCATCCTCATCCAAAGGTTTCTCAGTCATCAGTTCATCGAAATCAGCGGCATGCATATTGTCAAAGCCTTCACCACCAATTGCGTATTATAGAGTTATAATTTCAGACCACAAAACTGATGTTTGCATAACAGAATTTTCACTGTTGACGCATTCTGGCCAAATTGTTCTCCAACAAGCATTAGGGTAGATGTCCGAAATTGTTTTATGGCAAAGTAAGCATTTGTAACACAATCCATTATCGTATAATTTTTCCAGGCTTCTACGATCGCCATGTTTTCTTCCTCGACTGAATCCAAAATATTTTTAAATGCTTGCTTAATGTAATACATTTTGAATGTTGCTATTATACCCTGATCCAATGACTGGATCAAGGATGTGATATTAGGCGATATTGGATATTTGGCTGATTAAGCACAGGATGAATAGGAGCATTATCGAAGAGTAAAATTACTTTGAATTCAAGACCTTTTTGTTCTCTGTATTTCTTGACTTCAAGAACGAAGCATTCGTAGAATCATTTTTTGAATAAATCGGCCGTCATCCAAGCCTTTTTGTTTGCCATCCAATGAACGGGAAACTCTTTAATGTTTTGGCCTTTAAAGCTCGTGGTTTTAATGAACGGTTGATTAATAAAGGCTTTAAGATCCTATCGCCAGATGCGTTACTACAGAACAAGAACGTCGCCTGATCTTCAGCCGCTTTGAAACCACCGGCAGATTTTTCCGATTTTGCTATATAGGTTCTGGAAGGAATTTTTTCCAGAACAATCCCGTTTCATCGGCATTAAATATTTGGTCTGGAGTATAACCGCCATCTTCAATTATTTTTAGTAGTTTTTCTGGAAAGTTCTCTCAACAAAAGTTATTCCGTTTTCTCTAACAGGGCATTTCGACTGTATAATGATGTTTTGGAACTGAGTTCCGATCCAGAAATTACTAACTGTCGAATGGATTCCTCACTTTTTCAAGACACTGTAAAAATTTTTTTTTTGAATCGTGTTAGATCAAAAAAGTGGTATTTGTTCTTCTTCGTGGACCGTGTTATTTCAAAATCGTGTATGAAAAGACCGTGCAAAAGGAGAGTTGGGTGTATATTTAGTTATCCAAAAGTACCGATGGTTTAATTAGAAAAAATCACCTCAATATTTAAGTACATTGTAGTGCAGCGTAGCTGTGCTATCTGAACCTGTAAGACCGAAAGGCCAAAAATCCTTTTGTCCAAAAATAATAGCGAAATTCTCCTTCTCACTGTATACAAAACTCTGACATCAAATTAAATTTATCTCACTTCCTGGCTACCAGTAACACATCCAACACCGTCCTATCACTATACCGACATGCGGTGTACCTTCACACATCTTATCCTTATGGTTTCCGATATTATTCGCTTGACTAAACTAAAAACACCTCTTTTCACGAGAAATTCACTCAAGAGTGTGGGACCTGACGTGTTCTTATTTATTCATTTTATCCATTCATTTTTCCCCATAATATAATATCGAATTTCACTACAACAAGATACCTGTGAATTTTTCTACCTTCAATCGTAACGGTAGGAAAATAAGAAGAAAAACAAATAATACCATAGCACTACAAAATAAAAAAGCCGGAAAAAAAAAATAAACACCGAAGACGAAGAAGAGTGGCAAGATAAATATTTGATGAAATCAAAAATTATACTCACTTGAATGGTGACGGTAGTCTCAGTGTGTTGAACACCATCCGTGACACGTATAACCAGTTGGTAGTTATCCTTAGTTTCACGGTCTAAGGCGTCTTTAAGACGGAGTATTCCCGAATCCGGTTCGAGTAGAAACTTTCCGTCGTCTCCTTGAACCATCGTATAGGTTAGCGTGCCGAGCGTGTCAGGATCGGTTGCACGAATTGTGGCCACGGTATGTCCTGCGCCCAAGTCTTCGCTGACACTGTAGACTAGCGGAGTGTCACGAAATATAGGCGGACTATCGTTTTTATCCATTACGGTTACTTTCACCTGAAAATGAAGAAATTGAAAAAAATTAATAAAATATAAATAAAATTATTATTTAAAAACGTAAATTCGAGGAAAATAATATTAAATCAAGTTACTGGCTTAAATCTTTTGTTTTAAATCAGACAATTTATTCCTGCTAATTTAGAGTTCGTGGGTTCGAGTGTCAGAATATGTGGTTGTCTCTCACAGCTTAAAATTATTATTATTTAAATTTTAAAGTAAGTTTTAGTTTTAGTTCTAAGAAGAGGAGAAGCGCTAAACCACCGCGCACACTAGGCACCAAAAAGGGTCCATAGTGATCCCTTCGAAACCTTGTACGTCACTAAACATTCCCTAAACAACCCAGATCACTAAAGAACTTAACTAGCTTGTCATGCCCTATCGACCTCAAGTCCTCCGAATTGTCAAAGAAAAGACTGCCCCACAAAATGTGGGTGATGTTCTCCTCAGCATATAGGTCAGGGTAGTACCTGCACACGTCAGAGTCAGCGATCTCCATAATCATGTTTATAAGCATGCTTCCCTAGCAAGCAGTGCCCTGTCAGTATTCCGATGAGTAACTGCAGACTTCCGATACTCCATGCCAATATCTCCCTAGTCTTCCATCTGTCTAACCTTGGCCAGAGTACCCTAGAAGTCCTACAGCTCGTTAGCGCCTCCCATCTAGAATTCACTGCGTCCGCGGCACAATCCCTGATACATGCTTTGATTCCGGTGGACTAACCACCTCCTCTACCATACCGGCTGACGCCGATCCTAGTCTCGCCAGCTCATCGGCTAGTTTGTTCCCTGGTATGTCACTATGCTCTGGTACCCAACATAGTCGTACTCTGTTCTGACTACAAAGTACCTTGAGCACTTTTCGACTGCGCTTTACTAGCTGCGATTTGATAGTCCCCGATTCCAATGCATTCAAGGCCGCCTGGCTGTCAATGTAGAGTGTAGACCGCATATCCCCCCCCCCCCCCCCCCATCAACATGATGTTACCTGCCTGGAGCACTGCCAGAATCTCCGCATGGAATACACTACAGCCATCCGGCAGCTTAAAAGACTCCCTTGCACTCAACTGGTCAGAGAAGACTCCAGCGCCAGTGCCGCATTCCATTTTGGAACCGTCCGTATACAGGGAGAGTTCTCCCTCGTTCACTACCCTTTTGCTTTCCCTGTCCGCTCTGCTTGGGTAAACACCCTGAAGGATGATTAAAAATTATTCACCGGGATCATATAATCCGTGCAAAAGTCGAAGAGAAAAGAAATTCCCTAAGAATGGAGCCGTGTCTTGTGGATCTCTGCATAAAGAGACGACAGCTTAATAGTTTTACCGCTTAATGAAAAATTTTAATAAAGATTTTAAAGTAAAATACTAGAAAGGAAATGTACATCATTGAGTGCTAAACTATAAAGGGGATGCAGAATTGTGCACAGTTTCGGATAAATTTTGCCCAAAAAATTTCCATAGTACATACATAGTCAATTTTAAGTTTTTAGAATAAACCATTCGCCAAATGGAACACAAAGTTTTAGTTAGACGACAGACTGATATTCTTAGGCTGTCGGATATAAGTACATGATAGCCATTACAGGACTTTGGGATGGAAACTGCAAGGCCAAAGAAAAAACCTATTGAAGTTTCGTGGTGTGTTGAGAAGCTGAAAGGGACTCTTCACTATTCACACTCGTCCAATATGATGTAAGATAGTATTACTGCAAGTTCCAATTGATTGGTCAAGCGGAGTTTCTATAGTCGGACAGCATTTTTGGTGCTATTTGTCAGAAAAAAATTATCGCTCGTTAGAACTTCTTTTTATTTTCGGGAATGTATGGTTAAGCTCCTGCTAAATCCCTGAGCTAAGGTGGAAGATATGAAAGAAAATTATAAGTTCAATAATTAGATAAAAGGAAAAGTGCAGGACCAAGTCGTTCGAGAGATTCGACCACGATTTTGAGGATGATAGACTAGGACGCGTACTCTAAGCTACGGAAGGCCATGATTTAGTTAGATTGAATCCAACTGATTTGCTTTGGTGTGCGGAGGTGGATCAAAAATTGTCCGAAAAAAGTTTTTTTCTATATTTTCACGAATTTTTAACCATGTTGTTGTTGGTTGGTTTACGTGGTGGCCTGGACCTGGACGTGGTGGCCTGGACCTGGACGTTGAGGGCAGATGAAGGAGATACAGAGTTTTACAGAGACCTGGGGCTGGGATGGATTATCATATCCATTGTTTAAAAAGATAATGTGTTCTCTAATCTTATTTTTCGAGATCTTATCAAGGTTATCAAAGAAAGGTTTGCCTAATGCACGAAGTCTGGCTCTAGTTAGAGCCGGACACTCGCAAAGAAGGTGGACAACAGTTTTCCTCTTATTTGCATCCCCGCAACTGTGGCAATTGACATTACAGGTCTGGTCGCGTGGTCACCGATTGGCCAGTGACCCGTGCTGACCGCCGTGACTCTGGATATGTCTACACGGCTCCTGCTCAAGAGTCCGTCTGTTCTGCTCCGGCAGTAGGATGACCATATCTTCCTAGATATGATGCAGTTGATCAGTTCTTTCCATCTGGAGTTCGCGATTGTAAGAAAGCGGGATGATATTTGTCGCTTAACAGTTCCTAGTGGGACTTGAACGGGTTCCACAAGAGAGTCCTGAAGAGCAGAACCTTGCCTAGCTAATTCGCCTGCCCGCTCGTTACCCTCTATCTTGCTGTGACCTGGGACCCAAAGAAGAATTCTAACCCGACGTCCTAAGTAGGCTTGCTCCTCTCGGCACTGCTCGACGAGTTTAGCGGAGGTGGTAGCCGAATCTAAGGCCTTGATTGCGGCTTGGCTGTCAGTGAGAATTACAACATTTCGCTTTCGCCGACATGCCTCCCGGATCCCCAGTATCTCCGCCTGCAAAACGCTGGCGTAGTCCGGTAAGTGGTAAGACTTTGCGACATAGTGTGTGTCTGACTAAACCTCCGCTCCGACTCCGCAGTTCATCTTTGAACCGTCGGTGTATATGACTCTTTTATCACATAAGCACCTAGAAACTTTTTTTCAGATTCATTGATATTGAACCCCTAAAGAGTGCAAGGGTGTTGTATACGATTTTACGAATTTTGACATATTTCCTATGTTTAATGATATATTGTATTCGCTTTGACTTCTAAGGCCCGTTTCTACGATGTTCAGTTACGTTCTAACTGGGAGTTTAACTGGTAGATTTTTATACAAAACTTCCAGTTAAAGTTCCAGTTAGAGTTTAACTGAGGATCGTAATAATGGCCCTAAGAGGTTTAAATATCATCTTTAAAAAACCTATTTAAAACTTTTTCGATATAGAATTTGGTTTTACTTCTATAAAAATTAAATTCAGACTTTTGCGATATTTAACACCTAAGGGTTCGAAAATATTTGAGTACCTTTTACGAATTTCGACATATCTCGTAGATCTGATGCGAGATCGAATTGTTTTTTTTAACAGACTTTCTATAACCATTCCCACTGTTTTCAGTCTACTACATCTATACCTAATCCTTTATAGTAGTTACACTATTTGTCCCCTTATTTTTTTGTAGAGGACGCATGGAGCAACGATCCACACAATTTAAGTTCTAATATGAGGGAATATGGTTAACCTAATACAAAATAAGCAGACTATTTTTCAAATAGCAACAATGTATTACTGTAAGAGCTGCTTACAAAGTTATAATTAAACATATTGGAAATATCTTGTAGTGAATGTGTCTCAATTCGAGATCTTGATATCGCTAACTGATACTGGATATTGGTATGATATCGATAGCTTCTCGTATGTAAATTCAAATGCTACTCGACTTGATTGTCATTACAATGTATGAACTGCTAACTGCATATCATGATTAATAATCTTATAGTCATTTTAAGACTTTCTTGCTACCACCGGAGATCAGTACACTACCTTACCTAGTTCGGGCCAATTGAAGAATTTCACTTCTAGAAAGTGTTGCGGATGGTGTGAAATCAATTTCGAGAAAAAATGTAATAAATCATTATTTCTTTGTCGAAGCAATTTCTAAAGACTTTAATCCCGACTTATACAATGTTAGATATATGATTGGCTCGGGCCGTATTTTTATTTAATTTTTTTTTTCGCCTTCTGAACAGTTTAATTGTTGCTTTATAAAAGTGTCAAGTGAGAGAAAAACCGAAAGCAAATCATTGAATTTAATTCGAACGTCGAGCAAAACTTGATTTGATCTACAAAAATTGAAATTTTTATTTTCGCATTTTTTTTTGTAGTGATCATGCAACTGTCGCATTCATATATTACTCAACAGGATACTAATGTAGTTGTAAAATCGGTTTTAAAAGACATGTAACATGAGGATATTCATAGCGATGGCTACAAATTGTTGCTTTATTAATTGAAACGAATGTTTAATGACAGCTTATATCCGATTAATTAAATTAATACCGAGATACCTGGGATACAACACTAGTAATCAGCATCATACTAGCCAATGTGCAACAGTCTTTTAAACTTGGTTACTCGGTTTTTTTTCTTATTTACTCCTGTCTCGATATACCTTTAGTGTTGTTGCTTTTTATATCTATAATGTTGTATCGTCTGCTTTTATATTCATACACATATTTGTTTCAGTCATTTTTTTTCTGTATAGTTTTAAACCTTTAACTACTGTCTGAGAATTAGCCCCTGGATATATTTATGTAGGAAAGAGGTGTCTTAAGACAAAACGATATAAAGACATATACGAAAAAAAAATCACAAACAGCAACAACGACGACCTTAAATTAAAATCTCGATGAATCGGATCAATGTAGTATGCAGATTTTGATACTGTCGTTGTTGATCGTGATGATGATGATGTTAATGTCGACAGACTAAAATGAAATATTCAATGCAGCAAGTAAATAATTAAAAATTTGCATATAACTCTATTTTCATCTGATAAAACTAGTTAAGTATCAATGCGAATTAGATTCTTTTATTATTTTCCGAATTCTTATTGCATTGAACTCTTTAGTTCGAGATATGATTTTAGATACGAATTAAGTATTTAGTTAATATTCAAGTGATTAAGAATATTATTGCCTTTATAATTTCAATAATTAACCATTGCCATCGATTTAATAAACAACAAATAGTGACGTTCTATATTTCTACGTTTTTGGACTAGTTATCTGTAAAAAGGCATATAAAAAATTGTATACGTATGTCGGCCGTAAAAAAACGCACTTGAAGACTCGTAGCTTACAAATCCTTTTAGCTATGAAGAATTAAAGTTAACCTCTTTTAGTGGTAACTTTTTGGGGAAGAAAGCATGCTTGCGCGCAAGTAGGGGACATGTCATTCCGCAAAGCCGACTTATGCGCTTATAAAAATTTAATTTTTAGCAAAAAAAACCTCTGTATAGTAAAGGACCCTACTTTTAACGAATATTAAGCTTTCTGGCAACCATCCTGACTTGCAGTCGATCCCACATCATGTGAAGTCTTATTAATGACTCAGAAGTAGTGAAATTTTTGGTTTCTATGACAACCTTTCAGGGCTTGACGAAGAGGTTTTTTTTATTAACATTCTTTATTGGTTTTTAATAGGTTTATTTTTTGCGCATTTATCTAGATCAGAGTAGTGATTAAAATTTACATTGAAAACACCATGAATATTGCTGTTTTTGTTATTTTTTATTGCTTTTTCCTGTAGATAGTAGGCTAGAATTTAGATTTTAACAGGAACTAAGTTCACAGGGGCAGCTATTCGCGATAATTTCTCTAATCTAGCCTACTATCTATGGGAAAGAAGTTATGAAAAGCCATAAAAACAGCAATGTTGTTGTAATTTTGTATATAAATTTTCTAACCTGCTCTGCTCTGGATAAGTGCGCAAAAAACATACCTAATGTCCTTACCCTGCTCTGCACCGGATAAGTGGCGAAAGAGTACGCTTAATGCAGTACAGTTGGATAGTTCTGCAAGTTTATCCGATCGCCTAGAGAAGAAGTCCTCACTTCTGGACACGGGATAGTCTTCCACTACCATCTGGACACACTCATAATTTACGTACTCGTTTTTGTCACGAGAGTTTTGGAGCAAGGTGGTAATCGGATAATGCAACATCAGGAGAATATTAGGGCTGAGGTGAAGTTTAAATCAACAGAAACAGCTAGAGTAATACAAGCTGAAATTCACCAGCAAACTCCGATTTTTATACTCTAGATGAAATCATATAGAGTATTATAAGTTTAATCCAGCCCAAAAGTTTGTAACGCATAGAACCGAGCCTCGGACGAAAAAAAGTTATATATTATTTTTTGTTCATTTGTGGCTAAAAACCTCAAATCCGCTTGACGTCCGTCCGTCCGTCCGTCCGTCCGTCTGTCCGTGAACACGATAACTCAAGAACGCCTTCACCTAGGATCTTGAAATTTTGAATCTGGATGTTTGGTTGAATTTGTAAGGATAAGTTCGTTAACGAGCAAAATCGTCCTACTCCTTCGGGTAGCTGCCATACAAATGTCCTTAAAACACGTGTTCAAGAATATTGGTCGATAACTTCAGAAGGGTTTAAGCTACGACATTGAAATTTTGTATGTGTTATTTTTCCAATAGTTGGAGATAAATATATGATTATGAAGAAAATCCTGTTAGTCCTTCGTGTAGCTGCCATACAACTATCCTGTCAAAATGTATTCACTTAATTTACGAACCTTACTATAACTCACGTAATCTTTTAGCTATGAACTGGAAATTTTGTACAAATTAGTTTTGAGTGAAAAGAAAGTTCAACTTTACTGGTCAGCGAAATCCCTTTACTCCTTCTGGTAGCTGCCATACAAAATATCCTTAAAACACGTGTTTAAGAATATTGGCCGATAACTTCAGAAGGGTTTAAGTTACGACTTTGAAATTTTGTATGTGTTATTTTTCCAATAGTAGGAGCTAAATATATGATTATGAAAAAAATCCTATTAGTCCTTCGTGTAGCTGCCATACAAATATCCTGTCAAAACGTCTTCACTTAATTTACGGAACTTACTATAACTCACGTAATCTTTTAGCTATGAATTGAAAATTTTGTACGAATTAGTTTTTGAGTAAAAACGAAGTTCGAGTTTAGTAATCAGCGATATCCTTTTACTCCTTCTGGTAGCTGCCACACAAAATGTCCTTAAGACACATGTTCAACAATATTTTTCGATAACTTTTGAACGCTTCAAGCTACGAATTTGAAATTTTGTACACGTTCATTTTTAAATGGTTCCAAATAAAAGGATAAATATGTAAGAAATCGGGTGAGTCCTTCCTGCACCTCCCATGTGAAAGTCCTTTAAAAAGGAAATTTTTTTTCGATGACTTACCCAGTTCAAGATATGAAATTAAACACTGAATATTGTCTTTTAGTTTTGAGTAGCAATCAACTGGGAGTCCTTAATAAAGGACATACAACATGCAAACACGTAATTATGCTTTATCCCCAACTACAATTTAAATCGGAGTTCAGTATTCATCTAGAGTATTATACGATTGGCTTGCAGCCGATCGTGACTGCAGTATGTTTTTTTAGTATGGCTTGACGTTATCTTGAAATATGGCCTGGATCTGCTCCATATATTTGTACAATTTGGAAGCTAATCTACGGGTAGGTCGTTTTTAATCCAGAGCCAGGGATAAGTTTTCTTGTACTTTTGAAGGACTTTAGACGCACCAATCCTTCATCACCAGTTCTTCTCACCATTCTTTTTCATTAAGGAACTTTTCTGTTGTATCTTTCGCTGCCAGACTTAGGCTACGATATTGTCAGCGATGTGTAAAGTCTAGTAATTTAATTTTTATACAACCTGACGTCTAGTTTTGCAATTCCTATGTCTAAGTAACTTAATTCAGAACCTCTTAGTCAATTTGAAATTAATTTTCCACCTCGATGGGACAGTATTATCCATGGGTGTCTTCAAGAAAAATACTTTATTAAAAGTAAAATGTTTGGAGCACTAATAGTGCCTTATAAGCGAGCTAGAAGAACTGATGACTACTTTCTTTCATTGTAAAATGTTCAGTACTCCTTCAAATCGATCTTTAATAACATAAACCAGAGCACATTTGTTTCAGTAAAATTTTAAAGTTGTTAGCTTTCTTTATTGTCCAGAAAGGAAGACAAATCCAAATACAAATTTAGAAATTTGCCATTCTAATGGCAATGATTTTCCACACTTTCAGTAGCTCAGTTTTTATAAAATTTTAGGTTATTCTTTCTCCTTTGTTCTATGCACAAAAAATGGCTAATTGAAATTTCTTAAGACGTAGCATTCGCCAAGAAAATAGCATTTTTCAGAAATGTTTGATTATAGCTTAGATGAGCATCAAATAGATTATAGTAGTTATCAGTAATTATTGTCTCATTATTGGCCGGAATTTCTAACCTTGATCCACCGGATAAAGTACGAAACTGGTAATTAAATAGATAGGAGTTCATTTGGGGAAAAAATTAGCACGATGTTAACGTTGTATCTAATCTATTAATACTAAAAATAATTATAATAAAATGGTGCAGATTTAACGGTCGAATTTTTCACATGTGTATCGAATTCGGTTCTTTTTGGTGCTTTAAAGTTTAATTGATTTTTAAAAGTGTTTCGAATTGTTAACAGTACAAATATTTTAAGAGAAAATAGATTTTTCAATTAACTTATTAACCTGAACAAATAGCTAGTTAAATTTATGCTAAAGACTTTCATTGCTATAAAGCAATTAGCGATAGGAAGTGTGCTCTATTTGTTAATGGATTCTTTTACCTGCTTATAAGATTGTTGTTTTTTGTTTGATTTCATTTGTAATGGTTTGTTCGGTGTAAAAACATCGAAATATAAAGATACAATTTCTAGAGCATAGAATGTTCTGTTGGTATGAGAAACTTATCAACATTAATAGTTAGTTCCAGAAGTATTTACAGCTCGTGTGACATAAATAGTCGCAGCAGAACAGATAAACATATCAAATAAAAGAATTCAACGTTGAGCAGAATGAAAAGAGTAACATCAAGCAGGAGTGACAAGAGTGGTTCAGGAGGTAAACTGAGCAATAGAGCGAGGTTATAGCATCTGATGATCGCGATTAAAGCTGTTAGGATTGTCGATTTGGTAAAAGATATCGACATAGAGATGATATCGATATCGGTCAGGAGGCGTAAAAAATATGAAATAGTTTGCGATCTATTGCAAATAATGAAAACAAAAAATATAAAAATAGGACAGTAATTGTCCCGCTGCTTAGGATCACTGGTAGTTATTTATCTCTGATTGAGTGATTTCTGTCCTTTCTTAGACTTTCTAGCCCTTCTAATACCAAAAAACAGAAAAATTCTCAGTAAGAAATTAAAATCATACAGTTAAAATTATAATTACCAGGTGTATAACCTTAAAACAAGCGTTGACACATAGATGGCGTTAGTGAGAGTGTTAAGCAACCTAGGGACGCCATTTTTTTTATTTAAGTGTTGGTTATTTGTTAAGATTAATCAGTGCACATCGTCATAAATTTCATGCAACACCATACGTTTGTCCTGTGCTGATCATGTCTAGTTTTTTGCCAGAAAAAGAGCATATGCGGGAAGCTCTGCTTTTTTGCTTCCATTTGAAGAAAACGGCTGCTGAATAGCATCAAATGCTTGTGGAGGCCTATGGTAACAATTTTTTAGCGGAATCAACGTGCAGGGCTTGGTTTCGTCGATTCAAAGACGGCGATTTTGACCTGAGCGACAGGAAGCGCGAAAATCGGCCCAGGAAGTTTCGGTTCTTACGAAGACGTCCGAAAATGGCTTGATGAGTGGTTTGCTTCGAAAGAGAAGGATTTTTTTTTGACGTGGTATCCACAAATTGCACGAGAGATGGGAGAAATGTGTAGCTAGCGAGGGTGAGTACTTCGAATAAATTTGTTTTTTGTTTTCTTTGAAAAAAACATGTGTTTTTCTGACTAAAAAACGATGGTTTTAAGATTATACACCTGGTAAATACTCTAAATGAAATACTGAACGCTGATTTCTATTTTAATTGGGTAATAAACAAAAGGTGGCTTTATCAAATATTTTAGCAATAAAAGATTAGATGCAGAGTATACAATTTTGTAGAGTTCTTTTGACTCTCGACTTTTTACTTGGTACTAAATAACTTGCTTGCCATAAGTCCAGGAAGAGTCCAGAGTCAAATAGGTAACAAACCCGTAAATAGTTGAGTCAGAACTTTTGACATGGCCATTTATGTTAAATTTAACTCCTTCGATATAAGAGTCAAAGCGAGATAGACAAATGTAAGGATTTTGAAGAGGTTGCAGCAATCAAATGGCGCGACAGCCAAAATCTGGTCCTGGCTTCCTGTGGTTGTCTCAACGACAGTTTGCAAATTTCAACTTTTAATATCTCATGACCAATAAATTTCTATCTGTAGACAGGCGATAAGATAGGCCCCACAGGAGCGGGAAGAAGGTTAAATCAATTATCTCGACAATGAGGGATATCCGACAAATAACTAGACAGACGTGTTATAATTTCAATCGCGTCTCAACTTAAACAGCATTTCTGTCTTTGATCTAAAAATTATAGTATTGTGCTATTGGAAAATTTGCTTTAGTCTTATTCCTGGGAGTTGTAGCATTTTCCCTTCTACACTAGACTAACATATTTTTATTCATCTAGAAGCAGTTAAAATAATTCAATCACAAAATACGAACTTCAATTTCGATTGAGTTAATATTTTTTTTTTGCAAAATTCCCCACTAAAATCGTTCCACTCATTTAAATCTCCAATTAAACTCCGAAATAATTTCAATCTGTGCATGAAGTAGAAAAAAAAGGCTTCACTGTCGATTAAACAAATGGATTGAAATAAGAGCCAAGCAACTTGTCAGTTATTCTTTCTCGTTTTCGAAATGATTAATTGAATTCCCGATTCGGTAACTTGTTTTGCTAAACGTTTTCCTTCAATGGCATTCAAACTCTCTTCGAACGTCATCCGTACCTAAACTCTTCATACGATTAAACAAGAATTAAGCAGAGTGATTCGAAGTTAAAACAAAAACCAAAACCCGAAAAAAATGAACAACACAAAAATAAGAAAATACCCTAAGAAAAGAACCCAAGTCAAGTGAAGCTCAAAAGCGACCTCAAACTTCTTAGAGCAAGTGCTTGGCCAAAAATATCGCTTGCAGATTGCCGGATCCCGTACAAATGTCCGTCTTTTCTCTTATTGCGGTTCTTGTTTATTTTCGACCGAAAACAGTTTCATAATTTTTCTTGATTTTTATCACAATAATTCATCATCACGGTATGCAGGGTGAAGACTACGTTG
The DNA here is from genome assembly GCA_951812415.1 of Beris morrisii. NCBI lineage: Eukaryota > Metazoa > Arthropoda > Insecta > Diptera > Stratiomyidae > Beris > Beris morrisii. The sequence continues at coordinate 27,473,223 of OX638311.1, forward strand.
AAGACGGACATTCAAAAATCTTAGGCATCTTTGTGATTCGTGCAGCATCATCTCATATCTTTTTGGGGTGAGATTCAAAGATGAGTGAGTCCATCAAGTCGAAATATTTTTGACAGAGCACAAACCGTACCCAAAAAAAAAAGAACGCCAAAATCAAAAAATCCGAACGAACCCAACCGAACTGACCATTAAACCTGTTGATGAATTATGAAGAATGTTCTGTTCTGGTTGTTGTTGTAAGTTGTGGTTGAGTCGATGGGGGAGGCGGGGGTCTTCGGGAAGCAGGAGAAGACGGGCTGGAAGTAAACGAGAGTAATTTTGAATAAATTCATTAGTAGAAATCCATCAAAAATTTCATTTTAATCAATTTGTTTGTATGCAAATGAGTTATGCCGGCATGTCAGATTTGCTGTGTGTATTTCTCGATCTTTGAGCGATCTTGAGATCTTTGAGCCCGGCCGGTCAAATTTGTTTGGATGAAGGTTTTTTCGAGCTATTTGAATTTTTTTTTTTAAGATTTTGACGATATGGCGGCATGGTGCGTTTTGAAGGTTCTATACTACTTAACTTGTCATATTTTACTACTGGCGGAATTATGAGAACGGTTTAATAAATGCCTGAAGATATCGCGGTTGGATCCAGATTGCGGAATCAGTATCATTGCCAGGAATAAAGTCGAAGTAGGTTTCTGGCTTAAGTCTTTTGTTTTTACGTTAAGACTGCTGTGATATTGTGCTAAGTAAATAAGTTTGGGCGGATTTTAATACTATTTTTCGATGGGAAATAATATGGGAAAAGTCGACTGAATTGTTGTTTGTGTCATTTGGTTTGGATAGAAGCTAACCATATAAATGAGAATGTTCTTTCTTAAAACAAACTACAAACGGAATCGTTAAATTAGAACTCACTGAATTGATAAAAATATAACAATTATGGAAAAATTTGTTGAAACGCAGTCATTGATATCTGTACTACTTCTGAATCGAGAGTCGAGCAGATAGACGGACAGAATAAAGTCGAGCAGATAGACGGACAGAATAAATTGGATTATTGAGTATCAAAGAGTATTTGATCTCAACGTTTTAATCTCAGTCCTGAATTAATGAAGTGCTGTATTAATTATGGTAAATCAAGAAAAAAATATTGTACCAAAAAATTACCCCTGGGAGTCCCGCTCGTAAAATCTGTTTCAAAATTAGCTTTCCGTGACCATATAGAACAAGTCAGCTGTAAAATCTCAAAGAACATACATGCTTTCTATCAATTCATAAATCAGTAATCAAAGCTCTCCGAAGAAAATAATTTTTGAAACATTCATGCAGCGTATTATGAAGCCCCGGTTTGAAACCCGTGTACTAGAGTTCACAAAACAAAGTTGCAAGTATATTGCAGAACAAATGCTTGAAAATAATTTTAAGGGGTTAGGCCACTCTAGAGGCTGAAAAAATAGGCCTTTTTGGGGATTTTTTTTTCAGAAAAACTACACAATAAATCGAGATTACAAAAATGGGTGTTTATAAGACGTATTATTGACTATGTACAGTAATTTTTTTGAAGCGATTAAATTCAAAATAGCGGCTCTGCAGCGTTTTTGCGATGACGTCTCCGTTTTTCCAGGGTCCACGGCCAGACACACAGCGCCTGTAATTTTTGAATTATGAAAAGCCAATGAATTTTTAATAACAGCTACAAGAGTACGTAGGATTTTTTCGATATATTGAATTTTGGCTAAATGGCGCACTTCCAAAGTGAAAAGAGTAAAATTTGCCTAAAAAATCGTCAATAACAATGAATCACAATTGTTAATAACAAATTAACTATGCAATATAAAAAAAATAGTTTTAAAGATATATTCAAAATTTCAAGTGAATCGGTTGAAAATTCCGGCCAGCTTGAAAAATGTAGTTTTGAGATAAACGCGTTTGAAGTTTTGGGTAGTAGAAAATCATGAATTTTTTTGCAGGCGGCTTGTACTAAAATTCGAAAACTGAGTCCTTAGAGATTTTTTTCGGCCATAATCTTTTGGGACATCAATTTTGAAGTTTTAAGGAACCATTTAAATTAAAAAAAAAATCGATTTTTCGAAAACTCTGGAGTGGCCTAACCCCTTAAGCAAACCGTTTTATTTTTGAACACGACATCTACACGATTTAGCTAAAGTTCGTCTGATTCAACAACAATGAACAGACAACCCCCTGATTACAGAACTAATCAGTATTTTTTTTAAAATATATAGTAGTTTTAATCTTCTAAAATAGCGTAAGTTAATTGTGTTGTAAGACAGTTTTAATTTAGTTTAAGCTCTTATCAATATGTTTTTTTTAAAAAAATTCCTACATGAAGTAACTTTCAATTAATAACATAATTTGTCAAAATATCAAAATTCCAAACTATAAATGTAAAGACTTAAATTTATTTCTGTCTGGTTTCTACAAAATATTGTATAAAACTGTAAGTATCTTAAGAATGGAATTTTTTCATGGTAAGCTACCATAGAAGCAAATTTGATTAAATGTTGGTTGTTTTCCGGCGTCAGTAGGGTTTCTGGTGTGAAACCCCAACACGAAATCCCCGACTGTTGATTAATCGCTGTCCCTGAGAACATGACAGTTGGAAAACCTTCACTGGATACGCCAGTTTCATAAGATTGTGTTGGACTAGGTCCGAAGGAGCTGTTTCGTCATCGGAGGGCATAGACTCGTCAGAGGGTGTATCATGCATCTTATAAAATTATTTCATTTTATCTAATAAATAAGTACCTAACTAAGTAAAATCTGTTTTGACAAAATTAAATATTATTCCATTTTCGATTGAGGACATGTAATTTCCACTTAATGGAAAAATTTTATCGGGCGAAAAATCGAAATGAAAACCATCAACAGAACAAGAAAATCATAAAATGAGATAATTTTAGGTCCAGATAAAGAAGTGCCTTAAATTAGCACAGGTATTAAAGACCGATGTGGCAGTACGTCTATGAGGTCTAAGCTAAGAGCGTGAAAACCTAAACATTTTTTAATTTCTCCAACAGCACGGAGCCTCGGTGAAGCAACTGATAAGCCCCACCCGGTTGGTTGGTTGGTTTACATGGTGGCCGTCAGTCGAAACAGGGTCCAATTAGCACATTAGCGTCGTTTTGATACCACAGCTTGCTTAACCTGGTCGTTGAGGGCTGATGAGGTAGATACAGAGTTTTACAGACCCCTGGGGCTGGAATGAATTATCATATCCTTCCGGAGCTGTTAAAAAAGATAATCAGTTCTCCAATCTCATTTTTCGAGATCTCATCAAGGTTATCAAAGAAAGGTTTGCCTAATGCACGAAGTCTGGCTCTAGCTAGGGCGCGGACACTCGCAAAGGAGGTGGACAACAGTTTTCATCTTATTCGCATCCCCGCAACTGCGGCAATTGCCGTTAAAGGGAATACCCTGTGTGGCTGCGTGGTCGCCGATTGGCCAGTGACCGTGACTCTGGATACGTCAATACGGCTCCTGCTCAATAGCACGTTTGTCAATTCCTCCGGCAGTAGGAGGGCCATATATTTCTAGATATGACGCAGTTGGTCAGTCCTCTGGATCTCGAGTTCGCAATTGTAAAAAAGTAGGATGAATTTGGCGCTTAAGAGTTCCTAGTGGGACTTGAATGGGTTCCACGAGAGAGTCCTGAAGAGCAGAACATTGGCTAGCTAATTTGTCTGTCCGCTCGTTACCCTCGATCTTGCTGTGGCCTGGGACCCAAAGCAGAGTAACTCAGACCCGAGTTTAAGAGTTTAGAAGAGGTGGTAGCCGAATCTAAGGCCTTGATTGCGGCTTGGCTGTCAGTGAGGATTACAACATTTCGCTTTGGTGTACCGTCTTGCTGCAAAGTCAGACATGCCATCCGGATCCCCAGTATCTTCGCCTGGAAAACGCTGGCGTAGTCCGGTAAGTGGTAAGACTTTGCGACATAGTGTGTGTCTGAGAAAACTCCCGCTCCGAATCCGCAGTTCATCTTTGAGCCGTCGGTGTATAAGACAAGCCACACCTACCCAGGGGCATATCACAAACGGTATAAGTAAAACTTATATTTAGAGAAGTATCAGTACTTCAGAAATGCACAATTAACTCTCTATGAGAAGGGTCAATGGGGACCACAAATTGCAAAAAATATAATGCAAAATTTCAGAAACACCAAATACATAAATCCAGAATAGAGAATCGTGAAACAGAAAAGTCCAAATCTCGGAATCCTGACAAAATATTTTATTTATTTATTTTAGATGTGGCATCCATCATCAATGAGGGAGCCCATCGTATTATCGGCCAAGACCGGAGGGCACATGGCACGTCGCATTACAATCGTGTTACACTTTCCCCGACAAAATCAATCTTCAGATCAAAAAATGTTGAAGCACAGAATTTCGAAACTCAATATTTTAATATATCCTTCATTTAAAAACCTAAAATTGAATGTTGGTAACAATTTCAGATTAGCTAGAACTTCAATAATTTTATTTTTCCACCGAATTTTAAAAGGTATATTCCCATTTTTCTTACTTTCTCGATGTGTGGCACTCATGATGTTTAACTTATTATTAGGGCAGTACCTTACAGTATATCTTCCGGTCTGAAACGTATCGATGACCATCTTTATTCGAAATTAGTACACGCAAAGCCAGTCTTATACAACACTTAAATCTAGCTACTAACGCACAAGCCTATTCAATTAAATTGAAATGTAAAATTAAATAGAAATTCTGAAAATTGGAGGAATGTTGTCAGTTCCGTGTCCCGAAAATTCGTATTTCTGGATTTAGTGTTGTGAAATTTGGAGAGTCACCATTTTGAGTTTCAGTACTTTGTTTTCAGGATTTTAAGCTTGATTTAAAAAATTTTTATTTTTGGGATTTTAGATCCAATCGATCCAGCAGCAATTGTATATTTAGTTCAGTTATTTCTTTTAGAAGTTGGTAGGCGCTGTTCCAATAGTGCTCTTCACGTCTAATATATTTCTTTTGATCAGGACGCGGAATTTCCCACAGCAGGAATATTCCCCGAAATTATACCTTTTTTTGCGATAATTATTTTTGAAAATCACTAAATCATCTCGCGTTATTAAAACTCGAGCAAAAATCGTGTTTCGATCGCAACGTGAACAATTTAAAGGCCTTGTTTCGAATCGCTCACGCAAATAGAACCGTATTCGTTCGACGTCTTGTATCAACAGTAATCTTAATTCCACATGACATTCATAATTATAAACCAGAACAACCCTTTATACAAACAGAAAAAAAAAATGAAAAACAGAACTTCCCCAAAAAATATTGATTTATATGTTCATATGATCGAACTGATATTGCTTACTAACATCTGCCCCGCTTTTAAGATCACTCCACGTTAGTATCTTACTTTCCGATGGAACATTTCTTATACTCGTAAGATGGAGAAATTAAAGAAGTGACTACATCGTATTGCAATAAACATGCAAGTTGCTAAGTGCGGTATACGAAAATACTGAGCGAGCGCTAAGAAAGGCAATTTTGAGTTGTGACCCCCATAGGGTTCAATTTTAGTATTCGATCGACTCTGATTACACTCCTTCATATCGCTGACGTTGTTTGTTCTTACCTCCTATGGGTTTTTGATTTATTTTCTACCGATCGGATATTTTTCTTATTTTCTTCATTTTGATTTTTTTTTTCGAAAATTTTCAGTGTACACTTTAAATCTGACCATTAATCACGCTGCACTTAATATTTTTGTTAGTTTTATTTTTCTGATATGTTCTTGGGTCGAATCTCGAATCATTTGCCAATGGTCGTTCAAGTGAAAGAGAAGAAACTTATCACGGCGCAATTTTTCATTGTTTAATTTGAAAAGTTTGAACATTTGTTCAATTGATTGGCTGTAATGGTTTCGAATTTTTCAAAAATATTGAGAACTTCTCTGATAAAATAATTCGAATTTGATTAAGAAATATTGCGCTGTTGTAATTTATCAAGTGATCGTTTTGTTTGATTTTCATACAGCCATGGACGAGGGTTTTTGCATTCTTACGACTTAAGGCAGTTTTTGTCTTGATTCTGTTACTTCATACACTCAGTGAACTTCCTGCCGTTCATTGCTCCATTTCACAAGAAAATATAATGAAATCGGTGGGCGGAATCATCATGTCACTCCTTTTTGAATGCGTGCTTTTTTTTGCCTCGTACCATTGCATGGAAATTCTTCATTATATTCAATTTCAGGTTCTGGTAAATTAAACAAGTTGAGCCCTCCAGAGCCTAAAGGCTTGATTTTTTTTCACTAAAATTCATCATGAAAAAAATGTTCTCTGGTTTTTTTCGCATTATTTTCGTGGATTTTTCCTTTTTTTGGTTTTTTTTCGAAAAACTTTAAAGGTCTCACGCCAAGGTGCCGATGATATGCCGGTGCACATTTGCTCATATGATGACTCTTATGCATCTTTGGTATCTTTCGGAATCCTCTACGTTACGTCTAAAATGCAAATAGTATTTTAATGATAAACGCTTTACGCGCAGACTAGCTTGACTCCTTTTTAATAAATATCCCGTATGAGTTGTTATGCAGACTGTCGACTGTGCAGGGCATGGCATTGCTTAGGTAGGTAGACTTCCAAGGCGTATTTATCTTAAAATCCATCATTCATGTGTTGTCCAACTGCAGGAACTAGTGGAGATGCACCTCTGAGCCGTTGGTCATTATACAGATGAAATTTTTGACGTTCGGATGCGGTTGGCAAAATGTTTTGCAGTGGGTTTGAAGGATTTGCGCCGTATGCCGGGACTCATCTCCATTGAAATGACTTTCATTCATTTGATTTTGACTTAAAACTGGAAAAACTATTAATCAATCCCAGTAGTTTTTGATCTAGAGTTGACCTGAGTTAGCGATTAAAATTGCTCAATTTGCAGCAATATTCGTCAATTTTGACGTCACAAAAATATGAAGCAACAAACAGCAACAATAGCAACAGGCGATGTGGATCATCAACTCGTTGCTGAATTGTGATGAGCGATATTGACCAATACCTAGCAATGCTGCAATAAGGGCTTACACGACCAATTCAGTCTATGAACAACACAAAAGCAAACTTCATAAATAAATCTAAAACTTTGAAATATTTGATTTCCAAGTCATTCTAACATGAAACTTGACAAATAAATGCAAAACTCCAAACAAATTTCACAATTGAATCACGGAACGAGGAAAATTGCTCGAAATTTTCCAAGTTAGTGGAAATACAGCAACTATAGGGCGAACAATACCAGCAATCTGTGAAAACATATTGCCGAAATATTGCCGCAACTAGCATGATATTGTCCTGTATTGCTCCATTAATTGCTCCACTAGTTTTGGCAATAGTCGTCGGGCAATTAATTGCTTGAAAAATTGCTTGTGTATCAGCACCTTTACAAGCTAGTTCAAGAATAATTCTATATTTCAGTACTGAAACTGGAAAAAAACAAAGTGTTATTGCAATTTCTTGAGAAGTTAGTAGAATCGAAATTCGGACCGTTTTCGAAAAGAATAATATAAAATACGGAATAATGACTCAGGGAATCTTAATTTGAAAAATTGAAGATTTTCGGTATTGGTAAAATGTGTAGTTTAAGCAGTCTATTAGATACATAGGCAAAGTAATAGTTGTTATAGGGACCGGGACAAATTCCGTATTTGTAAGCAAAGATTACTAATATATAAAAATAAAAAGAAAGATTCCTAATACATAAAAATAGGTTAAGTAACTTTTAAAATCATTTGGGAGAGATACGAGTTATGAATCAAAATTGTACAGGTCTGCCAAAATTTTTTTTGTATAGTCTAGATTACAGTACAGAGTTAAGTGGCAAAGCCGGATACCAAAAGTCTGTTTGTACTCGTAATGTTATGCCAGAGCTCTGCATGTTTCAGTATTGGCGGGACAAAAGAGTGCCGTTCGAATCACGCTGGAGTACCGATGTATTATAATAGACGAAGTTGTTTTGATAAAATTTGGTGGACATTTTCTGCAACTTTTGCAAACCTAAATCGATGTGTAACGTCTGTTTTCTGCACATTTTACATTCGATGCTAATATGCAAGTACAGTGTAATGTCACATCGTATTAAAATATAAATTCAAATTAAGCAAATCAATACTATGACTTCGACCTGTAAGCTCAAAAGGAAATATCAGGTGGAGATCCCGAGTAGGGAGTAGTGGGAAACCAGTCCGCACTGGTTAGCGGATTCACGGATATATTCTATACGGACGACTCAATGACTGAAGACGGGTCGGGAGCTGGAATGTACTTGCAGACTGACGATCTCAGGTACTCTTTCACTCTAGGAAAATATTGTTCGGTATTTAAAGCTGAAGTATATGCAATCCTGAGTAGACTGAATTATAGAGGAAAGATGGAGGGGCAGGATGATCCGCATTTGCAGCGACAGTTAGGCCGCTCTACAATCCCTAGATAATCCAATCGTCCAGATGGTACGAGAGTGTAAAAAACGGTTGAATTCTGTTGGCAGATTTAATGACTTAAAGCTCATATGGGTTCCAGGCCACCAGGGTGTAAATGGCAATGAAATAGCTCATGTATTAGCAAAGGCTGGATAGGAGTCAGCCATGGTCGGACCAGAACCAGTTTTTGGTATGCCGGTTGCCTCTGTTAGGGCTGCCATTGCTGAGTAGGTGAGTAAATCACACATTGAGAGATGGCGGCTTTTTCCGGAAATACGGCAGACCAGAAACCTTATTGAGGGACCAAGTGGACGAACCGCTACTTTTTTTCGCAAATTGAGCAGAAAGGAATGTGGTAGTATGGTTGGTATCCTCACAGGGCACAACTCGTGTGGCATACACCTGGTCAGATTAAGAATCATTGACGACCCCATGTGCACTGCTTGAGACGAGAGCGACGACACAACGGAACATTTCCTTTTCGAGTGTCTTCCCCCAAAATAAACAACAACAAGCAAATCAATAGCGAAACTTATTTCAGGAAACATATAATCAAATTTCAACTATGTTTTAGTTATAAGCATTGGCACACATTATTAAATGTTGTATTTCGAAAAATCTACATTTCATATATATGGTGGCACAGGTCTACTCAAATTGTCATATACCTCAATTGCGTTTTCTTTTGATTTTTCCAAGTTGAATTCTTTAATATGGACTATTCAAAACCAATATTCTTCAATCACCTTACGCGTTGAGGAAAACAAATTCCCTAATCACACTGATCGCAGTTATGTGACCTGGAAGTAGGTACTTACAGATTTGATCAATTTCTTCAACGGCATTTCCTCTCGAATCAATGCCATGACAAAAATTAATTCCGCAACCAATAAGTCAAGTGAATCTTCTCACGCAATGTCAGTACAAAACTGAGCCACACACGTCACTCGACTTTTGTCCGTAACATCCGCAACTTAAGTTGACGGTTGGAATCCCGACTGCAAAATTGATGAAAAATAAACTTCGAAGCGACAAGAAGATCTGAAGAAGCCACTTTAAATCGGATTTTTGCATATAGGCAAGCGCGCACACGCGATCCATCGATACAAGCGTTCACGGCAATTTTCAAAAAAAAGACAAAACTTCGAACTCAACAAATCGAACAAAATTCAAGAAAATAACAAAATTGAATTTGCCAAGTGCCGAGAGTGAATTTCAAGTCGAGCAATCAAAAATGGCAAACGGAGGCACAGAATGGGAAGATTTTTGCATTTTGCAAAGTAACCATCGTCTTGGGTTTTAGACCTTAGATAGTCAGAGCGTATAGACCTTAAGGTAGCGATAGTCATGTGGACGACTTCTTTGTTGATCCTCTCGCTACGGGAAATTTTTTTGCTATTATTTCTGGTGTGTGTGATGTCTTTCATGCAATACATGTCCTTAGGCAAAAATAATCTGAACGATCTAACAAATGTGCTCTATTAGTTATTCAGATCAAGCAATAGTTAAGGCCGAGTTGTTGCTTTCTTTCTCGATTCCCTGCCTATAGGGGTGTATTGTTGCACCAACTGTATACAAGATGTTCAGAAATAACACAAGAATCGAAAGTCAAATTGAACCGAAGCCCTTAAGTTAAACGTTATACCAGCTTCATAGTCGGCTTTTTTTTATATTCTCCAAGCCGAAGAATTATGCAAAAGGTAAGACAACTTTGAAAAAAATAAACCAAATTGCACACTACTATTTTGTGCAGCAATTTTTCTTATCCTTTTAGTGGAAGTTTAGAGAAGAAAAAATATTGTCGAACAAATTGCTTAGGGGTAAATTCGTTCGGCGATATATAGTTGTGTGTTTAGAGAATTGAGCTCGAGCGCAGTAAAACACATTGAAATTGAAAAGGAATAAAATACTCGGGGCGTAAAAGATATTATGCAAAAAAGCCTTTAAAGAATGGACCCAAGAATGGACCACACCGCGTACTACTTGATCTTTTATTGGAAAGTTTTATAGTCGCCGTAGAACGAAGGTAGCTAGCGTTAAGGTTGAATAGTGCGCGCAATATTATGTATGGAGTTTTATGGCCCTATTTTACGTTCTTTTTTGGTATATCGACATAGGACAGGGACCGAATATGCCGCCGACCATAAAATCAGAAAATACCACTTTTCATCGTTTCGATACAATCAAAAAAATTATTTCGATACGAAACCTATGAATATGATAATTTTTTCTTGTTCTCATCTTTGAATTCTATTTTCTTTCAGATAGGTATATTTTTAGTATTATTATTACTATTTCGGAATTTTTTTTTTTTCATTTTATAACAAGACGATTGAGTATTAAATCATTTTTTCCAAATAATTTACGGCTGACTTTAACGGCTTTGAATCGATCGTAACTCTGACATGTGAGAATCATTCGCTGGATTGGAGTTCAAAGCTAATTCAAAAGACTTAAGCCAGTAACTCGTTTCGATTTGGGTTCCTTTTAGGCTTGCTTGCCGCAATAATTCTGAGTCAAAAACTCTTTCCAGCTATTTAGACGCAACCTTGAATTATTTCTTTTTTTCTGTTGGGTCTTGTCAAAGCTGTTTTATTTTTTCCGCAAGATTTTTTGATGATATTCACGAATTTCGAAAAAAAAAATTTCGAAAAAAATCTTTATTTCATTATTACCCCCGATATTGATTAGATCGAATTTTATTAACCTGTTCCGGCATTAAATGTTCGATCTTCTGTCGAGATATCGAATAGATATTAGTGTAGTTTTTTCTTCAAACGTTCCACACGGGGGGATTAAAATGGAACTTTATTATTTTAACATTTGTTCATCGTTTGGCTATGTGTGAAGCTGGCGTGAAAAAAATTCTGAAGCTATTTAATGTCCTAGCCGACACTTTGGCTAATTTAAAATTTGAACAAAAAAACACACACTCGTGATTGGTTAGACAGGTAGATTGACTGTTTCTTTTGATAGTAGTCTGCAGGAGACTTCTGACAAATAGCTGAGAATTAAAATTGTAAATTAAACAAACTGAGAAAATAAGGCGGTGCTTTGAATCACTCCTTAACTTTTCTGAAAATGTTGACGTAGCAAAAAAAAAAAACGGGGCAACAAAAATTATCCATGCATCCAATTAGCAGAAACCAACATACTAAATTTTTACTTGACTAAAACGAACAAAAAATTTTTTAATTGCTTTATTGCGCGCGGTACAATCGCCAAGCTATTCCGGGGCAGAAATTTAAAAGTTGTCTTGCAAGAAATGTCGGATTTTATTACGGCCTAGACAATAAAACTGTCAAGTAAAGTACATCCAACCGGCGGAATGCGTCAGTTTATAACGTTGATGCGATGGTACTGGAACAAGTGTAGGCTAAAATGACTTTTCAGAATGAAAAAATAAAAATAAAATCATCATAAGTTGTTGCGATGCAAATGAATACTTTTGAACAAAAGCTATGTAAATTTGTCTTCGTGATTGTTTCTTCTCTTTTTTTTCGTTAATTTTTATAGCCAACATAAATGAAAAGAAAATCCACCATCGTGGATATGATATTCGCGCGTAATGGTAGATAAAAGATCAGCATCATTAGATGATGGCAATTTATTTTAATTTTATTTTATTTTTGTGCCCTCCGTACAGGTTTCGAGGAATACAAAATAATAAATAAAATTCAATGTATGCTTTGTGAAGCAGATTGGACTTGAGGGACTCCTTCGCAGGGGTCATATTATGCAGCTGACTATAGCATCAATATGCCCTACATCAAACTTGAAGTGCACTAAATGCACGTACACGCAAACTATTTAACACTTGAAGACTCGTGGAAAAAACACAAAACACAACTAGAAGAAAACAAGAAATTGGTTTAACAAATTGTCGAAGAATTATATCAGTGACTAAGCGAAATTTCTTAAAATGTTGGTGTTGGAGGTGATTTTAAAAATGAAAAGTGTTGAAATGTAAATATCGGTGGCGGATTCGTTGTAGGTGGAATGAACTTGAAATTTGTGTTTGAAAGTAACCAAGGTTAGGGTTTTTTTGGTTTGAAATTGTAGCAACAATATTGAAACAATTTGTAAAGATAATTTAAAAAATTTGGAAAAAACTATTTTTAAAGATATTGAACTAGGCGTTAGCCATTATTACCGTAACATGGTATACTCAAGTCAGTTAACGAGGAAAAAATTTAAACACAATTATGTATTACTGAAACTGCATTGTGATTGAGAAAAGAATAGATGGTTATTGCGCAACTAAAATCTATTAAATAATTTGAACGAGACTCGATGTTTGTTCAGCGATATACGTACAGATAGTACTGAAAAATGTGGGGCAGCAGCTACTCTCTACACCCCTTACTATTATGTTGCGCCCCACGTTTTTCAGGACCTTCTGCATGGGGTTAGGAATCTGTCTAGGGCTAGGCAAAATTATTTTATACTTTTTAGTCCAATTTAAAAGCGTGCTTTTTAACAGATGATGGTCTACTCGTAAGTCACTAGTTCTTAAGTAATAATTGTGTATATTTATATGCCTCTCATTGAATTATAAATAAATAAAAGAAATTACATAAACAATTATTTTCTGCTTTTTAGTATTGTGTATGTGAATTTTTTTTTGTACATGCGTCCATTATCGAGGCTCTAAGTAAATTTCAAAAATCGTTCCTCCTTACACCCCACCCCGAAAAGAGTAAATATTTCTTGGTCTTCCACTTTTGAGCTATGTTTAAAATTTCAAGTCTCTAGCTTATAGGGAAGTTGGTTTAAAATCATTTGAAAAATTTGTACCGAATAAAAAATAAAAAAGTAACCTAATAAAAATGTAGTAAAAATATCGGAATTCGTGAAAACGTGTACAACTCCTGTACGCCCACTGGAGGCGTATAAGAAAATCCTAAAATTGTTTTTAGATCATTATAAAGATAGCCCGAAGAAGTTGAAACGAATTCGATGTCTTATTACTCCTAAGAGATATGACGGAATTCACGAAAACGTGTACAACCTTTTCATACCCTCTTAGAGGTTGAAAAGGAAAAAAAACCTGGAAACGGGTTTTACTTGATTACATAAAAAGCCTGTGGAAGTAAAAAGTTGGTCGATATCTTATTGGAACTGAGGGATGTGACTGAATATGTCCAAATGTGTAGAACCCCTTTACTCTACCGAATATCGGTCGAATATCAAAAAATCCTGAAAACACTTTCTAGATATTTATATGAAGAACCCATTGAAGAAAAATTAATTGAATATTTAAGAAGACTTAAAAGATATGACAAAATTCGTGAAAATATATGCATCACATTTTCTCTGACAATTTTTTCCTCCATTTCCCCATGCTAATGAATACATCATTTTTTTTAACTATATTGCTTTACTAGTCATTTACATATACCCATCAAGTTTCAAGTTTCTAGCATAAGTTCCAGCAACAGGAAGAACACCCCCGTACCATACTACCCCTATTAAACTATTTATTTATAGAATGGGCTACTACTACAGACAGCTCTATCTAAATACCAACTTTAAGCTATTTGTCATTGGCGTTTCTTCGAGATATAAAGATTGGATATTTTTCTTTATCGCCCTCTCCACATGGGCGCCTATACAACATTTCGTAGGGAGGGGCAGAACTATGGCTTATAAAAGGAATTTGCAATTTCGGGAGCTACATCTTGTGACGAATAGAATGAATGTGGATTTCACTCAGTTAAGAATCATTGAACCTTTTCTACCACACCAAAACAATATCAGCGCACCGGTAGATAGGGGAAAAATACAGAGAAGTTGAAATTGTACTTAGAATCCGTTAGTAAGTAAAATCGCCCAACTTCTTCGGGTACATCGCATACAAAATTCCTCAAAACAAGTAATGACAGTTATGTTCTGGAATTAAAAAATTTCGCATGATATAACTTGTCATGTAGTTACACTTATTTTGAAAGCATCAAAACTGAAGAACAGAGTGAAATGAAGATACTATTTAGGCTGGCATACAAAAGTCTTTAAACAAATTAGTGCTTTCTGGTGAGTCAACTTGAAGTCTTGGAATCAGTTGTAACGGTGTTCAAGCTATTGTAAATGGTAAGAAGAAGCGGAGTTAGTAGAGTAAATTTATCGCTCTAGCTCAAAAACTTTCGAAGTTATCCACATTTAATTTTAAGCATTTCGTAATTGAGCAATTATTTTTTTAAGAAAGTGCAACAAAAATGTGATAACCTAGGTTTAACAAAACGTAACGTATTAATGTTACTAATATCCTTCTGATCCTGCTACTTTAATCAACATACCTTACAGTTTTGCATATTTGAAAACACTCTCTTTCCCAGCACAAAGTCGAAAGGATGTATAAAAAAAACAATATGAGCTGATGGGTACTTTATCTCAGGAAACCATTAAGACCTTTAGGTTTTCCTGTATTTTTCATAATTCATACCAAACTTCTATGAAGAAGAAATCCTGAGTGTGAAATGCAATTACGTCTTCGAATAAAGTAATATCCTCCTTAAACAGGCAAGGTTTTTTTTCGCTTTACTTTTCCTTGGCAAATTATTATATAAAATCCTATTATTTCTTTTTCCTCATTGTCTAGTGCTTTAATTTTTACAACTTAGCTGTTAAGATGATAAGTCTAATCTCTAAAACATTTTTGCTCTGTTAATGCATTTTTAATTATTATAAATAAATATTGTTTGAGTTTGAGTTTGAAAGTAATATCCTTACCTTATTAATCTTAATTTTATTAGTCTACTTAAATTTGAATTACAATCCAATTTTTCAGCAGTAAGTAAGAAAACCTGAATGTTTAACAAGTGAAATTTCTTTAAAAATAAATAAAACAAATAATAAGCTGTTTTGCTTTTATTTTTCATTGAAAATAGTAAACGGTGTTGATTTAGTAACTATATGTTAGTAGTTTAACAAATTATGTGTAATAGAACAATTAAATGTCTTAATTACACTATATTAAAGAAAAGAATTATTCAAGTGACGAAATGGTATTTTTAAAATACTGGAGGAAAGAATACAGGTTGGGGCAAGTGCCCCCTCTTACCCCCTCTATGAGCGCCCTTGTCTCTCCATATGAGAGAAACGAATGAGAGTGCTGGAGAAGTATACAGAAATTTTTTCGCAATCTAGTTGGGAATTGAGAGGTGTGGCTTTCTCAATGGAGACTGATATCCTTGAGCTGGGCGGGTTGTCAGGGTACATGTAACAATATCACTGTTGTAAAGATGAAAGCCTAGTCACATAATACAGTCATATAATTATTATCAATGCTAAGTTACATTTAAATACAATGGGATATAATAAATGTGAATTTGACATGTAGAAGAGAACTGCAATGGAACATCTGAATGCAAATGATGATGTAAATTTAAATACAAAGACTTGGCTGGCTACAGAATAAATTCATATTTTTTAACACAAAATACTGGAACAACAGTCAATTTCACTATTTATAAAAAACATGAACTTTAGGGGTTATGTCGCACAAGTTCGGAAGTTTTTTGAGAACTTTTTTTCAGTTCGGAATAATAAATTATTCTGAGTAATTATTTTAAAGTTTTGCCACATAAAAAAGTAATATTTGAAGAATATTTCATAATTTTTTTCATTAAAAAATATTCATAAATAATCCCCTGGTAGCAATGGTTCGTCGACGCTTGGAAAAAAAGATGACTTGCGGCGCGTAACGTACGTCATCACAGGATTATTTAAAATAAAAAATCTAACGGATTTAGTTAATATGTTAGTGTCTTTCGCGGATGAA
Organism: Beris morrisii; assembly: GCA_951812415.1. NCBI lineage: Eukaryota > Metazoa > Arthropoda > Insecta > Diptera > Stratiomyidae > Beris > Beris morrisii. The sequence continues at coordinate 27,489,450 of OX638311.1, forward strand.
TGAATTAATTTTGAAAAATATGAAATTTTAAATTTTTGGCATGGTTTTGAACTAAAGAGGACGATTTTCACTTAAAAAATTAGCCTATTATTGCTTGTAAAAAGTATAAAAATAAAAAATTTAAAAAAACAGTCATCCGCAGTATTATTCACAATCAAAGATGCATGAAAAATTTCTTTAAGATCGGTGCAGTAGTATTTGAGTTATGTTACGCATGGCCTTCAAAAATTTAGTTTTGAAATAAACGCGATTATAGTTTTCCGTGCAAATAAAAGTATTCGAACTAGACTATTACGACGACTACGAAACAACCGGTACCTTTGCGAGTTTTAATCCGATCGTCTTGAAATTTTCAGAGATTGTTCCTAAGATGTCATACTTTCATATAAAATTTTTTTAAAAAAAAGTTTTTTTTCGACCTGATGATTGTATCTAACCCTTAAATTTCTTAATGGATATGATTATTTTTTGAAATAGCCTAGCCTGTACGAAAGAATAAATTAATTTCTCAGTCAATCTCCGAGAAACTTCTTTCTGTCGATCAATTTCTAAAAATAGGTTTATGAAAGTACGTAGTTAGGAAGGACGCAAAGCCTTCTCCTTCTTGTAATTAAAGACGCACTAATGATAAAAAGTTGAAACTAAGATCTAGGGACGTATTCTAAATCCAATTTTTTTAAAAGAATTAGTATATTGGAAGCATGTGCACTTCGTGCTTCCCAGGAACGATTTGCGCTGAAAATCGCTTTATTATACTTTGAACATTTTGAATAAATGAAAATTGAAATTATCTCGATATGCGCAAGTACTCCTTTCATTTCTATTATCCGGGAAATTTGGTTCCAAAATTAAAAAACATTTCTTGGGAAACGTTTGAATTTCAAAAAATCTTTCCAAGCTCTTTTTTGAAAGGTAAGTGAATGAATTTCAAACTACTTCCGGATCCAATCTAAATGAAAATTATTTAATTCCATTTCTAACGTGTTCTGCAATTATTTTACAAAGTTTTTACTCATTAAAACTTCTTTTTTTTCCGTTTGAATTTAAGCTCAACTAGTCCTCGAGGTCTTCGGATTTTGACAAAAATCTATTTTACTTTATTGTTTTTTAATAATAAAGTATTGTGATCGACCTAAAATTTAAAAAAAATTCGCTACCCTGAAATTTTGTATTTTCACGTTTTTGGACTAGTAAACCCCAAGTACGCCGTCCGCCGTACGCCGTACGCAAAACCGTTTGAAGGCGCGTAGCTCCCAAACTTGTTGAGATATTAATATGAAGGAGGAGGTAAAGCACGAAAGTGGGGGGACAGCAATTTTTCAAAAAATTTTGAAACCGTATCAGATACGATCTTGAAAATTTTATAGGAGTTGGGGTCGGTAAACCTCTAGTAGGGAAAAAAAATTTGGGTGTGTGGGTGTTGGGGGTGATGGTGATAAGGAGTAGAAAGGAAAACATTCTGATTTTTATTTTTCGAAAACCACAATGAATAGAAAACTAACAATTTAGGATTATATAAAGCCACTATAGGGACATCCTAAAAATTTTTAATAGGGGTATCAAGGTACGGGGGAGAGGGGTGGTTTTTTATATCTCAGAAACGGCTTATGCTAAAAAGTTGAAACTTACTACATATATGTAAATGTGCTATTAGAGTAACTAAAGCAAAAAAAAGTTCAGATTTTTATTGGCGTTCAGAGGTTGAGTAAAAAAAATGTCCGCGAATCCACATTTTCACGAATTTCGTTAAAACTTTTAGACATGTCGAGCTATCAAAGCAATTTTAATTCTGCGGGCTATTTATAGATATAAGCGCCTAGTAACGTTCTTCAAAAATTTTCGATATCCAACCCCTAAGGGGGTGTAAAGTGGTTGTGCACATATTCACGAATTCTAATATATTTCTAAAGTATATTGAGATTTGGAATTCACTTTTACTATACGATTTCCAACCTAAGAAATAACCAGGAGGCCATTTGGAGCGTTATTTTTTAGGTTGTCAGTCGCATTTTAACCTACACCGCATCTCAGCATTAAACACCAAAAAATAACAAAGTTGTGCCCAGACTGTTGGCAGATTTTTTTTAAGGGCTTGGTATGGAAGCTACTTAATAGTATTTTATTTAGTTTTGTTCCCGTACTTTGAAATGGTGACAATTAATAGAAAGAGATAAGTTTTTTTAACTTTAAAGGTACTTAATCGTGTCACAGATGTAACCACTTTATTCAAAGGCTTTAGTTTGGAATCAGTCCGAAGTGATGGGAAAGCAGATAATAGGTAATTAGAAGCAAAAGTATATTTCAGGAATAAAAACCGTCAAATATATAAAATATTTGATCGCGATCCAAGCATAATGATTCCAAAAAATTTCGATGTAGTAGTTGGGTGGTATGTCCGACCTCGGTTGACGGCTTGAGCTAGTTTGTAATGGTAAACGAATTGGTTGTGTAAAGTCAGGCGTTACAAATTGTTTGACCACATTTTATTACTTTTTTCATAATTTTGGCTTAGCTTACGATGACGGCTTTGACATAAATTTAATAATTTGATTTTTAAATTTTTTTCAGATATGCAAGGATTTGACTGATCAGAAGTGTATGAATTTGTTCAAATTAGAGAAAGATTTGAACAGCCAGGTAATTCAATCTATGGCATGAATTTACTTTGAAATGAGGATTCGAACCAAAAAAAAACTTTCAAAATAGTAAAATATGTTTTCGTTATATTTCTCTCCATCGCAAACATCGACAATAAATAAAATCATACATCATAGAAGGTCGAATAGATCAGCAATTCAGTGCTAGTAAAGTATAAAATTTTATAGAAATTTTTGCGACATCAGCGGCATGTTCACGTGCGAAAAATGCACGGCATGCAATGTCACGAAAAATATGTAAAAAGGGATGCCGAGGTCGGAATATCGCAGTCTAACAACAAAAATACAAACGTTCGAACCATTCTTTAGCGTATAACAAAACTTGAAGCGTTTTTCGAGACTTTCTTCTTCGACTTTTTCGCCAATATATTGTCGATTTTTTTTCCGCCAACTATACCAGTTCATATTATAAGCTGGAAAAAAAAATACTAACCAACCGATATACACAGCATAAAAAGAAATGTTAAAAAAAAGTTTTCGATGGACCAAAAAAAAAAACTGAGGGGGGAAAAATAATAATAAATTAACCCATGTATAGGGTATGGGGAACATTCGAGGTCCAAACATAAAAGTTGGCTGGTAGTTGCCCGTTTAATATCTCATGCAATAGTTGGCTTCTTTGCCCTCAAGGGATCCATTGAAAAGACAAAAGCAATGAAAAGTTTTCCGAACCCAAACGATGATAGATTATCTCCATCGATTATTTATTGGCAAAATGAATCAGCTATGAAAGTTATTTTCTTGTGCCGGAGATCAATGGTAAGTAACTTCTAGTACACAAAACAATGATGAGACTTGAGATTATTTTATTTTTTTTTTTTTTCAAAAATACTTTTTGCTATATGGAATTTCTTTTATAATACGGGTTCACCGTTAGTACTACAAAGGAAGATTCAAGCGAGAAACCTGGTACCATGATGTATTTTAAAATGCGATAACTGTGCCAAAAATATCACCTAAAATCTTGTTTGCCGTTAGTTAGTTAGTCAAACTTTAAGATTGAAATCTTTTGTCGCTATCGTCTGTTTATCTCAATCCGGGCCGGATGGAGCGAAGTTAAAGAAAACGAGCTCTAAATAGTGCTAACAGCAAAGACACTTCATCTTGGATATTGAAAGGAAATGATCATAAATTTGAAATTTAATATTTTATTTATCGGCTTGTTGGTGTAAGCTGAAGGATCTTTCATATGGAAACCGCTGGTTGTGTCACCTTGATCGTTCGGTCGTCTTACTCACTTTATTTTGTAATATATCACCAATTGGATGAGGCCGCGCTATAATCAATTAAAGTTGTCACCCATAAGAATTCCCGGACAAGATATGTAGGAAACTAAGTGGATTTTTGGAACGCTATAAAACCAGTCGTTATCGTCGCTTAAGTGTATAGTGACATATCAACGTGGAAATGATTTTTCAAAATGTCACTGATTTTCGATTTAACGTTTTTTTTGTATTTGTCTTTAAAAGACTTCTTTCCGTTAAAACTATCAATCTACCCGGCAAGTAAATCGATTTCATTTACGGTTACCGACATAAAAACCAGAAAATGGATTTTGGAAATTTTGAATTTTTATTGCCAGATGAATAAAATTATGAGCAAAAAGTATCGAGTGTATTAACCCGTAGTTCGCACTTAGGCCAGCCACTAAGCCTGTGATTTATGTTTCTTCTTTCACGCAACAAAAAAAACTCATAAAAACAATAGAAAGAGAGACTCCATGGAAACTTTTATGTATAGCCCGATCTTTATGCCACATTTCTATTGATGACGAATCGATGAGTTATCACCATACATTACACTTTAAATTCATGTGCTGGAAATGGTGAACAAATCAAAATAAGTGCTTCATCTCGAAACCGATTATCGAATGAAAACTATTTATCGGGATCGAAAGAATCAAGCAGGATTAAAGCTGTTAGAAGAGTGAAAAAAAATATAGTTTGCAAAATATTAAAATTTCTTTTTCATATATATTTTTTTAATTCAATTTCATTTTTTACATTATTATTTTAATAATAAAATATTTTATTTTTTAGAATAAAAATATAATTTGAGGCAATTTTTTGTTCTAAAAAAGAGCAAAAATATGTTTGGCCGTCTGTACGCCGTCCTCAAAAATATTATCTAAAACTAGTTTTTGTGATATTTTCACAGTATTAGAAGGGGGGTTGTGAGTGGCAGCCGGAAATGGTTTTAGAGTGAAAACTTCAAAATTTCATATCTTAAAAACGGCTTACACTAGGAAGTTAAAATTTTAAATTTTTTAAGTAATGTAGCTATACTCTTAGGGTAGTATCGCAAACTCATCGTTCTTAGAAACGCAGTTGCATATGGAACTGAGAGACGATCAGAAGTGATATTTCAGGAAACTGTATGGCTGACTAACCCGCTCGCGCCGGTACTACCCTTCGATTATGCCGGAACACCGGAATCTTGGTGTGCCTCTTTCTACTTGTAAACTACTACTGGGATTGGACTCAGTTGAGAAAACTAACTCAAGAAGGGCAGACGGTATTACATGTAACACTACGAGATAGATCTGGCCGAAGCTGGATCCAAAACGGTTTAAAAGACTGACTTTGTTCAAAAGGGCGAATATCAGCACCTGACCGGACACTGTCTTTAAGGTCGGCATGCTTAAAGACTCTACCTCTTTTCGAACGACTTCTGTAGAAGCTGCCTGGATGAGGAGGGGGAGAAGACAGTCCTTCCACTTCTCCGTACCTGTCCAGCTCTATCCGCTAGAAGGAAAGCTCATCTTGGAGTTTACTTCTTCAACAGCCTTAATGACCTTGCCGCAACGGAGGTCGCGATAATCAAATGCTTCATTGCAAGCTCTAAATGGTTTGACGAGTAGAACCGGATTCGATGATCTTGTGGTAACACAACAGACCTTTTTAGGTCTAAGTGTGTTCGTGTTCTCACGAGCAGCCACGCGTACCTACCTATATACCTACCCGCCTACCAAGCCAAAAAAAAACCAAGATTTTGCGCTTTTTATGTGTCATAAATGCTTTAAGCAAGAAAGACAATTTGAGCTTTATATGCTACGTCTCCTGATTAGTTATATAAAGTTACAATGTCGCAATAACTTTTGCTGTATTTTAACTTTAACCAGGGCCCACACTGTACCCTAAAAATTAATTTTGTGTTCACATTTGTCGCAATGATTGTGATAAAGCGTGATTGAAACGACTACGTTCATCTTCCAGAATAAGAAATGGAACAGGAATCATTTTGACTGGCTTGACTCGGTTCTTGCATTTAATTGATTTAAATTTTCTTGAAGAATTAATGTAAAATGAATCCATCAAATAGGCTTAGGTGCATTGAAATTTTATGTTGTTCAGTGTCAAATCATCAAATCAAATTACATTAACAACATAAATTAAACAAAGTGATCCAGTTGGAAAGTGGGAAGGAAAGGGTTTTCTGGTTTCAAGGAATTATTGTACTTGGTTTGGAAGGTGCCGCTGAAGATGGTATTGTGACTAGCTGTCGTAACTAAGACTGTCGTGAATTAATACCCCATCTTGAGGATAGTATGTAGTCAGACGTTACTCTCATCGCCGATCTTTGGATTAAATATGCATTGAAATTAAGAAAACGGATATTGAGTAAAACATCTCCAAAAAGGATATGGGTACCGTGGACAGAGTGACTTTGATGTGATCTTTCAACTTAGCTCATTCCAAATCTAATTGTTTCTAACATGAATATTCGATGAGATTGTAATTCAATGCATCAATGTTTAACAGACCCCCTTCAGATTCCTAATGTCGCGGTAGCCAGTTTCTTACACTGGCCGTGTTTTTGAGCTATAACTTTCGAACCCCACGTTGGGCGCCATCGCAACACAATGAAAATCGATGTAATCATTGGTTAAATAACAGATTTATTGGTATATTCTGCAAGTTTTAGCATTGCGTAGGCTACTTTTAATATTGAAGATGGAAGAAGCTGGATACAATTAATAGTAGACAAATATGAAGAACCTTACTGAGGGATGGGGGTTGAGAATACAGCTACAGCTTTGTCCTGCTTTCCCTGAAAATGGTTACTATATTCTTGGAGAACTCACTATGTACGTTATTCGTATTGGATTGATGTCTCTGATTAAACTACGATTTTATTGTGATTGGATTTAGTCATTCCGGTTACCAGGATATAACTAAACGCAAGCCATTCTGCAAACCATTAACCTCTATTTTGTCGCTCCCTACTTTGCCTCTTTGCCTAAGGTGGACGGCGCGGCGTATACGGTGGATAGACGGACTTGCTTTCTACGTAAAAGTTCAAAGTTTGGAGATAGCTAACAAATTTAAGCTGAAAAGTAAGAATATACGAATACATGTATTTGAGAATTCTAAAGAATTTTGTTAGTCTTTACGACTCGCCCGTAATTTATTACTATAATTGCTTTATTTCCTCTATAAATTTACAAACTAATTTATATTCGCTTTTAAAAACAACCAAAGACGCGTGTAAATTCATTACTCGGACAATTAATTCTACGGTACAATTACCCAAAAACTTTACCATGCCGCGCGTTTATAAAATAATAATTAAAACCGCACCGCAGATTCCCACCGTTTTGAGGCTTGGGACAAGATTCGAGGTGTTCGAGTGTACAGGTACGAACACAAAAATAAAACCGTCGAATCAAAAGGACGCCGAAACTCGATTCTAGAACATATCATGTGGCTGTGGTCATTTTATGAAAAGTTTTCTTTGAAAAGACTTTCGAAGCCGAAAGTGAAAATAAAATTTGTCAACGTAAAGAACGGACATTAATAGCCCGGTACAGGTACCAGCCGCATAATCTTCCAGTTTTAAGTAAGAACAAAGTTTACCTTTATGATCCGAAGAGTAAACTTACACACAATTTCATGGCATTCACCTTGAACTTGTTTGCCTTAAACATTAATTACAAACAATGGTCGCTTGTTCTAAGCCGGTGGTCATTTCGCAAGAATTCGCGAAAAATTACCATCAAACGGAGTGTGAAGTGTTTTGTATAGGCAAAAATTGAGATTTCCTCTTCGTGTTAAGTTCTTTCTTGTTGTTGCGGTTTTATACCAATGGTATAATTGCAACGAAAGAAAGACGAAAATTAGCAGTCAACTGTTAAAAGTCTTTTTGGAGTTGTGGTGGTTTCTTCTCCTTTCTTAATTAGGCTGATGTATGAATTCTCATGAGTGTCGGAGCATCTTTGCGGAATGTTTAACACCATATTTTGCATTGTGACACATTGCTTAAACATAAAAGACATTTAGCGTTAAGATCAGTCGACCGCGATCGGTTTTTTTTTTTTAAGAATTTCGAAGGCGATCCTTTCTGGCCATAGCCACCCTATACCGGATCCGAGGCAACCCATCATCCAGAAATTCATTGTGCCAATATTTCCATGTCCGCACGACCATCGACCGTCTTAACGCGTTTTCGATTTTTACCTATTTTTTATTTTTTTCGTGGGCAATGGGCAAGGTTGCAAGTTACTTTGTACGTATAACGAAGAAGTGCATCGGCAGCTCGAACAACAGAGCTTCTGCAAGGCCGTGGCCATGGTTGTTATCATCGTCTTAAGTATCCGCCATACGTACGAGTATATAATTGATATTGGAGTTAAGTAAACTTATCGGCAAGGTATCGCGCGACCACAAACTACCACTCTTCTACCGCTTGCTGAGCTGCTGCAGTACGGAATGTCTAGAGATGGATCAAAAGGACTGAAATGCTTAAAGATCGTCACGCACAGCTAAAATGCACTCAAAGATGCGAAAACGTATAGTCAGCACCGATCAGACGAAAATCACACAAAATAAAGTAAATTTTGAAAAGGATAAAGCCTATAGCAAACAAGTTTCCGAGTATATCTTAACGATACTTTTAAAATATAAATAAAGTGTTCTGTTCGGACAACATTGTAACTTCGTGATTTTATTACATTGTTAGTCGAGTGACATAAACCGATGCGTTACGTTGCGGGCATAAATTATTTTCTTCGAATTGATTATTAAGAATTGAATTTTTCAACGAAGATTCCGAGTTTTTAACTAGACAAAGGTGCAAGCAAAAACTGTGTTATTTTTTTGAACTAGCCGCGTAACGCGTCTACTCCCTCGTTAGTAGAGTGCGACATCCCTGCTATTGTTTTGGTAAAAACCCCATCTACAGTGATCTGGTTTTGCTTTATTATTTCAATATTATGATTACGATCGTCTTAAAAAAAATGTGTTACCTTAATATTTTGAATTTTCACGACTAAGGACTAATATAACGCGTTTGAAGAATTTTTTTGTGTGAAGATTGTGTGACTTTTTGGGGTGGGTGTGAGGTATATGTGAGGGGGAGTTGGGTCAGCGTTTTAAAAGAAAAAGTTTAGATCACAATATCTCGCAAATCAAATATGCCAGAAAGATGAAATTTGGTTTGGTTTAGGTGGACAGTAGGAATTTGCTAAATATAACATTTTTCGGGGTGGCGGTGGAGCATTTTAGTATGAGGGGATAAAAATGCTCATATCTCAAGAACTGTTTAAGATAGGATCTGTAAATTCATACGGACGATAGGCCTCAAAGTAATCAATTTTAGGAGGGGCGGTGAATAGGTGAGTGAAAACGGGGCGCATATATTTTCACGAATTTCGTCATATCTGTAAGGTTTCTTAAAATATTGAATTAATTTTAATTCTACGGGTCTTCAGATAAATGCTTAGCAATGGTTTTCAGATTTTTACTTTATTATTTTTTAATAATAAAGTAAATTTGACCTGAAATTTCAAAAAAGTTTGCTACCCTGAAATTTTGTATTTACACGTTCTAGGACTAGTAAACACCAAAAAAGCAAAAAAAAAAATGTCCGTCTGTCCGCCGTAGGCGCCGTACGCCGTACGCAAAACCGTTTGAAGGTGCGTAGCTCACAAGCCCCTATAGATATGAAGTTGAAATTTTTATGGTAGGTAGAGTGAGTGAACGCCTACGAGTGGTATCTTTTGAAGGGGTAGGGGTGAAAGGGGGAAGGAGGGGGAAGCGTTTTAGATGAAAAATTTTGGTTTCTAGATCTCAGGAACCGCTTATGCTAGGAGGCTGAAAGTTGGAACATATAAAGTACTAGGATAGTGGACCCAATTGCGAAAAAATGGTCGATAGGGATTGAGAGGTGTGCGAGCAGGGGGGGAAACAATGCGTCCATAACGCTTGAAAGCTGGGATTGATACATTCTTAAATCCATATCTCCTAAACGATTCATGTCAGATGGCCGAAATTTTGTAGTTGCATTGAGGGATACTAGGAGATTAGAAAGGGGTTAACATTTTTAAGGGGAGTAGTCAGGTATGGGGGTGGGGGTTGAAAAACTTTGAATTACAATATTTTCCGACTCAATTATGCTAAGAAGATAAAATTTGGTTTCTGTATATATAATTACCAGTGAAGTCTACTGAATGTAAAATTTTTGAGGGTGGAGGTGAAGCGCTGATGGTGGGGGACACCCATTTTTCAAAAAAATTTAATTTTTATATCTCATGAACCATATCAGATATGATCTTGAAATTTTTACATGAGTTAGGACCAGTAGACCTCTAGCGGAGAAAAAAAAGCTAAAAATTGATAACTGTATAGAGGTGCTATAGAGACATTACAAAAAAAATTTTAATAGGGGTAGCAAGGTACGGGGGTGGGGGTGGTTTTTCATATCTCAGAAACGGCTTATGCTAGAAAGTTAAAACTTTGTATGTATATGTAGAAGTACTACAGGAGTAGTTAAAGTTAAGTAAAAAAAGTTTAAAATTTTATTGATATACAGAGCTGGAGTAAAACAAATGTGAGAGAAAATGGGTTTTTCCAACATTTTCATGAATTACGTTATTTTAACCTAAAGAATAACCAGGAGGCTATTTGGAACGTTATTTTTTAGGTTATCAGTCGCATAGTGACCTACACTGCATCTCAGTATTAAACACGTTGCGGACTTCTACCCAAAAAATAATAAAGTTGCGCCCAGACTGTTGGCCGATTTTTTTTAATTCAACCTCCAGGAGGGTGTAAAGAGGTTGTATGCATTTTCACGAATTCCGCCATATCCACAGGTCTGATTAGATATCGAATAAGTTTTTACTTTCACGAGTTTTCTATATACATATAATCGCAAGAAAACTGTTTTCAAGATTTCTTGCTTTTGAACCACTAAAAGGGTGTAAGAAAGTTGTACAAGTTTCACGAATTCCATCATATCTTTTAGGTCTGATAATATATTGACATAGTTCTCACTCCACGGAATTTTTATTTAATCGCCTAAAAAAGAATGTAATTTGTCGAAATTCGAAAATTCAACCCCCAAGGAGATGTAATGTGGTATTAATTTTCACGAATTTTGTCATATTTCTTAAGTTTGATGAAGTACCTAGTATTTTGGTTTTACTTTTACACTGGAAAATATTTTAGACCATTACGTTTAATTTTATTATTATTATTATTTAGACTACTTTTGCTCTCCTGGCCTTAGTCCTATGGAACGTCCTATCGCCCTTATAACTCGTAGGCGTAGATGATAATAAAAATAAAAGCGAAATTTTGAACCTTTTTTGACAGATAATGATAATTTTAAAGTGTAGAACTTTTCTGCATAATTAGTTTAGGACATATCGTAAGTTCTTAGGCCCCACGTCACACGACACCTGCTTTCTAAGAAGTTTATTTCCAGTAAACTCCCCTAAACTCGGAGTTTTAGCTTTGTGGCATGAACTATTCAGGAAGTATTAAGCCTTAATTTCCGATTTTTTTTTTTGGAGAAAAAATAAATATATATGGAAAAAACTAACTATACAAATTAAGAATAATTGTGAATTTTTTCACAAAAAAATATTGCAAAATGGCGGTTCCAGCTCCCATGACGTAAGGCCGCGATCGACGTGAGTTGATGAACTCGGTACCTTCTATAGCCTTGCCAAGTGATCTGAAACCAGAAATCCAAAAATTTTATGAAACTAGAGTAAACTTGCGGGGCTCTAACGTTTTCCGATTTTGAAAAAAAACGCCCTGTTTCTAAAATGGCAACTATTTGAAAAAAACACCACACTCTTTTTTTTGTTTAAAGACTCAAATAAAAAAATGTGCAATAAAGCTGGACGTTAGGGCCCCCCAAATTTAATTTACTTTCTTTTAAATCGGTTCATTTGTTGAAGCTGTAGAACGTATCGCGCTCCAGAAAAAGTGGTTTCGAGAAAAACGCGTTTAACTCATGAAATGCATTCGATATCGAAATAACCTTTTATCCACGTATTCTCAATAACTCACTAACTCATCGTCATGAACTGATACCTGGCCTTAACACAATTTGCCCTTTCTTTGCAAATTGCTCCACTATCGTGGGTCTGTATATATACCAAGTTTCAACTTTCTGGCATAAGCGGTTCCTGAGATATAGAAAAAAAAAAATAGTTCAAAATTAGCTTAATATAGGTTTCCTGAAACTGTTTCCCATCGTGGTTACTGACGAGCTAAGCCGTGTTACGCAGCAAGCATTTATGTCGACATAGTCTACAGTAATACTTACACATTGTTAACACTTGAAAATGTTCACGTGTAGAAAAATAGCATGAAATATCATGCGAGTTGTGTTTCAAAAGTCTGTTTAATTGCTTCATAATAGTCTGAACAATTAGAAACCATTTCATTTTGAAGGTAAGATTAATATATTATTAACTCAGGGACACCGACTTTTGTGATATGTGAAATCAGACTGAATATGATTCGTTATTATAATTATGTAAAGCATATCATGAAATATAAAAAATTAAAAGAAAATATTTTTGTAATATGAAAGCCTTTGATCCAAAACGGAGCGAATCAAATAGAAATATTGGACAGTGATTCGATTGGCTTACTCGCTCATGAGCTACCTAGATTTGTGCAACTATAGAAAACAAAATTTTTTATCTGACCCCATCTCAGTGACTTTTGCCCAGCATGGGGTTGCACGCAATTAACCGATAGTAGAAACTATTATTTTGTTGCTTGTCTGTATTAAGGTGAACCAACTCTCCTCCAATTAAACTATCTCCGAAGAGTCTCTTATTCACAGCTACATAAGCTACTCGTATGATTTGGGAGTTAGTCAGCTACGATCTGTACAATTTACTACTAAATTCCACTACGATAAGATCACTAGAAAATCTAACCCGTACGATCATTACGAAAAAAGAGAAACTAAATTTCGAAAAAAGTCAGAATATTTGTCTAAGACTCAACCCCCGTCTAATCGCAATCCTAAAGTTTATTAATCTATTTAGTCATCACAGACTAGATCATCGGATTTTTTTCCTACTCCCTGTTAATTGTTGCAAAATTCTTTATCCATTTCGCATGGTCAGTTCGTTTTTTTATGGATCTTCTCATGCGACCGAACCGATCCACCTTCCAGAATAAGTTCCATCACTGGAGATCACGCAGGGGGCATAGACGTACCTTACCTACCGATCATGCATCACTTGAGATCTAGCCTGAACATTGTATTAGTTAGTTAGTTGGGTATGGGATTGCGCAAACAATTTTATAGTGGCTAACATGAAAACTTATTGGTATAAACTGGAACTACAGAGACATGATCATGGCTGATCATCGATCAAAAACTCAGCGCCATTCGCCGCTATAATGTTCAACGCTCGTAGCTCTGCGTGGAATTTTGTTAGCGTGATTTTTTGCCCAGACCTGTTGTATTCCGATAGTATGTCCAAGCCAGTATATACCATCATTTCTTCCTCATCTTTTATAATACTACCCGATCGTGTTTTCCCTATCTTATGTTCAAATAATTTATAAATTTAATAAAATTCTTTTTTCTCAGTTTGCTGCACAGGGAGAAGCAAAAGAAAAAACTTTTACTTATAAAAATATATACATTATATATATATTTAGTTTTTTTTCAGCAATGTTCTAAGCGATCTTATACCTTGTCTGTTAATTTCCGATCACGAAGTATTTTGTTCAAGAATTAGTTGAAAAACATGACAATTAACAATTTAGTGCGGTCGAATGATCATAGCCCATCCGGCTTTTTCATTCACGATCGCCAGAAGATCGAGAGACGATCCGATCGAGAAGAAACAAAAAAAGATCAAAAATTTGAAAGGTAAAACATTTTTAAAAGAATCAAATGAACGACTTTGTCGTTTTTTTGTTCTTGTTGTTATACCTTCAAGTTCTTTTGGATTAAGAGTATTGATCGTGATTAGCTCAAAATGGTTGTCTACTATCCTATGGTTTTTTTCGTATTCATTTCTATAGGAATGTTAAAGGTTCAAGTGCACGCGCAGGGTATATTTCATGAAATTTTGTTGTTTTTTCGTTCGGTGTTTTATATTTAAGAGAAAATAAATGTTGAAGGTGGATGATTGCGACCCATGGGAAACATTTCGAATATTTCATAGGCAACGACTGTTTCTTGGCTGTGATTGATGATTCCGCGGTGACTTACCTGATTGGCGATTTAGTGTGTCGACCTCTTGTCCTCCGGATTTGAGGAGGTTCGAAATCAAAGATTACATGAGTATTTTTTCTCTCTCCAATTCTTCGTTCAAAATTCGAATCGGATTTCTAATTAACAAATTAAATGTTAAAAGTTTTTTGCCATATATCATGGGATTCCTTATCCAAAATCCACACCGCATCCCATACGGTAATAAACAAAAAGAAACCATAAGCAAATTTCTATGTGTTAAAATCTACTGCAATTAGATACACACGATTAATAGACTGAAAGTAACCTAAGAGAATTGATGGGAAAAAGACTGACCCTGTAAATTGCAGTTCTTTTAAGAAAAAAAGAAATGAGTTCTTCAAGCAAAATATAAATAACACTATTTTTAAATATGTATCACCCTAAACTAAAAACAAAGGAATTTTTTATTAGGAAAAATTATAGGGCGTTGATAACCTTTGCCTCGGTAGTGCTGAACGTGCTACTCTAGAAACATTGAGGTCTTGGGTTCGAATCTCATGGGCTTATGGCCCGTGATTTAAGTAACAGAAAATGATATTTGAAGCAGTATCAGTAAATCAAAAGACCGCTGTTACTGCCCTATGCCCCAAAAACGGTCACGTAGGAACTGATTATTATAATCTTTCCATATTAGATAATTAGAGATAAAATCCGAAAAAAGGGGTTGACGTGGCTCATTTCTTCCTGTTATGCCTAAATCGTAACTTCATGCCGCAAATTGTTTCGGTTCATGTTCTTGCTTCGGCAGAACATATACTAAAATTGGAACGATACATTGGCCCCTGCGCAAGAATGACACGCAAAATCGTGAAGCGTTCCACATTTGTAATCTACGCTAATACCACGAAATCCAATCGATGTAAGGTCCAGCTGGCAATCAACCGCATATTGAGAACTGCCCTAGGTGCATACCGCACCACTCCCATCGACTCCCTTCTAATGGAGTCAGGAGGTGAGAGTTTTGACATCTTGGCAGCAAAGGCATGGCTGCCAAAAGCATCATTAACACCAGAAATATTCATCATCACACCATCCGCAGCGTCGAAACTACAGACCCCGACCTCCACAATCCCATGCTCCTAAACTCCACCCTTTGGAATGCCCGCTCAACCCTCCTACTATACTGCCCTAACACTCCTTCCCCAATCAACCACCCACTGCCCCTCCCACCACAGATGATCTCCACCACCCACCCAGGATTTAACTCACAGTACCCCAGGAAAAATCACACTCCAGCAGCGACATATAGGCAGATACACAGCCAATACTTAGAGGAGCTATCGAAATATACTCTGTACTACACAGATGGGTCAAAAACCCAAGAACAGACAACGGCGCCCTTCGTTGCCTTCCAGCCCGGATCCGCTATGACATCCAATCAACAAGCTTTTAAGATGGTCCTGGACAGTAGTATACTCGAGGCGGAAACATTCGCTATTAGCAAAGCTGCCCAGGCTGCTAAAGTAGCCACCATGCCGGCCGTAATTTTCCCGGATAGCAAAGCAGCAGTCAAAGCCCTGCAAAACCACCTGACCACAACTGACTCGACAATTCGCTGCCTCCAGGGCATTATCCGAGACAATACAGCAATTACGAGAGTCTACTGGATTCCCAGACATGTCGGGATAGCTGGCAATGAAAAGGCTGACCAACTGGCTAGAAACCCGATCTCTCCGCACGAGGAAGAAGTTATACCCCCACACAAGTTTCTTACGGCGAATGGCGAGGAAGACCCTAGACACGTAACGAACGATGCACTGGGCCAATCACACAACGTTTCTGGCCAAGCATTGGCAACACACCTATCCACCACCAGCATACAGCCCCCAACTAGAGAGAAAGAACTCCGTCATCCTGGCTAGACTAACGCACTAGATTGACCCACGGATTCCGAATAAGCCGAACTCCACAACCGGGGTGTCTTAAATGCCAGGCACCGCTCACCGTGGAACATCTCCTCACCAACTGTGAGAAAACAAGGCGATTCTTCCAAAACTCCGTCCCTCCCCTCAATATCCTCCTTGATCCCTTCAATACCGACATACTCTTCAAACTTCTAGATCACCTCCGCATTAAACACCTCATTTAACCTCCTCAGAACCCCCTCACATAGAGTTAAGTTTAAAATGTAGTTGATTAGTAAGTCATTTTATCCTTGCTCAATATTATTTTTGCTCATTACTCAGATTAAACCGTAGCTTCGCACTAGCTTAATATCTATAAGTATGAACTTATTATATATCACCTTATACTCCAATATCCGTATAATTAGTTTTTCTAATCAATTAATTTTTAACGTCCTGCCTTATTCATTGTTTGCATTTTTTTAATTCAAAATTGTAAGTAATGAAGCCTTAACAGTTTGTTAGTTTTATAGTAGATATAAATTCAACTCTTATCCTAATATTAAGTTTTTCTTGCCACTACTATTAGAAGCATGAATTATGGAATTATTTAATTTTCTTGTTATTTTTTCTCTTTTCTTTTTTCACAACTGTCACTTCCAGTAGATATCAGCTAGAATTAACTAGTTTTAGAGATAAATTATTCTATTAAGTATGAATTCTATTAGTTTGCTTTCGTATATTGATGTTCATTTTGCGATATTCCAAAAAACAGTTGATTGTAATGGAAAATGTAGTGCGATGTGCCATATGCCCTTGTTGGCCTGGCCGAATTCCAATAGGCTGCCTTATTATATAAGAAGCTCCATTTATTAAATAAAAAAATAAATGTTTTGCTCCATGTCTCTGTGGTATAGTTGCAAGGATACAAATTGGTGTTTGATTCTCGTCACGGCCTTTTTTTCCGTAAATTCTCATGCCTATTTTTTTACTTTTACTGTATGGTTTTTAATAATTAAGTATTGTCATCAACCCGAAATTTAAAACAATAGTTGCTAAATGGAAATTTTAGATTTTCCACTCAAAAGAAGAAGAAACATGTCCGTCTAGACATTTCAAAATTTGTCATATGCCACTTTTATTATATGACTGCTTCTGGTGCAATAACACTTTACCTTTATTACTTTTTAATAATAAAGTATTTTTCTTAGACTCCAGGTAGCTAACCGGCATTCGAACTCGAGCCCATTACTTTATTACTGCACCGCATAGATACAATAATATTGTCAATATCAGACTCCTGAAAATTATTCACATGTTATGTTCAATGGCTTGAGGCGTTTTGATTTTAATCGAGTAGCATCTTTTACAGTCGATTCTGGCGTCTTTCGAGACCCTATAACTACACTAGTCCTATGAAATTTTTGAAGTAAAACTTCCACACAGTTATTGTGTTTCAATACAGGTAAAATTCCAGTTCAATTATAAGTCATTTATTGCGTTTTAATCACTACAAATTTATCGTTAAAACTTTAATCCATTTAATTATTATATTATACAGAAATAAGTAGTTTTATTAAATTGCTTGGTTATTTTATGCTTTATTTGGAAGACACTTGATAGCACATCCAATTGTGTTCCGTTCTAAGAAGAATTTTCATTTCAAAATCGGAAATATAAGTCGTTTCCGTTTTCGTTTTTGCAATGAGGTTGCTAGGGACTAATTATTTCCCTACAACTCCTTTAACATAGAAAAATCGCAATTCTTAAGGACAGCTTTCAAAAATGAATTCAATGCCACCCCCAGGTTATCATCAATTTTACTTTATTATTTTAATATAATAAAGTGTTGTGATTAACTAAAAAAAACAGAATAATATTTTCAAAAATACATTGATGTGAGCAGGGGAAAGAAAGAAAAAAGATTATCAGTGAAAATGAAGTGCATATATTTTTACGAATTTCATCGAATATCTTAGGTCTTCAGATAGAAGCCCAGAAAGTGTTTTCAGTATTTTTTTATATTTAAACCCTGAGGGTGTGTAAAGGGGTTAAATACATTTTCACGAATTCCGCCATATCCCTAAGTTCTGATTAGATATCGAATAAATTTTTAATCGCCTAAAAGGCGGTTTTCGGCTTTTTAACTTTCCAACCTCTAAGAGGGTGTAAAAA
Source organism: Beris morrisii (assembly GCA_951812415.1). Lineage (NCBI taxonomy): Eukaryota > Metazoa > Arthropoda > Insecta > Diptera > Stratiomyidae > Beris > Beris morrisii. The sequence continues at coordinate 27,507,628 of OX638311.1, forward strand.
GGTTGTACACGTTTTCACGAATTTCGCTATATCTCTTAGGATTGATAGGGCATCGAATTGGTTTTTACTTCTTCAGACTTTATTTATAATCATCCTAAAATTAATTTCAGAATTTTTGACCCCCAAGTAGGTGTAAGGGGGTTGATATAATAGTCGAGAGATCGCACATGTTTTTACGAATTCTATTTAACATATTTCTTAGATCTGAAGAGATATCGAATGGATTTTTACTTCCCCGGAGTTATGTACACCTGGAAATTAGTTTCATGATTTTTGATATACAGTCACCAAGGGGTGTGTGAAGGTTGCATATGTTTTACATTCGCCATCCCCTTGGTCTGATGATATATAAAATTGGTTCTTCTTTCTAGGAGATTTCATGTAATATCCTTAAAACCATTTCGCGAAAATTCAACCCATAAGGTGGTATAAAGAAGTTCCATTCGTTTTCACAGATTTCGCAAAATTTCTAGTGTTCCTTTCATCGCTTTTTATGTAATCGTCTAAAAACTTTCTTCATGATTTTTCAAAGTTCTACTCCTAAGTTGATGTATTAGGTTTGTATATCTTTTCACAAATTTCGTCATATATCTTAGGGTAATGAGGCATCAAATTCGATTTTACTTCTATGCGCTTTTAGTGTAATTGCCTAAAAACTAATTTTCGATACTTTTACTTTACTTTAACCGCTTCTCGAACTTTGACCTAAAAAAATACTATGCTTCATCCTATCTTTGCACAGTAATTTGAGGACAGTAAAATCTCCTTTGATTTTCATCGCACCATAGATAAAAGACTATGATACCTAATCTATGTATACTAACTAGCATCAGATATGAACAAGATTTCCACACGAAAAATATTCATATTTTGCAGTTAATATTGATTGCGATTAGTTAGCTTTTATTACTGTCGTTTATAATTTAAGAAAATAGGTAATTTCATAGTGCTGTGAGTACATTTACAACACCATTTAATCTGAATATATTTCAAGCCGTGGCTTTATATCACATGTCCCCACAACAATTTTATACTATCGGACTTAAATATTTTAAATCGTACTCGGTGCATAAATTATACTTAAATTGCCACATAGTACGTAACACCGAATGAATCTTGCAGTTTTATGCAAGTGTATAGTAAAGTAGTAATCCTTTAAGATTATTGCATACTTTAATTTTTTTTTATTTAGGTACCTCCCAATACTTGAGAAAATAAAAAAATTTATAGAACACATATTGAAAGTAGTGGCTGTAGAATGAAGCAGTTAATAAATATCTTGATTTGATTGCCAGCTAATGCAGCAAACAGATAGCAAACGAATAGGATCATACATATTCTAATTTTGGACTGGATAGCAACATTTTTGCGGTGTAAGTGCAGAGCAAATTTACACCTAAAGGCTTAGTGTATTTGTATAACAGAATTTTAAAATATTGCAATACAATGAGTAGAATATTTGTCAAACTTTCCAACTTTCTATAAACACAAAAAATGGCAACTATTGTTCGGATAACAAAAGTTGTAGAATCGAGCAACATTCTCGGACATCGAATAATGCACACATAATTGCAATGAAATTTTATTTCCGGTATTAACAAAACTTATTTCAGCAATTGCCGGTTTGGCGCTAGTGTTGCGAAGTCGTTTTGCGGCTAATGATCACAAATATGATGTGCTTCCGTTACGAATGAAATACATTGGCACGTCGCAAAATAGCTCATTACATGTAATGCTATAAGTCTTTAGTCCTCCTTGTGGAGTATGGAGAAGTAACAGGTCTCTGGGCTCTACTAATGCTTCAAACATTAATTCTGTTTTGCACTTAAATAACTTATTGGTCACATTTGTATTCAAGAAGTCGTCTAAATTATTATGTAGTCATAGTTGTAACCAATGAGTTTCGCAAATAACTACTAAATTTCATTTAGAGTAGTATTAGCTTGGATGTACCACGTCGGCATAACTATTATAACTTTTAAGTCTGAATACAAGTGTATTAGTTCGAACTCAATTTAGGCGCTTGTTAGCTGCGATTCGAAAATAGATAGGTAAATTTTCAGATTATAAGGCTCCAACCCCAATAGTTTGAATACAGATTGTTCATGGGAAACAAATTTTCCTTTTTTATTTTTTCTTATTTTAACTCTAGCGTATATCTTAAAACATTCTTTCAGGTTGGAATTTTATTGTTGAGACAAAATTTTCTCATCTTATAAAAAATATTTCCTGTGATCGATATCCATCCGGCGTCTGTACGGGTAAAAGAACTGTAGGATCAGATCAGCTAATCGCGATTTAAACAACTCCATTACTATACGAGTATCAAATATAGTTTTTAGTGTTAAACAAAATGGTGAGGTGGATGGCAAACTATTTATGTTTTTTTTTTACTTTTTTATCAAAATCCAACCTCCATCGAAACCGACATTGTATCATATTTTTTGTATTATTAATTTACCATACACTATGAAAATGCTGTTAAAAAGTATTAAATTTCAGAGATAATTTTTAAGACTTTGTAGTTTAGGTTTATTTTCCTTGGAGTATTTTCTGTTCAACCTTTGTTATTATCGATACAGTCTCAAGTCAGAGATCTTTTATCTCGAATTCATATATACAGAAATTCATGTTTGAATCACCGATTGACTGAAATCTTGAAATACTTCAATTAATTAGACCCGAATATCAAAATGATATAAAATTCTTTATAAAAACACACACACACGTGTGGCTCTTTTATTGTCCTATAAAATTCATAATTTATATCGATGCAAAATGAATTCAAAGTGTGTAATCTAAAAATGGAGGTGTCGATGTTGCGGTAAGCAACGTAATAATAACCCAAAATAAATGTAGGCGTATAATGGCGAAGATACAAAATACATTTTATTATTATTGATTTTCGTTTTCTTGACAAAAATTCTAACCAGTTTTAAGTGGATAATCCTTATAGTGCGATCTGGTCGAATCGATCAGATGAGTGATCAGATTTGGAGGTATCTAGCCGTAAGTTCGCGGCCTTGATTTCGGATTAATATAAAGAATGTGATTAATTTTTCGAATTTTACTTTATTGAAAATTGTTTAATACCAAAATTTGTATCGACTTGAAATACAACATTTAATTTATAATGTAGTTATTCGCATTTAAGGTAAAATTCGATAAATTTGATTTCAGTTGCAGGGCAAAGGTTTGAAGGGAAGGAGAAGATTTTTGACAAACGCTTTTGGTTTCTGGAACCACTTATGCTAGAAAGTTGAAATTTAGAATATTTAGAGCTGTATAAAAAGAATGGAGTTATTAAAAAATGGTTAAAAGCAAGGTTTAGAAGTGCGAGTAAAACAATGGCTCGAAGACAGGAATGAAAACAATTTTATTTTCATCTTTTGAATATGGGAGGTGGGGTACTGGGTGGTAGGAGGGGAGGAGAAGGGAGGTGGTTGATAAATTTTGTATTACAATATTTTTCGAACCAGAAAGACAAAATCTTGTTTTAATATATAGGTTCACAAGTTGATTGTATCTAATGGAAAATTTTTGAGAGAGGAAGTGGAGTACGGAAGTGAGGATAGCAAACAAATCAATTTTTATATCTCAAGAACCGTAGAAATTTTAAAACTTTTAACAGGAGAACAAAAATGGATGGTATTTTTTTTTGGTGGAATGCAAAAATTTCTGATTTTTATTTCTCTAAAACTGCTAAGGATAGAAAGCAAAAAGTTGATATAAAGACATTCTAGAGAAATTTTGTACAGAGAAAACATGGATTTTGAGCATCTCAAGAACGCGGTTTATACCAGAAAGTTGAAACTTAGTATGATACGTAGATGAAGAAGTACTAAAAACGTAATTAAAACCAAACAAAATCAGATTTGCATTGACGTTTCGAGGTGTTCTTTCTACATTTCCTCGAATTTGGTCACATTCTTTAGGTCTGTTCGAATTATTTCACATTTGTGGGGTTTTTATATGAGCACATAAAAACCGTTTTCAAGACTTTTTGATATTCTATCCCTAAGGGTTGGTTGTGTACGTTTTTAAAAATTCCAACATGTTTGTTAGGTTGACTTCTAATTTCTATAAAAATAATCGCCAAAAAACTTCTTTAAACATTTTCGATATGCAACCCCCAAGAAGGTCAAGTTTTCACGAACGACAAACTTCTTAGCACTATTGAGACTAACAAATAATTTCAGTATTTTGCGATATTCAATCTCTAAGGGATGTAAACTGATTGCGTACGTTTTTACAAATTGCGACATACCAGGTATGCAAGTATGAAACCGGAATTCACTCATAGATGGCTCTAGCTGTCAAAGCTGTAACTGTCAAACCAAACCATGGCCGCCATTTTGTTGTTTGGATATCTGATAAAGATATAAAGTACCCAGCAATACCGGTTTCATACAACAGTGTAGTTTGGACGAGCGTTGAACATGTCAACTTTTGTGCCTGGGAACGACGATATGCGGACAGCATTGATTTTCCGTTACCATTTAAAAAAAACGGCTGCAGAATCGTATCGAATGCTTACGGGGATCATGCACTTGAGAAATCACAGTGCTTTGAGTGGTTCAAAAAATTTAAAAGTGGTGATTTCGACATCGGAAGCAAGGAACGTGGAAAACCACCGAAAAAGTTTGAAGACAGCGAATTGCAGGCATGTTGGATGCGGATGACACCCAAACGCAACAACAACTCGCAGATGAGTTAAATGTGACCCACCAAGCCGTGTCCATACGTTTGAGAGCCATGGAAAGGTCCAGAAGATGGGGAAATGGGTTCCACATGAACTCAATGCAAGACAGCAGGAAAACCGAAAAACCACTTGCGAAATTTTGCTCGCCAGATACCAAAGAAAGTCATTTCTCCATCAAATTGTGACTGGCGATGAAAAGTGGATTTATTTTGAGAATCCGAAGCGGAAAAAATCGTGGGTATCTCCAGGCGAACCATCGACATCGACTGCGAAACCAAATCGCTATGGACGGAAGACAATGCTCTGTGTTTGGTGGGATCAGAAGGGTGTGATCTACTATGAGCTGCTGAAACCTGGCGAAACCGTTAATACAGAACGCTACCGACAACAAATGATCGATCTGCAGCAAGATTTGCTTGAAAAACGGCCAGAATATGGAAAGAGGCAACACAAAGTGATTTTGCTGCATGATAATGTACCATCACACACGGCACGACCGGTGAAGGAAACGATTAAGGCTTGTCAGTGGGAAATACTTCCGCATGCGGCTTACTCACCAGACTTGGCTCCTTCTGATTTTCACTTGTTTTCATCGATGGGACACGCACTTAGTGAGCAGCGCTTCTCGTCGTACGAAAATGTCCAAAAATGGCTCGATGACTGGTTTGCCTCAAAAGAACAAATTTTTTTTTGGCGTGGCATACATAACTTGTCAGAGAGATGGGCAAAATGTATAGCTAGCGATGGGCAATACTTCGAATGAAATATGTTGTAACACTTTTGTAGAATAAACGTCTATTTTTCATAAAAAATTCCGTTTTTATACTTGCATACCTGGTATTTGTAATGACTGAAGAGATATCGAATTGTTTTTACCCGGGTATATAATTATTGGTTACAGAATTTTATGATTTTCAACACTTAATATTGATATTTTATCCTCTATGATTTTATTTTATTCTCAGCATTAAATCTGACATGTAAAGGTAGATCACAGAATGGCACAAAGGCCGTTGGAATAAACTGAACTACTGCAGACAATCAAAAATGTGGCTAATTAGTCCAGTTTCTTGAAGAACCACGTTTCTTCTAAAACTTACGCGAAGGGGTCTCATTAACATAGTTGATATTATAAGAAGCCAGTACGGATTGAACGAGCATCTGTAGAGGATGAAAATCCTCAGTTTTTCCATATGAGACCAATGCTGTAAAGAGGTGGAGTCCGCACAACAGTTTTTATGTGACTGCCCTGCATTTGCTCGACCACGACTGGCTACATTGGGTGTTAACCGCATCAGGAGTGAGGAGCTCGTATATCTTCACCTAGTCAAGGCGTTAAGTTTCATTAAGAAATCGAACAAGCTTTGAGAAATCGAAAGGACTCCTTAAATAAAGAACCGGCTCATGGAAGAGAAAGCAGCCACGTATGTTTGCTTACTATGCGAAGGTAGAAACGAGGACTCTGAACCAAGCCAAGGTGAATTTCAAAGGAAATCGAATCGGCAGGAGGACGGAAGAAGCCTCCTTTACATTTTTTTGCATTTACTTTATGAGAAGCGAAGAATTCACAGACATGGCCCTAGCTAAAGTGTATACTTCGCTAAGTGGCTAAACTGGCTTGGGAATTGAAGAAGCTTGATGCATGCTAAATTCTGACAAAGGAGCAGCTTACGATTAGGACCCAGCACGATCGGCGACAACGTAGCCAGACTGGGTATTCCCTTTAAAGTCAATTGCCGCAGTTGTGGGGATGCAAATAAGAGAGAAACTGTTATCCACCTTCTTTGCGAGTGTCCCGCCCTAGTTAGAGCCAGACTTCGCGCACTAGGCAAACCCTTCTACAATAACCTTGATCAGATCTCGAAAAACAAGACAGGAGAACTAATTATTTCTGGATGGATATGATAATCCATTCAAGCGCCAGGTCTCTGTAAAACTATGTATCTACTTCATCAGCCCTCAAGGACCAAATTAAACGAGTTGTGGTATCAAAACGGCACTTCCTGTGCTAACTGGGCCCTGTTTTTGGCAGACGGGACACCACGTAAACCAACCAACCAGGACACAGCAGCGTTAAGTTTCTTACGTGCCGATATTCTTTGATCATTAGTGGTAGCTTTTATCACTGTATGGTTGGCAGGCATGGGTTCAGAATTAGGCTAGCCACAAATGACGTATGCAGAAACTGCAGGGAATCGGGTGAAAGAGAGAGGGTAGAGCACATGGTATGTAAATGCCAAGCCATCACCATAGAAGTCTGATAAGAGAAGAGGTTTTCCGGTTTCAAGGACGCCTCGAAATGAAGCATGAGAAGTCTCTTGAATTTTGCAGCAGTGACGAAGACCCTTGGACTCAATGAGGAACTCGCCATACAGGTCGATTCATAGACTCAGTAATAAAATAGGGTTGCCCAATTGTAGCGTGGTACCGTTATAGACCCATGTGGTCCATGTGAGGTCCGGCGCCACTCTATTCCAACCCAACCTTTTATATTTTTAATTATTTTGTTTGAAAGTGATGACTGTGCTCTGCGCAAAGCAACTTACCGAATATTAACCCGGGGTTACGCGTATTCACAAAGCAAATTAATGTAATCACCCTTTAATCTTACTCCATCTTCAACATTATAAAATTGATTATTTCAATTGAACAATTTCAAAATAATATCAATAAAAACGACTTCACTATCCAATCAAGATCAAGTAATCCACCAAGTAGACAGTGGAACAATCTTTAAAAGATGATGAGTGAAAAAAGGGAACATTCTTCACTAAATGTCTAATAAAATAAGAAAACCGCCAAACCGCATATATACCAACATTCGAGCCTAACAATGGCGCACAAAAGTGCTATAAAGCAACGTTGCCACATTAAGGGAAGGAGGAGGAGATGCTTCCGACCAGATAGGGGGTACGTGAAATCATAATCATAATAATAAGTATGAGAAGAACAAATAAGTAATAAGAACTTCTGGTGTTACACACACCGAATACACCTCAGAACAACAAGACCGGAGGTAGAAATGGCTAACACTTTGCACGACACAGGTAACAACATACCAGGTCTGATGTTTCTAAAAGAGATGACGACTCAAGTCTTCTCCATGTGCCAGACGTTGATTATGTTGATGAAGAAGGGGGAATCCATGCTAAAGAGACCGGCGAAAAATACCGAAAAAAAACCAGAAGACTTCCACACTTCGGGGAGCATAACATACTCAAAGAAAGAAAAAAATCCCATAAAAGATAAAAGAAAAGAAGCAAGCCAAGAGGAAGAAGCAGTAAATCCAAATCGCATATACGAACCTTAAGAAGTTTTTAATATTGGCGAAGGAACGAGATAGCACGAGATGGCTGAGATCGGCCTGCTAATATGGAAGTCATCTTGAATGTGAGCCACTAGTGGTTTAGCTTAAAGATGGTCGAAAGATCTTTCAAGTTTCTTCTTACAGTCTTTAGTATGGCCCTAACAGCTAACACTTCTTGCACTTGATCAAAAAGAAGGGCAACAAAAAAAAAATCATGAACAAGTGGACGCAAAGGGTACCTCAGCTCTACCTCGTCATGATCGTAATGAAACCGATGATGTTGGTGGTTTTCGGTTTGTTGGTGGTGATGATGATGATGATGATGGGAAGGATGCTCTGATGATGATGACGACGGTGGCGGACGAGCTTGACACCACCAGCTAGCTAGAGCATACTAGAAGCTTAGACTGAGGCTGGCGAAACCACGGCAGAATATTGCCGAGACTGGGGTCGCCCAGCTATGCTTGCATAGTACACCAGCAGCGGCTTGTAAGATGCGACTACGATGATGTTGATCAAGAAGAGGGCGTGACTGATCGTAATCCATTCTATTGGACAGATCACCTTTAGACGCCTTACAAGCATACGTCTGTGTTTCGCTACATGTTCGCTCTTCCGTTAGTAATTAAACCAAACGTTTTCGGTTAAATTATGCAAGATGGCAGCTGATTGCTCCGATTATGCACACATATGGACCTCATGTACAACGTGATGTTTTATAGTAGATTTGGTTCAACAGTGAGCCCCCGTCTTTAAAATACGGAATAATTTTCCTTTCAATTTCACTTTTGATAGTTTTGCTATTAGTAGACTAGATTAACATTATTGAGGAATTATTGAATTACCCGGCAAGTACACGATATTGGCGGACAGGTTTATTTTTCGATTTTCTTCGAGTTTGTTGTTGTTGTCGATTTGGTGCTAATTTACTTTTACTTGTTGGTAGCATAACAAATTTATGCTTATGACTCGGTACTTTAAATAGAAATTGACGCTATTGTTGCGTAAATTGATTTTTTTTTAAACAAATCGCTTAGAAATAGAGAAGTCTTATGATATTCTGACACTTTCTTCTTCTATAGCGTCATAGGGAAGGCCAAACTTTGCAATCTTGGATACTTTACCGGAATTTTGAGCTGCATACGCTGTGCATTTCGTCAGATAGCCGCAGCACTATTCCAGCTTCTTGGGCTATGATAACAAACCGTCTCTTATTTTATTTAGTTCAGAAAAATACATTACTTCTGAGACATTCAACGCAAAATTGATTTATATGAATTTTTCATTTACTATAGTCTTCGAAATATTAATATAAGTAGTAAGACTGACAAAAAAAACTTTTTTCATAAAAAAGCATGCAAACTAAATATTTTCGAATCATCGTGGAGAATGGCAGCAAAGCTCAATACTATGTAGCCAAGACCCAACCCATACAATATGAGAACATTTTACAATTCGAATGGAATTTCATTCACATCAAAAGCTTTATGGCGTTAGTTTCATTGAAAATTTATTTAAGAGAAGATCTTAATTGAAGTTGATCGTCTCGAAAATACGGTTTTGAGTTAGGGTTAGTATTATTGATCTAGAGTTTTTGGTTTAACTCATTATGATTCTTTTAAATGGACGATCGGCTACTAAGTCAAACAATAAGAACAATGTTTATAGTTTCATTCCCATTTTTGGCAGTCTGCTGTTTTCAAAGTTTTTGACGTTATTGTCACGAAAGAGAAACAGAAATCGATAATGACTAATCTTTTGCTCTATGGAGAGACAATCAACTCTGGAATGAAAATAAATTCCCAGTCCCACGCAATTCACACTCACTTCTCAAAGGCTTTTGATAAACTTTAATATTGACGACTCGTTTCAAAGGTTGCCCCTTTAGGATACACCCTTTTCTTTTGGGTATGTGACTACTGCCGTAGTCGCACAATTTAGCAGATTTAATGTTCACAGTCTAGCATTAAATCTGCTAAATTGGAGCAATTTTTTGTAATGTCCAGAGTACCACAGGGGTCACATTTAGGTCCATTGTTTTTTCTAGTTTTTATAAATGATGTGTCCTATATATTCGCTGATGTAAATGCTTTGTTATATTCAGTCGATCTAAGGATTTAGAAAATAGCAAATGAGAACCTTTTGAACGAATTAGTTCGTATTTTATGGCCTAGAAGTAATCAATTCCAACGGCCTAAAACAAGCCGTTCTTGAGATAAAAATTAAAAACCTGTTTCTTATTATTATCCTACACCTTTCCCAATCATCCATAAAATACACTGTGAACAATAAAATCTTACATCTTAATTAGTTATTGAGATGTGCATAGAATATGAGGTACAGCTGCCAGTAACTTTCGCACTAGTCTACCTATTGTAAAAATTTGACGACTTTTTGATGCTAAACCGATTTCACCCTTCAAATCTATTTAGGATAAAAATGTGATGTATGCTTTCAAACATTAAACTTTGATACCGAGATCCAAAAGTTTTGATAAGCTTGAAGAACTATAAGCACAATTTTGCTTGAACATGACTGTAATTGAGCGCTATGTTCTAAGGAGTGAGGAGCTTATAAATTGTGACCTAGTCTTTTATCAAGCGGTTCAAATTGAAAGGAGCACTTACAATTTAGGAGTTTATTCACCAAGAAACAAGGAACTCATATTCTTGAACTTAGCCATGATGTGTATTTCAAGAGGTCGTATTGACTTGTCAAATTAAATGAGCCTTTTCGCAGCACTTTCGCTTGAACCTGAGGTAGGAGGGAGCTCATAAATTTGGACCTAGTTAATATGCGAAATTCATAATCTAACCGACTTAGGGAAGGTAGAGCTATTTTATATTTTTTTACATCAAATTCTTAAAAAAAGGACGTATTAATCTGGATCTAGTGAAGATGTGAATTTCGTTGAAGGAATCAAACTAGTGAAATAGCTTCGTTATTTCTTTGAAAGAGATGAGCTCGCAAATCTTAACGTATTCAAAATATGACTTGAAAAAGATGGTGACTTCTCAAAACTTTTTACGCTTAGCTGAAATAAGGCTAGGTAACACAATACGAGAGATCTCAAAGGATCAACAGGAGTCCCTTCGTATGAAATCAGAGTCTATGCATTTAATTTTATATTTCATAATCATAATCATTTATTTCATCCGTAAAATTCATTTATGTTTAGATACAATAAAATGCTTAAGTGATTAGACATGTTTCTATATCTTTACAGCTTGAGTATAGTTTATGGCATGCAGCAATTTCAAATGTTGTATGATTTGACTAAAATTTATACTTTAGGAAAAATTTCGACAAAAACCTACTTAAAGCTAACTTAAGGCTAACTTAAGGCTAATAAAATTTCCACTCTATTCCTCATAGAGGATGCTGATCATTGTGTTAATGAGAGGATTGGTATTGTTCCTAAATTTGTTGATGAAGGAATTTGAGATTTTACTAGCTAATTCGCTAATTTTAGAAACTTCGGCTTCATTATACAGTCGTAAGGTCGAGTAATAATACGGTTTGTTAAGAACCACTTTAAAACATTTATTTTGTCTAATTTGTAGTTTGTTTTTATGGCACGCTCCACATATATTCCATATTGGGGCAGCGTATAAGAATATTGGTTGCATGACCATTTTAAAAATTAAAAGTTTGTTGTGACACGACAGTTTACTTTTACGATTTATTAAAGGGTAGAGTGCATGAATACTGCAAGCTAATTTTTCGCAAGAATTTTCTATGTGAGTTTGGAAAGTTAATTTCCTATCTAGAACAACAAACAAATAGGTGATTCAGTTAGACCAGTCTATGGATATGCCATTTAGGACCACTGGTCTACCATGGAGTTTGCGACGTCTTCTTTTCCGCGAGAAATAAATTAGTTGTGTCTTACTGGGGTTTATTTTGATTTTCCATTTATGATAGAATGAATTTAAGATATGTAGGCCGTTTTCAAGATTTTTGATGAAAGTATCAGGATTTTCAGTTTCTGTAAGTAACCCAGTATCGTCGGCAAAAACTGAGAGTTCACAATGTGGTGGCACTGGAATGTCTGCAGTATATATGTTATAGAGTACCGGGCTTAGGCAAGATCCCTGGGGTACTCCAGCCGGTAATAGTCGGTCAGTAGAAAGAAAGGATCGTATGATTTCAATTTAAAATATTGGAAAAGAAAATTTAATTAATTTAAATCTAAGTCATTCATGCCAGACTGTGTCAAATGCCTTTTCTATGTCTAAGGCAGTGGCGGATCCAGACTTTGCTGTTGGGGGGGCGGAAATTTTTTTGATTTGACTATTTTGTTTGATCAAGTTCTGTGTAAATTTAGCTACATAGACTGCACTTAGCAAAAACGGGATCATATTGTTTTCATCTTATTATGGGTCATTCCATCAAGAATCGCCAAAGTTGTGACCTTACCATTTCCGATTCTTTTGAAAATGTTTGTAATTGAAGAACTAGTGAAAAAAATAATTGAAATTTAAGTTTGTGTTTCTATCTCATTTTTTAACTAACAAAAACAACAACAATCTTTAAAATAAGCTCTACTTTATTATTCAAGGATAAAAATTACCAGAGATATGAATTTTCAAAGAGGACTCGGACATCTTTTTTGGGAAATCTTTAACATACTATAACTAACAAAAAAAATGAGATAGAAACAAAAACTTGAAATCATATTTTTTTTCACTAATTCTTCGAGTACATAAATTTTCAAATGAATCGGCGATGATTAGGTCACACTCGTTCTTGATTATTTGACCTTTTTTCTATAAAATAATTGAGAACCACTATAATGTTCTTCGATTTTTTGACCCCATTGAGATCCCAAGCTAATTTTTTGATATTTTTTAAAAAACAGTATAACCTACAAAATATAAAAAAAAACCGATTTGAGATATTCAACGATAAAGGACAAAATCATTATCCAAAAAATTGCAAGGATAATTTTTATTGCGACAACCTTCCCCTTTAAAATTAGCCATATTTTATTATTCAAAGCGGACTCGGACACCATTTTTGGAGAAACTTTAACATACTATAACTAACAAAAAAAAATTAGATAGAAACAAAAAAAATTAAATTTCAATTATTTTTTTCACTAGTTCTTAAAGTACAAAAATTTTCAAAACAATCGGAGATGGTAAGGTCTTAAATTTCGTCATTCTTGGCGGTTCTTGATGGAATGACCCTATTACCTACGCAATATGTTGTCTTGTAGTCTTTTTATCATGGTGCGTTTACACTCACCCTTGAGGGTCGCTTCGAGGCGAGCCTCTACCCCCATCAGGTCATTGCAAACCGGTTTTCGTCGGCTGTGTTCTTTGCTGTGTTGAAAGCAATTTACACTCAACATGCCTTTGCGGCGCAACTTGCCTATAAGTGCGAAACGACAGAAATACGATGAGCTGCGAATTGTGTGGTACCACAGTTCATTGTATGTGTGTACACATATGGAAGCGTGCGTCGGAGAAAAAGTTGAAGAATGTTAGACTCTTGCGACTGCACGAGCCATCTGATTGGTTGATTTTATGGTGGGGATAGAGGTGCGCCTCAAACGTTGAGTGTATGGTAAATCCACCATCATGGTTCTGTTCTGTGCTTTGCAATGCACAGCAGAACTACAGTAAATGCTAATTACAGTCCACATTGCAGTGGAGTAAAAAAATCGGAGAACGGTTGGAGTATGTATGTTTAGAAAATTCGGAAGTGATCTTGGGGGGGAGGGGGCGGCCGCCCCCTCTGCCCCCCCTGTACCCGACAATGGTCTAAGGCAATCATTCCCAATGATTTTTTCCTGTCCACAGATCTTTTAGTTAGTGCAAAAACTCTGTATAATTGATGCGTCGTTGAATCGAAATTGGAAGTCCGGTATTATGGGGGAGTTGCTTAGTTGCAATCGTGAAATTTCCCTTTGCCAAATTGTTTTGACTACCTAACTAAATAAGGTGTACTTTCCCTGAAAAATCTGACACTGGAAAACTGTTTGATAAAAATGATGTCAAACTTTTGATGTAAAATTTCATACGGCATAGCATACAGTCATACAAGCTTAAGAGACGGTGACTATGAAATAATATCAATGTCTCAAAAATTTATTTTGAAATTAATTGAATAACTGTGCCTTCTTAAAATTCATATTTTGATGGTGGCTAAGTGAGTCAGCACAATTAAATATGATTCCATACAGTTATCTAAGAAATAGCCTAATGGAAATTTTTAAATTTTTTTTATTTGTAAAGTAAAAGTAATGCTCAGAAACATAATTATATCAAACTTGGTAGACCAGTCATGACGGAGTTTGCTTCCCTCTTGCAAGAAGTGAAAATTTCCACCACATTGTTTTAAAAATTACAAATCCTGCTTTCGCCCGCAATGTCATTGCCATAATATTTAAAGACACTTGGGTGATTATTTCCCAAGTGCTTGTATGGGGTAACAAATGTCTTTAGCATCTGAAAAAAATAATATCTTCTTTATTTTTCTTATGCAAATTAAACATTAATCACAAATAGCTTCAATTTATGCACAAAAGAAAAATTTTGAATTACTATGGCCGAAAATATATGCGATCTGAGCACCAAATCAACAGAAATTGTTGTACAAATACTTTTATAAATATTTATTAGAACGAAATAAACATCTATCTATCTCAAATAATATCTTCTGAATTGAGAAACCTGTACTTTAAATGATAGGATCATACCACAGAAATTTCGATGAAAATGTTGTGGAGTTTTTTTAGAGTCACTACATTTTGTTATTACATACAAGTGCAGTACCCTTGGCTGAAAGATGGTATAAATTTTGAAAATTACACCAATATATTGGAACTTTGCTATGATATCTTACTGCACCTGTAATATAATTAACGACCTTTAGTCCTAATAGAAAAGTTACAAGTTAAATCCAATATGCACCATCTTTAAAAACGGTCAATTTATGGAAAATTCCTGTAATCTTTGTAGCACATAAACTTCAGCAAAACTACCAACTGGCAAAAGTAAGGTGGCGTTTAATGATTGCAACCCAGTACGCTAATGATGCGTCCGAACTCCTTAATGTTTTTCATTAAACAGGTCAGGCAACTAGCCTGCATAATTCCGCCGTTTAAAACAAAAATTCCCATATTTAAAATTACTTATTTTATTATGCATAATATCTCCTACGTCTCAATACCGTGGAACTCGTTTCATATATTCTACCTTCGCGATACGTTAAATATTTTTATAAATTGACTACTTAACGCCATTATAGCAACCGGTGACACTATTTGTTCAATAAATATTTGCCTCGTAAAAATTGGAAATATGCTCGACACTCGACGGAAAGAATGGCACCTCGAAGCAAGAATGAAACCGTACAGCCTGCATATGTAGCTGCAAAGGAAAACTCTAAAAAATCACAAGCCAGTTAAACACACACTGAACCCACTAAGGGTTCTGGATCGTCTTAATGCTGCTTCGTTACAGGTTGGCCAGTATATCGAAGAGCACAAGACCCCATCGTATCCTAATCATTTACGATTATTAGATAATTTTCATAATTACACTGGAAGCCGCGTCTTGGCGATCGCCTCTCCGTCTTCGCGTAGAGAGGCGTATTTTTACACAGCGTTAACGCGCAATGACTACAAGACAAGATAAGTAAGTTGATTACGGCATCTTCCCTTATGATCTTCAATGTTTTTATTGGTTGGCCAGGTTGTACGAAGTCGGTTCGTTTAATGGGAATAATGCAAGAAAAGTGTTAGGAATGGGTTTCTTTTTCTCGCTATTTTCAGTATCGCGGATGTCTACATATTCGCTACTTTTTTACCGAATACGATGATTCCATAATGGCAAATAAATTACTCACCCTGTCGGAAGATATTAAATTTAGCTTATCGTTTAAATGATGTCGGCACTTACCTGAAATGGATAAAAAGAAGAAAAGAATAACGTTAGAATTTTCTGATTTATAGCTTATAGGACTAATAGATTAATTAGCATTAATTAAGAAAGAAAGCTGCAATGTCGAGTCTACATTTATGAAAGCAATCAAAGCTATTTACAACAATTAACTGCTAGGTTTTATTATAGAATGCGTTAGAGAAGCCTTCTTTTAAGACCACCACACGAATTTCGGAAATTTACTATATACAGAATTATTTGGTAAATACCTGGAAGTTATACCAGTTAAATATCGGTTAAATTGAGGAGAGGGTAAAGCAGTAGTTCTTTTATTATAAACATTTGAGACTGAAAATTATACGAAATTTACGAAAATTTACGAAAATTTTTGTGTCCCTTTAATGTCATGAACTTTGAAATTACCATATTTTTCGAGAAAGCGAAGAAACAACGTTTGTCATCTAAATGAACCTACTAGATATAAATCTAATGGAATGGGTTGAACTCAATCTGCTTTTTACATATCAAAAAAGGCAAAACCACCCAAAAGTCAAGTGATTTTAGCAATATAAAAATATTACTAGATGCAACCCTAGCAATCCGCACAACTCGATCAGTTTTCAATGAGAAAAACACCGACCTCCCAATACCTAACTGGAAAGCGGAGAAAAACATCCGATTGGCCACATTACCCAATGAGAAAGACATTGTTGGTTGTTGGTTGGTTGCACTTAACATTTCCCGCACATTCCACACACCCTATCGAATATACGAGAAAGCTCTCGACTCAACACATGCAGTATCTAATCACGGCAGAGTTTGCAGCAAAACATAGTTTTTACTATGGTGAAGAGGGAGGACGATCAGTTTCTACGCGAAAGTTTTTGTAAATCGATTTGGATAGTGGTTTTAGTTTTAGGAAGGGATGCCACGCTGAGCCGCAGTACACACTAGGCACCAAAAGAGGGCCCATAGCGATTCCTTCGGAAATAACGTGGAACTAATTAATCTTAGAGGATTAAGACCTAGTTCTTTTTCATTCATTCTCTTAAGATACTGCAAACTACTTGATAGATGGAGTGTTTTACTTAGTTTTGACTTGAAAACGCCATTGTTTAAATTAAAAAAAAAAATAAAAAATATAAAGTCCCTAATAAATTTGACCATCTTGTCATACCCTATCAACCTCATATCTTCCCAATTTTCGTAGAAAAGACTGCCCAAGTGGTTGCACTTTAGGCGGCTCCTTGCAACCGCCTGACATTCACACAAAATGTGGGTAATGTCTTCCTCAGCATATAGGTCAATACAGTACCTACACACATCAGAGTCGGCTATCCCCATCCACATAATATGCTTCCCTAGCAAGCAGTGCCCCGTCAGTATTCCGACGAGTAACCGCAATCTTTCCCTATTCCATGTCAATATTTCCCTAGACTTTAGTCTGTTCAGCCTTGGCCAGAGTGCCCTAGAGATCCTACAGCTCGTCACCTGCTCCCACCTTGAGTTCGCTGCGTCCGTGGCCCGCTCCTTGATAAGCGCTTTGATGCCGCTTAGTGGTGGACTAACCCCCTCCTCCACTATTTCGGCTGACTCCGATCCCAATCTCGCCAGCTCATCGACCAGTTCGTTTCCTGGTACCCAGCATAGTTGTACTCTATTCTGACAGCAAAGTACCTTGAGCACTTCACGAGAGCGTTTTACTAGTTGGGATTTAATAGTCTCCGATTTTAGTGCATTCAAAGCCGCATGGCTGTCAATGTAGAGTGAGATATGCTTACCGCATATCTTCCCCCATCAACATCATGCTAGCTGCCTGGACCACCGCTAAAATTTCGGCTTAGAATACACTGCAGGCATCTGGTAGCTTAAACGACTCCAGTGCACTCAACTGCTCAGAGAAGACTCCAGCGCCAGTGCCGCATTCCATTTTTGACCCGTCCGTATACACGGAGAGTTCTCCCTCGCTCAGTACCATGTTGTTTTCCCAATCCTCTCTGCTTGGGTATATGACCTCGAAGGGTGATTGAAAATCATTCACCGGGATCATATAATCCGTGCATATGTTGGCCGGTCTATGTAGAAAATCACTAAGAATTGAGCTGTGCCCTATGGATCTCTCCCTAAAGAGACCACAGCTCACTAATTTTGCCGCTGTGTTTGACGCAACCTGCTTAATGAAAATATCAAGCGGTAAAAATGCATGCAAACTTCCAGTGCCGCTGATGAAGTTGTGCGCAGGGCTCCTGTGATCATTACACTAGCAGTCCTTTGCACTCCACTCAGTTCCCTTTGGAGATACTTTTTGTCCGTGGCTTTCCACCATACTAGTGCCCCGTGTACAGCTTATGTATCATATTTGGTTTCAAAGCCCAGCTCTTTCCAATGGCCTGTTTACACGCAAAAAGCGCGTTACTAGCCTTTTTTATACGTGCTCCAACATTAATTTATCCAAGATCAGACCTAGATATTTCGCTTTTTTCCGATAATTGTAGTTCGACCCCATTAAGCCTTGGTAGCCTGAACTCCGGAATCCTGTGCTTCCTAGTGAATAAAACCACTTCCGTTTTTGAAGCGTTTACTCCTAAACCACACCTTTTGGCCCATTTTCCAAATGTGTACAAAGTGCCGACTCCAAAATGTCCGTAAGAGTGTCCAAAAATTTTCCCTGAACTAATATGACTATATCATCTACGTAGGCCACCACCTTGATACCTTTCCTTTCGATTTCCATTAGTACCCCATTTACTACAAGGAGCCACAGAAGGGGAGATATGATGCCCCCCAAAGGATTACCCCTCGAGGCTTGCCGTGTTACCTTACCTTGCCCGCTCTCCGAGCTCACGATCCTGGTTTCCAACAAGGTCGTCAGCCAGTCAGCCTATGCCTAAATGGCATAGGCTTTAAATAAGCCTCCTTAATTGCCTCCACTGTCACATTGTTGAAGGCCCCCTCAATATCCAGGAATGCCGCTAGCGTAAATTCCTTACTTCCCAAACCAAACTCTATAGACGCAACTACTTTATGTAAGGCTGTATCCGAATGTACGTTTCAAGCCTCTCCAGTACTTTAAGAACGAAGGATGACAGACTGATAGGCCGAAAATCCTTCGTCGTTGTATGACTGGACCTTCTCGCTTTTGGAATAATTTGGATAGTAAATCATTTTTTTTTCTACTGATTTTAAACCGAATTGTGTTTAACTTGAAATCCCGCCGGACCCCTAGCTCGGAACATTATGTCAAATTTCAAATTCTTAGCTTGAATTGTTTTAAAGTTCTCGTGAAATACGTGTAAAGATGTGTTTTAAGAAATTTTTTTTATGGGAGCTACTCGAAGAAGTTCAAGTATATATTTTGTTCATTAACGAACCTGACGTTTTCCTTGAAATAATTTAGGGAAAATACGACTGCTAAACGATTAATTCAGTTCGAATAGGTTTTGTGAAATGAATGCGAACATTTTTCAGAAGCACTCTCTCGATTTTTTCCATACTCAGTCTGGTAAGTTCCCCAAAATATTGAAGAACTTCTGTGTACAAAATTTCACATTTGTAGTTTGAACCATTCTAAAGCTGAATATTCGTGAACCGCGTTTTAAGTAGTATTGTATGGGAGGTACACGAAGAAGCAAGATATACAGCCTAATAACTTCTGTCAAACGAATGAAGTCTAAATGTCGGCTTAGTAAGACAAAGGGATCTTAAGTTATCGTCCGTTTAAACAGACGGATATTCAGACCGAGCAAGCGGATTAAGTGGGTTTCAATAAATAAATAAAATAATAAGTAACCTTTTTTCGCCCGGAGTTCCGTTCTACGTAGGCTGCTACTTAAGTTTTGAGATAGACAAATAAAAACAAATATTTATAATCAAAAATGGCTTTATTGTTTTTCAAAATATTCTTCATGGAGAACACACTTTCGAATTTTTTCAACATTTTTTTGCACCAATCGACACGAGCTTTTTTTTGAGCGATTGTCAAATTATGCGGTATCCAACGCGAACAAATCTTTTTGACAGCCAAATGTTCATGCAATATTGAATGTATGCGAGTGGAACTAATACCCAGGAATGCCTCAATCTCACGGTATGTCACATGACGATCTTGCAATATCAGTTCACGCACAGCATCGATGTTTTCTGGCACAACTGCCGATTTTGGACGACTTTCACGAAATTCGTCCTGTAGCGAAGTGCGACCACGAAACACGGTGGCTCGAGATGGTGCGTCATCACAAAAAGTCGAAGCGAGTTGATCGGCACACTGCTGTTGGTTTAATCCACGCCGAAAGTCATAGAAAATCATCGCACGAAAATTTTCACGATTTATTTCCATTTTTCGATCAAGATGAATATTTCAAGTATCTGTAAACAACACAAATAGCACTCGTATGACAACACGTTCTGAATACGTTCATTACTAAAAATGTCAAACTTTACGACGACAAAGTCAGATTTGACGTATTCACATCAGTGTTGCCATATCTCAAAACTTAAGTAGCAACCTACGTATGCATTACAAACTTTTGGGCTGGATTAAACTTTCATCTTGAATATTACCTACAATCCTGTTGGGTCATTATTTTAAAAACTGTTATTGTATTTAATTTCCCCGATATTTACCCGTTTTTCGGCATTAATTATTAACCAACAATTAACCATTATACGTTTCCCGTATTTACAAAATTCATATTTTTCTACGAAATGTTCCCTATTGCAGTCAAACAAGTGTTTGGAAAACCGTGTGCAATCTCGAGAAATTTTCCAGTTTGAATTTTCGTTGTTCTAACGATCGATTTCTTAAGCTTATTCTTGCGATGATCTCATTTCGCGGGTCACTGGCAACAAATCCTTGAACTCAATCATAGAAACAAATTTTCTGTTTTGTTTTCCTTACATGGAAGTCAATAACATGTCAAACGATCGTCACTATTTCCTTTTACCTCTTACCTGTTAAATTGTCTTCTCATTACAATTAATCTCAGAATTATCATTAATCGACTTACAGATGAAGAAAAAAAGACCCAACGAATTAGATATAAGACGAAAATAGTGACGAAGAAAAAACGTTATGTAGGTACCGTCCGCGTCTATTACCGAAGAGTGACAGAGCGCAGAGCTGGCATCGCCGAAAAAACCATTACTCAGCGGAATAAGAGTTGAAGAAGAGTGTTGGGATTTGAAATCTGACGGCTGGTGCCAGTCGAGGTTCTTCTAACTTGGTTCGGTCGATTGTTTTTTTTTTCTCAGCTCGTTCCTTCTAAGCGTAAACCGAACAAAGGCCATAATCCGTCACGGTATTCTTAGACGGACCGATCGGACAATCAACCATGAAGGCGGCGTCAAAAACGTTTTTAATATCCGTGATATAGCGACGCATTAACGATTTATAGGGTGTCTGAGTGGCGTACCTATATGTGAATTTTTGTACTATTTTCCCCGAGACCTAGAATATTCAAAATCAAACGATTTTTTTCGCCACCAGCTCGATCGGCTTGGCTAGTTTTGAGGAATTTTTTCACGGATCTTTGCAGGGTCCAGTATTCGAAAATATTTTTCTTCAAAAAAAAAACAACATAATTTTTTTGATTGGTGATGTATGCCATCACGATGTAATTTTGATGCCTTCTGTTTCATGGGAACGCGATCTTCTTGTCCGCAAGACTAAAACAAAAAGACGGTTGGGATGAATATGTGCCAACGGCACGAATATAACGAGAGACGGATAATGTCTGCAAGGTGGTATGCAATTGGGCGTACCATTAAGCACTGTTAATTTTATAATTTTCCTCCTTTTAACTGTCATTCAGTTTCCTCATCACGGCACAATCGTACCTGACGCACCGACTGTTAATTTTGTGGTTTCGAAAAGTCATCGCGATAAACTGGTACATGACCGCAAACCAAACAACAAAATTATTAAAAAAAAAAAATTAATGGTTCATTTAATACTTGGTTGGCTTTCATGTGTTATTCCTTGTGCGATTTGTACAATGTCATCTGTTTGTCAGACGATCAGAAGCGTCTTCTTCTTGCATACGGGACTAACTGCCATAGGTTGTCGCAACAATTTAATTGACGAAGGTAATGAGAAGTGGGAAGGTACGGCTCTTTCATTGGCCAGAACTGGAGTGATGCAATTTGCCTACTCTTAATTCAAGAAGAGTTGTTTTTGCCAACAATTGCATTGTGAAGGCAAATGTATTGTCCAATGTGTGGCAAGATTGAGTAATCGATGAGAAACTGAGACTTAGATGGCGCAGATTAATCAGAAGGAAAATGGTGTATAAGTTGAACTTAAGGTATGTCCGGTTTGACCGTTCATTCACTGTCTCTCAGGTCGAAATCGAAGGAAGATGTGTCCAGAAAACATGTGTAATAAAAAAATTCAATCAATAAATATTCTTATAAATGAAAATGTAGCAGATTGGGCCGGAATTTGTCCAGGTCATTGAGCTGAGAAAGTGTACCCAAATGGAGACTTCTTTTCCAACTTTTTGAGTTGGAAAGGAATTGCCCATTTTGCATTAAATCAATTATTATTAAAAAAAAAAACCATTCTGTGGAGTATCTAAAGGATTGATTCAGAAAAGTATTTTAAAGTGGGTTAATCTTCAGGTGGAATACAATTGAAACTCACTCTCAGGTCTTAGACAGACAGAATTGCTTTCTCTAAACAGGTATAAATAATGCAAGGGGTATACTTTTTATATCACAGAACATTGTTTTTTTTATCCTAAAATCATCAATAAGGTTAACACACATCACATCTGAAACCGCTGTAAACATTCTCTGCGATTGTGACGCAGTAGAGAGATCAAAGTGGCAGATTATCCGTGGCTATTCACCTCTAAGAGAGAGATCTGGCCGAAGCTGGGTCTGAAACGCTCTATTTTGCTCAAAAGGGCGAGTATCAGCACACCGGTCTGTATCCTGAACGGACTCTGTCTTATAGGCCAGCATTCTGAAAGACTCGGTCTCTTCTCAAACAACTTCTCCTAGAGCTGCCTGGATGAGTAGGAGACAGTCCTTCATCTCCTCTGTGCCTGTCCAGCTCTATCCGCTAGGAGGAAAGCTCATCTAGAAGCTTTACTTTTCCAACAGTCTCAGTGAGCTTGCCGCAATGGAGGTTGCGAGAATCCAATGCTTTATTATAAGCTCTAAATGGTTTAGCGAGTAGGACCAAATTCAATGATCCTGTGGTATGTACGAGTACCATATCATATTTCAAAAAAGCAAATTTTTTCGATTTTCGCAAGTCATAACTCAAACAAAAGGGGAGCTCAACAGCTTCTCAAAAATCCAAACAAAATTAAAATCGGATCAAAAATAGGGGAATTATGGTGGCCAAAAATGTCGAAAAAAAATTCAAAATTTGCGACTCTGTTTTTGCCTCTCCTGGCCGCAAATTTAAGCATTTTTTTAATCAGTTTGCGGATTTGAAAAGATGGCGCCAGCACCTTTAATTTAAGGGGTCATCTATTGAAATCGGAAAATTTTTAAAAAATGGCCGTTAAATTTTCCAAGGAGTAAGTACCATGGCACTTTTTAAAAAAAACAAGTGACATCTCAAACAAAAAAGGAGCTCAGCTGCTTCTCAAAAATCCATACAAAATTAAAATCGGATCAAAAATCTGCCAACAGTCTGGGCGCAACTTTATTATTTTTTGGTAGAAGTCCGGAACGCGTTTAATTCTGAGGCGCGGTGTAGGTTACTATGTGGCTGAAAACCTAAAAAAAAGTTCGAGAAGCGGTTAGAATGGAGTCGCGCTAGAATACATAAGCCGCTGCCACATATAAGATATGAATTACATAATTGGTATAGTATAATACCAGTTGTTACGTGATTAGGATGTTTTTCGTGATTTGGTTTTGGGCCATTACATGAAATTGGAAATACATTTGTAGGCGATTATATAAAAAGTCTGTGGAGTGAAAACCAATCTGATAGCTCATCAATCCTAAGAAATATGTCGAAAGCCTTACGTCCTATTGGAGTTGAATATCTAAAAATAATGAAATCAACTTTTTGACGATTATGTAGGAAGCTTTAGGAAGTAAAAATTAATTCGATATCTCATTAGAACTTAGAAATATGTAGGAATTTGTGAAAACATATCCAACCCCTTGCACCCACTTTGGGGTTGAATATCCAAAAATCCTGAAATGAGTTCTTAGATATATATAAAGAAAGCCCGAGGAAGTGAAAACCAATCCGATGTCTTATCACTCCTAAGAGATATGACGAAATTCGTGAAAACGTGATCAACCCGTTTATACCCTCTTAGGGGTTGAAAAAGGAAAAAACTTGAAAAGAAGTTTTAAGTGATTATTAAACAAGATCGTGGAAGTAAAAAATTATTCGATATCTTATCAGACCTGAGGGATACGGCTGAATTCGCGAAAATGTATACAACCCCTTTACCAGGGACGTCATTTGTGGGGGGCAGGGGGTGCATTTGCTTCCCCCCCTGAATTATGTATTTTTATAGATTATATATAACATATGTATATTTATAAATAAAAATATATATAAACTTAACATCTTGCCCTCCCTAGAAAAAACTGAAATGACGTCCCTGCCCTTTACATACCCTAAGGGTCGAATTTCAAACAATCCTGAAAATACTTTCTAGGTATTTATATTAAGAATCCGTAGAATAAAAATGAATTCAATATTTAAAAAGACCTGAAAGATATGACGAAAGTCGTGAAAATGTATGCATTCCATTTTCACTGATAATTTTTTTGCCCCCTTCCGAACGCAAATGGATATTAGAATTTTTTTTAATCAGCATTACTTTTCTGGTTGATTTACATATACATACTGAGTTTCAACTTTGTAGTATAATCCGTTCTATAGTTAGGAAAAACATCACCCACTCCCGTACCATACTACCCCAATAACAAATTATATTTTTCCAACATGCTACTACTATAGTTCTAGCTAAATACCAAGTTTAAGCTTTTGATTATTATAGGTTCTTGAGATATAAGAATCGGAACTATTTCCTTTTCACCCTCCCCACCCACACCCTCTACACCCTATCCACCAAAATTTTTTTTTCTGCTAGGCGTCTATTAGGTCTACTTCTGGTAATTCTAAGCATCTATCTTACACTGTTCTTGAGATATGAGACGGGATTTGCGTACGGCGGACGGCGTTCGGCGGAGCCGTATAGACGACGAGAACAATTTTTTTGCTTTTTTGGTGTCTATTAGTGATGAAACGTAGAAAAAAAAAATTTTCAGGGTAGCAAATTTTTTTTTTAAAAATCGATAACAAAGAATAGTGGCCAAAAATGTCGAAAAAATTTGCGACTCTCCGTTTGCCTCTCCTGTCCGCAAATTTAAGAATTTTTTAAATCTGTTTGCGGATTTGAAAAGGAGGCGCCAGCACCTTTAATTTAAGGAGTCACTTTCAAAATCGGAGAATTTTGATAAAATTGGCCTAAAATTTGCCAAGGAGACCATGACATTTTTCAAAAAAGTATATTTTTTGATTTTCTCAAGTTACACCTCAAAAAAAACGGGAGCTCAACACCTTCTCAAAAATCCAAACGAAATTAAAATCGGATCAAACATAGGGGAATAGTAGCCAAAAATGTCGAGAAAAAAAATCAGTATTTGCGAATTTTCTTTTACGTTTCCTGGCCGCAAGTTTAAGAATTTTTTAATCTGTTTACGGATTTGAAATGGCTGCTCCAGCACCTTTAATTTAAGGGGTCACTTGTCAAAATAGGAGGATTTAAAAAAAAAAAAATTGGTCTAAAATTTGCCATGGCATTTTTCAAAAAAGTAAATTTTTTTGATTTTCGCAAGTGGCACTTCAAAAAAAGGGGGAGGTCAAAAGTTTCCCATAAATCCAAACAGAATTGAAATCGGAACAAAACTATATAATAGTCGCCAAAAACGTCGAAAATAAATTCAAAATTTTGCGACTCTTTTTTTGCCTCTCCTGGCCACAAATTTAAGAATTTTTTGAAATATGTTTGCGGATTTTTCTGGTCATCACAACACCTTAAATTAAAAAGGCATATTTCTTTTATCTCAAAATACAACATAAATTAGGGTCGAGTATTTCATCTGGAGTTTTGAATGCTGTGCACCGATACTTCGGTATGTTTTTTTTAAAGTAAGGACCATATCTGTATAACATATGGAAGTAATTAATCGAAGTCATGTTTAAAGCCAAAGAAGGTTATGACAGCAACTTGATGTTCAGCTGTAAATTCACTTTCCTAATTGTAATTCATTTAATACAAACGAAATTTATTTCTAGTTTGTCCCAATCAACGTTTCAATCTCAATGCGGAAAATTTCGTTGCCGCTCCTTTCTTTGGTGCTGAATTAAAATTCCCTACGACGAAGTTCGAACGAATCTATAGAATCTTGGACAACACCACCGACAATTTGAGTCGCTTTATTTATGAAAGGTTTGTTTCTATTCTTACATCGACTCGATGCAACAATGTTGTCGCCATCGTTTGCCATTTGTACGCTCGAGTTTCATAAAATGTAAAAATATTAAAACTGCCACGTAAAGAGCAATCAACGAATGCAATATATGGCGGAGCGGTACGCCAACTTTGTCTACCCGATAAATGAGAAAAGTTTCGTAACCTGAAGATGAAACTTCTCAACGAAAATGGATTAAGGCTTAAGGGAGATTCATTCGTTCTTATGCTTAATGCAAAAATGTCGGCTATGTTTGTACATTGTATTCGATGTCTGCATATGATTACATACGGAAATAAATTCACTTTTCAGTTCGTTTCAGCTTGTCCCACATTATGTCCATATGTTACCATTCATCGGATCGTAATTATTATTTTCCATCGTGGCCATAACACCGCCAAATCATGTTGGCCGAGTGAAAGAGCCCTAATTGCTTATTTTGACCGAACATGACTTATTTTCGCTTCCATACTGTGAGTGCAATTTTTCATTCTTTTGCTTTCCGCTCCTCGCGAAAATTGACGATTTATGGAGCAGTTAGGCTTTAGCGACTTTTAACAAGGAAGTACGAAGAAAAAATATTGAAGTTATTATAAAATTCAAGGGGATTTTCCGCGCCCGCCAACGGAAAAGTTGTATTGACACAATTTTATGGAAATGATACGGCGCCCGTATGGTCGATTTAAGCAGATAACGCCACAGTTTGCATAGCTGTTTGGGTTGCATTTATGGTCAATGGCACCTCTAGGTGCTACCGACAAGAAACCAGTTTATCCACATCTTACCTTTAATCAATTCATGAAAACTATGAATTGTTCGGCATTAATCTCTGGCTTTTCTCAATTTATAGTTAACTTCGATTTCCGCTCCGAATTTATCAAAAGAGTTTCGATGTCCGTACCCTGGAATTAAAGGAACCCTTCTGGCTATAAACGCATCCATACCAAGGAGAACGCCATGAACTAGGTATGAGTATTAGCGGAAAAGCCATTTCCATAGGTGATATTTGTATTTATCAATTAATGAATTCATTTATAGCCCGGTTGCTCACACGAAGTTAATCGCAACTCTAGCCGCTGGCTTAGCATTTTCTTTATCATCTTCGTCTTAGCTAATCTTCCGTAAGCCGTGAGTATGTTTAATTAATGAAAAATGAACGAAAGAAAAATGATGTTAGGAAATCGAAATGATTTTTATCTATCAATCACAAGAGTGTGAAGCTGACTATAATGTAATTTATATGCTCTATCTTGGGAGAAAGAACATCATCTAAACGTTCACCATTAATTTCGATTTGGCTTAAATATTTTTTTTCCTTCCACCAGCTCGCTTTTCTTTCACGGGTATGAAACAAATTTGGTTGGTTTATTTTTTTTTCCGTTTTTTTTTCTCACAAAAGGTGATTGCTATCAGTCTAAATCGAATTGGTAAATTAAAATTATGTAATTGCAGAAACAGCTTAGTGTGTTGCTTGTCCTGTTTGCTAAGAAATTTTAAAGTGCAGAAATGAAAAGGTTGAAAGTGTTTCGAATACAATCAGTCATACGATTAGGCGACTTTACAAGTTTCTGGCCTAAATCTTTTTATTGGTATTTTAACGAGTTTTATAAATGAATTACTTCCGTGTGGCGGTTATTTAAAAAAAAAATAATATTTATCTTTTGTTACGCTTCGGTTTTTTTTTCATTGTAAGGGTTAAATGATGGAAAGGCGAACATATTCCATTGATCATTAAGAAAATATTTG
The DNA here is from genome assembly GCA_951812415.1 of Beris morrisii. NCBI lineage: Eukaryota > Metazoa > Arthropoda > Insecta > Diptera > Stratiomyidae > Beris > Beris morrisii. The sequence goes on from OX638311.1 coordinate 27,535,733, forward strand.
ATGTTAATTTGGTGGAAATAATGGTGATGGACAGAGTGTTTTGATTGCTAACGAGGAGGTTGTTAAGTTTTTAATGAAAATTTTTTTGATGAGGCAGTCACAATGATGGACTGTCGAAGAAAAATTTGTTTGGTTTTTTCAAAGAATTTCTCATAAGATTGTACAACTTTCTTTCGATCATAGAAATAATACAATTTGTGTGACTTATTACCGAATTGATTTCGCAATTAGATAGCAGTCTACTGTTGATAGACATGAAGAATACTATGTACCGCTCCAATTAAAAACATTAAAATTTTAACTAATTTAGTTAAAACATTTTTTGAAAAGCTTCCATAGAGAATTGCGCACTTATCTTCCAGATACTTTATCTGAAAAATTATACAGCAAGGACATCGAAAGTTCATTAGTAAATCAATTCATCTTCGGCTCCTGTGTGATCTCCGATGGGACATAGGGTGGGATAAATTTTTTATTACACTATTTCATCAATAAATTGTGTAATTATTGAAAATATTCAAAAAGATAACAAAAATTGGAATTTGTATCCATGACTAAGGTTGCCGGATTGGGCTATTTCCCGCGATTTGGGCTATTTAAATACTCAATTCGCGGGTACAAATTTCAAAAAGCTACTTATAGCTTTTTTGGCTATTCGACCAACGCTATTTTGCTGGTTTACGACAGAGCCGATATAAGGAAAAAATAAAAATATAACAATTAAAAAACTGAATTTTAGTCGTCTCTTGGGTTAAATCTGCTAGTGTTACCGGCTCAAATACAACGCATTTATCACAAATCCTCTTGTCACTTAATTGTCTGTTCTCGGTTCTCTCTAATGAAAACTAATTGTTCACACGATATCTATATGGTATTTGCAAACTAAAATTAATTTATAATCGGTTATTCATTTGTAGACTTTCCACAAAAGAACCACTTTCTTTCAAGTTATGGACATCCATAGAAATATACCATACCATATATATACCATAATAGATTTACCAATATTAATGTCTGTCGTAGAGTTCCTTTTTTTTCATAATTTATTAATTATTTATTTTATTTATTTATTGCTTATGGTAGCATCATGATTGATACCACCCAAGTTTTAAGGCCACACCGGGTAGTTACTATTAATTATTATTTTTGCTGGATTGGTCGGTTACAGACACGTGTTGCAAAAATTAAAGGTATTGTTATAACGTTATTGTTACATGTGTACCGTGCGCGTAGAGTGAAACTTCGTAAGGCTATCACAATAACACGATCATCAAATTCCATGAATTCTATAACCATAAACACGTAATTTTCATTCAGAAATAAAATTTTGATTGGTAAATTCCAGGAAGTAATCAAAAAATTTCGCGAAATTTAAAATTTAGCCCTACGAAGATTCACGCTACGCGCCTGATGTGTACTCTGGCAACCCGAATAACTCACTTATTATTGATTTTAAAGCTACCAGACAAAAGCAACAACCTTACATTGTCGTAGAGACCTCTATATACTTCTCGCATGTTCTATACACTTCTCTCATGTAATTCTTACGCATTCCACAAAAACAACCGAATATGTTGGAAATCTCTCGACTCAACATATGCAGTATATAAGCGCCGCAGGGCAGAGGGATAAGTTTTTCTACTCCGAGTGTGGAACGACGATCAGTTCTACGCGAAAGTGTATTTTTTAAGATATTTTCATCAATAACAGCGATCAAGTAGTAAATGAAATTGAATTGTGTCTTACTTGAAATCCCGGCGAACCCCTAGCTCGCAACATTAAGCTGAACCGATTGTATGCAAAACTGTATGACGCTAATCAAGAGGCGGCTTGCTCTTCTTTAGATTCAGGACCTCTGATCGCTAAGGCGACGATGATTATGAGGTGCTCACATTATTAAATATTGATGTGCATTTTGTAACATAAACTAATATGCATTATTATTCATTAAAGCAAAAAGCCAGATTTTATTTTTGTCTGATGTAGGATAATTTACGAAAGAGTTTTGATTCCATAGAATTATGAAAATTACAAATTATAATTTTGCCTTTAATTTGCACCTAATATTTTATTAAAATAGCGATAATTACGAATTTATGTATTCACAGAATATTTACATTACAAGTTTCTTATGAATTGTAGAGCAAAGTTTGTCGTTGAAATCGCATCTGCGTTCAACACATTTAAGTAGTTCTGATAAATTGCAAAGTTGAGCGCGGTATTTGGGCTACAAGTCTTCGTGCGGATTTTGAACTATTTTATAAGCTCACTCGGCGGGTTCTGCTGCCAACTATCTGGCAACCATGTCCATAGCACTCCTGATATAAGTAGTAGTTAAAAACTTACCACTATTTTCAGGTACGGGTAAAGTAAAGGTGTGAGTGAAGGATTTCAGGATTTTCAGGATTTCTTGATGTAAGCAGTAGCAGAACTGCATCTGTTCTAAATGGTAATATTTTTATTTCAATGAAACAATTTAATTGTTCTAGCAAATCAGTTATGATGCCATCAAAATTAAATAATGTGCACGCTACGCTCAAATTTTGAAATTGGTATTATAAAAATCCGTAGAGAAGTTTCTGAATTTTAAATGTTTCCTGATCACTAAATAACTTGTCTCATTTTTCAAAATATCTACAAAACGGACTGCAATATTTCCGGATATTATAAAAACGCAGTTACGTAATATCTCAGTTACAAAGTGGCATTACCATTCTATTCAAGCATCGTTAATGTAATGTTTGAAAACCAAGTGGATTTTGTAACCAATTTTGAAAATACTCGTATGTTGTCTTATCATGAATTCAACTTTGACTTTCAGTACTTCCTACAAGGATTTTCTCGTACGGATAGTTTGTTCAACACTTTACACAGAATATTTTTTTTTTTTTATTGATTTTTATGTGTGAAACGTGAAAACACAAAATTTCGGGCAGGAAAATATTTTCAAAATTTTTGTTTAAAAATAATAAAAATGAATCGAAATATTTTTCCACCTTCAATATCCTAACACCTAATAAATTTTCTAACAGGGGTCTATTGGGCCCACCTTCTGTATGAGTTTTAAGATACACGGGATTTCCAACTATAATTCTAATCCTTTGCCTTCATGACCCACCCCCCTCATCAAAAAAATTATGCTCAACGTATTCCAGTTGCATTCTGCAGGCCATGGCCCGATTTGGGCTGTCGCGCCATTGATGATGATGATGATTCCAGTTGCATACATTCATACACAAACCAAATTGTATCTTTCATTCCTTCGTAATGGTTTCACGAAATATCGTAATCCAGAGTTTTTCACTGCCCGCCTCCCATGAAATGTTTTTCCAAAATTCTTCCCTAAATATGCTTATAAGCAATCACCAAGTTTCAACTTTCACCCAACACCCCAAAGTATGGAAATAAAAACCAAGAGAATTGAGTGCACACCAGCATACCCATATAACATGCAAGCGAGTAAAAGAATACATCAGTATTTCTCAAATGCTTTTCGCTATAGGTTAAATTTGTTAGCTCAGAGAATCTCCAAGACCCGGACTGATATCTCGCACTGGGCAAATTTCGCTAGTAGAATGCCTTAAATAAATTAGAAATGGCTACATCAAAAATAAGATTTAAATCAAATAGAAAGCCAATGTCCGTCATTTTGATAAATAATTTGTCTGCTTCTAGTTTAAGCAATTTTAAGGGGTTGATTGTTTAGTTCAGTTCATGGAAATTGGTATATGAAGGGGGGAATCTATTTAGAACACCTTCTGAGATACAGGGTTTTTGAGAAAAATGCCTCTAGTGATTGAGTCATGCAAAAGTATTGGATCGTAACTCCAAAATTATTATACCTTGAGTAACGATACAAACTTATCTAGTAATCTTATTCTGGACCAAATTTTATAAAAGAAACTGTTTAAATTTTAACATTGCGTTATGACTCCATAAAAGGTAGCCATATAAAACCATATTCGATCAAGTTCTGAATTAGAAGCGAAGAACCGAGAGGGAACTTTAAGAAAAACTCCTGAAGACAAGCAAACGTTGAAGACATGATAGGGGAGTAATGTTGCTGACCGATACCTTCATCGGGGATCACACCAGGAGCTAACGATGTATCGCTTTTATACAGCAAATTTCCACTAACCGTTTTGAGTTAAACTTAAAATTAACAGAACTATGTCCACATTTTCCTGTCTATCTTACAGTCTGGTAGATTTGTCACTACATTACATGTCCATATAACAAGACAAGTTTTTTCTACACCTACAACTTACAGCCATAAGTAATTGAAATCTGCATTCCAATACTTCACTTAGGATAGGTATCCACAGATAATTTAAGACTGTCTGAACAGCATTCCTAACTATTTTGCCATTTGGATTTTCTGCATTTTTCATCTGTGTAACTTTTGTACGAACATACCGCAGTCCCTCCTTATATGCGATCAAACTATGAAGACGCGGTCACATCATATTTGCTTCCTCTCCTCTATAATTTCCGAAAAGGAAAATTCGTTTCAAGAAGAGTTTTCAATTTCATCGGAACTTTTCCTCATGTGAGCTAATTTACGAGTAATCTCTTTGTTGCAGCGAAACCATAGAAAGTTAGTTGCCTTGCTATAGGTAAGTCGATATCGGAAGGTGGTTAGTGTAGGTACCAACATATAGCTGAAAAGCAAGAAAATTCAATAGTCAATTGTACTATTTATGCCATTCATATGGCAGGCTTGGCGGTTAGTATGCTGCCGTTGCTGCTGATCTAACATAATGAAAAAGACTTTGGCTAGGTCTTGCGATTTTCTCTATTTTCAATTATGTAGCCGTGCTGAAAATTCAAGAAACCAACAACATCGACCAGCGGTAGCATCGAATTGCTGCAGCGTTTCTAGAGCTGTTGTTGTTTAACTAGTCAACATTGTTGATGGAAATTGACTCTGGTTTCATGTTTCCTTTTTCTTTTTAACACGATGAGCTAATAAGAAATTTGATAGTTTATCTTATAATGTAGGTCATCTCGTCGAAGAACAATTGGTTTGGCTAAGGCATGCCTAGTTGAGCGCTTGTTTCGAATTGATCACGACTTTGTGTATTGCTCTGGCTGATGTTGTAAAAAGCTTCCTTTCAGTCCAACTATGGAATGATTTCTTAACTATTTTCGTCTTAAATTACCGAAATGGCATTTTCTTAGTTCCGGGGACACTAAAATTCTTCCACTAAATACAGAAATTGTTCTCTTCCCTCGAATGTACCGTATAGAGGAAATTATGATCTTCATTAACATAATTGAACATTAGAATCAATAATGCCGAACTTTCTGATCTAGCTGTACATAAAAGAATAATTTTCCAAAAGCCACACCTTTTCAATAATTTTCTTCTTCGAAATATCGATAGTCGCTGTATCGTGGCATTACAAAAGATGACAACGAAGATTAAGCTGTATCGTCTGTCGGTTCCATTAACTCTAGCCTAATCTTAGATCTTTCTGCTGATCAAATTATTTTGTCGGAATAACTGCAGTGAAAATAATTGAGCCTATGCCCGGCTGTAGCATGAAGCTTGAGATTCGTTAGTGTGGAGGAAGCAATTTATTCAGATTTTCGTCGTTCTTTTCGTAGTCGACCCTGTCCAAGCGGCCAGAATTTATTGGATTGAGCCGGAAGACGACACCTTCATGTCCCGACAGAACTCTATTTTTCACCTGTACTTTTTTTTTTAAAAAAAAAAAACTAGGCTTTAAAATTTTGAATTCTAAATGCCCGATAGGGCAATGGTCTGCATCTCAGATATTTCCGATAGATCTTAGATGGGTTTTTGAACTCTTCCGTCCGATGGTCACGGTTTACGATCGTTTATTACATTTCCGAAAATTTTTTGATTGCCTAAAATTAACATGTAAATAGGAAATAAATTTTCCTCGTTTCATGTGACTTTTCGGACATGTTGTGTGATGCGGATCAAGAGAAAAATAAAAGCCATATAAAATTTGGAGATATCACGACCTCACAGAATCTGAAAACAATTCGAACAATTTCGAATCGAAAACGGACGAAAGATAATATTTTTCGGATCGATTCTCTTTTGGTTATTGAATACTGAAAATAAATCAGGCTTTCTTTATTTTTATCGCGATGGAAAAATACGAGTAAACCGGATTTTATAGATGTAATCGAATTTGAATTTTATTACAAAGTTCTAGGAATTTTATTGTTCTATTTTCTTACGGTTTAGTTTTTATTCTTGACTGAAACGTGCCTACAGTTGCATAAAACTGGTAGCACACAGCGGGGAACTGGTTCCGAATTATAACGTATACAACATACGAGTACGTTTCCTACCTACGTCCTGCATTTATATGATTTTATTAGTTAAAAGAAAATTTCGATTAATTATGAAGACATTACGATCGTTTGATCGTATAACTTAAAAAGCGGGATTTCGTTCAAATTCCATAAAATTGAAAAGGTTGTTGTTGAAAGTGGAATTTCAAAGAAATGAAACTGAACTTAAAAGTTTTAGTTTTGAACTTATCTGTAGCAACAAAGTTTCGAAGACAGCCTCCCGTAATCCCCGACTTGAACAGGCGCTAGTCGATCAAAGCAAGTAGTAAGCCTTTGATAGTATGACAAAGCGAATGGCCTAGCTTCGCTAAGACACTAGTACGAGTTGCAAAACTTAATATAGGACAGGACTGAGACATGAAGCGTATTTAAAAAAGAAAGTTTTGTGGTGTTCTTCTATCTCAGCAACGGTTTATGTAGGTTGAAAGTTGATACGTACCTGTCAATAAACTAGGAAAGTAATTTTAGTAAAACGCAATTTTTGAATTGTATTGACATACGGAGATGGAGTCGGTGAATAGAAGGTGCCTATATTTTCACGAATTTTGCCATATCTCTTAGGTCAGATGAGAGAACGAGCTGTTTTACTACTATAGGCTCTTTATGTAAAATAAAATAAAATAAAATAAAATAAAATAAAATAAAATAAAACGTTTAAAAAAGATTTATATATTCATTTTCTAACGGAGTGTCAGGGGGTTGTATATGTTTTCACGAATTCCGCCATATCGCTTATGAGATATCGAACTGATTTTTAGAGAAATTAAAAAAAAAATTTATATTCAACTCTAAGATCTGATGAGATCTCGAATTAGTTTTTCCTTAAGTAGCTGCAAAGAAATTACCTTAAAATTTCTATTGTGGTTCAAGTGGGTAGTCCTGTATTGAGGATGAACTTTTTGCTGCAGGTTTTGCAAAGTCGGACTAGCGATAAGGGTAAAATTTGATAAATCTATCTCTGGAACAACTAAAGGTGGAAATCTAAACTCTATACGTATATAGCGATATGCTAGGAAAGGGTTCAACAAATAAATTTGTTGGCGGAAGTAGATACATAAAGGGTTGAGGAAGTAATACAAAATTATGGAAAGGTTTCACAAAATTGCAATCAAATTCCAGCTGAACTTCTGAAAGCCGGCGAAACCTGCATAGCACATCTCCTACACAGATTGATCTCGGATATATGGACGCAAGAAGCACTTCCTGTCGATTGGTGCAGGAGTATCATATATCCAATTTATAAAAAAGGCGAAAAACTCTGCTGGGAAAACTACCGAGGAATATCCCTGTTGTGTACGTCTTATAAGATGTTGGCGAAAATTCTAGAAAAAAGAATTAAGCCCTTTGCTGACAAAGTAATTGGTGAATACCAGGGTGGATTTAGAGCTGGACGATCGACCACGGACCAAATATTCTCAGTTAGACAGGTGCTTGAAAAGTGCTGGGAATTTAACATTGATGTGCACCAGATATTTGTGGACTTCAAAGAGGCATACGACAGTATCGACAGGCGTGTACTGTATAAAATAATTATGGATTTTGGAGCTCACCGAAACTGGTTCGGCTTACAAGAATGACAATGACCGATTCTCTGTCACAAGTCAGAGCGGAAAATGATCTGACTTCCAGCTTCAGAACTGACAACGGGCTTAAACAAGGTGATGGCCTGGCCACGAATGCTTCTTAATTTGACACTCGAATATATTGTTCGGAAACTTTCCGTTGACACCAAGGGAACACTATGCTTAAAATCCATACAACTAGTAGCATATGCCGACGACATAAATATACTTGCAAGATCCCTGGAGAGTGCCAAAGGAATATTTGTAAACCTTGACTTGGTAGCAAGGGAAGGTTGACTACGTATTAACGAAAACAAAACCAAAATCAGGCCACAAACTAGGAAAATATTACAGTAGGAGACTTTTAAATAGAAAACGTAGACAACTTTGTATATCTCGGGGCAAATATATCGAAGGATGAAAGCCAACCCATCGAAATTAAAAGAAGAATAATGGTGGCAAATAAGTCGTATTATTCGGTACTCACAATAATTAAAAACAAAAATGTTCATAGGAAAACAAAGCTTAAACTATACAAAACAATTATAAGACCTGTGCTATGCTATGGCAGCGAAACGTGGACATTGACTCAGGCGTCCGAAAAATTAGTTAACGCCTTTGAAAGAAAAATCCTCAAAAGAATCCTCGGACCTGTGAGGGAAGACTCGATCTGGAGAATACGATACAATAGAGAATTGTATGCCATCTTTGATAATCCAGAAGTATCGGTCTTCATAAAATTCAAAAAACTACTATGGGCTGGTCATGTGGAGCGGATGGATGACGGAAGAATCCACAAACGCACACTAAAGGGAAAAGTTAATGGACAAAGACCAGTTGGAGAACCACGATAGCGCTGGAAGGACTCTATTGACGCAGACAGCAAACCACTGCTAAGATTCACAAACTGGAGGACGCGGTCACAGAACCGAGAAGGCTGTAGGCGGCACATTCAGGAGGGCAAGGTCCGATTTGGACTGTAGCGCCATCATAAGTAAGTTCACAAAATTACACTTTCTGAAAATTATATATTCCGAATCGTTCAAACTCGAACATTAAAATTTTTAACACTTACGAACAGATATTTTTGGTGAAAAGTAAAATTAATTTTTTAAGAGGGTTGGGATCAAGTTGGGGCGGCAAAAAACTGTACCTTCCCATATCTCAGGAACCGCTTCTGATAGAGATATCAAATTGGGAACATATGTAACTAAGAATGTGGTAGAAAGTTAATTCATATCCCAAGGACTCCTAATATATCGGCCTAGTGCGCGCGGTGGATTAGAGCTGCGCCCCTTCCTAAAACAAAACTGAACCATCGGCTTGAAATTTGTACGGGTGTGCCGGTAGCACTCGTTTCGGGTGAACTATTTTTTCTATATATGGTTTTTGAAGGAGAAGGCCCGGGTAGGGGGGGGGGGGGTGTGCGCTTCAATGCAAAGCTTTTGACTTCTATATCTCAAAAACGGATGATGTTACGAATTTAAAATTTGGTACGTAAATATTAGTATTATTACATGATAACAGCCATCCCAACCCGTCTAGAATGGGAAAGGGATTCGGTACGGATGGAGGAGTCCGTCCACATATATACGGACGGCTCCAAAACTGAAGACGGGGTAGGTGGAGGTGTTTTCTCTGACTTGCTCAACATTAGCAGCCCCTTCCGTCTCCCGGACTATTGTAGTGTCTATCACGCGAGGCGATCAAGGAGGGCTTGTCCTGGCTGAGGTGTAATGTAATATCTACTAGGGATATTAGCATCTTCACAGACAGCGAAGCGACAATTAAATCCTTGGGATCAACCTCTACAACATCAAAGGTCGCCGTAGAATGTCGATCATATCTTAAGGAGCAGAACAGTTCAATATTCTTCTGTGCTGGGTACCTGGCTGGACACAGGGATATTCCAGGGAACTGTATGGCTGACGAACTCGCTCGGCGAGGTACTACCCTTCAGATTATGCCGAACTATGGGAATCAGAGTGTGCCTCTCTCTACATGTAAACTGCTACTGGGATTGGACTCAAAGCTGGATCAAAATGCTCTAGAAGGCTGACTTTGCTCAAAAGGGCCAATATCTGCACCACACTCAGTATTCTGACCGGACACTGTCTTATAGGTCGGCATGCTAAACGACTTGGCCTCTTTTTGAACGACTTCTGTAGAAGCTGCCTAGATAAGGAGGAAACAGACCTTCATCTTCTCTGTACTTGTCCAGCTCTATCCGCTAGAAGGAAAGCTCACCTTGGAGTTTTCTTCTTCAACAGTCTTAGTGACTTTTCCGCAACGGAGATCACGAGAATCCAACTTTTCCATGCAAGCTCTAAATGGTTTAACGAGTAGGACCGGATTCAATGATCCTGTGGTAACACAACGGACCTTTTTAGGTCTAAGTGTGTCCGTGTTCTCACGGGCAGCTACGCGTACCTACCTACCTACCTACATGATACCGTGGCAATCCGCCAAACTCAATCAGTTTCCCGTGAGAACAATAACAACCTCTCAATATCTAACTGGAAAGTGGGGAAAACATCCGATGGGCCACCGTACAAAACTCAATGAGAAAGGAATTGAAAACTTTGGAAACTTCTGCATAGTTCAACATTCGTCTCGAACACTTTTTTTTCTCGGATTGTTTTTAAAATTTCCCGAACATTCCACATAAACCAGAAAGTTCTCGACTCAACACATGCAGTGCAAAAATACGGCAAACTCAGTTTTTTCTACGGCTAAGCGAGACTACGACCACTTTATACGCGAAAGTGTTTGTAAAAGCGATTTGGATTGGTAGCAGCAATCGAGCAGTGATCAAGTTGTATATGAAATCAGGTAGCGTTGCCAGTAGTGTAGTGCAATTATTGAATGCGAATAATAAAACGTAGTTATTTCCATCGATCTTCAACGAATTGTGTTTTACTTGAATTCCCGGCGAACCCCTAACTTTTGGAATGGTACCTCCCACCCCAAATGAAACTTGTATGTCCTTGAAAATACACCACATTTATATAGTCTTTTATATTCGAAATCAAATCAACTGAGTATTATACTATTTTGAAAAACCGCACAATCGGGAAAAAATCAATTTAAATTGTCATAAATTAGATCTCATATTAGCACCTTACCACGATTTTTCAATAAAAAACTAAATTGAATTTAATTAACAGAAACCCGAGCGATCCATAATAAAAAAACATTCAAAGACTGTTCAGGTCGCTACAAAAAAAACAACGTAAAGTTTAATAACAATCATAACTTGAGTTGAAATGACTGATTTATGGCTGAAACTTGGCCGCAAAACTGAATGGAAGGGTAAAAATCTACCGTACAAAATACAAATAATAATAATAATAATAACAGAAAAGTATGCTCTCTCTGTGTTGTAGCGACATGACCAATCCGAAGGATACCACGTCCACGTAGCTATAGTTCGCCGCATATAGCAAGATCGAAGCAAGGAATGGAACGCCATTCCTTTTACATTAAGAAGAACTGTGAACGCTGCGCAATCCTCCTTGGCCGGGGCAACAATAAAATATTTAAATGCATACAAAACGGCTGTCATTTTCAATATTGCATGGATTATTGTTATTATTACTTCTGCGGTATGTTCGATGGACGGGGGCGAAGCGGATAGTAAAAGCCCGGTCGTACAAAGTATGGGTACTCGATGAATATTTTATAATTTTTGCAGTTGTTGCTGGTACCTGTAGTCGGTAAGCTGGAGGTAGCGCTGCAAAAAAAAGGTAATAGGGTATCTCTGTTTCGAGGGTATGTTTTTGGCCGCCAACAAGCCCGGGACAATGTTCACTTCAGGTACTTTGTACGCAAAAGAAGTGAAAGTTGATTGATTTTCTACGTCTTGTTTGTCCGCCTTGGTATTATGCATGCATTAAAACATCTGGACACTCCAGAGCGAACCTTAAGGCCCGAAATGAATGCACTGTTCGATAGGTAGGAGTATTCAATTCCACACACCAGAGTGGTTCTCGTTTGACTTGGTTCGCTTCGATTCGCTTTTATTTATACTTTGTTTTTCCTCCACCTCGGACATGATGATGATTGATGCACTGACCCACATTTATCTGGATTCGTGCGGGCTCTACTTCTTCGAGACGATATCCGACATAACAATGGAAATCCGCGACCCTGGCCGCTTAGACCGCTCTTGTCTTTCGCTCGTTTCCCCTTCCTTCTTCCGTTGCGCGAAATTCCATTTAAGATATTTCGACCTAATCGTCGTCGTCGGCTCAGTAAAACGAAAAACCACGTAACTTGGAAGGTGAAAGTGATATTGAAACTGCTGAAAGTGACTACACACACTCGGCATTCCTTAGCTTAGGTCATGTCGTAAAGGAACGAACATCCTCGGGGGTCATATTATGATCATCAATCTTTGGCGAGCGTTTTTAACGATAAAATAATTAACAGAACCGCTTCATGGGAAAGTCGTAAACCTAAAATAACAACAATAATGATGGATAGTTGGAAAATAGGTACCTTAGGTGTAGGTATTGCCAAATCGACATGGGACGGGTTAATGGAATTTGCTAGTATCATGGAACTAATTTGTGGTCAACATGCAGCGGTTCCGAGAGATCGCGGAGAAAAGAAGGACTACGAGTCGCTGCTGCTGCTGCTGTCGCCGCAGAAGTATCGCAGAGCGTTTTAGTAGCGCGCTGGCTATCCAAATCTTTTCCATCTTATTATAAAGACCACTTAAGGAACCAGTGTAATCAACTCTCGGGCCTCGACTACACTGGGCTCTCGGTTAAAACCAACCCAGCTTGGTGACTGTTTGGTTAAATTTATCTCACGTAGATTTATATTATGTGTGCAATTACAATTATCTGCCATTTGAGTGCACTATTGCAGCAGTGCAGCAGCAGCAGCAGCTGCTGCTCCCTAGCTAATTTTCTGCCTGGGGTTACTATTATAATTTTTAGTCGACGCGATCAATGCATTGATCGCATCCATTATGGGGCCCCATATCGGATTGTGGTTTATTGTACAGCAACACTGAAAATATAGCAATTCCAATGGAGGCACTCAACACTTGATGGTAATGGCGAATTGAATTACAAGAATTCGGTTTACAGGCAATTTGATATTTAATACTGTTGACAAAGGTCTGCGAAAAGATGGAATATTGTGTGGAGTTTCTGAAGCCACAAGGCGACGATTTTTGTAGGTGATGTCGAATGTTTATTTTGTTTCATTGTTCTTTTTCAGTGTTTCTAATTGTTCGTTTACGGCTTACAATGCCTTACTGTGGATGCTCTTGAAAAGATTCATGAAGAAACACACATGGAACATACCTTACATAATCTTAACCTTTTGCTGGAATGGCAATGTGATTTTTAACGCGTCTTATACCTGGGATACACAGCTTGTATACAAATCATAATATCGTCAATATCACCAGTGTATCACCCAATAATCTGCATATAGTACGTCAACGAGCTGATATCTACATAATATCCAACATGTTTCCTTGTATATAAATTTGATAATTTTAGTTGATATAGCCTTCTTTTAACTGCCATCAGCGCCATCTAGCACTGAAATCAACTGAAATTCCAATGAATGACAGTTGTAGATTTTTATATTCTTCCGTAAGTTAAAATTGTTTGAGTTTGTTTTCATTGTTGTGTGCAATGTGATGGACCGGTTTCTACATTTCTTTATTAGCAATGAATGCTTTTCGCCGGAACATCATACTGCGACGTTTGGCACGAAGAGCTAGCAGTCGAAGTTTTTTTTTTTTACTGCGAAAATTTCGGAATACACTTTAAACTGTCCCAGATTAAATAAAAGTTCCATTAAATTTAGTTACTGCGCTGAATATACGCACAATACTATTTGATAGGCGCTTGAAATCAAAAATGTTGTCTTGGACAGCTAAATGTCAAAGTAAAACATGTATGGGCTGTGTATCATGCCATCTTGTATCGCATATCATGATTTGAATAAAGTAATTTGTATACAAGCAGTGTATCCATGATATTACTCTTTTATTTTAAATAAAGCTGTGTAAGCCCTTTAATTTGCAATCACTAAATTTGGAAAGCTCTTTAATTTGGAAAATTTTGATTTGTCCTAATGCTGTTATGACACTGGCTATTTTTGCGGCTTTAAAGCGGCTAGAAAATCCAAATGGAAAGGGATAGAGACTTTTACATACAATTTAGACATTGGTGTGAAAGAGACAGTCCGAACAGCAAAACTATGAGTAACTGTCAAAAAACAATCCATAACTGTCAAAAAAAAGCGGCTACAAAGCGCATTCGAGCAGTGTTTCGCAACATTCTAGCAGTTAATCCAAAAACAATCGACTGGTGGCTAGATTTTCCAACCGCTACAGACTTGTTTTTGACAGTTCAGTACGTATAAATTATAGAAAGTGCAATGGTATGTTATGAAACGCGCCAGAACCGGCATTTTTCTTAACAAACCAGTTGTTAATTTCGTTTACTAGATGTCGCTAGTGTCGGAAAGAGCGGTATCTCTTTCTTTTAATGTTGTTCGCTTTGTCGCACGATTCGCTATTATTGTACTTTTTTCTAGCGAAGAAAAGAGCCAGTGTGATAACAGCATAAGTGTAAAATTTTTCAAATTATATGCTTTTCTTACATCATTCACATACATATTTATTTCAAAAACAAAAGCGAACCCAGAGAACATTTTTATTTGAAAATGTTTTAAAAGTAAATCAACCAAGCCAAAAATTCGAATTAACTCTCGATTCAGAATTGATTGTTTTATTGTATGCGCTGCACATCTACTTCGAATCTTTATTATTATTAAAAAACGATTCGCCTAAGCTTCACGAAAGTGAATGAACGTAATGCGCTATACAATTACTTTACTGAAGTTTCTACATCAAGTTAAAGAGTCATAAAGAAATGAGCATTTCAGCTATAGAATTTGATTTTGAGTCTCAGATGAATTTGATTTTCCAGAATTATATGACTTAATAGTGAATATGTTCGATTAGAAAAACATAGTTAGTGCAGTTCGTTTGAATTTGCTTCCAACAATGGTCGCCGAATTATTAACTCTTTTTAGTTGTTGATCAAGAACATATTTTTTAGATTCCATAGAAAAAAAATCTGCCAATGGTCTGGGCGAAACTTTATTATTTTTCGGGTCAAAGTTCGGGAGCGTTCAAAGTCGGAGTGTATCATGAGTTGCTTCGAAATTATTAGATTTCTTGAAAAATTATTTTTGTTCTTAATATGAAAATATTTAAAATAGAGATTTTTAGCCGATTAAACATTGAAAAAGTCCGTGTAGACTATTCGAATTTCAGTACATTATGTACACTAAAAGCCCATAGAAGCAAAAACGAATTTGATGCCTTATCAGAATTAAGAGATATGACGAATTGTTAAAACGTATACAAACCCATTACTTCCACTTGGGGTTTGAATTTCGAAAAAAATTGTGAAACACGTTTTTAGACGATTTCATAACAAGCAACTTGATATCTCATGAGACATGACGGATTTTGAAAAATTTGTGAAAACGTAAGAAAACCCTTCACATCGCCTTGGTTCTGGAAATTCGAAAAAACGTGAATTGGTTGGCCGTAATAATCAATTTTATATGTCATCAGAACTAAGAATGGCAAAAATTGTGAAAACATATACAAACCTTTGGGGGTTGAATATCGACAAATTGAGAAATGGGTTTGTAGGCGATTATATAAAAAGTCTGTGGAAATGAAAAGCGATCTAATATCTCATCGAACCTAAGAAATATGTCGAAACTTTGAAAAGCATACAACCCCCTTATACCCATTAGGATTGAATATCTAAAATACTAAAATTGACTTTTTGGCTTTTTTATATAGGAAACCTTAGGAAGTAAAAATGAATTCGATATATCATCAGATATGCAACCTCCTTACACTCACTTGGGGGTTGAATATCCAAAAATCCTGAAAGGAGTTAATAAATAAATATGAAGACAGCACGAGAAAGTAGGAACCAATTCAATTTCTTATCACTTCTAAAGGAAATGACGGAACTCGTGAAAACGTGTTCAACCCGTTTATACCCTCTTAGGAGCTGAAAAAGGAAAAAACTTAAAAACAAGTTTTAGGCGATTATTACGCAAGCACGTGAAAGTGAAAAGATATTCGATATCTGATAAGACGTGAGGATATAGTAGAATTCGTAAAAAAGTTTACAACCCCCTTCGCACCCCCTTAGGGGTCGAATTTAAAAAAATCCTGAAAATACTTTCTAGGTATTTATATGAAGAAACCGTAGAATAAAAATGAATTCAATATTTGGGAAGATCTTATAGATATGACGAAAACCGTGAAAATATATGCATTCCATTTTCACTGATCATTTATTTTGCACCCCCCTCTGAACGCCAATGGAAATTTGAAAATTTTTTTTAATTTAAATTAGTTTTCTAGTTGATTTACATAAACGTACCGAGTTTCAACTTTGTAGCATAAGCCGTTCTATAGATAGGAAAAACACCCCCCACCCCCATACCATACTACCCCTGTAAAAAATTATATTTTTCCAAGATGCTACTAATATAGCTCTATCCAAATACCAAGTTTCAGCTTTATATCATTATAGGTTGTCGAGATATTAAAATCGGAACTTTTTCCTTTTCACCCTCCCCCACCCTCACCCTCTACACCCACACTTCCGAAATTTTGTTTTCTGCTAGGGGTCTATTAGGCCTACTTCTGGTAAAAATTTTAAGCTTTTATCTTACACCGTTCTTGAGATATGAGACGTGATTTTTTAGAAAAATTCTTATCCCCTCCACTTTCATGCTCCACCGCCCCCTTGAAAAATTTTGCTTTCAGCAAACTTCATTTGTCAACCTTTATACACAAACCAAATTTTATTTGTCTAGTGTAATTGGTTCGTGAGATATCGTAATCTAAAGTTTTTTACCCCCCACTCCCGTACGCCACTGCCCCCACTCCAATTTTTGTTTCCGATCCATTCTCCTAGTATATCTACAGATATTCATTAAGTTTCAATTTTGTGACATTAACCGTTTAGGAGATATGGATTTTAGAATGTGTCGATCTCACCTATTTTGCGTTTCGGACGCATTATTTTTCCTCCCACTCCCAAACCCCTTCACCTATATCGGCAATTTTTTTGCAAATGGGTCCACTACCGAAGCTCTATATAAATTCCAAATTTCAGCCTCCTAGCATAAGCGGTTGCTGAGATCTAGAAACCAAAATTTTTCGCCTAAAACGCTTTCCCCTCCTCCCCCCTCACACCCCCACCACTCCAAATTTGGTCACTTTAGGGGGCCTACCCACTCTACCCACGAAAAAAAATTCAACTATATAGCTTGTAGGGTTTGGGTGCTACGAGCCTTCAAACAATTTTGCGTACACCGGTAGACGTACGGCGTACGGCGTACGGCGTACGGCGTACGGCGTACGGCGGACAGACGGACTGAAATTTTTTTTTGCTTTTTTCGTGTCTACTCGTCATGAAACGTGAAAAAAAAAATGTTGAGGGTAGCAAATTTTTTTTTTTTAAAAATCGATAACAATACTGTATTATTGAAATAATAAAGTAATAGCAGGATTTGGATTTTTGGAATTTTCTTTTTCTTTAATGAACTATCTTAATCACACTCTATCAAGAAAAACTAAAGCTGAAAGTAATTAAATAGTTTCAGATAAATAGCGATATTTTCTAAATTTGACGGAAGTTTAAGCCCCGTCATATCTAAAAAAGGTTGGCGATTAAATTTAAAGCCCTTAGAAGTGAAAGCGAATTCAATATGTCATTGGACCTAAGAAATATAACGGAATTCGTGAAAACGTACTCAACCACTTTACACCTCTTTAGGGATTGAATACCGAAAAATTTTGAATTTGTTTTTAGGCGCTTATATCAAGAGCACGCATTAGTGAAATTAATTTGATACCACGACATAAAAGATATGACGAAATCCGCGAAAAAATGGATAAACCACTTTTACGGAAAATTTGTTTACCCTAGCTCCATATTCTAATTGAAATCTGAATATTTTGTTGTTTAATTTAATTTAGTAGTGAATTTACATATACGATGTAAGGTTCAAGATTTTGGCATAAGCTGATTCAGAGACACAAAAAACCTTAGCCATCCCCGTACTTGGCAACTCCTATCAAACATTTTATTTTTCTTGGATGCGTCTATGGTACCTTTCTCTGTACAGCCATTCATTTTTACGTTTTCGAGCAATAAAAATTAAATTCTTTTTTCACCCTTTCCAACCTATTACACCACCACCCCCAAATTTTTTTGGTTTATTGGGCCTAACTTCTGTAAAATTTGAAGACCATATCTGGTACGGTTCTTACGATATATATTATTATTTTTTTCAAATTTAAATTCTAGTTTATTGTATGGTCTTTTTGGATAAACACAGAACTACTTATTTTAGAGAACAGATAATCAAATCTTAACAACTATATTCCTTAATTGTAAGCAACGGCTGACATTATTAAATGTTTTGAGGTCTTTACTAATTAATCCAAGGAAAAGAAACCTAGCGTGATTAAACTTACTTTCTAACTAAAATTAATTATTATTAATCTAACTTAACCTAAAATAAAAATTTTCATTTAGGTAAAGAAGAGGCAAGTAGTAAATAAAAACGAAGTATTAATATCTATAATTTAAACGATATTTGATAGATGATTTTGTATGAAGATGTGTACTAGTCTGTAGTGTTATAATAGAGAGCGAATTAGCGGATTGATAAAAAATGATAAAAATCGGTTGTCGGCTAGTTCCTGAACTATAAGTACGTTGACAATTTCGTGGAGCACTTTCGTCGAGGAGAAGAAGGGTTAATTAAGTTTCATTTTCAGGCATTTGTTTTGGGAGATCTGTAGTTTCTTTTCATTTGAGTTGGAACACTGACTCCAGACTGGAGAGCCGTATGATAATCTAAGCTGGAGGACTTGTTTGAAAATTAACATTTTATTTTCAGTGGATAGCTATTTTCTGTTTATAAGCGGGTAGAGTGCATAAATTGATTTCGAGATTTTGGAGCAGGTGTTTTCAATATGGTTACTGAACATGAGTTTTTTGTCCATTATCACTCCGAGGTAGGTAATAGAAGTGGACCAGGGAATATTTTGGCCAATGAAATTAAGATCTCGGTTTGGTAAATTTGAGAACTTTCTTTTCTTTGTGAAAAATATGGCATGCGTTTTGGTCGGGTTGATTTTTATCCTCCAGCGGTGGTAGCATTGATAAAGTAGTTCCAAGTAAGCCTCGATCCATGATGTGATTTTGTCTGGATCTTTATCACTAACGTGAAGACATGTATCGTCTGCGAAGATTGCTAGTTCGCATTGTGGATGGCTCATTATTATTTTTTTGAGAAACTACCATCTCCCTAATTGCTTGCTCCAACCCGCACAGCCCTCATAAAAATTTTACATTTAGTAAATTCCACATGCAATTCTATTTACACAAACCAATTTTATCTTTTTGGTACAATTGGTTCAGCAGATATTGAAATTTAAAGTTTCCACCCCCACCCTCTCACAACCCACCTTCGCCCTTAAAAATGTTAGACCATGTCTCTTAGTATGCCTCAAAAAAATTAAAAAAATTTCAGTTGACATGGAGCGTAAGGGGTTCCTGTGATCTAGAAACCAAAATTGTTAGTCTAAAAAGCTCCCCCACCTCATACCCCCTCATCCTTCCAAAAAGTACAGTCTTCCAACCATAGAGATATAAATACTGGAGACGACAAGACGCCGTTTTTGTATGATGCACTTTGAAGCATTTTGAAAAAAAAATTGAACGTTTTTGTATAGTAAATAGTAGCCTAGCATTCAAATGTTTGGCGTTTTTTGTGTTCAAGGCCGGAGTATAACATAAATGTGAGTAAGATGCTAATAGTAGCATAACGTTTATTGCCGGTCATTTGCGTGGAATCGTCCGGCTTCAAAACAGTCGCTGCTCGTCATTTCCAGTACATATATCTCTACGGGCTATCAACATCGGGTACGATACAAGAATATTTTCAAGTTTTTTTTCTTCTAGTGAGTTATTTCGGTCGGTCGGTCATTTCGACCGAATCATGGAAGTGACCGAAATAACTCAAATGACCGAATCTTTTTAATCGGTCACTTCAACCAAATGAATCGGTCATACTGGGTTAATGAAATGACCGATTTATCCCATCACTACACGACATACCTGAAAGATATGACAAAATTCGTGAAAACATGGATACACACTTTTACGCTTAAAAAAACCGCAGCCATCCCCATACCTGGCAACTCCTATCAAAAATTTTGGCCATACATTTTTACGTTTTTGTGCAATAAAAATCGGTGTTTTTACCCTTTCCAACCTCGTAAACCACCACCCCCAATAAATTATTCTCTGTTATAGGTTTATGGGGCGTAACTTCCATAAAATTTGTAGACCATATCTGGTAGGGTCTTACGATACATATATTATTATTTTTTGAGAAATTACTATCTCCCTAATTCCTTGCTTTACTCAGCTTCTATGCCCCGCCCCCACAAAATTTTACATTTAGTAAATTCCACATGTAATTCTATTTACACAAACCAAATTTTATCTTTCTGGTGCAATTGGCTCAGCAGTAATTGGAATTCAAAGTTTCCACCCCTCCCTCGCAACCCACCTTCGCCCTTCAAAATTTTAGTCCAAGTCTAGGCTCTCATTATGCCTCAAAGCAATTAAAAAAAATTCAGTTGACATGAACCGTTCAGGCGATATTTATCTGGATTCCAACTTTTGAGCATTTCCGTCGCTTTGTTCTCCCTCCCCCCCTTTCCTTCCACACCCCTCAACACATATCGATTATTTTTCGGCAATGAGTATACTATACTAAACTATAGATCAACATAAGTTCCAATTTTCAGCTTCCTAGTGTAAGGGGTTCTTGAGGTCTAGAAACCAAAATTGTTCATCTAAAACGCTCTCCCGCCTCATAAACCCCCCCCCCCCCCTCCAAAAGTTACAGCCGCCCAATCTACCCACTAAAAAAATTTCAACTGAATATCTCAACGGACAAACGCTTTTGCGTACAGTGTTTACGGTAGACAGACGTAATTTTTTTTTACTTTTTGGGGTCAAAAATTGAAAATACAAAAATTTCAAAGAAGCGAATTTTTGGAAATTTCGGTTCGATCAATACTTTTTTTTTTATCAAAAACAAAAATCAAAATAAAAACGGAAATCACGGTTGAAGAACCGTAGATTTATTTTGAACAATGGATCCTCGTCACGTTGAAACCAAAACTTAAAAGAATATTTACAAAATGAGTTTCCTTGGGGGAAGAGGTTTAATCGCCCATATTCTGTTTTCGAATACCCCGTTGGATACAAACATGTTTTACAATAAAGTAGAATTTTAACAGTGCAGATACCGTGTGCAGTTTATCTACTAGAAAACAAAAGACTTAAGCCAGTAACCCCATGAAAATTAACCAAGTAGCACTTTATTATATGATAAAAATACGTATCAAGCGACCGCGTAATAAACGATCAATTATCCTCAACAATTTTAGTTCACCGTTTATTAAGCTTTTTGTTTATAATTGCTATCAAGTTTCTTTGCCCTTAAACCAAAAAATCGATTTCCTACGCATGTATACTTGTCTCATAATTCATAACTAAATGGTATCGGGCTTGCGGATCGAAGACGCTCGATATTTTATAAAAAAAAATAACGCAAAACATTGAATTTGTGCAGTGCACGCGTGTAACCGAAAAAACCTTGAAGGCGAGTAATAAGCAAATTATATTCTTGTAAAAAAATAATAAAAGAAATTATTTCTGTAAAATGCCCACTCCTTTCGATACTATCTCACCCGTCCTTAACATCACAAAACTTGTACAACTGATAATAATTTAAAATCTCAATTATCCCACCCAACATTTTATAGGATAGTTTCAGCTTGTTGGACTTGTTCATTTTTTCACTTCTCTAGTGGTGTTAAATACTGGCCAATCGTTGAAGCGGTTGAAAATATACGAGTCCTAGGCGCAAGGCATTTGCACACTAAGAGTATCGCATAACATAAATAAATTGAGACATTATAACTTACTATTGGCAAACTGGATGCATCATTGGCCAAATTTAGTCGTTTATTTTTACCTCTTTCGGTTGGCATCTTTATGCCGTCGAATTCCTTGAATTGAGCGTGAAATAAAATGAAAATTTATCACTTAGTTTCCCGTCTCGAATTGGCTAATTTCACAGCAAGTAGAACGATGGGGGGGGGGGGGGGGAGACTAAATGCGATAGCCTCACCTGAATAGACTAGGGAGATGATAACGTAATTGAGTATTCGGCTGGACCGTATTATTATCGACTGCACTACCAGACATAACTTCTCTTTAGTTGCTGATGTGTGGCATCCATTTTTATAGCATGCAATTAATAACAATTTATAATAAGACTATAAAAGCTGTGGAAGAATTTTCCACAATTACATCGACTATATCGTTGGATGCAATTCATACCGCTGCGGAATAGCGATAATATGGCTTGGTGGATTGTTGTTAGCATTCCCACAGAAGCATTTCCACATCGAGGAAAAAATACTTTTCGTACCGCCAAATCAAAGACGAAAAATCAGCGCAAAGCGCACGACTGTCCTAAATTTCGCCATTGGAACCGCAAAACTCTTTTCAAAAGTTTCGAATCGATGTAAAGACCACGCGGATTGTAACAGCAAACGGCTCGACTAGACTTTTACAGATGCTAGGCCAAGTATACCTAAATAAGACATTCCTCGGTTGCAGAAACATGTTTAATTAACATGAATTACTTCTTCCTTCAGGTTTTTTTTTTCTTAGCCGAATTTGCCAATTTAATGATTCAATTTAAAGTTAATGTCATAACATAAAACCGTAGACATTTCACTACTGGCACGACTTACCAATTCGATTAGTTTAACTCGTGGCCTAGTGTTCCTAATCTCGTTTTAAGTCAACCCAGTGCCAGAGCAGTCTACGAGTTGTGCATCATCCGAAGGAACTACACGGCCACGATAGAAAGCGAATCGAGCTTCTTTTAATCGAACTCAGTCATCTTCTTGAAAATGGTAAAGGAAATGTTAAGAGTTCCATACAAGTCCAACTCCTTCTTACCTTCGATATATTGGGAGTCTGAATGTCTGCCTTAGGATTTTTCTGTCTGCCGTTAACTTCTTATGACACCTTTCTCTCAGACGAGAATCGAGAGCCATGGTACCGTGCTGCGACAATTAAATTTCACTTGGAAGACATTTTTCGGTTTTGATTTTCCGTATCGATTAGGACAAGAAAGGAAATCAAAGAAATGTTCAAATGGCAGGCAAATTGAAATAGCTACAGTTCAACTACAAGTAGTTAGAGATGTGTCTATATAGTTACAAGTCTGCATATATCGGACGAATTAAAACAAATGCTGCCATTGTCATCGTCCGATCTCTTTTAAGTCTCAATCCTTAAGCTGTTTAGTTTCAAAGATTAAATATTTTATTGGGTTCGATTGATCGTGTCTTGGGTGACCTCAAGACAATCGATGAGAAACATTCAGAAAACGTTGCTACTATGCGGGAACAATTGTCTCACAGATATGTTAAGTGATCACAATGTGACTTTCTGATTTAAAAAGGAAAATAATTGAAACAAATTTTAAAAGGTTATTGAAGTGAATCCGGATTTTAATAGTGATAATAATTAATTTTAATAGTGAATCCTAAAGGACAACCGCTTCATTCTTAAGGAATTCATAGAATTTTCAGTTGACAGCAAAGGCTTTTGAAACACCCTTCAGGGTCATATTGCCAAGCAGAGAGGGTCGACAAATCAAAAGGATATTCCATGAGGTGGAAGTTTTCGTATATATGGACGGTTGAAGAATAGAATGTGGCACTGGTTTCAGGACAAAGCTGGACAGACGCAAGACTAGGGAAACTACGGTTACTCGTCGGAATGCTGACAAGAAACTACAAGCTAGGGAAGCACGCTATGCATATGGGGAAAGCAGTCTCTGACATGTGAAGGTACTGCCACAATCTGTACGCTCTGACATTGCCCAGATTATGTGTGAAAGTCAAGTGGTAGCGAGACGGAGCTTAAAGTGGTTAAGTAGTATATTTTTTTTTACAACATAGAGGATCTGAGGTCGATTAGGCATGGTAAGCTGGTCAAGTTGCTCAGGGACTTAGGATATGATCCACGAGGTTTCGAATGGTCACTTCTTGGGGCATAGTGGCTCATCGCAGCTCCCACCTACAACTAAAACTTAGAACTTAACTTAATAGTAAATTCCTCAAATTTTATGTAATATTTCCTGCACATTTTGAATCTTGTATCTCTGTAGCATATTAATGCTGAGATGCGATACAGATTACTATGTGGCTGACGATAAAAAAACGTTTGAAATAACCTCCGGTTATTCTTTAAGGCACAGTCTGGCTGGTACTGCCGATCGTCGCGGTCAGCAGTGACTGCCAGCAGTAGACTACTGCTTCAGGCTTCAGGCAAACACAAGCTGTTTGCGACTGCTCGGCAGTTGACGGTTGTGAGTGCAAGGCAGCCTCGGTGGGTAGTTGGGGTTGGCAGTTACTGCTCACCGCGACGGTCGGCTGTACCAGCCAAACTGTATCTTAAGGTTATCAGTTGCACAGTAACTTGCATCTCAGCATTACACGCATTCCGGACTTCTACCCAAAAAATAATAAAGACATTAAAGGTGTCCATTTCATTGAAACCACTTAGGGGTTGAATATCAAAAAATTCTGGAAACAATTACTATGTAGGTGTTTTTGTCAAGAGCCCACAGAAATTAAAACTAATAGGATGAAAGATATGTTCAAATGCCTGAAAACGTACACAAATCTATTACAGCGCCTTAGGTGTTAAATATCAAAAAAATAATGAAATTTTTTTAAGAGAATTTTAATACGTTTCTATAAAGAGTCGAGAGAAAAATTAATTCAATATTTCGATAGACCTAATAGATATGATGAAATTCGATGAAAATACAAAAACCTTCACCATTTTCACTGAAAGCTTTTTAACCACATCAAGCAGTAAAAACAAAATCGCCACCCCAATACCTTTCCTAGGCTTATCAAAAGTCGTGTTTTTGTGATCTTGCAATAGCTCTCTTCGGACGAAAATTTTCAGCTTTCTCTTCTAAGCAGTTCTTTTCTTCTATGCAATTCTCCCACGCACCCCCCCATTTTTTTCTCTACTAGAAGTCTATTGAATACAACTCTTATATAAATTTCAAGATCTTATCTGTATTTATTCGTATGACGCAATACTGGATTTTCTTTTAAAATTGGTATGCTCCAACTACTTACTTCAGCATCCCGTTTAAAAAATTGTATGTTCAACATTCACCCCTTGAACACTTATAAAGGGTGTTTTTTTAGAGGCGGAGAATCTTAAATTGGCAACACTGTTTTCTGTGACAGCCGATTTGACAGTTCCAGGTTGTTCTGGGGTTAGTTTGGTTTGGCAATTCATCATGAATAGACTCATGCCGGAGCAACGTTTGGAAATTGTTCAAATTTATTTTGAAAACCATGGTTCAATTCGAGATACTCATCGGACATTACGTGCATTTTATGGTGCTCATAATCGTCCATCACAGCGATTAATTCGAGAAAGTATGGGTCGTTTTCGCTATACGTTTACTCTAAACGATAATACGCATCCCGCAAGACGTCGTACAGTGCGCACACAACAAGCGATTGATAATGTGCAGCGTAGTGTTGATGATGATCTAAATGTGTCAACTTGTCATCGAGCTCAACAATTAAACTTGTGTCCATCCACTTTATGGAAAATTTTGCGTAAAGATTTTGGTTTACGTGCTTATAAGATGTCACATGATTATCGTTCGCGCCGTACATTTGGTGAATCGGCCGAAGGAAGGATTGCTATTGATCCAGAATTTCATTTGAAAATTTTGTTCAGTGATGAAGAACACTTTTGGCTAAATGGCTATGTCAATAAGCAGAATTGCTGCATTTGGAGCGATGATAATCCACAAGCCATTGTCGAAACACCATTACATCCAGAAAGAGTCTCCGTTTGGTGCGCTTTATGGGTCATTGGTCCATATGTTTTCAAAAATGATGATGGTCAGAACGTTACAGAGACATGATTACTAACTTTTTCGTGTCTCAATTGGAAGGTATTAATGTCGTAGACATGTGGTTTCAGCAGGACGGCGCCACACGCCACACAGCGAATACAATTAATTTACTGAAAGAAACATTTGATGATCTATTAATTTCACAAAATGGACCTGTTAACTGGCCACCTCGTTCGTGCGATTTGACACCATTAGATTTTTTTTCTCTGTGGATATGTAAAGTCCCGTGTCTACGCCGATAAACCAGAAACTTTTGAACACTTAGAAGCCAACATTCGACGTGTTATTGCCGAAATACAGCATGATTTACTGCGAAAAGCGTGTAAAAATTGGACTTCCAGATTACGCCATGTACACGCCAGTTGCGGATGCCACATGCCCGAAATCATATTCAAACATTAATGCCATAAAATTATCTTTCAAATAAAGCCAATTTTATGGATATTAAAAACATTTTTCTGTGATTTATTTAAATTTAAAGTTCTCCGCCTCTAAAAAAACACCCTTTACAAATCCCGAATTTAATTTTTCTGGCTTCAACGATTATATCGTAATCCAAATCTCTCCACATGGTACCTGTTTCCTAAAATTTCGGTTATTATAATCACACTCCCCTCCCCCCCCCCCACCCTTAGAATGGTTACAAATACTCACCCAGTTTTAACATTTTGATATGTTTTGAGCGTTTTCGGCGCATTGTTTTCTCCCTATCTCATCTACATTCCAAGATTGGCTGCAGCCTTTAGCGACTGCGGTATATTTTACTATTCGGAGTAGATTCACATATAAATCATCTAATTCGTCCAACGCTAATTCACCTGAGTCTGAAAATCGATTCTGTGGATTTACTTAAAGCACATTAATACAAAAGATCGGCTTAACGTGCATCAAAGTGATTGTATATCGACTATATACATTCGCTTTTAATCGTAAAAAAGATTCATAAGTGAATGTGCAAGATCTAGATTGTTAACTTTCAGTTGTAGGTGAATTCACTTTCGAATCACTCGTTTTTGTGATTTATTTCCGAATCACTTTCGAAAAGAATAATTTACCAAATTGTTTCTAAATTAATGCATCTGTTGAGCTTTTAAAGTAAAGTCATGACGAGTTTCAAAATGTTTCACCTTTCTGCTATTACCGAGTTTCTATTATCGGCATTAGCAGCAAACTTAAGCTGATCAGTTTGTGTTCCAATCAAATAGGTGCGATCTGATGTCATTCCAAGGATATCATCACTATCACGCTGTTATTGCTGGAAGACAAAATATTGCATATTAAGCAGTACCAACAATGGATGGGTTCGCTTTGACTATCAATCTTTAATATTACAACAGACAAGCGGTGCCGAATTTTATGCAGGAGCCCCAAGTAGGTACGCGAAGGGCACTTCATAAGATGGAGTTACAGTGAGAGCAATGCGCACGACGCGGGTGATGATCGCATCGCGCGTGCCATACCACGATACCAGTTTCAGTGAGCGCGCTGAATTGCTTTCCACAACTGACAAATAATACGAAATTAGAAAATGGACTACGAAAGCGAAGCGATTAGAGCGATGCGATATCACTGTAACTGGTTGCACTCAATAACCTACTCTCGAATCACTGTGATTGCGTCGCATCGCTTAAAGTACGCGCGTCGCGTTTACTATAATTAAATATATTCCACCTTTAGAGTGCCCACAAACATACGAATGCCCCCTTTCAGTTTGCTGTAACCAAAATAATTTCACGAATTCCACTCATTGTAAGCCAATAGTCAATTCCTGACCTATCCTCACTGATCGCAGATTAGAGTCGAGATCAAAAACTACATACTTCATTATTTGATTTGTGTCCGACAAAAATTCATAAGCTTCACCGAAAATTAAACACTTCCTATCCAATTTTCGAAGCATTTAATTACCGTAATGGCACAATAAAAGAAATTTTAATCGAACCGTATTACCGCAGAAAATTGACCAAAACTATCGCGATAAATTCCTCAAGATTTCTGTAGAATCTTGTATTGTGAATGTGCGAAGAAGAATAAGGCGTTCACCTTTAAAATGGAGTTTTCACCTACCAAACTATTTTGTTGTCATCATCTGTTCGGACACAATGTCGGATATTTTGGAAGTTACGCGCCGCTAATCTTATACCATTCGGTCAAATTTTTGGAACTTGGTAAAAATGGCGTGAAGTTATACGAAACTATCGGAACTACTGACAGCAATCGGAATCCAACTGAACATGGCTCCACCTCAAGACTACTAACTGTATTCCCGGTCACTATTCAAGCATATCGAAAAATTGTAATTTTGTACTCGGCTTTTTACAATAGACCATAGAAAATACACTTGTATGTACATTCAGAACAGAACACAGTGAGTTATACCTGTTCAGGTTAACTTCTTTAATAATACGAAAAACGAAAAAGAATCGAATCATTTTCTTCTTTTTCTTATATTACTTCCTTCAGGTATTTTTTTTTCCTGGAGTGTTGTTTCTTGCGTGGTCATCTTCAAAAGCAATGGGTCCATAGTTTAACAATTCCAGCTATATAACATCGGACTAAAGATTGGTCGTGAAAAAAAAGGCAAATACAAATCCGAAACAGACCAGAAGTTCTGTTATGGATTCTTAGATTCTTAGTATTTTCGCCAGTGGAAGAAGATTGAACTTCTTCTTCGTAGAGTCTTGTAGTTGAGGTTGGTTGTGATTGAACATGCGCTAATCTTAAAGGAGGAATTAATTTTCCAATTAATTAGCTTGCTAAAGTTGTCTTTAGTCTGCCGTAGATGCACTAGCTGGTGTAGCTATAAATTGATGTGTAGAGTGCACCTAACTAGAAGCATTTTTTACCCAGAAGTTAATGAGAGCAGAACAAGACATGCATATTTTGTTATCGAGTACTTAAAGTTGGTAAGTTAGAAGATTAGATTAAAATGCCAGTTTTTTCGGTAGCTTAATAAGTTTGTAAAATTACAAACACATAACATGTTCGTTCAATACCTTTTGCTCGTATGACAGGACTTTCGAGTATACAAACCAAAAAATACTTAACAATACTTGTAAAAAATCTGTCAATAGTCTGGGCGCAACTTTATTATTTTATTGGTAGGAGTCCGAAATGTGTTTAATGCTGAGATGCAGTGTTGGTTACTATGCGACTCACAACCTAAAAAATAACGTTCCAAATTGCCGCCTGGTTATTCCTTAGGTTGTCACTCGCATAGTAACCTACACCGCATCTCAGCATTAAACACGTTTCGATCGCCTACCCATTACATAATAAAGTGGCAGACTGTTTGCAGATTTTCTTTATTTATTTACGCATTTGTTTTTTCAATATATGATTCAATAGAAGAGAAAGTGAATTTGATCTCATTAAACCTAAAAAAAAATTCGGAATTCGTCAAAACTTGAACAATGTCTTACTCCCAAGGGGGTTTCATATCAAAAAATACTTAAATCGGGTTATTCCCCGACTATATTCAAAGCCTTTAGAAGTGTAAGTGAATTCTATATATCATTAGACCAAAGAAATTTATGGGAATTTGTGAAAAAGTACATAAACGCCTTACACCTCCTAGGGATTAGATATGGAAAAATTTTGAAAAACGTTTCTAGGCGATTTTATTAAGAGCCCGCAGAAGTAAAATTGATTTGATAGCTCGAGAAGTCTAAAAGATTTAACGAAATTCGTGAAAATGTGCGAAAAACCCTTTTTACGGAAATTTTTTTTAGTTCATCTTTGTACACAAATGAAAATCTAATTGTATTTAGTTTTAATTACTCTAGTAGTATATCTATATATACGTACTAAGTTTCAACTTCTAGCATAAGCCGTTTCTGAGATATAAAAAACCATCCCTCACCCGTGTACCTTGCTACCCCTATCTATAAATTTTTCTAGGGTGTCTGTATAGTAGTTCTATATAGTCGTAAATTTTAAGTTTTCCATTCATTACAGTTTTCGAGAAATAAAAATCAAAATGTTTTCCTTTCTACCCCCTTTCACCATCACCCCCAACACCCACACCCCCAAAATTGTTTTCCCAACTAAAAGTCTACCGGGCTCTTTTACAGAACTAGACCACGTTCCGTTAGGAGTTGTCAAGAAAGACATACGTATACTCTCCCACTTCCAATCAGCGGCTAACTCCAGATGGAAAAGCCTAACCACCTGCGCCATATCTAGGCCATCTTACAACCGATCCAAGTCAGACGAACTTCTATACAAGACCCGCGCAGACATCTTCAGAATCACGGCGATCATTGTATGTCACTGACCAATTGGGGATCTTGCTGCCAAATTGGGCATTCTGTTTAATGCACACTGCCGCAGCTGCCAGGACACAAATGAGCGAGAGTCGCTCGTTAATTTCCTTTGCAAATGTCCGGCTCTAGCTAGAGCCCGAGAGCGAGCACTAGGCAAATCCTTCTACGGGGACCTGAAATAGATTTCGGCTAAGAAAATTGGAGAGTTATTACTATTCCTGGCCAGTACAGGATGGATATAACAGATCAATTTTCCTCGCACTCCTTTAAATTCCCCAGTCACAACAACTCCTAACATCCGGGCTTAATACAAGTTCGTGGTTTCAAAACGGCCATTGAGCTAATTGAGCTCCGCCTAGAGGGCAGAGCTGCCACTTAAACCAACCAAGAAGTCTACTGACTCTAACTCCTGTAAAATTTTCAAGATCATATCTGGTACGGTTTTTGAGATATAAAAATTTTCGATTTTTTAAAAAATTGGTACCCAATTTTTTTTTTTGGTTTTTTTGGTTTTTTTGGTTTTTACTAGTTCTAAAACGTGAAAATACAAAATTTCAGGGTAGCAAATTTTTTGGAAATTTCAGGTCGATCACAATACTTTATTATTAAAAAATAATAAAGGATAATTGATTTAATTGTATTTTGGCTCTTATTACATTATGTTAGATCAGCCACGGGACTAATCCGCGCCCTAATCCACTATCCAAAATACCTTTCTTTTTGACAATGGAATTTTCTCATGGTAAAGCTACCATAGAATCTAATTTTAAGAATTTTTTAGTTGTTTTTCGGCGTCAGAGGAGTTTCTTACAAAACACCACCACGGAATCCCGACTGGGCAAAGCGCTGTCCTAGCTACTCCCAGTGAGGATATGACAGTTGAAAAACCTTCACTGGAAAAGCCAGTTTAAAACTATGTTGGACTAAGTCCGAAGGAGCTGTTGGCACGATTTGAACTCACGCACTTGGTTGGTTGGTTGGTTTAAGTGACAGCCCTGTCTCCCAGACAGAGCTCAATTAGCTCAGAGGCCATTTTGGAACCACAAACTCGTGCTAAACTCGGATGTTAATGGTTGTTGCGACCGGGGAATATAGAAGATGAATGTGAGAAAAATTGATAGAACTGAATCGCTACAACCACCCTGTGCTGTTCAGCAAAAGTAATAACTCTCCAATTTTCTTCCCTGAAATCTCCATCAGGTCCCCGTAGAAGGGTTTGCCTAGCGCTCGCTCTCGGGCTCTAGCTAGAGCCGGATACTCGAAAAGGAAATGAACGAATGACTCTCGCTCATTAGTGTCCTGGTAGCTGCGGCAGTGTACATTGAACGGAATGCCCAATTTGGCTGCATGATCCCCAATTGGCCAGTGACCTGTACTGATCGCCGTGGAGGCGTCACTCACGCACTTAGTGTGAGAGTTAGTGAATTTCACTAAGTATGTAATTCGCGGATATAAATTTAGGCTCTATACCGCATATATAAAGAAATCCTCAGCAAAACCACCAGCTGTAAAGGTGTTCCGGATAGTAGACATGATATACGCTCTGATGAGTCAAATCCCATCCGTTGACGAAACAGCCTGACATATATCTAAAGTAGGTCCAATCGTCATCCGTTTACACCGATAGAGGCCTTAAATTCGGCTGCGTCATATTTGGTCCATCAAAATATTTCGTCAATAAATTTAGGGACTATTCTAAATATCTGCAGTGGTATCTTCTGTCAGAACGCATTTCGCATATGCCTTGACAAATTGTTGTATCTTTTGCATATCACTAATGTATTTAAATTGAAAAAAAAAATATTTAGGGCGAATCACGCTTTTACACCCAAAAATCAAACAACTTATTTCAGGTCAGGTAAGAAATAAACGAGCTAATCTAAGCTAGGTCAGGTCGCCAATGAAGTGTTTACAGCAGGCGTCCTAAATAATTTAGGTCGAATTTAAGGTAGTCTACTGCCTAAATACAGAGTGTAAGCCGGTCCATAGCTTAAGACTCTTGCTTCGATAATAAAAGCCAGTAGTTGATTTGTTTTTAAGTTCTGGTAGAATACGTCCTGGGATCCACCCTAACTCCTTTGAAAACCGCCCCAGTTAAAAATTTTTTAAGCAATAAAATTAAGTTACCCGAAATTAACTACACAATGTACACACTTTCATATTCATTGCTATGGTCTTTGGTAAAAAAAACTGTACTGAAATTTGAAGATTGAAGGGATTGCCATAAGGTCACTACTCATAATGCTATTTGTTGACAATCACCACAAGAAAGTCAATTTACACGCAACAGCTATTGAAAATTTCGTCATGTTCAAGTTTCAAATGAACCGCCAAATTTCCAAACGAAACTCCTTACAATTTCGATTATTCTTAAAAAGAAAAATGTCAGACACAAACCACTATAGCAGCATTGAAATCAGGTTACCACCAATTACGTCTCAACTACAAATCATCGCCGGGCAGCAATCAATTCACCTATCGATTCCTACTAAATACTTTCAAATGATTACCAAGTTTGGTATTTTTGTGCAATCATTAAGATGTTGTCCACTTTTCAAGTCGTCCACATATCATTGCATTACACATACGCGCTTCTTATATGAATGACACCGGGTCCACGATCTTCGATGATCGCGGCGGCCGCCGTCTATTGCGGCGGTTGATCGTTCAAAAGTGGTTTTGCGCGCGGCCTCTTTTTCACTATCATCGACTTGTGATGATCGCTCCGGTTGGTGGTGTACGATATGTTTGAAATTATGCTACCTTACCGTCCGCGATACCTGTTCTAAATGGGCTGCTGGTGCTACTGCTCGCTGATAGATACGCAATAAACGACATCAACCATAAGATGAAAGGCCGAGCTACGGGGCCCCCGGTTTTCGGTCTCCTTTCGCCATAGAAATTCTAACAAAAGTAGCCGCAAAAATTTCTTCCTTGCGACAACGACAACGTCAATATGTGACTTGTGTGCGCAACTCACTTGCATATCTCATTATCGATTTTGTTATGCAAGATCCAGTTCAAGAACTCTACCACGAGCTTGTTGTTCTGTTTTCTGTGTTTTTTCTCTTCACTGCGACTCTATTGTTCAGAAGTTTGATGGATATCACAGGTAGATAGGTAGCTGATTAAATTAATGATCAGGAAATGTTCGATTGTGAACAATGTGTGGTAGATTGTTGCTGGGGCTGGGGTTATGATGTTGTTGGTACTCGTACAATGCTTATTTTATCATTATGTGGCGTAGATTGCGGTAGGCGCACTTACTTTATTTGGAATCCGATATCGAAAACGGAAGGCATTCACGGGAGAGAAAGTCCACACGCATGAAGCCTTCGCCTAAGTGCGGTTTCCGCACGTGTACCTAGAGATTTTCACGATGCCACACCTTTGTCGCACCATTCTAAAAACACCAGACATATCTTCCGAAAAAAAAGCCAAGGATAGCAACGAAAACCTGTTCACTATCCTTCATTTTGGTAATATGATCAAGTGCCAATATTGTTGTTCATTTTTCAAAGAAACTCTAACACTCAACGATGGTGCCTTGTTCGATAGCTTCGTGTCGAACCTGCCTACCTTACCTTTACAAAAAAAAAATTATAAAAAAGAAACAGAATCTCTGCATGCAGAAGTTGTCCTTCGCGAGACGCATTCCTCTTTCGTTTCAAGAAAACCAAAAGAACACACTACCGCTCAGCAGGGCTTCCTACAAATAAAACTAAAGCTAGTCAGGTTTAGTCAGACATCAGCCGAGAACTAAAGCCTCTCAAAAAATTCGCAAAAAAAAAAACCGCCCAGAAAATCTTTTCATTATAAATTTCGTGGTGGCTTGATGTTGAGGTCGAAGATGTTGATGAAAAAGACCTGATCGAAAAAAAACGGCGCAGCTATGGTGTCTTATTTGGCAGACGAAGACAACAACGTTCCTTCGGTTCTTATGCTAATCCAAAATTAAAATCCAGCCATAAGAATTTCGTACGACATTTTATAGATTTACGAAGTTTTATTCCGAGTTGTGAGCATATCGCATAAAAGAAAGGAAACCCATAAATAAAATCACGAAAAATTGCCATTCATTCGAACGTGTGAAATCATTGTTCAAACGTCTTTTATTCGAATTTCAATAAAGGTGTAAGGATTCGTTTGTAGTTTTAACGAGAGAATTTCAAAAAGGAATTTTCAGAAGGAGGCGTTTTGTTGTTTGAACTATTTTCTTTTTTTTAGAATGAAAAACAAGAACTTAAATTGTGTTATGAGCAAAATCCTTTAATCTACCATTTCTGTTTGAATGAGAGTGATTTGAAGAAATATACTAATACAGCTCCTTCGGTCAGTTCGTATGAAAAAGTCATAAGAACCGATAAATTTCGAACCAGGCGCCTTACGTGTATCGTTTGGACGGACTGCACTACTACAGATTCCACGAAATTATTTGATTACTTCTTGGAATTTATCGAACGAAATTTTATTTCGTAATGTAAAGAGCGTTTTTTGTTCACAACATTCGCTAAATTCAGTAGCCGTGTTTTAGTTTTAGTCCACATCCTACGGACATTTCACGAGACGCCATTGTTTTGAACGCTTCTGCCTGCTATTTCGCTCTAGGTAAAATAATGAATTCTGTTAGTAATTCATGAAGCCTCCATAGAAAAGTCTTTTGAAAAATGTGTGCAATCATCATTCGGACAACATTGTAACTCCCAAAATAGTTCAGCCGAGATTCATTTCCAGTAAAAAATATTATCGGCTTCGATAATGATCAAAATCCTTCAACTTCTTTAGTTGTTGGAACAATTTCATTAAGTATTATTGTAGGGTGATTTTTTGGATGTACCTCAAAAAGATAAGTATTTTGATTATCAAGCAAAATATCTATTTTTTATCAGGGCGTAAATTGCCGAAATAACTAAATAAATCAAAACTGTTTGCCTCGGGTGCGTAGCGTGAATCTTCATTGTGTTTGTGCAACATACGATCATGAAATTCACGAATTAAATTAACAAAAAAATACTAATAACATGTGCGCAATTTCATAATTTTTTCCGACCAAAATTAAAATAAATTTGACGGAATTCGTGGAAATATTCAACACTCTTACACCAATTCAGGATTTGAATATCGAAAAAACTTGAAATTAGTTTTTCTGCAAATATAATACATTAGAAGCTCATTGATTTAAAAATCAATTCGATATCTGATTATATCTAACAAATATTGTAGAATTCGTGAAACTATGTACAACCCTTTTGAAATTAATTTCCAAATCCAGCGAGTTCAAAAATTCGGGTGAATAGTTGACGACATCATCTTGATTAGTAGCGGAATCAACTGATTTGTATGTCCTCAATTTACCGGCAATTTTATTTTGAATTTTGGAATTTAATTCATATACATCCATGTTTTTGGCAGCCAATATTGCTCGTTCGCTCAACCAAACATGATCTGTGTAATTTTTATCAACGTTTGGGAACACCTTTTGAATGAGTTCCGTTTTTGATTCTGTAAACTGACAAAAATTATCAGGAAAGGTTATCCAACCAGTCAAAATTTCTAAGGGGAATTTGCTATTACCAATGTAAATGAGTTGTTTTGAAAATGTTTCTCCAGATCGATAATTTTGCAACTCGACACGCATATTCTTGCTTAATATCTTGACGTGCTTCCACAAAATTGAGGACTTTAAACATGCATTTAGTTCATCAGCTGGCGTTGACCGTAGAATCACTGGCAATGTTTGACGAAAATCTCCAATCGGTTTTGATTGTGATCTTGCATGGTTCCGTCTAATGCACCCAAAGACTTTTTATGTGCCATCGTACATTCATCACATACTATCAGTTTATATTGCTGCAAAACCTTTGCCATTGCAGTGTTTTTCGAAATGTTGCAGGTCGGAGTTTCGCTGCTTTGCATATTTAACGGCAAAATTAGCGCTGAATGGGCTGTTCGACCGCCTTCCAACAATGTTGCTGCAATGCCTTGCAGCAACATTGTTGGAACACCTTTAGTGGACAAGTGGGGCGTTTTTCCGGACAATTTTTCCAATTTTTCTCTTCATAAGAACCTTCCTCGGACTTCAGGGAATGTTTGGAAAAAAAATTAGCCCAATTGGTCCAGCCGTTCTCGAGTTTTGCGGTTAGCAACAAAATTAGCGATCCATTTTTATTTACATAGATATTACATTATTAAATTATATTTCTCGAACGTACCACTACTCTCGCTCAAATACCAAATTTCAGCCTTCTGTCTTTTAATTTGATAAGTTCCCTTTTGCTCGTTTATCATATGTTTTCACCTGGTAGGGCCCTATTTCGGCTACCTGTTTTAATAAATTCTAAGATCCTATCTTCAATAGTTTTTGGGGTATGAGTATACCAAAATTTCAAAATTTCACGTTTCCAATTGCGCCGGTTTAAATTGATATGCGACCTTAGAATCGCTCTAGAGAAGAAACCAAAATTTTCAAAAAAGAAAGGAGAATAAACTTATTATTTTTTCGATAGAAGTTCGAAACGCGTTTAATTCTGAGTTGCGGTGTAGGTTAACCTAAAAAAAAGTTCGGGAAGCGGTTAGAATGGGGTAGCGCTAGAATACTTACGCCGCTGCCACATATAACATATGAATAACATAATTGGGTCATACTCCGGGACGCAGTCTAAGTCGTAGTATAATATCAGTTTTTACGTACTTAGGGGGCGATTATATAAAAAGGCTGTGGAAGTGAAAATCAATCTAATATCTCATCAATCCTAAGGAATATGTCGAAAACCTTACGTCCTCTTGGAGTTGAATATCTAAAAATCCTGAAATAAACTTTTTGACGATTAGCCTTCGGAAGTAAAAATGAATTTGATATCTTATCAGAACTAAGAAAGATGTAGAAATTAGTGAAAACATATGCAAACCCCTTGCTTTCACGTTGGGTTGAATATCCAAAAATGCTGAAATGAGTTTTTAGATATATATAAAGAAAGCCCGATGAAGTGAAAACCAATCCGATGTCTTATCACTCCTAAGAGATATGACGAAATTTGTGAAAACGTGTTCAACCCGTTTATACCCTCTTAGGGGTTGAAAAAGAAAAAACTTGAAAAGAAGTTTTAGGTGATTATTAACCAAGACCGTGAAAGTAAAAAGTTATTCGATATCTAATCAGACCGGAGGGATACGGCTGAATTCGTGAAAATGTATACAACCCCCTTACCACCACCTTGGAGGTCGAATTTCAAAAAATCCTGAAAACACTTTCTTGGCATTTATATGAAAAATCCGTAGAATAAAAATTAATTCAATATTTGGAAAGACCTAAAAGATATGACGAAAGTCGTGAAAATGTATGCATTCCATTTTCAGTGATCATTTTTTTTGTACCCTTCCGAACGCAAATGGATATTTGAATTTTTTTTAATCGTTATTCTTTTTCTAGTTGATTTACATATACATACTGAGTTTCAACTTTCTAGCATAAGCTGTTCTATAGTTAGGAAAAACACCCCCCACTCCCGTACCATACTACCCCTATAAAAAATTATATTGTTCCAACATGCAACTAATTTAGTTCTATCTAAATACCAAGTTTAAGCTTTTGATGATTATAGGTTCTCGAGATATAAAAATCGGAACCTTTTCCTTTTACCCTCTCCCACCCACACCCTATCAACCAACATTTTTCTTTTCCGCTACGAGTCTATTAGGCCTACTTTTGGTAAAAATTCGAAGCATCTATCTTACACTGTTCTCGAGATATGAGACGTGATTTTTTAGAAAAATTCTTATCCCCCCACTTCCATGCTTTACCACCCCCTTAAAATAGTTTACTTTCATCAAATTTTATTTGTCAACCTTTATACACGAACCGAATTTTATTTCTCTAGTGCAATTGGTTCGTGAGAAATCGCAATCTAAAGTTTTTCACCTCCCACCTCCGTACGCCACTGCCCCCTCTCAAAAATTCTCCTAGTATACCTACAGAGGTTCATTAAGTTTCAATTTCGTGACATTAACCATTTAGGAGATATGGATTTTAGAATGCCTAGATTTCTGCTTTCGAGCGTTTTGAACGCATTATTATTCCCCCACTCCACACACCCCTTCAACCATGTCAGCAATTTTTTTTGTAAATGGGTCCACTATTGAAGCTCTATATAGATTCCAAATTTCAGTCTCCTAACATAAGCGGTTGCTTATGTTACGTTTAGAACACTTCCCCACCTCCCCCCTCACACTGCTCAAAAGTGGTCACTTCAAGGGGCCTACCATGTCTATTCAGAAAAATAATTACAATTTAATAGCTCATAGAGTTTGGGAGCTATAAGTCCTCAAACGATTTTGCGTACGGCGGACGGCGTACAGTCGGACTGAACATTTT
Organism: Beris morrisii; assembly: GCA_951812415.1. NCBI lineage: Eukaryota > Metazoa > Arthropoda > Insecta > Diptera > Stratiomyidae > Beris > Beris morrisii. The sequence continues at coordinate 27,574,414 of OX638311.1, forward strand.
TTTTTGCTTTCGTTAGTGTTTATTAGTAATGAAACGTGTAAAAACAATTTTCGGGGTAGGAGATTTTTATTTTAAAAAATTCGATAACAATACCTTATTATTAAAATAATAAAGTAAAATATACAGCCCTGTTTATTTTTTGAATATTGTACAAAATTACAGCCTTCAATATTCTTTGAAAACCAAGAACAGATAAATTGGTTGGCTTTATTCATTTATCAACATTAAAAGGCACAATTCCGTTTTTCGCTAATTTATATAAAAAAAAAAATATTTAATTGTTATAAAAATAGGAAATGAAAAACTAAGATGTGTTTAAATTTTAGTTGTTATGATATAAGGTGATAATCATCTAGCCTATATGTTTATAATTTCAGTTCTTCTCTCAAAAAATTAAATGTCTTTATTTCAATTCCCCCCTTTTTGCTATTGGTCAAATCTTAATTTTTTTATTACTCACCGGTCGTAAATTTAAAATAGGATTCACCAAGGGACCAACCAACCGATTCATTAGTAACAACAGTCCAAAGATTACACACTAAGATTACACACTAAGATTACGACTAAAAACGGAGGACACTATCCAATACGACTAAATATCTCTTTTATTATATGAAAATCTATGAAATATACCAAACCATGTAATTTCACATGTCAGATATCTATCTTCACACATTCTTCTCTAGAATATAAAGACGAAGAAAAAAAAACATCACCTTCATCAATTTTGATGTGTTAATTAACAAAGTGACTGGTTTTGTGACTTTTTCTATTGCTACGGCATTTCAATGAGCGAACCCTAAAATCATTTCTACGCATTTCGTATTCATTTCATTAGTGGAAAAAATTAAACCATAAAACATCTTGTTTCGGGTTTTTTTTCGGCTTGGTTTTAATGTTTCTATTATAAAATTCATAATTTTACGATAGCTACACGATGTGATTATTACAGTAAAAAAAAATCCAATTTTTTTCTCATGTTTTTGTAGAATTTCGGCAAGTGTGTTAATCGAGAATGTTTAGAACAACTCGTTTTTCAAAAATAAAAAATTTCATTATACCATTAATGTCAAGGGAAACGAAATTATAACTTCATTGTGTACGATTTTCTTCGGGTTGTGAGTTTGTCTTAAACCGAAATTTTCTTGTTCTAACAAACAACTATGAGAACTTATTGTACTACAATATCATTATATTTCCAACAAACACACTAACTAACCCGCCAACCTAGTTAAGTAGTCCGCAGGTATTATGTCGATCAAATAATCGACCAAAGTCAACATTATAGTGTATAGTTAATTTGAAAGTTGTCAACAAATAAAGACATTGGCGTACATGAATTTTTCCGCAATGGCGTCTCAGTCCGCGAACTTCAATCCGATCGAAAATGGAAAAATCGAAGTTGTCGAAGCTGCCCGTCTAACAGTTTTCAACGAAATGTACGCGATGAAAAACGAAAGACTTAAGCGAGAAACCCTGTTTTTTCCGAACAGTGACATCGTCAAGTTGAGACAGTTTTCTGATTGTTAGTTAAATCTCATGTTGTGTCTATCATTGCAATACCCTGGGGTATCTTAGAAGAATAAAAGTTGAAATTTATGTACCGAACGGAGCGGTGATAGAGACGACGAAATTCACTGTATAACGTATAATTCGACATTGAGTGGAAAATGCGATAGATGCAATGCATACCATTCGGATTGGATGTGGAGTGCCGCAAGGAACCATCTTAGGTCCGCGGCTGTTTATTGAATCGAATTAAATTTCACATTTCAGCTTTTGAAATGAATATGTTTCAAGTCATGTCACTTGTAGTGAACCTCCTTTTTTTCTACCGATTTTCATTCAATGGCGCACAAGCAAGCGGCACCATAGCCCCGATATCTTATAAAATAAATAGCTAAGCGTTGAGACTACGAGACACAATAAATCGCTATGCTTAGGATATTTCAAGTTTCATTCGGAAATGTTTATTTGTTGGCTGATTTGTAGCTTGTTAACTTGTTCGCTCGACCCTACACGCTCTTGTGTTAGATTTTTATTCAAATTGAATTTTGTTTCGAATCAAACAGCATTTTGAACAATTCCGTAGTGTTGGTATTCAATGTGCAGTGCAAGCGGCGTAAAGAATTGTGAAACTTCAAATGGAAAATAATTCGGTGTGGGTGGAAATGTTTTGACCATATTATTTATTTGTTTAAAGTATTCTGTATCACTTACGAATTCTATTCATAAATACGGGAATTCAAGACATACCTGAAAGAAGAAAAAAAAATTGATTAGAATATGTAATAAAATTTTATAATATGTAGTAAAAATTATTACGAATTAATGCCCTGTTCGTGAGAAAATATTTTTAGATACAAAAACACTTCAAAGGATAATCCGCCTCTTAAGATTAACTTCTAAAAGATTCCAAAGTTTTAATTACTGTAAAATGGAACCACTATATTCGGACGGGTTATCAAATTAAATCGCATAAACTTTGATAGATTTATAGCCTATAAAACGAAATATTAATTTCTTTGTTATTTTTTATTATCAAGGGTATTTCTTTTTCTTCTACGCACCGCGAATTAAATCAAAACCAGTCTCTCTCCTTTTATTAGACTTCACTTTTTTCAAACTTTCCTAATATTTATTTCATGTTTTTCAATGGACTAGTTTCAAGAGAGTTTTCTAAGCCCTACTCAACGAATGGCTTAGGAGTACTAGCAAACTAATTTCAATGTTAACTTTAATTGTGTTGCTTTGTATTGCTGAAAAGAGTCTCTGCTTCTTGTAAGTAATTGCTAATGGTCAGATTAATAATTTTGTCAAGCAACATTTTATCCTTTTTTTTGTGAATTGATTGATTTTAAAGTTTAGATGATTTAAATATTGAATTTCCTGAATGGCCAAAGTATCAAGAAAAATAGGAATTATTTTTTTATTAAAAAATAAGACCTAATTTCTGTAAATATGATAAGCTACAAAAATGAGCCTAAAACGGTTATGCAAAATAGTTCATACCATAAAAACATTTGTTTTTATTTTTTAGTATTTTCCAATTATTTAAAATTAACCAGTAACCACCTACAAGTTTCGCAGAATGCCCTTGGAACAAATTTCACTTATTTATATATTATATTTAACTTTATTATTTTTTAATAATAAAGTATTGTTATCGACCTGAAATTTCAAATAAATTTACTACCCAGAAATTTTGTATTTTTACGTTTTAGTCGGTCGTAGGCGGAAGTATTTGAAGGCGAGTGCCCCACAAACCCGCTGAGATTTTAAGTTAAAATTTTTTGGTGGGTAGTTTGAGTGAACTCATAGCAGTTGGGGGTAATTACCGTGAAAAAGGGGTTTTTCCAATTTTTACAAATTTCATTATATCATTTTGGTATGTCGAGTTATGAAATTAATTCTACTTCTGTATGCTCTTTGTATAAGCACCTTGAACCATTTTTCTAAATTTTTTGATATACAACCATTAACGGGGTATAAAGTGGTTCAGTACATTTTCATGAATTCCTATTTATTTCTTAGATCTAACGAGATATTGAGTTCGCTTTCACGTCTAAAGGCTTTAAATATAATCGGGAAAAAATCGATTTCAGCATTTTTCGATAATCAAACCTCTAAGGGGTGTACAGTGTTGTTCAAGTCTTTACGAATTCTGAAAAATCTTTTAGGCTTATTGAGATCGAATTCGCTTGTACTTCTGTGGGCTTTATATATAATGATCTTAAAATTAATTTCAGGGTTTTGCGATGTTCAACCCCTAAGAGGGCGTAAAATGGTTGTGTACGTTTTTCTAAATTCCGACATATTTTTGTTATGATGAGATATCGGTTTCAAGATTTTTTGATATTCAACCCCTAAAGTACTATGTTTCAATTGAAATCGAAAAATAAATAAGTAAAAAAATAAAAAATCTGGCGCAACTTTATTATTTGTTGGGTAAAAGTCCAGAACGCGTTATTTTTTACAGAAAATATCTGCAAAATTCGTCGATTCTATTCTCAATAGAAAAGTCTAGTGTGAATTAGTTTACACAAATTGCAAAACGTCAAGAGTCTCATATGAATGAGATTATAATAACGATAACATTCACAAAAGCTTATTGTCTGAGATGCGTTGTAGTTTACTTTGCGACTGACAACCTAAAGAATAACCACAAGGCTATTTGGAACGTTGATTTTAAGGTTGATAGTTGCATATTAACAGAAATTTTAACTCAATAAATTAAAGGGTTTGGTATATATGAGCCTTCAATCGATTTTGCGTACGGAGTAAAGACGAACTGAACATTTTTTTTGGTGTCTGCTAATCATGAAACGTAAAATTATTATTATTTTTTAAATCGATTATAGTACATTATTATATTAAATACTACAGTAAAATGGAAGAAAAGCTATTAAACGTTTAGTCGTAACGTTCTATTTAACTTTCAAAAGAAATCGATGCAGTTAGAGTCGATGCAACGAAATATTTATTATTCTACTGGCAATTTCCAATTCTTTTCGGAATAAAATACGGCTCTGGTTTAAATTTCAAAAATAACCTAGGTTCTTCTAAAATCAACCAAGAAGATAACTCAAACTTTAATAATTTTCACTTTAGCAATATTACCGCCGTAAAAATTGCAATATTGGAAAGGTCTACCCGGTGTACTAACTGAAAATATTAGAAGTTTATATTTTGTAGATTTTCGTCAAGTCTTTTGCCCACAAAAAAAAACACAGAATTTAAATTTTGTTTGTTTTTGAATATCGAATATGTGAATGTCTTTAGACATAAACTTGTAAATAGAGAAAAATCAGCCAATTTTCTGATAGTAGCTTTTATTATTTTTCGGCTAAAAGGCATTAAAGTCTATGCAACAGAATATTTTTCACGCCACTAGCAACCTCAAAACACTAATTATTAACTTTTGGATTACGCATTAAGTTCTAGGGCGCGGTCAAGATGAAAAAGTAGCGACTACCGACCTACAAAAATGACTAGGAAGAAGTCAATATTTTTATATCACCATTTTCGTTAAACAGTCGTTTGCCCACACTGCCACACGCCACAGAAAACTTGTTACTACTACTATTACTAACTTTTTACATACTATCTTTACAGATTTAATAAAAAAGTTTTGAAAAGTTCCCTAAAGCCCTAATAGTATTTCTTGAGATCCCTTCCTCTCATAGTCAAATTCCACAAATTTTTATTACTGCACATATGGTCCACTAAACCTATCTACTAAATAAATAGTTCTGGAGGTCGGCTGCCACATTTCAAAGTCTAGTAAGTGCTTTCAGAAAATTTTAAAGAAGAGTCTGAAAATCTATTTTTTACTCAGCCTTCAAAAATAAATATTAATAATCCGATATGGACAGGTACTCCCAGATAACCTGGAAGAACTCCCAATATATTGGGATAGCAGTATTGGCCTGACTAATAGGATGTTTTTGGTCACCCGTTTAACATTTTTTAAAAAGCACTTACTAGGTTTTGAAATAGGGCAGCCGAGGTATTAAACGCTGTTCCTCCAGCATATCTACATAGATGTCTTAAATTTCAATTTTCTAGCATTAGCCGTTCACACGATATGAAATTTTCGATTTTGATACGACTACTGCTAAATCAGAATATTAATTCTTACTTTTTACATATTTTCTAAAATACAAGACTACTAACAATAGCAGTTTATGCACAGATTTAATTATTTTGGTAGAGTTATGAAAGTCCACCGAAAATTGGCTGTTAGAATTAATTAAAGTGCAAAATATCCAATAAACTATTTCAACTTATTTTTATTTTATAAATGATCGGTCTCTGCAAAGCGGTACCAGCAACCGATCAACTCAACCTAAATATTCTGAATATATTGTACAAAAAATCCTTCAAATTAAGAAATAAAATAGTTAAAAGACAACTTTTAAGAACAACACCGCCAACTGGTTTTAATTCTTGAAACCAATAGAAAATAATAACACAAAATTTGTATAGCCAATTGTCTCAACATTATTTCGATCATAAATCACAGAAAGGCTCTATTCTGCAATCAACTCATAGACACAGTTAGTTAACTGGTTAGGTAAGAGCACACTGATCGCATACTATATCCGCTATATATGTAGGTAATATCTAGTTAAGTTACCTTACATTCAATTGAGCGCGAAAATGACTCAACATTACAAACAGCAAACATAAATATCTCACAGGCAAACGAAAATATCATCAAGCGATATATGCGCGCAATAAACAGGCTAAACTACTAGACAATAGCATTTATCTGCTATACAACCATAGGTGAATTGTTACCCAAGGGCCAGGTAATTCCTACTCGTTGATTTCCTTGGTTATTTCTTTAAGAAAGAAAACGAATTTTATTTTAATGTCATAAATTTTAAATGAGCTGCTAAGTAAATGGAAATCATACGATTAATATTGAATTATTGGAATTTCGCGAATAAATCTTTATTAGGAATTGTGTCAAAATGATAATATTTTTCGCCTGAGCAAGTTGCGCGATACTTATGAATGATTTATAACCATAAGGACAATAAGTTTTAGTGAATGTTATCGTTATTATAATCTCATTCATATGAGACTCTTGTCGTTTTGCAATTTGTGTAAACTAATTCACACTAGACTTTTTTATTGAGAATAGAATCGAACAATTTTGTATACAGGAACTTGTAACCAACGTCGATGGTATTTATCAAAACCCGGTTAAGAAATTGAGTAAACAAGTTATTTTGGCATGGCCTGTTTTTCTAATTTATGACCATCAACAATTAATCAAGCGTCAACAATAAATTATGACTGAGCGTAGAGCTAAAAATTAACAAACTATTGACACTGATCATTAATCTTAAAAAAATTTAAATTGATTTTTATATTTTACAAAAAAAACTTTCTTACATGTTCGAACATAAAATACAAAAAAATTTACTCCATGCGAAATATATGAAACTCCTCCAATAAGGATTGCAACACGCTTTGTCATTTAACATCTTAATAAATCGTATACAATTCCAACATTTGCAAATCCAAGCTATCGGATATTTTTCAAGCGAATTTCATCCGATTGATTAGCTTCTGTATGTGAACGTATAAAAAAAGAGCACAGGTCTTACATGTGAACCTACAGGTACTCCATTCTGGTGGCACAACAAGATGCAAAATTCGACAGAAATATGATACCCTACTAAAAATCGATACTGTCTTCTTGGCAATTGCTTGGCACCTCTTATTTATTATTGAATAAAAATTATTTATTTATATCGAATGATATTAATACGTAGTATTTTCTACTGTTGTAATACAGTGGAGGGAGGTGATAGAATTTAATGGACTCCATTTGATTGGGCTCGGTTGGATTTATTTCAAATTTTTAATTTTGTTCCTTCCTTTTAAAAATCAATACCGTCTGTTGATGGTACATATAAAGGATCGGTTCCTGCCCCAATCGATCGTAAAATTATTTTAATGCTATTTTCGTTGCAATAAAATTGCAGAATTTTTCGACTTTTATAATGAGAAAATTTTAATGGAAAAGAGTTTTGATATGGAGACGATAATAAATGTTCCCTTTTTGCATATAATTGGCGTAATTTATGACCTGGTACAGAAAAACTTAATAGAATGGCTTTTTGTTTTATGAAATTTCATATGTTTTGGATCAAACTTTTGCTTAAACTTCTTCGATATCTTCAGTGTAGCACCACAAATTCTAAAAATTGTCCTCGATCATATCAGAAACTCAGAGGTGAGATGTAATGAGCCACAAATTATACAAACGTAGGATTCATTCACGACACTATTTACCATAAAAAATTCTACCTTACACTTCCAAGTCCTTAATTTTTTGTTTCGACAGCATTAAACGCGAATTGGGGCAAATGGCATTGGTTTAAGCTAGAGGTTCGTCCGAATTTTAAGTAAAACACAATTCGTTTAAAGTGAGTGGAAATTACAATACACGCTTCCAATAATCGCACTATTGGCTACGCTTTCCGATTTCATGCACAGCTCGATCACTGCTCGATCGATGCTTCCAATCAAAATTGCTTTACGAACACTTACCTGTAGAACTGAGCATCATCTCGCTTCACCGTAGTAAAAATTGGCAATGTAAAAGTCCTATATAATGCTTGTGTTGAGACAAGCATTTTTTCGCTTATTCGATGGGATGTGTGGAATGTTCGGGAAGTATGAAAAACAGTCCGGATAGGATGTGCAGAGTTTTCTACACTTTTCTTATTGGATACTACAAGGTGGTCAATCACATGTTTTTCTCTTTGATGTCATCGATAAGTTGCCATATTATTTTATTTCACGAATTCGTTCATTTTGAGGATACTTCCTTAATTTGCGACTTCGAAAAGTATTCGCTCGTTGTACGTTCTTCAAAAAATTAGCATTTGTTTTAATTTTTACATTTCACGGCAATTTAGTGCAAAAACAGGTTAATTAAAATTTGAGGAGCATACAATTTTCTATAATTTGTGCCTTTGTGAAAACTCATATTTTTATGTGTATCACGTTTTATTCATATTCAAGTTTACTACTCGTACATGGAAATTGTAGAAAATTAACTTTGTTTGCTCTAAAGTGTCGTGGAAACAAGATATTCACTACAAAAACAGTTCTGTGTGACATTTTTACAAAAAGGGACTTAAAGATATTGCAGAGAGTGCATAATTTTCGCGGTTTTTATTTCGACCTTAAAATGAACGAATTAAATTTGTAGAATAAAATTTTATCTGACATTTTTGGCAAGCAGAAATTGGCTAGCTAGCTATAGAGTTTAAAAAATTTTTGTAGAAAAATATGTTAAGTCACCTGAAGCTAATAATTTTTTGAAAATATGTAAAATGTTGGTGAAAGATAAGAACAAATTGAACAATTAACTTATCTAAAATAAAACCTATTAATTTATACATTTTCTGATTAACTACATTTAGTTTAAATTTCGACCACTGTGTGGAAAGCAATGTATCTGAAGGGTTCAAAAGTTGGAATCAAAAATACATGTCTCTTGGCTTATGCCATAAAGTTCAAACTCGGTAATTGTTGGTAGGAATTCCAAGGAAATACACTAAAAAATAAACTCATCAGGGAGTTTAGTGACGTGCGGGGATGAGGATTCCGATATTTCGTGAATCAATTATGGCAGAAAGTCGAGGCGAATATGTCTAACACAAACGATTTGAGTACAGTCAGGCAGCATAGAAGTTTGGGATAACAATTTATCTTAAAGTATGAAAACTTCGTAATAATTTATAATTTTTTTTTTCAGTTCCAGTACCATTTGATAATTTTATAGATTTTTGGAGAACGTTTTAAATCTTTTTTTTCCAACAGGAATTACCAACCATGTACTTACGACAATCTTTTGCCTTACAAATAATTTCTCAATATGATTAAAAACGTTCCTGGATATAAAAACTGTTTCTCTTAATTAATTTAATCGATCTAAATGATGGAGAGATTCGTTAAGACTCTTTTGTATGCAAGTAGGTAGTCTGTCGTTTCAAATACCTCATTAATCAACAAAGCTGAGTGGTTCCCTCTAATATCAAATACATTCTAGCTATGGATGAATGCAATGTGGGGCTCAATGAATGCCTAGCTACTCCCATGAACATCATTCGCATCCGTTCGTTAAATAGATGCATTACTTAAGTACATGTCACAATTCACACACAAAAAAAAAGAAATAATGAAGAAAAAATCGACTAAAGAAAGTCAAAAAATAAATAAATTTTGTATGGAATGACTTAAGGAGTCACACTTGTGGGCACTATAATGTGGCAGCATGAGGGACAATAAATAAACACACTATACAGCCGTATGTTCGCAGGTATGCTATGTCTTTGGAATTTCGTCGGAGGTAACTTACTAACAAAACAGCAAACTGAAAGGAATAACGTTCTTTGGATCTCGTTTGATTCTTTCATCTTATTATTTCTTATTTTTTACGTTCAAGCATTTTTATTTCCATTTTGGTTTTGATTACGAACGCCAACATCACCTTCAAATAATAAAAGAATGACTTATAACAACAGGAATAACTGGGTCCAGCGAAGAATATTGCTGAATTGTGTGTTGGCCGAACGATATAAAACTTGGCGAACGAATGTATGAAAGGGTTGTATGAAATGATTATGGCATGAGTTCGAGGAAATTTATGATTTTTGTCATTTTCATAATGTGGTTTATTATTAGTTTTGGACGTTAAATAGTGTTTATGAAAATCGTATTTATTTTAGAATTACATTTTGAATTTGCGATGCGTTTGAACGTAGGATGAATTCAAATTAAACGAAGTATTGTAAGACATAGGATAAAATAATAAAATTAAATGAATAGTTAACAGTATAGACTGCTTTAAAGACGGGGACTTTTATCCCTTCAAGTTTCCACAATTTACTAACGTTTATGAATCTAAACGACAATAAAAAGTGACATAGTTCCATTGAAGCACAAATAATTGGTTAAAAAATTACAATTCTAGAGAACTCAATTTTTCTTCAAAAAGAAGCCATTTGTACATTTTATTTTGACATTATAATGGCGTATTTAATAAAATTTTCGTCACCTGCTGTGGGCTAATCGAATTGAAACCCGGAAATTGAGCATAAATTCCAAAAAAAGCATAAATAAACTTAACAGCCTTAGGAGCACTTTAAAACTATGTCTTTGTAAACCCAGATTGACAGAACGGTTTTTGAAATTAATGAAATGAAAAGTTTTCGAACCCGATTGATTTTTGGTATTCATGAAATGTTTGGAAAGAGTCAAATTACGCAGAAATTTACCGAATTCTTTTATAAGTTTTTTCCTAAAAGCAACTTATTACTTTCAGATTATCAGCAAAAATTTCAAATATTTTTCAGCATTTAGTTTGGGTCTATAAAATACAAATCAAAATTTGTGACTGTAAATTTTCGTAGGATATTAAGTGTGAGCTTTGGATCTAGTGTCTCTTATACAGGTTTTGGCATCATTAAGATTATGTAGGTCCAAAAAACACTATGTAAGAATACGACTGTAGTTCTCTGAGTTCTCACTGGCATCATGTGTGAAAGTATGCTTTCAAGATATTGTTTAAATTATATTTATTTAAATTGTATTTATTTATAATTTAAGCTTAGAGATACGACCGTAATTACAGATATGAAATTTGCGAATTACTAGAATCAGTATTGAATCAGCACTGTAATAATACTGTAGGTAAAGATTGACATATTACGAGTAAATTCAATATTTGACAGTTATAGGATACAACTTTAGCTTTAACAAGAATAGAAAACTCTTTTAAATTAAAGTAGATAAAACGAAATTAGTAAAACTACCAAGTTTTAGTCGAATGAACGAGAATGAAATTGCATTTTTGTCTACCAAATTAGGTATTTGTTCTAATCGTAATTGGTTGCTCTTAAAATTTCGAATAATTGAAGTATTGCCTAAATTTATTAGACACATTTGTTTATTATTTAGGTGTCGTTCATGGATATTTTATCCCACCTAATTTCATTAAGCAAATTCATATATTTATAGCAAAATTGTCTATTTTGCCGACATTAGAATTTTGCGAATTCAAATAGTCAAAAACACGAAAAGTATGAAAAACATCTACTTAAAGTAGGTGATAGGCTAACGTGTCTTGATATTACCAGCAACTGTTTCATTTCAGTTTTGTTTTTTTAATAATCCAGATGGTCGCGATATTAGTGCTTGAATTTGGAAACGCAATTATTGTGCAACTATTATGAATACCAAATATAAATTAAAGGACATTCTAACCATAAAAGACTTTGATCAAGTGAAGTTCTATTCCAATTTATTCTTGTGAAAAATTGTTCAATATTTTTTGCTGGTTTAGAAATGCATGTGAAAAAGTTTGATAAACATTTTTATTGTTATATTGTACAATATAGTCGCAGAAATATCCAAATGATCATTTCTAGTAGTGAAATTATGTATCCACCGATTTACTTAATAAGTCATGAAGTTGATGACTATTTCCTAAAATTAAAACCAGAATTTAATTAGATTATTATTTAAATCATTTTTATTATTATTTATGTACAGTGCAAATATTTTCTATTTCCAAAATACCATTTGTTCCAGGCATTTATATTACTATAGTGTAAAATCTATAAGACCATCTATTCAAATTAATTGAATACAGTCTAATATTCACCTATTTATATAGTAGTGAAATTGTCGAACATGTTTTGGTAAAAAAACCAATTGGCACCTACTGAAATTTAATTTATTATCTAAAATAAATAGTTGATTTTTCTATACTAAAATGGGAGAATCAAGTAATTGTGTAGTTAAATTAACTAAATAATGGCGTTAATAGAATAACTAGTTTGAAATAGATGTTTTATCAAAATAATGTAGTAGGTTGAAAATCTCTCATTGTTTTTAGTTGTAACATCTACTTTTTAGGTAGTATTTTTATTCATTTTTTTTTGTGTGCTAGTGCAGTGTTGTTTTCAGACTGGTGCGGTCCTGAGTTGTGAGTAAATTATAGAACATTAAATTTGAAAAATTCTGTACATTGCTATAAATAAACCAGTGGGAAAACAATATTGAAAACACTTCACGAAAACAGAAATTTGTTCTATTATCTATCAGGAAATTTGGCCGGTGCTGAACAGGTATTGTTTATAGACATTGAATTAGAATTCATAACGATCTTCACTCAATTAATAGAGTACTCAATCTGTAATCTCTAGCTCTACCTGTATACGTTCAGTACTGAATAATGTAAATTTAACTGAATTTAATCAGTGCTAGGCATGCGGAAAAAAGGGCCTACAAGAATACCGGTTGAGTATAGATACGCAGTTCGGAACTTCCTTGACAGACTCCATAAATAGTTCCTGATATGTGAGACGAGTTTTCGAAAATTCTATTCCCCCATAGAGTTTCACTGTTCCCCTCAAAAATTTTATATTCAAGATACTCCCACTCATCTGTTCAGTATGTTCAGAAACTAATTTTAATTTGTCCTACATATTTGGTTTGCGAGATATCGTAATTTAAACAATTTCAGAAAAACACATTGTTTCGGAAATATGTCCACAATCATATAAGTTAGGTAAGGCGGGTGGTCGCTTCGCGACCAAGTACATAGACCGCCAATGGGTCCGTTGTGATCACACATGCACTGGAAAAGGTACCCTTGTGCCCAAGACAACATCTTAGGTAAACCACCCCGCCAGCCTAACAAACTGCAGCAGCTTGTCTAGCTTAATGTTTGCGAATTCGCCCAAGTCTATGGCGAAGCGCGTACCTAAAGTACGTGCGCGCATCCAAGCCAGACTAAGGCATTCGCAAAGCATGAGGAAAATACTTTCCTCGGCATCGGGTTCACTACAGCTGCGGCACAGATCTGCAACGTCCGCAACACCTAGTCTTCTGGCATGCCGGCCAATCAGGCAATGGCCCGTCAATACACCAATTTGGATACGAAGAGTATTCTATTCCTATCTCCGAGTAGGATAAACGCACCTAAACGCATTTAGGGTCGGCCTGAGCTGCCTTGCCAGACACGATGTGAGGCCTGACCATCTTGTGTTAGCCTCTGATATGGCCGTCACAACGATAGCGTGTTTAATGTCCTCAATTGGCCTCCGCTTGATTCAGCGCTGAACCTCTCCTTGCGAGTTCATCCGTAGCCTCGTTGCCCGGAATCCCGCTGTGACCCGGAACCCAACAAATAGTTACGTTCAAAAGGGTGCGTAAAGCACTAATCTTATCCCTGCATAGCTCCACGAGACGGGATTTAATCAAGTGTGAGTCGAGAGCCTTGATCGCCGACTGACTATCTGTTAGAATGACGACGGATTTATTTCGTATTACACAAGCCTCTAGCAGATTGCAAGCTTGAACGATTCCCATCATCTCTGCCTGAAATACGCTACAGGAGTCTGGTATTCTGAATGCCTCGCTATGGTTCAAGTCGGCGGAGACTACCCCTGCACCTGTACCCGCGTCTGTCTTCGAACCGCCTGTGTAGATATGAAAGACTCCTTCGTGGGGCTGATCCACATTCCACCACTCTCTGCTAGGGATCCTCGTTTAGAATCTTCTAGAGAATTCGAGCTGCGGAATCAAGTAGTCTGTCTCCTCTAACGGGTTACATTCACTAAACCGTCCGAGTATGGTGCTGTGACCCACAGGTCTAGATACCCAGCTGCCTGACTGTCTTAGGCGCACGGCACTTTTTGCTCCTACACTCTTCACATAAATATCCAGCGGAAGAAGATGAAGGATCATCTCTAGTGGCGCTGTAGGTGTGGTGCTAAGTACGCCCGTTGCTCCTGTGGAACCTTGGTGAGTTTATTGAGGTAGGTGGATTTTTCCAGCGCTACCCACCACACTAAAATCCTTAGGTTAGGATAGGCCTGACTATGGCCGTGTAAATCCAGTAAGCCATCCCTGGCTGAATCCCCCACTTTTTCCCGCACATCTTTTTGCAAGCGTATACAGCCCCTAAAACCTTCCTTAGTCGCTCGTCGATGTTCTTACTCCAGGTTAGTTTCCGGTCCAGGACTATACCTAAGTACCTAGCATTGTCTCTAAGCTGTAGGGTGAGACCCCCAGTTTAGTGAGTGTGAACTCTGGGATTTTGGTTCTACGCGTGAAGTGAACTAGCTCTGTCTTTGAGGCATTGACCCCCAGTCCACAGGTGCCCGCCCGCGCGCTCACTAATGTGAGTGCCCTTTCGAGCAGGTCACTTATAGTGGCCAGGAACCTACCCGATATCAGAATTGCTAAGTCGTCCGCGTATGCGATTACCTTCGCACGCTGGCGGTTTAGCGAAGCTAGAATCGTATTGACTACCAGGAGCCACAGTAGTGGTGAAATCACACCTCCCTGTGGCGTACCCCGGGCCGTCTATCTGCGCACCCTGCTACTGTCCAGTGTCGATTCAATGATACGACTGCTGAGCATTGCGGTTATCCAGTTACACAGCCCCATTTCCACCCCCACGTTCCTCAGTGCATCGCTGATCGCCCCAACTTTTACCGCAATCATATAACTTTACAACAATTGCACGATTCAGCTGCTAAATTTTAGCGGTTCCAAAGATATATAAACCAAATTTTGCAAAGAAAAACCCTTAAATACTAACACGCCAAAAGATTTAACCAATCTACTCACAAAACCAATTTTAACTTTAAAGCTCAAATGGTGTATGGGCCCCGAATCTTGCGTTTGGTTCATTTGGGGTATACTAGTCCTAAAATATTTGGGTAACACCTTTTTTTAAGTCAATCAAAATACTTAAAAATAAATCAAAAATAATGTTGTTCGCACCAGAAATTACTGAACTGTGAAACTAAAAGTGAATATGTTTCCGTTTATTAAAAAAAAATCGGTGTATTAATAAGCAAAGTCAATATATTCCATTAAGTTCCATATAAGAGTCCTTAAACCACACTGTGAAACCTTTTGATCTCTTTCGAGTCAGATCTAAGTCCTTACTTATTATAAAAGTATGCACACACTTGCGCACTCCTTTTCTGAATTCAACTATATCATAGAGCCGTTTCCAGTATTTCAACTGGAGTATGGGGTACTGTTATAGTTGCACAAAATATACACTTCCAATATAATTATAGATCAATACTTAGAGATGAGAAACTTTCACTTCCCATAAAATTTTAATGTGCTGATAATAAGAAAAGGAGCTAACCCAAACAAATATTCTGTTTAATATTTTATTGCACATACGAGTACACTTCAATTAAATGGCTATTTCAAATCAATCTTTAATAAAAATTTAAGATCGAGACTATCGATAAAATTGAACGAGGCTCGCATGTTTGAATAACGTTTCCAAGCTTGAATAACAAAATTATGAAATTTTATTGAAATCAAATACAACTCTCTCTTGCCATACCTTCTATCAACCGGGCACGAAAAACCCGTTCAATTTCTCTAAATACAAATCTTATCAACACCCTTGACAAGACTTCACATCAATCAAAAAGGCATACCATGGTTGGCTTGTACCAAAGCGATGAAGTTGCATCGCGTCTATGCTAAGAACGAAACGTGTCGTCGTCTTAAAAATATGCACCGCAACTTAAAAAGCCGGGGGAAAACTTCGCAATCCGATCACCCAACTCGACTCAACCGACCATATTGAGGTGAAATATTCACTCGTTCCAAGCAAATGACTTAATTAAATGGCACCAAACCTATTAATTATATTATTCTATAAACAGTCTTTAAGATAGAGTGCTGAGCGTTGCTATAGCACATCTAGCCGAGCCCACTATATTCGAGATGGTAGAGCTAGAAGTTAGCCATACGAGTATGCAGACTCAGTCTTCAAATGGTAAAATGGTTCGATGTCTGTCTCGATGTGGCAGTCGCGCGGTAACTCCTCGAAAGCCTAATCCAAACTCTTGCATACAATTCAATCAGAAACTTGCAGTTTCCTCACAATTGCTTCTAAGCATAAAACGTGTCTGCAATTTATAATTTACAACTTTGCCACGGAGATTTTGTTGTTCTCTACTGCTGGGTTACCTGGCTGTTTACCGGGCTGGTTGTTGATTGTTTTTTTTTTTGCGTTAGCCGCTTAATTAATCGATTCATAGCTTAAGAGTTCAACTTTACCGACTTAACACCAGCACTACCACTACAATTTGCCACTCATATTATGCAGATTTTAAAAGTTTTCACCTAATCGAGAAGGTTGAACCGATCGTTTTTCCGCCGCACTTTTTCCAGTTTTTTTTCCCAGCATTTTGCAACATACATGTGTTGCACAGAAGCATGGTTCTAATGGTACGTAATGAGATTTCTTTTGACGCATATCTCTTATCTTTGTCCAATCCATAAATCGTCTTTGACAGAAAATCGGTCGGCCAACAAGGTAAGATTGAGGAATTTAATGTGCGAAACAGCGAACGCAAGCAGACCAGCTTTGTACGCCACCAGCTATGATATCTATCCGATATATCACCCTTCAATATGATTGCATTTTCCGATTAAGCCACAAGTTACATGTGTACTTGACGCA
This sequence comes from Beris morrisii, assembly GCA_951812415.1. Lineage (NCBI taxonomy): Eukaryota > Metazoa > Arthropoda > Insecta > Diptera > Stratiomyidae > Beris > Beris morrisii. The sequence continues at coordinate 27,591,461 of OX638311.1, forward strand.
AATTAATTGTCCGGTTTGGCAAAAAAAGAAATTTCATAATAGAAATTATTGAGCCTTAGGGAACACGGAGATCGTGTTGAGGTCTGTCGTCGGATTAAATCATACATGTAAAGATTGCTGACTTATGACTGCTTGTACTAAATAGGTAGTCGAACAAAGATTCCGGAAGTTGATTGATACTGGTGAATATAAATGGCTTTAATTTGCAATTGGCTGTTGACAAAAGAGGTTGCTTGATATTGGAGTAAAAAAATTTAGCACAATAATTTAACAAAATTAATTCAATTAATTATGATAAAAATTTGTTTAAAATAATAAAACCGAAAAAACTGATTTATTCCTGGAACTGTAGCATCCGTGATTCAGGATAATTGACTCAAGTTACAAATCGGAAGCCATCCCAGAATATTGACTTGTATAATACTCTGAATTTATCCGTTTTTGGGAAGGAATTTGTCGCGAAGATCGAAGAAGAAGAAAGTTTAGAAGAAAACCTTTTATTTTTAAATGGATTGAGATTGTATTACTTTATATGCAAAGCCTACAAATATTTAACAATATAAATTTGGAAAAAAACCCCATATAATTCATCAAGTGAAGCAGATCATGTCAAAAGCAAATACAATCATTTGATGAGCGGATTTGAACAATTTTAAAAATGAAATTCCTATGAAATATTTCATTAATCGGAACCTAGTTTAAGTCAAGCTTTATGCAAAAAACTTCAACTTCATTTACTTGAGTTATCTGCAAAAGACATAAGTAAAAGAGTATGATCACACAACAGATAAAGGTGTAGGAGCAGGTGTTTATGGAGTTCGCCCAAATTTCAAATTCTACTAAAGCATGCATATATTTAACATCCACTGTTTTTCAGGCGGAGACTCATTCTATGGAACTATGCATTAGAGAAAATATCAGACGGGGCTACAAAAACCAACAAATATATATTCTCTCGGACAGCAAGGCAGTAATAATGGCACTCCAGTCCGTTCAAATCTACTCCAAACTTGTTTGGAATTGCCTCCAATGCCTGATTGAACTCGGAAACAAGAACAGAGTTAACCTCATTTAGATTCCGGAACACAGCGGATATGAAGGTAATGAAATGGCCGACTTAATGGCTAGAAAAGGTTCAGAAGTTGACTTTATGGGACCATATCCATTCTGTAGGGTTCCGTTAAGCACAGCTAGAATGAACATCCGAATGTGGCAAAAATCGCAAAGTGCCATGCACTGGGACATGGCACCGGACAACAGGCACTCAAAGCTTTTTATACCAGCATTCGGAAAAAAAAGAAAATCTGATTATCTGAAACAGACATCAGCTCGGAACCCTAGGGAGCTCTGACTGGACATTGTCACATGAGGAAACATCTCAATAGGATTGGTCTCTCCGAGACTAAAATTTGCAGAATATGCAATGACGAAGACGAAACAGCAGAGCATATCCTCTGTGAATGTGAGGGTTTAGCTCATAAAAGACTTCGTCACTTCGGTCAGGGTTCCATGGAACCATCGGAATTCCTGACCATTCCTCTTCGCAAAATACTAAGCTTCATTGAAAGCGCAGGGATTGAAGAGGAATTATAGTTAATCCGAGGGGACGTCACAATAGACCCAACTGTGGCTTCAGTGACAGAGGTTAACCATACCAACTCCTTTTGCCAATCTATCTATCTATCTATGGTCACACTTCAGAGGGTGGGGTGAAAAGTTTCCGGCCTGACCCAGAGAGGGCGCCAGCAGGTCTAATTTTTGACTTGTATTCTATAGTACTGTCCCTGACCAGCTTTTATAATAACTTTCAGATCGATTAGTTTCTCAGTATATGTTTGACAGGCTGTTGAAGAAGACGCCTCGGTTGCTTACACGAAAATGGAAAAATTCGAGAAGCGTGCGGTCATCAAATACTTCTATTTGAAAGGCTTAACACCACTTCAAATCAAAGAAGAAATGGAATCAACACTGAAGGACTCTTCCTCATCATATTCAATGGTCAAACGGTGGGTTTTTGAATTTAAGAAAGGTCGCACGAGCACTGATGACGAACCATGTTCTGGTAGTCTTGTTGAGGTGATAACTGCCGAAATGATCGAGAAAATTCGTAAAATCGTGGTAGAGATTGTAGATTGAAAGTGAGTGAAATGGCTGAGACTACTGTGATGCCAGATGAATATATACGCAATATTTTATATGAACCTTTGTGCATGGAGATGCTCTGTGCTAGGTGGGTGCCTCGCTTGCTAACGAGGCTTGACAAATCTTACTACAAAGATGATATCACTGCATTAGAGCACCGTTATGAAATTGAATTGTGAATTATGATTAAATTGAAAAATAAAAAAAAAAAATTAAAAAAATATTGTGTTTTCTCGTATAATGACTTTTACCAAAAATTAGACCTTTCTTGTCGTTGTTCGACAATTCGCTGTGAAACATTTACACTACCCAAATGCACAGCCCTTATTTTTGCGTTTTTATGTCAATTTGATGACATTTTATAATTTTCGAAAATATTTCTCTAATCGAATTTCGGGATTTTCGAGTCAGCCCTTTGTTTTATCTAACATTTTTCTTCGAAGCTCCTCCTTTTTTGGAATATGTTGTTAGCCTACCACCCAACTTCTCAGGGTTGAGAATGAAAAGAAAAAGTATTACCGTTTTTTCCCGGCGGAAAAACCGTTTGAACCCCTAGCGACACAAGGGGCGAACGGGGATTTGTCTGGCCAATCCAGAGAAGGGTCGTGGACGCCAGTGATCCTTTTTTAAGGACCCGCTTTGAACTTTTCCCGGACCGAATCACGAGTTCGGAGAAGACCTCCACGCGTACGCCAAAAAGAAAATAACGGATGAAGAACGGGAACACGTCACCAAGTTACACAAATTTTCAAAAACCGATTTTAAGTAAATTGATCAGATTATGTTGACAATAGATTCTTTGACATATTCCACTCAAGAAAAATATATCGATTGACTTAAATCAACAATTAAATAAGTTTGAGCTAAGTCTCTGCGCTAATACTTAACCTAGGGCGCCGCTAGTGGTTGACTTCCCACGACGATTCCTGGTGAGCACGGTAGAACGTTGTAGCTGCGGATACTGGGTAGCCAACGTCGCTGACACAATCGTCGCTGACACCATCGTCGCCAACTGGAAACGCTCGTTCCCGATGATGTTTTTCACTCGTCCTTTAATAACTTATCCAATGAAACTCGTCACCAACTTGTGACTATTTCATATCATTGATACAATCGAACTCCTCTACAGCAGCTTGTAATTATTCTTCTACCAAATTCAAATTTAAAATTCACCTCCTCGCTCGGCTGGCACTTCACAAAAAAGAGACCATTTTTCAGTCCAGCACCTCCCGCGAAAACTCGGGTCAGCTTTTGAATCGGTTAATCTTCGTTTTCCAGGGTCAACGACTGCTTTCTCCAGATGTCATTCACTCAAGTCTATTAACTTTCTATTGTACTGGATTCCTTTTATTCTTCCAACGACGATCTAGCCTGGATCCACACCGCGCTGATCTATCTTATCGACTTGCAATTCGCGCAGTGTTCGTTCGCCATATTTGCAATGCAATGTCGTTTGACATATCTCCCCAGTGAAGTTTATGTGACAATGTTTACGTTTGTGATGTTTTGGTTTACGTTTTCAGTGATGCGATTCGTGTTCAGTGAAGTGATTTGTCCTCAGTGAAAAGATTCGTATTGTACTCGATGTTGGGTGTTATGTGTTAATTCCCTGTTTAGTGTTTGTTCCTACTTAATCCTAACCTACTATTACTAACTCCTAATCCTGATAATTCATTATCCTACACATTATTAACCATCTCCCAGCTCCTCTTCCGTTGTATAATTACTTACTAAGTACTAATTCGCTTCTAATGTTAACTTTTAGGCTGATTCGGATTCTTACGCGAGGAGTAGTTGTTCTACAAAGATACGATGAGTGATCTTCTTTGGTAAGTTTTATTTTAAAATTTTATCACGGTATTGAAAACTAAACATTTCTCTTCTTTTCTTGTAGGACTAAAAACCCAACCGGAACAAAAGCTCTGAGAAATGGATATTATTGAAAATAATGATAAAACTGGGTTTATAGAGAAAATCGTGTGTGTGGAATCCAACCCACGACCTCTTTGATCAGCGATTAGAACGCAAACACTATACTGTTTTAAATAAATTGAATTTTCAATCCAATTTTTACTTGAAATTTACAGTATATTTAAATTTTTCAAGTAAAAGTACTCATTTCAATTTCTGGTATTAGTAAATTATTTGTGTACTTTTCAACTGAACCGTACAATTTACATGAAAAGTCTCACAAAATTACGCAACATTTCGTGTAAAATTAACTATATATGTAGTTCCGAGCTAGGGGCTCGCCAGGATTTCAAGTAAAACACAATTCGTTTAAAATCAAAATAAGTAACAATTTTCGCACTTTAATTCTGTTCGCACAATTATTCGCACTATATGGCAATACCGCCCGCTTATCTATATCGCTTGATTCGATCACACGCAATCGATCGCTTTCCACCAATACGGTCGCGTATACACGCTGGCTGTCACAGTCGACGTAATAAAAATTACTATGTCCTCGCTGAAAGCTTCACCTGCTTTTATACTAGCCGGTTGCAGTCTAGGATATACTTGAATGTTCGCTCGGTGATGTGTATGGATGGTTCTCGAAAGCTTTAGAGCTTTCGATTTTGATCTTTGTTCGGTGGTGTATGTAGAGGGTTCTAGTGAGCTTAAGATCTTGCGACTTTGATCCTCATTGGATTCTAGTACATTGGAGAGCATTCGATCAGAAGGGAGATACAATCGTGTTGTTTCGCCTTATATACTTCAGCTAGGTTTCTGATTGGGTTATTTTGCAACTAGGTATTCGGTTGTTGCTGTTTGCCTTATTCGTAATCGATCGAGTTGCGCGGTTGGCTGGTTTACATGTAACAATATTTATATATGAATTGAAAATTACGTTCTTTTTCATGTAAACCACGAAGTTGGACGCTTCGTTCGATTTTGTTTTCTATTGAAATAAAAATGAAACGCCTTCGGTGGCGCAGTGGCTACGCACGCCAAATCTACTCAGCAAGACCACAATTAATTGCGGGTTCGATTCTTACCTACAGCCAAGTGTTTTATTAAGAGTGCTAATTATACACTTTTTTTTAGAGTGTAAATTCAAGAGAATATCCAGCTGCTTTCGAAGTTGAAATTTACTGAGTTCAAATTGAAATTTAGTGACCGAAAATTGAAAATAAAATTCAAAATGACTATTACATCCCAATGTAAATTTACTTGAAAAGGTGAGGCATATTTGCCTACTATCCAAAATATGTAAAATTCAATGGATTTTACTTTATTATTTTAATAATAAAGTATTTTCTACTGTGTAGGCTAAGTAATTTCCATATTTCAAAATGATGATTAAATATAATTTTTTTTTATAAAAAACTTTTTGGAGATTGTTAAACCTTAAACAAATATTACGTCCAGGATCTACCAAGTGTCCGCTCAAGAAAGTTTAAGAGTATTGAGCCACTATTTCGAATAGATTGTGTATCGCATTCAAAGCAATTATAATAAGCGTAAACAGTCAAAAGGACTTATGTTATAACCCTTATTAAGTCCAAGAAATTCCATCGTTGCGATACTACAATTTTCCCATCTCTTTTTTGTTTCGCCACTTTTGAAAAAAAAAGTAAAATCGAAACAATTCTCACCGTAGATAACAAGGTTCGATCATTTATTACCACTGAAATGTTTCAGCAAAAGGCCTCTCTGTGACTAAAAAGTCACATCAAACAATCAGCTACCTGGACAATTAACAACAAGATTCAAAGAAACTGTCTAAGAAAAAGCTACAGAGACCTTATTAAAACCACTTATCTAGTTGGACAGTATAGAAGAGTAGTTACTAGGAGCAGAATCAGCTTTGCGACAATAAAAGCAACAAAAGCAATAGCAACAGCGGCAATCTGCCATCAATATCAACGCACAGGTATACAACCAAGGGCAAGCTAGTCAACCAGACAACACGATATCAGAAACAAAAACTATAAATACGACTCCATAAACCGATATATTCTATACTATATAGAAAAATAATAATAATAAAGAAAAAAAAATAAAAAGAATAAGAATAACATCACCAATCTACCCAAGAGGTATGCATTCTTCCTCGTCCTGAAAAGGAAGAAATAACATAACGATAAGACAATGAAATTGCAATCCATTTTTCTGTGTCTTCCTCTTTGGTATCATCTTTCTTCTTATGTAGGTACTAAGATGCGCGCGCACTTCCATCGGCTAGAGAGATATTACCATTAAGGAAAAAATTGATAAATGAAACAAAAACGTAAAAGTTTCAAAATAAAAAAAAGAAAATGACGAAAAAAGACCCCAACAACCAAGAAATGTATAAAAACAACGCACTAATCCCCCGGTATCATCAGTATAAACAGACGAAGAAACGAAACGAATGGAAACAGACGCGAACGAAAAGACAACGAAGCCGAGAGAAAAGCATAAATTTTAACGTTAAGTAACGTCTTAAAGAAGGATAAAATACCTGGCAAAAGTCCAAACTGAATGAGAGAACAATAAACGAACGATCTGGACGTGACGATATTACACGCACAATTGCGCAGAACGTCTTCGTCTTCCGTCCTTCCTAGCCTATCTCGGCCGCGTACCTACTCCTCGACGGCTCGGGAAAACTACTCGAGGAAGGCTCGCGAAAAACAAGACCTTCGCCACAATTCGATTGCGCCCTGCAATTGGACACATGGATCGAAACTCGCAAGTCTTGTACTATGCGAACTATAACTAAAAACCGCCGCCCGCTTCCCGCCCCAGGTATACGTGTCGTACTCAGGTAAAAGGAGGTGAAAACACGAGGAGGAATGATCTTATATGATCGCGTTGTTGGTGCCCTTTTTTTTCGCTGCTTTTCCTTCTATTTTGGTCAAGCGCGCACCACAATAAAGGAATCGGAGGTGACTTATGCGCTGTGAAACGTTAAATTTATAATTGCAAGTATAGAGGTTACTACCTTAGACACCGAGAGCCTTCTTGGATATTATATTCCTTAGATCGGGTTGCTTGCTATAGTGAGCGGTGCGGTATCGTGGAAATGCAGCTGCGCGCGCATTCAACTTGACTGGATTTTCCGATATATTGATTTGATCAGTTTACGGGGTGTAATAGTTGGGCAGTTTAGGTCGAACCTACTAACAACCCGAAGATTTTTCGATTCGAAATGCTATAATGTGCCTACTGTGACGCAGTAAAGTAATAGAACACCGGGAAAAATTTCAGTTGGTCAGTGTTTTCGATTTCGAACGCAATATTCTAAAAGAAATAAAATTTAATCGTTTTTTTGTAACCAACCCTCTCCCCCATTGGTCCATTTCGAACAAATTTTTGATGTATATTTTCGAGGAGGACAATCATACGCAACTTTGGATCCAACGCCCTTCATTCTGAAAACCGGTAGATGTTAAATTCAAACGTTAGCAGGTAGTGTGACCATTCTCCAAAAACGCTTTCTATAGAAAGCATCAGTTTTCGATCGACCTTGGTCACAAAAGAACATATTTAAAAATGTTTACCACGTATGCATCACGTTACGAAGCCGTGTGCGGTGTTAGCATCCAAAAGGACCAAAAATGACCCACTGTGAAGTATGTACATGAAAAAGTTAAAGAAATTAAGTAAATGGGTGAAATTTCATTCCGACGTAAAAAACATCGATCACCTAATGCCTGATCGTCGCCTTGTGCGGAAAACTAAGAAAACTAATTTTAGTGAAAAAACAGATTTTACGTGTGTTTGAAAAGAATAGTGGTAGAATACGTTTATTGGCTGATGCGGAATTTCAAAGCACAGCGAAGAAACCACTACTGTCCATCAAACACGTTGTAAAAGGACTCGCTTGAATCGCGATTGGAAGAACGTAATTTTGTAGTAGAAGCTTCTTTTCTGTGAGTTCTTTCTATCTGGCATACTAACACAACAAAACACATCCTGCGGACTGCTAAACATCCAGTAATGGATCATGGTTTGAGGCTTATTCGCCAAACAAAAATTTGACACTTTTTACATTTTTACAGAGAATTTGAATGTTTCTAAAATGGTCAAATTACATCAGTAGGCTTTACTACCATCTGTCCAAAGATGGTTTATAAGGAAAGATGTAAATTTTATACTACAAGATGACAACGATCCAAATCATTGAAGTTGGCTTTGTACTGCGTAGAAATAGGCAAGAATTTTATCAGTTTGCTTCGTAGAAGCGGTGTATCTTTTCATCACCTCGAGACAAATTTCACTTTATACATACGTGCGAGACTCCACCTTTTCCTTTAATATTGCCGTCTTTTTCACTACTCGTTAACGATATCAGATAGCTACTACTAAATTACCTGGAATACTAACAGTGAATATACCCGTTATGACTACTAAATAAACCACGCTGCATACCTATTGGAAAATCTTATAACGCAGAACACCCAATAAAACTTTTACGAAGCCGGATGGCGAGGGTGTATGATAGTGAATTTAATTACCGCATTCTTGCAGGGACTATGACGAACTGGATTGACCGTCACATTCATCAGATTCAAATCTCTTAGAAAATTTTTGAGCATTGATGAATTTCAAGCTGTAAATGTCAGCAGTTATTTCTACATATTCGGGAAACCCCCCCATTAACGATATGCTGCGCACGGGACTGCATTCAGATAAGAAAAATCCACGTCCTTCAAGGGGAAGGATTGAAAAACTAACAATAAATTACAAAATTATTCAGTCAGTCAAGGATGACGTCCTAAAAACGATTTAGTGAATCACCAAATAACTAAGCTCCAACTACGTTACGCAAAAATGGCGGAACCGCGTTTCTTGAAATACAACGCCATATAGTAGCTCTCCACAGGTCACCCAAGCAGCTTTAGTACTGATCTCATCTCATACCAGATCTTCAATTAAGTGGGTATAACTACCACTTAATTTAAAATTAGCAGTAACTTCATCGCATACCTGTGGTTATTACGTTACAGTTTTATAATTTTATAGTGTAATTGGGGGTGTTCAAAACGTTATGGTCACTAATTTTTTAAAACTTAAAAGTGATCTAGTATCTAGACACCTGCAAATATGATCACATTTTGAACAATGAAGAACTTCGAAAGCTAGGAAGATGCACTATCAGAACATATCGCATAATTCACTGAATGATCTACTTCATATTTTAAAAGTAAAAACTATGAACCAACTAAGAACCAAAAGAAACACTATTTAGCGTAGTATTGAGGAGTTTTTAAGAAAGTGTGCATTCGTATTGGTTTTCTATCATCCAATGACTTTAAAAACAAATGGTTTATGCCAAAAATAAACAATGAACAATATGAGTTATTATGATTTAAACATCTGTATTTACGGTTCCCCTATTCAAACCGATCTTTTTTGACAAGCCTTCAAAATCATCTCGTCTGAATATATGTAAGCGGAAGACAAGACTCTCCAAAATTGTTTTCCTTTAACGAAATAAAATGTAAGGCCCTACCCCTTAAATATAAACCGGAATTTGCATTTATGACTTTAATTCTTACTTTATTTAACACAAAGAACTCATTACACTTATAATAAAAACAAAATAAAATGTATTTTTGCTTTATTATATTTTATAGTGTGGTCAGTCTGAAATAAAAAAAAATTTGCTACTCTCAAATTTTGAATTTTCGCGTTTTTTTCCAAAAAACCAAAAAGAAGATGTCCATCTATTCGCCGTTGATTCTGAATGCCGTACCCATAATCTTTTAAAGGCTTATAGCTCTTAAACTCGTTGGCGGTGGTTATTGATTTTGAGTAACTAAGACGCCAAAATTAACTTTTTCTTTTATCTAAGTGTATTATCTCGGAAGTTTAACATTCATAGGTATGAAGAGATAGAGATACATATATAACAGTGATAATGGCAAGTTCCGCCCACTAAAAGTGTTGCTTGGGCAAGATATCGTTCCTGCAAAAATAATCAATTTTTAATTGACGTGGTTGAACTTCTGTTTTCGTGGCTAATTAACTCACGAGAAAATGTACTGAAAAATCAAAAAGTTGAAAAATTCAAAAAAAGCAATCATCGTAGATCTTCTTTAAGTTTTGTGTGAAAAAATGGTAGTTTGGACGGTTAGGACCCCCAGTTCTGAAATTACAGCATTTTTCGAATGTAGTTTTTTCCGGAAGGTTAATTGAATTAGCTTAAGGTAACCTCAAAAAGCCAAGTGGAAGGCACTTTACCAACACCGGCATTGTGAAGATTACAGACTCATTGAACGTCGAAAGAATTTTCACTATCTTCACCTTTTTTCAGACTAATCGATGTCAATTACGCTGAACAATTTACTATGATACTTCCGCTGCGGTTCCCATGATCATAATAAGTAAGTTTTAAAAATTGCATCTACCCGCATAGTCTGGTCAGTACAAAAATGTATACCCTGCAGCTTATACATATAAATTGAATAATAAAAATTAATTTTATAAAATTTTACTATGTTGAAATTGATTTTGTTCTTATCGACAATCGTCAGAAATTCTTACGTGTACGAATATTTTGTTGAGCCATAGTAAGCAATTTCGCCCAGACAATATTCAATCTGATAAATCGCAAAATAGATGTAGGATTGCTTGTCCAAGCAATTTGGTTTAATTTGTAAAACCTTTCATATAATTCAAAGTGATTACCCATTTCCCACATCATAAGCTCTATTTAATGTTTCCACATCTAGTAACTTCTAGATAAAGAACTAGTAATATGTAAATCTCTAGATTTGAACAGCGCTAGGCTACTTATAATACTGAAAGCGAGCATAAATAAGTTATGTGTGAGGACAATTCAGTTTAATATAGATTAGTATCTACAAGATTCAATCTATTTGATTATGTTTAACGTTTTCGATTAGAGCTAAAAATAGGCAGATGCCATTGAATTGATATTTTCAACGACTATCCAATATTACATAGAACAATCTAGAAATCGCATTTTTTGCAGTTTAGAATTAAACTCAGTCCATCTGAGAAAACTCAATTAAAAAATCTGGAATAAAATGTGGGACAAGATTGTACGCAAAGAGCATTTTCATCCCTCACGTACACAATTTAATAAATAATTTTCTATGAAGTTAAACGAAAGACTTAAGCCAGTAACCTGAATTTCAAAATCTGCAATTTCTAAGAAAATTGTTAATATCTCAAGTGTTTGTTATTTGTTTATTGTTTGTCTGTTGTTTGATTTTCTGGTTTTTGTTGTATGTTTGTTGATTGTTTTTTGATTGTTTCTTGATTGTTTGTTTATTATTTGTAGTTTGTCTGTTAATTTGTTATGTGTTTATTCTTTGTATGTTAAGTATTTGTAGGTTATTTAAATTTTGTATATTTATTGTATGTTTGTGCTTGCTTGTTGTTTGTTTGTTGTTGTTTGTGCTTGCTTGTTGTTTATTTGTTGTCCATTTTGTTTGTTGTTTGTTTGTTGTCCATTTGGTGTTTGTTCGTACTTTGCTCTTTGATAATTCAACATATATTTGAGAGATACCTATAGAATATTATAATACTTTCTTCGCTCAAAGCTTTAATAGTAATTCACAGTCTTTCAGACTAAATGTATTACCCACTTATGCCAATGAAATTCTGACTATAACCGACTACCACATTCTTCCATAATTCAGCCCTAATGCTCGAAAGTATCTTTCGCCTACTCGCCTATCGAATCAAATCCGGCAATTTGTGTGGCGGCAATTAAATTCACTGATTAATTATTTTCCTTAATTTAATTGTCGTGTTATTGCTCATCTCGGATCTTTGTGCACAAAGCGTATCATCTACATACATACAAAGGTGCCCGTCTCGGAGGAACCTGCACGCGGCTTATTCATACAATTTGTGGCATTATAGCGATCGGTTTCATTCAGCTGTTATCTGCACGAACTACCAATTTGATAGGACTCTTTCACTCGTTATCCAACTCCAGAATTGTATTCCTTCGAGTACCGCGTCGTCTTCTTATTTTGTTTCCGTCGTATGCGGACAATTAATCGAATTTTAAAATGTTATCAGTTCGGCTAAAGAAGAGAAGCGGTACGAAAGGGAAAAAGGTGAGTAGAATGCACTTGAAGGTAATTCTTCGGCCCATACCCACTCTCGCACATACAACCACAGCCACGTTCCTGTTTTTGAACTGGACATGCCCGTTAAGGCATAATTCCAAAATGGATATGGAGATAAAAATTGCATCGTTTCAAGATCAAGATAGATTACAGAAATGGAAGATTTAATTTTTAAATTTTTTTTAAATTTTTTTTTTTTAGATATAGGTAGGTACTGCGGTTTTCCGTATTTCATACTCTTTCCAGATGTGACGGAACCATTTTCCTTCAGTCATGGTACATTTAAGACAAGACCATCTTTCTTAGTATGTGTTAAGTAAATTAAATCAATTAAATAAATTTGCATAAAAATGTCGTTCTTCCCTTGAAATTTTTCGTAGACTTTTTGGACATTGTGCAGTGTTAAGCTCGGTTCGGTTCAGTAGTTTTTCAAAGTCGGTGGGTCGATTCGTTTTAATTTAAACGGACCCCTTTTGTTAGAATTTACAAACCAATTAAATTATACACATATATAAAAGATATTGATCTCAAGTAAATTGTTTAACTGTCTGATTTACGAACAAAATCTTAAAGATTCATTCAGATGCGGTTAGTGGATCCTAATGTGAATTGGTTGTCATCGATTCATGCCAATATTAAGATTACCCCTGGACTAGAAATATTTTTAATTTGTGTGTTATATGATTTATGTAGAATCTTATGTTCTTATTGTATCTTAAAGAAGTAGAACAATAAGAAATAGCGTGACATCAAGTAACCGGTGAAAGTCGAAAAGTTTTTAATAATTTAATCCATTCCCGTCCACTGCTGCCATATGCCATCACTAAACCACGGCACTTATCATCATCATATCAAAATTTTACTAAGAAATAACGATTTTTTCACTTCGGCGGTGATATGATGATGGTCTTGTTTAGGTGGACCTAAATATGCTGACCCCGTGGACAAACATTGAAAATACAATTTACAATTTCATGCAAAACATAATGTAGAACACCAGAAGGAAAATATCACATCTTCGGTACTCGACTCTATCCACTGTAAAACTATGTTCTTAACGAACATTGCTGGTTTTAAGATCCTCTAATTTACAGGTCAATTATTATATAATAGATTTTCTTAAATTTAATTTATTATTTTTTTTGTTTTTTATTCAACATTTCTTTCATTAAAACCGTTTCCTGAAGACCAAAACCAAAGAGTCAGTGTCAGTATATTTATTTATATTTACTACTTCTGGTAAAACGTTGGCGAGCTTCCTTTTCTTAAGAAAGGAGTAAAAATTTTTAACTGCTTATTATTGGTATACCATTTGGACTGTAAAATTTAAAGAAAACAATTGGGTAGGAAAGTCTGTTTGTGTTCCAATGCTATTTGATAGAATGTACTGAGTTTTTAAAGTATCTTCCCATATAAGGTGAGTAAATCGACTTAATGTCCAACATGGGCTTCAGCTTCATTGTCACTTTTTGACTATTATTTTCAAAAAATTTGGCCATAATGTCAAAATCTGCATGACAGCTTCCTGCCGCTATTCAGGCGCCTTTTATGGACATAACGAATCAATAATAGTCTACAAAAACAGAGGTCGTGAGCAATTCATCATTATCAGGAACTGCAATAGTGTTTAGTTTTAGTTATGTAGAAAACGAAAGAAGAATTATTGATTGCTTAGTTCTATCCTATTCAAATCTGAGTAAATTCCTATATCGCCATGTCTTGGCTTTTCTGGTCCTACACTACACGCAACAAATTTTAATTGATCTGAAATGTCCTCTACATACACCTATACGAGAGGCTAAGAATTCACCTGATTTTCAACATCATCTCTTTTTAGTAGTTGGGCAGTAGGTCTTAAAAAATTTGATTGTCCATCTAAAATTAAATACTAAGCTTCATTGAAAGCGCAGAGATTGAAGAAGAATCATAGTCAATCCGGGAGGGACGTCACAATAAGCCCAACTGTGGCTGCAGTGACAGATATTAACCATACCAACCCCTACTTCCAATCTAATCTAAAAACAAATAGGTAATAGCAAAATATTCGAGTAAGTTAAATCACCAAGGTATTTAATAATTAATATAATTAATCGTTACATTGATGAAAATTTCAGAAGAAATCAAGTTTGATGGTTCGCCAATTATGTCATAAACAAGCTTAATATCAAAATTCAACTTCTGGCCAAAACTCAAAAAAATCTTCTTCCTCTCATTTTGAAATATTACCGAAGATATTCCTGACTAATTTAAGTTTTGATTCATACCGTACTTTTCAAATATCCTTTCGGGAAATGCGACACACAAAAATGGGAACATACATAGAAAAATTTAATTTTAAAAAAATTACTACATTACAAATTTCTAAATATCTATTACCATTAGTTCCCCAGGAACTTAAAAATTGATGTGACTTTTTAAATTTTTTGGGCGCAAAACTTTACTGCATTCACAAGTGTTTCGATATATTTACGTGTTATGAATCAGTATTTTAAATACCGGAGTTTGCTTTAAATCAACAATTTTAACTTATAAGATCTGAACATTCCATGTTATTATGAAACCGTAAATGAAAATTACAAATAATTTTTCATATAAACAGTAATAGTCTCTATATTTCAAATATTCAATGATAATAAAATAAAACATAGCACTGACCTCTCCTTTCGTTACTATATCAACAAAAAGCGATAGGATTTTTGCCTATAAAATGGTCAAGCTATGCAATTCACCATGAAATCGTTACCACAAAGTTGTAAAAAAGATCGCAATTTTAAATTTATAATTACATACCTTCCCGCACACTTTACAACACCGTCCAGTCGCTTTGACTGAATTGAGACATCTTAAAAGGTTTTTATAGTTTTGTTGCTTTTGTCGAACATGTCCATTAGCACCGAACTGATAATACTAAAGTAGACATTTCATGAAGTTAATTGAAATTTATCGATCTCGGCTAAATCTTATTGGTGCCTACCAAGTTACATACCTCTAGGTATATTACCTCTTATAAATATTTGCTTCGCGTACATAGTCACAAAATCATCTAGTATTAATTCGAAATTGATTTGTAGCCTGAATGAAGAGTAATTGAAAAACTATGTTTTCGGTTAATCATTTGATTTGCATTCGCTTGCACCGGGTGAACTAATTAAGTCATTTTATTCGAATGCACTTTGCGCATTATACGAGTATGAGCTCTTTTTCTTATAAATACGAAACTGTTCTTAAAGAAGCCTTTTTATTTTTTATTTCCGCGTCTTTTTTTGTGCATAATTTGTTTCGTTTCATGGGAAAGAATAAAATTCGAAGTTGAAAAAACAAAACAGTAATCCAATTAATTAAAAACAAAATAATTATTGAAATTTAAAGGTGAAACGTGATCGGGATTTTAATTGAAAATCAAAAGGTAGAATTCTTAGAATTGCAATTCTGGTAGCTTTATACCCTCGCCGTACCGATCTTATCATTTTTATTTTATTTTTTGTTTTCACATCTTAATGCACTTTCTATGCAAAATATTTTTTATAATTCCGAATAAAAAGAAATTAATGTTTTGCAATTAATATTGAATTTAGATTTGCTGTGACAGCTACGATAAATCTACACCTTAAGATGCTTCTCTGAAGCCTAGAATCTCTTGTCGGAAATGGAAATGTTGACGGTTTTGGAAACGAGATAAATTGGCATATTCTAATTTTGTAAGGTGGTTGTTTCTTTGCGCTAAAGTGTTTCGAAAATAAATTTGCCAATCTGTAAAAGTATTGAAGGTGATTTTCTTAATGTGTTTTTGTTGTAATAAATTTTTTTTCAGAGTCTATAAAAATGATTTAAATTTATTATTTATCCAAATGAAATATGTAAATTTCAAGCATCCGATTTAAGATTGATTAAAAAGAGGAAGGAAGATTTAATGTAAAAACCCCTGATGTGTGTAGATCCAAAATGAATTATGGTAGTGAGTTGAAGAATGAGGTTTATGTAGAACTTTTCTTATGGAATTTTAGAGTGAAAGTGCACGGGTGTGTTTAGGAATGATTTACACAAGAGACACGAAAATTACAATATAAAGATATATAGGTACGAGTAGCTAAAGTAGCAGAGTATTTTGGTAAAAAAACACAAAAATCTGGTAGCAAATTAACTTTTCCTAGTTAAACTTAAACCGGCCACTGCTACTTTGAAAAATTAACGGACACATTAAAACTTGTTTTGTATTTTGAAGTTATTTGCAAAAATAATTATAAAATTTTTGTTCAGGTTTCTCGCTTAAGTCTTTCGTTTTAACTTCAGAAAAATCAGTTCTAAAGTGATTAAAATGTGATTTACGTTCAAATGTGACAATATATATATCAAAATTGATTTTCCTAGTTTTAGTTATTCGAAAAAAAGACGGCGGTTTTCTCGGAAAGTTTGTAATTACTACAGCAGAAATGATTCTGTATTTTAATATGTAGGATGATACCTAGAATTTCATTAATATTTTTTCTGTACCAAAAATTATGTTTTAACAATGTTTTTTTTTAATTTTATGTTATTCAGAATGCAGCGTTGGCCAGAAGATAGTTGAAAATCAGGTTGTTGGGATATTTGATAAAAGGTGGAATGTGGTATTGATTGGTGAAACTAAATAAGATGAAGTTTGTTGACAAGAACTTGGTCTGAAGGGGAGCGGACCGCATTACAATATATTTTTAACTAACTATAACATAACTTGTAGCAGGCCTCTATAAATAAATAGTTCACCCTTGTTATACTCATGCAGAAATGACCGCCATATTTTGTAAAAATATAAGAACCACGCCCAAATAATTTTCTAGTACATCAAAATGACCAAAATTTTTTTTTATATTTTTTACCAGAAAATTACGTAAATAACTTACAAATCATATTTGTAACTAAAAAGACTTAGAAATTAAATCGAAATCATTTCCGACTAGTCCCAACCAATTTTTTACCAGAAACTCACTTAAAGAACTTTCGAGTCATACTCGTAACTAAAAACTCGTAGAAATTAATGCTTAATAAAGGAAACCGAAAAGTTTCCCAAATAATTTTCGTGTTAAATTTCTGACCAGAAAGTCGTCCAAATAACAATGTTATAAGGTTTCTTTGCAAACACTTTTCCATACCATAAACAAAATAGGCGCCATAAAAACATCTTATTCATATTTATTACCAGAAGGACTCTAAAGTAATTTCAATAACTTTTCAGTCATATTCGTGACTAAAAAGTCATGGAAATTAATACTTAATTATATTTTGAATGGAAAAGTTTAGCAAGTAACTTCCATGATCGGAAAGTCGGGTAAATAACTTTGTTGTCATATAATGTATTTGCAAACTAAAACACTTTTTCGTGCCGTTTCGAGGTTTTCATAATTGCAACAATATGAAACGCAAAGCTGATTGCACTGAATACAATTTTAATCATGCAACCCCTCTCCAGAAAGAAAGTTTCCTGTTGTTTTTTTTAATATTCAAGGCACTAATTTTTGAAGTAAGTTACGAGCGTGAGAAGAAAATGTTTGAACTAGATTAAAGTAAATTTTCAACTAGGAGTTTGGGGTCTTCGATATATGTATTTATAAATTTTCCAAATCACCAGATTGTTTGCTTCCTTAAGCCCAAATTTGGTGTGGCCATGGCAACATTTTGAAAAAAAGTAAAAATTTGTGAAAAAGCCGTGAAAACGACAACACTTACTTTTCGCCAACGCGTTCAAGTGTTTATTATCAAAATTTTAATGTAATTAAAATTCTCCTAAAATGACTCAAGCTATTGGACAATATTTATCTTAAAAACTTACACAATTGTAAAAGTTCAGTACTGGAATCTCTACCACTCCATCGTACATCAGTCAATTCCCATCACAGAGTTTAATGATCCATCAAAATTCTAAATTTATTAATGCAAACAGTACCTTCCTACAATGTGGATAATTTCAATAAAATTAAGAAAAAGATCCAATTTCAATCTCATTAATTTTTCAAGTAGAAGTGAAGATTATTTTCTCTTAAATAACGCATAATTGTGATAAACAAATATTTTGCGCAGTTCGATAAAAATGTATGCCGACATAACAAGATTTTCATTACAAAAAATTTCTCACGGGACATCACGGAGAAGTTTTTTGGTGCAACCACAAATTTAAAATTAAATTTTGACCAAACTTAGTTACAACTCTATAACTAAAACGTCGCTACGACTTAAAATGTTGTATTAACTTCATTGTACCGACGTTGCATTGGTCATTATGACTATAAAGTTTAAAAAAACAATGAAAATCGGTTATAGCAGTGAAAAATATAAAGGACTAATTAAAATAAAATTAAACTTAAATAATAAAAAATTTTTTTTTATTTGTCATCTAAATTATAGGAGTATTTATGAGCGGGAAATAGAAATATAAATATTGTGATACTATGTAATATCTATTGTTCGTTTTCTTCAAATATTTTTGGACATGCTATGATGGTAATCAATTCATGTCGTATATACCAGTTGGTTGTAAAAGATTAAGGGGTTACTCCACTCTAGAGACTGAAAAAATATGCCTTTTTCGGAATTTTTTTTCAGAAAAACTACAAAATAAATCGAGATTACGAAAATGGATATTTATAACACATGTTATTGAATATGTACAGTAATTTTTTTTAAGCGATTAAATTCAAATTGGCGGCTGTGCAGCGTTTTTGCGATGACGTCTCAGTTTTTCCAGGGTCCATGGCCGGACACCTAGTGCCTGTAATTTTTGAATTATGACAAACTTATAAATTTATTTCGATTACATATAACAACAGCCACAAGATCATGTAGGACTTTTTCGATATTTTGATTTTTAGCCAAATGGCGCACTTCTAAAGTGAAAACTGTGAAATTTGCCTAAAAAATCGTCAGAAAATTGTTAATAACAAAGAGCTATGCAAAAAAAGCCTACGTACTCTGATGGACAATATAGTTTTAAAGATATATTCAAAATTTCAAGTGAATCGGTTGAAAATTGTCCGAGTTATGTTTCCGGCCAGCTTGAAAAATGTAGTTTTGAGAGTTTTGAGTAGAAGAAAATCATGAATAATTTTGCAGGCGGCATTGTACTAAAATTCGAAAACCGAGTCCTTAGAGACTTTTTTCGGCAATAATCTTTTGGGACATCATTTTTGAAGTCCTAAGGGACCATTTAAAATAAAAAAAATGATTTTTCGAAAACTCTAGAGTGGCGTAACCCCTTAAGGAAATTCTAGACCAACATTTTTCAAGTCTATGAAATCTTTCCATGAAAAATTACCTTCTTCAATCTAATAAATTACAAAAATAAATAGCAACTTCATATCACTCAATACAACTTCCTACTTGCACTAAATATTAACAATCCTGAACCACGATCGGTAAAGTTACCGGGTTATCTTCATCACAATCTTCCAACTTTAAATTAAAATACCGAAGAATTACCTCCAATCGATCGGGGTATTATCTCCAGGTCAGGCATTCTACTACCAACTATACTTCTCTATTATTTATCCAATCGCCGATAAAATTTTAAAGTTATTACAAATCGATACGAGCATACCGTCTATGGAAGATCTCAAACAAAATTATTTCGCTAAGATGCCCGGGGTAGAAACGTTTCAATTGGCGACTCTTACGACAATTCGATGTTGGGAAAATTAATGAGGTAATTAAAAACTGAAATGGGGATAATTTTTAAAATCGACCCGTTCGATAATAGCGTTAAGATTTTTATTTATTTTTTGTCATTCGTGTAGTTGCATTGAAACGGTTTTCACTATCCTATGACTTTATATTCGTAGATATTCCAGCTGCAACTAACTCTTATGCAAATTTCGTTTTAATCGTAATCGCTTCAAGGTAGGAAATTTCGTGTTTATAAACTTGAAATAGTACGCGATATACGCCTATAGGTTTTTGCTCTTTTCTATGGAAAGAAACAGTGCAACTTATACGAGTATGTACAATGTGTATAAGGGGCAAAAAGATGTACACGAAGCCTACAATCTAATAACAATAAACGGAAGGTAGAATGGACCATTTCTGCATCACATTCATATCGTTGTGATATGTTTCTTAGCTTTAGGCGGAAATCGAGAAGATCATCATGTGCTGTTGCGGCTGTAACAGATCGATATATGTAAGTACTATTTTAAACCGAAGGTATGTCGCCGTGCATTGAACGCACTCGCAGCTGAAGTAACAAACGGCAGCGAAAAAGCGGCACTAGAATCGCCTTCTGCCCAAGGAATGTGCTCGAATTCACCCAGGCTTTATAGCAATACGAACGATAAGACCTTTACCTTTAGACAAAAGTATTATGGCATGTTTGGATTTCTTTAAGCTGCGTGCGCATGCTTCTAAAGATTTTTTATTTTTTTTAGTATGTTCAGTTCTCTTTTTTTCATTTTAGTTTTCGAAAAACAGGCAGTTATAATGAATATGACTTTGCCTATTGGCTATTGTTAATATTTTTCAGTAGGGAAATTTCCAGCGAGAGCATGTTTCTTTTGTTCATTTCATATATTAAATGATTTATGTGATCGAGTGATTACTATCGGATTTCGCAATGCCAAACAAAATTATATGGCATTATCGAGAGCTGGATTTCATATTAAATTCTACTTGAGCGGAATTACCATTATACGGTAAGAATTCCTTCTAGTAGCCGTTTTGACCAGTTTGAATACAGTTTGAATTTTTGTCGAACTCAGAGACTATTGAATTGACTTTACATGGCACCTCTGGCTAAATTCTGCATACCTTGAAAATAAAGATTTTGAAAACTAAAACCAAAATTTTAGATTTTTTTTTAAATAAAAAGGTAATTTGATAGACAACAAAGTTCACAAAATATTGCTTCATAGTCCGTTCGTCATATGCAAAAGTATGCGACGCTTAATAGCTCGATTACACGTAGAGATATCACAAAGAAAATTTCGATGTAAGTAGACTAAGTGGAAACCCTTCTAAAGAGTGAGGAAGAAATTTGAGAAGATTGCAAATTAAAGCAGAAATTTAAAATCTTATGTTAATAAATATAAAATTACACATGCAAATAAAATATATATTTATATCTCAGAAACAGCACACGCGAGAAAGTTGAAACTTAGTTTTTATAGGTTAAAATTATACGGTCGTATAGTCAATGAATTTGGGCAGTGATAGATGTTTTTTGACTACTCGAAGGCGAAGGACCAATTTTGAATTAATATTTTGAATCGCGTTATGCAAAATTTGGAATTACTATTTTGAAGTTATTATGAAACAAGTTTGTACGTATGCATTAAGAACCTTTGAATCAAAGCTATCTCAAGGACACATTAAAAGGTTGCGTACAAGGGTGGGATTTTTCAAATAATATCTCAAAGACATCTTCAGGATCACTCACAAGAACTTTACAATTTTAAACACGTATGAACAGATATATTTAGAGAAAAGGAAAATAATTTTTTTAAGGTGAAAAAACAAATAGATACCTACAGAAGTACACTAAACAAAGAATTGAGGGGATGGGGTAGTCTATAGGGATGGGGCAGCAGAATTGCGTCAAAGAACTATTTCAGAGGGGATGAAAAGTGGGCCTATTTACATCTGAAATTAAATTTGTTTGGACATTGCTTAAGAATTTGTTGGTGGAAGTGGGTGCGACGACAATTTTAGATTCAGTTGTAGAGCATGTCTTTTTAAATAATGCTCTGTGCTCCATCCTTGTTATTACTAAAAATGAAATAAAAAATATGATCTAGTATCAGTACATAAACTCCGCCATAGCCGGTCCCAAGCCCGGTTGAGAAAGGAGGAGGGAACATGGAGTTAACCTGAATGGGCAGTAACACCTGTGTGTCTCAGGAAGTAGACAAAAAGTATGACATAGTTGGACTCACAGCATAGATGGGAGAACTCCAACATGTCATAGTTAGCTGAAAACTCCAACCCTTTTTCTACCGGGGTGTTATAAATAAGTAGGACTGGCCCTCCAAGTCGGGGATCGGGAAAAAAGGACCACTGTCCAGAAACCTGCAGAGGCCAGGGTCCGGCCTGAGGCTGTCGCACCATTGATGATGATGATCAGTACATAAAAAATTCAACTTTCTAGAGTAGTTCGTTCTTGATATCGAAAAAACACACATCATCCGGTGCCCTACTACCTCCATAACAATTTATGAAAATAAAATTCAAAAACTGTTTGCCTATTCGAACATCACGAAAGAACGGCTGAACAAAATTTGATAGATTTCAGCATTATACCTTTGCAAAACAAAATTAATTATTAGGAGGAGTCTAAATTCATTTTTTTCAGAAAAAGCCGCTCTAGTGCGTAGTATAAATCTATGTATCATATATGGACTGTGTTTCAGCTTACTAGCATAAGGCGTTCAAGTTCAAAATCCAGGACGTATTCATACCAGCCTTCGATTTCCCCAAATACATTGTGTTGCCATCATTACAGTTCTGCTTTCATCATGTCAACCATTTCTAGCAGTTAAATTTGCTTACACTTTTCAATACATCAATATAATACATACATAAATTTCAAAATTTCAACTTTCTATCATAACTGACAATTTTCGCCCTAGGAATCAGCTATATTGAAAAGTTACAAAAAATTTTTTTTGTTGTTCAGGAAAGCATGAAAATATGGAAAACCTCGATATGCACAAATTGATTTCCTACAAAACCATTTTATAAAACGTACTAGTTTTATGATGAGCTCAACAACCCAGTGCAGCGAACATTTTTGCACCAGCAACAATCAGTCTGATTGCGTAAAAAATCGCACAGTAACTACGTATACGATGGATGGTGCTAATTTCGGCGGTGCACGAATCTACTATTTTTTTCTATAACCATATGACTTCTGAAAACAAGGAGTTAACATTTTTGTAGAAACTTTATCGCACTTTGTTCTTATCTTAATTTATAGTTCCATAATGATATGCTTTATTTTTTGATCATAAATATTTGTAAGATATTTCTAGAAAATTTCTTTAATTCAAAATCATTTTTGTAAATTTAATTTCACTAGGAATATTTTGATAAGTGCGATGAAAACTGTTACAATAGTGTCCAATTGCGCTTAACTTAATGCAATAATTTTGTTTTTTTAGCAATCCGGAGGTAATGAACTAGAGCTTGTGATGGCAGTAATACTGGCCGTTTGAATTGAGGAATGGAATAGTAAAGAACTCGACAATAAGTCCACTGATGATATTTGGGAACTTGTAACATTGGCAGAAATTCTTTACAAATCCCAATAAGGTAATCATCAGTAAAATGCTGGATAGAATCAATTGAAAGTTAAATTAAATTGAACATGTTCCGATTTGCAACATTTTCTGCAACAAAATAATTGATCTCCATTGTATACCTACTACGTATCGTAGATTGTTGCAGTCAGTCATTCGATGGAGGAATCAACCGACGATGTAGGTGCTCACCAATTTCGATTTATTTGCCCTGAATTTCAATCTATACATTGGATAGCTACCGTACATAACTTCAATAAGTAGGTACCTTATAAATTGCACAACGAATTTCTTAATCTAAAATCTCCAATAAAAATAAATCCGCCCACTCCTCTCGAAAATGATAAATCTATTATTAATTTTCAATGGAAAATTTTCGAATATTTCTTATGCCATTTTATTTTTAATTGATCTTTTCGATTTCATTGAATTTCTCATTGATCGATTTGGTTTAGTATGCAATCGAAGTTCCGATATTATTACAACCATTTGATATATATGTACACCAACGAGTATCCCCACAGAATAACTAATGCCTTTAGACTCTTGTGAGATTTAAGACAATTGTTAATCTGGTTTTTTTTTTTGTTATTTAACGTAGATACGCGAAATTGATTTTTATTGTTTTATAATCTACCGATTTCCAGGTAATATAAAGGTAGGCATGGACATAGTTCAACTTATGGGTAGGAGGAATTTTTAGTGACTCAACTTAAAGTCGAAGGAGATGATGTTGGCTATATGGTTGTGTGCGATGAATACATAACTATAAAACAAACAGAAAGAGTTTTCTTCATGATGAAGAACAATTTTATGCAAAATATGCTAAGCATATTGAAATTAGCATAACTGAAAAGGTTGTTTTTGCTATAGCATGGGTAAAGGTAATTTCGCCCCCTAAATAGATAAAACCTTCAAGCTGAATGAAAACCATCGTCATCAAAAAGTTACTATTATTATTATTATTATTATGTAGCGTATAGTTCATAATGTAGGTGTTCCAAAATGATCGTTACAAAGCAATCTCGGTTTCAAGTGCTCGGTATCTAAGTACCAACCTACAGATTTTTATTTTTCTTCCTGCATTTTCTTCGGTTGTTTTATTAATAAAATAATGAGAGATAGAAAAGACAAAAAAAAACAAACTCAGCCCAATAGTAGCATTAGTTTGCAATCTTATAATCACGATTTGTGGTAATGCTATCTATGCGCATTGCGAAAGAATTAAATCAGACGGTATGGCATAATTCACGACATAAGTTTCATATCTACGTTCCATCATAATTCCATCGAACTCTACTATGGATAGAGCGGATAAATTTGCAGTATAGTATTGGGTATTGTACCGGGTTAATCAGTGTGTGGGATAATAATTATTTCGTGATAAAAAAAGCGACGTAGCGACTAAGCCTGCATATATTTTCTATAGCAAAATAAAATAAACAAGAAGCTGGAAAAATAATTATGAATGATTAAATAAACAATAATGGTAAATTAAATTGCCGGAAGATATTCATCGCGTCTATAACAACTTTATACAGAAAAAAGAGAACATTTTCTAGCACAAGGTTTATGTTTATGATAGAATAGCCTCACCCAGGTTTCAACTTATGAAATAAGAAGCTGAATATTTCGCTATGCAGAGTTTTATCATCAACGAGATGAATTTTTGAGTTATGTTACGAGTAGTCTTCAAGTGATCTAAAGTACGACCGCCGAACTGCATACCTGGTCGTTTTTCCTTACAACTATTTCTTGTATCGTTGTGGTCAGAAACTTCTTTGAGTTCCTCGAGTAAATACCCAACCTACAAGCAATGCGCCGTGTACCATTCGAGTGTTGTTTGAAGCTAGTAGAACGGTAGCTTAACAACTTGTTGCAATTTTTCGCCCATTATGAACTGAAACCAAAACATAAAAGACTAAAGAAAAATCTTCTATCTAGATGTAATGCATGTAAGTCTCATATTTGATGAAAATCACCAGATTGAATAAATGAGGTAACATTTTGTACGATGTTAAACTAATTCGTAAAATTTTGTGGCCTCTTCGGGACGTCGCGTAGGGCGACGTACATAACGAGAAAGCCATAGATCTTTTGAAATCTGCCAAGAGTCTGGGCGAAACTTTATTATGTTTCAAGACAAGGTCCAGGAAGCGGCAGAAGTGCCGACGCTAATGGCATCCTTTAAGCATGTCAGCAAAGTCGAAGTATAACACAAGTTGTTTCAATAAAAGAAAAATAGATTAGAATAGCTTAAGGGTTGAATACAGAGAAATCCTGAAATTGAAAGTCCGTGGAAGTAAAAATCAATTCGATATCTAATCAAACCTAAGAGATATGGCCGAATTCGTGAAAACTTATACAACTACTTTATAACCCTGAGAGGTTGAATATCAAAAAATGTTGACACTTGTTTTGAGGCGAATAAGTAGAGCACTCGTCGAAGTATAAATCAATTCGATATCTAGTTAGACCTAAGAGATATATCGGAATTCGTGAAACCGATGTTTAGGTGATTACATGTGGCAGTAAAACTGACCAACTCGTGATGAGATAGTCACACGTAAAAGATATGTATGCGTATAAAGCATAGGGGGCACCAAAAAATTCAGAAAATCCTGTCTATGCTTCTATTTGAAGATTTCGTGAAAGTAAATTATATTCAAAATACATAACCTAAAAGATATGACGAAATTCGTAAAACTACAAGGAATTTTTGCACCATCTTTGTACGCTAATGCAAATTAAAAAAACAATTTTTTGGTTTAAATTACTTACAGGAATTATACATACACATAATAAATTTCAACTTTCCAGCATTAGCCGTTAATAAAACAGAAAAAACACCGTACCATGCTAAAAAAAATTGTTGATTCACCATTAATTATTTTTAGATTCGTTCACTACTATATATCTTTAGTTAAAAAAAGAAAGCAAGGCTTCTAAACTACTCCTAAAGTTAATAAAGATTCTATCTGAAGTACAAGCATAATAAATATTTTTTCAATGAACAACCTAAACAGTTATTATGCTAGAAAGTTGATAGTTGGAACTTATTTGCAATTATCAAAATCAAAAAAATCAGAAGATTAAATTATAAAATACAATCGAATGATTTCGACGAAAAATTGAATGAATGATTTTATGACATGACAAAATATATTATTAGAGTAAAAACCTACTACAGAAAAAACATTTTTGATTAAAATATAAAACTAAAGATGAACACACGTAAATTATGTGAGATGCATGATATTCTTTAACCAACTTACAATTAAGTTAAGAGTAACAACTGCAGGACTAGATATATTTACCTGAAATTAAAAAAGAAAGTTTTATTTAATAGAAAAAATTAATTTAAGAAATCTTCTTACTTATTAATTTAATTATTACTTCAATGCCACAAAATCCGGAAAATAAAAGAAAATATATGTTACTTGAATATCACCAATCTTCATCTAGCCCTGGCCTTACCAAGAATTATGTTAGTATCTAGCTCCTAACTCTAACCTATCATAAGATAAATATTTGCCTTCCGGGGATTTTTTTCATTTCATATTAAATACGAAAACTAAGAGCGAGGAAATGCACGTTTAACTCGTGAAGAGTAGATACCTGTATAATCATAATATAAACGAAAAAAAAAAGCAACAAATCCGCTAAAATGGAGTGCGGAGAAATGTTCACCTTTCCATATACATAACAACATTAACCGCTGCTCTGACCATACAGTGCACATCGCTGTCGATAGCTAATGTTATAAAATTATAGTTTAGCTGCAATGTCTACAGGTGCTTTAAGCGATTATATTATGCACAACAACCGAAGAAAGGCAAAAATATTACCTATAAGGTATCCTAACTTAAAAAAAAAAACAGAAAAGCCTTTCCGAAGAACAACTACTTTATACCCCTAAGTCATACGGCACACACGCGGATATAAAATTATTTTGTATAGAAATTGCTGTACTCAATTTTGATATGAGTTTGCGAATTTCGATAATGGATATTAAGGTCGTTCAGATTTGAGCAAAAAAAATAATTTATTATAGGTAGATATATGTAGCATATTTTTTTTCATATTAAATGTTCGAAGTTGTGAACCACAAAAAAACAAGACTAGTTTAAAACGTGCAATTTAAATTTACTTCATAATTAATTTGAAAACAAGAAGGCAATTCAGACACAACCTTCAATTTAATTAAAAGGATTAAAATTCGCAATCAGGTACAAAACAATATCGTTCATTTTCGAAAAGATCGTACACGTCAAATGTTACTGACATTTTAGGAGCGAAATTTGCAATTTATAAGAAACAAATTTAAAGCAAACAATTAAATTATTTAATTGTAGGCAGATTACGGCTCATTTGTTATATATTCACAAGCGAACTGATGATCTCCGATGGATGTTATTAATCGCAAAGTTTTATACTTTTATCCACGTACGGACGAAAATATAAACTTTCTCTAACGTATCGGAGCTAGAAATATAATAAGAAACTTCCGTCTTGTAGTTGTCCGAGGTCACCTTTAATCTCAAAAATGTGATAAACATGAAAATCCTCAAAATGCTCAAAAATATCAACTCAAGAAACTTGTTCTAAATGCTTAAATATTTATAAAATTCTTTTGCATAGTCAGGAAGACTATCCAATTCATACATAAAAAATTCGGCAAGGCTTGGCATGGTTCTATGTGACAAAGACGATCTTAGGAAAAGTAGTGGACATGTACGTTTGTAGGTACTGCTGTGACCTTTTATGGTACTTAATGAAGACATAAATGGAGTACTAGTGACTGTTATAGCTCCATTCTGCAACTTCGATCATGTCTATGGTTCAATATACCACACCTTTTGTATTAATAGACATGTTTAAATTGTGGGTTTTAGAAAAAAAGCAGAATATAAATTGACCGATTTGATAATGGTTATATCCGCAACTGAAGCACTCAAAATACATCGGACGATATTGCAGAATAAAATACACATATCCACAATTCATTTTTGAAAACATACCTACTTTTATAAAAAACGATATAAAGTGAATGAAAGGAAGACTTAGGGTTCAAAACAGTTTATACAAAAAGTAGAAAGGTATTGAAGAGTTCAAGAAAACATATTTTATCCAAACATTGGAAAATATCGAAAATAATGTATAGACATTTCTATAAAAAAAAAACAAATATTAAAAAAAAATTCAGGTATTCGTAAAATGGATTTAATCCATTTTCACAGGCTATAGATTCAATATTGGAAAACTCTAGCCTCAAAAGTAAAAACTAATTCGAAATAAGATTTGACTTAATTAAATCTTATGTCAGACTGTTTGCAATTGAAATAAATATTTTACTTTTTAATTTTAGGGTAAAGAAGTCGATTTGGAAAGGAAAAATTTTAGGGTTACCTTATTTCACTGCATTTCAAAGCAAAAACTGCTAAATGTTTTTGACAAAGCGGCATATAGTATAAAACCATTTTTTTCACTGTACGTCATGCGTCAAATTTTTTCGTCAAAATAGATTTTGTGTAAAGCAAATAAAATAGTATTTCAAACAAAAATTTGACAATTTTATTATCTAATAACATTTGCCAGGAAAAATAATCAAATATTTGACAGCGTGGCATATAGTGTAATACTAGCATAATACACGAAATTCGGGAAAATATTTTAACCCTTTTCATATACCCACCACTGAGATATATAAATGGAGACCCCATCGGCTGATTTCTCTATACGATATGACAGATAGAAATAGCCGATGAAATTGTACCCTCTCGCTCCTTCTCAAATTCCGAATTTCGAACAACATGGGCAACAACTTAAATAAAATTAAAAACTTTTCAATTTGAATTATCAGTTCTGACAATTCAAATTGTTCGATTTGATGGTGAGAAGTTGCGTTTTGCGTTCGAAATTCATAACACAACTCACAGTTTACATAAATTTTTTTATTAATAAATAACAGTTTCAGGAATATTTATAACGGTTGAGCATGTAATACGTTATTTTCGAATTTGGCGCCATACCGATAAGTAAATAGTATTATATTGGTACTGCAGTACCCAATATTCCCTATAAAATTTACATAGCTTAGTTGCAATTTTAATGGTAATTTTCTAATTCGAAATTACACCTAAAAGTTCGGATTTCATTTTTCATGTTGCCTAATCTGATGGTGCTGTCAATGTTTTCCTTCTCGCCTTAATACATGCAGATACCGTGCTACTAACTCTTTCCTTCTCAAAATTCAGGTCATCCGTGGCTCAATCCTAATTTGTACTCCGAATAACTTTCGAAGTTTCTTTAAACTTAAAATGAATTGACTTTTTGAAAGAAACCAAAAGAAATGTTTCAATCAAAAATTATTTTATTTGCATTACGAATTTTAAATCTAATGAGTGTTTAAAATCATATGAATTTTGTTCAATAATGCGGAACATCGGCTAATCATGGACAACTTTTTCGAAATAATAATATTTCAAAAATATAGAGATAGCACATATAGAGATAGCACATCGAGGTCTCCATAG
The DNA here is from genome assembly GCA_951812415.1 of Beris morrisii. Taxonomy (NCBI): domain Eukaryota; kingdom Metazoa; phylum Arthropoda; class Insecta; order Diptera; family Stratiomyidae; genus Beris; species Beris morrisii. The sequence goes on from OX638311.1 coordinate 27,621,434, forward strand.
TATGCATCTCAGTGATACCCACCCAAGGGTAAACCTATACCGGGCAAATACTTTAACTACTGAAGTACGAGTATATGAAAAAAATATTTGCCAATTAAAAAAATCGCAATTCTTGATTTACTGACTTATAAGACTAAATGTGGTGTCTGTCTTTATTCATCGAAAACAAAACGAAAAACAACAAGCTGGGCGCAACTTTATTATTTTGGGGTATAAGTGCGGAACGCGTTTTATGCTGAGATGTAATGTCGGTTACTATTAAAAAAAGAGTGATTCAGATTGATCGAGAAATGGACACATATTCACTTTTTCGAAACTCCATGTTTTTAAAAAATTTTTTAAAATATTTTGTTTTCAGCGTTTGCAAAAAGGGATCTAGCGTCTAAATCATATTTTTACCATTTTCGGAAAACAGTTGTTCAGCGACATAACAAGAAATTACATGATATTCAGCTACAGTTCAATGACAATATAAAACGAAAAAATGTTCAATGAACCAAAAACCGTTGAGCAAAATTCGAAAATTAACTCTTTTCTCATTTAATAATACAATTTTTCGGATTCAAGTACCCCACAATGGGCGCCGTTGCCTAAGCTTTCGTATAAATTGCACCAGAAGTGAAAACTTGTTTGAGTCTACAAGATATTGACGAATTCGTTAAAAGAGTTACTCCTTTTCAGCCCGAAAAAACTTGCTTTTTAATCCATGACTACACCCTAGAACGAATATGATATAATTGCCATGGTTCTACTAGAATAAGTTTTTGCTGTCGGCGACAAATGGTAGCAGTGTAACATTCTATGCTCGAGAATGTCCGGCGAAATACTCTATATTTTGGAGTGTAGTCTCACCATGAGTTGTTACGGACTCAGAAGAGCAGAAGTGTATTGTACATTGAGTATATGCTCTTATGGGGCTTCAGTGAAGCGAGCATTGGCTAAATCTTCAAAACAATGAGATTGTGTGTAAAAATTGTACTTAGCCAGGGACTTTTACCTGTGGTCTAAGTAAACAAATGATATTTAAGGCACTAACAGTGCTTTAAGAGAGCCCTGTTATTTATTTATTTTTATTTTTTAAAAGCCATTGAAACAAAATATAATGAAAATTTTAAAATATTTTCCCATGTATTTCACATATTATCGAAACACTAAGAAAATAAAAGTTAAATTAATCGACGCTTTCAATCTAGTTCACATGCTCTAGAATGATAAATCTAATTACTGGTGACCCAAAAACTAACCTAACTTTTACCAAAAACTACACCGAAAGGTCTCGCAAAAAAATCTCTATTGCATTAAAATTTTCCTGCTCAACTTCCTTCTGTGCAAGCTTTGTTTAGGTCAATCGTCTAAATAAAGTAGATTTTCAGTTTTAAAATGGTCTCAAAAACTTTATGCCTATGCACGAACATCGTAAAAATGAAAGACAAACTGACCATCAATGAAGCAAACCCGAAGACGAAAAAAAAATACCTGTCTTCGTATTTGCCGCTTTGAGATAAAAACCATTAAGCTCGGTTTATTTATGACCCCCAAAAAAATGAGGGACATGTGTGTTACTTTGACTCTAACTACGGTTTCTCAAGTCCAAACCTAAATAACATTTTGACGGAAATTCTTGTTTCGTGATGAAGCTAACATGACCATACCTTTATAAAGCACTTCTTCTTCATTTTTTTATGATCTCGAAAGATACAAAAGTCACCTCATGTTTTATAACACCACGGAAATTATTGTATAGAAAACTTGTCCAATCTAGAGTGGCAAATGCTCGGGGGGAATTAAGATTCTCGGCGACATTGTAGTACCTAACGATAGTTGAATTTACCATCTTCTAGACCTGTGGGATGCAATCAAACCGGAACTATAATTAAATCTTGTTACCATACTCTTATTTTATGAAAAATTCATTTCTTTTCTCCACATCCACACTCTTATGTTACACTTACTTCAAATTAACATAATTGTCGGATATAAGTTTTAGAAATTTTCACTAAATCCACACTTAGTATTGTCCCATTTCTTGCAGTCAGTACCCAAGTTCGTGTCAATTTGTCATGATAATGGCACGTAAACAGTAACAAATTAGATAATAGCAACAATAATAATTGCAACAAAACGATAAGACAAGAAACTTAAAGAATAGCTGCATCAATAAAAATACACAAAAAGGAAAAGCATAAAACAACATAACGGCAAATATTGATGCTTAAGACGATTAAATGGGCACAACCATAAGAAGACACCAGAGTACAGAACTATATGCGCATAATATTCGTACTATCAAGTCATGACCAATAGCACTATAATGTTCCTTCCCTTCCAGTAACCGTATGCTCAGCATAAAATTATTATCAAAATAACATTGCGAACTGATGATAATTCTAAATGCATAGCAAATAACAAATTACATATTTCGCCCTGTTCTCCGTATATAAAAAAAAAATAACAACAAAAGCAACAACAACAGGAAAAATTTAATAATAATAATAGCATCGAATCCGGAATATGAAATCAACTTTTTAGCCTAGCAGCAAAAGTCTTGCGCTTCGCATTCTTCCACCATGTGAAAGATCTTTGGGTTGCATCTCCAATAAGACGCTGCGCTACGGCTCCAGATAGTTGATACCTAAACTATGCTCCCAGGTGGGGAGGCACCTTACAATTTGAACATGGCAAACTGGCGCTGCCTGGCGGTTTTTGTGAAGGCGGAAAAAGTGTTTGGGTACTAGCTGCGAACCTGATGGCATTCCATTATTTAATATGTGCGCGCAAGTAAGATGTTATTGCAAGTATTTTCCAAGGGATTTTAATCAAAGAGATGACATGGATTATAATTTTGGATTAAATTTTTCGTAACGGTTTGACCATATGGTTGGATTTTTTATTGGGATACTCTCGGGTGAAACAGTAAGTCGAATTGAAAACTGTTTTTTTTTTTTGAATCGAAATAAATTTAGTTATTTTGTTGATTAGATCGATTCAAAATTATAAAGTCTTGCGTATTCATTGGTTTGGTTTTCAAATTTTACAGTTTAATTACAACAAGAACCAAATATCTGTATAGAAAAAATTTTTTTTTTTATTGTTAAATCCCGCCCATAGTCATGGGGTTATCACACGTGATCTAAGCAAAAATCTAGCAAAAATCTGGGCGCAACTTCTTTATTTTTTGAATAAGTTCAAGATTTGGGTTAAGCTGGTGTGCAGTAAAATTTGAAAGGAGTTCTCGATCTGTATCTTACTTACATGAAGCTGAACCAGGGATGTGATAGCCCCTCATTAACTATCCCTCCGTATCCAACTACTCCAACAAAAATTAACTAACATTCAATCTATCCATCATTAAACTTGTTGTCCAATCATTGCAGCGCTGCCTGCAGTAGTTTTTCTTTCATGCGATTTGCTTGCTTCATGATCCAATCAATGCAGTGTAGTAAGCGTTGCTGCATGCAGCCAAAGAAATTTTGTTCTGTATACAAATCTTGTATCGCGCTGCGTAAGGACAGCCAAATAAAAAACCTACTAAATTAGTTGATTTTTTTTTTTTGAGGAAATTTGATTTTTGAATGTCTTACATCAGGTAAATGGCAATTGTCTTAGAGAAACACTTAATAAATTAGATCAGCGATAATTCAAAAATTAATTTTTTAGAGTAACATTGACTAACATTTAAATTTCACGTGACATGCGGCGGCTGCATAGATTAGATCCTTACAAAAAACGGTGTTTTATATGTTTTTATATGTTTATATGTGTAATGTTGGATCATGAGTTTTAGTCGTATTTAAAATTTAAAAAATATACCAACAGTCTGAATGCAACCTTATTATTTTTTTTAGTGGAACTCTGGTACGTATTTAAAGTTTAATTGCGATGCAGTATTTGTATGCAGCTGTTCACCTGAAAAATTAGTTAGGGGTCTGCTATGAGGCTTCTTTCTTAAAATTCGTCTATAACACTTCTATTTATGTATAAAACAAATTTCAAATTGCTAACACTACAGAATTTACTAGATATAGCAATTCGAAACTTTTCTTTCAAACCCTCTATTCCCGTCGAACCACACACTTAGAAAAAGAAGGTTGAGATCATAAAGGTCTCAAAAAATTTAATGTGGAAGTACTAGATTTACTAATAATCCCGGAACTCTTGTTTGCTAACAATCGTAGCTGCAGTAAAAATCCTGATGTGATAATTAGAGTAGCTAATAATTTCCTTCTAAATTCTGCATCAGCAAAAGTGTAAATTATGTCATCCGTATTTTTTACACTCTCGTTTTCAGAAAATAATAACAACACTTTTTACACTTCCACCTCACAGAAAAGATATCAATGAACATTCACCAAAGTTGAAGAGAAATTGGAAGTTGTGAAAAAACACTGGGAGCATTTTTATGCGGATACCAAGGGTGGAAAAAATCAAAAACTACAAAGTAAAACATAAACGTCTGATATATTTTTTTAAAAAAATTACCGTTAAAGGTAATTCTAAAGAATCTATCATTAGTCAGCCGGTAACTTTGCTGAAAGTATGCGTTTTAACTCGTACTAGATTCACTAATAATTCAACTAAATCCGCGAAATCGAATTCACATGGGGGTCAAACTCCATATTCTATAATGAAGATGAGTTTACGAATATTTACCATGATTCGCATAACATTCACAGAAGTGAGAGAGATACGGTGCCTTGTGTGCATTCGTTTTTTTTTTTTCAAGATTAGGTGTATCAATATTTAATTGTAATTAAACAGGCTAGGTTTTTTTTCTCTATACTTTTCCTTGGCAAATTATTATATATTTTCTATTGTTTTTCCTCATTGCCTAGTGCTATAATTATTACAACTTAGCTGTTAAGATGAAAAGTCTAATCTCTAAAACAGGTTTGCACTGTTAACACACATTGAATTATTAGAAATAAATATTGTTTGAGTTTGAGTTATTTAATTGTAAGAATATTCATAAGTGTATATGCATTACGTACGGTTAGAGAGTCAACTTCGGAAGTTAATTCACTTTAATGATTTACTTTCGAATCATTTTTGATTGAAAATGTTTGACGAGCTCGATGGGAGCTACAGGGCCTGGAACCGATAGGCTAGGTGCAGTTTCCACTCTGCCACGCTCTAGCTGCGTCACTGTTTCTACACTGAGAGAATAGATTTATTGCTGCAATATAAATATATGCCAAACGAATTATAACGGTTGCAGGAAAAGTTCCTATCCCATTGTTGGAACCAAAAATCTGGGTTAGCCGGACCGAATTTTCGTTTATTGGTATCGAATATATTTTCAGACAACTGAATTATTTGTCTAGCCAACCAGAATCTCTTAAAATTTTGATTGCCACAAATGCGCGGGTTGTTGGTAAACTCTATAAAAAATGAAGTTATTTGTGTTAAATCCTACACTGAATTCTTTTTTGTTACCTAAGAGGAGGTAGAGAACTCTTCTAAGACACTATTTTGCTACTTCAAATATTATTTCTTACTTACTGACTTAATAAAACCCATGGCTGTAGGTAGGAATCGAACCCGTGTTGCAAGTTTTTGATTGGCGCGCATAAGCACTGCGCTACTGAAGACCTTTCATTTTCATTTCCCTATGTGCAACATAACTTAGTGTGGATTAACTCAGTTACCGCAACATACATTCGATTGGCGGAACACACATTCGGTTACCACAGCAGAATGATGCCGAAAATCGTTTGTGATGAACAATATTCTATTGCAACAATCAACATTATATTGCGGCAATCAAAATTGAGTTGCTAGACATTTTTCTGATCGGTTCTTTCAACAGAGTCACGTAAACAACGTAAGTTGATTGTATTGACAGAGTGGTTCTATTACACGTATTACGTGTGTATTCCCTAAAACGAATATTTTGTGTACAACCGAATATCTATTGCTCCAAACTAATTCTCATTAGCGTAAATAAACTACGATTGCTGCAATGAAATTTTTTTTGAAGCAATCTCTTGCCAACAAATTATTTCTCTCAGTGTACACTTAAATTATTCAGAATTGTTTAACATTATTTCAAAAATCTTGAATCTCTTTCATTATAATTTCTTTTATATGGGGTCACTTCATACGCCTTTTACATTGCAATTTATGTATCTTGTTCTCGGGAACTATACAACCGACTGACAAGAAACTTTGCAGGTTTCTTCATGTTGCTATTCTAAATAGCTGGTGATAATAATAAAAATAAACAATGAAAATAGCTTATTTTATAGGAGTTTAAAAATTGAACCTAATCCCGCCCATCTGTTCTCCGGGTAGCCCAACTCAAACAATTTAAAAAAAACTAATTAAAAATTAAAGAACCGGAAAAAAAATTAAGGTGAATTAAAAAAATTCTAGTTTTCAGTAGGACTTTGTGAACATTCGCTTTTTTAAAAATAAAGTGAATCATTATTTAATTGGAATAAATATTCAAAAGTACACTTAGAGTCTGAATGTCGCAGACAAATTCACTTGTGTGATATATTTTTGAATCATTTTCGATTAAAAATATTTTCCGAGCTCGGTAGGAACTACAGGGCTCCAAAACTGATAGGTTAGGGGCAGTCTCTAACTGTGCCACCCCCTATATACAACTTAAATTTGTTTTCAATTACAGAAAAATATTTAAAAAATCTTGAATTTCTTTCTGTGAATTGTAAAATTTTTTTACTCTAAGGACGTATACAAATAGTTTGCTTCGTATACGTCTACCTGTAATTATAACAGTTTATGACGCCAGTCATAGGGAATTACTGTCACAATTAAAATTTTGTTGGTGTCTTAGCTTAGCTTCATTTGTTTTAAATAGCTGGCAGAGGCAACGAGAGAGTAGATTATTTTTTATAGAATAAAATAAGTTTTAATTTTCCTGATGTAAATATGATGAAATAATTCTTTCTAGGGGATTGCAAACTTGTAGTGTCATTTGTAGGAATTGATGTGGATCAACTAATGCAGTTGGCATTATTGATTATCCACACTAATTCCCCACAAAATTAGTTCGATGGTCTGACAGCTAGCGTTTACGAGAGAAATAGAATCAACTTATAAACTTAAAGTAAAATGAAAGTGAATAAATAAATATGAAGCAAATAATAAGATGAAAATAAATAAAGAGGCATAAAAATAAATTGAAATTAAAGATAAATAAATACAGAAATAGAAACCAGCATATAAATTTAAAGTAAAATAAAAGTTAATTAAATAAAAAAAAATTATAAATATGACAAGACAATAAAAAGACAGAAACCGACTTGGCAGACACGAAAATAAATTTACATAAAATTAATAAATAATACACACAGAAAAATTTTTGTTCATGCAGCGGAAAACAAAAGGTCTTTATTTTTCTTTTGTTTTTATTGGCATATATATTTTTGATATTGTTTGGTTTTTTTCGTTTTCCTTTCTGGTTTTTTTTTCGTTTCCCTTTCTGTTTTTTTTTTGTTTTCCTTTCTGTTTTTTTTTATAAAATGATAAAATAGAAAGCCTATGGAATGGCTCTTTCGCTTAGAGACCTTCCGCCTCCTCATTCCTTTCTTTAGGGTCCATATTTTATTATTTTCTAAGAGGACAGATATGGCTAAGGTAGGGTCGGCTAGATGGCGCACAACAACAGCGCCAGTCGAGTTAAAGGGAGTTTTCTCGGTCTGTCATGACCGATTGGGAATCTTATCCCAATTTTATCATCCGGGCAAGTCTGCGTGAAATTTTTGTTGTACCGGCCATTGGTTTTATGGTCTGAAATGCGAGCAACGTAACCCCCCCCCCCTCTCCGGCGCCACAGCTAGCCCGAAGCCAGCAAGCACTTCGCTCCAGTTTGCATTTCAGCAAGCAATTCGGACGTAGGTGGAACTGGAGCCCTGTTTCCCGATCCCCAAACTTTCCTTCAGTTATTTTGACTTTTTTAAGTCGAAATAACCACTCCAAGGCTTCCATTTACAACAAGCTTTGACGACTCTTTTCAAAATCCAGATAAAATTTGTATTACAAAATTTCCATTGAGACTTTAACGTCTGAATACTGAAATAAGAAGCTGACTGTTTGGACGCATTAGCTTAGCTTTTTCAACAGAGATTTAGACGCATACAAAGTAAATGCCCTTAATGTACTTTGGATGGTTAATCAACAAAGGTACTCTGTAACCACACGTCTACAAAATTCTGGTTTTAACAAAATAATAAAATAAGCGCCACTTACCATGAGCATAAAAATTGCTATGGCAAAATTAGTAAAGTTTATAATTCACAGGTATGAATTTCAGTTCTATATCGCATATAGGGGAAAATCCTCAGCAATACCACCAGCTTTAAGGGTGTTTCGGATAGTAGGCATGATACACCCTCCGATGAGTACACGCCATCCGATGGCGAAACAGCTCTTTTGGAACTGGCTTCTCCAGTGAAGGTTTTTCAACTGTCATGTCCTCAGTAGCTAGCTGGCAGTAGCCAGCGCCATTACCAGCGAATAAGCCCAGTCGGGATTTCGTATTGGTGTTTCGCACCAGAAATTCCTCTGACGCCGAAAAACAACAAAAAACGTCTTAAAATCAGCTTCTATGGTAGCTTCACCATGAAAATAAAAATTCCATTCTCAATAAAATAAGCTTCTGAAGGAATCCAAAATTTCTTTTAAAATTTTAACTCATTTTATGTTTTTGAAGAAGTATCGCAGAAATGTTCTTGGCTAGTACTTTATTAAGACACTTATAAGTGAATTTGAATTGTTTTTCTTGAAATTCCGGCAATGATATATCCATGTACTGACAAAAGTTAGGATAATCTGAGAGCTATTTTGAATTCCATAACCATTTTCATCCAGCATTACCGTTAAGAACATAAATCACCAACAAAGACGACTAATTTAAATCCGAAACTTTAAATTTTACTGGAGGCTCGATAGTAGCACTGACAGCAAACTTGTTTCGCCCCTCAACAAATAAGGATATAAAATGCACGATGGTCAATAAAGATATCAAAATAAAACATGCTCTCACGGATAATAACCAGCCATTAGGAGCAATGAAAGCCATAACCAGACGTCATATCAGGTTGTACTTGTACACATATAAAATTCGAAACGTATATAGCGTCTTATAAAAAAAAAAATCTCGGCGTCTCCAACATATTTAATTTTATCAATTTATCCCCCTTAATATCCACGGTTTTCTGTCCATTCAATTGATCTCCGTAATGATAATTTTATCTTGTGAAGCTTTTTATCACTGTCTGACCATTGATCTTGTATGGAAGGAAGATATCCCCGCTCGGTACGCGTACGTCGAAACGAAAAAAAAGTGCCCGTTCAAGAAGCAAAGCACATTGGAATTCATACTTAAGGAAAACTATATGAAATTATTATCTACGCATACGACTTGTGAATAAAAAGATAATAAAATTGAACGGAAGGCGCATCGGGACGACTCCTCTGGCTTTCGAATCGTAAAGAATCCAACTATTCGACATAGAGAACATTTTGCCATCGAAGAAAAATGATAAAATTATTCAACTTTTATAGTTGATAGGTTTAAAAGGAGGATGCCTTCGAAAGGTTACTTACACCCATAAGAGACTCTACAAGAAAATTATAGAAACTTTCCAAGACGTAATGGATCGGTTCGACGGACGGATGGGTGCTTCAAAGTCTGTAAAACGACAACTATGATGGTCAGCGAATGTCAAATGGTCGCCAATAGACTGACAGAAAAATCACAAAAACATGTTCAATAGACGACAGTTTCACACTCTAAGATCCGATGTAGAAGCAGCATCAGCAACAACATTGCATCCAATAGCCCGGAGACGCAATGATAAGTTTCCAAGAATATTGAACCGAATCAAATAAGGTGAATGGCGGTTTTTTCCTCTTCTTGTTGCCGAAGTCCAAAGCGAACAAAGTCTATCATATCGGGATTCCAGGCTGTATAAACATCGAACTTATTACCATAAGACTTTGTACACAAAATGAGAGAATCATTTCGATTATAAAATACACACACGGTAACAATTTCTTTAAGGCCATACATTTAATGACCCAAAAAGAGTGACCGATAAGCGATCGGGTCTGATCCCAATCCTGAAAAATAATCGAGAAAAATTCTGTAAATGACTCTCCGCAACGGAAACGAAAGCAACCGGGTATAGAGCCTTATTTTACCTGGATATTGTCCATTATTACTTAACGTTAATCTGGTTTTAAATAAATGGCATATGCCGCGATAACCGCGCGTCTCAAGACGTGGAAGACATGTTCAATTCAAAAATAATAAAATCGTCAAAGTGGATAATAAACAGAAAACGCGCCCAGATTTTTATCTTAAATTATGTTTCCAGCTTATTTGATTGAAATTTCTTCGGTTTTTTTTTCGTTCAGATTAGACCATATTGGAACGCAAATCACTAATACTGTAGAATGGACCAGCAACTATTTATCTGTTGCCGAGTTTTTATTCTTCTTTGCCACCTTATGGAATTCTCTACCTCAGAAACAGCCTCGATTCTTAAGAATATATACGGTCACTCCAATAAGCCCATTCATACCTGTTACCTGTATAGAGAGTGTGTACACCGTCTTAGCAGATTACCGATGATGTGCGGGACTCATCTTTCACTTAATCGGTTTCGGATTGAGGATAATAAAAATATTACTTTTTTTACGTATTTTTTTTTGTGGGGGAGGGGGAAGGGGGTCTTTTCACAACCAAAAAAAAAATAAATAAATAAAAGTAAGAAAAAATAAAAATCTGTCTTTAGTGGACCGAAAGTGAGTGGTAAAGTCACTAATTTTATTACTGACCGAAAAGAATATTATTCGTGATGGTGTTAAATTTTTTTCTTCCACCTGTAAGTGGGTATTTCGTCCAAAAAATTAAATACAACCAAAACGTCGAAAACTCTTGAATGGAAATAAAATTGTGTGGTTTTTCATTTTTATAGTTGAGGTGTCTCGGGCAAGTCAATGATCGTGTTATTAGTGGTACTCGCAGATAAAACAGAGAAATGTTGTGGGATGTTTTTAGACTTTTCGATTCGATTGGGTGGAAAAAAAGGTAAAATGGCAAAAGTAAATTAAAATTCCCGGCCCTGGGCTCAGGTGTTTCGTATAAGATAAACATTGTAAAGTGACGAAGGTGAGAGATTATCGTAATAATAATTTTATGTGGTGGTCCCGCTAATAGCACTCTTTTCGATTTATTATATTCCACCTGGAATCATTGTAAGATAGGCTTTGCTCGTAAATTTTTCAGTTAAATGTGGCGGTAATATTACCGGGTGTGTTTTTTTCATCATCGCACTCTACGAACTTTTATGGCACTAAAAACTTTTATTTGATAATGAAAAATTTATTTGTGGTCAAAGAATTAAATGACAAGATTTTTCCGGAAATATAATTTGATATTTGTGTTTTTATAAAATGAAGGAAACGAAAGAAAGTAGGTATTTAGGTATGTTATAAGTTTTATCACAGAAAATCCTGCCCATGTAAAACTGTCGTCTTCACAATCATGGTTAAAATTTTTTGAATTTCGCGACTTTCAGCAATAATAAAATAGTGAATATTAAAATTGTTTGCAGAATATTTCACTCTGACAACATTCGCGAATATAAACATGTAGGGGCATATGCAGAGAAGTAAGTATTCCTCCAATATCAAATAGGTTTCTACTTTTTCTCACGCATTTGTGAATCTAAAAAATACCCATCAATTGCATCGTGAAATGCTTTCTCCAACTATAATTTGTTTTCTATTTTTTTTTTTTGATGGGGGAGGGCAAGATTTTTTCTATTGCATGTAGTACATTCAAATAGGAACCTACATAAATTTGATATACTCATTTGAATATTACCATAATAGACCTATTGCTACTTCCAACAAACGACTTCAATACCGATACAAAACAATTTAAAAACTATTCAGATTTTACCAATTCCAAAGTATTTAATAGGTAAAATTCTGGAATTTTTTTAGAAATACTTCATTAAAAAAATTCCTAAAAGAAATGAACATATTTAAATTTAAATTTAAAATTAGGAAGGAGCCCCATTTACATTTTTGCAAAGCAAATACTGTACTGAAAATCCTGATTTATTTGGTAGCAAACTTTTCTGAAGCAAGAAACTTGTCCTGAACACGTTTTAAAATAAATAAGAAGACATAATTATTTGACCGATTAAAAAAAAATATCCGTAACTTAAACCCTAGCACGCAGCGGACGACTGGAAGCAAGTATCCAACGAATCGAATCCAAACGCACCTTTAACAATTTTTAAAAAGATTCTTCAAAAGAAGGAAAAGAAGAAAAAAATTGTTTTAAAATTTGATTGTCATTGAATGAACATAACCTGGTTTTATTCTGCCACGTAAAAATCTTTGCATTCACAAAAAAAATTAACCAGGAAGCCATTTGGAAAGTTAATTTTTTAGTGTACCTGTCCCGGTACAACCAATGGCACATTACGTCTTTGGCCGCGTCGCAAAAAATAGTAAATTGCAGCCCAGGTTGTTGGCAGATTTTACTTTATTATTTTAAAAATAAAGTATTGTTATAAAATTTTTTTTTACGTTTCATACCAAAAAAGAACAAAAAAATTTGAGTCCGTCTGTGCGCCGTACGCCGTCCGCTGTACGCAAAATCGTTTGAGGGCTTATAGCTCTCAAACCCTGTGAGCTATTGAACTAAAACTTTTTTTTAATAGACTGGGTCCCTTGAAGTGACTACTTTTTGAGGGGTGGGGATGTGAGGGCAGAGGTGGGGAAGCGTTTTGAACGGAAAATTTTTGTTTCTAGATCTCAGCAAAAGCTTATGTTAGAAGACTGAAACTTGGAATATATAGAGTTTCGGTTTCTGTATAAAGATTGACAAAAAAAATTTTGCTGAAAGTAAAATTTTTTAAGGGGGGCGATGGAGTATGGAAGTGGAGGGGATACGAATTTTTCACAAAACCATGTCTCATATCTCAAGAGCAGTGTAAGATAGATGCTTAGAATTTTTTTGATTATCTGGGTGTAGGGGTGAGGGTGGGAGAGAGTGAAAAGGAAACCGTTTCGATTTTTATATCTCGAGAATCTATTTTCATAGAAAGCTAAAACTTGGTATTTAGATAGAGCTATTGTAGTGGCGTGTTGGGAAAATATATTTTTTTTGTAGGGGTTGTATGCTACGGGGGTGGAAGGTGTTTTTCCTATCTATAGAACGGCATGTGCAAAAAAGTTGAAACTTGGTGACTATACGTAGATCTAATAGAAAAGTAATTTAGATAAAAAAAAATTGAAAATATTTATTGGTGTACGAAAGGGGGGTTAAAAAAATTATCAGTGCAAATGAAATGCATACATTTTCACGAATTTCGTCGTATCTCTTAGGTCTATTAAAATTATGATTGATTTTCATTTCACGGATATCTCATATGAATACCTAGTGTTTTAGGAAATTCGACCCCTACCCTAAGGGGTGTACAGGAGTTGTATACTTTTTAACGAATTCAGCCGTATCACTCAGGTCTGATTAGATATTGAATAACTTTTCACTTCCATGAGCTTATGTTATAATCGACTAAAACTCGTTTTCAAATTTTTTCCTTTTTCAACCTCTAAGAGGTTATAAACGGGTTAAACTCGTTTTCACGAATTCCGTCATATCTCTAAGAAGTGATAAGACATTGAATTGGTTTTCACTTCCTCGGGCTTTCTTTATATATATCTCTAAAAACTCATTACAGGATTTTTAGATATTCAACACCAAAGTGAGTGCAAGGGGGTATGTTTTCAGAAATTCCTAGATATTTCTTAATTCTAATGAGATATCGAATTAATTTTTACTTCCTAAGGCGATATTAGATATTCAACTCCAATAGGACGGAAGGCTTTCGACATATTTCTTAGGATTGATGAGATGTTAGGTTGGTTTTCACTTCCACAGACTTTTAATATAATCGCCTGCAAACGCATTTCCGATTTCATATAATGACCCAAAACCAAATCTCGAAAAACCTCCTAATCACGTAATAACTGGTATTATACTACGACTTAGACTACTTCCCAGAGTATGACCCAATTATGTAATTCATATGTTATATGTGGCAGCGGCGTAAGTATTCTAGCGCGATCCATTATAACCACTTCCCGAACTTTTTTTTAGGTTTTCAGTCACATAGTAACCTACACCTGAGACTGGGGGACTCGAGTGCAATGGGCAATAATTGTCTAAGTGCTCAAGATGCGCGGCTTTGCTGCGTATCTTCCCCCACTTCAAACAACAACAACAACAACAACAACCTATACCTCATCAATCTTAAGCGCGTTCTGAACTTCTACCCGAAAAATAACAAAGTTACGCCCAGACTATTGGCAGATATTTTTTATTTAGTGCTCAATTGCAAATTTCGGTCACACGTCCCCGACGAGGTAATTTAATTTTTACTCTGCAATATTTATACTATTGACGTAACTATTAGATCATCATAAAATAGCTTGATTACTTTAAACAAAGAGCCTATTACCTATTTAATCGAACCTTCAACTTTGTTAATAAATTGTTATTTTCAAGATAAAGAAGATTGAAGATTTCCCGGAATTCGTGAAAACGTATACAGCAGTATATACTACTCGAGAGAGATTCAATATCAAAAAATTCTGAAATTCGGCAAATATATTAAAAGCTCGTAAATGTAAAAATTAGTTCGATATGCCATAAGGTCTACGAAATATAACGAAATTCGTGAAAACATAGACAAACTCACTTACAATCTTTTAAGATTGTATAAGATTTTGAAATTTTTGAATTATGTAAAAGGCCGTGGAAGTAAAAGAGAATTCTATATCCTATAACATCAAAAAGATATATCAAAATTCGTCAAAAAGTATACATCCCCTCAATCCACAACCATTCAATATTAAAAAATTCTGCAATCAATTTCTATACTTTAGTCAGAAGCTATTGGGAATATAAAATCAATTCGATATCTCAGCCAACGTAAGAGATATGACGAAATTCGTGAAAATATATGAACCCTCTTAACACCGATCTTTTTTGTTTTGCCCCACCTCCGTACACCGTGGTATGACGAAATTCGTGAAAATTTGTGGACCCGCTTTTCACCGACTTTTTTTTGCTCCCGTTCACCAATGCAAATATTTTTTGCTAAAAGTACCTTAGTAGTAAATATAAATACCCATGCAATTATTTTTTGGCTAAAAGTACTTTAGTAGTAAATATAATTGATATTAATTTGATATGGACAAAATATCACCCCCACCCCCTATCAACAATTATATTTCCAAAATGTCAATTTTTCGCAAATCATACCATAGTTCTATATAAGTTTCAACTTAGCTTAAGCGGCTGCTGAGATTAGAAACCAAAATTGCTCGTCCTAAACATACCCAACTTTGCTCACACATGAAGTGGTCACTTACAGGAGTTTGCCCAATCTAGCCATTAGGAACCTTCAAATGCGTTTGCATACGGCGATCAGACCAAACACATTTTTTTTCTGTTTGGAGCCTGAAAAGGTGATAAAAAAATTAAAATGCAAAATACATAGAACTTCAACCTTTCTTACTCATTTTCGAAAATTACTGAAAATAAATATGCTCCAGTATTTCCAGTATTTTTGGTTGCGCGAATTACAATTTATTATTTTCAATTAGCATTACAAAAGTCTTAAATCTGAAATCTGATCTTCGACCCATTTTTGAATCTGAACGATAGGTATGTTTATCTAGAAGCTCCGTTATTACAAAATAACCTGCATAAAAATTTACAGCGGAATTCAAATGATTTATGTATGATTGTCTTCTAATAGCCTACCTGCAATAAACTAATGTGTTCAACAAAGTTGCAGTGAAAATACCTCGGCTTGATACTTCAAAAAGACACCTCATAACCAGTCCTTTCCTTTACCAATAATTCTAACAGCTATTCACTACAATGTAGATATAATTCTTTTCTCGTCGTTTGCCTTTTTTTTTTGTTATGCCCCAATAATAAAATATTTATTTGTTGCACTTTAAGATATTCTTCTTATATTCGAAACCACTATAACATCGTCCGGAATTCGAATCTCTTACATTCACACTTCACATAAGCCCGACAACTAACAATTTTATGAGTTCGAGAATCTAATCCTCTCAGTATATTATCTTACGAGTTTAGACCGTACCAATATAGCCTCCTCCTATTTCTTCGTCGTCGTCGTCGTCTTCATCTTGAACCAAGCCAAGCCTTCCCAAGAAAAATACTTTATCCAATCTATCTGCTTAGCACTAAGTGTGTAGGTGGTATTTTATGGGTATGTAGCCCCAACACTTATCGTCATTCCATGTTAATTTCAATTTCAGAAACGATAGATTTTTACCATACCATAACAATATTCTTCGAAATTGGATCTAAAATGTCGTGATTTTCACGAACCTCGAGCTAAAGAGTTAGTTACGAGTTACGACTGCGAAAGAGTCTTAAGAGTGCTGCTAACAGCATTCAAACACGCTAAAAATCTGTCGCTTTGTAATAGCAACGTCTATAAAATTATTATCCATTTCGATAAAAACATTAAAAAAAATATATATATATTAGTTAGCCCCTCAACAGGATCGTTTTATTTCATGTTTTTCGCATCACGTAAAAAGGTCAAAATGTTTTTAGTTTGCAGGCATGTGCGGCAACAAACGGTCATCATGAAAATCAAATGTAATTCGCGCAATTCAATGGAATCTTCTAAACTATTCGGACGGATCGTTAGTTTTAAACACGATCACTTTTATAAGATTTCGTTTCTTGATTAGTTTTATATCTATATATATTTTTCGAGCTAAGATCATAAGGTCAAAAAATTTCAAAAAGATTTTCGACGAAGATGAAAAGAGAAATGGATTGAGTGGTAATTACTTCGGATCACGATTATCGCTTTCATAAATACCGAGCAGTAAGATTACTTCTTACTATTTACGATTGCATACTGAAAGTGTTCGTTTAAAAGTTTTCGAGCTGATGCCTCGTGATCTATGTGACTTTTGACGAAATTTTTTCGAATACCAACTTTAAACGGTAGAAATTTTGAAATTGAATAAAATTAAATTAAGTCTACACATGCGATGAGTACCTGAAAAGAATTTTCTGTTATGAATTCAAACCTGATTCAACATCAACAACTCGAATAAATAAGAATACAGGCATCCGGTCGGTCTTTATCTTCACTAAATATGCTTAAGAGAGGTCAACAAATCAGCTTAAGGTACTATGCCATCAAAGAAATGCCACTTTTTCTTTGCATCGAATAAACTCATCTGTTTTTTGAAATTTTTTTTTAACTTAATTTGAATAGTTTATAGATAGGGATTACGATTTTTGACAGCAACTAACACAAAAAAAGACGAATTTTTGGTTATATCGAAAGTAGCTTATAGTTATTGCGCATACATAAATTTGACACTGGAATTCATTATAAAAATTATATGCAAAAAGAATATCTTAGCTGATTCTTTATGGTAATTCAATGTTAGCTTTGTTAGATTTCTTTCCCCCGTAAGCCTTCTTGTCTTCTTACAGAATATAAATAACATTTTATTTAAATCGTGTGATATTTAACCAATTTTCCCAGTCGACTGTATAGAAGAAATTTATTAGAAGTATTTTATATGATATCAGAGTTAATATTTCTGAACGGAAGACTCTATTTCGGTCGAATCAATTCATGTATTTCGTTGATCTTCCATTGTGTTTTGTAAAATTTTATTATGAAAATTTCATTAAAAGTGTTAGAAAAATGTGAATGTAGCTAAAAAGTTTCGACGTAGAACTAGTTTTTCGAATAATGCATAATTTGTTTTTTCGGGGAGAAACTAATCTTTACACAATATATCAGTAATGGAAACGACAGCGATAAATTAGGGATTAAACTGGATATTCGAGGACCGTATTTTGGCAGATTTCGGAATATAAAAAGTTTTATTTTATTACTAGTTTCTATGGCCTACTCAAAATAAATACTTTATTATTTAAAACATAATAAAGTAGGATAAATGTAAAAAACATGGTGTAGTCACGATAAGCAGTAGTCACTCGTGCAATAGTCCAGATGAAATGAAACTGAACTTTGATTTATTTTGTAATTAAAAGAAAAAACTGCCAACAGTATGGGCGCAATTTTTATTATTTTTCGGAATAAAATCCAGGAAGCGATTTAATTCGAGATGGGACAGAAGTGCCGATGCTACCAATTGCAATTTTGGGTTTTAGTCCAGGACAAATTGATTTTAAATTGTTTCGATACAATAAATTGGTTGAATATCGAAAAATATACCTACAACCTTTCATAACCTTTGTAAGGGTTCCAAATCAAAATATCCTGAAAATAAATAAATAGTAGCTGTACGTAAAAACCAATGCAATATCTCATTACACCTAAAAGCTGTGTAAGAATTCGTGACAACGTTTTCAACCCCTTCATGCACTCATACAGTTTTAATATTAATATTGTTATGATTTTATCTGAGGAACACGTGCAAGTAAAACTAATTCGAAATATCAGAAATTCGTAAAAATATGGACGCCTTATTTGACTACACCTTTTCTAGCTCCATCCTACATACGCCAATAGAAATTTGAATTTTTTTGGTAGTAATTATATATACACAATACAAATTTCAACTTTCTAGCATAAGCCTTTCATGAGATGAATAAATACCACTCCTCCGTACCGTATAATTTTTTAATCGGATAATTTTTTTGTCTCACCTCCGTACAGGATCCGTTTTTTTTCTTTGGAATAATTCTATTGTACATCTTCATGTACACACAAAGTATAAATAAATAAATAAATTGAAATTAAAAAAAAAATCGCATGCCTCGCTAAGCCTTATCCTACAAACTTATAGTGGTAAATAATAATAAATATAGACAGTGGAAGTTATCTATTTGATTTATTTACTTTTGGCTCGGGTAATGTGCAATATACACCACCCCTAATATTACTAATTATTCACATATATGGCCAATACGGAACACTTCAATTTAGTAACTAAGTCTAATGAATTAAAATGAAAAAAAAATATATACTACTCGTAATTATAAAATAAAAAAAACCGCTCAAATTTACACACTATTTAAGTGTAAAATTATACTTAGAATAAGATTGAATCAGAATTATACTAAACAATGTAAACTTATATTTGGCAATAAATTGAACTGAACTGTACAAAGTATCAACATTCTAGCATGAGCCGTTTCTGAGAAGTAAAAAGCCCGTGGGGAGGAGGCGGATTTCCACATTTTGTGGTGGAGGGAAACATTTTAAATCCACAGCTTATGGAATTCCGCACCTCTTCGATGGCTTATTCTAGTAAAGTGTAACTTTGTAAATTAATTAATAAATGGAACCGACAAATCGTTTTGTAAAAAAATTTTGGTAGATGGACACGGAAGCAACATATATTCAAATTTAGTGATAAATTTTATGAGGATTGAAACATGAGTGATAAGAGGAAAGATTAAACAATAACCTTCCGGTATTTACATATCCGAAACGATTTGCAAAAGTTGATCTACGTCAGTATTTTAAAAAAATTAAATATTATAATGGATATGACTGTAATGACGTCCGAGTGATCCGAAGACATCTTTATTTGAGATTTTCCGGAACTCCCTTACCACACCCCTAACCATATGGACAGAATATGCACTTAAACGGAACCTTATTATCCTCATACCTTTCCATTTGATAAAGACCTGTCCTCGAAATAAAAATAAAATGTATATGCTTTTATTAATTCTAAGGCAATTGGGAGCCATACGCCATTAATTTACCCATTCCCTGGATTTGGGAATTGACCTTTTAATTTTTTCTAGAAAGATTTTTTGTTTCGACTCGATTAACTTTCGACCGCCATTTTAAATAAATGCATTGAATATTACTTCTGGATACAACAGGAACCAGAAAGCTTTTGATGTTAATGAAATTCCGTTGGAAATGAAAACTTGTACCATAGGAAGTGGAAAGTAGAACTTGTCGGGTTCGGGTCTCGGCTACTTCGATAGTGTTCTAATGTCATTTTCCACCTTGAAACGCGGATTTTTGGTTTGCATGGTCTATTGATAAAAGTGACTCTGAATGGAAATAAAATACAAAAGAGATCTTCTTTTGGTTCATTGTCAGACCAATTAGTCCGTTTCATCTTCTCTATTATGATGGGTATTCTTGGTAAAATCGAAGATGTCAACGCAATTATAGCAAATTATGTTGACTTATTAAAAGAAGAGGAAAACGAACCTCTTCTATTCTAAAATATTCCATACTCAGATCTTTTCTAATTCGATAAGCTATTAAGCCAGGTCATAGGTAAAACTTTCGGCCTTTAGCTACGGTAATAATAATAATGATGTCGTTTGTATGGAATGTATCGTCTAAAACTTAACAGTTATTAGAGATACCGATACATTGATTATCCCAGCGCTTATAACTGTCCGAACGCGAAAAATTTTTGCCGATAGAATGCCAATGGCATCTTACGTTTTGGATTTCCCGAAAGCCCAAGGTATTTTACCTGCACTCTTACAACAACCCCATAAGCAAAGGCGTCAAATAGATTTATCTTAGATTCATTTCTATATCTACTTTATTATTATGGTTGTGCCTGTTGTTTTCCTTTCTTCAGTTTTCAATTTTATACTCAACCATGAGCAAATTATTTGATTGAAAGGATAAGCCACCACCTACAAGCGTTTTATACGCGATTAAGCCGGTCAGAGCCATCATCCGGGCTAAAGAACTTGAAGATCACTTAAGAAATGAGAGGAGAAAACCAGCTAAACGAAACGGACGAGACACAAAGAACAACAACACCAAACCGTGTATATAAATCTTGTGATCAAAGATAGATAAACACATGTAGTGTGTTATACACTTAGGCTTAAAAAAAAAAAATTTAGCATGATCACACCCAAAATCTTCGCTAATATGGTTTTCGTCGATCATACAGACATACAAACACACAAAGCGAGACAATAATACCGATTACTAAAAACTTCAGATTGAATTTCCTCTTTGGATTTTCTATAGCTACGTTTTTTCAAGATTTTTACCGATCGTGTTAGTGAAAAAAGAAAAATATATATGTTTTTTTTTTAATTCCATTCGACACCTTCTTAGTGAAAAAACCAAGTCTTCTAGACGCGATCGTCGATTGCGCTAAAAGCAAAACAAATCTCGGACTAAAAACGACTAAACAAGAAAACAAAATAATTTCCAATTGGTTGACTTAGTCACAAAGCCTTTTAGAATTGGCCAGAAGAACACCGATAAAATGTTGAAAGTAAAAGTCAAAAATACATAAAAAAATATTTTGAAAAAAACACCTTAGCATAGGTCTGGGTCGACCGTAACGACATCTTATACACTTTAATCTGATTTAAATCGCATGAAAAGAAAACAATTGCGGTCCTATATGGATCCAATGTGGGACAGTAGTTGCCGAGTCATACGGCATTATAAACGTCGTGTCATACGTTTATCGATCGTTCCGATAATTTTTACTGTCCGATATTAGTGGGATCGGCCGGTATTATTAAAAGAAGGAACTACTCACATTCCATTCGTGTACGAGAAAAATGAAGAATTATTGAAAAGAATAAAGGTGTGCGTTGTCCACTCGTTCCCTGTTACTGGGCTGCCGTTAATACGCAACCTTACTCTTCTGCTTCTTCTTCTTCGTATATAGTCTTGATCTTCATCTGGCTGGTTAAGAAAAATTATTAATCACCTGAGAATACCTCCATGGTTCAAGATCACGACGGGATAGAATAGGCCTCAACATGTCCGTTTCATGAACTGACTATACAAGAAATCTTAGTCTTATACACGTATATGTTCTTTTATATAAAATTTCTGGCCATTTTAATAGGTGTGTGCTTCGATCGCGAGCAAAAGTCAGTCGCGTCTTTCGATCTTTTTCGTTTGGAGGTTTGAAATTCAGTACGGCTAATAAATTTCCACAAAGATTTATTATGCCGTCCAATTCAAAACTCACTCAAGATCTGGAATTGTGAGACCAAAAAGATCTCGCCGAGCGGCACATATCTACATGTAAAAATTTTTATACCGATAAAACATACTAAAAACATTTCTGTATAGAATAGATGGCCAGGTAATTAACATATTAAAGGTGCACACGGGATATGTGGTATGGCTACAATTTCACATCCCACACACACTTGTCGCCTGGATGTTTGTCATTCGGGAATTGTAGTTAGACCTCTTGTGAAATGCAAAACTCTCCCGACACTGTCTCATATCGAATAAAATGTAAAGTTATAACCCGATAAAAATAAGATGAAAGAGAATTGATCATGGATATACGGTGTAACATAACATAACGTTGGACTTCTTTAATTTGAAGGTAATACACGTGTGATGTGTATGCAAGATACATAGGCATTCGACGATTTCTGATAGATTTACGTGCCATTTGCCATCAGGCGAGATGCAACATTGTAGAGGACAACATATCAGTCTTGATGGCGACTCCATGCATCTTGGGTGTTTCAGGAACGTCGATTGCTGGGTTTCGCGAGGTCAATATTATGACCAAAGATTTGTTATACACTTGTTTTATCGAAATTTATGCTTGTAAATCCAAAAGAGGTTGGAGATCTTTCGAGAACGATCGAGTGCTGGTGTATTTTTATTATCAATTACTCTTTGTTAAATGGACATAATACAAGATTTAGTGTATATTCTGTCACAGTATCGAAAGCAATTACGAATCTGAAACAGTTTCAGACAAGTGGAAATTTATTGCCTTTAAAAATATTTTTCATAATTGTATGTTGCAAGATGGATTTCCTTCGGGATTTCATAACAAAAAAAAATCGAAGATAATTCTAATGAGACGATACCACAATTTGAGCTATAAATTTATTGCAACGTGAACATTAAACTTAAAGCACATCATTTTCGAGCATCAACCCAAACATGTTTAACTCTACGTGCAGCGCAAGAGTATCTCTGAACAGTTCGACGTCAACAGCATCCTTAATTCGCATAATAAGCCGCAGGAGCACGTACGTATACAAATCGACAAAAAAATTACCACAATATACGATAGTGTCGTCAGTTGGCAGCGATACTAGACAAGATCAGCTGAGAAGAGCTTGTACTGGTCGAGTTGGTGTGAAGAAGCAAGATACCACTTTGGGGAATTGACGGATGAATTGACAATAAAAATCTGGCAATGGTCTGGGCGAAACTTTATTATTTTAGGGTCAAAGTTTAGGAGTGATCAAAGTCGGAGTATATTATCAGTTGTTTCGAAATTATAAGATTTCTTGGAAAGTTAATTTTGTTCTTAAAAAATATTTAAAATAGAGATTTTTAGCCAATTAAACATTAGCCCCTGCATGGTAGACTATTCGAATTTCAGTATATTATGTACACTAAAAACCCATAGAAGTAAAAACGAATTTGTTGCCTTATCAGACTTAATAGATATGACGAATTGTTAAAACGTATAAAAACCCATTAAATCCACTTGCGGTTTGAATTCCGAAAAATTGTGAAACAGGTTTTTAGACGATTTCATAAGAAGCAACTTGATATCTCATGAGACACGAGGGATTTTGAAAAATTTGTGAAAACGTAAGCAAACCCTTCACACCTCCTTGGTACTTGAAATTCGAAAAATCGTGAAATTGGTTCATAGGTCATTACATCAAATGCCGTAATAATCAATTTTATATATCATCAGAACTAAGGGATGGCAAAAATTGTGAAAACATGTGCAAACCCTTGGAGGTTGAATATCGAAAAAATTGAGAAATGGATTTGTAGGCGATTATTATTTCATCAAACCTAAGAAATATGTCGGTGCTTTGAAAAGCATACAATCCCCTTACACCCCTTAGGATTGAATATCTAAAAATACTGAAATTAATTTTTTGGCACTTATATGGTTTCCTTTCCGCTATATATCATCAGATATGCAACCTCCTTACACCCACTTGGAGATTGCATATTCAAAAATCCTGAAAGGAGTTAATAGATAAATATGAAGATAGCACTAGAAAGTAAAAACTAATTCAGTTACTTATCACGTTTAAAAGATATGAGGGAATTCGTGAAAACGTGTTCAACCCTTTTATCTTAGGGATTGAAAAAGGAAAAAGCTTAAAAACATGTTTTAGGTGATTATTACGAAAGCCCTTAAAATTGAAAAGATGTTCGATATCTGATCAGACCTGAGGGATATGGCGGAATTCGTGAAAAAGTATACAACACCCATTCCACCTCCTTAGGGATCAAATTTAAAATAATTGTGAAAACACTTTCTAGGTATTTATATGAAGAAGCCGTAGAATAAAAATGAATTCAATATTTGAAAACACCTAATAGATATGACAAAAACCGTGACAATATATGCATTCCATTTTCACTGATCATTTTGCTTGCCCCCTTCCAAACGTCAATGGATATTTGATTTTTTTTTTTATCAAAATAACTTTCCTAGTTGATTTACCATACATATACATGCTGAGTTTCAACTTTG
Source organism: Beris morrisii (assembly GCA_951812415.1). Lineage (NCBI taxonomy): Eukaryota > Metazoa > Arthropoda > Insecta > Diptera > Stratiomyidae > Beris > Beris morrisii. The sequence goes on from OX638311.1 coordinate 27,645,983, forward strand.
TAGTATAAGCCGTTCTATAGATAGGAAAAACACCCTCCACCCCCGTACCATACTACCCCTATAAAAAAATATATTTTTCCAACATGCTACTATTATAGCTCTATCTAAATACCAAGTCTCAGCTTTATATCATTGTAGGTTCTCTAGATATAAAAATCGGAACCTTTTCCTTTTCACCCTCTTCCGCCCTCTCCCACCCTCACCATCTACACCCTCACCCACAAAATTTTTTATCCTGCTAGGGGTCTATTAGGTCCACTTCTGGTAAAAAATTTAAGCATATATCTTACACTGTTCTTGAGATATGGACGTAATTTTTTATAAAAATGCTTATCCCCTCCAATTTCATGCTTCACCGCCCCCTTAAAAGATTTTACTTTCATCAAATTTCATTTGTCAACCTTTATGCACAAACCGAATTTTATTTATCTAGTGCAATTGGTTCGTGAGATATCGTAATCTAAAATTTTTTACCTCCCACCAACATACGCCAGTGCCCCCACTCAAAAATTTATTTCCGATCTATTTTTCTAGTATACCTACAGATATTCATTAAGTTTCAGTTTTGTGACGTAAACCGTTTAGGAGATATGGATTTTAGAATGTGTCGATCTCGCCTTTTTGCGTTTCGGACGCATTATTTCCCCCCCCCCACACCCCTTCACACATATCGGCAATTTTTTTGGATATGGGTCCACTACCCGAGCTCTATATAAATTCCAAATTTCAGCCTCCTAGCATAAGCGGTTGCTGAGATCTAGAGACCAAAATTTTACGTCTAAAACGCTTCCCCTACTTCTCCCCTCACACCCCCACCCTTAATAATGTGGTCACTTCAAGGGGCCAACCCAATCTATTCATGAAAAAAATTGCAATTTAATAACTCCAAGGGTTTGGGATTTTACTTCAAACGAATTTACGTACAGCGGTCAACGTACGGCGTACGGCGGACAGACGGACTGAATTTTTTTTTGCTTTTTTGTGTCTACTAGTCATGAAATGTGAAAAAAAATGTTCAGGGTAGGTAATTTTTTTTTTTAAAAATCGATAACAATAATGTATTATTGAAATAATAAAGTAAAATTAGTTTTTATATAAAAAAAAAACTGAACAAGCCGCCGTACTTCGCAATTATACACATGCTATCCTGACAACCAGAACACTTATTGATTACATCAGTTTCCAACACCATCATCAACCACAACCATCCTATACCTTTCAACACCCAGTCAGAATAGCCTAGAAATCTCTTGACACTTCTCGCACGCAACAGATACTTGTTGCCAATTCCATACACGCACGTCTCAGCACATGCAGTATATAAGCGCTGCAGAGCAGCAGTTTTCACTACGGTGAAGTGAAACGACGGTTAGTTCTACGCGAAATTTATCGTAAACCGATTTGGATTTGTAGCAGCGATCGAGCAGTGATCGAGTAGTACACGAAATCGGAAAGCGTTGCCAGTAGTGCGATTATTTGTGATTGTAAAAGCGAATTAGTCAAATTTTGTTACTTCGGTTGATTTGAATCGAATTTTATTTCACTCAAACTCCCGACTCGCAACACTATTATATTTTAGCATTATATTCTCAATTCTTCAGTGAAAGCAGGACTTCGAAACAGGCTTCAATTCTTTAAGGACAATTTTAAGGCAGTTACTCGAAGAAATGGTTTTCGTACACTGTTTTCATTTTCCTACTTCAAATGCTTAAAAAAAGGATCGATAGTGTTCGAAATTTTAAATCCTAAACCAAGGGTTTAGAAAATAAAAACAAATACACCTGTTTCGGTAGCCTAGTCTAAGCAAACTTTTCTCAGTTTTCCCTTCTCTTAACAATTTGAATTTTCCCCAAAAAAATATCATTGCATCCGCCCAACCAAGTGTGGTTTAGTGGTAAGCCAAGACCCTATCCCCGGGAAAAAGGAACTACGTTTATGAGTTTCGATAAAAAAATTAGATCCGGCGAATGGAGAACCGTTAAATCCCAAATTCAATCAGAGAAATATTATCGAAGAGGCCAAGGCCTAATTTGGGTTGTTTCGCCATAGAGCGAAGTATCTTCAGTTCAAGATGTCCTCCGACGAGGCATAGGGCAGCAACAGAGCACCTTCACAAGATACGTTCATGTGCGATAGTCTTCACCGCTATTGTTCATTTTGATATTTTTCTTGGGCAACCCACTCCACGCCATTCTTCAATCCACAGCGTGTTTGAAGAAGTATTACTTTTAAAGTGTAACTAATCCATTGCCGCTTTCGTCTCTTTCTATGGATGCCTTGGTCTGCCCAGTAATTTCTTCAAAGGTCTTCGTTGAAGGTAACGTTTGCCCAGAATATCCCCAAGGTACTTCGAAGATATTAGATGACGACAAAGACCAGGCAAACTTTGTATATGCTACCCTTCACATCTTTTTCAGTCCCACCATCCCACGTAATAATTCTTTCAAAGTAACGAAATTTCTTGCTAATAGCGCCATTTTTGTTGACCAAAAATAAACGAAGTTCATATTAATATTGATTATTAGACTAGCAGCATCAAATTATATTCTCCTGGTGTGTATGTGAAGAGAAATATTTGAAAAACTAACAAAAGAGTTAAGCCAGAAACCTCAAAAACTGTTGCTAAGAGTTTGATACCATTTACCCCTATTAATGAAAGCGAGTAATGCATTTGTGATAAAATATTACTTTAAAGGCATCATAAAAGTTTAGTATTAAATAAAGCATTTCAATCATACATACATCTATATACATTTTTGTATATGATAAGTGCCCTTCAGTTAGCTCAGCAAAATGTCTTACCTGTAAGAGAAAAAAAAAATTAATATTTAGAAAATATTATAATAAAAATATTATAGCAAAAAATCTTGTTTAAATCTATTAACTATCGGTACATTCATATATTTAATAGCATCCAAAGATCATACAAAATAAAATACCTAAAAGTTTAGAATCGGTACCATAAAATCACCTACGTACATTATGGGCAAATATCAATAATAGTAAAATGCATAAAATTCAAGTTTTCCCCTCTGTCCATACAACAAAGTCATGAAATCCTTGAAAATAAAAAATAAAAACATAAAACTTTAAAACACAAAAATTTATTGCAATAATAAAACTCTGTTCAAATATGGCCGGATCAAGTCTGGAATTTTTCTCTTCATATACGCGACTGCCTTCCACATACGTGAAAAACATGAAACATGTTGAAATGTTGAATAAGAGTGTCTCCGCGTTCATACCATCGAGACTCTAGAGGAGCAATTATATCTATTAGATACATTCATAATACAATCCGTACGTACACACGGTTAAGTCGATCTACACACAGTAGACAACGCGTATGAAGTTTTATCGAATGCCCTTAAAGTGATCGTTAAATAAATCGATGAAAGAACGAAAAAAATAGATAAAATAAAATAAGAAACGCACTATACAATTACTAAAACAGCTTTTATATATGAAAGTACTAAGGTGTAAGTGGGTAACTACTTCGTACATATTGCAAACAACCCCGTTTGCTATTTTAACGAAAATAAAACGAATTTAAATTATACGGCGAGTAGTTGGTAGATACGTTTCCAGGTAAATTGACGGACACTGATGACATTATGTTCAACATTTTCTACCTTTTCCTGATACTTCGGTACTTTTTATCTTTCTTTGCTCCGAACTGATGATGTTACCCTTTTGATTTCAAACGTCTTACAGCAATACTTAAGGAAAGTGTGCACTTTTTTCTAGTACGTGTTACCGATCTTTATGCAAGTATAGTTAATATTGTAAAGTATCCGTCTATCCCAAAAAAATGGTTGATTTTTTTTATATAATTACTTGCAATATACGCAAAATAATAACAGCATCCAGACGTAAACTTTGTTTTGGCGAAAGTTTTAACAATAACTATTGTTCAAATTTTTGTATAAACTTCAAAACTGTTATTCTTTTAAAAACATATTGCAAAAGATTTCAAAATGTGATATCAGTTTTACTACGTCAATCGTACAATTAAGTCATACTTATTTCTTAAGTTCTTTTATTAACTCTACAAAAAGAAGGATTGCGTTTTTAATATCAGAATTTAACGAATCAATCATTGGTATAATTGCTAGCCAAGCATACTTCAGTGATGAATTGCAGGGATGTGAGAACTGTTAGTATGTGGTCTCCGATAGAGCTGTAGATTGGCACTGAGATATAAAAACCAAAATTTTTCGAATACATCAATCTTCACACCTCTTCTCACGCATAGTACATCCTCCACCATTTACAGGGTGCCACTCAATCTACCCACAAAAAAAATTGTTGGTTTATAACTCAGAGGGCTTGTGAGATACGAGACTTCAAACGCGTTTGCGTACGACAGACGGTATACGGTGGACAGACGGACTGAATTTTTCGTTTTGCAGTTTTAAGTTCTACTAGTTTTAAAATATGAAAATACAAACTATTACGGTAGTACGTTTGATTTTTTAAAGTCAATCACAATACTGCATTACTGAAATAATAAAGTAATATTTTGAATGTACAGGCGCGAGCGCAGAAAAATATTTCAAAGTTGAAGACAAAATTTTGTTAGTCAGATTTCCGATTCTTGGAACGAATTCCCAGCTTGTAGTGTTCTGAAGTTATCCCAAACTTTCAGGACATTTGTATAAAACTTACCCACAGGATTGAAACTATTTCACCTATTAACAAATTCAATTTAAAAAAAAAATTATAACGAATTTTAATTTCATCAGATATTTAGTGTTCGGACAGACTTTAAGCGAATTAGGAAGTATTTGCTATCCCCGAATGAAAATAGTTCCTTATTTTACTTTATTATTTTTTGAAAAAAAGGAATTGTGATCGACCTGAAATTTCAGAAAAGTTTGCTATCCTGAAATTTTGTATTTTCACGTTTTTGGACTAATAAAGACCAAAAAAGAACAAATATCCGGCTGTCCGCCGTAGACGCCGTATGGAAAAGCGTTCGCAGACGTGTAGCTCATAAACCCATTGAGATATTATTTTGAAATTTTTTTTGTAGGTGGATTGGGTTAACCCCTTGGAGTTCGAAATTGAGATGGGCGAGGAAGCTGCCTTGACTTGTTATGCTGAATACAGTGAGTTCAACATATTCGCAGTTTTCTTTCGTTCTATGTGGTGAAACTCCTGGATGCTTTCATCAAAATGAGCTTGCATTTTTCTTACACACTATCAACGGTTACCACAATTTGACATCCATTGATTTTTCATCTCTTCAAGATGAGAAAGGGTTTAACCCTTCAAGTCCACTTCGTGGCGCCAGTGCCCCTCAGATAGGTCAGGCTTTCACAAGCTTGCCTTAAGGTATCCCGACTTACATCAGTCACTTTAAAACCATATAATAACCAGAACCGTGAATATGCGTACAGTGAATATAAATTTTTTTAAATATAAGTATTTTTGTAATATAAGTTTAAAACTGCCTTAAAAGTTCGTAACGTGTTGATAGAAAATTGAAATTGTGTTATCCATTGACCTAACAGAATTCGAAGGCTCATTTAAAGGTTCATTAATAAAAGAAATCTATGTACTCCTAAGTTCTTATACAAAATTTATGCAATCATTTGAAGCAAAAGAAATCCTTTCCTTTCTGCTAAGAAGTCGAAATTTAGAATCCCAAAATCTCATTTTTTTATAAGAAAAATTGTAACGAATAAGTCCCAATTATCAAATTATAATAATTGGATTATTGTAGATCAGAGGAAGCAATATTCAGTCAATTTGAGTTCTGTATTAAATAGCAACATAGCAACTACAGCACTCTTCCACGCTATTGAAAGCAGTTTGTTTTTCTTTAAAAGTTCTAATATTTTGACGAAAATATATACAAGGACTCTGGGGTCATGCAAATGTTCATTTAAAACCTACTTAATACCTACGTAATATTTATTGGGTGGACTGGGGTACTAGACTTCGTTTAGGGCATTAGTTGACCATATGTTCTCCGCGAAGGACCTCCAGTAAGCAAAGAATCGGAGCCGGGAAGATGATATTAAGTGTAAAGTCCGTTCGTATTTTATATGCATTTATTGCCTAGAGGGCTTAAATCAAGTAAAAAATTTGTTTTTCTGTGGTAGATCTCAAAACAGAAACTAACATAAGTGCAATATTATCCAACAGAATCAGTGCAATCTCGAGATAAAACAAGTTACATAAATAAAAGCGATATTTTTTTTCCCGGTCGATATCATTAAAGACAAAAAACAATTCTATAACAAGCATTTTGTCCACTTTACTCGAAAGTTACATATCATAACAAGCGTAAAGATGTGTTATAGAAGTCCAGTACTTAAGGATCGACAATACGTATGTTGAAAAATTTCAAGAATTCCATCGACATACCATGTGACATAACAAATAAAAATATGATAGGTAACAGACAAGAAAACATCATGAAGGCTCGATGTTCCTGTTAAACCATTTACCACTAGCGACCATGTTCAGATTTTTGCTCCGTAGATGAAGCGAAAAAAAGGTGCAATTTCAAACTGGCTAAAGATGTTCCTGGTGTAGACGATAAAACATACTAAACATGTTTTTAAAATTTTTATATGTCTTACATAGAGAGACAGCGCTCATCGAACTATATACACGCAGCCAGGTAAATCCAGATAGGTAGAGCGTAGCACAACGAAACATTTAATACTGCAATATTGTCTTTAGCGACGGTTTAGGGATTTTGACGGAAGACGCGAGAAACAAGAAACCAAGAGCCAATTATTAAAAATTATTTTTATTTTTGTTTATAACATTACTAGAGACGGAATTTCTTTTTATTGTCATAATTCCACCATTATAAGTTATAACTAATATCGTGGCTTAAAAAGTATTTTTATTGCGTAGGTACATGTACAAGGGATGGGCATTTTAACACATATGGGATATGTTATTAGGGATCTTAAGACTCGACGAGGAAAGACAGATCTTTCGTAGCTATTTAACAACTGCCATGGATGCTGTAATTGCGCTATGGATTACCGAGAAAGATTCGCATATCTCGTTGATCATTGTCACAGTTATGGATGATGATACTTGCATGCAAGTCAACAAGGTGCTTGATTGAATGGCTAGTTAGAACCTTATGAAGTTGCAATGTTCTAAGCTATGCTTAATACGAGTACATGCGTAAGGTGGCGAATTCAAATGATAACCGGATTATGTGGGTGTGATGAAAGATTATCAATTTCATGCAATTAAGACATGCAGCACTTATCGTACACCTACATGTGTAGAAGATCCTGCTTGCAGAGAGAAATTTTTTTTTCCAACAAAAACATACTTTCTTCTAAGATATTCGCAGTACTGAACATTGTTTTGATGAAATAAAAACTTAACTCCTAAAAACATTACATTGAAATCAATTTTCTTTTCAAAAAAACAGTACATTACTTTATTGTATCACACCAATCCTATTCAAGACTTTCCAGTCATATTAAACATATTTTTTTTAATAATTTATGGTATCTTTTCACATTCCATCATTCACCTATAAGCTGAATACCGAGCAGTAGTAATCAATCTGGGCAATTTTCTTCTGATATTAACTTCGTTCGCATGACTTCCTTTTATGGTTATCTTAATCTGCTCCGGTATGAAAGACAAGGTATCAAATGTGAACTAGTTACCAACTAGAAGTGTGTAAAAAAGCGTCAAACTAGACCATTTCTGATGATAAAATGTCACCGTGGTTATAGTAAAAAAATATGCTTAACTTATTTACTGTATCGACGACGATATGGACCGACAGCATTTCACCAGAGAGTTTTTCTTCGACTTTATTATTTTTCTTCAATTTAAAGGAATCGATTGGTATTTGAATACCAAAGTTGATTGGTGGGTAGGTACGTAGTTAGTTAGTGAGATAGTTAGTTGAGTTTGACACGTACGATCCAGTATCGTATCTTTAATGTGGCGCTTTTAAACGGGGCACTGGTATTTCAGGATATAGTTTTCTTTTCGAAAATTTAAATGATATAATCATGGTGGAATTATTTTTCTCATTAAGTATGTGATTGCAAAACAGACTTACATGCACTGTATGATTTCATTTTATCTTAAGATTGTCGTCAATAGTCGGACTGAGTGGCGAACTAAATTTTCAGGATAAGATCTAAGGAGTTGTCAAGTTATGTTATAATTTATATCAGAAAAATAATTCAGATAATTTTGAAAAACCCGAATTGCTAAATTATTTTTAAAAGTTAACCATTTCGATTGATCTATAAGTTATGTCTATTCCTATTTTTTTTATTTTTACCCATAAAAGCAACGACAAAAAGTATTTAGTACAGAATTACATTCTCTACATTTTCAATACTAAATGTACATATTTTGATACTGGAAATTATTTGTTTTTTCAACTGGTAAAAATTAAAAACAAAATGTTTTTAAAATAAACGACTCTATTGTAGAACCTTTAATTGTAATTTCTTATTGAAGATACTAAAATCTCGATAAAATCAAGGTTTTCGAAAAAATCAGCAAAGCATCAACAAGCGGAAGTCTACAGGGACACATAGAACACGCGATGCGCCACATGTAGTGTAAAAAGGCAGCAAAAATTTGCTAGCACGCACCTTTTGTTTCTGATAAGCGGCATATTACATTTGTAACATACTTCCACCCTAAACAAATAAAATTTCCAAAGAACCTACAGGTACATTTTCAGTATCAACTTAAACCGAGTGCAGGACTGTGGTCTAAAAACATATTATTGACGTTTTAGATGGCAGTAGAAAGAACCTTCTTCATTTTCAACTTTATCTTAGGAGGGCAATATATCGAAAAATAATAAATTTGCTCAGACTGTTTTTTATTTTACTATATTTTCCCAGCACACCTAAACTATTACAGTTTCACGTTACTACCATAAACTGCTTATAACACTGAAGCGCTCCCGAAAACTGCTAGGAATCGACATAATCTAACAATATAATCTACCACAATCCAAAAGCTTGAGAGGAAATAGGTGAAAGGGGTCCTACTAAAATATGGCATATACTACACATAATACTGCTTTTTATCATCACCTTCAATCCACCTACAAGATTTATCTTATCCAAAAAATTTCCAATTTCGCAGCGGTGGTGGTTTCTGATTTATAAAAACCGCAACTTTTTGGCACCCATACATGAAACGTATTTGCCTTCGCTTCTTTTAATCGCTATAAGCAAATAGAGCTAAATAAAATAAGGATTATAAACAAAATGTATATTTTTCAAAACTATTCAACAAAATCAGAAGTATTTCATTAAATATTTGGTCCGTCGAGCCGGAATTTGGTATTTTTTTTGCGTTTGAAAATTTTTAGGGAAAAAGGAAACCACGTGCGTTAGAATTTTCTACGCGTAAATCCCTGTTATTCAGTAATCTTTTGTCGATCAAATATTACAAGATTGCACTCGGTATTGTTGGTTCGTTCTTCGATTGAATTTTTCGGACAATAAGACTACTCCGATCCAAGTTTTTCTCTCACAGCTTCCCAGCGTAGTTTTTTTTTCCGGATAGAGGTTGTTAGCAAGGAGGAACGCTTGCCCATCTGCTTTCAACCAATCCAAAAAAAAATCCATTTTCAAATGAGGCTAATCTATTTTGCAAATCAGGTTAACTATAAATTTGGTGCTTCCATCTTCTGGCTTCCATAGATCGTTTGTTTAACTCCGGCTCGACGGATTATAAAATGTTATTTACGTCAATTCACCGTCTTTGTCCCTTCCAAAAAATGGTGTGTGGACACGCTTGGTTGAGCCTATCGTCCAAGTCCCGCGGGAGAAGAAAATGTGTACGAAAGAATAATTAATAAAATATAATAAAGTAAAACTTTTAAAGTTTCTGGCAAAAATACAGCCTTTGCAATCGTTATTCCAATGAGCTTTACATGGCTTAAAACACACACAATTTTAATAATAAGATTCAAATGTTTGATGTCAAATCGAAAAGATGTAATCGGAATTCGAAATTTCAAAATATTCTATCTAGCGATGGAGATACTATAAATTGATTCTCCAAGTTTTGGGGTTCGAAGGATCCTTCCTAAGGACCCCAGTGTTCCTGGGTACTAGAGGAGGATTGATGAAAACTGGACGAAATATAGTCAAGAAAGTCTGGATCTACTAATGGAGGCGCACTTCCCGGGGTGCATCTCGGAACTTGGAAATATCTCTCATGTTGTAGATCTCCCTGTGGTGGACGCAGCCATTGTAAATCGGACAATCACTCTTGAGAGGGTAAGGTGTGCGGTTGTGTCCTTCTCTCCCTTCAAGTCTCCGGGAGTGGACGGTCTGGTACCAATCATGCTACAGAAGATCATGCCACTTATTGATCCTTCCTTGGGGAGGATCTTTAGAAGTTGTCTGACTCTCGGGTACGTCCCGAAGATGTGGCGTGAGGTCAGGATAATTTTCATACCGAAGGCTGGTAAGCCAAGCCACACCCTGGCCAGGTATTTTAGACCAATGTAAAATAATGGAAAGGCTGGTGGACTACCATCTCAGATGCGTCCTAGACATGAGGGGCCTCTCAGCTTCTCAGAACTCCTATATTAAAGGAAATCTGAGGAAACGGCCTTTCGCGAAGTGGTTTCTACGGTAGAAGGATCTTTGAATGCTAAAGAGTATACTTTGGCGGCGTTTCTGGATGTTGAGGGAGCCTTCAATAATGTGAAGACGAATGCGATCGAGAAGGCACTGAATAGAATGGGTATCGACTCATTCATTACGTGCTGGATCGTGTCGATGCTAGGGGAAGAATTATTAACTCCTCTTTGGGGGATGGATGTAGCAGAATGAAAGCAACCCGTGGAACCCCGCAGGGTGGGGTGTTATCTCCACTGCTATGGATCATAGTGCTCGACGAAATTTTGCTGGCTCTATCTTTGACCGGTGTCAAGATCGTTGCTTACGCAGATGATATCGTCTTGATAGTGAGAGGCAAGTTCCTGGACACCTTGGGCTGGTAACTGCGGTCTCAACATCAATCCGGAGAAAACCGACCTTATCCTCTTCACGAGGAAAAAAGACCGAGAATTCAGACTCCCACGTTTGAATGGCGTTACCATCCTGCTCTCGCTTAGTGTAAAGTACTTAGGAATCTATCTTCAGCTTTGGTTGAACTGGAAACTAACGATTGACGACAGGATCAAGAAGGCATCGATTGCTTACACGTCAGAAAATGATAGGAAAAACCTGGGGCCTTAGCCCGAAAATAGTTCATTGGCTGTATGTCATGGTAGTTAGACCCGTTCTTACGGGTCACTGATGTGGTGGCATGCGCTGGATGTCGGGACTAATAGGGCCGCCATGGACAGAATTCAAAGAATTGCACTCATTGAAATTACTGGTGCTTTACGTACCACGGCCTCCCGGGCTTTGGAGGTAATCCCACTAGACTTAGCGGTCAAATAAATCAATTGCGGCAAAGAGTGCGTTGCGTCTGCACGAGGCAGGCTATTGGAAGGAAGGCAGCGTGGGCCACACTAGGATCTTGTCAGTTTCCCTGTGCTCCGGCATTCCAGAGCGCACTGACTACAGGACACCGTCTTGCAGTTTTAGACATTCCTATGCTGTGAGTATTCCCACCAGACTGGAGTGGGGATGTGATGGGCTGTGGCACAATGCTTCATTCTACGCTTCTTAACCTAACCTAACCTTCTCTAAGTTTTGCCTACTCCTAGGTAATCTGGATGGTGTGATTCCTATGTATGATGCACTTTACGAGGATCGAATATTGAAAAGCGTAACACTTAAACATTTGAAGCAAGAATAAATTTAAGTTGCCCGTCACACTAGGATTTCTTTACACTTTAGAAACAGAATAAACTGAAACCTCTTTTTGCACAAACTACAAGAAAAGATCGATTGGCCACAAAACAAAAGTTATCCAGCTGTTCGGTTTTGTCATAGCTTACAATATCTTCAAAGTTCAACATCTTTTATAGTATGCAATATATTAAAGTCGCAAATGTTTGCCTATGTCATATTTATGCAATCAGTTAAAAACTTAAGAATTACTTTATGATCAAACAAGCAAGAGGCCACATGTGGATAATTTACGCAAAATGAAGATCATTAATACTCATCAACAATAACTTATGAAACCGCATTCTTCCTTCTGTCCACATACTTCATTCGGCCCATCATCTTCGTATATCGTTATAATTCCCTATAAAATGTTGGCGTAGTTTTTTTTTTAAATACATACTCGTATATGTGGAATATAACGTTCATCGCCATGCTTAAGATACAGACAAATATCTTTCTGCTCATATAAGTACTAGTTTTCAATATGTGAAAATTTATTGGGGAGAATGTGGGCAACTAAGAGCTGATTACCATAAACAATCAGAAAATTAATAATCTTTCACTGCCGTCTCTTAACATTTACCTGTCGAAGTACGTAATGTCCTATGTAACTACTAAGAGAAAATCAGGTCCAGAAAAAGAACTTTAATAATGTAATAAGAAAAAAAAAATAATTCTAAAAATAAGAATTTATATCTTTGTCCATTAAACCGAGTAACAACAACAACCAAAAATTTCAACCATCTCGAGAAAATGAAATAAAATCACTTAACCCCCCACTTGTCCGACTCGTGTATTATTCGTCTTCTTGGACTTGAGAATTCATAACATTTGGATAAATTGCACCTCAACCTTTGATGGACCCCGATGGAGGTAAAAGATCTTTTCTCGGGATGAGTTTGTCTTTGCGGCCTCTTCGGTCAATTTTTCATTTTCTCTGACTCTTCTATCAGATTTTTGATGTTCGGCCATTTTTATTTTTAGTCCGTTTCACTGGTTGATATACGAAAAACTTTTGTGGGCTTTTCACTCCCCCATATGCTCCAAGTCACAATTCATTTCTCCATCCGTCGAAAAATTTCTTTCTCTTCACTCAAAGAAAAGTTGATTCGGATTTTTATTAATTAAAACCTCGAATGAAGAAAAAAAATATTTTTTTTTTTTTTTTAAGATCCCTTGTCCGCTCAGACCGGGTCAAATGTTGGGTTAAGCATTCATTCTCATTAATTTTTTCGGTATGAGAAGAACATGCCTAAATGAGAATAATGCTAAACTTTATTCTGACTGCATAATTCCCGTATTAATTAATTAGTACAACATAAGCACTTTTAGTTTATGGACCACTGTAAGTTAATTTGGAGAAGAAGAAAAAAATTTGTTGCGTTAAGGTTCGACGATACACACATGTTGTTTTTTTGAAAAGGGTCCTATCATTCAGTCACAATATTTCTGTCATTAAATTTTTTCTTGTAAGACAAGATGATCATACACTTTTTGACTGCTTTTGATATGAACATGCTTTATGTTTATTGTAACTGTACCAGCGGTTAAACGATCTGGCGTTATTTCGAATTTAAAATTTAATTTATTAGTGAATTAATTAATTACCTTAATGAATTTTTTTAACCGTTGTTCAAAGTCGGTCTTGGTCTTGCTCAAAGTGGTAGAACGATACGAGAACTTCAACTCTAGTAACAAGAACTGGACAAAGGTTTGAATATCCAAGATCATAACCATAACGAAGTGGGCACGATCAATTCTCGAAGTATGCAAGAGTAGGGCCGATTCCATATTTTTTAGTTGTTGTTTGTTGTTGGCAACATTAAAACACAACATGAACTTGAAACTCTAAATTCACCTACTTCATATTCAAGAGTCATGTATTGATCACGATTGAATTGCATACAAATTTCAAATTCAAATTTTGCTGTGCAAATATATTTTGAAATTGTTAATTTCAAATTTGTTCCTTTTTGGTATTCGCGTTATAGTACTTATTAGTAAGACCAATAATCTGCCAACATTGTGGGCGCAACTTTATTAATTTTTGGGTAGAATGCTTTTAACGCTGAGATGTAGAGCAGCTGACCTTGCGACTGACAGCATTAAAAAAATTTAACATTCGAAATAGCATCATGGTTATTCTTTAGGTTGCCAGTCTCACAATAAGCTTCAGTGTACACTGAAAGAAAAAATGTGATTCTTCCATAGTTTCAGTGACCATAATTTAGTTATTATAACTATATTAAAATAGTTATTGTTGTTCTTGCCATAGCTTATAATTCGCACAAACAAACTATGGTTGCAATAAACATATTTGGTGATTTTAAATTAATAAGGTCGGCCTAACCATGCTTGTTACATGATGTAAAAGTATTTTATGATAACAGCCACTATATTCCATGATCAGTACAACTATAGAAATTTATTGAATATTTCTCACAACTATACTATGGTTTGTACCATGATATTACAAACATATTATGGTTATCGCAATTATTAAACACAATATTTCATAAAAAGACTAAAACCACAATTTCTTCCACAGTGAAGGTATCGTTCGTGAGTTAAGTTCATTTATAGCTGCTTACAAGTGAAATGTATTCAAGTGAAGTTGAAATTTTAAAATTGAAGTGTTAATAATTAAGAAATATGTATATGTAATTTCTTACTTTATAAAGGGTGTTTTTTTTTAGGTGCATGAGAGCTTTCGATATCGATAACTGTGGTTTGACAGCTGAGAATGTCAAACTGTGTTGACATTTCTGTTCAGTAAGGTTTGGCAAGTCATCATGAATCGTTTAACGCCAGAACAACGCTTCTAAATTGTGGAAATTTACTTTGAAAAAAATAAATCTGTTTGCGAAGTTCATAGAGCACTTCGTCCATTTCACGGTCAATTTTTGTTTCCAAAAATTAATCAGCTAAACATTGCCGACATTTGGTTCCAACAAGATGGCGCAACTTGCCATACAGCGCGCTTAAAAATTGATTTATTGCAAAATCAATTTGGTGACAACTTGATTTCCTGAAGTTCTGTTAACTAGCCCCCTTGTTCGTGCGATTTAACGCCTCTGGATTACTTTTTATGGAGCTATATTAAGTCATGCGTTTATACCGACAAACCAGCAACTCTTGAAGCATTGGAAGCCAATATTCAAGCCACTATTGACGCCAAACGGAAAAAGTAGTCAAAAATTGGACTGATCGAATGGACCATGTAACTCGTATCCGCGGCAGACATATGACGGAAATCATATTTAAAAAATAAATGCCATGAAATTATCTACCAGATAATAGTAAAAAAATTTTATTCCAATAATATTTCTGTCTTGTATTATAATTTTAAGTTCTCATGCACCTAAAAAAACACCCTGAAAATATTAAGTATTTTTTCAGTTATGAAAATATATTTATATTCAACTTACTATAAATTTTTAGTACAATTTACTCTTGAAGATTTGCTAAATAAAAATATTCATAAGAAAATACGCAGTTTTTCCAATTACTATAATTTATTATTACAAAATCCTCTAGCTGTACAGAAATATATTTTCAGCGATCTGGGAAGACAAATAATTCGGCATTTGACGGGACTTGTCTACCATACAGAGACAAGAAATAAGTTAAAGTAAGTTTTGTAATGAGAAGTGAATCCAATTTTAAAGTGAGTGAGGATCCCCAGTGCTATTTTTTATAATATGATAGTATCTTAGTGTTCACAGCATTATGATTATTGGATATAAGAACCATACATCATTGTTTGTCTCAACCTTAGCTCTGTTTGAATCAAACATATTAATGTTTCTTAGGATTGTAATTATAGTTCTCACAAGCATGTTCTGTAATTGTTACAACCATTTATATGATTGATGTAATTAGAATATGTTTATCATAACTCACGTCAAAATGTAATTAATGTTCAACAGAACATAAGTTAAGTTGGTAGAACCAAAACTATGTTTGCGTTAACCATACAACAAGTTTTCGTTTGTTTGATTCAATCATAACTAATTTCTCAGAAACATAACTATAGTTGCAATAATCAAATTACAAATATTTTCATGATTGACATAATCATACTATGTTTAGAGCAATAAGACAATAAAGTTAGTACAACCATAACATCAGTTATCAGAACTATCTTACATCTTGTAACGTGGTTCACGCAACTATAAATTCAACCATAGTAAGGTTCTTCCAAAATATGGTTACCACAGTCATATTTTTTCTTTGAGTGTATCTAAGGAAAAACGCGTTCCAAACTTCTACTCAAAAAAAACAATAAAGTTGTACGATAATCGATACCTGGACGGACCAAAAAGTCATATCTCGAAAAAATTCGTTAAAATGTAAACGAAAAAAATATTTCGTCCCACTTCCGTATTAAGTTACGATTGTAGAACATGTACATATACAAGAGAAGTTTCAACTTTCATGCATAAGCCGTTCCTGAGATACAAAGAACACCCCCATTCTCGAATCTTGCTAGCCCTATCAAAATTTTTATTTTTCTAAGAAGCCCCTACAATGACTTTCAGGCGTCACCTCATAACTTTCTGTCCTTGGTTCCATTATTGTTGCGCTATATAAATTCAAAGTATCAATTTTTTAGAGTAAACGGGGTTTTTTCGTCAAAAATCACTACCTAAGATGTGGCCACTCAATTAATTCCACCCAATCAGCCCACTAAAAAAAATTAAACTTAATAGTTCGAACGCGTTTGCGTGCGACGGACGGCGTATACGGCGTACAGGCGGACTATTTTGCTTTAAAATGTGAGAATACAAAATTTGAGCGAAGAAAAGTTTTTTTTTTAAATTTCAGGTCGAACACAATACTTTATTTTTAATAAACAATAAAATAAAATAGCCCAGCTTGAACGGTAGAATGTCTGGACTAAAAAGTTTCAAAATGCCAAAAGGAATATTTTATCAGGTGACAGAATGGAATCTTGCGGTACTCCTCTCCTCATGATTGTATCCGGAAATCTTATAAAATGTTTCTTTTTGAATTTTGAAAATAGGCATTTTTTTACTCCGTTAGAAAGGTTGTTGATGATAAGTGCTAAGCCGAGTTTTTGGGGCGACAATTCACCACGAAGTTACCGTCTTCAAAAGAAGGGAGAAAACTGTTTCACGATATATCTTTGTAGCCATCTGTCTCATATAATCATTGGTTTAGCCTTTATTTAAGAATCAAATCCATTATATCTTACAGCTAAAATATTAAAAACAGCTGGAAAAGTGAAAAAAATAATAATAAAAAATCTCCTTTATTTTCAATTTTGTGGAATAAACTTTTTGTAAAGCATTTCACAGCAATCAAAATCAGGCATCTATTTTTTTTAATTTCTTAATTTTTGCCGAGTTACAGCGCTGAAAGAGGTAGCAACTTCAAACACAACTTTATGACCAACAAATTATTTTAACTTTTTTGATATTGTTATACCCGTACCGAGGCAACCCGAATAAACTGACTGGCATCAGTTTCCAATAACAACATTAAGAACAACCTTCCTATACCTTCCAACACCCAGACAGAATAACAAAGAAATCTCTTGACACTTCTCGCACGCAACAGATACATCTTGCGAATTCCACTCACCACCAAACATCCGAGAAATCTCTCGTCTCAACACATGCAGTATATAAGCGTCACAGATTGCATCACTGCTAAACTGCATCAGTTTTACTATGATGAAACGAGACGACGGTCAGTTCTACGCGAAAGTGTTTTTATGCGATTTTGATTGGTAGCCAGCGATCGAGCAGTGATCGAGCAGTTCATGAACTCAAAAAGCGTTCCCCGTAGTACGATTATTTGTGATTATTGAAATTCGAGGCTTGATAAGACATAAGAGTTAAGAGTTAGAATGAAATTCTGAACAAAGTTTGGAATTGAACCGTTCAGACTTCGAGGTTAAAAATTATTATTGGTAAATTCGAGATGAAGTGATTTCGCATAGAATTATCAGCAGTTATCACTATATTTGTAAAAGTCGAATTCAATTACATAAGTATATGAATATTTATGCATATTTCAGCAATTTAAATTTAATAAAGATGTCAAGAACAGGCATTCCGTGGTCCAAATGGACAGGTGAATTCATGCAACATTGAAATTAAGTTCAAGTATTAAAGTGGTCGTCCTATGTGACGGCCAGTTTTTTCCACTTCTTTCGTGAATTTTGTTTTGAGATTATGAGTGCCCCATTCTTGAAAGTTTTACCACATATTTGTTCATATTTCAACAAACATTAGAAATTTTTTTAAGGAGAAATATTGTTTTTTTTTTGCGTGCAGAACTCTTGAAAGTGACCGCTGTAAAAAAAAAGTTGTCAAATGGCTGCCATAATTCCGGCTGTCCTCCTCTTCTGAAATCAAAAAATTAAATTGATACTTCATTTATAGGCTTGTGGCTATAACTGGTACCAGAATTAAGTCAAAATTTTGAAAATTAGAAAATTGGCCCAACTTTGAATTTTTTTTTAAATTTTCTCGTTTTTTTCGATGAATTTAGCTTCAGCTAAAAAAACTTTTGATAGATATCGCTAAGATTCTGCTACCAGTTGTAACTAGGGATCCGCTGGACATGTTATTCAAATTTCAGCGCAATCGGTTCAGTAGTTTTTTCTGAATCGTGGCTGCCAATTTGAAAAATGCAGTTTTGAGAAAAACACAATTAAAGATCAGTGGTGGCCCAGGCGAGCTCCGAACAACTGCTCCATTATACGGCTATTACTTAATAGCGACTTCGGATTCGGAGAAATCCTTTTACATAAATATTCTAGGGATGATTTAGAAGTAATTTAGTAAAAAAAAAAGATTTATCTGACCCGGCACATAGTACGACCCCCTTAAGTCGTTTAGCCAAATATAATCCGGACTTACTTAGAGGAAGCAACTGTATTCAACTTCAATCTTGACAGTTACATCAAATAAAAGGTAATTCGATTCTCTATAAAAACGAGTTACATCATATTGAATTGTGATTATTAGTTTTGAAGATACACTGGTCCCAAAGTGATTACAATAAGCGGCATCCACTGTATAATAATTTACGTGAGTGAGGGTGCATGTCGGAAAAACTTTTCTGAACCACTCTGTGTCTCCGCGGATATTAGAAATTTACCCACCCTGTATGGTACGGTATGGTGTGTGGAGTGGTGATGTTGTCATCCTTCTTCACATAGACGTTAGTGTTCGTCCGTTGTGCTCCCCGTTAGAGTATGGTAACTCGCGAAACCTAAAATCATTTGGTGGATTTAATGAAATTTGTTATGTTACATAGCTTTCCTTTATCGATATCACCGAGGTCATCGAGGAAATATTCGCCGAGGTTCCGTCTTCTCGTTCCCGATAGGGCCGGACACTCGCATAGGACGTGGAAGATTGACTCTTCCACTTCTGGGTCACCGCTGCTACGACAGAGATCATTTGCCTCGACACCCAGTCGTCTAGCGTGTCTACCGATCAGGCAGTGCCCTGTGAGCACTCCGATTAATGTGCTAGCATCTTTCCTGCTCAGGCTTAAGATATACTTGCTTTTCCCGTGATCATATTCGGGCCAAAGAGTTCTTGATATTGAGCATGTAGTTAGGTTTGACTATCTAGTCCACACTGCAAGTATAGTGAGTCGATAGACTGTTTTATGGATCCGATGAGAATAGCAATCTGCTGGTCTCCCACTAGTGAGCTTAGGCTGGAGCCTGCTCGATCGAGTTCATCAGCTAGCTCGTTCCCCTGAATTCCACAGTGGCCTGGCACCCAGCAGAGAGTAATATTGTGTCGTGTGAGGATAGAGTTAAGAACGCCACGACATTGTCTAACTAGTTTGGATCGTGTTATGAACGAACTAAGGGCCTTGACGGCCGCTTGGCTGTCAATACAAATAGTGATGTCTTCTGTTGCATTCACCTTTGCTTCAATAATTTTGCATGCCTGAAGTATTGCAAAGATTTCCGCTTGGAATACACTGGCGTCATCGGGTAGCCTGTAGGACTCGTGAATATCGAGTTCCTGTGAGAATACCCCCGCGCCTGTACCAGAAATAATTTTCGATCCATCGGTGAATACCATTGTGGTTCTGTTGTCTAGGTTGCGTTCTACATTCCAGTCGTCCCTGCGTGGGATTTTTACCCACCCTGTTAAACACTTCGATATTAATCATTAGCTTCCTCTAGGGGAATTATCATGCCACGCCAATGGTTTAAAAGAACAGGCATCATAACTGATAACCTGTGCAGGTTCTACCAAATGAAGAAAGCAACCTTTCAACCCATCCTGTGCTTCGACGAGGTAATTGCAATTCAGCGCTTCAGATGTTTGGTGGAACACATTTCAGAAGCAAATGCCAACTGTATCAAATGTTAATTTTGACTCGCAGTGTTCATGCCATAACACTACCAAACGCTTCACTCGAAAATCAGATGAGTTAGAGTTCTGACATCAGGTTTTTAAGAGATTGATTGGAATCGCAGAGAAACGACGTTTTCTAGTGTTCAGAGTACAGTTTGATCAGTGACATAAAGATCCACAGAATACATAAACTCGAAAATTCGTAAGTGAGGCTCTTGCAAGGTATGCACATGACACATGTCGATATCATTCATTCAAAAATAAAAAATCATTCCAATTCAACCTGCCTGTAATAAACTTTGTATGCATGCTAAACACGCTAATTATGCTACCATCTCACTTCATTGCCGAACCCAATAATCATCTTCGATCGCAGGTTGTCTCAATCTCAATATTCGCTCGCTTTTTCCTTACATCACAACATTTCCTACATATAAAATAGCACCGACTCTAAAATTCGCGATATATACGCCGACCATCTCATGTCTGGGATTATTTTCTCAAACAATTTCTCGTCTGTGAAAAACGTGAAACAAAAACCCACAAAATACCTAAAAACATAAAAATAAAATTACGAAACTTGTGCGGGAATGAAACAAAAATTTGCGCGAAGAGAAAATTTAAAATTTTTGCATAACTAAGTGGTTTGGCAAGGATAAGAAAAATTCCGAACCAAACCTTATACAGAATATCAGGGGGGGAGAAAAAAAAAATCGCGTAAAAATACAAAAAAAAATGAACGAGCTACTTTGGATGGAAGCTTACAGAATCAAACCCACCATTTACCACTGTGTTCCGACAAGCGGACCGGTAGAGTTAAATACCGAAGAATGCCCAGGGCGCTAGAAATTGCATTCGACTGGACAATATCTCAATAAATAATGACCGGTAATAAATAATAATCGAAACCATAAGAAGGGAGCGATAAAGGTCTTAGTAACGTCTTTAAAGGAAAATACTATATACCCCACAGGGGAGGTCTGTATCGAACATAATAAACCCAAAACACCACAACTAAAACATCACAAAGGAAATACGCCAAGCTCAAAATGAAAAAGATAAGACACCAACCACATCGACTCGTACCAGACCAGACTAGACCGGAGGGGTTGGTTTCCTTACTATCTTGCAACTGAAAAATTATACGAACCATCAATCATAAATACGATATAAAAATTTCTGCCGTGTACACGTTTCTCTCCGGCTTCAAACTCGACTTACCTGATCGCCATACCTTATGAGCTTAAATACCAGGAAAGAAGTTCTTTGTCTTTTTCCACGTCGGAGCTTGGGAGTTTTCAGCTCGTACTATGGTCTTCAGCGTAATCAAAACAGCTTCGGGCTGTATTTTAAAATCTTAAAATTCAACCACTTTTCGATCAAAAATTTTTCCTTTATTTTCACTCTAGCTATATAGCCAAGACCTAGGGAGCAAATCCGGCCTATACTTGAGCTGACTTTCAATTCGATCAAAAAAAACTCACTCTTATAAGACACTGTACACCGGACAATCGCCATTTATAAGTAGTTAAGAAGTGCTAAAGACATGCATAATACGCCAGTGAACAATTGGTAATTTCGAATTAAGTTATTGGCAATAAAGCGATCTTAATTGAACGTATATATAGAAATTTAACAGGTTCTTATCTGATTTGAATGCGAAATTAGTTTCGATGGCGAATATCAGTAGAACGGCGAATTGCAAGTTATACACCAGACGAGATTTCACCTGAACCTCGTAAGATCTTAAAAGATATTAGCACCCAAAGAGGTGCTTAGATTAGCGGCTAAGTATTTTTCTTGATCGAATCAACCATGAATTTTGTTCATTTTGAAAGTATCACAAAATATGTATATCTATGAAATTCAACAACATTTACTCTACATTGTTTCACTAGATTACTGAGAGTTTGATGTAATTATCTTGTTGGCAAAATAAGTAAAGCCCCGTTTTCACGGTGATAGTTTTTAATAATAGTACTATCGTGAGAGCACAGAACGAAAGTGTGAGAGTTCGACAGTACGATTTCTGTTGTACACACGGCGCAATAGTTCAACAATGCGATAGTAGTCTATCTAACTTCAACTCGATTTTCACTTGACAAGTCGATGTCAACGAAATATTGTCCCGATTGTGAAAAAATTGCGACAGTTCGGTTTATACGGCGATAGTGTACGCGATAGTTTCATTTCATTCGTGATAGTGCGATAGTGCAATCATGTTAGTGTGGAAGCAACTATCCTGCAGTTAACACGATGATTATGATCACGACATTATCTTTGACGATATCAACTATCGTAAAAAATATCACTGTGTAAAAAGAGCTTGACTGCTTGTATAAAATCGCGATAGTAACATTCGAGTTATAACTGAATAGCCCTGTGCAATGAGATATGAAAACTTAATTAGATAATTTAAAATATGTTCTTTTCGGCTGGTGCAAATATTAAATATGCACGACAAATATCTAATGAGCTATAAATTATCATATTCCATGACATATTGTTACGTGCAAGCCTGGCAACCGCGCAACTCGATCGATTACGAATAAGGGAAACAGCAACAACCGAATACCTAACCGCAAAGTAACCCAATCAGAAATCTAGTTGAAGTATATAAGAGAGCGGAACAACACGATTGTACCTCCCTTCTAATCGAATGTACTAGAACAGCGTAGAAGATCAAAATCGAAAGATCACTAGAACCCTCTACACACACCACCGAACGAAAATTCAAGAACAGTCTCGACTAAAGACAAGTAGTATAAAAGCAGGTGAAACTTTCAGCGAGGGACATAGTAAGACAGCGACTAAGCAGCCAGCGACCGATTGCGTGTGATCGAGTCAAGCGATATAGATAAGCGGGCGGTATTGCCATATAGTGCGAATAATTGTGCGAACAGAATTAAAGCGCGAAATAATAAATTGTTACTTATTTTGATTTTAAATGAATTCTGTTTTACTTGAAATCCCAGCGAACCCCTAGCTCGCAACAATATATATTTGTGCAATATTTTCTACTAAAAGTCGTAACCTTGTTCAACTCACATTCATCTTAACACTAGCCGACCAGTATTTTCTCGCATCAGCAATTATTTGGTCTTCATACATTGCCCAGGTTCAAAACCCATCAAAAAAATCTGCCTTCAGTCTGGGTGTAACTTTATTGTTTTTTGAATAGAAGTCTGAAGGCTTTTTGTGCTGATTCCATGCCACTTCGTTAAGTGACAAAAAGTTGTTATTTGGCTAGTATTGATGAACTCATTGATATATTAACAGTACTTTAATTTAGTTATAAGTTAGACTACGTTTTCACAAGATGGTTTTAAAATCCCCTTTCTTTCAAATCGACTTATTTTTAAAACGCCACAATAGCGTGCAATTAAAATAAAATAGGAACTTGTTTGTAGCATAGACTTATATAGGTATTGTACACTAAGAGATTCACTATAACGAATTTCATTCTGAGGTTGAGAAAGTTTTTAGCATTTAAGAATTTTTGGAACTGGAAAATAGCATAAAAAACTATGCTCTTTTATCTACGTCGAAATATGGATTTAAAAAATTTTAGGTAATAAACTAATAAGGAGAGCAGTGGCGATAAACAAAGCTTCGAGATAATTTTCCCACATTTATGGACTATATAAAAAGAACTATTCAAAAATAAGTAAACATTTTACATAGAGAGCCCAAGTAAGTAAAAACCTATTCAATATCTCATCAGATTTAAGAAGTATATTAGAATTTGCAAAAACATATACAACCACTTAACACTCCCTTCATGCCTGAATATCAAAAAAATATTTAAATTTCAATTATTTTTAAGTCAATTATATAAAAAGTCAATTGAAGAGAAAACCAGACCTAAGAGATATAACGGAATGCATAAAATACTCTTTGGCACCAACTTAGGGGTTGAACTAAAAAATATCCTAAAAAAAATTTTCTATGTAAACACCTCAAGAAACAGTAGAAACAAAATTAATTCAGTATTTCAGATGGTCAAAGAGATATAAAGAAATTCATTAAAATACATGCACCCAATTATCACTGACCTTTTTTGTCTCCGTACGCCAATGCAAAATAAACAGTAACATTTTTCGTCTAAAATATTCACCCATCGCCTCCTCCCATCATTACCTTAGTTACCACTTTAACCCTGGGATTAACCTAGTGGTGAGGCGTGATAGCTCAACTAAGGGAAGCGATTGGTTAATACCAAAAATTTCCTAAGGTTATTTTTTCTGCGAATTTGCTGCGTATTACTAGAACCCATGTCGCTAGCTACTTTAAATATTGCTAATATAAAAGCACCCAGGAGTCACGAAGGGACCTCGAAGTCATTACATTTATATTCCAAATTTTGTTCAGAATTCAATTTCTATCCCACTCTGGAAGCCCTTGTCACACATCGCATTCTCAGTCTACAAGAATATAATATAATATAATTTATAAAAAAAATGGAAGGGAAGCGATGCTTTCCTTGCTTCCATGAACGTCACGCCACTGGATTAACCCAATCCACCCACTAAAAAAATTTAATTTAATAGCTTAAACGGTTTGTGAAATACAAGCCTTCGAACGGCCGACAGACGAACTGGATTTTTTTTAAGTTTGAATGTCTACTAGTTTAAAAATGTGAAAATACAAAAAATCGGAACAGCAATTTTTTTAAAAAAAAAAAAAGTCGGTTCATTATAATGTATTATTCAGATAATAAGGTAATAAATAAAAATATGAAAAGAAATTAAAAAAATAAATAAACAAAAAACTAAAATAAAAAAATAAGAAATTGAAAAAAATTAAACAAAAAATAAAAAGAAAAATATTATTTTTTAATACTGATTAAATGAAACTTTTAAGTTTTCTTTCTGTACCACCTCAAAAGTTGAAAAGTTAAAATAAAAAAACTACTCTTAGTTTTTTTTTCTCGAAAGATTTCACAAAACAATTATTTAAAAATAACTCGCAAATTTGTCATAGTACAGGAAAAACTATTAGAATAAGTTTTTATGAGATGGTATCATATATCGAAAAAAATTCCAGCTGAAAATCTGAAGAAAATTGATTTACGTGTAAAATTTTGATGAGTTTTGCAGTTGATTACATAAAGAAATGTGTACTAATTTGACACATCATTAAAAAGAGAAATTATTTTGTTTTTTGTCAACTATCTAATAAAATTATTGTGAGTGGGTATTGTGGAAGATTTCAACCTGGAACCGTTATGAAAATATTTAAATAGTTATGTGAAGATAACGCTATATTTTTGAACACCTCTCTAAACAAATTTATTTCCCTGTTTCACTTTAATTTCTTGATATATAAGTTTGTTCTATTGACTTTGAATCACCCTGCACATACCTTACTTAATTCGATTCGCACCTTCAACTCATGGCTTTACATAGAACAAGAACTACATTACCTACGGAGAGGAGGTTAAATATACTGCAAATAATGCTATAAAATTAAATTTTAAAATTCGAGTCGATGATGTAAAATCTATGAATATTATGAAGTTTTTGATATTTGGTTACAAATTTATTGTAAAAGTCAACACACTCCTTGTAATCAAATTCTCAAGCTCAAAATTAATTGACCAGAATAACAGCCGAGGTATAATACCTATTTCGAATTTTATGTATATAGAAGCTCACTAAAATGGACAACTATCCAGCAACTTGTTATAAGCAAATACCATTCTTATCGGGTTTCTTTTTGCTTGCGCACTACTTCTTATTTCTTAATTGACCGAAATCCCTACCCATCTATTCGATCATCATTAATTTCGATCATCAACAATATAATGCATTAAAATCGCTTTAAATCCATTAAAATAAGTACACTCGACTAATTGATCATCTCACCTTCCCCGGCGTCCTTCGCCATTAACGTTTCGTAGCTACGGTTGTTGTTCTTCTTGGGCCGTTGTTGATTTTTTCTCGACGCCTCAAGATTTCAAGTTTTTAATATGGTTGGTGTCCAAGTTCAGGGCAATTCAGAAATATTTTTTCCTGATAATGAAATGATAACTTTCCAATATATAAAATACCTACAACAGTAGAAGAAGACATGAAGAAACTGTAAGTGGTCTGGAACGACCATCTCGGCGCTCATCGTCCTATCGGAAGAATAACTAACCCAGCGCGCAAGAAAACCGGCGGAAGAAGAAGAAAAAAAAACGAAAGGAAGCAGTTTCACCGGTAAATGTTTTACCTACATTATGTAGATATCTTTTTCGAAGCATTCGAATATCGTGGACGAAGTTGATACTAAAGTCGAAAAAAAATCATCAGATTCGTTCCTTTTAATATCATACTTTTTCTCCATCGTGTCGTCTTCGCGGGCATCTTATGCTCGAGTGGTGTCCAATCTTCTTCTGCATAAAAGGGTTACCTTGAGGAACGTATGCATGTAATCAGCACTGTATCACTGGTGTACACTGAAAGCGCATTAGTAACTTCTTCAAAGAATGATAGGAAGACATTCTTTGATTGTTTATACGAGTAATGTATTTACGTTTTGTTTACATTTTATGTTTTAGGGGTAGAACGGAGGAGATGTATTTTTCTTCTTCTTCTTCAATATAAACAGACTGTAATAGGAAGATATAAAAATATTTATGGTTTATTTTTATAATGGCAGTTTTGTTTGAATTGGTGAAGTTTTTTGGTCAAAAGTTTAACGAGGTGCTAGGTGGCGCTAATTTCGGCGATAGAGATTTTAATTGTATTTTTTAGAGGCTGTAATTTTAATAGGATTTGAAAAAAAAATTACACGATTTTAATCAAATTTACACTAAATTTACTTGATTTAAATATATATATTCAGTAACTAAATGTACTTCAGAACGAACCTCCCATTCTTATCAGATCCAGTTTACGGGTACTCACTTAGTGAATACTTATGAATCGAGTTTTTAACGAACATATCTCTTTCTATTTTTGATATGGCGAAAATCAATTAGAATTAAAATTATGTTTTAATCTGTTCTGTTTCGGTCGAAACATCAACTGCCTTATATTACAGTACTAATGAAAAATAATATATAATAGTATAATACATAAATAATAATAACAAAAATAATAGTAAAATACAAGTCCTTATTATTGGCATCTCAATTCAGAATCCACCCTTTTGAAATTCGACTAGTTGACGACAACGTAAGGCCAAGTTAGAATGTACTGCGCCAAAGTAGGGTACATTGAAAATATATGGCACCCAACGAAAGATCATTTAAAGATTTGTTGTACAAAAATGTTAGCATTTTGTAATCAGATCGGTTGGCGCAAAACATCGGGACGAGTATTTGGCGCCCAGCGTGGGGCTAAATGAGAATTGGCGGAAATTTACAGCTGCCAACAAGAAACCAAGTAAGAATTTACGAAGCTCAACGTGAATTCAACTGGGAATATAGGCGCCCAATGCGGGATTGATAAGGAATTAATGGCGCCCAATGTGGGGTCAAGTCAGAATTTACGTGGTATGAAAATAAAATCACTTGTTCTAAATATTTTGGGCATCTCTAGATTGTAAAGCTTATAAAGAAGAAAGGATTCTCTCCATACCAAACAGCCTATAAATAAAAGCAGCATTAAACATTCGAAAAACAATATATTGGAATTCAAAGTAATTTTTCCGTCTAGGTGGAAGCGTACTTTACTCAAATATACCCACACGTCTGGGCCTTATATCCAAGCAAGTGATAACGCATTTGATATTTCTATGGCGAGGAAAAATGATCAGAACTGCATCGTTTGATTCAAATATATCACAATATATCCTTTTTCCAATTTTAAGTGAGCTTGTACTACCAAGAAGAAAATAATTGGGAAGCGATGTGTTAACATGCTCTCAGTTCGTTCGTGAAATCGAGTCATGACACGGTCCAACCCTAAACAACTCTCAAAAATCCCCTTGAAGTTTTTGACAATAGACAGAGAACTTGTATCTCGAAAGAACAATAAATTGATAATATTCAAGAAAATATCAGATCAATAGAGACGAGGATGTCCTGAAGATGAGAACAAGAACTATGACCAGGTATATAAAAATACCAAACCTTCAAGCGATATTTATCAGAGTAGCATTGCGATGCCGACAGCTGAGTTATCAACATTAGCTCACTTATTATCAAAAAAATGAGCCGATATTAAATTCGTGAAACCGATATATTTTTGTTGAGTCTCACCTCGATCAGCATAAGAAAATCTAGAAGAATATGACACTGGGTATTTTTCAGCTCAAAAAACTGCAGGAAAATCCCTTTTTCGGCAAGGCGAAAAAGCGATTACCAATAAAAAAAAATCCCATTTCCGTCGCTAGCAGCATCTAGTGGACGAAATTAATAAATACCTTTTAATTCAAAATATTGGTTTTAGCGCGTTTTATAACATAAAATTACACTTTCCAGTCACTTTTGAGCACCAAAACGAGCAGGTGTTATAACGACATAAATAAAAACGGGAACTTTGTAGGTATCAGTAGAAAAAAAAACCATGTGACGAACAAAGTTATTCTTGGAAGGACAATCCAAGATTAGACTCTGTAAGATTCGGTAAATGAGGGCGAACTAAATTTAGTAATCACTAATCTGTACCTTCTGATTGTTATATCTTAAGAGCCGAATCAGCTAGTATATTACTAGATTACTGTATTAGCGGGGCTTTCATTGAAAACTCCTTGATGTGGACAGTTAAATACAAGAGTGAGGGGTGAAAAAGTCGTCACGAATCAACTTATTTTAATTCTCTCTCGGGAGCGCCTTGTTCTAAAAAGTTGAAACGTACTACGTAGGTTAGGTTAGGTTAAGAAGGGTAGAATGAAGCATAGTCCCACAGCCCATGACCAGAGATCACTGTGGATCCATTGTGGTCCCTCGTATAAACCGGGCTCTAGACTATTGCTCTTCTTTATGAAGGGAGTAGTTCTCCATAAAGGTATCACCGAAAGTTCTGACAGATCGGTCAAGGAGAACTTCCCCAAGTACCGATATATGGTACGTGTCAGACTATCACGTTCACACACTAGATAATGTACTACGTAGGTAAATATACTAGTCTCGTGTTTTTGGAAAAAAAATTCTTTGGGACAATTGCGTACGAAATGTGTATTCTCTATGTCGCTCGAACGGCTTATGGTATAAAGCTGAAGTATCGTACGAACATGCGTTTATATCGGTCTAAAAGAGACATATTCCTAAAATAAAATAATTTTTGTGCATAGTATTTTATGACGTATAATGGAACCATACATCAACAAGCATTCAAGATATAACCTTAAAATTAAACAAACTGGAAAATTTGTTCCAACCCTATGTGCATTAAGAGATTGATCATATAATGTGAATATTTTTTGTGGTAGCCACTTAGAAACCTATTCACATCAGACGTACTTTTATCAAAAAAATAATAAAGTTACATCCAGACTCTTGTCTTCATTTGTAAATTTTTTAATGATTTTCTTTTAAATGCATGTGATGTAGAAACCTTCATTTACCCATCAAGTATTGTATTATTTTCACAGATCGCTATTCGATAGGTTTTGCAAGAAAGTTTTTATTCAATTTTAATTAAAATTTCATGTAATTATTCTTTCAAATCGCTTAGTAAAAGAGACCTCCCAACTTCGATCGTTTCTGCATAATTTTTTTTAATAGGTTACAAAATTTTTCATTTCATATCTTCATTAATTTTTTTATTTCTTTAAAATGGCAGCCGTTTATTGGCAAATCATTTATTCAAGTATTAAAAGTCTCGATACAATCCTTAAGGTCTAAGTAATTTAAGTATCAGCGCAAATATTCTGTTTATTATTTTTCCGATAAAATCTGAACGAAACATTAATAAAATCGAAATTAACGGTCATCTTATACACGAGACACTAATACGATAAAGACTGTACGATCATTAAATATTATTGATTTATAAATTTCTTTATTATCCGGTACCATCAAGTTTTGATTCTCATATTAATATTAAAAAGAAACATGAACTAACTTCATTTTAACAGCCAACTGTCTTCGCCGGGAACTAACATTGGTCCCCGGCAGAATAGTTCCGAGACGGTACTTCTTCATCTAAGTGCAAAGTTTTGTTACTTTCATTCGAATTTTTCGTATTTTGACCATTGCCAAGATTCTAAGTAAGAGTCTATAAAAGTTAATAGTGGACGTATAGTGGACGTATGCGCCTATAGGTATAATTGTCACCTGACACCTTTTTCCACATATCACCGATATGTCTAAGTGGAGGGGGGGTTGGAACATTATGAAGGCCATGACTAACATATCCTAGAAAGGGTTTTAATTTAATTAAAGCCGTTTACTTTTCATTGCTTCTTTTCTTCGACTTTTTCTCGTATTTGTGCATTGGTTTGACCGGTTGCTAGCATTGGTTTTTTTCTTTGGGACCAATAGGAGTCGGTGTTTTGTTTAGTC
The DNA here is from genome assembly GCA_951812415.1 of Beris morrisii. Classification (NCBI taxonomy): domain Eukaryota; kingdom Metazoa; phylum Arthropoda; class Insecta; order Diptera; family Stratiomyidae; genus Beris; species Beris morrisii. Next base: position 27,676,612 of record OX638311.1, read on the forward strand.
GGGTTTCTCGTTACATCCGACTAATGTGTGTGGAATTGTTTAAAATCGTAAATCAAATAACAGACAAACATTTATTATAGCAGCAAGATGGCTCTTTGAAGGTGACCAACCGTATTGGCCGGATTCGCAACGACGAATACTGGATCGCAATGAAATCGCATTTTATAGTAGTTACACTCGTAGTGCCTTTATATACGAGTATCGTTAGTTCTTGTATAACTACGATCTATAGACAATTTATACAAGATTGGATTGAATGCTCGTTAAAAAGACGGTAGAACGTCGGGAGTTTCCTATTCTCGAAGAGTAAAGATATCGGGGAGAAAAAACGAAAAACGCTCGAACGATTCTAAGTGCTAGAAATTGGATGAAACTTGTAATTAAGGTGCTGCGATATGTGAAAATTAATGAATCCGAATGATTTTTGCGAACAGTATTCGAGCATTTCGCTGAAAGACGATCGTTAAGCACGTGTGATAAATTACTTTGGATTATTCAAAAATGATATGTAATTTCCTGTTCGTGACAGGTTTAATAAGATTGTCAACATTGTGATGAATTGTTTAAGTGATTTACCAACATTAAATGAAAAATCAGAGAAAAATCATCGCTGATCAGCTTTCCACCTTCGTCGCTCAATTCCTACGCATTGATCTTAAACTTTCTTATTAATCACCGCAGCAATTCCTTATCAACATCGACTGATCCATCTATCATCCAAGCTTTAAAGGCAATGGATTAAAGATTAGTCTTCGGTTAAATCTTTCTAGACTTTTTTCTTCTTCGTTCGTTCACTGCGAATACTACTCTGATAGACATGGACTTAATGGTTTCGCAAAGAACGTCCAATAGGCATGACATCGCTTCCAAACGAATATCTATAAAATCCTCTTAAGTCCCAATGAACACAATGTATTTATGGCATTCGATATTGATGGATGGTCTTAGATAAACATATCGAGATTATGTATACATTGTCTCGTCTCGCGAAGAGTGTCAGAGAAACCGGATTTTCGCAATATTCTTCAAAGCATCCAAATCAATAATTTAAAAAAAACACACAGTTTTTCAACCCTGCCCACTCTCCTTTTTTAAGTGTAAATTTCTGATGTCAAAATTTGAAAAGGTTCTTTCTAAAAGTCGAGTCTATTTATAAGAAGAAGAAAATCTTGATCAAGAGAATGGACAATTTGTTAAGCTACTAATTAAAGGTTACGTTTAAGCTAAAGGTAACGAGAAATCAAATGTGCTCTCCACATTAATAAACCATTTTTTTTTATGATTCGACACGGACTGATGGTTTTCCATTTATATCACGTCACGATCTCGACGTAATTAAAGTTATTAATGTGAATGGTGAACATTTTGAATTTATTTCAATGTAGAGTATAGCTGTTTGGCTGTTAGCTGAATAGGGAAGAAAAACCACAGATATACATTCAGATTGTAATCTTAAGGTTCCCGCTCATTATGTTGGTGATAAGATGGATAGTAAATATAGTCGATTTGATTCATATGATTCGTAATGTGGATGACATTACACTATTATTATGTTATAACGCTTGAAGGTGTAGTTTGGAATGCAGCTTGATGACTTCATTTGATTTGCATGTCTCGTAATTAATTACCTTTTTTAAATTTTTATCCTTAAATTTCCAGCCCTTACGACACAAATTGTGGCACCTTTCATTATCATAACGACACTGTAAAATTTGCTTTAATATTGGTCGATCTTAAAAATATCGAAAAACTAAATCGTCAAATATTAATCAGGAAAATCAAAACGAAATGCGCAACGTTATTTTTCAAGCAAAGTTTAAGATATGGTTAATGTTGGTCTGAAGCATGTCGAAATATGACAAAATTGACTTTTAATTATTTGCCACGTGAAAATGAACCGATTGTACAGAGCACAGAGATATGGCGAAATTCGTGAAAGAAATTTACGACCCATTGAAAAATTCGAAGAAAAAAACTTAAAATTAAAGTAAATAAATTTTATAAAATCCAATTCGATATCTCATCAGACTTAAGGGGAGCTTGTAGGGTAAAAAAATAAAAAGAATCAATTTTTGGTTTTCGACTGATTATTAAAACTTATATTTTTCGTGATAAAACAAAACCAAAATCGCGACATTTGGGGGCTGGAAAGTGCCTAAAAATAAATTTTGAAATTAAAAAAAAATTTTCAAGTTAGTCAAATCTATAATACTCGTCTCATCTGATGATTTTATTGTCAAATGATAAAAATCAGTGTTGCCGCAGCTATTTTACAATATATAAAAAAGACTAGAAAAATTACGAAAATTTATTAACAAAGAAAGAAATTCAGCTAACACACTGTAGTCGTAAACAAAATGGTTTTGTTGAAAATCATGTTTTTTGAAGCCAGCGGATTATCAGAAATCATTAATTTTTTTGTTGTTTTGTTTGTTTTGGATAAAAGAATTAGTTCATCGAAAAATATCAACTTTAAATAACGCAGTATCGACCTGTAGGCTATAAAGGCAAGTTCAAAAAGTAGCATTCTTTAAACAGCTGTTATAAAAAAAGTGAAGCGATTTTTAAAAATTCTTTGATCAGGAAGTAGTACTAACAGAATTGTACAAATAAAAAAAAATTTAGAGTGATACGATTGGCGGTTTAAGAGAAAATGGGTCTCACAAATTGTCATTTTTGCACTCCCTACAAGCTCCCCTTAAGGGATATGTAGGAATTCGTAGAAATTTATACAACCCTTTTTTATCTCCCTGAGTAATGAATTTCAAAAATAATAACTTTTAGGCGATAGTGTAATAGGCCTGTGGAATTAAAATTTATTTGATATCCCATAAAACACTAAACACATTCACCAGAATAACCTTTTTAATAGTGCTACATACGAGGAGCAACAGAACAAAAGACGACTTCCTTATTTTTTGGATTGTTTTTAAATGAATATGATATTTAGTTATACTAGGAGCCTAGATAAGGTCTAAAAAATTATATGGCCAAAGATGATGTGTGGGGGTAGCTAGTGAAAAACTTTGGATTACAGTATCTTCCGAACCAATTGCACCAGGAAGATGAAATTTGGTTTGTTTATATAAGATTTCAATGTAAAATTTTTGAGGTGAGAGGTGGAACACGTGAGAAGAAAATATTAGTTTTTCAAAGCAATCAATGTTTGTTTTCCACATTTTCATGAATTTTGTCATATATTTGAAGTATTTCGAGGTATAAAATTAATTTTATTTCTGTGAGCTCTTTATTTAGGCACTTAGAAACCGTTTTTGAAATTTTTCGATATTTGAAGTGGTTGTGAACGTTATTACGATTTCCGACATATTTCTTAGGTCTAATAAGATATTGAATTTGGTTTCATTTCGAAAGGATTTAAATGTAATCGGTTATAAAACGATTTAGGCCGTTTCCGATATTAAACTGCCTAGAGATGTAAGGTATTTTTCAAGTTTTCACGAATTCCGAAAAATCTTTTAAGTCTAATAAGATTTCGAATTCGCTTTGACTTCCATGTGCTTTATATATAATAATTTAAATATTTATTTCAGGAGTTTACTATATTCAACCCCTAAAAGGGTATACAATGATTGTATTTTACGAATTCCGACATATCACTTAGGTCTGATGAGATATCGAATTGTTTTTTTTTACTTTAAAGGACTTTTTATAGAATCGCCTATCAATCGATTTCAGAAATTTCTGATATTCAATATTTTTTATTCGTATTCGATTTTTTAAATTGGAAAAAAAAAAATATCTGCCAAGAGGCTCAACTTTATTATTTTTCGGGTAGAAGTCCGGAACGCGTTTTATGCTGACATGCAGTGTAGATTACTATGCGACTGAGAACCTGAAAAATAACCAGAAGGCTATTTGGAGTTGCTGAAAATTATATCTTCGGGGTCGACTTAATTGTCTGAACTGACACTTTAGTAAAAGGGAAAATAAATTTTTCAAGGTGGTAAGTGCGTGTGGGGGTGGGTGTTAAGAATATTATTGAATCTTTTGACGTCTCAGCAACCGTTTATGATAGGGAGATAAAACTTGATACATACATAGAAGTTTTTATTTATTTTTGTTGTGGTTATTGAGCAATAAGGTACGTGTTTAAGGAATGCCTCGCGGAAATGATCCTTAATCTCAAGAACCCTTTCATAAATCTGCTTGAAATTTTTACTTTAGATACACCGGTTATACCTGTTTCGGTCTAACTAATTTTTCTGGATCAGTTTTGAGGAGGAACGCGGTAAGAGGACTAAAATGAACAGCTTCCAATTTTTATACCACAAAAGTGGTTAATGCTACAAGTTTAAAATTTGGTGCATAGAAACTGACGACATATGCGAATATTCTAAAAATATATTTTTTACCAGACGTAGGTGGTGGAATCGCTTATAACGAAAATTTGAGGTTTAAATATTACGGAAACGGTTTATCTTAAATTGTCGATGCAACCAGTGTCACATTTAGACTTCAGTCGTATCCCGGACTTTGTCCCGAAAAACAATATAATTACGCTCAGACTTTTTGTAGATTTTTTAGTTATGACTTACCTACATAAAAAGAAATTAAATGAAAACATAAACGAATTATGAAAGTTGGGCGTTACATCAACGAATGTCTTCGGAGGTCACTGGACTTATTAATCTAAAGAAGAAAAATTCTTTGAGATATCTCTCCAAACTAAGAAATCCAACGTCACTTCTCGAGTTCATTAACATGAAAGGCCCTTTCAATATCTGAAAAATTTCACCTCAGAACTCTTCTAATAAAAATTCAGCGATACAATCTCAAACGAAAACCTAATCAACGAAAAACATGTCATAAATCAAGATCAATAAATTTTGGCGTATCGTAACTTATTAGCCTCGATTCGAAAATATTAATTCAATATTTTGTCCGAACACAAAATAACTTTTGATCCAAATCAAAAGAAATCCGTGGCCACCCTTTTCTAATCAAAAATTTTCACCAAAAATTATTAAGAATTCATAACAACTTTCAAAAAATATCTACCCTCCCGCTGCGTTTATTGTAATGAAAGCTTCCTGTAAAATATTTTCTTAACTTCATTCATCACTAATTAATATGTTATGTTGCCCATACAGAAAAAAACAACAAAATGATAATAATAAAAACATTCAAAATTTAAATAATTTCATACAATCGAGACGATAAAATGCGCGATGAGTCTTCAAAATATCGACCGGTCTGCTTCATTTTTTCGGCTCTAATTGGAAAAGCCATTAAATTTATAACGTCAGTAACGCTGTTATTCTGGGATCGCGATATACGAACAAAAATATTCTGTTTCTTGGGAGAATTGCACGTAAAACAAAAACAATATTCCGCGTGTACACGTATTGAAAGTAAATTAGTACGAATTTATTGAGGAATTAATAATAATATTTTCGTGGCCAGAACAGGGTAGCCAATCAATTGGATTGATTGTATCGGCTTGATGCGGCTTTTGAAGTTCATTAACTTTTTTCCGAACAGCATGGTGCTTTCTATACATATTCAATTTTTTGATTGTTACTTTTTTTTTAAATTTTTTATTAATTTTTTGTGATTTTTTTCCGGATTCCGCAAGCTTCTAGAGTCCACAGTTTGGACTCTAGATATTTCGTTAATCTTGTTCTTAGTTTTGCCGTACGAAGTTAAATTTTTTAATTGCTACAAATTGAGAAGCAACCGATCTCGGTAGCCTAGTGGCTAAGCGCGTTAGGCCACAAACACTGAGGTCGTGGGTTCGAATCTAACCTAGTCATATCACCCGTGGTCTTTGAAAAAAAATATATTATTAATCGTAAAAGTTCTTCAGAAGAACTTTTTCTGCCTTATAATCCAGAAGGGGTCATGATATGAACTGAAGAAGCGACTTAGGTAGGTTGATCTTGATACATGAAAATGTGGCGAAATGCGTAAAAATAATTTTTCATCATAACTTTCTTTGGAAGAAAGCCTGACCCCGAGGCATACATAGAAAATTATGCACTTTGGTTTTATCTCGCGTATCACCCAATTATCACATGATAAATACGGGAAAACCATCATCTTCTTTTCTTTCGCAAATGAAAAAAAATCAAGTTTTATTATAGTATCAGTTATTTCTCATCTATACACTTCAGGAAAAATTTCAGGCTTTTCGGTTTAATTCCTCCAAAAGGATCTTTGGAGATAGCAGCCACATATTTCAAAGAGATTTCTCTTCCAAATGTTTAATGAAATCTGACAATGTATGACATCCACATCCACAAACGTTATACCAAAAACAAGAGGTCATTATGGAAAAAATTTAAATGTAGTCATTTTATACACTTCATACAAATTAAGCGTAAATTTTGTATGTGGCCCAATTTTGTCCCCACTATAAAACAAAGGCCAAAGTAAGAACCATATAACTAACTAAAGCTAAAGTGAATGCCTCTTTTAAATTGCAAACTAAAGTGTTATAATATTTTTTAAATATTATTTTTTAAAGTTTTTTTTTTTTCCTTTTATTTATTTCTGATCAACTTCATTTAGTTCTTAGTATTTAATTTGTTTTTAATTAATTTTATGTATTTCTAGTAAATTTTCTTTTTTCTTAAGATTTTCTTAGAGGTCAGAGGAGTTTCTGGTGCGAAACACCAACACGAAAGCCCGACTGGAATCAATCGCTATCTTGCCTACTGCCATTGAGAACATGACAGATGAAAAACCTTCACAGAAGAGGTCAGCTGAAAACTGTGTTGGATGTATAGTTAAGTTTGGAAGTTATATAAAACAATAGAAGTGGCACATTTGAAAACATAATTTTTAAAAAATGTGATTCGGGAGCGGATGGTGTTTTCCTGTCTCAGGAACGATTTATACTAGAAACTTCAAACTTTTGGATATGTCTAGATGTACGTGAAAACTAATTTAAGTACAGCGAATTTTGTATATCCATTGGCGTACGGTAGTACGGCAAAAAATAAATACCACTGAAAAAGAGGTACTTGTATTTTCACGAATTTCGCCATAAGATCCCGAAATATTGAATAATTTTTACTTCCACTGATTCTTGAAATAAATTCCTAGAAATGATGTGGTTTGGAGATTTTTTTTTAAATTCAACCCCTACGTGGGTGTAAGGGGTTTTATATATTTTCATGAGCTCTTCCATATCTCTTTATATCTCATTATCTACTATCTTCTGTTTTCTTATGCCGTAGCCACATCTACGTTAACAGCTAGCAGATGAAAACGCGTTGACTAACGCGAGAAACACGATAGTGTAGCGTAGCCACATAAACTCATTAAGTACTATATTATGCGCTTTGACGTACCAAACAGACCACCAGTTGAGTTATCACCTAACGTCTAACGCTATTAGTAACACCGTTTTAAATTTTGCGCGCTAATGAGTGGCTATACCTGCGTTTAAAGTGATATCGCTAGGCGCAGGTATAACGCAACTCTATCAGTTTCTTGTGAAAAAAATCTGCCAATGGTCTGGGCGAAACTTTATTATTTTTCGAGTCAAAGCTCGGGAGCGGTCAAAGTCAGAGTGTATCATGAGTTGCTTCGAGATTATTAGATTTCTTGGAAAATTATTTTTGTTCTTAATATAAAAATATTTAAAATAGAGATTTTTAGCCGATTAAACATTGAAAAAGTCCGTGTAGACTATTTGAATTTCAGTATATTATGTACACTAAAAGCCTATAGAAGCAAAAACGAATTTGTTGCCTTATCAGAATTAAGAGATATGACAACGGGGTTTGAATTTCGAAAAAATTGTGTAACACGTTTTTAGACGATTTCATAAGAAGCAACTTGATATCTCATGAGACACGAGGGATTTTGAAAAATTTGTGAAAACGTAAGCAAACCCTTCACACCTCCTTGGTTCTAGAAATTCAAAAAATCGTGAATTGGTTGGCCGTAATAATCAATTTTATATCTCATCAGAACTAAGGAATGGCAAAAATTGTGAAAACATATACAAACCCTTGGGGGTTGAATATCGAAAAATTGAGAAATGGGTTTGTAGGCGATTATATAAAAAGTCTGTGGAAATGAATAGCGATCTGATATCTCATCGAACCTAAGAAATATGTCGAAACTTTGAAAAGGATACAACCCCCTTACACCCATTAGTATTGAATATCTAAAATAATGAAATTGACTTTTTGGCTTTTTTATATAGGGAACCTTAGGAAGTAAAAATGAATTCGATATATCATCAGATATGCAACCTCCTTACACCCACTTGGGGGTTGAATATCCAAAAATTCTGAAATTAGTTAATAAATAAATATGAAGACAGCACGAGAAAGTACGAATCAATTCAATTTCTTATCACTTCTAAAAGAAATGACGGAATTCGTGAAAACGTGTTCAACCCGTTTATACCCTCTTAGGGCGGAAAAAGGTAAAAACTTAAAAACAAGTTTTAGGCGATTATTACGCAAGCACGTGAAAGTGAAAAGATATTCGATATCTGATAAGACCTGGGGATATAGTAGAATTTGTGAAAAGTTCACAACTCTCTTCGCACCCCCTTAAGGGTCGAATTTTAAAAAATCCTGAAACCGCTTTCTAGGTATTTATATGAAGAAGCCGTAGAATAAAAATAAATTCAATATTTGAGAAGACCTAATAGATATGACGAAAATCGTGAAAATATATGCATTCCATTTTTACTGATCATTTTTTTTGCCCCCCCCCCCCCTCCCAACGCCAATGGGTATTTGAAATTTTTTTTTATTTAAATTAGTTTTCGAGTTGATTTACATAAACATACCGAGTTTCAACTTTGTAGCATAAGCCGTTCTATAGATAGGAAAAACACCCCCCACCCCGGTACCATACCCCTATAAAAAATTATATATTTCCAAGATGCTACTAATATAGCTCTATCTAAATACCAAGTTTCAGCTTTATATCATTATAGGTTGTCGAGATATTAAAATCGGAATTTTTTCCTTTTCCCCTCCCCCACCCTCACCCTCTACACCCCTACTTCCAAAATTTTGTTTTCTGCTAGTGGTCTATTAGGCCTACTTCTGGTAAAAATTTTAAGCATCTATCTTACACTGTTCTTGAGATATGAGACGTGATTTTTTAGAAAAATTCTTAACCCCTCCACTTTCATGCTCCACCGCCCCCTTGAAAAATTTTGCTTTCAGCAAACTTTATTTGTGAATCTTTATACACAAACCAAATTTTATTTGTCTAGTGCAATTGGATATCGTAATCTAAAGTTTCTCAACCCCCACCTCCGTACGCCACTGCCCCCACTCAAAATTTTGTTTCCGATCTATTCTCCTAGTATACCTACAGATATTCATTAATTTCAATTTTGTGACATTAACCGTTTAGGAGATATGGATTTAGAAAGCGCCGATCTCACCTTTTTTGCATTTCGGACGCATCATTTTTCCCCCACTCCCAAACCCCTTCACTTATATCGGCAATTTTATTGCAAATGGGTCCACTACTGAAGTTCTATATAAATTCCAAATTTCAGCCTTCTAGCATAAGCGGTTGCTGAGATCTAGAAACCAAAATTTTCCGTCTAAAACACTTCCCCCTCCTCCCCCCTCACACCCCCACCCCTCGAAATTTGGCCACTTCAAGGGGCTTACCCAGTCTATTCATAAAATTTTAAATTTCAATTTAATAGCTCAAAGGGTTTAGGAGCTACGAGCCTGCGTACAGCGGTTGACGTACGGCGTACGGCTTTTTTCGTGTCTACTCGTCATGAAACGTGAAAAAAAAAATGTTGAGGGTAGGAAATTTTTTTTTTTTAAAAAATCGATAACAATACTGTATTATTGAAATAATAAAGTAAAACAGCAAACTCCCAGTACCTAAAGCATGGAAAATATCCGATTGGATACGTTACAATACGTAATGAAAATAAAGAAGGCGTGGCAAAATCTTCGGCAACGTTCGATAGCGTTCGAGAAGAATGACCTTAGCCCTTATTAGTTGTTCCTCCATCCACATACAAAACGGTGTGGAAGTCTCTCGACTCTTCTCGCATGCAGAGGACTCTTCTTGAAAGTTCTACACACACTATCGAATATTCGAAAGTGCTCTCGACTGCGGCGCAGGTAGTATATAAGTGACACAGTAGTGTAGTAGATATATTTATTGAATAAAACAATAAATTAATTTAAATCTAAGTTCAAAATTTATGTTATATGATATAATAGTACAGTAGTAGTCCGGTCGACGGCTGACGATGAAAAGAGGACGATGTCACTTTGTACTTTTCGTTCATGTATATTTTCGAACTTAACATCGCAAATGATTTGCTGCGATGTTCTACTACTACAGTAGTTCCAGCTACGTTTGAAGCATAGCTAGCTCGCAACAATACTTTTTCGAAATTAAAGACAAAAATGTTAAAGTTTATCAATTTTCATTGTCCCTAATTTAAGAACAACAGACCTAAGAACCCCTACGCACAACCTTAATAATTCACAGAAAATTGCTTAGAAAATTCATAAAACGACAATCGAAGACCCTCTGAAATAAACTGCAATTTAAACGTGAAATGAGTCTAACCGGCTCACGTCTGGCCATTCGAGACGGTAGAAAAAGAAATTACCGCTTACAAGCAAAGTCATATCCAAGGCCCAAGAAAAATTACCATCAATTCCCCCCCCCCTCGCCCTTCCCTAAGAAACTGCACTAAAATTCACTTACCTTAGTACTACTAGTCCTCGGCAGTCCTCCAATTGCGATCGCATAAACCTCCACATCGTACGTTTCAATTCCATTTTCGCGATCCAATTCGCCGGCCGTCGATAAAATTCCCAGCTTTGTATCGATATCGAATAAACGATCGACTTGTCGTCCATCGCCCGTCACATTCGTCACATAGTATTCGATTTCGGCGGAATTTAAACGCGCGATCACAGTCAATATGCTCGTACCGGCCGACTCGTTCTCGTACACACTACCGACTTGTTCGCGCTGATCGAAAACGGGCCCGTTGCTCGTTAAACCGCTCGACACGATCGTTATATACGCATCCGAACTTTTCCGATCCGATTGGACCGCTTCGTCCGTAGCCTTGACCGCAAGCTGATAGCGCGCCTCCGGACTTGCGATCGCCTTACGTAAGGATATCGCTCCCGTACTTCGATGCAACTTAAACAGATCGGTATTACCGCTTACCATTTCGTAGGTGACAAGACCGTTTGTGCTCGAATCAGCGTCGCGAGCATTAACGTACATTATAACCGATCCGTCGCGTCCTGGAGCGATTCGAATGTCCTTGAGCGGTAGTACCGCGGCGTTCATCGATACGAAAACCGGTGCATTATCGTTGATATCTTCGACGATCACGGTCACTAGTTTTTCCGCGGATAATCGATTTTGAGGATTTTCCGCTTGATCAGTAGCGACCACGGTTAGGCGAAAAGTATCGATCGATTCTCGATCGATTTGACGAAGGGTGTGAATAACGCCGCTAGTTGGATTGATTCCGAAGTGTCGAAGATGATTTTCCGGATTCTGGTTGGAAATGGCATAGGTAACCTTGCCGTTCACTCCCGAGTCCGGATCTTCAGCGGTTACAGTAACAATGGGTGTCTTGACCGGAATTCCTTCACGAATTTGACGCACGATCGCCGTATTCGGGAAGCTGGGCGGATTATCGTTCTCGTCGACAACATTCACAACGAACATGATCGTGGTCGATAGTTTCGGGTTTCCCCCGTCCGATGCAGTAATATTCAGAGCATACGATGTTGTGTCCTCGTAGTCCAAAGATTTGTGCAAGTACAATGAGCCGGTGTTTGGATCGATATGGAAAGCATCTCGTCGATTGCCTGCCGATATCGAAAACGTGATTTGACTATTGATGCCCAAATCCGAATCACTCGCTCGAAACTGCATCAACTCGGTCCCGATCGGGCTTGTTTCCTTCACCGAAACGTTGGTGTTGGTTTGCGTGAATTCGGGCGCGTCGTCATTCTCGTCCAGAACTTCGATACTGATCGTGGTCGTAGCATTCAGGGGTCCTTTAATAGCTGCATCCTGTGCAACTATCGTTAATTTATACATCGATTTTGTTTCGCGATCCAATTTTCTGGCCAATATCACCTGTCCGGTAGCATCATCGATTGCAAATCGGCCATCTTGATTACCATCGATGATCGTGTAAAAGACATCACCATTGAGACCTTCATCAGCATCGATCGTATACACTCGTATGAGTTGCGTTCCAACCGTCGAGCCCTCCGAGATTTGAACTTTGTACGGGGCCCGAAGAAATTGTGGCGCATTATCATTTACATCGGTTACGAAGATCTTCACTTTGACTTTATCTTTAAGCCGCTGAACACCATTATCACTGACGATCGCTTCCAATTGTAAGTAATTCTGCCCGGTCATTTGTACTAGAGATTCGCGATCGAACGGATGCAGCGTCTTGATGAAACCATTTCGCGGATCGATTGTAAAATCCATTTCGCGTGATGATAATGAAAAAATCAATTCAGCATTACGTCCAATATCACGATCAATTGCTGTCAGCTTACCAACAAACGAATCGGTCGGCTCGTTCTCCGGTATGGTAAACGTAAATGTTGAATTCGTGAATTGTGGAGCATTGTCGTTTTCATCGATCACATGTATGATCACTGGTACTATCGATGATCGTGATGGTTCGCCGTGATCGCTACACGCTACTGTTAACGAATAATAATCGCGCTCTTCACGATCCAATTGCGACTTGACAAATAGATAGCCGTCCGGAAAAATACCGAACTTACCCTCCGTATTACCTTCGATTATGTCGTACGATATTCTTCCGTTCGAACCGATATCGGCATCCGATGCAGCCAATGCAAAAAATCTAGCATTCACAGCAGTCGATTCGAGGAGCGATGTTTCATACGATGTATGATCGAAAACCGGTGTATGATCATTAACATCGGCGATAATGATCCTGATCGAGTTCTTTGAAGATAGCGGCGGCAATCCACCGTCCGTTGCTGTTAGCTCGACATGTATTATGGTCCCAGGATCGGAATGTATCGGCCGATTAAGATATAAAACGCCGGTTGCTTCGCTAATACGAAACTGATCTTCGGGATTATACGTTAAGCTGTACGATACGCGACTATTAATGCCGGAATCTCGATCACGAGCACGTGACAAATAAACTTCTTGACCAACAGCAGCGTTTTCAGCTAAATGAATTTCATCGCGATCGTGAGCAAAAATCGGCGCATTATCGTTCAGATCTAAGATCGAGATGTTTACAGTGATCTTGCCATAAGCAAGATCCATTCGGGCAACAACCGTCAAAGAATATTGCATGGTCGATTCGCGATCAATCTTTTTCGCAGTTGTTATAACACCGGTAAGTTGATTAATTTTGAAATTTTCCCCGGGATCTCCATACACGATCAAATATTCGATCTTATGTTGATTCGCCGATGATTGTCGAACTTGAACTCGTCCAACCTCTCGTCCGATTTCTGCGCGATCAGCTTCATGATCTTCGGTTATTTGAAATTCGTAGCCACCGATCGAATCGAATTCAAAACTTTCAATTTTCGATTGTTTGACAATTTCGACAATGGCGTCTTTTTCGGATTTACGATCGCCACGATCTTTAGCCGACACGATCAGTTTGAAGAGGGGCTTTTGTATCGATTGTAAACTAGCACGTAAGCTAATAACGCCGGTCCAATTGTCAATAGCGAATAGATTATCGGCTCCACCATCGTTTTCCAGACTATATGTGATAATGGCATTATCACCATCATCACGATCACTTGCTGTTACTTTTAGTAATGATGTACCGATCTTTGTATCTTCTGCGATCGCCATAAAATATTGTTTCGGATAAAATTCTGGACTATTATCGTTAATATCTTCAACATTAAGATATACGGTTGCCGTTGCGGATTGTGGTGGTGTACCTTGATCACGTGCAACAACAAAAATCTCATATTGTGCGATCGTTTCACGATCAAGACGAGTTTTTGTCGTTAATTGACCAGTTAACGAGTCAAGGGCAAACATATCAGGATATTTTTGTTGTACGATCGCGGGCAGGCTATACGTAACACTACCATTAGTACCTTGATCGTGATCCGATGCTGTTAACATTGCAACCAGAGTATGTGGCGGTGTATTTTCGCTCAAACTAACGTTGATATGTTGCTGAGAAAATTCCGGTGCTTCATCATTTTCATCGAGAATGGTAACTTTTAGTTGAGTGTATGCCCATTTCGGATTTGGACCACCATCTCGAGCCGATATACTTAATTCAACGGTACCTTGAACTTCACGATCGAGCGTTGCCTGAGTAGTGATCAGACCCGATATCGAATCGATTGCGAACCATTGTTTAGTATTGCCCGATACGAAATCGTAGAAGATCTGTGCATTGACACCGGTGTCCTCATCGGATGCTGTAATGCTCGCAACGTATGTTCCCGTCGGCGCAAGCTCGCTTAGAACAGCCGAATATTCGGACTTCTCGAAAACTGGATCGTGATCGTTAACGTCGTTCACGTGTATGATTAAATAGGCTGTTGCAGTCCGCTGCGGGCTACCCTTATCCGTCGCCATTACCGTCAAATTATACTTGCCGATCTCTTCGCGATCCAGTACTCCATTGACACGAACCATATCAAAGCTGGGCGTCTTCTCCAATCGAAAATGTCGCATTTCATTGCCCGATAGAATTTTTATGCTCGTCTCACCGTTCAATCCTTCGTCCATGTCAACGACTGATACAGCCGCAACAACACTTCCGTTCGGTGCGTTTTCATCGACTGTCGCGAAAATTCCCGTAGGCGGAAAATACTGAAATCTTATCATCGGATCGTGATCGTTTGTATCGCGTAGATTAACAGTGACATAGGTTCGGCCGTCTTGACGCGGCGATCCATGATCACGCGCAAATACTGTAAACACGCAACTTTTCGGACAACTAGTACTGCCCGGCCGAACATATGTCGGGCAATTCTGCTGCGGACATGATAAATGTTCAGCGGTCGATATCACACCTGTTTCCGGATCAACGGTAAACTGGGTTTCAGTATCGGCCAGATAATATGTGATCTTGCTGTTGTCGCCAAGATCATTATCGGAAGCGGTCACTTTGAGCACTGATGTACCCGGTGGCACGTTCTCGTCCAGCGCTCCAATGTAGTCGCTATGATCGAAGATCGGCGGATTATCGTTCACGTCGACGATCGTTACATTAACCTGTAGGTAGCCGTTTTTCGGCGGATCACCACCATCCCGGGCGGATATGTTCAAAATATAAGATCCGCGACTTTCACGATCCAGCTTCCCAGTTGTCTCTAAATGCAGGTAGGATACATCACCGCTTGGATTAGTAGTGACTGCCAGTCGGAACTTATCCTCATGATTTCCATCGACGATCCTGTAATCATCGGCTATACTATTCACCCCAATATCGCTGTCAGTAGCAGCGTCCAGCAACAGTCTCGTTCCCGGCGCTGCACTCTCCGAAAACGACACGGCTATACTATGTTCCGGAAATTCCGGCGCATTATCGTTAATATCCAGCACGGTGATCCTCACTTCGATCGGATACGTCGGCTGACTGGACAGCACCACCAGGTCGTATCGATCGCGATCTTCGCGATCCAAAATCGCATTCGTCTTAATTTCACCGGTATTCTGATCTAAGGTGAATTCGCGCGGTGGTTCATTAAAGCGATACGTAAAATTTGGCTTAGTCGGTATATAGCCAACAACAGTGCCACGCTGTTCACCTTCCAACACCTCCAATTGTATACGTGTATCGACGGCACGTGACTGCATCTGTGACCCATCGTTCGAAGATCGCCGTCGCGGAAATGCCATATACTGGGCTTGCGATAATCCTGGTCCCGGTCCCGGAACATGTACACCACTTACAAATGTTATTAGTCCCGCGATTATTACTAAACTTATGCATGACGATATGACACTCATATTGAATGCCGACGATCTCCGTAGCGATCGGCAACAACTACAGAGCGTCATAATTTCAATAAATCGAAATTTTTCAAAAAAATATTTATTAGAATTTCTTTCAATGACGAGTCGAGGTACTGATCCATTACAAATCTACTCGAACTTTAAAAAAAATACGTCAACAACAACAATCCACGCAATTCCAGCGATCATCGTTGCCGATCATTGGAAATAATTTAAAGTCTTTTTCATCGCGCGATTAAACATTTTGTTCGCCGGCCGATATCGCACGGATCTTATTTCGAATTATTTATCTCTCAGGAATCGATGCAGAAGTTTCGTCTGACGGAAAATTTATGAACGCAATAAATTTAAATTTATACCGATCTTTTATAGATCGAAACGATCACTTCATAATCGTAAAAACAATTTAATTAATATGTAAATCGTTGTGTTTAGTTTAAACTAGGAAGATTTGAAGATTGCTTTTAGAATTCCTATTATTAATTTTGTTCACAAAATTTTCATTTTTAATGTGGTACTGGATACTATCACGATTGCACGATCTCGTTTTCACTGGCTGCTTTTTTTTATAAACATTTACTATTATTTTTTAACACTACCGGCATATTAATGTATCGTTTGCAGACTTCACAATCATGGATTATATCTGAAATTAAACAAAAAAATTGATGTTAATTGAATGAAATTATTTAACCTAATTAGATCGGCAAATAAGCAATAAGAAATTATATTTTTTGTCTTTAAAATAACAATATGTTTAACTACGTATACATTAAAAACTTTATAAGTATCGCCTGCAAAATGAACAGGAAAAAAAACTTATATAAGAAAACGGCGCCCAACGTGGGGTATGTTAAAATATGTGTTCGCATAAAAAACTTAAGAAAAATTCAAAATTCTTCGCAAACATCATTTACCCAGTTTTGTCCATTTTAATTGTTTGACATACCAGTACTTCGTCCAAAGTCTTTTGTTTGCTGAGACATTTTTAATTCGTTTTGGCATACTTTCTACCAAATTTTGTATTGTTTGGTGTGAAATTTTGGCCCATTCACTCTTAGCTCTTTCCCAGAGTGCTGCCATATTAGTTGGAGCACGTTCGTGACGCGAAAGCATTCTTTTTACAATCGCCCACAAATTTTCAATTGGATTTAAATCCGGGCTTTGTGCAGGCCACTGCATAGTCTTAAACTGTTGCTTAGCAAGCCATTTTGTCACGATAATCGCAGTGTGCTTGGGATCTCCATCCTGTTGGAACACTATCTCCTCTACTGGTTAAGCGCATTCATCAATGACGTCGGGTAAATTACTACGCAAAAGGCTAAGGTAGTCTTCCTTTTTCATTATACCTTCGACCTTAACCAATGGACCGAGATTCCACCATGTAATAGAGCCCCACGTCATTAAATGTCCACCACCGTGCTTTACTGTTTGCTTAACTTGATGCCTTTGAATACTCTCATGGGATCGATGCCAATAATTTCCTTGCCGTCTGACTGGAATCGATTAATTTTAGTCTCATCTGACCAAATAACTCGTTTCAAGTCTTCAGTAGTCCACTTCCTATGATCTTTGCAAAATTTAAGCCTTGCCTTTACATTTTTGTCAGATAATGCTGTTTTCTTTTGTTTAACTGCAGACACTAACCCAATTCTATGCAATGCTCTGCTTACCGTGCGATCACTTACGTGTTTGTGTAGTGCCTCTGCAGCAACTTTAGGTGTCCTCGCTTTTCTTGTCACCATCAATCGTTCCACCATGCGTGCATCGCTATCAGACAACAACCTTGGCCGACCACCAAGATTACTAGATGCGTTAAAATTTCGCCGTTTTCTCACTAAACTTAATGTTCGGTGACATATTTTTAATTGTGCTGCTATTTTCCGACAAGAATATCCATTTTGGCTTGAAGATAGTATTTGATTTTCGACTTGAGATGAAATTCTCGTTTTAATTTTGATATTTTATTTTTTTTTTCAAGAATTGATTGTTGCTCGAATAAGACTAACAAATAGCACAGAAACACAGAAAATACCATAAAAAGCGAGTACGAAAAAAATCGCAATGGTAAATCATGTTGTAATCAATGGAACTTATTGTGGACAAAACTGGATAAATGCGGTTTCAAAGGAAATTAGTATAAATGTTGTATTTGTCGTATGAAATGTATTTGTTTGTTTTTTAATAAATGATGAAGAGAGTTTTAAGTACTAGTATGCTGTGCAAAAAAAAAATTAATTATCTTTATTAAAAAAAAATTACATCCAATTTACTAAGAATTTATATTTATGTCTCCACTTTTGTCCGCCACTGTACTTTCAACACTGTACTTTCAACACATTTTGAAGAGATACTTCTGTTCAAAAAATAAGGACATCAGCGGTCGAGCATTGTTTGCTTTTCATTTCCATAATTCCATACTGTAAGAACATAGATCAATAGAACAAATGCAAAAGTCTATCCATAAACAAAATTATTTGGGAGGAGGATGTCATGCAGTAAAATTAACTTACTCTGTCGTCAGTCAGACAGGGTACTACCTACGCCTATGTGTCATCCAATATACATATTGAACTTTTTTTTTTAAATTTATGTTTTTTACAAAGTTAGCTAAAATATTTAAAAATAAAACGTTTGAAACCTCTTTGCACTCTCTTAAGGGTTGAATATCGAAAAATCCTGACATATGTTCTAATACGATTGCGCATAGCCCATAGAAGTAGGTAGGACTAAATTCGTGAATACGTATTCAACCCCATTACATCCACTTGGGGGTAAAATTTCGAAAAATGCGGAAATAATTTTTTTTTGCTATTGCATACAAAGCGTGGAGTAGGTAAAACCAATTCGACATTTCATCAGACGTTAAATATATTGTGAAATCCCTTTAAACCGTCTTGGCAAATGAATTTCAAGAAATCGTGAAATCAGTTTTTAGGTGATTTCACAAAATGTTAGTAGAATTAAAAACCAATTTTATATCTTCAGGTGTAAGAGGTATGATGGAATTCGTGAAAACCTTGAATGTCAAAAAATGGTCAAATTTGATATCTCATCAAACGTAAAAGATATGGCGAATTGTGAAACGTTGGGTGCTCCTTACACCTCCTTGGTGTTAAATATCAAAAGATCCTGACATCAATTTTTAAGCGATTATATAGAAAGCCCGAGAAAGTAAAAACCAATTCAATATCTTCTTTGACCTAAGAGAAATAACGAAATTCGTGGAAATTGTACAACCCTTTAACACACTCTACAAAGTTGAGAAGCAAGAAATTATGACAGTTTTTAGGCGATTATATAAAAATCCTCTAGAAGTAAAAACTAATTCAATTTCAATTCTGACCTCAAAGATATGTCGGAATTCGTGAAAATATGTACAACACCATTACAACCCCCTTCAGGGTTGAAAGAAAAAAATGCTGACAATGGTTTATGTACGTTTATTTCAAAAACCAGTAGGAGTGAAAATGTTTAACAATATTTCAGAAGATCTTAGAGATATGACGAAATTCGTGAAAATATTAGCAGCCCAATTTAACTGAACATTTTGTTTGTTTATGACTATATTTAATCCAAATCAGGTTTAAGTAAAAAAGTGGAGATAAGTCAAAATCCAATATACGAATTACTGCTTTTATTCTTAAAATATAAAATGGAAATGACTGTAAAGATGTTTTGCGTTAAAGGCAAAATGACAAAAAACGCAGATACGTAGTTTTAAGTTAAGTCAGTTAAATTACTTTTCTAGTATGTACATCTACATATTCGCACCAACTTTCAAACATTTAGCATAAACCGCTTCACAAATCCCAAGTTTCAGCTAATTGTGGTTCTTCATGATAAGAAAATTGAATTTTTTTCTTCTCATCTTCTAAAATCCTATCTTAAACAGTTCTTGTGATGTGAGATGTAATTTTTTTGGAAGTTGTATACATGCACAACCTCTCCGCTGAAAAATTTTATATTCAGCAAACTTCACATACATACATACATACATATCTTTATTGAATTGTTAGGTATTACATAGCTTAGTTGCTGTTTAGAATTTGAAATCAAGTGGCAAACTACACATGATCACCACCAAATTTAATCTTTCGGGTGTAATTGGTTCACGAGATATCGCAATCTAAAATTGTTCATCCCGCAACCCCGGATAAAACTGCACCCCTCAAAAAATTATTTCATTAAGTGGTTCCTCAGATACAGACATCAATGTACAAAATGTGAGAAATTTGTTCTTTTCAAATATTCATTTCGACCACAAGGATTAATTCACGGACAATATTCTGAGTGTGTACTACCAAAGCACCAATAAGTAGGTTAAATTCAATGGCGCCCAACGTGGGGCAGGATAACACATCTCTGAAACTAATAGCGTCTTGATTTTTTAAACGAGATATCTGAGCTCGGGAATTGGCAAGTCAAAAGACAAGATATCAACCAGATGGTTGGATGGAATAAAAATAGTTTCTTCATTGTTAAACGAAAGAACTGACCTTGGGGTTTGGGTTTGGTACATCAACAGACGATCCAAACCATTTACTCACCAATAACTTCAGCTAGCCCGGTAGAAAATAAGTGAGCTCATGTTTGAAATTTAGCCACCAAAAATTCAACTACTTTCCATTAGGATGTGTAAAATTAAATATATCAATTTCAGTTATAAATTTTAACTACAAGGATTAAGTTAGGAACAATATTCTGAGTGTGTACTTATCAAAACACCAATAAGTAGTTAAAGTTTAATGGCGCCCAACGTGGGGCAGGATAACACATCTCTGAAACTAATAGCATCTTGATTTTTTAACAAGATATCTGAGCTCGGGAATCGGCGTCAAAAGACAAAATATCAATCAAATGGTTGGATGAGATACGAATAGTTTCTTGAATGGTAAACGAAATAAATGAGCTTGGCATCAACAGACGATCCAGCCCGGAAGAAAATAAGAGAGTTTTTATTTGAATTTTAGCCATCAAAAATTCAACTACTTTCCATCAGGATGTGTGTTCAGTTATCAATTTTAATTACAAGGATTAAGTTGCGAACAATATTCTGAGTGTGTACTCATCAGAACACCAATAAGTAGTTAAAATTCTATGGCGACCAACGTGGGGCATGAAACATATCCCAAACTAATAGCGTACTGATTTTTTAAAGAGTTATATGTGCTCGGGTGAGCTTTTCCGTAAGAACGAACTGTGTCTCCACACTATCGAAAGTTTACTAAGGCCACAATGTATTTGAAATCAAAAGTTATAAAGAAATTGTTTTCTGAAGGTTGGTAGGATGTTTTAAATTAATTTCTCTGGACATATATTCCAAAATCCAAACTAACCACTAATAATTGACTTAGCAATTAACCTACGGTGAAAATTCTATGTGTCTTACAATTCCCTAGAAAGGGATGAGGAAAAAGAATCGTTGAAAAATCGGATGATATAAAATAAAAGGCATCGAACAGAGAACACCAAAAATTTCATGCACGATCATCGAAATCACGTAGTATCGAAGTTGAATCTATAAACTTACATACACACATATAAAATATCATCAATATGAATCGCGCGGCAATAACGCTACATATATACAATATTTTCGTTAAGAAGTTCTTATGCTCAAGAATAAAACGTAAAATGACAAGATTGGTTCCACTACAACCATACTGAAGATTGCTTCAGTTTTTTCCTTCTTATTATTCGTGCTTCGAGTTAATCTTCTGCTTCTTCTTCTTTTTGATGTTGTTGTTATTAGGCTCTTATACTCGGCTCTGCGAAGAACTTTCTTCAAATATAACCACCAATACATCCATTTATGACATTCGGAAAAGGTAAAAACGGGTTATGGCATGAATATTATTTTGCTTTAAAAACATACCGTACTATGCCATGCTAGGGCATCGGATCAACCGGCTATAGATCTAGCATACCACTACCTGAAGACTGTCTTAAGATATTTTCCCTATTAATACATTTCTAGGTATTACAAACACCTAGATACAGTCCGCTCTGAGGCCCTATCCTCTCAGATCTTAAGGTATACTTTGGCCACATGGTACGAGTGCAGTAACTAAAATATATATACGAGTATGACAAAAAAAATTTATTACAAAAAACCGATCGTTTTCTTAAACGATTCCATACACATTCAAACCGAGCGGGGAAGAATTCTTCGGACAGAATCATGACAGATTTCACTACATTCAACGGCTTACCCATACTGAGCGTTACTAGCTGAGAGCGATCGTCTGATCTTTTACTTTATTATTCTAATAATAATATTATTTTACTCTTCAGTTTTGAACCGAAACGTGATCTACACACGATCAACAACAATTTATGTTTTGTTTAGCCGTTAAATTGATATTTTTTGATGACTTTTACGCTAGATTGACTAGAGATGGAATCGGAACGAAAATTGTTTTTATTAAAAATTACAGCAGAAGATCGTGGAATATCTGAAGATCGACAGGAAGGATCGTATTCCGGAAGAAGAACTTAAGCAACCATGTGTATAATGTTTAGAAACTCTTTTTGATATGGTACCTGTGTGATCCTGATGTTGTTAGTAGAGCCTAGAATACCTATCACCAAAGTAAGGTATACTCGAGTAAAAAAAAGGTGAATTTTTTCGTGCTTATAAGCATCTAAAGTGGTTTTTCTTCAAAACGTCTCTTCAGATTTCAGACACATTCCAAGATACATACGTATGAATATATTCTGTGTATGTATTGACTGCAGACTTTTGGTGTTTTTTGAGAAGTTGTTATGTTTTAGAAAAGATCTTTTTCTAAAGGTGTTATTCTGAAAGAGAACGATGTTGTGTTGTGTTTTTTTTAAGTGTCTTCACCTGTATTTTTATGTTTCTAGTTTTATTGCAGTTGACTTTTGATTATATTTTATGGCAGCAGTCAGGAATGTAGCTGTCGCTTGGCTTATTTGTAAGTAAATGCCAAAACTAAATTATGAATACTTGAAGATGGCAAGGTGTTTTGAATATATGTGCGAATAATATAGCGGATGATATCAACCAGAAAATAGTTAGTCATTCATAACAAATTTAACTGGATTTGTATTTTTATTATTCAATTTTAATTAAATGTATTTTTTTTTGCAATACTAATACTGGTAATACTATTGTTATATATTATTATTATAAAGGAAAGAAATTAAGAACAACATAGATCCTAGGATTATTAGACGAAAATTGTAGAGAAGATTAGTTACACCTTGGAGTTAAACCGACATCCTGAGTAAAACTTATTCTAGTTTCAAATAGATAAAAGTTTTTCTATGGGATTATGCTCACTCTTTTCGAAATTTTAAATTAGAAATGTATTTGCAACCAGTGACAAATACGCAACTCAAATTCTTTGCATTTAAAAAAAAAATACATTATCATAATAATTTTCAACAATACGAACAATAAGAAAACAAAAGACTTAAGCCAGTAACTCGATATGAAAGAAAATTAAGTAAGATGAATGTGATAGCATAGTGGTGTCCATTTTCAGGCTATAAAAAAACAATAGATATTTTGGGGTACGGAACTCACTTCTCAAGTCTTCTTTAAGTCAATTTTTTAGGTTAGAAAAATCGCGCTGGTGATAATATGTTGACTGTAGCTTTCTTTTAATTACCAATTAAATCTAGAATCTTGTAAGAGGCAATCTAAAATCTTTGATGGGGTAGCAATGTACAGTGATGTGGGGTGGTTTTCGTATTTCAGAAACGCCTTATGATAATAAGTTGAAACTTATACGTATATGTAGATTTACAATAGGATTAATTAAAGTAAACAAAATTTTCAGATTTTCATTGGTGTTGCGGAGGTGGCGTAAAAAAATTAACCGTGAAAAGGGTTTTTTCACATTTTTAGGAATTTTGTTACATCTTTCATGTCATGTCGAGTAATCAAATTAATTTTACTTCTGCGGGCTCTTTACATGAGCGCATAGGATAATTTTACTTTATTATTTTTTAATAATAAAGTATTGTGATCGGCCTGAAATTTCAAAAAAGTTTGCTACCCTGAAATTTTGTATTTACACGTTTTAGGACTAGTAAACACCAAAAAAGCAAAAAAAAAAAAATGTCCGTCTGTCCGCCGTAGACGCCGTCCGCCGTACGCCGTACGCAAAATCGTTTGAAGGCGCGTAGCTCCCAAACCCGTTGAGATATTAAATTAAAATTTTTATGGTGGGTAGATTGGGTGAACCCCTACGACTGGTATATTTTCGAGGGGTGGGGCTAGAAGGGGAGAGGAGAGGGGAGCGTTTTAGACGAAAAATTTTGGTTTCTAGATCTCAGGAACCACTTATGCTAGGAGGCTGCAACTTGGAACTTGTATAGTACTATAATAATAGACTCAATTGCAAAAAAATAGTCGATCTTGGTTAAGGGGTGTGGAAGTGGGGGGGAAAACAATGAGTCTTTAACGCATGAAAGACGGGATTGAAACATTCTAAAATCGATATCTCCTGAACAATTGATGTCAGAAAATTGAAACTTTGTTGTTGTCCTTAGGGATACTTCAAGATTAGACAAGGGCTAAAAATTTTAAGAGGGGTGGTGGGGTGTGGGGGTGGGGGGTGAAAAACTTTGGATAACAATATCTTCCGAACCAATTACACCAGGAAGATAAAATTTTGTTTCTGTATATAAGATCACAAGAGGAGTCTACCGAAACTAAATTTTTTCAGGGGGGAGGTGGAGCACGAAAGTGGGGGGACAGCAATTTTTCCAAAAATTTAATTTTTATATCTCAGAAACCGTATCAGATATGATCTTGAAAATTTTACAGGAGTTGGGGTCGGTAAACTTCTAATAGGGGAAAAATGTTGGGGGTGTGGGTGTAGGGGGTGATGGTGAAGGGGGGTAGAAAGGAAAACATTCTGATTTTTATTTCTCAAAAACCGTAATGAATAGAAAGCTAACAATTTAGGATTATATAGAACCACTATGGAGACATCCTAGAAAAATAAAATTTTTGATAGGGGTGTCAAGGTACGAAGGAGAGGGGTGGTTTTTTATATCTCAGAAACGGCTTATGCTAGAAAGTTGAAACTTAGTACGTATATGTAGATGTACTATTAGAGTAATTAAAGCAAAAAAAAAGTTCAGATTTTTATTGGCGTTCAGAGGTTGAGTAAAAAAAATGTCCGTGAATCCACATTTTCACAAACTTCGTTAAAACTTTTAGACATGTCGAGCTATCAAAGCAATTTTACTTCTGCGCGCTATTTATATAAGCGCCTAGTAACGATCTTCAAAATTTTTCGATATCCAACCCCTAACGGGGTGTAAAGTGGTTGTGTACATATTTACGAATTCTGATATATTTCTAAGGTATATTGAGATTTGGAATTCACTTTTACTTCTATAAGCTTTAAACGTAATCGGGGAAAAACCGATTTAAGTATTTTTCTCAATTAAACCCCCTGGGGGTATTGTTCAAGTTTTCACTGATTCCGAAAATCTCTTAGGTTTAATGTGATCTAATTCGCTTTTACTACTATGAATTATTCTATTGATAAAAAAAATAAGTAAATAAATAAAAAAAATCTGCCAACAGTCTGGGCGCAACTTTATTATTTTATGGGTAGAACTCCGAAACGTGTTTAATGATGAGATACGGTGTTGGGTACTATGCGACTGACAACCTAAAAAATAACCAGGAGGCTATTTGGAACGTTATTTTTTAGGTTGTCGGTCGCATAGTAACCTACACCGTATCTCATCATTAAACACGTTTCGGACTTCTACCCATAAAATAATAAAGTTGCGCCCAGACTGTTGGCAGATTTTTCTAAATGTTTTGATATCCAACCCCTAAGAGGGTGTAAGGTGGTTGTGTACATTTTCACGAATTTCGACATATTTTTTTGGTCTAATGAAATATCGAATTCGGTTTCACTTCCAAAGGTTTTAGATATAATCGGATACGGATATACGAATTCTGACAATTGTTTTAGGTTTAATGACATTGAATTTAATTTTACCTTTTAACTTAATTCATTAATCTCAGCGTTATGCGATGTTCAAGCTCTAAGAGAGTGTAAAATGAGCTATCAAATTTTTGTATAACTTTAAAATGCCTTCAATATAATCGCCTAAAAAACAGTTTGAGAATTTTCTATATATGTACAACCCCTAATGGATAATGTCGACATTTTATCATCTATGTTTACTTTAAATTGGTAAAAAAATACAAATAAGTAAATAAAATCTTAACAAACTGACCATAACATTATTATTTTTTGGGTAGGAGCCTGGAACAAGTTTTATGCTTTATGTAGGTTAATATTCGACAACCTAAAGAATAAACAAGAGGCCATTTGTTATCTTTTTACATTATCATGATTTGCAGATTTTTCTTTATTTATTTTTCAATATCAAGAAGAGCAAAAAATCTCGACACAACCCTTAAGTCTGCAACCGTTTTTATACGATTAAAGAAAGCTAATCGAAATCGTATCAAACTTAAGAGATATGTCGGAAATAATGAAAACGGTACACAAACACTCTGCACCCCATAATGGGTTGTATATTGCAAAATAATTAAATTAATTTTTAGGCGATTACATATAAAGCCCTTAAAATTAAAAGCAAATTCGAAATCTTTTAAGACCTACGAGATTTGTCGGAATCAGAATCCGCTTAGGGGTTGAATATCGAAAATCTGGCAACCAAATTTTAGGCGCTTATACAGAGAGCACGCAGAAGTAAAATTAATTTGATACCTGAAAGTACTCGTATATGACGAAATTCATGAAAACAACACCATTTTACGGGTAATTTTTTTTTGCCGAAGCAAATTTGATTTTTTTGCTTTAATTACATTGCTAGTACATCTGTATGTACATACCAAGTTTAAATATTTTAATATAAGTCGTTTCTGAGATACTAAAAACATCACCTCATCCCGGAACCTTGTTTCTCTAGCAAAAATATTTTCTAGGGTTCCCCTCTGCTCTGTTAAGACGTCAACTTTTACCTTTCTATCTTTAGCGGCTCTCGAGCTATAACATTTTGGATTTATGCTTTTCATCCTATTCCACCCTATTCCACCCTCACTACATTCACCTCCGTTCGAACATTTCTTTCTCTGCTAGAGATCTACTGGTCTACTGTAAAAATTATATAAACTACTATATAAACTATTCTATTAAAAAAAATTATTTTATTAAAAAACTTTTATGCCCTACTTTCGTGCTCTACCGCACCCTGTATAAACTATGTACTTATAACCACAAACCATCTCTTTTTGATGTTATTGGATAGTAGGTTTTGGAAATGGCACTACTTTCGTAATTCTATATAAGTTGAAAGTTTCAACTTCCTGGCATAAGCTGTATCTCCTCACCGCTCACACCCTCACCCCTCAAAATGTGAACAAACGGACAATTTTTTTTGCTTTTTTGGGATCTACTAGCTATGACACGATGATATGCGAAATTTGAGTGCAGCAATTATTTTTTTTAAATTTCAGGTCGATTACAACACTTTATTATCAAAAATAATAAAACAAAAAGAATACAAACAATTGTGCACGAAATATTCGTTGGGCTACGGCACCTTTTACTTTTTTCCAACTAGCTAAAATTGATTTAAATAGGAACTCAATATTTCACTATAGTATCACACGTCTTATAATTCCCGAAGCAGCAAAATTATTAATTTATTTATTATCTTTTGAACTTTCTCACTTAATGTACAGTCTAAATTCTGCTTTATCCTCAGCTTCAATATAGTATAAATCGGAGTTCAGTATTTCATCTAGAGCATTATACGATTGGCTTGCAGCCTATCGCGACTGCAGTATGTTTTTGTTACAAAATATTTATTTTTTTAATCAATTAGTAGTTCAACTAAGTTTTTAGAGAAGTAAGCGGAAATTTATAATTTTAAGAACTTAAAATGGCTTTTTGAGATATTAAAGAATTAAAAAGGACTAAAACTTTATCTTTGAAAAAAATTTAATGGATAATTTTTATGTGTATTTTTTACATTGCGGTAATCGTTTCAAATAAGCCCTAATTTATTATTCTATGATAACAACTAACGGAGATATGAATTTTCGAAAAGGACTCGGACACCATTTTCCCGAATTTTAACGATCACACTATCTGACAGCATTTGCCAGGAAAAATAGTCAAATATTTGACAGCGTGGCAAACAGTGCAAAACTAGCTTTACAGTATGAAGATCACCCCAGCCTATATATCTCCTACAGGTCGACTCAAAAATTGTTATTTTTAAAATCAGCGGTTAGTAAGGTGTAGAAATCAAAGGTTTTTTCTGTAGCAGTAGATAGATCTACCAAGTTCAAACTTCTAGCTTAAGCCGTTAGAATTTCCGCTGAAAAATCAGCCCTCACCACCACCCTTGGTTTATATCCACCAGGTCTGCCACCCTAAAATTTTGTCATCATTTTTTGAAGCGTTTCTTAATATATGGACGTTAAACAGGTTTTATGAAATTCAATTCTTTTTTAAATGACGAGATTAAGAGGTTTTGTTGAAGATAAGTGAAAGAAACAGAAACTCTATATTTTTCAGAGAAATATTGGGTACTAAAAGCTGACGATTCTTTGATTTTCAGCAAATGTGTTACGAAATTTCTAAAGAAGGAGTGGAAAAGACGAAAGGAATACCGTCGAATAAGACAGGTCTAACTCCAAACAGCAGAATTGATTATGCAGCCATATATTCAATATCTTCAATTAATCCATAACTACATGCGATTGAATACAATATTCTACTCAAATTACCTCATTATAATCAAAGATTAAAAATACATAATTTAAAAAATCGCTTGCTTTTTTATCGAAAAATACCCCATCTATCAAAATATTATATTCATAATCGTTGTGTATCTCGAATGATTATACGAGTATTCAGTTCATATACCCTATAATACCCACAGGTATGGTATGGATATATCAAATCAAAAACGAACATAATTAATATCCAGAAATAATAGCGTTCTATTCGAGAAAGATGGAGGGAAAAAAAATTCTAATTTGACCGAGACCGAAAAATAACATAATTTCCAGAATAATTGGATGGGGTTCTTTTCAAAATGAGTTTATGAATTATGGCAATGTTATACACTGGGTCTCGCGCGCTTCTATGGAATATGACATGCTTAGTTGAGCTTAAAATTGAATAACGTCCGACATTTGATTGTTTCCAAGTTCATAAATCACACACATATCTGTATATGAAGGTACGTCTTAAGTGCGAGTTATGCTTGCGCGTAAATATAGTTTATGCGCTCTTTTAATATATTGCGATAACTTCTTTGAATGAAACATTTTCTTCTTGGTTTGTTACCTTTTAGGTATTTGGTTCTATTCTTAACATAATGGATTTTATGCAGGTATGCATGCATGCATATAGTTTCTTACTGTATGGTCTATGCATTAACTAAATGCGGTTTTAAGTAGCTGTAGAATGAGTTCTTAACTAAACCGCAATGCGTAAAGATACTCTGTTTTACCCTGATATTATTGTAACGGAGATGAAGAAGAGTTTTTTTTTTTTAAATGCATTGTTGTCGACTTGTATGGGTTTATGATTAATAATAAATTGATGTGTAATCAGTCATCTTATAATGACCAATTAATCGCATTAGTATACAAATTTTAGTGCCCGGATGGATTAGAAGAAAAAAAACTGTAATGATGCTAAGTTCTCAACTTCAAATCAGTGCTCAAACATTGGCAAAGAAAATTTTGACTCTGATCCAATAGCACTATTTTGAGATGTTCAAAATTAAAATTCTTCTCTATATGGTTTGAGCTAATGAGTTGAAAGTTTCATTGAAGCAATTCCTATAACATGTACAAAAACTCACTTTAATGGGTTCCTTCTTATACTTAAATGAAAAAATTTAAAATTTGTTTCTTAAACTTCCACGCAAATTTGAATTTATTAAAAGCACGCTAGAACAGTGAATAAATTTAGAAAAATGCATTTAATTTGCTTTGATTTCAAATGGATAGTGTAAAAATTGCCAATAATAACGTAATTAATTATGGTCATGTATGGATCCACGTGTGGGGATGAAGATCCACTCTTAAAGTAAACAAATATATCGATAAAACAGTATCTAATCGCACTTTTAAAAAAGTTATACCTGTACGGCAAAGACGAAGGTGACGTTAAGCAGTCGCTAAATGGCAAAGCCGGTTACATTTTAATACTTGATTTACTATTCCGGATTTTTGTTTTATGTTTGTGAAGGATATTTTTTTCTTCTATCCGAGATGATTTCTGTAATGGAGCTTATGTACGGTATTGATATGTTTCGAAAAAAATGTCATTGCATATTCTCAAAGGGGACATTCATACGCAACTTTTGGACCAGCCCCCTCCCTTCCTGAAAATCGGTAGATGTTGGGTTCAAAAGCAAGCAAGTTTCTTTACCCTTCTCCAATAACATAAGTGTAAGTGTCAGTTTTCGTTCGACCTTGGTCACAGAAGAACATATTTCAAAATTACCATGTTTCAATGGTGGGTACAATCCATTTTGGAAAAACCCCATCCCTTGACGATGTCCTGCTCAAGGGCCTGGACTTATTAATTCATAGTCTAATAGAAACCTGTGCCAGATACTTCAGTTTTGGTTGGGGTTAAATGGAATCAAATTTGATTTATTTTCCGAATTCCGGGGATATATTTCCTTCCGTGATTAAAGTATAATCGCGGCTTTGCTAATCTACGCTCACTACCTAGTCCTTTGTTGTTGTGGGCATCAAAATATCCGAAAACTGAAGTTGTTACAACCGGTAGTTAAAAGAAGCTTCAAGTCGGAGGTGAGGTGAGTGATTAATTCCGATATCCATTGACTTGAACTCATCTATGCCCTTTTTTCTGGGGAATATGCTACCATTATGCCGCCACCCTGCTCTAGTATTAGATGCCTACTATAGAAATTTAGTCCACGTTAAAGACCTGTCTTCCCTCTTTTGGCTGGGGTTTGGGTACACCACTGGTTCCCTCTCCTACAAATGGGAATTACAACAATTGTGCCCATTTTAAGAAGGACAAAAAAAACTGTTTAATTTCTTTAATAGCCAAACTAAAAAACTCTGTTTCAAATTTTTCTAGAACAAATTTTTTCTTATGAAAAATGAACGAGTAAGCACAGTAAGACTTCTTTAATATGAAGTCTCGTTATTTAGATATTACATACGATCATTTATTGGCCGCAATTAATATTATTCGATAGATTTATTAAATTCATAGCTGTTAAATTATTTTTAAGAATCTTAATTTATAGGTAGTTTTTCGGCATCAGAGAAGTCTTACGCGATTTCCGACTGAGCAAATCGCTGTCTGTTGTCATTGAGAAATGACAGTTGAAAAGTCGTCACTGGAAAGGCTACTTTGAAAACAGTGTTTCGCTAGGTCTGAAGGAGTTGATTTATTATCGGGTTGCATTTGTATTTTTAGTGGATGTATTATAAAATTCAAATAAAATCCTTGAATTTGGTGACCTGCCGAGGCTTATCCTATATGCGCGTCACCCAAATCAAATTCGTATCCGTGAATTATAACTCAGGCCAATTTAACATCGAGTATACTTTATGGTTCAGAGATACACTAAAGATCACCTCATTTCTAAACCAAACAGTGTAACAGTGATTAGCCAGAGAAGAAAATAGAGGATTTTCTATCGCTTGGAACATCATTTAAAGTCTTGTGATCCTGGTTGCAGCAAGTTCCAGGACACTGAGAAACTCATTGCAAGAATTTTGTTTAGAATCAATATGACTTTAATCAATATTATTTCCAGCTATCAATTTTACAAGATTCGCAGTTTCTTTTTGTAAAACAGAGAATAGTAAAATATAGCTGAAAGATAAGCTTTAGGCTGATTTCCTATTTATTAGAGGATTGAATCCCTGGAAACTTTCTGTGTTTGATATATGCATTTTGAATGTTAAATATGCTAAATTGGAAACATTTCCTGTAACATCTGGAGTACCGCAGGAATCGCATCCAGGGCCTTTGTTCTTTATAGTTCATGGAAATAATATGTCTTTACCTCAAGTTTTTCTTACACGCGGATAATTTCAAAATCGATTAAATCGCTTTTAAAGAGCTTATAAGTTTATGTTTTTATTTGGATTTCTCCATTTCAATTCTTGAATATTATTGGAATTATTATTATTTTTTTTATATTAATCCTTGTTTAATATTGTATATTAAACTGTTTCCATTGCTTTTATAATTTTTGTATATGCGTTAATGTTATTATTTTACTATTATTATTATTTTTATTATGTCGTTAGGTTTTTTACTTTATTTATGTTGATATAATTTTATTTTACTTAAAATTATATTATAAATTAATTGCGAAATTCCGACTAAAGTAGCTTATGGTATACGACCAAGGAACAGTTTGTCCACCAAATTTAACTTCAAGATTAGCAGTAGAATGCTTTCTCTTCCTGCTTAAAATTTAAATAATTAATTAAATTTTTGTGCTGCAATTTTTTTTATTTCCCGTTTATAGCAAAATTGATGCAGACGGTCTAGGAATGTTTTCAAAGCTAGAATGAAATTTCGTCGACGTCAACTGTGGACAAGTACTCATCCGCGAAAAATGCCAATTCACAGTTTGGATAGGTAGAAATGTCTTCAGTAAAAATACTTAACAACGTCGGACTTAAACATGAGCCCTGAGGGATATCCGCAATAATTGTTCGACTACTTGAGGCAATTGTTTCGATTATCATCGAGGTCTAATAGAAAAGTCTGGAATTTTTTAAAGATAGTTTTGGGAAAGCGAAATTAAACAGCTTGAATATCAGTCCTTTGTGCCAAACGGAGTTAAAACCCTTTTCAATGTCGGTTACTCTAAATAATCGATGATTAGTAAAGTATTCTTGCCCGAAGCCCAATTGAAAGTATGATTCGGTTATTTTCTAAGAAATTTTGAATAAGAAATTTTCAAAAACTTTACTTAGTGTAGGGCAAACTTATTGACCTGTAGTTTATTATAATAGAATATCTATTGTCATGGAAATTGGAGTGACCATTAAATATTTCCATATAGTGGGAAAACTAATTTAACAATTGAAAATAAAAATACAACCGATTTTCTTGTCAAATTTTTGAAGGAGTATATTTAAAGGCTGTCTATTCCTGGTAATTATAATATTAGGTATTATGATTTACATAGTTGGAGGAGATCAGATAAGCCCAGTTTTACCAGTGGCCACACTGAATTAATGTGGCACCACAAATAACTCGAAGCGAAGACAAAAGTGTAATGGTATTAATTTTATAAAAAAAATTCAATTTACTACAATTTTAGTAAATTGTAAAGAAGAAGTCATACGAAGTATACACGACATACAAGGCAGCACCGCATCGTAAAATACTCTACATAAAAAATACTGAACAACAATTTAAAAATCTAATTGGGGATAATAAAAGGTGGGTAGGAAAATGTGAATTTTCATTATTGGACTAGATTATAATGATAAATAACATTTGCTTTTAATTTTGTAGTTCAACAAATTTTTCAGTTATCGGTAGATACGGTAAGCGGAAGATCGTTATAATGCAGATACATTTGTATAGTAGTTGCAGCCAGAAGCTAGTCATAGTGGGATCATGACTTTCCAAACGATATAGTCTAACAATGTGTTATGCTATCATGTTTGATTCGACGAAAATTTATAGTATTACACTGTATGTCACGCTGTTAAATATTTGACTATTTCCCCAATGTCAGATAGTGTAATCATAAAATTTTTTTTTCCACAATATTTCATTTGTTCTACACAAAGTTTATTTTGACGGAAAAAAATTTGATAGAACTTTTCGTCAAATTTTTTTTGTCAAATATTTGACTGAATGCCATAGTGTGTTACTAGCTTAAGTAAGATTTTCATTTTTCATTTTCATGGCTGAATAATCAAATATAACTTTATTTTATGGTTACCAATGATATGAATCTTGAAATTACTGTGTTTGAATTTTGAATGGTTTTAAGGCTACCTACAATTTCACTATACCTTTGGTTATGCAATAAATTTTAAACAGTTTAAAAATCATTTGCGAGAAATTGTGAATTGATCAAATTAAGACTGCCACTAGAAAAAACAAGCACAAAGATAATTCTTTTAAATCAACAGAATTATAAAATTTTAAGATAACATAAACAAGGTAAGATTTGAATTTGAATTTATTTAAAAGATTTAATGTTTTTTTTAAGTGGGTGTGAATGTTTTTTTCGAAAAAAGTGAGGATTAAGTAACCATGTGTAAATACGAATTTTAAAAATAAATATACATAACTAGGTTTTTGCCGACGGGACTTTATTGCGGGGATTAAATTATTATTTAATTATATTGTGCACAATGCAATTAATAAATAAAATAAATATCATATCACACCTTTTACGATGACTGCGGGTTTTATGTATAATCCAAAAATTTGTTATGGTAGAATAATTTATATAATCACAATTATTATAACCACACACGTCAACTCTTTAAATTCAACAGGTTTAAATTTCTGACTTTATCTTAATTACGGATAATCACTTCATAATTTTTCTTTTCTTTTAATTGAAATAATTCACTGGCACACTCACTAATTTATTTCTTATTTTCTTATTCAAAATAACTTCGTCCCTTCTTTCAATCTATCCATCGGATCTAGTGTATTCCATCTAGGAGTGACTCTTCACATGGAAATCATATGGAATTTCAATAATCAAATACATACATTGAAAAATAAATATTAAACCGGCACCGCACTTAATCCATTTCAAGATTTTTCTCACCACTTAATTAATTAAAAATAACACCAATAATAATAAACACTTGTGGATAAAAAATAATAATGCAATCAATGCGAATAATCGCGCACAACACTAGCGAAACTTATTAGCCGTAAAATTTTGTTACTATTACTAGTTAGAAATAAACAAGTTTAACAGTATTAAAAAAATCAACAACAAACGAACGTTTTCAATAATGTAAAATACACGACATTTTCTTCATCAACAATTTAATAATCCGCGACGGGTCTTAACAAATTCGCGGTCGTTAGAAAACTGAAGAGATCATAACTTAAGACTACGTACGTGAGGATCTTAATGGTAATAAAAAAGACTAATTTTTTTTTATTTCCAGTCTTTTTCTTTTATTTAATACAAATACATCGATAAAATATTTAAGAAATCCCGAGAGAAAGAGTACACTTTGAAGCAGACTCTTGTTCTTCACCTAATACCACTATACCAGTCGTATTCTTGTTCAATCTCTATAGAGCGCCAAACGTAGAATTTACCTGTCCGACGTCGTTTACCTGACGGGGATTCATTACCTGTGATGCAGGCGTAGAAAGGTATAAAAGCATAAAAGCAAAAGCCAACACATACAGGTTATTGCGCCTAGCCGGCTTAAGGGGCTCGACAACTTGTTTTCGTTTTATTTTTCCGCTCTCTGCGACTAAACCAAAATAAGACGATGTTGAAGAAAAAAAAAACACCACCATACAACAACACACCTGAAGAAGTGGTCGAAGACTCAGCTTTTTTTAGGTTTTTTATTGTATTTGAAACCTCTTTTGAGTGATCTTTTCTCAGAGAAACAGAGCAAAAATATCGAAGATTGGACCATTGGACGTGAAATTGTGCCTGGCTGCGCTGCATGATATCGACCAAAACCCTCCGCAAGAGTTGAGAAGTTCACAGTGGTAGATAGAAATACATAACCAGCTGGAAGAGTTCTCACAACGGTCTAATTAAATTTAAGTAACAAAAACAGTAAACAGCCAATAGAACTAAAAATCAGTTCGATATCTGATCAGACCTTAGAGCCCCTCTACACGAACGATTAAAATTGCTCAATTTTCAGCAATATTGGTCAATTTTGACGTCACGAAAATATGAAGCAACAATAGCAACAGGCGATGTGGATCAACTTTTTATCAACTCGTTGCTGAATTCTAGCAATTCGGCAATAAGAGCTTAAACGACCAATTCAGTCTATGAACAACACGCAAGCAAACTTGACAATCACATCTAAAACTTGGAAATATTTGAATTCCAAGCCATTCTAACATGAAACTTGACAAATAAATGCAAAACTCAAAACAAAACTTGACAATTGAATCACCAAACGAGGACAATTGTTCGGAATTTTTCAAGTTAGTGGAAATACAGCAACTATAGCGCGAGCAATACCAGCAATCTATGAAAACATTGCCACATTGCTAAAATATTGCCCAGTATTGCTCCATTAATCGATCCACTAGGCATAGTCGTCAGGCAATCAATTGCTTGAAAAATTGCTCGTGTAAGAGCACCTTAAGAGATATGGCAAAATTCGTGAAAACGCATACAACTCCTAAACTCTCCTTTCGGGGTTGAATATCGGAAAAACTGGAAATTAGTTTTTAGGCGTTAGAAAGCCAGTGGAAGAAAAAACCAATTTCATATATAGTCAAAGCTAAAAAATATACAAATTGGAGTTAAAAATCAAAAAGATCTGAAATTCGGTTTCAGTTGATTATATGAAAATCTCGTGCAATTAAAAACTAATTCGATATTTAATCAAACCTAAAAGATAGGGCGGAATTAGGAAAATCCTGAAATTGGATTTTTACGCGATTGAACAAAAAAAAAGGTGGAAATAGAAACCAATTCTTATCCAATCCAACCTAAGAGATATGGCGGAGTTCGTGAACACTAATGCAACTCCTTTACACCACTATTATATAAAAACCAATTTGCTATCTAATCAAACCTAGGAGATATGGCAGAATTCGTGAAAGAGTATCTAGCACTGAGATGATTTACTTACGATCCACCTACACAATTCAATGATTCACCTAAAAATTGTATTTGAATTCATCTGGTAGTTTTTAAAAAAGGTTAGTATATTTTTAATAACAATTCTGTGGTAAAAAGCGATAACAGCTTAAGTCGAGAAAATAATCAGGCAGTTACGTGTATCAAAATTGATAAACAAAGTAATAAAACATATATAAAGAGATCTTATTTTATTGAATTTAATAACAGAACACAATAATAATATATTATATGAGATAAAAATCTATCAAACAATGGCAATTTTATTTAAAAAATGCAATTGAAAACTTGAAAAAATGATTTTTTCTTATCTCGACATAAGCTGTTATCGCTTTTTACCACAGAATTTATTTACATAAAAATATATGCTTTTAAAAAAATTTTATTTAATTTATTACCGACGGCGTTCTTGAGAGTCTGGAGTCTAATTAGATTGAATGTACTTGTATAAAATTTGTATATCAAACCCGCACAAATTTTTATTCAAAAATGAATCGAAAGTAAAGCTCCAACGCGAATTAACTCTACGTAAGTGGCTAATAATTTACTCTCCAGCTGCACGTAATCCACATCCACCTATGAATCTTTATTACGATTAAAAATTGATTCGCCTTATCTCCACAAATGTGAGCTATGTACTTACTTACCTAACGATAAGCGAATCGTTTTTAAATCATATTAAAGATTCAAAAATGAAATTACGTACAGCTATAAAATCGATTTTGGGTCAAAGATGAATTCGAATTTGTAAATAAAAGACCAGCTTCATTAAAAAAAATGTTTGCGCAAAAACTTCGGATAGTCATGAGTTTGATAAGACCTAAACCACATTCTTCACAAACATTCAGTAACACATTCGTATTTAATTCACTTCAAGTCTGTGAATAAGTGTTGCGGGGACCTGCACGAAAATCGATTTTTACTCACCTTTGTTAAACCTGCACTAAGATGGTCTCAATGTTTCTTCACCTTTGGTGAAAGTTCAGCAACCATGTTCTGTGAGAGTATTTGATTGATTGAAAAGGTAAAAAAGAAAATTAACTTTCGAAAAACTTTTAAAATACGATCGGATGTATTGAACACAAATAACAATTAACTTCAATATATTCAATCAAGGACATTGACTAATTCGTCGGTTGTTTTTTTTACCTAGACGTTTGTCTTTCCCGATTAATATATCGCCTGTATTTCACTAAGACGAAGAAATATCGAAGATCTTTAAATACTCACCTGATATTAAGCTTGAAATTTATTAATTTCAATTTATTAAAGGCGAAGAAAAAACTTCACCAGAGAACATTCGTCCCATAATATTGTTGCAAAAGTTCGCCAAATCGTACCACCAAATCGTCCACATTTTGTTCATAGATATAATGAAAAGTCGGAAAATACCAGGACTTCGAATGCAGTTCGTTACGTCGAAAAATTTCTTTACCAGATAACGCTTATATTTATTTTTATATTTTTTACTTATTTATGTGTAAAAATTAATGAATGCCGCAAATCATTGGAACTAAAGTCAATTCATCATTTTCTTAAAACAGATAAAAGTTGGTAATACGTGAAATAAGTCAAGCAGTACCAAGAAACGAAATCGCTACCGAGATGCAATATTTTACTGAGGAAAATTGTTTTCAAATCGACGGCGAATTGGCTGATGAAAATTGTTCGACATAGCGGCTCGTAAGTGATGTGCTAGTGAATCAAACTGTATGGTGGGTCATGTAATACACAAACTTGATCGCTCTACGTATGCATTGATATCGGGTTTAAGAGCGATAAAATACGTATAAACTACATTTCAAAATACATTGATTAGAGGGTGGACAATCCGAAATACGCCTTAAATTTGTTCCGTATAAAATAGCAAAGGTTGGATTTAAGCTTAACAACCATTTCTGATTTATTTATTCGTTCTCTTGTACCAGGACCCAATTTCTGTCTTGATTTGCCCAATATTTATTTATACTTTCGTTATTTTGACACTGTCTGTAGACTTATGTGACTTAGTGTATTAAATTTTATAAACAGAACATAAAAATTCTTAGTATTTCTCAAAAATTCATCTTATCCCGTTTTTTCTGATCGTTACTGTAGAAGAAGCAACAGCATACCTGTAATATTTTCAAGGTAAGTTTTCTATATAGTGCTTTAGTCATACATGTATATGACGATATTATACGGAGAGTTTTGTAGGTACACATATTTTATTAAATAATATTATACAAGCACGCAACGTCTGCGCAAGTATGTTCGTTCAGAAAAACAGGAATGCGAACTGAATGTTTATACAAAGGCCCTAAAACTCGAAAATGGTCTCCTCTTTTTGGAGGAGCCTTCGTGTATGATGGCATTTCTTCTTTATGCTTCTTCTTCTTCTTCGAGATTCGAGTGCTAGCCGACCATCGAGGTTCTTATCGCGTTTCACTTTACTGAAGAGCATGCTTCTTATATTCGTATTCTTCTTCTTTGCTGTTCAGACCTTTTATTTTTAGTATATTTCTCTTTTATTAGTATTTCTTTTCTTTTTCGAATCTTTTTCTACGTAATTTTTGTTGTTGGATCCTGCATGGCGTGTGTGAAGAAAACACATTCTTTTTTCTAAACATTATACAACTTTGTATAATACGTTCTCTATCCTTGTCTGCTCGTTGTTTGAATACGTGAAGATAATGCATTTTGGAATTCGAAAGTGCTTCTTCTATCGTTTGTGCGTCTTCAAAAATTTCTTACTATGATTCTTCGTTTTGTGTAGCGTAGCGACGACAACGGTCAGCCACGCTACAATCGACCATCCGGAATGAGTTAAAGGAATAGAATGCTTCTTTTCGAATATGGTGCGCCGTCAAATGGACGGAATTGAAGAAGTGCCGAAGAATTTTCTAGCCAGGCATACTTATCCCATAAAATGGTTACATGTGTTGTTATGATCGCGTCTCAGGTGAGTTTCAAGATGAAAATTCTTAAAGAACTGTATCAGAGGGATATGTAGGTACAACACAACTACGCACAATTTTCGTGCAAGTATTGTGTATTGGTTTGACTCTGGGTAGTACCTTCGCCATCAGACAACTAGTGATAGTGTTGAACAAATGATATTTTCGATTTCACAGGTGAGTTAGAGTGAGATCGAAATTTTTTTCTTCAGTTTTATTACAATGTTGTTGACTTATATTTTCGATCTTTTCCAAAAATTGATTTTTGTTTGCTTCAATTTTACAGCAATAGAAATGGAAATCGGATGATTTGGTCGAGAATTTCAGGACCATGAGTCAAACCAAAACCGAAGATCAAACATATGAGAGGGAATAATTTGGAGGTGTTAATTTAAAGGTAATAAACTTATCTTTGTGTCTTTCGGTTCCTTACAAAAACAAGTGTGCTCCCATTTGAACTCATCCGAATTTTATTTCAATCTAAAGTTAAGTTTTTTATATGATGCCTTAGCTTATGACATTTCTGGA
Organism: Beris morrisii; assembly: GCA_951812415.1. Lineage (NCBI taxonomy): Eukaryota > Metazoa > Arthropoda > Insecta > Diptera > Stratiomyidae > Beris > Beris morrisii. The sequence continues at coordinate 27,716,883 of OX638311.1, forward strand.
TACTTAAAAACTATCTCTGTGTCAGTCGTGCCTGCTTTTTGACTCATATAAATTATTTGCATCAATAATATGCCAGGTGCTAGGTACCTCATCGGTAAAATTTGGGATTGGTAATCCAAAATCCAGAGTTCAAGTCTGCATTCCGACAATAAAATTATAGAAATAAGGAACGTAGCTTAATACGGATACGAGACGATGTCAGCATAAAATATATGTAGGTACAGTATTCATAACTTTTTTTTCATTTTTTTAATTTTAGTTTTTGTTTTATATAGATACTATTACAACACTGGCGTCGAGTACTTGAAAGGAATTCAATTAAACCAAAATACTAAGCTCATAAGCAATATCGATTACAGGGATTCAAATTTTCCGAAATTGCAGTACTGTATCGCGATTGGAACGCCGAATATCGCTCACGGAGTCTCGAATGAATTGGACTTTCAAATTTAACGTCTTATGAAAGTACGTCTTTCCTAACCCGACGTTAAAAGAAATAGTGCCTTCTTCACACACCCTCTTAGAAAAATATAAACTAGTAGACTTCACTTTTTCTATCCTGGACATGAGCTATGGAAAACTAAGCAGTACTATTTCTCTTACTTAATCACCTTACCCATTAAAATTTTATTTATGAATTTGAATTTGAGTTGCAATTCAGTTTTTTCGATCGAATCGATATACCTATGACAACAAAAAAAGTTTTCCTCAAAAATGTTATAAAAAACACCTTTAAAACGACTTTACAGTTATAGAAAGAATTTTTGACAAGCTGTATTGTATTTATGTATGTGTATGTATTTTCCCTTTGTTGGTGGAAAAATCTTAAAATACGTTATCCCTGTCTAACGATTTTTCAGAAGAAAACATAATTCGTTCACTCTTATCTATCAGAAAATTTGATCGGTACTGAACAGGTATTGTCTATAGTCATTGTCTAATTATTTTAAACTAGCTACTTTCGGAGCTGAGAAGTCGCTAGAAAATATGTACACAGTAAAATTTTGTTCGATCTTTACAATAATTATCACATTAAAATGTGCTGTGTAAAGTACGTAAATTTAAAACAGAGTGTAAATTTAGATGGAAATCTATGTAAAATGCACTATTACATTGAAGTTATTGTAAATTTACTTCGACTGTATGAAATATACCTCTGAATTGTAATGTTACTATTAAAAAATCTGAAAAGTACTATATAGCCATTTGTACTTTTACAATTTTTAATTGCAAAACAAGCCGAGCAATATGCAGACAAATCAAACTCCAGTTTGATAAAGGACTCAGTCGAGTCCGAAACGTCACGCAAAAATAAATAAGAACAGTATTGAACCCGGAAAATTTGTATTTTCAAATCAAACTTCTTAGGAAAAACTACTCGAAATGTATCGAAGGGCTTGAGTGCGTGTTTGTGCGTCATTAATGCTGACGGCGTCACTTAGTGCGCATTCCGTGTAAACTGCTACTAATATTGTTAGCAGTCTTTTTATTTTATTATTTTCTAATAATACAGAATTGTGATCGATTTTTAAAAAAAAAAAAATTTGCTACCCTGAACATTTTTTTTCCAAATTTTCAGTCCGTCTGTCCGCCGTACAATTTTTTTTTATGAATAGACTGGGTAGGCCCCTTGAAGTGACCAAATTATGAGGGGTGAGGTTGTGAGGTGGGAGGAGAGTGTGAGGTGGGAGGAGGGTGTGAGGTGGGAGGAGGGTGGTGCATTTTAGACGGAAAATTTTGGTTTTGGGGAAAAATAATGCGTCCGAAACGCAAAAAAGCCGAGATCGACACATTCTAAAATCCATACCTCCTAAACGGTTAACGTCACAGAATTGAAACTTAATGAATGTCTGTAGGTATACTAGGAGAATAGATCGGAAATTTTTGAGTGGGGGCACAGGCGTACGGGGGTGGAGAGCAAAAAATTTTTGATTACGATATCTCACGAACCAATTGCACTAGAAAAATAAAATTCGGTTTGTGTACAAAGGTTGACAAATGAAGTTTGCTGAAAGTAAAATTTTTGAAGGGGGCGGTGGATCATGGGAGGGGATACGAATTTTTCTAAAAAATCACATCTCATATCTCAAGAACAGTGTAAGGTAGATGCTTAAAATTTTTACCAGAAGTAAACCTAATAGACCACTAGCAGAAAAAAATTTTTGAGGGTTAGGGTGTAGAGGGTGGGAAAATGAAAAAGTTCCGAATTTTATATCTGGAAAACCTATAATGATATAAAGCTGAAACATGGTATTTAGGTAGAACTATAGTAGTAGCATGTTGGGAAAATATAATTAAGTATAATTATAATATGATTTATAGGGGTAGTATGGTACGGAGGTGGGGGATGTTTTTCTTATCTATAGAACGGCTTATGCTACAAAGTTGAAACTCGGTATGTATATGTAAATCAACTAGAAAAGTTATTTAGATAAAAAAAATTTCAAATATTCATTGGCGTTCGGGGGGCGAAAAAATTTATCAGTGTATTATGTCTTCCCAAATATTGAATTCATTTTTATTCTACGGATTCTTCATATAAATACCTAGAAAGCATTTTCAGGATTTTTTGAAATTTTAAACCTAAGGTGGTGTAAAGGGGTTGTATACTTTTTCACGAATTCTGCCATATCCCCAAGTTTTGATCAAATTTGGAATATCTTTTCACTTTCATGGGCGTGCGTAATAATCGCCTAAAACTTGTTTCTAAGTTTTTTCCTTTTTCAGCCCCTAAGAGGGTATAAAAGGGTTGAACAAGTTTTCACGAACTCCGTCATATCCTTTAGAAGTGATAAGTAATTGAATTGGTTTTTACTTTCTCGTACTGTCTTCATATTTATCTATTAACTCCTTTCAGTATTTTTGGATATTCAACCCTCAAGTGGGTGTACGTAGGTTGCATATGTTTTCATAGATTCCTACATATTGCTGATATCTGATGATATATTGAATTCATTTTTACTTCCTAATGTTTCACATATAAGAGCCAAAAAGTCAATTTCAGTATTTTCAGATATTCAATCCTAAGTGGTGTAAGGGGGTAGTATGCTTCGACATATTTCTTATGTTTGATGAGATATTAGATCGTTTTTCATGTCCACAGACTTTTTATATAATAACAAACCCATTTCTCAATTTTTGGATATTCAACCACTAAGGGTTTGCATAATGTTTTCACAAATTTTGCCATCCCTTTGTTCTGATGAGATATAAAATTGATTATTACGGCATTTGATGTAATGACCTAAAAAACAATTTCACGATTTTTCGAATTTCAAGAACCAAGGTGGTGTGAAGAGTTTGCTTACGTTTCACAAATTTTTCAAAATCCCTCGTGTCTCATGAGATATCAAGTTACTTCTTATGAAATAGTCTAAAAACCTGTTTCACAATTTTTTCGAAATTCAAACCCCAAGTGGAAGTAATGGGTTTGTATACGTTTTAACAATTCGTAATATCTCTTAAGTCCGATAAGGCAACAAATTCGTTCTTACTTCTATGGGCTTTTAGTGTACATAATATACCGAAATTCGAATAGTCTACACGGGATTTTTAATGTTTAATCGGCTAAAAATCTTTATTTTAAATATTTTTATTTTAAGAGCAAAATTAACTTTCCAAGAAACGTCATAACCTCGAAACAACTGATGATATACTCCGACTTTGACCGCTCCCGAACTTTGACCCGAAAAATAATAAAGTTTCGCCCAGATCATTGGCAGATTTTTTTCGTTCATGCTAGATCGAAATGTTGCAGTGTTTAAAGTGCGAATTAACTTTTGAAACAGTGGAAAAATATAGCCAGTATTTCTATAATCACAGGTTTGATTCGACCTTTACATTTTACTGTAGAAATGATCATTGTGGACTTAAATATTAGAAGCACTCCGCGTGCAAATTACATGCTTTTCGGAAACATTTCAAAGAGATAAAAAAATTGAATTGTGTAGTTCAAATTCTAATTCGAATCATTGAATTTAATTGATTATCGTGTTAATTTTTTGAATTTATATATCATATTTTTAAAAGTTAATCAATTTATACTGCATCTAACAGTAAAAAACCACTTACATATTAAACTGGAATAAATAAATGATTGATTAAAAACTTCATTACGGACTTTTCATTCTTACGACACCCTATGGACTAACTAAGTTTCAGATTTTAAATTAATAGCAAAAGTGGATTTTAACATCTAATCAATTGAAAATATTACGATACATGCATTTATTTTCAAATATTTTGCTTGTAAATATTACAACCACAATTTGCTATTACATTTTATATTGAAAACGTATTTACAATACGTATGTAATTTCACTAACCGAATTTAATTGGATTAGCCATTGAAATGTAAAATTACATTCGGTTTTAATTTTACACTTTTTTGATTGGCAACAAATTACCAACGATAAATGTTGTAAAAATTATTTACTGTGTACGAATGTAAAAAGATTAGCAAATTTACCATACAATTTAGAGAATGGTGTCAGAGAGACAGTCTGACTAGATTAAATCTACTGAATCTGTCAAAAACAATCAACAGATTAGAGCATTTGCACTGCGTTTTGCACCATTCAAACCAAACAAAAACGAACAACCGCAACCTACCTTTCTTTAAAATGTTCGATATCTATAAACTTTATAATTCACAGAAAGTATCATTTACTGTTAAATTATTCGTTAACACCTATGTTTTTTCCTTTTTTTAGCATAAGTATCGAAAATGAAATTTATAATCGGTATTCTATTTCATCCAATATTGGTCTCTTAATAAAAAAAAAACGCTAAACGCTTATTTGCAGCTCAGAAATAGCCATAAAAAAATTCACTAAATTAATACACTAGTAGAAATTTGAAATACTGAGGCAATACCCATGTTCAGTACTGAATAAATTTAATTTAGATGAATTCTATCAGTACTAGAAATGTTCCGCTGGGACCTACATGTTTCCGTATTAGGAAGGGAAAATAGATCCGTTGAAAGACTGGTATCAACCCGATATGCTATGGGGTAGCTATTTAGAAGTTATTGATATAAATGAGAGAAATGGGAAAAAAGCCAACCCTCGTGATCTAGGGAAATAATAGAAAATAGGACTTTTGAGAATAAATATAAAGTCCAAGCATCCGGGATGAGAGACTTATACCAAGGCTATGGAGGCTAACACTCTTCATGCCCTTTTCTGATTTTTAGGCCTATAGCCTACCGTGACTGCGATATATTTTTTAATGCCTATTAAATGCCTTTTAAATGACGTGATGAATTTAGAGTATGTTTTAACATAGACCTGGTTTGTTTGTAAGCACGAAACAAGCCCGAACTTTTCACATAAATTTCTTTTAATGAGATGTAAAAATCTTTTATGAGCGTAACATTAATATAATTATAAATTATAATAAAGTCCTAACGTAATTTTGCTGTCATGTGCGGTTAGATGAGAAAATTGCGTATAGTCTTATTCATTATGCTCGACTGACCACTGGGCAACCCACTCAATAATTCCCATACCTATCAGGTAGGAGTAGGAAATTTCTTCGGTTAAATTGACCACAAGAGCCCAACAAAAGGAACACCCATAATACAATAACAAAATTTCTATAACAACATAGAATCCCATCAGTATGCCTACATACGTCCGAACCAACACGCTCTGAATTAACTTGAAATTAAATTTTTCCAATTTTCCATTCATTGGGACGAACGATCGATGTCTATGGCCGCGTTAAAAAATTTCATGCTGTTCCACCTACCGAAAATGAATAAAACAAGCATGACAAGATTCCAAAAAGCGACGAACTGAGTTTTCAAGTGTCCAAGCCGAACTAGCCGATCTGAAGACCCCAAAAAGATTCAGAATGGATCTTTGGATCTTAATGTTAATGCTGAGGACGGTTCTGTTCGGAGGACTGGACTTGAGAATCATCTCGAGAGCTCGCACACTAGAGCTAGATGCACAACATATGCCTCCCGGCATCAATAGAAGCATCAAAATGAGCACGAGCAGGAATAGAAAAATATAACGCCACAGGTAAACACTACTAACATGTGTGTTCGTCTCAACAGAGGGGTCTCAGGTAACCATGATCTTCGGTTGCTTGACGATTTATTTATTTTTTTTCTGGTATTCTGTCCATTCCCGAGAAAGACTTGGTGAACAAGAAAAAATAGACAAAACATACCTACAACATAGGTATGCATGTATGCTACGTACATATACGCCCCGATAGATCAAAGTATAATCCAAAAGGTAAGAAACCGAATTGGACTGTTAAAATTTATTTTTTTCCTATACACCGCCGGTCATCTTGATAGCCATAGTGTATGCTTTGACAATAGTAACTCTAATGAAGCTGTTAATGTCTTGTCTGGTAAAAAGATCCAAGAGTCCAAGACGACAACGGACTATGGCCGGCTCCAAATTTTCTGCCATACAATTGATGAAATGTTCGAAATTCTTGGCTAATTCTTAATGTTAGTTTTGACCTCGGGAATTTTTCGATTTATTATTTTCGTACCGAAAAACACACATAAGATTTTTTTTAAAATTTTTTTTTTTTTTTGCGCTATTTAAAGTGCATTCCTATTTAAGAAAAGATAGTCCGTTAGGTTCTTCAATAGTTTCTCATTAATAGGTGATTTTTACAGTTGGACCAACCCTCCAGTTATGTTCGATGGCCACGGTCGACTATTTTTTATTTAAGTGCCTCTGTCCTAGATGTCGTAAGTACCAATTTATTTTATATTTTTGTAAAATATTCGCCTGTTTTTGTACAGGTTGAATCTAAAGAGTATTAAGAAAATATTAGTATAATGTTTGAATTGTTGTAAAACACCTACGTGTTGAAAGTTTGTGCGTACGACCTGTTCAGGATTGTTGTGAGAACGAACGATTTATCAGAAATATTGATTTCATAGTGTTGTTCAGTGAGTGGTTTGATTCGAGTTTCTGGCTTAAGTCTTTTGTTTGATTTCGATTTTGAGGTCATTGTTTATTTAGTGATTTCGAAAGAAGGAACAATTTTTTTTAGAATAAAAATAATTGTCAATATTATTCGCTCATTAGTAGATACGTTCAATTGAAGTTTTAAGATGTTAAAAATAAATGCTCTTTTATATTTTCGTAGCCAATAGAACCCTGTCTATCGTCCATGGGACCATCAAATTATTATGGAAATTTTCATTTCGGTAAACACTCTGTCAATAATGGAGTAGTACATGAGCCAATTTAAACTTTTAACTTAAAAAATTGTCCATTATTGCGTTATTCCTTAAGGGGGAACATCCGAGTAGAAAGCGAAAAAATATGTGAATTTTAGAAATTATTATCTCAAAAACTATTTGCTCGATTTTATCCAGGTTGGTTTTATTCGAAAGTATACATGTATGTTGAGGTACGCTAATAATTTTTTTTTTATAAATATATATCACCCGGAGGCGCTGCTGTCATGGTCGGCGTAAAGAATGTCCGTCGCTCGCACGGTCTGCGGTTCCCAAGATTACATGCAGTCGGTTGATCCAAAACAAAAATTTCAAAAAGATTCTAAAAATGTAATGTATGACGACCTTCGCTACTTAGGGTTTTTCTAAAAAAAAAAATTTTCACGAAATGGCGGCTGATTGAACTTTATTTTCAGTTTTTAACCTGAATTATCAACCTTTCTGGCTTGATAAAAAAGGTAAATAATTAAAAAAAAAAATCCTATGTAGCGAAGTATAAAACCTATCCAAAAATATTGTGTGAAATTTTGAAAGCAATCGGTCAAGCCGTTTTCCGAAGATTTTGGGGACCGTCTTTGAATAGTATGTTTCAAGATAATCGAGTTTGAATGACGCTCTATACAGGGTGTTTGGCACTCCGTCCGCCACCTTGTAAGGGGTTATTTCCTGATATATTTGGAGAAAAAAATTGCTCTACAGGGTGGATTAATTTTCGATATCAGTGGGGATACAGGGTGGTTAAGAAAAGTGTTTGTGACCGAAAACGAATAATCACAAGGCAAAGTGTTATAACTTGTTTTTTATGGAATCGAATTACCTTTCATTTGATGTAACAGTCTAAATTGTAACTGCACCCAATCTTGAGATATTTATTCGAAAACACAGATTTTTGCAACGTCAACTCTAAAAATTCAATGATCAATGTAGTTTTTCTCAGAAAACCCCATTATAAAAATGCCATCTTAATTTTGTTTTTTATGAACCATATTATTACCTACAAAAGCTGCATGCATGTATGAGTTACGATTAACATTTTGGAAGTAATAGGTAAAAATACATATCGCATAAAAATTAAATATTTCAAAAGTCAGTGCCATAAAGTGGACCTCGTCCAAGAACCTGTTTATTTTGTCGGTAGTACTGCAGTATTTTTATTGCACATTTATTACTATTATATAATGTATTAGTATGTAGGAAAACAATGAAATGTAAGTGAGTTTCAACATAATTGATGCTTTTACCTGGATGTGGTAGGTAATACTGTGTGCGGTACTATGCCCTTTTTAATAGGGTGCCTTACAAAATAAAAAACCTATAAAAGCAAAAGTACCTTCATATTTTGATCAGTTTTACTTACGTTGCTAAGAGAAGAAGGTGTCAGTAGAATTTAAAAAATTATTTCAAAATGCCTGAGTACTCCAATGAAGAATATGCTGACATGATGTTAATTTATGGAGAGTGTGTCCAAAATGCACGAGCCGCGCGAAGGCTTTACCACCAGAGACATCCTCATCGACGGACGCCTAGCAGGAGAGTATTTCAAGACGTTTACAGGAGAATTAGGGAAACTGGCAGCGTTAGAACAAGGAGAGTAAATGCAAATCCTGCGCCTATAATCGCTGTTCAGATTGATGAAAGAATACTGCAAGCAGTGCAAAATGATCCATCGATCAGTATCCGACGCTTGGCATTGCAGTTTAACATATCTACTTGGAAGGTTTGGAGTATTTTAAAAGTAGAACGCTTCCATGCCTACCGTCACACACCAGTACAGGAGCCGCTACCTATTGATTTCTCCAAACGGATGGAGTTTTGCAATTGGCTCCTTGAACGACAAATAGATGACGATAATTTTTTCAAAAATATTCTGTGGACGGATGAGTCCCAATTTACCAGAGACGGTATCACAAACTTCCACAACCTACATACGTGGGCTGAGAGCAATCCACACACAAGAAGAGCGGCATCATTTCAGCACAGATTCAGCGTCAATTTATGGGCAGGTGTGATTGGTGACGATTTCCTGGGACCTATTAGGCTTCCGTCTACTCTTAATAGCTCCAATTACTTACATTTTTTATCAAATGATCTACAGGACTTGTTGGATGATATTCCACTGGTACGATTGGCTTCCATGTTTTACCAACACGATGATGCTCCAGCTCATTACGGCCGACGGATTACAGATGGGTTAAATTTCAATTATGGCACTCGCTGAATCAGTAGAAATGAACCGATACACTCTCCTGCAAGATCTCCTGATCTTATTATTATCGATTTCTTTGTATGGGGACGGATGAAGGACCTTGTCTACGCAACGGCAGTAGTAGCATTGGAAGATCTAAATACCAGGATCGATGCGGCAGCAATAGAAGTAAGGCAGGAATATGAATACCAAGAGAACACTCGCCAAACGAGCGTTAGCGTGCATTCGAAATGAGGGTGGCCATTTTGAACATTTATTATAATAAAAAAATTTGAAATAAAACATAAAAACCATTATTAAATTCTTTCAGTTCAAGCAAGTAGTGTAGATCAACATGCACTGACTTTTGAAATATTTAATTTTTATGCTATATGTGTTTTTACCTATTTCTTCCAAAATGTTAATCGTAACTCATACATATGTATGCAGCTTTTGTAGGTAATAATATGGTTCATAAAAAAATAAAATTAAAATGGCATTTTTATAACGGGGTTTTCTGAGAAAAACTACATTGATCAGTGAATTTTTAGGGTTGACGAAGCAAAAATCTATGTTTTCGAGTAAATATCTCAAGATTGGGTGCAGTTACAATTTAGACTGATACATCAAATGAAAGGTAATTCGATTCCCTAAAAAACGAGTTATAACACTTTGCCTTGTAATTATTTGTTTTCAAGATATAACGTTTTAAGCTTGTGAAGGTACCGGTCAAAAACACTTTTCTTAACCACCCTGTATCTCAACTGTTATTGAAAATTAACCCACCCTGTGCAACAATTTTTTTCTCCAAATATATCAAGGAATAACCCCTTACAAGGTGGCGGACGGAGTGGCAAACACCCTGTATATTATTATTCTATACCCATTTCTGCACATCACACAAAAAACCGTACCTCTTTCGGGTAACGGGAAGTGACTCAAATTTTACTCTGAAGTGGGGGAAGTCGAATATGTCACTGCATGTCCTTTTTTGTTTTTAGGCTCTCCTGAAAAGTTGTGCTTTTTCAACTTTCGGTACACGTTTCTCAGTAACCACACACAGTAGCGTCTTAATTTTTTTCTTCATTTTCTTGAGGTATTGACTAGCTTTATACATGAGCAAATTAAAATATCTCATGAAAAACTATCATTTTTTCAAATATGAAAGAAGAAAAACAGTAAAAAATGTTATTCATTCCCTTTTACTTTATTATTTTCTAATAATACAGTATTTCTTAAATATCTCGACTTTTAGTGAAATTTTTTTAATTTACTCGTGTACTAAGCTTTTAAACACACTAAACAATAAGTGTGCAAAATCTGACTGTTGTGAGTTAAGTGGAAGCTGAGATTCAGGTACCGAAACAAAACGCGTTTCGCCATACAAAATGTATGGGAGCTAGAAATTTGCAACGACCCCCTTAAAAGATGTTATCTTTCATTCATAATATAAAAAAATTCCTATATGTCTTCTTTTTTATAAGCCATAAATGAATAAAAAATCTTAAGAATCAAAGAAATATTAACTAAATAAAACCCCTTCGCGACTTATGGGCCACCTTGTACTTCGAAAAATTAGACCTACAAAATCCCTCGGATTAAATAATATTTTTATGGTGATGGTGGAAAATCTGTCGAAAGACCTCTTAGGGGTTGAATATCGAAAAATCTGGAAAATTATTTTTGGGCTCTTATATGAAGAACCCGTAAAAATAAAGTTAACTTGATACCTCGACAGACTTGAAATACATGAAGAAATTCATGACAATGTAAAAAAAAACTAATTGCCACACCTTAGTATGCTGTATGCCAATGCAAATATAGATTTTTATTTTTGCTAAAATTTTCAACTTTGTAGCATAAGCCGTTTCTGAGACACGAAAACCACCTCCAACCCCCGTACCTTGTGTATACTATAAAAAATTGTTTTTTCTAGTTCGAGTATACACCTTTATATAGCCATCAACTTTTAGCATTCTATCTTCAGCGATTCTCAAGTAATAAATTTCAGAATTTTTTTACTTTTCATCCTGGGTTTTAGAATGTCTCATCCCAGCTCTCGAGCGTCTCGGAAATATAATTTTTTCCATACTCCCATACCCCTTTACTCATATCGATCATTATTTTGCAAATGGATCCACTTTTATAGCTCTAGATGAATTTCAAGTTTCAGCCTCCTAGCGTAAGCGATTCCTGAGATCTAGACATCAAAATTTTGAGTCACCCCACCTCCCCCTTCAAACCATCGCCCACAAAAGCTACCACTCGAAAGGATTCACCCAATCTTTCCACCAAAAGAAATTTCAACTCAATATTTCCACAAGTTTGTGAGCTACGCGCCTTCAAACGCTTTTGGGTAAGACGGACAGACAAACATTTGTTTTTTTTTGCTTTTTGGGGGTCTACTAGTCCTAAAATAGGTTAAAAAAAATAGCGAAATTCATGTACACTTCTCGGACCGGCTTCAGTACTGAAAAAAGAAATCAGTTCGGTAAAGTTCAAATCCAGTTTGACGATATTCGTTCTAGCATTTTTCATAACACAGTTCAATATTCAGTACTGCAAGACCAGTCAGAATACAAAAATGTTATGCCGGTATTATTATAATCCATTAAACAGTGCACATTTAAATAAATACTGCCAGACAAAAATCCGAAAGGTGCTATACTACATCCCATACGGTTTCGAGTGAGCGTTCGTTTCGAACGGATTTTCATTCACATCAAAAGCTTTATACCTCCTGTTGGATCCAATTGCATTCGATTTTAATTTAGAATTAAGGCTGTATCGAATAAAAAAATTGTGTATGGTATGTATGCAGATAATAACGTAATTTTTTCGTACAGCAAGTTCAATACTTTCAGTAGCGATTTGTTAACTGCGTCGAATTTTAATCACTTCATCCGACCGAATATAGACTAATACCCATCCACACTATTCCTATTAAAGACTGACCCCTAAATTATATTATTGTGCGTCTTAAGAACGGATTCCTTTCAATTTTATAACCCACATAAGGCGCTCTTCTAAACAAAACCTGATAAAACAATCTAGTAAATCATTCGGTTAATTAATTTTCTATGCAAATTTTTCTCAACATTGATAAAACGCTTATAATATAATTAATAGTAGATTTTATTTATTTTTTTTTTTTTTTTGTTTTTATTCCGTTTGTATTTATCTAAAATCTTAAGCCGAAACTAAATGGAAACGAGGGAAAAAAATTAAGTTCATTTCCATTCACCATTTTGGCGTTATCATCCATACAAACAAATTGAATATTAGATCGACCGTGAACGAATAAGAATTAGAAAAATGCAGGTAACTTAACTACTTAACTTTGTTAGTGTTGTAGGTTGATGTTGTTGTTGTTGATGGTGGGTTTTTTTTTCAACAAATTCCAATTGGCGTTCCATCTACTTTGAATTTCATTTGTAAACTAATTCTTTTTTCTCGTCATCTCCCATAGCATAGAATTTGAATAGAGTAAAAAAAAAAGAATTCCTTATCAACATAATCGGGTTCGTCGCTTATGCGTTCACTTTTACAAGGAAGTCTTTTGTTTACCACCAGGTACCTCTTATGCTTTTCTACCTGTTGCCGTGGACACGGTTTGACTCTTCTTATTTTTTCCATACTCCTTCTATGTAAAATTTGATCATGGAAGCGGATGGATTGCTATGGATGGGCTCGCCTTTGTTGGTGTTTGCTGTTGTAATTTGATTGACAAGAGTGCATTTTAATGTTGGGAGAAATGTTTGAGAAGGGTCAATCATAAGTTAGGTATATATGGAAAAAGAAATCTTGAGCGAAGAAAACGACGACGACACGAACAACCTTAACTATCGGCTTGAAACGAGTCCAGGATCGTACCTATTTTAAATTTTGCCTCCTAGCTATGTGATGGGTCTAAAGTGTGCCTTCAAGGTGTCAATCACTTAACTTTTTGGGCTTGACCGATGCTTGGGTCTTCTTTTTTCTTTCCTTGTTCGTGAGATTCGATTATTTATATCGCTTTATTAACGTGTAAAATGAATTGTTCTCTTAAATAGGCAATGCCGAAGAAGCCAACTAAGCTAATTTGGTAGTGGACGCTTTTGTTGGGCTATTACTAATTTTTATTCTAATTTATCCATCCTCTTCGTTTCGATAGAAAAAACGGTGTATGCGGCGGATAAATTTTGGAAATTCTGACTTGGCCATAAAAAAAAATAGTTTATTTGTTATTTCGATACTGGGCCTAATGATTTGATTAAATCATAAGATTATAGGCATTATGGTTTCAGTTTATAGGCTATTTGATTATCAAATTAGGAAATATTAGTTTTCGTGTATAAAATTATAATTATAATGAATAACGTTTTTTTTATGTAATTAATGCTACTAATGAGCACCTTTTCTGTAGGTAACTGCCGCTACTACATCTATTATTGGAATGGATCATGGAAACTGGCGCCGCAAATGAAATTTATAGTGTATGAGCCAGATGGATTCGCTTGCTTGACGCACTTTACTCACTCGCGTTTACACACTGCAATACTGAAAACTGTGAAATCGTAAATATCTCAGTAACCGTTTACATTTGGAAAAAATACATAAAATATTAAAGGTATAAAGGTTGCAAATCACTTTTCCTAGAACTTTGAAATTTCAAAAAACATTGCTATCCTCAAATTTTGTATTTTCACATCACAGCAAAAAAGAGTCCGTCTGTCCGCCGTAGATACCGCGCAGAAGGGAATTTCCTCAAAATTATTTATATTGTCCATTCGTCTTAAAAGAAAGATGTATAAGGTTGTTGCAGATGAAATGTCGTTTTTGGTAGTGCAATTTCAAACAACTGTAACTTTTATAAGACTTAATTTTATTAATCAAAATAGGCACCAGCATATGAAATACACTTCTCCCAACGAGATACAAGTGCATTTATGCCAGTTTCGTAGAAGTCCGACTTTCTAGAGCGAAGAAAGTCCTCGAAGGCACTTTTGATGGCTGCTTCATTATCGAATTGATTGGTCGCCAAAAAATTATCCAAATGTTTAAAAAAGTGCTAGTCGGTTGGCGAAAGGTCTGGTGAGTATGGTGGATGAGGAAGAGTTTCATACTGCAACTCGTTTAATTTTTGGACCGTTGCTCTTGGCAACATGAGGCCGTGCGTTGTCATGAAGCAGTATAACTCCATCTCTGTTGACCAATCTAGGCCGTTGAACACGCAATTTCTGATGCATTTCATCGAGTTGGGTACAACACTTCTCTGCATTAATGGTGGAATAGTGAATAACTCCAGCTGCAGACCACCAAATAGTCACCATTATCTTCTTCGGATGAAGGCCTGGTTTCGGCATGTGTTTTGGGGTCTCATCAGCATCCAACCATTGTCCCGATTGTCTTACAGTATCCATTTTTCATCATATGTCACTATTCTGTTCAACAACGGATCGTTTCTCTTCCGGGAGAGCAGGGAACTGCAAATTTCCAGTCGACGCGTCATGTTTTGCTCAGTAAGCTCATGCTCAAGCGTTTTGATTTTTTCAAGCTGTTGCAAGTGCCGGGAAACAGTTTGGCGTGAATCAGATTGCACTAAAAAAATTCAGCTCATTGTTGTCGATCGAAGGGTGACCACATGGCTCACTTTCAAGGGTCAAATCTCCTGATCGGCATTTTTCGAACCATAGCTGTGTGGTTCCTTTGCCTCCGTTGCGCTGTGGCCAAGCTTAAATTCATAAAGGAAAATGACCCGTTTTTGAATCGAATCCATTTTTTTTTCTTTTTTTTTCTGTCCGATCTGAATGAAGTCCAAAACTGAAATGGCTCCATGAGTAAATGTAGGGATATTTATACTTCAATACCCAATACCACTTGTGTTTGAGACATGAAAATCGCAACTGACTTCACTTCATAGAGAAAAACGACATTTCATTTGCAACCTAATAATTTTGTTTATAATGAATTTATGAATGAACTATGTAATTCAAGCCATATTTAGGATTATCCACACGAGCTATGCTTATAAAATAATTAAAAATTAAAAAATAAATTCAAATTCAAATTTCTTTATTACCAGGAATATTACTTATGGATTACATGTATTATTATATTTAACTCCGCCATAGCCGGTCCCAAGACCAGTTGAGAAAGGAGGAAAGAGTATGGATATGGAGTTAACCTTAATGGCCAGTAACACCAGTGCGTCTCAGGCAGTAGGCAAAAAGTATGACATAGTTGGACTCGCAGCATAGCTGGGAGAACTCCAGCATGTCATAGATAGCTAAAACCTACTCTTTTTCAACAGGGGTGTAATAAATAAGTAGGACTTGTCCTCGGTTGGGCGAGGCGCCGATAACGCATCACCGGAAAAAAGACCACTATCCAGAAACCTACAGGAGGCCAGGGCCCGATTTGGGCGAATATTGTACAACTCAGTTATATTTTTAGCTCGTGGCTAGAAGATAGTAATTTTAAAGATTTAGTGTGAGTTTATCCAAAGAATATTGCCTTTACTGAACTTAACTACTTAAGCTTAAACTAGTTAATCTAATATTCACCTAAAACAAGTATAACCACTGAAGATTCTGAAGAGAATAAAAAAAATCTGCCAATGGTCTGGGCGAAACTTTATTATTTTTCTGGTCAAAGTTCGGGAACGGTCAAAGTCGGACTATATCATGAGTTGTTTCGAGATTATTAGATTTCTTGGAAAATTAATTTTGTTCTTAAAATAAAAATATTTAAAATAGAGATTTTTAGCCGATTAAACATTGGAAAAGCCCGTGTAGACTATTCGAATTTCGGTATATTATGTACACTAAAAGCCCATAGAAGTAAAAGCGAATTTGCTGCTTTATCAGAATTAAGAGATATTACGAACTGTTAAAACGTATACAAACCCATTACATACACTTGGGGTTTGAATTTCGAAAAAATTGTGAAACATGTTTTTAGACTATTTCATAAGAAGCAACTTGATATCTCATGAGACACGAGGGATTTTGAAAAATTTGTGAAAACGTAAGCAAACCCTTCACACCCCCTTGGTTTTTGAAATTCGAAAAATCGTGAAATTGGTTTTTAGGTCATTACTTCAAATGCCGTAATAATAAATTTTATATCTCATCAGGACTAAGGGATGGCAAAAATTGTGAAAACACATGCAAACCCTAGGGGGTTGAATATCCAAAAATTGAGAAATGGGTTTGTCGGCGATTATATAAAAAGTCTGTGGAAATGAAAAGTGATCTAATATCTCATCAAACCTAAGAAATATGTCGAAGCTTTGAAAAGCATACAAGAAATCTTTACACCCCTTAGGATTGAATATCTAAAAATACTGAAATTGGCTTTTTGGCGCTTATATAGGAAACCTTAGGAAGTAAAAATTAATTCGATATATCATCAGATCCAAGCAATATGTAAGAATCTGTGAAAACATTTGCAACCTCCGTACACCCACTTGGGGGTTGAATATCCAAAAATCCTGAAAGGAGTTAATAGATAAATATGAAGACAGTACGAGAAAGTAAAAACCAATTCAATTTCTTATCAAAAGATATGACGAAATTTGTGAAAACGTGTTCAACCCTTTTATACCCTCTTAGGGGCTGAAAATGGAAAAAACTTAAAAACAAGTTTTAGGCGATTATTACGCAAGCCCATGAAAGTGAAAAGATATTCGATATCGATCAGACCTGGGGGATAAGTCAGAATTTGTGAAAAGTATACAACCCCTTTACACCCTCTTAGGGATTGAATTTAAAAAAAATCCGGAAAATAATTTTTAGGTATTTATATGAAGAAGCCATAGAATAAAAATGAATTAAATATTTGGGAAGACCTAATAGATATGACGAAAATCGTAAATATATGCATTCCCTTTTCACTAATTATTTTTTTCGCCCCCCTTCCGAACGCCAATGGATATTTGAAATTTTTTTATCTAAATTACTTTTCTAGTTGATTTACATATACATACCGAGTTTCAACTTTCTAGCATAAGCCGTTCTATAGATTGCAAAAACACCCCCATGTTCCACCGCCCCCTTAAAAAATTTTACTATCACCAAAATTTTATTTGTCAACCTTAATACAGAAACAGAATTTTATTTTTCTAGTGCAATTGGTTCCTAAGATATCGGAATCTAACGTTTTTCACCCCCACTTAAAAATTTGTTTCCGATCTATTCTCCAAGTATACCTATAGATGTTCATTAAGTTTTAATTTTGTGCCATTAACAGTTTAGGAGATATGAATTTTAGAATGTCTCAATCTCGACTTTTGAGCGTCTCGGACGCATTATTTCCCCCCCCCCCCACTCCTTCACCCATTGGATATGGGTGATATCGTCAATTTTTTGCAAATGGGTCCACTATTTAAGCTCTATATAAATTCCAAGTTTCAGCTTCGTAGCATAAGCGGTTTCTGAGATCTAGAAACCAAAATTTTTCGTCTAAAACGCTTCTCCCACCTTCCCCCTTACACCCCCACCCGTCAGGATTTGATCACTTTAGGGGGCTTACCCACGAAAAAAATTCAACTAAATAGCTCAAAGGGTTTGTTTGCTACGAGCCTTCAAACAATTTTGCGTACACCGGTAGACGTACGGCGTAATGCGTACGGCGTACGGCGGACAAACGGACTGAAATTTGTTTTCCTTTTTTCGTGTCTACTAGTCATTAAACGTGAAAAAAAAATTTCAGTGTAGCACATTTTTTTTTTTAAATCGTTCACAATACTGTATTATTGAAATAATAAAGTAAAAGTAATTTAGATAAAAAAAAATTCAAATATCAATTTTCGTAAGTGAGGGGGTCAAAAAATGATCAGTGAAAATGGAATGCATATATTATCACGAATTTCTACATATCTCTTAGGTCTTCTAAAATATTGAATTAATTTTTACTCTACGGATTCTTCACATAAAAGCCTAGAAAATAATTTCAGGATTATTGAGAATGGAATTTTTTCATGGTGAGAAGCTACCATAGAAGCAAATTTTAAGAAGTTTTTGTTGTTTTCCGGCGTCAGAGGAGTTTCTGGTGTGAAACCCCAACACGAATTCCTCGTCTGGTGATTAATCGCTGTCCTGGCTACTGCCATTGAGGACATGACAGTGGAAAACCTTCACTGGATAGGCCAGTTAAAATAAGACTGTGTTGGACTAGGTCCGAAGGAGCTGTTTCGTCATCGGATGGCATAAACTCGTCAGAGGGTGTATCATGCCTACTATCCGAAACACCCTTACAGCTGGTGATATTGCTGAGGATTATTCTTTATATGCGATGTTGAAACCAATTTTATTATCTACGAATTATATACTAGTGAAATTCTTGCCATCGCATCCTTATACTTAAGGTAGGTGGCACTGAAGATCATCTAATATTTCAACCAATTTGGTTGTTCGCTAAGGTATATAAAGCTCAAGTCTGATTAGATATCGAATAACTTTTCACTTCCACGGGCTTTTTTATAGTCGCCTAAAACCCATTTTCAAGTTTTTTTCCTTTTTCAATCCCTAAGAGGGTATAAAAGTGTTGATCACATTTTCACGAATTCCGTCATATCTCTTAGGAGTGATAAGACATTGAATTGGTTTTTACTTCCTCGGGCTTTCTTTATTTTTATCTAAAAACTTCTTTCAGGATTTTTGGATATTCAACCCCTTGTATAAGGGGCTGAATACTTTTTAACAATTTCCGCCATATCTTATAGGTTTGATGATATATCAAATTGGCGTTTACTTCTGCAGAGTTTTTATATAATCGCCAACAAATAAATTTTAGGATTTTCTGATATCCAACCGCCAAGGCGGTGTAAAGACAAACTCATACATATTTCTTAGATCTAATGAGATATCGAATTGATTTCTACTTTCTTTCTTTTACTTAAGCCTTCCTATATAATCGACAAAAAATTAGTTTCAGGATTATTGAATATTCAACCCTAAGGGGGTGTAAGGAGGTTGCATACTTTTTTCCCAGTTTTCGATATAGATATTTCTTAGGTTTGATGAGATATCAGATTGGTTTTTACTTCCACGGATTTTTTAAATAACTAATAGACTACAAACTCACCCCAAGGTGTTGCATATATCTACGAATACCAACATATCTCTTGATCTGATGGTATATCGAATTGTTTTTTACTTCTTCGGGCTTTCTACATAATCGCCTATAAGTTAAATTCGGGTTTTTTGGATATACAGCCGAGGGAATGTAAGAGGGTTGCATAGGTGTGATGAGATATAAAATTGGCTATTACTTCTACAGGCATTTCATGTAATAGCCTAAAAACCAATTCACCATTTTTCGAAATTCAAGGTGATGTGATGGAGTTGCTTATGTTTTCACAAATTTTGCAAAATCTCAACTGTGTGATGCGATATCAATATTGGTTTACATAATAATCACCTAAAAACCTATTTCGCAATTTTTCGAAATTCATACGTTTTCACCATTTAATTTTTTTTAACCGCTTCCCGAACTTCGACCCGAAAAATAATAAAGTTTTGACCAGACTGTAAGCAGATTTTTATACTCTAGATGAAATCATATAGAGTATTATAAGTTTAATCCAGCCCAAAAGTTTGTAACGCATAGAACCAAGCCTCGGACGAAAAAAAGTTATATTATATTTTTTGTTTATTTGTGGCCAAAAACCTCAAATCCGCTTGACGTCCGTCCGTCCGTCCGTCCGTCCGTCTGTCCGTTAGCACGATAACTCAAGAACGCCTTCACCTAGGATCTTGAAATTTTGAATCTGGATGTTTGGTTGAATTTGTAAGGCTAAGTTCGTTAACGGGCAAAATCGTCCTACTCCTTCGGGTAGCTGCCATACAAAATGTACTTAAAACACGTGTTTAAGAATATTGGTCAATAACTTCAGAAGGGTTTAAACTACGACTTTGAAATTTTGTATGTGTTATTTTTCCAATAGTTGGAGCTAAATATATATAGATGAAGAAAATCCTATTAGTCCTTCGTGTAGCTGCCATACAAATATCCTGTCAAAATGTATTCACTTAATTTACGAAACTCACTATAACTCAAGTAATCTTTTAGCTACGAATTCGGAATTTTGTACAAATTAGTTTTGAGTGAAAAGGAAGTTTGAGTTTACTAATCAGCGAAATCCTTTTACTCCTTCTTGTTGCTGCCATACAAAATGTCCTTAAAACACGTGTTTAAGAATATTGGTCGATAACTTCAGAATGGCTTAAGCTACGACTTTGAAATTTTGTATGTGTTATTTTTCCAATAGTTGGAGCTGAATGTATGATTATGAAGAAAATCCTATAAGTCCTTCGTGTAGCTGCCATACAAATATCCTGTCAAAACGTCTTCACTTAATTTATGGAACTCACTATAACTCAAGTAATCTTTTAGCTATGAACTCGGAATTTTATACAAATTAGTTTTGAGTGAAAACAAAGTTCGAGTTTACTAGTCAGCAAAATCCTTTTACTCCTTCTGGTAGCTGCCATACAAAATATCCTTAAGACACGTGTTCAACAATATTTTCCGATAACTTTTAAACGCTTCAAGCTACGAATTTGAAATTTTTTACACATTAATTTTTGAATGGTTCCAAAGAAAAGGATAAATATGTAAGAAATCGAGTGAGTCCTTCCTGCACCTCCCATGTGAAAGTCCTTCAAAAGCGAAATTTTTTTTCGATGACTTACCCAGATCAAGTTATGAAGTTAAGCACTGAATATTATCTTTTAGTTTTGAGTAGCAATCTAATGGCAGTCCTTAATAAAGGACAATATAAATCGGAGTTCAGTATTCATCTAGAGTATTATACGATTGGCTTGCAGCCGATCGTGACTGCAGTATGTTTTAATTAGCTATTAAGATAAGGACTACAAAAAATATATATTATTAAAAATTAATAGTTGAGGTGCTTATTAAATTCAAATTTTTCTTCGTACATCGCTGTATGATAGGAATGGTCTCAAAATGGCCACTAGGGATGGTCTCAAAATACCTTCCTAAAATTTCTAAAATGAATGAAAATATTTAGTTCGGTGCATAAACCTAGACCAATTCAAAGAACAGAACAGTCCCGATAAAACATGACCATGTTAGCACCTACAGCACCAAGTCCATGATATGCACCGTTCAAGTTCCCAACCGAAATCGAGATCAAATACGCTCGGAACGTTCATCTAAATCTCAAAATGATGTTCTGATCCCACAGGTTTTCTATTAATATATTCTCTAGTCGGAATGCCCACAAGGGTAGTTCCTATATACAGCACTAAAATATACACTTCATCCTTTCTCCAATGTCAACATCTAATGTATAATATCATCAACACGAAAAACATCCGAAGCTACGAGAATGAAAAAAACTAGTTGATCCGAAGAAATCTTTTTCCATAGATCCTAGCCAAAAGAATTCGAAATTCCATTCACAGCAACGCGAAACTATAAGCAATACTGCTGACTGGGCATTTGTCTTCTCTCGCCTGAACGTACGTATGTTAATTTTGACATCACACACGCACTCGGTTCGTTCCAACGAGAATATGGAGACATGAAACCGTATAAAAGAAAAATAAAAAATCACCTAGCAAAACATCCAGGTGAAATAAATTAAAAGAAAAGAAAAATTAAAATCACCAACAACACTGGCCCAAAGAGAGAGAGACTCGGAGACATTATTTATGGCCTGACTGCCTATCAAATGCAAATACAGGACCCTAGCTATAACTATAGGATTCAAGGAACCTAAACCCAACCAACTATCGTCAGACCACTCGACTAACAGACGGAACTGTCTTCTTTCTAACAGTCGACTTTACCTCTAAGTCTCTCTTTCTAAGATCCCAATGCATATTATAAAATGTGTCGCAACATTCTTATTTTGCACCTTTCCCGTTGAATCAGAACCGAAACGGAACCGCACAGTCCGACGACGAAGGTGAAAAAAGGCGCCGAACATCGAACAGATCAAGGTAAACGAATAATCCACACATCGCGCTAGTCTCACATGCACAAAACGCAAGCAGACTACCCAGTGACTAGTTCAGAGACTTAGCAAGAAACTGCACAATAAAAAACAACCTGAAAAATAACATACTGAAAGAAAAATAAAAACATATTTCTTTTTTTTTAAATAATAAACGACAAACTAAAATGCAAACAAACATAATTTGTTTATGCGCGATATATATCAGCTACACATCGCCCCCACATGTATCGTAGGTGTTGGCCGTGGTACAGTAGGAATCTACCGAAATGCTAAGACGACGCACCGTTCAGATTTTCTCTATATACAAAATGAAGGTGAACTATACGATCACTCCCCTAACTATAAGCTCGAAAGAATTCTTTTTTCCATAATATTTTTGTTGTTCTCGCGACTAATCTCAAAAAAAACATGACGCACTTTTCTTGAAAAGAAACGTCTTTTCATTTTTGCTTTTTTTTCGAAAACTGGAAAAAAAGAAGAACATGTCTCTTAGCTTGGCTACCTTCTCTTATACAGAAATGGTCGCGACATTATTGCAATAAAATTTGCATATTGTAATTAGTTGTCGCGTACCTTTTTAAACATTTCACACTTAAAATACTGTACGATTGTTGACGACCGCCGTTGTTTCGTTTCCATATTCTTTCGAATGCTGATGAAGAACACTTGCATGGTTTCGAGAGCAGCAGAATTGCAATTAGAATTGTTCAAAATGCTAATTTAACGTACCGACGAATCGATTTAAATGACCTAAATTAAAAATTTACATAAATTGCGAACAAAAATGCCGTGTAATAGCCACCCTTTATCTAATTGCGCTAAGAACACTTGTAAGAATAATTTTATGAGCGGATGACTCGATTCTGTACGACTGACACAATTTGGACTAAAGACATGTCCGCCAGAAGAAAGTTAAGAGAAGCCTATGATCGAATGGGAACAGGACAATTGACCTGCATCGATGACGGAAAAATAACAATCAATTGCAATAAGTTAATTTTATTTTAAGCGTAAAACTAAATTAAATTATCCGAATCCCATCCCAAATAAAAAAAAATATATAGTTTAATACTGGATTAGTAAAAAGCAGTTTAAACAGCTATCGAATCAACGCAATTAAGAAGAGCTTTTAAAGAGATGTGCCAACAGTTCGGGTTCGGTTAAATCCATTTTATATTTCTGTACAATATCCTGGACTTTAAATCGTCGCCTGACATGTGGCGGTTGATAACTGCAAAAACAATAGGATTCAATTAAATAATTACATCCAAAAAAAAAAGTTCTCGATTGCAACTTACGTATCGTTATCCAATCGTCTTCGCTTCGCCATATTATAAGCAGTCTGTCGCACCAAATTGCCAACAACTCGTCGACTTAGCACCATTCCATCAACCAATGGTGTTGCAAAACTCATCCGACCAACAGGACCTTGAAGTTTCACTCGCAACAGTCCCGATTGTAATGCATGCAAGAACACAACGTGACATTCACTGGATCGAGGGATATGTCCTGTGTACGATTCCTCGCCGGTTCTAGTGTAAACCAGGAGATCATCGATCGGAAAATTGATATGATCCTCGAAACTTTCCAACCAAACGAGAAGGATTTTAGCCGAAGATTGACCCAGAAGCGAGTGTTTAACTCCACCGGTAGTTCGTCGACGTGTTGGCGGAACTGGTTCCTTATTCTTTTCCAATTCAAGCGATAAGGTTCGCGGCTTCTGATTTAGCGTTACCTTGGTCGTTGTTGCAGTAACTGTTTGATTTGTTTGTTCGCTATGGCTACGCTCGTACCAAGTACCCGAGCCCGACTGTGCACTATCGCCCGACGAATGTGACGAATTCAGCGATAAGCAGCTTCCGTCGACACTTTCATCGCGACCGTTCCATTCGGTCGGAACAACAAATGCTATTTCCGATCCGACATCAGCCCAATACAAGACCTTTTGTTCTCCGTTGAATTTCATTTCATGCGAACGATTTTGTTGAGACGATTTCGAATTGGAGTTCTTCAATTGCCAACTGTTATTCAAAAATCCGGTCCAACCGGAATGTTCGTCGACATCAACAGGCCACCCGAGCGTTTGAAGCATACTCCAAAAATGCTGATCCAAAGTTCGAACGTTTTCATCGTTCGTATTATCGATGATGTCCTGATGACCGGACTGGCCAACCTTAACATAAAATACGTGGACGGTGTCGTGAGTTCTTGAGCTTAACTTATCGAGAATGTTCAAATCGTTCGAAAACGATGATTTCTTCGTGTCGAGAACTGTAAGCAATCGCGAACCAGACGATACTTCATTCTCATTCTGACCGTTCTTATCGTCCATCGATAAAAATCCGAAGTGCGATAGAAAGAGCCGAGCGGCCTGGAATTCATGACAAACTGGTGGCGGGATGGCTTCTTGTGCATGACTTAGACTATCAACCGAATTGTCCGTTTCGGCCCAAGCAATTTTTTCGTAAATTGTTTGATTTTCGAGCATTTGTGCCAATCGATTAATTGATTCGGCTCCATATTGTTCGCGAATTGTTTCCAGTGTTGGGATGGAATAGTCGGCCACACATGGTATGACTTTTTCTACACCGTCCGGGAAGAATTTCTGATCTAGTTCGAGACGTTGCGGTGTATCGTTCATTGGTACTGGACGTCCTGGATTCGGAGCATGATATTTCGTTCCAGACTTACTTCGAGGAAGATGTCGCAGCTGCATAGTCCAGGCATGACGACCAAATGGACCGCGAATTAGTACTGTAATGGATAATCGGAATAATTGATTTGTATTACTATTTAACGACTAAATAAAGATGGGTTAGACAACGAACGCCAATTAAGTTCAGCCCCAAAAAATATCCAATTTTCTTGCCTGCGGCGAAATCCAATATCGTGTTCCCGTTGCAATGTTATGAAACGAAAAAAAAAGAATAATCTTGCACTTGTATTCTGATTATTCTTTTCTCTTGAGCAATTGCAGTAATGGTGACCAGACTCAAGTGAAGGTGGAGGGATCTGATGGTAATAGTATTATCGTCGCCACTCTCTACTATAACAGAGAACATCCACACTCTGTTGGGTTCAGCATGGCGGAAAGGAAGAAAATCAACATCGTGGTGGGATGCGATGCTAACGCTCACCACACTCAATGGCGCAGCAGAGGTATCAACACTATGCCTAAGTTACTTTTTGAATATATTTGTTCTTCCAAGCTTATAATATGCAACACAGGTGATGGCCCTAATTTTGTCGTTAGAAACAGGAGTGAAATCTTGGAAATTACTCTAAGATCGAGCTACGACACTGAGTTTGAAGTCGGTAACTGGTCAGTTACAGGAATAGAATCCTTCTCCGATCATAGGATAATTATGTTTACGGTATCTTGTGACGTAGTGCGGAGTAATTCCTTTAGAAACTGACTGGCAGAATTAGGTAAGGATAGTCAGTAACAACTTTAGCCAGGTAACCACCAACTTAAGCAGTACGGAACTTCTAAACAGTGAGGTAGAAATTATTTCGGAAACCTTAATGTTCGCCCATAGATTGTCTTAACCGCTCTCTAATGGGTATGAGAAGGGTGGTCCTAAGTGGTGGTCTAAAAACCTCGAAATTCTGAGAGGAAAGACGAAGAGGCTTTCAAAAATGCTAAAAGAAGAGTAATTTGGACTGGGATGCATACAGACTCAGCAAAAAAAGAATTCAAGTCGTCGCTGAACTTTATCAAGCATAGTTTCTGCGTTAAGTTTCATTGCTATGGACCCCAGTGTACCTAGGCACTTGAGACGGATTGACGGAAGCTGGATGGAATCTAGTCAAGAAAGTCTGAATCTGTTGATAAGGTCGCACTTCCCGGGGTGCATCTCGGCCACATTTTTGCTTTCGGTAATAACAATGACATTTCTTTTTCAATTTCATCTCTTCTGGATCGTAACCGGGTCCTTGATGTTGTCGAAAAACCAAGACTTTTTGAGACGGTTTTCGATAAAAGCCTTATAGTATATTTTCAACGGCGTTAATAACAAACATTTTTTATCAAAAGCTTTTTTAGCTAATCACCCAACTCTCAAATACTGTTCGTAACTACTAGAAAGTCCGCAATATTGTAGGTTCATCCTATTTAGACCTCAACATGAACTTGAAATCGGTCAGGAAAAACAGAGCAGAGTTTAGTGCCCCAAAAAGTTCAAAATTAAATTGTTGTTAGCCAGAGACATAACTTCAAGTGTGCTTTCAAAGGCTCTGCCTCGATTTGTTATTAAATTTACTATACTTACATGTAACAGTAGGTTGAGGGTCCTGATCATTGCCCAACGGCTCTTCCAGCAAAGCTAAAATCGTCGAATTTTCGGTCACAAAATACTTAAACTTCTGTATCGCTTGTTCCGTTGTAATCGAATTTCCATTCTCCGAAGCCGGTGTCGAATTGCAATGTTTGATCAACGCAACTTCATCGAGCAGCGACGATATCGATTCCGGACCGCATTCGCTCGGAAAATAGCCAACCTGTTCCAAGATAATCGTCAAAAGATTCTCGGCTGCATCTCGAACACGCATCGAAGCCGGCTTAAGTTCTTTATCGTCCTTGAATTTTGGCATATCGCCAACCTTACCGACACTCTTCGATCCCGATATGCCCAACTCGACTACTTCTAGTACCGTCGCAAGACAATCTTTGTCCTGCAATAAGTACGGATGTTGCATAAGCCACGCCGACGTACACTGAAATGCCGCAACAATCGTACTATGCAGGTCCTTACTGTGAGCGGGTGGCGGTCGCGAACATTGATAACAAATATAATCGCAAATCCATTTAACAGCTCGCTTACATTCTAAAGCGTCTGTGGAAAGTATCGTTAGATTTCGAAGTTCAATTTTAACTAATAATTCTAGAAAATATATGACACAGTTTTGTTAGTAAGACAGAATTAATTTTACCGGTTAATTTCCGTGCTGCATTTCGTTGAAATTAAAGAAATTGTACGAAGTGAGCCAAGCCACCGCAATAGATTAGAAATTAGCATCGCTTACCTGAATCTCGAATATGTAATCGGGCGAGCCCGGAGAGCAGTTCCAATGCGGCTAACGATACGTTCAAATCAGCCTTCCAGGACGAAATCAATCGATGACAAACCAAATAGGTGGCACGTACAAACAACGCGTGTGCATTATCTAAAGCACAAATCAAAGAATATTATTAGCACAATTTTGTTTCGCTCAACCAAATCAAATTTTCTTCTCGTCAATTAATTGCGCTCTAACATTTGCAAACTAGGACTAAATGTAACACATGAAGACTAAACTAAAAAAAATCAACAAATAAACATTAACAATTTACCATAGATCGATGCAATTTCATAATCTTGTAACATATCGGCGGGCAAATCGTCGGATATCGTTAGACTGGGATAATCATGAGAGCTGCTCTCGCGGCCAAAACCACCAGCACCGCCAAGTGTTGCCGTACTTTGACCGCCCAAGCTCGAATTACTAGCACTGGCTATCGAACATGAAGCTGATCTTTCCGAACAAGCTGATGGGGGATGGTGATGATTATGATGATCATGAGACGTAGATAATGAGTATGGACAAAACGGCACATTATGTTTTGTGTTTCGATATTATGTTTAGAGGAAAGTGATGTGTTTTTTTTATGAAAAAGAAAATAAAAAGAAAAATAAACAAACAAATATTAAAACAAAACTAGAGAAAAACAAACAATTCAAAGAAAAATTGAAAATTGATCGGATTTTGTTGCGTGGTGATGGCTGCGAAAAACAGCGCCACCATAATCAGATCTTTGAAAAACTTAGAACTAAAAATCGAAGTACAAAAAGGCGACAAAGATAATAAGCAGGTTTAAGTGATCATAATCAAATTGTGTTTTCCTTTTCTCTATCTTTCATCTAATAAAATTCCATCTATACCTGAACTCAATAAATTTGTATCACTGGGTGGTGGTGAAGTGTGTAAGCTATTGCCACCCATATCGTTCTCTTCGAATACGACAGCATCCTGTACGGTAAACAACAATCCGCCGAGCAACATGTGTGTATTTTGTGCATCGCTTTCAACTTGTAATGCATTCATTAGAATATTTATAATTCGCGGTTTTAATTGTACGAACGTGATCATTCTAAAAATGAAGAGAACAATTAAAAGAACGCTTCATACAAACGTGATGATTCGAACAAACCTATCCGTCGGGCCATTATTCAAATCTCTAATCGGCAACGTTTGGAAATGCAACGGTAGCGCCAAAATCGATAGCAAAATATTAATCGCAGCTCGTCGTAGATCGGTTTTACTAAAAACAATTGATTGCGATTTAATTTTCAGATCTTTTTCGGGCAAAACAAGTTCAAGAGCTGCAATAAAACCGGGCAACAATACTTTTATCCCGTCCAAATCCAAACGAAATATATCGGGCGAATTGTACAAAATACTGGCCAATGTTTCATCGCATTCTCGCGATTCCGGTATTCGGAGACACTGTTGCAGTGCCATATAAAATCGCGCTAAATATACCGGAAGAATTTCCTCGCCGGTCTTCTTAGCACAGAATATACGACAGAGTGCTCCAATTGCTTCGGCTCGTCCCGACTCGTACTTATCGATTGTTAGACCGGACGGTAAATCGGAATTATCGGTTAAGGAGTTCGGTTGCGATAACGAAATGCTACCCTTACGATGCTCCATAATCATTGAGGACGGACGACGACTCGCTTCGGTTGCTTGTTCTGGAAATCAACAAAAAATGTAAAACAAATTCACCAACAATACGAAAACATAAAACTATCGATATTAACTACTTTTTGTGTTCTGTAGCCAAGCATCACCGCCAATGTGCGCAGCTTCGAACAACCATTCGCCAAATAAATGCAAAATGCTATTGCACTTCGGACGAGCTGTTGCTAAAGGTGGTCGCTGTTCGTGACCAATTGACGGAAGAGCTGGAAAGCGTGAAAAAAAAAACATTGTTAATTGTCTTTCGATGATAATGAAATTAATATGTAATGAAACTAACAAGTTAAACTACTGGATGATGGTGGTCCTGAATTTGGTGTTGATGCCGGATGAACGTTTGATGATCGTGAACTTGTTAGTCCAATTAATGATGCCTTACTAAGACCTGCATTTATCGTAACGGGAAAAATGGAAACTTGTTAGTATGAAATTTGAGAAGATAAACATTGAACTCTACGCCTAGTGAACGACTAAAAGTAACACATGCTAATCTATCAATTATTTTGTACTGATAATAAACACCACATGCCCTGCTAAATTAGTAGATTCTTATTGCACTACGATATAAATTTACTTCATGCATTGGTTAAATATCTTTGTAATTGTTAATAACAAAATCAAATAGAAACAAGAATAAATTGCAAATTTTTGTTAAATAGTCTTGTGATTCGAAATCAACTGTAACCGAAGTGAAAGCTAGTTGAGTGGAGTGGGAGTAATTGTGTTAATAATTTGATTTCATAGTCGTTTAGTAAGTCGTTACTTTGAGCTGTAGGAAAAAGTGCTGTTTAAGGTTTAATAATGTTAACGAAATAGTTTAAATCTAATTGTGAATTTTCATTTTTACTTATTTATAACCAGGTAAAGTCGATATAACAAACTGCAGGGGGTGGATTGCTTGCCTCGAGATGCACTAATTTTAGATTTACTGAATAACAACAAATATTAAAATATTTTAAAGTTATCACCAAGAAGAAAATCTCCAATATTATGGGCGCAACCTAACTATTTTTTTGGACAATGTTTGTGATGTTATTAAAGTCGGACAAAGTGATAAAAATAGGTCGCCCTTCCCTTAGGAGAAACTGATATAACGTCCCTGCTATCTATGGATTTACGTTTTAGGAAATGACCTCTTAACCTGAAAGGACTTAAAGCGGACTTATGTTCCTTATGCATACCGACATTCAAATTCATATCATTTGAATTTATAAGGTCGAAAATTAGCTTATGTTTAGTAGCTATCACACATTCTGTGAGCCAGAAAGGCCGCACGAAGCTTATTCAGTGTTGATCGGTTTGTGGGATCCAGGGTATCACGCAGTGTTGCCGATGGATCGTCCGTTGGTCCCAATTGGACCAGCTTTGACATTGGACATTCTACCAGAATATGTTTGACTGTGAGCTGTACTCTGCATGTTGAGCAATCTACTGGTTGTCCCTGTTCGATAAAGTGTAGTATAGCGAAAAGAGGTTTGCCTAGTCTTATTCTGAGGATAGATATGCATTGTGCCCTAGTCAGCTGGCTGTTGTATGGCAATCTTGAAGTGATTGCAATATTTGATCGTAGGAATGAATCACTACTATTCCAGGCTATTGTTTGGGGTTCGCGCCTCAAAGAAATGAACGGATTTTATATGAGAGTAGGTTCGGAGTTTCAACTACCAAAGGAAGGGCATGTGCCGCTTTGGCAGCTGTATCCGCAGCTTCATTACCCCTAATACCAACGTGGCCTGGCACCCATGCAAGGAGGGTGTTTTCGGTCGCATAGAGCATATTACGCAGAGTTTTGACTGCATGGCATTTATTCCAGATTGTCCGTCCATATCTTTGTTACATGATTATTGGTCTTAGCGATCGATAGGGCATAATAGATAGCCGCTATTTCTCCAAAGTAACTATCTGAACCTCGGGAAAGTAGGCCTTGGTGGTGAACTTCCAAGTGGGTTGAGAACAACCAACCACAGCGTATGTTGTAGACTCGTTCGCGTAGGAACCATCCGTAAACATATTGTATTTATGGTTTCTGTCATTGATGGAGGCGGGGTGTGCGGATTGGTATATCTGAGGCGGGGTTGAATTTTTAGGAAACCTGGCTAATCGTAAGTCGATGACCTTGGGAATTTTCCAGGGCTGTAGTTTGTGCAGATTTTTCGGAAAAAATGATTCAATACTACACTGTGCTGCCTGCCTCTTATTTTGGCATAGTACTCCTTTCGTTTCTCTTCGCGTCTGGGTCTACGGTGAAAATAACTTTCGCGCTCTCTAGACTTTCTAAACCTTCGGTCAGTTCTGCGGAAGAGAGAGATTATGGCCCTTTGCGGAAGAAAAATGAGCTATCAGAAGCAGTCTTCTCTCCCAATTCTTGGCGTTCCGGTTCAGATTCATCTTCGGTTGGAGGTTGCAGGAGTGTTACGGTTTTTCCAACTCCAAGTTCTTCTGCAGACATTTATCCGTCGTAACATTCCAAGCTCTACTAAATTATTTTCGTTTAATTCGGTGACTCTAAGTGTATGCGCTAAGGTAAGAATGAAGAACGGTACACCGTCCCAAAGCTGAGTAGACCAACCGTATTGGACTGGAAAAACTCAGCCAAAATCTTCACTGCTAACAAGGTTAAATGCTCTATACGCAGTTTTAAACCATTTA
This sequence comes from Beris morrisii, assembly GCA_951812415.1. Classification (NCBI taxonomy): domain Eukaryota; kingdom Metazoa; phylum Arthropoda; class Insecta; order Diptera; family Stratiomyidae; genus Beris; species Beris morrisii. The sequence continues at coordinate 27,748,653 of OX638311.1, forward strand.
AATCTCCTGGAGAAGACAGGATATTTCCCGATTTACTGCAAAGAGGAATGGACCATCTTTTACCAACACTATTATCCATATTTAGAGCAAACCACGCATAGGGTTACATACCCTTATCCTGGCGTAACGTTAAGGTGATATACATACCAAAAACAGGGCGCCGTCCGAGCAACAATCCTAAATCGTATCGTCCTTTCAGCTTAACGCCATTTCTCTTGAAAACTATGGAAAAGATCATTGATAGGCATGTCAGAGATGGGGCTTTGAGATCTCAACCCTTACACGCCAATCAATATGCATATCAACCAGGGAAGTCTACAACCCACGCCTTAAAAACCTAGTCACGAAAATTGAGAAATCGATTACGGATAGGGAAATAGCTGTGGGTTGCTTCTTAGATATCGAAGGGACTTTTGACAACTCTGCCTACGAAAGTATCTAAAGCGTGGTATTGATCCAAAAACCTGCAGTTGGATCAAGGCCATGCTAGAACGCAGAAAAATAACTTCGATACTAGCCGACTCAACAGTCAGTCACAGCTACGAAAGGCTGTCCACAGGTTGGGGTACTATCACCCATCCTCTAGTACTTAGTAGTGGACGACCTTCTTCAAGTCCTAATAAAATCCGGAGTCACGGTACAGGTTTACGCTGACGACCTTGCCATCCTTGTTAGAGGTAAATTTGAAAAGACGGTGACATATCTAGTTCAGAATACCCTAAAACGGGTAGCAACCTGGTGCACTAAAGCAGGATTGGGTGTCAACCCAAAGAAAAGCACAATTGTTGCATTCACCAAAAGGAGATGTAAGGACAAGTTATCTAAGCCTACTCTATTTGGAGAATCTATAGAGTATGCTAGTGAGGTAAAATTCCTGGGAATCATCCTGGATGAAAAGCTCACTTGGAATGCTCATTTGGACAAAGTTCTTGAAAGGGCCAGAATCTCTCTCTGGACCTGCAGGAGCCTTCTCGGCAAAAACTGGGGACTGAGTCCAAAACTAACCTACTGGATGTATACCGTCGTTGCTAGGCCCATTATAACTTACGCGGCATCCGTCTGGTGGAAGAAAACAAAGCAGAAAACTGCTCAGCTTAAGCTGACTAAATTACAAAGACTGGCATGCCTGGGTATTACTGGGGCGATGCGCACCACTCCCACAGCTGCCTTAGAGGTGCTTCTCAACCCAGCACCTCTACACTTAGAAATACAGAAAAAAGCTAGGTTCATCACATACAAACTTTTGAGCTCGGACGAGTCAGAGCGCAAAACAGCTTGCCCAACTCTTTCCGCGGAACTCAACAAGGACCCGACCCTCTTTCTGATTCAATGGTACCGAAATTTAATTTCACAAGGGAGGATTGGGCCACAAACAAACCCACTCCAAAACCAGGATCCATAATCTGGTACACAGACGGATCTAGAACAGATCAAGGTGTAGGAGCAGGAGTTTATGGAGTGCGCCCAAATCTCAAATTCTACTGTAGCATGCACATAACATCCACCGTTTTTCAGGCGGAGACTCATGCTATTGAACTATGCATTAGAGAAAATATCAGATGGGGCTACAAAAACCAACAAATATATATTCTCTCGGACAGCAAGGCAGCAATAATGGCACTTCAGTCCATTCAAATCTACTCCAAGCTTGTTGGTAATTGCCCCAATGCCTGATTGAACTCGAAAATAAGAACAGAGTCAACCTCATTTGAATTCCGGGACACATCGGCTATGAAGGTAATGAAATGGCCGACTTAATGGTTAGGAAAGGTTCAGAAGCTGACTTCATGGAACCATATCCATTCTGTTGAATACCATTAAGCTCAGCCAGAATGAACATCCGAATGTGGCAAAAATCGCAAAGTGCCATTCACTGGGACTTGGCACCGGGCAACAGGCACTCAAAGCTTTTTATGCCAAAGCATTCGGAAAAAAAAGAACATCTGATTATCTAAAATTAAGCAGATATCAGACCCGAACCCTAGTGGGAGCTCTGACTGGGTGACATGAGGGAGCATCTCAATAGGATTGGTCTCTCTGAGACTAAAATTCGGTCATTGCAGAATATGCAATGACGAAGACGAAACACCAGAGCATATCCTCTATGAATGTGTGGGTTTAGCTCACAAAAGCCTTCGTCACTTCGGCCAGAGTTTCATGGACCCATCGGAATTCCTGACCATGCCTCTTCGCAAAATACTAAGCTTCATTGAAAGTGCAGGGATTGAAGAGGGGACGGGGACGTCACAATAGGCCCAACTGTGGCTGCAGTGACAGAGGTTAATCATACCAACCCCTATTTCTAATCTATCTATCTAAGGTAAGAATTTCAGATCGAATGCCGGGCAAGTCCAATGACTCTTCTCCGTCATTAACACATACAGGTCAGAGTTTTTTCCATGTTGCGTTCATGTTGGATATTTTCACTTCATTCCACGACTCATTAATATTCTTGATCGCTTTCAAAATGTTAAAATCATCAATTCCTTGATTTGTCTATCCCACAAGTTGGACTGAACATTCTCCGCTTGAAGGAAGCCTTAAAGAAACTGTGTACTACAGAACAAATAAATGCATATGGCTTGGTATTTTGCACACACCAAGCGACCGAGGAAACAAATATTCGTCCGTTCTCAGGTAGTGTTTTCTATGAGACGTTATGCGTTCAACTTCGACAAAATGTTCCTGAATTATATAAAAAAACTTGTGAGAACATCAGCCGACGATTTTGATCTTTTGCTTGAAAGAATCGTACAAATAATGCAAAAGCAAAACACAATCATGCGTGAATCAATAGCTGCCAGAAAACGACTTGCGATAAGGCTTTGATTTTTTGTGAGTGGGGAGACTGGTTGTGTCGATGCAGGCACCCTAAACAATTAATTTTCCAAATAGATACCTGGTAAATTCTCAAGGGTGCCTGCATCGACACAACCAGTGTTACATTTTGATTTTGACCACGTTCCCAACTATGACCCAAAAACGAAATTGATATTTAACGGTGGGCATTTCTGTCCAACCCTGACTTTAGTCGCTTCCCGGCTTTTGCCCCGAAAAATAATAAAGTTGCGCCCCGCCTGTTGGCAGATTTATTCATCGGAACGGTTGTTTGGTTCTCTCCGTAGCATGGGCATGCCAAGAATTAAAATTTTGATTTTACCATGAGTCAATGGGCTGAGTCCTAAATCTCAACTAGTATAGGCTGGCTAGCAGCCCATGGTTTGTCTTGAGTACCAATTTTAATTTTGAATTTGGCTTCGTACGCGTTTTTGACAAGATCTGTTATATTTTGTCGTTATTTGACCAGCGTATGCTTGCCGCAGATGAACCAAAATAAATCGTTTCTACTATTGCAGCTTTTTGAATACATTTTAAGACAATTAAATCTTTCAAATTTTTTCTTGAGTACAAAGACTTGTAGAATAGTCTTACGAAGAACAATGTAAAAGTCGATCTTTGATCAACGATTGAATTTTTGGGGATCGAAGTTGGTAGGGTTGCCTAAACTCTCGCGTTGATGGGAGCGATGGTGTTTTGGGAAGTTTGATAATGATGAGGCTGCAGAGATGGAAAGAAGAAAAGACAAGGGTGCAAAGTCGGTGGGCGGCCGTATCGTGCTTGAAGGCATCTGCTCAAGTGATGGCAGCGTTAAGTCAGTTTCGTTTAAGACCTCCGACAGAAAGAAAAATTAAAAAAAACACCCGATTTGATTGAAGAACGTATAACTTGAAACGAAGCACATCGAAATCGAACAGCAAACTCAGCCACTCGTCTCGCAATACACTGTTCAAAACTAATAGCATGCAAAACTATCATAAAAAATACACACAACATTCAAATTTACTATAATACAAAAACGAGTTGAAAAGTTCAAAAATATTCACACCCTTTTGCTGTGAAGTCGACGGTGCAACACTAAAGCTTTTCGCTAAGCGTCGTTGCAACGGTGGCGTCGGCGAATGCAGGACATACTCAGCCGCACTGTTGATCACTGATGTTAGCGGCGGCCCACTAACCGATGCCAAACTTCCGGCAAAACCCTGCGTATTCGCATTCGAACCGATCAGACCGCTCATAACGCTGCCCATTACGCTGCTTCCGCTTCCACTACTACCCGCAACACCACCAACACCAAAATTATCTCTAAAATTGCTACCACTAGATGCTACCGTACTATTAAATGTTGCGTTCGATGCTGTTGTGTCGGCATGACCGGCACGCAATTCAAAATTCTGTGCACCACCCTCCTCGCCGTGTTGTTGTGCTTGGTAAATGCCTTGCGTACGAATTCATTAGTTAAAAGGAAGAAGAAAAAAACTCAAGCTAAAGATTCAGGAACGGTCTGACTACCGGAGCTAGAGAAAAATTACAAGGATGTCTAGTGGGATTGGGCGATGCGAAGGATGGCCGTTTTCTTAGGATACAGACTTACCCAAGAATGCGTCCACTTGACTCGAAATTCCCTTGATAGCTTTGAGGAAGATCTGCGGAAGCATTAGGAGGCAAGGATGCTGGTAGGCATCGACACCGTCCTCACGGGTCAGAGCCCATTGTACAAAGTGCGGCGTCTTGCTAATCAGTTGAGGTGAACAGAGTGCAATTGGCGTGCCAATTGTTCGCAGGAACCTGTACCAGGTCTGAGCAATACAATCGTTGGTCATTCCGTTCGGGATCAGCTGGGCGTCCTCTTCCACTGGAATTTTGTGATTTTCGTTAGTAAGCTTGAAGGAAGAGAGCGAAAAATGTATACGTACTGATCTTAAGTTCGGGAAAAGCCGATCCATAGGTGAACTCGAGAAGACGAGCAGTGAGCGCCAAATTGACTCGATTCCACTGTTCGACCAACGCAATCCGATGACGCCACATCGTGCACGACTCCTGAAGCGTTTTCCAAAGCGACGGCGATGGGAAGCAACGAACACAAGCCAACAACCAGACCTCGAACAGGACGCTGAGTACTCGCTCGCATAGCTGATCGCCAACGTCGTCTTTCACAGTTGGTGGCGCCAACAGGACCTCGTTGATTGCCAGCAGAAACAACAGCAGCGATTCCCACGTTTCACGGTTTATTATCAGCGAAATTTGTGCGGTTTGTTGTAACGTGCGGAGCACACGGTGGCAGAGCACCGCCTGGCGATTTATAATGTCGGGACCTGCAAAATTTAACTGAATTTAGCGAAAATCTTAAAAGCAGCAACCGGTCTTCGAAAAAATTCCCTCTCACCGAGTTCCTCGTGGTACAAAAATGACAAGACTTGCGGAAAAATCATGTGAAAAACACCTTAAAGCTAGAAAAGCTCGAAAAAATACTCACTTTCGCCCTGTCGCGGCACGAACAAATTATGAAAGTGGCTGATCATTCGCCGCGCGTACAAATTCGGGTCCTCGCAGATCGGCTTCGGTACGCTAATTCGCGGCGTCGGATGCAAGGCCGTCATCCACTCGCAGTAAACGTTCACGCAGTCCTTGATAGTCTCGTGCTCCTGAAGCGGTAGCGACAGTCCAAAGCAAATGACGTCCATGCACCAAACAACCTGGCCACAATATAGAGGAAACATTTATTTATTCGTTTCGGTCGAACTGCACAAAACTACCTCTTCGTCCTTGATCAGGTGACTCGGCTCGGCATTCTGCGTGATTCCCAAATTCGTGGCCAACTGCCTGACCACCGAGACGGCCACTTCGCGGCCAGCCGACGCGGGAAATTTGTTTAAAACACTCTGGGATTGAGCGCCGCAACTGTTGGCCGCAATCGTTTGCGACAGCGATACCCATTCCGAGTACATTTCGGAAAATACAATTCGAAACGAGGTGACAAGAGGAATAATTAAAAATCGCCTGGCATTGCTACGTTGCAAGGTGTTGGTCGCGACGATTGGGGCAAACTTCTTTCACGTTATTCACGGCGGTCGTAGACTCGGAACTCTTTGTAGTATCGTGGCGGGTTCATCAATTGGTCGGCTTGCACAAAAATAATGTGATAAAATCACCTTTTTAATTGTTAAAAACTGAAAAACTTTGCTCGCGACGAGCGATCAAGAAAAATTCTGACACATAAACAAACTCGAGGTGTCAACATTTCGCACAGGTGAAAATTACACGGTGATTCTCAAACTGGGTGGGAAATGTTGCTAGCGAGAAATGTTGCTAGTAAGAAATGATGCTGGAGGCAGGAAATTGGTTTGATATTTTGAAGGAAAAAAAAGCGGGATGGAGAATTTCGCTGGATTGGACGCTGAAAACGGACGCGAAAAACGGCCACTTGATTGAATTTGAATGACTATGTAACATACTTTTTACGGAGACAGCTAGAAGCCTCTGAAAAAATCTAATTTAAACACAATTTGTCCTCTGAATCGAAAAAATTGTGCTTCAAAGGACCCTACCTTATCTTGGAAAAATCGAAGCCAATATTTTTTACTACTAGAAGGACATCACTGGAACAGGTTCCTCTTAAGACTATTTTAAATTCCGATTAATAACGTTTCGTATGATTTTGTTGGTCCACCTTGTTGTGCTTATGCTGTTATGACACTGGCTATTTCCTCGCTAGTTTCAAGTGCAATAAAAGTCAATCGTGCGACAAGGCGACCAATATAGAGAGAAAGAGATTACCGCTAAAAAATACCCTTGCTGATGCTACCGGCATCTAGTAGACGAAATTAACAACTGATTTGTTATAAAAAATACTGATCTTAGCGCGTTTCATAACATAACATGACACTTTCCATAATTTATACATAACGAACTGTCAAAAACAAGTCGGTAGCGGCTGGAAAATCTAGCCGCCAGCGGATTTTTCTTAGATTAACTGCTAGAATGTTGCGAAACACTGCTCGAATGCGCTTTGTTGCCGCTTTTTTTTTGACAGTTATGGATTGTTTTTTGACAGTTACCCATAGTTTGCTGTTCGGACTGTCTCTCTCACACCAATGTCTAAATTGTATGTTAAAGTCTCTATCCCTCTCCATTTGGATTGTCTAGCCGCTTTAAAGCCGCAAAAATAGCCAGTGTCATAAGAGCATTACAACCATGTCAGCATTCCTATTCCGCGCAAAACAATTGGATTTACTCTCATTTTCCGGTTACCGGTAGGTCAGCTTGCAATTTGTAAACAAACGCGACGATCGGGAAGCATAAACGTAACCAAACGTGCAGCTTAAAAATTCAAACAAACGAAATATAATAGTTCGTTTTGACCTATTGGGAAAGATATCCCAAATTTTAATTCCCAGGGTAAGTCGGCGGAACTAATTTTTGTTGTACATGCCTAGGGTTTACGGTCTGATTTTTCAACTAGCGTTTCCACCCCCGCCTAAGCAAGCCCGGACTCCAGCAACCGCGTCGCTCCAGCTCGAACTTCAGCCACCGATTCGGACGTAGGTGGAATTAGCACACTTTTTCAAGTCAAAATATTCACTCCAAGGCCTACGTTCACAACACGTTTGTGACCTTCTGGAAATGCCGTTGAAGTTCTACATGAAGCCCTAAGAATAGCAAAAATTGTGGAGTTCTGTTCGAGGTCTTAGAGCCGGCTCGCTTTACGGAAGCGGAATTGCAACTCTGGCTAATGCCAAAAAGACGATTTTTGTATAAAGAAGTATAAGGGCACTATACTGAACTGAATATCAAATTTTTGAGGGTGCGGTAAAGCATGGAAGTGAGGGAGATACGAATTTTTCTAAAAAATTACTTTTTATATCTCAAGAACTGTTTAAAATATAATCTTGGAATTTATGGGGCGAACGGCGGAGATGAGGGCGGGGTAAAGTGAAAAGAGTTAAAGAACGATTTTTACATCTCGAGAACTGCTAATAATGGATAGCTAAAACTTGGTATTTACGTAGAGACCCCAGCTATACGTAAATTCCAAGGCAGGTTCTAAAAATATAATTTTTAATGGCGGTTGTATGTAGACGACGGCGGGAGGGGTAGTGTTTTTCCTGTTGAGGAACAGATTATGCTTTAAACTTGTTGGGTGTAGGTAGGTAGGTACGCGTGGCTGCCCGTGAGAACACGGACACACTTAGACCTAACAAAAAGGTCCGTTGTGTTGTGTTACCACAGGATCCGGTCCTACTCGTCAAACCATTTAGAGCTTGTAATGAAGCGTTGGATTCACGCGACCTCCATTGCAGCAAGGTCACTAAGACAGTTGAAGAAGTAAGATCCTAGATGAGCTCTCCTTCTAGCGGATAGAGCTGGACAGGTACAGAGAAGGTGAAGGACTGTCTCCTCTTCGTCCAGGCAGCTTCTACAGAAGTCGTTTGAGAAGAGGCCGAGTCTTTTAGCATGTCAGCCTGTAAGACAGTGTCCGGTCAGGATATCGACTGTGGTGCTGATACTCGCCCTTTTGAGCAAAGTGAGCCTTTTAGAGCGTTTTTGATCCAGCTTCGGCCAGATCTGGCTCGCAATGTGACATGTAACACCGTCTGCCCATCTTGAGTTGGTTTTCTCAATTGAGTCCAATCCCAGTGAGTGTAGATTGACTGGAAAAATAATTTTGTTAAAAAAAATGCTATAAATCCATTGGCATCAGCAGGTGAAGTAAAAAAAATGGTTACATATTTACAAGAACTTCTCCTAGGTCTTCTTAAGTTCTTCGAATTAATTTTCTTTCTTTTCTTCAGATAAATTTTAAAAACTGTTTTCAGGATTTTATTTTTTAAATCAACCTCTAAGTAGGTGTAAACGGGTTGCATACTTTTGCACAAATTCTGAACATCTAGGGTCTATCAAAACAAAGACCTATAGAACTCGGGTCCATGTTGGCACAACTTCTGTTTTTTGCTCAAAATTTTGATTTTGTATTGTTTCTGCGGTGGTGGATTCTTTTCAATTGTCCTTTTTTGGGCTAAAACCACCAGAACTATTTACAAAAAGTATCAGGAACTGTAGAACTATGCTCCATCTGCTTAGAACTGTTTTTTTGTTGTATGCTGAGAAAGGAGAAAAATTTGGGCTTGAAAGTTAGCATATCGTTTTTTAATTGTCCTTTTTTGGGCTGCAACGAACGGAACTATCGCTTAAAAGTATCGGGACCTATTGAACTATATTTTTGCTTTTATTGCTCATATCTTCGATTATTTTATTTGCTTTTGTTGTGAGTTTACAGATGATCACAACAATTGTCCTTTTTTGGCAATAACTAACAGAACTATGCTCAAAAATGATTAGTAACAGAAGAACTATTCTGCATCTGACCAGAACTCCTCGTTATTGTTAATATTTTTGTTATTTTGTAGGTCTTTCTGCTGTGGTGCGTTGGCCTATATTTTTTTTAAATCGTCCTTTCTTAGGTCAATTGAAATATCGCTGAAAAGTATTAGGAACTCCGTAATTATTGTTCCTGCGTTGAGAACTCGCTTTAATTTTTGATTTGGCGGAAATTGATGTATTACGGGAATAAGCCAGAGCAATTGTTAGAAAGTATCAGGAACTGTAGAACTCATGTGCATGCGAGAAGACCTTCCTTTTTTTGTGATATGCTGGGACTTGATATACTAAGTCCACCACACCACATTGATTCCTCTGGTGTGGCGACTAGTCAGATACACTACAATTTCATCTTAAAACAGACATCTTACGATGTCTTTCAAATAAAGACTGATTCTCTTTAATATCGGCTGGTAGCGGTAGAAAATGATCAGGAACTATGTTTTGATCAGCGTCGATAGCGAAATTTTCTATAAATTTCTCACGTCTTCTGTTTTTATAAGAGATTTTTATTTTTTTCCCGGAGGCCCTGAATCCGCTGGAGCCCCAATTATGTGCTTAATCTGCTTATGGGTCAATCCAAGCCTGGTCACAAACTTAAGCCGGATTAAATTTCATCAAGAGTAGGTACAGGTATGAAATATTTGCCTGTTATATAGTCTACTGGTCGCTGTGTCTTGCTCAAAGCAGTTACGCTATCAGCAATTTAGTTTTAAGTATTTCAGATATAAGAAACAATAGGCTAGTTCATATGTCGGCACAAGATAAGAGTTTCTCTCACAAATCACGTGATACATTTCAATTCATTTTCGAGATTAGATTGTCGGTTGGGTCAAGCATCGCATGTTTTCTTGCGACTACTTCACAATGAATTTGCTATAAGTAGAAAATTCCAGGTCTAATTGCATCAAAAAATTTCGGTGCTCATTTGAGTAATTGTTGTAATTGGGACGTTGATGTTTATTATGCGATTATTTTTTTGATAATGTCGGATGGTTTTATCTAGTCGTGTCTCGTTGCTATTGAATTACGACTGGCCTTATCACGTCTTGAGTTGTTTGAACAACGCAATTCGGTAGTTCGAAGACAAATAATATGTTTTGAGACTTACATAGATACGAGCCTAGTGATACACGTGCTATAGTTCACCATTCGCAATCCTTTCATCTCTTCAGTCCTTTTTTTCTTGCAAAAGGGGCCCAAATCTTGAATCCATCGAATAAAGTTCAAAAGCAAAATTAATTTCGATTTTGGATTGGTTCATTTGTAAGAAGTTCCAATCAGAGGCGAGTCAGAAATCTTTACGACTTCCGATATCGGAATTTGAATCATAACAGACCCCTGCTCTGATTGTGACCTAATTTACGACACAAGGATTTAATAGAATCGTTTTAAAGCACGAGGAAATCGATCGGCGTAAGTAGGTGACGCTGGCTTCATTACAAGCTCCTGCTGGGCTTGAACCCCGGAACGAATAACGATGATGTGAACTAAGAAACATTTTTTTAACTCTTCCTGGGAGCTTCTCATCATCATCAATGGCGCGACATCCACTGGCCTCCTGAAGTCGTCGCCTCCAACCATCTCGATCCAAAGACCGCGTCCTCCAGCTGCTAATTTTTAAGATGGCCTTGCTATCTTCGTCAACTGAGTCTTCCCATCGCTTGCATGGTTTGCCTACTGGCCTGTTACCACTCGCTTTGCCTTTAAGAGCACGTTAGGCGATTCTTCTGTCTTCCATCCGCTCTACATGGCCAGCCCAATGCAGTTTACGTAGTTTGATGAACGTTGAAGCTTCTGGCTCCTTGAAGAGTTGATACAGCTCATGGTTGTATCTTATTCGCCAGTCCGTTCCTTTCTTTACAGGTCCCAAAATTCTTCGGAGGACCTTTCTTTCGAATACGTTAATTGCTTTTTCGGAAGTTCGCGTTAATGTCCACGTTTCGCTGCCATAACAGAGCACAGGTCGTATAATAGTTTTGTATATTCGCAGCTTATTGTTCCTGTGCACTTTCTTGGATATCATTATTGGAAATCCCGAATAATACGTTTTATTTGCTAGCATGATCCGTCGTTTGATTTCGTCCGTTTCGTTGCCGTCTTTTTCTGGATTAGCCCCAAGATATATGAAGTTGTCCACACTCTCCAAATTATACTCCGCAATTGTTGTATTCTGTCTGATTGGCGTTCTCTCTCTTCTTTGCGTCACTATTTTTGTTTTACTTTCGTTTATGCTGTTATGACACTGGCTATTTCCTCGCTAGTTTCAAGTGCAATAAAAGTCAATCGTGCGACAAGGCGAGCAATACAGAGAGAAAGAGATTACCGCTAAAAAATACCCTTGCTGATGCTACCGGCATCTAGTAGACGAAATTAACAACTGATTTGTTATAAAAAATACTGATCTTAGCGCGTTTCATAACATAACATGACACTTTCCACAATTTACGAACTGTCAAAAACAAGTCGGTAGCGGCTGGAAAATCTAGCCGCCAGCGGATTTTTCTTGGATTAACTGCTAGAATGTTGCGAAACACTGCTCGAATGCGCTTTGTTGCCGCTTTTTTTTTGACAGTTATGGATTGTTTTTTGACAGTTACCCATAGTTTGCTGTTCGGACTGTCTCTCTCACACCAATGTCTAAATTGTATGTTAAAGTCTCTATCCCTCTCCATTTGGATTGTCTAGCCGCTTTAAAGCCACAAAAATAGCCAGTGTCATAACAGCATTATGCGTAACTCGACTTCTTTTGCGGCGGAGTTAAGAATGACAAATACCTCCTTAACACTAGGGAAGGATCTTGCGAGGATGTTTATATCGTCAGCGTACGCTACTAGTTGGGTGGACTTGAATAGTAGTGTCCCATTGGTGTCGATTGGGGTTTTTCGGATGACATACTCTAGTGTCAGGTTGAAAAGAATGGGGGCTAGACCATCTCCCTGTTTTAAACCACATTCCGTTCGAAAGCTGGTTGTGGAATCGGTTTGTATTCTTACTTGGGATTCAGTGTTCGTCATTGTGATTCTTGTTAGTCGGACTAGTTTTGGTGGAATTCCAAAATCAAGCATGATTTGGTACAGTACCCGTCGTACATGTCGAAACTGTCATATGCTTGTTTAAAATCTACGAAGATTTGGTGCACATCTGTGTTATATTCCCAGCATTTCTCAAGCACCTGTTTCACCGAGAATATCTGGTCTGTTGTAGATCGTCCGGTTCTGAATCCACCTTGGTATTCGCCAATTGTTTCGTTAGTATAGGGCTGAAGACGACGTTCAATTATTTTTGTCAGTATTTTGTAGGACGTACACAACAATGATTTTTGATAATGTAATTCTCACAGCAGAGTTTATCTCCTTTCTTGTAAATTGGACATATGGTGCTTTTTTGCCAATCGTCGGGTATACTTTCCTCTGTCCAAATTTTGCATATCATTTTATTTATTTATTTAGTCAACGGAATGAATCCTTACAATAATAATATATATAATAAGTAACGAATTAAATAATATCATTACAAAAAGAAAAACAAAGAATAAAAATTTGAACAACTAATGAAGCTATGTGACTTGGAAGAGTGACTTCAATTGCACGAGATTAATATTAAATAAATCAATGCAATGACTGTACTTATTGCCGGTTCTCATCAGTCTTGACAGTGGACTATTTTGACCATACAATGTTTGGTGCACTAGCTGAGAGAATGGAGATTGACACCGAGTTAGAACATTGGAAACACGAAAATTAATAAACTCAAGAAGACACGGACAATCCACTATATAATTTATAATCTTAAAAAGAAACATTAGTTCGGATTGCTCTCGTCGATCGCTAAAAGATGTAATTGAACCATAAGGGAATTGTAATTTATCAACTCAATTGGAATCTGTAACTTATAGGCGACAAGTCTCAAAAACTTATGCTGTATTGTCTCGATTCGATTGATGTGAATCTGGTAATAAGGATTCCACACTGGAGAACAATATTCAAGAATGGGTCTAACCAAGCTGCAATATAAACATTTAAGCGTATATATGTTATTAAAGTCCCTTGTATTGCGAGTAATAAAACCGAGCATTCTTCTTGCAGCGTTACAAATACTAGTGACATGAGGGACGAATGTAAGTGAAGAGTCTAGGAAAACCCCAAGGTATTTTATAACACCAACTTCAGCTAACGGAGTGCCATTAATTTTGTAGCTAACTGCAAATGAAGATAGGTTTTTTTATTTTATAAATTATAAATTTACATTTATCAATATTAAGATATAGAAGATTTCTGTCACACCAGAACAAGAGTTCATGCAAGCTACCCTGTAGCATGAAACAATCCTCAAAAGTTTTTACTACTTTGTATAATTTTAAATCATCAGCAAATAAAAGAAAGTTCACTCCTTTAAAAATCATACCAATATCGTTAATAACAGGAAAAGAAGAGGACCAAGGTGTGACCCCTGCGGTACACCTGATGTTATTGTAAAAGATTCCGAAGTTGATGTCTTTATTTTAACACAGCTTGTGAGTTGAAAGAGATAGCTGGTCATCCAGTGAAAAAGATTACCAGTGAAACCCATAGTGTAGAGTTTTTGTAGAAGTAGGACATAGTTAACTCTGTCAAATGCTTTGGCGAAGTCAGTATAGATGGAATGAACCTGCGCTTTACCTTCGATCGCAGAGGTTATGTGGTCCGTGTAGACGGTCAAATTGCTAAGAGTGGACTTAGACTTTTGAAAACCATGCTGACAAGGAGAAATCAAATGAGCGCACAATGGAGTAATTTTCTGTGTAAGAATCTTAGCAACTGTTGATTGAATTGAGATTGGCCTGTAGTTAGCTACATCGGCTTTATTACCAGACTTAAAAATTGTAACGATGAAACTTGATTTCCATGCCTCAGGGAATACGCCTGAGCTTAGTGAACGATTAAACAAGGCACACAGAGTTGAAGCTAATACCGCCGAATACTTGTTAAGAAATAGAGGTCTAATATTGTCAGGCCCTGGGCCTTTAGATACATCTAAGCTATTTGGTCGATATAATACTTCGGGCAAATCAATATTACCTATTACTATAGGAGAATTATAGTTATTATGACAGAAATTTGAATTAACAGAAATAGTGCTATCAGTATATACGCCAGAAAAGTGTTTAGCAAAGAGCTCAGCAATACCTACAGAATCACTAGCGGAAACATCATCCAGATACATGCAATTAGGTAATTTATTATCTGACTTCAACGAATTTATGTAATTCCAGAAGGATTTCAAATTGTGTGGAATTTGATTTTCAATACCAGCTTTTGTGTAGTATTTCCGCGACACAATTTCCACCGTTCTTCAGAAGTTCAACTGGTATTTCGTCAATTTCCGGCGCTTTGTTGAGTTTCTGGCCACATAGGGCTGCTTTGATTTCCTCTAGTGTGGGTAGTGTCGATGATAGTTCTTCTTCGTCAGTTGAAACCTCAATTGAGATGTTATCGGTCGTAATCGGTGTTAATGGAGTGGGATTGAGAAGATGCTCGAAGTAGAAAGCCCATCTCCTTTTAATTTCTTGTGTATCGCTGATAATGTTGCCCTCTACGTCTTTGCAGAGACTGGTTTTGGGCTTATATCCCTTTTTTGGGGTCTTTTACTATTGCGTATGCGTCCCGCGTTTTATTTTGTTTCATATTGTCGTCCACTTTTTGTATTTTGTCATTATGGTACTTCCTTTGCTTTCGTCTGCAGGTCTTTTTTGCAAATCGCCTAAGCTCGCCATATCTATCTTTTTTGGCTCGTTTTGGTCATCATTATCAATGGTGCGACAGCCCAAGTCGGGCCCTGGCCTCCTGAGTTTATTTTTTGTTTGCGGGGTCGTTGCCGTTTAGTCAATCCTTTCCGAAGCTGTTCTTCAGGTTTCTGGACAGTGGTCCTTTTTCCGGTGATGCGTAGTCGGCGCTCGTCCAACCCTCGGCTCGGAGGGCCAGTCCTACTTATTTATTACACGCCGGTAGAAAAAGGGGTGGGAGTTTTCAGCTAACTATGACGCTGCGAGTCCAACTATGTTATACTTTTTGCCTACTTCCTGAGACACACAGGTGTTACTGGTGTTGAGTGCTGCAATATCACTAAGATATTACAGCTGGTATTTGTTTAAATCCTGAAATTTGGTTTCGGCCTTCGTGAGAAGTCCACAGTTGAAACCGAATAAAAAGGTAATCGCCACCAAAAGAGGAGGTACATTTACCCAGAGTTTTTGTAATAAAGCTGAAAAGAAAATATTGATTAACTAAGAGTTTGTTTACCTGAAAGAAAAATAAAAACTAAATGTTTGTTTCTTGAAAAAATATACTTGATTGTAAAGACTTGGACAGAGTTTCCTCGAAGGCTAAATAAAATACTGGACTGGACAAATAATATTAACAATCAAAACCTTAAATACTAAATTATCGCTAACTAATAATTATTCGAATTGGGCCAGTCGTTCAACCCATTGCAAAGTTCATTTAGTTGGAATTTGCCAATCAAGAGAATCGGCAATTTTGGTGACCCACAAATGGTGCAACCTCGCAAAAGTGCGAGCGCCCATTTGTGAGTCGCGACAATTTTAAAATCATTGCACTTTGATCGCGAGAAAATATAAACACAAACAAAGTAACAACTCGACCATTTCCAGTACCTGTGGCACACGGCATGTTACGACACAGCACTAGAGGTGGATCCGATAGAATTCCCACGCTGTGACGTCACAACACCGTAGTACAGGCCGAGCACTGTAACTTGATCAGTTTATGACCTAGTTGTTGTCTTGTTATTATTGCATGTAAACTGAGAAACGTTAGGTGAAGAACGACTGGTCTGAATTACAGTAGTGACCGTCGAGAGGAAATGCAAACTTTGGATGCTGCCGTTTTGCTGGGCACAACACTGGCCATTCAGGTTAACTCCATGTTCCCTCCTCCTTTCTCAACCGGGCTTGGGACCGGCTATGGCGGAGTGTTCGTCGTTCAGTAAAAATTTTGTAAGCCTCGTTTTTTGTATCTATTGCATCGCGACATTCTTGGTCGAACCAGTCATTATTTTTTCGCCTAATAACTCTTCTGCCGAGGATTTAATGCCATTTCTCTTGGGAGCTTCTACTTGATCTAAAAGAAAATAGTGTATATCTTTGCGAATAAAAAATACCGTGTGTAAGATTTATCCGATCATTTTCCAATGATTTTTTTTTTAATAATTCTCATTAATTCAAACGTTTTTTTTTCTTGTTTTACACACATTTAATACAATAGTTTATCGCTAGAACATTTCCTAGAACTAGAGAGTGGGCGAAGGGAACGGGGTTGGGGATCGATGAAGAGATTAACTAACAAAATATAAAAAACAACTTCATAATAAAAAAAAAGAAGAAAAACAATTAAATGTATTCCAGCTAATTCAACAAAACTTACGCTTGTTTGTTTACTGCTCGTGTTCTAGTCTTTTTTCTTGTCGGCAGGTGGTTTTTGTGCAGCCGGCGTACTGGTAGCTTCGCCCGAATTCGGTGCGATCGTGGCCACCTTCATTTTAGCCTCTTGCTCCATCTCGCCAGAGAAACCGAATTCGTTGACGCGCTTGTGATCGACTTTGTAGATCCAGCGCTGATACAGGAAAACGAAGAAGACAATATCGTCACGGAAGCATCCCAACCGATACATGGTCGGCATTTTGATTACGAACGCGAAAATATCGTCGATGAATGTATTGAGGAACTTGTAGGTCATCATGCGCCACGGAAGATGCGCGACCGACTTCATCTTGTAGTTGATGAAGAGTTGCGGTGTCATCATGATGAAGCCGAACGTCAGCAGGTAGCCGTAGAGCATGTTCAGGACGAACGAATACCAGCCCTTGTGCTCGTTGTAGATAAGCGAATAGGTCGAGTAGCAGACGAGCAACGGGAAGCACAACCAGCCGAGATACTTAAAGGCCAGATTGTCGTAGACGCGCGTCGACGAGTCCACGTACGAGCCCTTGTCTTTGAATTCGGGTCGTGGAATTAAGCCGAATATTTTCCGGCTCGGATCGATTTTGATGTCGACGACCTTCTGGATTTTCCAAATCTCGATACCGAGGCCGACAAAGCACGAAATGCGGATCATGATGTTCGTCTCGTTGTCGAGCACGTACAGCAGCACGATGATCGATTGAAGAACGCCGAAGAAGACCGACCGCACGGACAGACCTTCCAACGATTTTCGATTATTCCAGAATTGAATGTCGTTCTTGAAGGCGAGCAGCTCGAACACGGAATGCAAAATCGAGATGGCAATTGTAACGCCGAGCAGATAGGGGTTCGTTTCGAGAAGCGTTTCCTTCAGCGAGTCTTGATCCTCGTCGGTTTCGTCGCCACCGCCGCCCGACATTAGCTCGCCGAAAATGTTGCTTGTCCACTTGTTCTTCATGGCCTGCGCCGCGTAAATCTGCCACTTGAACAGGCTGAGCGGCTGAAAGGTGAGCGTCAATTCGAGAACGGGTGTTGTCTCGTTGATGGGTTGATAGTCGCGCAACATGTTCCAGTAGTCGTTGAGGAAAACAATCGGCAAATAGGTTTTGCCGTCCTCGACGAAATGTACGTACTCGTCGAGCGGTTGCGGTATCGAACCGCGTGCCCAGTTCGTCTGATCCGTGACCAGATTGATCGTGAGATTCGGATGCCAGTGCGAAATGATAATGTCCTTGGGAAGTTCGGCCGGATTGAACACTTCCTCGACGGGAGGTGCCGTTCCGCCGCTTAGTAGATTGTAGTTGCGATTCGCTCGCAACTTCTTGTACTTGCTGAGCATTCGACGCGCGTGACCGACCATCTCGCCGCAATAGTCCTGCCCGCCGTCCGGATTCGGTGTCTTGCCCGTTTTTGTGACGTACGTGTGCAAGAAGACAGAACCGTTTCGCATAAGTTGCGGCGTTGCCTTGATTTTTGTGTTGTGCGTGTGGACGCCATCGTGTGCGGGTCCGCTCGACCAGTCGCCGTACTCGAGCCCCGACTGGAACCACACCAGACTGGCCGGATCGTTGAAGTCGACGTGGTCGTAGTCGGACGAGAGATAAACGTGCAGATCGAAGTACGTTCCGTTCTCGAAGTAGTTCCATGCGGCCAGGCGCGGACCAGCGTTTGTCGCCGACTTGTCGGCCGCCGTTTCGTTTTGCGGAGCGACGGGCTTTCGGAAAAACGACGTGACAAAGTAGATGATAAGAGCGCGAATGATTAGTGACTTTGAGACGGCCATAAACGATTCGAAGCGGGATGGTTGTCGTGCTGCTGCAGCAGCGGCTCCAGCATCTTCCGGCGGTCCTGCTTCGCCCTAATATGAAAATTGTCGCTTAAGTGGAACTAATTGATCGGAGCGAAAACTTACCGTGGGATTGTTGTTGGCCGTCGTCGCCACCAGACTCGATTGTTCGTCGTCGGGCATTTTATCTGGTGCGCTGAAGCTGGTAGCGAACAACCGGTTATGCGGGCGTTTTTCGGGCACAACTTGAATGAAATTCGCGGAAAATCTCGCACGCACTGAACTAGGACATATCACAGATTAAAATCGAATGAAAATTGCGCACGTATTCGCAGAGTGAGTGGGTAAAAAGTCGAAATTGTTTCACAACGGGGGGGCCGGGGAAAACGTCACAATCAGACGGTGACTTCTTCGCGTGACGGACTGGAATCTTTTGGAACGAGGTTTTTTTTTGCTCCGCGCACAAGGAAATGTCATTCGCCGAACTGCATTATCGCCTATTCACGAACTGTTTTGCCATCGAGTCGATTGTACCCTTCGATGTGGCAGTACTTTTCGTGGTAGGAAATTTTCTTTGACATCTCGTCGGCCATCTTGAAGATTTCCTTTTCCCCAAAACTGGCATTTCTTTGCACGTTTTTGAAGGTGAGCTCGCATGTTTCTTGTATTTTTTGTGTAAATTTCGTTTAAATTTTTCGCGATGAATTCCAATATCATTGCTAAAGTGTTGCGCAACTATTCTGCAGAAATTTGCAGTGTTTCATTACTAAATTTCGGTGAAAACTGTGCAGTTTCCGTTTCGACTTAACCTCATTCCGTCCGCCTGCCACATTTCATTTTGATTTTCGCGTTTTAACAACTTTTCTCTGTTTGTTATTAATTCCGTTGAACTTTTTCCATTGCAGAGTGAATCGAAAAGATGCAAATTTTCGTCAAGACCTTAACCGGCAAGACCATCACCCTTGAGGTCGAGCCATCGGACACCATCGAAAATGTCAAGGCCAAGATCCAAGACAAGGAGGGAATCCCGCCAGATCAGCAACGTTTAATCTTTGCCGGCAAACAATTGGAAGATGGTCGCACTCTGTCCGACTACAACATCCAGAAAGAGTCGACGCTTCACTTGGTGCTTCGTCTTCGGGGCGGTATCATTGAGCCGTCGTTGCGTATCTTGGCACAAAAGTACAATTGCGATAAGATGATCTGCCGCAAGTGCTACGCCCGTCTTCATCCGAGGGCCACCAATTGCCGCAAGAAGAAGTGCGGACACACCAACAATCTTCGCCCCAAGAAGAAGTTGAAGTAGACGTTTGCGGTGGACGAAAACGAGTTGGAGTTTCGTGCGGTGGACGAGTTCGACGGTCAGGCGCACGTTTTCTTTGTTTTTTTTCTGATGTTACGGACGGAGGTTTGTGAAGGAGGTCAAAGTTTTCGAGAAAATAAAATTGAATTTCGCCTTTGATCGTACATTCGAAGCTGGTGTTTTAGTTGTGGAAGTTTCTGGGCGGGTTTCTTTTCGTTTTTGGGGTAGCAGACCCCGATGCCGTGAAACACTTCTCAGTAATGAAGGACACGAACCAATCCGAAGGAAATTTAGTGGTGTACTAGTGTCGCTAGTAGACGAATGGAGCCAGGAGTGGAATAAGTCTACTTTTCGTTGGAGCTGGTTTCTATGAAGTGCTGCTGATTGGAAAGGTTGCGCTTCATCTAACAAAACTTCAGTTGTCTGTTCAAAGGTCTATCCATTGGATGGCGCCTGATCCAAACAACCCTTAAAGAGTGCCTACTTGCCTTGGTGTGTAAGTCAGCGATTGAGCTCCGAGGAAAATTTGAAACCCGTCAAAATCTCGGCCAACTTTGTTTCTAAGGTGATTTAATACCGGATAAAGTGCTTATATTTTGGAGAAAACCCTTTATTTTTAAGCAACAATTGTACCCACAATTTGCAGTCGTGATGGTGAGAGACTCAAACTGCTGCTATAGCTTGATCGTCAAAATCGCTAAAACCAATTTTGAGGACCTTTGATGATGAAGCAAATGGTTATTCAGGAAAAAGCTAATAGCTTGTTCCAACCTTCAGGAAAAATAGGCATGATTCAGAACTGAATCAACTCTTGTTTTGCAATGCCATCACAGCTATGATTTATACCTGAACGTTGCATGATTTTATTCACGATATTCACACCCAACCAGTATGAAAAATCAGACCTGACATTTTGGTCTGACTCTTACCATACTAATCATACCTACATCATTGCTTGCGAGTCCTTCATGAATCACACCTTATAGATACAGTCAAATTTCAGGTCTGACACATAAAATCACAATTAGTATTTATATAAATAAAAAGAAAAATTGTTTGTCTGTGGAATGTTTCGAACATCACGGGAAAATGGCTGAACTGAATTTGAGAGGAATTAAGGGCCGTTCCTACGATTTTTAGTTACGTTCTAACTGGAACTTTAACTACAATACAAAACTTCCGGTTAAACTTCCAGTTAGACGACCGTAATAAAGGCCCTAAATGTTGTAACGTGAAATATTTATTTTTTTGATTTGCGTGAAGGGGACGGAGAAGTTTGCACAGAGCGCAAAAAAGTTTTTCAAATATCTCCTTTAATTTGAGTCCTATCGGAAAAATCTGCCAACGGTCTGGGCATAATTTTATTATTTTATGGGTAGAAGTCCGAAACGTGTTTAATGCTTAGATGCGGTGTAGGTTACCATGCGACTGACAACCTAAAAAATAACGTTCCAAATAGCCTCCTGGTTGTTCCTTACGTTGTCAGTCGCATGGTAACATACACCGCATCTAAGCATTAAACACGTTTCGGACTTCTACCCATAAAATAATAAAGTTGCGCCCAGACTGTTGGCAGATTTTTTTTATTTAGTAACATATTTTTTTTATCAATAGAATATTCCATAGAAGTGAAAGTGAATTTGATCTCATTAAACCTAAAAAAATTCGGAATTCGTCAAACTTGAACAATGTCTTACTCCCCAGGGGGTTTAATATCAAAAAAGACTTAAATCGGTTTTTTCCCCGACTATATTCAAAGCATTTTGAAATGAAAGCTCGAGAAGTCTAAAAGATTTACCGAAATTCGTGAAAATGTGGGAAAAAAAACCCTTTTTACGGACAATTCTTTTACTCCATCTTTGTACACAAATGAAAATCTAATTTTGTTTAGGTCTAATTACTCTACTAGCACATCTACATATACGTACTAAGTTTCAAATTTCTAGCATAAGCCGTTTCTGAGATATAAAAAACCACCCCTCACCCCTGTACCGTGCTACTCTTGTCAAAAAATTTATTTTTCTAGGGTGTCTCTATAATAGTTCTATATAGTCGTAAATTTTTAGTGTTCTATTCAATACAGTCTTCGAGCAATAAAAATCAAAATGTTTTCCTTTCAACCCCTTTCACCATCACCCCCAACACCCACACCCTGAACATTTTTTTCCCTACTAGAAGTCTACTGACTGCAACTCCTGTACAGTTTTCAAGTTCATATCTGGTATGGTTCTCGAGATAAAAAAATTGAATTTTTTGAAAAATTGCTGCCCCCCACTTTCGTGCTCCACCTCCCCCCTCAAAAAATTTACGTTCAGTAGACTCAACTTGTGATCCCATATACAGAAACCAAATTTTATCCTCCTGGTGTAATTGGTTCGGAAGATATTGTAATCCAAAGTTTTTCACCCGCCACCCCCACACCCCACCACCCTCCTTAAAAATTTTAGCCGTGGTCTAATCTTGAAGTATCCCTAAAGATAACCACAAAGTTTCAACCTTCTGACATCAATCGTTCAGGAGAAATGGATTTTACAATGTTCCAATACCAGCTTCTAAGCGTTTCGGACTCATTGTTTTTCCCCCCACTCCCACACCCCTCCACCGCTATCGATCATTTTTTTTCAAATGGGTCCGCTATCATAGTTTTACATAAGTTCCAAATTTCAGCCTCCTAGCATAAGTACTAGTTCCCAATATCTAGAAACCAAAATTTTTCGTCTAAAACGCTCACCCCTCATACCCCCTCACACATCCACCCCCTTAAAAGATACCATCCGTAGGGGTTCACCCAATCTACTCACCATAAAAATTTTAATTTAATATCTCAACGGGTTTGGGAGCTACGCGCCATCAAACGATTTTGAGTACGGCGGACGGCGGACAGACGGACATTTTTTTGTTGCTTTTTTGGGGTTTACTAGTCCTAAAACGTGAAAATACAAAATTTCAGGGTAGCAAATTTTTTTTATATTTCAGGTCGATCACAATACTTTATTATTAAAAAATAATAAAGTAAAAAGTGTTTTTCAATCTTTTACATTTGTACTCCATACTTTATTAAGTTGTGTTTTGTGGTAAGTGGGTTTTTGTAGTGACTCGTTGCATAACAATAACATAAAATAAATATATCTATTTCAATTACATATGTATTTATTAAAAAGTTTGTTAAGTATAATGTATTAAATTAATTACGTAATTCAAATCTACAGCAAAAATAAAATTGAAAGAATTAAACGTATGTAACTATCGCATATGAAAAATAAGTGAACATAAAAAACTAAGGAATAAATAAGGTAATAATTGAAAATACAAGTTTTCCGGGTTCAATACTGTTATTATTTATTTTGCGTGACGTTTCGGACTCGACTGAGTCCTTTATCAAACTGTTCAGAGCAAGGCATTTACTTTCAATTTGATTTATTGTAATATATATGACTGTGTCTTCAATATCTTTTAAATCAACCATATGTATGTATGTCGATAGTTTGTGAATCTATTGAATAGTTAAAAAACGGCATCCAACATTTAAACATTTTTCCACGAATAGTATAATTTGTTGAGTTTATATTTTCTATTATATTTTAAATGGAATTTTTCCATTGATAGGACAAAATGAGTTTTTCAAATTTATTTAGTTCAGTTGTATATTTGCTGAAGAATGCTAGTAGGTTTCTTTACTTTTTTTTATCAGCTGCATATAATTTTCAAATTTATATGCATTAAATGAATTTAATGATCCAAAACGTGTAACGCAATCGGCTAGATGTAGTAAATTGTGAACATTGTATGAAATTTGTTCAGTTCGTCAAAAAAATGAGAAATCTCTAAAAAACTCTTGCAATAGTTCATTAGCAAGATTTACATCACATTCTGTGCTTTTTGATAAAGTTAATATTCTTATAGCGCAGGTATATTTTACAAAATCAAAACAAAACCATACCGATATACGTACCTATCAACTAATCGGAATTCAACTGCTTTAAATCGAGATAGTTCTATAAAAGTTCTTGGTCGTCTTTTGAATTCATTTCGTATATATAACTTAAATTTTTCATATTCTGATGATAAATTAATTACAATTTTTTTATTTTTTTTTTAAGTATATACCATACTTAAAATTTTCTTCTTAACTCCAAGGTTTACGAGATGTATACTATCAAGTGGAAACATTGAAACAATTCCAAACCCACATTTCTCCAAAATATTAAGTTTTTGTCGGTATAAGTTGTTATGATGATCCTAATCTTCTTTTTTTAAAAAATTTTCATCTGTTCTTTCTTTACCTTATTTGATAAATTATTCGATTATTACAATAGTATCCAATTTGATCGCATTTATGGCATCCATTAAACGAAGTATGATATTTTGTACAAGCCAGAAAGCTCTTTGCAGGAGTATCACAAGTGAAAAGTCGAATTTTAAATGGTTTAAAATTTTTTTTAAAAGATACCAAGACGCCAGTTCTTTGCAAATGTGCAGCTTCTTCGACAAATAATTTTAAAAAACTGTCAACACATTTTGGATGGTCAATTTCAGAAAATACACCTATCACGAAAGGCGACAAATCGTCTCTATTGGCAATGCAGCCCAATATTGGCCACATACCCATAGATGAGCTTTTAAATAAAGGAACCCAATCAATTTCTATATCCAATTGGATTTTATCTGCTTCCAATAGTTTGTTATTGTTTATTAAGAGAATATTTTGTTGGATGCCGATATGTAAATAATAGCCTTGTACAATCAGCGTTTTTTGACTTTTAGGTAACTTGCAACCATATTCAATTAAAATTGTCAATTGACCGTATTGTGAATGTCACGTCACGTCACTTCGATGCCGATTCAACGTGTCACGTCGATCGAAAAACCGATTGTGTAACCGCATCGACGTGACTCATTAGGTCTGTTCTTTTTGTCGGTGTAGTGTACTCAGTGTACACTTTCTGCCCTAATGCTGTTCTTTTTGTCGGTGTGACGTCAGAGGTTGCTGTTCTTTTTGCTAGTGTAGTGTACTCAGTGTACACTATCTTACACTGGATCGGGAGCCGGTGTAAGATCTTCTTCTTTGCCATCTGTCAGAATTGATGGCTCTATGCAGATAAAATTGACTTTGTGCATTTATGAAAATACTGTTTTGAATGAATAAATGCAAGAATATTGAATGGCAATAAATTTGCATTAATAGAAGTGAAAGAATAAAACAAATAAAAAAGTTCGGAATTTTAGCTGTCATTTTTCTACACTAACCCGTTCTTTTTGCGCGATCTAAACCCTACACTTTCAGTGTAAGTTGTATCCCATTTTCAGTGTAAGTTACACTAAAATGTGAACTTCACCTGGCAAAAAGAACAAACCTATTAGCATTTCCATATTGATATGTATGTGTCAGCTGGAAATTGTGAATTTAAGCTCATGTGAATGCTTTCATTTACAATCATTTCATTTTTGCATCGACGTTAATTTTTTTCAAGCGTCACGGACTGGAATCTCATCGACGGAAAATGACGATCAAAGTGACAACTGTCGATGACAATTGACATTCACAATCGCTTTTTCAGGCATCGATGTCGAATCGGCATCGAAGTGACGTGACGTGACATTCACAATACGGTCAAATAATTGCTCAGTCGTTTCTCGAGAAATATTGTTCTTAATTACAAGACTTGCCAGTTTTTGTCTTAACATTTCGTCTTTATCATTTTCAGTGCAAAAATCCTTTTCTGAAAAATGTTCGTCGGAAACGTATCATTGCTGCTAGAAAACAAAATATCCTCATTTTGAGTTTGGATATCAAAATTTTGGATATGAGAGCATTTGAAAAGTATTTCTTTGTTGTATATTTACACGGTTGTCTTTTACTCTTTTTAAGGGTTATCTAACCTTCTTTTTAATTGCCATCTAGATAGTTCATGCAAGGCTTTTTTTGGTGGAGCCATCACTTAAAAATGCAATAAATAATTTGGATTTTTAAACACAAAGTACACCACATACAATATATAAATACTTTTTTTTTCATTTCTTTATTAAGGTGAGTATTGCACTACAAAAGAAAATGAAATTTAATGTTAAGACTTACCTTTATTGTTGGTTTTATTTTATTTGATACACAAAAATTAACACTTCGAACACTTCTATTCATATGAAATAATTTAAACTCTAGCACGTGTATAATGACGCGTGAATTGCACTGAGTGCTGCGATAAGTGTTGCCAACTGAGCAAAGTAAGTAGAAAAGCAAAATAGGTAAGTAGATAAAGTATTAAGTATTTTTTATTATTTAAATTTTGATACTAATATGTTATATGTATAGCATAAAAATAAAATTCACATTATTTATATTGTATACGAAAAGTATAAAGTTTTGTTTTATTAATCATAATCATTTATTTCATCCGTAAAATTCATTTATGTTTAGATACAATAAAATGCTTAAGTGATTAGACATGTTTCTATATCTTTACAGCTTTAGTATAGTTTATGGCATGCATCAATTTAAAATGTTGTATGATTTGTTTTATTAGAAGTAAACTAAAATGTCTCGAAATCCCTTAAAATATACACAAAATGTCTTACGGGTAAAATCTACTTTTATGAAAAAGATATTATTACATTGGTGGCACTTTAGATAGTTTTGTTAATCAAATGCAACATTATACCTTACGTGTAAATATAAAAATCTATGAATGTTAAAGAATATAAAGTTATTGTTGGTCGTTTCATTTGAAACTATACATATTTTGCTTGAATTTGTTCAACATTTTGGGTAATATTTTCAAATCAAAACAGTTTGACTCTGAAATCTTAAGAAGTACCTTGGCTTGTAAACATTCTTTGATTGACGTATTTCGAATTAAGTGCCTGGCTTTGGGTGAAAAAAACGTTCGATATTTGCGGATGAATGTGGAAAGGTCAAGATATTAAATACAAAATTACATAAGGTTACAAAAGCCTTCTGTTCACCTATCTGGAGAGAGGAAAGATCTTGCCAAAAAACTTCTATATCTTCTTCTACATCAGAATTATTTTTTTCCAAATAATTATTTAACAGAGTAAATTCATCATCGAGTTTTTGTAATTTATGGTTTTCAACAATAATGTCCTTTCAATGTATAGTTCTCACTAAAATGCTTTTCTTGTTGATTTTGTTATCTATGTACAGTAGTACAGTGGATTCCGTTTACACAATATAATAGGATAAGTGCATTAAATTTTACTGGAAACGAGTTTTAGAATGTTGTCGTAAAGTAAGTAGAAAGAGGTGTCCAGTAAGTAAGTATGGAGATAAGCATAAAAGTAAGTATATTTACTTACTTTTAGCTAGAGTTTGCAACGCTGGCTGCGATTCACATATAATATCATATATCGATAGGTCAAGATCTGGTCTCATTAATGTGACTAAAATCAGATCTTAAAACATTTCCTACATAATGGTATGATTCATATCATATGCATATGGTGAATAATCAGACCTTGCGTTTCGGACTTACCGATAGGCCGAAATTAGGTCTGATTTTGGTGTATTAAAATCTGACCTTTCAACTTTAATCTCCCAATATCGTCTGAAACCAGTCCAATCGTATGCAGATGCATTCTAAACTTACAATGTCCTGTAATTAGCGCGGTCAAGCCAACCTGATTCTGGCTCAATTTGAGCAAATCGGAGGTTCGTTTCTTGGAGTGACCGTCCAAAAATAGTTTAGACTGTTTGCACTCAACCGTTTCTGTCCAGTGGAGATCAGCTTGGATGTTAATCTAATCCAAGAGCATCAGGATACCAAAGAATCGAGAAGTTTTCATATTTTGATCCAGAGCATAAAAGCGCTATACTTCGTTCTATATAACGCGGTCTTCATACATCGCGATAGTATGGTAATAACGACCGCGTGCAACATAAACTTTCAAGGTGTGTTTATTGTGGAGCGCGAATGGAACTCTTCCACCAGTACACATACGAGTGGAGGAGCCACGAGAACAACAAGGTATGCGCACGCAGGTACAGGTACACAGCATCATAGCGCTAGGTCTCACGGACAGACGAAGCTCGATGATGAGGCTAAAATCCAGCCAAAGCGGGAAGCATCTAGAGCACCACCCAAACATCATCCAGCTCTCGATGGCTCAATGTTGGATCGAGCGATACGCTGGATACTGGATACTGGATGACGGCAGACAAGATGCAATGGACCAGCCCGATTCCGGTTAAAGGGGGTCCGCGATTACCGAGCCCCATCTTAAGCGACTCCCCGGCATTCAGGCTTGGTTGGTCCATAGACTTGCGCGCCGGTTATCAGACATCCAAGACCCGTCCGACCAGCCAGCCGTGCTCCACAATTCTTTAAGAGAATCTCGTTGGCCACGACCAGACGTTCGGTGACTATCCAGTGCGTTGGACATAAATCTTAAAGCTAGGGACTCAAGAAAAGCACAGAGAAGTTGGTTGGTTCGTTGTTGTCGTTTGCTTGGCATTATTTTACACACATTGTGTGCTACGTTGTGTGGAATCTATTGCACGGAGCGTGAACGAGGGGAACGACACTCGAGAAGTTTTGAATATTTTAGCCATGGGTATCGTTACGATTGTGAAGAGTACGAGCGCCTAGTCGAAGACGAAGAAATACCACAGATACACGCGACCAGGTAAAAAATATAAGGTACTGCACGATTTACCTGTACGTTTTGTGTATCACCCACAACAGTTCATCGGCGAGCAGGGCGGTTGATATGTTGCCATTCTTATGTTGATTGTGTTGTTGTCGAGTGTTCATTGGGGTGACTAGTGGTTTTCGGGATTTTTCAAGGACCAGACCTTATGAGGGTGTACTACTACCCTTTGAGGAACTCGCTCAATTTATGTAAACGCCGCGTTACGAATCTTTTGAAAAGTGCATAACAAGAACAACATTGATAAGAATTCGATGCAAGAAACCAGGTGAAAACCGTTTTTTTTCGTCTGTTTCAAATCGTGTACAATCCGTTGTTGAAATTCGTTTGCGTGTGTATTGTTTGGTGTTCGCGCGTTACACTGTTTCGAAACGGCAACCGAACGGCGACTAAAATTCCGCTAACATTATACGAAACAACCGGTTAGAGTGTGTTGTGTGAAAAATATCCGGAAAATCAATAAGAACAGACGTCGGGACGGCGAATATCGCGTTCATTGGCAAATTTCATAGTACGTATACGGGGCGTAAAGTGGTCACGACAAAGTACACAAGGGTATAGTAAAAGAGTACCGCGGTACAAACCTCCCCATAAAGAAGCAAAATCGTGAAAAACTGTGCCCGAAACACACAACCAAAAAAAGGGCTGAATCCCGTGGGACTGAAATACGAACGCAAAAAAAGAAACAGGAAGGTGAAAAAGGTACAAAAGGTTGG
This sequence comes from Beris morrisii, assembly GCA_951812415.1. Lineage (NCBI taxonomy): Eukaryota > Metazoa > Arthropoda > Insecta > Diptera > Stratiomyidae > Beris > Beris morrisii. The sequence continues at coordinate 27,777,794 of OX638311.1, forward strand.
TACTCGAAGAGTGGGTCTTATCCGGTGTCGTTGTTACAATTCGCGCAATGTGCTTATACCTTTAATTAATTCTCGTGTGCAATGTGCATACCTGTTTATCTCGTCCGTACAGTGAAATAATAATTCAATGCACGAAAAACAGTGCGAATTGAAAAAAATTTTGAATTTCGAAAATTACAATAAATTTTAAATTGAAAGAATTTAGTGACCGTTTTTCTTTTCATTCATTCTGCATTAAATCGGGTTCGATAAGTTTTCGAAATTTATTGCCGTTGTTGTTGCTGTTGCTGGTTGTTATTGTTTTTATTAGTGCCTCCGGGTTAGTGTGGTCAGTGGCCTAAAGTGTCGTTAGTGTGACGCCAAGTGTTCTACGATTTTCTCACGTATTTCGATTAACGGATTACCACCCCCGAACGCAAATTCAATGATTTTTGGATTTTGATCAGTCAACGGTGTTCAAAGGTGAGTACGTTTTTGACCCTTTTTTGACCTTTTTTCTTTTTGTTGGTTGCTCGGCACTAAACTTACCCCGCCACCATAGCCACCAATGTTCGGGGGGAGAATTAGTACTTCCGACGACACTTTGTTATTCGGAGCAACCTTAATAGTGTAAAAGGGGGTGGATTAAAAGGGCCATACCATTTGGTGGGTGGTGTCTCGAATTGGAATTTTCTGCATAGTCATTTCGAATCTTTCAATTATTCATTTGTGTGACCGAGCAATGGGTAGGGGGTGGCAGGTGCCGGGGGGGTGGGGGGCATGTCTACTACATACTTATGTAAGGCCTATATCTAGATCTGATGAAGCTAGAGCTTCGCAGATAGTAAAAGTTAGTGCCGGGCGTAACCCGTTTTTAATGAATATTAATTCCGAGGGCGACTATGTTTTCGTTTTCGGTATTTGTTATTGTTGTTGGGGGTGCGCTGCCGCGATGACGGTTTCTATCGTAATCGCACCTGAAACGACCAAAATTCAGAATGGTAATTATGCTTTAATGATAATTACCTTTCGAATTTACCTGAAGAATTTTCTCACGGTTCAATTTCAATTCGTGTATTCAATGTTTAGTCTTATCGGGCGGGAACAAGAATGAGCAATTCAAATAAATTGTATTGTAGGTCATTACGGAATTAATGTCGGTGCTTAGGAACATTTGAAAACAATTAAGTTGTTGATAAAATCGGTTAATTTTCCTTCAGCGTCCATTTATCGTTCTATAATTTCATCAGAGACTTAATTCCTCCGAGAAATCTGACTCTAATCCAAAATAAATGATATTCGTTTCGACGATTGACTCGAACGTTTTGTTCCATCTGTTTTTGATTTTATATCACACATGGAGTTTCTTCAGCTCTTTAATTGACCGAAGCCGATAGGTGTGTGAACTTGAACAGATACAAAGCCTGGAGATAACATAATTGATCTCTAGGACTAATTTGAATAATATCATTGGTGACTTTAAGAATTTTAAAGACCCACGATTCTAATAAATCAACCGATCGCAATCGTCTCTTAGTTTCAACTCTTACTAGATTTGTGTCTTTAGTCTTAGACTTTTACTGAATATTCATCCTACATCGAAGATCAACCAATATTGATCGCGTTAATAATTGTAAAAAAAGGGAATACAATTAAATGCATGCCCTGGAAACACTAATAGCTACACCCAAAGAAAAAATATGATTATGGCCTTTCAAATTTACACTTTCAATTGGTGAACTTGAAAGAAGCGAACTTACACGGCGCACGACACTTTTCGTAATGGGAGAAATGATAATTCGATTGTTTCTTAATAATCGCAACGACATAGTTATAAGAATAGAGTTGTAACAATTATAGTATGGTTGCGATAATCATAACATGTTTAATTTCATGATTGTACTTACCATATCTTAACAAATTCTAATGTTGCACTGATCATATTCATGCTTATCACAATCACAGTATTGTCACGGCAATCATAATACATATGTCAACTAACATGATTGTACTCATCATCTTTGATCAAATGTTATAGTTGCACTGATCTTTCAAAGTTATGTCAATTATAGTATGGTTGCGACAATCATATCTAATATCTTACCTTACATGATTGCATACACCATATCTGGTATGGTTGTGGAAATTATTTTATCAAATTTCATGGTTCCACTGATCATAGAATATTGTTGTCGTGATTATAATATACTTTTACATTATGTAACGAGAATGATTGGTACAACAATATTAAATTTCAGTACGGATATATGTTTAATGCAACTATACTATGTTTTTACGAATTATATGCTATAGCTAGGAGCATCATATCCATGATCATTGGAAACATTTCTGTTTTGCAATAGTTAGAAGAACTTTAATATAGTCAATGCAACCTTGGAATAAACATAGTTTTTCTTTAAGTGTAAATGAGATTAAAACATTCTATAGAGATCTACGGAACAATCCAATATTGAATAAGAATAACGTAGTATAAGTTCTACACTCTTCATTAATGTATTTATTTATTTATTTATTGACGTCTACCATATACATATATATGTATATATTTACAGACTACGAAAATAAAATAATATTTTCAATATAAGTTAAACCTTCAACGTTAATTAACTCTCCAGACATTGATTAAAATAGTCTTAAAAGCAAATCTATCCGAACTTAAATCACCAAGAGAACAAACTTCATTGAACCGCGTAGCACAACGCGTAAGCGGCTTATTCATGCCATAGTTTACACACAATCGAATGTACTCGATATCTCGCAACAATAGCTTAAAAGCGCAGTACGATGTCGCGCACTAGGTAGTTCTTGATAAAGCGACATGCGTGTGTAAATTTAATGAATAACCCGCGACCGTATAGCTATGAGCAGATGGTTTTCACACTGCCCGAAGACGGCAATTCTATCGAATCATAGTTGCTATGGTCTACGGTTCTTAGAAAGCTAGATTAAGAAAAGTCGTTTTTATTCATTTAAAAAAAATTTTATGAATGAAAATTGTTTTCCTTGCCTTGCAACGTATAAAAAAAGCTTTTAAGGTAGCAAATTTTATTTTTAAATGTGTACGGCGAAATCTGAAAACTATTTTGAAGAGTTAGTTGAAAAAAATACCCAAAATACTGCGCGGCTCTTTCATTTCAAACCTAGTAAGTGTTTTTTAGAGAAATTTTAAAGAAGAGTGTGAAGCCCTCTTTTTACTCAACCCCCAAAAATAATATTAACAATCCGATATAGAAAGATCCTCTCAGATAAACTGTGGAAACTCCCAATATGTCGGGGTAGCAACATTTATTTATGAGGGCTGACTAATAGGACGTTTTTGGGTACCCCTTTCAAATTTTTTGAAAAGCACTTAAGGTATGCTGTCGTTAAGGGCTGGAATTGAAACCTAATCTAAATTCCGCTTTAAGCAAAAGCAAATCTTGAAGACGTAGTTCTCGAGTTGGTTTAGAAAGTCAGTGCTCAGTGCTGATCATCATCATCAATGGCGCGACAGTCCAAATCGGGCCCTGGCCTCCTGGTGCGGACATTGGTTGCTAAATCTAAAACGTAAATGACAGACTGAATACTTGCAAAATGAATTTAATCGAATTTAAAATATCAAAATATATTCGCAACCCAACTAGCAAACTAGCTATCGAAGCTATTTTTCCTGCCTCGTTATAGCTTGGATAAGGCCTTCCAACGATACTATTATTTTTTGTTTGGAAATTGCGAATTGGTTTTACTTACTTCCACGCTCTCGGATTCGAACCATGGTCCCGTCACACGTTAGTCGAGTAGGTACGCTACCCACTAGGCCAACCTCAAACTTCTAGTAAGTACTATGGTTCAAGCTGAATCAAATGTACGTGCTGACGTTTTCAATAAACTTCGACTAACGCCGAGCAACTTCCCAGAGGCTTTATCCAGGCCTACAAAACCTCCATAAAGCCCTTGGTTTTTACTTCCATAAAGCCTAAAAGAAGTTATTACCGAAGCTATGACTTCTGAAATGTTCAGCATCCGCTCGCAAGTCATACGGAAGCTTTATCGAAATTAAAAATCCACAACCTACGCTCAAAAGTCTTACCGAAACCTTATCGAAGTTATTGCCTCCGGAAAATCAAAATCTGAAATTTGTTTGCTAATTGGGAACCGTACCATGGATACGATATAACATAATCGGCAAAGCCCGTATTTTGTAGTAGAAACCACTTGTCACTTCGATCCACAAGCTGAAACTGAAATTGGAACTTAAAATAAAGGTCCGGTTCTATAAATCAGTTTCATTTTCAGAAAGGTAAGTTTGACAGTTCTTAAGTTTCAGTTCAAGTTTTAGTTTCAGGATGCCAACCGCAGCAAGAAAATTGTATTAGATACAAAGTAGAATGAGGCAGCATGGCGCAGCTTGACGCCGCCAATAAAACAGCGAGTCAAATAACTATTCACTGTCTGCGTCAGTTTGAGTTTTAAATAAATTTCAAATTTTCCAAAAAGCGTTCATGTTCGTGCATACGAAGCAGCGAACTAACTAAAAACGATTTTTAAGCTAATTTTAGTTCAGTCCGGTCATATCAAGTAACGATTGGATGTTTTAAAGATAAAAAAGTCACTTGGCGATTTTAAGGTTAACTACGGGCCACGGAAAAGTTCAGAGTTTACGAACACTTCTCGATGACTGCGTTAGGCTGCCTTCGTCTACGTTCGTTCTAATTACGACAATGGAAATACACTGTGCTCAACTTTTTGACAGCTCGGATTGCGTTGCCGTTGTGACTTGGGGGTCAAGTTTCAGCTTCCAGAGGCAGCCTACCTTTATCGGGTTTTGAAATGGGACAGCCGTAGCACATGCACTGGCTTTATATAAACCCCAATGCTTTACTATTAATAAGTTGTCCAGTCGCCTCCGCTATTAATAATTGCATCTCCAAGTCACACTTTTGACTTGTTTTTTTTAACATAATCTAGAGGGTCGAAATAGGTTAGGTTATATTTAGAAGGGTGGACTGTAGCATTGTGCCACAACCCATCACGAGAGATCACTATGGATCCATTGTGGTTCCCTCGTATAAACCGGGCTCTAGGCTATTGATTCCAAATATTGCTCTTCTGTATGAAGAGAGTAGTTCTCCATTAAGGTATCATCACAAGAGGGTCGAAATAACTGTTTGGCATTCTAAATTTAAATCTCATGGAGCTTGAACTGTCATGAATGCTCAATCGAAACCTTTTCTATGTGATTTGAATCTGGCGACTGTGACGGACAATCTCTAGTACGTCAACGCCATTTTCTTGTTGCCAAGCAGAACAAGGACGACTTTGATGTCTTGGAACGTTTCTTTTTGTAGTCTCCTATTTCATCTTTTTTTTATAAACTACCTCTTGGTTGATGGCAGTATAAAGTCTTGAAGTAATACATTTTGACCGTTTTTTTGAAGCGTTTAGGCGGTCTATAAAAATTACTAAAATGACAAATCCTTGTTCGAGCGTTTTTAGCAGTTCTCTAGATGGGTATGTTTGTGTTGGTACCCCAGGTATGGCTAATGGAAGAACGTGGCCAAAAAGTACCTTTGTCCAAAAAAGTGTCATTATCACAAATGCGATCCAAATTTGCCGAAATTTCATATCACTAGTCAATAAATGTTTTCGTGCAGTATCATATGACACAATTGTTAGTGTGCTCGCCTTCCAATGGTAGCCGAGGATTCTTTTCAAATACCCGTAAAATCAATGTCCTGCGTTTTGATATTTTTTTTGAACAGAGCCACAATTAGGCTGGTCATCGACCTTTTTTTTATGTCAGAATAACTTTTTCTGGTATTTTCGGTTGGCGCGTCACTCATTCTGAAATATGTTCCTCTGTAATGCTTTTACATTGGGATATATATACTGTAGATGACAAGCAGCGATTGAGTTGAAGGCGGACGTCGTCGCATTCACTTGCACGCAAAACAACAACAATTTGACATAACGCTCCTGTTTTGTCTCACTCGCTCACACGCTAAAACAACAACAATTTGATACGACCCTGTTTGTCTCACTTCTCACCGTGTTTTTGGCTTCAAAGCGCTTTATGCAAAACCGATGGCTTGTCGTCCCCAGTAGGTTAGGTTAGGTGGGTAGCTATTGACAGAGATAGCTAACACATAGACCGCTAGATGGCTCCGTTGTGATCACACTGCACCACGGCACTGCGTCTATGGCTGTTTTTGGCAAATTTTCAAGAACAAACTGAGCCCAATTGGCCGAGGTATTGTTCTATCAAATATTTTTCCGTATTTCTTGGTGCGAAGGAGTTGGACGGAATTGCGGAGAACAAAGGGGATACCGAACTTAATCAGTTTTAGGAATGGGAAGGAAGATCAGGAATCGGGCCGGGTATGGCAGTGTACTAGCAGGTGTTAATGATCATAATTTTTCAGTACTATTGGCTGTGAGACGATCTAATAGAACAGCAAAGTTGCCTATAGCAAATCAACTACTGGCAGCTCTGATGGTATTTGTGAATCTGATAAGAATGCAAACAGAACTCATTTGCGCAGGTTTAAATTCTTTAGAAGTGACCCTATTAAACATTCCGCACTGTTCACGATTTGTATTAATATTCTGAAACCAATAGCAACTGAAAAATTCATATAAATAAATTATGCATTGAGTGGGAATTGAACCCCGGTAGCAATGTTTTCAAGACCTAGTACACTACTAGTACACCCGGCTCTTGTCGTCTCCAGTAGCTCTATGTGCTGTTATGACACTGGTTATTTTTGGCGCTTTAAAGCGGCTAGGAAATCCAAATGAAGAGAGATATAAACTTTAACATACAATTTAGAAATTGGTATGAGAGAGACAGTCCGAACAGCTAAATTGTGAGAAACTGTCAAAAAAAGCCGCAACCTATAGCGCATTCGAGCAGTGTTTCGCAACATTTGAGCAGTTCAAGTCAAGAAAAATTCACTGGAGGCTAGATTTTTCAGCCGCTACACGTTTTTTTTGACAGTTCATTATGTATAAATTATGGAAAGTGTCATGTTATGTTGTGAAACGCTCTAGAACCGGTATTTTTCATAACTAATCAGTTGTTAATTTCGTTTACTAGAAGCCGCCAGCGATTTTTATCGGTAATCTCTGTTTTTTAATGTTATGCGCCTCGTCGCATGATTGGTTTTTCCTGCGCTTTTTTCAAGCTTGAAAAATAACCAGTGTCATAACAGCATGAGCAACGGTTGAACGAACCCTGACAGTTACTATGCAAAGTGTCAATACGGAAGGGTCATGCTACAAGGTCGCGTTTGAATCCACCATCTAACGCCTGCGAGTTGTGTTCAAAGATATCTAGCGACTCAAACTGGGTTCATTCATCTTTATTTACACTAAATCATATGATTCCTTAATACCGCTCTTGCTTTCCTCTTCCCCAGTGGCCAAAAGGTAACCTCTATAGTTGCGATGACACTGAAAAAAAAATGGTAGGTAGTCCATGAACGTCAGACAAACTAATCACCGTGATATACACCTAAATTAAATCATTTCCATCATCGGCTTGAAAATTGTAATGCCCGTTTATTGATGCTATTCAACCTGAAAATTACATGACACAGCAAACAAACAAACAGAACTCTTTCACACTTACCAAATTCGTTCTGCCGCGCCATGATGCTAAGCTAAAATTTGGCCGCAACATCAGCAGCAGCATCCACTGGGCGAGCTCTAAGCCGAAAAGTTGCGCCTCAAAAGGAGCAAAAATCGTGTCCAGTATCATATCAAAATTCGTTACATCTACCGAGTCTGTCCAAAAAACACACACGGTCATAAATCGTTCACTGAACCTGATAACGTACGATAGCGGTCAGTGTGAAGATCTCCCAAAAAAAACCCAACAAAACTTCGGACCAACTTTTGATCGGCATCGCAGAAAACTGGATGGCGGCAGCGAGATCTCTGGCATCCGCTAAATACGCCAAATGAGCGTTACTCCAGCCTCCAAAATCGGACCCAAAACATACGCCGAAATGAACGAAATGTTATATAATACCGTCCGGTCCGTCCGAATCCCATCAACTTGTCGTCTCTGGTGACAAGGACTGGACACTGGACAGGACAGGACTGCCGCCACTATTGTATACATTAAACCGTAATATGCTGGATCCGGCAAGGTACCTGTATGTAGTGCAGGAAACGCCGCATGTGTGTATCGGAGCACAAAAAAAAACAACAAACAGGTTCCAAACACCTGATACATTTTTAACGGCCATCTCTCCATCCCATATGCCGGGCTGGACTATGCTTGGCCATGCTGGACATACTGAACATGCTGGAGCGTTGTTTATAGATACGCCAGGCCAAGAACCACTTTAACATAAAAGAAAAATCCAACGCTCGAAGAACTTAACAATAAAACTTCCAGCCAAGTTGTAAAAAAAAAGACGAAAAAGTGAGTTTTAGTGGTTCCGTCTTATGTGCGGTTTTCGGTAGAGGCGGTGCGGTCCTGTTGTGTCTCTTCTGGAGTCTTGACCACAACAACTTATACGCACGATGTCCAACCTTCGGCTGACCACTCTATCGACAGCTTCGCCATGCGTGGAATCGATTTTTTAACGGTCGAAAAGGAAAAACATTGGCGAAAATTTTTGAATTAGCTGTTGGCTTTGGGCCTGTCCGAACTGCAAAGATGACCAGCGTTGTCCACACGCTAATCCCCCACAATTTCGCTTGAGTGGACATTTCGTAGGTCGCGTGAACCCCAAACCAATCTGCTCCTCATTTTTCCATTAAATAAAAACCAAGCGAGTTTTTTTATGCGGTCGCTTGATGGATTTGAATTGGCTGCCAAGTATTTTTTTTTTCTTTACTATTGTTTGTCTTACCTGTTTGGTTTACCTGGTTTTTGTTTGGCACCCCTATGAAGCTGGATTATGTTTGTTGTTTTTTTTTCGGTGGGAAACTGCATGCTGTCGAGAAAATGCTGGGAATTTCGTTGCAAAATTGCAAACGGGCGCGGTAAAAATTGAACTAGGCGCTGTATGTTGTGAAAATAAGTTCTCATCGTTTGTTTTTTTTTTCACCTGCGTTTCGTCATACATGCCAAATTACACATATAGTTGGTTTTGACCTTAACCCTGTCCGGCCTGTTATCGCTCGAACCGTAAAGCTCATAGCGCGGTTTTTTGCTGATCCAACGAGCTAATTTTGGGATTTTTTTCCATTATGTAAATCGGCGCCCAAGTCTTCATTTTGATTGTTGTGTATAGCTGGGAGCGATAGTTTTCAATTTGGATATGTGCGGTGATAGTGCAATTTGTTACCTTTTTTCTCATATATGGTGGTCAGTCTACGATCTACGTCATGCTTGAGTACCTTTCAAATTCGGCTGGGATGCATAGTAGAATGCAAGTGTGTGGAAAAACTAGTGGGCAGATTCATGAAGTTAGTCAAGCTAATTACCCAGTTTTTGTACCTTAGAGGTGCGTTGATTAAACGAATAAATGAAATAATACCTACCTGTGTATTGTAAGTCGTTTATTGTTATGCTACGCAGATGTGTTTCATGCTCTGCAGGGAAATGATAATAATTTTCCGCATCAGCCAAGGTATCGCAAGGTGGCCTGATAGGTTTATAGCTAGATGTTGGGGAATGTTGTAGCGTGTAGACTTATTGGAATTCTTGGTCAACTGTGCGGATCGCGGTAGTATCGTGGAGCGTGGGAATAATTTTTTTTTTTCACGCATGCAAGTTATTATTTTCATGTGATAATAAAAGCAATTCATGAGATACCAATTGTTTAGATTTAGATTTTAGATTGGTGGAGGACGGTCTAAATCCTGATTGACTGTGGCCCTATTTGATTACCCTTCCTCACTCAGGACAGTTTTATCAATAAATTTTAATATATTCTTGGGTGAGTTCCAATGGTGTTAGGAAGTAATGTCAAGGAGTCTTCTGCGTACGAGATCTTCAATTTCCTCTCCTTCTCAGTGGCGGCCATATTGCTTTCCCAGGGGGGGGGGGGGGGTGTGTGTGGGGGGCACTGAAGTTCAGTAGCTACTGTAGAGAAAAAAGGTGCGGTAGCTACCCGCTAATGTAGCGAGGATAGAAATTGTGCAAATGCTATGGTCGTTGCGGTTGGTACTGCTTGAAAATATTAACTTTTCATTTCCGCATCTAAATCGCCAAATTTCGACAACCGAATTTCAGAATATTAAAAAGCATCAACATCGCTCTGAATGGATTTCCTTAACATCGTTCAAATTTATCGGCTGATTGTATAATATCAAAAATTTTAACTTGTATATTATATAATTGTAAGTATTTAAGCTATAGAAAAATGAATAGCATGGGTAGGACCTAGAAAATAAAATTATTTGATTCCAAAGCCTGGTGAACATAATTTTCGATTTCAGTAGAATTCGATGTCGATCTCGATTTCGACAAAATTTAGAAGCCCAAACAGACTTTAAGATCTCTCACGTGTATGAGAAATCTAATAGATTTTGAGAGTTTTGTTAAAATTTCGAGATATCGCCAAATCGAGTTTGAAATCTTTGGATGTAAAGTAGCTGTTTTTGTGACCACTACAAACTGGAGTATTTAATTTTACTTTATTATTTTAATAATAAAGTATTGCTATCGATTTTTTAAAAAAAAAATTTGCTACCCTGAAAATTTTTTTTTATACGTTTGATGACTAATAGACACCAAAAAATTTCAGTCCGTCTGTACCCCGTCCGCCGTATGCCGTACACCGTCCGCCATCCGCCGTACGCAAAACGTTTGAAAGCTTATAGCTCTCAAACTCTTTGAGCTATTTAGTTGAATTTATTTTTGTTGGTAGACTGAGCAGACCCCTTCAAGTGGCCACCTTTTTAGTGGTGGGGGTGTGAGGGGGGAGGTGGAGGAAGTGTTTTAGACGGAAAATTTTGATTTCTAGATCTCCGTAACCGAAAATGAAAAAGTTCGGATTTTTATATCTCAAGAATCTATAATCATCAAAAGCTGAAACTTGGTATTTAGATAGAATTATAGCAGTAGCATGTTGGAAAAATATAATTTTTACGGGGGTAGGGAGTGTTTTTTCTAACTATAGAACGGCTTATGCTAGAAAGTTGAATCTCGGTGTGTATATGTAAATCAACTAGAAAAGTAATATTGATTAAAAAAAATTCAAATATCTATTGGAGTTCGGAAGGGGGCAAACAAAGGAACACTTAAATGGAATGCATATATTTTTACGATTTTCATCATATCTTTTAGGTCTTCCCAAATATTGAATTAATTTTTATTCTACCGATTCTTCATATAAATACCTAGAAAGCGTTTTCAGGATTTTTTTAAATTCGACCCCAAGGTGGTGTAAAGGGGTTGTATACATTTTCATGAATTCAGCAGTATCCTCCGGTCTGATTAGATATCGAATAACTTTTTATTTCCACGGAGTTGTGGTTAAAACCTATTTGATATCTCATCACACCTAAACGATATGGCGAAAATATATGAAATCCCTTTACACGCAATTGGGGTTGAATACACAAAAATCCTGAACTGGTTTTTTAAGCGATTATGCAGAAAGCCCGAGGAATTTACACTCCCTTGGGGGTTGAAAACCAAAAATCCCTGAAATTGATTTCTAGTCAGTTATATGAAAAGTTCGGGGAAGTAAAAATCAGTTCGATATCTTATCGGGCCGAAGAAATATGACGGAATTTACGAAAACTTGTGCAACCCTTATTAGCAATAAATCATGGAAAAAGCTTTTTCACGATTACAAAGACCGACAAGTAAAAACTTATTCGATATCTGTTCACGCCTAAGAGTTATAGCTGAATTCTTGGAATGTATAGAAATTTGCACCCCCTTAAGGATTGATTTAAAAAATGCTGAAAACCTAAGCATTTATCTGAGGAATTCGTACAAGTAAAATTAATTAAATATTTCCGAAGATCTAAGAGATATGACGAAATTCGTGAAAATATATGCACCTTATTTTCACTGAACATTTTTTTCGTCCCACCTCCCTATGTGGCATTTTTTAACTAAATTACTTTTCTAGTTCATCTTCATAATGGGGAAAACATCCTCAAACCCGTGACATACTACACTTAGAGAAGAGGCAAGAGATTGCTTCAATAAAATTTTCATTGCAGCAAACGAAGTTCATTTATGCTAAGAACAATTGGTTGTACAAAAAGGGAATAAACACGCAATTCGTCCAATAGAAGCATTCTGTCAAGACAATCTATTTACATTGTTTTCGTGATTCTGTTGAAAGAACCGAACAGAAAAATGTCTAGCAACTCAATTTTGATTGTTGTAATTCGTTTGTCATATATTTCTATTGCAACAATAAATCTGTTCTCTCAGTGTACTCTTATTAAAAATTATGTTTTTAGAACATGCTACTACTATCTCTCTACCTCAATTCTACGTGTCCATCATTAGCGCTTCTCAAGATATTAATATCGGAACCTTTCCCTTTTTCCTCCCCCACCCTAATCCTCCATATTTTTCTAGTAGGGGCGATTGTACGTACCTTCCTTATCAATTCCAAGATCATATCTTAAACAGTTCTTGAAATCCAAGGCGTGAAAACTTCATTTCCGCCCACTTCAATGCTTCACAGCACCCGGAATATTTTTAAATTCAACGAACTTCCCTTGTCCACCTATATAAACACCACATTTCATCTTCTATATTATCGTCTTTCAACCCCACCCCGCACGCCCTAAAAGTTGTATTTCCGATATATTCTCATATTAAACTGTTTGTCCGGATTTCAGTCACATTGGCGCCCATCCCCACCCCCTCTTCCCACCACACTCCTGTCCCGCTCAACCCTCTTTAACTATTTTCTTGCAATTGGATCCACAACAATAGTCCCACATAAGTTCCGAGTTTCACTTTCATACCGATAGCGAACCTTAATATATAGAAACAAATTTTTTGATCTAAAATAGTCCCCCACCAACCCCCTCACACCCCCTCTCAAAAAGTAGCCACTCAAAGAAGTCCGCCTAAACTACCCACTAAAAAATTTGAATTTAATAGCTCAAAACATTTGGGTGCTATGTGCCTGCAAACGATTTTGCATACGTCGGTTGAATTTTCTGAGGTTTACTAGTCAAAACAAATTTTCAGTAGCTTTTTTTTAACCGATCATATTACTTTATTATATTAAAATAATATAGTAAAATTTCTAAAGATGGATAAAGAAATAAATTCGGAAATTCGGTCTCAATTCCATTGACAATATTCGATCTGGCATTTTTCAGAACGTATTTGCAATTGCAATTCAAATTTTCAGTACTGCAAGAGCAGTACCTAAAGCTTCCGTGCGGGATCTATTTTGTTCAAATCTACTGTCTGTGTTCAAAATGAATGAGGTAAATCAAATTAAATGAAATTATTTACAACAATGTTGCGTGGATGATATTCATTCTGGCGTTTTTCAGAACGTGTTTCATATCCGATTCATATTTTCAGTACTGCAAGACAAGTACCTAAAAACTACTGTGCGGGAATAACTTTATACAAATCTACTCTCTGTGCTATGTTCAAAATGAATGAGGTAAATCAAATTAAATTAAATTATTTACAACAATGTTGCGTTCGGTATTGTGTAATGACTCTGTAATAAATAGAACATGGTGGTGTATCTTTTTTTTTTGCAAGATCATTCAACTTATCTGTTCCTGTGTATCTGTACCGTGTACTTACCGCAGTGCAACAAAGGCGAAATTTCAAAGCAATCATAACAATTTCCGACTTTCGAATTATAAGAGGTTTTTTTTTCGTTCCCTTAAGCCATCTTCCGAAGTAACGAGATTACAAACCGCATACCCATGTTCACTAATCTAAAGAAAAGAGCACCTTATAAGACGATATCTAATCTAAGTAATACGCGTAGATAAAATTTTTTAAGGAAAGTTGAATTAGAGTTGTTCGACCAAATTTCATTGATCGTTAGTTTTCACTTTTTTTTTTGGTCTAGTTACATGTGCGATTATCTTTAGCCAACCTGTTTGAAGTATGTACTTTAATTATGCGCGCAAAAAGAAAATGATAGACAATTATTGCTAATTTTTTTTTCGGGTTTATGAATCTGATGGATTTGTATGACAAAATACTACAATAAAAAAAATGTTTTTTCATTGTTCGTTACTATTTCTAAGACTTCTGTCGTCGTATGTCAAGTAGATTGCTACCATTGCTTTTATGGAGTTTATAGTACGAGTACAACACGATGAAGGTAATACGTCAGTAAAAATCGTTCATAATAAGATTGATATCAGATTTTTTTCGAATCTAATATTATATTCGTTTATGGAGTGGGTGTTCAATGCCCTTTACGTTAGATAGATACGAAGAACAGAGTTTCGAACATCAAATCGTGCTAACAAACAGACCTATCTAATGTTACTGTATAGTGTAGCGCTTGAAAAGAACACACTATCTTCATCAGTGGCCTTTCGAAAGATCTTTTTCTGATGTCCAAATTAGATGTTGTGTCCAGTGGATGCTGTGAACAGTGACGCGAAATAAAAACAACTAAAATTAGATACTTTTTTGTTTTGAATTTAAAGACCATTGCTTAAGATTTAGTCAAGGTCTCACATCATCTTGATTTGAGTTTTGGCTAGTGTGCTGTGCTTAGATCGTTTTTTTAATAGATACACCAACACCAGCAGAAGAAATTGTGTTAAACCCTGCACAGATGCTACTATAGGAGTATAATAAATTTTTGCTTGGACATATATCACTTATAGTATAGTGTGAATTTACGTACCTACAACGAAGCGATGTAATGGTCTATTTATGGCAAGGCTGTTTTTTACCAGCAGCTCTAGTACGAATGTAACAGTTATGCTAATGTTGGGGACACAGCTGAAACTTCCAGTATACGTTAAATTTGCATATAAATTATGTCATAAATGGCTGTGTGAAAATGGTAATGATGTGAACTATACGTTCGTAGGTGTTTATTTTGTGATTAGCATTTTAGGGCAATATTAGATGATATTTAGACTAAGCACTTACTTGCTTATATGGACAAACATCTGGAAGACAGTTTGTTCGTTGAGCTTTATGAGCTTATGCGCCACACTCTACGGAATTGAATGCACGATTCAGCGATTAAAACAGTTTGAATTTTCAATTAGAACAGCTCCTACATATTTTATGTTTTCAATAAAAATTCCTCAACCCTTAAATCTCTACCCAAACTACTTCAACAAAAGTAACACCCACTGGCGCTAAAAACTCGATATCATACGTACCACTCAGCGAATCAGTGGGCATCAATTAATTTATTAGCGCAGTATCAGAAACGAGTTACATAATAAAGATAATAATAATTATTATTGCTAAATAATGTCGTTACTAATTTATTCCATAATTTACAGGCAATTTTTGCCGCACATTTGATCACAAAAATGTTTTTCAAGAGTTTGTTGTCGATATCATCCGAACAATGGACACAACATTCACTAATGTTATAAATTGGCATTAATTGTGCATTACGGGGGCTGGTTCATTAATTATGAATTTTTCAGAGTGGACAATTTATTTTGAAACTGTTTTTCTGGTAGCTTGTGGGTGAGTAGTCGTACCAACTTCAAGGATGTTTAGTAGCTGTGGGAATATACAATTTGAATAATACACAGGTTGTAATTATTTCAACATAATATCCTTTAATTTTCATCAGACACTACGCTAACTTATATTTAATGTAATTATGGCTCCATATATCTAGCGATATAATTAAATCTTGTTTTGAATTATCTATGCCGACCGACCAATTTAGCTCCCCAATTACATGGACGTGGATATCGATTAATAAAGTTAGATGTTAGATTAGTAGCGATATTTAACGCAACATGATATGATTTTGATTCAAACCAGATTCAGATTGGTATCGATTAATTGAATCATACAAAATTAACACGCATAGCGTGTAACAGAAATTGATTACGATCTGAAATAGGATTTGAAAAGAGAAACACGTTCTTTTGAATCACGAAATGTACAGAGAGAGAAATTTCTCTGAATTAAATAAATTACTCAAAATTGTTCTTCAATAAAGTCCTATTTTGACAAAAGTTTAGATCAATACATTGATTTTAGTAATTTTAGAATATTGGTTCTTGCGAAAATAACGCAACTTAACTAAATATGAATTTGATAAAATTAATAACTAAAAATTCTAAAAATTTATTTTTGTGTAGCTAATTAAGTTCTAAATGTCAGAATAAATACCGACAAACAGAATCCGCTCTTAAGCAAATCTGTATCTATTTTCAGTACTGAACACCATAAGAAAGAAACAGATGTTTTTTCTGAATAATTTTCATTTATTTGTTTCGCAAGCAAGTTCTGAAGAATTTCTGTATTTCAGTACTGAATAGGAACTGTAAAGTGTGATACCGATTTCAGTTGCTTGTTTCTGTACTTATATTCATAATTTTTTTTTAATTTTTTTTTATTAACTACGTTATTGTATTTATCTTATTGTTTTCACTTTATTGTTTTTTTAAAAATAAAGTGTTGTAATCGAACTGAAGTTCCAAAAAAATTTGCTGTCTTGAAATTGATTATTTTTACGTTTTTAGACTAGTAGATTTCGAAACATAAAAAAAAACGTTCGTCTGTTTGCCGTTTATGCCCTACGCCGTATGCAAACGCGTTCGAAGGTGCGTATCTTTCAAACCCGTTAAGACATTATTTTAAATTTTTTTTTGTGTAATTCAAATAAACGGAAAGTTTGACAAATTTAATAAATAATAATTAAAAAAATTTATTTTATGTAGGTACCTACATATGAATTAAGTTCTAAGCGCCAGAATGAATACCGTCCAAAATGCGCTCTTTGGCAGATCAATAAATATTTTCAGTACTGAATACCGCCAGAAAGATACCGAGTTCTTTTCTTGAATAAATTTTTTACCAATATGTATCGGAATCGTTTTAAGGCTCATGTCTTCCTAGCCCGTTTAGATATTATGTTAACATTTTTTTGTGGTTAGATTGGGTGAACCCCTAGCAGCGTATATTAGAAACAACATTTTTAAAAGGAATGATGGAGTGTGGGTGGTGAAAAACTTTGGTGTACGATATCTACCAAACTAATTACTTAAAGAAAATAAAATTTGGTTTGAGTAAGTTTATAAGTTTATAAAATTTTTAAAAGGGGCGGATAGAACTGGGGAAAAGCAATTTTCCAACAAAATCGATGTTTGAATCTCAGAAAGCGATTCAGATATGCTAGAAATCTTGAATTTTACCCAGTGGACTCCTAGTAGAAGATACAATTTTGGAAATGCGATGTACCGCGAGTGAGTGTGAGATAGTGTAAAGTAAAATTTGCTGATTTTTAGTTCTCGAGCACCGCTAAGAATAGAAATCTAAGAGTTGAAGTCTGCGATTTTGATAAGGGTAGCAAGGTCGATGCTGGAAAGTGTGGAAAGCCAAAAATTCTAATTCTTATTTCTCAAGAACCGTTAAGGATAGAAAGCTAAAAACCATTAATACTAGGAAGATAAAATTTGGTTTATGTATGTCGGTGGTACAAGTGGAGTCTATTACATAATTGTAAAATTTTGGAGGGGGTGGTGTAGCACGGAGGTGGGGCATAGCAATTTTTCAAAAGAATTCAATTTCTATCACAAGAACCATACAAGATATGATTTGGATATTTTTACAGAAGCTAGGTCTAGTAGACCATAAGCGGTGCTGTATGGGATAAGGGTGGAAAGCAAAAAATTCTAATTCCTTTTTCTCGTGAACCGCTAAGGGTAGAAAGCTAAAAATTGATGGTTATATAGATATATAATAGATCTCCTATAGAGGCATCCTAGAAATATTTTTGAGTTGGGAAGCAAAATACGGTAGTGGAGGTAGTTTTTTCTAGCTCAGGAATTGCTCATGCTACACTGAAAAAAATACTGTTCTTATTATTAATGAATGCCTTTCATTAAACTAAATTTTTCGGATTAATGAAAAAATCGTTACAACAACGTAGAAAATCATCAAATATTGTTCATGATATATTAACCGTACATTAATACTAGCAATATCATTTCATTAAACATATTTTCATCAATTTGTATATATGGAAAGGGCACATATACTCGTAGAAATCAACACCTAGGAATTTTGATGCACGGCTTCATCATATTGATTAAAAAGTTGTTGTAAACAAGGCTTCTTTGCTAGTTATTCGTAAAACATATTGATTATATTTATAGTAATAATGAACACATTCACTATATTGAAGAAAACGACCATCCCACAGCTCAAGGTGTCGGATCCTCTGTTGGATGCTTTTACTATATTATTTTTGAATAATAAATAAATAATTTGCTACCCTGAAATTTTGTATTTTCACGTTTTAGGACTAGTGGATCCCAAAAAAGCAAAAAAAAATGTCCGTCTGTCCGCCGTACGCCGTACGCAAAACCGTTTGAAGGCGCAGAGCTCACAAACCCGTTTAGATATTAAATTGAAATTTTTATGGTGGGTAGATTGGGTGAACCATTACGATTGGTATCTTTTTGAAGGGTAGTGGTGTAAGGGGGGGGGTCGCATTTTAGACGATCAATTTTGGTTCCTAGATCTCTGGAACTGCTTATGGTAGGAGGCTGAAATTTGCAAAAAAATTGGTGATAAGGGTTGAGGGGTGTGGGAGTGGGGGGAAAAGAATGTGTCCGAAACGTTCGAAAGCTGGGATTGAAGCATTCGAAAATCCATATCTCCTGAACCGTTGATCTCAGAAGTGGGAAACTTTGTAGTTTTCTTAAGGGATACTCGGAGAGTAGACAATAGCTAACATTTTTAAGAGGAGAAGTGGAGTGTAGGGGTGGTGGGTGAAAAACTTTAAATTACAATATCTTCGGAACCATTTGTACCAAGAAGATGAAATTTAGTTTCTGTGTGTAAGATCGCAAGTGGAGTCTACTGAATGTAAAAATTTTGAGAAGGGAGGTAGAGTGCGAAAGTGGGGTTATAACCATTTTTTTAAAAATTTAATTTTTATATCTCAAGAATCGTACCAGATATGCTCTTAGAAGTTCCAGCAGGAAAAATAATGTTGGTGGCGAAGGGGGTGACGGAGGGAGGGGGCGGAACGAAAAGAATTCTGATTTTTATTTCTCGAAAACCGCAAAGCATAGAAAGCTAAAAATTGACGACTATATAGAGTCACTGTAGAAATATCCTTTTGATAGTGGTAGTAAGGTACGGGGGTGGGGGTAGTTTTTCATATCTCAAAAACAGCGTATGATAGTAAGTTGAAACTTAGTACGTATATGTAGAAGTACTACAGGAGTAATTAAAGCAAAAAAAAGTTAAAAATTTTATTGATGACCAGAGCTGGAGTAATGCGGTGTAGGTCACTATGCGACTGATAACCTAAAGATTAAACAGGAGGCTATTTGGAACGTTATTTTTTAGATTATCAGTCTCACCGCATCTCAGTATTAAACACGTTTCGAACCTCTACCCAAAAAATAATAAAGTTGCCCCCAGACCGTTGGCAGATTTTTTTTTTGTTAAGGTCCACACACACGATTAAATAATCGTTGGCACGTAATCAAATGGTGTCAATTGTTCCGCTGAGAAACAGTCGCAGCTGCAGCAAAAATTTCGCACAAG
This sequence comes from Beris morrisii, assembly GCA_951812415.1. NCBI lineage: Eukaryota > Metazoa > Arthropoda > Insecta > Diptera > Stratiomyidae > Beris > Beris morrisii. Next base: position 27,797,412 of record OX638311.1, read on the forward strand.
TGTCTGGAAACCTTTATTCGTTTTCATACGGCATAAAAAGCCGAAATTATATCCAGTTCCACGTTCATAATATTAATGTTCAGATTCATCATATTGATATCAATATGTTCATTAATATTATGAATGCAGTATTGATTACAGTGACAGGATTAATCGCAATTATGAATTTATACTTTAATATGAGGAACAACATTAGTAACATTAATTACTCGTTTCATCAATATTATGAATTCGTTCATCATATTATACTAAAAGTGACACAGTTAATAGTAATAATGAATCAGTACCTTAAGGGGTTATGCCACTCTAGAGTTTTCGAAAAATCGATTTTTTTTTTTTTTAAATTGTTCCTTAGGACCTCAGAAATGCTGTCCTAAAAGATTATGGCCGAAAAAAGTCTCTAAAGACTTGGTTTTCGAATTTTAGTACAAGGCCGCCTGCAAAGTTATTCATGAATTTCAACTACTCAAAACTTCAAACGCGTTTATCTCAAAACTACATTTTTCAAGCTGGCCGGAAACACAACTCGGACAATTTTCAACCGATTCACTTGAAATTTTGAATATATCTTTAAAACTATATTGTCCATGGAAGTACGTAGGATTTTTTTTTATATTGCATAGTTCATTTGTTATTAACAATTTTCTGACGATTTTTTATGCAAATTTTACACTTTTCACTTTAGAAGTGCGCCATTTGGCTAAAAATCAAAATATCGAAAAAATCCTACGTACTTCTCTGGCTGTTGTTATATGTAATCGAAATAAATTTATTAGCTTATCATAATTCAAAAATTACAGGCACTAGGTGTCCGGCCATGGACTCTGGAAAAACGGAGACGTCACCGCAAAAACGCTGCACAGCCGCCATTTTGAATTTAATTGCTTAAAAAAAATTCCTGTACATAGTCAATAACATGTATTATAAATATCCATTTTTGTAATCTCGATTTATATTGTAGTTTTTCTGAAAAAAAATCCCGAAAAAGACCTATTTTTTCAGCCTCTAGAGTGGCATAACCCCTTAATACGAATTATTGATTTCATTAATATTATGAACTCGTTCATTGTAACATTGAATTATCACATCATTTCTGTTATTGTGTGGGTGTCCAAAGCAAACCGAAATATGATGAACGGTTTTGCATAATATTAATGAATACTTGCATCGGTTCAAAAACAATGATTTTTTCATTATGATGATGTAGATTTTAATTGGTTGAATGTACCTTTTTGGTTCAGTGTAGAAAGTTGAAACATAGTACGTACAATCAGATCTACCTATAATAACAAGGCGGCTATTTGGAACCTTATTTTTTAGGTCGCATAGTAACATACACCACATTTCAGCATTAAACGCGTTCTGGACTTCTACCCAAAAAATAGTAAAGTTGCACCCAGCCTGTTGGAAGATTTTTCTCAAGGCATTATCTAATATACATATGACTGTTGCGTGGACGGCTACGTTATCGTATCAATGGAAGTGTAGATTCTAGATTGATGGTGGTTCTAGCGGAAATTGTCATGAACAATTTTTTTTTCAACATCAAACATGGTTCGTCCACCGCTCAGAACAGATGAAATAAAATTATTATTAACACTACAAATACCCCAAAAAACGAAATCTTCCTATAACACGCCCTACCTCACTGTATATTTATGGCATTTCGTAACTCCATCAAATTTTCTTCTCACTATTTAAAAGATTCAATTACGAAATTTAACCATACGACTCTAATTGTTGGTAATAATCGCGGTAGATGATAAATGCCTATTTAAATTTAACAACTTCTTAAGTAGCTATTGCACAAATCTTAAGATAAACATAAGTTACGCTGGAAAAATGGCATTGCCAGAGACTTGAAGCTGATCATATCTTTCGCAAAAGAAATACCAACGAATAAATTACAAAGTCCAGTATAATCAAGAATAATGAAATTCCCAGACTACAGGTGTAGCCGGTATAAAGAAGTTGAGGTGTTGATAAGATTCACAAGATATGTTCCAACTGGCCTCTTTCAATCCTAAATAAACCGTCTTCAGAGTGTTTACGATAAATTTTCAATAAAAAGTGAATTTTTCCTTGAGATTCGAGGGAACCGCAAACATCGGATGCGGTTGAAATCATCGAAAGTACAAACAAATAAAACGGGCTATGCGACGGTGGCTTAACATAAATCCGCCAGCGATTGTGCATTTTGGTCCAGCAGTCCAACGAATCCAAGTCTTCGAGATGCCGCTTAAGAGCATATGAATCTGTTTCTCTGGGCTGAAAAAGTGCTGCGACGGAAACGACTGAAAGAAAGAAGACTTTGCCCGGGACACAATCTCTTAAACTACAAGAGTAAATTTATGGGAAAACGTCTTTAAAAACGTCTTTGGTCTTAGAAACTCGACCCGAGGGGGACCAATATTTGTGGGTTTGCGATCAATAAATTCCACTCAAAGTTATGTAAGCACGAAGAAATACTCTTGTACGGTTGAGTTAAAAGCTGGGAAGCTGCTTGGAAGAATTCTCTATAGTCGGGATGCTATTCGTGGCCTAGCGTTTCGATAAGGTCAGTTCTTGTAGAATGGAGACTTTAAGATGGAATGGTCAGAAGCTATGCTGGACCCTGGACCATAGGCATGATGGTGCGGAGGTTGTGAACTGTTTTTTTTTTTTTGAAAATACCAATATGATTTCGATTAAAATTTCAATCGGAAGAATTCGGTCGATGCTTGATGGTTGGCTGGACCGATTTGAACGAACAAGACAACATATGGACGATTTGGTGCGCGTGGAGAGATGCCGGAAAAGGTTTACAAAAATTTCTGTAAGTGGTTTGTCTTGAAGTGGTCAGTGGTCAAAGCTTAATGGTGTGGAGAAGAGCACATTATCGGGACTGTAATTGAAGATGTTATGATGGGGAGGGGTTTTTGTTTTGATGTTGTTGTTATTCTGCCAAGCCTCTTATTTTCTAGTTTTTCTAGTTTTTAGTTAGAATTTTTTTTTGGTTTTTACAAATTTGGACACAGTACTCGCATCTTCTTGAACCCATATTTTGTTTCAGTAACGAAATTGGTTTTGACCGTTGTACACATGTAATTCAGCAAACTACCAGAATTACAAATCTTAAAGATCGCTGGTGGTAGGTTTTTTGTGAACGTTGTAGGTAGGTACTTTTCTGAGGCCGGAAGAGATGATGAGAAATTATTACCTGTGTAGTTTTTTTTTCTATTACAATAAACCTGTAGAGATGCTCATCATCGCTGTTCTTCAATCGCAACAGGGCATCAATCACCTTTAGTTGTAATTAAGGCAAATAAACGGTTATTAAGGAGTTCAAATGCCTTCGAAGTTTGACCGACTTTGTTTTTATGTTAGCGCACTGCTAGCTTTTGTTGGATTCGAATTAGTTTTATAACTGAACAAAATATTTGCGATAGGTTCCGCCATTTTTAGGCGTTGAAAGACTTTTAATTAGCGAAGTAGGTGTAATGGTCTGAGCCGTCTTTTATTTTACTTTATTATTTTATTATTTTTCAATAGTGAAATATTGTGATCTACATAAAATTTAAAAAAAAAACTTGCTATACTGAAATTTTGTATTTTTATATCTTAGGACTTGTAGATTCAAAACAGCAAAAAAGAAGGTCCGTTTGGCCGGCGAATACTGCGTAAACTGTACGAAAACCCGTTTTAAGGCTCTCAAACCCATTGAGATAGTAAGCTGAATTTTTTTGATGAGTAGATTGGGTGATAACTTTACACCCCCTTAGTGGTTGGATATCGAAAAATTTGGAAAAGCTTTTCTAGGCATTTATGTAAAGAGTTCTCAGAAGTAAAATTAATTTGATAACTCTACATGCCTTAAAGATATGACGAAATTTGTGCAAATGTTGGAGAAACACTTTTTTTACTCCACCTTTCTACGCTAATGAAATACTGATCTTTTCTTTTGCTCTAATTATTGCTGTAGTACATTTACATATACGTATTAAGTTTCAACTTTCTACCATAAACCATTTCTGACATATAAAAAACCACCCCCATCCGCGTACCTTTCAAACCCTACCAAAAATTTTAAATTGCTAGTATGCCTCTAGTGGTTCTATATAGTCGTCAATTTTCAGCTTTGCGTTTTGTTGTCCTTGTCTAGGCTCCTAGCATCCCCTTAAACATCAATCGTTCAGGAGATATGGATTTAAGAATGTTTCAACCTCAGTTTTCGTGCGTTTCAGACGCGTTTTTCTTTCCACTTTTGATGGGGCGATAGGTGTGTTTAGGTGAAAGAAATGAAACCAAAATAATATTTGGAAAGTTAATTTTCCAGGATGCCTGCCTCGAAACGCTAGTATTACATTTCGACTTTGAATTTTGACTTTTGCACATTTCCATGGTGATGGAAAATATCTCAACTTTTAGTAACCGTTTAAAGTACAAGGTGGCCCATAAGTCGCGAAGGGGTTTCTTTTAGTTAATATTTCTTTGATTCTTAAGATTTTTTATTCATTTATGGCTTATAAAAAAGAAGACATTTTGGATTTTTTTTACATTACGAATGAAAGATAACATCTTTTATTAGGTGTACAAATAAGTTTCCGGAGTTTTTTGTCAAACTTTGAGCCTTTATTGTGGGAAATTGGTTGCATTATTTTTTTTAAAAATATTGCCCATCGCTAGCCACAACCTTTTCCCATCTTTCTGGCAGCATACGAATTCCGCGTTGAAAAAACTTCACGTCCTTTGAGGCGATCCACGAATCGACCCAATTTTTGACATCTTCAAAAGAACGGAAGCGCTGCTCAGCCAAGCCATGCGTCATTAATCGGAATAGGTGGTAATCGGAAGGGGTGATGTCTGGTGAATACAGCGGGTGGGGTAGGACGTCCCATTTCAGTGTTTCCAAGTAAGTTTTCACAACCTGAGCAATATGTGGCCGAGCGTTGTCGTGTAGCAAAATCACTTTGTCGTGTCTCTGCTCATATTGCGGCCGTTTTTCTTTCAATGCTCGGCTCAAACGCATTAGTTGTCTTCGATAAAGAGGTCCTGTGATGGTTTCACAAGGTTGCAGCAACTCATAATACACCACGCCGAGCTGGACCTACCAAATGCATGGCATGACTTTGGAATCATGGATATTCGGCTTTGCGGTCGATGTTGATGCATTTGGCGCTTCGGGTTGTCGTAGTGTATCCACTTTTCATCACCAGACATGATACGATGCAAAAATCTTTTCCTGTTCTGCCGTTGGAGCAGCTGTTCGCACGTGAAAAAACGCCGTTCGACGTCTCTTGGCTTCAATTCGTACGTCACCCAATTTCCTTGCTTTTGCATCATTCGCAAGGCTTTCAGACGATGTGCAATGGCTTGTTGAGTCACATCAAATGAATCCGCAAGACTTTGTTGTGCTAGGCATGAATCTTTGTCCAGTAGTGCCTCAAATTCTGAGTCTTCGAAATTTTTTGGCCGGCCGGAACGCTCCTTGTCTTCCACCCCGAAATCATCCATTTTGAAACGATGAAACCATTTGCGACACGTTGATTCGCTAATAGAAGACTCGCCATAAGTTTCTCTAATCATCTGATGAGCCTCAGCCGCAGATTTCTTTGAATTAAAACAAAAAAGCAAAACTTCCCGCAAATGGCGCTTATTTGGCTCGAACTCCGACATGTTTAAGGACTCATAAGCCACTGACGCCGATAAAATTTTACAAATGTAATGATGGGGAATTGTTGTATTTTTTCCCAGTATTTCGTGTTAGTGGCACCTATACGAGAGCGCCGGGAACTTATTTGTACACCTAATAAATGTCTTCCGTTTTCGACTTCGCACTGATGAGCTCTTTCGATAGCATGATTCGTACCAGATGTTAGTGTATGTGGCTCTAGTGCCCTAATTTCTGCACGAATGTTTTCCTTTAGTTGTGAAATTGTCTGAGATTTATTCACGAACACTCTTTCTTTCAGATATCCCCATAAAAAGAAGTTAGGGGCATGAGATCTGGAGACCGCGGCGGCCCATCCACTGCACATCTTATCGAGATTATTTGTTCGCCAAAAATGGTCCTTAAAACTTGAAGTGTGGCTTCAGCTGTATGGCACTTCGCAACATCTTGCTGAAAACACATTCTAGGTCTCTTTCCACTTCAGGTCTTACAAAATTCTCAAGGATGACCCGATATCGTTCACCATTTACGGTCACTGCATACCATTGTCATTTTCGGAAAAAATGGTCGCCGTGTTCTAACAATTTATTACAATTTCTAAAAGAAAAGAAAATGGAAATAAAATTAATAAAGAAGTTATCAAAAGTCCAAATCCCGTCGTGTCTTATGGCCACCCTGTATAAAATAAAAAAAAGTAAGACCTTAAGTTATTATTGGGACCAGTAGATAGTGTAGGTTACGTATACTAATTTTAAGGGATGCAAATCAGGATCATATAAAGGTAAAACGGTTTAAAATGCTATCATAAGTAGATTAGGTTAGGTTAGGATAGGTTAGGTTAGGTTAGGTTAGGTTAGGTTAGGTTAGGTTAGGTTAGGTTAGGTTAGGTTAGGATAGGTGGGTAGCTAAGCTATTGGTAGAGATAGCTAGCACATAGCCCGCTATATGGGTTCGTTGTGATCCCACTGCACCATGGCAATCCATAAGTAGATCTCTAATGATTTTTTGCTTGCAATTTTCAAAATTAATTAGCTCTCCATTATAACGTGTATTTTGTCGCTTATTCTCTTTTTCCTTTCGAGCGTCGATATCCATTGGCGTGCGAAGGTGAGAAAAAGTGAAGTACTATTAAGCATTTATTTTTACGAATTTCGTCATATCTCTTATAGATCTTCTAAAAAATTCCATTAATTTTATTTCTATTGGTTCTTTGGATAAATGCCTAGAAAGCGTTGGGACCAACCCTAAAGGGGTGAAAGGAGGTTGTGTATATTTTCATGAGTTCAGCCATATACCTTAGGCCTGATTATATATCAAATGTGTTTTGCCTTCGTCAGGCTTTTTGCATAATATAATCACCTAAAAATAAATTTAATTTTTTTTTGTATAGTCAACCGCCAAAGGAGTATATTGGGGTTGTATACGTTTTCAAAATTTTCTTCTTATCTTTTAGTTTTACTGAGACATTAAATTGGCTTTTACTTTACCTATAAACCCATTTCAGAGTTTTTAGACATTCAACCCCCAAGGGAAGTCAATCAATTAGGTACTCGCGGCACACATAGACCTAAAAGATGTGTTACATCAATCAATTAAAGTTGCTATAATTTCGGCCGATATGTTCGAGTATACTGCTGTGGCTATTTATTCGATAGGACGGAAAATCGTGCTGAGACCGTGAAAAGTACTTTTTGTGGCTCGATTTCAGTTGTTAGCAATATTAGAGCGAAGAAAGGCAGGACCAATTAAAGGGAACTACTAATATCAGAAATTTGGGATTTATATTTTGATTGGATATTTCTTGCTGTTTAAATGGACAGACTCTAGCCACAAAGCTAACAAAAAACTGATGAATTTGCGCTCCTAACACTTTATACTATAAACTTAGAACAAAGTGCCATGTGAAATATTTGAATAAAATGGAATAAAATTTTTGAGTATCCTTTTCATTGTTCCCGTTCACGATTTTGCCAACTTTTCAACAAAATTAAATTTACTTCAGTTTCAGTATCCAATAAAACCTCACCCGATCATAAATTTCTCTATCTATCCGGAGTTAGCTCAACTTCTCATATTATACATGGCATCGACTTTCAACTAAAACTTCGACACTTTATAGCTACCTCGTTTCACCTTACTTGAAAACTAAATGCAAAACAATAGCTCGATCTAACCAAGCCTGTAGGTGAAATTTAGTGAAACTCGGGTAAATATTAATAACAATCACCTTTATATCCTTATGAGATAGTATACAAATATCTCATCTGACTTCGTGCCAGGATAGCTTAGTTTTGATGGGATATTGGGAAAAGTGTCTCATCATACATTCAATGTTTAGTATGCATCCCGAATGCAGACCGAGTTTCTACTCGACTAGTTTTGCTACGGGTACAAAACATTGCCATGTCCCGAATATCTAGTACATATATGACATCAAACTAAAGTTTCATTAAAGTTCGCCCAAGTTTGTGGTTTTAACTATCCCCGCTCGAGCATTTTCTGTATGGGTAGCTCTTCGAAGATCTATGCTGTATCTTGTTTTTACTCAATGTTCGCAGGGTGTCTCCTCTGCAGACCTTCGAATAATATTTATCGAGGGCAAACTGAACTGTACAGCGCCATCCTGCTAACCAAAACTAATACCACCTTGAGACTTGAGTTTGCTTCTTCCAGAGTCACCCTTATAAATACATGCAATGTAGATCGATGTTTTTGCAAGAAATAATGGATTTTTGCAGGGATTTATATATTTAAGTGAAGGTATAGTGGTGGTGTTTTGGTATCGTATCCTGATACTTTCCTCGTTACGTTGTACCCGCGTATACACCAGAAGGGATTTGTCTTGCAGAACTTTCTTTCGACGAACTAGTGTTCCTTAAGGATGGCCTGGTAGGTACTGTGCTTGCTATCCATAACGATTACTGGTCTCCATCCAGCCGTCCCAACTTCCAAAGTATTCCCCGTACAGAAACATAATTTCAAGTTGAGTGGATTTTGGATTTAGTTATATTAGACCATCAGAAGATTTAATTTCCCTTCTCGTCCTATTTATGCTAAAGTCAAGAGAGAGCTATACCCTGCGTGTATTCTACGCCGTGAAAAAGTGCTATTTGATAGACATTGATCGTTCCTTTCAGTAGCAGGATTAGTTTCATTTCATTTTGACATAAATACCTTTGAGGGTCCTTTCTTTGTTTATTCAAGGATTTTGTTCGAAATACTATCGTCGGGTGGAATGTTGTGTCTAAGTATCCGAATCATATACCAATTCGGTGTATTTATTCATAACGTCGACGGTTCGCTGGGGTTCTTTCGTCCTGTTTTTTTTTTTAAAGAAAACTTTGTTGTGGCTGTCCGTAAACGTTTTAATGTCGAAATTAAATTCTCAGGATAGCACAAGAGGGCGGCAAGTGAACTGAGAAAGTAAATTATTTATCGGTATGGAAAGACAAGGAAAATTATACGGAAAAGAAAATGTCAAGTTGCAATCAGATGGGATAATGATAACAGACAGGACATGAAATTCTACTTTGGAATGCAAAAGTTGAAATGTACAGGGATGTGATGTCGTTGTGGTCATTGCGGTCTGCTTGTTTTCACGAAAATTTATTCATGAAATTTGAAAAACATGTGAATATGTTGGATGAAGTATTCATAAAGGTGCGCTAGGCCGATCCCAAAAAAAAATACAAAAAGTTAGTTTAGGGTTTTTTTGAACAAAAGTTTTGCACAAACCATGATCTGACTGTAACAGAAGATGTTTCCAATATTTAGCTATATTGTTCTCATCTTTCGATAAAATTGACCATCTTAAAACTTGAAGAACGCAATTTCATTGTTGATATAAACATAACGCAGTCACGATCGGCTGCAAGCCAATCGTATGATATTCTAGATGAAATACTGAACACCGCTTTATATTTTAGTTGGAAATATATCAAAAGAATGAGGAGTGCACATACGATTATTGCATGACCTTTTATTTAGGTAGATGTATAGTTACTCGATGTATAGTTAAACAATTTTTTGAGTTATAGTGAGTTCCATAAATTAAGTTAGGACATTTTTACAGAATTTTTGTATGGCAACTACATGAAGGACTTATGGGATATTTTTCATATTAATACTTTCAGCTGAGTTTATTATAAAATTAACGTGTACAAAATTTCATAGTCGTAACTTAAAGCGTTCTAAAGTTACTGTTCAATATTGGCAAACACGTGTTTTAAGGACTTTTGTATGACAGCTACCCGAAGGAGTCGACGGATGGCACTAATTAATGAAAAGAGTCTTGCTTTTGACATAAAACTAATTCCTGTAACATTTTGAATCCCTGCTTTAACTCGTACTAGAGTTATAGTGGATTCTGTAACTTGCATAAGTTTTTGAAGGACTTTTGTAGGCTGCTAAACGAAGGCTGATTCGATTTGCATCATATTCGGAACTTTCGCTTCAAACATTGTAAACTTTAAGTATGCAAAATTTCAAGTTCCTAACTTGAAGCATTCGGGCAATAATTATGAATACGTGTTTTACGGACTCTTTTATGGGAGGTACCCGAAGGAGTTTAAGGATATCGCCCATTAACGAACTTAGCCTTAATTTTTCCATTTTACAGGTAGTGACAAAATTTCAACTTCCTACCCCAACGCGTTCTTGAGTTATCATGAAAACGGACGGACGGACAGACGGACAGACGACAGACGACAGACGACAGACGACAGACGACAGACGACAGACGACAGACGACAGACGACAGACGACAGACGACAGACGACAGACGACAGACGACAGACGACAGACGACAGACGACAGACGACAGACGACAGACGACAGACGACAGACGACAGACGACAGACGACAGACGACAGACGACAGACGACAGACGACAGACGACAGACGACAGACGACAGACGACAGACGGACACACGGACGGACACACGGACGGACGGACGGACAGCAAACGGATTTGGGGTTTTTGGCCACAACTAAACACAAAATAATATATGCCTTTTTTTCGTCCGAGGCTCGGTTCTATGCGTTACAAGCTTTTCGGGCTGGATTAATCTTATAATACTCTATATGATTTCATCTAGAGTATAAAAATACAACTAATTGTAGAAACAATTACTGATAGGTAAGTAATCAAAAAGTTAACTCAGGATGCAGGAACAAATAATTTTTATACTAGAACCTGGAATCGACCCAGTCTCCGACACGATTGGCAAATATGTTTGTCACTCAGAGAATACAATCCAGGACATTATTTTTCCAATCCCACGATTACGTGATTCAAAAGATCTTGCTCCGGGATTCTGAGATTTTTCCGGAAGGATGAAACATGCTGGGTGGTAGTACAAACATAAAAAATATTGTTCCAAACAGCCTCTTGGTTATTTTTTAGGTTGTCAGTCGCACATCAACCTACACCGCATCTCAGCGTTCCGGACTTCTATACAAAAAATAATAAAGTTGAGCCCAAACTATTGGATACTTTTTTATTTAGTTTTTTTCTTTACAGTGAAAATATAGGGGATAAAATATCGACATAACCTTTTAAGGGTTGAATATCAAAAAAGTCTGAAATTTTTTGGCTGTATAATCGCCCGTTATGGTAAAAAAACAATTCAATATCTCATTAGACCCGAGGAATATGTCGGAATTCGTAAAAATGTACAGAATCATTTCACACCTACTTAAGGTTTGATTATTGCAAAATTCCAAAATTGATTCTTAGACGATTTTAAACAACGCCCATAAAGTAAAAGCGAATTCGTTATATCATTAGACCTAAAATATTTTTCGGAATATGTGAAAACTTGAACAATAACCTTCAGCACCCTTGGGGTCGAATTGGGTTTTTGGCGATTGTACCCTCAAAAACTGACCACAATTTTTAGTCGAGCGGATTAAGGTCTGGGCTGGCTTCCGACCAATATTCAGTACTAATAAACTCAGGTACATGATTTGCAAGCCACTGTTGAGTTGTTTTGGCCTTATGAGCGGGCGCAGAGTGTTGTTGGAGTATCCATGCTCTCATGGTTTGATTTAAGGGTTCCACTACATTCCTTAAAATGTCTCGCTGATAGTTTTTTGCCGCTGTTTTAACACCCTTTTCACAAAAATGTAAGGAAGTGACGCCGTCATAGGATACTCCCCACCAAACCATCACTGATGCGGGATAATGACCTTGTTCAATCCTTGGCACCAGTTCACTGGCTTCCTTGGACGATCGTGCATGCACCCTATTATTCTGCTTATTAAAAGTTTCCTTCACGGTAAAGATTTTTAGGATTTTTTTGTAATTCTCTTTACCGTACAGCGATAACAGGTGTTTTAATTTTTTTTTAATTCAACGGTAAGGCGCTGTCCTGTTTGTCTTTTGAAAGCCCCAAGTCCCAAGTCTTGTTTAACGATGCGGCTCTTGGCTCTCGGAGCTATATCCTTTTCACAAGCCATGATTTTTTGTCTGCGGACAATATTTCGATTGATTCGCGACCTCAGAGCCTGTGGCGTATGAGCCGTGAGAGGCGGGCCGGATCTTTTACGGTCGTTTACATTTCCAGAATCAGCAAACAACTTAATAGTACGATACACAAAAACCCGCGTGATATTCAACGGTTTTAATAAATCAAAAATACGAGCTCTGTCTATTCCACACTTATGAAGAGCAATAACAGCAATATGGTTCTCTTTGTCGGACCATTCCATCATGACGGCTTAAGCTATACTGAAATGGTTTGGCTCGTTTGTAGAGCACTATCAACTATCAAAACTTGCAACATAACATTTGGCTGCGTTTAGTTGCGTTTACAGTTGTATCAATATTTATGGCAGGACTAGGTATTTAACGCCCTTTTAAGTCAAAGGGAATTCGATATCTCCTTATACCTAAGAAATATGTCGGAATTCGCGAAAACGTTCACAACCACTTTACACCCCTTAAGGTTTGAACATCAGAAAATTTTGTCTAGGCTCATATATAAAGAGCCAGCAGAAGTAAAATTAATTTGATATCTCGATAAACCTAAAAAAATATGACGAAATTCGTGAAAATGTTGAAAAGAATTCTTTTCAAGGACAATTTTTTTGCCCCACCTGCGTACGCCAAAGCAAATATAAATTTCTGATTGTTAAAATTACTTCTGCATTATATCTACATATAGGTATGTACTAAGTTTCCACTTTCTAGCATAATTTATTTTACTTTTTTGGGAGCTACTAGTGCTCGAACGGAAAAATACAAAATTTCAATGTAAAAATTTCTTTGAAATTTCATGTTGATCACAATACCTTTTCATTAAAAAATAATAAAGGAAAATTCAGAAACGGCAAGAAGATATGATGACGAGAAAGAAAAGTTTCGTTCAATTTTCATCCACGAATGGTTTCTTTTTAATCATAAAACTTTCACGAATTGTTTGATTAATTTAGTCCTGCCAGAGTACCTACTGATTCGTTGAGAAATTGATATCACTTTTTACAGTTCTACTTCAGTACTAAAAAACTTATTTTATTCGGAACTAGCTGGTAAATGCTGATGGAATTATGATCCAGTACCTATTGATAAAAGAAACTGGCTCATCGAGAAAGATAATATGGAAAATCATCATGGTATTTACTATCGAAAATTTATATTGACTTTCCAAAGTCCCAATTCAGTTCAACGGTTTCCATTCTGGTGTTTTTAAAAACTATTCATGAAGGAACAGCATTTTTCAAACTGTATGAATAGGAAAGGAGTCACCATTAGTATAGCATGATTGTCGGCCGTTAGGACAGCAGAAAGCAACTCAGTTTCGTTAAGAAAATGAAGTGGGCTCATGCACTTTCCGTAAGCCTAGCCGTTTCGATTTCTTATTTCGCACTCTGACAGGGTCCTGATTTGTTAGGCCCTCCTTACATTCTGTAAGGATAAAGACTAAAAATATTATGCGTGCTGTGAAACTATGGGTTGTTACCCCGAATACTTTTTGAATCTACGCGAAAAAACAGGATATTCCTGAACTCAGTCGTTTCGCAAGATGCTGAAAAAGTTCCTACTTCGAGCACTTTTGGTATATATGCTACTGCCGATTTGATATGCAAACTGGAATAAGAAAAGAGACAAGGTTGCTTAGGATTCGAAGGATGTAGAAAAGGATCATTATGTCTACGTACTGGGCTGGAATTTTAACAATTGATCTCAGTGGTCTGCGAGAAGCCCCTAAAATTGCTGAACTCGGCATAGTGAACGCACATATCATTGCGAACCAGGATATACCTTTTGGAGAAAACTGGTATATCTTTACTGGATTTCTTGTAATCAGCGGACCTTGCTCCTTCGCATTACGCCAGTTTTATTCTATTCAGTCTTGCTTGAACGGCAAGTGCTTCCTTTCTAAGGTGTCCCGAAAGAAGTTCCTTTGAGAAAAAACAGTAATCGCTTTGAGCTATAAACTTGTCCCAATTTGGATACATAAACCGTTTCCATCTCTTTAACAATTTAAGTGTAAAAGACGAAGACAAAGTCGTAAAGGCTTCCATAAGTGTTTGATAATCTTGCCAAACGATGAATTTATGAAAAACAAAATTTAACGATGTAATTCTACCCTTTTCACATACGGTGTAACGTGGTTCGCCCTTAAAATCGCTTAAATACCATAAATAACTTCATGCCATTTCTATCCAACTATCAAGAAGGATATCAACCTATTCTACTAGGTACTCGTATTATATTAAATTCTATATCAAGTTTTTTTTCAATTGAATTATTTCAAAAATTTTGCTAGGTACAAAAAGCGTTTTTGAACCCTCTCCGCAAAAACTGTGCGAATATATTGTTTTCTTCATCGACAACAGCAACAATGAAACGAACAATTTCTTACATTTGTGAACGGAAAGTGTTTTTCTAAGGTGTTTACTTCTTATCTATAAAGCATGTAGAATTTCCTTTTGAACCCACACTCTAACTTTCCGGAACCCGCACATTTCACGGTATTATTCATCGGTGAAACCTTTAAATATAAATTGTTATCGCGAACAAGTATTTTGAAACCGATACACAGTATAACGAGAGAACTGAGACGAGAAAATTTCTTTCTTTAAGAAATATACGCACTTACAGGATGATCAAAAGGAAAACCTTCGACATTGTTACACAAGCTATAGGTAAGACGGCTATTATAGCCTCTAGGCAAAAGTTTATAAGAAGACTTTGTTTTGTGTAAGTATAAAAAGAATTTTCAATGTGATTTTGAGAAAAATTTTCCATGGAATATGTTGTGATGACCATTAATGAAGTTTTATAACCTAATTATTTTTTTCCTAATTATACCTTATTTTAAAATTGAATACTGGTCTTGTATAGTTTAGGAAAATACTCAACTTTGAAGTGTAATTACCGTTCGACATACATACTAAAAAAATATCGAGTCCATCAACAAACATTTTCCGTGCATAAAATATTGCACCTGATATTGCTTTAGATATTATGAAAATTAGAACTGTGAAAGTAGACCCATTTGCCTTTGGTCGATATTTATGGAGGGGTGTGGGTGGGAGTACAAAGGGTTCGAAACGCGCGAAAACTGCGAACCAGAAGTCTAAAAAAGCTCTAAAATTTTAAGGGGGAGGAGGGAGTGGTGGTGACAAGTGGAGTCTGGTATATGTAAAAGTTTTGTGGGGGTTGTGGAGCATGAAAATGGGGGGAATAGCGATTTTTAAAAAGAGGAAATTTTATACCTCAATGACAGTAGAGTTCCAATAGAACTCTTGTAGGGAAAACATTTTTAGGCGTGACGGTGTAGGGGGTGTAAAGGAAAAAAAACTTTTATTTCTTGAAAAACTACTATAGAGCCACCATAGAGGCATCCTAGAAAAATAAAATGTTTGATAACGGAGCAAAGTACGCCAGTGTGAGATGGT
Organism: Beris morrisii; assembly: GCA_951812415.1. Lineage (NCBI taxonomy): Eukaryota > Metazoa > Arthropoda > Insecta > Diptera > Stratiomyidae > Beris > Beris morrisii. The sequence goes on from OX638311.1 coordinate 27,812,968, forward strand.
TTTTGTATGCCAGGAAGGGCTCATGCTAAAAAGTTGAAACCTAGTACGCATATGTAGATATTCTACATAAGTAGTTAAGGGGAGCCTATCGCGAAGGCTTTTTTCATTGTAAATTTCATGAACCGTTTTCTCAGAAACCACTTATCCAATTTGAATAAAACTTTGGACAATTATTCCTTACTGCAAAACAGGCAAATAGAGTTGAGTAAAATTTTATTATTTTTACGAAGGTTGTATATATATATGACATCTAATTTTGACGAACAGAAAACTTCAAGTCAGTCTCATATTATAATACAGTATTAAAAAATTAAAAATTTTGAATTTCTTCCACTCTATTTAGACAGGAGTGGTGGCATCTTTAAAAAAAATACACCGATCAGATGAGTGGTTTTTTTACAACTTTTCAGAAGAGGAAAAAACGGAAAACCTTTGTTTTTACAGTTATAATGCTGCTGCTTCAAATTTTCGCCTTACAAACGGAATTGTTTTTGTGAAATTTTTTTTCTGTGTATCTTGGTCTTAGGTTTTTTTTATGTTAGTGATTTTACTTTATTATTTTAATAATAAAGTATTATTATCGATTTACCCTAAAAATTTATACCATATTTTCAAATATTGAATTCATTTTTATTCCACGTATATAAATACCTAGAAAGCGTTTTCAGGATTTTTTGAAATTCGACCCCACGATGGTGTAAAGGGGTTGTAGACATTTTCACGAATTTAGCCATATCCCTTCGGTCTGATTAGATATCGAATATATTTTTACTTCCACGGGCTTGTTTAATAATCACCTAAAACTTGTTTTCAATTTTTTTCCTTTTTCAACTCCTAAGAGGGTATAAGCGGGTTGAACACGTTTTCACGAATTCCGTCATATCTCTTAGGAGTGATAAGATATCGAATTGGTTTTCACTTCCTCGGGCTTTCTTTATATATATCTAAAAACTCATTTCATTATTTTTTGATATTCAACCCCAAAGAGTGTGCAAGGGGGTTGCATATGTTTTCACAAATTCCTATATATTTCTTAGTTCTGATGTGATATCGAATTCTGTTTAACTTCCTAAAGCTTCCTATTTAATCGTCAAAAGTTGATTTCAGTATTTTTAGACATTCAACTCCCAACTTTCGACATATTTCTTAGGATTGATAAGATATCAGATTGGTTTTCACTTCCACAGACTTTTTATATAATCACCTACAAATGTATTTCCGATTTCATGTAATGGTCCAAAACCAAATCACGAAAAATCTCCTAATCACGTAACAACTGATATTATACTACGACTTAGACCTCGTCCCGGAGTATGACCCAATTATGTAATTCATATATTATATGTGGCAACGGCCCCATTTTAACCGCTTTCCGAACTTTTTTTTTATGTTTTCAGTCACATAGTAACCTACAACACCGCGTCACAGAATTGAACGCATTCCGAACTTCTACCGAAATAATAATTAAGTTGCGCCCATACTGTTGGCAGATTTTTCTATTACTTTATTATTTCAATAATACAGTATTGTTATCGATTTTTAAAAAAAAAAATTTGCAACCCTCAAAATTTTTTTTTTCACGTTTCATGACGAGTAGACACGAAAAAAGCAAAAAAAAATTTCAGTCCGTCTGTCCGCCGTACGCCGTACGTCGATCGCTGTACGCAAAATCGTTTGAAGGCTCGTAGCTCCCAAACCCTTTGAGCTATTAAATTGAAATTTTTTTTATGAATAGCCCGGGTACGCCCCTTGAAGTGGCCAAATTTGGAGGGGTGGGGGTGTGAGGGGGGAGGAGTGGGAAGTGTTTTAGACGGAAAATTTTGGTTTCTAGATCTCAGCAACCACTTATGCTAGGAGGCTGAAATTTGGAATTTATATAGAGCTTCAGTAGTGGACCCATTTGCAAAAAAATTGCCGATATAGGTGAAGGGGTTTGGGAGTGGGGGGAAAAATAATGCGTCCGAAACGCAAAAAAGGTGAGATCGACACTTTCTAAAATCCATATCTTCTAAACGGTTAATGTCACAAAATTGAAACTTAATGAATATCTGTAGGTATACTAGGAAATAGATCGGAAACAAAAATTTTAGTGGGGGCAGTGGCGTACGGAGGTGGGGGGTGAAAAACTTTAGATTGCGATATCTTACGAACCAATTGCACTAGATAAATAAAATTTGGTTGCTGTATAAAGGTTGACAAATGAAGTTTGCTGAAAGCAAAATTTTTTAAGGGGGCGGTGGAGCATGAAAGTGGAGGGGATAAGAATTTTTCTAAGAAATCACGTCTCATATGTCAAGAACGGTGTAAGATAGATGCTTAAAATTTTTACCAGAAGTAGGCCTAATAGACCCCTAGCAGAAAACAAAATTTTGGAAGTGATGGTGTAAAGGGTGAGGGTGGGAGAGGGTGAAAAGGAAAAAGTTCCGATTTTAATATCTCGACAACCTATAATGATATAAAGCTGAAACTTGGTATTTAGATAGAGCTATATTAGTAGCATCTTGGAAAAATATAATTTGTTATAGGGGTAGTATGGTACGGGGGTGGGGGGTGTTTTTCCTATCTATAGAACGGCTTATGCTACAAAGTTGAAACTCGGTACGTTTATGTAAATCAACTAGAAAACTAATTTAGATAAAAAAAAATTTCAAATATCCATTGGCGTTTGGAGGGGGGGGGGGCAAAAAAAATTATCAGTGAAAATGGAATGCATATATTTTCACGGTTTTCTTCGTCATATCTATTAGGTCTTCCCAAATATTGAATTCATTTTTATTCTACGGATTCTTCATATAAATACCTATATAGTGTTTTCAGGATTTTTTAAAATTCGACCCCTAAGAGGGTGCAAAGGGGGTTGTAAACTTTTTCACGAATTCTACTATATCCCCACGTCTTTTCAGACATTGAATATCTTTTCATATTCATGGGCTTGCGTAATAATCGCCTAAAACTTGTTTTTAAGTTTTTTCCTTTTTCAGCACCTAGGAGGGTATAAACGGGTTGAACACGTTTTCACGAGTTCCGTCATTTCTTTTAGAAGTGATAAGAAATTGAATTGGTTCCTACTTTCTCGTGCTGTCTTCATATTTATTTATTAACTCCTTTCAGGATTTTTGAACATTCAACCCCCAAGTGGGTGTAAGGAGGTTGCATATCTGGTGATATATCGAATTCATTTTTACTTCCTAAGGTTTCCTATATAAAAAAGCCAAAAAGTCAATTTCAGTATTTTAGATATTCAATCCTAAGAGGTGTAAGGAGGTTGTATGCTTTTCAAAGTTTCGACATATTTCTTAGGTTCGATGAGATATTAGATCGCTTTTTATTTTCACAGACTTTTTATATAATCGCCTACAAACCCATTTCTCAATTTTTCGATATTCAACCCCCAAGGGTTTGTATATGTTTTCACAATTTTTGCCATTCCTTAGTTCTGATGAGATGTAAAATTGATTATTACGGCCAACCAATTCACGATTTTTCGAATTTCCAGAACCAAGGAGATGTGAAGGGTTTGCTTACGTTTTCAGAAATTTTTCAAAATCCGTCTTGTCTCATGAGATATCAAGTTGCTTCTTATGAAATCGTCTAAAAACCTGTTTCACAATTTTTTTCAAAATTCAAACCCCATGTGGAAGTAATGGGTTTGTATATGTTTTAACAATTCGTCATATCTCTTAATTCTGATAAGGCAACAAATTCGTTTTTGCTTCTATGGGCTTTTAGTGTACATAATATACTGAAATTCGAATAGTCTACACGAACTTTTTCAATGTTTAATCGGCTAAAAATCTCTATTTTAAATATTTTTATATTAAGAACAAAATTAATTTTCCATAAGAAATCTAAAAATCTCGAAGCAACTCATGATACACTCCGACTTTTACCACTCCCGAACTTTGACCCTAAAAATAATAAAGTTTCTTCCAGACTATTGGCAGATTTTTTTTGTCCTGTTTTCTATAAAATTTGCAACTTTGTGGTGTTTTTGTTGCATTTTTTACCTGACCCTTCCAACTTCACAGCTATATTTATATCACTTCATGACCTCGTGAAGTTATGCGGTTTAAGGAGTTTTATGCAGAATAGAGTCTAAAATAAGAAAATAAAACAAAAAAAGTTTTTTTTTACTCCAACAATGATATGCTTCCCTTAAAGCAATAAATATTTCCATTGGCGTACGAAGAAGAGGCAAAAACATTGTCCGTGAAAACGTTTCCTTTCTCCACATTTTCACGAATTTCGTCATATCTCTTGGGTATGTCGAGGTATCAAATTCATTTTACTTCCAGGGGTTCTATATATGAGCGATCAGAAATTGTTTCTTAAATTTTTTTATATTAAACTACTAAGGGGGTGTAAAGTAGTGGTGCACGTTTTTACGAATTCCGACATTTTTCTTAGGTCTAATGAGATATCAAGTTTGCTTTTACTTCTAAAGGTTTTACATTTTTTATTATTATTATTATTATCTTTATTTGCCTTGATTCAATTTTGACATAACGCTAATATATTATATTTAAGAGATCAGTCTTTTCAATTGACTATACAGCTTTTGACAATAATTTCAGTATGAGAAAACTTAAGCAAATCGAAAAAGTTGGTAAAGGAAAAATGGCGAAAAAAACCTCTATGAATTAAAACTTTTTCTTATATCTAAAACTTAACCCAGTGGTTATTAACAATTGAAACTTATAATATTAAATATGTTTAATTGTTATTAAATAACTCATTAATAAGATTGTTTTCAGCAAGTTAAATTTTATTGATAAATTTTTGATATATTAGATTCTACTTTGACTTTAATATGTTCCACCTTAGCTAAAGAATGTAATCAAGTTGTGTATCATTTTAAGAATTTTATTTTGAGCAATTTGTAACTTATTAATGTGGGTTTGAGCAAAATCCTTCCAAACGACGGCACCATATAAAAGAATAGGTTGAAATATCATTGAGTATAGGAGGAGCTTGTTTTCTAAACATAAATCTGATTTTCTATTAATAAATTGATACATTACTTTAACGAGTTTGTTCACTTTACTTACGTACCAGAGCAGTAGATAGCAGTATCGTCAGCGAAAAAATCAGTTTCACAGTTGACTGGGTGTCGAAAATCAGCAGTGTAGATCAAATGCAAAATTGGTCCTAATACTGAACCTTGAGGTACTCCTGCAAGTATTTCCTTTGTACTTGAAAGATGGTTGAGTATTGATACCTCAAAAGATCGGTTGGCCAGAAAACTACTAATTATCTTGACGAGGTATTTGGGAAAGTTGAATTCGATCAGCTTGTAAATAACTGCTTTGTGGCAAACACGATTGAACGCTTTTTCGATGTCCAACGATACTACGGCCATTGATTTTTTTGAATTTAAACATCTATCAATTGCTTGCTTAATTCTCATAAGTTGATGTATGGTTGAGTGGTTTTCCTGAAACCAAACTGTTTATCTGGTATAATCTTTGAATGATCTATGAACTCTCCGATTCTTTCTTTTGATATTCTTTCAAATAATTTCCCCCGATTACTGAGGAGGCTAATGGATTTAGAAAACGAATTCGATTTCGCTGTAAAGCCGTCCTTGGATGGAAAAAGATATTTACCATTCTGCAACTCGAAACTAGACTGTTGTTCGCCATATACCTAATATACAGCAGGGACCTAGAATCTGGGGTTTACTGCGGTTACCCAGTTTGTGCATACATTAAGACGGCAGCTCCTAGTGAGTGTTCATTTTCAAAGCTATAAAGAATTAATTAAACGAAAATACTACAGGCAAAGTTACTCATCAAACATTGCATGCTTCTTTATTAAATAAACAAATAATAAAAAAAAACTTTATTACTAGCAATTTTAATTAGCGCCTCGAGAAATCACCAAATTTAATTGACTCTAATGCGGTCTACTTTATAAACAGCTCGCACTAATATAATCTTCATCGTAAAATTACACATTAAGCAAATTGTTTAAATTCATATCTGCATTATCTAAACAAATACCCGGCTCTTGTTTATTTTCCGAAACTCCGACCTCCTTAAAGGAACCAAAAGATGATAAAAAAAACTTTATTGCTTACAAGCTCTGCAAATGTCACATAATCTCAGCATGACTAACTCACTTAAAGTGAATCCAAACAAAGACTCTTTGCTAAGCTTCTTCACAGCCCGCATAACCCACAACCCCACCTCTGGCTAGGGGAGTCCCCATGAAAGGAACTGAACATAACTTTTTTTTTTTTATTTTGAAACTGGCAAGATGGTCATTGCGTTCTGTGATGATGGTGTGATGGGAACACGTTGGTGAATCTGCTGATGCTTTTCATTTTCAACGAGGACCTAAAAATTTTAATGAACGTCGTATTGTGTCACCACGAAGCCACTTAAAATTTTCCTTTCATCACTTCATCATCATCAATACTATCAAGTCCTAGAAATAATTGTCGATGTCAAGTCGGTCATAACAGAGCGAGAAGACTTCGCCATCGCAGAACACCCAAGTTGAGATTATATTTACAAACAGAGCTTGGTAGTCGGGACTATAAGGGAAGAATGGATGCCGTCAAAAAGTCTGCCATCAAGGGTTTGTTTTGATAATAATACAAAAAAAACCGCGCTATAATGGATCACATCGACAGGACATGTACAAATACAAGCAAATATACAACTCACAGGACACAAAAGATGACTAGAGGAAGCGGAAGGACTAGAAGAAGCGGAAGGACGGACGCATCATCGAAGGCATACTATGGGTGGATATAGAGGACTAAGAGGACTAATCTGCCAAAGATATACTACACACAGCGTCCTGTCATCTACAGTTGCGTAATGCTCCTAAGAAATTTATTAACTTGCTCTGCTGGGCTATTACATAGACGAAGGATATACGCCTGGATACACTAGCGAACATTTCACTGCTATAACCAAAGGACTTGACATGTGTTTGAATGACGGATTAACATAATTTCCTGCCAAGAATTTTAATAGAAGACCACCAGCAGTCTAGTAGCAGCAGTAGCAGCAAGGACGAAAAATAAAGACTAGGTGGTCGAGATTTCTGTGATTACATCATACAATTAAGGGACTATAAAATGTTAAGCTCTACGCTAAGTGCAGAATTGAGAGCTGAAATGCAAATGCAAAAGTCATTTTGACGGATTGCATAGGGGGATTTGTACGATTCTGGAAAAGTTACTTTGGATCGGACGAGATGAAGGCGAAAAGTACGAATTTGAAAATTTTAATTATATAGAGCTGTCCTTACCATCCTGTAACGAGAAGTGTTACATTATTCGGTGCGGTACTAAATCTGGGAAGCGGAGGATTTCAAATGTTTCTAGTGTGTCCACCTTGTTCAGCGACGAAGTTGAATTAAATTTTACCCAACCATTTGGATACTTGACTACGAAAATAATAAACGTGATAATTCGTAAAGGCTAATGAGGGTAATTATATTACTGAAATGGAAATTAACGATTGAAATTTGTTTTACTTCCTCATCCTTTACATGTCGCCTCTTTTTCATTATGGTGAAGATATTTGGAAGTTCAGGTAATGTGTACCTGATATTGAACTACAATTAATATACTGCCATTAAAACAACTTGACGAAAAGTTTAAATTAAATGAATGTATTCCTTCTTGTAGCAACAAATTTCGTTAAAATAGTTTCTGACCTTCACAGTAAAAATGTTTGCTACTCTCAGAGTAGGCAATTTAGTGCCTACTCTGAGAGCAGTAAAATTACTATTGTCAAATTTCTTTACGCACTCTTGTGATTTTACATTATTATTTCAATAATACAGTATTGTGATCGATATTAAAAAAAAAAATGTGCTACCCTGAACATTTTTTTCACGTTTTATGACTAGGAGAGACGAAAAAAGCAAAAAAAAATTTCAGTCCGTCTGTCCGCCGTACGCCGTACGTCGACCGGTGTACGCAAAATAGTTTGATGGTCCGTAGCACCCAAATCCTTTGAGCTATTTAGTTGAATTTTTTTTTCGTGGGTAGAGTGGGTAGGCCCCCTGAAGTGACCAAATTCTGAGGGGTGGGGGTGTGAGGGGAGAGGTGTGTGTGTGAGGGGGGAGGTGAGGGAAGCGTTTTAGACGGAAAATTTTGGTTTCTAGATCTCAGCACACGCTTATGCTACGAAGCTGAAACTTGGAATTTATATAGAACTTTAATAGTAGCCCCATTTGCAAAAAAATTGCTGATATCGGTGAAGGAGTGGTGGGAGGGGGGAAATAATATGTCCGAGACGCTCGAAAGCCGAGATTGAGACATTCTAAAATCCATATCTTCTGAACCATTAATGTCACGAAATTAAAACTTAATGAACATCTGTAGGTTTACTAGGAGAATAAACCGGAAAATATTTGGGGCTGAAAAACTTTAGATTACGATATATCACGAACCAATTTCATTAGAAAAATAAAATTCGGTTTGTGTATAAAGATTGACAAATAAAGTTTGATGAAAGTACAATTTTTTAAGAAGGAGGTGGAGTATGGAAGTCGAGGGGATAAGAATTTTTCTAAAAAAACACGTCTCATATCTCAAGAACAGTGTAAAATAGATACTTAGAATTTATACGAGTAGTAGAACTAATAGACCCCTATCAGACAAATTTTTGGGGGTGTAGGTGTAGAGGGTGAGGGTGAAAAAGGAAAAGTTTAGATTTTTGTATCTCGAGAACCTATAATGATATAAAACTGAAACTTGGTATTTGGATAGACATGTAGCAGTAGCATGTTGGAAAAATATAATTTTTTATAGGGGTAGTATGGTACGGGAGTGAGGGGTGTTTTTCCTATCTATAGAACGGCTTATTCTACAAAGTTGAAACTCGGTATGTGTATGTAAATCAACTAGAAAAGTACTTTTGATAAAAAAAATTTCAAATATCTATTGCCGTTCGGAAGGGGGGCGAAAAAAATTATTAGTGAAAAGGGAATGCATACCTTTTCACGATTTTCGTTATATCTAGTAGGTCTTCCCAAATATTGAATTAATTTTTTTTACGGCTTCTTCATTTAAATACCTAGAAATTGTTTTCAGGATTTTTTGAAATTCGACCCCTAAAAGGGTGCAAAGGGGTTTTATACTTTTTCACAAATTCTGCCTTATCCCCCAGGTCTGATCGATATCGAATATCTTTTCACTTTCAGGGGCTTGCGTAATAATCGCCTAAAACTTGTTTTTAATTTTTTTTCATTTTTCAGCCCCTAAGAGGGTATAAAAGGGTTGAACACGTTTACACAAATTTCGTCATATCTTTTAGAAGTGATAAGAAATTCAATTGGTTTTTACTTTCTCGACCTGTCTTCATATTTATTTATTAACTCCTTTCAGGATTTTTTGATATTCAACCCTCAAGTGGGTGTAAGGAGGTTGTATATGTTTTCACAGATTCCTACATATTGCTTAGATCTGATGATATATCGAATTCATTTTTACTTCCTAAGGTTTACCATATAAGAGCCAAAAAGTCAATTTCAGTATTTTCAGATATTCAATCCTAAGGGGTGTAAGTGGGTTGTATGGTTTTCAAAGCTTCGACATATTTCTTAGGTTTGATGAGATATTAGATCGCTTTTCACTTTCACAGACTTTTTATATAATCGCCTACAAACACATTTCTCCATTTTTCTATATTCAATCCCCAAGGGTTTGCATATGTTTTCACAATTTTTGCCATTCCTTAGTTCTGATGAGATATAAAATAGGTTATTACGGCATTTGATGTAATGACCTAAAAACCAATTTCACGTTTTTTCGAATTTCATGAAACAAGGTGGTGTAAAGGGTTTGCTTACGTTTTCAGAAATTTTTAAAAATCCCTCGTGTCTCATGAGATATTAAGTTGCTTCTAATCGTCTAAAAAACTGTTTCACATTTTTTTCGGAATTCAAACCGCAAGTGGATATAATGGGTTTTTATACGTTTTAACAATTCGTTATATCTATTAAGTCTGAAAAGGAAACGAATTCGTTTTTACTTCTAAGGGCTTTTAGTGTACATAATATACCGAAATTCGAATAGTCTACACGGGCTTTTCCAATGTTTAATCGGCTAAAAATCTCTATTTTAACTATTTTTATTTTAAGAACAAAATCAATTTTCCAAGAAATCTAATAATCTCGAAACAACTCATGATATACTTCGACTTTGACCGCGCTCGAACTTTGACCCGAAAAATAATAAAGTTTCGCCCAGACCATTGGCAGATTTTTACTAGTAATGCGGAAATTCGCACATAAGTGTGGAAATCAATCGATAAAAATGTGTAAATTTACTGTTGGTGTGCGTAAAATTACACACGACGCGGAAAAACTAATATGTACTACAAATATGTGATATGTTTATGTTTGTTTATTATTATTTTTATTAATTTATTGATAGTATAAATGAATAAGCCTCAAACGAATGATCGGCAGATGAATTCCCAGACGTATTTTGAAGGGCAAAGGACACAGCACTCGACAATTTGAAAAATTCAATGAGATCATTCAACACATGATATTTGGGAAAAAACCAGGATATAGGTCAAAAAGGGTAGAAAGTATAATACACTATATACCTACATGTTTATTATATAAATTTAATTTATTTCTTTTAAAGCCAAAAACTTCACACACTATAAGCATTATTTTCTTTTTAAATTTTAAATCACGCCTTACACAAAACCACGAAACAAGTGAATTTGTGGGGTGTCGGCTACTTGTGGGCAACACGGGTGGAAAACACTCCACACAATTCGCTAAAATCAAGTATTCGGCGAAAAAAAAAACTATTCAAAAATAAGTTATTCAGAAAAAAGATATAGATTTTGATGATATAATTTTTGATGTTGCGGGCTTGAGTTAAAAAATAAAAAAACAACGACAAAATTCATTTAATTAGCGATCTGTGATATTTTGTAATCTGCGATAATTAATAATTTTCAATAATTTAAAAATCTGTTATTATTAACGATGAATTTCATGTTAAAACGTTTATATAATTAAAATCGTTATAAAATAAATAACATTGGTTCTGTTATACACGATTATAATATAACATCGATCAAATTAAGCAACGAAGCGGTCAAGTTAATACATATCACAAAAAACAAATTACTACACTTGAAGTATCAAAATTACATGCAAAATGCGTAATTTTATACACAATGATCAATTTTACACATTAATTGTAGAAAATTTCATGCGGTGTTGCAATATTACTTCCCAGTCAGTAAATTTATGAATTGAATGCGTAAAAATACACAGTTTTAAGAATTACTCATAATTTTGTTAAATTTAATGAAAATTCGTATATTTACTACATCAATGCGGAATATTTTACTGCTTCAAGGATAGTAATTTTCACAAAATTTTTTTCTGTGTGTTCACTCGAGCTTAAGATTCTATTGTGATTTAATAGACAAGTAATTACGGACTTGTATGTCTCCTTTTCGGGCCCAGAGTCTAGCTTTATTTAAACTCCAAGTTTCAACTTCCTGGTAGAAGCGGTTCCTGATATATATGCGTTTAAAAACTTTTGGTATAAAACTCCAGTATTTTATTCAGAGTATCACATAATTCGCTACTCCGAATTGTTTTTATTTTGTGGAATTTTTTAAGGACTTTCCTGGGAATTCCCTAAAAGGAGAGAGTCATTTTTGGCATTAACTTTTGATCTTTGATTCTATCCGTTACAATCTTTAAGCTTTGGATTAACGTTACAACATTCAACAGATATCTTCTATAATATTGGTACGGCACAAATTTTTTAACTGGAAAATCGGAACTAAGGTTGATTTTGTCGGGTTTTCGCTAAAAACTTTACAAATTCATTGAAATCTCGTCTGAATTACAGTGTAAAATTGCCGAGGCAGCCTAACCGGGAAAAAAAATTCCATTGAATAGAACAAATTTAATTAGCAATCCACTTTACCGAAGAACTTCATGCCAACCGTCGAACGATGAAAAAGAGATTCCGGTAACGTCCATCTACCTCTTTTTCGATTCATCCCGGGGCTCCTTTTCACCTATCGGAACTAATTGAACATCTTTCATTAGAATGCGTTAATTTGATAATTTTTTTCAATCAATTCTATCGATAAGCCGCAGAAAAATAAATCCAAGCCACGGTAAGATACTTGAGAAACCAGAACTTTTTGCTTAGGATCTAGAAGCTGACTTAAGTGTATACAGATCCAGTTTGTTGTTTTTGTTGCTGCTATTCGCTTACCTTTCTTTTATACCTTTTCATGCCCATTTATGTTTTGCTCGGTTCTTGTGGGGTAGCCTTACATGGAATATCTTTCTCCTCACACGAACAGACTGACTCGTCTTAATGTCTTATGTTGTGTACCTTTAAGGTAAATTCACTTTGGAATGATGGCAAGCAACATAAACACAAGAGGCCAGTGCCCTTCGACATAATAAAACATAAGATAGCCTACGCGAAGTGCAGCATAGCAGCATAAAAGTTACATACCTTGGAACGTTTTGATTTTTTTTTATTGAGACTTCTCGGGAGAATCTTTAAGATGCGCGCCCAATCTTAGTTCTCACCACTCTGCAACATCCCTTTAGTGGAGTATGGTGTGTGGTAGTTTCTTAAGAGTAGTATAAGATAATTACAATTGACTTGGGCAATTGAGTAATTTTTTCGTTGTATTTCAATTAATGTGATTAATGGACACATTTAATGACTTAATTTGTTAAAAGAAAATTGACTTGAAAGAAAGCTGATGAAATGCGGGTATACGGTTTTCTTGAGACTTCTTTAAATTGCTTCTGGTTTTTAGAATTTAATTTAATTTTGACTGATTAGATTATGATTTAAGAATGATTTAATTGATTTACGTCGTAACCGGATTAATTCGAGCCTATCTTCTCGTGTATGAAAAATGTTATATCCAATTTATGTTAGAGGTTTTAGAGGTTAAAATTATACTCATATGTGTTCCAGTTCCAGTTGCAGTTGAGGTTACGATAAGATATCGTTTCACTTTCATGTAGTACCTACTTGAACGATGTCATCTAGAATTCTCAAATATCGAATAATGCACGCTGGATACGACGTACGACTTTTTTAGCATCGTCTGTTAGTTGCAACGTACATCGCTGCAGTAGTACACGCGTACTGAAACGGATTACTCGATGAACAAGTGCGTGATTCAGTGAATTTTTTTTTCAAAAGTTTGTGTGATTTTTTGTTGATCTTCCCGGTTTGAACTATAATTTGTTACTATGACAATTTCTCGGTATAAGATAATAGATGTTATTACAGTGTCATGTGAAATTAATGAAATTTGGCCACCTTCAAATTTAGTATTTCCACGTTCTAGGGATAAAAAAAAAGCGTTATTCTTCCGTCCACTATTTACCCAACCACCCTTGGCATATGGTTTTTAAATTGAAGGCCGCTATCAATGGCTAACTTTTGAGTGACAGGGTGTGAGGTTTAAAGTCAAAACATAAAGATGTGCCTCTCAAAAATATATTTTCTGAAGGAAGTATTGACGTTCAGGAGTAGGAAGTCAAATAAAATATCCCAAAAGATAGTTGACATAAAGTATACATCCCGGAAAAAAATATTTTTAAATTTACTCACACTAGAAAATTCATGTAAATAAGTATAATTGTCGTTTAGATGATTCACTTGCGGTTCACCCACAAGACTCACTTTACATTGGAATCGTAATTTAATTTATACTTCACCTAGGGGAATCGGTTGTGATTCAATTGCGATGCTTTTTCTTTGTGGGCTATGATTGAAAATTAAAATGATAATGAGGAGGATAGATATATATGAGGAACTGCTTAAACGAAAATATGTTGTAGTACGCAGTGGTGGTCAAAATCACTATTTCAGGAATTATTTGCAATGTGCCTAGACCCTGGAAGTGCGGCGGGGTTGGGAGGGTGGGTGAAGTGAAGTAGCTTGAAGATACTTCGGGGTATTTTTTTTTCTAAAGTAGTGGAGTACGGTGACAGTAACAACGTAAAGTTAGTACGTGCAGTTAATTCCTTGCATCTTGTAAGCACTTCACGATATGAACTTAAAATTTGACCACTCTCGGAGGTTCAATTTTTGCGAAAAATTTCAACAAAAAATAGGCAGAATTATATATCACACAAGTACAGTATTTCACGTGGAATATCTCGCGATTTAACTGCGGATGTGAGGGCTTGCATAGTTTGTTTGCTATAATTGTCTGTATAACTTAAGTTCTTAATTTTAATATTGTTACTTCTTATCCAATCAAATATTAACCAAGATTTTTTTTTCAGGTAAGCACTTCAGAATTTACACACATGCAAATTAAGCACAGATTCGTATCGTAAGTGGACATAGTATAAATTAGAAATTGTATTTTTGATTCGTTAAGTTCAAGTAGTGTGACAATTTTGTTCAAATTTAATTTAAATTTAATGCAAATATATTCATAAATATCGTGATGAATTGATTGGGCTTCTTTCATAGACGAACCATTTTTTTCGTTTTCCAAAATATTTTAAAAATAATTCGATTTGTTTTTCTTTAGAAAAAAAAAATCTGGGCTAAACTTTATTATTTTAAAGTTAAATTCGAATACGCGAGAAAAGTTTTTATTCTGCGAATACAAACTTTCAAAAATACAATTTTCAAACCTTTTTCTTTGTTAAATTTTGCGTTAATAGTGTAGTTCTTGGAACTTACTGGACGTAATCTCAGACCAGCTACTTAATATGAAAGTTTTCTTATAATTAAAATTAAATTAAATTCAATTTTTCTTAAGAGATGAAAAATTGCTTGGGACGTAATAAGTAAGGTTCAAAAAACCGAACAAAATATGCATGGTCGTTTTTGTACCGTTTTCAAAATATAGGGTTTTTAAGTTATTTTTGGCGCCTAAAATTTTTTATCAAAAAAATTGCGGGGTGTTTTTCCATAGACGTAAAATTTGAAAGTCGTGTGATTTAAGTAGCAGAACTCAGAGGATATTCACAATGTGTGTAGAATATTTTATTGGTCGTGGTTTCTCCTTTTTCTTGCACTTTTATAAAAAAAAGAATTGCTCAATTACTGAAATGGTTTTTAAATTTTAAAATTAAAGATGAATAAATTCGAAAGTAATGATGCTAGAGTTATAAATTTAACCCCATAAGAAAGATGACGAAACCATTTAAATGTTCGCTTTGTTTAGCCCATGAAGATATAGACTTTCTTCAATGTTACAGCTCTAACTTTTTGTGAAATTTTTTTTTTAAACTACGAAAAAACTTAGAAATCAATTGCAAGTAGGTAAGTGATTAATTAAATTTCTGAATTATGGATAAAATGGAGGTTGTGTGTTGTAAAAAAGTTCATAAACGCTCACTACATGTGAACAAATATTAAATTTTAGATACAGAAAAGTCAAATCCAAGAAAATATGTTTTTTGTTTTATTCAAGTTGTAAATGCACACATATCCTTTATGTTCTATTCGCCTAGGTGAATCAGTTGCGATTCACCTACAAGGTTATTATTAATTTATACTTCACCGAAGGGAATTGGTAGTGATTCAATTGCGATACTTTTATTTTGTTGGGTTATGACAGAAAGATAAAATTTGAGTGTAATTAGAATGACGGCTTCAAGACATGTCCCTACCTGTTCATCCCCAATTATCGTTTTATATCCACTATCCTTTCCTCCCCAACCCTCGTGGTTGTACTTAAGTCTAACAACCTATCTCTTCACTGGTCGTGAGTTCTAATTAGGTATTAAGATTGAAATTCAGGATCTTGAATCTCAGCAGGTGCATTTTTTAATATCAAGACTTTAAGACCACAATATTTGGGTTACACTTCAGTATGAAAGCAAATATATTTTTTGAGTCATTTTATTATTTTGCTTATGTACTCAACTTATGAAAATGAGGTCACATCAGATTATCTTCGAGTAATTGCAGTTCTTTAAATTGTCTTTCATATTCATAAACTTTGAAAGGTATAAGAATATAAAGTTTAATCTTTTTGGTTATTATTCTTAGACCGGTTTGAAAGAAAAAATTTCGTTGAAAACAAACTTTAAGTACCTACTTTATTATTGAATCAATTCAAATAATTCACAAATATATCGTGTGCTCTGGTGATAAATTTCTGTACCAAGGTATACAGAGACTGTTAATTCACCGTATTTTTAAACAAAATTGAAATAGCGAGTGTATAATGTAAGAATTTTACTTTAAAACATTGCTTAAATTGAATTTAGTTCAATCTAACAAATAACTAAGAACAACAAATTTGTGTCATTATAAAATTTACAAATCATAAAAAAGTCAACGGAATTTTTGTCTATGACGATTTTTATTTTTCAAATCTCAATACTACTTACCGGGTATATTCACTGGTAATTTAGTGGTTAACTGTCGGGTATTATTAAGGAGAAGTAAAGTACTGTGATAAAAATGTAGAGAATCATATGCAAGTACGAAGTATATAACTAATGAGAATGGAATTTTTTCATGATGAAGCTAACCATAGAAGCTAATTTTTAAGATTTGTTTGGTTGTTTTTCGGCGTCAGAGGAGTTGCTGGTACGAAACACCAACATGAGTGCTCGACTTGGATCGATCGCTGTCCTGGTCATGTTATTGTGGACATGACATTTGAAAAACCTTCCCTGGAGAAACCAGTTTAAAACTATGTTGGACTAGGTCCGAAGAAGTTGTTTCGTCATCAGATAGCATTGACTCATCAGAGTGTGTATCATACCTACTGTCCGAAACACCTTTCCAGCTCCTGGTATTGCTGAGGATTTCTCCATTTATGCGATATGGAACCCAAATTTATTTCCACGACTTATAATTTAGTGAAATTTGCCATAGCCATGATTAAGCTGGGTATATGCACTGAAGATAATCTTGTATTTCAACCAATTTGGTGCAATTTGGTTGTTCACTGGGGTATATGGTATTTCGGTCCGTCCAATCAATCAGCCACAAGAATGTATTGAATACAGGTAGTAGAGTCGATAGGAGTACGGAGCTGATTCGAGGACATGTAGTCAATACCCTTGTCGTTTCATAACTACACAGTGAAGTAAACCTATTCACAAAACACAAAAACAGTTTCACGCTTAACTAGAATGGAAATTTGCAATGCATTCACGTCATATGCGATTTATAAAATATAAATTTCAAACAACTTTCATATTTTTACATTTCATTTTATTCGAGCTTATTTTGCTCATAGATTCGTTTCCGCTTAGACCAACTCGAATAAATAAATTTTTTTTTATTTAAATTTTTCCGAACGCAGTATATGCATAAGGACTTCACCATGAAATTCCATTTCACTCGTTCCCGAACACTTGGTTCGTCTTAAATCATATTCCATTTATACTTTTGGACAGACTTTTCCTATCTCCGACAAACAGACCTTTAGTCGAGAATAGCACATAATCCTATGGAATTATTATAGGTTTGGTGGAAAAATTGATATCTACCGGTAGCGGTGACGAAAAATTCAGAAAATATTCCAGAGGAAAAATCCAGGACGACAAAACTTTTTACTCTGAGAGATAAATATATTTCTATGCACACACGGAGAGCCGAAAAAAAAATCTGAAAAAGTTTAAAGAAGTAGTAAAGTGTTAAGGTATAATAAGGTATAGAAACTTATGCACTGCATGACTTGTTAAGTACGTACCACGCTAGAGTGGAGTGTGGAAAATTTCATGGAGTTGGTCCTTTCATTCATATGTTGTTGGACTGCTTATTTCATCTGCACCGTATACAAATATAAGAGCTAACACTTGAAGAAATTTTCCATGTTTTTTCGTCTTGAAGTTGGCTGGAATAACACAATTGACTTTGATTGCACGCGTAAGTCGGTGGAGACTACACAATATTAAATATTTCTTTGCGTATACATTTTTAATGGTTCTTAGAATAGAGTGTCTAATGAGTATTTGTATAAAATTCAGTACCTCTGAGGCTACGAATGTGGTTGAGACATAGAGTTACAATTGTGCTCCTCCTTAAAACGCAATCCAGAGTTTCAGCCTTTTCTCTACCGCCAAGAATGTTGAACTGTGGAACTGATCACTGGACAACTTTGAAGTAGTAATAATCAGTACCGTCGTCGGACAAACCAATCCAATGCAACTTTCTGGTCATTTCAGTTCAGCTTTTAAAATTGGGACAATGTCCAAGTTTGGAAGTTGTTATTGAGTTTTATTATTACTCAATTTTAACTCTTCTGACCAAGGATTAAATATTTAATTAATTAAAAAAAACTTCTGCTCAATTATGACTAATAAGTGACTTCTTCTGTGACATCCAGTAACTTTATAATTATAAAAAACCAATAATAAGGAGGAGGTTGGGAGATTGGGGATTTTAGACGAAAATTTGGTTGCTATATCTTAGAAACCGCTTATACTAGGAAGTTGAAACTTGAAATTTCGGAGAACTATGGCAGCCAAACCATTTAAAAAAAATTTATATGTGTAAGGGTGATGGGTGGAAAACGATATCTTTCAAACTAATTACGCCAAAAAATGAAAATTGTTTGTAAGTGAATAAGTGGAGAATGCTATATGTAAAATTTTTGAGGGGTGCAGTGAAGAAAAGAAGAGGGTTGTTTACATTTTTTTAGGAAATAAAGCCTAATATCTGAATAACTATTTCAAACATGATCTTGGAATTATTACAGAAGTCAGATTCAGTAGACTCCCTAACAGAGAAAAACATTTTGGGGGTGCAGAGAGTGAGGGTGGATAGCAAAAAAAAAACTGGTTTTAATTTCTCGAGAACTGCTTAGGGCAGTAAGCCAAGGGTTTCCGTCCGTATAGAGCCACTATAGGGACAACTTATAAATAATTGCAGTGGTGTACGGAAATGGGCAAACAAAAATGCTTATGAATAGGGGTGTATAAATTTTCATAAATTTCGTCATATTTGACACGATCTCTAAAATCCATATCTCCTAAACGGTTAATGCCAGAAAGTTGAAACTTGGCTATTGTTTGTAAATATACAAGGGGAATAGGTCGAAAATAAAATTTTGAGGGCGGTCAGTGGTGTACGGGGCGAAAAAATGCAGAGTACAGTATATCACGAACCAATTGCACCAGAACGATAAAATTTAGTTTGAGTTTATGAAAGGGGAGTTTGCTGAATATTAATTTGTTTAGGGTGGTGATGGAGCATGAAAATGTGGGGATAACAATTATTTCCAAAAAATCACATCTCATGTCCCAAGAACTGTCTAAGATAGAATCTTTGAATTCATATGGCAATTAGGCCTGCTTGACCCCTAGCAGGAAAAAAATTTGGGGATGGGGGTGTAAGGAGTGGGCGTGAAATAGAAAAGATACCGTTTTCATATCTAAAGAACCGCTAGTGATACAACGCTGATAGTGACAGAAAGCTGAAAATATAAGTAGAGCTATTATAGTGGTGGCAGTGAAAAGAAGAAAAGAATGAAAGTATGTATTTCACTTTCTTTGTAATAGTGGTAGTATGGTACTGGGGTGGGAGGTGTTTTTTCTAACCTCCGCAACGGATTATGCTAAAAATTTAGAACTTGTTTGGTAGATAGAAACAAAATGTTGAGGTGGGTCAGTAAAAATGTGCTGCATATAATTTCACGAATTTCTTCATATTTCTTAGGTCTTCTTAAAAATTGAATTAGTTTTACTTCTACGAGTTCTTCAGATAAAAACCTTGAAAGTATTTTCAGAATTTTTTTTAAATTCAACCCCTAGAGGCAGATGTAAACGTGTTGGACACATTTTCATGAACTCCGTCAGACTTTCATATGTTTTCACGAATTCTAATATACCACTTAGATCTGATGAGATATCGAATTGGTTTTTACTTCTTTGTGCTTCGTATATAATCGCCTAAAAATTAATTTCAGGATTTTTTGATATTGAAGGGTATTCATTTTGACAATTTTCGCCATATCTCTGTGGTTTGATGAGATATGAAATTGGGACTTACTTTCACGGACTTTTTATGTAATCCTCAAAAAACGAATTTCAGAATTTTTTCCTTTTTTTCACCTAAGGAATTATGTCGATACTTTACCCCCATGTTTTTATTGAAATTAAAAAAATTAAAAATCTAATCGGTCTGGACGCAATTTCACTATTTTGGGGTTGAAGTACGGAACGCGTTTTAATCTGAGATATGGTGGAGGTTGCCATGCTACCGATAATATAAAAAATAACCAAGGTGGCTATTTAGAACGTCATTCCTTTTTATTTGATATTTCGAACGTTTTTAAACTTGGCTAGTTGAGATAGTGTATAGTCGTAAGGATTGCCATTATACCCTCTACAGACTATGCGTTTTGAACGTGTTTAAGTAGACAAAATAAACGTGTTAAAAAAGTAGTGTTCAGACTAGGCAACTCGTTTTATTTTGATACATGACAGCTTGACATGATTTATTTTAACAAGTAGATATTCAGCTATGTTTCATTAGCAAATTTTTGCTTTTTAAATTATTTGAAACAAAAGTGTTTGTATAGCAGTAATGAAAAGTGAATTAATTAGCTAATGCATTCGTTGGACAAGCACAAAATTGAGTGTCTGCAGCATTAAATAGTTTCTTTCAAAGTTTACTTCGATTTCCGCGAGGGTCGCAGTACATGTTGTCGGTTAAACGCGTTGTAGCTACGTGTTTTCGTAAACGCGTTCGGGAAGTGTTTTCAACGCGTTTAACTCGATTTAAACGCGTTAATCTCGTAGTCTGAACATAGTATTAGGAAGTCTTTCTAGTGAATAATTTTTTCTAAATCAGCAGTCTATCTTCGATGGTCAAGGAACTTTTCACTACCATTATGGGTCACATTTACACACCTGTCCTGAAGTCCTCTACTGCGTACATTAGGTGATTTAACTATTCATATCCATACTCGTTTGCTACTACTTGTATCCGTATTCATATACGAATCCTACTCCTACTTGCAGTACACTCTACTATACGGCTAGTCAAACTGGCTTCCAGTTATAATATCTTCTTGTGTCCTTTACTATCAGGTTCAGTTTCTCCTGAATCCGATTGAGGTTTCGAATCTGTTCACGTTAGTTAACCCGGTATCTAACCGCTAACCGAACCATTTCAAATGGTTTTGTTCAAATGCAGAACATTTTGCAATAATGTCCTTTGAACTACTGGGAGTTAGTGATTCTGTGAGAATGTAGTGATTAAATATGGAGGGTACTTCTATTTTCCATTTTAACGCTACCAACCATTATTTCTTCTATCAAAGTCCTGAAATCTGTCTTAAGGATCTTAAGCGTTACAGTGATATGTGGCTTGTATGTCATGCAGCGTGATAGCGTAAAATACCATCAAGTAATGAATATTTCGTAAGCGCGTCGTATTTCTATGTCATAGTTCAGTGTTCCTTTGGTGTTTATCGTCTTATTGCAAAAATAGTTACACTTCAGGCGAAGTTAAACACATAACTTGTCTTCTCATATCGTACGTACTTCAGTGTACGTTTTGAAGACGCCCTCGGGAGAAATGTATATCTGTACACATAAAATGGCTGACATCTAACATTGTGAAGCGTCATTATCTCTTCTAGAAAGCAGGAAAAAGAATTGCTAACTCTTGAATTGCGGAAGAATCTATTCGGGAGATGTTGGCAAAATTTGAATCTTGCGATATCCTTCGTCACACATATCCATGCATAATAGACAACTTTAACGGATATTCTTTAAGGAGACAGCGCTGTAGAACAAAGATATTTACCAAGTTTGAAGATCAATTAAACGAAGCGAAAATTTGCAGAATGATACCTTTCTCTGGGCTTTTTGGAAATTTAATACTTCACCTAATTAACACAGGTGTAAATATTTGATGTAGTCAGGAAATGGGGGGATATTCCACGTCGAATCTAATACATCCCTAGCTATAGCTGGTTTTCTATCTAGGCAACTTTAGCTACTATAAGAACGATAAAGTTTTGTATGATTCCCTTTTAGACACTGTGTGGTGGTGGTTGAGCTGGTGATTCTGCTGAGGCGGATATAACCGTGATGAAGAGTAGATTCAATGGCGGTTATTCGGAATGAATTGAGAACGAATTAGTGTTACTTTGTAGGTGTTAAAACTTAAAACTCAGCATGTTTGGCGGTGCAAAGGAGGAAGAATTAGAAGATAGAGAATTTTCACTTGAACATTTTCGAGGAAAATTTAATTAAGGAAGCATTTGCTGATGTCCTTTGTATTACATTGTGAATTTTCGGTGTTTCGAGGACGAAAATGAAATGATGAATTTCTGTTCTCTTTTCCTGTCTTTTAAGAAGTTTTGTTGTTAACACAAATGGCTAAAATTATTTCGACTGTGTTTAAAGAAATTTCGTTCCTTTGATAAGGAAAGCTTTGATTTGAATAGGGATTGAATGTTAAGAAATATTAATTACAATGTCAAATGGAGTTTTTTTATTTAAATATTATTTGCTCTTAAATGTCGTGAGTTTAATTCAATTCAAAGGTCAGAAGCCTGCGTGAAAATAATGTCGAACTTCTTTCTTTCTTATATCGTTTATCTTTTTAAACTGCGGCGTAAATGAAATTAGTTATTATTGTAAAAACACTTAAAGTTTTGAAATATATGTTCCTCTATTATTTTGTAATAAGAACGTACCACGATTGAATTGAAATTTCGAAAAAAATTGCTACCCTTAAATTTTGTTTCAGGGTTAAAAAAGCCAAAAAAAATTATCTGTTCGCAGTCGGGATGTTCCGAATACCTAAAATCTGTATTTGCGAATACAAATACGAATACGAATACGAATAGTATACACTTGACTCTCGGCAGTCGGGAGTTACACGGTTACGCATGATAAATTGATAAAATTTGTCGAGCGATTTGTACTCATTAAACACGTGCATTTGTTTCATTTTGTCATTCTACACGCAGCAGAAACGTTTTGTTTTTAGTGCTTGTAATTTTACATAATTTCTCGTTGAGATTTGAATTCATTGTTTGCGTAGTGTGTCTAAAATGTCCAAAAAATTGACAAGAATATCAAGATTTGGCAGACAAAGCTAGAAAATATCTATCAACTCCACCTACTTTAGTTGCAAGCGAACAATTTTTTAGTAATCTACGATCAAGGAGTGACAACATATTTTCAAATTAAATTTTGGATTCGCTTAAAGTCGAAAGGCTGGTTCACTGTAGCTAACCTCGATTAAAATTGATTGTGAGAGTAATAATTAAGAAAAATTTTGGAAATTGACCTATAGTTAAAATTTATTTCCGTGTATACCAACATTCTTGAAATTTGGGTTCAGCTTGTCAGAGTGACTAATACGCGATATCTTCAAAGTTGTAAAGGTGCTTTTACACAATTAATTTTTCAAGCAACTGATTGCCCGACAAATATTGCCAAAACTAGTGGAGCGATTAACGAGGCAAAACTAGGCAATATCATGCTAGTTGCGGCAGTATTTCGGCAATGTGGCAATGTTTTCACAGAGTGCTGGTATTGCTCGCCTTATAGTTGCTGTATTTCCACCAACTTGGAAAATTCCGAGCAATTGCCTCGTTCGGTAATTCAATTGTAGAGCTTTGTTTTGAGTTTTGCATTTATTTGTCAAGTTCCGTATTATAATAGCTTGGAATTCAAATCTTTCAAAGTTTTATTTTAAGTTTTAGATTTGTTTGTGCTTTCGTGTGGTTCATAGACTGAATTGGTCGTGTATGTCCTTATTGCCGAATTGCTAGATATTGGTCAATATCGCTCATCACAATTCAGCAACGAGTTGATGAAAAGTTGATCTACATCGCTTGTTGTTATTATTGCAGTGTGTAGCTTCATATTTTCGTGACGTCAAAATTGACTAATATTGCTGCAAATTGCGCAATTTTAATCGCTCGTGTAAGAGCACCTTAAGAAGCAGTTTCGACATGAACCCGACGTCGAGTAACCAAGCCTTCTTTCCATTAATTTAATTAATGCTGTATAAATGCTAAGTTGAGGCGACGTCAGTGCGACCATCATGATTGACTTGTTACCGAGAGTGAGAAGGTTTCAGAATAGATGAGAAAATATGACTACAAAGTTATTTTTGCGACTTTTAGGTTAGTAATGACTAATTAGGAGTTTATGCGACTTACCTACTTGTTACGGACACGTCCCATTAAAAATTATTTAAGTATAATTTCGTTCATTGGAAAATTATTTTTGCAACATCGACGTTTTTATTTGATTTCACGTATTTTAGGCATTTTTTGCATATTTAACCACCGAGCGACTAATTTAAATTAAATCTATATGTACAAAGGCTTCAATTTTTTTTGTGCATGGATAAAGTTTATATATTAAAATCGAAAATTTGACGAAATAAGGCTAATTCACACATCACTACTTTTGCTATGGCCAGAGCCGGGTTTGGTCCAAAATGCAAAAGAAAAAAATCAAGAAAGACTAACTCCAGAAATTTAAAAATCTGAATTTTAAAAACATAGAAGGGCAATATTAATACAATTAAAAATTGAGAAAGATATAGCCCAGAAATATAAAATTCCAAAAGAAATATTAAAGAGACTTCACTATTTAATTTTTTTTTGTGCATATTCAGCTGGCTATTCCTGGACCAGGTTTCTTACAAATCTAAAAAGACAAAATCCAGAAGGACAAAAGAAGTATGGACGCAAAAAATAAATTATTTGAAAAAGGCGGTGAAGGAATAAAAATTTAAAAAAAAAATTAAAATAATTTAAAAAATTAATTAAATTTTTTTTATATATCAAGAACCATTTCAGAAATGATCTTGATATTTTTACAGGAGTTAGGCCCTGTCGCCCCGAGCACAGAAAACAAATTTCAATAATGGTAGAAAGAAAACAATTTTCATTTTTATTTCTTGAAAACCGCTGTGTTGCGCCCAGACTTTTGGCAATTTTTTTGTTACAGCAAGTACCGACAGTCAAGTTTTAACTTTCTAACATAAGCCGTTCAGGAGATATGGACTTTAGAATGTCTCAACCCAGTTGATCAGAGCTCTTTTCCCTGACATTGTCATATGCGTTTCGCGATGTTTGTCTGTTCTTCATTATTAAATTGAAAAAGCAACAAAAACTTATATGCTTCCAACGGTCTAGTGGAAATGCAGAAAATGGTCACTAGGTGCGGAGTACAAATTTATGACTGGCTAGTGCACGATGATAGTTCTAACGTAAACTTTCATTTGTGTTCTTTTGTTAGAGGTTTCCTGTGTTTTTCGGTTTTGATAAAAAAATTCTTTCAAAATATTACTGTAAGTGTGAAGAATAAGTTAATTGTTATTGAAGTAACATTAACAGTGAACAGTGAGTTTATATAAATATCGTTCTTGTTTCCTTTTATTTATTTTGTATTAATTTTAAAAAAAATAATAACTCTCTAGCACCCGACGGATGGCGCTAATTCTAAAGGCATTTACCTATCCCGACATTAAAAGATTTGTCTGCGAGAGTTCGGGGAGCATTTGTCTCGATACCGAGTATTTTTCCCATAAGGCATCAAATAAGTCGACATATCTCCGAGACATCTGGACGCGACCAATGCACTGTTTTTCCCTCATTTCCACACTCTTAAAACCATATCGACCATTTTTTTGATACGGCTCCATTGTCATAGTTTCAATAAAAATTCCAAGTTTCAACTTCCTAGCATAAGTGGTTCCAGAGATATTGAAACCAACATTTTCTTCCCTGATACGCTTCCCTACATCCCTCCCCCTCACAACACGTCGCCGCTTAAAGAGATTCACTCTAATCTAAATTTTAGAGTTTGTGAGCTATGGGCCTCCAAATGTTTTTGCGTTCGGCGTATGGTATTTACACTGGACAGGCTGACATTTTTCTTTCCTTTTTGGGGTCTACCAGTCCTTTAAACATGAAAAAACACACTTTCAGGCAAACGATTTTGTAAAAAAAATTATACAGTAAAAAAGGCAAAATCAGTTTCTCCAAAGAGCGCTATTGCTTCCCTATAACCCAAAATGAGTCGTATAGAAACTCAAAAAAAATTAAACAATTCGAAATAGAAAACTCTCGGACAAATCTCTGTTAGCGCCATCTCTATGTCAAAATCTAAAATTTATCGGGAATTGAGTTGTTACACCATTGGAGTCAGTGATGTTGCTCCTCTGCTTGTTTTGTTCTTTTTTTGCCTTGTCGTTAGCCTGTTCCGTTCTAAATAAGGGTGCAGGAAACTTCGATATTACACCTTTAAATTGCTCGCTTGAAAATAAACTTATCGATCTTAGAAAAATGGTACTATTTTCAAAAGGAAATGTTAATATTCTTTTTAACTTTAACTTCAATAATAAATAAAACTTCCAGTCTATACATTCTTTTTTCGAATTACTTTTTGCAATTTTCTCATATCATTTTGTCATATTTCATCACCCTAAGCACGATATATGTACCTAATGTGTATTTCTATTTGCTTGAGTTATTCGAGCATCTTATGTCACAACATGGCCTCTAAGAATAATAAAGTTGTCACAATTGATCGATTTTTTACTTCATTTCTCTAATGATTAAGTATTTCTCCTTGAGCTAATCTTGAAACTGGTTTTGAGTTTATACCTTTGCCGATGGCAAACAAAGTGCTCGTCCTCTACCCTCGGTTGATTTTCTAGGCCACAACATTGTCAAGTTATTGACATTTGTAATAATTCCATCCGTATTCCTTATTAATTATCTGTATGTTGAGTTCATAGCAGGCCAAGCTATGAATTCTGGAATATTGTAATCAGATTTCATGTTGAATCCCTAAATGGGTTTAAGCGAGAGAAATGTTGTTTCTTTCTAATTTCTTTCTTATGTTGTGAGCAAACTTGAAGACTTTAAGCCGCCCATATTTCCATTTTCAAATTGTTCGGTTACAAACATGTTCCAAATACCTGCGATTTTTTCCCCCCTAAAAACTGAGCATAAGAATTCGCTTCGTGCCAGACTGCATTATTCTAAAAAGGCATCGAATACCTGAACTGAGCACCTATAAGAAGTCTATAGGTAAAACCGGTCCACACAATTTAAGTCCCAAGAAATCTGAGCAGTCAGCATAAACATAGCCTAGCAGCTAGCATAGAGTTTACGGAGCCTCCTAAAGCCTAGATTAAGTGCTGTGTCATGTCCATTGCCGGTGCCCCCAAAGACGTTGTTCAGTGTTTACACTTTCAGTCAAGTCATGAAACTTTTAAGGTCTCTATGTACGAGTATATGCCAGTACTGCATTGCTTTAGTTTCGAGAGTACTCGCCCCATTCTTGCCTTCCTGCAAGCCCATGCCCGTACATCCGACAATTTTGTAATGGCGATATAGTCCTCGTCTTATGGTTTGGCTCTCCACTAAGAAGTTCAATATTTACTCCAAGACACCGACATCGACACTAAATAACAGCAGTATAAATTGTCAGTGACTCGGTTCATCGGGTGGTGGAGTCTTAACTGCATTGTATACGTCCGTACGGTTTGTGCAATCAGATTGAGGTTTACTTACAATCATAAGATCCGATATGGAGCGTTGGCTAAATTTCGCCTAATTAGATCGGAGGAGTTCTCGGTGGGGCGGCGGTCTCGGGGTTGTTTTCTTGCAATCCGATATCACAGTATGTAAATTCGGATGGCTTTTATGCTACGAGTCCCATACATAAAACATTAACCACATGCACTCGCTCCACTAGGCTTTCGATTCAGTGCGGCTCGGTTTCGGGATTATGGTCTTTAAAACAGCCCGCTGTAATGTGCAATGTGTGAAGATGCAGGGAACTTCTGTTTGATGCATTACGCCCGGCTAGATACTACAGTAGGCAAGGAATTCTATGGTCTCACTCGCCGGAAACTGTTATTAAGGCATGCATGCACATTGCACTTTAGCACACATGAATATGTCGAGTGCGCTGGATAGGCTCTGCTCCGCTGTAACGCTTTTCCGTCGTGCATACTTGGTCGAGAATTTATTTCCATCCGAAAAGTTCTTTTCGGAATGTGCAATTTTGCGGTTTAATTTCTGCGGTTTCTGCACATTCCGAAAGCGCCCTGCACACTACACAACTAGTGCTCACATTAGTGCACAATATCCTCGAACGAAATGTATCTATTTCTTCATGGGTGCAGTTTATCTGCATATGTAACCGGGGTTTGGACGGTTTTTTGGGTTCACTGTAAGTTTGTGAATCTTGAAAAGTTAAAATTATTGCACTTTGATGATTCAAATGAACGCGGTCGTGGAGTCGTACAGTTTCGGATATTGTCATATCGTTAAAAATTATACACGCCATGTTCGTTGTACGTGAGACGATTTCTTATGGCTAACTAACTACACAGTAAAATTATTCGGCTAATGAAGATTTTACGGATTTAGTTTCGCTCGTAACGAACACCGTTCGCTGAAATTCTTGCACTAATATGAAGACGTGACTTCGGGATTATGATTCGGATTTCAACGGAAATTAGTTAAAGTGTTAACAATAGAAATTTTCTAGTATTATACATGTGTGCAGGTCGTTTTTTTTATTCGAAAGAAATTGCTTCTCATACAACGACTGAACCACTACATCACTCTTATTGGGGTAGAAGTAGCCATCGTTACATTCTGACTGAAAAATTTCGTTTTCTAGATCTCAGGTACCGCTTATGCTAGGAAGTTGAAACTTGGAACATACATATATCTATGATAGTAAACCCATTTGTCATAAATGGTCAATATTCGGGGAGGGGTATGGGAGTTAGGAGAAAAATAATGCGACCGAAACGCTCGAAAGCTCTGATTGAAATACATGTCTTGAACGATTCATGGCAGAAAGTTGAAACTTTGTAACTATCCTTCGGCATACTAGTGGCCTAGAAAAGGACTAATATTTCTAAACAAGATGGGGGTTGTGGGTAATGAACTTTGGAGTACAATATGTTCCGAACAAATTGTACCATAAAGATAAAATTTTATTTGTTTATATAGGATTACAAGCGGAGTAGATATACTAAATGTAAAATTTTTGAGGGAGGAGGGAGCACGGAAGTAAGGGATTTATCAAAAATATGAATTTTTTACATCCAAAGAACCGTTCCAGACATGATCTTATAAATTTTTTCGTCTAAAACGCTCTCCCGTCTCATACCACCACCCCTCCAAAATGTTGCTACTTAGAAGGTTCCACAAAATCAATCTACTAAATCATTTGCGTATTGCGTACGGCGGAAAGATGGACCTTTTTTCGTGTTTTACTTTAAAAATTTTTTATAATAAAGTATTGTGATCGACCTGAAATTTTAAAAAAAAATTGCTATCCTGAAATTTTGTATTTACACGTTTTAGAACTAGTGAACCCCAAAAAAAGGAAAAAAATATCCGTCTGTCCGCCGTACGCAAAAGAGTTTGAGCTCACAAACCCGTTGAGATATTAAGTTGAAATATTTTTGGTTGGTAGATTGAGTGAAACCCTACGAGTGGAATCACTTGCTGGGTGGGTGGAGGTGGGATGGGGCGTTTTAGACGAAACATTTTGGTTTGTAGATATTAGGAACCGCTAATGCTAGTTGGCTGAAACTTGGAATTTATGTAGAACTATAATAGTGAAACCATTTGTAATGGTCGATAAGGGTTGAGGTGTGTGGGAGTGGGAGTGCGGGAAAAGAATGCGTCCAAAACGATCAAATCATTCCAAAATCGATATCTCCTGAACGGTTGATATATATATCTAGGATTTCGGAGGAGTCTATTGAATGTAAAATTTTGGAGGGGTGAGGTGGAGCACGGAAGTAGAAGGATAGCAATTACTGTAAAAAAAATGTTCAAGAACAGTGCCAGATATGATGTTTGAAGATTTTATAGGAGCTAGTCCCAGTAGACCTCTAGCGGTAAAAAAAAAATCTGCCAACAGTCTGGGCGCAACTTTATTATTTTTTCGGTAGAAGTTCGGAACCAGTTTAATTCTGAGATGCGGTGTAGGTTACTATGTGACTGAAAACCTAAAAAAAAGTTCGGGAAGCGGTTAGAATGAGGTCGCGCTAGAATACTTACGCCGCTGCCACATATAACATATGACTTACATAATTGGTTCATACTCCAGGACGAGGTCTAGTCCTAGTATAATATCAGTTGTTACGCCATTAGAAGGTTTTTCGTGATTTGGATTTGGGCCATTACATGAAATCGGAAATGCGTTTGTAGGCGATTATATAAAAAGTCTGTGGAAGTGCAAATCAATCTAATATCTCATCAATCCTGAGAAATATGTCGAAAGCCTTAGGTCGTATTGGAGTTGAATAACAAAATCCTGAAATCAACTTTTGACGATTATGTAAGAAGCCTAAATGTAGTAAAAATTAATTCGATATCTCATTAGAACTAAGAAATATGTAAGAATTTGTGAAAACATATGCAACCCCCTTGCACCCACTTTGGGGTTGAATATTAAAAAATATTGAAATGAGTTTGTAGATATATATAAAGAAAGCCAGAGGAAGTAAAAACCAATCCGATGTCTTATCACTTCTAAGAGATATGACGGAATTCGTGAAAACGTGTTCAACCCGTTTTTACCCTCTTAGGGGTTGAAAAAGGAAAAAACTTGAAAACGAGTTTTAGGTGATTACTAAATAAGCCCGTGGAAGTGAAAAGTTATACGATATCTAATCAGACCTGAGGGATACGGCTGAATTCGTGAAAATGTATACATCCCTTTTACACCACCTTGGGGGTCGAATTTCAAAAAATCCTGAAAACACTTTCCAGCTATTTATATGAAGAACCCGTACAAAAAAAATTAATTCAATATTTGGAAAGACCTAATAGATATGACGAAAATCGT
Organism: Beris morrisii; assembly: GCA_951812415.1. Lineage (NCBI taxonomy): Eukaryota > Metazoa > Arthropoda > Insecta > Diptera > Stratiomyidae > Beris > Beris morrisii. The sequence goes on from OX638311.1 coordinate 27,843,763, forward strand.
AGAAATATATGCATTCCATTTTCACTGATCATTTTTTTTGCCCCACTTCAAAACTCCAATGGATGTTTGAATTTTTTTTTAACAGAATTACTTTTCTAGTTGATTTACATATACATACCGAGTTTCAACTTTCTAGCATAAGCCGTTCTATAGATAGGAAAAACACCCCCCACCCCCGTACCATACTACCCCTATACATATTTTTCTAATATGCTACGACCATAGCTCTATCTAAATACTAAGTTTCAGCTTTATATCGTTTTAGGTTTTCGAGATATAAACATCGGAACTTTTTACTTTTCACCCTCCCCCACCCTCACCCTCTACATCCTCATCCCTGAAAATTTTTTTTCTGCTGGGGGTCTATTAGGCCTACTTCTGATAAAAATTTTAAGCATCTATCTTGCATCGTTCTTGAGATATATGACGTGATTTTTTAAAAAAATTCTAACCCCCTCCACTTCCATGCACCACCACCACCTAAAAAAATTTTACTTTCAGCAAACTTTATTTGTCAATCTTTATACAAAAACCGAAGTTTATTTCTCTAGTGCAATACGTTCGTGAGATATCGTAATCTAAAGTTTTTCAACCCCCCCCCCCCCCCCACTCAAAAATTTGTTTCCGATCTATTCTCCTAGTATACCTACAGATGATTATAAAGTTTTAATATCATGAAATTAACCGTTTAGGAGATATGGATTTTAGAATGTCCCGATCTCGCCTTTCGAACGTTTCGGACGCATTATTATTCCCCCCACTCCCACACCCTTTCACCCATATCAACAATATTTTTGCAAATGGGTCCACTATCGAAGCTCTATATAAATTCCAAGTTTCAGCCTCCTAACATGAGCGGTTGCTGAGATCTAGAAACCAAAATTTTTCGCCTAAAACGCTTCCCCCACCTCCCCCCTCATACTCCCACCCCCGAAAAATCGGTCACTTCAAGGGGCCTACCCAGTCTATTAAAGGAAAAAATTTCAATTGAATAGCTTATAGGGTTTAGGAGTTATAAGCCTTGAAACGTTTTGCGTACGGCGGACGGCGCACAGACGGAACTTTTTTTGCTTTTTTGGTGCTTTTTAGTCATAAAACGTATAAAAAAAAATGTTCATCATGTTAAAAATCGATAACAATACTTTATTATTAAAATAATAAAGTAATTTGTGGTAGCGGTGTCAAAAAAATTCTAATTTTTATTTTTCGAAAACTAAAAATTCTGCCAATGGTCTGGGCGTAACTTTATTATTTTTCGGGTCAAAGTTTGGGAGCGGTCAAAGTCGGAGTATATCATGAGTTGTTTCGAGATTATTAGATTTCTTGGAAAATAAATTTTATTCTTAAAATAAAAATATTTAAAATAGAAATTTTTAGCCGATTAAACATTGAAAAAGTCCGTGTAGACTATTCGAATTTCAGTATATTATGTACACTAAAAGCCCATAGAAGTAAAAACGAATTTGTTGCCTTATCAGACTTAAGAGATATGACGAATTGTACGTACACAAACCCATTACTTCGCTTTGGGGTTTAAATTTCGAAAAATTGTGAAACAGGTTTTTAGACGATTTCATAAGAAGCAACTTACTTTTTATGAAGAAGGCGTAGAATAAAAATGAATTAAATATTTGGGAAGACCTAATAGATATGACAAAAATCGTGAAAATATATGCATTCTATTTTCGCTGATAAATTTTTTTGCCCCCCCTTTCGAACACCAATGGATATTTAAATTTTTTTTTATCTAAATTAATTTTCTAGTTGGTACCAAGTTTCAACTTTGTAGCATAAGCCGTTCTATAGATAGGAAAAACATCGTCCGCCTCCGTACCATACTACCACTATAAAAAATTATATTTTTCCAAGATGCTACTACTATATCTATATCCAAATACCATGTTTCAGCTTTATGTCATTATAGATTTCCGAGATATAAGAATCAGAACTTTTTCCTTTTCGCCCTTTCCCACTCTCACCCTCTACACCCTCACCACCTTTTCTGCTAGGAGTCTATTAGGCCTACTTCTGGTAAAACACTTACACTGTTCTTGAGACATGAGACGTGATTTTTTTAGAAAAATTCGTATCCTTTCCACTTTCATGATCAACCGCACCCTTAAAGAATTTTACTTTTACCAAACTTTATTTGTCAGTCTTTATAAACAAACTGAATATTATTTGTCTAGTACGTAATCTAAAGTTTTTTACCCTCCACACCCGTACGCCACTGTCCCCACTAAAAAATTTATTTCCGATATATTCTCCTAGTATACCTACAGATATTCATTAAGTTTCAATTTTGTGACATTAACCGTTTAGGAAATATGGATTTTAGAATGTCTCGATCTCGGCTTTTTTGCGTTTCGGACGCATTATTTTTTCCCCCACTCCCACACCCCTTCACCCATATTGACAATTTTTATGCAAAAGAGTCCACTATCATAGCTCTATATAAATTCCAAGTTTCAGCTTCCTAGCATAAGCGGTTGCTGAGATCTAAAAACCAAAATTTGCAGTCTAAAACGCACCACCCCTCCTCCCACCTCACACCCCCACCCCTCAGAATTTGGTCAGTTCAAGGGGCCTACCCAGTCTATTCATAAAAAATTTAATTCTCAAACCGTTTGGGAGCTACGAGCCTTCAAACGATTTTGCATTTGCCGTACGCCGTACGGCGGACAGACGGACTGAAATTTTTTTTTGCTTTTTTCGTGTCGACTAGTCATGAAACGTGAAAAAAAAATTTTCAGGGTAGCACTTTTTTTTTTTTTTTTAAATCGATCACTATACTATATTATTCCGACATATCTCTTAGGTTTAATGAGATCGAATTCGTGTTTTTTTCTATGGGTTTTAATTATAATGACCTAAAAATTAATTTCAGGATTTTGCGATATTTTACACCCCTAAGAGGGTGTAGAATTGATACGTTTTTTCGAATTCCGACATATCATTTAGGTGTGATGAGATATTGAATTATTTTTTCCTTTAACGGGCTTTCAATATAATCGCCTAAAAATTGATTTCATAGTTTTTTGATATTCAACCTCTAAGGGGCTATGTCAATATTTTATCCCCTATATTTATATTGAAATTGAAAAAAAAGAAGTAAATAACTAAGAAATCTGTCAACAGTCTTTGCGCAAATTTATTATTTGTTGGGTATAAGTCCGAAGCGCGTTTTATGCTGAGATGCGGTGCAGGTTACTATACGACTGATAACCTAAGGAATAACCAGGTAGCTATTTGGAACGTTACTTTTTAGGTTGTCAATCGCACAGTAAACTACAAGGCATCTCACCATTAAACACCTTTCGGACTTCTACTCAAAAAATAATAAAGTTGCGCCCAAAACTATTTTTGGTTTAATTTTATCACATAGGATTATCGCTTTGTGGTTCATTCCACCAGTAGATGAACACAGATACTATACCGGCGAAATACCGTAACTGTTTTAATCCCATAAATTCGCGGTTACAATGTTACAAAACGACTAGAACATAACACCTACCGTAATAAATACCGCATTCATTAACCACGATCCATGATCTTACTTCACTTCCTGATCTTCACTTCAAACCGATCAGTTCGCGTCTATTTATAAGCTCATTAATTCGCACGTCTCATAACTTAACAAAACCGACTGGATCTTCTGTAATCAATCTTCACCATTTCTTGATAACTATACGGTGCATGAAGATATTCAATTGAGGGTTCCCAAGAAGACGACATCAGGCCAATTCATCGTCACTTTCAGCCCAACTGACTCTGAGGTTTCATTATGATTCGGCTGAATGAACGAGAGATATTTGCGGATTATGGCTTCGCGGATCATCACTACACCAATCATCAGTGTTGGAAGCTTGAAGGGTTCAATTACCATCAGTCTCAAATTTTCTGAAGGATTGATGCCAGTGAACAAAACCTGTAAAGGTCATCAAATAGGTAGGGACGGTTTCAATTACTTTCAGGTATTATGTAAGGTACTATGCAGATATGAGTACCGATGACCGGATAACATTCTGTTCATCGGTAACCAACTTAATGGATACCTCTAGGAGCACAGCACACAAGGATACCACTTACATATTTAATTGATTTTAATGCTTCGCAAGTCACTTGTCCTCGTCTCAAGTACAAGTAGATAGTTGCTCTTGTTTGCTTTTGACAATGGTTTCATGACAATGCCAACAAATTGAGCGGAATGGAAATAATTGCTCTGTAATGAGAGGGGAATCCGTTTAGATGCGACACTATGTCCTATAGGAAATGAATGTGCGCCTATTTAGCTTTCGCCCAGACATAATTTATATGTCCATGTATCAAATTCGGAACGATCAAGACCGCAATCTAGGACACTATTCTAATGGGAACAAGTCGTAGAATAATAAAATGAGATTCGCCTTTCAGTGTCCCATTTTAATTACTCGACGAATACCATAAAAGCTGGCAAAGTTGTCTTCTGTCTGTCTGTCTGTCTGTTTGTCGGCAATGTAATTATTTTAGAATCACCCAAAGCGTCAACTACCACAAAAACGCTTTTGAAGACAGGGCGAGCTGGCGAGAAAGAAGAAAAATGCGGACCTACTTCCTTTTTGATAACACCACATTGTGACAGAAACATGAAAACGACATAACCGCAGCGATGTTACTTCCTTCAGCTTCTTATTTTCAACCATTTAGTGGTTTTTTTTATAAGGGTAGCATCCATATATTTCTATTCCGGTAGCTTCCTTAGCTTTGTGTCAGGTTCACATGGTACAGGAACACATTCTTTAATGGGAAATTAATTTTCATTCTCGTTACCTGGCCGACATGAAACTGTGGTCTGTTGGGCTCTCTGCGATGCCATCATCATCGTTTGCGGCGTTCTTTTCTTACACGGCTGTACCACTTAGCGATACCTATGGGTTTCCTTAGGAGGTAAATCAACATTAGACACTCAAAGCAATGCAGAAAGAAAATTTATGAGTACACCTGTGCGAGGCATAGTAAGGACGCGTACGGCAATGGTGATACAGCCGATTGTATAAGTCGAGTCTATTGACTTTTATCTTCAAGATGGAAAAATCATTGAACGTAATAAGATTGACGAAGAGTTCTGTAACGATCTTTAGCAATGTGGTACTTGTTTCTACTCCAAGTTCAATATATGAAATTATTAAAATTTCGCATCGCTGATCATTGGCAACTTATTATTGTAAAAAATATGTCTTAAACTATTATTTTGGAAGTTAAAGAAGCAGCGGTGCATAGTGCTTCATGGATAGAAAAGTCCTATTTCATTTTAACGTAGCAACTCAAAGTCATGCTAACGCTACGATATTACCGACTAGTTTTACTTTACAGCCCAAACTATTTGAAGATTTTTCTTTTCTCCTCTGGAATCGTACTATTGAAGCGGGTCTACTCAAATTATCTATTGTGAAAATTGGACGTTTATATTGTAAGACGTTAGTTTTAATAGGGCATAATTCTCGGCATTTAGTTTTTGCTCACCATAGTAATATAAAATTTCAATTTACTACTTCTTATAAGTGGGACATGCTGTGGCGCTAAATCGAACTGAGTAAAACACTTATATAAATATAGGACCGTTTTGTACAGTTTTCGAGATATGTCGTTCTTAGGAATTGTCTGCCATTTCTGAAATTTATATCAATAACTTCCGAACCGTTAAAAATTTTAAAAAATTGTTTACCGTTGGAGGTAAAATATTTGGAACTTTAAAGAAACTGTTCTTTGTTTTTGATATAATTATATAATCAAGAATCCAGAGTGACTATTTTGGTTCATCGTCATTTATCTAAAAAAGGGGTCGTTGACTAAAATTTTTTTCCTGGTATCATAAAGTTAAATCTTTAGTTCTATTGCAAGTTTATCGCGTTCGCGTAAACAGTTCAGAAGTTGTCTGGATTTAAATGAAACTATTAAAACATTACTTGATGCATTCTTTTTTTTTAAAGAAGTGTAATTGAGACTGTACTCATAGTCACAAAATTAGTGCAATAAATTATCAATCAACCAACAAAAACGTATTGAATCGACACCGTTTACTGTTTTTAATTAAAATGAAACTATGACCATCATTTTATTTAAATATAGAACTATTTTGCCTGTTTAAAACTAAGTTGTGTTTGACTCGCGGTGAAAATTTCATGGTAACTGAAATTTATATGCACAAATATTAGTAATTCGGGTGAGATTATTATGTAATAAGAGAACTGTCCAAAAACAAATGAAATTAAATTTCACATCCTGGGTGTTTTCTTCGGAGAAATAGACTGAGCTTAAAATAACTTATGTGAAGAAAAAGTGTACACAGTAAAAAAAAACCATTGAATTTACATCTTTTGGATAGTAGGCAAATATGCTTCACCTTTTCAAGTAAATTTACATTGGGATGTAATAGTCAATTAGAATGTAATTTTCAATTTTCGGTCAGTAAATTTCAATTTGCAATCAGTAAATTTCAACTTCGAAAGCAGAAAATTCACTGGATATTCTCTTGAATATACATTCTAAAAAAGTGTATAATTAGCACTCTCTAAGATACACTTAATTATTTTTCTAATATTATTTCTCACTCTTAATAAAACACTAATTCTGGTTGCGCTGCGTAGGTTTGGCGCACGTAGCCGCTGCGCCTCCGAAGGCGTTTCATTTTCATTTCAGTAGAAAACAAAATCGAACGAAGCGTCCAACTTCGTGGTTTACATGAAAAAGAACGTAATTTTCAATTCATATATAAATATAGTTAATTTTACACGAAATGTTGCGTAATTTTGTGAGTCTTTTCATGTAAATTGTACAGTTTAGTTGAAAAGTACATTAATAATTTACTAATACCAGTAACTTCGTGTAAAAGTGCTTGAAATGAGTACTTTTACTTGAAAAAATTAAATATACTGGAAATTTCAAGTAAAAAATTGGAAATTAAATTTTTTTAAAACAGTATAGGCTAGTAAATGTTAAAGATCTCAACGAATTCGTAGAGGAGAGGTCCACTCGTCTTATTCTTCGTACATATTCTTTCAACATCGTATTAGGAAGATATTTCAAAAATTAATGTCTTGTACTCAAAATATGAGAACCATAAAGACCTAAGTTTTATCAGTATATATGGCGGAAAGTGGTTTTTCTTTAATTTTTGCGCTTTATTAAGAAAAAAGGAGTTGTTTACTTGGGGAAACTGTTTGTATTAAAGGAAAATAACATTGAAAGTTTTAAAGTTAGAGCAAAAAAAGAAACCTCGTATGAAAGGTAACCAAATAGGGTTTTATAATTCCAGGAAAAATTTTTCTGTTTTAATTTTACTACCCCTTTTTAAGGAGAGCTTGCAGGGAGTGAAAAAATGACAATTTTTGAGACCTATTTTCTCTTAAACCGCTAATCGTATCACTCTATTTCGTTATTTATTTGTAAAGCTCTACTACTTGATCGAAGCGTTTTAAAAAAATCGCTTCACTTTTTTATAACTGCTGTTCAAAAGTCACTAATTTTTGAACCATCCCTTTTGGCCTACAGGTCGGTACTGCGTTGTTTAAATTCGATAATCTTCGATCAACTAATTCTTTTATCTAAAACAAAGAAAAAAAATCTGCCAACAGTCTGGACGCAACTTTATTTTTTTTTGGGTAGAAGTCCGGAACGCGTTTAATTCTGAGACGCGGTCGAGGTTACTATGTGGCTGAAAACCTAAAAAAAGGTCGGGAAGCGGTTAGAATGGGGTCGCGCTAGAATACTTACGCCGCTGCCACATATAACATATGAATTACATAATTGAGTCATAATTGGGTGCAGGACGCAGTCTAAGTCGTAGTATAATATCAGTTGTTACGTGATTAGAAGGTTTTTCGTGATTTGGTTTTGGGCCATTACATGAAATCAAAAATGTATTTGTAGGCGATTATATAAAAAGTCTGTGGAAGTGAAAACTAATCTGATATCTCATCAATCCTAAGAAATATGTCGAAAGCCTTACGTCCTATTGGATTTGAATATCTAAAAATACTGAAATCAACTTTTTGATGATTATGTAGGAAGCCTTAGGAAGTAAAAATGAATTCGATATCTTATTAGAACTAAGAAATATGTCGGAATTTGTGAAAACATATTCAACCCCCTTGCACCCACTTTGGGTTTGAATATCCAAAAATCCTGAAATGGGTTTTTAGATATATATAAAGAAAGCCCGAGGAAGTGAAAACCAATCCAATGTCTTATCACTCCTAAGAGATATGACGAAATTCGTGAAAACGTGCTCAATCCGTTTATACCCTCTTAGGGGTTGAAATAATAAAAACTTGAAAAAGAGTTTTGGGTGATTATTAAACAAGGCCGTGGAAATAAAAAGTTATTCGATATCTAATCAGACCGGAGGGATACGTCTGAATTCGTGAAAATGTATACTACCCCTTCACACCACCTTGGGGTCGAATTTCAAAAAATCCTGAAAACTCTTTTTAGGTATTAATATGAAGAATCCGTAGAATACAAATGAATTCAATAATTGGAAAGACCTAAAAGATATGACGAAAATCGTGAAAATTTTTGCATTCCATTTTCAGTGATATTTTTTTTGCCTCCCCTTCCAAACTCCAATAGATATTTGAACTTTTTTTTAATCAATATTACTTTTCTAGTTGATTTACATATACATACCAAGTTTCAATTTTCTAGCATAAGCCATTCTATAGTTAGGAAAACACCTTCATTCCCGTACCATAGTACCCCTATAAAAATTATATTTTTCGAACATGCTTCTACTATAGTTCTATCTAAATACCAAGTTCCAGCTTTTAAAGATTATAGGTTCTCGAGATATAAAAATTGGAACTTTTTACTTTTCAGCCTCCCGCACCCTCACCCTCTACACACCACCCCCTGCTAGGCGTCTATTAGGCCTACTTTTGGTAAAAATTCTAAGCATCTATCTTACACTGTTCTTGAGATATGAAACGTAATTTTTTAGAAAAATTTTTATCCCCTCCACTTCCATGCTCCACCATCCCCTTAAAGAATTTTACATTCAGCAAACTTTATTTATCAACCTTAATACAGAAACCGAATTTTATTTATCTAATGCAATTGGTTCGTGAGATATCGTAATCTAAACTTTTTCACCCCCGACCTTCGTACGCCACTGCCCCTTGTCAAACATTTTTTCCGGTCTATTCTCCTAGTATACCTGCAGATGTTCATTAAGTTTTTATTTCGTGACATTCATCGTTTAGGAGATATGGATTTTAAAATGTGTCGATCTTGGCTTTTTTGCGTTTCGGATGCATTATTTTTCCCCCACTCCCACCACCTTCATCCATATTCTCAATTTTTATGCAAATGGGTCCACTATCAAAGGTCTATATAAATTCTAAGTTTCAGTCTCCCAGCAAAAGCGGTTGCTGAGATCTAAAAAACCAAAATTTTCCGTCTAAAACACACCTCCCTCCTCCCCTTTCACACCCCCACCTTTCAGAATTTGGTCACTTTAAGGGGCCTCCCAGTCTATTCATAAAAAAAATTCAATTTAACATCTCAAACCGTTAGGGAGCTACGAGCCTTCAAACGATTTTGCGTACGGCGGACAGACGGACTGAACATTCTTTTGCTTTTTTCGTGTCTACTAGTCATGAAACGTGAAAAAAAAATTTCAGGGTACCAAATTTTTTTTTTTTAAAGATTGATCACAATTATTAGAAAATAATAAAGTAAAAAAGTAAAAATTGAATGAATTCTGATAAGCGTTTGGGGAGAAAATGGTGCAAACGTTTCAAAAAACATGATTTTTCAGGAAACCAGTTTGTTTACAAGCTGTGTGTATGTCAGCTGTGCGCCATTTCTTTTACAATCTTTTGTTGATAAATTTTCTTGATTTTTACAGTCTTTTTTTATGCTTTGTAAAATAACTGTGGCAACACTGATTTTTATTATTTGACAATAAAATAAACTGACAAGCAATCATTTTATCAGAGAAAGTTGTAGTGGTAATTTAAGGGAGGCCCTTAGTACTCGGCGCGTCCATTTTAATTTCCATTTAATTTTTTTAAGGCACTTCCCGGCATCCAAATGTCTCAATTTTGGTCTTGTTTTATCAGGAAAAATATAAATTTTAATAAGCAGTCGAAAACAAAAAAATCATTTTGTTTTTTTTACCCTACAAGCTCCCCTTAAGTGAAATGGCTGTGAAAAAAATTGTTCGTCTGAAACGTGAAAAACAACACTGCTGTATACTGCTACACAAAACAGTAATAAAAAAAAGCTTCAAGTATTTTACCTTTGATAATGAAAACATTATTTAAATGCCATTAACGTTTGGGAAGTTACTTATTGGGGACTTGCATAAGTTTCAGTCGTTTTTTCGTGAAAATGCTTTATTTAGAAAAAAAATAATAAGGAATATGTCATTGAAAGTATTGCCTATCGCTAGCGACACTCCTGCCATCTTTCTGACAGCATACGAATACCATGTCGAAGAAACGACTCATCTTTCGAGGTTTTCCATCGAGCCATTTTTTGGCATCTTCATAAGAATGTAAGTGCTGCTCAGCCAAGCCATGAGTCATTGATCGGAACAAGTTGTAATCGGAAGGAGCAATGTCCAGCGAATACAGCGGATGGGGTAGGACTTGCCATTTGAGCGTTTCCATGTAGGTTTTGACCGGTTTAACAATATGTGGCCGAGCGTTATAATGCTGCAAAATTACTTTGTCGTTTCTCTCCTCATATTGCGGACTTCAATGCACGACTCAAACGCATCAATTCTAGTCGATAGCGACCTGCCGTGATGGTTTCGTTGGGTTTGAGGAGCTCATAATACACCACACCCAGCTGATCCCACCAAAGACAGTGCATGAGTTTGGAACCATGAATATTGACGTCGCTGTTAAGGCATCACCAGGCTTACCCCACAATTTTCTATACTTCGCGTTGTCGTAGTGTATCCACTTTTCATCACCAGTCACGATACGATGCAAAAATCATTTCCTTTTCTGCCGTTGGAGCAGCTCTTCACAAGAGAAAAAAACACATTTCGACGTCTCTCGGCTTCAATTCGTACGGCACCCAATTTCCTTGCTTTAGAATCATTTCTAATGCTTTTCCAAATATAATAGCGGTGCAATTTTTTTAATTTTTCGAATTTTTCTGCTATCTAAAATGCTGATAGCTACTATGTCGGTATGTTATATAAAGAATGAACTTTTTGCCTGACGTCCATTATCATTAACGCGAACCAAACCAAAATACCACAATCCCCATCGGACAATTTTTCACTCCCACTAAACACCAAACAAATCAATTTATCTTCATACATCTCGATTTGTTTTCCGCAATATCTCACGTCCAAATTACTATTATAAATTTCGTCATGTTACAAATTAGTGACCTTTATTGTTGCCTGAACGTCCGCCATTGCTTACATCATCAACTTTAAAATGTTTTTCACATCACAGTTGTATCACTTAAATGACTTTTCAACTACAACTCCTCACTCTCTTCGGCAACATCGTTGGATCCTTCCATTTTAAATGCTACACGTTTCTTACGCTTCCCTCGGTTTTATCTTTCACTTTCGCCGGAAATGTTTAACTTTCTTTTAGGCCTACACCGAAAAATAATAAGAATTATAAAAAAAAAGAACGAAAAGGGCATTCAGTTCATTGCCTCGAAATTACCTCATCTATTTCCTTTCAAGTCGTTTAGATCCTCTTCAGCAACTATACCGTCGCCGTCGCAGTTATAGTATGCCGTACAAAAGAAAATTTTCCGAAGGAAACAACTGTCGTTAATGGTTGCTCCATCAGCATCCTGACGCTAATGCCGTACCGTTCTCATACCTTATGACCTACGAAGAAGTCGCGAGCCCAGCCATCATTGCCAGGCTCAGCGGAAGGAAACCGATAAAAGATGGCGTCGCGGAGGTAGAGACGAGAAGATGGCTGAATCTGTCCCTATTAATTTTCATCCGATTTTAATCATCTTCAAAAATCGTGTAAAAGTTAAATTGCTGGAAAAGTTGATGCGGTAAAAGCTGACCGCCATCAAAGGCTGGAATGACGAATTAGTGGACAAAATCCAATTAATTGTCTTAACCATAAGTTACGGAATTCCCAAAGCAATTAATCCTGTATTGAATTTCTATATAACACTGGCTAGTTGTAAGTAGAGGGTTGGATCTACTTGTAGTTGCTATTTTAGAATATATTGAAGATTTGATGCTATCCATAAGATACGTATGGTTATAGTCGGCGATATAATGTCGGAACAGTTAAGCCCGATTTATCAGACCTCCCTAATTGCTTCGGAATTAACAGAAAACCACTATCAATAGCAGATGGTGGTGCAGATCCACTCAAATTTTATTGTCCATTGGTAGATTATAGTCATCTGGATATGGGATGTGCGTTTCTCTATAATTTTGTAAGAGTATTTCTCGAACCTTACCTATCTAAATACATTTATCCGGAGCAAGGATCGCTTCCTCACTCGGTGCCTGGATACGAACCAAATTACAAGGAAAATGAATTACAGCAGACTTCCTTTTTCTGTCATTTACAGCCCTTCCGATTCGGTTTATGTGTATCAAAATACCCTCGCCAAGCACGACCCAGCCCACCCCCATCACCCCCATTGCCTCCTTGTTCCTAGCTGTTCTTCGAGCATATGTGATGCGAATGTATGCCAAAGGTTATACCTATAACCGATTCGGTACAACACGGTACTATGTTTCGCCTTTTATGACTCTCAAGATATATTATTATGCCGGTAGACTATACCGATGGAATATAGTCCTGGAACTTTTACGGGAATATATCAAAATATATGGTTGTTAATTTTGATGTAGACCTACGGTTTCAGGTTCTATAACGTTTCGGTTCACGGACTTTTGATGCAGGATTAGAAAAATATGTAAAACGAAAAAATTTCCATCTTCTCGGTTGTTGTTTGTAGCTGGAATTCGTTATTGAACGATGAGCGTAAAAATTTGAATGTGCAACGCTGGAACGAATTTCGAATGGAACTTTTTTCGATTTCATCAGCGAGAAATTAAAAAAAAAATAGTTTCTTGCATATGGAGGAACCAAAATCACGGGTTGGAATTATAAAGAAAACTCCTTTCGGAGGTTAGGCTGTGAAAATTCCAAAGCACAAAATGTTCTCAGGTTGATTTACTTACGATTCTTGACGTTCTGTTTTATTACTCGTAAATGGTTCATGTTGGTGAACCGTGAATGAATCATCTATATGACTCGTGTATGAAGCATCTTCGAGCATTACATTTGCAAATTCCCAAAAAATACAAAGCATGCAAAGCGCAGGTTGTGTACTATTCATTTAAAATCCAATTTGTATTCTCCTAAAGAATATATTTATGATTTTTTTTTGCTGAAATGTGAAATTTTTGATGTAATCGAGTCCTTCGAATAGAGTTCTGTTAGAGTCAATCGCAGTGAATTTTCACCATTTTGTTTACTGGAACTGTTCAAAAGTTTACGAGTTTTGTCATCCCTGAACAAAACTATAATGTGTAAGTTTAACCAAAGTGGAGATAGAGCGAAAGCAACGTCGACTATTACGGAATGAAGTGAATCCGCACTAAGTCCGCAAGTTAAGATGCTACATTGGGAAATGGAAATGAAATACCTTCGGTGGTGCAGTGGCTATGCGAGCCAAACCAAATGATCACGGGTTAGATTCCTACCTACAGCCATGGTTTTTATTTTATTATTTTATTTTATTATAATTTAGTAATTGGCAGAGACTGTAGAGGTGCTGAAACTCGATACGAAATTTTCTATTGAGCTCTTATGGCCGCTTCCACTCCAACTCATTGACTTTAACAAGTGCTGATACTTTGCGAATTATTCATTATTATAAAAATTACAGTCTTTCTTGAAGTCTTTTGTTATTTTTTGCAACAATCTGAAGAGATGGCATTTTGATTCGAGAAGTAAAAATTTGCAATTAGATTGAAAGACACATGTGGCTATGGATCCCTAATAGAGGAAGCCAGGAAGACAGCTACTGCCTTGAAAATGAAAGAAGTATTCAAGTTGCATACGGAATGTGCTTGAAGGTTTAATGCCAAGATAGTGTCTTTGTGAGGATTAGTTCAGTTTTACTTTATTATTTTAATAATAAAGTATAGTTATCGATTTTTAAAAAAAAAAATTTGCTGCCTTGAAACATTTTTTTCCACGTTTCATGACTAATAGACACCAAAAAATCAAAAAAATGTTCAGTCCGTCTGTGCGCCATCCGCCGTACGCAAAACGTTTGAAAGCTTATAGCTCTCAAACTCTTTGAGCTATTAAGTTGCATTTTTTTTTGTTGGTAGACTGAAGAAGTCTTCTTTCAAGTGCCCACCTTTTGAGTGGTGGGGGTGTAAAGGGGGAGATGGGGGTAGCGTTTTAGACGAAACATTTTGGTTTCTAGATCTCAGTAACCGCTTAGGCTAGGAGACTAAAACTTAGAATTTATATAGAACATCGATAGTGGACCCATTTGCAAAAATATTGCCGATATGGGTGAAGGGATGTGGGAGTGGGGGGAATAATAATGCGTCCGAAACGCTCGAAAGCCGAAATCGAGACATTCTAAAATTCATATCTCCTAAACGGTTAATGTCACGAAATTAAAACTTGATGAACATCCGTGGGTATACTAGGAGAATAGATCGGAAATAAATTTTTGAGAGGGGGCAGTGGCGTGCGGAGGTGGGGGTCGAAAATTTTTAGATTACGATATCTCACGAACCAATTGCACTAGACAAATAAAATTCGGTTTCTGTATTAAGGTTGACAAATAACGTGTGCTGAAAGTAAAAATTTTTAAGGGGGCGGTGGAGTATGGAAGTGGAGGGGATAAAAATATTTCAAAAAAAATCAATTCACATATCTCAAGAACAGTGTATGATAGATGCTTAGAATTTTTACCAAAAAGAGGCCCAATAGATCCCTAGCAGGAAAAAAAATTTTTTGGTTAGGGTGGGGGAGGCTGAAAAGTAAAAAGTTCCGATTTTTATATCTCAAGAACCTACATTGATATAAAGCTGAAACTTGGTATTTGGATAGAACTATAGTAGTACCATGTTGAAAAAATATAATTTTTTATAGTGGGGGATTTTTTTCCTAACTATAGAACGGCTTATGCTAGAAAGTTGAAACTCGGTATGATATGTAAGTCAACTAGAAAAGTAATTTAGATTGAAAAAATTTGAAATATCCATTAGCGTACGGAAGGGGAGCAAACAAAATTATGAGTGTAAATGGAATGTATATATTTTCACGATTTTTGTCATATCTATTAGGTCTTTCCAAATATTGAATTCATTTTTATTCTACGGATTCTTCATATAAATACCTAGAAAGCATTTTCAGGATTTTTTGAAATTTGACCCCCACGGTTGTGTAAAGGGGTTGTATACATTTTCACTAATTCAGCCATATCCCTCCTGTCTGATTAGATATCGAATAACTTTTTACTTCCACGGGCTTGTAATAATTACCTGAAACTTGTTTTCCAAGTTTTTTCCTTTTCAACTCCTAAGAAGGTATAAAGGGGTTGAACACGTTTTCACGAATTTCGTCATATCTCTTAGGAGTGATAAGAATTGGGATTGGTTTTCTCTTCCTCGGGCTTTCCTTACATATATCTAAAAACTGATTTCAGGATTTTTTTATATTCAATCCAAAAGTGGATGCAAGGGGGTTGCATATGTTTTCACAAATTCCTACATATTTCTTAGTTCTAATGAGATATCAAATTCATTTTTACTTCCTAAGGCTTCCTACATAATCGTGAAAAGTTGATTTCAGTATTATTAGATATTCAACTCCAAGAGAACGTAAGGCTTTCGACATATTTTTTAGGATTCTCAGATTGGTCTTCACTTCCACAGACTTTTTATATAATCGCCTACAAAGGCATTTCCGATTTCATGTAATGGCCAAAAACCTAAACTCGAAAAACCTCCTAATCGCGTATTAGCTGATATTATACTATGACTTAGACCTCGTCCTGGAGTATGACCCAATTATGTAATTCATATGTTATATGTAACAGCGGCGTTTAAGTATTCCAGCGCGACCCCATTCTCACCGCTTCCCGAACCTTTTTCAGATTTTCACCGAAAATAATAAAGTTGCGCCCAGACTGTTGTCAGATTTTTTTCATAGGGTTGACATGATTTTTTCTACTGCATATAGGTCGGTATTAAGAAGTGTACCTCGTATACGAGTAGTTCAAGGAGGGTCATTTCATCAAGAATCGCCAAAGTTGTGACCTTACCATCGCCGATTCTTTTGAAAATTTTTGTACTTGAAGAACTAGTGAAAAAAAAATTTAATATAATTTTTTTGTTTCTATCTCATTTTTTTTGTTAGTTATAGTATGTTAAAGATTTCGCAAAAAAGGTGTCCGAGTCCTGTTTGAAAATTCATATCTCTGGTAATTTTTATTCTAGAATAATAAAGTAGGACTTATTTTAAAGATTGTTGTTTAAAAAATGTTGCAATGAAAAAAAATACGAATAAAAATTATCCTTGAAATTTTTTTTCAAGGATAACGATTTTATCCTTTATCCTTGAATATCTCAAAATCAGTTTGTTTTTATATTTTGTAGGTTATACTGTTTTACAAAACATACCAAAAAATTAACTTGGGGTCTCAATGGGATCGAGGTCAAGAAAATCGAAGAACATCAGTGCTTCTCAATTATGTTATGATGTTAATTTTTGTATACGTAAAACGTACGCAAAACGTTTGAAAGCTTATAATTCTCAAACTCTTTGAGCTATTAAGTTGAATTTTTTTTTGTTGGTAGACTGAGCAGACCCCTTCAAGTGGCCACCTTTTGAGTGGTCGAGGTGTGAGGGGGGAGGTGGGGGAAGCGTTTTAGACGGAAAATTTTGGTTTCTAGATCTCAGTAACCACTTAGGCTAGGAAGCTGAAACTTAGAATTTATATAGAGCATCGATAGTGGACCCATTTGCAAAAAAAATTATGCTATGGGTAAAGCGGTGGGGGAGTGGGGGGAATAATAATGCGTCCGAAACGCTCAAATGCCGAGATTGAGACATTCTAAAATCCATATCTCCTAAACGGTTAATGTCACGAAATTAAAACTTGATGAACATCCGTGGGTATACTAGGAGAATAGATCGGAAATAAATTTTTGAGAGGAGGCAGTGGCGTACGGAGGTGGGGGGTGAAAGACTTTAGATTAAGATATCTCACGAACCAATTGCACTAGAAAAACGAAATTCGGTTTCTGTATTAAGGTTGACAAATAAAGTTTGCTGAAAGTAAAATTTTTTAAGGAAGCTGTTGAGTATGGAAGAGGAGGGGATAAGAATTTTTCTAAAAAATCACGTCTCATATCTCAAGAACAATGTATGATAGATGCTTAGAATTTTTACCAGAAGTAGGCCTAATAGACCCCTAGCAGGAAAAAAATTTTGAGGGTGAGGGTGTAGAGGGTGAGGCTGGGGGAGGGTGAAAAGAAAAAAGTTCCGATTCTTATATCTCGAGAACCTAAAATTACATCAAGCTGAAACTTGGTTTTTAGATAGAACTATAGTAGTAGCATGTTGAAAAAATATAATTTTTTATAGGGATAGTATGGTACGGGGGTGGGGGGTGTTTTTCCTAACTATAGAACGGCTTATGCTAGGAAGTTGAAACTTGGTATGTATATGTAAGTCAACTAGAAAAGTAATTTAGATTAAAAAAAAAATCAAATATCCATTGGCGTACAGAAGGGGGGCAAAAAATATTATCAGTGAAAATGGAATGCACATATTTTCACGATTTTCGTCATATCTATTAGGTCTTTTCAAATATTGAATATTTTTTTTATTCCACGTATTCTTCATATAAATACCTAGAAAGTCTTTTCAGGATTTTTTTAAATTCGACCCCCACGATGGTGTAAAGGAGTTGTATACATTTTCACGAATTCAGCCGTATCCCTCCGGGCTGATTAGATATCGAATATATTTTTACTTCTACGGACTTGTTTAATAATCACCTAAGACTTGTTTTCTAATTTTTTCCTTTTTCAACCCCTAAGAGGGTATAAACGGGTTGAACACGTTTTCACGAATTCCTTCATATCTCTTAGGAGTGATAAGACATCGGATTGGTTTTCACTTCCTCGGGCATTCTTTATATATATCTAAAAACTCATTTCAGGATTTTTTGGTATTCAACCCCAAAGAGTGTGCAAAGGGGTTGCATATGTTTTCACAAATTCCTATATATTTCTTAGTTCTGATGTGATATCGAATTCAGTTTAACTTCCTAAGGCTTCCTGTATAATCGTCAAAAGTTGTTGTATCGCCTACAAATGCATTTCCGACTTCACGAAATGGCCCAAAACCAAATCACGAAAAATCTCCTAATCACGTAGCAACTGATATTATACTACGACTTAGACCTCGTCCCGGAGTATGACCCAATTATGTAATTCATATATTATATATTGCAGCGGCGTAAGTATTCTAGCGCGACCCCATTCTAACCGCTTTTTAAACTTTTTTTTGAGTTTTCAGTCACATAGTAACATACACCGCGTCTCAGAATTGAACGCATTCCGAACTTCTACCGAAAAAATAATAAAGTTGCGCCCAGACTGTTGGCAGATTTTTTTACTGATTATGTCTAAGCGTCTCTCTTATACTTCAAGTGAATATTTATCCAATTATTTGCTGTGTCTTTTTTGGAATACTTGCCGGCTTCTTTCACCCTTTTTTGGATTTTTGCCTGAATTGACGTTACTCAATTGAAAAGAATTTTCGATTTGATTGCTGATTTTTCGGAAATGAGGCTGCAGCCTCTGTCTGCTCCGGCATATGTGTACAAAGTCTGTATCTCCTTTTTCTTGCCAAGCCGCAACGAATGGCTTAACTTTAAAAAGTTAATCCCCATACAGAAAAAGACGAGTGAAAAACTTGTTTCAGAAGGACTTCACCTAAGGGCTTGTGCAGTAGCCTTCACGTTGTTCTTTGTACAGTATGTTTACGCTAGATGGAACCTATAGTACAAATCTTTTTGCTATGTCTATTTCGGCCAGAATGAAGGTGAAGTGAGTTTTTCTTGGAAAAGTTTCAAAGCTTTTCTGATGATATCCATTGAGAACCAAACACCAACGTTTACTACAAAACCCCCGAATTGTATATGGAAAGGTCCTTGGTGTATGGGGGTTCCGAAGAGTGCAAAGTCAAATGTTGACAGTGTCAAAAGGGTGGATGATGCTCGCTGGAGTAGTGCTCGAAAGCATGCTTAGAAGGGAAATCGGTTTTCTAGTTACGGGAAAAAATTTTCTAGACGAAAACGTTGAAAATTCAAACCCGATGGAATATCAGAGATAAGCACAAGATTTTGCTTTTCCGTTGCCGAAAAGGAGAACGATTTTATTTTATTTATTTTTTTTCGGGGGGATTTTCGGTATTCAAGACTTGGATTTTTTTTTTATAAATTTGTTGGGATGTGGGTACATGTGTGCTTTTAAAATTTTGTGGTGGTTTAGTTGGGGCAAGTACCAAAGGTATGTACGAGTGTTGTATATGTGGTATGTCTTTCGGGAATTCTTTTCATCAAAAGTTCGAGATCACCGATGTAGACTTGGTCTTGTTTGCATGTGATTTGATGACAAATAGAAGGAATTTTTTGATTGTTGTGGTTGGAAAGTTCTGTCTTCTTATTTTTTTTCTATTTCAGGTGGATTTTTCTATTATTATTTTTCGTGTTTTTTTTGGGTCTTTGTTATGTCCGTGCCAAAAAAAATAGAGTGTTATTTCAACTGCAAATAGAAACCAATGACTTGAGGGTATTTTATTGGTTTGGATTCGTTCCAAAATAGAATAATGCTGTTTACCTTGCTGCAACATGTTAATGCTTTTAAGAATTGTTTGTCCTTTTTGAATTGATTTCTTTTCGGTATGTTTGGGTGGCTTTCAGGCTTCTGGGATACGATTCTAATGCCGATTGTTTTTGTGATTTTTTTTAACATATTAAGATTTGTTTTCGCATGGGACGTCAGATGGTTTGTTACTTCTTTCTGTGCTCAGAGTTTAGGACCTTAATTCCGTCATTGTTTTCGAAATGATTAGCTTATACGAAAATAAATTATTTTTTAGTAGCAATTCATAATGTAGTATTTCTAGTCTATATGTATGCATAGATATGTCAAACATGAACAAGTTTGAGA
Source organism: Beris morrisii (assembly GCA_951812415.1). Classification (NCBI taxonomy): domain Eukaryota; kingdom Metazoa; phylum Arthropoda; class Insecta; order Diptera; family Stratiomyidae; genus Beris; species Beris morrisii. Next base: position 27,863,978 of record OX638311.1, read on the forward strand.
TAAATTAGTTAAAATTACCAAATACGAGTACACACTAATTAATTTTACTTTATTATTTCTTAATAATAACGAATTGTGATCGACCTGAAATTTCTGAAAAATTCATTACCCTGCAATTTTGTATTTTCATGTTTTAGGACTAGTAAACCCCAAAAGAGGAAAAAATGTTCGCCTGTCCGCCGTAGACGCCGCACGGAAAAGCGTTTGAGAGCGCGTAGCTCAAAAACCCGTTGAAATATTACGTTCAAATTTTTTTGGTGGGTAGAATGGGTTAATCCCTACTTTGGGGGTGTGGTGGTATGATAGGGGAGTTGGAGAAAGCGTTTTAGACGAAAAATTTTGGTTTCTAGATCTCACGAACAGCTTAAGCTAGGAAACTGAAACGCAGAACTTAAATAGAACTATGATAGTGGACCCATTTGCAAAACATGGTGGATAGAGGTTGAGGAGTGTGGGAAAAATAATGCGTCCGAATCGTTTGAATGCTATGATCGAAACATTCAAAAATCCATATCTCTTTAACATTTAACGTCAGAAGGTTCAAACCTAGTGGTGGGAGATAAAAAGTCTGATTTTTTCCCTCGAAAACCTCAGGGATAAAAGGCTAAAACTTGATGACTTTATAGAGTTACTACAGGGGGTAGGATTGGGGTAGCAAGGTGCTGAGGTTGGGCTCGATTTTTTTTTAATTCAGAAACGGCTATGCTAGAAAGTTGAAACTCAGTGTGTATGTGGAAATGTATTACAGGAGTAATTAAAGCAAAATAATGAAAATACCGTATAAAAAATTTGATTTCATTATCTCACGAACCGCTTATGCTAGGAGGCTGGAACTTGGAATTTATGGATTTGATGGAGCCATTTGTACAAAATTGTCGAAAATGATGCGTTTGAAAAGCTCGGAAGGTGGGAGACTTTCTAACATCCATATCTCCTGAATGGTTCATGTTAGAAGACATAGCCAGTGGTACATTTCCACCTTGACCACGTCTCCGACTATGATCCAAAAACGAAGTGTTGGCAGATTTTTATATGAAGAACCGCTAATGAATGTTGAAAGTTGAATCTTGCAAGGAGCTATTTTAATTAAGTTTCAAATAATAAATAAGTTTCAATACTCGATGTTTCAATTTGTTTCCGAATTCTGTTTAAGTTGAGAAAATAGGAATTTATGTACAGGGTGCGCCATCTTTTACGTCGCTATGTAAACATTGAATAACTTTGACATTTTTCAACAGATTGACCTAATTGGACAAGTTTTGGAAACGTCAATTCAGAAGAATATGGCCGACAGACCGTTTACGTCGTTTGGAATACGGCCGAACAGTCGCTCGAATGGTTGACACTGAACCTGATTTTTGGAAGCATATTTTGATGACCGACGAGGCCCATTTCACACTCTTTGGCGGCGTTAATAAGCAAAATTGCCGCATTTGGGGAACGGAGAATCCACACGAGATCCATGAAACGCCATTGCATGATCAAAAAGTGAGTGTTTGGGCCGGCGTTTGCGCCAAAACCATCATTGGGCCATTTCTTTCCGACAAAACGAAACAGTCGATGGAAATCGATATCGGTGGATGTTAGCTCATTATAGGTTTGTTCTTTTTGCCAGGTTAAGTTAACACTTTAGTGTAGCTTACACTTTCAGTGTAATACACCTTACACTGAAAGTGTAGGGTGTAGATCGCGCAAAAAGAACGGGTTAGATAGCTAAAATTCCGAACTTTTTTATTTGCTTTATTTCTTCAATTCTATCAATGCAAATTTATTGCCATTCAATATTCTTGCATGTATTCATTCAAAACAGTAGTTTCACAAATTCAAAAAGTCAATTTTATCTGCATACAGCCATCAATTTTGACAGATGGTAAAGAAGAAGAACTTACACCTGCTCCCGACCCAGTGTAGGAAAGTGTACACTGAGTACACTACACTCGACAAAAAGAAGAGCCATCTCTGACGTCACACCGACAAAAAGAACAGCATTAGGGTAGAAAGTGTAACCTAGTGTAGAAAGTGTATGCAAAAAGAACAGACCTTATGTCTGCCCGCAAATGCGTGAAAAAGGTCTGGATGGTTACTGGTTTCAACAAGACGGTGCGCCATGCCACACTGCAAATGAAACAATTCAGTTTCTGCAACGAAAATTCCCTGGACGTCTGATGTCGAAAAGAGGCGACATTGACTGGCCACCGAGATCTCCAGATTTGACTCCTGCGGACTTCTTTTTATGTTGTTATTTGAAAAGCAAAGTGTACGCCAGCAAATCTCAGACCATTGACGAGCTCAAAGCTAACATTCGTGCCGAAATCATCGTTATGACGCTCGAGATGCTCGAAAAAAAAAGAAAACGCAGCAAAAAGGGCACATTTTGCTGTGGCCAATAGAAGCAGCCACTTGATTGATGTTGTATTCAAAAACTGATCCAAATAAATTCTAAAGGACCAAATTGAATAAAAATACCTCACATATAAAAATCAGTTGTTTTTTTTCAAAGTTATTCAATGTTTACATACCGATATAAAAGATGGCGCACATGACTAATTGATATGTCAGTACATGTCATATGTGACATGCTCTATAGAGCAAATTTTGTGGGAAACCTAGACTTGTGTTTTGATTTTTTATGTATTTTTAATCTATAAAAATGAAAAGCATAGAAAAATATGGAACACGGAGCTGTTTATAGTTTCATTCGTCTCAAATTGCTGACCGGCGAGTGACTTTTTCAAGTTTGGAAACAAAAAGAAGTCTCACGGGGCCAAATCTGGAGAATACGGTGGAAGGGGCAGCAGTTCGTAGCCCAATTCGATCAATTTGGCGGTGAGCCGGTGCGTTGTCATGGTGGAAGAGCACTTTTTTCTTCGCCAAATGGGGCCGTTTTTTCTTCAACTCGGCGTCGAAACGGCCCAATAATTCGGCATAGTAGAACCCTGTGACCGTTTTGTCCTTCTCCAGGTAGTCGATGTAGATCACACCTTGTGAATCCCAGAAAACGGTGGCCATCACCTTTCCGGCCGATAGGAAAGTCTTCGCCTTCTTCGGAGCACGTTCGCCGGGTGAAGTCCACTGTTTCGACTGTTCTTTGGTCTCTGGTGTGTACCAGTGGTTCCATGTTTCGTCAACGGTCACGAAACGACGCAGAAACTTCTTCGGATTGCGCTTAAACAGCGTCAAACACTGCTCTGAAGCGGTCTCACGGTTGCGCTTGTTGTCCGGAGTGAGCAAAAGCGGCACCCATTACGCCATCGGGCGGTGAGGCTAGGTACTTGTCGGACCGCCCTCGTATGTCTTCAGTTGTAGTACCTCAGTACTCCTGATTACTGGTTAAGAAGCAATGAAGGTCACATTCGACCAAATCTCAATACCTCGAAGTCCAAACTGGAAGGTGAGTACCAATTGAATTGGTTCCCACCAATTTTTGCTCTACCATAACCGCTAACCTATTAATTTTATTAACAAATGAATATTTATTAATTCAATGGATTTCTGGAAAAAAGATAAGTTAATTTCTTAACTAATGTTAATTTAACCCACAGAATCCATTAATAAAACACTTAGTGTTTTCATAATATTCAAATTTATATCATCTTAAAACATCACTGATGTTTGTATAGATCCTTCAAAAGTTTTTAATGAAAGGATTGGAAGAGTGAACTGACATTTATTCCTGTAGCATTCTCGGCACTTATCAAGTTTTCTTCGAAGTTCTGGAGTGTGGGTCTGCAGCCAACGAAAGACTAAGAGGAAAACTGATCTTGTGTTACGAATTGTGTTGACTTGGGATGGTGTATGGTGAACATAATCTGATCACGACATGGGAAACTAATCTGTTTTCATTAAATATCAAAACCACAATTTTTCATAGTCTCTTCTATGACACAATGGTTTTTTCCCGGGTTTGTGGAAGAGTTAGATTAGTAAGACCAAATTTTCTTTTTCCATTTGGCATCCTGAATGTTCGGTGATTTGTTACACTCTGGAATTGGTCCTGCAGCCAAGGAAGGAATAACAGAGACCTGATAGTGGATACAAGTGGTAATAAGATGGACTTATAATATCTGATGACACTACATTATACCATGACTTTTCTAATTTTCTATTTGTATATGTTAGCCAGGATACTGGAGAGTGTCTGGTTCATCAGGTAAAATTAATCGTTTAGTGGTGTGTTTAAGACACTATAAAGTGTTTTAAACAATTTAAAATTTGTAATATCTGTTAATCTGGTTTGTGGTCAGAATTATCTGACAATTGGTCTGTTATTTTTTTATTCATTTACCTTCATATACATATTCTTTATACAGGGTCCGGCAGTGAAACCTGGCGGTTTTTGAACGTGGATAGTGGGTGGTGGGGGGATCTCAGGTGGTGGGGGTCGATCTCGTTTCCTTCTCCTGATGTGGAAGTTTAGTTATAATGGAGCATTGGACCAGTGAACACTATGCCCTTGTCGTCGAGACGTTCTTCAGAAATAACGATTCTGTGACCCTAACACAGCGGCAATTTCGCTTACGTTTTAATGTTCCTCCTCGTGAGCCGATTCCATCTCGGAACACTATTCTTTTGTGGGTTCGGAACTTTCGCAAACAGCTTTCGGAACAACATTGGGAAGCGGGGGGGCCCACATGACGGCAAGGTCACCTGCAAACATCGAGGCTATACGAGTTGCTTTTGAACGGATTCCCCGGCGATCAGCTATTCGTCATGCTCAGGCTTTAGGGATATCCGATAGGACTGTTCGGCGGATACTTCATGAAGACTTGAATTTTCATCCGTACAAAATTGCTGTAGTTCAAGAATTACAGCTTCAAGATTTCCCAAGAAGGTTAGCTTTTGCAGAGACAATGTTGGGGATGATGAATGAAGATCCTGAAATGATTGATGATGATGTGGGGTTACCTCAAGGGAAAAGCGTGCCTTGATAAGCTTAAAAATTTGGCAGAACTGCGAGCGAATATTCAGCGGGAAATGCATGCGATCCCGCGCCAAACCTTGAAAAGAGTGACGACTAACTTTGCTAACAGACTTGAGCAGTGTAGAGAAAATGGAGGTCAGCATTTGAGTGATGTTACTTTTGCTTCATAATGCTTTTTCGAATTTTTCTTTATACATCTTAAACTTCCATTCTTTCTTTTTTAAATAAAAAAAATTATAACAAAATATCTTGAATATTCATTGAATTATTCCATTTCAAAAACCGTCAGGTTTCACTGCCGGACCCTGTATATGTATATACTTAGGTTCTATAACCCACTAGTATCTTCAATGAGAACTGATGATGGCCCCGTGGCTGGGGTCGAAACTAGTCTGCTCAGCCTATACTGAGTCAATTTACATTGACCCCCAATTTTCTTTTCCCTGTTAACGTCAATAGTGTCTCATTTCTCAGGAGTTTCTTGTTTACAGGTCCTGGAAATGGTGAACATTCTAATTTTAGTTATAGTCATCTTTCATCTTTAGTTTTTAGTAAACTGCACTCTTTTCCTCCAATTTGCTTATGTATGAATTTGATATGAGTTGCATTAAAATTATGACTGATTGAAGTCCATGTAGGATTCAGATTTTCAGTATTGATGCGTCAGTACTCAGATGTTAATACCGTGCGGCTTATAACGGACGAATTGAATTTCTATGTACGTCCGGGATATTTTTGGCCAGGGTGCAGAAATTTTAATATTCACACCATTAGCACTATCCTCGCTCGAATATTAAAGTAGAGTGAATTTTTAAATTAAATGTTAAAATTTGATGTTGAAACTCGGATAGAACCCAGAGCCGTTTCTATATCTAGAATTTTGTGAAATTTAATGCAGTCGCTTGTTTAGATAAAGGGCGTACATTCGATTTCGAAACATCAACGCCCGAGATACGACTCTTAACAAATCTGAATACGAAACAATCAGAGAGGAAATGATAGAATCCTTCGTGTCCTTTTACACTTCATTTGCTGGACAAATTGGACCGTCAGAGTAGTGATTTTCCGCTGTATTCTTGTATTCTGCACAGTCCGTGCGCATTGAGTGCTCATGGAGGAAATGCACAGTCGAATCCTACTGTATGTGCATATTCTATGATTGATTTTTATAGTAGCGTTATGCATGTCACATGGACTGTGTTTTGTTAAGGCTTTTACTGTACTATTGAAAGAGGTCCTTATAAGGGTTGACTGAACCGGTAAACTATTCAGAAGATGTCTCGATGGTACTATAATTCATCCTCATTAACGATCATTGCTTTAAGGAAGGTCTGCTCTTGCCACCCTATGCCCCAGAAGAGGTCTCGAGTAGCATACAGTCGATAAATAAACCAACGTTTCTTATTACCTAGTCATATCATATCTCGTTTTAACCACAACGTTCAGATGCAAGATATATTACCACTATTGAATGGAAAAATGTTGTACCTGCCGCAAAAGGATAGGCTTGAAGGATATGTGTGCCATTTATTTTAAGCACTTTGCGCTCCTATTCTCCATCGCATTCATACGCAACCGACATACCATTACTTCGTCTTACGTAGCATAGTAGTTCCGGGTTTGCGTCTCAGTCTCCTTAATTTTAGGTTGATGATTCCATGCCTCCAGCATAATATAAGAGATTGATGTCTCGTTTTATATACCTAAATGGAATCATGAATTTTACAGAGAAAGCCGACAAGAAGGATATATCCTTCCTGGGTTTCACATGGATCTGTAAGCGATGACATACTCATTCACCATTCGCACGAATGGTTAAGGTGTGGTGTAGGCACCATGAGGCATCGTATACACTTATGTTATGTCGGAACCATTGAAAGTTACGATGCATATGCCCTCCATCAACTCTATTACTCTCTAAAGACCAGTTTGTCGTCTTCGTGACCATATTATGTTCGCGGTTTTTGGGATTCTTCGTCGAAGGGCTCGGCGTGCTCTAGTCTTCCGGGCTCCTACGTAAACTTTATGAATTTATTATATGCAAGACGGAATAGAGGAAGCAATAAAGGAAAGATGACGATGAACCTTTGTAGCACGGTTAAATAAAGTCCTATGAAGTTGCGGGTGGATATTCGGAGTAGCTTTCTTTGGTATTATGACGAAAGAAGGGGGCGTACGAGTATCTTACTCCGTGCTGCTTTATTTTCTCTTGGTGATTTCAGTTCGTGCGGAGCAGAAAAATATGAAAATGATGATGGCCATGTTTTTAGGCTGTCTATGGAGTAAAAATTTGTTTTATGAGTGTTACAAAAGAATTTTGTAGAAGATATTTAGAAAGTGTTAGTTTGAAATGAAAAAGTTTTTCTCGCATTAGAAAGTCTTAATTAAAAATGATTCTTGAATGTTTTCGTTAAGTTGATCACATAAAATCGAAGTTTCTTGAAAAATGGAGACATAAATTAAATTTACTAGATTCTTACTGATGGTGAAACCACCTGCCATTTTCTATTCGGAAGTAGGACCAATAGTGGAGTGTCGCTAAACCTGCAAAGGCATTTCGCTAGGTTCACTTCCAATATTTCCGATGTATCGCCAAAGTAGTACATATTTTCTGATTTCCCTATTTCTCGCCTTATTGAAATTCCTGCTGAGAATCCGGAAGTAATAACATGCTTCAAGGGCGGTACTATAAGCAGATTCAGGAAATAATATCTCTAAGGTACAAGCTTTTTTACTTGAAAACTTGTATCCTGATTAAGGTTAGATGATACTCGTTTTTCACAAAGATTAGGCACAGTAAACATTATTGTGTGTCGAGCGTGATATTATCAGTTAGACCGTCATTTCTCTTCACATTCATTTTGACAGCGTGAACTTCAACGTCCTATTGATTTAAGGAAATTAACTTCGAGCCTGAAGCGGTGCCAATTCTCTCAACGGAGAGGAATAAGAACGTTAGCATTAGAGTTGAAAGTCTTTTAATAGACTTATTCTCTTGCGCTCTTATCGAGTGATGTCGATCAATTTTCTGAGAAACTTGCATGTTTGCTTATCTGTGGTACTCTTCCAGACTCTTAATGGAAAAATATACGCATCGATACAAATGGAACGCCCCGAATCTTGAAGACAAACAATTTTTGGCACAGCGCCATCTATTAAATGCTAGAGTGGGGTGTGTTTGATGGTTTTTGTGCAAAGATAAGCACCTAATTTGTGGAATGAATAGCCAAAGAGCTGTTGAATGAATTTGGAAAAACCAGCGTGCGTAAAGTATTATGTACGCATCCTCAAGCTGGACAAAAGTCACTAGTACAACTTTTAAATACTTTCATATGGAAACTAGATCAAGGATTTCGATTATTTGGATAAGAAACTTTCGAGCTCAGCGCGTTTCTGAATTCTTGTGGGTTCGGTGTAATAAAAAATTTTGGATAGACTTTCGTATGGCAACTACTTGAATTACTGGTTTTGACAAATTAAAGGTGACAATTTTTGGGTTTCTAGCTTTGAAGTGTTCTAAATGTTCTTAAGCATTTTTATATGGGAGGCACTCAAAGGATTGAAAATATTTTGCCCATTATGAAACATTATTTATTGCATGGAGAAAAACCTGCAACTATCTAATCGCTTCTTTGAGCTATCGAATGGCCGGATCGGCACAAAGAGCAACTTTTCGGTTACCAGAAATGCCATGAAAAATGCAGGATAATTAACGCTAAGTATGGATTTTTGTTATATCTGCCGCAAAGTAATCTTACGGTGACTTTGTTTCTGCGAACATTTACTGTTTTAAAAAAATTTAATTTTCAATCCAAGTTTTACTTGAAATTTCCAGTATATTTAATTTTTTCAAGTAAAAGAACTTATTTCAATCCCTTTTACACGAAATTACTGGAATTAGTAAATTATTCATGGTACTTTTCAACTGAACCGTATAATTTACACGAAAAGTCTCATAAAATTACGCAACATTTCGTGTAAAATTAACTATATTTAAATATGAATTGAAAATTACGTCCTTTTTCATGAAAACCACGGAGTTAGACGCTTTGTTCGATTTTATTTTCTACAGAAATAAATACTTTATTATTAAAAAATAATAAAGTAAAATGAAACACCTTCGGTGGCGCAGTGGCTACGTCCGCCAAATATACTCAGCAAAACCAGAATTAATCACGGGTTTGATTCTTACCTACAGCCACGAGTTTTATTAAAAGTAAGTAAGTAAGAAATAATATTAGAAGTAGAAATAAGTGTATCGTAAAGAATGCAAACTATACACTTTTTTTTAGAGTGTAAATTCAAGAGAATATCCAGTGAATTTGCTACTTTCGAAGATGAAATTTACTGATTGCAAATTGAAATTTACTGATTTCAAATTGAAATTTACTGATTGCAAATTGAAATTTACTAACCGAAAATTGAAAATTACATTCAAATTGACTATTATATCCCAATGTAAATTTACTTGAAAAGGTGAGGCATATTTGCCAACTATCCAAAAGATCTAAAATTCAATGGATTTTTTTTTACTGTGCATAAATAAAATTTTTTGATTTGACCGTCCGAAAAATTGACTGCACTTTTATATTAAATTGTCATTGGCAGCAGTGGGAATTAAAATAAAATTTGAGTCAATGATAAAGGGCATGGGTGCCCATACAACATTTCATATGGAGGGGCAGAACTATGGCTTATAAAAGAAGTTTGCACCTTCGGGAGCTACATCTTATGACGAATATTATGAATGTGGATTTCCTTCAGTTAAGAATCATTGAACATTTTCCGTCACATCAAAATAATATCTGCGCACCGGGAGATAGGGAAAAATACAGAGAAGTTAAAATTTTACTTAGAATCCGTTAGTAAGTAAAATCGACCAACTTCTTCGGGTACATCGCATACAAAGTTCCTCAAAACAAGTGATGACAGTTATGTTCTGGAATTTAAAAAAAATTTAATTAAATATTGCAAGAACTGACAATATTGCGGTACTCTTTCAATTAGCTACCATACAAAAGTTCTTATTAAAAATGGTTCCAATTTTTTCGCGAAGAAGCGATAACTACGGAACGGAACGTATTGGGCATAAAAGCTTTTTTTGTGATTAAGTTAAGACAAAATTCTCGGGGAGGAGAGTTATATAGTTACACTTATTTTGAAAGAATCAAAACTGGAAAACAGAGTGAAAAGAAGAGACTGTTTTAGGCTGCCATACAATAGTGTTTAAACATATTAGTGCTTTCTGGTGAGTCAACTTGAAGACTTGGAATTAGTTGTAACCATGTTCAAGCTGTTGTAAATGCTAAGAAGAAGCGGGGTTAGTAGCGTAAATTTATCGCTCTAGCTCAAAAACTTTCAAAGTTATTCACATTTAATTTTAACCATTTCTTAATTGAGCAATTCTTTTTTTTAATAAAGTGCAACTAAAAAGTGATAACCGTGGTTAAATAAAACGGTACGTACTTATGTTACTAACATCCTTCTGATCCTGCTACTTTAATCAACATACCTTAAAATTTTGTATGTCTGAAAACACCCTGTTTCCTTGTACAAAATCGAAAGGATGTATAACAAAACACTATATGAGCAGATGGGTACTTTATCCCAGGAAACCATTAAGACCTTTAGGTTTTCCTGTATTTTTCAATAGTCATACCAGACTTCTATGAAGAAAAAATCCTGGAAGTGAAATTCAATTACGTCTTCCAATAAAATAATGTCCCTACCTTATTAATCTTAATGTTTTTTTCTACTTAAATTGGAATTATCATACAATCCAATTTTTCTGCAGTAAGTAAGAAAACATTAATTTTTAACAAGTGAAATTTCTTAAAATACAAATAAAAAGATGTTTTGAAAACAGTAAACGGCGTGGATTTAGTAACTATTTGTTAGTAGTTTAACAAATTATGTGTAATAGAACAATTAAGAGGTCTTAATTACACTACATTAAAAAAAAGAATTATTCAAGTGACGAAATGGTGTTTTTAAAATACTGGAAGGTAGAATACATGAGGGGGCAAGTGCCCCCTCTTGCCTCACTCTATGGGCACCCTGGATAAAGGGTACAACAACATTTTAAAATTATCCAAAATATTTCCTGGATACAAAATTATCTTATTTCATCTCATCGGCCAGCAGCAATAGTAAACGTCCTTTAACCTTTAAACAAATTTCATGACATTTTCAAATACAGCTTTTTCGTTTTTAATCCCATCAAAGTATTCCTAGCTTATATCGTCTATATCCGTTCGGATACACGAAAACTAATAAAAATCCATCTTTAAGATATCCCCCATTGAAATAGTCTATTTGGAAATTCCTTCCAATATGAAACACATAACTTACTGCTTTTCGAGTAAATAGCGTTGTTTGTCGACATCTTTCACATCCCTACTGCTTCCAGCTTCAGACACATCCTAGCAACAAACTACTTCCTGTACAGCCCATATGAACCATATATTCATTGAAACGAAAGCCTCACATAAAATCTCCTGTAACCTCTCAGCATTCTTTTCATTTTTATCAAAGCGCATAACTTTTTGTGTATTGCTTTCATTTCCTGGCTTTTATATTCGGTCTAACCGAAGCTTAACCCAGAATAATACACGAGCAGGATTCCGATATAGTCGGCTTGGTCCTTGAAGGTAATGCATAAATCCAAATGCAATTTCTTACCATCCGAACTAACTCTTAGGTATACACTGTAGAACGGTCTTGTTGTTTGCTGTTGCTGGTGTTATTCGTTTCGGGCTTTCTCCTCAAGGATGGAATTCAGTCAACCCAGCTATCCGATCCAGCCAGCCATCGTCAGAATCTGAAGCAATTCCATCCACCTTCAATATGTTTGTAAACAGGAAATGTTTTCCTCTATGGTTGAAAACATACAAGTACCACGATATACTCCTATGGGACGTCATATGCACTTCTTGTACCGACTCAGAAGAGTGATCGAGGTGCACCTTCATACACCTTGTCTGGTTACCATAAACAGGATGCCGTATATAAAAGGCCGTTTAAGAAAAAATTATATGAAACTCGCACCATGTTGGAGGGTACAGATGAACGACCTACGGATAAACTGCTGAGGGGATTCCCCGTTGTTTACCAATCTGAGTATTGTCGGTGTGGCATATTCCAAAAGCAGCAGCACTTTAATATAAAATTTATTTCCGTATCCTTCTGGTTACGTAATAACCCACTTTTCGGTTCTACGTGCAAGGACCGAGGACAATTTGCAACAATGTAAACTTTTTGATATGCTTACTAGGTGCTATGATATACAGGAGCTGAAGGAAATGATTCGGATCTTAAAGAAGGAACTTTTTGATCAAGTTCGTCCTCTCTCTCTCTTCTCGGTTTTGAAATGTTAGTCTACATTTTTTGGTCATTTAAAGGCAAGCAAGACTCTCCTTGTAGGTGGACAATTGGAAAGTTTCATTATGTATATGTGAGGATATTATAAAGAATAGCTAGCGGTGAAAGTTTCTCGATAGTCTCGTTGTTGCTAGAAAGTTAATTGCTTAAGTGGTTCCGTCATTGCAGAGAAGCCTTGTTTCATATTATTAAGCATACCGATTTCTATCTGCGTCGTAAAGCTGATTAGGTCGAAACTGTATGAAAGCATCTTTTGTGGGTATAAAATAAGAATATTTTAGGAGATCAGAGATAGTTTTATGGTTGTAATTTGTGGTCGGTTTCCAAGTAAGTTTCACAAAGTAGCTTGATATTGAGTCCCATACTAGGGTAAGCATTTAGTTGAATTACTTTATTCATAGAATTAAAATGAAAGAGTAGGTATGTGGGCAACAGTTTTCGTTTGAATTGAACAGATTTTTGTGGTGTAATTTTTGGCTATGCTATATCAAATTTAATTATAACGAACTAGATAATTAGTTCATACAAATGGTCGGAAAAGAAGCAAACTGTGTATTTCGAATAGGCAGTAATTGTATGATTGCCGGTGGTGAGTTAAAAACTGAGTATTCGGGATTTTAATCTCAACCTCTTTTAAAATTTTTATACCACAAAGATTCAAATTTAAAAACTCTCTAGTCGTGAGAGTCCTTTCCATCAATGGAGCGAGGGGATTCTGGTAATGTGTTCGAATTCGTCTCGTTAACGCGTTATAGTCTCTGTAGATCTTGAAATAAAACACTTTTTTGTCGATGGTAACTATCTTTTCTGTAAAATGATGTGAGATCGGAATGCATTAACATAAACAAGTTTTTCTTTAAAATCCTTTAGCAAAAAAACACTGGGCCTGCTTTCTGAGATAAGTACTTTATGGTATTTGTCTCCCTATCGATAAAATTGTCCCCTACTAGCTAAGCTCATACGGATTGAGTTTCAACTTTCTAACAATTTGCCATTTCTTTTCAGAATTGAACAAATCCGGCTACCACTTACCCAAAACTACAGGATATTTCGGTGTAATAACTGGCGCCCACTGTGGGGTATACTTCATGTGATTTTTCACTGAGTGAATCTTCATTGTCTGGGGTTTTCTTTTATTAGTTTTTTTTTATTAATTTTATGAGAAGATCCCTGAGATTAAGAATCTGATGACAAACTGTGAATTATTAGTTGGCGAAGGAATCAAGTATACTAACTAGTAAGCAAATATCCTAAAGTGTTCTCAGACTAATACTGTAGATAGGAAAATTGAAAATGGATCGAAGATACACACTGTATTTGTTTATGGCCATATGAGTGTAATTAACATTACTTATTTCTATAGCATTACAGACATGCTCTGGCAACACTAATTTCTAGAGATTTACAGAATAATCCAATATCCAATATTTTTCATGTGTTTTTCACACACACCACTATATGTTCCCAGGCTCAGTGCCAGGATTTTCTTATTGGGGTGATATTTTTACTTTATTATTTTAATAATAAAGTATTGTTTTAATTGTGATCGACCTGAAATTTCAAAAAAGTTTGCTACCCTGAAATTTTGTATTTACTTGTTTTAGGACTAGTAAACACCAAAAAAGCAAAAAAAATTGTCCGTCTGTCAGCCGTAGACAGTACGCCGTACGCAAAACCGTTTGAAGATGCGTAGCTCACAAACCTCTTGAGATATTAAGTTGAAATTTTTATGGTAGGTAGAGTGGGTGAACGTCTACAAGTGGAGGGGTGGGGGTGTAAGGGGGGAGGAGGAAAGCCACAAAGGATAGAAAGCTAAAAATAGATAACTGTATAGTGGTGCTATAGAGACATCCCAGAAAAATAAAATGTTTGAAAGGGGTAGCAAGGTATGGGGGTGGGGGTGGATTTTTATATCTCAGAAACGGCTTATGCTAGAAAGTTGAAACTTAGTATGTATATGTAGAAGTACTACAGGAGTAGTTAAAGCAAAAAAAAAAGTTTAAAATGCGTGAAAAGGGGTTTTTTTTCAAATTTTCATGAATTTCGTTATTTTAACCTAAAGAATAACCAGGAGGCTATTTGGAACGTTATTTTTTAGGTTATCAGTCGCATAGTGACCTACACCGCATCTCAGTATTAAACACGTTTCGGACTTCTACCCAAAAAATAATAAAGTTGCGCCCAGACTGTTGGCACATTTCTGTGTTGTAACCAAATAGCTCTACATATGAGGACAGACTGTTTTTAGCTTCTTGAACACCGACGCAACATTGGCCGAATGACACGAGTTCCTCAAAACTGGATTAAGATTTTAAGATTATTTAAGCAGTCATAATGTAAGAGGTTTAAGTCTTGAATCCTCCCCCGTAAAAGTGTATGTGCGCGATGCATCTCATAAAGTTTTATTCAATAGGTACATAACAATTTTGTATTTTAATATAAACGCGCTCTTAAACTTTTTAGCTGGTCTGTTAATGTCAAAACGTCAGTCAAGGTTAACATTTTTATCACGGTGAAGTTCACGAACGAGCAACGTTTGGAAATTATCTCAATTATTCTGTGTTTTATTTATATACCCTATTGAAGGGTGGTGATGTCCCTATTGAAATGTTATTCTATAGGAACATAACAATGTTGTGTTTAAATAAAACACAGCATAATTGAGATAATTTTCAAACCTTGCTCGTTCGTGAACTTCACCATGATAAAAATGTAAACTTTGACAGACTGGCAAAACAGTTTAAGGGTACGGTTGTATTAAAATATAAAATTGTTATGTTCCTGTTGAATAACCCTTTATGAAGTATTATATATAAAAGCGCAGGTTAGTACAAGAAAAGGAACCAATTGGCCTATTGCGGAAAGCATTTGAGAATAACTCCTTTTTCCGTTCGCTTGCTTGCATGTCAAATGGGTATGCGGTGCGAACCCGACTTGAAAGGCGTATCCGCATTTACGTACAGTGGCTCTGGACACTTCTAATCTGAGTTGCGTTTACCTTATAAAGGACCCCCTATTGTGGTTTGAAGTCAATGCTTTAAATTTATGAATATAACAATAGGGTTTGTTATTTTTGTTTATTTCACTACAGCTAATATCTATGTCACTCGGGTTCAGTGGCGGTCATATAGCCTTTTCAAGAGAGGGGCCACTGACGTTCAGTAGGTACTGTAGAGCAGTGGCGGCTCGCCACATGAGGCTAGTGAGGCTGAGCCTCACCATTTTATGGAGAAAAAAGTCATCAAGTTACTAGTGACTTTTTGTTTTGAAAATGTTACTTAATGACTTTCCGCAGTACACCGACGTCCTTACTCCTATAGTTTTAGTCCGACAAAGTCGTGTTCTAATATTCCAATTCAGTCTCACCTGCTAAGAAAGGCACGAGCCGCCACTGCTGTAGGTGACACCTACTCACCTACAGCAGTGTTTAGCCGCTAATGCAGCGTTAAAAAAATTAAAATTTCACGAGATTCCGAAAAAAATTTTCCTACTCTATTATTGAGGATGATTTGATTAGGTCTTGAAATACCTTTTTACCTAATTAGATTTCAAATTCATGCAAATATGGGCATTTAATTGAATCTTATGGAAATCTCGAGATTTCGTCAAATCGAGTGTTAAGTCTTTGGATGTTAATCAGTTATTAATACATGTATTGTAGTTAGTAATAGTTACTGAAAATACTCTTAAATTTGAATTAAAACGCAAGATTTTAAACTGGATTTGCAGAAATCTAGTGATTTCGACAAAACTATTTAGATCTACTGGATGGACCCATACATTTAAAATCTACTCCGGTGACTAGGTTTTGTAAAATAATGGTGCGACCTGTGTCAAATCAGTGCTGCCGTTCAAATTGGATCGTATTGAATTTAAAACTTTCAGTATTTATTTATCTATCTATCCAAATCTTAAATACCTTAAATTTAATATTGGGCACTTACATACCTTCATATCGGAAGTATTTGTTTTGTTAAATCAAATCATGATTATACATATTTATATTCCAAATTTTATTACTTCTTCATTGAAATATTTTAAACTAATAGTTTTGTTCTCGATTAGGAGAAGAAGGATTAAAGAAAGACATTAGGGGAAATGAGATTTACTTACATTGTGGACACAATATACTTTATTAAGTGTATCTAATAGTATCATAAAAGTTTTCTTTAAAGAAGATGAGATAGCATAAATCAGTGTTGGTTGACGAATTTTCTAGGAGGGTGGAGGAAGCCTTGTCCCCACCCTATGACCGCCACTGCTCGGGTTTGTCGAACGATACCTACCAATTGAGTATATAGTGGCCAACGTATGTATGTTTCATGAGTGGCCTTCCACTGAATTTGTTTAAGTCATGTCAATAGCAATGCTGCTCAAATTGCTAACCTGTCTAAAGTTTTCGTATTTTATACTTTTCGACTGAATTACATGTGTTTTTTGAATGATTTTTTCTTACAACCAAAACTTTTTTTGGTAATAGTTCGTGTTACAGAAGCTAGTGTTACACTGTATGCCACGCTGTAAAATATTTGACTATTTTCCCTGGCAAATTCTGTCAGAAAGTGTAAACTTCAAATTTTTGTTTGTCACATTATTTTATTTGCTCTAAACAAAGTCTATTTTGACGGAAAAAAATTTGACAGAACTAGTTGCCTCTCAATTATTTGAGAGCTGCCATGCTCGTACAGTCAAGCTTAAGATTGATGACCAATAACATTTTCTCCTCTTCAATCACGAGTTTTATTACAATATAATGTATGATCATTTGCATTAAAATGACAAACAACAATGAACAGCATCAACGTTTCTATCTACACCCTGATTTATGTAACATTATGCACTATAATAATTTTGCTCGAATATTCTATTCAGCCTGATTATAATGCGTTAACCTCATTCGAATAAATGAAGAAACACAGTAACAAACAGCAGCCACCCACCCTGATTATATCACAATCTAAACACACATAGAACAGTTTGTTCAATTCTATACACAACGAGTTCAAAGATAAGGCGTGAGGATTTACTATGGCTTCAAAATCATATCAAATAGAGGAGGACGTATTGAAAAGCCTGAACGATAATAAATTACCAAATCACCGCATAATTCATTAATTCTGCCACAGACACGTCGCTTCTGCCACCGCATTCATATATTTAAAATTTCTATATAAATCTCTAGGCTACGGCTGCACACTACCCCCACCACCCTCACTACACTAACGTTAAACTTGGGGGATGTTGGCGCTTCCGCCATCGTGTTCCTCATCATCTCCATCAAATACGAGATTGTACTCCAAATATAGCTGCTGCTATTTCTGATGCTCCTGTCTATCCGTGACACTGTGCTACTACTGTGTGCCTAACTAACTATTGTTGTATGTTGGTGGTTTTGGTTCGGATATGAAATGAACGTGGACTGACTGTAATGCCAACGCCACTCATATCCTTGACACCACTATGAACATATCACAACGCATTATACACAGATGGATGGGGATGGTTGGGGTTATGCTTCCGGGAAAAGGGGGTTAAAGTTGTTACATTCTGTCGAGTTTTGGGAGACAGTTATATGTTAAATAAAAATAATGACGTAATTCATCACACAGCTTAGTAGCATGTTGCATTCATGGTTTTTTTGGTGAATGAATACAAGGGCGGCTGGTAGGTGGGGGAGGGAGTTGTCTGAAAAATTATTTATTTGTTGCGGAAGTTGGGCGGTAAGTTTTGAAAGAGAAAAATATAATTTAGGTTTACAATTTGTGAAGCTAGTATTACACTGTCTGCCATGCGGTCAAATATTTGACTAAAAAAATTAGACGAAAAGTCAAAAGTACAGCAAATAGAATTATGTAGCAAAAATAAAAATTTGACGGTCACACTATCTGATTGCATTTGCCAGCAAGAATAGTCAAATATTTGATATTATTTGTTGCAGCTTTTCTATTGAAACGTAAAATTAATGACACAAACCATGACCAAATAAAATAATGCCATGTATTGCGGTGACTTCTGTCGTGCGCCTCATAATTTATCTGGTACCGAAATTCCGAAATTATTTTTAAAACCCAAAAATTTATTTTGAAATATTTATATTATTTTATTTATTTCTCCAGATATAAAATTAAAAAAATTTTTCTTTCTTTATTTAAATTTTTTGACAGGGTTCATTGATCCTACTTTTTTTATCTTCAGCAATTCCTAAGATATGAGACCCGATTTTTTTGAAAATTTTTTAGGACTTCCACTTTCGTGCTCCAATCCAGTCCCCCTTCACAAATTTTATATTCAGTATACTCCACTAATACACAAACTAAATTTCATCTTTCTTGCGTAATTAGTTCGTAAAGTTAGTGTTACACTATTTGCCATTCTGTCAAATATTTGTCTAAAAAAGTTTGACGATAAGTTCCTTCAATTTTTCCCGTCAAAATAGACTTTATGCAGAGCAAATGAAATAATGTGGTAAACGAAAATTTAAATAGTCAAATATTTTACAGCGTATCATACAGTATAAAACTAGTTTTAGAGATCGTAGTCTACATCTCTCCTCCTCCCTTCCACCGAACTATGATGCTACCTACCTCTACAAATTTTATTTCTGATATACATACTTTTCTAGAGTATGGCAACAAACAATCGCAAAGTTTCAGCCTTATAGGTTCATACCATACGCTCAGCAATCCTACACCCCTAACTATAAAAAGTGACCATTTACGATATCCATCCAATCCACTCGCTAAACAAATTTGAGCTTCCTAGCTCAAATAATTTAGGAGCTACAAGTCTTTAAACGGATTTGTGTATGACAGACGGCGCACATAGGGGTATTTTGCCAATCTAGCTGGCCAAAATAATTTTTTTTTCCATTTTATCAGTCTAAATAGATTGTATAATTGAATTAACCTATTAAAAGTGTTCTGCGGCGAGAAATATCTTTAAGGGGGTCGGTGCAAAAAATATGACAAAAAAAAACCTTTTTTTTTTTATTTAAATTTTATATTATTATTCTGTGGCACATCACACAAAAAACCGTACCTTTCTCGGTTAACGGGAAGTCACTAAAATTTTACTCTGTACTGGGGGAAGTCGAATATGTCACTGAATATACTGAAAAGTGGTTTTGATCTAATATTTGCTTTTTTTTACTGTCATGTTTGTTGACCCGTTATTCAAAATGGCGCGGCCAATTTCACAATGGTTATGTTGTACAGACTTTCATCCTCAAATCACAATCAAAATAATAACAGGGACGGAGCCTGAAGTACAACAAAAACCTTTCAATTCTCTAAAATATTGTTTAAAATTCAAAAAATTTAAAGCCTTTTTCCAAACAGCCAAAATACTACTATTACATTTCCAAAAAAAAAGCTTCTTAAAAAATATGTGTTCTTACCAAGATCCAAGGTTGTCCAAGATCCATTACTGTATTTTCGAAGAGTAACACTGAATATAAAATTTTTACTTTTTACCTGAAACGGTTAGGAAGCCAAGAAAAATACGTGCACTTGTCGCAACGGTCAAGTTCAGACTAATCTTACGGCATCAAGCGCAGCCGAAAAAAGGTTGGGAAGGATTGACTTTAGTTCTCTGTTTAGTTAACTTAAATAATAAAATATTTTTTTCTACCTGCTTTAAGACTTTGTAAATTGACTTTTGGCCAGGTAGATTAGCAAAATACCGGCGGTTAGACGGATAAACAGTTTTTTTTGCTTGTTTGGGTGATACAAATTTTTCAGGGTAGGAACAGTCGGGCTAAACTCTGCCAAAAATTTTGACAATGATGAAGGGGTAAAAATTTGCATTGGCCGCGATGCCGTGTCGCAGGCTCCGAACGTGTTTCGCTCTTGGTGACTATGCACGTAGGTATTTTTGTAGCTATTTACGCAACTCGAATCGACAATAATGCAAATATAAATTGATGCCGGGTTTTCCTTCCATCAAGTGTAAATTTTTTGATAGAAACAAATACCGTACCGTATGCAACATGTAAGCCAAGGATTCGTCTTAAAGGTCTTTCTTAGCACATATAATCATGCTCTATCCTAATAATTATGCGCTAAATGAATTAAATTTCTATTTGTTCACTTATTAATTGTTTTTATTTGTTCACTTTTCGTAATTTGTTTCTTCGTATTCGAGCGACATCAGTCTTGGAACCCGATTTCGGAAAACTTTTCGAAACTGCATGAATATTAATGTGTGAAGTTTTTTTTGAGTAGCATAAGGGGCGTCCTTGTCGTCTTGAAGACAGTAGAAGTTTGGGTGAAGTGCTGCCCAAAAAAAAAAAACAAAAATGAAG
This sequence comes from Beris morrisii, assembly GCA_951812415.1. Taxonomy (NCBI): domain Eukaryota; kingdom Metazoa; phylum Arthropoda; class Insecta; order Diptera; family Stratiomyidae; genus Beris; species Beris morrisii. The sequence goes on from OX638311.1 coordinate 27,884,581, forward strand.
AGAACACCAAAAAGGAAAACACCCAACGTCTGCCATAGCATCAATACACACAGTACGAGGGTAGAAACGAAATTGTTTATAGAAAGAAAAATCGGAAATACAAAATGTTGCTGGGAGAAAAGAAGGCAACTTTTGTCTTCTTAGCCGACAACTAACAAAAGTTTTCTTTTTTCACTCGAAGATGTGAGAGCCTCGAAATGTATGAAGAAAAACGGAAAAAGGAATCAAATAAAGAACTGTCAGAATTTTCTTTTCTTTATTAGTTTTAGTCCAGTTCAGTGGATATGAAATGAGTTATGCCCTTCAGCTGGCAAGAAAACTGGGCGAATAACAGATCTTAGAGGGCGAGAGTAGGTGTTTTCGGGGCACGAAATTAGGTTACAAGCGGAACCTTTCCTATATAAACGTATAAATGTATTCTATACTATTCTGTAGTATTCAAGCTGTATTATTGTATATCCGAACAGGAATACCGGATATCTACTTTATACACGTTTTATTCGTGATTTAGAGGAGTTTCAGCACATTTCAATTGCTTCCCGAATCCCCGAAAAGGACGAAAAGAAAGAAGATTGGAATGTGCTTATCATTTCATGATGTGATATGAAGGCCATTTACTCGAGTGGTAGTCATCATAAAACGTGATGGTAATTGGATTCTTTCAAGGATATTGAGATATCAAATTGTGTATTTATATCGTTTATGGGATAATAAACAAAACAAAAATTGGTCAATATTTTAACGTGATTACTTCATTTCGTTTTGTTTGCTGTTTTTATTAAATGGTAAAAAAATGTGCAAGAATAGCATTTAGAAGTATTCGGGAGTAGCTACTAAATCTCAAGAAATTATTTCAAAGATTGTGCTCTAGTTAGACTTGTTTTAAGATTTGAAATCAAGTTGTGTTAGGCCCTCGGTATTTTGTAAATAAATTTATAATTGCCTTGAGATAGATGTGGTACTATAAAAGTTCAGATTACTTTGTATGCTATTCATTACTCACTGATGTTTTTTATGGTAGTTACGAAGAGATCACAAGTTTCAAAATTTACAACTCTTCTCTCTAAAAATAAAATGGATTATGTACCAGCAAACCTATTGGCTTTGTCGTTCGTGTTGTGATATAGAATTTTTATAGGTAGGTAGGTAGGTAAGCATGGCTGCCCGTGAAAACACGGACACACTTAGACCTGAAAGGTCCGTTGTGTTACCCAGGATCATCGAATCCGGTCCTACTCGTCGAACCATTTAGAGCTTGCAATAAAGCGTTGGATTCTCGCGGTAAAATCACCGAGACAGTTGACGAAGTAAGCTCTAAGATGAACTTTCCTTCTGGCTGATAGAGCTGGACAGGTACAGAGAAGGTGAAGGACTGTCTCGTCCTCCTCCTCATCCAGGCAGCTTCTACAGGAGTCGTTTGAGAAGAGGCCGAGTCTTTTAGCATGTCGACCTATAAGACAGTGTCCGGTCAGGACACCGACTGTGGTGCTGATATTCATCCTTTTGAGCAAAGTCAGCCTTTTAGAGCGTTTTAGATCCAGCTCCGTCCAGATCTGTCTCGCAGTGTGACATGTAACACCGTCTGCCCATTTTGAGTTGGTTTTCTCAATTGAGTCCAATCCAAGTAGCAGTTTACATGTAGAGAGAGGCACAACCAGATTCCGATGTTTCGGCATAATCTGAAGGTTGGTACCGCGACGAGCGAGTTCGTCAGCCATACAGTTCCCTGGAATATTGCTGTGTCCTGGCACCCAGCACAGAAGAATATTGAACTGTTCAGCTATCTCCTTAAGAGATGATCCACATTCTGCGGCGACCTTTGATGTTATCGAGGCCGATTCCAAGAATTTTTTTTCCGCTTGGCTGTCTGTGAAAATGCTAGTATTCCTAGTAGATATTACATTACACCTCAACCAGGACAAGGTCTCCTTGATCGCCATAAGCTCCGCCTGAAAGACACTATAGTGGTCCGGAAGAAGCTGCTAATGTTAAGCATGTCAGAGAAAACACCTCCACCTACTCCTCCTTCAGTTTTGGAGCCGTCCGTATATACATATGTGGGCGAACTCTTCCGTCCGTCCCGAATCTCTTTCCCATTCTAGACGGGTTGGGATGGTTGTTAGGAAATTTTTGTCAAAATCATAACTGGGAGGGGTGTAGTCGGTGTTTTCAGGAATGTTATTGAAGTGATTCAAGATTGTTGAGTGACCTGCATATATGTCAGTCCACTGTGTAGAGGCCCTAAGTCGAATGGCTGCACTGGCTGGCATTTGCTTGCCGAAAATGTCTAGGGGTGGCAGACTGAATAGCATGTCTAGTGCTGCAGAGGGAGTTGTTCTCAGAGCTCCACTGATGCATATGCATGCTGATCTCTGTACCTTCCCTAGGCTGGTGCAGTTTACTGCTTTGTATAAGGCCGTCCACCAGACAATAACACAATACATAAATATCGGTCTGATGACCGATAGAGCCAAGAACTATTCGGGGTTGCATACCCCATTTTTTGCCAATGGCTTTTTTGCACGAGTAAAGCGCAACTGTTGTTTCCTTACCCGTTCCTGAATGTTAGGTTTCCATTGAAGTTTCCTATTCAAAATAAGAACCAAATATTTTGCACTATCGGTGAAAGCTAGACTAGTACCAATTAGAGAAGGAGGGTCTACGTGAGGAATTTTATATTTCCTGGTGAAGATGACTAATTCTGTTTTGCCTGGGTTCACACCCAACCCGCATTCAGCTGCCCATTTGGATAGGATAGAGAGAGCATTCTGCAATATCTCACTCAGCGTGTTGAGGTGCTTTCCGGGACAGCAATTGCAACATCATCTGCATAAGCAATCACTCTGCAGCCCGACCCTTCCAGTCTCAATAGTGGTTTGTTGACCACTAAATTCCAAAGAAGAGGGGAGAGCACACCACCTTGTGGTGTACCTCTGCTGACAAACCTTCGAGAAGATGACTCTTCCAGCTTTGTGTTCACAATCCTGGATGTTAACATCAAATTGATCAGCGCGTCAAGCAAGGACTCCACCTTCAGGATAGAAAGTGCGTCAGTGATTGCCTCTGGTCTGACGTTGTTGAAAGCTCCCTCGATATCGAGAAAGGCAACCATGGTGTATTCTTTAATACTAAGAGATTTTTCAATGGTGCGCACGAGCAATCACTTGTCAATATTGTCGCGGATGTACACATCCATTAGTCTCTCCAGTGTTTTCAGAAGAACGGATGATGGACTGATAGGTCTGAGGTCCTTAGGGCAGGCATGAGAGTTTTGGGTATGAAGACTAGCCTGACTTCCATCCATGTTTCAGGAATGTAGGTTAGATCCAGGCAGCCTTTCAAGAATTTTTACCATATAAGAAACAGAAAATGGTCTTAGAAAATATTTGAGGCTTTTTCATCTATGATATAAAGGACCTGTTCATGTTGACGTCGCGTAGCATTACATTGTTTGGAATCTTAGTTTAAAAGAGTGTCCAAATAGTCAGCATCTTACTTTATGATTTAGAGGTTCAAGACAAAGTCGAATCATAATAATGCAAGTATTGTTTAGTATAGGTTTAGGCAAACTGTAGAAAAAATTTTTTGCAGAAGCAGAAAGCAGAAACTTTTAACAGTTTTTTTATCCAATATAAAGTGTCTTAAGTCTAGCCTCTCCCCGACTTCATCAGTTGTCGTTAAAATAGTAAAGCTAAGCCCAGACACGAACCAACATCTAATAGGGATAGAAATGTTTCATGACTTTTAAACTGTTCTAATTAGATAACGAAGTTTACTATTCCAATGGACCCTGAGGATTTTTTTGGTAAGAAATTTTTTTTTTAAATTTTAAGGTGATCAAAATAATACAAACTTTTCGGGCTGGATTAAACTGATAATACTCTACATGATTTCATCTAGAGTATAAAAATCTAAATAACAACAGATAAACGTTAGCCTCAATCAAATACTAAAATTTATGAAATTCTTTTGAGCCTTTTTTCCATGATTTTCGAACATATCCACAGAAATAAAAAAAAATTTTTTCATTTTATTATTAATAACCAAAATCCTAAATATCTCTGTTACGTTAAATTGATCCATGGTGAAAAGTATTTGAGAAACACTGCTTTATTCTTTTGCTCGCTTGCATGTCATATGGGTATGCAGATGTGCAAACGTCTCGGAAGGCGGGACAGCAGTAGAATGAATTGGGACACTTAATGGCGGGATGTATGGTAGCTATGCCCGCCGGACAGACATTTAGAAAACATTTTTTTTAGTACGATATTCTTACTTCGCCTCGTTTAGTAATTCTATCTCCAAAATATTTTTTGAACATTCCAAAATTACAGAAAATTTTGCCCTCCCAGATTTGAATATGTAGATATATATGAGTATTTTAAACACTCCTCATTTGTCCTTTAAAGCATCATTCCAACGACTTGTTCTACTATTCGACGTCAAGGTAATCAAGTAATACATAAATTTAGTTATGTTCTTAACGAAATATTTTCAACAATTTCGCGAACTTTATTTTAATTTTAGTCGATACATAAAAGCATTAGCTAATATTTACTCTAATTTATTTTGAGTTATTTGCATTAAATTAAGTATAAACTGAACACAATCACAATTGCATAAAAAACACGATAGAAGAAGTTTATAAAATATGCAGATTCTTTATACTAGCTTTGTCAAGAATTTTATACGAAATCAGCCCCAGATTGTACCAACCAATTTACAAATTTAATTTCAACTAAGTAGGTCAAACTGTTTGCAACATGTTGCAAAGAAAAGGACACTTAACATTAACTCGTTCAGAAATAATTTCTCTGCAAAAAAAAGCCTTCATAAAAACATAAATTAGTCAAATAACTTACTCCTGTTTCAAAGGAGTGTATTTTTGTTCAATTTACCTGCCTATTTAAAATATTCTTTTTTCTTTACCTTTTCCAGGTATGCTATAGTTCTGCACGCAATCATGCTTTAACACAGTTTCCTCACCCGCCCCAAAGTCGAAAGGTAGAGAGGGTTAAAAGAACATGTGGTGGCGCATGGCCAGAAGGCCGATGTATTTTGCTTTAAAAAGAAGACTTTGAAAAGGTAGGTAATTTGCATTCACCATGAACTAATTGGATACTCAAACGAAGGGTTGCTATTGAGCATATGTAGAAGTGCATATTTAATTTATAGTAGATGATGGTGGTTGCTCGTATATGCCCGAATGGTGTGTCAACTTTAATAAGGGGCTGTTCGAAGACGTCTGTACACAATTGAAGGAGACTCATTAGACTATGGCGCTGCATGCCGACGAATTTTAATAGAAAAACCGAATACACCGCAAACCACTCAAGCCGTAATTTTTATGAAAGTTTGTATGAAAGCAACCCTAAGATATCATCCCCATATTTTAAATGCATTTAGACGATGCCAGGAATTCCTTATAAAATTCTATTACCAATTCTCAAAACTTGAATTTGTGTATTGTAAAGCTCCGAAAGTGTATCTTTGGGCTGATAAAAGAATTTATAATACTACCATAGGGATCCAGAAAATTCCTCATACGGCTAGAAGAAAATACCGTACGAATGGTTTAAATATTACTCGAAAGGAATTTCCTTAAAGGAGCTAGACCGGTACCGTTCCAGCGAATAAATAGTGACCGAAGAAATTTCACTTAAATTGGAATTCGTACATTTCATATTTAGTGCTTGCTATTAGCTACGCTATTGAGTCCGAGTCGCCATAGAAAATACACCGATGAAATAAAAATATGCTTGATCCTTGCGCTTATTTTAAGACTTAGCTACGGCGTTGGAACGGTCTTAGCGGAGAAAAGTTTTATTTTATCGATTAGGCAGGGAATTTCTTTGGTCAAACTGGGAATTCAAACAGGAAGAATCGAAGGAAGCTTTCGGGAAAAAAAAACACCTGATGTGATCTGAATTTAAATCTTCTTTTCTATTTCTTAGTCGTGTCGACACATTTTTTTTGGTGGTATTTTTTTAAAAGTTTTATGAGTTGGTCGCTTTTTGGAATTATAAGTTTTTTTCGGGGTCGAACTATGCGCTTGATCTTTGAAGACAAAGATTATGTCCATAATGCTACGATGCATCTTCGGCGGAAAACTTTCGCAAATTGCTTATGATGTATTCGGATAGAGTTTGCTGAGTAGAATAATAATTTCAGAATCTGATATTTTATTATTCTATTGCATTCGGTTTTAGTCCCGCAAATACGTACTGAAATGGGGCTTCTAAGGCTAGGACTGCGTAGGTCATTCGATAAGGAACTTGGTTCGCATACTAAGAAACGGTCACTGCGACATGCGACATAAAGCGTACTTTGTACTCACCAAACCGAAAGATTCATAGATGAGACGTTAATGCTAATGAATCGTTTTTAAAGTATTGTTACATGCTACATGCATGCAGGGTAGCCTGGCCACGCCTCCCAATATCCAATGGGGAAACTTCTGTATTCTTCTCGAATACTCTTCTCCTCGCACTTTCCTCGCATGTTTCTCAGCCCTCACACACCATTGAATATTTGGGAAAGCTCTCGACTTAACACATGCAGTATATAAGCACGGCAAAGTGTGCAGCATGGGATAATTTAATAGGGTGGAGCAAATCGACGAGCAGTTTCTACGGAAAAGTATGTGTAAAGCAATTTGAATAGGTAGCAGCGATTGACCAGTGATCAAGTAGTATATAAAATCGAGCAGCGTTGCCAGTAGTAATAAACCATCTTATTTCTATCGATTTTAAACAAATTGTAGTTTGCTTGAAATTCCGGCGAATCCCTAGCTCGCAACTGTATTATTAATGAATTGTTATTCTTAAATCATGGAAGAATGATTAATGATTAGTTATTATTAAAACTATGTATGTATATTAATTTATACAAGAATGTTCGTTAATTTATGTACTTTTGAAAAGTAAATTTTTGCGTTTCCCTTAGAATTTTGTGATCGACCTGAAATTTCAAAAAAGTTTGCTACCCTGAAATTTTGTATTTACACGTTTTAGGACTACTAAGCCCCAAAAAAGCAAAAAAAAAAAAATGTCCGTCTGTCCGCCGTAGACGCCGTCCGCCGTCCGCCGTCCGCCGTCCGCCGTACGCCGTACGCCGTACGCAAAATCGTTTGAAGGCGCGTAGCTCCCAATGGTGGGTAGATTGGGTGAACCCCTACGACTGTTATATTTTCTAGGGATGGGGGTACAAGGGGAGAGGAGAAGGGAGCGTTTTAGTCGAAAAATGTTGGTTTCCAGATCTCAGGAACCACTTATGCTAGGAGGCTGAAACTTGGAACTTATGTAGTACTATGATAATGGACTCAATTGCAAAAAAATTGTCGATATTGGTTAAGGGGTGTGGAAGTTGGGGGGGAAACAATGAGTCTTTAACGCATGAAAGACGGGATTGAAACATTCTAAAATCGATATCTCCTGAACAATTGATGTCAGAAGATTGAAACTTTGTTGTTGTCCTTCGGGATACTTCAAGATTAGACAGGGGCTAACATTTTTAAGACGGGTATTGGGGTGTGGGGGTGGGGGGTAAACAACTTTAGATTACAATATCTTAATTACACCAGGAAGATGAAATTTAGTTTCTGTATATGGGATCACAAGAGAAGTCTACTGAAACTAAATTTTTTGAGGGGGGAGGTGGAGCACGAAAGTGGGGGGACAGCAATATTTCAAAAAATGTAAACAGGAGGCTATTTGGAACGTTATTTTTTAGGTTGTCATTCGCATAGTAACCTACACCGCATCTCATCATTAAACACGTTTCGGACTTCTATCCATAAAATAATAAAGTTGCGCAGATTTTATATTGGAGACATACAACACTATCACGAGTCTCCACATCTTTTTCAGCTTCCAAGCGAGCAGAAAACAATTTTTATTTGATCAGATGCCCAGCTTAATGTCATCTTGAGAGATCAGATCAGTTTCTTAACTGAAGCGATCCTGGATACTGGCCAATAGTCTATCTAAGTCGACTAGATATAATTAAGGTTACCAAGATCAGGTGATCTGCAGACCTATTTCAAGATCGAGGACGTCATCATCATCAATGGCGCGACAGTCCAAATCGGGCCAGGGCCTGCAGGATACATTGTCTGAAGTCATCTCGGTTCAGCGCCCGCGTCCTCCAATTTGTGCATCTAAGAAGCGGTCGAGAACTTACTATAACCAAATAGGAATTCTGCATTCTAGAGAAAGTAAAAAGATATAAGAAGGTTTTGCTTTGGAAGATCGCACTGAAGGACATTTTGTTTGGGGTGGGTAGTAAGGTTAAGCTTTGTTGTTACTCCCATGCCGCTTGCCTGCTCTGCACCAGATGAAGGACCAAAAGAACCCACCTTTTCTAGACCACTAGATAATACTTGCGTTACTAGTTGCGATTTGAACCCACAGCTTCTACAATTAAATAACTGAATACGTTATTTTTACAAAATCATTACAAAACTGAGAGCATTTTTCAACTCGCACAGATCATAAAAAGTACCTTCAAGTTCCCTGACACATTTAAACTTTTCGTTTATCAACTGTAAAAGAAAAATTCGTCGCGCAAAAAAATATGAAAAATTAAAGAAACTTAGTACACTGGAGGTATGTAGGTAGATGCTTTTATAAGGTGACGGAAAACTATAGAATGTTTTCTAAAGGTCCTCTATTTCACTTCTATGAAAAACACGTCTACATTTTTCATAGCAGAGTATACACGTATCAATTTTTCATAGCAGATCTGAAAATGCATTTTACCTTTACGCCATGATAGCTAGTGCTGGTGCCCTTTCAATTTTAATGCCGAACAGGATGGGAACGACTATATTTTCTAGTTCATTCTTAATGGCCATAGTATCTACATACTAGGCACTATTACGATACTATTCTGGCGCGGCAAGGCTGTAGTTCTTGCATGGGTTCTTAATTATTTACAAGATGCTTCAACAGTTTTGTTACAGAGTTTTGTTACAGAGTTTTCTTCCTTTTTTATTATTTTTCCTCCTTTCTTTTTGCATAGAATTTTAGAGTTGAAAAGAAAATGTTTCAACTGATGAGAGTACATCCCTTTTCTTATCAAAAAAGGAATAAGATGATCAGCAGACGTACCTTTACTAACTGTTTGAAAAAGGGGGTGTTTTATTGATAGTTTATTGTTTGGGCTACGCTTTGTAGGACACTGGGGAAGTGATACTGAAAAGGCTTAGATTTAATTCCTTTTGTTAATTTTTCATGCAATAAAAACCATTATAAAAAAACAAGGAATAGGTTAGTTTGAAAAATGGCTACATAAAACTGCGACGGACTAGGTTCAGACCATCACATCTTTGAAACTGACATTTCTAGTGAAGGTTTTTGAACTATCATATCTTCAAAGTGCACCGTTCTATTCAAGTCGGACAGTTTATGTGGTGACCTTTAAAATACTCCTCTGACGCCTTGATGAATTAAAAACTGAACCTCTAAACTTAAAACGTGAAAAACTTATGTTTAAAATTAGAACATAGAAATTGAATAGATCTTACATTAAATGGAAAAAAATGCTTTGATATTCATAACCCAAACAAGAATAACTGAACAAAAAATTAATTAAATTAATAAAAAATACAAAACATTTTGGAAAAATAGTGTGATTGAAGTAATAACATAACCAATAAATGGATCTTAGAATATCTGCTAATTAAGATTTTAATAAATTAAAAAAGACTTAAAGTGAATAAAAATTATAAAATTAATAAAAATTTTGGAGGTTGAATAAAATAATATTAAATTGAAAGCCAAATTACGATTAGAGGCTGGAAACTAAATCAAAACTAATTGAAATATGACTCAAACATAAAAAATAAAAATGGTATAAATTACCACCTAGAAACTATAAACTGAAGTCGAACAAAAATTAAATAATCACTTCAATTGGAAGTCACAGACTTAATTTTACTAGAGAAACTTGAAAACATAAAATGTAATTTTTCAAATTAAAACTAAATAGAACTTAAAATGAAAAAGTCTTAACCAAAAAACTGTGAAAATTACTACAAATTTAAAATGCAAAACCGGCAAAACATTTAAATATTAAATTAAAATATAACTCAGACTCCGACAAGGTTAAATTTTATTGAAATTATGCGCTCAAATTTAGGCATACAATTTTAATCTAAATAATTAAAACTATATAAATTATAAAATGCTAACAAATTAAGTTACCTATACAATTTATCAAGACATATAAAACTATAACCTAAGATCTCAAAAAACCATAAAAAAAAATATATAAAATAAACGTGAGCCGAACTTAAACATAAAAACATATTAATACTAATAATTATGTAAATTAAAACAATTTTGAAACTCAATTAAAACACTTAAAGTGAACTAATTAAATCATAAATATTCAAATGCGTCTAGGGTGTGTAAAAGACATATAAATAAAAAAAAGATGAAATTAATTAAGAAATTTTTTTTAAGGATACCGAACTGGACTTAAGAGGTTTGCCTTTAATCCTTTGTAGTGTACAGTCCAGTCAGCTTAGGGAAATCGGGCCTGTATGGCAGTGTAGAGCAAAGTGAGGCAAAGAGAGCCCCCTAAGGTTTATACCGAGATTCTGTAAAATGGGTAATAGTTATAAAATCCATTTCTCGCAAAATCGATAGCTTAGGATGTTAGCTTCGTCGTATATTCGTGAAGTTAAATTATTGCTGCTGATAAAAAAGATATCTACTCCTTTCTATACATACTTCAAAGTTCCCACTTTGCCCCACTATTGGGGTAAAGTGAGCCCTTCCAAGGGCTATTGTAATCTCACCTAAAACTGAAGCGAAAGAATATGGCAATGGATCAATTAAGACAAACAATATGATTTTAATAAATTCAAACGAAATTAATTGTGTTGAGAGCGTACTCTGCTTTGAAGCGTAGCCCTGGGAATACCAAAATATTTACTGGCTTTCTTTAGGTTCGTTTTTTTCAGCAACAGAAGCTATTGTATTTTTCATCGCAACTTCACGATTGTTGCATTGAGTTTTTGTTGTATGTTCTAGCCATGCTAAAATTATTATTTTTAATTGTCAAATAAAATTATATTGGTATGGCGTAAAATGTGCTCAGGCTCACTTTGCCCCGAATGAACGCTAAACAGCAAGTATCTTCCAAAATTTATAAATATTTTAAATAATCATCAAAGCTTACCTTTCAAGTTTCACAATCTCAAGGATAATGTTCCAAGCAATTTTCACTCGCTAACAATTCTTTTTAATGCAATTATTAAACACTGATATTTACAACAGACGGTACCAAAACCGTAATATGAGAAAAATTCAAGGCACTGTAATTAAAGTGGATTTCGTTTAGAGTGGATTGTGGTCAATTTTTGAAGCATTATCGTATAATTTATTTTGCTAAGAGATGGCGCTATTGCAAACTCGAAATTTTAAAGGGGCTACCTTGCTAGCCACTTTGCCCCACTCTTCCCTACTAGTAGGTGTTAATAATTTATTTTAGTGCTGATTGGCTGTGATATGATCTACCAGAGCAGCAATGTTACCTATAACAAATCAACTACTGTTTGGTAGTTCTGATGGTGTTTGTGAATCTGATAAGAATGTAAACAAAATTGATCTGCTCAGTATTAAACCCTATTAAACATTCCGCACTGTTCACTATTTATATTAATATTTCGAAGCCAATAGCAACTGAAAAATTCTTATAAATAATTTATGCGTTGAGTGGGAATTGAACCCATGACATCACAGAAGCAATGTTTTCAAGGCACTGGGATTACACCCGGCCCTATAAATAAAAAATAAATAAATTATAACTTAATAAAATATTGGAAATTAAGTAAATTCAAACTTAAATGTTAAATAAAATTAACTATTTACATATTACAAATTACAGTTGATTAAAACTAGAAATTAAATTTAAATCAAATCCTTTAACTAAAGGTGATAGAAGATTTTTTTTAGAAAACAGCAGCATCGAATTAGACAAAGAGAAAGTCCTAATGAACTTACTGTGGTGGCTGCTCTGGCTAAAATCTAGTCTACTATAAACGGCTAAAGAGTCATACAATTTGCAAAAATTGCAATTTTGTTGTTGTTTTCAATGTTTCAACATCCTCCACTTCGAATTAAAAATACGCACATTATGAGAAAAAGTGTAATTTTCCAACCAACTGTTGCTTAACTATTATGGAATTTAATTCTACTTCTTCAGGCTCTTTATATATACTCCTAGAAACTTTTGTTTTCTAAAGTTTTGGGTATCCAACCTCTACGGAGGTGTAAAGTGTTTGTGTACATTATCACGAATTCCGATATATTTCTTAGGTCTAATGAGATATCGAATTCAGTTTCACTTCTAAAGTCCTTAAATCTAAGAAATTTTTTGTTGTTTTCCGACGTCAGTGGAGTGAAACTCCAACACGATATCCCCGACTGTGGGTTAATCGCTGTCCTTGAGGACAAGACAGTTGGAAAACCTTCACTGGATAGGCCAGTTTTTATAAAATTGTGTTGGACTAGGTCCGAAGGAGCTGTTTCGTCATCGAATGGCATAGACACGTCAGAGGGTGTATCATGCCTACTATCCGAAACACCCTTATAGCTAGTGGTATTGCTGAGGATTGTTTTATATAGGTGATCTTGAAACCAATTTTTAAATCTTGAAATCTATAATCAAAGAAAAACCCGGTTTGAGAATTTTTCGATATTAAACCCCCTGGCGGTATAAGGTATTTTTCAAGTTTTCAAGGTTTAATGAGATCGAATTCGCTTTATAGAGGGTCCGGCAGTGAAACCTGACGGTTTTTGAAATGGAATAATTCAATGAATATTCAAGATATTTTGTTATAATTTTTTTTTTGTTTTAAAAAGAAAGAATGGAAGTTTAAGATGTATACAAAAAAAATTCGAAAAAGCTATATGAAGCAAAAATAACATCACTCAAATGATGACCTCCATTTTCTCAAGTCTGTTAGCAAAGTTAGTCATCACTCTTCCCAAGGTTTGGCGCGGGATCGCAGGCATTTCCCGCTGAATATTCGCTCGCAGTTCTGCCAAATTTTTGGGCTTATCAAGGTACACTTTTTCCTTGAGGTAACCCCACTTCATCATCAACCATTTCAGGGTCTTCGTTCATCATCCCCAACATTTTTTCTGCAAAAGCTAACCTTCTTGGGAAATCTTGAAGCTGTAATTCTTGCACTACAGCAATTTTGTACGGGTGAAAATTCAAGTCTTCATGAAGTATCCGCCGAACAGTCCTATCGGATATCCCTAAAGCCTGAGCATGACGAATACCTGATCGCCGGGGAATCCGTTCAAATGCAACTCGTATAGCCTCGATGTTTGAAGGTGACCTTGCCGTCATGTGGGACCCCCCTCTTCCCAATGTTGTTCCGAAAGCTGTTTGCGAAAGTTCCGAACCCACAAAAGAATAGTGTTCCGAGATGAAATCAGCTCACGAGGAGGAACATTAAAACGTAAGCGAAATTGCCGCTGTGTTAGGGTCACAGAATCGTTATTTCTGAAGAACGTCTCGACGACAAGGGCACGGTGTTCACTGGTCCAATGCTCCATTGTAACTAAGCTTCCACATCAGGAGAAGGGAACGAGACCGACCCCCACCACCTGAGATTCCCCCACCACCCACTACCCACGTTAAAAAACTTTCAGGTTTCACTGCGGGACCCTGTATATACTGGTCTAAAAATTAATTAAAGGATTTTGCGATATTCAATCCCTAAGAAGGTTTAAAATGATTGTGTACGTTTTTACGAACTCCGACATATCTCTTAGGTCTGATAAGATATCGAATTGTCTTTTTTTTCTTTAAAAGACTTTCTATATAATCGCCTAAAAATCGGTTTCAAAATTTTTTGATGTTCAACCCCTAAATGGCTATGTTAATATTTTATCCTCTATGTTTTTATTAAAATTGAAAAAATACGCAAATAAAGAAAAAAAAATCTGCCAACAATCTGGGCGCAGCATTATTATTTTTTGGGTAAAAGTTCGCTTTTAATTGCTGAGATGCGGTTTAGGTTACTATGCGATTGACAACCCAAAGAATTATCAGAAGCCGATTTGGAACGGTTTGTTTACCTTTACTGGAGTAGAGCCTTAGATCCGTTACAAATATTTGCGCTTGAGTGAAATTTAAAATAATACTTCACAGTTTTCATCAAATTTATAAACAGATTTTAGTGTGTCAGTAAAAATACTAAAACCAGAAAATGTGTCACCAATCACGAACTTATTAAAATGGATTATAATAAAAAGAGATCAGAATATTATGACTTTAATCCGCGTTATCATTTCGAATAGTATCCACACACACATCGCGATTACCATAACTAAGTATTATCCCGGCAATGTTATGAAATCTATGCATGTTTTTCGAGTGTGCATAAAATTTGATTTCTGCCAACTGGTGTTGCAGTCTTCTTATGAAATGATGACAAAATGATTGGGAAATCAAATATTCCAACATAAGTCGAATGATTAAAGCAACAAATCCGTATCGCCGTTTTGATTGTATATCGAATTTATCCAATATGTTCTACGGCATTCACTGATGTATTAGTTAGAGGACTCAATACTTTCAGTAGGTACTAGTACGTCCCGGTTCTGTTTATTCGCATCAATCGAAAATTAATATTTGATTGCAACTTCCACCAACAATCAGTACAACCTCTTCCTACTGCATGTCATCGATTTCTTTATAGAGTGCTGCATTCCGAGTTACGTTCGTAGACGTAGACCTCGCGATATGCAATGTAACGAGGTCGGCAATGGGGGGAAAAAAGTACACTTTTAAAACTCTATGGAGCTCGTCTCTTTTCCTTTCATCACTATCTCGTTCTTTCACTCCCTCGCAATTTATGATTCGATTCAGCGATTTGATCAAACGAAAATTATTCAGGTTAATGGCACTGATGTCGAAGACTTGTTTAACTTTAGATTCGAATTTATCAAATGAAATTGCACGACTGGTGAAACCTTGACATAATGCCATTGCATGGCGGCATATCCTAGACTTTTAGCTCGACTTTCATTTGTATGGCGGGCATATGAAATATAAAGTGCAATTTTCTGAAGGATTCACTGTAAATATTGCATGTGCATACAGCTACCACCCTGGGGCTATTTTCGTATTACATTTGAATTATGTATTGAACAAGAAGTAACTTAACCTAATTTCATCGAATTTTGCTTAACGTCAAGGATACTCGGAACTTCTTTGCGAAGAGAGGATATACAACGGCAAAGTGGGCATATTTCATTGTTTTAATCGTAAACAATTTTACAACGACGAGTCCATGAATCATTTTGAGGAAGGTAAAATTTTAGTAGCCGATAGTGTCCGGTTTTTAGTCCACTCTTACGTAACCCCCGATACACACGCATATGTACAGAGTGGATATGATGTTGTTGCGGAATGTCCCATTGGTGTAGCTGCTCCTCATCTGGTTATGAGTTATCACTTCGGTCATAATTCAGATTACACCCAGTGCAGACATTGTCCGCATATCCTCCCAACGCTGAAGCTAACGTTGTTCTCGTTGTTCTAAAGTTGCACTATTCAACGTTCTATAGAGAATCCTTGCAGCTTGGACAGAAATAGATAGAACCTTCACAGGCTGCATCTCGATGTGTTTCGAAAAGTTTACTTGTTTTTGTATTACGGCTGTTGTTAGCGCCTTTCAGAGCGATAAGCGATCCAGCTACCACCGTAACTATAACACCCCGGGGTGGATAAAAATTCAACATGCATAACAACTAATAAATCATTAAATGGGGCTATCATGAATGAGAGATTGCAGTTTTTTTCAGTCATTTTTCTTGAAGGGAATTTTTAAGATTAATCTCGTTGTTTTTCGATGATTTTAGGGTTTGGTAATGGAAATTGGCGATTTATGGTGGCGAAATTTGGTTTTTTTCCTTGTCCTTCTGAAAGTACTATTCATTTTAATGGGATATGCTAATAAGAGAGGCACTCATGGTGTATTTTTTTTTTAAAAAATGGACATGAGTTTGTAGAGTTAAGTAAAGAGTAGAGTTACGTAAAATAAATGATACTTCGAAAAATAACATTTTTTATACAAAAAATTAAAAGATTTTTTAAATTTTTTTTAAAAAGAAAATGTGATGATATCTAAAAATAAAACAAAGTTCTGCCAACAGTCTGAGCGCAACTTTATTTATTTTTGTAGAAGTCCGGAACATGTTTTATGCTGAGATGCTTTAGTGGTTTAAAGTAAAAACAATTCGATATGTCATAAGACCTCAGTGATATCTCGGAATTCGCAAAACGCACGCAATTATTTTATAGCCTCTTAAGGGCTGAATATCCCAAAATTCAGAAATGAATTGTTAGATCATTATATATAAATCCCCATAGAAATAAGTAAAAGCGAATTCGATATCTCATAAGACAGAAATGATTGGTCGAAATTTGAAAAATTTTAACATCACCTTACATCCTCTATGAGGTTGAATATCGAAAAATACTTAGGTCAATTTTTTTTCCCGATTATATTTAAAAAATTTAGAAATGAAAGCGAATTCGATACCCTTTTCGGCTTTCCTTTCAATTCCAGCCGGCGTCCCTCAAGGCTGTTGTTTAAGTCCCATACTGAATAACATCTATACTGCTGATATTCCAAAACATCCTGGTTGTGAGCTTGCTGTATACGCTGCCGATACCGCCTTATACTCAAGCTCAAACGATGCCACGTTGATAATTCAAAATTTGCAATCCCAGTTAGATCTGCCACGGAGAAAAAAAATTGTGCAATATGCCATTTTTTTTATATAAGTCGCATCATATTTATAGTTGAAATCAGGACAGCAATAAATACTAGTGCAAGAAGCTATATATATTTTGCCATACAAATATATTTCATGCAGCTTTATGTATTGCCATTTGAAAAAATATAAATAGTAGCTATAATCATACGCATTTGCTATTCTTATGATTTGTATATAGCAGTTATTGCTATTCAAATAGCGTATTCACTTCTAAAAGGTAGTACAAAATGTTATGTTACCTTGCTTATAACATCATATTCATAATGTGTATAACCATATCTTTTTACTACCTTACCAAAAAAAATTGTAATAAATCGCAAAAATAATATTTTCAGGGCTTTTAAAATGGCTTTAACCAAAAGTATTCCCAATTTGTCCTACACAATATTGGGAGAAAATCAATCTATGTTTAGTTAGTATGACTACAAATTATAGTCATAGGCGTTGAAATAAAAGACAAAGGGCTTAATTCAAGAATATTTCCATAATATTACAAAGTTTCTATTATAAATGGAAAATTAAAATAAATCCTGCTAAAACTCAAATTATATTTTTTACCAAGAAACGCGTAAAACGCAGTCTACCAAATCCCTCAATAAATATTTTTGGAGAACCGATTCAGTGGTCAAAAATATAAAATATCTCGATCTTATTCTTGATACAAAATTAACTTTCCGTGTTTCCATGTTACCTGCAAAATAAATCGAAAATCAAAGCTCTCCGAAGAAACTAAACTTTTGATCTTCAAAACAGCCATGCAGCCTATCATTCTATATGGAGCCCCAATTTGGAACCCGTGTGCTAAAACTCACAAGAAAAAGCTACAAGTATTACAAAATAAATGTTTAAAAATAATTTTAAACAAACCGTTTTATTTTCCAACACGACATCTTCACGATTTAGCTAAAGTTCGTTCGATTTCACACCTATCGGAAAAAGGCTATGAACAATTTTCGCGAAAGATGCCTTAACTTAGACAACCCCCTAGTTACAAAACTATTCAGTACTACGAGTATTTAAAATGTAGAAATGTAGGGTTTCTAAGCTGCCTAAATAAGTTAGTTTTGTTGTAAGGTAGTTTTAAGTTAGTTTTAAGTTCTTATTAATAGGTTTTTAAAAAGAATTTTCTTAAATGAAGTGTCACTTTAATTAATAACATAATTTGTCAAGAAATAGAAATACTACACTATAGTTGTAAAGACAATAATTTTTTCCCCGTCTGATCTCTACAAAAATTGTATAAACTATAAATATCTTATAGAAAAACTGTAATAACTAAATAAATAAGTAAGTAAGTAAGTAAGAATTCGATACCATATTAGACCTAAGAAATATGTCGGAATTCGTAAGAATGTTCACAACTTTAAACCCTCTTATGGGTTGAATATCGAAAAAACTGGTGAAGGGTTTTTAGGCGCCTTTTTGAAGAGCACGCAGCAGTGAAATTAATTTCATACCGTGACATAACTCTAAGATATGACGAAATTCGTGAAAATGAAAAAAAAACCTTTTCACGGAATTTTTTTTTGCCCCACCTACTCCATTGGAAAACTTAACTTATGTTTTGCACAAATTATTTCTGTAGTACATCTTCACATACGTCCTAAGTTTCAACTTTCTAGCATGAGCACTTCCTGAAATAGATAAAACCACCCCTCATCGCGGTACCTTGTCACCACTATCAAAAATTTTATTTTTCTAAATTGCTTCTTTGCGGTTTTCGAGAACAAAAACTCAGAATTATTTCCATTCCATCCCCTGCCACGTTCCAGGATCGTACCAGATATAATCTGAGAAATTTCCTTGACCTCTAGCAGAAAAAAAATTTTAGTGGTGCGAATGTAGGATGTGATAGTGATAGGAGGCGGATTGAAAAAAATTCTGATTTGAATATCTTGAGAGCCGTTAAGGATAGAAAGTTAAAAATTTATGACTAAGTTTAGAAAATTTTTGATAGAAACGGCGTATGCTAGAAAGTTGAAACTTATTGCATATGTAAAAATATACCACAGGAGTAATTAAACCAAAAAAATTCACATTTTCTTTGGTATATGAAGGGGGAGTATAAAAATTGTCCATAAAAAGGGTTTTTACACATTTTCACGAATTTCGTAATATATTTTAGGCATGTCGAGTTATCAAATTAATTTTACTTCTGCTGGCTCTTCATGCATATAAACGCCTAGAAACTTCTTTCTAAATTTTTTTGATATCGGTAAAGTGGTTGCGTACATTTTCACGAATTCCGATATATTTCTTAGGTCTAATGAGATATCAAATTGGCTTTCACTTTTAAATTCTTTAAATATAATCGGGGAAAAATCTGATTTACGCATTTTACGATATTCGGCACCCTAGGGAGTGAAATGTATTGTTCAAGTTTTCACGAATTCCGACAAATGTTTTAGGTTTAATGAGATCGAATTTGCTTTTACTTCTATGGACTTTTTATATATAATGATTTAAAGATTCATGCCAGAATTTTGCGGTATTCAACCACTAAGAGGGTGTAAAATTTCTGTGTACGTTTTACGAATTTTTTATAAAAATTCCGATATATAACTTAAGTCTGAGAAGATATCAAATTGTCTTTTACTTTAAAGGGTTTTTTACTTTATTATTTCAATAATACAGTATTGTGATCGATTTTTAAAAAAAAAAAAAAATTGGCTACCCTGAAAAATTTTTTTTTTCACGTTTCATGACTAGTAGACACGAAAAAAGCAAAAAAAAATTTCAGTCCGTCTGTCCGCCGTACGTCTACCGGTGTACGCAAAATTGTTTGAAGGCTCATAGCACCCAAACTCTCTGAGCTATTGAATTTTTTTTCATGGGTAGAGTGGGTAGGCTCCCTGAAGTGAAAAAATTCTGTGGAGTGGTGGTGTGAGGGGGGAGGTGGGGGAAGGGTTTAAGACAGAAAATTTTGGTTTCTAAATCTCAGCAACCGCTTATGCTATGAGGCTGAAATTTGGAATTTATATAAATCTTCAATAGTGAACCTATTTGCAAAAAAATTGGTGATATAAGTGAAGGGGTGAAGGAGTGGGCGGAAAATAATGCGTCCGAGACGCTCGAAAGTCGAGATTAAGACATTCTAAAATCCGTATCTCCTAAACTGTTAATATCACAAAATTCAAACTTAATGAACATCTGTAGGTATACCAGGAGAATAGATCGGAAACAAATTTTTGAATTGGCAGTGGTGTGCGGGGGTGGGGGTTGAAAAACTTTAGATTACGATATCTCACGAACCAATTGCACTACAGAAATAAAATTCGGTTTCTGTATAAAGGTTGACAAATAAAGTTTGATGAAAGTAAAATTTTTTAAGAAGAGCATGGAAGTGAGGGGATAAGAATTTTTCTAAAAAATCACGTCTCATATCTCAAGAACGGTGTAAGATAGCGACCTAGAATTTTTATCAGAAGTAGACCTAATAGACCTCTATCAGAAAAAAAAGTTTGGGGTGGGGGAGGGTGAAAAAGAAAAGATTCCGATTTTTATATCTCGAGAACCTATAAAGATATAAAACTGAAACTTCGTATTAGGATAGATCTGTAGTAGTAGCATGTTAGAAAAATATAATTTTTAATAGGGGTAGTATAGTACGAGGGTTGGGGTGTTTTTCCTCTCTATAGTATGGCATATGCTACGAAGTTCAAACTCGGTATGTATTTGTAAATTAGCTAGAAAAGATAATTAGATAAAAAAAAATTTCAAATATCCATTTTCGTTCGGAAGGGGGTCGAAAAAAATGATCAGTGAAAATGGAATGCATATATTTTCAGGATTTTCGTCATATCTATTTGGTCTTCACAAATATTTAATTCATTTTTATTCTACGGCTTCTTCATATAAACACCTAGAAAAAGTTTTGAGGATTTTCTTAAATTCGACCCCTGAGGGGGTGTAAAGGGGTTGTATACTTTTTTACGAATTCTGCCATATCACCCAGATCTGATCAGATATCGAATATCTTTTCACTTTCATGGGCTTGCGTAATAATCGCCTAAACCCCGTTTTTAAGTTTTTTCCTTTTCCAACCCCTAAGAGGGTATGAAAGGGTTGAACACGTTTTCACGAATTCCGTCATATCTTTTCGAAGTGATAAGAAATTGAATTAGTTTTTACTTTCTCGTGCTGTCTTCATATTTATCTATTAACTTCTTTCAGGATTTTTGGATATTCAATCTCCAAGTGGGTGTAAAAAGGATGCAGATGTTTTCACAGATTCTTAAATATTGCTTAGATCTGATGATATATCGAATTGATTTTTACTTCCTAAGGTTTCCTATATAAGCGCCAAAAAGTCAATTCCAGTATTTTTAGATATTCAATCCTAAGTGGTGTAAGGGGGTTTTATGCTTTACAAAGCTTCGACATATTTCTTAGGTTTGATGAAATATTAGATCGCCCTTCACTTCCACAGACTTTTTATATATCTAATCGCCTACAAACACATTTCTTAATTTTTCGATATTCAACCCGCAAGGGTTTACATATGTGTTCATAGTTTTTGTTATCCCTTAGTTATGATACGATATAAAATTGGTTATTACGACATTTGATGGAATGACCTAGAAACCATTTTCACGATTTTTCGAATTTCCAGAATCAAGGAGGTGTGAAGGGTTTGCTTAAGTTTTCACAAATTTTTTAAAATCCGTCTTGTCTCATGAGATATCAAAATGCTTCTTATGAAATCGTCTCAAAACCTGTTTCACAATTTTTTCGAAATTCAAGCCCCAAGTGAAAGTAATGGGTTTGTATACGTTTTAGCAATTCGTCATATCTCTTTAGTCTGATAAGGCAACAAATTCGTTTTTACTTCTATGGGCTTTTAGTGTACATAATATACCGAAATTCGAATAGTCTACACGGGCTTTTTCAATGTTTAATCGGCTAATAATTTCAATTTTAAATATTCTTACTTTAAGAATAAAATTAATTTTCCAAGAAATCTAATAATTTCGAAATGATATTCCGACTTTGACCGCTCCCGAACTTTGACCCGAAAAATAATAAAGTTTCGCCCAGACCATTGGCAGATTTTATATAATGTCCTAAAAATCGGTTTCATTATTTTTTATATTCAACCCATAATTGGTTATGTCGATATTTTATCCTCTATGTCTTCTTGAAATTAAATTAAATAAATAATTGAAAATCTGCCAACAGTCTGGGTGAAACTTTATCATTTTTTGGGTAGAGGTCCGGAACGCGTTAAATGCTGAGATGTGGTGAAGGTTACTTTCTGTCATATCCTGAAACGTAAAAAAAATTCAGTGTTGCAAACTTTTTTTTAAAGAATCGAGCGGAATACTGTGTTATTGAAATAATAAAGTACCTAATTGACAAATCACTCCTGAATAGAGTCATTAGGCATGACCTCAAATCCGAATTTAGTTTAAATCAATTTATTGATAGCTGAAGTTGAGATAATTTACTAAGTCATCTGTAAAGGAAGACTGGCCAATCCAAGATATTGAAATTCAAAGACATTATAGCTGTCACAAGGAACAATTTAACAATTTAACCCTGAGTCAGAGTAAGACCGGAGCTCCAGATTGTACTATTGCCGCAATATGTCCATTTCGGGGCTTTATGCTACCTATGAAATTTTTTCAATCGATTTAATAAGTCAATTATTTACCTTCCGGTATACTCTACATATTTAATTGTCTACTTCCGAAATCCTGGAGTCCATCCTTTTACTTTAGTAATTAATCCTTCCGGCTTTCCTTAGTTTTTCTTTCATCATTAATTTCCATTTCACGGTGGACCCGAAAAAAAAACGTTCTCTACAGCTGCATTACGTATTCCACTGGCAATCCAAATCCTATTTTGGCACACAGAAAGGACGAGGATTTCCATTCGGATTAACCTGCTGCATTCTTTTCGTTATTTTTTTGTTGCAGTAATCTCAGTTCTTAGTAATTACATTGAAATGGTTGACTTCTGAGGATGCATAAGGCCACGCTAGAATCGAAATGAAAAGAGCACGGAAAACTACAAATGAAAAACGAACCTAAGTTAGAAAACCCATCAGAACTTTTGCCCAACAAGATTTTCTAATTTCGGATCCATTAACCCAAATTTTGAATCCAACTAGGAAAAGTTTGTTAGTAATCTGGCAATATACTCTATTTTGGGTTCCCGTGGTGATCCTTTCGGTTGCTTGTTTAGCTGGTGCGGCGTGGTGTCATGGTCCACTTTCAGCTACTTAATATCCTTTATTTGACCTAGTCGGTCCAGTGACTGAGTAGATTCGAAGCTTGTGCAAACTCGAGTTTTCCGCTCTGCACACAGTCGCACATATCCGGAATGATTGTGTTTCCGCTTTACATGCCACTCCACATGAGATTAGTCTTCGAATTTTCGAAGGGGGGATGAAGCAGTCGACCTCGTGGGGGTGGACAAGAGAATGTTATGTAACTCTATGCGATCGAAAAAGGACGACACCTCCGCACACCATTTGGCACGACTTTGAAAAAGAGGTCACTCGAAGTATTCAAATCGGGACCTATAGCACTCGAATGGTAACCGAATAAAACCGTTGGAGAGGGTGTTTTATTTGATTTTGGTCGGAGCGTTTGTTTGGTCGTCGCTTTTGACATTGAACGACAACGTTGGCAAGAACGACCGACGGGGGTCACAAAAGGAACCGAATTTCGGCACTTGTGTTCCGGTTCGATACTTGTCCATAGAAATTCGTTGACCAGGGTTCCGTCCATGTTTACTTTTTGCTGTGGTAGATCCTTGGGATGTTCGGACATTCGGGTCGCAAATTTACATCTACAAGAGCTCAATTAGGAAAAAGGTAACCACCGTCTTTCAGTTGATCGGTGGAAGGGGTGGTGAATAGAACGAATGGGCTCTTCTGGCCAATTCATTTAAATGTGAACGTGTTTGTTTTACAAAATCAACTCGAATTTTGATGGGAAAACGATTTTTCCTTTTTCGAGTTGTTACTATTTTGAGTTTTTTTTTTATTTTACGTTTGATGCCTGTGGTGCCGAGACGGAAGCTTAACTGTGTGACAAAGTTTATTTGAAAGTTTCCGGGGGAGTTTGGAAAATTGGGGGCGGATGTAATAACCTGAAATCGTAATGGGGTGTTAATGAGTCAACAGCAGTCTAATTAGCAGGGTAGATGTTAGACCGTTTGAAAAGGACAAGACCCGTAATCAGTGATGATGAGTT
This sequence comes from Beris morrisii, assembly GCA_951812415.1. Taxonomy (NCBI): domain Eukaryota; kingdom Metazoa; phylum Arthropoda; class Insecta; order Diptera; family Stratiomyidae; genus Beris; species Beris morrisii. Next base: position 27,908,594 of record OX638311.1, read on the forward strand.
TTAACTTTTAATAATTGGGGCAGAGCTTAAGGTTGTTTTTGTTTTGGAGTCATAATAATATTTGCTAAAATTTGTCACCTCTTCAAATTACATTAATTTGATTATTATTGTGAATTTGAGACATCACTTATTACATACTGTTACATGCACCCTTAAGATTAATTTCCAATGGAAAAACATGGACCTCACAATATCCACCTGGAATGTGGAGAAAACTTTACTTACACTGCACCTCTGAGAACTCTCTGCACACCTCTACACTTCTTCCCTTTTCGGATGTTCGTCATACTTCCTGAACATTCTAAACACACCATCCAATAAGCTGGAAATCTCTCATATATTGGGACTTCAATAAGTTCCAGCCGTTTTCCGACAGATGGTGTTATCTTTTTCCATCGCGCAATACTGTAGCCAATTTCATCGTGAAGCTTCACCATTCGACTTCAAATGACAGTATATTTTATTCCGACGAAATGTAAACAACATATTTTTTCATAGCGTTAAACATATCGAGTTTCATGCCAAAAAAATAATAGGTAGGTTCTTGCGGAATTTTGTTTCATTACTTTTTTCAAAGAAAATCTTCAGCTGCGGCGACCGTGCTCTTTTGGAAACAAGATGTAGAGAAGGGTTTCGACGCTTTAAAAATAATGACCTTAATGTTGAAGAGAAAGAACACTATGGCGTACCGAATAAGTTTGAAAGAAAACGAAGAAGGTGAAGACCCATGTCAGATGCAAAGTGAACTTCCAGAATCATTGGGAGTTCATAACACAACAGTTGCCAAACGTTTAAAAGAATTAGTACTGATTCGAAAGCAAGGAAATTGAGTGCGAATGTACGAATTGAAGCCGAGAGACGTAGAACGGCGTTTTTTCACGTGTGAACAGTTGCTTCAACGGCAAAAAAGGAAAGGTTTTTTGCACTACGATACACTACGATAACCGGAAGCGTAACAATTCAACAATTCGATAACGACAATGAATAAGTTCAAACGAACTAGGAGCGGGGCTGACTGCGTACACTTTTGGTTATTTCACTTATTTGAACGCTCTTCGAACTAGGTCGTTCTCGAACTACCAGGCGCGAACGCAGGAGGGGGGGGGGGAGGGTTGGGGGTTAAAACCCTCGCCCCGATATGATGTAATTAATAAATCACAACTAAATGTAAAATTGGAAATGGAAACGTAGTGATGTGATGGTTACCCAGTAGGAAGTTCGAGGAGAACTCAATGAGAGAGCAAATATGGAGGCATCTAGTATTAGATTAGATTAGATTGGTAACCTCTGTCACTGAAGCTACAGCTGGGCCTATTGTGACGATTAACTATGATTCTTCTTCAATCCCTGTGCTTTCAATGAAGCTTAGTATTTTTCGAAGAGGAATGGTTAGGAATTCCGATGGTTCCATGAAACCCTGACCGAAGTGACGAAGTCTTTTGTGAACCTATCTAGTATTACTATCAATGGAACAAAAACGGAGATTTTTAACAAAATTGTGGAGAAAACTGTCACATTTTTGCTCGAAACACCCTGTGTTACAGAGTGCTTCCTGGAAGTTAAAATAAAATGTATTTTAATGAATATTTCACTTGTACATACATAGTTAGTTCCGAAAATATTTTGAAAGTGGTTTGTGTAATTTTTTCAGTTTAGTGAGACCTGAACTCCACGAAAATAAATTGATTGGTCGAATTTGTAAGGCTAAGTAAAAAAAAGAAGAAAAAAAAAAGGCTAAGGTCGGTAACGGGCAAAATCGTCCTACTCCTTCGGGTAGATGCCACACAAAAAGTCCCAATAACACCTTAAGCTACTTTGAAATTTTATATACGTTGGATTTTCAAACGTTGCAGTAAATTTAATGAATGTGAAAGCTCCCACGAGTCCTTTGAGTAGTTGCCATACAAAAATCCTGTAAGAAAATGATGAAGGAATCCCATTAATACTTTGTATTGCTGCAGTACCAATATACCTACTGTAAATATGTCTTCACTCAAATTACGGAACTCACTATATCTCAAGAAATTGTTCATCCACAAATTCGGAATTTTGTACAAATCAGTCAATAGTCAGCGAAATCACTCTACTCCTTTGCGTAGCTTCCATACAAAAAGTCCTTAAGAAATGTGTTCAAGACTATTTTCCGATAGCTTTGAATGCTTCAAACTAGGAAATGTTGAAATGTTGTTCAAATTAATTTTTAAATGGCTACAGGTAAAAGGACAAGTATGCTAGAAATCGAGTGAGTCCTTCTTGCGTCTCCCATGTGAAAATCCTTCAAAATGAGAAATTTTACTTTCGGTAACTTATAGTTATAGATATGAAATTGAATACTGATGATATTGTCTTTTAGTTTCTATTTGCAACCAAATGAGATTCCTTGCTTCGTCTACGTCTACGTCTATGTTGACGTCACAGCATATCATTGCTATTATAACAGTTTAGAAAAATTGTAATTTTTTTACGTTTGCTAAGATTGACTGATAGCCCAGCTGTCGTAAAAGTAGTCAAGACACGAAGCGAAATGGAATTCAGACACAGCTTTGCTATGTACAATGCACTCATGATTTTATTCTACCCCCAACTACAATATAAAGCGGAGTTCAGTATTTCATCTAGAGTATCTTACGATTTTGGCATGAAACCGATCGTGACTGCAGTGTGTTTATACTCTAGATGAAATCATATAGAGTATTATAAGTTTAATCCAGCCCGAAAAGTTTGTAACGCATAGAACCGAGCCTCGGACGAAAAAAAGTTATACAGTGAAACTTCTATTACCGGATACCTCCGAAAAACGGACACCTCCTTATAGAGGACAGTTCTTTATTCCCCAATGAATTAGGTATGGTTTTCTATTGGTTAGCACCTCTCAATAGCGGACCCTCTCTAAAACGGACGCGGACACAAAAAAAACAATATATTACGAGTATTTACAGAATATTATACCTCTAAATAGCGGACAGATTTTTTTTTTATGTAGTCCGTATCTACTTTGAAATGGTTTTGCCTTGCACGATTATTCATTTGTTTCGGATTTTTCCATCGTCGCGAATTTTTGTTCCGGGGATTTTTGCTCGCTTCTTCTTTCTTTTCTTCTCAGTCTATTTGGTTGTTGTTTACTCTGTATTTATCGTATGCTCCCATTAGAACAATGTCGTTTTCCAAACGGGCGCGTTTATCAATACCCCCCGAAAAGCGGACACCTCTTTATAGCGGACACTTTTCAATTCCCCAAAGGTGTCCGCTATAGAGAAGTTATACTGTATATTATTTTGTGTTTAGTTGTGGCCAAAAACCCCAAATCCGTTTGCTGTCCGTCCGTCCGTCCGTCCGTCTGTCCGTCCGTCCGTTTGCACGATAACTCAAGAACCCGTTGGTGTAGGAAGTTGAAATTTTGTCAGTACCTGTAAAATGAGAAAAGTAAGGCTAAGTTCGTTAATGGGCGATATCCTTCCACTCCTTCGGGTACCTCCCATACAAGAGTCCTTAAAACACGTATTCACAATTATTGCTGGAATGCTTCAAGTTAGGAGCTTGAAATTTTGAATACTTAAAGTTTACAATGTTTGAAACGAAAATTCCGAATATGATGCAAATCGAATGAGTCCTTCGTGTGGCAGCCTACAAAAGTCCTTCAAAAATGTATACAAGTTACAGAATCCACTATAACTCTAGTACAAGTTAAAGCAGGGATTCAAAATTTTACAGGAATTAGTTTTATATTAAAAGCAAGACTGAGTGCATTAATTAGCGCAATCCATCAACTCCTTCGGGTAGCTGTCATACAAAAGTTCTTAAAACACGTGTTCACCAACATTGAACGATAACTTTAGAACGCTTTAAGTTTCGACTTTGAAATTTTGTATACGTTGATTTTATAATAGTCGCAGCTGAAGGTATGAATATGAAAAATATCCCGTAAGTCCTTCATGTAGTTGCCATACAAAAATTCTGTAAAAATGTCCCAACTTAATTTATGGAACTCACTATAACTCAAGAAATCGTTTAACCATCCATCGAGTAACCACTATACAATAGTTTCTACCTGGAAATAAAAGGTCATGCAATAATTGTATGTGCACTCCTCATTCTTTTGATATAATCCCAACTAAAATATAAATCGGAGTTCGGCTTGCATCCGATCGTGACTGCGTTATGTTTTTTAAATAATTCCACTGTACTTATATTGAAGATAAGATTGTAACGAAAAAAAGGAATAGAAAAGAAGAGCAAAGCGAAGTGTTCTAGCATCTGTAAAGGAGACCTCGTTTTATGCACCCTTACAACAGTTTTTAAATGATTCCTTGGGAGAAAACGAGGTCTTCGAACCTCCCTGAAGAGTACTCCAGGATTAATCACAGGACATTTACTAGTTGGGCAAGTACTCCAGAATTAGTCCCATGAGAGACCTCGTTTTAAGATCCCCTAGAAGTACTAGAATACTCTTGCAAAAAGGAGGTCAAATGGAAATTAATTTTTATAATAAGTATTCTACTAACGATATAATTTTTCTGTAAACTCCTTCCGAAATAATTTCTGCATTCGCGCCTGCGAACTACACAAGGCTAACGTATTTTAGACAGTATTAATCAAGTCGGTAAGATGAGATCACAAATATAGCTATTAAAACACGTGGCAATATTGTCAGATATTTAAATTGATGAGAAACTGAGATTTAGATGGCGCAGTTAAACCGAAGTTGGATTGCTCTTCTGGTTCAGGTCGCCATTATCGAAAGTGAGACTTGTTTGGTATGGCTTTGGCAAAAAGGTGAGTCAATAAATATTTTAGTAAATGCGGATGGAAGAAGTTAAAGTTTTATATTGCACTAATCGTTTTCCACTCATTACTATTTGTTCTCCTCCTTTCGAAATCAATTGCACAGAATTAACTATATTTATCCATTTGGAACTGTATGCCATTACCATCCATTTGCAATTAACTCAAACTCGCAGTGTTATTATTTAAACTCTCTTTTGTAAAAAACGAAACGAAATACGGTAATGAAAGTGTTGTGTCCACAACAAAATGCAATATTAACCAGACTCTGATGTCGTATAAGGGTACTTACATGGATTACTACCGAACAAAGCTTATTCGCCAGCCGGAAAAAACCATATCCTCATATCCTACATATACATTGACATTACTCTCTTTTCCCATTGTCTATACACGGATGGAACTGAAAACTTTCCAGCAGTTTCTACTATTTGCTCCGAACAAACAAACAATTTCAACAGCCATTTAGTGAGCAGTAGAACAGAAAAAAGTTCTTGACAATTTTTTCTTTTTTTGAAAAAAATGAAGAAAAATAGAAAAAGTAAAGTAGAAAGTAAAGCAACTCAAAGAAGCAATTTAAAGCTTTGTCCGCCATCACCACTACTACCATTACTTATCTACCAACACCAATACCATTATCTACACAGCTGCAGATACGGAAGGACGAGAATTGAAAAAAGCGGATATTCCTGGAGCAAAGTTATACAAAAACTTTTGTTTTACTGTAATAACTGAAGGAAAATCCTCAACAAGAAAAATCCAATAGAGCAAAAAAAAATATCTGCAAGGATACCTTTGGAAGCCATCCGTGGCCCTCAGGATGCCCAGGATATTCCATTTCAGACCTTTCTTTATTTAAAAAATAACGTTTTTTCTCAATGGATAAAAACATTTAAAATGGAATAAAATGTGGGACAAATAATGTAGGTGAACTGATTTTTTTTTATATTTTTTTTTAATGAAATAAAGAAAGGGTTTTAAAGTAACACATATTTAGGGATGTAGTGTTGGCAACCTGCAACCCTAGGAAGTACCAATAATTTTAAAGAACTAGTCAGAGAATCTGGTGAGCATTTAAGGTCACAAACGAATCGAAGAAGAAGAATTCTCTGGACTGAGTAACCTACACTGTGACTTCCTTTTAATTGAAGTATACCACCATTGGTACAGTGTGATTAACAGCACATCAAATAATGAGGGAACCATTGTTCCACACTGCTCTTCAATTCGGTGACAATTTCTTTGGAAATTTTCCCCTATTTTGAGCAAAACTATAGCACCGGCGAGAAGGTAAAGAAATCTAGGATTTACCTAGCCCGGCTTCAAAATGCCTTGTTTCGTTTAGGAATTTGATGCTGGAAGGTGCCACCATTAGTGTGGCAAGGGTATCTGCCAAGAAGGAAGACCATTGTCCCACTCTATTTCATTTAGAAACTTAAAGGTGATCTGCTCTCACTAAACCTAGCCGGTGTAAACCCTGATTGTGTCCTGATTTGTGAGCTCGTCCTTCATCAGAATTTAGCAGGTTCTTTTATCAAGTTCCTTCGCTTTCCCAAGCCAGTTGAACTTCTTAGCGAAGTGTACTGGTCAGGTTAGGAAGGTGTGCAGTCGCTGAAGCATCCAACACAGAGCGTCAATGGGTGCTTTATGATCCCACATGCGCGGGGAAGAAATACCCGTGTGACCAAGATCATCATCATTATCAATGGCGCGACAGCCCAAATCGGGCCAGGTCTGCAGGATACATTGTCTGAAGTCATCTCGGTTCAGCGCCCGCGTCCTCCAATTTGTGCATCTAAGAAGCGATCTGCAATCTGCGTCAACTGAGTCGTCGTACCTTTTCCGCGGCTTTCTTACCGGTAGTTTGCCCAGGGCTCTACCTTTCAGTGTGCGTTTGGGAATTCTTAAGTCGTCCATTCGCCCCACAAGACCTGCCCATTGTAGCTTACGAAATTTTATAAGGGTCGATGCGGCTGGGTCGTCATAGATGTTATTCAGTGCCTTCTGTTACTGGTCCCAAAATTCTTCGAAGGATTCGTCGTTCAAAAGCGTCTATTGATTTTTTAGTCGCTTGGGTGAGAGTCCACGTTTCGCTAGCTCAGGTCTTATTATGGTCTTGTATATGCGAAGTTTGCTCTGCTTGTGCACTTTTTTCGATTTTAAGATCGGAAGATGAAATACGCCTTATTTGCGTGAAATACGCCTTATTTGCTAGTGAGATCCATTGTTTTACTTCGTCCCGTTCATTGCTGTCTATTACAAGGTGTGATCCCAAGTATGAGAAATGATCCACGTTCTCCAGGTTGTAGTCCCCATGGTCATATTGTGATATTGTGTGACCAAGATCACTTCAGGCTAATCACCCTCCCACCCAGTAAACTGCCGCAGCTTGTCTAGCTTCATGTTAGCGGATTCTCTTAAGTGCATGATGAAGCGCGTACCACGGATACGTTCGTTTAGCACCAAAAATTGGTAGTACAACAAAGAAAGGAAAGTGAAGTATCATTCCACCATACTTGCTCTTATCCGAATACCGTCACTCTAAAAAATTATCGTAAAAGCATATTTAAAATATATGTATAAAATACTCATTTTTTGCGTAAATAATATTTTTTGATGCGAATTTACTCATTTGTGGTGCGATTCCAGTTTTGTTCAAAAAATGCTGTAATTTTACACGAGAAATGTGTATAGCAATTTTTTATGTTAATTTACACAATCGAGTCGGAAAAATAACACTTTATTGTGTATTAAATTGCAACATTGGCATAAGAACGTTTTGTTGTGTTTTGTTTTTCAATGCGCAATACGATCAACGTATCATGTCAAGACGTGTGACTTGGTTAGTTGGATATTGGAAATCAAACTTGTAAGTTGTAAGGTGCTGCATATCAGTGAAGTGGTTCGTAATAATAATAGTTGTAATTGTTTATAGTAGCTGTGTATCATCAATTGTCCTAATAACTACATTATGATTGAGTGCACTATTTGCGGTTTTGAAACAAGCTCGCTTTGTAAATACAACAGACATTTGTAAAACGACCCAAAAATTATTGAATTTACTACTGCATATCGAATTAAATGCCAAATGTTGTCTATGAATTGAATTAAATATTTGATTTTAAAAAAAAATTAAAGCTTTTACTTCCATACAGGATTATCATACATAAACTGTTGAGAAAAACATTGTACCAATTTTAGAGAACTTTTTAACTTCGATCAATCCATTCCAAGGTGGTGAGACCCTACTTCGTTTGTAAATTTATACATTACTGTTGTAAAAATTTATCTTATTCATGCTGTTATGACACTGGCTATTTTTGCGGCTTTAAAGCGGCTAGACAATCCAAATGGAAAGGGATAGAGACTTTAACATACAATTTAGACATTGGTGTGAGAGAGACAGTCCGAACAGCAAAACTATGGGTAACTGTCAAAAAACAATCCATAACTGTCAAAAAAAAGCGAGTTCGAGCAGTGTTTCGCAACATTCTAGCAGTTAATCCAAGAAAAATCCGCTGGCGGCTAGATTTTCCAGCCGCTACCGACTTGTTTTTGACAGTTCATTATGTATAAATTATGGAAAGTGTCATGTTATGTTATGAAACGCGCTAAGATCAGTATTTTTTATAACAAATCAGTTGTTAATTTCGTCTACTAGATGCCGGTAGCATCAGCAATGGTATTTTTTAGCGGTAATCTCTTTCTCTCTATATTGGTCGCCTTGTCGCACGATTGACTTTTATTGCACTTGAAACTAGCGAGGAAATAGCCAGTGTCATAACAGCATCACTCCATTCCCAGTGGTGTTTTAATTCTTATTATACTTGTAAATTTACCCATTTTTGTGGTAAGTATATACCTTGTTCCACCCATTGATAGTGGTATTTCGATTCTGCTTTGTGTGTAAATTTACACACAATTCTTTTAAAAACTTCACTTCTTCGCTCTTTTAAAATTTTTTTTACTCTGCCTTATTTCTAAATTTTCGAATTGTTGTATTAACATTTACCGCATTAACTCCATTTAAAGTGGCGTTTCAACTCGCACTGTTTGTAAGTTTACACATTTTTTATTGGTCAAATATACCTTTTTTATATTCATTCCTATAATATAAAAAGAGTTAAATTTAAGTCAAAAATTGTGTAAAATATTACACAATTAAGTTGCATAATTAGGTTTAGCTTGTGTATTTATACACTGATGTAATTTCACTTCAATTTTATAAGGTATTCAATTGCCATTTAAAATCATGGTAAAATTCAACAATTTTTTTTAGAGAGTACGTAATATGACTAATATCCCACGTTAACGTTCTCACAGTCATTTGCTGACTTCATCATTCACAATTGAAATGGATTCGTTTTTCTTGAAGTTATTTCGAAATCATACACACGCGTGGGGAACTATTGATTTTGACCGTGATTTTGCTCTAAAAACTAAAACCATGTAATTTCGGCCAATCGCATGAGCGTGACTAACCTTTGCTTCCTTTAAACAGCATTACCATTCTTTTTGCCAAACAATATGGCAGTCAAAATATCAAGTGATCATATATAAGAGCTCGAGAACTAGAGTGATCATTCAGAAGATAAACTTTATCATATAAATTGCAAGCGTACATTTTCTAAGGACATTGGTATGTTACCAACTTCAAGGAATATCTAAATTTTGAGCTATCATCCAAGAAAATTACTATGCGGCTGCTTCCTCTTCTTCAAGCCGGCTCGTTATTTATGGAGCACCTCAAGTTTCCCCAAGCCAGTTCTCTACTTACGGAGTCCTTCCAGTTTTCCCAAGCCGGTTGGACTACTTGATGAAGTTTAGCACCCAGGTCAAAACCTATGAACTCTTAACGCTTAACATAAATCCGCTTCTGCACTATTCTTAAGGGCTCATATACCCCTGAAATTTTCAAAAAAATATTTTTTTTTTTTTTACAGATTTTTATTTTTTATACTTTTAAGAATTAAAAAAAAATTTAGAATTTAGAAAATTCCACTCCATTACAAAGTTATAGCAATAATATAGCGGTTTGGATCGGTTTCCTGGCTAATTGCCGCGCCACTCTCAACAGCAGCGTTTAGCATTTATTTTTTCGCAAAAGCTGGGTTTCATAGAAAACAAGGTCATTTATAGGACCATCTGTGAAAAACACGAAGATACAAGAGGAAGAAGGTGTACAGTACGAGGCTGGAATGGGAGACGTTGTACCTACCAAAAACTTTAAACGCGCTTTTCTCGAAACTATGTTTTTAGACATGGTCGGCACGATAACTCAGTTAATTTTCAATATTTTCCAACTTTTTTTTTTTTTAAATTTTGATAACTATTTTTTCTATAGTCTGACGAGAGGTTTTTTTAATTTTTTGCTTGGAAATTTTTTTATAAATTATTAAACGCAAATTTTTTTTTAAAAACTGCTTATTAAAGTTTGAAATAATGTAACTTATTTATTTTTGAAAAAAAAAAAAAATTCCATCCGTCAGACTATAACTACTACATTATTTTACAAGATTCTTTTTTATTTTTGCAAATTGAATTATTTTTGGTGAAGTTATGATGCCGACCAGGAGGCGCCATGGTTTTCATAAGTAGTCCATGTATACCCGTAAAAAACACTGTTAATATTAAAAACAAAATACAATTTTTTTTTATTTTATAGTTGAATAGTTAATAAGACATGTGAACTCAACAATTAAATTTTTTTTTCACCATATAACCTTTGTAATAATTTTTCAAATTTACTCTGTTTTCAACGCGTGCAGGGGTATGTGAGCCCTTAATGCGGTTCAAGTTCGTATGAATTCAAATTTTGACTAGATTCAGATTTCGGAGTTTATCCTTCCAATGAAACGTATTAATGTTGCGAGTCTCAGTCACTTTCTCCTTCTCACCGAATTGATACCTTGAATTATTTTTGGTTTGTGATCTCCTGAATTCCGAAGATTTTTTTTAACAAATGTAATGTAGTTCTGTAAATTTACATCTTTGTTAAGTCTAGATCCTTGTGTCCGCTTCGACATCTTTGGAGGTTCGTCGATTTGCACGGCGAGGTTCAGATCGCTCTGGTTAGTCTCTGTTTGCATTGGTGCACTTTGATATCCAGTCAGTCCAGTTCTGAAGACTCCACGTTTTAACTAAATATAATTGTTTGAAAGTATAGGGTCTTTCAACAAGGACGTTCAATTTTTAAATGTAAATAAAATAAACTGTGTCTGAGATATCCACCTAATTCTTTTTGTATTTGAAAGAATATTTTATGGCGTTAAGTATGGAATAAAACGTCGTTGAAATGTCCGCCCCGGCTTTGCTTGGTGGCACTTATTCGAGAGGTCCAATTTGCTGATCCTGCTGATCATGAAGTGATCCTGCTGTGTTCAAATAGCTTTGGCGCTATATAATTCAAGGAACTAAGGGGTTGTAACCTTTTAATTTTCTCACTTGGTAGGTGTTTGTGTACCCAGATCAAAAGTGACCGTTCTATCGAGTGGTGGTTGGAGAGGTTAAGCATTAGAACTTGAACCTTTAACAATCCTGGACAGTGAATTTTTAAGCTCTTACTCCCAATTTTTATTGGAAATTGCGTTATTTTAAATTAAAGGTCATCAATTCAATCATTTTAGTTCACCGAAAGGAGCGATCATTTCTCATTTCTAGTTCAGCCGCGAACTAGAAGGAACTAAAGAAGGAAGTAGTTCGCGAACTTATTGAACTAAAAGAACGAACTTGAAGTTCAGTGATGAAGTCCTTAGGTACAATGTGATGACCTAAAAAAAAGGTTCTCAGGTGCAATGTGATGACGTAAAAAAAATGGCCTCAGGTACGATGTGATGACCGAAAAAAAGTCGTCACTGTAGAAGTACAAAAGGTCATCTAATAGAATGTGATGACCTAAAAAAAAGGTCATCCGCGTATAAGTATATTCTACCACTGACTTACAAACGGCAATCAATGAATACAAACGAACTAGGAGCGGAACTGACTGCGACTAATTCATTCATTTCTCTTCTGGGAACGCTCTTCTGAACTAGTTCGTTCACGAACTACACACGGATTATACGACTCAACCTGCGATTTCCCAAGTCAAATTCAATCAATATTTATTGGTTTTTTTCGCTTATGTCTACCATCTTATAATTTATCGTTTAGAGAACAGATAATTCAAAAACATCTACGAGAATTTTAGTTACATAAATTCAAGGAAAAATTTCTACAAAAAACCTTGTGTAGTGGGCTTAAGCCTAACTTAGAAACTAACTTAAATTAAAAGAAAACAAAAAATATTAAAAAGATAATAATTATTAAAACTGAAAACCAATATTTGACTCCAAAACATGTCAAGTAGTGGGATATTATGGGAGTGATAATAATAGCGAATTGTCAACTAGTTCCAGCCCAGTTACGAAAGATAAATATCTGGTTGCAGCCAATTCAAGAATAGTTTCCACTTTAGCTTTTGCATGAAGATTTCTAGTAGAGAAGAAAAATGGCTTCTTCATTATCATTTTGAGGCACTTATTTTGGGAAACCTGAACCTTTTTAATATGTGAGTTTGCACAATGATCCCAAACAGGAGAGCTATATGCGATAAGACCTGCAATTTAAGATAGCCCCAAAGGAATAATTCTAAAGGCGTTAAATCGCACGATTACGGTGGTCAGTTCACGTCGCCCTAAAATCGCTCGTGCAGAATGTCCATCATGATATGCGCTGTATGGCACGTAGCGCCATCCTGTTGGAATCACATCTTGTCGGTAACTATATCATCCAGTTTAGGCCACAAGAAGTGGCTTATAATCGATCGTTTGACGGTTATGGCAATGCCAGTTTCGTTTTGAAAGAAGTACGGACCGATGATTTAGTCAGACCAAAATCCGCACCAAACAGTGACTTTCTCGCGATGCATTTGGTGCTGGTGTATCTCGTGTGGATTGGTATTGTCCCAAATTTGACAATTTTGGTTGTTCACACATCCATTCATCAAGAAATGGGCCTTGTCGTTTAAAATCACGCAATGCGCGGAACGTTTTTCGACGACTTGCAAACGTTGTTCAACGCTATAGCCTTCCATGGTGATTGCCATACACTACTGAACAATTCACAACAAATTCGACAGATCTTGCTTTAACAACAACAACCTAACAAATGTCGAGCGTTCCTACTGAAACACCATATACAATAACTTAAAAGAGATATAATCTCGTTATTCCGTTGAGTAGCTCCCGCACAAAAGTCATTAAAAATTTGATATATAAATTTTTTTTTTAAATCGCAATACGAACTGTTCTAGCTATTGCACTACGTAAAGCGGCCTTAGCTGGTATTAATTTTTTTTGAAATTTGGTTGAATCACGCATCACAACGATTCTTCGGTTTTGATAGCTAGTGGCTAGATTCACTCAAATTTAGTATGGAAAAACCATTTTTATGTTAATCTTTTTTTTTGTAATCTATCGCACTCGAATCCTGATTAAATTGAAAACTTTAGTTTGAATTTTGTACCCGAAGTCTGGTTGTTCGAATTTTTGTTTATCCCCTTGTTAAAGTAGCTAGGAATCGACTTGATAATGCATCACTTAACGAAAATTGTATGCATGAACTTTTTGAAAGAGTATAAAGCCACAGAACGTTGCATTTGAAATTCTGAATTTCAAATTCCTCTTGTATTACTAAAATCCTTCCAAGCCTGACAGTACGAGTAGTAACCACTTATAAGTAACTAAAAGCTCATTCAGAATGCCCGGAAAACTTTTCAAAAAACAGGACTAAAGCGTATAAAAGAGATGAATAAATTCTATACCTAAAGAATAATATTCCGTATTTTGTATATGGGTCTATAGAGCGATTTGTAATGGCTATTATATAATAGCTTCAGGATGGGGTTTTTATATTCCACTCTATTTCGGGGTCCATCAAGCAAGCTAAAATGGGAGCTGAATTTTCAAAGCTTAAGCAGATGTTAATGTCCTTGTGATTTATGTCCATCATAATGCACTCTGGATAGCATCACCGCAGGAACTACTCCACCATCAATGTTTCGCCCTTCGGAGAAAGGACGAAGGGGAAGGTTGGGAGAGGGCTGCTAGTTTTTAGTATTTGAACTAGTTTTGGCCCTGGAATCCATTTTATCTGCAGCCTTTTCTATAGGTTATAGCCCATGGGCGGATGTTATAATATAGTCATGGTGGCCATTTCGTCCTATCCAGGACACCACCCTTAGATACAACTCTCAGTATAGAGGTGGCGCTCTGTGGCTGTAGGACTTTATATTATCATAAAATTTTCGTACTGGAATCGTGTGAATGAAGTTCGCTTCGCACAAACTGGCTCCGAATGAGAAATTGTATAACACGAACATAAAGTACTATATGATTTATGGTGAGCCTCATATGCATAAGCCTGGTTTATCTGTTTATATGCAAGTGAGATTTTGTTCACATTGAATAAGATTTTCGGTCAAACCAAGGCAAATTGTTTGACGTATTTATGGACATGATGTACGATAGTTTTATTACAGCGTTGTTAGACGGTTGGAAATCATTTGTACGGATTTAATGTAACGTAGTCGATTTTATTATGGAGCCGGCGAAAATCTGCTGTAATAGAGTGTTGAAAGAGTAATACATTTATAATGGATGGCTCAACGCTGGATTAGAGACACTCTATACATTTCATATGATGGAATTAAATTTTCATTATGAAATCCGAACGTAAACATTTTGGTAGTGGTTGTACATAGAAACTAGTCGAATTGTTTGTGAATAGGTTTTGGTTGACAAACTGTGGAACTCCCGAAATCAAGTTATATCACAGCCGTCAAGAATTTTATTGCAGTTTAGCAGGCGATACGTAGCACAGTTTATTTCATCAAAACAACTTGTGGATTTTGGATCAATGAGAACCATATTGTAATCGACGTGAAATTTTTAAAAAAAAATGCTACCCTCAAATTTCGTATTTTTATACTCTAGATGAAATCATATAGAGTATTATAAGTTTAATCCAGCCCAAAAGTTTGTAACGCATAGAACCAAGCCTCGGACGAAAAAAAGTTATATATTATTTTTTGTTTATTTGTGCCCAAAAACCTCAAATCCGCCTGACGTCCGTCCGTCCGTCCGTCCGTCCGTCCGTCCGTCCGTCCGTCCGTCCGTCCGTCCGTCCGTCCGTCCGTCCGTCCGTCCGTCCGTCCGTCCGTCCGTCTGTCCGTTAGCACGATAACTCAAGAACGCCTTGACCTAGGATCTTGAAATTTTGAATCTGGATGTTTGGTTGAATTTGTAAGGCTAAGTTCGTTAACGGGCAAAATCGTCCTACTCCTTCGGGTAGCTGCCATACAAAATGTCCTTAAAACACATGTTCAAGAATATTGGTCGATAACTTGAGAAGGGTTTAAGCTACGACATTGAAATTTTGTATGTTTTATTTTTCCAATAGTTAGAGTTAAATATATGATTATGAAGAAAATCCTGTTAGTCCTTCGTGTAGCTGCCATACAAATATCCTGTCAAAATGTATTCACTTAATTTACGAAACTCACTATAACTCAAGTAATCTTTTAGCTACGAATTCGGAATTTTTTGCAAATTAGTTTCGAGTAAAAACGAAGCTTGAGTTTACTTGTCAGCGAAATCCTTTTACTCCTTCTGGTAGCTGCCATACAAAATGTTCTTAAAATACGTGTTCAAGAATATTGGTTGATAACTTCAGAAGGGTTTAAGCTACGTCTTTGAAATTTTGTACATAGTATTTTTCCAATAGTTGAAGCTTAATGTATGATTATGAAGAAAATCCTATTAGTCCTTCGTGAAGCTGCCATACAAATATCCTGTCAAAACGTCTTCTTTTAATTTATGGAACTTATTATAACTCAAGTAATCTTTTAGCTATAAATTGGAAATTTTGTACAAATTAGTTTTGAGTAAAAACCAAGTTCGAGTTTACTAATCAGCGAAATCCTTTTACTCTTTCTGGTAGCTGCCATACAAAATGTCCTTAAGACGCGAGTTCAACAATATTTTTCGATAACTTTTGAACGCTTCAACCTACGAATTTCAAATTTTGTACAAGTTCATTTTTAAATGGTTCCAAGGAAAAGGACAAATATGTAAGAAATCGAGTGAGTCCTTCCTGCACCTCTCATGTGAAAGTCCTTCAAAAAGGACATTTTTTTTGGTGACTTACCCAGTTCAAGATATGAAATTAAACACTGAATATTGTCTTTTAGTTTTGAGTAGCAATCTAATGGGAGTAAGTTAATAAAGGACATACAACATGCACACACGTAATTCTACTTTATCCCCAACTACAATATAAATCGGAGTTCAGTATTCATCTAGAGTATTATACGATTGGCTTGCAGCCGATCGTGACTGCAGTATGTTTATCTTTCAGGTTTAATAGTACGCCGTACACTAACATGTTTGAATGCTCGTATCTTACAAGTCCGCTGGTCCATTGGGATGTTAAGTTCAAATTTTTTTTTGACGGTTAAAGTGGGTGGACCTCTTTAAGCGGTGGGGATGTTAGTTTGATAGGGATGTGGAAAATCTTTGGGTTTCTATGTTTATCTCAAAAACAGCATAAGTGACCGGTCCTAGGAATATTAGCGACCGACGCACTCAATGGTGTGACCGTCCCCTGAATTTTTGAAGAAAAACCATATGATGGAAAATAATTTTAATAAAAATAAAAAATGTGCCAACAGCCTGGGTGCAACTTTGTTATTTTATGGGTAGAAGTTCAAGACGCGTTTCAAATATAATATATAAAAACTCTGCTTTAACTAAAGCCAATTTGATATCTTATCAAACCCAAGCGATATGGCAAAAATTGTGAAATCTTATGCAACCCCCTTCCACCCACTTGGGAGTTAAATATCCAAAAATCCTGAAAGGTGTTTTTAGATAAATATAAAGAAAGCCCGAGCAAGTGGAAACCAATTCGAAGACTTATCATTCCTAAGAGATGTGACGGAATTCGTGAAACGTTTTCAACCCTCTTATTGCCTCTAAGGGGTTGAAAAGAAAAAAAATGTTGAAAACGAGTTTTAGGCGATTATTAAACAAGCCCGCGGAAGTAAATAATTATTCGATATCTAATCAGACCTGATGGATATGGCTGAATTCGTGAAAATGTATTCAACCCCTTTACACACCTTGAGAGGTCAAATTTCAAAAAAATCTGAAAATGCTTTCTAGAGATTTATATGAAGAATCTGTGGAATAAAAATTAATTCAATGTTCAAGAAGACCTAAGAGATATGACGAAATTCGTGAAAATATATGCATCCCATTTTCCCTTTTTGTTTTTTTCGTTTTTGCTTCCTCTGGATTTTTTTTATATTTATCTAAAAACTAATTTCAGGATTTTTTGATTTTTTGATATTCTACCCCCAAGTGGGCGTAAGGGTATTGCATACTTTTTCACAATTGTCGACATATGTCTTAGGTTTGATAAGATATCAAATTGACTTTCACTTGTACAGAGTTTTTATATAACGCCTACAAACTGATTTTAGGCTTTTCTGTTATTCAACCGCTAAGGAGATGTATACGTTTTCGCGGGGCTTAACATATTGCTAAGATCTGAAGAGATATCGAATTGATTTTTACTTAGTTGGTTTCAGAATTTTAGGATATTCAACCCCAAGGGAGTGTAACGTTGCATACGTTTGCACAGTTTTAGACATATTTCTTAGGTTTGATGCGACATAAAATTTGTCAGTACTTCTTCGAGCATATTATGTAATCGTCTAAAAACTAATTTGACGATTTTTCAAAATTTACCCCCCAAGGGGATTTAATGGGTTAGTATACATTTTTACAAATTTGGTCACTTCTCGAAGGTCTGATGAGGCAATAAATTGGTTCTTACTTCTATGGCTTTTATTTTAATCGCCTAAGAGTTAATTTCAAGATTTTTCGATATTTAATCCGGAAAAGAGTGTAAAGGAGTTACATACATTTTACGTCTACAGTCGCTTTTTACACGTATAATTGGCAAAAAATCTATATTTTTATTTTTACATCCGGAGTATGACCCAATTATGTAATTAATGTGTTAAATGTGACAGGGGCGTGTTTATTATATTCTTCCAAAAAAATAACAAAGTTTCTCCCAGACTATTGGCAAATTTTTTATTTTAAATGCATTTCCATATAATAGCCTAAAAATCGGTTTCAGAATTTTTCATATTCAACCCCTAAGGTGTTATGTTGATATTTTATCCTCTATGTCTTCTTAAAATTGGAAAAAAGGTAAATAAAAATCTGCAAACGGTCTGAGCGCAACTCTATTATTTTTTTGGGCAGAAAGAAGTCCAGAACGCCTTTTAAGCTAAGTTAAGCCTCCTAATTATTCTTTAGGTAGTCAGTCGCACAGTAACCGCCCAAAATGTTCGTACATTTTTTTGCGAACATTCTGAGACTATGGTAAGCTTAAATTTTCATGTAAAAAAAATTTCGCGGATTTCATATATTAGCTACTCATACCTATTTAAATCTGAGATGAAGCTATCGAGTTAATTGAAGTTAACTTTGTCTTTGATTTAAAATAAAACAGAAAGTTTGACAATGTCATTCTCTCAACAGCTCTGCTAATAAATTTGAAAGACTCTCGAAAATTTTCGAAGTTCGATTCCGATGAATAAACAAGCATTTCCTTTACACTCATCTGAATTTAAAACTTTATATTTTTTTCCCGATTTATTTTTATTTTTCTGTCGTCCCCGTGGAATTTTATTTCCGTAAAAAATATTCTCAATTTTTTTTTTCATCTGAATTTATGAATATCGATATCAGTTTAATGTTTTTTTTTTACCATTGTCTTTTACTTCGCTGATGTTATTTCACAGCAATCGGTAGCAAACAACAAAAGCGACTTTTTTGGTATCCAGGCCTGGCCAGGAACAACGTTGATATTAAATTCGAGGAAATTGAAAAGGATATCAAAAACCACTCTGATTGCTTAGATTTATTGTCTCCTTAAGTATTCTTAGTGAGATCCACTCAATATTCGAGTGGTGACTCTTTATTAAGCTCTAAGCATAAATTTTCAATTTTCTTGAGCACCTACTTATTCGGCTCTCTATAATGCTAAGCAAGAAGTAGTAGTCGTCCTTTTGCCAGGATTCCAACTTTTCGAGATAAAGGCAATTCTCGATGTCCACTTGTTCATGTTATGGATAAAATGATCAATATTTTGTCGTGAAGAAGAAAGAACCAGCTAAGGTTTTGTGATTCTACGGATGTTCTTCAGATAGGGCAGAGAGTTTCTAGTTTACATAAAATAATATTAACATTATACTGGTATAATTTTCTAACATCGAAATTTTTTCTTTTCCAGGTAAAAACGAATCAGTTTCTGGAAACCAGCACAGTAAGCAAAATGAAAGCTCCTACCACTCAATTAACTCAAAAGGAAATTTCGCCTGAAATCTTGTAGAATATAATTGGAATTTATTGAATACCACCACCTGGAGAATTTTAATCAAATATCAATAAATTTATCTCAGTTTATTACTTTGAATTGATTACATTATTGGAGATTTGATGATGTATTCAATCATCACCCAGTTTGGTACGTTCGTCGTCATCCCCTAAATTCCATTCCATCAACTTTGAACCAATTTCGTAATCAATAACCACAATCTGAAGTGTAGCTTTCGAACGATATATTCATGAATGAGGGATACAAATGTGGATGTATCTTAGATGGATAGATTTAATATTACATACATGAGATGCTATAGAGGTAAATTTGCTCAAAGAGTTTGGGTTATAGAAAATTGGGTATTACGTTTTGATCAAAACGACAGACGCAGTCAATAGGGCGCTATAATGTTGAAGGTATGGCTAATTTCTGTAATATGACTTTGATTACTATGTGATTTTAGGGTTGTTCGTTTTTCTTTGGGTTGGTTTACCATTTTTGATGGTGTTATGAAGCGTTTATCGAACTTATATGTAGTCGAACGACATTTTTATAGTTTTTAAGATCACTATCTCAGCTTGTATTCTATTATAATTTATAATATGCAACAAAAATGCATTTCTAAGAGGAACTCTAGAAAGTCTTCAGTTCAAAGCTAAGATTGTCGTGGAGAATTTTAATTAAATATCAATAAATTTATCTCAGTTTATTACTTTGAATTGATTACATTAATGAAGATTTGATGATGTATTCACACTATCTTTAAAAACTATGCAGGCCTACTATGTCTACTGTAAGTTGATAAAGGGTTCGTGAGATATACGTTTTAACTGGGACTTTAACTGACAGATTTGCATACAAAACTTCCAGTTAAAGTTTCAGTTAGAGTTTAACTGAAGATCGTAATAATGGCCCTTAGTGTACCACTAGTCACTAGTACTTCAAATTATAAAACTCTATCATAAGCGGCTACTTAGATATGGAAATTGATAGATAAGAATATAGATAGATAGATAAAGAAAATAGATAAAGTTGTTAGCCCCAGCCCAATATGCCCAACCTAATAAGCCCCAACCCAATAAGTCCCATCCCAACGCGTTTCTAGCCCAGTTAGAAAGTGGAAAGTAAAAATTCAGATTATAATTCTCAAGAACCGCTTAGGATGGAATGCTTGAAAAACCATTGAAAATAAAAAGTCTGATAAGGGTAGCAAAGTGTTTCGTATCTTAGGAACGATTTATGCTAGAAATTCGAAATTTGGTACGTACTCGTATATGCAATTATACTCGAAAAGAAATTAGAAAAAAAAAATCTACCAACAGTCTGGGCTAAAGTTGCGCCCGTTATTTTTGGGTTGAAGTCCGGAACCCGTTTAGTTCTGAGACGCGGTGTAGGTTACTATGTGACTGAAAACCTAAAAAAAGTTCGAGAAGCGATTAGAATGGGGTCGCGCTAGAATACTTACCCCGCTTCCACATACAACATATGAATTACATAATTGGGTCATACTCCGGGACGAGGTCTAAGTTGTAGTATAATATCAGTTGTTACGTGATTAGGAGGTTTTTAATGATTTGGTTTTGGGCGATTATATAAAAAGTCTGTGGAAGTGAAAACCAATCCGATATCTCATCAATCCTAAGGAATATGACGAAAGCCATATGTCCTCTTAGAGTTGAATATCTAAAAATACTGAAATCAACTTTTTGACGATTATGTAGGAAGCCTTAGGAAGTAAAAATGAATTCGATACCTCATTAGAACTAAGAAATATGTAGAAATTTGTGAAAACATATGCAACCCACTTTGGGATTGAAATGAGTTTTTAGATATACTCGTATATAAAGAAAGCCCGAGGAAGTAAAAACCAATCCGATGTCTTATCACTCCTAAGAGATATGGCGAAATTCGTGAAAACGTGTTTAACCCGTTTACACCCTCTTAGGGATTGAAAAAATAAAAAACTTGAAAGAGAGTTTTAGGTGATTATTAAACAAGCCCGTGGAAGTAAAAAGTTATTCGCTATATAATCAGACCGGAGGGATACGGCTGAATTCGTGAAAATGTATACAACCCCTTTACACCACCTGGGGGTCGAATTTCAAAAAATCCTTAAAACGCTTTCTAGGTATTTATATGAAGAATCCGTAGAATAAAAATGAATTCAATATTTGGAAAGACCTAATAGATATGACGAAAATCGTGAAAATATATGCATTCCATTTTCACTGACAATTTTTTCTGCGCCCTTCCGAACGCCAATGGATATTTTAATTTTTTTTAATTTATATTACTTTTCTAGTTTTTTTTTTTTTGAGGATTGATTGAATTTATTTCAGTATCCATGAGCGTAGCGTAGTTAATTTACATAAACATACCGAGTTTCAACTTTCTAGCATAAGCCGTTCTATAATTAGGAAAAACACCCTCCACCCCCGTACCATACTACCCCTATACAAAATTATATTTTTCTAACTTGCTACTACTATAGTTCTATCTAAATTCCAAGTTTCAGCAATTGATGATTATAGGCTCTCGAGATATAAAAATCTAAACTTTTTCCTTTTCACCCTCCCTTAACCTAACCCTCCACACCCTCACCCAAAAATTGTTTTCTGCTAGGCGTCTATTAGGCCTTCCTCTGGCAAAAATTGTAAGCATCTACCTGGCACTGTTCTTGAGATATGAAACGTGATTCTTAAGAAAGATTCTTATCTCCTCCACTTCCATGCTCCACCGCCCCCTTAAAAAATTTCTCGGCTTTCGAGCGTTTTGGACACATTATTATTCCCGCCACTCCCAAACCCCTTCACCCATATCAGCAATTTGCAAATGGGTCCACTATCGAAGCTCTATATAAATTCCTAGTTTCAGCCTTCTAGCCTATGCGGTTACTGAGATCTAGAAACCAAAATTTTTCGTCTAAAATGCTTCCTCCACCTCCCCCTCACACCCTCAACCCTAGAAAAGTGGCCACTTAAAGGGGCCTACCCTGCCTATTTAGGAAAAAAATTTCAATTAAATAGCTCATAGGGTTTGGGAGTTATAAGCCCTGACGCGACAGACGGACCTTTTTTTGCTTTTTTTGTGTCTATTATTCATGAAACGTGATAAAAAATGTCTCAGGGTAGCAAATTTTTTTTTTTAAAATCGATAACAATATTTTATTATTAAATAATAAAGTAAAATACGATTTGCATTAGCGTACGGAGATAAGGCAAAAAGATTGTCCGTGAAAATGGGCTGTCTAAATTTTCACGAATTTCGTTATATCTTTTAGGCCTTTCGAGTTATGGAATTAATTTTACTTCTGAAGACTTTTTATGTAAGCGCTTGGGAATTTTATTTTTTTAAGATTTTTTTGTTATTCCTCTTAAAGCGGTGTAAAGTAGTTGTGTACATTTTCACGAATTCCAACATATTTCTTGGGTCGAATTTCCGTTTACTTCTATAGGCTTAATATAAAATCGCATAATAATTGCTATCAGGATGTTGCGACAAACTTTAAGGAGATGTAAAGTGATTGTATACGTTTTTATTTATTATTATTTTTTACGAATTCCGATATATCTCTTAGGTCTACTGAGATATCGAATTGTTTTTTACTTTAACGCACTTTCTACACTTTTTGGTATTTAACGCCTAAGAACATTTGTCTATACGCTGTCACCTATAGTTTTATATATATTGGGGAAAAAAAATTGTTTGCGGTCTGGGTGCTATTTCAATGTTTTGTTAGGTAGAAGTATGAAATGCGTTTAATGCAGAGATGCAGTACTGGTTACTATGCGACTGACAACTTAAGGACTCACATACCCCTGTACGCGCTGAAAACCGAGTAAATTTTAAAAATTATTATAAAGGTTATATGGTGAAAAAAAAATTTAATTGTTGAGTTCACATATCTTATTAACTATTCAACTATAAAAATTAAATTAAAATTTAAAATTAACATTGTTTTTTACGGGTATAAATGGACTACTTATGAAAACCATGGCGCTTCCTGGTCGGCATCATAGCTTCACCAAAAATAATTCAATTTCCAAAAATAAAAAAGAATCTTGTAAAATAATGTATGTAGTAGTTATAGTCTGACGGAGGAATTTTTTTTTTTTTTTCAAAAATTAATAAATTACATTATTTCAAACTTTAGTAATCAGTTTTTAAAAAAAAATTTGCGTTTAATAATTTATAAAAAAAATTTCAAGCAAAAAATTAAAAAAAATCTCTCGTCAGACTATAGAGAAAATAGTTATCAAAATTTAAAAAAAAAAAGTTTAAAAACATTGAAAATTGACTGAGTTATCGTGCCGACCATGTCTAAAAACATAGTTTCGAGAAAAGCGCGTTTAAAGTTTTTGGTAGGTACAACGTCTCCCATTCCAGCCTCGTACTGTACACCTTCTTCCTCTTGTATCTTCGTGTTTTTCACAGATGGTCCTATAAATGACCTTGTTTTCTATGAAACCCAGCTTTTGCGAAAAAATAAATGCTAAACGCTGCTGTTGAGAGTGGCGCGGCAATTAGCCAGGAAGCCGCTCCAAACTGATGTCTGGTCACATTTATTGCTATAACTTTGTAATGGAGTGGAATTTTATAAATTCTAATTTTTTTGAATTCTTAAAAGTATAAAAAAATAAAAATCTGTAAAAAAAATCAATTTTTTGAAAATTTCAGGGGTATATGAGCCCTTAATGAGTAACCAGATGGCTATTTGGTTCATTATTTTACTTTATTATTTTTTAATAATAAAGTATTTTAGGTTGTCAGTCGCATAAAGAGCTGCACCGCACAAGATTAAACGCGTAAACTTCTAGAGAAAATAAGTTGAGGCCAGACTTTTTGCAAATTTTTTTCTTGGATGTATAGTACATATATTCTTATGTAGGGGCAACCCTTGTACCTTTGGACAATTGTCATTTTTTCCCATAGAAACTGCTCTATCTTTAATTTGTTTTTATTTTGATTTTTTTTAGTGTCTAGGAAGATATTAGTTTTTCTAGAAGTTGTTAGTTACTATTTACTGGTACAAAATTTTTAGTTATATAATGTTTTAAGAATTGGAGCCTTCATCCACGCTGTGCAATGTACCTATGGACATAGGTAAATGTACCTGGGGACTTGCTTGTAATTGAAGATAGTTTGAATGAAACACATTTTTAACAGAAATTAACAAAATTATTTATTACAAAAAAAAAAGTAAAATTTTTTTTTAAAACAAATAATAACAGATTTAAAACTTATGGACAATATGTGTACCTATGGACAGTCAAAAAGTACAAGTAAAATGTTGTCCACAGGTACAATTTACGACACTCTGAAGAAAACCCTTCATTGCATTTTATCTATTTAACAAAAAGGTCTCCCTATACTCGTACAGTTATAATGTAAATAATATTTAATAAATTTCACACAGCATAAAGATTAGTAACGAAATCGAGTTTTAAAATTTAAAATTCATTGAGTAAAAGAACTCAAAAATTTACTTTTACCGATAATTTTTTTTATCAGCCTAGAATAATGGAACTGTTGAATAATGCGAAATGATACTTAGTTAGGGTTACAACATATGAAAAAATCTGCCAACAGTCTGGGCGCAACTTTATTATTTTTTCGGTAGAAGTTCGGAACGAGTTTAATTCTGAGATGCGGTGTAGGTTACTATGTGACTGAAAACAAAAAAAAAATTCGGAAAGCGGTTAAAATGGGGTCGCGCTAGAATACTTACGCCGCTGCCTCATATAACATATTAATTACATAATTGGTTCATACACCGGGACGAGATCTAGTCCCAGTATAATATCAGTTGTTACGCCATTAGAAGGTTTTTCGTGACTTGGTTTCGGGCCATTACATGAAATCGGAAATGCGTTTGAAGACGATTATATAAAAAGTCTGTGGGAGTGCAAACCAATCTAATATCTCATCAATCCTGAGAAATATGTCGAAAGCCTTACGTCCTATTGGAGTTGAATAACAAACATCCCGAAATCAACTTTTTGACGATTATGTAGGAAGCCTTTGGAAGTAAAAATGAATTCGATATCTCATTAGAACTAGAAAAATGTAAGAATTTGTGAAAACATATACAACCCCCTTGCACCCACTTTGAGGTTGAATATCCAAAAATCCTGAAATGAGTTTTTAGATATATATAAAAAAAGCCCGAGGAAGTGAAAACCAATCCGATGTCTTATCACTCCTAAGAGATATGACGGAATTCGTGAAAAAGAGTTCAACCCGTTTTTACCCTCTTAGGGGTTGAAAAAGGAAAAACCTTGAAAAAAAGTTTTAGGTGATTATTAAATAAGCCCGTGGAAGTAAAAAGTTATGCGATATCTAATCAGACCTGAGGGATACGGCTGAATTCGTGAAAATGTATAATCCCCTTTACACCACCTTGGGGGTCTAATTTTAAAAAATCCTGAAAATACTTTCTAGGTATTTATATGAAGAACCCGTAGAAAAAAAATTAATTCAATATTTGGAAAGACCTAATAGGTATGACGAAAATTGTGAAAATATATGCTTTCCACTTTCACTGATAATTTTTTTTGCCCCACTTCCGAACGCCAATAGATATTTGAATTTTTTTTAATCAAAATTACTTTTCTAGTTGATTTACATATACATACCGAATTTCAACTTTCTAGCATAAGCCGTTCTATAGTTAAGAAAAACACCCCCCACTCCTGTACCATACTACCCCTATAAAAAATTATATTTTTCCAACATGCTACTACTATAGTTCTATCTAAATACTAAGTTTCAGCTTTATATTGTTATAGGTTCTCGAGATATAAAAATCGGAACTTTTTCCTTTTCACCCTCCCCCAGCCCCACCCTCTCCACCCTCACCTTCAAAATTTTTTTTTCTGCCGGGGGTCTATTAGGCCTACTTCTGGTAAAAATTTTAAGCATCTATCTTACATTGTGCTTGAGATATAAGACGTGATTTTTTTAAAAATTGCTTACCCCTTCCACTTCCATGCTCCACCGCCCCCTTAAAAAATTTTACTTTCAGCAAACTTTATTTGTCAACATTTATACAGAAACCAAATTTTATTTCTCTAGTGCAATTGGTTCGTGAGATATCGTAATCTAAAGTTTTTCAACCCCCACCCCCGTACGTCACTGCCCCCTGTCAAAAATTTGTTTCGAATCTATTCTCCTAGTATACCCACAGATGTTCATTAAGTTTTAATTTCGAGACATTAACCGATTAGGAGATCTGGATTTTAGAATGTCTCGATCTCGGCTTTCGAGCGTTTCGGACGCATTATTATTCCCCCCACTCCCACACCCCTTTACCCATATTATCATTTTTTTTGCAAATGGGTCCACTATCGATGTTCTATATAAATTCCAAGTTTCAGCCTCCTAGCCTATGCGGTTGCTGAGATCTAGAAACCAAAATTTTTCGTCTAAAACGCTTCCCCCACCTCCCCCCTCATACTCCGACCACCCAAAAAGTGGTCACTTCAAGGAACCTACCCAGTCTATTAATAAAAAAAATTTCAATTTAATAGCTCATAGGGTTTAGGAGTTATAAGCCTTCAAACGTTTTGCGTACGGCGGACGGCGGACGGCGGACGGCGCACAGACGGACTGAACATTTTTTTTGCTTTTTTGGTGCTTATTAGTCATAAAACGCATAAAAAAAAAATTTCAGGGTAGCAAATTTTTTTTTTTTAAAAATCGATAACAATACTTTATTATTAAAATAATAAAGTAAAAGATCCCTAAATACGTTTTCTTAATTTCTGTATGTAAGTACTTGAATTTGGGCAATACTTAAGCTGTCCACAGGTACAACCGTCCATAGGTACACGAGTTGCCCCTACCTATAAAGTTTCAGGTTCTGAGTCAATTCAAAAAAATAAAATTCTGAAATTTTTTGACTTACACTCTTTTCCCTTCTATACATTGCACTCCGCCTCACTCGCAAAAACAAAATCATCTCCAATAGGGGCCATTTACTCGCGCGTTGTCCACCTTTACTCGAGTGATGTATTTTCATTTTCTACTATGTTTGCATGAACACTGCAATCTCGGACGTTATTCTGTAATACTTAGTTTAAGCTGTCTAATTGATCAAGAGATTGGGAAGCGTGGTATGTGGTGGTAGTTTGTGCATTGCTTGCATCGTTTTCAAGAAAGTGGGTCTCAAATGCCATTCCCGTAAACATTTTGGATGTTAGGATTTAGTTTCGCATGAGTTTTCTTAAGTGTTATACTGCTATGATGGGAAACGATGAAAAATTGCATCGGATTTGCGCCACCTGTATTTTTTTAAACACTTGAAATTTCTCACAATTCACTTTCATGAATGCAAGTACTTCTCAAAATCGAAGTGAACCTGCGTGCTTACCTATCCCAAATAATAAATTACATAATTTTATCGGATATTAAGCCAATCCTCTACCATATTCCATAAATTTTCTGAGTCTGGTTCGAGTGCCGAACCCGGGAAAAAAAACCCAGTTATACACTTAAAACTTGCTGCATTAGATTTTTACCATAAAGCTAAGTTCACATTATTCCAGCGTCCATTAATCACCGAACACTAGAACGGATACGAACAAAACGAAAAACTTTTCTTTTCTTTTTATTTTAGCCATTATATTACAAGTTTCTGTTCGAATCTGCTATAGGCAAGCCAGCTACCATTTTCCTTCTGAACTTTTTCATCGAACTGCAATGAAAGAAATCAAATTTTTCAAGTTCTTAATAACCTCCCACGGCGTTTAATCGATAAGTCAATTTATTGCTCTACGGCTTTGAAAGCAACGGCCGCATAAAGGTGGAGCGGTATGTGAGATATATGGGTGGGTATTATAGGA
The DNA here is from genome assembly GCA_951812415.1 of Beris morrisii. NCBI lineage: Eukaryota > Metazoa > Arthropoda > Insecta > Diptera > Stratiomyidae > Beris > Beris morrisii. The sequence goes on from OX638311.1 coordinate 27,936,655, forward strand.
GGAAGAAAGCAAAAAAAAAAATGTAAATTCTCAGCATATCCATAAATGAAGACATATTGTTCCTGGAGTTAAGGATCTCCCCATTCACCAGGCACACAAACATACCAGGACTCAGTTGATCCACTTTCGAATTCCATGCAGCCTCTTCAGCCACCCCGACACAGCATTTTACACCAACGCCCATCAAGGCATATGTTAGGGCAAAAGAAATTCTGAAGAAGTACAAAAAAAATCCGAAGAGCTATAAGGACGACGAGAAACGATAAAAGAGGTCTGCATGGAAATAAGAAGCTGCCAGGACGAGGGGTGGTCGGCGAATGACAGTGGGATGGCTTCCAGGGGGTGAATTCAACACCGGAAAGGCTCAATGTATACAATAGTGCGCTCACAACTCTCACATTTTTCTATGATTTTTTTTCCCCGGGAAATTTCTTTTTATTTCCATCGCTTTTCTTTCTTTCTTTTTGCTCAAACTCAAACTATCCTCGCAAGGATCTGCCATCACGACCTCCACCTTCCGTATTTCTATCCATCGGAAGGTATGATGGCATCATACTGAGCTACGGAATTTTCCTTTTTACGACAAGGTAAAAAGAAAATTTCTTTTTATGAAATATGATATTTCTTGTTTCCCGATATCCTAGTACGCGAGCGTGAAGGATAACGCCATAATAATACACACGCTATATTTTCTTCTGAACATTTTCCGTGCCGACACAAAGCGGCTAAATTAATTTCAATTTCGAATAAAAGATTTACACAACGCCACATCCCTTCTCTTGACGGGATGATCCTGAAAAGGACGAAAAAAAAGCCACCCTACTAAATATGATGACCATGTCCACGAACGTGACAGATTTGATAAAATTCTCCAAAGAATATACATGGGAAACGAGGACACGGCCATAAGAACTTGAAAATTTTGTTGAGCTATCATGTCGATATGTACAATGTCCTGTCCGGCCTTTTGTGGTGGAATGAGAACGCCCGATGTCCACCTTCCAGGATGCTTATTTAGCTGGCGATGACTTTCAAACAGGGATGCCAGAATGGAATAAGGGATGGGTGGGGGGAGGGGATGGAAAATGAAATTTTTCAAAGAACCAACTGTGTGGCCTAAACAACACTCGCAGCCTTGTCGAGTTTTCTTGGCAACCTTTCTTTGGGCTATTCCGTAAACTTTTCTTTTTCCCCCCGAGTCTGTTACGAGCGGTGTCGATTCGGATATCGTGCAGAATTTTCCACAAAAGAAAGAAAAAACGCAACCCATATTTTCGTCCTTCGCAAGAAAACCGCCCCCGCTCCTCACAGAGAAAAAAACACATAGAAAATAACTACAAAATAGAAAATTCCAAACACACATGTGCCATACATGGGAACATTGTGAATATTTGAAGACGTGACATTTCATCTAGAAATTATAAAAGTGACCATCATTTACGGAGTCGAGGAGAAGCGTGTGTGGTCCGGCTTTTTATGTTCGGTGTGGTCCATATCGATATGGGATATGTGACCTTTTCCGGTTTTATGATTTCAATGCCTATCCGACGATCTGACCCCCCCCCCCTCTGGCAACGGATTGAGTACGATAAAAACGCACGAGACATGATATTTGATTAAAATTTTATTTTTAAGGTTTCGGAAGATTTTTTTTTTTCAACCCCTACGGTTTTTTTTTGCCGGGTGAAAGATGAGTCTGCAATATAAAAATTGGATGTGAAGGGCGGCTCCTGCAATTTTAAAGTTTGAAGACCATTTGCAAATTTTGTAATTGCGATTAACTGAAAGGGTTTTTTCATTTGATTTAAATTTGCCATTCATGCATTTGTTTGTTTATATCTAAAGAAAACATATTGCAGTCTAAGCCAATCGTATGATACTCTACATAAAATACTGAACTCCGATTTATATTGTAGTTGGGAATAAAGTAGAATAAGGAGTGCACATGTAGTTTGTCCTTTATTGTGGACAATTATTTGGGTGCTACTCGAAAGTAAAAGACAATGTTCAATTTAATATCTGGGTTTTGGTAAGTTACCGAAAGTAAAATTTCCTTTTTTCAAAAACTTTCACATAGGTAGTAAAGGAAGGACTCACTTGATTTCCAGAATATTTCATTTTTACAAGTAAAAGTACACATTTCAATCGCTTTTACGCGATTATTCATATACTTTTCAAAATTACGCAACATTTCATGTAAAATTAACTATATTTACCATGAATTAATTGAAAATTACATTCACATTGACTATTACATCCCAATGTAAATTTATTTGAAAAGGTGTGGCGTATTTGCCTACTATCCAAAAGATGTAAAATTCAATGGATTCTACTTTATTATTTTAATAATAAAGTATTGTTATCGATTTTTAAATTTGCTACCCTGAACATTTTTTTTTACACGTTCCATGACTAATAAACACCAAAAAAGCAAAAAAAAAATGTCAGTCCTTCTGTCCGCCGTCCGCCAAAATCGTTTGAGAACTTATAGCTCCTAAACCCTATGAACTATTAATTTGAATTTTTTTTTCTGAATTGAATGGGTAGGCTTCTTGAAGTGACCAATTTTTGAATTGTCGGGGTGTGTGGGGGGAGGTGGGGGAAGCGTTTTAAACGATAAATTTTGGTTTCTAGATCTCAGCAACCGCTTGCGTTAGGAGTCTGAAACTAGGAATTTATATAGAGCTTCGATAGTGGAGTCATTTGCGAAAAAAATGCCAATATGGCCAAAGGGGCGTGGGCATGGGGGAAATAATAATGCGTCCAAAGCGCTCGAAAGCCGAGATCGAGAGATTCTAAAATCTATATCTTCTAAACGGTTAATGTCACGAAATTAAAACTTAATGAACATCTGTAGGTATACTAGGAGAATAGAACGGAAACAAATTTTTGAATGGGGGCAGTAGCGTGCGGAGGTGGGAGTAAAACACTTTAGATTACGATATCTCACGAACCAATTGCACTAGAGAAATAAAATTCGGTTTCTGTATAAAGGTTGATAAATAAAGTTTGATGGAAGTAAAATTTTTTAAGGGGGAGGTGGAACATGGAAGTGGAGGGGATAAGAATTTTTCTAAAAAATCACGTCTTACTCGTATATCTCAAGAACAGTGTAAGATAGATACTTAAAATTTTTACCAGAAGTAATTTTTTGGGGTGAGGGTGTAGAGGGTGAGGGTGGGGGAGGGTGAAAAGGTAAAAGTTCCGATGTTTGTATCTCGAGAACCTATAATGATATAAAGCTGAATCTTGGTATTTAGATAGAACTATAGTAGTAGCATGTTGGAAAATTATAATTTTTTATAGGGGTTGTATGGTACGGGGGTAGGGGGTGTTTGTCCTAACTATAGAACGGCTTATACTAGAAAGTTGAAACTCGGTATGTATATGTAAATCAACTAGAAAAGTAATACTGATTAAAAAAAATTAAAATATCCATTGGCGTTCGGAAGGGGCGCAGAATAAATTATCAGTGAAAATGGAGTGAATATATTTTTACAATTTTCATTATATCTATTAGGTCTTTTCAAATATTCAATTAATTTTTATTCTACGGATTCTTCATATAAATACCTAGAAAGTGTTTTAAGGATTTTTTGAAATTCGACCCCCAAGGTGGTATAATGGTGTTGTATACATTTTCACGAATCCTGCCGTATCCCTCAGGTCTGATGACTCTCACTTCCACGGGCTTATTTATTAATCACCTAAAATTCGTTTTCAAGTTATTCCCCTTTTCAACCCCTAAGAGGGTATAAACGGGTTGAACTCGTTTTCACGAATTCTGTCATATCTCTTAGGAGTGATAAGACATCGGATTGGTTTTTACTTCTTCGGTCTTTCTTTATATATTACTATATATATCTAAAAACTCATTTCAGGATTTTTGGATATTCAACCCCAAAGTGGGTGCTAGGGGGTCGCATATGTTTTCACAAATTCCTTCATATTTCTTAGTTCTGATGAGATATCGAATTCATTTTTACTTTCTAAGGCTTCCTACATAATCGTCAAAAAGTGGATTTAAGCATTTTTAGATATTCAACTTCAAGAAGACGCTGAAGATGCTTTCGACATATTTCTTAGGATTGATGAGATATTATTCGCTCTCACAGAACTATCTGAGTATTGATTAAATGTTGGTTGTTTTCCGGCGTCAGTAGGGTTTCTGGTTTGAAACCCCAACACGAAATCCCCGACTGTTGATTAATCGCTGTCCTTGAGGACATGACAGTTGGAAAACCTTCACTGGATACGCCAGTTTTATAAGATTGTGTTGGACTAGGTCCGAAGAAGCTGTTTCATCATCGGATTACTAAAGACATTCCTTGGACAGACAAAACTAAATATCTTGGGGTCACTCTCGATAAGACACTGACCTTTGAAAAACACACTGCTTTAATTAGAGACAAGATCAATGTAACGATAAGAGTTCTATATCCCCTAATAAATCGCCGATCTGTGTTAAGCACTGAAAATAAAATTATTATTTACAAGGTAATCTTTCAAAGTATATTTCTGTATGCTGCCCCAGTTTGGCATGATGTCTTAAATTGCCATATCAAAAAATTGCAAATTGCCCAAAATAAAGTCCTCTGCTAAACCCATCCTGGCATTTCTTCACGCGGAAACTTCATGAAATTGCAAATGTTTCAAAATTAAAGGACAAGATCGACATCATACATCAAAAATTTGTTGAACGAAGTTCGATATCGGAAAACCCACTAATCTCAAGATTATATAGCTAATTTGATCATATTTAAGTCCTAGGTTAGTTCTAGTTTTAAGCATAGTCTTAAGTTGTACATATAAGGTTTTTCACTTTGCTGCATTTCCTTAATCTTATATACTAATCACACTAACTCCCACGTCTTACGACAAATACATAAAACATTAGTTGAAATGGGTACAGATACTCAATGCTCTAAAGTAACTTTATTATAACTTACACTGAAATTTATACAGATTAGGCAAAATAAAGAGAATTTGAATTTGATGAGATATTATAGATTGGTTTTCAATTCCACTGACATTTTATATAATCGCCTCCTAATCACGTAACAACTAGACAGCGTCCCAGAGTATGACACAATTATGTAATTCATATGTTATATGTGACAGCGGCGTAAGTATTCTGGACTCCTTTCTAATCGCTTCCCGAACTTTTTTTAGGTTTTCCGTCACATAGTAACCTGCATCGCATCACAGAATTAAACGCGTTCCGAACTTCTACCCAAAAAATAATAAAGTTGCGCCCAGACTGTTGGCAGATTTTTTTACTGTGTGTAACCATTTAGATATTAATGTGTACAAAATTTTAAATTTCTAGCCTGAAGCGTTCAAAAGTTATCGGACATTATTCTTAAATACTTCTCTTAAAGCCTTTTTGTATGGGAGATGCCCGAAGGAGTAGTAGAATTTAGCTTTTCCTTTCAAAACTAATTTGCACAAAATTTGAACTTCGCGGCTAAACGATTTCTTGAGTTAAAGTGCCGCCCAGGGTCTTTAATATCGAAAAATACTTAAATCTGTTTTTTTCCTTGATTATATTAACAGCTTTTGGAAGTGTAAGCGAATTCGATATCTCTTTAGACCTAAGAAATGCGTCGGAATTCGTGAAAATATAAACAACAACTTTACACCCCTAAGGGGTTGGATGTCGAAAAATTTGGAAGAACATTTTTAGGCGCTTATATGAAGAGCCCGCAGAAGTAAAATTGTTTTAATAACTCGACATGTCTAAAAAAATTTTAAGAAATTCCGGAAAATGTGGAAAACAACATTTTCACGGACATTTTTTTAACTCCACCCCTGCGCGCAAATGAAAATTTGAACTCTTTTTTCTCTTCAGTTACTTAAGTAACACATCTACATATACGTACTAAGTTTCTACTTTCTAGCATAAGCCGTTTCTGACGTATGAAAAAACACCACCCGCCTCCGTACCGAACCGAACGTACTATCGAATTTTAAGAAATTAAAATCGGAAATTTTTCTTTTCCACCCCCTCCCACTATCACTATTAAATTTTTTGTTCTCTGCTATAGGTTCACTAGGCCTAACTCCTGTAAAACTTTCAAGATCATATCTGATACGGTTCTTGAGATATAAAAAATAAATTTTTTGAAAAATGGCTATACCCCTACTTTCATGCTTCACCTCTCCCCTCAAAAACTTTACATTAAGTAGACTCCACTTGTAATTCTACATACATAAACCAAATTTCTTTGGCGCTGAGTTGACTTGCAGTGCAATATTCGATGTTCGAGAATATAATGTTGCAGATTCGATATGCGGATACCTTATACCGTAAACATGATAGTTCGCAGAAATAGTTTCCATTCGAGTTTATTTCGGTATCGTACCGTCCAGCAACCTGAGCGGTCTCAATGTTTATTAACCCTTTAGTATCTACTATCTCCATGTAGCTGAAATTCGGAAACAAATTTCACTCGGTCCTTTACGTACCTATGGGCTTATTCGCCAATGTCCTAGTAGCACAATTTTCTATTCAATGTATTGTTCAAATAATTCATTACACCTCGTCTGCATTAATTTTAACGTCAAATCGTTACAAGAATCCCAGAGGGCTTCTGGTAATTTGCAAAATTATAGGCAATATCTCTGTCGTTATAGGCGTTTTCTGATCAGTAATTGATTGTCTCTACTTGAAATAGCTATTTTGAACTATTACTACCAATAGCCGACAATAGTTTGGATCGATGCTTCTAGTTCAATCATTCCTCCCTGGGGGAAAGAAACGTAACCTATGTTATGGTTGTGTGTACTGGGATAGTAAAATTCGACATTTCAAACAGTTTAACGTTATCCTGTGCAGTTTCGAATGTCTAATTCTCATGTAAATGGGACAGAACAACTAGTTTGACATATTTCTAAGTACCATCAGCATTCAGCCAAATTGCTATTGTTCTGGATATTATAAAATTATATGGAGCTACTGCGTCTGAAAAAGACGACCTTTTTATATTTAATTGGGCAAATAACACAATTTTAAACAGGATTCTTTGTCTCGAAGGAGGTTTCTGTTTCATTGTTTCACTGATCCCATTCTTGCTAATCCTTAAGCTTTACTGCAACCTTTTCCACACACCCCTGCCTTCATAGTGCGGACTTGATAAAAACTAAAAAAAGGAACGTTGAAGGAGAGAATACAAAAATTATGCCATTCTAATTAACTGAGCACTTAGTTAACAATAGACTTTCTTATTTCCAGCAAGATATCCCTGAAGCGCTCATTAACCCCGCTATCTGACAATCCGAATAAACCAACTTCACTTTCGAGTATACAACGGAGTCTAGAATAGCTTACTGCTTTGTTCTTTAATTGCTTCGGGAGCAAAGTATGTACATATTGGATAAACTGGCCAACTTTGCTTCCGTACTATACGCTGAAATCAGTGACGAGTACATAGCCACGTCTATGGAAATGCGACAGAGCCTTGGTCCGTAAAACGCTTAAGAAATTTACACAAAATTGCAGAACACGAAAAAGCAGTTCAAAACTGACGTAAAATACTTACCTGTCTGACGAAGCACACAAAACGCTCAAAGAAATGCAGTACAGCAATTTAAAGTCCGACCTTAAATTACCTTCACCTTTTCCTGTCTCATCTTTTCCGTTGTATAGCGTTCTACTCCCTCCGAATCACCTCTATCAGCAATTATGTAAATGCAGAACAACCATTTATGGAATTAAATCGAAGAATAAAATGTATGCAAATTTCTTTTACTCCTTTCACGCTTTAGATTTAAATCTCGGTTAGGGTTCTTGAAAGGACCGGTACATCAGTCTACAAGACTGTTTTCAGGTGATAGTTCGGCGAAACTTAGGTTTTCAAGAACAACTAGATTTGAGTAACTTTTCCAAAATTTCATGATCAGCTGAAATTAATGAGTAGGTAGTTCCGACAAAAGGAAGTTGGTTTGAAAGTTATCCATAAGAGGCTTTGAAAAAGAAAAATTGTTGAACAAAACATTGTTGGATATACTGTTTTTCAAACATCAAAATATGATTCATTTTGCCTAATATTCTCGAGCATGGATTGTTGAAGAACTTGCTTGTTTCGTGTTGCATCATAAAAGTTATATTTATACTAACTGGTGCCCTACTCTATTTTTAAGTGTTGTTGTGCAACTAGCTGCAGCCGTACCCACGTACATATTAACCGAGATTTTATTCACCGTTGCACTGGTTGATGTCATCAACTTTAAGACTGATGACATCTCGATGACCGAAGCAGTTAACTGCTACGTTTCGGCAATAGAAGATGTGCATTGGTGAATTGGAAGAGAAACCGAATAAAGCTGTGAAATATTTATGAAATGTGCCTGAGTATCCAACAATTCGATATAAAACAACATAGCGTTTATTTTGTTATTAATTCTTGTTGCATTCAAATAGGCGAAGTCAACAATTTCCATCTTTGATTTCCAGATTAAAAGAAATTTTCTTTCAAACAGAAAGGTATTGTGATCGACCTGAAATTTTAAAAAAAAAATTTGCTACTCAAAAATTTTGTATTTTCATGTTTTCAGACTTGTAAAACACAAAAAAAAAAGATTGCCAACAGTCTGGGCGCAACTTTATTATTTTTTGGGTAGAAGTCCGAAACGCGTTTAAGCGATGTAGGTTACTATGCAACTGACAACCTAAAAAATAACGTTCCAAATAGCCTCCTGGTTATTCCTATTTTTATTCCTAAAGACAACCACAAAGTTTCAACGTTCTGACATCAATCGTTCAGGAGATATGGATTTTAGAATGTTTCAATCCCGGCTTTCAAGCGCTTCGGACTCATTGTTTTTCCCCCACTCCCACACCCCTCCATCTCTATCGACCATTTTTTTTTTCAAATTGGTCCACTATTATAGTTTTACATAAGTTCCAAGTTTCAGCCTCCTAGCATAAGCGGATCCTGAGATCTAGAAACCAAAATTTTCCGTCTAAAACGCTCCCCTCTCCTCTTCCCTCACACCCCCACCCCTCCAAACGATACTACGGTTCACCCAATCTACCCACCATAAAAATTTGAACTTAATATTTCAACTGGTTTGGGAGCTACGCGCCTTTAAAAGATTTTCCGTACGGCGGACGGCGTAAAGACGGACATTTTTTTTTGGGGGTTTTATTAGTCCTAAAACGTGAAAATACAAAATTTCGGGGCAGGCAATTTTTTTGAAATTCTGGTCGATCGTAATACTTTATTTTTAAAAAATAATAAAGTAAAAATGTCCGTCTGTCCGCCGTAGGTAAAAGCATTTAAAGGCGCGTAGCTCAGAAATCTGTTGAGATGTTTTGTTAAAATTTTTTTGGCAGATAGATTGGGTGAAACCCTTCGAGTGATACGTTACTGAACAAAATTTTGAAGGAGGAGGTATAGTGTGGTGGTGAAAAGGTTTATATTACAATATGTTACAAAGCAATAGTACCAGAAAGATAAAATTTGGTTTGTGTACCATACATATATAGAATTACAAAAGGAGTTTTTTTAATGTAAAATTTATGCGAACGGAGGTAGAGAACGGAAGTGGCAGGGCAGCAATTTAAAAAAATAAAAATATAAATAAAAATATATGTATCAAGAACCGTACCAGATGTGGTGTTAAAAATTGTACAGGAGTTAGGCCTAGTAGACCTCTAGCAGAGAAAAAAAGAATTGGTGGGCGCAGGTTGAGGGGCGTGTACCATATTCTGATGTATACTATAGAGGCGTCCGAGAAAAATTAAATTTTTGATGTTGTTTTTTTCAGCTCAGAACGGCCCATGTTAGGAAGTTGAAACCTACAATAATACGTATATATCAAAACGTTTAGATATTCATTGGTCTATGGAGGTGGGGCAAAAAATTGCCGGTGTTTCCACATTTTGACGAATAATAGAAATAATAGTTATAAAATTAAATTTACTTCCGTAGATTCATTTTTCAAAATTGCTACATTTACATTTTACATTTTCACGTATTCTAATATATATTTAGATCTAATGAGATATAGAATTCGCTTTCGCTTCTAAAGGCTTAAAAAATAATCACGAAAAAATCCATTTAAGCATTTTTTGATATTCAACCCCCTATGGGGTTGGGCGGTGGGGGTGTAAGGTACTATTCAAGTTTTTACAAATTGCGACAAATCTTTGATATCGAATTTTACTTCAATGAGCTCACGATTTTGCGATATTCAATCCATTAGATAGTTTAAAATGATTTTGTGTTTTTACGAATTCCGACATATCACTTAGGTCTGATTGTTTTTGACTTTAAAAGATTTTCGCTATAATCGCCCAAAAATCGGTTTCAAAATTTTTTGAATTTAACGTGTAAGTGGATGTTGATATTTTATCATCTATATTTTTTCGAAATTAAAAACAAAAACTTAAATAATATGCCAACTGTCTGGGTGCAACTCTATTGTTTCTTTGGGTAGAAGTCTGGAAAGCGTTTAATGCTGCAATACGGAGTAGTTTACTATGCAACTGACAACCTAAAGAATAACCAGAAAGCTATTTGCAACGAATTTTTTGTTATCAGTCGCATATAGTAACCTACACCGCAGCTCAGCATAAGACATGTTCCGGATTTCTACCCAAAACTTATAAAGTTGCGCCCAGAATGTTGGCAGATTTTTTTTATAGAAGCAAACATTTTATATTCGATTTTTAATCGCCCTTATCTAGTTTTCATATTATTTTATTATGCATTTTTATGTGTTTATAATTTATAAAACTGAAGTTTATGAACGAAAGTGGTAGTGGTATAATGAGGGTAGCAAATTTTTTAGAAATTTCAAATCGATCACAATATGTTATTATTAAAAATGAGATTGTAAAAATGCAGGACACGTCTTCATTTTTACCGGCTAGTTACACCGCTTAGTTTAATCACAACAGAACAAATGGAGATCTCACCATTATTTCAGACAAATATTCGTAAAGCTATTATTGGGCCACGCTGTCAAAATCGTCAAATTTTTGTTTGTCACATTATTTAATTTGCTCCGCACAGAGTCTATTTTGACGGAAAAAATTTGATAGGACTTATCGTCAAATATTTGACAGTATGACGTACAGTGTAATACAACTACACCTTATTAACCAGCACACTAGCATTATCATTGATGAGCTAAAGTCAAATGTTTTTTATCCGAGAGTGGCACTAGTTCAAACTATGAAATTGCTTGAAAATTGCTTTATGAAATTGCCCAAAAAGAAACTAACAATTTCTGAATCTAAAGACAATAACAAAGTAGAAATTAACGAAATATTCCTTGAACGATTCACTTGACGACTTTTGTAGTCTAGTTTTCATTTCCCATCAAACAAACAATTCTTATTGTTATTATTTGGTTTTGTTCACACACCGAACGTAACGAAAACTGGCAAATCCTTTATTGCAATATCAAAACTAAAAACAAGATGTTTCGTGATAGCGATGGGTATGGAAGTCTTAGTCCAAAGTACAGGGAAAATAGCAAGACAATACAAATCCCATTAAACAATCCAAACATGGGAAAGCTTAACAATGAAAATACCGGAAAATTACGTTCATCTGGAAACAACACAGCCATCTACACTCTTGTATAGATGTAGTTGTCCTTTTTGTTCGTTTGTGTGTACATCTTCGTTATGTTTCCACTTTATATCACTCTATAGTTGTAGTTGGAGATATGCATGGAGCCCCGGACATATATGCGAATTTTATTTAATAATTCAGCAGCTTAACTGTGAAATCCTTTTTGTCTGGGCTGCATCATCCCGATGCCAGGACTAAAACAGCAACCAAGTCGTGTGCGATAAGAAACTTTCAGCCACACATGTATACGTATAAAGTTCAAGCTACTTAAACTATATACGAATATGCTCGGATCCATAGAAACAACAAAACACCTCCAGGTTTGAAAATAATCGTCCTGTGTATCTACATCTATCTTCATATGTAGGTGGCTACCACATATGATCCGGGATCTGAACACCATTCCTTTATACAGAAATAGTAACACGCGGCTCCTTGTTTCAATTGAAGCTTAAATCGAACAAAGATTTCCGACTCTCTTCGAAATAACTTCCAACAAAATTATCGTCCTGTCGTCGTATCCAATTTCATAGGATGAATTAAAATTGCCCAGGATATGTGAGGCCGCAGGCTGATGTGAGCTTAGCATGTGAAAATTAATTCCCCGATGATCCGACGAATATTTGAATTTCCAGCATTTTTCCGGTAGTAATTGAAGCTTCCTTGCGTTATCCTTGGCGGAATTTTTTTTTTCTGAACCTTTTCTACATAACCGCTTTTCGTGCTACACACCCATATTGAACGGATAGATCAAGTTATTGGGGGTGTTCTTTTTACGGAGCTCGGTATCTACTGCCTTTGGACAGAGTAATCAGCACATAGAAGTCTAGTGAGCTGTAGCTAAATTTCAATGAGTCCTGGATGATAGTCTTGTGGATGAGTTTGCAGGATCGCATTGGGAGAAGGACGATTTTAATTTCGTACTTTTTAATGAGTTGATGGTATTGAACCTTTTCATTTCGATCTTAATTTGTTCGATAGGTCAGTATGAGATCGTTCGAAATGCAGACGAGCATACGCGTAAAGGGGTGTCCATTAACGAGCACAAAAGTTACCAGATTGTCGGTGCACATCCTTTTTGGTTTCAAGTCTTTGAAGAGCTCATGGTCGTTCGTTCAGTTCGTCCTTCAGTTGCAATATTTGGTGATATGGTCCTTTGGTTGCTTGCTGCCGTCCAACTTTTGTATGGTATACGGCCAAGTGTCCCTCGGGCGATGAATGATTGCCACTATTGCTGGATAAAATAATTTCGAATAGTCGTCCTTTGGAACGTAGTGAGCAGCTCAGTGGCTTCAATCTGAAAGGGACCACAAAGTTGAAAGTAAATTGATGGACTCTAATCAATTTGTTTTGTTGAAATATTGCAAAATTGCGTTCGTTTCAAACTACGTTCGGGACTATTTGGTCAACCCACATCCTATCATCAATTATTTTGGTAGTAATAGCAAACATGCGCTTGGCAAGTTCTCTACGGTCAAAATTTTAATAGAGTGAATTGTAATTTTATGACGAATTTCGACAACTGCAATCATGCAAATATTAAATTATTGTACAAGTTTCTGACGGAATTTCAAGAATGTTTTAGTATCTACTCAAAGCTTTTGTTTCATATTAGATTTGGAGTATTGGGTACAGTTTGCTAATTCTGGTTTTCCTAAGTAAAATATTGAAATTTGATGAAAATGTAATATTTGGGCATATTTCGCTAAATTGATATATGTCCTTGGTTCCTGGACCTCGTGTATGAGCCTGAAACACTCTAGTAGATTCTAGTAGTAGGCTAGATTTTGAATTCTTATGTTATGCTTTAGATTATATGATTGCACTGCACTTGCAACTAGACTACGGATTTTATTTAGTTGACTTCACTGTTTATTCGATTTATTAAAGGAAACCAGATTTCATATATAGTTGGTCCTCAACGTCACCGTGACTCATCTCCACTTGGCTTCGCTCGTCGTCTTTGCTTCTGCTTGGCTTGTTCCGCTCTGCTTGGCTTTACGTTACTCTGCTTGGCTCATTGATACTCTGTTCTGCTTGGTACGCTCTGCTTGACTCGTCGTCACTCTGCTTGGTTCAACGTTACTTTGCTTGTCTTCACTCTGCCCTGCTTGGCCTGTCTCTGCTTGGCTCGTCTCAGCCTGGCTCGTCTCTGCTTGGCTCGTCTCTACTTGACTCGTCTCTGCTTAGCTCGTCGCTGATTGACTCGTCTCTGCTTGACTCGTCTCTGCTTGGCTTGTCTCTGCTTGGCTGGTCTCTGCTTGACTCGTTTTTATTTTGCTCGTCTTTGCTTGTCTCGTCTCTGCTTGGCTCGTCTCTCCTTGACTCGTCTTTGCTTGGCTCGTCTCTACTTGACTCGTCTCTGCTTGGCTCATTGCTGCTTGACTCGTCTCTGCTTGGCTCGTCTCTCCTTGACTCGTCTTTGCTTGGCTCGTCTCTACTTGACTCGTCTCTGCTTGGCTCATTGCTGCTTGACTCGTCTCTGCTTGGCTCGTCTCTCCTTGACTCGTCTTTGCTTGGCTCGTCTCTACTTGACTCGTCTCTGCTTGGCTCGTCTTTGCTTGGCTTGTCTCTGCTTGGCTTTTCTCTGCTTGGCTCGTCTCTGCTTCCGAAGTGGCTACGCTTTGGTTAGAAGCGTTGTCCTACTGACGTACAGTTCCAAGTTACGTGAATAGGATTTATAAAACCTCATACCTTCACGTAAAGTGGAGACTGGTCAGTGACGGCCATAGACCCAGCTCTTCGTCGATCCAGAGCTAGAGTCTATCGGATTTATAAAACCTCATACCCAAACAAAAGCAAGGAAAGTCGAGCTCAGCAATTCTTAGGTGTTTCTCAGTCGGATCAATAAAGTCCTTGTCACCAATGACTCGCTGCACACTGGAACCCTTGAACGAATCAATAGTTTCTATCTCATTCTTTTATATAATTATAATACGTTTTATTAAGATATGAACGATTTTTTTTGCCATATTATGACAATTTATTTCCAATAATTTCTTTTTAATAAGTTCTTATTAAAGTATTATATTGGGTCTGGGAAAAAGTTCGTGGCGTTTTCCCCAATAGATGGCGTCAATTGCAAATAACTCAAAAAACACAGGTCGCAGCGACACCGTATCGCTCCTTATGGAAAGGCGATAGTTCGAGTGTTACTGTGTGTGTATAAACTTGGAAATTGGTGCAGTAGTTGGAAAGTTGTTTACGTTTGAAAATGGAGGAAAGTAATGAAAAATGTCGCTATATTTTGCAATATTATTACGACAAAAGGAAGAACGCTGCGCAGGCTTGTAAAAAAATTTGTGCTGTGTACGGTGAAGGTACTTTATCAAAATCTGCTGCGCGGAAATGGTTCGCTCGCTTTCGTTCTGGTAATTTTGATGTGAAAGATAAGTCACGCTCTGGTCGTCCAATCACTGAAAAAGCTGATGAAATTCTTGAAAAAGTCCAGCAAGATACCACCACTATCGATATTGCTATGGAGCTAGGCATTGACCACAAAACTGTTTTGAATGATTTTCACAAAGCTTGCTAAAAAAAGAAGTTCGATGTATGGGTTCCTCATGCGTTGAGCGCGAAAAACATGAAAGACCGAATTAACATCTGCGATGCGCTGCTGAAACGCCATGAAATCGAGCCATATCTGAAACGTGTCATAACCGGTGATGAAAAATGGATCACGTACGACAATCGGAAGCGTCAAAGATCGTGGATTAGGGATAGTGTACCGTTACAAACGTTCGCGAAGCCAGGATTGACGCCGAAAAACGTGATGATGGGTGTATGATGGGACTGGAAAGGAATCGTCCACCATGAATTACCTCCAACTGGTCAGGCGATTGATTCTCAAGTCTACTGTGAACAACTAGAGAGATTACGCCAGACAATTGAAAGAAAACGGCCGAATTGAATAATAGGAAAGGTGTTGTCTTCCATCATGACAACGCCCGACCACACACATCTTTGATGATCCGTCAAAAATTGCGAGAGCTTGTTTGGGAAGTTTTAATGAATCCACCTTATAGTCCAAACGTAGCACCCTCTGATTATTTCTTGTTCCGATCTCTGCAGAAATCTCTGAATGGAATGAAGCTGCTTTCAAAAGAAGCCTGTGAAAACCACTTGATTCAGTTTTTCAACCAGAAACCACAGGAGTTCTTCTTCGATGGCATCATGGCTCTGCCCGAAAAATGGTGAAACATTATCGATAATAATGGAGCATATTTGGTTTAAATAAATTCATTTTCACACTATAAGAAAACCAGTGGAATTTTACTAAAAAAACGCCACGAACTTTCTCCCATACCCAATGTATCAATTCATGGTTAAAGCTGATTAAGTATTCAAACAATTTATATTTTCTTTAACAAACATTGTTCTTTGCAAAAAAAAAAAATGCTTTATCTTTTATAGAGGGTTATCCTTGACAAGGTGTCTTCGTCATAAAGTTCCTCTTACCCTCTCTTATACTTCCAAGCAAATAATTAAAAGAAATGTTTTTCATATCGAAAAATAAACTTTTCTGAAATCAATTGACGTAAGTTGAAAAAATCTTACAGTGGAATCGTCTTTTATTGAGGAAGACCTCCATATCGATGTTTTCAAATGATTACATGAACTTCTCTAAAATCAATGGTATCGAAATTTTCTTTAACAACTATTGATTTTTAAGCCTTCGATTCTATTACTTCATACATTCGGGAAATTTATATTTTCGTTACCGGAAAAAGAAATTGAATTTATTTCGATTTGAAGATTTTGTAACTTTTTGGATATTTTGAAAACTGGATATTATTATTTTGAGGTACTCAACGTTTTGTGAAGTACATTATGTCCCCCGCTAGAGGGTTGGAAGTTTAGAGTTCGACATATCATGGCCAAAACTTTACAAAACCTGGACTGTCCTACCGTACATTATTCCATTCTCAAATATTCTGTAAACACAATCAAATTGTATAGGGATTTGTGCGTTTAGGGATTGAACCATAATCATTTATTTTTTATAAAATTCCACTCGTTTCGATGTGAAAACAACAAATAACTGCCAATTGTCCGGATATAACTTTACTATTTTTCCGTCGTTTAACACCAATTACAATTTTAAGTCATAGTCCAGAACGCGGTCAAAGCTAAAATATAGCACTGGATATTTCGATACTAAAAGGCTTATTTTCAAATGAATTATGTCAATAGAATATCTAGCCCTTAAGGGTTGAATATTGAACAAAAACACCGATTCTTCAACTTTAATATGTTGCGTACGGTCTAAGAAATATTGGAGTAAATTTACCATTATTATAGTTGGCAACTGTTTTCCATCAATAGTAGGGGAGGAGCACCAAATATTGGATAGGTGCGCAATACTGGATACCCTGTTAAAATGGGATCTAAATACCGCCATCTAAATTTAGTAGCGGGAGTAGTACGAGTATTAGGGTAAATTTACTATATGCCTCAATACTGGATACTGAACTGTTCCCAATTCTGGATAACCAGTATTAGGGTACTATCCTAGCAGTAGTAGCTAGCAGACATGTAAGATTGGTAGGCTTTTCAAAATGTGCTGTACATCGCATATTTACTGAAAATTTGGACATGAGAGAGCAGTGGGGAAGATGGCTGCCACGTTTGCTCACAATGAAACAAAACTGCGTCTTCAGCATGTTTCAAGTGTTTGGTGATGTTTCACAGCAATAAAGCGGAGTTTTTCGTTGATTTATAACCATGGATGAAACATGTGTCCATAACTTCACACCTAAGACGAAGAAACAGTCAAAACAATGAACTAACAGGGGAGAATCGATTCCAAAGAAGGCGAAGGCAGTCCCATCCGCAGGCAAGGCCATGGCGTTAGTTTTTGGAATGCTCGTGGGATAATTTTCATTGATTATCTTTAAAAGAGTAAAACAATTAACAGCGAGTATTATGAGAACTTACTGCAGCGTTTGAGTGCTGAAATCAAGTAAAAACGCCGCATTTGACGAAAAAGAAAGTGTTGTTTCATCAAGACAAGGCACTTGTTCACATATCCGTTTTCGCAGTGGTCAAAATTAATGTGAGTTAAAGTTCACCCTATTCGCCAGATTTAATACACTCAGACTATTTTCTCTTTCCAAACTTAAAATAATGGCTCGGTGGTAAAAAAAATTGCAAACAGAGAAGAGCAGGAGTCTGCGGTTGACGATTATTTTTAAGGGCTCGACAGTTCTCACAATAAAGAGGGTATCGAATAAATCCAACATCGCTGGGAAATGTATATTTTTGAGGTCATTTAGAAAAAAAATAATAATGAGGAATTGAAGAAAATCTATAATTTTTTTTTGTTTTTATTTCAAAGCTTATAAGATTATTGATCTTTGTTAATGTATTGAATAAAAAGTTTTGAATATAATTCCATTGTTCTTTTAAATTTTCAAAAAGTATCCACTATTTGGTGCGCCGCCCCTAATGGTAAAATTACATGCTTGTGTAATTAGAGGGAAAATTACACAAATAAGTTGTAATAATTACACAACCTATGCGTAATCAATACACATCATTGATGGAATCATTTCACAATAATTGCGTAATCAATAGACATAAGTGTCGTAATTATTATACAGATAACGCAATTAGTATACACACTTTTTGTGTAAAATTCCCATTTTATTATAAGGAAAAATCCTGCATTTAATTCAGATTTATAATTATACGGTAAAATCATAAACTAAAAACGCAATTTCACAATACATATACTGTATCAAATTGACAATGATAAAAAACATATTCCGGATACTGATTCGGCAACTAATTTACAAATATTGCTCAAAAACATTTGTCTGATTTTAGAAACCTGACGACATGAAGTAGAATGAAACGATGAAATGAATTTTCTCGAACTTGCTTATTCTGGCGTAATATTACACAGTATTTAAAGTAAAATTACACTAACGGCCCGTTTACATGACGGTTGCAAATAATTTTTACTGAGATTTGAGACCACTTAAAAAAAATATTTTAACACATACATTCACAAAATATCGTCAGTATTTTTTGCTGAATATAATATCTGTTCGTTTCACTCCTGATCAGTTTCTCATTAGATATTTTCCTTCTCCCTCACTCTCAGTAAAAATTATTTGCAACCGGCATGTAAACAGGCCTTTAGCCTGTATTTACTTTATTAATGGTGAAATATAATCATGATGCCTAAATTTACGCTATTTAGTAATAGTAATTGTCAACCTTATGGTGTAATATTATCTATTTTTGCGCTAAAAAACGACATACATTCGTCAAACTACGTAAACTGCAGTGGGCTGGCCGTGTAGAGTGGATGAAAGACAGAAGAATTCCTAAAACGTGCTATTAAAGGCAGATAGATAGATAGAGGCAAAGCGAGTGGTAAGTGGCCAGTAGACCAGCAAAGCCATCTTAAAAATTAGCAGCTGGAGGACGCGGTCTTTGAATCGAGACGATTGGAGCAGACAACTTCAGGAGGGCAGGGCCCGAATCGGGCTGTCGCGCCATTGATTATGATGATGAATATAAAAAAAGCTGACAACGAATTCCATGCTTTTATCTGAGTAACTCGTAAAACTACGATTAATGCTGTATCTCAGAAGACCTAAGAGATATACTGCAATTCGTGAAAATATATGGACCCCCAATTGACCGACTAATTTTAGCCTCACCTCCGTATGTTTATGCACATTGGATTTTTTTTCCCGTAAATTCCTTCCGTAGTAAATATACAAACTAAGAACCACTTTCAACTTAGTTGCATAAGCCGTTCAAGGAAAAACTTTTCCAAAAAAACTTGTGAAATTCTCTTGCTGACTTGAACTGAATTAAAACAAACAAGATTATTTTAATTCATTTTCTCCTCAGTGAATGGCAGAAAGGTATGTTGGTCCGTTTCACATTTTCTCCTTGTAGCGTTGGTCGTTTAATTGAATCATCCAGCACTAGAACAGAATTTGTCATGCATTCTGAAGAATCGTTTTCTGCATGCCACAGTCAGTGAAACTGCCCTTAGATAATCCACTTGCAGAATTTTTGTCGCAATTGTTCACATGCATATAATCCAAAACATCATGACTACCACCTCGTCTAAAGCCAACCTTTTTAGATTCTAGTTCCAAAACGTTTCCATTGTTAAATTCACGTATGCCACGTAGCAAAATGCAAGTAAATTCCATGAAATTTTACATTCTCAGCTTTTCTTGTTAGCCATAAGGACACATAACGCCACACGAGAGACGTGCACGTGAGTCCTTTGTAAGGAGGATCCTTGCCTATATTCTTTACGACGTGTGAAAGTGGACTTTTGAGGCGTACGAGGAAAAATGCCCGGAAAAAAAACACCATAAGCTTGAGGATAAAAAAAAGGGACGTATAAATGACGGTCGGAACAAAGTTTATAAATTTTCATACCAGGCGAACGGAGAGCAGAAAAGGATTGCATTAAAAGCCTTTCGAGAGTAGGACAGTGCAGCGTAGGCTATGGCTATACGTGGACTAGTCGTGCTGCATTAAAATATCAAAAGAACAGCAGGAGTGAAAAATATTAATAAAAGTTTTTTAATTTATCCCTCAGACGTGCTGCGATCTCATTTAGAAAAAGGTTTCCTCGTACGATTTTCGCAGTTTTGTGTGCTTTTATCAACGGTAACAAGTTTCATTTTGCCCAGACAAATGAGTTTTTTTCCCCAGAGAATTAGCACACCAAACAATTTTTTATGCCACCTTCTATAAAAGAGTAATGGATTTTTGACCACAAGGATATGATTTCAGTTGGTGGAATACGTTTAATAAATTGATTAGAATGTAACTATACATTATATCTAATATTTCTCTTTATTAACCTTTTTGCGTCAGCTACTGTCTTCTCACCCCTTACTATTATCTTGCGCCCCATGGTTTTCAGGACTATCTGCAATCTGTATATCTTGTATACTTTTTCGTCCGTTTAGGAAAAATTATTTTATACCTTTTCGTACGTTTTAAAAAAGTGTTTTTAAAAAAAATACTTTTGTCTTGTGTGTGAAATTTTTGAAAAGTGGTACATTTTACCTCCCAGCGTAAGCTATTCCTGAGATATAGAAATCAAAAGTTTTCGTCTAAAATCCTCCCCCACTTTCACCGTCACACCCACCTACCAAAAGTCGAGTTAATATTGAATTGTCATCCAGTTCTGAGCTATGTTTAAAGTTTCAAGTCTCTAGCTCATCAGGAAGTTAGTTTGAGCGTGGCAGGAAGACCAAACATCAACATTCGCCTTCGCACACAGGAATTGCACATGTCCTTGGCCACTTTGTATCGGATTTTGTCGAAAGATTTGTCCCTGCACGCCTACAAAACTCAACTGACGCAAGAACTGAAGCCTACTGATCATTTGAAGCGCATTACGTTCGCCAATTGGATGCATAAGCAAAACCAAGTTGACAATGGATTTGTGACCAAAATCTTCTTTTCTGATGAGGCTCATTTCCATCTCAATGGCTACGTCAACAAGCAGAATTGCAGAATATGGGCTGATGAAAATCCGAGGGCACTTTTTGAAAAGCCAATGCATCCACAAAAAGTCACAGTGTGGTGTGCATTTTGAGTTGGCAACTCTGGCAACTCTGTCACAGTGAACGGTTCCGTGTCATGATCACACACCCAAAGCAACAATGGAATTATTGCTGGAGAAGTTTCCCGGGCGAATAATCTCCAGAAACAGCGAAATCAATTGGCCACCGAGATCGTGCAATTTGACTCCGTTGGACTTTTTTCTTTGGGAGTATCCAAAAGCAAGGTTTACGCCAATAAGCCTACCTACATTCAACAACTGAAGGGCGAGATAACCAACCATATTGGTCTAATTGAGGAGCAATTAGAGGTGTGCCGTAGGTACCGCGTCGATCATTTCAGTGATACTTTTTTCCATACTTAATTGCCATAGACCAAGTAACATTTTTTAATAACAATTTCATTAGCTCCATCATCCACTTGTTTTTAATTTTGATTTAACTTCGAAACGAGTTATTGCAACAAAAAAATCGTATTTTCAGTTGCAATTATTTTAGTAAAATATCAGAAATGTCTCTGAATATTTTCCAATTGTGACTTTTGTTCTGTTGATATTCGCTGTTGATTTCCACGGTACATCGAAAAACAATATTCATCGTCAACATTGGTGTATTCACGTAGGTCGAAAATATACCATGCTTTTAATTAAAATTAAATTAGTCGAGTTGCATATTTTTCAATTCAATTTTCTTCTCGTTTTTTTGTTGTTGCAGCAACTACTAACAAATTATATTTACCTGTTCATTGCATCCACGTTACGGTTCAACGCTTGAGATTTATTCTTAGTGTAGATGAATTTTATTTTTTGGTGCAATAAATTTTATGAAGTAATCAAATTACTTTATTATTTTAATAATAAAGTATTGTTATCGATTTTTAAAAAAAAAAAATTTGCTACCCTGAAAAATTTTTTTCCCACGTTTCATGACTAATAGACACCAAAAAGCAAAACCGCTTAGGCTAGGAGGTTGAAACTTGGAATTTATATAGAGCATCGATAGTGGACCCATTTGCTAAAATATTGCTGATATGGGTAAAGGGGTGTGGGAGTAGGGGGGAATAACAATGCGTCTAAAACGCTCGAAAGCCGAGATCGAGACATTCTAAAATACATATCTCCTAAACGGTTAATGTCACGAAATTAAAACTTGATGAACATCTGTGGGTATACTTGGAGAATATATCGGAAACAAATTTTTAGAAGGGGCAGAAGCGTACTGAGGTGGGGGTCGAAAAATCTTAGATTACGATATCTCACGAACCAATTGCACTAGACAAATAAAATTCGGTTTTTGTATTAAGGTTGATTAATAAAGTTTGCTGAAAGTAAAAATTTTTAAGGGGGCGGTGCAGTATGGAAGTGGAGGGGATAAGAATTTTTCTAAAAAATGCCGTCTCAATTCTCATGAACAGTGTATGATAGATGCTTAGAATTTTTACCAGAAGTAAGCCGAATAAATCCCTAGCAGAATGGGTGTAGAGGGTGAGGGTGGGGAAGGGTGAAGAAGAAAAAGTTCCGATTTTTATATCTCGAGAAGTTACAATGATATAAAGCTAAAACTTGGTATTTGGATAGAACTATAGTAGTTGCATGTTGAAAAAATATAAAAAAAAATATAAAAAAAATATGTTTTTCCTAAGTATAGAACGGCTTATGCTAGAAAGTTGAAACTCGGTAAGGATATGTAAGTCAACTAGAAAAGTAATTAAGATTAAAAAAATTTCAAATATCCATTGGCGTACGAAAGAGGGGCAAAAAAATGATCAGTGAAAATGGAATGCAAAAATTTTCACGATTTTCGTCATATCTTTTAGGTCTTTCCAAATATTGAATTCATTTTTCTTGTGCGGATTTTTCATATAAATACCTAAAAAGTGTTTTCAGAATTTTTTTAAATTCGACCCCACGGTTGTGTAAAGAGGTTGTATACATTTTCACGAATTCTGCCATATCCCTCCGATCTGATTAGATATCGAACAACTTCTTACTTACACGGGCTTGTTTAATAATCACCTAAAACCCATTTTCAAGTTTTTTCCTTTTTCAACCCCTAAGAGGGTATAAACGGGTTCAACACGTTTTTTGGGGTGGGGTGGTATGTTTTCACAAATTCCTACATATTTCTTAGTTCTAATGAGATATCAAATTCATTTTTACTTCCTAAGGCTTCCTACATAATCGTCAAAAGTTGATTTCAGTATTTTTAGATATTTAACTCCAATAGGACGTAAGGCTTTCGACATATTTCTTAGAATTGATGAGATATCAGATTGGTTTTCACTTTCACAGACTTTTTATATAATCGCCTACAAATGCATTTCTGATTTCATGTAATGGCCAAAAACCTAATCACGAAAAACCTCCTAATAGCCTATTAACTAATATTATACTATGACTTAGACCTCTTCCCGGAGTATGACCCAATTATGTAATTCATATGTTATATGTGACAGCGGCGTTTAAGTATTCTAGCGCGTCCCCATTCTAACCGCTTCCCGAACCTTTTTTAGGTTTTCAGTCACATAGTAACCTACATCGCGTCTCAGAATTAAACGCATTCCGGACTTCTGCCCAAAAATAATAAAGTGGCGCCCAGGCAGATTATTTTTTTATATTTTACACAATGTAGTACTTTACGAAATTTTTAAATTTCTGGAGTTTAAAAATAAATTGTTATGGAATAATAAATTTAAAGCAATGACTGATACTTGAAGAATTGCCTTCCATATAGAAAATTAATATAATGCAAAAAAACTGTTTTGTCTTTATTTCAATTGGCCGGCTTTATAACTTGACCTTTATGTAAGCAACTGATATTTATGTATATTTAACACTGACTCTTCAAAGTGTTCTGATAATTAATATAGATAGATAGATAGATTGGGGAATGGGGTTGATCTGGTTAAACCATGGATGTAGTAGTATAAATGGATCGGCTGTAGTGTGTTAAATTCCTGTATGTGAGACTTATTCGTTCAGAGAAGGATAAAACATCGGGTACGAAAGAGAGGCAATGATAAATTTGTGCAAGATTGCCAATTTTTTTTTGCTCTAAAGTTGTTTTCATAACAGCGTCGGCGTTGAAAAATAGAATCCCTTTCATATTGCGGCCCGCACATTTGGCTTTTTTAACGCCTGCACTGAACGCATACAAACGCAATTGGAAACTAACACAATCGGACTTCATTAGACAACATTTTATTTATCGCCGATCCTGTTATACTACTCCATGGGTTAAACTTTGCCACTGAAGCCACAGTTGGGCCTATTGTGACGTCCCCTGGATTATCTATGATTCCTCTTCAATCCCTCCGCTTTCAATGATGGTTATAGTATTTTTCGAAGAGGAATGGTCAGGAATTCTGATGGTTCCATGAAACCCTGACCGAAGTGACGAAGTCTTTTGTGAGTAAGTCCTTCATAATTTCAATTGGCCGGCTTTATAGCTTGACATTTATGTAAGTAACTGATATTTATGTATATTTAACACTGGCCCTTGAAAGTATCCCAATACTTAATATCACGTTATATATGGGAACTTAGGGTATTAAGCGGATTAGCGGCAAAATAACGTAGCGCATGCTTGTAATTTGATATAATGTTCATGTGTACATATATAATTTAATTAAAATTAGTTCAGTGGTTTTCACTCTATCTCAGACCGAGTAATAGAAAACAGTCTTTATAAGATTATACTTTTTTTCTAATAAATAATGCAAAAAAAGA
Organism: Beris morrisii; assembly: GCA_951812415.1. NCBI lineage: Eukaryota > Metazoa > Arthropoda > Insecta > Diptera > Stratiomyidae > Beris > Beris morrisii. The sequence continues at coordinate 27,961,525 of OX638311.1, forward strand.
GCAAAAATATAATAATATATTTTTCTTTATTTTCAGGTAATAACTCAAGTTAGATTTAATAAACACATCAATAAAACGACGTAAAATTTTCAACATCATATCGTATTCTGCGAAATACGCATTTAAAGGTTTGAATTTTATTATTATAAAATTACATGCATTTTACTAGTGTAATTCTCTGAAAATATGGAACTCCATCAAATCGCAATGATTTTCATAAAATATAGATTGTAATAAATACCAGATAAATTTCGATAATAAACTCTCTATCCGCCCGCAAATTACCCTCACTAATAATTCGGATGCATTTCGATAACTCTAAAGTACTTTGAACATATAATCCGCGATAATAAAATAATATTACAGACCATATAAGAAACTTTTAGCATAACTTTTCATTCTCGACTATAAAATGAAGATTACAGTCCTTTAATGTTCACTTCAAGTAGATAAATAGACTGCTCAAACTAACACATATATAATCATGCATTTCATAGCTCTAAGGGTCGAAACTTTACAATCAACTATATTCAGTCTTTGATCCCCCCCACACAATATGGTTCAAAGTTTACCGCAAGTGTTTTTATCTCGTTTAAGGAAATTATGAGCAACGAGCCACTTAACCCATAAAAGATTCTATCAAACTTTTCACTATTGTATTTAATTTTTAGGTCGATTATCGGCAAAACTTTTTAAATTATTTTTATTTTATTTTTTATAATAATATCGATTGCTCTCTTATCGGTGATCGGAAATTTGAATAGTTCGTGTAGCCTAAACTTGTGTATCTTTAGTAATAAATATTGGAAATAAGTTTTGGTTAAACGATGAAAATTACCAGACAACAAAAAGGGTATACAATGCATAAAAAAATGTAAATTTCTCATTGTTCGGTCATTAAATTTCGATTCGTATGATTTTTTCGATTTTTTTGTTTTTTCTTTGTCAAACGATAGGTTAATTAGTTTCTAGTTCAATAATGGTCTTATTATCAGTTTCGTGAGTATCTTCTTCAATAGGCATTCGAGAAGGGTATACAAATTTCAAGTCTCGCTCATGCTCTTTGTCATGTCTATAAGTCTTAGTCTTGCGAATAGAAGTTGATACTTTTTGCGAATGTACACTTGGCGCCCAACGTGGGGCTATTCAAAAAAGAATGTCAAAAATAAAGTTTGCCAAATTCGGTTGAATGAAAGTCCTAGTCTTGTGAAATAGAAGTAGACACTTTTTGTGACTGAGCACTTGGCGCCCAACGTGGGGCTACTCAAAAAAGAGCCAGCAAAATATTTGCCAAATTGGATTGAATAAGATAAGCACCTTTCCATAGAAACAGGGGCGAACAATGGTTTCTGCACTAAAATTCTGTTTAAACATTTAACCTGAGTTATAATCGAACAAGCGCGATGCCCAATCTGCAGGTACGTACACTTTTACTTTATTTTTTTTTTATAATAAAATTCTGTAATTTAAAAAAAATGGATATCCTTTGTTTGTGTTTTTGCGTTAAATGACAATTAGACCACAAAAAACCAAACAAGGCTGTCAGACGTTCACTGTATACGTCGCACGACTCATCATAACTCGACAACCTTAGAATATTCGCAGTGGTTAATGTAGGTGGTCCCCTATTGATGATTAACTTTTTGTGTGCAATGGAGCTAAGAGGAGGAAGGGCTTGGGCGTAAAGCGAAAATTTGAGAATTTTTTAGTTTTGGAACAACTAAGGCTGGGAATCTGAAACTTTGTAGGAACGTATATGCTAGTAGAGCATCCAAGAAATAAATTTGGTTGAGCGGAGTAGCTGTGTTCAAATTTGGACGGAATCACAAAATGTCTAAACACCTTATAGTCGCACCTTCTGAAATTTATATTTTCTAGATTGTCTCTACTAGATAATTCAAATTTATAGCACGTATGAACAGATATATTTGGAAAAAAAATATTTTTTTAAGGATGGTAAAGACATGTGGATGTGTAGTGGATCAAGAAAATTGTTTTCTCTTATCTCAGAAATCGCTTCCGGTAGAGAATTTAAATAGTACGAAAGTAACTTTTTGAATGTGGTGGGAAGGTTGTTGTCTATAGGAGTGGGGTGCAGATCCCAAGAATCCTTCCACATATCCGCTTAAAATTTTGACTGTGACCTCGCCAATTTTATTTTTAGGTCGTAGTCGGGAACACAGTCAAATTTAAAATGTAACACTGGTTGTGTCGAGCCAGGTACTATATAAAAAAACTATCCAGACAGCCCCATGGTTGGTTTTTGAGGGTGTCTAGTTCGACACAACCAGTGTTATATTTCGACTTCGACGGCGTTCCCGATTTTGACTCAAATACGAAATTGATTTTTTTGGGGTAGTAGTGGCCTAAGCATATTTGTCGCACCTCGACTTAAACCGCTCCTTGAACTTTGTTCCAAAAAATAATTAAGTGGTCCGCAGATTGATTTTGTAGGCTTAGAACGATATCTTGCTATTCACAGTTTATAATAAGGAAAATTCGACTTTTGTTTTATTTACATTGATATTTACCCATGTTCTTAGCACATTGTTTATTTGGTGTAAATGTGTCGCCCAATGCGGGGCCAATTTCGCCAGTCGTTCCATCGCATAAATTCCGTTTGGCGTCCAACATGAAGAATGTAAGAATTAAGAGCACAATTGTCCACAAAAGCCGAAAATTCATATCCACCCATTTTTGCTTGATCTCCACTTTGATAAACTTTAATCAGATAAAGGAAATGTCTTTAAACTGGTTTCTAACCTACTTGAAAAACCCACTTGAAAACCAAATGAAAATTACGTTTGCAAAAAACTGCTTTTTTTTTATTTTGTGTTGATTGAATTCCATAATTATTATCATATCTTTTCACTGGTTACAAAATCGGAACCCAACGTGGGGAATCACACACTGATTTTAACGCACAATTACTATTTTTTAAACGGGTCAGGGATATGCTTATTTCATTTTCGAGACCTTTTGGTATTACATAAACTGGCGCCCAATGTAGAGCATATTTGTGTTGAATTCTGTTTCAGTTCCTGACAATGAAATTATTGGTTGTTACTCAAGAACAGAAAAGTTTCTTTCGATTTGAAAGAAGGAAGGAAGTACGGCGCTGGCTTATCTTGACCTTCTTAATGATATTTCTCCGATCGGATTTAGGATATTCCGTTCATTTCTTGTAAAAACAAATATTTTTTTCGAAGCATCTTAACATGTTTCGCTGTTGGTTTTCTGTGAAGGGGGAAAATGAATGGTGAAGTTGCGTACATTATTTTTTGAAAAATTAAAAACAAAAAAAATCACAACTTTTGGATACAACTACGATACATGTTACATACATGATACACCCATCCTACTGGTATCTTAAAATTAATTTCACTTAAGGGGGAACATCCGAGTAGAAAACAGAAAAAATAGGTGTATTTTAGAAATTATTATCTCAAAAACTATTTGCTCGATTTTATCCAGGTTGGTTTTATTCGAAAGCATATAGGTTAAGGTACGCTAATAATTTTTTTTATAAATATAAATCAACCGGGCGCGCTGCTTTCATGGTCGGCGTAAAGAATGTCCGTCGCTCGCACGGTCTGCAGTTCCCAAGATTACATGCAATCGGTTGATCCAAAACAAAAATTTCAAAAAAATTCCGAAAATGTAAAGTATGATGAAGAAAAAAAATGTTTCACGAAATGGCGGCCGATTGAACTTTATTTTCAGTTTTTAACCTCAATTATCGACCTCCTGGCTTGATAAAAAAAAGTAAATAAGCAAAAAAAAAATCCTACGTAGCGAAGTAGAAAACCTATCCAAAAATATTGTGTGCAATCGGTCAAGCCGTTTTCCGAAGAATTTGGGGACCGTCTTTGAAAAGTATGTTTCGAGATAATCGCGTTCGAATGACGCTCTATGTAGAGAATTCACGAAGGGCCATTCCGGTTGTTGTTGTTGTTGTTTGAAGCGGGGGAAGATACGCAGCAATGCCGCGCATCTTGAGCACTCAGACAATTATTGCTCATTGCACTCGAGTCCCCCAGTCTCTACCCGATCTTTTTCGTCCTGCTCAATTTCAAGAGCTCAGGTAGGGAACGAGAACGGAGTTCTTCCATCCTCATAACATCGACGCCGTATACGTGCAGTCTCGCAAAAGAGGAAGCTGGACACTCGACCCATTCCGGTCAATTTCCCATAACTTTCACAATTATTGGAATTTCAATATGAAATTTACACACAATATGCTTAAGACTACAAACTTTAAGATAAGCGAAAAAAAAATTTTGAAAAAAAAAATTTTCTACTCGGATGTTCCCCCTTAATCTGAATCTTGGCCTTGCACAGTTTATTCTTGGCTTCACACATTTCGTGTTTGATCTTCCACATTTGGTCCTTGCTTACGATGCCCTAGTCTTAGTCATTGTTTCGTTCTTCTACTTTCTACAATTACTTCTTTGGACTTATGGCTATAAATTCGAAAAAGTCTTTAAAGTCTTCTAAATCTAAACAGAAGTAAGAACTATGCGGCGATTCTTTGCTTTCGTCCTCGAAACAATAATACTAGTCTCGCTCCTACGAGATAACGAAAATAGCCTGAACGGGATAGATTTCAGAACAGAATAAGATTAAACTTTAGCATTACACGCAAGATATAGCAAATTGTCTATCTCGGTAGATACCAAAGGAATTGCAGCAGAAACAATAAAACTGTACGGTGTACAGTAGAGTTGTAACAACAGTTACAAATGCACTTAACCTGGTTTTTTTCCTCTCTTTTTGTCCGGTCTAAGGATAAGATTTATACCGGAATAGAGGTTTTTTCCCAACATACACGTAACACCGGAAGGATACGCAGCCAGAGGGATTTTTAGATTTCTGGTAAAGGAGATCATGTCATGCCTCGATAGATACTGTGGGTAAAATAAAATTAACTTCATTTGTTTTAAAGAAGATTGCCTCGAATGAAACTTCTTACTTGATGGCAAACATGCTTCGAAATTTTCTACACGAAAATTCTTTGGTTGTTTCTTTCGCTCAAATTGAAAATGTTCGCAAATGAACTTTTGCCTTAAAATTTTCCCTTTCGGGGGTAATTCAATAACTGACAAATTGTATTAAATATTTTTTGCGATACAGGAGCATTGCATTTATGTGTGTACTTCCATCTCAGTCTTTATTGAACAATCTCTTGATTGAACGAAGATCTACTATTGTTTGTCGATATCGACAAGGTTGTATTGTGTTGACTGGGAATACATGCGAAGAACATTTCGAAGTCCGGGTCCATCTCATACGTATGTAGGTACTTAACTAAATTTTACTTGCGAAACCCTGCAAAGCCAATCTGGGAACTTAGGTAAAGAATGTTTCCGGTCCGGGAATGGAATCCTGATCTTTCATTTACCAGACATCAGTTTTATGATTTATGTGTTTTGTATACTTTAAGATATTTCTACATCAAATTTATAAAATTTTAATCAAAATTTAAACATATTGTTGCGAGCTAGGGGTTCGTCGAGATTTCAAGTAAAACACAATTCGTTTAAAATCAAAATAAGTGTTAATTTATTATTTCGCACTTTAATTCCATTCGCACTGTATGGTGGGCGCTATATATCGCTTGACTCGATCACACGCTATATCCCAGCAGACCAAAAACACAGAAATCCGTCAGAATTGCGATGGAAAGTTCTTTATATAGTCGGAATTCCGGGCTAGAAATCCATGCGATTTCCGACAGATTTCCTTACGGCGAGGTTGACGCTGTTCCGTGGGATATTTCTTACCGAAATCTTTGAGAAATGTCCGGAGCATTTCCCAAAGGTTTTTTCACCTTCCGAAAGCTTACTCAAATTTAATTTTGATCATTTTTATCAAGTTTGGCGCAAAGAAACATAGAGTCTGTGGAATTTTCTACAATCATAACCGATTGTGGGAAAATTCTACTGATCCTGCATTTTTTGCATCAGACCGGACAAGACAGCGAACAAGTCAGAAATATTGTTGGAATGAAATTTTTTTATTATATTCTGGAAGATAATTTCATGGCATTTATTTTTTAAATATGATTTCCGTCGCGGCTACGAGTTACATGATCCATTCGATCAGTCCAATTTTTGACTACTTTTTCCAAGAAATCTGGCTGTATGGCGTTAATAGTGGCCTCCAATGCTTCAAGAGTTGCTGGTTTGTCGGTATAAACGCATTACTTAATATAGCCCCATAAAAAGTAATCCAGAGGCGTTAAATCGCACGAACGAGGAAACCACTTCTGGAAACCAATTTGTCACCAAATTGATTTTGCAATAAATCGATTGTTAAGCGCGCTGTATGGCAAGTTGCGCCATCTTGTTGGAACCACATGTCGGTGATGTTTAGCTGATAAATTTTTGGCAACAAAAATTCAGTCAGCATGGCTCGATAGCGCTGGCCATTCACCGTAACGGCAGCTCCTTCCTCATTTTGAAAGAAATAAGAACCGATGATGCTGCCAGCGTGTAAACCGCACCAAACAGTCAATTTTAATGGATGTAATGGTGATTCGTTAAGAGAAGAGAAAAATTAGTGCGAAAACGATCAATAACTGCACGAATTGCTTGCTCACTAGGCCGATTATGTTGACCGTAAAATGGACGAAGTGCTCTATGAACTTCGCAAACAGATTTATTTTTTTTAAAGTAAATTTCCACAATTTGGAACCGTTCTTCTGGCGTTAAATGATTCATGAAGACTTGCCAAACCTTACTGAACAGAAATGTCAACACAGTTTGACATTCTCAGCTGTCAAACCACAGTTATCGATATCGATAGTTCTCATGCACCTAAAAAAACACCCTATACTTCTCAGAACAAGTACACACGTAAAATACAATTTAAAAAACAGAACGACTTCGTAGAACCGTCACTGAATCGGAAGAATGCGAATTTTTGAATCTGCTGGAAAATCAACTGAAATTAAACTAAATTTGACGGAAAAATTATAAATCAACAGACAGATATAAAAGTCGAAGGTTCCTTTTTTACTATTTTTGTATATTATTGAAATGGAATTTACACAGAGTTTTCCACGATATATCCGGATGTCGGAAAGTTCTTTTGGAATTCTGCCTGATAATTCCATGAAATTCTTATTGTTTTTCCTCATGGAATTATCTCTAAATTATCCGACTGAAATCCACCGAAAACTTCTGCCTCCCATTCCCCTATATCAGAAATAGCTCGGAACTTTCCGAGGACATCAGAACATTCCGCTTTATTGGTCTGCTGGGGTATCAATTGCCTCGCACTAATACGTTCGCGTACTAGTTGACTGTCACAGTCCACGTAATAAAAATTACTATGTCCCTCGCTGAAAGCTTCGCCTGCTTTTATACTACTTGGCTGTAGTCGAGACTGTTCTTGAATCTTCATTCGGTGGTGTATGTGGAATTTTCTACATGGCTTGAGAGCTTTCGATTTTGATCTTCTACGCTGTTCTGGTGCACACGAGAACATTCGATTAGAAGGTGTAACCCTTCGAGTTTGTTCCGCCCCTTATATACTCAACTAGGCTTCTGATTGGGTTACTTTGCAGCTAGGTATTCGGTTGTTGTTATTTCTATTATGCGAAACCGATCGACAGGCTTACATGTAACAATATATATAAAACAAAAATCTCCACAAATAATGAAAACCAAGTATGCCAGACTAAAAGTCTAAGTAAATCATCCAAATAACTTTTTAGTCATGTTCAAAGCCAATTAGTCATACAATGTCATATTCATAACTACAAAGTCGATCTGTACAATAAATATAATAAATTTATTTATAATAAAAAAGATATCTTATCTCCTCTCTTCAAATTACAGTAGAACCTCTATATATTGATCACCCAAGGGATTGTGCAAAATTGGTGACTTTATTCGATTGGTCAGATTATAAAAATAATTTAATAAATAAAATCCGTTTCTAATTTACATCGGGACCATAAAAAAATGGCAACTTTAGCAAGTGGTCAAGATAGTGGTACGGGTCAATTCGGGACGTCACCCTGCAACGAAAGAAGAGAATTGTTTAGTGGAATAAAATATCGCGTTTTTTTAAATTTACCAACTTACCAAGAACTTATTTGTTGAGCTCCCTGCAAAATCACCACTCAAACCATCCACATCCGAGCCAACCAAAAATATCGAATTAGTGGAAGTCAAGTAACGAGAATACATGGAAAAGAGCTGGATGCGAAGTTTGAATTTGTAGGATTAGTAGGTTAAATGTAATTAGGATAAGGACCAGGAATTTTATTAATAGGGCTAGGATTAGTTAGGTTTAGGACTACGAGTTGATAGAGGTAGTTAGGTACGTCGTACGTCGTCAAGCATCAACGCGAGGCTCCACCCCCAACACCGAATCTCGGCTTCGCCCTGTCGGCGCACACACACATCCACTTACCAAGCTGACCAATAGCAATTGTCGCTGAATACTGCGCGGAGCGAAATTAGCCGCTAGAAGGCGCAATCGGGTCAACAATGTTGGGTTCGAATCCTGGATGGACCGATCAATAAATAAATAAATGTAAGTTTAGAAGTCGGGATTAACGACCGAGCGCGAGCGATCGTTGAACCGAAACTGTCTTTTAAGCCCAAGTAACCGTCCCGAAAGCTGACCGAAGTTTTCGCGGTAAGTGACGGACCCAAAAACGTCCTCTTATCACGAGTGTCACGAGTGCGAACGCCGGTTGGGTATTTGCTTGAATTTAAAACGAACATTTAAAAATGAATTGTGAGAAGAACGTGCAGCGAGCGTTACGAGTTGGTGACGGCACGAGTGATAAAATTCGAGTTCGGGGAGTGTTTACAAAGAGGATCGGAAGAAGAAAGCCTGCGGACATACGAAAACCATCAGCGAAGGAAACCTGCGGAGATTACGAAAAGGAGGCGAACGCGACAACGAACACCGGTCTTCGAGGGACTACGCACCAGAGGCGCCCTAGTTGGTATAATTTAGCCAGGTTAAACGTAATTTTTTGTATTAGTTAGAAATCGCAAATAAGGTAATTATCTTCCTTTTGAGACGACTACGTCGTCAGTTATACATATTAAAGTAGAATTGTTTTCTTAATTTATGGCATTTCTTTTACTTAGTGCATTATTTGTGTGACGTGTTACAGCTCGCCTTCCATAGTGCAATTGTTGGTTTTACGCGTGTTCGAAACTTTACCCCGAATCTGTGATTCGGTCGGGGAAAAGTCCAGAACGGGACCTTTAAGAGAGAATCACTGGCGCCCACGACCCTTCTCTGGGTTGGCCGGACAAGGCCCGTTCGCCCCCTTTTGGCTAGGGGTTTATACGGTTTTCCACCGGGAAAAACGGTAATAATAGGAAGGTGGTCACTTCTTCAGGTTCTACTGTATTTGCAAGCGTTGTATGTATTGAGATTTGTAGAGCTGTGAATAAAAATTAATTAATTAATTTGGAATTATTACAAAAGATTTCATTCGCTGTTTCGCTGTAGCTTTTAATATTATCAGTAAAGATCTCGTGATAAACAAATGTGTTTGCAGTCGTCCCAAGTATGAATGAAGGAAAGTCATTTTCATAACCAGAAAGTTTTTCATGTCACTGTGTCATTTAGTGATGAACACTAATTTTTTTATCCAGTTCTAGAAAAAGACATTTACGACTTTGTAACTAAGACGTCGTCGTACCGACGTCGTGTCGACGTCTTCTGGACTTAATATGTATATTGTGTGTGTTTGATCGGTCAGCTTCGTTATTATATTTTTCAAGTAATATCTAGATAGTTATGGTCAATATTCATGAGTGTGGTTCAGCGTCATAACTCGAGAAGACCAAGACATAAGAGTAGTAAATAAAATAACCGAATTTGAATTCTGATTTAACTTTCGAGAGCTTTGACTGCTTCAATTGTATACTAGGTATCTGTTGGCCCGAAGTATGCCGTATTTTGTCTATATAATCTTCCACATCAGTAACTATGACCAATTTATAACATCGATATCTGACTAGGGGCAAATTATACCCTCTCTGAAATTCTCCTTTCTCTTCTACATACCCATTCAAGCATCCTCCAAAACGTCAATCATGCATTACGAATACGAAAATTTAAAGCGAAATTAAACGAGCATAACGAACAATTTGAATTGATTTCCGAAAGGGATTCAAAAACCTTTTCCATTTTCACTAAAACTTAATTTCTAATGTTTGCCCATCGGATCCATATAACATCGGAATTAAAGTGGAATCGAACCGAAGAAATGATTTCAAATTGTGTAGATGTATGAAGCAGCTGCACGGGTATGTGTTTCGATACTATAGAAAAAGAGCCATTCTGCATGACTGCTTCACAAAAGTACATCAATTCATCGACCAAAAAAGGGTCAAAGAAGAATTCTTAAAAGGAAGTCGGTGTCTTATTCATTTGATTTGATTCTTAGTAATTCCTGCTCACTGAAAATTTTCATCCTTTCATGCGACATTCGTTCTTCTGCTTTCTCACTCTGAACTTCCGATCCATTTTCATTTAGCTAGCCACGATTGTTGTCCGTTGCCGGATTCGTCCCCAAGGACGAAAAACATTGTTCAAAAGAAATGGGTTTTTTTTTCTATCGATACGAACTCTTCGAGTGATAAGAAGTCACCAAGATGAGATGTCGTGGTAAAGCTTCTAACAATTTTAATCATTCAGTAGAAATATTTTGTGACTTTTAGATTTATCATTAAAAAAGGGAAACGAAGCCAAACGGGAATGATTGAAAAACCTTTCTTCTGAATTTTAATTTGATGCATTCTTATAAAAAAATGCGTATTTTCAAGACTGAGCCTCGGTAGCCTTGTGGCTTGTATGCTAGTCTACTAAACTCGTATTATAGGCAACGTTGCTGTCCTGGTAGATCGTATCACAGCAACTATCAACACCTACTAGTACACTGCCATACTCAGCCCGATTTCTGACCACCCATCCCTAAGCTGACTGAACTGTACACTACTGTGTATCACAGACTAAACTCACTCCTAAGTCCAATTCGGCAACCTTAAAAAAAATCAGTACTCAAACTGTGCTGAAATATAATACTGTATTGGTTCCTGTATAGTACTGAATTTTTTGGACAATTGTAAATAATTGTTTTTTCTCAACTTCAATTTCTTGTAATTTTTGTTAATAACAAACAAGATACAGTTTCTATACTATTTTATCAATCTTATGTCGATATAAAAATTTTACCTGCCTACCATTGATCAAAACTTAGACTTCGAGGAATCGAACTTGGAGCAATATGATCTTACATCTGAAAACAGCGTATACCCAAGCCTCAATGATCTCATACATAGTTTCGATACCTACTAGTACTGATACAGTACTGAGCTTATGAATTCGCAAATGATAAGTTTAAATAATCCGGTTTTTAATAGAACGCGAGCAGTTTAAAGTGAAAAATGTGCTATTAAAGAGTTTTTTTTTCTTTAATTCAAAGTTGATGCAATTATGATAACTAGTACCTACTAAAAAAAACCCTAAATAGAAAAGAATAAAAAATAAGAAATTCGGATTTCTTTTCGATCGCATTCAGTACTAAAAATTGATATCCATTCGCCAAAGATCGAATTCAGTTTGACGGTATTCATTCAGATATTCTCCAGAATTTATGATGATGGTATGACGACACAAGGTAAAACAAAATTTATATTGTATATAAATGTTGTTTTAAAATCATCCCGGACGAAGAAATCTAAACAAAAATTAAATTGTCAAATTCAAAACAATGTTATTTATTTACAGAAAAGGTAAAACTAATAAATGGATCTCCATAAAAAGTACCAAATCCTATGCCAGATGAAAATTCAGAATTGTTCGTTCGTAATGTTGTTAATGCCAACCTAATACTGGAAATACGCTAGAACACCGTAACCCCCCTCCCTCTCCCCTTCGCACACATCATCATTTTTTTACACCTCGTTTCATTTTTCCCTGCAGTTTACATAGTTCAGACGTGAGCATTTTGAAAAGAACCAAGGGTTAATCCATTTGCAACTATTCATTCTAGATGGCGTCCTGGCATCAGCCGACATCCTGAACTATTCATGGGTCCAGTATTTGCCAGGATCAGTGTTCCACTTTAGTTTGGTATGCTCTCGCTTGGGGGAGAGGGATAGGGATGGTCATTTTTTATATTTTATTTCATCCTAGCTCGTTTTGTATTATGCAATCCACCCTCTTTCCCATCCGGTCCATTGTTTTTTTCGGGGGTTTTTTTATCCTCTTGGCATCGATGTCCACGTTTTCTACTCCTGGCCGGTATATTGTTAGCTATGAAACGAGTGTTTTATGAGGATATGGAAATGTCTATTTTATGGGCTTTTTATTTTAACATTATGTGAGCACATTAGCCAGACAATTCTATTGATTTATGTGAGGAATGTGTGTATGTTGGTGTTGACTGAGTGGTGGATTCGACGAAGAAAAACACATCGTCCTAATCCTGTTGAAAAGAATAAATTGCATAGGCAATCAACAGCTTCCGGTATCTGACATGAATAAAATCTAGAACGAAAATATCCTACGTTAAGTAGGTGAAAACATGGAAATATTTAACTATATCATGCGAGACATTATGATGACCCTCTGACGTGAATCATATTCCCGTGTATGTTTTGAAAATAGATACTCTTCACGCTATTTTATCATTAATTTTAATAAAGCGTTTCATTAGTATCTACTAATTTACACCATTCCCAATATCGTACTACTATCAGATATCTACGATGAAATAGGAGTACGGTCTAAAGCTAGTATCACACTGTCAAATATTGGGTTAAAAAAATTTGACGAAAAGTTCAGTCAAATTTTTTCGGTCAAAATAGACCTTGTGTAAGGCAATTAAAATAATGTGCAAAATACAAATTTGACGATTACACTATCTGACTGCATTTGCAAGCGAGAATAGTCAAATATTTGTCACCATAAAATACAACTTAACACCAAAGAAAAATTACCAAATCAGTCAATGATTTATTTGAGACCACAAGGGAATGGAATCATGCACGAGATAAACTGAAAGAATGCATAGTGATAGTCCAAAAATAAATACAGCTATATTTTATTTTAGTATTATTTTAACCCTTTTTACAATTTCTAGGTGACACTTCTATAGGCGCGCCGTTAGGGGGCCAGGAGGGGCCGGGATACCCCAGATCCCGGCGTGGACCCTCCCAGAGAAATAATTCTGGCCACTTCCAGAAAAATAATTCCTTCCTATCCTACCGGAAACACTTTACTTGTCAATTGTTTTTTTTTCAAATATTTTTTACCAATACAAACAATAAAAAAGCATCTTTTAAAATTAACGAATCAAATCTTAACTGACTTTTGAAAATAACAAGACAGTTTTGAATTTTACAATCATTGTTCTTTCGATCTGACGAGAGCTTTACAAGATTTTTTCAATTTAGCAAAATAAATTGAAAATTGTTTTTGAAACAACGAGATTCTTATGAAATATTTTGGAGTTTTACGAAATTGTAACAAGATTTTCTTCAAGTTTATAAACTAAAGAAGATTTGTTTTTGAATGTAACCAGCTTTTTTTGAGAATATTTTTGAATTTTACGAGAACTTTAGAAGATGTCTTCAATTTTACAAATTAAAGTAGAAATTCAGGGGGTTTTCTAAACTACTGATCGTTCCTTTGCAGTGCAACTGAAGAAAATGCAAACGAATAGCGACGCGAATTATTACAAGAAAGATTTAAAAAGCTTTTCAACTTCAGAAGAATTTTTGAAATATACAAGACGATCTTTAATTGTCTTGTAAATTTAAAAAAGTTTCTTAAATTCAAAACATTGGTTCGTTGTACCTCGTAAAAGTCTTTTCAAATTAAGAGATACACTTATTTTAGCAAAACTAGCTTTCTGGATAAAATACTGTTTACTTTTAATTTTGAGTCCCGATAAAGAACAAATGAAACGCAATCGAAGAAAACGTTATTTTCGGTTGTTAGATCAGTGTTGCCGGTACTGACTGACTTTGAACATGAATATAGATGAGAAAATATAAACGAAAACGAAGTTGTTAAGTGAAAATAATAGAAAATAAGCTAGGAATTTATAAATAAAATTTTTTTTGTTATCGAAATTGAAGAAAATATATTACGAACACAAAAAAAACTTCTACATAGCCATCAAAGTATTCAAATCTAACGTAACGTAACGCTAAAAATCTTCAAATTGAAGAAAAATTGTCATCGCTGCTACTACTCAAGATAGATTCTCGAATCTCTCAATCATGAACATTGAATCCAATTTTAAGGACTCTCTTTTAGTTGCTACTCGAAACTAAAAGACAGTCAGTTCCCTAAATTGAGTGAAGACAATTTTACAGGATTTTTGCATGGTAGCTACTCGAAGGAGGACTCATAGGAACTTTTTCAAATTCTTTCCTTCAACTGCAGCTATTGGAAAAACAACGTATAAAACATTTCAAAGTCGTAGCCTAAGACTAATCATTCGTTGTTTATACGAACACCCAATCTGTAAACAGAAAAAGGACGAACTTGTATGAAAAGCATGTGTGCCTTTCGGAAGAAGTACTATGTTCTGAGCCATTTGGCCCCTGGCCCCTGGCCCCTGCCAGATTTCAGTCCACGGCACGCCTATGGACACTTCCCTTCTTCAGGGTAGCAAACCTGCTCCTCCACAAGACTCGATTGGGATGATAGCTTGTACCTGTCGCTAGCTCCTCGAATTTTGTTCTCGACTTTGACTTCATTTCCATGGGTTTGTTGGACGATCGACTACTTGTCTTTCTTGAGGATTTTAATCCACAGCCAATTTGTATATGTTTTTCTTTAGCTTCTTCAAGCTATGTCTCTTCCATTACAGCTTTCGTCTAGGAATCACAATGACTCTATAATTTCGCCTTCGAAAGATTTTCGATGAAGATAACACATGACTCAAGTTGTGTCGAAGGCAAAGCTTATTTGGGATTAGAAGACCAAGAGACACCAACTTTGTAAACTAGCCAGATGTAGGTTCAGAGTACAGTAGGTGTCTAACGCTTCTTTTTTCTCCCTCGCTGTCCGGTTTCTAGGACATTGCTGAAAGTATCAGAGATAAACTATCTAAATTGGGTCCGAAGGAGATGTTTTCTCACACACAGTTCTGCTGATCAAACTGCCAAGAATTAGACTTGAACTTAGGTTAGGTTAGGTAAGGTGGGTGATCGCTGCGCGACCAAGCACATAGACTGCCAATGGGTCCGTTGTGATCCGACATGCACGGGAAAAAAAGGGACCCGTGTGCCTAAGACAACATCTTAAGTAAACCACCCCGCCAGCCTGACAAACTGCAGCAGCTTGTTCAGCTTAATGCTTGTGAATTCGCCCAAGTCTATGGCGAAGCGCGTACCTCAAGTATGTTTGCGCCTCCAGGCCAGACCCGGGCATTCGCAAAGCAAGTGGAAAATACTTTCCTCAGCGTCAGGTTCACCGCAGTTGCGGCACAGATCTGTAACGTCCGCAACACCTAGTCTTCTGGCGTGCCGGCCGATCAGGCAATGGCCCGTCAGTACACCAATTAGGATACGAAGAGTATTCCTATCTCCGAGTAGGATAAACTTTGTCCTGCTCGCATTGAGGGTCGGCCAGAGCTGCCTGGCCACGAGACACGATGTGAGTCCTGACCATCTTGTGTTAGCCTCTGATATGGCCGTCACGTCGATAGCATGTTTAATGTCCTCTATGGGCCTCATCACTGGAAGAGCTAGCGCTTGATTCAGCGCCGAACCTCTCCTTGCGAGTTCGTCCGCAGCCTCGTTGCCCGGAATCCCGCTGTGACCCGGAACCCAACAAATTGTAACGTTCAAAAGGGTGTATAAAGCAGTAACCTTATCCCTGCATAGCCTCACGAGGCGGGATTTGATCAAGTGTGAGTCAAGCGCCTTGATCGCCGCCTGACTATCTCTTAGGATGACGACGGATTTGTTTTGCATCGCACAAGCCTCTTGAACTTGAATTCATTTCCACGAATTATAAACAAGCTAAAGTTTGCCATAGTGAATTGTTATTACATACATACACGAAGTTTACCTCATATTTAAACCAATTTCGGTTGTATACTAGGATGTTAACTCCAATCGTAGGTTGCATCCACTAATTAGCGAACTAGTTGACTCTAACAATAGCCGAAGAGCAAATCTATTTAAAAGTAACTTTATTTTATTAATTAAATTTTAGGTTCCTTTTCGGCGTCAGAGGAGTGTTATTTGAAGGCCACTACATGGAATACTCGACTGGGTAGATCGCAGAACTTATTTTTAATAATTAATTATTTTTAAAGTGCGTTGCTTTTCTGCATATTAAATGTCTGCAATTATCAATAAGATTTCATTGCTACACAAAATTTGGGTCTTATGTCAACAAATTAATTTCAAGTCCATTAGGTTTAATTTAATGTGTGTGTTGTTCAAAAAATATCTTCACGGATTTCCAAATCTCAAAACAGTCTACAAAAATACTCGCCGGCTATTTTTCCTTTATATTTAAGCTACCTTCGTTTTCTTTCTGGCAATATTATATAATAATATAATAATAAAGTAAAGAAGTATAGATCTAAAATGAAGATGGTTTGTACGATGATTACAATATTTTTGCATAAAAATTCAAATAGTTTTCTTATGTAACCCTAACCTGTTATAGTATAGTAAGAGATAACACTGCAAGCCAATCCGCATCCTGGCCAGGACTTATGGAAACATTAGTGCCTGATCAGTTTTATTTGAAACGAAAGACTGTTGGACCTAAATCTCAGGTGCGTCCTGGTTTCATAGCATGTCTATCTTTAAGGAAAATCTGTGGAAACGGACTTGCATGAGGTCATTTCAAATCCGTGAATGCTAAGGAATAGGTAGTATAGCGAATATGTAGCGTTTCTAGATATTGAAGGGGTCTTCAACTGGCTATTGAAAAGGTATTGTTTAGGTTGTCAGTTGCATAGTAGCCCACATCGCTTCTCAGCATTAAACGCGTTCCGGACTTCTGCGTAAAAAATAATAAAGTTGCGCCCAGACTGTTGGCAGATTTTTTAAAACTGTGTTGGACTAGGTCCGAAGGAGCTGTTTCGCTATCGGATGGGTTGGACTTATCAGAGGGTCTATCACGCTAATCGAAACACCCTTACAGCTCCTGGTAATGCTGAGGATTTTTCCCTATATGCGATATATGTAGAACCGAAATTTATTCTTGTTCGGTGGCACTGAAGATCATCTAATATTTCAACTAATTTGGTGGAATTTTTGGTTGTTCATAGTATATAGTAAATCACACACGCGACATTGGATCCCGCCAACCGTAATTTTATTTTATCCTAATATTAATGAGAATGAATTTTTTCATGGTGAAGCTACCATAGAAGTACCAGAAACTCATCTCACGCCGTAAAACAACAAAAATTTCTTAAAATTTGCTTCTATGGTAGCATCACCATAAAAAAATTCCATTCTCAGGCATAAATAATGTATTTACTTTCAAATTAACGTTATTAACACTTTTTATTATTTCGCTATAGTACTTTAAAATTCACGTGTATACTTTGCAAAACTAATCCACAAAATATAAATTCTATGCTTCAATAACGCTACCTAGGGCAACGAAAACGAAGCCCTTGATACTGGCTGCCATGTCAGCTTATTAATTGGAAAATATTGTATATCAAATAAAGCATCAATTGAGTGTATAAAAAAAAATCTGCCAACAGTCTGGGCGCAACTTTATTATTTTCGGGCAGAAGTCCGGAACGCGTTTAATTCTGAGACGCGGTGTAGGTTACTACGTGACTGAAAATCTAAAAAAAGGTTCGGGAAGCGGTTAGAATGGGGTCGCGCTAGAATACTTAAACGCCGCTGTCACATGTAGCATATGAATTACATATTTGGGTCATACTCCGGGAAGAGGTCTAAGTCATAGTATAATATCAGTTAATACGCGATTAGGAGGTATTTCGTGATTAGGTTTTTGGCCATTAAATGAAATCGGAAATGCATTTGTAGGCGATTATATTAAAAGTCTGTGGAACTGAAAACCAATCTGATATCTTATCAATCATAAGAAATATTTCGAAACCCTTACGTTCTCTTGGAGTTGAATATCTAATAATACTGAAATCAACTTTTGACGATTATGTAGGAAGCCTTAGGAAGTAAAAATGAATTTGATATCTCATTAGAACTAAGAAATATGTAGAAATTTGTGAAAACATATGCAACCCCCTTGCACCCACCTTGGGGTTGAATATCAAAAAATCCTGAAATCAGTTTTTAGATATATGTAAATAAAGCCTGAGGAAGTGAAAACCAATCCGATGTCTTATCACTCCTAAGAGATATGACGAAATTCGTGGAAACGTGTTCAATCTATGGCTTAGGAGTTGAAAAAGGAAAAAACTTGAAAACAAGTTTTAGGTAATTATTAAACCAGTCCCGTGTGAGTAGAATTTAAAAAAATCCTGAAAACACTTTCTAGGTATTTATATGAAGAATCCGTAAAAAAAAAATGAATTCAATATTTGGAAAGACCTAATAGATATGACGAAATCGTGAAAATATATACATTCCATTTTCACTGATCACTTTTTTTGCCTCCTTCCGTACGCCAATGGATATTTAAAATTTCTTTAATCTGAATTACTTTTCTAATTGTCATACATATACATACCGAGTTTCAACTTTCTAGAATAAGCCGTTCTATAGTTAGGAAAAATACCCCCACCCCTGTACCATACTACCTCTATAAAAAATTATATTTTTTCAACATGCTACTACTATAGTTCTATCCAAATACCAAGTTTCAGCTTTTTATCATTATAGGTTCTAGAGATATAAAAATCAGAACTTTTTCTTCTTCACCCTTCCCCACCCTCACCCTCTACACCCCCACCCCGAAAATTTTTTTTCTGCTGGAGGTCTATTGGGCCTACTTCTGGCAAAAATTCTAAGCATCATACACTGTTCTTGAGATATGAGACGTGATTTTTTAGAAAAATTTTAATCCCCTCCACTTCCATACTGCACCGACCACTTAAAAATTTTTACTTCCAGCAAACTTTATTTGTCAACCTTAATACAGAAACCGAATTTTATTTGTCTAGTGTAATGGGTTCGTGAGATATCGTAATCTAAAATTTTTCGACCCCCACCTCAGTACGCCCCTGCCCCTTCTAAAAATTTGTTTCCGATATATTCTCCAAGTATACCCACAGATGTTCATCAAGTTTTAATTTCGTGACATTAACCGTTTAGGAGATATGTATTTTAGAATGTCTCGATCTCGGCTTTCGAGCGTTTTGGACGCATTGTTATTCCCCCTACTCCCACACCCCTTCACCCATATTAGCAATATTTTTGCAAATGGGTTCACTATCAAAGCTCTATATAAATTCAACCTCCTAGGCTAAGCGGTTACTGAGATCTAGAAACCAAAATTTTTCGTCTAAAACGCTTCACCCAACTCCCCCCTCACACCCCTACCACTCAAAAGGTGGGCCCTTGAAGGAGTCTGCTCAGTCTACCAACAAAAAAAAATTCAACTTAATAGCTCAAAGAGTTTGAGAGCTATAAGGTAGGTAGGTAGGTACGCGTGGCTGCCCGTGAGAACACGGACACACTTAGACCTAAAAGGTCCGTTGTGTTACCACAGGATCGTCGAATCCGGTCCTACTCGTCAAACCATTTAGAGCTTGCAATGAAGCGTTGGATTCTCGCGACCTCCTTTGAGGCAAGGTCACCGAGACAGTTGAAGAAGTAAGCTCCAAGATGAGCTTTCCTTCTGGCTGAAAGAGCTGGACAGGTACAGAGAAGGTGAAGGACTGTCTCCTCCTCCTCCTCATCCAGGCAGCTTCTACAGAAGTCGTTTGAGAAGAGACCGAGTCTTTTAGCATGTCGACCTATAAGACAGTGTCCGGTCAGGACACCGACTGTGGTGCTGATGTTCGCCCTTTTGAGCAAAGTCAGCTGTTTAGAGCGTTTTAGATCCAGCTCCGGCCAGATCTGTCTCGCAGTGTGACATGTAACACCGTTTGCCCATCTTGAGTTGGTTTTCTCAATTGAGTCCAATCCCAGTAGCAGTTTACATGTAGAGAGAGGCACACCCAGATTCCGGTGTTCCGGCATAATCTGAAGGGTAGTACCGCGTCGAGCGAGTTCGTCAGCCATGCAGTTCCCTGGAATATCCCTGTGTCCTGGCACCCAGCACAGGAGAATATTGAACTGTTCAGCCATCTCCTTAAGAGATGATCGACATTCTGCGGCGACCTTTGATGTTGTCGAGGCCGATTCTAAGGATTTTATTGCCGCTTGGCTGTCTGTGAAAATGCTAATGTCCCTAGTAGATATTACATTACACCTCAGCCAGGACAAGGCCTCCTTAATCGCCATAAGCTCCGCCTGAAAGACACTACAGTGGTCCGGAAGGCGGAAGGAGCTGCTAATGTTAAGCATATCAGAGAAAACACCTCTACCTACCCCGCCTTCAGTTTTGGAGCCGTCCGTATATATGTGGGCGGACTCTTCCATCCGTACCGAATCCCTTTCCCATTCTAGACGGGTTGGGATGACTGTTAGAAAATTTTTCTCAAAATCATAACTGGGAGGGGTGTAGTCGGTGTTTTCAGCAATGTTATTGAAGTGATTCAATATTGTTGAGTGACCTGCATATATGCCAGTCCACTGTGCAGAGGCCCTAAGTCGAATGGCTGCATTGGCTGCCATTTGCTTGCCAAAAATGTCTAGGGGTGGCAGACTGAATAGCATGTCTAGTGCTGCAGAGGGAGTTGTTCTCAGAGCTCCACTGATGCATATGCATGCTGATCTCTGTACCTTCCCTAGGGTGGTGCAGTTAACTGCTTTGTCTAAGGCCGTCCACCAGACAACAACACCATACATTAGTATCGGTCTGATGACGGACACGTAGAGCCAATGAACTATCCGGGGTTGCATACCCCATTTTTTGCCAATGGCCTTTTTGCACGAGTAAAGCGCAACTGTTGCTTTCTTTACCCGTTCCTGAATGTTAGGTTTCCAATGAAGTTTCCTGTCCAAAATAAGACCCAAATATTTTGCACTATAGGTGAAAACTAGACTAGTACCATTCAGAGAAGGAGGGTCTACGTGAGGAATTTTATATGAGAGCTATAAGCTTTCAAACGTTTTCCGTACGGCGGACTGCGTATGGCGGACGGCGCACAGACGGACTGAACATTTTTTTTTTTGCTTTTTTGGTGTCTATTAGTCATGAAACGTGGAAAAAAAATGTTCAGGGTAGCAAATTTTTTTTTTTAAAAAATCGATAACAATACTTTATTATTAAATCCTTAGAATACTTCGTTTAATCTCGCCCACTACCGATTGGGCCATCAGTCATACATGGGTTTAAAATGAGCATACACCACACGTTATAAAAACTAAAACAAACTTTACTGTATGAACCACCAAGGATTATCTAAAAAGGAACAAACCAAACCATCCTTTGCAACGACAACTTCATCAACATCAACGTCGTTGTTCGCCACCACCTAGACCATAATGATGGCACTACCATACTTAAAATCACATGTACTGAGAACAAACTCTACAGTACAAAATATACCAAGCCGCGTCTTTCGAATCCTCTTCCGCACCAAATTCTAATTACAGATGCCCTTTAGCATTATAACTACTTTAATTTCCTGTCCCATCTACTTCTATGTACTTAACGAAAATTTATGAAGTTAATCTGGCAACACACTTAGTTCTGGCAGACACATGCCGCTCTCACCTAATATCTTTCACATATCATATTTTACTCTCCCGTCTGTCGCTCTTTCTCTGCGCTCCCCCACTCTTATGTGCTAATAATTTTAAGGGTGTTTCTGTGACGTCACGTGAATTTTGAAAATTTTCTCCAAGATAACTTTTCTGTTTCGGGATTTTGTGTTTCGGTGGGTGGACGGGGTGAGTAAAAGTTTCGGGCTGGTACTGTTGAAAATCAGAAGGTGTCCCGGAAAGTTTTCCATTCTCCGGCATTTCTCTCTTTTCATATTTTTTTCCCACCACTTTCACAGTCGGCCTTGAAAATTTTCGCGCCACTCTCCGTCTAGAATGCACTGGGCTTAGGGGATTAGCGTGGGCAAAAGGTGTTAGGTGTTACCTACAGTAAATTCGTATGCTCCTCTACTTCATCCTCCGCCCTAATTCCGCTTCGCACGTACCGCCTGGTACACATGTTTGGAAAATATGAATAAATGTAACCACTTGAGCCTGCAAAGCTCGAGCACACATACGCGCTAACGTGTTGTGTATAATCAGATAAGGGTAGCGGCAATACAAACGCAACTCACAAATTGGGTCCTTTTTTGGGGCCGCCCGTAATCTTCTTTCGTTCCGAGCTGAAGTATTTCGTGACCTGTGCGCGCTCTTACTTAACATTGTTTCATCGGGTGGGGGTGGGGGTGTTCTGCGGCGGGTGGGTAAGTGGGTGGTTGCAAAGGGCTTATTGCTGCTTTACGTTATTTTTATCCCCCAACTGATGTCTGGTGTTGTGTTTGTGCACACACAACACACCACTGTGCTATTGATCCGACAGTGGAGTATTTGGAGAATTTCGGGAGCGACTGGGTGGATATGGGAAACTTGGCGATTCTCCTTGTCATCTATTGTGTCGGTTGGGAGGGGGTGGAGTTTAGGGGTGGTTACGTGGGGAGTGGTGGCTTCGATGCGGATATCTTCTACAGTTTTTCTACGAACCTTCAACATTGTTGACTTGTTTTGTTCGATGGCCACCACTATGGCATGATGGATGTATTCTGTGCTCGATTTGTTCCTTTGATTGATATCTGGCCGGATCCTCTGTACACTTTCGAGTATTTCGTAAAATTGTTCGATCGATAAGAAAGGATGTGATGGCTTGGAATTATCATGTCTTGATTGTTGGTTTCTAGTTCGCGAACAGAAAAACTGCGAAGGGAGTGGCATGAAAGTTTTGGGCACGAGGACTTTTAGTACGGCGACAGTAAGAAGATTGATGGAAGTCAAGTGGGTTCATCCGGCTAAATGTCGCGCTCTATGAAAGGGGAGACTACAAAAATGTGGTGCATATTTATAGAAAACTTGAAGACATCTAGTTCGACTAAACTCTTCGGTACTCCAGCGGGACTTGGACGTCTCTTGTTTTTACCCTTTCAATACCTTGAGCATGCAAATCTCGAGTAGAACATTTCGAGTACTGACTAAATACTGTTTTTATTAAGTAAAAAAATCAGTTTGCAGCGCATATCAACAATACCAAATTTTTTAAAAGTAATGAAATATCATAGAAAAATAATATTTTTTTTCAGATATTTTTCCTTTCCTTTTCCTACTGCAATTTTTGTGAATAAATGGATGAAAACTTTTTGATTTCGGTAATTCCAATTTGAGATTTTATACATCAGAGACAACACATTACACCCTAGGCTATACAGCACCGCAAAAATTCCCCCAACATGTGCATAGTTTTAATGCACACCACTGCTGAAACAGTACTGACTTCACGAATTCGCAAACATCGTGTTGTAAAACAAAATTATTTTTTTATTTGAACACGAGACTAGAATCACTTAATTTTACCCAGTTTTTGGCAGCTCAGGTAGTTCGGAGAATCGGATAACTCATACATTTTTTCTCTGTTATGAAGAAAATTAAAATCTTTTTTTTTCCACTAGACCCGATTCTAGGATATTCTCATTGGTGAACTTAACTTAGGGATTTGCACCTAAGCACCGCAGGATACATAATTAATTGAATAGTAATAAAATTTATAGTAATCCCAATATCATGAATACAAATTGCACCAATGTCCTGCCCTATAAACAACAGTACTGCTAAAAGAAAATCTAGCAATAGTCTGGTCACAACTTCATTATTTTTTGGGTAAAATTGCTAGTACAAAGAGCCTTCAAATGAAAGAATTTCTGAATAAACAGCTTTTCACTCCCTTGGGGATGAATACCGAAAAGGCCCAACATGAATGTTTAGGCCATTGTATTTAAAGCCCAATGAATTTAAAACCAACTCAATATCTCATCAATAAATTAAATACAATAAATACATTTAAACGACGCTTTTCCCGGTTTCAAGATGTTTATTTAACAACATAACAACAAGTAAGAACTAATTTTATAACTCATCGGACCTAGGAGATATGGTGGAATTCGTAAAAACGTATAGGTACTACTTTAGAGCAACTTAGGGGTTGAATACCAAAATATCCTCCAATTGACTTTTAGGTGGCTATTTAAACAGTGGAATTAAAAATGAATGTAAGATCTCATCAGTGGGTCAGTTCTGTAACGCATGAAATGAGAAATTTCTCAACGTCATACTCATACATAACTCATGCAGTTTTGTCTCTATATTCTCACCTAATGCAAAACACCGTAAGTGACGTCATATACTGGAAAAATCGTGGAAACACGTGAGAAGAATGTGTCTGTAACCCTGCGTCTACACTGACAATGGCAATGGCAACGGCATTATTGCCAAACATTACAAATTGACAGTGCAGACGCATCAAACGCATGTGGCAATATTGCTTTCAGCATTGCCTTGGCAATTTTGAGGATAATATTGTCAGAAAACGAATCGTTTAAAAGAAGTTAGCGTCGCTTGTCAACAGGTAGACTTACGTTTTTTTGGTTTGATCGCAAAATGAGTGAAAATAAGTGGACTAAAGAAAAAACTATTAAATTAATCAATAGTTTTCGAAGTTATGATTGCTTTGCTTCACAACTTGACACTTCGAATTCACTCGCTCAAATTAAAATTGCCTGGCAATCAAATGCCCACTCATTGCGATTTGACATTCAACTCAATGGCAATATTGTCATTGTCATTGCCAGATAAATTGTCAGTGTAGAGGCAGGGTAAGCAAGTGACTGCGAGTTGGTTCTCACCTATAGTGAGCCGATTTTCATGCAGTTTGCAGCTAGTGCAAACAATTTTCCGTCTCGCCGTGATGGTCCCAGAGTCTTGCAATTTATTAAGGGTGCGATTCGAATTACGCTGACGGTACTCACTATCAATGCATACGGCTGGTCCGAATTGTTGGAATGGTTATGTAAAATTTGTATGCACACAAAACACTTTCACTTATTACTTTAGAAGATGAAATCATATTGAGTATTATAAGTTTAATCCAGCCCGAAAAGTTTGTAACACATAGAACCGAGCCTCGGACGAAAAAAAGTTATAAGTTATTTTGTATTGTAGAGCTGCCAGACAGTAGTTGATTTGCTATAGGCTGTTCTGGTAGATCGTATCACAGCCAATAGTACTGAAAAATTATTATCATTAACTCCTGCTAGTACACTGTCATACCCGGCCCGATTCCTGATCTTCCTTCCCATTTCTAAAACTGATTAAGTTCGGTATCCCCTTTCTTCTGCGCAATTCCTTCCAACTCTCCTCTCCTTCGCACCAAGATACACGGAAAAATATTTGATAGAACAATACCGCGGCCAATTGGACTCAGTTTGTTCTTGAAAAATTAGCCAAAAAACAGCCTTCAGCCGTAGGCGCCGTGTCATGGTGCAATGGGATCACAGCGGACCCATCTAGTGGTCTATGTGCTACCTATCTCTGCCAATAGCTATTAACTTAACATATTTTGTATTCAGTTGTGGTCAAAAAACCCCGTTTGTCCGTCCGTCTTTCCGTCCGTCTGTCCGTCTGTCCGTCCGTCCGAAATTTTGTCACCACCTGTAAAATGGAAAAGTAGGGCTAAGTTCGTTAATGGGCGATATCCTTTAGCTCCTACGGGTACCTCTCATACAAAAAATCCTTAAGACACGTGTTCAACAATATTTTCCGATAACTTTTGAATGCTTCAAGCTAAGAATTTGAAATTTTGTACACATTAATTTTAAAATGGTTCCAAAGATAAACATATAAGAAATCGAGTAAGTCCTTCCTGCATCTCCCATATGGAAGTCCTTAAAAAAGGGAAATTTTTTTTCGGTGACTCAAAAGCGGCAGAAAATATCATTTTTGTGACGTCAATATGCAAATTGTAGGCGTTGTTAGCGAGATCGGAACGATTGTGAGCGCTCTAAAGGTACGCGTTCACTAGGGCGGACGGGGCGGACCGGTCCGCATCGCAAAAATCCGCCCGCCATACATTGTTATGGAAGTGCGTCCACTGAAGGCGGGCCGCATCGGTGCGCGACGGATTTTGCGAGCGGATTTCTGTTCGAGTAGAATGGCGCACCGGCTCGTCCCACCTCGTCTCATCATAGTGGACACAGCGAAACAGATGGGGTCGGCATTTTCCGTCTCCCGTGATCCGTCCCAAGTGGACGCAAAAACAAAAATCCGTCCCGCCTCTAGTGGATGCGTGCCTTAAAAGTATATAAAGTGAAATTCGGGCCGCGGCCCAATATTTCATTTCACTGCGAAATACTCAACTCAATAAAGCATTTCTTCCGTGGCATCTGACACGTACTCGTCCGTACCTACAGTGGCGAGACGTGAAATGTTTCCACCCAAAAAATTATCTATAAGTGCGAAATTATTATAAAAATTTTTATCGGTAGATAAAATACGTTTTTTACAATATTAAATAATAATATTAACTATATAAAATATATAGTTTGAGTTTTGTTTATGGAAGTATTGGCCAGATATATGAATTGTTCACTTTCTACTCAAATTTTATCGAAATCGTGTAACATGAAATTCTGAAAATAACTTCTCAATATTTAATTTATCTGAATATCTTTTTTATTTTTCATAGGATATGTAGTATAATAATGTGAAATAAGTCGATTTTAATATTTTGTGGTGCTTCCTTTACTTTTGATGACCGCCTTTATCCTTCTAGGCATAGAATTCACCAGATCCTGGAGTGTTTCAATGGTTATATCTTCATACCAAACTTTTTCGAGCAATTTCAAGAGCTCTTTCTTTGAAGTCGGTTGTGCTTTTGATATTCTGACCTTCATAATGGACCATAGATTCACGATGGGGTAAGAGATCGAGGCTATTACCGGGCCAGTCGAGTGTTAAAAGTGCAGCTTTGGAAATAAAATCCTTAATCTACGAAGGAAGGAGATAAAAAAATTATACCTTTTCGTATGAAACCAATTCAGAACATTGCCAGTATTAGTAAAATATATAAACTTAACAATTTGGCGCGATGGCATGGTGCAGAATCATCTTGAAATATGCACTCATCGGTGAACGATAAATGATTTTAAATCGAAGGAAATAAATTGTTGATCAAAATATTTTTATAGGCTACAGCGTTCACTGTGCCTTGAAGAAAGGCCAGCTCTCCCACTCCGTAAAAGGAAAAGCATCCCCACACCATATTTCCAGCCGGATGTTTTACTGTTGGTCTAATGCACTCATCGCTGTATTGCTCTCCATGTCTTCGTCTTACGTACTGCAATCCGTCTTATCCGAACAAGTTGAATTTGCTCTCGTCAAGCAAAATAACACTTCTTCACTTAATTTCTGTCCAGTTTTCGTATTTTTTGGCCCATTGCAGGCTACTTTTCCGCATTTTCGGTGTTAAAAATGGTTTTTTTGCGGGCTTAGCCGCCTTCAAACCAGCCTCCCTCAGGCGATTCTGGACAGTATGAACACCGATGACAGTTCCTCCGTTTCTCACGTGTTCCCCTCGAATATCCACAGCAGTTTTAAAACGAATCCGAATACTGGCGCGCTTTATAGCCCGATCTTCTGCGGCAGTCGTAATTTTTTTCCTTCCACTACCTTTCTTACGCTTCAAACGACCAGTTTTCTTGAAAATCAGCAGAAATCTACGTACAGCGGTGTGACTGAACCCTACCTTAGCTGCTATCTCACGAGTGCTTAAATTATCCTCGGAGAATGCGATTATTTGGGGTTTCACTAATTCATCCATTTTGCCTTTTTTCACCATTTTTCTGTTTTCTAATTATTGTCGACCGATAGCTTTAACGTACAAATTTTAACTGACCTAATTTTAGGGATAAGGTTTACTTCTAAACAAAAAAAATACCTGTTTACCACTTTTCGCAAAATTTCCTAGAAAGGAGCACTTAAAAACGATTTTTTTTACCTGGAAACATTTCATGTCTCGCCACTGTACATATACGTATCTTCTTTATGACCGTAGGTAATACCTTGGATACACTGCTGGTATTGATATCATAATATTGTAATAGTGTATCACCCAATACTAAGCATATACGAGATAAACGAACTAATAGAAATCTAGTATTGAACCCGTTTCATTGTATACAAATTCGATAATTTTGCATAGTATACTATGCATTTTACTGCTAGTAGTGCCATTCCCCAATTATGTGACGAGTATCGCAACTAAATGTCGTTGCTTATATTATCAGATACTGTCAAATCATACCATATGTTCAGTGTATCATATGCAGCTAGTTTCAATACTACGATTTCAATACCATGGTTTGTATATTAGCTGTGTATCAATGTGGCATAAAGATGGATATGCCCTAAGTTGTTTACCCCGACATTGCGTCCCCAAAACGATTTTTTGCCGAACATTTTTTTTATCGTTTCTTGGGTTTTCCATGATCTGTAATATCATGTAAAAACTTCTCCAAACTATAATTTATTTTGCCAAGTGAAACAATAATTGAATGCGACAATAATGATTTTATAGAATCGTGTCGAACTACTGGCTCACAGCAATTAGGATAATAGAGTAAAATTACACCAAATAAAAAGTAAAAAAAAAATCGGAAATATTGGTTTCTTTCCGACGATATTCAGGACTGGATCGATTACGTTCAAATTTAGTTTGACGGTATTCATGATGCATTTTTATACTCTAGATGAAATCATAGAGAGTATTATAAGTTTAATCCAGCCCAAAAGTTTGTAACGCATAGAACCGAGCCTCGGACGAAAAAAAGTTATATATTATTTTAGTTTATTATTTTTTAATAATAAAGTATTGTGATCGACCTGAAATTTCAAAAAAGTTTGCTACCCTGAAATTTTGTATTTACACGTTTTAGGACTAGTAGACCCCAAAAAAGCGAAAAAAAAAAATGTCCGTCTGTACGCCTTCCGCCGTACGCCGTACGCAAAATCGTTTGAAGGCGCGTAGCTCCCAAACCCGTTGAGATATTAAATTGAAATTTTTATGGTAGGTAGATTGGGTGAACCCCTACCACTGGTATATTTTTGAGGGGTGGGGTTACAAGGGGAGAGGAGAGGGGAACGTTTTAGACGAAAAATTTAGGTTTCTAGATCTCAGGAACCACTTATGCTAGGAAGCTGAAACTTGGAACTTATATAGTACTATGATAATGGACTCAATTGCAAAAAAATGGTCGATATTGGTTAAGGGGTGTGGAAGTGGGGGGGAAAACAATGAGTCTTTAACGCATGAAAGCCGGGATTGAAACATTCTAAAATCGATATCTCCTGAACCATTGATGTCAGAAGATTGAAACTTTGTTGTTGTCCTTAGGGATACTTCAAGATTAGACAAGGGCTAAACATTTTTAAAGGGGTGGTGGGGTGTGGGGGTGGTGGGTGAAAAACTTTGGATTACAATATCTTCCGAACCAATTACACCAGGAAAATAAAATTTAGTTTCTGTATATGGAATCATAAGAGGAGTCTACCAAAACTAAATTTTTTGAGGGGGGAGGTGGAGCACGAAAGTGGGGGGATAGCAATTTCTCAAAAAATGTAATTTTTATATCTCAGAAACCGTATCAGATATGATCTTGAAAATTTTACAGGAGTTGGGGACGGTAAACTTCTAGTAGGAAAAAAAAATTTGGTGACGTGGGTGTTGGGGGTGATGGTGAAAGGGGGTAGAAAGGAAAACATTCTGATTTTTATTTCTCGAAAACCATAATGAATAGAAAGCTAAAAATTAAGGATTATATAGAGCCACTCTGCAGACATCCTAGAAAAATAAAATTTTTCATAGGGGTATCAAGGTACGGGGGAGAGGGGTGGTTTTTTATATCTCAGAAACGGCTTATGCTAGAAAGTTGAAACTTAGTACGTATATGTAGATGTACTATTAGAGTAATTAAAGCAAAAAAAAAGTTCAGATTTTTATTGGCGTTCAGAGGTTGAGTAAAAAAAATGTCCGTGAATCCACATTTTCACAAATTTCGTTAAAACTTTTAGACATGTCGAGCTATCAAAGCAATTTTACTTCTGCGGGCTATTTATATAAGCGCCTACTAACGATCTCCAAAATTGTTCGATATCCAACCCCTAAGGGGGTGTAAAGTGGTTGTGTACATATTCACGAATTCTGATATATTCCTAAGGTATATTGAGATTTGGAGTTCACGTTTACTTCTATAAGGGAAAAACCCGATTTAAGTATTTTTACGTATTAAACCCCCTGGGGGTATTGTTCAAGATTTCACTGATTCCGAAAATCTCTTAGGTTTAATGTGATCGAATTAGCTTTTACTACTTTGAATTATTCTATTGATAAAAAAATACGTAAATAAATAAAAAAAATCGGCCAACAGTCTGGGCGCAACTTTATTATTTTATGGGTAGAAGTCCGAAACGTGTTTGATGATGAGATACGGTGTTGGGTACTATGCGACTGGCAACCTAAAAAATAACCAGGAAGCTATTTGGAACGTTATTTTTTAGGTTGCCAGTCGCATAGTACCCAACACCGTATCTCATCATCAAACACGTTTCGGACTTCTACCCATAAAATAATAAAGTTGCGCCCAGACTGTTGGCCGATTTTTTTGTTTATTTGTGGCCAAAAACCTCAAATCCGCCTGACGTCCGTCCGTCCGTCCGTCCGTCTGTCCGTGAACACGATAACTCAAGAACGCCTTCACCTAGGATCTGGATGTTTGGTTGAATTTGTAAGGCTAAGTTCGTTAACGGGCAAAATCGTCCTACTCCTTCGGGTAGCTGCCATACAAAATGTCCTTAAAACACGTGTTCAAGAATATTGGTCGATAACTTCAGAAGGGTTTAAGCTACGACTTTGAAATTTTGTGTGTGTTATTTTTCCAATAGTTGGAGCTAAATACATGATTATGAAGAAAATCCTGTTAGTCCTTCGTGTAGCTGCCATACAAATATCCTGTCAAAATGTCTTCACTTAATTTACGGAACCCACTATAACTCAAGTAATCTTTTAGCTATGAACTCGGAATTTTGTAGAAATTAGTTTTGAGTGAAAACAAAGTTCGAGTTTACTAGTCAGCAAAATCCTTTTACTCCTTCTGGTAGCTGCCATACAAAATATCCTTAAGACACGTGTTCAACAATATTTTTCGATAACTTTTGAACGCTTCAAGCTACGAATTTGAAATTTTGTACACGTTCATTTTTGAATGGTTCCAAGGAAAAGGATAAATACGTAAGAAATCGAGTGAGTCCTTCCTGCACCTCCCATGTGAAAGTCCTTCAAAAAGGACATTTTTTTTCGACGACTTACCCAGTTCAAGATATGAAATTAAACACTGAATATTGTCTTTTAGTTTTGAGTAGCAATCTAATGGCAGTCCTTAATAAAGGACATACAACATGCACACACGTAATTCTACTTTATCCCCAACTACAATATAAATCGGAGTTCAGTATTCATCTAGAGTATTATACGATTGGCTTGCAGCCGATCGTGACTGCAGTATGTTTCATAACTAGATTTTCGATAAGCATTAGAATGCCCTGAATTCTAAATATATTGGGATTGGGAAGTAATGGGGAAGGCTGTAAGATCTGCTTATTCTGTTGTAGCAAATTGCATCATCTTGTGAATGGTTTGTCATTTCCTCTGATTTTTCCTAGTGCTTCAAATATGATTTGTGTTAACTTTTACGCACTTTTTGAAGAATTCTAACTGATTCCTTCTCACAACCAGGTTTCCAGAGATGGTATCCTAGAGTTCAAGCAGGGTATTCCTTGCCACATTACTACAACCTCCCAATCAACCATTCATCACTTTCATTCGCTCGTACCAATGCTATACTAAGGCACTAAAAAGTAAAAGGCCACTCCTTACAGAAAAGCAAAAATTTCAAATTCACATAAAAAAACCCTTCATTCATAGGTCAGTAAATCATTTTCTCTCCACTAATGCTAAAACCATTCCCAAGTACAATTTAATGTGGAAAACTTTTCTTACTTTTTTGGGTATTGAAATTCTCGCTGTGTGATTTCATCAAACTGAACAGCGAAAAGGAGAAAACTGGGAAAAAAGGCAGAAAAAAGGTCCACGGCTAAGAGCTCTTTAGTTTACCTTATAGTCTTAAAAGGAAGCTTAACACCTGAAAAAAAACCACCACCTTGATACAGAAGTAGGACATCAAATGACAGCATCAGAAGAACCAGCCCAGGAAGATTTTCAGGCTTCACGTTTTCTACTATTACATTTTAGGTGATTTTTTTTCCCGCACAAGGTACAAACTACCACGATTTCGTCTTCTTCTTCTAGATAATCTTTTAGCACTTAACCCGTAATCACCTCAATTAAGAGAAAATTTCGAACAGGTTCGTGGTGGGTACTCCTGTACGGTATGGTAAAATGCAACGATACGGTTGAAATACTCGGGGATATGCCTCCTGGCAAGGATATCTTGAGATGAGATTGTGGGAATGGATAGTGGTTAGGCGATCTTGACTAAATGAATAAATTCACCGTGAGTTAACCACGGAATTGTAAGAGTCGACAAGGACGATGGGGAGGAACGTTGAAACTTATCATCATCAACGGTGTGTGATGTCATTGGCGATGGTGCGATATATTTGTAACGTAGTGCTGCAGCAAGGACGAAATATAAGGGTATAATTGCGAAGCAAAAAACTGTTCTTAAAGTTAAACTCCGAGGAGATTCAACAACCCTGCATACTAAACACTAAACGTTTTCTTTTTATTACAGCTGAAATATGATACTGTGGCCTTGGGCAAGTTTGCACTTGCTCGAAAACTCATTAAACTTAATTTTTTTTTGGAAATTATAGTTAAAAATCAACAGTCTAGACGCGACTTTATTATTTTTATACTCTAGATGAAATCATATAGAGTATTATAAGTTTAATCCAGCCCAAAAGTTTGTAACGCATAGAACCAAGCCTCGGACGAAAAAAAGTTATATATTATTTTTTGTTTATTTGTGGCCAAAAACCTCAAATCCGCCTGACGTCCGTCCGTCCGTCCGTCCGTCCGTCCGTCCGTCCGTCCGTCCGTCCGTCCGTCCGTCCGTCCGTCCGTCCGTCCGTCTGTCCGTTAGCACGATAACTCAAGAACGCCTTCACCTAGGACCTTGAAATTTTGAATCTGGATGTTTGGTTGAATTTGTAAGGCTAAGTTCGTTAACGGGCCAAATCGTCCTACTCCTTCGGGTAGCTGCCATACAAAATGTCCTTAAAACACGTGTTCAAGAATATCGGTCAATAACTTCAGAAGGGTTTAAGCTACGACATTGAAATTTTGTATGTGTTATTTTTCCAATAGTTGGAACTAAATACATGATTATGAAGAAAATCCTGTTAGTCCTTCGTGTAGCTGTCATACAAATATCCTGTCAAAATGTATTCACTTAATTTACGAAACTCACTATAACTCAAGTAATCTTTTAGCTACGACTTCGGAATTTTGCACAAATTAATTTTGAGTGAAAAGGAAGTTTGAGTTTACTAATCAGCGAAATCCTTTTACTCCTTCTGGTAGCTGCCATACAAAATGTCCTTAAAACACGTGTTCAAGAATATAGGTCGATAACTTCAGAAGGGTTTAAGCTACGACTTTGAAATTTTGTATGTGTTATTTTTCCAATAGTTGGAACTAAGTATATGATTATGAAGAAAATCCTGTTAATCCTTCATGTAGCTGCCATACAAATATCCTGCCAAAATGAATTCACTTAATTTACGAAACTCACTATAACTCAAGTAATCTTTTAGCTACGAATTCGGAATTTCGTACAAGTTAGTTTTGAGTGAAAAGGAAGTTCGAGTTTACGAATCAGCGAAATCCTTTTACTCCTTCTGGTAGCTGCCATACAACATATCCTTAAAACACGTGTTCAACAATATTATTAATTTGAAATTTTGTACTCGTTAATTTTTGAATGGTTCCAAGGAAAAGGATAAATATGTAAGAAATCGAGTGAGTCCTTCCTGCACCTCCCGTGTGAAAGTCCTTTAAAAAGGACATTTTTTTTCGATGACTTACCCAGTTCAAGGTATGAAGTTAAACACTGAATATTGTCTTTTAGTTTTGAGTAACAATCTAATAGTAGTCCTTAATAAAGGACATACAACATGCACACACGTAATTCTACTTTATCCCCAACTACAATATAAATCAGAGTTCAATATTCATCTAGAGTATTATACGATTGGCTTGCAGCCGATCGTGACTGCAGTATGTTTTTTTATGTAGAACTGTATGGGACGCGTACAGATACGGTCGAATAGAAATTACGTTTCATCCTATTGTTTTTGGACCAATTGTTCTAGTTGTAAGAGGTGGCTATACAATAAAAAAAAATTTTCCAATTTTACTTTATTATTTTTTAATAATTAAGCATTGTGATCGACCTGAAATTTCAAAAAAATTTGCTACCCTTGTAAACACCAAAAAAGCAACAAAAAAATGTCCGTCTGTCCGCCGTAGACGCCGTACGCCGTACGCAAAACTATTTGAAGGCGCGTAGCTCTTAAACCCCTTGAGATATTGAGCTGAAATTTTTATGGTAAGTAGAATGAGTGAACCCGTACGAGTGGTATATTTTGGATTGGTGGAGGTGTGAGGGGGAGGAAAGGTTGTTAGGGAGAGGAGGGGGTGTGAGGAGGGAGGAGGGGAGAGCGTTTTAGATGAAAAATTTTAGTTTCTAGATCTCAGGAACCGCTTATGCTGGGAGGCTGAAGGTTGGAACTTATGTAGTACTATAACCGTGGACTCATTTGCAAAAAAACGGTTGATAGAGATGGAGGGGTGTAGGAGTGGAGGGAAAAACAATGCGTCCAAAACGCTTGAAACCTGGGAATAAAACATTCTAAAATCCATATCTTCTGAACGATTGATGTCAGACGGCTGAAACTTTGTAGTTGTCTTAACAGATACTAGGAGATTAAAAAAGAGTTAAACATTTTAAGGGGGGTGGTGAAGTATGAAGGTGTGGGGTGAATAACTTTGAATTACAATATCTTTCGACTCAATTACTAGTGGAGTCTACTGAATGTAAAATTGGGGGGGGGGGGGGGGGACGTGAAGCGCGGAAATGGGGTGACAATCAATTTTCAAAAAATTAAATTTGTATAGCTCGAAAACTGTATCATATATGATGTTGAAAATTTAACAAGAGTTAGAACCAGTAGACCTCTAGGAGAAGAAATTTTTAGAGTATTGGTGCAGGGAGTGATGGTGGGAGCGGATGGAAATGAAAAAATTCTGATATTAATTTCTCGAAAGCCGCAAAGAATAGAAAGAAAAATTTAAAAATGTATAAAGCTACCATAGAGACATCCCAGAAAAATAGAATGTTGATAGGGGTAGCAAGGTACGGCGGTGGGGGGTGTTTTTTCATATTTCAGAACTTAGTACCTATATGTAGATATGCTACTAGAGTAATTGAAACTAAAAAAAAATCGGTCAACAGTCTGGGAGCAACTTTATTATTTAATGGGTAGAAGTCCGAAACGTTATAATGCTGAGATGCGGTGTAGGGTATTATGCGACTGACAACATAGGGAGTAATTAGGAGGCTATTTGGAACGTTATTTTCTAGGATGTCAGTCGCATCGTAACCTACACCGCATCTCAGCATTAAAAACGTTTCGGACTTCTACCCATAAAATAATAAAGTAGCGCCCAGACTGTTGGCCGATTTTGTTATAAGCTACGCAAAAGGACTTATTCCAACAAAACAACTATAGATTGTAGGTTATGTTAGGTTGGTTGCTATTTCAATGTTATCCAAAACATAGACTGTTTGGGTCCGTTTGGCGTAATCAGGGGTAGCAGAGAAGGAAACTGCCCTGGACCTTCAAACAATTGAAAAAATTTAAAGTAAATCACCAAAGCGAATTAACTCCTAGAAAGTGAGTTCACCTGCGACTCGAAATCGACTATCTAGCTGTATGTTATGTGCATCCACCTATGAATCTTTATTACGATTCTTTTCTTCAAAAGCAAAAGTAAATGTACATACGACGGTACATACTTCTTTGGTGAACGATTAGTGAATCGTTTCTGGTTTATTTTATTTCGAAAAATTTCAATGAATTTTTAGTGAATTAATTTAGAATAGGAAACAAACTGCAGGTCTTAAACTCTACTTCCACGTGCTGTCAACAAAGTCACAGCCCGACTAATGTTGATTCTTTATAATTCTCTAATTTTCTTAATTATTCGATTTTTCTTCACGTTTAGTGAAAACACAATGAAATGTTCAGTGTTTTTTTCACAACAGTAGATTTTTTTGGAGAGCAAACAGTAAGGTTCCAAAAGGCCTCTTGTTTATTCTTTAGATTGCCGGTTGCATAGTAACCTCCTCCATATTTCAGCATTAAACGCGTTCCGAACTTTATCCCGATTTCGCCCAGACTGTAGGCATTATATTGGGAATAAGTGGAAAAGTCTAGTTTACTAGGTGGTTAATCTTTTAAGCACGGTCCATTTAAGTGCTAGTGAGAAAATTACTTATAGGTCCATGCAGTAATTACAAATATATTTTACAAAATTTAATTGGATACGCCAAGACTGAATTTCTTTTTAATAATCACTTTTTCAATAAATCACTTTTAATTGTCCAAAAGACAGATTCCAGAGCATCCACTATCCAGTTGTTGCTAAAAGGAAACAGAAATTAAACAGATCCCCGCGTTTCATCACAATATGTGGTCAACTCTATGCATGATGGAATATTGACCAAATGCTCTGTGAGTAACCTACGAGTACGAGTATAACGATTGAAAATTGCGTAAAATAAACACACTAGTAAGTCGGCTTAGCGAACAAAATCCTTGTCTAAACCCTGCAAAGTTTACAAATCATTAATTCGTGATTGCACCGAATACTACTCATACCATTTCAGCCCTTGCCACCCAAAAAGGCTTCACCAAAACCGCTCACAGGAAAATTACATATACGAAGGAAACTGCCGATATTTTGTGTCCCTTGGAACAAGTCCCAATCAATTACGTGCAAATTACCGGCACAGACATATTTTACGTGCCACCAGCCCTTAGCTGAAAGCCAATATGATTTCGATATATCACACATATCTAACCTACACGACCAGGTGGTAGGACTCATACGAAGGTTGAAAAGGTGCCCAGGTCCTGACTGCTCCGCACCATAATTACGGGGCATAGACGTCTCGAAAATAGCATGACATCTTTGGTATGGAGGTTCCTCCCGAATCAATCATATCCGACTTCTGAATTATGTATGGGTAGTCAAACGTGAATGTTTGCTTTTGACGACCTGCCTGTCGCCGAATTTGATTATTACGGACCCGGATAAATCAGTTGAATACGCATATCTCTTGATTTCTAGACCAGCGAACCAATCAGCTATAATCCTTCGAGGCATGGAGGTCCTATCTGATGCTTCCGTCGCTCGATAATTCGAAGGAATCGAGTAATTGTATGTGGCCGCGAAAGGATATGGATTAAACGAATATATCATAGAGAAAAATGTCTACATGGCACCTACAGAGTCGAGATTGCATAGTACGAATTTTCCAGTTAATTAATCTTTTAATGAAAATTAGGTTTTCCGGCCAATGTTAGAAGCCTGGCTGGAAGCTGATAGAGCAATTTCGGCGGGGTAATTTAGTGAAACGAAATCAAAGGTGGATATAGTTTATGGTGGCTTGCCTCATTACATGAAGGTACATTATGTTGTTGAAATAAGCCACTTGCCAAAGTGTGCAGTATTACTGGCTGTTTAATTACTAATCACTGCCTCTATTTACCTTGCAGGATATCTTTCAACCTCAGCCTATTAACCACCCACTTCATATACTAACATCAGGTATCTACATACGTAGCGTACACGATTTTTGCATATTACAGTAGCGCCCCTATTCTCTACGCTTCTATAACATAAGCTGGGATTTAATGCTCGTCACACATGCATATGGCGACATCTCTATGTGTGAAATGAACTTTAAGTGGGACACCAACTCATGCTGAAAGAATCTTTGCAGAGGTTTTTATGCAGCATGTACTAAAGTGAGTACTGACCCTCATAACGTGTGACCTTTTCGCTTTACTTTTATCACTAAGCGTATGAGTAAATAATTCAAGTGGTTCATTTTTGTAATAAGACACGTTATGACGCATTGGTGTCATGCATGGCACGGATAAGGTTTGTACTAATGGCATTATGTAACACAGGGAGGAAAAACAGAAGTGTGAAAAATGTGAATGTTTAGAATAGTCCTGCACGCTATAAGTGAGTCGTCTTCAATTCCGCTAGTACATTTGCTTCTTCCTTTGTAGTTAGATTATAGGTCAGCACTTTTTCTCAAAGGCTACCTAAAAGGATACTCCATTTCCCGTAATCTCGCTCTGGTGACTACCTCCTGTGATTCGCTCTATGTGTCGATTGAGTCCTGCCATCATTTGCCAACAGCCTGGGCATTTTTTTTTTTGGACAACTCTCGGCAAGGACTTAAAGTCAGGCGCAACT
The DNA here is from genome assembly GCA_951812415.1 of Beris morrisii. Taxonomy (NCBI): domain Eukaryota; kingdom Metazoa; phylum Arthropoda; class Insecta; order Diptera; family Stratiomyidae; genus Beris; species Beris morrisii. Next base: position 28,000,195 of record OX638311.1, read on the forward strand.
GTAGTGCTTACGCCCCTACCAATCGTAAAACATCATAATCGGGTCATAATCGAGTACGTGGTCAAAGTTCTGCCAATACAAGTTCCAAAAACGACGCCACTGATGTTCATTAACGTATGTAATGAAACTTGAGAGGAAATAAGGGAAAGAGTACATAAAATTTAATTCTCCGAAATACTGATTTTCGTCAACAACCACCGCTCCCTACTAAACATTTTCAAATTTCTTTCTGTCCAAACATTTTTTGTTCTATCATAAATTTGCGTTCATACCAAATTTCACTCACCCAAAAATCCTGAAAAGGGTTCTTAGATAAATAGAAAGAAAGCCCGAAGAAGGAAAAACCAATTCGAAACTGATTTTAGTGATAGCTCCCAAGAGATATGACGGAATTCGTCAAAACTTGTTTAACTCGTTTATACCCTCTTACGGGTTGAAAAAGGAAAAACGATTATAAAACAAGCCCCTGAAATATTATTCGATATCTAATCAGACCTGAGATATATACGTGAATTTGTTCAAATGTATACAACCCCTTTGCCCCCATTTAGGGGTCGATTTTCAAATTATCCTGATAACACTTTTATGTTAACGCAATTTTTAGATATTCATCCCTTGAATGATTCTGGTAAGTCTTTTAAGCTTTTGTCTCTGAGGCATGATGGGATCAAATTGGGTTTTACTTTATTTATACTATCGTTTGAAAATCTGTTACATGGAAAAACTTAGTAACTAGTACCGCATAGGGATGTTGGTATCGAAAAAAAATATCAATATCAGCTGATGATATACTTATCGAAAAAAATATCGATATAACGAAATTACAATTACATTAAAAAATAAATTCATATTTCCCTTCCCATATCAAATTTAACGTTAAGGGGAGCATATCGCAAGGGCTTTTCAATCCAAATTTCATGACCCATTTTCTCAGAAACCACTCGAATGAAATTTTGGACAATTATTCCAAATAGAGTGGAATAAAATTTTATTATTTTTGCGAAGGTTGTATATCTTACACATTTAATTTTGACGAACAGAAAGCTTTAAGTCAGTCTCATATTACATTTTTAAATAATTAGAAATTGTAAGTTTCCTTCTACTCTATCTGACAGCAGAGGTGGCATGACTGGTTTTTGAAAAAATGGATCAAACGTAAAAAAATACAACTTTTCAGTTTTACCCAGTATTTAGAATTTAAAAAAAAAATTTTTTTTATTACTTTCATCCGGGTTTTTTAAGTCCCTTCTACTTGAAAGAGCAAGATTAAAAACCAATAACAACAAAGTACTGAGCGGATAGATGCCCCCACCTACAGAAACCACGCGTCTTGCATCCTTATGTTTCGATAGAAATAGACTTTGCGTGATCGAAAAACAGTTTTCTAGTTTCAACCTTTCTGACATCCCTCATATACATTATTATAATATTAGATTTTCGTGTAGGGGTTGGTTTGGTCACCTCTGCCATTGAAGCCTCAATTGGGCCTATTGAGCGACGTCCCTCTGGATTATCTATGGTTCCTCTTCGATCCCTGCGCTTTCAATGAAGCTTAGTGTTTTTCGAATAGGAGAATAGCCAAGAATTCCGATTGTTTCATGAAACTCTCACCGAAGTGATGAAGTATTTTATGAGCAAGTCCCTCACATTCACAGAGAATGTGCTCTGGTGTTTCGTCTCCATCATCGCAAATTCTGCATATTTTACTAAAATCATATAGAAATGCATCCTCATGTACCAATATGACCAATCAGAGCTATCACTAGGGTTCGGGTCAGATGTTTGCTTAATTTTAAATATTCAGACGTTTTGTTTTTCGAATGCTTCGGTATAAATAACTTATTAGAGTGCCTTGTAAAATTAACAACTAAAAATAGCTAAATTTGCAGCCAAAGTATGAATAGGTAGGTACATAAGATACAAAATAAGCAGAAATGAAAAATGCCGTTCGAGTTCTAAAGTATTCTATACTTAACAAAAAATATCGGGTCTGATAGTCGGATTTTAATATGGATATATTGTTTTTAAACATATCGGCCGATATTATCGATATATCGTTAAAAAAATATCTCTATTTCGATATATCGATATTTTTTCAACATCCCTATACCGCAACTAAAACTGAATTACACAATCCACCTTTTCCAAAAATAGCGAAGTTGTGCTCACAACCATGTCAAATTTTTTTTTAGTTTTGTGAATCTTCAGTTGACTGGAATAGTTCCAGAGTTTCTTTTATGAACTTACACGTAAGAGAATCGAAACAGCCCTTAGAATCACGCAACATGTTGATGTCGAACAAGTCACACGTACTTTTATGCCCGTAAGTATGCGAAACTGGTTGCACGTCAAAGTGGTATAGGGTAAACTCACGATATAGTTGCTCCACTGTGATAGATGCCCCAATTCTAATGCCGCGTTTCCACTATCGCCTTCATGTGCGATGAGCGCGAATGTCTAGGCGATAATGTTTGCTACCCTGAAATTTTGTATTTACACGTTTTAGGACTAGTAAACCCCAAAAAAGCAAAAAAAAAAAAATGTCCGTCTGTCCGCCGTAGACGCCGTACGCCGTCCGCCGTACGCCGTAAGCCGTCCGCCGTACGCCGTACGCCGTACGCCGTCCGCCGTACGCCGTACGCAAAATCGTTTAAAGGCGCGTAGCTCCCAAACCCGTTGAGATATTAAATTGAAATTTTTATGGTGGGTAGATTGGGTGAACCCCTACGATTGGTATATTTTTGACGGATGGGGGTACAAGGGGAGAGGAGAGGGGAACGTTTTAGACGAAAAATTTTGGTTTCTAGATCTCAGGAACCACTTATGCTAGGAGGCTGAAACTTGGAACTTATGTAGTACTATAATAATGGACACAATTGAAAAAAAATGGTCGATATTGGTTAAGGGGTGTGGAAGTGGGGGGAAAACAATGAGTCTTTAACGCATGAAAGCCGGGATTGAAACATTCAAAAATCGATATCTCCTGAACAATTGATGTCAGAAGATTGAAACTTTGTTGTTGTCCTTAGGGATACTTCAAGATTAGACAAGGGCTAACATTTTTAAGTGGGGAGGTGGGGTGTGGGAGTGGGGGGTGAAAAACTTTGGATTACAATATCTTCCGAACCAATTATACCAGGAAGATAGAATTTAGTTTCTGTATATGGGATCACAAGAGGAGTCTACCAAAACTAAATTTTTTTAGGAGGGAGGTGGAGCACAAAAGTGGGGGGATAGCAATTTTTCAAAAAATATAATTTTTATATCTCAGAAACCGTATCAGATATGATCTTGAAAATTTTACAGGAGTTGCGGTCGGTAAACTTCTAGTAGGGAAAAAAATGTTGGTAGTGTGGGTGTTGGGGGTGATGGTGAAAGGGGGTAGAAAGGAAAACATTCTGATTTTTATTTCTCGAAAACCATAATGAATAGAAAGCTAAAAATTTAGGATTATACAGAGCCACTATGGAGAAATCCTAGAAAATTTTTTATAGGGGTATCAAGGTACGGGGGAGAGGGGTGGTTTTTTATATCTCAGAAACGGCTTATGCTAGAAAGTTGAAATTTAGTGGGTATATGTAGATGTGCTATTAGAGTAATTAAAGCAAAAAAAAAGTTCAGATTTTTATTGGCGTTCAGAGGTTGAGTAAAAAAAATTTCCGTCAATCTACATTTCCACAAATTTCGTTAAAACTTTTAGACATGTCGAGCTTTCAAAGCAATTTTACTTCTGCGGGCTATTTATATAAACGCCTAGTAACGATCTTCAAAATTTTTCGATATCCAACCGCTAAGGGGGTTTAAAGTGGTTGTGTACATATTCACGAATTCTGATATATTTCTAAGGTATATTGAGATTTGGAATTCACGTTTACTTCTATAAGCTTTAAACGTAGTCGGGGAAAACCCCGATTTATTTAAGCCCGCTGGGGGTATTGTTCAAGATTTCACTAATTCCGAAATCTCTTAGGTTTAATGTGATCGAATTCGCTTCTACTACTATGAATTATTCTATTGATAAAAAAAATACGTAAGTAAATAAAAAAAATCTGCCAACAGTCTGGGCGCAACTTTATTATTTTATGGGTAGAAGTCCGAATCGTGTTTAATGATGAGATGCGGTGTTGGGTACTATGCGACTGACAACCAAAAAAATAACCAGGAGGCTATTTGGAACGTTATTTTTTAGGTTGTCAGTCGCATAGTACCCAACACCGTATCTCATCATTAAACACTTTTCGGACTTCTACCCATAAAATAATAAAGTTGCGCCCAGACTGTTGGCAAATTTTTTTTTCAGGACATGAATATTCTCGCGTCTAAGATTTCATCAAATAATTATTTTGCTGTTTTGAATAAGTGCAGTTAATTTTTTTTTCAGGTAAAATATTTATGTATTTAGTTTTGTCACTCATAGTATAATGTTAAGTGCACGTTAAAGAGAGTTTTATGCTGAATATGCTGTTTTATACTTTTAAAATTGAGCAGGCATCTATCCTCCACGAAAAGGATAGTTGCCCTTTGGGGCATAACCCTTAAATGCGGCCGTCTTAGGGGCATTATTACTAAGTCGAAAAAATAATGTTGTGCCTACGGTATTACAAATTTTCCTTACTTTAAATTTTTTATTGAATTACAAATTTTTATGTTTATTTATTTAATATATGATTACCTGGGCATTTAACATGAATATCTTATTTGGTTTCTTGATTTTTTTTATCTTCAGATAATTTCATGAAAAATTGGTTCATTGTGCCATACCAATAACTCCAAAGTGATAAAGGTCTTAAAAACATCTTGCAGCTTAATACAGATTGAAACATTTATTATAGAAATGTACTGCCTTTTTTCCATTGGGCATCTATCCCATATGTTCAATTACGCATCGGGGCATCTATCCCAGGCTTTAGGCAACTATCCTTCTTATGACGGGCTTGTAAAATCTGTTATAATATTTTGGAATTTTTATATTATAATAATTATAAGAAAACGGTTATTAATATTTATTATGAACTAAACCAGCTGCTGAATAAAGCTTATGACATGAGGTTAGGTTAGGTTGAGAAGGGTGGACTGAAGCATTGTGCCACAGTTCATCACGAGAGATCACTGCGGATCCATTGTGGTCCCCTCGTATAAAATCGCTTATGACATTGGTCTTAATAGTTTTGCGAATATAGTACTAAAACGAAAAGTGGGGCATCACGCCGTAGTTTAGATAGATAGATAGATAGATGTTTCTTTCGTTCCAATAAATATTTATAAAAGTATTTGTACAATATTTCTGTTGATTTGGTGCTCAGATCACATATCTTTTCAGCCATAGTGATTCAAAGTGTTTCTTTTGTGCATAAATTGAAGCTATTTGTGAGTAGTGTTTAATTTGCATAAGGAAAATTGGAACAACAAAAACCTAATTGGTGCCTTAAAAGTACTTAAAACTAGGCTAAACTAAACTAAATTGACTAGCGTGTGAATACATATAGTGTAGATAGTTTTATAATGGAATGATAGAATGAATGGAATGACTTTGTAATGAAGTTCTTCTTGTTTTTTTTTCTCAGCTAATTGGTGTAATGGTCGAGTAGAAAAATCGCATGGTTTATTCAGGATGATCTTGAGACACTTGTTCTGGTTTATCTGGAGCCGTTTTTTATGTACCTTGGCGCATAAATTCCATATTAGAACGCCATACGTTAGAAAGGGTCGCATTACCGTCTTATAAATAAGTAATTTATTTTCCTTGGAAAGCCTTGACTTCCTATTGATAAGTGGGTAGAGGATACGTGTACTCGTACTTTTCATGGTTTTGCTTGTGGCTTCCATGGTATGATATTGAAACGTAAGTTTGCTATCAAGATGAATGCCTAAGAATTGTTACGTGTAAGCCTGGCCACCGCGCAACTCGATCGATTACGAATAGGGAACAGCAACAACCGAATACCTAAGCTTCAAAGTAACCCAATCAAATGACTAGTTGAAGCATATACGGAGAGCGGAGCAATACGATTATACCCCCACTCTAATCGAATGTTCTCGAATGTGCTCGAATGGAAAGATCTCAAGCTCACTAGAACCTTCTACATACACCACTGAACGAAGATTCAAGTACATCCTAGACTGCAACCGGATAGTATAAAAGCAGGTGAAGCTTTCAGCGAGGAGATAGTAATTTTTATTACGTCGACTGTGACAGCCAGCGTGTATACGCGACCGTGTTGGTAGAGAGCGAAAGTGATCGAGTCAAGCGATATAAATAAGCGGGCAGTGCTGCCATACAGTGCGAATAGAATTAAAGTGCGGATTAATAAATTATCACTTATTTTTATTTTAACCGAATTGTGTTTCACTTGAAATCCCGGCGAACCTCTAGCTCGCAACAGTATTTTATGTTCTTTGACCATGGAATGCTTTCTCCTAGTATGTTTATGTTGGGGTTAGGAGCTTGGTGATCCGTAGTTTACCCTATTCGAAAGATCAATATAATTTGAATTAGTGCAAATTGCCCCTGAGTAGCGTTATTAATAAGGGCTGAAATAAGCGGCATTCACTCGATGTTTGTCTTGCTTAACAACTTACTATAATTAGTACATCCATCGGAATATCACCTCAGTAATTTAGTTGCCAAGGACAACAACTGTTCATACTCTTTCCTATGATTATAAATATATGTTTAAATTAATTTCTTAAACTCAGGCTCTATTTTTTACATATATGCCTCACAGCAACCTCAAGGGATTCAAATTCATGTTCTCATTCACATATTCTAATTAAATTATTCAGTTCCAATTTAAAAGTCAAGATGGTATCGTCCCTCCCAATAGACATCAAGAAATTACTTAAGCTAATTGAAATGCTAGAATACAATATCAAGACGAATACTCTACACAACGTCTTCTTGTGTTATCATCTGTCGATTCGACAATTTAGCGGATCTTAATCCAGTACCGAATTTTTTTTCCGGGGTCCGAAATGATCTTAAATCCCTGGGGTATTCGCCCTATCTCCATGTCTACATTTATCTCTAGTTATTTCCCTACCTTTTTCCTTGACAAAAATGGAGTAAACTTTACGTCGTATTTCACAGTCTGTAATTCACTTTTCTCAAAAAGGCCCGGAAAAAAAAGTAACTTTCTTTTGGGACAAATCTTACAAAAGCGTCAGGACCCATCTATCGTGAAGATAAAAAAAAATTTATCCCAAAAATATATTATAAAAAAAATTTTTTGTTTGTAACCTTCTTTACCTTTGAAATAGGTAAAAGTACTCAACTTGAAAAGCTTGTTTTGGATGTCTACACAAATACAAAGGCTCGCATCCTTCCATTTGCTCTCCAAACAATTTTCAACACCTAAAATGACTTTTTCTTCACGTTTTTTTTCACTTGGTTGCCTAGTATAAGAAGTGTGTTTGCGTGTTAGGTGGGCCGGATGGTTAGTTCCTTCTTCCTTTCTTTAGGCGTTTTTTTTTTATTCGGTGCTCTGTGCCGTTTACCACACAATAGAACGCTAAGGTAAGGAAGCATCGAAGAATATACATCAGAACCCTGAACCATCCCTAACCAGATCGGTGTTTGGGGCTGCACAAGAACGGGCGGATGAAAAATCAACCAGAAATGAAATGGAGTGAAACTCCCACCTGGGAATTTACCTGCCTAACAAGAGTCCTTTCGACAGTTCCCTAAACACATCTTTTGTAGTGAGGACTATATGAAGCTTTGCCGCGACGAAGAAGTCGAAGTGGAAAAAACAACCAAAAATAAATAAGTAAATAAAGTTATAATATAGGTTATACACCTTTTTAGGGATATGTGATTTGGGGGATGGGGTTGAAATATGGCACATGATGGTACAGTGGGTGTAAGAGACGGTATGGGAAGATTACGTCGTGCTACTTTCTCGTTTTCAGCTGACAGCCTTGCTGTACCTTCTGAGAACCATTTCACTTCTCGTTATTATTACCGTCGTCATTTGCTTCTTACTTTTTGCAATTCGATGAGTGAAAATGGTAAACAGACGTAACGTCCCCGGGCTTATACTCCATAACTGGTAACGACCTGCGGCTTCCAGCTCCTAACATCCCTCCCGATGGAGTACATTACTTGATATCACCGACATACCTAGCTAGAGGAATAAGTACGAGTCTGGATCGGGATAGGTTTGATGAAGGCCATGATAGTGTAACACCAACATCAGCCAGCTTCGTATAGACCTCCACTTTTTCGCGATTCATACTTTTTGTGGATCAATAAAGGGCTATATTTCTGCCATATTGCCCGCCATATATTCACCTATAACTACATAATCTCAGTGTTCAGCAAAGAGGATTGTACTGTGTGTATTCGTCGCAACTTCATCCCCATTCCCACGGGAACCTGTAGCCAGGACATTCTGCAGTGAACGAAAATTTCCCGTTCGGGTATTTAAGAAAAACAGTGAAACATTGACGAAGGCGCCATCCGGACTCCTGTCCTTTTCGGGATAGCGTTTATAGTAATGCTGGCACCAGCCAACCAACAACCATTCGATATTACAAAATCCAATCCGAAAAGCAAGGTTTTTTCCCCCGAAAAGTTTCACAACGCCGAACAACAAAAAAAAAGTGCAAAATCGAAATTATTATTTTTGCCCGACTGAGCAAAATGGGCCTGGCTCGGAAAATGCCCGGGAAATTTAAAGGTTCACTAAGATAGAAAAAAAGAAACGTTTGAGATTGATTGATTGACCGGATAATTAGTTCGTTGGTGTTATCAAATATGACTGTAAATGAAGAGAGAGAAAGGATTTTAAATGGATTACCAAGAGTAGAGGGTGGATGGTGCACGTTGCTTAAGGGCGCCATCAACCAACCGGTGTCGGGCCAATGTAAATATTTATGGAATATTTTCATTTTATATTGAAAATAATCGTAGGCTTATGTTTTGATAGTCGTTCTGCTGATGGGATTATTTACTCTTTCGAAAGTAATTTGTATTCGAAGGATCTGGATAGCTGGCGAAACAATCCGGGGCGTATAGTTGTAATAACTGTGATGAATAAATTTGATATAATGAAAAAAAATGGAAACAATTAAACTGGATTAATAGGATAGATTAATCATGGACGCACAATGAGTTGTCTGGATTAATTTGAAAATCAACACAGAGCTTCGTTCATTTAGTGAAGGTGTCGATGGATATCTTGTAGCACCTTATCAAATAGGCGTAAGCGCGTTCGCTCTGAAATAGTGCTGACATTGATAGCAACGAGATGCTCAGTCACATCGGATAGACCTACCTTGAACTTATGGCTCTTTCTAATTATTACCATGTACCTCTACTCATTCATCATAGTTTTTTGCCAAAGCTGATCAAGCTGACCAATCTACCAGCATAACATTCTTCGCGCTCCATACGAACTATTTTGGTTTTGATATCACAAGAACCACTAATGATTGAAAGTTGAAACTTAGAAATTATATAGACCAATGATAGTGGAGCACCTTGCAAAAAAAAATTCAACCTGGGTAGAGGCGTACGATTTTTTGTGTAATCGCCTAACAATTAATATCAGGAGGTTTTGCTGTTCAGCTACCAAGGAAGTGTAAAGCTTACGTTTTCACGAAGATATGAAATTTTTGATATGTTTACACGGGCTTTTTATTTGTATTAGGCTAGCTTTAGGTTCGGTTAGGTTAGGTGGGTAGCTGCTATTGACAGAGATAGCTAACACATAGACCGCTAGATGGGTCCGTTGAGATCCCATTGCACCACGGCACGGCGCCTACGGCTGATGGCTGTTTTTTGGCTAATTATCAAGAACAAACTGAGCCCAATTGGCCGCGGTATTGTTCTATCAAATACTTTTCCGTGTTTCTTGGTGCGAAGAAGAGGAGAGTTGGAAGGAATTATGGAGAAGAAAGGTGATACCGAACTTGATCAGTTTTAGGAATGGGAAGGAAGATCAGGAATCGGGCCGGGTATGGCAGTGTACTAGTGTATGTTAATGGACATAATTTTTCAGTACTATTGGCTGTGATACAATCTACCAAAACAGCAAAGTTGCCTGTAGCAAATTAAATACTGTCTGGCAGCTCTGATGGTATTTGTGAATCTGAAGGCTAGCTTTACATGAGCGGTTTCACCGCGACTGCGACTCAGCGATTTAGTACTTAACAACTAAAGCTCATTCCGCTGTGAAATTAGTTAGTTAACGTTACCGAAAGATGTCGTTTGATAAAACACTAAAAAAACAACAATTTATTTTAAATTTAAAATCAATTTATTTTAAATAAGAATTAATCTATATTTGCTTTCGGTATAATGTGTTCCAAATGGCAAAACGTGAAAAGGACAATGTTTTGTGGACCAGACAGGGCACAAAAAATTGTTGCTGTGTGCTGTTTTCTCCATAATTTTTTGATGTCGCAAAATGACATCGAGTATATCCCACTGAATTGTGCTGATGAATTGGATGACGAAGGTAAAGTCATCGAGAGTGAATGGAGAAAAAGGATTTCGAACGACAGTATGATTAATTATTCGTCATTGGAAAACAACACTGAACGTCCATCAAAATAAAAAAATTTATAAGGAATTTCCTAATGCAGTAGGCCGGCCATGTAATAATGTTTTCCATTGTCATTTGCACTTCAAAACGAGACAAAACGTCACAATTTCACCATGAAATTACGATGCACGCTCATTTCGCTGCGGAATCTTAGCTCAGCGCCATCTGTTTGCAATTGACAATTTCTCTTGAACTGGATACTAGCTAGCGAAATGAAAGCGAAAAAATTGTTCACTAGCATTTCGCTCGGTTTTTTTTGTATGTGGTTTTTGATTTCACTCGATCTGGATACTAGGCTTAAAGCCTAGTACGGACCTCGATAAAAATTTAGATTCCCATATGAAATGCATGTAAAAAAAGTGATCAAAATTTTGATTGCTCGATTTTTGCGTTGGCTTTCTGTTTTGTGGTACGGAGTTCGAGTCAAAATTTTGATTCGATTTGATAGTTCGGTCATCGACCAAAAGATGGTGCTGAAACCGTGGAGACCAATTGTCCGCCACCATTTAAATGTGCTGCTATTTAATTTTGCATTGCGGTACGATAATTTTGACATCTCCTGATTTCAATTCGAATTTGTCATTTTTTTTTCAAACTGACTTCGGTTTTTGTAATATCGAGAATTTTTTTTAAACCAAAGCGGATTTTAAGATTTTTTGTGCGCTTATAAAAATAACCGTGGTATTATTATACATGACACTTAATTACCATAAAAAACACACATATAATATATTTTATTTTTTAAAATGTAAATGTCAAACAAACAGATGTTCCCAGCTGTTTATTTCTCCACAGTATTCTACACAACGAATTTTTCACTGTAGAGATGGAAGAGATATATAGTAAATTAGGGAATCAAAATTTTGATCGAGGTCCGTACTAGGCTTAAGCGACTTAGCTAGTACACAGGATTGAATGGAACTCTCCACATAACACGTTTTCAGCCGCCAGCGATTGCGATAGTCAACATCTGTCGGCATTCACCTAGTGTAGCCGCGGCGGACTTATATGAAAAGTGAAAGTGAAATGTTCGAGCACTTCCAATTTTCACGAAACACTTCACTTTCCTTTAATTTGATGACTATCGATCGCTTCTCCGCCAACCGCCCATGTAAACTGGGAAAATTTCGATTCGCGATTGAGTCGCAAGTTGCTGTCAAATACAGGGTTGCCGTTTGCCCTCGCTAAAATTACCCAAACATAATGTTCAAATTCCCGATAAAATATTGAAATTCCCCGTATAATACCCAAAATGTAGACATAATGAAAACTAATAAATTTAATATATAACGATTAATTGCGGTATAAAGGTTTTATAAAATATCACAACAGAACATAAGGCAATGTATATTTATATATATATATATAGATGGGAAATGCGAAAAAGAAGAAATTAATACATTATGTTTTATATATATATATAACTAATATATTCCCAAAAAGAATAAATTATATTTTTTCTGTATATGCAAAACAAAGCATGGATACAATAGAAAATGTTAAAAAGTTAAAACTAATGCATGAAGCAAAATAAATTCTAATTTCTCCGACTTAGAACTAATGTATACGAGGGCAGTTCGACAAGTACCTAGCCTCACCGCCCGATGGCGCCACTATCGCAAAAGAATTTTACTATCGTGTAGTAGATTCTCGTAGACAGCTACTGTCAAAATTTCAGCCGAATCGGAATCGTAGTTTTGTTTTGACCGCGTGTGGAAGCGGGCGTGTCTGCGGATTTTAGAAAAATGGAAAAAGAGCAATATCGGTCGGTGATTCGATTCTTGTTTTTGGAAGGGAAATCACGCAGCGAAATCAAAGAGCGCTTGGATGCTGTGTACGATGACTCTTCTCCTTCGATGGCGACCGTCAAAAATTGGTTTAACGAGTTTCAACGTGGTCGCACGTCGGTTTTTGATGAGCCACGCCCAGGTGCCCCGAAAACGGCTACCACGGAGGATAACGTGACAAAAATCCACGATCTCGTATTGGCAGACCGCCGATTGAAGGTGCGCGAGATAGCTGAGACAGTAGGCATCTCAAAGGACTGCGTGGGTCATATCCTGCATGAAATTTTGGGAATGAGAAAGCTGTCGGCGCGATGGGTGCCGCGTTTGCTCACTCCGGACAACAAGCGCAACCGTGAGACCACTTCAGAGCAGTGTTTGACGATGTTTAAGCGCAATCCGAAGGAGTTTCTGCGTCGTTTCGTGACCGTCGACGAAACATGGATCCACTGGTACACACCAGAGACCAAGGAACAGTTGAAACAGTGGACTTCACCCGGCGAACGTGCTCCGAAGAAGGCGAAGACTGTCCTATCGGCCGGAAAGGTAATGGCTACCGTTTTCTTGGATTCACAAGGTGTGATTTACATAGACTACCTGGAGAATGGCAAAACGGTCACAGGGCTCTACTATGCCGAATTATTGGGCCGATTCGACGCCGAATTGCAGAAAAAACGTCCCCATTTGGCGAAGAAAAAAGTGCTCTTTCACCATGACAACGCACCGGCTCACACCTCCGCCAAATTGGTCGAATTGAGCTACGAACTGCTGCCCCATCCACTGTATTCTCCAGATTTGGCCCCGTGCGACTTCTTTTTGTTTCCAAATTTGAAAAAGTCACTCGCCGGGCAGAAATTTGAGTGGAATGAGGAGGTCATCGCCGCCACGGAGGCCTACTTTGCAGACCTCGAGAAAACGTATTTTTCAGACGGGTTAAAGAAGTTGGAGCATCGCTGGGTCAAGTGTATCGAGCTAAAAGGAGATTATGTTGAGAAATAAATCGTCACTTTTCCAAAATTTTCGTTTTTCTTTTGTGGGCTAAGTACTTGTTGGACCGCCCTCGTAAAACCGGTCAAAACCTACATGAAAACGCTGAAATTGGAAGTCCTACCCCATTCGCCGTATTCATCGGATATTGCTCCATTTGATTACCACTTCTTCCGATCGATGACTCATGGTCCTTTTACATCAATTGCAAGGAAGCCTCGGTGTAGATTTCGCGCCTCACTTCTGTTCCAAATGGGGTATGAATCCTGTATAATGGTAGCGTAAAAAAATCAAGAATATAATACTGACCTAATTGCTAACTCCATTAATCATTCATTGAGTGATTACTGATTGTTATCAAAAACCACAATATCCCTTTTATTTAAAACTCTCTCACTATTTCGCTTTTATATTCAAAATGCCTGCAGTTATCCGAGTTTCACTGCTCTTTTGCAAGGATCTATTGAACTGTCGTTTTCGAAAACCACCACCAAAGTGGTAAGTCCTTAACGGCAGCAAGTGTTTCAACATTGCCCGAACGGTTATCACACCATTGAAAGCCAAGTATCATCTCAATCAGTTGTGTATATTTTTGGGGGTGTAACACCCTTCGAGCTGACTTCTGGTTGGAAATCTTTGTGTCTATATTAGATTTAAATCCTACAGTATCTATATATGCAGGTATAAAAATAAATAGCAAACAAACAAACAAACATTGAGTGGCAGTCAAAAGCCATGTGATAAATTTGTTCTATTCGTCATAGTAGACGAATATGTAAAGGAGATAGGTTTTTCTCATCTATCATTTCGGCGTTGTTTTATTTGCACGTCGAAGTGTTGACAGAAATAAAATTGTCTTCGGAAATTCTTCCTTCCGTCTTGTCTTGGCAAGATTTTTTTAACGAGTGTACGTCGTATTTGGACGCCATCGCAGCAACATTGGAGGACAAATAAGAAAAGATGAAAAAAATTTATAAAATGAAATATATGCGAACGACTGTGTATAAGAATAATGTTGTACTAAGCGAGCGAGCTCTGAGTTTTTGATAGAGGTCTGTATGCGACGTCTGAAAACATCAACCATGATATCCTTGTTTCTACATTAGGTTTTCCCACCTTGTTTATAAATTGGATAAAGTCCTACGCTTCTCTTCGAACCCAACAGATACAATTTCGTGGAGCCCCCTATCGCGCATGGTATTTAAAATCGGAAGAAGCAAGAACGAGATGGCTATTCGTTCATTCAGTGACGAGTATGTATGAAGTGACTATGAACTTGTTCTTACCAATCATCGATGAGGGGTAGGCCTGACTTCCGCCTTACCGGTCAACAGTACATCCATCTTTGGTGTCGGATCATATCGCAATTCTAGTGGTCGTCGACTAGGGCAATCGAAATACGACTTTAAATCGAAAGAAGCACTGGTCGTCAGAGTTATTGGTTCGGGGATCAGGTTTGTGCAGGAATATAGCCACAGAAAATTGTAGCGCTCTGCACAGTTGATCGTATAATTTTGTTATGACATTTACTGGTCGGTGCGCACTTGATACTTTAGTATTTTCCACTTGCTAAAAGGTGGAAGAGTCAGTACAGAAAAGATTTCTGAGATTTTCACTGATTGGACGTCCATGGTTAGACCCTTTACGTCTTCCTCGCTACAAATAAAAATATAAGCAAATGTAATGGGTCGAGAGAAGTGAGGCTAAAATGAATTTGCGTCATAACTCTTTTGACACAGTGGGTATACATTTTATTGCATTTTAACTCGAACATGACGTGGAAACATTCTATGGCATAAAGAGTTAAGGATAGCGAGAGAAAACCGGAAATATTTCATTGGGTGCGTATTTTTAGATATTGTCAAGGCGGGAGTAAGAAGAAGGTAAAGTGTTCTTGTCAGTTTGGTTCTCTACTAGTTTTACGGGTAAAATACTGTTTTGAACAACTGTGGTTTATATATGATATTATACAGGTAGAAAAAAGATTATAGCTTTATTGCAGGTGGGTCAATTAAGTAATAAACTATTACATGTACTTATAGGAAATGTAAAAGAATTGTTAAGAAAAGGGTGGTAATAAAAAGTTAACAAGAGCGGTAATTAAACATTAACAAAGGGACGGTATATATATTGGATGTTTGCAAATTTTGATCTTAGTTGGGTCCAATAATTTTTGGTAAGCAAGTACCTGTTTCTTCTGTACAGCACTGATGTTCACGAATCCTTGTTCTGATAGTATGCCCCGTTTCTCTTATGAGCAGTAAGGAACATTCTAGGTCCTTCCGTTTCCAGTGGAATCTTATCGTTTTGGTGTCCTACGATGCCTCGGATAGTGGTTGCCGTAGACTAGGTAGTCCGTATATCGGCTTTCCTTAATACCTTGCAGATTGTGTCTCTGGAACCATTTATGTAAGGTATAGTGCTACCCACCGTTTTATAGTATGATTGTTCTTATTTTTATCCTCCTAGTCTTACGTAATTTTTGGTTTTTGTTTGCATACTTTGCTTACTTATAGTGCTCTTTGTATATCCGTTAGCTGCAAAAGTTTCCTATAGATGTCTTATATCCTTTCGAAGAGATTAACGTCGCAGATTAACGTTGGTTATACATTGAGCGCTATGGATTAGTGTTCTTAGTACTCCTTGCGTCTGTCGCGTGTGATGGTGAATGATTGGTCAAGTTGATTCACAAGTCAGTTACTCACATGTGGCGTATGTCACTCTACCTGTGCATATACTGATTTTACTTTATTATTTTAGTAATAAAGTATTGTTAACATTTTTAAAAAAAAAAAATTTGCTACCCTAAAAAATTTTTGTTTCTAGATCTCAGCAACCGCTTACGTTAGGAATCTAAAACTTAAAATTTCTATAGAGCTTTAATAGTGGACCCATTTGCAAAAAAATTGCCGATATGGACGAATGGGTGTGGGAATGGGGGAAATAATAATGCGTCGGAGTGCTCGAAAGCCGAGACATTCTAAAATCTATATCTCCTACACAGTTAATGTCACGAAATTAAAACTTACTGAACATCTGTAGGTATCCTGGAAGAATAGATCGGAAACATTTTTTTTAGTGGGGTCAGTATCGTGCGGTGGTGGGGGTAGAAAAACTTTAGATTACGATATCTCACGAACCAATTACACTAGAGCAATAAAATTCGGTTTTTGTATAAAGGTTGACAAATAAAGTTTGCTGAAAATAAAATTTTTTAAGGGGCGGTGGAGCATGGAAGTGGAGGGGATAAGAATTTTTCTGAAAAATCACGTCTCATATCTCAAGAACGGTGTAAGACAGATACTTAAAATGTTTACCAGAAGTAGGACTAAGCGACCGCTAGCAGAAAATAAATTTATGGGGGTGAGGGTGTAGAGGGTGAGGGTGGGTCAAAGGAAAATGGTCCGATGTTTGTATCTCGAGAACCTATAATGATATAAAGTTGAATCTTGGTATTTAGATAGAACTATAGCAGTAGCATGTTGGTACGGGGGTGGAGGTGTTTTTCCTAACTATAGAACGGCTTATACTACAAAGTTGAAACTCGGTATCTATGTGTAAATCAATCAGAAAAGTAATATTCATTAAAAAAAAAACAAATTTCTATTGGCGTTCGGAAGGGGGGAGGCCAAAAAAATTATCAGTGCAAATGGCATATATTTTCACGATTTTCGTCATATCTATTAGGTCTTTCGAAATATTAAATTCATTTTCATTCTACGGATTCTTCATATAAATACCTAGAAAGTGTTTTCAGAATTTTTTTAAATTCGATCCTCAAGCTGGTATAATGGTGTTGTATACATTTTTACGAATTCAGCCGTATCGCTCTGGTCCGATGAGCTATCGAATAACTTTTCACTTCCATGCGCTTGTTTATTAATTACCTAAAACCCGTTTTAAATTTTTTTCCTTTTTCAACCCCTAAGAAAGTATAAAAGGGTTAAACTCGTTTTCACGAATTCTGTCATATCTCTTAGGAGTGATAAGACATCGGATTGGTTTTAACTTACTCGGGCTTTCTTTATACACATATATCTAAAAACTCATTTCAGAATTTGTGGATATTCAACCCCAAAGTGGGTGCAAGGGGGTTTCATATGCTTTCACAAATTCCTACATATTTCTTGATATACCGAACTAATTTTTACTTCCTAAGACTTCCTACATAATCGTCAAAAAGTTGATTTCAGCATTTTTAGATATTCAACTGCATGAAGACGTAATGCTTTCGACATATTTCTTAGGATTGATGAGCTATTATATTATATTGGTTTTCACTTCCACAGACTTTTATATAATCGCCTCCTAATCACGTAACAACTGACTTAGACAGCATCCCAGAGTATGACCCAATTATGTAATTCATATGTTATATGTGGCGCGACCCCATTCTAATCTCTTTCCGAACTTCTTTTTGGGTTTCCAGTCACATAGTAACCTACACCGAATCTCAGAATTAAACACGTTCCGAACTTATACCCAAAAAATAATAAAGTTGCGCCCAGACTGTTGGCAGATTTTTATTTTAATTTGATGCATATTGGGACATTGTTCAATAAATGAAATTCTAAATTTTATTTGTTTGCTTTTAAGTTAATATTAATTTTTTTTCTATTATTTCTGTTTGTCAATTTTAAGTATGTAGTTATTTATTTTTGTGTCACATTTTGTTTTGATCTGGAAACTACCGTGGTGGGGGTAGACACCTTATGTGATGAATTTAAATTATTACAGGTTCTCGCTATTATCGAAAGGGTCGCTAATAGCGATTGGTTGCGCAAGCGTAACAACGTCGAGTATGCAGCCGTGACAAAAAGAAATGACTGACAGAAAATTACGAGAGCATGACGAATATGGTGGTTAATACGACAAAAACCAAATTTGTATTCAAAAAAGTTGTCTACCCCCACCACAAAAAAATTTAGTTTCCAGACCAGTATGTATGACTGTGGTTAGTCCTCCTTTTTTTGCACATTACATTAGTGTATGCAAGCAGTACATAATAAAATTATAAGTAATCACATCTTTGATGAATTAATTAAATCCTCAAGCCTCAGTTACAATGGCTCCGATCCGATCCGATCTAGAAAACGAGCAGTGTTGAGTTTCTCCATCCGACTCACATTTAAAGCCTCAGTTATAATGGTTCCGATCCGATCCGGCAACGTCGGAGGAGAAAACTCTCTAGGCACAATGATTCCGTTCCGACATTCGTCAAAGTGACACTATCGAGGTGTAATTTTGATTTTTAGTTGTGTGTTTTAGATGTGTGTCGGATGGAGAAACTCAACACTGTCCGTTTTCCGGATCGGATCGGATTGGAACCATTATAACTGAGGCTTAAAGGGAATTTCAGAACGACAAGTCGGAATCAACGGAACGAATAGCCGAGACAGAAAACGGAGGGGTAAAGTTGACCAACTTTCAACTTCTATGCGTTTCGACGATAAGAGGTGAATTATTGAATTTCACCACCTCTTTCCTTTTTCTCTGTATTTAAATAATTTTCTAAGCACGCGATAAAACCTTGCTTATAATTTCAAAATTAATAATTTTATCCACTCATCCATTTCGAAGTGTCCTTGTCGATATTATCGATAATTACTTAATAACCAGCCATTCACAGTAATGCTCCACAATTTTACTTTATGGCTATTTGTCACATGATATTTGAAAAAAAAAAATGTGGAAACTAAACGAAACGGATCAAAACAAAAGCTTCAACAAAACAACACCACAACGAAATATCGAGCAAGGACAACTATCAATTATGCAATAAGCGACATTATGACAAGGACTCTTTTTTTCTACCTTAAATCCAACCCCCCCTTTTCGCTATCCTTGTTCACTCAGTCAATGTTCTCCCTTACTGCGACCATGTTTTTCTCCAAACGGATTTCGCCACAGTATTTCCATTGCCCTCATTATCCTGGCAAACAAACAAAAACAACAAACCGATAAAAAATTCTCTAATAACCTTGTACCACATACACAATAAATATAACTCCAACCGATAGAACAAAAACAAAATTATTCCAGATATGTAAGCATGTGTATGAAGGGAGACCTCTATGCAATATGGTTCTCACGAGTATCATACACATATGATGTCCCTTTTCGACATAACCAAACTTTATAGCGTCGACACGAGATAGACGCGGCCGCGAGAACACATGGCGGAAAAGAACAAAAAAAAAGAGCAAACTGTAAAAAGTCAAAATATACAGAACTAAAGTAGCTGGGCTAGAATCTTGTTAATTAATTGCAAGGCGAATTACACCCCGAAAATTGTGCAAAGGTAAACCCAAAATGCACACATCATGGCGGAGCGTTGCGTATCTCTCGCTCTCTCTCCTTCTCTCTTAGTTTGCGGTGTGTATTGCGTGAGAATTTTTGATGCCGTACGTATAGTACAGGTGAGTAATTTTTATAGGTGCAGAATAAGAGAGCATTTCTTGTGTAAAAGAGAGAATATCTTGTCAACATTTCTTTCTTAATTATCCACAAGGTGAAATCATTTTTGCGCAGGTGTGGCTCTACATATAGAGAAAAAAAATTATTCTTGTACCAAAAGAGTTTAAGGGAATGTTTCACACTAAATACAGTAAACAGCTACGATATAAAGAGAGGAAATTTACGAAAAGGGTTGCCATTTGTATGTGTTTCTATTATTATATATCTATCTATTTTGGCAGTAAAAAAGTAACTTTAAAGTTGAATAAAAATACCAAATTGATTTTTAAGTAGTTCCAATTTTTCATAACATTTTTTTTCCTTTCAGGTAAATTGCATTTAAATAAAGTCTTGAATATCTCTTTTCCTGTTCTTTTCGGCGAATATTTAAGGTAATTTACACCATTAAATTATTATTATCAGATTCCTCTTTTAATAAAATTTAAAAAAAATTATATTATTAGAATAAAGTTACTATTCTCATTATTTGGTGTGATGAATCAATACTGAAAGCCTTATACTGATGTAATAGATATGACCATTAAATTTTCACAGTATGTTGACCCGGCCGGATTGGGAGTCGGAGGGGATTAAAATAAAAACTTTTCATATTTACTTAATATTTTTAAAAAAAAGTATTGTGATCGGCCTGAAGTTTTAACAACCACCCCCAAAATTTTGTTTTTTCCTGTTTCAGGGAAAAAAAGTTTTAAAAAAAAAGTCCGTCTGTCCGCTGTACATACAATGTTATGGTTATGGTTATGTTAATTGATTATGCTTCCAGCGAAAAAATTTTAAGGGTATAAATCGAAGAAAACTATTTAACCTACTGTTACAATTTATGAATTTGTGACTTAATAATTTTAAATCTTACAAGCTACTAAAGTTTCGTGTACACTAGCAAGCACTTTCGACATTTCTTTCTACAACGTTTACATTAGCAAATTGCAGCAAAATTGCTCTAGGAATCTGCTGTAACAAGTATCTTGCAAGTGGTTTTTGCGTCTGAACGTACACTTTCACTTCAACGTTGCGGTAAATGCACCTCTTACGTCAAAGCCAGCTCTGACTCAAAAAAAATATCGTCAGAAGATCGATCGCAACTTTTTTGCGTGGTCCGAGCTTCACGCAAGCATACATGTTCATTTACTTACTAATAGTATCAACGAGCCTTTATATATATCTTCAAATTTTAAATTTAATTTCTACGTTATAAGTTATTTTTATGCTGTAACATTTGCAAACGGATGAAATCGCTCAATAAATAAATTCAAAAATGTAGTTCTGTGAGATGCGATTTGCGTACGAAAGAGCGGATGAGCTGGCGAGATCGGGATCGGCATCGAATGGTAGGGTTGAGGAAGGTGTTTGTCCACCGATAGTTTGTTTCGATTTATACCCTACTATACCGATAGTTTGCTTCGATTTATACCCTTAAAATTTTTTAGTTAGAAGCATAATCAATTGAAAAATTCCTGAGGTTTCCATAAAATTCAGAAGGGCCCCTCTGACCTCCGCATCAAAGCGCAAATTGGTGAGCGTTCTAAAAAGGCGGCCAACTTTAAGTGGGTAGGGCTGGCAAGCTGAAGGATTTCTAGAGCCTTGTGCTCGTCGGAACACTGACGGGTCACTGTATGCTGAGGAAACATACTATGTGGCTAGGAGTAGCGCTAGCGGAGACGGATATGTGCAGGTTTTGCTATGATCTGTACGCTGTGGAGGACATCACTCACATCTTGTGTGAGTGCCCAGGGATCGCTAGAAGGCGATTGAGATGGTTGAATCTTTTCTTCGATAACATCGAGGATTTCAGGTCAGATTTTGCAGGGATTTGGAGTTCTTTTGAGGGGATGGACCAGCCTACGAGAATCTGAAGGGATCGCAATCGTCTCGTACGGTGCCTAGTGAGAGTGGTGGTTCTAGCGCTGCGCCCCTTCTTGAAACTGAACTGAACTGAGATGCGATTTTCTAAAGGTTTTTATGTGGTACTCTAGATGAAATTTGAGAGTATTATAAGTTTAATCCAACCCAAAAGTTTGTAACGCATAGAACGGAGCCTCGGACGAAAAAAAAGTTTCATACAGTTAAACCTGTCTAAAACAGACCCTCTATAAAACGGAAACCTGCCATAACGGGAAAAAATGGGAACGGAGCATTTTCCAATGCAAAACACCCTGTATTAACCGGAAACCTGTCTAACGCGGAAACGGAACGTGATTCGCGGAACGAAATTTTTCGCAAAACGGAAAACAGTTGAAATATGAAATGAGTGGATATATGATGTATATATGAGTATGACTGACTGCAAGTGAAAGACGGAAAAATGATTTTAATTTATTATGGAACTAGTTACTCACTAGTAGAACTAGTTACAATAACTCGTAAAATAATTTTTTACATCTGTTTTAAAATTTTGGTTGTTCAGTCTTTGGCAAATTGTTGATAAGGTGCAAAAAGAAAAAGCAAAAGCAAAAAGGAAAACCAAGTTTCCAAATGGATTTGCGATCAAAACTCATTTTCTGATGATGCTTATTTCCATCTCAGTGGATACGTTAACAAGCAGAGTTGCAGAATATGGACTGATGAAAATCCAGGGGCACTCTTTGAAAAGCAAATACATCCAGAAAATCTCACTGTGTGGTATGCATTTTGCTCTGGTGGAGTGATTGGTCCGTTTTTATTTGAAAATGCAGCTGGCAACTCTGTCAGAGTGAACGGTACTGTGCCATGATCACCGACTTCTTGTGACCAATACTGTATGATTATGACATCAACGACATGTGGTTCCAGCAAGATGGTGCGATGAGCCACACAGCTGAAGTTCCTCGGGCGAATAATTTCCCGAAACAGCGAAATCAATTGGCCACCGAGATTGTGCGATTTAACTCCGTTGTACTTCTTACTTTGGGGTTACCTCAAAAGCAAGGTTTGCCCCAATAAACTCAGCACCATTCAACAACTGAAGGATCTGTTGGTCTCTAATTAAGGAGCAATTATACCGTAATGTCATCAAAAATTTGGACAAACGGATCGAGGTGTACCGTAGGAGCCGTGGCGGGCATTTGAGTTATATTCTTTTTCATACTTAATTGCCATGGACCAAATAATATTTTTTAATAAAATTTTCATTAACTCCATCATCCACTTGTTTTCAATTTTGATTTAACTTCGGAACGCGTTATTGTAACACCCTTTATTTGAACTGTATATATATTTTTATTTTTTTTTGTTAGTTCATTATTTTTAAAGTACCCAAAAAAAAACATATTGTATACCTATGTACTGTATTTTCAAATCAAAAATTTTGCTGAACAAAACTGTATAAAACGGAAACCTGCTATAACGGAAAAAAAAGTTGGGTACCACAGCATTCCGTTTTAGACAGGTTTTACTGTAGTATTTTGTTTTTACTTGTGGCTAAAAACTCCAAATTCGCTTCACGTCCGTCCATCTCAAGACGCCTAGACTTCTTGAAATTTTGAATCTCGATGTTTGGTCGAATTTGCAAGGCTAAGTTCGTTAAAGGGCTGCCATACAAAAAGTCATCAAAACACGTGTTCTAGAATAATTTCCAATAACTTTTGATCGCTTCAAGCTAGGAAATTAAAATTTTGCACATATTAAATTAATAAATTACGTAAATACTACTCATTGCCAATACCGGTTTACATAAACTTTTATCAAAATTCATGTTTCAACACACATCTCGCAAAAAGACCCATGTACGCAAGTACACACAACTCACAATATATTCATGCATAATATTTTGCCCCCCCTGGAAAAAAATGAAATGAACGTCCCTGGACGCGGAGCCGCATCGCTGCCATTGAACGTGTTCAATTGTGTGCTAAATTAGTTGTGGGTTGTAAGGGAAGGAAGAGGAAGGCTTTTTAGATGATAAAGTTGTTTTTGTATATCTCAGGTTTCGCTTATGCTAGAAAGTTTAAACTTGGAATTTATATAGAGCTATTATAGGTGAGGCGTTAGCTAATGGGCGACTTAGGTGACCGGTACGGGCAACTTATTTAAAGAGGTTCCTTGTTCAAGGAAATCAAATTTTGTATCTCTCGAATCTTTTCAGGCTGGGTTTTGGAATAGCTGATAAAACTTTTAGCGGTGGAATACAAGGGGTGAGAATGTGGAAAGGGTGAAGTGAAAAATTCCGATTTCGAGAACCACTCCGGGCAGAAAGCAGAAAGTAAGTTGACGTTTGTGTAGGATCAACGTTGGTGCACTCTTTAAAAATGTTTGACTGGAGTATGAAGATACTACGGGTTTGTTTGGTATATCTTTAGAACGGCTAATGCTATTATAGAAAACTGGAACTTAGTATGGGTTTGAGAGCAAGATTGTCCTAACCAACCAGCATACCTATAGTAGATAAATGCATTTTCTTTACCACATGATTTTATACATCTGTTTGTTTAATAGACCACTGTTCTGCCATCTATTCGAACATTTTCAAATCAAATTTTATATTCATCTAATTAAAACAGAATGCACTACAAATACCGAAAATAAAAATTTTTTTGTCTTCGTGTTTCTATGGTTAAGGCGACTATTGCTCTCATATGTACTATAAAAGTTATAAGTAAAAAAAAACATTTTCATTCGCGTACTCAGGTCTGGGATAACAAATTAGCTGAAAAAATGGGTTGTGTACGTTTCCACATCATCATATATTTTATAGGTTTATCGAGATATTAAATTAATTTCCCTACTTCGAGCTCTGCACATAAGAGCCTACAAACATTTTGAGGTTCCCTCGTTATTCAGTCCATAATCACCCGTAAAGTAGCTATGTATGTTTTCACGAATTCCAAAAAATTCTAAAAGTTTTATTGTATGTCGAATTCATTAGGTTAAATTTTTTTATTTAAGAGCAGACTGACTAAAAGGACTGACCGATATTTTGAAAATTGATTGACTGATTGATGAAAAATTTAAAAATTGCGTGACTAACGAGTGAGCTAGTTCTAAATACAAATAATTCAAATAACAATTTATTATATTAAATTCACTTCTACACGATCATTACCAATTTTCTCTTTTATCCATTCGTTGTAATATCCGACATTTGTAAAAATTGTGGGCCCATCTTTGGGCCTACATGTAATCGGGCCCCACGAAACAATTCCGACCAAAATATTGTTTTGAACTAGAGGTCCACCGGAATCTCCAACGCAAGCCCCTTTATTATGTTCTGCACCTCCTGCGCAAAATGTTCCTACGCCAATGGTCGTATTGTGTTCTAGTTCGCAAACACTTCGTTCGACTGGGCCAATTTCTGCCATTTGCAACATTTCAGGATAGTCCAGCTTACTTTCAGTCGAAATCCTTCCCCATCCGAAAATCCTCATCAATCCTTCTAAGGTAGTTTGTTCTGAAAAGACAATGGCTTGAACGTAATCTGTAAATTCAAATGGCTTAACGAGATGCAATAGTCCGATATCGTAGCCGCCAGTTGCTCCTAGATTTTTCGAATAATTGCCGTGTTTCACGTAGAAATCGCTACGTCTCGTTTGCGATTTGGACGCATTCGAAATGTCGATATTCTGCAGACCGGCGACTGCAACTATGCGATAATGTGGTTCTTTGAGGCAGTGAGCTGCTGTTATGATCCACTGTTTGGATAATATCGAACCACCGCAGTAGGGTTTATCCTTGTGACGACCCTTAAGAAATAGCGAAACTACGTACGGTGCTCTGTTTTGCGGAGAATCTTCACCACCGATAATTCGCCCGTGGATCAAATCACTGGAGTTTTCTATCACAAATGCCAACAGAGGGCTTACTGAAAATATAATCAGTACGACTGTAGGTACTAACCGAGGACCCATGTTATCGCTGCTAAACGCTTAAAATGTACTAAGTGCGAATGTTACAATTTCTGATATTTATACGTTTAAAAAAATCATCATCGCAATATGTGGGAGATGGCAACTAGTTTCAAAATAATTACAATGCAGAAGATAAGAGCAAAGTGGTTCAAGTTGTCGAAAAGTTTCCAAATAAAAATACAGCAACATTTGTGCAGGGCCCGGTAAGCCAATATTTGTGAACCTAAATGTTTATCGCAATGAGAGCCTCGTATGTTTTATGGCTATCGATAAGCTAATTATGTTAAGTACTTGCATGTCAAAAATAATAAAGTAAAATGCTTCACATCGAAGTACAGATGAAAAATTTTCGTTCACAATTAAATTAATTGCTTCCATTTACTCACATGAATATTGAAGAAAAAGAATTGAGGTAACTGAAGAGAAATTAGAGCAATTAGAATTTATCCTACCAGCATACAGTTGCTAAGTAATGCAAATCTTTAGACTTTTCAATCTATCGCACACGCCTAAATATATATTTAGTCACAAGTACTCGAGCTTATCGGTCGCATGACAAATTTTTATCAATTGTAAATTTGAATAACAATTACATAGTTTAAAAAAAAGTGGAAAAGTCGGTAAGGTGAAATCTGTTAAGTAAAAAAAGGAAAAGTTGCGATTAGATATTTATTTAAACAATAAAAAATAAGATTGATTCAAATAAGAAGAAATTCTAGAACATATTTTTTTGTTTTATTGTCTATGTCTCCTATGGGAATACTCTTCAAATCTATGGGCCCAAGTCGTGCGTCTGGTTTGTTCGATTAATAGTTTCTTTACAATTTATTCTCTTCGGCTACAAAAATTTCTGCAGAAAAACACACGTATATATCGACCAGAATTCAATTCACCGCTTAACCGATTGTATACCCCGAAATTTTTTTCTCCGCTAGAGGTCTACTGGCCTAATCTCTGAAAAATGTTTAAAACCATTTCTGGTAGGGTTCTTGAGATCTAAGAATCGATTTTGTGGAAAAGTTGCTATCACCACAGTTCCGTGCTTCACCTACCACCTCAAAGATTTTAAATTAAATAGACTTCACTTGTAATTCTATATACACAAACTAAATTTTATCTTTATGGTACAATTGGTTCGAAAGATATTAAAATCCAAACTTTTTCACCAAATTAATTTCAGGATTTTGCGATATTCGTTCCCTAAGAGGGTGTAAAATAATCTTGTACGTTTTAACGAATTCCGGCATATCACTTACGCAGTAAAAAAAATCCATTGAATTTTACATCTTTTGGATAGTAGGCAAATATGTCTTACCTTTTCAAGTAAATTTAGTTTGGAATGTAAAAGTCAATTTGAATGTAATTTTCAATTTTCGGTCGGTAAATTTCAATTTGCAATCAGTAAATTTCAACTTCCAAAACAGCAAATTCACTGGATATTCTCTTGAATTTTCACTCTAAAAAAAGTGTATAATTTGCACTCTTTAAGATACACTAATTTCTACTTGTAATATTATTTCTTACTTACTTACTCTAAATAAAACACTTGGCTATAAGTAAGAATCGAACCCGCGATTAATTCTGGTTTTGCTGCGTAGGTTTGGCGCGCGTATCTTCTGCTCCACTGAAGGCGTTTTATTTTTCAGTAGAAAACAAAATTGAACGAAGCGTTCAACTTCGTGATTTACATGAAAAAGATCGTAATTTTCAATTTATATTATATATAAATATAGTTAATTTTACACGAAATGTTGCATAATTTTGTGCGACTTTTCATGTAAATTGTACGGTTTAGTTGAAAAGTACATGAATAATTTAGTAATAGCAATAATATCATGTAAAAGTGTTTGAAATGCGTATTTTTACTTGAAAAAATTAAATAAGAGTATACTGGAAATTTCAAGTAAAAATTGGATTGAAAATTTAATTTTTTTTAAAACTGTGTAGGTCTGATTCGATTTCGAAGTATTTTTTTAACTTTATGTAGCTTTAAATATAATTGTCTTAAAGATCGGTTTCAGAATTTTTTATATTTTTTGAGCTATTTCTTCTTGAAATTTAAAAAATAAATAAATAGAAGTCTACCGACAGTCTGGGCGGAACTCTGTACTTTTTTGGGTAGAAGTCTGGAACGCGTTTTACGCTGAAATGCGATGTGCGGTGTTGCGACGCGATTTTACCCAACGCAAATTGGTTTTCATCGCATGTAATCTTTGCTGTGTTGATAGCGTTTACAGCGTACATGTTTCTGCAGCGCGACTTTTCTATAAGTGCGACACGACAGAAATACGGAGAGCTGCGAAACGCGTGTTGCCACAGATCTTTGCATATGTGTGTATGCATGTAAGCCTACGTCAAAGAAAAAGTCGAGAACTGTTGGACTTTTGCAACGCCGCGAGCCATCTGATTGGTTGATTTTATGGTGGGGGTAATGTCAGGGTAATGTAAATCCAGCATAATTCTCACGCGCGCAATCGAATCCAGTCAACGGCAAATTTTACTTTTCCTAATATGTATTAATGAGAATAGAATTTATTCATGGTGAAGCTAAGTCCAACACAGTTCTAAACTGGCCTATCCAATGAAGGTTTTTCAACTGTCATATCCTGAATGGCAGTAGTCAAGACAGCGATTGATCCCAGTCGGGCTCTGGTGTTAGTATTTCGCACCAGAAACTCCTCTGGCCCAGAAAAACAACCAGAAAATGCTTAAAAACAATAGTTTCTATAGTAGCTTCACCATGAAAATTGCCATACTCATTTATAGGAATCAGTTTTGAGTTAAAAGTAGGATCGGGTTTGCTATTATGCAGTTCATCGGATAGCTTTCATACAAAAGTCTTTAAAACACATGTCCACGAGTGTTGACCAACACCGTCAGTACGCTTCAAGCAAGGAGTTTGAAATTTTGTTCACACTAATTTTGCAATGATTCCAGGAAAAGGGATAAATATGCTGGCAATCTAGTGAATCCTCCATGCAAACCTCACGTAAAATTGAACTTCCTAAAAAAGTATAATTTTTCTTTCGGTGTCCTTTTCTTGTGATTAGCAACCAAAAGAGAGTCTTTAAAAAAGGGCAAACTACATTCGCAATCAAAATTCTTTATCGCCAACTATAATTTAAATCGGAGTTCAGTATTTCATTTAGATTATCTTACGATTGGCTTGCAGCCAATTTTTTTCTTTCCTAAACAGTTTCAATACAAAGGACTGCGGGAATCAAGTGATCTTATAATTGGGTCGGTTCTACATATGAATACATGATCCATGCTAAAAGTTCATCAGTCCAATTTTTATCGAAATTTCGATTTCACTAGTTTTGAAGTCTTGGAGGTCCGGCACATCTTATCATTAATTTATACTGTAGTACATCTACATCTACCGGACACTGTCTTATAGGTCGACATGCTTAAAGACTCGGTCTCTTCTCAAACGACTTCTGCAGAAGCTGCCTGGATGAGGAGGAGAAGGAAACAGTCCTTCACCTTCTCTGTACCTGTCCAGCTCTATCCGCTAGAAAGAAAGCTCATCTTGGAGCTTACTTCTTCAACTGACTTAGTGACCTTGCCGCAATGGAGGTCGCGAGAATCCAACGCTCCATTGCAAGCTCTAAATAGTTTGACGAGTAGGACCGGATTCGATGATCCTGTGGTAACACAACGGACCTTTTAGGTCTAAGTGTGTCCGTGTTCTCACGGGCAGCCACGCGTACCTACCTACCTACATCTACATATAGGTATTAAGTTTCAACTTTCTAGCATAAGCCGTTTCTGAGATATGAAAAACCACCCACACCCCTGTACCTTGCTACCGCTATCAAAATTTTTTTTCTGGGATGTCTCCATAGTAGTTATATAGATGCCCATTTAAGGCTTTCTTTTTTTTACGACTTTCGAGAAATAAAAATCTGAATTTTTTCATTTCTAGCCCCTCCCACCATACACCCACACCAATTTTTCCCTGGTCGAGGTCTACTAGTACTAACTCCTGTAAAATTTTCAAGATTATATCTAACCGGTTCTTGAGATATAAACATTTAATTTTTTGAAAAATGGTTGGCTCTTCACCTCCCCTCTCAAAAATTTTATATTCAGTAGACTCGACTTAGGGTGTTTCTTTAGGTTCATGAGAACTTAAAATTATAATACAAGACAGAAATATTGTTGGAATGAAATTTTTTTATTATATTCTAGTAGATAATTTCATGGCATTTATTTTTTAAATATGATTTCCGTCATATGTCTGCCGCGGCTACGAGTTACATGGTCCATTCGATCAGTCCAATTTTTGACTACTTTTTCCGTATGGCGTCAATAGTGGCTTGAATATTGGCTTCCAATGCTTCAAGAGTTGCTGGTTTGTCGGTATAAACGTAGAACTTAATATAGCCCCATAAAAAGTAATCCAGAGGCATTAAATCGCATGAACGAGGGGGCCAGTTAACAGAACCACTTCTGGAAATCAAGTTGTCACCAAATTGATTTTGCAATAAATCGATTGTTAAGCGCGCTGTATGGAAAGTTGCACCGTCTTGTTGGAACCAAATGTCGGCGATGTTTAGCTGATTAATTTTTGGAAACAAAAATTTAGTCAGCATGGCCGATTAAGTTGACCGTAAAATGGACGAAGTGCTCCATGAACTTTGCGAACAGATTTATTTTTTTCAAAGTAAATTTCCACAATTTGGAAGCGTTGTTCTGGCCTTAAACGATTCATGATGACTTGCCAAACCTTACTGAACAGGAATGTCAACACAGTTTGACATTCTCAGCTGTCAAACCACAGTTATCGATATCAAAAGTTCTCATGCACCTAAAAAAAACCCTTTATTAAATTCATTTTTACTCCACGGATTCTTCATATAAATACCTAGAAAGTGTTTTCAGGATTTTTGAAATTCGACCCCTAAGGGGGTGGAAATTGGATTGTATACTTTTTCACGAATTCTGCCATATCCTTCAGGTCTGATCAGATATCGAGTATCTTTTCACTTCCACGGGCTTGCCTAATATTCGTTTAAAACTTGATTTTAATTTTTTTCCTTTTTCAGCCCCTAAGAGGGTATAAAAGGGTTCCACAAGTTTTCACCAATTCCTTCATATCTTTTAAAAGTGAAAAGAAATTGAATTGGTTTTTACTTTCTCGTGTTGTCTTCATATTTATCTATTAACTCCTTTTAGGATTTTTGGATATTCAACCCCGAACTGGGTGTAACGAGGTTGCATATCTGATGATATATCGAATTCATTTTTACTTCCTAAGGCTTCCTATAGTATAAAAAAGCCAAAAAGTCAATTTCAGTATTTTAGATATTCAATCCTAATGGGTGTAAGGGGGTTGAATGCTTTTCAAAGCTTCGACATATTTCTTAGGGTCGATGAGATATTAGATCGCTTTTCACTTCTACAGACTTCTTATATAATCGCCTACAAACCCATTTCTCAATTTTTCGATATTCAACCCCCAAGGGTTTGTATATGTTTTCACAATTTTTGCCAACCCTTAGTTCTGATGAGATACAAAATTCACTATTTCATTATTACGGCCAACCAATTCACGATTTTTCGAATTTCCAGAACCAAGGGGGTGTGAAGGGTTTGCTTACGTTTTCACAAATTTTTCAAAATCCCTCGTCTTTCATGAGATATTAAGTTGCTTCTTATGAAATCGTCTAAAAACCTGTTTCACAATTTTTTCGAAATTCAAACCCCAAGTGGAAGTAATGGGTTTGTATACGTTTTAGCAATTCGTCATATCCCATAATTCTGATAAGGCAACAAATTCGTTTTTACTTCTATGGGCTTTTAGTGTACATAATATACCGAAATTCGAATAGTCTACACAGGCGTTTCCAATGTTTAATTGGCTAAAAATCGCTATTTTAAATATTTTTATTTTAAGAACAAAATTAATTTTCCAAGAAATCTAATAATCTCGAAACAACTCATGATACACTCCGACTTTGACCGCTCCCGAACTTTGACCCGAAAAATAATAAAGTTTCGCCCAGACCATTGGCAGATTTTTTATTTTAAATATGAATTTTTAAAGCCTTTATTTACGTACTAATTAATAGCTTAAATGCTTCTATTGATTGAATTACAGCATTTTGTTTAATTAACTACAATGTAAAAATTTACACGTCGTTGACTGTAATTCGATCCATATTTTAACAAATTTTGCTGAATGTACGAAGTGCCTCAGGAATACGTTATTCTGCTTTACGACCCAAGATGCTTCTTTCTAGAATTAAAGATAAAAGTTTTCTTGAAAATTTAATATCGTGTCCAGGCTTCTGCCCTATTGCCTTTTAAGTTTTGCTTCTCTAAGCATATCCGCTTCTTAATAAAAATAAAATTTATATCGTACGAAAGAAGGTTCCGTAAATTCCGACTACTTCTGAATTTCTGCTGAATTTTCAAAATATTTACTGCACTAAGTCACCACTTTAAACTTCAAAACTCCTTTCCAATTGTATAAATATCATGCACATCCTTTTTCGCAAAAAAAAAATAAAAAAAACTTTTTCCGCCCGTTTACGTCCTGATATTCAATTGTTCCGTAACAAGAAGAACAACAACAACAACCCTGCATATTTCGACAAATCGAAAATTTATATGCCATATCGGAAAAGTTTTGACAACGTGCTTCGTGCAAGTAATAACTTCTTCGACATGAGAACACCAAATTCGTACGAGGAGTTATCCTTCTACTCCTGATCTTGTCACGAACACATCTATAAGACCAACGTCCTAGAAAGAGTGGTCCACTCTCTGTGCACGATGGCGCTCTCGTTCGAAACGTACACCAGCCAGGATACAAAACAGATAAAAAAAAATAACAAATGATTTTCTTTTTTTAGCTTGGACTGTTCATACTCCATCCTCTGTCCTTTTTACGGTGTACGCTTGGTCCTTGCAAAATGCATAGCGAATTGAGCGCTGTCCTCTCTTCAGTTAAGCGAACCTTCAAACCATTTACTGCCAGCGTATGCGTACGACACGGTACTGAGTAGCCTTCGAAAATGAAATGAATCGACAGGAGCAGCAGCAGTAGCAGCAGCAGCAGCGACAGCAAGGTTATGAACGGCAGCAACACTACTACGAAAATGTCCTAGCAAAATTCAGTAGCCGAGGGATGAAAACAAGGCCTGGGAGTCTCCGAGATGAATACATGCCCAGCACCAGGCACCAATACCACTGTATCGATTCCTTTTCGGTGAAAAAAAATAAAAGGATATATTGTTTCTTCACATTGGCACAGTGTATACAACATAGTTGAGCTCACACAGACCGCTCGCCGATATGCGCAAGATATCCTTGTGTACGTATACTATTAGAG
Organism: Beris morrisii; assembly: GCA_951812415.1. Lineage (NCBI taxonomy): Eukaryota > Metazoa > Arthropoda > Insecta > Diptera > Stratiomyidae > Beris > Beris morrisii. Next base: position 28,033,151 of record OX638311.1, read on the forward strand.
CTATCATCATATCCTCATCGTCCTTATTCCCTTCTCCAGAGCTCTCTAGTTCGAATTTTGTGTCGTTGTGTTAAACATGTGTGTTCCACCCAATTTCCAGGACATCTTAACATTTGTGTTTCAAGTCTTAAAAAAATAAGGATAATTTTTTGTGCAATTTTTTTCTCCCTCGTGTCCTTTAAAGTGAACCAAACTCCTTTAATACGATGGTCGCGTTCTGCGGTATTTCACGGTGTTAATTAATTTTTCGGTGGAAAATAAAATTTTTCGGCGTAATGTTACCTCTCCTTGTCAAGGATATTCCAGTTATTTTCGCACGGTGACTGGCAATAAGGACATTTTTCATGTACCGTACCGTAGGTCTAATAAGTTTGCGAGATGCAGCGTGAATAGTTTGCCGGGTGATATGTCAGTGTGTCAAATGTGTTAATATTGCCGATGGATTACTAGAGTCCTTGTGTAGTCCTTCTGTGTTTTTTTTTGTGCGGTTCATATTATATGACTCAGGGAATCCGTTTTTTTTCCTTCTTCATTCGTATGTGGACCACACCCGCGCGCGTGCACACGTTGAAAGGCCCCTACGGAATTTCCACCCGAGAAGAAAATTATATTTCGGTGTTCCTGATACAAATACTAGCGTAGAATTGACAGAAATCTCTCGTATACACACTTTTGTTGGGATCGACATGTAGCGCAATAGCTCGAGTCCTTTTCTAGGATAACAAAAAAAAACTTTACATAAATAAACTAATAGCAACGTTTGCGTTTTGTTTCTTTCCGTTTTTTTGTTTTTGCTCTACTTAAAATTAGAACCCATCAATTTTATTCGTCCTTGCGATAAAGGTCCTGGCGAATAAAGCAACGAAAAAAAGTTATAGTGTTAAGTGAGTGCGTATGTGTATATAAATTTTTCGAGCTAGAATACACTTGCCGTATATTGTGTTTTCGTTCGTATTGTAATCGGTGGTGTCTTGTGATCCTTTAAGCAGTTTTTTTTCTCCCTATTTTATTTTACGCTCAAGTGAACCTGTACGAAAGTTTTGCCGAAGTGAAAAAGTTACGCGACTGCCAATTTGCAGAAAAAAAAGGATCGTTTTTCACGGGATTTCTCGACGAAGGGTAAAAGTTTCTTTTTTCCCCAACAATCGGCGAATGTACAAGTGAAAGACAAAGTTTGTTCGATTTATAGCGAATTGGACGTCCAGTTAGAGAAATATAAAAACAAGGCGAATTTTCTTAAGTTTTCAATCCCCACTTGATTGGCAACTGGAAATGCACAATACGCGAAGGTATGCTAAATTTCGAACTGATCCTTGTGTTCTGTTTTATGTGTTGGACGTATATCCTACATATGAGTGATGTTTGGGGGGAATGACGTGATTGGTTTTGATTTTGTTCGATTCCAAAAGTTATTCAAATATCCAAACTTTTGGCATTTGCTGAACTTGGCAGAAAATTTGAAATTGACAAATTTGCCGAAATCAGAAATCAAATGAGTACAAAACCCTATGGGAGAGAAACTTACAATTTAAGTGAAGACCATTGCAAATTGCAAAAGTTTCTGAAAATTTGATTGGCATTACGTACACTTAGGTATATCGCAAAATATGTACTTCTTGAAATATGCATTCATAACTTTAAAGTTGTGTTATTTTATGGAAACAACATACTCCCTTCTAGACTACGCCTAAAATGTGGTCCCAAACAGAACTAATATTACTTTATTATTTTTATACTCTAGATGAAATCATATAGAGTATTATAAGTTTAATCCAGCCCAAAAGTTTGTAACGCATAGAACCAAGCCTCGGACGAAAAAAAGTTATATATTATTTACCGTCCATCCGTCCGTCCGCCTGTCCGTGAACACGATAACTCCAGAACGCCTTCACCTAGGATCTTGAAATTTTGAATTTGGATGTTTGGTTGAATTTGTAAGGCTAAGTTCGTTAACTGGCCAAATCGTCCTACTCCTTCGGGTAGCTGCCATACAAAATGTCCTTAAAACACGTGTTCATGAATATTCACCAATAACTTCGGAACGCCTAAAGCTACGACTTTGAAATTTTGTATGTGTTACTTTTTCAATAGTTGGAGCTAAATGTATGATTATGAAGAAAATCCTATCAGTGCTTCGTGTAGCTGCCATACAAATATCCTGTCAAAATGTTTTCACTTAATTTACGAAACTCACTATAACTCAAGTAATCTTTTAGCTACGAATTCGAAATTTTGTACAAATTAGTTTTGAGTAAAAACAAAGTTCTTGTTTACTAGTCAGCGAAATCCTTCTACTCCTTCTGGTAGCTGCCATACAAAATGTCCTTGAAACACATGTTCCACAATATTGGTCGATAACTTCAGAAGGGTTTAAGCTACGACATAGAAATTTTGTATGTGTTATTTTTCCAATAGTTGGATCTAAATGTATAGTTATGAAGAAAATCCTGTTAGTCCTTCGTGTAGCTGCCATACAAATATCCTGTCAAAATGTATTCACTTAATTTACGAAACTCACTATAACTCAAGTAATCTTTTAGCTACGAATTCGGAATTTTGTACAAATTAGTTTTGAGTAAAAACAAAGTTCGAGTTTACTAATCAGCGAAATCCTTTTACTCCTTCTGTTAGCTGCCATACAAAATGTCCTTAAGACACGTGTTCAACAATATTTTTCGATAACTTTTGAACGCTTCAAGATACGAATTTGAAATTTTGTACACGTTCATTTTTAAATGGTTCCAAGGAAAAGGATAAACATGTAAGAAATCGAGTGAGTCCTTCCTGCACCTCCCATGTGAAAGTCCTTCAAAAAGGACTTTTTTTTCGATGACTTAACCAGTTCAAGATATGAAATTAAACACTGAATATTGTCTTTTAGTTTTGAGTAGCAATCTAATAGCAGTCCTTAAGAAAGGACATATAACATGCACACACGTAATTCTACTTTATCCCCAACTACAATATAAATCGGAGTTCAGTATTCATATAGAGTATTACACGATTGGCTTGCAGCCGATCGTGACTGCAGTATGTTTTAATAATAAAGTAAAAAAAATTTGCTACCCCGGAATTTTGTATTTTCACGTTTTAGGACTAGTACCCCAAAAAAGCAAAAAAAAAAAAATGTCCGTCTGTCCGCCGTAGACGCCGTACGCAAAACCGTTTGAAAGTGCATAGCTCACAAACCCGTTGAGATATTAAATTGAAATTTTTATGGTGGGTAGATTGGGTGATTGGGTGGTGGAGTGATGGGATAACCATTTTTCAAAAAATTTAATTTTTATATCTCCAGAACCGTACCGGATATTAGCTTAGAAATTTTACAGGAGTTAGGTCCAGTAGACTTCCAGCAAGAAAAAAATTTTCGGTGGTGCTGGCGAAGGAGGTGACGGTTCTCGGAAACCTATATATATAGAGTCACTGTAGAAGTATTTAAGAAAAAGTAAAATATAATTTTTGATAGGGGTAGCAAGGTACGGGGGTGGGGGTGGTTTTTCATATCTCAGAAACAGCGTATGCTAGAAAGTTAAACTTAGTATGTATATGTAGAAGTACTACAGGAGTAATTAAAGCAAAAAAAAAGTTCAATATTATATTGATGTACAAAGCTGGAGTAATGCGGTGTAGGTCACTATGCGACTGATAACCTAAAAAATAACTAGGAGGATATTTGGAACGTTATTTTTTAGGTTATCAGTCGCATAGTGACCTACACCGCATCTCAGTATTAAACACGTTTTGGACTTCTACCCAAAAAACAATAAAGTTGCGCCCAGACTGTTGGCAGAATTTTTTTTTCCTCTGGCTTCCGTGATTTTACATTGAGCATTCCTTTATTGAATGAGAAATTTCTTCTTTTCACCATGCAAGTTCTATTAGACAGTATTTCGTTATATCAATTGCAGATCAATTCGGACGTTCCTCAAGGCGCAGTCCTATTAACAACCTTATCAATAATTTATTATATTCTAATCGAAACGTGTAAAATTTCGCTCTTCTCTCGGGAAGATAAACAAACAAATTTCTCAATGATGTTTCTATGGGGGTACACCAAAGACTTACTCAGTATTCTTCATGTCAATTCGGCTGTCCCATTTCAAAAGCTAGTAAGTGCTTTTTAAAAAAAAAACTTTAAAGGGTTGCCCAAAAACTTCATATTTGTCAGCCCGCAGAAATAAATGTTGGTATCCTAATATCTTAGGAGTTCTCGCAGGTTATCCGGGAGTACCTCTTTTTATCGGATTTTTAATATTTATTTTTAATGGCTTCAGTTTTTTTTCAGACTCTTCTTTGAAATTTTCTGCAAAGCACTTGCAAGGTTTTGAAATGGGACTGCCGATATATTGTAGAGCTTACAAAGATAATTATACCCATGCCCGTTTTTGCACCGATTGGAAATATGTCGTTTTTCAATATTTTTGTCGGTTATTAAGGGTATAAGCCCTGAGCCCCAATTGAAATTCAATGTTCCTTTAGGTTATAATGTCAGCCATCCAAACAATGGATCGACTCACTTAGACCATTCGGTTGGTCCATTGCGATACCACACCCGTGACACCTTAATGAAGTCCCATATAGGAAGTTATCGTAGCATTGCTACAGGGAAGGCTAGTCGAATGGATGAGAATGGACTTGGCTAGTTCATCAATTCGTGCTCCAGCCATGTCCCCAAGTCTGGAGAAGAAGTAGCTGCCCATGGCTCTGAACCTACAGCTGGCTAGCTGGGGACACTCACAAAGTAGATGCCTAACGCTCTCTTCTTCTTCTTCACTTCTGCAGCTTCTGCAGTAGTCATTATATTGAACGCCTAATCGTTGTGCATGCCTGCCAAAGAGACAGTGTCCCGTTATGACCGACGTAATGTTACGGGTCTCTATACGACTTCTTTTCAGAAGATCGGCAGTCCTTCTAGGCCATAGCTGCCTGGAAGTTTCACACGTAGTTAGGTTGAACCATCTGCCATTAGTCAGCTCCATTGCCTTATCCTGTCAAGATTACTCTTGACGTAATTGAACGGTATTTTTACCGCTTGGGTTGCATGTATAGCAGCCATTTCAGATCCAGTTTTAGCCAGCTCATCGTCTGCCTCATTTGCTGGTATCCCTTTGTGTCCCGGAACCCAGAACAGGAGAACCTTATGAGCTTCGCTCAATGTTTTCAGACGCTCCCTACACTCCCTCACTAGCTTTGACTTGGAGCTTAGAGCTTTCATTGCTGCTTGGCTGTCTATATAAGTCTTTATACACGACTCTTCGGGAAGATTTGTCGCGGAATTTAGTATGTCCACTGCTCTGCTTACGGCAAAAACCTCGGCTTGAAAAATACTTCAGTAGTCCGGCAGACGAAAAGATACTTGAATGTTCATGTCGGCTGAGAAAATCCCTGCACCCGTTCCAGTATCCATTTTGGACCCATCCGTGAATATACCAACTTCATATTCCCTTATCACTTTTTGATTATCCCTGTCCCTTAGTAGGGAAAAGGGTATGGAATCCTGTATCGAAGCTTAAAAACGGAGTTATATAGTCGGTGAGTTCACTAAGCCCACAATCTGGAAATAATGAAAGAATTTTGCTATGCCCATAATCCGCAGATTTCCAGCAGTCTCAGGGCGCTCTTGCAGCACCATTCATGATTTGAATATCTATTGGTAGCAGAAGCAGCCTAATCTCCATTGCAGCTGTTGGCTTTGATTTCAAAGCGCCCGTGATGCCTAAGCAAGCCGCTCTCTGCACTTTCGTTAGACTATTCTTGTGCACGATTTTGTCCAGGGCTGTTCACCATACCAGGCCACCATAAAGAAGAATGGGGCTTACGATAGAGATGTACATCCAGTGAACCATTGCGAGCTTAATTCCCCATTTCCTGCCAAAGGCCTTCTTGCAAGTATAGAAGGCAATTGTTGCTTTCTTGATGCGCTCATCAAGGTTTCTCTTCCAGTTAAGCTTAGCGTCAAAAATAATTCCTATGTACTTAGCTTCAGTTTTAAGAATCGTGTTACCTATTTTTGGAATTGTAAATGGGGGTATTGCTCTTTTTCGAGTGCAAAGAGCTCAGTTTTTGTGGGGTTAAGCCCCAAACAACAACTTGCCGCCCATTTGTGCAATTTATGTAGTGCTCCCTGCACTAGTTCACCTATCGTGGGTAGAAATACCAGATTGCCAGATACCAGTATAACTAGGTCATCAGCGTACGCTAGCACTTTGATCCCATCCCTCTCGAGCTGGAATAAAATAGGATCGACAACTAATACCCAAAGTAGAGGTGATAGAACTCCCCCCTGCGAGGTACCTCTGGACACAGTTCCAGATATTTCATTCTCACCAATGGATGCATGTATCATTCTATTTTCAAGCATGCCGTCGATCCAGTTGGTAATGCCCAGATCAGCCCTGCATTCAGCAGGGCTTTCCGAATGGGATCCCTCTCAACGTTATTAAAGGCTCCTTCAACCTCTAGAAAGACACCCATTGTGTATTCTTTATTGTGCAGCGTACTCTCCATGGTCCTTACTACCTCATGTAGAGCGGTTTCTACCGATTTACTTTTCGTGTACGCATGTTGTGCTGTAGAGAGAGTGTTTAGGTCCAGATTGCATTTAATGGAGATCTCGAGCAACCTTTCTAGGGTTTTCATCAGAAAAGAGGTTAAGTTAATGGATCTAAAGTCTTTGGCCATTGTTTGACCCCGTTTACCCGCCTTCGGTATAAATATTACTTTAACCCGTCTCCAAGCAATCGAAACGTACGAGTAGTAAAGGGTTTTCCAATAAGGACTTGACAACTTTTTTTCCAAATAAAATGCAAACCATTTGAGATATTTCAAAAACTTTATTATCGGGTTGAAGTACAATCAAAACATTTATGAATGGAACTCGACTTCGTTCATATGGCCACCGCGGGCACGTTTGCAGCGGTCGATTCGTTGGACCCAATTTTCGATGACTCGGCCACACATTTCGGCCGAAATGGCTGCTATTTCGTGTTCAATGTTGGCTCTGAGCTCTTCCAACGTCGTCGGCTTGTTGGCATAGACCAACGACTTGACGTGGCCCCAAAGAAAAAAGTCCAGAGGCGTTAAATCGCACGAACGAGGCGGCCAATCGACTGGTCCATTTCTTGAGATAACACGCTCATCAAACTTACTCTTCAATAAATCGATTGTAACGTGTGCTGTGTGGCTTGTGGCACCGTCCTGTTGAAACCACATGTTGTCCAAGTCCATATCTTCCAAAAATAATCGGTAATCATGGCGCGATAACGATTACCATTCACAGTAACGTGACGATCATTATCGTCGACGAAAAAATATGGCCCTATGACGCCGCCAGCATGCAAACCGCACCAAACAGTTATTTTTTGTGGATGAAGTGGTCTTTCATGAAGCACATGTGGATTTTCACCGGACCAATAACGCATATTTTGCTTATTGACGAACCCACTGAGCCAAAAATGAGCTTCGTCACTGAAGATGATTTTGCGATGAAATTGATCATCTTGGCGCATCTTTTCCAGAGCCCAATCGGAGAACGTACGTCGCTTCAAATGGTCCATCGGCTTCAATTCTTGAGTCAGCTTGATCTTGTATGGGTGTAAACCAAGATCCTTACGCAAAATTCGCCATAACGTGGTCTGGGCGATGCCCAACACTTGAGAACGCCGTGGAATTGACTGATTTGGATCATTTGCTACGGACGTTTCAACGGCAGCGATATTTTCGACACTTCGACCAACCCGTTGTCTCACTGGCACGGCAACATCACACAACGAATATGTAGACTCAAATTTTTGCACTAAACTTGTTACTGCCTGTCTACTAGGGCGAGAATTACGACCGAAAATCGGAGTTAACGCTCTTAAAGTAGCGGTCACCGACTCCGAATTTCTGTAGTAAATTTTTATAATTTGCAGACGTTGTTCCTTCGTGTACTTTACCATGATAAAAATGTTAAGTTTACTGAATAAATTGACAGTGACAGTTCGATGATTAGTGAAAGGGTGCGTTCACAAATTGAATTCAAAGTTGTCAAGTCCCTATTGGAAAACCCTTTATAAGCAGCTTTTATAAATAATTAATAACCAAGGGATGATTGCTTCAAGAATTTCCTGAAGCATTATGGGCAAAATTCCATCCATCCCTGGTGATTTATGCCCCGCGAAAGATTGAATAGCCCACACCATTCTTTCCTTGGTTATAGCTTCCTCTATGGTGCCCAGTGACGGATTTTCCGGTATTCCTGACTGGTTCCCTAGGCATGTGTCACCCGCTTGGCTTGTACAGTCTGGAAAGTGCGTCTCCATGAGAAGTTCTTCATCCGATATTCCTTTAATTCTTTCCACATGTTTAACTCAATGATAACAATTTGAACTCTCTCCTGCGGGAGCAAGTAGTCCATCCAGTTGGTAATGGCCGATTCGGCCTCTTCGTTAAGAACAGCTTATCGAATGACAAACTTTTAAAAGCTCACACTGTGTATTCTTTGTTATGCAGCGTACTGTCTATGATCCTCACTACATCATAAAAAACGGCTTCTACGGATTCATTTTCAGTGTACGCATGTTGTTCTTTATAGACGGTGCTGGCTTCCAGATTGTATCTAATAGAGACTCTCTAGCGTATTCATTAGAAAAGACGTTACACTAACAGGTTTAATGCCTAAACCGTACTTAAACCGTACTGTTGCCTTGTTTACTGGCCAAGTGTTTCCTGAATCTTTACTAGCCTAACTCCATGCATTTCTGGAAATTTAAAAGCCGCGAAGGATTGAAAGGCCCATGCTCTTATTTCCTTCTTTATAACTTCCTCTATGGCGCCTAGCCACGATTTATTCAACTTTTCTGACTGGTTCACTATGCAGGCCTTCCCTGATAATGTCCATATGAGAAGTGTTTAGGTTTTTCTGTCATTTCCGACTATGTCCCTACCACTTCACTGCAGACCGGTAGGTACGATTAGATTTGTTCAAATGAAACTTCTGAGTTTGGCAGCATCGCTGGTGCTCTGAATTATTTCACATAAAATGATCCAAAAGTGACTTCTAGCTCTTTTTTATTAACTTTCGGCTTGTACTTGGCCAAGCTTTGGCTGCGTTAAGGACTCTTCTTGAATCTTTTCCGATGAGCCTTAATGCCCTATTCTGTCATGGTGATTATGAATTTGTGGATGGCTTCCTCAGTGGACCAGATTAAAAAAAAATGTTGTAATACTTGCTGTTAAGAAGCTGCTCTCTATCCGATACAAAATATTTTGCACACGCTATATTCCGAAATTTAATTCAACATGCCATCTTTGGATTCCTAAAAGGCAATGCTCCGAAAACGATATTTCCATGGATACTGTCCAGTTTTCTATCACAAGATTGTTGGATTATTTACCGAATGTCACATCCAGTACCTCCCTATTTGATATTACAAAGATTGCTCTATTATCAACGTTACATATTCAATTCCATGATAAGTTCTCACCTTGATCATTGGCGTTGGCAATGATACCTTTATGGAGAACTACTCTCTTCATGAAGAAGAGCAATAGTCGGAATCAATAGTTAAGAGTCTGGTTTTTATACGAGGGGAACACAATAGATCCTTAATGATCTCTCGTGATGGGCTATGGCACAGTTCTCTCCTTTAAACCTAACCTAACCTTGGCGTTGGCATCATATCACAAGACCTGATCCAGCTTAACTTGCTTTCCAGTTTCCACTACCACGCGGTAATCATTTGTCAGGGCATTTGGCAGAGAAAAGAATGGCACTTCCATATCACCTGAACTGAAATTGGCTAGGAGAGTTAGATTTATATCCTTTTCAGCCCAACTACACTCTACTACTATCTAGGCTTGTCCCTGTCCTTGATAAAGTACAGAGTGTAGACTTTGTGCTTTTATCCTAAAATCATGTCCTTGCAGATCCATTGTTCTTGGATTAAGGCAATATCAATACCGTCCTCAGCAAACAGAATGGTAAGTTTCGCCAACGCTATTCTAGAATGCTGAAGGTTGATTTGTACAGAATACTGATTCCAAGTGTTAACCCTTCACAGTTGGTGTTCTCAGTGAGTGGTGAGTCTGCTGTGATCACGAGACACAAAGTCTGAGGATCCTTCAGTCCTGAATTAATTCATTCATTCCAGCTATGAAAACCGTTTTCTTGCAAATGGTTGAGGCAATTTAGAATTGCAAATGTTAGAGGACATCAACTTCAATATTAGTTTCTTTCATTCAAATAAAGTACTAATCCACGCTACTACGTCTTATAAATCTACTGTGATTTTTACCTCTCGAATATATGCACAAACAGCATCCCGTCATATAATTATGCATTTTTTGTCGGTTCAGAAAATTTTTTATCAAAAAGATCCTGATTGCAATAAATCTTTTAAGCACTTCCGTTTTAGCCTGATCCCTCATAATCCCGAAGAATTGCCGACATTTTCAGTTTTTTTCCTTCAACGTTTCGTACAATTCCCTGTTCCTTGTCGTTTCCGTAAGTTTTACAGAAAATAATACTTTTATCTTCGAGGTTCGGTTCATATTATTTCCGCAATTAAATCTAAGGCCCAAGCATTAGATGAAACCAACGTCAGGTACTTAGCTCAGATGTCTGTGCAATTATGCAGCCACGGCACAGGAGTACACGGCCAAAGGACTCTGGCTAAAGGTTCATTTAATGGCATTTCCGAAGAATACTGTGTTCTCCGTGGGACAAAATGGTAGAGTTTGTTCCCAGGCTTTTGAGAAACAACAAGCAAATATAAAGGACCCACACAGAAAAACCAAAACAAAAGAAGGTCGCTAAGAAATAAAGAATGAAAACTTAATTAGAGTGGTCTTTGGTGTGTTGACTTTTCTTTTATATTTCATAATCCATTTATTCGTTTTTTTATATACCTACAATATAAATAGAGGACTACTAGTGCAATCAGTTGGATGTCAAAGCGCTCCGAAGGAGTGAAAAGTTTAATTATCGTCTGCCTTTGTACTTAACAATTCAGCAATTTGTCAGGATCTTAAATATGTCAAATGGTAAAAACGTGCCTACGCAAGGAATCATGTTGTTCCTTTGTCGGGGGAGTACACGTATATTTGTGCACAATTGTAGGAAAATCAAAGGTCCTGACAAAAGCTACATCCTGGTAGCTTTTGTCAGCAACACTTTTTAACGGCTTTAAATCGAGATAATTACTAGAATTTTTGCCGACTAAAGAACTGCTTTCTGATCGTATTTCTTTTATTGTTTTCAGGGAGATATTTCCGGGAGTGTAGTTTCTCAGCCAATGGAATTGTATTGCGCTTATTTGTGATAAATTAGGTTTTAAAAAAGAAACCAAGTTTTTTGGTGACTAATAATTTTGTTTTCCGCGTGGCTTACATCAGCGAAAAGGGAATTCAAATTGATTTCACTCTACATTGAATCAAAAATATAGTTACATATTAATAATGATAATGTACATCATCGTGATGAAAAAATCATAATATTTAAGTCGATTAAGGGGTAACACCACTGTAAAATTTTCAAAAAATCGATTATTTTGTTGGCTTAAAAAATTGCTTGAACCTTTAAGAATATGGGGAATACATGAAAAACAATTTATTCCTGGAATTTCGAGCCCTTTACTGTTTCGAAACGACTACCTGTGTCGGATCAGATATCCATCTGAGAAGATACAGCCTAGATATCGCTAGAAAGTTTTTGTGTTCCATTGGATGCATTTTCACACAGAATTACGTTAGTGTAGTGTCAGTGCATGTCAAAAGATCAAAAGAGGCGCGCTCCAGCATTAAATCGTCGAGAAAAGTGATTGAGCAGGAATATTCCAACTTAGAAGAGAAGCTTTATGGTCCTGGAATCGCAGATTAATGCTAAAAAATTTTAAAAAGTAAAATTCTTCATTTTTTTATGTCTATAACCAGGGTTGCCAGAAAGTTGGCTGGAGAACCAACCGAGTAAGTGACCTTATGAAATAGCCCAAAACCCGCACGAAGACTTGTAGTCCAAATATCGCGCTCTACTTTTACACTTATCGGACCTACTTAAATTTGTTGAACATAGTTGCGTCTTCGACGACAAACTGTGCTCCAGAATTTTTAAGAAACACTGTAATGTAAATATGTGTTTGAATATATAAATTCGTATTTATCACAATTTTAAAAGTTTTGTCTGAAAAAATGTTAAGTGCAATAATCAAATTAGTTAATGTTACAAGATGCACATAAATATTTAATAATGTTAACACCTCATTATCATCTTCGCCTAAGCGATCAGATCCTCCGTCTAAAGAAGATCAAGCTGCCTCAACTTAATGTTGCTAGCTAGAGGTTCGCCGGGACTTCAAGTAAAATACAGTTCGATTTCATTTACTACTTGATCGCTATTATCGATGAAAATCACTTTAAAAATACACTTTTCCGTAGAACTGATCGTCCTTTCATTCTCGCAGCAGAAAAACATATCCCCGGGCTTTGCAGCGCTTATATACTGCATGTGTTGAGTCGAGAGATTTCCAGCATATTCGGTTGTTGTGTGGAATGCGCAAGAAGTAACTATTACGCGAGAAGTATATGAACCTCTGTACGATATTGCAAGATGTTGTTTTGCTCTGTAAACTTTAATACCAATAATAAGTGAGTTGTTCGGATTACCAGAGTACACATGTAACAATAACTTCAATTTTTTCAACACATGTCTGTAACCCACTAATGCAACAAAAATAATAATTGGTAAATCTATTATCTCTTGTATGTTATATTTCGATGGGTGTCCTTAACTTGAAAGAAAGTGGTTCATTTGTAGAAAGTCAACAAATAATGAACCGATTCTTAATGAATTTTAGTTTGCAAACACGAGATAGATGTCGTGTGAAGTATTATTTTTCATTAGAGAGAACCGAGAACTGAAAATTTAGTGGCTACAGGATTTGTGATATGATGTAGTTTGCAAACGTTGGATTTGAGCCGGTAACACTAGCAGATTTAACCCAATAGACGACTAAAATTCAGTTTTCTAATTTTTATATTTCTATTTTTTTCCTCGTAAATCAGCTCTGTTGTAAACTAGCAAACTAATACAATTTGCGTTGGTCGAATAGCCTAAAAAGCTGTAAGTAGCTTTTTGAAATTTGTACCCGCGAATTTAAGGGGTTATGCCACTCTAGAGGCTGAAAAAATAGGTCTTTTTCGGGATTTTTTTTCAGAAAAACTACAAAATAAATCGAGATTACGAAAATGGATATTTATAATACATGTTATTGACTATGTACAGGAATTTTTTTTAAGCAATTAAATTCAAAATAGCGGCTGTGTAGCGTTTTTGCGGTGACGTCGCCGTTTTTCCAGGGTCCATGGCCGGACACCTAGTGCCTGTAGTTTTTGAACTATGATAAGCTAGATTTATTTCGATTACATATAACAACAGCCAGAGAAGTACGTAGGATTTTTTCGATATTTTGATTTTTAGCCAAATAGCGCACTTCTAAAGTGAAAAGTGTAAAATTTGCCTAAAAAATCGTCAGAAAATTGTTAATAACAAATGAACTATGGAATATAAAAAAAAATCCTACGTACTTCCATGGACAATATAGTTTTAAGGATATATTCAAAATTTCAAGTGAATCGGTTGAAAATTGTTCGAGTTATGTTTCCGGCCAGCTTCAAAAATGTAGTTTTGAGATAAACGCGTTTGAAGTTTTGAGTAGTTGAAAATCATGAATAATTTTGCAGGCGGCCTTGTACTTAAATTCAAAAATCGAGTCCTTAGGGACTTTTTTCGGCCATAAACTTTTGGGACAGCATTTCCTGTCCTAAGGAACAATTTAAAAAAAAAAAAATCGATTTTTCGAAAACTCTAGAGTGGCATAACCCCTTAAATAGCCCAAATCAAGTATTATTAATTGTATACTTAAATACATGCTTATTAACTTCCCTAAATTTTCCTTTAATTAATAACATAATTTGTCAAGAAATAGAAATATTGCACTGTAGTTGTAAAGACAATAATTTTTTCCCAGTCTGATCTCTACAAAAATTGTACAAACTGTAAATATCTTATAGAATAACTGTAATAATTAAATAACCAAGTAAGTAAGTAAGTAACTTCCCTAAATATTATTAGTCTATTTAGTTTCCTTCCATAAAAAAAAACATTGTCGAAAAAGACCTTTTTTTTTACGCCGTTACAGTGGTGTTACCCCTTGAAGTGTTCATCAATATTATGCATTAGAGTTTATTAATTTCTTGTACACTTACGATTGCAGAAATGATCAGGTCATCGTTGTGACCGTGAATGAATTCTTAGTGTCAGCGAATCAATTCATGACAATGATAAACCAATGATAAGCCAATGATTTAGTACCGAACTATACTGTTCTTTATCATATTAATGTAAAAATTCATTATTTCTACGAATCCTGTATCTTTGATCAGAACTGCGTTCATAATAATAATGTACAAATTCGCAGCAATACTATAATGAATTTGTATTTGTCTATTAGTACCTCTTTCGAATTCTTTTCTAATAACACCTGAAAAAGATGAATATTTAACAATTTAATATTAATTACTATAATAAATAAAAAAATCTGCCAACAGTCTGGGCGCAACTTTATTATTTTTCGGGACAAAGTGAGAAAAGCCGTTAATATCAAGGTGTGATGGAAGCTGGTTGAGGCAGAAATCGTGTATAACCACCTCGTCTTCCCTCCAACCAACCAACTCCTTACGGATTGAATCTTTTTAGTTTTAAGAAGAGGCGAACTCTGCTGGGTGCCAGGCCACTGTGTAATCCAGGGGAATGAGCAAGCTGATGAACTCGCTCGAGCAGGCTCCAGCCTAAGCTCACTAGTGGAGGACCAGCACATTGCTATTCCCATCGGATCCATAAATCAGTCTATCGACTCACTATGCGTGCAGTTGGCAGGCAATAGATGGCCAAACCTAGCTACATGCTCAATATCAAGAACTCTTGGCCTGAATATGATCACGGGAAAAGCAAGTATATCCTGAGTCTGAGCAGAAAAGATGCTAGCATACTAATCGGAGTGCTCACAGGGCACTGTTTGATCGGTAGACACGCTAGACGACTGGGAGCCCTGGCAAATGATCTCTGTCGTAGCTGCGGTGACTCAGAAGTGGAAGAGTCAATCTTCCACGTCCTATGCGAGTATCCGGCCCTATCGATGACCTTGGTGATATCGATAAGAGAAAGCTGTGTAACATAGCAAACTTTATAAAATCTATTAAATGGTTTTAGGTTCCAGGAGTTTTCATACTCAAACGGGGAGCACAATGGACGATCAATAACGTCTAAGTGAAGGAGGATGATAACATCACCACCATATACCATACCATACCAAGAAGAGACGAAGCATTGAGCCAAAAGAGGACCCATAGCGATCCCTTCAGAACGTCGTAGTTCACTAATCATCCCCAAAACAACACAAATCCCTGATAAACTTGACCATCTTGTCATGTCCTATCGACCTCAGATCCTTGATAAACTTGACCATCTTGTCATGTCCTATCGACCTCAGATCCCCCAAATCGTCAAAGAAAAGACTGCCCAACCACCTCAATCGCCTCCTTGCAACTGCGTGACATTCATACAAAATGTTGGTAATATCCACCTCAGCAATACCTGCTACCTGTACTAAATCATTGGCTCATCACGTCAGAGTCAGTAGTCTTCACATAGCTTGTCTTCACATAGCTTGTTTCCCTATCAAGCAGTGCCTCGTCAATATTCCAGTAAGTAACAGCAAACTTCCTCTATTCCATGCCAATATTTCCCTAGACTTCCGTCTGTCCAGCCTTGGCCAGAATGACCTAGAGGTCCAACAGCTCGTCAGCCTCTTCCAACTTCGCACACCTATCGCTGTGCTCGTGGCATGATCCCTGATACGCGCTTTTATGCCGTTTAATGTTGGTTTAACCCCCTTCTCTACATTCTGGCTGACGCCGATGCCAATCTCGCCAGCTCATCGGCCAGCTCGTTTCCTACTATGTCAATGTCCCCCGCCGTCCTCTATTCTGACTACAAAGTACCTTGAGCACTCTCGACAGAGATTTGACTATCAGCTTCCAATTTCAATGCATCCAAAGCCACCTGGCTATAAACCAGCCAGGTAATGTATCTGTGTGTCTAGCTCTGTAGGCACGACGTTTTTTCAGAAAGTACGTCAAAGAAAATTTTTGAACATCAAAATATCAAAATTTAATTTTTTTTTTGACAAATTTTTTAAAAGTCCCTAATGATTTGGTTTTTTGATATTTCCGAAGACCCTATTGTATTGAGCTAATCTAAAGCCAAACAACAACCAAATTAGGTGATCTTCAGTGCCACCTACCTTAAGTACATATAAGGATGCCAAGGCAAGAACTTCACTAGTATATAATTCGTGTTAATAAATTGGTTTCAACATTGCATATATAGAATAATCCTCAGCAATACCACCAGCTGTAAGGGTGTTTCGGATAGTAGGCATGATACAACCTCTGACGAGTCTATGCCATCCGTGACGAAACAGCTCCTTCGGACCTAGTCCAACACATTCTTATAAACTGGCCTATCCAGTGAAGATTTTCCAAATGGTCATGTTCTCAAGGACAGTGATTAATCAACAGTCGGGTATTTCGTGTTGGGGTTTCACACCAGAAACTCCACTGACGCCGGAAAACAACAAAAACTTCTACGAAATTCAAAAATTTTCTTCTATTGTAGCTTCTCACCATGAAAAATTCTATTCTCATTTTCATATCCTTGTTCTGTATCTTTTGTAAAATCCGTGTATTGCTTCTCTGCTAGTCGTTTGCTGCGCGCTTGACGAAAATTATATCTCTTTCTTTCATGGAAATCTTGCCAACTCGTGTTCCTAATTGGCGTTAAATTAAATACTCGTAATTTAAAGATACTTCCCATCATCGACAGGACTCAAACCTTGTTTAACTTTTTCGTCAACTTAGTGTTGGTCCCATCTGATGTTAGAAGTAGAGTTGTTCATTACTGGTCTTAAAGGATATAAAAAGAATGAAGGCTTTGGTTGAATCAAAATAATAGAAACCTTGGCCAAGAATAGTCTTGCCAACTTATCGCAATCATTCAATCAGCCCCGACCTCATTATCATCTTAAAAGAAAATCGTTTAACTTAACTACAATTAAGTTAAGTTTTGCAATATTTTACAGTAAACTTCGTCAATATATCAATACCGAGTCTTCTTATCGTCCTTATCCAATCGACATTAACTTCTGGCTTTTCGCATTAAAGCAAAAGATAATCGCTGAATTGCACAGTCTCACTGGCCCAACTATCCGACAATACTAAGATCCCAAGTCGGTAATGGAAAACTTTTTTATCCGCGTTCCGCCAAGTAGTGTACAATGAAAAAAAAACTTTTATAATATCTTGGGCCATTAACAAAATTAACGAAAACCAAGAAAATCCTCCAGTTAGTCGAGGCACACAGGAATGAAAGAAAAAACAATCCCAACAACCAGCAACCCTTTTTACTCTAGGCTGGAAAAAACTTTTACTACAAAAAAGGCAGGGTGGCGAATAAAAAAGAAAAGTTCCATCTCTTCTCCAACTAATTGCACTTTTCCGTACAGTAGGTACCTCTTCTATCGTTATGCAATTGAGGCGAAAATCGTAAAACTTTGGCTTACGGTAGGCAAAAGGATAATAGGAAAAAGTAAAGCGATGACGAGGACTTACTTGAATAGTGGCAATAAAAAAAAATTATTAATAACAATATGCAATAAGTTTTATACAGTGAAAAAGCATCAGACAGTCTGAAAATCAGCTAATAGGGGCGTTATAAGTTTTAAGACCGAACTTTTCATTTTCTTCCTTCGCTCCAGTATATGGGGGTATCCTGTGCATAGTCACCTAAACTTTACAGTATAATCCTTGCGGGAAGGACTACGTAATTAGAATTGACGTCGGGAGTTTGGGAGAAAAGTCGAAAGAAATTTTTGTAAAGTTCTTATTACTCTCGGTTTTAATAGCATAGTGAAGTTATGTAGTAGTTCGGCTCTTTTAAAGTAGCTGATTTAAAAACTTTGATTCGAAAAAAAAAATTAAATTTTTGCTGATAAGATTTGAGGCAAGTGAAGTTTAAAAACTTTAAAATTTTACACAAATTTTTTTAACTTTTTTGACTTCTGGTCTTAGTTTTTTGGCTTTTCATCATCTCTCACTCGCAAGAATTCCAAGGCCCCACATCAAATAGTGTTTGAGATACAAATTATTATCTGCTCATATTCGCACCCAATTGGACATCAAATAGCGACATGCCTTACTGCACAATTGTCATTTATGTAATGACTTTATAGTTTACGTAGTTATCCACTTGAAAATGTAAACAATTATTTTTGACACGTAGAGAACAAAGTTTTTTATTTCTCTATTTAAATGAGGCTGCTCAAACCGTCTGAAAATCCAATGATTTACTAATTGTTAATTACTCGTAATTTAATACACGTAGATAATAATATATTCTACGGTATAGAACGTTGACTACATTAAAAAATTATAAATTCATACCGCAGCTTATATGAGAAATTATTCCTTATATCACGTCTCTCCGGGTTGCATTTGCGCTTCGAAATACAAACTTTAATTATTCAAGAACTTTGTTCACCGACTTATCGAACTTACTGTGAATAAGTTTCTTAGCTCTAACCTCCTTACATGAACTTGGCGATAGAATTAATAGTAACTCCTTAAATTATTATATTTTAATAAATGGTATATAAATACACACAATTATTCTTAAGCACTAGTTACAAAGACCATCAGCTTTATATTATTAAATTATAATCTTAAATTTAGAAAAAATTATGATATATAAATGTAGTACATATTTTCGTAAATTAAGTTAAAATTATATTCTTGTTCAGAAAGAGTTATATAAATGTAGTTAGTTTCTTCAATTTTATTAGAAAGGTTGGAATTCTTTATTATTTTTAGAATAGCTAAACAGTTATCTGTATTATAGGTATAACATTTTTCTCTAAAGTCATTGTTGAAAATTTTTGGACAAACTCCTTAAATAACACTAGATAAATTAGTGCATCTTATGCAACATTTTTTTGTTTCTTTTTCTACGCCGCAATTGCTCAAATCAGGCCTTGATATTTCTCCGGTCGAATTTGAAAGTTCGAATTTTCTCGACATGATTATTTTTTTGCGGGGATATACAGGAAATGGAATTTGGTGCAAGGAAAAACATAGGGCCTTGTATTTGGAACTCACGATGTCTGGAGCTGATAGACTAGCGGACTCATACTAGATTACCATAGATTCGACAATTTTACTTTATTATTTTTTATTCACAAAGTATTGTGATCGACCTGAAATTTAAAAAAAAGTATTGGTACTCTGAAATTTTGTATTTTCCCATTTTAAAACTAGTAAGCCCCAAAAATTAAAAATCTGTCCGTCTGTATGCCGTAGACGCCATCCGTCGTACGCAAAAGCGTTTGAAGGCATGTACTCGTAGCTCTTAAGCCCGTTGAGATATTAAGTTGAAATTTGTTTGGTGGGTAGATTGGGTGAACCCCTACGAGTCGTATCTTTTAGGAGGTGGGGTGTGAGGATGAAGATAGAGGGAGCGTTTTAGATGAAAAATGTTGGTTCCTAGATATCAGCAAACCGCTTATGCTAGGAGTCTGAAATTTGGATCTTATGTAGAACTATGACAGTAGACTCATTTCCGAAAAAAATTTCGATATGGGTTAAGGGGTGTGGGAGTTGCGCAGTGGGGAAAACGCTCGAAACCTAGGATTGAAACATTCTAAAATCCATATCTCCTACACGGTGGATGCCAGAACGTTGATAGTTTGTTTCTGTCTTAAGGGAAACTGTGAGATTAGACAAAGGCTAACATTTTCAAGAGTGGATATGGGTATGGGTGTCGGGGGGTAGGCAACTTTAGATTACAATATCTTTCGAACCAATTGTACCACCAGATAAAATTGGTTTTCTGTATATAGAATTGTGAGTGGAGTCCAGTAAATATAAAATCTTTGAGTGGGAGGTGGAGCAAAGAAATGGGGGACAAGCCATTGTTAAACAAATTAAATTTAAATTATTTCTCACGACCGCACCAGATAGGATCTTAAAAATTTTACGGGAGTTGGGTCCACCTCTAGCAGAGATGGGTGTAGGGGGTAATGGCGGGAGTGTATATATATAGAGCTACTATGGAATCATCCTAGAAAAAAAAAATTTTATAGGGGTAACAAGGTACGGAGGTGAGGGTGCTTATACTCTAGATGAAATCATATAGAGTATTATAAGTTTAATCCAGCCCAAAAGTTAGATAGAACGCATAGAACCAAGCCTCGGACGAAAAAAAGTTATATGTTATTTTTTGTTTATTTGTGGCCAAAAACCTCGAATCCGCTTGACGTCCGTCCGTCCGTCCGTCCGTCCGTCCGTCTGTCCGTTAGCACGATAACTCAAGAACGCCTTCACCTAGGATCATGACATTTTGAATCTGGATGTTTGGTTGAATTTGAAAGGCTAAGTTCGTTAACGGGCAAAATCGTCCTACTCCTTCGGGTAGCTGCCATACAAAATGTCCTTAAAACACGTGTTCAAGAATATTGGTCGATAACTTCAGAAGGGCTTAAGCTACGTCTTTGAAATTTTGTATGTGTTATTTTTTCAATAGTTGGAGCTAAATGTATGATTATGAAGAACAGTCTATTAGTCCTTCGTGTAGCTGTCATACAAATATCCTGTCAAAACGTCTTCACTTAATTTACGGAACTTACTATAACTCAAGTTATCTTTTAGCTATGAATTGGAAATTTTGTACAAATTAGTTTTGAGTAAAAACGAAGTTCAAGTTTACTAATCAGCGAAATCCTTTTACTCCTTCTGGTAGCTGCCATACAAAATGTCCTTAAGACAAGTGTTCAACAATATTTTTCGATAACTTTTGAACGCTTCAAGCTACGAATTTGAAATTTTGTACACGTTCATTTTTAAATGGTTCCAAGGAAAAGGATAAATATGTAAGAAATCGAGTGAGTCCTTCCTGCACCTCCCATGTGAAAGTTCTTCAAAAAGGACATTTTTGTTCGATGACTTACCCAGTTTAAGATATGAAATTAAACACTGAATATTGTCTTTTAGGTTTGAGTAGCAATCTAATGGCAGTCCTTAATAAAGGACATACAACATGCACACACGTAATTCTACTTTATCCCCAACTACAATATAAATCGGAGTTCAGTATTCATCTAGAGTATTATACGATTGGCTTGCAGCTGATCGTGACTGCAGTATGTTTTTATATCTCATAAACTTATGATAGAAAGTTGAAACTTAGTACGTATATGTAGATGTACTACCGGAGTAATTAAACCAAACAAAATTTAAAATTTTGATTGGCGTAAAGAGGTGGAGTAAAAAAATGTCAGTGAAAAGGTTTTTTCCACATTTTCACAAATTTCGTTATATCTTTCAGGCATGTCGAGTTATCAAATTAATTTTGCTTCTACGGACTCTTTATATAAGCACCTAGAAACACTCCCAAAATTTTCGATATCCAACCCCCAAGCGGTGTAAAATGGTTGTGTACATTTTCACGAATCCCGATACATTTCTTAGGTCTAATGCGATATAGAATTAACCTTCAATTCTAAAGGCTTTAATTATAATCGAAAGATAACCCGATTTAATCATTTTTCAATACTAACTCCCTGTGAGTGTAAGGCATTGTTAAATTTTTCACGAATTCCGAAAGATCTTTGAGATTTAGTGAAATCGAATTCGCTTTTGCTTCTATGGGCTTAATGTCTAATAACCTAGAAATAAATTTCAGGAATTTGCGATATTCATCCCCTATGAGGGTATAAAAAGGCTATTTAAGAAGTTATTGATCTCAAATGAAGACAAAATCTTAAGTTGTTTAAGCACCACTCGAACTTTGACTTTTAAAAATATACCGGTCCAATTTAATCCTGGGAAATGTTTCTTTAATTTTAGTTTGATTTTTTTTTTGCTATTCCTTCTTGGAAACATTAGCAGTTAGCAAACTTTAATTAGACGAAATTCCTCTACTATACCATAAATCAGATCCTTTTTGTTTTTTTAAGTTGTTAAAACTTTGGAGGAAAATAGTTGATTGTACTGCTGCTACAGTGTCTGTGTGTGAGAGTTGTTACTCCTATTTTGGGCTGTATTGTCTAGAAATTTAGCAAATGTACATTTATTTTCCAACAAATCTACATTTATGTACGAATGCAAATTTCTATAAGTAGCGTCAACTTTTTTGCCTTGATGAGACCAAAAAGTTTTCCATTCCATTTTTATTTGTCACAGAAGTTTTTGGCCGGGGTGGATAATTTCATTTTCCTTCATTTGTTTGGAAAGAGTCGAGAGATTTTATTGTAATCAGCGCTGTTTCATGGAAAACTTTTGCTTATTATGAACAAGGACATGAAAGTAAAGAAAAACTACTGCCACGTAGCTTTTTATTGCATTAGTTTTCTTGTATTGTAAGGATTTCAAAGGACTGTGATTTTTCAAAGAATAAACTTTGATTGTTGTAAATTTGAGATTTTTTTCAAGAATTTTCCTTGATCTGCTATTTTGTATTGATATACGAATCCGTGGCACTCGCTAAATTTAGTTAGACGAGAATTGCACACAGAAAAAATACTCACGAAGTATGAACCCCTTATGACTACTCTCTTAATATATAATATTTTTTTCATTTCAACTATTAATTGAAAAAAAGCTAACAATAAATTTTATCAACCTTTCAGTTACAAGAATTTTAAGAAATATTTTTTTTATAGCAATAGCACTTTTCTTAATCTAAAATCAACAATTTCATCTTGCTTTGAACTCCAATAGCGTTGTAGAAGCAACTTTAAAATTACTCTTCTCCAAGTTAAGTAAAAACTTTAAATTATAGCTAATAATTCAAATGTAAAACATTAAAAACTTCAAAAAAAAAAAAGCGCCCAGCGTGGGGCACAAACTTCATAATTTTTCCGATTTTTATTCACAAAAAAGTCTTATGAGAGAATTTATTTTATTATTTTAATAATAAAATATTGTGGTCGGTTTAAAAAAAAGCTTTGAAACTCTGAAACATTTTTTGGGACAATATCTCCTGAACAGCTCATGCCACATGTTTGAAACTCGGTGATTACTTGTAGGCTTTCTTGAAAAGTATATCAGAATATGTATATATCCTGGCTTACAACCAAAAATTCCATCAAATTGGTTGAAATATTAGATGATCTTCAGCGCCACCTCCTGTAGTATAGGGTTGCGATGGCGGCAAATTAGCTAAAGTTTAAAATTCGTGATCGTAAATTTGATTTCGAGTTCGCTACATAGAAATTATGCTTAGCAATTCCACCAGCCGTAAGGGTGTTTCGGATAGTAGGCATGATACACCCTCTGACGAGTCTATGCCGTCCGATGACGAAACAGCTCCTTCGGACCTAGTCCAACACAATCTTATAAAGACTGGCGTATCCAGTGAAATGTTTTCCAATTGTCATGTCCTTAAGGACAGCGATTAATCAACAGTCGGGGATTTCGTGTTGGGGTTTCACACCAGAAACCCTACTGACGCCGGAAAACAACCAATATTTAATCAAATTTGCTTCTATGGTAGCCTACCATGAAAAAATTCCATTCTTAGTATATCAGTAATACATTTTTTTTGAAGGGCAGTAATGGGCAAAGGTTCCGAGTGAACAACTTTAGAATATAATTTACCACGATTAAATCGTGCAGAGGAGATGAATTTTAGTTTTATATGAACTTGTACAAAGCAATCTTGTTGAATAAAAAATCGTTTGATGGAACAGAGAAGCACGCACCTGAGGCAGAGCTAACAATTTGTAAAGAAAACCAAGACTCTCAAGAACTATTGAAGATGAGATGAGACCCCTACCAATGTAAAAAATTTTAAATACCTAGAGCGCAGAAAAAAAGCAAAGACTGAAACGTGGTACTTGTATAGACCAGTGGTCTAAAAATATGAAATTTGATAAGATTACCATGGTCCACGTGGGATGGAGGGTATTTCTCTATCTGCAGAATGGTGTGCGCTATGAAGTTGAAAATTTCTTCATATATATAAAGATTTAATAGAAAAATTAATTTAATCAAAAAAAATTTCACATTTGCTTCGGTGTAAGGACCTGTGTTTAAAAAGAGTCGCTGGGGGTCCAAACGTATTTATTAATTTCGGTATTTTTCTTAGGTCTTCTGAGAAGTTAAATTAATTTTACTTCGACAAGCAACACTGATAAAGCAAAGAAAGATTTTTTTGATTTTTTTATATGTAACTTCGAAGGGAGTGTAAAGAGGTTGTTTATGTTTTCAAGAATTCTAGCAGGTGTGATATGATATCAAATTAGTTTTTACTTCGGCATACTTTTTATTTAATCACATAGAAACGAATTTCAGGATATTCAACCCCTTAGCAAGCTGTAAGGGTGTATTGTAATTCCGCTATACTTTTAGATAATGAGATATCGAATTGATTTTTACTTTCAGGAGGTATTAAATAAATATGTTTGTTTCAAAACTACCTTCAAAATTATTTGATCATTCAAGATTGTTCTATACTCGTATTAATCCAGTAGGCGATCTTAAGTTTTCACCACTTTCTCCATGTCTCTTAGATACAACGATTTATAAAGTTGGTTTTTATTTCAGTTGCCTTTTCATAAAATCACCAAAAATGAAATTCAGGATTTTTTGATATTCTACCCCCTATTTAGGGGTATTTAGGCATTTGCTTACGTTTTCGCGAATTCAATCATATCTCCTGAGTCTGTTGCTTAAAAAACAGTTTCAGAATTTTTCGATATTCATTGTATGATGAGTAAGAGGGTTGTATACGAGTATGTTTTCACGAATTTCGTCATATGTACATATTAGGTGTGATTTGATATTCAATAAGTTTTTATTTTTACAGTCCTTTGTTTGACGACTTTGTATCAATGAGAACGCACTAGCGACTCATTGTCATAAAAAATGTGTCAATTGTTGCATTTTTGAACTTTTTAAAATGTCTTGAGCTCCTACTTGATCATTTCAGGAGCGGTGGACACTGAACAGTAATAGCGTTCTTGTGAGACACTGTTGCTGAAAACCTCATGGCCAGGAACAATTCGATCCAGCCATCTCGTCTGCGTCGTTGAGACCTTTTTTCAAAACGTGATTGATATTAAAAAAATATTAAAATTTTGGATATTATTCCTCACAAAAAAGTGCGTTCAAACAGATGGGAAAATCGATAAAACAGTTCGCGAATGCTTTTTAAGGATCACATGTGCCGGGAATTAGAATCGAATCCCTAACGAGTATGTACACGGTTATTGAATTTAGGCATTTGTTAATTTCTCTTTGAACAAAAATGTGGAACGTCGTACCTTTGGCGTGTTTTCAATGGGGTACAATTTATAAGGTTTTAAACGAAACATCCATCAACTCTATGCAATCTATTCTTTCATTTTTAAATTTAATCTTTTAGTTCTTCTTGTTCAAATTGGGTTTTTTTTATTTTACTGGAATTAAATTCCTAGGGAGTTAAATAATTTTAAAAACACAGTTTAACCTGGTGAAAGTTTTTCACCTCGTTATACAATTGATGGCTTAGGTCCGCATTCACACTACCCGAGTAGCGTTTTATTAATTCTTGGATCATAGACAGCTTCTCCGCCAAGCTACTCAAAAACGAAATTTTTAATATTAAAAAGGCACACGCCTGAAGCTCAGGATTGTCCCATGGAAAAAATAATAAATCGATATTTAACATCCTTTCCATGCAGTTTAAACACCCAAGTTTGCGTGACATCATATAAATTTTTCTATTTTAATTTTTCACCATTGAACTCTAATTTGACTGTAGTAGGATTACATGTGCAGGTGCATTAAGGAAATTATGTAATATGGTAATTTTCCGTGCAAGCATTTAATAAAGCAGTTGAAAGTTCAACGAGTATAATAATAGAGTACTGCAAATATACGCTTTGAACAGAACGCAAATATAGAATACGATAAATCGAAATATCAATACCTTTCATTCAGGCACATTGGACGCAATTCTTAATGATAGCCAGTGTGATGCACCAATAAAGTTTTATCATTAAAATTGTATAACCAGAAATTATTATATTTAAAGAAAAATTGCATTCATTATCCTGCCGAAGAGCTTATTCAAAACGTGCATAATATAAAATGCGACTCGTTACCTGCAGTTTTCTAATGGTCAGTTTGACATCCAAACTCTTGCTTCTGAAGTTTTAATCAGTTTCGATTGCTTTTTGAACTCCAGGTTTCACCTGGAAATTGAGTGAGTGTCCAGGGTTCTAGCCGCCAACAACACTTGTACCTGTACAGAAAATAAATATGAAGTCAAACAGATAGTCTGTATACGATTCTATAGAAATGATGCCCCGTCTATAGACAAACTGGTACAATGCAGTCCCACAGGATTGACGTTCTCATCAAAACAGGAAGTTTCAGTATCCTGATTTTGAAAACAGCGGTTGTGTTAGTCCGGACGTTGTCAGACGTTTCATTTTATTCTGTTGGAACTGTGGCGTTTATTAAATTTTCACTTCACCACCAGGTGTATATGTGCACGACTCAATCGTAGCAGTCTTTAGTAATAACTTGAGACTACAGCAGTGGTTTGGGGCTAAGCTTAATAAGAACAAAACTGCATCATGCAAAATATTTCATTGCGACTAATAATGTTGGTGGGAGCAACATGCACACGAGTGGATACATCACTTCGCC
Source organism: Beris morrisii (assembly GCA_951812415.1). NCBI lineage: Eukaryota > Metazoa > Arthropoda > Insecta > Diptera > Stratiomyidae > Beris > Beris morrisii. The sequence goes on from OX638311.1 coordinate 28,059,935, forward strand.
TGGATGGTAGCATAAAGAAACCACTGGTTCTGTGTTGTACTATTAAAATTCATACCGACATTCCTGTATCAAATTTAGATAGATCCAGTCAAATAAAGGAAATTTATCCATTTTCTTACTTTCTTGAACAATTAAAATTAAATTGAAAAGTAATCTTTAGAACGACATGAAATTTAGGCAAAAGAGGCTTGAATTCTAGAAGTAAATTTATATAGGAGTTGGTTTTGAAGAAGTTGAAACATGGTTATTATATCTAGCATAGCTGATCTAGTTATATAAAAACAATTGCGAAAAGTAGAGAAGTATGTGCCAGCACGGTGTATTCCTATCTCAACAACAACTTAAATTAAAAAATGTTAAGTTGGTAACTGGGTAGACTTTCATCATTTCTTGCATCAAAAGTGGATACAGTTGAAATCAGAGTAAAACGTGGCATGCAAAAATAAACTTGAAGAAGATATCGAGTCTTCCTTAATAGTTTAGCTTTGATGGAATGACTTCTGAAGAAATATTATATATACCTTTATCTTATACTTAATCTGTACAAACCCACAGCAGTGATTCCCTTAGTTGAATTGATTAATATCAAAAATCACGAACGGACCTAGAAGTCATTACATTTCAATTCCTTCAAGTTTTTTCAGAATTCAATTTCTATCCTACTCTGGTATACCTTGTCACACATCGCATTCTTAGTCCACACTCTCAGTCCACAAGAATATACAAGGAGAACTTGGAAGCAAATTCCTCATTGGTTCCAACCTACGGTGTTGGTGCATTTTCATGATATATTCTTACAGTTTTTCTTATTCCCAATTCTCCTGACTTGTCAACCATGTCTATTTAAACAAAACCATGGCTCAATTGTGGGGAGATGTTTGCGGCCAAACAACTCAGACCGGAAACACTCCACAAGAATTGCATCACAGATCTTAGGACTCTGGCTGTCATTTCGATTCCTATAGAAGGACAAGAAGTCGAAGTGGCAACCAGTCGTTCGCGGACTGGCGTGCGACTCACTACACTACAGCTACACTGCCCCAGCAAAGTCGCGGCAGTAACAGCGATAGCAACGGCGGTTGCACTTTCTGCTGCAGCACACAAAACTACAGGTGCGAAAGACGTCGGCACCAAACTATACCGAGGCAGCAACCGCACGACTTCACCGCATGCACAGGCACGAGCCAGCAATGGTGACTGTGCGGCTCGACGGCAGCGAACAACGCAGTCGCCGCAAAAACGACGGCTGCAACTTGATCCGTCACAGCAAAAACGTCGGCAGCGACATTGACGACGCAGCGAACGCCAAACCCCCAGACACGCGACGGCACCGAATACTGCCGTCGCGTCATGACCTTATTAAAGTTGGACTTTCGGCATAGCGGGGAGAACTCCAGCACGTAAGGTCATGACAAATGTCCTTAACGCAATCAGTTTCAGAATGTTGTCGTATTTAACCCCTAATAGGTTATTTCAATATTTTGTACTTACATAAGGGTTTAGAATTCGATTTCCGAATTGTTTACTTTTTCACGAATTTCGACATATATCTTGGTTCTAATGAGATTTCGAATTATTTTTACCTTAACGGATTTTCTATATAATCGTCTAATCATCCGTTTTAAATCGGTTTTTCGGATTTTTCGATTTGCATTCCCTAAGGGAGTACAGAGTGGTGGTTTAGGTTTTTACGAATTCCGACATATCTGTTGTGTATACTTTAACGGATATAATCTGCTAATAATCTGTTTCAACATTTTTTGATTCTCAGCTCTTAAGGTATTCTGCCTATATTCCGTCCCACCTTACTATGTTTTAATTGAAATTGGAAAGCAAATAATGAATAAATAAACAATCCGCCATCAATCTGGGTGCAGCTTCATTGTTTTTTGAGTAGAAGTTCGGAATGTTTAAAGTTGAGGTGCGGTGTAGGTTACTATGCAACTACCAACCAAAGGATAATAAAAAAAAAATTTTTGGAATTAGTATTTTTAATAGAAATATAAAGTTGCGCTTAGACTATTTGCAATCACTATTTTGGAATTTCGTACCCAGTACTTAAAAGTAATTAATACAAGTTATGTATAAAAAAAAGACGAAACTATTTCTCATTATTATTTGTTTTTTATTTTCCGCGACATGAGTTTAGCATAAACTAAAACATGTTTCTTAAACAAATTATTAAAAACATTCATCTTAAATCGAATTTTGATTTTCTTTTATTTTAATAATTATGAACATCGTACAGCTAATCAATTGATTGATTCAAAATTAAAAAGTACTGGAATTTCCTTCTAAAAAAAATCTCACAATTTCCGTCAGCAACATCGTTAAGGATTATCGGATCAAATTTTTGCCAGTAATCTGTTGGAACTTTTTAATAATGCCGAGTCTTGTACGTGCTTTTAATATTGAAATTGCAATTTCAACAGTTAAAATGTAATTTAAATTAAAATACGGGTATATTTTGTTCGAATTTCTTACCTTCCTACTTTACAAATAGGATTGTTCCACGAAAATATTTTAATTTATTTTATAATCCACTGAAATTTAATTATTCGCGGCATGTTTTAAATGTGTAATGTTGATCTCTATTCTGGCGAAAGTTTTAGTACAGACATAATTTAATAAGTGGTGGAAATTTGGAATAAGGCGGTTTTTGTTGCAAAGTATTTTAAACAGATTGATTTCAAAAATTAGTAAAAATCGTAACTGGAAACAGGGTTGGTGTGCATGTGGAAATCTTGCATTGTATGCTATAAAAACCAAAAGAGGCGCTAGATAGCATTATCTGTTAACAATAAGTTTTGTACCACGTTCCATGTAAGATAAATTAAACATCAACTTGGCGGCTTACCGCACATATCGGCGACTTTCTTTCATAACAATATCGTGCGCCCTTCATTTTCAATCTAAACCAATCAAACTATTCTGTGTTTGACGTGACGCGGTTCTGTAGCGCTGAATTTTGCTTAATTCATTTAAAGGTGTTTTAAATTGCGCTCCTACGGCACGTATGCTGTTATGACACTGACTATTTTTTAGCTGGAAAAAAGTGCAAGAAAATTAAGTTCGACAAAGCGAACAATATTACGAAAAAGAGATTACCGATAAAAAAAAATCCCCTTTCCGATGCAGCGGCATCTAGTGAACGAAATTGACACCTGAATTTTAATTAAAAATATTGGTTTTTGTGCGTTTTATAGGATAAAATTATACCTTCCATAAACTTTACAGAACGACCAGTCAAAAACAATTCTGTAGCGGCTGGGGAATAGAGTCTGCAGTGGATTTTTACTTTACTATTTTTTAATAATAAAGTATTGTGATCGACCTGAAATTCAAAAAAAAATTTGCTACCCTGAAATTTTGTATTTACACGTTTTAGGACTAGTACACACCAAAAAAGCAAAAAAAAAATGTCTGTCTGTCCGCCGTATACGCCGTACGCCGTACCCAAAATCGTTTGAAGGTGCGTAGCTCCCAAACCCGTTGAGGTATTAAGATGAAATTTTTATGGTGGGTAGATTGGGTAAACACCTACAACTGGTATTTTTTTTGGGGGGGGGGGGGGGTTGAGGTCTAAGGGGGGATGGGGGGGGGGAGCGTTTTAGACGAAAAAGGAACCACTTATGCTAGGGAGCTGAAACTTGGAACTTATATAGTACAATGATAGTGGCCTCATTTGCAAAAAAATGGTTGGTAAGGGTTGAGGGGCGTAGAAGTGGGGGGAAAACTATGAGTTCAAATCGCTTGAAAGCCGGGATTGAAACATTCTAAAGTCCATATCTCCTGAACGATTGATGTCAGAAAATTGAAACCTTATTGTTGCCCTTAGGGATACTTGAAGATTAGACAAGGGCTAAAATTTTTAAGGGGGGTGGTGGGGTGTGGAGTCGGGTGGTGAAAAACTTTGGATTACAATATCTTCCGAACCAATTACACCAGGAAGATAAAATTTAGTTTCTGTATATGGGATCACAAGTGGAGTCTACTGAAAGTAAATTTTTTGAAGGGGAAGGTGGGGCACGAAAGTGGGGGGATAGCAATTTCACAAAAAATTTCATTTTTATATCTCAGAAGCCGTATCAGATATGATCTTGAAGATTTTACAGGAGTTGGGATCGGTAGACCTCTAGTTGGAAAAAAAAATTTAGAGATGGGAGTGTAGGGGTGATAGTGAAAAGGGATTGAAAGGAAAAAAAATTTGATTTTTATTTCTCGAAAACCATAATGAATGGAAAGCTAAAAATTTAGGATTATATAGAGCCACTATAGAGACATCTTAGAAAAATAAAATTGTTGATAGGGGTACCAAGGTAGGGGGGTGAGGGGTGGTTTTTTACATCTCAGAAACGGCTTATGCTAGAAAGTTGAAACGTAGTACGTATATGTAGATGTGCTATTAGAGTAACTAAAGCAAAAAAAAAGTTAAGATTTTTATTGGCGTTCAGAGGTTGAGCAAAAAAAATGTCCGTGAATCCACATTTTTACGAATTTCGTTAAAACTTTTAGACATGTCGAGCTATCAAAGTAATTTTACTTCTGCGGGCTATTTATATAAGCGCCTAGTAACAATCTTCAAAATTTCAAATCTGCCAACAGTCTGGGCGCAACTTTATTATTTTATGGGTAGAAGTCCGAAACGTGTTTAATGATGAGATACGGTGTTGGGTACTATGGGACTGACAACCTAAAAAATAACCAGGAGGCTATTTGGAACGTTATTTTTTAGGTTACCAGGAGGCTATTTGGAACGTTACTTTTTAGGTTGTCAGTCGCATAGTACCCAACACCGTATCTCATCATTAAACACGTTTCGGACTTCTACCCATAAAATTATAAAGCTGCGCCCAGACTGTTAGCAGATTTTTTTAAATAGCATTGCAAGAATGTTGCGAAACACTAGACGAATGCGCTATGTTGCTGATTTTCTTGACATATTTTAGTTGTTGGGACTGTCTCTCTCACGCCAATGTCTAAATTGTATGTTAAACCCTCTATTTCTCTTCATTTGGATTTTCATGCAGTTTTCAGCGACAAAAATGCCATAATAGCAGTAGGCGCTTTCATTGCTTCCTTGAAGAGGTCAGATTATTCTGTGGAGAAAGATAGACATGAAGCAGTTGTGCGCCGTGCACCCTTGGTGAATCATATGGGGAAAATAAGAATAATGAACCATGAAAGAGGGGAGTAAAAATAAATTTAAAAAGTGCTGCTATAGGGCAAATAAATGATATTTTTTCGTTAATAAAGCATTTATTTACATGTTGCTAAATAGCATTAAAATGGCTGTAAAGACGACTGTCTGATCCCCATATTTTTAAGAATAGCATAAGCTTATTATAGTAGAGGCAACCCGTGTACCTGTGGACAATTGTCATTGTCATAGAAACTGCTCTATCTTTAATTTGCTTTAATTTGTTTTTATTTTCATTTTTTTTAGTGTCTAGAAAGATATTAGTTTTTCTAGAAGTTGTTAGTTACTATTTTCTGGTACAAGATTTTTAGTTATAGAATATTTTAGGAATTGGAGCTTTCGTCCACTGGTACACGCTGTGCAATGTACCTATGGACATAGGTAAATGTACCTATGGACGCGCTTGTAATTAAAGACAGCTTGAATGAAACACATTTTTAGCAGAAATTAACAAAATTATTAATTACAAAAAAGTAAAATCTTTTTTTAAAACAATTAATAACAGATTTAAAACTTATGGACAATATGTGTACCTATGGACAGTCCAAAAGTACATGTAAAATGTTGTCCACAGGTACAATTTACGACACTCTGAACAAAACCCTTCATAGCATTTTATCTATTTAACAAAAAGGTCTTCCGATACAGTTATAGTTATAATGTAAATAATATTTAATAAACTTCACACAGCATAAAGATTAGTAACGAAATCGAGTTTTAATACTTAAAATACATTGAGTAAAAGAACTCAGAAATTTACTTTTATCGAGAATTTTTTTTGTCACCCTAGAAAAATGGAACCGTTGAAGAATGCGAAATAACACTTAGTGAGGGTTACCACATATGAACAAAGATCCCTGAATACGTTTTCTTAGTTTCTGTAAGTACTTAAATTTGGGCAATACTTAAGCTGTCCACAGGTACAACCATCCATAGGTACACGGGTTGCCCCTACACTAATGGAATCACGCCTTAAAATTATAATGAATAAGCCATTCTTTTACTCGACTAAACGTCTTCACCACGAGGCTGTTATGACTCCTAAAACCCAATCTTTATTTTTGAGCATCCACTGGTTACATCTATCCTATAAGTTCCTTCTATTCATATTATGCACACACAACTTCGAATATATTTTATTTGTTTTTATTTAGTTTTAAGGTGCTATAAGTTAGGTTAAGTAGGTTAATTTGTATGTAAGGTTTTTTAGTTGATTCAATTTTTCCTTAATCAAACAATATTCCGTAACTTTAAAAAGTTTCATATTATTTTCTTGTCATGTACTAAACACAATATTGTAGTTGCAAAGGCTCCAGCCTCCTCTCTAAAATAATTACAAACTGTGTCTATATATATTTAAGTATTATTGAAATAAATTAACTATGAATTAAGGCAGTCACAATAAAGAATTTGAATTTGAGAATTTGAAAGCATTTAGCATATAATTTTAATGGAGCTGTAATCAGATTGGGAAACGTATCACTTTCGAATTTCTCTTCTAATGAAATTTGTTCATTTCTACCTGGACTGAACTTTCTTCCTGAATCTTCAATTGTTGTGTTATAAGCCAAAATCTGTGACTTTTCCGTCATGAAATCTTATCCTCGAAGTTAGAAGAGGATATCATTATCGATAAAGTCGACAGTCTTTTTATTTAGAAAGTTCTTACTACCTATTATTGGTTAAATTTAAGTTAGATAGCTTGAAACTATTTCCTGGTGTTGGGTAAGTTTATTTCATTTCAACGTAGGTAAGGTTTTCCCGTTTCTTTTCCTTGACAATTGTTTTCTATAGAAAATATCTGTTCATTGGGTGACTTCAGTCTTAAAGACAAGATTCCGTTAGCACGGATAAAAAACTTTTTCCTAAGTTTCGGTTTTTGTATGTACACATATGCAGCTGTTTAGTGATATTTAAATATTGCTAACTTTCTATATAAACTGTGCCCATTATTACATTAATTATATTTATTGTCCTCTTTTGAGCTATTATTAAAAACCGCTAAGCTTAAAGCTTAATTTATATTATTTAATAAGAAAAGGTCAGTGTGGAGCTCGCACCTTGAAGATGATTTCGAGATCTTGAGATAGTGTTGAGTATAACCACCTGATTTATATATTTGTACCTATCTGAACGACTTACGCTAGAAAGTTGAAATTTGGACATATACAATTATACAACTATCATTAGAAATTATTTTTAGAACTTTCTAATCATCAATAGTTTGTATAAAAACTACTCCTGTGGCAGGACTGCCAACAAATTATGTATAGTTTAAAAAACTAATTTTTTGAAAATACAAGTTTTCCGGGTTAAATACTAAAAAAATAATAAAAAATAACAGTATTGAACCAGGAAAACTTGTATTTTCAATTCAAAATGTACTGTGAAACCAAAAAACTAATTTTTTTTTTTCAATTTCCAAAAACATTTGCCACTATCAAAACAGTTCTTATTACACTTCTTTCAATACAACCCCATTTTATAGAATTTATTAAGCCCAAAATTTTGAAACGCCTGGCTTCTTACTAACCATTTCAAATTCATTTAATCAAAATCGAGAAATATACGAAACCTGTCAGCAAATGTTAGACTATCACTTCAATAAGAATGTCGAGAAGGAAAAATGAAAGTTACTCAGTTTGCTTGAAATAGCACAAGAAAATTGAATTGTCTTTAGTACATTTTTCACTGCTTTCTTCATTCGCTTCACGTTGCCATTGTAAAGTGTTTGCACCGCTGTAAAATTCTGTCACTCTTATAAATTTCTACTTTTTCGATATATAGAAGAAAAATACAGTTAAATTATCCCGAAGAAAAATGAGAAAGGCATCTGTGCATCGGCAACGAACCAGCAGAATACGACAGCTCTTTTATCTTATAACTTACAAAGATATCCGCGGAATGTAATTTCATCAAGTGCTTACAGGCAATCTTGCAGCAGTCTTTCCATGAAATTATCACTGAATGGATACGATGATATCTATCCATCTATCCTGCAAGTCTATCCCTTTTTTCCCTAGTTTTTTCAGTTTTATCATAGAGACACATTGTTGTGAAAATCCATGCAATTCTGTTGTAGGTATTTTTACAGAAAAAAAGATACAAGGTTCTTTTCGTATAGAACGTTCGGAATTCTTTTTCGTAACGAGATGGTAAAAGATTTTCGAAGCACTTGTTCCATGATGAAAATTTCATTACGTAGCAGTGTTTTTCTTTCGGGATATTTGATTAATTACAAGGCACTGACATGACACAGACATAGTCGACATGAATGACGATAGCTAAACTCTATAAGGAAATGGTGTATAAATATCGTATACTTCAGTCACTTATGTTCTGCTCAGATAGTAATGAAATGGAGAAAATTTCGTTTCAATAAAATAAGAATTGCAGAAAAGTTTTTCCTTGATTTTGTACACATTCTTTTTGTATAATATGCAGAAGAAATGAAATATAAGTGGGTAATTAATCGATAGCTGATAGAGTCGACAATATGTCCAGTTCAAACAGATTTGTCCACTAATGATAAATTAATGATAATACCTGCACATCGCACTGCAAATCCCTTAAGCTTGAAGCGAAATTGGTAACCGCATAATTATAACATTTTTTTTTTTTTAATTAAGTCCCACAATATTTCTGTTGAAAATGTGAACAAAATTTAAGATCACTTCTCTTGTCTTCTAATATGACTTATGTTTAAATCCGAACAGAGCCGCACTTGGAGTTTGGGGACACGGGGCCGGGAGGTGTTATATAGTCCAATCAGTCTTACCTCTTTGCTTCTTAAATCTATTGTAAAGGTATTAGACACATCCATAAGGAGCTCGGCTGCTTTCAGCCAGCTTAACAAATACCAATTCGGTTATTAAGCTGGTAAATCGACCGTCAGTGCTCTTCACAATTTAGTACCAAAAATTTAGAAGACTGTGCCGGCTAAGGAAATATCAGTATGCTCTTTTCTTGACGTTGAAGGAAGGTGCTTTTGACGACACCTCCTACAGAACCATTGAATTATTTACTCAGGGAGGCATACTCTCCCGCTCTGCTATGGTGCATAGTTGAATATGATCTCCTTAAGGACCTGACTACTAAGGTTTTTGAGAATCAAGAATATCCTCATAATCTGGTGATCACTGTGAGAGGTAAGCATGACTGTGTCATCTCGCACCACATGCAAGATGCCCTAGAGATAGTAGACTCCTGATGTATCCAACAAGGATATAAATCCAAGCAAAAGGATGTAGTGCCGTTTACTGGAAAACGGAAGGTAAATTTAAGGGCCGCGGTTGAGAGAGGTACTAAAAATGAATTCTCTTCTGATATCAAATACCTGGTAGTTCCTTTGGACAAGAGGAATTTTCACCGAAATTGTCTTTCATGGCGTGTCGATGACTCTGTGGTACCGCGTGGTATGCAGGACCTACAAGTCTGTTATAAAACCTAATGGTTGAACAAATAACAGCGCAAAGCCGTGTTGTTTTAAGCATTACTGGAACACTTCAAAGATCTCGCAGTGCTGCAATGGAAGCCATGGCAAACCTGGCCCCATTACACGTAGAGATAAAGATGGAGGCTCTGATAGAGGCGATAAGGCTGTAGAAGTTCACAAGGCATGCGGCGACCTTGTCGATCACCTTAAAGTTCTAAGTGAATTCAAGCAGAAAGACTTAACCGACTCAGTAAACGATAACATGGCAAAGGTGTATGATTTTAAGAAACCATATATGTTAGTTCTGTGAGATCATCCATCTTGGGAATCTAGACTACTAGATTTTCCGAAAGGTACTTCACGGATGGATATAAGACCAATTATGGCACTGCAACTAGTGTATTACTTAAAACCATCGGCAAAGTATCATTAGCTGCATGTCGATTCTGTGCAACCACATCTGAAGCTACGCACATATTCTTCGCGATTGTGACGCAATAGCCAGATCTAGAAAATAGATTCTTGGTGAATTTACTTTCACCTATGGGGATCTATCGAAAATTCCCTTAAGTAAAATTATCTACTTTCTTAAATAAATAAATATGACCTAGAGATTGGTTACGAGCCAGGTACAAAATATCACCCAAGACGTGGTTTGAGAAACAGTAAGGCTTTTACAGACTCAAAACAATAAATAATAATAATATCGGGAACTTTCCACGCAAAAGTCCTTAAAACAATTTCTCCCATAGGTGAGCAGGGCTGACAAGCTGCAGGATTTCTAGAGCTTAGGAAAGCTGGGTAGTCAAAAGTTTAGGAAAATTTTAGCTTGGGACAGAGGAAAATTAGGGTTACTCGTCGGCGCACTGACTGGTCACTTCTTGCTGAGGAAGCATGCCATGCGTTTAGGGTTAGCTGAGAAGGACGTTTGCAGGTTCTGCCATGATATGTACAGTGGCGTGGCGTCCATGAAAGCAAGGGAAGCATTGCTTCCTTCACATTTTGCTGAAAAATATTATATCTAAAAAGCGTTTTCTAAATCGCGAAAAAAATTCATGGTTCAATTTGACACAGTTTAAATAAAAGTTCGCAAGAAACTACACGCGAATATCGTACATAGCCGATTTGGCACCACCACGAAAAATGCAAGCGAGAAGAATCCAAGAAGAAGACACATGGAAGCAATTTGAAAGTTGCAACTATGAGGGCTCGTTTCATTCCATAGTAAACCCACTGTGACGTCATTAAAAAAAATGTTCATACACTGGACAGTGGAAGCAATAAGATATTTGCTTCCACATTCTTGGCTGCAGCGGAGAAGCTTTCAGCAAGCAGAGATCTGATAAGAAATAAGTGCTACCAGAATAGGTTAGGAATTGAATTCTGAACGATTTGGAATTGAATTGTGGTAAATAGTTGAATTATATTTAATTTGGTTCTTAGATCTCAAGAACCACTTACGCTGGGAGGCTGAAATTTGGAACTTATGTAGAACTATGATAGTGGACCTATTTGCAAAAAAATTGGTGATAAGGGTTGAGGAGTGTAGGAGTGCAGGGGAAAGCAATGTGTTCGAAGTGCTTGAAAGCTGAGATTTAAACATTCTAAAATACGTATCTCCTGAACGGTTCATATTAGAAGATTGAAATTTTGTAGTTGACTTAAGGGATAATAGAAGATTAATCGAAAGCTACAATTTTTGAATCGGGTGGTGCTCTGTTGGGGGGGGGTGAAAAACTTTTGATTAGAATATCTTCCGAACCAATTATAACAGGAAGGTATAATTTGGTTTGTGTATATAGGATTACAAGTGGAGCCCATTGAATGTAAAAATTTTGAGGTGGGAGGTGGAGCGCAAGAGTAGGGCGATAGGAATTTTTAAAAAAATGTCATTTTTATATCACAGGAACCGTACCATATATGATCTTCGAAATTTTACAGCAGTTCGGTCCAGTAGACTTCTAACAGGGAAAAAATGTTGAAGGTACTGGTGAAGGGGCTGATAGTGGGAGGGGGTGGAAAGAAAAGAATATCGATTTTTATTTTTTAAAACCATAAATCATAGAAAGCTAAAAATTGACTACCAATGACCAATAAAGAGGTATCCTAGAAAAAATAAATTTTTAATATGGATAGCCGGGCGAGGGGTTGGTGGTGGTTTTTTTTATCTCAGAAACGGCTTATGAAGAAGAAAGTTTGAACTTAGTACGTATATGTACGTATGCTACTGAAGTAATTGAAGGAAAAAAATTCAGATTGTTATTGGCATAGAGGTTGTGTAAAACAAATGTCCGTGAAAGGGGATTTTTCCACATTTTCACGATTTCGTTATAAATTTACTTCTACGTGTTCTTTATGTAAGCGCTTTAAAATGTTTTTTTTTCCAATTTTTCGATATCCAACCCCTTAGGAGGTGGTTGTGTACATTTTCACGAATTTCCATATATTGGGTCTAATGAGATATTCAATTCACTTTTATTTCTAAAGGCTTTAAATTTAATCGAGGAAAAATCTGATGTAAGCATTTTTCGATATTAAACCCCTGGGGGTTTTCACGAATTCCGAAAAAATTTTAGGGTTAGTGAGATTGAATTCGGTTTTACTTCTATTGACTCTTCTATTTAAAAAAATACGTCAATAAATAAAAAACAAATCTGCCAATACTCTGGGCGAAACTTTATATTTTTTTTATTGAAATCCGTTTAATGATGAACAGCGGTGTAGGTGACTGCGACTGATAACCTACAAAATAACGTTCCAAATAGCCTCCTGGTTGTCGTTCGTGATTGCTGGTGTTAAAAGTAGCTAATGGAGGAGGTTCAATTAATACGCAGTAAATTTGTAGGTAGAATAGTAATAATAAATTTTGGATATTAACCTATTCCTTCCCCTTGTTGAATTATCACGCCACGCCACTGGATATGTATGCTGCAGATTACATCACTCACATCTTGTGTGAATCCCCAGGGGATGCTAGAAGGCGGATGAGATGGCTGAGTAGTCATATTTTCCACAGCATCGAGGATTTGAGGTCACCAGGACATGACAAACCCGTCAGGGTCTGCAGGGATATAGATTGTTTTGAGAGGAATTAGTGGCCCAAGAGATTTTGAAAGGATCACTATGGAACGTATGGTATGCAGCACTAAGAACCGCTACGCTCACTACAGCGTGGTGGTTCTTAGCGCTTCCGGAAACTGAGAATGAATTTCTCACACCTATTTCCAATAACTGGAGAACGTGTAGCACAAATCTTAAATATTTCAATAACTTTTCAGTAAACTTGTAAAATGTTCTATTCAGTATTTTGCAATTTAGATTATATGGTCGTGCTTATGGGCGTTGTTTCACTTAGCATAGTGGTTGGTTTGGCAATCATATAAAATGATAGATGAGCATGTTGTTTGAGATAGAATTCTGTTGAAAAAACAATCAACGCTATACATTTCTGAAAGTAAAACACAAACTTCTGAGATTAAAACTTTGAATGCAAGAAACATAGAAAAACAAGTTTTTAAAACACTTTTTTGAAATAGAAAAATACTCTCACTTCTTTTTTTCCATTTTTTTTTATTTTATATTTATTCTCTTCCTTTTTTTCTTTGTATTTTCCATTCCATTTCCTTGATCTTTTTCGTTTTCTTTTTCTTTGTCATTCTCCTTTTCTTTTTTATTTTATTTCTATTTCGTTCCATTTTTTCCTTTTTTAAACATTTTTATTTTTTCTTTTTTCTTTATTTTCTTCTGTACCTTTTCTCTTTCTTCTTCTTCCTTTTCTATTTCGTTTCCTTTTTCTTTCTTTTTTCTTATTTATTTTTTAATTTTCTTTTTTTTCCCCTTTTCTTCTCTACTTTTTCTTTTTTATTTTAATTTTAATTATCTTTTTCTTCTACTTTTTCATCATATTTCTTTTCCTTTTTTCCCCCCTTCTTTTTTCTTTACTTTTTATTTAACTTCCTCTTTTTTCGTAAATCTCAATATCCGATCGATAAAATTAATGAAGGAGAGCCATCAATTTTGAAGAATAAATTGCTCGAATCTCGGAATTATCTTCTTTGGAAAGTTTGTGTCATGTTTTTACTAGCTTAAAAAATATTCCCGTTTTTCAAATTTCCCTTTAAAGGTTTCAAAAATAAGCTCCCTCCTTGAAGATTAATTACGAGCGTTTCATGTACCCTTCATAAAAAAACATTTGCATAATGAATTAACGCTGTTCTTATTCAGGATACATGCATGACTGTCGTAGACGTCATAATGATTAATAACGAAAGAATTGTAATATATCATGGCGATAAAATTGGTTCTCTAACTGGTACTAAAAATCCCATGCCATGTATCTTAACTTGAAAAGTAACTAATTCACTTTTAATGCTAAAATAGCTGACACATTTTAAACTCACTCCACCACCCTTCAAGAAACATGCTAAAAAGTCAATAGAAAATCGATTTCAATCAACTGTGTGCAGTAGGAGCCTTCCAAAACTTAAATAAATATTAAAAGAACTTTTAGGGTGGGTATACAACTTCAAAATGAATTATGACATACAGTCACGCGATAAAATCGAACAAAAAGCCTTTACGCGAAGGAAAAACCCACCTCGACCTTAATATAGTCAGTCATTTTAACTACTGGTCGCGAAACAATAACTAAAATTTTCTTTATAAGGTCTGTACGGCGGAAAATTCTTGCGACAGGAAAAGGAAAAGCGAAGCAAAAAGGTACCTCGTACACAATCGTAAAGTTATCCGAAAGTGGTCCTGCTGTGGTGTGAAAAGGGCCACCCCAGATTCGAGGGGTCGTTGTCGTAAAAATATTGACTCGTGTTAATTTATGAAGGTAATAAAAATGTCCCATTTGAACGATCAATTTCTGGGCTGTAATAAATAGCGGCCTTAAGTCGCTTTTTCGGGCCCCGTGTCTCGTCAATAACTCAGCGACAAATTTAATCATTCTCTTCCGGACAATAAAGTTCTTATTCTTAGATATAAACTAATTTTTTTTTCTCTTGATAGGCCATGGATTTTTGATAAAAAAAAATTTATCCTGAAGATTTTTTATTTTGTAAGAAATAAATTTATGTGATTTAGGAGAGGATAAGGGTAGATAACAAAAATGTTACAACCAACTTTAATGATTTTATTTTCTGTTTATTTTTTAGGTGACGCCGCTGCAATGACGACGATCCGTTAGCGGCAGTGACTATGGGACCAGAGGCATGGGCGTGCGCGCGGACCCTGGGTCTTTCCGGTGGTGTCAGGCATTAAGCCGGTCGCGATCGTTCGCCACAAAAACAACAAAGTCTACGAAATCAACAACAAACGCTGTAACAACGGCCGACGCTTCAATTTGTACAACGAAAAGTCACCTGAATCGGATTAATTATCTTGGGCTATTGATAATTGTTGCATTTTTAACGGAACTAGCTACAGCTAATATTAATCCAGGTACGTTCAATATTCAATAGTTACTTTGTGCTTTTCTATATATTCTACAGCTGACTGAATTTACACTATGAACTGTTAGAATAATTTGAGTTTCTGAAAAGAAGTTTGTGTTATCACAATTGAATAGTCCCGCACAAGTGAAACGAATGGTAACTGCGACTTTACCTACTGAGAATATGAAAAACCAGTGCACAGCGTTAAATCGAATGCGGATCGATGCCGAAAACACTTCGCACTCGCATAGGCGCTGAAGTTGCTACTGTGGGTCGGCTTATAATCCAGTGTGTTCTAGTGACTGCAGCGAAGTCCGCCGTCGAAGTACCGTCGCAGTTGATGTACTGTTTTAGCCGTTAGGAAAGTAAACACTAGCTTAATCAAGAAAAGCTTTAATCAAGAACAGTCTGTTGGCTTAATCGCCCTTGATATTCAAAAGGCCTTTGACTCTGTCTGGCATAAAGGGTTACTATACAAATTAATTAAATTATCCTTTCCTCCTTACCTAATCAAAACCATTCAATCATACTTAACAAATCGATCGTTTCGAGTAAAAGTTAAATCAGACCTTTCAAATATTCGAGACATTGCTGCTGGAGTCCCTCAGGGTTCCCCAATGAGCCCAATACTGTACAATATATACACTTCCGATATCCCTATTACACAAAATTGTGAACTAGCTACGTTCGCCGACGACACTGCTATATTCACCTCCTCCTCGAAGCCTAACATCATTATTTACAATCTGCAGACTCAGCTAGATGAATTAGTTTCATTCCTTAATAAATGGAAAATAAAAATAAATAGTAGTAAGACTCAGGCAACGTATTTCACCAAAAGACGTGCACGCAAGTACCTACCTAATCCGACCAGAAGCATTCTTGGAGAAAGTATAAAATGGAGCCATAACATAAAGTACCTAGGTACATACTTGGATAAAAAGCTCACGTTTCACGAACAAATCAATCAAACCTGTACAAAAATGCAGAACTCTATCAGAATATTGTATGTCTGAGTTGTCGACGAAAAACAAACTGCTGGTATAGAAATCGCTCATGCGACCTATCTTCTTATACGGAGCACCCAATTGGATCAGTTGTGCCAAAACATTTAAGAAAAAACTTCAAATTGCCCAAAATAAATGTTTAAAAATAATCCTGGACAAACCTTGGCACTTTTCCACAAGTGAATTACATAAAATCGCAATTCTACCTACCTATTATTTCTAATATTTCATCTAAGTTTGCCTTAAAATTCAGAAACTCGGAGAACCCGCTGATTTTCTCTAGTATCAACTATATCTTAGTTAGATAAGCTATCGAATTACCTACTTTAGTTAAATTAATTTTAATGTTAGTTAGTTTTAAGTATAGCCTAAAGTTCTAGTTTAAGTAACATCCATGAGGTTTTTTCAATTCCCATTTTCCTCTCATACGAGTACTTCATATCACCAAATTGTAACTCATTAATAATCACGAATTGAAAAGGCCGTAGGGTCTGAGCATGGCATTATTTAATATATCTTAAAATATAAAAAATGTAATATGGAATAATAAAAATCAAATCTAATCTAATCTAAACAATTTAAGGGATATGAAGAAACAATTAAGAAAAAATAATATAAAAAACACATTTAAGGGGGAGGGAAAGCGGAGGTAATTTAATTTATATGTTTGTTAAGTTTATTTTTGGGTCGTACCGGAGGCTTTTTATTAACTCGCATTTTTCCAAGATCTTAGATCGGGGAACCTGTGTGAAGGTATCCGACGTCTCGGTTGAAATTTAGAGCCAATAGGACAAAATTCAAATTTTTACATTTTCCTATTTCAGCACTTATGGGACATAAAAACGTGACCCAGACTTTCACCCAAAAAATTATAAAGTTGTGCCCATACTGTTTTCAGATTTTTCATTTATTTATGTTTTTTCAATTTCAAAAAACATAGACATAATAACTGGTTAGGGGTTGAATATAAAAAAATCTTGAACTGATTTTTAGTCGATTATATAGAAGTCCTTTGAAGTAAAAAACAATACTATATCTCATCAGACCTAAATGATATGTCGGAATTCGTAAAACCGTACACAATTATTTTACACGATCTTATGGGTTGAATATCGCAAAATATTGAAATTAATTTTTAACCCCATCAAAGTAAAAGCGAATTCGATATCATATTGCACTTAAGATATTTATCGAAATTTATCAAACCTTGAGCCACACTGAAAATCTAAAAAAAAAACATTGTCACAGACAATATTTTTACACAATCTCCATACTCCAATAAAAATTCGAACCTTTTTTTGCTTTAATTACTTCTGTAGTACATCTACATATACAAGGTGGGCCATCTAGTGTTTTCTTTTTAAATCATAGGTTATTTTGACACTGAATGCTGTTTCCCGCTCGAAATCTTGACAGAAAGTCAGTATCATACCTCCGCGGAACGAAATGAGTCGCTTTACGCTTGAACAACGTTGGGAAATATTGAAAACTTATTTCCAAAGTGAGTGTTGTTTAGTCCAAACAGTGCGTTTTTTGAAAAGAAGTTTTGGCCGAAATGAAGCAACCACCACGCCTGCTGTACGCAAGTTTGTGCAAAAAGTTCATGAGACTGGCATGCTAGTGGACAACACTCATGGCCCCCGTCGTCGTACGGTGCGCACAGACGAGAATGTGGCTGCTGTAGCGAGAGTGTGAGACTCACTCCACGAACATCAACTCGCCGTCGATCTCAACAGCTCAACATTTCAAGCACTAGCCTGAGGAGAATTCTGCACAAAGATCTCGGATTATTCGCTTACAAGGTCCAATTGACTGAGCAATTGAAGGCGCACGACCATCCGCTTCGTTATCGCTTCGCAATTTGGACCTTAGAGCAGCTTGAATTGGACAACGATTTTGGGCGAAAAATCATCTTTTCTGACGAGGCGCATTTTCATCTCGGCAGCTACGTTAACAAACAAAATTGCCGCATCTGGGGCTCGGAAAACCTGCACGTTATTGTTGAGAAGTCAATGCATCCACAGAGAGTGACAGTTTGGTCCGGATTGTGGAGTGGTGGCATCATTGGACCATTTTTCTTCGAAAATGAGGCTGGGAACAACGTTTCGGTCAACGGTGAACGTTACAGAGTCATGTTATCCGACTTTTTTTTGACTGAAATTGAAGACATGGATTTGGACGACCTCTGGTTCATGCAGGATGGCGCGCCATGCCACACAGCCCATGCCACACAGCCCATGCCACAATCGATCTTTTACGCTCCAAATTCCCAAATCGTGTTATCAGCCGTCTTGGCGATGTCAATTGGCCGCCTCGGAGCTGCGATTTGACCTCTTTGGATTTTTTTTTGTGGGGAACCGTGAAGGACTGATGTTATGCCAACAATCCAGAAACGTAACTTAACTTAACTTAAGGCCAATATCATCCAAGCAATCCGTGAGCTACAACCCGAAACCATCAACAAGGTCTTGGAAAATTGGAGTGACAGAATGCGCTACTGCGCAGCTAGCCGAGGCAGCCACTTGAACGAAGTTGTGTTCCATCATTAATGGGAATGTTTACTCTTACTAATAAAGCCATAATACATGGAAAAAAAATTAATTTTGTTCATTTTATTGCATTTTTAAAAAGAAACTTGTATTTGGCCCATCCTGTACATGCTAAGTTTCAACTTTCTAGCATAAGCACTTTCTGAGATACAAAAAGCCACTCCCGCACCTTGTTACCCTCTATCATATATTTTTAGCTTTTCATCCTCAACAGTTTTTACCCGTACCAAAAAATTTTTTAATCTTAAATATATTTTTTAATTGCTATACTCACACTTTTGTGCTCCACCATTCATTTAATAAATTTTACATTTAAACTCCATTTATTATTCCATATACAGAAAGCAAATATTATCTTTCTGATGGAATTGGTTTGGAAGATATTTTAATCTAAAGTTTTTCACACCATCACTAAATTTGTCCACTTTCATAGTTTTATATAAATTTCAAATTTCAGCCTCCAAGTGCAGACGGTTCCTAAAATCTGAAAACTAAAAATTTTCGTCTAAAACGCTGCTCCACCTTCCCCTCACACCCCACCCACGCTTAAGTTCCACTCGTGGGGTTCATCCATTCTAACCACCAAAAAAAAGGAACTTAACATCTCAACGGGTTTGTGAGCCACGCGCCTACAAACGCTTTCGCGTACGGCGGGCAGACGGACCTTTTTTTGGCTTTTTGTGGGGTTTACTAGTCCTAAATGTATTCCGGCTCTTAATTTCACTTTATATTTTTTATATTGTTTAATAATAAAATATTGTGATCGATTTAAAAAAAATTGCCATCCTAATTTTGTTTTTTTTTTACTTCACTATAGTAGACTATAGAAATGCAAAAGATATTTCTGTCCGTCTCACCGCCGTCCCCAAACGCCTTTGATGGCTGGTAGCTCACAAAGTATTTAAGACACACAATTTTTTATAAGGTAGATTGTACCTTTTGATATGTTATCCTTTTGAGTGATGGAGTGCAGCGTAGGTTTTAGTCCAATACTTTGAGTGTTTGTAGCTTCGTAAGCACTATACTATGAAGTTGAAACTTGAAATAGTGGAGACATTTGTACACAGTACGAGTACATCCTACCTTCTTACCTGAATGAACGTCAATTAGCTGCATTTCCACACACTAAATTTTAGTAAAATGTTCATTTTTTCAATTTGGTAACATTATTAAATATACAATAAAAAACATTATTAATAAATAAATCAAAATAGGTACACTAGACTGTAAAACTTTCATAAATGCATTTTCGACAACAAAGCCTAACAATTTTATATCAAAGAACAAAGTTTATGCTTTCCGAAACAGAAATTTTAAATAAAATAAACTTTTCCAGCAGATTTCATTTATAATTTATTTCAATTGAAAGCTTAAAAAGTCCGGCATTTGCGCTCCGATTTTTCAATTCACTTGGGTCGAAATGCTGTGCTGCTCGAAAACCCGGATACCGAATTTTCATAACGAAAGAAAAAACAAGTATAAATTAAAAGTGTCGGAACGAAAGCATTTTATTTGAAATGAAATTACCTTTAGCGTTAATTCCAAAAATTAAATTCACTAACGTACAGCAACAGTCTTCAGAAAATAGACTCCGTTCCGGAGGAGCATACCAAAAAGGATTATATTTGAAAATAAACTCGTATATCACTAACAATTTGAAGTGGAGTATATAGCGCACGGCATTCTTCTCAATGGTATCTTCACTCCGGGAAAATAGTTTTCCCCGTGCGCACCCTCATCCACCCCAACCGCCTTCTTCGAAAACACCTTTCTACATTTTCCATTTAAGAGGTACTTTCCCTCCGTACGGTTTAAGTGCATTTTCACCGCATAGCGAATCTTCTCTCCAATTAACCGACACCGTGGTGTAATGTTCGCCAATTAAGTAGTGCACTTAAGTAATTGGCGGATATTTGCGTTTCGGAAAATGTGAAAATTTCCCCGACGATGTGGAAGATGGCATCCCGTGTTACATAATTGTGAAGTAGTGTACGACACCCCCAAAACCATATTCAGGGATATATTTGCATCGTCCTCCCGAAAGTGGTAGTGTACCATTTGGGCGTATGGAGGAGCACTACGCCTGGTACTCCTGATGCTCCCAGGTAGCTACTATATTATTATGGAAAACTATTTGCCTTAGTGTTTTAGGATAAGCGGACTGGCGGTGAACACGACGGCAACGGCTGGAATGAAGTCCTTCAACATTTTGTGTCTGGTAGCTACAGTCAGTTTGTTGTAGATCAGATTTAAGCTTGTAAGAATTGTTGGCTATGTAAAGTGGATCTTAAGGAGATGTTAAGAGGCGCTAAGATGCACAGGAAACTGGAAGCCTTTTTAATATAATCATGCTAATGGATTGCATTCAAAATATGAATACATTATAAACGTTTAATATTGAGATTGTACTTGTTCTGTGTTTGCTTGCACTATTGCGATTATATAAACAGTGGTGAGATCCACGCTGAATATATATAAGATAAGCAGGCTGTAGTTGCTTCTATTAACAAATATATTTTAATATACCTACATATTTAGTTCCTGCAACTTTCAATAGGGTACAGAGTTTACCACTACTCTTCACGAGGTGGTGCTCTTTGCTCCCAACTTAATCTACCTCCAAAACTTGTTCAATTGCTGTTGCTTGTTGTTGTGAAAATCGAGATTCCAAAATGTACATCTTTCCCGCTTAACTTTGGGATAAGTAAAAGGGTATTTTTACGTAAACTTCCAGTAATTTACAACCAGGTGTTAGTTCGCCAAAAATCATTTATCACTAATCAATTAAACGAATGAAATAATTTGGTGGATGAACGCAATTGATTTCAATTCTTCCGAATCTGAGCATAAAACTCGCTCCGGACTCCCACCCAAAAAATAATAAAGTTGCGCCCAGACTATGAACAGATTTTTTTTTTTTAAAATAAACATAGAGGATAAAATATCAGCATAACCCTTTTAGAGTTGAACATAAAAAATTCAAAATACGGAAAACCGCCTCCACCTGGTACCTATCAAAAAAGTTCTCTGGTGGTTCTACGTAGTCGTTGAGTTGAGTATTTTTCATAGGGATTTGCTATATTACTCGTAGTTCAATATGAATTCCAAGTTTCAATTTCTTCGCATAAACTGTTCCTGAGAAAAGGAAACCGACATTTTTCATCTAAAACCCTCATCTCACCTCATAGTCATACTTCAACCCTTGAAAATTCATCCCTAAAACTTGCAAACCTGCTGTAAGAAATTCGTGCTCATATCTTTAACGGTTCTCATGATATCACTAAACCTAAATCAGAAATGACGTTTGAATTGGGTGGACAGGTGAATAATATTTTTATGGTACTTTTTTGGACATGAAACATGAAAATATAATATTTCACGTAGCAAATATTTCCTTTTTTTTATTAAAATTTTAAAGAAGTAAATCGTCTTTTCTTTACTTATGGAAAAAAGTAAGGCTGTTTCAATCAATAATTCTTTTTATACTTTTTGTATACCTTTCGAGCTTCTTGCCTAGACTCAATGAACTCAAATATTATTAAAATTGTTGACTGGGATAGAAAGAATTGAGTCGAATTCAATGCATCGAAAACACAAACCTATCTTTTAACTCTTAAAAATGAGCCCTCATTCCAACTATTTCATTTGAAGGGGTAAGTATAAATAACGTTCAGGACGCTTGGAGTTAACTTGTCTGAACCCCTGAGTTAGAATAATCATATCTTTAGCATCGCAAAAGGCGCAGTGTTTGGGATACCTGCGCAGTACCTCTCGTCATCAGATTTAGCTTCAATTTTCAAATCTTACCTTCGCCTCGGCTTCTATATAAGTTAGATATTTGGGCGGGTGGCTTTTTAGCGACCATTCTGAACACAGATGTTGATTCAATCACTACTATCGAGTTTCTTGAACATCGGAGTAATAAAGGGTTATACAATAGGTACATAACAATTTTGTATTTTAATACAAACACACCGTTAAACTTTGTTGCTGGTTTGTCAATGTCAAAACGTCAGTCAAGGTTTACGTTTTTATCATGGTAAAGTTCACGAACGAGCAACGTTTGCAAATTATATCAATTATTATGTGTTTTATTTAAATACAAAATTGTTATGTCCCTATTCAGTAACCCTAGCGTGTTTTAATAACTTCACCATAATAAAAATGTAAACCTTGACTGACGTTTTGACATTGACAGACCAGCAAAAAAAAGGGTACGTTTGCATCTAAATACAAAATTGTTTTGTACCTATTGAATAACCCTTTATACATAGTTTTTGCTTTAACACCCGATCGGCTCGTATGTGGAATCATCATCCAGCATGAATGTTTACAGGCTCGTACTACCAAATGAACGTTAAGCGAAATGTCCATTGTTTTTTTTTTGTCCGACACTCTCTCATCTCCTAATCTATCAACACCTTAATTGCAAAATTTATAGAGCTCATACTCTCTTTGTAATGAGAGATGCAACCAAAAAACCCACTTCATTTACTTCTATGTATAAACAATTTAAATGAATGCTGTTCTCGTATAAATAAAATAATAATAAGCATTTGAATCAGATTTGCATGAAATGCCGATATTGTTTAATAAAAGGTGAATTAGTTCTATGTTTCCGGTCGAAAAATTAATTGATTTATTATGGAGGCATTCGCTAAGTGGCTTCGTTAATGGGCTCTAATATGCATAATTAATTAACTACATGGATGACGATAATTGAACTGAGTGTTCTGGTTAGTGATTTTGGCGACATTAAAGTTACATTAATTTAAAATCCTTTTTCAGTTACCGAGCCAGGTGTGCAGGTCGTAGTCTTGAAACGGATTTACGAATTTGTTCTTCTAAATCATTGATTTTGGGCCTACACCCAAAGAACTAGCCCGCTATGTATATTCCATTAGTTTTGTACAGTTGAAGAGGATTACTCTAAAACTATGACTAATTTGAACATAAGCAATTATTCAAAATCTTCCTAATATCCACGGTGAGAGTCCGAGAGATGTATGGGCAAAAGCACGAAATTTATTTAATTTAATATTGTTAAAGTGAAGGGCTTTGTCAAAAACAATTCCAATTTTGTTTTGGCTGAACTACTATCCTCAGGAAAAGGACCTATTGCCTTATTAATTAAGGATGAACTAAGTGCGTTGTTATTCTTATTATAATTTATGTTGGCTGTCCTTAATTAGTGTACTGGAAAATGAGCTTCAGTTTCAAAGAGTAATTGGATTTAAGTTAATAAGTTTTCGAAAATCCCGGGTTCATGATGGATTTCCTTAGGTAATAGCATGAAGTTAAATAATATCCTACTCCAAATTTAATTTGCATTTCAAGTAATTTTGAAACTTTTCAGAAAATTTACAGAGTTATGCCGAAGTAAACATTATATATTTCGCAATTAAAACTACTATGCTAATTAATTAAAGACACCAGATACAGGGTAATGTAACGTAAAAAAAATGTCAACAGTCTGGGCGTAGCATTTTTTGGATAGAAGCGCGGAACGCATTTCATGCTAAGGTGCGCGATGTTTGCAATGCGACTGACAACCTAAACAAAATAACATTTCGAATAGCTTCCCGGTTCCTCTTTAGGTCGTCAACTTCATAACAACCTGTACTAAATCTCCGCATAAAACGCGTTCTGGAAATCTACCAAAAAAGAAGTTGCGACATATTTTTTTGATTTCAATAAAACCATACCTGGTGAATTATCGACAAAACCTCTTAATGGTGAAATAGCAACAAATTCTGAAACTTATTTTTAGAAGTTAATATAGAAAGCCCGTTAAAGTAATAAACAATTCTATATCTCATAAGACCTAAGAGATATGTCGGAATTCGTAAGAATTGAATATCGAATAAGGCCCATATAAGTGTAAGCGAATTAATCAGAGCTAAAAAATTTGTCAGAATTTAAAAATTTACACAGCCACCTTACAAACCCTTAAATATAAATATAAATATATAAAGGTGCTTAAATTTGTTTTTAAGATGGCCCTTAGAAGTAAAAGCGAATTCGGTATCTCATTAGATCAAAGAGATATGTAGAATTTGGAGAAAACAGACATAGGTACTTAACACCCCTTTGAATATCAAAAAATCCGGAAAACAGTTTATACGCATTTATATCAAGAGCCTGCAGAAGTGTAATTATGTCGATATCTCACCAGATCTAAGAAATATGACAAATTTCGTGAAAATAAATACAATCCCTTTCCGCGGACAATTTTTTTAGCCTCATCTCCGTACGCTAATGCTTATCTGTTTTTTCTTTATTAAAAATTACATTTCTAGTATATCTACATACATATTCTAGGTTCAACTTTTTAGCATAGGCCTTTTCTGAGAGACAGAAAATACCCTCCTGTACAATCAGTACTTTAAATTTAAAACTATCAATCAAACGCGTAGTTTCGCTTTCTAGTCTATCCCCTCACTACAAAGTATCTTCGGTGAATAGTATTTCTGTCGACATATACGAAAGTACTGCTGCCGCTATTTACATCAGTTATGAATGGAAAGATATCTGCCACGCATAAATTTTCTTCGAATGGTATACCCTTTTTGAAGCTGTGAAGTACTGAGATTTTATTTACTTGGAACAAAACAAAATTTAATAGAAACTATAATATGTGCCAAGGTACATTGCAACATCTCGTCTGTTGCGAATTTTATAAATTTTTCTGCGGAAAATCTGAAGAGATCTACAAGACCTTAATACATATCGATTTTTTCTTACAGCTAATAATTTTTGCTTATTGCATTAAATTTCTTACTTTTCCATCCCACCTTTTAATACTATCAAAACTTTCAACTGAACAAAAAAATGAAAGGATGGGACAATAATGTGGCTCTTCAATGTAAAAAATGGTGAAATATTATAAAAAATAGTGTGATTAAAACTAGAGTATCCAAAGTGTAAAAGACAAAATCATAAATTTCAATTTCCTTAAAATTGGAGATTCCATATTTCGAAAATGATAATAACCAAAGCTCCTTTTGAATAAAATAATATCAATTTAATCCCGATTGCACTTGACCAAGATTAGAGACAAAACTGCACTCCAGAGGCAGAAAGATTAAGTTTTAAGCAAATGGAATTTACAACGTCAGTTGAGCCATAGAATCTGCAGTTTTCAGAAATTTCCGAACAATGGCAATCTTACTTCTCAAAATTTACATTGATTAAAAGTGGAATTTTTATTAATCCTAGTTTTCAGATAGACTCTGCGTGAAATGTGAGTACGAGTACGGTGCAAGCAAGGTAAACTTATGGAATTTCGTACTTAAGATGTTCTAGTGTTTAACTATAGCACAACAAGTAAACATAAAAATTACGGTGTAAAATTAGAAGAGCCAGAAATATGGTAGTGAGAATGTGGAAGAGTTTTGAACACATTTCGAAAATTTATTTTCCTGACTAAATTTCTCTCTTGTTAGATAACATAACCAAGATTCCACCTATTTTTCTGATATATGACTAGTTCTACAACAGCTGACGAAGTTAACGAGAGAGTAGACTTAAATTTTTCACTAACGATAAATTTCAACTAATTCTCTTTCTTTTCGATTTCTTTCCAGTAGAAGATGCTGTACACATTACAGCAATATTGGGCGAAAGTGTTATATTCAATTGTCACGTTGAATTTCCAAACGATCATCCTGTACCATATGTCCTGCAGTGGGACAAGAAGGTGAGCGAAACGGTACGATATCAAAATCTTCTCTACTCTCTTAATAAAAACATTTATTTTATATGTATCTCTATCAAAAAAAAAATCACATACATAAACATATAAACATTATTTAAATATTTCCGTGAGTATTTTCTGTGAAAAGAATAATAAACAAGCGACAGTACTTTATCCGTTCGAAGCAAATTCGAGCATCTTACTGAGATGGTTTTGAAAACTTCATTTGTAGTTTTATTATCCGAGACACAAATCAAAATTTGTCTCGAATAGCAAACCTACTTGAATTTTGTTGCAATTATCTCATCCGATGCGAATTTTTAAATCGGGCGTAAACAGTAAATTATAAAAATTTTAGATGTTTGACAAAATACTTTATTTAATTTTGGCGCTTTTATAAATTTATAATGAAATATAAAGTAATTTGAACGTGGCGCTATTAATCGTAGTCGTATAAATTGAAATATGTATTTATTTTTTTTTATTTTACTGGTATAGTGTGCTGTATATTTATTTTCTCTTAAAATTCTACTACCAAAGTTGATAGTTCAATTTTAATATAAAATTCTTAAGGAAATCGTTTGATTTCGATTCAGTTAATTTCCCTTTTTGTTCGAATATTAAAACCTAAATTATGATCAATTTTTGATATATTATTTTTAAATTATTAATTTCTTAAATTTTTAAATAGTTTATTATTAAACTGTGCTTGAACAACATAATACAATAATTTACTTAATATAAATATATTTATCCATATTCCAACCATTGCTTTAAACTGAAGATTTTTATACAGAAAAGTGACTACCATGATAATAAATATTTCATTTACAAAAACAAATGAAAAAGAGAGTGAGAGAAGAAATAATATTTTTAACTTTGTTTTCTTTTCAAAAATCATTTCAAACCTAAATCATTCACGATATTCATTTATATCAAAACAAAAAAAAAAACATTCTCCGTATTTTCACTGTATAAAAAATTATATGAACCGTAAATATTTGTAATTATTACCTACTAACAATCGAGTTCCTTTATTTTCTTTGATTATTTACTAATGCAGCTCTTACTCCTCTTGCTATTATATTACGTATTTAATACAATTTTTATAGAGTAAAGTCAAGTTTGATTATTTAAAAAAAAACTGCACAAATTCTTTAGCGTTCAGTACTACTCTACATTTGTTTATTGAATTTATATTTGCAACGTACTGTTTTTTTTTGCAATAACCTCTTCAAATCCAAATCTAGTTAAATTTTAATTAATAATTGTGCAATTATAGCGTTATTGATTTCAAGTGCACCCGTTAAACGTGAAAATATTGTAAATATATAAATATATTTTGAATTCCATTTTTTTTTTCAAATTTAGTATTGAATGGTTTTGCTCGAATATAAATGAATTTTCAGAGTTTCTTTTAGTAACAATATAATAGAAACCCACATTTTATCAGGTAGATAAATAAACATTTTGACTTGTGGAAACCAGAAATATAAATTAATTTTTTATGTTTTAAATGATAATGTTATAAAAATATTTAAATGAAAAGTATAGAAATTTAGCCCATTTCGGATAGTAAACAACACCTAGATACGTAGGTTGGTTAGGTTCTGTTTTTTCGGAATCATAATAACTCTTCCAGATGCAATAGATTCTAAAGATTATTAGGGAAATTTCGTAACTCTCCAAGAACAGAAGACCATTCAAATATTTTCGAAGTAGGTACGCGTGGCTGCCTGTGAGAACACGGACACACTTAGACCTAACAAAAAGGTCTGTCGTGTTACCACAGGATCATCGAATCCGGTCCTATTCGTCATTTAGAGCTTGCAATGAAGCGTTGGATTCGCGCTACCTCCATTGCGGCAAGGTCACTAAGGCAGTTGAAGAAGTAATCTCCAAGATAAGCTTTCCTTCTAGCTGATAGATCTGGACAGGTACAGAGAAGGTGAAGGACTGTCTTCTCCTCCTCCTCCTCCTCCTCCTCATCCAGGCAGCTTCTAGAGAAGTCGTTTGAGAAGAGGCCGAATCTTTTAGCATGCCGGCCTATAAGACAGTGTCCGGTCAGGACACCGACTGTAGTACTGATACTCGCCCTTTTGAGCAAAGTCAGCCTTTTAGAGCGTTTTAGATCCAGCTTCGGCCAGATCTGTCTCGCAGTGTGACATGTAATACCATCTGCCCATCTTGAGTTGGTTTTCTCAATTGAGTCCAATCCCAGTAACAGTTTCCATGTAGGGAGAGGTACACCCAGATTCCGATGTTCCGGCATAATCTGAAGGGTGGTACCGCGCCGAGCGAGTTCGTCAGCCATGCAGTTCCCTGAAATATCCCTGTGTCCTGGCACCGGGACGAAACCTTTGCAAAAAAATTATTTACAAGAAAATGGCGCCCAGTGTGGGACTCTACATATCAGCTCGGTTTCTATGGAACTAACGAGATCTTCTATTTATACTACCTTCGCCTAATGGTTTTCGAAGTTACATTTTTCACTTTTGTCCAACAAATGTTTCACTAAAAACTCGAGCAAGTACGCTCCACCAGCCGTAGGAAAAAAATTTATCTATAAATCTATCGTGAATCGCGTGAAAGCTTGTTTAATAAATGAAAAACCTGAAATAACAATTACATTTGAGCATTAAACACAAAACGATATTTTGATTAATATTTTTATTTTATATTTTAATAATAAAAGTATTTAAATATTATAATTTTATTTTCACTAAAATAAACATCACGAGTTACTGACAGTATTGAACCTAAGAACACTATTATTATAAAACCAATTAACAACAATTTTACTACTGATTTCTTAAGAACAAAATTGTGTCGTCCTTTTCTGTACAAAAAAGAATAAGAAAAAAATAATAATTTTAATATTTTTCTATTCACATTTTAATTTTTAAACGTTTTAATAGGTTTGTTTAAAGATTATCAGCATGCTTATGTTGTATGTTGCATGAAATTAATTATTAATTAAAATAATATCATTTAGAGCACCTATACAAATAATTTTTATTACAATATTTAGGTATATTGCAAATTATGAAGGATGCAGGCTGACATATATAACTATATACATATACTTTAACTTTTTTTAATGAGACTTTTCTTCTTAAAATATATAGAATAGATGTGTGGATGTTAATTTTCCGATTATATAAAATTTAATAAACAATCATTAATACATTATCTACGCAATTCTGAATTGCAACATTGTAGCGGTATCACTTTGCAGTAAGGAATGAGTCAAGTTCAGAAGAATTTAGTTAGTACTATAAACGTTTCGCTGGACAATGCAAATGTCCTGGGGGAATACAGTATCGCTGGAATACTAGTGGAGTGTCAATATTAAGGGATCAATGACGTGTGGTGGGAGGATATAAAAAAATATCGAAAAGAATGTGTAACATCTACAAAAAATATAGAATGGACTGAATTTTTAAATATAATTCGATTTGGTAGACCCCAATCAGTAGAAATAATCATTAGAAGTATGAAGAAAAGCGTGGGAAAGTTGGAAATGTTAACTTTATAAATTTAATCTTTCAAAAATCTAATGTCAAAAAGTTAGAAATAGGTAATTAAGAAGTTTTCATAAAGAAACAGGTTAAACTAAAAAGGCGCAATTTGAAATTTATATTTTAATCTGCAAAAATTATTTACATTTAAAAAAAAAATTTTGTAGTCATACGACGGCGTGCATTTAAAAGAAACAAAATTCTAAATACATAATTTCAATTTTTCATTATGTACATCGGATAGTCCGCTTTCACTAGTTAATTTTTTCAACTTAGCCTCCAGGGTAATGATTTGAGATTAACAAGGTAATAATCTGCGGTGCCCACACTATTAGTACTTTTTTTTATATTTATTTTGAGCTTTTCACAATGAAATATATTAAGCCCTACGTTGGGCGCCATTATGCTTTTAACAAAATTGCAATATAAAAAAGAGATTTTAAGCATCAACGTTTACAAATTACTAACCATCTGAGTTACGGATTAAAAAAAATTGTTTTTTAAAAAAAAATATATAGTTTAAAGTCACCTAACAACACTAGTACGAACTCTGTTCTCGTTAATTTTTTTCTTCTTTAATCGATCTAAACATCACTTATATTCACGAAGCCCATTTTATCTGCAGTTTGAAAACAAACACGTCAAAGCCATTTCCGTTGAAAGCATTGGGTACTGTCATAGCCAAGCTCTTTTAATTAAAGAGCAATATCTCGACTCCTGATAAATAACTTCCACTTCGATTCCTACCAATTAAAATCAAGCTTATAATTATCCAACTATTCTTCAGCTCAGTTCACTCTAAAAATAATTAAAGGTCCTTAATTACGGCCTTTCGCAAGATATTTAACACTGTTAGCACCGTACATAGACAATATCAAAAAAAAAAATTTCCCGATCAATCTTCCCCATTTGCCTGAAGAAATAAAAAATCTCGGAAATATCAAAATCATCCTGGCACGATACTCTCGATTATCCCTGGAAAATTCCCTTTTTGGATTATCCTCGTAGCCATAAATACAAAGAAATTGCTCGACAGATTAATCATGATAAAGCGGCATGGTTATGTTACGCACTAAACATTCATCTGAACGGTTAACTCTAATTCGATTTATCGTGATGACTTTTCACTTGTAATCATTCGACTAATGACTATCCTATTTCTATATTGGTATTTGACTAATTGAAAATACTGGATGATGTAGTAGAATTAGCGTCCAGGCATATGATGGAACCACACTTTGCAAGGATATTCTATCGTGAGATGCTACGTAGTCATCTAAATTTCGATTGAAATCGACAAACTGTAATTGGTTATGACCATTAATTACGATAACGAGTTCAGTGGGCAGAAGGAAACAGGACTATTTGGAATGTTGCTTAAGGCGATTTCAAAATTTTAACGGGCTTTGCATTTGATGCCGATTTGGAGCTTTCACAATCTCTAGGTCAATCTTCAGTTTTCACCTCCGGCCCAGTTTTCCTCCCCGACAAAGCATCTTCGATGAAATATCGGTGACCGAATTTAGAACATTAATGTGATATCTTGACCACATCATAATTATCTATCAAAGGTTTATAACATTTTTTTTTTCCGGGGATAGGTTATTAGCTCATCGTCCAACCCCGACAAAAGAAGGGAATCTGTTCCAATTTCTTGATGCAATGCGGAAAAAAAATCCGAGCCAGTGAAAATGCAACTCAAGCATCTGTAGCATATTTCCTCTGTCGATCGAATTGAACTCAATTGTCTATGCATCCCGTAGATGCATAGGTATATGAAAATAGTCCGTAATGGTATCATTCAAACTGGAATTAGAATTGGCACCACATTCTCCTTCTACTACATTAACGCTTCGCACCTATAAAGTCGTACGGATCTCTAATTATCCCCAATAAAGACAAGCATTTAATGTTTATTCCGTCTGGGGCCATGCTCTTCCGTTCCATACTCATGCCAATACTCTGAAGAACATTAAACTCAATTTCATACCCCAGGACATTATGAAATTATTCAGTGTGATGCCATTTGTTTTATGTAATGAGTTTTCAGTTATATAGTTGAAATTGTTTCGACGAACAATATTCTGCACTATGTGACACATTAATATTTTACAGGTGTGTCAACACAATAAATCTCCATGAACATTATTAGTTACGTTATATACATCGAGGTGAAACTATTCCCTACTTCATTATGAATGCATTGTTGTCCAGAATGAAATATGCAGCAAAATACTAATGCAATTCGTGTTTATTTTGAAAGTTTAAACAACGGTTTTATTACACCGCACAATTTCAATTGTTTATATTTTATGTAGAATGGTCAAAAACTATTTAAATTTGCATCCGATGATTACCATTATGAAAACGAGCTCCCTTTACATAATATTTTATACTAAGTAACCTGAAGTTGTCCCACTTTTTTACCATCAAAATCGCTCGCTACAGCTAGCTTTCTTTTAAAACAAAGTATGTTGGCTGCAGGCCCTGGCCCGATTTGGGCTGTCGCGCTATTGATAATGATGATGTTGGATGATAAGCAGCACGGAATAACATTAACGTGGCAGCGACGCGGCTGCGCGTCCAACAAAAATGTTGACCTCTTTCAAAAGCATTGTCAAAATTTTTGACAAAAAGTTTGGCAGTCAATGACCATCTCTCCCATGAAAAATGTATCATAGATAGCAATCAAATACACTATTCCAGTATATCTTACGATTTTAGAGTCTTCATCAAAGTGTTGAAGTTCCGAATAAATATTATTATTAAAACAAATTGTACTGGCAGCAATAAGAACCGGCAGGTTTCGTGTGTGCGAAAAGGTAATAGTGTTTTTATAGTATAGCTACAATAAAATCTAATTTTTTTCATCATTTTTTGTTTTTTTTTTTGTGTTCACAACTGATCTAACATCGAAAGCATAAAACTCTCAAAATTAATTTAGATTAAGTGGTACCCATACTGAAGGGTGAAACTATTCAGCTCTCGGAGAAAGTTAAGTATCTTGAAGTTATCTTGGATAGCAAGTTTCTCTGGAGGGAACATGTAGATACAAAGGTGAACCGTGCGCTAGTAACATTCTGGCAGTGTCGGAGAGCTTTTGGAAGAACATGGGGTCTTAGGCCGTCAATCGTATATTGGCTATACACGACCATTATAAGACCCATCCTAATCTATTCATCAGTGGTTTGGTGGACTAAGTTCGAATGTGCATACATTAGAGCCAGTCTCAAATTGAGCAGAAAGGAATGTGGTAGTATGGTTGGTGCACTCGAGTGTCCAGCTTACTCTTTCACGAGAATGCATGTATACGGCGTTGATGCTATGAGGATGGAAGAACTCCGTTCTCGATCCCTACCTGAGCTCTTGAAATTCGTGAGGAGGACGAAAAATTTCGAGTAGAGACTGGCGAATTCGAGTATAATAGACCATATATGTAGGCCTGAATGCTCAAGATGCGCTGCTTTGCTGCATGTCTTCCTCCACACCAAAAACCAACAACAGCAACAAGTGGTACCTATAGAACTGTTTAAAAAATGATCTTGTCATTTGCACCGGTCAAGATTATGGCACTCAACATTGGGCCCAATTATAGCAGATATTGAATCACACTATCTATACACACTTTCTCATCGACGATATTTTCGAGAAAATTCTTGTAATTCACGCCCACGTTGGGCGCCATTGTGATGCAAATAACTTCCTCTCGCTTCTAATGAAAGAAATTATCGGTAAAAATTATTTGCCGTTTCGATTATGTGAAGAAATCATCTCCTAAGTATTTTCCGTATCGGTATGTACATAATGCGCTACATGCATCCTCAACCCAATTTTGAGTATGATACCTTCATATTGCTTCTTAGTAAAGAATGTGACGTTAATATATCAATTTATCGAATATATAAAATTAAATAATATTTTAAGTGGAATTTGAGAACCTCTGGTTTAGTAAACCAACAGAACTAGTCATCGATATTTTAAGCATAGTTCTGAGTTTTGCATGAGTTGATTCATAAACCCCCATGTTGGGCGCCGATTGAAACCAAGAGCTTTCGGATTATAAAATAAAAACAAGTTAACCTTTAACAAAATGCATATGTTATTTCAAGAATCAATAAGTTTTAATGACAATAGAGTGCAATACTTTTCAACGTATTGTTTCGTGGTAGGTAGAAAGTAGTTTTCTACAAAACACAATACAATTTACATATTTCATTTTAGTATAAAATTTCCTCAATGATTTTTCCAGGCACCGAAATGGATTTTGCAAAACTCCAATAGCTTTTAGTTTCGCCAATTTGCATTACTTTCAAATTATTCCCTTTTACTGAAACTTCCAAATTAGTGATATGTAGCTAAATTTCTAAGACTTAGACGATTTGGGATAGAAAACCGATGAACAGTTTTAATGGCCAATTAATTTCTTCATTCTGTTTTGCTGATAAAATTACTGATTCGTTAGTACTAGTTAAAGCGATGTAAAACGAAAGCAAGATTAAGGAGGAACATCCGAGTATACATTTTTTTTTCGCTTATCTTTGTAGTCTTAAGAGTATTGTGTGTAAATTTCATATTGAAATTCCAATAATTGTAAAAGTTATGGGCAATTAACCGGAATGTGCCCTTCGTGAATTCTCTATATAGAGCGTCATTCAAACGCGATTATCTCGAAACATAGTTTTCAAAGACGGTTCGCAAAATATTCGAAAAACGGTTTGACCGATTACTTCCAAAATTTGACACAATATTTTCGACAGGTTTTCTAGCTCGCAACGTAGGATTTTTTTTCAGTTAATTACTTTTTTTTATCAAGCCAGAAAGGTGGGTAATTAAGGTTAAAAAATGAACGTAAAGTTCAGCCACTTCGTCAAAAAAAATTTTATTCAAAAAATCCTACAATGCGAACTGCATCATGCATTGCATTTTCAGAATCGGCGAGCCGTGCGAGCGAGGGACATCTTTTACGCTGGCCACGACATCAGCGCCCCCAGTCGATATATATTTATAAAAAATTTGTCGGCGTACCTCAACATGTATACTTTCGAATAAAACTAACCTGGATAAAATCAAGCAAATATTTTTTGAGAAAATATTTCCTAAAATTAACCAATTTTGCCGCTGTCTACTCGGATGTACCCCCTTAAGGACTGGACTACTATGCAATATTCGTTTATTTTGGGTTCATGAAGAAATGGTCCCATCTTCCGAGATGGATGAAACTATGTAAGTCCATGGTATCAACTGCATCGTCTATCGTCACCTCATCTCTCGCCTACTAATTAACTCTCTTTTTAAATGGTGACCCCTATTTTGTACCAAGATTGCCATGTCGTTTTATAATAGGTGAGGTAAATAAAAACAAATACGTAAATGTTTGCAAAATTTGAGGAAAATAATTATTTTCTTCAAATGTCTTAACTCTAAACATAAACTGCATATCAAGTACTGAATTAATAAATACGAAAGTTGCTCTCAGAATGTTTGC
Organism: Beris morrisii; assembly: GCA_951812415.1. Lineage (NCBI taxonomy): Eukaryota > Metazoa > Arthropoda > Insecta > Diptera > Stratiomyidae > Beris > Beris morrisii. The sequence goes on from OX638311.1 coordinate 28,095,266, forward strand.
AATTTGTTATAATAACAACTTCATGTCCCACACAACCAAGCTGTATAGTATAAATTCCTGATCGTAAAAACAGCAACATAACATTTACCTAAATTCCCAGATCATATAAAATTTATGCAGCCCTCTTAAACTTTTACCGCAAAACCCATCGAAAATTTGCATGGTTTCCTCCAATAAACTTTTATCCCAACAATAATTGTCTTCTCATACAGACATGTGGGTACCATTACCCACCGTTCCACTTGATTTCATTCTCGAAGAAAATTTCCCGAACAAGAAGAACAATTATTTGAGGTATAGACATCATGTGGATTCAGTGCAATGTCCTTTTTAGTCCTTTATATCTTCCTAGAGCTAGCTGTACACCTTACGTAAAATCTTCGCTCGATTTAGTCATAGTACACCATACGATCATATGACGTAGCGAGGACAAGAACAGCATTTTCCTATCCTCGGAAACTTTTCGACATCTTATCGAAAGGAAAAACAAACTACGGTTGTGGTCTGGTAAATTTTACCCCATTTTCATATCGTACGTACTCTTCTCGTAAGCATGGGTGGGAAAAAACTTTTCACATCCAAGAAGAAAATGTGATCCATTTATTTTCGCCGCCCGTTTCTAGGGGTGGATATGGTACAGAATGGATAAAATGCATTTGTGGTATGTTTTTAGCTGTTTGTGTTCTAATATGCTCCTGTTCGTACACCTAACAAGCTAATTAATTAAAAAAGTTTTCATATAATGCGCTTAACTTATTGTTTATTAGGCTTAGGTGGGTGGTGGGTGCACGAATTAGAAAGATGTACGGAGCTAAGGATGTATCTTTATACTATGTGAACTTGTGCGACTTTCTTGTTTCGCAATAAAGACTTAGTTATAAGCTTTGATTATAAATTTTAAATACCTACTAATTCTTACATTAGGGCTCCACATTCGAATCACAATCCATTTATCACCAGAGATCTAGAAAATATACTTGAATGTAATTCAATATCAAACCATTACTTCCCTTTACTCCGAAGGGAGTCAATTGTTGGGGTAGAATTCTTCAATAGTTTAGTTAGCCCACTTAAATATATGGTTTCATCACTCGTGATCTGAGAAATAAGGAATATTGAAAGCAGCAGCAAGAAAATATCACTGTCCCTGCTTGATAGGGTCATATAGGAATTGAAGAATCTATGTCCTTTGACTCGCATTTCTTCGTCAGGTGAGATTCCAACACATGACCTCGGTGTTTGTAGGCTACCGCTTAGTCTTTGTTCCACCAAGGTGCCAAGCTCACGTGTTTTGGAAAACCAAATATCACCACTGTAATTTACTTACGAAAACCAATTACAAATTTTACTTCATTACTTTTGAAGCAGTTTATTATTAAAATCGGTAAAAAGAAAAATTAAGTGAAATTAATGCCTAACATTTTTTTTATTATCCTAAAAAAAATCAAAAATAAATTCCGTCCGTCTTTGGTATGAGATCGAAGGGATTGAAGCTACTTTATTTGTAGTCATTGAATCAGTTTACACCCACAATTTAGGACTATACCTCAAAATTGAACCTAAATTATTTTGGACGCCTGCTGAAAACACTTCACATGCGACCTGACCTAGCGTCACGTCGGGTCTCGTTCATTTATTACTTACTTACTTACGATGGCGCTACAGTCCAAATCGGACCTTGGCCTCCTGAATGTGCCGCCTCCAGTCTTCTCGGTTCCAGTTTGTGAATCTTAGCAGTGATTTGCTGTCTGCGTCAATAGAATCCTCCCATCGCTTCCGTTGTTTTCCAACTGGTCTTTGTCCATTAACTTTTCCATTTAGTGTGCGTTTGGGGATTCTGCTTTCATCCATCCACTCCACATGACCAGCCCATTGTAGCTTCTTGAATTCTATGACGATCGATACTTCGGGATTATAAAAGATGGATTACAATTCTCCATTGTATCGTATTCACCAGATCGAGTCTTCCCTCACAGATCCAAAGATTCTTCTAAGGACTTTTCTTTCAAAGGCGTTAACTAATTTCGGACGTCTGAGTCAATGTCCACGTTTCGCTGCCATAGCATAGCACAGGTCTTATAATTGTTTGGTATAGTTTAAGATTTGTTTTTCTACACTCAAAGAACAAATATGTCTGTGGTAACCACATTTTGGGAGAACCTTACTATGGTTGAATTTATAGTTACGTGAACCACGTTACCAGATGTAAAATAGTTCTGATAACTGATGTTATGGTTGTACTAACTTTACTGTCTTGTTGCTCTAAACATAGTAGGTATGATTATATCAATCATGATAATATTTTTAATTTGATTATTACAACTATAGTTATGTTTCTAAGAAATATATTATGATTGAATCAAACAAATGAAAGGTTGTGAAAACTTGATGTATGATTAAATCAAACATAGTTTTGGTTCTACCAACTTAACTTATGTTCTGTTGAACATTGAGTATCTTATGACTTGAGTTATAATAAACATATTATAATTACGTCAATCATATAAATGGTTGTAACAATTACAGAACAGGGTTGTGAGAACTATAATTACGATCCTAAGAAACATTAATATGTTTGATTCAAACCAAGCTAAGGTTGAGACAAACAATGATGTATGGTTCTTGTAATCAATAACCATAATGCTGTGATACTAAGATACTATCATATTATAAAAAGTGGCACTGGGGATCCTTACTCACTTTAAAATTGGATGCACTTCTCATCACAAACTTACTTTGTTATTTCTTGTCTCTGTGTGACAGACAAGTCCCGTCAAATGCCGGATAAAATGTCTTCCTAGATCGCTGAAAATTAATGAAGTCTACATTTCTGTACAGCTAGAGGACTTTGTAAGATAATAAATTATCGTAATTGGAAAAACTGCGTATTTTCTTATGAATATTTTTATTTTGCAAATCTTCAAGAGTAAATTGTACTAAAAATTTGTAATAAGTTGAATATGAATATATTTTCATAACTGGAAAAAATACTTAATATTTTCAATATATAAAATAAGAAATTTTAATACATACATATATAAAGTTTCACATTATTTTCTTGTCTTGTACTAAACTCAATATTGTAGTTGCAAAGGCACCAGCCTACTCTCTAAAAAAATTACAAACTGTGTCTATATATATTTAAGTATTTTTGACATAAATGAACTATGAACTATGAACTACATACATACATATACCTATATATTTCATAATTATTAACACTTCAACTTTAAAATTTCAAATTCACTTGATTACATTTTCCTTGTAAGCACAGCTATAAATGAACCTACCTTACGAACGATATCTTTCGCTGTGGAAGAAATTGTGGTTTTCGTCTTTTTAATAATTGCGATAACCATAATATGTTTGTAATATCATGGTACAAACCATAGTATAGTTGTGAGAAATATTCAATAAATTTCTATAGTTGTACTGATCATGGAATATAGTTGCCGTTATCATAAAATACTTTTACATCATGTAACAAGCATGGTTAGGACAGCCTTATTAATTTAAAATCACCAAATATGTTTATTGCAACCATAGTATGTTTGTGTGAATTATAAGCTATGGCAAGGATAACCATAACTATTTTAATATAGGTTTAATAACTAAATTATGGTCACCGCAACTATAGAAGAATCATATTTTATCTTTCAGTGTACTCGTATGCACATTTTTGTTTTTAATTATTAGGAGTACCGAATAATACGTCTTATTTGCCATCATTATTCTTCTTTTAATTTCGATGGGTTCGCTTCCATCCTTTGCACCGCGCCTGTCGATACTGTCGTATGCCTGTTAGAAGTCCACAAATATTTGGTGCACATTAATGTTAAATTCCTAGCACTTTTCAAGCACCTGTCTAACTGAGAATATTTGGTCCGTGGTCGATCGCCCAGCTCTAAATCCGCCCTGGTATTCACCTATTACTTTGTCAGCAAAGGGCTTAATTCTCTTCTCTAGTATTTTCGTTCATTTATTACCTGACCTAAAATAGGTCGCTTAATTATTGGGTGTAAACGCATGATTCGCGCTAAATGTTTTTTTTTTGCGTTTTAATACACCAATGATTAACAATTTTTCAATGAATGTGTGGAATTTGCTCTGACTACTCCAGATATTTAGTAATACTCCCTGAATTTACAGATGAAATATTTTGATGGACCAAATACGACCCAGCCCAATTTTAGGCCTCTATCGGTGTAAACGGTTGACGATTGGACCTAATCTAGGTCACGATATAGGTCAGGCCGAGATCTGGTTCCTGGGTGTAACTAGCTCATTATATCTCCGGAAAATTGAAGCCTTTAGGATAGTATCAAAAAAGCAATTTGTTGGAAAACACCGACGTTTGGTGGTGGGGTCTTTTTAATATATCCGCAGAGCATTTTGCAAATTATATCTCCGGGATCATTCATACAAGAATCTTAATATTGTTTCATGCATAACATGGAAACACTAGGTCAGAAGTACAGCCTTCAAATATTCAATTAAAATAGCGTTAAAAGCTCTCTCTCTCTCTCTCTTTGTATATCTTCAAACACTCAAACCATCAAATGTACTCGAAAGATTTTACAGTGCTTCTACCATTGTGCAAAATTACAGACAGGTGCACACACTAGATCAGTCTTTGGAAAATGAGCCTTTACGTGTGAATTACATTGAACTGATCCCCAGCGACTGCATATGAGAGCGCATAGAACAGTAACGCGAATCCTTGCCAAGTCTAAGAATTATTGAAGTAATTATTTTTGATATGCCAAGTGCAAAAAGAAAAGGGTTTTTGATTTTAATTAAGAGATTTCTGTTTTTATAAATAAATTGTTTTTACTTGAAATTCCTGCAAACTAGCTTGTAGCAATATTTATAATTAGAGGAAATGCATTTAGTCTTTGGTCTTGTCTTTCGATATATGATAAAAACGGTGGTGATTTCCATCAGTTTTATTAATCTAGTTTGTAATTCAGAAAAAACTGAAATTAAATGTAAGCGAAATCTCTTTGATGATGTAAAAAGGTGGTACTGTTACACCTCGAAGAAAATTTTCTTAAGATTCGCTTAGCTCATGACAGAATTTAGTTTTAAAATGAGGTTACGTGAATAAAAGAATTTTTTAATCGTCTCATATTTCAATGATTTAAATAGTTGATTTCAGATACAAAGAAAAAACTCGTTCATTACTAAGAAAGGTTGTGGTTGCTACCTATAACCCGGTCCAGGTAATCAAATGCAGACACTCTTTGGTATCCGTTTAGCTAAATAAAATCACAACTCCAACGTTATAATCGTCCTCTACTCAATGCAAAGATCAAAATAAATTTTCTTAAACGCTCTGCCACAGAAGACTTTCGAGACGGAACCTTACAGACAACATCCTTTAACGGGTGTACAACATTAAAAAGAAATGTACACAACAGATGTTAAAGCTCACCTTTAGTCCCGTCCTCGAGACCATCCCAAAGGAGAAATTAAAAAAAAATCATACATTTATACACTTTTATGTAGCTATACAAACGTATATGCATAAACTATAAACCTGAGTTCAAACCCACAGGACTAGAAATATACAAACGAGGTCACTTTTGTCGCAATATTTAAATCCTTGCTTAGTGACATTTTAAAATTGTGTTTTACAGCTACCACATAAACGGACTTTCCTGGAATATTATATCCTTTTTTTTGCTCAAAAAACGCCATAAGATCCTTGCCGTAGCCTCCACATATATAGCGCCATAGCAAATCATGGATGCGCACCGCTTCCTAGCCAAACGAACGGAATGAAAATGCTCCTTGTCAGGACTATGAAAAAGGAAGATTTTATCATTACGGAACGAGTCTGAGGCTACAGAGTGCCGGGATGAGGTCAGCGCGAGAAGGATACCAACACGGATAAAAGCCATCCAGGGAGTTCATTCTCCGAATGGGAAATATGCCTACATTACGGTGGTACATAAAACCAGATAACATATAGGAAGTCTACCTTAAATCCTGCAGGCCCACAATTCTGCATACCCAGTGCCATACTGTCGGATGATGTGTGCTCTTCCGTATAGTAAAACAAAAAAGGAGTATTTATTTAATCCACTATAGTTGGAATGAGTGTCCTGCTTTTAGCGGTGGATATGAATATTAAAATATAATTAAAAGCTCACTATGCTTGACTATATCGTCCTCTGTCAGGATATTCGTTTCGCACTAAAGGAAAATATGAATGACGCGTGTATATTTGCTGAAAGGTCGACAGCCCAATTTTCCTAGTCAAGAGTTAGCTCGATGTATGTCCTGGCCAACAGGCGTAGCCATTTCCGGGAAGAGTGAAATAAAAGAATTTTCGATAGGTAAAAAAAATCCTGGCGAGTAATGTTTCCAGTTTGACGTGAATTGATGCACACACATTGATGCAAACGGAAGGATAATATAAGCTGTAATTCAAAAGTTGAAATTGTTTTTTTCCTACCTAAGATTTTGCATAGTTTACTTCATGTGTCACGAATTCACTGCCACTTTTGTCTTCAGGGATCATCTTTGGATATCTAATATCGAAATTTAGTTATTGTCAGAGTATTCTTCGACTAAAGGAAATTGAGTAGGTACAAACTACAAACCACAACGCCAATCCTTTTGGACTCATTTGAAAAACACATCATGTGGAATACCTTTGCAGATTTTGACGGAATTTTTTGAGATTTTTGTAATGTACTTTCAAATCATTGAGTTCGTTTCTGGGAATAATAGTAAACTTATTGGTCAACTTGGCTTAAGCTCAAAAAATTTAAAAACGAAATGGTTAAAGAAAATGAAACACTCGTTAAAGTAGCAGGAATTAGAAGAAAATATGCTACACTACAGGTTATATCTGTTAGGAAACAGGGTTAGTTCTAAATTATTGTTCAACGATTTATCAATCGAAATAAAAATGATAAATCAACTGGGATTGGCGTCATTATCTGAATAGCTACATCAGTTAATTCATATGTGGTTACTTACGAGTATATTCTGTTACAAGCCGAATCTACTCCGCCTACTCGTTTGGTAAATCTAGGGCTGTGCAGTAAGTGCAATACTGAAAACACTTTGAAAGCCGAAGTTACTATTACTTTTAATAGTAACATATATATTTACTAGTAACGGATATTTACTAATATATCCGGGTCCATTAACCTAACCTTAAAATACGTAAAACATTAAAATGTAGGAACTTTTCCCACAGATTTTGCATTATTCGATTTTTCCATAGGAATAATATTCAGGAGATATTTAAAATAAAATATTTTCCCTATACCCCATCCCCAGACCACAAATAATGAAATTCATCCCTTTGGAGCTGTTATCCGTGATGTTCGAACAGATATACAGCCATACAGCAAATTATAATTTACTTTATTATTTTTTGATAATAAAGTATTGTGATCGAACTGAAATTTCAAAAAAATTTGCTGCCCTGAAATATTGTATTTTCACGTTCTTATTATTAAAATAAAAATCAGCCAACAGTCTGTAACGACTCAAATTCCGGGGTAGACTCAACGGGTGCCAGTGTTCGTTACAAAAATATTTGTTGATTTGATTGACTTCACTTTATTCGATAATTAATATGTCTAATTCATTTAAATTCAATTCATTGCTCTCGTGCTATCCTCCTTGACGTCTCAGTGGATCACTAGTCTGATGCTCGCCTGCTCTCGTTTCGTCTTCGTCTATACTCGTCTTGGCTCCGTTCGTCCCGGTTCGATCTACTCGTATGCCTTCGTCTGGACTTTGCTTGTCTCGGCTCGTCTGCTCCGTCACGGTCTCGCTTTCGTCCCGGTTCGTCTTGGTTTCACTGCTCTCGTCTTGGCTCGTTTCGGCACCGCCGCTCTCGTCTTGGCTCGTTTCGGCACCGCCGCTCTTGTCTTGGCTTCGCTGCTCTCGTCTTGGCTCCACTCCACTGCCCTCGTCTTGGCTTCGCTGCTCTCGTCTTTGCTTCGCTGCTCTCGTCTTGGCTTCGCTGCTCTCGTTTTGGCTTCGCTGCTCTCGTCTTGGCTTCGCTGCTTTCATTTTGGCTTCGCTTCTCTCGTCTTGGCTCCGCTGCTCTCGCCTTGGCTTCGCTACTCTCATCTTGGCTTCGTCGTTTTCGTCACGGACTTGACCTAATAGGGCGAAACTATATCATTTTTCGGGTTAAAGTTCGGGAAGCTGTTAAAATATGCTTACGCTATTGCCACATACTACACATGAATAACGTAATTGGGTCGTACTCCGGGACGCGACCAAAGTCGAAGAATGACTTGAGTTGTTTCGAGATTACGAGGTTTTAAAGTAAATTTTTCCTTAGAATAGAAGTAAAAATATCTAAAATACAGATTTTTAGCCTAGTAAATAAATAAAAAGCCCGTTTAGATGACTTGAATTATAGTATTATTAACACTATAAGCCCATAGAGGTAAGAACCAATTACCAATTTACCCATTACATTGACTTGGAGGTTGAACTTCGAAAAATTGTTAAGTAGGTTTTTAGGCGATTACATAAGGAGCAACTTGATATCTCATCAGACAGTAGAGTTTTTGCAAAATTTGAAAAAAGGTAAGCAACCTCTTCCCACCCTCTTTGGGGTTGAATTTCGAAAAATGATGAATTGGTTTTTAGGCGATTACATTAAATCCACATAGAACTAATAACCAATTTCATATCTCATCACACCTAAGAGATATGACGAAAATTGTGAAAACGTAAACGAAATTGTAAACCCTCTGCTGAATATCCAAAAATTCGAAAATTAATTTTTGTGCAGATGTTAAAGCCAATTTGATATCTCCTGAAACCTAAGAGATATGGCAAAAATTGTGAAAACTTATGCAACTTCTTTACACCCACTTGGAGGTTGAATACCCAAAAATCTTGAAAAGAGTTTTTAGATAAATAGAAAGAATGTACGAGGAAGTAAAACCAATTATCATTCCTAAGAGATATGATGAAATTCGTGAGAACATGTATAACCATTTTATATGCTCTTAGGGGAGATATGGCCGAATTTGTGAAAATGTATATAACCCTTTTACACCCCTTAGGGGTCGAATATCAAAAAATTCTGGAAGCGCTTACAAGGCATGTATATGAAGAATCCGTAAAATAGAAATAATTCAATATTTCGGAAGACCTAGGAGATATGACGAAATTCGTGAAAATATATGCATCCCGTTTCCACTGATAATTTTTTTGTGCCCCTTTCGTACGCCAATAAACATTTGAATTTTTTTTTATCTCAATTACTTTTCTAGCAGATTTACTTATGCTTGCAAAGTTTCAACTTTCTACCATAAGCCGTTTTATATATCAGATAAGAAAAACACCCCCAACCCCCGTACCACACTATCGCTATAATCTGTCTAAATACCAACTTTCAGTTGGGTTCTAAAGATATAAAAATTTAAACTTTATCTTTTTCACCCTCCCCCCACTCTCACCCCCTACACCCACATTATAAAACAAAACGTCAAAATGCAGAATTTCAGAGTAGGAATTTTTTTTTTAAATTTCAGATCGATTACACTATTTTATTATTAAAAAATATTAAAGCAAAACTATAAATGGAAATGTGAACTGAAACCGTAATGGCTTTCTTTGGGAACATGCAACTATTCCTTGTCAAAACAGTGCACTTTCGGGCAAAAGATTTATTTCGGATTGAATAATTTTAAATTCTATCTCCTACAAATCCACTCTCGCTGTTGCAATTCTTTTTCTTTGATCGCGTCCAATAGCTTTCCACTTCTACTCGATCCTATTTCTCAGGATCTTAAAAATAAAAGTGTAGCTCTTGAGTAAATACGTTGTCTAATTAGCCTCATAAAACGTTCAAATGTGGAACAACTGACCAGAAATCATTCCTTCAATAGAATTAGCGACAAAACTCGCTTGAATTAATCCTTAATTAATAATTAGAAATGATGATTTCACATATTCGGAGAACTTTTAACGTACGGAGAAATACCGTATCGCATGGAATTATTGAACTCCATTCGATTCCGTATTCCTTTGTACTTTAGAACTACTCCAACTCTGTGAAACCATCATTTCTAATTACTTTTCGAGCATCCCTGAAGTACTATCCATTCTTCGTCCTTTAGCTTAATATAATGTGCCTCGGGTATCTTGTAAATCCCTAAAGCTATTTCAAGAGAAAGCGTCATGTGAAGTCTTGTAGAAAATCTTAGAATCGATATTCAACCATTCGGGCAACTACGAGTGCTAGCTTCATATGTACATTGTAGAGGACAAAACAAAACCTACCCCAAGGAAAAGAAGTCAAAGGTTACCGGCCTTCATAGCTTCAATGGCGAAAAATCTTAGAAACTCTAAAGGATACACGGAATCTACTTATATACGGGATATAGCTGTTTGCAATACTGATCTTGCGGACTGGCATTGGGATTAATGCAGTCAGGCAGAACGAACCATTCATATACATACACGACACTTTGGGAATTCGAAATCGTCATAATAATAATTTTCCATCGGATTTGACATGACAATGGACAAAAAGAGAATACGTTGTCGTTTCCTTACCCGAACCAAATCCATAGGGGTTGAAATTGGAGATATGATTCCATCGTACAATTTCACTCCTCACAAAATGCATTCAGACAGCTCAAGATTATTCGAGGAATCGAGGGCGGAAAGCTATCGGGTCGGATTTGCAATAGTGTCTGTCTTTGGGATGATAAAATCCCTAATAAAATTAATGTGTTCGACTTTTCCGTTCCGTTATGGTGTAATGTCGAATTAGAGACACTTTACCGATTATTGGATGTGTCAGGTTGATGAAGGTATAGACGAGTGTGTGCTCTCGTTCGTGTCTTCATACATCCGCGAATGAAGGACGAGAAGTACTCGTAGTAAAAACTACTCAAGTTTGAAATTCTATTATCGGATTTCTTACGGCGAATCTCTAGGTCGGTATATTCCAATAGATGGGATTACAAGCCAGACAAGTATTTAGATTTTACGACACACTAACAGATCAGGGGTACCATAGGTTTCGAGGTGATCTTTAAGGACACCAAAGGCGATATTGTTACAAGAACCCTATGAGAACCAATGCTAGTAGTTCCACATAAACATGTTACAAATAGAAATGAAATTGTCTTTTTTTTAATAATTTAGTTCTGATCGAAATGACGAGTATCATTCGAGTTAAACAAAGAATTTCGATAATTCATCGATATGTGGACAGCAAAGCCCAAAATACATTTCGAACCCCTTCTTTGGCCGATAAAATTCAAAGTTTCAACTAAAGGAGGAATAGCGCCAGAAAAATTTAAGTAAATCCTACTACGTTACATTTTAAATGAACTTCAACTCGTCTACCCACTAAATTTATTTTTTAACTTAATAACTCACTAACAGACGGACTTTCCTACTGGCCCTAAAACATGAAAAATAAAAAAGGCTAGGTCGCAAATTTTACTTAATTTTCAGATCGATCACATTACTTTATTATTAAAAATAATAAACATTTTTGGTTGTTTTTTGGCGTTTCTTGTGAGAACATCATATGAAATGTCTCGACTGGGATCGCTACCTTGGCTAATACCATTCAGGACATTACAGTTGAAAAAGCCTTCACTGAAAAGGCAATTTTGAAAACCATGTTTGGCTAGGTTTGACGGAGCTGTTTCATCAACAGGTTGTACTAAATTGTGTGAAGGTGTATCATGCAATTATCTGAAATACAGATGGTGGAATTGCTGATGGTTTCTCCATATGTGCGTGCGTTTTCATTACTGCGAATTACAACAAGCTTAAATTTGCCATAGTACTTTAAGCTCAAAAGCCAGTTTTTCGTGACAAAGGATCTTTTATGTTGTTGAAACGCTAGAATCGTTATCTTCTATTTAATGAAATTAACAAACCGCAGTCGCGATAGACAGGAACCAATGGTGGAATACTGAACTTCGATTTCAACTGTAGTAGTAGATGAATCTCTAATCATCTCTGCGCAAATTGTACAAAACTTAAGAACTTTTGAATGGTGGCTACTTGAATGAAAAGAAAAATTGCTTCAATTTTCAGTACTCAATAGTTTTATCTGGTATTTACATAGTAACTATCTGATATCGTTCACTGGTAGAATTTTGGTTAAATCATCTTCGCTTAAAAGAAAAAAATCTGTGCTAAGTTGTGGTCGATGAGGCGGCAATATTGTAAAATACAGGTAGATTTACTCTATATAAAGTACTGAAATAGGTGAATTTCGTCCGGAAGCGTATGTTTTAACCTTAGAGCCCTATCTAGTTAAATTTCTTGGGGGATTATTTCTTCGAATATACTACTGCTTTGGAACTAAATTGGTCAAGTCATCGATTCCAATTATTTTTATTTTCAAATATGAAAACACCGGTTGAGCATAATTAAATACGAATAATTATTTTAATATACCTGATTTTTTATTTCACTTAATTTGTTATTAAAGTCATTTTTATCACGAATGGTCGCGAATATATCCAGAACGTATTATCGAAGGGCATTGGTTTTTACATCAGCAATCAGTTCATATCCGTTTTGATTAACCCAAATAACTAGCACATAAAGCTCATATGCTTTTAAGTATTGAAAATTTTAAATAATCTCCTGTTCAGAATTCGAAGGTATGCAAATCGGAACTTCACTACGATATTTAACTCCATCGAAAAGATTAAATTCAATTAGTAAAAATGCCAGTTAACTAGCAATTTGCCTCCCCCTTCCATCGGAATTATTGTGAACTAGGTAATTAAAAATTATTTCCGAATTTTGCTTTTGATCGACTAATGACCATCCATTCAATACACGCACTAATTTCGTACCGATGCGAATAATTAATTAAATGTTTGCTTTGAAAGAGAAAATTATTGTTAATAATAATTTTCGGTTAATGCTATTCGATGGAATTTTCAATTTTAATAATAAAATATTTCGTATCGGCCGGTCTACCTTTGGTTTGTGAAATTGAAAATTTATGTTTGTTTGTGGTCGGGGAAATTGAACAGAATATTTTATAGATATGTTGCTGGATGGGAAATTCGGAATTTCTTTTCGGTTGGAATGGAATTGAATTTAATGTGATGTTTGATAGTACGATTTAATTACTTGTAGCTTTAACGGTCTCTGTACTTTATTGGCATATTAATTAGGTGTGGTATGTGGTTGATATTTATAAGTAAGAATACAAGAAACTCTAAAATCATATTCGTAGAATCACACTCGTTTCGGGGTTGAATATCAAATTCTGAAATCAACTCAATTCTGAAATTCACCTTTCACATTTTTATACTACGAGTAGTTGGGGGTCAATCGGGCGTACCTTCTGTATAAATTTCAAGATACTATGTTAAACAGCTCTTGAGATATGAGACGTGCTTTTCAAGAGAAATTCTCTTCCATTCAAAACTGTTACATTAATTATACATACCAAATTAAATCCATACCATTTATAATTGGCTAGCGATATATCGTAACCAATTTTTTCACCCCATCCTCGCACGCTACCACCTCCCGCCATAAATTAAAAAAAAAATACTTTTTAGAATCTCTCGATTCCATCTTGGCTGCCCAGTCCTGTACCTCTCCACCTAAGTGGATAATTGCAAATAGCTTCACAATTGTAGTTCTATATAAGTTTCAACTTTCTACCGTAAGCAGTTCTTGAGATATAAAAACTAAACCTTCTCGTTTAAACTCCCCTTGACCTCTTACATCACTCCCTCATCCTCCAAAATTATTACCACTTAAAGCGGCCACCCAATCTATCCACAAAAAATATGTAATTCAATTGCTAAAATGTTTAGGGATATTCGAGCCTTCAAACGCGTATGGCATCCGGCGTAAGGCAGTTAGACGGACTGAAAATTTATTTGCTGTTGTAAGTCCTAAAACAAGAAAATACTAAATATCAGGTTAACAATTTTTGTTTTATAGTCGATCACAATACTGTATTATGTATTAAAATAAAATACTTTATTATTAAAATAATAAAGTAAAACTTAAAGAAGAAAGTATAGAATGTTTCTTATGTTTTGCCTTCCTTAAGAACGGCTAAGATTAAAATACTGGTTATTCGTTAACGTTAAATCGTCAATTGAAAAAATTCAAGCCACCACAGTAACCACGTTATCAATAGCTCTGTTGGTTTGTTTTACAAATGCATATTAAACAAATGATTACATTGTTATGTCAATACAAACAAACCTTTTCATAAATTTTAAACCACTACTACGCAAAATCTCTGCTTTTATGCTTTCTTTATCTGCGTTCAAACATGTTCGGAATAATTAAAAACAATATCCTTTCTGGCTGTAAACAATAGTCAATCATGGCTAGAGGATATTTCGTTCTTCATGCCGGAGCTCCATATATTCCTACCCCTTTACATGTACCCCCAAATGCCAATAGCTGACGGTTATAACACACTGAAAATGTAAAAATGAAATTGTTGTGTTCGCTGGAAAACTACAAGCAAGGCTATTTGATGAAAATGAAAAATGTTGCAGAATGTATGCAATATTCGATGCAGTGCACGTATGCACCCGTATGACATGATGTTAAATACATTTTGTTCCACTTCGATGAGTTGTAGCTACAATATCGCGTTTTTCTGCTGCATTGTTTTTTTTTTGTATAGGTGACTTTATAGATACAGGTTCTTGTAAACAAATTAAAATTTTACAAATTTAAACAGAAATAATGTAATTCTTGTTACGTTCCATTCACTATAATAATTGAAAATAATGTTGTGTTGTATCAATCGAGAACCCTAAAACAGAAACACGGAAAAATATTGAAAATGTATCCGCCTGTATCCTTCATATTTGTTTGTTTAATCACATAAAAACGTATGATAAATGTTTAGTTTTGTAAATAGCTAAAAACATCCATTTACCTACCAACATAATAAATTTATTGAAATTAGTTATAAATATTTGAAATATTATTTCGTTGAAAAACCAAAATTTTACTAATTAAACATTTTTTTTATTTTAAAATTGTTTTCAATTATATTAAAACAAAATTGAAAATGAAAACATCAAATAGGGATCGGATGTACCAATTTACATTTGGTACGAAAACTATCCAACACATAGCGGCGAAGGTTACGAAGGACGTGTATCACGTGTATCACCGGACTCACCATTTGGTGCTGCCTCACTCAATTTGACCAACATCCAAGAAGCGGATCAAGGATGGTACGAATGTAAAGTGGTTTTCTTAAATCGTGATCCCAAACAACATAAGAATGGTACATGGTTCCATTTAGATGTACACGCACCGCCACGTTTTAGTGTTACACCCGAAGATATTATTTACGTAAATTTAGGTAAGTTAAATTTCTTTTGATGTATTTTTTTTTTACAAATTTTTAGTTTATAAAGATTTTAGACCGTAAAACTACAAAAAAATGAGCACGAAAAAATCACACTCACATCTGTAACTATTGCTTCTTGTAAGATGCTTCTTCTGTTTACGATGTTACTCCGTGCTGTGATGTTGTTTCATTGTACTTAATGTACTAATTTGCAGGGCGGAGTAGAAAAAGCGATAACGGCGCAATGTGCTAATAGAAGGTTGTAAAGAATATTGAAACAGCGGTTCGAAGGAGAGCTACTTGGTTTTGATGGACTACATAAGACATACATAAATCAATATGATTAAAACAATAACATAATAAAAAAAACAGTAAAATTTGTCAATAAATATCAACACAACCTCTTAAAGAAGTAAAATTAAATCGTTATTCTCCTATATGCTCAAACAAAATAAAATGTAAATCAATCTCCAAATAATTCAAAGTGAAGCCTGATAAAAGAACAGTAAGCAGCGGAAAAAAAATATTTTACATTTTTAGTGCTAGTCTTCCTGAATCTTTACAAAAACATCAATCTTTACGATTTTTCAACGAAATGACCCGATTCATAATTTAACCACAATGAATTGATGAAAAGAGTAACCCAAGCTCCCACATAAATTACGCCCGATTGTTTCCGATCAAAAAGCATCCCCCGCAATAATACCAGATTCGAAAAGAAGAGATTAAAGTACCTTGAATTTAAGTTATCGCTTTTTCGAATCAACTGAAATTTACATAAAATTGATCAGTAGTATAGTCCAACATAATCAGAGCAGAATTATGTAAATGAAAGCAAAAATCGACCAAAGGAATAAATTAACAATTTATTTATCGCCCCAACAGCTTTTTTTTCTTCATAAAATCAATATTTCCTTTTATTATAATGGGGTTGAAGCTCTTTTAATTTGATGCTATTGATTGTCCAAATCGATGATGCGATTATTCTGGCGCTTAAAAATCAGATTTGATTTATTAGACGCAATTTTATGAAGTTTTGTTTTAGATGCGTTGATTTATTTTTTTATTGGCCCCTGATTAACACGTACTATGTTAATAATGTCTTATTTTTCATTGTTAGTTCAGCGCAGTTACTATTATATCTGCAATTCGCATCCACTTACAATGATCGCAAGTAGTATTATATATGAAGAAAAAAAAATTATTGCAAATTCTTGAAGACGACATTCATGCACACTTTTGGTCTAACTCTCTTACTCCCTGAAAACCGGTAGTTGTTAGATTCAAATGCATACAGGTAATATGTACGCTTTCAAAATGGTAAAAAAAAACACCAGAAAGTCAAAATTGGTTTATAAGGAACAATTCAAATTGGATACTACAAGAGGGCAAGGATCCAACACATCGAATTCGTCTTTGAACGGCGTGGAACCAATCAAGAATTTTTAGTAGGTCCGTAGTATAATTCACGGTTAATCTTTCAGTTAAAACATATTCACCTCGAGACAAAATCCAAGATATTAATAATTGACCCATACTATAGAACATTTATGTTCTCAAAATATAGCAAAGAATCACCTCTTAAAAAGTAGCCTACTAAGTTCGGGACTCTCTGTATACTTACGAATGTAATGTTTCGAACAATTTAAAATCTTAATACAAATTAAAATATGTTGTACGAAAACAAATAAGGACTTTGTTAAAATTTTGACAATTTGCCAATTTTCAAAGTTTTAACCAACAACAGCTTGATGTCTACAGGAAAATACTTTAAGGAGAGTCACTGAGAGCGAATGACACCGTAAACTATTTATAAATATTTTAAAACCAAAAATTATTTATTTATTTTATTTTAAGTTTTAATTTTTCAAAAATTGCATTCTTATAAACTTTACGTTTCGGGCGTTACCAGACGATTACCTTCTTGCTTCTCTGACGTCTTGGTTTATTCATTTATTTCGAAAGTAAAAATTTTAACAGAATATAAAACTCCAATAACACACTCCGCCAAAATAAAATTTTAAGAAAAATTAATTAAAATAAATTAAAAATGACAATGAGATTAAAGCAGCTAAGTGATCAAATTAGAATAATATATAATAAATAATAAATATAAAATATGGACTTCAAATAAATTTTAAAAGAGCGCAAACTGTGACTATGGAAACTAAAACAATTTAAATGATAAGAGCGAGGTAATCGAAGAAACGGCGAATTAAAATAGGCATTTACAGATGCAAAGGGAATAATAAAAGTATCTTGTGATCTAGAACGGAGGTTAATATATCTGAATGTAAGTTCAACATAAAGATAAGAATTGAAAATAAATAAAACTTTGTATAGGAATAACATATCTAAATATGATCTTCTGTCCTTTAGAAAAGAAAGTCCAAGCTGTTAATCTCGTATCATGCGAAGCCTCTTCGAGATTGATTCTGCGAAAGGGTGATCGTGTGAAATGTCTCTGCACCGATACCAATGCTGCTATAAGATAAGAATGGTACGGGTTCCACACAACTAAGCAGTATTCCAGATGACACCTGACAAGACTATTGTACAGGTTAATGTAGAGGGCTAAGTTACGAAAAGGATAAGCAGCTCTTAATATAAATCCACATAAACTGTAAGCACGTCTACCGATTTCCGAAATATGAATATCAAATTTAAGACGGGTGTCAAATGTAACACCCAAATCCCTAATATGTAAGATTTCTGTGAGCAGGAAATCATCAATGTAATAGTTAAATTGAAGAGAAGAGGGTTTATTGGTGTAAATCATGTTATAACATTTAAGCTTATTAAGAGATAGCTTATTTTCCGTGTACCATGAGGATAGTTTATTAACGTCATTTTGTAGTATGAGACAATCAAACAAAGAATTGACCGGAGTAAATAACTTCAGATCATCGGCATACATTAGGTGATCTGAACGAAATTCTGAAAGAAGATCTTTCACGAATAAAATGAACAGCGAAGGACCCAAGGCAGAACCAAAGAATATCTACAACAAGACGGGACACTTAATACACATGCATTTTTTGTGTAAAAAAACCAAAAAATCATTGCATAAGCGGAACAAAGAAATCCGATTGAACAATTTCAATTCCGCATTCTTACGAAAGTTCACATGCGAAGAAAAGAGTACGCTAATATGCCAAAATGAATGATTACACATTCGCATCTGTGTGCATCGTTTTTCTCAAAGCACGTAACAGAACGCATTTTTTGCGGCTGTTCTATTCTCAAGTGTTTCAGCATACAAACTTATAGGAACAATATGAGAAATGAAATCACACAAGCTGAGCTGTGTCTGCACATGATTTGATGTAATTTTTTTTATAGGCGTTCTGTGAGGATGTCATTATATTGTTGTGTGCATGTATACAACCCCTTTACAGCATCGTGGGGGTCGAATTTCAAAAAATGCTGAAAACACTTGTTAGGTATTTATATGAAAAATCCGTAGAATAAAAATGGATTCAATAATTGGAAAGACCTAATAGATATGATGAAAATCGTGAAAATATATGCATTCCATTTTCCATTTGGTGAATGCGACTCGTTATCAGTTTTTGCCTCTTCTTTAATCATGCATCATGCTATTGCTATCTACTTCCCTCATCTCATTAAATAAAGAAACCAAGGTCAAATTTTTATTCGAAAGATACTGCGTAGTGTCCCGTCTTCTTATGGATAGTTTTTGGTAGAACCCTGCGGAACGCCAGATATCGCCAGATAAGGAGCCGATAAGCAACCTTGACAGACAAACATTTGCGTGCGATTATTAAGATAAGACGAAAACCAACCTAACGACTGGAGTTTACGAACAAGTGTATAATGGTCAACTTTATCAAAAGCTTTCGAAAAGTCAGTGTATACGGTGTGAACATTAAGTCGGTTTTCAAGGGCCTTAGATACATAATTTGTAAAAGAAACTAAATTCGTCTCCGTGGAGTGACATTTGAAAAATATGCTAATTGGAAACATACTTTTGCCACCTCGCTAAAATTTAACTGACTATGTTTCGTCCGGAACACTTTAGCTGTATTATATATTATGTGATAGCTCGAAGACAGATTTGTTAAAAATAATACCATGGATACACTGCTTGTATACAAATTACTTTATTCAAATCATGATATGCGATACAAGATGGCATGATACATAGCCCATACATGTTATACTTTGACATTTAGTGCATTCCGAAATTTTAGCAGTGAAGAAAAAAAGGCTTTTCGTGTCAAACGTCGCAGTATGATGTTCCGGCGAAAAGCACTTTCATTGCTAATAAAGAAATGTACAAAGTAGACCATCACATCACATCACACACAAAAATTAAAACAATTTTAGCTGACGGAAGAATATAAAAATCCGCAACTGTCATTCATTGAAATGAACAGATGGCGCTGATGGCAGTTAAAAGAAGACTATATCAGCTAAAATCATCGAATTTATATAAAAGGAAACAGGTTAGATATTATGTAGATATCAGCTCGTTGACGTACTATATGCATAATATTGGGTGATACACTGGTGATATTGACGATATTATGATTTGTATACGAGCTGTGTATCCAAGGTATAACCCTCAAATTGTTTAACTTAATGGCGTATTAGATATGAACATTATTCATCATGAGTACCAGGCGCGTAGCGTGAAACTTCGTTGGGATAGCGTAATAACACGATCATCAAATTCTTTGAATTTTATAACCATAAACACGTAATTTTCATTCAGAAATAAGATTTCGATTGCTAAATTTCGGGAAGTAATCAAAAAATTCCGCAAATTTTAGCGATCGTATCGTTGCGCTAGCCCTACGAAGATTCACGCTTCGCGCCTGATGAGTACACTAATCCGTATAAGTCCACTGTTACGGATCCATCCGTAACTATATTGTCGACCTGCAAAGAAATAAAACAAATCTTTATTGTTGAATTCAGAATTATATTGGAGTTTACTTACCTCCGAATTGCTTGTTTTTTTGTATGTCTCCCACTCTTCCTGAGGCGATGAACGCTCTTAGCTCAAGCACCTAAAAGTAAACCAATTAAGAAGTATTAGTTATTTTTCAGTAAACACGGAGAAGAGGCGGAAAAAAAACGAAGGAATCAGGTTTATTATGTCATATCAGGGTAAATTAGATTTAGGGCTAGTGTTAGTAGTCAAGTAACTAATCGTATCAAAAACAAGGGGATACTTACGAGAGACGTGACTTCGTCGACGCAACCAACATAAATATTGTTATTCCCACGGAACCGTATCCGTAACCGAACCGAAGCACACAACATCAAAAACAAGTATGCAGCCTAATCGTAATACTTACACTCACCGATGGTTACTCCTTCCTGCGTAGCCGCTGACTCCGTCAAACCTGAAACGAAGAAGCAAGGAATCACTTCAGTTATTGATAGATCGGTGGTAACCAAACAAATTAACACAGAGGAGCACGGTACGAACAAACAATTAACATGAACGACACCCAGAAGACATTTAACGAGAGCACAACACAGAAAACAATTAACACGGAAAACGCAGAACGATCACGGAAATATAGCACAACACCGCACTAATGTCACAACATTGAGAAACGTCACTCGACGACAATACCGACGAGCACTGCACGAACCGCGAGAGAGTGAAGTCGATAAGGCAGATCAGCAAGGTTTGGGTCCATGATAAAAGTCGGATGGTGAATATAAAGTGGACACCGAATCAACCGAAATAAAAGCTAATCAGTACGGGAAGTTATTAAAATTAAGCGAATGACCTGAAGAAAACGTTCATTGACCCAAACGGAGATTTTTACCGATGAAAAAGCTGACCCGAGGTTTCGCGGGAAGTGCCGGACCCAAAAACGCTCTCTTTTTGGATTTCACATCAGACCGAGCAGAATTAAGCGCAGAAGCCCAACAAAACAGTGGAGAAGGAATTAGAGAAGTGGGAGGAGGATCTTTGAGACGTACGATTTTTTCCTGATTTTCGACGGAGGAGTCTCGAGTTCGACGAGCGATTAAAGCCAAGGATAGTAGACAAAAGCAGACATCGTTGAAGCAGACATCGCGGGACGACGCACCAGCGGCGCCCTAAATATTAAGATAGTAAGTAAGTTAAAAGTATATCATATTGAGTTTAGAGACGTATAGGAGTTCGTTAGGAGTAGAGGAATGTCACATATTTTACCTAGGATTACGATAGTATAACCGTTACAGTAGATCTTTCTTTTGTTGAATTACAATACCTTTTTTTTAAATAGTGCGTATCCTTGTAAATGTTTGTGACGTTTTCCAGCCCCTTTTCCGTGCATAGGGTAGTTTAAAGTGAAAAATTTAAGAATGATTCCCGATCTAGTGGTTCGGACGGGTAAATCGTGTTAAGAGCGGGTTCCTTAAATTCAGGAACCACTGGCGCCCACGACCCTTCTCTGGGTTTGGCCGGCAAGGACCCGTTCGGCCCCTTTTGGTGCAAGGGGGTTTTAAATTGCGGTTTGAAGACCGTATCGCGTAATTTGAACCGTAATACCACTTAAAAGCTTAATCTATGTAGATCTAAATTCATGCGATGTATAGAATATTGTTGGAACATTTATCTTGCTCTGCGTGCGCAGTACCACAGACAATATACCCAGATGCATAATGGCCATAGTGAAAAGTATTTCAGGCGAAAAATCTGCATTCTTCTATATTGAACTTGACACAGCAAGGATTTACTATTGTAGTAGTAGAACACAAAGTGACATCGTCCTCTTTTCATCGTCAGCCGTCGACCAGACTACTACTCTTCTACTATTATACTATACAACTTAAATTTTGAACATGGATTTAAATTAATTTATTGTCTTATTCAATAAAAAAAATCTGCCTACAGTCTGGGTGCAACTTTATTATTTTTTGGGTAGAAGTTCGAAACGCGTTTAAGATTGATGCGGTGTAGGTTACTATGAGACTGAAAACCTAAAAAATGGGTAGAATGGGATCGCGCTAGAATACTTACGCCGCTGCCACATATAAAATATGAATTACATAATTGTGTCATATTCCGGGAGGCAGTCTAAGTAGTAGTATAATACTACGTAGTTATTACGTGATTAGGAGGTTTTTCGTGATTTGGTTTTGGGCCATTACATGAAATCGGAAATGCGTTTGTAGGCGATTATATAAATAGTCTGTGGAAGTGAAAACCAATCTAATATCTCATCAATCCTAAGAATATCTTGAATATCTAAAAATCCTGAAATCAACTTTTTGACGATTATATAGGAAGCCATAAGAAGATATTTAGGAATTTATGAAAATATATGCAACCCCCTTGAACCCACTTTGGGGTTGAATATCCAAAAATCCTGAAATGAGTTTTTAGATATATATAAAGAAAGCCCGTGGAAGTGAAAACCAATCCGATGTCTTATCACTCCTAAGAGATATGACGGAATTCGTGAAAACGTGTTCAACCCGTTTATACCCTTTTAGGGGTTGAAAAAGGAAAACATTTGAAAACAAGTCTTAGGTGATTATTAAACAAGTCCGTGGAAGTAAAAAGTTATTCGATATCTAATCAGACCTGAGGGATATGGCTGAGTTCGTGAAAATGTATACAACCCCTTTACAGCATCGTGGGGGTCGAATTTCAAAAAATGCTGAAAACACTTTTTAGGTATTTATATGAAAAATCCGTAGAATAAAAATGGATTCAATAATTGGAAAGACCTAATAGATATGATGAAAATCGTGAAAATATATGCATTCCATTTTCACTGGTGATTTTTTTTGCTCCCACTCTGTACGCCAATGGATATTTAAACTTTTTTTCAATCTAAATGGCTTTTCTAGTTGACTTACATATACATACCGAGTTTCAACTTTCTAGCATAAGCCGTTCTATAGTTAGGAAAAACACCCCCCACCCCCGTACCATACTACCCCTATAAAATGTTATATTTTTTCAACATGCTACTACTATAGTTCTATCCAAATACCAAGTTTCAGCTTTATATCTTTATAGGTTCTCGAGATATAAAAATCGAAACTTTTTGCTTTTCACCCTCCCCCACCCGCACCCTCTACCCGCTAACCAACAACATTTTTTTCCCTGATAGGGGTTTATTTGGCCTATTTTCAGTAAAGCTTCTAAGCATCTATCTTACACTGTTTTTGAGATATGAGACGTGATTTTTTAGAAAATTTTTTATCCCCTCAACTTCCATACTCCACCGCCCCCTTAAAAAATTTTACTTTCAGCAAACTTTATTTGTCAACCTCAATACAGAATCCAAATTTTATTTTTCTAGTGTAATTGGCTTGTGAGATATAGTAATCTAAAGTTTTTCACCCCCCACCTCCTCCGTACGCCACTTCCCCCACTCAAAAATTTGTTTCCGATCTATTCTCCTAGTATGCCCGCAGATGTTCATCAAGTTTTAATTTCGGGACATTAACCAATTAGGAGATATAGATTTTAGAATGTCTCGATCTCGGCTGTTTTGCGTTTCAGACGCATTATTATTCCCCCCACTCCCACACCCCTTTACCCATATCCTCCCTTTTTTTGGAAATGGGTCCACTATCGATGCGCTATATAAATTCCAAGTTTCAGCTTCCTAGCCTAAGCGGTTACTGAGATCTAGAAACAAAAATTTTCCGTCCAAAACGCTTCCCCCACCTCTCCCCTCACACCCCCACCCCTCAAAAGGTGGGCACTTGAAGGGGTTTGCTCAGTCTACCAACAAAAAAAAATTCAACTTAATAGCTCAAAGAGTTTGAGAGCTATAAGCTTTCAAACGTTTTGCGTACGGCGGACGGCGCACAGACGGACTGAAATTTTTTTTGCTTTTTTGGTGTCTATTAGTCATGAAACGTGGAAAAAAAATTTTTCAGGGTAGCAAATTTTTTTTTTTTAAAAATCAATAACAATACTTTATTATTAAAATAATAAAGTAATATATCTACTACACTATCAAATTGTATCCAATGTACGAACCATGCGAAAAATAAACAATATCACAGCCATGATAATTTTTGTAAAATGCATACAACACTTCTGTTTTTTGTCAACAAACGTAAATGAAGTTAGCATTTCTTGCCTAATGTGAATTTTTTTTAAACTCCCTTCCAAATTTTATTGAATACGTGAAACCCTTATTACAGTTTCAAACCAAGCCTCACTAGCTGGCAAACGTTTGCCAGTCTAAAATAGCTGATTTCTAGTGTGAAATTCATCATCTGGGTGTTATATTTTCTATGGTTATATATATACTTGTGTGTCCTTGCCAGATATACTTCGTCCAATTTATTTTAAAATAAATGAAATAACTTGAAAGGAAAAAATTCACTATGGCTCTGTAAGTTCAGTGTCTACATTTTACCGATTCAAGAAGTAATCCAAATACACATAAACATGCAAAAGTTACATCCCATCTGGACAGTAAATGGTGCTGCCCAGTCCTTTTTTTTTAAAAAAAAAAAGGAAAAAATTAAATTCCTCCTAAAATAGTTTCATTTAAATTTAAGCACGTTCTGTACACAATCTAACGACCCGTTACAACCACAGTACAATTTCCTACAATTTCTCTGGTCGACTATTCCTCAAGTAGAGCATAGCATGGAGCGATTTAATAGAAATCGTACGACTAGAAAATCTCCTGCAAAGAAACCGCAGGATATCATTCGAAGGACCTTTAACAGACAATTTCCCATGCTATAAAAGACAAGAATAATAATTACTATCGCTTTCCATTTGTGTATTATTATTTTAAATGAATTTCACGCCGAGATAAAAGCAATAACGAGTAAAATTATATCAGCCAGGGCAGAACAGCATGCGATTTTTTTTTTGTTGTCTTCTCTCAACCCCAAACGGACTTAAAGTCGTCTTTGAAGAAAACTTACAATGATTTTTTCCACGAATAAAACTCAACCCATTTCGTACATAATCCTAAAGTAAAAATTTCTTATTAAATCTTCTCTTAATTTCCAGGTGATTCAATTATTCTAAATTGCCAAGCTGATGGCACACCAACCCCCGAAATTTTATGGTATAAAGATGCTAATCCAGTTGATCCATCGTCTACTGTTGGTATCTTTAATGACGGTACCGAATTACGGATATCAACAATCCGTCACGAGGATATCGGAGAATATACGTGTGTCGCGCGCAATGGTGAGGGACAAGTCTCCCATACGGCCCGTGTTATAATAGCGGGCGGCGCTGTAATCATGGTAAAAAAAATAATAAGGCAAAATTCAATGTGAACAAAAAAACAAAAAAAAATACAACAAACAAAATTTAAATTTTATATTTTTCAAAATTTTAATCGATTTTTGATTGATTGTATCTTTATGATTTTTCTAAAAACGCAATGCAACGATATGATGGCTTGACTACCGAGTGAATTGAGCGATTCGATAAATTTGAAAAAAAAAATTTAACTTTTCTACTAAATGCGGTAGAAACAGTCAAATTTATGATTCGTTCGATTACTTGAAATGCTTTTAGTTTTCTCTCAGTTTCCTTACAAATTTATTTATCTTAAATTTTTTCCATTTTCGATTACCCAATTGGATGTTAAATTTTTTTTTCTATGATTTCGATTTATTAATTTTTGTTTAAGTTACGGATACCTTGTTTTTATTCGAGTTTTGATAGAATTGGCAAAACATTTTTTCGGTAGTTCTTGTGTTGTTGTCGCCCCCTATTGAATGATTCGTGTTTCCCAAAATAGTTTTTAATTAATTATAAATAAATAAATTTTGTGGAAATATGAAGATTTATAAACGCGGTAATATATTTTAAAATTTGCGAAAATGATTTGAATCCAATAAAAATTCTTCGTATTTCCAAAGAGTCTGCCTAATGCAATATTCAAAATAATTCTAATCAAGTCGAAAAATACAAAATAAATAATTCTAAATGTTTTTAGGGTTTGCTGTGAATTCGAATATTGAGAGATCCATTTTATTTATCAAATAAGTTTTAATTTATTATTATTTTACTTTATTATTTTTTTAAAATAAGTATTGTGTTCGACCTGAAATTTAAAAAAAAGTCTACCCTGAAATTTTGAATTTTAAAAAACTTTGGATTACAATATCTTCCGAACCAATTGTACCAGGAAGATAAAATTCAGTTTCTGTATATACGATTATAAGTGGAGTCTACTGACTGCAAATTTGTTGAGGCGGAAGGTGGAACGGAAGTGGATTGGTACCTATTTTGACCGACCACTTTTTAACGTCAATGCAAATTTGATTCGTTTTTGTTCAAATTACTTGTAATTACGAAACAAGTTTCAATTTTCTAGAATTATCCGTTCCTGAGATAGAAAAAAATCATCCACTTCCGTACTGTGTGTACCACCCTTACCATCACCCGCTCTACCCTTATTCCTAATTTTCTTTCTGGTCCAACTTATTGTTCCAATTCCAAAATTCGATCACTAATAGTTCTGGAGATGGTAAGAACATTCATTACTGATGCCAATTGAATTTAGAATTTGGGCAATTTTAATATTTAAAAATAACTAGCAAATTTAAAAAAAAAGAAATTTTAAACATAACTTTGTAGGCCTCTGTAATCGATGTGCTCTATTTTAGATAGATAAAGGATGCTTCAAAAAATATTTGAATTAGTATTCGAATTTTTAGAGAATACAAAATTTTTATTAAGGGGTTAGGCCACTCTAGAGGCTGAAAAAATAGGCCTTTTTGGGGATTTTTTCAGAAAAACTACAAAATAAATCGAGATTACAAAAATGGATGTTTATAATACATATTATTGACTATGTACAGTAATTTTTTTGAAGCAATTAAATTCAAAATGGCGGCTGTGCAGCGTTTTTGCGATGACGTCTCCGTTTTTCCAGGGCCCACGGCCGGACACACAGCGCCTGTAATTTTTGAATTATGATAAACCAAATTTTTTCGATTATATATAACAACAGATACAAGAGTACGTAGTATTCGATATATTGATTTTTGGCCAAATGGATCACTTCTAAAGTGAAAAGTGTCAGAAAATTGTTAATAACAAATGAATTATGCGAGATAAAAAAAAAATCCTACTCTGATGGACAATATAGTTTTAAAGATATATTCAAAATTTCGAGTAAATCGGTTGAAAATTGTCTAAGTTATGTTTCCGGCCAGCTTGAAAAATGTAGTTTTGAGATAAACGCGTTTGAAGTTTTGAGTAGTAGAATATCATGAATAATTTTGCAGGCGGCCTTGTACTAAAATTCGAAAACCGAGTGTTTAGAGACCTTTTTCGGCCATAATCTCTTGGGACATCATTTTTGAAGTCCTAAGGGACAATTTAAAATAAAAAAATTAAAAATCCTCTAGAGAGGCCTAACCCCTTAAATAAGAGCACGTAAAAGTTGAATGTGTATAACAATAAAATAGTGGTCTTAGTTTTTTATGCACGACATTACGTCCATAAACTCAATAACTTTGAGTTGCTAATTTTACCTGAATACGATATACGCCTCTTTATAACTTTTGTAATAATTTTAAAGAAAAAAAACATAGTCACGGAAATTTTTTGAACAATAATCAAATGACCCAACGTGCAAACAAAAATTCTATTGTCCGATTTTTTTCAATCCGCACTCGAATCCGTACTCGTAATTAACAATAAATTATACACTTCTACGTATCTATCTAACGATTTATTGCTATTGTGCAAACATACACATTTATTACATTCTACGAGTATGGTACTTGTCTAATTTCGAGTATCATCCCATCAATTAAATGGCTAAGTACTCACACGCACAACAAATTAAATCCATGAAATCCGAAATGAATGTCACGTGTAGGCTTCTTTTTTTTTGGTCCCCGGACTCATTTGTGGCGGATGTCCTTCGCAATCTAACCGAGTTAATTTTAACCCAACCAACCCTCTAGTTCATAGATAACAAGTTGACTTTTATATAGTGTGGCTAGGCGAGGGGGTGAGTATAAATGGGGCCCGAGCTGGGCGCCGAATCTCTCAATATTCGAATTACGTACCATGACCGAATCAATAAGCAATTGTAATTAGGCAGACCTCCGAAATTTCGCAAGAGAGAACTTTTAGCGTCAAGTAAATAGCATAAACCAACCCCAAACCGTATAAAGTACAAATTTACTGACCATAACTTTTCTTTTTTTCTTTCTCTTTTGTTACGCCGTCTATCCCTTTCGTTGATCCCATCCCTTATCCTTATTTGTTCGAAATCACCATTTCTATGTCGGGTTGATTGGAACGAAAATGAAATCTATTTTTTTCGTTTGGACACCGTGCATGATTTTTTTTTTTTTGCGAATGTGTCCAATCAATTTGATATGGGGGTAGGTGCCGCCCACCAATCAAACCAAACTAGAAGGCGAGAAGGTGATATTTTCCTGTGAGGCGAAAGCCATGCCGGGAAATGTCACCGTACGATGGTTTCGAGAGGGATCGCCGGTACGTGAGGTCGCATCCTTGGAGACAAGAATTACGATACGAAAGGACGGGTCACTCATCATAAATCCGGTTAGTGCTGATGATTCGGGACAATATCTTTGCGAGGTATCGAATGGTATTGGTGATCCGCAAAGTGCTTCGGCTTACTTGAATGTTGAATGTGAGTATGGATCCGTTTAGTTCGAAGATGTAGTTCAAACCGAGTATTGGGTCCATCTCATGAGGAACTTAGAGCCTTTGAGGTATTTTCGATATCGGTTGAGACTACATCTGAATCAGTGCCGAAATCACTTGTTCTCAACTCCTTGTTTCACAGATCCTGCCAAAGTGACCTTCACACCAACTGTACAATATCTACCTTTTCGTCTCGCCGGAGTCGTTCAATGCTACATTAAGGCTAATCCTCCACTACAGTACGTAACATGGACCAAAGATAAACGCTTGCTCGAACCATATCAAACCGAGGACATTGTTATTATGAACAACGGTTCGTTGCTATTCACCCGTGTCAATCAGAGCCATCAAGGACGCTATACCTGTACGCCGTACAATGCTCAAGGAACCCAAGGCTCATCCGGACCAATGGAGATTTTAGTACGAAAGCCGCCAACGTTCACTATCGAACCGGAAACGCTGTATCAGCGTAAAGTTGGCGAATCCGTCGAAATGCATTGTGACGCTCTCGAAGCCGAGGGTACGCAAAAGATCAATATCCAGTGGCAGCGTCGCGACGGCACTGCACTGCAACGAAATCGCGTCAAGGTGAACGGCGGTAACATAACGATCGATAATCTAAGACGTTCGGATTTTGGTTACTATCAGTGTGTTGCGTCGAATGAGGTTGCGACAATAATTTCGGCTACGCAGCTCGTCATCGAGGGTACACAACCGCACGCACCGTACAATATATCAGCGACTGCAACCGAATTTGCAGTCACGCTGCAATGGATGCCGGGCTACAGTGGCGGACCCGATTACAAACAGGACTACACGATATGGTACCGGGAAGCCGGCATATCCGACTGGTCAACGATACCGGTAACGCCATCGGGTAGCACTCAGGTGACCATCAATCGTCTTTCACCGGGCACTACTTACGAATTCCAAGTGGTTGGAAAGAATGCACTCGGTGACGGTATGATGAGTAAACTAATGACTATCCGGACGTTAGGTAAGTTTGAAATTTCTCATCTAGTTAATCTTTCAGTAGAACTCTGTACTTCTGTTCTAACTATTGTAACGTTAAAGTCAATATAATCAAAGCGAAAATTCATATTATCGTTAAAGATGCTGCTGCGCCTCCCCGTACTGTTAAGTCGCCGACTCAAGCCCCTAATGATTTTAAATTTTCATTAATGCCTGACGAAGCGGGTAAGATTTTTGTTCCAAGTGGACTTAAGCGTTTTTACCTGAACACCTGAACATTACCAAACATTACCTCGAAAACACCGTTTAACATTTTTTTATTATCATCCACTCTGTTTTGTTTTCCTTTCCAAAAGACGTAAGCAAAAAATTCACAAATGAAATGCTTTTTAAAAATGTTAAATTTCAATTCTTGCTATAATTGTTAGTTTCTCGATATTTAATGCTTGTAATTTTTACTTCTTATTTATTATGATTTGAACAAAAAAATTCAAAATAGACTCAAATTTCTTTCCTATAACTTACAAATCTAATATTCGATATTTTTTTTAAAACGTTATGTTTTATTCGTTTATTATAAAGTGGTGATCAATTTATAAATAATATGGTCTTTCACTTAAGAATAAATTGATTTGATGACCTCTGGGGATAAGAACAAACCCACACCCACTGCTTTTGATCGTTCAGAAATTCACCGATACAAAACATTTGAATAAAAAATTTATTACTACAGTTTCATGTTTCAAAAAATGATCTTTTCGTCTTTTATAAGTAGAATCTACAATTTTATTAAAAGATGAAGAGTTGTTCTTTTAGATCTTAATACTTAAGCTATTTAAAACAAATGTTTTTATACAGGATGTATTGTTACAAAGCTAGGAGTAGAATTTATGTTGTAGGATTGCTTTTATTTAATTTTGTTGGTTTTTCAGTTTGTGTCCTCGTTCTCTTCTAATTTCTTTTCCTTTATATAACTTTTCACAGTTCGAGCCTCAAAACACTTCAAAAGAAACTTAGATCTAGCGCAATTAGTGTTAGAGTTAAAATGCTTCGATAATTGGTGGGTGCAACCTGCGATTACAGATATATCCTAGTGAACAACCAAATTGGTTTAAATATAAGGTGAACTTTAGTGCATATACCCTAAGCATAAACTACTGGGTATAGCAAATTTAACCTTGTTATAATTCGCAATAATGAATTTCGGTTCAGTATCGTACATATGGAGAAATCCTCAGATATACCAGGGTGTTTCGGATAATTGCATGATGCACCCTCCATCATCGTCGCGATTTCAAGGAAAAAAACATAATTCGACTAATTAATAAAATAATAAATCGATTTATTATACAGGGTGCGCCATAAGTTCCTCCGGTATGAGAATGTTAAATAACTTTTGAAAGAAACAATAGATTGCAAAGAATGGTGTTTTTTTATTTAGTTCAATCCTTCACAATTTATGTGGACTACTTTTCAAAAACAACATCGATTAAATCACCACCTTTATTGACCACCGCAAACTTTTTCGCGCATTTTCGTACACACAAAATGTGCCAACATCCATCGATATCGTTTACCATCGACTGTTTTGCCTTTCTTGAAGAAAAATTGCCCAATGATGGTTTTTGCGCACACGCCGGCCCAAACAGTCACTTTTTGGTCATGTAATGGTGTTTCATGAATCTCGTGAGGATTTTCTGTCCCCCAAATGCGGCAATTTTGTTTATTAACACCGCCAGAGAGGGTGAAATGCGCCTCGTCGGTCATTAAAACTTGCATCCAAAAGTCCGGTATGGTTTCCAATATTCGGCCGACTATTTCGGCGCGTTCTTTCGATGTGAAGCGGTCCATGATTAAAATACTGTATTATTGAAATAATAAAGTAATTGTACTGGTTTGAAGTTTCCAAAACGTGTTTAAGAAAGCAAATCGGTTGACAATTGGCGAAGTTATTCAATGTTTACATACCGGAGGAATAGATGGCGCACCCTGTATAATCGCAGTCAATTATTATTGCACTTGGCAAATCTTCGTGCTTTCATTTACTACACGATTGTTATAAATGTAGAACACTACGACGATTTCCAGTAAACCTAATTGTCATCTCGCTTAAGCAGTCTTAGAAAAGCTGAACTGAATTGTATTAAAGTTCTATCATGTGTGTGCTCCAGTAAATTCGTGCACATACGGTGGTATGCGTGACACTTGTAGGAAGTGTGTAGAACATGCGAGAAGTGTATAGAAAATTCAATCCTATCGAATTGGTTCTTTAAAAAATTTGAAAAATAGAAAAATCTTATTCATGTCTCTTTATAGAAAAACTGCACGATCAATCAGAACACCATTTCTATGAAATTTTGTTTAAATTCATAATTTAAATCCTTATTTTTAATCGACATCTCGTCATATAGATAGCCTACTAAAATACGTCGTTTCCGTTATAATCACTTATTAATATATTTAATAAAGACTTCCATTTCCCGATATTATGGGCACATATAAACTAGCCAATATTTTTTAATACACTATAATTTTGCATGTTTATCTTCTATGATATTCGCTAACTTACAAATATAATATTTGCATTTCAAAATATGCAAATTGCCAACTGTTTGTTTTACTTCTTTTCCTAATAAATTCAAAAAGAGACGTTTTTTTGTAGGAATAAGTGAACAAATTGAACATAATTAAATTATTACCAAAATAACATAAAAGGTTCTCCGAAGCGAAAAAAATAACGCCCTTTTATAAAAAGGCTGTTTTATTTGTTAAGTATAATCCTAAATCGAAACTGCGTACGTAGCAACCAACCTACTTGACATTTACGTAGCCTAATTGCCTTTATCCGCACTTGATTTCAGCACACTTTCTTCCAGCACATCTTTACATTTCAGTTGTATAAAGATCCAATATTTATTTTCGCTTGATTTTCAGTTTATTTTAAGCACAGCAACACCAAAAAAAAACTCGTACCTTTATTTGCAGATATAGTAAATTTCAATAATATCTGGTTACCTGGTAATTCGACTGGTTACTCGTTATTTCCACCAGTACTCCGGCCTTCAGGTACCTACCAATCAAAAGAGGGAGTACTTAAGCATGACAACGCACCATTTTTTTTTTCGAAAAGTGCTAAGGGTGGTGTTACATTGATTTTATTCATTTAGCATGCCAACCGTATTTTTTATGTTCGCTTTTATCCCTTTGAATGCCTGTTTCCTTGGAGAAGGGGAAAATAGTCCTGTATCATTTTTTTTACATACGACAAAAATGGTAGGGCTCAATGCTAGATGGGGCTCAGCCTTGATGAAGGGTGTGGGTGTCGCAAAAGTATGAGTACCTGAAGCTTTTAAGGGTTTACGGGGCTTGTTAATCCCCACCAGCTACACTTTATTTTATTATTATTCCTACACCTGATTTTTCCTCATTTTTTTCGCCAGTTTGACCATTCGGGTTTGAGTACGTGTGGGTTAGGCGCTGTGGGGTGTGCAAGGTCACTATGATTGCTTGTAATTAAATTTGGTTTGTTTGTTTGTTTGTTTGAGCGCCTGTGGTTTTGCCTCGCAACTCGCTCTCCTTGAATTTAGTGTGGTTTTTATTTGTATACTTTCTGGTGCCACATCCCTTTTTTTGGAGGATTAATGGATACGAGATTTACAATTTTTGCAAGTAATTAATTGCGTGTGTACATTGCGGTGAGTGGCAAAAGTTTAGCTTTTTAATTTGCATGATTTATTAGCGTAATGCTCGCCTTGTGTAGTTATGTCTCCTCATTCTGAAAGAGTACCAGCGAGTCAAATTAATTGCGTCCTGTGGAATGGAGGTGCTCGAATTCGGTCACAATTCCCCTGCTGCCCTTTAAAATGCCAAATGGACTTTAGGGAATGGGTGAAAGGGTGGCCTGAATATTAAAAAAAAATGGAGGGATATAGATGAATTTATTGAAGAAAATCGTTATCAAATTGAAGTATGCAAACTTCGAAAGTAGACATAATTCATTAGTCCCGAAAAAAAACTGAAAACCCATAATACATTCAAATAATACTCTACTTCTAGTTCGGTTTTAAAAGTAAATCAACTGCTGCTGGCTCTACTCACAACCAATTTAGACATTGTTCACTTTAGAAGGAAGTCCCTGCTTGATGTCCAAGGGCAGTATGGCTCAAGTATTATTTGTAGAACATGCAATAGTCATGATGCATATTTCTGTTATAATTTTATTGCAATCAGAATGTGGTGCACATATTTTCACAAATTTCGTCATATCTCTTAGGCCTTCTGAAAAATTGGATATATTTTACTTCGATGGGTACTTCAGTTAAATGGAAAGAAATTTATTTTAGAATTTTATAAAATTCAGTCCCTAAGGGCGAGGAAAGGGGTTGTATACATACGCCATATTAGCTGTCGAATAAGTTTTAATTTTCATAGGCTTTTTATGTAATCGCATAGAAACCAATTTCAAGATTTTTTGCTTTCCAAACCCTAAGAGGAAGCGTATTAGGTTTGTATACCTTTTTACGAATTCCGTCATTTCTTTTGAGTGTGACCAAATATCGAATTGGTTTTTCCTCTCACGAACTTTTTATATAATCGCCTAGAAACCAATTTCGTAATTTTTTTCATATTCAACTCCCAAGATCGTAAAACATTTGTTTTCATGAATTCCAACAAACCTTTAAGCTCTGATGTGATACCGAATTGGTTTTCAATTCTTCAACCTTTCTATATAATAGCCTAAAAATCGATTTCGGTATTTTTAAGTTTTCAACCCCCGAAGTGGGGTGGGGTTAAGGGAGTCCCACATATTTTCTCAAATTTCACCATATCTCTTAAATTTGATAAAATATCAAATTGGTTTTTATTTCTACGGGCTTCTCGTGTAATCGCTCTAAACTCGATTTTACGATTTTTCTAAATTCAACCCACGAGGAGATGTAAAGAGTTACGATGCGATTAAAATGCATATTAGTTAGTGTATCCTGTTAAATTGTTATAGTTGTCAATTTTCTGATTTTGTAGAGCGCTTAATGACACATGTTTCGGATTTTTTGCAACAAAAGACGGCGAGTGGTTACTAAATATCGTAAATTAATAAAAAAAAAAGATATTAAAGCAATGCGTTCTGATATTTGTGCGGTTGTGGCAAGCAATTCAACACGCTTACTATAATTGCTATCGCGATATGCACTCCACTTTAAAGAGGCATACAAGGGTTGTGTACTTTTTAACGAATTCCGTCAGATTTCTTAGGCTTTTTTTCATTTTCTATACAATCACCAACAGACTGATTTCATGATTTTTTGATATTCAACCTCCCAGTGGGTTAAAG
Organism: Beris morrisii; assembly: GCA_951812415.1. Lineage (NCBI taxonomy): Eukaryota > Metazoa > Arthropoda > Insecta > Diptera > Stratiomyidae > Beris > Beris morrisii. The sequence goes on from OX638311.1 coordinate 28,130,510, forward strand.
ATGAGGGATACATTCTCACGATTTCGAACATACCTCTTAGATCCCCTTGACCCTTCTATATAATCGCATATAAACCAATTTCAGCTTTTTCGGATATTCCACCCCAAAGGGGTGGAAGGGAGTTGAATATGTTCTTACAAATTTTGCCATATCTCTTCGGTATGATAAAATATTAAACTTTTTTTTTATTGCGACTTTTCAGGTAATCGCCTTAAAATCGATTTCACGATTGCGAAATTCAACTCTCACGGAAGTGTAAAAGGGTTGCATTCGTTTCACAAATTTTTAAAGGAGCCACTGAGGCATGTTGAAAATAGTATCTTAAAACTTTGACAAAGTTATATTTCAAAAAACCTTATTGGCTCAAGACAACCGATGTTACATTTCAACTTTCACCACGTCATTTGTTAAGAGTTACAATAGTTCTTCTGTTGCATCCCCACTTTAACCTCTTCCCGAACTTTGAATCGATAAATCATAAAATTACACCTGTTAGCAGATTGTTTATCAATCAATTTATCAGTCAATTCTATAGCTCCCACTATTCGTGTTTCATGGACGAAGAACAAACAAACTTGTGCGCAACTTTAAAATCATAATCGTGCGATCATCGACAAAACAGAACTTCTTAAATTTCTTTGATTTAACAGAAACAATGTTTGATCAGTTCACCAAAATTAGATCATTTCAACTACTTGATATCATCTTGAAATTTATAATCCACCACTCGAAGCCGCCAACCACCATCACCACCAGTTTTAAACCTACTACAACTCTTCGGTTCTATCCAAAAAACAAAAGACTTGGACGACCGATAGGCGAGTAACTCGGCAAAGTTAATAGAATCATTTCGCGGATCGCCCACAATTTCCAATCGATTAGTAATTTCTTTCGAATTAAGGCAAAAGATACTCGTTATAATCGTAAACAAGATAATTATCGCCGGATGCCCGATGATTGGTCATTCGAGAACATTACAAACACTTAAAAAATTGTTTTCATCGTGTTTCAGTTTTACACCGCACTCATTTTGGTACCGAATTCGGATAAACGTACTCTTGGATGGTTCGGTCATCGAGTTGGCTATTATCTAATTTGGAAAAGAATCGCTTCTTAGTGCTAAGTGTGCCGGAAAGGTGAAATGGTTCAGTGTTGCGGTTCTTAAATATCTCGGTGATAACTTGAAGATGTCTGGTAGATCTGTTCGCTATTTTGACATGCGATAAAGTCGTAATATTTTGATCTTCTCGGCAATAATTCAGCCCACACTTCCTTGTGCTGCGCATCGGTTTCGTTTCGTATCTTCTTCGATTGCCTTCTACCTTCTCTTTCAATCGGCTCTTTTATCATAGAGCCAATCAATAGGCCAATCACCTTCCTTTGGGCCAGAGGTAAGCTATCTATAAGATAGCCGGTTCGGTGGCTGGGTTGTTCTGCATTCGACTCATTCGCCGCCGCGCATCATCTTACCATCGTCTTTGATTTTTGGTTTACGTCTTCAATCTTCTAATTGTGCCTGAGTTTGAATACGCTGTAGGATGGTAAGTAGCATCGATTTAATCGATTGTAGCTTGGTATTTTTCTTGTTACGATTGTTTTTTTGCTGACTTTTTTTTATTTGTTTTCAACCACATAACTCATTTCAAGACAGTACTTTTTCCTTACTAACAGAAACACACTTCTTCCGACACTATACACATACGAAATCTTTCTATTGCATTCCTAGATAAGATACTAAAAATTTGCCTGTTTTTTTCTTCTTTCTTCGTTCTCTTCACCTAGGTCCAAAACCAGGTCCGCCACGTAACCTGACTGTAACCGAGATACCAAACGGGTTCCTTATTACCTGGCAGTCGCCGCTCGAACGTGCACACCTAGTTCAATTCTACACGATTAAGTATCGTACGGATGCGCAATGGAAGACGCTGAATCGGGGACAAATACGGCCCGAAGAGACGTCCTATCTGGTTAAGAATTTAGTCGGCGGCCGAACCTATTATTTTCGCGTATTAGCTAATTCCGCGAAGAGCTATGAGTCGAGCGACGAAGTTAAGTTTCCGGTGCCGGCTCGTGTCAAGCACAAAGCCATAACGGCCGGTGTTGTTGGCGGAATTTTATTTTTTATTGTTGCAATAATTTTATCGATTTGTGCCGTAAAAATTTGCAATAAACGTAAACGACGAAAACAGGAAAAAGGTGAGACGAAATTTTATTGTTGGCTAAGATTTGGTGATGGCTATCTGGGATGCTGTAGTTCAAATTAAGCGAGACTTTTAAAACATGGTTTAATTGATTTAATTTCTTATTTTTTTGGACTTGGTTTTGGTTTTTGATTGATTTATTTTAAGGATTTGTGCTTTTATCGTACTAGACTAATGTAGTAGATAGCTACAGAAATTAGAAAATAGGGTAACGGTATTTTATGATTTTATTAATTTTTTCGATTTTAATTACGTTTAATTTCCAAGTGTGAAAATAATTTAAAGTGATTTTTTAAAATAGACTTATACTTAAAAGAAAATAGGTAAAACATTATTTAGACAGACTCATAAATTTTTTTCTTGCAAGTGCAAGAATCTCTACTCTTGCGAAACTCAAAGACTTTTGAAACTTCGACTGGTTCATATTATTACTTTATTATTATTAATTATAAATTATTGTATTAAAAAAATGTGAATGTTCCCTAATATTTTGTTTTCTCGCGTTCCAGCTACTAGTCCTGAAACTCGAAAATACAAAATTCAATTCATGTACATTGTATGCGCCGTACGTACAAACATGCTTCACACATGATAACTCAAGATAATGTGCATACCTAACCCTATATTAAAACGTAAATTGTGTATGGGTTATTTCTGCAAATCCAGTTTTGAAAGCTTGCGTATATACGAACATAATTGACGGGCTTAAAACCAGAGGGGTACAAGTGCAATTCAAGTAGTTTCGAGTAAAATCATATCAAAGTCTTTTAAGTGTCAATAATTATGGCTAAGACCTACCGACCGGCTTGATCGGTTTTCCTCTTAGGAACTTAGTATTCTAAATCCCAGAGCGGCGCCAAAAAGAAATATATATAATTTCCCGAGATATACTGTTTAACATTGCACTTGTACCCCTCTGGCACTGAACTTTGACGTATTTCCATGTATTTTACTTTATTATTTTTGAAATTTTATAGGTAGATTGGTTGAACTCCTACTAGTGGTACTCTTGGGGAAGAGTGTTAGGGGGAGGTGGGGGAGACGTTTTCTAAGAAAAAGTTTTGCCTCGTAAAAAACTTTGGATTATGATATCACGAGTACCAATTATGCAGTAAAGATTAAGCTTCGTTCGTGTATATACTTGGCACATTTTTACATTACTATTTTTTAATAATAAAGTAGTGTGATCGTCATGAAATTTTAAAAAAAATGTATTTTCACGTTTTAGGACTAGTAAAATCAAAAAAAACAAAATGTCTGTCTGCCGTCCGCAAAACCGTTTGAAGGTGCGTAGCTCACAAACCCGTTGAGATATTAAGTTGAAATTTGTATGGTGGGTATATTTAGTAAACCCCTGCAAGTGGTATCTTTTTTGGGTGGTTGAGGTGTGAGGGGGAGGGGGAGGAGGTGTGCGTTTTAGATGAAAAATTTTGGTTTCTAGATCTCAGGAACCGCTTACGCTAGGAGGCTGAAACTTGGAAAATAAAAAAGTTGTGCCCAGACTGATGGCAGAATTTTTGTCACTACATGCACTTCTTCGCCGCAATATAACGAGTTGATGAAGTGTTCTTTAAGGTTTCAAGGAAAGACAACTTTTGTAACACAATATGTTAGTTACCTAATAATTTATTCAGTCTTTATTAATAAAAAACTACGCAAAAAAAATCTAACTATTATATTGAACATAAGGGCTGAATAATGAAACTAAGTATGGTTACTCGTAGTCCGACTCGTACCCGGTCGGCTCATCTGTCTGAAATATAAAAAACGGATAGTATTTTGATTTGTGCTCGTTAAAAAGGAGTGCTAGTCGTACTTGTATCCCTCTGGCTCGTATCATTGGTGCTTTTCCGTTTAGTATTGGATTTATTTTCTAACATATAGCAGCCTTAAGCTACTCTTGCACCTGTGCGCCACTGGTAATAGACAGCAGACACTCTAAAGAGACATTTCTTGCTATTAACTTAATTTTCGCGAAATTGTCACTTTTACCCCTCTAGTTCGAAGCCCGTCAATTAAAACTCGATTTCCGGAAATCTACAGAATTTTAAGATTCTATTAAATTCTAATAGATTTCCCATATTTGAATGAATTTGAAATCTACTTGGGTAAAAAGGGTAATTCAAATCAAAGTAGTCTGAGCAGTAGGTGGCTCTTATTTAAATTTTTTTAGAACAATTTTTGAAAAATGTTGCCACAGTGAGCTTACAGGGGCAAAAAGGTTAACAAATTGCTCTAATGTAGCCTATTATCTTTGTGAAAAAAGTCATAAGAAATCTGAAAAACAGCAGTATTTCTGTTTTATATTAAAATGTTGTGCCCTACCAAGCTCTGGATGAATATCACAAAAATTGCTCATAATTTTAACTTAATATTTTTTTTAATAACAAAGAAGTGATCCTGACCTGAAATTTCAAGAACATTAGATCCTCTAAAATTGAGAGCTAAAATACCACTAAAAAGCAGAAAGTCCGAAAGTTCAAGATTCGTGGCTTCCAAACCCTTCCAAAAATTACTCAAATCGTTTTAGACATGATCTTGAAAGTTTTACATGAGTTATGACTCCTAGAAGAAAATGTGGAAAGTAAAGCATTCTGTTTTTTATTTCTCGAGAGCCCCTAAGTATAACAATTGTAGGGTCGCCCTCGATAAATATTTATTGTAAATTATACAAATATAATAAATATTTGATAAGGGTAGCAAGGCACAGAGTTGGGAAATTTATTGTATTTCAGGAAGAAAACAATAAAATTAATTCGAGTAAAAAAATATTCAAATTTCCATTGGCGTACAAAGCCTATGCAAAAAGAAATTGTTCGTGAAAAGGAGTATTCATTTTCAAGAATTTCGTCATATCTCTTAGGTCTGTCGAGACATCGAAATATTTTGGGGTGTAAAGCAGTGCAGTACGTTTTCACGAATTCCGACATAATTCTTAGGTCTAGTTCGAAATCGATTCGCTTTTACTTCAATGGGCTTTTTATATATTCGCATAGAAAATAATTTCAGGATTTTCCGATATTCCCTTAAAGGTGTGTTAAGAATGTGTACGTTCTTACGAATTCCAACATATCTTTTAGGTCTGATGAATTACTGAATTGTTTTTGACTTTAACGGGTTTTCTACATAATCGCCTTTCATAATTTTTACCTTATTTTTTTCATAAAAGCATTGTAATCGATATAAAAGTTCAACAAAGATTTCTACCCTGAAATTTTGTATATTGGGTTTTTACCTACAGGGGTGACGATCGCTCAAATGTATCGTGGAAAAAGGCTTCATATCTCAGGAACTCTTTCGTATGCCGTCTTAACATTTCTACTGTAGATAACCCGGTACTACCGCTTCTGAGTGAAATATTTTTTCTGGAATGCGCTTTCAAGGTTATGGCGAGGGTAAGCCTTGAATTAAGACATTCCATTTTTATATCTCCAAAAGGGCTCAATTCTGTCGACTGCTTCAATTGATATGACTATCTACGCATCAAGTCTCAAGATATCAAGTTAGGAATAACTCGACTTGTGAGTTGGTCATGTCATAATTGGCCTGATAGTTTTTGACGAAGATGTATCGGAGGCGAGAGGCCTAAAAGTGGGAATTTTTTTATCTCAAGAACCACTTACCTTAAAATTTTTAATTTTAAATGTACACGTCGTTTTATAATTAACATTTTTGGACAAAACAAATTTTATTTTTTATAAAAAAAAAATAGAGAATAGAAATACTTACGTGAATCTTGTTACTCGTAAGTGATTTACCTAGTTGGACTGATTGTAATTCGTACGTGAAATATCTTACAACGCGCGTTGCATATTATGTCTTTGAATATTAACTTTTTTTTTAAGGATACCGAACTGGACTTAGGAGGTTAGCCTTTAATACACTGTAGTGTATAGTCCAGTCAGCTTAGGGATGGGAGGTCAGAAATCGGACCGGGTATGGCAGTGTACTAGTAGGTCTTAATACGCTAAACGTTTTTCTTTGCTAGTCTGCGAGCTTAATATCCTGTTAATATTATCCATTACTTCGTACATTTGATTTGATTTTTTACTACAAACTTAAAAGAGAAATAGTCAAAATTAGAAAGAAAAATGATATTTCTATTGGACTTTTTTAAATCCCTTCCGTATGGTCTGTTATGGTGAGGATTCTCACATATATATTCTGAATTTTATTATTCTTTCAATTACAACCGTTTTTGAAAATATTTCACTGAAGAGGGCCTAACTAAATTTTCCAATAAAATACTCTACATTTATATGAACCAAACTCAACTATCAAGCGTAGACCATTACTGGCTTTGATAAAACTATAATATTAATAAATGTTTCTCAGTGCATTGAAAGCCATTCAACCACCGACAAATATATGTTACTTGGGTCCATTTAGATATCAGCCTTTCAGCAAACTTTGGTATTCAAATTTACACAAAATGTATTAAATTTAATTTCGTTAGAAAATATAACACGTTCCAATTTGACTAAATCTATTTGTTTCCCCGATTGATTTTTTTAATATTCACGAAGTATTCTCTCTAAGTTTTAGCTTATACCTTAAATTTATTTTTTAATACTCATTGTCACTTACCAGCCAATTACAAAACAATTAAGGCTGATAAATAACTGGTATTTTGTTTTGCCAAGATTCCACCTGAGAGCGCATTTGGATATTAAAGAGAAGTTTAGAATCCTGTAGTATAAAGCTAGTAGTACAGTGTATGCAATTATAATACAATTTGACGATTACCTACACTATCTGATTGCAACTACCAGCCAGAATAGTTAAATATTTGACATAGTTGCATACACTGCAATACCAACTTTAGTAAATTTTAAGGTTGTACAACCAAGAATCATGTAGAAATTGCAGAATCTAAATATTTTCCTATGAGCATTACTAAATTGTTCAACAAGTCGAAAAAGGAAACTGTAAATATTGAATATCCGAATTTTACAAGCCGACTCCATACAAATGTCATTGAAAAGTTTAACCATCCCACTTGATTGCGAGAATACTTTAACGAATGGGTACCATACAAAATATCAAAATTGTCATAATGTCGTAATAATTTTAAAACGCGTTGAAATTTGAATTTTTACTTTCCAAAAATGGAATTTTGTGTATTAATAGGTAAAATCTATCCATTTTCATGCAACTATCCTTTTACATTCTGATCGTTTGTGTAGACGGTAACAGATCAATTATTGTTGGTGATCTAGCTCCCCTTTATCATTACTCCAATGCGGAATCTTATTAAATGTATTTCTCTGAAATACCGAGGACCAGGAAATAAGCCTGGTCTGAAACAAATTTATTTGAAATTTTTAAGTTTCTTTTCAATTTATCTGCATTTCTTCTAAATCTGATATGTTTAAAAGCGATTAATTTTCTCCGAGGCTATCATCCCGCTTCTCGCTCTTTACTGTTCGTAATGGGATTTTCCAAAATTTAATTCGCCAGATTTACAATACCAAACACTCACATCACGTTGCAAACCACATATTTTCACCCACTACACTCATCAAAGGCGTATTTTCTTCCAGAAGTGGGTGATTAACAGAAAGGGAGCTCATCAATAGCCTACTCTTGAACAAATGCTCAAATATTTAGTTTATAATAATTTAATTTTAATTTATATGGTCAGGATAACCAACGCAAGAAATTAAGAAATAATTTTCGCAGCATCTCAGACCATCACTTTACATGTTTCACTATTTAACAAGCCGTACCCTTTATATATATTTTGTGCTCCTCACTGAGACAAGGACGTACTTACTAAAAGCATTCCCCCATCCAAAAACATTAACAAAATTCATAAATTATTTAAAATTAATTTTTTAAAAAAATCAACATAAAAGCTTCTGTAAACTGTAGTCCATAATTAATCTAATTGGTATAATTTTTGCTAAATAATTTTTAATGTAAATAGCTAAATAATTATAGTATATATTATTAATTAATAATGCATACGATTTTTAAAAAAAATGTATTGTGGTGATTGCATCCTTTTTGAAAATATGATTTGTACAAAAATATATATATTAAGGATGGCTAATGCTATGCCCAAATTAATTTTAGAAATAATTCGTTTGCAGAGTACAACATGGTAGCTTGTAGGATAACGGACGCCCGAAATGCAGCTAGTCGAACGGGCTCCGCTTCCAGTAGTCAAGTGCCTTTGAAAAAGTAAGTAATTCAATTATTAATAATTGCAATAAAAAAAAAGAAATAATTAACACGCTTTGTAAATATTTTCCCAATAAAAAATTAATAATAACAAAAAATTATTTATATATTTCTCTTCCTGTAACGTTTTTCTGCTAAAACATTATATCAAAAAAAAATTATAATAATCAAATCAAATCAGGAGTGATTCCGATCAATACCGGGATTACGAGACCGTTTTTATAATCCCAGGGCCTAGTCAAAATCACAACCGTAAGATCTCATCTTTGCATTAAATTTATTATTAAACAATATAAAATTATAGTTGAATTGGTCATTCCGTAGAAGGCAGACATTTTTTTTGATAATCTATAGCTCGGATTGACCAGTTCAATATTTGTTTTATTTTTTGTAGATTTTTTTTTAATTTTAGTTATTCACACATTTTTTAATTATATTTTTCATAATCAATATAGAATTTACATTGAGGCGGTAATTAAAAAAAATCGCAACTATATCTAAAAGTAAATCCTCAACTAAAATTTTTATCTGTTTTTCGAATTCTTATTATGATTTTGTGCGCAATATTGCCATACACAATCGGAATCACTTAAATTTTATTATGATTGTATTTCTAGGATGGTGTAACCTATGCACAGACACCCAATTTCTTCGTTATTAAAAATTCAATAATCTTGTTGCATACAAAAATTTATTTTACAAGCTATTTTCCTCCTCACTAATAATCACATTTAATTTTCACATTTTCGCTTCACAATTTTCTGGATATGCTTGCAAAATTTGCTTTCAACGTAATTTCAGGCTAACAGGTATACAATGAAAAAAAAATCATATTACAAATTAAAAATAAATAATATACTTCCCTTAGTTTTTTTTATGCAATTTTCACAAATTGAACGCTATTTTAATTAATACCTTGACCGTGTAATAACATGCCTGAGGTGGATGGATGCATTAAAATAACAAGAATGTGTCGTAAATGATGTTCAAAGAGAGCCCTAGTGAACACTGAACAAGAGCAAATATTTTATAAATGTGGAAACAGTTTTCTATTAAAATTGTAATTAAAATTCGAAAAATATATTACAGTTGATTGGACAATGAAATTTGTCCACCATTGGCTTAGCAAGTGTAACGACACCTACGCTTATGAAGGAACCCATTGACCAAACTGTTTGTTGGGAAACTTTAACCAAACCAAATTGACTTCAGGACTGAATATTTGTGGGCTTCTCCCTCACCTTCACTTTCCCCAAGCCAAGCTAGGTTCACTTATATGAGTCCTTCGCTTCTAGTTTTTTTGGAAGAATATTTCATTCCCCAAGTCCATACTACTGGATCTTGTCCAGATTTATAAGGTTCCACATGAACTGAGTTTACAAATTGGGGATCGACTTAACTTTACCTTTGTTGTCTAGATACCTGCAACGAAGTTCACACATAGGACAGCTCCATCAATGATTAAGGAGTATTTCTCCTTACCCAAACCGGTTTAATTTTTTGCGTATTTTCACTTTAACTTAAGGGTGAAGACACTATCTCAAACATACTTCAGAGAAGACTGGACATGGTATTACTCTGGTTCACAGAAACTGGGTTAAGTATCAACTTAAAAGAGGCGACTGTGTTTGCTTTTACGCAAAGAAAAACATTAGCAAACTCATAGATCCAAAGGTTAAAGGATCGATTTTTCCAGTGAAGTCAAATAACCTGGGGATAACCTTGGAGCGCACTACCTAAAAACTAAGATCAAAAAATACATTGCTGCATTGGATAGTAAAATGAAAAAAGGGAAATTCCTAAGAAGACCTCAAGAAACAAAATATGGACACAGCTTAGAACAGTCCCTAAATTTACAAAAATAGTGCAACAAAAGGCTATAAAGGGGGTCCAAATGAACGAGTCCTTCTGAAAGCCCAGAAAGATCCCCAAAATTCACAAATCAAGAAAAAATCAAGCACTTAGTTTCTGTTTTCTGCAAATGTTTTCTTTTTCATCATTTAGGAGTTACTTATTGTCTTAATTTGTTACTTTTGCATGTTCGACTTATCTTCTACATTCATCCTAGCTTCAAACTAATATTTTTCCATCAATTTTCTTTTCGTAGATATAAACAGGGCCGAGTATCAGGTCTAACAAAATTACTCACAGCTATACTTCACTGGATATGGCCACCAGATCGTTGCACTAATTGCCAATCAATATACAGCGTCTCAGCCGTAGATCAGACCGACAGCAATCGGAATAATGTCGGACAAATACATCGAACCGTTGACGGACGATTCGTCCTTTCCGACTCACCAATTCATACTGAGGACGAAGAACTCGATGACGAACATCGCGATCGAACCGGATCGAATAGTAGTAGTAGTGATGATGGAGGATTTCTAGCACGGCGAATAGGAAATGGTCGCGCATCCTGGCGAAGACCTTTAGTCGCTTCGCCCAGCCAGCTCAGCTTGCGTTCGGAGAATTCGGGGCAGAGTATAATGCGCGGACTGGGAGGACTTCTTCGTATTGGCGCACGTTACCAGAACTTATACAAGAATCTTCCGGCCCAGCAGAGTCGACCACTTAACCAAAATTTACATATAAATACTATTAGTGGGAATCTGCAAGGACCTGTGACGCCCAATTTTTATACGCCGTCGAGAGTTTCAAGGATTTTTTCCAGTTCGCCGGCAAGCACAATTGGAATCACGTCGCCCTGGTCAGCGCATCAGTTCAGTGATCTGAGTACCGTGTATCCGAGTTCGGCAGAACGCTCATTTCCAACGCCGTCGAGCGGAAATCTGAGCCGATTTCGCCTCTCACAGGAGTTACCGTCGCTCAGGACAATACAGGAGGAGACGCGACGAATGAACCAAGGATTCGTTCCGCTGCACATACCGTCGCCGTCATGGAGAGGCTACTATCAAACCCAAGTTCCATATCACAGCTATAGGCCTAGGACGCGATGGTTTCCTCGCCACTCGCGCATAACACGGAGCAACTCCGAACTCCTGTCGCCACTGCCCAATTTGAATTATACAATGCGTGGTGTCGAAGCTTCGCCCGAAAGCCGTTCGAGTTCGAGTGGTTTCGGCAGTAAGAACACCTCAACGCAACATCAAGGATCTCATTCGGGAAGTACGAGCGAATGGCGATTATTGCCACCATATCGTCCACCGCCACCACCTCCATCCACATCATATCATCATTTTCATCCCTACTACTATACTAGTCAACGTCCGTCATCTCCACCATACACCATGGAACACTGGTTAGACATGATATCACGTCTGAACGACGTTCCCGAATCGGTTAGCCTTCACAAGGCTGTCGACGTGGGCAGCGTGGACGGTCACTACGAATTCGATCCGTCAACGCCGACTCCGAGTGCGTCCACACCAACCGGGGCGCCTCGCGATGATCTTCACATAGAACCGCCTTCAACAACGTTCCACAATATCGGAACAACGGGACCTCGCAAACCGCGAGTGTCCCGCTACGATAATATCGAGGCCCGCGTTCAAGCCATGAAAGAAGAGTTCTATGCATATCGGAACAGACAAGCTATGAGACGTGCTGGTGTTGAACTTGAAAGTGCATGCTGATGAACCAAAAAAATAAATAAATAAATAATATTAAATAAAACATTTAAATCGTACTAATTAAATAATTATAACGTTTATTATGTAACATAAAACTATAATGAATACTGCCAACCTCAAAGCAGGATCTAAATCATCCCGTAAGATATTTAGAAATATTTAGACATAAACGAAAACAAAAATTGAAAACAAAATCCAAAATATTACAAAATAATATTATAAAAATTAATTTTATTAAAATAAGAAAAATCGCACATCAATGCATTATTAAACAAATAATAATCGCACTCGAATTATGTCTATAAAAACAAAAACAAATCTAGTTCAAATTTTTTCAAAGAAAAATAAGAAAAGAGCAACTAAACATCTTTCCAAACTCTCTTTCTTCCTTAACTCAACAAAAGTAACTCATCACAACTTTTCACTCAACCTACAACTATAAGTACTACTAAGAAAACTGGAGTTCCACAAGGTTCACTCGATGGCCCGACAGTGTTTTGCTACTCTGCACAACATACACACCGAAAAATCTTCTTCTTTTCAACAAGCCATTTTGTTTTCAAAACGCTTTATTTCCAGTATGGACAATTACAAATTATAATTAAATAGAAATTTAGGAGAAATTAACATTCATAATTAAATTATAAATGATTAAACAATAACAAAAAAAACATAACAACAACTGAAACGAAAAAGAAACCAAACTGACGGCTAGACGTAAATTAATTAATATTATGACAAATTAATTGTACTCAACTATTTAAATAAAAAAACTATTTAAATAAAAAAGAAATAAGTGTGAGCGTGGATCAACGATTTAAAAAATAATAAAAACAAAAAATAATTATAATTAAAATAACAAAATGAAATATGATATTTATATAATTACACAAAAACATATAAACAAAGAAAACAAAAAAAAACAATTTAATTGTAAGGAAAAAAATCTCCAAATCGCAACTACAAATTATTATTTAATTAAAACATGAATTATATAGGTACATAAAATGAGATTATATATTATAATTAGGAATATTAAAGAATGAGGCAAAATAAAACAACAACATCAACACAATACATGAATTTTATAGTGTGATATAAAAACTAATTAAATTATAATTTTTATTACATGTATAGAAAATGAAAATGTATTCCGAAAAAATCAACTGTTAAAAAAATTAATGAGCAACAACAAATAATTAAATTCGTAGCTTACAGACCCACACATAAACACACAAAGTAAATTCTATAAAAAAAACCCAATATTTTCATTACAAGAACAAATACTTTATTATTAAAATAATAAAGTCAAAAAAATCCGAAATTCATGAAAATATTGGGCAAATGTCATAAGGCGATTTATTACCCCCTAATACTACCCAATACTTAGCGCGAAATAATATTTGTAAAAACGAAATCCGATAAAAAAAATTAAACAGAATAACTAAATAAAATTCAATATTTAATGTAAAGTGAGTATAAATTATTATTGAAATGGAAAAAAACGAACATAAATTGAAACTAATTCTAATTACCTTTTTTACATTTAAAACACACACCGACTACACCACGGATGAATAAAAATGAAACAAACAACAAAAGAAATTGTAGAAAATCTAAAAATAAAAATTATAATTAATAAAAGGAAAAAGAAAATGAACGGAGAAAAAATTAAAAAAAAAATACAAAAACAAACTTATATATATATAAAATTAGATTATTAAAAAATGAAACACATGTTTTAAATTAAAAAAAAGCAAAATTTAATTATATGAAAAAGAAAAACAACAACAAACAAAAAAGTTACGAAGAGTTTTTATTGCTATGGATGAAAGAGAAATGATAAAATCAAAATGAGAATTTTATTTTCGTTTACATTATTATTTTTTGTTAGTTATATTTTCCTTTTACGTATTTTGTTAAATTTATTGAAGTGAAATTATTTGTTTTCTTAAGTACAAAAAAAATGTTTTGATTGCAATTGGTGTGATCAAAATCAAACAAATCGTATCATATTGATATTGAATTTGTTATAAATTATCGAGAAAAAAATAAACAATAAATCCACGACTATTTTGCATACCTAGTTCTTTAATAGGATTTTTTTTAGAATGCTATTGGTTACAGCTCGAGAATGCAACGCGATCTGCGGTATTGTTTGTGGCAGTGAATCCTTCTTCTAATGGAATTGTGTGAAATATTGGACTTATTATTTAAATAAAAAAAAAATAATTGGCCTTTAATGGTCCTACGGTCGCATCATTTCCAAATGTTCAAAGAATAGTTTTTTTTTCTATTTGGCTACTACTCCGTGCTTCTGTTTTACCTTAAACGTTGTTTGGGTATTGCTCTGCTTTGATCAGCAGGGCGGAATATAATCGACTGCTATTCTCAAGAGGACTAATTAATTTTATTAAGTTAATTCATTAAGGGGCATTCCAAAGACACAGTTGAGATTCATAAAGTTGTAAACAGCTAACAATTCCGAAGGATAAAAATACTTCAGTAGTTTAGGTTTTCAACGAATTCTATTTAATTTTTTTTAATTAATATTAAAAACTATTTTCTCATCAGATAATCGAGTTTTTCGCTTTAATTTTTTAAATTGTTTTCGATGGGGAAAACATAGAATGGTAGATTACCTTACAAATGTGTAGTACGTATGAAGAATAGTATTCCAGCATTTGCCCAAATGTTGATTTGAAAACGAACTCGTGAGCAAAGGCAACCCGGCGGATCGTGGAGGAGTTAAGTTAGCGCGTTCTTCTAATTAATTCCCATGAAAAGAGCAAACGATATAGATCTGTAAGAATAAGTTAAATCAGGAATTCAAACTGCCAAAGCTATGGATTGGATTGTAAGCACTAGATTGAAGATTATTGATGAAAATAAAAAAAAGGTATACTTCAGATTAGATAGCCATGGGTAGCACCAGAATTTATTCTTAATTTTCTAGAGGACACACTATCCATTACAACTTGGAACTGATGATTGCGTTAAAAAAAACTCACAATCCATGGAAGAAATATTGACTGGGATGTGTTAGGTATCACACCAATTGCAGCAGTCGACATTTTACATATCTTTAGAGTCAAAATTGACTTGATCGAGTGTAATAAGATGCAGTTATTTTCACTCACACTTCCTTTTCAACTTAAAGGCGACTGGTAGTCACTCCGTCGAGTTTCGGGATTACAGAATGTGAGTCATTTGGTACAGTCGAGTATCACAATTGGACCGTATTTTACTATGGATTGAGTATGGAGTACACTAATGGTACCACCATTAGCATTACAAGGGTATTTGTACTTAGGACAACAAGGAGGCCCATTGTACCACCATGTTCCGTTAAAAAATGTGGGGCTAGTCTGTTTGCTGTCTTATAAAATTCGTGTCCAGGCTGGTCCGTAATTGTGAGCATCAGAATTAGTTATACATCAGGTTCCTTCTCTTTTCCAAGCCGGCTTAACCTCTTAGATAAGTGTACACCTTAGCTAGGTCCAGGTTTGTGAATCCTTCATAAACGCAACTCAACTGCAAAGGAGGCTTTTCAAGCTAGTTTAATTTCCTTCCAAATTTACCTTGGTTGAATCGTGTTTTCCGTTCCTACCTTCCCAGTATGAAAGCATGATTGCTACGCAGCTGCTTCTCTTCTTCAAGCCTGTTCTGTATTAAAGGAGTCCATGCAGTTTCCCAAACCTGGTTTGACTTATTGACGAAGTTTAACACCATGTCTAATATTCTATAAGCTACTCATTCCTTATGGAATTAGCACCCAATGTGGCCTGTTATGTTCGAGCACTCACATAAAAATTTAATTAAATTTTCGAAGAGCTGAAGCCAAAGATGGTGAAAATTTGCAAAATTTCCTACGAATCCTACTGACACCAAAATTTTCAGATCTTTAAATATTGCAAGGGTTTTGATAAAAAAAAATTACTGGGAAGACTTACATTGGCGGCCTTAAATTTGATCGAGGAAGTATGGACTGTGCTGCAAAAATTGATCTTCGGCAAAATCACAAGGTTTCACTTTAGAGCCTACCCGTACTTAAACTCTCATATAGTCCTGTCAGGAGGTACATTTCACCTGCAACGTTATATTATAATATCTCTAATTTTTGAGGGGTCATTAATATCCAAAGGAAGTTCTACAAGGAAATTCTTTTCGGAAGTGCATTTTTTTCAAAATAATAGATAGTAAATTTGTTTTAACAATTGTTAACTACTTTCAATCCCGATTCCTTATTTTTTGGACACATGATTTTTTTTCGTAAAATTATTATTTTTAAATTTACAGTATAATTTAGTTTTCTTATGATAGCTTGCGAACCGTTATTTTTATATTTATTTATTTATTTTTTACTATACACTCGCAATTTCTTACAATTGTGATGTCTTGAATATTATTTATTTTCCGTACAGACTCTTTTCCGCACCACCTTTTCAGTTAGAGTCCAATGCAATTGATACACTGCTAATATACACATCGTCGTATTAAAATCGTAGCACATGAACCCTGATAGGGTCAAGCACATAACGTATAGTATGCTTTATTTATCTAAAAAAAAAAATTCTACCAAAAGAAAATGGTAAACTTGTCAAGACTCGTAAACTTACTTTTTGTTACCGATTCAGGATCTAATAAAATAATGTTGGGAGCAAATCTCGTTTCCATTTGGAAATAAGTACAAAGCAAAATTTAATGACCCTAGTTACCACAGGATGGCGGAATAGCGAGCGAAATTTAATGACGCTAGTTACCACAGGCTGGCGGAATAGCGCTGTTAGCAGTAAAATGAAAAGAATACTAGAACAGCGGTTCAAACCAGGAAGATGCGTATATAAGCATTGTATTAAGTAGTGCTGGAGTTGACAATATTTTGATATGAATACAAACTGTGTATTGACGGTATTGAAGGTCTCGGTTCATACTCGTCGAAGTTATCGGCATGCGTTTAATGCGAACGAAATTGATCATTCTTTTTGAAGTCGGGCACAGACTGTTAAATTCTCGTAGTGTTGCAATCGATTTAATCATTATCATCAAGTAGGTCAAATATTTGGGCTACATTTTCACATTCTTGGCCTTTAAAACTTTCACAAATAGCTAAGCACTTCAGTCTTTCTTTTCAGCTACCAAACGCATTCCCATTGTGCATGATATTAATTTAAGGATCTTACGATGCTACGCTTTTATCATAGATGTCCTTTTAATTTAGAGAAATTTAGTAGAGGGAAATGGTTCCAATATGGGCACCCCTTTGGTTTCTCAAAAAAACCGACTAATAATAAGATTGTGGTCAAATAAAAAAGTGCATGATTTTTTTAAGGAATGGTTTGAAGTACCTTTTTAATACGAAATCCTCTTTTTAAGAATTAGTATATATAGTGCTGAATATGGACCGCATAAAATAATGCAAAACAAACACCTTTAAAACATTGTGTTGCTTATAATCTGAAATTAAAATGTTTTAGGGCCATTATTACGATCGTCTGTTAAATATTAACTAGAACTTTAACCGGAAGTTTTGTATGAAAATCTGTCAGTTAAAGTTTCAGTTAGAACATAACTGAACATCGTAGGGACGGCCCTAATTGTTATTTACAAAAGTCACAAAATATAAGTATATTTGCAAAGTAGATCTGGGAACTTCAAAGTGCTTCACATGCTCATTTGTATTTCCATAACAGCTTCAATTGATATTTCCATCTTTTTTCTTGTCTCATTTTTTTTCTTAAATTTTTATCATACGTAGAAATGATTTTTTTACATTTGTTTAGCTCATATGGTTCTGGAAAAAGACAAAAATTAACTGTGGTCCCAATCTCCCAATATAGACCCGGGTCTATATTCAGCAAGCACAGAGGGCATACATTCCAGGCCATAAAAAAATATGATGACATACTCACTTTAATGTGTTTTTCTTATATCTTAATAAGAAAATATTACCAAACATCCTAAGAAACATTGAAAAGGTTTTAGACACTCGAGAAAACAAAAAACCTCAATCAATCTCCGACATGTCAAACAAACGATGCCGGCAATACAGAAGCTTTGTTCAGTTTAATCTATTACACACAAGATGGCAATGGTTTGGGTAAAAAACACTTCGGGCCCATATTCGGATCAGTTCTTCAGACTGGAAAACATTTTTTTTTAAAATTACGAAATCAAACAATATTTTATGGAAGTTGAGGATGAAGAATTCTTACGGGATGTATGCCAACCACCACCAAAACTTTTTCACTGAATACTGAACTTGTAAAAGAGCGATTTCTACAATGTGATTTAGTACTGGAACACATGAAGAAAAAAACATGTAGGTAGATATATTGCATGTCCATTCAGTTGAATCGCTGACTAAGTGAACGCAAAGTGAACAAAGTTAAAAGAATTCAAATACGTAATCGAGGTAAGGACGAATAGCATCTTATAAATGCGAAACAGCTTAGCCAGACTACTAGTTTATTAATCAAAACTTAGTTACACTTAAGAAACCCATTGCTATATGAAAAAGTCCAACAAATCTATCAATTTATTATCATTTCTTATATTAATAAACTACAACAGTATTGTTTTTGATTAAAGTCATTTATTACAATAAAATACCGTAAATATGATAAGAATAAAAACCAATTAAAAAAACTCATTAAAGGTTTCTTAAAGATTCAAGTAGATTTTTATTATTTCACATAAAACGAAGCATTATAATTTATATACCTGAACTTTGCCTCCAATGGAATAGACAAATGTTATAAAAAAAAAATATCGCAAAATGTGATTTTCAGAGTTTGGTTTTCAGTAATACAAATATTTGATTTCTAATCTCATTTTCGAACCACGAAAATAAGAGTTAATTGATTAACCGGAACGATTTCAAAACGCAAATCATATCGAAAATAAAAAGAAGAAGAAACAATTTTTTATAATAAATAATGAAAAAAATGTTTTGTCTTTTAGAATAAAAACTTTTGTTTAAATTTTCATTAACCAAAACAATAAATCCTATACTTTATAACGAAACCCCGTGAAATAAAAGAAAAAATCGATTGAATCGTTATCTTAAAACTTATGTAAATTTTTCAATGTCGTTGGAAATTATTTTAAAGAAAGTCGCAATAATAACAAAACAAAACTTTCAAAATTAAACGCACGAAATTTTTATTAAATTTCTAATTTTATATCAATCGAATAAAATGTATTACATATTAAATTATATAAAAAAAAAACATTTTTTTACATACACTAATTGTCCACAGTTTCCTGCTATACAAAACTCACGAAAAAGCCAACAACAAGGCAAAAATTAACCAAATTTCTAGTAAATCAAATTTTGAAAATACAAAAATGTAAAAAAATCGAATATTATGAAAATAGGAAATAAATTACTCAATTAATTAATGAAAGTGTAAAAAAAACATTCATACAAAAGTATAAACATGAATTATAGAATTAATAGTTTTAATGAAACCATGATGAAAAATAAAACGAGGAAATAATTATTAAATTAAAAAATTTATTGTTAAGAGAACTCTGACGCTTTATCGACCAGGATCTAAAAATTTATCGAATTGCATTTAGTTCGGGTTTTTTGTAAATAGGAAAATACGAAATTATTAATAATTGATTAATTTACTAGAGGTTAATAGAATTTTGGTAATCATCATGAATTTATGTCATTTAAATATTTGAAATTGAAATTATTTTCTGAAATAAAACCAAAGACTGGTCGACAATTTTACACAATTAAAAATGTGAATACAACTAAAAAATAAAAGCAGATTAGAATCACTAATTATACCCACATAGATAAGGAATATTAATAATATTATAAATTATATAAATATTACTATTATTTGAATATTATAATTCTAGAACAATAAATATAACAAACAATTTTCGAGCAGAAGAAATAGCCAAAACCAATGCATAGATATTACAAATATGTATTGAGCCGTAACAAATTAAAAGTAAATTCAAGCTTCTAAATTTCACACCGTTTCATGTACAAGACTTTTAATATTACTTCAATTTTACTTTATTATTTTTAACTATTCGAATATTATTTCTTATTTCCTTATTTATTTGCCGTAATAAAAATGCAATTAAAACCACTCACCAAACCTAACATTGTACTATAAAACGCAAAACAAAACCAAGCAACAATTTTCTTTCCTAACAATTACAACACAACATAAATTAATTATAGAAATCTACTCACCTGTACAACATTAAGAAAACAACAAAAAAATATTAATAATAATAATTACAACAAAAAGAAACACTCAATGAATCTTTCGTACATAGTTAAACAATCAAAAGTAAATATATTGAAAAACATATATATAAATAATATATACATAACTATAAATAATACATATATAATTAAAACCAAACGCGACATAAAAGTAAAATAAAATGAATAATGGAGAATAACGGAAAATTATATAAAAACAAAACAAACATACACGAATCAAATCTCATAGTATTTAGAAA
Source organism: Beris morrisii (assembly GCA_951812415.1). Lineage (NCBI taxonomy): Eukaryota > Metazoa > Arthropoda > Insecta > Diptera > Stratiomyidae > Beris > Beris morrisii. Next base: position 28,150,989 of record OX638311.1, read on the forward strand.
ATTTATATTTTTTAAGCATAATAGTTTATTTCTTAAAAAGGTAACCTTATTTCAATATTGTAAATACAGAAATAAAAATTACTATCTAAATTTGATTTTTATTGTCGAGTTTATTTCATAGCTAGCTTCTTTTGTTAATATTGTTTTATTTTCATAACATTTTGATTGTATTTATTAACTTAAAGAAATATCATGTTCAGTTTTTTTTCATCGATTTAATGTTTTAATTTAAATAACGAAGGAATAAATATTTTCTTTTTATATGTATAAAATAAAGAACAAAGAGTAATAATGAAATTAATAATTAAAAAAAAAAGATGTTTTATATAAATTACGTTCGAATATATGTTAGTAAAAGTAAATTAAAAAAAAATGATGAAATAATAATTAAAATTGTCGTTTTATTTAGGAAGGATTTTCGAAGGAAATATTTTTCGTTCGGAACTATTTCAGTGAAATAAGATTATTAAAATAAATTCTCTATTCAGAAAAAACACTTCTGAGTAAAACCAAGAGTGGGATAAGAGGTGCGATAATCTGAAATTTTATGTTAATTGAGATAAGTAAAGATCAGTGGACCTAGTATGATTCAAATTCCAACATCGAAATTCGTAAAGTTTTCGGATTTACCTCGGATCGAAATTTTTTTATTATGTAAGTAATTCGAAAACGTAAATCGATTTCGCTTTTGGACTATAGCCAACTTCATTCGATCGATTCCAAACATTGAAAAGCTTAGTAACCGTTTGTAGGCATACCTAGAGTGTGCACATGTAAGTAGGAGTCGTCATATTTTTGTTTTGGACAAAATGATAGAAAAAGTTGAACAACGTTACTGCATCAAATATTGTTTAAAGCTTGGAAATTCTTAAGTGGAAACAACCCGCAAAATTAAACAAGTGTTTGGAGAAGCAAGGAGTACCACACCGATAAAGGAGTGGCACAACCGCTTCAAAGATTGCCGCTTATTACTGGAAAGTGTAGTGCGTTCTGGTATGCCATCAACATTCAAAAATGAGATTCTCACTCTTTTTTTTTTATCTAAAAATTTGGTCCTCAAGGATCTCTCCAAAGTTTGTGCCAAGGTTGGTGACAATTGAAGAAGATGTAACTTCGTTTGGAGGTTGCGCAGTTGACATGCTGGACAGTGAACAGTAATCCCAATTTTCTCAATTCAGTGATCACCGGTGTTGAGTGGCTTATGGGTACGACCCAGAAGCCAAGTTCCATCCATCACAATGAAATCATACAACATCCACGAGCCCCAAAAAAGCAAGGCGGGTCGGCAATGAATTTATGAATTTTTGTCCAATTTACTGATTGGTTTGTCTTAGCTACTCAATTAAAACTGATTGAATTGTTTTGAAATTTCAATCAAGCACGTCACCGCGGTGACTGTTTCATTCAGGAGAGCGGAAGTTCATGTGGTGGTACATGTGGGGGGGGGGGGTTATCATAGTACTACATAAGTTCCAAGTTTCAGCCTCCTAGCATAAGTGGTTCCTGAGATCTAGAAACTAAAGTTTTTCGTCTAAAACACTCCATTCTCCTCTCCCCTTCTACCCCCACCCCTCGAAAATATACCAGTCGTAGGGGTTCACCCAATTTACCCACCATAAAAATTCAATTTAATATCTCAACGGGTTTGGGAGACGATTTTGCGTACGGTGTACGGCGGACGGCGTACGGAGGACGGCGTACGGTGGACGGCGTACGTCGGACGGCGTACGGCGTCTACGGCGGACAGACGGAAATTTTTTTTTTTTGCTTTTTTGGAAATACAAAATTTTTTGAAAATACAAAATTTCAGAGTAGCAAATTTTTTTGAAATTTCAGGTCGATCTCAATACGAAAGACTTCTTTGAGCGACAGCCATAATATGCATCGTTATCTGTCGAGGTATGGTAAGGGAAGGTTTCTTCCTAAGTTGAACGCTGAACTTCAATTTATGTACTGAGTATTTTCATAAGTAGAGAATTTCAATTCTTTAGCACTAGGTTTCTTAAGAAATCTCTAGTTCGGGCAAACCCTGCTACCACTTTTTTAGCGGATTTGTATAGTAGCTACACGAATAAGTACCTGTCATGGTTTTAATCCTTTGAAATTGTGAAAGTATATAGTGTACACGATTGTAAATTTCTATAGATTTCTATAATTATTCAGCAAGGGTGAAAAATATTTTATGAACTTTTGTATGGAAGCTTAAAATCATCAAAATACGTCGAACGAAGACTTACACGTCTAGTGAGGGAAAATGATAGCATCATTACTAGACGTACCATACCATATCATGGAAGCTAACATATGGAAATAAAAAATGTTCCTCCTTTTGTTAAATCTCTTCTTTTTGTTTAAAACAAAAATGTTAACTCAATGCGTCCAGCAGTTATCACGAATCCGAGCGAATGAATGAAGAAATTTTTAGAAAGTCCTCAAGAAAGTAGCAAAAAATCTGTTTTTTGCATGGACTATGAAATGACAAAGAAATATTTTGTGCATTGTGTGTCTGCTAATAACACAATAAGTGTAACAATGTGGTTTCAGAACTTTCTAATGGAGCTCACTAACAAACTTGACTTGACTTACTACTGGATTCTACTAGATGAGGGAACAAATTTTTCAAGGACTCTTCAGTAAGCTAGACTATGGATTTAATTAATTTCTCTCATATTCCTTCTTTTATCACACAGCCAGTGACAAATTAACGTGTACCTAATTTCAAAATCAAAATTTGACGCGTTTTAAGCTCGTGAACACTCTTTCTTAGAACGTTTGTCTGGGAGTTACCCGGAAGAGTGAAGGCCCTACTACGGTCACTTAGTCAATACAAATCATGGTACAAGGAAATCAGCCAACAAGTTTGAAGGGTAAATTGCGAAAGACGAGTGACATTTCTACCTCCCTTGGAGATGCATTGTGTATTTATGGCCCCATTTCACAAATTTCATTGTTTAGTTCCCAGCTTAATTTTAGTTAAGACTGTGCCCCAATAGTATAAACCATAGTCTCCTCGACGTACAGAACTTTAATCGAAACTAATTTAAAATATTTTTAAAAAAAATTTATTTCACACTAAAAAAAACACTATAAATCTTTTTCAAGAGTATAAAATTGTAAACCTCTAAACTGCTTTAAATATTTAGTTCATTGGATTTTATTACATTACGTATCAATAATTGTCCATTTTATTACAATATAAATAAGCTCTTCTTTACGCCAAGTATTTATAAAAAGAAATACTGCAAAATTATCAATAATCCTATCAGGACTCTTACATTCTATGAGATTATGAAGTCGTCATCCGATAACAAAAAGAGAGTCTTTAATAATAAAACCACGCGTTATTTAATTTATAAATAAGGAGTTTCTTAGCACTTATGATTATCGTTTCTTATCGGCTTTGTCAGAAATTATGTTTGACTTCAATGAGTGCTGTTTTGGCTGTCGGTTCGAATGATGCCTTTAAATTTTCGGATGATCCCTTAACGAATCCGTTTGGCGGTTTCGAATAAATCGTCGTTTCCGTTATCCTATAAGTCTTGGGCGAGTCCATGGTTTGGCTCGATTCTAAGAGTGTGTGATACCAGTCGAGGGGATTCAGAGATGGTCCTTCGCCACCCAATTCGGTCGGTAGAATATCCTTTGCGACACAAGCGTGTAACGTTGATAAGTTTCCGCCGTGTAATTTAATCCTATTTCGAGTTTTTTCCTTGAGAAATGGTTTTATGACCGCTAAAGCAGCTTCCACGTACCACGGTTGAGCTATGAAGTGTATCGCTTTGAATTGAACCGGAAAACAGTCCTGGAAATAAATGAAATTAAAATTTGTTAAAATACGAAAAAAAAATTTTAATAAAAAATTAAGAAAGTGGTAGATTAAAGACTCTCACTAAGCAAAGACTTCAACCAAATATATCTGCAGCGAAAAATGGGAGGTCCTAATATATGCGACGCAAATCTCCATTTCAATCTCTAATAACTTTATTTTTAGAGTATAGGTCACAACATACTTAGCTTAGGTCCCTGGTACCCTCAATCATTGGACGTATGAGGCACCGTTCTACCATTCGGGGTCTATGAAAAATTAATATAACCAATTCACTCAAAAGAACTTTCAACAAAAGGAAGAAAAATCTGATAAGGAAAGGACCAGTGGCATAGCCGAGACATAAACCCATATACCACCAACAACCGAAAAGTGTATATTTAACAAATTTCACTCGTGATAACAATAACCCAAACATTTTCAACTTCCTCTATGGGAAGCAACGGAAATTATCAAATAAACAGAAGATTTTAAGGTGCCTTAATTGATTATTTTTTTTCAAGTTTAATCTGTAAATTCTTTATGAGCGGAACTACAAAGCAAAAAATACGAAATCAAAATTTCATATTTCGTTATCATACTGATAAGATAAAAAATACTGGCGACAAAAAAATACTTCGACAGGTCGGTATAGACGAAAGTGCGAATAAGATATACAAATAAAAACGATGTGCATATTGCAAGTGAAATTTTAGTATCGGTAATCGATTAAAATATTTGTATGGCTTGATCCGCTGGTTTGATACTGTTGGATTTTATATATATTCCGCATGTTGATAACATATCGAGCTTATACTAATTACTGGCTTATGTCTGAAATAGATAAGGAAGTTACCAAGGAGTTCCCAACCTATGGAAACATTTTAGCAACCTTTCTCTTAATTATGTATTTTTAATAAATTTTATTTTGTTCTACCAAAAAGTGTAGTTTAAAGTTTTATCAATAATGTATAGAATTAAAAATTAAATATATTACGAATCAGGTTACTCATGTGTAACGCTAAATTGTCGTTTACGCAAAATCTATTTCAGGAAGTCCTCAAAGCAGTGTCTCAGCCACAATTTTGCGCTATGGGTAGTCTACCGTGAGTTAAACCTCCTTATTCTACACTACTATCTGTCCAAGATGTTGATATCGTAACTGATCTTCCTCAGTTTGTCATTGTTCTTTCAAACAAAAAAAACACGAAATCAGATTTTAGGCATTTGTATAAATATTTCTCTTTAGAAGTAAAAAGCACTTCGATATCTAATCGGTTTTTATAGGCCACAATAGGCCCAATTGAGGCTTCAAAGGCAAAGGTAACCAAAACTTACTCCAATTCGAATCGGGTCTAAGCAATATTGACGAAATCATTTTTCACCACACTGGTTCATAAATATCGAAAAATTTGGAAAATACGTTTTAGGCATTTATATTAATACCATGTAAAATGATTAATCAATTTGATCCGATCCGAAAGATATTAAGATAGTCGTGAAAAATCTTGAAACAATTTTCACCCCCTTAGAAAGCCATCAAACAATTCTGAAATTATTTTTCGGTGTTTCTATCAGCAGCCTGTAGAAAACAAAAGCAATTTTATATCTCATTGGAACTAGAAGGTATTGAAAAATTCGTTAATACGTACTTAACTCCTTTCGGTGGTTGAATATCAAGAAATGTAATAATTTTCAAGCGTTTCTGTAAAACCCTACAGAACACAAAACCAATTTGATATCTCATCAGGTCAAACAGATATTGAGACAGTCGTGAAAACATCCTTACCTTTTAAAACCAATTTGTTTGTCGTCATTGAAATATTGAAAAAACAATATTTAGCTATATTTACAAATAAGAAGCAACTAGAATGAAAACCAGAGAGATAGATAGATTGGAAATAGGGGTTGGTATGGTTAACCTCTGTCACTGCAGCCACAGTTGGGCCTATTGTGACGTTCCCCCGGTTTAACTATGATTCCTTTTTAATCCCTGCGCTTTCAATGAAGCTTAGTATTTTGCGAAGAGGAATGGTCAGGAATTCCATGAAACCCTGACCGAAGTGACGAAGTCTTTCGTGAGCTAAACTCTTACATTCACAGAGGATATGCTCTGGTGTTTCGTCTTCGTCATTGCATATTCTGCAAATTTTAGTCTCAGAGAGACAAATCCTATTGAGATGCTTCCTCATGTGACAATGTCCAGTCAGAGCTCCCACTAGGGTTCGGGTCTGATATCTGCTTAATTTTAGATAATCAGATGTTCTTTCTTTCCGAATGTTTTGGCATAAAAAGCTTTGAGTGCCTGTTGCCCGGTGCCAAGTCCCAGTGAATGGCACTTTGCGACTTTTGCCACATTCGGCTGTTCATTCTGGCTATGCTTAATGGTATTCCACAGAATAGATATGGTCCCATGAAGTCAGCTTCTGAACCTTTCCTAGCCATTAAGTCGGCCATTTCATTACCTTCATAGCCGCTGTATCCCGGAATCCAAATGAGGTTAACTCTGTTCTTATTTCCGAGTTCAATCAGGCATTGGAGGCAATTCCAAACAAGTTTGGAGTAGATTTGAACGGACTGAAGTGCCATTATTGCAGCCTTGCTGTCCGAGAGAATATATATTTGTTGGTTTTTGTAGCCCCGTCTGATATTTTCTCTAATGCATAGTTCAATGGCATGAGTCTCCGCCTGAAAAACAGTGGATGTTATGTGTATGCTACAGTAAAATTTGACATTTGGGCGCACTCCTTAAGCTCCTGCTCCTACACCTTGATCCTTGATCCGAAAATGAAATGAAAACCAACTTCATAGCTCATTCGACCTTAGCTGAGAAATTTGATAAAACCCCCATTCGGGGGTTGAGTATAAAAAAAAATCTGCCAACAGTATGGGCGCAACTTTATTATTTTATGGGTAGAAGTCCGAAACGTGTTTAATGCTACGGTGCTGCGGTGTAGGTTACTATGCGACTGACAACCTAAAAAATAACGTTCCAAATAGCCTCCTGGTTATTCCTTTTCCTATTCCTCTCAAGGGGTTTGAGAGCTTCGCACCTTCAAACGGTTTTGCTTACAGCGTACGGTGTCTACGGCGGACGGCGTCAAGGGCGGGCAGACGGACATTTTTACTAAAAAATAATAAAGTAAAATTTAAATAACATTTTAGATAAGAAGTTTTTTTTGTTGTTTTCCGGCATCAGAGGAGTTTCTGGTCTGAGACACCAACACGAAATACCCGACTGGGGATTAATCCTGTGGTAAAAAGCGATAACAGCTTATGTCGAGATAAGAAAAAATCATTTTTCAAGTTTTCAATTGCATTTTTTTAAAAGAATTGCGATTGTTTGAGAGATTTTTATCTCATAGAATATATTATTATTGTGTTGTATTATTAAATTCAATAACATAAGATCTCCTAATATATTTTTTATTAGTTTATTTATCAATTTTGATACACGTAACCGCCTAATTATTTTCTCGACTTAAGCTGTTATCGCTTTTTACCGCAGAATCGCTGTCATGGCTACTGCCCTTGAGGATATGACAGTTGGAAAACCTTCCCTGGAGAAGCGACTTAATAAGACTGTGTTGGACTAGGTCCGAAGGAGCTGTTTCGTCATCGGATGGCATAGACTCGTCAGAGGGTGGTATTGCTGAAGATTATACTATATATGCGATATTGAAAGCAATTTTATTTCCTACGAATTATATACTAGTGAAATTCTTGCCATCGCATCCTTATACTTAAGGTAGGTAGCACTGATGATCATCTAATATTTCAACCAATTTGGTGGAATTTTGGTTGTTTGCTAAGGTATATAAAGCTCAACGCTAAGTGCGCGGCATCGAATCCCGTCAACAACAATTTTATGTTTTCCTAATATTAATGAGAATGGCATTTTTTCATGGTGAGAAGTTACCACATTTTTAAGAAGTTTTTTTTTTAGATGTTTGAAAAACTATATGAAATCAGTTCGTCCGATCTTAATATTGACAAAAAAAATGTTACTTATTTTCATTTGGTTTAATTTAAAAAAAATTCTAAAACTATTGTTTAGGCGTTTGTACAAATATCCTGTAGAAGTAAAAATTCATCGATAATAAGAGATATTGAGATTCACATATTGTAGGTTGAATATCGAAGAGTCCCGAAAGCTCATATAACTAAACCGTAGAAGTAAAAAAAAGCAATTTAAACCTCTATGTGGGCAATAACGAACCATCACCCAAATGCATTTTAGGCATTTATATTACTAGCAATTGAATATACGAGTATTATTGAGCTTAAAAGATACAGTGAAATGAAGAAATAAATATACAGCTCTATTTCATCCACTTAGGGCCGGTTTCATGTTATCTTTTTCCATTTATTTCCTTGGAATAACTACCCAATGATTTACTATGTATTTTTTCGCACCTTACTATAAACTGGGAACCACTGTGCATGGGCTTTACTAAACGTAACTTCTGCGAAGGAAAGGTAAACTTTTGTGGAAGGGCTTAACCAAGAAAGTTGAAACTTCATCTTCATCTTCAAAGCAATAGCGTATGAAACTACATCCTTATATCAGCAACGGCTTATGCTACAACATTGAAACTTCGTACAGTACAGAAACAATATTTGAGCCGTTGTATTTGAAAATGGTATAAGTCAATTTTTTCATACATTGAAATATTTAAGGTTTTACGTTTGAAATAATTTAAAAATATTGGTATACGTTAATATAATTCGGGTGATGTTTTAACACTATAAACCTGTTAAATTTTATTATTCAATAATAATTATTAAAATTGTTAAAGAAAATAAACGATTTTTTTAGCTCCAAATGGACTTATACCACTTTCGAAAATAACATATTGTTACGTGTAAGCCTGGCCACCGCGCAACTCGATCGATTACGAATAAGGGAAACAGCAACAACCGAATACCTAGTTGCAAAGTTACCCAATCAGAAGCCTAGTTGAAGTACATAAGGCGAAACAACACGACTATATCTCCCCTCTAATCGAATGCGCTCAAATGTACTAGAACAGCCTAGAAGATCAAATGGAATGCTCTCAAGCTTTCCAGAACCCTCTACACACACCACCGAACGAAGATTCAAGAACAGTCTCGACTACAGACAAGTAGTATAAAAGCAGGTGAAGCTTTCAGCGAGGGACATAGTAATTTTTATTACGTCGACTGTGACAGCCAGCGTGAAAACGCGACCGTGTTGGTAGAAAGCGATCGATTGCGTGTGATCAAATCAAGCGATATAGATAAGCGGGCGGTACTGCCATATAGTGCGAATAATTGTGCGAATAGAATTAAAGTGCGAATTAAATACATTGTTACTTATTTTGATTTTAAACGAATTGTGTTTTACTTGAAATGCCGGCGAACCCCTAGCTCGCAACAATATTATAAAAAATAAAAACAAGAGGAAATTTAAGTCCATATTTTTATTGATATTGACTTTATTAAAATGGACTTTTTAATGTAAAAAATAATAATTCAAAATATAACTTTTTTTCGTCTGATGGACTTATACCACTTTCAAAAAAATCGGCTCATTTAATTGTTGGTTGAAGAAATAATAAGGTTTTATTCACTATGTAGTGTAGGGTTTTTTTCCAAACGAGAGAGACTATTTTTTAAATAACGTAATAATGAAAATTGAACAATATTCTTACCTGTAATCCTTCAATCATCAATTTCAAAACTTTCGGTGCTAAATGTGACGATTGTCGCAATGTAAAATTTGTCCAATCGACAATCACAATAAATCCTTGCGATTGATTCTGTACATCCTCCAGTAATTTCTCCAGCGATAGAAGAAACGCCCTATAAACAACTTCCATCGAATACGCAGCCGGATCCCAGTTCGATGTAAAGAAAACGATAACTTTTCGTCCGCGTCGATCGCGTTCTTGTAAAACGCTCGGAAATCCTTCGCGCAACGCCAACTGTAATGTCTCATCGAATATTGTCAACCTTTGCAGGAGCATCTTATTCCGTTGCAGATACGAATGATAGTTAACTAGTAGCTCGAAAGCTTCGTCCAGACGAAATTTCCGAGAGTAGAGAAATCGCATAAGAAATTCATCGTCGTCGTAGCAAGATTTATCGCGAAGTATTAAATTCGTACTGGCTCCTATCATATCCTTGAGATTCACTAAGGCCCGCCGCCGATCGTTCGGCTCATTTCGATTGTGTACCGCTTTAATATCCAGATAAGATGATTGACCGCTTCGGTAATTGCTCGACAAATTAAACTCAAAGTATTCCGACATTTTGAGCCTGTCTCTGCATAGAATAGTCCGCCTAGAAAGATTAAAGACGCTTTTATTTATAAAAAATTTAATTTAAATTTTAGAATAAAAAAAGTATATTATTCGTTCGTAAATCTTAATTTATCGATCAGTAGCGTCAAAGTAATTGCACGATCGTTACAACTCACTTTTAAATTGTTTTATTCATAGATTTTCGTCAGGATTGCGATACAAAATTTTAAAGGTGAGACTTTTTATCACTTCGATAAGAACATTACGAATTTATGAAGCGTACTAAACTTTTCATTTTCCGTAAAAGAAACTCAGATATTCGCTTCAAACTTGTACACTTGAAGCTTTAGTGGTCGTATATAATTGGATACTGAATACTTAAATAAATAATTGATCTTTTTCGCGTGAAACTACGATCGCGATCGAGTGCAACTATTGAATCGGTTCTCGTGATCGATATATCGAAGCAATACGAGCATTTTCAAATTGTACAAGTGTTTGAGTGTTGAGTACCGTAGAAAATTCTTAATTCACCTAATGGTTCTGATAATTTTTGTTGTTTTACAAAAGTAGTTGTAAAAATTTGTTGCTATTTCACAATTTTATGTGTCATACTTAGAACCAAATAAACACAATTTTTATCGGTTTAAGATATTAAACTTAATTGGCCAAGTAGCTTCCACTTCAAGCGATTTACTTCGATATTATAAAAAAAAAACTTCATTATGAACATGTTTTATCAATAAATCGATTTATCCTATTCAAGAGTACATAACATTACACCAGTTATATGCTATGCTATAAACCACAGCCATTATTTGTTATATCAATTTAAATAAAGCAGTATGGTAAAATGCCAATTCGTCATGTTTGATAACTTTGTTTTGTAACATGTGTGAATTATTAAAGTCGTTAAAGTGAAAACGATGAAATTCTATTCTATTTATAAAATTTTTAATTTTTTTCAAATTCAAATAAACCATAAAACAGAAATATGTTTTTCTAGATATTGAGACCTTGGATAAAAGATTAAATATAGTAAGCTATTTTGTACATAAATTTATTTATGAACGAAATAAACAATAGTCTCGCTGAAATTCTTATAGAAAATTACACGTGTTTCCTTTGTTATCATTAATACTAATATGAAAGCACGAAAAAAAAAATTAGTATAAACAATAGTATACCAAACGAAGTTATCTCGACTCAGAGTATTTACCGCCTATATCTTTAACAACAAAGTAAGTACGGTAAATAAATGCAGGGATTAACTTTATAATAATCTCAGTAGATAAATATGCACGAGAAAATATCCTAAGAATTTTACGTAAGTGATGCTTTTACTGTCTTGTGTGTTTGCACTAAAATTATATCGACATTAATATTTCATGCTTGAAAAAAATAAAGAAAATCTTTTAATGTATAGCTAGCTTACAACATTTTCTAAGACTACGGAAAAAATAAGATTTGCTTTTTAAATACTGTTTTCAACACTTTTTATTGGGTTTGTCAATAAAGTCGTAAAATTTTAGGCGTGTTGAAAATAATAACCAAGCTAATCTACGAGAATCCAATAGTTCCGAATTTTACACTAAGAATGCGGTACCTGTAAAACCTTTATAGCGCGTCAAAGTGTGCTCGTTGCTGCAAAGTTAAATATTGGTTATGTACTTACCTCTCCAACTACTACGATTTATGCGCTGAAGTTGACCTGATTGTCAGTGATGGAACGAACCACACTTGCTGTCAGGTACGATGGATCCATTTGCACAAAAATTGTACAGATGAACAATAGTGAACAGGACATATGTGGGTAATTCAACCCTTCGAAGGCTAAAATCCAGACATTCATAGTTTTATACTCTAGATAAGATCTGAGGGTATTTTTAGTTTAGTCCAGCCCAAAAGTTTGTAACGCATAGAATCAGGCGGGGGGTTTTATTTTTTGTTCACATGTGGCCAAAAATCGTATATCCGCATGCTGTGCGTCCGTCTATCCTTCCGTCTGTCTGTTCGTACGCACGTTAACTCAAGAACGTACTCAAGGAGTATGGTGAAATTTTGAATATGGATGTTTGATCGAATGTGTAAGGCTAAGTTCACTATCAGGCAAAATCGCTCTACTGCTTCGTGTAGCTGCCATACAAAAGATCCATGAAACACGTGTTCAAGAATATTGGCCAATAACTTCAGAATACTTTAAGCTAGAACCTATAAAATTTTGTATGCACTAATTTGTCGATAGTTGCAGCTAAAGGTGTGAATATAAAGAAAATCTTATGAATCTTTCCTGTAGCTGCTCTACAAATATCCCGTAAAAATTTCTTCATTCGATTTACGGAACTCACTATAACTTGAAAAATAGTTCAGCACGAAGTTACAATTTTTCACAGATATGGTTTTAGTGAAGTTCCAACGAAGTTTCTTTACTCCTTCGGAAGGCTCTCATACAAAAAATTCTTAAAACACGTGTTTTAAGAATATTGGCCGATGATAACTTCAGAACGATTCAACCAAATTTTGAACAATTTAACAATTCAAAAGTTGCATATATAGATGAATTGGTATGAATAAATCGAGTGAACCCGTAGTGCAGCTGCCATGCAAGGATCCTCTGGAAAATATGAGCAACAATCTTTAGAAACCTACTATAATCCAAAAAATCATTGAGATAAAAACTCCAAATTTTAATGGAATTAATTATGAATTAAAAGTAGGATCGGGTTTGTTATTGGGCGAAATCCCCTTTCTTCCGAGGATAGCGTCAATACAAAAGTCCTTAAAACGCGTATAAACCTGGCTCATAACTTCAGAACGCAAGGCTAGGAACATGAAATTTTGTATACATCAATTTTACTATATCATTTTTTAATAATAAAGTATTGTGATCGACCTGAAATTTAAAAAAAATTTGCTACCCTGAAATTTTGTATTTTCACGTTTTAGGACTAGTAAACGCTAAAAAAGCAAAAAAAAAATGTCCGCCTATCCGCCGTGGACACAGTCCGCCGTCCGCAAAACCGTTTGAAAGTGCGTGGCTCACAAACCCCTTGAGATATTAAGTTGAAATTTTTATGGTAAGTAGAATGGATGAACCCCTACGAGTGGTACTTTTTGGAGGGGTGGGGGTGTAAGGGGAGAGAAAGAGGGAGCGTTTTAGATGAAAAATTTTGGTTTCTAGATCTCTGGAACCGCTTATACTAGGAGGCTGAAAGTTGGAACTTCTGTAGTACTATGATAGTGGACCCATTTACAAAAAAATGGTCGATAGGGGTTGAGGGGTGTGCGAGTGGGGGGAAAAACAATGCGTTCAAAACGCTTGAAACCTAGGATTGAAACATTCTAAAATCCATATCTCCTGAATGATTGATGTCAGATGGCTGAAACCTTGTAGTTATCTTAAGAGATACTAGGATATTACAAAAAGGTTAACATTTTTTAAGGAGGCGACTGAGGTGATTGGGCAGTCTTTTCTTTGACAATTTGGAGGACCTGAGGTCGATAGCGCAGGATAAGCTAGGCAAGTTCTTTAGGGATATGATCTGATTGGGCAGTCTTTTCTTTGACAATTTGGAGGACCTGAGGTCGATAGCGCAGGATAAGCTAGGCAAGTTCTCTAGGGATCTGGGTTGTTTAACGGATGTTTGGTGACCTGCGAGGCCAGAGCTGTCCTAAGATATTCGGCGCCCGTGGGCTACTAAAAAGAATGCGCCCCTCATAGGAAAATACAAGTTTGATGGCTAGTGGAAGCGGCAAATATAAAATATAAAAGTGCCAGAAAGTCATCAGTTTAATGATGACAGGGTGTATTATTTTAATGAAAACAAAATGAAATTAAATTATGGTATAAATATTAAGGGACGGTGTTGTATGTTGTTTTGTCGCGCCTATTCCATTTAGAACAGGTTAATTGATTATTTCTGTCATGAATAAAAATAACTAAAAAAATACTTATTAAAATAATAAAGTAATATAATCAATAAAAATTGCCGCCCCCAAAAGGCTTGCGTCCCTGGGCTTTAGCCCATTTAGCCCTGTGGTTAGAGTGGCCCTGTACGAGGCTCAAGGGATAGCTATGGGCCCTTTTGGTGCCTAGTGTGCACCGTGGCTCAGCGCCTCGCTCCTTCTTAAAAATAAAACTAACATTTTTAAGAGGGGTGGTTAAGTATGGGGGTGGGGGGTGAACAACTTTAAATTGCAATATCTTTAGACTCAATTCTGCCAGGAAGATAAAATTTGGTTTTTGTATACAGAATTACCAGTGGAGTCAACTGAATGTAAAAATTTTGAGGGGGTTGATGAAACGCGGAAGTGGCGGGACAGTCATTTTTAAAAAAATTAAATTTTTATATCTCGAGAACCGTATCAGATATGATCTTGACAATTTTAGAGGAGTTAGGACCAGTAGACCTCTAGCGGAGAAAAAAATTTGAGGGTGTGGGTGTAGGGAATAATGGTGGGAGGAGGTGGAAATGAAAAAATTCTGATTTTAATTTCTCGAAAGCCGCAAAGGATAGAAAGCTAAAAATTTAAAACTGTGTAGACAACTATATCTATCTACTATAGTAGAGATATCGCAGAAAAATAAATTTTTGATAGGGGTAGCATGGTACGGGGGTAGGGGGTGGTTTTTCATATCTCAGAAACGGCTTATGCTAGAAAGTTGAAACTTAGTACTTATATGTAGATGTGCTACTAGAGTAATTAAAACTAAAAAAAATCGGCCAACAGTCTGGGCATAACTTTATTATTTTATGGGTAGAAGTCCGATGGGACTGACAACCTAAGGAATAACCAGGAAACTATTTGGAACGTAATTTTTTAGGTTGTCAGTCGCATAGTAACCTACACCGCATCTCAGCATTAAACACGTTTCGGACTTTTACCCATAAAATAATAAAGTTGCGCCCGGACTGTTGGCCGATTTTTAAATGAGTGGTTCAGTGGAAGAGTTGCCTAACCCACAATTACTGCGAAATGAGATATCGACTTTAAACTTAGACATAATTTGAAAAATTGCTCTCAAAAAGAAATAATTTCTATTTTGTTATACTGTCCAGCAATGTATACTAATAATATGGTGAATAAATAAGTTTGGAACACAAAGATATGATTATTGTGGTCAAACTGAAAATGCCTAAGCAGCAAAAAATTCAATGTGGCTTAGGCAACTCTTTCAGTCAACCACTCTAATGGTCACAGGTAAAGGGATAAACAAGCTAGCAATCTAGTACATCTTCCCTGCAGACTCCATGTTATTGATAAAGCATAATTTTGGTTTTGGTGATTAACCTCAAGTTCCAGATAAAAAAAAGTGGAAATGAAAGATATTGTCTTTTTCTTTCGAGTCTAAACGGGATCGACAACCAACCTTTTTTGTGAGTAATATAAAAGCCTACGTTATCATCTTTCATATGAGGGTAAATTTATTGTTCTAGCTTCAGGACTTTCGAAGAACCTTTAACGTAAACTATTTTTGAAATAGATCAATTCCTTTTTATAATAAAGTGCAACTAAGAAAGAAAAGCACGCTCCGCAAAAAGTTCCATATGAAAACTACAGATATCCTTCTGGTCTACTGTTGTAAGTGATTTAGGCGTTCAAATTTTAAGTCCCTGGTAAAAAAAAACCTTTCTTTGGTTATCGAGCGTATAGTCCTGCATCTTAGCTTTAAATGCGTTCCGGACCTCTACCCAAAAAATAATAAAGTTGCGCCCAAACGATTGGTAGATTTTTTTATAAGGTTTGTCAATTTATTATGATGACATTGTCAATTATGTGTTTGGTCGTGAAACCTAGTGACGGTTGGAAGGAATAAAATATAGTTTTTTTACAGAGTGTTTTCTGGAGTTGCCTCTTACTTGCATTGGAGAAATCTCATTTTTTTATTAATTCGAAGTTGAGGTCTTCTAGCTTATAAAATCCACGATTGAATATTAATTTTAATATTTTCAAAATTTAAAAAAAAAACAAAAAGGCAAACAAATAGAATTTTGAATTGATTGACGGTTAGCAAAAATTAAATGTTTTAGGTAAAAAACAAATATCATTACATAAATCATAGTAAATTTCCTTTGTGCAATAGTTTGAAATAAGATTTAAAAAAAAGATTTCGATTACGCCCGATAGCTATATGCTTGAATTATGAAATGAAATACAAAGTAAATATAAAGTCGATGTAATTACCATTCTAAATAGACTTAATTCATTTTTCTCTCATTATAGGTATATTTCTCTTTGTGCAATTTTGTTGATACGATGATAATTAAGTTTTGTGTAAAATTGGGCTTAATTGGCCATAAAGAAGCAATGGATTCATCGTAACGCATTAATGTGTGCAATTGCAAATACATCGTACGGCTGCAATGAACAACATGTAATGTTAAAATTGTACAATTTTCATGAGTCAGTTTATGAAGAGGAAATTATTTTTAGTAATCTCAAGCGTGTTCGGTATTGTGCTAGCTAAAATTTGGGTCCTACAAATGTCCACGTAAGAAATACTAATATGTACCTATGTGTTAAAAACTTTGTTTTAATTTAACTCTGAAAATCACGAGGTAGAAATTTTACCTACAGGGGTAATACATCGATATGTTCTTATCACCAAATCGATTCAGAAATTGAAACACTTTGAAAATAATATATATACATACATATAGTAGAAAACGTATTATCATTTTTAGCCAACTTAATGAATTCAAGGCACACGCCGTAGATGCTTCTAAATATCTGGGTACTTTAATGATTAAGTGCTTTCGATTTTGTAATTGAAGATAAAAACCAATAGATACGTAAACATTTTAAAAATGTCACTCTTAATTTCGTTCGATTTATCAGTTGTGAAAATTTCAAATTGATTTACATATAAAATACGAGTAGGTACGTCATAATACAAACAATTGATACTGGTGTGCAAAAAATGATTCGGCAAAAATAATCGTATACTGCATAATCACGGTTTATAAACAATTATTTATTTTTTGTTCAAAGAACCACTTCAAATTTCATATCACAAAGTACAAAATTGTGTTACGTTTTTTTATTGTAATAACAACTTTTTTTTTATCATTTATCAAATCTGAATGTATAATTAGATCGTGTGATTTTTCGCTTGCTGACTCAAATTAGAGTCAGAAGATGCTAAATTCCTGCAGAGAATGATTCATATGCAAGTGTACTCTAATTACGAAGCATACGTTGAAATATATGGTGAACAATTTTATCCGGCTGAATTTATAGTGTAAATATTTATAATTTACTTTACTTGGTACGCAAAAATAAACTTTTTATAGTTGCTAACAGTGCTGATGGCTTCTTTTTGTTTGAGATAAAAATATGTAATCAACTTTTGTTACTTAGAATAAAAAAGTGCATTGATATTTACCAAACTTATTTTCTAAAAGGTAAAAAGAAAGTTGTTCGGAGACCAAACGGAATAAATTAATGCAGGAGAACAACAACATAACTCGAAAATTGTGAATTATTTTTACTAATGTGGTTACAACACTGTACGTAGGCATAGAACTAATAGTACACGTTTGTTTTTGTATTTCCAATATAAAAAAACATACTGTCACGATCGGCTGCAAGCCAATCGTATAATACTCTAGATGAATACTGAACTCCGATTTATATTGTAGGGGATAAAGTAGAATTACATGTGGGCATGTTGTATGTCCTTTATTAAGGACTCCCATTTGATTGCTACTCGAAACTAAAAGACATATCATCAGTGTTTAATTTCATATCTGAAACTAGGTGAGTCACCGAAAAAAAATTTCCTTTTTGAAAGACTTTAGAGGTGCAGGAAGTACTCACTCGATTTCTTACATATTTATCCTTTTCCTTGGAACCATTTAGAAATTAATGTGTGCAAAATTCCTAGCTTAAACACGTGTCTTAAGGATTTTCTGTTCGGAAGGTACCAGAAGGAGTTAAAGGATTTCGCTGACTACTAAACTCGAACTTCGTTTTCACTCAAAACTAATTTGTACAAAATTCCGAATTCGTAGCTAAACGATTACTTGAGTTATAGTGAGTTCAGTAAATTAAGTGAAGACATTTTGACAGGATTTTTGTATGGCAGCTACACGAAGGACTTAAAGTTTTTTTTCTTAATCATACACTTAGCTCCAACTATTAGAAAATCAACACATACAAAATTTCAAAGTCGTAGATTACACCCTTCCGAAGTTATCGACCAATATTCTTGAACACGTGTTTTAAGGACATTTTGTATGGCAGCTACCCGAAGGAGTAGGACGATTTTGCCCGTTAACGAACTTAGCTTTACAAATTCAACCAAACATTCAGATTCAAAATTTCAAGATCCTAGGTGAAGGCATTCTTGAGTTATCGTGCAAACGGGCAGACGACGGACGGACGGACGTCAAGCGGATTTGGAGTTTTTGGCCACAAATAAACAAAAAATAATATATAACTTTTTTTCGTCCGAAGCTCGGTTCTATGCGTTACAAACTTTTGGGCTGGATTAAACTTAATATATAAAACTTTCAGATTTCATCTAGAGTATATAAACATAACATAGACTGGGAATCAAAATTTGGACTCTGATGTACCAGCGAAGGTGTTTGAGACCACACTACACAGTCATGAGCACGTGAGATCTCTGATTAAGATTAAGGCTTCTTTTACTTTATTATTTTTTAATAATAAAGAATTGTGATCGACCTGAAATTTCTAAAAAATTTGCTACTCTGAAATTTGGTATTTTCACGTTTTAGGACTAGTAAACACCAAAAAAAACAAAAAAATGTCCGTCTGTCCGCCGTAAGCAAAAGCATCAAACCCATTCAGGACTCCTACCCTGCGCCCTGTTTGCGCCCTGTTGGCAGATTTTGTACAAAAAGTAATGACATAAATATTGTTGTGAACTACATCTTACAGCGGTTTAAATGGACGAACGTATCAAGGGCCATAAGCATCGCATGCACTTGTAATGCAATTGTATTACCTTTTGGTGATACCCAACTTTCTCCTTCTTCTACGACCCGTCGAAAAGTGCAACACGTGTAAAAAGAAACAGTTTAAAATAAATTATAAATAAACCTAGAATACAACAAATATACATTTATGTTATTACTTTTAAATTTTTGCGCAATTACAATCTAGGGCACTCAAATAATAAAATAATAAATTATACATATATACCAGCCTGATGTCTAGGGAAAAAATAATAAAAGGTTAAATTTCTTTTCGATAAGAGAAAAATAACGTAATTAATGTCGCGATAATGAACAACAAGTACACAATGCATTTTTTTAGTATCACAGAAATAGAGTAAATGTAACTCTGCAAATGGCACATAACAAAGGAAAATTTATTTTTATTAAGCAATTTAGGCTTGTATCAAGAAAATATTTAATTTCGCAATATACAGAATATTTTCGTTTTATAAGGCTTCAGAACAAAATAGCGAAGCAGAGCTGTTTATGTCATCAGTGTTATATTTACATAGATTAAAACCGATATCACTAAATGGAATTACATCAACCGGGATTGGAATGAAGTCAACAACAAATTTTGTAAGTCTATAGAAAATATATTTTAAAGAAAACATGCCCTTTCCAAATTCGAGTTCTTGATTCAAATTTCGACATCGAGATGGTGCTGTCGAATATAATTGAGTATACCAAAATCGTCGGCATAAACATTGAAATCTGTGTACATCAAATACGTGGTCTGTGAAGTCCTAACCATAGTTGCACATAGCTTCGATTGCAGATGGTGTTGATAAAAACTAAGAACCAGGCATACCAATTCACAATATTCTGAAATTATCTCAAAAATTTCTTTTAATCTGAGATAATAACGAGCAGTAGAAGGTAAAAAACCACAAAATATTTAAAAACTCTTACGGATGTTGTGCCCTTATGCGGATTTAACTCAATAGCTGCGCTTTTTATCAGGATTGTGACTACACTCAGAGAAAAATGCTATAAGTTCAAATTTAAATTCAAATTCTCTTTATTTTGCCTAATCTGTATTAATTTCAGTGTAAGTTATAATAAAGTTACTTTAGAGCTATTGAGTATCTGTACCCATTTCAACTAATGTTTATGTATTTGTCGTAAGACGTGGGAGTTAGTGTGATTAGTATATGAGATTAAGGAAATACAGCAAAGTGAAAAAACCTTATATGTACAACTTAATACTACCTAATTAGCTATATAATCCTGAGATTAGTGGATTTTCCGATATCGAACTTCGTTCAACAAATTTTTATTGTATGATGTCGATCTTGTCCTTTAATATGCAATAAGTTTAGCCCGATTTATTATGAATTCAATAGTTTTCTCCTATTAATTTTAGTCAATAGGATAAACAACATTAATATAATAACTTACAAAATATTATATTAATGGTAATATTCTCAAATTATTTTAATAGTTTTACCATTTCATAATAATAGTATACCATGTAAATCTTTAAGCGGATATGCTGTTGTTTTAAACGTTGCTCATATTAATTTAATGGGACAAACCACATTTGAGATTAATAGGATCGACCATAAAAAGAAAAGGACAATCATATTACAACAACTAGAAAATTTACGATGATACTATTGTTTTAATAGGATTGCTTTATTGTTTTTAATTGACTAATGTTATTATAATAAGAATCTTATCTGATTAATTTAATAGTATACCACATAAATCTGAAATCGTATGAACAATGATCTTAAAAGCTGTACATATTAATTTAATATGACGGATCACATTGAAAAATAATGTGAGTAAACATAAAAATAAACATAAATAATGTGGAATATCTAATTATTATCCAAGTTGTTGCTGTGTAGGTACCAGAAAATTTGAAATAATGAATTGTTTTTTAATTTAAAATATTGTTTATTCGTTATGTGTGTATATATAATGAAAATTATTATTTTATTCTTACGGTTTTCTAATAAAAATGAAATAAAACAAACTTAATTATTTAAATGTATTCCAGGCTTTATTTTAACTATAGTACAAGTTTTTAATGTTTTTTAAGTCTAAATGCTTTTTTTTATTATTTAAAAGATCTATGTGAATTGGAGGACCGTCACAAACTCAAGAATAAAGTGTAAAGAAAATAAATGCATATTTCTTTATACTATGTATGCTTGATAGTGCTCACTGAAAGAATGAATATGCCAATGTCTACATACAAAAAAAAAAGTTCTGATTTGCATAAAACAACTTGATCAATTTCAAAAAGTTTTGTAATTGTAATAATTTGTATATTATTTTATTTTTTTAATTCACTTTTTCACTCGTTTCACATCACTCATCAACTGAACTCTGACCACTAATATTTTAGCTAAACAGAACATAGCGTTGAAAAGAAGGAAATTGATGTGTGTCCTATTGATTCAATGGTATGATCATATTCATTTAATATCAAGTACATACATACATATGAATCCCATTGGTCCAATGGGATGATCATATTAAGTTACTAATGTATATAATACGAATTATTTCAGAAGAAAACAATTGACAATATAAACATAGCATGTATTTATTTATTACTAACTCTATTATTTTAATATTACGATATATTAAAATAATGGTTAAAAATTATTAAAATAATAGTATACTACATTAAACAAATAGGATATTTAATCTTAATACCATACATTTAATTCTTCTTGTACTATTAATAAATGGCTGTAGCGTAGTATCAGAATAATAGTGTAACCTTATAAAAATAATAGGGAAATGGGATTTAAGTCAATGGTATTTCAATTTTTATCAACAATTTGTACATTTTGAAAATCAACAATGTATTCCTATTAAAATCAAAGGTATAAAAAGCTAGAAAACCATGGTTTTAATAAGAAAAATGTACTGTTTTATGAACTAGTAAATCAATGGGTGTACTATTAACAATTTAATGGGATACTATTCTCTGAGTGTAAGTACATAAAAAAATATAAGCCGGATAGAATATCGAGATCTTCTGAGTTAATCTATTCTTCATTAAAATTTCGACATCTAGATGGCGCTATTGAATAAAATTTAGTTTGGACTGCCATTCACCAGCATAACAGTTACCATCTGTTTACATCAAATCGTCCTAATGTGCCATTCCCAATATTCTGAGATCTCAATGGTTTTATTTTCAACCTCAGATAATTATGAGCAACGCCTTTAAACGCAACGATTTATTTGACAGATATTGAATCCCTATTTTTCTAGAAAATGTTCTGCACAAAATATATAAGAAGTTAAAATTTTCCTTGAAATATTCTTTTTCAAGAATTTTTGTTTTTATTTTTTTTTTACTTTTAAAAATTAGTGATTTCGTCTAAGAAAAAACCTTTTAATAATCTGTCTTCTAATTATACTTTACTACTTTCAAACGAATTTTCAAATAAAATTTTGAAATTTGAAATTTTTTTCAACAAACGATTACTCAAAAACAATAAGAGATATGTAGATAAAAAGGCTGATTCAAACCTAGTCGAATAAGTATTAATGCGTTTTTCTTTTGTTGAGTATTGTGAAAGATTCCAGTTTTTTAAAACTCTATGAAACTGTAAAGAACAATATCAAAGCTTCACCTCTCTAAAAAAAATGTTTTTCTTTTATCCTATTGACTCTGAATCACCCTGTATAAAATATTCATATGACAATGAAAAAGTAAAGGGATAAAGAGATGGGAATCTTTGTTAAAGGAATTGTTAAGAAATATGGCATAGAATTAGAAGGACAATGTGAATGGCTCGCCTTAATATGTCGCAATATGTATGCAAAATACTTTCTTCAAATTCAAATAGGTACCAAATATTATTGACTTTTTCTTTATTATTTTTTAATAATAAAGTATTGTGATTGACCTGAAATTTCAAAACAAATTTGCTACCTTGAAATTTTGTATTTTCACGTTTTTCAAATTTATTGATGTACTAAATTTTCTTAAAGACTAAACAAGTTTACCTGGATGATATCATTAACTTTATAAATAACTTTCAATTTCGTTTGTTATACCGAAACACCCACCTAGTATAATATTTTCGATAGGTAAAAACCATTCATGTCTTGTTTACTGAACTGAAATCTTCCTCAAGGTAAAGTGGGTATTCATAAGAAGAAGAACACGAAGGTAGGCGACCTGTTGTACTTAATGATTTACAATTCAGCAATCGCCAACTTAAACCATTAATAAAAGGTGAGTCAACTGTCGATGTGTCGCCATTCATACCGCTAAACGTCTACGCGGTACAAAAGTGTCGACAATGAAGAATTTCAAAATGTGCATTTCCTTGTCGGGTAAAATCTAATTAAAGATAGGCTCTAGCCCCAAGTCAAGTTCAAAATACTTTAGAGGACTGCTGAATCGACTTAATACTATAAGCCGATTACTGTGTCAAGCTGATGAACCAGAAGTACCGGTCTTTAATGCAAGGTAGGCCGAGTCTGCCAATAAAATATCGATCGGCTTTAAATTTATCATATCCAATTTACATCCAGTTACATACATAAAAATATGCGTTGGCTTCAAACGAGATAAATTTCAAAATAACGAGAAAAAAAGGTGGTCATGATGACTAATAATAACATTTAATTATATTTTGCCATGAATTTCAGAAACAAAAAAGACCTATTGTAGGAATATTTGTGTAAAAGTAAAAGTTACTTAAGAAATAATTGCTGTAATTTTTTCTTTAGTTCGAGGTTGATATGGTTAAATCGAGATTACGATGAAAAGTATGGGAAAAAAAAGTAGTTTAATTTCAGATCTTTATAAATTGATTGAGACCTTGAAGAACCAACAAGATTTAAATAAGCGAGACGTACACGCAGCGAAGATGCCTTTAAAAACTAACTTTCATACTTGGCAAATTGAATGAACGGCCAATCAATGAGGATATTTTTTTTAGCTTCAAGCCTTTTCGAGCGTTATGGTCCACCTTAAGATCTTTCGTGGCGATATCTACATCCTCGACTTTTTTAATTCAGGTTTCTTGCAGCAATAATTAATGAACTTTTAAAAACCTCGTTTATCAATTCTGCAAAAATGTAGACCGAATTTGCATATCCATTACAAAAGAATGGAAAAAAATCATGTCGAATATAATAAGCAACTTTAAGTTTTGAACTTAATAAATTCTTTCACAGAGACATTTGTATTATAAGTTCACTGTCCTTATAACTGCTTCCGTATAGCTACAATAATTCTTAGTTGAAACAGCAAACTAAAAGATCTTATGTGAATGACTGGATGGAAAAAAAATAGATATGAAGAAATTTATGCTTCAACAAAAAATGAACAGACAAAAACGACTAAAATGAGCGGAAAAGATCATCACCCTGATTAATTCGATCTAAGAATTCCGAATTGAGTCAGTCTTAAACAACCCTCTACAACACCCACGTTTCCTTAAGGAATGTTACTGTCCTATAATAGGCCTTCATGAATTTTCATTTGTCAAAATAATCAAGAAGTCTTCTACCGTCTTAATCTGAATTCGTATCGACAAGCTGCAATTATTAAACTATACCAATTTGACAATATCGATCAAAATTACGCAATTTTGTCAAAATTATGTCAAATTTATGGTCAAATATTTGACAGCATATAATACAAACCAAGACAAATATAAGGAGTATGATTTGGATATTGTCTGGGTAACGTATTTAACAAAAAAAATTTAATAACGTGATAAATACATCCCATATACGAAAGGCAGAACGGCACAGCACAGGCTTAGTATTGGTGCCAGAGTTGCCAGTACTGGCTAATGTTCCGGGTCCAGTATGTGGTCTAGACCGAATCATTGCGGGGCTAATGTCGATTTGATCACACCGGTCCTACTCTTGGTGAAAACTCTGGCCCGATACTGACTGCCAGTTTTGGGGCGTCGTGAATACCCACTATTGGGCCATACTTTAGTTTCAGTACTGAGACGAATCCAAAATCAGTCATTCCCCAGTATCTGCGTGAGTGTCGGTCATATACTGATGGCTAGTACTGTTTCGGAGCCCGTTGGAAGCTCTAGGCCAGTGATAATTATCACCTATGTGCGAAGTGCTGGAGTCCAACCAGAGTCCCGTACACTGCCCAGAATTGGCATTGCATTGTCCACCAAGACTTGTCGATCGGTATTGTTTTGGTACTGACAAACCAGCAGACCAGTGTCGGGCCAATCCTGGTGATCAGTACTCCCACTTGAACTGAGCCGACTTTGGTCCGAGTTGCTGGGCCTATGTCGGGCCTAGAATTGGCTTATTATTGGTGTCTAAGCTCTTTCGGCATTGGCTCGACGGTTGGCTCTGTATTGGGCACATCTTGGTAGAAATTTTTTTTGTTTCGCAA
This sequence comes from Beris morrisii, assembly GCA_951812415.1. Lineage (NCBI taxonomy): Eukaryota > Metazoa > Arthropoda > Insecta > Diptera > Stratiomyidae > Beris > Beris morrisii. Next base: position 28,176,390 of record OX638311.1, read on the forward strand.
CATATCAATTGATACGGTTTCAACCCTATTACGAGAATGTGTCAGATTGGTCTAGTGGGTAGCGTAGCGGACTAATGTGCGACGGGACCATGGTTCAAATCCGAGAGTGTGCAAGGTGTGTAAGTAAAATCAATTCGCGTTTTTCAAGCAAAAAAAATTCGTAGTTTGAAAAAAAAAAAATTTTTATAATTTTAATTTTATTTTTGTTTCTTTTCTTTACTGAGGCCCAGAGTTTATTCAAGAGTAGGACCGGTGTGATCAAATTGGCTTTGGCTCGGCAATGATTTGGTCTAGGCCACATACTGGGCCTGAAACATTAGCCAGTACTGGCAACTCTGGCACCAGTACTAAGCCTGTGCTGTGCCGTTCTGTTTTTCGTACATGGGCAATAGCGACCAGAGAGAGATAGAGAAACAGAAAATATTTCTACCAAGTGGTGCCCAATACAGAGCCGACCATCGAGCAAATGCCGAAAGAGCTCAGACACCAATAATAAGCCAATTTCTGGCCCGACATACGCCCAGCAACTCGGACCACAGTCGGCTCAAATCAAAATATATGTAGCGTGGGAGTACTGATCACCAGGATTGGCACAATACTGATCTTTTCTCAGTACCAAAACAATACCACTCGACAAAAATTGGTGGCCAATGCGATGCCAATTCTGGTTAGACACCGGCATTCGCACATGGGATTACAATTACAGCTATAAAACCATTTAATTTAGTACACAACCTTAAAGAAATAAAATTAGCTGAGAGTTTACCACCGATGGGATCTACTTGTTTTCTGTCTGGATGGGGGGGACATGAATTAGTATGTACCGGATATAATAAAAACTTAATTTAAAGATTGCATTATTTTTCAATATTTACAAAAAATTTCAGAGTCCTCCATATTCGACCATATTTGCAACCATCCAATATGTCTGTCTGTTAAATTACAATGTTCACCATAAAGTCAATTCGCGCATTTATTTTCTCGTTAGCGGTTAAGTACCAGAAAATTCTGAAACCAAATTTTAGGTGATTATAAAGAAAGTCCGTTAAAATAAAAATTAAAAATATAGAAATTCTCTATTCAACCCCCTTTAGGGGTTGAATATCGCAAAATTGTGAAATTCATTTTTAGTCGGATTTTATACAAAACAAAAAAGTAAAAGAAGATTTGATATCTCATTAGACCTAAAAGATTTGTCGGAATTCGTGTAAACTCACACAACCACCTTGCTGGGATTTCAATATCGAAAAATGCTGAGATTAAGTTTAGGCGATTAAATTTAAAGCCTTAGAAGTTAACGCGAATTCTATATCTCATTAATGATGATACAGATGTTGAATATCTCTAAATCCGGGAAACGAATTCTTGATGAAAACGGCACGAAACGGGAATATTTTTTGTAAATCTATTGTAAATTTTGTATTATACCTATCACGCTTTATACTTTGTTACAATAAACCCTGTATATAATTAAAGATCCAAATTGTAGTTGATACAATTACGGAAAGATCATCGAAGGGGCCTGTACTCGCACGCTTGGCCAACAGCGCCATAGGAGAAAAAGTGTAATTAGGCGATTTTTAGTAGTTCACTAACTAAATCAAAATATAAATTCTTATTTTTAAGAGAAGATTGCTACCACGCTGAAGACAATAAGAACGTTTTTTTTCTTATTCACTTTTCATAATTAAGGTCACTTTCCCGCAACAGGGAAGAAACCAATAGAGGTGTGTCGCACACCATGAAAACATCTTAAACCTATGCACCCAAATAAAACACACTTTCAAATAAGTGCAAGTACCTTAGAATAAGACAATAATTGGATTTCCGGCCTGAACTACTTCACATTTCTCTTGTCAGCACTTTCTTTTCAAAAATAAAAAAATAGCAACGACCAAAAGGTGTGACGAACAATCTTTTCACGATGACGATGATAATATTACTCGGCACAAAAGAACTACAAAGCGGGATAATAAAATCATTAACACCTACCCACTTATAATGCAACTGTATGACACACTCCAATTCGATTATTATTAATAATAGTTTCTAGTAGCTTTCACTAATCGAATAAAGGCGTCTTATTTTATCCGACAATAGCCTAAGCTTCGTACTAAGTATTATTCTCTCCACAAAGAATGGGGAAACGATCAACGACTTGGAAGTCAGATATGAGATCTATAGAAAGAAAATTAGCCGGCACCGTAGAATAGCTCTAAATCTAGCTCTCATGCATCAAAAGAGCCGGGTGAAAAAAAAAACCATACAATGATGTTATTTAATTTCCTTTCCATTTCACCTCTTTCATTTGAATTATAGGCAGATAAATAGGTGGGTTCTGGCTGTATTCCACAAAAGAAGAATCTAATGTTTCATTATGGTCATTCATCGAACCGAATCCGAAAAACACAAAACAGAAACATTACCAGTACCTCACCTGGACGGGAGATAAGTTCCGCAAGATGCGCATGCGTAAGCGCGGCTTTAACATACATACTCGACTTAAAGATGGAATAAGTGCTATACCGACTTTGTTGCTACGAACCAGCCAAACATATGGACACCATATAACAACAATAAATTTATTTGATCTCAACCACCAAAGTCAGCGAACGTTGAATACTCGAAAACCAAGGCTGTAAGCTTGGCTTGGTAAGTTTGCACTAATTACAGTCGTTGTTGTAGGTATCGCTATAATAAAATCATTAAAAAAAAAATTAAATAACACAATTTCGACCCGATCGATGAGTAAGAGGCTTCCCATATGAACTACCCCACCACAATCATACAAACATTTTTATATCATGTTTGTAGTAGGTAAGTCGCGGTGATTTTTTTCCACCTTTATGTTTACCGCTAATTTAAACCCATGCAGGTATGTATAATATCATCCATCTTTTAGGTATATATACGGGCTTCGAAAAGTTTGTGTTTTTTTCAGGTTTTTCGTTTCTTATACTATAACTACGTGTAACCAAACCCGTTTCCGAGTGAGTCAACTGAAACTGCTCACACACCGAACAGACAACAGTCCAGACGACTGACTATCTTCAAGAATAAAAATAACCGACTTTTGTGACCGTCTTGGTTTGGAGTGATGATACCGACCATATACTGGAAATTATGGTGACTTTATAAAGAGCAGAAAAGATACCAGAAATGAGAATTTAATAGTTTTATGAGCGAAACTCATACTGGCCTTGTGATTGTGATTAATTCCACCATATGTTCATCGGGCTGCCAATTGATTCTTTAAAATTCGATGAAATATGGAAATTACATAATTGGATATTTGTAAATTTTAGACGATTTCGTAACATTGGTTTATTGTGGAAACAGTTTTAATTTTTTTTATTTCAGAAGGTGAAATTTTAATTCATGTTGTACCCTTCTTTAAGGAATCGTACTAGAGGACAAAATACCATATTGTTGCGAGCTGGGAGATTTCAAGTAAGTAATTTCAAGTAAGTTTTATTATTCGTATTTAAAAATCGATTTTATATGCAGCTTCATCCCTAAATCGCTTTACGCCTACTTTCGCGTAGAACTCACCGATCCTCGTGTCGCTTCGCTTCGCACCGTACTGTTTGTCTGTAAGCTCTGTCGTACTTAAATACTGCTTGTGTTGAGTCGAGAGCTTTCCCGAATATTTGGTGATGTGAATGGAATGATCGGGAAATGTACAGAACAGAAGAGAAAAAGTGATTCTTCTCGAACACTATCGAACTTAGCCGAAGTTTGCAGATTTCTCCACGTCCCTTCCACTAGCTACTGCAAGGCGGCCAATCGGATATTTTTCTCCGCCTTCCAGCTAGGCATTGGGAGGTTGATGTTTTTCTCACTAGAAACTGGTCGTGTTGCGCGGGTTGCCAGAATAGCATGGAAAATATATATGAAAATTGTTTTAAAACGAAAAGGTGATTTACCCAAATAAACTGGATACTTTTCCACGTTTATGTGGTGTATTGACAATAATCTTCGCTTATTACGTTGGAAAGCGAGATCGATTCCAGGCACCAAAATCATTAGTGGATTATAAGTTCCCTTTCTCTTGTCGTCTCAATGACATTCGTATGAAAGGTCAGAATTCATATCCTGATCCAGTAGGACTAGTAAAAAGGGAAGCCCTAAAGGGAGCAAGAGGGGACACTTGCCCCACCTGTATTCTACCTTCCAGTATTTTAAAAACACCATTTCGTCACTTTTTTAATATATAGTGTAATTAAGACCATTTAATTGTTCTATTACACATAATTTGTTAAACTACTAACAAATAGTTACTAAATCAGCACCGTTTACTGTTTTCAAAACACCTTTTTATTTGTATTTAAAGAAATTTCCCTTGTTAAAAATTAACGTTTTGTTACTTACTGCAGAAAAATTGGATTGTAATTCAAATTTAAGTAGACAAATAAAATTAAGATTATTAAGGTAAGGACATTGTTTTATTGGAAGACGTAATTGAATTTCACACCCAGGATTTTTTCTTCATAGAAGTTTGGTATTACTTATGGAAAATATAGTAAAACCAAAAGGTTTTAATGCTTTCCTGAGATAAAGTACCCATCTGCTCACATAGTGTTTTTTTATACATCCTTTCGACTTTGTGCTGGGAACGAAGGTGTTTTCAAATATGTAAAATTTTTGAGGTATGTTGATTAAAGTAGCAGGATCAGAAGGATGTTAGTACGTAACGTTTTGTAAAACCGCAGTTATCACTTTTTAGTTGCACTTTATTAAAAAAAAAGAATTGCTCAATCTCTTCTTTTCACTCTGTTTTCCAGTTTTGATTCTTTCAAAAAAAGTGTAACTACATAACCTCCTCCCCGAGAATTTTATCTTAACGTAATCATAAAAAAAGCTTTTATGTCCAATACGTTCCGTTCCGTAGTTATCATTCCTTCGCGAAAAAAAAGAACCATTTTATTAATTTTTTTTAGTTTTAGTTTTGCACCTCCCTACGAAATGTTGTATGGGCGCCCATGACTAGTAATGCTTACAACATTAATTCTGTAATCATTATCAGTAAGCGATAGTGAATCGTTTTTGCATTACGGCATCGATGATATTTGCATTGCGATGTCCTAGGCGACAGTCGTACTCCCTTCGTTTTACATTACACACAAGTGGTTATGGAATAAATGCTTCGGAATGGAGGATTTAGTTGACGCTATGTAATTGACTCAATAAGTACTATCTATTATAAGTCAACACAGAAAATGTGTTGTTTGGTCGCAGGCTAGGATTCCGATAACCTATAAATAACTGCATTGCACGACAAACTGTACTAGAGCTATTCTGAAACGGTTTTTAATTCTATTAACACTAAACCGTAGGAAAATTTACCACATATTTCTTGAATGACATAACATTAAAATACGAATCATCGCAAACTAAATAGAATTAAACCTTATCTTTTAAACGTTTAGTAGCTAAACATTTCCGTTGTAATGTATCGTCGACTTTGCATTACTTTCTAAACTATATCAAATAGTGGAAACCTTTAAAAGAAAAGAGAAGCAGCATTTGATTACCCTGCGAAGTAGTTCTATAATGTGTTATAATTATGAAAAATCAACTACTTTCCTGGTAATGAATTGAAAAAATCTAGGAAAATGAACATCATATTTCCACGTGTCAATTTTAAATCCAAAATCTAATTTTCTGGTTCTAGCACTCCACATTTTCGGGCAGTGCTGCCTTATTTTTAACCCGATTTTCATTCTGTTTAATTTTTCGAAAAGCTGGTGAATTGACCATTAATTTGATATGCAGTACGCGACTATTGGAGAAAACACTTTTTGCGGAAAATTGATTTTTTCACAAAAAATGAGAGAAATCCTGAGGAGGTACCCTTGCCCATTTTTCTGAAAAAAATGGTAAAAAATCGAAATTCCTTTAATTAAGCGAGAGAAACGCAAAAAACAAAATTAAATCAAATTTACTGCCTCATTTTTTACTCGAATTTCATTTTATTTCATTTTTTGAGTAGCTGTAGCCATTAATTTGATATGCGATACGTGACTATTCGAGAAAACGGTTTCGCGGAAAATAGATTTTTACACAAAAAATGGAAAAAAAATCCTGAGGGGGTACGTTTGCCAGGTTTTCTAAAAAAAATACTAAAAACTTAAAATTCCTTAAATTAAGCGAGGAAAACGGAGAAAACAATATTAAATCGAATTTTCTGGTTCTAACTCTCCACATTTTCTGCCAGCACTGCCTCATTTTTGCACTGATTTTTATTCTGTTTCATTTTCTGAGTAGCTGGTCATCTCACCATTAATTTGAAAGAAAGTTCAAACTTGGTATGTATGATGATATAGAAAAGTAATTTAAGCAAAAACAAAATTAGATTTCCATTGGTGTATGGGAGTGGGCCAAAAAATGTTTCATTCAAAATCGTATTTATACACTTTCACGAATTCCTTCATATCTTTTAGGTATGTTGTGTTATCTAATTAATTTTACTTCTGGAGGTTGTTTCCAGATTTCTCGATATTCAACCCTTAAGGGATTGTAAAGTAGTTGTGTAAGTTTCTACGAATTGCACCATATTTCTTAGGTCTATTGAGTTATCGATATCATTTTTGCTCCTAAAGGCTTCAAATATAATCGTCTAAAAACCAGTACAAGTTTTCAATTCAACCCTAATGGAAGTGTATGGTGGTTGCGTAAGTTTTCACGAATTTCGACAAATCTTTTAGGTATATAATGAGATATCGAAATCGCTTTTACTTCTATAGGCTCTGCGAATTCAGTTTCGCTTTGAAGCATTGTTGACCATTTTGACAATAAAGGGTTTGATGCGTTGGCAGAGAGAATGAGGATTGACACCGAGTTCGAACATTAGAAACACGAAAAGTAACGGACAATATACTATAAAATTAATAAATTTTCAAAAGAAAAGTTAGATCATCTTGCTCACGACGACCGCATAAGGATCTTAGATGTAATTGACTCATACGAGCAACATAATTTATTCACTCAATTGGATTAAATTTATAATTTTCTATAGATTGCATCTAGAGTATAATGACCGTTATTATTGCAAGAGGTTAGGACCACCCCAATGATTCATTCTCCCACACTGGTGTTGTGATAATATAGTAACGGGTAGCTCTAAATTTTTTGCTTTAATTTTGTTATGAAAAAGAACTATATCTTCTTGGCCTTACTAAAAAACCAAAATTAGCGGTGATTGAATTTTTCTTTTAAATCTCCTTAGCAGAAATGAAATATGATACTCAATGCAAAGCTTTGCATTTAACTCGCATGCCGGACTAAATCAATTAGTTCCTATAGATAGCTAACTTCCTTTATCGAAAGTGATATTCTACTTTCTGCGTAGAAATAAAAGGGCAGGTACCTACTTTACTTTCGGACAACTGGTACTACTACCCCCATTTCTCCACACCAACGCCTGAGATCTTCGCGAAAATGCTACTATTGGCCGTAATTCAATAATCCGCGAAATCAAACCGGAAGGACCGGCTTTACGTTCACTATAATCTACTATCACATATGATGACGTCGGCAACACTAACTTGAATGGAAAATTTAAAATGTACTACGCTATTCATGACACTATCGGACCTACTACAAGGCCCTTTACTATTTAAGCCCGCACACACTGACTGGCCATATTTCTATGAATGGGAAATAAAAACAACCGTCAAATCGTCCATTATACGTCATTAAGTACAGGTAAGGTAACGAGGCTTAAAACTAATTACGTATTCCATATATGCACACTTACTCTGTCTCTCCAGAATAAATTACGGAAATCCAATTATCTTCTTTATGTTGCACGGATATATTAACTATTTTTCAATTTTTTTTTTCTTTTTTCTACTTTCAAAGAGGAAGTCGTGTTCCGGTTACATCGAACAGAAATCCATTACTTTGTATAACACTGTTTTATTCACAACGGCACGTTTATTGTCGAGAACTTTTAAACTCTATGATTTAATATAAAGTGTTGCATCCAAACCAGATAAAACACAATAGTTCTAATCTCATTTATTTATTTATATTTGCTCCACTATAAATGTACGAGACATTAGTACCGACCGGAACATATGGGATAAAAGAATAATATTAACATCTATGCCATAATTATTTTCGCAAATAACACGGAACACTCAACACTTGGCGTATATAGGGGAAAAAACGGACCAATAAATTTATCAACTATTGCAACATACTTTGCGAGTCCGACAGTAAAGTAACGTTCAAGTTTACGAAAAGCAAAATAATGACTAAACGGGGTACGTGGAAGAGAACCGCACGGCTTACCTTCCCACTAACCACTACCAAAGTCCACTATACCGACGGTATGAAAATATAAAATTTTTCGAAAAGAACACAGGTGAGACCCGATGAGACAGACACTCACCGACCCAGGTGAGTTTACATTATATTTCTACCTACGAACGTTGAGCGGATATCTACACTTTGCCTTCATACAAAAAGTTAAGTTACGATGGTATTGAGGTAGATATGCCGCCGGTCGCGCAATGCAAAAATCACCTAGCAAATCTGTTCGAATACTATCTATACTACTAATAAAATATTGAATTGTACAGGAGTACGGTGTCGAAATGACTGAATGTAATATCTAACTTTTTCAAATTTTAAACCTAAAAATTTTCAATTTTCCTATTTTATTTTATGTAATAATATTGTAATAACGCTGTAAATAGCCTCCTGGTTATTCTTTAGACTATCAGTCAGGCATAGTAACCTACACCGCATCCTAGCATTACACGCTTTCCGGACCTCTACCCAAAAAATAATGAAGTTTCGCCCAGACTGTTGGCAGATTTTTTTTTTTATTTTCGTATTTTACTTTATTATTTTTTAATAATAAAGTATTTTTCAATAGAAGATTCAATAGAAGTTAAAGCGAATTCAATGTCATTAAACCCAAAAGAATTCGTGAAAACATGAACAATACCAATACACCACAGGAGGTTTAATATCGAAAAATTCTTAAATCTTTTTTTTTTCCTTTATATTTAAAGCCATTAGAAGTCAAAGTGAATTCGATGTCTCATTAGACCTAAGAAATATATCGGAATTTGTGAAAATGTACACAACCACTTTACACCCCCTTAGGGGTTGGATATCGAAAAATTTAAAAGCCGTTTCACTTATATGAAGAACCCACAGAAGTAAAATTAATTTAATAACTTGTAGTACTATTGTATATAAATAAACATAAATATAAACTCGAAATTGTTTAAAGATATAACGAAATTTGTAAAAATGTTTAAAAAAAACTTTTCCACGGACATTTGTTTTACTCCACCTCTGTACACCAATAAAATTTTAAACTTTTTTTTATTTAATTACTCTAGTAGCGCATTTGCATATACGCATTAATACCTTGGATACACTGCTCGTATACAAATCATAATATCGTCAATATTACCAGTGTATCACCCAATAATACGCATAAATTACGTCAACGAGCTGATACCTACATAATATCCAACCTTGTATATAAATTCGATGATTTTAGCTGATATAGCTTGCTTTTAACTGCCATCAGTGCCATCTAAAACTGAAATCAACTGAAATTACAATGAATGGCAGTTGTAGATTTTTCTTTCCTCCCGTCAGGTAGAATTGTTTAAGCGTGTTTTCATTTTGGTGTGCGATGTGATGTACCGGTTTCTACAAGTATAACATGTATGGGCTGTGTATCATACCATCTTGTATCGCATATCACGATTTGAATAAATAATAAAGTAATTTATTTCAGCACTTTTGGAACTTAATAATAAAGTAATTTATTTCAGCACTTTTGGAACTCAATTTGTGTAGATCTCATATTTGAGTTGGGTTCTAGTATCGCTTTTCAATACATTGTCCTGAAAATCCCGAATATAAAAATCTGTTTTTTTTTAAATTTAATCTTTTTTTAAATTTGAAAGTGCAAAATTTTAATACGACAGATTTAAAAAAAAACAATATCCTTTTAGAAACCGAGAGATTTTGAGGAAGAGATTTTAGAATGCGCCGATATTTTTTAATAATAAAGTACCTGACCTGAAATTTAAAAAAAAAATTCCAAATAAATTCTGTTGGTGGGGTGTGGAGGTGGTTGATGAAAAACTTTTGATTACAATATCATCCAAAACAATTCTAGCAAGAAAATAAGATTTAGTTCCTGTATATAGGATAACGAGTGGAGTCCACTAAATGTAAAATGTTTGAGGTTGGTGATTTATACTCTAAGGTGGTGATGCACGAAAGTGCGAGGAAGCATTAAAAAAAATTGTTATATCTCAATAACCGTTCCAGATATGATCTTCAAAATTTTACAGGAGTTAGGCCCAGTGCACCTCCAACAGAGAAAACAATTTCAGGGTAGGTGAGCAGGGGTTGATGGTGGGATGAGGTGGAAGGGAAAAAATGCTGAGTACTGTCCTGGAAAACCACAAAGGGTAGAAATCTAAAAACGTATGGCCATATAGAGCCACCAGAGAGACATCCTAAAATATTCGCCATCAATACGGTGAGCAAGGTACGGGGTGGTGGTTATTTTTTTTTTGTATCCTAGGAAGGGGTTGTGGAAGACAATTGAAACTTGGTTGTTATATATAGGTATACTGCAGAAGTAATTTAAGCCAAAAAAAAGTTCAGATATCCGTTGGAGTATGGAGGATAAACAAATTGTCCGTGAAAATGGTTGTTTCCATATTTTTACGAATTTCTAGGTATCAAATTAATTTTACTTATCCCGGCTTTTTATTTAAGCGCCTAGAAAAAGTTCTCAAATCTTTTGATATACAACCCCTAAGAGGGTATAAATTTGTTGTGTACGTTTTCACGAATTCCGACATATTTCTTAGACGTCGAATTCGCTCTCACTTCTAAAGTCTTTAAATATAATTGGGAAAAGTCATTTTAAGCATTTTTCGATATTGAACTCCCTAGAGGGTGTAACATTGTTCAAGTTTTCACGACTCCCGACATATCTTTTAGGTCTAAAAAAAATATTCGCTTTTACTTCTATCGGCTTCATATACATATATTGATCTAAAAAGTAATTTCAGGATTTTGCGATATTCAACCTCTAAGAGGGTGTAAAACGAGTGTTTACGTTTTTACGAATTCCGACATATCACATAGGTCTGATGAGATATCGATTTTTTTTTGCTTTAAAGGACTTTCAAGACAATCGCTTAAAAATCGATTTCGGAATTTTTTATTACATTCAACTCCTTATAGGATTTGACGATATTTGTTCCCATATATATTCTGCCATCAATCTGGGCGCAACTTTCTTATTTTTTAAGTAGAATCCCGAAACTCGTTTTATCTAGATTACTATGCGGCTGATAACCTAAAGAATAACCAGAAGGCTATTTTTATTTTGATCTTAACATTATTTCTTTAGGTTATCAGTCACATTTTAACCGACATCACATCTCAGCAAAGCGTTCCGGACTTCTACCTGAAAAATAATAAGATTCAGCCCAGACTGTTGGAAATTTATTTTAGGTAAAAACAGAATTAATTCAAATCTTACAAAAAACGACAATGTACCCCAGTCTCTTACATTTGTGATGTCGTCTTTTGAATTTGTCCGTTTTCGTTGCCGCGCTATACTCCCCTATGAAATTATAAAAACATGATTAAACGGTCAACACAACTGGACGAGTACGTGTAATACAGGTATGAAGAAAAAACCTCCACCAGCCACTATCAGTTCGGAAATGATAGATACGCTGCAAATCATATCGATATTTCGATATTATGTCCTCGATTAATTTATTGGCCCAATAAGTTTTTCCCCTCGGCATTAACTACGCGTATGTAGAAAAGAGGAGCATAAGCCATGTAAATATGATACGTTCCACGGTCTTATTATTTCGTGCCCTCATTATTATTGTTGCTATTTTTATTTAATTATTATTTTTTTCATTACTTACATAATAGGCACGTACATGTAGAATATGAATCGCATTACCTAGAAACTAAGCAAATTGTAACATTACGTAAATACGATTTGATTTACTAAGATTTGCATTGGCTTTTGCACAATAGATTTATCGCACTTTCATCATTATTAGCAATAATATCTCATTGGTATTACTGTGTTTACAGATGGAAGATGGTATGTACGTTAGAGCAATGAAATCAGTTTTGCGGTTGCTTATACTCAGGATCTTGTCTCAAACTGGCATGGAATCGGATCTTTTCAATCTAAACGTTATTTTATACGATAAAAATCAGAAATAAGGCAGTTAACCGATGCCAAGATTTTTGAAATTGAAGATATTAGTTACATTATCTGACGGTTTCTCTTATTGGTGCTACTTAGTTACCATCGAACGCATACAGAACTCAAGACCCCTCAAAACGCTACACGATACGCTCGCTAGTCAGTCCCACTTTGGCCGGGTAATTAGATTTTTACATTCGATACGTGCGCCCTAGTATCGCTTTATGCAGTGGTTGCAACGCATTGGGGTCGATTATTACTTTTGAACCCTTCTGTCTGTGAAAACTATTCACCTGACTGAAAAGGAAATGAAACTGCCGTACAACGAGTACTTGTGCGTAGATCGATACTTTATTAGAGCAGTGTGAAGTTTTTTATATGCTTACCACAATAATTTGGTTTTAATGGGGGTGGGTACTTATGGTAATTTCTTCTCTCGTGTATAGTTAAAGTGGTTTAGTAAACAGAAAGAAATGTGTCTAGAAAGTGGGTATGCACTTAGCACGAAAATGTTTTTTTTCTATTACGTAGTATCTTACATTGATGACTTATATATGACTAAATCGTATGAAATGTGAGTAATGGATTTTTATGCGCATTAAATTGGTGCAAAACTTTCCTACGAACTTGCTTCTTCGGCTGATAACATTTCATGGAAGAGGTTTGTCCCAAAAATACAGTCAAGAAAAATTAATTTTATTTTACAATTAATCAAGGAAATCAAATTTGTTTACCTCATAATTCTCCACACACTTGGTCCAACGCCATTTTTACTGCTGATGTAAAAATCAATTTGCTACCTCATCAGACCTTAGAGATATCACAAAATTTGTGGAAATATACGCAATACTTTTACACTTTTCGGGGTTTGAATTTTAAAAAAATCGTGAAATTAGTTCTTAGATGATTAAATAAAAAACCAATCTTGCATTTCATCAGACCTAAGAGATGCCAAAAATTGTTAAAAGCGTATGCAACCCCCTTACACCCCCTGCCGCTGAATATCCAAAAATTCTGAAATTAATCATTAAGAAGAAGTGAGACCCAATTCAATATCTGACCTAAGAGATATGACGGAATTCGTGAGAACGTTTAGAATCCTTTTACACCTTCCCAGTGGTTGAAAACTAGAAAAATCTGAACACTGTTTTTAGCAATTAAATAAAACGCCCGTGGAATTAAAAACTTTTTTGATATCCAATCTGACCTAAGGGATATGGCGGAATTCGTAACAATGTAAACAACTCATTTACATCCCCTTAAGCATTAATCTAAAGAACCCCTACAAGTAAAACTAATTTAATATTTCAGAAGACCTACAAGATATGATGAAATTCGATAAAATATATGCATTCCATCTTCACTGACAATTTTTTCTCCACTTCCATGCGCCAATAAGAATATGAAATTTAACCTTAATTACTTTTCAAAAACTACATAAATCCACGAAGTTTCTAGCATATGCTGTTTCAGAGATATGAAAGGCACTCACCACCGATACTACTCCTATTAAAAATTTTATTTTTCGTAAGTCCCTAGCTGCAGCTAAAAATTGTTTTTTTTTGCTTTTCATCATCTCCGACCTTCTTTACTTACACCCTTACCCTCAAAATAGGGTTCTTTTAGGCATACCTCCCGTACAAACTCGATTTTTTAGAAAAATTCTTATCCTCCTACTTTTTTCACTTTTTTGGAGTACCAAAAAACTTTTTAAATTTTATGTATTTAGGCCAATCCGTTTATTATTCATCACAGAAAAGACCGCGGCTGGACAGATTTCATTCAAACCTACTAGTGGATTATTAAAAATGTCTCTTGTACTCATTTTACTAAAAATTTCAAAACCTACTACGTAACTTTGAAATCTACAACGCTTTTTGATCCAGATCTACTTCTGAAATTTCTAAAAGGGGAACAACGCTGCTTCCAAACAAATGTGACTCTTGATGAAGGACTCGGTCGAGTCCAAATCGTCACACAATAAAAATGAAACAGTATTTTACCCGGAAAACTAGCATATTTGTATTTATTTTTTTCAAATAAAAAAGTTTAGTACTCTTTTAAAATATTATTTGCTACTTTTTTCATTACCCTCGCGGCAATACCGACGGAGATGAACAATTTATACGTATTTATGGAATAGTCCTCATTCATCATGAGAGAGCTACGATATTCCTTTTGTGATATTTCTCTTCTCGACCTAACAACAAAACAAATTCTTAATGTTAATTCTAATTTGCACTGTTACTAAACCGCAATTTTTGTTCACCACTACAAATACTATTTATATCACAAAAACTTTTTTTTTACTAAATGCTGCAAACGCCAGTAAAGTTTTTCTTGCATTTTAATCAAAACTAATTAAAGTGTACATGAATACATGCACTTTGTTTTTAATAGACCCATTTATTTATGATAAATAACCATTGAAAAATTTCGTAATCATTTTGGATTTACGTATCATACGTGTTATTGAAATTTTCCACTTATTCAATCACAGTCAATATTTTTATTCGAAAATGATTCGAAAGTAAATCATCTAAGTGAATTAACTCTTTGAAATCACACGAATCTTCATTGCGATTAAAATATGATTCATATGAGTGAAGGTTTTTCAACTGGCAGTAGCCAAGACAGCGATTGGTCCTAGTAGGGCTTTCGTGTTGGTGTTTCGCACCAGAAACTCCTCTGACGCCGAAAAACAACCAAACAAATTCTTAGAGAATTTGATTATTGCAAGGACGGTTCAAACGCAAGTGCCATTTTTATATAATTTTATTTAAGTGTTAACAGTATGCAGTTGAATAGTGTCAGCAAAAGCAATATGTTTCTATAAGCCATAGATGGCTGTTGGTTGTTCTAGTTGCCCATTTTAAATACTGTTTGCCAAATAACTATTTTCTGAGTATGTAGTAGTACTTTTACTGATATCACATAATTTCACGAAGCCCATAGCATAAAACTGCGGAATTTATAGATAGTCACGCTAGTATATTTAACTTTTAGATCACCGCACATAAAATAATCGTGACTTGATTTTTAAATTCAGTTCTGCAACTCATAAATTAATTATTGTCGCTGATAATCTTAATTTTCTCGATATACCAAAGACGCGATAGACATCTTATCAGTGGCGGCTCTTGCCTTTCTTAGCACTGTATACTGGATCTTATTTTTCCGGCAATCGGTTTTACTTTATTATTTCAATAATACAGTATTGTGATCGATTTTTTAAAAAAAAATGTGCTACTCTCAAAATTTTTTTTTACGTTTGATGACTAATAGATAGATACGAAAAAGGCAAAAAAAAATTCAGTCCGTCTGTCCGCCGTGCGCCGTACATCGACCGTTGTACGCAAAATCGTTTGAAGGCTCGTAGCCTCCAAACCATATGAGCTATAAAATTGAAATTTTTTTTATGAATAGACTGAGTACGCCTCTTAAAGTCAAAGGATGGGGGTATGAGGAGGGAAGTGGGGGAAGCGTTTTAGAGGAAAAATGTTGGTTTCTAGATCTCAGCAACCGTTTACGCTAGGACGCTGAAACTTAGAATCTGTATAGAGCTTCGATAGTGGACCCATTTTCCCATTGTCGATATGGGTGAAGGGGTGTTGGAGTGGGGGGAAAAATAATGCGTCCGAAACGCAAGAAAGCCGAGGTCGACACATTCTAAAATCCATATCTCCTAAACGGTTTATGTCACGAAATTAAAACTTAATGAATATCTATAGGTATACTTGGAGAATAGATCGGAAACAAATTTTTGAGTGGCGTCAGTGGCGTACTGGGGTGGGGTGAAAAACTTTAGATTACGATATCTCATGAACCAATTGCACTAGACAAATAAAATTTGGTTTCTGTATATAGGTTGCCAAATAAAGTTAGCTGAAAGTAAAATTTTTTAAGGAGGCGGCGGAACAGAATCAGAATTTTTTTGAAAAAATCACGTCTCATATCTCAAGAACAGTGTAAGATAGATGCTTGAAATGTTTACCAGAAGTAGGCCTAAGGGACCTCTAGCAGAAAAAAAATATTGGTGGTGTGGATGTAGAGGGTGAGAGTGGGGAAGGGTGAACAGGAAAAGGTTCTAATTTTTATATCTCAAGAACCTATAATGATGTAAAGTTAAAAGTTGGTATTTAGATACAACTATAGTAGTAACATGTTGGAAAAATATAATTTTTTATAGGGGTAGTATGGTACGGGGTTGGGGGGTGTTTTTCTTATCTATAGAACGGCTTATGCTGCAAAGTTGAAACTTGGTACATATATGTAAATTAACTAGAAAAGTCATTTTGTTAAAAACAATTTTCAAATATCCATTGGCGTTTGGAAGGGGGGCGAAAAAAATTATCATTGAAAATGGAACGCATATATTTTTATGATTTTCGTCATATCTATTAGGTCTTCCAAAATATTGAATTCATTTTTATTCTACGGCTTCTTCATATAAATAACTAGAAAGCGTTTTCAGGATTTTTTTAAATTCTACCCCTAAGTGGGTGTAAAAAGGTTGTATACTTTTTCACGAATTCTGCCATATCCCGCAGGTCTGATCAGATGTGATAAAAATTTAATTGGTTTTTACTTGCTCGTCCTGTCTTCATATTTATCAATTAACTTTCAGGATTTTTGCATATCCGATGATATGTCGTTTTCTTTACTTCCTAAGGTTTCCTATTATAAGCGCCAAAACAAAAAGTCAATTTCAGTATTTTTTGATTTTCAAAAGGGGTGTAAGGGGGTTTTATGCTTTTCAAAGCTTCGACATATTTCTTAGGTTTGATGAGATATTAGATCGCTACAAACACATTTCTCCATTTTTCCATATTCAACTCCCAAGAGTTTGCATATGTTTTCACAATTTTTGCCATCCCTTAGTTCTGATGAGATATAAAATTGGTTATTACGCCATTTGATGTAATGGCCTAAATACCAATTTCACGGTTTTTCGAATTTTAAAAACCAAGGGGGTGTGAAGGGTTTGCTTTTGTTTTCACCAAATTCAACCCTCAAGTGGATGTAATTGAAAATTTATGTTTTAAATATTTTTACTTTGAGAATAAAATTAACTTTCCAAAAAACCTCTTAATCTCGACGCAACTGATGATATACTCCGATTTTGACCGCTCCCCAACTTTGACCCGAAAAATAATAAAGTTTCGCCCAGACCATTGGCAGATTGCTTTTTAATTCGATGGAAAATAAAATTCTAATATTAGTTTATCGAAAACAATTTAATCTTTTCGACGAAAAGAAAAGTTATTTTTCGCTGACTAAAGTTCATCGTTTGAAATTGTATTTTTACTACTTGTAGCGTAGGTATATACGGCGCTTGGATTAGCTATCCGTTATCTAGTCAGCATTATCAATAAAATGATAAATGTGCTTGGATTACTGCTGGACAACAGCAAAAATAAGATAACGGATTAATTATTATTTCTGATTTTTAATTTATTAAACTTTTTAAACACATTGTTTTGCCAGTAGATTATTGTAGGTAGCTACCTACTCGTACATAATATATTTAAATCGGTCAATTGCTTCGAGTGCGTAATGATAGCTTGCACTTTTGCAATTGCGATTTTAGTTACTAACAATTTTCTATAATTTTGTATTTGCTAGAACTAGATTTAGATTTTAATTATAGTTAGTTGCATTTTTATGGTGTCAATAAACACAACCAGTGTGCTAGTAAATCCAATATTGTACGCTGCTATAAAAGTGAAAGCTTTATCCTACCATTTAATATTTACTTATACGTACTAAATTAACCTGCATAGAGCAAAATAACAATGTGAGTATTGGTAAAATAATTTTAATTTAAATTTTTTTTCATCAAATTGCAAATATTTCATTGCAACACTTCCACTCTTACAATGAATGGAATATAGTAAAGTATTTTGACCGTCCTTAAATTAAAAAAAAAATCGCTACCCTGTAATTTTAGTGTTCACGTTTTACGTCTAGTAGACCATAAAAAAGCCAAAAAAAAGTCCGTCTGTACGCCGCAAAAGCCGAACTCAACCGCGTTTGAACCCTTGTAGGTCCCAAACTCTTTGAGATATTAAGTAGGATTTTTTTTGTGGGTAGACTGAGTGGACCCCTTTAAGTGGCCACCTTTTTAGGTGGGGAAGTGAGGGAAGTGTTTTAGACGAAAAATTCTGGTTTCTATTATAGATCTCAGCGACCGCTTATACTAGGAGGCTGAAACTTGGAATTTATATACCCCTTTGATAGTGGACCCATTTGCAAAAAAATTTTAGAAATGTGTGTAGGGGAGTGGATGTGGGGGAAAAACAATGCGTCTGAAACACTTGAAAACCGAGATCGAGACATTCTAAAATCGATATCTTCTAAACCGTAATGTCACGAAATTAAAACTTAGTGATAGTCTGTAGGTATAGACTAGGAGAATAGAACGGAATCAAAATTTTGATCAAAAATTTGGCGTTTCGGGGTGGGGGGTTTAAAACGAACCAATTGAGCTAGAAAAATGGAATTCGGTTTGTGTATACAAGTCGACATATGGAGTGTGCTGAAAGTAAAAAAAAAATGTTCACGGGAAGTAGGCCCATAAAGATATATGTACTGGAGATGACGAGCAGTGACTGTTTTGAAGCCGGACGATTCCTCGCAAAGGACCGCGAATAAACACTATTATACTCCGGTCTTGAACACGAAAAACACCATACATTAGATTACTATTTGCATTTCACTGGCATCAAACGCTCCATACAAAAACGTTCAATCAGGCTTCAAAATCTCCGAGAACCCATAATAGTGGATAGCTGAAACTTGGTGCTTAGATAGGGCTGCAGTTGTGGCATGTTGTAAAAATATAATTTTGTATAGGGCTAGTACGGTACAAGGGATGGGTTTTTACCTATCTATAGAAAGGCTTATGCTAGAAAGTTGAAACTCGGTACGTATATATAAATCAACTAGAAATGTAATTAATATCCATTATCATACGAAAGAGGGCAAAAAAATGATCAGTGAAAAGGGGATGCTTAGGTCTTCTAAAATATTGAATTAATTCTCGGATTTTTCACATAAATGTCAAGAAAGTGATTTCACGATTTTTTGTAATTCAATCCCTAAGGGGTGTAAAGGGGTTGTATATATTTTCGCGAATTCAGCCATATTTCTCAGGTTTAATTAAATTTTCACGAATTCAGCCATATCCCTCAGGTCTGATTAGATCAAATAGCCTTTCACTTCCACGGGCTTGTTATATATTCGACTAAAACCTGTTTTCAGAATTTTTTCCTTTTCAACCCCTAAGAGGGTATAAATGGGTTGAACACGTTTTAACAAATTCAAAATATATCTTAGAAGTAATAAGACATCGAATTGGTTTTTACTTCCCTGAGCTTTTCTTATATTTATCTAAAAACTGATATCAGGATTTTTGGATATTCAATCCACAAGTGAGTGTAAGGGGGTTGCATACGTTTTCACAATTTTCGCCATATCTTGTAGGTGTGATGAGCTATCAAATAACCCAGCAAACAATTTCACGAGCGTTTACTAAAAACAATCGTTTCGCAATATGTATACCGCACATGTCCGACATGAGCTGCCCATAAAACAATAGGCGAACGATAAGCCTACAGCGATAAGCGCGCACAATGGCCCATGCCAGGCCTGTGCGTTATCGAAAATACGAAAATTCCCTTGAATCTCTAATTCATCAATGAGTCGTAAAAAATGACCCTGCTCCATTTTGGTATGCCCAATGAGTCATTTTTAATTCATTTGCGGAATCGTAATCGGAATCATAAACGAGTGAAAGGCTCGTAAATTATGACTCTTTTATGAATTAATTACGATACTTTTTGTTTGTAGGGTAGCTTTTTGTTCTACAGAGTTTTTGTATAGTCGCCTACAAAACAATTTTAGGATTTTCTGATGTCTCCAGTTCCAGTTTGTTATGTATAAAGTTTTTAATTTATAGAAAGTACCATCTAGAGCCATATACTCGATACCATCCTGTTAGTTAAGCAGGTCTATTAGTGCTGTTTTGTCAAAAACAGTGTACTCCTATACTTTTACTTGCGATCCGAATTTTGCGGTCTACTTAACAGGGTATGTAACTTCAAAAGTATTTTCAAAATAATTGGATCGTCTATTTCTTTTCGGATGCGATTGTCTGGGCTCCATTTCCTTCGTCAACAAAGCAAAAGCAATAACAGGTACAAGGACATTGTCAGTTTGACGGTTAAGAAGTTTAAATTATATTCAGTTGTTTTGCTGAATTAGCATGGGGAACTTAACAGTAATATCGAGTATGTGAATATCAAATCGCCTGTGAGCAATGGTAAGTCCGCCATGTTTGCTACTGGTAACTTAACAATCTGCGAATGGATAGAGTATGTGGGCCCTATTATAAGGTGTATTATACCAAAACGTTTTAAAAGCCTCAGTGATAATGGTTCCGATCCGATTCGATCTAGAAAACGGACAATGTTGAGTTTCTCCATCCGACACACATCTAAAGCCTCATTTGTTTCATTCCCCTTAATATATGATTGCGGTCTGATCTTATCATATAAATATACATGTTCATATCACCCTCTTCCAACTAGCTTACACAATTTTGTATTACCAACATAATTTTCCTACACTGTTCTGACGCGTATACATCAAACTGTTCTATCATACATGTGCGAATCTATTGACTTACCCTTTGGCGCAAACATTTAATCCGCACCATGGTTTGACATACAACACGCACGGTACAGTGAACGTCCAGCGTGACGGAATGCGTTGTATTCCGCTGAGTGCATATGTATTCATGGTATCTGGCGCAGTTTATAAAAGTGCGCCATATGAATGAAATGGTACCTCAGAGCCTCAGGCGCATGCGTGGTGCCAGTGCTTACGTTCTTTATGTACACTATTTTTTCATATCAATTGCAATGGGCTTTTAAATTTTCGCTAGGTACGTTTTTTAAATATGTAGGGAATTAATCTCTCATGACGTGATCATAACTATACGAATGCAATTAAGAAGTGTTATCTAATAATTAAGGGGAGCAAACCCTTTAGGCGCCCAAAATGAGTCATTTTTCATGAATTTTTTTTATGGTGATAAAATAATCACATCATTTTAAAATTTTTAGATGATATTATTACAACTTTCAACTGTTAAAATGGCTTTTGCTTTTTAATGAGTTTTTTTTTGTTGTTCAAAACAAAATGGCGTCTTTATAGGGTATTCCTTTAGGCGTCTTTTGCGAGACATCGAAAAGTATAAAAAAAAAAGTATATTTTTTCTATTGATCTTAAACTGAAAACAAAAACATTTTTCGAATACTGACAGATGAATGGGAAGGATATACCTATAAAATTATAAAAAAAAATATAAAACAAAAAAGATATGAGGCTTTTCAAACAAATGTTCAATTTTCGACTATTTTTTTGACATTTTTTAACCCAAAAAAGTGGTTTATTTACGCGATGTCCTTAAAACTTTAGGTATATCATTCCGATATTTATATAGACAGAAAGCTCACAAAAAATCAGCCAAATGGATCCATAACCTTTTGAGCTACAACACGAACAGTTTTTGAAGATGCAGTTTCGAAATGATCGCGTTTAAAGTTTCAATACCTCGCTTTACTTTTGTATAATCTGGCATTTTAGCTTTGAAAAATCAACCGCACACGATATACATTCGATCCAAACTGACCCAATTTCTTGGACAACGTACGTTACGCTTCATAAAGGGTTTTCCAATAAGGACTTGACAACTTTTTTTCAAAATAAAATGCAAACCATTTGAGATATTTCAAAAACTTTATTATCGGGTTGAAGTACAATCAAAACATTTATGAATGGAACTCGACTTCGTTCATATGGCCACCGCGGGCACGTTTGCAGCGGTCGATTCGTTGGACCCAATTTTCGATGACTCGGCCACACATTTCGGCCGAAATGGCTGCTATTTCGTGTTCAATGTTGGCTCTGAGCTCTTCCAACGTCGTCGGCTTGTTGGCATAGACCAACGACTTGACGTGGCCCCAAAGAAAAAAGTCCAGAGGCGTTAAATCGCACGAACGAGGCGGCCAATCGACTGGTCCATTTCTTGAGATAACACGCTCATCAAACTTACTCTTCAATAAATCGATTGTAACGTGTGCTGTGTGGCTTGTGGCACCGTCCTGTTGAAACCACATGTTGTCCAAGTCCATATCTTCCAATTCGGGCCAAAAATAATCGGTAATCATGGCGCGATAACGATTACCATTCACAGTAACGTGACGATCATTATCGTCGACGAAAAAATATGGCCCTATGACGCCGCCAGCATGCAAACCGCACCAAACAGTTATTTTTTGTGGATGAAGTGGTCTTTCATGAAGCACATGTGGATTTTCACCGGACCAATAACGCATATTTTGCTTATTGACGAACCCACTGAGCCAAAAATGAGCTTCGTCACTGAAGATGATTTTGCGATGAAATTGATCATCTTGGCGCATCTTTTCCAGAGCCCAATCGGAGAACGTACGTCGCTTCAAATGGTCCATCGGCTTCAATTCTTGAGTCAGCTTGATCTTGTATGGGTGTAAACCAAGATCCTTACGCAAAATTCGCCATAACGTGGTCTGGGCGATGCCCAACACTTGAGAACGCCGTGGAATTGACTGATTTGGATCATTTGCTACGGACGTTTCAACGGCAGCGATATTTTCGACACTTCGACCAACCCGTTGTCTCACTGGCACGGCAACATCACACAACGAATATGTAGACTCAAATTTTTGCACTAAACTTGTTACTGCCTGTCTACTAGGGCGAGAATTACGACCGAAAATCGGAGTTAACGCTCTTAAAGTAGCGGTCACCGACTCCGAATTTCTGTAGTAAATTTTTATAATTTGCAGACGTTGTTCCTTCGTGTACTTTACCATGATAAAAATGTTAAGTTTACTGAATAAATTGACAGTGACAGTTCGATGATTAGTGAAAGGGTGCGTTCACAAATTGAATTCAAAGTTGTCAAGTCCCTATTGGAAAACCCTTTACTTTCGAAATATGTAAAAAAAAATCGTTTTTTTGAAAATTGTAAAGGGTTTGCTCCCCTTAAACGACAGTAGGGGTACATTTGTTCTAATGTTATCGAGAAAATTGAAATATTTAGAATTTTCACGAGTTGGGAGCACTGTTAGACGACCAAAGAAAATGTGATATTCTTTTTGCTAGATTTTAATGTGGGAAAAAAATAAGTGCTAATATCTAATACGTTTCAAAGGCTACTTTAAAATGGTTCGTTATGTCGATGCAACCTTCAAACTTAATTACTTAAATATTTTCTAAATTTAAGATTATAATTTAATAATATTAAGCTGATGGTCTTTGTAACTAGTGCTTAAGAATAATTGTGTGTATTTATATACCATTTATTAAAATATAATAATAATAATAATTACTTAAAATAGGAATAAAGCCTCACAGTTCCTAAAAAAC
Organism: Beris morrisii; assembly: GCA_951812415.1. NCBI lineage: Eukaryota > Metazoa > Arthropoda > Insecta > Diptera > Stratiomyidae > Beris > Beris morrisii. Next base: position 28,200,106 of record OX638311.1, read on the forward strand.
TATTCAAATTCAAAAATTCTTGCATACAGCTATCACTGAAAATGTGTGTGTAATATAGCACCAGAGAGCTAAATTAAATGTGTGCATAAAACCTTAGGGAAAACAGCTAAAAAATTCAATTTTATCGGCAAAAATCGCATATTATTATCACCTTCTGCTCTAGGACATTCATTTTGCTCCAAAAAATCGCAATTGAATGGGATTTTTTTTCTTCTTTGGTCGCTAGGAAGGGATCCTTAACAATTTGTGTCTTCAATATCAGATCCCGAATTGAGGGGACGTAATTTGGGGGGGGGAGGCAATTTCAGAATTAAAGGGAACCGTGACTTTACGATTTTTTCAAGAAAGACTATTTTCAAAAGAGTTTAAAAAATGTACGTACACCTTGAACTGTGTGTGCGCGCATGCATACACTACAGATCTTAATATCGACACAAAAGCATTTATATGCAGTGAAAAAGATCTTGCCCTCGGAGTAAAATTGAAATTACGTCCCTGCCCTAGTCGAATTGCATTCAGTCGAAGAAGCCTCATTTTCACCACTTTCAGTACTGATCTTTTCATCATCCTGTTGTCTTGACCGCGGCTACGTTTCGCTCCTTGAGATCTTTTGATATATTCTTCCATTGATTCTTATAAGATGCACCTTTGAAGACAATCACAGATATTGATGGTCCTTCGTAAGAATAAGCAATGCACTTCGGTTTTGTTCTGTGGTGTTTATCTGTTACATAACAGAAAGCCCGATATGTAACACAAACCATAAGTGGTATTATGAATCATTAGAAATAATTAGGGGGCCAAATTAACAGCAGGGGTCACTTTAACACCTTCTCCTCTATTTATATCATGCAAAATCTTGAAAATCACCTTTGATTTTTCGAAAATAAAATATAAAATTTGGGGCACCGAAACGTAGAAAGTACGCCGGGCGCCAAAACTATCTGCACCGCCACTGCCCCCACAACACATTAAAAGCAGCAGCGGCAGAAACAGCAGCGTCGTCAGTGCTGCTTTTTGCTCTGCTTTAAGTACAAAACAGAACACGGACCTCGACTGCGACTGCGACTACGATTTGCCTATCTTTCGACGTGAGGTTCGACTGCGCAGTTGGTGTTGAATAGAACACCGACTACGACTACGATTCTATGCAAGCAAGAAGAAGAACGAGTGTTAAGTGTCACTTCTGTTTTGTTTAATATTTTTGAAAATGGACGTGTTTCTGGTAGCGCGTATAATATATATAGTGTTTTTAATCACTTTGGAGTGTTTGCGTTTAACGTGGAAGTGAATAGGAATCGGGACGAATTTCAAGAATAGTAACCCAGCAGGCAGAGCGTACTCCCGCAAAATGTCATAAAAATTCTACATGTCTATATGTAAGACAGAGACAGCATGTGCTAAGCTATAGCGGTCTCCTCTTAAATGTAAACAGAATTCAATTCATTTTGAAGAGTTCCTGTAAATATTCTATATATAGTGTTCGTACAAATTATAATAGTAAATATATACAGTATCCGGCGACATCGTTCCCAAAAAGTCTAATCAGTTATACGATTCGTTTCGACGTATAGTATACGAAACTTTTCCTGCTTGGAAATAATTGAAATCCGAGACTACAACCGCATTTTTAAAAATTAGAGTGCAGCACGACTGCGCAGTCGCAGGCGAAGTTGGTGTTGTGGGCATCGCCATACAGTCCTGTGTATTCTAAAGACAGGCACTGCGCAGTCGCAGTCGAGGTCCGTGTTCTGTTTAGCCTTTAGAAATTTAAATAAAAGCAGAAGCAGAGAAGAATGTGTTCATTCTTACTACCACCGAAGCTAGAGGCACGGAATAATGTGTCCATGCTAACTGTCAACAGTCACAAGTATTTTGAGCTGACGAAAATATTTTGTTTCTGTTGATTTTTCTGAGCTTTTTGCTTAAAATGATCATTAAATACGAGTATATCCAAATAGTTTTGACACATTTAACATTCCCATTGCTGACAACATTTCCAATTCTTAAAGGGATTTACGTTGGCAGTACTGTAGCAGAAACAGAATTTTAGAATTTAGAACGAAAATGCAGCACTTTAAACAGGCGCCATATGAGCCTGTGCTTTCTAAACAAATTCTACTTCTGCCGCTGCTTTCTGCTTTTAATGTGTCACGGCCTTTATTCTTAAATAAGTGCCCAAATTAATGCAATAAATTTAAAGAATTATTCAATTTTTAGGCATCACGAAGTTATTTTCGTTTTATTTTGTACAGATTGAGAGCAACTGATTTGCGTACATCAGAATTTGTAAAATACACCGCAAATTTATTTCCAACAGTTGCCACACCTGCTCCCTCGCCAGATGTCGCACCTATCGCAAAAATGGCATACCAAATGCGAACAATGAGATTCCTTCGTCTCGTCAGTCGTCATATTTCGTAACATCGTCGAACGGTTCGGACGTCTCATTGCAAAAGGTGAAAACTTGCAGTTTCAATTTCCGCATTCTCTTCGAAAAAAAAGTGAAAACTCGTGTGCCCGTAGAAAACTTTAAACCGCCACATAACGTCGCAAATCAAGACTTTAAAATCGATTGTCCGCGTCCAAACGTTTGTATAGTGCCTCCGGCAATTATATAAAGTCTGTAAAACTTGGAAATTTTCAAGGCGAGACGCAATAAGAGCCGCAGCATTGAGTAGCACACAGCCCCCGCTCGACAGACCGACAACGAAAACCAGCAGCAGAAATGGCCGAAGATTTCGACGTAGAGGCCATGTTGGAGGCACCGTACAAGAAAGACGTAAGTCAAATTTTTTTTTTCTTTTCTTGCCTAAACGCATCTCCTGTAGAAGTTCTGTTGGTGAAAGGAAACGTGGCGGGGAAAGGGCACAAGGACGTGTGCGACGACGACAATTGCGGTACGAACTGCGTGAATTTTCACGAGGTTTTTGTTGTGATTGAAATGGGGCGGCCCGTCGCCGCGATATGAGTGGCGGCGCGAATTTTATTGACCAGCCCCGTTGCCGCCGGTCCTCGTGTGTTTTCCTCTTGGCGTTTTTTTTTCGCCACAGAAAAACTCGTTGGAAATAAATTAGCTTTGTAAGGAAATTATTATTTTTTGTCAAGACGGCACTCATTTATCCCGTTTTACATTTATAGACATTGTTGATAATCGAGCAACAACGCCGACAGACAACCAGAGGTACTTAAAAACAAAAAAAAACAATGCGCATAGAAAACTGAAATCATTTAAAATTTGTATCCTTAGCGTTTTTTTTTAAAAGACTTAAAATCAGTTCATGGTATAAAACTATTTCGCTTCTAGGCACACCCACCCAACCCCCTCAAGTAGAAAGCAAAAAAAAACCGCGTGTGTGAACAGACGAAGACGATAGGAAAGAGGTTTTCCAAGATTTTGTGACGCACACTAAACCTAGTCCTTCCGATGCGAACGATTAGAGTAGCTCTAGAAAACGACAGGGTCCCTCGGGTTATATTTATTGCACTTTGTTTATGAGTCACGCTGGCTGACTACTTGACCTGCACCAATCGAAAATAATGGGGGCCCCGTTTATGCAATTGATAAATCGGCCAGCTATAGTCTAGTAGTTGGCCACGTACGACCAGCGATAACACCACGTACGAGAGTTGTAAACTTTATTCGGATATTTTTTTATAATTTCGGCCGTCCATAGACGAAGAGGAAATCGCTCTGCGGATCAGATCGCTTAATAAAATGTTGTTTGCTGTTCAAAAGGAAAACAAAAAAGAACAAATCGTAATTGTAACCGTGTATGGCCGTATTCTGATTGATAGGCGCGAGGGTAGGCGATTCATAGGCAATTGCATAAGACTCGCCTGCCGTGATTACCATTTCGAGCTGATTGCTGAAATTCGACGTTAACCTAGTGGAAATTTCATCAGAGCTATGACAAAATTGTAGTCGCGCTCGCTCTCTTGCATCCCCGGCTACAAAATTGTACGTTTGTTGTTTTTATCATGATTGTATTTGTTTTGTAGATGTACACAGTTTTTTTTTTGCCTAACAACGAGATAAGAACGTTTGTCACACTCTGTGCAACGCGGATCGGTACCTGGGAACTTTGTATCTGCTCCAATCAAATGGCCGCGACACTGCGAATTTTCGGAATGTACGATGAAAAGTTGGTGCTAAATGTAAATGATTTTATTCGTTTTGTTTATGAATTATATACAGGCTGAGCCAATAGGATCTGAACGCTAAAACAATGCCCAGCCTCCCCCGAAGCGCTGTGGCTTACAAGAGTGTGGAGAAAAAATTGCTAACGTTTTTTTGTTTTTGTACACTTACTAGAAATCTTTCACAAGGACGTACAGTCGATTTCGAGAAAACCCCATGCCAACGAAACACACCCACTCGGCGGATGAGATGCAGTTGTCTGAACACGTCTCTTTGAACCATTTTGATCTGTACTTTCAGCACGAGTAAAATAAAACAAAGTCAACACACTGGAATGGCTCCTAAATTTTTAATCAAATTTTCCGAAATTATATCGTTATCTGTTTTAGAAGCAACTTGGACTTGTCTTCGGAACAACATAAAAAAAAATCGTAAAATTTGAATCGGCACTATAAATTTTGTAGGAGTTGAAAGTTATGAAACAATGCAACGTATCGGCTTATTACTTGGAAGCGAAAGAGCAATACAATGTTGTTGAGCATCACATGCTGGCAATTATACAAATGGCTTCACAATTCCAAGTATTGATTGGACTCTGCAAAAAGCAACAACATTCGATGAAATTGACGATATTAAAGTCTCGAAACAACTACACAACATGCAGCTTTAAATTAAAAGCCGAATAAAAGGAATGATTTTTTTCTCGGAGTGGGTGGTAGCGTGTCATCAAATATTACCGACAAATTTGTTCATATTCGTTTCAGATTTTTCTCTTCCCGGCTGATGAAGTGAAATGTTTTTCAGCTTTTTTTCTCAAAGGATTATTGATTCCACATTTCAATGGAGATGCCTTGTTCGTTTTTTTTTATAGGAACCAATCTCTTGTAATTGATTTTTTCCCGGAGGTGTTTTTGTCTACAGATAAAATTAAGCTAGCTTTCAATTTATCCATCTAAGGTCTTATTACACCATCAAGTTAACCTTCATCGGAATTTTCCATTTAGTTTTTTTCTAAATTTCTAGTCACGATTCTACAAAAACCAAACGCCAACTCCGTGCCATCATTATTTTATTCGTAATGGCCTGGTCTTTTATATACAACGTACATTTCATTTTTTATTCGAAGTGACAAAAGTAAACTAACAGTACCGGGACCTTACATGACTTCAGCCTGTATTAGACTGCCAATCAAAAATATTCCAGGCAAAATGGGCCTTGTGTAGCGTACCAGTTAAATTAGTTATTTAATCCAGATTGCAACTTCTCGAATAACTTTGTGTTGGGATCCCACAGAAAAGACTCAATTTCCAAAAAAATATGAATGGCGACAGATCGTGATTTTTCTAAAATACTTCGGAAACTGAACAAGATGTGTATAACCATAAAATTGGGCCCATTAAAATTATTCAATAATATCTCCAAAAATGGTGTAACATTTGTTTAGCTTCTTATTTTGCTTTAAAAAAAAGTCGTTTTGCTAGTCTATACGCCTAAAACATAAAATTTGTGTACGTCACACGAAAAAAAAAATTTCGTCTTTTTTGTCGCGATTTTCTGCAAGAAATATGCACTGCAGTAACATTTATCTCAAATGGGTTCTATGATCTCAGAAGAACAATAAGAGAACTTGTTTTTAGAAACTAGAAAGGAAAAAAATGTAAATTTTTGTACATTTAGTTTCATTTCGAATGACCTTACTATCGTGGTAGCTTCTTGAAAAAACCGAGAGCTTTCAGAAAGTGAATATTTTACGATAATGTTATCGAATTATTCTAGATAATTTTATGGTCTTATCTAATTCAGTTCCCGAGGGATTTGAAAAAATTATGTTCCTTTTCCACAAAACTGTTAATAAATGATACCCCTAATTTTTTTAACAAAGGACCGCAAAACTATTTGAGATCACATTTTAGACTTATGCTTAGATACTCGAGCCTCAAATGCGGAATAATCAGGGGATTTTCAATATCCTGGAAGTTCTATATGATTTTGTATCAATCATCCAAACATAAAATTTAAAGTACTTAAATAAAATGAAGCAGTTTTTATACATTATCAAAATGATAATGCGTGAGTAACATCATGTGTTCGGTCGACAATCTAACCTAAGAACGGATATACGAAAATCTTTGCTTACATAAAAAAAACCTTTGGCTGAAAAACGAGAAATTTTTATAAAACCGACCTTTTTTTGCGAAATCATTCATCAATTGGAAACATAAATCAATACTCCTTTAGGGAACTCAATCCATTAGCAAACCATTAAATTTCTCAACAATCTAGCCTTTATTAAAAATTTTCGTCGTGCCCCATCGGAGTTTTCAGAATTATATGCTTTTAAAAACCTAAAAACATTTTTAGGTATTGTTCTTGTACTGGAAATTTTAATGTATTAATTTCGTAAGCTTGTATTACACTGTATGCCAAATATTGACTATTTTCCCTGGCAAATGATGTCAGATAGTGTAATCGTCAAAATTTTTGTTTGCTACATTATCTTATTTGCTCTACACAAAGTCTATTTTGACGGAAACAATTTTACAAAACTTTTTGTAACATTTTTTTAGATAAATATTTGACAGCATGGCATACAGTGTAATACTAGCTTTATAAACACCAGAATGTATACCGTTAAACTGTATTCGGACTTTTTTTTATATTTAATTTTTTTCTGTGGAGCAATTCATTTTTGTCAATACTGTATCGGAATTGGTGCAGTACTTGTAAAAAATCCGGTCTGAAATAATTCTATTTTAGTACTAAAGTAGAACTGTCAAGAGCTCTGGAGAATTCAGGACTTGGAATTCGCAACGTTTTGTAGGTGATAATATTACTCGGGATCTATTGTTAAGACAAATATCTTAATTAAAAAGATTTAAATAATGACTACAATGGTATGTTGTTTGAACTTGATTCAAAAGAGATCTCACATTTGTTCGGAAGTTAGAAAAATCTCGCTTTTCTTATTTGACCCAAATTATGTGAACTGTCGAAAACTCGAGTTTAGTCTAATTCTTTCGGAGAGTTCATAATGTCCTTGCCATTTTTGATTTTATTAGATTTTATAGGGCTAAGTATTTTATGCAAGTTTAAGATTGTAACGGTACTACTTTTTTTGTAGATGTAAAAAAAGTCACAGTATCGCGCCAAACAAGAGTGGCATATTACAAACCATTTCAAAATAGGCTGAAAATCAAATACTCATTCGATTGACTGGCAATATGCATTTATTTTCATTCACACTTTTCTTTCGATTCAATATCGAAAGGTGCGGGCCTATTATGAAACTCGACTCGACCAAAAAACTCACATTCTGCAATTATGAAACTCGACGAGTGCCTACTTGTCGAGTTTCACTCGACTTTGAGTCGAAAAAAAAGCGTGAGTAAAAAGAACTGCGTATTATGACAGCCGATCGAGTGAGTATTTACTTGAAAGAAATGTCAAATTCACTCGACTGCTGGAAATAGAATAGAATAGAATTTTTAGACACAAACAAACCAGACTTCATGCTGATTAGCGAAACGAGACTGACTGAGAACAGAAGACCAAATATCCCCTATTATAAAGTCTTCAGGAATGATTCACATTGTGGTACAGCGATCTTAATCAAACAAGATTTTATCGCGTACCAATTACACCTTGACCTTAACTCTATCTCAATCATTGGGAGAGTCCCTTAAAAGACGCACAGAACCAACAAAAAAAATAGCAATTATCTCTTCATACTTAAACCCATCACTGACTAACGATGCTGAGGTGACCAGCTTACTAGAACAGTTAAACCGACTCTGTGAACATGATCAATTTAATCAAGTTATTCTGGGTGGCGACCTTAATGCAAGACACCCCAACTGGGCAAATTACTCCAACAACGCTATCGGGAGATGCATTGATAACTGGTTCACCAGGAACTCCCATAGATCGAACCTTCTCTTAATGAAGTGACTTTCCAATTGTCGAGTTTCATAATACCAACTTTAGCTCGAGTCGAGTTCAAATGTGATTCGAGTTACTCACTCGACTCGAGTTTCATAATAGGCCCGCAAGTCTCTCGGTCAAGTTCCATAAATGAAGAATGTGAGTCTTTTAGTCGAATCGAGTTTCGTAATATGCTCGATATTTCAATGCGGTTTAAGTATATGCGTGAACTTAAGAATTGGCCAGCTGAAGAAGTAAAAAAGGGTTAAAACATCCTTTTTTGATGCTATGAAAATAAAATAACTCTTAAAAAGATCGGTCTGTGAAAACAATATCGGTCCTACTGGCTACTGTATTCAAGGAGAACAAACCAAAACGTCTCTTGTTTTTACGCAGTACAAAGACAACTTCAATGTTTTTTAGTATTCGATTTCCATTGTTCCTTACAAACCAGCTAAAGGTTACCACCTTTTTTAGATGGTACTAAAGCCTTCTGACATATGTTAACTATTTTGGTAACATTTAAATTGTTTGTAAAAATGTACAAAGTGCCAAATCTCTATTTTCAGTATCAGGATAGATCCCAATTTAAAGCAATAATTAAGTTTTGTAAACAAAATTAATTTTTTTATAGAAATTTGAAATAAAATAGTCAGGTTTTAAAAAAAAAAAAAAATTTGGGCCTATTATGAATTTCGAGACGAGTGAGTAACTTGACTCACATTTGAACTCGACTCACATTTGAACTCGACTCACATTTGAACTCGACTCACATTTGAACTCGACTCACATTTGAACTCGACTCACATTTGAACTCGACTCACATTTGAACTCGACTCACATTTGAACTCGACTCACATTTGAACTCGACTCACATTTGAACTCGACTCACATTTGAACTCGACTCGAGCTAAAGTTGGTATTATGAAACTCGACAATTGGGAAGTCACTTCATTTCCAACAGTCGAGTGAATTTTGACATTTTTTTCAAGTAAATACTCACTCGATCGGCTGTCATAATACGCAGTTCTTTTGACTCACGCTTTTTTTTCGACTCAAAGTCGAGTGAAATTCGACAAGTAGGCACTCGTCGAGTTTCATAATTGCAGAGTTTTTTGGCTGAGTCGAGTTTCATAATAGGCCCGTTTAACCAAGACCGATACAACTATAAATTTCGATTGCCAAACGTCTAATGATAATCATTTCTATGTAGTCAAGAAACCTCCCAAATTTCTCTGATAAATAAAAATATCGAAAGTCACAGTTTTTCGGGGGAGAAGGGAGGGCTTAAAATCCCCGAATGCCCCCGTAAAAGCGGTGATTTGCAAACTTTTCGTGCAGATAACGGTTTCTGGTCCAGTAAGATATTTTCTTTTACAATTTTAGACGGCTTGTAGCGCGTCATGTTATCTATCACAGTCTATTGTCCCTGAAAACCAAAGTCTAATGGTATAGACTTCTTTAATTGATGCCCTTGGAGCAACAAAGGGTCAACCTCTTTTTCCAACAACATGATAAAACTTGACTTTTCCGGACCCTTATTGCATTAAAATTATTTTATTGATTTTTTGTTATGATTTTATTAAAATTATTAAGGATATTATTAATTCATAAGGTGTTAACTACATCAGCTGAATTTCATACGAATGCAATAAGGAGTCAGAAAAGTCAAGCCCTCTTATGCTATTAAAAAAAGAGAGACCCCCTGCTACACCAACGGCTTTAATTCAAAAATAGCAATTAGAGTGTTTTGCAATTGGGCTGCAACAAACCCTTGATAAAATCGGCAACATCTAGTGCTGCTAGTCGAATAGTTGAACCTAGGCGAGACTAGACGAGCGCTCTTTGCTACACTACATTTGGACGTGCTTGCCTATCTTGGCGAGAGTATGAGACCGGCATTAAAGTCTACATAAAATTGTACGTCGATGTTATACAGTTTTTATTCCATTTTTGAATGCACGTAATTTTTCGCTAGAAAAATGAATTTTGAGGTTTTTAAAAGTTTAAAAAAAGAGGACAAAAATTTTCTTTTTCAATATGGAGAAATTACAACTTTCAAAAAATGGTATTCAAATCATGTCGATCATGTTTCTTATGGATTTTTTTACATATTATTCAGTTGAGTATTCAAGCAAACATGATTCTATTCTATTGTAGTTCATGAGCTTTGTTCGCAGCATGCGTTTCCTTCCTGTAATGTTCGTTCGGCGTAACTCCACTGAAGTGTCTTCGCTGACTTATGGCGCTTCTGCATGCGTGTCAGATTTTTCTAAATGACTTAAGGCAAGTTTATTAGCTGTTCTACAAATCGAAAGAACTGATTCCACTAGGCGAAAAAAACTGGTAACTAGGCGGCCGAAATCCTATCGCCTGCTTTATACGTTATTTTAAGATCTGCGATAAACGGTACTTGTCACTCAAAAAACCTTCGTCTTTGCTCCTTGCTGCAATTGATCAGTACGTTGTTCCCGGATAAATGAATCCGTTTGCTCCGATTAAACATTTTCAATTCTAGGTTTCCGATTGTTCTTCCATTCGTACAGTTTTAGTGTTGATGTGGACCGTGAAGCTTAGAATTAGACCAGCCGGTTTAGATGCCGACTTGGCTTAGGTCCGATGTAATATATTCCAATCGATTTTACTGTGACCATTGATCGGCAAAACCTAGCAAGTGCTTTTTAGAAATTTTTGTAGGGGTGTCAAAAAACTTGCTATTAATAAGTCAGCCCGGTTTCTTTAATTTATTTTAAAAGCATCGGGCAGGATATGCGGCAGTCGAAATAGCTAAGTGTATTAGTGCCAATCGATAGGAAAACTGCACCAATCTCTTCTACTCCATATGATTCTTCAACTCCTATTCTGAAATCTTCTGTATTTAGTTAAGATCTTTAACAAAGCTCCTCGCTTTTATTTTATTTGCAAAAATAGTTTTTGTACTCTACTAATGTATCGATAAAGTATTAGTTCAGAATACGGCCATTAAAAATCGGTTTTTAGAAGAAATTAACGAAAAAAAAACAAGTAAAACAAAACAGTCGAATTTTCATTTGGTATTGAAATAAACAACAAAAAATTAAATGGTTGAAATTTTCTCACGGGTAAAATATCTTTTGCAGAAATTCGTTTATACTCAAATTTGCTATGCTCGTGTGATCCCTAGTGGTCGTTGTCTAATTTGGCTGGATGATTCCGGTAAGTTTGGATGCACCCAATAAAGCTCGCGTTGCGAACAAATTTTAACATCTTTTTTAACAAGAAAGAGACAATATATTTTTCGGATACGATATTGTTGATTTCTTTGTAACTTATCTCTACAAAAAAAAAATAAATAAAAAAAAAATATATAAAACATAAAAAAAAACATTAAGAAAAAAAAAAGAATGAAATTCATATCAATCAAATTATTCTCCTATTACCCGTTTTTTCTCAAACTGAACCTAATTTTCAGATATCATAAAAAATGTGTGCAATCATCATGTGCAGGAATTACATAAAAATAAACCGAGCAAATAAAAACTGAGTGCAAATTGTTTTTTCGACTTTGAAATATGTCATTATATTGATATAGTGTGTTCTTAAGTAAAAAAAATGGAACTACATAATGTTGATTTCGTCTTACTATTAAGCTCAAATCATATACACAGATTACTAATTTATTCGATTTGCTTTATTCCTGCTTTGTTTGTTGGCGTTCTCCTCTGTACGTCACATACACGCAATTTTCCAATGCCAATTAAATTGTGACTTGTAAAAAAACAGAATGATGGCGAAAGATCTTCACCAGCTCAAAGCTACAACGGAAAGAAGAGAGGAGGAGAGAACGGCAGACGACATCACTCAAAGTAAGTTATTTAAAAAAAATAACCAGCGTCCTGTCCGTGACTTACATAAACTTTTGATTTTTGTCCATTTTTTACTAGAAGCCGATCCCGTGAACGTTCAACATCAAAAATGCTAGATCGAAACAGAGATCGCGGTAATGAGTTTGATCGAGGTGATCGAGGACGAAACAATGATCCGTCACGAGACGGATCAGATCGGAATCGTATTCAAGATAGATTTCGTGATAAAGATCGTCGACGTTCTCGTGATCGTGGCGACCGACGACGAAGTGAACCTCAGCGTTCACCTCGCGATAAAAAACGAAGCCGATCGCGTGATATAAATAAACGGCGCCGTAGTCGATCTAAAGAGCGACGTCGAAGTAAATCGAGGGAACCAAAGAAGAGCGGATCGAAGGAAGGACGACGTAGCAGCAAGGAAAGGAAACGAAGCAAATCCAAAGAAAGAAAAGAAAGGTACAGAGTAGCTAATTGCAATTGATCATTTTTTTGGTTTGTTTTAATTCTAATTCGTGATTTATTTCGTTTCAGACGTCGCAGCCCATCTCCACGACCATTTCGACGGGGACGTACTCCACCGAATGGTTTAGGTGATCGATCGCCACCCGAAGATCTCAGTCCCGAAGAACGTGATGCTCGTACCGTTTTTTGTATGCAACTTTCTCAACGAATTCGTGCTCGTGATTTGGAAGAGTTCTTTTCGAGTGTCGGTAAAGTTCGCGACGTGCGATTAATTACGTGCAATAAAACTAAACGATTCAAGGGGATCGCATACATTGAATTTAAAGATCCCGAATCGGTTGCTTTGGTAAGTTTCTTCTTTTCTCCTTGATAAATATTTTGATTGATTTTTATCAGCACATTTTAAAGCCATCGGCGGAACAGTATTTACTAACTAAAAGACTTGTTTATATTTTACAGGCACTAGGATTGTCCGGTCAGCGACTTTTGGGTATTCCAATTTGTGTACAACATACACAGGCCGAAAAGAATCGTATGGCAAATACAGTTCCAATATTTACACCTAAAAATCACACCGGCCCGATGCGTCTCTATGTTGGCTCATTGCATTTTAATATTACGGAAGATATGCTGCGCGGTATATTCGAGCCGTTTGGGAAAATCGACGTGATTCAATTGATTATGGACCAGGAGACGGGACGATCGAAAGGATATGGTTTTATAACGGTAAAAAATACGACTTTTTTTTAATTTACTAGAAATTGAATTTTTTTTTTCATTTCAGTTTCATAATGCCGACGATGCTAAAAAAGCACTGGAACAGCTCAATGGATTTGAATTAGCCGGTCGACCGATGAAAGTGGGCAATGTTACCGAACGGTTAGACATGAACACATCGTCACTGGATACCGACGAAATGGATCGTAGTGGAATCGATTTGGGTGCTACCGGTCGTTTGCAATTGATGTTCAAACTGGCCGAAGGTGCCGGCTTAGCTGTACCTCAAGCTGCTGCTAATGCACTATTAGCGACTGCACCACAACCGGCTCCGATCCAACAAATCCAACCAACACCGACAATTGCAACGCAATGCTTTATGCTCTCGAACATGTTCGATCCGGCAACCGAATCGAATCCGACGTGGGAAACTGAAATCGAAGACGATGTGATCGATGAGTGTAAGAAACACGGCGGCGTACTACACTTATACGTCGATAAAGAGTCCCAAGGAAACGTCTATGTGAAATGTCCGAGTATCGCTACAGCCGTTCTAGCTGTGAATTCCCTACATGGACGATGGTTTGCAGGCCGCGTCATAACTGCAGCCTATGTTCCACTGGTCAATTATCATTCACTATTTCCAGATACATTAAACGCCGCTAATTTATTGAATACGACGAGAAAATCGTAATCTAGATAAGTTCTTAGGTTTTTTTTTTCTTTTGCTTTTTACTTGTTATTAAAAAAAATTTATTAAATTTTTCCTTTTTGTTACTGACTTTTATCGCACCATTAGTTTACTACGGTTCTAAGTTTGTACACCACGGAAGATTTCAATAAATGAATAAACTCGAAAAGATTTTTTTCTAGTAATTACAAAAAAAAAAACAAAATGTTTTTAAACTAAAATAGAAGTTAAGCTATCTTTTTCACGTTTGTTGTATAACAAAATAAGAAACTTTAAAAATAGAAAAAAATTAAGAATTTTGTCACCGGTGGTAATTTGAATTTTCTTTTCTAGTTATTGGAGTTTTAATGTAGAAACTATTTTAATCTTAAAATAAAGCAAACAAAATATGAAAAAAAAAATGTTTTTTGGTGGCAACGTGAAAGTTAACTTTTTACTAAGCAGTGATAAACCCTTGGCAAGAAGGGTGTCCCTTATTTGACCGAAAGTTATTAATACATTGGTCGATGTCGTTTTGATAAAAAAAAGGAAAGCAAATAGCAAAGAATTGCTACGACGGATCGTGCTGCCAACTTAAGAGGGTCATCCCGTGTGCGCATACCCAACGTTGAAGGCTCTTTTTTTACGCTTTTTTGGGAAATTTGTTTTGGAGCAGTAAATAAAGATACAACCGTGAAATTTTTACCACATATTTATGCACATTTTGAGCACACTTTACAATTTTTTCAGTCCGAAATTGTCGCTCATTGCTGAGATATACGGCAACTTAGCCACTCATTTTCAAAAAACCTTGTTTCCGGTAGACACGATTGCGGGCGTTCTGCTTATCTCAAATAAAAAAATCAAACGGCATTTTAATCTGTGAAGTTTGAACTAGTTTCGGAACTAGGATTATCAAAAAATATTGAACAGTTAATTTTTGTCAACTTGTTGAACTTTTTATCGTCAATTTTGGTGTTTTTTTACGGCTTTTCCAGGTCGACAAAAAAAACAGATTCATGAATCACAATTATTCTAGTTTGCAAACTGTCTACAAGAGTACTGAATAAGTTCACCAAATTTCAAAGGAATTCGTCCGATTAGGAAAATACCGTTTTGAGAAAAACGCGACCATTACATTCGAAACAACAAAGGAGTTTAGAGAATATAACGGCCTGTAACTTCCGAACGGCTTCGAATATCGGAATATCACTTCGCCCACATATGTGGATGCAATAAATGCAAAAAAAAATCGATTTTTTGAACCAGTTACACGGATGACCCCCTTAAGCAAACGAAACTTAGCTTAGACTACGAATAACCGCATACTAGAGATTTTTAATCGCGCGATAGTTTAGTTGAATGGCTATGCAGCTATATGGAAGGGCGCATATCCAGCGTTGTTTTTGAACTGCTGAAGGAAGGGCGCATACCCAACGTTGTTTTTGAACTGGTGAAGGTTATACTTATCAGGGAACAGATCGGCTGGCAATGCGTTCCGCCATTACTGATGTTCGGAAGATAAGAGCCTAAATTTCACTGTTCGCCACGAAAGGGGCTGAACAGTATGTGAAGTTTGGCGAGTGTTACGGAGGTCGACTAAGAGCGGAGGTAGTTTTAGGATTTTACAGCCCTGCAACTTCCATCCGGGTCAACTTCACGTTTATTTAAAGTAACAGATGATTAGTTAAGAGTTGACCATTTACGAATATGGACCGATTCACGACCGCTTAACGCACTAAAATCGTTCAATTGTACTACAGACATAGCAATTCTGTAGTAACTGTGTTTCGCAATTTACGTGCTGATTATGGCCGAAATAACCGACCGACTTAACAAACAATTCGCAATATTGTCGACATATTCGAGCGGACTGGTAGTGTTTGTGATATTGTGGAGCCTGTGCATCATCGTAACGTTCGTTCGACCGAAATCATTGTCGCTGTGCGTGAAAGTGTGTCCGAGAACCCAAATGTGTCGATTTCACGGCGTGCTCAGCAATTAGGCCTATCCTATGGCTCCCTTTGGCGAATTTTACATTTGGGCTTGCATTTACATCCTTATACGATCAAATTGACTCAAGAGCTAAAGCCACAAGAACATCGTGCGAGCAAAGCATGCGCAGATTGGATGCTGGAACAACAGCAATTGGATGCTGATTTTTCAAAAAAAAATCTTCTTCAGTGATGAAGCGCATTTTCACCTTACTGGCTATGTGAACAAACAAAATTTGCCGCAGCTGGGAAGAGGAAAATCCACATGTGATTCAAGAAAGGCCATTGCATGCACAAAAAGTGACTGTTTGGTGTGCATTGTGGGCAGGCGGAGTCATTGGTCCTTTCTTCTTCGAAGACGATCAAGGACGAATACAAACAGTCACAAGTGAGCGCTATCAAAGCATGTTGCGTAATTGGTTCTGGGATCAAATTGAAGATTTTGATTTAGAAGACATGTTGTTTCAACAAGATGGTGCACCCGCCCACAGAACACATCAGAAATTTCCAGACCGTGTAATTTCACTTTGTGGTGATGTAAAGTAGCCCCCGAGATCGTGCGATTTAACGCCTCTTGATTTCTTTCTTTGGGGCTACGCGAAAGAACGTGTTTATGCAAACAAACCTCAAACTCTGGAACAATTGAAAACCAACATTCGTGAAGTTATGGCCGAGATAGAGCCCGAAATGTGTGAAAAAGTCATCGAAAATTACCTAAAAAGGATCGAGTCCTGCAAAAGATCCAGAGAAGGACATTTGAACGATATTGTTTTCCATGTTTAATGGTATATCCCAAATATTCATTTAAAATAAGGAAAACGAATAAATTCGCAAAACTGGGTGTTTTATTTAAAAAACAAATCCTAAAGCTGAAAATGAATGACCCTTTATAAGATCTTTTAGTTCCTTACTACATTTACCAGGAAATATCAATAGTATATACAGAGTACTCCGACATTTCAGCGATGCTCAAGGAAATCTATAGAAGCTGAAACGGCAGCGTCTCCAATTAGTCGAAACGCATGTTTTTAAACACGATTAAGCAAGGCTAGCAATCCCATTTGATTTTGGGACCCAGCCCAGATATGCGAATTGTACTTAAGACGCGGTCTGATAGATTGGAGCTATGTCAGACGCTGAAAAGAATTTCTTACATTTCCGTAGAATACCAAGGCGTTTAAAAGCATCAATTGCGACATCAAAGATGTGTTGGCTCCAATTTAGGTGGTTGTTGATTTTTACGCCTAGTAATTTTTTTTTATAGCACCGAACTGAACTTAGGGGTCAACCCTTAATACTGTTATGTACAGTCCAGTCAGTATAGGATGGGAAGAAACACGAAAAAAAATTAATATGAAAGTAAAAATATAAATAAATAAAGCAAAAGAAAAATAGGATTAACAGTAAGAGGGATCAGAGGAAAACAATCGGTGTATGTTACGTTTAAAAGACTGTAAGTCATATCCGCTAGGAAACACAAACGAGAAAGAAACGACTGTCTAAATTTCACTGTACGATATTTTTGTGGTTCAACCGTATATTCGGGGCGCGTAAAGCTGAACGAGTATTACTTGGGAACTGTACTAAAGGAGATATAAGACGACTGATTTCATTACTACAGCGACCGTGGAAATATCTGTAGTAAATGCTAAGTACTCCGACATTTCGACGATGTTCGAGGGAGTCAGTAGTTGCCGCAATGGCATCGTCTCTAATAAGTCGGAACTCAAATCTCTGAATACGGTCAAGCAAAGAGAGATACGTTTTGGGTGCTCCTGCCCAGATATGTGAATTGTACTCAAGTCGGGGCCTGATATATGCCTTGTAGATTTTTGCGCGGTCTGATGGTGTGAAAAATTTCTTGCACCTTCGGAGGAAACCTAGGCGCTTGGAGGCGTCAAGAGCTACATCATAAATGTGTTGACTCCAATCAAATTTTTTACTGATGTTCATTCCTAGAAGATGGAAATGCTCCGAAGTGCTCAATGCAACAGCATCAAAAATAAGACGTGTCGCAATTTTAAGTTAGCAGAAGGAGATTTTTGTACGCCACCAAAGGATATATTTGAGACAGAAGTCGAAACATCTCGTTTAAGGGATAGGAGACAAGACTACGTTTTGGAGACATGGGTCGTGTTAACGTGCAGACCAGACCAGTCCACATAGACCGGTTTGATATTTTTCGGACTTGCATTTATGTGCGCATTTTCACAGTATGAGACTGGTTTGGTTTCATTTGGTCCGTACCAAAATCAAGTCTAAAATCAGTCCAAATGGACTGGTTGGGTTTGCGTTTATGCGTACGACCAAACTGTTTTTTTTTTGTTCCATTCAGACTGGTCTGGTCCGCACGTAAACGCGACCATTATTGAACTCTACTCTAAATTCCGTTCTGTCCTGATTATAAAATCGCATAATATAATCACGTTTCGACCAAAACCGTCCGACTGTAAAGTGAAACCAATTCATTAGAACTGTTAAAGAAAACTATAAAATAAAAATAACCGTCTTTTCAGCTACCGATTTGAAAGTGTGCAACATTTCGAAATTTCCAAAAGCTCGTCACCGCAACAAGAAAATGTTTCGCAACATCACCCAACTTCGTACCAAAAGCTTTTCCTTCGTGTTTTTGCGTCGTTCTCGTGCCGACGAATGAAAATGAAAACTGAATGTCACTTCTTGTCAGCTACAAAAAAATCACCGACAACATTTTTACAGCTGAGTTCTCGAAAGGAAGGTGGGTTCCGTTATCGCGCCCTCATCGTCCGACTTGATTTTGTTTTCACAATTAAAACATTATGTTATTGCTTTTTTCCAGAAAACAAAAATCATCACGATGGCAATGAAGAATCTAGCGAATTGTGCAAAGACGCTCGAACGCGTTCAACAGAGCCGCCAATTTGGAGTTTCTGCAGGCAAAAATCGAAATGGTGAGTACTCCCCGATCCCGGTCACTTGCGTGCCCGATTACTAAAGTGTTTTTCTTGTTAATTTTAATTAATTGCGGAAATTACTACTTGTTGTCACATTGTTGCCTGACTAGTGCCTATAAGCAGGCAGTTAGTAACAGGGCACTGTTTTATTCTTTTACGACGCAATTTCAATTCCTCCCCAGAACAAACATTTTCTCCCCCAAATTCTAAAAATACAAATTTTAAATATTCCGCACTCCAATTGCCGAATTCTTGCCCATTGCCACGGGCAAAAGTCCACAAGAATAGAAATAACTTGAGAATGGTAGGCTGCAAGGACGCATTTCAGATCAGCTTGTCCACTCATGGTGACAGACTTAAGACACCCCCATTTACTGTGTTATTGTTCTCGCATATTTTTCACGTAAAACCATAAAAGAAATCGACATTGCGGTCATTTGAAAGATTTTGGCACCCGGTCTGGTCGTGGCAGAGGACTGTACGTCGAGTGACCGGCTGTATTATTTATTTTTACTTCCGCCACCCGCGCTGGGTTTCATAAGTTCTATGTGTTCCAAAATGTTGTCGTAGGAATTCTCGCAAAACAAAGTTGTACATAAATTGGATCTAATTTGCTCCGACCGCGATGCCATTGAACTCTTGTTTTGCTTCTCAAAATAAATCCGAAATTATTTCATGAGTGTCGATTGTAGTTCCAACTACTTAACTAGAACAATGTTTTCGCAAATTTAATTTTATGGGGCAGAAGTTTTGAAAGCCAGAGAAAGCTGGGTATTACTTGGTATGTATTTCCGAAGAGCACCCCATCGATCAGACCGCGTCTTGAGTACAATTCGCATATCTGGGCTGGGATTGCAAAATCTCATTTAGCTTTGCTCAATCGTATTCAAAAACATCCGTTTCGACATCCTCTATAGATTCCCTCGAACATCGCCAAAATGCCGGTGTACTCTGTATTTTCGATCGATATTTCCATGGTAAACGCAGTAAGGAACTAGAAAAGACTTATATCTTCCCTCTTAGTCGGGCTTTTAACACTTCACCCCCTTTCATGGAGAGCAGTGAAGTTTAGTAGTCTTGCCTTCCCGAACATCAGTAATAAAGAACGCAGTCACAGCCAGATTGACTTTCCTGATAAGTATTTCTTTCAGCAATTTTTTTTTAATTCGTTCATTTGACTCGAACCCCCAATCCAAGGCCGTAGCCAGGGGGGAGACCGACAGGGTTCGGAACACCCTCCCCCGAAATTTTCAAAGAATTTAGAGTACTCAAAATCAAGCTTCTTTTTTTGTCAATTGTATTGAGAAACACCCTAATGTATAATGTACATATATATTTCCTACGATTGCGATCGAAATCGGTCAAGTTCAATGCGAAGGCGGGTCAAGAGTAAAGTTGAATTCGGCTTATGTAAATTGAACTTTACCATCCCTCTCTTCGAACTTGATCGATTTGCCGAAGCACGGGTTTTATAATTCTCAAAAAAAGACAAATGTTTTGGTTTAAACTGCTAAACTATAACAATAAATTAAGTAATAAAAATAATAATTAAAGTATAGTGAAGGTGTGTAGTTTGCTTGTTTTAGGGTTCCGTAGATGAAAAATCGCAATATGTACCTACATAGTTTTTTGATTTCTTGTATCGTGTACGTTTAATGTGGCTACTATTCAGGGTGTCCGGTACGTGAGTGACAATATTTTAAGGGGTAATTTCTTGTCATATTAAAAAAAACATGTTTTACAGAGTGGGTCAGTTTTCAATATCCGCGGAAATAAGGGCGGTAAAGAAAAGTCACATAAACTGTTATATCTTCAAAACTAATAATCACATTTTAACATGTTATTGCTTGTTTTTAGGGAGTCGAATAATCTTTCATCAAGCACCGATATTGTAAACAATTTTGAAATTTTATATACGTTGGTTTTCCAATAGTTAAAGTTAAGGGTCAGAATATGAAAAATTTTTCATGGGTCGTTCGAGTAGCTGCCATACAAAAATCCTGTAAAAATGTACTCACTCAATTTATGGAACTCACTATAACAAAAGAAATCGTTTCGGCACAATGTTGAAACTTTGTACATAGTCACCGAAATTCCTGTACTCCTTCGGATAGCTCCCATACAAAAAATCCTTAAAACACGTGTTCAAGATAAAAGGCTAAATATACTAGAATTCGAGTGAGTCCTTCCTGTACCTCTCATGTGAAAGTCCTTGAAAAGGGTAAATTTTACTTTCGGTTATTTTCCTAGTTCCACATATGGAATTGAACACTGAAGGTATTGTATTGTCTTTAACTTTCGAGTAGCAACCAAGCAAGAGTACTTAAGACAAACTACATGAACGCATCTCAAATTACAATATAAATCGGAGTTCTGTATTTCATCTAGAGTATCATACGATTGGCTTGCAGCCGATCGTGACTTCGGTATGTTTATTATTATATTATAAACCCATAATTTTTATTTTGCTGGTTGTCGCTCACGAATATTTTACTCTCATAAGCCTGTCTCACACACGTAAGTGTTTTACCGCTTATAGCGCTTCCTAGATATCTACGTTTTTCAGCTCTAGATCCATTTAAAAAATCTAAGGAGGATAATAGTTTTTTTTCACGGGACCCCCGGCCTTGCCCTAATCTCAAAGTTTGCCATTGCCATTGCGTCAACGAGATACAAAGGAATTATTCGAACGGACTTCAGTTTTGAATTGGCATTATGTGTTCTTCCTGGTTATGCTTATCAGTCGGATTTTACTAGCATTCCAAAACCAAGCACAGTATATTGGCTACCATGATCTCGCTCTGCCTCTTTACTTCAAGGGGGGTCTAGCGTTGATGCAAATCAGTTTTAACAGCGTCACTTTAGTTCAAGGGTAATATCTGAACGTAGAAATTTATCCAATCTCGTTAAAAATGCGAGTAGAACGATACGATTACAGTATGCACATAATACGCGAACATTTATAAAAATGAAGTACTGAATAAACTTTGTATGGAAATGTGATTCGGAGATAACTCCAACGATTAAGTGATCGATTGTGTGATTGATTTCCGAATTACCATCACAAACTATTCAAATATTTGGAATTGTTTCAGTAATGAAATTTTTTTTTTGTATTCCCATTGAATTTATTCTGATAAAATCTTCGTTTCAAAATGTACAGATTTAAAGAACGCAATCACTAAATTCCGATTCGCTGTTTGATGTATGTTTCATGTAACGATAAATCAATCTTAAGCAATATAAAAGTATTTTTGTGCAAGGTATTTCTTTACTCCGAGAAAGCGGCACACTTCATCATATTTCAAACCCCATGCTTACCACTTTTAATAGTGAACCATGAAATGCATTCTTGATTTGGAGACGCCATATTATTTGCTTTATATCAGATCCTAGTCGCATTCATCACTCCACAGCCAATTTCTCCAAAAAGAAATAGGGCTTGTTTCTTGAGTTCTTGCAAATTTAATTCTGGATTGAATTTTTTTTTATGAAAACAAGAGACTTACACTTTACTGTACTCACGCGCAGATTTCTGTAATTAAGTCGCTTTCTGATGATTCTGCTACTCAAAATAATTTCATTACGACGCCTTGGACCGGTCGTTGTATCCTTTGAAGATATGATTCGATTTGCTAGGGCATGACTATCAACAACTGTGCTAAATCACGATATTTGCAAATGTGAATGGTCGCGAGAACTTAACGAAATAGACATGGAGATCGCTACTAATCCTTTTTATTCATTGATATTTAAATGTTTCTCTCGTTGTGACCCTATCACATGAAACAAGAAAACTAAACGATTTCCTTGGTTTGATGGAGATATGACCCATCTGAAAAACTTAAATAATAAAGAATGGAAATCGGACTGTCTCTCAGGGAGAGATGCGGATTATGCAACCTACTAATATGTTTTATAAAAATTGCTCTGATGCTTTAAGTGAGCCTCTATCTCTGATCTTCAATAAATCACTGCAGGAAAGAACATTTCCTCAATTGTTCAAACGGTCCTTTACGGTTCCAATTTTCAAAAGCGGGAATGCAGAAGACGTACAGAACTATAGACCGATTTCAATATTAAACTCATTATCCCTTGTCTTTGAGCGAGTGGTCTATATTTCATTAATTCCATTTATAACTCCTTTTATTTCAGAAAACCAGCATGGCTTCATGCCAGCAAAGTCAACTGTTACCAATTTATCAATATTTACTGATTTTGTTGTTCTATGGATAAGTCTCAGCAAGTAGATGTAATATTCACTGATTTTCAGAAAGCGTTCGATAAAATTCAACATAATATAATTCGCAGAAATATGAAGATATTTGGGATGGACGACAGGCTTGTGACCTGGTTCGGTTCATACTTAACTAATCGCACTCAAAATGTTGTACTCAATGGTGTTATGTCCAGAGATATTTTACCTAAATCAGGTGTCCCGCAAGGGTCCATTCTCGTTCCTATTATTTTCTCTATTTTTATAAATGACGTTTCAAAGCAACTTACAACGCCCTCTCTTCTCTTTGCGGATGATTTGAAGCTCTATTCAGCCATTTCTAAATGTAAGAGATTGCGTGAATTTACAGAGAAACATTGAGTTTCTCGTTTGCTGGTGCGATGATAATATGTTGCAATTAAATGTTAATAAGTGTTCGGGTATGTCCTTCTGCAGAAAGCGAGAGACCATTTATTTCGATTATAGGCTACACGGAATTGATCTGTCACGAACATATGAGAAAAAGAATTTAGGTATTATTTATGACCCCAAGCTTACTTTTAGTTCACATTTTTCGCACCTTACATCTCGAGCTAGTCGGATGTTGGGTTTCATATTTAGGTTTAGCAAAAAATTCAAGAAACCGGTAACTCTTATATATCTATACATAATACTTGTTCGCAGCCTACTAGAATACGGAAGCGTGATATGGAACCCAATATACCAGGTTCATAGAGATAAGTTAGAGAAAGTTCAAAAGCTATTCACTCGTCTTTTATATTTTAAATTCAAACTTGAACCAAATGACTACCCAGTTAGATTACAACATTTACGTATGTTATCTCTCCATCACAGAAGATTGTTGACTGACGAACTTTTTTTGCACAAAATCGCCTCCTTTAAAATAATTACACCAATTTTGTTATAGAGGAAACCGTCAAGAAACCAATATAGTTTTCCGTACCCCAATTCTCATTTATAAAATTTAAATTAATTTCTATAATAGGTTTTATTTGGTTCTTTAAAAAATGTAAAACTCTGTTTCAATATAAATAAATAAATACTCTGACTTGTGTGACTTGCTTATTAGTCAGTCACCACGATTTACTTTTTAGTTCAAGCACTTATGAAGAAAGCAAATTAAAAGCAGATCGTTTCTCATTGTGCTATTTTTGTGGCCATCACTATACGATATATTCATCAGTTTTGTTGTAAATAGGGAAGAAACAGAGCTCGTCATCGATACAGCCTAAATCCTAATACCACTAAATAATACGAATTAATTTTGATTTCTTTCAGATGGTATGAAAATGACATTCAACAAGCTTCACGTTACTGCGCAACAATCATATCCAGTAGCAGCTGCTCTACCACTTCCAGCAAACATTGATCCTTCAGAAACAACACGTTTCTCACCACAACGAAACCGTGACATATCAGCAAATGCAATTCTAACGCATCAGTCTTCATCATTTGAAAAGCCATTGGACATTACATTGAACAATTCATCGATCGATCCGCATTTAAATTCGTACGATTGTACGGGTGCGGTAAGTCTAAATTCATCGATGCAAAGCAATGTACCGAGCCCATTTGGCGGACTCAATAAATTCACACATTTGAATATGCCCGGTGGACAATGGGGCCAAGATAGTAAATTTATGTCGCAAAATTTACAGAGTTCGCATTATACGAATCTACGACGTGAAACACGTGCCGGCTGGTCCGAATACAATGAGAATGCAACATTTAATAAGAAAGGTACGAACCAATCGATACGATCAATATTCGAAAGGCAAGCGATTTTAGACTGTAATCAAAGATTTTATAATTTGCATGAACTAACAAGAAGTTTTTCCACTACTGCTAATGATAAAAAGACCGATTCGAAAAATCAACTCGAACAAGAGAAAACGAATCTTGATGATAGTAAACTATCGCGAAAAGATCAATTGAAGCGAGTGTTTAAAGAGTACGGATCGACTATTGTTGTATTTCATGTCGGAATATCGTTGGTATCACTTGGAATTAGTTATCTGGTAGTTTCTAGGTATGTCCTTTTTTTGTTTTATTTTTTTTACTTTTATATTGTGGGAAAATCGGGCAGTGTTTGTGAAAAAGGCTAAAGTTTGCTGACCATCCAGGTGCATGTTGAATCCTAAATATATATTAAATAAATTTTATTAGACTCCTAGAAGAAGAAAAAATAATAAAAACTGCTCCAATAAGATTATATCCTGGTAATTACATTTTGCATGACTGGAACATTCGTTATATAGTTTTATTTATATTCATTTTATTTTTAGTTATTATTGCAATCAGGTCGTAGACAAGTTCCTAAATTGTTCGCTCTATAAATTTCATGATTGATTCATCAAACTAAAATTCATATCTTGGGTATTGAGAACTAACATAACTATCATTTTTACCTACTTCTTACTCATATAGTTTATCATTCTCACCTACTTCTTACTCACATAGCTTATCATTTTCACCTACTTCTTACTCACGTAGCTTATCATTTATCGTAGTATGTGTAATCATTCGAATATCTGCCATTGAACATAAAATTCTAAACAAAATCCCGACTATGGTTCTTTTCTTTACAGAGGAATAGATGTGTTGCCACTCTTAGAAGCTGTAGGTCTCGGATCGTCAGCCCTATCCAGTAAAGTAGCAGCTGGTGCCAGCACATTTGTTATCGCATATGCGATTCATAAAATTTTTGCACCTGTTAGGATTAGTATAACATTGGGGGCTACACCGTTTATTGTCAAGTATTTAAGATCGAAGGGAATACTGAAAGTGAAAAAACAGTAATTAAATTTAATAAATATTAAGAAAAGACGTAATAATAGAAACAAAAAAAATCCAAAGATTTAGGCTATCATTGGAAGTTTTTTTTACAAACGATCGGATATTCAAAATTTTATTGAATAAAAATATTGAAATCAAATTTATCATATTTAGAGTTTCATTTAGACGTTACTAGTCCTAACCACGAAGTTGAATCAATTGAATAATTTTTTCTACATACTTTCTGTAAATATGTGATCCATTGGAGTATGGATCGTTCTACATTTTTTCGTTTGCTTTACATCTCGATGTTTCCGTTTCCAAATCTATGTCTTAAGCGGGACAATTTTATGTCTTAAGCAGGACTTGCATTATGAAAATTTACACATCTGAGCGTAATCGAGATATGTAAAATAAACGAAGTAAGTCATCTGTAAAGATATTGTGGCGTCTGACAATCTTTTCTAATGGATAGCTCAAGTCAAGCGTATTTAGAGACATCGTCCCGTCTGAGTTTTTTTTTTTAATGCTCCACAACTGTGTTGGCTTTTTCGGCGCTAGATTGTTAGCCTATCGTTCAATTTCTGAGAAGAATTAATTTAAAAGATTCGATGTCTGTCTTGGTGCTTTCAATCTATAGTTTTCTTTTGAAATTTTGGTTTTCCTCCAGGTATGACCGATACACTTCATTCCTAAAGCTACAATATTTGTATTGGACAGAGATTGACACTGCACTGAAAGTAATTTTCAGTCTGAATAACATCAACATTTCTTAAACCATTTTTTGGAGCGGTGGCCGATGGTTCTTGAAAGTTGTACTTATAAACACCTTAAATTATAAGTTAAATTCGGGATGTACCAAAACCTAAATTCGATTTAATGTTTCAAGGATATTATTGGTGACCATCTGGAGAATTGTTTCATCGTTTGTGATGGATGAGTTTTAAGAGAACAAGTAGCATACGCCCAGACGAACAAATTCTTACAACAACAGTACGTATTCATCGACGTTTATTTCATGTTGGACTTGGGCGATTGGAACTTCGTTTGTATCCAGTACGGAGAAAAAAACGTTGGAATTCGGCACTCACAGCCTTCTCTTACTGGTCCGAGGATTTGTCGTAGAATACTACCAAATGTGTCTGTTGAGTTTTCGGATGCTTGAATCTTTGTCCATATGTTAGTCTTAAGAATCCGTAAACTGCAATTAGACGACTGGATGATTTTTTCATTTTATTCTAGTAAATTTAATCGCCGGCTTAAGATGGTAATTCATGCTTGATAAACGGTAACGAAGGTGTCCAAGAAGACGTGGTTGCTACATGTCCATACGCGTTCCTTTATGTAACATTTTCAGTTGTGTTGGGGCCTATTTAACACAAATGAAAACCTAGTCTTTGATTTCTTATGCAATACACAGATATAACTAGATCTCTGGACTCTCGTATAACATGTTTTTTTCGCACAATCCTAATAATCGGGAGAGATAAAATTCTCTTAGTCTGGTAAGATATGGAGTATCAACGTTTCTGTGCAATGGTAACGTAGTTGTATACATGATTGATGCTTCGGAACTTGGTTTGAGGTACGTACATCTTGGTCCTATTATTCGGCTCTGCAGTCAGTTTAAATGTATTCCAAACTTGTTTGGGACTCCCTCCAGAGCCTGGTGAAACCAGAACAGAGTTAACTACATTTGGATTCTGGGACACAACGGCTACGAAGATAACGAAATAGCCGACTCAATAACTAGGAAAGATATTGGACCATATCCATGCTATGGAATACTGTTCAGCACAATAAAATGAACATCCGAATGTGGCAAAAATCGCAAAGAATCATTTACTGGAACTTGACTCCGGGCAACACACACAAAGCTATTTATGCCGGAAGATTCGAAGAAAGGAACGTCTGATTATGTAAAATTGAACAGATATCAGACTCGAATTCTAGTGGGAGCTCTGACTGGACATTGTTACACGAAGAAGCATCTCCATGGGATTGGTCTCTCTTAGAGAAAAATATACAGGGGTCGTATGATGTAACGAAGGTTGTAACGTTCGAATCAACAGCGTCGACCAACCAACGTCGGCCCTACACGGCGTCGTACAATGACTGTCGCTGAAATGTCAAAAACGGAATACATCATATGATCCCAGAATTTGCGATGATGAAGACGAAACACCAGACCACATTCTGTGAATGTGAGGGACTTGATCACAAAAGGCTTCGTCACTTTCGTCAAAGTTTCATGGAACCGTCGGAATTCCTCTTCGAAAAATACTATCCTTCATTAACCCTTCGTGGTTACACTGGGTAGAATCGACCCGACGTCAAACTTTGGGAGTAAAATAGACCCTCTTCATATATCGGAATAAATACCTTTTTTGGAACGCGCACTATGCTACTATTATATTTTTTTTCCAGAAGCAGAAGTGCCACGGGCATTATACAGGGTAACGAGCGGGCAGACGAATTAGCTAGGCAAGGCTCTGCTCTTCAGGGCTCTCTGGTGGAATCAGTTTAGATCCCACTAGGGACTGTTAAATGCCAAATATCCACCCACTTTCTCACAAACGCCAACTCCACGTGGAGAGGACTGACCAACTGCGTAGGAAGATATGGCCATCCTACTCCCGGAGCAGAACAGAGGAACTCTTGAGTAGGAGCCCTGTGGACTTCTCCAGAGTCACGGCAGTCAGCACGGGACACTGGCCGATCGGCGACCACGCGGCCAGACTGGGTATTCCCTTTAACGTCAATTGCCGCAGCTGTGGGGATACAAACAAGAAGGAAACCATTGTCCACCTGCTTTGCAAGTGTCCACCCCAAGCTAGAGCCAGACTTCGCGCACTGGGCAAACCCTTCTTTAATAACCTTGATGAGATCTCGAAAAACAAGATTGGAGAATTGATTGTCTTCTTGAACAGCTCTGGATGGATATGATAATCAATTCAAGCCCTAGGTCTCTGCAAAACTATATATCCACTTCATCAGCCCTCAACGACCAGATTAAACGAGTTGTGGTATCAAAACGGCGCTTCCTGTGCTAATTGGGCCCTGTTTACGGCAGACGGGCCTATACGTGGTGGCCCGTCTGCCGTAAACAGGTCCCAATTAGCACAACTTTTTTCAACTCTTTTTTTTAGCGAAAAATTGTATTTTTTTACGTTTTCGCCTCTTAATGAAATTTGTTTAACATGTCGTCATTTTATTTCTTATAAATAAATTTTTCGGACATCATCTAAAACGTTCAGAGCATGTTCCGTAATTTCTATAACCACTTCAGACGAATAGTTTGGACAGAATACCGTTTTGAACTTTTTGACTGGATAGAATCGACTCAGTGTGGCCACCGAGATTGAATACAGAGGTGTAACCACGAAGGGTTAACAGTGCCCTCCACCCTCTCCATATGTTTTTTGGTCGACATCCACCTTGTGTATTCCAATCCAGAACCTGTTCGGAGATATTTTGCTCCGGCTTCCTCAAGGTAATATCCGATTCTTTCACCACTTTCGTCTCTGAATCTTATAATTTTAATTCCAATCCTGGTCTGACTAATCATTCTGCAAAGGTCGTCGAACGCAATTTTATAATGTTACCCGTGTTAAATCAACTCTACATATTCGAGCGGTTTTTTTACTCTACTCCTACTCGAGTTCATTATCGAATACACCATCGCATAGTCGAAATGGCTCAAAATATTAAAAGGCCACCTTTTTCTCTCCACTTTCTAATGTCTTTATCTACCACTAGAAACCGGACTGATAATATGCAGCTAGCCGCACGTTGGAGTTCAGGAACACCTCTTCCTTATGTAAGACGCGACAGCTGGCTTTTTCATATGATTCCTTAATTATGGCTATGATTCTATTGGGAATGCCTCTACTAAGTGGTAAAGCATTCCACATACAATCTCTCTTCACGCTATCGCCTTCTCAAACTTCACAAACATGAGATGTAATACTATTCAGCGGACTGCTTCAAGATTGTCCCTAAGGTGCTTGCGTAATCAGCATGAGATGAACCTTTGCGGATGAATGTAATTTGTTGTTATTCTTTTCTTTAATTGATTGCATCGCGGGAAACCAATTGAAGGCGTTAGTTAAACTATAAATTCTTAAACAATACAAGATTAAAGGACTGAAATTAGTCGCCATTAGCTGGCAGTCCATCGCTATTAGCTCCTCTTTCATAAAATACATAGAATTTTACTTATTCTAGAAGTTCTACATTTATTTATAGTGTACGAGTACAACTAGAGCGTATTTCGAAAAAAATTGATAAAATAAGTCAGTTCGTTTTTTTTACTTAAAAGCTAAATGGAAATTCAATTCTTACTTATACTTTGTGTCGACAATAGTCTTGTTTTCTCTTCGTAGAATCTAATTTTAGATTCTAATAACTTCTGTTTAAGCTTTCCAACTTTTATGTACTCCTCGTAGAGGATATTTTTCAGTTCTTTCGATGTCGATAGTTTTTTCGTTCCATTTGAAATTGGTTGGGGCGAATTCGATTCTTCGGGCTCCTTGAGTGTCTCGTCATTGTCTTTTATGTGCGAAAAACTACCATTCGTTTGTCTAGCGTCTGCGAAAAGTTGAAGATTTGTTTCGGTTGACTGGGTCGAAGTGTTTGGTTCGGGCGAATCACAAACTGAAAAAGTCTCGTATCTGTCGGTTTGGGCTTCTTCCAGACTACATTCTAAAGATTGTTCGGTCGAGCTTAATTCGACTTCGTCATACGAATAATTTTCGTACTATAAATGAATAAAATGAATGAATGAGTTGTTATCGACTTTTAAAATTTGATTTGCTAATTCGAAACTTACGTGATTGATTGGATTGCGGGCGTATTTGCTCGGCTGGACCGACTGGTCTTGTGATAAATATGTATCGTACTGTGCCATAGCTTCGGGCGATATCGTAGCTATAGCTTTGCACATTGCGGTCCTTTTGTTCCTGTAAATGTTTTTCAATTGTTCGGCGGTCTTTTTCTTAGTCGATTTTGCATTGAACTCATTGGCAATATAACGCCAAGCTAAATTTTTTTTTTGATTCGTTGATTGATCGACATTTCGATTTAGTATGATATCTTCGTACTTTTTGGCGAGGCCTATTAGAAGCACCTTATCTTTCGCGTCCATGTAACGACCGCGAGGAGGTCTTTTGTTCTTTGATTTTGTCGAACGGTTTACAGTAGTCATCGCTATACTTTAGATAAAATCCGAACAAAATATTTTGATTTTTTACTAAAACAATAACTGCAATCACTTGCCCAAATTTTACCACTGTTAAAATACGAACTGTCAAATTTCAACTGTCTACTGTCAAATACCAATTATTTCTGTGCTTAAGAGAAATTCATGTGTAAGTATAACGTGTTCTGTACACACACAAGCTGAATTTTTAACTCGACCTATAATTAGAAGTCTTAAACATATTAGTCAGTAACATTGGCTTTTTTTAGCTAGCTTCTAACTGATGTGAAAAATTGAAGACGCCCATATTAAGAATAAGATTGTGTTATCTGTGGGTAGTTCGTAGCCAGATTCAAATTCTCCGTCCAAATTATCGAGTACCAAATGCAGATAATGTTCATTTTCATTCACTACACACTGCACAGCTAGAGCGTAAGGCTTCCTCCTTTTCTCTTTTCCTTTTATGAACCGAACAATTCGAGAGTAGGTATGTATGGGTTTTGGGTTTATGCAGGTTGCAGGCTCTCCGATCGAGGGTCAGGGTAACGAATATGTGTGTACTACAATTGCAGCCAATGCAACTGCATATGTAGGTACATCGCAAGTAAAGGGTCCGGTCAGGTTGATATGATAATAATTGAGTTGATCACAATTAGAAGCACCGCTATAAATTCATCTAATTGATTGGAGGGCTATATTCAATCAAAACTGAATTTAAATTTCATCATTAAATTACATCATGTGTATAAGAAAAACAACTACTCTCCATTCAAGGTAAATTTGCAGACGGAGTAAATAACTTTTAGGTATGCCTTCCGAACTGAAAGGAGAGAGAAAGCCAAACGTACCTGAAATTGATATTCTTTATAGCACTCTGAAGAGTTTAAACAGACCGAGGGAGGTAACTCGCTTATAGGCCGGAAGAAGGATATTGTATTTTTATTAAACTTAAAAGGATGAACTTATGAATTGTGATCGACAGTTACTCGAACACTCATTCGTAAATATTTAGAAGCAAGGACAATCTACAATAGACCAAATGTTCTCAGTGAAACAGGTGCTTGAGAAATGCCTAGAATATAACAGAGACGACCACCTAATCTTCGTAGATTTTAAACAACCATACGACAGTATTGATAGGAGAGTACTGTACCAAATCATGATTTTGGAATTCTACCAAAACTAGTCCGACTAACCAGATTCACAATGGCCAAGTGAGAATACAAACCAATTCCACAACCAGCTTTCGAACGGAATGTGGGTTAAAACAGGGAGATGATCTAGCCCCCTTGCTTTTGAGCTTGGCACTAGAGTATGTCATCAGAAAAAATTCAGTCGACACCAATGGGACACTACTATTGAAGTCCACCCAACTAGTAGCATACACTGACGATATAAACATCCTTGCATGAGCCTTCCCTAGTGCTAAGGAGGTATTTGGCAATCTTTACTCCGTCGCAAAAGAAGTTGGGTTGCGCATTAACGAAAGCAAAGCAAAAGTAATGATGCAAACAAGAAAGAGAACGCCAATCAGACAGAATATAACAATTGTGGAGTATAATTTAGAGAGTGTGGACCGCTTCATATATCTTGGGCTAATCTTGCAAAGGACGGCAACGAAACAGACGAAATCAACCGACGGATCATGCTAGCAAAAAAACGGTACTTCCAATAATGAAATCCAAGAAAATGCACAGTGACAATAAGCTGCGAATATATAAAACTAATATACGACCTGTGCTCTGTTCGGCGGCAACGAGACGTGGACATTAACGCGAACTTCCGAAAAAGCAGTTAATGCATTCGAAAGAAAGATCCTCCGAAGAATTTTGGGATCAGTGAAGGAAGAAACTGAATGGCGAATCAGGTATAACAATGAGTTGTATCAACTCTACGATGAACCAAAAGCTTCAACGTTCATCGAACTACGTAAACTGCAGTGGGCTGGCCATGCATATACACCTAACTCTTCTTTTACACGGTCTACACGATTTTGAAATAACACGGTCTACGAAGAAGAAAAAATACCACTTTTTTACACGAAATTTTTGATATAACACGATAGCAAAAAAAATTCATTGGATGGCAAATAAAAAGGCCTGGATGACGGCCGATTTATTCAAAAAATGGCTCTGCGAATGCTTCGTTCCTGAAGTCAAGAAATACCTATATAGAACAAAAAGTTCTTGAATTCAAAGTAATTTTACTCGTCGATAATGCTCCCAGTCATCCTGTGCTAGATCATCCAAATATCCAATTGGTATTTTTGCAGCCTAATACCACGTCCTTGATTCAGCCATTGGATCAGGGTATAATAGCAACATTAAGCTAGCATTAAAATATATTTTACAATCAGTGGAGGAAAAAACATGACGATCGTAGGTGCATGGAAAAATTATACGATAATGGATTGTGTTACAAATGCTTCCTTTGCCATAAAACTTATATTTTTGAATTTTTACTAACGAATTTTTTAAAACTGAATGTTTATTTAATAAATGAATTATATTTTATAGAAGTAACATAATATGGGCTTTCCTTAATTTTTTTTTAACTGCATGTAGTTATTTTTTCAACATACACGGTTCTTGTAAATTGTGGAACACATCTACGATTTTACTATGAGTAGCATGTCTTTTTTTAAACGGTTTTTTTATACACGGGTTTTGTTGGAACGTATCTACCGTGTAAAAACAGAGTTGGGTGGATAGAAGATACCTAGTCGTGGGCTGAAGTATGTGGTTTCAAAAACCGTGTGGTCCGGTGTCACCACTTCAAGGGTGCTCACAATGAAGAGCTTTTGGCATAATCAACTCTTTGAAAGAACAATCTTCTACTCGATTCAGTTGAGTAGAAATAACTTTTATCATATCGATAATGCTTTCTAGGATCAATTTTTTTTGTTCACTTTCGAACGTATTGTTCCTTTTAGTTTCCGTTGCTGAAATAAAAACACTTCTTTGGGCCTCCCTGAAAATGGTGCCCAAAAGCATAAAATGTGCTCTAATTTACATTACCACAAACATGATTTAATAATTTATTTGTCCCGAACAATTTTAATTTCCTCCCCTGCAAAATAACTCCCATGACTCAAGAAACAATTCAAATGAAAAAAATACAGTTCAGATTTTTAATAAAATTTATTTACAAAATTTTCGCAATATATTTTTTTTACTTGCTAAAATATAAAAAATTTCTCTATTGTTTAGTTTACATATATTTGCACTATTTACAATAAAAGGGACTTTAATATGAATTTATTTCACTCACATCAAAGATTTTTGTAGAAAAAATTGTTTAATTTGTAGTAATTCGTAATTTGGTTTTTATTACAATGTCGATTAATAAATTGATTTTTGTTTTGTTTCCTATAGTTTATACAGCTCTTATCAAACGCTAATAATTTAAAACCGAAACAATTGAACAAAATTATTAGAATTAGAAATTTATAACGATTTTATCTTATATTCAAGAAAAATAACAAACAATTAAACTGTTGATTTATATTCGGCATATTGCTGTTAGTTTAATATTATAGTTTTAGAAGATAATTAGGTAGTAACGGTGTAGATAAATTATTTGTGCGTACAATTTTTTTGTTTTATATATGACTGTATTGAATTGAATCTATTGAGATGTTATGAATGTTGTGATATGCTTCTATTGTCCGATTCAAAATGAAAATAATGGTATAATTACAGTACTACCGACCGAAATCGAATCATGTACTACGTTTACATGGAGGATCGAATCCGGAATCAATCCTCTAAAATCGCATGTAGACGCAGATCGGATTGAAATGAGATCGACTCGATCCGAACCAACTTCTCGACCTGGATCAAATCGAGACCGGTTATGTCGTTCGTGATTTCTTCGATTTGCCCATGTTTCGATCTTTCGATCCGGTGTTGTCATAAACGCGATCCAAATTTCGATCTTTGGATTCTTCATGTAAACGTAGTAATAGAGAGCTTATGCATTTGCTAAAAGCATTATGCATACACTAGACACGTGACTCATGTACCCAACATTATGTTATTTGTCCATAATGAGCTGAATTGTCTATGCGAATTTGCGCGACATGTTTTCAATCACCACTCTACTTGTACCCTTAACTTTCTTCCTCTGATTCATTTTACATATTCAGCTCAAACATAAAATATTATTTAAGATAATTTAACTTTAAAAGTTCGCCCCTCTAAATAAAGTTCTCCTAATACGAAAAATATTTTTTAGTGTCTCACAATTTACAGTAGCACTTCGATTTATCGGAGGCAGAATTAAGAAAAAGGGCTGGCAAGTGAAACGGTTTAGTAAAGCCTGTAGCATACTTTTTGTACTTGAGGAGGACGGAGCAAAATATCTCCAAACAGGCTCTGGATTGGAATCGGCATGGAAAACGTGTGGTGGATCACTCGATCGTGAAAGAAATTACAAGTGAATCCTCAATTTTTTCAAGGGCAAAGAAGTTGCGAAAATAACTTTCGAGATAGCTGGGAACGTTGCATGTCTCACTTCAACAAATTCAATCGAGTTTTCAAGACATAGAAAAATTTGCAACTATTTTATGATTCCCTCTGGAGCATAGTGCAGCAGTCTCGTTCTTCTGAAGCACTGCTATTGCTTCTAATACAGTTTTCTTTTTATGCCACGCTAAGTCCATGACTATATGAAATTTGTCAGATTTGTGATTCGACCCCAAAACCTCGGCTACTCAAAAAATTAAATTGAATTCGCTAAGAAAAGAAGTAAGTTAA
Organism: Beris morrisii; assembly: GCA_951812415.1. Classification (NCBI taxonomy): domain Eukaryota; kingdom Metazoa; phylum Arthropoda; class Insecta; order Diptera; family Stratiomyidae; genus Beris; species Beris morrisii. Next base: position 28,235,758 of record OX638311.1, read on the forward strand.
CTATGCGCACATGAGTTTAGATCGGTCTAACATGCAGTACTCCCAAAAAAATTTTCTGCTTTAAGTCAAGGATTACACCTAACCATATTCACTTGCTATCATAGAAAACGATAGATTTTTTATTCCCATTGACTATGCGATCCACATTGTTGAAGATGTTTGCAAACTATCTATCAACTTAAAAACGTCCTTCCAGTCACTTTGAAGTCACATTTCTAAGTAGAATAATGTCCAAAATTATAATACTACAGAAAAGGGTCGCATCTAATTTCCATTTATTTGATTCAATTACTATTTGAAAAAAGTTTTAAAAACGCCTGAAGAAGTGACCACCTTCCTATCTTGACCACTTGCCTAAAGTTGCCATTTTTTCCGATCCCGATTTAAATCAGAAACGGATTATTTGTTAAATTATTTTTATAATCTGACCAATCGGATAAAGTGACCAGTTTTGCACAGTCCCTTGAGTGGTCACTATATAGAGGTTCTACTGTAATTTAAAATTGGGTAAATCGCAATACACTATCCCGCCGCCGGAGACTAAACCCATGATTTAACACCGGGCAGCCAGATAAGAGTAAATTCAACGAAAATTCGTCTTTTGGATCTGGTCATCACACTGTATTCAATGGCTTTTGACGTGTGGATGATTTTAAGATGATAATTGGAAGTTGATTATGGTACCAATGTCTTCGACATGGTAATTTTTATATATATATATATATATATACATTCTTTTCGCATTTCCTACCAAAGTGTTTGGATTTTAAAGCAATCCTTTTTATCACATCCGATTGAGAGACTTCAACGGAGGTAGTAGCGCTACTCGAGTTGCTGCAACGAGAACCCCGCAACCATATTTATTACACACCCAAAAAACTATAATTTAATCGTGCTGTCTGCACTGCCCTGAGTTTATTTCGTTGTGCTTTTAAGCATTGCTTATTTAATTTTCAACCCGTGTACATAACAGAGAAATCTTCTTAACCATTCAAAATCCTTTTGTTTTTATTTTTTATTTTGAGAAGCTATGAATACGATTGAGAGTGGCCGACAGAAGGACGTTAATAAAAATTAAGAATAAGGAGTTGATAGGGAATGGAGATGATGAAACATCTAGTACATGCCTGTATAATATGTTTCGAAAGAAAGCTTTCAATCCATCGAATACAAAGAGCAATAATACGAAATGCATAAAGTTTAGAAAGTAGGGCTTTGTGCCAAACTTTGTCAAACGCTTTCGCTATGTAAACTGCAAGTACTTGACCCTCTCCGAATTTATAGATACAAGCGTTCCAATGTTCATTCAGGCATACCAGCAGATCTCCTGTGGATCACTGTGGCCGAGACCCATATTATCAACCGTCAAGGGGATCATTCATCATCAATGGTGCGGCTGCCCAAATCGGGCCCTGGCCTCCTGAAGCCGTCGCCTCCAATCGTCTCGATACAAAGACCGCGTCCTTCAGCTGCTAATTTTTAAGATGGCTTTGCTATCGTCATCAACCGAGGAGATGTTTGCTTTCGAGCTATTGCACGATCTTACGGTTGACATTAGTTAGTCACTTGACAAAATAGAAATGATGATTATAGGGCGGTAATTTACTGTGTTCGTTTCTCTACCCTTCTTAAGTATAGGCTAAACATTAGTTAGTTTCCATGAACAAGGAAACTTGCCAAAAGAATAGGAACGATAGAAAAGATTGCAGAAGTTTAGCCAAAGAACAGTACCACGTATTAATGGTAATGGGGAAATGCCGCTTGGACCAGTAGATTTATTAATCCGTCCGTATTCGAGGCACCGTTCCCGTTTCTAGTATCGTAACTACACTGCGTGATCAATAGATCGGGAACGATGTCCACGAAATTCTGGATGCCATGCTCATCAAAATCGATATATAAACCAAAAATTCAGCCGTTGATTGTATTTCATGTACCTCACTATTGTCAAGTTCGTCCTTTAAAAAAAAGACTAGCAAATTTCAAAGTTTTGTAAAGCCAGCCAACTGACAAATATGACATTACATACAAGTTAATATTTCAATGCAACTACAACCATTGGTTTAGTTTAAAAATTGCGATTAACAAAATTAGTAAAACAAAATTTTAGTATTTCTAATGACGTAGCAATAAATATGATTTCGTAGAGCTAACTATAGTAGCAAATGATCTGGTTCAAATGCAAACATGAATTTTAATTTATGAACTATACTTTTATGTTGTTTATGTAAGTGATTGAGGACAGTAAACTTGTATACTATTTCCCTATTAAAATAATATTGTTTGCAATAATAAGTTTGCAATTTAATTGATATGTTTAGTGTGCTGGAAAATTTAATATATACTCGGTAATTGAATTTTATTTTGAATCATGTTCTATATATTTTTTTTTATAGTTCTTGTAAAATTTGTACATTGCATTCTCCGATAGTAGTAAATAGTACTAGTAAAAAATATCTCTTCGTATTATGTAAATATTTGTTGCTAGATTATAACGAACAATAAAAGCATAAAATAATCACGTTCATTACTTAGAAAGAAAAACATTAAACACATTTTAACAATATTTCGTTGACAAGTTAAATAGACTTGGCACTGATTTTCTGTGCACGGATTTGATAAAAAAAAACTTAATAAACTTCTGCATTCTGGTAATGCAATTACACACAATCAATAACTATTTAATTTTTTTTTTTAAATCAACATGATACAAACTTCGGGAATTGAAAGGTTTACTTTATAATTTGTGTTATGTAAACCATAAAAAAAACAATTTTTTTTTCATTTAAATCATAAATAAATACTTTTTAAGACTTAAGATCTATTAAAAAAAAAAGACGTAAATTAAACTAAAATTTATCATCTAATTACTCTCCAGGAGGCTATTTTCCGCTCCTTTTTCATTTTCACTATTCGCTTGTTTTCGTCGTCGTTCGATGAGCGGCATGAAGCCCCATATACTTGCGCCGGCTAATAAAAATAGACCGAGCGTGAAAAATAGCGGAACATAAGTACCAGTATTTTCGAACCAAACGCCACATATTGGCGGTCCAACTAATTGCAATATTCCGTTTACGAATAAACTAATACCGTACGATGATGTTAGACGTTGCGTACCCAACATATCGGCCATAATAACAGCCGTAATACCGACATAAACACCGGATGCCAGTCCGAATACGGCACAACAAAAACTGATCATACCGTAGGTATGTGCAAGCGGTAGAAGTGATAATGAGATACCGGATAATGCCAGGCCGCCGATAAAGTACCAAGTTTTCGGAATGAGTGCCGTGTCCGAAAGAGCCGAACCACCAATACGGCCAATAAGATCGGTTGCAGACACAATTGATATTAAGTAAGCGGCCAAGCTCTTATCGAAACCCATTGTTACAGCGTAGGCTGGCAAGAGAATTATGAAGTTGGTGTAGCTAATTGCGTTCGTTGAGTTCGAAATCAAAATAACTAAGTAGACTGGATCTTTGAGAAGTGATAAGTCGATGAATTTCTCTCGTGGTTTTCCCTTTTCCTCTTCGTCATCCTGTTTCTGACCGTACTTTCCCGACGTAATCGATTTCAATGATAAATGCGACGAAAATTCACGCGGTTGAAACGATAGCGTACTACCGTGATACGGTGTACATACGTACTGAAAGCTACTAGTCGATGGCGAACGCTTTTGCAGGCGACTCCGTGAACGATTCGGAGCAGCATACAGTGACGGTGTGGAACTCAATTGTCCCGTTGTGAATGTTTGATTTCGTTGAGGCACTCGAATTGGTGTACTGATTTTACGCGTTCGATCACTACTCAAATTCTGTACAACGGCAGCCGAGGCACTTCGAACGAAACCGTTCTCGATTCCGTTTGTTATTTCAGGAATTGTTAGTTTCGGCGAAACTAATGTTTCGTTCGATGTTATAATGGATTTTTGATCTTCGACACTTTCCAGCTTCATCATGATTCCGAAGTCCTCTTCTTCGATATTTTCGAGTGCGTTATCTTCTTTCGGTACGCGTTTCATGTGCTGTTCGACGGGTTCGTAGAAAATTGCAGCGATCCATACATGCAATGTTATTCCGCCCATGATTAGAATGGCACCTCTGCGAAAGTCAATTTCATTAATTTTTGAAAATATGAAAAACTCAATTTAGACTAACCTATATCCGTAAAGTTCCAGAAGCCATCGAAGCACTGGTGGAAGGATTATCGATCCCAATGCACTTCCAGATATACAAAGACCATTTGCTAAGCCTCGCAATCTTACAAAGTAAGATGTTACAATGTAGACAGTTGGCGGAAATGAAAGACCAGCTCCGGTTCCAACTAATACGCCATAACTAAAATTAAAAAAAATTAAATTAGTCTTTTGGAAAACAACAAGATTCGTTGGAGTAAAACTAAAGCACACCTTATGTACAAATACGTTATAGAGTTTGCCCAAAACGACAAAATCATTCCTAAGGCAGCACATGTTCCACCAATTATTGTAACTGTCCTGTAGGAATATTTAACAGAAAGTATGCTGGACAGGGGACCTAAAACAAAATAGAAAATTGCTGAGCAGTGTTTACGCATACCATTTTGATGTCAAACATGTGTGCAGACAACACAATAAACTCTTGATGATGGTCCACCACATCATAACGCATTAGGAGAGCAATTCATTAGATCAATTTTTAATCTCATCATTTATCGCGATACCTGCATATGACAATCAAAAATGAAAGAAAGAAAAAAAAAGTTTTGGTGAGAAATGGATGACATGCTGTTAAAAGAGATTCAATTGCGGATTGATTCTAATTTTTTTTCTATATTCTTTTATAACATCACACTCTCTCGTCAAGCCAAATAAATGTTAGGAATTTATTTGAACGCTTCTTTTCTTTGATTCGTTTTGTTTAAAACGTTTTCGATTACACTTTCGTTTTTATTACCTAATGAGCTGTACAGAAAGTAACATAAGGCTGGAATCCACGCAGCTGTTACGGGCGATGCATCGAACGCTTCGATAAATTCGACAAATAGGACTCCGAAACTTTTTATTGTACCAGGTACTAAAATATTAACTAATGTCGATCCGGCTAGAATAAGCCATCCCCATCCTCCGTCCGGTGGCACCAAGTCGTAGTCTGGTTCCGGAATCTTATGGTGATTATGATGATTTCGTGTAGAAATTGCTGTAATATAGAATAAGAGAAAAGTTTTCTGATCAGTTTAAGCTAGAAAATCAACAGTCATATTTTAAGATTATTAAAGATTTTATTTAGTTACTTAAATCGACCGTAAGAATTCCCCATCTAATTTTAACTTGAGCGCAACTTTTTGCGTTCTAAGATATTTTCGAACACCTACACATCTCGGGCTTTCTTAAGATTACATTTAAATTTTCCATTTTTTTTAAAACAAATAACAACGTGTACATGTACTAAATTTTTGAGCAAATTATATTTTCTTTGTTGGATTTAAAAATACGACGATGAAGTGAAAAGACGCAGAGATAAATTTCAGTTCATATTTTCTGTTGAAGATTAACAGAGGTGTGCTGTTAATACGAAGAATAAACATTTTTTGAGGCTGAATCTAACTAATGCGCACTGCAGTTATTGTTAGAGTTTTACTTTTATCGAAAGGATTTGGGAGTTCATTGTTTGGCCATGTTATAGGATTATAATGCATAAAAGAGCTTTACTACATGGGTGGCAATTAAAGGTGAATGAATTCCTACATAAAACCTTGTCACACCCCTAATGTAACAGTGGAAACAATCAAGGAGGCTTTAAATGGCATAGGCTTAGAGGACGGGATGACTGGCTGGTTGACGACCTTGTTGAAGACCAGGATCGTAAGCTCCGAGATGCTCCTCGAGGGGTACTCCACAGGGCTGCGTGATGTCGCCCCTTCTGTGGCTCCACATAGTGAACGGGGTTCTAATAGAAATCTAAAATAAAGGTCAACCCCTACGCGAATAATGTATTATTATAGTTATACTCGTCCAGGGAAAATTTTTGAATACTCTTACGGACGTTTTGGAGTCTGCACTCTGGACACTCAGCAAGTGGGACAAAAGATGTGGCTTGGGAGTAAACGCTTCAAAAACTGAGTTGGTTTTATTTACTAGGAAACACAAGACTCCGGAGTATAGCTTGAGTGGGTCGAACTGCAACTATCGGAAAATGCGAAATATCTAGTTCAGAGTTTGGACAGGAGGCTAAATTGGAAAATCAATGTTGGAGAACGTATAAAAAAAGACTAGCAACCCCCGTATTGCGTATAAACAGACAGTGGAAAAGAGCCAAGTATGCTTCATTGGCTATACACGGCGGTTGCGAGACTATTCTGACGGAACTAACGTGGGCAAAACGGATCTGCAAAGGGAACTGAGTAGAGTGCAACGGACTGCTTGTGTAATAATCACGGGAGCCAACTGTGGCACTGGAAGTTTGTATGCATCTTGTGGGCTATTTAGATGGACGTTACTGTGTCCAGCTAAATGCCACACAAAATATTGAAAGTCATATTTTAAATTGGACCCGTTAGGTCAAAAACATGTACAAATGTACAATGATTTTTGTTAAATGCACTTAGCATTATAGGCCGACCGTTAGATAAAATAATGAAACAATAGAATCATGTTAAAATGAATTGGGAATGATAGTACCAAGACTGATATTTGTAGACGTAAATAGGTTAGTATTTAGAAAAATAAATTATTGTTGAATTAGAAGTCGTAGCGATAGGTCGCATTTTATTTATCGGTACAACCGAACCATCTTTCTCGGGTGAAGTTGCAAGTTCACGCAAAGACCCCACCAGCTCTTCTTAGGGCTTGCATAAAAAGAGTAACCGATTGACATCAGTTCTTGTCAGAACTGATGCCTCAAAGAGTATTAGCACGCACCGCCCTTTTCAGGGTCAGAGCAACAGCGCTTTTTAGTGCTAAAAGAAGCCAGACATCACTCGCTCCTGGATACAGGCGCTAAGAGGAATCAGCCGGACCAGCGGTCGGGTCCTAGATGTAACATCGCCACCGGACGCCGGCAATAATTTTGGGCACACCTGTGCCTTTGGTGTAGCGGGCCAAATCCTGGTTCGCCTACACATCTTCAAATACTTGATATTTTTATTAAGCAGGTAAGCAAAGTTGTGATATCTTTAGGGAGAGATCCATAGGATACAGCCCCATTCTTAGGGAATTTCTAGAAGGACCGGTCGAGTCGACATTTGTACGGATTATATGATCCCGGTAATATGCCCATGCAGAGAGAATTGGGAAAACAATAGGGTATTAAGCGAGAAGTTTTCTTGTATACGGAGGGTTCAAAAATGGAATGCGGCACGGTAAAGTAGAAAGTTAGCCTACCGTTAAGCGGCACCAAAGTGCTTATCAAAGAACGTGCTACGGGTGCAGCGAACTCAAGGTGGAAGTGGCTCACAAGATCTCTAGGGCATTCTGGCCAAGGCTGGACAGACGAAAGTCTAGGGAAATATTAGCATGAAATTGGGGAAATTGCGGTTATTCATCGGAATGGTGACGGGGCATTGTATGGTAGAGAAGCATACTATGCGGATTGAGGTTTGCTGACTCGGACGTGTGCAGGTACTTCCACGAACTTTATGCTAGGACATTACCAACATTAGGGTTACTAGGAGCTTATCAGGAATGTAGGGTGTTTTCGGGGTCAGCGACACGGCTCTGCGTCCAAAAAAAATGTTAACCCCGTAGCAGCATTGTCAAAATGCTAAGAAGTACATACACAGTGCGACAAATAAGTTTCGAGTCAAAGAAAAAATCTGGATATTTTTCATTTTTTTTATTCAAAATATTCTCCTCCAGTTTCAATACACTTGTTACAGCGATTCAACAGTGATTCAAATGCGTGTTCTAGCTTATTTTGTGGAATTGCCTCTAGTGCTCGTGTTGTAGCTGTTTTGATGGTCGAAATGTAATTAAAAAAACATCCTTTCAACTTCAATTTCAATTTTGGGAATAGGAAGAAATCGCATGGGGCCAACTCAGGGCCAACTCAATACGGTGGATGATTCAACACACAGACTTGATTCCGAGCCAAAAATTGACGAACAATGAGTGAGGTGTGACTCGGTGCATTATCGTGCAAAAACAACAGTTCTTTGGATCACGATATTCGGGTCGAATGCGACGGATTCTGGCCATCACGCGCTTCAAAACTTCGAGATAAAATGCGCCAGTAATTGTTTGGCCAGTTGGAATGAATTCCCTGTGGACAATTCCTTTGCTATCGAAGAATGTAATGAGCATAGTTTTGATTTTTGATGGAACTTTTCGACAAAAAAGTTGTTTTAAGAGAACTGCCATAACTTTGCTTTGCTATCTATCAACCGATTTAAATAAAATTGGTATTACCGGGAAGAGGAGTGTCACAGCTTTCAAACGCCGGTCTGTACACATAGATAGTCCTACCAGTTACTCAGATATGGTTCGAGTCTCGGAACTTATTTATTGCACTGTGTACATCCCTTAGACTCCCTTGAAGATAGCTTTTCTAGAAGAAATTTAAAGATCACGGTTCTCGACAATTCTCAAAATTAAGGGTAAGCAACCATCCAACGAGGCCGAGAACCGATATATAGGAAGAACAAGCAGATTAATTTGCGTTTCATTGTCAGCAATAAAATGGATGATTAAACCAGCCCTCTTCAGTATAGACTTGATGAATTGACTTCGAGAGTTTCAAGAAAAAAAAATGAATAATTTTCTTCTAAAGAAAATATGTAGTGGTTGTCAGTCACAAAACTTTATATTTTCTTTTTATCAATCTCAAGATTGCAAATTTTAGCTGATAAAAAATGCGTAATCTTATTTTTACGAAATAATGATATTGACATTACGCCTTGATACTGAAGGTAGGATACTCTCAAAGATAGCCACTTGACATAAATACCGCATTAAATTTAACTGGATCACTATCTATCTCAAGAGCAATTAAAAATACTTGGATCGTAACGGATCATCTACCTATTTAAAGAAATGTATTTAATATAAAATTGCTCATCCATTTCTGTTGTTTGCTTGTTAATTTGAAAAGTTGACAATGTAATTAGAAATTAATTTTCAAAAATTCTTTCGAAGAGAGACAAGGTGATCATCGTGAGCAAATTGTTCATGGCTATTATTGATACTTGTTATTAAAGCAATTTTAAGGTCTTTGATGAGTTGTTTGATCACATTACAAATTTACAACTAACTAGTATTGAGTTTCATCTCGAATTGTCGATCATAAGATCAGATAAATTCCAAGAGGTACCAGTGTGCAAAGAAATAGCACTGCGATAAATGCACAATGACATTGTGATGAATTAAAATTAAACTGCCTGCAAAAAATTTAATTTTAAAGTAAAATCTTAGGGATACAAGATCGTCGCGATCACCTGTAAATTCAATGGAAAGTATGTCATTGCAATGATTCTATTGGAGGTACGCCAAATTTATTTAATTAGGATAAAGTGCCTTGAAACGTAAAACTAGTAAACCTATCAACAACTTGTCAAAAGTGATCTCAGAGCTAGACGTATGGACATATAAATTTTATTCTTGAATATTTGACTATTCGAATGGAAGAAAAGACGCAGAATAGGGGATCACTAGATTTTCCCCATATAAGAAACAAGATTGGACCTTGGACTATTAGGCACAATAAGCCAAAGTGTTTATTGAACGTCATCGACTTGACCAAAGTCCAAAGAAAACACTAATCGATATGTTCACAGAATTTGATTCGCACACAATACGAGCTTGATGAAAACTTTGTTTATTGATCAAATCTTAACAGGCAATGGACAGAGAAAACGGAATATGGAATAAAAAAGACATTGAATTGCTCTAGGTTTATTACAGATTGTATTAATAAAAGTGATTGAATTGTAACTTGTCTAAATTGGTTTTGGTGATCGAGATGCAAGGCCGGACTGAAAATAAATGTGATCAAACCTCTATATGCCTGAATTGCAAAAAAGATGATGTTACATTTTGGTAGTTTTTACAGAATAGATCAGAAACCATGATTTTACATTAATTTAGCTTAAATTTTCGACAGTCCTTTTAAAAAGTTTCCTAAAGCTAGTATTATACACTGTATGCCACTCTGTCAAATATTTGACAATTATCGCTGGTAAATGCAGTCAGATAGTATGATAATCAAAGTTTTGTTTGTCACATTATTTTATTTGATCTATACAAAGTCTATTTTGACGGAAAAAATTTGATAGAACTTGACTTCTTAGTTAAATATTTGACAGCATGGCATACAGTGTACTGCTAGCGTAAGAAGTCTAGTTAAATTGGGCGTAATACATATAGACATAATTTTTTTTTGTATACTGACGTTTCAGTCAAAGTTTTGATGGGTATATTGCAACATATCCCTGTACCATTTGACAACGTCGTCCCCTACATGAGAAGTAAAAGGTCGGATGTCCCGTATAGAAAAAATGCCAAATTCGAGAACCATCAGGTTTCGATCACTATGGACCTTTTGTGGTCCCTTCCTAAAATAAACCAGTCAATAAGACATTTGAGTTCAACTTCTAAAGCTAGTATTATACTTATGCAGTCAAATATTACACTAAAAGTTCAGCCAAATTTTTTGTGTCAAGAAAGAGTAAAAAAAAGATAATGTGTCAAACAAAAATTTGACGATTACACTATCTGACTGTATTTGCCTGCTAGAACAGTCTAATATTTCAGCCAGTTCGTCTTGCGTTCTGACTTGGGATTCTATGTCCTTCATCGCAACTCTTGTTATTCGGAAGAGTGATTTCAAAGTTAAACAACGACCGGTTGCTTCAAAAATCTACAAAAATTTGGTGCACGTCCATGCTAGACTATCCGATTTTTTAGCAACCGATTTCAAATCAAAATCAGAATGTGGTGGTTTGAGTCATCATTCATCACTAATAAAGAGCAACTTTTGCAAATCACAGAAAAATTAATGGTCACACGAATTGATAGCTCTAGCATAGTATCTTCAGCCTTAGCACAAAGTAAGCATGCCATTATTTATAGAAGAGGATCAGGGCTACACTCGAATCTTATCGCTTATAAACAGTGTGTACTAAACAGTAAATACACGAAGAGATTAAATAGCTTAAATTTTATAAACCTATGTAAGTCGCGTCAATGTTAAGTCTTCAAATAATTACAGAGCATAAATTTTCGCTGATTTTTGGGACTCGAAACAACTGGAAAGCATACATTCGGTATAGTATGTATAGTTGCAAGTAGTGTACAATTAGATCAAAAAATAAGTTCAAGAGTCCATTTGATCACACCACAAACTTATAATAAAAATAAAAATAAATCACACCAACCAGTGCGTGTACACAAGCAACAAATTGTTTAAAAATAAAAACAGAATAACAAATTCATATAAATGAAGATAGCATAACAATAATCTCGTGGCTTTTCCAACAGACAATCTGACGCTGGTGTACTTTTTAATTTGCTACATTTTAATAATTGTACAAAACATTAAGATCTTTTTGCATAATGCTATTCAAAGATAAGGAAGCTGGTATCTTCAGTTATTTTTAAAACTCAACGAATTCGTTGGTGATTTGTTTTCGAAAAATTTGAGTATTTTTTAAATACATACTTCTAGAAATGTCAAAACGATAAGAACAACACATAGAGGATCATGGAAGTAAATTAAAATTTCAGATTCGTCAAAAGTCAGGAAGGCGCAAATTTTCAATGGATTTGTGTGACATATTTGTTTTGAGTGTATTCGTTCATTCTTATTTGATAGTTGTGTAGTTTGATCACTATTCATTACTGACCATTTTTATTGTGAGATGAAAACCCCTTCTTTATTTATCCTTTTTCCAAATAGGGCGGTCACTTCTCTCTCATTAGTCAGAATTTCATGTTATGTCCAAATCTAATTAGTCTACAAGCTGGAGACATACACGTATACCAGTGATTTTGAAAAAAGGGGTAGATTCTTGTCTTCTTTTTGGCAACTCTTTATGAAAGATTCTCCAAAATTAAAAAAAAACATTGTCAAAAGCAAGAATTGATCTAGTTCAAATTCTCAGTACTCAGTACAGACGTGTAGGTCACAAGCATTTCCTTCACCTTTCCTTTGGGTTATTGCGAAGGCGATTAAGAAAATTATTATTTTTTGTATAAATTCCTGGGATGGCTCACATTTTCAAAACACATGTTGAGCATTAAAGAATCAAGCAGCTGCTCACATTTTAATCCTTTTACAGATTTGTTTGCGCAGAAACCAACTTAACGAAAAATTGGCCGAATAATATGGTAGTTTGATATTGACAGTTTCAACTTCAATCTGGTGAAAAGTTACCTAAAAAAAAGGCAATAATAGCAAAAATAATAAACATTTAAAAAAAATCATTAAATAAATTAAAATTTGTAAATGCTTTTGAGTTTGTAATTGCGGAATTTTGGAAACTCCCTTCATGTTTTACATCACATGGACTTAAGCTAGTATTACACTGTATGTTGTGTAGTCAAATATTTGACTAAAAAAATTTGGGGAAATTTTCAATAAAAATTTTTTTCATTAAATTAGACGTGAAATAATGTGGAAAACAAAAATTTGACGATTACATTATCTGACAGCTTGTGCCACGGAAAATAGTCAAATATTTGACATCGTGGAATGGAGTATAATACTATCTTTGGCATTTAACGCAAAATTAAAATTTGGTGAACGACATGACGAAGTCATAAAGTTGCCATTTAAATTCTTATCTTATGATTTCATTAGTATTCGCATGTGGCAATGGCGAATAGCCACAACATGCCTCTTTTTTTCTGAGAATATTGTGGTTGTGTTTGGATCTTATATCACATATCGTCTCCAAAATCAGTATTACGAAAATTGACGATTTCTTTGTGCCCACCTTTTAAGTGGATAAACATATATTACTTGTCCCTAGACAACTTGAGCGTGACCATGACTAGCATATCCGTTTGGTTCTGGTTCTGATTACGAAATTAATGTAAATGGTAGGCTTCGATTAAAATGTTGGGCCTGTCAGTCACGAATCGGTTGATCAATTCCACCCGACCTTAAAAATGTATACAAATGTATGTTCAATTTTGGTCAGGGCTAAGTTAATGACGCGAAACAAATTTTTGAGCAACATGGTGTGATCAGAATTGATATTTTGATCTTGTTACGCTCTGGACTGAAATGCCTGATCTTTTCAATTTGCTCAAACCAATTTATGGCTTAAGTATGTTTAAATGGAGAACATTGTCTACTTTCAGACTGTTCCAGAGTCTCCCCAAGCCTTATTTTATTTCTTTTAAAGAACTTTGACCTATTCTCAATCAACTCTAAAGTGTCTCTGAGTACTAAATATATATTCGATTGAAAGTAAAAAATTATGATTTTGATATAAATTTATGCGAGCGAATGAGAATTCTCGATAAATGAACACATGGCCTAAATTCGAATCCAACTCAAGTATAGAAATATTTGGATCAAGTGGATACCATAAAACAAACTTTACGTTCCGGCTAATTGAAGACTTGTCTAAGTATTACCGAAATTATTGTACCTTCCGTTGAAGTGGGATCATTCGGAATTTATCTCAGATATTTTGATAGTAATGTCTAGAGCACTGAGCGAAGTACTTGACAGTGTTTAAATGCGAATGTTATTTTAATACATTCAAATAATAAAAAGATCACCAAGAAAAAATAGAAATACAAATAATCTTATCTATATCGTTTTTGGTACATACCTACGCAAAAATGTGCTTTCTTATCGTAATTCTACCGGACGGTTCCGATAATATTAAACCTAAACAACCGGAAAAAATGCTGCACAAGCGTTGAATTGATTATTTCAAGTACTGAGCTACATAAAAAGTGTGCAACAAATTAGGTAAATATTTGGTTTCAAAAGGATTAGAAACACAATAAATGAATTGTGAATATCGAACGACGGAGCGATTACGATCAATTCTTTCAATCGATTTTGAGCGATGTAGTTTTCAAGTTGACACAATTTTTCTAGGAATATTAAGTCGTCATGACATCGATTTCCAGAGAAAAATATCTGTAATATCCAATAAAAAATGGGTAGAAATCTCAGCACACCTCTACATACTTCCATACACTTCTCGAATATATACGACAACTAAATTTAAAATTTCCTAACAACCATCCCAACCTGTCTAGAATCGGAAAGGGATTCGGTACGGATGAAAGAGTCCGCCCACATATATACGGACGGCTCCAAAACTGAAGGCGGGGTAGAAGGTGTTTTCTCTGACATGCTTAACACTAGCAGCTCCTTCCGCCTTCCGGACCACTGTAGTGTCTATCAGGCAGAGCTTATGGCGATCAAGGAGGCCTTGTCCTGGCTGAGGTGTAATGTAATATCTACTATAGGGATATTAGCATTTTCACAGACAGCCAAGCGGCAATAAAATCCTTGGAATCGGCCTCGACAACATCAAAGGTCGCCGCAGAATGTCGATCATCTCTTAAGGAGATGGCTGAACAGTTCAATATTCTTCTGTGCTGGGTGCCAGGACACAGGGATATTCCAGGGAACTGCATGGCTGACGAACTCGCCCGTCGCGATACCACCCTTCAAATTATGCCGGAACATCGGAATCTGGATGTGCCTCTCTCTACATGTAAACTGCTACTGGGATTGGGCAGAATTGAGAAAACCAACGCAAGATGGGCAGACGGTATTACATGTCACACTGCGAGACAGACCTGGCCGAAGCTGGATCTAAAATGCTCTAAAAGGCTGACTTTGCTCAAAAGGGCGAATATCAGCACCACAGTCGGTGTCCTGACTTGACACTGTCTTATAGGTTGACATGCTAAAAGACTCGGCCTCTTCTCAAACGACTTCTGTAGAAGCTGCCTGGATGAGAAGGAGACAGTCCTTCACCTTCTCTGTACCTGTCCAGCTCTATCCCCGCTAGAAGGAAAGTTCATCTTGGAGCCTACTTCTTCAACTGTCTTGGTGATCTTGCAGCAATGGAGGTCGCGAGAATCCAACGCTTCATTGCAAGCTCTAAATGGTTCGACGAGTAGGACCGGATTCGATGATCCTGTGGTAACACAACGGACTTTTTAGGGCTAAGTGTGTCCGTGTTCTCACTGGCAGCTATGCGTACCTACTTATCTACGACTATTGTAAATGTCTGGAATCAACACATGCAGTATATAAGCGCCGCAGAGCTGATCATGGGCCAGTTTTAATATTGTGAAAGCGAGAGGACGGCTAGTTCTACGCGAAAGTGTTTGTAAAGCGATTTTGACTGGTAACAGCGATCGAATAGTAAATAGAATCGGTAAGCGTTGCCAGTAGTACCATTATTGAATGCGAATAAAACGAGTAGTGGTTGGAATCGGAAAGGGTTGCAAATAGTACGATATTTGAATGCGAATAAATAAAACCTTGTTATTTTTATTAATTTTAATGGAATTGTGTTTTACTTAAAATCTTGGAGTACCCCTATCTCGCAACAATATCATATCAACGCGAAATAATTCAATTTAACAAATTAATTAATTTATGTCGTTATTGTGTTCTTTTACGCTCAAGTGCAGAACAGAGCAGAATAAGTGCTCTAGAACGATACACAGCAGAGCAGCATCTAGATGGCGTTGAGGGTATATAGGTGCAAAATATTTGAACTTATTTTTTGCTGATTTTTGAAAAGGGGCAGATAAAGAAAATTAATCATTTTTCGTAAATTTCAAGTGATTCATATAAAATGGCAAACAATTGAAAATTGTGACCAATTTTTGTGACACAATTTCCAGTTTCTAGTGATTTTAGTTATAAATTTTTAGCCACCATTAGCTTAATTTAACTTTATTATTTTTTAATAATAAAATTATTGTGATTGAACTGAAATTTAAAAAATTGCTACCCTAAAATTTTGTTTTTTTAGGTTTTAGGACTAGTAAACCCTTAAAACAAAAAAAATGTCCGTCTGTCTGTCGCAGAGGCCGAACACCAAGGTGTGTAGCTCACAAACCCGTTGAGATGTTGAATTGACATTTTTTGATGGATAGTGAATGGAAGATGGGGAGCAATTTAGATGAAAAATTTTGGATTACTAAATCTTCCGAACCCCTTTTATCGGGAGGATAAAATTTGGTTTGTGTAAATAGATACCAGATATGACATCAAAAATTGTACAGGAGTGAGGTCCAGTAAACATCTATCAGAGAAAAAATCGTGTTATTTAACCCCTAAAGGGGGTGTAAACCGATTGTGTATGCTTTTTCAAATTCCGGTGTATCGCTTAGGTCTGATGAGATATCAAATTGTTTTTTTTAACAGACTTATAATCGCATAAAAATCGGTTTCAAAAATTTTTATATTCAACCTCTAATATTGAAAAAAAAAATTCTGACAACAATGGGAGCAACTTTTTATTTTTTGTGTAGAAGTCTGCAACGAGTTTTAGGCTAAGATGCGTTGTAGGTTATAGGGCGACTGAACTAGGAGGCTATTTGAAACGTTATTTTTTTTAGTATCAGTAACCTACACCGCATTTCAGCATAACACGCGTTCCGGACGTTCCGGAAGTTGCGCCTAAACTGTTGGCAGATTTTTTTTATTTATTTTTCAGTTTCTACTGGGATTCCGCATTCTCCACAAGGTCCATACCTCCACGCCTTCAGATTTTTAATCCCTTATTTCTGAAACGGAGGGCTGATTGCTTTCTGATGACATTGCATTCCACACAATCGTGAACTTCTTGGAGTATACAAATATCATTAAAAATTCGTGATACGTTTATTTTAAAATTGTGTTCCAACTTGTTAAACGATGAGAAAGATTGACCCGTAAAGAAATCAATGTTTCATCATTTTTAATGAAAATCTATTATTCGACTGTTCTCTTCTCATGATTGTGCCGTCGTTAGCTATGAATCTAAATTCGTATTCCAATCAAATCAAAATATTGATTCAAACGAATAGTCAACGATAATTTGCCACAAGGTTATACGCTTTAACAAATAGTCACTAATCAAAAACTATCTTGTTGTCGTAGACTTTATCAAATTCGACTTGTTATTGTGTTTCTTTTCGCAGAAATTTCCTCAGCAACATAAAGGAGGCTTGCTAATCATTTTAATTGCAGCACTTTATTATACGCACACAGCATGACAGCTACAATCTGGTATATTTCCTTTTAAAATATTAACAAGAGTAAACAACTAAAAAAATAATAATAATACTAAGTGACGCAATTCAAAATATCAATAGCATAATAATTGTGTTGCAGACAGCGCATACGCCCCTCATTGCACAGATTGAAATCTTCAATAAACGAGTTAAAAATTGAATTGAAATGGTAAACACCAAAATATTTTATTGTTGAAAGGAACCTATGAGTAATACACAAAAAGTTTAAGTGACAAATTTTTCAAGTAGTTATTTTTACTTTTTTTCGTATACTTACCCAATTGTTTATCTTTAGATTTTCCATCTTTTATATGTACAGCGGATGCAGAATTATTATCACTAGCAACATTTTTTTTGTTTGCCATCGTATTGCATTTCTGTAAAATATAAAAAAAAACCGAATTTATTTTTTTATCAAAAATATTGTGACTCAATCGAATAGCATATCTCTAAGACCTTCCTAACTATTTCAATTACAATTTTATTGACCTTACAGAATTGTATACAAACATTAATCTAAACGCTAAAGCAATATTGAAAGCGAGTGAGTTTTATGCGTCAATGGCGTTGTCCAGTCAATTTATTCAATTGTATTATTTTACTTAATTGAAACTGAGTGTGTTTCATTTACTTAACGAATAATAAAATCGAATTTTCGAATGAAGTGAAATTGTTTAAAACGAATTCGTCGTAACGACAATTATCAAACGATGGGAATTTTATTTTTACTATAAAGGCGGAGGAGATGATTAGTACGTAAATTAAAACGATCTGTCGTTAATAATTAAAAACAAACAAGCACTTGACAGCCAGAAGCTGCTTCATCAATCGGGGGTTTTCGCTGTCCTAATAAACATAATGATTAAACCAGATTTCCCAGTCATGACCTCTAGCCATATCTGTAATTCGATTGCCACCAACCTTTCTAATCATTATTCAGGTTTTACTAGTTTTTTTTTGTAATGCAAAACTTAAAGAATTTATGATCTAAACCAGAACCCTATGTCAGTAATTTCAAAACCGGATAAAAAAATAGATACCTACTATAAAAAACAATATGTTTTTACAATAAGATAAAATATTCGAAATTAAAGACAATAGAATGAAAACAGATGAATAATTATTTTTCAATTTGCACAACAAGGTTTTTGTAGATTTGTGTTTTTCGAAGTCACTACTGCAACGTTAACGACGACTGGAGAAAGACGTTGATTCCAAGAGCCAGAGTATGACAAATGCGAAAAACTTTCACTGTAAGAGCCAGTTACAAATTGTGTTAGAATTGGACCTAAAGTGATTTGTTTCGGTGATTTGTATTGACTTATTATAGAGCGTACTATACACGCTTCCCGAAACGCTCTTACAGCTGGTGGTATTTTTCGTATATTTTTCTTTGTTATATCTATGGTATGAAATGTGGGGTGGTGATGCTAAGATCCTGTTTTACTTAGATGGAAAGGCCTAAACAGAACACGGACCTCGACTGCGACTGCGCAGTCCCTGTCTTTAGAATACACAGGACTGTATGGCAATGCCCACTACACCAACTTCGCCTGCGACTGCGCAGTCGTGCTACACTCTAATTCTATGACTGCGGTTGTAGTCTCGGATTTCCACTACTTCCCAGCAAGAAAAGTTTCGTATACTATACGCCGAAACGAAACCTTATGCAGGTCGTATAACTGATTAGACTTTTTGGGAACGATGTCGCCGGTTGATGCATATATTTACTATTAAAGTTTGTACGAGCACTATATATGGAATATTTACATGACCTCTTCAAAATGAATTGAATTCTGTTTACATTTAAGAGGAGACCGCGATAGCTTAGTACATGCTGTCTTTATCTTACATATATCATTTTGATGCTATTTTGCGTGAGTACGCTTTGCCTATTGGGTTTCTATTCTTCAAATTCGTCTCGATTCCTATTCGCTTTCTCGTTATTAGTATACGCAAACACTCCAAATTGATTAAAAACACTATATAAAATATACACGCTACCAGAAACACGTCCATTTTCAAAAATATTAAACAAAAACTTCAAACTTCAAACATCTTTATTGAGACTAAAATAACAGGATTCGTATAAATGAAATATAGAAAGAAGCTTGACAACGAGCTAAATGTCAAACAGCACAACGTGTCACAAAAAAAATTACCGACCTTCAAGTCGTACAGTGGGTTGTAATTCAGTGGTTGTAATTGACAGAGTTAGTTAACAATGTACCAAATTGCTCGTTTTGGTATATGACTTATCAAGAACTTAGTCTAAGATATAAATAACTTAACCTAAAAACAAAAAAAAACAATAACAACGGACAGAAAGAAAAAAGAAAAATCACAATTTCTAGAATTGGGACGTAAGCCAAACGGGAGGCCGATTATAAGTACATCTGACCTTAAAATTATATTAAACAAAATAAAAGTGACACTTGACACTCGGTCTTCTTCTTGCTTGCATAGAATCGAAGTCGTAGTCGGTGTTCTGTTCAACACCAACTGCGCAGTCGAACCTCACGCCGCAAGGTAGGCAAATCGCAGTCGAAGTCGAGGTCCGTGTTCTGTTTAGTACTTTAGTGTTCGTCCGTTCTGCTCTCCATTTGAGTGTGATTATTAGTCGTGGAATCTAAAACCATTTTGTGGATTTTATAAAGTCTGCTATGTTCATAGGACAAATGAGCCGAAGTTCCGTCTTCTCGTTCCCGATAGGACTGGGCACTCACATAGGATATGGTAGATTGACTCTTCCACTTTTGGGTCTACCCAGCTACGACAAAGAACATTTGCTTTGGCACCCAGTCGTCTAGCGTGTCTTCCGATGAGGCAGTGCTGTATGAGCACTCCGATTAATATGCTAGCATCTTTCCTGCTCAGGCTCAAGACAAACTTGCTTTCCCCGTAATCATGTTCAGGCCAAATATTTCTTGATATTAAGCATGTGGTTAGGTTTGACCATCTATTGCCTGTCTACTACTGCAAGCATAGTGAGTCGATAGAATAGTTTAGGGATCCGATAGGAATAGCAACTTGCTGGTCTTCCACTAGTGAACTTAGGCTGGAGCCTGTTCGAGCTTTTTTCCACAGTAGCCTGACATCCAGCAGAAGATAACATTGTGCTGTGTGCCGATGAAGTTTAGAACGCCACGACATCGTCTTACTTTTTTGGATCGTGTTGTGTTCGAACTATGTGCCTTGATGGCCGCTTCTCTGTCAACGCAAATGATAATGTCTTCCGTTTCATTAACCTTAGCTGCAATAATTTTGCAAGCCTAAAGTATTGGAAAGTTTTCTGCTTTAAATACACTGGCATGGTCTTGTAAACTGGAGGGCTCGTGAATCTCGAGTTCATGTGTGTTCGACCATAGTGGCTCTAATTTCTAGGTGCCGTTCTTCATTCCAGTCGTCCCTACCGAAACCTATTTCTGGCATAATGTAGCTGCTCTCCCAATTGATATCGCACTCCAAGTAGTAATTGAGTTTAGTACTGTGACTAGTCTAGTTCTCCAGTGATCGAACTCTTTGAGCCTAAAAGCGCAGATGGAGAAGAGCTTCCAGTGATGCCGTGGGTGTGATACTGAGGGTGCTAGTGACCACAATGCATGCTAAGCACTGTACTTTTGTCAGTTTACTTAGATACGAGGACTTTCCAATCGCTGTCAACCACACTGTCGCGCCATAGGTTAAAATTGGTCTTATTATGGCTGTATACATGCAGTGTATCAATTTTGGTTGGAGACTCCACCTGTATCCGAATACCCGCATGCGTAAAATGTGTTGCACGCGTTTTTGTCGTCCAGATTCCGTTTCCAGGTAAGTTTCTTGTCGAGAACAACACACAACACACATATTTAGCGCTGACGGAAAGATGAACCTCGTCGCTTCCCATCTTCGGTAGCGCAAAATTTGGAATTTTGTATTTCTTCGGGAGAGAGAACCGATACAGTTTTAGTAGAGTCAACCCCTAAACCGTTCTTATCCGCCCATTGTCGTAGTTTGTTGAGTTTCATCAAATCACTAATTGTCGGTAACCCCCAATTCACAACGGCAACGCAATCTGAGGCAGACAAACTGTCAAAAAGTTGAGCACAGTGTATGTATTTCCGTTGTGGTAGTTAGAACGAACGTAGACGAAGGCAGCCTAACGCAGTCATCCAGAAACATTCGTCAACTCTGAACTTTTCCGTAGCCCGTAGTTAACCTTAAAATCGACAAGTGACTTTTTTATCTTTAAAACATCGAATCGTTACTTGATATGACCGGACTGAACTAAAATTATCTTAAAAATCGTTTTTAGTTAGTTCGCTGCTTCGTATGCAGGAATACGAACGCTTTTTGGAAAATTTGAAAGTTATTTAACACTCAAACTGACGCAGACAGTGAATAATCTGACTTGATGTTTTATTGGCGGCGTCAAGCTGCGCCGTGCTGCCTCATTCTACTTTGTATCTGACTCAAGCATAAGTGTTGAGACAAGGATGACCACGTCGCCAGCGTTCTCAAGTTCAACAAGGACATTCTTGACGACAAGCAGCCAAAGTAGGGGTGTGATCACACCTTCTTGCGGAGTGCCTCTGGAGACTAACTTTGTTATACAACACTCAACTAGACTATGTCAAGGAAAGCGACGAGTGAATACGAAAGAGCTGTTTCGCCATCGTCACGAAATTATAATTCGCAGTAATGAATTTCGGTTCTATATCGCTCACATAGAAAAATCCTCAGCAATACCAGCAGCTGTAAGGTTGTTTCGGGTAGTTAGCATGATACACTCTTTGATGAGTCAATCCAATCTGATGCTGAAACAGCTCCTTCGTATCTAGTATAACACAATTTTAAAAACTGGCCTTCTAGTAAAGGTTTTTCAGCATAAGTAACATTTTTCATATAACTATTTTTCGTAATACATTACTTATCTACATCAAAACATTACTAATTGTCTGGTGAGTATAAAATAATCTTTTTAAACTGCACTTAAATCGAGCTGTCACAATGCTATCTTGAATTTAAAGCTCGAACTTACTTTATATCGTGATATCTAAAGTGATTTGATAAAACCTTATCAACCGTTCTGAATAGATACACAGTTTAATATTCTAAAGTCAATTTAATTTTTCTTCATAATGGAAAAAATACAAAAGCTTAAATATCACTTCGTCGAAATTATCTGGCACTTGAATGAAAAATTAAAAAAGAATTTTTATTAAACTGAAAATGATTTTTTTTTCTTCAAAGTAATGATAAAAAATAAAAATCATTGCCTATCTAAAGCCTGAATTGATCGTCGTTCTTAAAACGTTTAATGCAATGCATGCCGCTAAGACAAATAAATACTTTGGTGACATTTTTTTTCGTTGATAAGATTGTAGTTAAAAATAATTAAAATCATTTGAAATAGTCTGGAATATGTGAGATTATTAATTGTAAAATTTTTCTGAAGATTTCTGGTATAATTTGTTTTGTTGGAATTTTTTTCGATGTTCCAATCAGTAAGCAATTACCATTTCCTTTTTAGTTATCAACATCCCCACAGTTTTATGATATTTCCAATTTGTAGGAAGCTGGTATTTATGAAAACATCAACTTGATTGAGATGAGACGAAATAAGTCTTAGCATTTTAGTAACAACTACAAGTCGTCGTGGTATTCATGTAGCTGTTTCAAGCCTAATAATTATTCTTGATTTGAATGCAATGAACGAAATAGCCTACGTCAATTGGGCATTGTTTCGCAGTCAATTTGTATTGTCGGCGGTATCGGTTTCGTAATTGCGAGGTCGATGGACATCGATAACAAAATGCTGGGGGTATTGAATCAAATATCAGACATACTGCAATGCAATCTGTTAAAATCAAACAATTGAGTAATCAAACTATAGTCTAGTGATTATTTATGCAATGAATGAAACACAAAATCAATATAGCAAATTGGATAGTAACGCGCGTGATCATAATATACACATAAACCATATGATCAACTCTTCAGGTTCTGTGTGATCTTCGATAGTAGCATAAGGCAGTATCAGTGGCATAACTAGGAGAAGCTTCCACCCAGCAAACAGTTTGAATCGAAAATGATTCGAAAGCAAATCACCCAAGTGAATTCAGCTTCGACTCGAAATTGATCCTCTAACTATACGTAGGGTATTACGATTGAAAACACCTTATCTACAAGATAACTCATGTTAAAGATTCGTTAAAGAATGTTCATTAGAGAATCGATTTTGATGAATTCGACATCGAAGATTTAGGTGAATTATAAGTGATTCTTTTTTGAATAGTTTTTTAACTTCGATTGCACAGGTTGTCAACAAAGTCGTACGCGCCTTTTTTTTGTATTCTATGAAAACTTATCAGTCGTTTTTAATTTTTTGCTTTTTTTTTCCATTATTCGATTTATTTTCATTTTTGGAGTATCGGCACTAAAATGCTCTCAGTGTTTTTTTTTCACAACATTCACTTTTCCTTCATCCTTCGTGAACGTTGATCAAATTGTGTCCTGGTGGATGGGGTTGATAGTGTAGGACCTATTATAACTATCCATTGAAAAACAGAATACAAGAAACCTTAATACAGACGATATAATTTATTATTTTTCTAAGGCAAGATCAAGAAGGAAATTTAAAGCTACGCTGCTGGGCAGTACCATTATACTACTCTATATACTCTATAAGGTACGACCATAGAGATATATGTACTGGAGATGACGAGCAGCTGCTGTTTTGAAGCCGGACGATTCCCCGCAAAGGACCAGCAATTAACACTATGCTACTATTAGCATCTTACTCCACCTGGCATCAAACGCTCCATACAAAAACGTTCAATTTGGCTTCAAAATGCCTAAAAGTGCTTCATACAAAAACGGCGTTTTGTCGTCTCCAGTATTTATATCTCTATGGGCGCGACCTTAGCTTTAATCCGTTTCTTCTCGATTGGTCTTTTCCATATATTTCGTGGTTGGCCTAAAATACATAAATCTTCCTCGTGAATCTCAATTCAGAGTCTGAGATGTTTTGTTTGAGCACTAATTTACACTTTCGTTTTCGAATCTTAGTGCTTATCTTGGATTGTTCGATCCTCGACGAGCGAAGTTTTGGCAATGAATATATCCTGGATTCAAAGTTAATCCAGTGATATGTGCCCGGCCTCAGCCATTCGAGTGGTGGAGTTGAGGATGAAGTACGAAGTATTTTTTTCACATAGACCAAGCGAAACTTTTACTTCCCTTAGGACATTCAATAATTTTACGCTTTATGGTTTTGGTTAAAGGTGAATTTAGCTCTTCGGATGACCGAATTATATCGGTTCCTTGACATTTTGTGGATTTGTATATGTTCTTCGGTATAATCTATTTTGTACTTCAAAAAGAACTCTTCATTATACTGAATGGCTGTGCGACAGTCGTCTTTAAACCAAGAGCTATTATTGGATTTGGAAGTGGTTTACTTATGTGGTTACGATCAATCACATACCAAGTAAGATTGTATTGGCAACAGCAAAAGTGGCATATCCAATTGAAGTCCAAACCAATCTGCTTTCCGGTAAATCCAGACTAGTGGTTTTGGTGGTGGCAGTGTTGCTGATCGCAATGAGGAGTATCAGGAATTTTGCTGATATCGAGCAATGATCGGCACTACCTAAAACAGTTTACACAGAAATCGAGCAAATGGAAATGTGTAGAATTTTCAACGGTCATGTCCTGCCTGCTAAGAGTAGATCAAACATTGCGGACGATCTTACCTGTAATTTAAAAAAAAGAAAGGTGTCCTGTCTTACTAATTGAACAATACTTAGGATCGGTGCTGACGACCTACTCAGCCTATACCGGAACTGGTGTATTTTTTGGCTGAATATCAAAATCATGAAAATCTTATTAAACAATTTTATTACATTCCATAATTTCGCTGTCAGTGCAGCTATTAAAATTTCCATATCAATTTCTAAGTTACCGTAAAACTTTTTTATGGATCTACTCGCGTCGAATATCGTCAGTCATTTGTAGTGAAACTTTTTGTTTTGCACAAAGTTCAGTTGATCATTTAATGCAGTTACGACATTACATTAACTAAATGAAATCGTGACCTTTAGTGTTACGCGATTTACATACTAACTTTGTGTTCTCAGAATTGTCGATTAGAATTTAATAAGGCTTAAAATTTTAAATAGAAATGATTCTCGGTTCAAAAACCAAACACGGTGTGGTTATCATTGAAAGATTACGATTAAAAAAAACTCTGCTGAGTAGTTGAACAAACTTTTTTTTTAAAAAAAAAA
This sequence comes from Beris morrisii, assembly GCA_951812415.1. Lineage (NCBI taxonomy): Eukaryota > Metazoa > Arthropoda > Insecta > Diptera > Stratiomyidae > Beris > Beris morrisii. The sequence goes on from OX638311.1 coordinate 28,261,216, forward strand.
AGAAAAATTAAATCAACAATTTTTTTAAATGAACAATTACTTCTCTGTACAGTACCATACAATATATCACTCAACATGATGTCGTATATAATGTTATTGCAAACGACGAAGGTCTTGTTTACGTAAAATCAGGAAAATCTTGAATGGGGTTTTCATGTGTCTTGTGGCTTAGTGTATGTATAAAATATAAATGCCCAGACGTTTGTTATTAAATTGTTTACATACATAAGAGTATGTGTATGAAAAAATATAATATTACTGAGATTATAAGCTAACTAAATAAAACTCGATTCAATATGGAACGGAAAAATTTCACTTTTCATAAAAGAAAGAAAGAAAATCTTGCGCAACCGAGTAATCGCTAACAGCTAACTTTTTCACGTTAGTGCTAGCACCGATATTTTGCTTGACGATCGTGCGCAAACGATATTTGAGTCGTTTAAAATTTAAATACTCTCACGTAGCAAAGACAGAGTCACAGGCTTGTCAATCACTTTTTCATGCAAATATGGAAAATAAAACTACTAAAATTATTATAGGTGTAATACTATGCTTACATGAATTATGTACTCGATCACTAGCTCGAAACGATCGTATACCTAAAAATAGCTTGAGCAAAACTCAATAGTCTGGATTGAGATTTTAAGTGCACTAACAATCTATATATGTACGTACACTTCTCGAATCACCCACAAACTGTTTTCCAATAGGACAAGGCTAAACACAGGATGTGTTGTATATGTTATGAACGTTCTATACGATAAAAAAACAGCACAAAAACATATTATAATTCAGCGGAATCAGAGTTTAGGAGAAAATTGACGCGAACTTTCGAAGCGAAAAATGCACACGAAATCGGATTTTTTTACACTCCGTTTCGAGTGTTGGTTGGAGGTCAGTATTATCTGGTTTTCAACTGGAGTCTCGGATTTGTTATGTGTTTCATAAAAAAAAATCCGCATAATAAACCGTCCTGGCGTATATTTTATTCTGATAGTGTCGCTTCTGTTATAACACACAATAGATACATCTCTGATACACAGACGACACGATATCTTATCTTATATATTTATTATAGTCGTGGCACGATCAACTTCGTTACAAGACGCGCGCGTTGTCTAACAACTTTAGCTATAAAACGAAGACAATTCTTTCGAAATACTGGATTTCACTCCGTGGGAACTAACACTAAACGCTCGAGGAAGCTCTTCTTAAAAGCACTTACTATAAGAGCACACGATTTTAAGATGTTACTCGTTGTTTCTTCGAAATGAAACTGTTCTCGGAGCGCTGTGTGGATGACCTGCTGGCGCGTACCGAATTAACAACCAACTGGCTCTGAGAAGCAACAACGACTTTAATTAGTAACTGGTATGGATCCAATATAATTCCAGGCCGTAGCCAATGGATCATGACTTGTCGGACGTCATTCAAGTGTGGAGCGCCCCAGCTTTGAGTTTTTCAAGTATTTATAGTAGGTCTCCACTACACAGTATATTGTATCGAAAAGAGGCGTTTGTAGAGTATCAGAGGTTGGCAACCTTTTCGATTCAATCCGGAATTACTTCGTTCTCGTTTTACTGTATTGTATATCCATTTGCTCAAGTTATAAAAAGATTTACATGGAAAACTGGTCTAAACTTGATACGTTCTCCCGATGTGCGATAATTTAATCCAATTCATATTAATTAATTTCTTTGCTCATTGAATTCTATCAATAACTGCAGTATGTAAGACATTAATTGATCCCTTCCATGTTTTTTTTTATTACAACTTCAGTTTTCAGTAAGCCTGTTCAAAGAAAGAATAAATTAGGAATGGAAATAAAATTATAAATTCTCATAGTGAACTTACGAAATGTTTGTTCCGATGCGACAATTTCACTGGATTCAGTATGTGCTAGAAATCTGTAACTATTTATACACAGTGATGAATTGAATTTTGCTTGAATGCAGCATTAGACACGGCCAACATTATTCGGAAGGACTTTACGTAGATCCTATTTTTACTTCCTTATTTTTAGCCTCAAATATGTTCATCATCACATTCGTTTCGATTTTTGCGACGTCATTAAATTGAATTCCTTTTGACGAATGTTTCTGTTTCTACAAGTTTGTGTCGCCTTTATTCCATCATATTCTTGATTAGATGGTTTTTGGGACAAACCATCATTGCTAATTAATCAGAATTGAATATATTTTTAGATGTGAAACCAAGCAGTTTCTTTTTGTACTTCTTCTTCAAATCTTTGCTGAGTGAATTTATAAAGATAACTCATTCATGCTAACGCCCAGAAGGATAAATTAATGTAAATATCTGTCGACAGAACGAATTAAGGATGGTTCTTTGGCTTCTCAAGTTACACCGTGCATGGACTAGAGAATTTTTTGGACATCTTGAAGTGATTATTTCAAACCATCTATTATGTTACTGCCTTTTCATCGTCTACCCATTTGGTTGTGTTATTGTGAGTTGCGACTTTCATCGTCTATGCCTCTGCCTTTTCTGTGATCTTGGCATTTCCTTTCCATCCAATATCTAAGGGTTGTTATTTTTTTTTAACTTAGCTATAGTTGTTATCCGAGGCGATGAAAACTGTCGTTAGTACCAGCAATAGTTCGTTCGCATCAGGGCGGTATCGGAGTTAAGACTGAGTATGAGGGTTCAATTTGAACGTGTTAAAAAAGTAGTGTTCAGATTAGGCAACTGGTTTAGCTTAACGTGTTTCATTAACAAATTTATTCTTTCTTAATCATGTTAACCAACTAAAATGTTTGTATAGCAGTAAGGGACAGTGAATTTATTAGCTAATGCTGTCGTTGCACAAGCATACAATTGAGTTTCTACACCATTAAATAGTTTCTTCCAAAGTTTACTTTGATTTTCGCGAGGGACACAGTACATGTTTTCTGTTAAACGTAAACGCGTTCGGAAAGTGCTTTCAAAGGGGTTAACTAGATTTTACCGCGTTAACTTCATAGTCTGAACATAGTATAACACTATGTTCAGACTACGAGATTAACGCGTTTAAATCGAGTTAAACGCGTTGAAAACACTTCCCGAACGCATTTACAAAAAACGTAGCCACAACGCGTTTAACCGAAAACATGTACTGCGATCCTCGCGGAAATCGAAGTAAACTTTAAAAGAAACTATCTAATGCTGCAGAAACTGAATTTTGTGCTTGTGCAACGACGAATCACTTGTGTGTCAGATAATTTAGAAACCATAAATTTGCTAATGAAACACAGCTGAATATCTACATTTCAAAACAAATCACGTCAAGCTGTCTTGTATCAAAATAGAACGAGTTGCCTAGTGTGAACACTACTTTTTTAACTCGTTCATTTTGCCTACTTAAACGCGTTTAAAAAGCATAGTCTGTACAGGGTATAAGGAGATGTAATGGCGTTATATACGCTTTCACAAATTTTCGCCGCAGCTCTTAGGTCTGATAAGGTAGTAAACTGGTTTTTACTTCTACGGGACTTTCATATAATCGCATAAAAACTAATTTCAGAAATTATTGTTATTCAACCCCTGAGGGAATGTAAAGGGTTGCATAAAGTTTTCAGGAAGATATAACGAAGTTTGAGATGTCTCCACGGACTTTTGGGTCTCAGGAGGTTAAATGGACTCAATGGAACCGTCAACTCTTGTGTCGGTGGACCATTTTGTACGGGTGGCCAGTAAAAGCGAGTCCATTATAAGTGAGTTGAATAATTTCTCGTTGTTTTCTCGTGAAAATGAATGTTTTATTTAAAAAAAAAATTTGTGGAGAAGCGACTACTTTCTGCAATCTTTCTGGCAGCATACGAATACCATGTCAAAAGAAAGACACATCTTTTGAAGTTATCCACAAATTGATCCATTGTTTGGCATCTTTATGTGAATGGATGAGCTGCTCAGCCAAGTCATGAGTAATCGATCGGAGCAACGACCGTTGGATACGGCGGGTGTGGTAGGACCTCCCATGTCAGCGTTTTCACCAGTTTTCCAACATGTGACCGAACGCTGTCATGCTGCAAAATTACTTTGTCGCGTCTCTCCTCGTATTGCGGCCGTTTTTCCTTCAATGCTCGGCTCAAACACATCAATTGTAGTCGTTAGCGATTTTCCGTGATGGTTTCGTTGGTTTTGAGGAGCTCCTAATACACAACACCCAGCTGATCCCACGAAATACAGAGCATGAGTTTGGAACCATTGATATTTGGCTTTGCCATCGATGTTGATGCATGGCCGTACTTACCCCACGATTTTCTACTCTTCGGGTTATAGTTGTGTTTCCAATTTTCATCACGAGTCACGATACAATGCAAAAAACCTTTCCTTTTCTGCCGTTGGAGTAGCAGTTTAAATGTTAAAAAATGCCGTTAGACGTCTCTCTCAATTCGTACGGTCCCCAATTCCCTTGTTTTTGAATCATTCCGTATGCTTTTAAATGTTTAACTGTTCTGTGATGAACTAATGATTCTGCAAGTTCATTTTGAGTCTGACATGGGTCTTCATCGAGTGATGCTTCCAATTCTTCGTCTTCAAACTTTTTCGGTATGCCAGAGTGTTATTTATCTTCAACATCAAAATCATTATTTTTGAAGTGTCGAAACCAATCTCAGCATGTTGTTTCCGATAGACCATGGTCGCCGTAAGTCTCCACAAGAATTCTATCTGTTTCAGCTGCAATTTCTTCTTTAGAAAAAAGTAATGCAGTACAATTCCCCGCAAATACTATTTTTTTTGGCACAAAATTACACTTCGGCGGAATAACATATAATATCATTTCAAGCCTAATGGCGGAGTTTCACGATGAAGTTGGCTGTAGTTTTGCTGGCTGCAAAAAGGCGAGGTTAACACCATCTGTCGGGAAACAGCGAGAAATTTTTCAAGTTCCCAACACATAGTCCCAGAACCATAAGATCTTGTTACATTTATTAAATAAATGCAGATTCTGATTCCCCGCGGTGTTCTCTCGTGAAAGTACTTACTTACTTATTTATTTAATTATTACAGTTGTGCTATAAGATATTTACAGTTTATACAATTTTTGTAGACATTAGACGTGGAAAAAATTATTGTCTTTACAACTATAGTGTAGTATTTCTATTTCTTGACAAATTATGTTATTAATTAAAGTGATACTTCATTTAGGAATTTTTTTTTTAAAAACCTATTAATAAGAACTTAGAACTACCTTACAACAAAACTAACTTATTTAGGCAGCCTAGAAACCACTCTACATTTTAAATACTCGTAGTACTGAATAGTTCTGTAACTAGGGGGTTGTCTAAGTTAAGGCATCTTTCGCGAAAATTGTTCATAGCTTTTTCCGATAGGTGTGAAATCGAACGAACTTTAGCTAAATCGTGGAGATGTCGTGTTGTAAAATAAAACGGTTTGTTTAAAATTATTTTTGAACATTTATTTTGTAATACTTGTAGCTTTTTCTTGTGAGTTTTAGCACACGGGTTCCAAATTGGGGCTCCATATAGAATGATAGGCTGCATAGCTGTTTTGAAGATCAAAAGTTTATTTTCTTCGGAGAGCTTTGATTTCCGATTTATGAATGGATAAAGAGCATGGATGCTCTTTGAAATTTTGCAGGTAACATGTTCCGTATGGTCACGAAAAGTTAATTTTGTATCAAGAATAAGACCGAGATATTTTATATTTTTTTACCACTGAATCGGTTCTCCAAAAAAATTTATTGAGGGATTTGGTAGACTGCGTTTTGCGCGTTTCTTGGTAAAAAATTAGTTAGTTAGTTTAGTTTTAGCCGGATTTATTTTAATTTTCCATTTATAATAGAAACTTTGTAACATATCTAACTGGGATTGCAAATTTTGAATTATCAACGTGGTATCGTTTGAGCTTGAGTATAAGGCGGTATCGTCAGCGTACACAGCAAGCTCACAACCAGGATGTTTTGGAATATCAGCAGTATAGATGTTATACAATATGGGACTTAAACAACAGCCTTGAGGGACACCGGCTGGAATTGAAAGGAAATCCGAAAAGCATGATTTTAATTTAACTCTGAATTTTCTATGTTCGAGAAATGAAGCAATTATTTTGATGATGAAATTTGGAAAAGAGAATCTCATCAATTTGAAGAGCAATCCTTTATGCCAAACCGAATCGAAAGCCTTTTCTATGTCCAACGCGATCAGACCGGTGGATTTTTTGCAATTTAGTGACTTTTTAATGAAATTGGTGACTCTGAAAAGTTGATGGTTTGTAGACATATGCGGCATAAACCTAAACTGAAAATTCGGGATGATCATCACAGTTCTCATTCTTTCAAGGATAATTTTTTCAAGTAGCTTACTTAAAGTTGGAAGTAAGCTGATTGGGTCGGGAGCTGGAATGTATCTGCAGACTGAAGATCTCAGGTACTCTTTCGCCCTAGGAAAATAATCTTCGGTATTTCAAGCTAAAGTTTATGCGATCCTTAAGGGAGTAGAATGGATTATAGAGGGAAGATGGAGAGGCAGGATGATCTGCATTTGCAGCGACAGTCAGGCCACTCTACAATCCCTAGATAATCCAATCGTCTTTTCGAAGATGGTACGTGAGTGTAAAGAACGGTTGAATTCTGTTGGCAGATTCAATGACTTAAAGCTTATATGGGTTCCAGGCCACCAGGGTATAACTGGCAATGAAATAGCTGATGCATTAGCAAAGGCAGGTTCGGAGTCAGCCATGGTCGGACCAGAACCAGTTTTCGGTGTGCCGGTTGCCTCTGTTAGGGCTGCCACAGCTGAGTGGGTGAGTAAATCACATTGAGAGATGGCGGCTTTTTCCGGGAATGCGGCAGACCAGCAACCTTGTTGACGGACCAAGTGGACGAACCGCTTCTTTTCTTCTCAAATTGAGCAGGAAAGAATGTAGTAGTATGGCTGGTGTCCTCACAGGGCATAACTCGTGTGGCCTACACATGGTCAGATTGAGAATCATTGACGACCCCATGTGCACTGCTTGCGACGAGAGCGACGACACAACGGAACATTTCCTTCTCGAGTGTCCAGCTTACTCTTTTGCGAGAGTGCACGTATACGGCGTCGATGGTATGAGGATGGAAGAACTCCGTTCTCGTTCCCTACCTGAGCTCTTGAAATTCGTGAGGAGGACGAAAAAGTTCGGGTAGAGACTGGGGGACTCGAGTGCAATGGGCAATAATTGTCTGAGTGCTGAAGATGCGCGGCCTTGCTTCGCATCTTCCTCCGCTTCAAACAACAACAACAACAACAAGCTGATTGGGCGATAGTTAGAAGGAAATTTAGGATCCTTCCCTGGTTTCGGAATGGGTATAACAAGAGCGCTTTTCCATGCGGTTGGAAAATAACCTGTTTTTAGACATGCATTGCAAATGAAGTTTAGCATGATCGGATTATTCTTTAACAGTATATTGGGCATTTGATCATTGCCAGTCTTAGTTTTAATAGAATGCAATAGTCTTTTAACTTTCTCGTGAAAGTATATTTTGACAAGAATAAGGTGCTTGGTAATTTGAATTGTTGCCAAAAATTGGGCGTTTCAGTGTACTGGGAGAGACAGAAGAAAATGTGGACGAAAAAGGAAACTAGGTTCAATTCGAACCAACGCCACCATCTTAATTAGATTAGGGCGCTTAGTGGCTTAGCCACAATTCGATATCAAGACCTGTTTAGAATGTGATTGTTATTGTGACTGACCGAAAGATCTAATTCCAGACCACAGAGTAGCCTACACATCATGTGTGGACTCGTGCCGCCTTTTAGGAATTAAGCTAAAGAATATAGTAAAAATGCTATCACGAAAATAAAAATCTCTTACGCAAGCGATCGGTTTCAAACCCCAGATTATTTACGCAGTTTATGTACTTTCGAAGGCTTTTCCAAATGAGGCGATGCTATCATTCTTATCATATCACCACTCACCACAGTAAGCGACAATTTAATGTTAATAATAACGACGCGTCAATTGCTTTCTGGCGCGCTACAAAGGCTTTCGTATTTGTACACATATTTTGGTTGCAAACTACCAGCGTTACAACATTCGTTCGCCAATTTCTTGATTGATCACTGATAGCGTGATTCGTGAGCTGAAGGCGGGGGCGGATGACTTGAAGCACATTATTATCACTTTCCGACCGCCGCCGCACCACCTACAAAATACCGAAATTCCGCATAACGAGTCCGCCACACGCCATTCGAATGGGGCAGCTCAACCGTCGTGCTCCCGGCCCCCACAAATAGTAAAATTCGACCGAAATTCGAAAGAAAAAGTCGCGGTTTTAAGCATGTGAAAGCGAGGCTGCTGAAAGTGCCCATAAATTACTTAGCGCGATTTTTATCGGCCACAACACAAAATTTATTTGAGTTTTCTTCTTTACGACTCTCGCCAAAAAAAAACGAGATGAGAGTTTTGTCATCGCGCGGGTGGGCTACGTAGTGGAGACGGACGGATGGCGCGGCCGGCAGGTGTTCTTAATTTAATCGAAACTGTGCCAATTTCTTGTAATGCGCCCCCCGCAACGACAAAACAACTTTTCGGTATGTCTGGAATTTCATTCATTTCGCTGGCGCTCTACGGCGCGGATTCAATTGTTCTTGTGAAGGGGATTTCCCCGGAATTCGTCATGACCTCTTTGTTTGGCCGCAGCGCACACACAAAGTAATCGGGTCATCGAACGAAAGGGGCGGGCGAAAAATGCAAAACGGGAGACCCTTTTCGGTCAGTTTGCGTTTGCGGGCACCTTTCGCCAATTCTAAAATTAATTCACAACAAACAACGTTCGCATTTAAAAATAGCGTTTGCAGTCATCAAAGGGCTGAAAATTTTTACTTACGTTTTCGATTGGAAAACTGTTCCCACGACGTAATGCTTTTCACTCAATCACAAAACAAACATTTGCACTTTTTCACCGATTTTCGCACGGTTAATTGACGCGAAGAAATGACCGCAAATCGAATTTTCACAGTAAAACCAAAACTAGCAGGTTGAAAAAAAATTAAAAGAAAATAAAAAAAATCGGTCACACACAAAACTCGGAAACATCAACTCCACGACGAACACACGAACTCCGCCAACGTCTTTCTTCTGTTCTGGGAAATGACGGACAGCGGACAGCACGCGAGATGTGTCTTTCCCGGAAAAGTTCATATGCAAAACAATTTCCAGCTTCCAATGCAACGGCCTTCCAGACCTGGTTCAATTGTGCACGAAACAGGGTGCGTGACAGGTCGTGAGACCTGTAAAAAAAACATGAAATTGCGACTGAACTTTTCTTCTACGTGTTTTTATCAAAAATTGTAATCGATGGAAAATTGCTTTTAACTACCACTTTAATTTACGAATCTCTTCTGATAACGGAAGAACGGCGATAAGAAATTGTTTTCGCTCGTACTGACAAAATGTTTAGCAGATCTAGCACTTTTCGCCCAATTACATTGGAAAGTCGACGACTCTTCCAATGGAATAGAGGTAAATGTCAGTAGTTTTTGACATTTCTCTGTACGCGAACAGCTGTTGATGATTGTTTTGAGTTCGTTGTTTTCTTGATTTTGGTTTTTGTTATTTCTAAAGTGCCGCAATGGACCGGGAAGACAGTAATCAATCGACGCAAACCTTCACCGATGAAATACCGCTGTGTAGTAAATCGGCTGTTGCTGAAGCGAGCAATAAAAACTACAGGCAAGTAAAAAAAATGGTCGGTAAGATTTTTTGTTATATTTTCAAAATGTTGAAAGTCGTGTCTGAGAGAGTCTATTTATTTATTAGCTTTTCTCCAGACTTTAATTCACTGCTTTGTCCTAAGTGAAACGACTAAGACTTCGTGTTTTGATGATTTTTTCTCGTATTGATGCAGATGCAGAGGGATTTGAGTCTATTTTTTTATTTGGTTGATTTGAGCCGGTAAAAGCCTTGGTACTTTTCGCACCACGATTTATATGGTCTTTTAGGTCTAGTTTTTAACCACTCCCTATTCCTCCTTAGGAATAAGATGATTATACACATGGACGTCTTTTACATGGTCTCATAGGTGAAAGTAAATCTACCGGGAACCTACTTTCTTCATCTGGCCACTGCGTCACAATCACAGAAACTCGTATGCAACTTGGAAGCTTATAGTAGGCAAATAAAACTCAAGCGACAATAATTGCAAAAGCCTCGAAAATAAGTTACACGGCGGATCTTTATAGCAAGCTACAAATGGCCACTTGAACGCAAATTGCCTGATTATCGCTTTGAGCGAGACTATTTTATCTGTTCTCTTACTCAAAGCGATAAATGGGCAAGTAACTTATATTTTAAACTTGCGAACAAGAAGCCTTTTAAGCCCGTTATTATCGGAAGGGCAAGCCTTTGGCAAGTTACAACGAATTGCGCGTTACTATAGCACCTCTGTCTATAGTGAGATACTCTAGATACAATGCAGGCTAAATGTTCTAAATTTAAACTGTAATCGCTACCAACAATATAATGCTAAAATTTAGTTTTTCTACTATAATACCAATTTTGTACATATCACTTTTAAAGCAACTGTTCTATTTTACGCACTTTCGGAGATACCAGAAGTGTGCCTTTGACATGGGACTAATTCAGCCATTAAAAAAAAAAAAAGTACTTAACAGTAGGTAGATGAATTTCCTCGGAGGCGGATAGATTTCTCCTGGCACCGCGGCCAGTGGTCTCTTGTGTTAAACCTCATAGATCTTTCTGCAACTTTAACCTAGGGATCCTCGTCCAACTTTATTTCTCTCAGTTACTCTAAGCAGAGGCGGCTCGTACCTTTCTTAGCAGGTGAGGCTGAATTGGAATATTAAAACACGACTTTGTCGGACTAAAACTATAGGAGTAAGGACGTCGGTTTACTGCAAAAAGTCATTAAGTAACATTTTCAAAACAAAAAATTACTAGTATCTTGATGACTTTTTCCTTTGTAAAATGGTGAGGCTCAGCCGCCACTGACTCTAAGCCATCTGTAGCGCTAAATTGCAATTGCCTCAGCACAGAAAGTGTTCAGAGGTTTCTACCTTCATTTGGCAGAACCTGCACAGGCTATCAGTTTAGATTCCTATTCTTTTAAGATGATCTTTCAAGCACGAATGGCCCGTGAGTATTCCGGTAAGTATCCGTATTTTGTTTCTTTGGGTCATTCCATCAAGAGTCGCCAAAGTTGTGACCTTACCATCTCCGATTCTTTTGAAAATTTTTGTACTTGAAGAACTAGTGAAAAAAATAATTGAAATTCAATTTTTTGTTTCTATTTCATTTTTTGTTTGTTAGTTATACGGCCCTATTCTGAAATTGTGACCTATCACAGTTCACAACATGCTGTGACTAAAATTTTGTGACTGCGCTTGTGATCGAAACGTTTTTTCGCATTCTGGCGCTGCAGTCAAAAGAAAGGTCACAATAATTTCTCCACATAGTTGGAGACATGTGAAAATGATGATGCTGTGTCAGTATCAGTGATCAATTCGGCCTTTGCAAGTGTATAATGGAAAGTTGTGTGCCTTAGTAAACATCTAAAACGTGGAAATCCGAAGTAACGCTCAAATGTATTGTCGATTAATAAAAACGGATCACTTGGGTTCCTCAAGTTTCGGAGTGTAGCTCTTCTTAATGCCCTTAAATCACACAAAATGTAAAACAGCCATCTAAATTTACGTTAAATTACTTTTGTCCAGTTTCTTCCAGTAATTACCTCAGCAAATATAACAAACATTCCATTTTTTTCAATATTAAGTATTGAAACTTCACGAAACGTTAAATTTGTTTGCCTGGCTGGCCGTTGTGATCACTTATTTCGCTAGTCACAATTTTGTGATGTTATTTTAAAACGTCAAAATTGTGACTAATGCTAGAATATGAAGTCACAGATTTTCTAAAATTATGACTCTCCGCTAAAATTGTGACTTGTGACTCTGCACAGAATAGGCCTGATATTATGTTAAAGTTTTCGCAAAAATGGTGTCCGAGTCCTCTTTGAAAATTCATATCTCTGATCATTTTTATCCTAGAATAATAAAATAGAGCTTATTTTAAAGGAAGAGGTTGTCGCAATATAAAAAAAAATATGAATAAAAATTATCCTGGAATTTTTTCAAGGATAACGATTTTGTCCTTTAACCTTGAATATCTCAAAATAAATATCTTAAATTTTTTTTAATTTTGTACGTATTGTATATTATACTGTTTTTCAAAACATATCAAAAAATTAACTTGGGATGTCAAGGGGATCGGGGTCAAAAAAATCGAAGAACATCAGTGGTTCTCAATTAAGGCTAGTTTAGTTCTCTAATAATTTAATTCGATTTTCTTACGATTTTAAGGATAATTTTTATTCGTATTTTTTTTATATTGCGAAAATTTTTAAACAACAGTCTTTAAAATAAGCTCTACTTTATTATTCTAGGATAAAAATTACCAAAGATTTGAATTTTCAAAGAGGACTCGGTCACCTTTTTTGTGAAATCTTTAACATACTATAACTAACAAACAAAATGAGATAGAAACGAAAAATTGAAATTATATTTTTTTTTCACTAATTCTTAGAGTACATAAATTTTCAAAAGAATCAGCGATGATAAGGTTACACTTTTGGCGATTCTTGATGGAATGATCCTTTTTCTATAAAGTAATTGAGAAGCACTGATGTTCCTCTTTTTTTTGACCCCGATCCCATTCAGATCCCAAGTTAATTTGTTGGTATGTTTTGTAAAACAGTATAACCTAGAATTAATAAAAAAATAAAAAACCGTATGGTAAGGTCACAACTTTGACGATTCTTGATGGAATGACCCCTTTATGACCGCCAACTTTCTTTAAACTAAACTCAAAGCTAATAAGAAGGAAATTGTTCTGAATTTGGAAGAATATTTGAATTCGGGTGGTTGATCCCCCTCGCGCTTGATTTGGCATCGACTCCACTAATCGACAATCCTATATATGTTTTTCGGCCCACAGGGGGTTTTACCCATTTTTTTTATTACCTAGAGTTATACCCAATTCGATAAATTGATTTTTTTTTAAATGGTATTTTTTCTACCATAGAAGATAATTTTAAGAATTTGTTGGTTGTTTCTAGGCGTCTAAGGAGTTTCTGGTGCGAAACATCAACACGAAAATCGCGACTGGGATCGATCGCTGCCTTGGCTCTTGCCATTGAGGACATGACAGTTGGAAAACCAGTTTAAAACTGTTTTGGACTAGATCTAGGTCCGAAGGAACTTTTTCGCCATCGGATTGCATTGACTCATCAGAGTGTGTATCATCCCTACTATCCGAAACACTCTTACACCCCTTTGATTTTTTTTAAATAAGGTTTTTTTTTATTTTACATGCATGTTTTTCTCTGATTTGAGAATGCGAATTTTATTGGTCATACATTTAGGAGTTCTTCAGGCTGTAATTTGCCCAAAACATGTATGGAACTCGGAAAGACTTGAACTTTTTGAAAAAAAAGATGTCTGTACTTCATATGACCTTATTTCACCGCGGAAATTCCGATGCTAATATTGTTGGGCCTACTACTTTTAGAAGACATTCTATGAATTGTAAACATGTACTTAAAATGTCCTTATTAGATCCCAAAATAGTTCCCATTATTTTGAGAACTGAGCACATAGAGTATGATTTTGCCCGGTTCCACTGTTCAGCACCTAAAACAATATCCTAAAGCTTGGACCCTTAATGCTACAGACACAGACTATTAAATCATAAAAATTAGTAAAATGTGGCAATGATCCAAATTAAAAATGTGCCATTTTACGTGTTCATTGGTTTTCATTGTTATATTTGTAAAAGGTTTCATAGGCCGGACTTATTGAAACCAATTGGAATGTGAACTATTTCACCAACGTTCTGGTAAATATTTAAAAAAAAAATAACACAGTGAAAAATATCTGCCAGTGACTACATACAAATTATTCGATCAGTATTTACATTCTCCACTTCAAATTTATTCTGGGTATTTACGAATTGACTAAAATGCTTTGTACTTACTTAATTAGCAACATATCATGGCGATATTAATTTTTTGCACAATCCTTCGGAAATGCGGTCAATCGTAGTTGATACCGCGTATGGCGTATAAAATGCGATGTGTGAAATACGTCCGGAGCGAACCGAACTCTTGCAATTATTGTTAATAATTTTCCATGAATTTACGAATGATTTAATTCATTAAAATAGAAAGCAAACTTAAATTTAGAGGTTCGGTCAAGGCAGCAGAGAAGTGGTAATGTTTATTTTTGTTGCGGTATACGATGTAGTGAGTTCATTTTCAGGGACGATAATGAGTATGTCAATAGTTTACGCATTCGATACACAATAGTCACATTTGGTAGTAAGTAGGTGGATACAATGCAAATATTCTATGACATACAGGCTACATACTCGTGTATTCAAATGATATACTCAATTTGTAATAATAGTTTGATTAGATCGTCGGATCCAGTTGCCATCTGCTCCCACCAGAATTAGGAAAGAAAAAAAATCGCTTGTGCTTCAAAATAGAAATGTGAGACAAAAGTTTGTAGGCTCATCTTTCGAAACCGAGGGGAGCCGTCAAGCAAATTTGAGAGGATCCGCTAGAGTTTACCACCAAGTCAGACTCAGACAGTCAAAAACCAGACGCCAATTCTCAGACAATCCTCGATTTTGGTGCTACTAAAAATGATGAAGAATGTTTGTATTGTCTCCAGTTCCGGAGTGTGAAATGGTTTAACAAAGAGCCCCAAATCACTTTTCTTGTTCGGTTATCTGCAGTCGTCTTAGCCTCTATCACCACACAAATTTTATATTCGACTATCCACCACGAACCACACACAAATTATCTGGGGTCGCTTCTGCTTCATCTTGAACTTTATTGAACCACGGTTTGCTCATCACATAACTAGTTCTAGCGTTTGTTATCCATGTACTCTTTTGGGAAATCCTTTGGAATTGACAAAAGCAAATAAACTTTTCTGCGTATTGTTTATAATACTGCTCTATGCTCCTATTAGAGTGGCGTGCATATCGCCGATACATAATCGAATTGAAGGCTGAAAAGGTCTCAAAAATGATTCTTTTTTTTACAGAGATAAGAGCACAGTATTCGGATCTCTGGACAGAAGTATGAACTACGCGTACGACTTTGATACGTAAGCCAAATCAAAACCTGTTTAGGATTATAAATAACATTGTGCTTATTTTAAAGATCACTTTATGGAATATTCTCCGGCCTCAACGGAGTATCAGTTGCAGAAAAAACCAGAGAATCGATGCTAATCTCTTTGCTATTCGGCCAAGTAAAGGAAAACAAATCGCCTGACGAAATAAAAGAATTATTGCGACGAGCATTTATCGATGCCGAAAACAGAAATCAAGAAGAAATCGATGGGAGCTTAGCAAAACGAATGGTTCTGCATGATAAAGTGCATGATAAATACATTAACTATGAGGTAAAAATCTGAAATTTTAAATGTTTATGAGAAGGCTAACAGAAAATTAAACTTAAATGAAACTATTTAAGGACTTTCAAAAATACCAAAAACAAATAACTGAAATAAATCTGGAACTTTTGGTCGGTTCCAGTGTTATACTCTGCCTAATTCATAATACAAAAATGTACATTTGTAATATTGGGACGTGTCGAGCACTTTTATGTAAATACGACGAGAACAATGCACCACGCGTTGTTCAATTTTCCGACGATCATAATCTTGATAATCCCGAAGAATTGGTTCGATTATCTCGACTCGGTTTGGATCGGGACACTTTAATACAATGTAAGTTTTATGGTGTTTTTTTAACGTTTGATTTTAACACTATTAATTCCAGCTAAATTACAAATAACAAGATGTATGGGATATTATGCGTACAAAGGTGGCTATAAGGATCGCGATAGTATTTCGAAATCAACCTCGGAACCGATTATATCGAATCCGGAAATCGTTGACGGTCAACAAATCGATAGTTCATTTCAGTAAGTGATTAGTCTTGGCTGTGTTCTATTAGTTTCATTAATGTTTGCAATTTATTTTCAGGTTTTTATTGCTCTTATCTGCCGGATTGTGCAATGCGTTACGGGATATTTATCCAAATGATATTACACAACAAAATCGAGAGATAATTCGAATTACAGCAAAAGAAGTAAGTAAAATAGAGTCTCGATTTTTTTTAAGCTTTTTGATGAAATCCTCTTCCTCTTGCACTACCTTTTTGGTAGTGCGCTATACATTTCACTCGAATAAAAGTGACTCCATTCCAATTACAATTCTTTTTCACAGTTCGAAAGGCAATCATCAATTGAAGGTGTTGCGAAAGCTGTTGTTAGCAGAATAATCGAATTACATCACAAAATTTATACGGATGGAACTAGAAGTATGGTCGGAATTGATGATATAACTTTGCTAGTGCGAAAATTCAATGTTCTTATGCCGAACATTTCAATTAGTGGTAGTCAGGTAAAACAAAAAAAAAATGTTTATTTTTTTTTTTTAAATCTAGTTAGTTTTATTAATTTCAGGATACAATTGTTCCGAATTCAGTCAGCGATAATACAAATACAAGTTCATCGAATAACAACAGGTAATTCGAATTTACAAACAGTTAATCGGGATTTCAGCTCAAAACATTTAATTTATTTAGAAGAAAAGGCGGAAAGATTGAAAGCGTAGAGCCGTACATTGATTTTGAACTTTATTATGAGAAAGTGGCAGCTGCAAGAGCGAGTGGAACATTGCCACCGGGAATCGATTTTGATTGAGAAGATTTTGCGATAATTTAATATTATTTATATTTTGAAAGTAAGTGCATAGACCAATAAATAGATGATGCCAAATTTAATAACGATTAAAATTTTGTAAGTATTGCATAGTTTTAACAGTTAATTTCTTCTAGTATGTTATTGTAACGTGCGAGTATTCATGGTAGAATTTAGGATTAATATTTTCCGAAATGTTTTCTGGAAGATAATTTTTTTTTAATTTAAAATACGGGTATTCAAACAATAACAAGCTATCATTAAAAATACTGACAAGCTGCATTCTCGGACAGCAAGTTCTATCAGCTGTTTAAGATTTCGCGGTCATTCTGAAACTAAAATGGAAGCCATCCAGATCCTAATGTTACTATCATTACAATTATTAGTTTACTGTTTGAGCTTATTTTTCTTTCAGATCCGATGCGACCCCTTAGGAAGCATATGGTAACAGCGCCCTTTACTGAAGTACTCTTACTGCTTCTAACACAATTTTATTTTTAAACCAAGGGATTGGAATCGGGATCCACAATTTCGATTTCAGTTGACGATCGCGCATATCCAGCAGGCTCCCGATGCCTTTTAAGCATAAAGAAGACTGCAAAAGTTCTCGCTTCATGACCTAATTTATATTTTTTGTTTGACTCTTTGCCGGACCCAAAAAGACTGCCTACCCATATAACATTTGCGAGAAGTCCTCATAACTGTAGTAAATTCATCACTAATCCCTTCGGTATCTGCAGCCTATTGATCAAGAACTTTTCCAGTGATTCGTTTGTCGTTTTTAAAGAATCAATATGCGTTGATAATTAAAGAGGAATGTCCTGAAAAATTTTCAATTATGATTATTGAACGACACCGTTTTAGCTAAATGATTTGTTTGCCCTCTTGACAGAGAATGCTGAAATAGCTTTATCTGTCTTAAGTTCTAAAAGTGAGACTATTAAAGTCTCTGTAATAATAACCTTTGGATATTCTACTGAAAGCATCTGGAGTATTTGGCCAATTTTAAGACAGGTAGATACATATGGAAAGCCAGCCTGAATTGCAAAATAGTTGGGCCATATTTACTATTTTCAGGGTTGGTGGAGTACAGTTGGGGGCAAGTGCCCCTAACCCCCGAATGAACGATAGAACGAAGAGTTCCGGAACTACTTCACTGAACTCTACTCACATTTTTTCTTTTTTTTGGTCCTCATCTTCCAGATCTACTAAAGAAATGAAGGAACGATGGAACGAAGAGTTCCGGAACTACTTCATTGAACTCTACTGACCTTTTTTCTTTTTTTTGGTCCTCATCTTCTACATCTACTGACGAAACGAAGGAACGAAGAGTTCCGGAACTACTTCACTGAACTCTACTGACCTTTTTTCTTTTTTTTGATCCTCATCTTCTACATCTACTGACAAAACGAAGGAACGATGGAACGAAGAGTTCCGGAACTACTTCACTGAACTTTACTGACCTTTTTTCTTTTTTTTTTGTCCTCATCTTCTACATCTACTGAGGAAATAAAGGAACGATGGAACGAAGAGTTACGAAGAGTTAATTAAGAGACCTTTTTTCTTCTTTTTTTTCCTCATCTTCTACATCTACTGACGAAACGAAGGAACGATGCAACGAAGAGTTCCGGAACTACTTCACTGAATTCGTTCCTTAAAGTGAGTGACTCGGAGTGAAGTACTTCACTGAAAGGAACTGATTTGCCCATCTCTACCCCTAAGGCATTTTTGTGGTGATTTCCATAATAGTCATCTGCGTATGTAACTAACTACATTCGTTCACCGGCGATTAAGTGTAATCAAAATAATGTTGACTACAAGGAGCCACAAAAGTGGTGCGATTATCTCCACTTGTTATGTACTCCGACCTGTCTATCTCCGGACCCTGCTGATGCCTAGTTACAGAGAACCAGTTCCACTTGGTAGGAGGCCATTATTGTCTCGAGATAGTACAGTTGATGGAAATCTAGTGACCGGATTCCATCAACTGTAATATCTTTATTTCGGTTTTATTTCGGAATTAACGTCTGTCCAGTTACCATTAGAAAGTAGAGGTGTAGAAGTCGAAAATAGAAAATTACTAACTTGGATCATTTAGAACACCCGACGCACTTAATTTTTGGCCAGGTTGTGCTTTTGCACTTAATTTTTGGTCAGGTTGAAGTTTTGAACAGAGCTATTCTGGAAACTAACTTTATAATTTTTTCAGTTTCGGACCCAACTGGAAAGATCGTGCGGAGATCTATACAAACTTCTCTGCACCGTAAAGTAACATAAAAATTCTCCCAGTTTACGAGAGCTTTACACTCATTAAATTACTGAACTGGTTTCTGGTAGTCTTGGTGGAGTGGGCTTTTTTTTTGTTTTGTTTTCAACTTCGGCTACATCATCTCTAAATGTGTCTTCAACTAACATTGCTGTCGATCGTAGAGGACTATATTTTTTGGATCAGTATGTTCCTCTCAGCTACTCTGGACATACAATTTTAAAACTATCCCAACATCGTCACATTGGTTTTAAAATGATAAATTAAATGAAATTCAAATGAAACCGATGTGCTTTCGCTGTCCCAATATCAAGCGTAAAAACAAACTTAATAGCAGATTTCTATAAAATATCATAAGCTTCTAACCCAAATTAAAACACAAATAGATGTGACATATAAACAACAACATAAAATCCCAGAAATGATAAGACCTCAAAAAAAAGAAGAAATAAAAATCTTTCACATTATATAAATCGTAAGTACTTCGAACAATTAGCATTAATACGAAGATTATTAGAAATTGAGATCTTAAGTGCTATACACACTTTCAAATCGTGTCCATTAATCTTTGTTCCCAACGACGTATCATTCATTAAATCGCTTTAAATTTCGTGAGAGTACAATCCGTGTCGTTAATTTCTTTAATATAATTATTTCCATCATCGCATATTATTATTTATTAATTTCTTACAATTGATTTTTTTTTGTGTTATCGCCGAACAATCCCAGAGGTCATGTAAACAAAAATAGACATGAAAAGAATTAAACTCAGTTTACATTGCATTTTGTAATTCGATTAGAGATTATACACCGTACGGTGGTGCACCAGATTTTGATCGAATTTTACACTTGTTTCGACTAACGTAATTGTTTACGTGAGTTTATCGAGTGATATTTATTGTTAATTTGTGCGAAATTATAGGAAAAAAATGTTGTCGCGTAAATTGTTTCTATTGTTAGCGGTAAGCGGAGTATTCGCAATGTTTTATTGTAATTCAATCGATGAAAACGACGGCAGTGATTCAAAGTGGGATTGCCGAAATTTCAATTTCAATAATTCGCTGAATATTACGATCGACGAACGAATGGTTGTTGTTTTCAATTCGGCTTTGTGCAAACGATGCTCACAAAAGCTACTGTCGTAAGTTCACCGCCGTTTTGTGATTAAACGTGAACATTTAAGAAATAAATCGTTTGCAGGTTCAAAGCTCTACAACTACTATTCGAAATTGCTGACTACAATAATATTGTCTTCATAATGCTAACGACCGAATATTATGGCTCGAAGAAATTCGACGAGCTTCAATCGAAAGCTGGAGATATCGTGGTTGTATCGTTGCACGATATTGACAATGATTTCTTTGTAGCAGGTAGTGTTTATGTTTTCGATAAATGTTCGCGGCTTACATACGAGCTTATTCCGCCGTGGAGTGATATGCAGTATCATCTAGTAAAGGCTGCGATCCTTTCGACGTGGTACAGTTCACCGTGCGGCGAATGTGAAGTATGAACAAGAGAATCGGGGGAAAATAATCAATAAGTTAGTTGTTAAACATTTTTTTTTGTAGAGTGATTCGGAAGAACTTGCCGAAATCTTACAATACGAGAATGATTTGGCGACAACAACAGATACCGATAGTGAAAACTTCGACAGCGAAACCGAACCAGATGCATATTCCGATTACGAGGTTGCTAATGCGATTCAGGTGCAGAGCAATGATAGCGCATATGTGGCAAATTTACAAATAATAATGCCTCTTATTCACGTACACTATATCGAAAACAACACGTATATAAAGTACAACTATGTAGTGCATAATTCGAACAACAATTCGGAATCATCACACAATCATTTGAGCAGCGATCAAACTGAAGAGCTCTACGACAATGAAATACTAACTTCTCTTAATTCAACTGAAACTAAACCGCCGGAATATCTCAAGAACGCCGAAGGTCTTCGTTTTAAAGTAACAGTTTCGAAGCCGCAGCTAAACTCTACTGCAAATACCTATCTAGAAGTTAGAGCTGAACATGATATTGTTGTTGTGACACCTCCACCAAAACTTACAAATTCAACCATGACCAATACGATCAATTCCTCGATATTGGCAAAACTAGAGCCATGGCTATTTTATCGATTATTAAATCAATTTTAGTACATTACATAATACCTAAATAATCTTAAGTTTGTCTTTATTCTATTAAATTAAAGATAGAAATTTAATTTTGTAAAAACTGTTTATCACTTTTATTCGCCTCCGTATAAAACTTCGGTATTACATTTAAAAACAATAACAAGAACCTGTTGAACAGTAAAAATATGTTTTCAACATAAATCTATAATACGTTCGATTTAAAACAAAAATGATTTTCGCTTTCAAATTTCTCTTTTTAACGTTACAATTTCGATTTAAGGCCAGACATGAGTTTCTCTAACTTCATAGCTTTTTGCATATCGCCCGAAATTTTTAATTTTCCTGTCATAAATGCAGCTGTTGGTTTTAGTTTACCTAAAATAAAACAAAAAAAAAACTATAAAAACAACAAGCCGAAATACGAAAAAAACAAACCTGTAAACATAGCGAAAAAATTGTTTGAATCCATTGTTAATGTTGCATCAGGTGACGATGCCGGCTCACCAGAACCGCATTTTCCAGCGCCATTTTTCAAATCCAAAAACCATGTTCCCTTTTCCGCACCGACAACATTAAATTGATATATCGATTTGGTTTTTGCCACCAGTTCTTCGCTCAAAACTGTTTCGATTTTTGCAAAAAGTCCGGGAATTTTTCCAGCTGATGAAGTTTCTACAGTTTTCGCTTCAGCTGTTTTTGGATGTGCCGAATCAAGAAAAAAATCATCCATAAGATTATCGGCATTCGACGGATCGCATGCGTATTGTTTCATATCGGTTATTCCCGTTTCGCGAAGAACCTCCTCGTCAATGTAGAAATTGCCGGAACAATTGCGTGGTTCGCGACAAAGGATTGCGTACGCTGCATCAGCCATAATATCGACTTTTCGCGATATCGACTGGCTATCCGGACCGGTAAGCATTTCGATAGCGGCCGTATGAATTGCTGTTCGGGGCCATAAGGCGTTCACAGCAATATTGTTTTCTTTGAATTCGTTGGCCATGCCTAGGACACACATCGACATTCCGTATTTCGCCATTGTATAGGCAACGTGATCTTTGAACCAACGTGGATTTAAGTTAAGTGGTGGCGAGATGTTCATAATGTGGGCGTGGTTGCTCTTTTTTAAATATGGTAGGCATTCTTTGGAGCTGCAACAAAAAGTTGTATGAAATTCTTATTTTATATTTTAATAAATTTTTTTTGGGAATTTAGAGACATTTGGTTTTTTTTTAAAAACATTCGTACATTTCTTTGCAAAGCCACAAATAAACAAGTAGATTACTTTTTGTGCAATAACTTGAGGGAAGAAGAATTTCATGGTGCAGCGTGTAAGGTGATGATTAAAGCAACCAAAAACCAGCTCGAACATTTTTTTCAGCAATAATTTTCGGTAGTAAGGTAGAATTTTTTTTTTTTTATTATACCGAAAGTTCAATTTTTTATAATCTAGGTGAAATCTGGGGAGTTTAATCTTCTTTGCAATAACCTTCATTCAGTTTTTATTTCTTGTAAAATGTGAAGGACCTAATTTAAATTTTCTGGAGCAAATCCTTAGAAAGATGCTCAATTTGTAGAAGATTTGTGTCGAGCTTTCATTGCTGCAGATATACAACTGCTGAAAATTCAGATACAGATCTCAATCGCCTAATTGTGAAGATTAAAAAACAGTCTGGGGGGGGGGGGGGGGGGGGACGAAACTTTTATTATTTTCCGGAAAGCGGATGAAGTGGAGGTGCGACAGCGACCCGTAACTCATAAATTACGTTTTTCGGTTATAGTCCGAGACGCGGTTAAAGTCGAAATATAACAACGGTTATATCGAAACAAGGTTTTTTAAAGTTAATTTTGTCACTAGAATAGCTCCTTGTAAGACAACTTTTAACATTCATCCGCGGTTCTTCATACATTGAAATAAACAAGTAGCTCATAGAAGTAAAAATATCGAAATATTCTTAAATCGAAACGTATGCAACACCTTTACACTCCCTTAGGGTTTTAGTATCAAAAAATCCTGAAACTAGTTTTCAGGCGATTACAAAAATAGCCTGCAGAAGTAGAAGTCAATTTACTATATCATCACACCTAAGAGTTACGGTTGTGAAAACGTCTGTAACACCCTCGAATATCCAGGCATCATGCAATTAATTTTAAGATATTATATAGAAAGCCCGAAAAACCAATTCAATATCTAATCTGATCTAATAGGCTTGTTTGAATTCGTGAAAATTAATGATAACCCTCTGATACCCCTTTGGGGTTGAATATCCAAAAATCCTGACATGGGTTAGTAGACAACTATATAAAAAGTCCGTGGTAGTAAAAATCAATTCGATACGACCTAAGAGATATGGCGGAATTCGTGGAAACGTCTAAAACTCTTTTACACCCTCTTAGGGGTTGAAAAATAAAAAAAATTGAGAATGGATTTTAAGCGATTATAAAATAAGCCCGTGGAAGTAAAAACTTATTCGATATCTAATCAGACCTAAGAGATATGGCGGAATTCGTGAAAATGTATATAATCTCTTAACACCCCCTTCGACTTGAATTTCACTGATCATGTTGCCCTACCTCCATATGATATATGATTTTTTTTTACCTAAATTATCTTTCTACCAAGTTTCAAGTTTCTGGCATAAGCCGTTCCAGAGCTAAGAAAAACACCTCCTGTTATAGCTCTACTTAAATTCCAAGTTCTCGCTATGCATCATTAGCAGTTCTCGACATAATAAAAATTGTTTTCTTTTTCAATCTACCCTACCCCAAATACGTAAGATTTCGCACATTGTGCCAGCTCAGAGTTACGCAGATACGACAAATGACAGTCGACGAGGCTTTACCGCGCTGAATACCGTGTACTCTTCTCAGTTTTCGAAATTATATATAGTTTGTTCTGTGGCAGAATTAATGACACTTTGCAGAACATTCTCGATGTAAGACTAGCATATTTAAAGTTTCCCCGCTATTCATTTGAAATACTTAATTAAAAACAGAAAAGCTGAACTAATTCATTATTTTGATTTGTCTTCCATATCTTTGAAACTATGGACTTTAATCATCTAATTCCTGTCAGTATGACTTGTATAATCTGTTATTGTAAAAAAGATAAACCCAATAAAATTGTGGCAATAAGATTCACTGATAATAAGCCAGGCATAGAAACTAGGTGACAACTACAATTATATTGTGACAGTGTTCATATACAATTTTGTCCTAAAGAGACTATCTCTGAAATTTTGAGAGTATTGTTTACTGAGGGAATTATTCCAAAAAGCAAAAGTGGAATTGGTGATTTATAACATGGTTTGTTTGCCTTTACTTCACAGCTGTAGGTTAGCCATGGGCTTATTACCCGTGGTTTATGTAAAAAATGATTTTTGAAACAGTACCAGTACGTTAGAAGAGCACTGTTACTGACCTATGCCTTACATGTGATTCCTAGACAGGATTTGTCATGTTAATTTTTGTTTCAAATTTACTGGCTTATTGATTCGTATCGCTCGCCATTATTCAATAACGAGTGAACTAATTAATAGTCGCCACATCGAGTACTTCTGTATAAACTTGAAAACTCTGTGCGCGTTATACAGTAGTCTCAATATACCGAACTCTTAATTTAATGAAATCTTTGGAATAACGAACTGAGAAATTATCCCCGCACCTTTAAGTAGTGAACTTTAGTTCTATTAATTGAAATCAATTAAAAACAAATGACGAGATTTTTTTTTACAACTGCCATGTGAACTCGATATAGTGAGCTGCATAAAATCTTAAGCCTGTATGCCACTATGTTAAAAAATTTACTGTTATCGCTGGCAAATATCGTCAAAGTTTTAGCTGCCACATTATTTTACTTGCTCTACATAAAATCCATTTGACAGCATGGCATATAGTGTACTACAAACTTTAGTAAGTCACCATATTTGGAGCCTACTGTATTTTAATATTATTCTTGTATAAAATACTACGTTTACATGGAGGATCGAAAGATCCAAATTTGAATTGCGTATATGACTACACCGGATCGAAAGATCGAAACATGGGAAGATCGATATGAGATCGAAATGACAAGTAACATTACCTGAAATCTTTCTTTAATCGTACAAGTTCGAAGTGCAGTGCATAAAAATGTCAAATTTAGCAGTTTTGTGTGCTAATACTATGAAAATGATAGAAAATCAATTTTTATTGTTAATGAATTTGCGACGATCGAACTTTCGATCTTTCGATCCGCGTTTACATGAGAAGTTCGATCCGATTTCGACTCGATCCAGGTCGAGAAGTTCGTTCGGATCGAGTCGATCTCATTCCAATCCGATCTGCGTTTACATGAGATTTTAGAGGATTGAATCTGGATTCAATAAAAATAAAATTTGCTTCTTTGGAAACATACTAAATACTAAATTTGCTATCAAATCTGTATCGATAGAAATAAATAATTTGAAAAAGCAATTTGTTTTTTTAAACCGCTTCCTGAATAGATAAAATTCAAAGTCAAAAACCTTCGGTCGGTGTTGCTGAGAACTAAGAAGAGCTCTCGAATGGTACTGAAGAGTTGTATCTAACTTTTAAAATCTATCTAAATATTTTTTGGGGTTTTAACTCCGAAATGATATAAGTTAATCAAGTTTGAAGAACGAGTTTAACACTATACTGTAGCTTTTAAATTTAATTTTGGAATAGTCTAGTATATTTCGATATACAGTAGAAATTGGTTTAAATAAACTCGATGAGACTATCAGTATTAGTCTACTGTAAGCGAGCGACCATTTTACCCGAAGGTATTTTTTATTTTTTTTCTTAAGCTCTTCAGTCGGGGCCTTGAAGTTAGTGACAAATGTCATGACAGATATATAAAATTTTTAATTCTTATAACCATTCCTGACTCAATCGCGTAAACTCCGAAAGAGGACAACTTAACTACTACGAACAGTTAGTTCCTTTTTTCAAGTTCCTACATGCCACCTTCCGCACCATAGAGGAGTAAAAGCAGCAGAACTGTTACCGCTTTCATCGTATTTTTTTTTAGTTAGACTACAAGTAATAAGTCCATGGCTAGGTAGAATTCGAAATCGCTATCTCTGGTTTTGTAGACTAGCGCGCTTAGAAACTGACTCTGTCTCTAATTGTATTTAATTTCAGTGCGGCATATTTTCTAAAATTTAAAGTTTATCACAGATTATTAAAAAAAATACATGAAATGTGTTAAATAAATATTCCATTCATATTATTATTATTATACAAATGGCGACAATTCAAATTGCCACATTTCAATAAACCATTATCAAAGTTTATGTATAATTGTTCAATTTATTTATTAACGCATTCACATGAAAATCATGCAAGCTACTGCAATATCAATAGATTGATTTGGCAAATTCAGAATCATCTGTTTCCAACAAATACTGATTTTGACAATTGCTGCTAGCAATATAGTTTACTAATACATATATGCAAATGACACAAATATTCAACGTTACGTTCGCCGGACTACTGCAGTTTTTTTCAAGTCTATGATCTTGCAGTAAGCTGTGCAGTAGATATACTAAATTCCAACGACAAATCTTCCTGAAGAATCCTATAAAAAGATTCATGCAGACAGTCAGGTAGATATGAAGCTCTAAACTCCAACCCAATTAAATCTAAACTAGTGAGGGGGGAGTGTAGGGAGCGACTGAACATACTGGGCGCAGCACATAAGGTTTTCTTATGTGCGTTCCGACATGAAAAGTGAGAACAGAAAATGAGTCAGCCGAAGATCGGGCTAAAACTGGATCTGAAATGGATGATGTATATGCAACCCAAGTGGCAAAAATACCTCTTACTTACGTCAGGAGAACGCTTGACAAAAAGGTAATGAAGCTGACCAATTGTAAATTTTTTAACATTGCGACGTGTGAAATTTTTATGCAGCTATGACCGATAATACACCTAGAAGAAATGACGACTTTTTGAAAAGAAGTAGTATGAACTAGTAACCTTACGGTAGTCATAACGAGACACTGTCTCATTGGCAGACACGGACAACGCCTAGGCGTTCCATATAACGAATTCTGAAGCGAGGAAGCAGAGAGCGTTGGACACCTACTTTGTGAGTGTCCTCAACTAGCCAGATGTAGATTTAGAACAGCATCCATTTTATTTAGAATAGATTTAGAACATCTCCATTTTCGGAGGTCATACGCATTGGTGAAGTAGCCAAATTTATTCGCAGTTGTGGCTGGTTCGACTAACTATTCCTCTTCGGTAATACTACGATAACTCCCTATATGGGGCTTCATTAGGGTGTCACGGATGTGGTATCACAATGGACCATTCGACCGGTCTAAAGGTACAATCTGGCTGGTACTGCCGACCGTAAGCAGTAACTGCCGGCAGTAGACTAATGCTTCAGGCAAAAACAAGCTGTCATGTCTGTTTGCGACTGCTCGGCAATTAACGGTTGTGAGTGCAAAGCAGCCGCGGTGAGCAGTTGAGGTTGGCAGTTACTGCTGACCGCGATGGTCGGCAGTACCAGCCAGATTGTACCTTTTACCAGCCAGACTGTACTTTTAGGAAGTCGATCTATAGTTTAGATGACTGCCACATAAGCCAACCTAGCGACGCAAACGTAAAGTTGGCGATGGTGAAATAACAGATGGGATCTTCTTTATGCTCGATATTGAGAGTAGATAAAGGTAGCTGCTTTATTAAAACGGAAGAGCGCTACAAGAGTAACTAGACAAAAAAGTTTTGAGCTCTACGGCATGAGCCCGACGTTGTTTCGAGAATTAACTTGGACGCGTCTACATGTACTGAACGTACACTGCATTTTAGGCAATAGAATACCAAGTAGAAAAGATTGGAAAATTGCTGCTCTACTTTAGAATATAGAAAAATATCTTCCAAAAAGTGAGAACCAGTCTCGATGAGAAATGGTCACCGTCACGGATACATGAAAAACTTACACCAAAAAAGTTCCTCTTGTGTTGATATTGTGCATTAGATCGTACCGCTTCATATCAGTTGAAGCAGTCGGCGTCAAAGAAATTGCACTTGCATTATTTATCAAAATATCGATTCCGCCGAACTGAAAAAAAACCCCTCATCATTAGCTCGAAGCCTATCAACACCAAAATACACTCACCTTCTCAGCGGCCTGTTTAATAGCAGCCCGAACTTGACCTTCATCGCGTACATCAACGATGCACGGCAGTGCCTTGCCGCCAGCCTTTTCAACTAAACAGAATCGAAAATTTTCGTATGAAGACGTGGTGATTTCAAATCGATCGGATCTTGTTGTGTACTGTACCTTCTTCGGCTGCCGAAAAGATCGTGCCCGGTAATTTGGGGTGCGGTTCCGCTGTTTTGGCCGCAATCACAATATTCGCTCCATCTTGTGCCGCCTTTAGAGCAATTGCTTTTCCGATTCCGCGTGATGCGCCCGTAATGAAAATCGTCCGACCCGCTAATTTCCTACAAATTACAGGGAATTATTTCCGACGCATGTAAAACGATAGATTGGCAACGGAATGCTTTCAGGGTCGACTGGAAAGGTCGAAAGTCCGCCCCGGACAATCGAAAACAACTTGGAAATTAATTTAAAGTCGTTGACCTGCAGCTCCGAGTCCCGGAGAAAGTGTCACTAGTTGCATACGTACCCGGTGTTTATCATCTTCACGTCGATTTCTTTCTATTTATTTTTCACACAAAGTGTTAACTGCAGCTGATAGAAGTCGAGCACAACTGAAACTGTATCCTGCATGAACGGTGTAAATATAAATTAAACTTTTTTTTATCGTCGATAAATCGTTGGACTTTGAACGATTGCAAAATGGACTTTCACCGTTTGTTTGACGTTTGACGGATTCGCCTGGCGAAAATAAATGTAAATAAAGACGTCAGAAAATATGTTGTTGTCGTAAATCGAACAAATTTAAAGAAATTGCAATTTTTAAGAAATTAATTGGCTTTTATTATAAAATTGACCAAAGTAAACATGAATTTAGTCAAAATCACGGCAAAATAAATTTTTAAAGTTTAAACCCAATCTTCTTAAATGATGAAAAATTTCGTATAAAACTTTTAGACACAGTAAACACCGCATTCTTCGCGCCAAATGGTCTACTAACAGCTGATTTTGGACTGTTCTCGTTGTGATTTTATGCTTTATTTGATGAAGTAATTTACGTTTTGTGTTTGTTGTTAACCCGATCTGGAATTTACGTTTTGTGTTTGTTGTTAACCCGATCTAGAATTAACGTTTTGTGTTTGTTGTTAACCCAACCTGGCAACCTATAACACGGTAGGTACTTAATTCCATACAAATACTTTTTAGTTGGGATAAAAAATTTGGAAGTATTGCGATCGGCAATATCAGAGCCATGTGAAAAGATTCACTTCAGTTCAGTCCCTGGTTGGTTGGTTGGTTTACGTGGTGGCCCGTTTGCCGAAAACAGGGCCGCACAAGAAGCGCCGTTTTGATACCACAACTCGTTTAACCTGGTCGCTCAGGGTTGATGAAGTGGATACATGGTTTTACAGAGACCTGTGGCTTCAATGGACTATCATATTCATCCGGAGCTGTTCAAGACGGTGATCAGTTCTGCAACATTGTTCTTCGAGATCTCATCAAGGTTATTAAAGAAAGATTTGCATAGTACGCGAAGTCTGGCTCTAGCTAGGGCTGGACACTCGCAAAGAAGGTGGATAACAGTTTCCCTTTTATTCCCTTCCCGCAACTGCGGCAATTGAAGTTAAAGGGAATACCCAGTCTGGTCGCATGGTCGCCGATCGGCCAGTGACCCGTGCTGACTGCCGTTACTCTGGAGACGTCCACACGGCTCCTGCTCAGGAGTTCATCTGTTCTGCTCCGGGAGTAGGATGGCCATATCTTCCTAGATATGACGCAGTTGGTCAGTCCTCTCCATCTGGAGTTGGCGTTTGTGAGAATGTGGGTGGATATTTAGCGATTAACAGTCCCTAGTGGGACCTAAACGGATTCTACGAGAGAGCCCTGAAGAGCAGAACCTTGCCTAGCTAATTCGTCTGCCCGCTCGTTACCCTCTATCTGGCTGTGGCCTGGGACCCAAAGCAGAGTAACTTTGTCCTGACTTCCCAAGTAGGTTAGCTCCTCGCGGCACTGTTCGACGAGGTTAGAGGAGGTGGCAGCCGAATCTAAGGCCTTGATTGCGGTTTGTCTGTCGGTGAGGATTACAACATTACGCTTTGGCGTAGCGTCTTGCTGCAAAGTCCGACAGGCTTCCCGGATCCCCATTATCTCCGCCTGGAAAACACTGACGTAGTCCGGTAAATGGTAAGACTGCGAAAAAGTGTGTGTCTGAGAAAACATCAGCTCCGACTCCGTTCATCTTTGAACCGTCAGTGTCGAATTCATGTATAACTGAAACATTCTTCCATTCTGGCCTGGTTGGAAAACCCACAGCGAAATCCTTCTTGAAGGTCAGTCTCGGGATAATGTAGTCAGTCGGCGATTTAACTATATCCGCTGGTAAAGATTCTAGAATGTTACTGTGACCGTAAGCCGCCAGATTCGTTGAGTCTGACAGCGCTACACGACACAGTACTTCTAATATGTAAATCGATAGGTAATAGATGCAACAATACGTTCAAAGCGTCAGTCGGACATGACCTCATTGCACCTGTATTTCCGACAGCTGCAGTTCTTTGAACTTTGCTGAGTTTGTTTATGTTGTAACTCTTACTCAACGCTGGCCACCAGGCTAGCGATCCGTAGATAAGAATTGGACGTATTACGGCTGTGTACAACCACAGAACCATTCTTGGTTTAAGTCCCCACTTTTGGCCGAAGGTTCGTTTGTAGACGTAAAAGGCGATACGTGCTTTCTCCACCCGTTGTTCTATATTTAACTTCAAGCTAAGCTTCGTATCGAGCACAACTCCAAAATACTTTGCACTATATGATAATGGCAGTTGATGGCCGTTTAGGCGGGGGAGGTTAAAGTCCGGTATTTTAGTTTTAGTGGTGAGAGCATCAGTTCAGTTTTATCCGGATTTACACCCAGGCCGCAGCCCACGTGTTTACCTTAACCAGCGCGCCTACCATAATTTCACTGATCATCCCGGATACCAGTAGAACCACGTCATTCGCATACGCCACCACCTTAACCCCTTCCCTCTCCAGTTTTACTAAGATCTTGTTCATGACCATTTATCAGAGAAGAGGCGAGATTATACCACCCTGGGGTGCACACAGATTTTTCCAAATGGCTGTTCCCTAAGCTAGAGTGGATAATTCTCGTACTCAACATGAATACTATCCAGTCGCTGAGACATTCCTCGACACCGAACTCGATGAGAAATTCTTGAATGGCCTCAGTATGAACGTTATTGAAAGCACCTTCAATGTCTAGAAAGGCAGCTAGGGTATATTGTTTGTAATGCATTGTGTATTCAGTTGTTCGCACAACCTATTGCAGAGCAGGTCAGTCCCTACTTAGCTCAGTCTGTGCTCTCAAGGGTCCTTTTTGAGATGCTGCTAGATTTTAATAAAGCCATGACTAAGTCGGGTACGAAATTCGAACTAACGACTCAAATGTTAGAAGAATACCCACAAGGTGGTTGCATAAGACCTATGAAGAACTGCAGAATATAAAACGTTGGCTAAAATGTTCCTGCTCGGAGCAGTAGCAACCCTTAACCACAACGGACTATGTTACGGCACTGCTCTCAATCGCTACCAGCTATTTCTAAACTGCCACCGCTAGCAACTCGCTTATTTGTTTCAATACTATTTCAACCATTCGACCTATCGCTCGTCTTCCTTGCGGATTTACAGTTCAAAGCCGGTAGAGACTTAGTTGGCTTGAATATCTCGCCAGTCTTACTATTGAATACAATTTATTCCATTTACAATTTTCAGTATAGTTCAATAAGTTGTTTCACAAAACTAAAGAATTCTGAACTATCGAATCAGACGTGGAGGTAGCGAGTGCTCTCATGTATGCAGAGGCGTTCGTTCTTGCCGGTTCTGGTTTTCAGCAAGCTGTCGATGTACAAAAACAATTGCTTTTTCTTCAGAGGGAGCCGCTCACAGTAAATGCCGACAAGTCAGAATAAATCACATGCTTTCGTAATGTGTTATGAACGAAGGCCTTGAAGTGGTTATTTCGACTTGAAAAAGTCAAAATAACGAAAGGTAGGTTTGAGGATCGAGAACAGTGCGTCCCAATCGCCCTTCGTTTCCCAAAAAATGATAACGAAAAGGGTCGTATCTTGAATTTCAGTTCGGAGGGTGATATTGAATCGGAAAGCAGTCTAACTCTCTTTCACCATCACTAATAGTATCCACCAGACACGATCCTATTAGTTTTTATCTCTCGCCGGGACTTTTTCATTCCTCTCTCCTACGTCAGTAATGCAAAAGGAGTTTCACCTGATTTTCTTTTGAAATGTTGGCATCTGGAAATGGTCCTGATATATCGATTCCAAGAAAAACAACATTACAATGTAGCAGATCGAATATGAAATATTTTAGGCGTTCACTCTTCAAGCTATTTGTGGACCATTTAACAATAGAACTTCGAAGTCAATTTACAAGCCACTCAGCTATAATTAGTGGGTTGCAGAAAGTGTTACTTTCAAGGACTGCGCCGATTTGTTTGAAAATTTGATATTTTGATGAGGCCGTCATCTGCAATAGCTGAATGCAGCACCACTTTTAATACTCTAAATGAAATCATATAGAGTATTATAAGTTTAATCCAGTAGTTTTGACTACCTTTTCTTTCTTCGTCCAACGACATCTTTTGAAGACGGTCGTAACAAACGCATAGAACCGAGCCTCGGACGAAAAAAAGTTATATATTATTTTTCGTTTATTTGTGGCCAAAAACCCCAAAGCCGTTTGCTGTCCGTCCGTCCGTTTGCACGATAACTCAAGAACGCGTTGGCCTAGGAAGTTGAAATTTTGTCACCACCTATAAAGTGAAAAAAGTAAGGCTAAGTTCGTTAATGGGCGATATCCTTCCACTCCTTCGGGTACCTCCCATACAAGAGTCCTTAAAACACGTATTCACAAATATTGCTCGATGCTTCGAGTTAGGATCTTGAAATTTTGCATATTTAAAGTTTACAATATTTGAAGCGAAAGTTCCGAATACGATTCAAATCGAATGAGTCCTTCGTGTAGCAGCCTACAAAAGTCCTTCAAAAATTTATGCAAGTTACAGAATCCACTATAACTCTAGTACGAGTTATAGCATGGATTCAAAATTTTACAGGAATTAGTTTTATATCAAAAGCAAGACTGAGCGCCATCCGTCGACTCCTTCTAGCTGTCATACAAAAGTCCTTAAAACATGTGCTCACCAATATTGAACTATAACTTTAGAACGCTTTAAGTTACGACTTTGAAATATTGTATACGTTGATTTATTAATAGTTGCAGCTGAAAGTATTAATATAAAAAATATCCCATAAGCCCTTCATGTAGTTGCCATACAAAAATTCTGTAAAAATGTCCTAACTTAATTTATGGAACTCACTATACCTCAAGAAATCGTTTAACCATCCATCGAGTAGCCACTATACAATAGTTTCTACCTGTAATTAAAGGGTCATGCAATAATTGTATGTGCACTCCTTCTTCTTTTGATAGGTATAATCCCAACTAAAATATAAATCGGAGTTCAGTATTTCATCTAGAGTATCATACGATTGACTTGCAGCCGATCGTGACTGCGTTATGTTTTTTAAAAAAAAAGTTTGGTTTCCTCTTCGTATTTTGGTCATTATACCATCCCGATATCCTCCCTCTCTTTAAATGATCTTATCCTATCCCAAGAAATTTCGATCTCAATGGTATTCGCCAAATTTTTAGAAACATTCAGACAATCTTTTAATTTTTTCTTAACTCAAAGTTTAGTGTGCAGACATCAGATAACAAAATATCCTGCTCACTTTGAGAAGGTATAAAAAGTTTAAGGTTTGACGCTGTGTAAAATTTTGTATATCACTGTGGTGTCAGATAATATAACATAACTGGACGGCTATAGCATCGAACAAGAGATAATTCCCTGTTCTAGTAATAGCTTCTTTTTGCTGCAGAAGAATGTCCGAAAGTGAATCTAACGATGGGCCGGATGCTACAACCTCTTATGTACAAGTTGGCGTGTCACCACAAGAACGTAAACGACCACGAAAAGGTTCCGTGAAATCAATAAAGCGTGGCAGCAAATATCAAACTAAATCAGCATTAAAGGGACTTTGCAGTAAGAATTCGGAATTTTGTTTCAGCAACAGTAAAAACATCTTTCCAATTTCGTATAAACAGAAATTCCAAAGTACCAAATACCCGAAAGTAAATTACATGCTGCACTCGAAATACTAGAAGCCGAAGGAAATCAATGGGTTGCACCAACGTGGGAAGATGGATGCCATCATCAGCCGCATATTGGGCGACTACGTACATGCGGTTTTAAACGTAATTCGTTTTCTAAACTCATTGCTGAATGCCGCGTTTGCCTCCTAAATAGAGATTGGATTAATTTATCGGCAATATTGGCCATTGCAAAGCCGATAACAGATCATGATTACAAATATTATATGCCGTATTTTTTGAAGGTAAGCTTTTTCGGTTTTATTTAGTAATTTTTCCAAACTGAAAATTGTCTTTAATTCCTTTACAGTATGCTGCTATTTGTTTAATTCATAATTCAGACGGTGATGCTTTGGATAATTTTCTATATGGTGTAATTGGATGTGAAAATGATCATGAAAAGAAAGTGTTCTTGCAAAGTTTGTCGAGCTTTTATGTATCGCGGAAGGATTTGGGTGAGAACTGATCATTTTTTTTATAAAATAAAATATGCTTTAAAGAGTTACATAATAAATTTTATTTAATCGTAAAAAAAAGTCATTTGCCAAAATATGAAAGATTGTATATCAAATATTTTAGAGGATTCCGAAAGGAAAACGAAAGAAATTGTGTTCACATTAAAGTGGTGAGAGTGTTGGGATTTAGGCCAATGAAGACCTTTTATCACCTAAAAATGTAGTCATACTGTAGATGAATTTATGAAACAATTGTTTTATTTTATGGACGAAGCGTGTTTTTTTTCCATTCTGGGTATTCTTCTACTGGGTTCTAAACCGAATGTATACGGGATCAAAAGCTTAAACTTTTCCAATTGTATGTAAGGTTTTCCAATATTTTATTTTTATTACTTTCGTATCAGTTGAATACGAAAATTCGATTAAATTTCGTTGCCGAGTTCATAATAAAAAGTTTATGTGTACATTTTTTCGCAACTGCCTTCCCGAAAAATTAAAGCAATTTTGCGATTGATCATCCGACTAGGTTGCTGCTCACTAGTCGAATGGTAAACGTTTGACTAGTCGTGCTGCCGCTCTTTTGGCGTCAGAACGGAAAATTAGTGATACTAAATTACGTGAATACGATCGAATATTTTCATGATTATAGCCAGGATGAAGTCAGATGTAAAAAATTGCTTTTGATAACAATTTACCACAATTACATTGAGCCGCGTGACAAAAGGCAAGAAGTTTTGGGTTATACAAATTACAAGCACGTCAGTCTAGTCTTATATACTAACTTCAATTAAATGACAGAATCAGACTCTTTTACACAGCCCTATAAATTAGATTTGTATCAACTTTATCCAGTAGATAATAATTTAAGTAAACAATTCACCATACTGTGTACATTATTCACAATAATTTAAACTTATAATCAATGCATAGGCAGTTTACTTCTCATTTGGCTTATGGATCAAAATTTTCGAAATCATTGTTTGCTGAAAATATAAAAAATTACTATACCAAAATAATAGTTCAACAAATTAAATAAATTATTAATTTACCACATAAACACTTATACTTTTTACTTCTTGTCGAATTAATAGCAGCACATTTGCTAGCCGGCGTACTTGCATTCCTATACATTCTATAGCGTTTTATATTTGCATAAGTATAATCACATGAAAATAAATACAAAGCTGGTGGCTGTTCTCCTGGTTCGGTTTGTTTATACCAACAACGTGTATAAGCACAGCCTACATGCGACAATCGGTCATTACCGAGTAGTGTAAAATGTCCTGTTTTCTTGACACTAAAGAAATACGAAAGTAAATTTTAAGCTGTTACTCAATTTTCGTGCGCTCTTTACGATAAATTTACGAGTATGTAACAAAATTATGTTTACAAAAAGGATAAAAGAAAAATCTATGTTATTAGAAAGGCGTGATAGCTAGCTAGACTAATCTACAAACACAAGAGACTGGCGCGGAGCCAGACTTTCGAATGGTGGGCGGATTCGCGGTAAAAAAAATGTAAAAAACCCAAAAGCTATTCTTTCAAAGAAGCATTTAAAGCAAAGCGTCCATTAGATAGATTTCCCAATATTTTTCATCAGGAGTCTATTGCTATTTCGATGTGTTTACACTGCGGCTTCTGAGCATAGCTAATATGGTTCCTTATAACGATTTATATTTGTCGTGACGTGACGTTATACCCGTCAGTAGTCAATCGAATTAAACGCCGCAATTTATCAAAACTAATAATACGTGGTATTGTCATTAGGCCATCTATGTATGTTTTCCTTCAGTAAATCCGATTGCTGTTTATGCGTCTAGCTCTCTGTTCGAAAACAAGATAACTCGAGCATCCGTTTAGCTAGAAAGTTGAAATTTTCAATGTAGGTCTGGTTAAAATTTTGTAACGGATTGATTTTTCAAATGAAATTATCTCCTCGCTCTTTCATATAACATACTTATAAGACCCCTTCAAATATGTGCTCCATCCAATCATGTCTATGATGAAATACTAAAAACGTTAAGATAACCATCTGTAATTCCCCACACGACGATTTACCAACAGTTCAAACTACGGAATTAAAGATGAGAAAAATTCTCATTCCTTCGAGTGTTAAGTCGAATCTTCTCACAAGGTTGTTGGTCAAATACAATCAAATTTTCAAATTACGAAATAAACTGACCTCTTGTAACCCTCGTAGACATTTGTAACCCTTGTCTTTATAAATTCCAAATACCATCTGGTGGTAAAATTTTCAACTTTGTCAAGTACACTGATGTCTTTATAAGGCGCATTTGTTTTAGCGCATGCCAAATTTTGTCCGGGCTTTTTAAACCGTAAAGTCTTGCGACATTGATCGTGAGCCATAACGCATTGTTCAGCATGTCCTCCTGCTAAATATTCGAGTTCGTCATTCCATACCTAAAAAGTAAAGATCGTGTGTATAACAAATTATTGGGTGAAAATCTTTGTGCGGAGTTATTTGAATTTTTGCAGAAACAAATATACTCATAGGTATCGAAATCTACAGTGTTTTATCTATCTCAAGGGAAACGAAAAAAAAACTAATTTTCAAAATGCACTATCACATTTCTCCATTCCGTTGCAAAGCTAACACGGACTACTGGATTTGTATGATAAGTACCCCGGTGTTCGGAAAGAAAATCTTTTTATTTTTAATTATTTCTCAACAAAGTTTTAGCGATATTCCAACTTTTGTAAGTAATCTGAAAAACAGGATTTATCTAACTCTGTAATAATTCGATAATAGCTTCTCAGGCAAATGGTGTAAATAAAAAATAATAATTACCAATTCTCGCATGTAAGCTGCTGGTGGAAATGTTTCACCCCACTTATTCTTGACTTTACCACATGCCAATAAATTTCTAAGCTTATTATGAGTATCGACAATTAGTTTCTTTATTTTCTTAGTCATTACCAGTCTTGTGTAGTTTCTAGTGTATTCATGGCCCGGAATCGCGATCTGCAACATGTTCATAAAAAAAACCCTGAAGAATTCGTTGCGAAGATAAAAAAATTATTTTACCAAACTTTTCATGATCTCCGGATGACACAATATGTGATTGTTTTTATTTTTCGATTTACAATATTCCTTTTCAATTGCACAAAAATCATACGAAAATATTTCACATACGTACAGTGCGCTAACGATTAAAACGAATCGAGTAATAATATGGGACATTTTGAGCAAAATTTTGAAGTACAACGACGAGTTTAATTTATCATTAATATAAATTTAATAATACTATTTGTTTTTAATGACAAGACAGCTTACTACAGTTTCTTTGAATTTTTCCAACTAGAGAACATTTTCGATTTGCAGAGTGGATTACGGGAATGTGGTAAAAATTTTGTTGATTCATTGAAAATGCACAATAAAATAAATATAACACAATAAGTTATTTATTAATTTAAACCCTTTATACAAAATGGGCAATTCCTTCAGAGCAACCAGAACCGACCAATAAAACCTATGATCAACTCTCAGTGAACTGGAAATTTTTTTTCCCATTTGTGTACATTATCTCAGCTTAAAGTAGGCTCAGCAGTCAATCAATTCAATTAGCTGGTCAGCGTAGTCATTACATACTTCAGCAGTTTTGAAGTGAGGACGATTTATCATTCGTTCTGAGTGTTGTCGTCTTCTCTAGTCAGAAGAAGCATTGTTCATTGTCTTCACAGGCTTCTCGCACAGAACATCCTTACGTTAGCTTCACGCTGAAAAAAGATTTAGGCCGTGTAATAAAGTAAATTGAAAATGCTCTACTGCTATAACGATAGTTAATTAACCCGAAGAACCACAATAGCCAATATTATTGAATCCAAATGTTAAGTGGGGATGTAAAACTATGTTCCAATTCGTAGCTTAATATGTAAACAAATCTTTCGACGACTTTGTTAACGAGTTTTGGTAAGACAAACATCAAAACTTCCCCAAAGATAGAATAATGAAGACTTTTGAATGTACTCTAGTTAAACAATTTCAAATTTGGAAAATGCTTGTCTCCATCACATTAAGCGTCAAAAATATTATAAATCGCCATGTATCTCCATTTAGCTGCTCGTAAGATGAAAAAGGTGGAAAAAACCCCATCCTATTTCGTTTACAGAGGTGAGCATGGGAATTACATGAGCCATTAGACTTTTGAAAATTGTGAGATTCATAATTACAGTTGGGTTCAACAGAAGAAATATGCCATGGTAATATTCTTTGATGTTGAAAAAGCTTTCGGTAAGGTCTGGCACAATGGGATGCCGTACCAGTTTGTAAACCGTGAGAATCCTTCGAAACAAATATGTCTAATTGACTCCAAAGTACAGATCTTTCACGGTAAGACTGAACGCTGGAAGATCTTTTTTTGAGCGCCATCTAGGGGATCGATGTTATCACTCCTGATGTTTATAGACACACTCAAAAAAGATGTAATCGTTTTTGCTCTGATGACTCGGCCTTCGAGGAGCTCAGTAATAATCACGATGACTATGCTATGAATTCTGCAGATAGGACAAACAGAAGCATAAAGAAAAACCGTTATAAAGTTAAATTAGCATTATATAATTTATAATTTATCGTGCATATTGTTTTCTAATGATGTTTACGTATCAAATTTATTATTGCCTTACAATTTATAATCAACATTACTGTTCTCTGGAAAGAAAAAAAAAATAAGTAGAAGTTAAAAAATAAATAACCAAACTAAATTTACCACATAAACATTCATATTTGAGACTTTTTATGGATTCAACATCTGCACACTTGCTTGCAGGCTGATCTGCTTTATGATACATTTTACGGCCGATCATATTCGTGTAGGAATAGTCACAGGTGTACAATATTAACAATTTGTTATTTTGTTTAAACCAGCAACGTGATATAGCGCAACCTAAGCGTGTTACTGCATCGCTACATAATACCGTAAAATGTCCTATTTGAGGTCCTCTGGAAATGAAAAAAAAATAAACAATAATATTAGATTTTTTTCATTTCGTAATGGGGTTGGTTTGGTTCCTCTGCCACTGAAGTCTTAATTGGGTCTGTTGTGACGTCCTCCTAAATTATCTATAATTCCTCTTCATATTAAAGTATTTGGTGATAATTTTGCGATTACTGTAGAAGGCAAGTATGACTAGGTCATTTCGGAACGTAGAGGAAACTAAAGCAATGAAAAATATGAGTACATTGCATGTAAATAAAAAAATGAAGCCAGAGGCATCAGTAGTAATTAATCAAATTAATGGCAAACGGTCTTGTCTTCGTTACGTGCTACAGTTCAAATGGAAAATTAATACTTACTTCTGTTTGGCTCCTAAACCAACATTGACATTCTTGATCGGTGTATCCTTATATTCGTTGTACCACGCTTTTGTTAATTTTTGAATTTTATCAATTATTGAAATGCCTTTATAGCCACCGGTCGTAATAAGACTGGCAAGATTTTGTCCAGCTAACTTAAAACGGGCTGATGATCGGCACTCATCATGAGCCATTACGCATTGATCGGCATGTCCGCCAGCTATATATTCGAGTTCGTCGTCCCAGATCTAGGAATTTAATTCAATTTGTTTATAAATTATAAATTTTTATCACTAGTTGATAATAGTTTCCACGATTTTAGATAAAAAAAATGTAATGTGACATTTGATCTTTAATTATGCGTTAATTTAAGAATAAGATGGATATTCGCAAACTGTCAGGAATAGGATACGGAAGGGATGAACGAACAAGTTTGCGATGTGTCCGTAAGGGCTGACGTGAAGATACCATCAGGTCCTACTGATTTATGGACACTAAGATTTAATAAAACTTTAAAGAGACACAGGGTCGAACTATAGAGCGGTTTTCGAGAGTTAAGGTATTGAGGAATTAGCAGCATTGAATTTACGTGGTGGAGAGAGATTAGAATGATGTTATGAAATTCTTTTATAGATCCAAAGCGGGACCAAAAATTGTTATTCATCTTGGACTTTGCGAATAATTTTACATTTCATGTTTTTGCTTAAAGAGCATTTGACTCTTATTCCCAAATTAAATCGGTTACTTGATTTGTCTGGGTTCTTCGGTACGATTGAGTTTATACCTTAAGGGCGTCATCCCGTGTGAAGGCTCTTTTTTTACGCTTTTTTGGGAAATTTGTTTTGGAGAAGTAAATAAAGATACAACCGTGAAATTTACCACATATTTATGCATATTTTGAGCACACTTTACAATTTTTTTCATCACGAAATTGTTGCTCATTGCTGAGATATACGGCAACTTAGCCACTCATTTTCGAAAAACCTTGTTTTCGGTAGACACGATTGCGGGCGTTCTGCTTATCTCAAAAAAAAAAAAAAGGGCATTTTAATCTGTGAAGTTTGAACTAGTTTCGGAACTAGGATTATCAAAAAAATATTGAACAGTTAATTTTTGGCAACTTGTTGAACTTTTTATCGTCAATTTTGGTGTTTTTTTACGACTTCTTCAGGTCGACAAAAAAAACTGCTTGATGAATCACAATTATTCTAGTTTGCAAACTGTCTACAGTACTGAAAAAGTTCACCAAATTTCAAAGGAATTCGTTCGATAGATTTCGAGATATCGTGTCTACCGATTTGGAAAATACCGTTTTGAGAAAAACGCGACTAAACTGACCATTATATTCGAAACAAGAAAGGAGTTTAGAGAACATAATGGCCTGTAACTTCCGAACGGCTTCGAATATCGGAATATCACTCGCCCACATATTCTACACTATATTTGGATGCAATTTATGCAAAAAAAAAATCGATTTTTTGAACCAGTCACGGGGTGACTCCCTTAAGTAGACCGTGATATACTCTTAAACAATTAGCGACAAACGTGTCGTTAGACCTAGACGCTGCAACCTTACGATTAGATTACTTCGTCTACGTCTAGTAAGTTTATACAGTTTATAACTTCAGGCATACAAGATTTCAGTTTCAATTAAAATTTGTTTGGCGTATAGGCTTTGCTTAACTTGTTTTAAAACAGCTAACGAAGTCAAGGAGAAAGTAGACTAAACATTATTTTTGGACGGGTTACCTTAGTTTTTTCTAAGCTCTCTCAACTAGTAGCAATAGGCCTACGTGACGTCGACATAGACGTAGTTACAAAACCTCAATTTTATTAAGCCTGTCAGTAATAATAAGTCTATTCGTAAACAAAATTTACCAATTCTCTCATAGCACCTGCGGGTGGAAACGTTTCACCCTTCTTATTCTTTTGACGTCCACATGATATCTCATTTCGAAGTTCATTATGAGCGTCAAGAATTACTTGCCTCATAAAATTGGTCATTGGTACCCGAGAATAGTTTGTTGTCTTCTCAAAGGGCGGACGAATCTAAAAAATAAATTGAAAAATGGTAAAAACAACTTCTATTGAAAAATTTTGTATGTCCTGTACGACTTCCTCTAGGACATAGAATAGTTATTGACTGCATGATTTTTGAACCAATTGCAGTTGTAGAAACCTCTGACCAGTGTAGTAAATATAAGGCTGTTTAACAATCATTTCGAATTTGTACGAATATTAACTTTGATACCTTTTTCATCATTTGATCAGGATGACATCTAATATGCTGCCTATTTTTGCAATCTCTGCTTTCTATTTCGCAATAATCGTAGGCAACAGTTCTATAAATATAAAACGTGATAACTAATAAAAAGACCCCAGCAATCGTATTAGACATTTTTCCGTAAAATTTTTATATGCACGACTTGTGTAATTTTATAAGCTCTACTGACACAATCAACTTTAGAATTTGATGTGATTATGATTTTGAGCCTACTAAATTACTAAAACTCTATTTCTTTCCTCTATCGCTGCCATAAGCAGCTCTTGTTCAGAACTTCGTTGGTTTTATTCCGAAGACGGGCTATTGTTGAGTACGGTCATCGAACGATGAGAGAGAAAAGACGAAGTACTTACCAGGTATTCTGAGCGGCTGGTCCCGCGTATAGCTTCGGCACTAATTGCCGGATACTCAACAGTTCTCTTTCGAAGCAGTGTTGAGCTGCAGATGGAGAAAGCACAAGTGCCGGAATGGGGTTTCAGCCAATTGAAAAATGTGAGATCTGTGGTGGCAATGTTGCCGGGCGTATCTTTATTCGTCAAATGGCTGAAAACCCATTCCGGCACTTGTGCTTTCTCCATCTGCAGCTCAACACTGCTTCGAAAGAAAACTGTTGAGTATCCGGCAATTAGTGCCTAAGCTATACGCGGGACCAGCCGCTCAGAATACCTGGTAAGTACTTCGTCTTTTCTCTCTAATCGTTCGATCACCGAACTCAACATGGCGATCTTGCCCATAAAACTTGGACTAACCATTAATCGTCAACAGAAACTCATCTATACAAGAGAGACATGGACATCATGAATTAGATCAACGCCTTCGCAGACGTCAAGATAACGAAGCCAACAACAGCTACACCAAAAACCATAAAAGAGAATTTCTACAAAACGTTGAAGAACCACAACGCGAAGAGGAACACCATCAACACGAACAACGATCCACAGCACAGCGCAGAGCACCAGACGGAAGAGTACGACCCACAACCGCTACAGCAAAATTTCCAGCGCTACAAACCAACACCGATATCGTCACGTCTTGGACCAATGCCGAAAACTATCGAAGAGTACTGGAAGAGACAACTGTCACGTAAGGGAGTAGAAAAGCCACCAGCACCAATCGTCGCACCACCCATAGAACCAAAACGAGGAGGAAACGCTTTCCTGCGACGGTAGAAAACAGTCATATTATACAAGGAGCTGAATTTAGCGACAAGGACAGAAGATATTAGAAGAATTAAGAAGGAAATACGAGCTACCCAACTATCAAAAGTATTAGGGCTTATACTTATTTCTAGATTCTGGGAGTTTCCAATTCTCCATCGCTTAGAAATATTTGCTCACCGTGCGTTTTAAGGATAACTACCATAGCAGCATTGGGAGATGTGCCTGGAGTGCATCACTTAAATCACTTTGCAGATTGTCATCTAGTCGGATACCGATTTCATATGCTTCAAATCATAATTGAAAAGAACATTTTAACTCATGAATGCACTTTATTTTTATAATTCGAAAAATTAATACTAACAACAAAATTTCCATAAACGAAATGCATGAGCGATAAATTACAAACATTGAATTTTCGATAATTCTTCAACAGAATCTTACAACGATTTAACTGACAGGCGTTTCATTTTCGGTGCCTTTTTCTTAGCCTGGCGTCTTTGTTCCTTCTCTTCCCAGCGACGTTGCTTATCCGGATCGTCTTCGGCCATTACACGTTCCTTCTCTTGTTTGCGTTTATCTTCGCGACGTTGAGCAGCGGCTTCGGCCCGGGCAGCATGGGTACTCTTCAAAAATTGCTCTTCAACACGTTGTCGATTTTTATCGGCTTTAATTTTTCCCTGAAAAATTGTAATTTTATTTAAAAAAAATTATTCACCCCCTCAAAATAAAATGGCATACTTCTTTCGATAGGCGGTAACGTTTCAGTCTTTCCATAATATAAAATACAAGTACAAGTAAAGGCTTAACAGACTCCATATCACATTTTTTTGGCAAATTGAATCCAGCCATTAGCATTCTCTTAACTTCGGGCTGTTTCAAATTGTTTGGATCTTCTTGCTGTACCGGTCCACAGAATTGATCGGAAATATGAATATAATCAATTAAGTTTGCATATTTATTGAGTGCAGCCAACACTCTGGAGTCTAACATGGTAGACGAGGCTTCAGGTATTTCGGATAAAACTGAGAATCCAATTGGGACATTATACTTATCTTCTGGTTTGTTGACTAGACTACAGTATTTGTTCTG
Organism: Beris morrisii; assembly: GCA_951812415.1. Taxonomy (NCBI): domain Eukaryota; kingdom Metazoa; phylum Arthropoda; class Insecta; order Diptera; family Stratiomyidae; genus Beris; species Beris morrisii. The sequence continues at coordinate 28,305,996 of OX638311.1, forward strand.
TAAAAAAAACGAGTAGTTAATATCATGTTCATCACCGAATATCAGAATATGGAAAATCTTACAAGATCTGATAATTCTTTAAATAACTTAGTTCCAGTTTTCTTTGATGCTACGCAAAATACAAATGTGTCCATTGAGTCTTTGGAAATTTCGATTTTAATGTGAATTTGATCTTGAGTTGGCCGCATTAATCCCGAAACCAGGGAGACTAGATCTTGTCGTTTAATCATCTTTAATTCAACCAGCATGCCTTCGCAACATGTGCGTCCCGAACACCATAACGTGTATAAGCTTTCACTTTCCTTCATTAATCCAGGCGATTCATTTTCTAATTTGCCATCGTCACCTAGAGTTACAAAAAGGTTTGTAAATGTAAATGTTAAAGAAATACAAAAATAGAATGTTAGATTCGGTTTTTACAAAATTAATCCCATTATCAGCAAGTCATTTTTTACTAGCCGAACGCCAAAAAAAACAAATTTAGTTTTAGCGTATTTTTTTTTTAAAGATGCGAGCGGAAGTATTTAAGGCTTTATAAATTTGAACTGACATAGTTTTGCTCAACGAAATGTTCGCAAGTAACCGAGTTTCAGCGTATTTTTTTAAAAATATGAGCGGTAAAATTCAAGGTTTCCACATTAGAAAAAAAAATGCGAATCGGCTTAGCCAGAGAAGAAAAGTAGTTTTTGAGGACTGTGGACGGGATACAATCCGATATAGCAGACTTGTGCACATTATGCTTTTGCAGGATCCCGGAAACAACCCTAGTTCGAAAACGAAGTTATGAGCAGTGTCTCCTAGAATTTCTAGCGCATTTTGCCGCCAAAAGGTTAGCTTTTTCAACAGGATCTACTACGATTCGGTCATCACCGAGAAGAGGTGGTGTAGAAGGTTAGTACAAACTTAAAAAAGCCTCTTTCCTTTTAGGATTGTCTCGGTTATTAGTCGACACGCCAAGTTACAATTCCCGGATTCAAAGCATAGGCTTCAATTAGTCTTAGTTTTATTTTTAAGGGGCTAAACGCTCGAGCCACCGCGCACACTAGGCACCAAATGGGCCCATAGCGATCCCTTCAGAGCCTGGTAGGTCACTAAACATCCCTTAAACAACCAAGATCCCTAACGAACTTGACTAGCTTATCATGCCCTATTGACCTCTGGTCCTCCAAATTGTCAAAGAAAAGACTGCCCAACCACCTCAGTTGCCTCCTTGCAACCGCCTGGCACTCACACAAAATGTGGGTGATGTCCTCCTCAGCATATAGGTCAAGGCAATACCTGCACACGTCACAGTCAGCGATCCCCATACGCATAGCATGCTTCACTAGCAAACAGTGCCCTGTCAGTATTCCAACAAGTAGCCGAAGACTTCCCCTACTCCATATCAATATCTCACTAGTCTTCGGTCTGTCCAACCTTGGCCAGAGTGCCCTAGAAGTCCTACAGCTCGTAAGCGCCGCCCATCTAGAGTTCGCTGCGTCCGCGGCACAATCCCTGATACGTGCTTTAAATTCCGTTTAATGGCGGACTAACCACCTCCTCTACCATCCCGTCTGACGCCGATCCTAGTCTCGACAGCTCATCGGCCCGTTCGTTGCCTGGTACCCAGCATAGTCGTACTCTATTCTGACTACAAAGTACCTTGAGCACTTCTCGACAGCGCTTTACTAGCTGGGATTTAATAGTCCCCGTTTCCAATGCATTCAAAGCCGCCTGGCTGTCAATGTAGAGTGAGATATCCCGACCGAATACCCCCTCCATCAACATGATGTTACCTGCCTGGAGCACTACCAGAATCTCCACTTGAAATACACTACAGGCATTCGGCAGCTTAAAAGACTCCCTTGCAGTCAACTGCTCAAAGAAGACCCCAGCGCCAGTGCCGCATTCCATTTTGGAACCATCCGTATACACGGAGAGTTCTCCCTCATTTACTACTCTGCTGCTTTCCCAGTCCGCTCTGCTTGGGTATACAACCCTGAACGATAATTTAAAATCATTCACCGGGATCATATAATCCGTGCAAAAGTTGATCGGACCTTCAAGACATTGCCTAAGAATGGAGCCGTGTCCTATGGATCTCTCCCTAAAGAGATCACAGCTCAATAGTTTTACCGCTATGTTTGACGCAACCTGCTTAATGAAAATATCAAGCGGTAAAAAGTGCATGCAAACTTCCAGTGCTGCTGTTGGCGTTGTGAGCGGGGTCCTTGGGATCATTACACAAGCACTCCACTCAGTTTCCTTTGGATATACTTTTTGCCTGTGGCTTTCCACCATACCAGTGCCCCGTACGTTAGAATGGGTCTTGCAACCGCCGTATACAGCCAATATATATAATAGGCTTCAATTAAAAGCACGGAAAAACTCCTCAAGGGCCCCCAATCAGCTCTCTTGATGTGCCAAACTAATTTTCGAGGTGCTTTAAATGTTAGCGGTTTTATAGTCGAAATTGGAACTGTGCACGAACCTAGAAATGGTCGGTTGTTTCTCTTTCTCAGTAACTTCCATCAGCATTAAACGCATTTTGAACTTCTACCCAAAAAGTAATAAAGTTGCGACCACACTATTTGCAGATTTCTTTTTTTTTTCATTCCAGTGAGTTGATTGATAGACTGTACAGTTCCGTTCTGGCTATGACTAAGCGGTACGGTTTCCAATCCTTTGAAGTGGATAACGTTGCATTTTCTGTTCTCTGCACATTTTTTGAAAGTATGTTCTGGTGTGCTCCAAACAGACCTGCCTCTTAATAGTGGGTTTTGGCCCTTCCAGCCTACGCTATGCCGCAAGCTTATTGACTTGACTACGCGTCTTCTGGAGCCTCGCAACTGTCAATTCTGGCATTAATATGCAATTTCAAGTCTTTAGAGAGGTATTGAAACTGCCTTCCCGATGCGACGTGAATTTCTTTAATTTTTGGGGCCATTGAATCTCAATATCGGATGCTGCCCAAGATTGCTACTGCCCCTCTGTATAAGGATGAGGTGAGCAAATTCCTCTCTCTCATTATCCAATGGTTTGGTATTGTAAGCAGCAAAGTTCTTAAAATATACGGAGCCTCTTTTGTACCAGACACTAATAAAAACTAACTCAACCTTTTTGAGCAACGACATGAGCCACCCATTCATCAAACTTTCTCTTACCAACTAAAACGAAATTCTCCTCCAATAAAGTCCGATGTGTGCTGAGCCATCGATTAGCCAATTTCGAATTCTTGTTTTTCCCGAGGAAAAAGTTTGCGAAATAAGTCGTCAGGCCGGCAATCATTAGCATTTCCATCCAATACGAGTCCCAATGTGTACTGTAAAATAAAATCGAATTTAACAAAAACTTCTACACCGAAACAGCATCAAACTTACCGGAAATGAAGCGGAACATCGGCCATCGTTAGTTTCGGCTCGACTTTAAGATCGGGCAACGGTACATCCTTACCCTCGTGTCCATCGAACCCTTCGAACTCTTCTTCGTCGTTGAAATGTTCGAATTCTTCGCCATCATCGTCGTCTTCAACGACACCATCGTCACCCTCATTGTCGTCGCTTAGCTCAACAAAATCGTCGTTTTTATCGTCTTCCTCCTTTTCCTTGCCGTTCGCGTTCTTGGCTTTGGCCGGTTGGCCTTGATCCGGAGAGTTCCATTGCTGACTGCCAGCAGTCACAACGTCGTCGTCCGTTCCGAAATCTTCGAACTCGGCAAAGTCGCTATCGGAATCTGCTCGGCACAGAACCAGTCCGAACAGAAATATACCCAAAAGGGTAACGGATAATTTCATTTTGAGCTGAAATATGTTCACAGATTAGCAAATTTAAAAATATCTCGGCTGTAGCGAGTAGTGGAAAATTGTTGGCTCGCCAGATAGTGTGGAAAAAATTAGGTTAAAGGTTTGTGAGTTTGGTTGTAGTCCGCTCACTACTAAGCGAGCACTTACTTTTGTTAATTGAAGGTGAAACTTTAATTTAGCACATCTATTTCGGTTTTATTGATTTCCAAATTTTTCTTGTAGAGTGAAATGGCACTGACACTTGGATGACTTTTTAATTGATGACCGACTTTTCTTCTTCTTCTTCTTATTGAAGTAATGTGACCCGTAAACGTATTTACTGCCAGATTTTGTTCGAGAAATTTACATTAAAACTAAATTTTAATTTTTCGGAATGTTAAAAATGACTCTTCGTACTGTAAAATTAAGTCAAGAATGTTTTTACAGTAGAATAATAAGTTCAAATTGCTAAAATGTACTTTATGCAGAATACTCCTTCTGAGCAACATTTGTCGCTCCTTCGCAACATTTCTAGCTTCTTAGCAACACCACGTAGAAATGTCAAACATCTGTCAGTTGATATCGTTTTGTTTTCATTCTACTTGACATTTTAGAAGTCCTTGCCGGTATCACGGTCATGTTCAAGCGAAAGAAAGCCCTAGAACCGCCACCTTCGTCACCAACTCTATCCGAAATCCTCGAAGATCTGGAAACATTTCATGTTGAAAGGCCGATAACAGTGAAAACCAGAACCCTGGATCCGGTTGTTGCTTCCTCCGATGCGGAATGGTGGAAGCTGTTTGAAACTTTTCTGCACGACGTGGACGACTACAAACGACTTAAGGTCCTTATCAATACGTACAAAATCAAATTGGAGTCGTCGAAACTGGAAATCGATGCAGCTGCTACAAATATTAAAAACGACATTGAAAAACACTTGACCGTGGCCAGGAAAGAAATCAAAGATTGAATTCTTGTTGTGAGTTGATCTGGAGCTCGAATTGTTAACTGTTGACAAATATACATTTTTTTTTATTTAATTCCAATGTTTTTTCGTCTCAAAATTCAATGTATCATTGTCGTCCGGGTACCACGGTAGCCAATTTACAATTTGTATTGCGGACGATGACAAAATGTTTCACGAAGTTGGACCAATAATTCAACCAGGGGTCCGACACCAGTCGTGGAGGTCAATCCTTGATTGTGATAAACTTCAACTGCATCTACGAAAATACAACCTCAGATTTACTTCATTATTTTTTAATATATGTATCGACCAGTAATTTGCTATCAAATTTTGCATTTTCACGTTTCAGGGTTAAAAAAAGGAAGAAAGAATCTCGTCTATCCGCCGTACATAAACGCGTTTGAATGCTTGTAACTCCCCTTCAACTCTTAAATCTTTTTTTTTGATTCTATATTTTGGTTTTCGAATCTCTACTTTTCAAGCGTATTTTATAGCTTAAATACCGAAATTTTGCCTTTTAATCTGCCAGTTAAAAAAAAGAACGTTGCATTTGGCGAAATTCCCCGAAATGTGTTGGAGGTCGTGCAGTGACTTGAAATAGTCGAAATAAGGTATCTAGATAAGACATTAGGAAAGAGTGGACCAATTCAACCTACGTCCTAATTGATGACTGAATTTCGAGCGGGAGCGACGCGCTTGCTGGCTAGCAAGGGGGGGGGGGGACCTGGCTCAAAAATCAGACAAGAAACCCTAGGCCTGCTCAACAAAAATTTGTCGCGCCAACTTACCCCGGGAATGAAAAAACTGGGAAGCTGAGATTTGCACGACTTCGCGACTTGTCAGGGCGCTCTGGTATTCCCTATCCACCCATCCTACCTCAGACCGTCCTGGGTTCAGAGGTGCTGGAGTCGAAAACTACCCACGACTTCACGAGGGTCCAAATAGCGTCCTGTTTACTCTTGAGGTTTTTTTTTATTTATTTCAAACAGAGCAATCACAAAAGCAGAAGCTTGTGTGTGAGTTCAATATTAAACCATAATTAAGTAATACATATAGTGTACAATTCAACAAATAGAATTCAGTAATACATGAAGTGTTCAATTGAGCAAAAAAATTCGTGTAAATATACATGTAAATAAAGATTTTTGACTTCTCTTAATACCTAGCTTGATGTTATATGACAAATTTATGTAAGTTATGAGCAAAAATTTACAAATTCAAAAGACCTGATTTAGAAATAAAGTAAAATAAATAGATCACGATATAAAAATTCATGCGATCAAAGGATCAAAAAAGGATCTCGGTATAGATACCAAAAAAAAGAAACAAATTTAGAAGCATAAATCCAGAAGCGTACGCAATGAAAATGATTGGAACGGTAGGTTTTAGATTTTAGGTAAGGTGGGTGGTCGCTTCGCGACCAAGCACATAGACCGCCAATGGGTCCGTTGTGATCCCACATGCACGGGAAAAGGTACCCGTGTGCCCAAGACAACATCTTAAGTAAACCACCCCGCCAGCCTGACAAACTGCAGCAGCTTGTTCAGCTTAATGCTTGCGAATTCGCCCAAGTCAATGGCGAAGCGCGTACCTAAAGTACGTTCGCGCCTCAAGGCCAGACCCGGGCATTCGCAAAGCAAGTGGAAAATACTTTCCTCAGCGTCAGGTTCACCACAGCTGCGGCACAGATCTGTAACGTCCGCAACACCTAGTCAATGGCCCGTCACTACACCAATTAGGATACGAAGAGTATTCCTATCTCCGAGTAGGATAAACTTTGTCCTGCTCGCATTTAGGGTCGGCCAGAGCTGCCTGGCCACGAGACACGATGTGAGTCCTGACCATCTTGTGTTAGCCTCTGATATGGCCGTCACGTCGATAGCATGTTTAATGTCCTCTATGGGTCTCATCACTGGAAGAGCTAGCGCTTGATTCAGCGCCGAACCTCTCCTTGCGAGTTCGTCCGCAGCCTCGTTGCCCGAAATCCCGCTATGACCCGGAACCCAACAAATTGTAACGTTCAAAAGGATGCATAAAGCACTAATCTTATCCCTGCATAGCCTCACGAGGCGGGATTTGATCAAGTGTGAGTCAAGCGCCTTGATCGCCGCCTGACTATCTGTTAGGATGACGACGGATTTGTTTCGCATTACACAAGCCTCTAGCAGATTGCAAGCCTGAACGATTCCCATCATCTCTGCCTGAAATACGCTACAGCAGTCCGGTATTCTGAATGCCTCGCTATGGTTCAAGTCGGCGGATAATACCCCTACACCTGTACCCGCGTCTGTCTTCGAACCGTCCGTGTAGATATGAAAGACCCCTTCGTGGGGCTGATCCACATTCCACCCCTCTCTGCTAGGGATCCTCGTTGAGAATCTTCTAGAGAATTCGAGCTGCGGAATCAAGTAGTCTGTATCCTCTAACGGGTTACATTCACTAAACCGTCCGAGTATGCTGCTGTGCCCCCCGGGTCTAGATACCCAGCTGCTTGACTGTCTTAGACGCACGGCACTTTTTACTGCTACACTCTTCCCATATATATCCAGCGGAAGAAGATGAAGGATCATCTCTAGTGCCGCTGTAGGTGTGGTGCCAAGTACGCCCGTTGCTCCTGTGGAAGGAATGGTAACACATGCAACAAAAATTTTTCTTATTATTTTTCTGTTTCACTCTTCCATTATTATTAGTATTCAATCTACGATAAATATTTAGCTAGGTTCCGAAATCTCGTGTAAATAAAATTTTTAATCCTACTCTTATAATTTATATTATATAGACTTTGCTTTAAAACTAGAGGGAACTCATTATACAGTCTTGGTCCAAGGATACTTGCATGCCGTGCGGTCAGACTCTTACTGCATATAGTAGTGGCTAGTGGTTCCGACAATTGACGTCTGGTGCTATAGCCTGCAGTATGTTGCTCAAAGTTACTCAGATTTACGTAGGTGAATTTTAATAGAACAAATACATATATTTGTCGAATCGTCATTACATTGAGAATTGAAAAATATTCTGTTGAGAAAAATTTGGATTTAGAAATACATATTTTTATTATTTTATTATGCAAACTCTGTAACGGTTGCAACGCATTATTGTAAGCGAAACCCCAGACTAAGATTCCATACTGCACAATAGATTGAACTAAAGCGAAATATATCATTCTCATTACTGGCAAATCTAATATTTTCCGTAGCATCAGCAATTTATATTTAGTTTTTCTCAATTTTTTGCAGACTGAGCTTATATGCTTGTCCCATTTCAGTTTACACCCAGATATTTAATTTGCGAGACACATTGGATTGACGATTCATGGAAATTTAAAGTCAAAGCAAGTCTTTCACAATTTGTTTTTGTTGCCAAATATAATAAACTTAGTTTTATTCGAATTTAAAGCTAATTTAAGCTTCGTAATCCATTCATAAACTAGAGATAACCCCTGCTTCGCTTTTTTTGAGTGAAGGTTTTTATCTTTAAACATCAGTACAGTGTTATCAGCGAACGCAACTAAATGTGCTTTAAATAAACTTTGCTCAAGGCCACATAACTGGTTGACATAAACAATGAATAATAGGGGTCCCAAGACTGTTCCATGTGGAATCCCACAACAAATAGGTACGGGTTGTCTTACCACCTCGCCCACTTTCACTGCTTGGGTTCTTTGGCTCAAATACGAGTGAAAAATAGACAACGCTTTGTCTTTTATTTCCAGTTTAAAAAGCTTTTCCAGTAGAATTTCGTGATTCACCGTGTCGAACGCCTTTTTCAGATCGAGGAAAACGGCAATAGTTTTCTCGCCCTTCTCAATAGCGGAGTTTATGAACGAAGTTACATCATACAAAGCATTGTCCGTACTTTCTTCTGAAGCCATATTGATTTGGTGATAAGATCTTGTGCTCATCAAGATAATTTATTAATCCGAACTTAATACATTTTTCAAATATTCTTGCAAATGGAGGTAACAGAGAGATTAGACGATAATTACTTGGGTCAGAAGAATCGCCATCCTTATGGAGCGGTATAATTACCGCGTGCTTTAAAATATCCGGAAAAATGCCATTGTGCCAATGATCAGTTGAATATATATGAAATATGTGATGCAATGCATTTGAGAATCTTTGATGAGATACCATCGAAACCAGGTGCCTTGTAAGATTTCAAGTTTGAAATTTGATAATATATTTCTTCACAAGAAATATCACATAATTGAAAGGAATGCGGTACCACATCCTCAACGAAATCAGTGTTCATGTCAGCACGATGTATCGCATTTGAGATCCGATGGCCCACCTCAGCAAAATGATTATTTAACACAGTAGCTATTTCAACCGGATCACTTGTAGTATCTCCTTCAACTGTTCTCATAGTAACGCATAGTAACTTACATCGCATCTTTCAAAATAATAATGTTGCGTCCAGCCTGTTGCAAGATTTTTAATTTATTTAATTTTTTAAATATCGACATAGCCCTCCGGGGGTTGAATATCAAAACATTCTGAAACCGATTTTTAGGCAATTATGTAGAAAGCCGTTTAAGATAAAAAAAACAATAATCGCATGTCCCGTGAATGGGAATCGAATGTGAACCGCATAGTCGGTCCAGAATAAACGTGAATAAAAAAATAAAAGCCATTAAATTTTTATTAAAATAATATTATATTTTATTGTCATTTTTTGCATACTATACTAAACAGTACATTGGTCCGGAAAGTAATATTTTATTCTTATTCGATTAAGACCTTAATATCTATTTTGGAATGACGGGTCCGTAAGATATGCGCAACAGCTGCAAAAGTATGCTAAAAGAAAATATTTAATCATATTGTAATCAGAACAAAAATACAGCCTTAAATGTAAGGAGTTCAAAGAAAGAATAGATCCCATTTTTTTCAAAAATAATTAGTAATAAACTCGAGGAAATTTAGATTAGGAATATGTAGTTATAAAGAAACTGTTAAAATGTGTAACTACTTGTATCAAGGTGGTGTCTTGTGTGTTCGGTGTTTGATTCAATTAATCTACGTAATGTATATTAGTTTCCTTATTGTAACCATAAGTACCAGTAGATGTATGTGCATGGGTACATGCGACCGATTCCGATTGCTATATACACTAGCTTTGATAATTAATTTTTGTTGCCGAAATCCGGCTGTAGACTTATTAACTTTTTGTTTCAGTTACGGCAGACCTTTGATAAATACATTTAAAAAATCGTTTAAAAAGATTTGTGTTTTAATTTCACAAAGTAAACGAGAACAGTCAATTTCTTATAAAATCTTTAATTAAACATATTGTTCATAAATATATTCATTATTAATATCTAATCTTAATTATAGTTGAAACTTTGTTCTTGGTATCACTGGTAATTATACTGCATAATTGGTTCCGGTGTATATGCACAACAGCTACAACAAAATACTAAAAGAATACATATAATTTAAAAATCGATAATTTTATATATTAAAATGATGCGGCGAAATGTTTTATATCATCAATCAACTATTATGATTGATTGCTACCCCATTACCTAATGCCAGTGGTAGTCTAAGCCAGTTCTTTATATTTAGCAGTATACGAGTATTTCTAATAGTTTTGCTGTTTAATTTCCAATTTCAACGGACAATTTGTCCGTTTTGTGATGTAACATTTAGAATATCTACACAAAATGCACAAATATATTTTACTTCATATTTTGGACAACAAATAAACAATTGATTAATTGCCGGTATTTTAATACTGTTCGTGTAGTGTAGCTTTTAATATTAGTGTTGTTAGAATGTACCTAATTATTATGCTAATTTCTGATAGATTTCAGACATAAGCATGTTATTCAGCACATAAAGCTCCAAAATTTTTGAGAAAATTAACAAAAAGTCCAAAACTATTAAGAAAAATCGCAATAATTCTTAATGCCACCCCCAAAAAATTTAAAGTTTTGTGTTGGCAGACAACAACATCGATAAAATTACTACGAATCTTGTACTTCATTGTTTTCAGTCCAATTCTTGTACCGACCGAGTCATAGAGAATTTGGATGGACTTAAAGAACTCCTATCAAATATCTTTGCATTCGATACAGTGGCGCCCAATGTAGGGCTCGAGCCTAATATTCTGAAATTGTGTTTATCTTAAGACTGTAGAGAGGCGAATTCCCGAGACACGAGTATCTCGGGAATTGCGCTCGCTACTCCTTTCCGTTACGGAAAGTTCTTATTAAAGTTCTATTACAAGAGAGAACGCAAAAAGCATGACAAGGAAAATTTTGTGCTCTGGCGTTAGCTGCAAAGAATTCCTAGAAGTCTCAGTATTCGCCACAATGGCGCCCAATGTACGGTTCAAAACCAATACTCTAAGATAAACTTCATATTAAGGTAACAGCTGCTCTGTCTAAAGGCCAAAATTCTTTTCGGCCGAAATCTCTTCCCCACTCACTTGATTTTCCGTGGTGAACCTTGTTGCACGATAGGGAAAATTTTGTAAATAAGTTCTGCCCTTCGGTACAATCCTTATAATTTTGGTATATAGTGCAACAAAACCTCTAACTGCTACCTTCATGCAATTCAGACCATATCCGTGTATTCGCCACGGTGGCGCCCAATTTGCGATGTCGAAGACGAAACACCAGAGCACATCCTCTGTGAGTGTGGAACTTGCTCACAAAAGACGGACTATTCCTCTTCGAAGTACTAAGCTATTCCTCTTCGAAATACTAAGCTTCATTGAAAGCGCAGGGATCGAAGAAAAATCATAGGTCGCGTTTACGTGCGGACCAGACCAGTCTAAATAGACCGGTTTGGTATTTTTCGGTCTTGCATTTATGTGCGCTTTTCACAGTACTAAACTAGTTTGGTTTCATTTGCTGTAAAATAAGTTCAAATGGACTGGTTCGGTTTACGACCAAACTGGTTTTTATGGTCTATTCAGACTGATCTGGTCCACACGTAAACGCGATCATAGACCAGATTAAATGAACCTCAGACCTAATACTCACTTCTTGAATAGTGAGGAACTAACTCAAATAAGACTTCCTTCAGGGTTTCATGGAACCAGTTGTTAAATTTTTAACTATTGAGATATCTTTCACAAAATCAACAACATAGGATCTATTCTATAACTTTGGGGCGACGTTACACTAGATCCAATTGAGGCTTGACCACCTAATTTCGAAAATCTAAATCTTATGCCTCAAAACTGCTCAAACTCATTAGATAAGCGCAAATCACGATTATACTATGTAGCACCTTAAGGTGCTCTTACACGAGCGATTAAAATTGCTCAATTTGTAGCAATACTCGTCAATTTTGACGTCACGAAAATATGAAGCAACACACAGCAACAATAGCAACAGGCGATGTGGATCAACTTTTCATCAACTCGTTGCTGAATTGTGATAAGCGATATTGACCAATATCTAGCAATCCGGCAATAAGGGCTTACACGAGCAATTCAGTCTATGAACAACACGAAAGCAAACTTGACAAACAAATCTAAAACTTAAAATAAAACATGGCAATATTTGAATTCAAAGCCATTAGAACACGAAACTTGATAAATAAATGCAAAATTCAAAACAAAACTTGAAAATTGAATCACCGATCGAGGACAATTGATCGGAATTTTCCAAGTCAGTGGAAATACAGCAACTATAGGGCGAGCAATACCAGCAATATGTGAAAACATTGCCACATTGCCGAAATATTGCCGCAACTAGCATGATATTGCCCTATATTGCTTCATTAATCGCTCCACTAGTTTTGGCAATAGTCGTTGGGTAATCAATTGCTTGTGTAAGAGCACCTTTACGATTACGAACTAGTTTATAGCTTACCTTTAACTAATAATAATTATATTTTGTTTTAAATTTTTTAATCGATTTTTTAATATGATTATTGAAGTCTGTGTAATTAGTTCCTTTTAATAATTGCGTTTCGAAAAAAAAACAAAAACCAAAGTAGAACAAAACCAAAATCAAAAAAAAAAATTTTAATACATTATTGACACATTTATTAATTTTATATTCTGTAAAAATATTCATGTGTATAATTTTCTTGTTAGTATGTACGTAATTTGTTTTGTATTTCGTATATTTTAACAAAAATATAATATTCTGGACGGAATAATGATTTCTGAATAATAATATTGTGTATAATAGGTATTTTGTTAACATTTCTATCATTTATGTACATATAAAATATTCTATTCAAAACTATTGTAAAGAAATATCGTATCATGTTTTTCAAATATGTTTCCGTTAGTTTAGTGAGTGTGTGAATTAGTGATGTTGACGCACAAAATTACAATTTCATTTTTTATATATATATTCTAATCTGGACAGTCAATAATAAATCAATTAATTTCCGAAATTTTTATGATGAATATAATATCACAAGTTCATTTAAATGGATTTAGTAGTTCATTGTTATATAAGTACACTTTAATATAATATTTAAGATTATTGTCGATTTGCGATGATGAGCTGAAACATTTTTTTTCTGTTTTTCATGTTACTCTATAGTTTCATAATTTTTTTATTTAATTTTTTTTTAATACCATGTAATGAAATGTGAATCGAATCCCCTACTTCCTATCATGAATTCTTTTCTGATACCTAGAAAATTGTTTTTGTGTTTATTTATTGGTTTTTAAGTAAATTTTAAGTTTAAGTATTTTTCAGACTATGGCCAGGATTTACTAATTGTTGTTTATATACGTCTAAAGATTTATCTATCCTGTAAAAGTGCAGTTAATCGATTGTGCTTTAGGATCAGGTACACTGTTCTACAACTTATTTTATGCTTATTAATCCAATTGCATATCGAACAATTACGTTACATTTATATAGCGTATAAGGTGTTGAATATTACCAGAATTATTTTTAAATCTAACGTATATTATTATAATTTTACAAATTAACAAATTGGGACATAAAACAATTTGTTTTTTTTATGAAAGATCTTTTTGGGTTCCAATTCCATAAAATAAATTTTTCTATAAATTTAGCGCAATAATTCGGTAATATTTTTTTTTTATTTTGATCGGTTTACTTTAATATGTTCCGCACTTATCTCAATAAACTATGACAACGAGATAAAATGTTAACACAAAATAATACAAGCGCATATTACTTAAGAAAATATGTTAGTTTAAATGATAATGTAAATGAGTCTATCACTTACAATGTGCAGAAAATAGAACCCAAAAAAAATAGAATAGAATATAAACAAATTGAAACAAAATAGAGACATTAACATTTATACAATACAATAAGATTTTCCATATTGTTATTATTATTTGTAGTAGTTTAATGTTCATAGCGTTCAGAAGCCAACACCCAATAAATTAGATTGAATTTTGACTTGCCTCGTGGTTTGCATGATATGTGACGTTCTATATACTGACACGGACATATAAAATTAGCACAATGCCGGGCTGGTTCAGTAATTGATACGTCTCCTAAACCGCGTACAACTTCATTACCCCAACGTGATCCGTAGCGCAGATATAGAAGTGAACCTCTTTCCTGCAAACCACGAAAGCAAATTTATATTGTGAGCGAAAATATAATTATGTACGTCATTTTATTGTTAATTTTATTAAAGTTATCGGTAATTATCATTGAATTTTTAAAGTAGTTTTTTGCCCCGTTACCTGCAGATGGTTTTAAAAAATCTTCGAATTTATTATGTATTATATACGAGTACGTAAAACCTGACTAGTCTAATCGATCTCATGAATACTGCCAACGTGTAGCTGATTACCGAATATAAGGATAGAATTTTAGTACTCTATAGGCTGTGAAAAATATCGCACGTAATCCCTGACTGACTAAGTCATTGAAAGTATAACAGATGAAAAAATGCCCTGGAACGTATCGCACAACTATCGATGGAATAGTTCCCATCCTACTTCAGAAAGGACTGGAAGAACTGGTCCCCGACCTTCTGGAAATCTTTACAGGGAGCTTTGCCATGGGTTGCATCCCAAGCCAATGGAGACCGGCAAAGGTGGGTTTCATACTAAAGATAGGCAGAAGACCGCGTTCAGACCCAAAATCATGAAGCGCTTAGCAAGAAAACACTACAAAACATAGTTATAAATTTGACTATCTAACCGTCAAATCGACAGAATTAGGACTTCTCCCACTTAGAACGGAAATTGAAAAGGCAATATCCGCGCATTCGACAACACATCATACAGGCAATTATCGATAGAGAAACTGACTCCACCAACGCAAGGTAGATCGATCAAATACACTGGAGATTCACACCTCTCTGGAAACAGTTACCAGTCCCACTTGCACGCCTTTGGGGGTTGAATATAAAAAAAGCCTGAAATATATATGTGACGGAATTCGTGAAAACGTGTACAACTCTTGTACACCCTCTTAGCTGTCGATAGGCAAAAATATTGAAAATGGTTTTTAGAATATTATATAGAAAGCCCGTAGAAGTAAAAAAAGTATTCGATATCTAATCAGGCCTAAGGAATATTGTGGAATTCGTGAAAATATATACAACCCTTTTATAAGGAGCATGCCAAGGTAGTGATAGAAGTTTGCTGTTATACAAAACTGTGTCGTTCTTAGTATCACTTCAAAAATATGTGCCTTTATTGCTTTCAACTTAAATTAATTCGCAAAATGTATATCAAAATTATTAATAATTTCTCTGCCGTTTTTAGTTCATTCAAAGGAAGAATATTGCCTATGCTTCTCTATTTCACATGCCTGAACTCCGACTATGAAATCCCTTGTTTTCCTTAATATATTACATGGATGGTGTACCTTAAAAGACATTAGCAATACGTTCCCAGTAAGGTTTCTAAAATACATTCATTTTGTAAAGCATTACTCGTACTCTCGCTGAGTACGAATACTAACCTATGCACACTATAAATTTAAAAATTAAGAATGCTTTATGATATAAAACGTAGGCTAACACAAAAACAGATTCACGAGATCGATATTAAAAATTGTTTTATAAAATTTACGTTTAGAGCTACGAAGATTGTCGAATTTCATTAAATTTTCTTGACACATTACGGTTAAAATGTAATTTAAAAAAAAATATATGTAATATATAATATTCAACTATTTTAAATCTTATACATAAAAACTATTTCTGTAACAACTACTGTCCAAAATCTCTAACAATCAGCAAAAATCTTTACATATATTAATAAGGCCACAACAGTTTCTTTTCAATTGTGTTTTAATCTTATTATTTAAAATTTCTTCAACATATTGACAAGGGCAAATCGACGACATTAAATGTCTAGGCATCTCGTGAGTACCAGCTTCATTAACAGTCCAATCAAGACGTCGTCTCAAAAAGTCTTTACCCCAACGCTGTAGATAGCTCAAGAGTATCTCTTGAGCAATTGCCTAATTATATTTCAAATTTAATATTATTGATTTGATCATCAAACGATTTAAAGAAGGTAGTTTGAAAATATTGAAAAATTTCTAAAACTATTTGCTTACCTGTTTTCGGGAAAGTCGCGTTGGGTTGCTGCCTTGTATTACGATATCGCTTACATCCAAATCTAAACGTGCCTCCCATCCGGCTTGAATTGTTGAGCCATTCTGCTCGCTACGCTCGATATAGTCATTCAAGTACGCTATACATTGTGCTGGATCGAAATAAAGGAAACACAAATTGACTTTGTGACAGGATATTCGTCCTCGATCGTCGAGGACTAAAAGTATTTTGTGTCTAACTAGTTGCTTATTTACACGAGCTAAGCATTTTTCAAGACCCCGCGATAGTCTCAATTTGATCCACATGCACAGAAATATTGCCGCGGCGTTTAAGAATAGCCAGCCAACGCCCAATGAAAATAACGCAATTCCTTGCAATCCGGAAAATAATAACGCTAGTAGGACACAAAAAGCAAAGAGTATCCAACAAACTAAAACTCTTTTATAGCATACATTGTACAGCGTGAATCTATAGTCGTTCACAAGAGTCTCCATAGCATTAACATACTCTTCTACGGTCAACTGAAAAATAAATAAATATGTAAAATAGTAAAATTCAAAAACATAAAGCTCGACGGTCAAAAAATTGTTAAGTCAAATTCCTGATATTATTGTTGCTGCCAATAATCTGGTATAATTGTTCTTTCGAATGAGATCAACATTTTAAACCTTTTTTGTTTATAATGTTAATAAAATGTTAATATTTAAAGGGAACAAGTTTTAAAAGGTTTCTATTAGGAATTAATATCAAGCTGAATTCGAATCGTTTCGAATTATGAATATAATGGATTTTACAACTTTAAAAGGATTTATCCGAACGAAAGAAATTTGAAAAAAGGTATTCTAAATTTAGAATCCCCTTTTTAAATTTTTTCAAATTTCGACACAATTCCTTGATGTTCTCTCTTTTTTCTAAATCCTCTGTTGGTAAAATATCTTACCATTTTCCAAAAACATTCGAATTCAAAAAAGTTTAATTGCTCTATTTTACTTAATTATTTCAATAATACTGTATTGTGATCGGTTCTGAATTCCTTTTGTCATCAGGACTGGTCGACACCAAGTAAGAAAATCAATCCGTCTGTCCGCCGTACTTTACCAGCTAACGCTTTTGAAGGATCGTATCTCAAAAACCTTTTGAATATAATTGTTTTTCTTAGGTAGATTGGATGGACCTTTTCAGGTGGTGAACGAACGAATAATTTGGGTTTTCATATCTCTAGAATAGCTTAGGCTACTAGACTGAAACTTGGAACTTACGTAGATCTATGATAGTGGCGCAAAGTGAAAAAGTTCGGGAGTGTCTTTCACCTATCTCTGGAATGAATACTAGGAACTTGAAACTTGGTGGGTATATGTAAATGTAATAGCTAAGTAATTTTTATCAACCAAAATTTCATGTATCCATTGACGAACGGAGGGGGGGGGGGGCAAACCAAGTGTACAGTGTAAATGAGCTGCAAATATTTTCTCAAATTTCGCCATATCTCTTAGGTTTTCTGAAATATTGAATTAATTTTACTTCTATGGGTTTTTTCAGATAAATGCAGTTCTTTTTTAGATTCAACTCCTAAAGGTGTTTAAAGGGGTTGTATACATTGTCACGAATTCCGTCATTGATTCTGTAAGCTCGAAATTTAAGATTTTTCTCATTATATTTGGCTACTTACAGGTGTGAGACCAAAACCTGTCAATATCAAGGAATTCCTTTCAGTAGCTACTATACAAATCTCCTTTATTTTAGATCCTTGCATTCAGTCGAACTCGAGAGCGTTTTTAGCTATAAGGCTTACATTTATATATTTTTTTAATTGTGAAAACAATACCTCTCTTGTTTCTTGGCATTTTTTTTCATTTAAAATAAATTAAGCTGTTTGGAGCAATATTTTACAGAACACCATAATAAGCAATTAAAATTAATGAACATTAAAATGAAATACGGAAACTATAAAAAAAACTCCTCTTAACTACGGATATATTTTGTAGAGTTTCGGGTGGTGGGGTGATATGCTAACAATTTATCCCCGGATAAAAAAAACTATGTTGAAGATCTTCGAAAGATAATTCAGATTGAACGAAGGAACAACCATAATGACCTATTTTGTCGCATCATAAAAGAAGATGTTCATTTTCATATTCGATGGATTTTTAAAACAAGGAAAGCTTATAAAATCCTTTTCATTCATTCGCATTTTTTACAAATAAATATTTATTCTATGAAGTCTATAGAAGGATTTTTGAAAGAAACTATTCGCAAGGAAAACATTTAAGTAATAAAATAAAAAAAAAATTATTAACAATCTTACCGTAAGTCCTTGCGCCATCAACTCTTCAGGAACAAGTTCTGGACGGAAGACGGCTGGAGTAATCCAAGGCCATTTTGTATTTATAGGTAACAGTGTAACAATCACATCACCATTAGCTAGAATATTTAAGTTGTATTAAATTTTTGTTAAAATATTATAATCACAGTATTCGTACCGAATCCTTCACGAACGCGGCCAGTAGATAGTTCTATTGTCCTCATTTGACCAACATCTGAAACTGCCGGAGGTATACTAATTGGTACGCTTGCTTTCTTTGGTGCATCGTTTAGTCGCGATGAAATCGTACTGCTATTTTTCGGTGGACTACCTGAAGTATTGTTTAAATTTATGTGAACACTTTCCGTTGCTAAAACCGCTGGAGTGACGTTTGATGATGTTGATGGTGATGGTTTGTTGTTCTGTAAAAAAATTGAAATAAAATTGAAATTATCTGGAATTTATTTCTAAGCAAACCATTTTAATTTTACTATTTTTTCAAGTGACTAAACGCACGTTTTTATTTCCTTAAATTAAAAGTGCAGTAGCACTTGTAGTGTATTATGTAACTATGCTATACAATGTGGTTTCATAGGCAAATTATTAATAATTCATTTTGGAAGTGTACAAGCTCACTCCATCATTCGATACGCTATGTAAGTAAATTTAATAACGCCAAAGATCATGATTCAAGAGTTTTTGCTACTTCATGCAAACAGAGAAGCGACTTTATCTAATTTTTATATCCACCTTCCAGCTCTAACGTGTTAAAAAACAACCTTCAAAATAGTAATAGAATGTTTTAGGCTTGTAACCGACAAATAACATGTGTCGCATCACTATATCAAAGGCGTTCCAAACTTTGTACCAGAAACAATAAAGTTGCGACCAAACTATCGGCAGTGTCTTAAAATACAGAAGGATTTTTTGACTACGTGCGGAATGTTGACTCAAAAATAATAATGTTGGAGCCGGACTCGCAGAATTTTGGTGTGTTCTTATTTGCATCATTTTATGCACCAAGAACCCGGGAAAGGCCACTAAATAGTCGCCCTTGCGCATTGTCAAGAAATTAAGACACGCATGAGTAGGACCTATTTTGAAAGTGATTATACACTATATTAGAATATATGAGAATAAAAATGGTTTTATCTTCATGGTCGAAATTAATTAAGTTAAGAACATGATCATTTTTCATCACGAAATTAATTGCATAAAGAGCTGAAAAATAATCTCTGAAAACCTCTAAATCGCAAATACATTGATCTTCGAAAAAATGTAAATTGCATAATAAACCTTCTGAACTTAATATTTATGCCCTCAACGCCTAAGCATGTAAATATGGTGAAATTTTTTAGCAGTCGCAGGCAAAAACTTGGAAATTTCCTTAACATAGCAAAATTAGGGTCTTTTACACTCGTATGTTTACTATTCTACAAAATTGCAATTAAATTCTTTTGGGATTATTATCTACCAGCAACTAGCCACCAGACTAAAATTAATATTAAAGCCTTTATATTTATACTTCATTGTCGTGTACGAAGTAAAGGTTATTACTTCTAGTTAATTCCTGAGAGATATTATGTTGAGTAATGTGTGTACTAATTACACGCGAGACATTCGGTTTGACCACGTCTTTTAATGAACTTTTGCACGTATGTAAGCTACCTCAAGCAGTAGAATGATTTTTTATTTTTTACTCTCCCTTTTTGCCCGAATTACATTAAATTATCGCATTGTAGATCAACGCATTCTCGAGTTTTCAAGCATTCTCGAGTTTTAAGGACTTTGATTACAGTGGTTGTTACATACATTGAAAAGGTTAAAAACTAATAATGTAATAGAACATGATCGTGGAAAACACCCCTTGAATACTCCATTAAAATTTAATATCGACTAGCTACTCCATTAGAATACATACTCCATTAAAATTTATATTTAATGAAAAAAATTGATAACAAAAAAAATTATTTATTTTATTATAAAATAGATTACCTGTCGTAAACAATACAATATATTTGTGTCTCACAAACGAGCTATTGTTAAAGATTATGTAGAATGAAAAAAATAATAATAACAAAACCGAAATAATAAATCAAACCGATAACAAAGTCGCATATTTCAAAATTCCAGTCAGTACAGACAGAACATTTTTTCATGATAATACGAGTATAAGCTCAACTCGGTCGCATGTTTGTGACAAAATTGAAAATAATATTATGTAAATATTTCAGCCTAAAGACATTACACCTGTATTTCTTAATTTCTTAGTTGCACTTTATTAAAAAAAAAGAGTTGAACAATTGCAAAAATGGTTTAGATTAAAGGATAACTTCGAAGCTTAAGGTAGGGCAAAAAATTCGCTCAAGTATGATAGGGGACAAAATAAGATTTTGTAATATCAAACAAAAAAAATTTTTGTAAACACGGCTATAAATTTACTTTTCCGTTCCGCTATACAATAAACGAGCATTTTCAGAATTCGAAGTATTTTCCATGCAACCGTAAAATAACTATTAGATATCATTAGGACTTAGAAGTTGGTAATAATGTAACAGCAGGAAAAAAAAATTTTTGAAGAGTACATATCCCGAAAACGGGCATATGTTTATATGGATTTTATTCTCAGTCTTCTAGCACTGCAATAAATGTCCCGTTCCTAACTAGTTGGCAGATTTTTAAATTTCTTTCCTATAGCTTGTGTTACACGGTATGCTCTCTATGTTGTCAAATATTTGACTAAAAATAACTATACGAAAATTTAGGATTTTTTTTCGTCAAAATAGGCCTCGTGTGGAGCAAATAAAATAATACTAAACTCATGTGCAGTGTCGATTACGGGAATTTAAATTTTAAAGAATTGCAGTACTGTATCAATCCAAAATATAGTTACTCACTGAGTTCCGAACGAATTACTATTTAATGATCTTAAGAACAACCAAAATGTTGCGATAGAATTCTGCGTGCTATCGGAACTTAGCGGAGGAAGAATTCTGCTAGAACAAAAGGTATTCCATATCTTTCAAATAAGACTGAACGTGTAAAATTCTATTGGATATTGTGGATGATTTCAGTATTTAAATGCAACACATCCTTAAGCCGTAAATACCATTTTCAACGGGGCATATTGGGTGTAACGGTAAATTTCTGAACACATCTCTAGAAAAACTTTTTTCCTTATTTGACCGAAGCGACTTGCATAAGTTTGTCCTATTGACTCTGGATCATCCTGTATACAAATAAATAGTTAAGATAATCTCTAGAGACCCTTAACACAAACTATTAACTACCGAATAAGCACCTGGAGGTTAGTTACTTATCACCCGACGAATACGATAATTGCAATTAGTTTAGTCACGAGCTTGTCACTCATTCATTTTGGCGAAACAATTGCAATTATATTTGTATTCAAAAGTACCTACCCAGCAAACGCGAGTTCAGCACTTTGCACACTAGTGCAAGGCATTTGTCTATGTGTTTGGTGCGTTTTAGGTGTGTTTGTGCATTCCACTTCTCCAAACAAATTTAAAAGTACTGCTATACTACTGACAAACTCCTGATCAGATATTCATGCATGTATATTTACTTCTTCGAGTCAATGTACATACTTTTTTATTTAATTTATTAGTTTTTCGAGTATTTCCGAATCAGTTAGTCAGTTACACTCGAAGGAGCATCATTAAGTGTCTCGCGTAAAGATTTATTTACTCTCTAATGCAATTTGCGCAAAGGGTTAAGCAACACCTCCTTGTTAAACTTGACTTGGATAAGCCTATTTGCGCAAATTGCATGAGCTTGTTAATCGCATTTACGAAAAAGGAAAGAAATATATGGTGCATTCAGAAGTACTGCTATACTTAAATTTATGCACGCGCAGTCAATGTATAGTACTGCTATTCTACTTCCGAAGCTACTTTTAGCAGTAGTTCAAAAGCACTTCTTATAATGCGCAATCATGCCTTTGGCAGTACTATAGCACTACTGTTGCATCTAGTCTTTGTCTTTCTCTCTCGCATATGGATAATAGGTTTATTCATGAAACAAAACACATAACACACACATTTATATACACGAAATAAATAGGCGAAGTTTTGGGCAAAGCCTCTATCATTTGCAGCGAAAGCATTCAGGCGTTTGTTCATTACTTTAGAAGTACTATGGAAGTAGTACTGTGTTTGCTGGGTAGGTACCTATTGTAGTGATTCATGCCAAAGTATTGAGTTGATTTTAATTTACATACAGAGGCCTCTATTGCGAAATAAATTTAAATAAACTAGATAACATATGAGTATCTCGTGATTTCTAAGAAATTTGTTTACTTAGCTTATTTTAAGCCGGCAAATATTCCAGTTATACATGTACAGGTACATAATTTTAAGATAAGAAAAACGGAAATTATCTTTTGTTTATTCATTTATATTATTAACATGTAATTAGTACAGAAGTTAAATCGTTATCATTTGAAGTTAAATTCGTAATACGAATCTTTTTTATTTATTCAACAAATGTCTGATTATACCAATGTAAGTATTTATTAAGCTTATACCTAGGTCAAATTGATAATTTACGTCATAAGTGTAGAGATATTGATAGTGATAAATGTTATGACTGATACGTATGTACATTATATTATTTGTTTATACTGTGCCCTGCATTTAGTCATACTCAGGAAAAGTGATTAATAATTTGTATATTATTGCAACAATTGCAATGAAAATGTTATTATATTGTCTACGTTGTAATTTTTCCATATACAGTGAATCAGATGGAGATTTGTACTTGAAAAATATGAAATGAAAACCTCAACATTTTATTGTCGATAAATATACAATTTCCATTCATTGCATTATTTGTGATTTGCACAATGAAATCAATATTATTAAAATTTAATTGAATTAAATCTTATTGTCATATAGAGATTCGTTCAAGTACAAAGCATGATAAAGATATTTATCATATTCTCTCGGCTATCCTTTTGATGAAATTGGCAGCGCTGGTATACGGTGGCTCCTATTATTTGCTTAATTCTTTGATTTAAATCATTCCTTCAGTCATACAACTTGATTTTAAATATTTCAAATTCATTAAGCTTGTATTACACTGTATGTCATCATTCTATCAAACATTTGCCTTCAAATTAAAAAAAAATCAGATATTATCCTGCTGAAATAAACCATCCCTAAGTCAAATGAATATAAAAAAAAATTTAAGATTACACTATTCGAGAGCGAAAATAGTCAAAGATTTGAATAAGTAGCTCACCTACAAAATAATAAGGTAGATAGTATTAAGCCTGTTTCACACTGTATGACACTATTTCAAATATTTGACTGTTCTCACTGGTAAATGAAGTCAGATAGTATAATCGTCAAATTTTTGTATGTCACATTATTTTATTTGCTCTTCACAAGGTTTATTATGAAGAGAAAAATTGTCTGAACTTTTCGTCATATTTTTTTAGTCAAATATATGACAGGATGGGATACAGTCTAATACAAGCTTTAGATTCCGTTGGTGAATGCAGTCAATTAGTTAGCCGAATCGTTTAAATATTTTGAGTAAATTTTTTTCGACAATATGTCATACAGTTTAATACAAGCGTTTTAGCTGATTTACAGCACCAGCTTTCAACAAGTACATTATGTGAAATTTCGTTTACATAGCTCTGAAGAGATGACTGACTATTGCGTCAACAATTTGAATTTGTACTGTATGATTGTAAGTTTGGAGTAACTAAAATACAATTATTGAACCTCCAAACACAGCTTGAATTCATAATGAAAATTTTATATGAATTATGTATGTGAAATCAGTGGAGATTCACTAGCTGAATTGCTATGAATACGCTCTTTATTGCAATAAATACATAAAGATCTCGTTCATCATATCCATGAATATGTCCATTAAGTTATGAACAAGAATTATTGCATTTATAAATACAATGAATCCATTCAATAATTCAATAAAAGTATTCATAAGATAGAGGTACTGCAAGAATCATCCGTGTATACTATGAATTCTAACATTAATTCAATGAATGTGTTCAAAGCTTCATTGACTTTCTCATTATTCCTTTCTATGGAATAGTGTTAAGATCAATATCAAAATTTATGGACGGTTATTAATTATAGCAATAATCATCTGGTCAAATATGACCAGCATCTGGTCAAATATGATGACCATTTTTATTCATAAGCAGAATGTATATTTTCATTCATCCATAAATATGTCTTCCGTTCAGTGTAGTAAAAAGGTTTGGCTTCTATATAAGCTTTTCCATAAAAAATATCTGCTTCATGATGAAATGTTTTTTATATATAATTTTTTCTTTTTCTTTTATTCAGTTTCAATATGACTCCTTCTGAGGTATAAGTGCTTTTCTGAGGTACTGTTACTGTTCAAATATAGTTTTTTAGACCACAGGTGATAAGGTCATGGCTATGTATTTTTCGATCGTACGACCTCAGAGTTTATAGACTAGCGCACTTGGCCATTACATCACCAAAACACAATTTTTCTCTGCGTTTATCAAAAATTCTAAGAGCTTCTTCTCTCACTTGTGAAGTCTGTGTATCCACATTATTCATATGGAGAGATGTGTTACCGGAAAATATTGTTTATTGCATATAAAGCTAAAAACAACAAGATAAAAATAATTCAACGTAATACCCAACACATATCAAAATACAATAGTTTAATTAAGCTGTTATGACTAGTTCTACTTGTTAAAAATGTAGGCCTTGGAGTTGTTATTTCGACTTAAAAAAAGGTGCAAATAACCGCAGGATAGTAAGGCGCGTTTCACACTGTCCTGTTTGCGCCGTACGGCAAAACTTCGAATTGGACAATCGTTCACACTGTATAAACCGTACAGTGTGAATTCGGAGTTTTGCCCTACGGCGAAAAAACGTACGGCGCAAACCGGACAGTGTGAAACGAGCCTAAGGCAAATAATGGATCGGTTCTAAATCTCTATTCTGTTCTGCTTTCTACCGAGTCTGATATCTTATCCACCCAACACACGGAAAACCCAGGTTTCTTCCTTATAAGGCCTCTGTCCGAAATAAACTTTTCAAAAGAGTTAGAAGAAGTTACTGGACTTGTAGGAACCGCCATTTAAAAATTTTTTTTTTCTCCCCCGGGACTCGCCGACTTTTATATTACGCCCCACGTTGCGCGCCAGTTTCTGTGAGGTTAAAGATAAGGCAATAACCCATTCCACTTTTACGAGAATATTGGGCTAAATCTTGTACCAGAGTATCACGTAGTTGAAAGACAATATTTTCTCGGCCACTTTACTAAACGTCCTCAATGGCAATAGTCAAGGCAACAATCAATTCCAATTGGAAAACTCCTCTGACATTAAAAAATCAACAATTTGTTTTTTCAAACATTAGCTTTTATAGTAGCTTTACCAAGAAAAGGTTCCATTCTCGTTAAATACATAAGGAAACAAGTAAAATTGCTGATGGCTAGATTTCATCAAGTGCACTAAAAAAAATATTTCTCTAATTAGTGGGTTGAACCTGCGATTAGAATTAATATTCTTGTGAGCAACCAAATTGGTTTAAATATGAGGTGAACTTCAGAGCATGGAACTATGCTAAACTTGACTTGTTATAATTCGCAGTAATGAAATTCTATTCAGGAAATTATTTATTGAATAGTCCTCGGCAATATCACCTGTAAGAGTGTTTTGGATAATTGCATGATACATCCTCTGAAAATTCAATATAACCTGATGATGAAACAGCTCATTCAACTGATATGCCCGCAATGGCAATAATCAAGGCAGCAATCAATAGGTCTGTTCTTTTTGGCTACACCTTCTACACTTTTCTACACTAACTCTTGAGTGAGTGCAGAGAGGTGAAGAGGGTAAATGAAAAAAGAACAAACCTAATAAGTTTGTTCTTTTTTCATTCATCCTCTTCACCTCTCTGCACCCGCTCAAGAGTTAGTGCAGAAAAGTGTAGAAGGTGTAGCCAAAAAGAACAGACCTAATGCCAGTCGGGATATTTCGCGTAGAAGCTCCTCTCACGTAGCATAACCGCACGTAAAAGTTCCATTCTCGTTAAAAATTTACTAAATTTGCTACCTAACTACTTCTGACTTATCATGGCAATAAATTCTATACTAGTCATCTACTACCACCTAAAGCGCTAAAGAGTCAGTCACGATAGTTGTTTCAAAAATAAGAGTAGAGAATGAGGATGTTTTGTTTAGTTTACTTTTCAATGAAACTGGCTGATTGATTATGTACTGACAAATCAATAACCTAAATATAACATTTTCTTTTTGAAACTTTTTGTGATAACATCACAATAATTGTAAGACGTATGTATGCATTGTATTAGTTTATTAGAGGAGTCATTAGATAAAATTGATGAACTTGTCCTTGTCGTATATTTATTTATCAATTTGTTTACTGGATAATGTAGAGAATATTTTTTTTTATAGGAACTCATCATTGTACCGAGATCTTGACTCGTACCAACTTATTATAATGCAAATTGATAAGTTGGTTATTTAAATTTTCACATATATTTTCAGAATACATTAAATAAAACCATAGTAAAAATGCACTCAACTGATTTATCGTGTTAAATTTATAAAATAGAAAAAATATACACCTTGAAGAGATATGAACAGTTAATACATACACAGGTACCTATACACCTTGCATTATAATAATAAAATTCTTAAGCTATAAAATAAAAGCGCGTGTGTTTAGATTCAGGTCTTAATTGAATTTAATGTATCTACAAAATTCATTTAATAAGCTCAAACTTATACTGAAATTAGACACGCACGTTGATGGTGTCGAAACGAAATCATTTTTAGAATATTAAATTTTTCGATTTGAGTAGCTGACCAAATTCTCGTTTGTTTTTATAAAAAAAAATTGTTTTTGTATTTATTATTGTTATTATTGTCAATTAGATTTAAGGTCTAATTAACATACTTAATGGGTATATATATATATGCACATACAAAATTTGTAGGGAGGGATAGAGCTATGGCTTATAACAGGAGATTGAAATATCTTATGATGAATATAATGCAATATATGGATTTTGTTCAGTTAAGAATCAGTGGGCCTTTTTAACCACACCTATGCAATATCAGCGTACCTGAAGATAGGAGAAAAATACAGAGAAAACGGAATTTTACATCGAATCCGTTAGTGAATGGAATCAGCTAATTTCGGGTAACTTGCATACAAAATTACTTGAAACAAGGGGCTGCAATCAGCTAATTTCGGGTAGATTAGATTAGATTTCATCGGAGGCGGAGGGATTCCTCCAAGCACCGCGACTAGTGGTCTTTTGTGCTATACCTCATAGATCTTTCTCCAGTTTCAACCCAAAGGTCCTCACTCAGCTTTATTTCTCTTAGGAATTTATCTAATCGGTGTAGGTCTATTTTTGCAATGGTACGATGGTCCACAAAGTGTTCTCCGAAACATTTGTGGCGCTGAGTTGCGACTGCCTTACAGCAGCACAGAATATGTTCAGAGGTTTCTGCTTGCAGTTGGCAGAACCTGCAAAGGTTATCGGTTATGATACCTATTTTTTAAGATGATATTTCAAGCACGAATGACCCGTGAGTATTCCGGTTATTACCCGTACTTTGTTTCTATCAAACTGTAGAAGGTGTTTGCTTCTTTTAGTTGAGTGGTTCGGTATGAATATGTTGGCCTGTCTAAGTCTGGGCAGTGTGGCCCAGTGTTGGCATTTCTTGTGTTCCTCCCATACTCTTATGCTCCTCTTAATGGAGCTGGTCGAAATTCCACAGAACGGCTCTGGTCCAGTAGGGCGGACCGCTGCTCCGTCTCTCGGAAGTTGGTCTGCTATTTCGTTGCCCTCTATGCCCTCATGACCGGGCACCCAGTGCAAGATGACTCTGTTGTTTGTACTAAGGATACATAATTTTTCTTGGCATTCCCACACCAGTTTTGAGTTTACTGTGTGTGCAGTCAAGGCTTTTATCGCTGCCCGACTATCTGTGAGAATGACTATGTTCTTATTTGAGTAACCCCTTTCGAGGTTTATTTCTATCGACGTGGATATAGCATGGACCTCCGTCTGGAAAACGGTGGGATATTCACCGAGGGATTCCGTTATCCTGGCGCGGGGTCCGCTTATGCCAGCTCCGGTGCCTTCAGTCGTCTTAGATCCATCGGTATACCATACAATCCTATCCGGTCCGAACTGCGGTGGGTCCCTTGCCCAGTTCTCTCTGTCGCAGACTATGAAATTGAAAGTGATTTCGAAGCGATATCTCTTTGTCATATGGACCACAGGCATGTCTAGCATTTGAATGCTACTTCAAAGTCTAGATAGATTATTAGGTCCACTTTTTACTCTGGATGGGTTGCCATTTAATTTGTTTCTCATCGCGGCTAATCTTGCCTGCGATTCGATATAGATGTGCAGCGGAGTCAGATCTAAAAGAACCTCCATAGCTGCCGTGGGGCAGGTTCTCATTGCTCCTGTCGTGTTGATACATGCCAACCTTTGGAGTTTGTTCAGTTTGCTCCTGGCGCTTACAAGTTTTGTTCTTTGCCACCATACTGATGCTCCGTATGCTATCATAGGTCTTACAATAGCTGTATAGGTCCATAAGTCTATTTTGGGTTTCAAGCCCCAGGTTTTGCCTACGACTTGTCTACACAAGAGTAGAGCAATAGTGGCTTTCTCTGATACTTTTTCTAGGTGCTTGTTCCATAGGAGTTTCTGATCCAGAATTACTCTTAGATATTTTACTTCTGAGTTTGATTTCCGTCTCGTACATCATGAGCGATCTTATTTTGCTCAGGTCTCTCTTTCGTGAAAAAGGCACAATCGTGGATAATTCGGGTAACTTGCATACAAAATTACTTGAAACAATGGAGGATGGAGGATGCAATCATGACACAATGCACAGACTTAGAGACTTTTTCGGATAATTTCTTGAGAATATTGCGTAAAACTTTAAAACTACAGTTGTGATGGTAGTGGTACTTTTGACGATATTCTATACCTGGACAGGATGTTTTTTTTTTATAAAGTTAGGAGTGGGAAAAGCCTTGAAAAACTCTCATACATTTCGAGATATTCCGTTTCTTCTATTAGTATCAATAGCTTCAAAATCTGTACTGCTTCTTAAATAGTTTTCTTCCAGTTGGAAGAAAAATATCTGGAGCTTTTAAAAATGCTCTTGTTTATTGTCGATTTATAATCGATTTTTTTTTCAAGTGTTAATGAATCATTTTTGGTAAAGGTAAAGAGGTAAAGTTTATCTCTTTAACTTAAAAACTTTCGAAGTTATCCACCTTTAATCTTAAACATTTTCGTAAATGAGCAATTCTTTTTTTTATCAAAGGTCAATTATAAGAAGGAAAAATCACGATCAGCAAAACGCTACATATCGATGTTACTAATATACTTCTGATCCTATTGCTTGAATGAATTTACCTTAAAATTTTGAATGTTTGGAAAGACCCTCTTTCCCAACCCTAAGTCAAAAGTATATATCTAAAAAAATTGCCAAAATTAAACTGCTATTAAGTCATACTAAATTTTGGATCAACTGTCCCTTTTGAATAAATAGTACTAATAGAAAAAAGGCGGTATAAGTACCTACAGAAAGACAATTGGTAATAATAAATCAGGTACCGTTGTAGGTTCGTTTGTAAGTATGTTGTCGTGGAGAATTTTGAATTTAAACATAAACATAAATTTATTTAAATTTTTAACAAAGAATTCGTACAATTAATTAGAATTTCAGTGATCAGATTTTATATCTTTGCATCTGTAGTTACAATTTACACTTACTATCTAATTTAAAACAAAATGAAAATAATTAGGGAATAGTAATTACTTACAATAGGTTAAATATACAAGTATGTATTATGGGAAAGATGAAATTAGCGGGTTGTCTACCAATTGGGACCGTAACAAAAATGAGGAAAGTTTGGATTCGGCCAGTTCTTGTATAGTATAAACACCAGTTGAAAAGTAAAAAGGTTTATTCGTCGCTATTTTACGGCACTTATTTTGACAGACCTGCAGTTTCTTTTTGTGAATGCTAGCGCATTGACTCCAGATGGGAGCACCGTAGGAAATGATAGGTTGAATTACAACTTTAAAGATGCAAGAGCGCATGAATGCATCCTGAGATCTTGAAGCATGTGTTTTCGATGTGGCTAGCAAATGTAAGTTTATTGTCAAGCGTAAGGCCAAGATAAATTAAATTAGAAGACCATGGGATTAGTTGCTCGGTAAAATTTATTTCGCGGTCTGGCAAATAAGTTCGCTTCCTTTTTCTCGTAAAGTATATTGCTTTAGTTTTAGTTATATTTATTTTAATTTTCCATCTGTGATAGAATTGGTGCAACCGTTCCAAGAAGGATTCAAGCACTAAGATTATTGTGTTTGGGTTGTCGCCTCTTGTGTAGAGACAGGTATCATCCGCAAATACGGCTAGTTCGCAGTTTGAATTTGTAGGCACATCTGAATTTGAAAAACTTTGATTTTTGCGAACTAATGAATTTTGTTGATTTTGAATTTTGTAATTGTGAGTTTTAGAGGATCCCTTTCCTGCATATGGAAGAGCCGACCCGCTGTATAGCTCAGCCAACTATCTGTACAATAAAAGAAGCTGGTGCTTCTTAATGGAAGTTATAAAAGGTAGCAATTATTTTAATGTCTCCTGTTAATTGAAAGCAAGACAGTGTTGCATTTAGTGTCCGTTTCAATTGAGTTGAAATTGTAGTGCTGGACCGCCTGGGTCCCTACCTTGAAACTTAGATTCTTACTATCACTGAAAGTAGGTATGCCATAACTGTTGTTCAATTTTAGTAGATGTCAGATGTGGAAGAGAAACGGACTAATATCAGAGCTATCGAAAAATAATAAACAGAATTAAATTCAATTCTAAAGTGATTACAATGTATACCTATACATCCACCATTTTTGTTTAATCAGCTGATCGTCAAGCAGGTGTCGTGCTCCAAGTTCAAAAGAATGCAGACTTTGCTGCGCTATGCAAGAGAATTTCACCCACTTTTTCAAACGGTTCCGTTGTGCTACTATTTGCCCCATCCGAACAGAACTTTCTTCTGGCATTCGGTCAGAAAGGGGCAGCCGCCTTTCTCCCACATTTAAAGACCATCAACGACATAAGTGAGTCATAACAGTTACCTTTAGAGGTATGCAGTAAGTAGTTCTTGTTGTTGTTGTTTTTTTTTATCAAACAATAACCTGGTGGAATATTCGTATAAATGTGCTGGATGGCGGGCGGGTAATGAATGAAATGTGGACAGCGTGCAAAGCGGAAACCTGTTCCGTCTCGAAACGAACCGACTTCGGAAATTAAATCGCTCATCTATGCTAATTGGATGTAGCCCAATTTTTCACATTTATTCCATTGCGGGTCGGTACATTTAGATGGAAAGTTGAAAAAAAATAACAAATTTTCTCTTTCTTACCTGTACAGGTGAACGAGGTGTTATGTCTACGGTTGTCACTGTCGCGACTTTGCTAGCTGCTGGAATAACGCTCGGCTCGACTGGGAAACTGCCGCTCGTTTCGTTCTTCTCGTCGTCATCGTCGAACTGCACCCACTGCGTTGTTTTTTTCATATTTTCTGTGAGTCGATCGGAATCGGAAGCAGCGCTCGTATCACTTTTTATAGAATCACTCGGGTGATTGTTCACTGCACCGGAACCATTGAAATCGGCATGGGAATTCTTTTTGACCGACGACAATTCGATGCCATTGTTTTCGACAATAGCGTGATCCGGTTCATCGGTTACCGTAGCGCTCATTTCGATTTTTTTACTGCCCTTTCTTTGGATGTTTTCGAGTAACAAAACTGGCTAACAGCCAAATCCGGACCAAAATCCGATCTCGACAAACGGTTTGGGGGAGTTTCGTCGTATACCGAACGCACTACCGCCAATCGCCAACAAACAGAGCACACCGCGCCAACTTGCTCTGATTTTTACGTATCTTTCCAACGGTGTTGTAATGACCCGAGTTGATTACGTGGTAAACATCCCAAGGGCGAAACAAATCGAAGCCGCACTTCTTCTCCACCAAGTCAAGCTCAAGGAAGTGTCGAAGAACGGCGCGCAGAATATACAACCCTTTCGAATTTACCTGGTCGCGAATTATCACAAAACAACAAAATAAAACTTTTTTAGGTCGTTAGCATAGCAACACACAGAACACACCCGTCATTAAACCGACTACGGCAACGTTCGTTTCGTATTAGAGCGATAGCGTTGGTTGAGCTTCTTCCAGTGACTGAAGCTGAAGCCAATAAAAATTAAACGCTATAGGGCAGCACACAGGTGAAAATCGCAGAGAGCCGAGTTGTTTTTCGAAGAAGACAGAATAACGTTGCGTCAGGTAATCGCAAAGGCTTTATCGGGCTTTGGTGTGGCTCCACGCTACTCCAAACGACACACGAACAAGCTTTCGCACTATCGTGAGTGTGAATTTGAATTTCTTGAGTGAAATTTTTTTCATCAGTTTTTCTATACAAACCAGGAAGAAATCTGATTTGGATGGATTTAAAAGCAAGTGGTGTCTTCTAAAGACTTTCATTTAAACCTGACAGCCTCCTTAAAAGTACAGTTAAAGGTACTTACGCTCCCACACTTAAAAATTGGAAAGCAAGATGGACTTTGGAAGACTCTGAGGGAAAAAGAACGTGCTATGGTTGTCGGTTATGACCTTTTGCCTTTCAAGCGTCGAAATGGATTTCATTCAAACAAGAATCGCTATGCCTCTTACGTCGCACCTAACACACCTGAAGATAAAGAAAATATGAAGCTTTCAATGAAACAAATACAAATTTTCCTTCGAATTCGTTAGTAAGGGAAACGCCATACAAAAGTCCTTAAAACATGTTGTTATACTTATTTTATTACACAATTGACCATATGTCCATAGAAACGAATTAAAAAAAAATCTGGCAATAGTCTTTATTATTTTTTAGGTAGAAGTCCGGAACTCGTTTAATGCTGAGATGCGGTACTATGCGACTAACAACCTAAAAAACAACGTTCCAAGTAGCCTCCTGGTTATTCCTTAGTCACATATTAACCTACACTGCATCTCACCATTAAATGCGATCCGGACATCTGCCGAAAAATAATAAAGTTAAGCCCAGACTGTTGGCAAATTTTTTTTTATTTATTTACGTATTTTCTTCAATAGAAGTAAACGCGAATTCGAACTCACTCATTAAACCTAAAAGATTTTCGGAATTCGTGAAATCTTGAACAGTACCTTACAGTCATAGGGGGTTTAATATCGGAAAAAGATTAAATCAGATTTTCTCCGATTCTATTTAATGCCTTTAGAAGTGAAAGTGAATTTCGATATCGTAGAAATATATCAGAATTCGTGAAAATATACACAACTATATACTTTACACCCAGGGGCGGGACTTCCATAGGAGCGAGTGGAGCAACTGCGCCGGCCGCCAAATTTTTAGGGCGACACAGAATTTTGCAATTCTAAAACACGGCATCCAACCTATATATACCTATCCATCCAAATACAATTTAACAACACGTCATACACCCAAACATTTGTTTCATTCCCCTAAATATACGGTTGCGGTTTGATCTTATCATATAAATATACGTTCATACGTATCACCCTCATCCAACTAGTTTACGCAATTTTGTATGACCAACATCATTTTCCTACACTGATTCGACACGTCTACATTGTATTGTTCGATCATACATGTGCGAATCTATATCTCTTTTGCGCTTAATCCGCACCATGGTTCGACATACAACACGCACGGTACAGTGAACGTTTAACGTTTTTAGGCGCGACGGCATCGAAAAAGCCTCATTTTCACCACTTTCAGTACTGATCTTTTCATCATCCTGTATCACATCCACAGTCTTGACCATTGCTACGTTTCGCTCCTTGAGATCTTTTGATATCTTTCATTAATTCTTATAGAATGCACATTTGAAGACAATTACAGATGTTGATGGAATATATTTTGCATATCTTGCGGAAGCAAGGCGATCCTTCGTATGAATAAGCAGTACACTTCGGTTTTGGTCTATCATAGAACTTCTATGGTGTTTATCTGTTACATAATCAGAAAGCCCGATATGTAACACAAACCATAAATAGTATTAGGAATCATTAGAAATAATTAGGGGGCCAAATCAACAGCAGGGGTTACTTTACCACCTTCTCTTCTATTTATATCATGCAAAATCTTGAAAATCACCTTTGATTTTTCGAAAACAAAATATAAAATTTGGGGCACCAAAACGTAGAAAGTGCACCGGACGCCAAAACTATCAGCACCGCCGCTGTTTACACCCTCTTAGGGGTTGGATATCGAAAAATTTGGAAAAACGTTTGTAGGCGCTTATATAGAGTCCGCAGAAGTAAAATTAATTTGATAACTCGACATGTCTAAAAGATATAACGAAATCTGTGAAAATGTGAAAAAAAACATTTTCACAGACATTTTACTTCACTCTGTACGCCAATTAAAATATAAACTTTTTTTTGCTTCAATTACTCTAGTAATATGTACATCTACATATGTTTCAACTTTCTAGCATAAGCCGTTTCTGAGATATAAAAAACCACCCTCACCCCTGTACCTTGTTAGCCCTACAAAGCTCTATATAGTCAATTATTAGATTTCTACCATTTGCGGTTTTGAAAAAAAATCTGAATTTTTTCCTTTCCAGCAGTGAGCATGTAGTGGCGAGTATTATTTTCGCCACTGTCAATTTAACTATTATTTTCAGACGACTTTGTGGATTTGTTTTAGTTTCAATCGAAGTCGTCAGCGAATTCGTGCAAAATAAAATGAATTCGATTTTTCTTCAGTCCAACACTATCAGTTGAATGAATTACAACTTGTAAATTAATCAATCGATTATTAATTATTTTTAAAAAAATAAGATTCATAAATAATTTTGAATAACTCTTTCAATACAAACATTTTTATCAGTTTATATTTTTTTGGAAAAATTTAACTTTTTATAAAATTAAATAGAATTTGAAATTTAAAGTTATGTGCAATTCATTATTAGAGATATAAATATATTATTAATATTTATCAAATGTTGTTAAAAAATCAAAATATAATTTTAATTTAATTGATACGGGTTTATTTAATTATTGGTTCAGTGAATAATAAATAAATGTCAAGAAGAAGTTAAGAAGAGGTTATATACGACAAGATCTCTACACTATCACCCCTACATTTGCACCCCTAAAATTTTATTCTCTATTAGAGGTGTACTGGGCCTAACTCCTGTAAAATTTTTAAGATCATATCTAATACAGTTCTTGAGATAGAAAAATTTAATTTTTTGGCTATCACCCACTTTTGTGCTCCACTTCCCACTCAAAAATTTTACATTTAGTGGACTCCACTTGTAATCCCATATACAGAAACCAAATTTTATCTTCCGGGTACAATTGGTTCAGAAGATATTGTAATTCATAGTTTTTTTCCCCCACTCATACACTCCACCATCCATCTTAAAAATTTAAAAACATAAGGCTGGTGAGGATGAGCCTTACCATTTTACAGAGGAAAAAGTCATCAATGATTTTTTGTTTTGAAAATGTTAATTAATGACTTTCCGCAGTAAACCGACGTCCTTACTCATATAGTTTTAGTCCGACAAAGTCGTATTTTAATATTCTAATTCAGCCTCACCTACTAAGAAAGGCACGAGCCGCTGTTATCTAGGCTCCTGGTATGCCTTAAGATAACCACAAAGTTTCAACCTTCGGTCATCAACCATTCCGGAGATATGGATTTTAGAATGTTTCAATCCCAGCTTTCAAGCGTTTCCTCCCACACACCCCTCAAATCATATCTACAATTTTTTTGTGGGTCCACTATAGTTTTAAGTTTTAGTTTTAAGGGGCGAGGCGCTCGAGCCACCGCGCACACTAGGCACCAAATGGGCACATAGCGATCCCTTCAGAACCTCGTAGGTCACTAAACATCCCCTAAACAACCCAGATCCCTAACGAACTTGACTAGCTTATCATGCCCTATTGACCTCAGGTCCTCCAAATTCTCAAAGAAAAGACTGCCCAGCCACCTCAGTCGCATCCTTGCAACCGCCTGACACTCACACAAAATGTGGGTGATGTCCTCCTCAGCATATAGGTCAAGGCAATACCTGCACACGTCAGAGTCAGCGATCCCCATACGCATAGCATGCTTCCCTAGCAAGCAGTGCCCTGTCAGTATTCCGACAAGTAGCCGCAGACTTCCCCTACTCCATGTCAATATCTCCCTAGTCTTTCGCCTGTCCAACCTTGGCCAGAGTGCCCTAGAAGTCCTACAGCTCGTTAGCGCCTCCCATCTAGAGTTCACTGCGTCCGCTGCACAATCCCTGATACGTGCTTTAATTCCGTTTAATGGCGGCTTAACCACCTCCTCTACCATCCCGGCCGACGCCGATCCTAGTCTCGCCAGCTCATCGGCCACTATCATAGTTCTACATAAATTCCAAGTTTCAACCTCCTAGCATAAGCTGTTCCTGAGATCTAGAAACCAAAATTCGTCGTCTAAAACGCGTTGCCAGTATTGCGATTATTGAAATCAAACAAATAAAGTGATCTTATATCTATTGATTTTAATCGAATTGAGTTTTACTTGAAATCCTGGCGAATTCCTAGCTCTCAACAATATATTGCACAGCGATATTCGATGGATTTACACCGTCCATTTCGAGACGAAAAGTAGATGCGCTGAAGAAGTTATTAACGGATAAATAGGATTTTAAGTACCTAGCTATTCAAAAATTGCATTTTCATATCCTTTTTTCTTTTTTTATTCCAATTTCCAGTATACAATATTTTGTGCATTATACAAACACACATACAAACTACATAATTTCAATACTGTACACCTAATATACATTTTGTTTTTAAATTTTAAATTATTTTTCTTTTAGTTTGTTTAGTAAACAGCGGTCATATCACTCAGTCAAAGTACTTTCTCATTCAATAGTACAAGAGTTATTTTTTTCTCAGTTTCAGTGTAATTGAAATTTATGTAAATATTTTTATTATGTAATTGAGTTTCAATAGTGTCTTAATTCAAGGGTTATTAACAAAAAAAGTCATTCAATTTTGCATAATAAAATATTACTAAAAATATATGTTCTCAATATAGAACATATTCACTGTTGTAGTCCTACACAATTAGTTTTGTAGAACTAATATAAAGTATTAGTTTTCATATTTCTTAATAATAACTTTATTATTATGTACAATTCGATAATACCAATTCCATGAGACCAAACAATATTTACAGATTGCATTTTTTTTGTATTTCTATTTATATAATTTCCGGTATGAACTATTTTGTCTTTATAATTGCATAGTTTTTCTTTGTCTCTTAAATTTAAATTTATACATGCATATTTACTATGGTGGTAGTGACACAACCAAATACATTATCTACAAAAACCTAGTCAATTATTTTATGTGATAAAAAGAGTTTTATAGCTAGTGTAGGATTCTTATCCTAACTTCGAAGTATTTTTTTTATTGAGATAGGTACTAGTGACTTTGTCTGATATTGGCTTATAATTTAATGTAAAAAAATAGATACAAAAAATATTTCTCTCTAGTTAGGATAAATTTTCTGCGACATTATTATTATATTTCGTTGTTAACAAATTAAAGATAGCTAAACGGTGTTGAAGCAAGATTAGAGATATTTTCGACTGCATTATTTTAGGGCCATATTACGGTTGTCGTCACTTTATATTTACTGCGACTTTAAAAGTTCAGACGATACCTCAATGAATTGTTGATTGATTTCAGCGCTTTGTTAGTTTTTGTCTACTTCTCGAAGATTTTTCGTATGATCTTGGTGGACCTGTCAGAAACCCATTTTTATAGCTCATATAAAAATTGGTTTCTGGCAGGTTTCAAAATGTTAATCACACACATAAAGTGAGTGAAATTGTTTTCCATTTTACGGACTTAGGGCCATTATTACAATCGTCAGTTAAACTCTAACTGGAACTTTAACCGGAAGTTTTGTATGAAAATCTGTCAGTTAAAGTTCCAGTTAGAACGTAACTGAACATAGTAAGAACGGCCCTTAAATTGCATGGGTTAAGATTCCAAATTCCGTCATAGTATTATTTTGCCGGCATGATTTGCTTAGGCAACAACCATAGTAGTACTAGTACCTTCATTTAACTTGTGCAGTTATTACCTACTTTTGAAACTACATAAAAGGAATAATATCTTTCAGATTGATACATTCTTGAGTATTTATACAATAATATAAGACTAGTTGAAGTAAAACAATGTTCAACCTGCTTCCAAGATGCACTTCATGAATTTTTTTACAAATATCTTTCTAGAGTTTTGAAAAGATTTCCAGACGCGCCTTAGCCTTTTTCGCAAAACTGGCTTAGTGGACAAATTTCGCAAAGAATTATAATTACAATTTTTTGTTTGGATTGCCTAGAGTTTTGTAATAGTCCCTCGTTTAGAAACTCTTCGAGGTTCTAGATATCGACCTTCAATTTCAAATTGATATTGATCAAATGGCCATGTAAATCCTGCTTGATGTATCATAGCAATACCGCTATTACTAAAAATACTATATATAATTGCAGATTGAGTTTTGAAATATAATCTAAAATATCTAAATAAATTTTCTCGTTTCTAGTAAACCGTTGTCATTCTATAATACAGACAATCTTTTTATATATATGTACATGTAAATATCTCGCTTAAGATTATTGTAAATGCAAAAATAAATTGAAATTATATGGCCACCACATTTGAACCATGTCTGTAAAAATTATTACTGACTACTGCAAGGAATTAAATCGACTACTCGTCTAGAAAAAAGCTTTTTTCTAATTATTCAAATCGGCAAATTTCGTGAACATATTAAAATGGTATCGCAGTATTCTGTTGAATAAATTTATAAGAATTATGAATTGGAAGGGATATTCGCGTCGTTTCAATTGTTACAAATGAAATTGATATCTAGAAGCTATTATAGTATCCTTTTTTCTTTGCAATTTTATTTAGATGACTTCATTCCTGAGATAGGGTTTATTTACTGAACGATAAAATGCTCATAAACACATAGATACAATTTTGCAATTTTCGTTAAGGCTCTAACTATTTTGGGTCTTTAGTAGCATAGAGATGAATGCTGAGACCGTGGTTAGAGTCCCCACCCGTGGCCTAGCGCTCAGATTAAATGAAATCAATAATAAAGTCATTCAAAACATAAAAATTGTTGAATTGTTTATTATTCGCAATCACTTTTTGAAACCACAAAAACTCTAAATGGTCCGCATTTCCGACTCCAAGTACTTGTGCTCTAATCTAAAATCGTGGGTTTTTCCTAAATGCTTTTCGCGTAAGAATGATTATAGGCTCAACCAAATATCAGACAAAGCCATTTTTAAAAGATACCATAGAACAGCCAATCGAAGCTTAGTCTACATTTTTATATACCCACAAACCGGAAGATTCATTTATAATAATCACATTTAAGAAAATAATATCAATTATACAACAGGGGAAAAATCTCTCTTGACGGTTCTTTCTTATAGTAAAAATAAAATTAAGTTACACTAAAATAAAGTCTAAAAAACAGAAGGTAAAAAAATATACATAAAAAAAATGTCAAACTATCTAGAAATAATAACAACACAATTTAATTATTGTTGGGCGGATGATTTGCAAGATGTGAGCCTCTTCGTCGTAAAAAAGGTCGAACACCAGCAGGATATTGCCGCGGTAATACTACTAACGAGGATCCGAGAGCGAGTGTTATCGGTGCTTTATATTTACCTGGAAGACTTACGAAAACAGTCCCGACAGCTGCAACATTATCGGCCGTTGGTTCTATCGCAACTGGCTTTAAATCAATTCCATTAGTTAATTGCGATGATTTCGAACGTCCGCGACGTCTTGTCTGCACTGGTGTTTCGTTTTCGGGTGTTAATATAACACCAATCCGGGCGAACGGACGATTCGCCATATGTTGTTGTTCAACAACTTGCCGACGGCGTGCTCGTCGAATATCAGCAGCTTGTTTTGCTTTCCAAGCAACCACACAAATTGCCAAGAATAGGAAAAAGCACGAGAAAAAAACTGAAAAAAATACAAACAAATCGATATGTAACTGATCTTGCCGAAATACTATCGATCCGTAGCTATGATCGGATCCGGTGCTTGCTTTTAACGCTATAAAGAATCGCGTTGCGCTAAGATTGTGTGCATTTTGCGGCAAAGTCAGAACCAATCGATTTCTTAAACCAAACAGTCGCAATAATGTGTTACACTGACTTAACGTAATATAAGTGCTAAGATCTCGTGCTCGTTGATCTTTCACGAAAAATCCCGTTCCGCCAAGTGATGTACAGTCGTGAATGTGTGGCGTCCAAAAAAGTTTTTCGTCGTTACTGTCTAATGTTTGATTTTCAAATTCGTATTTTGATTGAGCAATATTCAGGGGTTCGGAGAGTTCCGAATCGATTTCGGTAACCCAACGGTAACGATTGTCTAGCAATAGCATGTGATGGCCATTCGATTGGTTTGTATGTATAATAAATGAATCGTCCTGCGGACTCATAAAAACATCCAATTCGCCTTGAGTCACGTCGATTATAATGCGTATGTCAACGTTCATAAAGCGTGGCTGAATAACGAAGAAAACAGTTTGTCCGGGACGAAGAGGTTGCGGTTTGACTTTACATTCCTCTGCAAGCAAAATTTAGATAAATTTTCTGTTAAATAAGCGCAATAGGCAAAACTTACCAATAGGTTTCGCATCGAAACACATTCGTGATTCGACTGTAATTTGTTTATAGCACTGGTGTCCCTCAATAGGATTTCCGGCATATGAGTCACGACATTTCGAACATTGTACTCTCCAACATAATTGTGCCGAGTTTTTACTCGAGCTTGCCGAACACGACGGATCGCTTTCAGTATTATTGCCACAATTGCATTTCTCGCCAGATACTGGATCACAAATGTCGCCATGACCATGACATTCACACGAACGACATGGATCCTGGTGGTTGTCCGAACCGCGGAAATTTCCAAGTATACAACCTTCACATTGATTGCCGTCCGTTTTGTTTGCACACTTCAAGCATATTGCGTCCGACATTGGACCTTCAGTTAGGTATGTTTCCAGTTCGGTTTTTGTCATGTTTCTAACGGGCGGTTCGGCATCCTGTGCCACACATACGTCTGAATGGCCGTTGCAGTAGGTCGAACATGGAACGCATTGGCCATTATTTTTTGGATTTCCGACAAACAACGGCTTACATTTATCACATTGAGCACCAAGCGTATTATTATGACATTGAAGACATTCATCTAATTTGTCCGGCCCGACACAATTCGAGTGTCCATTACACTGACATTGAATACTGCAATTCGCTCCGACATATCCGAAATCACACTCGCAAACATTTGGCTCGATGCATGTACCACGTACGCATCCCTGCGTACAGATGGGGACGCAATCTGTGTCTTTAGCCTTGTAACCGACGCCGCATATGCATTGGTATCTAAAAAAGAAAATCGTTTAGTTAAGTTTCGAATAATTAGCAATAATTGCGCTGAGACTGAGAAAAGTTAAACATATGAGAAGGGCCATACCCTCGAATTCACTAACGAGAACGGACAACGTTTGATAGATTTCGATACTAGCAAAATGCTAATTGTAAACTCTGCTTGCTTCAAAGAAGATGGTCCTCTCCTGAGAGTTGAAAAAAGTGGCGAAGGGAACATACTCAACAATTTGGTCGTCATCAAACGAAGATGGGTACACTACTTCGAGCATCTTCTCAATCCCACTTCAGACACTAGATTCACGATAGCAAAAATTTCAGACGCCTCAGATGACGAGCAAATATCGTCGGATCCAAGATATGCCACAAGTGCTCCGAGCAGAAAATAAATGGTTTCCGCGAGAGAGACTAGGAGTGTAGATCCTTGCCAAGCCAATTCTTCGGCCTGTCTAAAGTTGGGTTTATTTTGAGCTAACCTCCCAAATAGATTTGCTCTTTTCGGCACTTTTTCATGAGCTTGGAGAAAAGGATGGCCGGATCTAAGACTTTGATTTCGGCTTGGTTGTCAGTGAGAATAACAATATTTCGCAACAATGTCCCAGAAGCCTCCCGGATTCTCAGTATAACCGTCTGGAAAACGCTGGCATAGTCAGGCAAGACTTTATTGAAGGTGATTGCGTTTTCTCTGTCACTGAAATCTCACTTGGAACGTCTCCCTTACAATTCCAGGGCTACGCATCAACATTTTTCGAGCAGGAATGATAACGAAATCTGATGGTTTCATTAAATCTTGTCCCAAATGAGGAACTCTTTTGTAAGCTTGGACTCTGCTCCTATACCTTGGTCAGTATTAAATCCACCTGTGTACTAGATTAAGGGATGCCTATTTTAAGAGTAATTTTGCTTCAGGCCAGATTACATTTCGGTTCGATTGAATCAGTAAGAGGAATCGCTAGTAAAGGATCTTTCCCGCGCTGTTACAAGACCGTCGATATATAACTAACGCATTTGTTATAGCGGTAGTGTTAAGATCACATGGCTTACAGACGAAGAGGAGCAAA
This sequence comes from Beris morrisii, assembly GCA_951812415.1. Taxonomy (NCBI): domain Eukaryota; kingdom Metazoa; phylum Arthropoda; class Insecta; order Diptera; family Stratiomyidae; genus Beris; species Beris morrisii. Next base: position 28,349,156 of record OX638311.1, read on the forward strand.
TAAACTTAGATCTCAAGTTAGAACACTTCAGTGCGACCCTAAAACATTTCATTGCGACTCTAAAACTTTTCCTTATAATTATATATGACAAATTATTCTTACCCATTGAGATTATCGATACATCGCTCTGACTTCGAATCGCAATTATGATGTTCATTTTCGCACTCATTTTCCGGCGGACAGTGAACATAATTCCATGTAAATTTCTCCGTTGGCTCCAATTCGGTGATATTTTTTCGGCTTGCATAGATAATATCGCACGTAGACGATGCTGGATATTCCGAAAAACTCTCCAACGACCCTTCCGTACAGACGCCATCGCCGTCTTGTCCATCACGGGAACACCATCCACAATGAGCATGTCGCAAACATGATGAACACTGCGTATATGCATGACAGGGTTCCGGACAATGCTCGATTTCGTCGGCGTTAAGAACTAAACCACACGCGCCTCCAGCACAGTACAGCGATTGATAGTTGGGCGTTAAACAAACATTTAAAGAGGTCGACCATCGACAATTTTTTCGATTTTCATAGTTCGTCTCGATCGTTTCGTCGAGAAGGCAATTGCTGCAATTGGCAAACGTATGGCACGGTTCCGGACAGCTTAAAAGTATAGTAACTTCGTTCGGATTTATGTTCTCCTTACTTAGGCATTGGATCACGCTATCCTTCAACGGAGTGGTTGTTGTTCGGGTCCAAAAACAATCCTCGTTAGCTACACACTGTTCGCACGATAGTTGATCACAAGAAGGCGTTGGGCATTCAGAAAGCACGCCGACACTTCCCTTATCGCTATCAGGACAGTCGGACTTAGCTGCTATACAAACAGCTTTAGTTTCGCACCATTGACATACAGGAGTATCTTCAACATGGGTCGGCCAGAACGACATACAGGCTGTGCACGACTCAAATAATGAACAGTTTCGCTGCGATATCCAAGCATCGTTGCATTGTCCACCATTATTGTAAATTGACGTTCCATTAAACGAGTCACAAACATCTGGTTTGCCGCTAGTGTAACATCGCGACGTAAACTCTTCAATGGGTTTAACAGCACAAAAACTGCATCCCATATAGTGTCTGCATGAATATTTACCAGTGCTCCAAAGTTGACAAATATCCTCCGGGAGGGACAATTGAATCACTTGACTTTGAGAACTGCCATCCCAGCCGCCGACCACATACACCAACTTACTATCCGGGTCGATCGTCATTGCTTCTGCATACGATGCAGACGGAAGGCTTCCAACTATGCTCACATCTTCAGTTAATCGAATCCATTGATTGCACTCGTAGACGTAGGCAAGAAGAATATCGGATGAGTTATACGGAACAGATCGTCCACCGTAGATGACCATGTAATTATCGGTTGCTATAGCCGAGTGAAAGAATCGATGTCTCGGTAATAAGTCTTTTGGATTGTTTAAATCAACGAACGTAGGTAATTCCGTCCAGATCATTTTTTGAACGTTCAGAGCATATAATTTGTTCTGTGGAGCTTCCCACATGCCACCGAAGACATAAACTACTTGCGATTCCGCATGATAAACTGTACTATGTCCGTACAAACTTACAATTTGTATACCTGGCGCGAAAATTTTCTCCCATTGGCTACTTTCCAAATCGAATTCCCACAAATGCAATTCATGTCGATTATTAATGTCAACGCCGCCGATAAGGAGCAACGTTTCACGATCATCTCGTCTTATTAACGTCAATGTGTGTCCAGCTAATGCAGGCGGCTGTTTATCCTTGTCCATTTCAACTTCATCCCACTGTTGATTTTGTATTTTGAATTCCCAAAAGTCGCCCAGAATAACGTTCGATTGTCCTTTCCCGGTACTTGTTATTCCTCCGTAAATATAAATCGCCTGTTTCGAAAACGATATATCGGCCGCATGAAAATATCGTCCGCGTGGCATCTTAGCTTCTGTCGTCGAGTCGACGGTTACTTGTACCCACGTACCGTTTTTCGTATCGAACTGTCTGATATCGTTCAATGCGCCATTCGATAAAGAATATCCGCCGAACATCCAAAGCGAACCTCTTTTATCGGCATGCAATGAATGACCGAATCGTGGTATAGTTTTTCGATAATGTTCGAAAAATGTGTCTAAGCGGGCAGTATTAAAAAGCTCCTTTACTTCGAGCTGATGGGGCTTAATGTTCACTGAGCAATCATTTCCGCCGTATCCATCCGAGCATATGCATCTTCCGTATCCCTTGTCACAAAAGCCATGTCGTTCTCGTGCCGTACAATTGTTCGGACAAATTTCAATCTCACAATGCGGTCCAATGAAGCCGCTACGACATATGCACTGATTAAGTTCGTTGCAAACATGCGGTGGTAGACAAGTTCCCGAACTGCAACTTCTAACGTGATAGAGAGCATTGAATCCATGACCTTCACCGCCTTGTTTGTAGTGAACCGTTATGTGTCCTGTTCGAGCTTCGATCGTTTGTGCCGACGATTCCGGACTACAAAGCACTGCCAGCAGTTGACTTTGTTGAGTATTACCCGTTAAGTCTGGTAGACTGTCGTAGATATAAACGGCATTTAAATCACAGATTACATTTATGTCACTTTTTTTAATATCGATTTGTATTAGCGAGTCTTGTAGAGTTGTACCGTTTTTCGAATGAGGTGTGATCAGCCATAAGCATTCGCGAACTTCGGGACCACCCCATGGATTTTTGTACGACTGATGCGACCCGATTCCTTGCTTCCCGATATTCGTTAACATGCCGCGAGATTCGCATTGAAAGTAGCACTGTCCACCTTCTCGAGGATCGCCATAGTACTCATGATTACATTTTTCACATTTCGATCCGCCTGTATTATCCTTACAGAAACATTCGCCCGTCTGTAGATCACATATGCCCAAATCATGATTACCATGTCCATTACATTCGCACGGTTGACATCCTTCACCAGAAGTAGCGTTTCCATAGCTTCCAGGCCGACATCTGTTACACGTTTCACCTTCAGTCCAATTTTGACATTCATCACATTTACCAACATGTTCTTCGCACGTTGAATGATTATTACAACCGCAATTGATTGAACAATCGGCGCCGGTCCAACCCAAGTGACATTTGCAGACATATTCAGGCGAACCAGAACAATTGCCGTGCACACAAGTTTCATTGCATGTTTTTATACACGAGACGAATCCATCGCCAATATATCCTCTTCGACAATGGCAATTGTACGATCCATGAGTGTTCGTACATTTCGCTTCCTTGTGGCAATTGTGTAATCCCAGACCGCACTCATCTACGTCTGGGCATTGTGCATACGCCCATTCCGCTTCATCCGACGTAGTATTTAAGGCTGCTCCACAATCATGAACCGATCGACTAAAATCTCCTTGCATACAAATTCCATCGATCGGATTGTCCCGATCAAAGCACCAGCCACAACTTAACGTTCTTAAGCACGACGTACAATTTCTATGCTGCGAACACGATTTACACTGCTGTATTTTTGGAAGATGTCCGACTGCGTTCTCACTATCTGTGTGTGATGTTGAAAGCGGAACTGACTGATCGAGCCACTCTCGGCATATTCCGAACTGGTATTCACTGGTATAGACTGCAAAATTAAAACACTGTGATTTCGCTTCACACCACACACATCGTCCTTTCTCGTCCAAACAATCTGAGCAGGATTTTCGGTCCATACATGGCGTCGGGCACTTATCGGTAGTTCGTACGGCATTCGAAGAACGTCCACTTCTCGCACAGCGAGCATCTTCAGCCCACCATTCACACATTCCTGTATTTATGCAATGCTCACATGTTATATAGTTTGAACAATTTCCACACTGTGCCGGTTGAATGGTAATAAATTTCCATTCGATATCATCGGAACACTCGATAGTTTCGTTTACAGTTCGTGGCAAACATTTGCTGTTCAAATCGCACCATCCACACAGTGAATCACTCAAACATTGCAAACAATTCGTATAATGCGAACATGCTCCATTCGAATAAGGTTCTAAATATTCAAAAGTAAAAGCCTTCCAATTGCCGTGATTTAAATGTTGCAGTTCCATTTTACTCTGCTCGTGGAGACTATTGAAGCTGCCGGTTCCAACTTTTCGCTTGGCTTGAAAATCAACCAAAAACTTTTCAGTAAGGCTAGGCCATGCCACTGAATAGCAAGTCGATTGTTGAGTCGATCTATTCGAAACAACTTCGGCCGCCTCTAAAGACAATCCTAATCCGGTTCTGAAAATCGAATCAGAAAAACTGGAGCAAATTCGAAGTTCTTCGTCGGGTGATTTAAGATTTTTCGGGGGCCTTACGAATCCCAATAATCGTGCTATCATTTCACCGTTGAATGCATGTTCAGTATGCGTAGTTGGCAATGGCGAGATGAAATCAACCACCGTTGCATTGACTAATGAAACTACGTCCGGCATTGTCCAATTAATTGGATGATGATATTTGATATAAGTTAGGCCCGGTCTGCGATCCAACTCTGTGCACTGCGATGGACTGCGAATTTCAGTTCCTTTTTCTCCCCACCAGCCGGGAACCTGAGATGGTGTGTCTTCGCCACAAACTCCATAATTATCGTCCTTGTGGTGACATCGAGCGTTTTGTACACACCACGAGCACTGGTTCAATCCCAACTTGCTAGAAATCGAATGTATTTTTGAGTGTGTTGACCACGGCGTGCCATGCACTAAACATGAATGGCAATCGCCTAAAGAAGGACATATTCCGGGACATCTTGTCGTTTGTAAATTTGTGGTACAGTTTGCTCCAATAGTACGTCCGTAGCAACTACTGTCAGCAGAACACCAGCCACACTCTGGATCCGATAAACAAGCCAATACCGTTGTATGATACCTACAGCTCTGTTCTGGATTGTACAGATCTGGATTTGAGACTCGAAACATTCGCGGAAGTTCATAAGCAAACAAGTCAGCATTGACATTGCCGTGATATCCTCCCGAAATCACTAAAGTGTTATTCATTCGTATGGCAGCAGCATGAGCAAACACTCCTTGTCGCTTTGGATACTGATAACCACCAGCTGGTCCAAGCACATCCTGATTGATCCAAGTATGACAGCCAAGATGATATAAATACATTTGATTATCATAGCAAATCTCTTCCTTATTATGACGATGAGTATAGCCACCAAAGACAATCAAATAATTTCCGGCTATTGAAGCCGAGTGAAATGCTCTCTCGCGCGGAATATACGCGTCACGAAGTGGTGTCCGAGGATATAAAATTTCGGTCCAGTGTTTTGTGTCCAGTTGAAATGCAAATATTCGATCGGATAGTTTTGAAAATCGTGCACCACTTGTCATTATGCCACCGTAGACTATTAAAGAGTTTGTATATCGGTAATATGATGTTGAATGGGCAACTAAACGAACATCTAGTGATTTGCCGCCTCGTGGATGAATCTCCTCCCATTGTTCTTTGTTGGCCTCTTTTAGTAATTTGATTCGAAATATTCTGAAATAAAATAAAATAAATCAATTAAAATTCGAACATCCAAACATCAACAATTAAATATTGGTAGCATGAGACGATAAATGTTCAATGCGAAGACATTAGTAAGGTACTGTAGTCTAAATCTAGCCATGTCAAGTACTCCAGTGACCTTAATCTTTCAATCTAGGAGCACCTTTTACAGCTAGTTGTATTTCTAGGCTTTTTACAAGTCGGAACTAAGAGTCCTTATACAAATCAGTTACAGCTCTTGAATTAATAATATTGTTTTGGAGGATAAAAACTGTTGTGCGAACATGAGATTCATAATCTCGGTATCGCACAATCGAGCCCCACGTTTGGCGCCTGTCATCAATATTACAGTCTCTAATGAAATTAAGTCAACATTGTGATTATGTAAAAAAAATGTTGTGAAAATATTAAAAGTGCCACACTTAAGTTACGGAGTCGAGTTCTCGGTTGAGATTCCTTCTCCGCACTCTCTTCTACTACGGGCCATGACGCAAACAACACCAGAATGTAATGACATTGGTAGGTGGGCTGAGTAGGGCGCTTAGCTCGCGCAAATCTGCCCCTTCTCGGTTTCTGATGACTGTCTAGAAAAAATATTTTAAATTTTCAATTCACAGGTAAGTCGGCGTGAAATTTTTGTTGTTCGGGTCTACGTTTAAAAGTGTGATTCATCGCCACAATCACAGGTAGTACGAACGTCAGTAAACATATTGCTCCGGCTCGAGTTCTAGCTAGACATACGAACAAATGATCCATTGAGTCCAACCACTTTTCGTTTTCTTCGGTTATTTTGTTATTTTTGTGAGTCAACGTAACCATTATCTATCTCCATTATCAACAGCTTTGAAGATAATCGAATAAAATTTGTGTGCTGTTCTGTGCATTTTACTGTCGTTACAAACACAATAAACTCACTGAGGTCGGGATTTAGACCACCCTGAATTAACCATAATTTACAATCTACTGGCGAGCACGTACGATAGGGAATGAGACGAATATTGTGGACATAACATGTCATTTTCAACAAACAACTTTTCAGTACTGGTCCGTCAGATAAGAACTGGTATGCATAGATAGAACGGGTCCTTCATACCCAAAGAAAAAACATAAATTGCTATAGACTAAAATCATTAAGGAACACAACGCACCGTCAGCTGAGTGAGCCATGAAAAGTCACTGAAACGAAACCAAATAATTCTACGGTAATGGAGCAGCCCTGACGATATGAAAGAGTTACTTCGATACAATTTTTTTTTGCACTGAACACTAAAACTATTTTCTTGATTTCTTTTCTTAAAAATCTTAGGCACAATTTTTTAAGCACAGCCAGAATGAACATCGGAATGTGGCAAAAATCGCAAAGCGCCATTCACAGGGACTTGACACCGGGCAACAGGCACACAAAGCTTTTTATGCCAAAGCATTCGGAAAAAAGAACATCTGATTATCTAATTTTAAGCAGATATCAGACCCGAACCCTAGTGGGAGCTCTGACTGGACATTGTCACATTCACATGAGGAAGCATCTCAATAGGATTGGTCTATCTGAGACTAAAATTTGAAAAATATGCAATGACGAAGACGAAACACCAGAGCATATCCTCTGTGAATGTGAGGGTTTAGCTCACAAAAGACTTCGCCACTTCGGTCAGGGTTTCATGGACTCATTGGAATTCCTGACCATTCCTCTTCGCAAAATACTAAGCTTCATTGAAAGCGCAGGGATTGAAGAGGTATCATAGTCAAACTGGGGGACGTCACAATAGGCCGAACTGTGGCTGCAGTGACAGAGGTTAACCATACCAACCTCTATTTCCAATCTAATCTAATCTAGGTACAATTTATTTAAACAATGTAAGTTGAAACATATTTTATAGTGGTACAGCTCAAGTCGAAGTTTGTTCTCCGACAATTTCCGTTTAATCATTTTCTCTGCATCGTTCCTTAAACTGATCTGGTATTTCTATCGAAGCTCCGAAATACTGTGGATACCTTCCCAATATATCGCTAAAGTTGTGATATGTTAGATATAACTCTAAAGCCACTTTAAGAGCAGAAGTTTCAAGCAATTTAATATATCGTTATTCCCACCCTTGCTTAACAATAGCCTTTTAAACTACATGTCAATAAATTACTTCAATCATTAATAGCTTACATTTCCGCTCAAAAAAACACAAAGCTAAATATTTATTGAGTTTCGTTATTTGCACAAGTGGATATACAATCCACTTCTTATATTATACGTATACAGTTAGTGAACAATGATTCGAATACAAATAAGCTAATTATTAAATTTAAATGGCCGGTCATGTATGACTTGACCATGCAAAAGGTTGAAAACGGTTTTGTATAGATACACTACATACAGGTAGCTAGGTACATTGAAAAGCGAAATACAAAAATTAGGTGTACTTTCGTGTTATACGAAGATAAGAGCTTTAGTTAAATTTACATCATCAATGTTTTATTCAAAAGAGGAGTATTAAAATATTTAAAAACAAAATATTATAAAGTCTCAACAATAAGAAGATTAATATGTAAAATTGTTTTTGTGACGGTAACAACAAATCTGTTAAAGCTAAAGAGCGCGCTACACGTGACATTACGGATATGGTGATCAAGATGTAAACTTTTAGAGATCATAAACATTATTTTTGAACTGCGCGCCAAAAAATGTAGGAAGGTTGTATTCCTCATTGCGAATCAAAGTGAATAAGCCTTTGCGCTAGAGGTTCGCGTCTGAGGGAGCCAATACCATCTGCCGACAAGGCATTGTTTAAAAATTAGACCTACTACAATATTGCCAAATATTAAGAGAACTGCGGTAGCAAGAGCCGAACATGTGGCTCACGTACGTGTTTCTCATACTAAAGGCGAATCAGGTAGCGCGAGACGTGTTCTACTGCTAGAGCAAAACAGAATTCTTCCACGCACTATCGGTCTCATAATTCCTGTTTGAACGTTAGGATCTAAGTAAATAAAAATAAATGCGCTTTAGCGCCTTTTCTGCCCACTCTTCCTCAGCCACGACAAATGCGTCAAATGTTTGGGATATTTATTTGCAGTCCTTATTCTTTATTTTATAATTACTGTTTATTATTTAAGAGCCTCCATTAAATACCCCTTTGTTACTAATGTTCAATCAATGTAGTAGCTCTTATGGTATGACGAATAATCGACTTTCATGCAATCTCCCCGAAAATCAACATGAAGTATAAAACTGGGCTACCTCATAACCTTGATAGATATAACAAAAATTAATTACCTTGATGAGAATTCTCCATTCGTCAAGCTGCCACCAAAAACATACAAATAATCGCCACACAAAGTTAGTGTATGTCTTGCCAAGGCAGGAGGAATAAAAGTTGAATTTGTTCCTCGGAGTATCCACTGACCTCCATTCTTTGTGATATTATACAACCAGAGCTCATTAGACAATTCACCGTTCGGTAATTTTCCGCCATGTATAACAAATCCTCCTACAATAAAAACAAAAATAATTGTTCTCTCCACTATCAGACGAACAGCAATCAGTTTACCTGGAACCTTTTCAGCTGCATGTCCATATCGTGCTTCTGGTCTCGAATCGGTTACATTTTCGAGAATATCATCGAGAATTTCGGCTATTTCATCTTCAGTTGTATTAGCAGTGGATCGTTGCTCTCGAGGCTGTAAATTTGCTTCGGCAAGTGTATGAAGTAAATTTCGAAATATCGAAACTTCTCGTTTTAAACCCCAACGACCGGCTTCCTCTTCGTCTTCGTTTGAAAGAACTGCTTTCAGTAGAATGTTGTCAATTTTTTGCGGTTGATATCGATTGCGATTTTGCAATGAAATACCCCATTCATCTTCCCATTGACTCTTTTTGAAGCGATAGATCTAATGAAAAGAAAAACAAACGATATTTTTTACGAACACAATTTCGGAATAGATTATGGTCTTGCCTGTAATGAAGTTAATACGTTATTCAAATCATATCCTCCGAAAACATATAGTGAATCCTGCTCTTCGATATAAACAGCAGTATGGGCTGCTCTAGCGGTCATACCTTCTGCATCCGTAGCAAGCCATCTCCAATTGCCACCTTCAGGATCAATATATAAATCACATAGTCGTCCGGAATAATACTGTAAAAAATTTTTAATTGTTTTAATTCATTCTTGCAACATTCTTAAACTTATTTACTTTATTGCATTTGCACATTCCCTTAATACATTTGCCTCGGCCGAAACGTTCTCCACAATTTTCCGGACAGGCTACATCTTCGCAATCTGGTCCCACCCACTCACCATGGCATACGCATTTATGTCCCACACATTTTCCATGATTGTGACAATTGTTAAGGCAATTAGAAGCGTAGTAAGATGCTCGAAAACCTTCTAATACATAATTTGTGTCACTGTAGAGTAAAATCAGCATCTAAAAAAAAAGAAACAAGATCGAAATTAACGTTTGCTAAAATGATGCGACCAGACGATTAATTATAATTCAAAGTAATTACGGTCTGTTGTTGAACCATGTGTCAAAGTCTTCCGACTTGGTCATAATCAATTTATAACAATCATGGGAAATTAAATATAATAAATTCAATGTGTAATTTCCTATAATTGAAGGCATACAGTTAGTTCCAAACTGTTGTCTATGACAGCATACGATCAATACGTTATGCAAAATATTGTTTAGATATGAAACGCCCCTCATTTTTACTATATTATTTCCTTGTTAAAATATGAAAAAAATTATAGAAAAAGCAATTGAAGTAAATGCAGCAGAACGAATAATCTTAGAAGTTCTAATATTTCAATTTACTCGCTAACTATGCCATTAAGACCTTATCATATACAGTATACGCTTTACAGTTTAAAATGCAATTTGTTGTGTCAATTTAGTTAAGTATTTAGTGTTTTTTTTATGACGACGTTGAAACTGTAAGGTGTAAGCTAATAAAATATACGGCTTAGTTGGAAAAACGATTATTTGATTTATTGGACTTCTTTTTTCGAGGCCTCTTATTGTCCACTTACTGAATTAAAATGGACTTTTTCTAGAATCAAATGAAACTATGGGGTCACCATTTAATGAGTTAATAAATAGACTCAATCCAGGTCGATGTGTGAAGGATAAAAAAGTTTTGACGTTTATATGGGAATGCAGCCTTAGAAATTGCTGGTATATTTTACTTTTAAAACATTGAAGATTGATCGGGTCGGGAAATACAGAAGATGATTATGCGCAGTTGGATTTGATTTGATATTAATTATCGTTATTTCGGTCAACTAATCGCTTGTAGTCGCTCTGAGCTACGTTTGAAGATGGCGAAGGGTGGAAAGCCTAGCTAAACTTAAAAGGAACGTCTGGATGCAAGGTTGAGACATATAAATAGTTCTAACATGGCAGATGAGACGAAAGGAGCCAAGAATATCCAGGACTAGCTTTCCGTACAAGAAGTAGTAGTAGTAGTCTCGCGTTCCAGCAAAGCGTTAGCTAAAAATTAAATCAAATCATCCCGACAGCTTGACAGCTCTGCTCGAGGAGACTTAACTATGAATCGTATTCGCTGATCGGCTGTCCAATTTCGAAACCAAGTACTTAAGTGATTTTTAGAAAGTTTTAAAGAGGATACTGTAACCCTATGTTTAATCAGTTCTCAAAAATAAACATTTATAATCCGATATATAGGGGATCGCCCAGATAACCTGAGACAATTGCCAACATATATACCAAGATTTATTGATGAGGGCCGCCTAATAAGAGGTTTTTGGGCACCACTTTAAAAATTTTAAAAAGCAGTTACTAGGTTTTGAAATGGGTCAGCTGTGATGTCAAAAACAAAAACAATTTTTGAAAATGGTCACATTGAGTTCCTGCAGGATCTTGAAAACAAAGTCTAAGTAACAAATGGGCTGAAAAGTTCGTTATAGTACGGTTTCTCTTTAGTCTCAAAATAGGCCTCAGACTCAGCGATTACTTCTTCATTAGTCCTGAATTTCTTTCCAGCGAGCATTCTTTTGAGGTCTGCAAACAGGAAAAAGTCGCTGGGGGCCAGATCTAGAGAATACGGTGGATGGGGAAGCAATTCGTACCCCAATTCGTGAAATTTTGCCATCGTTTGCATTGACTTGTGGCAAGATGCATTGTCTTGCTGAAACAGCACTTTTTTCTTCTTCAAATGGGGCCGTTTTTTCGTGATTTCATCCTTCAAACGCTCCAACAACACTATCTAATAATCGCTGTTGATGGTCTGGCCCTTTGCAAGGTAATCAATGAATATTATACCTCGCGCATCCCAGAATACTGATGCCATAACCTTGCCAGCCGACTGTTGTGTCTTTCCACGTTTTGGATTCGGTTCATCGCGTGCAGACCACTCGGCTGACTGTCGATTGGACTCTGGAGTGTAGTGATGAAGCCAGGTTTCATCCATTGTCACATATCGACAAAAATTCGTTCTTATTACGGTTAAATATCGCTAAACATTGCTCCGAGTCAACGACACGTTGAAACTTTTGCTCGATTGTGAGCTCGCGCGGCACCCACTTTGCACACAGCTTCTGCATGTCCAAATATTCAGCCACGATATGTCCAACACGCTCTTTTGATATCTTCAGAGTCTTAGCTATCTCGATCAACTTCACTTTACGGTCATTCATAATTATTTTCTGCACTTTTTTATGTTTTCGTCCGTTACAGCCTCTTTCGGGCGTCCACTGCGTGTACCGTCTTCGGTGCTCATTTCGCCCCGTTTAAATTTAGCAAACCACTTCTCAACGGTTGATTTTCCTGGTGCAGAGTCCGAATAATGTTTATCAAGCCAAGCTTTGGTTTCCACAGTATTTTTTTTCATAATAAAGCAATGCTTCATTAACACACGAAATTCTTTTTTATCCATTTTTTTTACAACACCAAAAGTTGATTCACTCACAATGCTATATCTCACGAACCAATTGTCCGACAAATGTCAAATTTATACACGTGTCGTTTTAAGGTTAGTTCTAACTAAAAATCATATGAATTTAATTCTAGTCACGCTATCTATGTGTCGGCCTACGAACTTTTTAGCCCATTTGTTAGTATCGTCTGTAAATAGTCTTTTCTTCACCAATCGATTCGCATTTGAATGCTTGGAATGTTTTCCCATTAGATACTATTTCATCGTGTCGCTGTTTATTGAGACAAGAATCAGTCGGTCTGATTCTTTCGAGATTGAAAAGAACGGAGAGGCTGATGCCTTTAGGAATTCTCTCGGTTACAAGTTGATAGACCAAACCAAAGTTTTAAAATTCTTTTTCAAGGGACCGTTTCGTCCAGAAAGTTGTTAATCTAAATTTTTTAATAAACTACCTTGAATTTACAGTGGTCAACTATTACCAGCTACAGAACTAGATGATAGCACCATCAATGTCTTCAAGCCCCATTACACAAATGCCAATTGACAACCGGATATCGAGGCTTACAGAGGTACAACTATAATTTTCGGACAATTGACGATAACTGAGGCTATTTATTTACTTATATCACACGTAACTAAGTATAGCATAGGTATGCAGTGTAACCCGATTATAAACTGCACGTTTATCAAGTATAATAGATTATAATACTTTATTTTAAGTCTCAAACTTATGTTTTGGTTCGATTGATAATGTACTATCGTCAATAACGTTTCAGATGTTGTAGCTCCGAGTGATACGTTATAACCGGGTTACATTGATTAGATTTGTGATATCGAATTTATTATTAATTCCTTGCACATCTGATTTTAGAAAATAAATATTCTTGTGCATCTGAGTCGATAAGAAAGAACTTTTTTCGATGGTATAAAAAACATTTCAAAACAAATTTCATTTGGCAATGTATACAGAAGGACAGTTTTTTTTATCTAATCTAATTATTTTCGCTGTTTTATTTTTTTGTACTTGTACAAGCAATAAATGAGTAAATTGACATCAGTTCTAGTTGGGTGATTGCACGCACATATCAAGTATTCCCAGACTGTGTTAGGATTAATATAAGAAATATTACAAGGCCTTTAAATAATTGTGAACAATATTGTTATGTTGAGTTGCGAACATATGACATATAAAAATGTTTGTAATGTGATTTAACATAAAGTTTAATAAGTTCTATAGAGAATACAAAAAAAGGATCGTAAAGTTTTGAACTGAACTGAACAATTTACAATTGAGACTATCAAGGGTAGAAGGGAAGGTTTGACAGATTTTGAAAGTCAAGTTACCAATTTTCTTTTTGATAATCTTTCTTCCTTAAACAACAGTATAACTGTTTGGTCTTGGAGCCATGCATGTACCAGATGAGTGCTTTTTTCTCAAATTCTAGCCTGTAGGTTTCCTGGTCCAAATTTCGGTCTTACTGATTACCACATTTTCTTTCTGATAATCTTTCTTCCTCAAACTTCTGTATAACTTTTATTTATTATAATTTTTTTTTTCAATTCTGAATAAACCCCTTTTACTCGTTTATCGGAACTTACAACATACACTACTTCACAATTGAAAGTATCAGGCAGGAAATGAATAATTTCAAGATAAACAAATTGAGCTTCATGCAAAAGAAAAGTAGAGCAAACCCATGCATTACTGCAGTTTTCCTTCAAATCTTTACGCATTTTTATTTGAGTTTTTTTTAGACTCGGATCTATCCAAATGAACGCTGAAATTTGCGGTCATGGATTGAAAAGTGGTTCACTTAAAAAGGTTTATTTGTATGGAAAACTAAACAGATGATCGATGGGTTGGTTCAATTCAATGTTCTGCTGTGGCACTGCAGAATGCAAGGGGAGCCCTGATCTCTTCGTTGATGTTCCTGCAATCACTTTCGGGACATTGTCGTCACTCTATCTGATCAAAGTCTATTCACAACTCAACATTGTGTTGTTTTTTTCTCCGGGGATCATGAGAATGAATATGAATAGTTGGGATATTGTTGAAATGTTACAGTACTTAGTATTAGGTTGGTGCGGATGAAATGTCGTTTTTGGTAGTGCAATTTCAAACTGTAAATTTTATAAAACTTAATTTTATTAATCAAAATAGGCACCAGCACACGCAATACACTTCAAGTGCATTTATGCCAGTTTCGTAGAAGTCCGACTTTCTAGAGCGAAGAAAGTCCTCGAAGTCACTTTTGATGGCTGCTTCATTATCGAATTGTTTCATCGAATTGGGCACAATACTTCTCTGCATTAATGTTTTCACCACGCTTCAAAAATAAATAGTGAATAAATCCAGCTGCATACCACCAAACATTCACGATTATCTTCTTCGGATGAAGGCCTGCTTTCGGCATGTGTTTTGGAGTCTCATCAGCATCCAACCATTGTGCCGATCGGCGACGATTGTCGTACAGTATCCACTTTTCATCACATGTCACTATTCTGTTCAAAAACGGATCGTTTCTCTTCCGGGAGAGCAGGGAACTGCAAATTTCCAGTCGACGCGTCATGTTTTGTTCAGTAAGCTCATGCGGAACCCACTTAACAAGCTTTTTGATTTTTCAAAGCTGTTGCAAGTGTCGGCAAACTGTCGAATGGTGTTTGCCCAATTTCTTGCAATGTCCCTTACAGTTTGGCGTGATTCAGATTCCACTAATAAATTCAGTCCTTGTCAATCGAAGGTCCTGGGTTACCACGTGGCTCACTTTAAAGGATCATATTTTTCGAACCATCGCTGTGTGGTTCGTTTGTTTACCGTATCAGTTTCAAATGTCCTGTTGATGTTTTTGGTTGCTTCCGTTGCGCTGTGGCCAACTTGAAATTCTTACCAGTTTTTGACTCGAATCCATTCTTTTTTCTTTTTTTTTCTGTCCGATTTCAATGAAGTCCAAAACTGAAATGACTCCATAAGTAAATGTAGGGGTATTTATACTTCAATACCCAATACAACTTGCGCCACCTGGCGGCATTTTGAGACATGAAAATCGTAACTGACTTCACTTCATAGAAAAAACCGACATTTCATCTGCAGCAACCTAATATACCATATGAACCCACAACCTCTGGGATAATCGCAATTTGCCTAGGTTCTATAATTTTCAGTCACAGATTTCTTTCTCTTACTTTCGCACAATAAATTGTCTACCGTTTTTCATTACAACGTAGCACATTCACTCGAAAATTGATTTGTTGTTCATGTAGAGAAAAAACCCAAGGAAATTAGCATCCCCAATTCGTAAACCGGTAATATTTTATTCGTAAAATATTTATATGATTGTTAATCAATTAAAATGCTAATAGCGTATGATCAAATAAAATGTTATTCTCGTTCTGGTTCTACTCGTATATTTTATCCTAAAGAAAGCATATAGCAAAAATGTACAATCATCGTTTTCTTCGTCGAATAAGTCCTAAGTTAGACCATAGGTAACACATTTATTGAATTGAAATGCGCGAGATTAGATCGTAGTTTATGAGAAATTACGTTAAATTACATACTTTTACTTAAGCTTGTATTACACTATATGCCATGATGACAAATAAAAATAGGCCATATGTACGATCAATAAAATAAATTGCCAAACAAAAATTTGACGATTGCACTATCTGACTGAATTTTTCATCAAAAATGATGCGTCCATACCTAACTTTTGAAATTGCATCAATATTCATCATCGGCTAACAAATAAACCAGCTGATCTGAGGCATCTATTTTGTTTTCTGCGCAGCATCTTTAAAATATGTCCCAAAATTGGATAAGCGTAACATAGAGTCGAACGAACTATACTTTTGCAATTTCGTTGCAACGTTTTCTTTTCCCATGGCATACTGGATACGAGTACCGAAATACAGTTCCTTATCCAGTTTAACGCTAAGAAAGATACTTCACAACGGGTTTCCATGGAATTACGTCTCCAAAAATGGAAACTTCACCGCTCGGGGGTTTAGTCCTTTTCGTGAAGAGAATGGCTTCACTCTTCGTTGCGTTTACGGTAATTCGCCAGCGTTCAAACCATTCTTCCA
The DNA here is from genome assembly GCA_951812415.1 of Beris morrisii. Taxonomy (NCBI): domain Eukaryota; kingdom Metazoa; phylum Arthropoda; class Insecta; order Diptera; family Stratiomyidae; genus Beris; species Beris morrisii. The sequence continues at coordinate 28,365,621 of OX638311.1, forward strand.
TGTCGTCAGTTACTTGCTAGGACTCAAGGATCGGCATAAGAAGGCCTGAAGTCCGATGATCCTCGCCTTTTATGCTCTTACGTCGCTCTTTTTGGTTTCCCATGAATGGTGGTGGACGGCCTGACGATTTTTTGTGCGTGGAGTACACAAATGGCACACATATTTAGATTTTAGAGAAAGGAATAAGGAACCGTATACAGATGTACTCAAAATTGGCTTTGTTCAAGTGCATACATTTCTTAAAATCCAAATGTCGTATCTGATGTAAAGTACAGTCAAATTACATGCATGAATTTGAAATACAGAGTCAGTAACAGTTAACAATAAATATCCTGATTTTTTTTTTATAAAATGTAAGGTTTTTTTTTGTGCATTTCTGGAAATACAGGCCAATCGTACATTATAAGCATTGTGCAACCTGTTTTTCTGCTTTATCTCTCTGAGTCTCCCCAAATGTGTTGAATTAAATTAAATAGAATAAAAAAAAATGCTAGTTCAGTCAACCGTGCAACATTAGATAGAAATTTTTATTTTTGTGAAAACAAAACAAAAATTCGGTGATGGGGGAAAACTAGATAAATTTCGCGCTCGGTCACGTATCAAAGCCCATTTCAAAATGATGCAGTTAGAAACAAAATTTTGGTAATATATTCGTTCTGTTAAGAGATTTTTTTTTTAAATTTAAAGGTTGAAAATGTGAATATGTGTACAGTGTGGACGGAAAGTAAGGTAAGGTAAGTGTACCTATATTGGGCCATGTACCTAAGTTGGGACACTCAACTTAAGGATGAAAAAACAAGCATAATTATCTGCCAATCTTTCAAAGAAATCTTGTCATATCACCACTAAACCTTTCAACAGTTCACCCGAACGCCTCTCATTGTTAATTATTTTGTTTCCTTTGAACTTTGTGGTTTAGAAGTGATAAGTGGAATATTTTGTCTAAATTGAACTGCTGTCTAACTGCATTTGTTAAGGGTACTTATGAGTTTTTTTTAATAAATATTATTTAGGCTAGTGTTCTTTTAATATTTTTAACGACTACTACTATTAGTATATTGTTCACAAAAGGGCAGAAATCTCTCATAGTTGTAACTTAACGTAATTTCATCTGAGTACGAGGGTGGCCCAACTTAGGGACACAAATTTGCCAAGAGGGCCTAAGTTGGGCCGGGTGGCCAATCTTAGGGCCATGGGCCCTGAGTCCGGCTGATGCTTCCAATGGAAAGCCAAGATCAATCCAAACCTATCGATATACTTAACCGCTATTGTTCGATAACCCGGCCTTATATTGGGCCGAGTAGGAAAATTTGTGTCCCTAAGTTGGGTCCGTACTCATATGAAATAAGCCCAGCCCCAACATATATTCAATGATGTAAGTCTCATCTTCCCTCAGCAAATAGAATGCATTGTTCCAACTCCAGAAATTATACAACAAAATAGACAACTTGTATATACCTTTTCAAAAAAAAAAAAATGTCAAAGAAAAATCAAATAATGTGACTTTACAAACAATTTGTACGTACTAATCTATATACATTCATTAAAGAGGATTTATGTATGTATGTATGTATGTTCCCTATAAACTCCTAAGCCGCTCAACCGATTTTGATCAAATTTTCAGGTAACATGTAGAATAGTCCCGGGATGGTTCCTGTGAAGTTTGGTACCGATCGAATCAAAAACAATTGCTTTTTCCACATTTTTCCAATTTTTTCGCGATTTTAGCTCTAATTGTTTTTTTGTTTATTCCGTATTCCTTCCTAAACCATTCATCCGATTGCGATGAAACTTTGTTGATATGTTGAGCGCACGCCCGCGTTTCTGCGTTAACAAAATCATTTTACAATTGGTGGTACGCGAGTTATTTCAACATTTGAGTGTATTTCATATAGTTTAGCGGCAGTTCGTTCGCTTTCGGTGTATTAGTTATGCGTTCCTATTACTAAATGGTAAAGTTGGACGATGGATGTTGGATAGGGTATAGTGGGTAGTGGATGGAGGATGGTGGATGGGTGATGGTGGATGGTGGATGATGGAGGATGGTGGATAGAGGATGGGGAATAGAGGATGGAGTAACGGGAGCAACGGAAGTAACGGGAGAAATGGAAGCAACGGGAGCAATGGGAGCAACGGGATCAACGAGAGCAACGGGAGAAATGGAAGCAACGGGAGTAACGGGAGCAACGGAAGCAACGGGAGAAATGAAAGCAACGGGATCAGCGGGAGCAACGGAAGCAACGATAGTATAACACCAAACAAATGTGAGCGTAGCCGCGGTACGCAGCTAGTCTACTAAATACTTTATTTGAATTTTATGTATCTTCTTTGTTTTTTTTTTAAATGAAGTATTAAAAGTATAAAAATAATTTTTGAAATAAACTACTTCTACCTATATATTATACACTTAAGCTGCAGACGCTGCTCGGATAGCGGCTGTACCCGCTGCGATTTTCACTGACTCGAAGTCTTCGGTTAGCGCTATTACTAATCGAAAGTCGAATGAACCTTTGATTCTACACATACAGGATCTAATTTCGGCTAACCCGGCTGGAACTCTGCTCCTTTGGGTGCCAGGCCACGTGGGTATTGACGGGAACGAGAAAGCTGATACCTTGGCAAGTATGGTGGTTTCCCCACATGAAGAAGAAATTATCCCATCATTTATCAGTTTTGCTCGGCGTAATGCCAGGAAGAACATTGGTCAGCAGATGTTTAATGACTGGACATCAAATACAACATTTTTAGCCAAGCACTGGCGCAATTCTTTCCCACCTACGTACAGTTCGGAATTAAGTAGAAAATAAGCTGTTATTCTTGCAAGAGTTAGAATTGGTCACACGAGATTGACTCATGGTTATCACATGTCAAGAACGCCGCAACCGGCATGAATTTCTTGTCAAAAGCCGCTTACAATGGAGCATATCTTGGTCGATTGCAGTATTACCAAGACTTTTTTCAATTACTCCATTCCTCCTCTAAATTCCCTCCTTTCCACCTCAGATCCTTCACTTCTTTTCCAACTTCTACAACACCTACATTTATTTAATAAAATCTAAATTTCTTTCTGTTGAATAAATGCTAATCTATATTAGGATTAATTTTTCTTTGTATAATTCTTTAAAATGTAAATATTATCTTTTTTAGCTAGATTTAAGATCCTTTCGATCACAATAACCTATATTTGTTTATAATTTTTACTTATATTTACTTGTATTATATACTTATTCTAAGTGCCAGGTGCCTAACCGGTGTGGCCGTATTTTTGTTTTGGTGTTATTTATAAGGCCTTTTCATTATATAAATAAATAAATAATAATATTATACACTTTAAACACAATTAAATATTAAAGAAAACTAAAATTATGTTTAAAAAATGTACCAATATACTTATTTGTTTTTTTTTTCTTTAATTAAGTATATTATAAGTAATTTTTAAACTTGTCAACCCTTTCAATGTAATCCTCCATGACAATTGGATGTGGGAATGTTAATAATTTGCATATTACCTGCTTAGTTGCTACCTGATGAGCGGCCCAATATAGGGGGTCCCAATTAAGGCACACCATGCTAAAAGGTGGCCCAATATAGGTACACTGACTAAGTAAAATAAATAGTTTATTTTAATGATAAGAACACTTTTTAGATCAAATATAATCAGTGATTATTTTCAAGCAAGGTTAGGGTCTGTGTTAAAAAAAAATCGTGTGGGTGTGTGTTTTACTACTTTAATATAAAAGTGTGAAATTTAAATACCCTGAAAGCTGTTTAATCGGACCAACTCGGGACCGGGAAAAATTCGTTCGATTAGCAGGTGTTTCAGATATCTCGATATTTTGGAAATAGGCCTAGAATTTAGCATTTGCGACCAGATTTGATCTTTTCTGAAGCATTCAGTAATGAGGAAATGTGATCTGTACACTTGTTCATTTGAAAAAAAACATCCACAATTCCAACCTGTTGTTATGAGTAATTTTTCTTCTTTGGAACTTGATACCCTTTTGCGATTGTATTTCTCAAATTCCTATAACACCTACTTTATAAGAAAAAAATATACCCTCTATGTCCTCCCCATTGTACTTTGTTCAGTAAATAACTGAAAAAATATCTTATTTGCCACCTCAACCTGCTCGCCAAACTTCTTCTATTTGCGTTTTAACGCATTGATTGTATCAATCAACAATGCAAAATCGTGAAACTGTTATTAACGCAAACAAATTGAGACAGCGAACATTTTTTTTTCCAATAATCTACCAAACTTTAGAAATTGCTCGCTGTTCATTGAAGCGACTTAAGAAGTTTTGACTATACAAGGCCAAGAGGTGCGACATTCGTCGATTGTTGTACTCTCCGAAACCGAACTCGTTATATTCTGAGCTTTTAGCCCAAGCTACACAAACTGGAGTCTGGCTTATGTACAGATAAGTGGCCTATTCGACTGCGATGCGAACTATAGAGATAAACGCTTAGCTCGAAGTCTCGCAATTTCATTATTTGCACCTCCCGCTAGCATTCTACAGTACACACAACAAAGCAGGTGTGTCCTTGAAGCGCTGATTGAAATTCAAAGCCGGTGCCATAGTTGTGACATCACACGACCAGCGCGAGAAAACATCATATCTTCGGACCGTGTGAACGCAATTTCAACTTGATAGCACACCCGATAGCGATAACGAGTTCGATTTCCGTAAAATCTCGTCGAAGCAATTACCGGAATGTGTTAATTGTTATTTACGAGTCGCGATGTCTTGATTACGCTGAAATGCAAATGGGACAGGGCGATTCAGAATTCGAAAGGATCAGTTTCGATAGGATACTTACACTTCCGGACGAGGCAACAAGCCGCTGCGGTTCCGTTTTACCGCTGAAGCTGCCCAGCAGCGTCGAGTTGAAGGACTCGCCGTCGTAGACGTAAATGTAATCGTAGGAACATTCCGTGCCCATACTGTGAAAGGTCAGGGTGATGAATTGGCTCTCGTTTCGGGCCTTGATTAGCCACTCGCAATGCGAGTCCTGCGTGTAGTTGACGCCGGACGGTCCGTGGGAAAATTCGCCGCGTAAATCGGTGAAAACTTTTCGTGTACGATCGCACGGCAGATTCGGATTGGCCTGTTGCCGTCCGGGAGGCGACGATAGTACCGAACTGCGATCCGCCACGGCCGCTGGAGGCCTATTTACTAGAATCCCCAGCAGCGTCAACGATGCGCAAATCACGACAAACTCATTTTTGATGAATTCACTGGATCGCCACATCGCACCGCACTTCGATTGGGGGGACCTGGTTAAAAACTAATTAGCACTATTCGCGCTGCGAAACTAGTTCACATTGGACATTTTTCTTCTTTCTTTAATTTTATTCGATTTTAAAGCATTTTTCTCCACAATTTGCTTTTCCACTTCGCGACACTTCTTTCACTGCTCTGCGGTACAGCACAAAACTTTTTCGGAAATGGACAACGCGAGCTAAAGACCAAGGTTACTTGGAGCGGACGATTATCGGCATATTTCTTGCTCGAGTTCGATTAAATTCACTAAATTTTGCTAATAATTTCGCTACGAGTAATTTTTCGACGGAAACTTAAGGAAAAAACAGCGCGAAATGAACTTTTCTAACTAAATGCGACCATCCCGTCGACTGATATGCGTGGAATGGAGAAAATGTTTTGACGTTTCTTCATTTCGTTCTGTCGTCTCGTCTGTTTTGTCGTGACATTCCGCGAAAGAGCACCGAAGATGTTGACTTTTTCGAGAGACTGAAAACTCGGTGTGCGCACTATGAATTAATGTGTCCAGGATAAATTGTGTCTATGCTGACTGGTATTGCAGTTCACTAACGGGGGAAGTACCAAAATTTGAATTAAACGACCGGAAAGAAAATTGATTCGTAACGAGAACTTAATTTTCACGAGTGTTGTATGGTAACAATCGGCAAGATGTCGTCAAATGCTGAGGACGTGTATGTGACTGCAAATAAGTTGTGAAGAAAACAGACGGTGCTGAAAAATATAACGGACTCTACATACAGTGGATGCATATTAAATGCGCAAAGATCTCTGAGTCAGAGTATGCTAAAATAAAAATCAGGGGTTGAGTGACAAAGTAATGTCCAGTACGATGATAACAGGCTGTTAATTGATAAACTGACCAGTAGCAATTTGGGATTTCTAGCAAAGTCAATAACAAAAAATGTGCGATATCATGGACAAAATTGAAGTAATTGGAAATACCAATATGTCACAAAGAAAGAAAAAAATATGCCGTCATTTACCGAGGTCGTTAGTAGTCAAGCGTCATTCGATCACGAAACAGTCGCTGGAACCGTTACCCAAATATAATCGAGGAATTGTTATCAATTGTTACTAGCCTCGTTCTGAAAGCACGAGTAAAAAATCTGTAAATTATCTGTGCTAAACTTTATTATTTTTCGGGTCAAAGTTCGAGAGGCGGTTAAAGTGGGGGCGCAATAGAATGATTACGCCACTGCCACATTTAACGCATGAATTACATAATTGGGTCATATTTAGGGGACGTGGTCAAAGTCGAAATATAACATTGGTTATTTCAGGACAAGTAGGTTTTTTTTGGAAACTTAATTTTGCCACTAGAATGGAAGTAAAATTATAGAAAATATCGATTTTTTATCAATTATACGTATATAATAAGCCGTAGACGTAAAACGGGTGAAATCCCCTTACACTCCCTTCGGGGTTGGACATTAAAAAATCCTGAAAATATTTTTTAGGCGATTCTACTAAAACCCAAGAAGAACGAATTTACTGCCTACTTTGTGAAAACGTGTACAAATCCATTACATCACCTTGAGGATTGAATTTCGATGAATCGTGCAATTGATTTTTAGGCGATTAGATGAAATGCTTGCAGAAGTAATAACCAATTTTATGTCGCATCAAACCTGATAAATGTGTCGAAAATTTTGAAAACGTATGCAACCTCCTTGTGGTTGAATATCCAAGAATGCTGAAATTAATTTTTAGGCGATTATGTAGGAAACCTTAAGAAGTGAAAATCAATTCAATGTCTCATCAGATCTTAGGAATATGTTGGAATTCGAGCAAAAATCATTTTGTAGGCGTTATATAAAAAAGTCTCCTTTATCAGTTTTGCTCGGCGTAATGCCAGGAAGAACATTGGTCAGCAGATGTTTAATGACTGGACATTAAATACAACATTTTTAGGTAGGTAGATAGGTAGGTACGCGTGGCTGCACGTGAGAACACGGACACACTTAGACCTAAAAGGTCCGTTGTGTTACCACAAGATCATCGAACCCTGTCCTACTCGTCGAATCATTTAGCTTGCAATGAAGCGTTGGACTTTCGCGACCTCCATCGCGGCAAGATCACCGAGACAGTTGAAGAAGTAAGCTCCAAGATGAGCTTTCCTTCTGGCTGATAGAGCTGGACAGGTACAGAGAAGGTGAAGAACTGTCTCCTCCTCCTCCTCATCCAGGCAGCTTCTTCAGAAGTCATTTGAGAAGAGGCCGAGTCTTTTGGCATGTCGACCTATAAGACAGTGTCCGGTCAGGACACCAACTGTGGTGCTGATATTCGCCCTTTTGAGCTAAGTCAGCCTTTTAGATCCAGCTCCGGCCAGATCTGTCTCGCAGTGTGACATGTAATACCGTCTGCCCATCTTGAGTTGGTTTTCTCAATTGAGTCCAATCCCAGTAGCAGTTTACATGTAGAGAGAGGCACACCCATATTCCGATGTTCTGGCATAATCTGAAGGGTGGTACCGCGACGAGCGAGTTCGTCAGCCATGCAGTTCCCTGGAATATCTCTGTGTCCTGGCACCCAGCACAGAAGAATATTGAACTGTTAAGCCATCTCCTTAAGAGATGATCGACATTCTGCGGCGACCTTTGATGTTGTCGAGGCCAATTCCAACGATTTTATTGCCGCTTGGCTGTCTGTGAAAATGCTAATATCCCTAGTAGATATTACATTACACCTCAGCCAGGACAAGGCCTCCTTGATCGCCATAAGCTCCGCCTGAAAGACACTACAGTGGTCCGGAAGGCCGCAAGAGCTGCTAATGTTAAGCATGTCAGAGAAAACACCTCCACCTACCCCGCCTTCAGTTTTGGAGCCGTCCGTATATATTATGTGGGCGGACTCTTCCGTCCGTACCGAATCCCTTTCCCATTCTAGACGGGTTGGGATGGTTGTTAAGAAATTTTTTTCAAAATCATAACTGGGAGGGGTGTAGTCGGTGTGTTCAGGAATGTTATTGAAGTGATTCAATATTGTTGAGTGACCTGCATATATGCCAGTCCACTGTGTAGAGAAACAAGGTCGAATGGCTGCACTGGCTTCCAAGCATTGGCGCAATTCTTTCCCACCTGCGTACAGTCCGAAATTAAGTAGAAAAGAAGCTGTTATTCTTGCAAGAGTTAGAATTGGTCACACGAGATTGACTCATGGTTATCACATGTCAAGAACGCCGCAACCGGGATGTATTTCTTGTCAAAAGCCGCTTACAATGGAATATATCTTGGTTGCTTGCAGTATTACCAAGTCTTTTTTCAATTATTCCATTCCTCCAATAAATTCTCGCCTTTCCACCTCAGATCCTTCACTTCTTTTCCAACTTCTACAACACCTTACTTATTTCATAAAATCTAAATTTCTTCCTGCTATGTAAATGTTTAATATATATTAGATTTATTTTTTCTTTGTATAATTCTTTAAAATGTAAATATTATCTTTATTAGCTAGATTTAAGATCTTTTCGGTCACAAAAACTAATTTTTGCTTATAATTTTCAACATGTTAACTATCTTAATCTTAACTTTTAATTATCCTAGATCTAGCAAAATCCCTTCAGAGTTTTTTTTTCTCTGAATTATTTTTTTCCTTCTTAAACCTAATTATTTCATTTGAATTAACATGTAAATTATTTATTTTCTTAAGTCTTTAGTATAAGCCTCTTCTGGGCATTTTAATATTTTGCCATTTAAGTTCACTTTCATTTCAATAGTCCTAATTTTTTTTATTTTTATTGTTATATTTTATTGGTTATAATTATTCTAAGTGCCAGGTGCCTAACCGGTGTGGCTGTATTATTGTTTGGTGTTATTTTATAAGGTCATTTCATTACATAAATTTTTAAATTTAATTTTTAGATCACAAAGAAAGCCCGAAGCAGTAAAAGCTAATTCGATGTCACTTCTAAGAGTTATGACGGAATTAGCGAAAACGTTACAACCCTTTTATAACCTCTACGGGCTTGAAAAGTGAAAAATCCTGATACGATATTTAAACGAATATATAAAAAGCCCGTGAAAGAAAAAAGTTATTCAATATCTAATCAAACCTGAGGGGTATGGCTGAATTCGTGAAAATATAAACTCCTTGACATCCCTTTAGGGGTAATGTAAATGAGTGGAAAATTTGCGAATGTATAAATGAATGTAAATCGTGGTGTGGTTGAAAAATTTTGGAGACTCGCATCAATCTATATTGATGTGAGTGCCCATTTGTCGGGTCTTCTTTATTCTTTCTGGAGAATAAACGATATCAAATATCAATCTTAGTACAAAGCTAGAAATGCTTAAGCCTAACATCAAATCCGTATTTATACACTTTTGTGCTACTTGAAACGAAAGCGTCAATGCTTATAGACACTTTACCAACTTTAGCATTAAATTTATTTGCAAAATGTCAATAAATTTCTGAGCAGAGTATAGAACTCGTAAATGAACTGGTGGATCCACTATTAAAAATAAAATAATGCTTAAACTTAAGCAATAACAAAAGAAGTCTTCGGGACTATGGCCACAGACTCCTAATTTATGTATAGACACCAACATGCAAGATAATGTGTCTGGTTAGTTCCATAATCAATTTACGTTAAATGATGGTAAGTAAGTAAACCTCGTATCATAGACTTTATCATTAAAACTCTTTAAATACTAAAAAGAAAAGAAATTCATATTTTAGGAATCGATGCGATCAAAAACTAGTTTTCCTGAAACAAAGAAATATGCTCGCTAGATAATAAAAAAAAAACTTATATTCTCAAATACAATTTTCATTTTATTTCAACAAAACAGCCTCTAGTAACATGGAAATTTTTGCGGTATTGTGTATTTTATTTTATTGAACTATTAAAGATTAATTTATAGAAAAATAAAATCATGCTGATGTGTTTGGTAGCGAATAAAAGAAAGTAAATAGTTGAAGAAAAGAAACAATATAAATTTTTATAGAATGGAAAAAAAACAAACTTATTCTCTATTATTGCTATTATTCTAAAAATTTACTCGGTGTTTTCATTAACCAGTGTTTCGAATGATGTTGCTGCCGATAGTGCAATCCTCTTCCTTTCGGCGTCCAATTCAAGAAGCTTTTCGTCGGTCGGTCGTTTTTCACGTTCCAAAACTTGAAGTCTGAAGAAATCGTTTTGACTAGATTTCGATGGAACTAGGAAGACGCTTTCCTGTTGGCGGTAAAAAAAAAGTCAAAAACTTTTATTACAACAATTTTTTTATGGACAGTAGTTAAGCAGAGCTGCGGCGCAATAAGCCAATAAATGCAAAAAAAATGTTTAAAAGCACTAGTCCAAAAATAGTTTTGGATGATTTTTTTTTGATTTTGGTAAGGATAACTTTTACTTGGTTGTACTCGGTACAAGGGTTTCGGATTATTTTTCAAATTCTGCTAATTTTATCATGAACTGAGAAGATTAAAACTAAATTTTATTGCTTGAAAAGAATCCTTACGATAAAGATTAAGGTATGATTGTGGGTGGAGCAAAATGAGTTCTCAGTGGAATGGAAATGAAGTCAAAGAGCGATTGGACACATTAAATAGATACTAACGAACAGCCCGCCTTGGAATCGCGTTAGCAATAAAAAGTTATATAATTGTACAGGTTACTTAAATATCAACTGTAGTTTCAATAAATTGTAATAAATTCTTAGAGTAGAATACATACCTTTACTTCTTTCGTAGTCAATACATCCATCTTGTCATATATAATAGCGTGCAAGCCCATATTTTTCAGATGTTGAATAGTTTCCTTGTTGTTATTGTCATCACCCCAACAGAACATAATTAGGCCGAGATTATTGGTTAAATTCACCTAGGAATTGAGAATATGTATGTCATGAATCAGTTTCAACTTAATTAATGTATTCATAAATTTCGATAGATAGATCGGGTGGGTATACCTATTTCACAAAATGGCAACAAAAAATACTATAAACTTTTTTGGGATAGCCTGGCCTATTGAATACTAAACGTTAAGGTACAACTTGGCTATTGTCAAAGCGATTCTAAGACATTGAATATAAAAACTTAAAAATTGTTCAGAAAAGCAGTAGACGCAGACGTGCTCGGCACTGCCGGGACATTCTCGTTAACAGTTAAATTCAATATAGAATGTAGTTTTGTTCACAAATACATAGTTTAACTGCTATACACTGCAGTACTCGGGTCGTTTCCCAACCGTCCCGTTCCTATAATTCATTACCTTCTCAACTGTTTCGTGCTTCTGCAAAAAATAAAATTTTCCCCTTTGTGCATTAGCATTATCCCGATTTACCACTTGAATAAATTTACTTTAAGAAGCTGCTGAACCCAAACAGAGTGACGGCCGCCGACCCAATTATTACACCAAGTGCTCCATCTGATGAGCAGGCATCAACTACGGTACCCACTGTCGGAGAAGTGGAAGCAGCCCTGCGCCATCAAAAAATACACAAATCACCTGGAGTTGATGCAATACCAATGGAGCTCCTAAACGGAGGGGGTCCATACCTCGCCAATCTCCTACACAAAACCATGACAAAAATTTGGATTGAAGAAAAAATACCCGACGACTGGCGCCAGAGCATTTATATGTCCAATCTATAAGAAAGGCGATAAACTCCGATGTGAAAATTACAGAGGCATATCATTGTTTAGTAATTCAGAATCAATTAAAGCCTTATACAGAAAGTATTTTCGGCGAATACCAAGGTGGTTTCAGAACCGGACGATCTACTATTGACCAGATATTCTCAGTCAAACAAGTGCTAGAAAAATGCTGGGAGTATAACATTGACGTGCACCAGATCTTCGTGGACTTCCAACAGGCATACGATAGTATAGATCGTAATGTACTATATAAAATAATGCTTGACTTCGGAATTCCATCAAAACTCGTCCGATTAACAAAAATGACCATGACTGACACTGAATCCCAAGTAAGGATACAAAACGAGCTTACCCAAAGCTTCCGAACAGAATCCAGACTGAAGCAGGGAGATGGACTCGCTCCCATGCTCTTCAATCTCGCCCTGGAATATGTCATCAGAAAGGTACCCGTTGATACCAGAAGTACCCTACTAATCAAGTCCACTCAACTAGTGGTGTACGCGGATGACATAAACATCATGGCCAGATCTGTTCCAGGCGCGAAGGAAGTCTTCCACTGTCTAGACTTAGCGGCAAAGGATATCGGGTTTAAGGGTCAATGGTCGCGTTTACGTGCAGACCAGACCAGTCCACATAGACCGGTTTGGTATTTTTCGGTCTTGCATTTATGTGCGCATTTTCACAGTACGAGACTGGTTTGGTTTCATTTGGTCCGTACCAAAATCAAGACCAAAATCAGTCCAAATGGACTGGTTTGGTTTGCGTTTATGCGTACGACCAAACTGGTTTTTTTGGTCTATTCAGACTGGTCTGGTCTGCACGTAAACGCGACCAATGAGAATAAGACCAAGCTCATGACCCAAACAAGAAGAAACGCGCCAACTAGACAAAATATGACCGTTGGGGACTACAACCTGGAGAATGATGTAATAGACGGAAACGAACGGGACGAAGTAAAACAACGGATCACACTAGCAAATTAGGCGTATTTCACGGTTCTCCCGATCTTAAAATCGAAAAAAGTGCACTGGCTGAGCAAACCTCGCATCAAGACCTGTGCTACTACCTATATACAAGCGAAAAGTGGACTCTCACCCAAGCGTCTGAAAAATCAATAGACGCTTTTGAACGACGAATTCTTCGAAGAATTTTGGGACCAGTAAGAGAAGACACTGAATGGCGTATCCTGTACAACGAGTTGTATAACATCTATGACGACCCAGTCGCATTGACTCTTCTAAAATTTCGTAAGCTACAATGGGCAGGCCATGTGGAGCGAATGGACGACGGAAGAATTGCCAAACGCACACTGAAAGGTAGAGCTCATGGCAAACGGCCGGTGGGAAAACCGCGGAATAGATACGAGGACTCAGTTGATGCACATTGCAGATCGCTTCTTAGATGCACAAATTGGAGGGGCGCGGGCGCTGAACCGAGATGACTTCAGACAATGTATCCTGCAGGCCCTGGCCCGATTTGGGCTGTCGCGCCATTGATGATGATGATTTACCACTTAATAAGAATAATTTTTGCTCTCGATGGCCTTGCACTAAAATATATCACTTTGCCCATTTTGTGAATAGTTTTGGAAAATTAATAAAAATCTGCTAGGCGGAACTTTTTTGAGTAGAAGTAGAAGCTGAAATGCGGCGCAGCTTACTATGCGACTGATAACCTAAAGAAAACTAAAAGGGATATTTGAAACGTTATTTTGTTAGGTTATCAGCCGCACATTAACCTGCATCGCATTTCAGCATTAAACGCGTTTTGGACTTGCCAAAAAAAGACAGAAATCTATTAAGAATGAAGGAGTGCTCGGTATAATTTGTAATCCCGCCTAGCCCTGAGCTGTTTCCCGGTGCTCCCCATTCAATCTGGCAGCGTTCAACAGAGGTCCTGGGCAATGCCGCATAAGCTACAAGATATATATTTTAGAATTGCTTCCGGTTTTCGAGCGTTTCGGTCACAATGTCCACCATATTTTTTCGGGGATATATTTTTTTTTATCGATGATATTAAAATAATAAAGTAAAAAAAACATTCCGATTTCTCAGTTAAGTAAGAATCCTAAACACTTACTTGTGTAGGATCACGTAGTAAATCTTCCGTGTGAGCAACAATGCCAAGAAGTTCCATAGCACGCGCATGGCAAGCAGCCTTTTCAATCGAATTACATCTTGGATCAGAATAAAGTGGATAACGAGATGTTTGTCCAAGAGTTAAGAACATAACCGGATATAAATTCTGTTTGAATCTGAGCATTGTACAAATATCAGGATCGAAACAAGAGAACACAATACGGCGGCTATTTGCTTTTGCGTAAACAACGTCTAGAATGCAGTCCAGGTACAAGTTGCGATCAACTGTATTTTCTGATTCAATCGATCCATCAATTAACCTTTGTGACCATTTTATTTCAATATTAAATCCGACATGATTATCGATTGTGTCTAAAGCATCGGATAATGTTGGAAAGGGTTGGTGCTCTTCCATATCGCCATTATCAAAATGGCGCGGTTCGCGAGTACGTCCTTCGATTAAATGATAAACCTATAAAAAACGAACAAAGGTATTCGAATTAATAGTAGACGAAGGTCGAACCGTTCAGACTTACCTTTAAATTTTTTAATTGTTCTAACGTCAGCTCTCGTAGCGGTAGTTCAAGTAAATCATTTGTATCGATAGTTTTCTTAGATCTTAGCGACACATATACATGGAAATCGTGATAGATGACCGGCACTAAATCTTTACTTAACTGTACATCAAACTCAACCATATCTGCACCATGCGCTGCGGCATTCTTCAACGAAGCTATTGTATTTTCACGAATTACAGTATCTTTGGTTTTAAAACTAGTTCCTGAGCCTCGATGGCCAACATCTAAACCTGACCATTTTTTATTCCAATATCTACAAAATGATATTTTCATATCAAGAACACGTGCTGTGAATGGTTTGATCTGAAAATTGATCAAAATTTAAGTGAAATCAAATTTAAGTTGAGCTAAGTGTTACGAACGTACCAACAAGTATTGCATTTCCATTGTACCTAATGGACGATGTTTTGTAGCACAAGTGATGGGCATTTCAAGTTTCCCTTCTGATCTCTTCATTACGTTGGGCAAGATGTAGTGATAGCCAATATGAACCGGAGGTTCATCCTGCGATGCTCTTGAACTATATGTGTACAAGTCAACAAGATAACCGACCGAGTCCAGATCGCCAACAGTAATGTGGAAGACTACAATGCCACTAGGATCGCATGGCACACCAAATTGTGGCTGCGGCTTAATCTCACTGTCGTCATATCTAAAGTTGATTACTTCGGCAAAACCGTAGGGAGCTTGTTCGGCACCATTCTCACGTGTATCATTCGATAATGAATCTTCTAACGGCGAAACTACATTCTGATCCCCTTGTATATGTAGGTTCATAGGTGTAACCTGAAAAATAATTCTATATTAGATTCCATTCGAATTAATCGTCCGGGTTTCTTACCTTGACGTAGAGTAAACGTGTTTTCATTCTTTGTTTTAAGGTAAACGGTGAATTAAAGAATTTAAGTTGTACAATAGTTTCGGTCGTGAGCCAGCCTCGGTCAATTTTTTCTACGCCGTCAACATCGCCAAAAATATCATTGGATTCGGCCTTATCGCCAAGTTCAGGAATAAGACGTGGTTCTAAATGAGTTTCCCATCGTCTAACGTGCACATGTTCAGTGGTAGGTTCAACGGAACAAACAAATAATCGATAGTAGACTTGCCTATCACGCGGTATATTAACTGTTGCTACCCAGTTACTTGTACCTGCAACAATAGGAAAAGGATAAGTTATGACTTGAGTAATGTTTTTTTTAATTTAGCAATCTTTTGTATTGTTACTCGCTCAGATAGTTGAGCGCTTCGTTAAACTCTGACGCAATTTTGTGTATAGCTTTAAACTTACGACTGTTTATTAAATACATTCGATGCTGTATTGCTTGTACCTGCCTGAAAACCACGTGGATGACCGTCACATCGCTCTCATCATACGACGATACCTAGAATAAACGAAGGAACCAAGTCCAGCTGGCTAACACTCACAAGATTAAAGTTGGTGTCATGTAGCTTTTCTTTTATCCATGCTCTCATCTTTCAAGCCAACTCTCATTGCACAAAACAATCGCAGAAGCTGAAAACGACGTCATAAAGTTTTACAAAAGGTAGCAATTTTCATATAAATTATTTCTCTATTTAAAAAAAAAGGTACTTTAGTTATTGACTTGCCAATTTTTCGCAGTGACAATAATTCGTAGTAGCTGCAACTACATATTGTTCAGTAGTAGAAGTATTTCGGTTCAATTTATCGAAGGATAATGGTGGAGGTTGTGCACAGGCGGACAGTGCGCTGAGTGAAGCAAAACCGAAGCAGAAGTAGCAACAACCCTACATAGACTTTTCTGTCTGCAATGGCTAGGTCTACACAATTATTTTCCTACCCGAGTTATGACAAAAAATTAAATCGAAAAATATTTCCTGCTATTGTAAAAAAAAACCCTGGTTTTGTGCGATTTTGTGTCAGAAATCGAAGTTTTGATTTCTTTTTTCTGATTACAATAAGCAAATTATAAAATTACTAAGAGAACACTTCAAAGGTAGGCGACTTGCCAAAAATCGCATACCTCAACACGGAAAGATTTACAAATGTTTAAGACGCCCCTATGTACGTACGTATGTAATTTATTTACAAACTTTGATGATATTTTGATAAGGAGCCAATTTATTTGCAAGCGTTTGCTTGAAATAACGACGAGACGCTCTGTCACGTGTTTCGTATTACAGAAACATGTGACAATGACCGACAATGAGGCTAACACAAAATTTACAGTCAACAGATAAAAATATAAATATAATTCCCAGAGCCATACAGGTTCGTTGTGTGTCGTCATAATAAAATATTATGGTCAGCTCTATAAATGTTTCGTATAAAAAAATATGAAAAATAATGCGCAACACTGGGAACTTGTGTTATTTTTTGCTTCTTATCATTGCAGAGAATATGAATTTCAATTTTATTTGCATGCAATGTGGCAAGCTAAATCTAATTAATGTATAAATATTTTTTGATAAAAAAAAAACGGAAATCTAAATCGAACTAACGGTTGGCATCGTAGCAAAATAATTACCTTGATTAACACTTACCAAGACCAGCCAGAAATGGTATCAGAAATGTTCTTTTCATTGAACCTGGGTTGTAAAATCAGATAAAACTGAACTGATGTCGCAATTGCTTTCTTCCGGTGAAAAGTATCTTGATATCAATCCCAATACAAAGCTTATCCAAAAACGAATAAATATTTTTCAGTCTTAAGATTCATTACGTGCAGTACTGAAAACTACAATCAATAAACTGATAGAAAATTCACTGCTGTTCTAAATTTCATAAGACTCTACCCTCAAAATACATAATACATAATTAACATAAGAGTGTGCTGCAATCGACAAATGGTAAGCGAATTAGTGTTTATTATTTGAAAAATAACCCTCTTATTTTGCATTTTTACGTTTCAAGACTTGGTAGACCTAAAAAAGCAAAAAGAAAATTTGTCTGGCTGTCCGCAAATGCCTTTGAAGGCTTATAGCTCACAAACCCTTGGAGCTATAGGTTCAAAGTGTTTTAATGGAGTGATTAAAGCATTTTCCGTAGTGAATTTTTATTGGTATCATTAACGAGAAGTGAAAAATATGACAATATGGAAGGATAGAGGCAGAGAATATCCATCGAAGTACCGATTCATTCGATGATCTCATACCATCGAATTTCGGTGGCAATTTTCAACCATCGTACAGGCCTCCATCATGTACTCCGATACGAGGTAGGTGAATATGTTTTAACTGAAAGATTTGTCGTGAATGATACGCCGTAGCTAACTCGAAGTTAACTGGTAAAATACATCAAATTTTAATCGCTTCTCAAAAGTCATCAACATGCTGATTAATGAGAAAAACAAACATAAACAAGAGATTATAACAATAAAATGGCAAACAATCAAAAATTATCAGAAAAATCAATAATAGCCTTCATGTTACTATTTCCCGAAAAAAATGCGTCTTAGTTTCCTAGGTAAATGCGTTTTCTACTTCTCTCCGCCGAGTGTTCGATCTCCAAAATCTTTTAGACTTGAATTAAATTTGTGATACACAACTTGTACGAGTAGCACATAAAAACTAGATATACGAGTCTGTTTCCATAGAAGGCAAACCATATTTTTTTTCGTTTAACTTTCGCAGAAGAGTTGTAAGATTATATGAATTAACATTTATAAAATCGACACCACTCATTAATAATCTAATGTTTTTACGATTTGACACGAATATTCTCATTGAGGATTTTTTTTTATTTTCTAAGTATGGAGGCGATCATTCATTTTCAAATTCAGACTAAAACAGCAGTTGACTAATACATCAGTCAACTATATTTAGGATCGTATCCGTTGGTACGGATCAATTCATACAAGAGTAGGTGAATGTTTGAAGTTCACGGGTTCGGGTTTTCAAACTTCCCAGGTGAATTTTATTCTCCAAAGTTTTGAAGAAGTACAGTCTGTTCGGCCCGTAAGGCAAGCGCAATAAAACATGGAATTCAACGAATTCAATAACCATTAAAACGTTTTGATTCAGAAATA
The DNA here is from genome assembly GCA_951812415.1 of Beris morrisii. Taxonomy (NCBI): domain Eukaryota; kingdom Metazoa; phylum Arthropoda; class Insecta; order Diptera; family Stratiomyidae; genus Beris; species Beris morrisii. Next base: position 28,384,166 of record OX638311.1, read on the forward strand.
AAATTTCGATGAAACGATGAACTTAATTTTATGTAAAATATTTAGCGCTGCAATATTTGATAGCATGGCATAGTCTAATACAAGCTACAAGTTTACATCATCAGTTCAACAGTTCAAGTTTCGAAAAATCCAATTTTCTCTTGATCGCATCAACAAATTATTTTTAATATATAGAAATGCTGTTAATTTCGGAAACTCTGGCACGGATATTATACGAGCTGCGAATCTCGTCTACTCAGAGCTATTTTTTTTTGTAAGCTGAAGGAGGCAGCAAGAGGTCGTCGTCCAAAGCAGAAAATTGTCCGAAATATTTCAGGTTTTTTACTACAATTGAACATTATCTTGTGACTGCTTGATTTTGAGTTTCTTACTCAATACGCAAAGTCGAGCCAGCTATTTTTATAAATCAATTGTGGCAAATTTTGTGAGGTGAGCAGAATCTTTTTTCGAGAGTTTTCCACTTGGATTAACGGCGTCATAAATACATGTGCTCGTAACGAGTCATTTAAAATTTATGTAGTGTCATTGGTACAATTTTTGATAAGAGGAAATTAAACGGAATTGTTTTTTAGAAAATTTATTTAGACAACAATGTGATATGTGAATCGTATTTTCCTCGAATTGGTTGACGTGAAAAACATATTATTGTACTATGGAACCAAGGATTCGAACAATGAGCCTAAAAGCTAATAAGCACGTCGCTACAGCTTTAGTTGTAGTGATCAGATCGGAAATAGGAGGAACCGAGGCACTTCTTCCTTTACTTTTTTATAATCTTAGGATTATTTAGAAAGTTTTTTTTCGAAACTAATCTATTCTGGACTGAAATTCAGAATTCGGAAATTAATTTCGACTATGTTATGGTATGGTCTGTGGATAAGGTGGTCCGTGGAGTCGGCAGTCTGGAAAACATAACTGCAGAAGTAACGAAGGCAATCATCGCTTCATACGAAGAAAGTTGCCCACTCAGAACCCGACACATCAGCAGAAGCGTGCCTTGGTGGAACGGGGAACTTGAAAGGCTAAGAGCAAGAGTATGAAAGTTCTTCAACAAGGCAAAACGTACCGGGGACTGGTCCTAACAGAGTACAACAAAGATATAAGAGCCTGTAAACAGAGGACATGGAAAGACTTCTGTAATGGAGTCGAGGAAGTATCGCAGGCAGCAAGACTGCACAAGATCCTATCCAAAAAGAAAACCGGTGATATGGGAACACTGAAAAAGCCCAACGGAGACTTCACCGTGAGGGAGAATGAAACAGCAAAGGTGCTACTAGATACGCACTTCCCAGGATGCGGTATAATAAACACAGAGAACGAGGCATCACCGGTAATCGCTGGAGCATTCCGTTCCAATACCACAGACTGGCACCGAGCCTCTAATCTGTTCACCTATGGCAAAATCAAATGGGCTATACACTCCTTCCATCCCTTCAAATCGCCAGGAGCTGACGGAATCCTTCCAGCCCTGTTTCAAAAGGGAATGGAAGAACTGCTCCCTACTGCAAATCTTCAGAGGGAGTTTTGCTCTGGGCTATATCGCAAGTACGTGGCGACAGGCACAGGTGGTCTTCATACCAAAGATAGGCAAAAGATCGCGCTCTGATACAAAGTCATTCAGACCCATCTGCCTAACATCTTTCCTTTTGAAAACCATGGAAAAGAGAATAGACCACTGCCTGAGACACGAATCACTTAGCAAGAAACCACTACACAGTAATCAATTTGCCTACCAAACCGGCAAATCGACAGAATCAGCACTCATCCAAATTACAACGGAAATTGAGAAGGCAATTGCGCTATGCGCATTTCTGGACATAGAAGGAGCATTCGACAACACATTCTACAACTTTATAAATAAGGCAATTGTCGACAGAGGAGTAGACTCTATCACAGCAAGGCGGATCGACCAAATGCTAAGTACAAGGGCGATTCACACCTCCCTGGGAACGGACACCACAAGGGTCAAAGCAGGCAAAGGATGCCCGCAGGGAGGAGTACTATCGCCCCTTTTATGGTGTCTTGTGGTAGACGATCTACTGAGCTTGCTCAGTCATAGCGGCCTTACAGTCCAAGGATATGCTGACGACTTAGTAATCATGATTAAGGGCAGGTTTGAGGAAACCCTCTGCGACCTTATGCAGCAAGCACTAAGTAAAACACAAACAAGAAAGAAGAAGAAAGGCCTACAGGTCAATCCGGGCAAAACCATGATTGTGCCTTTTTCACGAAAGAGAGACCTGAGCAAAATAAGATCGCTCATGATGTACGAGACGGAAATCAAACTTGCGACAGAAATAAAATATCTAGGAGTAATTCTGGATTAGAAACTCCTATGGAACAAGCACCTAGAAAAAGTATCAGAGAAAGCCACTATTGCTCTACTATTGTGTAGACAAGTCGTAGGCAAAACCTGGGGCTTTAAACCCAAAATAGCCTTATGGACCTATGTATATAGCTATTGTAAGACCAAATTAAGGCGAATTAAACGGCAACCCATCCAGAGTAAAAAGTGGACCTAATAATCTATCCAGACTTAGAAGTAGCATTCAAATGCTAGACATGCCTGTGGACCATATGACAAAGAGATATCGCTTCGAAATCCCTTTCAATTCCATAGTCTGCGACAGAGAGAACTGAGCAAGGAACCCACCGCAGTATTGACCGGACAGCATTGTATGGTATACCGATAGATCTAAGACGACTGAAGGCACCGGAGCTGGCATAAGCGGACCCCGCGCCAGTATAACGGAATCCCTCGGTGAATATCCCACCGTTTTCCAGACGGAGGTCAATGATATATCCACGTCCATATAAATAAACCCCGAAAGGGGTTACTCAGATAAGAACATAGTCATTCTCACAGATAGTCAGGCAGCGATAAAAGCATTGACTGTACACACAGTAAACTCAAAACTGGTGTGGGAATGCCAAGAAAAATTATGTATCCTTAGTACCAACAACAGAGTCCTCTTGCACTGGATGCCCGGTCATGAGTGCATATAGGGCAACGAAATAGCAGACCAACTTGCAAGAGACGGAGCAGCGGTCCGCCCTACTGGACCAGAGCCGTTCTGTGGAATCTCAACCTGCTCCATTAAGAGGAGCATAAGGGTATGGCAGGAACACAAGAAATGCCAACACTGGGCCACACTGCCCAGACTTAGACAGGCCAACATATTCATACCGAACCACTCAACTAAAAGAAGCAAACAGCTTCTTCAGTTTGATAGAAACAAAGTACGGGTAATAACCGGAATACTCACGGGTCATTCGCGCTTGAAAGATCATCTTAAAGAATAGGAATCATAACCGATAACCTTTGCAGGTTCTGCCAACTGCAGGCAGAAACCTCTGAACATATTCTGTGCTGCTGTGAGGCAGTCGCAACTCAGCGACACAAATGTTTTGGAGAACACTTTGTAGACCATAGTACCATTGCAAAAATAGACCTACACCAACTAGATCAATTCCTAAGAGAAATAAAGCTGAGTGAGGACCTCTAGGTTGAAACTGGAGAAAGATCTATGCTTGGAGGAGTCCCTCCGCTTCCGATGAAATCTAATCTAATGTTATGGTATGGTACGTAGGGTGAAAATGCTATCATCCTTTTTCACTTAGACATTAGTGTTCGTTCGTTGTGCTCCCTGTTTGAGTATGAATACTCATGGAACCTAAAACCATTTTGCGGAAAGGAATTTGGACTAACGTAGGAGAAATCGATCTTCGGTTCAAAGTATTCTAGTTTACTTCTGAAAGATGACCATCAATAAGTTTCGAATTTGAATGACTAAATGTAACAAATTTTGATCAATAAAGTGTGTATGCAAATTGATTCAGTTCACGAAACTATGGACGCGGCGAAAACAAATGTTTGTAGTTTGGCATACCACACTAGCTTTAAATCTTTTCAAACAAAATGTCACGAAATGAAATTCATGATATTTCTTTATTCTTTGAGCGAATTCTTTTAGTAAAAACATGCCACGCAGGTTAACAATTAAAATCATATTGGCAGTCTTTGTTTTTATAAATAATAACTACATAATTTAGCACGCTGAATAAATTGTATAATTACAAAAGCCACTTCAACTTAGTTTCTTTGCATTACGTATTAATATAAAAAAAATGAAATCGTACTTTAAGCCCATTCGAATAATTAATTTATTTTTTATGGGGTTTCGTATCACAATTTCAATATCAATAAAAAGCAAATAAAAAAAGTCAATTTATAAAATATGCAAACTGCCGGCTTCCTGTCAATTTACACCACTTAAACAGTTAATTTCAATGAAGAAAATTGAATCAAATCAATTTGAGATACTCCCCTCGGTCAATTAATTTATGTTAGCAACATTCAATCAGACAAAATTGAACACATGTTTAAAAGGAATTTTCGCCAAATAAATGCAGTTTAATAACAAAGAGTTTAGATTAGATTAATATGAGATGACACATATTGGATTGCTCTTTCGTCATTCTTCATCATTGACATGGGATTATTAAAAAGGAAATTGTTAGCGATGATATAAACACCTGGATGGATCATCGATAAAAATATGAGTACATGACCATTAATAAATCCACCCAACAGTAACCTAATGATCATCCAATTCAGAGCTCTAATTGTAAACATGTTATCTATCATTAGTTCAGTACTAATTTCGTGTCAAGTAACAATCGATTAGATATCAATAGATTTTAATCAATTTCTTTGACATCACAAAACGTGCCTATTTACTAGTTTTTAAGAGATAAAATTGTTTTAGTAGGAGTACATAATGAAAATAAAATGTCCAATCTGTGTTCTGTGATAGCGTCAAGACTTTGAATATTATCTCAAGCGAATCGATAACTGAAATACTGTAGATTAAAGGCTTGCAGCCTAAAACATCTAAGCTAACCGAGTAATTTAACTAGATCTGTTTGATTAAAAAAAATAATAATAAATTATTCGCAGAAACCAAGGGTACATTGGGAGCAAGACAATTGATCTTACTTACTCATTAAGCGATAAGGACAAGAATTTTATATAAATGAATGAATACTAAGACGCGATCGTCCTACACTGGCAAATATTCATGTGATGCTCTTCTGATAAAGCATAAAACTGTCATTAATTGGGTGTATGATTGCTCAGCAGTTATGTGGTACGACCTCTAACGAGTCAGAAACATGCACAGAACACGGATTCTCTAAGTGAAAGCTTTTCACTTGCCAAACTAGTCAAAGTAGCGTTCTATCCGAGTCGGAGATTAAATACGGTAGTCGTCACAGTCGGAGTCAGCGCAGCCAAAATATATCAAAACCTTAATTTTTATTGTTTTAGAATACTAAAAGATCTAACAAAGCACGAAATACAATTCAGTCGCTCGTTCACTCTACAAAATCTTTTTGATCAATCAATTACTAAATATTATCTACGTACCTTCTTCATTTTTCAGAAGAGCACAATGTCCCGGCTTCCAATTGCCCAAAGATTGGCAGGCACCAGTTACAGCAATTATTTCGTTCGGCAAGATGTTCAAGTTCATGACCACTTTGAAAGTCCATTCTCGCTCTTCGCCGCCGCTTTCGTTTGATTTCCTGGATCGTAGCGATGAAAGGCGTGATCCTTCTTCGGACATCATTTCGCTGTCATCCATAAAGAACCAGCGCTGCATTTTGAATATTTAGTTTTCAATGAATCTGAAACGATCGAAAAAAAAAATTATATGTTATTAATTTGTGATCAAGCTTTAAAGTCATTCTAGGGTTGTTTACCAAACGCTTGTTTTTATTATTTTTAATTTATGGAGAAATGAAAATACTGTGCTAAATCGTTTTACTTTTAAGCTACAAGTGAGAGTATAATAGAAATATTTCATATCAGAAACAATTTCAAATCTAATCTTTGGTTGCGCACAAATGTCGAGAAACTTGTATATTGGCTGCCTAGTTTGTTCAAGATCTCTGGCACAGATGTATTTGATATAATGTGAACGGTTTATCGATGCCACAATACATCTGAAAACAATATGTATAGAAAAACAACAAAGCAAATTATAAATGTATATATCTAAACTTATGAATCCAATAAATAAATATTTTTTTTTTATGCACTTGACTAGCAATGATATACTTGAGAGCAATTGCTATGGTGTCAGAGAGATTAAATTCGAATGACGTACCCTATTATAAAAAATGTTAGAGAATAAATACTCATACCATGGTCAAGGTAGGTTTCTATAAATTTCAGCTGGTGTGAATTACCTTTCACGCATAAGCATAGCAGGTTTTAGGAATGAGAACGGGGAGAGGAGTGTCGCAACAGTATTTTAAGAACAATTTTCTATGCCAGAACATCTTAACTGCATACTGATTCCGAGTAATATTTACAAACGTATTGAGCATCTTGAACAATATATTAAAAACCTAAATATACTTGTGACATGTTTTCAGGTTGATATAAAATTAAGTTAAAGAGACGATCTCGAAAATAAGAAAAAATCCAACAAAACTAGAACGTGAGCTTCTAATCCCGAAAGCTTGTTAACGCAGCAACACCATCCTTAAATCACAATAGTGAAATTATTTAGGAAGCTGCGAAAAGAAATTGTTGCCGCGGTAATACCGTCCTAAAATCACAATAGTGAAATTGTGTAGGAAGCTTATCGTTTAAGCAGGCTACTCAAAAAATGGGGCGTCATTCTTCGGAAGTCACACTAGTATTTTCGTCAATTCCAATTATGTTTAATCTGTAGTCGCACCGAGCTTTATTCGTGGCCAAAATTATTCTCTTATAGTAAAATTATTCTCTTATAGTAGCAACACGTAAAATCTATTGTTCATCAATTCGCAATTCTTCCGGAATTCTTCTCGTGAATCTAGTTGGAAAAAATTGAGCGCATAAGATGTTAGACATTTGGATTATTAACTATTTATTTATTTAATTTTTTGTCCTTACGAAGAGTCCTTTGTGCCTTGTAGTCATTTTCGTCTGCAGCTACATTTGTTTTTTTTTTTGCCTTATCGGTCACTGTTACTGCCTTTTTTGTCAACTTCGCTTTTATTATTTATTTCAGTATCCGATGGTCTACATTATACACTGTCAGCTTGATTCTACCCTTTGTTCATATTCACAATTATAGAACATGCACCTTTTAAATTACTTGCAGTGGCTTTACATTGATACGATGAGCTTAGGCGATTATCAAATAAAATCTGCAGACGAAAGAAACGAAAACACAACAATGACATAATTATAAGCCTAAATACTGACATGAACTCAAATAATCTACGATCCGCATATACTGCCGTCAAACAAATAAAACAAGGCTATACGCCACGAACAAACCTCTGTAAAGACAAGGAAGGAAGTATCCTTAGTGACGCAGAACAAATTAAGCAAAGATGGGCTGAGTACTTTAAAAAGCTGCTAAACCCGAACAGAGTGACGGCCGCCGACCCAAGTATTACACCAAGTGCTCCATCTGATGAGCAGGCATCAACTACGTTACCCACTGTCGGAGAAGTGGAAGCAGCCCTGCGCGATCAAAAAATACACAAATCACCTGGAGTTGATGCAATACCAGTGGAGCTCCTAAACGGAGGTGGTCCATACCTCGCCAATCTCCTACACAAAACCATGACAAAAATTTGGATTGAAGAAAAAATACCCGACGACTGGCGCCAGAGCATTATATGTCCAATCTATAAGAAAGGAGATAAACTTCGATGTGAAAATTACAGAGGCATATCAAACCTAATAGATTTGTTCTTTTTTCATTCACTTTCAACACTTTTCTGCCATCGCTCAAGAGTTAGTGCAGAAAAGTGTGGAAAGTGTAGCCAAAAAGAACAAACCTATGGTCAGCCCATAAGGTCTACTTTGACAGCTGAACAGAACGGGAGCATTGTGTTCGGGGCTTAAGGGTCAATGAGAATAAGACCCAGTTCATGACCCAAACAAAAACGCCACAACTAGACAAAATATGACCGTGGGCGACTACAACCTGGAGAATGTGGATCATTTCTCATACTTGGGATCACACCTTGTAATAGACGGCAACGAACGGGACGAATTAAAACGGATGACACTAGCAAATAAGGCGTATTTCACGGTTCTCCCGATCTTAAAATCGAAAAAAGTGCACAGGCTGAGCAAAATCCGCATATACAAGACCATAATAAGATATGTGCTACTATATGCAAGCGAAACGTGGACCCAAGCGACTGAAAAATCAATAGGCGCTTTTGAACGATGAATTCTAAGAGTAAGAGAAGGCACTGAATGGCGTATCCGGTACAACGAGTTGTATAACATCTATGACGACCCAGCCGCATCGACTTTTATAAAATTTCGTAAGCTACAATGGGCAGGCCATGTGAAGCGAATGGACGACGGAAGAATTCCCAAACGCACACTGAAAGGTAGAGCTCATGGCAAACGACCGGTGGGAAAACCGCGGAAAAGATACGAAGACTCAGTTGATGCAGATTGCAGATCGCTTCTTAGATGCACAAATTGGAGGAGTGCGGGCGCTGAATCGAGATGACTTCCGACAATGTATCCTGCAATCCCTGGCCCGATTTGGGCTGTCGCGCCATTGATGATGATTATGATGATGGCTTTACATTGACGGGTTGAAAGGACATTTGGGGATGGATATTATTGAAAAGCAAGGCCGTTAGGTATGAGGAAGAGCGCAGGACCATGTCAAGAGCGGAATTCCAATGAACAACCTCTGCCATGATAGACTAGCCCTGTAAGGCGGGTGCATCTGGCTCGTACCAGATATCGGTACTTGGGGAAATTCTTCTTGACCGATCTATTAGACTTGCACTGATACCTTTATGGAGAGCTACTCTCTCTTTATAAAGAAGAGCAATATTTGGAACCAATACTAAAGAGCTCGGTTTATACAAGGGGACCAAAATGATCTCTCGTGATGGGCTGTGGCGCAGTGCTACAGTTCACGCCTCTCAACCTAATCTAACCTGGATGCTTTGAATGATGACATCCAGGACAGCATACAGTAGCGTGGTAACACAGCATAAAATTGCTATTCTGTATGGACTTCAAACCGGAGCAATCCTTAAATGAGAAGGAACTTATGCAAATTAGAGATGGGTCGTTCACGAGTGAACTGTTCCAAAAGAACTCTTCATTGAAGTGAGTGATTGAAGTAACTCACTCCTTTTAGTGAACTGCAATTGTATTGGACACGTGACAAAAAAATTTAAAAACGATATACCTACTCAAGAAAAATAGAGAGTAACAGAGTGAACTGTACGAACCTTTTTTTTTTTTGCTCATCTAGATCTAGATTTACTGACCTTTTTTTCTGCTCATCTAGGTCGTAAATGATCCATATTTCGTCAGTGCACCTTATTTCGTTACATTTGATATTTTCAAATAAAATAGGAACATATAATGCACATACTCAAAACCGTTATTATTTTCTGAATATAGAGTTAATATGCAATCGATGTGAACTATTTGTTAATTTTATTGCACTCCATTCGTAAATTAAAAAGAACACCAATTATCGTGAGAACTGTAACGTGTGAATTGAGCAGTGTCATTTAGTGTTTCGAGTAGTGGACAAGTGTGTTCTTCTGAAGTGCTTTGCGTGAAATAGTAAGTAAATTATTCTTTTCTTTTCGTGTTTTAAACGAAAAATGCTTTTGTGATTCTATTTATCGAATAATAATTTGCATTCTATTGTGGTTAGTTTAAAAAAAGGATGACGAAGTTAGGATCATAGCGATAATCGACATCATCGTAATTTCGTCATGATGACGAAATTAGGTCTTGGATAAACAATTTTTTTTATTCAAAATTTCCTTTGCAATATTTAAAATTTTAGTGATATTTGATGTTAAAGTCTTCGTAAAAGTGCAAATATAACTAACACTTAATTTCGTCACTGGTATTTCAACCAATTTTCGTTAGATTTGGCCATAATTTGCATCAGTTTTTTTAAGCTAGATTCACCTGATATTTTAAAAAAATCTTTTTATTAAGTGTAAGTTGTAACGCTAACAAATAATAATTAAGTGAACCGTTCAATAACAGTAAAATTAAAGTAATATTAAAAATAGTTCATCAAAATATGCGTTCAACTAGTATTGTCAATGGTGACGAAATTCGGTTTAGTACAATGTGCGATAACTTTAGTTCGTCACTATGACGAAATTGAAATTATTTCACATTTAAAGTGTTCTTAAACTCATCATCTTTGTAAACTGCAAAATATAAAAAGAATAAATAAAAGTAAAATAGAACTTAGACTCAATAGGTATTGAAAATACAAAATGTTAAATCAATTTCTTGCAGAAATCGCAATGACAACGAAAAAATACCATCAAGACCAGATTTCTATGGCTGTAAAAGAAATCGCAGAGGGTCAATCGACTAGCGAGGTAGCCAAAAAGTATGGGATCCCGAGAACAACTCTCCAGGACAAAAAGCTTGGGAAACATATGAAGAAAATAGGAGCCCCTACAGTTCTTAGTGCAGCAGAAGAGAAGAGCTATCTATGGAAAGAAGTTATAAAGACGTCATAAAAACAGCAATTTTGTTGTTGTTTTGTATATAAATTTTCTAACCTGCTCTGATCAGGATAAGTGCGCAAAAAACACACCTAATATCTAAGTACTTCGCCTTTACAATTTCCAATAATAATGTAAATATTGTTAATGTAGATATTTAGTCAACTGAAATGTTTGTGATATTTTTGTTATTTATTGTTTTATGAATTCTCAATTAATTATTTTTCACATGTATTCTAAGTATTATATAATTTGGATATCATTTATTTTTTATATGAATATGTATTATTTTATATCTATTTTTTTGTTATTAAATTGATATTAGAAACAGTTATTTTTCATAGCCGAAATTAGGTGCCCGCCATGACGAAGTTAAGAACACGACCCTTTTTTATGACGAAATTAGGAGCATAAAGACATTTTAAATTATTTCTGAAAATCTGTAAATCATAAACACATTGCGGTTTTTAGAAATTAAAATTCCATAGTAAACTTTCCAAACTTAATATTGACGGCCATAGCTTGTAAATATAGCGCAATTGTTTACCATTCTGATTCCAAAATTGCAGAAATCTCCTTAACATGACCCTATTCTTTTACCTTATAGACCTTTTTTTTTTGCTCTACTGTTTTCGAACAAGTTCGCGAACGATGGAACGAAAACGAACAGTTCCATGGAAGTACTTCACTGAACTCGTTCCTTAAAGTGAGTGACTCGGAGTGAAGTACTTCACTGAAAGGAACTGCTTTGCCCATCTCTAATGCAAATACAATCCTCTCTGCTGGATGAGATGAATAATTTCGTGGGAAATACCTTACAACCTCAATCTATTGTCAATACGAACAGAGACGGGTAGTAGTTCATTACTTGCAACAGCTCCCCAACAATAGGCTGGGTAAAGCGGATGGGGGCAATTCTCAAACCCCAAAGCAAAGAAAACAGACCTTGTGAGAGAGTTCAAGTGTGTCCCTATCTTCAGCATCTCGCTTTCGGATAACATCAAACCAAAATACGACTTTGGAATATTATTCAAAGTAGTGTACCCACCTCGCAAGGACTGGGAAACACATAGGTCTGAATTTGAAAAACTGACATTCATTTGACATACAGATGGCTCCAAGACAAATAAAGGACATATATGCCAGCCTGAACAACTCAAATATGATCTTCCAAGCAGAAATTCATGCAATTGAACTATGCATCAGGGAAAACAGAAGAGGATACAAGAATTACAGGATTTACATTCTCTCTTACAGCAGAGTAAGACTACTTGCTCTTCTAGCATTTTCCTTTAGATCCCACTTAGCGTGGGATTGCTTACAAGAACATAAAAAGGTAGCGAACTCAAATACAGTTTAACTGGAATGGGTTCATAGTCACTATGATATTGTTGGTAATGACTAATGAGTCTGGCGACCAGTTAGCAAAGAAGGGAGCTGACCAAAAGTTCACAGAACTAGTGGCTTTCTGTGGAATGCCAACAGCTGTAGCAAAAGAAAGACTGTTAGATTGGAATAACATCCAAGTTAACCTCCACTGGGAAAGAACAGTGGGGTGCTGACAGTCCAAACTCTCCTTGGAAGATCATTCGAAGAAACGAACCTCCGATTTGCTCAAAATGAACCGGAAAAGGGTTCGGCACATGCCTGCGCTAACTACAATACACTGTAAGCTTAAATTCAGACGACTTTTGTAGATTCTGAAGTACTCGCACACAGAATACTCAGACTTCTTTGACATACCATCGGAACTCATGTCTAACTCACTCAAGAATATGTTAAAATTCATTGATATAACCGTCCTGATTGAGCTTTAAATTAGGCCGTAATGAATCGGGATTTAGACCGTCCTCCATCATCCAATCTAACTTTATCCAATAAAATCTTGTGCTTTATAAAAAAAACTTGGTTTGTAGCACCGAAGTCATGTCTCCTCCAAACTGCCTGAAGCTGTTTGTATGGCTTCTACGATCAGATGTTTATTGATATGAAAGACTTTGATTGTAAGTTGCCATGACTGTGCAATCAAATCTTGAGACAAGAATCTTCCCGCACTGGAAGGATTCTTCGTGGGTCTTTAAATTGTTGGTTGTGATTCCCCCTTTGCCTACGCAGCATGAAGAGAAGTTGACCCAAAGATAAAATCGGTAAAATCCCACTTTAATTTATATATCATAAGAAAAGCGAGCAAAGTCCATCCGCATCCGAAGTCATTGCTCAGCATGTTTTGATCGTACACGCTTCCGCCTATTTGCTTTGCTAAATAAAAAGTGGCGCGACGTCGACACTAAATACACAAAACTCGTGCCATGGGCACCAACAAGGACAAAATAGCCGAAACGACTCTACGACGCAAGCTGCCCGAACCAGAAAAATCCGACCGTTGGATGGATCATTTGGCAACGCTTGTCCGATCACCACTACGCACAAAAATATTTCCATAATAAAAAAAAAAACTTTACACGTTCAGAACTCACCTGGCGCGATACTTCCTCGGCCTTTCACCGGACCCGTGGGATTGAACAAATCTCGCGCCTGCAAAAATTTTTACTGACGTCTCAAAATTTCGATTGTGAACTTTCTAATCGGTCGTCACGCGATTTGCTTTGTTCCCCGATTGACAGTGTCACGAAAAAAAACTTGTAATTCGATCGTGGCGCCCAATTTCACAAAGCAGTTACAAGGTCTCCTGTTTGCCTTTATTTCGTTCCAATTGTACCGATAATGGCGATGTATTAACGCGCCCGTACGTTTTTAATTCAGGAAGAACAATGAACAAAGTAAATTTATTTAGAGACGAGCAGACATCTTGTTCGCTTTGGAAAATGTAAAAAAATTCACGAAATTACTGAAATAAGTTGAAGTTAAAAACTTGAACTGGGAAAAAATTAAAGGACAGCGTCGAAACTACGAACTTATTGACCGTGACTGGACTCACGCACGCCACGCATTTTTTCACTAAACAGCTTTTTCAAAACGTCGATGGTGACCTAACACATTTCCTGTGAAATTTCGGGGAAAAACTAAACGTAGCACGGCACAAAATCCCAGATCATAATTCGCATAAATGTTGGGTGTTTAGTTTATCGCGTTTTTGAGATTTTAACTCGCGATTTTCACCACAATTTTTGGGGTTTTAAGTACCCGAACTGCAAATTTGCAACGCAAACTACCCTGGCGTCCGCACGAATCACGTACTTCTAAAAACCAATTGACATCTGGCAGTCGCAACGAAATGACATGTTTATATACGGTGTGTCGGTGTAGTTGTAACTGGTAAGATGACGGACGGATATTAAATACAACTTGCGATTCGGTAATGCAGTGCGGAAAATTATATCGTGGCGTACTAGAATTTAGGTGGCATGTTTCTATGCACATGGTCGGTTTAGATCTTGGAAAAAAGTTTTGTAACGGTTTCCGGTTTGTTATTATTATTTTTTTTTTAAATAAAAATCGTTTCAAAATGCACTGTACGGCAGAAATTGGTTCATAAGATGTAGAAAAAGAATAGTTCACTATAATCGTCATAGTGTTGGGGAAGATGCTGTACCTCGGTCCAGATTTTACTTTAATCTTTAGATTTATTAAACCAATAACAAATGAAACTTAGGTAATATTCAATATAATGAAAGCTTATTTGTTTTGCCACAAAATTAATTATAGCTGGGACTGCTGTGAATAAATTTGATGGATCCTGAAACGGTTTTTGGAATGAATCGTAAACGGACCAAGGTACAACTGCATGTTGTATCTCGGTCCGCTGCTAGTTGTACCTTGGACCTTTGAAACAATAATTCAATTTGAAAGTCGTAATCCTTAGTAATAATAGAACATTCTTCTATTTAATTTAGTTCATGTTTGTATTTAAGAAAAAAATATAGTAAAGTTTTAAATTAAAAGGAAAACAACAACAAATTCATAATAAGAATAAGCAGCTTTAGAACATTTTTTGTCTAGCTGCAATAAATAGTTGTGTAACAGAAGATTCGCTGCTATCTTCTTCAAAATGCCCACTACCTCTGCGGGTGCAATTTCATCAAGAAAGTCCATTGTGTTTACAAGAAATTTAGCTTAGACCGGTTCAAGGAACAAACAAAAAAACGGTCCAAGGTACATTCCATCACCCATCAGTACAAACAAATTGTTTTTAATTATTTCACGGTTGAAAGTCTTGGAATAATTTTCAATAAACAACTAAGAGTACACCGGGTTTGCAGTACACTATAGGTTAAATTTCAATATTTATTGAAAACTAAAAATATTTTCAATTAAAGTTGGAATGAAACGTATACTATTGTATTGAAAGCAACATAGTTAATATATCCTATATTAGTTTATAATTTTATTTATACTTATTACTAGTACTTTAAGTATAAAGTTTAAACCATCCCGAATTACCATTAAATTTTACATTCATTGTATGTTAAAATTCAATACAAATTGTATTTAAATGCACTCTTCTTCGTATACAGGGTGTTTGGTACTCCGTGCACGACCTTGTAAGGGGTTATTCCTTGATATATTTGGAGAAAAAAATTGTTCCACAGGGTGGGTCAGTTTTGAATAACTGTGGAGATACAGGGTGGTTAAGAAAAGTGTTTTTGACCGGTACCCTTACTCACTTAAAACGTTATATCTTGAAAACGAATAATCACAAGGCAAAGTGTTATAACTCGGTTTTTAGGCAATCGAATTATCTTTCATTTGATGTAACAGTCTAAATTGTAACTGCACCCAATCTTGAGATATTTACTCGAAAACACCAATTTTTGCTACGTGAACCCTTAAAATTCAGTGATCAATGTAGTTTTTCTCAGAAAACCCCATTATAAACATGTCATTTTAATTTTATTTTTTTATGAGCCGTATTATTACCTACAAAAGCTGCATACATATGTATGAGTTACGATTAACATTTTGGAAGTAATAGGTAAAAATACATATCGCATAAAAATTAAATATTCCAAAAGTCAGTGCATGTGCATGTTGATCTACACTACTTGTTTGAACTAAAAGAATTTAATAATGGTTTTTATGTTTTATTTAAAAAAATTTTGTTATAATAAATGTTCAAAATGGCCACCTTCATTTTGAATGCACGCTAAAGCTCGTTTGGCGAGTGTTCTCTTGGTATTCATATTCCTCAACTGCTGCCTTACTTCTATTGCTGCCGCATCGATCCTGATATTTAGATCTTCCAATGTTTCTACTGGCGTTGCGTAGACTAGGTCCTTCATCCGTCCCCATACAAAGAAATCCATAATAGTAAGATCAGGAGATCTTGCAGGCCAGTGTATCGGTCCATTTCTACCAATCCAGCGATTGCTATAATTGGAATTTAACCAATCTGTGATCTGTCGGCCGTAATGAGCTGGAGCACCATCGTGTTGGTAAAACATGGAAGCCAATCGTACCAGTGGAATATCATCCAATAAGTCCTGTAGATCATTTGATAAAAACTGTAAGTAATTGGAGCTATTTAGAGTACGCGGAAGCCTAATAGGTCCAAGTAAATCGTCACCAATCACGCCTGCCCATAAATTGACGCTGAATCTGTGCTGAAATGATGCCGCTCTTCTTGTGTGTGGATTGCTCTCAGCCCACGTATGTAGGTTGTGGAAGTTTGTGATACCGTCTCTGGTAAATTGGGACTCATCCGTCCACAGAATATTGTTGAAAAAATTGTCGTCATCTATTTGTCGTTCAAGGAGCCAATTGCAAAACTCCATCCGTTTGCGGAAATCAATGGGTAGCAGCTCCTGTACTGGTGTGTGATGGTAGGCATGGAAGCGTTCTACTTTTAAAATACTCCAAACCTTCCAAGTAGATATGTTAAACTGCAATGCCAAGCGTCGGATACTGATCGATGGATCATTTTGCACTGCTTGCAGTATTCTTTCATCAATCTGAACAGCGATTATAGGCGCAGGATTTGCATTTACTCTCCTTGTTCTAACTCTGCCAGTTTCCCTAATTCTCCTGTAAACGTCCTGAAATACTCTCCTGTCAGGTGTCCGTCGATGGGGATGTCTCTGATGGTAAAGCCTTCGCGCGGCTTGTCCATTTTCGCGACACTCTCCATAAATTAACACAATGTCAGCATATTCTTCATTGGAGTACTCAGACATTTCGAAATTATTTTTTGTATTCTACTGACACCTTCTTCTTTTAGCAACGTAACTAAAACTGATAAAAATATGAAGGTAGTTTTGCTTTTATAGGCTTTTCATTTTGTAAGGCACCCTATTAAAAAAGGCATAGTACCGCACCCAGTATTACCTACCACATCCAGGTAAAAGCATCAATTATGTTGAAACTCAGTTACATTTCATTGTTTTCCTACATACTTTAAATAATAATAAATGGGCAATAAAAATACTTCAGTACTACCGACAAATTAAACGAGGTCCACTTTATGGCACTGACTTTTGAAATATTTAATTTTTATGCGATATGTATTTTTACCTATTACTTCCAAAATGTTAATCGTAACTCATACATATGTATGCAGCTTTTGTAGGTAATAATACGGCTCATAAAAAAATAAAATTAAAATGACATGTTTATAATGGGGTTTTCTGAGAAAAACTACATTGATCACTGAATTTTAAGGGTTCACGTAGCAAAAATTGGTGTTTTCGAGTAAATATCTCAAGATTGGGTGCAGTTACAATTTAGACTGTAACATCAAATGAACGATAATTCGATTGCCTAAAAACCGAGTTATAACACTTTGCCTTGTGATTATTCGTTTTCAAGATATAACGTTTTAAGTGAGTAAGGGTACCGGTCAAAAACACTTTTCTTAACCACCCTGTATCTCCACAGTTATTCAAAACTGACCCACCCTGTGGAACAATTTTTTTCTCCAAATATATCAAGGAATAACCCCTTACAAGGTCGTGCACGGAGTACCAAACACCCTGTATAGTAATTCAAAAGTATTTAAATTAATTCCTACCAAGGCATTCTTAATGAACTGGATCATGTATATTCCTGCTGTTTTTCATTCCTTCTACTGAAAATGCAATCTAAATGTATTATGTGTATTTTGCGTGTTTAAGCTTTTAAGCGGATTGCATTCCTGTAATATTATAATAAATTACTAATGTATTAGAAATTATGGTTTCTGCTTCATTTCCCGTTGATCTTGTGCGTCGTAAAGGTAAAACAATGGAGAATGTGCGTGACTGGTTTTTGATTAAAGTGAAATTTAATAGTGAGTCCTGTCGGTTTATAGAGCTTTAAAAAAGTGTGGAAAACGAGTTCCCGACTTTGAGTGCTGAGGAAATATTTTATTCAAGTGCGATAAATTTATTTCATAAGTGCTAAAAATTCATTTATAGAATTTTGTCTTCGTAGTTCTAGCGTCTTCTACATACGATGGAAGTAAGGAGTATCAAATTCTGGATAATATCGGAGCAATAGTGGAATTTCAATTCGTATCAATATCCAAGAATTTAAGTATTTAACTTGGAAGCAAAGCTTTGAATTATATTCTATAAAGGAAAATCATTGTGTTCTACATTTTTGAAAAGCGGTTTTTTAATGTACAAATATTACTGTTAAATACATTTATAAATTATCATATATTATTGCTCTATTTGTCTTATTTCATTGTATTATTTATGCAGCTCATCTTCCAAATCAATGGAGCATTTTACAAATAAGTTTCTTTTCCTCAGTCGTGAAAGAACAAATGGGATAATCGATGCTAAAGTATTTGGTAAGGTTTTTGTATAATTTTAATCCCGTAAATAGAAAAATATTTTTCAATACCAATTTAATTTGAATTTATGTTTAGATTGAGTTTTACTTAATCCCAGTTTCAAGAATAACTTTTATTATTTCAATAATTGATTTCAATATAGAACATTGAATAAAAATTATTATTTTTAGATTCAATTATTTATTACTTTTGTTATACATATTAATATTATTGAGATTTAATTTCATGATTGACAGGCATACAATTAATTCCTTTTAGAATGAATTGGCATAATATAATTATATTGAAATTCAATACTTATTTTATATTGATTGCCATTTCGGTAATTGTGGAGTATTAAAGTTCAATACATTTCTGGTGTAGACTTATATACAAACCAAAAAAAATTGAAATTTATTCCAAAATTTTCAACCGTGCTCTAATGGTAAGGAAGGATTAAATTTACGGTCAAGACCACGATGAACTAATTGTCTTACCACTTAAAAATGATATATAGTAGAAATTATTATACACGACTTAAAAAAACACAATAACTGAACTAACAAAAAAATACTTTTATGTCAAAAAATCACTTCTTTTGTTTTATTGCAACCAATTTATCTTCGAGAAGAGAGCAGACGTGCTGTGTTTCTATTGGCTATAATCAGAGAAAGTGGACAAAGCCTAATAGATCTTGGTAGAAACAAGTACTTAATTGTATTAGCTCTAACTGCTTCCCTGTCCGTTTTGTTCATAAAAGCAAGTGGGGATTCGCAGAGGATCAAGACCACGTTCTGATACAAAAAGGGCTGCCATTAGCAACACAAACGTAAGAACTATACGCGGAGAAAACTGACCATAATTTATCAGGGCGAAATATCGCTGTTGCATAGCAAATTGTGTCACTAAAAGGGAGCCGTGCTCTATAATTCGATGTGATGTACAAAAACTAAAAAAATTACATGGCTGATGTGCAATATGCGTCAGCGCTAGAGTCAGAACGGGTACTTTAGGCCCTCCTCACACGGAGCGACTGGTTTAGAGTTGCAAAATAGCCTCCTGGTTATTCTTAAAGGTTGTCAGTCTTATAGTAACCTACACTTCATCTCAGCATTAAATATAATAAAGTTGCTCCCAGAGGGTTGGCAGATTTTCTTTATGCCTGAGACATACGCACATGCGCACATAAAATCAGCAAAATTTAGGTTGGCAAACTGACCGCATTTAAACAAATCCGCCAATGGTAAGGGCGGAAAATTACTATTTTTCAGGATAAGGTCCGGGTAGCGGGTCAAGTCGAGGTTCGATAGAAGTATTGACGCTACAGAATCGCTTAAAACACCAAGGAACTAGGAACACTAGATAGATAGATAGATACATTTATTTCTTAAATTTAGATACAGTTCGATATGTCAGTTAATTCAATAAGAGTTTAGACGTAATGTCTTTACAACTTTGGTATAGACAGTAAGCACTGAGCAGATAAAAATTATATGCACACTTTTAAGAATACATAATGCAATAGTTTCTGAACTAGGAACACTAGAAAACACATCATTTTCCCGATAACACCGTATCATTTGCCGTTACCAAGATAAAGTTCAATTGCTGATTATGACCACTAGATATATTTTTTTTTACTTCTTTAAGGGGAAACATCCGAGTAGAAAGCAGAAAAAATAGGTGAATATTAGAAATTATTATCTCAAAAACTATCTGCTCGATTTTTTCCAGGTTGGTTTTATTCGAAAGTATATATGTTGAGGTACGCTAATAATTTTTTTTAATAAATATATATCAACCGGGGGCGCTACTGTCATGGTCGGCGTAAAGAATGTCCGTCGATCGCACGGTCTGCGGTTCCCAAGATTACATGCAGTCGGTTGATCCAAAACAAAAATTACAAAAAGATTTTGAAAATGTAAAGTATGATGCCCTTCGCTACGTAGGGTTTTTTGAAAAAAAAAAATTTTTTCACGAAATGGCGGCCGATTGAACTTTATTTTCAGTTTTTAACCTCAATTATCGACCTTTCCGGCCTGATAAAAAAAAGTAAATAAGGAAAAAAAAAATCCTACGTAGCGAATTAGAAAACATATCCAAAAATATTGTGTGAAATTTTGGAATCAATTGGTCAAGCCGTTTTCCGAAGATTTTGGGGTCCGTCTTTGAATAGTATGTTTCGAGATAATTGCGTTTGAATGACGCTCTATACAGGGTGTTTGGTACTCCGTGCACGACCTTGTAAGGGGCTATTCCTTGATATATTTGGAGAAAAAAATTGTTCTACAGGGTGGGTCAATTTTCAATATTAGTGGAGATACAGGGTGGTTAAGAAAAGTGTTTTTGACCGGTACCCTTACTCACTTAAAACGTTATATCTTGAAAACGAATAATCACAAGGCAAAGTGTTATAACTCGTTTTTTAGGCAATCGAATTATCTTTCATTTGATGTAACAGTCTAAATTGTAACTGCACCCAATCTTGAGATATTTACTCGAAAACACAAATTTTTGCTACGTGAACCCTTAAAATTCAGTGATCAATGTAGTTTTTCTCAGAAAACCCCATTATAAACATGTCATTTTAATTTTATTTTTTTATGAGCCGTATTATTACCTACAAAAGCTGCATACATATGTATGAGTTACGATTAACATTTTGGAAGTAATAGGTAAAAATACATATCGCATAAAAATTAAATATTTCAAAAGTCAGTGCCATAAAGTGGACCTCGTTTAATTTGTCGGTAGTACTGAAGTATTTTTATTTCCCATTTATTACTATTTAAAGTATGTAGGAAAACAATGAAATGTAACTGAGTTTCAACATAATTGATGCTTTTACCTGGATGTGGTAGGTAATACTGGGTGCGGTACTATGCCTTTTTTAATAGGGTGCCTTACAAAATAAAAAGCCTATAAAAGCAAAACTACCTTCATATTTTTATCAGTTTTAGTTACGTTGCTAAAAGAAGAAGGTGTCAGTAGAATAAAAACAAGCCAATCGTATAATACTCTAGATGAATACTGAACTCCGATTTATATTGTAGTTGGGGATAAAGTAGAATTACGTGTGTGCATGTTGTATATCCTTTATTAAGGACTGCCATTAGATTGCTACTCAAACCTAAAAGACAATATTCAGTGTTTAATTTCATATCTTAAACTGGGTAAGTCATCGAACAAAAATGTCCTTTTTGAAGGACTTTCACATGGGAGGAGCAGGAAGGACTCACTCGATTTCTCACATATTTATCCTTTTCCTTGGAATTAGTTAAAAATGAACGTGTACAAAATTTCAAAATCGTAGCTTAAAGCGTTCAAAAGTTATCGAAAATATTGTTGAACACGTGCCTTAGGGACATTTTGTATGGCAGCTACCAGAAGGAGTAAAAGGATTTCGCTGATTAGTAAACTCGAACTTTGTTTTTACTCAAAACTAATTTGTACAAAATTTCCAATACATAGCTAAAAGATTACTTGAGTTATAGTAAGTTCCGTAAATTAAGTGAAGGCATTTTTACAGGATATTTGTATGGCAGCTACACGAAGGACTAATAGGATTTTCTTCATAATCATACATTTAGCTCCAACCATTGGAAAAATAACACATACAAAATTTCAAAGACGTAGCTTAAACCCTTCTGAAGTTATCGGCCAATATTCTTGAAGACGTGTTTTAAGGACATTTTGTATGACAGCTACCAGAAGGAGTAAAAGGATTTCGCTGACAAGTAAACTCAAGCTTTGTTTTTACTAAAAACTGATTTGTACAAAATTCCGAATTCGTAGCTAAAAGATTACTGGAGTTATAGTGAGTTTCGTAAATTAAGTGAATACATTTTGACAGGATATTTGTATGACAGCTACACGAAGGACTAACAGGATTTTCTTCATAATTATATATTTAGCTCCAACTATTGAAAAAATAATACATACAAAATTTCAATGTCGTAGCTTAAACCCTTCTGAAGTTATCAACCAATATTCTTGAACACCTGTTTTAAGGATATTTTGTATGGCAGCACCAGAAGGAGTGAAAGGATTTCGCTGACTAGTAAACTGGAACTTTGGTTTTACTAAAAACTAATTTGTACAAAATTTCGATTTCGTACCTAAAAGATTACTTGAGTTATAGTGAGTTTCGTAAATTAAGTGAAGACATTTTGACAGGATATTTGTATGGCAGCTACACGAAGGACTAACAGGATTTTCTTGATATTCATACATTTAGCTCCAACTATTAAAAAAGTAACACATACAAAATTTCAAAGTCGTAGCTTTAGGCGTTCCGAAGTTATTGGTAAATATTCTTGAACACGTGTTTTAAGGACATTTTGTATGGCAGCTACCCGAAGGAGTAGGACGATTTTGCCCGTTAACGAACTTAGCCTTACAAATTCAACCAAACATCCAGATTCAAAATTTCAAGATCCTAGGTGAAGGCGTTCTTGAGTTATCGTGTTCACGGACAGACGGACGGACGGACGGACGGACGGACGTCAAGCGGATTTGAGGTTTTTGGGCACAAATAAACAAAAAATAATATATAACTTTTTTTCGTCCGAGGCTTGGTTCTATGCGTTACAAACTTTTCGGCTGGATTAAACTTATAATACTCTATATGATTTCATCTAGAGTATAAAAATAATTTCGAAATGT
Source organism: Beris morrisii (assembly GCA_951812415.1). Classification (NCBI taxonomy): domain Eukaryota; kingdom Metazoa; phylum Arthropoda; class Insecta; order Diptera; family Stratiomyidae; genus Beris; species Beris morrisii. Next base: position 28,407,078 of record OX638311.1, read on the forward strand.
TCGAGTACTCCAATGAAGAATATGCTGACATTGTGTTAATTTATGGAGAGTGTCGCAAAAATGGACAAGCCGCGCGAAGGCTTTACCATCAGAGACATCCCCATCGACGGACACCTGACAGGAGAGTATTTCAGGACGTTTACAAGAGAACTAGGGAAACTGGCAGCGTTAGAACAAGAAGAGTAAATGCAAATCCTGCGCCTATAATCACTGTTCAGATTGATGAAAGAATACTGCAAGCAGTGCAAAATGATCCATCGATCAGTATCCGACGCTTGGCATTGCAGTTTAACATATCTACTTGGAAGGTTTGGAGTATTTTAAAAGTAGAACGCTTCCATGCCTACCATCACACACCAGTACAGGAGCTGCTACCCATTGATTTCCGCAAACGGATGGAGTTTTGCAATTGGCTCCTTGAACGACAAATAGATGACGACAATTTTTTCAACAATATTCTGTGGACGGATGAGTCCCAATTTACCAGAAACGGTATCACAAACTTCCACAACCTACATACGTGGGCTGAGAGCAATCCACACACAAGAAGAGCGGCATCATTTCAGCACAGATTCAGCGTCAATTTATGGGCAGGCGTGATTGGTGACGATTTACTTGGACCTATTAGGCTTCCGCGTACTCTAAATAGCTCCAATTACTTACAGTTTTTATCAAATGATCTACAGGACTTATTGGAAGATATTCCACTGGTACGATTGGCTTCCATGTTTTACCAACACGATGGTGCTCCTGCTCATTACGGCCGACAGATCACAGATTGGTTAAATTCCAATTATAGCAATCGCTGGATCGGTAGAAATGGACCGATACACTGGCCTGCAAGATCTCCTGATCTTACTATTATGGATTTCTTTGTATGGGGACGGATAAAGGACCTACGCAACGCCAGTAGAAACATTGGAAGATCTAAATATCAGGATCGATGCAGCAGCAATAGAAGTAAGGCAGCAGTTGAGGAATATGAATACCAAGAGAACACTCGCCAAACGAGCTTTAGCGTGCATTCAAAATGAAGGTGGCCATTTTGAACATGTATTATAACAAAATTTTTTTAAATAAAACATAAAAACCATTATTAAATTCTTTTAGTTCAAACAAGTAGTGTAGATCAACATGCACATGCACTGACTTTTGGAATATTTAATTTTTATGCGATATGTATTTTTACCTATTACTTCCAAAATGTTAATCGTAACTCATACATATGTATGCAGCTTTTGTAGGTAATAATACGGCTCATAAAAAAATAAAATTAAAATGACATGTTTATAATGGGGTTTTCTGAGAAAAACTACATTGATCACTGAATTTTTAGGGTCGACGTAGCAAAAATCTGTGTTTTCGAGTAAATATCTCAAGATTGGGTGCAGTTACAATTTAGACTGTTACATCAAATGAAAGGTAATTTGATTCCCTAAAAAATGAGTTATAAGACTTTGCCTTGTGATTATTCGTTTTCAAGATATAACGTTTTAAGTAAGTAAGGGTACCGGTCAAAAACACTTTTCTTAACCACCCTGTATCTCCACTGTTATTCAAAATTGACCCACCCTGTGGAACAATTTTTTTCTTCAAATATATCAAGGAATAACCCCTTACAAGGTCGTGCACGGAGTACCGAACACCCTGTATAGAGAATTCACAAAGGGCCCTTTCCGGTTAATTGCCTATAACTTTCACAATTATTGAAATTTCAATATGAAATTTACACAGAATGTTCTTAAGACTACGAACTTTAAGATAAGCAAAAAAAAATTTTGAAAAAAAAATTTGGAAAAAAAAATTTTTTTCTACTTGGATGTTCCCCCTTAAGGGCCTTGAAGCACGTGTTCCCATTACCGGGTTGAAATTTAAAACATATTTTTTACATTAATTGGAACCATTCTGAAGGTGACGTGAATGAAATTCAAGCATTTTAAATAAGAGCAACCCTAGTATCGAACCTCTTTACATACACCTTGGGGTTTGCATACACAGTAAAAATTATTTGTAATTTTACAACATTTAATATATTATAATAAAATTATACAATGAAATTTTACATCTCGGCATGCTGTAAGTTAAGGGGGATGCAATCGTGAGTCGATTTATCAGTTTTTGTGCGGACATTGCTAAGTAAGCATCGCGATTAGTTTTTTTATAATTAGTAGGTAATAACTTCCTAATTTGGTTTGAATGCTATTATACGTCATCTTATTTATAATGAAAATGTTTATTTTTATATGATAATTTTATAGTTTTTAAAATTTTTGATAAATAAAATAACTTTTTTGGATATAAAACCTCGTTCTTGTTTATTTACAATAAATTACCTCTTTTATTTATTACAAATAAGTATATTACCATTTTGCCCTTTAAGATATATAATATTATTAACAATTTATTGGAAACCATATTCGTCTTCTCGCTGAAAAGTTTTTAAAAAAAACCATATTAAAAAAAAATAAGATTAAATTTGTGCTTAGTTCATGGAATTTTTCGTTCCGCTAAATCTTAGTATTAGATTATAATTCTTAAATTATCGATTTAAATTAAGTGCTATGTAAATTAATTTACAAATAGTAATATAGTTTTAAATGTGGCTACTTGTACAATTTACCCTTTAAGTGGTAAAGTTACATATATTGGTATTATAAATTACTTCCTTCAATGAAGGTAATTTCACCCTCCAAATTGTAAAATTACATAAATATCATGTGATTTATGTGTACTATTAGGCATGTGATCAGGGACGTCATTTCAGTTTTTTCTAGGGGGGGGGGGGGCAAGATGTTATGTTTGTATATATTTTTATATATAAATATACATATGTTATAAATAATCTATAAAAATACATAATTCAAGGGGGGGGCAAATGCCCACCCTGCCCTCCCACAAATGACGTCCATGCATGTGATTTTACATATTAATGTATGTATTTATTACATTTCCGAATTTAAATTTTACAGTGGGAATGTAAGTGGTTTTGAGACATGTAAATTTACAATATCCTATGTTGACAATTAGTTGCCAACATTTAATGTTGTAAAAAAATTTAACTGTGTATGAAAAAATTCTGAAATAAGTTTTTTGGCGGTTACATAAAAAACCTGTAGAAGTAAAATCCCAATTTTTTATCCAATGAGACCAAAGAGATATGACGAAATTTGTGAAAACGTATGCAACCCATTTAAACACCCTTCCTGAAATCGGTTTTTGATGACGAAACGTCAGCAGATCTAAGAGATATGTCGGAATTAGTGACAACATATGAAATTCCTTTATACCCCCGGGGGTTGAAAATTAAAAATTCCTGGAATTCGTTTTTAGGCGATTATATAAAAAAATCTGTGGATGTAAAAACCAATTCGATATCTCATCAGATATAACAGAATTCATGAAAACTTATGCAACCCTTTTACACCCTATGAGGGGTTAAATAGTAGCGTGCTACTACTATACTTCAACGTGAATTCCCTCTATCCATCATTAGCAGTTCTTGAGATATACAAATTGGATTGTTTTCTTTTTCACTCTCACCTCTGACACACTCAATCGCAAAATTGTTTTTCTTTGCTAGGGGCCTATCTTCTGTATAAATTTCATGATCCTTTCTTGGACAGTTCTGAAACGTGATTCTTTAGACAAATTCTTAGCCCGTCACTTCTATGACCCACCGCACTCATGAAAAAATGTGTGTTCAACGTACTGCCCTTAAAAATTTATTCACAAATTAAATTTCATCTTCCTGTCATAATTGTTTCGCAAGAGATCAATATTCAAAGTTACCCTGCACCCAAATCGACAAATGTAAATATTACAAAATCAGAATAGTTTTAATTTTCCAACCAAATGTTATTCAACCATTTTGTAATTCATTCATCGTTGGCTCGACGTATTGAAAAATTTCACCATATAATTTTGCCCCACCTTTCAGAATTTTGTATGAGTGCCCCTGGATTTGCTCCAAGAGTTGGGTGTTCTAAGCGCAAACTGAATGAAATCTATGACATCTAGACCGGTAGGCTAGATTAGATTACATTGGAAAATAGGTGTTGGTATTGTTAACCTCTGTCACTGCAGCCACAGTTGGGCTTATTGTGACGTCCCCCCGGATTGACTATGATTCCTCTTCAATCCCTGCGCTTTCAATGAAGCTTAGTATTTTGCGAAGAGGAATGGTCAGGAATTCCGATGGGTCCATGAAACCCTGACCGAAGTGTCGAAGTCTTTTGTAACCTAAACCCTCACATTCACAGAGGATATGCTCTGGTGTTTCGTTTTCGTCATTGCATATTCTGTAAATTTTAGTCTCAGAGATACCAATCCAATTGAGATGCTTCCTCATGTGACAATGTTCAGTCAGAGCTCCCACTAGGGTTCGGGTCTGATATCTGCTTAATTTTAGATAATTAGATGTTCTTTTTTCCGAATGCCTTGGCATAAAAAGCTTTAAGTGCCTGTTGCCCGGTGCCAAGTCCCAGTGAATGGCGCTTTGCGATGTTTGCCACATTCGGATGTTCATTCTGGCTGTGCTTAATGGTATCCCACAGAATGGATATGGTCCCATGAAGTCCGCTTCTGAACCTTTCCTAGCCATTAAGTCGGCCCCGGTAGGCTAACACTGAGACCTCCAAAAATAATAGTCTCATAAAATTTGTTTATTTCCGCCACCATTACTTCCATAATTGAAAATGAATTGTTCCTAAAATATTTAGTATGCTAAAAATAGTCCACCCGTTTGCTAGAGTACAACAATATCAGATTATAAAAGAAATCTCACATGCACTTCACGTGCCAAAGCATGACATTCAAATTCCATTTGTCCATGTCGCGTAAGAAGTTTACCTGTAATAAATTTAATAGACGTTTGAACACTTTGGACAGCCTACCTCCACGCGAGTCTTAATATTGTTTATATTTTTAATTGTTATGGTCAATTTGATGTAATAGATATAATGCGACATCTTAATTCATAGGTCAGCGGAGTACATTTTACCTGAAAAGCATGTGGTGTTTGTTCTAAGTACTTAGGCGGCATAAGTCCCCCCAATCTGATAGCTAGTAATTGCTGACTGGAGAAGTTACAGGTGGTATCGAATGGGGCTTAAATTCAAGTGGTAGGCTAATATAAGTGCTAGTTAGGTTGACGAAAGTTTTTCAGACTACGATCGCTAAAGTGCGGTATTTTTTCGCTATAGTCGAATACCAACAACTGGTGGTGACCGTTTAAATATCTGTGCTAAATTGTTTGATTTTGAAATAAATTTAATTATCGCGTTTAATATTTTGCTTATTCGATAAAATTGGTTTCCGTATTTGGGAATTTATTTCGTATTGAAATTTGCCTGTGTTGACTGAAATGAAGGTCTCAAATTTATTTTTGTTTTGTGTTACGTACTTTTCGGCGGTGTTTTATGGATGCTACGGAGCCCTTCGTGAGTGTTGAATTGATGTTTTTATGTATTTTGCTAAAAAAAAAGAGTTTAATTAGTGAGTAATTTACTAACGAATTTATTTTCTGGACTTCAGCTCCAATTCTTGTTCTAATCTAAAATTTTCGCACCAAGAATACATCTTACTTGAAATCTTTCCTTGATCAATATTGTCCATATGTTGTTTAAAAATCCCTCTTAATTTTAGAAATCGATTTTACTTTGAACTTCACTCAGTCATAAGAGGTGGGTAGCTAAACATATCTAAGAGTTCGCTAAAAAAAAAGGGCTATGAAACATCGAAATAAAACATTAGAACTTACTAAATTCGAGACCTGTGAATTGATCCACTCCCACTTAAATGTCTGAGGTAGGAACAAACAATAAATATTTTTTAATAATAGTGTTCATTACTATCGATTTGAAATATGAACAAAATTCTGAAAAATTTTTAGCGAAGAAAACTTTTAAAAAACACAAAATTTGAACACATAGAACTGTGCGCAGCTTTTACTAAGAAATGATCTTGAGTACATCGCGAACGGAGAGAATCCTATTTTAACAAGCACGTTAAATAAGTTACCACCCTTCCAAGGACTATTCTATGGAAGCTACTCAAAAGAGATAGAGGATTTTCCACTCTAACGTTTTCTTACTTAATTTGACATTGATATTAATTCGCATAAAAAATATAATATCGATTTCCTGACTGAAGAGGAAAGCATTTCCGAAAACGAATGTACAAATTTTTAAGAACTTTTGTATGAAGACTGTTTTAAAGACTAATATACTTTACTCCACATTTTTTCTTTAAATTAAAAAATTCTAAGAGTTCAAACTTATGGGGCTATGCATGTGTAGGCTCGTTGGGAAAATGTGCTAAGTGAAGCCATCAGTAGCAAGGCGTTCATAACAAAAAATTAAAGTCAACGTACATTGTACTACTATTCAAATAAAAATAATAAGGTGTATCATAAAAAATGCGTGCAAAAATTCCTCGGCAACACCCAGTTGATCGAGTCTGCGAAACTCGCAGATAGATTGGATACATGTCGGCTCGCGAGACTCTCCTAGACGTCCTATGGGAAAAAATACACGGTATCGAGACATGTCTGCGAATGTCGAAATAGCAAAATTATTTTATATGCAGTGCCATCTGCTATTTTCTAGGTTTCAAACTACGTTTCATACTAAATTTCATACTACGTTTCATACTCTTTCTTTGCACGGATATGAATATAAATGTGGAAATATAATCAGGCAAGTCTTCGCAAGGTTTGCAAAATTTATTGCAATCGACCCCTAGTAAAAAATATTCGTCTCGTTTACAGCTGAAAAATTCAAATTTTGTTGTTTTAATCCTATAAAGATACGTTAAGTCTTCTTCCCCTTTAACTTCGTCAGTTGCTGTAAAACTAGTCATGCCAAGCTAAGATACCAATCAAAATTTTATTGGTATAGTAATTTCCAGTTTACTAGACGTACACGTAGCCAAGCTAAAAATTGGAACAGATACCAAATTTTTTGAATGGAAAATTTTGAATTTTGGGTATATATATATCTTAGGGACCTTTTACTTTATTTCCTTCTAAATTTTTAAGTTAGTAGGTTTCATAATGTCCCAAAATACTTCGAAAGAATGTAGATGCTCTAAAATTTAATAATATTTTTTTAATTGCGACATTAAAAAAATTTACTAACTTTACATATAGGTGGTAAACTGAACTGCTTTCGTATAGTTAGTTCATTATATCGTTAATTCCGAAAGATACTACACTAAAGTGGCCTACTTACTTTTATGTGCAGCTCAGACCAACATACATTTATGAGACAGTCAGGCTATTGCACTCTGCTTAATTGCAAGCGATCTATCATATTGCCTAAGGTGTTTTAATGCTTGTTAGTTGCCTTTTTACACACAATGAGTATATTTCCACGCTTTGGTCAGGTGTGGAAAGACAGGTTCTCGGTATTATGTAAAAAGAATCGCGATTACCCTTGACATTACTTAATTTGTCGAATGAATTCATAGATTTTCTGGTATTATACCGATTTTACCTTATTTATGTAGTATCCACCCCAAGAGGAATGGTAGCTTAGTTCCATGATGGTTGAAAGTGTAAAGAACTTTTGGGTAGTCTCCATAATATAGTTCTCAAAGCTCGTGCTTCACAGAGATGCATGCTAACTTCAAAACGCTTTCATACATTGATCTTATAATAACGTGAAGTAAAAGAATGAATGCTATATGTATCCTCCATACAAAAGTCCTTGAAAATATTATTTATTCATTTGAATCCACTTTAACTTAAAAAAAATCGTTCGAATTATGAAGTCGAAATTATATACGAATTATTTTCGAGTGAAGGGTCAGGTTGATCTTATAAGTTATTGCGCCCTTAGGTAATCACTTTTTTAGAGCGAGCAATTTAATAACATTTTGCACCCAATATTTTTAAATAGAGGTACTCCTTTAAGAAGCTGCCATACAAATTTGCCTAAATAATGTGTAGGTATATGAATTCTCCTGAACTGGTGTTAGGGCGATAATACGTTGAGCTAGGAAGTTGAAATTTAAAATCAGTAAGCTTAGTCCCACAAAGGGTGCTTAGTCTATTGATGGGCAAAATCATTCTACTATTTCTGATGGATGCTTTTTATGTCCTTAAAAAATATGGTAAAATTCCTTTCTTCAGAATACGTTAAGACAGTTTTATAATAAATTTTGTACTAAAAAGTGTAGGTTTAAAACAACTGGAATTCATATTTCGGATACCCCCTACTGGCTATCATCCCTTCGGCATGATCTCATCAATGGCGCGACAGTATAAATTGTGCCAGATCTCTTTTGCATAATACGGCATAAATACATAATTATGCGCAATATTTACGTTTGTTATTATTGCGTTGAACTTTCAGTCATTTTTTGTTCCCGAATTGAATTGTATGTACCTACACTTGAAGGTACTACCAATACTATATACTATTTGTTAGTATACTGTCTTCAGACTCAGAGCTTATAAGCTCTTAAGAAACTAAAAATATTAAACTTAAAGTGATCGTGTGATTTTTAATTCTAGACAACAGTGGAAAAAAAGTCAGGGACATAAATTAAAAATTCTCACCATAATCTCGTATGGCAAAGTAGCGTGACCTAAATATTTTAGAAGATAAACAATGTGGTTGTCGCCACGTTTTTAGTTGCTTTGCGAATTTATCGATTGGTTAAATGATTTGCATAAAAAATTATTCACTTACAAATAACATAATATACCTACTATTCTCGCTATTACGTAATATAGTTAAAAAATATTATGTCTATGGTAATGATTATGTCCTCTTAGAATAAATGGTAAACCAACAAAGTTATTCGGCAAGTTTTCAGCAGTTCGAAACCACAAAGCACATGAATTAAACATTGTAGATTTTGTCAAAAAAAATTACTTTTAAATTCATTCAAAAAAAAAAACCTTAAAAGAATAAACACATTCGTATTTAGAAAAATGCAACAGAAATTCACTTAATGGATCAAAGAAAAATAATGGCTAAGATTTTCAGGAATATGGAATACCACCTTGTATGATACTCCAGGTCTAAAAAACTATAGTAGTAAGGGGTGTTATTATATTTTTAGGTTTGAAAAGAGAATATAATCGGAGAGGACTAAACCTAGCGAATAGGGTACGTGAGGATGCAATTCGAGCTTAAACTCGTTGATTTTGGCCACCGCGATAACGAATGTGTGATTCGGTGTAATGTCTTGATGAAACAATGATGAGGATGCAATTCGAACTTAAACTCGTTGGTTTTGGCCACCGCGATAACGAATGTGTGATTCGGTGTAATGTCTTGATGAAACAACACTTTCTTTTTCTCCAAATTTTCCTTGATTTCATCATTCAAACGCTGCAATAAGTTCGCATAATACTCGCCGTTAATTCTTCTCCTTTTTCAAAATAATCAATGAAAATTATCCCACGCGCGTCCCAAGAAACTGACGCCATAACCCTGACTGCAGATGGGACTACCTTCTCCTTCCTTGGAACCGATTCTCCCCTGTTAGCCCATTGTTTTGACTCAGGTGTGAAGTCATAGACCCATGTTTCGTCCATGGTTATGAATCGATGCAAAAAATCGACTTTATTGCTGCGAAACATTGCCAAACACTTTTCACGACGCCGTTTTGTTCCATTATGACCAAACGCGGCAACCATCTTCCAAACAGCTTTCTTATGTCCAAACTTTCAGTTAATATGCGATGTACAGCACTTTTATGTCTGCTAGCTCGCGTACTTTCAGTCGACGGTCATCCAATACAATTTTGTGGATTTTCTTCACCATTTCTGGCGTGGTCTCCTCATTTAGTCGACTACTGCGTTGTTCGTCTTGACAGCTCGTACGGTCTCATTTAAACTCTGCCACCCAATATTTGATTATTGTGAGCAAAGGAGCGGACACCCCCAGACTAAAATTTAGTTCGGCTTTGATATTGGTTGGACTGAAACTTTTCAAATGAAAGTATTGTATCACATACGGATTTAAATTTTTTCCATCTTTAAAAATTCACTGAAAGAGTTCGCTATTGATGACTGCCAAATAAAGACTAAACAACCTAGCGTCTTAAAACTTCAAAGTTAAGCCTTATTAGGATGGTTCTTTCTACCATAGCATTTTCTTTCAAATAAAGACCGCCATCTATACATCAGGCTAGGTACTTCTGGGACAGCCCTCGTAAAGGATATTTAATAATTTTTATAACAATCCAATGACAATAAAGTTTATATGACTGCAGTCCCTCTGGCTTTGTTTGTAATATAAAATTAAAATTTATTATGTTGCAGATGTTTACTTAAGCTTAAATTTTGTAATGTAATTATTTTGTGATCCGGCTTGATATCCAAAACATATAAGATAAATGTGCACACATTTGTAATATCTATTTCTGCTTCCACTCGATCTTTTATGGATTGAGTATTTCATCCAGAGTGTGTATCATAATATATTCTACGGTTCTTTTTATAGCTTTTCTTAATATTCTCCAATTATAACTGTGTTTTGGCCATTAGCAATGTACTTGTACCACTGAATTAGGTTCAGAGTAAAAAATTTAACGAACGATTTAAAAAAAAAACCGACATATTATTGCTATTGCCGATATGTTGTGTCCTTCATAATAATGAACGTACGTGTTTTAATTTAATAAACCTGGTTTTAATTGACATCAAGTTAAGCGTGGAGGTCAATATTTAAAATCTTGTATTTTTAACTCAGGATACGTTTCTAATAAGGAATTGTAACCGACCTAAGATTTCGAAATATTTGTTACCCTAAGATTTGGTATTTTCACGTTTTGGACTAATAGACCTTAAAAGTTTACAAGTGGAGTACAATAAATTTAAAAATTTTAGAGGGAGCGGTGGAGCCCAGAAGCGGGGTATTTCCTGAACTACTTAAAATCTAAAATCTACAAACAGTCTGGGCGCAACGTATTTTTTTTTAGATAGAAGTTCAGAACACGTTTAAGGCGATGCGACTGGCAATTACAAAAAACAACGTTTCAAATAGTCTCCTGTTTAATCTTTTGGTTATCAGTCGCATAATAACCTGCATCGTATATCAGCGTTAAACGTGTTCCGAACTTCTACCCAAAAAACAATTAAGCAGTGCTCAGGGTGTTTGCAGATTTTATTTTCAACATCACATGAGATTATGCATGTGTTTATCGTTCAAAGCACCTTATTTAGTAGAACCTCAATTTTCTAATCATGAAAAGTTCAGCAAAAGTTAAATTTTTTTAAATTCCGGTTCCATGCAACGCAACCAACGGATGTAAGAAAAGTGAATAATTTACTTACGCAATGACCAAGCAACACACTCCAGCATGGCTAACTCGAAGTCAAGGTAGTGCATGTAAAAAAGTGTCGGCGGTTGTCTTAACACTCAGGTGCCATTTTTCATTTAATTTGCAAAATCGAGTTACTCGCTTAAGTCTTTCGTTTTGCCGCGAAGTTTCCTTGCTAAAGCCTCTCTATTCTTTTGCAGCTTCAACAATAAAAACTTGTTCCCGGAATCATCCTGATCCAGACACATGCATACGAGAAGCAGTCAATTTAGTTCGGCCGTTACTAGCTAAAGGTGACTTGGGCGATGGATTTCATACTCCCCCGTTGGAGCCCCTCTTCCTGGACAACATTGAAATGTCTCGAGGTAACGAGTTTCAAGCAGTTTTTAGCGACATTCAAGCAAGTGGCGGCAGTAATTTTCAAATCGAGAAACTGAAGTACCTATACGTTAATTTTACCCCAAAATATTAATAATTAGTTACAAAAATTAAATGTAGAGCAAACGTAACAAATCTCGCCTTTGATGTCACCGTCTTTCTTCCACAAATTGACTTTACGGGAAAGTACTCCTTGAAAATTCGATTACTTTTGCTCAATATCAACGGCAAGGGAAACATTCGTGGTACTTTTAGTGAGTATTAAATAGTAAATAACCGGTCTTGATTCTAACTCTAAAATATTTCCATTGTAGGAAAAACTCGAGGACACGTTAAGATGCGAGGAGTTAAAGTGATGCGGGATGGAGTCGAGTACGTTAAATTCAACGACCTGCCGCTCAAGATTAAAGTTGACGATGCCAAACTTCATTTGGATAATTTATTCGGTGGTGATCCAGTACTGGGACAAGTTGGAAACTCTATTGTTAACGATAACTATAAGTTGTTTTTGGCAGAAGTCCTGCCGGGACTAGAAAAGGGCCTATCGAAAAAGTTTTTAGAAATTGCAGATAATATTCTTAAAAATGCCACCTATGACGACATGTTTCCGTTGAATTGAAATTATTGTATTGTTTGTTATTGTATATTTGAGTTCTACTGGAAGTTCGGAGAGATTATAGATTAGATTTGTAAATAAGTAGTTAATACTGACGATGGAAACAGTTTTGTATCAATGTACAAGGCTCAGAGAATGGATAAAAATTTCAGAAAAAAAGTTTTAAAGTACTGGTTTTTTTTTAATTAATAATGTGGGTATATTGTGATGACCAAAAATTTCAAATCAATTTGCCACCTTTCATTTTTACATTTTTGTGTTTTGGGACGAAATCCGTGATAGTGTAGAAAAAACCCCTTTTCAAGGCTAATTTGTTTGCTCTACCTCCGTACACCAATGCAAATCCGATTTTTTTTAAATTGCTTCTGTAGTATATCTACATATACACCAGTGGCGTGTCGTGATAATTCAACAAGAGGAAGCAATTGGTTAATATCAAAAATTTATTATTATATTATATTCATTCTACAAATTTACTGCGTAATAATTGAACCTCCTCCATTAGCTACTTTTAACATTACTAATATAAAAACACCCAGCAATCTCGAACGGGGACCAGGAGGCTATTTGGAACGTCATTTTTTAGGTTGTCAGTCGCAGTCACCTATACCGCATCTCATCATTAATTTTTTTTATAAATTTACGTATTTTTTTTTATATATTTACGTATTTTTTTAATAGAAGAGTCAATAGAAGTAAAACCGAATTCGATCTCATTAATCCTAAAAGATTTTCGGAATTCGTAAAAACTTGAACAATACCTTACACCCCCAGGGGCTTAATATCGAAAAATGCTTGCATCAGTTTTTCTTCGATTAAATTTAAAGCTTTTAGAAACAAAAGTGAATTGAATATCTCATTAGACCCAATATATGGAAATTCGTGAAAATGTACACAACCACTTTACACCCCCTAAGGGGTTGGATATCGAAAAATTGGAAAAAATATTTCTAGGCGCTTATGTAAAGAGCCCGTAGAAGTAAAATTTATTTCGGCATGTCAGAAATATATAACGAAATCGTGAAAATGTGGAAAAATCCCATTTCACGGACATTTGTTTTACTCAACCTCTATGTCAATACAAATCTGATTTTTTTCTTTTAATTACTTCAGTAGCATACGTACATATACGTACTAATTTCCAACTTTCTTGCATAAGCCGTTTCTGAGATACAAAAAACCACCATATTTTTTCTAGGATACCTCTATATTGGCTCTATAAAGTCACTTTTTAGCTTTCTATAGTTTGTGGTTTTTGAGAAATAAATATCGAAGTTCTTTTCTTTCCACCCTCTCACACCATCAGCCCATTCACCAGTACCTGCAACATTTTTTCCATGTTAGAAGTCTACTGGGCCTAACTCCTGTAAAATTTCTAAGATCCTATCTGGTACGGTTTTAAGTTTTAGGTAAGGTGGGTGGTCGCTCCGCGACTAAGCACATAGACAGCCAATGGGTCCGTTGTGATCCCATATGCACAGGAAAAGGTACTCGTGTGCCCAAGACAACATCTTAGGTGAACCACCCCGCCAGCCTAACAAACTGCAGTAGCTTGTCCAGCTTAATGCTTGCGAATTCTGGAGATATAAAATTTTTTTTTAAAAACCCACCTCAAAAATTTTACATTCAAAGGGCTCCACTTGTAATCATATATACACAAACCAAATTTTACCTTCCTGGTACAATTGGTTCGGAAGATATTCTAATCCAAAGTTTTTTACCCCCACCCCAACACACCACCACCCGATTCAAAAATTTTAGCTTTTAATTAATCTCTTATTATCCCTTAAGACAACTACAGAGTTTCAATCTTCTGACATCAACCGTTCAGAAGATATGTATTTTAGAACGTTTCAACCCCAGCTTTCAAGCACTTCGAACACATTGCTTCCCCTCCACTCCCACACTCCTCAGTCCTAATCGCCAATTTTTTTGCAAATAGCTCCACTATCATAGTTCTATATAAGTTCCAAGTTTCAGCATCCTAGCGCAAGTGGTTCCTGAGATCTAAATTAAATATAATTCAATTATTTACCACCATTCAATTCCAAGCTTTGTTCAGAATTCAATTCCTATCCTACTCAGGTAGCACTTATGTCTTATCAGATCTCTGCTTGCTGAAAGCTTCTCTGCTGTAGGCAAGAATGTGTTCTACTACCCGTGGAAGCAAATTTCTTATTGCATCCACCGGCTCGTGTACGAAAATTTTTTTCCATGACTTCACAGTGGGTTTACTACGGAATGAAATGAACGCTCATAGATGCAACTTTCAAATTGCTTCCATGTGTCTTCTTCTTGGTTTCTTTTGCTTGCCTTTTTCGTGGAGTTGCCAATTCGGCTGTGTGAGATATTCGCGAGTAGTTTCTTGCGAACTTTTATTTAGAATGTGTCAAAGAAAATGTTTATGTTGTTTCCCTTGCTTCCATGGACGCCATGCCACTGATATGCACGCCAAATTTCAACTTTCTAGCATACAAAACCCATCAAAAAAATTTGAACTAAATATCTTAACGGGTTTGTAAGCGACACGCATTTGCATATGGCGTACGGCGTTTATGGCGGACAGACGGATATTTCTTTTGCGTTTTTGGAATGTACTAGTTTTAAAGCGTGGAAATACAGTTAGTTTGGTCACTAGAATAGCTCTTTGTAAAATTGAAAATTTCGAAGTTCTTATATAAGTGGAAAAAAAATTTCTTCGATTATTACATATAAAAAGTCAATGTTAACATTTCGAATTTCGTCATATCTAAAAACGTATGCTACTCCTTTACACTCTCTTCGGTGTTGAATATCAAGAAATCGTGAAATTATTTTTAGGCGATTACATACAAAGCCCATAGAGTGAAATCCAATTTGCTACCTCATCAGGCCTAAAAGATATGACGAAATTTGTGAAAACGTATACAACTCTCCTCGAGGGTTGAATTTCGTTTTTAGACGATTGCATAAAACGCGCTTGACGAGCCCCCAAAGATATAAGTTTTAAATTTTAACTGTGGTTAGTGTGTGTGGTCCTCTATTCTAGGTGTGTAAGGGGTGAGAAAGCGGGGAGGGTTTAAAGGAAAAATATGAAAATTTTTTATCTGCAGAATGACTAAAGCTAGGAATCGGAAACTTTCCCGAAAACTAAATGAAACCAAGAGCGATAAAATTAATAATTTAATTTGCCAGATATAGGAGTTACGTTTAACAGGTATCCATAAATCCTTTTTTTAACAATCACTTATCTGCCGTTGGGATAATCTCAAAAAGATACTTCTCTCCAAAGCAAATCCTGTATACGTGCCTCATTCTCGAGATTTAAAAGTCGACATTTTTTCATCCTCCTCTACCATCACTACTTACAGTCTCACCCACCAAATTCTCGAACAGTCCTACCTTTTGTATAAATTACAACATCCTATATTGAACAGTTCTTGGGATATGAGGTGCGTTTTTCTAGAAAAATTCTTATAGTCTCTCCGCGTCCATGTTCCACCTTTTACATACAAAAGTTGTATTCAGCGAACTCCATTTGTCGACCTATATACATAAACCAAATATCATATTTTTCATGTAATTGGCTTGTGGAATATCATAATCTAAAGTTTTCATCCCCCAACCCTGCACGCTGGTAACTTCCTTCAAAATATTTTGTCTGATATATTCTACTAGTACCTACAAACAATCACAAAGTTTCAATTTGGTGGTATAAGCCCTGCAGAAGATATGGACTTCAGACTGTCTCAATCCCAGGTTTCGAGCGTTTCGGATGCATTGTTTATCCTCCACTCCCGTATCCCTTCACTCAAATCGACAATGACAATGGTTCCACTGCGATAGATCCATATAAGTTTCTAATTTCAACTTCCTAAGGTAAGCGAATAGGAAATATAAAACCCAAAATTTTTCGTCTAAAACCCTCCTCCCTTACACCCTCACTCCAAAAAAGCAACCACTTAAAGGGATCCACTAAATCCACCCACCAAAATAATTTGAGTTAACTTTTCGCAAAAGAAAACACCTATAATTTTTGAAATATTGTAATATATGTAATATTGAAAAAAACGAGGTCAGTATAAAATTTTTTTAATTAAGATTAACGTTTGGAAACTTATCATAAATACACCAGTCTATAATATCTATAGTGAAATTAATTGGAATTACCGGGGAACTTAACTTAATTAAATCTTTAGGAACTGCTAGCATAGCCGAAATCTCCCCATTGTCGTACGAATTCCTGTTGCTCGACAATTGTTGGATACCATTCCTTACCAGTATAATCCATAGCAGGCATCTTACCCCCATATTCAGATGGAAGATAATCGGGACTAAGGTATTCGTGCAGAGTTTTCATGTCATGACCGTGGAAGTGCATCTGTAAAATTAGACAAACATTCAATTAAATACAATTTAAAATAAGCGATAATATTCCGTTCGCCTTACCCTTTTGTTCAGTTTATCGCGGATAAAGGGCTTAAATAGCGGCCACACCATTTTGAAAATGAAAGGCTGTTTCACAATATGAACTTCTTTCATACGTAGAGGCATAGCATCTTGGATGAATGTTAACAGACGTTTCGAGAAAGACGGTGTCAATGCTTTAACTTGTTTCATTGATAGTCCATCGAAGTCCATTATTACAACTACACCACGTACTTGAGTTTCAGGTTCAAGTTGAGCACCAATATGAATTAGATAGAACATCCTCAGGAGGGAGTCGGCTGTAACTGCTTTTGTGTCCCAGGAACCTCCAATACGGACAATCAGAACTCGTCGTCCCTTTTGATCGCAATTTGCTAGAACATTGACTACATTATGATTGGCTAAAGAATCGTGTTCGTCTTGCGGCATTAGACCCCTTAAAAGGGATTTATTTTCATCTCTGAATTGCGCTACTGTACGCATCTATAAATAAAAAGAAATATTGTTAGGTTTTTTTTTTTAATTTATTATTCTGATTCATTATCTTAAATATGTATGTAGCAAAAAATATGATCCGCATAAACATATTCCACTCCTCTCTTAACCCTTATTCTCGATCAGATCTGGATTGTTCATGGACATTTATATGGCATTGTAGCAGACCCTTGAAGCTGACGTATCCCATTCTAGCGTACAACTAAGTAAAACCGATATTGGATTTCTCACTTAAACAGCGTCTGTACTAGCAATAAACATTGTTTTTAACTGAGAAATCAATTGTAATCCCATAATTACGACAGTGGTTACTTTACACTTGGCTATCCATGAGCAACTAGAAGATTATATTGGGCTAAGAAAGTCAAGATCGACACGAAATTTTTTGACTGATCCTGATAATGAGAAGACAGCTGCAAATATCAAGAAAATTTTACAAAAAGAAAATACTGCCCCAAACAATGAAAGTCTTCATAACCTTACTTGCGATGGCGCCTCGTGTGCTGACTATGAGCTCGTCAAAATACTATTCGACGCGTCTTCACAGATAATTCGAAATCATGCAGAAGTTTAGCTTACAACAGTTTGGAGTAATCTGGATTTATCAGATTCAAGTGACGGTGAATCTTACTCACCGCAATCAGTCGCTAAGCCAGAAGCTAGGATTCAAATTATTCAAAATTTATCGGATTCTACTGAAGATGAATCTTATCCACTGTCAAAAAATCAGCTCCAAATAATGCTAACAAATATTCAAGCAGATTATAAACCATCTGGGTGCAATTTATTCGATTCCAACAATGATTCAGATTTCAACGATGACTCAGACAGATCACACATCATATTTACACTTGACTAGCGAAAAATATGGAAAAAAAATTCTGGGCGTGTATATATAATTCCGAAGTTATTCGCTAATATTCTTGAACAGGTGTTTTAAGTACTCTTTATATGGCAACTACCTGAAGATGTGGGACGATTTTGACCATTAACGAACTTAGCCTTACAAATTCGACTAAACCTGCAGATTCAAGATTCAAGGCGTTCTTGAGTTATCGTGCTAACGGAAAGACAGACGGGCAGATGGATGGACGGACGGACAGACAGCAAGCCGATTTGCATGTTTTGGCCCCAAATAAATACAAAATAATATACAACTTTTTTTCGTCCGAGGCTTCGTTCTAAACGTTACAAACTTTTGGGCTGGATTAAACTTATAATACTTTCAAATTCCATCTAGAGATAAGCAACCCTAATTTATAAGAGTTGAATTATTAATAATAGGTGTGTTTTTTTGCGCATTTATTCAAATCAGAGTAGTGATTGAAACTTATATCGAAAACACCATTAATATTGCTGTTTTTGTTTTTACTTTATTATTTTCTAATAATACAGTATTGTGATCGATTTTTAAAAAAAAAAATTTGCTACCCTTGCTAAACTTTAGATTACGATATCTCACGAACCAATTGCACTAGACAAATAAAATTCGATTTGTGTATAGAGGTTGACAAATAAAGTTTGCTGAAAGTTAAATTTTTTAAGGGGGCGGTGAAGCATGGATAAGATTTTTTCAAAAAACACATATCTCAAGAACCGTGTAAGATAGATACTTCAAATTTTTACCAGAAGTAGGCCTAACAGACTCCTAGGAGAGAAAAGGGTGAGGGTGAAGAGGGTGAGGGTGGGGGAGGGTGAAAAGGAAAAAGTTCAGATTTTTATATCTCGAGAACCTATAATGATATAAAGCTGAAACTTGATATTTAGATAGAGCTAGAGTAGTAGCATGTCGGAAAAATATAATTTTTTATAGGGGTAGTATGATACGGGGGTGGGGGTGTTTTTCCTATATATAGAACGGCTTATGCTACAGAGTTGAAACTCGGTATGTATATGTAAATCAACTGGAAAAGTAATTTAAATTAAAAACAATTTCCAATATCCGTTGGCGTTCGGAGAGGGGGCAAAAAAGATGATCAGTGAAAATGGAATGTATATTTATTCACGGTTTTCGTCATATCTATTAGGTCTTTCTAAATATTAAATTCATTTTTATTCCACGGTTTCTTCATATAAATACCTAGAAAGCGTTTTCAGGATTTTTTGAATTTCGACCCCTAAGGGGGTGGAAAGGGGATTGTATACTTTTTCACGAATTCTGCCATATCCCTCAGATCTGATCAGATATCGAATATCTTTTCACTTTCAAGGGCTTGCGTAATATTCGCCTAAAACTTAAGTTTTTTTCTTTTTCAACCCTAAGAGGGTATAAAAGGGTTGAACGAGTTTTCACAAATTCCGTCATATCTTTTAGAAGTGATAAGAAATTGAATTGGATTTTACTTTCTCGTGTTGCCTTCATATTTATCTATTAACTCCTTTCAGGATTTTTGGATATTCAACCCCCAAGTGGGTGTAAGGAGGTTGCATATTTGATGATATATCGAATTTTTACCTTAGGAATTCCTATATAAGCGCCAAAAAGTCAATTTCAGTATTTTTAGATATTCAATCCTAAGAGGTGTAAGGGGGTTGTATGCTTTTCAAAGCTTCGACATATTTCTTAGGTTTGATGAGATATTAGATCGCTTTCCACTTCCACAGACTCTTTATATAATCGACTACAAGCCCATTCCTCAATTTTTGGATATTCAACCCCCAAGGGTTTGCATATGTTTTCACAATTTTTGCCGTCCCTTAGTTCTGATGAGATATAAAATTGGTTATTACGGCATTTGATGTAATGATCTAAAAATTAATTTCACGATTTTCCAAATTTCAAAAACTAAGGGGGTGTAAAGGGTTTGCTTATGTTTTACAAAAATTTTACAAGATCTCTCGTGTCTCATGAGATATCAAGTTGCTTCTTATGAAATCGTTTAAAAAACTGTTTCATAATTTTTTCGAACTTCAAACCCCAAGTGGAAGTAATGGGTTTGTATACGTTTTAACATTTCGTCATATCTCTTAATTCTGATAAAGTAGCAAATTCGCTTTTACTTCTATGGGCTTTTAGTGTATATAATAATACCGAAATTCGAATAGTCTACACGGGCTTTTCCAATGTTTAATCGGATAAAAATCTCTATTTTATATATTTATTTTTAAGAATAAAACTAACTTTCCAAGAAACCTCATAATTTCGAAACAACTGACGATATACTCCGACTTTAACTGCTCCCGAACTTTGACCCGAAAATAATAAAGTTTCGCCCAGACCATTGGCAGATTTTTTTTATTGCTTTTCACTGTAGATAGTAGGCTAGAATATAGATTTTAACAGGAATAGCTGCCCCAGTACGCTCACTGGGGCATCTATTCACGACAAATTCTCTAAGCTAGCCTACTATCTATGGAAAAAAGTTATAAAGAATCATAAAAACAGCAATGTTGTTGATATTTTGTATATCAATCAATTTTCTAACCTGCTATGTTCTAGATAAGTTCGCAAAAAACAAACCTATTATTGTGAACATCTTCTGGATTCATTCTTGATTATTGAATATTATTTTGAAAACACTACTGTCGAAGACAACAACTAGAGAAGAATTGCCATTTTGTATAACCATTACGCAGATAAGGACTGTCTCTATTTATAAAATGTAATCTGAGTTCCGCTTTCGTTTTAAATAATTAACACTGTCGTTCTGCGTATAGTGCCTTAGTTTGAAATACTTCATTGTAATCATTAAGTTGGTGGGAACAATTTATCAGTAAAATTCTATCAAAGGTCAGATAAAAAGACGCTTTCTTGCTTTTTCCTTATCACGCCTTAGAAATACAATTTAAAAAAAAAATTGTTTCAGACACAATCGTCAATTCTTAAAGATTATCAGCTGAAACTTATCGGAACAAGTAGACAGCACTTATGAAGCCATTAATCGGGGGGTTTATGTACACGTTGTAAGATTAAAACTTTTCCGAATTTTTCCTGATGTGTACTGTATAATGAGAAAATTATCGACAATTCTACCGGGTCCACAAGTAACAAAATGTCACAAAAAGTGAAAAATTGATATCAGTTTCTAACCGGAGAGAACCGAGTAAAGTTCAATTTGATAAGATTATTATTTTAATTGATACGCGTTTTAAGAGATAAGATTTCTGTTTTTTGTCATTGTCGTTGGTAGAGTTATTGCGAAGTGGAATTATTCGATTTTTATTAGGGCAGGCTCTTTTGTAATAGCTGCGTGAAGTATGTAGGTACTTACTTTTTCCAATGCACTTTTCGGGTACCAGTGGCAGGCTCTTAGGAAAATAGTAAGAAACTCATCATCGTCTCTGTAATGTAGATTTGTGGCATCGTGTAATAACGTACGAAGTTCTTCGATAGCTTTTTCCTTAACCTCAGGTGTTTCATGTAGTTCTACACGCGCAATTTCTTCTGTTTCTGGTGCAAGGTAGTCTAAACGGAGATTGAACCGTTCTTCTGCCATTCTGAAAATAGAAACAAGTTGATTTTATTTAAAATTAATAAAACAAAATTTTTACTCTTAAGGGACTTAACAAAAAAAGAAATTATTAACTCGAAGTTGGTTCGTTTTCTAAAGTCATCAATCTCATCTTACCCTTGGGTAGGTCCATAATGTGATGAATACGAAACCAACTTAATGTACCTTCTGATGAGTCAAAAAAATACAACGTCTTTATGACGAAACAACTTACTTTTGTACCAAATTCTATAAGGTTTCAGCTGGGTTTCACAGGTTTGATACTAACCGAGTAGCGTTTTCTCTAGTTGGGGATATACAGTAGTTTTTGGACTAGTCTGACACCGAAGAATACGAAACACAAGACTTATAACAACAATATGTGCCTTCTATGTACGGAGTTTCACAATGCAGGTTTTTTGTGGATAAAAAACGTGTTCCAGACATAGTCCCAATTTTCCCATTAAGAAAAAATTAAATAAATTGGGAAAAATTGCTTTATTTCTCCAGAAAGGATCTTATCAAAATCTGTTATTTATTACATTTTAGAAAACTATAATAACATTGTTTGCCTTGATGTTTTTTATAACTCTTGTTTGCAGGTCCCTTTTTATTTGTGATTTTAGAGAATACTGAAAAACCAAACAAAAATCATTTTAGATAGAACCTAAATATTTTTCTGTTAGAATATTGAGTTGGTTTGTTCAAGAATTATCTCAGTTACCTCTTAATGAAATGGATGCGAAAAAATTTGAGGACTTTCGGAAAATGTAATAAATTTGTTTTCATATAGTTATTGGATTAGATTAGATTGGAATTAGGGGTTGGTATGGTTAACCTCTGTCACTGCAGCCACAGTTGGACTTATTGTGACGTCCCCCCGGTTTGACTATGATTCCTCTTCGATCCCTGCGCTTTCAATGAAGCCTAGTATTTTGCGAAGAGGAATGGTCAGGAATTCCGATGGGTCCATGAAACCCTGACCGAAGTTACGAAGCCTTTTGCGAGTTAAACCCTCACATTCACAGAGGATATGCTCTGGTGTTTCGTCTTCGTCATTGCATATTCTGCAAATTTTAGTCTCAGAGAGACCAATCCTATTGAGATGCTTCCTCATGTGACAATGTCCAGTCAGAGCTCCCCACTAGGGTTCGGGTCTGATATCTGCTTATAGTTGTTGGATAAAGTAGACATTAATATGGAAAGAAGCATTCATATCCTTTAAAACAAGGCTTAAATTAAACAAAAATCGTTCGCTAGTAAAATCCTTATAAGTCCTTAAATGAGCAAGATATCTAGAATACTTTTTTGACCACAATGAATCTCTCAATCACCCGTATTTTTTGTCATTAGCATTACCACCCTGTACATCAGACAATTTCACCCTGTGTCCTCGTTAGACTACTGTCATGGGTTCGAATCGGATTCATTACATGATCCTGCGCTTTTCCTTATATTCCTTGCTTTTCAACAATGTCATTTTCAAATATCACGCGGGGCTGAAGAAAACTATGTTGCGGAATTTCGAAAGAAAACTCTGTTCCTATCATTGAAGAGGTCAAGATTTGATTTGGGCTGTCGAGCCATTGACGAAGAAACGTTCGAGTCTCTTATCACAGAAGTCATGAATTACATTCCCCTCAATTAGAAGAATAATAACAATTCCATGAGAAGAAGGCATACCCCCACTAATCATCATTTAAGGTCTAGTGATGTATTCTCGTAGAACTGATAAGCTGGCACACCCCCTTCAGATTAAGAATTTTTTGAGACTCCTGCTCCCCGCTTTTGGAGAGAGCAATTGTATAGAATAAAATGTGTATGACGTTGTAACTTGCTGAGGTATGGAGCTCATTACAATTAATCGCTTATTATTGTCATGACATGAATGTGAATGTTAAGATAGATTTAGACTGCCGTTGTGACTGTTTTGGTACGAAGGTAATCTGAGTCTGGTTACGGCTAGCTAAGCTAGAGTATCAAAGTTTGTTTCGACCTCGACGTCGACCTACGACAGTGTTTTTCACCAAAATTAATACGTGCCGCGACGGCGACTTTACCTACTGAGAATAAGCAGGATAAATTGGGTAGGAGCACGATACGGCCATTATATTTCCAAGAAATTGTTTTTTTTTGAAAATGTTGAGGCAATGTAGGAATTCTGTTCTTTTACGCCCATTTGGTAGCTTCGGAGCGGACGAGAGAAAATAAGAAATTGGTAGAAAGTGTGTGTGAACTAGAAGAGTTCTTTCAAACAATTGTCCTTAAATGATGATATTTTAAAGAATATCAAGAAGTAAGTTGAATGAGCGCGACCTTATAGAGGAATAACTGGAAAACCCCAATCATCACAAAAAACCTATCATACAGACGTCTACTAAGCCATGAAATTTGTCTTCGTTACTTTGGAAAAAGTGAAGGCTGCAAGCGCTTTGTCGGACATATATATAGTACCCTTCGATGAAAAAATGTCACTGTGTATATAGCCTGGAAAAATATAAGTAGCCTTAGCTCCCAAAATCAAAGAATATTCAGTATGGCAACATTTACAATTGAATTTGCAGCTTCATTTATACCTCGTTAAGTTGTGAAGGTCAAATGTTCCTTTTCCGACCTAAGAGCGTATCATGTTGTAATTTAACTTCTACAGTAATAATATCTACAGATTAGAAATTCTTGTTTTTTTCTATCACTATCTCAAAATAATCACCCACTCAAAGTGATTACGAAATCACTTTTTTTCGACGAAGTTCAAAAATTTAAGTGGAATATGAACGTTTGGAGAGATAATTTTTTATCAAAAATTTTGTAGTCACCATTTGACACCGTGACATTTCGTATGCCACAATTTCAAATATTTGATCACAGAAGTTTGCCAAAGCACCCAGTCAAAAAACTTTCAGAAGAACAGACTTTGTCAAAACCATTTAAAATATTTGACAAACAATATCATAATTTGACTGCATTTGCCAAAAAAAGGCTGTGAAATATTTGTCAAAATGGTATACTGTATTTTCATTAGACTATGCCCATGCTCCCAAATGCTTAACTAAACTTTTTGATTAAAAATTAGATTTAATTTTGCAGGTAAAAGAGTCTTTGTGAATATCAAATGAAACTATGTGCCAAACAAATATTTTAAAATCGCACTATCTAATTGAATTTGCAGGAGAAACTCCACCCATAAAGTAGTCAAATAATTGTCTAATACAAGCTTTATAAAGGATTAAAACCTTTTTTTGATTTTAATTTTAAAAAAAATGAGACATTTTTAGTTAAATCATCAAATATTTGACAAAACGGCAACATACCTACAGTCTAATAAAAGGTTAAGGCATAATTTTACATTCAACTAATCTTAATTTAATGGAAGCAACGAGTATTGTATTATGGCGATACTAAATTTATCAAATTTTTAAATCTGTCCAAAACATCTTTTTTATTAAAAAGTTAAGTGACAAAAAAAAATTGAGGGCATTACAAAGCCTACTCTAAAAGTAATGCCACAATAGCTCTAACTGAAAAATTGTCAAAACGTCTTTGACACATTTTACGAAAAATTACCGAAAAAGTTGGTTATTCTGCATTTTCCAACTGAGATTGAAAACTCATATTCGATCTTTAAATAAAGGGAATAAAGTCCTCCTACCTTTCGAACGAATATCGAACTAACTCATTATTTCAGATTAAAGTTTTATTATATGATATAATTTAAATTTTGATCAAATTTCTTTGCAATCTTTAAGATTTACCACTCCATTTTTGGGCCCCAATTTGTTTAAAAATCACCACAAAACTTTTATGATATTCTTTTCTTCACACTTTTCAGCATTAGTTAAACTAGTTTCTTATACAGAATTTTCTGTACAGTTAAAAAAAAGCGATAAGAAATTGTAAATAGAATTCTATTTGAATCACAAATTAGAAGTTAGCAAAACATTCGAGGCAAATAAAATTACTAAATTTGTATGTCTATTGAAAATAATTGTTACAAAAATATTTAATGTAAATTGAATAGCCTCGACAAGTAAATGATTTTTGTAGATCATTATTATAAACTGAAAATTACTTGTTGTAATTTTAGTAATCCTACAATTCTATTGTTGGAATAAAGTATAGGTATTTTGTTTCATATTTTAAACGTTTAGTTTTCTCGGGAAAGCACGTTCGAAACAATTGAAATTAACAATGCCAAAGTGAAAAATTAATTTTATTTCTAGCCAAACACAAATAGAGAACTTCTACTAAATATCGAATATATTTTTAATGCATTGTACTGAGGTTTGAGTCATTACTGATTGAATATGTAACCATATTTTAATTCAAAGTATATTTAATTTTCACAGACACTTGTATTTAAATCAAAACTGTAATTGAATAAATTTGAAGTTTCATACTCAAACTTACTTGTTATTGCACTAAAATACAACTTAACTCTTAAAATAATTTTATTTTGTTTTAATATCCTTTTCTTGACTATAACGTATTTTTCACAACTGTTCGAAGACACGTTCACGCAACAACTAAATAAGTTCTTCAATTTTCGATATGATTACATTTTTCAATAACATGCAAACCAACAACAATCGAAACGCGGTTTGAGATAAAACTGAACAAATTAAAATTACAAAACGATATATATGTACAGAGATCAGGAATTTATTATTCAGAACTAAACAGCTCGGCCGATTAGAGACTATTATAATCAATAAGCAAATGGTTGCTTTTTATCAGTAAATTTTTCAATTTATTTGAAATAAATACATCGAAGCTCTTAACATATAAAACATACTGAGAAAAGAAAGGCACATTCTCAAGTTTCATTGATAAGATTTAGAAGAAATGGAAATAACTCATACTATGGAAAGATAATTAGACCGTCTTAAGTACAACGGTCAAGTCCGCGTTCTGAGTAACTCATACTAAATGTAACGACAGTCGGATTGACTACTCTTTGGAATAATGAGCTCCACTTCGGTTTACCAGCTTTTGAGCAAAATGTTTAGCTTTCATTAGTTCAGACAGAAGGTGACAAAAGATTCACCTGTTCAAGTTCAGGTAATCAGTTCATATTTCTTGTCATTTGCAATATCAATTCATATTGTTTATACGTTTCTTTGTTTACAACAAAGCAAAAGCCACGTACCTACGTATCGAAAGCTGCAAATCAGTTACAATAAAAACGAATATTTCAACGCAATTCATACACAGTCGTTTCTGCTTAAACAAAAGCGTACAGATGCAAACATAATTATAGTTAAAAATTGATATTAATAATATAAAAAAAAATAGTAACTAGCAACTATCATTAGAAATGATAAGATACGGAAAACACGCAATGATTTCTTTAAAATTTGATTGTATACTGCGTGTTACTCTATCGTTTTGCGCTGAATTTAGCATAATAATAAATAATAAGAACAATAATCATAAATTAGCTTCAAGTACGAGTAATACGAATTTATTCAGTAGAACCAATAATATCACTGTTGCGATTTTGCAATCATAAAAATATGATAATTTAATTTGATATATTGGGTAGGTACTTGTAGGTTCGTCATGTATCAATCAGTAAAGATTATCAACTAATTCGATAAAGTTTCTCGTGTTGGTCAATTTTCACTTATCGTCATCATCAAAACGAAATAAGACTTTGATCTGCGATGAAGTTTAACGAATATTTTCCGATAAGATAAAGATAGGGTCACCGTTTAATAATAACTTTTATTTCTATGCATTCAGAGAAGTTGTGGGCAGAAACATTGTCGAATTCCTCCGATTATATCTAAATGCTTGTTTCGATTTACGCAATGTTGGTCTGACGTCACAAAAATAATAATTTTGATACTTTGTTCTTAAGATAAAAAGTGATCTTTGATCCCGTAGTGCCATATTCTTTACTACTGGTTCCTATTTCATTATGATTAACTCATAACATTGAGATAAGGCGATAATCAGTTCCAGTGTGATTTCGGCATATATTGAAAATATTCTGTTCTTAATATTTGATTTGCTCGGTTTTTATTTTACACCTGATAATTGGAATTCCTGCTCAAGACAACTATCAATAGGGCGTTATAGTTCCTTTTTCTAAGCAGGTACAAGGTCGTCATTAGACGCAGATACTAAAGTTGCCATATTGGGCTATTAACCGCGATTTGGGCTATATAAATATTGAATTCGCGGTTACAAATTTCAAAAAGCTACTTATAGCTTTTTGGGCAATTCGGCCAACGCAAATTGTGTTAGTTTGCTAGTTTACAACAGAGCCGATTTACAAGGATATAGGAATTTAAAAAATTGGAAACTGAATTTTAGTCGTCTCTTGAGTTAAATCTGCTAGTGTTACCGGCTCAAATACAACATTTGCAAACTAAGTCATATCACAAATCCTGTTACCACTAAATTTTTGGTTCTCGATTCTCTCTAATGAAAAATAATACTTCACACAATAGGTATCTATCCGGTGTTTGCCAACTAAAAATCATTTAGAATCGGTTCATTATTTGTTAACTTTCTAGAAATGAATCACTTTCTTTCAAGTTAAGAACACCCATCGAAATGCAAGAGATAGTAGATTTACCAATATTGATGACTGTCGTAGAGTTCCATTTTATCATAATTTATTAATTATGATTTTTGCTGCATTGGTTTGTTATATGTGTTGCAAAAATTAAAGTTATTGTTTTAAAGTTATTGTTACAAAGTTATTGTTACATGTGTACTCTGGCAATCCGAATAACTCTAATTTATTATTGGTATTAAAGTTTCCGGAGAAAAACAACAACCTTGCAATATCATAGATAGGTCTACATACTTCTCGCATGTTCTAGACATTTCTCGCATGGAATAGTTACTTCTTGCGCATTTCACACAAACAACCGACTATGCTGGAAATCTCTCGACTCAACACATGCAGAGTATAAGCGCTGCAGAGCCCGGGGATATGTTTTTCTGCTGCGAGAATGAAACGACGATCAGTTCTACGTGAAAAAGTATTTTTAAATTAATTTTCATCGATAACAGCGATTAAGTAGTAAATGAAATCGAACTGTGTTTTATTTGAAATCCCGGCGAATCTCAGGCTCGTAACATTAAGTTGAACTGCTTTTATGCAACAATGTATGACGCTAATCGGGAGGCGGCTTGATCTTCTTTAGACTCAGGATCTGAGCGCTTAAGCGAAAATGATTATGAGGTACTTACTTTATTAAATATTAATGTGCATCTTGTAACATAAACTAATGTACATTATTATTCATAAGAGCAAAACGCCATATTTCATTTTTGCCTGATAACTTATATTTAGGATTATTCATCATCATCGTATTGAATTACGAAAAATACAAATTATTTTTCGTCGAAATCACAACTATGTTCAACACATTTAAGGTCTGATAAATTTCAAAGTTGAGCGCGGTATTTGGGCTACAAGTCTTCGTGCGGGTTTTGGACTATTTCATATGTTCACTCGGCGGGTTCTGCAGCCAACTATCTGGCAACCCTGGCAGCTACCATCTTCTGCATTTCACACAAAAAATTCCCAATTTTATAATCACTGAAACATTTTAATTCCCTTCTTGCAAAGTGTGAATGGTACTTATTAGGTAGGTGGATATTTCTTAGGAAGATGAAGTTGTACTCATGCCTCTTTTTTACTCTATTGGTACATGATATACCTTAAACCTACTCGTAGAAACTATGCAGATTTTCTTCGTAAAAGCTCCTTGCAGCGTATGAAAAATTAAAATGTTATACGTACAAGTACCGTGAACATTTCACGTATACTGCTCGTACAAAGTATACCGTCCCTGGCCAAATTATTAGACGCACTTAAAATTTTAACCAAGAAATGTATTCAGATCCTTCTAAATCGCTTTATTTGATGTTTGGCATGCGTTGCGCTCTACCTAGATTCGTATTTCTCTTATCTATTTGGTATCACCGACAATGTTGAAGTCTCGCTTGTTTATGACATAAAACAAATCAGAAAGACATATCTTAGTTTTTGTTTCATTATTGCAGAATTTTTGTATGTTTATGGACTGTGTTATAATTTAGAAGTGTTTTTTATTATTTTGAAAGACATTTAAGTTTTGTATTAAGTTTAAAAAAATTGAATAAAATGGGTAAAAGCAGTGATCTGACAAAAGAAAAAATGCACGAAGTGAGGGCCTTGATCAAAGATATTAGAATATCTTTATATAAGATGTCCCAACCAATATAAAATCAATCAATGAAGCTTTACGATTGGCGACCAATCTCTGGTGGCTATTAGAGCTTTTTATACTAATATTTGTAGTCATCTGTAAACATGAATCCGAAAGCTCTGTTTTATATTGTTTGGAAAGTCAACGTCACATTCCGCGATTTTGAGGAAAATTTCAAGAACCTGTCGCAATCGGCGTCAGATCAGCCAGCCTCACTCCTCGACAGTCCAGTGTCCAGGCTTCGGTCATCGTGTTCCATTTCGAGGAAACCTCGTTTTCTGCAAACGCTCACTCGTTCTCCATACCAGCGTTGCAGTATTTAGTCCAATTGGCCTAATGTTGGTACTGATTTTCTTGAATAAAGTTCCATGGTCCTCTACTTAATGGCATGCGCCAACGCTGCTCCTTGCTCAAGTTTTCGGGCTGAGTTTTGCGCAGGTAGGTTATCAGGTGTTGGTAACGTTACCGTGTCTTTAAAGGCGGACTTTTATCCGCTCAAGCGCCAATTCTTCCTCTCAGCAAAACAAATACTTCAAAATAAAAAAAAAATAATTTATTGAGCCGAACGTAAAGCAAATTACCTTAGCAGCCATCCGCACGTGAAACCCATCTTCCCGGGTACCATATTCGAGCCTTGCGGGCCTTCGCTATTCTAAACGTAACAAGTGTTTTAAGCTAATGAAAATTTCTAAAGAAACACCTTTTTTAATGTTTGTTATGCCATGACCATCGGCGAGAAGTCTTAGATTTTATGTTGTTGGTTCTTCTGCGCAAGAATTGTTCATGGAAAACGAAAGAGTCAACAAATATAAAAAGAAATTCTAGACTGAGAATATTACATCAATAATAACAATATTTTGATATACTATACTGTCATATAGAAGTCCTTCAAACATGTGTGTAAATATCTTCAGTAGAACTTACTTGAAGTCTTTGAAAAAGGAAAGTTTTATAGGTATTCAGTGATTTGCTGTCTACCTACAGTTTCAGAAATACTGGCATGTTTAGCTATCGTTTGGTGGCTACTTGAAAGAGAAGGTCATTATTCGCATTTTTAATTCAGTACGTAGATATTTTGGTATAATCACTGATTGAAAAATTTGTATTTCGAGGAATTTTGTATTGCAGCTAACTAAAGGAGTGAACCGATTTGGCCATTGAACCTGGCCCTGCAAATTCGACCAAATATTCAGATTCTAAATTCGTGTGTTCAGAAAAGAAAAATTGGGGTATTTGGCTACAATTGAACAAAACTACTCTAAACACCAAATTTTCATAGGCTGAGCAGAACAATTCATTCTTGTAATTTATCTAACGAATTAAATGATCATAGAAACATTGGTTTCATTCGAACGTAGACTTTTTAGAACATTACAGGAAATGAACAAAAATATCGTGAAATTTAACGATTATCATGTTGAACTAGCACTATGAATATTACCTTACCTTACCTTACTTTTCAAATTGATATTGACATGCTTGGGACATCTTATAGTTTCTACTGTCTTTGCCTTGATCGATGTGAAAATGTTTTCGAATCGAGAAATTTCCAGGAGATTGAATATTTCAGAGGCTCCTTTCTGTAAGAAGGATTAAAGGGAAAATTGAAAATAATGAAGATTGGGGTCTTCAAAGGAAAAATAAGTGTGGCCGCAATTCAATATTGTCATCACGGGCTGAACGACTCCTCATGAAAATATGCGTAGAAAATCGTTTTGCTTCCACGAATGAGATTACAACTCAATTAAATCAGAGTAATGTACCAGCCAGTCAAAGAACTGTTCGCCGTAGGTTTCTTCAACTGAATATGAAAGCCTGTAGACCCGCTAGTAAGCCTAAACAGACTTCTCTGATGAAAGCAAAACGTTTGCTTTGGACATGGAACCATCAGAACAAAGATTTATATTTCTGGAAATCAGTAAATATACCTTATGTTTATAGTTTATACTTTATTAACTGCGTTTGTCCGTAAATTACGTAAATTTTCATAGATATGAATATTCTTTCAGGTGTGCTTTAATGATGAAAGCACTTTCGAAATTCTTGCTAATAAAGCGCAATACGTCAGAAGGCGTCCAGGTGAGAGATTTCATACAGACTGCGAAATACCGACAGTGAAGCACCCTACAAAAGTGATGATTTGGTGATTTATCTCTGCAAGAGGAACTGGACTTCTGTACATTGTAAAGGGTACAATGCAACAACACCAATGCAAGGATGTCCTCCAGACAAAATTGCTTCCTCAGTTGAGGGAGTGGTTTTCAAGTGGAGAAGATTTCAACTTCATGCAGATTGGTGCTCCCTGCCATACGGCAAAGTCTATCAAAGCTTTTCTCAGTGAAGAAAATGTACCCCTTTTGGATTGTCCAGGCAATTCTCCGGACATGAATCTAATTGAAAATCTGTGGGCACTTATCAGAAGAGAGGTAGCGAAGGATGTCATTACCACAAAAACCCGGCTGATAGAAAAAATAATAGATATTTGGAACCATAGTCCGGACCTTCAGGAAACTGTGCAGTCATGCATAAACAGTATGCTGAGAAGAATACAGGCTTTAATTGCTGCTAAAGGAGGAAACACAAAATATTAAGCTTAAAAAAATCTGCGAGTTTTTTCTCTTTTTTCATAATATATTTTTTTAAAAATAAATGTCTTAAAACATTTTATCGCAGTTATGAGTTTTATTTACCTAATAGCCTGCAAAATGCAAAAATAATAATTTTAGTAGAGTCCTTCTATAGAAAGTTTTAATTTTACTCCGTAAAGGTAAAATTTAAAAAAATTTCTGGGTGCGTCTAATAATTTGGCCAGGGACTGTATGTACCGTAATCGTGGACGTTGTTGTTAAACATACTACAGTAGATGCCGCTTATAGTAATCGCGGATAATGTTATAAGCCGCATTTTGTTATCAAAATAAGTTAGTCCAATTTTCCATAAACGAAATTCATCGCTTATTGGAATAAAAATTCGCTTTATGTTATCATTCGGGTCAGATTTTCATACAACATTACAAGTTTGGTGACTGTATTCTTAATCGCGCCTCTTTTTTCTTCATGTGAATGTGATCAAAAAGGCAAAATAAAGACAATCTCAAAATTAAAGATGATTGCTCTTGGTTTTACATTTATGTAAACACAAGACGATACATATCATAAATTACTATGAGAAATTTCAGTCTTTTCGTAGCTTCTGAAAGCTATTGATGTTGATCTCGTTCAACAGAATGAGCTCAACTTCGAGTAAGTTTTTGAGACTTCTATTAAGTGGCGCGCTGAGCTGACAGATATGACCGAAGCTGGATCTAAAACGCTGAACAAGGCTGAATTTGCTAAAAAGGGAGAAAATCAGCACCACAGTAAGTGTCCTGACCAGACACTGTCTTATAATCCGGCATGCTAAAAGACGGCGATTTTTTTCAAACGACTTTCTGTAGAAGCTGCCTGGATGAGGAAGAAGAGGAAACAGTATTTCATATTCTCTGTAACTTTGTGAAACATTGAAGCTAAAGTTGTAAATAACACTTAATGAATAAAAAAAATAATATTAGATGCTTCGAGCAATCTATATTCAAGCGTAGGAAAACAAATGAGAAAAATTTTCCCCTTCGTCTATTGTTATCATCCGGTTAATGTTATTGTTTATGGCCGATCCCAAAGTGATTACAATAAGCGGCATCCACTGTATTTGGATTCTCCTAAGCATAAAATGCTAAAAAGTTTCTAAATATGTATAGATAGAATAAATACAAATGCATATAAATGACAATGACTTTGTAAATATATGTAAATAGCTTGTAATTATTAGGAAACTATCTATAATGTAAATAGATAGCTAGGACTTAAGAAAAAATGACTCAAGCAATGAATACTGCCCAGTGCAGTTGAATGGTATAAATGATACCATTTATGCATAATATGTAAATAGTATGTTAACAAAATGTAAATAGCGAGAAGCTATATGGCAAATACTCAAACTAAGATTACTCTCTAATCTGAAGATAAAATTTATATAAAAGGAGCAGAATATGCAAATAAGTGCTATTAATGTATTTGCTTACCAATGTAAATAGTTCTATAGGATGTAAGCAAAATAATCTAAGCAAAGAATTTTTAATTAACTGTTAACAAATGAACTTAAAAAACAAATCATATACATATAAATGGAATGTAAACAAAATGTAAATACCAAAAATGTATTACCATGTAATGTAATTTACCCAAAGTGCAAATGCAAGCTGGATTACCAGGCAAATGTTGCCAACTCTAGCAAAAAACATTAATCGTATATGCTCTTTTCGTAAGCCTTTCGGTCAATTATAGTTTGTGATTCCCAATTTGGGAAATCGAATTAAGGCTCTTACCTTATGCCTAAGGGCAAGTTCGCGCAAAGGTAAATCAAGCACTTCAAAGAAAGAAAATATATATTTTTATTTTTTTTCACTCTATAAATGGGAGAATTCTCAACCCTTAGTTTTAGTTTAGTTAAGATAGTTTACTAATGTAATTTGGTTAAGGCTCATTTCATGCTATATGCCATTCGAGCGGTTGGCAAATTTTTCAAATCTATGTTAACACATTTAATCAGTCTCGGCCAAGGTCGGAATTCATATTGTAAAATAAAATAAAATTTCTGAATCTGAATCTACTATTTGGATTCCTTATTTCTTATGCGGTTTTATTTCAACGTATAGTATACGAAATTTGCGTGCTGGGTGTTAGTTTGCAACGGTAAGTGCAGGCTTCACTCGTTTATGCCAATAAAATTAAGACTATCATCACAAATAAAGGCTTGTAAGTTTAGTACAGATGCGTAAGATTTCAAAGATTTGGACGAAATTTTATGAAAAAATCGGACTTTGTAAAATTGGGGCAATATCAAGAAAGCTGTATGGATTGAACATAATGCTTGTTTCGAATTTTGTGTCAGAATTTGTCAGATGGTTTTACGCGGTCGGCGTTTAATAGTGTCGACGAAAAAAGTTTAATAGAGCTCTCAACTCTCACCATCATGCTGTCGTCGGGACTACGAGCGTAGGCAAATTTTGAAGCCATGGTATTGTCCCTTCCTACAATATTTGTATGGATGCACTTAAACAGATGTAATGCATAGGAGGAATTATCTCCTCTAATATCATTTCAAAATCAATTGATATGAAATTCTTCTGCAAATGACAACATAGTAGGTTTCGTAGACGATAACTACGTACTAAAAAAAAATATTATTATAATTTGGCGAATGCAATTTTTAATTTTAGTACCTTTGGTTCCATAAAATTTTTCACCTCCGAAAGAATTTTCTTCATTCGCGCCTATAACTACACTTTTTCTTTGTTAATTGCTATGTGTTTTAAATCTTGGAAACTAAATGTATTGAAGGCATCTAGGCGAAGAAAAATCTACGCCAAAATTTACAGCAATGAGATTTCATTTATTAACAACAAATCTAATTTGATATATTTTTTTCATTATGAACTAATAAAAAGCAATGAAATGTTCTTCATTATAATATTTTGTTTATAATGTAGGTACTATAATTATAGTAGAAAACAATTTAAAATTCAAAACGACAGAAAATATGCAATGTGAGATAATGAAGTGTAGACTTCACAAAGAATTGGAAATTTCTACACATAGGTACGCGTTTCAAGATTCAATTATTTTTTGCGATTGTGGTTTATGTTGAATTTTTTTTTTATTTAAATAACAGGTAGTGAACTTTTCACATTTAAACATATTTTTTTTAAAAAAAATTATAATTAACCGGAATCATCTAAATAGGCTATTTTTATTTCACCCATACAGTGCAATTTCAGTGATCGATCGATAATTTAGCCAGACAATGTGCCCAAAATATTCATAAAAAAATATGAGTCTCCATTTCTTTCATATTTCAAAATGTCCCCTCGAGATAGTCTGGCCCTTGGCAAGAACTCGGATATTGCAGTCCTCTACTTTAGTTGATTTTTTCCGAATCAATCTGAATCAAGCTACGAATTAGTATATCTTATACACTTTAACTCTTTATGTGTATAGTTTGATGATGAACGTGGTTCAGTAGTGTTTCGTGAGATTCTTTTAATGAAATTTTTTTAACCATATGCGATTTGATAATCACTACTTAGTCGTTCGCTCGCTTGCATGTCGTATGGGTATGCAGGTGCACCCGATTTGAAAAGCGGACTTTTCCAACAAATCACGTTGTACTGTACATAATTCGCATTTATATACAGTGGCTCTGAAAAGATTTCAGGCGTCTAATGGCGAGTTGTATGGTAGATATGCCTTAATACGAATAAAGGACGATAAAAAATAGTTTAAGTTGACACTATTTATGAAAAAGGAACTCATTACCTTTAAATCAAGATAAAAAATCTTTTGCGAGTAGTGGTTCGGAATTAACTGGCATAAAAGTGATTAAAATTACACAGCACGGCAAAAGCGGGAAAAGTGTAAAACATTTTTTAAGCATTTTTTCCGGTTGTCAATTATTTATGAAATACTCTGTATACGTACATTCATATACATTTATTGTATAATACATAAAAAGTAAGATTATTTTATAATACGCTTAAAATTTGGAAGAATTTTTTTGTATAGATCAGACGGAAGAAATTAATAATTTTACATCGAAATTATGTAATTTTGATATTTTAGTAATTTGTGTTAATAATTTTTGTACATATATATTCTACTTTGCTATAAGAAATATAATAAGTTCATTTTATGACTTTACTTTACTACTGGCCATTAAATTTCTTCCAAACAACTTGGACTACTTATTTAAGTTGTGGTCAAAATCATATTTTAGTAATTTAATTAGAAATTTATAATATGACCACATTTATGTATTTTTTGCATAGTAATTAAATTCTTTTACTCTTAATTAATTTCTTTAAAAAAAAATTACTAATTAAGATGATATTTTAGTCTCGATATGAAAGGGTGGTGAGTGTGGGAAATCAGAAAAAAATTCGTTATAACGAGAATTCGTCATGGAAAAGTTTCGTTGCATCGACTGTGATTGAAATATTTCACGAATACCCGTATATAATTTCCCTTAATTATAATTAGATCGCGGAAAAAATACGTAAGCTCTCACTTTCATTGGTCAGTAGCACATGGATAGCGCCATGATCTACTGCCAACAATTCTACAAAATGTATTACAAGTTCAAAATTTCGTTCGAAAGACCTCTATTACACGAATGCGTTGTGCATCGATTAAGTTACCATCAGGTTACCACCTCCTTATCTTGTAAATCTTACCTGCTCTCTTTCCGACTTGACTGTCTGAACACTCCACCTAAAAGCAATTACCTGAAAGTGTACGTACACATTACCGGATTACCCGCAGCCAAGACGTTCTTCAAAAGAAAAAGAAAAACCTAAACTTATTCAAGGTGAGCTATGTACACTGACCGGTCATACAGAGTGCTAGCTTGCTGTCAAGGTGGTTTTACTTTCAAATAAAATTTGGCTGCACGGGCGCAAGACTTTAAGGTCTAAGAAATACATTAAAGTCTTTAAGACTAAACAATAAAGACCCTCTTATATACTGCCAAAAAGCACTTTTTCTACTAGTAGGAGTATAGTATCTAGTGAGGCTCCGAAGGCCTTACTTTGCCTTGGAACGAAAGCCCACAACGCCAGTCGCTCTAAACTTTATCACTCATTCGCGAGTTTTCACTAATCGAACGCAGTCATTCCGTTTCCGATCTTGTCGAATTAAACCGCGAGCTAAACCGGCAAATCTTCGATTAAGTAACAACGTCTTCTTTCGTCACCTTTGTGAGTTAGTTACCTTTGCGTGTTATTCCTATTAGTCAATTTCACTTGGAGCCGTTAATGGTGCGTATATTTTTGTTATCATCTTCTGAAATGGTCGTTTAATTTCGATTTTGTATGGTGCATTTTTGAAATGTTGCATATTTTTGCACTGAGTTGTGTGTTTGCGAATTCGCAAGAGTTACGTACTGAAGGCTTTGTTGTTCGCTGAAGAATGTGAAGTTATTGTTACTGAAAATGATTACAACAGCGAGAACAACATGAAATTAATGAAAAGTGTTTTCTTCCACTCACACGAAATAATCAGAAATTTGTATTACTAAGCAGTTGCAAAGTTTTTGCACAAGTTTGTGGATATGAACAAAACTGAATTCTTGTTGTACTTGTTTTAAGATATAAGAATTCCAATAACAAAGAAGTGATTGTTGCGGTTCATTGCAGAAGCAGGAAAACAAGTTACTAAAGATACGACCTTATAAGATACGACCTTATACTTCGCCAGTTAGCTTTCTGTGTGTATTATTCCTTGAACTTCCTTGGCGGAAAAATTTTTGTGTTTAAAACTTGTCCAGCAAGTTGTGCTTAATGTTAATCGTTATATCGAACCACAACTGTACCAATACAATTTCCATTACAATTAATCTACTCAGTTTGAAGCAATCACCGCATTCATTTGCAATCAAACTTCTATAACTCGAAATTCTCCATAATTCGAAAAAATTTCGTAATTTCAGCCATTTCAAATGTTTTTTTTTATATATTTCTGCAATTCGAAGTCGCTGTAACTTGACCATTTTGAAGGTTCGAGTTATTGCGGCTCGCTAGTACATAGGATTCCGAAGTGTTATTTTCTTTATTTGAAGTGCTTTCTAATATTCTAATTCTAAATAAGAAATAGCCATATCTTAATTCATTTAATTTCCACTGATCTCTGAGGGTAGAACTGGCAAATAAGTTCCGTTATACATTTCTCGTACTTTACTCACATCATATTACAAACAATATGAGTCTGGAGATGATTTCTGCATCCTTTTTTTCGTAAAGTGTATCAACCAATAGGATTTTAAATTGACAACAATAGCTGGTAAACAATCATGCCTGACTCAACTCTTCACCTTTCGTATTCTTGTTATAACTTCTCTTCTAACCACTTTAAACTAAAAAATTTCAATACGATTGACGATCCGTAAAATTTCTGCGAAATCAGTTAATATCTATCCGTGTTACCTGTTATACTCAATATATAGATCAATAGATTTACAATCAATGGGAAGGTAACTGAAAAGGACCGATTTTGGATTTATTACTGTTTTTCCACTCACTGATTCAATTAAAGCTTAAACCGGTATCATGATATTACCATCTCTTGCGATAAAGGAATCTTGAGCCCGACTAGCTCACTTGCTACAGCCTTAAGCCTTTCATCTCATGACTATGCTTTAGGTCCCACGTTGGACGCCTTTTTGGAGTCTGAACTTATTTTAAAATTCGATTTTTAGCATCGTCCTCTCTGGTCTTTAACTTCCACGACTGTCAGAGAGTTCATTGTTTGTATTCTAAACCAGGTCTAGGTAAGTTTAGGCCCTACTGAGTTTAAGGGTCAGAAAATTAAGAAAATAAGATTTTGTTTTATATAAAATTTTATCTGCAAAATTGTAAATTTTAAATATTTTTAGTAAATTTAATTATTAATTCGTTGAAATTTTTTAGTTAACTATTTTTGTCTGAAATGATAATTGGAATCTAGCTCATTTTCAGTCATAATCTCTACAGCTTTCACCATTATTTGTTTCTGATAGAATCTTTTAAATATTGTAAGAAACATTGGCAAATAACTAACTTTATTTTGATTTTGTATTCGTTACTTAGGCAAATTCCTTCCAATAACTTCAGTAACCTGCTTCTCTAACGATTTTTTTTTTGAATCAAATTTTATATAGCAAAGGTAGAGCTGTTAATACGAGTCCATAATAATTCTTATCACGTTGGGGTCACCATTTATAACTGCTAATGAGGGTCTATAATAATTCTTAGCAAGCATTCTTTTTGATACACTTTTCACTAAGCAGTTATATTTAGTTACATTTTAAATCTTATATTTTAAAGTTAATTATTTCAATTGTCCTTTTATTGTACATCTATGAATTTAAATGGCACTTAATGTACAAAGAAATTAATTCTGAACTATCCATTTTCTATGAAAAGACGACTGTTGTCTCGCTGGTAGTTAGAAGGGAATTAGCCGAGATTTATACAATTTTTTTACCCCAAAAACGCACGCAGATCCATTCAGTTGTGGTCAAAGCTTATATAAAATAATTGCTAAAACTGTAATCTACCTGTTTATTAAATTTTGAAATTACATGTCCTTATTGTAGTTAATGTCAGCGTGATTAGAGTCATAATTTTATCTAAATTCGTCAGAAAGATTGATATTTTGATTCCTACATTAATTATTGAGAAATTGGAAATAGTACGAACGCTGTAGTGATCAGACAGACTTTATAACTTATAAATAAATTTACAATTCCATCATTGTCATGCATTCTTGACAATGTTTAGGGAGAAATATTAAAAAGTAAGGTGTTTTGGTATATCAAATAATAATAGAACCAAAAATATACACAGAACAGAACATTGAAAAATAATTGTACATAAATATACTATCAAAAAAGAACAACTTATTAGCCGGAGGTGGGCAAAATCTTATAGTGGAAACGGCAAATAGCGAACATAAATTTCTTAAAACAAAAAAATAAAATACTATGCTGTCGTACTAATTACAAAATAATTCTTTAATTAAATAATTACATAAATGTATCTTAAATGTACTCAAATATAAACATTTTAAGAGCAATTTAAGTGTAAAGTTTATATTAAATGTCCGTATCTTAAATCTGTCAAATCCAAAACAAATATTTACCTAAGTATTTACTTTATTATGGAAAAAAAAACTGGAAAAGTAACATTAATTATCAAGTCAAGAAATATTCGTTGCTCTCCAATCACAAGAATACGCTAAAATTCTTTTACTTTTTTTGAGACACATCTGCTAAAAAAATCCATTACTTAAAATTTTCTTAACTTTGCCATAAAATTGGTAGACTTAACAAAAATTTTGAACTTTGAACTAATATAAGTGATCTTTTATGTAACTTCCTATGTATTCTCTATTATTGATAGATTTCAGCTTCGTGGCCATGTCCGTAACCTATAAATTCTTGCCTCTTCCTGTATCTATGCTTCCCAGAGACATAAACGAAATGCCCATCGTTATTTTGCCTTCAAGCTGGCTCTCTCTTTCTTTTTCTCCATTTCACTCTCTCTCTCTCTTTCTCTCTGTGTCTCATTTATAAAAGCCTTTAAATCCCTTGGAATATAATGTGAAAAATATAAAATAATTAATGCTGAATGTTATATATAAATAACGGAATTAAAATTTGTCAAGAAAATTTAAAATTAAAATAAGTACGCAAATTAATTAAGCGTTTCATTAATACCGTAAAATTTTGTTCCAACACTTTAACTTCATTTACTTCAACTTATTATTGATAAAATCATACAATCCATTTTTGGATTTATCGCTAAAAATTCATTGTTCGCCCTTTCAATTTTAAGTTAGAAAAGACACTGTTCATAATTATTATTTTTTGGATTGAAGAAAATATATTTAATTTGTTTTGAAATAAATGTCTTCACAATGCGATAATTGCGAACATTTTATTTTATTTAAACGTTCGCCATTGGAACATTCCTCGCTCTTGAAAAGCAACGATATAATTTTAAAAAAAATTGACATGATTTTTTTATAAATATTGTAGAATATAAGGTCAGACTTGTATTTTGAATCGGACAGTATAAAACTAGTTATTGAAATAACTATTATATACGAATGGTCAGCTAAAGTTCCCGTGCTGTAAATAAAAAGCTTTCCTTTTTATTGTAGCTAGAATTAAAAATCACTTTTAATAATTGGTTTATTTATGATTCATTTGTTGAAATCAAATAAAACGTAACTTTTTATTATTATCATTTTTAAGTTGCTTGCTTCTTGTGCAGATTATTTCTTTACAAGGAGAGATATTGGTGCCAATGTTACTTAATCTGTAACCCTGGAGCGAATTGATAAAATGTTTAATTCGAAACCGGAAAACGTTTTGAGCAATGTTGGGTCGCAGCTATGACCTTGCTTCAGATTTGTTATTTTATCTACTTTTAATAATATAAAGATTTATGGTATATGGGAGCTTTTATAATGTTAATTTAATTTTATTTTCTTTTATATAATCAACTTGTTTTGTTGACAATATCAGCGAAATGGATATACTCGTACTTCCTATCTTTTTTGAAAAATAGTACACAATGCTCTCTACTATGGTCTCAACCGAAGCGTGGGTTGGGATGGCAGATTAGCAAGTGAATTGATTTAAAAATCTAGAGTCTCTGGGTTCAAAAAGTACGAACATTATTCCTTTGGGATTAGAAAAATTCTGTGAAAACTGGAGCAGCAGAAGGGCCTTGACGTTTCAAAAATGTCATTAGTTCAATGAAAATTCAAATTATGATTTTGTACGAAACTAAGTTGAGAAGTTTTAAACTCAGTTCAACTAAATGAAAGAAATAAAAACAAATATTTCGATATTTTTTTGTCTTCACATTAGAGAAAGAAATGAAAAACTGTTGTCATTCACAACAAGAATAAATAAGATTGGACCTAAACAAGTACCTTGCGGAACACCAAATAATGAAGTTGTGTATGCATATTCAAGCAGTTTTCTATTTGCATGTATGAAGCAATCTATATCGAAATTTAGTTTGTTGTTGGCGTGCCTAATTAGTTTTTTATGGGTATCAAAATTATTTACTTGATCAAAAATCAATTTTTTTACCGCAATGCCAATGGGAAAATATCATAACGCCAATTTGATATATGTATGTACATATATTCGTAGTACTTGTGATGTATGCATAGTGTTGTGGTTAAAATATGTGTTTTTCATGAATTTCACAATGTATCTTATACCCAATGAAATATCGAATTGGTTTATGTTTCTTGATTTTTCATTATTGAACCCCAAGAGTTGATTAGAAATTCAATATCTTTTCACAAATACCTCAATATCTCTTAGACCTCCCCGCATATTATTTTTAGGTAGGTACTGACTTTCAGTATCGCAAATTTTAATCGAATAACAAAACGTAAATAAATGAAGTTTTGAAAAACCATAGAATGAGATCAGCTAAATTTAATTCCAATTTTGACCCGTCAATAAAAATGTTCGGTACTGAATAACAGCAAAAAGTAACCTGCGTTTTGAGTTAAGGTTGAAAATATCATTTTTAAAATATGATAAATGAAACGTAGCGGTTGTAAAATCTCGCGTTTTCAAAATTTTTTTCGCTTTCCACTTCATTCCTTATATTTTCTATGAAAAGAAAATAGGAGCAATAGCCGAAGATATCGTTTCTTACCAATGATGCCTATAGACGTGCCTGTTCAGAAACTATACAAAAAAAAAGTGTGTGATATCAGTCAACGTGAACCTCTGGATTTTTTACCAGTCGTCCGCTGCGTGCTTTTAGTGTTGTTTAGAGCTGACTACTAAATGGTTTCCATTTTTCCTGCTTGCTAAGCTTTATTTTAAACTCAAAAAAGGCTCTCTAGCTCTTAGAGCCACGCTAAACCTAGTTTCTAACAAACGCAAGTAAACCTTTCAAGCCTTGTTGCAATTTTTATTTCTGGTGTTGTATCTAATCTGTAGAAAAAAAAGAATTTATTGGATTTTTAAACATAGACAAAAAGGGACTTAAATAGTTGTGATTCCAGCGTTACATTACATAGCCTTGCGGTACTAGTCTAGAAATATTAGATACGTTCTAAAATAGCAATTTTATCATTAAGCACTTCTGAAATCAACGAAAAATCACAAAAATTTCATTCAACCATTTACAGTTTTCTCCAGAAGGGGTCTATTCAGACCACTGATGTATTTTAAATTTAATGCCCATCGCAATACTTAATTGTTAAAATAATAAAAGAAAATTAAAATTTTGTAATTTTATGTGTTTTTAATATTACGATTTTATTTGATTTATAGTGGCTGGCTCTTAAAAGGGTAGATTTCTATTTTATATAAGAAATGCAATAAAATTATTTTAGTATTTCTGAAAATATTCCCTTTAAGATTTTTTCTTATTTTGTCGATGTATTTTAAAATTACCATATTTCATTATACCAGTTTTCTTTTTAAACTCGCTAATAGGAATTTATTTAAAAGATACTGTTCTAAAATACGCAATATGAATAATAACAGAAACACGACATAACATTTGAATAAAAGACACCAACTAATAATAAACAATTGAAGACTAATTATAATTTTAATGAAATATGTATTAGTGATGAAGCGAAAATTTTTTTTGTTTAAATAACATTTATTTTCCCATGTGTTTACTATTTTTAACCGTAGCATTCAGAATGCAACAACATACAATTACTCGTTTTCTTTATTGAAATTAGATTTACCTTCTAAGTTTATTTCCTGTTCAGAAGTTTTGTTGGTAAATATAAGAAGGTCTTATTATAATTTTCACTGTGATCGTAATTCTTTATATTCACTAAATAACTTTTTAAATAATGTCATGTTAGCGCTAGAATAATGAATTTATACTACGTTACTTTTAATGGCTAGTCAGCAAATAAATATAATTCTTGTGAAATCGAAGTAATTAATGCTGTAATTGTGTTTTTTTTTGCTCAATATTGTGATGTGTGTGGTCAAGCTTTTGATTTTACTTGGTTCTAGTCCAAAATTAGCGATGTTTATGGAATTTA
Organism: Beris morrisii; assembly: GCA_951812415.1. Lineage (NCBI taxonomy): Eukaryota > Metazoa > Arthropoda > Insecta > Diptera > Stratiomyidae > Beris > Beris morrisii. Next base: position 28,451,512 of record OX638311.1, read on the forward strand.
CCTACGACTTTTTCTAAGACGATTAGTATTTACTAGCCCAGTTCAGTTTTGATGCGACTGTTCGATAACCACATGCACCTTAATGCTGCTTTCGGTAAAAATGAAATGAATATTTTAATATTAAATTAGATCTCTGTATTTATAGGCCCTTTGAAGTTGAAGAAATTTTCTATCGTGCATAACACAATAGTAGCATAACACTTTTTGAATGATATGGTGTAAGCCGCTTGGAATAATAATGAATTCAACATTTAGTAAATGTGGCTCTTGACATCTGTCCTGGGTTGACCCACTGGAGAGAGCAAAGATGTTTTGCGTCGACTGCATAAAAGCGTTAAGTTTTAAAGGACTATTGTATGATGTCTAACCAATGAAGTGTATCCAATCCCGCTAATAATAGTAAATTGATTGAAGTTAGTAGATTTCAATTCTTGTCAATCTCTTCATAATGTCTTTCGGACGTTTCTGAATTTTAAATATTAGTGATGTATCAGTACTGTATCAATACCAACTGTAGATTGGTTCTGCTGGGTGTAAGTTTATCTATCAACTCAATACATAAAATATTAGTTGATCGACATCGTTGTGCAATTTACATGGAGAAAAACTAATAAATATAAAAAAACAACCAATATAAAAAACTTCTACAGAAAACCGCATTAAGGAAAAAAAATATTTCTATCATTTACAGAATTTGTAATACTGAAGCATTATCTCTGTTCAGTACTGAATGAATTAAGTTTAGCATAGTTTAGTCAATACTAGACATTTTCTAAGATGTTGTTTACTTAGGTCGTATTCGAATACTTTGCTTCGTCTACGTCTACGTCTAGTTATAACAGTTTATGACGTCGGACATAGCAAAGCTGTGTCTCAATTCCTTTTCGGTTCGTGTCTTAACTACTTTTACGACAACTGAGCTATCAGTCAATCTTAGCAAAAATTAAAAAATTAAAAATTTTCTATTGAATTCAATTTAATTTTTGATTTATGAAGTGTCAAATAAGCAGCTAAGCCATTTTGACGGTTTAGCTAAGCTTTTTCTAAACTGTTATAATAGCAATGCTATGCTGTGACGTCAACATAGACGTAGACGTAGACGAAGCAAGGTATTCGAATACGACCTTAGTTCAAATCTTAATAATCAAAATTGTAAATAGTTGGATTTTTAACTTATATATCACGCTGTATGACATTTCGCTTAAAAATTCAATATGATGAGTGATGATGATATTGTGCTATTCTGAATGTAATCAATCTTAAAGTCGAAATGTAAACATAAGATACTCATCGATTATTCGTGATGAACTTGCGTTATTTTTTGTATAATTAGCACTTTATTGCTGGAATATTTGTCGGAAATTTTGACTCACGTCAGACAGTGTTTAACTATCGTTTTTTTTTAATTTTTTTTAATGTACCTACCTAATACATTTGTATTTCTTTTTCTGATTTTTCGTTCCAAGTCGTATGTTTATAGATTATTAAAAACAAAACTTGCCCTTTATTAACAAACTATTGTTCGTTCAACTCTCTCGGGCGAATGTCTCATCCTGGTGTCTCAGAGGAAGTGATGAACTGGTATTAAAATAAAATGTTAATTGGCATATTCGTTATTTAGGATTCTTAAGTTAATGTTAATAATGCATTATTTCCAATGCACCGTTGGTATTTCTAATGTTTCATGTACTACCATTGAATTTAAATAACTTCACTTATAATTATAATACTAAAAATACTATTTCGTGTTTCCACTTTAACAATGTGCTAATAAAAATTATCGCTTTCAAACTATTATGAAATGTAATCGAAAACACATTATACTATGTTATAAACTTGAGAACGGTTTAGTCGATTCATCTACATAAACACGTAATTTCATTTACAGACTTCTTGAAATCTTAAAGAAGGTCAATATTTCATGAACACCTCAATAAATTCTACAATAACATTGTATTAGTGCTATGCTATTCATAATATATGCTAGATTTTAAAAGCACAACCAACCCATTGTTACTACCGCTTTATTTTGGATTATTCTTGCTTAATTACCCACTTGAAATGTAAGTGTACTTACCTAAACCAAAAAGAAATTTACAAACAAATTGAACCAAATTTTTTTTATAAGTAATCGTCGAGTAGGTACTTATGGACAGTCAACTATTTTTTTATTACTATCATTATTTTTACACAATATTCATAATAGGTGTGTTTTTTGCGACAGGGTACAGCAGGGAAGCGTGGAGAAATTTCATTGATAATAACAAAAAAATTCTGACCCAATAACATAGCGATTAGGTTTAAATTTTACACCATTATTATTGGGAAGAAATTACCAACGATAAATGTTGTAAACAAATGTTAATGTAAATCCTACAATGGCAATTAATAGCACTGGATAAATACCAGTATATTGCACTATTCCACCCTGATTTGGATAAAAGTAAAATAAAGATGCCTTAACAACTTTTTGGGGATAATTTGATGAGATGACGAGGTACAAAAAAGTGTTGAAAATTCGCATGAAAATAAGTTCAGGTAATTTTCTACTGGTGTCGAAATTCTGGAGATTATCTTAAAGTAAACATGAAATTGAATGTACGTTCGAGTATGTACTTCAGCCTGCTCACGCAATTGACCATCATATATGAGCATAATATTATATTAAGATTACAAAGATGCCGAACAGAAGTAAGCAGCTACTTAAAATTAATCAAGACACCGGCCTTTTTGAAGATGATATAATAGTAATCACAATTTCGAAAATATGACAGGTAAATCATCATTTCCCGAAATAAAGGAGTAGGTAGTTTGGCGTAATTTCGGCAAAATTTTCTTCATCGGTTAAAACACTCGAACTTTTATTCAACCTTTTATTTTATCCGATTTAATTTGTAAAAATAATTTGGTCGCATAGTTTTGCAATGAAGTTTACAACAATTATAAAAAAATCCATAACGTGATTACTAACATTGATAGAGCTTGGGTTCGAATACACCTAGTCTGGTGCTTATCATTGTGGCATGAAAGGGAAAAAATCGCCATATGTCTGGTCGTAACTTTATTATATTTTGGGATGAAGTCCGGGCAGTACTTTTAGTTGAAATTGAGGTGCGAAGGATTGCAGACGCTATTATTAAAACACCAATTACGATTTTTGGTCATAGTCCGGGATGCGGTTAAAGTCCAAATGTAACATTAGCTGTTTCAAGACAAGGAGGTCACTCCTTATAAGAAATGACTTTCAACATTCATTAGTGCTTCTTCATATAAAATTTGTGGCAATATAAAAAAACTTGACGTGTAAAATTCTAATTCGATATCTCATCATATCTATGAAATATGCCGGAATTCGTGAAAGCGTATGAAACTCATTTACAGCCCCTTGATGTTAAATATTCAGAAATTCTGAAATTTGTTTTTAAGCAAATTTGTCAAATTCAAGTGAGAGCAAAATTCGATTCGATGTTTCATCACCTAAAAGATATGTCGGAATTCGTGGAAACATATGTAACCATTTTACACCTCTTTGGGGTCGAATATTAAAAAAATCCTGAAAACGGTTTCTATACATTCATTTAAGAAACATGTAAAAGTGAAATTAGTTAAATATTTCGGTAGGCCTAAGAGATATGACGAAATTCGTGAAAGTAGATGCTCCTTATTTTCGCTGACAAAATTTTGCCTCACCACAATGGATACATGAACTTTTTTTTAAATGGACTACTTTTCTCGTACATCTATATATATCCACCAAGTTTCGAGTTTCTAGCATAAGCCGTTAGTGAGCTAGGAAAGGCACTGTCCACCACGTTCCATACTGTCTACATCAAAAATTATTTTTTTACAACGTGACAGCACCATAGCTTTTAAACTCTACTTAAACTCCAAGTTTCAGCTATCGATTGAAACTGATTGTTTTTTTTTGAGGAAAATCATTCCACTCCATTCTGCTCTACGATCCGAAAGACTTAGAAAAAACGTGACCAAACCGTACATGATTGGGAAGTTAACCGAAATTTTACATACTGTGATTTTTCAAAAGTTTCAGTATTTCATGCCTACAAACGTACGTCTACATGTCGTTAGAGTTTTCCCAGGTTCCACTTCGAAAAGAAACATAATAATTTGGCCTGAACTTCTGCACTACGCAAGACTGTTTTCTGTCAAAAAGTGAATGTAAACGATGCAGTTTTGCTGCATTGCACCTAGTTTAGATAAACGGAAGAGTTAACATCAATTTCATAGTATTTTTCCCGATTTAGTATAATGTAAATAGTTAATTATGATTCGTTCAATTCAACTTATTCCAATACTGTGATACCTTATCGTGCTTTGTAATTATTGCAGTCTATAGGCAGCCAAAACGTACTGCCATTTGGTGCAATATAGTGGTAAGTCTGTCACTGAACTTTTAAAAATATTTCCTTATTATATAGACATACTTTGTACGCTCCAAGTATCCAGCTAAAGATGTTCCTGAGAAATAAATTTCACAAGTTTAGCCTTCAATTGAAATCGTTTGCAATCAAGTTTATTTGCAAAATATCTTAATATTGCAATAAAAATAATATTATTTCATAACAATAAATTACTGTAAGAATATGAAATTTATTATTAACTTTAACCATTCATGGAAATTAGATAACTTTTAAATCATGTCACGAGAAAAGATCGACTTACAAGATACGCCATTTGATATTCTGGACCCGATAAACTTGATAGAATTCCATTACTTTGAAAAACATGTTGATCTTGCTGCAGCGTTGTCAAGTTCATAGGCAAGTTCCAAGGCAGTAAAGTTTAATTGATGATCGACTTCTCATTCGATCAGTTTACAGAATTGATAATATTTTTAATTGCTTCGTGTATCTTTAGAGACACATTTAAATTAAAATGAGTAGTAACTGTTGGTGGCTAAACGGATTAGAATACCGGTAGTTGTTTTATGTTATTTTTAGTGTACTTCTTTTTTACCGTACCTACTTTTATTTAATTAAATAAATTTAAATAGATTGGTTACTGAATAACTTCTGCTAATACATAGTCTAGGGAAAAATTTATTATTTTCCGGGGAAAAAGGCCGAGAAGCGGTTAAAGTGAAGATGCACATATGATCAACATTATTATGTCCTATTCCGGAACGCGGTCAAATGTAATATCGATTGTTTCGAACCAGTGAAGTTTTTTGTAAAATTAATTTTGTCGCTGGAATAGCTCCTTGTAAGACACAACTGTCAACATTCATCAGTGGTTTTTTAAACAAACATCGGAGTAAATAAACAGTCCTTAGAAGTAAAAATATCGATTATACATATGAAACGCCAGTGTAGACGTAAAACGTATGTAACCCCTTTACACTCCCTTTGGAGTTGTTTATCAAAAAAATTCCTGAAATCAGATTTTAGGTGATTTCATAAAGAAACTACAAGAGTAAAAACTAATTTGTTACCTTATTAGATCTAAGAGATGATGAATTTCGAAATATCGAGAAATAAGTTTTAGGATATTGCATAAAAAGCGTGAAAAGATAAATGTTATTTGACACCTCATCAGACCTCAAAATTTGTATATGTTGGAATTCATTAACGTATGCAACCCCTAAACCTTGACGAAAGAAAAATACATTCGATATCTAATCAGTCCTAAGGAACATTTTTTTTAAATTGTTATCACTTCCACTTCGATGTCTCACTGCACACTAAATTTTATTTCCATTCTCCTAGTATATCTTCAAACAATCCCCAAGTTTCAACTTTCTGGCATCGACTGTTTAGGCGATATGGATTTTATACTGTCTTGATCTCTGCATTTGAACATTCATCCACTAAAAAAATTTGAATTTAATTGCTCAAAGGGTTTGGGAGATACGAGCATACAAACACATTTGAATACTATGGACGCCGGACGGACTAGTTTTGTATTTTTCGTGTCTACTAGTCATGAAACGCGAAACAAAAACTTTATTATATTAAAGTAATAAAGTGAAATGATTCACCTAATCTTGACTAAAGAAATGCATATGTACTCACTTTGATGAACATTAAGCGAATCATTTGTAAATTATTTTATTGTATATTCGTAAAAAAATGAGCGTTTACTAGTAAAGAATCGATTTTGAATTCCAGTCCCATTCGGATTCGAAGAATTACATGGATTTTTAGTAAATATATTTCCAATAGTGAGATACTCATGGTTAAAAAACATAATACTTCATTATTCTAAGAACATAGTTGTGAACAAGCAGTCAGAAAGAGAATTGTGTGACTGAATAGTTTGATATTTGACTAGCAAATAAAATTATGCAATATTGATTTATTAAAGTATGGGTAGTGAAAAAACTATGTAAATATCTTAGGGTTATTCAATAGGGACATAACAATTTTGTATTTAAATAAAACACAGAATAATTGAGATAATTTCCAAACGTTGCTTGTTCGTGAACTTCACCATGATAAAAATGTAAGCCTTGACTGACGTTTTGTCATTGAGATATCAGCAAAAAAGTTTAAGGGTGCGTTTGTATGAAACTACAAAATTGTTATGTACCTATTGAATAACCCTTCATATAGTTTGATTAATACAATTTACAATTTGTTTTTATTTTTTATTATTTTTTCAAAATTTTTACTGGTCGATTGATTGATTGTATTGAATCTTTCCAATTACCTGGCACGTGATTTTTATTTATTTTTCGCATAAGTCAAGTTTTCTTCATCTTTGGTACCTACCCTTGTTAAGCCTGCACCAAAATGCTCATAGTATTTTTTTACAACATTCGTTTTTTCTTCACCTTTGGTGAACCTTCACCAACTGCCTTATCGCTAAACCAGTAATCATACTAAAACCTTAATGCGTAAGGGAGTCACCTTCCTTTAATCGCGCTAACACGAATGATTCGCATTAATCGGGTACTCACAAGAAGCGAGCTTGTTTTTGTCAAATTTTTTTTTATCGAATATTGGTGAATCATTTGCGAAGCATTTAAGGAGAAGAATTCAACGCACACCATTTTTCTTCGGTTTTCAGGCAACTGAAATAGAAATAGAATAAATTGTAAACAAATATTATGTTTTAAGCATGCGGACGCTTTTAGAGTCGACGTTTAATATTGAATCCGAGGATTCATTTTTCACAAACCAACATTTACCTGTAGTGAATTTTCACCTCAGTCAAAGTTCGCAAAGAAATTCGCTGGTGTTAATTTTTCGCGACATATTTTATGCGCTTCATTTTTCGCAAATAATCGGTTCTCGATTTGCCGGGTTGCCAAGTCACATGTCATGAAGTATGCGAAGCTTTGAAGCCAATTTATACCTACCTATACTATCTTACAAGTTCCTCCTTACGTCGACAAAAGTACCTCGAATCTGTCCACTAAGTTCCTGGTTTAAGTGAATAAGTTATTAACGTAATTCCCAGCTAAACAGAGACCGGTTTTATTCTTTAGCGCCAATCCCTACATAATATTTTCCTGTTCACCTTACTTCATTTCCATAAAACTTATTCTTCGGAAGGTTACGATAACGGATTCGTTATTTCCGAATTATTGATAAAATTAATGGTATGCATCAAGCATCCAAAATGAAGAGCTAAGCTTATTGATTAGCCTACTGTGTAGTTGTATTTACCCCATACAGTTCGTATTTAAAATTGAACCTTGCTACTTACTATGCAAGACTTAGTTCACATGTGAACTGGAAAATGCACACCTCCAAATACCGTAGCTTTCACTTTTTTTTAACTGGCGACCTTGACGGAAGCGACTTTTATGAATGATTTTTTTTAAACATCAGGTAAGTTGATTTATTATATTATAAGCTACGGTATTATGGCTGAAGTACATTCGCCTCAATGTGAAGGAAATTTCCCTGACTATTAATATAATTTGATAATGAAAAGCTTGCAATGTATTGAACTCAAAAGAAGTTTTCAATATCCGATATTAATATTTCATGTACCTACATACCTACATACCTTCAATATTTGTTAATGTTGTAATTAAGTTCATTGTGTAAATTAAATATTTACTTTCGTGGTTGATATTCATAGGCAAACAATCAATTGGCAGGAAACTCCATTACTTCATTGTGTGCGTACTCGATTGTGATGTACTGAGGTGCTAAGTCGATTACTTTTAAGTTCTTCACATGTTTATGTTGCGAAAAATGCATTAAATTTTATGAACTTCAATTTAAAATATTTTATTCAAAACGGATGTATACAGCGATTACCTTAATGTACATACTTGGAAATTAAGGTTAGAAAAACGTAAAAATGCGAACAAGGTGCTTGTGAATAGTGTAACCCTAACCTACAACACTGCAACATTAATTCATCAGTTTTGTACTGTACCAATGCCAAATTTTGGCTTTGTTCCCGATGCATGATTCGATTATTTTCAACGAAAATTCGATTATTTCAATTTGTTTATAAACAATAGAGAGAAGATAACGCGATTTTAAATCGTACCTTGAAATGTAATGGGTATAGTACGGCCATGTTATGCTATGCCGTATATTGAATTGAGTATTTATCTGATATTAATTTAATAATAGTATACATGTTTCATTCTTTAGTTTCAGAAATAAATAATGTAAAAAATCGTTTAAGGGGGCAGTCTACTTTGGACGCCCCAAAAAAGGGCTATTTTTAGGAATTTTTTTAGAGTTTCCAAGAATAACTATCGATGCCATTCTTTTTGGGTTTAATGAATATACTCTAAAACTAGCTAAAAACATTTTTTTTTTATTTACTTTTTACATTTTTTGTTGTTGAAAATACTCGTTAAACGTAACTGTGTCAAAAATACATAGGTGGCTGACGGGATTGATTTTGTTCAGCAGATTCATCTGACACAAAAAAATTAAAAAGTTATAGATTCAGTATAACTGTGATTCTGTCTGGAACTAGAAGATTTAATATTCATGCATAAATAACAAAATGGCGGACTTTTTCGGAAAAAAACCAAAAAATTGTACTTTTTTCACTAGTTTTTGCATCAAAATAAATAGTAAAAATAAAAATTTTCACTTGGTTCTAGTTCCAGACGAAATTATATATCTTAGGGATATGTGGTCCAATTTGCATCAAGATCGGTTGAATGGTTTTCGAAAATTTCAGTCCCGCGAGCCGAGAAAACGTAGTTTCGAGAAAAACGCGGTTAAAGTTTTTTTCTACGAAATCGTGAAAAAATGATACGTACGCCTAATCAGCGATCCCCGGACCATACAGGATCCCTTCTGCCTTTCCAGAATCTCTTACCCTTACAGTTTCAAATGTGGACATATAACTGCCGGTGAAAGCAGTAGAGCAACCTTAATAATAAGTTTGTGTTAATACAAGCAGCTGCTCGACATTGGCACTTAGACTGCTCAGATCTTTATAAATTTTTCTCACAATATTTTTGAATGTACATACTTTCGAAAAATGCAAAAAAAAAACGATTTTTTCAAACGGTCACAACTAGACTGCCTCCTTAATTTGCTTCGCTTTCAAATCAAGAACATAGAAATTTGCTTTAAAGCTAGAACAATTGGTAATTTATCGACAGTTTTGATCAATGTATAGCAGCCGGAACAGTATGAAGAAACTAAAAAAAATAAATTCAACCAAAAACTCTTTCTAATTTCCTCACCGGCAAGCGAATTTTTCAATTAAAAAATTAAAGTGTTTAACCCGACAACATAAAATTAAAGTCGTCAAAACTTCTTGCCATTAAACAGGCTGACCATAGAACTTAAAAATATAAATCTTATTTATGTAAACATGGCTACCGATTGTCTTTGCTCAAATTATGGCCCAACATTATTGAAAATTTCCGTAATTTTCACAGAATTTCCTTATTTTCCCGCAAACCCAAACCTTATCAAGATCTACTTTTCCACGAATATTAGACGATAAATTCAGATCGCTTGAAGCTAGGAATTGAAATTTAATTTGGTATACTTTTTTCCGTTTTTTCCTGTTTTTTTCGATAGGTAAACGAATGAATATAACGAAAATCGTAAAAGCTCTTCGTGTGGCCACCAAACAAAAGTCATAGAAAAATGTATGCACTTACTTTAATAAATCCACTACAACTCCAGAAATCGTTCAGCCACGAAGTCGAGATTAAACACGAATTCGTTTAAAGCGAAAAGTAAGATGAAGTCCGTTGGGAAGTTAAATACTTTCACTCATTTTGGTAGCTTCCATGCGAAACTCACTAACGCGTTGAACGATTTAGAAAGAACCCGTAAAGCTAGAAATTTAATTTTTTTCAATGTTACAACTTACAACACTTACAACACTATTTGCAATTACGATAATAAGGACAGCTAAAATTAAGGTATACCTTCAAGTACCTACCATACAAAAGCCCTTAGAAAATAAGGTGCGTTTAATTTTTATATGATTTAGTTTGTGGAAAAAGAGAGATTGGGTGTAGATGGTGGAGGCCTCAGTGTGCCAATTGTGAGGCAGGGTGTAGGTACTCATAGAGGTATATGTACTGGAGATGACGAGCAGCGACTGCTTTGAAGCCGGACGATTCCTCGCAAAGGACTGTAAATTAACACTATGCTACTATTAGCATGCTACTCACATTTATATTATACCCCGGTCTTGAATACGAATGGTATGGTGGTCTTGTGTGTGGGGTTGTGATGTTGTCATTCTCCTTCAAAAAAACGTTAATGTTCGTCCGTTGTGCTCGCCGTTAGAGTATGGTAGCTCGTGAAACCTAAAACCATTTTTTTGAATATGAAAAACACCAAACATTTGAATACTAATCCCTGCCACCTGGCATCAAACGTTCCATACAAAAACTTTCAATCTGGCTTCAAAATGCTTCAAAGTGCTTCATACAAAAAGGGCGTCTTGTCGTCTCCAGAATTTATATCTCTATGGGTGTACTAGAGTAATAGTTCGTACTTTTAGCTTAGGCATATATGTTTAGGATTTACATAATTATGTAAAAGTTGCTTTACGAAATTTTGAATACTGGTTAAAAAAAAAAGCATGGGAAAGTGCAAGGCTTAGAAGTTTTGCGCAGGCAAATCATTTTTTACTAGTTAAACTTTAATATACACTACTGATATTAATAACAAAAAAATAACGTTTCAAATAGTCTTTTTGTTGTTAGTCGCATAGTAACCTGTACACATCTCTGGATTAAACGCTGACTTCAAAAATAACAAAGTTGCACCCAGACTGTTAGCAATTGTTTTTTCAATTGCAATGATGATGGAATAGAATATGGGCATGCACCCTTTAGGGTTAAAATTGTAAAACTAATTTTTAGGCGATTAAACTGAAAGTTAAATTAAAAAACAATTCGATATCTCATCAGACCTAATGGATGTGTCGGAAATCGTAAAATGAACACAATAACTTTACACCACTTAGGGCTTCATCATCAATGGCGCGACAGCCAAAATCGGGCCCTAGCCTCCTGAAACCACTTAGGGGTTGAATATCGCAAAATCCAGATAATTAAATTATTATATAAACAAAAATAAGCATTTTTTTTTTCTAATTAGAATAAAATTAAGAATTGTTTAACATAAATGTATGCTGAATTAGCCCCTAACCCCATCCTTTTAAAACAATTAAATTCAAATTCAAATTCTTTATTTAATTCCGTAGTAATAACAATATGATTATGCTTATTATAAATTGTTTGGTGATCAGGATAAATCCTTTGCATCCATTCAGTTTGAATAAATGCAAAGGATTCACCCTGATCACCAAACAATTAATTTACTTTTTTAGTAAAGTATCGGTTTATATATATATTACTTCATTCTGTAATTAAATTCATCTGCATGTGATTAATTTATTAATCCATTCTGCATCTGTATAGTTTCTTTTTATTGAATTGTTTTTCACAAGGAAATTTATTTGTTTCATAATCATTATAATAAATAGACACTCCGAATCATATTGCAATTTAGTGGAACGAATATAATTTGTAAATAAACACGTAAAGTTATAGTGAACTTGACTAAGTTGCATAATAAATATCAACACGATATTTACGAATTCAACCTTGATATTTATTTTATATGACTATTAGTTTCGTTGGAAAGATACCGACTGCATGTTCTTTTCAAAGTTATTAAGATTTCAACGGTTTTTTTTGTTCAGTTGAAGATAAATAATAATGAAAATTTCTCGGATTTCAATTGGCAGAGTTGCTCTTTGCCACAAGAGTAAGTGAAGCATGGCTACCCCTTCTCATTAACTCAAATTTCTGTAAATCTTAGTTTTATTGTTGCAATTAAGTAGGTGTTTTAAATTGGGAGAAAGAAAAATAAAAGGACATGTATCTAAGGTACATACCTACACGTAAAAATATGCGATTTATAGGATAAAATATATCGGGGCTCACAATTCTACGCCTCATATTCTGAATGCACTAAGAGTAAAGTTATTCGATTGCTGCATTTCAGCTAAAAGAATTTTTTTTTTCAATATCCGATACAAAACACCGACCTCGACTTTCGACTGCGACCGCAAAGTCTCACCGTGACGCTTTTGTGAAAAAATCTACTAACATTTTGGAGGCAACTTTATTATGTTTATTACAAAGTCCGGGAAGCGGTTAAAATCGAAATTATTCAGAAGTGCCCACGTTACTGACACCATTAAAATACCAATTTAAATTTTGGGTCATAGTCCAAGACGCGGACAAAGTCGAAATGTAACACTGTTTGTTTCGAGACACGGAGGTTATTTGGAAAGTGATTTTAGATCCTTCTAAGATATAAAAATTTGACAACAGTCTGGGCGCAACTTTATTATTTTATTGGTAGAAGTCCGAAACGCGTTTAATGATGAGTTGCAGTGTTGGTTACTATGAGACTAACAACCTAAGAAATAACGTTCCAAATAGCCTCCTGGTTATTCTTTATTTCCAAAATACGATATTTTCTACTTCAACTAAACTAAGAATTATTACAGTAGATTTTTAAAACAAACACCTCAAACCAGAAACGAAATTGGAATATAAAAAAAGGAACGTGTTTGGTTTAATTTCTAAAGACAAGTTTCACGAATATCTAGTGTTTCACATCAATATTTGTTTGCTGTTAACCACTTTTATTAATTAAATAAAAGTTTGTAGGTGTATTGTATGTATTTGTTTATATTTTGAAAAGATTATTCACTTAGATATTATTTACATTTCATTTTACACCACTACAAATTCCAAAATACTTATCTTGTTATTTGTTTATTTCTTTTTATTGCTATCGATGTTTTCAAAAATATCCGTCTTGGCCTTGAACCCCCTACAGTCAATAAAGTAACCGGTTGCATCTACTGCACTAGATTTCTACCTGTTTAAATTTGGAAAAAACTTGTTTGTACAATTTCGTAGCTTTAACGAAATGCGGAAGTTTTTCAAAATAAAAAAAAAGCCGGAAGACAATCATTATATTCAATTATTTCAATAGTACTTATTTATTAACTATATTTTTTTTTATTTCAGTAAATAAGAAACAAAATTTTCAACAATGAGTGCTGAGGGTAGCGCCAAGAAGTCATTGAAATATGACGAAAATAATTTACCATATATCGAATTGGGGAAGTATTCGATGAGACTTGAGCGAGATGAGCCAACAAACGAAGCATTGGAAAAGGCCCGAGTGGAGTTAAGAGAAACTCCAGAAGTTACCGAGAAGGCTTTTAACGAGCTTCGCGAACTTATTAATAGTAAGTTTAAATTTACTTTTCTTTATTTTATTTTTTTATTTATAATCATCGAAGTTAGAGAGAAATATATTATACCAATCGGAGAAACACTACCCCAGATACAATAGCAGTTAGGAATAACTTTAAAAAAAAAAAAAGATTTGGTCTTAGTATGATATTTTTAACTAAATCAAAACACGATATAAATTTTGAAAAAGGAACTTAACTCCAAGCTAGCGTTAAAAAAAATATTTTTTTAGCATCCACATACTATCATACAAGTGAAAAATCCAAAATTTGAATGTAGCAATTTTTTTTGAAAATTTCAGAACCAAAACAACAGCTTATTATTCAAAATTAATTAGGTGAAATTGTTGCCAAAAGTGGGGATTTTATACTAAAACCTAGGAATTCAGTCCTCTTTGCACTTTATCACTACGCTACTGAAACTCCAGCTGTGTTTGGAGTGCTTTAATCCAGTCTTTAAATTGGAAATTGTAACATTAGTATAAAACTTTAGGCGAAAAAAGCTATACATATATTATTGATGACGTCTGATTGAATATAATACCTCACGACAGTGGCGGATCCAGACTTTGCTGTTGGGAGGGGGGGCGGAAATTTTTTTGATTTAACTATTTTGTTTGATCAAGTTCTGTGTGAATTTAGCTACATAGACTGCACTTAGCAAAAACGGGATCATATTGTTTTCATCTTATTATGGGTCATTCCATCAAGAATCGCCAAAGTTGTGACCTTACCATTTCCGATTCTTTTGAAAATGTTTGTAATTGAAGAACTAGTGAAAAAAATAATTGAAATTTAAGTTTGTGTTTCTATCTCATTTTTTAAGTAACAAAAACAACAACAATCTTTAAAATAAGCCCTACTTTATTATTCAAGGATAAAAATTACCAGAGATATGAATTTTCAAAGAGGACTCGGACATCTTTTTTGGGAAATCTTTAACATATTATAACTAACAAAAGAAATGAGATAGAAACAAAAACTTGAAATCATATTTTTTTTCACTAATTCTTCGAGTACATAAGTTTTCAATTGAATCGGCGATTATAAGGTCTCACTCGTTCTTGATTAAATGACCCTTTTTCTATAAAATAATTGAGAACCACTATAATGTTCTTCGATTTTTTTTACCCCGATCACATTGAGATCCCAAGTTAATTTTTTGATATTTTTTAAAAAACAGTATAACCTACAAAATATAAAAAAACCCGTTTTGAGATATCCAAAAAATTAAAATAAGCCACATTTTATTATTCAAAGAGGACTCGGACACCATTTTTGCGAAAACTTTAACATAGTATAACTAACAAAAAAAATGAGATAGAAACAAAAAATTGAATTTCAATTATTTTTTTCACTAGTTCTTAAAGTACAAACATTTTCAAAACAATCGGCGATGGTAAGGTCCCAAATTTCGTCATTCTTGGCGGTTCTTGATGGAATCACCCTATTGAAGAATGTTAGACTCTTGCGACTGCACGAGCCATCTGATTGGTTGATTTTATGGTGCGGATAGAGGCGCGCCTTAAACGTTGAGTGTATGGTAAATCCACCATCATGGTTCTGTTCTGTGCTTGGCATTGCACCGCAGAACTACAGTAAATGCTAATTACAGTCCACATTGCAGTGGAGTAAAAAAAATCGGAGAACGGTTGAGGTATGTATGTTTAGAAAATTTGGAAGTGCTCTTGGGGGGGGGGGGGGCAGCCCCCTACGCCCCCCCCCCCTGTATCCGCCAATGCCTCGCGAAATCATACATTTATGAAATCGGAATTTAACATTAAATTCGCTCCATTCCTTCGAGTAGAGCCTATACAAAATTCCCCAAAATACGATACGATTTTACATTTAATCGCAAAAGTTCTATAAAAATATTAATTTCAAAATTTTACACAATACAATACAAAACAAGAAAAACCTGCCAACATATGGCGAAATTCGTGATAATATATACAACCCTTTCACTTTTTCTTCAGGAATAAATGTCAGAAAATTAATTTTTAAGTGATTATAATAAAAACCAAGTCTAGGAAGAAATCAGTTCGATATCTCATCAGACTTAAGAGATATGTTTGGAGGAATTAGTGGAAATATTAAAATCCCTCTGAATCCCCTTAGGGTCCGAGAATCAAACATTTCGGGGCAATTATATAAAAAGTCCGTAGAAGTAAAATCAATTCGACATTTTATCAAACGTAAGAGATACGTCGGAGTTCATGAAAATGAATGCAATTCCCTAGGAATTGAATATCAAAAAAATTTTTAAATTTTTTAAATTACATAATTGGATCTCTAAGGTCTGTTGCGGAATTCGTGAAATCATATACAACTCCGTAGTGGTGGAATATAAAAAAATTCTGATACCGGATTTTAGATGATTATATGAAAAGCCCGTATAAGTGAAAAATAATTCAATACCTCGTCACATCTAAGAGATATGTCAGAATTCGTGAAATACGTACACAACCCGTTTACATCTCGTTAGGGGTTGAATATTAAGAAATTCTGAAATTAGTTTTTACTAGCTCTGAAACGTTAAAATACAAAATTAGGGGTTATTTCGCTCGCTGGCTGGCAAATATTTGTTAGATAATTTTCGAAATGGGTGCATATTTCTCGTATGGCATTAGTCGTCTGGATATTGTATTGTCTGTGCAATTACTTATAAAAGTTGTATTTAAGATTTTTCTTGGAATGATGAGGAGATCATAGTTTTTTTAGAAACAGGTTGTTAGTCTACACACCCAATTTCCGGTGAAGAATAGGATAAAGATTTTGGGCAAAATTTATAGTGTTGAAAAGAATGAAAAAACAGAGTATAGGGAAATTGCAGGACTATGTCATGGGTGGAATATGAACCTCTAATCTACAAGTTCCTTAAAGACTTTGTCTTCTAAAATTTTTTGTCTAATAACTTAAAATCAATTGCTAAAGTTTAACTTCTAATTTATACTTTACAGAAGAGAAACATCTCCACTTTCCAACCGAAGATGAATACATGCGAATGTTCCTTAGACCTTGCAAGTATTATCCAGAAGGTGCAATGAAACGGGTAAGAAATACTAAAGACAATTTTTATATCTTAACTTTTTTTAATGAATTTTTACATTTTAGATAAAAAGCTTTTACAATTTAAGTGTTAAATACGGACCAGTTTGTGAAAATGTAGTCCCTTCAACTGTTCGTCACGTCTTCGAACAAGAAATTTTTCAACTCTTACCAGTTCGTGATCAGTTCGGACGTCGAATGCTTGTCCTGGAAATTGGAAGTATGAGATTAGATTTTGAATAGGACCTTAACCATAAAATATAAAAATTATTTTTTTTATAGAAAAATGGAAGCCTTCCAAATGTCCTGTGAACGACACGTTCCGGGTTGTACAATTAGCAGTAATATCCTCGATGGCCGAACCCTTATCGCAAATTAATGGTAGCATAGTTATTTTCGATATGGAAGACTTGCCGCTTAACAATGTCATACAATTTACGCCGTCTTTTGCCAATATGTTACTCGATTATGTTCAGGATTGCCTTTGTATTCGCCTGAAAGCTGTTCACATTGTTTTCAATTCGTACATCTTCAATATGCTGTTTGCCATTTTTAAGCCTTTCATTAAGGATAAGCTACGGAAGAGAGTACGTACTTAAAGAAAAAAAATTCTGGAATACTTACTTAACAGATTGCACATTTTCTGTAGATATTCTTCCACGGAAAGAACATGGATTCACTACATAAGCATATTGATAAAAGTTGTCTGCCACCCAAATACAATGGAACCTTAGATTGTGAAATGCCACCCGGATATCTAGTTGCTGATTTATTTGACGCCTATAAAAAAGATTTTGAAAGTAATTTTTTTCAAATTTTTGTAAGATGAATTTCTATTTAAATAACAATTATTTGCAGTGGCCAACAGCTACGGGTATACAAAGGAGCTGAAATAATACTGAAAAGCTGGATGCCTTTTTGTGTGATAAAATCCTCGAATTACTTAAATATTCCAACAACAAATATTGTTGTTAAGTTTAGCACTAAGAAAAAGCGGTTAATCGGATTAGGTTTAACAAGAAGAATTTCAACTCTATAAAATTGAGTGTGTTTATCTAGTTATTATATTTATACCTTTTAATATATAATTTTATGAAAGTATTGTTTAATATGATTTTATTACGCACTAGGACAAATTTAATTTGTCAACGAATTCGTAGCGTTGTACAATCGAATATAAGCATTAGTTCATCGGCACCATTTAAGAGGACGAACACAATAACAGCATTTATTAATTTTTGTAAATATCTTTATGAATCTAAACGGAACAAACTTATTGTCTTTGAGAAAAGTAGTTGTGTGTCATTCCATGCCTCATATAAAAAAATGTATTTTTTGTCAATTTCCTGCAATGAGAACGAGAAAACTGAAATTAAACTGAAAATCTGCTAATAGCCTGGGAGCATCTTTACTATTTTTCGTGACAAAGACCGGTCAAATTCGAGGTGCAACAGAGGTTCCGATGCTACTCACACCATTGAAGTACTAATTAAGATTTTTTTTATCTAATCATACCAAAGATATGGCGAAATTCGTGAAAATGTATACAACCCCTTTACACTTCTTAGCGGTGGAATACCGAAAAATTTGAAAAGCAGTTTTTATGCGTGTATTTCAAGGAACCGTAGAAGTAACATTAATTTGATATCTCAGAAGACCTAATAGATATGACGAAATTCGTGAAAATATTTGTACCGAATTTTTTCTGACCACGTCAGTCATGTATGTAATTTTTACAATTAAACTACTATTCTAGTACGCGTACTTCTCTGGCGTCGAACGTTCGATATGCAAAACAATCCCACCCCCTCCTTTACTTCCCGTTTTAGGACTAGTAGACCCAAGAATGCAAGAAAAAAAGATGTCCACAGTAAACATAGTACGCCGTAGGCAATCGCGTTTTGGAGCGTTGTTGAGATATTTGAATTTCTTTTGGGTGGGTAGATTGAATGAACCCCTTTAAGTAATGACTTTTGAAGGCGTTGGGGTAGTTGGGAAGGCGGGAGGAGCTTTTTAGACGAAAAATTTTGGTTTCTAGAGCTGAAGAACCGCATATGCTAGGAGGCTCAAACTTGGAATTTATATAGAACCATGATAGTGGACCCATTTGTAAAAACATGGTCGATATGGGTGAACGTGTGTAGGAGGAAAAACAATGCGTCCGAAATGCTCGGAAGCTAGGATCGACACATTCCATAATTCATATCGAATGAGTTGTTCATGTCGGAAGGTCGAAACTTTGTGATTGTTTACAGGTATACTAAGGCTCGTTCCTACGATGTTCAGTTACGTTCTAACTGGGACTTTAACTGACAGATTTTCATATAAAACTTCCAGTTAAAGTTCCAGTTATAGTTTAACTGAGGATCGTAATAATGGCCCTAAGAGCGTAGATAACGACAAACATTTTTGATTAAATATCTGGATAATATCCTTTTTCGGTGAGAGAGTAAGGGATGTCCTTTAAGCTGTCCATTAAGGGAAATAAGTTTTTCATGTCATCTGGTGCCACGGCATTTATTGGAGCGTAGTATTGGCCTTTCGTTCCGTTTTTGAACTTAATTATCGCATTCTGTGGTTAGTGTTTTGCGATATTGGAAAAATTTAATGGCACTAATTAATTAGCAATTTTCTTTGGTTTTTTTTTTAGTTCATAAACTAGTTTAAAGAATGCATTCGATATTTAAAATGTTGATAAGTCTTTACTCAGAAATGCAAATCTTTACGCTTCATTCATTTAATCGCTCATATCGATAGCCATGTGAGTTTCGTTCTTAATGCAAATATACACATGATTAACTAAGTCAATATTATGATAATCGACATCAGGTAACTAACGTGTTTAATGTACGGGGGAATATTCTTTTTAAAGAAAGTTAGTTTGTGATGACTACGTGAGTAATGACGAAATCGTGGAAATTTCGATGTTGTCGGGAGCATCGTCAGTACTTCTATGACGTAGGTAGGTAAGGTACTCACCCCTTTGTTATGGTCATAGTTCCGTAGTAATAATATTTCTCGGATGTAATATTTAATCAGTTCGAAATTTATCATGAGACTGTGGTTCGTGTGGTATAACAAGTTTCCTCTTATAAAAGCAAGGCAACTACAAGTATAAATATTCAGGTTCTAATGCAGAACGCCATCAGTTAAAAATTAAATCGCAACGTGAAAAGTGCAGTGAAATTTTTGTGAAAATGAGTTCAAAACTAATTTTTGTGGGCCTTCTGGTCTTGTGTAGTGTTGTACTTTTGGCCGCAGCCGATGACGATTTGGAGGAGCGTAACTTTTGGAAGTACTTAGATACTCTCGATGATGAAGCGGTCAGTAAAAGCAAATATTACATTTTAATCTCTAAGTAACTAATCTTAACGATTGCAGGATTACGACAACTACATGAAGGATTATGATTTGCTGGATGAAAAATCCAAACGATCACCGATCCTCAACTATTTCCAACGGGCTCGGGGTCATCCCAAATTCAAGCCACACTTTGCCCGGCAATATCGTCAAATATTTCCCGATCGGGACTCAGATGGAAAATGTCCTCAAGGCTTTCGTGGAGATAAATCGGGAAATTGTAGAGAAATCTGGTAATGGAAAATCTATTCGAAACGGGTTTTACTTAAATCGAACTTCGTTTATCAAAATTTAATTTTAATAAAGAGAATTTTGAAATTAGATAGCTTGACTCTAATTTGTCAATGTCTAGAATAGTCCTATAAATTCTAAATGAATATGAACATCAACATATTTTAGGTTTTTTTCAGTTCTTGTGTGCTATCCCTGATGTGGTCAGTATTTTTTGACACCTTCAATTCTCTTCCCGACTGTTCGGTTCCAAGTGTTTGCTAGTCCACCGTGTCTTCCTCGAATATTGTAAAAACCGTAGCTAGATTTGGATATTGTTTGTTCCGGTTTATTGTTACTTTTTTCTCTAAACCTCAATCCCAATCTAGGACTATCACGCCTTCTTCAAAAATTCTCGACAGAGATATCGACTCATCAAAATAACAACAAGCCGCGACGATGACCTGTTAAGAAAGTTTGAAATTTTTAGGGAACTATTTTGGTCAACTTTCAGGATTTGAACATGTCTTGCAGCACTGAAAATTCTAATTTCATAGGAATTAATCTCTAAAAAATGGCAGAATGAATACTGTCGGTAAATATGGTAGATAATCTACTTTCAGTACTGAATACGGTCGGAAAAAAACCCGAATTTCTGTATTCATTTTTACCTTTTTAATTTAATGAAAAGGCATTGGAGCGAGATAAGAATAAATTGTTACCCCAAAAAGCAAAAAAAAATGTCTGTCTAACCACCGTACGGGTACTAGTTTGAAGGCTCGTACCTCATAAACCCTTTGAGCTAGTAACTTTAAATTTTTTTTAGGTGGGTTTTGAAGGACTTCTCCAGGTGACTAGTTCTATATCTCAGGAAAAGCTGAAGGTAGGAAGTTACATCTTGTAATTTATATAGAGCAATGATAGTGGAGCAATTAGCTGAAGATCTTGCAAGCTAGAATAACTAAGATAACTGCTCATGTTCAAATAAAAAAACAGTTTTTTTCAACTTGAATTTCGAAAGTTAGTACTGTGCCAGTATTAGTACTAGTGAGAATTGAAACTATGTGCATATGAGTGGAAAGTCTTCCAATATCATGTACATACATGGTTCCGAGTTTCAATCCCTGAAACTACGAACTTTTCATCTATAGTAGACAGATGCATCTCAACTATATTAACGGATGATTGAAGAAATAATTTAAAAGTAGGTATTAGTTACAAAAAGGACTCATATGAGAAGAATAAAAATTAGAAAAGGATATTTATTTGTTATCCCTTTATTTAAAAAAATATTTGTACTGTATAGGAGGGAGATAATTTTTTTCAGTACAGGTGGAAAACTCTGGCAATCGATGTTAAAAAAAAATTCTTCATAGCACATTTTAGACAGTACTCAATATATTCGCTTTCTGCATGTTTCAGTACTCGAAGGTACTGAGTTCCGTTCCGATTCCGCTTGAGTACCGATGTGTTAGACATCGTATAATCTGAGTTTTCTTGACGCGAACGTATGGAGCGGTTTTTGGAGATTAAACCCGCCAGACAAGTTCTCTGCGTAGCTTCCATACTAAAGCCAATTCAAAAAAATCGCGCTCAAAACAAAAAATAGCTGATGCAAAGCAGATCAAATTAGCTTAGTGAAATTTAAAGGTCGTGAAATTAGTAAACAGAATCGTACACGTTCTGGTAGTTCTGATTTGCCAATCATGTATGTGTAGAGCCGTTGGGTGCGCGATAATTTGGAAAAAAAATTGAAATTATGAATTTCTTTCCACAACTTTTATGACAGACAAAAGAACAGTTTAATACAAAGAAAGACGGTCATTCAAGCAACTTGCCTAAAAATGTTCTGAAAAAATGGGTTAAGTAATTTTTTTTATTGAAACTCCATTTTAAATAATTGAAACCTTTTATTCTCACCGTCTAGGAAAAATGACACAAAATTTTTTGATTACCTCCAGCTTCAATTTAAATTTAGTATTTCAGATAGAGTTTTCCACGATTAGGTGTGCTCTGCCATAGCCGCGGTATGTTTAGTAGCTTTTCATACATTTTCATCTATTATTTAAGATGAATTATATTTATTGTTGTATTTTCAGAAAGATGTCTTTTTAAACCCTATTTTCAACTTGCCTTTCTTCTGAAAGTTTTTCACTTTTATTGCACTTAATAGCATCCAATTGCTTCAACGATCATTCACAAAGAGCTTAGAAGTACTCTTTTTCAATTGGGTTTGTGTATTTAAATCAAGTAGTGAATAAGGAGTATGTTACGTTATGGAACCTTACTTAATTTATGATACGCAAAACATCAGTAAATCAATAAAGAACGGATTTTCCCATTACTAAGTACTTATCAAAACCAAATATTTGCTCCTGTATGCCGACTGTTCAAATCATAGCACAATAAATATTTGCAAGTTCAAACTCATGCCAACTATTTATTTATTTAATTATCATATTTATTCCGCAAAGCCATGCAGTCTGCGAAATTTTTTACTGCCTGTTTGATAAGAAATTCTGGAAAAAAACTTGTCAGAACTAAGAATATATGTTTTTAATTATCAACGAACTATTCCAGTGCCAAGGGTATTACAGGCGAGTCAACGACTGTTAATTATTACTCACTGTAGCGTAGTTCTTTTTTTACCTCAGCGGGTTACCTGAAGAATACGGCGGGTATTTTCGATAAGACCACGCCGTCGATTAAACCATTTTCAAATTTTCCTCATATCGCTCGTATTATGCAAGCCATTCATCCACCCGCATTTTACATCCTCAATGTCTCGATTAAAACGGAAATTTTTTTTATGCGCGCTCTTTAATCAAAGGCTAAAGGTGTTTCTATTCAATTGGAGCCGGTCTTTAGTGGCACGTGCCTTTTGAAAAGTGGTCAGTATCGATCAGCTTCTAGTTAATCCGGGGTCCTTGTTAGAGTCGAGTGATCCTTTGGTATTTTTCGGAGTTATGGAATCGAGTTTCAAGGAAAAAGCTAGGAAAGTAGCAACAAAGTGCAATATTTGTTCGGGTGAAACGGGTGAAAAAATCGGCTCGAATGGAAAAATATTTAAAAAATCAGAAGTTTGGCGGAAAAAGAACGAAAATAAAGGTATTGTTGTTTTTTTGTGTGATATTTTATCTGTTTTGTGCAATTTAATTATAAATAATTTCGTGTACAGCGAGGATACAAAAAAGATTTCTGTCATGGCTGAAAATCTAGTTTAAATACAGGACACACGAGTCTCCGCAAAAACTAATACAGAAGTCCTTCAATTCAAGACTCGGACTGTACGGCCCTTTTTTCCAATTCGCTAAGAATTGACTCTGCCTTGTAAGATAAGAAAATCGTATAGAAATAGAACTATTTGAATTTTCCGACTGACTGCAAGGCGTCAAGAAAAAAATGATCCTGAAAAAAATACAGAGCAAGTAAAGTTTTCTCTAGACCGCAGAAAAAGTTGGATCATTTGGTCTGCACCCCCGTCTTTTACATGAATTCTGATTTCCTTCCCTTTTCATTATATTTTATTTGATTTATTCATAAAAATCATCAATAAAATGATTACTACCAATTACAAAATGAAAAATCTGGCAACAATCTGGACGCGACATTAGTATTTTTTGGATAAAAGTCCGTAACGCGTTTATGCTATGCGACTGACAACCTAAAACACACGTTCCAAATAGTCGCCAGGTTATTATTTAGGTTGTTAATTGCATAGTAAATTACACAGCATCTCCGCATTAAACGCGTTCCAGACTTCTACCCTAAAAATAATAAAGTTGCGCCCATAATTTGGGGATAAATATCGACAAAGTTCTTCAGAGATTCAATATAAAAAAAAACTGAAACCTATTTTTACGCGATTATAAAGAAAGCCTGTTAAGGGCTCATATACCCCTGTGCGCGCTGAAAACCGAATAAATTTGAAAAATTATTATAAAGGTTATGTGGTAAAAAAAAATTTAATTGTTGAGTTCACATATCTTATTAACTATTCAACTATAACAAATAAATAATTTTTTATTTTTTTTTAATATTAACATATTTTTTACGGGTATAAATGGGCTACTGATGAAACCCATGGCGCCTCCTTGTCGGCATCATAACTTCACTAAAAATAGTTCAATTTGCAAAAATAAAAAAGAATCTTGTGAAACAATGTGGAAATTATAGGGTGACGGAGGGAATTTTTTATTTTTTTCAAAAATAAAGAAGTTACAGTATTTTAAACTTTAGTAATAAGTTTTTTAAAAGAAAATTGCGTTTAATAATTTATAAAAAATTGTCCAACCAAAAAATAAAAAAAACCTCTCGTCACCCTATAGAGAATACAATTATCAAAATTTAAGATAAAAAAAAGTTTAAAAATATTGAAAATTGATTGAGTTATTTTGCCGACACTGTCTAAAAACATAGCTTGGAGAAAAACGCGTTTAAAGTTTTTGTTAGGTACAACGTGAACTTACGGCTAGTCTCCCATTCCAGCTACAGTAGTACACCTTCTTCCTCTTGGATCTTGTTTTTTTTTAATGACCTTGTTTTCTATGAACCCGGCTTTTGCGAACAAAATAAATGCGAAACGCTGATGTCGAGAGTGTCGCGGCAATTAGGAAGCCACTCCAAACCTATGTCCGGCCACATTTATTGCTATAACTTTGTAGTGGAGTGGAATTTTCTAAATTCTAAAATTTTTTTTAATTCTTAAAAGTACAAAAAATAAGAATCTGCAAAAACAAAAAGAATCAATTTTTTGAAAATTTCAGGGGTATGTGAGCCCTTAAAATAAAAAATAATTCGATATCTCACCAGACCTAAGTGATATGTCGGAATTCGTAAAAACATACACAATCATTTTACACCCTCTTAGGTGTAGAATATCGCAAAATCTCGATAATAATTCTTAGATCATTATACCTATGTATAAAGCTCATAAGGTAAAAGCGAATTCCATCTCATTATACCTAAAAGATTTGTCGGAACTCGTGAAAACTTCAAAAATACTTTACACCCCTATGAGGTGCTTAATTGCTTAAATCGGTTTTCCCCGATTACATTCAAAGGCTTTAGAAGTGAAAGTGAATTCTCATTAGACCTAAGAAATATATCGGAATTCGTGAAAATGTACACAGCCGCTTTAGACTCCCTTAGTGGTTGGGCGTCGACAAATTTGGAGAAATGTTTCTAGGCGCTTGTATAATGGAGATGGAGAGAACAACCCTCCGCATTAGTCACATTTCGAAAAATCTTTGCATCGTCAGCATACATTATAATTTTAGAGTGGGGAGAGCCGAACTGACATCATTAATGAACAAAATAAATAAAAGTGGACCCAGATGGCCTTTTGAGTAGATGGCTGGTCACCTGGAATCCACGTTCGGCCAGAGCGCTCATTGCTGTCTGAACACTTTTTTGAATTGCTGCGAGGTTTCGGAGAATCTTGCGCTCACTTTTGACATGCCCAAAAATGTTTTTCTTTATTTTTCTTTTTACATTAGACGACTATTATTCAGCACTAGCTGTTCCTCTCGCTGAACATTTCTGGCGAAGTGGCTTCAAATGGTCTTCCACTCCGCGAATTGTCCTCCAACGAATCTCTGCCCCATTTAAATTTCTTTGAACAATTATTAACGGTGTTCTGGGAGGGTGCAGCATCCGCCTAAAGTAAGGTGTCCGCCCCTTCTTTGTTAAAATTTTTATCACTGCTCTGTAATCTATTTTGTCGATAATAAGAAACTGAAGTGTTTAGAAGACAAATAACGACTGACTGGAAAAATATGGTATTGTGAATTATTTTATACTGATATTAGGCCTGCCTAAAGATAATTAACTCTTATCTCCTCAATGTGTCATTCATTATTTGAATAAGAACTTTTCAATTTTTTAATTTATAGTTACAAAATGGTTCCTTTTAATTTTTTTCATTTAAGACATTTTAATTTTTTCAGTGTAGTCCAATATTTTCAGGAATAACATAATAACTACACCACTGCATTTTTCCATTTCACAGATTGGTGCTCGTCCGAGGAGTTATCGCTCTCCAGCGAAGATTACTACCAGAAAAATTCACTACGAATCGAACGGAACGAGCACAGTTTCTCCATTGAAATCCGAAACGCCCGGGAACGGAATCGGGTTCGAGCCGTGAATGAAGCTTTTCTCAGGTTACGACAAGCGGTTCCGTACATCGCTAATCGCAGCAAACGAGTATCCAAGCTAAAAACGCTGCAAAAGGCGTTACAATACATCAACGAGTTGGGGTCACTTCTCGAACAATTCTTGAATTAAGATACCTGGCTATGAACCAACAAGCTAGTCACTTATTGATAGAAAAAAACATTTACAAATTATAAATCAAGTTATTTATAGAAAATAAATAAAACAATAATTTAATCGAAATTTATGCGGAATTCTTCCGGCTTATTGTTTTCGAAAATCCGAAAATAAACAAAATTTCAACGTTGAGACGTGTTCTACAAATGAAATTTTATTTGCGGAAATGCGTATAAAAATATTTTCACTCCGGCCGATTACTAGCTACTTTACGTTTTCATAAAGAAAGTCATCTCTGCGCGACAAGTTACAGGCACTTTAATACTTGTGGGTGACAGAATTTGAAAGATTTACGACTGCCGAATTGACTTTGTGGGAAACGCAGCAGATTGTCGCTAATTAGGTCTTGAAAATTCTTTTCTTCCAACTTAGTCATTATTGCGTTGACGACCTGCGTTGTTGGGAGAAATCAAAAAAGTAAACTTTCTGACTTTTACAAGAAGGGATCCGCTGATGAAAGAAATTTTTCAATGAAATAATGGGGTATGAGATGGAAGGGTGTTTGTATTTGAGGAACGTATCCAAAAAAGTTGAAACTCGGTACATGCATATATTAATAGAGCAATGAATTACATTGGTATTTTAATTTTATTATATTCTAGTACTTCTACTTCTAGTAACATACTGTATTTTTTTTTTCAATAATTATTAAAGCCGATTTTGCACCTACATTATGTCTTCTGTTTTCATATAATATAACTGGTTTTAAAATTCAATTTTTGTAATTTTATGTGATTTTAAATGCCCTTTTTTATGAAACATTCTGAGATTGTCATCACGATTTTAGTTGTTGGAGAATGGACTACATACAACTTTGGATTTTCTGATTAAAAAAGTTAGTAAAAATTGGTAACCTGAACTGCGATTCTGGCGACATGCGAATTGCGAAAATTCCGCATATGTCCCTTCATTTTCGAAACAGGGAAATATGTCGGTTTCATGAGACAAGGCTGTTGGCGAATATTTTCGTGACCTTATTAAGTATTTAAATTAAAATTCGCATATGTCAATTGAGGAAACTGTTTGTTTTCATTTCGTGTTTGTTGAAAATATTATGTTTGTTCTTTTTGTCTGAAGGGGAGTGTTTTTTTTGAAGGAGGGGAGTGTGGGGGTAAGAAACTTTGAATTACAATATCTTCCGAACCAATTATACCAGGAAGATAAAGTTTGGTTTTTGAAGATAGGATTACAAGTCGAATCTACTGAAAGTAAAATTTTTGAGGGGGCAGGTGGAGCGCGGAAGTGGGGGACAGCTATTTTTAAAAAAATTTAGTTTTTATATCTCAAAAACCGTACTATAATATTATGACCTTGCAAATTTTACAGGAGTTAGGTGAAAGTGTGGGTGTAGGGGATGATGGTGGGAGGGTGTGGCAAGGAAAAACTATGATTTTTATTTGTCGAAAACCGTAAAGGATGGAAAGCTGAAAATTGACGACTATGTAGAGCCACACCACACCACACCATCTCACAATTTTTCTGGAATATCAAATGGATTTTGTGAGTCCCGTAACAGTTTCCTTGTTATTCTCGCCCTATTACGAGATTCTTCATTCAAAATTGGGAAGATTGCATTCATTTTATCACACTTTAAATTTAAAATAATTCGCAAGGGAAATTTGCGAATTGTCGTCAGAATCGCGGCCCTGAATTCCAAAAATAAAAGGAACAGTTTGCGCTGATGCAAGCTTATCTTCTTTAGTAACAATAGAGAAAAAGGACTTTAAAATATCAAACTGCAGCAGAGATAACCAACGTGTCTGACAAGGATGAAGTATTTTTAAAGGTTTTATTTGAAAAACGTTTCCGTAGAACGAAAAAGTCATGAAGACGGTTAGAACTTTTCAAATAATTATAAACATTCCTAGTTAAATCTTTAAAAAATTTGAGCAATTTCTTACAAGCATAAGAAGCACACAAATGATACGAATAGCAAGTACATTTCGAGATAAATAAATCCTTAACATCGCTTTGTAATAAAGTAGCAACACAACGATTTTTACCCGTTATCGCATTTGTTCATCAACAGCAAAATCGATAAAATTAAAAAAACAAGTAATTTTTTTTCTCTTAAATTACTTTTGTAGTACATATATCAGCTCTCACACTTTCTCTCAACCCTTACATCATCCCCTCTAAAATTGTTTTTACTGGCTAGAGGTCCATTAGGCCTAACTTTTGTAAAAATTTCAGGACTGTATCAACACTCTAAAAACAGAATGTAAAAATACTCTGTATTAAAAGCAAAAATAAGTATAAAAATACATAATTTATGTACACCCTGTTCATTGAATTAGGACCACTCACATATTTTCCCATTTTTTAAAATAAATTAACTATAGCTTACCAAAAAAGTGGTTTTTCCCAAGAAGATTCATTTTACCTTGCGGCTGTAAAAATTGTGAATATAATATACCCTAAATGGAAAATCCAATCCTTCTACCCTTTTTTCAGGAGAGTGCTTTTTACCTCGCCCTCCCTTTACGTGTTCAAGACGATAGTTAGGTATGTATATAAAATAGTGAAATTATCCCGAACTTGTCATTCTTTTTCAAATATTTGGAAAGAATTTGTCAAGTGGTGAAGAAAATATTGTGTTTAAGCAGTTTTTATAAATTCCTGTGGTTTTAGTTTACATAGTTTCAGACATTTAAAAGTACGTGTTTTTTTTGAGACATTTTGGTCAAAACAATAAAAATGAGAAAGTGTAAAGACATTAGCGAGGACAAAAAGTCAGCAATATTTTCTTTATTGAACACCAAAAAGTTTTCCTTTCGAGAAATAGCAAGAAAAGAGAATGTTTCTCATCAAACTGTGATGAGAATCAATAAAGGAGCCCAGTAGAATCAAGGCCAAGTCAGCAACAAACGGCGGAATTGTCGCGGGAAAAGGAAGACAACGCCTCGAACGGATCGTAGGATTATTCAAAAGGCCTACAAAAACCGGTTTCAATCCACGAGAAGCTTACATCAAGATCTGCTGGGCGAAGGGATAGAGATATCCGGTATGACCTTAAGAAGGCGTTTATATGAAGCCAACCTTAACTAGCAAAAAAGCCTAAGCTAACAGCTAAAATGCGAAAAGCCAGGCTGGAGTTTGCTAGAGCTCATCAAAATTATACCGTAGCTGATTGGCAAAATTTAATTAATATTTAATATGGATGAATAAAGATTGCATTGCCTTTATTTTTCGCTTGAAAATATAATTTTAAAAAATTGGTTTTATTTTGTTTATTTTAGGTGGTTAGTGATGAGTGTAGACTAGAGTTTGTGACGGAGAGACACCAATACGTTCGAAGAAGGCCATCAGAGAAATATGACGAAGCTTGCGTCGTGAAAACTATCAAACGTCCACCAGCCACAATGATATGGTCCTGCATCTCAGGCGATGGACCTGAACCAATCTTTTTCGTCGAACGAACTATGAACAGTACCCAGTACTACGACGTGATGAATAACATTTTAATTCCATATTTCAACTTCTTGAAGTGTTGTGGAATAGGAAATATATTTATGCAGGATAGTGCACCCTGTCATCGTGCCCAAATTATAAAAAACCTGTTCTCTATCTCCAATATCCAAATTCTTCCTTGGCCAGGCAATTCTCCCGACCTTAACACTATCGAGAATGTCTGGAGTCTCTTAAAATCTAAAGTTTATTCCTCTCCTAATCCTACTCTTGATATTCTAAAAGAAAATATTGAAAATATATGGCAAAACAGCGAAGGAATCAAAAAAATGATATAGCGATGCATTGAAAACATGCCAGAAAGAATTAAAGCTGTAATTAATTCTAAGGGTGGCCCTACAAAATATTAACACCAAATCAAATTTTTAATACATAAAATATCATAAAACGAATAAAAAATCTAAAAAACAAAAAATTTATTTTTTATTTCCTTTCTACAAAGAGTTTTAGCATAAACAAAGAGAAAATATTAAAAAAACCTTAGTGGTCCTAATTCGTTGAACTGTAGTTGTACGTCTTATTGACATATAACCGTTTTGTACCGCACCAATATGTAATTTTACACAATAAGGTGGACAATTACATCTATTTTGCTCTATAAAAAAAGTAAATTTAGGTGTCATGATTATATTAGACCAATAGTAATGTAAATTCACGCTTAGGTTAGGTTAGATTAGGTGGATAGCTAGCAAATAGACCGCTATATGGGTCCGTTGTGATCCCACCGCATCATGGCAATCCGAGCCTTTTTGACCACGGTTTTTTTAGTTCACGGCTGGCGACTGTTTTGGCTAATTCTTAAGAACAAACTGAGCCCAATTGGCCACGATATTGTTCTGTTAAATACATATTTTTCCGTGTTTTTTGGTGCGAAGGAGAGCAGAGTTGGAAGGAATTGTGGAGAAGAAAGGGGATATCGAATTTAATCAGTTTTAGGAATAAGAAGGAAGATCAGTAATCGGCCGGGTATGGCAGTGAACTAACAGGTGTTTATAATAATAATTATACTCTAGATGAAATCATATAGAGTATTATAAGTTTAATCCAGCCCAAAAGTTTGTAACGCATAGAACCAAGCCTCGGACGAAAAAAAGTTATATATTATTTTTTGTTTATTTGGGGCCAAAAACCTCAAATCCGCCTGACGTCCGTCCGTCCGTCTGTCTGTGAACACGATAACTCAAGAACGCCTTCACCTACGATCATGAAATTTTGAATCTGGATGTTTGGTTGAATTTGTAAGGCTAAGTTCGTTAACGGGCACAATCGTCCTACTCCTTCGGGTAGCTGCCATACAAAATGTCCTTAAAACGCGTGTTCAAGAATATTGGTCGATAACTTCAGAAGGGTTTAAGCTACGTCTTTGAAATTTTGTATGTGTTATTTTTCCAATAGTTGGAGCTAAATATATGATTATGAAGAAAATCCTATTAGTCCTTCGTGTAGCTGCCATACAAATATCCTGTCAAAATGTATTCACCTAATTTACGAAACTCACTTTAACTGAAGTAATCTTTTAGCTACGAATTCGGAATTTTGTACAAGTCAGTTTTGAGTAAAAAGAAAGTTCGAGTTTACTAATCAGCGAAATCCTTTCACTCCTTCTGGTAGCTGCCATACAAAATGTCCTTAAAACACGTCTTGAAGAATATTGGTCGAAAACTTCAGAAGGGTTTAAGCTACGTCATTGAAATTTTGTACGTGTTATTTTTCCAATAGTTGGAGCTAAATATATGATTATGAAGAAAATCCTATTAGTCCTTCGTGTAGCTGCCATACAAATATCCTGTCAAAATGTATTCACCTAATTTACGAAACTCACTATAACTCAAGTAATCTTTTAGCTACGAATTCGGAATTTTGTACAAATTAGTTTTGAGTGAAAAGGAAGTTCGAGTTTACTAATCATCGAAATCCTTTTACTCCTTCTGGTAGCTGCCATACAAAAAATCCTTAAGACACGTGTTCAACAATATTTTTCGATAACTTTTGAACGCTTCAAGCTACGAATTTGAAATTTTGTACACGTTTATTTTTGAATGGTTCCAAGGAAAAGGATAAATATGTAAGAAATCGAGTGAGTCCTTCCTGCACCTCCCATGTGAAAGTCCTTTAAAAAGGACATTTTTTTCGATGACCTACCCAGTTCAAGGTATGAAGTTAAACACTGAATATTGTCTTTTAGTTTTGAGTAGCAATCTAATAGCAGTCCTTAATAAAGGACATACAACATGCACACACGTAATTATACTTTATCCCCAACTACAATATAAATCGGAGTTCAGTATTCATCTAGAGTATTATACGATTGGCTTGCAGCCGATCGTGACTGCAGTATGTTTTTTTAGTACTATTGGCTGTGATACGATCTACCAGAACAGCAAAGTTGCCTATAACAAATCAACTACTTCAGGCAGCTCTGTTGGTATTTGTGAATCTGATAATAATGTAAACAGAACTTATTTGATACTTTTCTAAATACTTTACTAGTGACGCTATTAAGCATTCCGCAAAAAAATTCATATAAATAAATTATGCCTTGAGTTGGAATTGAACACCGTAGCAATGTTTTCAAGACCTACTACACTACCACTGGACACTGGACTACATCTGGTCGCTTAAAAAATTCACTCTTGGTGTAATTTTACTTTAAATACTGTGTAATATTACGCCAGAATAAGCACGTAAGTTCCCTGGAATTTATTTCATCATTTTATTCCATTTCACGTCGTCAGGTTTGTTGGGTTTTAGGAATTAAATCAGCCAAATGTTTTTGTGTAATATTTGTCAATTATAGTTTTGTATCAGTTATTGTTTTAGTTATTATATTATACAAGTTATTATCTTATGAATGTACATGTGTACATAATTTAAATAATTCTTTTTAATTTTTATGTTAGTTTCCTTGAATTATTTATTATTATATAATTTTTTGTAGACATACAATTGAATATAACATATCAAAATTCTCCGCATCTGGTTTTTATTTTCAATATAGGAAAGTCCTTCGTTTTCATAATAATAGTAACCATAACATGTTTTTTCATTGTCATTTCATTGTTAACTCAATCCAATTTATTTTCATGCACTACATGTATTGTGAAGTTGTGTCTTTAATTTATGATTTTACTGGATATACTCGTATAATTATGATTATTAAATTAAATGGAGAATTTTTCCCTATAATAAAATGGTATTTTTACACAAATGTATGTAATAATTGAATTCTCTGTGTAATAATTACGCCACCGATGTTTATTGATTACGCAGCTATTGTACAATGATTGCATCACTGATGTGTTTTGATTATGCATATGTTATGTAAATATTACAACTTATTTGTGTAATTTTCGCTCTAATTACACAAACATGTAATTTTACCATTAGTATCGACGGAAAACAGTTGCCAACTATAATAATAGTAATTTACTCCAATCTTAGACTGTAGTACGGTTCTTTAGATATAAAAATGATTTTTTTTAAATTGATATAAACTTATATTAACAAAATAAATTTTATCTTTTTGGCGAAATTGGTTCGGAAGATATTGTAGTCCAAAGTTTTTCACCCCACATGTTACCTTCCCGCTTTACCCGCACCCACCATGTCTGCAAAGAGTCACCACATTTTAACCCCCTGACATGAACCCTTGAGAAGATATGCATTTTAAAATGTTCCGATCCCAGCTTTTGAGCATTTCGGACCCACTCTCAAACCCTCCGCCATGTCTCTATAAATATTATACTAAGTTTCAGCCTCCTAGCATATAAGCAGTTCCTGAGTCGTAGAAACCAAAATTGGTCACCAAAAATGCTGCCCTCACTGCTCCCTCTTATGCACCTTACCCAAAGCCACAAGTTAAAGGTCCAAATTATTTTAAAACTTCAGGTCGATTACAATACTTTATTATTAAAAACATAAATAATAAAGTGAAAACAGTATAAACAAAAATCGATATGGGTGAGTTCTTTCCCACTTTAATTCTAACCACTTCTAAGACTTTGACTCAAAAATATTAAAGTCGCACTCAGATCCGAACAGATTTTTTTGAAAAAATATTTTTAGAAAATAATAAATTATAAATATAATTCTAAAGTTTCGATCTTCATAGCTCATAGCTCACGAAACTTGGACGAGTGCCATAAATTGTTAGTTTTCTAATTTTTCATCGAAGGGATGTACCCACTTCTTATTTCCAGGTAAGGCCAAACAATGGCCTTCAGTAAATGTTTGTACCTAATCGTCTTTCTTCTGAGCTTAGCTACCCGTTAAATGGACATTGTGCTAAAATAATATTCTACAGTTGACATAAACGGCTGCTCTCTTGAGGAATAGGATCGCGAATCACGTACGACGATAAAAGCCAAATAAATGCACTTCGAATACTAAACGCGGAGGTAAGTGCGTACTGATCGCGATACTCGCCAATAATTTGATTCTTAGAAGAAGCATTTGTATTGAGGTGTTTTGGCAATTTAAATTTCACATATAACGAAAATATTTAAATAAAGTGACGATTGAACGGACTTTTAAGTAGCATGTATTCCGGTGGGAAAACCCGTGTAGTCAGACATGCATCTTCGCAAAATAAAATGTCCGTAACCAAAATTTGGATGACAAAACAAATTTTTTTGAATATTTGAAAGGTTTATGCGTGTTAAATTCTTCTTCGTCAGTTCCTGCTCCGAGGTGACTCTCGATGGTTTGCGACATAGAGCAACAATCGACCTCCTTGACAAAAATCGATCCTTGTATTCACGATATATTTGCCACCAGAACTATTTCATCTGCGATTGTTCATTTCCATGTTTCTCTCGATCCCTACTAAAACAATTTATCATGCGACAGAGCAATTATATGCGGTTATGCATTTTCATTTCCCAGCAAACTAAAAGTATCCTTAGTGGTTCACTAATGAATCACCTACGTGAATGTTCTGTCCACTAGTGGACTCCACTAGGAAGCCGTCTTTTGGCTTTTGTGCGGAGACTGCACCAAGGACTGCCTCGATTTTCTTCATACTAATTTTCTAACTTGAACCTATTGGGAAATTGGAGTATGCCAAATTTCTAGTTTGCAAGTTGTGAACACATGGCCAGTCCAGGCGATATAATTATTGGATATAAAGTAACCTGAGTCGATGTATCGGCCACATATTTTTTTCACACGGACTGAAAATTTAGAAAATTAATTTGATGGCTTGTTGTTTTCCTTCTGGTTTTCTTCTTCCGATGTCCCCCGCATTCAACCTACTAAACCGAAATAAACCAAAACGTCCGTACGACGACGCAGGGTAAAAAATTCAACCTGTTGGTCTCCTACGACAGCGACTAATTTAGAAACAATTTCCCTTAACCCCAGTCCATTTACAGCGCCTTTTATATCATTTTCGACGAGGTCGGTTTTTCTTTTTGTCGCCACATCGGAAAAATCGGGACTACGGCCAGCCAGACGACGACGTACAGTATCTTGGCGTTGCGTTTTTTCTGCTGCACTTGCAGCTCCAATTCGAGCCGCGCGGCCTAAACGATTCCAGATGTGTTTTATGATGCGATCGCTCTGCATGGGACCGCCTTTGCATAGAGTTTCGCTCAGTCTTGGTGACTTTTTTCTTCAACTTTTCAATTTTCATGTCCTGCTAATGCACCGAGTCATCCGGGTTTTTGCTCTCTGTCGTGACTTTAATTTGTTTATGAGTGCCGTAGTTGGGTAAATATTTGTCAAGACTTGGCTAACATCAGACCTTAATGTCAGCCCGTGTCATCGGTGTAGAGCGATCAGTGAAAATAAATGTAAACAGCCAAGCGACCTATTTTACACCATTTGTACAAAAATTGGACAAACATATTATCAATCATCGCCTATGAGCCAAGTTAGTTCCTGCCCGTCCCTTTGGTCTATTTCTAAACGCTTCACTTGAGGACAATAGTTTTTGAAGAAAACTTGCTTCCCTACATGACTTCATCCGAAACACCCTCTACACTACAATTTCCGTATCCACCCTACAAATTGAATTACAAACAAATTTCGGCCACTGTGAATTAAGCCTGTATTACACTGTATGCCACTATGCCAAATATTTGACTATTCTCTCTGGCAAATGTAATCGTCAAATTTTTATATGCCACATTATTTTAGGTCTATTTTTCAGGAAAAAAAATTTAACTAAACTTATCGTCATATTTGGCAGCATGGCATTACTATGCAATACTAGCTTTACTCTCAATGTGAAGAACAAATTGAAGTCTTCGTTTCTGTATAACCTTAGAACTTTGAAAGGGAGTTACATGGTGAGACACTTTAACCCAAAAATGAAAAACAGATAAACTGTTCCAATTTTATCATACCCGAGCTCGGGGTTCAACATTTTTTGCAGACAAAGACAAACTAACAACCGAACAATATATTTGTCTATTGAAAAACATTGTAAACAACAGCTTAAATGTGACTGCACTGAACGAGTTTAGGCCACAAATTACTTCATCATACCCCGACGGAACCAACATTTCAATCGATGAGAGGGAGTGATTCAACACTTGATCTGGTGATAAGCAATGGTCTAATTCCTTTATCTCAACCGATAACAACATATGCTTTGTCATCCCCACATCTTCCTGTTCTATTTTCGATCGAAAAATCTGTTTATAGGGTACAGAACTCAAACTCCTTCTTTTGTTTTCGCAAAACCCATTGGCAGAAGTTTCGGAGGTTTTTGAATCGCCGCATTACACTTAGTGGCCTCGACTTAAGCGCGATAACTAGCAATGGACAAATTGACCAATTAATTGCGGAGCTTAACTCTAACATTTGGAGTGCCATAGAGTGTAGTACCCCTAAAATCACCGCAGATCGTACATACTCTCAGCCAATTAATAGTGAGACTAAGCAAATCATCAAAAAACGTAATGATCTCCGCAGAGAATGGCAGTCGACTAGAAATCCTGCTACCAAAACCACTATCAACCGGCTAACCAAGGCAATTAGGGTACGTATCTTCGAGCAACGCAACAAAAAAAAGGGAATAATATGCTCTCAGAACTTGACAAAAACTCAAGGAAAGTGTGGCAGCTCAACAAAATTTTTAAGAAAAAAAGTCAACAAATCCCAGCCGTCTAGACTCTAGTAACCATCTCAAATTCTCTGACTTGGACAAATCTGAATTGCTAGCGGACAATTTCCATTCTGCCCACTGCGCTACAGAAAATCTCGGAAATCATAGTACTAACGAAGCTGTTAAAAATCTCTTAAATTCTATGAGAACCACAAGTTGTGACAGAGGAACAATAAATTTCTGCACTCCACGCGAAATTTGTCAAATTCTAAAGCGATTAAAGGTTAAAAAAAGCCCCTGGAATTGACAAACTGCCAAGTGTAGTAATTAAGAACTTACCTAAGAAGTGCATAATTGTTCTTAATTTCGTTTTCAATGCATGTCTCAAATTAAGTGTCTTCCCAAACCAATGGAAAAGTGCCATCAGTATTCCCATCCTAAAACCGAGCAAAGATCCAAAGTCTCCCCAGAGCTATCGACCGATTAGCCTACTTCCTATACTGTGAAAGGTATTTGAACGCGTTGTACTCAATCGGATCCAGACATTATTAAATGAGTCAAACATCTTACCAGACGTACAATTTGGTTTCAGGGCAGGGATTTCTACAAGTCACCAATTATTGCGGGTAACCAGATTCATCAGAAATTCCCTTCACCAGAAAAACTCTATAGGTATGGTGGCTCTTGATATTGAGAAAGCGTTCGACACTGTGTGGCACGATGCATTAGTATACAAATTATACAAGTTCTCCTTTCCATTGTACATTTGCGAGCTGATTATGTCCTTTCTCGAAGGAAGAACCTTTACTGTCAAATTGAGATCTTCCTTTTCCAACTTTCGTCAAATTCCTGCCGGTGTACTCCAGGGTTCTTGCCTGAGTCCAACATTGTTCAACATATACACTGCGGATATACCAATAAATGAGAATTGTCAAGTGCAATTTTCGCTGATGACACAAACATCTATTGCAGCTCCGACAATCCGTCCAATATAATTAAAAGTCTTGAAGACCAACTAAATGTGTTCGGTGAATACTACAACAATTGGAAAATTAAAATAAACCCTTCCAAAACAAAATCGATTTTCTTTACAAAGAAACGTACCTCCAGGAACTTGCCATGCCGACCTTTACGCTTCGGTGGAGAGCCCATTGAATGGTCTGACACTGTCACCTACCTTGGTCTCACGTTAGACAAAAAACTAACCTACCACGCTCACATTAAAAATACAATCTCGAAAATTTCTCGCTGTATACATGCCCTATATCCACTCATCAATAGGAAATCTAAGCTATCACTTGACAATAAAATTCTAGTATATAAAATGGTAATGCAGCCTATCATCTTATATGGTTCTCCAGTATGGAACGACTGTGCAAACGTGCACAAGAAAAAGTTGCAGATAATACAATACAAATGCCTTAAAATCATAACGGACAAACCATTCTTCTACTCGACTAAACGTCTTCACCAGGAGGCTGAAGTTTCAATGATCAATGTGATGGCTCTTAAAGCCCAATCTTTATTTTTGAGCAGGTGTCGATATGTCACAAATCCTCTGGTTACATCTATCCTATAAGTTCCTTCTGCGAATGTATTTTATTTGTTTTTATTTAGTTATAAGGTAGTATAAGTTAGGTTAATTAGGTTAATTTGTATGTAAGGTTTTGTTAGTTGATTCAATTTTTCCTTAAGCAAACAATATTGTCGTAACTTTACAAAGTTTCACATTATTTTCTTGTCTTGTACTAAACTCAATATTGTAGTTGCAAAGGCACCAGCCTACTCTCTAAAAAAAATTACAAACTGTGTCTATATATATTTAAGCATTATTGAAATAAATGAACTATGAACTATGAACTACTTCATCATAAGATTCTTCTGATATACAGAATATCCTGACCTAATATTTTACCCCAAAATTATAACAGTCAATGTCCTTTCATAGGAGAGACAATTTTTTACTCTACCTCAAAAACTTTCGAAGTTAATTCACCTTTAATTCAAGCCATTTTAATAATTGAGTAATTCTTTTTTTTTATATTAAAGTGCTACTAGGAATTGGAAGACCAGCAAAACGTTCGATACCTATTTTACCAATCTCCTTTTTGTACCATGAGGTACTTTCCTCTGAAATGTTATAGAAACAGCTATAAGTCGACTATCAAAAAAATGAAAAAAATTTCCTAACAGGACCAGTTTCTAGAACTTGAACGAAGAGATCTCGATAACATAGTTGCTATTAGAACCTGAACGAGCATCTATGATCGATGAAAATCCCAAGTTCTAAAATTTGTGATCAATGCGATGTAAAGGCGAAATCCACAAAAAAAACCTTTTGTGTGAATCCCAGCTTTTGCTCGAAAACGACTGACCACATTGAGTGCTATCCTCATAAGCCGTAAGGAGCTCATAGATATTGACTTAGCCAAGGTGTTAAATTT
This sequence comes from Beris morrisii, assembly GCA_951812415.1. Classification (NCBI taxonomy): domain Eukaryota; kingdom Metazoa; phylum Arthropoda; class Insecta; order Diptera; family Stratiomyidae; genus Beris; species Beris morrisii. The sequence goes on from OX638311.1 coordinate 28,491,130, forward strand.
CATCAAGAAGATCAGGCTTGAGGTAACTGAAAGGACACCTTAAATAAGGAACTAGCTTGAGGACGCGGAGCAGCCGTGTACTACTGGGAAGTTCTGCTTCGCAAAGGTAGAAGCCTCCTTCCGTTTTTTTTCATGAGATGCGAAGGATTCATAGACCTGGATCTATCCTTTGCTAAGAAGATAAAGTGACGGAACTTGATATACTATACTCTTAATTCTGATGAAGAGGGACGACTTGGCTTTGAGAAGTGCATGATAACCTTTAAATGTGTGTCACAAGCAAAATGATTCCCTGTTGACGAATGACTAAAAGTAAACATGAGAGTGAGAAAACATTGTCACTCTATATTCAAATTAATAGTAAAAATTTACGATGAAGTCGTCTCCAATGTACGAATTCTGATGTGATTTTTGCTTAATACGAAATATCCTTATATTTCATGTATACAAACTCTAAGATGATTGGTAGTTTCTGTTTTTTTTTTAATTTCGATTGAATACGTGAAAGCTTATTGTAGCTTCAAACCATTTACTCAAGACTCACTAGCTGGCAAACGTTTGCCAGGTAATTTTCAAAATTTGATACATATTTCTAGTATGGCACTAATCATCTGGGTTTTATATTGTCTCAAATGAAACTGAAGTATGTCTTTCGCTGCTGTATGTGACCCCTGGCTAATAACTTGATTTTTACTGTGAAAAATTATATATATATTATATTATTTTACAAATCGGATTTTCTTGTTCCCACTGTTCGGTATTAATTGCAAAGGAAAGAACGATACGAGATACGAGATATGAGAAATGATAGTTTATTTACGATAAGAGTTAGAACGAACCGCAGAGTTCTATAAAATAAATTCTTGTTACGCGTAACGTTTGTAATAAGTCATACGGAATTATTTGTAAGTCACTAATTTTGAATAATTACATACCTGATAAAATGCGGTTTTTGTTGGTGATTAAGAAGTTTTGGTTTAAGACATGCGTGCATCAGATAGCTCTGTAATGAATTCCTTAATGTTGAGTTTATTATGAGTGTTAGATGAAGTACTGCATTTTTTTTTAATTTAGTCCAAGTCAAATTCAAATTCAAATTTATTATTATCGTGAACCATATGACTACATGTACATTTAGTAGTAATAATTTTGTGATCAGGCTTGTGCCTCTACAACAATGGTGTGAATCTTAAAACTAACAATGGCTGTATTGAAATAAAATAAATTAGATTGGCTTGAAGGAAAAATGGTTAAGAAAAACCTTCAGAGAACTAAACAAGGAATTAACAGCACAAAATAAAATAATAAAAATAATTAAACTAAAAAACTAGAGTTAAAGATGATATTACACGATAAACCTGAATAAATATATAGGTTAGATAGAGATAATTAGGGGGTTATCTATAAATTGAAGATTGTAAATAAAATTTCTATAGAAGTTTTCGAAAAAATTAGCAGCTAAAGGAATATTAGACAATTCATGCAGTAAGCTAGTGGAGAAGTGCCATGGTTTGTCTATAATGATTTTTAAACATTTATTTTTTATTATTTGTAGCTTTCGTGTATGAGTTTTTGCGCAACTACACCAGATAGGCGCACCATATGAAAATATGGGACGCATGACGGACTTATAGATAATCAGCTTATTTTCCAGGCTGAGTTTGATTGGTTCCAATTTACGGAAGAAGTTTTTTTTTCATATTGTCCACCTACCTAACAAAAGAATCTTCAAATGGAGTTCCAAACAAGTTTCATCATAATAGTAGTTTCCCCCAGGTAAGATCTAACACATTAAATACTTGAATTTAAAATAATTATATTTCTCTTCCAATCCCAAATACTAAGTAATTTTTTTTTCTCATTTACAAACTATCCTTTAATCCTTATTTATATATAAATTTTTTTAAAAAAGAGTCGAGAACTGGCATTGCTATTCGACTTATATCTTGTTAACAATTGATATCTAAATATCTAAATGTTTATAATGCAATGGAAATGAATTAAATCAAATTAAATCAAAATAAATAAATAAATTTCCTATTAATAAAAGGGTATAGGATACGAATGGACTTCAAAGTTTTTGAGGCGGTGTGCTCGTGAAATGTAAGTTTTGTGTCCAAGTAGATCCCTAGGTACTTAATATCAGTTGACCATTTGATGGGTTCGCCGAAAATAATTAAGTTGGGGTTCGGTAAGTACTTTCATGCTCTTCTCTGGGTAAAAATAAAATTAAATTTGGTTTTGCTTGTGCTAATTTTTATTTTTATTTAATCCAAGTCTAAGAGTTCCTTATGTAAATAGTGAACCAAATTTAAAAAAAAAATGGTCATGGACACTACTTTAAGGCCGTTATCCATTTGTTGCATTTCTGCGTATCGTATTCTCGTTGCATATCAGTGAACACGACAAACGGATCTTCGTTCTGTATTAAAATGTGATACAAAGACACTTGTAATCGCATATCGTGAATTTTTAAATGCAGCGCACTCTTGATACAGGAATACATCGTGTTGTATCCACACTCTATCGGTTCAGTGAATGATACGTAATGATGATACGATACGCAGAAATGCAACAAATGAATACCGGCCTTTATAGGAAGAACTCTGGGATACGTTTAAAAGTAATTTGGCTTTCTAACAAATAGGACACTTTTTTAAACGTCCCGGACTTTCATTAAAAAATAACAAAGCTGCGTATTGGATTTTTTAAATGTCTTACTTCAATAACAAAATATTGTGATTGACTTTAAAGAAAAACGTGTACCCTGAAATTTTGTATATTCCGGTCTTATGACTAGTAAACCTGAAAAAAATGTCCGGGGAAGTAAAATCAATTAAGCAAGCAAATCTATATCTCATACGATTCAACAGATTTTACGGAATTCGTGACAAGGTATACAACCCTCTTGCATCTCCTTCAGGACGGATAATTGAGAAGGCTTCGAAATTTGGTTCTTGGCGTTTATATAAATAATTTGTTGAAGTGAATCTAATTCGATATCTCGGTAGACGCTAGAGATATGACGAAATTCGTAGAAATATAAGCACCAGTTTTTTACACCAGCTTCGTACGCCGATGCAAATCTGAAATTAGTTACGGACCAAGTATCAACTTTCTAACATAAGCGGTTCCAGTCATAGAAAAAATTCCTCCACCTAAAGGTAAAGGTAAATATTATAGCTCGGTATAAATACCAATTTTTAGCTTTGTATCTTTGTCGGCTATATAGAGAAACAAGAATGATTTAATTTTCACACTTCCTTACCCCCAACTCTAAATTTGGTCCGCTGGTCAGGTTCTACAGTGCGTCTATCTTATAGAAATTCCTGAACTAAATCTAATATGTTTTTTTTTTCTTAGTTTCAACTTCCTAGCGTAAGATATATGAGATATAGTAAACCAAAACTGTGATCTAAAACCCTTTCTCGCCATCCCTATGCCCTGAAAGAGGTCCATAAAAATAGAGCTACTGTAAAAAACCCAACTTCGGATCTTTTCCAATAATCAGTTCGCGCACGAGGAACAGACCTTGGTTTTTAAGCTCCACTTTGCCTAAAACAAAATTTGTATGATTTTCACTGCATATTGTCAATGATTTTAATTAATAAATATAATATTTTGGTTGACTAAATATTAACTATAAGTTCTCGCCCTTGCTGTCTCACCCATTAAAGTCGTTTACAATCACTAAAGAGCGATTAGAAACACCAGCAGCACGGAGTAACACCAAATGGTCAAAGAGACATACTCACAGGGTTATCAAAACAATTCACTTGCGATGATGGGAGACCTGAAGTATGCAAAAATTGCACAACCTGCGTGTCTTACCGACATTTTTTTGAAACTGCCTCTTAAAAATTAACTGCGTTTTCTCTTAACAAATTCAGAAATTGTATTTATGTAGTTATCTATTACTACAATTAACGAGATCATTAAAAACAGGAAATGGCAAATATTCGCAACAGGTAGCTATAGCGAAAGGAAGGATAAATGCCAATGCGAGAATTCCATTGAAGTTGAAGAGGGCCCTTGTACGAGTAGTTTTCGTCAACATCTTCTCCATTCTTCAACAAATGGCTGAATCATATGTAAATCTTCAACAAACAATGGGCCAGCATGACTTCGAGTGGGATCAGACATGAATACAGTTAGGGCTATGCCCCTATGAAAAAAAAATCCTTTTGTGGCATCTTACCTACTTCTTATTAGGACAATGGCGTTCTTCGTAATCGAAGAAACCACAGCGAGGGTCTAAACCGGACCAAGTTATTTACCTTTTCTTCTTTTTTTTCCGTCCGACCTATTCATATCCTGTCTATCAGTCATTTTGCACCTTCAGTTCCTCGACACTTCAAGTCGTTGTTCCAGAAGTTTATGGATTTATTGTGTCCCTTTTACGACCTCTTGTCGGCCTCTTCAGAATCAGCAATTTATCGATTGGTTTCGGGAGTAAAATCAGAAGAGCGACGAAGAAAAAAGTTGGACCGATCTAATCGTATTTTTGTTCTGGTCAATTGGCCTACCTGAGACCACTACGCACGGCGCTGGGGTATTGAATGACGGCCTTGTTCAGGTTGTATGTTTGGTTATCTTTCACCGGGCTCCCTCAAGGCTCTCGTATATGTCCACCATTACTTATATGTGAATAACGCCGTTGCCTTTTGTGACAGATTTCTTTACTGGAAGTCTTTGGACCGTAAATCCTTTTGCGCATTTTTCTTTACTGCATAGTCTTTTGAAGTTTTTTTTTTAAGAAGTTTCTTGGATGGCTTTTGTTGTAATAAAAGTGTGAAATTTTTTCATACGTTGACCAATTGCATTTTTATGGCTGCATTCAAGGTTTATTTTTTGATTTAATCCATTTTGGTGGAATCTCCGATTCCTTATTAACCTATGACTTAAGCTTATATCAGACTGTATTTAAAACGCTCGAACCACCTCCCTCCTCATATCTCCACCCCCAAGTGTGACCACTTAAAAGGTTCAACCCAATTTACCAAATAACAAAATTTGTACTTAATAGTTCCAAGGGCTTGGGAATTACGAGCCTTTAAACGCACTCACGAACGGCGAATACACCGGACAGACGGACTTTGTTTTAACTTTATAATACAAATTTGAAAGTATTATAACAAATTTGTTTTAAATTTCAAATCGATCAAAATAGTTTAGTAACAAAAAATTAAAAAGTAAAATCAGAATTCTGAAAAAACTTTAAGTAAAGTTACGGTTTTTGATATCAGAGCAGTCGGTTAAGGACAAGAAATATTCTCAATTAAGTTTTTACTCCATAATATTTGGGACAAACACTATGTCCAAACTCCTTCCAAACCGTATACAAACTCCTTCCAGATTAAATCTATTCTAAGCAGACCATAATAAATTAAAAGATAAGACAGAGTGTCCGTAGATCGCCAGCTTTTTAAGGCGTGATTAGTTAATTCTTTAGGATCCTAAATAAAAATCCATAAAAATAAAAATTATTTAATAGTAGTAAATGTGTACCCAGTTTTGCCTATCATATCCACGTAAGTGTAACAATAACATCGAAACTCATTACATTCAATTTTATTATTATATTTAATAATTTAAAAAAATTACGGGAAAAAAAGTATTTAAGTACAATCAGAAATTTGAATAGTTTTTTTTAACAAGGGCCACTTTATATTAAGTTTTTAATCTTTACGATTTTCGCATATTACATACAAAAATTTACAAGTGGAGTCTACCAAATGAAAAATTTTTGTGGGGTGTCGTGGAGCACGGAAGTGGGGGAAAAACAATTTTTCAAAGATTTCAATTTTTATATCTCAAGAAAATTATACAGGAGTTAGGCCCAGTGAACGTACAGCTGAGAAACAAATTTTTTAAGATGTAGGAGGATTATGGTGGGAGAGGGTGGAAAGGAAAAATTATTATTTTTATTTCTCAAAACCCACAGAAGATATAAAGCTAAGAACTAACGACAATATAGAGCTACTACTATAGCTACTATTATAGATTGATAGGGGTTGCGAGCTACAGGATTTTTCTATCTCTAGAAGAGCTTATGCTAAAAAGTTTAAACTTATGACGTATATGTAGATGTACTGCAGGAGTAAAGTAGTAGTAAGTAAGTAGTAATAAAAGTAAAGTTACACTAATTTTACTTTATTATTTTTTAATAATAAAGTATTGTGATCGACCTGAAATTTCAAAAAAAATTTGCTACCTTGAAATTTTGTATTTACACGGTTTAGGACTAGTAAACACCAAAAGAGCAAAAAAAAAAAAAAGTCCGTCTGTCCGCCGTAGACGCCGTACGCAGTACGCAAAATCGTTTGAAGGCGCGTAGCTCCCAAGCCCGCTAAGATATTAAGTTAAAATTTGTATGGTGGGTAGATTAGGTGAACCCCTACGGATGGTATCTTTTAAGAGGGTGGGGGTGTGAGGGAGTATGAGGGGCGAGCGTTTTAGACGAAAAATTTTGGTTTCTAGATTTCAGGAACTACTTATGCTAGGAGGCTGAAACTTGGAACTTATGTAAAACTATGATAGTGGACCCATTTAAAAAAAATGATCGATAGTCGTGGAGGGGTGTGGGAGTGGGGGGAAAAACAATGAGTCCGATACGCTTGGAAGCCGGTATTGGAACATTGTAAATTCCATATCTCCTGAACGATTGATGTCAGATGGTTGAAACTTTGTGGTTGTCTTTAAGGATACTTTAAGATTAGACCACGGCTAAAATTTTTAAGAGGGGTGGTTGGGTGTAGGGGTGGCGGGTAAAAAACTTTAGATTACAATATCTCCCGAACCAATTACACCAGGAGGATAAAATTTGTTTTCTGTATATGGGATCACAAGTTGAGTCTACTGAATGTACATTTTTTGAGGAGGGAGGTGGATCACGAAAGTGGGAGGGTAGCAATTTTTCAAAAATTTCAATTTTTATATCTCGAAAACCGTACCAGATATGAACTTCAAAATTTTACAGGAATTGGAGTCAGTGGACTTCTAGTAGGGAAAAAAATTTTGAGGGTGTGGGTATTGGGGGTGATGGTGAAAGGGGGTTGAAAGGAAAACATTTTGATTTTTATTTCTCGAAAACTGTAATGAATAGAATACTAAAAATTTTCGACTATATAGAACTACTATAGAGACATGCTAGAATAATAAAATTTCTGACAAGGGTAGCACGGTACAGGGGTGAGGGGTGGTTTTTTATATCTCAGAAACGGCTTATGCTAGAAAGTTGAAACTTAATACGTATATGTAGATGTGCTAGTAGAGTAATTAAATCTAAAAAAAAATAGATTTTCATTTGTGATGGAGTAAAAAAAATGTCCGTAAAAAAGGCTTTTCTCACATTTTCACGAATTTCGGTAAATCTTTTAGACTTCTCGAGCTATCAAATCAATTTTACTACTGCGGCCTCTTAATATAAGCGCCTAGCAATATTTTTCCAAATTTTTCGATATCTAACCCCTAAGGGGGTGTAAGGCGGTTATGTATCATTCTTTTTCATGAATTATAATGACATATGGAATTCACTTTCACTTTTAAATGCTTTGAATATAGTCGGGGAATAAACCTATTGACAACCTAAGGAATAACCAGGAGGCTATTTGGAACGTTATTTTTTAGATTGCCAGTCGCATGGTAACCTACACCGCATCTAAGCATTAAACACGTTTCGGACTTCTACCCATAAAATAATAAAGTTGCGCCCAGACTGTTGGCAGATTTTTTGGTAGAGTGTAGTTAGCCCCTAAAGGTCTATGTTGATATTTTGTCCTCTATGTTTTCATTGAAATGAAAAAAAAAAATAAATAAAAAATCTGCCCGTCCGGACGCTGAGATGCGTGTAGGTTACTATGCGACTGACAACCTAAAGAATAACCAGGAGGCTATAAGCTTTTAGGACAGCTTTGATCATTAACAGATTTGGGAACAAGAAGGATGTTTGCATGCTTCCAAGCTGTTGGAAAGAACCTTAGTTGGACGTTTGATTAACGATTCCTTAAACATTACTTAGCAGGAGAATTATAGATGACATAGAGGAGTAAGCGTGTCTAAGATACCTCGTTTTATAGCGCCATTAGAGGACGTAGACGGAAAAAACTAAGAAGCAGGTTTGCATTGTTTTGATGTTGAGTTGTTTTATGGTCAGAATGTAAATCTGACTGCTGTCACGTGTTCACTTGTTCTTGTGCAATATTAAAATTAATAATTCTAAACAAATATCGAATAAACCACAATAAGAATAATCGACGACCAGGCGCTCACCTCTTCGCGATTATGGCGCACGTCCTTGTCTACAGAAAACGTTTGCTTAATTAAAAGTGCAGTTCACATCAGGGAACGGAGTTTGGATCCGGGTTTGTTGCTGTTCCACCCATTTTCCCACTACACGATTGAGTCATTTGATTTTCTTGAAGGTAAACAAAGGCCTAATACCAAAGGTACGGCCAGGTACAATGACACATACTCGTCTCATCGTACCTATTCCAACCATTTAACGTGCCTTCACGTAAGCGACTTGCACCCGTGCATATGCATAGCACTCGGTCTTTTTATTTCACGTAAACGATCCGCCGTCAGGTACGATCCGCAGTCCGCACAAGAAGAACCACTCGTGAATCTTCAAGACAATGACCAAGAAGTCCAGCGCGATATAAGAATGCAGGATTTACTTAGAACTCGGTTACGTGAGAGGTGTTCTCTATTTCGGAGGTCGCGTCTTCACTTCTTCAGTTCAGTTCAGTTCTTCAGCGCTTGAGCGTTTCACATGTTGTGAAGTTCGAGTTAGGATACGAGTACGAGTACGAGTAGGTACTTGACGGTCATTCAACGTTACGTTGTTGTGTACTCTGCACGCCGTTTATGCCGTTCGTATCGTGGTGAATAGAAGGCATAGGCCTCAAGGGTTCAATAAAATTTCGAAGACGTTTCCGGATGTGAAGAGAACGTAGAATTGCCGTAATGACTTTCTTAGGAATGCGATCGCTAGATCGTACCTTGAATAGCAATCACCTGAAATGCCCCGTGTGGACGGATTATGCGTATTTCTCGTCAGTCACTTGTACAGCCTTAGCAAAGGCCGTTGCGTGATTTATCGGCGTTTAGTTGGGGCGGCGACCAAAAGGAAAACTTCTCAGAAATATTCTTCAAGACGCATCACCATCATCGTCGTTACTGTTTTCCATACGTTCGTTTTTGTTCTTTTGAAATATTTTTTTTTTAGGCTTTTAGAGTCGAAGTGAATAAATTTAATTTCTTAGCCAATAATCAGAACAGGTCGTTGACTTGGGGGCATATAGGGTACAAAGGCGCCAGATGAATAAGAAAAATTACGTGACTCTGGCTTTAAGATAACACAATGTCAGTATTAGTGGTAACCAGAAGATTATACTACTAAAGTTATGTTAAAACTATAGAAGAATACGTGGTAACTATAAAAAAAAACCTTTCATTTATATTCTTGCTAAGGAGCCATAGATTTTGGTCTTTCTTCAAGTTCAGTCAGAAGGAACAGAGAAAAGGTGTTTCAAAAGAACAAAAGGGCTCGTTTGACGTCCGAGAATTTGGTTCCAATTGGTAAAAAATATTGAAAACAAGATGTTTTGTTTGCCTTTCACACGTTCACATTTTCAAAAATTTCCAAAAATTATACGACTTCTTTCTTCTCTTCTTTGCGACTTGTACCCTACATTAGAGATGGGTCCTTCAGGAGTGAACTGTTCCAAAAGAACACTTCATTGAAGTGAGTGAGAGAAGTAACTCACTCCTTTTGGTGAACTGCAGTTCCATTGGACACGTGACAAAAAACTTGACCGACCTTTTTGTTTTCATCATCTTTTAAATGTACTGACCTTTTTTTCATCTTCTGGATCTACTGACGAAACGAAGGAACGATGGAACGAAGAGTTCCGGAACTACTTCACTGAACTCGTTCCTTAAAGTGAGTGACTCGGAGTGAAGTACTTCGCTGAAAGGAACTGCTTTGCCCATCTCTACCCTACATAGTTCAAAAATTGGAGGAATTCTGTTTGTCCCTCACATAGTTCTATAGTTCTACATCGATTTTAGACACGATTTGAAATCTTACAATCATGACGTCAGCTTCCAAACTTTCGTGTGTTATTTTACTGCTTTAATGAACGGAACCATTTCCCAAATCGATCTTCAACTATAGAGCTATGAAGGAGACAAACAAAACTCCTCAAAATTTTTTTTTAATTTTTGAACAAGTGTGGTCAACTACACACCTGTTTTTTGATACCAACTGTGATAGGAAGCGATATTAAAGAGTTAAACGATTTAGCCAGTAGCAAGAGCGTCCTTGATCAGTATAGACACTTGGAAAGAAGAACACAGAATCATGATAAGGAGAATTCATAAAATAAAATTTATTGGGCCAAAGTCCGTGATGTGGAAAAAATTTAAAGTGCTAAACTCGGAAAATTTGGGTCCTGTAATGCAGAAACAGTTTGTGCTAGAAAGTTGAAATTCGAAATTTTTTAGGTATCATATTAGAATCTCACAAACGAAAAATTGTTAGACTTGAATATTTTAAAAATATAATTCGTGAAATACTCTTCATATCCAGAAGGCTTGAAAATTTTTCCAGTACAAATCTTAACTCTACCCTCCTGTTGCGAAGAGCATAGCTGGGGATGACTTAAATAGAACCTTTTCATTTGATATTTCAAGAGCTCCACACGGAAAAAAATAAATAGTTTTGACACCTAACGACAAGGGTTCTCGTTACTATTGTGATGTTGAAATTTCAGCTAACCATCATTTTTAGTTCTCAGTACCACTATAAAATGTTCTCATTAAAATGCGATAAGAACTATTTAATTGTATTTATTACTATTTTTGTGTATAAATCACATTTTGCAATTTGTATAATTCACAACGAAATAGTTGTGAATATAATCAGAAATGTGAGTAACAAGAAAACGGTAATATCTACAATGAAAATTTGTTAAACCAACACAGTACAAATGTAAAAACCACAATATAGAATGTTTTGACAGCATTTGTTATGTAGCTTAAACTTTGAAACATTTTCATAGTTCTGAAAATGTAGGAACGAGAATGAATGAATAGAGAATAGTACTAATTTCAAATAAAATGTTCTAAAAATACTATGCGTTGTTCACACTCCTTCAATTAGTAACAATTCCTATAGCACAGGGTCATGTTGGGGAGATTGGTTAACAAATATAACAAAAAAAACCTGTATCTAGTTGATTTTTATTTTATTTACATACTTATATAAATAAATTTTTCCATATCAGTTTTTACTTAATAAAAAGGTACAAATCATAATTGTAGCAAGTTCTATATATTAAGCAATTCACTCACAACACTTGAACTAGAACTTTCAATTACAAACTCAATTTAACAACTTTAGTTGATTATTAATGGCGCGGTTTGACTGTTTTCCAAAGAAGACTCGTCGAAACTGATTTAAATACAAATCTACTGCAAAGAAAAGCGATTGTTTTTGCTGCTACAATTTTCATGGTAAACGTTACACATAATACCATATGATTTGATGTGCTACCACCCAAAAAAATGTGTATGGTTCACTTTCTTAGTTTGCATTACTTTTACATTATATATCCTAGAAAACTATTTATGTGTATTATTTACATTGGTATTTCTGGGAATTAGTACAATTCTTATTGTTCCTAGGTATATAAGAATTTGTAAGAAAATAGTAATGATAACATATTGTTACATGTAAACCTGGCAACCGCGCAACCGTGCATTTCGATCGTTTCACATAATGAAAACAACAACAACCAAATACCTAGTTGCAAAATAACCCAATCAGAAACCTAGCTGAAGATAAGGCGAAACAACACGATTGTATTTCCCTTCTTATCGAATGCTCTCCAATATACTAGAACCCTTTGCATACACCACTGAACGAAGATCGAAATCGAAAGCTCTAAAGCTTTCGAGAAGATTCCACACTGAACGAACATTCAAGTACATCCTAGACTGCAACCGGATAGTATATAAGCAGGTGAAGCTTTCAGCGAAGGGATAGTAATTTTGATTACGTCGACTGCGACAGCCAGCGTGTATACACGACCGTGTTGGTAGAGAGCGAAAGTGATCGAGTCAAGCGATATATGGTATAAACGGGCGGTATTGCCATACAGTGCGAATTATTGTGCGAATAGAATTGAAGTGCGATTAAATAAATACTCACTTATTTTTATTTTAACCGAATTGTGTTTTACTTGAAATCCCGGCGAACCCCTAGCTCGCAACAATATTTACTTGTAAGGAATACATATTTTACGTTTCCAGCACATATTTGCAGCTACAATGGTGAAATGTACAATGTACATTTCCTTTTTTTCCGTGCATCTTCTAGAATGCTTGAACTTGGTACAGGGTTTATTGTTATAAAGTTAGGAGCGAGATATATGCATAGTTCTCGAAAAATTAAGTAAAACACCAAATAATGCATATGCTTACGACCGGATGTAGTTCAGTGATAGCTAGCTACTAGCTCTTGAACATTTTTCAGTTGCTACTGGTTTGGAAATATTGATGCAAATAGTGCGGAATGTTTAATAGAGTCACTGCTGGAGAATTGAACACTAAGCAGATAAGTTCTGTTAACATTCTTATCGGAATCATTAGAGATGATTACTAGTTCAATAAAAGTCGTCTTTCGATTTCACTATTCGATATTTATTTAACCATGGCCCGATGCCTCAGTCGTACTCAATGAGTGATGGATATCACAGAATTCACACGTAAATCCATTACTCCATTGATCGAACAGCGGTATATCACAATTCACGTGTAAATCCATTTCACCGGTCCGCAACGATTACGACAAACTTCATATGTAACTCAGTCCTACAACTCAGTTCATAGATACACTTAACTGACGTGAATCTATTGCCATACCGTTCTTGGTCATTTTTTATTTTCATTGCCGTTTCATCGTCGACTCACCGATGTTTGCTTTATACACGGAAAAAAATATCATTGGTTAGATTAACTATTTTGCATAGTCGAAATGCTATTCTTTTAAATTCAATTGAAATAGTATGTTCAAATAGAGAAATAATTAAATTAAATAATTAAAAATAGTACCACAATTAAACAGAAGAATAGTTGACGATATTGTTTGATTTAATAAATTGTGTTGTTCAGTAACTACGAAATTGTTATCTGACATTGTAAATAGTAAAAACTACGAATAACATTGTCAAATTGAACAATGATTAGTAGTGATTCAAAAACTGATACTGTTTTCTAGTATTAAATTTGAATAAGGATCGTAGTCAAAGAATCAGTAGGTACGAGAGTGATTGTTAAACCATTGTAATTTTGCAGTGAAATACCACGTGCAGTAAAGTGTATATAGTTTCTGAAAAATGTAAGTAGATATTTGGTTGTTTTCTTGTGTAAAGATATATAAACTCTTGATTGCTAACTTCTGGCATCATGAAATTCATTCATAAAAGATTTTCTGTCTATGATTGCTATAGTTCAACCCAAATATTTTCAGTTCGCTACATTGTTCACTTTCCGAAGAAATACTAGATATAAAACGATTTTGCTAGCAAAAAAATTCTTATTATTTAGTAGCTGCAATGTGGTACGTTGAAATTAATCAAAACTATATATCTGTGGTCACAGTGAATAACTTGGTAAGTCGAAAAATGGCCAAAATGGGATAAGTGTACTGTGGTCATCTTCCAAGTTGGCAACTCACAATCCTAATGGTTTTTGAGTTATAAGAGTGGGGGTTTCTTGGTAAAGCCTAGTACTAACTAGAAGCGAAAACGAAATTTTCTGCCAAATCACATACAAAATCCACTAACAATTTTCGCTGGAACGGAAAATTTGTATGGGAAATTTCGTTTCGCTTCTAGTTAGTACTAGGCTTAAGTGGTAAAATTGTGTTTGTTATCTGCTAAATCGACTTACCATAATTTTTCCGAGTCATCATTCACGGGAAAAACAAGATAAGTCGAATTACCTAGTTTTTCGCTGTGTATCTGTGTTGTCAACTGCATTTATCCATTTATTCATTGTGCCAGATTATTCCAAGTGAAGTGTATTGTTTCTATGCATGGCTATGCTAAAAAACGCGGTCATTTCATTATAAAAAAAAACAGGATACCGAAAATCAAAATTTTTTATGGAAAGTGCAGTGGTTGCAATACCGTCAAGGACCGGGAAATGTAGTTTTTTTTAATATACCCTTAAAAAAAACTAACCATTCAAAATGATAAATTTTGGAAAAAAGGGAAAACATTGTATTTTTGATCGCCTTCCCTTGGTTTTCCTTGGACCAAGGGACCTCATCAGTTTAGAAAAGAAAAAACACATTCTCCATCTATTGCCTTTGATAGATCCAGCTTTCCACGATTTCTATCGAAACTTGGCAACCAATGATCAACCGCCAATCGATCCAGATTTGTTTCAAATCGAACAGGATGAGATTGACGATTAATCTCAAGGGGTAATTTTAATCTTAGGTAATAATAATTACCTAAGTTCCTTTTGGAACTTCATTTTAGGGATTCATTTGTATTCATTGTTTATGAATTTTTCCATTCATAGCTCATATTTTTGTATCAATTGTAGTGGATATTAATGCTTACGTTGTTTTTTGCTATTGTTTCGTAATAAAAGTTTTCTTAACTGTAACTAAATGAAAGTACACCTAATTGACAAAATAAATGAAAAGTAACAACAAAGAAACTTATTATTATTAATATAAAAAGTGTGGGAAATAATGAGGTAAGTATGGTGAAAAAGCTGCGTTGATCTAGTGCAAAATCAGGTAACTAAACGTAAATCCTAAAAATAATTTCAGCAAATTAATAATTTTCAAACCACTCGATTTCGAACGTTATTTCATCACATTGATGTCAACAAAATTTATTTTTTCAAAAAACTGGATTTACAGGAATAGTTCAATAGTAACAAAGTGCTGCCCTGAAAAGCTTCGTTTTTTGACTTACCTAGTTATTTCCTGTGACCACAGATATAATATGTATATAGATTGAAAGTGTTTTTAGTAAAGAATTTATTGTTAATTACTTTTTATCACTATTATTATATAACTTACTCATAGTAAACAAGCTTCGTTTTTTGACTTACCTAGTTATTTCCTGTGACCACAGATATAATATGTATATAGATTGAAAGTGTTTTTAGTAAAGAATTTATTGTTAATTACTTTTTATCACTATTATTATATAACTTACTCATAGTAAACAAATGGTGTTTTATTTAAAAGATTGAAGACTTTTATAGATCTGTATATTACTATTTATGTATTGACAGGTATGTACACATACATTTATTTTTAATATTTTTCAAGTGTTTAAATAAATACAATACTGTTTATATTTTAAATTAACAGTTGTTACAATAATTGTATTAAAATTATATGAAATAAATTTTTTCCTATAGTACCAATTAATATTTATGTTTTAATATAGTTATAAGATTTTATTCAAGGGTATCTAGGTATAAAGAGCAGTGTACATTTATTTATCTACATACGAAGAGAGGAAGATTCAAAAGTATAATATTATTTATTTTACAGATTGAAAGAGTACTTGAGTACGGTAGTATTATTAGAAAAACTACTGAAAATGTTGGGGTAGCATTATGAATAGTAAACTAAATACTATTCAATCAAACTGTATTA
The DNA here is from genome assembly GCA_951812415.1 of Beris morrisii. NCBI lineage: Eukaryota > Metazoa > Arthropoda > Insecta > Diptera > Stratiomyidae > Beris > Beris morrisii. The sequence continues at coordinate 28,506,827 of OX638311.1, forward strand.
TAAAGTAACTACGTATTAAAAATATTAACAGACAATTTTTTCGAGTCTCTACAACTATTTTTTCGTAGTCATTATACTATTTACACTTGTTTAATATTACCTATTTCGTTGTTTGAGGCAAATTAAAACAACGTTTTTGTTTGATTTTTCCAGGGATTTTCTTTCCGTGTAGGGTTGTACGTAGGTTGCTACTTAAGTTTTGAGATAGGCAAATAAAAACAAATATTTATAATCAAAAATGGATTTATTGTTTTTCAAAATATTCTCCATGAAGATCAACATACTTTTGAATTTTTTCAATATTTCTTTGCACCAATCGACACGAGCTTGTTTTTGAGCGATTGTCAAATTATGTGGTATCCAACGCGAACAAATCTTTTTGACAGCGAAATGTTCATGCAATATTGAATGTATGCAAGTGGAACTAATACCCAGGAATGCCTCAATCTCACGGTATGTCACATGATGATCTTGCATTATCAGTTCACGCACAGCATCGATGTTTTCCGGCACAACTGCTGATTTTGGACGACCTTCACGAAATTCTTCCTGTAGCGAAGTGCGACCACGATTGAATTCAGAAAACCAGCGAAACACGGTGGCTCGAGATGGTGCTTCATTACCAAAAGTCGAAGCGAGTTGATCGGAACACTGCTGTTGATTTAATCCACGTCGAAAGTCATAGAAAATCATCGCACGAAAATGTTCACGATTTAATTCCATTTTTCGACCAAGATGAATATTTCAAGTATCTGTAAACAACTCAAATAGCACTCGTATGACAACACGTTCTGAGTACGTTCACCACTAAAAATGTCAAACTTTACGACGACAATGTCAGATTTGACGTATTTACATCAGTGTTGCCATATCTCAAAACTTAAGTAGCAACTTACGTATAACTTGACCTACAAGTTCTAACTCTGTGTATTCACTTTCTTTCTAAACACGACGTTAAAGGGTATATCCTGGAAGTGGCGTCTGCTTTTTCCTGGCTGCTATCACTCCTCTTCTCATGTTTGGATCAGAGGGTGTATCTATAGAAAATATCTTAGCTGTGAAATTTAATTACAAGGCATATTCATAAAGTAAGGGCCGTCGGCTTATAGAAAATTCTACCCTACATTGGGCGCCCTTTTTGCGCACCTGACCAGCATTCGGAGCGTTCGCTCTAAATGAAATTCATCAGAAACTTGTTAACAGATTTCATCAGAAATTTTCTAATCTATTTCATTAGGATTTTGACTTAGAAATTCCAAATAAAATTCATTAATATTCCATTACCGCATAGGTACAACGATCGTAATCGAAAGGTTTGCAATGAATTTCAGTATGAAAGAATTTTATAGCATTATCAATTCTTTGCTATTAGAAGAGTGACCGGAGTTGTAATCATCAATGATTCCAATATATTTTCGATACGGATTTTAAAAATAAATCCGGAAACGATGTGGGCAAGTGAGCACCATATACTTGTTTTATAACAAAAAGAAGAAGTAATAAATTACCAAATTACCTTACATTTGGCTTAAGTCCAAATTGGTACCGGCAAGAATCTCATACGTTTTGTCAATTGCAGCTCTTCCTGTTTAATGACAAACACTAATTGCATTTGCGAACAGACAATACTCGGAAATTGTAAGAACTTCTCATTACCGCACGCCGGGCCGGCAAGAAGCGAAACGAGTGTTTGGTCTCGTCTGGCCACCGCTACCTCGTACCTGAGTTAAATTAGATGCGGAATTAAAACGTAGAAAAGTGCAACTAGCGAAACAACAAATCAGTGCCACGGTTCAGTAAATGCTCACATCGCGAAGATCTTATGCCCTCACGGAAGTCGCCTCGCGTGGTATTTCTTGCAAAAGAAATGAATAAGAAACGACAGGGCATCTTCGGGCGAATGTCAACACTAGGCATCAGCCCAGCCACGGAACGAACGGGTTTAAAGACCCAAGATCCGCTATGATCTTAAGAATGGCTAGCGGAGTAGTTCGCAAGAGACAGACCTCAATACACCCCATCATTGACTCGTTTTCCACTCCGCATACCTTGCACGTCTTCAGTCTTCTTTCTTTCCACGGCACTGACCAGAAAAAGGAAGTTCAGGTAACAGAGCGTGATCATTTCCTCTTCGGATGGCCTAAGAAATTATCGAAGAAGTTTAGAACGAGTCGTCGACGTCGTCGTCTGCCGTCCGCATCCATCCAATTGAAATTAAAAAAAAAGAAAACAAATATACCATGATACTCACATGTCAAAAATTGACGTCACGCTAAACTGATTCGAAAAATCACCAAAGTGGATCATGAGCCTCTCGGTTCGTTTTGGAGGCGGAGGCGTCTTTCCTTCGAAAAGAACTGCTAGGGTCTTAGATGGCATACGCAGTGTTCAGCGGCCGTATGCGTACAATAAACACTTAATTGCCGATGGATCTCAGCCTATGGACGGGCTTTTAAGGTGCGCTAAGGTATGAACTTTGATTTGAACCGGGTCTGGAGAGAAATCAACAGAAAGAATTTTCCCATGGAAAGATTACAATGTTCCGCGGTAAGTTTCTGTCATGGGACAACGGATTTCGATTCGATCCAGGAAGATGGTCTCTTGGACTTTACATGGGGCTCATTAAAAGTGATTTGTTTCCGTACATTGAGTACACCACTGAACAGGAGGACGACTCCATCACTTAATTTGTGTAATAGCTGGAAAATGAATTCGGAAGTGCAAGGGTGGGACAACCGATCCGAGGGAAAACTAGTCCCTTGATAACTTTCAGTTATCAATAAAACCTAAGAGGAAAAGCAAGTATTCTCAGAAACGCCCACAAATTAATTTAGACCTAAAGCATTACGCTCACCGAACTTTTAGGTGATCAAAAGGTCGGATAGTGGATTTGAAGTCCGTAACGGGAGACCAGCATCTGAAGTAGCGGTCTATGTTGTCCTTAAACTGTTGCACGTTATTCTTCTGGAGAAACAGTATTTTCGACTTATTGATCCAGGATTTTGCTTTTTAAAAACTACATATAAGCGTGCCTTTTTAATATATGCACCGAGAGAAGAATGGTCTGTAGAATTTACAGCTTATTACTGTTCAGTTCTTGTTTTCAAAATTCTGGTTGTTATAACATTTACTCCATTAAAATAACAAATTTCTCTGTCATATAAATTGTATTCGGATAATAACAACTGTCGAAAAAAACTTTTCAATTAACAGTTCGAAATTCAAGAAATCTTAACTACATACTAACTTTGCGCTCGTAACTTTTGTACAGTTGAAATGACAGTGGTTCTGTTAAGGTACGAGTTTAACTTTCGTTTTCTACTGTATTACTGTTAAATAAGCGATATTGTTCTGAAACTGATCGACAATATCTTTACAAACTGTTTTTATATGAAAAAAGGTTACAATATTTAAACAAACGAGTCAATTAAAAACAAACGGGGAAATTACGTTAACAAGGGTAGTCATAAGACTATTAAAAGGAGCGGAGTTAATTAAAAGGGGATATTTATGAAATCTAAGCTTATTTGGTTTTTGGGATCGATGATTTTTGATAAACAGTGTTTTTTCCAAAACGTAGAGCAGGTAACCAAAGTGAAAAGAGGTTGTATCCAGCGTCTCGGTTGAAGTTTTGTGGGTGTTTGGCTATCTCAATCGCTTCCCTTACGATTCCTTGATGGTAGTGTTTTGTCTTGGCCAATATTTTAACGTTGTTAAAATCGATTGAATGGTTTTCTACCGCTGCAAGTTCCGCAATTGCCGATGATTGGACCTGGTTTTTTTGTGTACAGCGCTGATGTTCACGAATCCTTGTTCTGATGGTCCGTCCCGTTTCTCCTATGTAGACTTTGTTGCAAAACCCGCAAGGAACTTTATAAATACCCTGAATTTCCAATGAGATTTTATCCTTTTGGTTTCCTAGGATGCCTCGGATCGTAGTTGCCGTAGAGTAACTTTCTTGAGTACCCTGCCGATTTGATTTGTGGTGCCTTCTATGAAAGGTAATGTTACCCACCGTTTGATAGTATGGTCGTTCCTATCTTTCTCTTCCTGGTTTTTCATAGCTTTTGGTTTTTGTTTCCATACTCTGTTGATAGTGCTCTTCGTGTATCCGTTGGCTGCAAAGGTTTTCTGTAGATGTTCCATTTCGTTGCGAAGGACGTGTGGGTTACCGTTGGTGATACATTGTGCTCTGTGGATAAGAGTTCTAAGTACTCCTTGCTTCTGCTTAGGATGGTGCATGTAGATACCTGTTTGTGTGAGTAGGTTTCCTATAAACAGAGAACTGAAGAGAAGGACCAGATTTTGCCGTCTTTTTCGATTTCCATTGTGAATTTAATCTTTCTGTGGCATGAGTTGAGATGGTCCAGGAACTTATATAATTCCTCTTTTCCATGCTGCCAAATGATAAAGGTATCATCAACATGTCGAAAGTATAGTTTCGGTTTTAATGGTGCTGAGTTGAGCGCATTCTCTTCGAATTCTTCCATGAAAATTTCGGCCGCTACTGCAGATATCGGGGACCCCATAGCGGCTCCTTCCGTCTGTTTGTAGAGTTTGCCTAACGCTGAGAAATAGGTGTTGTTTAAGCAAAAATTAACTAAATCCACTCTGTTATCTGGTATGAGTGTCTTGATGAGATTCATTGTGTCCTTGATCGGTATGTTGGTAAACAAGGATTCGACGTCCAAACTTACTAGTATGTCCTCCGGGCTTATTTGAATGTTTTTTAATGTTTCTACTAAATGTGTAGAATTTTGTATGGACCTGGGTGTGTTTCCAACGAAGGGGCGCAACTCAGCCGCGAATGCTTTAGGGGTTCACCCAATCTACCCACCATAAAAATTTCAACTTAATACCTCAACGGGTTTGGGAGCTACGCGATTTCAAACGATTTTGCATACGGCGTATACGGCGGACAGACGGAAATTTTTTTTTTTTTGATTTTTTGGTGTTTACTAGTCCTAAAACATGTAAATACAAAATTTCAGGGTACCAAATTTTTTTAAAATTACGTACCCACCACGTACCCTCCAATGGGTATGAGCACATAGGCCGAGATTTTTACAACATTGAACACTTAAATTAAAGTTAAAATTAAATTCAAATCCGCAAACAGATTTAAAAAAAAAATTTGAGCCCAGGAGAGCGGAAGTTTATTGGCGGGGAAGTGGTGGGTACGAAACGTACCCACCACGTACCCCTCAATGGGTATGAGCACATTAGAAGAGATTCTTACAAGTGACCACTTAAATTAAAGTTAAAATTAAATTCAAATCCGCAAACAGATTTAAAAAAAAAATTTGAGCCCAGGAGAGCGGAAGTTCATTGTCGGGGAAATGGAGGGTACGTGGTGGGTACGAAACGTACCCACCACGTACCCCCCAATGAGTATGAGCACATAGGCCCAGATTTTTACACGTGACCACTTAAATTAAAGTTAAAATTAAATTCAAATCCGCAAAAAGATTTAAAAAAAAAATTTGAGCCCAGGAGAGCGAAAGTTCATTGGCGGGGAAGTGGTGGGTACGTGGTGGGTACGAAACGTACCCACCATGTACCCCCCAATGGTTATGAGCACATAGGCCGACATTTTTACAAGTGACCACTTAAGTTAAAGTTAAAATCAATTCAAATCCGCAAACAGATTTAAAAAAAAAAAGTTTGAGCCCAGGAGAGCGGAAGTTTATTGGCGGGGAAATGGTGGGTACGTGGTAGGTACGAAACGTACCCACCCCGTACCCCCCAATGGGTATGAGCACATTTGAAGAGATTTTTGCAAGTGACCACTTAAATTAAAGTTAAAATTAAATTCAAATCCGCAAACAGATTTAAAAAAAAAATTTGAGCCCAGGAGAGCGGAAGATCATTATCGGGGAAGTGGGGGGTACGTGGTGGGTACGAACGTACCCACCACTTACCCCCCAATGGGTATGAGCACATAGGCCGAGATTTTTACAAGTGACCACTTAAATTAAAGTTAAAATTAAATTCAAATCCGCAAACAGATTTAAAAAAAAAAATTTGAGGCCAGGAGAGCGGAAGTTCATTGGCGTTGAGGTGGTGGGTACGTGGTAGGTACGAAACGTACCCACCACGTACCCCCCAATGGGTATGAGCACATTTGAAGAGATTTTTACAAGTGACCACTTAAATTAAAGTTAAAATTAAATTCAAATCCGCAAACAGATTTAAAAAAAAAAATTTGAGCCCAGGAGAGCGGAAGATCATTATCGGGGAAGTGGGGGGTACGCGGTGGGTACGAACGTACCCACCACGTACCCCCCAATGGGTATGAGCACATAGGCCGACATTTTTACAAGTTACCACGTAAATTAAAGTTAAATTTAAATTCAAATCCGCAAACAGATTTAAAAAAAAAAATTTGAGCCCAGGAGAGCGGAAGTTCATTGGCGGGGAAGTGCGGAGTACGTGGTGGGTACGAAACGTACCCACCACGTACCCCCCAATAAGTATGAGCACATAGGCCCAGATTTTTACACGTGACCACTTAAATTAAAGTTAAAATTAAATTCAAATCCGCAAAAAGATTTAAAAAAAAAAATTTGAGCCCAGGAGAGCGGAAGTTTATTGGCGGGGAAGTGGTGGGTACGTGGTGGGTACGAAACGTACCCACCACGTACCCCCCAATGGGTATGAGCACATAGGCCGAGATTTTTACAAGTGACCACTTAAGTTAAAGTTAAAATCAATTCAAATCCACAAACAGATCTAAAAAAAAAAAGTTTGAGCCCAAGAGAGCGGAATATTATTGGCGGGGAAGTGGTGGGTACGTGGTGGGTACGAAACGTACCCACCACGTACCCCCCAATGGGTATGAGCACATAGGCCGCGATTTTTACAAGTGACCACTTAAATTAAAGTTAAAATCAATTCAAATCCGCAAACAGATTTAAAAAAAAAAATTTGAGCCCAGGAGAGCGGAAGTTTATTGGCGGGGAAGTGGTGGGTACGTGGTGGGTACGAAACGTACCCACCATGTACCCCCCATTGGGTATGAGCACATAGGCCGACATTTTTACAAGTGACCACTTAAATTAAAGTTAAAATCAATTCAAATCCGCAAACAGATTTAAAAAAAAAAATTTGAGCCTAGGAGAGCGGAAGTTCATTGGCGGGGAAGTGGTGGGTACGTGGTGGGTACGAAACGTACCCACCATGTACCCCCCATTGGGTATGAGCACATAGGCCGACATTTTTACAAGTGACCACTTAAATTAAAGTTAAAATCAATTCAAATCCGCAAACAGATTTAAAAAAAAAAATTTGAGCCCAGGAGAGCGGAAGTTTATTGGCGGGGAAGTGGTGGGTACGTGGTGGGTACGAAACGTACCCGCCACGTACCCCCCAATGGATATGAGCGCATAGGCCGAGATTTTTACAAGTGACCACTTAAATTAAAGTTAAAATCAATTCAAATCCGCAAACAGATTTAAAAAAAAAATTTGAGCCCAGGAGAGCGGAAGTTTATTGGCGGGGAAGTGGTGGGTACGTGGTGGGTACGAAACGTACCCACCACGTACCCCCCAATGGGTATGAGCACATAGGCCGAGATTTTTACAAGTGACCACTTAAATTAAAGTTAAAATCAATTCAAATCCGCAAACAGATTTAAAAAAAAAAATTTGAGCCCAGGAGAGCGGAAGTTCATTGGCGGGGAAGTGCGGAGTACGTGGTGGGTACGAAACGTACCCACCACGTACCCCCCAATAAGTATGAGCACATAGGCCCAGATTTTTACACGTGACCACTTAAATTAAAGTTAAAATTAAATTCAAATCCGCAAAAAGATTTAAAAAAAAAAATTTGAGCCCAGGAGAGCGGAAGTTTATTGGCGGGGAAGTGGTGGGTACGTGGTGGGTACGAAACGTACCCACCACGTACCCCCCAATGGGTATGAGCACATAGGCCGAGATTTTTACAAGTGACCACTTAAGTTAAAGTTAAAATCAATTCAAATCCACAAACAGATCTAAAAAAAAAAAGTTTGAGCCCAGGAGAACGGAATATTATTGGCGGGGAAGTGGTGGGTACGTGGTGGGTACGAAACGTACCCACCACGTACCCCCCAATGGGTATGAGCACATAGGCCGCGATTTTTACAAGTGACCACTTAAATTAAAGTTAAAATTAAATTCAAATCCGCAAACAGATTTAAAAAAAAAAGTTTGAGCCCAGGAGAACGGAATATTATTGGCGGGGAAGTGGTGGGTACGTGGTGGGTACGAAACGTACCCACCACGTACCCTCCAATGGGTATGAGCACATAGGCCGAGATTTTTAAAAGTGACCACTTAAATTAAAGTTAAAATCAATTCAAATCCGCAAACAGATTTAAAAAAAAAAATTTGAGCCCAGGAGAGCGGAAGTTTATTGGCGGGGAAGTGGTGGGTACGTGGTGGGTACGAAACGTACCCACCACGTACCCCCCAATGGGTATGAGCACATAGGCCGAGATTTTTACAAGTGACCACTTAAGTTAAAGTTAAAATCAATTCAAATCCACAAACAGATCTAAAAAAAAAAAGTTTGAGCCCAAGAGAGCGGAATATTATTGGCGGGGAAGTGGTGGGTACGTGGTGGGTACGAAACGTACCCACCACGTACCCCCCAATGGGTATGAGCACATAGGCCGCGATTTTTACAAGTGACCACTTAAATTAAAGTTAAAATTAAATTCAAATCCGCAAACAGATTTAAAAAAAAAATTTGAGCCCAGGAGAGCGGAAGTTCATTGGCGGGGAAGTGGTGGGTACGTGGTGGGTACGAAACGTACCCACCACGTACCCCCCAATGGGTATGAGCACATAGGCCGAGATTTTTACAAGTGACCACTTAAATTAAAGTTAAAATCAATTCAAATCCGCAAACAGATTTAAAAAAAAAAATTTGAGCCCAGGAGAGCGGAAGTTTATTGGCGGGGAAGTGGTGGGTACGTGGTGGGTACGAAACGTACCCACCATGTACCCCCCATTGGGTATGAGCACATAGGCCGACATTTTTACAAGTGACCACTTAAATTAAAGTTAAAATCAATTCAAATCCGCAAACAGATTTAAAAAAAAAAATTTGAGCCCAGGAGAGCGGAAGTTCATTGGCGGGGAAGTGGTGGGTACGTGGTGGGTACGAAACATACCCACCATGTACCCCCCATTGGGTATGAGCACATAGGCCGACATTTTCACAAGTGACCACTTAAATTAAAGTTAAAATCAATTCAAATCCGCAAACAGATTTAAAAAAAAAAATTTGAGCCCAGGAGAGCGGAAGTTCATTGGCGGGGAAGTGGTGGGTACGTGGTGGGTACGAAACGTACCCACCATGTACCCCCCATTGGGTATGAGCACATAGGCCGACATTTTTACAAGTGACCACTTAAATTAAAGTTAAAATCAATTCAAATCCGCAAACAGATTTAAAAAAAAAAATTTGAGCCCAGGAGAGCGGAAGTTTATTGGCGGGGAAGTGGTGGGTACGTGGTGGGTACGAAACGTACCCGCCACGTACCCCTCAATGGGTATGAGCGCATAGGCCGAGATTTTTACAAGTGACCACTTAAATTAAAGTTAAAATCAATTCAAATCCGCAAACAGATTTAAAAAAAAAATTTGAGCCCAGGAGAGCGGAAGTTTATTGGCGGAGAAGTGGTGGGTACGTGGTGGGTACGAAACGTACCCACCACGTACCCCCCAATGGGTATGAGCACATAGGCCGAGATTTTTACAAGTGACCACTTAAGTTAAAGTTAAAATCAATTCAAATCCACAAACAGATCTAAAAAAAAAAAGTTTGAGCCCAAGAGAGCGGAATATTATTGGCGGGGAAGTGGTGGGTACGTGGTGGGTACGAAACGTACCCACCACGTACCCCCCAATGGGTATGAGCACATAGGCCGACATTTTTACAAGTGACCACTTAAATTAAAGTTAAAATCAATTCAAATCCGCAAACAGATTTAAAAAAAAAAATTTGAGCCCAGGAGAGCGGAAGTTCATTGGCGGGGAAGTGCGGAGTACGTGGTGGGTACGAAACGTACCCACCACGTACCCCCCAATAAGTATCAGCACATAGGCCCAAATTTTTACACGTGACCACTTAAATTAAAGTTAAAATTAAATTCAAATCCGCAAAAAGATTTAAAAAAAAAAATTTGAGCCCAGGAGAGCGGAAGTTTATTGGCGGGGAAGTGGTGGGTACGTGGTGGGTACGAAACGTACCCACCACGTACCCCCCAATGGGTATGAGCACATAGGCCGAGATTTTTACAAGTGACCACTTAAGTTAAAGTTAAAATCAATTCAAATCCACAAACAGATCTAAAAAAAAAAAGTTTGAGCCCAGGAGAGCGGAATATTATTGGCGGGGAAGTGGTGGGTACGTGGTGGGTACGAAACGTACCCACCACGTACCCCCCAATGGGTATGAGCACATAGGCCGACATTTTTACAAGTGACCACTTAAATTAAAGTTAAAATCAATTCAAATCCGCAAACAGATTTAAAAAAAAAAATTTGAGCCCAGGAGAGCGGAAGTTTATTGGCGGGGAAGTGGTGGGTACGTGGTGGGTACGAAACGTACCCACCACGTACCCCCCAATGGGTATGAGCACATAGGCCGAGATTTTTACAAGTGACCACTTAAATTAAAGTTAAAATTAAATTCAAATCCGCAAACAGATTTAAAAAAAAAAATTTGAGCCCAGGAGAGCGGAAGTTTATTGGCGGGGAAGTGGTGGGTACGTGGTGGGTACGAAACGTACCCACCACGTACCCCCCAATGGGTATGAGCACATAGGCCGAGATTTTTACAAGTGACCACTTAAGTTAAAGTTAAAATCAATTCAAATCCACAAACAGATCTAAAAAAAAAAAGTTTGAGCCCAGGAGAGCGGAATATTATTGGCGGGGAAGTGGTGGGTACGTGGTGGGTACGAAACGTACCCACCACATACCCCCCAATGGGTATGAGCACATAGGCCGAGATTTTTACAAGTGACCACTTAAATTAAAGTTAAAATTAAATTCAAATCCGCAAACAGATTTAAAAAAAAAAATTTGAGCCCAGGAGAGCGGAAGTTCATTGGCGGGGAAGTGGTGGGTACGTGGTGGGTACGAAACGTACCCACCATGTACCCCCCATTGGGTATGAGCACATAGGCCGACATTTTTACAAGTGACCACTTAAATTAAAGTTAAAATCAATTCAAATCCGCAAACAGATTTAAAAAAAAAAATTTGAGCCCAGGAGAGCGGAAGTTTATTGGCGGGGAAGTGGTGGGTACGTGGTGGGTACGAAACGTACCCACCACGTACCCCCCAATGGGTATGAGCACATAGGCCGAGATTTTTAAAAGTGACCACTTAAATTAAAGTTAAAATCAATTCAAATCCGCAAACAGATTTAAAAAAAAAAATTTGAGCCCAGGAGAGCGGAAGTTTATTGGCGGGGAAGTGGTGGGTACGTGGTGGGTACGAAACGTACCCACCACGTACCCCCCAATGGGTATGAGCACATAGGCCGAGATTTTTACAAGTGACCACTTAAGTTAAAGTTAAAATCAATTCAAATCCACAAACAGATCTAAAAAAAAAAAGTTTGAGCCCAGGAGAGCGGAATATTATTGGCGGGGAAGTGGTGGGTACGTGGTGGGTACGAAACGTACCCACCACGTACCCCCCAATGGGTATGAGCACATAGGCCGACATTTTTACAAGTGACCACTTAAATTAAAGTTAAAATCAATTCAAATCCGCAAACAGATTTAAAAAAAAAAATTTGAGCCCAGGAGAGCGGAAGTTTATTGGCGGGGAAGTGGTGGGTACGTGGTGGGTACGAAACGTACCCACCACGTACCCCCCAATGGGTATGAGCACATAGGCCGAGATTTTTACAAGTGACCACTTAAATTAAAGTTAAAATTAAATTCAAATCCGCAAACAGATTTAAAAAAAAAAATTTGAGCCCAGGAGAGCGGAAGTTTATTGGCGGGGAAGTGGTGGGTACGTGGTGGGTACGAAACGTACCCACCACGTACCCCCCAATGGGTATGAGCACATAGGCCGAGATTTTTACAAGTGACCACTTAAATTAAAGTTAAAATTAAATTCAAATCCGCAAACAGATTTAAAAAAAAAAATTTGAGCCCAGGAGAGCGGAAGTTTATTGGCGGGGAAGTGGTGGGTACGTGGTGGGTACGAAACGTACCCACCACGTACCCCCCCATGGGTATGAGCACATAGGCCGAGATTTTTACAAGTGACCACTTAAATTAAATTTAAAATCAATTCAAATCCGCAAACAGATTTAAAAAAAAAAAGTTTGAGCCCAAGAGAGCGGAATATTATTGGGGGGTACGTGGTGGGTACGTTTCGTACCCACCACGTACCCCCCAATGGGTATGAGCACATAGGCCGAGATTTTTACAAGTGACCACTTAAATTAAAGTTAAAATTAAATTCAAATCCGCAAACAGATTTAAAAAAAAAATTTGAGCCGAGGAGAGCGGAAGTTCATTGGCGGGGAAGTGGTGGGTACGTGGTGGGTACGAAACGTACCCACCACGTACCCCCCAATGGGTATGAGCACATAGGCCGAGATTTTTACAAGTGACCACTTAAATTAAAGTTAAAATTAAATTCAAATCCGCAAACAGATTTAAAAAAAAAAATTTGAGCCCAGGAGAGCGGAAGTTCATTGGCGGGGAAGTGGTGGGTACGTGGTGGGTACGAAACGTACCCACCATGTACCCTCCATTGGGTATGAGCACATAGGCCGACATTTTTACAAGTGACCACTTAAATTAAAGTTAAAATCAATTCAAATCCGCAAACAGATTTAAAAAAAAAATTTGAGCCCAGGAGAGCGGAAGTTTATTGGCGGGAAAGTGGTGGGTACGTGGTGGGTACGAAACGTACCCACCACGTACCCCCCAATGGGTATGAGCACATAGGCCGAGATTTTTACAAGTGACCACTTAAATTAAAGTTAAAATCAATTCAAATCCGCAAACAGATTTAAAAAAAAAATTTGAGCCCAGGAGAGCGGAAGTTTATTGGCGGGGAAGTGGTGGGTACGTGGTGGGTACGAAACGTACCCACCACGTACCCTCCAATGGGTATGAGCACATAGGCCGAGATTTTTACAAGTGACCACTTAAATTAAAGTTAAAATCAATTCAAATCCGCAAACAGATTTAAAAAAAAAAATTTGAGCCCAGGAGAGCGGAAGTTTATTGGCGGGGAAGTGGTGGGTACGTGGTGGGTACGAAACGTACCCACCACGTACCCCCCAATGGATATGAGCACATAAGCCGACATTTTTACAAGTGACCACTTAAATTAAAGTTAAAATCAATTCAAATCCGCAAACAGATTTAAAAAAAAAAATTTGAGCCCATGAGAGCGGAAGTTTATTGGCGGGGAAGTGGTGGGTACGTGGTGGGTACGAAACGTACCCACCACGTACCCCCCAATGGGTATGAGCACATAGGCCGAGATTTTTACAAGTGACCACTTAAATTAAAGTTAAAATTAAATTCAAATCCGCAAACAGATTTAAAAAAAAAATTTGAGCCCAGGAGAGCGGAAGTTCATTGGCGGGGAAGTGGTGGGTACGTGGTGGGTACGAAACGTACCCACCACGTACCCCCCAATGGGTATGAGCACATAGGCCGAGATTTTTACAAGTGACCACTTAAATTAAAGTTAAAATTAAATTCAAATCCGCAAACAGATTTAAAAAAAAAAATTTGAGCCCAGGAGAGCGGAAGTTCATTGGCGGGGAAGTGGTGGGTACGTGGTGGGTACGAAACGTACCCACCACGTACCCCCCAATGGGTATGAGCACATAGGGCAAGATTTTTACAAGTGACCACTTAAATTAAATTTAAAATCAATTCAAATCCGCAAACAGATTTAAAAAAAAAATTTGAGCCCAGGAGAGCGGAAGTTCATTGGCGGGGAAGTGGTGGGTACGTGGTGGGTACGAAACGTACCCACCACGTACCCCCAATGGGTAAGAGCACATAGGCCGAGATTTTAACAAGTGACCTCTTAAGTTAAAGTTAAAATCAATTCAAATCCACAAACAGATCTAAAAAAAAAAAGTTTGAGCCCAAGAGAGCGGAATATTATTGGCGGGGAAGTGGTGGGTACGTGGTGGGTACGAAACGTACCCACCACGTACCCCCCAATGGGTATGAGCACATAGGCCGCGATTTTTACAAGTGACCACTTAAATTAAAGTTAAAATTAAATTCAAATCCGCAAACAGATTTAAAAAAAAAAATTTGAGCCCAGGAGAGCTGAAATTCATTGGCGGGGAAGTGGTGGGTACGTGGTGGGTACGAAACGTACCCACCACGTACCCCCCAATGGGTATGAGCACATAGGGCAAGATTTTTACAAGTGACCACTTAAATTAAATTTAAAATCAATTCAAATCCGCAAACAGATTTAAAAAAAAAATTTGAGCCCAGGAGAGCGGAAGTTTATTGGCGGGGAAGTGGTGGGTACGTGGTGGGTACGAAACGTACCCACCACGTACCCCCCCCTGGGTATGAGCACATAGGCCGAGATTTTTACAAGTGACCACTTAAGTTAAAGTTAAAATCAATTCAAATCCGCAAACAGATTTAAAAAAAAAAATTTGAGCCCAGGAGAGCGGAAGTTTATTGGCGGGGTAGTGGTGGGTACGTGGTGGGTACGAAACGTACCCACCACGTACCCCCCAATGGGTATGAGCACATAGGCCGAGATTTTTACAAGTGACCACTTAAATTAAAGTTAAAATTAAATTCAAATCCGCAAACAGATTTAAAAAAAAAATTTGAGCCGAGGAGAGCGGAAGTTCATTGGCGGGGAAGTGGTGGGTACGTGGTGGGTACGAAACGTACCCACCACGTACCCCCCAATGGGTATGAGCACATAGGCCGAGATTTTTACAAGTGACCACTTAAATTAAAGTTAAAATTAAATTCAAATCCGCAAACAGATTTAAAAAAAAAAATTTGAGCCCAGGAGAGCGGAAGTTCATTGGCGGGGAAGTGGTGGGTACGTGGTGGGTACGAAACGTACCCACCATGTACCCTCCATTGGGTATGAGCACATAGGCCGACATTTTTACAAGTGACCACTTAAATTAAAGTTAAAATCAATTCAAATCCGCAAACAGATTTAAAAAAAAAATTTGAGCCCAGGAGAGCGGAAGTTTATTGGCGGGAAAGTGGTGGGTACGTGGTGGGTACGAAACGTACCCACCACGTACCCCCCAATGGGTATGAGCACATAGGCCGAGATTTTTACAAGTGACCACTTAAATTAAAGTTAAAATCAATTCAAATCCGCAAACAGATTTAAAAAAAAAATTTGAGCCCAGGAGAGCGGAAGTTTATTGGCGGGGAAGTGGTGGGTACGTGGTGGGTACGAAACGTACCCACCACGTACCCTCCAATGGGTATGAGCACATAGGCCGAGATTTTTACAAGTGACCACTTAAATTAAAGTTAAAATCAATTCAAATCCGCAAACAGATTTAAAAAAAAAAATTTGAGCCCAGGAGAGCGGAAGTTTATTGGCGGGGAAGTGGTGGGTACGTGGTGGGTACGAAACGTACCCACCACGTACCCCCCAATGGATATGAGCACATAAGCCGACATTTTTACAAGTGACCACTTAAATTAAAGTTAAAATCAATTCAAATCCGCAAACAGATTTAAAAAAAAAAATTTGAGCCCATGAGAGCGGAAGTTTATTGGCGGGGAAGTGGTGGGTACGTGGTGGGTACGAAACGTACCCACCACGTACCCCCCAATGGGTATGAGCACATAGGCCGAGATTTTTACAAGTGACCACTTAAATTAAAGTTAAAATTAAATTCAAATCCGCAAACAGATTTAAAAAAAAAATTTGAGCCCAGGAGAGCGGAAGTTCATTGGCGGGGAAGTGGTGGGTACGTGGTGGGTACGAAACGTACCCACCACGTACCCCCCAATGGGTATGAGCACATAGGCCGAGATTTTTACAAGTGACCACTTAAATTAAAGTTAAAATTAAATTCAAATCCGCAAACAGATTTAAAAAAAAAAATTTGAGCCCAGGAGAGCGGAAGTTCATTGGCGGGGAAGTGGTGGGTACGTGGTGGGTACGAAACGTACCCACCATGTACCCCCCATTGGGTATGAGCACATAGGCCGACATTTTTACAAGTGACCACTTAAATTAAAGTTAAAATCAATTCAAATCCGCAAACAGATTTAAAAAAAAAATTTGAGCCCAGGAGAGCGAAAGTTTATTGGCGGGGAAGTGGTGGGTACGTGGTGGGTACGAAACGTACCCACCACGTACCCCCCAATGGGTATGAGCACATAGGCCGAGATTTTTACAAGTGACCACTTAAATTAAAGTTAAAATCAATTCAAATCCGCAAACAGATTTAAAAAAAAAATTTGAGCCCAGGAGAGCGGAAGTTTATTGGCGGGGAAGTGGTGGGTACGTGGTGGGTACGAAACGTACCCACCACGTACCCCCCAATGGGTATGAGCACATAGGCCGAGATTTTTACAAGTGACCACTTAAATTAAAGTTAAAATCAATTCAAATCCGCAAACAGATTTAAAAAAAAAAATTTGAGCCCAGGAGAGCGGAAGTTTATTGGCGGGGAAGTGGTGGGTACGTGGTGGGTACGAAACGTACCCACCACGTACCCCCCAATGGATATGAGCACATAAGCCGACATTTTTACAAGTGACCACTTAAATTAAAGTTAAAATCAATTCAAATCCGCAAACAGATTTAAAAAAAAAAATGTGAGCCCAGGAGAGCGGAAGTTTATTGGCGGGGAAGTGGTGGGTACGTGGTGGGTACGAAACGTACCCACCACGTACCCCCCAATGGGTATGAGCACATAGGCCGAGATTTTTACAAGTGACCACTTAAATTAAAGTTAAAATCAATTCAAATCCGCAAACAGATTTAAAAAAAAAATTTGAGCCCAGGAGAGCGGAAGTTTATTGGCGGGGAAGTGGTGGGTACGTGGTGGGTACGAAACGTACCCACCACGTACCCCCCAATGGGTATGAGCACATAGGCCGAGATTTTTACAAGTGACCACTTAAATTAAAGTTAAAATCAATTCAAATCCGCAAACAGATTTAAAAAAAAAAATTTGAGCCCAGGAGAGCGGAAGTTTATTGGCGGGGAAGTGGTGGGTACGTGGTGGGTACGAAACGTACCCACCACGTACCCCCCAATGGGTATGAGCACATAGGCCGAGATTTTTACAAGTGACCACTTAAATTAAAGTTAAAATTAAATTCAAATCCGCAAACAGATTTAAAAAAAAAAATTTGAGCCCAGGAGAGCGGAAGTTCATTGGCGGGGAAGTGGTGGGTACGTGGTGGGTACGAAACGTACCCACCATGTACCCCCCATTGGGTATGAGCACATAGGCCGACATTTTTACAAGTGACCACTTAAATTAAAGTTAAAATCAATTCAAATCCGCAAACAGATTTAAAAAAAAAATTTGAGCCCAGGAGAGCGAAAGTTTATTGGCGGGGAAGTGGTGGGTACGTGGTGGGTACGAAACGTACCCACCACGTACCCCCCAATGGGTATGAGCACATAGGCCGAGATTTTTACAAGTGACCACTTAAGTTAAAGTTAAAATCAATTCAAATCCACAAACAGATCTAAAAAAAAAAAGTTTGAGCCCAAGAGAGCGGAATATTATTGGCGGGGAAGTGGTGGGTACGTGGTGGGTACGAAACGTACCCACCACGTACCCCCCAATGGGTATGAGCACATAGGCCGCGATTTTTACAAGTGACCACTTAAATTAAAGTTAAAATTAAATTCAAATCCGCAAACAGATTTAAAAAAAAAATTTGAGCCCAGGAGAGCGGAAGTTCATTGGCGGGGAAGTGGTGGGTACGTGGTGGGTACGAAACGTACCCACCACGTACCCCCCAATGGGTATGAGCACATAGGCCGAGATTTTTACAAGTGACCACTTAAATTAAAGTTAAAATTAAATTCAAATCCGCAAACAGATTTAAAAAAAAAAATTTGAGCCCAGGAGAGCGGAAGTTCATTGGCGGGGAAGTGGTGGGTACGTGGTGGGTACGAAACGTACCCACCACGTACCCCCCAATGGGTATGAGCACATAGGGCAAGATTTTTACAAGTGACCACTTAAATTAAATTTAAAATCAATTCAAATCCGCAAACAGATTTAAAAAAAAAATTTGAGCCCAGGAGAGCGGAAGTTCATTGGCGGGGAAGTGGTGGGTACGTGGTGGGTACGAAACGTACCCACCACGTACCCCCAATGGGTAAGAGCACATAGGCCGAGATTTTAACAAGTGACCTCTTAAGTTAAAGTTAAAATCAATTCAAATCCACAAACAGATCTAAAAAAAAAAAGTTTGAGCCCAAGAGAGCGGAATATTATTGGCGGGGAAGTGGTGGGTACGTGGTGGGTACGAAACGTACCCACCACGTACCCCCCAATGGGTATGAGCACATAGGCCGCGATTTTTACAAGTGACCACTTAAATTAAAGTTAAAATTAAATTCAAATCCGCAAACAGATTTAAAAAAAAAAATTTGAGCCCAGGAGAGCTGAAATTCATTGGCGGGGAAGTGGTGGGTACGTGGTGGGTACGAAACGTACCCACCACGTACCCCCCAATGGGTATGAGCACATAGGGCAAGATTTTTACAAGTGACCACTTAAATTAAATTTAAAATCAATTCAAATCCGCAAACAGATTTAAAAAAAAAATTTGAGCCCAGGAGAGCGGAAGTTTATTGGCGGGGAAGTGGTGGGTACGTGGTGGGTACGAAACGTACCCACCACGTACCCCCCCCTGGGTATGAGCACATAGGCCGAGATTTTTACAAGTGACCACTTAAGTTAAAGTTAAAATCAATTCAAATCCGCAAACAGATTTAAAAAAAAAAATTTGAGCCCAGGAGAGCGGAAGTTTATTGGCGGGGTAGTGGTGGGTACGTGGTGGGTACGAAACGTACCCACCACGTACCCCCCAATGGGTATGAGCACATAGGCCGAGATTTTTACAAGTGACCACTTAAATTAAAGTTAAAATTAAATTCAAATCCGCAAACAGATTTAAAAAAAAAATTTGAGCCGAGGAGAGCGGAAGTTCATTGGCGGGGAAGTGGTGGGTACGTGGTGGGTACGAAACGTACCCACCACGTACCCCCCAATGGGTATGAGCACATAGGCCGAGATTTTTACAAGTGACCACTTAAATTAAAGTTAAAATTAAATTCAAATCCGCAAACAGATTTAAAAAAAAAAATTTGAGCCCAGGAGAGCGGAAGTTCATTGGCGGGGAAGTGGTGGGTACGTGGTGGGTACGAAACGTACCCACCATGTACCCTCCATTGGGTATGAGCACATAGGCCGACATTTTTACAAGTGACCACTTAAATTAAAGTTAAAATCAATTCAAATCCGCAAACAGATTTAAAAAAAAAATTTGAGCCCAGGAGAGCGGAAGTTTATTGGCGGGAAAGTGGTGGGTACGTGGTGGGTACGAAACGTACCCACCACGTACCCCCCAATGGGTATGAGCACATAGGCCGAGATTTTTACAAGTGACCACTTAAATTAAAGTTAAAATCAATTCAAATCCGCAAACAGATTTAAAAAAAAAATTTGAGCCCAGGAGAGCGGAAGTTTATTGGCGGGGAAGTGGTGGGTACGTGGTGGGTACGAAACGTACCCACCACGTACCCTCCAATGGGTATGAGCACATAGGCCGAGATTTTTACAAGTGACCACTTAAATTAAAGTTAAAATCAATTCAAATCCGCAAACAGATTTAAAAAAAAAAATTTGAGCCCAGGAGAGCGGAAGTTTATTGGCGGGGAAGTGGTGGGTACGTGGTGGGTACGAAACGTACCCACCACGTACCCCCCAATGGATATGAGCACATAAGCCGACATTTTTACAAGTGACCACTTAAATTAAAGTTAAAATCAATTCAAATCCGCAAACAGATTTAAAAAAAAAAATTTGAGCCCATGAGAGCGGAAGTTTATTGGCGGGGAAGTGGTGGGTACGTGGTGGGTACGAAACGTACCCACCACGTACCCCCCAATGGGTATGAGCACATAGGCCGAGATTTTTACAAGTGACCACTTAAATTAAAGTTAAAATTAAATTCAAATCCGCAAACAGATTTAAAAAAAAAATTTGAGCCCAGGAGAGCGGAAGTTCATTGGCGGGGAAGTGGTGGGTACGTGGTGGGTACGAAACGTACCCACCACGTACCCCCCAATGGGTATGAGCACATAGGCCGAGATTTTTACAAGTGACCACTTAAATTAAAGTTAAAATTAAATTCAAATCCGCAAACAGATTTAAAAAAAAAAATTTGAGCCCAGGAGAGCGGAAGTTCATTGGCGGGGAAGTGGTGGGTACGTGGTGGGTACGAAACGTACCCACCATGTACCCCCCATTGGGTATGAGCACATAGGCCGACATTTTTACAAGTGACCACTTAAATTAAAGTTAAAATCAATTCAAATCCGCAAACAGATTTAAAAAAAAAATTTGAGCCCAGGAGAGCGAAAGTTTATTGGCGGGGAAGTGGTGGGTACGTGGTGGGTACGAAACGTACCCACCACGTACCCCCCAATGGGTATGAGCACATAGGCCGAGATTTTTACAAGTGACCACTTAAATTAAAGTTAAAATCAATTCAAATCCGCAAACAGATTTAAAAAAAAAATTTGAGCCCAGGAGAGCGGAAGTTTATTGGCGGGGAAGTGGTGGGTACGTGGTGGGTACGAAACGTACCCACCACGTACCCCCCAATGGGTATGAGCACATAGGCCGAGATTTTTACAAGTGACCACTTAAATTAAAGTTAAAATCAATTCAAATCCGCAAACAGATTTAAAAAAAAAAATTTGAGCCCAGGAGAGCGGAAGTTTATTGGCGGGGAAGTGGTGGGTACGTGGTGGGTACGAAACGTACCCACCACGTACCCCCCAATGGATATGAGCACATAAGCCGACATTTTTACAAGTGACCACTTAAATTAAAGTTAAAATCAATTCAAATCCGCAAACAGATTTAAAAAAAAAAATGTGAGCCCAGGAGAGCGGAAGTTTATTGGCGGGGAAGTGGTGGGTACGTGGTGGGTACGAAACGTACCCACCACGTACCCCCCAATGGGTATGAGCACATAGGCCGAGATTTTTACAAGTGACCACTTAAATTAAAGTTAAAATCAATTCAAATCCGCAAACAGATTTAAAAAAAAAATTTGAGCCCAGGAGAGCGGAAGTTTATTGGCGGGGAAGTGGTGGGTACGTGGTGGGTACGAAACGTACCCACCACGTACCCCCCAATGGGTATGAGCACATAGGCCGAGATTTTTACAAGTGACCACTTAAATTAAAGTTAAAATCAATTCAAATCCGCAAACAGATTTAAAAAAAAAAATTTGAGCCCAGGAGAGCGGAAGTTTATTGGCGGGGAAGTGGTGGGTACGTGGTGGGTACGAAACGTACCCACCACGTACCCCCCAATGGGTATGAGCACATAGGCCGAGATTTTTACAAGTGACCACTTAAATTAAAGTTAAAATTAAATTCAAATCCGCAAACAGATTTAAAAAAAAAAATTTGAGCCCAGGAGAGCGGAAGTTCATTGGCGGGGAAGTGGTGGGTACGTGGTGGGTACGAAACGTACCCACCATGTACCCCCCATTGGGTATGAGCACATAGGCCGACATTTTTACAAGTGACCACTTAAATTAAAGTTAAAATCAATTCAAATCCGCAAACAGATTTAAAAAAAAAATTTGAGCCCAGGAGAGCGAAAGTTTATTGGCGGGGAAGTGGTGGGTACGTGGTGGGTACGAAACGTACCCACCACGTACCCCCCAATGGGTATGAGCACATAGGCCGAGATTTTTACAAGTGACCACTTAAATTAAAGTTAAAATCAATTCAAATCCGCAAACAGATTTAAAAAAAAAATTTGAGCCCAGGAGAGCGGAAGTTTATTGGCGGGGAAGTGGTGGGTACGTGGTGGGTACGAAACGTACCCACCACGTACCCCCCAATGGGTATGAGCACATAGGCCGAGATTTTTACAAGTGACCACTTAAATTAAAGTTAAAATCAATTCAAATCCGCAAACAGATTTAAAAAAAAAAATTTGAGCCCAGGAGAGCGGAAGTTTATTGGCGGGGAAGTGGTGGGTACGTGGTGGGTACGAAACGTACCCACCACGTACCCCCCAATGGATATGAGCACATAAGCCGACATTTTTACAAGTGACCACTTAAATTAAAGTTAAAATCAATTCAAATCCGCAAACAGATTTAAAAAAAAAAATTTGAGCCCAGGAGAGCGGAAGTTTATTGGCGGGGAAGTGGTGGGTACGTGGTGGGTACGAAACGTACCCACCACGTACCCCTCAATGGGTATGAGCACATAGGCCGAGATTTTTACAAGTGACCACTTAAATTAAAGTTAAAATTAAATTCAAATCCGCAAACAGATTTAAAAAAAAAAATTTGAGCCCAGGAGAGCGGAAGTTCATTGGCGGGGAAGTGGTGGGTACGTGGTGGGTACGAAACGTACCCACCATGTACCCCCCATTGGGTATGAGCACATAGGCCGACATTTTTACAAGTGACCACTTAAATTAAAGTTAAAATCAATTCAAATCCGCAAACAGATTTAAAAAAAAAAATTTGAGCACAGGAGAGCGGAAGTTTATTGGCGGGGAAGTGGTGGGTACGTGGTGGGTGCGAAACGTACCCGCCACGTACCCCCCAATGGGTATGAGCGCATAGGCCGAGATTTTTACAAGTGACCACTTAAATTAAAGTTAAAATCAATTCAAATCCGCAAACAGATTTAAAAAAAAAATTTGAGCCCAGGAGAGCGGAAGTTTATTGGCGGGGAAGTGGTGGGTACGTGGTGGGTACGAAACGTACCCACCACGTACCCCCCAATGGGTATGAGCACATAGGCCGAGATTTTTACAAGTGACCACTTAAATTAAAGTTAAAATCAATTCAAATCCGCAAACAGATTTAAAAAAAAAAATTTGAGCCCAGGAGAGCGGAAGTTTGTTGGCGGGGAAGTGGTGGGTACGTGGTGGGTACGAAACGTATCCACCACGTACCCCCCAATGGGTATGAGCACATAGGCCGAGATTTTTACAAGTGACCACTTAAATTAAAGTTAAAATCAATTCAAATCCGCAAACAGATTAAAAAAAAAAAATTTGAGCCCAGGAGAGCGGAAGTTTATTGGCGGGGAAGTGGTGGGTACGTGGTGGGTACGAAACGTACCCACCACGTACCCCCCAATGGGTATGAGCACATAGGCCGAGATTTTTACAAGTGACCACTTAAATTAAATTTAAAATCAATTCAAATCCGCAAACAGATTTAAAAAAAAAATTTGAGCCCAGGAGAGCGGAAGTTTATTGGCGGGGAAGTGGTGGGTACGTGGTGGGTACGAAACGTACCCACCACGTACCCCCCAATGGGTATGAGCACATAGGCCGAGATTTTACAAGTGACCACTTAAGTTAAAGTTAAAATCAATTCAAATCCACAAACAGATCTAAAAAAAAAAAGTTTGAGCCCAAGAGAGCGGAATATTATTGGCGGGGAAGTGGTGGGTACGTGGTGGGTACGAAACGTACCCACCACGTACCCCCCAATGGGTATGAGTACATAGGCCGAGATTTTTACAAGTGACCACTTAAATTAAAGTTAAAATCAATTCAAATCCGCAAACAGATTTTAAAAAAAAATTTGAGCCCAGGAGAGCGGAAGTTTATTGGCGGGGAAGTGGTGGGTACGTGGTGGGTACGAAACGTACCCACCACGTACCCCCCAATGGGTATGAGCACATAGGCCGAGATTTTTACAAGTGACCACTTAAATTAAATTTAAAATCAATTCAAATCCGCAAACAGATTTAAAAAAAAAATTTGAGCCCAGGAGAGCGGAAGTTCATTGGCGGGGAAGTGGTGGGTACGTGGTGGGTACGAAACGTACCCACCACGTACCCCCCAATGGGTATGAGCACATAGGCCGAGATTTTTACAAGTGACCACTTAAATTAAAGTTAAAATCAATTCAAATCCGCAAACAGATTTTAAAAAAAAATTTGAGCCCAGGAGAGCGGAAGTTTATTGGCGGGGAAGTGGTGGGTACGTGGTGGGTACGAAACGTACCCACCACGTACCCCCCAATGGGTATGAGCACATAGGCCGAGATTTTTACAAGTGACCACTTAAATTAAATTTAAAATCAATTCAAATCCGCAAACAGATTTAAAAAAAAAATTTGAGCCCAGGAGAGCGGAAGTTTATTGGCGGGGAAGTGGTGGGTACGTGGTGGGTACGAAACGTACCCACCACGTACCCCCCAATGGGTATGAGCACATAGGCCGCGATTTTTACAAGTGACCACTTAAATTAAAGTTAAAATTAAATTCAAATCCGAAAACAGATTTAAAAAAAAAATTTGAGCCCAGGAGAGCGGAAGTTTATTGGCGGGGAAGTGGTGGGTACGTGGTGGGTACGAAACGTACCCACCACGTACCCCCCAATGGGTATGAGCACATAGGCCGAGATTTTTACAAGTGACCACTTAAATTAAAATTAAAATTAAATTCAAATCCGCAAACAGATTTAAAAAAAAAAATTTGAGCCCAGGAGAGCGGAAGTTCATTGGCGGGGAAGTGGTGGGTACGTGGTGGGTACGAAACGTACCCACCACGTACCCCCCAATGGGTATGAGCACATAGGGCAAGATTTTTACAAGTGACCACTTAAATTAAATTTAAAATCAATTCAAATCCGCAAACAGATTTAAAAAAAAAATTTGAGCCCAGGAGAGCGGAAGTTTATTGGCGGGGAAGTGGTGGGTACGTGGTGGGTACGAAACGTACCCACCACGTACCCCCCAATGGGTATGAGCACATAGGCCGAGATTTTTACAAGTGACCACTTAAGTTAAAGTTAAAATCAATTCAAATCCACAAACAGATCTAAAAAAAAAAAGTTTGAGCCCAAGAGAGCGGAATATTATTGGCGGGGAAGTGGTGGGTACGTGGTGGGTACGAAACGTACCCACCACGTACCCCCCAATGGGTATGAGCACATAGGCCGCGATTTTTACAAGTGACCACTTAAATTAAAGTTAAAATTAAATTCAAATCCGCAAACAGATTTAAAAAAAAAATTTGAGCCCAGGAGAGCGGAAGTTCATTGGCGGGGAAGTGGTGGGTACGTGGTGGGTACGAAACGTACCCACCACGTACCCCCCAATGGGTATGAGCACATAGGCCGAGATTTTTACAAGTGACCACTTAAATTAAAGTTAAAATCAATTCAAATCCGCAAACAGATTTAAAAAAAAAAATTTGAGCCCAGGAGAGCGGAAGTTTATTGGCGGGGAAGTGGTGGGTACGTGGTGGGTACGAAACGTACCCACCATGTACCCCCCATTGGGTATGAGCACATAGGCCGACATTTTTACAAGTGACCACTTAAATTAAAGTTAAAATCAATTCAAATCCGCAAACAGATTTAAAAAAAAAAATTTGAGCCCAGGAGAGCGGAAGTTCATTGGCGGGGAAGTGGTGGGTACGTGGTGGGTACGAAACGTACCCACCATGTACCCCCCATTGGGTATGAGCACATAGGCCGACATTTTCACAAGTGACCACTTAAATTAAAGTTAAAATCAATTCAAATCCGCAAACAGATTTAAAAAAAAAAATTTGAGCCCAGGAGAGCGGAAGTTCATTGGCGGGGAAGTGGTGGGTACGTGGTGGGTACGAAACGTACCCACCATGTACCCCCCATTGGGTATGAGCACATAGGCCGACATTTTTACAAGTGACCACTTAAATTAAAGTTAAAATCAATTCAAATCCGCAAACAGATTTAAAAAAAAAAATTTGAGCCCAGGAGAGCGGAAGTTTATTGGCGGGGAAGTGGTGGGTACGTGGTGGGTACGAAACGTACCCGCCACGTACCCCCCAATGGGTATGAGCGCATAGGCCGAGATTTTTACAAGTGACCACTTAAATTAAAGTTAAAATCAATTCAAATCCGCAAACAGATTTAAAAAAAAAATTTGAGCCCAGGAGAGCGGAAGTTTATTGGCGGGGAAGTGGTGGGTACGTGGTGGGTACGAAACGTACCCACCACGTACCCCCCAATGGGTATGAGCACATAGGCCGAGATTTTTACAAGTGACCACTTAAGTTAAAGTTAAAATCAATTCAAATCCACAAACAGATCTAAAAAAAAAAAGTTTGAGCCCAAGAGAGCGGAATATTATTGGCGGGGAAGTGGTGGGTACGTGGTGGGTACGAAACGTACCCACCACGTACCCCCCAATGGGTATGAGCACATAGGCCGAGATTTTTACAAGTGACCACTTAAATTAAAGTTAAAATTAAATTCAAATCCGCAAACAGATTTAAAAAAAAAAAGTTTGAGCCCAAGAGAGCGGAATATTATTGGGGGGTACGTGGTGGGTACGTTTCGTACCCACCACGTACCCCCCAATGGGTATGAGCACATAGGCCGAGATTTTTACAAGTGACCACTTAAGTTAAAGTTAAAATCAATTCAAATCCACAAACAGATCTAAAAAAAAAAAGTTTGAGCCCAAGAGAGCGGAATATTATTGGCGGGGAAGTGGTGGGTACGTGGTGGGTACGAAACGTACCCACCACGTACCCCCCAATGGGTATGAGCACATAGGCCGCGATTTTTACAAGTGACCACTTAAATTAAAGTTAAAATTAAATTCAAATCCGCAAACAGATTTAAAAAAAAAATTTGAGCCCAGGAGAGCGGAAGTTCATTGGCGGGGAAGTGGTGGGTACGTGGTGGGTACGAAACGTACCCACCACGTACCCCCCAATGGGTATGAGCACATAGGCCGAGATTTTTACAAGTGACCACTTAAATTAAAGTTAAAATCAATTCAAATCCGCAAACAGATTTAAAAAAAAAAATTTGAGCCCAGGAGAGCGGAAGTTCATTGGCGGGGAAGTGCGGAGTACGTGGTGGGTACGAAACGTACCCACCACGTACCCCCCAATAAGTATCAGCACATAGGCCCAAATTTTTACACGTGACCACTTAAATTAAAGTTAAAATTAAATTCAAATCCGCAAAAAGATTTAAAAAAAAAAATTTGAGCCCAGGAGAGCGGAAGTTTATTGGCGGGGAAGTGGTGGGTACGTGGTGGGTACGAAACGTACCCACCACGTACCCCCCAATGGGTATGAGCACATAGGCCGAGATTTTTACAAGTGACCACTTAAGTTAAAGTTAAAATCAATTCAAATCCACAAACAGATCTAAAAAAAAAAAGTTTGAGCCCAGGAGAGCGGAATATTATTGGCGGGGAAGTGGTGGGTACGTGGTGGGTACGAAACGTACCCACCACGTACCCCCCAATGGGTATGAGCACATAGGCCGAGATTTTTACAAGTGACCACTTAAATTAAAGTTAAAATTAAATTCAAATCCGCAAACAGATTTAAAAAAAAAAATTTGAGCCCAGGAGAGCGGAAGTTCATTGGCGGGGAAGTGGTGGGTACGTGGTGGGTACGAAACGTACCCACCATGTACCCCCCATTGGGTATGAGCACATAGGCCGACATTTTTACAAGTGACCACTTAAATTAAAGTTAAAATTAAATTCAAATCCGCAAACAGATTTAAAAAAAAAATTTGAGCCCAGGAGAGCGGAAGTTCATTGGCGGGGAAGTGGTGGGTACGTGGTGGGTACGAAACGTACCCACCACGTACCCCCCAATGGGTATGAGCACATAGGCCGAGATTTTTACAAGTGACCACTTAAATTAAAGTTAAAATCAATTCAAATCCGCAAACAGATTTAAAAAAAAAATTTGAGCCCAGGAGAGCGGAAGTTTATTGGCGGGGAAGTGGTGGGTACGTGGTGGGTACGAAACGTACCCACCACGTACCCCCCAATGGGTATGAGCACATAGGCCGCGATTTTTACAAGTGACCACTTAAATTAAAGTTAAAATTAAATTCAAATCCGCAAACAGATTTAAAAAAAAAATTTGAGCCCAGGAGAGCGGAAGTTCATTGGCGGGGAAGTGGTGGGTACGTGGTGGGTACGAAACGTACCCACCACGTACCCCCCAATGGGTATGAGCACATAGGCCGAGATTTTTACAAGTGACCACTTAAATTAAAGTTAAAATCAATTCAAATCCGCAAACAGATTTAAAAAAAAAATTTGAGCCCAGGAGAGCGGAAGTTTATTGGCGGGGAAGTGGTGGGTACGTGGTGGGTACGAAACGTACCCACCACGTACCCCCCAATGGGTATGAGCACATAGGCCGAGATTTTTACAAGTGACCACTTAAGTTAAAGTTAAAATCAATTCAAATCCACAAACAGATCTAAAAAAAAAAAGTTTGAGCCCAAGAGAGCGGAATATTATTGGCGGGGAAGTGGTGGGTACGTGGTGGGTACGAAACGTACCCACCACGTACCCCCCAATGGGTATGAGCACATAGGCCGAGATTTTTACAAGTGACCACTTAAATTAAAGTTAAAATTAAATTCAAATCCGCAAACAGATTTAAAAAAAAAAATTTGAGCCCAGGAGAGCGGAAGTTTATTGGCGGGGAAGTGGTGGGTACGTGGTGGGTACGAAACGTACCCACCACGTACCCCCCCATGGGTATGAGCACATAGGCCGAGATTTTTACAAGTGACCACTTAAATTAAATTTAAAATCAATTCAAATCCGCAAACAGATTTAAAAAAAAAAAGTTTGAGCCCAAGAGAGCGGAATATTATTGGGGGGTACGTGGTGGGTACGTTTCGTACCCACCACGTACCCCCCAATGGGTATGAGCACATAGGCCGAGATTTTTACAAGTGACCACTTAAGTTAAAGTTAAAATCAATTCAAATCCACAAACAGATCTAAAAAAAAAAAGTTTGAGCCCAAGAGAGCGGAATATTATTGGCGGGGAAGTGGTGGGTACGTGGTGGGTACGAAACGTACCCACCACGTACCCCCCAATGGGTATGAGCACATAGGCCGCGATTTTTACAAGTGACCACTTAAATTAAAGTTAAAATTAAATTCAAATCCGCAAACAGATTTAAAAAAAAAATTTGAGCCCAGGAGAGCGGAAGTTCATTGGCGGGGAAGTGGTGGGTACGTGGTGGGTACGAAACGTACCCACCACGTACCCCCCAATGGGTATGAGCACATAGGCCGAGATTTTTACAAGTGACCACTTAAATTAAAGTTAAAATTAAATTCAAATCCGCAAACAGATTTAAAAAAAAAAATTTGAGCCCAGGAGAGCGGAAGTTCATTGGCGGGGAAGTGGTGGGTACGTGGTGGGTACGAAACGTACCCACCATGTACCCCCCAATGGGTATGAGCACATAGGGCAAGATTTTTACAAGTGACCACTTAAATTAAATTTAAAATCAATTCAAATCCGCAAACAGATTTAAAAAAAAAATTTGAGCCCAGGAGAGCGGAAGTTCATTGGCGGGGAAGTGGTGGGTACGTGGTGGGTACGAAACGTACCCACCACGTACCCCCCAATGGGTATGAGCACATAGGCCGAGATTTTAACAAGTGACCTCTTAAGTTAAAGTTAAAATCAATTCAAATCCACAAACAGATTTAAAAAAAAAAAGTTTGAGCCCAAGAGAGCGGAATATTATTGGCGGGGAAGTGGTGGGTACGTGGTGGGTACGAAACGTACCCACCACGTACCCCCCAATGGGTATGAGCACATAGGCCGCGATTTTTACAAGTGACCACTTAAATTAAAGTTAAAATTAAATTCAAATCCGCAAACAGATTTAAAAAAAAAAATTTGAGCCCAGGAGAGCGGAAATTCATTGGCGGGGAAGTGGTGGGTACGTGGTGGGTACGAAACGTACCCACCACGTACCCCCCAATGGGTATGAGCACATAGGGCAAGATTTTTACAAGTGACCACTTAAATTAAATTTAAAATCAATTCAAATCCGCAAACAGATTTAAAAAAAAAATTTGAGCCCAGGAGAGCGGAAGTTTATTGGCGGGGAAGTGGTGGGTACGTGGTGGGTACGAAACGTACCCACCACGTACCCCCCAATGGGTATGAGCACATAGGCCGAGATTTTTACAAGTGACCACTTAAGTTAAAGTTAAAATCAATTCAAATCCGCAAACAGATTTAAAAAAAAAAATTTGAGCCCAGGAGAGCGGAAGTTTATTGGCGGGGAAGTGGTGGGTACGTGGTGGGTACGAAACGTACCCACCACGTACCCCCCAATGGGTATGAGCACATAGGCCGAGATTTTTACAAGTGACCACTTAAATTAAAGTTAAAATTAAATTCAAATCCGCAAACAGATTTAAAAAAAAAATTTGAGCCCAGGAGAGCGGAAGTTCATTGGCGGGGAAGTGGTGGGTACGTGGTGGGTACGAGACGTACCCACCACGTACCCTCCAATGGGTATGAGCACATAGGCCGAGATTTTTACAAGTGACCACTTAAATTAAAGTTAAAATTAAATTCAAATCCGCAAACAGATTTAAAAAAAAAAATTTGAGCCCAGGAGAGCGGAAGTTCATTGGCGGGGAAGTGGTGGGTACGTGGTGGGTACGAAACGTACCCACCATGTACCCCCCATTGGGTATGAGCACATAGGCCGACATTTTTACAAGTGACCACTTAAATTAAAGTTAAAATCAATTCAAATCCGCAAACAGATTTAAAAAAAAAATTTGAGCCCAGGAGAGCGGAAGTTTATTGGCGGGGAAGTGGTGGGTACGTGGTGGGTACGAAACGTACCCACCACGTACCCCCCAATGGGTATGAGCACATAGGCCGAGATTTTTACAAGTGACCACTTAAATTAAAGTTAAAATCAATTCAAATCCGCAAACAGATTTAAAAAAAAAATTTGAGCCCAGGAGAGCGAAAGTTTATTGGCGGGGAAGTGGTGGGTACGTGGTGGGTACGAAACGTACCCACCACGTACCCTCCAATGGGTATGAGCACATAGGCCGAGATTTTTACAAGTGACCACTTAAATTAAAGTTAAAATCAATTCAAATCCGCAAACAGATTTAAAAAAAAAAATTTGAGCCCAGGAGAGCGGAAGTTTATTGGCGGGGAAGTGGTGGGTACGTGGTGGGTACGAAACGTACCCACCACGTACCCCCCAATGGGTATGAGCACATAGGCCGAGATTTTTACAAGTGACCACTTAAATTAAAGTTAAAATTAAATTCAAATCCGCAAACAGATTTAAAAAAAAAATTTGAGCCCAGGAGAGCGGAAGTTCATTGGCGGGGAAGTGGTGGGTACGTGGTGGGTACGAAACGTACCCACCACGTACCCCCCAATGGGTATGAGCACATAGGCCGAGATTTTTACAAGTGACCACTTAAATTAAAGTTAAAATTAAATTCAAATCCGCAAACAGATTTAAAAAAAAAAATTTGAGCCCAGGAGAGCGGAAGTTCATTGGCGGGGAAGTGGTGGGTACGTGGTGGGTACGAAACGTACCCACCATGTACCCCCCATTGGGTATGAGCACATAGGCCGACATTTTTACAAGTGACCACTTAAATTAAAGTTAAAATCAATTCAAATCCGCAAACAGATTTAAAAAAAAAATTTGAGCCCAGGAGAGCGAAAGTTTATTGGCGGGGAAGTGGTGGGTACGTGGTGGGTACGAAACGTACCCACCACGTACCCCCCAATGGGTAAGAGCACATAGGCCGAGATTTTTACAAGTGACCACTTAAATTAAAGTTAAAATCAATTCAAATCCGCAAACAGATTTAAAAAAAAAATTTGAGCCCAGGAGAGCGGAAGTTTATTGGCGGGGAAGTGGTGGGTACGTGGTGGGTACGAAACGTACCCACCACGTACCCCCCAATGGGTATGAGCACATAGGCCGAGATTTTTACAAGTGACCACTTAAATTAAAGTTAAAATTAAATTCAAATCAGGAGAGCGGAAGTTCATTGGCGGGGAAGTGGTGGGTACGTGGTGGGTACGAAACGTACCCACCACGTACCCCCCAATGGGTATGAGCACATAGGCCGAGATTTTTACAAGTGACCACTTAAATTAAAGTTAAAATTAAATTCAAATCCGCAAACAGATTTAAAAAAAAAAATTTGAGCCCAGGAGAGCGGAAGTTCATTGGCGGGGAAGTGGTGGGTACGTGGTGGGTACGAAACGTACCCACCATGTACCCCCCATTGGGTATGAGCACATAGGCCGAGATTTTTACAAGTGACCACTTAAATTAAAGTTAAAATCAATTCAAATCCGCAAACAGATTTAAAAAAAAAATTTGAGCCCAGGAGAGCGAAAGTTTATTGGCGGGGAAGTGGTGGGTACGTGGTGGGTACGAAACGTACCCACCACGTACCCCCCAATGGGTATGAGCACATAGGCCGAGATTTTTACAAGTGACCACTTAAATTAAAGTTAAAATCAATTCAAATCCGCAAACAGATTTAAAAAAAAAAATTTGAGCCCAGGAGAGCGGAAGTTTATTGGCGGGGAAGTGGTGGGTACGTGGTGGGTACGAAACGTACCCACCACGTACCCCCCAATGGATATGAGCACATAAGCCGACATTTTTACAAGTGACCACTTAAATTAAAGTTAAAATCAATTCAAATCCGCAAACAGATTTAAAAAAAAAAATGTGAGCCCAGGAGAGCGGAAGTTTATTGGCGGGGAAGTGGTGGGTACGTGGTGGGTACGAAACGTACCCACCACGTACCCCTCAATGGGTATGAGCACATAGGCCGAGATTTTTACAAGTGACCACTTAAATTAAAGTTAAAATCACTTCAAATCCGCAAACAGATTAAAAAAAAAAAATTTGAGCCCAGGAGAGCGGAAGTTTATTGGCGGGGAAGTGGTGGGTACGTGGTGGGTACGAAACGTACCCACCACGTACCCCCCAATGGGTATGAGCACATAGGCCGAGATTTTTACAAGTGACCACTTAAATTAAAGTTAAAATTAAATTCAAATCCGCAAACAGATTTAAAAAAAAAAATTTGAGCCCAGGAGAGCGGAAGTTCATTGGCGGGGAAGTGGTGGGTACGTGGTGGGTACGAAACGTACCCACCATGTACCCCCCATTCGGTATGAGCACATAGGCCGACATTTTTACAAGTGACCACTTAAATTAAAGTTAAAATCAATTCAAATCCGCAAACAGATTTAAAAAAAAAAATTTGAGCCCAGGAGAGCGGAAGTTTATTGGCGGGGAAGTGGTGGGTACGTGGTGGGTACGAAACGTACCCGCCACGTACCCCCCAATGGGTATGAGCGCATAGGCCGAGATTTTTACAAGTGACCACTTAAATTAAAGTTAAAATCAATTCAAATCCGCAAACAGATTTAAAAAAAAAATTTGAGCCCAGGAGAGCGGAAGTTTATTGGCGGGGAAGTGGTGGGTACGTGGTGGGTACGAAACGTACCCACCACGTACCCCCCAATGGGTATGAGCACATAGGCCGAGATTTTTACAAGTGACCACTTAAATTAAAGTTAAAATCAATTCAAATCCGCAAACAGATTTAAAAAAAAAAATTTGAGCCCAGGAGAGCGGAGGTTTATTGGCGGGGAAGTGGTGGGTATGTGGTGGGTACGAAACGTATCCACCACGTACCCCCCAATGGGTATGAGCACATAGGCCGAGATTTTTACAAGTGACCACTTAAATTAAAGTTAAAATCAATTCAAATCCGCAAACAGATTAAAAAAAAAAAATTTGAGCCCAGGAGAGCGGAAGTTTATTGGCGGGGAAGTGGTGGGTACGTGGTGGGTACGAAACGTACCCACCACGTACCCCCCAATGGGTATGAGCACATAGGCCGAGATTTTTACAAGTGACCACTTAAATTAAATTTAAAATCAATTCAAATCCGCAAACAGATTTAAAAAAAAAATTTGAGCCCAGGAGAGCGGAAGTTTATTGGCGGGGAAGTGGTGGGTACGAAACGTACCCACCACGTACCCCCCAATGGGTATGAGCACATAGGCCGCGATTTTTACAAGTGACCACTTAAATTAAAGTTAAAATCAATTCAAATCCGCAAACAGATTTAAAAAAAAAATTTGAGCCCAGGAGAGCGGAAGTTTATTGGCGGGGAAGTGGTGGATACGTGGTGGGTACGAAACGTACCCACCACGTACCCCCCAATGGGTATGAGCACATAGGCCGAGATTTTACAAGTGACCACTTAAGTTAAAGTTAAAATCAATTCAAATCCACAAACAGATCTAAAAAAAAAAAGTTTGAGCCCAAGAGAGCGGAATATTATTGGCGGGGAAGTGGTGGGTACGTGGTGGGTACGAAACGTACCCACCACGTACCCCCCAATGGGTATGAGTACATAGGCCGAGATTTTTACAAGTGACCACTTAAATTAAAGTTAAAATCAATTCAAATCCGCAAACAGATTTTAAAAAAAAATTTGAGCCCAGGAGAGCGGAAGTTTATTGGCGGGGAAGTGGTGGGTACGTGGTGGGTACGAAACGTACCCACCACGTACCCCCCAATGGGTATGAGCACATAGGCCGAGATTTTTACAAGTGACCACTTAAATTAAATTTAAAATCAATTCAAATCCGCAAACAGATTTAAAAAAAAAATTTGAGCCCAGGAGAGCGGAAGTTCATTGGCGGGGAAGTGGTGGGTACGTGGTGGGTACGAAACGTACCCACCACGTACCCCCCAATGGGTATGAGCACATAGGCCGAGATTTTTACAAGTGACCACTTAAATTAAAGTTAAAATCAATTCAAATCCGCAAACAGATTTTAAAAAAAAATTTGAGCCCAGGAGAGCGGAAGTTTATTGGCGGGGAAGTGGTGGGTACGTGGTGGGTACGAAACGTACCCACCACGTACCCCCCAATGGGTATGAGCACATAGGCCGAGATTTTTACAAGTGACCACTTAAATTAAATTTAAAATCAATTCAAATCCGCAAACAGATTTAAAAAAAAAATTTGAGCCCAGGAGAGCGGAAGTTTATTGGCGGGGAAGTGGTGGGTACGTGGTGGGTACGAAACGTACCCACCACGTACCCCCCAATGGGCATGAGCACATAGGCCGAGATTTTTACAAGTGACCACTTAAATTAAAGTTAAAATTAAATTCAAATCCGAAAACAGATTTAAAAAAAAAATTTGAGCCCAGGAGAGCGGAAGTTTATTGGCGGGGAAGTGGTGGGTACGTGGTGGGTACGAAACGTACCCACCACGTACCCCCCAATGGGTATGAGCACATAGGCCGAGATTTTTACAAGTGACCACTTAAATTAAAGTTAAAATTAAATTCAAATCCGCAAACAGATTTAAAAAAAAAAATTTGAGCCCAGGAGAGCGGAAGTTCATTGGCGGGGAAGTGGTGGGTACGTGGTGGGTACGAAACGTACCCACCACGTACCCCCCAATGGGTATGAGCACATAGGGCA
This sequence comes from Beris morrisii, assembly GCA_951812415.1. NCBI lineage: Eukaryota > Metazoa > Arthropoda > Insecta > Diptera > Stratiomyidae > Beris > Beris morrisii. The sequence continues at coordinate 28,542,407 of OX638311.1, forward strand.
AGATTTTTACAAGTGACCACTTAAATTAAATTTAAAATCAATTCAAATCCGCAAACAGATTTAAAAAAAAAATTTGAGCCCAGGAGAGCGAAAGTTTATTGGCGGGGAAGTGGTGGGTACGTGGTGGGTACGAAACGTACCCACCACGTACCCCCCAATGGGTATGAGCACATAGGCCGAGATTTTTACAAGTGACCACTTAAATTAAATTTAAAATCAATTCAAATCCGCAAACAGATTTAAAAAAAAAATTTGAGCCCAGGAGAGCGGAAGTTCATTGGCGGGGAAGTGGTGGGTACGTGGTGGGTACGAAACGTACCCACCACGTACCCCCCAATGGGTATGAGCACATAGGCCGAGATTTTTACAAGTGACCACTTAAGTTAAAGTTAAAATCAATTCAAATCCACAAACAGATCTAAAAAAAAAAAGTTTGAGCCCAAGAGAGCGGAATATTATTGGCGGGGAAGTGGTGGGTACGTGGTGGGTACGAAACGTACCCACCACGTACCCCCCAATGGGTATGAGCACATAGGCCGCGATTTTTACAAGTGACCACTTAAATTAAAGTTAAAATTAAATTCAAATCCGCAAACAGATTTAAAAAAAAAATTTGAGCCCAGGAGAGCGGAAGTTCATTGGCGGGGAAGTGGTGGGTACGTGGTGGGTACGAAACGTACCCACCACGTACCCCCCAATGGGTATGAGCACATAGGCCGAGATTTTTACAAGTGACCACTTAAATTAAAGTTAAAATTAAATTCAAATCCGCAAACAGATTTAAAAAAAAAAATTTGAGCCCAGGAGAGCGGAAGTTCATTGGCGGGGAAGTGGTGGGTACGTGGTGGGTACGAAACGTACCCACCACGTACCCCCCAATGGGTATGAGCACATAGGGCAAGATTTTTACAAGTGACCACTTAAATTAAATTTAAAATCAATTCAAATCCGCAAACAGATTTAAAAAAAAAATTTGAGCCCAGGAGAGCGAAAGTTTATTGGCGGGGAAGTGGTGGGTACGTGGTGGGTACGAAACGTACCCACCACGTACCCCCCAATGGGTATGAGCACATAGGCCGAGATTTTTACAAGTGACCACTTAAGTTAAAGTTAAAATCAATTCAAATCCACAAACAGATCTAAAAAAAAAAAGTTTGAGCCCAAGAGAGCGGACTATTATTGGCGGGGAAGTGGTGGGTACGTGGTGGGTACGAAACGTACCCACCACGTACCCCCCAATGGGTATGAGCACATAGGCCGCGATTTTTACAAGTGACCACTTAAATTAAAGTTAAAATTAAATTCAAATCCGCAAACAGATTTAAAAAAAAATTTGAGCCCAGGCGAGCGGAAGTTCATTGGCGGGGAAGTCTTGGGTACGTGGTGGGTACGAAACGTACCCACCACGTACCCCCCAATGGGTATGAGCACATAGGCCGAGATTTTTACAAGTGACCACTTAAATTAAAGTTAAAATTAAATTCAAATCCGCAAACAGATTTAAAAAAAAAAATTTGAGCCCAGGAGAGCGGAAGTTCATTGGCGGGGAAGTGGTGGGTACGTGGTGGGTACGAAACGTACCCACCATGTACCCCCCATTGGGTATGAGCACATAGGCCGACATTTTTACAAGTGACCACTTAAATTAAAGTTAAAATCAATTCAAATCCGCAAACAGATTTAAAAAAAAAAATTTGAGCCCAGGAGAGCGGAAGTTTATTGGCGGGGAAGTGGTGCGTACGTGGTGGGTACGAAACGTACCCACCACGTACCCCCCAATGGATATGAGCACATAGGCCGACATTTTTACAAGTGACCACTTAAATTAAAGTTAAAATCAATTCAAATCCGCAAACAGATTTAAAAAAAAAAATGTGAGCCCAGGAGAGCGGAAGTTTATTGGCGGGGAAGTGGTGGGTACGTGGTGGGTACGAAACGTACCCACCACGTACCCCCCAATGGGTATGAGCACATAGGCCGAGATTTTTACAAGTGACCACTTAAATTAAAGTTAAAATTAAATTCAAATCCGCAAACAGATTTAAAAAAAAAATTTGAGCCCAGGAGAGCGGAAGTTCATTGGCGGGGAAGTGGTGGGTACGTGGTGGGTACGAAACGTACCCACCATGTACCCCCCATTGGGTATGAGCACATAGGCCGACATTTTTACAAGTGACCACTTAAATTAAAGTTAAAATCAATTCAAATCCGCAAACAGATTTAAAAAAAAAAATTTGAGCCCAGGAGAGCGGAAGTTTATTGGCGGGGAAGTGGTGGGTACGTGGTGGGTACGAAACGTACCCACCACGTACCCCCCAATGGATATGAGCACATAGGCCGACATTTTTACAAGTGACCACTTAAATTAAAGTTAAAATCAATTCAAATCCGCAAACAGATTTAAAAAAAAAAATGTGAGCCCAGGAGAGCGGAAGTTTATTGGCGGGGAAGTGGTGGGTACGTGGTGGGTACGAAACGTACCCACCACGTACCCCCCAATGGGTATGAGCACATAGGCCGAGATTTTTACAAGTGACCACTTAAATTAAAGTTAAAATTAAATTCAAATCCGCAAACAGATTTAAAAAAAAAAATTTGAGCCCAGGAGAGCGGAAGTTCATTGGCGGGGAAGTGGTGGGTACGTGGTGGGTACGAAACGTACCCACCATGTACCCCCCAATGGGTATGAGCACATAGGCCGAGATTTTTACAAGTGACCACTTAAATTAAAGTTAAAATCAATTCAAATCCGCAAACAGATTTAAAAAAAAAATTTGAGCCCAGGAGAGCGGAAGTTTATTGGCGGGGAAGTGGTGGGTACGTGGTGGGTACGAAACGTACCCACCACGTACCCCCCAATGGGTATGAGCACATAGGCCGAGATTTTTACAAGTGACCACTTAAGTTAAAGTTAAAATCAATTCAAATCCACAAACAGATCTAAAAAAAAAAAGTTTGAGCCCAAGAGAGCGGAATATTATTGGCGGGGAAGTGGTGGGTACGTGGTGGGTACGAAACGTACCCACCACGTACCCCCCAATGGGTATGAGCACATAGGCCGAGATTTTTACAAGTGACCACTTAAGTTAAAGTTAAAATCAATTCAAATCCACAAACAGATCTAAAAAAAAAAAGTTTGAGCCCAAGAGAGCGGAATATTATTGGCGGGGAAGTGGTGGGTACGTGGTGGGTACGAAACGTACCCACCACGTACCCCCCAATGGGTATGAGCACATAGGCCGCGATTTTTACAAGTGACCACTTAAATTAAAGTTAAAATTAAATTCAAATCCGCAAACAGATTTAAAAAAAAAATTTGAGCCCAGGAGAGCGGAAGTTCATTGGCGGGGAAGTGGTGGGTACGTGGTGGGTACGAAACGTACCCACCACGTACCCCCCAATGGGTATAAGCACATAGGCCGAGATTTTTACAAGTGACCACTTAAATTAAAGTTAAAATTAAATTCAAATCCGCAAACAGATTTAAAAAAAAAAATTTGAGCCCAGGAGAGCGGAAGTTCATTGGCGGGGAAGTGGTGGGTACGTGGTGGGTACGAAACGTACCCACCATGTACCCCCCATTGGGTATGAGCACATAGGCCGACATTTTTACAAGTGACCACTTAAATTAAAGTTAAAATCAATTCAAATCCGCAAACAGATTTAAAAAAAAAAATTTGAGCCCAGGAGAGCGGAAGTTTATTGGCGGGGAAGTGGTGGGTACGTGGTGGGTACGAAACGTACCCACCACGTACCCCCCAATGGGTATGAGCACATAGGCCGAGATTTTTACAAGTGACCACTTAAATTAAAGTTAAAATCAATTCAAATCCGCAAACAGATTTAAAAAAAAAATTTGAGCCCAGGAGAGCGGAAGTTTATTGGCGGGGAAGTGGTGGGTACGTGGTGGGTACGAAACGTACCCACCACGTACCCCCCAATGGGTATGAGCACATAGGCCGACATTTTTACAAGTGACCACTTAAATTAAAGTTAAAATCAATTCAAATCCGCAAACAGATTTAAAAAAAAAAATTTGAGCCCAGGAGAGCGGAAGTTTATTGGCGGGGAAGTGGTGGGTACGTGGTGGGTACGAAACGTACCCACCACGTACCCCCCAATGGGTATGAGCACATAGGCCGAGATTTTTACAAGTGACCACTTAAATTAAAGTTAAAATCAATTCAAATCCGCAAACAGATTTAAAAAAAAAAATTTGAGCCCAGGAGAGCGGAAGTTTATTGGCGGGGAAGTGGTGGGTACGTGGTGGGTACGAAACGTACCCACCACGTACCCCCCAATGGGTATGAGCACATAGGCCGAGATTTTTACAAGTGACCACTTAAATTAAATTTAAAATCAATTCAAATCCGCAAACAGATTTAAAAAAAAAATTTGAGCCCAGGAGAGCGGAAGTTTATTGGCGGGGAAGTGGTGGGTACGTGGTGGGTACGAAACGTACCCACCACGTACCCCCCAATGGGTATGAGCACATAGGCCGCGATTTTTACAAGTGACCACTTAAATTAAAGTTAAAATCAATTCAAATCCGCAAACAGATTTAAAAAAAAAATTTGAGCCCAGGAGAGCGGAAGTTTATTGGCGGGGAAGTGGTGGGTACGTGGTGGGTACGAAACGTACCCACCACGTACCCCCCAATGGGTATGAGCACATAGGCCGAGATTTTTACAAGTGACCACTTAAGTTAAAGTTAAAATCAATTCAAATCCACAAACAGATCTAAAAAAAAAAAGTTTGAGCCCAAGAGAGCGGAATATTAATGGCGGGGAAGTGGGTACGAAACGTACCCACCACGTACCCCCCAATGGGTATGAGCACATAGGCCGAGATTTTTACAAGTGACCACTTAAATTAAAGTTAAAATTAAATTCAAATCCGCAAACAGATTTAAAAAAAAAAATTTGAGCCCAGGAGAGCGGAAGTTCATTGGCGGGGAAGTGGTGGGTACGTGGTGGGTACGAAACGTACCCACCATGTACCCCCCATTGGGTATGAGCACATAGGCCGCCATTTTTACAAGTGACCACTTAAATTAAAGTTAAAATCAATTCAAATCCGCAAACAGATTTAAAAAAAAAAATTTGAGCCCAGGAGAGCGGAAGTTTATTGGCGGGGAAGTGGTGGGTACGTGGTGGGTACGAAACGTACCCACCATGTACCCCCCAATGGGTATGAGCACATAGGCCGAGATTTTTACAAGTGACCACTTAAATTAAAGTTAAAATCAATTCAAATCCGCAAACAGATTTAAAAAAAAAATTTGAGCCCAGGAGAGCGGAAGTTTATTGGCGGGGAAGTGGTGGGTACGTGGTGGGTACGAAACGTACCCACCACGTACCCCCCAATGGGTATGAGCACATAGGCCGCGATTTTTACAAGTGACCACTTAAATTAAAGTTAAAATTAAATTCAAATCCGCAAACAGATTTAAAAAAAAAATTTGAGCCCAGGAGAGCGGAAGTTCATTGGCGGGGAAGTGGTGGGTACGTGGTGGGTACGAAACGTACCCACCATGTACCCCCCATTGGGTATGAGCACATAGGCCGACATTTTTACAAGTGACCACTTAAATTAAAGTTAAAATCAATTCAAATCCGCAAACAGATTTAAAAAAAAAAATTTGAGCCCAGGAGAGCGGAAGTTTATTGGCGGGGAAGTGGTGGGTACGTGGTGGGTACGAAACGTACCCACCACGTACCCCCCAATGGGTATGAGCACATAGGCCGAGATTTTTACAAGTGACCACTTAAGTTAAAGTTAAAATCAATTCAAATCCACAAACAGATCTAAAAAAAAAAAGTTTGAGCCCAAGAGAGCGGAATATTAATGGCGGGGAAGTGGGTACGAAACGTACCCACCACGTACCCCCCAATGGGTATGAGCACATAGGCCGAGATTTTTACAAGTGACCACTTAAATTAAAGTTAAAATTAAATTCAAATCCGCAAACAGATTTAAAAAAAAAAATTTGAGCCCAGGAGAGCGGAAGTTCATTGGCGGGGAAGTGGTGGGTACGTGGTGGGTACGAAACGTACCCACCATGTACCCCCCATTGGGTATGAGCACATAGGCCGCCATTTTTACAAGTGACCACTTAAATTAAAGTTAAAATCAATTCAAATCCGCAAACAGATTTAAAAAAAAAAATTTGAGCCCAGGAGAGCGGAAGTTTATTGGCGGGGAAGTGGTGGGTACGTGGTGGGTACGAAACGTACCCACCACGTACCCCCCAATGGGTATGAGCACATAGGCCGAGATTTTTACAAGTGACCACTTAAGTTAAAGTTAAAATCAATTCAAATCCACAAACAGATCTAAAAAAAAAAAGTTTGAGCCCAAGAGAGCGGAATATTATTGGCGGGGAAGTGGTGGGTACGTGGTGGGTACGAAACGTACCCACCACGTACCCCCCAATGGGTATGAGCACATAGGCCGAGATTTTTACAAGTGACCACTTAAATTAAAGTTAAAATTAAATTCAAATCCGCAAACAGATTTAAAAAAAAAATTTGAGCCCAGGAGAGCGGAAGTTCATTGGCGGGGAAGTGGTGGGTACGTGGTGGGTACGAAACGTACCCACCATGTACCCCCCATTGGGTATGAGCACATAGGCCGACATTTTTACAAGTGACCACTTAAATTAAAGTTAAAATCAATTCAAATCCGCAAACAGATTTAAAAAAAAAAATTTGAGCACAGGAGAGCGGAAGTTTATTGGCGGGGAAGTGGTGGGTACGTGGTGGGTACGAAACGTACCCACCACGTACCCCCCAATGGGTATGAGCACATAGGCCGAGATTTTTACAAGTGACCACTTAAGTTAAAGTTAAAATCAATTCAAATCCACAAACAGATCTAAAAAAAAAAAGTTTGAGCCCAAGAGAGCGGAATATTAATGGCGGGGAAGTGGGTACGAAACGTACCCACCACGTACCCCCCAATGGGTATGAGCACATAGGCCGAGATTTTTACAAGTGACCACTTAAATTAAAGTTAAAATTAAATTCAAATCCGCAAACAGATTTAAAAAAAAAAATTTGAGCCCAGGAGAGCGGAAGTTCATTGGCGGGGAAGTGGTGGGTACGTGGTGGGTACGAAACGTACCCACCATGTACCCCCCATTGGGTATGAGCACATAGGCCGACATTTTTACAAGTGACCACTTAAATTAAAGTTAAAATCAATTCAAATCCGCAAACAGATTTAAAAAAAAAAATTTGAGCCCAGGAGAGCGGAAGTTTATTGGCGGGGAAGTGGTGGGTACGTGGTGGGTACGAAACGTACCCACCACGTACCCCCCAATGGGTATGAGCACATAGGCCGAGATTTTTACAAGTGACCACTTAAATTAAAGTTAAAATCAATTCAAATCCGCAAACAGATTTAAAAAAAAAATTTGAGCCCAGGAGAGCGGAAGTTTATTGGCGGGGAAGTGGTGGGTACGTAGTGGGTACGAAACGTACCCACCACGTACCCCCCAATGGATATGAGCACATAGGCCGAGATTTTTACAAGTGACCACTTAAATTAAAGTTAAAATCAATTCAAATCCGCAAACAGATTTAAAAAAAAAAATGTGAGCCCAGGAGAGCGGAAGTTTATTGGCGGGGAAGTGGTGGGTACGTGGTGGGTACGAAACGTACCCACCACGTACCCCCCAATGGGTATGAGCACATAGGCCGAGATTTTTACAAGTGACCACTTAAATTAAAGTTAAAATTAAACTCAAATCCGCAAACAGATTTAAAAAAAAAAATTTGAGCCCAGGAGAGCGGAAGTTCATTGGCGGGGAAGTGGTGGGTACGTGGTGGGTACGAAACGTACCCACCATGTACCCCCCATTGGGTATGAGCACATAGGCCGACATTTTTACAAGTGACCACTTAAATTAAAGTTAAAATCAATTCAAATCCGCAAACAGATTTAAAAAAAAAAATTTGAGCCCAGGAGAGCGGAAGTTTATTGGCGGGGAAGTGGTGGGTACGTAGTGGGTACGAAACGTACCCACCACGTACCCCCCAATGGGTATGAGCACAAAGGCCGAGATTTTTACAAGTGACCACTTAAATTAAAGTTAAAATCAATTCAAATCCGCAAACAGATTTAAAAAAAAAAATTTGAGCCCAGGAGAGCGGAAGTTTATTGGCGGGGAAGTGGTGGGTACGTGGTGGGTACGAAACGTACCCAGCACGTACCCCCCAATGGATATGAGCACATAGGCCGACATTTTTACAAGTGACCACTTAAATTAAAGTTAAAATCAATTCAAATCCGCAAACAGATTTAAAAAAAAAAATTTGAGCCCAGGAGAGCGGAAGTTTATTGGCGGGGAAGTGGTGGGTACGTGGTGGGTACGAAACGTACCCACCACGTACCCCCCAATGGGTATGAGCACATAGGCCGAGATTTTTACAAGTGACCACTTAAATTAAAGTTAAAATCAATTCAAATCCGCAAACAGATTTAAAAAAAAAAATTTGAGCCCAGGAGAGCGGAAGTTTATTGGCGGGGAAGTGGTGGGTACGTAGTGGGTACGAAACGTACCCACCACGTACCCCCCAATGGATATGAGCACATAGGCCGAGATTTTTACAAGTGACCACTTAAATTAAAGTTAAAATCAATTCAAATCCGCAAACAGATTTAAAAAAAAAAATGTGAGCCCAGGAGAGCGGAAGTTTATTGGCGGGGAAGTGGTGGGTACGTGGTGGGTACGAAACGTACCCACCACGTACCCCCCAATGGGTATGAGCACATAGGCCGAGATTTTTACAAGTGACCACTTAAATTAAAGTTAAAATTAAATTCAAATCCGCAAACAGATTTAAAAAAAAAAATTTGAGCCCAGGAGAGCGGAAGTTCATTGGCGGGGAAGTGGTGGGTACGTGGTGGGTACGAAACGTACCCACCATGTACCCCCCATTGGGTATGAGCACATAGGCCGACATTTTTACAAGTGACCACTTAAATTAAAGTTAAAATCAATTCAAATCCGCAAACAGATTTAAAAAAAAAAATTTGAGCCCAGGAGAGCGGAAGTTTATTGGCGGGGAAGTGGTGGGTACGTAGTGGGTACGAAACGTACCCACCACGTACCCCCCAATGGGTATGAGCACATAGGCCGAGATTTTTACAAGTGACCACTTAAATTAAAGTTAAAATCAATTCAAATCCGCAAACAGATTTAAAAAAAAAAATTTGAGCCCAGGAGAGCGGAAGTTTATTGGCGGGGAAGTGGTGGGTACGTGGTGGGTACGAAACGTACCCAGCACGTACCCCCCAATGGATATGAGCACATAGGCCGACATTTTTACAAGTGACCACTTAAATTAAAGTTAAAATCAATTCAAATCCGCAAACAGATTTAAAAAAAAAAATGTGAGCCCAGGAGAGCGGAAGTTTATTGGCGGGGAAGTGGTGGGTACGTGGTGGGTACGAAACGTACCCACCACGTACCCCCCAATGGGTATGAGCACATAGGCCGAGATTTTGACAAGTGACCACTTAAATTAAAGTTAAAATTAAATTCAAATCCGCAAACAGATTTAAAAAAAAAAATTTGAGCCCAGGAGAGCGGAAGTTCATTGGCGGGGAAGTGGTGGGTACGTGGTGGGTACGAAACGTACCCACCATGTACCCCCATTGGGTATGAGCACATAGGCCGACATTTTTACAAGTGACCACTTAAATTAAAGTTAAAATCAATTCAAATCCGCAAACAGATTTAAAAAAAAAATTTGAGCCCAGGAGAGCGGAAGTTTATTGGCGGGGAAGTGGTGGGTACGAAACGTACCAACCACGTACCCCCCAATGGGTATGAGCACATAGGCCGAGATTTTTACAAGTGACCACTTAAATTAAATTTAAAATCAATTCAAATCCGCAAACAGATTTAAAAAAAAAATTTGAGCCCAGGAGAGCGGAAGTTTATTGGCGGGGAAGTGGTGGGTACGTGGTGGGTACGAAACGTACCCAGCACGTACCCCCCAATGGATATGAGCACATAGGCCGAGATTTTTACACGTGACCACTTAAATTAAAGTTAAAATCAATTCAAATCCGCAAACAGATTTAAAAAAAAAAATTTGAGCCCAGGAGAGCGGAAGTTTATTGGCGGGGAAGTGGTGGGTACGTGGTGGGTACGAAACGTACCCACCATGTACCCCCATTGGGTATGAGCACATAGGCCGACATTTTTACAAGTGACCACTTAAATTAAATTTAAAATCAATTCAAATCCGCAAACAGATTTAAAAAAAAAATTTGAGCCCAGGAGAGCGGAAGTTTATTGGCGGGGAAGTGGTGGGTACGTGGTGGGTACGAAACGTACCCAGCACGTACCCCCCAATGGATATGAGCACATAGGCCGACATTTTTACAAGTGACCACTTAAATTAAAGTTAAAATCAATTCAAATCCGCAAACAGATTTAAAAAAAAAAATGTGAGCCCAGGAGAGCGGAAGTTTATTGGCGGGGAAGTGGTGGGTACGTGGTGGGTACGAAACGTACCCACCACGTACCCCCCAATGGGTATGAGCACATAGGCCGAGATTTTGACAAGTGACCACTTAAATTAAAGTTAAAATTAAATTCAAATCCGCAAACAGATTTAAAAAAAAAAATTTGAGCCCAGGAGAGCGGAAGTTCATTGGCGGGGAAGTGGTGGGTACGTGGTGGGTACGAAACGTACCCACCATGTACCCCCCATTGGGTATGAGCACATAGGCCGACATTTTTACAAGTGACCACTTAAATTAAAGTTAAAATCAATTCAAATCCGCAAACAGATTTAAAAAAAAAAATTTGAGCCCAGGAGAGCGGAAGTTTATTGGCGGGGAAGTGGTGGGTACGAAACGTACCAACCACGTACCCCCCAATGGGTATGAGCACATAGGCCGAGATTTTTACAAGTGACCACTTAAATTAAAGTTAAAATCAATTCAAATCCGCAAACAGATTTAAAAAAAAAAATGTGAGCCCAGGAGAGCGGAAGTTTATTGGCGGGGAAGTGGTGGGTACGTGGTGGGTACGAAACGTACCCACCACGTACCCCCCAATGGGTGTTAGCACATAGGCCGAGATTTTTACAAGTGACCACTTAAATTAAAGTTAAAATTAAATTCAAATCCGCAAACAGATCTAAAAAAAACAATTTGAGCCCAGGAGAGCGGAAGTTCATTGGCGGGGAAGTGGTGGGTACGTGGTAGGTACGAAACGTACCCACCACGTACCCCCCAATGGGTATGAGCACATAGGCCGAGATTTTTACAAGTGACCACTTAAATTAAATTTAAAATCAATTCAAATCCGCAAACAGATTTAAAAAAAAAAATTTGAGCCCAGGAGAGCGGAAGTTTATTGGCGGGGAAGTGGTGGGTACGTGGTGGGTACGAAACGTACCCAGCACGTACCCCCCAATGGATATGAGCACATAGGCCGAGATTTTTACAAGTGACCACTTAAATTAAAGTTAAAATCAATTCAAATCCGCAAACAGATTTAAAAAAAAAAATTTGAGCCCAGGAGAGCGGAAGTTTATTGGCGGGGAAGTGGTGGGTACGTGGTGGGTACGAAACGTACCCAGCACGTACCCCCCAATGGATATGAGCACATAGGCCGACATTTTTACAAGTGACCACTTAAATTAAAGTTAAAATCAATTCAAATCCGCAAACAGATTTAAAAAAAAAAATGTGAGCCCAGGAGAGCGGAAGTTTATTGGCGGGGAAGTGGTGGGTACGTGGTGGGTACGAAACGTACCCACCACGTACCCCCCAATGGGTATGAGCACATAGGCCGAGATTTTGACAAGTGACCACTTAAATTAAAGTTAAAATTAAATTCAAATCCGCAAACAGATTTAAAAAAAAAAATTTGAGCCCAGGAGAGCGGAAGTTCATTGGCGGGGAAGTGGTGGGTACGTGGTGGGTACGAAACGTACCCACCATGTACCCCCCATTGGGTATGAGCACATAGGCCGACATTTTTACAAGTGACCACTTAAATTAAAGTTAAAATCAATTCAAATCCGCAAACAGATTTAAAAAAAAAAATTTGAGCCCAGGAGAGCGGAAGTTTATTGGCGGGGAAGTGGTGGGTACGAAACGTACCAACCACGTACCCCCCAATGGGTATGAGCACATAGGCCGAGATTTTTACAAGTGACCACTTAAATTAAAGTTAAAATCAATTCAAATCCGCAAACAGATTTAAAAAAAAAAATGTGAGCCCAGGAGAGCGGAAGTTTATTGGCGGGGAAGTGGTGGGTACGTGGTGGGTACGAAACGTACCCACCACGTACCCCCCAATGGGTGTTAGCACATAGGCCGAGATTTTTACAAGTGACCACTTAAATTAAAGTTAAAATCAATTCAAATCCGCAAACAGATTTAAAAAAAAAAATGTGAGCCCAGGAGAGCGGAAGTTTATTGGCGGGGAAGTGGTGGGTACGTGGTGGGTACGAAACGTACCCACCACGTACCCCCCAATGGGTGTTAGCACATAGGCCGAGATTTTTACAAGTGACCACTTAAATTAAAGTTAAAATCAATTCAAATCCGCAAACAGATTTAAAAAAAAAAATTTGAGCCCAGGAGAGCGGAAGTTTATTGGCGGGGAAGTGGTGGGTACGTGGTGGGTACGAAACGTACCCACCACGTACCCCCCAATGGGTATGAGCACATAGGCCGAGATTTTTACAAGTGACCACTTAAAATAAAGTTAAAATTAAATTCAAATCCGCAAACAGATTTACAAAAAAAAATTTGAGCCCAGGAGAGCGGAAGTTTATTGGCGGGGAAGTGGTGGGTACGTGGTGGGTACGAAACGTACCCACCACGTACCCCCCAATGGGTATGAGCACATAGGCCGAGATTTTTACAAGTGACCACTTAAATTAAAGTTAAAATCAATTCAAATCCGCAAACAGATTTAAAAAAAAAATTTGAGCCCAGGAGAGCGGAAGTTTATTGGCGGGGAAGTGGTGGGTACGTGGTGGGTACGAAACGTACCCACCACGTACCCCCCAATGGGTATGAGCACATAGGCCGAGATTTTTACAAGTGACCACTTAAATTAAAGTTAAAATCAATTCAAATCCGCAAACAGATTTAAAAAAAAAATTTGAGCCCAGGAGAGCGGAAGTTTATTGGCGGGGAAGTGGTGGGTACGTGGTGGGTACGAAACGTACCCACCACGTACCCCCCAATGGGTATGAGCACATAGGCCGACATTTTTACAAGTGACCACTTAAATTAAAGTTAAAATCAATTCAAATCCGCAAACAGATTTAAAAAAAAAATTTGAGCCCAGGAGAGCGGAAGTTTATTGGCGGGGAAGTGGTGGGTACGTGGTGGGTACGAAACGTACCCACCACGTACCCCCCAATGGGTATGAGCACATAGGCCGAGATTTTTACAAGTGACCACTTAAATTAAAGTTAAAATCAATTCAAATCCGCAAACAGATTTAAAAAAAAAATTTGAGCGCAGGAGAGCGGAAGTTTATTGGCGGGGAAGTGGTGGGTACGTGGTGGGTACGAAACGTACCCACCATGTACCTCCCATTGGGTATGAGCACATAGGCCGACATTTTTACAAGTGACCACTTAAATTAAAGTTAAAATCAATTCAAATCCGCAAACAGATTTAAAAAAAAAAATTTGAGCCCAGGAGAGCGGAAGTTTATTGACGGGGAAGTGGTGGGTACGTGGTGAGTACGAAACGTACCCACCACGTACCCCCCAATGGGTATGAGCACATAGGTCGAGATTTTTACAAGTGACCACTTAAATTAAAGTTAAAATCAATTCAAATCCGCAAACAGATCTAAAAAAAAAAATGTGAGCCCAGGAGAGCGGAAGTTTATTGGCGGGGAAGTGGTGGGTACGTGGTGGGTACGAAACGTACCCACCACGTACCCCCCAATGGGTATGAGCACATAGGCCGAGATTTTTACAAGTGACCACTTAAATTAAAGTTAAAATCAATTCAAATCCGCAAACAGATTTAAAAAAAAAAATGTGAGCCCAGGAGAGCGGAAGTTTATTGGCGGGGAAGTGGTGGGTACGTGGTGGGTACGAAACGTACCCACCACGTACCCCCCAATGGGTATGAGCACATAGGTCGAGATTTTTACAAGTGACCACTTAAATTAAAGTTAAAATCAATTCAAATCCGCAAACAGATCTAAAAAAAAAAATGTGAGCCCAGGAGAGCGGAAGTTTATTGGCGGGGAAGTGGTGGGTACGTGGTGGGTACGAAACGTACCCACCACGTACCCCCCAATGGGTATGAGCACATAGGCCGAGATTTTTACAAGTGACCACTTAAATTAAAGTTAAAATCAATTCAAATCCGCAAACAGATTTAAAAAAAAAAATTTTAGCCCAGGAGAGCGGAAGTTTATTGGCGGGGAAGTGGTGGGTACGTGGTGGGTACGAAACGTACCCACCACGTACCCCCCAATGGGTATGAGCACATAGGCCGAGATTTTTACAAGTGACCACTTAAATTAAAGTTAAAATCAATTCAAATCCGCAAACAGATTTAAAAAAAAAATTTGAGCCCAGGAGAGCGGAAGTTTATTGGCGGGGAAGTGGTGGGTACGTGGTGGGTACGAAACGTACCCACCACGTACCCCCCAATGGGTATGAGCACATAGGCCGAGATTTTTACAAGTGACCACTTAAATTAAAGTTAAAATCAATTCAAATCCGCAAACAGATTTAAAAAAAAAAATGTGAGCCCAGGAGAGCGGAAGTTTATTGGCGGGGAAGTGGTGGGTACGTGGTGGGTACGAAACGTACCCACCACGTACCCCCCAATGGGTGTTAGCACATAGGCCGAGATTTTTACAAGTGACCACTTAAATTAAAGTTAAAATCAATTCAAATCCGCAAACAGATTTAAAAAAAAAAATTTGAGCCCAGAAGAGCGGAAGTTTATTGGCGGGGAAGTGGTGGGTACGTGGTGGGTACGAAACGTACCCACCACGTACCCCCCATTGGGTATGAGCACATAGGCCGAGATTTTTACAAGTGACCACTTAAATTAAAGTTAAAATCAATTCAAATCCGCAAACAGATCTAAAAAAAAAAATGTGAGCCCAGGAGAGCGGAAGTTTATTGGCGGGGAAGTGGTGGGTACGAAACGTACCCACCACGTACCCCCCAATGGGTATGAGCACATAGGCCGAGATTTTTACAAGTGACCACTTAAATTAAAGTTAAAATCAATTCAAATCCGCAAACAGATTTAAAAAAAAAAATTTGAGCCCAGGAGAGCGGAAGTTTATTGACGGGGAAGTGGTGGGTACGAAACGTACCCACCACGTACCCCCCAATGGGTATGAGCACATAGGTCGAGATTTTTACAAGTGACCACTTAAATTAAAGTTAAAATCAATTCAAATCCGCAAACAGATCTAAAAAAAAAAATGTGAGCCCAGGAGAGCGGAAGTTTATTGGCGGGGAAGTGGTGGGTACGTGGTGGGTACGAAACGTACCCACCACGTACCCCCCAATGGGTATGAGCACATAGGCCGAGATTTTTACAAGTGACCACTTAAATTAAAGTTAAAATCAATTCAAATCCGCAAACAGATTTAAAAAAAAAATTTTAGCCCAGGAGAGCGGAAGTTTATTGACGGGGAAGTGGTGGGTACGTGGTGGGTACGAAACGTACCCACCACGTACCCCCCAATGGGTGTTAGCACATAGGCCGAGATTTTTACAAGTGACCACTTAAATTAAAGTTAAAATCAATTCAAATCCGCAAACAGATCTAAAAAAAAAAATTTGAGCCCAGGAGAGCGGAAGTTTATTGGCGGGGAAGTGGTGGGTACGTGGTGGGTACGAAACGTACCCACCACGTACCCCCCAATGGGTATGAGCACATAGGCCGAGATTTTTACAAGTGACCACTTAAATTAAAGTTAAAATCAATTCAAATCCGCAAACAGATTTAAAAAAAAAAATGTGAGCCCAGGAGAGCGGAAGTTTATTGGCGGGGAAGTGGTGGGTACGTGGTGGGTACGAAACGTACCCACCACGTACCCCCCAATGGGTATGAGCACATAGGCCGAGATTTTTACAAGTGACCACTTAAATTAAAGTTAAAATCAATTCAAATCCGCAAACAGATTTAAAAAAAAAAATGTGAGCCCAGGAGAGCGGAAGTTTATTGGCGGGGAAGTGGTGGGTACGTGGTGGGTACGAAACGTACCCACCACGTACCCCCCAATGGGTATGAGCACATAGGCCGAGATTTTTACAAGTGACCACTTAAATTAAAGTTAAAATCAATTCAAATCCGCAAACAGATCTAAAAAAAAAAATGTGAGCCCAGGAGAGCGGAAGTTTATTGGCGGGGAAGTGGTGGGTACGTGGTGGGTACGAAACGTACCCACCACGTACCCCCCAATGGGTATGAGCACATAGGCCGAGATTTTTACAAGTGACCACTTAAATTAAAGTTAAAATCAATTCAAATCCGCAAACAGATTTAAAAAAAAAAATTTTAGCCCAGGAGAGCGGAAGTTTATTGGCGGGGAAGTGGTGGGTACGTGGTGGGTACGAAACGTACCCACCACGTACCTCCCAATGGGTATGAGCACATAGGCCGAGATTTTTACAAGTGACCACTTAAATTAAAGTTAAAATCAATTCAAATCCGCAAACAGATTTAAAAAAAAAATTTGAGCCCAGGAGAGCGGAAGTTTATTGGCGGGGAGGTGGTGGGTACGTGGTGGGTACGAAACGTACCCACCACGTACCCCCCAATGGGTGTTAGCACATAGGCCGAGATTTTTACAAGTGACCACTTAAATTAAAGTTAAAATCAATTCAAATCCGCAAACAGATTTAAAAAAAAAAATTTGAGCCCAGGAGAGCGGAAGTTCATTGGCGGGGAAGTGGTGGGTACGTGGTGGGTACGAAACGTACCCACCACGTACCCCCCATTGGGTATGAGCACATAGGCCGAGATTTTTACAAGTGACCACTTAAATTAAAGTTAAAATCAATTCAAATCCGCAAACAGATCTAAAAAAAAAAATGTGAGCCCAGGAGAGCGGAAGTTTATTGGCGGGGAAGTGGTGGGTACGTGGTGGGTACGAAACGTACCCACCACGTACCCCCCAATGGGTATGAGCACATAGGCCGAGATTTTTACAAGTGACCACTTAAATTAAAGTTAAAATCAATTCAAATCCGCAAACAGATTTAAAAAAAAAAATTTTAGCCCAGGAGAGCGGAAGTTCATTGGCGGGGAAGTGGTGGGTACGTGGTGGGTACGAAACGTACCCACCACGTACCTCCCAATGGGTATGAGCACATAGGCCGAGATTTTTACAAGTGACCACTTAAATTAAAGTTAAAATCAATTCAAATCCGCAAACAGATTTAAAAAAAAAATTTGAGCCCAGGAGAGCGGAAGTTTATTGGCGGGGAAGTGGTGGGTACGTGGTGGGTACGAAACGTACCCACCACGTACCCCCCATTGGGTATGAGCACATAGGCCGAGATTTTTACAAGTGACCGCTTAAATTAAAGTTAAAATCAATTCAAATCCGCAAACAGATCTAAAAAAAAAAATGTGAGCCCAGGAGAGCGGAAGTTTATTGGCGGGGAAGTGGTGGGTAACGAAACGTACCCACCACGTACCCCCCAATGGGTATGAGCACATAGGCCGAGATTTTTACAAGTGACCACTTAAATTAAAGTTAAAATCAATTCAAATCCGCAAACAGATTTAAAAAAAAAAATGTGAGCCCAGGAGAGCGGAAGTTTATTGGCGGGGAAGTGGTGGGTACGTGGTGGGTACGAAACGTACCCACTACGTACCCCCCATTGGGTATGAGCACATAGGCCGAGATTTTTACAAGTGACCACTTAAATTAATGTTAAAATCAATTCAAATCCGCAAACAGATTTAAAAAAAAAAATTTGAGCCCAGGAGAGCGGAAGTTTATTGGCGGGGAAGTGGTGGGTACGTGGTGGGTACGAAACATACCCACCACGTACCCCCCATTGGGTATGAGCACATAGGCCGAGATTTTTACAAGTGACCACTTAAATTAAAGTTAAAATCAATTCAAATCCGCAAACAGATCTAAAAAAAAAAATGTGAGCCCAGGAGAGCGGAAGTTTATTGGCGGGGAAGTGGTGGGTACGTGGTGGGTACGAAACGTACCCACCACGTACCCCCCATTGGGTATGAGCACATAGGCCGAGATTTTTACAAGTGACCGCTTAAATTAAAGTTAAAATCAATTCAAATCCGCAAACAGATCTAAAAAAAAAATGTGAGCCCAGGAGAGCGGAAGTTTATTGGCGGGGAAGTGGTGGGTAACGAAACGTACCCACCACGTACCCCCCAATGGGTATGAGCACATAGGCCGAGATTTTTACAAGTGACCACTTAATTAGATTTAAAAAAAAAAATGTGAGCCCAGGAGAGCGGAAGTTTATTGGCGGGGAAGTGGTGGGTACGTGGTGGGTACGAAACGTACCCACTACGTACCCCCCATTGGGTATGAGCACATAGGCCGAGATTTTTACAAGTGACCACTTAAATTAAAGTTAAAATCAATTCAAATCCGCAAACAGATTTAAAAAAAAAAATTTGAGCCCAGGAGAGCGGAAGTTTATTGGCGGGGAAGTGGTGGGTACGTGGTGGGTACGAAACGTACCCACCACGTACCCCCCATTGGGTATGAGCACATAGGCCGAGATTTTTACAAGTGACCACTTAAATTAAAGTTAAAATCAATTCAAATCCGCAAACAGATCTAAAAAAAAAAATGTGAGCCCAGGAGAGCGGAAGTTTATTGGCGGGGAAGTGGTGGGTACGTGGTGGGTACGAAACGTACCCACCACGTACCCCCCAATGGGTATGAGCACATAGGCCGAGATTTTTACAAGTGACCACTTAAATTAAAGTTAAAATCAATTCAAATCCGCAAACAGATTTAAAAAAAAAAATTTTAGCCCAGGAGAGCGGAAGTTTATTGGCGGGGAAGTGGTGGGTACGTGGTGGGTACGAAACGTACCCACCACGTACCCCCCAATGGGTATGAGCACATAGGCCGAGATTTTTACAAGTGACCACTTAAATTAAAGTTAAAATCAATTCAAATCCGCAAACAGATTTAAAAAAAAAATTTGAGCCCAGGAGAGCGGAAGTTTATTGGCGGGGAAGTGGTGGGTACGTGGTGGGTACGAAACGTACCCACCACGTACCCCCCAATGGGTATGAGCACATAGGCCGAGATTTTTACAAGTGACCACTTAAATTAAAGTTAAAATCAATTCAAATCCGCAAACAGATTTAAAAAAAAAAATGTGAGCCCAGGAGAGCGGAAGTTTATTGGCGGGGAAGTGGTGGGTACGTGGTGGGTACGAAACGTACCCACCACGTACCCCCCAATGGGTGTTAGCACATAGGCCGAGATTTTTACAAGTGACCACTTAAATTAAAGTTAAAATCAATTCAAATCCGCAAACAGATTTAAAAAAAAAAATTTGAGCCCAGGAGAGCGGAAGTTTATTGGCGGGGAAGTGGTGGGTACGTGGTGGGTACGAAACGTACCCACCACGTACCCCCCAATGGGTATGAGCACATAGGCCGAGATTTTTACAAGTGACCACTTAAATTAAAGTTAAAATCAATTCAAATCCGCAAACAGATTTAAAAAAAAAATTTTAGCCCAGGAGAGCGGAAGTTTATTGACGGGGAAGTGGTGGGTACGTGGTGGGTACGAAACGTACCCACCACGTACCCCCCAATGGGTGTTAGCACATAGGCCGAGATTTTTACAAGTGACCACTTAAATTAAAGTTAAAATCAATTCAAATCCGCAAACAGATTTAAAAAAAAAATTTGAGCCCAGGAGAGCGGAAGTTTATTGGCGGGGAAGTGGTGGGTACGTGGTGGGTACGAAACGTACCCACCACGTACCCCCCAATGGGTATGAGTACATAGGCCGAGATTTTTACAAGTGACCACTTAAATTAAAGTTAAAATCAATTCAAATCCGCAAACAGATTTAAAAAAAAAAATTTTAGCCCAGGAGAGCGGAAGTTTATTGGCGGGGAAGTGGTGGGTACGTGGTGGGTACGAAACGTACCCACCACGTACCCCCAATGGGTATGAGCACATAGGCCGAGATTTTTACAAGTGACCACTTAAATTAAAGTTAAAATCAATTCAAATCCGCAAACAGATTTAAAAAAAAAAATTTGAGCCCAGGAGAGCGGAAGTTTATTGGCGGGGAAGTGGTGGGTACGTGGTGGGTACAAAACGTACCCACCACGTACCCCCCATTGGGTATGAGCACATAGGCCGAGATTTTTACAAGTGACCACTTAAATTAAAGTTAAAATCAATTCAAATCCGCAAACAGATTTAAAAAAAAAATTTGAGCCCAGGAGAGCGGAAGTTTATTGGCGGGGAAGTGGTGGGTACGTGGTGGGTACGAAACGTACCCACCACGTACCCCCCAATGGGTATGAGCACATAGGCCGAGATTTTTACAAGTGACCACTTAAATTAAAGTTAAAATCAATTCAAATCCGCAAACAGATTTAAAAAAAAAAATGTGAGCCCAGGAGAGCGGAAGTTTATTGGCGGGGAAGTGGTGGGTACGTGGTGGGTACGAAACGTACCCACCACGTACCCCCCAATGGGTGTTAGCACATAGGCCGAGATTTTTACAAGTGACCACTTAAATTAAAGTTAAAATCAATTCAAATCCGCAAACAGATTTAAAAAAAAAAATTTGAGCCCAGGAGAGCGGAAGTTTATTGGCGGGGAAGTGGTGGGTACGTGGTGGGTACGAAACGTACCCACCACGTACCCCCCATTGGGTATGAGCACATAGGCCGAGATTTTTACAAGTGACCACTTAAATTAAAGTTAAAATCAATTCAAATCCGCAAACAGATCTAAAAAAAAAAATGTGAGCCCAGGAGAGCGGAAGTTTATTGGCGGGGAAGTGGTGGGTAACGAAACGTACCCACCACGTACCCCCCAATGGGTATGAGCACATAGGCCGAGATTTTTACAAGTGACCACTTAAATTAAAGTTAAAATCAATTCAAATCCGCAAACAGATTTAAAAAAAAAAATGTGAGCCCAGGAGAGCGGAAGTTTATTGGCGGGGAAGTGGTGGGTACGTGGTGGGTACGAAACGTACCCACCACGTACCCCCCAATGGGTGTTAGCACATAGGCCGAGATTTTTACAAGTGACCACTTAAATTAAAGTTAAAATCAATTCAAATCCGCAAACAGATTTAAAAAAAAAAATTTGAGCCCAGGAGAGCGGAAGTTTATTGGCGGGGAAGTGGTGGGTACGTGGTGGGTACGAAACGTACCCACCACGTACCCCCCATTGGGTATGAGCACATAGGCCGAGATTTTTACAAGTGACCACTTAAATTAAAGTTAAAATCAATTCAAATCCGCAAACAGATCTAAAAAAAAAAATGTGAGCCCAGGAGAGCGGAAGTTTATTGGCGGGGAAGTGGTGGGTACGTGGTGGGTACGAAACGTACCCACCACGTACCCCCCAATGGGTGTTAGCACATAGGCCGAGATTTTTACAAGTGACCACTTAAATTAAAGTTAAAATCAATTCAAATCCGCAAACAGATTTAAAAAAAAAATTTGAGCCCAGGAGAGCGGAAGTTTATTGGCGGGGAAGTGGTGGGTACGTGGTGGGTACGAAACGTACCCACCACGTACCCCCCAATGGGTATGAGTACATAGGCCGAGATTTTTACAAGTGACCACTTAAATTAAAGTTAAAATCAATTCAAATCCGCAAACAGATTTAAAAAAAAAAATTTTAGCCCAGGAGAGCGGAAGTTTATTGGCGGGGAAGTGGTGGGTACGTGGTGGGTACGAAACGTACCCACCACGTACCCCCAATGGGTATGAGCACATAGGCCGAGATTTTTACAAGTGACCACTTAAATTAAAGTTAAAATCAATTCAAATCCGCAAACAGATTTAAAAAAAAAAATTTGAGCCCAGGAGAGCGGAAGTTTATTGGCGGGGAAGTGGTGGGTACGTGGTGGGTACAAAACGTACCCACCACGTACCCCCCATTGGGTATGAGCACATAGGCCGAGATTTTTACAAGTGACCACTTAAATTAAAGTTAAAATCAATTCAAATCCGCAAACAGATCTAAAAAAAAAAATGTGAGCCCAGGAGAGCGGAAGTTTATTGGCGGGGAAGTGGTGGGTACGTGGTGGGTACGAAACGTACCCACCACGTACCCCCCAATGGGTATGAGCACATAGGCCGAGATTTTTACAAGTGACCACTTAAATTAAAGTTAAAATCAATTCAAATCCGCAAACAGATTTAAAAAAAAAAATTTGAGCCCAGGAGAGCGGAAGTTTATTGGCGGGGAAGTGGTGGGTACGTGGTGGGTACGAAACGTACCCACCACGTACCCCCCATTGGGTATGAGCACATAGGCCGAGATTTTTACAAGTGACCACTTAAATTAAAGTTAAAATCAATTCAAATCCGCAAACAGATCTAAAAAAAAAAATTTGAGCCCAGGAGAGCGGAAGTTTATTGGCGGGGAAGTGGTGGGTACGTGGTGGGTACGAAACGTACCCACTACGTACCCCCCAATGGGTATGAGCACATAGGCCGAGATTTTTACAAGTGACCACTTAAATTAAAGTTAAAATCAATTCAAATCCGCAAACAGATTTAAAAAAAAAATTTGAGCCCAGGAGAGCGGAAGTTTATTGGCGGGGAAGTGGTGGGTACGTGGTGGGTACGAAACGTACCCACCACGTACCCCCCAATGGGTATGAGCACATAGGCCGAGATTTTTACAAGTGACCACTTAAATTAAAGTTAAAATCAATTCAAATCCGCAAACAGATTTAAAAAAAAAAATTTGAGCCCAGGAGAGCGGAAGTTTATTGGCGGGGAAGTGGTGGGTACGTGGTGGGTACGAAACGTACCCACCACGTACCCCCCAATGGGTATGAGCACATAGGCCGAGATTTTTACAAGTGACCACTTAAATTAAAGTTAAAATCAATTCAAATCCGCAAACAGATTTAAAAAAAAAAATTTTAGCCCAGGAGAGCGGAAGTTTATTGGCGGGGAAGTGGTGGGTACGTGGTGGGTACGAAACGTACCCACCACGTACCCCCCAATGGGTATGAGCACATAGGCCGAGATTTTTACAAGTGACCACTTAAATTAAAGTTAAAATCAATTCAAATCCGCAAACAGATTTAAAAAAAAAATTTGAGCCCAGGAGAGCGGAAGTTTATTGGCGGGGAAGTGGTGGGTACGTGGTGGGTACGAAACGTACCCACCACGTACCCCCCAATGGGTATGAGCACATAGGTCGAGATTTTTACAAGTGACCACTTAAATTAAAGTTAAAATCAATTCAAATCCGCAAACAGATTTAAAAAAAAAATTTGAGCCCAGGAGAGCGGAAGTTTATTGGCGGGGAAGTGGTGGGTACGTGGTGGGTACGAAACGTACCCACCACGTACCCCCCAATGGGTATGAGCACATAGGTCGAGATTTTTACAAGTGACCACTTAAATTAAAGTTAAAATCAATTCAAATCCGCAAACAGATTTAAAAAAAAAAATGTGAGCCCAGGAGAGCGGAAGTTTATTGGCGGGGAAGTGGTGGGTACGTGGTGGGTACGAAACGTACCCACCACGTACCCCCCAATGGGTATGAGCACATAGGCCGAGATTTTTACAAGTGACCACTTAAATTAAAGTTAAAATCAATTCAAATCCGCAAACAGATTTAAAAAAAAAAATTTTAGCCCAGGAGAGCGGAAGTTTATTGGCGGGGAAGTGGTGGGTACGTGGTGGGTACGAAACGTACCCACCACGTACCCCCCAATGGGTATGAGCACATAGGCCGAGATTTTTACAAGTGACCACTTAAATTAAAGTTAAAATCAATTCAAATCCGCAAACAGATTTAAAAAAAAAATTTGAGCCCAGGAGAGCGGAAGTTTATTGGCGGGGAAGTGGTGGGTACGTGGTGGGTACGAAACGTACCCACCACGTACCCCCCAATGGGTATGAGCACATAGGCCGAGATTTTTACAAGTGACCACTTAAATTAAAGTTAAAATCAATTCAAATCCGCAAACAGATTTAAAAAAAAAAATTTGAGCCCAGGAGAGCGGAAGTTTATTGGCGGGGAAGTGGTGGGTACGTGGTGGGTACGAAACGTACCCACCACGTACCCCCCAATGGGTATGAGCACATAGGTCGAGATTTTTACAAGTGACCACTTAAATTAAAGTTAAAATCAATTCAAATCCGCAAACAGATCTAAAAAAAAAAATGTGAGCCCAGGAGAGCGGAAGTTTATTGGCGGGGAAGTGGTGGGTACGTGGTGGGTACGAAACGTACCCATCACGTACCCCCCAATGGGTATGAGCACATAGGCCGAGATTTTTACAAGTGACCACTTAAATTAAAGTTAAAATCAATTCAAATCCGCAAACAGATTTAAAAAAAAAAATTTTAGCCCAGGAGAGCGGAAGTTTATTGACGGGGAAGTGGTGGGTACGTGGTGGGTACGAAACGTACCCACCACGTACCCCCCAATGGGTGTTAGCACATAGGCCGAGATTTTTACAAGTGACCACTTAAATTAAAGTTAAAATCAATTCAAATCCGCAAACAGATCTAAAAAAAAAAATGTGAGCCCAGGAGAGCGGAAGTTTATTGGCGGGGAAGTGGTGGGTACGTGGTGGGTACGAAACGTACCCACCACGTACCCCCCAATGGGTATGAGCACATAGGCCGAGATTTTTACAAGTGACCACTTAAATTAAAGTTAAAATCAATTCAAATCCGCAAACAGATTTAAAAAAAAAAATGTGAGCCCAGGAGAGCGGAAGTTTATTGGCGGGGAAGTGGTGGGTACGTGGTGGGTACGAAACGTACCCACCACGTACCCCCCAATGGGTATGAGCACATAGGTCGAGATTTTTACAAGTGACCACTTAAATTAAAGTTAAAATCAATTCAAATCCGCAAACAGATCTAAAAAAAAAAATGTGAGCCCAGGAGAGCGGAAGTTTATTGGCGGGGAAGTGGTGGGTACATGGTTGGTACGAAACGTACCCACCACGTACCCCCCAATGGGTATGAGCACATAGGCCGAGATTTTTACAAGTGACCACTTAAATTAAAGTTAAAATCAATTCAAATCCGCAAACAGATTTAAAAAAAAAAATTTTAGCCCAGGAGAGCGGAAGTTTATTGGCGGGGAAGTGGTGGGTACGTGGTGGGTACGAAACGTACCCACCACGTACCCCCCAATGGGTATGAGCACATAGGCCGAGATTTTTACAAGTGACCACTTAAATTAAAGTTAAAATCAATTCAAATCCGCAAACAGATTTAAAAAAAAAATTTGAGCCCAGGAGAGCGGAAGTTTATTGGCGGGGAAGTGGTGGGTACGTGGTGGGTACGAAACGTACCCACCACGTACCCCCCAATGGGTGTTAGCACATAGGCCGAGATTTTTACAAGTGACCACTTAAATTAAAGTTAAAATCAATTCAAATCCGCAAACAGATTTGAAAAAAAAATTTGAGCCCAGGAGAGCGGAAGTTTATTGGCGGGGAAGTGGTGGGTACGTGGTGGGTACGAAATGTACCCACCACGTACCCCCCAATGGGTATGAGCACATAGGCCGAGATTTTTACAAGTGACCACTTAAATTAAAGTTAAAATCAATTCAAATCCGCAAACAGATTTAAAAAAAAAATTTGAGCCCAGGAGAGCGGAAGTTTATTGGCGGGGAAGTGGTGGGTACGTGGTGGGTACGAAACGTACCCACCATGTACCCCCCATTGGGTATGAGCACATAGGCCGACATTTTTACAAGTGACCACTTAAATTAAAGTTAAAATCAATTCAAATCCGCAAACAGATTTAAAAAAAAAAATTTGAGCCCAGGAGAGCGGAAGTTTATTGACGGGGAAGTGGTGGGTACGTGGTGGGTACGAAACGTACCCACCACGTACCCCCCAATGGGTGTTAGCACATAGGCCGAGATTTTTACAAGTGACCACTTAAATTAAAGTTAAAATCAATTCAAATCCGCAAACAGATCTAAAAAAAAAAATGTGAGCCCAGGAGAGCGGAAGTTTATTGGCGGGGAAGTGGTGGGTACGTGGTGGGTACGAAACGTACCCACCACGTACCCCCCAATGGGTATGAGCACATAGGCCGAGATTTTTACAAGTGACCACTTAAATTAAAGTTAAAATCAATTCAAATCCGCAAACAGATTTAAAAAAAAAAATTTGAGCCCAGGAGAGCGGAAGTTTATTGGCGAGGAAGTGGTGGGTACGTGGTGGGTACGAAACGTACCCACCACGTACCCCCAAATAGGTATGAGCACATAGGCCGACATTTTTACAAGTGACCACTTAAATTAAAGTTAAAATTAAATTCAAATCCGCAAACAGATTTAAAAAAAAAATTTGAGCCCAGGAGAGCGGAAGTTTATTGGCGGGGAAGTGGTGGGTACGTGGTGGGTACGAAACGTACCCACCATGTACCCCCCATTGGGTATGAGCACATAGGCCGACATTTTTACAAGTGACCACTTAAATTAAAGTTAAAATCAATTCAAATCCGCAAACAGATTTAAAAAAAAAAATTTGAGCCCAGGAGAGCGGAAGTTTATTGGCGAGGAAGTGGTGGGTACGTGGTGGGTACGAAACGTACCCACCACGTACCCCCCAATAGGTATGAGCACATAGGCCGACATTTTTACAAGTGACCACTTAAATTAAAGTTAAAATTAAATTCAAATCCGCAAACAGATTTAAAAAAAAAATTTGAGCCCAGGAGAGCGGAAGTTCATTGGCGGGGAAGTGGTGGGTACGTGGTGGGTACGAAACGTACCCACCATGTACCCCCCATTTTGTATGAGCACATAGGCCGACATTTTTACAAGTGACCACTTAAATTAAAGTTAAAATCAATTCAAATCCGCAAACAGATTTAAAAAAAAAAATTTGAGCCCAGGAGAGCGGAAGTTCATTGGCGGGGAAGTGGTGGGTACGTGGTAGGTACGAAACGTACCCACCACGTACCCCCCAATGGGTATGAGCACATAGGCCGCGATTTTTACAAGTGACCACTTAAATTAAAGATAAAATTAAATTCAAATCCGCAAACAGATTTAAAAAAAAAAATTTGAGCCCAGGAGAGCGGAAGTTTATTGACGGGGAAGTGGTGGGTACGTGGTGGGTACGAAACGTACCCACCACGTACCCCCCAATGGGTATGAGCACATAGGTCGAGATTTTTACAAGTGACCACTTAAATTAAAGTTAAAATCAATTCAAATCCGCAAACAGATCTAAAAAAAAAATGTGAGCCCAGGAGAGCGGAAGTTTATTGGCGGGGAAGTGGTGGGTACGTGGTGGGTACGAAACGTACCCACAACGTACCCCCAAAGGAGTATGAGCACATAGGCCGAGATTTTTACAAGTGACCACTTAAATTAAAGTTAAAATCAATTCAAATCCGCAAACAGATTTAAAAAAAAAAAGTTGAGCCCAGGAGAGCGGAAGTTTATTGGCGGGGAAGTGGTGGGTACGTGGTGGGTACGAAACGTACCCACCATGTACCCCCCATTGGGTATGAGCACATAGGCCGACATTTTTACAAGTGACCACTTAAATTAAAGTTAAAATTAAATTCAAATCCGCAAACAGATTTAAAAAAAAAATTTGAGCCCAGGAGAGCGGAAGTTCATTGGCGGGGAAGTGGTGGGTACGTGGTGGGTACGAAACGTACCCACCATGTACCCCCCATTTTGTATGAGCACATAGGCCGACATTTTTACAAGTGACCACTTAAATTAAAGTTAAAATCAATTCAAATCCGCAAACAGATTTAAAAAAAAAAATTTGAGCCCAGGAGAGCGGAAGTTCATTGGCGGGGAAGTGGTGGGTACGTGGTAAGTACGAAACGTACCCACCACGTACCCCCCAATGGGTATGAGCACATAGGCCGAGATTTTTACAAGTGACCACTTAAATTAAAGTTAAAATCAATTCAAATCCGCAAACAGATTTAAAAAAAAAATTTGAGCCCAGGAGAGCGGAAGTTTATTGGCGGGGAAGTGGTGGGTACGTGGTGGGTACGAAACGTACCCACCACGTACTCCCCAATGGGTATGAGCACATAGGCCGCGATTTTTACAAGTGACCACTTAAATTAAAGATAAAATTAAATTCAAATCCGCAAACAGATTTAAAAAAAAAAATTTGAGCCCAGGAGAGCGGAAGATCATTATCGGGGAAGTGGTGGGTACGTGGTAGGTACGAAACGTACCCACCACGTACCCCCCAATGGGTATGAGCACATAGGCTGAGATTTTTACAAGTGACCACTTAAATTTAAGTTAAAATTAAATTCAAATCATCAAACAGATTTAAGAAAAATTTATGATTAGAAGCCCGAAACCTGTTTAATGATGAGATGCGGTGTAGGTTACTATGAGACTGACAACCTAAAAAAGAGCGTTCCAAATAGCTTCCTGGTTATTTCTACTAGAAGTTTACCGACCCCAACTCCTGTAAAATTTTCAAGATCATAACTGAGATATAAAAATTAAATTTTTTGAAAAATTGCTGTCCCCCCACTTTCGTTCCCAACCTCCCCCTCAAAAAATTTAGTTTCGGTAGACTCCTCTTGTGATCCCGTATACAGAAACTAAATTTTATCTTCCTGCTGTAGTTGGTTCGGAAGATATTGTAATCCAAAGTTTTTCACCCCCCCAGCCCCACACCCCACTTCCCGCCTTCAAGATTTTAGCCCTTGTCTAATCTTGAAGTATCCCTAAGGACAACAACAAAGTTTCAATCTTCTGACATCAATTGTTCAGGAGATATCGATTTTAGAATGTTTCAATCGCGTCTTTCATGCGTTAAAGACTCATTGTTTTCGCCCCCACTTCTACACCCATTAACCAATATCGACCATTTTTTTGTAATTGAGTCCATTATCATAGTACTACATAAGTTCTAAGTTTAAGCCTCCTAGCATAAGTGGTTCCTGAGATCTAGAAATCAAAATGTTTCGTCTAAAACGCTCCCCTCTTCTCTCCCCTTGTACCCTCACCGCTCGAAAATATACCATTCGTAGGGGTTCATCCAATCTACCCACCATAAAAGTTTCAATTTAATATCTCAACGGGCTTGGGAGCTACGCGCTTTCAAACGATTTTGCGTACGGTGTACGGCGGACTGCGGTTTTGGGGTTTACTAGTCCTAAGACATGAAAATACAAAATTTCAGGGTAGCAAATTTTTTTGAAATTTCAGGTCGATCACAATACTTTATTATTAAAAAATAATAAAGTAAAATCAGTTGTTTTTTTTTCAAAGTTATTCAATGTTTACATACCGATATAAAAGATGGCGCATCCTGTACATAAATATATATATTCTTTATAGATTCTCGGAACTGCATCTCTACCTTGCTCTTAAATGGCGTAATACCCCCAACTGCTCGTCTTAAGAACGAATCGTGCACGAAATTGAGAAAAGCTACTATTCAAGATGGAATTGATGCATTAGTTTTGCATATAACTTGTTCTTCTAATTTGTTCATTAGATAATTAAGAAGAAAATTTTGCAGAAAAAATCAAATCTTCAGCCATTAATTATAGCCGTAGGTGAGAATATTTCTAATGTAAAAGATTTTTTCGTGTATCTAGATGGCGTTATGTGAAAACAAACTTCTTTTTTATCTGTATTAGATCCTTGCTTCAAAATATTCCAAATTTTTACGTTTGGTTATTCATACATATTTTTTTTTTTTCAAATTCAAGCAAGTACGACAAGTCCCAAGTTAAAGTAAGTTGTTTAATTTCTTATTTTAATAATATAGAATCTTGTAATGTAAGCTCAGCGAAATAATGTACGTTTCCTTTTTATCAAACACAGGGGTATAAATGGACCCAACCCATTTTTGCAGTATTTCTACTTTGGTTATTATTCGTTTGTTGTAAGGAGTGTTCTATTATTAACCACTGAATGTAGTGTTAAGCACATAGCTCCTATTTTATTATTAGTTTTATTATTGTTTAAGTTTTTTTGTTTTGTTTCCCGGCGTCGGTGGAGTTTCTGGTGTGAAACCCCAACACGAAATCCCCGACTGTTGATTAATCGCTGTCCCTGAGGGCATGACAGTTGGAAAACCTTCACTGGATAGGCCAGTTTTTTATAAAACTGTGTTGGACTGGGTCCGAAGGAGCTGTTTCGTCATCGGATGGCATAGACTCGTCAGAGGGTGTATCAAGCCTAAATCCGATTATTATTAATCATTACTGTGTACCTACATATAAAAAATTTAAATAAAATTACATTCATTATAAACATTCGTAGCTCTTGTCTAATTTATTATTCCAGAATAAAAAGTCCAATGAAGATCGACATTCCATATAATTGAACATTTACACTGTTGCAATGATAGGTTGTACTGTAAAGAAACATCTGTTTTTAATGTTACGATTACTGCAAAAACTGTTAGAACTTCATTATGTTTATAGTTTTATTGATAATTCAAACTGCCAATTGAACTGTGAGAACAGTTAACATCCAGTGTTGCAGTGGCGGATCCAGACTTTGCTGTTGGGAGGGGGGGGGCGGAAATTTTTTTGATTTGGCTATTTTGTTTGATCAAGTTCTGTGTGAATTTAGCTACATAGACTGCACTTAGCAAAACGGGATCATATTGTTTTCATCTTATTATGGGTCATTCCATCATGAATCGCCAAAGTTGTGATCTTACCAATTCCGATTCTTTTGAAAATGTTTGTTCTTGAAGAACTAGTGAAAAAATTAATTGAAATTCAAGTTTTTGTTTCTATCTCATTTTTTAAATAACAAAAACAACAACAATCTTTAAAATAAGCCCTACTTTATTATTCAAGGATAAAAATTACCAGAGATATGAGTTTTCAAAGAGGACTCGGACATCTTTTTTGGCAAATCTTTAACATACTATAACTAACCAAAAAAGTGAGATAGAAACAAAAACTTGAAATCATATTTTGTTTTCACTAATTCTTCGAGTACACAAATTTTCAAAAGAATCGGCGATAATAAGGTCACACTTTTTGCGATTCTTGATTAAATGACCCTTTTTCTATAAAATAATTGAGAACCACTATAACGTTCTTCGATTTTTTTGACCCCGATCCCATTGGGATCCCAAGTTAATTAAAAAAAAAAATAAAAAAAAATAACCGTTTTGAGATATTCAGGGATAAAGGACAAAATTATTTCATTGAAAAAAATTTCAAAGGATAATTTTTATTGCGACAACCTTCCCCTTTAAAATAAGCCATATTTTATTATTCCAGGATAAAAAAATCTGCCAATGGTCTGGGCGAAACTTTATTATTTTTCGGGTCAAAGTTCGGGAGCGGTCAAAGTCGGAGTGTATCATGAGTTGCTTCGAGATTATTAGATTTCTTGGAAAATTATTTTTGTTCTTAATATAAAAATATTTAAAATAGAGATTTTTAGAACAAGATTTTAAACATAGAAAAAGTCCGTGTAGACTATTCGAATTTCAGTATATTATGTACACTATAAGCCCATTGAAGTAAAGACGAATTTGTTGCCTTATCAGAATTAGATAGTCGAATTGTTAAAACGTATACAAATCCATTACTTCCGCTTGGGGTTTGAATTTCAAAAAAATTTTGAAACAGGTTTTTAGACGATTTCATAAGAAGCAACTTGATATCTCATGAGACAAGACGGATATTGAAAAATTTGTGAAAACGTAAGCAAACTCTTCACACCCCCTTGGTTCTTGAAATTCGAAAAATGGTGAAATTGCTTTTAAGGTCATTACATCAAATGCCGTAATAACCAATTTTATATCTCATCAGAACTAAGGGATGGCAAAATTTGTGAAAACATATGCAAACCCTTGGGGGTTGAATATCGAAAAATTGAGAAATGGGTTTGTAGGCGATTATATAAAAAGTCTGTAGAAATGAAAAGCGATCTAATATCTCATCGAACCTAAGAAATATGTTGAAACTTTGAAAAGCATACAACCCCCTTACACCCATTCGGATTGAATATCTGAAATACTGAAATTGACTTTTTGGCTTTTTTATATAGGAAACCTTGGGAAGTAAAAATTAATTCGATATATTATCAGATATGCAACCTCCTTACACTCACTTGGGGGTTGAATATCCAAAAATCCTGAAAGGAGTTAATAAATAAATATGAAGACAGCACGAGAAAGTAGGAACCAATTCAATTTCTTATCACTTCTAAAAGAAATGACGGAACTCGTGAAAACGTGTTCAACCCGTTTATTCCCTCTTAGGAGCTGAAAAAACTTAAAAACAAGTTTTAGGCGATTATTACGCAAGCACGTGAAAGTGAAAAGATATTCCATATCTGATAAGACGTGGGGATATAGTAGAATTCGTGAAAAATTTTACAACCCCCTTTGCACCCCCTTAGGGGTCGAATTTTAAAAAATCCTGAAAACACTTTCTAGGTATTTATATGAAGAAGCCGTAGAATAAAAATGAATTCAATATTTGATAAGACTTAATAGATATGACGAAAACCGTGAAAATATATGCATACCATTTTCACTGATCATTTTTTTTGCCCCCCCTCTGAACGCCATTGGAAATTTGAAATTTTTTTTTATTTAAATTAGTTTTCTAGTTGATTTACATAAACGTACCGAGTTTCAACTTTGTAGCATAAGCCGTTCTATAGATAGGAAAAACACCCCCCACCCCTTTACCATACTACCCCTATAAAAAATTATATTTTTCCACCATGCTACTAATATAGCTCTATCCAAATACCAAGTTTCAGCTTTATATCATTATAGGTTGTCGAGATATTAAAATCTGAACTTTTTCCTTTTCACCCTCTCCCACCCTCACCCTCTACACCCACACCTCCTAAATTTTGTTTTCCGCTAGGGGTCTATTAGGCCTACTTCTGGTAAAAATTTTAAGCATTTATCTTAAACTGTTCTTGAGATATGATACGTGATTTTTTTGAAAAATTCTTATCCTCTCCACTTTCATGCTCCACCGCCCCCTTAAAAAATTTTACTTTCATCAAACTTCATTTGTCAACCTTTATACACAAACCAAATTTTATTTATCTAGTACAATTGGTTCATGAGATATCGTAATCTAAAGCTTTTCACCCCCCACCCCCGTACGCCACTACCCCCACTCAAATTTTTGTTTCCGATCTATTCTCCTAGTATACCTACAGATATTCATTAAGTTTCAATTTTGTGACATTGACCGTTTAGGAGATATGGATTTTAGAATGTGTCGATCTCACCTTTTTTGTGTTTCGGACGCATTATTTTCCCCCCCACTCCCGAACTCTTTCACCTATATCGGCAATTTTTTTGCAAATGGGTCCACTACCGAAGCTCTATATAAATTCCAAATTTCAGTCTCCTAGCATAAGCGGTTGCTGAGATCTAGAAACCAAAATTTTTCGTCTAAAACGCTTCCCCCTCCTCCCCCCTTACACCCCACCCCTCCAAATTTGGTCACTATAGGGGGCCAACCCACTCTACCCATGAAAAAAATTCAATTAAATAGCTCATAGGGCTTGGGTGCTACGAGCCTTCAAACAATTTTGCGTACACCGGTAGACGTACGGCGTACGGCGGACAGACGGACTGAAATTTTTTTTTGCTTTTTTCGTGTCTACTCGTCATGAAACGTGAAAAAAAAAATTTTGAGGTTAGCAAATTTTTTTTTTTTAAAAATCGATAACAATACTGTATTATTGAAATAATAAAGTAAATTACCAGAGATATTCATTTTCAAAGAGGACTCGGACACCATTTTTGCGAAAACTTTAACATACTATAACTAACAAAAAAAATGAGATAGAAACAGAAAATTGAATTACAATAATTTTTTTCACTAGTTCTTAAAGTACAAAAATTTTCAAAAGAATCGGAGATGGTGAGGTCACAAATTTCGTCATTCTTGGCGGTTCTTGATGAAATGACCCTATCACCTACGCAATATGTTGTCTTGTAGTCTTTTTATCATAGTGCGTTTACACTCACCCTTGAGGCGAGCCTCTGCTCCTATCAGGCCATTGCAAACCGGTTTTCGTCGGCTGTGTTCTTTGCTGTGTTGAAAGCAATTTACACTCAACATGCCTTTGCGGCGCAACTTGACTATAAGTGCGAAACGACAGAAATACGATGAGCTGCGAATTGTGTGGTACCACAGTTCATTGTATGTGTGTACACATATGGAAGCGTGCGTCGGAGAAAAAGTTGAAGAATGTTACGACTCTTGCGACTGCACGAGCCAGCTGATTGGTTGATTTTATGGTGGGATAGAGGCGCGCCTCAAACGTTGAGTGTATGGTAAATCCACCATCATGGTTCTGTTCTGTGCTTTGTATTGCACCGCAGAACTACAGTAAATGCTAATTACAGTTCACATTGCAGTGGAGTAAAAAAAATCGGAAAACGGTTGAAGTAGGTATGTATGTTTAGAAAATTCGGAATTGCTCTTGCGGGGGGGGGGGCGGCCGCCCCCTCTGCCCCCCCCCCCTCTATCCGCCAATGCAGTGTTGCAACAAAAGTTTCAACTGTTACGCTAAATATATGTATAATGCCGTTGCGCGTTATGTTTGCACTGTTACTTGTGTTAGTATTAATGTTATCATAACAGCAAAAACCAGTAATCTAAAAGCAACTATCGCAAAATTTTTTTTTACCGTTGGATCAAAATTGACAGTAAATATTGTTGGGTTAATGTGTAGATTTGCTTAAGTTACAGTAATTTTTCTTCGAGTGTGGGTCTAACGGAACTTTCTTAATTTCAAATGGATTCGTTTTAGGATCTTTTGCGCTCAGACTAAAGGAACTGAACCCTCTTTTCAATTTCACACTTCAGTTTCGCTTTTTACTAACCTTTTTATGACCCTTTTACTCCCCTTTTCGCTGTCAAAACAACTATACTTCAACCACAAAATAATGCATTTTTAAAAAAAAAATATGTATTACTATCATTTTGCTGATACTCCAGAATCTTTTAATTCTAGAACTTAGTATTTTTAATTTTGTACTCCGTCTTCTTGTAAATTTCAATTTCCGGTATCTATCCTGGGCAGTCTTTTCTTCGGCAATTTGGAAGATCTGAGGTTGATAGGGCCTGACAAGTTGGTCAAATTTATTAGGTCAAATTATTAGGTCAGTCAAATTTATTTATTATTGTTTAGAATGTTTTGGGGGTGTTTAACTAGTTAGGTCCACGATATTTCCGAAGGGATCGCTATGGGCTCTTTTTTGGTGCCTAGTGTTCGCTGCGGCTCATCGTGGCGCCCCTTTCTAAAATTAAAACTATCTTATACACCAGCTTTTCAGCAGTAGGACCTGCATAGTACATTCATACCTCATGGATATTCCAGCGAAACTATTTTCCCTGTACAGAAGCATTGATATCTCCAACAGAATATTTTTAGTACTGACTAAATTCTGCTTTAATAAATTCATTCAGTACTGAACAGAGATAATAATCAATGGCGCAACAGCCCAAATTGGGCCTAGGCCTTGACGTAATGCTGGACTTACTTCATTATTAGACCAACGGAACACTAGGAGGTGAAGTGGTCAGTCACACGCTCGCTATTACGAGCATAGTGAAATGAATAGTACCTACCTAATAGATACCATACTCATGTACTATATCATTTCTTAATACTGGTTTATTTTTCGTTTCCATTTATTGGTTTTCTCTATTTACCACGATGTAGACTAACAAATATATGTATAACATGTGTTAATAAATAAATTTAGACCCACCAGAATTTTAAACGAAGACCGCAACATTCTGCAGACAATTCTCTATCACCGTGTCTATCAATAGAAGAATGCAAAGAAATTCTAAAGTTTCTTAGATAGATGAAGCTGTAGTAGTCAATAATAGTATTGTAATGAACTCCAAAACATCACGTATTACAAGATTTATTCAGTCCTGATACAGTACTGATTTTTCAAAAAATTTTACCAATTCTGCTTCGGTACTGAAAAACAGAATTGTTCAGAACTAGCTATTAAATGCTGATATAATTGCAATCCAGTGTTAATAAAACAAATTGTTCCGTAGAAAAAGTCAATAAAATTAATTCCGATATTCAGTTTTCTTTCACATTTTAATCAGTACTGCAAAGTTATATCGACTTGCCAAAGTCTAAGTTCCGTTTAAATTGAAATGGACTAGGTGCTTACTATAGAACGTGATTGCTCAATCGAAATGACTGTGTTGTGTATCCTAGAGTCCCATTTTGGGCTTTCGCCCACTTTTGAATATTGCCAAAATAACAGAATTTCAATTCAATTTTTTTTTCAATTTTACACAAGTAAACATAAAAGTTTCCGCAGATCAAATTGATACCATAATCCGGCGAAAAATATTTCCCAAAATAGAAAAAAAATTTTTAAAGAAAAGGAAACATATCGCATTAAAAGTTTGATAAGTTATCCGGGATTTTGTATTTTATTTGATCGTCATGTGTTGAGGCATGAGGCTATCATCCAGCTGTTGCTGTCCAATTTCTCCACATATCGTGCTGCTACTTAATTTCCGGAGGAAACACATTTTCATGTGTTAATCCGACTAATCTCGCGGTAATAATGTTTGCTTTTTGGGATGATGTTTTTCATAAACAGAAACTTTCGATAGCAAGTAAACATGGTCAAAATTATAGTCTCGTAATAGCATTACCAGGGCCGGTATATCTACATAATTGTACACATAAAAGGCTTAAGATGTGCTTTAAAAGGTTTGCATAGTGTCAACAAAGAAAAAACCAAAGTCGGTCTGCAAATGGAATGCTTTTATAAACAATTTTCATTTAGTTACATCGCTCGAATACTCGTAAATATAACCGACGTTTTGGAGAAAATAATCAATTTGTTAAGGTGTTCATTGGATATGAGAATCTGCAAATAATTGAATTAAGTACTCGTCGATTTCTATGCTCTAGAACAGAGATTACTAGTTTCCAGTATTGTTCCAACTATACCGCTATAAAATCGCCAATTTTGTGTTGTTTTTAAAAAAATATAACAAAATATAGAAAAGCTAATTAACTGTCTATATTAGTGTTGTACAGCTGTTATGCCGCTATACATTTTATGAATTGCAATAAGTCCAACATTTTAATATTCCATTTTTGGTACATACGTGCAATATATGTAACTGTATTACTTACGGATTTTTGACTGGTTCGACTCTTAGCTGAAAAAACAGGAAAGCTTACAACATTAGTGAATGAAACTCGATTCAATTTTCAAAGTTCACGGATAAAAAAAGCTCATCATGATGAAACTTGCAAAGGTAAAAACGAGGAGAATGATTTCCGCCTGAACCTTGAGAGACATCGTTTGAGAATCAGTTTTTGTCTTCCTTGCTGTTTCAAGAGATATTCCAATGAATTTTGTAAGTACTTTTTAATTTTTAACATTCTACCACTAGCGGCTCTTGAAATATAACTTGGAATATGCCTCCCAAAACCCTCAACTAAGAAGTATCGCGATTGTAAAAAAATCGCGATAGTTCGGTTTATGGTGCATTTACACTCACCCTTGAGGCGAGCCTCTACCCCCAGAAGGCCATTGCAAACCGGTTTTCGTCGGCTGTATTCTTTGCTGTGTTGAAAGCAATTTACACTGAAAATGCCTCTGCGGCGCAACTTGACTATAAGTGCGAAACGACAGAAATACGATGAGCTGCGAATTGTGTGGTGCCACAGTTCATTGTATGTCTGTACACATCTGGACGCGTGAGCCGGAGAAAAAGTTGAAGAATGTTAGACACTTGCGACTCCACAAGCCATTTGATTGGTTGCTTTTATGGTGGGGAAAGAGGCGCGCCTCAAACGTTGAGTGTAAATCCACCATTACATACGGTGATAGTTCTCTGATGGGTTCAAACCCTTAGTCAGCATGGCGGAAAGGAAGATCAGCATCGTAGTAGGATGCGATAATAACGCTCACCACACTCAATGGGGTGGGTTAGGTTAGGTGGGTAGCTATTGTGCAAAGAGAGCTATTGCTATTGGTTTATTTGTATAAACCGCTATCTGGGTCCGTTGTGCTACACTCAATGGGGTAGCAGAGATATCAATACCAGGAGTGAGTCAATTTTTTAATATATTTACTTTTCTGAACTTATACCATGCAACAACAGAGGTGATGATCCCACTTTTGTTGTTAGAAACAGGAGCTACGACACGAAGTTAGAAGTCGGTAACTGATCAGTTTCAGGAATGGAATCTTACTCTGATCATAGGTTAATTATGTTTTCTTCTTCAGAAACATCAAAATAACTAAATAAAGAAATTTTGTAAGGATAGTCGGGAACAACCTTAGGCAGGTAACCAGCAGCTTAAGCAGTACGGAACTTCGGGACAGTGGGATAAAAATGATTTTGGTAATCTTAATGGTTGCCCATAGATCGTCTTGCCATAAGTGGTGGTCTAAGGACCTTGAAATTCTAAGAGGAAAGGCAAGGAGGCTTTTTAAAAAAGGAAAAAAAACCGGAGTAATTTGGACTGGGATGAAATAATTAAAATGTCGCTGAACTTCGCACTTCCAGGGGTGCATCTCGGAATCAACTCTATTTCTCAGGTTGTAGATATTCTTGTGGTAGATGCAACCATTGAAAACTGAACAATCACTCTTGAAAGGGTAAGGTGTGCGGTTATGTCCTTCGCTTCCTTCAAGTTTCTCAGAGTGGACGGTCTGGTGCCCATTATGCTGCAGAAGACCATGCCAATTATTGGTCCTTCCTTGGTGAGGACCTTTAGAAGTTGTATGATTCTCGTGTACGTCCCGACGATGTGACGTGAGGTCCGAATGGTTTTTATTTTAAAGGCTGGTAAGCCAGGCCACACCCTGCCTTCGCAGATGATATCGTCTTGATGGTGAGAGGTAAGTTCCGAAATACTTTGGTGATTTACTACAAGCTGGGCTCAAATCCCTGAGCGAGT
Source organism: Beris morrisii (assembly GCA_951812415.1). NCBI lineage: Eukaryota > Metazoa > Arthropoda > Insecta > Diptera > Stratiomyidae > Beris > Beris morrisii. Next base: position 28,581,526 of record OX638311.1, read on the forward strand.
GGGATCATCAATTCTGCTAAATTTATCGCCAGTTTTATCCTAATTAGTATTGCATGTTAGTGATGTGCAATTCGATTACTTTTCAGTAACGAATAATAACTGAATACATCAACTTCAGTATTCGATATTAAGTATTCGATACTTCTTTAAATACTTTACCAACCATGAAGTATTCATTTGACTATATACTCACAACCATTTGAATCCCGTGGTTTAGTATTCAACTACTTCGGTATTCGATACTTCTTCAAATACTTCACCAGCCATGAGGTATTCATTTGACTATATACTCAAAACCTTTTGTATCCCGTGATTTAGTATTCAATTACTTCGGTATTCAATACTTCTTCAAATACCGTACCAAGCCGAGTAAAATATGTTGTGTTTGATTTGACATGTGCTATTGAGTGATATTTGAGATGAGGCAATATCGAATACTTCTCAAAAGTGGTATTCGATACTAGTAATTGTTTAAAGTAGCGAATACTAAATAACGAATAATTACTTTTTGCACATCTCTATTGTATGTCGTTCAAGACACACCAGTGTGGATTCCACAGATACCCAGGGTGAATGTACATCGGTTCAGAAATATGGGGCTACTACTTATCAAGGATCCTACGTTAGAAACAATTCAGTAATTCTATTTAAAACTCTTCTAAGATTATGTTCGAAGCCACAGTCAAATCCTTATTTAAGAAATGAGAGGTGAAACATTTCGAATTTTATCGTAAAGCGATTTGAAATTATTGTAGTTCACATTTCCTATCCACTCACATTGTATCTAATATTCTAAAGACTGTGGAGAGTTCTAATCTAGGATCTAGGTTCTAATCCCAATCTGTGCCTATCACCTTTTGTCTGGAACGAAATTATATAAGACATAAGTCGGGTTTTTTCCTGATCAGGTACTTGATTATGACTAAATGTATGAAAATTGTAATGTAGCTAAAATAGTGCAATCTTTTGAGTTAATCTGCCCTTTATTAAAATTTCGACATACAGATGGCGTTGCTGAATAAAATTTTGTTTGAACCACCAATTCACGGGCACAATAAATAACAACTACTTAAGTCAAATCCTGTCCGTGTTCTGTGAAGTTCCAAGCAAAGTTGTAATATTCCATTTAGTTCATCGAAGTACAGTGAGCGTTGATACAAACCATTTGAACTTTCTGTCGGTGAAATGCCAAGTAAGACGCAGGTGTACCAATTGTGTCGTTCACAATATTCTGAGATTATCTCAATCGGGTTTTTTCCAACCTGAGGTAATTAAAAACACTAAAAGGTGAAAAAAACACACATGTATAGAAAGTGTTGTGCATTTCATTTCAATGTTGCTTCTCCTTCCCCCGGTTGGGATGGCTCCAAAATTAAAATACTTAAGGCTTTTTTTTGAATCCATACAAGGTTTCTTGATAGGCTGGAGAACATCATAACTATGTTCGATGGTCCGTGACCACAAAGTCGATCGAAGAAATGCATGCAAGAGAATCCTACAAAGCTCTTGAAGATCGTTCAATGCTAGCCGATCGTACCGCAACGAGTCAGAGTTGCTTGGCCACTCGGTTATTGGATCGAATTACCATTGATGGTGGCGGTATTTTTTTCATAATTTTCACTTATATCCGACCACTAAAAGTCCTTTTTCACTTATACGCTGTCTGCATTCCGTCAAAGTCGAAACATCTCTGCCAGCTAGCATAACCTTCTTGAGATGCTGAGTAGCAAAGATCATGATATCCGACCCATCCGATCCAGGAACTGAACTAATCTTTAGCTTGTGGTCTGCACGTTCCTTCATCGGAATGCATCCAAGGGTGATCCGAGATCTGACTCGTGATCTTTCTATGCTTACGATATCTTTAAATCTTTTGCTTATGCGCCATAATCTTTAAATTTTTCAAGCCTTTGAAGTTGGTGCTAAGGTCCACTTGACACATCTGTTAGGATTTTGAAAATCTCTGTCTGCATCGATTTCCTGCGGTTGTCGCTACCGCTGTGATCTTATGAAAAATTGTTCTCCTTATGATTCCTTCTCATATTTTTGTTTTTGAGTTTCAAGATAAGTGGACTTCCCGCCTACACTTAATGTTCTAAATTAGTGATTTGAAGTTTTGGAAAAAATATGAGGTTGAAACTTTGAAGTATTAAGTCTCGTCAGATATTAATTACACTAAAGATTCTTTCATAATGTTTAAATCAGTCCAAGATTTGTCATGCGTAACCTTAAATTTCGTGGTGGAGTTTTAATTTTCCAAAAAAACTCCTTGTGTCGAAACAACCAGTGCTATATTTCGACTTTGACCGCTTCCAGAACTATGACCCAAAATCGTAAGTGGTCCTTTAAGGGTGTCAATAACGCTGAAACTTCTGTCGCTCTTTAAACGCATCCCAGAGTTTGTCCCGAAAAATAATAAAGTTGTGCTTGGACTTTGGACAGATTTTCTTATTCTTATTTCATCGTTTTTTTACTAATGTCTTTTTGAATTTTCTGCTATTTTCAACTTACCAATTTATTTATATTTTTATAAATAAATCTGTACTTATTTTTATCCTTACTTTTATTTCAAATAATTTCATATTTTGTATTCTATATTTTATGTTTTTTTCCATTTTTAATATTTAATATACTTTTAATTTATTTACATTAAACAATTAATAAAATTGAAAATCTTGAATGGAATTTTTCTTATTTCGAGTTGGAGGGGTGATTAACTACTTTGCAAAATAACCATCTTCCTTTGGTCACAATGCATTTCGAAAAAGCGCACGAGTATCTACTGCTTCATATTCGCAAGGTGATTCGATTTATTTCAAAGCTGCAATTGGCAATTGCATCTCGGAATTAATTTCTCTTCGAAACCTCAAAAACCCCAAGACCAAACAAGTGTGTAATGAATTGTAACTGATATTTTTGAAAAGGGCAAAAATGTGCACCTTTGGTCAGTTTTTACTTACGAGTTTTGAACGAGTCAATTGCGAACGATCAATTTCACCCAAGAATTCGATATGTCTAGGGAACGACTGATGCGGCAACAGATTGCAAGCGATAACTTACATTGTCCTTTTTGGGAATCGTTTCACTTCCTTTTGCCAAAAACCAAAACTGTAATCAAGAAGTTTTGTCGCAAGGGTCTATTGCATGCGCTCGATGCAAACAGGTTTCAATTTAACACTAAACTGGAACTGGAACACCTTAGCCCTTTGTCTTATGGGGTAATTTTTATTGCCCAGTCACTGGCCCTTGTCGATATTTCGTGGGTATAAAGAAGTAATCGGAATACCCTGAAATACGTGCTTTGGAAGGATTCTCCGATGCACTTGATTAATCGCATTAGCTCCCGTGGTGATCACCTTTCGGCATGTGAAAAATTTTTAGATAAAATTATTTATAACAGTTGGGGTGGTCTGGGTAAGATTTACGTTATGGACTTTTGATTCACAGACTTTTATGGAATTTTTGACGAATCGGTTTGATTTAATATGACGGGTCTTATGTAAAACCCTAACCGTTCTCCAGAATTTATCAATATTATTATTTAATTGTTGGTTTGAGCCTGTGAAAGCCTCATTGCGACCTTAGTGGTCTTATGTTCCTGACTCCTTAGGCCGTATCGATTCCCTTAAGAAAGGAAATGATTTTCTCACGGGAGTCTTCGACAAGTCCTCAGAGGTGAGAGTAAATCCACCGGGATTCTTTCTTCTAGATCTGTCCACTGAGTCACAATCACACAGAATGTGTGTTTCACAGAATCGACATACATGAACTGATACTTTGCTGATGATTTTAAGGTAATAATTCAGGAAATAATGTCTTGAGCTACATCCCTTTATAAGCATTGCGTTATACTGTTTAAGGAACGATTTGAGCTTACAATTATTAAAGTATGTATTAATAAATGGACCCCTAGCCCCTTTTTGAGTGAATTGTGCAAAGGTTGCAAATAATTTGAAATTGAGTTTAGCGGTATTCATTCTGGCATTTTTCAGAACTTAATTTATATGCAATTAAAATATTCAGTACTGCAAAACTAGTACTCAAAAATGTTAAGCGGCATAAGCTAACAACATGTCTCCGAAAATATTTCAAACTATTTTTGGAAACAGAATTAAATTAGACTATGACGACCCTAGTGTTTAGAAGAATTTTTTTTATCTACTGGCCCTGAAATGTGACAATGAAAAATTTAAGGACAAAAAATTTTCAATTTAATTTCAAGTTGATCACTACATTTTATTACTAAAAAATAATAAAATGAAATGTAATCTTTCTTCAATACCTGGAACAATAACAGAATTTGAAATTTTTATTTGAAATTATTTTGTATTTATGGAAAGATAACGCATTCTCTTCCAATTGTAGTAGCGAAAAATCTGCCAATAGTCTAGGCGCACCAATTTTTAGGCGATTATATAGGAAGCCCGTTAAAATAAAAACAATTCGATATCTCATCAGACCTAAGTGATATGCCAGAAATAGTAAGAACGTACACAATCATTTTACATCGTATTATGTCATTATATATCAAACCCATAGAAGTAAAAGCGAATCGTTCTCATTAAAAATAAGAGATTTGTCAGAATTCGTGAAAACTTGAACAATACTACAGAATATCGAAAAATACTTAAATCGGGGTTTTCCCGATTATTTATAAAGCCTTAAGAAGTAAAAGCGAATTCGATATCTCATTCGACCCAAAACATATTTCGGAATTCGTGAAAATAAACACAACCACTTTACACCCCCTTAGAGGTTCGATATCGAAAAATTTGGCAAAATAACTATTGGCGCTCATATCTCATTTGCACAAATATGGTCGAAAGGGGTTGAGGGGTGCGGAAGTGGGGAGGAAAATAATGAGTCTGAAACGCTTGAAAGCCGGATATCTCCTGAACAATTAATGTCAGAAAATTGAAACTTTGTGCTTATCCTTAGGGATACTTCAAGATTAGACAAGGGCTAAAATTTTTAAGGAGTGTGGTAGGGTGTGGGGGGGGGGTGAAAAACTTTGGATTAAAATATCTTCCAAACCAATTACACCAGGAAAATAAAATTTAGTTTCCGTATATGGGATCACAAGAGGAGTCTACTGAAAGTATATTTTTTGAGGGGGAAAGTGGAGCACGAAAGTGGGAGGAGAGCGATTTTTAAAAAAATTTAATTTTTAAATCCTAAAAACCGAACCAGATATGATTGAAAATTGATTGAAAATTTTACAGGAGTTGGGGTCGGTAGAGCTCTAGTAGAGAACAAAATTTTGGGTGTGTGGTTGTTGGGGGTGATGGTGAAAGGGGGCAGAAAGGAAAAAATTCTGATTTGTATTTCTTGAAAACCGTAATGAATAGAAATTTATAATTTTATAGAGCCACTATAGAGACATCCAAGAAAAATAAAATTGTTGATAGGGCTAGCGAGGTATGGGGGTGAGCGGTGGTTTTTTTGTCTCAGAAACGACTTATGCTGGAAAGTTTAAACTTAGTACGTATATGTAGATAAGCTATTAGAGTAATTGAAGCACAAAAAAAGTTCAGATTTTTATTGGCGTTCAGAGGTTGAATAAAAAAAATGTCCGTGATCCACATTTTCACGAATTTCGTTAAGACTTTTAGACATGTCGAGCTATCAAAGCAATTTTACTTATGTGCGCTATTTATATAAGCGTCTAGAAACGTTCTTAAAAATTTTTCGATATCCAACCCCTAAGGTGGTGTAAAGTGGTTGTGTACATATTCATGAATTCTGATCTATTTCTTAGGTATATTGAGATTTGGAGTTTACTTTCACTTCTATAAGCTTTAAACATAGTCGGGGAAAAAACCGATTTAAGTATTTTCCCTATTAAACCTCCTGTGGGAAAGTTTCAAATAGCCTCCTGGTTATTCCATAGGCTGTCAGTCTCATAGTAACCTACACCGCATCTCAGCATTAAACACGTTTCGGACTCCTACCCATAAAATAATAAAGTTGCGCCCAGACTGTTGGCAGATTTTTTCTTTTAGTCCTGTTATTTACTCCATTTGTGTACGCCATTGAAAATCTGAATTTGCTGTAATTGCTTTTGTTTTACATTTATATATACAAACCAATTTTCAACTTTCTAGGAAAAATCGTTTCTGAGATACGAAAAACTACCCCCCTCACCGTACCTTGCTACTCCGGTAAATTTTTTTTATAATGCCTCTATAGTGGCTCTATACAGTTGGTAATTTTTAGTTTTCTATCCTTTGCGGTTTTCGAGAAATAAAAATAAAATTTTTTTCCTTTCCATCCCTGGGGTTGTATACATTTCCACGAATTCTGCTTTACCCCTTAGGTCTGAGTAGACATTGAATATCTTTTCACTTTCACAGGCCTTCGTAATAATTGCCTAAAAGCTGTTATTAAGTTCTTTCCTTTTTCAACCCCTGCGAGGGTATAAGTCATAAGAAATTGACTTGGTTTTTACTTTCTCGCGATATCTTCATATTTATCTATTAACTCCTTTCAGGATTTTTGGATATTCAACCCCCAAGTGGGTATTAGGAGGTTGCACATGTTTTCACAAATTCCTACATATTGCTTAGATTTGATAGGATATCGACTTCATTGTTATTTCCTTCCAAAATAATCACTAAAAAGTAAATTTCAGTATTTTTAGATATTCAACCCTAAGGGGTATAAGGGAGCTGCGACATTTTTTTTAGGTTTGAATGAGATACTAGATCGCTTTTCACTTCCACACACTTTTTATATAATCGCATACAAGCCCATTTTTCAATTTTTGAATATTCAACTCCCAAGGGTTTGCATATGTTTTCATAATTTTGCCATCCATTAGTTCTGATGAGATATGAAATTTCACGGTTTTTCGAATTTGAAAAACCAAGTGGGTGTGAAGGTGAAAACTGTATCACAATTTTTTCGAAATTCAACCACCCAGTGGATGTAATCGGTTTGTATACGTTTTAACAATTCGTCATATCTAAGTCTGATAAGGCAGCAAATTCGTTTTTACTTCTATGGGCTTTTAGTGAACATAATATACCAAAATTCGAATAGTCTAATCGGGATTTTCCAATGTTTAATCGGCTAAAAATCTCTATTTTAAATATTTTTATTTTAAGAACAAAATTAGCTTTCCGAGAAACATCATAAGCTCCAAACAACTGATGCTATACTCCGACTTCGACCGCACCGGAATTTTGACCCGAAAAATAATAAAGTTTTGCCCAGACCATTGGCAGATTTTTTTCTATTACATTTATTTTCATACATATATAAAATAGTTTGCATTTTCATTATTATGTTACATACCCATAGTTTTTATTTTGCTGGTTGCTGCTCACAAATATTTTACTCTCATAAGCCTCTCACACACGTAAGGGTTTGTATCGCTTATAGCGCTTCCTAGATACCTCAAAATCAAACACAAACAATATTTATTTATAATAATTCAAAATGCATTAACAGAGCAAAAATGTTTTAGAGATTAGACTGATCATCTTAACAGCTAAGTTGTAAAAATTATAGCACTAGGGAATGAGGAAAAAGAAATAATAGAAATATATATTATAATTTGCCAAGGAACAGTAAAGAGAAAAAACCTTGCCTGTTTAAACTTAAACTACTTAAAACTAACTTAGAACTAAAGGATTACAAAGTAATTTACATGATTACCAGGTTTAGATATCTTAGTTTTTCATTTAAAAAATCTAAGGGGGATAATATTTTTATTGCAAGGACCCCCCCCCCCCCAAATTTTTTTCTGGCTACGGCCTTGCTTGTAAGGGTTTGTTCAGTCTACCAACCCAAAAAATTTCAACTTAATATCTCAACGGGCTTGTTAGCTATGCGCCTTCAAATCCTTTTTCGTGCAGTATTGTGGACGGCGGAGAGACGGAACAATATATTTTTCTGCTGCTTACTAGTATTTAAACATGGAAATATAAAATTTCAGGGTAGAATTTTTTTTTAAATTTCAGACAATCACAATACTTTATTATTAAAAAATAATAAAGTAAAAATATGTTTCTCGAATTCAAAAAATAAGTTCTTTACAATGTTTCCCTTAAATATTTTCTCATGTTATAAATTTAAACTAATTCCATCATACAACCCCAAACTCGAGAAATTGCCTTTACACCCTGTCCCAATATTTGCATAGTCTTTATATGGATCATCACATTACGATTGTGCCACTAACCCCTCCGAAAAAGGATAAGACAACGCATTGTGCGAATGTCATAAAAAACGTAATCGAAAGTACCACTAGAAAAATTCTTCCTGCTTTTTCTGAGATATCCCCTAAAAAACCGCTGATTATCCTATAGTTAAGCCCGAGAACTTGACAATGCGATGCAAGCAATAAATTCTGAGGACGACCCTCCCAAGGGATCTCTTCGCAAATTCAATACACCAGATGTTGCGTCAAATTGAAATAGGGAACAAGTTCGTCTTGTCCTTATAAGTGGGTGTGTATCACAAATACACCAGAGAATCCCAATACAGCTCTGATCCCTTGGAAGTTGGTCACAATTGTAATAATTATAATTTGCGTTTCGGTTAAAGTGCCTGAAGCGGGCCTAAACTTAACTACAATGGAGGTATGTCAACTCTGGGATCCATAGAATAGCAACATGCTAGCTATCACTGTAAAATCAAAATATATACCTAGGTACATGCAAATGTATTTATAAGTCGATTCACAATTTCCTATTTGGAAAAGTCAATTCCCCCGTCCCACCAAGGTTAGATTCAAAGGCACACGGTCTTCTTGTAAGGATACTACCCCACGAGTTGGGCGCCCGTTTCCGTTCATCCACTTTCCTTCAGGATGACGATGTGGCATACGGAAGTTTCCTTCTCCAGTCTCCGCCATTATAATCATGTCTGCTATCATCGCTTCAGTCCTGCTTCAGTACAGCTACAACCGCATATCGGGACCTTCACATTTCCATTAAGGACGAACGATACTATGAGCGCCACAGACAGGAAGCTGGAAAGGCTTCGTATTTTATTTCCGGGAAATGTCTTCGAACATGAGCATTATATCCCGGAAGCAGGAAGATGAACATTTTCAAGGAACAACTTTCTAAAGCTTTTTGTAATGATTTGTAGACGGGGAGTTGGTTTTTTTTGCCCAACCTAAAAAGGAAGTCACAGTTCCTCTACACCGAGTTTATAAATATGAACAAGACTCTATGGGGTTGTGCAGTTGAGCGGAAGCTTTACGGAACGGACATTTCTGTTGTAAAGGGATTGTGTGCAAAATGCTTGTTAATTTGATTTGTATGTTCGTGTACGTCGATTAAAGCTGCATGACGACGTCGTGTGCATAAACCTGGAGGATGTGTTCTGCTGTAGCTGAATTTGAAAGCAATTAAACGGATTTCAATCAAATTTTGGACATATAATAGGCACAATATCATTATTTAGTTAGCATCTCAATTGATCGCGACTTTCAATAGATGGCGCTACACCAGTAACCCATAAGTTACCGTGATGTACATCCAATGGACAACCTTCGGGCTTAAAATCTGCTAGGTGTATTTTTGAACTTCTATTACTTTTGATTATCTCAGGTTAAAAAAAACGATTGAGGTAATCTCAGAATATTGTGGACGTCACTGTCGGTGCACCTACGATTTAGTTGAGATTTGCTAGCTGAAAACTTTTTAGTTGACATTTGTTTGCTGAAAACGGATTTCATAACTACTATGATTGGGATTGCACAGAACAGAGATTTGCACTTTGAAATATGTTTGAGAGGATTTAACGTAGACAGATGTTCATGTGAATTGGCACTTCAAGCTAAATTTGATTTGAGAGCGCCATCTGTAAGTAGAAATTTGAATGAAGAACAGATTAACTCACAAGATAGCAATATTCTATCCGGTTAACGATTTTCATACACGACTATTATGAGTGTCTCTCGTCGGGGATCGTGGTGTACTCTTAAATTAAAAACTCAAGTTCGACTCGCACTATCACATTATTGCTTGTATTAATTCCAGAATGTTTTCAGATCTTTCTACATGTTGGCCAACCTCCATGTGTGGAACATTTCAACTTTTTATTTCCCTTGAGTGTATTTACTGCATGTTTTAAGTCGAAAGATTTCCAGTGTATTCAGTTGTGTGTAGAATATGCGAGGAGTATGTCGAGCTTTCTATTCAATTCTAATTGGATATTGAATGGTTATACTTTTCTCCAGAAATTTCGCTGAAAAGAGTGGTACGGGTTGCCAGAAAATTCATATAACAGTGGAATCCTTCCTATCGTCCTACAGTGAACTCCTCAATTTTCCTTCTCTAGAGCAGCGTAGATTGTATTTGGATGACTGTATTCTGTATAAGGCCTCATGGATTCACCTCTCCATCTGAAGCTTGTGCCTTCCGAATCCAGTTCTAAATCGTAAGCTGCTAGTTTGACGTAGGATAGAGCTGGTACTCTTATTCTTAGCATTTTCACACTTACGGAAAGCGTGCGTAGCGTGTAGTGATAGTAGGTATTCCTTTTTTCCTTTTCCTAGTAAAAGGTCGGCCTTCAAGTCACGCAACGACTTCACGCCGGTCAAGATAGTAGTTGTCGAGTTTTTTTTCACCACTGTGACCCATAGCAGGGGAGTAAGTTCACCACCCTGTGGTTTCTCGAGGTGCTTTCATTCTGCCAATTCGATTCCTCATTGAAGAGTTTATAATTCCCTTAGTAGTGATACGATCCAGCGCGTTCTATCCAATGCCCATTCACTTGAAGACCCTGTCGTGAAAATGCCTGTTAGCTCCCAAACCCTTTAAGCTATTAAGTTGAATTAGGGGCGTTGGGGGTGGAGGATTTTAGATTACGATATCTCACGAATGCTTAGAATTATTACAGGAACTAGACCTAATAGTGCACAAGCAGGGAGGTGTGAGTGTAGGAGATGAGGCTGGAAAGGGTGAAGAAGAAAGAATTCCGATTTTTATATCTCAAGAACCCATAATGATGGGTAGCTGAAACTTGCTATTTAGGTAGAGATATAGTAGTGGCATGTTGTAAAAAATAAATTTTAAATAGTGTTATTCCTATCTATAGAACGGTTTATTATAGAAGGTTGAAACTGTGTGAGTATATGTTGATATACTAGGAAAGCAATTCAGATAAAAAAATATCCATTAGCGTACGGAAAAAAAATTATCAGTGAAAATGGGATACATATGACCACAGGGGAAAAACACGATAATTCACATTTTGGTAATTTTACAGGAGAGCAAATTTAAACTTCAAAACCCATTTAATCGTTAACTGAAAGTTTTTTTTTGGTTGTTTTTACTAAAGGTTTCTCAAAAGGGTCCTTGATTGTTTTTGTTAAAAATAAACAAAATAATCAGCCCCCCGCATGACTCAGTTGAGTTTTTATTACTCAGCTCCAAAAAATATATGGACTTGTCAGGTTTTTCCCCTGTTTCTTCCTCACCTCTCGCCCTTTTCTAAATAATTAGTCAACGGGAAACTGAATGAAGTCATAATAATGTTGTCTACATAAAATATAATTTATTCCTGATTTTCAGCAAAATGATGTTTATATTATCTTTCATAAAATATATTTTTCTAACTTCCAGTATATTGAGAAGTATTAATATTCAACACAATTGCTAAAAAATCACTTTCATTACAAAATCAACTATAACAAAAGCGGTAAAAAAAAGTATTATTAAAATAAAATTATTTAAAAGTAGAAAAATCTATAAAATGTTTAATAAAACACAACCTGATCATGGTGAACCTTCTCACATCAGTAACAGCGACAGCAGTGCTGCATGGACAGATTTTTCCCTTGACCTCTTGGAACTAACCAGGTTCTTCCCTGCATGGGTAATTTTTAATACGCAATAACTATGGACTAGACAGATTTTTCCCATGTTTATGTTTGCTAGAGTATAGTTTATGATATTAGCCAACAGCTGGCATAAAAATCTCAAAAAACTAATAAAATGGACTTAACTATCGTGTTTTTCACCTGTGGTCTTCATATGTTTTCACGATTTACGTCACATCTTTTAGGTCTTCGAAAATATTGAATTAATTTTGATTCTATCGTAAAAGCCCAGAAAGAGTTTCCACGATTTTTTTTTAAATTCTACCCATAAGGGGGTGTAAAGGAGTTGTCCACATTTTCACGAATTCAGCCATATCTCTCAGGTCTAATTAGATATCAAATAACTTTTCTATGTGCATAGCTGTTTTCAAGTTTTCCCCTATTACAACCACTAAGAAAGTATAAAAGGGTTGGAGACGTTTTTACGAACTCCGTCATATCAGGAGTGATAAGACATCGAATGATTTTTTACTTCCTCGGGCTTTATTTAAATCTATCTAAAAACTGCTTTTAGGATTTTTGGATATTCAACCCCCAAGTGGGTGTAAGGGGGTTGCGTACATTTTCACAATTTTCGCCGTATCTCTTAGGTTTGACGATATATCAAATTGGTTTTAACTTCTGCAGAGTTTTTGTATAACAGCTTACAAGCGGGTTTTCAGACTGATGTTCAACCCCCAAGGTGGTGTAAAGGGGTTGCATACATTTTGATAAATTCGAAAATTTTGGGTGTTGTTTTAATTTCAGTTTCAGCTATAAAAAGTAGGAACAAACTCAAAGTACATGTGTAAAGAAGAATTTTAGTCTTTTACAATATGAACTATGTACTCAATTCTAGAAAGGATTGTTTTTTACACAATAGAAAAATAATGTTTACAACATATCTTCCCTCATAATACACAACGTGCGAAACCTGCTATTTAAGTAGGTTACAAGAGTTACATGTTACTAGTAACAGCTTCCAAAACTAAGCGAATGCACTCTCCAAATTACTTCCTAGCAAACTTGAACCCACATACGATCTATTCGTCTCGAATAACAAGTTAAGTAACTACTCGCGATGAAGATGACACCGGGAAAAAAACCTACAACGAAAACGCAAAAAAAACCTTAAGACACGAATCTAATCAAAAGCTTCTTATACAATTAATTAACTTCACCTTATGACCAGTTATAAAAAAACCAAACTATCGAAAAGAAGAAATGCACAATCGGTCGAAGAAGACGAAAAACAACACCAACAACCGACAATCAGCTTCCAATGACTTCCTCACCTGAATTCCCACCCGGTAAGAGTCTTCATTACATCATAAGATGTTACAGCAACAAATTATCGCGGTGTAAATCGCTGAAAACGCGAAAATGCTAATTCACCTGGCTACGGCTAAAGTGAAGGTATGACCACATCGCAAGACTTACACGTGAAAACGAGATGGTGCGAAAGGAAATGCTGCAAAGATACCCTACCACCGAAAGGTTTCCGACGACAGATTCTGCACGGAGTAAGACCAAGAAGTGAACTAAATTCCCCGACGACGTAAGTGGAAAACCCGAAGAAATTGCCAACGCCATTCGAAATTTTCACACACGCTCGAGCGTAGTGCGAGCTTCGAATATTGGTCATCAATAAAATTTTACGTAGCCGGAAAAACTTGCTACGCGCAAAGTTACGTGAAAAACGTTGAGCAGTTCTTGCTAGTACGCGATACGCCGCTGGATGTAATCGAGTCTAAGCCTGAGCTCAAATCGTGGGTTGCATCACACCGAAATAGCGTAATAGGAGCGGAACTGAAAGCGTGTACAAACAACAATGCGAGCTATTATAAAACCATGGACCAGCATAGGAAAGAAGTCTATTGTGAGATACTCGTACTCCTGAGGTACTTTGGGGCAAAAATCGGGAAAGATCACAACATCCCAAGAACCACGTGATAGCGCAGTGAATTCAAGTGATTGCGAGTTCGATATACTGAACCAGTTATTTATCACTTCTAATTCACTTCAGATACTTCAGACACATCTTTCTTTAGAAGTAAGAACCAATTTGCTGCCCCACCAGACGAATTGTGAAAATACAACCCCATTACACCCACTTGGGGGTTGAATTTCAAAAAATCATGAAATTGGTTTTTAGGTCATTACATGAAATGCCTGTAGAAGTGATAACCAATTTTATATCTAATCAGAACTTATGGATGTCAAATGTTTTGAAAACTGTGAGCAGTAGACAACCCATTACACCCGTTAGGGTTGAATATCTAAGAATCCTGAAATTAACTTTTTCGTGATTTTATAGGAAGCCTTAGAAAGTAAAAATCGATTCGATATCTTATCGTCTGAGAATATGAAGAAATTTGTAAAAATATATGAAACCTCATGAATGAAAGAAAAACTATGTTTATTCCAAGGTTGCATTGACTATATTAAAGTTCTTCTAACTATTGTAAAACAGATATGTTTCCAATGATCATGGATATGGTACATATCCGCACTGAAATTTAATATTGTTGTACCAATCATTCTCGTTTCATGATGTAAAAGTATATTATAATCACGACAACAATATTCTATGATCAGTGGAACCATGAAAATTGATAAAATAATTCCCACAACCATACCAGATATGGTGTGTGCAATCATGTAAGGTAAGATATTAGATATGATTGTCGCAACCATACTATAATTGACATAATGGTCAGTGCAACTAACTGAATGATCAGTGCAACTATAATATTTGATTAGAGATGGTCAGTACAATCATGTTAGTTGACATATTATGATTGCCGTAACCATACGGTGATTGTGATAAGCATGAATATGATCAGTGTGGTGACATTAGAATTTGTTAAAATATGGTGAGTACAATCATGTAAGTTCATAATTGGGTCATTCCATCAAGAATCGCCAAAGTTGTGACCTTACCATCTCCGATTCTTTTGAAAATTTTTGTACTTTAGGAACTAGTGAAAAAAATAATTGAAATTCAATTTTTGGTTTCTATCTAATTTTTTTTGTTAGTTATAGTATGTGAAAGTATGTTAACGTTTGCACTGAAATGGTGTCCGAGTCCTTTTTGAAAATTCATATCTCTAGTAATTTTTATACTTTCATTATATATTTCTAGGAACCATGAACCGTTCTAATAAATAAGAAGGTTGCGCGAATCACATACCTAGGTTTCCACAACCATAATTTTGATTGAGCCAAACATAACATGTTTCCTAAAAACATAACTATGTTTCTAGTAACTATGTTACAGAATTTTTCTGATTGGTGTAATCGTTCTAATAAAAAACTTGGTTGCGTTAATTACACAACTAGGTTTTCACAACCATAATTTTGTTTGAGCCAAACATGTTTTCTAACAACTTAACTATGTTTGAAGTAACCATGTCACAGGATTTTTATGATTCTATTAAAAAAGAAGGTTGCGTGAATCATTGGCGGATACAGGGGGGGGGGGCGCCCCCCCCCCCCCCCCAAGAGCTATTCCAAATTTTCTAAACATACATAACCGTTCTCCGATTATTTTTACTCCACTGCAATGTGGACTGTAATTAAAACTTACTGTAGTGCTGCGGTGCAATGCAAAGTACAGAACAGAACCATGATGGTGGATTTACCATACACTCAACGTTTGGGGCGCGCCTCTATCCCCAGCATAAAATCAACCAATCAGATGTCTCGTGCAGTTGCAAGAGTCTAACATTCTTCAACTTTTTCTCCGACGCACGCTTTCATATGTGTACACACAAACAATGAACTGTGGTACCACACATTTCGCAGCTCATCGTATTTCTGTCGTTTCGCACTTATAGGCAAGTTGCGCCGCAGAAGGCATGTTGAGTGTAAATTGCTTTCAACACAGCAAAGAACACAGCCGACGAAAACCGGTTTGCAATGGCCTGATGGGACTAGAGGCTCGCCTCGAGGCGAGCCTCAAGGGTAACTGTAAACGCATCATGATAAAACGACTACAGTACAATATAGTGCGTAGGTAATAGGGTCATTCCATCAAGAACCGCCAGGAATGACGAAATTTGTGACCTTACCATCTCCGATTCTTTTGAAAATTTTTGTACTTTAAGAACTAGTGAAAAAAATAATTGAAATTAAATTTTTTGTTTCTATCTCATTTTTTTGTTAGTAATAGTATGTTAAAGTTTTCGCAAAAATGAATAAAAAAAAAAATAAAAATTATACTTGAAATTTTTTTCAAGGATAATGATTTTGTCCTTTATCCTTGAATATCTTAAAAATGTTTTTTTTTTAATTTTTTATATTTTGTGGGTTATACTGTTTTTCAAAACAAACCAAACAATTAACTTGGGATCTCAACGAGATCGGGGTCAAAAAAATCGTAAAATATTATAGTGGTTCTTAATTATTTTATAAAAAAGGGTTATTTAATCAAGAATCGCCAAAAGCGTGACCTTATCATCGCCGATTCTTTTGAAAATTTGTGTACTCGAAGAATTAGTGAAAAAAAAATATGATTTCAAGTTTTTGTTTCTATCTCATTTTTTTTTCGTTAGTTATAGTATGTTAAAGATTTCCCAAAAAAGATGTCCGCCTCCTCTTTGAAAGTTTATATCTCTGGTAATTTTTATCCTTGAATAATAAAGTAGGGCTTATTTTAAAGATTGTTGTTGTTTTTGTTAGTTAAAAAATGAGATAGAAACAAAAACTTGAATTTCAATTATTTTTTTTAGTAGTTCCCCAAGTACAAAAATTTTCAAAAGAATCGGAAATAGTAAGATCACAACTTTGACGATTCTTAATGGAATAACCCATAATAAGATGAAAACAATATGATCCCGTTTTTGCTAAGTGCAGTCTACGTAGCTAAATTCACACAAAACTTGATCAAACAAAATAGCAAAATAAAAAAAATGGTTAACTGGGATGCCTCATTACCAACTCACTTACTTATTTCCCCCTCATTTCAGCGTGGTCTCAACCAATCTCACCGAATAAAGTATTCAAAGAATTGGACTTATAGCAAGAAAACTCGTCAGTCCCTCAAATATCAAAGATCAACTTTCACTTAAATTTCAACACAGGCAATTTCACAAAAATATTAACATTTAAGCTAACTGCGTTAGTTGAACATGTTAAAATTCAAATTATTTATTTGATAGTGAGGATTCATCAAAATTTTCAAACAAAATTTGCAAACTTATCCGGTGCGAATTGAAACCCTTTACAATGAATTACCATTAATCAATATTCCCTCCTGCTACCCTGCTAATACAGCGCACTTGTTCCGCCCTTATCCTTCCTTCCGCACATCAAACTCGTATTCCAATAAATTAAAACTAGCGACCCCTGTAAGACCCCTCGTTATTTCCGTATATCACCCCCTTAATGTTGGGATTTGTCTCATTATGGCGAACGTATCGCAACTCTCCCCTATGATTTCGATTCTGTGTGCTGTTCGCTGTTGTGATCCTGCATTGAATATTGTAGGTATCCTTGAACATTTCTACTAAGAAGATGCACTAATCAGAGGGTATGTTAATTGTTAACTGTTCAAATAAAAAAGGGCTTTTTCTGTCTAGCAATGCAAGGCGTCATATCGAAGTTACAATTCATAATTTTTGTCGAAGATTTTATTCGAACGTAGGGAAAGTTAAGCATCTTTATGATTTTTTGGGTCAAGCGAGTCGTGGTACCAAAAAGGGTGAATCTGCGCTAATATGGAGTAGATGGCGCCATCACATAAAACACTATATCCAAGAAATAATAAAGTTGCGCCCAGACTGTTGAAAAACATTTAATAGGGGTAGTGGTACGATAGGGGTGGAGTGTGTTTTTCCGATCTCTAAAACGGCTTTTACTAAAAACTTGAAACTCGGTGGGTAATAAGTGTAAATGGGGTGCGAATTTCGTCCTATCTCTTAAGTTTTCTGAAATATTGAATTAAGGGCAGCTTGTAGAGAGTGCAAAAATTACCATTTTTAAGACCCATTTTCTCTTAAACCGCCAATCGTATCACTCTAAAAAAAATTCTTATTTGTAAAACTCTACTACTACTTGATGGAAGCATTTTTAAAAAATCTCTTGATTTTTTTGTGTCGGTACTGCGTTATCTAAATTTGATAATCTTCGATTAACTAATTCTTTTATCCAAATTAAACAAAACACAAAAAAATGAATGAATTTTGATAAGCGGTTGGCGAGAAAACGGAGCAAACGCTTCAAAAAACATGATTTTTTACGAAACTATTTTGTTTAAGACTACAGTGTGTCAGCTGCATGTCGGATGTGCGTCATTTCTTTGAGAATCTTATGTTAATAAATTTTCCTAATTTTTCCAGTCTTGTTTATATCTTGTAAAATAACTGTGGCAACACTAATTTTTATCATTTGACAATAAAATCATCAGATGATACGAGTATATTATAGATTTGATTAGCTTGAAAATTTTTTTTGGAATTCTTCCATTTTAATTTCAAAATTTATTTTTAGACTCTTTCCGGCCCCCAAATGTCGTGATTTTGATCTTGTTTTATCAGGAAAAATATAAGTTTAATAATCAGTCTAAAACCAAAAATTTATTCTTATTCTTTTTTTACCCTACAAGTTTCCCTTAATTTTGCTTCTATGGGTTTTTAAAAAAATTGCCTAGAAAGTGTTTTCAAAATTTTTTTAGCATACATTAACACGAATTCCGCGATTTACCTTATGTTAGGTAGGTTAGGTTAGGTTAGGTCTTAGGTGGGTAGCTATTGACAGAGATAGCTAACACATAGACCGCTAGATGGGTCCGTTGTGATCCCACTGCACCGCGGCACGACGCCTACGGCTGATGGTTGTTTTTTGGCTAATTTTCAAGAACAAACTGAGCCCAATTGGCCGCGGTATTGTTTTATCAAATATTTTTCCGTATTTCTTGGTGCGAAGGAGAGGAGAGTTAGAAGGAATTTTGGAGGAGAAAGAGGATACCGAGCTTAATCAGTTTTAGGAATGGGATGGAAGATCAGGAATCGGGCCGGGTATGGCAGTGTACTAGCAAGTGTTAATGATCATAATTTTTCAGTACTATTGGCTGTGATACGATCTACCCTATGTTAGGTAAGGTAAGGTGGATGGCCGCTGAAGCAGTCAAACACATAGACCGTAAATGGGTCCGCTGTGATCCCATATATAGGGTGAAAAAATACCCGTGTGATCCAGACCATCCCAGATTAACCACCCTGCCAGCCTGACAAACAGCAGCAACTGGTCTAGCTTCATGTTTTCGAAATCTTCCAAATCAATGGCGAAGATCGTACCCAGCGTATGTTCTTGCCTCAATGTCAGACTAAGCATGTGGAAAATACTTCCATCGGCATCGGGGTCACCACAGCTTCAGCTCAGATCTGCAACATCCGCCACAGCCAGTGTTCTAGCGTGAACGCCGATCAGGCAGTGGCCCGTCAGTACACCAACAATGATACGTAGAGAATTCCTATTTCTGAGTAGGGTGAACTTTTGCTTGCTCTCAGGATCGGCCAGGGTTGCCTAGCAACGAGACACGATGTGAGGCCCAACCAACTCGTCTTAGCCCGTGATCTGGCCGTTACGTAAATACTCCTTAATGTCCTCAATTGTCCTTCTCAAGGAAAGCGCTAGAGCGCGTGAACCGCTCCTTGCAAGTTCATCCGCAGCCTCGTTACCCGGAATCCCGTGTCATAACCCCATCACATCAAATTGGTTCGTCCTTTCTAAGGTTTTCTATAAAATCGCATAAAAATTGATTTCAGGGTAAGGTTGTTGCATACGTTTCCACAATTTTCGCCATATCTCTCACGTCTGATGAGGTACCAAATTGGTTTTTACTTCTGTGTGATTTTTATGTGATCGCCTTAAAATTAATTTCAGGGTTTTTTTATGTTTAACCCTAAAGGAGTCGAAAAGGGGTTGCATACGTTTAACGCCTACAATGGGCTTTTAGCCAAAAAATTTATATTTTCGATATTTTAACGTCTATGTTTAATGTTTTTGAATCTTTGCTTGAAGAACAGATTTCGACTTTGACCGTGCCCGGACTTTCACCCACAAATGCAGATTAAATGGGCACCTTCACTTTCCGCCGTTTTCCATCATAGGGGCAAATATTTATAATTTCATTTTGAAAAATAAATTAGTATTTATTTTTACTTATAATAATATGTTATTTTCTTATCTTTTAAATATCACGTACTGCACATACATTAGAAAATGTATCAATTTTGTTAAATTTGTATGAACGTAGCGTCCCTAAGCGATCCGTACCGCTTTATCTTAAGTTCATCCATCATCGGTCTCGATATGACCTCTACTGGGCTATAGATAAAGTTACAACGCTCCTTCATAGGATGATCCTGACCCACGGCGGATATAGATATTTTTTCTCGTCTCTTCAGACTTTATTTTATTTGTTTTTCGTCCGCTAGCTTCCAATTTTTAAATTTTACGGACAGCTGACCTCAGATCCGAATTAAATCAAAAATCGTCACACATATCCAAAACACCAAAAGTAAATTGCCAGTTTGTGTTTTTCGAATCATGAGATCTTCCCGACGAAAATAGATACGCAACGTTGATTTTCTTTACCGGAAGTTCTGATCGTCAGACGGAAACCTCAGATAATTTGAATGATGTACTCCGTATAAAAGTCGCGACTCGTTCAATTGAAGACAATTCAATTCTCTTCGCAGTGAACGATCACGACCCAAACTACAAACTACCTACCAACAAACGACCAAAAAACCATAAGAAGACCACGAAGAAATAGTGGTTCCACTATTATAGTCACTTAGAGACGACTACCAAGTCACCTACAGAAAAAATCTTATTGTTTGCACTACGGGACCTCCTTGGACGCGCAATGCTCTTGTTAACGTTAATAAAGACGACGTAGACTACGACGACTACTTCTTCAAAGTTAACCCCATTACGCCATAGACTCGGTTATTTAATTATTGCGTAACTAGAGAAGCCATTGTCAAGTAGTTCCGTTTTGACGTTGAATTACGGGCTAATGGGATCAGATTGTCATATCCATAAGAAAACTTCAAAGACTTTGTTAACGCGAGGTGCCTACCTCAATCGTGTGTGCATTATTTTCTTACCGTAATCCAAAGATATTCGTACATAGCCGTAGCATAGCTTAGCATAGCATAGAGTGTGCATAATACATAACTTACGAATGCAAGCAGATATTCCCTAGCAGAACGATCGCCTTACGCCTTATCTTGCGAGCGATGTAAGACGGAGCCATTCAGTGCGGCGAACATGCATTTTATGTAACTTCGTTATCGGAGCAGAATAATATTTATCACTTCCTCTATAATTAATTAAATTTCTGTATATAGGGCAACACGGAAAGAAATGCCGGTAAGAAAAGAATCGGTCAATTAACGCTTGGCTAACCTTTGCTTCCGGCTATTTCGATGCACTATGGCCAAATAAGGAACACAATAAGACTGTGGGGACAAAACTTAACCACTATTTACGTAAGAATGTCTTATCAGAACGTAAGAAAAAACTATCACTAGTAGCGAGCAGCTCTGAATTTAAATTAATTTTTAATTTGTCCAAAACTAGGAATCACCAAAGTTGTTGAAGGAAAAATATATATACCATTTATAACGATGCATAGCTATTTTTTGTACTGATCTTTTATCTTCAGGTGAAATCGTGCATTTACACTCAACGTTTGAGGCGCGCCTCTATCCCCACCATAAAAGCAACCAATCAGATGGCTTGTGGAGTCTCAAGAGTCTAATATTCTTCAACTTTTCTCCGACGTACGCTTCCATATGTGTACACACATCCAATGAAATGTGGCACCACACATTTCGCAGCTCATCGTATTTCTGTCGTTTCGCACTTATAGGAAAGTTGCGCCGCAGAGCAAAGAATACAGCCGACGAAAACCGGTTTGCAATGGCCTGATGGGAGTTTGAGGCTCGCCTCGAGGCGAGCCTCAAGGGTGAGTGTAAACGAACCATTAATCTTAGCACTTAATGTTAAGAAATTTTGGGCTGTCTTTCAGCTTCAAAGAAGGCTGTGCAGACCTCCACCTAGACTTGAGCGATCGCTGCCTTGGTTGCTGCCATTACGAGTAAGGGCATGACGATCCAGTGATACTTTCGGCCCTATTCCAACAATTTCCAAACTGCCATATCCAGTGAAAGTTTATCAATGATCGCTTCCATAATATCAGTAGCCAAGGAAACTATCGCTCCAGGGTAGAGAAGTTCTAAACTTCTAAAAAAACTCAAAATTGTACCGGTCGACCGTAATATCCTAAATTCGATCAGAAAAGTGTCAACGAAGATCTTGGCCCTCGCGCCTTCTTCTTTGGCTTCACCTAAACATATATGGCAACAGTTTGGGTGAAACTTTATTATTTTTCAGGTCGAAATCCGCCAAACGATAAAATCGGTGGCCCTACAGAATTGCTTATGCCACTGTCACCCTTCACATATAAATAATGTGTTTGGATCATAGTCCGGAACCTAGTCAAAGTCGAAATATAACATCGGCTGTTTCGAGAGAAAGACAATTCTTTTTATCACTAGAATTGCTGCTAGTAAGGTACAACTTTCAACATTCGTAAGTGTTATTAAAATAATAAAGTATTGTTATCGATTTTTAAAAAAAAAATTTGCTACCCTGACAATTTTTTTCTCCACGTTTCATGACTAATAGACATCAAAAAAGCAAAAAAAAATTTCAGTCCGTCTGTGCGCCGTCCGCCGTACTCAAAACGTTTGAGGGCTTATAGCTCCCAAACCCTATGAGCTCGGGTGAAAAGGAAAACGTTCCGATTTTTATATCTCAAGAACATATAATCATGGAAAGCTAAAACTTGGTATTTAGATAGAGCTATACTAGTGGCGTGTTGGAAAAATATATTTCTTTATAGGGGTAGTATGCTACAGGGGTGGGGGTGTTTTTCCTATCTATAGAACGGCATGTGCGTGTGAAACTTGGTGAATATACGCAGATCTATTAGAGAAGTAATTTAGATAAAAAAAATTGTTGAAATATCACTTGGTGTACAGAAGGGGAGCTAAAAAAGTGATCAATGAAAACGAAATGCATACATTTTCACGAATTTTGTCATATCTTTTAGGTCTTCTAAAATTATGAATTGATTTTCATTTCACGTATTCCTAATATTAATACCTAGAAAATGTTTTCAGTTTTTTTTTAAATACGACCCCTCAGGGGTGTAAAGGGGTTGTATACATTTTAATGAATTCGGCCGTATCACTCAGGTCTGATTAGATATTGAATAACTTTTCACTTCCACAGGCTTGTTTCATAATCGATTAAAACTCGTTTTCAAGTCTTTTCCTTTTTCAACCCCTAAGAGGTTATAAACGGGTTAAACTCGTTTTCACGAATTCTGTCATATCTCTTAGGAGTGATAAGACATCGAATTGGTTTTCACTTCCTCGGGCTTTCTTTATATAGAGGAGAGTGGGGCAAAGTGGGCTAGCAAGGTAAAGTGAGCCCCTTTAAAATTTCTAGTTTTGCAATAGCGCCATCTCTTAGCAAAATAAATTATAGATAAAGCTTCATAAATTGAACACAATGCACTGTAAATGAAATCCACTTTAATTACAGTTTCTTGAATTTTCCTCATATTACGATTTTGGTACCGTCTGATGTAAATATCAGTGTTTAATAATTGCATTAAAAAGAATTGTTAGCGAGTGACGATTTTTTGGAACAGTATTCTTGAGATCGGTGTACGGATTGTGAAACTTGAAAAGTAAGCTTTGATGACTATTTAAAAAATATATAAATTTTAGCAGATGCTTGCTGTTTTGCGTTCATTCGGGGCCAAGTGAACCCGGGCACATTTTACCCCATACCAATATAATTTTATTGGATAATTAAAAATAATAATTTTAGCATGGCTAGAACATACAACAAAAAATCAATGCAACAATCGTGGACTGAAGTTGCGATTAAAAATGCAATAGCTTCTGTTGCAGAAGAGAATAGACCTAAAGAAAGCTAGTAAATATTTTGGTGTTCTCAGGGCTACTCTTCAAAGCAGAGTACGCTCTCAACATACTTAATTTCGTTTGAATTTATTAAAATCATATTGCTTGTCTTAATTGATCCATTACCATATTCTTTCGCTCCAGTTTTGGGTGAAATTCCTATACCCCTTGGAAGGGCTCACTTTACCCCAGTAGTGGGGCAAAGTCGGCACTTTGAAGTATCTATAGAAAGGAGTAGGTATAATTTAGCTTTACGAATATATGACTAACCTAACATCCTAAACTATCGAATTTGCGAGAAAATGGTTTTATAACTATTACCCATTTTACAGAATCTCGGTACAAACCTTAGGAGGCTTACTTTGCCCTACTTGCACCTATCTAAAAACACATTTCAGGATTTTTGGATATTCAACCCCAGAGTGGGTGCAAGGGGGTTGCATATGTTTTCACAAATTCCGACATATTTCTTAGTTCTGATGACATATCGAATACATTTTTACTTCCTAAGGCTTCCTACACAATCGTCAAAAAGTTGATTTCAGTATTTTTAGATATTCGACTCTAAGGGGACGTAAGGCTTTCGACATATTTCTTAGGATTGATGAGATATCAGATTGGTTTTCACTTCCATAGACTTTTTATAATCGCCTACAAATGCATTTCCGATTTCATGTAATGGCTCAAAACCAAATCACGAAAAACGTCCTAATCGCGTAACAACTTATACTACGACTTTGACCGCGTCCTAAAGTATGACCCAATTACGTGGAATGTGGCGTAAGTATTCTAGCGCGACCCCATTCTAACCCCTTCCTGAAGTGTTTTTTAGGTTTTCAATCGTACAGTAACCAACACCACATCTCAGCAATAAACGCGTTCCGGGCTTCTATCCAAAAATAATAGAATTGCGCCCAGACTGTTGGCAGATTTTTTTATACAAACATTGAAATAAATAAAGAGCTCTTTGAAGTAAAATTATATAATAGAAAAATTATGAAATTGATTTTTAAGCGATTCTACATATAAAAACCACATGTAGACATTTTGATTTTTGTCAACTTCGTGAGAACGTAGGTATACAACCCCTTTACATTCCCTTAATGGTTGAACATGAAAAAATTGTAAACCCGATATTTAAGCGATTACATAAAAAACCAAAGTAAAAACCAAATTGATTTCCCATCAGACCGAAGAGATATTGCAAAAATTGTGAAAATGTATGCAACCCTTTTACACCCCTTAGAGTAAAGAGTGTTTTAAATCAATAAACCCTGAAATCAATAAGTAGGCGATTACATAAAAAGTCGGTGGAAGTAAAAACCAATAAGATATCTTCTCAGACCTAACAGATGTGACGGAATTCGTGAAAACGAGCAAAACACTTTTGCACCTTTTACTTTATTATTTTTTAATAATAAAGCATTGTGATCGACCCGAAATTTCAAAACAATTGGTTATCCCGGAATTCTGAATTTTCACGTTTTAGGATTTGCAATCTGCCAAAAAGGCAAAAAAGGTTCAGCCTTAGACGCCGAACGCCATACGTGGAAGCGTTTGAAAGCATGTAGTTCATCAACCTAATGAGATATTAAGCTGAAATTTTTATAATCGGTAGACTGAGTGAATCCCTTCGAGAGTTACCATTCGGGTGCTTTTCGGGTGTCTTTCGGGAGCCTTTCGGGTGCCTTTGGGTGCCTTTCGGGTGTCTTTCGGGTGCCTTTCGGGAGCTTTTCGGGAGCCTTTCGGGTGCCTTTCGGGTGCCTTTCGGGTATCTTTCGGGTGCCTTTCGGGTACCTTTCGGGTGATGAATGTAAACAAAATACCTGGAATATTTTATCCGTAAAGTTGCCATTCGGGTGCTTTTCGGGTGCCTTTCGGGTGTCTTTCGGGTGCCTTTCGGGTGCCTTTCGGGTGTCTTTCGGGTGCCTTTCGGGTGCCTTTCGGGTGCCTTTCGGGTACCTTTCGGGTGATGGGGTCTGGGGGAGGTGGATAACTGAATGTAAACAAAATACCTGGACCGTAAGATTTTAACCCATAACCTTAGACAGTTAGAATAGGACGCTCACACTAAGCTAGCGAGGCTACAAGCGGACAATCTGGACTGCAAACATGCGATTAACAGAAGGAGCAAGCGCATTTACACGTTTGCTACCTACGCATAGCGCGTTTGACTTAATTAAAAACAGTATTTGATTGCGTAAGGTCATAAAAACTTAATGCTAATAATTAATAACGCTGCAATCATTTCTTCGTTCAGAGTAGCAAGGCACTCGAAAGGCGCCCGAAGCATCTCGCATTATTCTGGCCTATCAATTTTGTAACATTCTGCAACTTTTGCACTATTATGAACTTGTATTTACTTAGCCAATCCACAGCCCCCGTCGGCTGTACTTTAATTTCTTCTTCGCAAAAAACTCAACACGCAAGAAATTTGTACGTAAGGTAAGAGAAAAAAAAACACATTTAAAATCGCATTAGACACATCTGCGGGTCACGATGTGCCATCAGCAGTAAATTCGCCAATGAAGGCGAAGAGGCACCTCTTGAAGAACCTCGTACACCCTCTCAGCGTGGTATTCCGTGGAGGTACCTTCATTCACCTGAATAACTTTCACCGTTCACGTAATCTTTCCGTATATTACGGCAATAATCGACGCATGGGCGTTTGTCTAAGATCGTCGAGCTCTTCGACGAACCGTGCGCCAGTTTATCGTATTCTATACTTGCGATTGCGAACAGTGCGCCATAATAGCGCTTACCTGGGGGGTGCTTACCTGGGTGCTTACCTGGGCGCTTGCCTAGTGCGCTTCGGGCTTGAAGGTGTACGCGTATGCAAACGCAAGGAACTCGGCAATAAGATCTAATTCGCGATCTTTTTCGCCGGCGAGATGGAGCTAAGATAGAGTTAGATGATTTTTTTTTTTGGTCAATATTTCATACAACTCTGAAGACGTAATGCGAACCGGTCTTTAGTTGCCACCTAAACCGCGAGTTGATTAGATAAATCCGTGACGATTACCCAATAAACTTGATGGATGACAGTTTTTGTTGGTTGCTGTTCGGATTCACGTTACTTTGTAGTTCCAGCTGCTGGACACCGATTGATCCATTCTCAAACTATTCAAATGAATGTTGGTGTCTTCTATGGATGAACAGCAGATAGTACAGTCTAAAGGTGATGGTGGGTTAGCTTTACAACGTGTGACAAAGGTTGGATCGCAACAACAGCCTACAATTTTTTTAAGGACACTTGTTTGGTAGTCAATTTAAAATTATATAATTTTACTTTATTAATTTTAATAATAAAGTATTGTAAACTGAAATTTAAAAAACAAATTCACTCTGACATTTTGTATTAACACGTTTTAGGACTTGTAAACCCCGAAAAAGAAAAAAAACGAAATGTCCATCTTATTTTTTTTTTTTTTGTGAATGTTTTCACAGTACATTTTTCAAAATGTCCATCTGTCCGCCGTAACGCCGTACGCAAAAGCGTTCGAAGCCGCGTAGCTCACTAACCCTTTCAGATATTAAGTTGAAATTTCGTAGGTGGATAGACTGGATGAACCCCTACGAGTGGTACCTTTTAAGAGGGAGGGTGTGTGAGGGGAGATGGAAAGCATTTCAGACGGAAAATTTTGGTTTCTAGATCTAAGGAACCGCTAATGTTCGGAATCTGAAACATAGAATTTATATAGAACTGTGATAGTGGATGCATTTTCAAGAAAATTGTCGATAAGGGTTGAGGGGTGTGGGAGTGGTGAAGTGGGAGAAAAGCAATAGGTCCGATACGCTCGAAAGCTGAAATCGCATCATTCTAAAATCCAATCCTAAACGGTTTATGCCAGAGGGTTGAAACTTTGTGATTGTCTTAGGGATGCTAGGAGCCTAGACGAGGACTAAAATTTGGAAGGGGGAGATGTAGTTTGGGGGGTGGTGATTGAACTTTGGATTACAATATCTTTCGAACCAATTGTCCCACGAAGATAAAATTATGGATTACAAGTGGAATCAACTAAATTTAAAATTTCTGAGAGGGGAGGTGGAACACGGAAATATATCTCAAGAACTTTACCAGATATGATCTTGAAAATTTTACAGGAGTTAAGCTCAGTAGACCTCTAGTGATTTTGTGGGCTTATGCGCAGGGGTGGGAGGTGTAGAAAGAAAGAAATTCTGATTTTTCTTACTCGTCAGCCGCAAAGAAAAAAAAGCTTAAAATTGACGACTATATAGAGCCGCTATAGGTACATCCTTAAATAAATTTTAACAGTTTCAATAGGGGAGGCAAAGTACGGGGGTGAGGAGTGGGGTTTTTGTATCTCAAAAACGGCTTATGTTAGAAAGTTTGAACTTTGAACGTATATGTAGATGTACTACAGGAGTAATTATAGCCAAATAAAAGTTCAGATCTTCATTGGCGAAAAGGTGGAGTAAAAAATATCAGTGAAATGGTTTTATTTGCACATTTTTACGAGTTTCGTTATATCTTTTAGGCATGTCGAGCAGTGTGACCACAAGTGCTACGAAGGTAGCAAAATGCTACTATGGACAATTTTTTGCTACTATGTTACTACATGTCTAAATTTGCTACCCTGGTAAAATTAACCGTTATAA
This sequence comes from Beris morrisii, assembly GCA_951812415.1. Taxonomy (NCBI): domain Eukaryota; kingdom Metazoa; phylum Arthropoda; class Insecta; order Diptera; family Stratiomyidae; genus Beris; species Beris morrisii. Next base: position 28,609,978 of record OX638311.1, read on the forward strand.
AACTTGTGTACGCCAAAAATATGATACTTTGACTATCTAATAAGTCGTTCAGTTTGCAAAACCAGCCACATTTGTTTCAACAAACTTGTGGCAAAATGGCAAAAACTGATTGTGCAGCTTCTAGGCAAGATATCCTTATGCTTTTTCTTTTTTAAAAAAATTACAAAAAATATTGTTTGTTGGCCTGCAAAAGCTTTGATATTATGCTTATTAAATGATTAAAGTTTTGAATCTAGATATTATAGTTTTGAATCTAGATATGGCTGGTTCTGCACCCGAAATGCAAATATGAATGGTTTTGCAAATCTAGCAGTGTTGCTTTGCAATGTTTCTCCTCCAATCTTTCGGTTGACGTTTTCTTTTCCTGGACTTTGTAGTTTCTTGAATTACTTGTTGTTCCTCGACCTGATGATCTATTCCTTGTTGTTCCTCGAGCTGATGTTCTATTTCTTGTTGTTCCGTGACCTGATTATCACTAAAAACTGTTCATCTGTCTCTAAAATAATAAATTCAACATTTTCCTCCATTTTCACAACCTTAAAACACAAACGAAACACGGAAATTTTAAAAGGTTTAGGACTGGTTTTTATGCTCCTTTTAGTTTTAAAATTGTAGCCTGAGACGAGACGAATCCAGGGATACCGAAACCCTAAAATCGAAAAAATAGTCGTATGGCTGGTTTTGCAACTGGACGACTCAAATGTAAAATTCATGCACGCTCTGGTCTTGCATTCGAAATCGCATACTATCGAATTGAATTAAGCATCTTTTTCGAATCTATCACTCGTTCGAGCGAAGGGCAAAATGGACATTTTGTGTGAATTTTGATTTTCCTAAATAAATGTTCACACTTTAAAATATAATTTTTTCTTTAAACATTTTAAATTTGTAATGGATATACAGTGTTATGATTAACAGATAATCATATAATGACGTAACTAGTTCCATTTAATTAAAAGAAGTATTAGAAAATATTTTCGCTACCCAAGCTAAGAATTGCTACCCAAATTTGCTACTCTGAGAAATATCAAAACGGTCACACTGATGTCGAGTTATCAAATTAATTTTACTTTCGCGTGCTCTTTTTATAAGCACCTAAAAATAGTTTTCCAAATTTTTTGATATCCAACTCCTAAAGGGGGTGTTAAGTGGTTGTGTACATTTTCACTAATTTCGATATATTTCTTAGGTCTAGTGAATTCTAAAAGATTTAAATGTAATCGGAATAAACTATTTAAAGCATTTTTCTCTATTCAACCCCTTAAGGGGTATTAGGTGTTTGTTCAAGTTTTCACAAATTTTTAGGTTTATTGAGATCGAATTCGCTTATACCTCTATGGGCTTTATATATAATAAAATGAACTAAGAATTATTTTCGGGATTTCGCGGTATTACACCATTAAGAGGGTATAAAATGATTGTGTACATTTTTCCGAATTCCAACATATCACTTAGGTCTGATGAGATATCGAACTCTTTTACTTTATTATTTTTTAATAATAAAGTATTGTGGTCGACCTGAAATTTCAAAAAATATATACAAATACTTTCATGATTTTCATACTATGTTTAGAGCAACAAGACAGTAAAGTTAGTACGACCATAACATCAGTTATCAGAACTATCTTTCATCTTGTAACGTGGTTCACGCAACTATAAAACCATAGTAAGGTTCTCCCAAAATATGATTACCACAGTCATATTTTTTCTTTAAGTGTAGTTTTTCAGTGTAATCGCCTAAAAACTAATTTCCGAATTTTTTTCGATATTCAACCCAAAGAGTAGTGTAAAGCGATTACATACGTTTTGCGCTACCAGATATAATCGGCTAAAAATCGATATTTTTAATATTTTTACTTCTATTTTAGTGACATATTTTTCCAAAAAACCTATTTGTCTCGAAATAACTGATGTTGTATATTAATTTTGACCGCGTTCCGGAGCATAGCCTGGTTACATAATTCATGTGTTAAATATGGCAGTGGCATATGTATCCTATCGCACCCTCACCTTAACCGCTTCTCGAAATTTTGTCTTAAGGTTTCTGAAAGCGAATGTTTCTATCGCTTCAAGGATTAAATCCAGAACATATAATCCATAATTAACTATAAAATCTACTTACTACAACTCCCCAAAAAATGATGCATGTGTTACACAATCAACTGCAACTTCTTGAAACCTTTACACCTGATCGGATATTTTCTCACGGAAACAGCCAACATTACGATGTGACCTCTTACATCCTTTCTGGTTAATGCGCAATAATATATCAAAACGTATGCCTTCATGTACACACGACGCAACGTATTGAAAACATTGAAGAAAATTCCGCACGGCAAGTACCGATTTCTTTCAACTCCTACAATGGGATCATAGAAAAAGGATTTTCGGGACGGGACAACTATAAAAACTCTCCAGAAAGAATCACCTAAATGCATTTCAAAAAATTCCAAAATTTTTTGCTCCTTTTCAATGGGAGACACTTTCAGTTTTCTTACCTTTACTGCGCTGCGTGTGCGTGGTATTCGTAGCTCTTCCTGACGCAGCTAGATACAAAAAACAGGGCCTTTGGCGCGTTAACAATCCGGGGCATATGTTTCCAGGGATGATATTTGGGACTTACGTACAAGGAACAGATTTCTGGATCATACGGCTATTATCGAAAATCAGGACACTGGGATTTTTTCTTGTTGGTGTTGGGTATTCGGTGCATCCTGGTGATCCTTATTTTGATGGTATGCGGAAAAGTGGTGCCTGTTTGGTTCCGTCATAGGCACTATAGGAGCGTGGGAACGAACGTTTTAATCTCCTACTCGAGATGAGTGCATTTCTCTGGTTCTTGTTCCTGTTTTTTGCTTCTTAGCCGAAATTGACGAGGATAATGGCTTTAGGACCAGACTTCTTGGATGATTTCCTCCTCTGCAACGACTATAGTATCGATGCACGTGTATTTCGAACCGGTTTCGAATTTCAATTTGACCGTTACGTTTTAGTATTTCGATTTTTTTTACTAAGAACGCATCAAGAATTTGTTATGCACGTTAAAGTAATTGGAATGGAAATTAGGAAATTGATCACTAAAAAAAAAAATGGAGAGCTGTAGCAGTATAATGAGGTGTACCTCTGTTATTACTTAACAAATAATAAGATTCTTGAGAGGTCGTAACTGATTGCGATGTTTCTAAGAAATAGCGAACTGTGAAATTGCTACTGCTATAGTTAGATAACTTCAAACATTCGGAAAACATTAATGAGTTTGATTTGAATAAAATAGGAAGTAGTATTTGCTACTACTATAGAGCAAAGTACTATCGGGGTCACCATATTTAGGGCAATTGAAGGCACCAACCGTCGATAAAGAAAACTTACTAATACCTAAAGTGAGTACTGTTTAGTTTAAGATAAGAGTTGTTCCATCAAGGATCCACCACAGGTATGACCTTACCTGTACTCATATTGGTGGAAAAAAATCAATTTAAATTTTTTATTTCTACATCAATTTTTTAGTTAGTTATAGTATGTTAAAGATTTTGTGAAAATGGTGTCTGAGTCCTCTTTGAAAATTTATATCGCGTTAGTTTGTATCGTGGAATATCGAATTCACTATAGTTTACTTCTCTAACACAACTTCACACTTTTTTTGCTGGAAGCCTCTGATTTAAAAATAAGAAACGTTTCCTAATCGTATGGAATGTAACCTGCTTCCACCTAGGTTAGTAAAAATTGAGGGTAGGCCATCTGAATTTAAATCCGCGGTAGCTCAGAAAAATTTGCTCTTACTTCTTATGGCGAATAGTGAAGCATAATTAACTAAACAAAAATGAGAAAAGAAGATTTTATGAAGTTCAAGACGTGCATTAAACACATGCACTACCTCGCTGTTCCGCAGGACTCCAGTATTCCGACACATATGATCTACCAAGACCTGATGTACGACGGTGTCTAATTCGCGGAGCACATGGAACCATCTTATCAGGGCTGATCTAACCGGTTATTTAGTTTTTGTCGATATGTACGTGTGTCGTGCTGTGGCTTTCTATGGAACTCAATTTGAAAGGGCTTCTGCAATAACCGGATAAATGCCAATATGGACGAAATTAAGTTGTATACGCTATGATATGTGAAAAAAAAGAGTCACAGTAGCCAATCGTATAAATAATACTCTACACTGAACCAAAAAGATAAATCCAACCAATTAAAATCTACATCATCATAATGAAAAAATCATTGTTTTTGAGCCGATGCAAGTATTCATTAATATTATGCAAAACCGTTCATCATTTATCGGTATGCTTTAGACAAGCACACAATAACAGAAATGATGTAAAAATTCATTGTTACAATGAACGAGTTCATAATATTGATGAAATCAATAATTCGCATTAAAGTACTGATTCATTATTACTATTAACTGTGTCATTTCACACTATAATATGATGAACGAATTCATAATATTGATGAAAAGAGTAATTAATGTTACTAATGTTGTTCCTCATATTAAAATATAAATTCATAATTACGATTAATCCTGTCACTGTAATCAATACAGCGTTCATAATATTAATGCACATATTATTGATATGTATATGATGAATTTGAAGATTAACGTGGAACTGGATATAATTTCGGCTTATTATGCCAAATAAAAACGAATAAAGGTTCCCAGACACTTGTGCGAAATTTTTGCTGCTGCTGCGACTGTTTCTTAGCGGAACAATTGGCCCCAATCGATTACGTGCCAACGATTACCTACCCGTGTGTGGGAACCTTAACAAAAAATAGCAGCCAACAGAGGATCCGAAATCTTGAGCTGTGCAATGGTCGTTTTCTTCAATATAATGAATTTACTATAAATTACTACTATAAATATAATCAATTATTACTATAAATATAATCAATATGTTTTAGGAATACCAAGCAAAGATGCCTTGTTTATAAGAACTTTTTAATCAATATGATGAAGGCGTGCATCAAAATTCCTAGGTGTTGATTTCTGAGAGTATATGTGCCCATTCCATATATCTGTGGCCACAGAGAATAAGTAGGTGAGTCTAAAAACGAAACTATTCAGGGCAGCACTTTTTTGCTGTTTTTACTATTGAACTATTCCTGTAAATCCAGTTTTTGTGAAAAAATTCAATTTGTTGACATCTCAGTGATCAAATAACATATAACAATAATTTCTTCACAGTGCGTGTAAAACTTGGGAGATGACCACAGTACATTTATCCCATTTTACTATTTTTCGACGTACCAAGCTATTCCCTGTGACACAGATATACAAATTGATCAAAATATTTTTAATGAAATGAGATTTAATGTTAATGTACGGTTGAAAAATATTTGATGATTTTCTACATTGTTGTAACGATTTTTACATTAATCCGAAAAATTTCCTTTAATGAAGGCATTAATTAATATTAAGAACAGTTTTTTTTTCAGTCTAGATGATATACTGAACTCAGACTAATATTGTAGTTGGATACAAATCAAATTAAGGAGTGCGAATGTTGGTTGGCTGGTTTACGTGGTGGCCTGTCTGCCGAAAACAGGGCCCAATTAGCACAGGAAGCGCTGTTTTGATACCACAACTCGTTCAACCTGGTCGTTGAGGGCTGATGAAGTAGATACATAGTTTTACAGAGACCTGGGGCTTGAATGGATTATTATATCCATCCAGAGCTGTTCAAGAAGGTAATCAGTTCTCCTATCTTGTTTTTCGAGATCATCAAGGTTATTGAAGAAGGATTTGCCTAGTACGCGAAGTCTGGCTCTAGCTAGGGCGGGACACTCGCAAAGAAGGTGGATAACAGTTTCCCTCTTATTTGCATCCCCACAATTGCGGCAATTGACGTTAAAGGGAATACCCAGTCTGGCCGCGTGGTCGCCGATCGGCCAGTGACTCTGGAGACGTCTACACGGCTCCTGCTCAGGAGTTCATCTGTTCTGCTCCGGGAGTAGGATGGCCATATCTTCCTAGATGTGACGCAGTTGGTCAGTCCTCTCTATCTGGAGTTCGCGTTTGTGAGAAAATGGGTGGATATTTGGCGCTTAACAGTTCCTGGTGAGACCTGAACGGATTCTATGAGAGAGCCCAGAAGAGCAGAACCTTGCCTAGCTAATTCGTCTGCCCGCTCGTTACCCTCTATCTTGCTGTGGCCTGGGACCCACAGCAGAGTAACTTTGACTTGACTTCCTAAGTGGGCTAGCTCCTCTCTCGGCACTGTTATGGCAGGCGTCCACTAGGGCGGACGGGACGAGCCGGGCCGCATCGCAAAAATCCGCCTGCCATACGTTGTTATGGAAGTACGTCCACTGAACGAGACTCGCGACGGAACGAAGTACGTAGAAAAAAAATGCTCGCCGCACCGTTGCGATGCGGCCCGCCTCTAGTGGATGCCTGCCTTTAGACGACTTTAGAGGAGGTGGTAGCCGAATCTAAGGCCCTAATTGCAGCTTGGCTGTCAGAGAGGATTACAACATTTCTCTTAAAGTGCGAATGTAGTTTGTCCTTTTTAAAGAGTGTCGTTCGGTTGTTACTCGAAAGAGATAGACAATATATCCCAAGTTCAATTTCGTATCCGGAATTTTAGGTAAATCACCGAATATGTACAAAACTTCGACTTCGTGGCTAAACGATTTCTTGAGTTATAGTGGATTCCGTTAATTGAGTAAGGACATTTTTACAGACAGCTACACGAAGCTCTTTTGAAATTTTCTGCGTATTATTCATATATGTACCTCTAACTAAAATTATTGAAAAAACAATCTATACTAAATTTCAAAGGCGTAGCTTAAGGCGTTCTGAAGCTATCGACCAATATTTTTGAACACGTATTTTAAGAACTTTTTGTATGGCAGCTACCCGAACGAGTAGGACGATTTTGCCCGTTAGCTTAACAAATTCGACTAAAAATCCAGATTCAAAATTTCAACATCCGAGGTCAAGGTGTTCTTGAGTTATCGTGCGATTGGACAGACGGACGGACGTACGAACGAATAGCAACCGGATTTATAGTTTTTGGTTACATAGGTATGAACAAAAAATAAAATAATATGTTTTTTCATCCTAAGCTCGGTTCTATACGTTATAAACTTTCGGGCCGAATTAAACTTAAAATACTCTCAGATTTCATCTAGAGTATAAAAACGCGCTCTATTTATTGGTGTAGAAACTAATTTTGTATCTTATTATCTAAAAAAAGAAGATTATTTTTAGTTTTTATGTAAATTATTATTTCATGTGACTATCGTTTCTTTATTTTCCAGGTTTAACCTTTTATTCTCACCATTAGCGTAATAATTTTCATATGATTTTCATCAAATCATTTTGTTGCGGGTGCAGGCAGTGTGCAAGTATTTTATTTTTACAAAGATAACTTCTCATACAAACGTAATTGTATTTTTCGATTCGAACTCAGATTTTTGATTGTGACAATAGGTAGGTACTGATTCTCCCTCATTATCGCCATTACCATTAAAGACGGCGGACATTATAATAATGAATAATTCTAACCCTAACTTCTTATCCTGCATTGATTACAAATTAAGAAATCTGATATACAGCATTATGTTAATAATGTTAACGACCTCATCACAAAACACCTGTAGGTATAAACCCGACATATTCTCTGCACTAATGCATATTAAAAAAATAATTGTTTATTCAAAACGATCGGTTCAAAAATTGTGTAACACCTGATAAGACTAATAAGGAAGGTAAGAGTCTTATGTAGGTACACGATTATAAAATTTTCATTACATCGGAACTCCTTTGCCGTACCAAAATTGGTTAGTGTTCGAACAAGGCAGCGTGGATTGCGGAGAGCGCCGGCTAGTCTAGAAGAAGGTGCCTTTCAATTATCGAGTAACGACACATCAATCGATTAGATAAGAAAATTGTTCGGTCATCGAATCCAGTTGATTTTAGCTGCACCGCTGTCGTACCTGTCCGTGCAGACCGGTGGGTAGATTAAACGATAATACCTGAGTGGGCCTGGGACCCACTAAGAGCCCCGATCACTTGCTGAAAACCGCTTCGTTGCGATCATAAGAAACGAACGTGCTAAGAATTCAACCTGCTGCCACCCTCCCCGCAGGTAAATTGAGTTCTCATGAATTTTCTTGAGCTTTTTTTTATTCGAGAAATTACGCTAAAGGTGCTTCTTATTATTCAGCAGCGAACTCATTCCAAGAAAACCGACTGATCTTATTTTGTAGTGGTTTTTAGTAGTGACGATCGCGGTCATAACAAAATATCGGAAATTCTCTGCGAATAGATTCGTAACTTTGATGTCATTCGGAAATACACACCAACTTTTTGATAAAGTTTAATCAGATGTTTGGATTTTTCTGGCCGCCCCCGGGGAATTTCTTATGCATAAAAGGTGGAAAATTTTCGAATGGGTTATTTTTATAAATCAAATAAAATTACGCAGTAATTTTGCCGTTGTAAACAACTTTTGGATTCTGTGAATGGAATGCATAATTTTATTACCTAACATAAATAAATACGATAAACAGGTTATCCATTACAAGGAAACGAAATAGAATTTTTATTTATCAGAACTTAAACAAAATTACACTGTTACTTAATACATGGGGTACATTTGATACTTTTACTTTATAATTTTTATTAATAAAGTATTTTTTAATACATTTGACAGTTTTTCTTTTACTTTATTATTTTTTAATAATAAATCCCAGTGGTGTAAGGAGGTGGAGGGTGAAAAACTTTAGATAACGATATCTCACGAACCAATTGCACTAGACAAATAAAATTCGGTTTGTGTATAAAGGTTGACAAATGAAGTTTGCTGAAAATAAAATTTTTTAAGGGGGCGGTGGAGCATGGAAGTGGAGAGGATAAGAATTTTTCTAAAAAATCACGTATCATATCTCAAGAACAGTGTCAGATAGATGCTTAAACTTTTTACCAGAAGTAGGCCTAATAGACCCCTAGCAGAAAAATTTGTTTTTGGGGTGTGTATGTAGAGGGTTAGGGTGGGGGAGGGTGAGAAGGTAAAAGTTTCGATTTTTATATCTCGAGTTTTATATCTCGAGAACCTATAATGATATACAGCTGAAACTTGGTATTTGGATTGAGCTATATAGTAGTAGCAAGTTGAAATAATATAATTTTTTATAGGGGTAGTATAGTACGGGGGTGGGGGGTGTTTTAGAAAAGTAATATTCAAAAAAAAAAAATTCAAATATCCATTGGCGTTCGGAAGGGGGCGAAAAAAATATCACTGAAAATGGAATGCATATATTTTCACGATTTTCATCATATCTATTAGGTCTTTCCAAATATTGAATTCATTTTTATTCTACGGATTTTTCATATAAAGACCTAGAAAGTGTTTTCAGGATTTTTTGAAATTCGACCTCCAAGGTGGTGTAATGGTGTTGTATACATTTTCAAGAATTCAGCCGTATCCCTCGGTCTGATTATCGAATAACTTTCCACCTTCACGGGCTTGTTTAATAATCATCTAAAACTCGTTTTCAAGTCTTTTCCTTTTTCAACTCCTAAGAGGGTATACACGGGTTAAACACGTTTTCACGAATTCCGTCATATCTCTGTGGAGTGATAAGACATCGGATTGGTTTTCAATTCCTCGGGGTTATTTTATATATATATATAAAAAATATTTTCAGAAGTTTTGGATATTCAACCCCAAAGTGGGTGCAAGGGGGTTGCATATATTTTTACAAATTCCTACATATTTCTTAGTTCTGATGAGATATCAAATTAATTTTTACCTCTTAAATCTTTCTACATAATCGTCAAAAAGTTAATTTCAGTATTTTTAGATATTCAACTCGATAGGACGTAAGGCTTTCGACATATTTCTTAGGATTTATGAGATATTAGATTGGTTTTTACTTCCACTGACTTTTTGTATAATTGCCTTCTAATCACGTAACAACTGATATTATACTACGACGTAGACTTCGTCCCGGAGTATTTTGTAATTCATATGTTATATGTGGCAGCACCGCAAGTATTCTTACCGCCTCCCGAACTTTTTTTAGGTTTTAATTCACATAGTAATCTACACCGCATATCAGAATTAAGCGCGTTCCGAACTTCTAACCAAAAAATAATAAAGTTGCGCCCAGACTGTTGGCAGATCTTTTCTTTTTAATTTTAATATAATAAAGTAAGGTGGACGGAGTGAAATATTTTTTACTTTTTTGATGCCTACTAGTCCTGAAACGTAACAGAAGCATTTCATAAATTTTTTTTAAATCGATCACATTAATTTTTTATACGAGTATTAAAAGGAAGATAACTTTTTCGATTTATTCTGAAAATTTTAATAATTAAATTATAATTAAATAAAAGAAAAATATAAACAAAAAATATTCGGACTCGTATAAAAAAAATTAAAATTTAATAGAAAATACAGAATTTTTGAAAAGACATTTTTAGTTTATTATGTCAGTATTGTAATTGAATTAAAAAAAATAATAATTACTATTAATTTATTTATTACTAATTCATTAAATACCCTTATATTTGGTATATTCACGTTTTTGGAACTAGTAGATCTTAAAACTGGAAAAAAATGTTCAGCCCGTCTGTCCGCCGTTTGCTGTACTCCGTCGGAAACGGAAACTCGGTTGAAGGCTCATAGCTTGCGAAGCCTTTGAGTTATTAATTAAAATTTTTGGTGGGTCGATTGGGTGCACTGCCTTAAGTAGTAACTTTTTGGGTGGAGGTGGTAAGGAGGGACGTGGTGGCACGTTTTACATGAAAAGTCTTAGATTCTATATTTTAGGAACCGTTTGTACTAGGAAGTTGAAACTTACAATACATTATAGAAGTAATATAAAGTTAGGAGCCATTTGTAAAGAAATACTCGAATTGGGTAGAGGGCTATTTGAAGGGGGAATATGGAAGTGTATATGGTGCACGAGTGAAGTGTGGCTGAATATAAAATTGTTAGTCGAACATTGAAGGAGGAAAGTGGGGAGGACTAAAAAGTTTAGAGGAGAATACAGTTGTATATCCCAAGATCTATTTGAGATAGGATCTTGGAATTTATGCACAGGTAGCCCGAATGGACTATGGTTCAAATACTGGCAAAACCAGGAGAACTTTGTTATGCAAAATTATTATGCGCTCTATTTTGCTTTAAAAATAAAATCTGTGAAAGTCGTTACTTATACATATAATGACTATAGATAAAAGTGTGCCACGTCAAAACTTCATTTCTCTATATTGAACTTGATGAAGTTAGGATTTACTAAAAACTTGCACCCAATGTACGAACCTTGCGAGATATAAACAATAACACATCCATACGTATTTGCACAATACAAACTTTCCCTAAATTTAGTTTTTTTTTTAATTTTAATCCTAATTATCATTGAAAGCATGAAGGCTTTATTGTAGTTTCAAACCATTGCTTATCGAAGACTCACTAGCTGGCAAACATTTGTCATCATATTTTCAAAAATAAGTACAAACTACTGGGTATTATATTGTCTGTGACGTTACTAAACCGCCCACAACGCGGTCCCATCCGATTGAATATAATAGAGGTGAAAAACTTTCAATAAGAAGATCGAGCTAAAATTATTCTAGAAGAGATCCGTAAGCAAGCTGTTTCGTCGTATGGTTGAATTGATTCATCAGAGTGTGTCTATCACACTAATCACCTGTAACGTTTTTAATTTGTTTTCATTCTGATTATATGGAACATACTCATAGTTCAATTAAGAAAGAAGAAAAATTATGTTTTTAGAATTTTACCGGCAGTGGCAAGCTTCTTCAATTATTTCCCTTTTTAAATAAATCCAATTGCAATAATCGGACTTGGGCCCATTTAACCGATCTGTCTAGCAGGTGTTCCACAAGAACTTCCATTGCCGAATGTCCTGACAACAAAAAATCGGAACGGCCCCTTATATTTTCATGTTGGTCTCATGTATGCAAATGTGGTGCCTATTGTGACCACTTGAGTCGTACCCGCATACTTTTAGGTGCTTCAAACCACGCACGGTATAACTTGAGATGATTGAGGCCTTTCTATCCGCAAAAGAGGCAATCGTGGAACACATGTTATTGCGGGCGGGCCAAACAAAACCAATGATCCTTTTTAAATCCGTCTTCCAAACTATGAATATCTTAATGACGAACAACATCTCATCCTTATATCGCCGGTCCGTTATCGTTACGTTGAAATCTGATATGTGCTTTGAAAAATTTTACGGATAATTTTCTTCAGTGTTTTTTATTTTTTTACTTTTGGTTTTTCTTATTTTCAAAAAGGTTTTATGCATTTTTTCGTATCCACCGAACCGGCAATTATCTTCGAAGTTAACCTCAATTAAGGGCTCGTAAAGTGCTTTTTAGACTATTGAGGTAGAACCTACATGTCTAATGGACTTTTAATACTTTTTAAATGATGGCCAAGATATGAGAATGCGATGAGCCAACTTATGCAGGTTATCGTCGGACGCAGTAAAAGATTAACTGTGACACGCATGAAGAGTTTATCAATTACTTAGGAATGACGTAGGAGGATCAGATTGATTTAATTTCGAAACTGGAATTAATGAAAGGAAAAGATAATTAATCGCTTTCGGGAAAATCAGTGGATTCCTTTCATCGTATCCAAGAAATACAAATGTGAAATATCTTGGAGCTCAAAAATTTATCCATTACAATGGACGAGAGGAAAAAGTTATAGAAAGATTTCTTGATTTATGAGCACTGCCTATTTTGAAAACAGTTCATAATTTCACAATAAATAAAATATACTTACTTAAATTGGGCTTATTATTTTGGTTATTTATAATTTTTAAAAGAAATATTTATTATTTTTATTTGTTTTTTATTTCATCTACGTCTATGTTGACATTAATCAAAAAAATATTTCGTGTTAATTAAAATGTTGTCTCTTTTTATCCAAAAAAAAAAATTGTAGACTACTCTATCAAGGAATTCAGCAGCAGTCTTAGAACAAATCAAGCTAAACCAAGACACCAACCAAAATTTGTTGAGACAGAAATGTCCCATGCCCAACGTATTAAACTGTTAAAACCAAACGTAGATGAAGCAAACTAAGTGAAAGTTTTTAAGAAATTACGGCGCTGTAAACATGAATATTATTTACTTTAGTACGAGGCACTTTCTTCCTTTTTTAGTTGGTGTCTTGGCTTAGATAGACTTGTTTTAAAAATGCTCATGAAGTCAAGGAGAGTGTAGACTAAATATTTTTTATTGAATATAAAAGGCCGGTATCCATTTGTTGCATTTCTGTGTATCGTATTCTCGTTGCGTATCAGTGGATACGATTTTATTTATTTATTTATTTAAAGGATGTGGTTCCATTATGAATAAAGGGAAACCCATCAATATTTCGACCAAGCCCAGGGGGACGTCGGTTACATTTGTTTTATTAATGTGATTTAAGTAACGATATAAAAGTTAGGATACCAATAAAAAGAAAATCGGCCAACAGTCTGGGCGCAACTTTATTTTTTTATGGGTAGAAGTCCGAAACGTGTTTAATGATGAAATGCGGTGTTGGGTACTATAAGACTGACAACCTAAAAAATAACGTTCCAAATAGCCTCCTGGAACGAAAAACAAGAAGCAAGAAAGTAGCACTGGGTTAGAGTCGGTGGAAGATGTTGTGGTGATTGAGAAGTTGAAGGAGGAGTGGGGGCAGGAAGTGGTGAAATAAATCCACTGTTTCGCTGCATTCCGTTAGGATGTGCTCCATCGTAAGGGCCTTCCGACAGGTCAAGCATCCCGGTTGCGGCGTTCTTGTGATTAAGAACTGGTGGGTCAATCTCGAGTGGCCTAGTCTGGCCCTGGTGAAGAGAATTGAGTCCTTTCTATCCTGTTCGGGGTGGTATTCGGGTGGACGAATGTCGCGCCAGTGCTTGGCCAGGAAAGTTGAATGGTAGGCCCAGTGTGCCGTCTGATATGGTGTGAGCGCTTTTTTGGCCGTGCGCCGAGCGAAGGTTGCTACGTAAGTTGCTACTTAAGTTTTGAGATAGACAAATAAAAACAAATATTTATAATCAAAAATGGCTTTATTGTTTTTCAAAACATTCTCCATGAAGATCAACACACTTTTGCATGCGTTTGAACCAATTTGCGAAACAGTTTTTCGACTCCAATTGCGGTATACCTCCAAAACACGTGATTTGAACGCATCAACCGCTTCTTCAGGATGACCTCGAAATTTATTTTTGATCTGCGGGAATAAGAAGAAATCATTTGGTGCCAGGGCTGTACGGCGGATGACCCATCAATTCGATGCTTTGTTTGAGGTGATGTGTGATAGCTTGCATTGTCGTGGTGGAGAATGATTCCCCTTCGGCGATTGGTTTCCCTGATTTTTCCGAAAACTTCTGGCAAACAAATGCGGGTGTACCATTCAGAATTCACCGTTCTACGTTCAGTTACTCCGAAAAAACAGGCGACCATTTGCTTAGAAGTGCTTGGTGCACGGACAACTTTTGTTGGATTTGGCTCGTCTTGAAAGACGCATACAGTCAATTATTGTTTAGTTTCGGATTCATATGCATAGATTCATGATTCGTCGCCTGTCACGATCCTATAGACGTCTTTTAAGGCACCGCTATTGAATTTTTTCAACATTTCTTTGCACCAATGGACACGAGCTTTTTTTGAGCGATTGTCAAATTGTGCGGAATCCAACGCGAACAAATCTTTTTGACAGCCAAATGTTCATGCAATATTGAATGTATGCAAGTGGAACTAATACCCAGGAATGCCTCAATCTCACGGTATGTCACATGATGATCTTGCAATATCAGTTCACGCACAGCATCGATGTTTTCCGGCACAACTGCTGATTTTGGACGACCTTCACGAAATTCGTCCTGTAGCGAAGTGCGACCACGATTGAATTCAGAAAACCAGCAAAACACGGTGGCTCAAGATGGTGCTTCATCACCAAAAGTCGAAGCGAGTTGATCGGAACACTGCTGTTGGTTTAATCCACGTCGAAAGTCATAGAAAATCATCGCACGAAAATGTTCACGATTTAATTCCATTTTTCGACCTAGATGAATATTTCAAGTATCTGTAAACAACACAAATAGCACTCGTATGACAACACGTTCTGAGTACGTTTACCACTAAAAATATCAAACTTTACGACGACAATGTCAGATTTGACGTAATCACATCAGTGTTGCCATATCTCAAAACTTAATTAGCAACCTACGTAGTTTGTGGAATAATTTCCTCTTCATGAGAGGGGATTATTTGCCTAGCCAGTTGGTCTGTTTTTTCATTTCCAAGAATGTCCACGTGGCCGGGAATCCAGAAGAGTAGAGTTCCAGCGGGGTTAGCAACAATAGTGGTCCTGATATGTTGTAACAGAGGCTCATTGATATTGTTTTTTAGAATGCCAGTGACAGCTGATTTAGAATCTGCGAAAATCGCAGCGGGCACTGAAGCTATACGAGCCGCATCTGCAGCTTGCCAGATGGCGACGGCTTCTGCTTCAAATACACTGGAGTCCTGATGTAGTTGGAATATGCCCTGGTGAGTTAATTTTCTGTTTTGGATCCGTCCGTGTAATATAGTGTGTATCCTACAAGTTCTTCAGTGTGTGTTCGGTGTAGCGAGGCAGGGGTATGGGTTTTGCTGGGGTATCTCGAGGAGGAAGACCGGGAGAGAGTTGATCGTGAGTGGTTTTGGGGCAGAGAAGGGTAGCTGATTGGGGAGGGGATATTGGGACAGAGCTGGATGAGGGAGGATCGGGCATTCCATAGGGCGACAAACGTATCTTCGTTCTGTATCAAAATATGATACAAAGAAACGCAACGTACCCGATCGGTTATTCGGCGGTTTTTTCCCGTCACATCAAAGGAATGATACGATACGCGGTGGGTTTATGTTTGGACATGTTGCTTTGCATATGACGTTGCATAGTACTGATCATTCGCGTTCGGGGCGTAAAGTTTGAAATTTGTTTGTGATTATGGATAAAACAATCGAACTAGTGAAAAAATTTTGTAATTTCGCAATTCTATTCATTCGCGATAAACTCATATTTGCAGTTGAACTGAAACTGAGACACTTGTTCAGCTGTAATCGCGTATCATGCATTTTAAAACGCAAGACACTCTTGATACAAGAAAAATTGTATAGTGTCCACACTGTATTCATTCGTGAATGATACGCAATGGTGGTACGATACGCGGAAATGCAACAAATGGAACCGGAGCTTAAAAATACAACATTTTAATAGTTGGTGCTTTGAATATCGTGAAATACTATTTTCCTGGGGCATTTTCATACATTATTGCATTTCTATTTGCCCTGGACGTCTGAATCATGAAGTACGAAACTGACTATTAGGAAAGATCCGCTTAAAAATTATACCGAAAGAAGCGAAGCCCGCGATTGCACAATCGCGTCGCGCACGCCATATCGCGAAATCAGTTATCACTTGCCACAACTTTAACTGTCTACCATCAGTGGTTCGTGAAATATTTGTACAAAGCTCCCAATTCCTTTGGAGCAATGTTGCTTTCAATTTTAATAGGCGTAATACTCGAAATATTGTTATTTCCCTCTCTCCCTCGTGCATCTGATGGCTTTATTCATCAATCACCGGCCTTAAGCCCCCCATAGACACACGAGCATGTTGGCGCAAACATAGCTGTAGCGCATACACCAGCGAGCATGTTGGCGAGCCTCAGTTGCTTATTGGATTCCACAATGAGAACAACGTGTGCCTCTGCCGTTCTAGTTATACAAGTAGAGCAAAAAAAAAAAAAACGGAAACGAAAATTATAGGCGAAAAAAATTCTTTTATGTCCCTCCTTTTCGGGTTTTTGTGTCCATTCTTTTTATTACCCAAATCCTTTTTATTATCCATATTCAGTTATTACTTAAATGCTTTTTATTTTCATAATACGTTTTTCCTATCCTATAAGAAGGAAACTAACCAATATGTAAGAGAGATCTTCGCCAACTAGTGACCAAAGACTACACAAATAAAAACTATAGTGAAATAAAACTATCATCTTTTATTTCAAAAAATAATTTAAAATATAAAATTTAACCCGATCTTATACAAGCTCTTTATCGGAAGGCTGTAAAAGAAACAAGGCACATGTAACGCAATACCAAGCATTAAAACTTACAACCTTGGTAAAACTCTTCCGTGCGCGTTGTTGTTTCGGACAAACCCCGACAATTAAGTTATATGTTTTTTACATTAAAAATTATAAAATGGTAGGCATAAGAAAAAAAAAACTAGTAAATATTGATTGAATTGGATAATATTATATTATATCCTTAATCCATTAGTAAAGCCTCGATAACGACTGCAATTCAACAACTGAACACTGAAGTTTGCGCAAACATCACCACACACGTGAGAACATACGTCCAACACCATCATTTTGGCGCTGAAAAATCAAAATATTTGGATTTTTAGGCGAGCATGTTTGCGCAAACGGCCAACAATGCCATACACGAGCGAATTGGCTAGCGCAAACCTATGTTTGCGCCAACATGCTCGCGTGTCTATGGGGGGCTTTAGTACAACTTTGAAATAGGATCGACTCGAATCGTCGAGACTTAAAATTTATGCAAAATCTCGCCTTTTTTAAGCAAAATTAAAATTTTGTAGTTCAAAATTTCGCGATTTATGAAATTTTCTCTTTTTAATTTTTTTTTTCAATAACGAAGTAGTGTGATCGATTTAAAAAAAAAATACTAACCAAAAATGTCAAAATCTTGTCCGACTGACCACCGTACGCTGCACACAAACTCGTTTGTAGGCTCTCAGCTCAGAAGCACTGTTAGGTCGAAATCCACGAAATCCTCAGATAAAGTTTTAGAAAGTATTCTGGAATTTTTTGGCTGGGTGTTTGGTGTTTTCACGAATTTCTCTATATTTCTTAGGTTTTCTGAGTTATCAAATTCTTTTTTACTTCCTCGCGGTGTATATATATATTCAGCTAAAATCCAATTTAAATTTTTTTATGTTATAAAGTTTTTTTATATCATTTATGCGGGCTGTACACGTTTTCACGAATTCCGCTAAATCTCTTTGGTTTGATGAGATATCGAATTGGCTTATATGTACTTACACTGGGTTTTTATTTATGTATGAAGAACCGCTGTATCTCCGCTTGTATCTCACAAGGAGTTATTCTACTCGCAAAATTAAGTTTCCAAATAACCTCATTGTTTCAGAGAAACTATAGCTACTTAGCAATTTTACCTAGCTCCGCACTTTGACCCAAGGTCGTAATTGGGTCAAAAATGCAGTTAGTGAAAAAAGGATGTATATATTTTCACGAATTTCGTCATATCTCTTAGGGTTTTTTTTACATTCAACCCATAAAGAGGGATAAAATGGTTGTATTCGTTTTTATGAATTTTATAAATTTTTAAATATTTTTTTTTGGGTCTGTAAAATTTGGGCACATTCACAATACATTTTCAATGCAAAATAAATAATTTTTTGAAACAAAAATATGAAGGGTGATTGAAAAGAATCTTCGACCGAATTGAGATTCAGAGCAAGAAACTGAGAATGAAGAATGGATCTACATCTCTGATGACTTCACTTATCCTAATTACCAGTACACACGTTATTAATAATCTTGAATTACCTGTTAAAGTTCCACGATTACCATACAAGAGCCAGGTTATGAGGTAATTCGTGCTCGTCAACTAAACCAACCAATCACCACCACTTCCGCTATTATTAAACTAATAAATTTCTGATAGCAATAAATATCTTACGGAATTGCTAAAAGCAGTCAGGAAAAATTCCAAATTGCTGTTAAAGGCCATTATTATTTCGTTTCTTGTCATTTAGTGGGCACATAATTGCTGCCACAATTGAAAAAAATAGGTATGTGTAATATATATTTAAAGACGTGTGTCATACGTCAAAACCGCTAGTCATAAGAAAAATTACCTATAAAGTCTCATTAGAGCGCTGCGCAGCAATTAAAAGGAAATAAGTCACAGCAAAGTACCGCACTGACCCACTTTACCACTAAACTTGAGGAGGAGCTCACGTTGAGACGTTGATCGCGCAAGAATTCTCGTCTTTTCGTCTGCATATCCACCATCTCCATAATATCGCAAGCCTAAGACATAGGTACACATAACTGTCAGCCTAACGATCCTCTTCAGCACCATCTCGATCACTTGTCGGCCTATCAATTTGTCCAAGGTATTTGTGAAAGACATCCGAGATGCGACTTTTCCGGACTCCGTACAGACCGCAGCATCGCTATTTTTATTACGCCAATGCGATCATAGGATCAGACCAAACCGACGAGATGGTGTAGAAGCGCGCGACATAACCTACCCGTTCGTATTAAATTAGAAGATCGCTAGCGCTAAGATCGTTGCAGTCTGGATGCTAGATCACCTGTTACGTTACCTGCTGCAACTGATAATAGGAAGAAAAAAAAAGACTCTGCGCGACTGGTAACTCACACGTAACACAAGACTCGATCTGTCGCCATGAATACGGCATACTTGAGGCGTTTCTTGAGTGCCGCTGATCGCGCTAGCGGGGCTAGCTGACTAGCCTGGCCTGGCCTGGAGTGCGTTTTGTCTGTTTTGTGTCTGACCGAAGTTTACGTGAACGCAATCGCATTTAATGCGTTTTTACGTTACGTATGCAATTCGAACTGCATAAGATCGAGCCGTTGCATAACTCGATGTGCAGCATGCTGCAGTCGAGACGCGCGGCTTCGATTCGTTTCGATCCTATCCGGGTGCAATGCAATGCAACGGGCCTATGGTCGTCTGGCCAGGCCAAGCCAAGCCAGGTATCGTATCGAGTCGTTACTCGTTACTAGTACAGTAGGTTCAGGTACAGGTACAACGGTCGAGTACGAGTACTTTACCGAATATGATGCAGCTTTCCCGTAATGCAACAGTAACTGAGCAGTTTTTGTTGATCATCATGGGAAAATCGTTGGAAAAACGAGAAAAGCAGATCGAGAGCATTTTTTCCGTTTTGCCTTAATTGCAACTCGCTGATATCTAAGTCACGGGAAGGTATAGGAAATGATACGAAAACTGTGCTAACATGATCATCTACGGTATGTAGACGTATATGATCGATCGCTAGATAATTCTGCAAATAATTAGATGATGTCCGCATACATTGTTGATGTGTGGAATATGGGACAAGGCATTAGTAATAATTAGCCAATGTCTTCGAAGTCGACGTATTCTGCCCACAGCTTTACTATTTTACTATCAAAAATGGAATATTAAAAACGATTAAAAAGCTGTTATTATTCTGGACGCACCTTTCATATTTTTTGGTCAGAAGGTGCAGGTTACAATGCGGATGACAATCTAACAAAGGAACGTTCCAAATACCCTTCCGACTATTTTAATTTATTATAATTTTTTTAAATGGGGTTTTTTTGTGGTGAACTCCCATTACAATAAGTAGAATGCATCCACAATAATGAAATTGGATCCACCCGTTTTGTGATAATGAAAAAGTGTCTCTTCTTCTATCAACCATTGGCAGCAAAAGAGCAATTTGTATCAGCTTATTTAAATAAGCTTGATTAATTCATTAATCATTTAAGTCTTTATACTATGGACACAGTAGTGATCAACCTGATGTGGAAGAAAGTATCCACCTACAAATGATGTTTTTTACGTTTCGGCGATACTCGTGGTACTAAAACAGCAATAAAAAAGTTGGTACGTCTGCCGTATACACCGTACTTATTTGACGCGTTATTAGCCACTATAACACCCCTAAAGATATGAATTTAAAATTTTTTTCTGTCACTTTAACATCAATCCCTAAATTGTATGTCCAATCTGATATTTTTGCCCTTACAGCTCCAAAACTATCCAGTGTTATAGAAGCATTTAAAATAATAGGGGCCTTGTGAGGCTCAGCAATTCGATAAATTTGCTGTTTTACGTTTTGTTCAATGCGACAAAAGCTTTGAGTGTAAATTTGATGTATCCACGTTGGAAAATCGTTAAAAATCGGAACAAAACACTTCAATCCAAACTCATGAACCTGTCAAATTGCTGTGGGGAATGAATGACTGAAAAAAGTGCAGCGGAAATCACTTAGGCGCTGTACACATTGCACACGACCGAACGAATTTTCCGATACGATTTTTCTTTTTCTTTTTTCGACCTATTGTGAAAACTTTAGTTATTGAAAAACTAATTATGATCGTAAATTATAACATTTTCAAGAATATCATGAAAGAAAATCTCCAGGGATTTGTAGTTTTAATTGATAATAAAAAGAAAAATGAATCCGTAGTACGACTAAGATATTCGTACGACGTATTCGTACCGGCAGACGGACTTTGTTTAATATTATCAATCAAAATCCAAATTCCTAGAAATTTTTTTTTTTTTGATATTCTTGAAAATGTTATAATTAACGATTTCAACCAATTTTCTAATAACTGAATATTTGACAATAAGTAGAAAAACGAAAATTAGTATCGGAAAATTCGTTCGATCGTGTGCAATGTTTACAGCGCCTTACTAGGGTTGTCCCAGAAGTACCCGACCTAACCAAGAAGACACAAAAAATTTTAGAAAGAAAATCCTTATTTTTCAACATAGTCTTCTTTTAGGAAAATACACTTTTCCCAGCTTTTCCAAGCTTTGATACCCTCTTTATAGTGACAACTGTCGAGATACTGAAAATAACTGTCAATCGCAGACTCCACCTCTTTTCTGTTGGCAAATCCTTTACCACCGAGCCATTTTTACTTTATTATTTCAATAATACAGTATTGTTATCGATTTTTAAAAAAAAAAAATTTGCTACCCTCAAAATTTTTTTTTTTACGTTTCATGACGAGTAGACACGAAAAAAGCAAAAAAAAATTTCAGTCCGTCTGTCCGCCGTACGCCGTACGCCGTACGCCGTACGTCTACCGGTGTACGCAAAATTGTTTGAAGGCTCGTAGCACCCAAACCCTACAAGCTATTTAGTTGAATTTTTTTTCCTGGGTAGAGTGGGTAGGCTCCCTAAAGTGACCAAATTTGGTGGGATGGGGGTGCAAGGGGGGAGGAGGGGGAAGTGTTTTAGACGGAAAATTTTGGTTTCTAGATCTCAGCAACCGCTTATGCTAGGCGGCTGAAATTTTAAATTTATATAGAGCTTCGGTAGTGGACCCATTTGCAAAAAAATTGCCGATATAGGTGAAGGGGTTCGGGAGTGGGGGAAAAAATAATGAGTCCGAAATGCAAAAAAGGTGAGATCGACACATTCTAAAATCCATATCTCCTAAACGGTTAATGTCACAAAATTGAAACTTAATGAATATCTGTAGATATACTAGAAAAATAGATCGGAAACAAAAATTTGAGTGGGGGCAGTGACGTACGGGGGTGGGGGGTGAAAAACTTTAGAATACGATATCTCATGAACTAATTGTACTAGATAAATAGAATTTGGTTTGTGTATAAAAGTTGACAAATGAAGTTAGCTGAAAGCCAAATTTTTTAAGGGGGCGGTGGAGCATGAAAGTGGAGAGGATAAGAATTTTTCAAAAAAATCACGTCTCATATCTCAAGAACCGTGTAAGATAGATGCTTAAAATTTTTACCAAAAGTAGGCCTAATAGACCCCTAGCGGAAAACAAAATTTAGGAAGTGTGGGTGTAGAGGGTGAGGGTGGGGGAGGGTGAAAAGGAAAAAGTTCCGATTTTAATATCTCGACAACCTATAATGATATAAAGCTGAAACTTGGTATTTGGATAGAGCTATATTAGTAGCATCTTGGAAAAATATAATTTTTTATAGGGGTAGTATGGTACAGGGGTGGGGGTGTTTTTCCTATCTATAGAACGGCTTATGCTACAAAGTTGAAACTCAGTACGTTTATTTAAATTAACTAGGAAACTAATTTAAATAAAAAAAATTTCAAATTTCCATTGGCGTTCAGAGGGGGGGCAAAATAAATGATCAATGAAAATGGAATGCATATATTTTCACGATTTACGTCATATCTATTAGGTCTTCCCAAATATTGAATTCATTTTTATTGTACGACTTCTTCATATAAATACCTAGAAAGCGTTTTCAGGGTTTTTTTAGATTCGACCCCTAAGGGGGTGCGAAGGTGGTTGTAAACTTTTTCACGAATTCTACTATATCCCCACGTCTTACCAGATATCGAATATATTTTCAGTTTCACGTGCTTGCGTAATAATCGCCTAAAACTTGTTTTTAGGTTTTTTCCTTTTTCAGCCCCTAAGAGGGTATAAACGGGTTGAACACGTTTTCACGAGTTTCGTCATTTCTTTTAGAAGTGATAAGAAATTGAATTGGTTCCTACTTTCTCGTGCTGTTTTCATATTTATTTATTAACTCCTTTCAGGATTTTTGGATATTCAACCCCCAAGTGGGTGTAAGGAGGTTGCATATCTGGTGATATATCGAATTCATTTTTACTTTCTAAGGTTTCCTATATAAAAAAGCCAAAAAGTCAATTTTAGTATTTTAGATATTCAATCCTCATGGGTGTAAGGAGGTTGTATGCTTTTCAAAGTTTCGACATATTTCTTAAGTTCGATGAGATATTAGATCGCTTTTCATTTCCACAGACTTTTTATATAATCGCCTACAAACCCATTTCTCAATTTTTGGATATTCAACCCACAAGGGTTTGTACATGTTTTCACAATTTTTGCCATTCCTAAGTTCTGATGAGATATAAAATTGATTATTACGGCCAACCAATTCACGATTTTTCGAATTTCCAGAACCAAGGGGGTGTGAACGGTTTGCTTACGTTTTCACAAATTTTTCAAAATCCGTCATATCTCATGAGATATCAAGTTGCTTCTTATGAAATCGTCTAAAAACCTGTTTCACAATTTTTTCGAAATTCAAACCCCAAGTGGAAGTAATGGGTTTGTATACGTTTTAACAATTCGTCATATCTCTTAAGTCTGATAAGGCAGCAAATTCGTTCGTTTTACTTCTATGTGCTTTTAGTGTACATAATATACCGAAATTCGAATAGTCTACACGGGCTTTTTCAATGTTTAATCGGCTAAAAATCTCTATTTTAAATATTTTTATATTAAGAACAAAAATAATTTTCCAAGAAATCTAATAATCTCGAAGCAACTCATGATACACTCCGACTTTGACCGCTCCCGAACTTTGACCCGAAAAATAATAAAGTTTCGCCCAGACCATTGGCAGATTTTTTTAAGTTTGAAAAGAGAAAATAATCCGTGTGTTAGGTTAGGTTACGGTGGCGGTCAAAGCCTCACATACACCCAAGAGGGTCCATTGTGACCCAATGTACATATGATAGTTGCGCTTGCGTTTCGATCTGTACTGAGAGCTCCTCGTTTAATTCAAAGGTCGCTGTTACCGTAGCAAAGTTTAGCAGACTCTGCATGCTGTTAAACGAGACTTCTTTAAGATTTGTGAAGGTCGGTGCACCAAGAGCCGTCACCCGTCTCCTAGCAAGAGGTGTTCTAGCGTTTCCCGTTCCCCGGGTAATTTACAGTTCCTGCAGAAATCATTAGTAATTAGCCCCATTCTATACGCATGCGCCCCAATCAAACAATGGCCGGTAATAATTCCGACTAAAGTTGCGCATTGCGCCCTTGGTAGTACTAACAGGAGTTTAGTTTTTTTCTCATTTTGAGTGTTCCACATTTGTTTTGTGGTTCTGGAGGTTGATGTAGTCTGCCACCTGGTCTTACAGGCTTACCATCTTCTGCTCTAGAGAGTTGTGAACGACGTTAAGAGGCGGTGGTACCGAAACCGCGGTTTCTTGCCCAAGGTTTGCACCTTTTTTAGCAAGATCATCCGCGAGTTGCCCTGGAACCCAGCAGAGTTCCACTTTCCTATTTGAGCACAGTTTCTGTAAAGCGCGTCGACAGTTAAGTACTGCCTTGGATTTGATAAAGCAGGATTTCAAAGCCATTAAGGCTGCTTGGCTATCCGTATGAATAAAAACTGCCTTATCCCTTTTTCGCGATTTGTGAGCTATCTCCGCCGCCTTCTGAATTGCCAGTACCTCCGCTTGGAAAATACTGCAGTCTGTAGCAAGAGTTTGCTGGAAGATCAAGTAAATGCACGGCTGCGCCCACTCCGTCCTCCATCTTAGAACCGCCAGTATAGATGTTAATCGACCCCGCAGTGTCACCGCTTCTTACCTCCCAGTACTCTCTGCTTGGTACGTTTATGGCGAACTTCCTGTCAAGCTTAGGATCTGCATAGTCCGTAGTCCCTGTTGTAGGTAGGATAATCCGTGGGTGCTAACTCTGGCGATTTGGGTGCGTGAGGAAGCAATTCGAAGCTTAACTGATCGATTTTGGCCACCGCGATAACGAATGTGTGAACCGGTGCTTTGTCTTGATGGAACAACACTTTCATTTTCATCAAATTCGACTGTTTTCCCTTGATTTCATCACACAAACGCTGCAATAAGTTCGCATAATATTCGCCGTCAATTCTTTTTCTCTTTTCAAGTTAATCACTGAAATTATCCCACGCGCATCCCAAAAAACTCCTTCGTCTCAGGTGTGAAGTGATAGACACATGTTTGGTACATTATCAATCGACGCAAAAACTGTGCTTTATTGCTGTGAAACATCGCCAAACACTGGATTGAAACATCCTCACGACGCTGTTTTGTTCCACTGTGAGCAAACGCGCCATCTTCCGCACAGCTTCCTCATGTTCAAATTTTCAGTCAATATGCACTTTTTGAAATACCCAACATGTCTGCTAGCTCGCGTACTTTCAGTCGACGGTCATCCAATACCATTTTGTGGATTTTCATCACCATTTCTGGCGTGGTCTCAGCATTTGGTTGACTACTGCGTTGTTCGTCTTGACAGCTCGTACGGCCTTGTTTAAACTCTGCTACCCAATATTTAAGGAGCAGATTCCCCCAGAGTAGAATCTAGTGCGGCTTTGATATTGGATGGACTGAGACCTTTCAAATGAAAGTATTGTATTACATACAAATACCAATTTTTCCAATTTTTAAAAATTCACTTAGAGCGTTCACTATTGCTGGCTGCCAAATAACGATTAAACAACGTAGCGTCTTCATCTATACGTCAGATCAGGTACTTCTAGGATTGCTCTCGTAATTAGCTAACGCAGCATCTTCACTCGATTTACCCTATTCTTTAGAGTGGAGTAGCGAGATTTCCCAAAGTGAAAAAAAGTGATATTTTTAATTGCTAGGAGGCTGCCAGGAAATAATTCCAAGTTTCAACTTCCTAGCGTAACCGGTGCCTGAGATTATTAAGAAACGAAAATGTTCTGTCTAAAACTCTCCCTATACTTGCCCCTCACACTTTCCGAAGTTGTGAATTCTCCTCGTGGTAAAAACCATAAGTTTTCGTCCCCTTCTCTTTCACAGCAAAATCAGCTATTTATTTTATATTATTATTTTCTAATAACAAAGTATTTTCTCGCTAATACGGTTTAATCCATACCTGCATCCACCTTCACCTCGGTATGCTGCTCCTGTTTTCCTATAAAATCACAAACATCTAAACAATAATTTTGCCCGACTAATTTTACAAAATGAATGAAATTTCATAATAATGTAAGTAAATATTTAAATAAACATAATTATTGAACTTTTGTTGAGCATGTTCCTTATTGACAACTACAACATCCGCAAATATTTCAAAATATAATTACAATTTGGCGAGATATCAAAATAATACGCAGTCGAGCAAATGTGCCGTGTTAATAGACGATAATTATTTTTGGCTGACAACACTGCGACATTCCGCCTCTATTGCAGATCGTACAATAAAACTTCCAACGAATAAAATAATAAATGCGTGAGTTCATTCCATTCCAAGAATAAAACACAATTTAATCATTTTGATCAAAAGTAAACATCGAATCGAAATTTTATGCTCGAACAAAAGTTGCAAAGTGTGCTAAAATTTAAATATTCGTCAAGCCGATCTTGTGTTACAGTTTAATTGATTAAACTTTCAAGAATGAGTTCTTTTTGATAATGAATACTTTCAAAATGACGTAATATTCATGCGAGAACAGTATGTAGGGTAGTTTAGAAGTCGTAACAAACACAGGGGTAGAAACGGTTTAATAACGTTTTTGATTACTGATTACTGATTACTATCCCAGTCGGACTTTTCGTAAGAGGTGAATTTGTAATCAATGAGTAAGGAATGAGTTTGTAAGGCCTTACCAAAGTAATGCAGAGTGTAATTGCTGTAAAATATTCTCGAATGCTCTCTCTGTACAATTATGGCCAACATTCTTGGCTTCAGTTACTATTTACGGAAGTAATGGTTTAGAAGCTAGTAAGTAATAAGAGGAAGAAATCCGAGACGTTACAGTTTTGTCCAACGGTATAGGCTTTAGTATCTACTTACGAAAGTAATGGTTTAGAAGCGAGTAGGTTATGAGGTGGTACAATCCGAAACCTTACAGTTTTGCCAAATGCTCTTGGCTTTAGTAACAATTTACGAAAGTAAGTTTTAGAAGCAGATAAGTAAAGGGATGATGCAATCATTAACGTTTCGTTTTAATTTTATATCAAAGGGCCCATAATTAAATTCAGTTCGTTCCGAGTGTTTTAAATGTTGCGAAGTGCTGTTCATTTGTAATAAATTCCAATAAGTGTTATTTATATAAAACGAAGTAAACTATTAGTTTAGATAGAGTTTTTTCTTATATTTATGAATCTTATTTTAGTTAATTTTTTATTTTGTTTATTGAATGAATTCTTATGTAATATTTACGTGTTTTAATTTATTTTATATTGAATAAATGGTTTTTACTGTTGAAACAATTTCGATTTTTCTTATTGTTGTTATTTGCAACTCAACAAAGTAAAGGATAGTTTAAATTGGAGACGAACACAATACTTTATAAGTATTTACAACGGTATAAGTATTTTCTTGTCCTGTGCTTTTAAGCGTTTACACCCTAGGGCCTATGCGGGTTAAAGTAATTAGATCTGTTATCGAAAGAGTAATGTGTACAAGTTGCTAGTACGGAATCAATTCAGTACACGTTACTGATCTGACTATTACAAGACCTTACTTTTCATACATTTAAAGTATTTACCACTCACTATTGATATAATGCCTTACTTTTCATGCTATTTGTATGTTGCTATCACTCTCTAATGAAACAAGGCCTTACATGTAATATGCTTTGTAACAATTTACTACTCTTCAACGAAATAAGGCTTTTCTTGTAGTGTGCTTTGTAAGCGATTACGCCCTAGGGCCTATGCGGGTTAAAGTAATTAGTTCTGGCATCGAAAGAGTAATGTGTACGAGCTGCTAGTATATTGTACGGATTCGATTCCGTAGACATTACTGTTCCGACTGGGATACTACCTAAAACCTAAACTTAAACAAGAAACATGAAGTAGAATAAAGAGTGCGCATGTAGTTTGTCCTTTAGTTGGTCTTATTTGAGTGCAACTCGAAATTAAAAGACAATACTTTCAGTTTTCAATTTCATTTCTGGAACTAGGTAAATCACCGAAAGGAAAATGTTTCTTTTTAAGGACTTTCAAATGGGAAGTGTACTCGATTTCTAGGGTATTTATCCCTTTACTCTTGAACCATATAAAAATTATCTTGAGTTATAGTAAGTGAGGACATTTTTGAAGAGCGGCTATTCGAAGAATTCATGGGAACTTTTTCATATTCTTAACTTTCTTTAACTGCAACTATTGGAAGACCAACGAATACAAAATTTCAAAGTCTTATCTAAGGCGGAGACCAATCTTGAACACGTGTCTTAAAGACTTTTTGTTTGGCAGCTATCCGAAGGCGATGATTTTTTCCGTTAGCGAACATAGCCTTACAAATTCGACCAAAGACAGACAGACGGACAGACTGACAGACGGACAGACGGACAGACGGACAGAGGGACAAACGGACAGACGGACAGACGGACAGACGGACAAACGGACAGACGGACAGAGGGACAGACGGATAGACAGACAGACGGATAGACAGACAGACGGACAGACGGACAGATGGATAGACGGACAGACGGTGAGAAGGACAGACAGAGAGACGGACGGACAGATTGACAGACAGACGGACAGATATACTGACAGACAGACGGACAGACAGATGACGGACGGACAGACAGATGGACGAACTGACAGATAGATGGATGAACGGACAGACAGATGGACGGACGGACAGACAGACAGACTAACGAATTTGGGGTTTTGGCACCAAATGATCGATCAAAATATATTACATAACTTTTTTTCGTTTTCGAGGCTCAGTTTTAATTTTGTACCGTGATTAGTTTTGGAGGAAAATGGAGAAGACGGTCACGGTGTCTTTGGAGTTTGACTCCCTCGACGAGAAGGATGATTGTATGATAGCGAGCAAATACATTTAGTAAATAGGAACTAACAAATTTAGAAGTGAATACAAGCCTGTGATACTTCCGGAAAGAAATGGAAAAGGAAGAAGATATTCGCCTGGATACGTTCCGTCGGATCTGAATGCAGATCTATCTTGAGACAACGCAGCAATGGCGCTACCCAACAGTCCTATAGCTTGGCTAGTTTCTACACAAGTGACTATAGTGCCGCTGTAAATTTTCGAAAGATCTGAGTGATTACTTGAGTAGCGCAGATCGGAATGTGACCCGTTTCATTTCTACGTTCTTTCAACATTTTGATTAGCATCAGTAGTCCAATGATCAAAGGAATGCCATTTGACTTATTTCAACCCGTATGATAAAACGACCATTTCTCGTTTTCTTTATAAATACGTAACTTAAAATTCCGATTCAAGACTGAGGCAGCATGCGACCGGAAAATAGTATCGACCTTTAACATGGACAATTAAAATCCATTTACACCCTCGAGTACTTGTAATTGAATCAAATTACGGAATACTATAGGCTCTCGGTTCGCTTTAAAGTTACTGCCGTGTGCTGTCGACTTTTATCAAAAGCATTGAAATAATTACAAAGGATGCCAAAGACAACGAGATTGATTACCCAGGCTTGGGATAGTTGCGAAGATGCTGGGAACAGCAATTTATTACACTGTCATTTATCGACTAGGGTACACCGCTATAGTGCGTAACAACTGCAGAATTATGCCAGTATTTGCGCCCTCCCCAGTTCCGGGATGTGGAAAATTATTTCACAAACACTTTCAGCTAGGGTGCACTTATCCGCACGTTTCGGGTGTACAATTTCGGAAAAAAGAGGACTCAAGTCAAATGACAAATTGCACTATGGATCTACGGCTATGGGACCCACAACTTTCGACCCATATGTCGCGAATTTTCGCACAACCTTCGAGTTGGATGGAGGGAACACTTGTTCGTCCTTAGCGGGATTTACACCCATGCACTTCCGTAATTTCGTCCCCTTGTAATTTTATTGTGTAATGGCTGAATTTTATAAGGGGTGCGTTTTGAGGGGTTACCGTTTATAGTCATAACCACAAATTTCGTTTAAGGAAACTGAGTTAACAGGGTGCCACTTAATTTTTGGAATAAATCGATAAATGCACATGTCGCATGAGCAATACACAAATAAACACCACAATTTTCATATTGTAGCTGGGCGCCAAAATTTATTCGAATCCATGCAAATTGCGAACAATAGCACAGAATTAAAACCAATTCTTAATCGAAATCTTATTATTCGAGAGAAGTTCTCTGTAAAGTGTTAACGAAAATCGTTACTCAACGAAGGTTTACGTGTTTTGTAAAGTGAAACAATGGATCTTTAATTCACCGTGTCCAGTGCATTTCCCACGGAACTTGATTACCTTATGTCGGTGACGATACGGATAACATACTCAAATCACGAAAATCACATAACATAAATAGGCCCATAAGTCACCTGAAACTCGAACTGCTCACACGTCGTTCATATGTGTGTAGTTTACCGGGTTCGTGAGTCACTCTAACGAACAGGATGTCCAAGATTCTCATGGGAGTTATTGACTTATCCGTGATCCGTCCACATATTGACCATTTTTAGTTCCTTTAAGAAGTTCAACTCTGGACAATTTCGCTTGATACGTGCTTCTTGGCCTGTTCTTTGCTGTTAGTTCGATTCGATTGGAGAGGCCTTCTTCAGGTTGACTGTTGCATATGAAATGAGCGAATATTCTTAAAAACTTGAATAACATTGTTGACGTTGACGATAAGTGAATTCATTTCACGCTATCATGTCAACAGAATGCTCCCATGTGGATAGATAGGTGGGCTATAGACACCTTAGTTGTGCCTTCTTTCGTTCGCCACTCAACAGCTTCAAAGGGGTAGATTATGAACCTGTAGAACAAATGATTTGCCTATCTGATGTTGAAGACAACACGAAATTATTATAACATTCGTGATCACATGTGATCATTTCTAACAGCGGTAAGTCATATGTCGGCAATTAGGATAGGGGAGTTTAGCCTAATTAAGGTAGTTTTTTACTTCATATAGTCTTATACTATGTTAAGACTACATATGTGATTAATGCTTTTAAATTGAGTTAAACGCGTTGATCGCTCTTCCCGAATGCGTTTATCAAAACGCGTTGTTATAACGCGTTGTTACAACGCGTTGCTACAACGTGTTGCTACAACGCGATGCTACAACGCGATGCTACAACGCGTTGCTACAACGCGTTGCTACAACGCGTTGCTTCAACGCGTTGCTTCAACGCGTTGCTTCAACGCGTTGCTTCAACGCGTTGCTTCAACGCGTTGCTACAACGCGTTGCTTCAACGCGTTGCTACAACGAGTTGCTACAACGCGTTTCTTGAAAATTAGCTAAAAAGCGAAATGGGCAAAAACTGTGACCGAAAAGGTTCAGATTGCCATGGTACTTAGTGCAGGGATCACAACGGACCCAGATAGTGGTCTATCTTTGCAAATACTGACCCACCTAACCTAACCTAAACTAGCTGGTTGCGAAGGTCCGATGGTTTCGATGATCCAATGGTTTCGATGGTTCGATGGATTCGCTGATCCGATGGTTTCGTTAAATGGACGGTTACGAATTTCGGTGGTTCCAATTGTTCGATGGTTTCAAAAGTTTGATAGTTCGATGCTCCGAATGCTTCGATAATTCGATTGGAAGATTACCATGCTGGCCATCGAGCCTCAATAGGTAGATCGGTACAGGAGTGGGGGGGGAGGGGGGAAAACAAGTGTTCGATAGGTAAAAGAGGTATCAATTTCATTGACTAATGAACTAGAACTACATTTAAACTCGAAACTCATTTCGACTTCGTTGCTAAACGATTTCGTGAATAATGCTTTGTAAATTCAATGAAGTCAATATTCCAGGACATTTGTATGAGCTTCTTCATATTCATAACTTTATTTGCAAATGTTAAAAAAACAGACGGACAGAAGGATAGACGGACAGACAGACACACGGAAAAATTGACAAACAGACAGCCGGCAGACGAACAGACGTGCAGACGGACGGGCTAACAGACTGGGAAACGAACAAACGGACAGATGAACGAACAGACAGACGGAGAGTGGAACAGATGGACAGACGGACAGATGAACGAACAGACAAACGGAGAGTCGAACAGATGGACAGACGGACAGATGAACAAACAGACAGACGGAGAGTCGAACACATGGACAGACGGACAGATGAACAGACTGACGGATAGAAAGACGGAAATGTGGACAGACAGATAGACGATTTTTTTTTTTTAATTTTCAAGCGTTTTTCACATTTTCTAACCATTTTTTGAAAAGAGAGAATAAAGCGACTATTACTCTGTATGCCGCGCTGTCAAATATTTGATTATTTGAAATCGCCAAATTTTTCTTTGCCACATCATTATTAATTTTTCTTTTTTTGGCCCTGTATAAGGTTTATTTTGACAGAAAAATTTGACTGAATTTTCGTAAAATTTTGTTAGTCAACTATTTGACACGATGGCATACACTGCAATACGATCTTAATCAACATGTCAGAAATATCACAATAGTAACATACACAAATCGATAAACTGGGTCCTGAAAACGATAAATAAAATTTGACTGTGCGCCCTTATGTGCAATATTTGACTATACTCGCTGACAAATGCAGTCAGATTATGTAATCGTCAAATATTTGTTTATCACGTTATTTCTCCACACAAGATCTTTTCTGACGGAAAAAATTTGACTGAACTTTTCGTCAAATTGTTTTAGTCAAATATTTGGCAGCATGTAATGATATTAACGATTCTTTCCGTAAATCTTATTGAAGCGAAATATTCACCATATCCTTGGTTGTTGAAGAGGAATGTTTTTTTATTTTTAGTTTTTTATTGTAAAAAAATATTATCCCATATAATTTATACAACATCTTAAATTCGTACTCACCACCTTAGAAGTATTGTTTAGTTTCTTTCAACTCGGGCGTGTTTGACTTACGTGTTCTTTTGTGTTGTACTTCGTCCCGGCTGTAGGTACGTACAGAATTGGAAATGTTCTTTTAAATTTTATGACATGTTTTGTATTTGTTTGCTACGTGCATTCAAATAAATAAAACAAACAGAACCATCAAAGGGCGTGAATTTCATGCTCAATATGCAAAGAACATTAGGAAAATTAAAACGTTGGAGCACAAACATAATAAAAACGGACGATACAAAAGAAGTTCGTTGGATTGTGTGTTTTATACTGAAGAGGTCGTTATTTAATGGAAGACTTCGGAATAGACCCTACCGATAAGTAAACTTATGACACAGCCCTTTTTGACTTCGAAGATGCAAGAAAACGAAGATACTACGGAAAATTCAATTATCGGAAAATTAGCTAAGTATTTAGGTTAGCGTAATTTGTAACTCTACGTTAATTTATTCTTACCGCCAACAAAATTACTAACGTTCTTCTTTTTTCCCGAAAGGTAGAGACACTCTTCAGCCACTTTTCGAAATTTCTTTAAAAGGTTTTTGTTTCTAACAAATTTAATTGCTGTTCAATGCAATCGCCAGCAACAAATAAACGATGGTGTCTCATTAAAATAATTTTATGGCGTGAACGCAGCCTTAGTGATGCTGTTCGGTTGGGCTGATCTCTAGAAGAATTCTAAAAATATGACAGATTTGTCTAATCGCGATCGAGAAGCCGACGAGCGCTGCAATGAGGCCTAGAATAGACAGTGAGTGCATTGTCCTACAGTGACACGTTGGCTGGAATTCTGTTTCGGTTTAGTACGGCTAATAATTTGTAAATAAGGACAAAAAGGTTCATGACCGCACCGCTATTTATGATTTGTTTGTATGAAGGGGTAGGAGTGTTTGTCTATTGATTCAGAGGTCGTGAGTTCGAATCTGTCTACTTGATGAGGAGTTTAACGCTGCAGGTCCCGTCGTATGCTGGTCTCTCCAATAAACTTCCCAACAAGAAGTCGTAACTCCCAGTTACTTAAGTAGCCTCCGTAAGTGGGGTATGTTCGCATGGTACTTTTTTGTCACCAATCCAGTGCTATATGGACACACTCCACGTCCCTAGCCTACCGTTCTTGCCCTATGTACGAACCTTCCGCTTCCACCCTCCTTCACTATGGTATGGTACATTTATGCCCAATATACCTATCGTACGTATTCAGCCTGCCGTAATCATCCTACATACCTACCCTACGCATTGACCTTACGAAACCACCGTATGGTACGATCGTAAACAACGTACTGATCCTACCGTATCCACCCTATGTACCCACCATACCGAACACCCATCAGGAACGCTGATGTCCTGCCAAGCCTATACCATACCCCTTACATAGTTGCGCACGTTTTTTGCGTGTTTCTGTGGATGGGTTACGCTGGAGGGTAAAAATATCTGTAATAAATTCTACAAAACAGTGTAATGAATTCAAAAACATATCGTTGCAATAAAAGTTATTACAAATGTGGTCAAATTGGAACAAGTGTAGTACTATTGTAGTAAAATTAACGAACATTTGTTATATCATGTAGTAGATTTTACTAAATACTTTATTATTAAAAAATAAAGCAAAATGTAGTAACCTTGGTAAGGTAATAAAATTGACTATGCAATTGTAATTAAACTGAAAGAAAATATTCGAATTACAGTAGGTAGTGAATTTGACTAATGATAGCAATAAATTTTACTAAAAAAAGTAGTGTGCTTGACGACGGTAGTAGTAAATTTTACTAAAGTTGTAATGAATTTGACTTACTACTTTTGACTACAGAAGTAGTAAGTTTGCAGAAGTGCGACGACGCCAATGGATTGCACATTACTTACTTGTTGAGTTGAATTGAGTGATAGTGATCGTTTTTGTAAAATTTTGGTTTTCTTTTTATTTTATTTTATTATTAAATTTTAAGCGTACATGTTATAAAATAGGATTCTACTTACACAAAGAATATGATATAATTATTTACAAAATTTGCGATATAAATGTAAATGAAGACAGGGTATTAATAATATAAGAAAAAGTTGATTTTTGTTATGATGTAAATTTAAATGCTTTTATCATTAAAAATAATACAAAACATTTCAGTTCTAATAATATACTTGAATTTAAGTGATGGCAGAAAAGCATTTCGTTTTAAAATAATTTAATTGTGAATTTCTTTGTATTTGTGCTATGAATAAAAACTGAATAATAATTGGAGTATTTTTATTTAATAAGATATACATATGTAGTTTACTACGTATGTAATAAATTGTACAGTAATTAATTAATAAAAGTGTTACTACACTAGGAAATAAATTATACCATCGTTGGTATACTTTATTATACCATTCTTGGTAATAAAGTAAGCTGTACTTGATATTGAACTTTACTATAATAAGTAATGTATTTTACTGTTCTTAATAATGAATTTTACTATACGAAGTAATGAATTTTACTATATATGGTGATAAATTTCACTATAGTTGGTAATGAAATTTACTATACTTTGGAATTATTTTTACTACACTGGTAATACACTTTACTAAATTTTACTATACTTGTTAATGAATTATACCGTGGGATTTAAAATATTTGTAATGAATTTTACTAATCTGTAATAAATGTAACAGCAACTCTTTACTACAGAATTTATGAGGTTGGAATTTCATTGCATTTGTAATGGAAATCATTACATTTTTTGTTAGATTTCATTACACTTTTCTTTCTGTGTATCCAGTGGCGGTCATAGAGGGGGGCCATAGGGGCCATGTCCCCCCCCCCCTAAAAAATTTGTCAACTAACGTTGATTTAGGTTATCTCTTCTTCTTTGAAGAAAAATTATAGGAGACTATTAGATACACTTAATAAAGTATATTGTGTCCACTATGTAAGTAAATCTGATTTCCCCTAATCGTCATCAATGGCGCGACAGACCAAGTCGGGCCCTGGCCTCTCTTAATTTTTCCCTTTCCCCTAATGCCTTTCTTTAATCCTTCTTTTGTCTCCTAATCGAGAACAAGACTATTAGTTTAAAATATTTCAATGGAAAAGTAATAAAAATTGCGAATATAAATGTATATAATCAATTTGATTTAACAAAACAAATACTTCCGATATTGACTTGAAGGTATTTAAGATTTGGATAGAGTACAAATAAATGCTGAAAGTTTTAAATTCAATACGATGCAATTTGAACGGCAGCATTGATTTGGCACAGGTCGCACCCTTTATTTTTACAAAACCAAGTCACCGTTTGAAATCTTGCGTTTTAATTAAAATTTAAGAGTATTATCAGTAACTATTACTACCACATGTATTAATAACTGATTAACATCCAAAGATTTAACATTCGATTTGACGAAATCTCGAGACTTCCATAAGATTCAATTGAATTCCCATATTTGCATGAATTTGAAATCTAATTAGGTAAAAAG
Source organism: Beris morrisii (assembly GCA_951812415.1). Classification (NCBI taxonomy): domain Eukaryota; kingdom Metazoa; phylum Arthropoda; class Insecta; order Diptera; family Stratiomyidae; genus Beris; species Beris morrisii. Next base: position 28,646,812 of record OX638311.1, read on the forward strand.
ATAATTGAAGACCTAATCAAATCATACTGAATAGTAGAGTAGGATAATTTTTTTCGGAATCTAATGAATTTTTAAATTTTGTAACGACCTTGAATCACGTGCTTTTCTTATCTGATCGGAATGAAATTTAAAAGATATATTTTTTACATTAATAAGAACCATTAGAAGCGGCACCCCACGAAAGAAATCTTTGGACAAAAAATCCACCATACAAATAAAAGCCACACTAGTGAACAGCCCTGAAATTATCTGTACAAAATATTAAAATATTTAAAATTGCTTGATAGTAATCCAAGCTTCAAAAAGTGAAATCTTACAAAATAAATTAAAAACTTTAACATCATGCTCGTAGTCAAACAAATGTTTTAGAGTGTTGTAAACGCTTATCGTGACTTCAAAATCCACTTGCCAAAATCTTGCGATGAAAATCAGCTATAAGATACTGTTGGTGAATATTAAAGTGTTGTTATTTAAATTTTTGAATAAGGAGAGTAGGGAGGTTATGGTGGCAGTCAAAAAACAGCTGATTTACATCGAAAGAGGATTTGATGAAATCTCGACATTTTGATGAAACTATCAAAATATACTTGATTTCTCATACATGTGAGAGATTTTGAAGTAATTTTGGGCTTCTAAATTTTGTTGAAATTGAGATCGAGTTCTACTGAAAGCGAACCCTGAAAATTATTCACCAATCTTTGGAATCAATTCATTTTATTTTTTAGTTCCTGCTCATTCTATTAAATTTTCCATTGCTTAAAGACTTACAATCATAGAATACAGATTAAAATTTTAGGCACCATATGGTCAAATTAAAAAAATTAAACGAAATGTGTTCAGAGCGATGTTAATGCTTTTCGAGTTTCTGGAATCTAGTTGCCTAAATCTGGCAATGTAAATTAGTTATTAGATACGGAAATGAAAAAGTTGATATTTTCAAACAGTAGCATTTGTACAATTTCCATGCTCGCTGCATTAGCGGCTAAACACCATACCTACTCTCTCTACAATACCTACTGAACGTCAGTGGCCCCCCTCTTGGAAAAGCTATATGACCGCCACTGTGTGTATCTACCGTAGGTAGCGTAAATACCTGCGAGATTTATAGGTGTTTTTACATAGCCATTTCTTAATAGGACGGTTACCTTTTTCCATTTTCGATAGACATGCAGGTGTCTAACGTTCCAAGCCACGTTTGTTTCTGGTATCCTCCAATTATTTACGGCATATCGTCGTATCTTCATCCAACTTTTGTCCGTCTAACCACCGCGAGCGTATGAAAGCTCGTAATTCACATAAGTTAAAAATTGTTTAGTTGGCAAACATGAACGACTCCGTTAAGTACTAATTTTTTGGAGGTGAAGTATGAGGAAGAAAGAAGAAATTTGGTTTTTGTATAAAGGTGTGTAAGCGGAGCTTTTTGAATATATAAACTATGAGAAATGGGGATAAACATTTTTTAGAGCATCGAGTTTTATATCTCATAAACTATTTCAGACAGACTCTTGGAATTTATACAGCGCTCTATTATAAAAAATAAATATATCTTTACGAAAGGAGAACTTTTTGGGGATTTGAGAGGGTGAGAGAGTATGAAAAGTAAAACATTCTGATGTTATATCTTAAGAGCTACTATATAGATCGTAAGCTGGAAAGTAGTCACAAAGGTCTATAGTAGTCAGACGTTCTAAACTAGCACAATTTTCGATAGGGGTAGCACGGAACTAAAGCAGGGAGTATTTTTAAATCTTTGGAACTAAGCTTGTGTAGTTCGCGAACGAACTAGTTCAGAAGAGAGTTCCCATAACTGAAATGAACGTTCGCAGTCAGTCCCGCTCTCATTTCGTTTTTCATTGCCGTTCGGAACTCTGTGAGATAATATACTATACTAGATCTCTTTTTTTTTCTTTGCTCATCATGCTGTACTAGATCTACTGTCCTTTATTTTTCTGCGCATCTTCTACTAGATCTACTGAACTTTTTTTTCTCTTCTTCTACTAGATCTACTGACCTTTTTGTTACCATCTTCTACTAGATCTACTGTCTTCGAACTACGACTACTCATCACTGAACTCCCCTGAAGTAATGAACTATGAACTAAAAGAACGAACTAGTTCGCGAGGGATCGGGAATCGGAAATGATCGCTCACTATGGTGAACTAAAATGCGCAAGCCTATTTGGAACCGCTTAAGAGGTTATGCCACTCTAGAGTTTTCGAAAAATCGATTTTTTTTTTAAATTGTTCCTTAGGACCTCAGAAATGCTGTCCCAAAAGATTATGGCCGAAAAAAGTCTCTAAAGACTTGGTTTTCGAATTTTAGTACAAGGCCGCCTGCAAAATTATTCATGATTTTCAACTACTCAAAACTTCAAACGCGTTTATCTCAAAACTACAATTTTCAAGCTGGCCGGCAACATAACTCGGACAATTTTCAACCGATTCACTTGAAATTTTGAATATATCTTTAAAACTATATTGTCCATTGAAGTGATTTTTTGATTTTTTTTTATATTGCATAGTTCATTTGTTATTAACAATCTCTGGCTGTTGCTATATGTAATCGAAATAAATTTATTAGCTTATCATAATTCAAAAATTACAGGCACTAGGTGTCCGGCCATGGACCCTGGAAAAACGGATACGTCAACGCAAAAACGCTGCACAGCCGCCATTTTGAATTTAATTGCTTAAAAAAAATTCTTGTACATAGTCAATAACATGTATTATAAATATCCATTTTCGTAATCTCGATTTATTTTGTAGTTTTTCTGAAAAAAAATCCCGAAAAAGACCTATTTTTTCAGCCTCTAGAGTGGCATAACCCCTTAAGCAAATACTAGTAAAGTAAAAGACGTAATAATTTAAATTTGCATTAGCGTGCAAGATGGGGCAAAAAATTGGTTGAGAAAAAATGTTGTCATATCGCATAGTTTTCTGAGATTTCGCATAATTTCCACTTCCACAACGTTTTCAAACATGTTCAGGATTTTTAGATATTTGTTTTTTAAGAGGTTATCTACAAAACATTTTCACGAATTCTGATATATCTCTTAAGTGCGATGAGATATCGAGTTCGCACAAAAACCAACTTCAGTATTTTCTGATATTCAATCCCTTTTACTTCCATGGGCCTAACATTTTTTAATATTCAACCTCTAAGGGTGGATAGAGTTGTTTAAGACATTTTACGAATTCCGCCATATCTCTAAGGCCTGATGAAATATGGAATTGATTTTTACTTCCACGGACGTTTAATATCTTTGTCTCAAAATCCGATTTAGAATTTTTCGATATTCATCCCCTGTGGAGAGTCAAAGTGCTGTTTATGATTTTACCAATTTCGCAATATCTCTTAGGTCAGTTAAAAATGGTTTTTTTTTTCGGAGGATGCATACGTGTAACCTCCTTGTTTCGAAAAACGAGAGATATGATTTGACTTAGACCGCGTCCCGAACTATGACCAAAAATCGTAATTGGTGTTTTATGTTCTTCTATCGTACCTCGACTTTAACAGCTTCATGGACCTTATCCCGAAAAATAATAATGGTCTGCTCAGATTGTTGGATTTTTTTTGTAAGTTCTTCATGCAGTCGCCGTACATAGATCAGTAAAAACAGAATTTTTTTCAGGAGGATTATTTGACATTTTTTAATAAATATTAAAATCTTTAGTTAGTACAATTTGAAGGTAATTTTATCTGATTTGGTGTCTTCATTTTGAAGACACAGTCAAGAACTGAAAACAGCTCTAAAAACTGGATAGACAACTCAAAATTGGATTTTTTTTTACTTATCGCACTATTGAATTGAGCCGAGACTAGCCGCTGTGATAATTGTTCAAAAATTAACGAAATCACCGATTTAGTGATTATTTTGAAAGACCCTTCCTATGATGGTTGAAATATATTAGATAAAAGAAGTGTAGTTTTTACTATCGAAGACGAATTATGTGCACATGATTTTACGTAGGCATCGACAACTTAAGACAGAGCTGAAACGTCGACATCAATTTGTATGCATTTCAGGCAGAGAAGTGATCGGAGATCACGAAAAAGCCATCAACACGCAACTTATCGCTTAATTTTGGGAACGGAGCTAAGTTTGTTGGCTATTCGAAGCAATAAAAAAAAACTTAATTTTACTATCGTATTTCGTCTAGTACAATTCAGAAATCGTGACCCCATTACCACACATCGTCAAATTAACCAAGAAAAAATTTCATACGAAATGGAATCTTTGACCAGAAGAAACACATCAAGCCGGTCCGTACGTCTGTTTGTCTCTCGTCCATCCAACATCCATCCAATTTCGGATCCGCCATGGAACGTGGAGGCTCATTTATTCCGCGGTTGATTGGCTCAATTGACGGTATTTGAACTCTGACCACTGTCTTCGTTAATCTAGATGATGTCTTTCGAGACACATCACAATGGCAAACGGACAATACACCATTGAAACGAAGAAGCATTGGGATTGGGATGAGATGCTCGCTCCCGGGCATCGTCGACTCTTCATACATGAACACATACGAGCTATCAAGTACCGACTATCTACAAGTACTCCATGTCCAAACAATAAAGTTACTTCGGTTGTAAAGATAGTCGCGATCGCGATGCAAAGTGGAAGTAAGAAACGCAAAACCGTGCTGGTTCAATTCCGTTAATTTAGCACCAGAAGAAGGGAATTGAGGCTTCACATACGAGAGCTACGTGTTCGCCACATAATATAGCTAGCTGGGTCGACCTTTGCGCTGTATATGGTTCGGACTCTATTGGGGTTTTCGTCTCAAGATGCGGCCAAGAAGCAGCGAACCAGCTTTACGGACTTGTCTCTCGAGGAAGTTGAAAGTAATGAAATCGAATATCGGCCGATGACGTTCACGGCTGAAGTCAATTGAATGGCCAACTGATTGCATTGATTGCTATGAGAATTGGAAATCGGAATGAATTATTGGTAGCGAGTCGAGAAGATTTCAGTGTTTTCCTACATTTGATCTTGCGTGTACAGTAAGAGGGCAAGACGTCCATAGCGAGGAGTATTGAACCCAAGGAATCCCAGGGCTTGTACTTGGGGCACCTATCGCTGGGAATCGCCAATAACTTACGATGTCTACTGCTGAAATATACCCGCTAGCATATTTTGATTTCACCTTTAAACTGAAACGTCTTCGTATCGAAATATTTGATTTATGTTAGAAAGTCGATCTGTGTATGTCGAAACAGTGCTGCACTGTTCGTCCTTCATATAAATGGATAAAATTTAGAACGATCGTTTGACTTCAACATCAAAGAGAAGTTGATGTGAAAAAATTCCTAATTTTGTATAACAGCACTAATTCAACGTTTTGAAATTTTTGACAATTTGGTCAATTCCATTAATTATATAGCGGTCCAGGCCATGCATGTACTCGCCTTCCGGACTTTCTTCCCGGTTTTTGTCTGGATTAATTACACCATAATTTATTATGCGTTCGAAGCACCCTAGGGACTCGCATTGAATTCTATTAAAACTGTGATGACTGCAGTGCTAAGTATACATCAGGAGGTGACCGAGATTTTATAAGATGAAATACGAATGTGCAGACATGATGTGAGGCCCTAAGCTAACTACATCTGGACATTAGGATTAAGACAGCCTAGGGCACTTTATGGAAATGGTGCACTTCCTTAGTAAAAACTCGAGGCTTCTCTATTAACAAATCGGTAGTCCAGCGGAATTCGAACGGAACCCGTATCTTCTTCCAATACTGAACCATGCATAGCTCTGTTATCAGAAAGTGAGGTAACAGCAAATATTAAGCCAACCCTTTCTGCACAAAAATAAGAAGGTAGTTTGCTAGTAGAGATGGCGGTAGAGCGCCATCCCTACTAGCAAACTACCTTCAATAAGGCCTTACCGAAACTATTTCCCGGCCTCGTAGCCTCGGTAAGGCCTTATGGAAGGTAGTTTGTTAGTAGGGATATCTGATCTCTCGATCTTCTTATTCCATTTCAGGAGGCCGTCAGAGGACTGCTGCGAATACCATTAGTTAGTGTTGTAATAATCCTCGATGCTGCAGTCTGCAAAACTTGCCACTTGTAGATGGGTCGACGATCTCAAACTATTCAGAGTCGTGAACTGTATTTCTGGGTCACGAGGTTTGCCAAGGTTAGGCTGAGAAGGGCGGACTGAAGCAATGTGCCACAGTTCATCACGAGAGATCACTGTGGATCCATTGTGGTCCCCTCGTATTAAACCGGGCTCTAGACTACTGATTCGAAATATTGCTCTTCCTTATGAAGAGAGTAGTTCTCCAAAAAGGAATCATCGCAAGTTCTGATAGATCGGTCAAGGAGAATTTCCCCAAGTACCGATACCTGGTACGTGCCAGGCTTTCACATTTACACACTAGATGCTCCAGTGTTGGCTCAATATCCTCATCACCACAGCGACACATATCAGCCATGGGTATTCCCAGGCTTTCTCCATGCCTCCCAAAGGGACAGTGTCCCGTTAGGACCTCTATAAGTTGTCTGCAAATGTCCCTGCCCAGAGACAAAATAAAGCTGGAGTTCCTCCCATCAAGTTTCGGCCAGCAGATTCTTGCTTGCCGGCATCCCGAGAGATTCACTTAGGCCCCCTCCATCTGTCTGAACGCTTCAATATAAATCATTCCCTTTACACATTCAATGGGACATAGAACCGACTTGTCGGCCAGCTCTATGCTCATCTCCGACCTCCTTCTGGCGAGCTCGTCTGCCTTTTTATTTCCAGGGAAGTCACTGTGACCAGGAATCCAACTAATCTTCAGGTTGTTATTCATACCCGCCATCTGCAATATTCTTTTACATTCTCCGACAAGTCTGGATTTAGTAATGTGCGCCTCAACAGCCTTGACGGCAACTTGGCTGTTAACATAAACAGTTATTGTACCATTCACGCACTTTTTTCGGACAATTATTTCAGCTGCTTTTGTCAGCGCAAAAATCTCGGCCTGAAACACGCTCGAGATATCCGGTAGCCTAAATGATTCCATAATGTCAAGGTCGCAAGAATACACTCCCGCGCCTGTTCCGCTTTCCGTTTTGGAGCCATCAGTGTAGATAGCAAACGTGTCTGGGGCGATGATCCCAGATCGCCACTCCAATCTGGTGGGAATATTCACAGCATAGGAATGTCCAAAACTGCAAGACGGTGTTCTGTAGTCGGTGCGCTCCGGCATAGCGGAACACAGGGAAATTGACAAGATCCTAATGTGACCCACACTGCCTCCTATCCAATAGCCTGCCTCTCGCAGACGTAAAGCACCCTTTGCTGCTATTGATTTTATCGCTAATTCCAATGGGGTTATATGCAGCATTACTTCCAGAGCCTGTGAGGCCGTGGAACGTAAGGCCCCAGTGATCCCAATGAGTGCCATTCTTTGAATTCTGCTCATGGCGACCCTGTTAGTCCCGACCTCCAACACATGCTACAAGGCCCAAGGTTTTCCCTACCATTTTCTGACAAGCATAGTATGCATTCGATGCCTTCTTGATCCTGTCGACAATCGTGAGTTTCCAGTTCAACCTAGGATGGAGATAGATTCCTAAGTACTTCACACTAAGGGAGAGCGGGATGGTAACGCCATTCAAGCATGGGAGCCTGAATTTAGCCAATGTTGGAGTTTTCCCGAAGGACTCTGCAGCTTCATCTCGACCGATATCGAAACACGACAGTAAAATAAGATGTGCTCGGCGTCTTCAATCTCGTGCGGGCAGTTGGGACAGAACGGGTCTTCCTCGTGCTTAAAACGGAGAAAACAGCCATGTCCACTGAGCAGATGCGTCACATTGAAGTCTACCTCTCCGTGTTTGTGGCTTATTCATCTGTCGATGTTTGGAATCAGAGTGAAAGTCCATCTCCCATTGTTCGCGCTATCCAAGCGTCTTTGCCAACAATCTGGGACTATTAAGAAATCGGAACAGGTAAAAGAGAGTCAGAGCAGTAAGGTGGTTCACTCGTTCACTAGTAGCTCCTCTGTCTTACTGTCGGCGGAATCAAACTTTTCTATTGCAACCCAATTTTATTGATGTGTCCCTTGGAGAGTATTCAGTGTATTTTGCTCTTGGAAGATCGTTTGTTTGTTTTCTTCCAAGAACCTTTCTTAGCATATTCTTAAGAACCTTGTTGTAGTTGGCAAGAAAGGTCCTATAGTACTTCACACTCTGTCAGCTTTGGCACAGTCTTGAAGTTTCCTAGTCTCGACGTTATTTGTCCACCAGGGCACTCTTCTAAAGTTTTTTTTTAAATGTGTATAAGATGCCAAAAAAAAGAAGTGACTAACCAGAACCGTAATATGTCCGCCTAATTTGTACTATTGACGTCGATCTTATTTGAATTATTTACGAAAACAATAAAAATAATGTTTAGCGTAGAACGGTAGAATCACAAAACACGTTCCTACTTTGATGTCCATCATATCGGCCCAACACTTGCTAGGCCCACTTCAAATGTGTCACCTGAAGAAATGTTCCACATGCTTATGTAAATTTAGAAAACACGTCAAAAAATTTGCTTCCACGCTGATTATTTTCCGTAAGTTTTTATTTTCTTTTCATCGACATTATTTTCGGTTCGGATGTTTTTCCTCAAAATCAGCGTATGTCAGCCGAGCGTGCTGAACTATTGTCTGGGCTTTTATTTAGCAGATCATGTCACGATCTGTCATTCACTCAGTACGCGCAAACGAATAGGGGCGTCAAGCGGTTTCGGTGTTCCACGGGCAGGAACTTCTAGGCGAAAAAAAAAAGATTTTCTCTTAACACGGTCCCCCGGACATGACGGAGGTGTTCTCTTCCTTCTTGTCGAAGAAGGCCTCATGTCTTTTAGACAAAGTATTTTTGGAAATTAGGACATCTATCATCCGAGGCAGAACAGAAAAAAGAATGTCTTGGTCGTTTCGGTTGCTCGGAAAATATGCGTCTATTTGTTAATTTGAGGTGTACGATTTATGGCTTGCGGAGAAAGTATCTTTCCCCTATCAAAATCCGCTGTATCCAGTCTATTTCGGCGATTACACTTCGCTTATGTGTTAAGATTGTGGAACTAGCAGATAGCTATGCCACGGAACGTTTAATTCTTGGATGATGGATTTCTAGCTTGAAGGCTCACTTTCGGTTCATTTGACAGATTTATAGCGTCTTCAGGAGAGTGTCGGTGAATGCCGATGAAAATCAATTACACAATGTAAGTTTTAACCCGTGTCGTACTGAGAACATTTCTCATATACCTACTCCTGTTGAAATGTGTAAAACCCAGATCTTAGCTGGGGTTAAGACTTTGGATTACTTACAGATTTCCACGGTTGAGAATGTCATTTGGAGGATTGCACATATTCCTGCATCTCCGAATGGTTAATAAGACAGCAAGCATACAGTGCACTCGAAGCCACAAAATTCTTCGGTAAATGATTTGCATTCTTCTGCTTCTTGGGCACCAGTTAACGAACTTTAAACATTTTTCTTACATTTAATTAGCTAAATGAAGCGTAAAGAACGTCAGCTGAAATACTTAATGAGTAAATATGCACCTTGTTTAACTGAAAACAGTCAGCCAACAAACCTTTATCATAATTATATGTTAAACCTTATTATAAATTAAGTCAATGTTTTGTTAATGATGGCCAAAACAGAAAATCTGGTAGCTGCTAAACCGAACCTGAGAAGCGCATTGGATCTTCAAGTAGGTACTAACCCATGCATATCTTCAACGAAACATTTCCAGTACTGATTCAGTACTGCACGATACTGTATTAATTGCGAAGTTTTAATATTTTAGCATTTTTCTTCTCTTTCCTATTTATTGATTTTTCGCTATATACAAGGATGTAGATTAAGTTTACACCTACCAGCATTGAATCGAGGACCGCATTTTTCTGAAGACAATACTCTATCACTAAGTCTGTCCAGCACTGTACATACAACTCTCTTATCTTTATCTGCAGTAGATGTTGATACTTATACAGAACTAATTTTAAAATTCAAAAATATCAAGAAGGGATGTATTTTTTTTTGTTTCTATTTAATATCTCCTATAATATAATATTGGGTGTTTTTTTAGGTGCATGAGAACTATCGATATCGATAACTGTGGTTTGATAGCTGAGAATGTCAAACTGTGTTGACATTTCTGTTCAGTAAGGTTTGGCAAGTCATCATGAATCGTTTAACGCCAGAACAACGCTTCCAAATTGTGGAAATTTACTTTGAAAAAAAATTAAATTTGTTCGCGAAGTTCATAGAGCACTTCGTCAATTTTACGGTCAACATAATCGGCCTAGTGAGCAAGCAATTCGTGCAGTTATTGATCGTTTTCGCACTAATTTTACTCTTCTCTTAACGAATCACCATTACATCCATTAAAATTGACTGTTTGGTGCGGTTTACACGCTGGCGGCATCATCGGTCCTTATTTCTTTCGAAATGAGGAAGGAGCTGCCGTTACGGTGAATGGCCAGCGCTATCGAGCCATGCTGACTGAATTTTTGTTTCCAAAAATTAATCAGCTAAACATCGCCGACATTTGGTTCCAACAAGACGGTGTAACTTGCCATACAGCGCGTTTAACAATCGATTTATTGCAAAATCAATTTGGTGACAACTTGATTTCCAGAAGTGGTTCTGTTAACTGGCCCGTTGTTCGTGCGATTTAACGCCTCTGGATTAATTTGTATGAGGCTATATTAAGTCATGCGTTTATACCGACAAACCAGCAACTCTTGAAGCATTGGAAGCCAATATTCAAGCCACTATTGACGCCATACGGCCAGATTTATTGGAAAAAGTAGTCAAAAATTGGACTGATCGAATGGACCATGGAACTCGTAGCCGCGGCGGACATATGACGGAAATCATATTTAAAAAATAAATGCCATGAAATTATCTACCAGAATATAATAAAAAAATTTCATTCCAACAATATTTCTGTCTTGTATTATAATTTTAAGTTCTCATGCACCTAAAAAAACACCCTATATCTATGTGTAGCATAAAATTTTTATGAACTCGAAAGAGTCACGAATTTCAAGATTCAATAAGTCCTGTCGCAGTACCGTTTTCTCAAGAAATTTGTATCACTTTTACAGTTCGACTTCGGTGCTGAAAAACAGTATTCGTTAAGAACAAGCTGTCTTACTTTATTATTTCAATAATACAGTATTGTGATCGATTTTAAAAAAAAAAATTTGCTACCCTGAAATTTTTTTTTTCACGTTTTATGACTAGTAGACACGAAAAAAGCAAGAAAAAATGTCAGTCCGTCTGTCCGCCGTACGCAAAATCGTTTGAAGGCTCGTAGCTACCAAATGGTTTGAGCTATTAAATTGAATTTTTTTTATGAATAGACTGGGTAGGCCCCTTGAAGTGACCAAATTCTTAGGGGTGGTCGTTTCAGGGGGGAGGAGGAAGGTGCGTTTTAAACGGAAAATTTTGGTTTCTAAATCTCAGCAACCGCTTACGCTAGGGAGCTGAAACTTAAAACTTATATAGAGCTTCGATAGTGGACCCATTTGCAAAAAAATTGCCGATATGTGTGAAGGGGTGTGGGAGTGGGAGGAAAAATAATGCGTCCGAAATGCAAGAAAGCCGAGATTGACACATTCTAAAATCCATATCTCCTAAACGGTTACTGTTACGAAATTAAAACTTTATGAATATACTAGGTATACCAGGAGAATAGATCGGAAACAAATTTTTGAGTGTTGGCAGTGGAGTACGGGGTAGGGGGGCGTGAAAAACTTTTGATTACGATATCTGGAACCAATTGCACTAAACAATTAAAATTCGATGTTTGTATTAAGGTTCACAAATAAAGTTTGATGTAAGTAAAATTTTTTAAGAGGGTGGTGGAGCATGGAAGTGGCGGGGGTAAAAATATTTCTAAAAAATCACGTCTCATATCTCAAGAACAGTACAAGATAGATGCTTAGAATTTTTACCAGAAGTAGTCCTAATAGACCCCTATCATAAAAAAAAAGTTTGAAGGTGGGGGTGTAGAGGGTGAGGGTGGGGGAAGGTGAAAAAGAAAAAGTTCCGAATTTTATATCTCGTGAACCTATAATGATATAAAACTGAAACTTGGTATGTAGATAGACATGTAGTAGTAGCATGTTGGAAAAATATAATTTTTTATAGGGGTAATATGGTACGGGAGTGGGCGGTGTTTTTCCTATATATAGAACGGCTTATGCTAGAAAGTTAAAACTCTGCATGTGCATGTAAATCAACTAGAAAAGTAATTAAGATAAAAAAAATTTCAAATATCCATTGGCATTCGGAAGGCGGCGAAAAAAATTACTAGTGAAAAGGGAATGCATATATGTTCACGATTTTCGTCATATCTAGTAGGTCTTCCCAAATATTTAATTCATTTTTATTCTACGGCTTCTTCATATAAATACCTAGAAAGTGTTTTCAGGATTTTTTTTAAATTTGACCCCTAAGAGGGTGTAAAGTACTTTTTGGAATTCTGCCTTATCCGCCATGATCGATATCGAATATCTTTTCAATTTCATGGGCTTGCGTAATAATCGCCTAAAACTAGTTTTTAAGTTTTTTCCTTTTTCAACCCATAAGAGGGTATAAAAGGGTTGAACCCGTTTTCACAAATTTTGCCATATCTTTTAGAAGTGATAAGAAATTGAATTGGTTTTTACTTTACTGTCTTCATATTTATTTATTAACTCCTTTTAGGATTTTTGGTAATTAAACCCCCAAGTGGGTGCAAGGAGGTTGCATATGTTTTCACAGATTCTTACATATTGTTTAGATCTGATGATATATCGAATTCATTTTTACTTCCTAAGGTTTCCTATAACCGCCAAAAAGTCAATTTCAGTATTTTTAGATATTCAATCCTAAGGGGTGTAAGGGGGTTGTATGCTTTTCAAAGCTTCGACATATTTTTTAGGTTTGATGAGATATTAGATTGCTTTTCACTTCCACAGACTTTTTATATAACCGCCTACAAACCTATTTCTCAATTTTTCGATATTCAGTTGCTTCTTATGAATTCGTTTAAAAACCTGTTTCACAATTTTTTCGAAATTCAAACTCTAAGTGGAAGTAATGGGTTTGTATACGTTTTAACAATTCGTCATATCTCTTAAGTGTGATAAAGCAACAAATTCGTGTTTACTTCTATGGACTTTTAGTGTACATGATATATCGAAATTCGAATAGTCTACACGGGCTTTTTTAATGTTTAATCGCCTAAAAATCTCTATTTTAAATATTTTTATTTTGAGAACAAAATTAATTTCCCAAGAAATCTAATAATCTCGAAACAACTCATGATATACTCCGACTTTGACCGCTCCCGAACTTTGACCCGAAAAATAATAAAGTTTCGCCCAGACCATTGGCAGATTTTTTTTAAATATGCCGAATTCGACTTATGGGGCTGGCCTTTAAAATAGTAGCGAACAGTTTAGTCAACGTAGAGATGGAGACATTTTAGGACGGGTGTGATAGTGTACAAGAAGGTGTTAATATTTTTTCTGCTATTAACTGTGACACGACGATGATGATGTTCTTAATTAAGAGGGGACACTCCTTTACATGGCCGAAAAATACATGATTTTCAAGCATTATTTTCTCAGGTATAATAACTCGAAACGCTTTGAAATTTTAGTGTAATTTTCTCACATTAAAAAATTGATGTTTAATTTAAAAATGGATGGAGGTTAATATCGCCTCGTTTCTAGCTGCGTATACTCTTGCGTCCTTAATTTTGATCTGAACCAAAAAAACAAAAATTTTTTGTAAAGTTTATGATACTGGCTTTTATATGACGTCGAGGTTTTTTTAAAGAAAAAGTTGAAATTGCATCTTTTTACACAGTTTTAAATTTAAAGGATCGCTAAAAAAAATCGACTTTAAAATACGAAAAAAATATGTAAAAAATTGTTTTTAAAAAAAAAAATGACGTCATCTAAGTAGTAAAGAATTTAATTATCTATAAAATGAGCCGTCATAAAGCCAAATCGGTTCAGTAAAATTTTCTCAATTGTGTACGCAAAATCGAAAAACGCGTTTAAAGTTTTGGAAACAGTAAAAATTATATATACACTCGTCACCCGACCCCTCCGCTTTATGAGCTGTAACTCGTAAACCCTGCAGATTTCGACTGAAAATTTGTCAGAGAATATTCTTGAGTAGTTTAGCAATCGATTAAGACTATTTCCAAAAAATCGATTTTTTTGACCCGATAAAGGAGTGTCCCACCTTAAGTCTTGGTATTAAAAAAAAATTTAGACTGAGTATGAAGAAAATAAGATTTTGAGGGGCAGTGGCACATGGTTAAGCATAGTCTACTTTTTTTATCCTTGAAACAGCTTATAAAATAAAGTTGAAATTTGGATTTTTTGTATACTGTTTGCTTAAACGGAATTACGGATAAAAAAACAGGTTTGCAGTGACATACACATCGGTATCCGAACACCAAATCGGTAAATATGGACTTAACTGAGTCAAAATGTTGATACAATTCATCTCAAATCCCTTTTGCATGATTTGGAAGAAGAGCTAAGAAGGCTATATAAAATTCAATTTCGAAACATATACTAAATTCGGAAACAGATCAATATTTCGAGTACTGTATAAGTCCAGATCTTCTAAATATGTTCAGTATAGCATCGATGTTGAAGTTCGAGTACTGAATCAGTACCGTATATATTATTAAATACGAAATTGCAAGAAAACTGAACCGCGATAGTGTCACTATCATCAATGCTGGAGACACCCTCACAAAATTACTGTTCTCAAAAATACTTCATAGACAAAACTAAATATGACGATGATATCTTTTGAGTACAACAACATATTTATTTGTATTATTAAAATGATAATACAAGTATTTTGTTTGTAAATATTTGCAGATGCTTTATTAATAAAAAAGCTGATTACAATTTTTTGAAAGTGTTACTTAAAAGTGCGACAAACTATATAGTTCCTTTTAGTGGCTTTCAACAGATCTTACCTTTTAATAAAGTGTAACATTCCAAAATCTTTATTTTTATTTCAACCCATTGTCACATATACAAAAATAAAGATGTCTCTGAATCTAAAAGCTTGCTTATCGTATTGTTATTTGTGAATAAAAACGCTTCCCTATTTATTTATAAAAGTTTTGAACTCGTATAGATTTAAAAAGATTTTATCACAAAGCAGATCTTATTATTCATTAGAAAAACAATATTTCCTTTTAATTATTGAATTTATTTCTGAAACTCTTTTGCAACACTACCCAAAGAGCCCAACCATCACATTTATAGCAGGAATTCTCACCAAGTAGAGCAAATTTATGTGGATTAATTGGCCGTTATTCTCTCTATAGCCTTATTTCAGTTGGGTGTAGATTACAACATCTTTGAATATCATCCCTTAAGAAACAACACGGCGTAACTTCAAATTTTATTCAGTTTCAGTTATTGATATCGTTCGATAGAGAATTTAATGAGCAACAAAATTACATTGGGGTTGTTGCGAAATGAACCGATGTACTTGCTTTTTAAATTATTTTTTAATTAAAGTCCGAAAACGGGGTTTTATAATTAAATTTTAATTATTTACTTTAATATAAACATAAATCTTTAACACTTTATCTACAGTTAGAATTTTCTACACTCTGATCTGAACAACATAAACAGGTACTCCAATTCAGTACTGCGAACCGGAACTAAGCCAGAATTCCAAGCTCCGAAAGCCCAGAACAGAGCCCAGAAAATCAGTACTGACAATAAGAACTTAACTGAGATTTTGAAGCAAAGGTATTCGAACACCGTTAACGGTTTGGTAGTTAGTAACGTAAATATCATATATCGTAAATGGTACGAAAAGGGGCATATGTTCGATGTGACTCTTACACAGTTTGAGCCTAACTTTATAACAACTCACACTGTACGTTTTTAGGTGAATACTTTCAGAGGTCGTCAGGGTCCTACATACAATTGTATCCGAAATTCAATTAGTAAATTAAGCACGTTGTAATTTAAATTTTTGTTTTTTTCTTAAAATAAATCATTTCTAATAAATCAACGTAACCGAGTCTGCGTTTTTCCCCAAATCGAATTATGTGGGCGTGATTTTCTCATAAATAGACTTGAGCTGATTGCAAGATTCAAAATTATAATCGATACAGCGAAACAAAACCGCTGCATAATAACTCATGCAGTCCGGAACAAATAAATTTAATCTATTTCAGCCCTTAGTTTAATTTTCCGAGCACACAACATGTTTGTTGGCATAAACTCAACAATCACTTAAATTCTGGACTGTCTTCCGCGTTGAATATGATTTATAATAGTGTAGCGATCGTCTTCGAGACAAACTAACGACAGAAATGTTCGACAAACCTTTCGCTACGAAAATAGAAAATCTTTCACAAAGCTGCTATGGTATAGAAGAAGACTATCGTCATTTTGCATAAGCGAACTCGCCAAGCCAACTATAATATGACGGGATAGTGTTCTATACTCATGTAGACAACATATCCTAATTCTTAATTCTCTGATTGCTTTATTAAATCCAATTATTCACG
The DNA here is from genome assembly GCA_951812415.1 of Beris morrisii. Lineage (NCBI taxonomy): Eukaryota > Metazoa > Arthropoda > Insecta > Diptera > Stratiomyidae > Beris > Beris morrisii. The sequence goes on from OX638311.1 coordinate 28,663,370, forward strand.
GATAATCGTCAATAGACTCCGCCAGCTGGCACCGACATCTCCCGTACGAGGGACAGGACAAACAAGTCTATTTATTGCATCGCCCGTCCGAATTCGGATGAGTATCTTCCACCATAGTGTCTGTCTAGTAGTTTCCACTATGGTCCCTTTACTATATTAGAGTCACCCGTATAGTCACCGAAACTAGTCACAGTCACAGTTTCGCCTCGCTAGAAATCCACCGGAGATCATTTACGAAACGTCTCAAATATTCGTCCGTGTACCTTTAACAGACAGACCCAAACATTTGTACACTGTTTGATTCGAATTATTCCAAAAAGCACTGAAACATGCCAAACTATTTGCACGCCAGTTCTCGCGAATTTTTACAGACAGACTGTTTTTCACCTCCTCCTGTGCGAAATTCGTTTCGATATGGTTGTGACCGCTCAGTATGATCCAACTGGAAATATCTTTGAGGAAATCTAATTCGGTCGAAGAAAGCTAATTTAATCGAAGGATTCGAATGGATACCGCGAAATTCCGAAACAAATTTAGCTAATTGCGAAACGGGGGTGTACAGAAATAGGAAATATGTTCGGCATTAATTTCAAGAATTTTTATATTTTTGATCAAAAGAAGCTTACTAATACGCTTCAAGTTCAGTTGTTGGTCATTTATTTGTCCGAACACATATGCAGTCAATTACGCCCATCAAACAATTTGAAGAAGATGTGCCACAGAAAAAATTCATAAATTTTCACGGTAAGTGAAGAAAAATTGCATTTTAGATGAACAACAACTCGATTTTGTCTAACACGAATTGTAGGTGTTACACATACGATACACCTAAATGATTCACTTATGGTCCACCAATATGATTCACTTACGAGAAACAAAGCAGAACGCAATGATTAACTATGAATTGTAAGTGGATTCACATGAACTTCACCTAGGTGGATCATTAGAGATTCACTTGAGACGTTATTGAATGGTGAGATATTTTCAAAGGCTCAAAACTTAGTGTTCTAAATTATTCGATCAGTGTTCTTTTTACAGACATGTGTATATTAAAAATCTATTCAATCCTTTCAGTTTTTTTATAACCTGAAATTTTGTATAATATTTTCACGTTTTATGAAAAGTCCGTCGGTCCGCCGTACGCCATACGCAAAAGCGTACGAATCTTTCAAACCCGTTGAAATATTAAGGTAAAATTTTTTTTTGGTGGGTAGATTGGATGAATCTCTTCAAACCAACTATTACACTGTATGCCACGCGGTCAAATATTTGACCATTTTCCCTGTCAAATGCTGTCAGATAGTGTAATGGTCAAATACTGTTTGACAAAATGTTTCATTTGACCGTCTGACACCATTTGACAATCAATTTGACCACATTTGACCGTTTGCGATTTTTGGAAAAACAATTCGGTCATATGGGTCAAATAGGAAGTGTCATTCGTCAATATTTAATTTTTTGTGGCGATCGGTGAAATAAGTAATTAGTTTAAACTACTTTTGTTTTTCCTCCCGTAAATACGACATCATAATTACTGCATAACACTTTTTTTTGTTAATTTTTAATACCTCTACCAACAACGCCAAACATTAAAACAATAACTTTTCTTATTACACTCCTATTTTTTGTTGAATCCACTTACGTCTCGTTAATTAATCTGAACGGAGTTATATACTCGAGAATTTGATGCTCGGAGTGGCATACAGTGTAATATATACACCAATATTTAAAATAGATCTGACCTGATAGCGTTTGACCGTTTGACACGAGAAGAAAATTTGACGATGGTGTCAAATGTATCAGATAGTGTAAAATCGCAATCGAGCAGCGTGTCAAAGGGATATTTGACATCAAATTCGGTCAAATTGTTATGGCCAAATATTTGACCGCGTGGCATACAGTGTAATACAAGCTTAAGTGTAGACTTTTGGGAGAATGGGAGGTGGGCAAACGTTTTAGCCGATCAGTTTACAAATATTCGCCAATAACTTCCGACTGTTCAGAGCTGGGAATTTAATATTTTTCCCTAAATTAATATCTCAATGGTAACAGGTAAAGAAAGGAAGAAGGTTGACCAACGCCATGTGGGTCCTTCGTATAGCTGCCATACAAAGTGTCTCGAAAAAATTGTCCGTTTATTTTCCGGAACCCATGACGACTCAATTAATCGCTTAGCCACGAGCCGATTTTTTTTAATTTGGTTTTATTTGAAATAAAATTCGAGTTTAACAGTTAGCGAAATTCGTTCACTACTTCGATTGCCTCCCATACAAAAAGTCTTTAAAATACATGTTCACGAGTATTGATCGATAATTTCAGAGCGCTCTGAACGGTTAATATCAGAAAGATGAAACTGATATGGTCTTCAAATTTTTACAGGAATTAGGCCTAGTAGAGCGCTAGTAGAGAAAAGAATTATTGGGATGAGAGTGCGGGGGTTGAGGGTGGGAAGGGGTGGAAACGAAAAAATTCTGATTTCTATTTCTCAAGAAATGCTGAGGATCGAAAGCTAACAATTTATTAGCTATAATCATTATAGAGGCATCATATAAAAAATTAATTTTTGATAGGGTAGCAAGTTATAGGGTTTATGCTAGAGAATTGAAACTTCGTACGTATATGTAGAAATTCTACAGAAGTAATTTCAACGTTCATCAAGCTACGTAAACTGCAGTCGGCTGGCCATGTAGAGCGAATGAAGATAGAAGAGTCTCCAAACGTGGTCTTAAAGGCAAAGCGATGGAAAGACTCGGTTGATGAAGATAGCAAAGCCATCTTAAAAATTAGCAGCTGGAGGACGCGGTTTTTGGATCGAGGCGATTGGAGGCGATGACTTCAGGAGGCCAGGGCCCGATTTGGGCTGTCGCGCCATTGTTGACGGTTGAATTAAAGCAAAAAAAAGTTCAGACTTGCATTGGCGTACGGAGGTGAGGCAAAAAAATTGCCTGTGAAAAGGGCTTGTTGAGGTTTCAAATAACTTTTACTTCTACGGGCTCTTTATATAAATTGTGGTTATTCAAGTTTTCACGAATTCCGGCAAATCTTTTAGTTCTAATGAGATATCGAATTCCCTTTTATTTCTATCGGCTTATGATAATGGTCTAAAAACGTATTTCAGGATTTTGCGATATTCAACGCCTAAAATGGTGTAAAATGATTGTAAAGATTTTAACTTTGATCTGATGAGGTCTCGAATTGTTTTTTACTTTAAAGGCTTAATCGACTAAAAATCGGTTCAGAATTTTTTATATTCAACCCCTGACGGATTATCGATATTTTATTCTCTATGTTTTTTAAAATTGAAAAAAAAAATTATAAAAAATCTGCCAACTGTCTGATCCCAAACTTTTCATTTTTTAGGCAGAAGTCGGGAACGCGTTTCATGCAGAGATGCTGAGTAGGTTACTATGCGGCCCGCAAGGTCTTACCACTTACCGGACTACGCCAGCGTTTTCCAGGCGGAGATACTGGGAATCCGGGAGGCCTGTCGGACTTTGCAGCAAGACGCTACGCCAAAGCGAAATGCTGTAATCCTTTCTGACAGCCAAGCCGCAATCAAGGCCTTAGATTCGGCTACCACCTCCTCTAAACTCGTCGAACAGTGTTGAGAAGAGCTAGCCCACTTAGGAAGTCAAGTCAAAGTTACTCTGCTATGGGTTCCAGGTCACACGAGCGGGCAGACGAATTAGCTAGGCAAGGTTCTGCTCTTCAGGGCTCTCTCGTAGAATCCGTTCAGGTCCCACTAGGGACTGTTAAGCGCCAAATATCCACCCACTTTCTCACAAACACCAACTCCAGATGGAGAGAACTGACCAACTGCGTCATATCTAGGAAGATATGGCCATCCTACTCCCGGAGCAGAACAGACGAACTCCTGAGCAGGAGCCGCGTGGACGTCTCCAGAGTCATGTCAGTCAGCACGGGTCACTGGCCGATCGGCGACCACGCGGCCAGACTGGGTATTCCGTTTAACGTCAATTGCCGCAGTTGTGGGGATGCAAATAAGAGGGAAACTGTTACTCACCTTCTTTGCGAGTGTCCCGCCCTAGCTAGAGCCAGACTTTGCGCACTAGGCAAACCCTTCTTCAATAACCTCGATGAGATCTCGAAAAACAAGATAGGAGAACTGATTACCTTCTTGAACAGCTCTGGATGGATATGTTAATCCATTCAAGCCCCAGGTCTCTGTAAAACTATATATATACTTCATCAGCCCTCAACGACCAGGTTAAACGAGTTGTGGTATCAAAACGGCGCTTCCTATGTTAATTGGGCCCTGTTTTCGGCAGACGGGCCGCCACGTAAACCAACCAAACCAACCAACCATGCGGCCCACAACATAAAGAATAACCTGAAAGTTATTTGAAACATTACTTTTTTAGGTTATCTGTCGCATAAAGGCAGGCGTCCACTAGCCGCATCTCAACGGTGCGGCGAGCATTTTTTTCTACGTACTTCGTTCCGTCGTGAGTTTCGTTCAGTGGACGCACTTCCATAACAATGTATGGCAGGCGGATTATTGCGATGCGGCCCGGCCCAGCCCGTCCGCCCTAGTGGACGCCTGCCTTAATACTTTACTGCATCTCAGCATAAAACGCGTTCCGGACTTCTATCCAAAAAATAATAAAGTTGCGATCAGACGTTTGGCGAATACAACGTCACTATCCAGTGGCAGCTATTATCTCCCTAAATGAAGCTGATTTTGTTTGACTTGGTTGCGATCGATTCGATATCTCTTGGTTCTGCCCCCCATTGAGTGCGCTTATGTCACTGTCCATTATTTCTAACAAGTTTCAACTTCCAAGCATAAATAGTTCATGATGTAGTCAAACCAAAATTATCGCCTACTAAAACTGATCTTTCCAGTTTATCTCCAAGAGCTCTTCGAAAACAAGACTTAGAAAATTCAATACTTCATTTTACAGACATTCCAATTTACAGGCACCCCCAAACCCCACATCTAGCACTTTCATGGAATTTTGCATCATGTTATCAAGTCCTTACTGACTTTCTTCCGGCACTTTGTCGTGATAGCCTCCAAGGTCTTAACTATCAAAATTCTAAATAATTCCATAGACTGCCGTTCCAAATTGCTTCTCAACTCCTTAACAAAATAATCGATCTTTTGAATCATTGCGTCCGAGATGAAGATCTTTAAATCATCCATTGAGCTACCAACCACTCCCGATGCATGTTCTAAGACAATTGCCGTTACAAAAACGATAAATCGATATCGAACGCAATTACCGAACCAATTGAACGCTTAAATATCCTTAAACACCCGACAATTACCTGCCAGCCCACTTGGTAGTTGCCAAAGTTAATTGAAATCCCTGCAAGATGTAATCATTGCTGATTCCACCTAGGCGTAGTGTTGGTGTCTGGCTATGAGAATAAATTCAAGAATATTTAGCGGACACGCTAAGGTAAGACAAGTTAGTCGGGTCCATTTAGCTGCCCGTTTACTATACCAAGTGCATCGTTATACGAAATTTATTGGTGTCCAGGCACAGCTGAAGGGCATTGCGTGAACATAACTTGATCGAAGAAATATCACAAGTTGAAGCGGCCTCTACGAGAAAATTCAAGCAACCAAAAGATACCCAGCGTCTTCGACTCCATCTTATCCTCGTTCTCTTCATCGAAGAAAAGATGAAAATCATCTGAAAAAGATGAAAATCATCTGCATCACCAACCATATAATTTTCTTTTTACCGTCATAATTTTCCCATTTCATCGGTGATTTTTAAAGTACCGACCAGTCAAGATGCAAGAGACAAATCGACTTTTATAAGTTTCTGACGATGATACACTTGGTCAAGAACTACATCGTGAAAATACAAGTTCGTCCACAATCTAAAGCAATCATGGGCCCAGAAGACGGAAACAAAGTCTTTACCTCCGCTCGAAGACGAACGTCTTAGGTATTGTGGAAACTTGAGACGAATTGAGGTAATTCCCTGGGAATAAGATACCAGATTAGGGAAGAAGTGACCGATTTTCTGGGATGCGGTGCCACGTGAGCTAAGATTTAATGATTGTAGTTCAGGCTGACCTGATTTCGATAGAATACTGCTAGTTCCATTGTATGACGAGAGTACAAACAAAGGAAACAATTTTATTAATGTGAAAATTGAAAAAAGGTATCATTTTACCTAGCATACCTAATTCCATATATCATATGAGCATGTGACCCAATTTGACATCATTTCGTCATATTAAAAACAACCAAATCGGAAAACAAGTTCACGTGTTTGGTCCGCAATCCTGAAATACAGACTCAGAGTACAAAAGGCCGGCATAAAAAAACCTGGTATTGAAAATCACTATATACAAAATACCGCAATTCAAAATCGAGAAATAAGGAACATTAAATCTCGGAAACTAAAATTCCAGAGGACTTTTGTATGTGAGCTACCCGATGGACTGAAAAACGATTGTCCAAAAACAAAATCAAACTTAATTTTAATTAAAAACTAATTCCCGCAAAGTTTCGACCTCCTCAGCGATTGCTTGATTTATAGTTAGTTCCGGAAGATTAATGCACAAACTTTTTAACGGACTTTGTATGGAGGTTACACAAAGGACTCAGTTGTTTTTATTCAATCGTCTTGTTTTAACTGCAACCATTGAAATATTAAATTGGACTAAATTTCAATTTTCTAGCTAGAAGTGTTTTGACGCTAGGTCTCGGCCAATATTGATGAACATATGTTTTAATGACTTTTGTATGTAAGCTTCCCGAAGAAGTGTAAGAATTTCGCTGACTTGACGTTACTTGTACATAGTTCAAAACCTAGTTGAATTCGTAGCCCACAAATTTCTTGAGTTATAGTGAATTCCATGTTTTTTTATTTTTCAATAAACCAGTTAAAACTAAGGGCGGTCATCCTTCAACACTTTGAATGCCAAACTTTTGCCAACAATTTTGGACAATGTTATTTATTGGGATTAACATTTTCGTTGGACGCGGAGCCGTGTCATTGGCACTGAACGTGTTAAGGTTTTACAGTAGTTAGACACCGGCGCAGTTCGATGAATGCGATCAAATGGCCCAGAGAAGTTTTGGGTAAACCAGCATGGGAGTTTTTCTTAAGTAACCCTTTTTTGGGGATGGCGATGTAAAGAAGGGAAATGTTGGGGAAGGTAAGAAGCGTTTTAAACGAAAAATTTTGGTTTTTATATCTCAGGAACCGCTTATGTTAGAAAGTTGAAACTTCCAACTTATATAGAGCTATGGAAGTGAACCAATTGAAAAAAAGGATTGTCGACATGGGTAGAAAGACGTTGAAGTGAGGGCAAAACAATGTCTAGAGAGCTTGTAATCTGAAATTGAGTCTTAGGTAGGTAGGTAGGTACGCGTGACACACTTAGACCTAAAAGGTCCGTTGTGTTACCACAGGATCATCGAATCCGGTCCTACTCGTAGAACCATTTAGAGCTTGCAATGAAGCGTTGGATTCTCGCGACCTTCATTGCGGCAAGATCACCAAGACAATTGAAGAAGTAAGCTCCAAGATAAGCTTTCCTTCTAGCGGATAGAGCTGAACAGGTACAGAGAAGGTGAAGGACTGTCTCCTCCTCCTCCTCCTTCTCATCCAGGCAGCTTCTACGAAGTCGTTTGAGAAGAGACCGAGTCTTTTAGCATGTTGACCTATAAGACAGTATCCGATCAGGACACCGACTGTGGTGCTGATATTCGCCCTTTTGAGCAAAGTCTACCTTTTAGAGCGTTTTAGATCCAGCATCGGCCAGATCTGTCTCATAGTGTGACATGTAATACCGTGTGCCCATCTTGAGTTGGTTTTCTCAATTGAGTCCAATCCTAGTAGCAGTTTATATGTAGAGATTCCGATGTTCCGGCATAATCTTAAGGGTGGTACCGCGCCGAGCGAGTTCGTCAGCCATACAGCTCTCTGGAATATCCCTGTGTCCTGCCACCCAGCACAGAAGAATATTGAACTGTTCAGCCATCTCCTTTAGAGATTATCGACATTCTGCGGCGACCTTTGATGTTGTCGAGGCCGATTCCAACGGTTATTTTGCCGCTTGGCTGTCTGTGAAAATGCTAATATCCCTAGTAGATATTACATTACACCTCAGCCAGGACAAGGCCTCCTTGATCGCCATAAGCTCCGCCTGAAAGACACTACAGTGGTCCGGAAGGCGGAAGGAGCTGCTAATGTTAAGCGTGTCAGAGAAAACACCTCCACCTATCCCGCCTTCAGTTTTGGAGCCGTCCGTATATATGTGGGCGGACTCTTCCATCCGTACCGAATCCCATGTGATGGTTGCTAGGAAATTTTTGTCAAAATCACAACTGGGAGGGGTGTAGTCGGTGTTTTCAGGAATGTTATTGAAGTGATTCAAGATTGTTGAGTGACCTGCATATATGCCAGTCCACTGTGTAGAGGCCCTAAGTCGAATGGCTGCACTGGCTACCATTTGCTTGCCAAAAATGTGTAGTGGTGGCAGACTGAATAGCATGTCTAGTACTGCAGAGGGAGTTGTTCTCAGAGTTCCATTGATGCATATGCATACTGATCTCTGTACCTTCTCTAGGGTGGTGTGGTTAACCGCTTTGTCTAAGGCCGTCCACCAGATAATAACACCATACATAAGTAGCGGTCTTATGACGGACACGTAGAGCAAATGAACTATTCGGGGTTGCATACCCCATTTTTTGCCAATGACCTTTTTGCACGAGTAAAGCGCAACTGTTGCTTTCCTTACCCGTTCCTGAATGTTAGGTTTCCAGTGAAGTTTCCTGTCCAAAATAAAACCTAAATATTTTGCACTATCGGTGAAAACTATACTAGTACCATTCAGAGAAGGAGGGTCTACATGAAGAATTTTGTATTTCCTGGTGAAGAGGACTAATTCTGTTTTGCGTGGGTTCACGCCCAACCCTCATTCAGCTGCATATTTGGAGTGAATAGAGAGGGCATTCTGCAATATCTCACTCAGAGTCAATTGACTCATTCTAAAATCCATTTCCCCCGAACGATTATTTTTTCAGGAATGAAAGGCGAGTATATCGAAAAGATTTTTTTGAGATACTGTGGCATGCGAATTGGAGTTGAACAACTTTATATTACGATATCTATTGAATCGGCAATCCAGTGACTCTAGTCAATCCGGAAGACGGCTGGAATCTAAGCTCCTCACTCTCTTTCGTCTAATGCACAATGTTTTGGATTGTTCGCAATTTCTACAAGCACACGACTTTCGTGTTCCAATTGGATCGGATCAAGCCGCTCATCAAGATCAACTGACGTGTTTGATATTGGTTATCGTAGGACTTCTTATGGGATTAACAGTCCTATTGCTAAAATATTGAGAGCTGAAAATAAATATTCTATCCCTATTAATTTTCTTTACAATTTTTTAATTTATTTATTTTTTTGCTTATTTTCAATTTTTAAATTTTTTAATAATTTTTTCTTTGTTTTTTTTTATATCTCTGAAGCCTACGTATAAATAAATATTTAACACCTACAGAAATGTTAGTGGGTTTTGTACCCGTTGTACATTTTTACGAATTCCACTATATCCCTTAGGTCCGATAAGACATCTAATTCTTTTTTGCTAGTCTGCATACAACAGAACAGACGTAATCATACCACACAGACCTGGTGGGATTAAGTTGAATATAAACTTCACATAGTCCCAAATTACTTCTTCGGTTCATTTTCCAAAAAAAAAAAAACAAATCAATTATAAGTAAAGGCAGGTAGTATGTTGCAACACATGGCGTCGAAGTGATCAATCTTTCCATCGATCAAAAGTGACTTTATTGAGTACAATTGGCATTTGCTCCATCAACACAACATCATTCATAGATTTTCGTACTCCATTGCAACAGACGAGCTCTGTACAAACAGCTGCCCATCATTGCCGCCTTCTCGGCCAACAACAAAGAGCCGAAAACGATCATTTCAAGAATTCTTCAAATAGCTGAACGAACATAAACAGGCCGAACCCTTGCCAGGAGGCTACTGAACTCACTTGGCAAGGGGTCCAAGTTCAATCGATTTGAATTAGACAATTAGAAGGAACTCGCATCCATACTGCTGCATCGTTCTGAAGCCTCCATACCGCAGATCTTCTAGCCAAGATCCAAGAACGCTAGGCCGTAAAATGCCTATCTCGGATCTTGTCTCAAGTTACGAGGTACTTTGCTTGTTTGTTGCCCTCCATCACTGAATTGGCGGTAATTACACGACAGTACATTGCGCTTGAAAGAGGCTGTGTTTCTTCCGCTTGACAATTCTACTGCGCGCTCGGCTCTCGCTTGCGTCCATTCGAACATTACGCGAATTCCGAGACCGAAGAAACACTCGCGAAATTAATTAAAATCCCAAGAACACCAGCGATCGTCAAGAGAATCCAAAGAATCATCGTCTTCCTCCTTGGTGGACAATGTCGTACCTTTGGCCGAACCCATCTCCCCAGTAGCAAAACGCTGATGCCATCAATTAATTGGCTCCACAAGCCTTGTGCGTATGCCAAAAAGATGAGCTAATATTGGCTACTGCCGATCTTACACCAGCAGGCTTTGTTCAATCTGGAATTCGCCAACATCGTCCAAGTGTAGAACATTCGCTAGTTTGTTCCGGAGATTCTAGCGTTCTCAACAAATTGTGACATGGCATTTGACAGAATCGCATAACATAAATTTTACGAAAAAAAAACGCATCAAATGAATATAAAAAAAATAAATAAAATTTAACGAAAATAGAACCATCAAGGTCTGTCTTAGCTGGATCTTAGACGTCTTAGCTGTCTATTGGAATCAGTATTCAGCAGGTATACTCTTGTAAAGTCTTCGGAACGGACATTCCTTGGGGTGGCGTTTTAAATGCGATTGTACACGTTTGATTTATCGTAGCATTAACACTCTTTTTTACGAAAGAGTGGAAAATTTATAGGCGTTTTATGCGCTTAAATGCCAAAAGTAATTAATAGCTCAAGCGAAATAGAAATTTTATAAAACTGTCCTTGTGGCTGTTACAGAACAATTCGCTCGCCATTTGTGCCCCTTAGGAACGTGATTGTTGCCAGACATTTATGCTTTTCGTTAGTTTGTTTCGATAAGGTCTGAAGACGATGAACGCCATATCATCAAAAGCCTAAGAATTTCCTCATTGTGAAAGATTTAGTCCAAAGTAACGCTACATTTGCAGTTTGAATTGTGTAATGAAAAAGTTTTCTTTCATAATTGTTGGATATGACAAAGTTGTTCATGGTTCTGAGTTTGCAAGATGTTGTATATAACTCACATAACAAACGCCTAAAAAGTAATTTCGGAATTTCTCAAAAGTTAACACCCAAAGAGGGGGGGGGGGATTAACTTTCAGCAAACAAATTAAACAAATATAAATATAAACAAATTTCTAAACACCTCTCAGGCCGAATGAGATATCAAATTTTCTTCTTTATTCTACTTGCTTCTTTTACAAACGCCTAAAAAATTATTTCACTATTTTTAAAATTCGGCTAAGATGGGTGAAGATGCTTTAAGTTTGTTTTCATGAATTCTTCAACTTATCTTCGACCCGATAAGATCATTTTGATTTGTTCTTTTGCAAGCTACTTATAAATGCCTAACAAGCAATTTTGCGATTATTAGAATTTAAACACCCAAATGGGTGAAAATGGATTGCGTATATTTTAACACCTTTCTCAAAAACTATCAGATCGAATAAGATATGAAAATAGTCTTTCCTTCTACAAAACACTAAAAATCATTTAGGCATTTTTGAATATTCGACCAACAAAGCGTTGTTTTCACAAATTTCTTAATATTTTTTGAAGCCCATAAGGTATAAAAATCTGCCAACAGTCTGGGCGCAACTTTATTATTAAATGGGTAGATGTCCGAAACGTGTTTAATGATGAAATGCGGTGTAGGTTACTATGCGACTGACAACCTAAAAAATAACGTTCCAAAGAGCCTCCTGATTATTTCTTATTTGCAATTGAGTACACTGTCATAGTACTACATAAGTTCCAAGTTTCAGCTTTCTAGCACAAGTGGTTCCTGAGATCTAGAAACCAAAATTTTTCGTCTAAAACGCTCCCCTCTCCTCTCCCCTTGTACCCCCACCCCTCGAAAATATACCAGTCGTAGGGGTTCACCCAATCTACCCACCATAAAAATTTTAGTTTAATATCTCAAAAGGTTTGTGAGCTACGCACCTTCAAACGGTTATGCGTACGGCGGACGGCGTACGGCGTACAGCGTCTACGGCGGACAGACGGAAATTTTTTTTTTTTTTGCTTTTTTGGGGTCTACTAGTCCTAAAACGTGAAAATACAAAATTTCAGGGTAGCAAATTTTTTTGAAATTTCAGGTCGATAACAATACCTTTTTATTAAAAAATAATAAAGTATAATTGGTTTTACCTTTAACAAACCTTTAACAACGCCTAAAAAGCAATTTTACAAACGCCTAAAAAGCAATTTCGGAATTTTTTGATAATCAACTCCCGGAGGGGTGAAAAGAGTTCAGTATGCATTCATGAGTTGCGTAATATCTGTTAGACCCATTGAGATGTCGAATTGGTTATCACTTATACATGCTAGTTATACAAATAAATGCCTTCTAAGTAACATAAGAATTTCGATATTCAACTCTGTATGGATGTGAAAACGGGTTAAGTATTTTTTTTTCAAAATCTGGACCAAATCGAAATTGATTTCCTATTCTACAGACTATTTATATAAATACCTACAATTTACTCTCAGTATTTTTCGATATTGAAACAGTATAGTTTCACGAATTATTCAATATCTCTTAGGCCCGATGCGATAACGAATAGGTTTTTACCTAAAACGTGATTTCAGGATATTTTTAACAATAACTAACTGACGGAAATTAGCTGGAACACCAACGTGTTGTTGAAGGGTGTCGAATAATGTGACGAACACTCTTTTATTTCGAAAATAGTGAAACAGAGGGCCACAAGATTCGGCTAGTAACAAATAAATTCATTCCATTTCGTCGATTAGCTCCCATCCAAATGTCGTTAAAAAAAAGTTGCATCAATAAGTCGAAACTCGCTATAATTCAAGAATGATTAAAAATCAGTATAGGCGATAATCTACGGACTCGTTTTGTAATATTTTTATTTTGTACAGTTTATGCTTAAGCCATCTTCGGCCTTATAAAAAGAAGTACCTGCACTCTTAGCTTAGCGATTATTCTCATTTTAAGTAGAAGTTCAGTATTTCGTCGTCTTCTTCGTTTAGTTAATGTTATTGCTGTACAAAATTACACATCCATCAGATCCCTTGAACTGCTAAAGGTGATAAATTTTAAATTGGTATAAAGATATACTCTAGGCGGAAGAATCGTGTGCAGTATAATACTCTTACCAAATTAAACAGAATTATTTGATTGCGTCTTGGAATTTACTGAGCAAAATTTTATTTCTAAATAGTAAATGGGTTTTCCTGGTTGCTGCAACATTAAAGTTGTCTTGTGACGAGTTTGTTATTCATTTAACTTTCCTTTACAAAAATTGGTTGCAAATATACAACTTTTGAGAAGTATGTTGAGAATTTCATACATGATTATTTTTGACAATTTTTTTTTATTGTTTTTCAGGAATATTGTTTTATATTACTTGGAAATAAAAATTTATTCATCAAGTTTTTTCAAAATTTGTTTTTATAATTTATTTATTTAAATGAATATGCCCTTAACCACTCATTCATATAGTTTTAATAGAACTACTGATCGCTGATAAGTAAAAACCATTTTTTGTTCTCAATTATGTAAGCCATTTTCGCAATTTAAAAATAAAACTAACCAAACAGACGCACAAACAACTTATAACTAAATAAGTATTACCAAAAACAAACTGAAATAAATTTTGAGTCATTTAAATAACTTTTTAGTCATATTTCCATGTGAATAAATGCATAGTTATGTTTCTAACCAGGAAGTCGCCAAAGTAACTTTTTAATTGAATTTACAATCAATTCGTTTACAATCAAAACCTTGTTCTAATGTTCATGTTGTTGTTTGTTGATAGTGTCTCGCACAATCCAATAGCCAACAGAAACTTGAGTGTTATAAATAAAAATTGTTCTTTTTTAGTAAATGTTGACGATACGTAACATAAATCAGCACAACGTTGTTGTCATAACCAAAAGATACACGATATGTCTCACATAACTAAAAAGTTGTTATCTAGACTTTAAATGATCAACAGTTGTTTTTGGTTGGTTGGAGGTTTTATCGACGACCAAAAAGGTTAAATTTATTTATAATACAACTCAGTTATCTACGACTTTCTGTCTGTGACGTCGTAATGACGTCGTGCCGACTTAAAATTTAGAAAACTGGAATTACCGACCATAAGGCTATATTTTATTGACTGCATGACATTGACTGACGTCAGCACGAGTTATGATAACTTGAAAGTGTGTTAATAAGCTTTAAGTGTTTCGTCAATAGTATCACTTAGTTCGTTTTACAATTTACCCCTTATGACCAAAACCTCACGAACATTACGACTGTTTCTTAAACACAGTTTAGGAACAAACAGAACGCAATCCTGAAGTTAACCTAAGTACCATGCACCGATATTTAACCACTCGTAAAATTGATTAGTCAAACATTCAAAATTTCTTTCTAAAGCTACAATTACACTTTACACTGTCAAATTGCAGAAATAAGAAGCAATGCGAAATAGCGAATTTGACCGAACGGATACTGTGAGAATAAATCGAGTTCGCTATTTCGCATTGCTTATCACTGCACTTTGACTGCGTGGTCATACAGTGTAATACTAGCTTAAGCGTAGATTCAGGCTCACTAAGAGATTACTAAGAATTTTTAATTTCTGCTCTGGGATTATCGCCACTGCATTATATTTATATAACGAAATGTGTTCAGCAATAAACAACTTAGAGGTAATTATCTTAAAAGTCGCAATCTAAAATTAGGTCATGTTAGCACTAATTAGGGAATTCCTTTACAGAATTAAAGGTAATTAAGAAATAACATAATATCCCGGAAAACAAGAAGTTCCTGACTGTTTACGAAATTAGGCACTACACTGGCAATAAATTCTCTGTAATCCCGAGTCACACTTTATGAGTCCAAACAAAATCTCGAGAAAAACACCGAGTGCAGTTTAGTAGGCAAAGAAAATGCGGTGACCTTTTATTAAGTGGTAAAGCGAGCGTATCGTCTGGATCTCGAGTGGTATCCTAGCGTTGGTCTTACAGTATCGCTAAAGTCAATTTTGAGACGTTCATGCGTCTATAATAGTCACGACGGATACCACTAGTACGACCCAGAACGCCACCTCGGAAAAGACAAACAGTTTTCATTTTCAACCTTGCCGCCCATAAATTTTCAAAGAGTCAAAAGTATTAGAAGTGCACACATGTGAGCTGTCGTCTTTTCATATACGTCTTCGACGCGTAGCTGGAGGCTTCCTATTTAATTCCATTCCAAAAACCCAGGGTAACTTAGCCCGAATTGAAATATGATTTCGACTAATAGTGCCATCATTTAGGTCTTAAAATTTCCGGATAAAAGGGTCCCTCGTTCGCGCATAATCCACCACTCAAAACACTCCGACCAGAATCAATAAATCAATTGATTTAAAAAATAGAATCGAACGCAGGGATGAATAAACGCGTGACCCACAGCCGCATACAAATCCAAAGCCTGTCTGATTCCAAAGAGTTCGGAAGCGATCATTTTAATTCGATGAAATCAGAACCCTGATGGAGAATAACGTCCGTCAATTTAGGGAGCAATCAAGCAATTGGCACCAACATCTGGATCAATTGGAACAATCAAGGATTTGATTAGTGCTAAATGGCTGCAATGAATTGGTAATAGCTTCCCATCGGTAGCGGGTTAAACAAATCCGTGGACAAATTTCAAATGGGGACAGCGTTACATACGAGTAATTGCCCGCACATTCTTAATTAGTGATGTGCGTACGCGATAATTTAAATTACATCTAAAGGTTACGCGATTAGTAAATTTGTGTTGATATTCGTTTTCTGTATCAAACAAATTTAAATTATAGGTCACTAAAATTTGGTGAAACCCTCGGTAGTCTAGGCCAGCATATCACCGGGGTTCTAAAAAATTAAACAGGACATAGCAGTAGTATCTCTGGACTGGAGCTACTTCTGCCCCATTTCCCAGAATAGGGCCAAGGATTCAAAATATCTGCCAAATGCCTTCAAAATTAACTTCTCTAAAAAATATTAAAAAACAGGTTAATAAAGTACTTCTCATAGATTACACGAGAAGGGATAGCCGAACAAATCTCGACTGATGTCCTTGCATCTTAGCGATAATAAGTCGAAGAAGAAGAATTTGTTAAAATTGTCTGTATGTCTGTACACAACGCTTATAATCTAGTTTCGCATAAAAAACATATTGTTACATGCATACCTGGCAGTCCGAACCCCGAAGCTTCCATAGATAACTACAATAGTGTATGAAGCTCTCCACACTTCTCGCACACACACAACCGAATATGCTGAAAATCTCTCGAGTCAACATATACAGTATATAAGCGCAGCAGGGCTTGTACACGGGATCAGTTTTTCTACTGCGAAAGCGAGACGATGATCAATTGTCTGGAAAGTGGATATGTGAAGATTTCTTACTTCTATTGACTCTTTATACAAACGAATAAAAACCGTTTGAGTAATTTTTCAGGATTCAACATCAAAATAGGTGAAAAAGTGTTGAATATGTTTCAACGAATTCCGCCATATTTCTTATGCTCGATGAAATAACCAAGTTGTTCTTAGTTCTACTGACTGTCTCTATCTATCCTGAAATCTTTCGATTTATTAAGAACACGATTACTTTAAAATGCGTTAAGTACAGAAGATAGCGGGCATTTTTGAGTGACACATAATATAGTTGTACTTAACAGTGCGCACATATCTTTCTCGTCATTTCATACGATTAATTCCAAGAATCTGTCAGCTTAGTAGGAACATCATATCTGTGTATACCTAATACATCATTTTGGATTTCTTACATCAATAGCAAAATAAACGATGTCATCATGTGTGTTTGGTGTTTGTACATCATCCTGCCTAAGGTCATTAGCTCTAGTATGTAATTTTCTGCGATCGCGTTTAGTTCGCGTCAAATATGCTCTTATTGCAACATATGCATCCAGCATGGCCAGTACGCAGTGCGGGGTATCTTTTAATGTTTCATCTGCTCCACATGGGTGACTACATGCAATACAAATCTAAAGAAGTACATCAATATCCATAAGAAGTAAACTTGTAGTACACACTGCCAACAAGAAGTTTTTGAACAATAATTTAGTTACGAAATACAGTGAAGAATTCTAGATAAGATTTAGACAATAGAGAGATCAGGGTATTTGTCTAAGAATCATTTCAGTCAGCTCAGGATTAACCTTTAAGCAGTATAAGCTCCTGCTTAGGGCATCATGGAGAACTCAAGTTGTTCTCGATTTTTTCATGTATCCAAATTAAAATTGTGGAAGTATGTTTAATAGCAGTAACACTATCGCTGAAAGGTGTTAATCTATTTTGAACTTATAGAAGGTGCTTTTTTAAGAGCTGTAAGATTTGAAATTGAAATAAGTCACACACACGTTGGGCAAATGAATTTAACTTATTTTTTCGATAGATAATATCATGGCATTGATGATGAAAAATGATTTCGAGCAACACGGGAGCGTCACAGGTAAGGTACCTTATCGTGGAGCTCCAATTATCGACCACTTTTCGAGCATTTGAGGCCGTATCTCACGAAAGGTGCACTCGATGTTGGTAACGACTTCCAATACCCCCACAGAAAATAGTCCGGCGTCAAAACACACGATCTTGGAGGCCAGGCGACAGATCCATTTCCGAAGATAATCCTGTTAAAACCAAATGTCCTGTATGCCATTTTCACGCACTTCGATATTTCGATTTTCTTCATTTTTGAAGAACCGCAACAAACAGTGCATTTTTCGGGGTGCATCGGTAGCGGATGGATCCCGTGTAAATTTTCCAAATGCGAAAAAAGCCACTGAGACAAGAATAAGCCTCATCACTGAACAAAATTTTACGGAAAAAAATTAATCTACTTCCAACTGTTCAAATGGCCAAACGCCGAACTCACGACGCAAGGCCCAAGCGATAATCATTCGGCTTCAATTCTTGCTCCAATTGAAAGCGTGTAAATCAAGATCCTTGCGCAAAATCTTCCATATAGTCGATGGACGCAGGACAAGTTGTTGCGCATTTGAAAGCTTGCCTAAGCTCCGCAATGAGAAATCCTTCGGGACGTTCCCATACAAAAGCCCTTGAAAAATTTGTACTTTCATTTGGTAGATCGAATAATAACTCAAGAAATCTTGCAGCTTCGAAGTCGGAATCTGACATGTAACAATCTAGTGATAAGGGCGGGGAAGGAGTGATGTTCATGTCTAGATATTGTTTTCGGTATCAGTTGGTCACAATCTGGCCAAGAAATTTGGTCAGAAGTTTGCAACAGCTAAGAAATGCGGAGGAACGTAGATCAAATATCTAAGAAAGAACTTATCTTCCTGATAACCTGGACTGAAGAATTTTTCACAAATTTAATTTGAAAAGAAGTTTCACAAGGTGCCATAAAATACATCATCACATTTGATTGTTCTCTGCCTTCGCTTTACTCTGGCAGCACTTCAAGCTCCTTTGATAAGGAGTCGATCATTTATTTATTATTGGAAGAACCTACAAGGTTCCGAAATTTCTCCAATGTAAAATTCTGTGGACGGACCTTAGTGGAGAACTCTTAAGGGTTCCATACATGGGCATGCATGCATGCCATTTTACCATGAGTGTATAAGTCTGAATCTTGAATGTGTGGGTCTGCCATAATGCGGCATGATAAAAATCAAAAATTTTTGATTTTTGTGAGCGGAGCCAAAACTTTGTTTTCTCGTCCTTATATAGGAATTGAAGTGACAACCAGGTTCCTTCGATTGGAAATCAATTTGTGGGGAATGTTTTCGACTTGAGTCCTTCGGCCGCAAGAAGTTTCACTCCGTCGTGCCATACTGGGTCCTGATGGTCGGGGTTTTTTTTTTAAGTTAACGATTTTTCCTCCATGTTATTATTATTCACCTGAAATTAAAGAAATATATTTGTTCTAAAACTTTTTGCCACTTGTGTACTTGCGGACTTAAATTTCGGCCGCTTTCCAAACGAGATCTTCTGCTGGTTCAACTCCTTAAGAACATTGTCGGTAATTTTCGGATTTAAATCCGTTTCGTGACGGGTGTTTTATGTAGCGGCACCGTAAATGATCATAACATCGTTACAAAGACATTAAATCATTCGGATGACATTGACGCTGGGTATCCCACCGTGGCTCGATACGACATCGAATGACGCGATTTTCTGATATGAGAACACAACGTCTGATTGGGATACTGCTGATGCTAATGGAGACGATGACAAGCTAACAATGTGGAAGCGCTACTTTTATCGGAAGACGTGCCTCCCAGTCGGGACTCTTGTTGTCTTGTTTACGATTTTTTAAAATTAGTTTAATGCGTTTTTTTCAAAAATTTTATAAATGGCTGATAGGCGTTTAACGGCTCTGTGATGAGGATATTTCGGTTTAACGACGCAAACTGAACGGAGTTGTAGCCCTTAAGGGACACGCAACTAGCTGTCATGTCGCTAGTGTTATACTGCAATTAATTGGATTTTATACTATTAGCTGACAGGATCTTAACGAGGAGATAATGCGATTTTATTTAGTTTGGCAATTAAGATTCCAATTTTTATTCGATGCTTAAAAATAATTTTCTAAATATGGCCATATTCGATCAGATTTCAAATAACCACGTGAGTGACTGTGATATTGTTTTTGACTTGAAAAAAGTCCGAAGAATGGTTTGAGAATAGGAAAACTAACTATTGGCTATTGAACTGGAGCGACGTACTTGCTGGTTTCCAAGCCACTTCGGAATTGGAACTGCTGTGGACAGGGACTTCATTTCAGCCTTTATTCACAATTAAGTAAAACTCGGTTACGCCGACGACATAACCATCCCAGTACGAGGCAAGTTTGAAGACACTATCAAAAACATACTGCAGAAAGGACTATACATGATAGCACTCTAGTGCACAGAAAATGGGTTAAGAGTCAACCCAAAAAAAGACAACTATCGTTGCTTTCACGAAAAAAAAACACCGGAGCAAACTCAAATGAGGGAGTTGGAGCAGGAGTAGGAGACGGAACAAGGGTCGACATATGTATATGCCAGCCTCGATAGGTCAAATACGGTCTTCCAAGCAGAAACTAATGCAATTGAACTGTACTTGCATTGTTCTTTAGATCCTATTTAGCTTAGGATTGCTTACAAAAACACAAAAAGCGGGGTTATGTAGTTACACTTATTTTGAAAGCATAAAAACTAGAAAACTACTAGAGTGAAATGAAGATACTGTTTTAGGCTACCATACAAAAGCCTTTAAAAAAATAGTGCTTTCTGGTGTGTCAACTTGAAGACTTGGAATTAGTTGTAACTGTGTTCAAGCTGTTGTAAATGCTAAGAAGAAGCGGAGTTGGTAGAGTAAATTTATCGCTCTAGCTCAAAAACTTTCGAAGTTAATTTTCACTATTTCGTGATTGAGAAATTCTTTTTTTTAATAAATTCCTAAAAAGTGATAACCGTGGTTTAACAAAACGTTACGTACTAATGATACTAATATCCGTCTGATCCTGCTACTTTAATCAACATACCTTAAAATTTTGCGTATTTGAAAACACCCTATTTCTCAGCACAAAGTTGAAAAGATGTATAAAAAAATAACCACAAAAGTCGTAAAACTGTCATTATTAAAGAGGTATATTTACGTCTCGGACATCTCATTTTTTAGAGTGTATTAGGTTGTTGCAGATGCAATGTCGTTTTTGGTAGTGCAATTTCAAACAACTGTAACTTTTATAAAACTTAGTTTTATTAATCAAAATAGGCACCAGCACATGAAATAGACTTCTCCTAAAGAGATACAAGTGCATTTATGCCAGTTTCGTAGAAGTCCGACTTTCTAGAGCGAAGAAAGTTCTCGAAGGCACTTTTGATGGATGCTTCATTAAAGAATCGTTTGGTCGCCAAAAAATTATCCAAACATTTAAAAAAGTGGTAGTCGGTTGGCGAAAGGTCTGATGAGTATGGTGGATGACGAAGAGTTTCATACTGCAACTCGTTTAATTTTTGGACAGTTGTTCTTGAAACATGAGGCCGTGCGTTGTCATGAAGCAGTATAACTCCATCTCTGTTGACCAATCTAGGCCGTTGAACACGCAATTTCTGATGCATTGGGCACAATACTTCCCTACATTAATGGTTTCTCTACGCTTTGAAAAGGAATAGTGAATAACTCCAGCTGCAGACCACCAAACAGTCACGAGTATCTTCTTCGGCTGAAGGCCTGGTTTCGGCATGTGTTTTGGGGTCTCATCAGTATCCAACCATTATGCCGATCGGCGACGATTGTCGTACAGTATCCACTTTTCATCACATGTTACTAATCTGTTCAAAAAACGGATCGTTTCTCTTCCGGGAGAGCAGGGAACTGTAAATTTCCAGTCGACGCGTCATGTTTTGCTCAGTAAGCTCATGCGGAACCCACTCCCAGAAAAATATTTTGGTAAAAAATAACTTTTTTCGTAGTTATCTTGCATAAAAGCATAAATAACTAAAATATACCTAAAAAATAGTTAAAAAACAAAGAAATAGTTCGCAAATAGTAAATTCAGTACTTTAGTACTGTATTGTAGTTTGTTTCAAATTGAAAAATAGTTGATTTCAATATTTCTAATAAATAGTTGGGTATCACTATATTTGGTTATTGAGCAAAACATAATCTAATATTTTATAGTAACTTCCAACTATTCAGTTGTAACATTCTACCAATTTATAGTTGAAAGAAAAGTAAAAATTTTAGCCAAAATAAAAGAACTTCAACTGTTTGTTTGCCAGTCTATTTCTTCAATCGCGGTGTAAAGTTCATTAGTTAGTTATAGTGCGTTCAGATAATTAAGTAGTAAGTGATATATTGTACATAATATAATACAATTATTATGAGTGCTGCAAATGAAGAAATAGTGCAGGAATTATCTATCGATATATTACAGGAATATGAATTTAGTGGTTTAAATCAAAGTGAAACAATCGGTAAGTATTTAATGTTACACATGCATTTTTATATCAATTATGGTATGTAAGCTCATAAACATAATATACTAATATTTATATTAACATCATTCACGTCATTAGTGGAAGAAGCACATCAGGATTACAGTACTCCTCTTTGGAAAGTTCTGGATTCTTGGAATTTATCGCAGCTATATCAACGATTTGTTGGTATGTACATAAGCAAATTCTTTTCATTTATTTACTATATTATGTACGTATGTCGCAACCAATTCGGTAATATGTTCATTAGAAAAATAATAATTACATTTCTGTAACATAATTCTAACATTTAAAGTTAAACGAATGAAATAGAAAAATTGTTGTTAACAGTATTTATTTATTATGAAATAAACAGTCCGTGATTTAAAATATTTACCGAGGAGAAAGGGTGAGAACAATCGATGCCGATTTTTTAACAACGTATTCAAATTTTTATTCATCCAGTTGCGTTCGCGGTAGAATCTTATTTTAAACAGAAAATTTAAAAAATTTAAAACGGAAAATAATGATTTGTTGTAAGATAAGTTTAATTTGTAATTGGGATTGTTGATTGTTGATTTTCGGAAAATAGCAAGTTTGGAAAGTGGCTCCAGTTTCGACTGAAAATAATTTTACTTATACTAAAAATTCCATAGTCTACATGAGACGGTCAAATTAAAATTAAAATTAAAATATAGGTGAAGTTAGATAAATTATATTACATATTACTTATGAAAATTTTGCACTAATATAATAATATTGTAAAGAAAAGCTTAAACGTTGTTATATTGTATCCAATATCTTAAAAACTACAATATGCATTTGTTTTATATAATTGGAAATAGGGTATGACGGTCTACGATTATTGGACTTAGATGATATACGAAAGATTGTTGGAAGTGATCATGCATCGTATGGTATATTTTCCATATTGAAGGGCGAGTTAAAGCTATGGAGAAAACTGAACGTATGTGTTGGATGGCTTTTAATTAAAAATATTAATTTGGATCAATATAGGGTTTTCCAGAAGTTATTCCAGACTACTGTGCTGATTTAACAACAATTGGTTTAATTGGCTCAAAAGTTTCTTCTTGGATAACAAACTTGTCATAACCTTCATCGTCATCATCTCAACGTAGCTCACTGCAAAGTTCAACACTTGTACAGCTTAAGATTAATTAATATGTATTAAGTTATATAATTTATAATTTATTTCATTTCATTGATAGAACATTGAGGAAATTTTGAACTGTAAGACAGGAGAAGAAATAAGTGCATTTTACAAAGTCAATGACAGGCTCGATGAGACAAATCGAACAAAATTAATTGATTGTATTCTCAACTTTATATTCTCTTCGGATAGAACGATTAGTAACAAGGAGCTAGATAATATAACTAATCAAATATCGATTTTATTCCCGAATGAAAATAAAGTATGACTTCAATATTCTATTTACACTGAATTAACTAAACAAAATACTAATTTCGTCAATTTTACAAAGGCTATATTTTATATTCCTTACATGGACGGTAAGCCAGCCCGAGAAAAATTGTTCGACAAGTACCATAATAGGTTGAAACGGCTCAGAACAAAGAATATTATCCCGGAATCAACTTTTCAAAGAAACAAGAAACTAAAAGGCTCAAATAGTACATCTAACAATATCGACATCCTACAACCGACTACTTCATTGAGTGGTGAAAATTCTTTTTTATTTATACTATATTAAAATAATTAAAGAAAACAAACATTTTATTGAAATTGATGTTGAGAATCACAAAAACTTCCTGAAATTTCACCAAGACGATTGGCCGGAGTGTCTTCATAAGTAGGAAGTGCTATTTGCTTATAGGAAAAAATATATGCAAATAAATATTAGTTCTTCCTTGGAGACAATAATATCCGACTGGCCGATACTACGACATAGTTTAGGATATACTTTGGTGATTAGTTAAACAAATAAAAATAAAGCGATATAATAAATTTTTACTCTATTTACCAGATTCAGCAGGATTTTCGTTTAAAATTTCATATTTTAGAGAGAAAAATAAAGGACAAAAAAAGTAAATTAGAGTATACTCAGATAACCACAGGTATTTCTGAAGGTAATATAATGAATTTGTGTTGCTGTTATGAAATTAATATTATTTGATCTTATTTTCAGACTCACGAGATGTCATTTTATGCTTGACTTTACACGCTATTATTTTACCACACCGACGACTAACCATAACGGAGTGCGGCAATAAAAAAGAAACCTGGCGACAAAGCATTTCTTACGAACAAGATAGTTTCTTGATCATAGTTACTTCCGAAAACGACATACAATCCAGAATTGAAAGTCGTTCTTTGATGTATAACAAAATGGGATTAGGCTGTCAGCCTTATATTATTGTAGTTGGTACTTCATTAGATATTCAGAAGGTATTTGTTGTTCTTGAAACAATCTTATACAAAGTCGAAGGATATTTAAAGGCTGTTGATACATGTTTCAAAATTTTTTCTGTTTTAAATCTTAAATATCCTCTTGAATGTGAATCGGTGTGGTCATTTTTTGAAAACTATTTCTACGAGAGTCAAAACAAGAACAGTAAATTAATTGCAACAGTAGCCAATATAATTGCCGAGTTGCGTTGAAATCGCCAAAATGTTTCTTTGTTCTGAATGTAAAAAAAATCTTGAAGATATTAATAATCTGATTGATCACTTAAAGTACCAGCATAGTTTTACATCTTGTAGTAAATTTATATGCTGTCAAGGGACATGGCCCCAATCTTTCTTTTCAATTAATTAAAGAAAATAAATAATAGAACTTATGTTATAAAACCTAAATCTGAAATATTTTAAAAGATTAAAAACAACCTATGTACCTACAATGAATTATATAAAAAAACATAATTAAATAAAATAAAGAATTGATTGGTTTACTTAGTCGGTTTTTGTATTTATGTATATGTTTTGGTTTACAGGAATTTTAGTTAATTTTATTTTAAATTTGTACAAAAATTTAGTTAAAATAACTGGAAAATAGTAACATATTACTTAAAATTGACTACTTTCTGGTTAATAACTACTACTTAATAGTAAATTGCATATTGAACAAATTTTAGTAAAAACTATTGCAAAATAGTTATATTCTACGAAAACAACATATTATAGTAAAAAACTACTTTTTTATAATTAATTCAACTTTTATTTTACTTTCTCACTACATAATAGTTAACTTTCAACTTATTTTATGGTAGTCACGATTTTAAATATAGAAAAAGTTAATAAATAGTCGATTTCAACTATTTATTTTTCTGAGTGCACTTATCAAGCTTTTTGATTTTTCCAAGCCGTTGCAAGTGCCGGGAAACTGTCGAATAGTGAACGCCCAATGTGTCTGCAATATCCCTTACAGTTTGGCGTGAATCAGATTCCACTAAAAAATTCAGCTCATCGTTGTCCATCGAAGGTCCTGGGTGACCTCATGGCTCACTTTCAAGGGTCAAATCTCCTGATCGGAATTTTTCGAACCATCGCTGTGTGGTTCACTTCATAGAAAAAAACGACATTTCATTTGCAACAACCTAATATATCCCATGCTTGCAATAGTTTTTGTCAACTTTTTTCAATTTCTAACCACTTCCATTGGTCCATTGATAGTGAATCGTATTATAATGAAGAGTCTTCCAATATCAATATCTGGGGTCCGCTGCCTAAATCAAAACGGGATAGGTCCTTCGAAAAACACCTGGTTGAGGTGATGATGCAGTGATCAGTGAATGAAAAAGCAATGAAAAATTTATTGTTTCTGCAAAAACCAAAGTTTCAAAAAGAATTCCTATTCCTTTTGATCTACAGAGTGATCAAGTCTGCTGAAACTAATATTAGAGGATTTATTGAAATAATTACTTTTAATTGGTACCGAGTTGTTGATTGCTCAGAATCCAAGCTGTTGGCCCGGAACTCCATGATTCGCTTCGAAATCGGTTTAAATTCCGATTGGCCTGTAATTACGAGCTACGTTGATGTTTAATTCCAAAAACGTTCCTAGTAAACGCTCACAA
Organism: Beris morrisii; assembly: GCA_951812415.1. Taxonomy (NCBI): domain Eukaryota; kingdom Metazoa; phylum Arthropoda; class Insecta; order Diptera; family Stratiomyidae; genus Beris; species Beris morrisii. The sequence continues at coordinate 28,689,625 of OX638311.1, forward strand.
ATCTTCGGACGTGGATCAGTCTCGAATCATTGGCTGTCTGATAAATGACTCTTCTTATCGATTTATTTAGCGTCTACCTGTGGATAGGATATCGATGAGTCTGCTATGACGTTTAAATGACTTTTTAAAGAATCCTAAAGCTTTCAGTGGCCTGGCCTCCACGATTTCCAGCAGCGCGATCTCTATAGCTTCCTGTTTATACACACGAGTATTCCCAACTTATCATAATCTCCAGGCGATGCAATGCAGATTTAGATTTCGACTTCCCGAACTGAATTGTGCCTCATGGTGTGATTTTTCCTCACCAAATCTGAAAGAAAAACAAGAAAAATGAAAGACGTGAAAAATGCTGAGATAAAGAAACACTAGAAGCTCCGACTGGGACGCGTTCAAAATTTCAAAAATAGAAGAAAAATGCGTATACACTCCGAATCAGACATTCTCGAGATTATGGACGATTGCAGGGTTTCGGAAGAGGAAGGAGTGAAAACGGGCTCGCGATGCGCGGTGATGATTTTAATTTTCGGGCACCTGTAAAAATTAAAAATAGCCACATAGTGGGAATAAAGAAAATAAATTTTCACGAAAATACATCCTCAAAGTATTTTATGGTCGAACCGAATCGGGAAATTGGGACCTGGTGTGCGGCCGTATAGCTTCTGCTCCTCGTGGTCGTGGCGAGCGGATATGTGGCAAACGGATTTTGGATTTGATTTTTTGGATTTGATCTTCAAATATTGTGGGGGCGGAGTAGCAGGGGAGGCATTTTCTTCGATGAGGTCTACCGCAGTCACCGGTTCCCCGATTCGGCCCCAAATCGGATGTGCCGGCAGTCGTTAATGGCCTGCTTGGCGGTTGTTTCAAGAAATCTTCGAAATGTTTACAAATTCGGTTCAGAAGGGCTGAAAGCTGGACGAAGGACGGATGAAAGCGAGCGATGTTGGTGAAGCGGCAGCATAGCGTCATCCCGCTGTCATAAATTTCCAGTTAATTGTCATGTTGTGGCACTCAAGAGAAGGCAGGTTGGCCTTTTATAGCTCAGTCTGAATTCGGTCGTTCGATTAGTTTTGGATTGTTAATTACAGACAAATATGCTGTTTTCCGATTGTGGCAATTTCGATATGAAGTTTTCGGTTTTTAAATCAGTTCCAGTAACTTCATAAATAAAGTTTCTCGTGGAAAATCAATACGAAAAGGACACTTTTATACCTTGGATACACAGCTCGTATACAAATCATAATATCGTCAATATCACCAGTGTATCAACCAATAATGTGCATATAGTACGTCAACGAGCTGATATCGACGTAATATCCAACCTGTTTCCTTGTATATAAATTCGATAATTTAGCTGATATAACCTTCTTTTAACTGCCATCAGCGCCATCTGTTACTGATCACTTGTGGATTTTTATATTCTTCCGTTCTTTGAGCGTGTTTTCATTTTTGTGTGTGATATGATGGTCCGCTTTGTACATTTCTTTATTAGCAATGAAAATTCTATTCGCCGGAACATCATACTGCAACGTTTGGCACGAAGAAATTTTGTCTTTGATAGCTAAATGTCAAAGTATAACATGTATGGGCTGTGTATCATGCTATCTTGTATCGCATATCATGATTTAAATAACGTAATTTGTATACCAGCAGTGTATCCTTGGTATAAGTTACAACATTTTATAAAAATAATAACAGCCTGAAGGTCAAATTTTCCGTCTTAATTACACTTTGTTACAAAAAAAAGAATTATCTGCTCAAGTGTTGAAATAGTTTTAATTAGATTTATAGATTTTAGATGGTGGAGGATGATCTAAGATTCCGATTTCTTGCGGCCTCAGAGCCTATAGTGATTGGCCTCCCTTATTGTAACTCACTCAGGATGGTTATATCAATAAGTTTTAATATCCTCTTGAGGGAGTTATACATGAGTTCCACAGTGGCGTGGTGTGATAATTCAACAAGGGGAAGTAATTGGTTAATATCAAAAATTTATTATTATTATATGTATTATTCTTTCTACAAATTTACTGCGTATGAATTGGACCTCCTCCATTAGTTACTTTTACATTACTAATATAAAAGCACCCAGCAATCTCAAACGAGGACCAGGAGGCTATTTGGAACGTTATTTTTTAGGTTGTCAGTCGCAGTCACCTACACCGCATCTCATCATTAAATGCGTTCCGGACTTCTACCAAAAAAAATTAATAAATTTGCGCCCAGAGTATTGTGTTTACGTGTTTATGATTATAAAATTCACAGAATTTGATGATCGTGTTGAAGTTTCACGCTCCGCGCCTGTCCTCAAAAAATTTTTTTTTCCAGGGCCGCGATTCTGACGACAATTCGCAAATTTATTATTTCAGTAAAAACGACTGTTTCTTCGCTAGAGGTCTACTGGGTCTAACTCCTGTAAAATTTGTAAGGCCATATATGTTCTGGAGATACATATAAAAATAAATTTGTTTTAAAAATGGCTGTCTTCCCACTTTTGCGCTCCATCTCCCCCCTCAAAAATTTTACTTTCAATAGACTCGACTTGTAATCCTGTCTTAAAAAATCATATTTTATATTCCTGGTATAATGGTTCGGAAGATATTGTAATCCAAAGTTTTTTACTCCACCCCACATTCCCTTCCTTCAAAATGTTAGTCCTTGTCTAGGCTCCTAGTATACCATAAAACAGCCACAAAGTTTCAACCGTCTAACATTAACCGTTCAGGAGATATGCATTTTAGAATTTTTCAATCTCAGCTTTCGAGCAATTCAGACGCATTGTCCTTCCCCCATTCCAACACCCTGCAACCAATCAATCAGTCAAAAAGAACAGACCTAATATTTATAACTAACACGAAACGAAAAACAAACAGTTTCCTCAATTCACATATGCGAATTTCAATTTGAATACCTAGGAAGGTCACGAAAATATTCGCCAACAGCCTTGCCTAATCAAATCGACAAATTTCCCTGTTTCGAAAATGAAGGGAAATGTGCGGAATTTTCGCAATTCGCATGTCGCCAGAACCGCGGCTCAGATTATGAATTAATTACCCATTTTTGAAAGTTTTACCACATATTTGTTCATATTTCAACAAACATTAGATATTTTTTTAAGGAGAAATATTGGTTCTTTTTCGCGTGCAGACCTCTTGAAAGTGACCGCTGTAAAAAAAAGTTGTCAAATGGCTGCCATGATTCCGGCTGTCCTCCTCATCTGAAATCAAAAAATTAAATTGATACTTCATTTATAAGGCCTGCGGCTATAACTGGTACCAGAATTAAGTCAATATTTTGAAAATTAAAAAATTGGCCTAACTTTGATTTTTTTTTTTAAATTTTCGCGTTTTTTTCGATGAATTTAGCTTCAGATAAAAAAAACTGTCACAGATATCGCTAAGATTCTACTACCAGAAGTAACTAGGAATCCGTTGAACATGTTATTCAAATTTCAGCGCAATCGGTTCAGTCGTTTTTTCTGAATCGTGGCAGCCAATTTGAAAAATGCAGTTTTGAGAAAAACGCAATTAAAGATCGGTGGTGGCCCGGGCGAGCTTCGAACAACTGCTCCATTCTACGGCTATTACTCTATAACGCCTTCGAATTCGGAGAAATCCTTTTAGATACATATTCTAGGGATGATTTGGAAGTAATTTAGTAAAAAAAAAAGATTTTTCTGACCCGGCACATAGTACGAACCCAAGCTTACGGTGTGCTGTAATTAGCGCGATCAAGCACCGAACCTGATTCCACCTCATTTTGAGCAAATCGGAAGTATGTTTTTTGGAGAGTCCCTGTCCAGTGGAGGTCGCTTAGATGTGAATCCAATCACTCTAAGATCCAATCCAACAGTCTTTCTTTTGCCGCAGATTTTTGCATTCTACAGAATGGATCTTGTTCTGTGAATTTGACCATTGAAGTAAATATTGTTGAACTGAATTTTCGAGAAGTTGAAATCGTACTTGATATTTTATATACACCCAACTATCCTTTTAAACGGTCTTTTTTTACACGATTTTGAAATAACACGGTCCACGAAGAAGAACAAATACCACCTTTTTACACGGAATTTTTTATCTAACACGATAGCAAAAAAAAATTCACTGGATGGCAAATTAAAAGGCATGGATGAAGGCCGATTTATTCAAAAAATGGCTCTACGAACGCTTCGTTCCTGAAGTCAAGAAATACCTATATATGATACAACAAAAAGTTCTTGAATTCAAAGTAATTCGTCGATAATGCTCCCAGTCATCCTGTGCTAGATCATCCATCATCATTGATTTTTTTGCAGCCTAATCCTTGATTCAGCCATTGGATCAGGGTATATTAGCAACATTAAAAATTTAAATATATTTTACAATCAGTGAAGGAAAAAGCATGACGATCGAAGATGCATGGAAAAATTATACGATAATGGATTGTGTTACAAATGCTTCCTTAGCCATAAAACTTATAGTTTTGAATTTTTACTAACGAATTTTTTAATATTGAATATTGTTTATTTAATAAATGAATTATATTTTATAGAAGTAACATAATATGGGCTTTCCTTAATTTTTTTGCACGATTTTTTTAAACAGCATGTTGGTACTTATTTTTTCAACATACACGGTTTTTTAAATTGTGGAACACATCTACGATTTTACTATGAATAGCATGTAATTTTTTACACGGTTTTTGTTGGAACGTATCTACCGTGTAAAAACAGAGTTGGGTGTATACCTATAATATATATATTATTACCTGTTTTACATGTAGCGTTCTGAATGGAAAAGGAAAGGATGAGCGCGAATCGCACGATTAACTTAGATTGTCACGAACCAAATGCGGTGAAAGGTGTGATTAATAAACATTATTAATCCTATTGCTCATAATATCTACAATATCATCTGCTTCTTATAATTATAACAACATTTCAATTCATCAGAATGCTAGATATTTTTATATGCGAACTATTTCCAATTGAAAAGAAAAGTTCAGGGCTACTACTGATTTATGGCTTCAACCTGCAGCCCCAGCTGAATCATTGCAAAATTGTCTTCTGCAACGTGCACATACTCGAATGTATTCCCAACTCCTCTGTAATACTCATATGACTATCGTATGTGATGATTGTGATGAAGCATTAAAACCTCGGACTCTGACTAATAGATGCTCGGGATGAAGAGTCATTGAGGCATTGGCCATAGTGCAGAAAACGTACAACGCGCATGGATTTACCTAAATAAACAATTAAGAAGGGAAGCTGTTGATGAGTGGACAAGTGGCAGTACAATGACTCACTGCAATTGACTACAAAATACCGGCTAAGAAAACGACATTAGTAAAATAATGGAATTAAAACCGCAAAACCTTTATTTGGAATATTCCTTTGGGATTTGTAATTCTTGCTAACTTTCTTCAAGACTGGTTAGTCATAGTCAGCTGTCGACTTCGAACGGTTAGAATCTTTATAGTTTTTTCATAGAAGATCTGATCTCATTTCACTCCATCCAAACTACGAAGGTACTGGTCATAACCGCAAAGACGAAGTGATGCAATGGGACATGCTAAATTTTACAGAAATCGATATGGTGACCAGAATGCAAAAGAAAGATATACTCGACCCAACAGCTCACTTCTTCATATCTTGAAGCACGCGCCAGTCAAAATTTTTAAATAATAACCAAGCTAACGTAAAATTCGTTAAAATAAAAGTGCAATGAGCTCATGGAATCAGTACTGATAAAATTGGGAGTTGTCACTAGCATAAAGTCATCCAATTCTGGAATGACTGTACTCGTAATATAAGCACCAGAATTTTAATATTACAATCTTAGAATTAAATTGAGTGGGTACCTTCTGAAAAAAATATTGATTTCAACCATTGAACTGGAATCGAACTCCATTCTCGTATGTTACATATGGAGAATTAGAGTTAGTAGAATACTTATTATAAAAATGAATTTCCATTTGACCTCCTTTTTGCAAGAGAACTAGAACTTCTTGGGGAGCGTAAAACGAGCTCTCTCATGGGACTAATTTTGGAGTACTCGCCCAACTAGTAAATATCCCGTGATTAATCCTGGAGTACTCTTCAGGGAGATTCGAAGACCTCGTTTTTTCCTCCATTGGACCTCCTTTTTGCAAGAGCATGTCCACCAGATCTCCATTGTAACTCGCAAGGAATCATTTAAAAACTCTTGTAAGGGTGCATAAGACGAGATCTCTCACACTTCTTTTGAGATGCGAGGTGTTCTACTCGCTTTGTTCTTCTTTTCTCCTCCTTTTTTTGTTGCAATCATAATAGACAATATAATATCATCAGTGTTTAATTTCATATCTATAACTAGGTAAGTTACCGAAAGAAAAATTTCCCATTTTGAAGGATTTTCACATGGGAGGTCCAAAAAGGACTCACTCAATTACTAGCATACTTGTTCTTTTACCTGAACCATTTTATTAATTAATTAATTAATTTGTACAAAATTTCAAATTCCTAGTTTGAAGCATTCAAAGCTATCGGGAAATAATCTTGAACACATCTGTCGTAAGGACTTTTTGTATGGAAGCTACTCAAAGGAGTAGAATGATTTCGCTGATTAGTGAACTTTCACTCAAAACTAATATGAACAAAATTCCGAATTTGTGGCTGAACGATTTCTTGAGATATAGTGAGTTCCGTAATTGAAGTGAAAACATTTTTACAGGATATGGCCGCTATACAAAGGACTAATGCGATTCCTTCATGATCATTTTTTTACAGGATTTTTGTATGGCAGCTACTCAATGGTCTCGTGGGAACTTTCATATTCATTGATTTAACTGCAATGTTTGAAAATCCAACGTATACAAAATTTCAAAGTCGTAGCTTTAGGCGTTCCGAAGTTATTGGTCAATATTCTTGAACACGTATCTTAAGGACTTCTTGTATGGCAGCTACCCGAAGGAGTAGGACGATTTTGCAAATCGACTAAACAAACTTTTTACTTTCGTGGAGTTCAGGTCTCACTAAACTGAAAAAATCTCGAAACCCACTTTCAGAATATTTACGGAACTAACTAACTATGTATGTGTAGTGAACTATTCATTAAAATACATTTTATTTTAACTTCCAGGAAGCACTCTGTAGCACAGGATCTTTCTTTTTTATAGACTTCCTAATTGTGAAATCTTACATAATTTCCTACATTCAATTAAAAAAAGCCGTAATCGCATTTTTGGCGTAAAATGACTATATATTAACAACCAGGACAATAATGTTAAGATTTTACTCCACAAACAATATCCTTATGCCACTTTTCAAAAGGTTAAAAAAACTAAAACTAAATAAAAATTTATTAGTTCAAATCAGATATTTTTAATTTGCGACTGTGTGATAGAATCGACGCGTTCGTTGGAAAATCTCAAACCGAATGGCGATTTAAAACAATATATATTAGTAACTTTCCTGAAAAAATGAAAACTCAAAAATGTTCTTCGTAGTCCCATTTTCATCCATTTGGAGCAAAAAAAGAGAAGTGACGATTTTCTCCATAATTTTATTAAAAATCTCCTTTTTTGCTCCATTGATAGTAATACTGGATACCTCCATATAAGCTCCCTCATTGACTTCTCCTCGAACTTCCTACTGGGTAACTATCACATCACTACGTTTCCATTTCCATAGCGAGTTAATTTTCATGGAATTACGAGTTGATTTGAAATTTGTATGAAAACTACAACTTAAGTCAGCTCAAGTAATTAGCATGTAAAAGAATTTACGCATCGCGTATTAGTTACATTTAGATGTGATTTTAAAATTACATCATTTCGTGGGGGAGGGGGAGGTGGGGGTTTGGGGTTCAACCCCAAAACCCCCTGGGTTTGGGGTTCAACCCCAAAACCCCCTGCGTTCGCGCCTGCCTACACCAGAGACATGGAGACTTAAACACTTCATTTTTGGCTTGCTTGGAAGGCAAGACCCGCGAAAGTAAGTGATAATACAGCATCTTAATCTTTCATAACAATAAGATATTATTACCAACTTTTAAGCTGGAATGACTATATGCAGGCTGATAGGCTGGTATATCTACCAACAGTAGAAACTTTGAAACACATCCACAAGAAGTAGTAGTCATGGTGGCATGTTTTCTTCTCTTCCTATCTTTGCGATAATACCAAACAGTAATTAAAAAATCTGCCAAAGAAGTGGTTAAAATGGATTAATGCGTTAGAATGCTTACACCACTGCCACATTTAATATATGAAGTACGCAATTGTGTCATACTTCCGGGACGCGGCCAAAGTCGAAACGTTACGTCGGTTTTTTCGAGACAAAGAGGTTTTCAGGAAAGTTAATTTTGTTACTAGAATATAGAAGTGAGAATATCGAAAATGTCGATTATCGCCGATTATACATATAAAAAGGTCATGTAGACGTCTCGAATTTCGTTACACTTCGTAATAACATATCTAACCCCTTTACTCCCTCTTGAAGGTTAAGTATCAAAAAATCTTGAAATTAATTTTTAGGTGATTACACTAAAAGCCCATAGGAGTAAGAACCAATTTGCTGCCTCGTTAGACCGTAAAGATATGACGAAATTTGTGAAAATTTGTACAAACCCACACTGTTTTAAAATACTTTATTATTAAAAAATAATAAAGTAAAAATTGAATTTTTAATCCAATTTTTACTTGAAATTTCCAATAAGTATATTTATTTTTTTCAAGTAAAAGTACTCATTTAAAGCACTTTTACACGAAATTACTGGTATTAGTAAATTATTCATGTACTTTTCAACTGACCCGTACAATTTACAGAAACAGTCCCAAAAAATTACACAACTTTTCGTGTAAAATTAATTATATGAATTGAAAATTATGTTCTTTTTCATGTAAACCACGAAGTTGGAGGCTTCGTTCGATTTTGTTTTCTACTGAAATGAAAATGAAACGCCTTCGGTGGCGCAGTGGCTACGCGCGCCAAACCTACGTAGCAAAACCAGAATTAATCGCGGGTTCGATTCTTACCTACAGCCAAGTGTTCTATTTAGAGTAAGTAAGTAAGAAATAATATCAGAAGTAGAAATAAGTGTATCTTAAAGAGTGCTAATTATACACTTTTTTTAGAGTGTGAATTCAAGAGAATATCCAGTGAATTTGCTGCTTTCAAAGTTGAAATTTACTGATTGCAAATTGAAATTTACTCACCGAAAATTGAAAATTACATTCAAATTGACTATTACATCCCAATGTAAATTTACTTGAAAAGGTGAGGCATATTTGCCTACTATCCAAAAGATGTAAAATTCAATGGATTGAACAGGTTGAATTTCAAAAAATTGTGAAAAAAAATTTTTAAGGCGAGTACATAAAAAGTGATGAAACCAATTTGATATCTAGAGAATTTGCAGATTTTGTGAAAACTCCACACTGTCTTCACGGTCGAATTTCGAAAAATCGTGAAATTAGTTCTTAGGCGATTGCATGAAATGTCCGTAGAAGTAATAACCAATTTTATATCTCATCAACTCCAAGGAATAGCGAAAATCGTGAAAAGGTATGCAACCTCTTACACCCTCTTGGCTGTATATTAAAGAATAAAACAATCTGATATCTCATTAAACCTAAGAAATATGTAGAAAATTGTGCAAACGTATGCAACCCTCACCGCCTGAGGTTGGATATCCAAAGATCCTAAAATCAACTTTCAGGCGGTTATACATATATGAAGCCTTAAAGCCTAAAAATCAAATCGATATCTCATCAGATTTAAGAAATAAGAGAGAATTCTTTAAAACGTATTCAACTCCTTTACAGCACCTTGAGGGTTATAATACAAACTCTGTAGAAGTAAAAGCCATTTTGATATCTCATCAAACCTAAGAGACATGGTAAAAATTGTGAAATCGTATGAAACTCCTTACACCCACTTGGGGGTTGAATATGTAAAATGGAATAAGTTTTTAGATGGTTAAAGAAAAGCGCGAGGAAGTCGAAACCAATTCAATGTTTTACCACACCTACACTCAGAGAAAAATCGAATTGTAAACTCTAATAAAAGCAATGTTAAATTAAAAATTTTCGCTAGATGTAGATTCATATGTCTATCTTTTAAAATGGTAAATTAAATTTATAAAACTAAAAATATCATGTATATTCAACAAGTTATTAGTAAATTTGCTATAGATTGCCATGCATTTTGTGCTACATATACAGGGTGGGCCATCTAGTGGTTCCTTTTTAAATCATAGGTTATTTTGACACTGAAAGCTGTTTCCCGCTCGAAATCTTGACAGAAAGTCAGTATCATACCTCCGCGGATTGAAATGAGTCGCTTTACGCTTGAACAACGTTGGGAAATATTGATAACTTATTTCCAAAGTGAGTGCTGTGTAGCCCAAACAGTGCGCTTTTTGAAAAGAAGTTTTGGCCGAAATGAAGCACCCACCGCGACTGTTGTACGCAAGTTTGGGCAAAAAGTTCGTGAGACTGGCATGCTAGTGGACAATACTCATGGCCCCGTCGTCGTACGGTGCGCACAGATGAGAATGTGGCTGCTGTAGCCGAGAGTGTGAGACTCACTCCACGAACATCAACTCGCCGTCGATCTCAACAGCTCAACATTTCACGCACTAGCCTGAGGAGAATTCTGCACAAAAATCTCGGATTATTCGCTTACAAGGTCCAATTGACCCAATTGGTCGTGCGCCTTCACGACCATCCGCTTCGTTATCGCTTCGCAATTTGGGCCTTAGAGCACGTCAAATTAGTTTTTAGGCGATTACATGAAATGCTCGTAGAAGTAATAACCAATTTTATATCTCATCGGTTCCAAGAAATAGCGAAAATTATGAAAACGTATGCAACCTCATGGCTGTATATTAAAAAAAACTAATCTGATATCTCATCAAACTTAAGGGCTCATATACCCCTGAACGCGCTGAAAACCGAGTAAATTTGAAAAATTATTATAAAGGTTATATGGTGAAAAAAAAATTGAATTGTTGAGTTTACATATCTTATTAACTATTTAACTATAAAAAAAAAAATTTTTTTTTTTTTTTTAATATTAACATTGTGTTTTACGGGTTTAAATGGACTACTTATAAAAACCATGGCGCCTCCTGGTCGGCATCATAACTTCACCAAAAATAATTCAATTTGCAAAAATAAAAAAGAATCTTGTAGAATAATGTAGTAGTTATAGTCTCACGGAGGGAATTTTTTTTTTTTTTTCAAAAATAAATAAGTTACAGTATTTCGAACTTTAGTAATCAGTTTTTTAAAAAAAAAAATGCGTTTAATAATTTATAAAAAAATTTCCAAGCAAAAAATTAAAAAAACCTCTCGATAGACTATAGAGTGAGTTATCGTGCCTAGGGTCACTAGATACACACACAACACTCTCTACCTAGGGTTTGGCAGATACGTCTAATTCGGTCGTTTCTGTACTAGAAATTGTAATTTAACCTCACAAAAATCGCCTGTTTATGTACTAGTTCGCCTGTTTTTGTACTAATGAACATTGCTATCAAATTGCGTTTTTGAAGTGTGTTAGTGCGAATATGTGAAGAGTCGGAAAAAAAGCTGTCGGTTCGCTTCCACAATTCTAGTACTTCTTTTTCTTTGGTATGGAAGTGTGTGTGCGCGAAATTGTGGTTTTCAATTGAAAATTTCCGTATTTCTTTCATTTCTTTTATGGAAATTTATAATTTTGCAGCGAAAAGTCAATCATTTCGAATGTTTATAAAGCGAAATCCCATAAACATGGAAAAAATTTAAATTTACTGGTTTTTCACCTTGGTACGCATCTGCCAAACCCCTCTTAGAGGCTGTTTGGGTGTGAGTGTGTATACAGTAACCCTAATCGTGCCGACCATGTCTAAAAACATAGTATCGAGTAAAATGCGTTTAAAGTTTTTGGTAGGTACAACGTGAACTTACGGCTAGTCTCCCATTCCAGCTTCGTACTGTACACCTTCTTCCTCTTGTATCTTCGTGTTTTTCACAGATGGTCCTATAAATGACCTTGTTTTCTATGAAACCCAGCTTTTACGAAAAAATAAATGCTAAACGCTGCTGTTGAGAGTGGCGCGGCAATTAGCCAGGAAGCCGTTCCAAACCGATGTCTGGTGACATTTATTGCTATAACTTTGTAATGGAGTGGAATTTTCTAAATTCAAATTTTTTTTTTAATTCTTAAAAGTATAAAAAATAAAAATCTGTAAAAAAAAAAAATCAATTTTTTGAAAATTTCAGGGGTATATGAGCCCTTAAGAAATATGTCGAAAATTGTGCAAACTTATGCAACCCTCTTAAACCGCCTGGGGTTGAATATCCAAAAATCCTGAAATCAACTTGTAGACGATTATACCTATATAGGAAGCCTTAAAGCCTAAAAATCAAATCGATATCTCATCAGTTCTAAGAAAAATGATGGAATTTGTTAAAACGTATTCAACCCCTTTACCACCTTGAGGGTTATATACAAATTCTGTAGAAGTAAAAGCCATTTTGATATCTCATTAAACCCAAGAGACGACGACATCTTGAAAACACAATCTACGCATTTATCCCAAGAGTTCGTAGAAGACAAATTAATTAAATATTTCAGAAAACCTAAGAGATATGACGAAATTCGTGAAAATATATGCACCCTATTGTTATTGACCACTTTTTTTGCTTCACCGTCACTGAAAATTGTTGCATTTAATAATGATTTTTTGATCAAATTTATATTATTCACTTTGCTTGACTAACATTGCATCCAACAGGGGCATAAAGCTTTTGATGTAAATGAAATTTCATTCAAAATGAGACAAGGGTCTATAAGGTAGGGGACGTAGTACTTGTTGGATTCGGGTATCGGCTTGGTCATGGGGTTTGATGTTGAACATTTAAACATACCGCGATAGCTAGGGTGGGTACTGAGTAGTTAGTTCGATATTTTACTTACTCCAACTTTTGTAGAACCGCCTTATAACTAATTAAGACGCAATTATTGCTGAGATAATATTCTTTAAAAAGAAACTAGCCTGAACAGTGAATACTACGAGGGTCAGTTAGGGCAAAAATGATAAACTGCAGTTTTATGTGGTATGACTACTAGTATGTCCGTCCATACACCGACTGAACTGCAATTCAACACCACTTGCCTACTAGCTTTTAGCGATTCGGCCTGCTCACTTCCGCAATCAATTTATACGAGTAGAACACGTTTGACCTCAACTATAGGTACGTATACAGTTTACCTGTTCACATCGAAGGTGTACAAAACATACATCAGATTGTGTATGAGTTCTTTGGACATGGTTTCCTCCTGCGCTACAATTGTTTGCATGACTCCAATACTTTATACCTATGAGTTGTAGAAAACGGACCGTTTATACCGTCGTCTGTCACCGTAACTCTTCCATTTTGTTACATACGCGGCTTGTAGTAATCCCTTCTAAATCTGAAAACTTCCTGGTAGAGTGCAATGGATTGGTTGCATATTCGCTGGGACTTACTACTTTATGTCTGGGGTTCATGTCTTGTAAGTTTTGTAATGTTTCGTGTCTTCTGATGAAGTTATGGTTGGTGATATAAAAAAAACGTAGAAAGATTTTTTAAGGTCGACTCCGGGCGTTTGTTGTCCACAGTATGGCTTTAATTAATTACAGCTTATTTGCGTTAAAATCAGATTTGATCACTGTTCTTGTGAGAAACAACCAACGTCTTATTCTTTAAGTAAGTTTCCATAGCTTAAGAAATGCTAACTAAAACTGATAAGACCAAGATCAAGTTGGCCTTTTACGAATACGATTGAATGCAAAGCAAGGTGACCCGCAGAATAATTCCCTCTTTCCGGTAATCTCGGAATTATTTTGATCTTGCAAAACGTCTGCATACGATGCGTGACAGAACTTCGGTAATGGAGTGGCAAACAAAAAGATCGCATATGTTCACAAGATTCCAAATCTACATAAGACTAGTATGGTGTATGGGTCTTTGGTCTATGGTCTTGGAGTTTTCATGGTGCACCGCGGGGCGGTAATCTCTACCATTTGTTTGACGATCACTTCCTAAGAAATGGCCAGCATAAAGAAGATCAAGCGTTCGCTATAAAAAAAAACATGTTCGGGAATAGGATGGTCACGGAGGTAGCCATCATCATCATCAAGGTGGAACCGGTTTACCTCTTATACAGTTCGCGTAGTTCATTTCAATTTTCAATCAACGTCCCGAGCTCCCTTTGTATCACCTTGCGGGGATCATTGTTTTTTTTTGTCCTCAGTTACGTTACCACGATCATCTTCTGCGCACATGTATTTCAAGTTAAGCTGCTGCGCACAAAAAAATGTCTTCTTTTTTTCTTGTTGTTTGATGATGAGGAGCCGGAGGGATCGCGCTGTAGGTTGCTGGGGAGCATCACCTGAAGATCGTTCAGAACAAGAGAAGAATAATAAAAGGTAGCTAAACTGCTATACTACTGCCGGCGATAGATGGCCGGGGCCGGGCCAGGGCCAGGTTCTTTCAGCGGAAGAAGCATTCTATGGATCATGTGTAAAGTGTGACAACAGCACCATCAGGCAAAGTATGGAGTGTGGGGCGGGTGGAGTGGAACTGAATGTGGAAGGACCCGTATTGGGTTCTCGTCTTGCATGTTCCTTTGATGCTTATCTGCTATTACCGCTTCTTTGCTCTTTGTCTTTGGACTTTGATTAGGACTTTGCGGTTACACCTGATATGTCCGTTCGATTGAGTCTCAAGATACAGATGGATGCATCTCTTGCGGTCTCAAGAAAATACGATCTATGCTTCGGCATGATCGAGTCTTTTGATCGTAAATTCTTCGAATATGTGTTATGCTGGTGACCGGAAGTAAGTCGACCTCAAGGGATTTGTGGTTCACCTTACCAGTGGAGTGGATCGTTGCAAGAAATTTATTCTGTTTTAGATCTTTGAAGTTTTCCTGGAGAATGGAATCACTGAATGCTGATACAATCTTTGGAAGTAATTGGATTTGATCGTTCCTTCATGATATCTAAAATTGTTCTCGTACACCCTATACAGAAGAGGCAGTCATAATCACACTCAGGGTGTATTGTATTTCTATAAGGTTAGCGCAGCCTACAAGTCGTAGAGCTCAAAAAACTTAACAAAACATACGGACAAACATATGCCCGTTTTCATACCGTTTTCTGTATATCTCAATCATAAAGATATACATATGTACTGGAGATGATGAGCAGCGACTGTTTTGAAGCCGGACGATTTCCCGCAAAGGACCGGCAATAAACACTATACTACTATTAGCATCTTACTCACATTTATAATTTACTCTGGTCTTGAACACGAAAAACACCAAACATTTGAATACTAGGCTACTATTTGCATTTCACTGCCACCTGGCATCAAACGCTCCATACAAAAAAGTTCAATCTAGCTTCAAAATGCTTCAAAGTGGTTCATACACAAACGGCGGCTTGTCGTCTCCAGTATTTATATCTCTATGATGTCAATCAACAATTCCCAAACTGAACAATAGTTGGAGCTTCTTAAAAATGCTCTTATTTTTATTCCTTGTAATTTAACTTAAAACGGCATTTCTAACCGTTGATTGTTTTTCATTCGCAGTTTGGATGTTAACCACACTTGATCTAAGCTGTGTAAATTTGGAACTTTTCTTAATCAGTTACAGAGGGAAATAAGCGAATGCTTAATTTTATTAACCAATAAATTTAGAGACTCGACTCGTTTTCGGTCTAACTATGGGTACTCCACTCCACTATGTTAGAGCGAACTCATCAAAATATTGCAATGTATAGAAATTGCTGGGGAAGAATATTTTACGTTGAACATGTTGCACGTACATATTTAAAAGAGTTTAGATTCCTGAACAAGTTGCACGTACTCCAAGCAGTATATGCAACTTGTTTACATAGAAGACTTTTGTAGTTTACGTAGAAGAAAAATTTAAACCTGTAGTAATTCAGCTCATTGGGTGAAAGGTTCATTTATATTCTTTGTTTCTTAAAAAAACAATGTATATATCTTGGAAAGTTTGTAAGAGAACCTTTAGAATATTGTGCAGTCTTTATAAGTGGTACTAAGAGCTCTGGTATATGTTGAGAATAGAAATCCTTTGCTTAGGTACTTTTAATTACTAGCAAAAGTATATATATAAATAATTTGTAAAAATAAAAATTATCAAATGAAAAGGATGGATTTTTGGAGCCTTCTAAATTTCATAACACTTAAGTAACAATTCCGACAGAAACACCTATCACTTTCGTTTTGTAATCCACGTAATTGCAATTTTCTTCGCGTCAAACTGAAATCGATCATATCGATTTTTGCAGATACATCATATTGGTTAAATCTTCTTTCTTTCAAGCAAAAGCAATTAAAAAAAAAATAACTTTCCGTATTGTCTATGACCAAACACCGTTGGTATGTACCTATTTTAAAAACAAACCATAAACGTTAAGAGCCTTAATTACCGCAAACAAACCGCTCATCTCATCGCGCAAACAACAAGTGTAACATCTTTTGCACAGAAATATTTCGTCAGACGAACTTACCTTTACTCTTTCGCCATTTTATAGGTTAATTTTGTAAGTACAAACTAAGCACGAAAAAAAACGGCAATTTTCCTAGGTGCTTCTCGATATCGACATCTAATAGTTTGCGTATTACCATGCACTTCAGTGATGCCTCCATCCGTCTATAACTAGCCATAGACTTCGAATCGCATGAAACATTCACGTCACATCATACCTGGCCATTACCTGTGCTCTGCAAGTCAATTAGCGATCATTACGTAACGACGTCTTCGTCGTCTTCTGGATTTTTGACTTTAGTAACCGAACAACCGACGGATCCGATTGCGTAACTGAAACTCTTCAAGTTTTCAGTGTCGGCACAGTGTAAGGCGAAGCAAGCAAGTTTGTAGTAACCAGGCGGTACAGCTAGCGGACAGGTTCCAATGCATAAGACGTAAGGCCTCTAGCATTATTCGTAATTCGTAACGTACGCGAATAGGAAATAGTGCAAATTAGACGCATTCGAAGAGCGCTCGATTCAACAAAGTTTGCTGTAAGCCTCACACCAACGTTAACGCTTACCCATCGTTAAACTATCGTAACGTAATCGAGCTGCCCGTAACGATTGTGAGCAACTCGATACGAACCAAGAAATATTAGCCGATAGGTTTACACCTAAAAACAGCACCCACCTTTACAGCCGAATGGCAAAAAGGTACGACTTCCAATTGCATTATGCGATCAGCTTGGAGTGTTTACTTGCGCTGATTTAAGTCATAAGTGGCTGGCAGAAATGTTTTGCTTATTTTGCGATAACTGAGAGATTGATTCCTCTTAATCGCAAAAAATATGATCAGGAGCTATCAGCCTGAGAACCATACATTTTATATCCAATTTCCCATCCAATATTATGACTTCATCTTCGGTAGCGAACTACTTATCTGATGAATAAAACCTGAAGATTAAGTTAGGATCGATTGTTGATAGTAACGTACACGCCGCCACAAGAGACAGATACAAGATACACGACACAAGCTACGGGATACAGGATACAAGATACAAGATACAAGATACATGATACAAGATAATAATAATCAATGGCGCAACAGCCCAAATTGGGCCTAGGCCTTGACGTAATGCTAGAGTTACTTCATTACTAGACCAACGGAACACTAGGAGATGAAGTGGTCAGCCACACGCTCGTGCGTGATTATTACCCCGATTTTTAACTCAAGTACTCATTTACAGCTGAGTGAACTGGTAGTCCGGCACCCAATCCCATTCTCGAAAATTACTTGTCGCCAAGCAGATTCGAACCTGGTACCAGGTGCGCCGAAGGCTAGTGCTCTAGCCACTAAGTCACCTAGACTACATGATACAAGATACAAAATACAAGATGCAAAATACAAGATACAAGATACAAGATACAACATACAAGATACAAGATGCAAAATACAAGATACAAGATACAAAATACAAGATGCAAGATACAAGATACAAGATACAAGATTACGAGATAGAAGATGCAAGATACAAGATAGAAGATACAAGATACAAGATACAAGATACAAGATAGAAGATACAAGATATAAAAAACAAGATAAAAGATACAAGATACAAAATACAAATTAAAAGATACAAGATACAAGATATAAGATACACGATACAAGATACAAGACACAAGATACAGGACACAAGATACAAGATACAAGATTACGAGATAGAAGATGCAAGATACAAGATACAAGATACAAGATACAAGATACAAGATACAATATGAAAGATACAAGTACAAGATACAAGATACAAGATGCAAGATACAAGATACACGATACAAGATACAAGATACAAGATACAAGATCCAAGATGCAAGATGCGAGATACAAGGGTATTACTACATTAGAACTCTGCCAGTGGCATGCCCACGATTTTGCTCTGGGGGGAAGGGGAGGGTGGTTTGGTTTTCCATATGTCGACAACACAAGAGAAATGGATGAAAAAAGTTATTGTTTTTATCATTTTTGGTCACAATGTCCTCTAGGTCGGTAAAGTCAGTCAGTGCTACAGAAGTGCTTAAAATACTGCAATCTTTCTTTTTAAATTAAATGAACGCTCGCAATATATTGTAATATTAAAAAATCAAAATTTTATAGCCATCCTCTCTTTTCGTGTTAAACTGAATTATATAAAATTTAGTTTAATAGCTCAACCTGTTTCGAATGCCAGCTTAATTTTTTTAAGAGTTTCTTAAAGGAGTACTTTAATTTTACTTGTTTTTGTTCAATGATGAAAATTAAAGTGAAAACATTTCTAAATTAAATTAGCCTTATAAAGTTCAACATCCTACACAGTAAAAAATTACTGTCCTTAAAGCAGTAAAATATTCTGCATTGTTGTAGTAAATTTAAAAACATTTGAAAAGCCCGTGTATGGTAGACTATTCGAATGTCGGTATATTATGTACACTAAAAGCCCATAGAAGTAAAAACGAATTTGTTGCCTTATCGGACTTAAGAGATATGACGAATTGTTAAAACATATACAAACCCATTACTTCCACTAGGGGTTTGAATTTCGAAAAAATTGTGAAACGGGTTTTTAGACTATTTCATAAGAAGCAACTTGATATCTCTTGAGACACGAGGGATTTTGAAAATTTTGTAAAAACGTAAGCAAACCCTTCACACCCGCTTGGTTTCTGAAATTCGAAAAATCGTGAAATTGGTTCTTAGGTCATTACATCCAATGCATTAATAACCAATTTTATATCTCATCAGAACTAAGGGATGACAACAATTGTGAAACATATGCAAACTCTTGGGGGTTGAATATCCAAGAACTGAGAAATAGGCTTGTAGGCGATTATATAAAAAGTCTGTGGGAGTGAAAGCGATCTAATATGAAGCTTTGAAAAGCATACAAGCATACACCCCTCCTTACACCCACTTGGGGGTAGAATATCCAAAAATCCTGAAAGGAGTTTATAAATAAATATGAAAACAACACGAGAAAGTAAAAACCAATTCAATTTCTTATCACTTCTAAAAGATATGACGGAATTCGTGAAAACGTGTTCAACCCTTTTATACCCTCTTAGGAGCTGAAAAGGGAAAAAACTTAAAAACGAGTTTTAGTCGATTATTACGTAAGCCCTTGAATGTGAAAAGATATTCGATATCTGATCAGACCTGAAGGATATGGCAGAATTCGTGAAAAAGCATAAAATCCTCTTTCCACCCACTTAAGGGTTGAATTTCAAAAAATCCTAAAAACACTTTCTAGGTATTTATATGAAGAAGCCGTAGAATAAAAATGAATTCAATATTTAGGAACACCTAATAGATATGACGAAAACCGTGAAAATGTATGCATTCCATTTTCATTGATCATTTTTTTTGCCCCCCTTCCGAACGCCAATGGATATTTGAAATTTTTTTTTAACTAAATTACTTTTCAAGTTGATTTACATATATGTACCGAGTTTCAACTTTGTAGCATAAGCCGTTCTATAAATAGGAAAAACACCCCACACCTTCCTACCTTGCTACCCCCATAAAAAATTATATTTTTCCAACATGCTATCTAAATACCAAGTTTCAGCTTTATATCATTATAGGTTCTAGAGATATAAAAATCGGAACCTTTTCCTTTTCACCCTCCCCCACCCTTACCCTCTACACCCTCATCTCCAAAATTTTTTTCCTGCTAGGAGCATCTTAAACTGTTCTTGAGATATGAGATGTGATTTTTTAGAAAAATTCTTATCTCCTCCACTTTCATGCTCCACTGTCCACTTAAAAAATTTTGCTTTCAGCAAACTTCATTTGTCAACCTTTATACACAAACCGAATTTTATTTTTCTTGTCCAATTGGTTCGTGAGATATCGTAATCTAAAGTTTTTCACCCCCCTCCACCTCCGTACGTCACTGCCTACACTCAAAAATTTGTTTCTCTATTCTCCTAGTATACCTACAGATATTCTTTAATTTTAAATTTTGTGACTCACACCCCCACCCCACAGAATTCGGTCACTTCAAGGGGCCCACCCAGTCTATTCACAAAAAAAATTTCAATTTATTATCTCAAACCGTTTGATAGCTACGAGCCTTCAACCGATTTTGCGTACGGCGAACGGCGTACGGCGGGCAGACGGACTGAAATTTGTTTTTGTTTTTTTCGTGTCTAGTAGTCATGAAACGCGAAAAAAAAAATTTTAGGGTAGCAAATTTTTTTTTTAAAAATCGATCACAATACTTTTTTATTACATAATAATGAAGTAAAATCACAAGAGTGCGTAAAGAAATTTAACAATAGTAATCTTACTGCTCTCAGAGTAAGCACTAAATTGCCTACTCTGAGAGGCACTAAATTGCCTACTCTACTAAGTGCGTTCCCGACAGGCTACACGAAGGACAAGCTCAACTTTCTTCATTTTTCCTGCAATTTTAAATTGCTAGCTTGGATCCTTGGAGTGGGACACTTCTCTTAAGATTCTACTTTAAAGAATTTTTGTGATATAACAGAACTTGCAGCACTTTCGATCGTTTCAATTCAGTTTCTTATTCATTACTTTATGTATCAAACTCCTTCCTTGCTGGCCCACTGAACCTAGTTGCAACTAACCAAAGTCAAGCCCAACCACGTGACTGTTTCTAAGGCTTTAGATAAAGTATGTTGTACTTTCACCGAAACTTCAATGGTCTGCGCCTTATCTTAACCCGCACCTTTACTTACATCAATTCTCTGCTTCTTAAACATAGCATAGGTGGTAATGTTGGGTTTAAAAAAATGGTGGTGTCCCGCAAGGCTGTGCAATCTTCAATACTCTCTTTCTGATTTTTATCACTCGATATCTGATGATCTAACTGGTTCTCTTGTTTTGCTGATGACTGACTAGATTTTTAACAATGAAAGGGAGTGTGGCACTAATAACTGACTTTTAACTCTGAAAAGGGGTTTCATCCCTTTTCCAGATACCTTTGAATCAAGAATTTCGTCTCCAGAGGGTCACAGGTCCGATTTTGATTTTCCGTCAGGTGGATCGCGTTCCGCATGGGTTCAATAGTGCGCGGAAGTAACAAACCAGGTAGCTGGGAACCTGGCTAATACTATTACCAAACCGATATCGATACAATCGTTTCGATACCCATAAAATGTACACCGCTAGCGTCTAACCTGTTTGATATCTGGGTCACACTGCCTCCTAAGTTAATCTTACACAGTAATTTATTGCAGCTCGTATAGACACTCTTCTTTTTAAGCTCAACAAAAACGACTTTTTCATTATGACGTAATTTCCGGAAATAAATTCGATTAAGTTTATTCGACAAGACGCTGTCGTAGCCATTAATTTTCCATTTCATGTTTATCTTTTTCCATAATGTCTCGTAGTCTCGTCGATAGGTTGTAGCGGGCTGATCGCGCGGTATTTAAAATTCTTTTGCAACAGATCACTGATCGCTCCCATAAGACTTTGTTTATATTTTACAGATCGTAGCTCGGGGAGTACAAGCGATTTTTTCCCTTCCACATACTACAGCTTCCGCGTCTCTTATCGCAGTCTAACGCTTTGCGATCCGGTACGGTGGAAACCATCTAGACGCCGCTATGGTATGTTCGGAGAACCGATCTTTAAATACTTGGAAAAAGAGTCCAAGGAGAAGGGTCCACAATCCTAAGATCTTGGAAGTTGTGGAGCTTGGTGAAGAATCGGTGGATATTGTTGAAGATCGGTTGTTTGTGGTGAGGTGAGGTGAGGTCTGACCGGTCCCCTTCCCCCTCTTGACCGAAGAAATGTCATCGCCGGGGTATATAATCACGTTCTCAGAATGGAAGGGATCGTTTCCTTGTTTTGTAACTACGTGAAACTGCGTTGATCGGTCACGGATCGCACTCGCATCAGAGCAAGTAGTACGGAGTGAAGTTAACGTAATTTTCAAAAGCATTTCCGCAAACTGAAGGTGGTGCACAGACACAATGTGCACCAGTGGGTGGAATTGAATTATTGGTAATATACGTGGCGAGAAGGCCATGAGAATTAATTGTCGCTACTGGGGAAAGGCACAAAGTGAAGAAAGATCCGCAAGCTATTAGTTTCGCAATAATTATAGTAGAACCACTCGAGATTGTTTCATACCTCGTAAACGAAGTGTAAGAACTGTAGGTGCTGGAGTAATTTAAATTATAAATTATAGTTATGAGAAGCAAGATTTGAATACCACTAATTGTCATAAAAAGGGAGATTAAACTGAATCGGACGCACTTATTACGACATCAGTCATGATAGTTCCTTACTTGTTGCCAATTCTTAGAAGCTATTCCTAATAAACGCAATATGGTTCGTACTAAAAACACCGGGCTTATCTGTTGCTTTCTCCTTCAAGTTTTGCGGCAAAAATATACTTCTTCTGGGGCGCTGGCTTCCCAGCCCAAATGTAGCCTTGGCTAATTTCTCCGATCGAATTTGAGACATCCCTTCGTCTGATCTGAGTCTTCCTTCAAAGATAGGTTGTAACTAACCCTATTGTCCAACCCTTCGGTGAGAGGAGGGGGGTATAAATGAATAACTGAGTGTATTGTTGAACGACGCCGAAAAACAAAAAAAAATTTGCCAAAAGTCTGGGCGAAACTTTATTATTATTTTTTTTTTGGTAGAAGTCAATCCCGAATAGTTCCTTGGTTCTACGTGTGCGTCATCAGACCGATTCTTATGTACGGTCTTATTACCTAGTGGACGGCCTTAGACAAGGCGGTTAACCGCACTACCCTAGTGAAGGTACAGAGATCAGCATGCATATGCATCACCGGAGCTCTGAGAACAACTCCCTCTGCAGCACTAAACATGCTATTTAATCTTCCACCCCTAGACATTTTTGGCAAGCAAATGGCAGCCAGTGCACCCATTCGACTCAAAGCCTCTACACAGTGGACTGGCATATATTCTGGTGACTCAACAATCTTGAATCACTTAAACAACATTCCTGAAAGCACCGACTGCAACCCTCCCAGTTATGATTTTGACAAAAATTTCCTAACAACCACCACAACCCGTCTAGAATGAGAAAGAGATTCGGTACGGATGGAAGAGTCCGTCCACATATATACGGACGGCTCCAAGACTGAAGGCGGGGTAGGTGGAGGTGTTTTCTCTGACATGCTTAACATTAGCAGCTCCTTCCGCCTTCCGGACCACTGTAGTGTCTTTCAGGCGGAGCTTATGGCGATCAAGGAGGCCTTGTCCTGGCTGAGGTGTAATGTAATATCTACTAGGGATATTAGCATTTTCACAGACAGCCAAGCGGTAATAAAATCCTTGGAATCGGCCTCGACAACATCAAAGGTCGCCGCAGAATGTCGATCATCTCTAAAGGAGATGGCTGAACAGTTCAATATTCTTCTGTGCTGGGTACCAAGACACAGGGATATTCCAGGGAACTGTATGGCCTCTCTCTACATATAAACTGCTACTGGGATTGCACTCAGTTGAAAAAACCAACTCAAGATGTGCAGACGGTATTATATGTCACACTACGAGGCAGATCTGGCCGAAGCTGGATCCAAAACAGTCTAAAAGGCTGACTTTGCTCAAAAGGGCGAATATCAGCACCACAGTCCTGACCGGACACTGTCTTATAGGTTGGCATCGGCATGCTAAAAGACTCGGTCTCTTTTCAAACGACTTCTGTAGAAGCTGCCTGGATGAGAAGGAGGAGGAGGAGGAGACAGTCCTTCATCTTCTCTGTACCTGTCCAGCTTTATCCGCTATATCCTCCATCTTGGAGCTTATTTCTTCAACAGCTTAGTAACCTTGCGCAGCGGATGTTGCGAGAATCCAACGCTTCATTGCAAGCTCTAAATGGTTTGACGAGTAGCACCGGATTCGATGATCCTGTGGTAACACAACGGACCTTTTTAGGTCTAAGTCTCACGGGCAGCCACGCGTACCTACCTACCTACCTGGGTAGAAGTCCGAAACGCCTTTAATGCTGAGATGCGGTGTTGGTTACTATGCGACTATCCAAATAGCCTCCTGGTTGTTCTAATCTTTTCTTCGACTGGAAACACCTACAGCAATATTCTTGTCACAATGAACAGATAGGAGGAAACTAAGGTACGAGTAGTAAAATTGGGTCTATCAGGACCGGATTAAGTACCAACATCAGTAAGGCTAGATCTTACCTAATCCACTCCACAAGACAAGTGTCTTTGATCTATTTCATTCACGAGTAGCACTAGCCACACTAACTCCTTTCATTCTTAAGTCGCCGTTTGTAGGGCATTACTTTACTCCAGTTTTTTTCCTACGCCCAATTTTGGTTATACGCGCTAAAAAATTTAAATTTGATTTATGAGATACTCTACAGAATTAATCTAGAGTATAAATATGTTCCGAACTGGTAAAGAAAACATCTTAATACCTTGATATGACGCAAACGTTATCGTCACCTTAGTGAAATTCCTTAGGTAATATATTTTTTTTTTGCGAATAAATTTCAATTGTTCTTCTATCAAAACGAAAGTACGTTTCAACAACAATTTGAGCCTACACTGCAGGCCTAATAAAAGTATTTAAAAAATATAAGCCTCCTAAAATGGAGACCACTTCAGAAGCTCTAAGGCAGCCATAACATATATGTTGAGAAGAAAATCTTTTATTGCAGATCTCGTGAGTTAAATGAGATATTTTCGTTAGCTATTTTTATGTAGAAGAAAATAAAACACAGGAGTAGAAACTAGCACCTTGCGAAAAGATTTAGCAATTTATCACCGCCAGATTAGCGTTGAGGTTACCGGGATATCTGTTTCAGTATAGGAGCTAGTGCGATCGGGATTAGTCCACACATCCATCACCTTGCAATGACTTTGAGGAGACACTTGTTGTCGTCAGGTAACTAGCAATTCCATTGCTCTATGACTTCGTGTGTCTTTCGGTTCTAGTGACAAAAAAATACCTGAACGGTTTGTCCATCTACAGGAAAGACTATTATCAGCTCAGAGCCCTGCTCTCTATCCAGTCCTTCATACAATAAAAAAAATAAGCGATCAATGGTGAAACAATCTGACGACTTTCTTATTTTCAGGATAAACTCCGGGGAGCTGTTCTAGTCGAGGTGCGACAACATTCCTCCTTTTGGAGCCATGGAGCAGTCAGTACACATCTTGCATAATCTTGAAAAAAGTCAAAATAACTGAAGGATGGTTTGGGCATCGGGGAAAAAAACCAATTCCGCCTAACTGGAGCGATGTCCTTGCTGGCTTCCAGACTGGATGCTGAAATCCAATTATCTACTTCCTGTTTTTAAATCTGGTAATTAAAAAGATATGAGGATTTGTATCCAGTCGACACTGCTCCGTTTGCTGTGCGTCCGTCCGTCTAACAGCCTGTCCATCTGACCGTCCGTTTGCGAGGTTGAAATTTGGTCACCACATGTAAAATAGAAATAGTAAGACTAAGTTCGTTAATGGGTGATATCCTTCCACTCCTTCGGATACCTACCATACAATAGTTCTTAAAGCACGTATTCATGATTATTGGTTGAATACTTTAAGCTAACAGCTTGAAATTCTGCACACATAAACGTTCCAATGTTTGAAGCTAAAATTTAGAAAATAATGCAAATCGAATGAGTCCTTCGCGTAGCACCCTACAAAAGCTCTTAAAAAATGTGTGCGAGTTATAAAATCTACTATAACTCAAGAACGCGTTAAAGCAGGAAGAACATTTTTTTACAGAAATTAGTTTAATGTCAAAAACAAGGCTGAATTTATTAATTAGTTACATCCGTTAACTCCTTTGGGCAGCTGTCAGACAAAAGTCCTTAAGCACTTATTAATCAATATTAAACGATAATATCAGAACGCTTTAAGCTACGACTTTTAAATTTTGTATACTTGGATTTTATAGTAGTCGCAGCTAAGAATATGAGTATGAAAAAAATTCCATGAGTCTTTCGTGTAGCTACCATACAAAAATCCTGTAAAAATATCCGAAATTAATTGACAGAACTATAACTCAAGAAATCGTTTAGCCACAAAGTCGAAATTTTGTACAAATTTGTTTTGAGTGAAAATCAAGTTGAAGTTTATTAGTGAGCGAGATGCCTTTACTGGTTTGGGTAGCTAACATACAAAAAGTCCTTCAAACCTTCGCATCAAGCTAAATAGAAATTTGAAATTTTTTCCCAATTTGATATTTTATTGGTGGCAAAATGAGGAATTTTTATGAAGATAATTGTTTAGTCCTTCGTGTAACTGCCATACAATGTTTCTTGGAAAATATGTGCATTCAAACTTCGATACCAGCTATAAGTCGAGAAATCGTTGAGTTTGTCTAAATTTTATAGGAATTAGTTTCGAGCTAAAAGAAGAATCAGTCTTGCTGTAGGACGAAATCCCCTCACTTCTTCGAGTAGCGCCCATACAAAAGTTCTTAAAACACGTATCCGTAAGCAGCTTTTTGGCTGCTTTGGACACACAAAAGCATACAAAAACAGCTAATAGCAGCTATAGCAGAAATCACGAACAGAGCCCCGGACTGTAGCAAGAAAGCAGCTATTGCAATATTCATATGTGTGTGTAGCTGTTAGTTTCGTCTCAACGTCTTTTTGAATGTTTAAAATGGAAAATGATGTTTTATTAACGATGAAAATAAGCGAACAATTTAAGGACACTACCAGTAGTGCTCATTTTCACCTAATTTTAATCGAACAGCTGTTGTAAGCTGCTTTTGGCTGTCCAAAACTCGAAGAAGCTATTTCTTGCTGTGGCTGAATTCGACAGTTGCTAGTCTTGCTATGCTTTTGAAGCAGCTATAGCTGGCATCTTGAACACACCCCTTGTATCGGATATCATGATTTGAATAAAGTAATTTGTATACAAGCAGTGTATCCATGGTATAAGGGTGGAGGTATAAGATCTTTTTGTTCCTTACTACATTTACCATGAAAATATCGATAGTAAATACAGAGTCCTCCGACATTTCGGCGACGCTCAAGGGAGTCTATAGAGGCTGAAACGGCTTCGTCTTCTATTAGTCGGTACGCATGTTTTTGAACACGATTGAGCAAGGCTAAATGGGATTTTGGGGCCCCAGCCCAGATATGCGAATTGTACTCAAGACGCGGTCTGATATATGCCTTGTAGATTGTAGCTAAGTCAGACGCTGAAGCATCAATTGAGCATCGTATGGCAGCTACTCGAAGGGCTTATGGGCACTTTTCCATATTTATACCGTTAACTGCAACTATTGGAAAACCAACGTATACAAAATTTCAAAGTCGTAGCTTTAGGCGTTCCGAAGTTATTGGCCAATAATCTTGAACACGTGTTCTAAGGACTTTTTGTATGGCAGCTACTCGTGGACGATTTTTCCCGTTAACGAACTTAGCCTTACAAATTCGATCAAAAATCCCGATTTAAAGAGAGAGTTATCGTGCGCACGGACAGTCAGGCGGACGTCGAACGGATTTGGAGTTTCTGACCACAAATAAACAAGAAATCTGCTAACAGCAGGGACGTAATTTCAGTTTTTTCTAGGGGGGGGGGGGGGGGCAAGATGTTATGTTTGTATATATTTTTATATATAAATATACATATGTTATATATAATCTATCAAAATACATAATTCAGGGGGGGGGGCAAATGCCCCCCCACAAATGACGTCCCTGGCCAACAGTCTGGACGCAACTTTATTATTTTTTGGTTAGAAGCCCGAAACGTGTATAATACTGAGATGCGGTGTAGGTCACTATGCGACTGATAGCCTAAAAAATTACGCTCCAAATAGCCGCCTGGTTATTCTTTAGGTTAAAATAACAAAATTCTTGAAAATGTTGCAAAAACCCCTTTTCACGCACATTTGTTTTCCTCCAGCTCTGTACATCAATAAAATTTTAAACTTTTTTTTGCTTTAACTACTCCTGTAGTACTTCTACATATACATACTAAGTTTTACCTTTCTAGCATAAGCCGTTTCTGAGATATGAAAAACCACCCGCTACCATCGTACCTTGCTACCCCTATCAACAATTTTATTTTTCTGGGATTTTTCTATAGCACCTCTATACAGTTATCAATTTTTAGCTTTCTATTGTTAGGTTACGATAAATACTTCTTGTTATTTTTTAGAAACATAACCTTATTAACTTTTTAAAACATAGATTATTCAATTATACTATAAATATTGTTTAACAATGATTTATTTAATTATTCATTTGGTCAATTATCACTATTATTATTTAATCACTTTTAATACATCAAATAATACAAATTATTTTATTGAATTAATTATTTAATAATTATATACATATTATCAAGTTTTTATTAGAAACTTTTAATTAATTATAATTACGGATATCTTGTCCGTTTTATATGATCTTAATAGATCTTAATGGTTCAGCGGTTTTTATTCAACTGACTTTTCTCCAATTCGCACTTTATTTTATTTTCTTCAATAATGAATTCCGAGTACTTGATCTCTATACAATAATATAGTGATCAAGTACTCTAAATAATTTATTAATTATATTACAGTAAATTTCTCAATTTTTAAGTGAACAAAGTAATCAACAACCGCACCACCACCCTATCCTTTGCGGCTTTCGAGAAATTAAAATCAGAATTTTTTCATTTCCACCCCTTCCCACCATCACACCCACACCCTCAACATTTTTATTTGCGCTAGAGGTCTACTGGTCCTAACTCCTGTAAAAATGTCAAGATCATATCTGATACGGTTCATGAGATATAAAAATTAAATTTTTTGAAAAATGGCTGTCCCCCACCTTCAGCGCTTCACCTACCCCCTTCACCTACATTCAGTAGACTACAGAAACCAAATTTTATCTTCCTAGCACAATTGAGTCGAAAGATATTGTAATTCAAAGTTGTTCACCCCCCACCCCCATACCTTACTACTCCAGTTAAAAATTGTAACCCCTTTCTTATCTCCTAGTATCCCTTAATACAACTACATAATTTCGGCCATTTGACATCAATCGTTCAGGAGATATGGATTTCAGAATGTATCAATCCCAGCTTTCAATCGTTTTGGACGCATTGTTTCCCCCCCCCCACCCACTCGCACAACTTTCAACCCCTATCGACTATTTTTTTGCAAATGGGTCCACTATCATAGTACTGCATAAGTTCCAACTTTCAGCCTCCTAGCATAGGCGGTTTCTGAGATCTAGAAACCAAAATGTTTCATCTAAAACGCTCCCCCCTCCTTACAACCCCACCACTCAAAAAGGTACCACTCGTAGGCGTTCACCCACTCTACCTACCATAAAAATTTCAACTTAATATCTCAAGGGGTTTGTGAGCTACGGACCTTCAAACGGTTTTGCGTACGGCGGACAGACGGACATTTTTTTTGCTTTTTTGGTGCTTACTAGTCCTAAAACGTGTAAATACAAAATTTCAGGGTAGCAAACTTTTTTGAAATTTCAGGTCGATCACAATGCTTTATTATAAAATAATAAAGTAAAAATAATAATTCGTCCGAGGCCCCGTTCTTCTTGGCTGGATACTCTCAGAATTCGCCTAGAGCATAAAAACCCATCGTTTAATCCACAGAATTTCATACGCCACTGTAGGATTTCAAAATACCCACACTCACACCACCCGCACTGCATCTCGGCCTATCAAATCAAAATCACAAAAATTCTTTCCGCCATTGCCTCATTCGTTTTCTTCGCTGTTAAAAACGCGATTCGCCGCTGCACCGGCCCGCCGACTGTCGGCCACTCGCTGCCCATCTTCGCTGCGAACAGCGGAACAGCAGCCAACGAAAGAAAAACGCGTCGTCACACTGCACACACCCCTCCGTAAAGTTCAACTCATACGAATCAAAAAGTTCAAATAAAAAACAAAAAATTTACGACGCCGCTAAGAACGTGTGTGTGGAGTGTGGTGTGTGTGCTGCCAAGAAAAGAAGGAAACGGCTCAGCTCCGAAGCACCGTGTCGAGCGACGACAAGGAAGGAAAGAAAAGAATCGAAGCGGACATGACAGTTTGGCGCATGCCATCCCACTCGCACCACCCCAAACCGATCCGAACCGAAGCACACAGCACCACACGCACACTTCCACCTTCCACTTGTCGCACATTCTCCGCCGCATACGCCGTTCCGTCTTCTGTGTTCTGTTTACGTCGTCGTTTCCTTTTGTCGTCTTCTTCGCCGTTCCGCCGTGACGGCGCTGCTCTGCTCTGTTGCCGTTGCTGTTCGCAGTAGTCGATGGTCCGTCGTAGAGTTACGTCGGTGTGATTGGCTTGTGCAGCGCTAAAGTCGTTTTGAATCTTAAGAGGGCAGCCAAACCTACACACAAAAAACAAACAACTCCATCGAATTTTCTTCCCGTTTCAATTGTCAATTAATTCGCGAGAACTTCTGTAACGCGTGCGAGTCCTTCACAAGGCAGTGTTTATTTCGGTTCGAGAGTGTTTCCTATGTGCCCGGAAAAGTGTACCAAGAAAAGAAGCTCCAAGTCCGGGAAATCTTACGTAAAATAAAAACGGGAAAATCGGTGAAAACACGTCACAGTGAAAAAGTGCACGCGACTAAAACCGCACTCAGTTGCAAAAGCGCGCGAGTTTTTCCCAATTGTTGACAAATCTCACACGGTCCTCCCTCAAACTCCCATCGAAGTGCAGTGAGCGCAGGTAAATAAGTTGCCATTTACCCGCTACTAGAAGAAGAAAAGTTTGCATTTATTTATAAACCCGAAACCTGTGCGTGGGTGAACTGTGTACGCGCGCAATGAGGATAATCTTGAAGGCTTCCAGTCGCGAAGAAAGTCTCGTTCCGGTTTAGAAAAGGCTCGCCCCATCGACATGAACAAGTGACATCCTTTTGTTTACCGCCTTTTTATTTGTTTATTATTTTCGTTTACACAATTGTCGCCCTCCCCCGTCTTCTTGGATTATTGACGTGTTTACCCCCCCATTCCACCGCAAAAAAAAAAAAACACAAACTACAAAATCACACGTGGATTACTTGCAAAAGAAACTTTTGTTGCGCCGATTCTCTGGTGGAGCGTGGAAAAGCCAGCAGGAAGCCGCCGACAAGTCGAGAATTTCAACAAGGTAATTAGCAAAAAACTACACAAAAAAGAAAAAAAACCAAAACAAGAAAACAGAACGACATTTTTCTTCATAATTTCGTTGGAGTCGAAATATTTCTGTCGCGGTCATTCGGATCGTTTACATTTCCTTGAAAGGCGGAAGTGGTTTTCTCAGTTCAGATTCAAACGAAACGCTAAAATGGGACAAACACGGCCGGCGCTGCCTGTGTGGGTAATAAGATCCGAACGAGTAGGAAATCAAACGTCTTGACGGAATCACCTTGGGGCCGGTGTTGGCCAGAACTTTGTGAACTTCTTTTTCGCGTTGGGGGGAAAATTGTCGCAAAGTGACTACTCGGTTGTTGCTAGTGCGGTGACTACTTTCTAGTCACGAGTTTGAATGTCAGTTTGGCGTGGAAAAGTTCTTCCGCGCGGACTCAGTCGGATCCTAGTTCAGGTTTTTCTTCTTCTGTCTCAAGAAGTCAAGGAATCATATAGATTTTGGCCTCAGTTCCTATAAGACCTCTTCGGGGGCATATGGCAGTACCAGTGCTCCTTTGAGATAGTGTTACTGCTTCAAATCTAATTTTTTTACTTCGATGGGATCCGAACCCACGACCTCAGGGCCACTGAGGCTCCAAAGCAATTTTGAACGCCTCCGTATCCAATTGTCTTCTTGCCCAAGGTATGAAGCTAGTATTAGACTGTATGCCACACTGTCAAATATTTGACTATTCTCTCTGGCAAATACTGTCACTTAAGACAAACATTTACACTGCCATACAGAGTAATACTAGCTTTACTGTGGTTCCCAACGCTTTCTGTAGAGTTCCAGCTTTGCTGGGATAGATAGATAGATTGGAAATAAGGGTTGGTATGGTTAACCTCTGTCACTGCAGCCATAGTTGGGACTATTGTGACGTCCCCCCGGTTTGATAATGACTCCTCTTAAATCACTGCGCTTTCAATGAAGCCTAGTATTTTGCGAAGAGGAATGGTGAGGAATTCCAATGAGTCCATGAAACCCTGACCGAAGTGGCGAAGTCTTTTGTGAGCTAAACCCTCACATTCACAGAGGATATGCTCTGGTGTTTCGTCTTCGTCACTGCATATTCTGCAAATTTTAGTCTCAGAGAACCAATCCCATTGAGATGCTTCCTCATGTAACAATGTCCAGTCAGAGCTCCCACTAGGGTTCGGGTCTGATATCTGCTTAATTTTAGATAATCAGTTGATCTTTTTTTTTTCCGAATGTTTTGGCATAAAAAGCTTTGAGTACCTCTTGCCCGGTGCCAAGTCCCAGTGAATGGCACCTTGCGATTTTTGCCACATTCGGATGTTCATTCTGTCTGTGCTTAACGGTATCCCACAGAATGGATATGGTTCCATGAAGTCAGCTTCTGAACATTTTCTAGCCATTAAGTCGGCCATTTCATTACCTTCATAGCCGCTGTGTCCCGGAATCCAAATGAGGTTAACTTTGTTCTTATTTCCGAATTCAATCAGACATTGGAGGCAATTCCAAACAAGCTTGGAGTAGATTTGAACGGACTGAAGTGCTATTTTTGCAGCCTTGCTGTCCGAGGAAATATATATTTGAGCTTTGCTAGGAAGTGGAACCCTTTAGATGGAAAGGGTAGTTTGATGTTTTGTACCATAGAAGTGCAGAATTGCTTCCAATCGGTCTAATGAAGAAACCTGCATATAATCGCTGTAAGGACTTTTATCAAAAAAGTTACACCTATTCTTCTTCGCACAACCCTAGCAGACCTGTTCCTCCCCGATAGGTTTTCTGAAACTCTAGTAATTTTACGGCTATCATAACAGCTTCATCTTATTTCTGATCTTTTGGAAGTATCCATTCTCACGAAAAGCGGAGAATCAGCAAAAAGCATAGGACAATGTCATGCCTTGGATTCTAATCCACGACCTCTGAGGTTCCGGAGGCCAGGGCCCGACTTGGCTGTCGCGCCATTGATGATGATGACCTCTGAGGTGGTGGACTACTGGTAGCTCTCACTAGGCTATCGAGACTACCTTAAATCCTGCCTCATTGTAAGTCTAAACACCTGCTAGTGATTGAACGGTACGTTACACCTCCTACAGATCCATTGAATTACTTACTCGTAAAATAGGAGTTGAAGCAACGGTAACGAGATGGATAGTGGCAATGCTTAAGTTTCCCAGAATCTCAGATCGGAGGTAAAGGTCTCACTGTACGAGCTGTGAAAGTATGCCCTCAGGGAGACGTACTCTCTCCACTGCTGTGATGCATTGACCTCTCCTTAAGGGGTCTGCATAGTTGGAAATGAAGAAAAAGTCAATTTTGAGAAAGGATGTTTCTAGAAAACAAGAAAGAAATGAGCAAAAATTTTCCAGATAACTTTTTTTTACACTCTTCTTTATTTTTAATTTACTTTTTAGTTCAAAATTATCGCTAATCTGCGGTTTTGCCATCACAACTAGCAGTGGGTCCTCATTGGTTTATTTGTGGAGTTCCACAAGGCACTAGTTTGGGTCCTTTAGTTTTTCTTTTCTGATTTTCATTCGATTTGTAAGGTTCGAAAGGACTGTCTAGAATAGACATTTAGAAGGTTTATTGATTATCCCATGAGGGTAACACAGTCCTGCTTATCTTGGTATAAGTCCTTTGACTGAATACCACATAAGTTTATCATCTGGGGTCTAAGAAAGAAAAACTGGTACTAGAAACAGCAAAATGCTCAAGGCTTCAAACAAAACATGGAAATCAATGCGGAAACCTGAAGGACATGTGCCAATGGCTACGCTATTTGATTGTTTTTGCTTAGGGCTCGGTAAAACCTCACTCCGAAATAAAATTAAGACCAATTGATGGTTCTACGTTCCCAGAAGATAAAAAAAACACTTAGTAAAGGTCCAGTTTTAATAAAGTACCCAGCTTGGTTTTGTCTTGGATCTTCCGTGTCTGATTTTACTGAGGCGAGTTGATTTGCTACAACAAACTCTTATCCTCTTTAGCTTTAATGAAATGCACAAAAAAGTATAACACTGATATGTGAGTCTTATCAATCACGTTAAGTAAGAGTGCAGCTGTCTAGATCATGCTGGAAAAAAAATTAATCGAAATATGAATTTCTGTTATCACTGACTCACTGTCATCCACCTTGATACAGGCAAAAAATCAACAAAAATTTTTGAATATAAAAACGACAGCCTTCTTCACTCAACAAATAGCTTAGAAACTGGGTTCTAGTGGGTAAAAAATGAAGCTCAAGGTAGAATTCTTAAGGCATCTGAGTGAACAAAAGTTACCTGATGACATTGACATTTCTGTGTTTTTGAGGCACTGAATTCTCTCAGTCCTGATCGGTTTCAGAGTTTGAAAGGAATCGGAAATCTCATTGGCTTATTGGACATTCGAGCTTACTGTGATCTCCTCGCTACAACAAGGCTGTGCTAGTCTACTCATCCAGACGGTGTTGGTTGAAATTTCACCCAGGTCATGGTGGCAAGAGTGATCATACCGCCGTTCAACCGATCGCACAGGAACTGACACACAAAGTAGGTCTTAGTTCGTAATCTGGATCAACCAGAAAAGTTTTTCTAGACATCGCAAGATAGTGTGTGGCGTCATAACACAACATTTTACTAATCGTCGACCTGAATACCGGATCTTGACATCAAATTTCCTGAAAAGAAGTCACGATCTTCTCGTCTTCCTGAACGGTCTAGAACGTCGCTGTGATTCTTTTCTACATCTTAAGAAGTTGACTTTATTTGTCGAACCAATTAACAACGTTCACCTGTTTGAATTGTATTTTGTCGAGATTTATTGCTGTTGAATTTACCGCCCACCATTCCGTCTTCTTCTCTTCGAATTATCTTTTTAGGACAGCGCACACAAACAACTTTTCGAGAAGATTTGTATGCACTTTACTAAAGTAGCCCTCTGGATTAGGTAGAAATTCTTAAATTAAAAACATCTGCATGTTTTTAATTTGAACTAAGCCTAGATAATCGCTATCAACTGTATCACCTAGCTACCTTGCGGATTAACTCTTATCGTTTTTCAAACACATACCTACCTGTAATTTAGGATGTTCGCTAAATGCGATAATGAAAAAACAAAGTTAAGATTGTATACTCTGAGCGATAGTAAAGATATTTCGAAATGTTATAGCTAGTTAGTTTTGAAGTTAACAATCTCTTTAATTCTTTTCGAACAAAGTCTATACTTGTAAGATTCTGATTTTATCGTCAATTTAACTTTAATCAAATGATTTTACAATGGTCGGCAAACTAAAGTCAAGATTGTACGGTTAAAATAAGAGTAAATAGCGGATAAGATAAACTACTTGGCTTGTGCCTATTGTGATAAATTAAATATAAGTTTATTGTGACGATTAGATAACCTAGTCGACGAATCGAATGACGTACCGAAATTCCGGCTACTTTGAATTGGTGTCACTGCGAAACAGAACTCTTTCGCACTTTTCCTACAATATAGTAAACGAACTATTTGATCGGTTCGAGTTGTCGTCTGGTATTGCATATTAACACTTGGCATCTTTTCATTTTCGTCAATGGCACCCAAATCGGGCGCTGGCCTCCTATCGTCTCAATCCAAAGACCGCGTTCTCCAGCCGCTAATTTTTAAGATGATATTCTGACCAATTTCTTGAAAAGCTTTGTATGGTAGATACTCAGAGAAATACCTTGAATTGCGCATTCAATTTCGCATTTATTCATATGTGCAGAATTTTGAATTGTAACAACTTGTTTCAGTAATTTTCTATGGAAACCACCCGAAGAGGTCGAAAGATTTGTCTCACTAAATAAATTACCCTATTTTTTTTACTCAAAACTAATACGCATAAAATTTTAATTGCCTGGATGAACAACTTCTTGAGTTATGCAATTTCAGATAAAGAAAGCACGAATTTTTCAAGGACTTTTGTATGGAAGCTACAAGAGATTTTCTGTATAATTCATGACTGAGCAATTTTTTTTAGACATAAGTTTTTAGAATTTTTTTACGACTATGACGAGTTTGACCTATAGATTCTATTTAATATCAACTTCTTAAGGTACGCGACCACTAGGGCGGACGGGCCGGGCCGCATCGCAAAAATCCGCCTGCCATACATTGTTATGGAAGTGCGTCCACTGAAGGCGGACCCCATCGGTGCGCGACGGATTTTCCTGGGGGATCGCTTTGCGAGCGGATTTCTGCTCAAGTAGAATGGCGCCCCGGCTCGTCCCACCGCGTCCCATCTCAGTGGACACAGCGAACAGATGGGGTCGGCATTTTCCGTCTCCCGTGATCCGTCCCAAGTGGACGCAGAAACAAAAATACGTCCCGCACCGTTGCGATGCGGCCCGCCTCTAGTGGACGCGTACCTTAAGATACGCTCGGGCGTACGGACCGCAACCAGATTTGGGATTCCCATTCGATATCTCAACGAGCCTAAGAGATATTGAGAAATTCGTGTGATTTCATTATGGTGATCGGAAATCCCGAAATTACTTTTTAGGCGTTTGTATAAGCAACCTGAAGAAGGGAAAACCATTTTTGTAGACTTGAAAGATAGTAAGTGTTCGAAAAGCAAATTTTAATTCTTTTTCACTCCCAAGACTTTGAAACTAATGCCATAAATCCTGAAACTACTTTTTCGGCTTTTGAATAAGTACCCTGTAGAATTAATTCATCTCACCGGATGTAAGAGATATTGAGGAATTCGTAAAACAAAATGAACCCTTCTCACTCTGGGGGTTGAATATAGAAAAATTTTGAAAACATTTTTTCGGGGTTTGCGTTATTTGCCTTTATCAATCATCATAAAGAAATCACTTCAGTTTGAATAACCAAAAATCCTAAAGCTACATTTTAGGCGTTGATATTGGGCCGAATAGTTTTTCAAAAATTCCAGGAAAAAAAATTAACTCTTCACGTCTTTTGGGTCGAATATCGAAAAATCTTGAAAACACTTTCAGGCGTTTGTATACGTAAAAACCAACTCGGTGTCTCATTAGTTCTGAGAGATATTGAGGAATTTGTGAAAACAAAATGAACCCTTTTTACCCCTTTCTGAATTGAATATGGAGAAATCTCGAAATAATTTTTTAGGCTTTCTCACGCGGCCTAATAGATGTTGACGTTTTTAAAAAGAAAATATTAAACCTTTTTTCACTCACTTGGTGTTGAATAACGAAAAATACCGATACCCATTAACCCAAAGAGATTTTCATAAAAAAAAACTTAAACCTGTTCACGTCATGTGGGTTGAATATCGAAAAAACTCGAAAACTTTTAGGCGTTTGTATAATTTAAAATCAACTCGATGCCTAGTCCTAAAAGATATTGAAGAATTCGTGAAAACACAGTGAAACTTTTTCACCATTTTGGAGTTGAATGTGGCCAACATATTTAACTCCTTTTTATCCCCTTCGGGTTTAACAACCAAAGATCTTTCAAATATGTGTGTATATTAGGCGTTTATCAATGGGTGGTCTGCAGAAATAAAAATCAATTCGATATTGCACTGGACTTTAAGCCAATGAGAAAAAACAACATATTGAATCCTTTTTAAAACCCTCAAGGGTGAAACTGAAAAATAAACGCTTCTTAAATCGTTCCTACATCATAGTACAAATATATTCTTCACATACAAAAAATTAAAATTAAAAAGGCATTTAATAATGGGGTTTTCTGATAAAAATCACATTGATCAAAGAAAAAAAATTTGTATTTTGAGGTAAATTTCCCAAGAGCGAAAACATTCACCTAACAAGTATTCATACATATACGAGTACTTGGGCTCGTATATAGATTACTTTCTGCTAAACTGGCGTATGGTGGAAAGGTTTTTTTGAACAAGTAATCTTGAAATTAATATTCAGTCGACCCTATAGAACTCGAATTGTTACATCAGTGAGTTACAGAGAGTTCGACTTACAAAATAATTCTACTTCAAGATCGAATTCGAGATCTAGAGAATTCGACTTGACGGTAATTTGTAACAGATTTTCTTTTTTATTATTTTATGCAATTTTATTTTCTTTTATTGAATTTATTATAAATGGTTTTAAAATACTTTCCCTTTTTCAAATCTTTTTTTTAGTTTTAAAATGAATATTTTTATTATTTATTTCTAGAATACGTCAATAAATACTATTTTAGTTAACAATTTTTTTAATTGACTTTATTTAATTTTTATTTTTTTGTGTTATTTGTTTTTATTTTCTTTTTTTTCAGTTTTAGAACTTGTTTACATTATTATAATTTTTTTTTTTATTTTTTATACTTTTTTTCGTTATATTCTATTTTTTGCTGTTTTTTTTTAATTTCCTTTTACATTGTTTTTTATATTTTTATTGCTATTTCTATTTCTTTAAATTGTAATGTTTAATTTTTTTAAACATTTTATTAAAATAAAAACGTAATTTTCAAGTGAGTTCTCCAAACCCGTAAGGGGTTCCTTTTCTGTATTTTATAGAACAATCAGCTGATAAAAATGGACTTATACATCGACTTTAATTACCATATTTTCATCAGAAAACCCCTCCTTTATCTTAAATAAACTAAAAAAACATCTCCGGTGATTGATTAATACGTAAATTAATCACCAAAGATCTTTTCCACCTCTTCCTGACCCCTTCACCCTTGCCGGTAAAAACCTCAACAATGAATGTTCTAACACGGACTTCCGGGAAGCAAATAAACGGCGATATTTACTCAAGATATAAAATTTTATGTGCAAACAAAAAAAACTTGTTATCGTCGTTAATTTTTTTTTTATTTTTTTGATAAAATTTTTATCGAATAAAAATCAATCAGATTACGTTCTAATGGCACACAACTACGAACTGATGAAGTCCATTCCGAGAACATTTTTTTTTTAGAATGGTATCGAGTAATCCGCGTACGCAGCCCCTATCTTGCGTTTTTTTTTGATACCTGTAAAAAAACTGCGTATACCTGAAGTAATGTTTTTTTATAGCTCGCTTTTCTTTATCTTATCTATCCAGCCTGTTGAAAATATGATGACCGATGACGTCAATTGGACACGAGTAATAAGTGTTAATTGTTAAGGTAAAAATACAAGGAAACAACAAAATACAACACTTTTTTTTCTCCAGTGGTGTTGTAGTAGATATAAAACGACATAAAATATAAAAAAAGAACCAACATAAATATCATACGAAATCAGAGAGGAAACGGTTTAAGGCTTTTAGCAAGATAGCGCAATACAAGACCCGAACACCTGTAAATTGATTTAATCGCACGGTAAAATAATATCACTGCAGCTACGGATCGTTTATGGTATGTGGAAGTGGATTGTGCGGTGTACGAGAGAAAAGCGAAGCGGATTTGAAGGTTATTATGTTGCGGAATCGGATAGTGTAATATCAGATGGTAGAAAAGCTGGAATTGGAATTCGATCGATTTTGTTGTTCTTATAACAGCTTCCACACCTGAGGGTCACGACTTAATACAATTCGTCCATGTAAAGAAAGTCGTTGTAGGCGGAAAAGTAGGGTTAGTAGAGACCTCGCTGGCCTTGTAGTGAGCGTGCTACTTCACCAATCTAGGCTTCAAGGATCAAATTCCAATCAGGTCATGTGCTTAATTAATGCCCCTTAATCAGATTTCCTAATTGTAAGGTTGCTTGGTCAATCGATTGCTTACTAATCGACTCCTTTCTTCCTATCGCTTTCTAATCGCTAAAGGAGTTGCTGTCGCTCTAGATTTCGTTGCTCATACTTGTGAAGCAGTGATAAGTCACTGATAATGATAACTTCTTTAAGTCAGAGATACACACTGCATCTAGTCAACAATAGATGGCATTGCAAGTACGTAAGCTGGAATTTTTATTGATTTTATTATGGAAGTCAGCACTGAGAACAACAAGAAATATGAGTAAAGACAACAATGAATCCAAAAATTTTTTTTTTTATTTTTCAATACATTGCAATTGGGTTTTTGTTTGTGGTTTTCAGTATCAGGCCGATCTGTGAAGAGCTTTGCACAAATCTCCTACTGTCGAAGACGTTACACGACTAGTGTAAAAGCGAACCTAAACCATTGGAAGAGATGAAAAACTTGATGAAATTCTGTTGGATCTGCTACGTCAACGGATAGTTGTAGATATGTTTTGATTTATCGAAATGTTTCGATTAATTTTGCTATCTCATCGTAAACAATTTTTTTTTCTTTCGCTTCGAAACGAATCGACAAACTACTGCTTTTCCGTGTTTAAAGTTTTGAAGCCGCATATCGCCGTGTCGGAAGAACAGTGACGCAACTGCAATTTTGCTAATTTTACAGGAGGGCCAATAAACTATTTTGGGTTTTTGCTATTCTTGCCTAAAATCGTTCCCCGCTATTTTAAAAGAACGTGCTCTTGATCGAAGCTGTCTATAGTGACTATTAATAAGCTCGTATGGCTTGTGGACATTTGTCAAAAATTACATTGTTCCTTCGAAAAAAAAGAGAATTTTTTGCAGTTGCGTCACTGTTCTTCCGACACGGCGAATGTACAGGACCTCTGTTGCAATGTTGCTCTCAACACACTACTTCCTCGATCAATAGCTTTCGCGTTAAGAAATAGTAGGGATGCTCTTTACGCGCCCTTATCAAGTGCAGAATAGCAGCTTAGCGACATGGAAAACAACAACAAAGGTTAACTTTATTGTTGTTTTCCAATGTCGGTAACCTGCTCTGCACTGTATAACGGCCCAAAAGAATAGAGCCATGAACTTTATAGCCGATTCTGGTACCTTTGTTGTTGTTGTTTGGTGTGGGGGAAGACACGCAGCAAAGCAGCGCATCTTAAGCATTCAGGCCAACATGGCCCATTGTACTCGAATCACCCAGTCTCTACCCGAACTTTTTCGTTCTTCTTACGAATTGTAAGAGCTCAGGTAGGGAGCGAGAGCGGAGTTCCTCCATCCTCATTACATCAATGCCATATACATGCATTCTCGCAAACGAGTAAGCTGGACACTCTAGACGGAAATGCTCCGTTGTGTCATCGCTCTCGTCGCAAGCAGTGCACATAGGATTGTCAATGATTCTCATTCTGACCAAGTGCAGGCCACAAGAGTTATGCCCTGTGAGGACACCAACCATACTACCACATTCTCTTCTGCTCAATTTTAGAAGAAAAGCAGCGGTTCGTCCACTTGGTCCCTCAACAAGGTTTCTGGTCTGCCGCATTCCCGGAAGAAGCCGCCATCTCTCAATGTGTGATTTACTCACCTACTCAGCAATTGCAGTCCTAACGGAGGCAACAGGCACACCGAAAACTGGTTCTGGTCCGACCATGGCTGACTCCGATCCAGCCTTTGCTAATACATCAGCATTTCATTGCCATTTACACCCTGGTGGCCTGGAACCCATATAAGCTTTAAGTCATTGAATCTGCCAACAGTATTCAATCGTTCTTTACACTTACGTACCATCTTCGAAAAAACGATTGGATTATCTAGTGATTGTAAAGCGGCCTGACTGTCGCTGCAAATGCAGATCCACCTACCTCTCCATCATCATCAATGGCGCGACAGCCCAAGTCGGGCCCTGGCATCCTGCAGGTTTTCAGCTAACTATGACATGTTGGAGTTCTCCCAGCTATGCTGTGAGTCCAACTATGTCATACTTTTTGCCTACTTCCTGAGACGCACAGGTGTTGCTGGCCATTCAGGTTAACTCCATGTTCCCTCATCCTTTCTCAACCGGGCTTGGGACCGGCTATGCCTCTCCATCTGCCCTCTATCATCCATTCTACTGCCTTAAGGATCGCATATACTTCAGCTTGAAATACCGGAGAATGTTTTCCTAGGGCGAATGAGTACCTGAGGTCGTCAGACTGCAAGTACATTCCAGCTCCCGACCCGTCTTCAGTCGTTGAGCCATCCGTATAGAATATATGAGTGAATCCGCTAAGCAGTTCGAACTGGTTTTCCCACTCCTCTCTACTCGGGATGTCCACCTGATATTTTCTGGAACCTTTAATTTAAGTGCATCACCTG
Source organism: Beris morrisii (assembly GCA_951812415.1). Classification (NCBI taxonomy): domain Eukaryota; kingdom Metazoa; phylum Arthropoda; class Insecta; order Diptera; family Stratiomyidae; genus Beris; species Beris morrisii. Next base: position 28,732,194 of record OX638311.1, read on the forward strand.
TAGCTTGAACATGGTTTTCATCTTATTCTCTATTCAAAATTTTTACTTGAGAGTTGTCAAAGGTCCACAAAGGTCGAGAAATCTCGGTATCCATCTTGCTCCATTGAGTTCCTTGGGAGCCAAGTCGCACTGAGCTTGTTGCCTTGAGTCCACCCTAGTCCTACGCATACTACCCGGTGTCTAAGAAAAGTGTTCTATGCCCATAAGGGCTTTGCTGATCGTGATCCCTCCTTCAATGACAAGGCATGGGTTTCCTAAATTGTAGTCCCGAAGGATTGAGCAGTATTACTTTATTATTTTAATAAAAAAAGAATTTTTCTTTTTTTGTCGGAAAAAATCAGGTTGTTAGTTACGCTCAATCACTTATGATCTGTATTTCTATGCATCACATGAGTTTCTGGCGAACGTGCTATTCACGATCTGCAACAATAGATGGGTGCTCCCGATTAACAAGGAGTCCTTCTGATAAGCCTTTTTAATTTCTTGGTCAAAAAATTACAGATCCTTACGCGATATTTAAGGGATCGCTATGGACCCTTGGACCTTCTTTCGGTGGCTCAACGCTGCGCCACTTTCTAAAACTATGTGGAGCTGTAATTCAGCCAAGCGTTAGATTTTGAATAACCTTAGTGCAATTGTCTATCTTTTGAGAAAGCTTCCTCTTTCAATCCGTGTCGAAATTCCAATACAATCCTATTCTATGAATGTTTTTCACTTTGTTATAATTCACGGCTTAGAATCGCTTTGACAAAGTCGATTATGGTCTTCCTTCAGTCGCAGTGTAGTAGTCGACTGAAAAACAAAGGCTTCTAAAGACTTCTACTTGAACGTCCTTCCAATGCGAGAGTCTGAAGGTATCTTCCTGGGTCCCAGCTCTTCCAGAATTCACTTCCTGAAATAAGATCCTTATGTATTCAGAGTCCTTCAGAAATCCAGCAGGTTGGATTACCGTTCCTCGTACCTTGGTTTTACACAAACCCATGGTTTGACCGCATAACTAGTCCAAACTAAAGGTACTCGTACATTTGGTAAAATCAATCGATGACTGGTCCTGTAAAGCGCTGAAGGATGGAGGATTACTCCAATGATCAATCAATTTTGTTGTTTAAATGTATTTGGAAAATGTCGTCTACTTTGGTAAAAGTGCTGTGCTGGCCATTGTCTCTTAAACCTGTAATGATGCACCGGCATGTTATTTTAAGAGGAATTCATCAGGTGCTATTGTCACTTTGTTACTGGAAGGAGGTTTTAATAGAGTAGTTTAATAGGACTCAGTGTTGCATATATCCTGCTCCTTTTGATGATGAAGGAATTGAGCTGTTTCAATCAGGTGAATCATTTTCTTGGCCAGCTTGATGATATATCAGTCTCCTCTATGCTAGCACTCTTACATGTGGAACTGGAACTAAATAGGCGCACCGAAGAGATTCCTTTATTAACAGGTGGGTCTGGATCAAGGCTATGGAGTTTAGATAGACCTTGTCCACGATTTCCAATCTCTTCAGTATTCGAGGATATTGCTATCGAGATGTTGTTAATTTTTTTTGTTATTATTTTTTTGTTATTAATTTCTAGACTACGACTGATAAGCTATAGTGGGATTCAAACTCATGGCCTTTGGACTGGGGCTTGGCGCTTGATTACCGGAATTCCCTGTGAATCCGAATGGCTGAAAGTAATTCCCAAGCACGATGACAAGACTGAATTTTCTGGAGGGATTAAGTGGATTTAGTCATAGGAAGTTGAAACAGGAGAAGGGCGGCTTTCCGTATTTTTTTTTGGATACAGTTGAATATCTTGGATTTGGCGGCGCAATTATTCGCGATGGCTTGAATCAGAGACACCACCAACTCTCCCAGTTGGAAGTCTTGTGATAGGAAAAAAGGCCCGTAGTTTTCAACATGACTAAATACTGGTCACCGACCATGGTTATTGCGTCTCATGTTGCAATTGAAGAAACCCGATACTTCCTGACTAATCTTCAAGCTCCTCAAGATATTACAACAATTTATAAGCGTTAATGCTGATTAAGCTCTACGACTATGCATAAATACAGCAGCTGAATATAACTAACATGTTGTTTTCTCTGTTATCAGTAGACAAAACAAAGAGTTAGATTGCAATGTTGTAGTCACGCAGCTTGTTCATGTCAAAAAGGCTAAAAAGAACGCCACACCACACACTTTTGATTATGATGATGATGCATGGTAGCTACTACTCATAAAAATTAATAATAAAAAAAAACACCTACAAAGAAAAGGAAAAAGAAATACCTGCCTTAATCTTAATGAGTTAAGATTATAATTAATGATAGATGATAATAATTTTTGTAGTTAGACACCGTATCTATGTACCTACCACCGTTCTTAATCATAATTAAATGATTTTTGAACCTTTTGTGTTTTATCAAATGCCGGAAGATAACGTCCGAATTTCAAGACGCGATAAGAATTTTAAACTTTCGAAAAAATTATTAAGTCATATTTTTAATTCGTTTCCTTTGACGTGTGAATTTTTTTTTTTTATGGCGATTGAAATTATTGTCTTTGGGAAAATAATAATATAAAATATTAATTCTAAATCATAAATACTGTGCGCGAAGGCAGGTGTTATAAAGATTAGAAGGTGGTATGTGGGTAGGTTGTGCTGTAGTATTATGGAGTTATAATAAAGAAATTTTTATTTCGATTGATGACTTCACAGTTTAACAGCATTTGGAATTGGACGTGAAGGTGACATTGATTAAATTTAATTAAGAAATAATACAATGTGTTTTTTTTTATGGCGCGGAGGGAGGAGAGATTAGTATAAAGTTGTTTTAAGATACTTACAATCGAAACATGGACAAAAGATTGAAAAGCGTCACGTATTTATCAGATGTAGAACGCATTATATTTGTCAAGTTTGTTGTCTGGTAGGCAAAATAGTTGTCAATCATTCCGTTTTTTTTATAGAAAGTTAAGGATATTTGTTTGATTGTATTGGGTGCAACCAATCAACAGGTTGTTGGCTTCAATAACACCTACGGCCCGAACAAGCCATAGAGACGCTTCAGATAACTTTTCATCTGAACCGAAGAAGAAGCGCCTACGTTACAGTAATCTTGGTTTCACTCGATTTGTGTACGAAATCCCGAATTTCAAAGTTACTTGTCCCAAAATCCTCTACACCAAAACCACGTATTCGAAAATTTTGCATTCAAAAATCCCGCACAATTAACGTAACTCCGATTTCGAATTCAAAGCGTGTAGCGTTCTGAAGCTATCGCACAGAATGCGTAAACACATTTTTTAAAGACTTTTGTATGCTAGCAACCCGGATGAGTTGGCTGATTTTGTTCAATACCATACTAATTTTACTTTATTATTTTTTAATAATAAAGTATCTATTGTTATCGACCTGGAATTTCCAAAAAATTAGCTACCCTGAAATTTTGTATTTACACGTTTTAGGACTAGTAAACACCAAAAAAGCAAAAAAAAAATGTCCGTCTGTCCGCCGTACGCAAAATCGTTTGAAAAAATCGCATAGCTTCCGAACCAATTAATATATTAAGTTAAAATTTTTAGGTAGGTAGATTGGTGGAACCCCTACGACTGGTATTTTTTAGGGGGAGGGGGGAGCGTTTTAGACGAAAAATTTTGGTTTCTAGATCTCAGGAACCACTTATGCTAGGAGGCTGAAAATTAAAACTATAATAGTGGACCCATTTGCAAAAAAATGGTCGATAGAGCTGGAAAGGTGTGGGAGTGGGGGAAAAAACAATGTGTCCGAAACACATGAAAGCCGGGATTGAAACATTGTAAAATCCATATCTCCTGAACGATTCATGTCAGAAGGTTGAAACTTTGTGGTTTTAAAGATACTTGGATATTAGACAAGGGCAAAAATTTTCAAGGGGGCTGTGGGGTGAAAAACTTTGGATTACAATATCAATACAATATCCAATTACACCAGGAGGATAAAATTTGGTTTCTGTATATGGGATTACAAGTGGAGTCTACTGAATGAAAACTTTTTGAGGGGGGAGGTGGAGCACGAAAGTGGAGGGGTGGCAATTTTTAAAAAAACTAAATTTTTAGTATATCATAAGTCAGTAGACCTCTAGTAGGGAAAACAATTTTTGAGGATGTGGGTATTGGGGGTGACGGTGGAAGGGGGTAGAAATAAAAACATTCTGATTTTTATTTCTCGAAAACCGTAATGACTAGAAAGCTAAAAATTTGGGACTATATAGAGACAACCTAGAAAAATTAAATTTTTGATAGGGGTAGCAAGATACAGGGGTAGGGGGTGGTTTTTTATATCTCAGAAACGGCTTATGCTAGAAAGTTGAAACTTAGTACATATATGTAGATGTGCTACTAGAGTAATTAAAACTAAATGCTGAGATGCGGTGTAGGTTACAATGCGTCTGACAAGCTAAGGAATAACCAGGAGGCTATTTGGAACGTTATTTGTTAGGTTGTCAGTCGCATAGTAACCTACACCGCGTCTCAGCGTTAAACTCGTTTCGGACTTCTATCCATAAAATAAAAAAGTTGCGCCCAGACTGTTGGCAGATTTTTTACTGTGTGTTTTCACGCACGCCAAATAACAACCAACTTAATTTTTTATTATTTGTTGTAAAATTCCGACTTCCTGTCTGTAAGATATTTTGAGTTGGAACAAATTTTTTTTCAAGTACTTTCGTATGTAGCCCTTCGTGTACACTCGATTTCACTCTTTTACCGCGACTATCAGAGAAGTAACGTATATCAAATTAAAAGTTCTTAGTCTAAATCGTCCAATACTGTTCAATATTCGTAAAAATCCGTTTTAAGAACATTTGCAAGGAAGGAATTAGGCTATTTTGGCAACTAGCAAACTGGTCTCATTAGATTCTACTTAGTAGGTTCTATTGCCTTGCTGAACGATTTATTGAGACTAATGGAGTAGATCTGTATATCTTTCAAGGAAGTTTGTATGGAGGCTATTCAAAGAACTCACTCAATTTCCTCAGTCATCTACTTCAAACTATTGGACAACTAATTTTTGCAAAAAATTTCAAATTTCTGGCTTCAAGGGTTCTGAAGTTGTCGGTAAATATTCGTGTGAACACGTGTTTTGTATGGGTAGGACATTTTGGCACGTGTATAAAATGTTTGTCAAAATTTTTTACAAAAAATAAAAACAATTTTTTCGGGCAAATACGATAGGAGTAAAAAAAAATAGTGAACTGTGTCAAATATTTGACACAGTGGCATACAGTCTAATACCGGCTTCAGTCTTACAAATTTAATTAAACGACTTTGTGGTGCTAATTGCATGTTATTGGGTCAATTCTTTGTTCAGGTGTAGTACTTTCGGTCAGCCGAACGGACAGCAAGATGAGATGCAGTTCTTTGCTATCAGTGGCTAAAAAATTATGTAAAACGTTATTTCGTCCAAGGCTTCGTTCTATGCGTTACAAACTCTACAGATTTCATCTAGAGTATAAAAAGTCTGTTAACGTTACGTTTAAAGTCCTGCAGGTTGTAGTCACTATTTGTACCACATTCACCTGACATGACTCAGCTTAAAGCACTGAAACGCTTAATGTCACATCCATTGTCTACATTTAGAGTCAATCTGATTTCCGTCAAGGTGCAAGATCGCTAAATATTACACGTAAAGTGTCCCCTAAGTTGCTAATTAGCACATAATAAGATTAATAACAATAAGAAAAACACGATCATATCAGCAACTAAGCTGGCAAGTGGCAACTACTTCCAAGGACGCGGCCAAAACCGATATATAATTTCAATTATTTCCCCTCTTACCCCTCGATGAAAAAACCAAAAGAAAAAAAAATATAGTCCAATCAATCAGTCGCGTTTCGATTGCATGTGGCAACCACTTGAAACGTTTGTTGGGCGCGGGTGTTAGCGTCCGCGATAAGCTTCACACACGATTTAAATATACGGAAGTCGTGTCCAAATCCAATCAGAAGCTGTTCGTTTATTTTTTTTACTTTATTATTCCACAATCGATTCCAATATTCCATTCACGCTTATCATCGAAATTATGCAATAGTTGCCACAATCGTAATATCGAAAGAAGCAAAAAAAGAAACGTTTTGAGAAATCGAAAATGTGGAGCTCATCTACTTCATTTGGTATGCAATTTAATAAAAACAAATTAAAAAAAAAACGTATCAAGTGTGTTAAATAGGAGGTCGATGAGAAGAAAATTAGGTAATAATTGCAGCAACTTTTTAATTTCTTGCATATGTAAATCCCCGCAGCAAACTCATCTTAACTTTGGGCGCGCTTGTTAACCTGCTCCACTATTCCGACACGAAGCTGACTCAGCGTAACCAAAAATATTTAAAATAGGAAAATTGTTCACTTCTTGTCGGTTTTTTTTTTTCTAAAAAAAATTTGTTTCTTCTATGATTTGTTGTTATATTTTCCTATTTTCAAAAGTCGTTTGTGCGCGCGAAAAATCAAATTTTTCCTTCCGCAAAATTTGACCTTGCCTTGTCAATTACAGAGTACAGACACATAGCAAGAGTCCGAACCCCCCTCGCCAAAATGCGGAACTTACGTGAATTTCGACGACCACACGAAGCAGAAGAAAACCGAGTGCGGCGCGAAATAAAAAGCGCGGCGTAAGGCGTAAAGCACAGCCAAATTGCCCCCAAAGGCTCCTCTTTTTGGCGGAGGGAGAGGGGGGGGGGGGCGGTGGAGATGTTTTAAATAGTAGTCTGTTTCGCTCGCACTCTTCTACGAATTAGCGTATTTTTAAAACAAACGTAGAATCCACGAGCCCGGAACGGACTGTGTTGTGAGATGCCAATTTATTTGCATGTACCGTGTTTAGGTACATGACAAAAGTGCCGAGACGATTTGCATATAGTAAGATTTCGCGAGACAGAAATCTTAAAGGCGCTAATGGTTCCGCGTATACAGCGTAACTTTGTGAATCCATTACGTTCGATTGTGTCCATACAGTACCAACATTCGTTTTCGTAGGTTTTTACTTACGCAGTCTCGATAAAATGAGGAACACGTATGATAATGTGATCAGTTCCGCGCGACCCCGCTTTCTCAGCACAATCTTAATAAATTAATTTTATTATTCGTAATTGCGTTACTGATCTTACCTTGCCGGAGTAGCAACAAGTTGATTTACCTGACATACAACCCACTCGACTGTGGAGAGCACAGGCAGTTAATTAAATGCTCGAGAACGCGCGCTCTTGCTTACAACATTTTCCAGTCTATTGTGTTAAATGCCTCCTCACAACCCCCCTAACTCCCCCACAACTAACTCCATCACTCTATCAGTTTTTCTGTTGCTTTAAGAAGCTCTTATACAATTTTTCTGTAGTGTACCTCTAAGACGTAACTTTACTTGTACCGAGAATAGTTGATTGAGGTGGTGGAATTTTTGCTGCTCTTTTCCTGGTTTCTTGCGCAAAAGTAAAAAATAAAACAATGCAAAAAGCAAGAACTATGCAAACGTGAAAATTCTTCTAGTTGTTTTTTTTTCTACTTCCAACTCTAACTACCAGTCGTACTTTACTTCCGCATTGCTCTAGAAACACACAAACGTACAAACATACTTCTTATTCGGTGTACCTATAGTTGGGGCTAGTTGTCGCCGCGCGTTCACTTTGTAAGAAAAGCAAAAAGGCATGAAAAAATAACAACACAGTTTTTGCGGTGCAATTCTATACCGTATGCACACTATAAACATATTTATAGAGGTAACCATCCCACACTCGTTAGGTATATTACGTATACCAGCGGGAATACGAGTTATGCATAATCCGGAGAATATGTCTTTGACAACTCTCAGAGGGAACTTTTTCAGCTCTACGGAGACATTGCCCATGCCCTCCACTTCCATGCCCCTCGAACCAAGCAAACCTCTTGCAAATGGCTCCATTGTCATAGCTCTATATAAATATCAAGTTTCAACTTTCTAGTATAAGCGGTCCCCGAGATAGAAACCGAAATATTTGTTTTAGACCAGTGGCGCAACCACGAGGTGGAGGTTGATAGGTGGAACTTCTCCAAAGAGTAGAAAGCAATGAATAAGATAAAAATTGTATGGAAACGATCGAAATTGTTATAATCTTTACAAATTTTAATAGTGCTTAATGTACAAAACATAAAATCATAAAAAAGAAAAAAAAGTCCGTCCGTCCGCCGTATACGCCGTACGCAATTGTATTTGACTCTCAATGACTCTGAAAGCAGTGAGCTTGACATTTTCGCAATGTGGGGATGGGATGGTTCTGATGACGGTATAAGGGGACTGTTTAAATTGACTTTGAAGATACATACTTAAGGATATGCGAGGGAGGAGGGGGGCACGCTAGGCTTCGGAACCTTTTAGAGTATATTTTAGTAATCTGCAATCTCAGCTTCAAAATTTTCTGTACGTGCTTTCGGGGAAGGCTTGAGAAAACCCTTCCGATTTTGAAATCTCATAATCGGCTAACGTTAAGATATAATATTTGAATCTATGAATGCTCTAATTTTTAACGGGTTAATAACGTACGGGAAAAGAGGTCACCAAGTATCTCCCTTCGTGGTCACTGGGTAGAATCGACCCGACGACAAACTTTGGGCGTAAAATGGACCCTCTTCATATATCGGAATAAATACCTTTTTTTGGAACGCGCACTATACATTGACGAAGCTATAATTTTTTTTAGCGAAAAAGTGTCTTTTTTTCGATTTCACCACTTCATTAAATTTACTTAATATGTCGCCATTTTATTTCTTATAAATACATTTTTCGGACATCATCTAGAACGTTTAGAGCATGTTTCGTAATTTTTTTTAACCACTTTGGACGAATAGTTTGGTCACAATACCGTTTTGAACTTTTTCTTGTTTCTGTCTAAAAATCTATTAATCGTAATTAGAGATGGGTCGTTCACGAGTGAACTGTTCCAAAAGAACACTTCCGGGCCTATTACGAGACTCGAGTCGAGTGAGTAACTGGACTCACATTTGAACTCGACTCGAGCTAAACTTGGTATTATGAAACTCGACAATTGGAAAGTCACTTCATTTCCAGTAGTCGAGTGAATTTGACATTTCTTTCAAGTAAATACTCACTCGATCGGCTCTCATAATACGCAGTTCCTTTTACTCACGCTTTTTTTTCGACTCAAAGTCGAGTGAAACTCGACAAGTAGGCACTCGTCGAGTTTCATAATTGCAGAATGTGAGTTTTTTGGTCGAGTCGAGTTTCATAATAGGCCCGTTCATTGAAGTGAGTGAGTGAAGTAAGTCACTCCTTTTGGTGAACTGCAGTTCCATTGGACAAAAAAATTAAAACCGATATACCTACTCATGAAAGAAAAATAGAGACTAACAAGCTAGGCAGACGACCAACAAAATCTTCTCGTTTTGTCCTTCTCAGACCTTTTTTTTTTGTTCATTTTCTACTAGATCTACTGATTTTTTTTTTTGCTCATCTTCTACTAGATCTAGTGACCTCTTTTTGCTCATCTTCTACTAGATTTACTGTCTTCCAATGACTAGTGACCATGGAACGAAGGAACGAAAACGAAGGAATGATGGAACGAAGAGTTCCATGGAAATACTTCACTGAACTCGTTCCTTAAAGTGAGTGACTCGGAGTGAAGTACTTCACTCAAAGGAACTGCTCTGCCCATCTCTTATCGTAATAAATCTGGGGTCCGAAGGTTTACTTTTTTTTTAGTTTCTGGGAGTTCACTTGTTAGGGACATATTACGTTTTGAAAGTAAGCTCCTCAAAATATAGACTTTTCATTAAATTTTTAAAAAAAAATATGATTGCAGTGTGTAAGCATTCCTGTCATATACCAAACTTTGAGTCATATGCTTCCTTCTATTTCTTCTTTTGTCAAAACCACTCCCAGAGCAAAATTCTGCAGGGAACATATTGGTAATGTATTTGAACGTACACCTCCCACGTAATAAATTGAGGAAGGCTAAGGGGCATTGATAGTCGAAGTCTAAAAAAAGAACTGTTTTGAAAAGCAAAGAAATTCCGAACAGAAAAAATCAGTCAAGTTAATACTTATGGAGTAATGTTTCCGTATGCCTTACAGGTAATGCTGGGGTAAGCAATGCTAACGAAAATGTTTTTCATTGTAAAAGCAACTGCAGATTCTTCCGTTTTGAACCTTAGAGTAATTACGAGGTATTGCACAGACACCGTTGTTATACCGTCCTACAACAATGAAAAAAAATAATACATGAATTGTAAATGGAAAGGTAATGCTTGCACGCCTTTCATTGAATGTTGCCGCAATCACTAATTGTTCTGGTCTTACATTTCCCGCTGGGATGGGAATCGACTCACTATGGCGTCTGTATGAAATCGTCTCAAGATTATAACCGACAGTATAAGTAGTGCAAGTGCATTTCAAAGTTGCATAAAATGGAACTAAACAAGAAATATGTTGATATATCCGGACCCCGGGAGCTAGTAGTAGTTTTGTAGTAGAGCCACAAATGCATGAAAGGCTTATGGAATTGGAAGAAAATGCCAAGCGATGTGGAAGTTAAAGTGGCAAGTTAATAATTGGCTCGAATGAATAATTGGTCAGATTATGGCCTGGGAAGTTGATAAATCGTTGCGAATTTTTGCTATTTTCTTCTGATAGTGCGGAGAGTGTACGATAATGACTCAAAACGTTGGTACCGAAACCAATGTAGACGCACTGATTCAAATCAGTTTTTTCGGGTGGAAAATCGCGAATTGGGCTAATCAAATTAATCATGAGGGTTAAGTTACTGCGAATTTCCAAGATTGGCGGAGTTTTGTTGCGCCAATCTTACGTCTGACCTTGTACATGTTTGTTCCGCCAAATTTCCGAGCGTTTCAAAAATTAAGTCTTGAATGTTTCCAAAATCCTCTGATTTTCTATCCGTTTAATTTGTTTTCACAACTCTGTAAATGCCTTCGAGTAAGACATGAATTCGTGGATAGAGAGTGGTGCAAAGCGTCTGTGAAGACAATCACACGTAATTCTCGACTGGGATAGATCGCTAGTGCCTCTAGTGCTACTCAAACCAAAATAAAGCTATTGAGGGTATGTCAGGAGATATTTTTTCATCTTTTCACTCGCCTGTTCAGGAGTAATAATCTCACTTTGGCTTACATTTCCAAGCACCAGAACAGGATTCGCGTACGTAGATTTTCGACCATTATTTAATCCTGGGAGATCGACTCCTTGAGCCTGAAAGAATCTTTCTGGCTATAGGTTGAACAAGTTCCAGTCAAGAAACTCGCAGCTTCTTTACACAAGCGGACCTAGTATTTTTTCAAAAACAATTCGAAAAATTCTCCGTCGCTCTGAATAAATCAAACATCGCTTAATTTGTGAGGGTATTTGAAATACAAAGAATTTCAACCCCATTCCTAAAAGGGAGTATCAATTACATAACCTTTAGGCCCAATCTGAAGGTATTTGATTCTGTTTGTTATCCCTTTATAAAATATTACACTCTTTTGACGAAAGTTACGACCTTACTCGGTAAGTTGAATGCAAACAACCAAACAGGTAAACTCTTCTCCACGAAACCTTCACGCTCCTTTCAAAAAAAGGAATTTCTTCCGAAACAGGGTCAATTTGAAACTCTTCTGAGTGCATAGGACAAAACTGTAACCTGTTTGCCGAACAACAAATTCACAATAATTTACTTCTTTTGAAAATTAGGACTCGAACTCAAAAAAAAAATCCCATTCAATACGAAGCACCCCTCTCAAATTCTAGTCCTTCATTCGAACAAAAAAGTTGAAAATAAACCTGTCCTGTTTCTGGGTCCATTCTACGTTTCCATTATTTTCTACACAAAACTCAACTTTCCCTAACATCGTTTTTTTTGTAACCAAGTGTTTAAAACGCACAGATTCATTGGTCCTTGTGACAGGAATCCGTGGGGAGACAGGTTCCTTGTTTTGTATTCAATTGCTTGCATCCTGGTCTTGCTCCCTTATGTTGTCGGCTATTTTCTGCATCAAATTCAACTGCGATCCAGGGAGGGTTGCAAGGTTGCACCCGACATTTAAATTGGAAGGGTCAGGAGCCTATCTGATATAAAGAAGGGATTAATCCTGGCAAAGATGGATGACACGGCCCCCGGACACTTTAAAAACAGGAACGCAATGTTGCCAGTTTGCTTATGGCTTTTATTTAGTTCCTACCCTTAGCTCGTTTAATATTCGGAAAAAAAATGAATGGGTTAACCAAAGAGCCAAACAGGTAGCTTCTTCAAACGCCGTGCAATTAAAAATCCTCACTTCAACCTGGACCTGTTCGAAAATGGCTTAACAACTTCCTTTTCAAAGGAGTCGTAAAACCCGAAACCAGGCGTTTATATTTTAATATATTCTTCCGTTAATTCCACCTATAGAATTAAAATTTTACAGGTAAAATACCTGCACGTAATTTTAGTGAGAAAAAAAATTCTACATCAACGATGGTTTGTTTCGAATTCAAGCCATTCAGCCGGGGTTGTTTATTGGACGGTTTAGAAATTAAACGGTCTCGAGGCGTTTACCTGGGCCACTTGACTCTTCCATAAAAGCATAAAAATGTCCTTTTTATTACCTTTTCTCAAGTGCCAAATTTTACGCTTCTTTTGGCTCTTCCTGTTCGAATTTAGGTAAGTTTTTTTTTTCTCTAAATCCGGTAGCTGCATATTTCCGAACGCAAATATTTCGCCCGCATGATATTTAGCAGATGACCTAGACGGCGGCAGCTTTACAAGCTGTTGATTAGAGCTGAAAGCTTGCAAGATCTTAGGATTAAAAGTTGTTATAAAGTGCTCTTAATTTCAGTTCGGTTGTTTTATGCATTTTAAATAATTTTATGTGGAATTTGGGTTTTGTATTTATAAACTGTTTTTCGCCAACCTTTTGAAGCCATAATCGATGGCAAAATATTCCAAAGTAATCATTCCCAACTCCTTTTTGAATCGAGAGAAGAAGTTGTTCCTTCTTGATTCGGACCATGACTTCCACCTATTCTAGTTTGCAATTTCGATCGTTTGATTTGGTCTTAAATTTGTGCTTGGTATATGAATAGGAACAAGTCACTTACCTAAGTCTGGGTCGCTTCAAACTGTCAGAATGACTTGCTAAGAGCGTTTGAACAGCTTGTTCAGAGCGTTTGAACAGCTTGTTCAGAGCGTTTGAACAGCTTGTTCAGAGCGTTTGAACAGCTTGTTCAGACCAACAAAATGGCGGTTCAGGAGGTCAGAATGTCTCGTTTAGGTCATCAGAATGATTTGTTGGAGCACTCAGAACGGATTGTTCAGACCGTCAGAATGTCTTGCCCAGGCTCTCAAAATAGTCAGTCAGACCGTCAGTATAACTTATTCAGGACGTTAGAATGCCTGTAGAATAGCTTTCTCAGAAGGTCAAAATGGTTTGATTACTCTTTCAGAATGGATTGTTCAGGACGTTAGAATGGATTGTTCAGGACGTTAGAATGGCTTCTTTAGACTGACAGTGAAGCTACTCCTTCTTGACACCGGAATGTCTCGTTTAGGGTATCCCGTTGGCTTCTTGGAACAATCAAAATGGGAGTGTCAGATCGTCCGAATCGATTGCCAAGGCTCTCAGAATAGCTTGTTGGTTTGTCGTGGATTTCAGAGGGTAGTAAGCTAGAATGGCTTATTCAGGTCTTCAAAATGCCTTTTTGAGGCTTCCGTCGGTCAGAATGACTTGTTGAGTCCTTCAGAGTGGCTTACCCAGGCCACTTGTTGGACGTGTCCAGTCCAGCTGATCCTGTAGCTAGCCAGGTCTACATCGCTTGACATATATAAAAATTATTGATTCTTACCGACTATTCTAATAACCTATCAAAGTCCAGTCTGATTTTTCCGAAGAATACCTGTTTCAGGCCTTGTGTTTGGTTTTACTGGCGGAAATATCGGACTTCTTGAGACTTTCGCGTCTCAATTGACTTTAAATCCATTAAAACGATGAAACGGTTCTTACGAAATTTAAGAACCACCTAAAAGGTTTCAACACCACAATGGTCCATGTTCGGCCTATGAAGGAACCCCTTTTTTTTTTTAGAGGTAATGGTTATGGCAGCTACACACAGGAGTAACTTTGAGTTACTCGTATATTATGGAAAATTTAAAATTCTCAAATTTTTGAATACTCGACTTGGAGGACTAGTCCTACTTATTTATTACACCCTGGTAGGAAAAGGGTGGGAGTTTTCAGCTGCCTATGACATGTTGGAGTGCTCCTAGTTATGCTGCGAGTCCAACTATGCCATACTTTTTAATACTTTGCTAATAGTATAATAATTGATTTTACTTTCTTCAAGAACTTTCCTTCGATGGTTATCGCAAAATTTGAAGAGACGGTGACAGATCTAGTTCAGAATACCCTAAACCAGGTAGCAACCTGGTGCACTAAAGCAGGGTTGGGTATCAACCCAAAGAAAAGCACAATTGTTGCATTCACCAAAAGGAGGTGTAATTACAAGGTATCTAAGCCTACCCTTTTTGGCGAATCCATAGAGTACGCTAGTGAGGTAAAATTCCTGGGAATCATCCTGGATGAAAAGCTCACTTGGAACGCTCAATTGGACAAAGTTCTTGAAAGGGCCAGAATCTCTCTCTGGACCTGCAGGAGCCTTCTCGGCAAAAACTGGGGACTGAGTCCAAAACTAATCTACTGGAGATATACCGCCGTTGCTAGGCCCATTATAACTTACGCGGCATTCGTCTGGTGGAAGAAAACAAAGCAGAAAACTGCTCAGCTCAAGCTGAATAAATTACAAAGACTGGCATGCCTGGGTATTACTGGGGCGATGCGCACCACTCCCACAGCTGCCTTAGAGGTGCTTCTCAACCTAGCACTTCTACACTTAGAAATGCAGAAAGAAGTTAGGTTCACCACATACAAACTTTTGAGCTCGGAGGACGAGTCAGGGCGCAAAACAGCTTGCCCAACTCTTTCCGCGGAACTCAACAAGGACCCCATACTAGCGATACCTGTTTCTGATTCAATGGTACCGAAATTTAATTTCACAAAGCCATTCAAAGTTGTTCTACCTGAAAGGGAGGATTGGGCCACAAACAACTCACTCCAAAACCAGGATCCATAATCTGGTACACAGACGGATCTAAAACAGATCAAGGTGTAGGAGCAGGAGTTTATGGAGTTCGCCCAAATGTCAAATTCTACACAGCGGCTATGAAGGTAATGAAATGGCCGACTTAATGGCTAGGTTCAGAAGCTGACTTAATTGGACCAAATCCATTTCTGTCGGATACCGTTAAGAACAGCCAGAATGAACATCCGAATGTGACAAAAATCGCAAATTGCCATTCACTGGGACTTGGCACCGGGCAACAGGCACTCAAAGCTTTTTATGCCAAAGCATTCGGAAAAAAGAACAACTGATTATCTGAAATTAAGCAGACATCAGACCCGAACCGTAGTGGAAGCTCTGACTGGACATTGTCACATGGGGAGACATCTCAATAGGATTGGTCTCTCTGAGACTAAAATTGCAGAATATGCAATGACGAAGACGAAACACCAGAGCATATTCTCTGTGAATGTGAGGGTTTAGCTCACAAAAGACTTCGTCATTTCGGTCAGGGTTTCATGGAACCATCGCAATTCCTGATCATTCCTCTTCGCAAAATACTAAGCTTCATTGAAAGCGCAGGGATTGAAGAGGAATCATAGTCAATCCGGGCGGACGTCACAATAAGTCCAACTGTGGCTGCAGTGACTGAGGTCATTCATACCAACCCCTTTTGAAAATCCAATCTAATCTAGCTTTTATTCATCTCGAGTTATCGCAAAATGCGGGCGAATACAAGTACGAATTTTTTAGGGACATCTGTAGGGTAGGTTCTCTGTGTGTTTTGCCTATTTATCTGCTCGAACTTCGAATTAGCGATAAATACGAGTGTTTAAAATATTAATTTCATAGCTCTACGCTCTAGACAGAGTCAGACTTCGTGCATTGGACAAACCTTTCTTTGATAACCTTGATGAAATCTCGAAAAATCAGATTGGAGAAGTGATTCACTTTCTGTAGAACTCCGTATTCACTTCATCAGCCCTCAACGACCAGGTAAAGCGTTGTGGCAACAAAACGGCTCCTTCTGCGCTAATTGGACCCTGTTTGACTGATGGGCCACCACGTAAACCACCCAAACCCACAGAAGGGGAAGCCTGGTCATTACGACATGCAAGGCCATATATGTGCTGTAATCATTAATATTTTTTAAATTACACCCACCTAAAAAAATCCGCATGACTCAGTAAGATGCTCAGTGTTTAGTTAGTTCTGACGTAAGTTGGCTTAGGCTAACAAATTCTTATCATTTGCTAAACGAAAAAGATATATAAGTAGTATTTGAGCATATTTTCTTATTATTTTTTTTTATGTTATGTCTTCTCTATTTTATTTTCTTCAACACTATCGCTTTTTCGGTACAACACCAAGAATTTACTGGTGCACGCTTAGTTCTGTTTACTCAAACGATACAAAAACCCGGCAAGCAAGGGTAATAAAGTTTACTATTTATAAACATCCCGAAAAATGTCTTCAGAAAAAATAAAAAGAAAATACGATAATAAGACTTCATGTTGTGTGTTTACAACAAACAAATTATTCTTCTTCGAATAATAAATAATTACGCGCGAATCGTATGCGGTTAAATCGATAAAATCGACAATCGAAATTCACTGAAATCCGGAAAGAATCGAGACAATCGAGGAAGGAATTAGAGACAATCAGATTCCGTCTCTGGGGGATATAAAACGTATCTTCAACGACCTACAAGTATAAAATTAAATTGCTCGAATGGCTAAGCTAAGATGTAAGAAATCCCAGTTAAAAAAAAAACCAAGACTTAGTGAGCTTAAGACGGAAAAAAAACTCGGCTTGAGAAAAGGTTACTGACATTTCAAGGCTGGATCACTTTTCGGACTTACAACTGCCGAATCCACATCGAATGTGATTTGCGTGATTTTTCTTTCTTTCTTTCTTTTCGAACTTCTTATTTTCGTGTATACGCGAAGAATAAAATTTCAAGAGCGTCTTGACCAGAGTTCTTACAAGCCTTTTTTTAACGTCTTCTTATGGCTTGACCGGGCACTTTAAACTTTTTTTTCTGTCCAAATCCCCTCTCACTTTGGGCGCTTTTTTTCTGGTATTTATTTGAACTCGTTGATGTCATGACAAGAATGCAAGATGGTCGGATGGTGTTAAGAGTTTTCAAGAAGAAAAACAAAATAAACACTTGCCTTTTGTTAACAAAACAATTTTGATAATGTGCGAGTTTGAGCCGCACCAATTGCTTGTATTTTGGACAAAATAAACATTATCCTAAGATGTGTTTTGCTTTTGAAATGTTTGATTTGCATGAGGTTAAGAAATAGGCATATCATGTGTTGTTATCGTTGAAAATTTCCATTGTAAACGAGCGTTTTTCGCTCGGCGGGCAAAAAAACGTCAAGGTGCTTTCTGTTTTTCGATCATAGAAATGTTTCCTTAGCTGATTTTTCAATGGTTTGTACCCCAAAAATGCGACTGGTAAAAGAACGGCAAGAAAGCGACAAATAAACGTCAAGAATGCGACAATAAAACGACAATCTAATCTAATCTAATCTGTGTTTCGAATTTCGACTGGATTAACGGTGGTTTTATACCCATTGAAGTCATTCATGTCCGATTTGTCCTAAATATCCTTTGTGGTCTATATTGTCATATTCCTATAGTTTGAACCGTAAAATTGTGATTGGTAAAAAAGCGGTACTAAATTTTGAAAAAGCCATAAACGAGACCATATTAGGTGTGTTTTAATGCTTTCCAGAATAGAGCACCTAATCGGCAGGCGAAAAAAAACGATCCAGGGTATTATGTGGAGTAAATTTCATTGGTAAAATTTGGCAGCTCTGGAGAGCATTAAAACGCACCTATTATTGATTGGTCGACAAAATGACGTAAATATCAGGTTGCCTTCCAGAGGGTAGAAAAACGTCGAGAAATTTGTAGTATATGACCATCGATACGATTTCTAAAGGTTTCCGAACTAATAAATTGCAAGAATGAAACAAGAGCGCCTATCTACGAGTATGATGACATCAGTATGGCTTTAATGAAAGTGATTAAAGAGAAGGATGAGACAATTAAATTCATTGGAGGACATTCATCGGTAAATATTTCGCTTTCAATCGGATTTCGACCAATATACGGCAAGAATGAGACAAGATTGCGACATATCGCATCCATATCGTTCACATTGTCGTTTTCATGTCGCCCATTCGCTAAACATATCTCATTTTTGTAGGCAGTTATCTTAGCTTCTTAAGAATCTACAGCTTTAAGACAAATTTCTGCCTATCTGTTCAATATACACTTAGATCCCCCGTAGGACATAATTCCGATGACTCAAAAAAAAAAAAAAATTAGTATGTTATTTATAAACTCTACACACATCCAATTAAGACCAGATGAAGCGATCTTGTGGCAGAAACTTCGATCAAACAACAAACCAGCGAAACTGGAACTCGAGCAATTATTCGAGACTCGAGTATACGAAACTATTAAAATCTTCCGAAAGACCGAATAATTTTATAGTGCAGAAAATAGACCATTTGTGTATCTACAAATATCGCTTTCAATACCGAGCTGTTTATTTACTTGGCAAATTCTTTAAATGCCAAAACCAGAGGGAAGTACTCGCTGAACGATGAAAAATTTATGTGCATCACATTTGTGAAATTATTTGAGTAGGTGTTATGGTATCCGAGGAAATCTTCAGAAAGGGGTTTATCCGTTTGGGCTATTCTTCTCTCACCTTGTCAGTTGAGAATTTTGAATCCAGTGTCCTGGAAATGAGTGAATGAAAGAAGTCGAAACAGGACATCCATTTTTCTTCTCTTGCTCGACGACAAGCCATTTCTTCATTCTATAGACGCAAGATCTCGTTCGCGAAAACTGTTCCTCGTTTATTTCACTACTTCTAACCCTTCGTCTACACTGACAATTTATCTGGCAATGGCAATGACATTGCCATACACAAATTGACAGTGTAGACGCACCAAACGCGTATGGCAATATTGCTCTCAGCATTGCCATCGCAATTTTGAGGAAAATATTGGCAGAAAACGAATCGTTTGACAGAAGTTAGCTTCGCTTGTTAACAGGTAGACTTACGTTTTTTTGGTTTGATCCCAAAATGAGTGAAAATAAGTGAACTAAAGAAAAACCTATTGAACTAATCAATTGTTTTCGAAGTTATGATTGCTTTGCTTCACAACTTGACACTTCGAATTCACTCGCTCAAATGAAAATTGCCTGGCAATCAAATGCCCACTCATTGCGATTTGACATTCAACTCAATGGCAATATTGCCAGATAAATTGTCAGTGTAGACGCAGGGTAACATAGAACAAAACTTTCTTCCGGGTTTATCTTCCCAATTAAGATGGCTCCTGGGATCCAGCGAATGAAAAGCACCTCCAGTCCTTACCACCATATCCATCCATTGATTTTTGAGTGGATCCAATCCACTTTAAATAGTTTTGACAATTTTTGACTTCCTAAGTCTAAGCTTTGTAGCCCGGCGTCTACACTGGCAATTAATCTGGCAATGGCAATGACAACGGCAATATTGCCATACACAAATTGACAGTGTAGACGCATCAAACGCACATGGCGATATTGCTCTCAACATTGCCATGGCAATCATTGCCATGCCAATTTTGAGAGCAATATTGCCAGAAAACCCATCGTTTGACGTAAGTTAGCGTCGCTTGCCAACAGATAGGAATAAGTTTTTTTTAGCCTTTATCGCGAAATGGCTGAAAATAAGTTGACAAAAGAGAAAACTATTGAAGTTATCAATAGTTTTTTTTTTTTGATTCAATGTCCGACATTTTGCTTTGCTTCAGAACTTGACACTTCGAATTCACTCGGTCAAATGAAAATTGCCTGGCAATCAAATGCCCACTCAATACGATTTGACATTTAACGCAATGGAAATATTGCCAGATAAATTGCCAGTGTAGACGCAGGGTAAAACAAGTGCATTAAATTCCATACTTGCAGTCCTTAACTGATTCCAAAGTACCCTTTTGCCTTAGCCTGGTATTTGTTTATTTCTTTAACTGAAGGAGCACAAACTCTCGAAAGTTAACCTAGGTATCATCAAATTTGCACAGTATATTCCATGAGAAACTTTTTGGTCTATAAATTCCATTGAATAAAATCATCTCATTTATTTACAAACATTTTCCCGATTTAAGTGACAAAAAAAGACACGGTTATCGCCTTTCTTCGAATTTAAATCCAATTCTTTAATCTCCCCTCAAAATTACTATTTTAACGTGGAAAGTAATTTGAGAAGTGTTCAACATTCTAAGAACTTTAGAAATTTTCAATCTGATTAATTTATTTTTAAGAAAAAAAAGATTTTATTCAAATTTTATACCGTAGCTTCAACAGATATTACAGTTAAAATTTTATTCATTGTTGTATTAATTCCAAGTCTTTGATTTGCATGAAAAACAAATCACCTATAAATTCATCAAACTCTTTATAATGTTCACATTTTTTTTTCTGCTAATAATAAATTATTGTTCTCCTATGACGATATTTTTGTGTTAATCGAAATGATATGATAACACGAAATTAATGATTAATATGAACTTATCATAGAGATTTCAAATTTAAAAATAATGATGTGATCAAGTTAATAAAATGTCGTAATTTTCATATAATTTAATTTTTATACGTGTTAAATCTTACATAACATTTTTTATTTTCTAGGTAAAACCAACTTTTTAAATGATATGGAAAATAATGTGATAAAGAATTTAGCGCTAATCGAAAAATCGGTAAGTTTTCTGATGAAACTCCCATAGAAATTCAGGTTTCGCAACAAGTTTTAATTGATATTAAGAGTACGCAATTCTGAGAACAAAAATAGCAATGGCCTGTGTGAATTTCTTGGTACAATTAAACAAACTTAAATCGGTGACTACTCTATCTGTTTGATGGATCGATCGGTACTCCGACGGATTTCGATCCGAACTGTTTTCCCTGCCAATACCGAAACATGCAGAACTCAAGTGAAACATTTTGACTACTGACAGAATTTTGACTACTGACGGAATTCAGTTATTAGTGATTTAACATCGAATGTCGATACACCATTATTCGATCGGAATTGTATTCTCTTCCAATACCAAAAGAATTGAGTACTGACTGAATTCAGTTATTAGTCAGTGATTTAACTTTGAATGTCGATATTATATCTGTACTAAAAATTTAGGATTGTATGGAGGAAGTTTGGCAATAACTTGATTGTTGTACAATAATGAATTGAAAATAAAAATAAAAATATTTTTTTTTTTCAATTATTCCTTTTCGTGAATAACTCATTCCTGACGTTACAAATGTCACGGTTTTTTTTGTGTATTATTGTAAGATTCACAGTCAGTCACAAGTCAGTACTGAGCTTTTCAAGTAATTAGTTAATTCCTTATAAATTTCCCTACGGTACTGAAAAATAGAATTGCTTCGAATTTGGCTCAGTAGCCAATTACGATTTTTTTAAAATCCACAAAACAGATAAAAACTCGGCACTCTCGCGTATTCAGTACTGAAAAAAGATATCGATCCAACAAAGTAAAAATTTTGAAGGTATTCATGCTACTCTTTTTCAGAATTTGCCATAATAAATATTATGGGATGACCGTTGAAAGTCTTTATCAATTTACTTAGTGGTTATGGGTTCCAATTCGACCTATTAAAAAAAAATAGATTATACTCAAAAAGGGAACAGTACTTACTTAACACATGTTTCCGGAAATCTCCATGACGGTTATAAAAACTGCTCTTGTTATAATTTTTCTGATAAGTAATTTTGGTCCGGTTATGAAACTAGTCAGACTATCCTGCAGTATCTTTGTGGTATTAGATATACTTAAAAAAATATTATATCGAAGAGTAATCCAATCGAATAAATGGTGACCCCGATATGTTCGTTTGGAGGAGAATGAAAGAGGTAAAAAAATGTGTAAATATAATATAAAAAAGATGCACATCTCTGTCAAAAAATAAAAAAAAGTTAAAAATTTAATTAAAAAAAAGAAAAAGCGGTGCGATATTACTGTGAATGGTTGCATTCACTTACATGCATTCTAATTATCTGTCATCGCGTCGCATCGCTCTACGCGAGCGCGTCGCGTCAACTATAATTCCACTTTTAGGAATTTAACAATATCTCCGTTATTTTTTTCATATTGTTGCGAAGTAGGGGTTCGCCGGGATTTCAAGTAAAACACAATTCGTTTAAAATCAAAATAAGTGATAATTTATTAATCGCACTTTAATTCTATTCGCACTGTATGGCAATACCGCCCGCTTATATATCGCTTGACTCGATCACTTTCACTTTCTACCAACACGGTCGCGTATACATGCTGGCTGTCACAGTCGACGTAATAAAAATTACTATGTCCTTCGCTGAAAGCTTCGTCTGCTTTTATACTACTTGGCTGTAGTCGAGACTGTTCTTGAATCTTCGTTCGGCGATGTATGTGGAAAGCTCCAGAGCTTTCGGTATTGATCTTCTACGTTGTTCTGGTGCGTACGAGAATATTCGATTAGAAGGGAGGTACAATCGAGTTAATCCGCCCCCTTATATACTTCAAGTAGGTTTCTGATTGGGTTACTTTGCAGCTAGGTATTCGGTTGTTGCTGTTTCCATTATGCGAAATCGATCGAGTTGCGCGGTTGCCAGGCCTGTATATAACAATATAATAATGATGTAGGGCCCTGCAATAAATAGCGAGGTGTGCTGTACTTAGCATCAATCAAGTCCCAGTGCTGCAATGGAAACCATGACAAACATGGCCCCATTACACGTAGAGATAAAGAAGAGGCTCTGCTAGAGGCCATAAGGCTACAGCAGTACACTAAATTCAATGGAGGCGACTTTGTTGGTCACCTTAAAATTCAACAGGATTTTTATCAGAAGGACTTAATCGGCTCAGTAAACGACAACATGCCAAAGGTGTATGATTGTGAGAAACCATATATGGTGGCTTTGGGAGATCGTGTATGATGGCAATTTGGTCTTCCAGATTTTAAAGAAGGTGCTACAGTGTGGTACACGGAAGGCTCTAACTGGGCGCATTTGGATCCAAATATGGAAGGCAATGAAATACAGCCACTATGTTTCAGGCTGAGGTACATGCTATAGAACTGTGCGCTATCGAATAAATCTAAAGGCACCATAGCTATCATCTTATTTGACAGTCAAGCAGTACTGCCAGCGTTGAAATCCTATTGTTTCAGCTCTAGGCTTGTGTGGAACTGTCATTCTCTTCTACAAGAAGTGACACATCATAAAAGTCTAACCGTAATATGGTTGCCAGGACATGAGGGTATTCCGGGAAACGAATCAGCTGACCAACTGGCTACGCGTGGAGCCAACTCACCAATGTTTGATCGGAAACCATTCTGTGGAGTAGGTAAAGGCGTCATTAATCTTCAGGTGGAGGATCATTGGAATTCACTATCAGAACTTGTTGTTGTTGTTGTTTGAAGCGGGGAAGATACGCGGCAAGGCAGCGCATTTTGAGCACTCAGACAATTATTGCCCATTGCACTCGAGTCCCCCAGTCTCTACCCGAACTTTTTCGTCCTCACGAATTTCAAGAGCTCAGGTAGGGAACGAGAACGGAGTTCTTCCATCCTCATAACATCGACGCCGTATACGTGCACTCTCGCAAAAGAGTAAGCTGGACACTCGGAAGGAAATGTTCCGTTGTGTCGTCGCTCTTTTCGCAAGCAGTGCACACGGGGTCGTCAATGATTCTCAATCCGACCATGTGTAGGCCACACGAGTTATGCCCTGTGAGGACACCAACCATACTTCTGCATTCTTTCCTGCTCAATTTGAGAAGAAAAGAAGCGATTCGTTTACTTGGTCCGTCAACAAGGTTTCTGGTCTGCCGCATTCCCGGAAAAAGCCGCCATCTCTCAGGACTTAGGCAGTCAAGGAAATTCCTGACTTTCTCTGTTAAGAGAGCCTCGGAATTCCTTTTCTTATAAAGGTATAACGCAAGAGTTATAATGTGATATCTCAAGACATTATTTCCTCAATTATCACCTCAAGATCATGGGCAAAGTATCACTAGATTCTGTATGACGCAGTTGCCAGATCTAGAGGAGCAGATTCTCGGTGGATTTATCTCACCTATGAGGACTTGTCGAAGATTCCTCTGACTAAAATCATCTCCTTTCTTAAGAGAATAGATATGGTCTAAGGAGTGGTTAAGGGCCAGGAACAAAAGACCACTCAGGTAGTGGTTCGAGAACCAGTAAGGCTTTGACAGGCTCAAACCAACAAATAAATAAATAAAAAATAATGCGAATTTCAAATCGAATGTTAGCAATGGTAAGTCCATAATGTTGGCTACTGGTAACTTAACAATCTGAGAGTGGATAGAGTATGTGGGCCATTGTTTTGTCTAGTAGCTCCTCGTTGTTTATACGACTTTTACTGAGTTTTCCCTTTTGTTCTTTCAATTTTTCTTTATTTTCCTTATTTTCGACCGAATAAACCGCCGGCAGTCCTGTTGAACTAAAAACTTTTAAAAACGAAAAAGACTAACTCTCGAGAGTAAAACTCTCAGCTTCTCTCACGTACATTTAACTTAACTTAACTAGTACCTATACAAAAAGAAAAAGTCCTAAACAAGAAATTAGCTACATGTTTAATTTTGGATTACAAAACGCGGAAATCAATCGATTAAAAAATACCGTGTCCCATTTATTAATAAATGTAAAATGTCAAATTATTTAAACATAATGGCGTAAATGTCAACGTTTTTCGTCTCGCATGTTTCGTATTATACCCGCGATTATTGCCTAATACACAAAATCAAAAAAAAATTATAAACTTTTGGTCAAAATTTCAATTATAAACACGATTTGAAGTTATTGTTGCCAACATTCTCAACTTGCCACTTTTTTTTCGCGTTTCGTTTTCGAGTACATAAAATTTCCGAAAATTATCTGTCTTTCGAATTCTTGAGATGTGTGAAGGGAATTGTATTCGCAAGAAAACCGACGAACAAAAAAAAAAACAACAAAACCTCTCCAATCTTTGCAATGAAATGCAATAATAAAAGATTACATAAGATTGAGAAAAGTAGGTATCCACCACTTAATGAAAGAAAAAAACCTACTTCTCTCCAACAACCTCTTTACACATGCAACATTGTTTCGTAACGGACTCGGCACTCTTATCGAGTAAGTTTTGTATCTTTTTGTCCGTTTTTTTTTTGGAATTTTCTTTTGAATTTTTTCGAATTGGGCCATTTATGTCATCAAAAATGTTAGCAACGCACCACATACCCCACATAACACTAATAAAATTTTGCTACATCTTCCGAAAAAAACCGATTAATATCCAATTATTTTGTAAATAAAAATAAAAATGGAAAATAGAAAAAAAAAAAACTGGGTAGTTGTTGTATTATTGTTTAATAATCGTCAGACGTTAAAGTGAAAATTGATTCCAACAATTGGCTATAGGGCATAAAGCAATCCGTGCACAAAGAAAGAAGTTAACACACTAAGAAAGATGACGAGAAGAAGTGCTTCGACTTTGATGGAGATGGGGTCAAGATTGGATTCTTGGGAGATTTTTCCTATACGGGCAGCATCTTTTTTTCCATTTTAATTTACTTTTAATGCTTTAATGTATCTTTAATTTGCTCAGCTGGTAGTCGAGCTCTTAGCACTTCGTCTTCAAAAAAAAAAAAATGTTTAAAAAAATGTTTTAAAAAAAAAATTGCAAAGAGCTAGAGAAGACGATTCAAAGCTTACAGTAAAAATCTTTTGTTCTGCTGAAATGGTTGAGTATTTCTTCTTTTTTTTTAATTTTATTTGAAGACTTTGACTGTTATATGCGAGCATCTTCGCCTTGTCAAGTGGATTCGTTCACTTCCGCAAACCGTATCTCAAGATTACAAGTGGTTTAAGTCTGATGTGTGCATACGAGGAGAATGAGCCCTTGTTTTTTTTTTTGACTCACTCGTTTGTACCCAAGTCGAGGGGTTCTTGTACATACTTTACACAGTTCACGCTATCTGTAATCGCCCATTTTGCCCTCGTCGCAAGACGACAATATTCTTTGTTTGGACATTGCTTTGTTGTTGTTATTTATTAATATCTTATTAATATTATTTATTGCAATGTCTATGCCCCCTTCCATCCATTTTCCACGACTTCAAGATTGTCAACTTGCCAATGTTTCACATAAAAAAAAATTAATAAGAGGAGCATTGTTTACAACGATTTGGTGGTACTTTTCCGCGTAAATAGTAACAATGTGTTGTGACACTTTATTTGCTTTGTTCACTTTCGATTATAAATTAAATGGTGGATATTTCGAAATTTTGGGTGCTGGCGCTATGTTGCGTATTTATGCTGCAATCATTTTATCGACTAGATTACGGAAAAGTTAATTTTATAAAACGTAGTTTGGTAACACAAGTGGGATTTAGAAATTTGTACGTACGTATGTGTGTAATGTTTAAAATATAACGCTGCAACCAACCATTTGGTGATTGTTCACCAAGTGAATTGATTTTTATTCACTTTGCCTTCACCAAGTGAATTGATTTTTATTCACTTTGTCTTCACCAAATTTCTCATATACCGATAGTATACGCAATTTCTTCGTCATGTGATTAAAATGTGAATGCATTCACTGGGTGATCGAAAATCAACTTAAATTCGATTCAATTCTCCCGTACGCATTATGATCTCGCGTGATGATGAAAAAGTGAAGCAGAGATGTTCACTTTGGGTTCAGTTTGTGAAACACACAAATTCACTTCAGATAATTTTCAGAAGGTGAATGAAAAAGTGATATGATATACAAGTTCACCTTACATTCACCATCAAGGACGCCCATATAGGGAGTCAAGAGGATGCCATTTTCCACTTCCACCAATCTGAATATGCTTATTATAAGCAGGATCGATTATTGATCGGTAGTAGGATCGATTTATTGTATAAATTTCACTGTATAAATTTTGCACGCTTTTTCTAGCCTCTAGAGTGGTTTGAGTCAAAAAAAACTGCCAATAGTCTAGGCGCAACTTTATTATTTTTTTGGGTAGAAGTTCGGAATGCGTTTAAAGCTGAGATGCGCTGGAGGTTACTATGCGTTTGACAACCTTAAAAATAACGTATCAAATAGCCTCTTGGTTCCTACACCTTGATTTAGTGACTGAATGTGCTTGAAGCCAATCATTGTCTGTCGTCGATAGGTGAAGGTCATTGTCGTTCAATCTGACCGTATCCGGGGAGGTGTTTTTATTTCAAGTATAATTTTTGTATGACCTGGAGTCTATTAGTTGCCGTTTTTAGGGCAAGCAGGTCAGGCTGTGTGGCTTCTTCTATTATCACGTACTGTACCTTCCTTATACCTTCTTTTTCTATTATTTTCTTCCATTATCATTTTTTTTTCTCTTTATTCTTTTGTTTTTGCTATTTTTTATGTTATTATTATTTTTTATTTTTTATGGTATTATTATTTTTATTTTTTATTTTTTCTTTATTATCTTCTTTTTGCTTAATTTTTTTCTGTTATTTTCTTTTTTATTATTTTATTTCTAATTTTTAAATTTATAATTTTTTCTTTATTATTTTCTTATTGTTTATTATTTTCTACATTATTTTCTTTTCTCGTTAATATTACTTCCTATTTTCGTTAATATTTTTCATATTTTCGTTAATATTTTTCCTATTTTCGTTAATATTTTTTCCTAGTTTCGTTAATATTTTTCCTAATTTTCTTTTTTATTTTCTTCTGTGTTTGTTTGTTATTTGTTTTTTATTGTTATTTTTTCTTTATTGTTTTTTTTTTTATTAATTTTCTTTATTGTTTTTTTTTATTATTTATTATTTATTGTTTTTTTTTATTATATTTTCCTTTTTTTTTTTATTATATTTTCCTTTTTTTTTTATTATATTTTCCTTTTTTTTTTATGATATTTTCCCTTTTTTTTATTATTATTTTTTCTTTATTGTTTTTTTTTTATTATTTTTTCTTTATTGTTTTCTTTTATTATTTTTTCTTTATTGTTTTTTTTTATTATTTTTTCTTTATTGTTTTTTTTTTATTATTTTTTCTTTATTGTTTTTTTTTTATTATTTTTTCTTTATTGTTTTTTTTTATTATTTTTTATTTATTGTTTTTTTTATTATTTTTTCTTTATTGTTTTTTTTTTATTATTTATTTATATTATTTTTCATTTTTTTTATTTTTTTTTTTTTATTATTTATTTATATTATTTTTCATTTTTTTTATTATTTATTTATATTATTTTTCATTTTTTTTATTTTTTTTTTTTTATAATTTTATTTTTTATATGTTTCGTTTTATAATTTTTTTTTTATTGTCTTATTTTTTGTTGTCGATACTATTTTCTTTATTCTTTTTATTATTGTTTTCGTCTTGTGGAATATTATATTCATCTCATGTACATACGAGTGATCTAGTCATTTACCTTCCATCGAAGATCAATCAAATGTGAACCTAATAAAAACTCATTACTTCATGGTCTAACTATTATTGGTGTTTAAAATACGGCATTGAAAATTTGTCAAAATTTTGTCGATTCTGTCAAAAATGGAGATGACATTCAATTCTTGATATTAAGGTGAAATCACGCTTCTCCAGCCGGGTTTGAAGTTCTTCTGGAAGTTTCGTACAGATACTGAACAATATAAGTATTATCACATTTGAACTAATTTTAAAAACTCAGTTCGGTTCGTGATCTTGCACATTTCCTCTATTGTGTTGCACACTTCGATACTTTGGTCTTGCACACTTCCTCTATTGTCTTCTAGGCATAAGCTACTATTGCACCGTATGCCATACTGTCAAATATTTGACTAACAAAAATTTTACGAAAAGCATTTGCCAGAGAAAATAGTCAAATATTTGACAACGTGGCATGCAGTGTAATATTAGTTCAAGTTTTGTTCAAATTTCCGTAAGACAAAGACCGAAACTGTAACTCTTTTTGCACATTGCTTCCAATTTTATTTTGCAGTCATGCCTTCGTTGAAACTTTGTTTCAATTGCTGTGTAGATGAAACATGGGACTACGACTTAAGATTTGCCTTACTGACTTAAGGTTCTCACTGGATGCAGTTCAACTATTCAGCTCGGTAAATTGTGATGTACGTAAAGATTGAAGTAATCAAATTTGTTTGAACTGTAATTTGGGATTGATTGCGCTTAAACTGGTATTTTTACGCAATCTTACGTGTCTATAAAAAGAGCAAATTACATAATCTCCAATAGAATTCAAATTTTGGACCAAAAAAAAAGCTAAGAGCATTGTGATGTTTCGGCTGATGCCTCCATGATCCACTATTTATCACTTTTCACTAAGGCCGAAAACCTGTCGTATCGAAATGGCTATAAAATGAAACCGCAAACTCTAAAGTCCACAAATAAAAGCATTAAGACTCCACTAAAACGGACTGTCCGGCCGAATCATCAATATTTTCGCCAGAGCAGGTTACCATCAGTTCATTGCGCCTGAACTAACTAAAAGCTGGTTGAATATTCTGCTGACAGCTGAAATTACCAATCAAAACTTTTTAAGCAATGGTCATACAAAAGAAATTCTTTAAGACTAAATTTTCGATTTATTGACCTCCTTAGAGGCCACAAAAGAGAAGGCTTTGCGCTTAGGTTGGTGTTTTCGTTTGTTGCCTGGTATTTCGAATGTCTAGTCGAAGGTGTTAATTACAATCGAGTTCAAATCAAAGGTGAGACACTGAGATTATCTGCAATCGGTGGTCAGGCGCAAATTTGAATTCAGTTGATGAAAGACCTACAGGTCCCAAATCGTCCCCAGTGGTACACTTCACAACATTGTAATCTAGGTACCTACTTAAAAAAAATCCATGAAATTCTTCAACATTTCCAGGAAGAATCTCGTGAAGTGTGTATTTATCCGAAACTGCCCTTGACCATCTTCCTTTGCAGTCCTTATAAATCCTTAGCCGTGTGTACACAATGGCCAGGGTTCTTTTTTCTTTGTCCAGTCCCTTTAGGGGATAGTTTTCTGTATGGTTGATTTGATTCTTTTCTCCGATGCTCTAAAGAGGGTTGCATGACTACATTTAATTTTCTTTCAACAGAAGAAGCAAAAAAACGAATCTCGACCTCACCGTCGAACCGGCCGACCATTTACCAGATAATGCGTGAAGGAATTCTGTGTTTTTTTTTCTAGGGCCAAACGCTTCGACCCAAAGTCGATAAGTTCCCATGCTGAGATTCAAGCCGACTTTAACTAAATTTTTTGTTCCTGTTACCATTGCGTTCAGTTCTTTATTTTTGGAAATTTAATATGTCAAGAAAATATTTTCGTTGATTTTCTTAAAGGCCATCATCCTACAGACACAACACAATCAAAGTGTTGAAGAAGAGTCAAATTTCGGAACAGACGAAATCTTTCTCCCATACGTAAGACATCTGTCCGATTCCAAAAAAAATTTAGAAAATTTAGAAAGATGGAGGTCTTATGATATCGGCTCCTTAACCCCGAACAATGTGCTGGAGAAAACTAATCCAAGCCGTGCAGCCATACAAAAAACTTATAACTAAAATTATGAAAAGATTTTTATCTTCGATTCGTGGTAGGTAATACCCGAAAAGTGTCATAGCTATCCTGTATCCTTTTTCGGCGCGGATAAAACTAATTGCTCTTTGGAAAGAAATCCGAACGATAATCAAAACGGGAAGATTTATAAGGTACAGGTATAAAAGGCTCAATATGTTTTTCAGTTAAAAGTGGAGTGGACACTTTTTGCTCTCCTTATCAAGATTTATCCAAAAAAAATCCAGGACTAAACACCTACAGGAAATGAGCGTGTCGATTATCTTGATTTTAAGGAGAAGAAAGATTTAATTTTGTGCGTTGTCACTTGAAGTCTTATACGAAAAGGTTGTAAATGAAATTAAATGGTTCAGATTTTGGACTGATGTGGAGCGGTAAATCTTAAGGGAAGGAACTAAAAGAGATAAGGAAAAGGACTATGACCATAGGTTTTTAAAAAAAAAAATTATTCTACAAAACAACGATTTGGACAATAAATATCCCCGATTTTTTGGTCTTAGTCTTGATACTGCAAGAGCCTTGGTATCGGTATTGCACAGTCGAGTTCTTGATCAACTTGTATTCCTACACTTTATGTATATTTTTAAACCGTATTTAAAAATTCGATCCGCTTGTACTTGGATTGGCACACTGTACTCTTTGCTATTGCAGACTGGAGTCTTTGGTATTGCACACTGAAGGCTTGATATTGCTCACTGAAGTCTTGGTTTTGCACACATAGAATCTTCGAGTCTTGGTTTGTCTAACGTTGGAGTGCAGTTGGATACAATTTCTGCTCATTATGGTCTAAACTTTCCGACGTTCATTCCGATCCGTTTCCAAAACTGGGAAGAAACCGTGTTGTACGTACTCTTCCACTCCCAAAATTATGCTCTCATAACTTTCTTCCGACTAAAACTGCACCCAATAAGATCGGAGATTCACTCCTACTAGGAAGTGTGAAATAACCGATTCATTTTACGTGATAATCCACTCTGGCTTTCTTGAGAAAATGAAATACATAGAGTGAAACTTCTTTAACTCGAACTTCTATATGTCGAAATTTTTCTATAACTCCAATTTTGCAATTGAATTTTAAAAAAACAAAAACTGAAAAACTCCAATTTTACTTTTAATTTAACTCAATTTTTTTTAGGTAGTTAGGTGGTTTGATTTTTAAAGTTCTACCACCATGATTCAAGATGTTCTTCTGCAGCCATTTAAAGCTGCCGATTATTAGACATTATTATTATTTATTTGATTTAAGCCTGACTTCTTGTGTCTTTTGATCATTCCGTAAAACATATCTTCCTTCCTGAGATCTAGAAACCCAAATTTTTCGTCACATTCCTAGCTTGAACACCTCTGTCTGACAAATATTATAAGGGCATTTGTATGGTAGCGTCCTAGTGTAAGTAATGTCAATTTTTATATATAGAGAGTTAACCTAAAAAAAAGGAGAAGAAGTTCTGTGTCGTTTGTGGAGATTGTCTTTTTTTTTTTTAAAAAAATATAGAACATTGTCAAAAAGCCGAAAAATAGTTCTTTATTAATTTTTCGAATAAACGAGACTACACTAGCTTAGCTATTAGCAAATTTTGTTGAAAGCACATTAGCTGTGTTTTATTACTCCCAAGTTGTTGAATCCTATGTTGGATTCTAACTAACCTTTTTAGTTCCCGGTGGCTTCAGTGTATGAATAGTGAATGTATAATGAATAGTATGAATAGTATAGTGAATATTGCGAAATGTGAGTTTTACATTTCTGTCACTGAACACTAAGGCTAGGAAAGACTAACTCCGACTGAAGCAAGATGTTACTCAACTAACATCAAAGTGATCTTAAGCAATTGAGTATGACAACGGTGAAAACTTTCACTAGAATGAACACTTCAAATTTTTATCCTATTGCTAAGAGTTTTCTTTTTATGTATTTCGGTTTCAGCGCAGCTTATGAAGACAATTCTACGTATGTTTCGCCTGGAGAAGATGCTATTCGGCTAGTGCAGAAGCGAAAGTAGAACAGATTTCAATGTGAGCACTGCCTTCAAAAATATGAACAGGTTTACTTTTTCGTAAATAACCTGGAATAAAAAAAATTGTTTTGAGCTAGATTTTGGCTACGGATAGAATAATTCCTACACTAGACTAAGACTAGGTGAGATGTGAACCCACGACCTCAGTGTTTGTAGACTAATGCGCTTAGCCACTGCACCACGCGGTCCCTAATAGAATTTAGTTTAGAGTATTTCAGTTCTACACAATCACAAATTTTCTCATGAAAGTGCATGTAATTATATGTATATATAGTAAAAAATCGTAAAAAGCGCAAGAATCAACATTCTCCCGTTGATGAAACAGCTACTGGTTCTTAACTCGGAAAGCTGTTCACCTTGTTATACGCAAGGGCTTACGTTTGTTTTGACATTGACCGAGTAGCGTCTTCTCTTGTCGTGTATTTTGTAAAGTGACAGCTCTGACACCGAATAATACAAAAACACCATTTTTCGACCTGGTCTCTATTCTTTGAACTACGTTTTGGGCTTAGATAAATTCATGATAGCAGAAGAACGTTATACCCTAGGCAGACGACGCATTCGAATGATCATTCCTAGTCGGTCACTCATTCCATCAAGAATCGCCAAAAATGACGAAATTTGTGACCTTACCATCGCCGATTCTTTCGAAAATTTATGTACTCGAAGAGTTAGTGAAAAAAGAAAAATGTAATTTCTTATTTTCAATTATGATCTCTTTTAGGACATGGGGTGCAACAATTCATGCACCGGAAGTACTTCTATTAATACGAGTGTCAGATTCAAGCTTTCGACTAAGGTTGCCAGATTGGGCTATTTACCGCGATTTGGGCTATATTCAATTCGCGGGTACAAATTTCAAAAAGCTACTTGTATAGCTTTTTGGGCTATTCGGCCAACGCAAATTGTGTAAGTTTGCTAGTTTACAACAGAGCCGATTTACGAGAAAAAATAGAAATATAAAAATTAAAAAACTGATGTTTAGTCGTCTCTTGGGTTAAATCTGCTAGTGTTACCGGCTCAAATACAACAAACTACGTCATATCACAAATCCTGTTGCCACTAAATGTTCGGTTCTCTTCAATGAAAAATAATATCATATTATACTTCATACGATATCAATCTGGTCTTTGCAAACTAAAATTCATTTAGAATCAGTTCATTATTTGTTGACTTTCTACAAATGAACCACTTTCTTTTAAGTTCAGGACACCCATCGAAATATAACATACAAGAGATAATAGATTTCCCAATATTGATGACTGTCGTAGAGTTCCATTTTTTCATAATTAATTAAACATTATTTTTGCTAGATTGGTGGGTTACAGACATGTTTTGCAAAAATTAAAGTTATTGTTACAAAGTTATAGTTACATGTGTACTCTGGCGAACAACCCACTTATTACTGGTATTAAACTTTCCAGTGAAAATCAACAACCTTGCAATATCGTAGATAGGTCCATGTACTTCTAGACATTTCTCGCATGTAATAGTTACTTCTTGCGCATTCCACACAAACAACCGAATATGCTGGAAATCTCTCGACTCATCACATGCAGTATATAAGCGCTGCAGAGCCCGGGGATATGTTTTTCTGCTGCGAGAATGAAATGACGATCAGTTCTACGCGAAAGTGTATTTTTAAAGTGATTTTCATCAATAACATCAATCAAGTAGTAAATGAAATCGAACTGTGTTTTACTTGAAATCCCGACGAACATGAAGCTCGCAACATTAAGTTAAACCGCTTGTATGCAACAATGTATGACGCTAATCTGGAGGCGGCTTGATCTTCTTTAGACTTGGGATCTGATCGCTTAAGCAAAGGTGATTATGAGATGCTTACATTATTAAATATTGATGTGCATCTTGTAACATAAACTAATACTCGTATAGGTTATTATTCATAAAAGCAAAAGGCCATATTTTATTTTTGCCTGATAACTTACATGTAGGATAATTCACTAAAGATTTTGATCCCATTGAATTATGAAAATTACAAATTATTTTTCATGAATAATTTGATTATTGCAGCTAATATTTTCAGAGAAGACTTTTAAAATTGTGATAAATGCGAATTTATATATTTACACACATATTTACATTACAGTGTTTCTTAAGAATTCTGGAGCACAGTTTGTCGTCGAAATCGCAATTATGTTCAACACATTTAAGTAGGTCTGATAGATTTCAAAGTTGAGCGCGGTATTTGGGCTACAAGTCTGCGGGTTTTGGGCTATTTCATAAGTTCAATCGGCGGGTTCTGCAGCCAACTATCTGGCAACCCTGCTCTCGACCTATGGATTGGGACGACTCGTGTGACTAGGATCGGTCTGATCAAATTATCATTTTTTTACACAATTGTAACCAATTTTGTTTTTAATGTTCATATAAAATTTCACTAACTAGATGTCAGAATCGAGCGCCTGGGCGCTCCCTACGAAAAATCTACTTAATGTTATTTTAACAAATAGCCCTAAATGACTTACATGTGTTAAGTTACAAGTTGAAAATGTTCACCTAACGTCCTTAACATTGTACCCAATTGGGCCCAATAAATTTTCTTTATTCTCAATTGATGTTGACAACAGGTTTTTATATCTTTCTTATTTTTTCCTTTATAGTTTTTATATGGTCTTGTGTGTGTCTTTTTTTTATATTCATCGCTTCCTTTCAAATAGGTTAAAATTTCTTTTTTCATAGTCAATAAGCTAAAGATACAAACCCCATGAAAATTCGTTTTCTTTATCTAAAGAGGAAACCTTTCTCTCGGCAAGACACACGTACAATTTGCTGTCCCTTTAGAAAAGAAAAAAACATTTTTTTTTACGATCGTTTAATGTCCTTCCGCGGTAGCTTCATAAATCTTAAAGTTAGCCACGAATCTTTATTTATACGAAAAACATACAGTGCATAGAGTATCCATCTTATCGTCTCGTGACTTTTTCGGGTTTAGGAAGTGGGATATTTTGGGGCAACGAAAAAAAAAAGAAAGCCTCTAAAAATCCATAAAAATAAGAATAACGATGATAATAAAAAGTCGAAACAAGATGCGGATTGAAATAAAGAAATCTATTCATTTGGAATTCCAAGGAAATGTTCTAAAAGGAATAGAGCACATCGCCTAGAAGAGCATCTTGAGATTCGAAAAGATATGGCTGCGCCACCTAGTAGTAGGTAAGGTAATGGGTAAGATACCTAGGTAGGTACCTGGGTAGACAAGTGTCTACCTTTTATTATTGTTGGTTTTTTTTTCTACCGCAAACGAGTTAAGTTGGCTGCATTACACAGTCGAGAAGAGGTACTCTCGGTGCTAAGATAGCGACAGTTTATCTATTTAGAGTGAATACTCATAATGTTAGATACACAATAATGTAGAAGTTAAAGCTCAAGAGGATAACAACTTGGAGGTGTGTGGTTTTTTCATCTTTTTTTTTTTGTAGTGACACTCGACGTATGAAACGTGATAATGATGATATGTCCGTGTCAATTGTTTGCTTTCGTGCCTTCTTAGTTTTCCTATGATTTCATTTCTGGTCTAGTATCATCACAATTATTATTATACAACAGAAATATGAAGAAAAAAATATGATGAAATGATGCAGTTTTTTTCTTCATCAGGTACATCTAATGAGAGCGAAAAAACACTCAAGAAACAATTGGACAAGTGTAAGAGACGTTATGTTATTATTATTAGTATTGTTGTTATTATAGTGGAATTGCGCAGCATTGTTTCCTTTTGATAACAATAATGAGGATGATGCAGATTCTCAGCAATCTCGACAATCTCATTAGGTATAAGATTTAATTATTGTTGAAATATGTAGTGCAGGACTACTGCAACCAACCTGTGATTTCTTCCTTTATTCTAATTGCAAAAATAAAAGCAATTTTGTGTAGAAGCCCATCTAACTTTTCTTTTCTTCTCTCTAAATTGGGCAGGTTGGTTGACTGTTTTAATCACGTTCTGTAACCGAGCTTCCGGGTAAATATACAAATGTCTTAATTTCATTGATGCACAATTCTTTCACTGCATGTTTGGAGCTTGTATTTTTTTAATGTTATTTTCGTAGCGAAAAGTATTCACCGAATCGCACTGCAATGCCAGTTCAAAAAAGTACGCAGCACCACAATAACTGAGCCGTTTTAAAAAAGCCATGTCATCACCTTAGTGTTAAGTCCAAAATTATTCAAAAATATTTTATGTCCACATAACAAATTGTAGCAGAACAGTTTTATGTCCTTAGTTATTCCGTTTCGCTGATATATGGCGTTATGGTATGGTATGTGGGGTGGTGATGTCATCATAGTTAGAGGTGCAAAGCATTAAGTCTAGTAAGCGAATCGAACCAAAAATGTCAAGCACACTGAATATTGTGTTGAAATTTTCTGGACGAACTGTGCGAAACTGGGTTCTTCACGAATTCTTAATCTAATTTGTCTTACAAGTATGAGCGGGTACAGGAAGCTTGAAATTACCGTGATTTCCCTCCCAGCAGAGTCGATAAAGGGGTTTTTTTTCGAAAAATCTTCTTGTCCGACTTTTCTAAACTCGCAGCAATAGAACTTATTCCAGAGCTGTAAAGTTAGGAAGCAAAAATGGATGTGCTTCAAATATAAAGCGAACTGCTTGTAATTCTACCCGCTAACCTCCTATCCTGATGACTGGTATGCTGTAAATTTTTCTTAAAATTTGTATTACTCCGTGCTGCTATTCCGTGTCAGAACTGGTTCACTCTACTGCTGCTAATCTAGGCAGGATGAAGTTTCACAATGAGAAAAAATTAGTCAAAATAGTTACCTTGGGGTTTGAACGTTAACATTTTTTTTCTTTTCTGCTCCGACGATCTACTATCATCGTTTTCAGGATTTGTTCGTTAGATTTGAATCTTCATTCGACCGGTAGGAAAGAACATGGATGGGATTTTCAGCTCTTAGCAAATCGCCTGAACCGTAGTGCAAGGATAAGTTCGGTAGTTCGGAATGTCGAAATGAATGGATGAATGAAAATGAAAATTTTTGGCCATATTGTTATCTGGGGAAAGTTACACCGAGGCCATACACAGTTTCTCATTAAATGGCAAAAAAAACTGTCTGTTGCAATCAATAATCATGAATAAAATGCATTTCGCTGTTTGTCAACTTGAGAAAATGTTTATTAATCTTGCGTTTTATAGTACTCATGTTGGACTACCTCTTATTTCAATTTTATTCGAACTTGATTGCTTTAAAGTTGAACGTCTCCTAAGAGTTAAGTTGTTTTTAGTGTAAAAAATTTGACATTGAATCTTAAAATGATCTGATTAGGAGTTGGAGATTCCGTAGGAATTTGAGGCTTTGCTTGCATTCTTCTCTAGTATCAGTATTTAACCCTGTTTTAGCTTGAAATTTTGAGTAAAAAGAGTTTTGATCGAGCGGCTCTGTTTTCACTGTGAAGATTCAGAGGATATGCACTGGACTTTGCTTCATATCACTCTTACCTTTATTACTACCATGCTCAAATTGGGTTTGCGTCTTAGATAAATGATTGATTATGTTTCATCTAGTTTGATCTTCAGATTGCAATTGGGTGAACAAAGTTCCATTCAGTTTTTCCGCGATTAGAGTACAAGGGCAAACGTCCAAAAACACTGTCCTGTTTCAAGTTTTATTTGTCGTTTGGACTTTTTGACGTCTTCTTCTAATTAACGAGACTATATTCTTGTCAAGTTTATCAAAGTTTTACAGTACAAACTAAATTTAAATCTTCAAAAATTTAATCAATTGTTTTGTAATGCGTGTCATACCTGCTATTCAAATAATTTTAAAAAAAATTATCTTTGGTTCATTTGTTACCCAAGATTAAAAATATTTCTGGAAGCCCAATCTCAAACACAAATAAGATCCAATTATTTGATTAACAACAACGAAATTTGCTTTATTTCTCAATTCGTATATTCTTTAAAATTCAAATATTATCTTCCTGCAAGATTTTTTTTTTGCTTTAATTTAAAGAAAAGAAGTAATTCTCTATGCTACCAGGTGATTGTTTTATAGAGATAAAGCACAAAAAAAAATAATAATAAAGACCTGGTCTTAGTTATCAACTAAAAAAAAAATTATTTTCAGTATTGTTTGCCAAAATATCTACAACTCATTTCCCATTTTGGATATTGCTTTGCGTCATTACTTTGTGTATAATAATTCAATGTCAAAGAGTTTAAAGTATTTTTTTCGTCTAATTTTTTTTTATTTTTGACAAAATATTGGGTTAAACCCAGACGGTATTATTTGACATAACGTGTATAATATCAGTAAGCTTTAAAAAAGAAAGAATTTATAATGAAATTTACAGGCCCACTTAATGTTATTGCAGTGGTGATAAAAATAATTTTAAGTCCAATCGGATATTTGTTTATTTTTAGAGTTTATACGCGGCGGCTCGTTATGCAGGAGCTGTAATTTAATAAGATTTTTTTATGTATCTACGTGCAGTAGAAGTTTATTTGTATTGCCGATAAAGAGTTAAGACCCATCTTAACTAGCTTTAAATTATCTTTCTTTTCTGCTATGATTAATGTTATTCTATCTTGAAGCAAAATGACGCACAAAACTTGAATTTTTTCATTCAAAATTTTAATTTTCTGTAGATGGAGTAGGAAACTGTTCTGTCTTTTCATACCTTCTTCCATCCGATATGACGCTTCTTTGAAATAGCTTTGGATTAAGAGAAAATTATTTTGTCCAATAATTACAATTGGTGATCAGGAAGCATATGTTACTCCTTTCCGTGCTGCTATTCCGCCCTGCCCTTTTATCTTCTAAATACTAATTTTTAGAATTCGAGGGAGAAAATTAATACGACAGAATCGTTTTGTGTGTTGTGTTGTTGAATATGATCACATTCGGATCGTCGAGACCGAAACGTCACACAAAATAAAATAAACAGTGTTTTATCTAGGAAACTAATATTTTCAGTTTAAAAATGTACTGTGAAAACATTCAACAAAACATTAGAATCATTAAATGACCCTTTGTCAAATATTTGATCATTTTGTTTGGCAAATGCACTCAATTAGTGTAATTGTCAAATTTGTATTTGCCAAATTATGTTCTTTGTCCGTTTAAACCAAAATTTTACAATTTACTTGAAAATTTTGACTGAAAATGTTGTCAAACTTTTGGCAGAGTGGCATACCATCTAAATTTTTTATATTGACTTAAATATTTTTCAATGCAGCATGCAGGCTAATAAAAGCTTTACGCAAGTCTAGTGATGCCTCAGATTTTCATTTAACGGATTTGCCTTAATCAAATTTACAGCTCATTATGTTTCTTATCATTAATGTGAATAATTTCCGAGCAATGTGTACGAAAATATTTAGATAAATTTAACAAAAAAACTGGCGCCTATGACTTCCTTTTAAAGTTCATAGTATGTTCGGTATTCATGCTTTTAGTAATCTTAATCTTAAAAGGTTTATCTGAACACTCAGCGATTCACCTAATATTAGTGAATTGGCTTGTGAACATATACCATATATCACGTAAATGAATCGTTAGTGATTCACTTGCAAAGTTTTGTATTAGCTGTAAGGTACCAAACAGGGTAGAAAATAGACTGTTTCAGGGGGTTAGTCCCTTTCAGAAGCTGGATTAGCTCGGAAGTTGTAACAAACTCTCATTCAAGTCTCGGTAGATACACAGGTGATGCAGGTACTTAAAATTATG
This sequence comes from Beris morrisii, assembly GCA_951812415.1. Classification (NCBI taxonomy): domain Eukaryota; kingdom Metazoa; phylum Arthropoda; class Insecta; order Diptera; family Stratiomyidae; genus Beris; species Beris morrisii. The sequence goes on from OX638311.1 coordinate 28,772,617, forward strand.
ATCTATAAAATAAATGTTTTCATATAGTATATGGCTCACCAAAATGATATAAAAATTATCTTGCGCGATTATTTCAATAATTCGCGATTAAATAAATTTTATTTTAGTCAATTTCCCAATAAATTATTTTTTTATTATACGTACTATTTGCACTTGTTCGTCAATTCCTAGTACAATCGTCAGCGGAAGCTTATCGAGTGCTGATTTCTTCATGGCCGATTATTTCTTTGTTCGAATAAAAAATTTAAAAAAAAAATAAGATTTGTAGAGGATTATGGGATATAGATTTTTTTTTTCTGAATATTACTAATATCGGTCGCAATCTAATTAAAAACATTTACCCATATATCTTTTCTTATTAAAACTTTTTTTTATTTGATATGATGTTTTCAAGTAGTGTTTGTTTTTATTGGGACTAATATTTTTAATTCGACGAACAAAGCATAACTGGAAAACCCAGAAATTTGATTAGGCACTATAAATGATATTCTCTTAATCAGACATTATTTTGGCTCGATCAATTTCTCTGAATTTATTGTTGTTGTTTGAAATCTTCACTTCGAGGGAGTTCAGAAATATCTTCAATCGTGAAATTCTCGGATCAAATTGAGCGTATGATTTTTGATAAGAAATTGTGTTTTAGAAACTAATCGGGTATTTTAGTTCCACACCTTTGTTTCGTGTCCAAATCGCATCTGATTTATTGCTCAGTTTCATCATTAAATATAATATAGTTTTTTTTTGTCAGTGCTAAAATTTATCTATACAAAAGAAAATGATTAATATTGTCTCAAGATAAAAAATTCGATACCTGGCTTAAAAGGTGTGTTCTCGTTAGTCGTTACGAACATAACGTAAGTCTGCGATGTAACAAACAATCGTGCTATCAGTTGGTTCCATCATAAAAGATCGTGAGGTTAAAGCCAGCGCGATCCTGACATTTTTTGAAGTTGTTTATTTAAACGGTTGACTATATTTCACCAAATATCTTTTCTTGACAGTAACCATATTGTTGCCGCACAGGGTCTTCTAAAGAAGTGATAAATTACCATCGAATCAAAATTACGTAGAATATTCGGTAACCATTTCCGTGCAAGATGACAAGACAACATCGTTAAATAACTTTTAAGTATCTGCACAAAAATACTAAATCTATTTTAAGTGCCATCATTTTTTACTAACCCATCTTATTGGGCAGCTCTAATTGGTACTACCTGTTTCAATTTGTGTCCGTTTCATTCCTCCAAAATAATTTTTCTCTAAAGACAATACTCTGTCCGAATTTTAGTCAAACAGGTCAATGACAACACACATACCGCACGGAATTAAAAATTTCCCATTAAAAATATTAACACATTTCAGTGCCAACGAAAATTTTGACCTCTTTAGATAGCATTGTCAAAATTTTTGGCAAAAAGTTTAGCAATCAAACAATCAAAGTGTTAAAAGAAAATTACGGGGGATTATCAGAAATTGTTAGGGACTCTGGAAGAAATAAGTTTTTACTCTGTACTTTTGGATACGTTTCTTTTTCACCCGATTTTAATACGATAAAGTTTGCTGCATCTCTCTCAAAATCTCTGTCTCTTTTCTGTATAGTTTCTTCTCTCTTTTTCCCGCTCTCGCTAATCTCTATCTCGTTCTGGTTCACTCACTCTCTTTCTCTCACTCTCTCTCTCTTTCTCTCACTCTCTCTCTTTCTCTCACACTCTCTCTTTCTCTCGCTATCTCTCTCTCTTTCTCTCGCTATCTCTCTCTCCTTCTCTTTCTCTCTGTCCTTCTCTTTCTCTCGCTCCTTCTCTTTCTCTCTTTGTAGCTTAGTTTTTTCGCAATGAATTTTCAACAGATTTTTTCAGTTATAGTTTTTTACTTCACCTTACTTTTAACAGCATAGTTTTGCTTAAACATTAGACATCTAGCGTCATATCCAGACAGGATTTACGTACTACTCTGACACCGAAAAACAACCTTGTAGTTAAACCCCAGCAAATAATTTGGTAAATATTCACCACATGTTATTCTATCTGAGTTTTGTCCGAAGAAGTCGGTAAAAACTATCTCATATTTACATCTCATCAAAAAACAACTTGGTGAAGAAAAATTCAGTTTTAGATGATTCACTTACGAGCCACCAACATGATTCACTTAAGACTCACCTACATAATTCACTTACGAGTAATAAAAAAGATTGCGCTATGATTCACAAGTAATCAATCATAAATAAATTCTCCTTTGATTTTTTTGGAATTTAGGTCAGTAGGAGCTCTCTTGTTGTGACAATCTAAGGACCTGTCCCGCGTATCCGTATACTAGCGGGGCTGCTCCAAATGTCAACTAGCAACTTCTGCGGAAAGGCTATATCTATAAGTTGGATACGGTAAAACAAATTTTTTGTGTTTTTCTGCCACATACCCTAGTGGGTCCAAACAGGAACTGAATATTACGCAATAAAAATAATCAAAACTTTTCTGAAACTCATTTGGTTAAAAAAAAACAGAAATCTATAAGATAAGGAAAAATTATCAAAAATTTTTCTAATTTTTATTTTCACTGATTTCGTTTGGTCTGACTTGCGGTTCTGCGGTCAAACTAATGAGGGCATCTATTTGTTGGTTGTCAAAATCAAATCCATAATTTCCAGCCGGTCTAATATGGATCACTCTGATATTGCGATGGCATCGAAAAACTTAGATACCAGCTACTTCTCGACTATAGCAATGATATCTTATCGCCTTAAGATCTTTTCCGTGTATATGGAGCCTTACGTAGTTAATCGTTACTGTTCTACTTGTTTTTGTTTCGATTTTATCGGAAGAAGATAACGTTCCGTTGTTGACTAACATGTGATAGATACGATTTCCAAAAAATGAAGAAAAAGTCAAAAATGTACTCTCTGATCGGCCCCTATATAGTCTAGTGCTAGTTTATCTTCCGTTTTCACATGAAAAAAGTACAAGGTAGATTACCGTCATCGACACGATTTTAGCTTGTTCACCTGCCTGCCATTTGGTTGCAAGCAATTGTGTTTTTGGCGATTAGCGGACACCGAATTTGATATTTTCCATTCGGTGCGTTTGAGCGGTTCTTAGGATACTTAATTCCTTTTAATGCGTTTGATATTGGATTGATTCGATAGAATGATGGAATAGATTTGATTTTGGGATTTATGACAAAAGTTTTAAGCGATTAACATACCTGGGAAATAGTATCTATAATTGATTGCTTTTGTTAATTGGAATTGGTATTTTTTTTAGTGATTTAACTGATTGTCCCGATCAAATTGCGCAAGTTTCGAGTTGATATCATACAGAATATGCTCGAAGTACGTGTGACTTGTTCGACGTTCAAATCTGTTAAAGGTTGGTCTCTTATTCATATACTGTCTCAATAATAATAAATATTCGATTGTCCGTTCCGAGTTGATATCATAACAAAATAATCTCGAAGTACGTGTGACTTGTTCGGTGTTCAAATCTTTGAAAGGTCGGTTTTTTATTCATAGAATATGCTCGAAGTACGTGTGACTTGTTCCACGTCCCAATCTTTGAAAGCTTTATTACTAATAAATTAATAATTAATTTTTTTCCTTCTTTTCAGGTATATATCTATCTAATTGGCACTTAGAAAAAAAGAAAGATCTAAGGTAACGTACTAATTAAAAAAAATTAAAATCATAGCTGTAAAATTATGCAGTTAACAGCAATTCAAATTCACGACTACTTCAATTACCGGAAGAAAATTACATGACAAATGTTAAATTTCACTATCACGCTAATGAATCGACTTATAACCCCTCTTCAACTTGTTTCACTTATTATTTAAATTAAAATAGAAAATACGATTTATTTCTCGATTTACACAAATAATTACCCTTTAATTATCGAAATTAAAGCTGGAAATTGAAAACAATGGAACATTCTGGACAAGTTGAAAATAATAAACCAGATGTTCGTACTTTATCTCTGCATTTTAATCTTTATTAAAAATATGAGTACTTTCATTCTATCATTTAATAAGGTGAAAATTCGTTCGTATGGCTTAGATATTTAATGGGCGATATTTAAATTAAATCAACGCCATTAGTTCATAAATATTAAAAAAAAATCGATTAGTGTTTTATTGAATAAAATCGGAGTGTTGATCAAATTTTTACGATACTCGATTCAATAAAGCCATTGATTATGAGAAGCTTAAACAAGGGTCGGGTGTCGACCCAAACTCATCTTCCTTTGTATATAAATAAATGATATTTTAGAGCTCAAGCTATAGGAAGCTAGCTTTAAGGGTACGCGCGGACTAAAGACTTTTCAGTGGGGCAATTTTATAGTTCGATCGAGTTGCCCGACTAAACTATTTAGTCGGCGTCCGTAAGCACACCATTCAAACTAGTTACAGCCATTTGAAGCAGTCAGACTGTGTTGTCTGCCGACTAAATGATCAGAGAAGACTTATTGGACTATAGTACTATTGAAAAAACAGACCTACACCAACTAGAAAGAATCCTGAGAAAAATAAAGTTAGACGAGAATCTCTAAGTTGAAAGTTGGGTCCACTGACCGCGGTACTTTGAGGAATCTCTCCGCCTCCTATGAAATCTATCTATCTACATGTTCATCAGATATTGGTATCAATATGTCACTAAAAAAATCATAAAGCTCGTACAACACACAGATTTTTTACTGAAACTATCTACGGTGTAATCTACATCATACTACCGGTGTCACCGATTTTTAAGTTGCTCTTGCCTCGTGCGACCTGTGCATTGAGAGTAGTTGGCCAACTATTTAATCAAAAGCAATCGTCGCGCACTTTGACTATTTGGTCGGCCCGATTTCTGCGGGTAATCAAAGCGTTTTAGTATCTTTCTTTCGTTCTTTCTGCATTGCAGAAAACTTCGAAATTTATGCACATTATCATTTTCCGAACAAGTCTTCTTATCTGTTTATATAGCACATCTTGGCATCAAGTCAAAAACTATGAAATCCGCGACATTGCAATGCTAACAATTTTTTTTTTATAATATGCAATAAAGTAATGTTTGGCGATTTTCAAAAGTGTTCACACTTCTTATCATTCTTGTAGTCATAATTTCATCTCATTCCAAAACCTTTCCTTTTTGGACAAAATTATAATGTGACCTTGTCCGTGTTAAATAAAACACGAAGAGTAACGAACTCTAAAGAGATATCGCATTTTTAATGAAATCGGTATGATAAAAACATAAAACCCAGATAAATTATCTGCTTCTCTATAAAAATTTCAGACATGTTATTGTGGCGCTTTGTATTTATTTCTTTTTATTTTATAAAAAGTATGAAAAGAAAAATGTTGGTTTTTAGAAAAATACTGTTTTAGTTATTAGTTTATGAATGAAGTTTTTATTTATAAGAAATGAGCAATGTATTATACTATTAAAAGATTTGGTAGCTCTTTTCTTTCAACCCGATTTACGGATATATGAATGAATATATTTTACTTGCAAATTGCAATCAGTTCAAGAAACAGTAACAATGCTCTTGGCGGGATACTCCTTCTATTCCCAATACCCTGGATTGATAAAGTATCGCACATGCTACTAAAGCTTTTATTACACTGTATGTCATGTCAAATATTTGACTATTCTAGCTGGCAAATGCAGTCAGATAGTGTAATCGTCAAATTTTTGTTTGCTCTATTTTGACAGAAAAAATTTGACTGAATTTTTGTCAAATTTTTTAAGTCAAATATTCGACAGCATGACATACAGTGTAATATATTCGCTTGAGACTAGTAAAACTGTGAAAACTAACGTATACTATTGATTTTGAGCGTATAATGCCTCCCGATCAGTAGGAATATTATTGTACGAAACAGCCCACTTTTAGATCAAGTCAAACTTAGAGAATTGTCCTCTTCACTGAATTTCTTCAGAAGTGCTAATAAGCCAAATGATGGAAATAACGTGCTGTAATCTGAATAAGATTGCGTGAAAAATTACACAAAACCCTTCAAATTTCCAACTGTTCAAAAAGCGCAAAAGGTTTTACTATCCAAGAGAAATCGTTATTTTGTCGGTAATTCAATTTTGAGGGTTCCATTTAAAAAAATTCGATCTAAATTTCGTAAAAAATTATTTCCCGAAAACAAATCATCTAAATTTGGTACAATATATGTCACATAAATTATCTGACTAGTTGAATTTGCTGCAGTCTTTAACAGCTCATCAAATGTTTGATTACTTTACGGTCGACGTGATTAAAAATGTCTCTTTACCAGATCATATAAAACTGAAAAACAACAAGCGCCAAGAAGTTCATATCGCCATAATAGTACATAAAATACTACAAGAATGACACTAAATAAACGCCTGATAAAAGCAGGACAGGAACTAACTTAAGACGCGTCTTATCGTCGTGATGCGGAGACGTGTATAAATATTTGTTGACACCATAGAACAACCGCAGAGTACAGTACACAGAACAACTGATAGAGCTCTTCAGACGTATCATCGTTTCTTAGCTCTCCTATAACAATAATAATAATAATAAAAAAAATAAACAGAAATTAAATTAATTTAATAAATTGCAGAGGGCATAGTCATAATGCCGCAGCTCGTAATGTTCCTGCTTTTGTTTACTCCTTAGTTTTGATTACGTGCTGCTAACTCCCTACTGCGCTTGGATGTCAACGTTGATAAGAAGCACAGCTTAACAACTAAATTAGCACGTTCCCCTTGACTGTAGATCGGAGAGTAAAGTATGACATCAATTTTAAAACCATTTCCTATTCTGATAAGGGGTACTTGGGATGAAATTATATACGGAAAATGTTGGGTTTCAATGCACTTTGTAGTGACTTTTCAATTTATAAGCTAAAATCTCTCAGTGCATTTCATTCGGACTATGGATAAAAAAATTGTTTCTAGAACAATTGTGACAATAAACAATCACAACACTTGAAATATTTAGTTTTTATCTTGACAATCCTTTCTCAACTATTCTACTACTTTGTTGATGTGCGGCACTACGCCGGTATTTGAGTCAAGTACCCTTTATTCAGGTCTCCATATAGATTTTATACAACTCCTATCTTTTATTGTTTATTAAATATCGAAATATAGTGGAAGCAAATATGTAGGAATGTTTCCAGGTTGTCTGATATAAAGTGAAGTTCGTTCCGATGTGTTGTAAGGAAAGAGTATTCTTTTGAAAAGGTCATGTGAGTTTGTGATGTAGAAAATCAAATATGTTTGGTTTTCAAGTCCGCGTAAATGAAACTGAATAAGGTCTGTGATACTATACTTCATCGTTTCCAATGCTACAGACTAGATCGAGAGCAAAGATCGTCACTTCATGCGTCTGCTACATACGTATACTACACGAATGTGAATTAAACATTTCAAATGGCTATGTAAGGGCCCAGTGGGAATTGGTATTCGCCTAATGAGAACTGCTGTCTTCACATTACTAGTACAAGATTCTAACGAAACTAAGAAGCCATTTTACTACGCGTATGCACAACATACTTCCATTAGTTTCTTGGAATTTTGTCCAGATTAGTTTCGATATCATTTCCAATCAGTTATCGTAAAGTTGACTCAGCGATGAAACCCACCGTATGACATACTGTCTACAAGTTCCGAACAGCTTCTTTATCGATGAATCATAGTACGAACAATATTTCGTCTAATATTAATTTCGATTGCGAAAATGATTCATTAATCATAAAATTATGATTCATACACTATCGCTTTTAAATTGAATTTTTTTACCCTTTAGATGTTATCTGAAAATCATTACATATCTAACCTACCTAGTTTTATTTAATTTTTTTTTTTTTAAATTATTATGTAAGTCGTTTTCCTGCCAAGCCTCTTCTATAATGCAATTAACAGAACAGAGTAAATCATAATGATATAAACGAAAAAAAAATAGTATTTATGTTTATTACCGGTATACACAAATAATTCGGTTCCGATAAAAACTTTGATGTAACCGAAAATCACATAAAAGAATCAAAATAATTGTTAGTAATTTCATGTTTTATATTGAAAGAGGTGTGCAATGAATATGTGCTAAAGTTTTATTAATTGAATTGAAATTTGGGTGATTCTCAAGTAAAGTTTGATAAACATTATTTCGTAAATACTTCAAATTACTAATCAACACCGCAATGAGATGTATCTTGAACGTGTTGTTCCTATAATTATTTATATTTGAAATTTGTTCAGTTACTTCTTTTTGTGATGATGTAATTTCTTTTCCGTCCATCTTATATGACAACCCATATTTCGGAGATAACGACAAAAGTTACAAATCACAATTATAGGAACCCTTATTTGAATTGTTCTTTATCGATTTCATCAAAAAGATTGAACCTTCATATCAGAAAAAGTAGTTATAAAATTCACGCGAAAATATACAGTTTTGGGTAACACTCTACATTACTTATTATGTAGTTGTTAATAATTGTTACTCTTTAGATAGTCAAGGACTGTAAAATAAAAAAAAACTAAGCATAAAATATATATTACGTAATAATTACTGCTTAAGCATTTCGAAGAATAATAATATTAACAAAAAACACTAAATTGTTGTAATAACAATTAAAGCTAAACCAACAACATACTTAATTTTTTTTTACTAGATGTATGTACGTCTATCGCTTGCAAAAAAAAGTGCTTATATTTTGATTAAAAATATTTTAATATGTTTATTTCAACTTCAATTGAAACTTATTGTGACTGCATACAATGCACACTGATTGACTAGCAAAATAAAAAAGAAAGAAGTATGTAGGTACCTACATCTGAAGTTGTGCCTGAAGGTCAATATCAAAGAAATTTGTGTCTTAATCTCAATTATTTCTTGAATTGACAATTCTGATTTCCTTATCAGATATTTTATGAATAGTCTGTCAACTCTCTTATTAAAACGAGAATAATCAAATCGATTCGACACTAACCGGCATATCAATATTTTTGCTCGGAATCTTTGATTTGATTGAAGGTTGTCACATTGTGACAAACAGTAGTTTGTCGCATTCTTAAGCAATTTGTTAATAATAAAAATAAGCATGTTTCGTTGCACAGCAAAAATTATGATCTCGTTTGCGCGTCAAACAAAAAATAAGTCCGATTCGTGAAAGAATTTTAATGTTTTTAACTGGTACTGTATAGAGTGTGTCCGTATCGTTAAAATTAGCAGGTATGATTAAATCTGAGATTTAATTACTCTATTTTTAAAAAAAAATATTTATCAACTTTTTGTTGTTATTATAAGCAACAGTGTGGATATGAACCGTCCGGATATTCAAGTTTTGTTAGACTACATGCTTTTTGCAAAAATGAACCGAATTAAAAAGAACGAAATTTACAAAAAAGAGCAGTAGATACTGCATACTTTTTTGAACTTACTAGCCACATTTTTTTATTACTAACTACTTACTTCTCTTAAAACAGGTTACCTGCATATTTATACTCTAGATGAGATCTGAGAGTATTATAAGTTTAATCCAGCCCAAAAGTTTGTAACGCATAGAACCAAGCCTCGGACGAAAAAAAATGTTATATATTATTTTTTGTTTATTTGTGGCCAAAAACTCCAAATCCGCTTGACATCCGTCCGTCCGTCTGTCTGTCCGTTAGCACGATAACTCAAGAACGCCTTCACCTAGGATCTTGAAATTTTGAATCTGGATCTTTGGTTGAATTTGTAAGGCTAAGTTCGTTAATGGGCAAAATCATCCTAATCCTTCGGGTAGCTGCCATACAAAATGTTCTTAAAACACGTGTTCTAGAATATTGGCTGATAACTTTAGAAGGGTTTAAGCTACGACTTTGAAATTTTGTATGTGTTAATTTAGTTGGAGCTAAATGTATGATTATGAAAAAAATCCTATTAGTCCTTCGTGTAGCTGTCATACAAATTCTGTCAAAATGTCTTCACTGCATTTACGGAACTCACTATACCTCAAGTAATCGTTTAGCTACGAATTCGGAATTTTGTAGAAATTAGTTTTGAGTGAAAAGGAAGTTCGAGTTTACTAGTCTGCAAAATCCTTTTACTCCTTCTGGTACCTTCCATACAAAAAATCCTTAACACACGTGTTCAACAATATTTCCCGATAATTTTTGAACGCTTCAAGCTACGAATTTGCAATTTTGTACACATTAATTTTTAAATGGTTCCCAGGAAAAGGATAAATATGTAAGAAATCGAGTGAGTCCTTCCTGCATCTCCCATCTGAAAGTCCTTAAAAAATGAAATTTTTTTTCGGTGATTCACCCAGTTCAAGATATGAAATTAAACACTGACGATGTTGTCTTTTAGTTTCAAGTAGCAACCGAATGGGGGTCTTTAATAAAGGACATACAACATGCACACACGTAATTCTTATTTATCCCCAACAATGTAAATCGGAGTTTAGTATTCATTTAGTGTATCATACGATTGGCTTGCAGCCGTTCGTGGCTGCAGTATGTTTTTTTTGCTAACTTTAAGATTTATCACGATCATTAAAAAAACTGAGTAACTATGTGCATACATTTGTTCTTACATGTTATATTTTGCTCTTGATGTGTAATTTTTAATATTTATATTTTTTTTGTATTTTTGTTGTTATTACTTCTAAAAAGATGAAAATAAAATAAATGAGTGAACATTTTTAGAAAAAAATACCTATAATCGAAATATCATGAGGATATCGCTTGTAAGATTATCAGCAATTATTTTTGCTGGGTTAGAGTATTCGCAGACTAGAAATTTTTAATCGGGCGATATGGAAGCGTGCACACCGATCGTTTTGATTAGTCCAAACTAAATAGTTGCATATGCAAGAAGATTCCCTTTCGATCGAAGGCCGACTAAAATAGTTTAAACTAGTCCTCTTTATGCTCAGCAGCTTATGAATATACGCCCATATACTAGAATAAAAATCGAGTACTAATTGAATGTAACTATCGGCCGAGTGGTTGAGCAATGTGCGCATGGACATAGACTAATTTGCTTCGTCGGGCAGATAAGAGTGTGCGCAGCTGGATGCGATTAAAAAGTTGCACAACGTTTTAGTCTCTAGTATGGACTGGCCCTTAGTGTTATTATCGTTACCGAGAATCGATTGCCAATAGAATAATCCTGTCTAATAGCTTGTACGCTTTTTTCAGTCTGTAAAGTCATCTGAATGAACGATTTTGTCTATCAAAAGTATTGTTTTGTTATTTATCGTATTTTTCTTCAAACCATTAAATGTTTTTCCAAAAAAATCTTATAAACTAAAGTGTATGTCGTGCTGTGAAATATTTGACAGTAAATATTTGACAAACAAATTTCGTCAAATGAATTTGACAAACTAAAATTTGATGACTAAGATATTGAAATACATTTGAAAGTGAGAACAGTTAAATATTTGAAAAAGTATCAAACTATGGACCCGGCTCCATGATCTTAATAGAAATTCGAATTCAGCACATCAAGGTACAAAACTTAAGGTTAACAAGGTACAAAAAGTGCGGGCGAAATTACACAGCCTTGAGGGACACCAGCACAGATTATTATTTATTTAGAAGTTACATCATTAATTACAACCTGTAATCGACGATTGCGCAAAAAAACTCTCAATCGAATAAGTTATGAAGCCGGAAAAACCAAATGCATAGAGTTTGCTAAAAGTACTCCATGCTACATTTGAAATTGTATCAAGAACAGCTACCACCTTTTTTTTTGATTGGAACTTCCATTACTTTCGATAATAAAGACGTAATGGCAATTGGTCTGTAGTTATGCGGATCGCTTCGGTCTCCCTTTTTCACAACGGAGTGGATTTAGCAAGATTCCAGGTAGTGGAACAGAGCCCAAATTAAGAAATAATCAAACAAGTTTTCAAAGAGGCCAAAGGATTAAAGTTGGGATACCATCAGATCCTGCAGATTTCTTGACATCAAGACTTTTGAAAACTTCGGTATATTCTAAAGAAAGATTAATTGGGGATTGTGAAATTTCCTGCAAAAATTGAAACGAAAAGGCTAGCCTTTGCAAAAGAATCGGAGATGACTTGATTCAATACTAAAACGTTGGAGACTTGTGTATGAAATTATGATAAATTGGAACGATGGAGGAACTAAATTAGCAAGCTTTTGAAAATATTAGCCTCAATAAGACCCTCTTTGAACTCCGCACAGGTAAGATAGACCGGATTCAGACATCAAAGACAAACGTGCAGTTCACGTCTTTATCTTTTTAGAGTATGCTACTAAGTATTTCACCGGAACACTTTAAACAAATAATTCAATTAAATCCAATCTTCATATTATAAAATTTAAACAATTACACCGACTACATTATGGCGGTATGAATTGCTCCCCTTATATTAGCTCGTATTCTTACTGCTTGCTACTGCTGTTCAACAGGCCGCATTCACCGCTCTTAATTGTAATAAACTTACTTAAATTGACCGAGTAAAGTAAAAAAAAAAAGAAGAAAATTTGTAAATAAAATCATCGACGCCATAAGGCACTACAATACTTGCAACAAATAATAAAGCACTTAAAAACTAGTGAATTGTATGATGTCTGTGTACACATTCTTCATACATGTACGATATATCCATATTATTACGTACAGCAAACGTCTTGAAATAAGGCCAAAAAAAAACCAGAAACAGCAACAACAACGATAGATTCGACAACAAGGCGGAAGACAGTCTATATAACGCTTGCTACATTTTTATTTTATTATACAATAAGACACAAGAGTACTAGAGCCGCTTAGTATGGGACGGAGAAGAGCGCCGTGCGACTTTATATTATCATGTATTTGTTGATACGTTAAGCAAACATGAAGAAAACGATACTTTAATCCGAGGTCATACTGCAAATCACTTATTTCCGCTTTTATGCTGTTGCCACTATAAATATAAAACGCGATATCTGCAACACACCAGCGGCTACTCTCAGAAAAAGTTGCCTGTTTATATCGTAAGAATAAAGAATTCGAATGGCAAGACGATTGTTTATCACGTATTTTACTCGCATTGCATAATCATTTCCAAAAAAAAAACAACCAAAAATTTTTGATTTAATATGAAAAAAATAGGAAAAATATTACATATCACGTACAAATTTAAGTTTCAGAATTGCATGTCAATATCCGGAAACAGATTAAAATTATGATTAATTATTGATTAAGAGACGTTTTTTTATTTATTACGTAGGAGCTTACTATTTTTTTTATTAGTTAATCACTCTTTTTACTTTTTCTAGTTGGAGAATTCGTTAATAAGTAGCTTAGACTAGATCCGTGTTTACACAAGTGCATTGAAAATATTAATAAGTTGGGTTTTTAATGATTAAACAAAATAATTTCAGGTTTAATTGGCGCAGCCGGTAACTAAACGTGTTACTTCATTTTTATATGAACCATATGAATAAAGTCAGTCTGTAAATTTAAATATAAGTTCAATGGACTTTCTTGATTGTGTTTTTTACTTAAATTTAAATTAGAAAAAACACGTTTCCTCAAGTTAATTGCCTCCGGTAGTTATACTACATTCCGACGAATTGCGAAATTTTCTACAAGTGCAATTCTTAAGTTTAAGCCCACTGTTATTCAAGTTTAATTAACGTCCTACTGCCTACCGAATCCGGAAGTGTTGGAAACTGTACTCTAATCTAATCGAAATAAGTTCAATAAAATCACGCAATTTACTGATCAAACTAACACACACTTTTGATAGGACTTATTGGAGTTTTTCGAGGCATATGTGATGTGTGTCTTATCAACTATATCGAGTACGGAACACGGATCAATTTATATTTAGAAAGAAAACAAAACAATAGGCATTTTATTCGCTTTCCCACATGTTCGAGTATATTGTGTCAACTTTATATATACGTAGAGTAGGAGTAATTTAAGTTGCGCGCGTGCGTCTCATACTCACGTCACATCGCTTATTGAATATTTTTCACCAACAATTACGCATGCGTATACCGCTACAGTACTTACACCTATATTCAATTTTCTTAAAGACATCTCTTGGTCAACATGTTCTGGTTGTATGGCGTTGTTGAATTATACCGCATAATGTTATGCACGTTTATGAATCTAATCTACTTCCGTACTCGAAAGGCTCTGTAATTATGGTTGGGAATTACAACTGACAATTTTAACAATCTTCAAGTGCATATGAAACCATAAAATTTATACATACGTAGGTACACGGCTCTCGTTGTGTTTATAAAAGAAGATGAATAAGAATCAAGTCAGTTGATTAGATTGGTCAGAACTTAAAATTGTAGAAAGAAAAAACCAAGACACGGGGTAGGATCACGAGTGTGTCTGGTTTATTGGATGGTGTATGACTGGTACTATAAAAAGTATGTCGGGTTTTACTTCCGCAATATTAAAATGTACTTGCCTACGCTCGTTTCTTTCGTTGAAAGATTATTCCATTCTATGACATGTAAATGCGGTGTGATTTTAAGACGGTGGTGCTAATCTGAACATGTTTTTAGACGCGTCTATAGCTACAACGATGGAACTCCAATTAGTTGCAAGATTTTTAAGATTATTTCCGAACGTATGGAGTTTCAAGTAACGACTTTGACACTAGGAAGTCGAAATGGCGATAAACTGAATTAAAATGTTCCTTTGATTTGCCAAAGATTTTGCTAAGAAAAGAGTCCCAGCCTTCAAACCAAACGTTCTTAGAACGTGTTTGGTTTGCCTATTTGGTATTGTACTAGTTTTGAAAAAGCTAAGCTAACCCGTCCAAATTGTCAGCTTCAGACGTCAAAATCAATATGGAAATGTAATAGTCCAATTTTTAGCTATCGACAAATTACTTCCTTAAAAAAAAATTATTTCGTCGTATTTACAACAGAAAATTAAAATATTTTTTTTATTCAATAAAGAAATGTTAAGTCCACTGTCTCCTTGACTTCGTCAGCTGTTTTAAACCAAGTCACGACACGAACCAAAATGTAATTGGCTCAGGAAGTTCGTATGTCTGGCTTCAAAAACTGTTCTAAGCAAACTGTTTGTATACGTCTTTAATATTTCGGCTGGATTCAACTCAATATCTATGGATTGTTGTCTCAAGATTTCATGCGTCTTTTCATCCTAATTGCCTCAATATTTTGCCTGTGCCTTGTCATTGTTGAGTGAATAAAAGAGACTCTGGGCGGGCTATCTTGAGGTAACAAGGAACCTTCAATGAAATGAAGACACCCTATGGTTTAACCCAAGAAGTTGATGTAGTTTCCCAACAGCTCCATGGGAAGTAACGATTCTGAAAATGTGGATTTACCTTTTGCCTTCTAAGAGCCAATTCCTCGGCTCTCCTCACTAATAGCCAAGTAGGAACAAGCCATTGTGACTTATTCCTCGATACGAATCCAATCAACCGTCTCATTTTGAACTGCCAAAATTTCGTCAATTCTAGAAGTAGCGTCAAATTTTGAAAAATCTAGACCTATGAACAACGTTAACATGCTTTTGAGATTGGTTGTCGTCTGCCACAGGACAGTGCATCTCTTCAATTCGTTTGTTTCAAATCCTTAAAATCAAGAATATATCTTTAAAACATGATCGGATTATTCTAATCAAATTTCTAGCCGCCAACTTTCATCGTGGTTTATAAGATGCCAGATGAAAAGGCAAACTTACGTCTTATAAAATTTGTTATTTTGTCAGAACAACAGACTATTGAATAATGCATTGAGGTGCGGTCATTCGAATAGATAGACGCTGTATTAAAGCGTCTAGCGAGAGGAGTGAGAATACTTGCTAAAGTACCTCTGGTGTTGGAATTGTAAGGCGCAACTAGCGTTATATCAGAGCGGAAAACCAAATCGCAAACGACCTGACAGAAAAGACCTCGAAACCAGTAATTTTTCAAGGTTCACACTTTTATCCCCACTTCGCGTAATTTTCATAAAAAATTTCTCTGCGACAGCACTTGTGCATTTATTTGTTTTTTTCTTTTTACGTATGTGCTTTTTTGTTAATTTATGTTTTAATTTAATTTATATTTATGTCTTTATTTATCTGTTGTTCTTCTTTTTTAATTTTTACGTTTTGTTGCTCCACCGCGAATAAAAGATATGTCTTTTTCCAAATAGCCCTACGATTGGGCGCCGTTTTGCCGACTTACAATTTCGACTTACCGCTGCTGAGTTGCAAGTTCAAAATTTGATATATAATTATCTGAAAAATGAATAGTGTGAACAACGGTGCCCAATTCTTTTTTCCCTGAACTACCAACTAAAAATAAACTCTATTATCACAAATTAGAGAAATTTAAATAAACACAAAAGAATCTCCAAACGCAATTCTTTCCTTTAATTTCATATCGATAATTCTACACCCACTTCCAACACCAATACGGAATCGATTTTCATTAAATAATTTAAACACATCTTCAACAAACATTTTATAAACAATTGCTTTAATTTCAAGTTTATAGTGTGTGAACGAAAATTAAAAAAAAAAATAATCCTGCTATTTTTTTTAAAAAAGCAAACAAATTTTTTCGGAAATTATTCCAAAGCATACAGAATAAATTTTCTTTACGTTATTTTATTACCTTCGTGAAATATCTAAGACACATTTCTTACTTCGTTACCAATTCATACTACAAACACAAATTCTTATTCCGATTATGTTCAATGTTCATGCAGACCACGATGGCCTTGCTTTCACATTTTCCGTATTTAATTTTATATTCTTAGATAAATTACAACAACTATGATTTTTAAAAATTCTTCACCATCTCTTTTCCCGATTAAAATAAACCAGTCTACTAACATTTATTCTGATACCTTCAAGTGACATTATTCTTCTTTTTTTTTTTTTATAACGTAAATGTGTTGTAGATTTTAAACGCGGAAAGATCGTGTAATGTCAACATAAAAACATGGAAATCTTTGAATAATACTGAAAATAAATTGAATTTGTATTTATTAATTATTTATTCCAGTCTCTATATCGTAATATGTTCTTCAATTCTTTAATTTGAACAATCCGGCCAAAAGGAAAAATTTCAGTTGCGCAAACATGGTGACAAAAACTGCTGTCTTCTGCTAAAATATAAACATATTAATTAAAAAAAGAATAAAGAAAAAACGCGGCTTATCTATAAAACACCTTTTTTCTGCGTCAAAATTCGATCGTATTGTTTGTTCATTTTGGACATGGTATTGGTTGCAATGATGCTGATGAACTGTTTAATTTTCTCTTCAATAAAGCGTCACAGAAAAAAAAAATTCATATGTAGGTAATATTTTGGATCTGACCTGATGGTTAAAGATTTGCAATTTGAACCAAATTTTGGGTTTAATAAATTTTGTTCGTTCTACAAATATGTTGATAGTAGTTCTTAATTTAATAATTGTAATATATAAATACAAATTATAATTCAAATTTAATTGCTAGACTTCGCAGTCAATATGATTGATATTTGTATCGAAACGTCCTTTAAAACGAATTCTTCGATCCGTTTTTGTCAATAAAATTTGTTTATAATTAAATTTTTCTCCGATTTTATAATTCTTTTGTAATTTTTTAATAGTTGGTGTATTATTTTAGTTTTTTTTGTTGAATTTCCGTTTTTTATATGAATTTTTTGTCAATATTAATTTTATTTTGTTTTTTTTTTTAATTTTTGTTATCAATTCTTCTATCATATTCCTCTATAGAAAGATCAGAAGAAATGGCGCTCTTTCAGAGACATCCTTGCAGTTTGTAAAGTTCCATTCTGGCTAAGACTACAAACTTTTGACAACTTTTGACAAACTTTCAAGTGGCCCACGTCTCCTGAAGTCTTATCAGGGTCTTATCAACTTAACACCTTTAACTCTGCTATTTAAATAGTGCGTCCTTGTCGATCCTTATCCCAAATAGCCAGCCGTGAAATAGGCTGATACGTGATTAAAATTGCATTGGTCAAAATACAAGTCCGTAACTATACAACCAAAAATTTTATTAGATTATCTCGCCCATATCTTTCCCCTTCAGCTGCCGCATAATACCGACAAAACTTAAATCTAATCTTAAAACTTTTTTTTATCGCGCTCACTTTCTTACTTCCTAAATATTTTATGTGTTTTCTTATCTAACCAATTTGGATCAAACGTAGTAAATGTGATAATATTTTTTTTTTTTATTTTTTTCCTGAATTATATAAAATTTCTTTTAAACAAATTTTCAGTTTTACAATTGTGTTACCACTAAATATATTTTTTTTCGACTAATATTAGTTTTTGGTTCGTCAATCAAATAAAAAACGACTAATATAATAAAAAAAAAGCTACGTTGCACACGACTGAATTCATCTTGAAGTAATGATGATAAGGAATTGTTATAACAACTTCGTTAATTTCTTGTCAGTTGTTTATTTTAAGTAGTAGAGTTTAAAAGACTATTAAACAAAGAGCACAAGGTGTTTGAATGATTTTCGGGGGATATTTATCTGGTATAGGTGTGCGACGGTGTAGTGACAGAATTTTGTGGGAGTGATCCCGGAAGTGAAAGTTTTTCGGAACAGAATATGATTTATATTTTTATTTCGTCGGTTTTGGTGATAGGAACTTTGGAAACGATCTTGTATTATTAGGTTAGTGTAGTGATCTTGATAATTCGTTAATATTTGTGACTTTGGATATTGAATAAAAAATAAAAAAATGATCACGCTAAACATCGGCGCGACTCTCAGTCTCGGTTCGACTTATTTCCAAGTTTTTCTTCTTTTTCAAGATCGGTGAATTTTTAAGAACAATCGATTGATCTTACAAAATGTTTACATGAATGAAAAAGCAAGGCCTCCCCTTTTTTAATTGTAGCTGTATCCTCGAAATTTTTATTTTTGAAATGTGATCTTTGGATCATTTTACTGAAAATTGATTTTGCAAGATTGTGCTATTCGAAAGAAAACATGATAAGTGCGATATACACAGTGTGACAAATAAGTTTCGAGATTGGTCATGGAAAACATCATAAAAAAAAAAAATTTGAATATTTTTCATTTTTCTTATTCAAAATATTCTCCTCCAGTTTCAATACACTTATTACAGCGATTCAACAGTGATTCAAATGCGTGTTCTAGCTCATTTTGTGGAATTGCCTCTAGTCCTCGTGTTGAAACTGTTTTGATGGTCGAAATGTCATTAAAAAAGCATCCTTTCAATTTCAATTTCAGGAATAGAGAGAAATCGCATGTGGCCGAATCAGGTGAATACGGTGGATGATTCAACACACTTGACTTGATTCTGAGCCAAAAATTGACGAACAATGAGTGAGGTGTGACTCGGTGCATTATCCAGTTCTCTGGATCACGATATTCGGGTCGAATACGACGGATTCTGGCCATCACACGCTTCAAAACATCGAGATAAGATGCGCCAGTAATTGTTTTACCAGTTGGAACGAACTCCCCGTGGACAATTCCTTTGCTATCGAAGAATGTAATGAGCATTGTTGAGCAACATTTTAATATTTCAACATCGACAAAAAAGTTGTTTTGGGAGAACTGTCATAAATTTGCTATCTATCAACCGATTTAAACAAAATTGGTATTACCGGGAAGAGGAGTGTCACAGCTTTCAAACGCCGGTCTGTACACATAGATCGTCCTACTAATTACTCAGATATGGTTCGAGTCTCGGAACTTATTTGTCGCACTGTGTATGCTTAAATGAATATAGAATTCAAGATTCCAAATATCGCTACAACAAATAAGGGGATTCAGTATTATATTGGCATCGCACAAGTTATTTTCTACGCCCTTCTCCGTATCAACCCAGCTAAAAACAATCCGCAATCGCGAAAAAATCAACCCTTTGTTCTTGGTATCATATATTTTGTTTTTTGCCCACTGTTTATTCCTCTGTCCTCGTTCTTGTTTTGCCCTCTTTTTCGTTTTTTCTCTATTTTTCATTGTGTTCGGTTTATATTTTCGTATCTTTTTCTCTTATTTGCCCTCTTTTTGTCGCTCCCACAATTTGTTGCCCGTTTTTTATTGTTTGACCTTTTTACTCTAAATTTTTCTTTTTTGCACCTCTCAGCTTTTCCCTTTATTTTTATTTTTTGCTCATTTTTTGGAGTAAACTTTATTTTTGTTTCTATTTTTTACCCTATATAATTTTTTTCCAATTAATTGTTGTTCGATTTCTGTTTTTGTCTCCGTTTTGTATTGTAATTTTTTTTTTGTTCCTTTTCCGTTTTTTGTAGAGTAAAGTACCCGAATGTGGTATATGGTCGCAATGTGGAATACCCCCCTAACTTCGAATTGCTTCACGTGACATCCGTAATTTCATATTGAAATCATCTTTTCTTGTACACATTTAGAGAATTTATACTCATACATGGGGGATTCTTCATCTGTTTTATTCAAATGTCATATAAGTGAAAAGTAGTTGAAACTGTTTGCCAGTTTTGCGAGAAGACGTGGTTAAATGAATTAAATCCTTTACTATGGATTGAATGTCTTTCGTGCGATACTTGGGCTCATAAAAAGTGCGCTATTAAAAAAAATAATGAAGCATTTCTGTGTCCAAAATGCGACGATCCTTTCTTTTCGGAGTAATTTTACACTATTCCACATTAAGACCATAAAATGTATTTTGCAAGATATGCACTTTTTGGAAAATTTTATTTTTTTATAAATTACTGTATCTCAAAACAACATTATCGTTTTTATTATTGAATGGTACTAAGATACCCTCTCGATTTGTATATTTTTCGCAGTTTTTAATGCTAAATTATAGTCTAGAGATAAAAAAATGAATATGGTATTCCACATTCGGATACTTTACTCTATCTTTCTTCTTATTTATTTGTTTCACCTTTGTTCACTATTTAATTTCTTTTCATTCCGTTCGCTTTTTGGTTTTGACCCATGTTGTATTTTACACTTGTTCTTTTAAATATTTTTTATTTATGCGTTCTCTTTGTTTCTTGCCAGTTTTTTGTTTTTGGTCTACTTGTTCCCCCTTTTTTGTTTTTAGTTCCTTTTTGTTGATTGCCTCTGTTTTAGGTTTTCCGCCATTTTAGTTGGTTACTGTTAGTCTGTCTTTCCTCGTTCTTGCTTTGCCCACGTTTTCGTTTCTTTTTTTTTCTTTTTTACATTATTTAATTTTTATTTTATTTAATTTTTATTTTTGCATCTTATTCTCTTTTTTTTCTGTTTTTCCTCTCTTTTTTTTCTGTTTTTCCTCTCTTTTTTTTCTGTTTTTCCTCTCTTTTTTTTCTGTTTTTCCTCTCTTTTTTTTCTGTTTTTCCTCTCTTTTTTTTCCGATTTTTTGCTGTTTTTTGGCATTGTTTCTTGTTTGCCTCTCTTTCTGCTTTTCGCTGCGTCTTTCTTTTTGTTTGATTTTTTGCTCTTTTATGGCACTGTTTCTTGTTTGCCTCTCTTCCTGCTTTTCGCTGCGTTTTCAATTTTGCTGATGTCTTGGAGCAAGGTTTTTTTTGTTTCTTTTTCCCCTAAATCATTTTTTCTCATTTGGTTCGATTTCTGTTTTTGCTTCCATTTTGTATTGTGTTTTTTTTTCGCTCCCATTTCGTTTATACCCCTTTTATGTTATTTATTTCTTTCTTCTTTTTTCACTATTTAATATTTTTTTTCATTTCGTTCGATTTCTGTTTTTGACCCCATTTTGATCACTTGTTGCTTACTCTTTTGAATTTTTAGGCACTCTGTTTTTTGGGTTTTTTTTCTATTTTGCACCTTTTTTTGTTTTTTGCCCCTTTTTTGGTCGTTGTCTCTTTTTGGAGTTTTGTTCCTTTTCCTTTTTTCCACCTTGTTTTTGTATTTTTTTTTCCTTAATTTGTTTTTGTTTTGTGTGTTTTTTTTTGCCTTCTTTTTTTTCCTTTTTTGTTTTTTTTCCTTTTTTTGTTTTTTTTTTCCTTTTTTTGTTTTTTTTTTCCTTTTTTGTTTTTTTTTCCTTTTTTTTTTTTTTTCCTTTTTTGTTTTATTTTTTTTCTTTTTGTTTATTTTTGCCTTTTTTGTTCTTTTTTTTTTGCCTTTTTTGTCTTTTTTGTTCTTTTTTGCCTTTTTTGTTTTTTGCTTTTTTACCTTTTATTTCTTGTTGTTTGTTCCTTTTTGTTCTCTATTTTTTTCAATTTTGTAATATTCTTGTTTTTCTTCTCCCTTTTTTCCCCTTTCGTTCCTCTTTTTTTGATTTTTGTCACTTTTGTTTGTTTGTTTTTTTGATTCTCCCCTTTTTCGTGCTACACCTATTTTGTTTCTGTCCTTGTTTTGGCATTTTTTAATGTTGTCTCTATTGTCTCAAAAACGGAAGTGATTTGAACCTTTATTGGAACAAGTTTGTTGAAACGTTGCTACAGGGAGTACAACTCCATTGCGCGACAATAGTCCAAATCCACAAGGTGTTTTTAAATAGAGTGGATACTGAATCTTAAAACAGAGCCTAAAACAGCTGGAGAAAAGTACCAAGAAATTTATAAACAAACAAAATTTTCGCTAAATTAAATCACTTTTGATGTTTTCAAACATATCAACCGACGACAGTAGTGTGGGCTTCCAATTGTAATAAAATTCAAATAAAATAAACTCGCTTTGCTCCAATGTAACCAATGATATCCGCATTAGATTCTTTCTCTCGCGTTGCATGCAAAAATTCTTAGCTAAAATAGTAAAAAGAAATACCACGAACCAGTCCACCTACTTGCACCCACTTCATACCGACAGAACAAGTTGCGGAAAAGCAATAAAGCGAAACAAACAAAATAATAATAAAAAGAAAAAAATAATAAAAATATAAAAAAATAACGACTAGACCAGAAGTAAAGACTGTTAAAAGATTCTCAAGCGATGGCGTATGCGGAAATTCTTATGAAAAACTGAAAGGTAACCGTAGCTAATGACTAAAGGCTGACGACGTGGAAACGACCAAAAGATCATCCAAGATCCAACTAAGAAAACTGTTCGTATGGATGCTCTGCGATCATTCGTATGCATGGTACGGATGTGTGTGTTGCCTCTTAATTAAATATGGTGTGTCCAATTCTACGGGCATCTTATTATAAAACATCTTTTTTTTTCTTCTCTCCATCTACGCGATGTTTAAGATGATCAAGCCTTAGTCTGGGGAACACAAGCTAAAATCGACGTCATTGGACCCCCATTGTACCCGGAAATTACTGAACAGTTTATTAATATTCGCACTTATTAACAATAAAAATCCGGCAGTTGCGGATAATTACTGCATGACATTGTCTATACCGTAGCATTGTTTAACAATCTGTTTATTATTAATTTTATAGTCATAATAATTATATTACTCATAAGGTAGCTTGAGCCCAAAGGAAATTATCACGATCTTTTTCGAATATTTTTCTATGTAAAATATTATTTCGAGATAAGATAACGAAAATCGTGATAGTCGATAGATTAATAATTTTTCGAATTTATTTCAGATAATTCGGTACATTTTTTTTTTAGTAAGTCGTGTAAGGCTTATAAGAACTTTTTTCCGAAAAGGTTGTTGTACGTTTAATCAATTTAACAGAAAAAAAAACTTTTAAAAGATTTTTTTTCTGTTAAGAAAAGCGATTAGTTGTTCAGGTTTGACTGGTATTTAGTATATTTTTGCGATCGTTTATATAGTAAATTCGAAATAAATAGCCATAAGAACCGAAAGTTGAAAGAGGAACGATGACATTTTTTTAAAATGCCATAATATTCGAAATAATGAAGAACGGCCGGATGCTAAGGTTACCGACTTGTAAGCTATTTAGTTTTTTTTTATGTTCTAAATGGAATTTATAGATCCTATGCCGAAGTTTTAAGCGCGCTTAGAAGAAAGGCTTCGAAAAAAATTGATCATATAATTTTTAGCGTTCAAGAACTTTAAATCCGGTTGACAATTTGTTGATTTGGTGTGGGTTTTAGACCATTTCAATCAGTTCGATAAACGCACTAGTCTACAAATCCAGAGGTTGAAGTCCCAATCAGGTCATGGTCTTACCATCCGAGAAGCTGGAATAGGACGAGTTCTTGACCTGATCCCTACGTCGACTAAAAGGGCAAAGCCGATCTAGCAATCTTATTAAGACTAAGACTCGTATGCGCAAGACCAAGGATCAAATTTCACTGAGTGTGCAAGATAAAAAATTAAGTAGCGTAATACCTCTTCGTAATATAGGCGTACTAATAGGGTATAAAATTCGTAATTTCAAGAATTTTACGTCCAGATTAAGAGCAAAATTTGACTGTGCAAGATCACGTAAATAAATTTGGAATATTCTTAAAAGGTTGATAATTTATTTTATGGATCTGAAGCCCAGAAGCTTCTCTGTCAACTCTAGAAAGGGTTTTTTTCAGCTGCGTTTTGGATCAGCACTTAATCACAATCACCGGTAAATTATTACCTGCAGAACTCTTCAATTTCTAACAAACTTATTCCATTGTTGCCACAGTGATTCTGACTTATTCACGTTTTTTTTCTCGATTTTCAATCAAGTTCATTTTTAACGAACATTAAACACGACTTCGAGACCATACCTTCTTCACAGTCGTCTTAACATATTCTCCTTAATGCATTTTTGAAGTTTTCAGTGATCGTTTTGTATATGTTTTATCGAAGATATTCGATTTTTACGGCTATGCTAATGAAATGGTGATGATTAGCTTCGATTTTTGTATTATTTTTGGAATAAAAAAGTTCGCCAAACTACGTCAGAGAAGATTGATGATCGTTTTGATATAACGATCATGTAGATTAGCTCTCGATCGTTATACATTTTAATGAATGGCATCTTTAATCGTACAACTATTTAAACATTTTTTTTTTGCACTCAGAATTTGATCAAGATCACCGATCGTGAATCGACTATAATAAAATATGATTGCTAAATTTGCAAATTAATTTATTAAGTTATTTTCCTGCCTTCAGTCGGAGCAATGATCTTGACACATAATTCTTTTGATTGTTTGCACAGTTCAATCCATCCGATATTTTCTGGATTTAATTCTGCTATTATTTTCGACCCAATGTTACATTTTAGTAAAATTGTTGAATTGTGCAATTCTTTGGCACTTTTCGATCCCGTAGCGATCATTTTTGAATGGTGGATGCAACTCTCTCTGTAAGGTCGTAGATAATTACTTAGAGTACAAGGGATCATTCCTCTAAATCTGGTGTACCACTTACTGCCAACTTTTATTGTTTGATCCATTCAGAGAATCTGATAAGAAATAAGATACGAGTGTGTATAACTCGCGCCTGAAAAACCACCCGAAAAAAACAGGTGCCCGCAGGTCCTGGTGTTAATGAAGATAACATTTAAAAATTCTTCTGGTAGACACGGATCTTAATCAGTTGTTCCATCCGTTCCGATCGCTCTTATTATAGGAGTTCGTCTAATCTCGCACGTTTCAAACGCGAACCGATTAGGCTGTACCTGAAATTTCAATCGTGTGTACTGCTACTGCTTTTTATGCTTCCGTCAAAGTTACATGATAGGTTAACTGAGCACTGGGGATTAGACGAAGGCATGTCGATGTTTAAAGAACCGCTTGGCTGCATTAATCAGGGAAGAAATTGAGTACATAGTTCTTTATTAACTTCCAAGATTAGTTAGTAATATGATCAAAATTAGCACTGAAGTTAATTTACCAGCAGCGCTACTTACCAGACCTAGTGCCAGGGATTATGGTAACGCCATATCTGCAGTTGGTGGGCCTTGGTGATGCAGTGATTCAATGCGCTAGTCTACAAACACTAACGTTCGAATCCCATAAATCCATGAGCTTGTTACTCGCGGAAAAGATATTTGAATCAGTAACATTAACTTAGAAAAGCTCAGTTTACTGCTCTATGTTGTGTAATCTCCTCATTTTACTAAAGCTGATGTCACTCCAGGCTCGGTCCTTTAAAAGAAAAAAATTTTCCTCCAGTACCTGTTGGTGACGAGTTGCAGCCATCACATAATAATAATCAATGGCATAACAGACCAAATTGGGCCTAGGCCTTGAGGTTGAAGTCTAGAAGTGCTAGAGTTACTTCATTACTAGACCAACGGAACACTAGAAGGTGAAGTGGTCAGCCACACGCTCGTCCGTGATTATTACCCCGATTTTAACTCAAGTACTCATTTACAGCTGAGTGAACTGGTAGTCCGGCACTCAATCCCACTCTCGAAAATTACTTGTCGCCAAGCAGATTCGAACCTGGTACCAGGTGCACCGAAGGTAAGTGCTCTAGCCACTAAGCCAACCAGACTACTACAGCCATCACCTAACTGTGCAATATTTGATGCTCAAGAATGTTCGGCTCGATATTTTGGTCATTTACACGCCGAGCGGCCGTCATAAACCTGAAATATTTCCAGCTAAAAGTTCCTTGCTCTTGAAGTGGGATTGTAGTTCTTCTGTTGTTGACGAGTTACAGTCATTATTATGCAATATTTGATGCTCAAGAATGTTCGACTCGATATTTTGGTCATTTGTACACCGAACGGCCGTTATAACCCTGAAATATTTCCCGCTGGAATACCTTGATCCTGGAGTTCTTCTTTTTGTTGACGAGTTACAGCCATCAAATAACTGTGCAATATTTGATGCTCAGGAGTGTTCAGCTGGTCAATTGTACACCGAACTGCTGAAGTTCCTTGATGATCCTTGAGTGATATTGTTGTTCTGCTTGCTATTTGGGATTGAACGATAGGCTAAACCACTGTAAATTTGGCTTAGACACGTCATCGTTCGAAAAACGATTACAGAACAGCGTTGAATAAGTTCCTCTTTTGGAAGATGACCTGATCACCATTAGCACTAAAGACCGCTAATGCTTTTATAATTATAACGGTCGTATGGTAACAATTCCAAACCGGATATGAATGAGTCATGAATCAAACTGACTGCGACATTCCTTCCCGAATGGATTTTGATTAGAAGAAAAATGAGGCTGCATATTTTCGAGAGCCTCTTCCGTAACATTCATTTGGAACTTCTCCTTTTTTTTTTGCTTGGTTGCTGAATCTTCTTCCATCGTTTATTCCGGGGTCTTAAGATGTTAGCTCTGGCTAATCACATCTCAAATCTTCTCTGTACCGAAAAAGAAATAAGAAGCAACAAAATGGTACGACTTCTTGAAGAGCACCACATATGTACCCACATCATAGACGGGCGGCGATATCATCGCGTTTCTTAAACTTCCATAGACACTTGTAAGAATGCACCATAGCGAACCCAGCTATCGCGTCATCATCTCTCTCTCCGCAAGTGACTATAGGTTTTTTTTTTCCAGTTGAATATTGCTTCTTTTTTTCGCGTCTTCATCTTTCGTGTTGTTGTTGTTCATCTTCTTCTTTGGTATGTCTTCTCTCTTGGATCGTGTAGAGTTGGGCCTCTTGTTAGCTCTAGGCCCGTCCCTTCCCTTAGTTTCTTAAAGCCATGCCATGTGCTTCTTCTTGGTCTTTTTTTTGTTGTTGTTTTTTGTGCTGATGTTGGCGGAAAAAAAAATTCTGTTTGTTATTATGTAGTTTCCGCTTAAACCGGTTTCTCACTTCACATCTTGAGATGGTGGTTCTCGGGAAGAGGAGACCAGGCTTCGTACAGTGTTTAAATTCGAAACCCAACCAGAATACACGATCGATGCAACAACAACAAAGGCAGCGAAATGGTCTGGAATCTCAGTCCAGGAACTTGAAGGTAGTAATACAAAACCAAATAGCGATCACTTGGTCATATGTTGCCCGAGGAAGCAGAAGACGAACATGAAGATCAAGAAGGAAGAAACTGAAGATCTCAACAACAAACTCAACTTCCAAAAAAAAACCCCAACACCAACGATCTCGAAACCTACCTGTGATGATGACGAGCGAAGAGGCACAAGAATGAAGATCACAGCAACAAAAAACGGCCAGGTATAAGCCTTCTGGATTCTGTAGAATCAATAATTTATACTTCCTTAATGTGAATTTCTGTTGAGGTTAAATGGAGGCAAATATTTTAAGAAATCGAGAGATGAGGAAGGAAAATATAAAGCCCACGATCGCCATTCTTGGCGAACGCAAAAAAAAAGATTAAAGAAACAGGTTTCATTCTAATTGGACAGGTTACTCGGCGCGGCTCCACGACAATTGTCATCGCGCTTCTGCTTCCTTCTTCGGTCTGTTCTCTTAATATCTGCTTCTGCCACGTCTTAACTACTACCAGCAACTTACAACTGATCTTCAATCCAAAAAAAAAACTTAATCAGAAATTGTTTAATTAAGATAATAAGCCCTAAACATTAGACAACCTTCTTTTCACTCGACAAGATCGGGGCTATTGAAATTACTCAGGTGTGCCCTAAAGGTCTAGGACCGAACACGACCTTAGATTCGATTTGAGGAACTACTCCTACCTGTACTTTAGCGCCCAATAAGTTTGCAAACGAACAGGTTTCTTCAATTCGAGCCTAAACCTAAAACTTAATCAGATTATTTGCATATTCTCATGGCAATGTACGGATTATTATTGCCACTTCCTAATCCATAAACCATTAAAAACTTCTATTCGAGTCGATCCGAAAAATTACAACTTCTTAATTTTGCAATAAAATCCGATCGACTACATTAGAATCGTTTCGACCTTAGCTTAACTATTTTTAAATCTATGAAATATTTTCGTATGAATCATTAGTGTAAAATTTATTTTTATATAATTTTTATTAAGCTATTTGGGATAATAAAAACACACAGCAGGAAAAAAAAAAGAAGAAAATCTGTCAACCAATAAATAATAATAAAGAGATTTGTACCCACTTTAACGGTGAGTGTGAATATCGGTTGCGTCACATTCCGAATCGTAAAAATCCGTTTCTTACGTACCCGTAGGATACGACGAAAAATTCTAATAAATCAAATCGCAAAACTTCTAACGAATTAATTCGCAGCGACATCGGACAGACATTGCTCATATTTTAGCTTGAATTTATCGACCATTACAATATAAAATCGGATTTTATGTGGAAACAGTAAACATGTCGGGTGTCTCGTAACTATTGATTTTGTTTATAGCTTATCATTCAGCCGGCGCGGTTATTTGAAAACACACACATAGAACACAAAAAAAACCACATAAAAATTTCAAATCATTCACCTGAATTTTGCTCGAAAATCGAGGGAAATTTGTGTCAATTGTAATGTTCCGTGATGCATGGTATTCTAGCAATTGGATGCTGTATTAAGTTTCGCACAATCTCCTTAAAATCAAGTCTGATTGGCTTTTAAACGATCGAATTTTACTTCGAATTTTCTATCGAATTTCCGATCGCATGGCTTTATTTTTTAATTTATAAGACAATGAGAAAGAATTTTTTTCGATGAATTTAAAATATTCAACTGCATCAACAGATACCAATCTTTGCGAGTTCACTACCTTTGTCGCTGTGTTTCTTGTTTCTTGGACCTTGGATGCGATAAAACAGGGTATGTTGCTATAAAGTTAGCGGCTTAGAGCTTTGTAGAGCAAAAAAAATTAATTAATCACACATTTAAACATATGCCCGTTTTCTTACCGTTTTCTATTAATACTAATTACTTCCGAATCGTTAATGCTAGTTGAAAAGGTTTTTCACCCTTGAAGCACTTGAAACTTTAACAAATGTTCTTGTTTGGTGTTGTGCGTAACGGTGTAGTAGGTTTATATCCGGTTTCAAAGCAATCCATTGGACAATATTATGTTCGCGATCAATTAACAAAAAAAAGGGTTTGTAAAAGTGTATTTTATCACCTTTCAGAGAATAGTAAATATATTGCTCTACCTTAAAAAGAATCCAAGTTATACCCCTTTAATCTTAACCATTTTAGTAATTTAGCAATTCTTTTTTTTTATAAAGTGCAACTAAGAAACAAATTAAAAAGAAAAACTACGTCTTGGATAATATTTCGAATCCCCCTGAATTATGTATTTTTATATATTATATATAACATATGTATATTTATATATGAAAATATATACATACACAACATCTTGCCCCCCCCCCCCCCCCCCCTAGAAAAAACTGAAATGACGTCCCTGGTTGCTACTTAAGTTTTGAGATCAAAAATGGCTTTATTGTTTTTCAAAATATTCTCCATGAAGATCAACACACTTTTTAATTTTTTCAACATTTCTTTGCACCAATCGACACGAGCTTTTTTTTTTGAGCGATTGTCAAATTATGCGGTATCCAACGCGAACAAATCTTTTTGACAGCCAAATGTTCATGCAATATTGAATGTATGCGAGTCGAACTAATACCAGGATTGTCTCAATCTCACGGTATGTCACATGACGATCTTGCAATATCAGTTCACGCACAGCATCGATGTTTTCTGGCACAACTACCGATTTTGGACGACCTTCACAAAATTCGTCCTGTAGCGAAGTGCGACCACGATTGAATTCAGAAAACCAGCGAAAGACGGTGGCTCGAGATGGTGCTCCATCACCAAAAGTCGAAGCGAGTTGATCGGCACACTGCTGTTGGTTTAATCCACGTCGAAAGTCATAGAGAATCATCGCACGAAAATGTTCACGATTTAATTCGATTTTTCGACCAAGATGAATATTTCAAGTATCTGTAAACAACACAAATAGCACTCGTATGACAACACGTTCTGAGTACGTTCACCACTAAAAATGTCAAACTTTACGACGACAATGTCAGATCTGACGTATTCACATCAGTGTTGCCATATCTCAAAACTTAAGTAGCAACCTACGTACTGTTATCCTTGTGTTTCTGCTGCTTGGATCAATTGACCCGTAAGTTTTGCGTACGCAACATTCTGTTTCCTTACGTTGAGCGGATACGTTCAAGAGTAGTCAAGCAGTTGGGCACCTCCTCTAGTCTTCGCTTTTTTTCTGGTTTCTCCATGAGTGTCAAATTTTTTTATAGGTTTCTGTTTAGGCTGTCATAATCCCCTTATCTTACCTGATCATAATTTTATTTATGTATTTTAATTTGAGTTAAAGCCTAAACAGAACACGGACCTCGACTGCGACTACGCAGTCCCTGTCTTTAGAATGCACAGGATTGTATGGCGATGCCCACAATAACAACTTCGCCTGCGACTGCGCAGTCCTGCTACATTTTAATTCTGAGACTGCGGTTGCTCGCACAGGGCTGCCGATTGTAACCTAGGATTTCAATTATTTCCCAGCAGGAAAAATTTCGTACACTATACGTCGAAACGAAACCGTATGCAAGTCATTCAATGCATTGAATTCTGTTTACATTTAAGAGAAGACCGCGATAGCTTAGTACATGCTGTCTCTATTTTACATATGGACATGTAGAACTTTGATGACATTTTGCGGGAGTACGTTCTGCCTGCTGGGTTTCTATTCGCCAAATTCTTCCCGTTCCCTATTCACTTCCTCACGTCCATTTTCAAAAATATAAAAACAAAACCGAAGTGATATTTGACACTCGTTCTTCTTCTTCCATGCATAAAATCGAAGTCGCAGTCGGTGTTCTGTCCAACACCAACTGTGCAGTCGAACCTCACGCCGAAAGATAGGCAAATCGTAGTCGCAGTCGAAGTCCGTGTTATGTTTTACTTTACAATGCAATTTTTTTGCTCCGATTAAAAAATAAAACTTTAATTTTTCTTCAACAAAATGCTTTTAATACAGATTCAAATGATTTTGATTTCGTTAAATAATTTTTTTTTTTTGGTGGACAATTGCATGGTCACTTTAAACTTTATTAAAAAAAAAAAGAATTACTAAGTGAAGAAATCGTTTCAGTTAAATGTGAATAACTTTTTTTGAACTGGAGAACACAGTTGCTCGTTCGAGATAACAGAAGGCGACATGTCTTGAATACCAAGACTCGATTTGGATTGTCACGAAATTGATGAGGGCTCCAAGTTTCAACAGTAAAAAATAATATTGAAAACCTGTTATCGGCTTAGAAATTATTGGTATAAATACCAGAAATGACAAAACGTGCTTGGAACTGACATATCTTGGGTATGGGCGTTTTACTCAGTTTTCCAAGCACTACAATTTGAATTCCGCTCCTAACTTGAATACACCCTGTGAACAGATTTCGCAAGGGATTTTGATTCGGCGAATTCCAATATTTTTTATATTAAAAATCAAAAGATACGGTTTCGAACATTATCCTGAGGTTGGTTTTGCTCCTGAGCTGGTTTGACTCCTACCTCTGCACTATAGCTCTCTGAGAGTTATATTAAAAGCTTGAACCTCATCAGATTTTTTTTTTCTGGAATCCCTCAAGGTTCTATCCTTGAGTCGTTGCTATTTTTATTATTTTTCAATGATCTACTTCGATTCATAACCTGTAAGTGTATATTCTTTGCCGATGATTTTAAACTGATTGGATTAGTCGATTCCAACTCTGACTTCATTTGCCTTCAGTCGGACCTAAATAATTTTCAAACCTGATGTTTTAAACAATGACATTTACCTAAATATCGATTTTCAGTTCTATGGAAGTTATCCACTCTATTGGAAACACCAAAATTTCCGCAGTATCCTCTATGAAGATCTAGGTATTTGATAGGATAGTAAAATTTGTTAGCCATTCTACTGAAATCATAAATCAAGCCTACAGAATTGGCGGATTTGTTTTGCGTATGGCTACTATCTTTAAGCGAGTCTAAAAAAAAGTTGAATCGTACTTAGTCTGAAAGTAAGGTATTTTTATAGCTTGTATTAGGGGGATTTAGTCTTTTAATCCAAATGTAGCTTAAGCGATTGGATATTATCCATGCTACGAACCAGAATTATGTATCCATTTAAACCTAGGAAACAGCAATTTGACCAAGCACGTGCGTAGGGGAACACCACAGGGTGGTGTTATCTCACCTCTACTCTGGCTATTGGTAATGAATAAAATCCTAGTAAGACTAGACAGGGAGGGAATCAAAGTGATTGCGTACGCTGACGATCTGGTTATTTTGGTCTCAAGATTATGATCTCACTGATCACGGAAGGAGCTCTGAGTAAGGTAAGCACCTGGGCTACCGACTGTGGCCTCAGTGTAAATCCAGATAAAACTGAGTTGGTGCTATTCACCTGAAAAATCAAGATACCAGACTTTAACCTTCCCCGCCTCAACGGCCAACCGCTCCAGCTCTCCTCCAGGACAAAGTATCTTGGTGTTATCCTCGATTCAAAGCTGGGCTGGAAACTCAAGTGGAGAAAGCCCGTCTGGCCTTCTACGCCTGCAAAAGAACCTTCGTCAAGAAGTGGGGACTCAAACCAAGGATGGTTTTGTGGCTGTACACTGCCGTAATACGTTCAATTCTCAACTACGGATCGCTAGACAGGTGATCAGCTCTGAGTAAGGACTATAACATAACTAAACTCAGTAGAATTCAACGAAGCGCGGCAATAGGCATGACAGGTGCTATGCGGTCATGCCCGATCGATGCTCTAAACGTGCCTCTCCACCTCCTACCAATCGACCTTTATATAAAAAACACCACATCAAACAATGGCGTCAGACTCAAAGAATCTGGGTGTTGGACTGCGAAGCCATACGGGCATAGTAATATCCTGGGACAGTTACCAAAGGAATTGGTTACATCACCCCCAAACTGAGCTTCACGAAAGGCTTCTCTGTTGGTTTCCCAACTAGAGAGGAGTGGAAGAACGGTACGGTGGAAACAGACTTCGACACGATAATATTTACCGACAGTTCGAAAATGGACTGCGGAGTCGGGACAGGAATATTCTCAGATGCAAATAATATCGGCAAGTCCTACCGCCTCCCGGACCACACTAGCGTCTTCCAGGCGGAGATACTGGGGATCCGTGAGGCTTGTCGTACATTAAAACACGACTTATCGCCAAAACGCAACATCTTTATTTTCACCGACAGCCAAGCCGCAATCAAAGCACTAAATTCGGCTACCATCTCCTCTAAACTAGTTCAGCAATGCCGTAACGAACTAGCCGGTTTAGCAGAGCGGCTCAAAGTTACTGTGCTGTGGGTCCCGGGGCATAGAGATATAATGGGAAATGAGCGGGCTGATGAACTGGCCAGGGAGGGCTCCGCTCTTCCCGGCTCTCTTGCGGAACTAATTCATGTTCCTTTAGTAGTTGTCAAGGGGGACATACTCTCCCACTTCCAAGCAGCGGCTAACTCCAGATGGAAAAGCCTAACCACCTGCGTAATATCTAGAAAGATGTGGCCATCTTACAACCGAGCCAAGTCAGACGAACTTCTATACAGGACCCGGGCAGACATCTACAGAATCACGGCGATCAGTACAGGTCACTGGCCAATTGGGGACCATGCAGCCAAATTGGGCATTCCGTTCAATGTACACTGCCGCAGCTACCAGGACACTAATGAGCGAGATTCGCTTGTTAATTTTCTTTGCGAATGTCCGGCTTTAACTAGAGCCCGAGAGCGAGCACTAGGCAAACCCTTCTACGGGGACCTGATGGAGATTTTAAGGAAGAAAATTGGAGAGTTATTACTTTTTTTTAAACAGCACAGGATGGTTATAACGATCAATTTTCCTCACATTCATCTTTTAAATTCCCCAGTCACAACAACCCCTAACATCCGGGTTTAACACGAGCTTGTGGTTCCAAAATGGCCATTGAGCTAATTGAGCTCTGTCTGGAGGACAGGGCTGCCACTTAAACCAACCAAATCCAAAGGTCGTCGGTTCCGTTTGAATCTCCAGAAATCTGTTCAAAACTGGAAACCAAAGCCAGGCCTGAAGAAGATGATAATAACTTTTCCCTAATGCTCCCTAAGACAGCAGCAAAGATCAGACCAATATTACATTTTGTCGATATTACCGGAAAGTGGACGTCCTTTTCCTTTAGTTCTAAAAAATTTTGTAAATTTAAGGCTAATGAAAAACTACCAAAACTAGTAGTAAGTAGGTACCAATTTGTCCATTCGAAAAAATCTAGACAAAATACTTCCGCTATCAAAAACACAATGAAGCCTACTATCCTATTGATCTTCCAAGCGATCAAGATTGATTTTAAATGCTGCGGAAAACAACGATCGGAAGTGGAAGCATGAACGCTACACGGTAACCTTAAACCTCTTTCAGTGGGCGGATTTTAACGATCGGTCAAGCGCCTCCAACTCAAATCCGAAATGATATTATAGAAAAATGCATGCAGCTTCCATCAAACTCGATTGTTGTGATGAAACTCTCTTTAATGACGCGATCACTCCTGAGATCGCCTATAAGATCGCTTATAAGATCTTGATGCTTGATCGCTGTATTGGGGGGGAATCTTGAGATGATATTTTCATATTGTGCCGAACCGAACACTTTGCTCTATACTCAAGCGTGCGAGATGCTGATGCTGACTGGACGTCGGTTTGTTTGTCCAACCTTGGACCGATGGAGTTCAAACAACCGGTGTGTGCTCGGCTTTAAACGTTTTCTTATAATTCTTCCTCAAGTCTCTTTGGGTTGGCTAGTTTTATTGTATTTCGTGTGTTTTTATTTATTTTTCCGTAGTATTATTATACACCCGACACCGGGAAGTCTTTTTGAACTTCCGCGTCCGACACACAACTGTTTTTTCGTTTTATGTTATTTTTCTCGCCAACGACGACGACAAAGACTTTACTTATTTATTTATTGTTATTTTTTTTTGAAACTCGAGTGTATAATGTTCGTTTGTATGGACACGAGTCAGTAGTCGAGCAGAAATGTTACAGTTTTGTGCTAGAATTTCCTGTGACATTTTTAGCTTGAAAAAAATACATCAAGATATTTCGTCGTCAGATCGTCTTATTCTTCGAACTGATGGTCACTGTGTAGTAGCTGGCCGGGCACTTATATAAAACACCAAATAAAGTAAGACAACCAACAAAAGACGATGAAAATATTCAATTTCCGCTGAAACCGGATTCACCGGATATTGCTTGCATGGTTTAATCGCGAGTCGTGTTCTCGTTTGCTAAGAGTTGTGTGTCTTAAAATAAATAAAAAGTATTTTTCTTGTGAACTTTATGTCTTAATAGTTTTTTTTCAATGTGTTGTTTTCTTTTTCATTTCAGATCGTTAACGAACGACGGCGTATTTGATTTTTAAAAACATAGTGTGGTCACCAAGATGAAAATGTTACCGATACCATTGTCATTGAGCGGACCGCCGCTAGGCCTTTGGAGTGATGTACTTTGGCGATACCCACCAGCACCACCAAGTCCCTTGGCCGACTTGAAAACACAACTTCCACCACAATTGCCGCCAGATCCACGACTATGGTCGCGCGAAGATGTCTCCATGTTTCTACGATTCTGCGAGCGCGAATTCGATTTGCCAAAATTCGAATTGGATCTCTTTCAGATGAACGGAAAAGCACTGTGCCTTCTAACCAGATCAGATTTCGGCGAAAGATGTCCGGGAGCCGGAGATGTTCTACATAATGTTCTGCAAATGTTAATACGCGAATCACAAATGATGCATCGGCATTTACCCAGTAGTCCAGTAACACCAACTAGCCGATATCCACCGTCGCCGCACAGTCATCCGCCTACACCGAATTGGGCATCGCTTGCACCGCCCGATAATCCCTTCCATAATGCTCATTTGCATCATTTCATGCAACCGAATTCAGTGACGTTGAGCCCGGCTCCATCAATAGACTCACAGGCCAGCAGTCCGCCACAAAGCCAAGAAGCCAATCAAAATGTGTTCACACAAAATAACGCGACAAGCTCGAGCAGCAATCAATCCGATTCGGATGAAGACAGCTATTCGGACGTGAAGCCACAGATGCATTCAAGTCCGCCATCTACTCCTATTCTAAAGGATCTCAAACCAAGTTTGTCTCAGCAAATCACAAATGTTGTGAACTCGTGGTCGAACAGTCATAGTCAGAAGAATGAGAGCAGCGGTGGTTCAGTTTCGGCGCCTACGACACCTGCTTACATGTCCGTGAAGCGAGAGTTCTTTCCCGAAAGTCCCGAACCAAATACAAGTAAGTTTTTATTCGATTCGTTCTTGTGGGTATCACTTAACTGTTTTATTAAATTTCTAGACGGACGACTACTGTGGGATTTCCTCCAACAATTGCTAAACGATCCAGCCCAAAGGTACAGCAATTACATTGCTTGGAAGTGCCGAGATACCGGCGTCTTTAAAATCGTCGATCCGCCCGGCTTAGCCAAGCTCTGGGGAATTCAAAAGAATCATCTTTCGATGAACTACGATAAAATGTCGCGAGCACTTCGCTACTATTATCGTGTCAATATATTGCGAAAGGTCCAAGGCGAAAGGCATTGCTATCAGTAAGATAATTTATTTCAGTTAGCAAAACGAAATTCGAAAACTTTCTCTTTCTCGTTCCAACAGATTTCTTCGCAATCCAACTGAATTGAAAAATATCAAAAATATTTCGCTGCTTCGACAATCGGTCGGCAATTCATCAAATACACCCGCAAATAGTACAAACAGTACATCATCGTCGCATGTTACAACACAATCCCACCAGCCATCGTTATTAAGTCAACAGCAACAACATCAGCTATCGCACCATCAACAGCAGCAGCAGCAGCAGCAGCAACAACAACAACATCAGCAACAGCAACAACAACAGCAGCAATCAAATCAACTGATTCCACCACAAAGTTTACCCCAATCATCATCGATCTCATCAGCATATGGTCCACCACCAACTTCGCCGCTTATAATGCATGCCATAAATGGTGCCTTCCACTATATGTCGACATCATCACAACCCCAATCGCCCGGATTGCAACAGAATCCTTGCGAAAAACTCCCGTTCAATAATTTAAAAATCGAAGCACCCGATAGTGACGATATGAAACCCACCGATTTAAGTGTGGCAAGTAGTGAACGGAGGTATAATAATGGCGGCGATTGCTATCCGTAAGTAAATCACGTTTTTTTTATATTTATACGATTTTGGAAATTGTGTAGTTGTTCGTTTAAATTGGAATTGGTCGGAAATAACGGAAGCTTCTAGGTTGACAAACGTAGCTTCGATTCACATGCAGGAAATGTGCAACAAAATACTGCAGCAGCATTTATTGAGACTGAAAAACTAGTTAAGTTTGAAATAAGCAGCAGTCGGGGCATATCAGTCCTTCTGTACATTTTAACTATTCTTTGGAAGTTCTACAGCGTGGATGTTCCTTTACAATGTCGTGGCTGAGGCAGGGTGGGCATACAGGGCGCTACAACACCAGAGCGCTCTGACAAGCCGCGCAATCCATCGCTTCTCGGTCTCTCATGACCTATTGGGAAAGATATCCCAAATTTTAAAACCCTGGATAAGTCGACGTGAATAATTTTTTTGTTGTACAGGCCTAGGGTTTATGGTCTGATTGTTCGAGCAACGTACTGCCCCACAGCCGCAGCTAGCTCGGACGCCAGCAAGCGCGTCGCTCTAGCTCGAAATTCACCCACCAATTCGGACGTAGGTGGAATTGGCCCACTGTTTCCCGTACCTTACCTTTCCTTCGAATATTTTGACTTTTCCAAGTCAAAATATTCACTCCAAGGCCCCCGTTCACAACATACAAGGAGCAGTTTGTAACCTTTTCGCCCAGTTTGGTACCATTTGGGCACGCAAATAGCCGCCCTTTAGCTGTTCTTTCGGAAAGTCAAATAAGCAGTAAACAATCAGGAAAACAATATTTTCTACTTGGTCAGAGTCCAGCTCTTTCTCTTGATAGGGGAATCCTTCCCTTCTAAACTCAATAAATTTGGCCTTATTTCTTATGGTAAGTGTAGACATGAAGCTGAGTACGTACCCTACATGTTTCAGAGTACTTGAGAGGTCCTCCGCCTCTGCCCGAAATTTTTCGTTCTTGTGACATTCCAAAGGTCAGATAGGACCTCTTTTATCCTCATAACTTCAACGCCATAGACATGCTTCTCGCATGAGGGCTTCACAGTATGGAACATAGTACAGGGTGGCGCGCGACAGACGCATGGATTTGAAACATCAATAAAACGCAAACTGTTCGAAAATGGCTATTTTATTTATTTTTTCCTGGTTTATTTACATGGTAGATTTAAGTTCATGTAGTTTTAAACAATGTATCTGCCAAATGGCAGCCCTCACGCTCCTAACATTGTGTAAGCCTTTTTCTGAAGTTTTCGTTCACTCTTTCAAGCATTGCCACAGGAATTTGGAGGATGCGGGTGCGAATGTTATCTTTGAGGGCTGTTAGGGTTGTGGGACGATCGTTGTAAACAAGAGATTTTAGGTATCGCCACAGGAAATAATCGCAGGGCGCCAAATCAGAAGAGCGCGCTAGCCAGTTCAAATCGCCTCTTAGGGAAATGAGGCGCCCGGGGAATCTGTCACGCAAAACGTCCATGCAAACTCTTGCTGTGTGGGCTGTGAAGATGTTCTTTAACGATTCGTTGAATGAAACGTCTCGAAATGCCAAGGGCACCTGCCTGTTTATGAATTGAACGCGTGGGAGATTGTTCACTTGCAGTTCGAACCCTCTCGATGTTTTCAATTGAGACAGTTCTCTGAGGCCCCCTTCTTATCGTGGACACATTTCCGCTATCCTGGAAGACATTAACCCACGCAAGAATTCGATTTCGATCGGGAACTCGATCGCGGGGGGTGATATTGAACTGTAAACGAAATGCACGCTGCACACAGACGATCGAGAGGTTGTTTGAAAAATAGGCTTGAACACAAAAAACACGATGTTGAACAGGACACTCCATCTTGGCGATTGAAACCAAGTGCTAACAAACCTTCCTTCCCCCTCTTTAGAACCACCCCACTATCAACCCTCTACGACCACTAGGAAGGGAGTAATGACCTTTTGAAATCCATGCGTCTACCGCGCGCCACCCTGTACAATCGTCGATAATTCTCATTCCGCCCAAAGCAGACAAACATAAATTTGTCCAGTAAGTCGGTACACCAAGCAGACTTTAAGCATTTTCTTCTACTCATTTTGACCAGAAATATCGCGATTCGTCTCTCTGGTCTCTCAACAAGGCATCTATTGGTTCGGGCCATCTTCCATGAAGTTGTATTTGATGGTGTTGCCATCATCTTCATTGGCTATCAACAATGGCGTCCCTCAAGGCTCAGTCTTATCATAAAATTTATTCTCAATTTCTATTTAGCGCTTTTGGCCAACGACGATTGGCAGACTGAGAAATAGGCATTCAGAGATGAAGGTAGCAATTGATCGGATATTCTCTGGGGAAACCGGTGCAAAAAAATAATCGAAGTGATTTCGGCAATGCAACCGATTGACATACTAACGTGTGAGCTTCAGCGTATCTACGCAGTAGCAGACGAAGCATTGAAAGGCAATGGGAGGGAGATCACTCTGATTCCGAACATCGACAGCTGGATAAACCGCAAGCACGGAAAAGTGAACTTCTATGTGATACAGCTGCTCAGCGGACATGGCTATTATAAGCCACCGCTTTAAGCATGAGTTCTATCCCAACTGCCCTCACGATTGAAAATACCCAAGCATGTCTAGGCCCGGACTACATGGTCCGTTTTTTTTCGACTCCGTAGAAAATAGGCTCCGTCTTCCGGAAAGAATGAAAACCATGTCCCATAGAAATCTATGAGATTTTAGCTCGTCGACTACATGACTCCGGAAAAACGCGTGTCCGGAAAAAAAACCTGAGCATGCACAGGTTTCTCCGGACGGTTGATCAGGAATTTTTCGACCTATCCGGAATTAAATTTCAAGAACATACAGAGTTGTATGAGCTCGACTACAAGTGCGTGTCCGGAATTTTTTTCGGTGTGATTTTATCACTCGAGTAGCTGTGCTCAATCGACATGGTCAATTCAGAGGAACGTTTTGGACTACAAATTTTGGACTCTAGATCCCAGAAACCACTTATGCTAGGGTGCTGAAAGTTGGAACTTATGGAGAACTATGATAATGGACCCATTTGTAAAAAAATGGTCGATAGTGGTTGAGGGGAGTGGGAGTGGGGTGAAAAACAATACGTCCATAACGCTTGAAAGCTGAGATAGAAACATTCTAAAATCCATATCTTCTGAATGATTCATGTCAGAAGGTTGAAACTTTGTGGTTGTCTTAAGAGATACTAGGAGATTAGAAAAGGGTTAAAGTTGTTAAAAGAGGTGGTGGGGTATAGGGTGAACAACTTTGAATTACAATATCTTCCGAACCAATTGTACCAGAAAGATAAAATTTGGTTTCTGTATATACTAGGTGTGTGAATATGAAATTTCCGTTTTTTTTTGAAAATAGAACGTTTATTTTGAAAGAATGGTAATAATATGTCATTCAAAGTAATGTCCATCGCTAGCTACACATTTTGTCCATTTTTCAGGCAATTTGTGGATGCCACGCCAAAAAAATTGCTCTTCTTTCGATGAAAACCATTCAGAGACCCATTTTTCGACTTCTTCAGATGTTTTGAAGTGCTGTTCTTTAAGTGCGTGTCCCATCGATGAAAACAAATAATAATCAGAAGGAGTCAAGTCTGGCAAATTCCAGTCAAGTGACTTCAACGTATCCTGAACCGGGTTTGCTTTGTGTGCCGGTGCGTTGTCATGAAGCAAAATAACTTTACCATGTCTTGCCGCCCATTTTGGTCGTTTTTCGATCAATGCTTGGTTCAAATTGATCATTTGTTGTCGGTAGCGATCAGTATTGACAGTTTCACCAGGTTTTAAAGGTTCATAATATACCGCACCTTTTTGATCCCACCAAACACAGAGCATTCTCTTCTTTCCAAATCGATTTGGTCTTGCAGTCGTGGTTGATGGTTGGCCTGCTGTAACCCATGATTTTCTGTGTTTAGGATTCTCAAAATAAATCCACTTTTAATCACCAGTCACAATTCGATGCAGAAATGACTTTCTTCCGTGTCGTTGAAGCAACATTTCACTGATTGTTTTTCAATTTTCCATTTGCCTTTCAGTCAATTCATGTGGTACCCATTTTCCACACTTTTGAATCTCCCATAGCTTTTAAACGTAAAGATATTGTTGATCGGTCAACATTTAATGCATCTGCTATTTGTATTTGAGTTACTGTATCATCTTCATCCAATATTTCTTGCAAATCGGAGTCTTCAAACTTCTTCTGATGTCTTCCACGTTCTTGATTTCTCACATCAAAATCGTTACTTCTGAATCGTTGAAACCAATTTCTACATTGTCTTTCACTTAAAGCATGCTCACCATAAGCTTCTACAAGCATTTGATGCGCTTCAGCCACACTTTTCCTTGGAAAAAAACAAAAAAGTAATGAAATCCGCAAATCACAACTTTCTGCTACAAAATTTTCCATTTTTAATGAGGTAAAACACTAAGGTTCGAATCTGCTTGGCGACAAGTAATTTTCGAGAATGGGATTGGGTGCCGGACTACCAGTTCACTCAGCTGTAAATGAGTACCTGAGTTAAAAATCGGGGTAATAATCACGGACGAGCGTGTGGCTGACCACTTCACCTCCTAGTGTTCCGTTGGTCTAGTAATGAAGTACCTCTGGCATTACTTCAAGGCCTAGGCCCAATTTGGGCTGTTGCGCCATTGATTATTAAAACACTATGTTCTTGCATAAAACTTGAAATGTGGTATACTGAATATTCCTGACAGATGTTGAACCAATTAAAAAAAAATATGGGTGTGACTCATACACAATAAACGTTACCTCTAGAGCCATCTATGTGTGAACGGTAATTTCATATTCACACACCTGGTAGAATTACAAGCGGTGTCTAGTAAAAGTAAAATTTTTGAAGCGCGGAAACGGGAGACAGCCATTTTTCAAAAAATTAAATTTGTATATTTGTACCAGTAGACCTATAGCGGAGAAAAAAAATTTGAGGGTGTTGGTGTAGGGAGTGATGGTGGGAGGGGGTGAAAAAGAAAAAATTCTGATTTTAATTTCCCGAAAGCCACAAAGGATAGAAAGCTAAAAATTGACAACTATGTAGAGCCACAGAAAAATATAATTGTTGAAAGTGGTAGCAAGGTACGGCGGTGGAGGGTGGTTTTTCATATCTCAGAAACGGCGTATGCTAGAAAGAAAAAGAAGTTCGAAACGCGTTTAATGCTGACATGCGGTGTAGGTTACTATGCGATTGGCAACCTAAGGAATACCCAGGAGGCTATTTGGAACGTTATTTTTTAAGTTGTCAGTCGCATAGTAACCTAAACCGCATCTCAACATTAAACGCGTTTCGGACTTGTACCTATAAAATAATAAAGTTGTCCCCAGGCAGATTTTTATTGTTCTTTACAACGATCGCCAAACCTATCAGTTCTTCGTAGCTTAAATTCTTCATAACAAAACGCATTCATCACACCACGCTTGCTCGCAAAAGACTGAAAGCTTTTTATTCCGGACGCCGTGTAGTCGAAGCTGTCCGGAATCGGTTTTTTTCCGGAGTGGAAAAAAAAACGGACCATGTAGTCCGGGCCTTACTGTACTGTCCGTTTTTCGCCGTCGATAGAGCTGAGATTGCAGAGTCCTTCAGAGAAGGTCTGACCGTGGCAAACATCGAGACCCATATATGCGACACAGCCCATAAGTGGTAAGCCTTCCAGACTGGAGCAGCGCGGATTATGTCGTCACTTCGCCGTTTTGAACGCATCAGAAGCATGTAGTGCGTCGCAGCGGGTGCGGGACCCTTCAGTAAATATAATTTTAAATTAAAACTAAAATAACACGTAAAGAAAGAAGCAAATTAAAACTAAAATAATAAATAAATAATTCATAGTAATTCAGTTAAATTAAAATTAAGATGACAAGTTATTCATTGGTTTAATTTCTGCGATATTAGTATGAAAAAAATCGATAATGCCACAAAATTTATTACCAGCTTCCATTAATCGAGTGGCTGGGCAGTTCTTGCCATATGAAGTCTTGTGATGCGTGGTATAAAATAGATCATTAGATCGTGATGAGCGGTTAGGTACACGAAAATTAATGCGCTCAAGAAATTGTGGGGCGTCTAACTCGCTGTTTAAGATCCTGAACAGTGCGATCAAGTCAAATTGCTCACGCCGTTTGGAAAGAGTGTTTAGATTTAAAGTGGCAAGCAGAGAATTATAATTGATTTCTATAGCAGGTATGTGAAGCTTGTAGGCGATGTAGCGAAGAAATTTGTGCTGAACCGTCTCCAATTTCGAAGAGTGCACTTGGAAATAAGGGTTCCAAATGACCGACAGATATTCAAGGTGAGGACGCACCAGAGAACAGTA
Source organism: Beris morrisii (assembly GCA_951812415.1). Lineage (NCBI taxonomy): Eukaryota > Metazoa > Arthropoda > Insecta > Diptera > Stratiomyidae > Beris > Beris morrisii. Next base: position 28,816,756 of record OX638311.1, read on the forward strand.
GAGAGTTTTTAAGCAGTGAACGTTACGGAAGTCTTGGGTATTTCTTATAACAAACCCAAGCATTTTCCGAGCAGAGTTGCAAATTTGTGTGATATGTGGTGCGAGTGTGAGTGATGCATCGAGCACAAGTCCCAAGTCTTTTACAGTCAACACTCGGACTAAGGGGCAATTATTTATACTGTAATTAAAGGAAGTGCATATACGCACTCTATGAAAAATAATGTAACTGCACTTACCTATGTTTAAAGGAAAGCGATTAGCTATACTCCACTCAAAGGGTCTATCAATGTTAAGTTGAATAGTTTCACAATCGCGGATTGAATAAACTGTTTTAAAAATTTTTAGATCATCCGCAAATAAAAGAAAATTGACATTATCAAATATATCACGGATGTCATTGATGAATAGTAAAAATAACAACGGTCCGAGGTGAGAACCTTGCGGCACACCCGAATTAACTGCAAAGGGTTTAGACTTAGCAGTTTTTATATTGACAACGCAAGTGCGATCCTGTAGGAAGTCACGTATCCAATTAAGCAATTCGCCTGATATGCCTAGGTCTGCAAGCTTAGAGATAAGTAGGTAGTGATTAACCTTGTCAAAAGCTTTCGCGAAGTCAGTATATACTGCGTGAACTTCGGATTTAGATTCTAGAGCAGAGTTGATCGTTTGCACGTATGGCAAAAGATTGGTTACGGTCGATTTGCATTTCTGGAACCCATGCTGAAAAGGTCTAATGCAATTTCTGAACAAAGGGGTCAGTTTATTAGTTACAATTGCATCAAAGATTTTGGCAACAGTGGATTGGATTGAAATCGGTCTATAATTCTCTACATTGCCCTTGTCACCCGATTTGTGGATGGGAATAATGAAGGAGGTTTTCCACATATAAGGAAATAATACTGACTGCAGGGATAGGTTGAAAAGAAACGTTAAGGGTTGTACAAGGAACTGTCGACAGTTCCATAAAAAAATGGCTGGTACACCATCAGGACCCATACCTTTAGATATATCCAGTTCGTTGAGCATTGCATAGACATCGTTAGCTTCAATGACCAATGATGACACATTTAAGCCGATACTATCATGCAAAGATGTGGATACCGGGCTAACTTTAATATTCCTGCCATCGTCATAAACACTCGAAAAGAAATCAGCGAACAATTCCGCTATGCTGAGTGGATCATAGGCAGAGCAGGTGTTGGCGTACATGCATGGCAGTAAAAGATTGTTTGATCTAAGGGAATTAATAAAGTTCCAGAAGGCCTTAGTTAGTTAGCTGTAGTTTATCAAGGTGGGACAAGCGTTCAAAGCACCGACAAAAAATTTTATATTAAAATTTCGATTAATGGGGGATGTCGAGAGTTGTGTTGTCGGCATGGACCGCGTAAATCCATCCTGAGCCTTCTGCTAAAAAACCAACACAGTGGCGGAGTAGCAGTAGTCAAAGTGGTAGGAAACGCAGGTAAATGGATTATCCACATATTGGTGCGCTCACCTTGATTAAACCAACGTGTTCGGGGCATTCGATTTACTTCCTGTCGTGGTTAAATAAACAAAATCGGCTTTAAATGTAAAGCGGCAACGATCACCTAAACCGGACTCTATCTCACTTGTCACCATTTGAGTCGTTTCTCTGTTTTGTACGAAACCTACTGATAGCACAAAACTCAATTTTTCTTCAGAACTGAATTATTTGCATCCGTAAACAAATGATGTCATGTTCCTGAAACTTGGTTTATTTCATGTAAGAATCCAAACTTTCTGTGAACTTTTTGACCTTTGCGCGTAGCAAGAAGAATGCGTCTCTGGCAGAATCTGGTTCAGTTTTAATCGAACCAACCAAGTAGACAAACAGTTTTCACAGAAATCTTAACTTAGTCTAGATATTTCTAATCACTGTTCTAATTCGTATTTTCTTCTTTTCCAGATTAATAAGAAATTCCGATGGCTTGACAACAATTAAACTGATACGATACAATGAAAATGCTTCGCCACAAATGACCGCACCGCAACAAGCATCACCCCAACATCAATCGCAGAATCATTGCGATCACCTGCAATTAAACTCGTCGTCAAATGATGAATCAACCGACGTTAATATTGACGACAGTCTAATGCCAACCGACTTACGAAAATAGAAAATTCGCAGGCTTAAGACTTGTATCAAGTGATAAAATATTTTTATTATTATTATTATTATTATTTTTTAAAAGAAGTAAATTTAATTCTTACATAAATTAGTCAATGGAGAATGCAACGCGCCTTAAAAGACACGTACGAACCGTTCTTCTTTTCTAATCAGTTGTGTATTTCTTCTACAACCAAATTATCGATGCGACAATCATAAAATTAGTTTTTAATAAAAAAAAAAAACATTTTTACATGTAAAAATATTGAAAAAAAAACTTACACACGCATATTGTATGTAAAAAAAAGAGGGACCTAAAAGCACCGATTATCACGGCCAAACACAATAGTTTTATTTATTAGACAGCTAAGGGCCATCTTGTAGAATACGACGAAATATACAAGAAATGAATAAAAATTTAAATGAAATTATGAAGTAATAGCGATAATAATCTAAAAACAATAACTAATGTGCCAATTCTATTAAATTACGTTGTTTTTACTACAATAATTACATTATTAAGAGTCGAGGCAAATAAAAATTTTATGTAGAGAAATTCTTGAAGAGCTCGCTGTTCTTGGCTGTTGATCACTTCGAACAAGCAGCTTAATATTATATCAATTACGATGACCCCAAAAATCTTTCTACACACCCACACACACGAACAGACAAATGGAAAAAAAAATATATATATATATACATTATACACATAGATAACAAAATATATATATCACCCAAAATAGGCTTTATTATATTATAAATAAGTTTAGGTTTGTAGGTTCTATTATTATTATTAAATAATTATCGACTTTATTGATTTTCTCCTCGAAAACAAGAAAAAATTGTGTAAAATACGAAGTTTTGGAGAAGTAATAAAGTAGCGCTATTTCATAATTAATAATATAAGTTTTTAATAAACATTAAAACAAAAAAAAACAACAACAACCCCTACACAATATCAATTTTGTCTTCGTATGTTTTGTTCTTTTGAGAACGATCATAATTTTTTTTGTTAGTCGTTTAAGTCTCTTTTAAGTGTGATTCATAAAACTATATTTATAGTATTTCTTATTATTATTTTTTGATAAAAATTTTATGTTTAAAAAAAAAAGTAATTTTTCTTTTATTTTCATTGTTTTTTTTTTTTAGCTATTTTCCGTTGTTTTTATCTTTTTATTTGTGAAATGCGTATATAAGAATATTTTATGTAACAGTGAAAATAGATGAAAAAATGATATAAGTATAAAAAAAAGAAAAATGTTATTGAAATTCGGAGAAAAAAAATTAAGTAAAAAAAAAATTTGATTATATTGTGGTGATTGAATGTGATGAAAACCAAAATGTTACAAAAAAAAAGAATTATATAGAAAAAAAAAGATATAAACACATTTTTTTAAATAATAACAAATTAAGAACAATTTTTTTTAAGTCTTTCTTGTGAAGAAGTTATTGCATCCCCGCTGCTGAAGTTCCTCAACTCAAAACAGTTAGTTTTGAGACAACGTTCCGTTGCAAAATGGTTTTATCTTTTTTTTGCGCTACTAAACGTTAACCCTGAAACCGTGTTTGAGGCACAGAGTGCCCCAAGCTATTTTCAAACAATAAATTAGAGACTTTCTAGTTCTATATCATAATCCCAATGCACAATTTTTTGAACCATATGATATGCACAAATGCGTAAACAAAAGAATCGAACTGGTTATTCTGTGTTTTATTTGCTAAATATGTAAACGCAGAAAAAAGGGCAATTTCGTGTTCTGGGGCACTGCGTGCCCCAGAATATGCGTACATTGATCATTTGAAAACAAAACATTTAAATGCATGCATTTGATAAATCTATAAACAAAAATAAATATGTAAACAAAAAACGGCGATTTCGTGAATATGCGTATGTAGATCCTTTGAAAAGAAAACAGTTGAATGCATTTAGTTGCCGATGAAATTTCAAGAGATATTTACTTGAGTATTTTGTGATTTAATTTTATAGTTTGGTGATAATTTTGTTTTGTGTTGAGTGGAAATGGATGCTTTTCTGAGATTAGTGAACAATACAGCGCGTCCAGAGTTATCTGCTGAGGAGCAAGACCTTCTTCAAAACGAGTTCGAAGTTTTTCTTCACAACGATGATGAAAATGGAACTGAAAACGTACCTATTGGCGGTGCAGATTTTCCTGCTGCAGATCATCCTATAGCAATTCCAAACGATTCAGATGATGAACAAGATTCTGATCAGGATGTTTCGGACGTTGATGATCCAAAGTGCGAGCATGAAGAAGTACAGGATGTACGCGTTTTACAAATCATGGAGGAAATTCGCGAACATGAAATTGCTGCTCAACAAGAACTGCAAGAAGTCAATGAGGAAGAACTACCAGCCATGGAACCAAATAAGGGAATGCGTTATAAGGCTTATTATACCTAGGTACGCAACTAGGACAACATCGTGCTGAAAACATTTCATATGATCTAGTGCATTAGATTTGTGCGCAAGAAACACTACTATTATCGCCGCAATTGCCGAAACAGTTCACAGATCTAAAAGGTGTCTAACGTAGAGAAGTGTAGAAGTGTATTCATCAATTTTTTGCTTCTCAGATTGCATGAGCCTTGTGAGTTACGTATTGTTGTCAACTACACACGCGGATGAGGAAATAGATGAATCAACCAGAAAGCCTGAGATGATTATAGACTACAATGCGACCAAAGGAGGTGTTGACACGTTCGACCAAATGAATAGAACATACACTTATAGGCGCAAGACTAACCGTTGGCCTATGACACTATTTTTCAATATGGTCGACGTAGCAGCCCTTGCTGCTTATCGGATGTTCGGTATTACTAATCCCACATCCGGTACAAGAAAAAATGTAAGAAAACATTTTCTTAAAACTTTGGCTGTTGAATTGGCAAGTAAGCACATCCGAAATAGAATGGGAAAAGGTTCACTACGACAATCAGTGAAAACTGCCCTTTCATTAATTGGTTTTGAAGCTACAACTCCAACAGTGTTCCCTGCAGTTCGGTCAAATAACAAACGTAATAGATGTGAAACATGCAAGGCAAACAAAATAAAGGAGACACCAAAACTACTGCTGTCTGTGATTTGTGCAACAACCCTGTTCAAAACATTTTATTCGGGTTTGTCAAAAATGCTACTTTCCGAACTCATCTCCCATAAGTGATACTGACTCAGAAGCTGAATCATGTCTGGATAATTCGGCAACCCCATCTACCTCATCTGGACGGCCACATTCAAAACGATCCAGAACCCATTGAACTGTTTACTTTTGGTATTATAGGTATTTAATTTATTATTTTGAATTAGTTTTTACTTTTCATTACTTTGTGAACATTTTTATTTTGGTTTCAATATGCACATAATTAATTTTTCGAAAATACAGACAATGTTTTATTTTCTCTCTTTTTTCCAAACTCATATCAGGTTGTGTAAATCAAGAACGCTATTTAGCAAATAAATAGCCGTATTTTCAACACACCACCCATACATTTTGTATGAAATGCATACTGGGGCACTGAGTGCCCCAGAGCACGATAAGTCCATTTCTTGAAGAGCACGGTTTCAGGGTTAATAAGATGACCGCAATGTTCGACGTTTAGCCGAGGGCAGCTGAAAAATACACCTGCAGCCATAAAAACCCCACCACTCATTTATATTTGTTAACGCGCAAATTTAAGTCAACGTTAGATTGTATACGTGTATTATGAGATGAGGATTTTTCCGCAGGTATAAAAGCAACTGATTAAACCCAAAGATATTCAGTTTCTGTTACGTTCTGATAGAGATAATATCAATTGAAAATGACGGGAAAATACAACGAGAAGAGAAAGTGAGAAACTTTGCTTTAGCAGGTCGAGGTCTATCTTACCATGCAATTTCAACTGAAATAGGGTGCAGGTGGTGCGTCTTAAGAAAAAAAGAAAATTCGGACCTACTGGAGCGGACGGAAGGATCGGGTCGAAAAAATAGACAAACCCAAGGACAGACGATGTTTTACGGAGGATAATCATGATGGTGCATTTACACTCAATGTTAGAGGCGAGCCTCTATCCCCACCAAAAAATCACCCAATGGCTTGTGGAGTCGCAAGAGTCTAACATTCTTCAACTTTTTCTCCGACGCACGCTTTCATATGTGTACACACATACAATGAACTGTGGTACCACACAATTCGCTGCTCATCGTATTTCTGTCGTTTCGCACTTAAAGGCAAGTTGCGCCGCAGAGGCATGTTGAGTGTAAATTGCTTTCAACACAGCAAAGAACACAGCCGACGAAACCCGGTTTGCAATGGGGGTAGAGGCTCGCCTCAAGGGTGAGTTTAAACGCACCATCAAAGATCGCCTTAAAAATGATGTCCATATAAGAGATGAATATCATCAAGTGGATGTGAACGACGGACCGAAATCGGATAGGCTGCGCGAGATAGTAAAGGGTGTTTTTTTAGGTGCATGAGAACTTTCGATATCGATAACTGTGGTTTGACAGCTGAGAATGTGACTGTGTTGACATTTCTGTTCAGTAAGGTTTGGCAAGTCATCATGAATCGTTTAACGCCAGAACAACGCTTCCAAATTGTGGAAATTTACTTTGAAAAATCTGTTCGCGAAGTTCATAGAGCACTTCGTCCATTTTACGGTCAACATAATCGGCCTAGTGAGCAAGCAATTCGTGCAGTTATTGATCGTTTTCGCACTAATTTTACTCTTCTCTTAACGAATCACCATTACATCCATTAAAATTGATTGTTTGGTGCGGTTTACACGCTGACGGCATCATCGGTCCTTATTTCCTTCGAAATGATGAAGGAGTTGCCGTTACGGTGAATGGCCAGCGTTATCGAGCCATGCTGACTGAATTTTTGTTTCCAAAAATTAATCAGCTAAACATCGCCGACATTTGGTTCCGACAAGACGGCGCAACTTGCCATACAGCGCGCTAACAATCGATTTATTGCAAAATCAATTTGGTGACAACTTGATTTCCAGAAGTGGTTCTGTTAACTGGCCCCCTCGTTCGTGCGATTTAACGCCTCTGGATTACTTTTTATGGGGCTATATTAAGTCGTGCGTTTATACCGACAAACCAGCAACTCTTGAAGCATTGGAAGCCAATATTCAAGCCACTATTGACGCCATACGGCCAGATTTATTGGAAAAAGTAGTCAAAAATTGGACTGATCGAATGGACCATGTAACTCGTAGCCGCGGCGAACATATGACGGAAATCATATTTAAAAAATAAATGCCATGAAATTATCTACCAGAATATAATAAAAAAATTTCATTCCAACAATATTTCTGTCTTGTATTATAATTTTAAGTTCTCATGCACCTAAAAAAACACCCATATTTTATCGCGACCAGCGAAAAAGCAGCTTTTAACGAAGAAAATGAAGGCAGCTCGTCTGCTTCAAACTCGATAGTTGATTTGTAGTCCTAAGGAACCCTAAGGAAAATATAAGAACTGAACTGGCTGAATGAAACCCTAGAAAACTATGACGATGGAAGTCTATGGGGTCATTCCACGAAAATTCGATCAACGACTCTCTTCGATCTTTATGAAATTTTGACCTTTCATACTCTTTAATATGAATATTCACCAGGTAAAATATTTTCCCGAAGGACTTAAGGTGGATTTCCATTGTCGCCGCATTTAAGCGTCTGTGTGTCAGACGCACATTTTTCTGCCACGCTTTTCAGTTTCGAGTTTTCAGTTGCTCTAACGCACAGGACGCATTGAGGTGATAAAATTGTTTTTAGGTAGACCTACTATCGTTATAAAAGAATTCACAAAACCAAATTTTTCCAGTCAGTCGTTGTTAGTCTCTTGTCTTCTAAACACTTCAGTTTCTCATTATGGACAAAATATAGAACAGAGGGTCGGACACCTGAAATTCACCGGTTAGAAGGGGGTTTATGAGGATGCTGCTCCCACTCAGGGCACCGTGAATAATTGGTTAAAACTATTTAAATGGGACAGAGTATAATCCGCGGAGTGGAAGATCAATTGAAGCCACTTCGCCAGAAATTGTTGAGCTGATGGAATAGCTGGTGCAATGGTCGTCTAAAGAAAAAAAAAAACTTTTTACATGAACATTTTGATGTCAGAAGTGAGCACAGGATGGGCCCTCCGAAACTTTTCAGCAATTCAAAAAAGTGTTCAGACAGCAATGACCCGCTGGAGGCACTTTTTGAGGGCAAGGAGAATGGGCATAATAATTGATGAAAGAGCCACTATGTGCATTCCACTTAAGAGTGAATATATTGAAATTGAAAATATTGAAATTATGACTTGTTCAAATTTTTAATAATTTTTTTTCTTACTCAGAATAAGAACTTTTGGACCTCGCACCGAAAAAAAGATTACCGGATTTTACAACTTGACAACACAATAAAATAACTTAAAAACAATCGAAGATGGCGTTTTTTAAAGTATCGATGGTTAAGATTTCGCATTCGACAATTATCTTTTCATTTGAAAATTGCAGGTTGTTCATTTGACTAAATTAAGCGTTTTAAACATATGCTTGTGAATCTCGATTGTTGTATACATAATTCATCATTTTCATTTTATTTATTAGGTGTGCAAATAAGTTTCCGGCGTTTTTTGTCAAACTTTGAGCCTTTATTGTGGGAAATTGGTTGCATTATTTTTTTTCAAAATATTATCCATCGCTAGCCACAACCTTTTACCATCTTTTTGGCAGCATACGAATTCCGCGTTCAAAAAACTCCACGTCCTTTGAGGCGATCCACGAGTCGACCCAATTTTTGGCATCTTCGTAAGAACGGAAGTGCTGCTCAGCCAGGACATTTTTTATCGATCGGATTAGGTGGTAGTCGGAAGGGGCGATGTCTGGTGAATACAGCGGGTGGGGTAGGACGTCCCATTTCAGTGTTTCCAGATAGGTTTTCACAACCTGAGCAACATGTTGCCAAGCGTTGTCGTGTAGCAAAATCACTTTGTCGTGTCTCTGCTCATATTGCGGCCGTTTTTCTTTCAATGCTCGGGTCAAACGCATTAGTTGTGTTCGATAAGGAGGTCCTGTGATGGTTCCGCTCGGTTGCAGCAACTCATAATACACCACGCCGAGCTGGTTCATGCCATGCATCTACTTTGGGACCATGGATATTCGGCTTTGCGGTCGATGTTGATGCATGGCCAGGGAATCCCCACGATTTTTGGCGCTTCGGGTTGTCGTAGTGTATCCACTTTTCATCACCAGTCACGATACGATGCAAAAATCCTTTCCAGTTCTGCTGTTGGAGCAGCTGTTCGCACGTGAAAAAACGGCGTACGACGTCTCTTGGCTTCAATTCGTACGGCACCCAATTTCCTTGCTTTTGCATCATCCCCAAGGCTTTCAGACGATGTGCAATGGCTTGTTGAGTCACATCCAATGAATCCGCAAGACTTTGTTGTGTTTGGCATGAATCTTCGTCCAGTAGTGCCTCCAATTCTGCGTCTTCGAAATTTTTGGCCGGCCGGAACGCTCCTTGTCTTCCACGCCGAAATCACCCATTTTGAAGCGATGAAACCATTCGCGACACGTTGATTCGCTAATAGAATACTCGTCATAAGTTTCTCTAATCATCTGACAAGCCTCAGCCGCAGATTTCTTTGAATTAAAACAAAAAAGCCAAACTTCCCGCAAATGGCGCTTATTTGGCTCGAACTCCGACATGTTTAAGGACTCACAAGTAACTGACGCCGATAAAATTTTACAAATGTAATGATGGGGAATTGATACAATATGTCTGATCTTGCCATATTACGAGCTTGATCCGTAATTTTTTCCCAGTATTTCGTGCTAGCGCCATCTATTCGAGAACGCCGGGAACTTATTTGCACACCTAATAATTCATAGAACTTCGTCATATGAATGGGTCCATGCTAAAAGAACCTCAGTCCATTTTTGTAAACTGTTGGAAAAACAAAAAAAAAACCGCCTGTAGACAACAGCATACCGAATCAATAAAAGAGGTTATTTATAACTCGTATAATTGTATTTTACAAATTTTAGCATGGATTGAGATAGCCAGAATAACTTCGTAGGTTTACTCATCATTCTCAAATCCATATCTTCTGAACGATTAATTAAGAAATACTAGGAGATTAGAAAAGGGTTAACATTTTTAAGGGCGGTGGCATGAATCGAGTTAGCCAGAAAAACTTGGTAGGTTTACTTCATCAATAAAACTCTACAACCCTTTAATATAAACTTTATTTAATAAAAAAAATGAAGAAAAAAATTCAATTCAATTATTGCAATGAAAATAATAAAAAAATCGATCACAATACTGTATTATAATAAAATAATAAAGTAAAATGGCCATGGCATCAGTCCTGGACTGAGTAGAGCATGACAACCCGACTCCCACGTGGTTTTTAACTAACAAGGAGTGGTCGGATGATAAGATGTGCCGGACGTCCAAGACTTCAAAACTATTGAAATCGCAATTTCGATAAAAATTGGACTGAGGCCCTTTTAGCATGGACCTATTCATATTCAGAATAAAATTTACCGGTTTTTATGACGGTCTCAGGATAGTGGATGTATGAGATTCAGGTGAATCGTAATTTATTCAATTGCGACGCTTGAATGTAGATAACGTTGAAACACCTACCAAAACGAAATTTTAAAAAAAAATCAAAATTTTCATAAGAATTTCCTATTGTTTTATAAATTAACTTACCACCACTCCGTTACTGCAAATTGTTGTTTTAGAATTCAATGATTCCAATATGTTTCATGCTAAATTTGAACCAATGTTATGGACTTACGATAGACATTTTGTGGCAGCGATCGAAGCATTCTTTTCTAAACTCATTCTGATATAAACATTCTTTTTGAGACCTGCTAAAAAAAATTGAAAAAATCTATCTACTAAAAAGTTTACTATCTTCAAGCTACAAGAAGTAAAACACTTTTGTCGTTGTCACTCAGCGGTCAGGGATACAATGCAAAGCTGAAAATGCTCGTTAAGAGAATTTTATGTTGAAAATCTGAATTAAAACGTCTCTCATTCATGTATATAAAATAATTTATTCATATTATAAAAATGTGCAAATTAATTCTTATAGTAGCTAAACTGCATGCAACTTTATTCCTAACTTAACTCTACGTACAATATGAAACAGAAAAATCGACTACATACTTAAACTTTCTCAGAAGACTTAACTAAGATTTTGTACAGTAATTTACAATATCCAATAAAACTAAAAAAAAATCTAATAAAATATCACATTAAAATTAACCTCTTTCGCCATTCGACTGTAATTTAGTGTTTACATATGCAACAAGATTTAAACAAAATTTTCCTTCATCCAGTTTAAATTTTAAATTAAATTACAACGTAAACTTTGCAAGATTTGACGAAATGCTTACCACAGCTTCTTCTTAAAATAACATTCTTTGATATTAGGATAGTTCAGTTGAGTACAATTTATTTATTTATATTTTAATCTGATTTTTCATAACCAACTAGGTACGCATGATGCGCATTAATACCTGAAGCAAATACAACGCACGCACGCAACGCAGAAAAATAAACTGTGTAACAACCGCATTCGAATGGAGGAAATAAAAGAAATATATAACGAGTCCCCCTGTTTCAGCGGAGAGTCACACCAAACATTACACGAATCGCAAACCGGGAACGAAAGAACAGCAGTCGCCAAATTTGACGAGAGTGTTCAATGGGCGAAAGTTTTGAGACGCAAAACAAAAAAATTAACGGACATTCTGTTTCCTTCCAGTCAGACCGTACGATCGCTAAATTACGCACAATTTTTAGATTTGTTCCTGGAATTTAGCAATCAAAATTTTAATTTTGAATGAAACCTACGTTTTTATGGTTATAGAATTATTTGAATACAAAGCTATAAGAATAGTCGCAAAACTATTGAGTTGTGCTTAGGACAAGCCCCGACAATTCTTGTGGTACAAAAATTAGTTTTTTTTGCGCTTTGTCGTAGTCATTTACCATTGTTTATTCTTTATGCAATTGTTTTTATTTATATTTTTATTTCTCTTCCTTTTTCTACTCTTTTTATTCTGAACATCATCGTCCAAAACACTGTCGGTTACGAGAGTACAAGCCACTACGTCGCCACTTTGAGTTTTGAAGCGAGACTGCTTGGCATGAACGTGTATGGCAAATCAAAATTCATGCATGACACGCAAGACGGATCGTCTATGGGGCCCTTAAACTGACATCAGTTCGTCTTTTTAGAACTGACCCTAGCCGGACCAGTATGACGGAACAAAAACCCGCCTTCGGACGCAGGCGATCAAGATCCTAGCCGGACCAGTGCTACGGCTCAAAAACTCGCATTCGGACGAAGGCATTCAAGGCCGTGGCCGGACCAGTGCTACGACGCAAAACTCGCCTTTGGACGCCGGCGACCAAGCTCTAGCCGGTCCAGAGCTACGGCCATCAGTGCAACGCTCGGACGCAGACGATTAAGGACCAGCGCTGCGGTCTAACAGTGTAGCGCCGTCGCCTGGACACCGGCGGCGGTTTTCGCAGCACATTGGTGCTGGTAGGAATCGGTCCGGATATGACTGTGTACTAGCAGGTCTTAATAATAATTTTTTAGTGCTATTGGCTGTGATGCGATCTACCAGAACGGCAAAGTTGCCTATAGAAAATCAACTACTGTCTGGCAGCTCTGATGGTATTTGTGAATTTGTGATAAGAAAGTAAACAGAGCTCATTTGCTCAGGTTTAAATTCTTTACTAGTAACACTATTGAACATTCCGCACTGTTCACGACTTATATTAATATTCCGAAACCAATAGTAACTGAAAAACCCATATAAATAATACGTTGAGTGGGAATTGAACCCACGCCATCGCTGTAGCAATGTTTTCAACACCTAGTACACTACCACTGGACTACACCCGGACTTTCCACTATAATAAAAAAAACTTTAAATTTTCAGATTTCTCCGCATAGTCAACGAACATATGAAAGTTATTCTTCATTTCGGTGAAAAAATGACGATTTCTTCCGAGAGATGGAGGATGACTTTCAGTCCGCTAGGCTTACGTTCAAAATTTCGGCAATGACGATTGCCAACTGAACGTTCTGCGGACCAAATCGTTACAGCCATAGCTAGGTTAGCATAAGTTAGGTTTTGAAATGAATTTTAAAGGAGTTTGTTTTTATTGATTTCCTCGCGATCGGGTGAAAGTGGAAGTATGAATCACTTAATGATTCATAGTTTTACTTAATGTTGAATAAAAATCCTTGTTACCTCTGCCCAGAGTTGTAAATGCAGGTGTCTGGTTGGAGAACTTCCTGCGGTATGTATCCCTCTTAAAGGGTGAAAACCGACCAAGCAGAGGCTCACACGGGTGAGTCACATTGATGCTTTATCGAAAAAAGTCTGAGTGATGGTATGAATCACTTAATGATTTATATAATTACTTTGATTTGAATAGATTCAAAGAAAGAAAAAATTCTCAATGCATCAAAAATTTCAACACATCAATAACTGACCGTATTGTGAATGTCACAGCACGTCACTGCCGATTCGACATCGACGCATGAAAAAGCGAATGTCGATTGTCATCGATAGTTGTCACTTTTATCGGCATTTTCCGCTGATGACATTCCAAGTTCGTGACTCCTGTTGCTGCGCCACATCGAATCTAAAATTAATTACATAATTAAATACACTTGGCATTATTTAGTATATTGGCATTTTATGCTTATGTGCTAGTTTTTACGCGCTTGGCATAATTCTTAACTTTCATAAGCATAAAATGAAATTTTTTCATTTCCGTAAATTCATTTTGCTATTTCCGTACATTGCCATTATTTCCAAATTGTAATCATAAAATATGGACTAACATGTCATGTATTATAAGTAAATTAAATGGAAAATAAATTAAATTAAAATATTTAAAAAAAAAAAAAAAATATGACTGACAGTGACTGAAATTGACACGGACGGATAAATAAACAAAATTAAAATAGAGTAAAGGAGAAATACAAAGATTTAAAAAAATGCAGTAAGCCTGGAAATATTAAGGTAATTATTTTTTTTATTATTTTTATTTGCGTACTTCTATAAAGTTTTTTTTTATGATTTGATTTGTTTTGTTTTTGTTTCGAGTCTATTGAGAGAATGGTGAAATAGACTACCAGTAGGATGGATCTTCTAGTTTGAAGACCTTCCGCCCCCTCATTCCTCTCTTTAGGGGCCATACGTTTGATATTCTTGAATGGACAAGTATGGCTACGGTAGGGTGGGCTAGACGGCGCACAACAGCAACGCCAGTCGAGTTGAAGGGAGTTTTCTCGGTCTCTTATGACCGATTGGGAAACTTATCCCAAATTTTTTCACCCGGGTAAGTCGGCGTGAAATTTTTGTTGTACAGGCCATGGGTTTTATGGTCTGAGGTGCAAGCAACGTACCCCCCCACAGCCGCAGCTAGCCCGGAAGCCAGCAAGCACGTCGCTCCAGTTTCCACTTCAGCCACCAATTCGGACGTAGGCGGAATTGGACCCCTGTTTCCCGATCCTCAACCTTCCCTTCGGTTATTTTGGCTTTTTTAAGTCGAAATAACCACTCCAAGGCCTCCAACCACAACAGTATGCAGCTCCGAATTGTATTTAAGTCTAAGCTTTTCTAATAAAGATTGTATTCCATATTGAACAGCAGAGTGTATCTAAACCTTTTTTCAAATCAGTACAAGGAGAAGCCCTTGTATCAACATTTGGAGAAAATTAACGTCGATGCATAAGTATAGATTTGACAAAAAGATTTTTATTTCCTTATATTTTGCCTATTATTTTAGGACAAAGTTAACGAATAAAAAGCAGTTCGAAGCACTTGTAGAATTGATGGATACGCACCAAGATATCGCCAAAGGATTCACAAAAAGCTGTGTTGATCGGATGGATGTAAAAGAAAAATGGCTCGACTTTTCGACACGGTTAAATTCTTTGGGACTACCGTCACGAGATGCCAGTGGTTGGATGAAGGTATGAAACTTAAAAAAAACAGTACATGATTGTTCGATGACCGATCGAACTCCATCGACATCCGGCCGCGCCACATAGCTTTAAGGCATTAACCCAACATAGGTATTAAGTAAAATAAAACCTTTTTTTTTATTATCCAATAATTTGCTTATTAATGTACTAGCCAAAATATCAAGTTCTACACCTGCATTATACGCCATCAGCAATTGCATGGTCTTTTGCTCTATTAGCAAAAATAATATTTGAACTTCAGGTGTACAATGTGCACTAATTGCAATTTTGAGGTAATATGTACAATTGCCTGTGCATATCACCTGACATAATGAATCGAACAAAAATAATGTAAACATCAGCAATATTAGCGTAAGAACTTTGTACATAAGATTTTAGAAATAGTAATAAACGAGTTAGTCAATTTTAAATCGCGGTCGTACATCATTTCAACCTCCCAGTCGCCCAGTTAAACCTGTCCCAATCATACCCTATTAGTGAAGTTAAAGTGTAAAAAAAATATAATATTATAATTTGAAATTGTGCATCGGTATTGTACCGAAGTACATATATCATAGTTGAACGGATTTTGCATTCGTTCAAAAGAAATTCGCGGGAAAGTAAAAGAACTTGCTCGCTAACTTAACATTCTTAAACTTCTTAATATCTACGTCTCAGGTGAAGATATTGCACATCAATTGTACAATGCAGTTGTAAGTCTCATTTTCTACTGCAAGTTGGAAACTGTATATCTAGTTTCTGAGGCTTTTGTGGGGGAGACTCCCTTGACCGCTTCATCGAGTGTCACAAAACTAACTTCAATCAAGTACAGATCAGCTTTGAGTGCAGGAGGAGCCTCAGCATTGGAAATATCAGCCAGTAAGAAATCAATAAGAAAATTTGGATCTAACCAAGATGAGGAGCTATCTAATGAAAGTGTATTGCTGTGGTACCAGAAAGTTATGGGAAAACTAGATGCTGTTGACCCAATTGATGACCCAGATATTGCCATCTATTATTTGTCTTACATAGCTGCAAGTCTTATTAGACTTGTTACAAAGGACATGAGGGGATTAGAAGAGCACATTCCAAAGTTTGTTACAAAAAGATTTAGTTCATTTTGGTCTAGTGAGTGGATGACTGAATTCATCCCTCCTCCAAACTACTCAGGAGAAGGATTACTCTTGTCCACCTTCAAGAGATTTTCTAAAAATTGTAATTCGCTATTGTGTTATTTGATTTGTTCTATGAGAGAATATCAGGAAACCAATTACAATATCGTTGCAGTGATGAAAGCGGCATGTCTTCTATCCATATCTGACACTGGAATTGGATGTATCCATTGGATGACTCAAGCGAAAACCACAGTGCAGTTACCGTATCATGAATTACTCAAGTACTTTTGTCTTGGACCTTTCATACATACAGTGGATTCCCTAAAAAGTTTCATACTATGGTCTCATACAAACAAACAATGGTCATGGAGATGGTCCCGGTTGTGCCATGATGGCGCCTTCAAAGACTTTTCTGTGACCGAACATCCACTATTCTGCTTGACCATGGCAGCATTAGCCATCAATCTGAATTACGACAATCCTGCCTGGAATGCGTCTGCTTTCCAAAATGCTGAAATCCAAAAAGCAGATGCAAAAAGATGGGCAGCGGCTATAAAACAAATTATGGAGAATCGCTCTAAGAAAGTGTTCTATACTGACGAAGCTCGAGAAGTTGGAGAGATCCTGGCTCCAGTTCCAACCAAAATAGGAGGCGCAGGAACATCCACAGCCCCTGGACTCCCACAGCCCTCCAATATAGAAGAAATATAGATATAGAAAAAAAAAATAAAAAAAAAGGTTTTATTTTAGTTCGATCGGTCATCGAACAATGATATTAAAATAAAATGTATTTTAGGTTTGGACTGACCTGAAATTTAAAGTACGGAAGAGGCTAGCGCAAAACAAAGCAGAAGTGATAGGCACAGGTGGTGGGTCGAACAAGATGTATAGCTTTTCTGCTTTAGAAGAAAGCATTATCCGCATATTAAATTTGAATATAGCATCTGATCCACCAGGATCTGAGTTCGAAATGAGGAACTCCATCTCTTCCAAACCAAACCATGTAGAGATCTCGGTATCATCAAACACCGAGAGAGACTCTCAATCTACTACTTCTGACGTGTTGCAGCCGATTTCGGAAGACGGAAATATAGCGGAAACAGTCATTCTTAGAAAACTAACGTCATAGTTGTAAATGAAGGCATTCACATGAGCTTAAATTCACAATTTACAGCTGACACATACATATCAATATAGCAATGCTAATGAGTCGCGTCGATGCGGTTACAATCGCTATTTTCGATCGACGTGACACGTTGAATCGGCATCGAACTGACGTGATGTGACATTCACAATACGGTCAATTATTAATTGTTTTTCAACATAATAATGAGATTATGATATGGAACGTTTCAGCTAAGCTTTTTCTAAACTGTAATAATAGCAATGCTATGCTATGCTGTGACGTCAACATAGAGGTAGACGAAGCAAAGTATTCGAATACGTCCTTAGTATTAAGACAAAAGGAAATAGGTCAGAATGTCATAGACATCATTACGAGCAACATGGCAAGTAATAGGAGGTCTTTTACAACGGAAGAAATGGCAGACATGCACTTCGTGTATGGGTTGTGCGACGGGAATGCTAGGCGAGCCGAAAGAGTTTACCGGGAACGGTATCCGGACAGATCTCGATACCCCCATTATCGGATGTTCATCAGCATTCATCGGAACCTTCGTGAACGAGGTACACTGCAGCCGTGGCGGGAGACACAACATCCAGGACGGCGACACTCGGACCACGGAGGAGCGCATACTGCGCATCGCGGCTAGGGACCCCACGGTAAGCACCCGGCGCATCGGCCATCGATTAGGCATCAACCACATGCAAGTGTTCCGAATTCTGCAAGGAGAAGGACTGTATCCCTATCACAATACACCGGTGCAACAACTGTTGCCCGGTGATCGTGAACATCGGCGAGACTTTTGTCGTACCATGGTTACTGCGAGCAGACGAACATCCAGCGTTTTTCGGAAGAATTCTCTGAACCGACGAATCGCAATTCACCCGCGATGGCATACAAAATTTCCACAATATGCATGTGTGGGCACGTGAAAATCCCCATACCAACCGAAATACGTCCCATCAACATCGCTTCAGTGTGAATGTTTGGGCTGGCATCATCGGCAGAACTTTCATCGGTCCGGTATTTCTTTCCCCAATTCTCAATTCCACCAATTATGCCGAATTTTTGGAGGAAACTTTACCAGACCTCATAGAGGATATACCACTCCGTGTACTGGTCAGGTTTTGGTACCAGCACGATGGACCGCCAGCGCATTATGGTGCTAATGTCCGTCGGTGGCTCGACGCGAATTTTCGGGACCGATGGATTGGTCGTGGCGGTCCCATTACATGGCCTCCACGATCTCCCGACTTAACTCCCATGGACTTTTATGTCTGGGGGTATTTGAAAAGCATCGTCTACGCAGAGGAAATTCATACACGAGAACAGCTCATTTCCCGTATCACCGAAGCATGCGATCAGTTCCGAGCCCAACTACTGCGTGTGAACCCCATCAATGCCATTCGTCGGCGATACCACTTCTGCTTGCTCCACAACGGCGGACATGTTGAAAATTATTTGTAAACGTAATAAACTAAATAAACGTAATAAACTATACTTCAACTCTTTTATTTCTTCCTCACTATTATTAATCATACTCCTTCGGCGAATGAAAAATAAATATTACCGTCCCGACGCATAATTCCATTGAAGGAGGTTGTAATGGAATTGCATAGAAGAAAACAAAAAAATAATACGAGATTTGCCTACTGGGCAAAACATTTAAACACCACTGTCATTGTGAATTGATGGTAAACTACGAACGATTTTCACCGCACGATCGAGACTCGATTGGTGAATAAAAGATCAACTAAACGTCATGAAATGATGCGCAGAAAAAAGCAGAGTCTGATTTTAACCTCCGCCCAAAGTGGTTGTGCTACGAAGAAAAAAAAAGGTAACCGTGTTGGTTTTTGACTGTGCTAGTTTCGGAGCAGAGACGAGCAGGCGCCGCTGATCAACTCGAGTGGAGGACCCCAGGAAAACGGGAGGATTGTTTTTGCGTTTTCTTCGGCTGCTCCCGACAGCAAGAAGGGCAGGATTCCGGCCTCTGGAGGAGAATAATACAACGAAGTCCGGAAAGATCAGTAAAAAAAGAAAATCAGTACGGGTATGGAACTTTCGATTTAAAATTTAAATATATATACCTTTTTTTTTTAAATGGAAGTCGACGAGATTTTGGCCGCTTTTCGTTTTGTTCATTCGAATCCTTTTTTTTAAGTTATATATATGAAATGAAAATTATTTTTCTTTATTTTTATTTCTTTTCGTTGTGTAAACATGTCGTGAAAATGGCGTATCGTCCTAAGAGTTGTCCGCGAAATTAGTGTTCAGGATTATGTAGCGTTTTCTGTTTAATTGCTCCTTCATTACTCGGTTTCAGTGAGCTAGTGGAAAAAGGAGCCTTCTCTAATTTCTGGCCTGAGTGCTTCTTCCTTTTGGTGCTTAGGTCCCTTTTTTAGTCCGTTTTACTTTGGTCGGATCCACGCTACGTCTATGGCGTCCCGATGGCCCCTTTTGGAAGTTTTGCTAGAAATATTTTTTTTTTCTCGGCCGCGTGTCAGGCGAACGCGCAGATCGGTGGCTTCCGAGTGCCCCCTTCTTGTCCTCGGCATGGTGGAGTGCGCAATTAGTGCAGTTTTTGCAATTTAAAATCTCCGTTGAGTATTTTTTTTGTTTCGGTGGTTAAATAAGCACGCGGTGTAGAGTGTGAAAGCGTGTAGTAACGGCATGGCACCCGAAAACAAACGGGTTTTCGCAGGTACCGTTCGTTCTACAACAGCGGCGTGGGTGACGCTCAACCGCGTGTCGCTCGATTACCGTTATAGTCCAATGTGAAACTTTTCTTGTGCCCGTTTGGGCATGGTGAATTATTTTTGGGTTACTTTTCAACAATTTTTGGGAGCCCCAATTGATCGAATCCGATTGGAGTTAATCTAATTGGAGTATTCATGTCTGGTTCTTAATCGATTATAGCCGCACTTTTACTTGTTCTTGAAGGTTATGTTGTATTGGGTTGGGACCAGTAGGACCTGAAGCGGTGTGTTTTAGGGACTTTCAACTCCCTCAAAGTGCCAGGTTATCGTCAGGGGCCTGTAATGGAATGCCTAAATGTCAAATCGCAAACGATTTGCCTGCTGGTAGTCACTTTTGGGCAGGACTGTCGTCGCGCTACAACTGACATGCAACGAACGATCTTCACCACGCAAACGATACTCGAAGCGTGAATAAAGCCTTTGATGCCTTCGCGAGAACGACGCAACAGAAAAGAAAAGAGTTGGATTTCATCATCGGACCGCAGCGGTCGTTTTTAAAAAAAAAAAAAAAATCACACCAAGTAGTGCGGTGTGGTTTTGGATTGTGGTTGAAGTGCTCACTGGGAGGACCCCCAAAAACACGGCTGCTCCCGCCAGCAATTGGAAGGCTCGCTGGGAGGACCCAATTTATCAACAGAAATATAAGGCTGCTCCCGCCAGCAGAGGAAGCTTTTCCGCAGGAGTATACAGCAAAGGAGCAACTTAGTACTTGCACGGTATGAGAGCTAGGCTCGTAATTTTTTTTTCAATATATTTTCTTTTCTTTTGGTGAATGTCAAGCCATATGGTCGATATGGGCCCGAAAAAAAGAAAAACCGTAGAGGATTTAATTCTTTTTTAATCTAATTAAACAAATTTGAGTACTCAAATATATATTCTTGTTAAGTTTTTTTTTTTTTTTTGTGTTGTGTCATATTGTGTCGGAAGACAAGTGTTCCTTTTTTTCTATGGTTTTCGCGAGTGGGGTGTTCCGCTACTTCTTTCGGGGCCCACTATTAGGAGAAAACCAGGAAGAAGCAAGATCAACTACGGGAGCTACCGATTAGATAGATAGAGATTATTTCGTTTATGATGATTTGGTTAACTACATAAAAGCCCAACGATACTGAAGATTTAACAGAGATGACTCGTAGCTCTGGTTTGTCATCTGAGAATGGTTGAGATAATGCCTTCGGTACGAAGTTTTGCCTTCGAAAATTCGTTTTCGCACCTTGCTTTAGGTAGCTTCTCGCAGAGCTCAATTTTGCTGGTGAATGGATATAGACTTTATGAATTTAGTATCGGTGGCTGACACTTCAGCGCCGTCAAGGAGATTTTTTTTAAAAATTGGTCTCGATGATTATATGAGGAGTAAGAGAAGTGATGGTACAGAAACCAGTTAATATTAAAGGTTTTTGATTTATTGCAAAGCTTATGAAAAAAAAAATTTTGTTCACATCATGAAATCAACTTCAAATTTACCCATTAGTGGGCGACTCAAAAAGATCCAAGTTATGCGCTACACATGCTGTTGTTACTTGTAAGTAGCAGGTCAGTCTCGCGACAGGTTTCAATAGAACAACTGCACATCAAGCCAAAAATAAGGAGTTTGTCCTGACAGGTCTCAACACTTTGTTGAGAACCAGAGTAAAGTAATTAAAAATATTCCATCGGTAATATGGAAGGAACACTTTCATAAATCATGAAATTTAAAAATTTTAATTTAAGATTGCGCCTTCCTGTTAAAATACTACTGATCGGACTGGCGTACCAGCTACACCAGGTGTCTTGAAAGTTGTATACGATGAAAATTACGGCGTACATTCTATCGCGTACATTGAGTTTCCGATTTTGCGAATAACTCGACATTTTACAAATTTTGGTGCTAACTTCGCGTTATATCCTAGCCTAGTTCTAAGGATTGCTTGCCCCGGGGCGAAATTTGTCTCACGCGACTTTAAGTTAAGTTTGTTGTAGTTTAGTCAATACCATAAACTACGAGTAAAAAATGTTCCTCTGGCAACATGTCATTTTCATCAAAAAACAGTAAAGAGATCAGAGCCAGTCGACATAAAACCTTCGAAGTGAACACATGTTAAAATCGATCTGCAACAATAGATATTACAATCAGAAAAAAAACCACAATCTTTAATTTAAAATTTGAAGAACATAGCCAAACAAGCTTGGCTAATCACCTAACATTTTCTCGTATGCTGTGCATACTATCGGCCGTTGTCAGGGAGGTTCAATTTTCGGCTTGAAGACTTAGGATACGTTCTAATAATGGGTAAACAGTACCGTGCAGTATCATATTTTCCCTAAAATTTAAATAGTATGGCGAAAATCCGGTGACGAGATAGACAACGATAACATATGAAAGTTATCCTTCATTTTGGTGAAGAAATATCGATTTCTGTTGAAGTGTGGAACGAAATTGACACATTCCGCCCGCCATCTTTTCTTACACTTGTTTTGACTTTTGTTTTTCTTATATACTCTCTCGAATAAAATCTGTCATAGTCAACGCATCGCATTTTTCTATGATCGTTTTAATCTAGTTCTTATATTCGGTTTTTACTAAGATTTTCCACTGGAATAACAACAATTTCTTCCGATAGATGGAGGATGACTTTCCGTCCGCCAGGTTTGCGTCCAAGTAAAAGACAAGGGCCTAGTGTTTGAACTTCAAATACATTTAAAATTTAAGACCTAAAATTTCGTGTCAACTAAAGAATAAAACATAACACAGTACAGTTTTTTTTTTGTTTTTATAGATTTAACAGTACTTCGAAAAGATCTCTTAATTCTATTTACGGATTAATCTTATTCCACGTTATGAACATACTACGTTCTATTAATATTGGCAAGAACTTCGTCCAAACCAAAAACTTGTAATAGTTCTATAGTCTGTTTGCCCGCTTTGAGTGATTGCGTTGCCGTTTCGAATTTCCTTTTACTTTCTTGTGTCAATAAGGTGTTACGTACGGCAATCCGAACCACTTCCGACAATCCGGTATGATGTACTTTGCGATTGCTCGATCCCGACAATTTTATTAAAAATTCGTTTTTTCCACGAGACACACATATTTGTATCCGCTGTTTGCGGATTTTTCTGAAATAGGGACTCCACTGGAATATGTTCGTCTAAATTGAAATTTTGCGTTACAGAACGTGGATTTGGAAGAGTGAAATTAAAATTTGAAGAACTGCTTGCGGTTGCTGTTGGTATTACCGTCAATGGGGTTGTGGAATAACGGTTTTAATATTGGACGTTGGACTACCTTTGAATGTCCCTGTTGTGTTTCTGCGTCATGACTCAGAACCATTCAATCTATTGACCCATCAGTATAAACACTAATTATGTTCTCCATTTGTCAAATATACTGTAAAGGGAATCATAACTACATATAAGATAGCATTTTGTAGAGCATACATTCTGTAAGATAAGAAACTCAGAGCTTCTTACAGATTGGCATGACTCATGTCACTAGCATGTAAAGTTATTAGCATGTAAAGTCATTAGCATGTAAGTGTACATTGTAAATACTTAGTCATAAGCCAACTAGTGATAAGAAAAGTGTATAAATTAAGTGAAACATTGAAGCGGATACCATGGTTCACGGTGGGTTCGCCAAAACGCTAGAGCGCATTAGGCGATACTTGTATTGGCCTGGTATGTCTACACAAGTCCGCGATTTCGTTCTTTCGTGTCAGACTTGTAAAGAAACGAAGTCCCCGAATCGTCCGCTTAGAGCTGCAATGGGAGAGGCCTTCAGAACGCAGAAGCCCTTTCAACATCTGTACATTGATGTATTAGGACCATACCCTAGGACCAAAAGTGGGAAAATCGCTATCCTTGTTATCCTTGACCATCTGTCAAAATTTCTTATCCTTCATCCCCTAAGAAGAGTTACGGCGGGTGAGATCACGACGTTTTTGGAGAGGGATGTCTTCCATATGTTTGGTACCCCCGAGACAATTCGCTCCGACAATGGGTCTCAGTTCAAGTCGGCGACATTTAACTCCATGCTTTCTAAGTATGGGGTTAAACACCTATATACCCCGAAATACTCGCCTCAAGCGAATGCTTCAGAGCGAGTCAACCGTTCTGTTTTAGCTGGACTCCGTGCGTTCATCGTGGAGGACCAGACTCGATGGGACGAAAACTTAAGCAAAATAGGATTTTCTCTTAGGAGTTCAATTCACCAAGCCACTAAGTTTTCGCCCTATCAGGTTTTGTTTGGGACTCACATGATGTCGCATGGGGATGACTACGCTCTGTTGCATCGTTTGAAAGCGCTAGGTGATGTAGACTTACAACTGGGTCCCAGAGAAGGTACTCCTATCGTGAGGCAACTGGCACAGGCGAATATTCAGGTCGCACACGAGAACAGCAGTAGGCGTTATAATATGCGTGCGGCTCAAACTCAATTTAGAGAAGGACAGGAAGTGGACAGAAGAAACTTTACCCTGTCCACAGCAGCACAAAATTATAACGCCAAACTTGCCAAGAAGTTCTTGAAGTGCAGGATTTGTCGTGTGCTAGGCAACTCGCGATATGAGCTAGAAGATCTCGGAGGCAAACGTGTGGGAGTGTACCACTCCAAAGACCTTCGTCAGTGACTGGAGCGAGTGACATACTCCGAGAGTGCCCGGTCACTGCAGTCGTGAGCATGAGACGCAAACGGAGCTCACAGCTGCCTTTTTCAGCCTGTTCGGCGTTGTAGACAACGGCGAGCAGTCTGTGTTGTAGTGTCATCTGTGAGAATTGGTGTGGACCAATTAATGCAGTGGCATTACTTTGATCCACACCAATTCCACACCAAGAAGTCAGTTCAGTGGGTGGTTTGGGTTTTTTTTTTTTTTGAGTGTTTTTTTCTGACAGCTGAGAGAAGAAAAAAAGAGGTTAAGTTTGCTTGGCGGAAAAGAAGTTTTTTTGGCGCGCAAGGGACGAAAAATGGGGAAAAAATGACAAAAAGTAAAGTAGCGAGAAAGATTAGGAATTAGAAGAAAAATGATTGGTATTTAGGCGTTTTAGTGGAGATAAAGAAAAGAAAATAAAGATAAGATAAGTGGTTTTGGCCCGGAAAAAGTGAAAGGAGGTTAAGTTAAGTTTTTTTGGCGCGACAAGGAGGAAATTAAAAATTAGAAAAAGAAAATTATAATTAAGTTAGAAAAAATGTAGAAAAAGAAAAGTTAAGTTTAGCGAGCGGGCGAAAAAGATAAAGAAGTGAAGTTTTTGGGCGCGAAGAAAAGAGTTAGAATAAGAAATAGGAAAAGTTTAAAATTTTGCCGGCCAAGAAAAGGAAAGTGTTTATTACGTGTGTTTTAATGAGTGTATAAAAACGTCAAATATTTCAAGTATTACGCGAGTACAGTAGCGGAGTGCGAAAGCCAAGGCTTCAACACCAAATGAAATACAGTGACCCGCAAAAGTTTTTGGCCACCGTATCAAAAATGAACAAAAAGCAAAACAAATAATATAAATAAATTATTAAAAGTTGAATATAAAGAAAATAGAATAAAAATAGAATAAATTAAATTAAAAAATTAAAAACAAGATAAGTTAAATTAAAGATGGAGAAAATAAAATAAATTAAAATTAAAAATATGACATGACATAAAAGGACAGAAACTGACTCGGACTGAAAATTAAAAATAAAATAATAAAAATTAAACTAAACTATAAAATTACAAAAAACGGAAAATGCAATAGTCAGCAAAACGAGGTAATTCTTTTATTATTATTTCTTTTATTCTTTTTTTTTTGGTTTTATTATACCTTTTTTTTTCTCTCGTGAATAATTTCTAATGGGAATGGCTAAATAAGAGTGCCTATAGGATGGATCTTCTTGTTTGAAGACCTTCCGCCCCCTCATTCCTCTCTTTAGGGGCCATATTTAAAAATTTTCTTTGTGGACAAGTATGGCTACGGTAGGGTGGGCTAGACGGCGCATAACAACAGCGCCAGTCGAGTTGAAGGGAGTTTTCTCGGTCTCTCATGACCGATTGGGAATCTTATCCCAATTTTATCACCCGGGTAAGTCGGCGTGAAATTTTTGTTGTACAGGCCATGGGTTTTATGGTCTGGAATACGAACAACGTACCCCCCCACAGCCGCAGCTAGCCCGGAAGTCAGCAAGCACGTCGCTCCAGTTCGTATTTCAGCCACCAATTCGGACGTAGGTGGAATTGGACCCCTGTTTCCCGATCCCAACCTTCCCTTCGGTTATTTTGACTTTTTTAAGTCGAAATAACCACTCCAAGGCCTCCAATCACAACAACATTAGAAATAAAGTCAGTTCATTGCGAACAGTTTACGAGTAAAAGGACATCATTCTTTTCTTCTCTCTTGATCTAGTAGTATCAACCCCAAGTACAATTCTAACGGTTTATGTGCCCTTAGAGTAGCGTCAAATAATATATATATTTTAACGGTTTATGTGCCCTTAAAAATATAATTATTTTCAACGCAAATTCAAAACAAAAGAGTTTTGAACATTTTTGGAGGCCCCGGCGAGATACTTACATCAAGTTGTCATTACATCCTGATCCAGAGTAGCAGAACATCAAGCGATTCATCATGCAATCATTAGACGAGTTATCTGGAGAGCAGGGAAAGATCGGAGAGGAAATCAAATGCCTCTTCACGAACTTTTGTCCCTCTGTGTATATATTATAGTTTTAAATAGAGGGCTACTCCGTTCGAACAATTTTTGAATTCCATAGCTTCCGAAATAGCACTTAAAGCAAAAAATTTCAAGCACTGGTAATAACAAATTAATTTTTACAGGTTACGAAATAACTTTATTTTTTTTATTATAGCAACAAATGTTTTGTAAAAGGATTTATTCGAAAAACTTTTTTGGACGAAGTCGCTAGAAAATTTTCCTGGAAATGAAAGCCGTCAGATCACTTAGGATATTAGCTGCCTTGAAAGTAATTTTACTAAAGAAAGTTAAAGCCAGTTATATATTAATTACAGAAATCTCTTGAGATACATTCCACGCGAAATTCCCCAGCACACCGGACGAAATCTTTAACAGATTTGCTATGAAGCATATTCAGCATGCAGCTGACCGTTTTCAAAAAAAAAGCAGCGTACTCCCTAACAAAAAAAAGTAATAGTATTGTAGGAATCACCCTGTACTCTGAACCAGGCCACTCGTCGCGTAGCACTCGTCGTGTGACAATCGTTCGTTTCTGTAAAATTAAAACCCATACTAAAAAAATCGTTTGCTGGTTGTTTTCTTTTGAATCTCACAGTATTTATATTTATTTATTTCTGAAGTTATTGGCCAAATTATCGGGACTTTATTTGTGGAAGGTTCCCGCAGGAGGAGTGGAATTTTGCTTACTAATAAACCCGAACTCCATTTTAAAACAAATTGAATTCGTATAAAATTCTTTAATTGAAATTTTAATTTATGTTTTTTTCTTCTTTAAATCAACACGAAATGTTTTTTTTTAAATAAACTTATTCCATAATTTCGTAATAATATATTGTTTTTAAATTTTTTGCATTACTATCCGTTAAAGTCTTCCAAATATGTCTCACAGCGGCCCTGTCGTACATCTCGAAAATATATCGAGAAATATTCGATTTTTCGTAGCAATTTCGAA
Source organism: Beris morrisii (assembly GCA_951812415.1). Taxonomy (NCBI): domain Eukaryota; kingdom Metazoa; phylum Arthropoda; class Insecta; order Diptera; family Stratiomyidae; genus Beris; species Beris morrisii. The sequence goes on from OX638311.1 coordinate 28,844,498, forward strand.
TACGTAAGGTGCGTACATAAAAATAACAATACTTAAACAGAGTTTAAGATTTCTTCAAATATCGATTCAATATCAAATCTGTTTTCTTGTCGAGAAATGCATTCCTTTTTTCTCAATATCGGTACCGAAATCGGTTCGATATAGAATTCGATATCGAAGTCATAGTTCGCTTTCTCGAATTGATATTGAATTGATATCGAATCGTTATGTTTGCTGGGTAAAGTCATAAAAACAGACCAAGGTACTGAATACACAAACGAGTTATTCAACCAAATATGCCAATTCCTAAACATCAAGCACGTATTGTCAACCCCTCATTACCACGAAACCATTGGTTCACTTGAACGTAACCACCGAGTACTGAATGAGTATTTGCAAACCTTTTGCGACAATTACGAATGGCACACTTGGATACCCTATTATGCATTTGCATACAATACAACCCCACACTCTGAAACAAAATACACACCTTTCGAGTTAGTATACGGACACTTGGCAAACCTTCCTATTAAGGGCCCGTGAGTCCCAAACCAAAATCGAAAATTTCACCTATTTTGCTTTGATTTCATTTCGAGAGCGTAAGAAATTATTCGTGATCATCGGAAATTTAAATCTGAACGATCACGCACGATGTACAACGATTCAACTGTCAAGCGATGCCCCTACACAGCTCTGTGTGTACGGACCTGTGTGTGTGTGTGAGATGCAAAATGATGAAAAACGGAATGTAGAAAAATAGCGAAAGTATGAACGGAAAGGAGTACAATCCGATCGAAAGTTCGAAAGAAAATTCATTGACCTGACGTCTCGGGTTTTTTTAATTTTCTGTGGATGGTGGATTTCTGGACATTCGCATGACATAGTATACTATGTATATTTATGTAGGCACGAGACATGTCTCCATTCATGTTTTTATAGGCAATTGTGGACTAAAATAAAATTAATTTCGTATTATTGCATATTGGGTCATTTCATCAAGAATCGCAAAATATTATGAAATTTGGGACCTTATCATAGCCGATTCTTTTGAAAATTTTTGTACTTGAAGAATTAGTGAAACTAATTTTTTTGTTCCTATCTCAATTATAAAGATTTAAAGATTTCGCAAAAATGGTGTCCGAGTTCTCTTTGAAAATTCATATCTCTGGTAATTTTTATCATAGAATAATAAAATAGGGCTTATTTTAAAGGGGAATGTTATCGCAACATAAAAAAATACGAATAAAAATTGTCCTCCAATTTTTTTTTACAAGGATAACGATTTTGTCCTTTATCCTTGAATATCTCAAAATCCGTAGTTTTATTTTTTTTTTTATTTTTTTTTTATTTTTTTATAGTTTGTATATTATATTGTTTTTCAAAACATATTAAAAAACCAAATTGGGATTTCAAGGTGATCAGGGTACAAAATATGGGTGAAGGAGTGTGGGAGTGGAGGAAAATAATGCGAAATGCAAAAAGACCGAAATCGACACATTCTAAAATCCATATCTCCTAAACGGTTAATGTCACGAAATTAAAAATTAATGAACATCTTAGGTATACTAGGAGAATAGATTGGAAACAAATTTTCGAGTGTGGGTGAAAAACTTTAGATTACGATATCTCACGAAACAATTGAGTGCAATTGTTTTGTGAGACAAATAGATAAAAAAATAATTCCTTTCTATAGAACAGCTAATACTACAAAGTTGAAACTCGGTATGTATATGTAAATCAACTATAAAAGTAATTTAGATAAAAAAATTTAAAATAGCCATTGGCGTTCGGAAGGGGGTAAAATAAATGATCAGTGAAAAAGAAATGCATATGTTTTTAGAATTTTCGTCATATCTATTAGGTCTTTCCAAATATTGAATTCATTTTTTTTGTGCGGGTTCTTCATATAAATACCTAGAAAATGTTTTCAGGATTTTTTGAAATTCAACCCCAAGGTGATGTAAAGGGGATGTATACATTTTCACGAATTCAGCCGTATCCCTCAGGTCTGATTAGATATCGAATAACTTTTTACTTCCACGGACCTATTTAATAATCACCCAAAACCCGTTTTCAAGTTTTTTCCTTTCCAATTCCCCTAAGAGTGTAAAAACGGGTTGAACATGTTTTCACGAATTCTGTCATATCTCTTAGGAGTGATAAGGCATCGGATTGATTTTTATTTTCTCTGGCTTTCTTTGTATATATCTAAAAACTCATTTCAGGATTTTTGGATATTCAATCCCAAAATGGGTGCAAAAGGGTTGTATCTGTTTCCACAAATTCTTACATATTTCTTAGTTCTAATGAGATATCGAATTCATTTTTACTTCCTAAGGCTTCCTACATAATCTTCAAAAAGTTGATTTCAGGATGTTTGTTATTCAATTCCAATAGGACGTAAGGCTTTCGATATATTTCTCAGGATTGATGAGATTTTAGTTTGTTTTGACCTTCCACAGACTTTTTATATAATCGCCTACAAACGCATTTCCGATTTCATGTAATGTCCCAAAACCAAATCACGAAAAACCTTCTAATGGCGTAACGCGCCCAGACTGTTGGTAGATTTTTTTTTCTTTTTTTCGATTTACTTTTTGCCCTGTTTGCCACATAGAAAGAAGAAAAGCTAAAAATCACTTTTCATTCTGAGCAGGCGAATAGACATTATGCCGATTACACACACACACACCTTGCCATGTAGTTACTATGCCTTCGAATCGTGTGCTGCAGGCTTGCAGGGTGGGGAACATCGTAACCTTTTTACTCTCAGCGAATGAAACATAAAAACAAACCTGCCGAAAAAAAATGCGACATAGCCACACGTCCGATCAGCTCGACCTCTGCGAGTGGTCTGAATGGAAAATTTGATTAAAAAATGTAGTTTGAAAAATCGTTGCAAAAACAATGTTATACTAACTTTTTTGAAGCTTTTTGAATTTAAGTTGCGTTAGAACGCTTTGATAAAGTAACATAAAAAAAAACAAAATAAAAAAAAATCGGTTTTCATAGAAAATTTTAATAATAAAAAAACATAATTTTTTTTAAAAATCAGAGTTTTCAAAATGTATTATTTCCAAACATAAGTCAAAATCGAAAATTCTAATTCCAAAAAAAATAGATTGAATCGTTCCTAATTGAGTGAAAACAAAAATAATGAAAATCACTTCAGAAATGTTTCCGAAATCGCAATTACCAAATGTGTGTTTTCAATAATTTCGAAAACTTATTCGATGTAATCGCTTATAATTTTTCTTATGATCGAAATTTCAAAAAACAATAATCAACAGAAACTTTAACACATATTGCTAATTATATTTGTCTAAGCAGAAAAGACCTATCTTTTGCTGCTTTGGAGATTTCGCGAATCCCGTTTGACTTACTTTCAACAAAAATGCTGTTTTGGTATACACGGGGCCTTAATAACTCTCAGGAAACAATTTCACCTGTTTATGATTACGAAAGCTACCTGTCAGAACTAAAAATAAAATTAAAAAACGCTCAACAAATGGCTAGTCATTCATAGGACCTACCTACCTATTCAGTAGATTTTAAGAACCTATATTTTTATATGTACTTTAGAGTTAAGTTACTATAAAAGAGATGTGTTGGCCCAGAAACGGGGGCACTCGATCAATAAAGTTACGCTAGGCTACACGCCTCTACACAACTTGGAATTGTTCTTTTGGCTAAAACTACTTCGGCAATTAGTGCCATCTCCATCTGCAGTTCAACACTGCTTCGCAACAATTTGTTGAGTATTCGGCAATTAGTGCCTAAGCCATCCGCGGGACCAGCCGCTCATAATACCTGGTAAGTACCCTTCGACTGATCTCTCTCTTCCATCATCGTTCGGTCACCGAACTCAACACCGTCAATGGGGTTGTGATTAGATTGTACTTGAAATATAACTTTATTATTGATGGGTTCCGTCCGTAGACTTCGACGTAATGGTTTCGATAACATTTTGTAACGACTCGAATTTCTGGGGTAGGCTCAACGGGTGCCGGGATCAGTTACAAAATATTTATTTGTTAAGCCTAGTAATAACTAGAAGCGAAACGAAATTTTCTGTCAAATCACATACAAAATCACTAACGTTTTCGTTCCTATTTCACCACACGAAACCTTCAGTACTAATTAGAAGTGGAACGAACATGTTTTGGAGAATAAGAAACGTAGTTGACGTGTCATGCAACAGATGGCGTTAACACAAGTTCTACAAAGTTTTTCGCTCGAAACAACGGCCATTTCCCTTTTTGACAAGCGAAATTTTGACGTATAGCATTCGGTAGTGAATTTGTTGAGTTGTCAATAGACAACTCGACCATTTCCTGCTGGGCGGTTGTGGGTGCGCTCAGAGCTCAGCTTTTCGATGAGTTTTGATGACACCCGTAACTGCCACCAACTGAGCGGCATCGAAAAACCGTTTACCGTTAAATAAATAAATCAATCGTTCAATCACTAGTACAATCATCATTGAACTAAAATTTTTTTAATAGCACACTCGTTCAGAGACTCACTCACTAATTCACTCACTCGTTCAATCATTAATTTTTTTAATAATTAATTTTTTTTTATAACTCACTCGTTCAATAATTTTTTTATTCGATCATTTACGCGTGCAATTTGAGCATCACATTCGCGAAACCGAATCTCTCGGGAATTCTTCCGATCCGGGTGGATTTACACATTTCTTATGGTGTAATTTGGAAATTGTGATGGAAATGTAGAAAAAAATGAATCGAAAGCCCAATTAGATAATAAAATACAATACAATAAAAATAAAAGTTCAAAATAAAATTAAATTGGTTAAATTATAAAATAAAAATAACATGACAGACAGGACAGACGGACAGAAAATTTTTTTAAAATAAAATAAAATATAATTTAAAAAAAAAAAAAAAGGAGAAATGAACAAATAGGGTGAGTTGGTTGTTTTTTCGATTTATTTAAATTATTGGTTATGGTTTTGTTTTCAGATTTTTTTTTGATTTTTTTTTATGCTCGTTTTTGAGCCAACATTTTGTTTTGATATTACTCGTTATCATGAGTAGAAGCTAAAGGCCAATTCTGTAAATGAACCCGAGCGTTTGAGCTCCGCCCTGAACCTCAATAAGGGGCCATGAAGAATGTTTATTTTTGGACAGTCATGGCTGAGGTAGGGTGGGCAGGCAGGGCGCTATAACACCTAAGCGCCCTGACAAATCGCGAAGTCGCGCACTCCACCGCTTCTTGGTCTTTCACGACCTATTGGGAAGATAGTCCCATTTTAAATCCCTGGAGTAAGCCGACACGAAATTTTTTGTTGTACAGGCCAAGGGTTTATGGTCTGAGGATTGAGCAAGAACCCCCCCACAACTGCCGTAGCTAGTCCCGGCCGCCAGCAAGCGTGTCGCTTCCGCTCGGATTTCAGCCACCAATTCAGACGTAGGAATTGGCCCACTCTTTCCTGAACCTTCCTTTCCTTCGAATATTTTGACTTTTTCAAGTCGAAATATTCACTCCAAGGCCTCCGTTCACAACAAATTTTTGAATTTGTGCTTGTTTTTTTTTTGGTTTTTATGAAGTTTGAGTGTTAAATATGGATAAAGACGAGGCAAAAAGAAAAAAATTAAATTGAACGCCTGAGGAAAAGGCGCTTTTATCGAAGCTAGTGGAAAGACATCCCCATATTTGGGATCTTTCCGATAGTAAACACCGCACAAGTGATGCGTTGATTTCTTCGTGGAAGAAAATTTCCGAAGAAATGAAAAAGTCAAGTAATTCTTAAAATTATTTCTCCATGAAAACCACTTAACACATTTTTTAATTTTGCAGTTGACGAATGCAAAAATGCGTGGAGATCGCTTCGCGATGCTCTGCGATATCGGCGCCGCAAGGAGGGCAAATCTGGGAGCTCCCAAAGTGAGCTCCAGCAGGAAGAGGAGTCCTTTCCCGAGGAGCTGGAATTCGATCTAAATTCTAGCTTGCAATATTTGCAGCCTGCTACCTCAAAACGAAGGTAAAAACTTTGATTGAATAATGAAAAGACCTAAATTTTAAATTTATTTTGAGAACGTTTTCCTCTACCACCGGCGTCGATGATGAAGAGGAAGAATCGAATGCGAATAAAAATTCTTCATCCGAAACACCTGACAGCAGCTATTCGTTTGTAAGTATAGCTTATTAATTCAATAATAGTTGCTTCAGTTACTTATCTATTTTTAATATTATTCTTTAGCACACCAAAAAGAAAAAATATGACGAAGTTGCAGAAAACTCATCTAAATTATTGAGCACCATCAACACTTACATACACAACAAGAAAAACGATATGAAGTATCAAACCGTATCGTTTCGTTTCTAATTAGTACTAGGCTTTACTTGACTTCACTTTATTATTATTAGTTGATATATATTAAAATTATTATTTGATTTCCTTTGGGTTTTGCGGAGTGTTTTTCGAACGGAGCCCTGATTTTGAATATAAAATTTGATGATTTGCACACGTTGACCAACGCTATAACTTTCCATGGTGATTTGCCATTCACTACTGAACAATTCACAACTAATTCGACGGATGTTGCTTTAAAAACATGGTCGCTATAATCTAGCAAATTTCAAGCGTTGCTATTGAAACACCCTATATAACAATTCATTAAAATCAAAAAGTAAGAACAAAAATACGAAAATCAAAACTCTGATGTTTCTTCTAGAAACTTTTGTATAAATATTGCCTGTTCTATGTCCTCGGAAGTTTGATTTTGATATATGCTGTTGTTAAATAAACCTAACATCTCCTTCGTGACTGGAAAATCTTTGCAACATAACCGGTTAACTGAAATCGTGTTCTAATTCGTAAAATTGCACACAATGTTTCTAAGCTTAATTGGTTCCTAAGCCTGATGTTTTCAAATTAATTTAAGGAAAATATCCGGTCTACGGTACTTTACTAGACTAGACTAGACTAGACCTATATAGTTGACATACAGTCAGTAGATCAATATCAGCGCTCTGAAGCGATTCACTAGTTGCATGGAAGCGTTCTAAAATTTTGTTCCAAAAAATAACCATGACACCCGTATCGAATTCAGCCAGTAGCAAAGGTTGTGGATTTATAATTCCGCCGGAGCGAAAACTGAAGACTGTGCTTCTAGTCGAGTCGACCTATGTTTGGGCTGAGGCTGTGGAGAATACACCGCCGTGGTGGTATGTATTATTCCATAAGTGGACATAAGCGATGCGAACTCACGGGAAGTAAATTGTACCCCATTGTCTGAGAAGAGATGTTCTGGTACTCCATATACATGGAATACTTCACCCTTTAAGTAATTAATGATGGACGAGTGGTAACGTTTCGGATGGGTTTCAATAAATTGTATTTTGTGAATTCATCCAATACAAGGAATAGAGACGTGTTTCCGGATTTCGAACGAGGATAAGGTTAATCTAAATTCTTTGCCAAGCTCTAGTTGGAGTCAATTATTCTGGCACCCATAGTTTCCATGAGGGAGTTGCGATGACATCGGAATCTGATGCATTAGTAATTAATTTATAAACGTAATCACATTTGTACACATTTGATGTCGGGTAAAGCATTTGAATTACTTTCTATTGTTTTAACTATAGTCACTGGATGAAGGAGAAGGCACTTAGGCAAATGTCGGTGAATTTTAAAAACCGTCGGACTTTTTTATTAGATAGGTACTGAAATAGCTAAAGAGTTTATATAATAGGTGCATAGTGTTTTAAAATTAGGGAAAAAAATGTTGTTCTCTAAATTTTTATCACAATTTTTCTTAATCAGAATAATAAAATCGAGAAAAACCGCACACATACATCTAAAGATTGATTTTCGGACATCTTCGATGATCTAATTCCGAAAATTCGAAATGTCAAGTGACAGTTCTCCAATTGTCAAGTACGCGTCAAACTGAGTCTGATTTTGGTCGGTCGCGCACAAGGCGCTAGCTTTTCGCTGTCCTAATTGTGAAAGGCCGAGCGCTGATAGTTTTGAGCTGGAAGTCTACAGGGTATTTAAACAGTCTGGAAGCTTAGCAAACCAAAAACAGGACGTGCGCAGCAATTTTGTCGTCCGAACCCACAGTGTTCATACATTCTCACGGAGAAAAATATATTCGCATGATTCATGATTAGGTTGTTCATAAACCACTAAGATTATACTTTGTCCGCAGTTATACATAATAGAAAGAATATATTCAAAATTGGAATAAGTTTTACCTAACTAATTATGATATATTATACTCAACTAATCATAAATGTCATGTAGTTAATCATAAATTTAATGAAGTTGCGAAGAAGGAATAACATCTGCATAAGAAAATCATAATCGTGGTAATAGTATAAAGTATAGTTCAAAGCGTTCGAGAGTTATGTTGTAGGCAGACGGACAGACAGACAGACAGACGGTCATTCGGAATTGTTTTTGATCGACTACAAATATTTCTGTTCCCTTGGCTACTCTGTGTGATCGTTATTTCTTAGCGTTAGAAACGGTAAGGCAAACACAATATAATATGCTCTCAGATTTCATCTAGAGTAAAAAATAATAACTTGATAAATGTGGCAATTTGTTTGTGACATGATGATCGGTTTTGCAAGCCTAATTTTACTCCATTCTTATGCGTGAAATTATTTCCTATATACACGAATTTTTTGTTCATACACTGAGAGAAAAATAGAAACTTAAAATCGAACTTCCATCCTTCCATCCATTAATTCTATGTTTTGAAGGTTTTCACTTTAATTTGAACTGAAATCGATTCTTTTTTGTATTTCAAAATTGTGACGAGTCGTCCTGGCATCACTGTCGCGTCGGCCGTACATCAACCAACCGCAGCGAGGGATCCACACCATGACTAAACGGACGCCTCTGTTTCTTCAGTCTCCTGCGCGTCGAGCAGGTCTGGCACAGGAGTCTGCCTTGTGACGAGCCGTCCTGGCATCACTGTCGAGTCGGCCGTGCAGTGCTAATGTCGGTAACACCGACACGACACTAGCGCCAGAATTATCAACAGCGGGGAACTTAAGTAACCTGCGACAACGAACACGATCACTCTCCCCATTCGTTAGCCAGTCGCCGAAGAGACCTGACGTCAATTAAGCACCGACAACCGTTCGGACACCAAAAACTTTTTCTTTTCAAGTGCGCGCAAAGTAGTCCGTGATATCTCCATCTAATGTGACCACCAGGGAAAGAAGGGTTCCGTCTCCCCGATTAATCAACTGGAGTTGCCGAAACGAAGGCGGTAAACAAAGATTTCATCAAATGGATCATCAAAAGTGGAGGCGCTTGCAAACGCACCGACGACAACAAACGAAAGAGCGAGAGCCCATTCGGATGTTTGGAAGACCCAAGACGCCACCGCCACCAGTGCTGAAGCGCTTGAAACCGAGGCCCACTTTTAAAGGCATGCCTGTGGTCATCATACAGCCGAAGCTTTCGACTGGCCCCGAATCGTCACAAACGCTGGTACTAAGAACCCCGAAGGAGTATGTTCCGGGAGATGCGGACCCGGAATTCCGGCTAGTGGCCAGAACTCCATCATCGAAGCCCTCCTCACGTACGTGCAACCTGTTGAGTTGTCCAGCGACAACTCACAAATTTCCGGCTGGGCGATTGCAAGTGCGATCAGGGTTCAGCTACGATGAATTTTGGTCGCACCCGCAACCGCCACCAACTTAACAGCGAGACGGGTTTTTGGAAAAGAACCGTTGATCAGCAGATGCCGGAAGCGGCATAGCGGTCGAGGAGAGGAAAAAAGGCACGTTTAAAGGAGTGCTGTAGAAAAGGGAGTCGAAAAGTTTAAGTCAAAATGTCGATAATAAGTATCATGAATTAATAATAAGAATTAAAGTTAAATTAAAATAATAAATAAAATAATATAAAATAAAAGAATAAAATAACATGACTGACGGGACAGATGGACAGTACGTACAATAAATTAAATAATAATAAGTTAAAAAGTTAAAGAAGAAAAAAAATATAGGTGAAACAAATAAAATGGGGTGAGTTTTTGTTTTTTTTTTATTTTTATTAAAAATTCCTTTTTTGGTTATGTTTTTTTTCCCTACTTTTGCAGATTGTTTTTGGTTTTTCTTTATTTTTGCGCCTATTATGAGCCATTTTGATTTTTAAATTTTTGTTATGATGCGTAAAGGCTAAAGGCCAATTTTGAAAATGAACCCGAGCGTTTGAGCTCCACCCTGAACCTCAATAAGGGGTCAAGTAAATGTAATTTTTTTTGGACAAACTTGGCTGAGGTAGGGTGGGCAGACAGGGCGCTATACCATCTGAGCGCCCTGACAAATCGCGAAGTCGCGCACTCCACCGCTTCTTGGTCTTTCACGACCTATTGGGGAAATAGTCCCAATTTTAAATCACCCTGGAGTAAGCCGACACGTATTTTTGTTGTACAGGCCAAGGGTTAATGGTCTGAAATCTGGGCAAGAACCCCCCCACAACTACCGTAGCTAGTCCCGGCCACCAGCAAGCGTGTCGCTTCCGCTCGGATTTTAGCCACCAATTCGGACGTAGGAGGAATTGGCCCACTCTTTCCTGAACCTTCCTTTCCCTCGAATATTTTGACTTTTTCAAGTCGAAATATTCACTCCAAGGCCTCCGTTCACAACAAACCCAGGTACGACGAAATCACCATTCGTTGTTCCGTTACCTGCGCAGCCGAAAGCGAACGTAGGAGACGCTGTCGGGGCGAGTTGAGCACCAAACCCGTCAGGAACTGCAGCACCAAAGCCGCAAGTATACCTCTAGCCGAACGAATCAGGATCCTGTAGTGTGCCAGAATCCCACGCTAACGATACCGCGCCCCGGCATCGTAAAGGCGACCACTGCTACCCTATTTCGGCCGATTGGTGGTCCGAAAGGTCGGAACGCACCCACTGCTGGAAAGGAACTAATAGACAATTCACAAGCAGTGAAGAACATTCACGTAGTGGTGGATGACAGAGGGTGTAGAGAGGCGGCAAATGTGTTAATACGCTGTACAGAACATTCGACACCCATTTTGGCTCTGGATAGCCAATGGATAAGTAAAAACGGCGTTCGTGAGCTGACGTCCTTTACTCTCGCTCGATCAGCCGAACAATTATATGTTTTTGATGTATTGACAAATCCGACGGTTGATCTCACCTATTCTTCCCTTCCTATTCTCTCGACTTAAAAAACCACTTCGTGGACACCGTTGACAGCATTGAAGAGATAAAAGAAAATTCGCTGAAGGCTCTGAAGGGAATATCGGAAAATGAGTACAATAGGTGTTTTGAGGACTGGAAAAATTGTTGGAATAAGTGCATAGTGTCGGGAGGGGAGTACTTTGAAGGCGATAAAATAAATTTGGATGAATAAATGTAATATGTGCGTTTTATTCAAAAAGTCCCCTTATTTTTTGATCATAGTAGTATGTTTGAAATGTATTCCATTCAATGCGGAAACAAATTAAACTGAAAATCAAAATGAATTCTATTTTATTTCTCCACAATATCTTCAAATTCGTTCGATTTCAAATCGACGTTAAGTCATTTCATTTTCCTACATAATTGAAGTGGTTGTTTAAGCCAGCATGCCCTTATTCCCAACTCTAATTTTGTTTCTTCCTCAAATTCATGTATTCTAAATTCTTGGTTTTAACTCTCTATTACAAGGTCACCAGCCAGTAATTTAGATACACAATTTCACTGTCTAGACGCAAGTCAGCAGTTCTAGTTTTCCCATGGCTCATGTGTCATTTACTGCGAGCAGGCACATGTAAGGTGAACCTTCCACATTGTGGGAATTTTAATTTGCAAAGTTAATTTCTTATAAGCTAAACTCTTGTTCAGTCAGTCGACTTTTAGTCATCAAGGTGAAAGGAATAAATCCAATTAACAATTGTACCTGTTCGAATCTTTATCATCATAGTCACTAATTCGAACATAACATCAAGAATGTTCACTGTTTCGGGCGATCACTGTACCGGCGCCTGTCCAATTTTTGATTGCGCCGCATGTATCCGCCCGGATAAGTGGTAAATCAAAAGCTCTATAGCACTATAAAGGTCGCAACAATCGACGGCCTCGACCTCTTTGTATTCCTATCATAGAAATAAAATTGCTGTCGGTTGGGCGCAATACTGTCGATTCGGCAAAACTACAAAGGTAAGCATACCACGAATAAAGTCTCCTACTTTAGAATATCCCGATGAGTTGTCGTTTCCGCACTCAACAGGATATTTTAAAGGCAGGATGCTCCATAAGGAGAAATAGGTAAAGGCAAGTCAATCAAATCCGACTTCAGAACACTTCGTCGAGTTGTCGTTCTCGGCATTTAACGAGGTGTTTTGAACAAGGAACTCATAGAGCGGTAGATTCAAGCAGTAAGTAAGGAAGCTAGGAAGATTGAGAAAAAATAAAGTAAACCTGCACAAAAGAAATCCAGCACTCTTTTAATTTGTTCTTTACAGTCGTAAGGTCTTCATAAGGTAAGCGATAAAAGAACATCGTAGATCACAAGAGATCTAACAGTACCTGTGTTTCAATCAGTTCAGAAGTTGTTTTGGTGGTGAAATTAGTTCAATCGTTCGTAACATAAAGTGTTCTTGGTGCTTCAAGTGTCGGTGAATTTATCTTGGTGGGTCGGTACAGCACCGAACTACTACAATCAATTACCCTAGGCGGATTTCGTATCCGACTATTACCAGCCACACAGATCAAGGAGCATCCGAAGTCGACTCAGCGGCGGTTAGGCAAAGGAGCCTATTCGTGATTAAACAGTGGTTATCTTCATTTCTACATAAAAACACTTTGTATTCGATGATCATGCACAGGCATGAAAACAAATGACCTGAACAGCATACGATCGTTCTTGGTCGATGGTATTGGAATCGAAGGGCTTTATGGAATGGAATTTGTTGTGTGAGTGGATGCGTGGTCAGCCGATTTGGTCGGCAGGCGCTTCAGTTGTTTTCGTTTCGTTGGCCAGTTGATGTTTTCAACAAGTCGTTTTTTTGTTTCTCTAATCGGATTTTTATTTCACCCTCTCTTACAAATATAAATAATAAATTAAGTGATGTTAATGTAGTTATATTGGAGGATATCTCGGTTTTGGACGACAGTCTTGCGCAATTGCTTATTCAGTGGGACTTAGTGGAATTTCTTCCAGTATTAAAAGGTAAGCGATCGTTTTTATTTTTATTGTGATATTGACCAAAGCTACATAAGTCTCCGATCCATCGGAAAGTTAAGTGAATAAATTTACGCATTTTATCGCGCTTTTATATTTAATTGTCGTGTTTATAAAATTAAAGAAAAAGTAAATAAAAAAGAAATTTACTCAATAATAATAAATTCTCAACTCAATAATAATAAATTCGTTTCTGTAATACTCAAAAATTTCCGGAAATAAAAATTTATTTTGATTTTGTCTTCAACTCGCTTCACAGAGTTTTACGAGGAAAACTCGTAATCAAAAATTTATTATTACCGTAATCATATATGGTTCTTACGAGTTTTCCAGTCCAAGTTGGCAAATAAATTTTAAAACTGCATTTCGTTTCGAATCCAGAGCCGTATATCTGAATTAAGCGAATGAGTAATTTTATAGACTTTGGTAGATAACAGCAATCAAGTGTTTGTTAGTTCTCCATAAAGAGCCTTCATATTATCTAATTTAATCAATATTTAATTATTTCATAGAAGCCAAAATAACGTACAGATCCCTGCAGTTCATATCAAAAGAGGACATAAAAGATTCAATTCCTCAAGTTGGGCTGAATTTCGTGAAAAACTTTTCTATTGGAGGAAACCAAAAGTTTTTTTTTACCTTTTTATTGAAATATTTATTAAAACAATTCTTTTGTTTTAGTTTAATATAGATGACGGAACAATATCGAATGATTCAAAAATAATTTCATGGCTAGATCAGACCGAAAACACTGATGTACATATGTCTTCAGAATTTATTAGAAAATTCAAACAACTACTACTAAAATATTTCGAAAAATACTCTTGCCTTATCGATATTCTACGCAAGGATTTAGTGGATATCATTCTGCAAAGTATTTTGGAGAAGAGCTCTACATTGTCTCCAAAAAACATTGAACCTATTGTTCAGGAAATAATTACAATTTTTCCCACGGAACAAAAGGTAATTTATTTTTTATATTATTCATGTTAACGAAATAAAGCATAAAAATATCTTAGGAATATTATTTTTCACCGAGAGGATTAAAAAAAAATCCTAGTGGAAGACTTTGGATTCAACTCCACCACAACAACTCATGGATTTACGCATTGCTTCGACAACACACCTTTGATGTTATCTGCGGCACCTACATCACCACCACCACCTTACAAGGAGACGGGATACTTACAATCCAACCGGAGTGCGAGCTTAAACACAATTCCATGAGCATCCGAGGACACAGCTCATTTAAAACGCATCTCAAAGCATCATTCACCCCAGCACTTAACCTAAGTGATCTTCTAGAAGCCGAAAACATACGGTCCCACTACATAGAAGCACCAAGAACTATTGTTAAAACTAACAACGCGGAGTGGAAACCAAGTTGATCATCTCAACCATCAGACGCTTCCTTCCGACGATGTAAATACCCATCACATTCATCACTACGTTGTGGGATATCTTTCCCTCTGTATCATAATGGCAGTGCTAAGTTGGCTCTTCATCCGACATTTTAAAACCAACTTTAGACCATCAACTGCTAAACTACCACAACCGAAACCGCGTACTACCAGACCAGAGGATTTTGTGCTTCACTATAGCACGGCCCGGGAGAATGTTAACGATTCATCATAATCGTTATGTTTTTCGACCCCAAACTAGATCGATGCCGACGCATCGATTCATTCCCATATCCAAAAGTATTTTTCTTTAAATTGCAACTCACCTTACTTACTTTAGCATAAGGTACATGACCGACCCATTATGTAGGTCATAAATTATTTTTATGCACCGCGCTGCCAAAGTGAATTAGCCTTAAGTTTACGATTAAGCATTATTTTATTATATAAGCTTAACTAAGAGACAAATAAATTCATTCTGTATATTACCATTAAGGGGTAATACCTAGTCGAAATTTTTTTTTTTTCCATTTTTTTTTTATTGGCTTAAATGGTGTAAAATCATGTCAAGAGTGATGTCTGACATCATTTTTTATTGAAAACAAATTTTAAGTGGACGTAAAAGACGAATTTTCGATGCAAGGCGGAGCGCTTGAAAATGACAAATTACGTTTCGGAGTGAGTTTCGCCCCTTTTACTCGTTACCGGCGATGCAAATGTACACTATATAGTTTCTAAATGAGGTATAGATGGCGTTAATATGTAGTTTTAAGCAAATATTGAACATACGTTGTCTGTGTAGCCAAGCCTGTATCTTTTAAATTTCATGTAGTAAACACATTGTGAAACTTTAAACGCGTTTTTCTCGAAACCATGTTTTCAAAAACGGCTAGCAGTAGAACTCGAGTAATTTTTATCCGATCGATATGAAATTTTGGCTGTACCTTCTTAGATAGATTATTTAGTAAAGTAGTTTCATAAACAATTACGATTTTTATAAACAAATTGAGGCCGATTTTTTAGTTGAAAAATCGATTTTTTTTTCGAAGTGCTCGCAAATTTTCAAAAATTAAAATTTCTGAATATCGATGTGTACTTTAACAGTAAAACTCGTGCAATTCATGAAAAATTTTTTTTCATTGTTCCACATACGTTCGTTAAAGACTTGTGCTGCTAGCCGCGGGACGCCTACAAATAATCGACCTTCGTTCCGTGCACTGCTCAGCCGCCATTTTTTCATAAAAATTAAAATAAGAAATTTTTTTTTGTAGTTCAAGATAAGTGTAATGATCCCTCAATATTTCGCATTAATCGATTTTTTAACAAAGACACAAAAAATTAACAAAAAACCGTCTTATTTTTTGCTTCCGACTAGGTATTACCCCTTAAAGAAGACGTTTTTTTATAATCACAAGAAGCAGAATCAATAACGAAAAGGCTCGTTATTTTACACACCGGTTAAAACCAAGGCCCACCCCTAAAGGGAGGCCAGTGATCCCATATCAAGATGAAATACCTTCTAGCAACAAGGTGGTCTACCAACTGGGGCCGCCCCAAGAAGTGGCCCAGCGAGGCCGACCCGGAATTCAGAATGGTCGCAAAATCCACATCCAGTGATCCTGTATCGAACCAGCGTAATATAAAGAAGGTAAAGGATACAGACGAGAAACGTTCAAGGCCCGGCCCATCGGTGATTTCACCACCGAAGCTGCCAGCCACAAAGAAGAGCGGCATGAGCACTGCGGAACGGGAGGCTAGTCCGCGCATAAATTCCAGGCAAGAGCCGTTGCACCTAGAAACCATTCAGGCGCCTACCTATACTTTATTACAGCCTATAGGCGGACCGAACGCACGCGCCGAAACCATTCCTGGCAATAAACCCGATGATCATTCGCAGGTTGAAAAAGACATTCAGGTAATCGTGGATGCAGAAGGAAGCCGGGAGGCTGCAAAGGTGTTAGGTAACCATCCAGGCCTACCAACAACTATTCTAGCTTTAGATGGCCAATGGATTATCGAAGATGGTCGTCGAAAATTAACATCCTTCACGCTCGCTCGTTCGACAGAGCAAGTTTACCTTTTTGATGTACTAACGAACTCGCACCTGCTGGAATTCGGTTTTGTACGTTGCATTCTTCAATCAGACGCCTTCACGAAAATGGTAGTTAGCTATCAGAAAGTACTATCCCTTCTCATGCATCAGTTCGGATTGCGGCCCCAGGCGTCCTGCGAAGCACAACTGGCGCACGCGGCCCTACTTCAGCAGCGCGCAGGGATGGACATGAGAATAGTGCCACGACTAGGCATATACGCATTGTGTCAACTGTACGACGCGCCATTAAACGACTTTAAGTGCGAGCTGACAAAGAAGGCGCGATCGCGACAAATGTACTGGGCCACGCGACCATTCACAAACAGGATGTTACAACAAGCGGCTGGAGATGTCCGATCTTTAGTCAGCCGAGAATTACATGCCAGCTTGTACAACCAACTGTCTGATGCGTCCATCATCACCGTGACCGCGATATGTCGCGCACACTGTTGTAAAGTGCTCTTCCCTATACTTACAATACAGTGCCTCAATCATTACATGTCTCAATCATTCCTTCAATTATTCCAATATCACAAGCGTTACAATATAGCATTCCTTAATCTTTACAATGTCGCCATAATTCGATACCCTATCCAGACGTTCACAGTGCATACACGTTTTTCACATTCCTTTAACATAAATATCAAATGCACCATAAATGCAATCGTCTTAAAGTTATGGAAATGCTAACGCATTTACTTTCCATATAACTTATCCAATTGCATTCACTTGAACCAGCATACCATACGTATCATAGCATATCCACTGAAATTGCTTATCAATCATATTCATCTTTCCTATGTCCAACTTGCACCTAAGACGAACACCCAAAGTGCCTTATCAGCAGATCGCGTTTCATTTAAACCTTACTCGAGATTTGATTACTTAGCAAAGTAATAAACGATTCGGTAGTGTATCGTGGAGAACCGAATCGTGATAGATTCATTCAGTTGGAAACCGTCGGACCTTTAACAAATAATAATATCCACCGCATCTTTCTCGATATAATATCCACCGCATCTTTTTCAATACAAAAGTAACTCCGTGTCGTGTCACCGAATTATTCCTCCGTGTCGTGTCACCGAATTATTCCTCCGTGTCGTGTCACCGAATTATTGCTCCTTGTCGTGTCACCGAATTATCCCTCTGCGTCTTAATAATTATTATAATTTATATTTAAAATACATATAATAACTATAGTATAAATTAATGTTAGACTTAAGTAATAATAATTAAAAGTGGTATAAACTGTAACAGTGCGTTTATTTGGAGAAAAGAGAGGTCCCGAACCCTATAACTTCCGAAAAAAGGTGACATGCGCATTTAAGTGCGCGGTTGAAGTAACCTTCAACATAAATTTGGTGTCAGGTGTGGGGTGTTTCGTCACTCAACCCGTGGAGTCTAGGGTACCGATCGCTCTCCTTAACGCGTAAACTGTGAAACTGTGACTGTGGAATCAAAACTTAAATCCTGTGCAAATAAAACTGTGGCAGTGCAAATAAAACTGTGACTGTGCAAAAAAAAAACTGTGACAGTGCGAATTTTCTTTTGGGTGTTGTGAATTTTTTTTTTATTATCTGTGACTATATTCGAAAAGCGAGGAAGTGTCCGTACTATATATGCTCGAAGACTCAGAATCCTTCTCAGACACTATTCGCCCAATCCTGCCAACGTCATCACAAGTACAGGTAAAAAATAATATTATTTTAGACATGTCACCCAAGTTTGATAAGGACTTCGCACTGAAGTTTATCCCGAATTTCAACGGAAATCGGGAACACCTACATAAGTTCGTGAATTGCTGCGACCTTATGGCAAACGGAATAGCGGACACAGATGTCCCAATGTTCCTAATGATAGTAAAAACCAAGCTGCCCGGTACGGCTTATAATCTCGTCAAGTACAAAAGTATTGAATCGTGGAAGGAACTCAAGGAGACGTTGCAAAATCAATTTCTCGAGGAGCGTACCCTTCCCCAATTACAAGTTAACCTTGTAAACTCAAAAAAAAAATCGGGAGAATCAGTACGTTCGTTCGCTAATCGGATCGAGCGAACTCTATCTGATCTTAACGATGCATGTATAGCTTCCGAAGGGATGGAAGCAGAAGAAATAATCGAGTCACTAAACTCGAAAACAGCTCTAAAAGCCTTCGTGGAGGGTCTCCTACCCAACACGAAGCTGTTCGTCAAGGCATATCGGTTCACCACACTTATCGAAGCCGTTGAAGCTGCAGTAAACGAAGAGAAAAACTCACCTTCAACGTCGACCCAAAACAAGCCGAACAACTCAACACGTAGTAATAAGTTTTGTTCTTTTTGTAAAAACACGGGCCATAATTTACAAGAATGCTTTAAGAATAAAAACATATCTCAGCCTCAATTACCAAGTTATCCCAAAAAGGATATTCAAGTTGAGCCAAGTAACGTAAAAACAAATCCAATTATATGTAGCCGAAATATAGGGCACCATATTAAAGATTGTAAGAAAAGACAATTCAAGCTTAATGTGAAGGCAAAGAAACAGAAAACGGAATCAAGCCCGAATTCGGGAAACTTGTAGAAGACTTGGTCCACCGGGTTGGTCCAAGTCGTAATTTTCAAAGACTACAATTTCAACCATCGAAAACACTTTTAAGTGTTCCTTTGTATACTGAAATTGTCTTTCCAAAATCAGTTCTAGATCATTTAGAGCCAATATCGTTAAAATCATCCTCTGAATCGTTTGTTCCTAAGCCGTCGTGTTCAAAATCGTTTCCGTCTCAATCCTCTGAATCATCTGTTCCTAAGTCGTCGTGTTCTAAATCGGTTCCATCACAATCACTGCCTTCCAAATCGTCGAGTACAAAATCATTGCCTTCCAAGTCACAATCTTCAAAATCGTCGCGTACTAAGTCGCCTTCTGAATCGTCGAGTTCGAAATCGTGTCCTAAGCCGTCGTGTTCTAAATCATCGACTTCTAAATCGTCGTGCGCTACAGAGTCGCTGACTTCCAAAACGGAAAATTTATTAAATAACGAGAATACTGAAGGGTTCTGTCACGATGATATGATACAACTGCCTAGTGGTATGCGAAAATGTACCTTTTCGGATCCTAGATCATCTTCTACATCCGATCATCCAATTAAAGACCCGACCACATATAATCCTCGAAGAGCTTGTGTATTCACTACTCACAAAAAATGCTAGTCTACTTGTGGACGGAGGTAGCGAAGTCTGTGTCATAAAAATCGATAAGATAGATCTTGACCAAGTTGTAGATACCGATAATAATATAGATCTAATAGGAATAAATAAATGTCCCCAAACAACAATAGGTCTTACATACCTAACAATTAACCTCTCCGAGTCGATAAAAATTGATTACTCCTTCTACGTCGTCGATGAATCATTCCCATTAGTAACCGATGGAATATTAGGAAGTAACTTTTTGAAAGACTTTAAGGCCAGCATTGATTACAGAGCCAATATACTGTCGCTCAACTTCAAAAAGTCAACAATAAGTTTCAATCTTAAAACTCCTACATATCGTGTACCGGCGCGTACTGAAACTATACTTTCCACAAGAACTGAGGTGAATGCAGAATGTATTTGTTTCTCGAAACAACTTGCAAATGGTATTTACATAGGCGGAAGCATCTGCAATCCAGTCAACCAAATTCTCTATGTATCAGTGCTGAATTCCTCTGAAACTGATATCTATTTCGATCCCCAAGACTTGACTATAGAAAAGTCTTCGGAATACAATATCTTTAAAATAGATCCAAACACTAAAGTCGATCATGCGCGAATCCGCATGCTGAAGGATCAAATAAACACAGATCACATGACTTTAGAACAAAAAACGTCTATATTAGAACTCTGTACTCTTTACAATCACATATTTTTTTTGAAAGGAGATAAATTGACGACTACTAATTCCGTTGAACACTTCATAAATACCTCTGAAACCCCTCCTACATACATAAAACCATATCGTTTGCCAGAAGCGCAGAAATCCGAGGTCCACAAACAGGTAGGTGAGATGCTAGAAGACGATATAATTATCCCCTCTAACAGTCCCTGGAATTTTCCATTGGTCGTGGTTCCGAAGAAACCAGACAAGGATGGTAACAAACGTTGGAGATTCGTCGTAGATTTTCGTAAACTCAACGAAAAAACAATTGGAGATGCATACCCATTGCCTAATATTACAGAAATCTTAGACCAACTCGGAAATTCAAAATTCTTTTCAACTCTTGATCTCGCTAATGGTTTTCATCAAATAGAAGTCAATCCAAAAGATAGGGAAAAAACAGCATTTTCAACGCCTTTCGGGCACTATGAATATGTAAGAATGTCTTACGGTTTAAAAAGTGCACCAGCAACCTTCCAAAGACTTATGAACAATGTTCTTACAGGCCTACAAGGCATAAAAGTGTTTGTGTATATGGATGATATAGTCATATATGGACAAACTCTGGTCGAACATAACGAAAAACTCGCAGAAGTTTTCAAGCGTCTTAGCTCACACAAACTACAGCTCCAACCAGAAAAATGCGAGTTCTTACGTACGGAATTGACTTACCTAGGTCACGTAATTGGTGACTCAGGAATAAGTCCAGAACCTAACAAAATAGAAACGGTACAAGCATTTAAACAACCTACTAGCACCAAAGAAATTAAAATGTTTCTTGGCTTAGCTGGTTACTATCGCCGTTTCATTAAAGACTTCGCCAAAATTTCAAAGCCTCTAACTGAATTGCTGAAAAAAAATTCAAATTTTAATTGGAGTCACTTATGCACTGAAGCGTTCAACATCCTAAAAGAAAAACTCATTAGTCCTCCTTTGTTACAATATCCTGACTTTGATCGAGAATTTGTAGTAACCACTGACGCCAGTGACGTCGCTACGTATTGGTGCAGTACTATCTCAAGGTGAAATTGGGAAGGATTTACCTATAGCATACGCTTCCCGCACCTTACATAAAAGCGAAAAAAATTACTCAACGACTGACAAGGAATTACTTGCTATCGTTTGGGCCGTGCAACATTTCAGACCATATTTGTACGGTAGAAAATTTAAGCTAGTTACCGATCACAAACCTCTCATATACGAGTATCTTCATAATTCTTCAAGGCTGATGCGATATCGCCTTCAACTTGAAGAATTCGACTACGAAATCATACATAAGAAAGGTGAACAGAAGACTGACGCTGATTGCCTTAGCAGAATAACAAAAATGACTCTTAGATCACAAATTACTAATACTGCTCAATCAAGTGATGCTAATTCTCAAAGTCATGCCTCGCCGAATCCTACTACGTCATCTACCAAATCATCAGAACCATCTTGTAAAGATTCTTTACCAAAATCTTCCAAATCATCTTCCAAGTCTCCAAAGTCTTCAAATACTAATTCATTACCAAAAAGTAGTTCTCCGAATCTTGTTGCTTGTCCATCTAGTACCAAATCTTCAAATATTAATGAACCATCTCAAGATCAAATCAAAACTATCCTAAGGGAATTTCATGAAAATCCTATTGGTGGTCACTGCGGAGTAAATCGTACCTTCAAAAGAATAAGACTCTATCATAAATGGAAAACTATGTATAAAGATATAAAGAAATACATTAAACAATGCGAACTCTGTCAGAAAAATAAAGTTACTAAATACACTTTAGAGCCAATGACTATAACTTCTACAGCAAAAGCCTACATATATTTATGTCTATACACTATTTATGTCATAATAATACACGTCGGGTGTATCCATCCAGATGGAAGGATAAATGGGGTAAAATGAAAAATCAGATATAATGGGGGTAAGCACGAATTGTGAAGTGTATACAAAGTGCTCAATGAACAATAACAGCTCCCAAACAAAGAAAGAGAGGAAGGAATCATGGGGTAAGTCCACCTGAAGATACAACACACATAATAACTATAAAAATTACACCCAACACCCATATCGTTTCGTATAAAGAGTAGAGAAGACAAAACAATAGGAAACATTAAAAACTAAAAATCTTTCAAAAATACTAACCCAATAAGGAAAAGATCTAATAAGGATCAAATGAACAACATTTCACAAAATGAAGTATTCAGATATTACTCATTGCGTAATAATGATTTGATATCTAATAGTAGAACATCTGAATAATATTAAGACTGTTGTACCTTGGATCCTTCCCAGAGTAGCATTGCGTCACCACGGTAGCATTCATTTCTCCTTTCCTATTTTTAATTACATTCGCGTCTATCATTCGTTTCCTCTTCCCTATTTTAAACTACATTTGCGTCTATCCGACAATAAAATGTTAAAATATCTGTTCCGCGTTGTAAATAAGCATACGACGAAGAGTCAATGTTTATTTACAACGCATCGACCTCTAAACCTAATGACCTTCTTGCGCGAATTGCGGGTCGGCATGCCATCGGTCAGCAATATCTATGGAATGCCGGCTTGAAATTCGTGCAATGCTGCCGGATGACGCAATGACCAGAAATGCACTGGGCTCATAATGTTTTGACCTAATGTTTACCGGCATACCGAAACAAGGTCAGCATTATGGGCCGAGTGCATTTGTAATATTATATAAGTGTGTCGCGACCTGATCCAGTTACTCAGTATTTTTCTAAAACGAGACAAAAACGTGTAGATTACTTGGTTTGCTAAAACGAAACCTAAGAATATAATAAAACATATCACAGAATCCTAAAGGTAATTTCAATTAATAAACTTTTCCCGACTAACCAGCGTCCCTTTGGGCGCCAGGTCTACCCAGCTACCCATCGTCGAAAGATGCTAGGCACATCCCCTTTTTAGGTTCGACGATCCAGCATTAATAAAGATTATTACGGGTACCCCAAGATGGTACATCAAGACACACGTGAAAACATCCCAAAAGGAAAATTTCCAAAAAGCTTTTACTAGATCGGTTTGAGGGTCACCGTGGAAATATGTACGTGCGGCGACTTTGAAGAGATGAGAACATCATTTCACCCCTCCAGAGACGCCACATGAGACCACCAAAGACAATAAAATTTATTAATTTTTCAATTGCACATACAGTAGCGAGCAAAACTGAGTGGATGATTACTGCTGCTGTATGTTTTGTTCAGTAAAAACCTCAATACTCAACCAAATCGAATAAAACTTTCAAAAACTACTTATTTATTGATCTAAAAAAAAAAAACATTCATTACATTTAAAAAAAAAATTAGAAGAAGGAAATTAATAGCAAAAATCAGATAGAGCATCCACTCAGTTTTGCACGTTTTGTACAATCGAAAGAGAACGACACTAGCGATGCTCAAGCTAACGGGTATTTACCGCTAATCGTTTGAGTTTTCAATATAATTGCATACCCATTGTTTTCAGTTTGTTTTCTTACTTTTTAAGAAGTGGTCGAAGTGATAATATCAATGAAACCAAATAATTACAACTTTGAATTCAATTTGTGAACGCACCCTTTCACTAATCATCGAACTGTCACTGTCAATTTATTCAGTAAACTTAACATTTTTATCATGGTAAAGTACACGAAGGAACAACGTCTGCAAATTATAAAAATTTACTACAGAAATTCGGAGTCGGTGACCGCTACTTTAAGAGCGTTAACTCCGATTTTCGGTCGTAATTCTCGCCCTAGTAGACAGGCAGTAACAAGTTTAGTGCAAAAATTTGAGTCTACATATTCGTTGTGTGATGTTGCCGTGCCAGTGAGACAACGGGTTGGTCGAAGTGTCGAAAATATCGCTGCCGTTGAAACGTCCGTAGCAAATGATCCAAATCAGTCAATTCCACGGCGTTCTCAAGTGTTGGGCATCGCCCAGACCACGTTATGGCGAATTTTGCGTAAGGATCTTGGTTTACACCCATACAAGATCAAGCTGACTCAAGAATTGAAGCCGATGGACCATTTGAAGCGACGTACGTTCTCCGATTGGGCTCTGGAAAAGATGCGCCAAGATGATCAATTTCATCGCAAAATCATCTTCAGTGACGAAGCTCATTTTTGGCTCAGTGGGTTCGTCAATAAGCAAAATATGCGTTATTGGTCCGGTGAAAATCCACATGTGCTTCATGAAAGACCACTTCATCCACAAAAAATAACTGTTTGGTGCGGTTTGCATGCTGGCGGCGTCATAGGGCCATATTTTTTCGTCGACGATAATGATCGTCACGTTACTGTGAATGGTAATCGTTATCGCGCCATGATTACCGATTATTTTTGGCCCGAATTGGAAGATATGGACTTGGACAACATGTGGTTTCAACAGGACGGTGCCACAAGCCACACAGCACACGTTACAATCGATTTATTGAAGAGTAAGTTTGATGAGCGTGTTATCTCAAGAAATGGACCAGTCGATTGGCCGCCTCGTTCGTGCGATTTAACGCCTCTGGACTTTTTTCTTTGGGGCCACGTCAAGTCGTTGGTCTATGCCAACAAGCCGACGACGTTGGAAGAGCTCAGAGCCAACATTGAACACGAAATAGCAGCCATTTCGGCCGAAATGTGTGGCCGAGTCATCGAAAATTGGGTCCAACGAATCGACCGCTGCAAACGTGCCCGCGGTGGCCATATGAACGAAGTCGAGTTCCATTCATAAATGTTTTGATTGTACTTCAACCCGATAATAAAGTTTTTGAAATATCTCAAATGGTTTGCATTTTATTTTGAAAAAAAGTTGTCAAGTCCTTATTGGAAAACCCTTTAAATATGAAGAAAATATCGTTTGAAGTTGAGAATAGCATCGTACAAATGACAAAAAATGGTGAGTCATCAAGGAAAATTGCACAAAAATTAAATATAAGTCAAACCACTGTGCTTGATGTGCGAAAGAGGCGAAATGCTATCGGAGCACCGAACTTAGTTGGCCGTCCAAAGTTACTTATAGACTCAGAAGCACGCCTAATCATACGGGAAATGCAAAAGGACCCTAGAAAAACACCAAAGATGGCTTCGGAAGGACTAAACAAGGATGTCAGTGAATGGACTGCGCGTAGAGCCTTAAAGAGAATCGGGTTTGAATCAGCAATAAAAAAGAAAAAACCGGCTTTGTCCGCCAAAAACATAAAAGCTCGGTTAAAATTCTGCCGAAACCACAAACATTGGACTCTTGATGCGTGGAAGCGTGTGATTTGGTCCGACGAGGTCAAAATAAATCGTTTCCAGTCCGATGGAAAATCGTTTTACTGGCGACGACGTTACGACTCAATTCAAAAACACCATGTGAAGCAAACTGTTAAGCATGGTGGAGGCAGTTTGATGATGTGGGGTTGCTTTACATGGTGGCACCTTGGGCCACTCCATAAAATCGATGGCATTATGAAGAAAGAGGACTATCTACACATACTGCAGACAAACTTGCCCGATTTCGTAGATAAAAGCGCTTACCCTGAAGAGGAAGTAGTATTTCAGCAGGATGGTGACCCAAAACACACTGCAAAAATAGTCAAAGAATGGTTGGCCAATCAAAAATTTTTGAGAATGGAGTGGCCTGCTCAACGGCCTGATCTCAACCCAATCGAAAACTTATGGGCAATAATGAAAAGACGATTGGGAAACTACGAAAAGTCACCCAAAAACTTGGACGAGCTGTGGCAACGCACTCAAGATGAATGGAAAAAAATTCCAAGTGAAACTATTGAACACCTTATCGAAAGTATGCCCAAACGCATAAATAGCGTTATTAAAAATAAAGGACTTTGGACCAAATACTAGAATACACGAGTGATTGTCAATTTTTTGGAAGAATCCGATAAGGAAAAAGGTAAAAATGGCGGTGAAATTGATGAACCTCATTATCTACGAGTAATTTCGAAAAAATTTAAAAAAAAATATTGCAAAAAACACGTTGAAAGGTTTATGGAGAGCCAACGCCAATTTGAGCGTCATTGAGATGGATCTTCTCGTTTGAAGACCTTTCGACCCCTCATTCCTCTCTCTAGGGGCCATACGGTTTAAATTTCTTTTGAGGACAGATATGGCTATGGTAGGCTAGACGGCGCACAACTACAGCGCCAGTCAAGTTAAAGGGAGTTTTCTCGGTCTCTCATGACCGATTGGGAATCTTATCCCATTTTTATCACCCGGGTAAGTCGGCGTGAAATTTTTGTTGTACAGGCTGTTGAGTTGTCATTAGACAACTCGACCATTTTTCTGATTACGCTGGATTGTAGCCGCACCCGCAACTGCCACCAACCTAACAGCGAGACGGTTCTTTTGGGAAAAGAACCGCTCATCGGCAGAGGCCGGAAGCGGTATAGCGGTGAACGAAAAAGAACGTGTTGGAGCTCGAAAAAAAGTCCGTGAATAAAAAAAATTGAGTGAATGAGTGCATCCATCGAATAAATGATTGATAGATAAAATGAAGTAAAAATCCCCATTAAAAAAATAAATTGAAGTAAAAAAAATGAAGTAAAAATCCCCATTAAAAAAATAAATTGAAATAAATAATTGAAAAAAAAAAATGAATTTAAGTTACTAAAATATAAATTAATAATAAAATAAAATGACAGACAGGACCAGACGGACGAAACTTAAATAATAAAATTTAAATGAAATAATATTTTAAAAATCAAATAGGTGAAACCAAAGTAATGGGGTGAGTTCCTTTTTTTATTTATATAATTTTTTTTCTCTTTTCTTTCTTTTCAATATTTTTTTTTTGTTGCATTTCTTTGTGTTTTCCAGATTTTTTTTATTGTAGGGGCCTTTTATGGCTGTGTTTTTTTTCTTATCGTGAAGATGCGTAAAGGCTAAAGGCCAGTGTTAAAATGAACCCAATCGTCTGAGCTCTCATCCCTGAACCTCAATAAGGGGCCATGACAGAAGTTGTTTTAGGACAGTCATGGCTGAGGTAGGGTGAGCAGACAGGGCGCTATACCACCTAAGCGCCCTGACAAATCGCGAAGTCGCGCATTCCACCGCTTCTTGATCTTTCACGACCTATTGGGAAAATAGTCCCAATTTTAAATCACCCTGGAGTAAGCCGACACGAAATTTTTTGTTGTACAGGCCAAGGGTTTATGGTCTGAGGATTGAGCAAGAACCCCCCCCCCACAACTGCCGTAGCTAGTCCCGGCCGCCAGCAAGCGTGTCGCTTTCGCTCGATCTTCAGCCACCAATTCGGACTTTGGAGGAATTGGCCCACTCTTTCCAGAACCTTCCTTTCCCTCGAATATTTTGACTTTTTCAAGTCGAAATATTCACTCCAAGTTCACAACAAGGCCATGGGTTTTATGGTCTGAGATGCAAATAACGTACCCCGCCACAGCCGCAGCTAGCCCGGAAGCCAGCAAGCACGTCGCTCCAGTTTGCATTTCAACCACCACTTCGGACGTAGGCGGAATTGGACCCCTGTTTCCCGATCCCCAACCTTCCCTTCGGTTATTTTGACTTTTTTAAGTCGAAATAACCACTCCAAGGCCTCCGTTCACAACACACTCTGGCACTTAATGCATTCAAGAAGGGCATCTGGAATAAAAACCTATTACAGACAGATGATGGGAATAAATATTGGACTTGGACTTTATTGTTTATGACCGGATTTCTTGTTTTAGACCTAAAATTAAATATATTTAACATATTTATGAACATAAAAACCATTTTTACTTACATTTTAACTATATTTCCGAAGATATAATGATTTTACGAAATCAACGTCGGTCTCAACGTCGACCCTACACGGCGTCGAACAAAAACTGTCGTTGAAATGTCAAAAACGACGACGCGTCGACTTACATCATACCAAAATAGCGACAACGTCGCTCGTCGTTGGCAGCGAACGACGAGCGACGGAATACATCATACGGCCCCAGTTCAGCTGCATATAAAAAAATATGGTTTTTACGGCTGGATTACGCAAAAGACGAAATTCTAAGTCCACTTCAGAAGTATCATCCTGTGAATCGAGTACGTATTGATAATACTATTATGCGAACAGCTCATAAACTAACAAATTTTTCATTTTTTAAGCTGTAGTGTCCACAATTGATGATGTACACTTCGGTTTGAAGGATGTTGAGTTGCCGCTGTGTGACGAGCCGTCCTGGCAGTACTGTCGCGATCGGTTGCACAAGGCGAAAACTGATCCGACACCAGCGCCAGCGACGGACAACACAGAAAAGAAAGAAGAAAAAATCACTTGCGAGCGCAAGCACCGACGCTCGCCACAGTCGTTCACAACCAGCCGAACAACCTAGACGTCACGTGAGTATTCAACCGTCCAGCAGAGACCAGAAGTTATTTCTACACCCGAACCAAACCGGCAGTTGTTTTTTTTTACAAGTGCGCGTAAAAGTCCGTGTCGCCGAAACCACAGAAACGTAAGCGAAGGCCAAACGAGTCAGCCCAAATCTCGTCAACAATTTTCACCAAAGGTTAGTTCGATAATCTGTTGAGTTGCCGCTGGCAACACAAATCTCGTCGAGGTTTTGTGAGCGCGATCGATTGTCGAACTATCGTTCAATAATCGAGCGCGCTCACAAAGTGCCACCAATTTCGCAACAAGTGGAAAAGGACCGTTAATCGGTAGATGCCGGAAACGTAGGGCTAACGGAAAAAAGGAAAAACGCGGTTGTGGACGAGACGTCGAGAATTTTTTTTCGAATTAACAAAATGAATGAATCCAGAAGCTAATGGACCCGAGCGTTTAAGCTCCTTCACCTGAACCTCAAAAAGGGGCCATGACGGATTGTTGATTTTCGGACGGTCATGGCTGAGGTAGGGTAGGGCGCCCTGACAAAAAGCGAAGCCGCGCAATTCCATCGCTTCTTGGTCTTTCACGACCTATGGGGAAAATAGTCCCATTTTAAACACCCTGGAGCAAGTCGGCACGAAATTTTTTGCTGTATAGGCCATGGGTTTTTGTTCTGATTTTCGAACAAGAAACCCACACAACTGCCGTAGCTAGTCCCGGCCGCCAGCAAGCGTTTCGCTTCCGCTCGGATTTCAGCCACCAATTCGGACATAGGCGGAATTGGTCCTTCTTTCCAGAACCTTTCTTTCCTTCGAATATTGTGACTTTTTCAAGTCGAAATATTCACTCCTAGTAGGGATGTTCCGAATAACCGTATTCGTATTCGTTTAAGCGAATATTCGTCAAAGTTTAAGTATTCGTATTCGAAACCGTATTCGACAAATTCAACCCAAATACTCGAATACTAAACAAGGTAAAAAATAAATAAAAAACTGGTTGTTGATGATAAAAAAATGAAATGCATTCTTTGCTTATTATTGTTTCTTCTCTTACCTTTTTTTTCTTCTTAAAATTATAACATTTTCTTTGATGAAATCAAATCACAAGATAATCATTTTAAAAATAAATTATATAGGTATTCAAAATTTAACAAATTTAAATTTAATAAATAGACATTTTATTGCTTTTCACACTGCAGTCTTGTTCGTAAGGGATCGTAGTTAAGTCCAGCATTACTACAAAATTGTTCGCTTGCAACTGGAGTAGGTGGAGCTGATATATATTTTCTAGCTATGTCTGCCAAGTTTTGATATTCTTGTAAATTTTTTGGACATTTTAGACACACTACGCAAACAATGAATGCAAATCTCAACGAGAATTTATCTAAAAAACAAAACGTTTCGGCTGTGTGTAGGATGATGAAATGAAACAAATGCACGTATTTAATGGGTTCAAGTCGCTCGACTGATACAAATTTTATCAATTTATCATGCGTATCCGTGCAACTCCCGACTGCCGAGAGTCAAGTGTATACTATTCGTATTCGTATTTGCGAATACAATGAATGAATATTCGTATTCGTATTTGTATTCGCAAATACAGAATTTAGGTAACACCTGTAACAAAAAGATTGAGACAAACTTCTATCATGCAAAAGTCTATGTTAAATCATGTTGGCAGTTCCTACGTTTTTTGTTATGACATGGCAACAGTCATAATGTTTAGTTCTATGTAACCATTCCTTCAGATAACATTTAAAAATGAGTGAAAAATTAAAACTGCGGGCAGAAGTTTTTTTTTGGTTGGAACGTTGTCAAATTGGGAAATTTGCGAAAAGTTTAAAGGCAAAAATATAAGCCGTGCAACAATATATCGTGCTATAAAAGCTTGTAAAAGTGGTGAAGAGGTCGAAAATAAGAAGTCAACTGGAAGACCAAAAGTTTTAAGTGATAAACAGAGAGAGAAAGTGATAGAAAAAATGAAAAACAAGATTGGTGTGTCCATACGGACAATGGCCCGCAAATTTTATGTATCGCACATGACCATTCAACGTTACTTAAAGGAAAATAATGTCCCGTATAGAAAGAGAATGAAAGCACCAAAATACTCCCAAAAGCAACTTGAAAAAATTTGGACATTTTTGCCGTGCTTTGCGGTTTCAAAAGTGGAAAAAAAATCGTTATGAACGACGAAAAATATTTTACTTTTGGGAACACAACCTTGGCAGGAAACCGAGGTTTTTACACTGACGACTTTGCCTCATCTCCAAACAACATAAAATATCAGGGCGTTGCCAAATTTTAGCCGAAAATTTTAGTGTGGTGTGCAATTTCCGAAGCTGGTGTTTCGAAAACTTTTATTAGCACTGGTCGAGGGCAAGCGCTCAACGCGGACCGTTATATTGAAAAATGCTTGCCAAAATTGTTAAACTTCATCGAGAAGAAACATTCCGCAGATAATGCAATATTTTGGCCGGACCTAGCATCTTGTCATTATGCTAAAAAGACAACGGACTGGCTCAAAGCGAAGAACATCAAATTCGTACCGAGGGAGGATAATCCTCCGAACGTTCCTCAAGCACGGCCTATAGAGAATTTTTGGGCATTGCTGAGTGCTCAAGTTTACAAAGATGGATGGCAAGCAGATAATGAAAAGCAGTTGCGTCGGCGAATCAACTTTATATCAATATATGGTTTCAGCAAGATGGTGCAACAGCCCATCAGCACGTTCAACAATGGAGTTATTCAGGCAACAATTTCCAAATCAGATAATTTCTAAAAACGGCGATTTATTGTATTGTATATATTTTTTTTAACAAAAATAAATGGCAAAGGAATAATAAATATCGAAAAATAAAATGACTAAAAAACAGGTAATACGTTTGCGGGGTGCAAACAAAATATTTTAGTATTTGAGAATATTATTTGGCAGCTGTGCGAAACGCCTAACGGTCATGCGTAAACGGCTCCGCTGCAGACAAGAATTTCCTCTACTACTCGTTATCGATTTTAAACTAAGTTGAACTTGGAAGCAAATTCCTCATTGCTTCCAATCTAGCGTGTACGAGTATTTTTATTAATGACGTCACAGTAGGTTTACTACGGAATGAAATAAACGCTAAACGCTAAACGAAAAAGGAAGAAAAGACCCGATTAAAACAAAAAAAAAACAAATCTGCTGCAATCGTCGACCGTCGAAGAACGTATGGGCCCCAACAGGTACCTTAGGCTAAGTTAAAAAAAAAAATATATAATTATAAATTCAAACCATAGTGGAAAAAAATCCAATTTCTTAATAATTTTTCAATATAATTCGTAATATTTATTCAAAATAGTTAATTTTGTTTCTTTTACTGTGTATGGGGAAGAATTTCTAATATTTTTACTTTATTTGGTTTGTGTTAAATTTCAGAGCAGAATGGTAGTATAGTGTAAGTATTCTGTTGGTGTCTCTAATTATTGATTTCAGTCTAGAAGATTTTGTTTAGCGTTCATAGGATGGGAGAGTAGGGTCCCCATTTGAGGATCCCGAAAGATCGGCGCTGCACGTTAAGTAGGTCAGGTCTCTTGAAGCGTAGCGGTAGTAACTGTGCGTATGGGTCGGTCATTGCTCCAGAGGGACCGGTTGGTCGGACCCAGTGATAGCGGTATAGTGTATACGTACGGTCCCTAATTACCAATGAAGCGCGGGAACTGCAATCGGGTCAGTCAACTCCAATCCATTTTTTTTTATCCTCTCCTTATCCCAGGAAAATACACAGCACATCAAGGATGGTGTTTCTTCTGAGTCGGGTTTCATCTCCCCGCGCCCAAGCTCCCGACAAGCCGGTAAATCGTGCTGTAGGACTCAGAGGAGCCCATTAAAACTGATAAGAAAATGTAGACGACGGACAACGTTAAAAGAACTTTTCTTACAGTCAACGTCTAAAGAATTTTTCTTACACATTCTTATAAGAACTCAGTGATAGAGTGAGAAGGGAAGTCTAAGTTAGCGGTCAGCTAGCATTATCCCCTATCTCCATCTCACTTTCCTGTACCAGGACTTCAATTTTTAAAAGTGTATAAAAGGACAGAGGGACCAATTGTTAACCATTAGTATCGATCAGAGAATCGCAAGTCAAGTTCCAGCGTCCGCATATTAATTTTGAGCAAAGTTCGAGTAAAAGTGAAGTGAATATTTAAAATATCTCCGTAAAAAGGTGACAACCCAGTATTACGGTTTTTCCCCGTGGAAAACCACTAATTCCTAAACCTATTCTAACTTATACACAATCCTATCTTTACCCGTCAACCAGTCTTTCCTCCTCCACAGAGTCGAAGTTCGTTTATTAATTTCGAATGTATGTTTTCCATATTTTTTAGTTATGCGCCACAAGTTGGGAGAGGCCCAGAGGAAAATGCATCCGCAAGGAGTTCATCGATGACCAATTCGGTGAGTTAACTCGTTACGATACTTAGACTACCGGAAACTGACATTCCTCTTCTCTTCTTTGCAGGATACACGTATGGCGGGCCATAACACCAGTTCCGAATATAGCCAAATCACAATAATTCTAAAATTTCGCAATCAGCATCTCTCCAATATATAATATTTCATTTTCCTCAGTTCCGATTGAAATCCAGTCCAGCTCAAACAGAAAGTCATCAGCGCCAAGTTCAAGTATAAGTAAAGTGAGTACCGAAAATATCTCCGTAAAAAGGTGACAGCCCAGTTCCAAATATTGTCAAGACACAATGATTCCAAGATTTAGCAAGTGGCATCTCGTTAAAAAGTGATTTTTTATTTTCCCAGTGCAGGTTGAAGTCTAATCCCGCGCAAACAGGAAGTAATTAGAGCCGCCTTAATCATTTTCGCCAATCTACAACTATCCACACTCCAGAGGACCATTATGAATAATCAACAAGCCACTACTTCTTCTGGTAAAGGATCCAGGAAAAATAGAGCTCCAGCTTCGGCACACCGCTCATTGACCATGAGGAAAAGGCGGCGTGTACAACGTTCCGTTAAATCGAAGCAGACCCGTCAGCTCTTAACATCAGCCGAACCATTCCCAAACTTGTAGCTCTTATGTTGTTCTTCCTATAAGAGTTTATAGGAAGAACAACATAAGAGCTACAAGTTTGAAACCGGTACAGCGCGGGTTTATTAACCTGACTGCCGTGGAGTTCGCTGCTCCGATAGCGAGTCTTCTCAGCTATGGGCCCAAATTTACCAGTCCGATCACTGCTCGGCTGATAAATTGGGAGGACCATTTCAGCCAAGCACTGAAACTGGAAGAACATCGTTTGACCCTGCTTCAGTCAGCCATCGATCAGAAAGAGATGCCTAAACGGGTATCAGCTGTATCCACCATCTTAAATGCTGCCATCAACCTGTATACATGCATGGATGACATCAAAATGAAGTTGTCCACCGCCTGTTCCATGACAGCAGCTATTGCATGAACATCCCGAGATATTACTCATGGAAGCTGATAAAGGGCAAAGTCTCCGTTGCCATCACCAAAGAAGATTATGACCGCAAGATCAGGGAGCTGCTCGAGAAATTGACCAGCAGCGGAGCCATTCGTTCAGTGGACGAGTCAGAAGATGATATCCTCGCCAGAATGAAAACTATCTACCAGCAATTGTTGGTAAAAACTAAACCAACATGAACCCGTCAAATACACGCTAGACGAGTGGTTCGACCTGCAGGCCACCAGCTTTCGTCTGACTCGCCTGTACGGGACAGTGAAGCTGCATAATGAAGGCCATCCTTTTAGGCCTGTAGTGGAGGGAATCTACTCTCCCCATGAGCCTTTAGCTCGATATGTGGCCAGGATTCTGACGAGGTACCAACGTAAGGAATTCAATTTGTCTAACAGTACCGATTTAAGGCAACGGATGAGCAGCTACCCTCTAAAAGACAACGATGTTTTGGTATCCTATGATGTAGAGGATATGTTCACCAACGTTCCTGTGCAATGCATGATAAATTATATTGTAACAAATTATGGTGAGGACATACGGAATACACATCAGATCCTCCCCGAGAGTCTCACCTTCATGCTGAGATTTTGTACGGTAACTTCCACTTATTTTAAAGCTGGTGGAAGAATTTTTAAACAAGAAAGGGGTCTAGCTATGGGCAACCGTCTTTCGCCCGT
The DNA here is from genome assembly GCA_951812415.1 of Beris morrisii. Lineage (NCBI taxonomy): Eukaryota > Metazoa > Arthropoda > Insecta > Diptera > Stratiomyidae > Beris > Beris morrisii. The sequence goes on from OX638311.1 coordinate 28,879,485, forward strand.
CATCGCAAATCTCTATCTGGACGCTATCATGATAGAGTGCCAAAAAGATTTTGAGATTCATGGCGGCGGCTTCATATATAAGTACGTTGATGACTTTATAGCCGTCCTGCCGCGTGATAAGGTTCAAATAGTGAAGGAGGATATAGAGAAAGGGGCCCGCGAGTTGCAAAAAAACTTCCTACGTGCAACACTGGCGAAAAGTTTGAGCTCGTTTGATCCCATGGATAGAGTTTCACGCCTCTGTTCAGGCATGGTCGTGATGAAGCTGACCACCGAGGAGGAGAGCGCTTGGCCCCATTCGATCAACTACCATAACCAACTGGTTTAAAAAACCAACGAGATCCAATCGGTTTTATCACTACCATACGGTCTATCGAAGCGTCCAAAAACTGGCCGTTGTTGAACAGAGTCTCTATGAAGTGATGGCATGCAGTGATGTAGCCTTCCTCGGCAATACATTAAGCCAATGGAAGAACATATTACAGGAGAATATGTATCTCTACCCTTATATTCGAGATGCCACCATCACAGCTTTAAAGAAGCTGCAGGAGGATGCAAACAGGTTTAGCAGAGTCGGCCTTCCCACCATCCACGACCTCATTCAGCAAATTGAGTCCAACAACTACCCCGTAGAGTTTAGTGAGGAAAAAATGGAATTTATTCTGCGAGTCCTGGATGACTCTGCCTCAGCCTTGGGAAGCAAAATTGACGCCATGAAAATCGATGAAAACGATCCAAAAAAGATCCCAATCAGCGAAATCGACTCCTCGGCACCAATCGACCTTAGTGAACAACATATCAATCTGGCCGCCGAGGATATGAATTTGAATAACACCATTCTCTCATCAATTTCGCTGTTCTCCGAGAGTAACGTTAGAGAAGCCAGTAACATCAGTAATCCTCAATCACACCAGGTAAATTCATCGACCAATATACCTCCAATGTGGTTGACTCTACCCTATGTGTATACCCCTTACACTGAGAGGCTGACTGAGCTATGGAATCAGAGCTATCGCGAGAACGCAAGAATCCAGTATAGCTTTAAATCTGTGTATACTAATCATCATCGATTCTACCGAAGTCTAAAAGATGACAGCAATCCTGTGCTACGGAAGTGCGTGTTTTCAGTCAAATGCGCAGACTGTCTCACACTTTTTTATGGGGCAAACCCAGCGTTATTGGTCCGCTCAGCACACCGTCCAAGGCTTAAAGACATCTAAATTCCCCAATACCCTCACCAGGCATTTGGAAAATAATGGTCATAGGTTGGCCGACGATATTCGCCTGCTAGCCACGCATAATCATCCCAGGGATCGAGAGCGGTTAAGCGAGATACACGCTATAAGTCAGAAGGTGAAAAACCAAAAGTATATACTACTGTGACCAAAAATTAAGGTGACATTTGAATTTAAACTGCGCGCGCAAATGAATTTGGGGCAGTGCTCTTATTTTTAGGTTGGTAGGACTGGCTTTGATATTCGTGCCAAGGGTCACATCCAAATATTCATTAGTGTTGGAGATAGGCTTCGTTTTGTAAGCTGCTAGAAGTGATTTTTTCGATTTTTATAATGTCTGCATTTGTTGAGCAAAGAATTTGCATTAAATTTTGTTTGCGGAATGAATTTTCTGCTGCTGATTCGTTGAGGATGGTGCAAAAAGCCTTTGGTGATGAGGCTATGTCGAAAAAAAATGTTTACAAGTGGTATAAAGAGTTCCAAAAAGGTCGAGAAAGTGTGGAAGACGAAGAGCGTCCCGGTCGACCATCAACCTCGACCGACGAAGCTCACGTCCAACAAATCAAAGATTTGGTGCTTGAAATCCGTCGATTAACAATTAGAGATCTTGCTGATCATGTTGGCATTTCAAAAGGATCAGCCCATACCATTTTGAAGGATGTTTTGGGCCTTAGACGCGTCAAATCTCGATTGGTACCGAAAACACTGAATTTCGTGGAAAAACATCGCGTTGAAGTGTGTTAAACAATGCTTTCTAACTATCAGGACAAAATGAAACGCATTATTACAGGAGATGAGACATGGATTTATGCTTACGACCCAGAAACTAGCGATCAATCAAGTGAATATCGTGCTAAAGGTGAGGCAAGACCAAAAAGTCAAAGTCGCTCAAAAATCAAGGTCTTGTTGACTGCTTTCTTCGATTATCGTGGTGTTGTGCATTTTGAGTTCCTTCCGCCGGGTCAAACCGTCAACAAAGAATATTATTTGAGCGTTATGCGTCGTTTGCGTGAAGCTATTCGCCTAAAGAGGCCGGAATTGTGGCGAGACAACTCTTGGTTTTTGCACCACGATAATGCACCGCCTCACACTGCATTGAATCTTCGTGATCATTTCGCCAAAAACTGGACCCATATCGTTCCACAACCGCCGTATTCACCTGATTTGGCACCGTGTGACTTCTGGTTATTTAACAAATTCAAAAGACCGCTCCGGGGACACCGTTTTGAGTCAATAGAGGAGATACAAGCCGCATCGAAGAGAGAGCTGAAGGCCATCCCGGAAATCGACTTTAACAACTGTTTCGAAGATTGGAAAATTCGTTGGCAGAAGTGCATTGTATCTGGGGGGGAATACTTTTAAGGCGATGAAATTGATTTGGGAGAATAAATAAAGATTTTTTAAAATAAATGCTGAGTCACCTTACTTTTTGGTCACAGTAGTAAGCCGTGACGGACCACGGCTCGCGTAGCTTAGTATACAAACAAAACCTGAAGTTGATGTCGTTTCGGCGTACACAAGGTAAGTTAGCTCAACATTAAAATTCTTTGAAAAAGACTGTTTTTCTTTGAAGTTCTTTTCGCCGCTTCGACGAAAAGATATTCAAAAAACAACAGGCAGACTCCAGGCCGACATACGTTCGCTCCAGACTCCTCCTTGAGTTGCGGCTTCCGCTTCCAAGGGGTATTTTGGAAATAGAACGGCGCGATTCCCGAAAAACATTAAGTACACTATAAACCTACCGAAAATCAATAAAGAAAAAAATTTAATTTAAAAACACTCACAAATCGGAGTTTTCTTCTTGCTTTACCTTTCCCGATTTCGATTTCAGGAAAGAAAGAATCGGACGTAAGAGTCCGAACAATTACAATATAACTATTAGATTTTTAAGAAAGAAAGAACGACAAAGTCCTTCTTAAAAAATTAAAAGAGAGAAAGTACAAATTCTCCTTTCAATTTGATTATTAAATCAAAAATAAAACTGAAGCATATGCTTACGATGAGTAATTTTTGAACCGTAAGCCAGTAAACACGTAATCATGACCAGTGAATTTGAGGAATATAAACGTTTTATTGACGAGCACAAACATTTAATTTTGAAAGAGCATTTAGAGCAATTTACAAAGTATTTTAAATTTTTGGAATTTTGAAATTTTTGTAGCTCAGACTATAATCGTTTATAAAGTGAAGTGATGTTTTTATATTCAAAATAAAGTCGTTTATTTGTGAAATTTGGGGATTAAGCTATTCAAACAGCAAGAGTTAAAATAGGCTTATAAGAAGTGTATAAGTCTGTACAATTACTCGTATCATCTTATCATAAATAAAATCGCATTAAGTGCTGACATATAGTCTCCACTTGTGCATAGCTCAGGTTACAAGAATGCAATGTGCTACCTAACACCCATCGTATATAAGGTTGTTGAGTTGTCATTAGACAACTCAACCATTTTCTGATTACGCTGGATTGTAGCCGCACCCGCAACTGCCACCAACCTAACAGCGAGACGGTTCTTTTGGGAAAAGAACCGCTCATCGGAAAATGCCGGAAGCGGCAGGTTGAGATAGCGGTCAAGAGAAAAACGGGTACGCGAATTTAAAATTAATAATTAAAAATGAAAATTCTAAGTTAAAATAAAAACAAAAATATATAAATGAAAAAAAAAAAAAAAAGAATGAATTTAGAATAAATAATTAAAAAAATAAAATGAATTAAAATTTAAATTAAACTAATAATAATTAATACAAAATAAAATAACATGACTGACAGGACTGACGGACTGGAAAACATATAATAGGTGAAAATAATAATTTAAAAAACCAAGAAGGAGAATAAAATAATAATGGGGTGAGTCCTTTTTTTCTAATTTCAATATATTTCTTTTCTCTTACCTTTTCTTTACAATATTTTTTGGTGAAATTTCTTTTGGTTTTCCAGATTTTTTTTATGATATTTTAGGGGCCTTATATGGGAGTTTTTTTTTTTTATTTTGTTTCTTGCGATAATGATTCGAGGCTAGAAGAGCCAAATTGAAAATGAACCCGAGCGTTTGAGCTCTCATCCCTGAACCTCAAAAAGGGGCCATGACGGATGTTGTTTTGGACAGTCATGGCTGAGGTAGGGTGGGCAGGCAGGGCGCTATAACACCTAAGCGCCCTGACAAATCGCGAAGTCGCGCACTCCACCGCTTCTTGGTCTTTCACGACCTATTGGGAAAATAGTCCCAATTTCAAATCCCTGGAGTAAGCCGACACGAAATTTTTTGTTGTACAGGCCAAGGGTTTATGGTCTGAGAATTGAGCAAGAACCCCCCCACAACTGCCGTAGCTAGTCCCGGCCGCCAGCAAGCGTGTCGCTTCCGCTCGATTTTCAGCCACCAATTCAGACGTAGGAATTGGCCCACTCTTTCCTGAACCTTCCTTTCCTTCGAATATTTCGACTTTTTCAAGTCGAAATATTCACTCCAAGGCCCTCGTTCACAACAAGGTATATACGGTATGTACGGCATGTGGTACTTAATGTTGTTAATTCTTATGAGAACTATTTTAATGCTAAGTAAGCAGTAATTTTGGTTATATTATAGTTAAGTTGTAAATAATGTTCAGGTCAAATAAAGTTGTAGTATACAACAGAACGATTGGTTTATTCATGGTCCGTCGAACTTCAACAAGTATTGGCCAAGCCCCAATGCCTGGAATTTAAAGTGAGGCTGCTTTAGAATTACTTGCAACGAATCATCGCAGAACATATCACTGGACTCTACCAGAATACCTCTCTCCGGACCAGTGAGACAGGCAAAAACATCAAACTTTTCGTTGAACATCAAAGAAGACCAAGCAAACCTATCTCCGGACCAGTGAGATAGGTTAACACCAACTCATCGTGCAAGACATCTTTCACCAGCAGTCAATTCGTGGAGCTGAGATTGAGAAGCTTCTGACGAATTTTCGGAAAGATTCTCAAGCATATAAAGGATAAATGCTAAGTGCGAATTTGCTCTAAAATATTTAAAAAGCCTATAAAAGCAAAACTACCTTCATATTTTTATCAGTTTTAGTTACGTTGCTAAAAGAAGAAGGTGTAAGTAGAATTTAAAAAATAATTTCAAAATGCCTGAGTACTCCAACGAAGAATATGGGGACATTATGTTCATTTAAGGAGAATGTCAGGGAAATGCACGAGCCGCGCGAGCGCTTTACCATCAGAGACATCCTCATCGACGGACACCTAGCAGGAGAGTATTCAAGACCTTTACAGGAGAATTAGGGAAACTGGCAGCGTTAGAACAAGCAGAGTAAATGCAAATTCTGCGCCGATAATCGCTGTTCAGATCGATGAAGGAATACTGTAAGCAGTTGAAAATGATCCATCAATCAGTATCCGACGCTTGGCATTGCAGTTTAACATCTCTACTTGGAAAGTTTGTAGTATTTTAAAAGTAGAACGCTTCCATAAGTTCGTAAGTTGCTTAAGGCAGTAGGAGAACCGTTATGTAACGGCCCCCGCTATTCGTGGGCCGGCACAACATGTCAAAGAATAAGTATGATCCAGGTGAACGAAACATTGACGCTCCACAGTAAACATTATCTCTAATCGCAAAGCCAGTTACGAGGCGGTATACACCTGCAATACCGCAACCATCATTCCCACAAGTTCAACACGCAAGAAGAAACTATAAACTTCTTTTGTTGGAAATGTGGCAAGAAAACATTTCATAAATTTTTCACTTCAACATTTCTAAACATATTTTTTTTGTTTCAGTAAGTAAACTTAGACCTCACAACAGGAAAAGGATTTAACATGAACCACACACAGTTTTCTGATGCAATATCTTACAATAGCATGACATACACATCTTTTGCATAGTAGGACATCATCGTTGTTCAGTCTTTTCTGAAATTTAAACCGTACAACAACCTAAATTACGAGTAGTTCAATTTTATTATCTTATAATACTTGTGATTTTTATTACCTTATAATACTTGTGAATTTTCAAATGGTTCGTGTGTTAATAATTTATTTCTCGGTCGGGTCACAGTTGATCGGTAGTGTTGCGAAGTTCTTTTTCACCCTAGTTTGTCATTATTATCCATAGTGTTTGTGAAGTTTATCTCACGTTAGTAGTCAAGTTTATCCATAGCGATTTTTTGTGATACCGGTCAGAAACAGTTTCCACCCACAGTGACCTTAACGGTTTTCCCTGAGAATAATTAGCATTCTAATTTTTTGATTAATAAGGGGGTAATTCATATTTACATTTTTTACATAGTTTAATTTTTATGTTCTCTGTAAACTGAGAAGTCCACTGAAGAGACTCCTTGGCCGGAATCGAAACGCGTATGGGCGGCCATTAGTAAGGTCAGCATTTTTGATAGGTTTTAATAGATAAATTAGTATTAATATTCTTTATCATAATGCACAGCTATCATGGTTATCTTGCATTTATTATAATGCACAAGCCGTCATAGTTTCCTTGCATTAATCATATTTTTCTTGCATTAATCACATATTAATTAAATATGATGGATTTGTTGGTTTTGTCCGATCGTCCTGTCTCACATAATAATTTTTTCATCTGTTTTCAAGTCAAATTCTATTAGTGTAGACGATATCTTGCGCAATATGATATACAAAGTATAGCTATATGATAGATGGTATAACAGAAATTAGATGATAAATGTTTTTTATCAACAATAGGAATTAGTATCACCTATCTCTATATCTCCTTCTATATTAAAGAGTTCTGATGATGACCCTGTGGTGAGGGTCGAAACATGTAAGCTTAGCCCGTAGGTAGTCACTTAACTCCCCAAATTTTGATTAGATAGTTTAGGTGTATATGAGATAGGATAAGTGACAAAACATTAGTATTTGTGTAGCAATATTTTTGCATTACACACCAAGTCTCAGTAGACTTTACCATGTAAAATTTCAATTAGATAGACAGCAATTAAATGTTTAGCATAATCATTAAATATAAAGCTTAAAGGAAATTAATAAGAGTTAGACCAATTAATTACATAAAGGACACATGATTTTTAAACAGATTTGTAGACACAACAAAGACATGCTTAATAGTTAACTAATTTGATTAATAAGGGTAATTAAATTTACTTAGGGAACTATATAAAGATTTTTAGTCGTTATCTTACAGTTTTATTAATTAAAATCCTGGTTCCATCTTCCCAGAGATGTAAGATACAGGTGTCTGGTAGGCAATCCGCTTGGGGTGAATTATCCTCTTACAGGAGAAAATCCTAAACAGATGTTGCGTTATCATTTATAACCAACGTGAGCATAACACTTTTTGGCAACGCATTGGTCTGATCCTTTATTGCTATAAGCACTAATTAATGAGCGGATCTGTGTGTTACTGTGGGAAGTGTAAATCACAATGTACAAAAATTAATCATTACAAACCCCTTCAATAATAGTCGATGATATATTTTTTGCCAGTACAAATGCATCGCAAAACTACATCTTAGGTCGTTTTTAGGTCACCTATTAATGGGTACACTTCATTATATTATCATCTCGTATCCTTTTTAGGTCACCCATCATACATTTAATTTTGATCTCTAGACGGTAATTTGTTTAATGTCTTTTTAATGTTTTTTAATGTTTTTAATGTTTTTTAATGTTCGTGAAAATGTATTTTTCGCGAAAAGGGTGTTATCAGTGATATATGTTGAACATATTCTTCGTCCTCATTAGGAGAAGGATCGTGTGTAAGCATGTTGAGTTGTCACTAGACAACTCGACAATTTCCTGCTGGGCGGTGTGGGTGCGCTCAAGGCTCAGCATTACGATGAACTTTGATCGCACCTACAACTGCCACCAACTGAGCGGCAACAAAAAAGGGACCGTTATTCGGTAAATGCCGGAAACGACAGGCGGCGTGGAGCAGGTTTTTTTTGGTTGGAGGAGAGATTCGAACGACGAGTGAATAAGGGCAGATTTTTTTTTGGTATTAAAAAATTTAAAAATAAATATAAAAAAAAAAAAATTAAATTAAAATGGAAAATTTTTAAAGTAAAAATTAAATGAATAAAAATTTAAAAAAATAAGTTAATATTAAAATAAAATATGACAAACGACAAGACTGACGGACTGAAATAAATAATAATTAAAAATAATATAAAGATCAAGAAGGTGAAAAATAGAAAAGGGATGGGGTGAGTTTTTTTCGTATTCCTTTTTTTATTATATTGCTTTTTTTTGGTTTTGGTTTTCCCTTTTGTTTGTTTTTCAGATATTTTTGTTATGGTTATCTTTAGGTTGTTGATTACTTTTTTTTTTCTTTCTTCATATTGTGAAGATGCTTAAAGGCTAGAAGAGCCAAATATAAAAATGAACCCGAGCGTTTGAGCTCCTCCACCCTGAACCTCAATAGGGTGCCATGACAGAAGTTGTTTTAGGACAGTCATGGCTGAGGTAGGGTGGGCAGACAGGGCGCTATACTACCTAAGCGCCCTGACAAATCGCGAAGTCGCGCTATTCCACCGCTTCTTGGTCTTTCACGACCTATTGGGGAAATAGTCCCAATTTTAAATCACCCTGGAGTAAGCCGACACGAAATTTTTTGTTGTACAGGCCAAGGGTATATGGTCTGAAATCTGGGTAATAACCCCCCCCACAACTGCCGTAGCTAGTCCCGGCCGCCAGCAAGCGTGTCGCTTCCGCTCGGATTTCAGCCACCAATTCGGACGTAGGAGGAATTGGCCCACTCTTTCCAGAACCTTCCTTTCCCTCGAATATTTTGACTTTTTCAAGTCGAAATATTCACTCCAAGGCCTCCGTTCACAACAAGCATATTTATAATTGACAATTAAAAAAGTGGCGTAACATACTATAATTTAGAATTTTTTTTTCTGCTTAATTTTGGAAAGAATGTTCGGATAGAAACGCCAAAGGAACTGAGCCCTCGTGTATAGAACTACCAATCCTTAACCTACTATTGGGGGCAACGACGAGTATATTTTTTTGAAATGTCGTGGCTGAGGCAGGGTGGGCTACAACATCAGAGTCAAGTTGCCAAGTCGACCAATTGAATTCGTCGATTCTCGGTCTCCCAAGACCTATAGCGACAGATATCCCAAATTTGTACATCCGGCGTAAGTCGGTTGTACACAACAGCTGCACGAGAAACACATTGGGCAACAGACACCAGCGCGAGAATACACACCCTTGTTTGACCGGAGTTACCCGCTCAAGGCCAAGCGGAAAAACATGAACGTGAGCTGCAAGAAATATGCGATGCACTCAAACAGATGCACGTTCAACTTCGTCAGGCACAGGTTAATGCACGACCAGTTCAGTATCCGCCACCCGAACCTTACCCAGTACTGGGAAAACGAATTATGTTTGGAAAATTTGCTCTTATAGAAAGTATTGCCGCCATCCATTTAAGGTTGGCTATGCGTATCCTAGTGTCGCGAAATGCAAAATATTATCTATTTAAAAAAATTTACTTACAGACAAACTTGACAGAAACAGACACGACTGAGATAGAATATTCACCTAAGCTAAAAGTATAATGGTACCGCTAAGGAAATTTCCCTGTGCTTGATCTGATTCGTGACGAACTTCACGTACGATGATTGGTATCGAGTGGAGAATTTTCTTTCTTTTCCTAGAGTCATGCCTAAGAAGTAAGTGTGAGAATATGTTGAGTTGCCGCTGGCTGGCAACACAAATCCCATCTGGGCTTTGTGAGTGCGATCGATGCTCGACCTATTGCTCGAGCATCTGACGCACTCACAAAGTAGGTATCAAGAAAAGAAAAATCTACCGTTATTCGGCAGATGCCGGAAGCGGCAAAAAAAAAAAGAAAAAAAAAGGGCGAGTTTTTTTTTTATTTAATTTTTTTATATATATATTTTCTTTTATGTCAATTAAAATTTTTTTTGTTGTTGTATACGCTGAAATGGCGATCGGCTAAAGTTTTATTAAAATGAACCCGAGCGTTTAAGCTCCTCCACCCTGAACCTCAATAAGGGGCCATGACAGATGTTGTTTTTGGACAGTCATGGCTGAGGTACCATCTGAATGCCCTGACAAATCGCGAAGTCGCGCAACTCCACCGCTTCTTGGTCTTCCACGACCTATGGGGAAGATTTTAAATCCCTGGAGTAAGCCGACACGAAATTTTTTTGTTGTACAGGCCATGGGTTAATGGTCTGAAATTTGGGCAAGAACCCCCCCACAACTGCCGTAGCTAGTCCCGGCCGCCAGCAAGCGTGTCGCTTCCGCTCGGATTTCAGCCACCAATTCGGACGTAGGAGGAATTGGCCCACTCTTTCCTGAACCTTCCTTTCCCTCGAATATTTTGACTTTTTTAAGTCGAAATATTCACTCCAAGGCCTCCGTTCACAACAAAATGTAAGAAATTTAGAATATAAGGAAAGCATTTATGGAAAATAAATACAGTCGATTTTCGGAACGTTACGGTGCGCATCTACTACACAATCTTATTTTGCAACAGTACATGAAATAGTCTTAATTACATTCTCCTACTGTTGGACTTACTTTTTTACAATCCTTTTCCGTTTCAGGAAAGAAGAGATCAGAATTGAGACTTGTAACGAGTCACCCTGTGCGCACACCGCTTTGTCCGAGCCGCTTCACGAGAAACACATCGGGCAACAGATAGATTTGACTTTTTCCAGTCAAAATAATCCCTCCAAGGCCTTCGTTCACAACAACATAGTTTATAAAGTGCTCGACCTTAGAATATTGTTATGGAACACCTACTCAGTAACTTTACACCACCACTGTCTATTCCAATCATTTCAAAAATAATGCACACATTGGCAACACTGATTATTGGAGGATCCAATCTACATACAAATTGACTTAGTTTTTGTTCAACATTTGGAAGAGTGAGTACGCTTTTAAACCCTGATTGTGTAGTCTTAACAGTTTTTGTTGTGTGACAGATAGAAATGGCGTCTGCACGTGTCTCGGGTATTGTGACAGTTAATAATCACAAATCTTTCATCAAAATTGAAACTTTACGTGGCAAAAATTCTACAGAAATTTATCGAGTTGTGAAGTTTGCGATTATCAGACAATAGACCGCAGTTTAAAGTGTAATACGGTCGGCAGTGTCGTTACAGAAGTAGCAACTACTAAGCTCAATTGTAACGAAGTCTATACACTAAATTCGGATGCCAACGAAACTAGTAAAAGTCCAAGAAGGACAAGAATTTACAAACGAAACAATCGACGATTGTGATCGTATAGCAATCATAGAAAAGAAGGAGAAATGTATTAACATTTTAGAAATAATTAAAGATTTATCTGCTGTTGAGAAGAAACCGGCATTTTTAAAGATACCTCTCATATTTATTCAATCCTTAGAATTCTCAAAATTTACAAATTAAAAGAAAAAACGTCTATTGTAAGTGATATATGTAATCGAATCAATATTCTATTGCAACAACCAACATTATATTGCGGCAATCAAAATTGCAAAGTTGCTAGACATTTTTCTGACCAGTTCTTTCAACAGAATCGCCCAAACAACAGAAGTGGATTGTCTTTTATTCGCTTAAAAGAATACTTTGTTTTTATTGCTCCAAACTAATTCTTATTAGCATAAATAAGCTTCGATTGCTGCAATGAAAATTTATTGAAGCAATTTCTTGCCAACAAATTATTTCTCTCAAGTGCACGTCTGATATTTATTCAATACTTAGAATTCTTAACATTTACAATTTAAAAGAAAAAAGTTCTATTGTAAGTGGGATATATTCGATCGATTGAAATTAATGCATTCCTTTATCGACTAGTTGGTATTGATGAAACTTGGATTAGAGACTTCGAACCAGAAACGAAATCACAGTCAAACGAGTGGAGAAGACCAACCTCCTCTGTACCCACAAAATTTAACAAAGAACTGTATGTATCGTTATCAAAAAGACTTTTTGTAACTGAGACGGATTCAATTCAATTGAGATTTTTAGATTCATTCCGATTTATGACATCTAGCTAATAAATTTATTAACAGATGATTTTCAAATTGTACGGTTGTTATAAAAATATATTGACAATCGCGAATTTCGGTTCAATAGTAATACTGCTCAGGGCTGTAATCCGAATGTTTCGCATTTCATTAGGTGTACTTGTCAGCGAACAAGTTTTTAAAGACTATGGTTCTAAATTAATCAATGTACAAACTTTTGAGAGGGATATTTGGGATGAAGTACTGTAATGGATTGCCTATTTGCACAAATGCAAAGATTTGCCTGCTGGGTACAACTCTTGATCACCACTGTCGTTGCGCCATTGTTGACAAGCGACAAATTATTTCACCACGCAAGCGATACTCGAGTGGTGAATAAAAGATCAGCAAAAGCTTCGCGGGATGACGCGAGAAAGAAAACAGGAGTCGTGCTTAAATATCTGACCGCGTCGGTAATTGTTTAAAAAAATTAAAAGTTAAGTGATTTTTTGGGTTTTGGAGTGAGTGCTCGCTGGGGGGACCCCCAAAAAAATACACGGCTGCTCCCGGCAGCAAGAGAAGAGAACCATCATCGGTTCGGTTTTCGCGGCAGTATTTTGTAGTTTTAGTAAATAGTGGTTTTTCGGTAAGTTAAAGTGATGTGAAAGTGAATGAAGTGTGCACTTAAGAAAATAATTTTCTCGCTCTACCCTGATGACTTGGATAAAAATCTGAAACTTACGTGAACTCAAGTAACCTTTGAAGAGAGTAAGTAAGATTGGTTGATGATGCTCATATATTCATGCGTGCATCACGTGTGGATTAAGTCAGGCCCAATTGTGGTGGAGATAAGCCGCAATCGAGTTGGCGGCTTGTAGAGATTTTGTTCGGGCTCAGTGTGTTGGGGAGGTAACTGAAAGTCTTGTTAATTAGAGCCTCGGCTCCAATTGGTTAGTTGCAAGATGCATTTTGATTCTTCTTTTCGCCATGCGGTGGCTTGGGATGTTTCCTAGTTAACTAGAACCTTGGTTCCAGGTAGATAATTTGCGAAAAGCCGGTTCTTGTGTGTTGCTTCATGTTTACCTTTTGTCGGTAGAATGTAGGTTACAAGTGTGTTCTTTCTTCATGTAATGTGATAAGACTTAGGGTGAGGATGTAGGAAGCGTGACACATATTACTAGGTGGCTGGAGCTTCGGCACTTCAATTGATAAGTAGTGGTAGTGAGTCCGGAACGAAGGAGCGAAGAGTTCCATTTTAACGAACACTTCAAGTGAAGTGACTAGAGGTAGTGAGTCCGGAACGAAGGAGCGAAGAGTTCCATTTTAGTGAACACTTTAATTGAAGTGACTAGTGGTAGTGAGTCCGGAAGGAAGGAGCGAAGAGTTCCATTTTAGTGAACACTTCAATTGAAATGACTAGTGACTACAGAATAGAGATGGGTCGTTCAGGAGTTTCCTTCAAGTGAACGAGTGACACTGCTTTTGACTGCGGTTCCGTTGAATACGTGTGAAAAACATATAAGAAGGCTGAATAGACCCAAACCTTTTGATTTGGTGTATTTGTAATGGAATATTGTATTATGTTACATGTTAAATTCTATACGTAGAGCATCAATGGATGACCTACTAATTTGAATAGTGTTAAGAATTCAGAATTAATCCGCAAAAGGAGGTGTTTTTAGTGGGGGTGGATCCCACACTACTAAGATGTTCGCGCGGGTATCTTAGTGTCTTTCGAGATTTTTACCTTCCTGCGCAAAAAAAAAGTGTGAAAAATCTTTCGGTGAACAGTTCCATTCGACACGTGAGGAAGAACGACGACCTTTTTTTTTAGGTCATCAGAATCCCGGAACGAACAGTTCACTGGAACTAGTTTACTGAACTCGTTCCTTCAAGTGAGTGACTCGGAGTGAACTCCTTCACTAAAAGGAACTGCGTTGCCCATCTCTAGTTCAGAATAATTAATTACGATAGGCAGGCTTGTACATGTTATGTAGGTAATTGCTTGTGGTAATTATTACTTTCACTATATGAGATGATATTGATAGAATGTTAAGGAAAGGAGTTTTGGTTCAAGATATAAATTGTTGAGTTGTCAATAGACAACTCGACCATTTCCTGCTGGGCGATTGCGATCAAAATTCAGCTACGATGAATTTTGATCGCAACCGACAACTGCCACTAACTTAGCAGTGCAACGGTTCTCTTTTGAAAAAAGAACCGCTGATCGGTAGATGCCGGAAGCGCGATAGAGGGTCGAGGAGAGAAGAGAGAACGAGAAGCGAGAACGACAGAAGTGTATATAAAATACAAATTAACAAAGTAAAAATATAAATATAATATAATAAGAAATAACATGACAGACCGGACATGACAGACCAGACGGAAATAAAAATAAATAATAATTTTTTTTTAAATTAAATAGGCGAAAAGAAATATTAAATGCGGTGAGTTTTGTTTTTATTCTTTTATTTGCATAATTTTTTTTGGTTTTGGGGTTTTTGTATATCTTCTTTTTCTTTCAGAATTTTTGTTTTATTATTTTATTGCCATTTTAAGCACATATTGTGTTTTCATTTATTGCGAAAGATGATTAAAGGCTAAAGGCCAGTTTTAAAATGAACCCGAGCGTATAAGCTCCTTCGCCCTAAACCTCAATAAGGGGCCATGAAGAATGTTTATTTTTGGACAGTCATGGCTGAGGTAGGGTGGGCAGGCAGGGCGCTATAACACCTAAGCGCCCTGACAAATCGCGAAGTCGCGCACTCCAACGCTTCTTGGTCTTTCACGACCTATTGGGAAGATAGTCCCAATTTTAAATAACCCTGGAGTAAGCCGACACGAAATTTTTTGTTGTACAGGCCAAGGGTTTATATACTGAAATCTGGGCAAGAACCCCCCCCCCCCCCACAACTGCCGTAGCTAGTCCCGGCCGCCAGCAAGCGTGTCGCTTCCGCTCGGATTTCAGCCACCAATTCAGACGTAGGAATTGGCCCACTCTTTCCTAAACCTTCCTTTCCTTCGAATATTTTGACCTTTTCAAGTCGAAATATTCACTCCAAGGCCTCCGTTCACAACAAAATAATAATCAAAGGCACAAATTGGGCTCAAATTGGGCCTAGGCCTTGAAGTAATGCTAGAGTTACTTCATTACTAGACCAACGGAACACTAGAACACTGGTCAGCCACACGCTCGTCCGTGATCATTACCCCGATTTTAACTCAGGTACTCATTTACAGCTGTGTGAACTGGTAGTCCGGCACCCAATCCCATTCTCGAAAATTACTTGTACACCGAAGGCAAGTGCTCTAGCCACTAAGCCACCCATACTACAAGATCAAGATATAAATACAACACTGTAATTTAATTTTTTCAAGTTTTTTTTATTTTGAGAGAGATTGGGGTGAAGGAAAAAATATTCCAAAGTTTTGTTGGTTATTTTATTCTGCTTTCTCAACAAAACTTATTTTCAGAAAGCCCCGGCTTTCATCTCTGCCACTAAACACAAAATAGGTAGCAATAAGCGAAATTTTGCTTTCATCTCTGCCACTAAACACAAAATAGGTAGCAATAAGCGAAATTTTGCTAACGACATACTTTAAAACATAAGATCGTAAAGGTAAAAACACAAGATTTTGGTGACTTACTGTGACGGTACCGACAAAATCAGGCATTAATCTAAGCCAGCGGCGATGAAAAATTCGCGGTTTCATTTCCTATCTTTTCTATTCCACTTCTTTTCCATAGTCTGTTTTTCCTTCCTTCCTTCTTCCTTTTCCTACCAGCCCGCTGATGATAGAATCCGAACCTCTCAAGTCGGATTGTCAGCCCAAACTGTGCATAATTACGTTTGTCCATGGTTACAGGTAGCCACTCACGCCCCTTCCGACGAGCTACGCACGTGCTAGAGTTAGATGCACGCTACCTTTCGGGAAACCATGGGACTCAAGTCACCCAACTGTGGCTTGGTCACCGGACGATAGTCGTTTTCGCGGTGTGGGTTTGTCCTGACCAACTTGGGACAATTGATGATGGAGACATACTCCCTTCAGTTGTTTCAAGGCGGAGTAAGGGAGGAATCTGTACTGATGCTTAATTCGACTACTTGGGTGGTACTGTTGTTGAAGATTTGGTTGGGACGGATACTATGGTATGACTTAGTTCATATCATAGCGCCACAAATCACTTCAACATTGCTACGCCAAAAACGCTCGCGTGTACATTACAACTGTTCCCCTATAATAAGAGCTATTTTTTCAATAGACGGATCTTGGTATTCACTAGGTAATTATCTTACTGAGACAAAAACACCAATTGTTCTATCACCTGATCAACCTGATCAGTGGAACTTTAAGAGCATAGAGGATTTAGCAAGAAGTGGCCTTTATTCAGAATCTGATTTGGATCACTTACAAGAACACATTATGGGAACTGAAGAAAGGTTATCAATAAATCACAATTTGATCAGTCATGACACAAGGGGGAAATCTGGATGATGGAGTTAGGATGCACAACACCTTTTCAGAAGCAACTTGGGATGAAATCAAATCAAAAACGGAAACGTTTTTCCAAAAATTAATGTCATGCATTCGGAACTTTTGTTTCTACTTTAATAGGAATATCAATAAATGTTAAAGTCTTTCAATTCTTTATAAATATGTTTTTAAATTGCGTAAGAATAAAGAAACAAAGAAGACCTAAATATGAATTTGCTATTTGTTGGTGGGATAGAATGTTGGACTTTTTAAGATTCAGAGACGAGATGAAAGAAGAACAGGCTTCTGATGGTGTCGACCTAGAAGTCCTAAAACTTAGAGACACTCAACTCCATCATGTTTAATCAACATAATTTAAGATAATCTGTCGTATTATTTAAGCATTTTACCAAATAAATTAAGTTAATTTTTATACAATCAAAGATCATGATGACGATGTTCTTAAGAAAAGTGTCTTGCCCACGTTATCGGTCAACGGTGCTGGCATCAACGAGAATTTGAAATAGCAATCGCAAAAAAAGTCATCGTGCAAATTGTGCAAACCCCATAAGCATTAATAAAGTGTCTTGGCCGCGTGATCGGTGAACGGTGCTGGCATCAACGAGAATTTGAAATTGCAATCGCAAAAAAAGTCATCGTGCAAATTGTGCAAACCACATAAGCATTAATAAAGTGTCTTGCTCGCGTGATCGGTGCTGGCATCTACGAGAAATTGTTCGCGATGAGTGTGCCAGAAATGAAGGAGAAAAAACCATTGAGTTAAATGAAAAGAAATAAAAATAAAAAAAACCACAACATGAATAAGAAAAATAAATAAATAATAAATAATGACATGACTTGACAGGACCGACGAGGACGAAATAATTTAAATATTAATAATTTAAAAAAAAAAAAAAAAAAACAAAATAAGCAAAGCATGGGGTGAGTTTTTTATTTATATATATTTCCATTATCTTATTTTCTTTTGTTTCTTTGGTTTTGTTTTGCAGATTTCTTTTTTTTTGAATTTTCGTGTCCATTTATAGACTTTTTTTATGAGATGATTCAAGGCTAAAAAAGGCAAATTAAAATGAACCCGAGCGTTTAAGCTCTAGATCCCTGAACCTCAACAAGGGGCCAAGTAAATGTTGAATTTTTGGACAAACTTGGCTGAGGTAGGGTGGGCAGACAGGGCGCTATAACATCTGAGCGCCCTGACAAATCGCGAAGTCGCGCAACTCCACCGCTTCTTGGCCTTTCACGACCTATTGGGAAAATAGTCCCATTTTAAATCACCCTGGAGTAAGCCGACACGAAATTTTTTGTTGTACAGGACAAGGGTTAATGGTCTGAGGATTGAGCAAACGCCCCCCCCCCCCCACAACTGCCGCAGCTAGTCCCGGCCGCCAGCAAGCGTGTCGCTTCCGCTCGGATTTCAGCCACCAATTCGGACGTAGGAGGAATTGGCCCACTCTTTCCTGAACCTTCCTTTCCCTCGAATATTTTGACTTTTTCAAGTCGAAATACCCAGCCTACAGAGGAGGTAGTACAGAATAGAGACTATTCGAATAAGCTTATAGATATTATTTTGTTTTTTTACGTCAGGGCTTATCTTTGAGGGGACACCGCGAGGACCAAACTTCTAAAAACAAAGGTAATTTTCAGGAAATTAGTGAGCTTTTGACAAATACGATGAAGAATTTTCAAAACATTTGTAGCGACATACCAGTTATTGTCGCTCGAAAATTCAAAATGAAATTTCTGACACGAGACATCCTGTTTCTGCACCGCTGCATCCCAGACACGAATAAGGAGATGTATATCCTAACTTCTGAAATATTTTTGTTAGTCCGGCCTTAATATGACATTAACATTAAACATTAACTGGTTATTCAAACTTTTCTTTTACTTAACGCCTTGCTTTCTTCCTTTTGACAAGTAGAAGCAGAACAGACATCATCGGGGAAGATAAAAACACGCGGGAAGCGCGTCGTGAGGATCAGTCGTGTTTGGATGACCGCAAGCGCCGGTCGAGTTGTATGTAGAATAGCTGACCGCGCCATCCATACAACAACAATACTACATAAAATTCTTGTGCATAAAGCTTAAGAATAATAACGCCACCTAATTTCAATCTCAAGCAAAACAAAAAATATATAAAACCAAAACAATGCACAAAGATTCATCGTCATAAGAAATACTATGTAAAAAAAAATTATACGGAACGATGAATGAAATGAAATTTGATTGAATGCACTTGACCTTACCATATCGCCGACAAGTAGCGGGTTAAATTTCATTGCACCTGCCGTCCAGCACAGGAAAATCAATTTTATTACTCAAAGTACATACTTGAGTTAAGTTATTGAACTTGAAATTAATTAATTATGCTTGCGATGCAATATTGGCCGTATGTAATGCCACAGAATTCTATGTCCCCTGTTCAAAAGCTGAACATAGAATATAGTGCGATCAAAGCAATGCCAGTTGGGCGGTAAGGTCGGTGCACCTGTTGACCGCCATAATTACATTGTTTTGATGGCATTATATCGCACAAAGAACCAACCAGCCCTTAAACTTTTTTTCGGCACGAAATAAGTTGAATGATCGCACGTACGCATTTATCAAAGGTAAATAACTTTGGTATGCCATCATTCAACTTATTTCACATACATTGCACAAATTTTAGTTAAGTGAATTTTGCATGGGTCAATATATGGACTTTCTTTCCATTTCATTACATACATATGAACTCTAATTTTTGTCATTATAGATTGTAAGCATTTATTTGTTATAAATAGTACGTAAGGAAATTAAATAAACTCTCACTTCATTTATACAGCAAACTGAACGTATTCCTTTTTGCACTCCCAAGTCTCCTCAAGCCTTTTCCTCCTTTCCTCTATATCATCGGCTGGTGTGGCCGGTCATTATAGAGTCCTTTAGTAAAATCTGTATCATCGGCTGATGTGGCCGGTCAATATAGATCGTTCGAAAACTTCCCGACTGGAGCTACTGATCGGCTGCAACCCAAAATTGACACAGCTGGTGTGGCTGGGTTTGATTTCAACCTGTTGCCGAAACATCCCCCTTTTTTTATGGGTAAACCATTATGCTTACTCATTCTTTTTAGCCCAAGAAATCGAAAAGCCAAAATTTAATAAATAAATAAATAATTTTCGATAATATACTGCGACCCTCTTCTCGCTGCCAAAAAATGGCACTTGACTGGTAAGTAATTTTAAGACTGTTGAAAACGCATAAATTCACCTACATATGTAATATGCTAATTAAAATAAAATGAAATATGTAATATTAAATAAAATGAAATAAGCGTTTAAGGTTGTTTTTTTTATATAGTAATTGATATTGGCTGATGGTGTCGGTGCAATGTAAATCCACCGACAAGTGAAGCAGCGGCATCGCACATATACACAACGTGCTCGGTGGCTTTAGAGGTGTGCGAGTTCGTTATGGGGGAATTCACGCGCGCATGCGAAAGTTTCTGGTTGATTTTTGTATTGTACTAAAGAACGCGAAACTGTGCGCACGGAGCTAAGAATACGCCGAAGGGAAAACTATAATATAATACACGAAAAATACAGTCCACTTGCGAACCAGGTGTGTAATCGAACTTCTTTTATATGAACTAGTAACGTAAGGAAAGTATTTGCCCTTGCTCGCGGCCACTTGAAATAAAGAAACGCAACAAGCCTCCCACACATATTAGAATTTCATTTGGCTATATAAGTATTCTGGCAATTAGTGCCTTTCTACCAGTAGACCAATCTGCTTAGACTAATTAAGTTGGAACCCCATTCTGGCAATTAGTGCCTAGCCCCGCAGGACCAGCCGCTTAGAATCAATTCTGGTAAGGACTCTTCGACTCTCTAATATTTCGGATCCCGAAAAAAACAGATGATTCAACGAAAACAGAATGCTGTTATCATTCTATTAATCTAGAATATAAGCAGTAAGAATTTTAATAAATGGTTCAGTCAATTTTGGACAAAATATTCGTACACAATTTCTATCATCGTATAATTCAGTCCAATAGTATTTGAGTCGTGCTGAATTGTATCTCATACTACATGGGCACTTAGAAATATTTTCTATCCAAAAAATATCAACATCAAAAATACATCTGAAGAAAAGATATGATCCACCACAGTGTAGTTCTAGGTACAGTACATACAATAAAGTAGCACAAATCCAATGTTATCATGATAAAAACAAAACAATCAAATCATAACAGGAAAATGCACAAGCACTGTAAATGCAGATATAGATACATATCTAGCACAATACCATGCTGGCCCGTGCCTAAAAGGCCAGACAATTATAAAACATGATGCACCCATATGTCGGTGCTTAGTGCTTATTATCTAATTACAAGTCTGTGAACTCTTCGCATAGCGAATGAGTTATATTTACAAACTATGAATGAAAATAATTTTTGCAACGTCCACAAAAGTAAAATAAAGTGCAATGTACCTCCAAACAGGTGCAGTCGGTGTGGATACACTTTTAAATTTTCATGTTGTGCCTATTTTGGTTTGCGACTCATGATGGCCTAGTTATATCTTTTCCAGCCAACCAAAAACTAAGATTTAATATACAATTTAAAAAAAATAAATATTCCTTTCCAGTTGAAGAACGGAATGATGCGGCGTTACATTTGCTTCGATCGGTGATATTTTTTTGTTAGACCGCAGTTAATTTTTTACATTCTAGTTGGTTATGAAAAATTGCTCTATTTGTTTTTTAACTTAAGCCTTATATCAACTAATGTACTTACTTATTTATACAATTGAATTACGGCAAGCATTTCATCCAAGCTTGCATGACGTCGTGTACGCGAAAACAAAACTATACAGCAAACACACAATCTTGTTACACTTAACCAATCCTGATAAATTATTGCTTCGTAATATTGTTTTCGGTTTGCCGAATTTGAGCCTCTTACTATGTACATTGCTTAAGATGCTTTGCGTCAGAACTGCTCTTCTATGCTCGGTTCAGTTTTGAATATCTGTACAGATCCATCCGAATATATCATAGTGCCGGTTTCGGTTGTATTGTCCGTGCTACCTTGCTGTTGAATTTTTATAAGAGGAGTATTGCTGTTGTTGATCTGTAGGTATTAAATAGATAACAATAATATTAAATATTTTTTAAGATAAAGTAAAACTAAAATTACTTCTTCGTGCAGTAAAGTGAGGTCCATCAGAATATTCCCGTTCGAATGTTCGCTTTTAACCAATTGCATTGACGATGGCATGGACTCTTTTGTTATATATTGAACTATTTCTTCGGTTGGTTTTGTGGAAACAATTTCTTGCTTCACTTTTAGCACCGTATCGCCTTTTTTCTTCTTTTCCCGTCCATGTATGTTGGAATGACGTTTTAAATCTCCGCTCACACGAAATTTTTTTCCACATACAGCACACGCATAGGGCTTTTCACCTGGAAAGATTGAAACGGTTCGAATCATTTTCGAATATATTATTATGAAAACAGAAAAGTACCTGTATGTACTTTTCGATGATTTTGTAAATACGAACTGGCACGAAAAGTCTTCGGACAAAATTCACATTTATAATTACGCTCGCTAGTGTGTATGCGACGATGTATTACTAACGAATAGCGGCGAGCAAAAGCCTTGCCGCAAAACTCACACTGGAAATTTCGCTCGTTGGTATGAAGCGATATTGTGTGATATTTTAAGTCGCCCCATTGTCGAAAGGCACGCTTACAAAATTCGCACTCAAACGGTTTATCGCCCGAATGTAATCGCATATGGACTTTAAGTGCACTTTGTGCAAAGAAACTTTTACCACAAACTTCACACTGATGCGGTCGTTCACCGGTATGCGATAGTTCGTGATACTTGAGAGCATTCGATGAGTTAAACACTTTATCACATTGTGTGCATTTCCTTCGACGCTTTTTCGACTTTTCATCTTCGCTTGACATTATATCCATACTGTCCTGATCGGAAAAATCATCATCAGGGATTTGTTTAATTTTCGATTTTCGTGTTCTTTGTGGTCGTGTTGAACCAATTCTAGGTTTTTGATTGTCTTTTTCGCCATCTATTAAAATATTTTCCAATTCAGTTATCTGCGATATTTTGCTGGTGCTCAGTTCTTCACTTATATCATACGATTCGTTAGCAATCATATCCGCAGCATCTTCTATCTTATGCTCATCTCTTTCATCGACAGATAATATAACTGAAAATTAAAAAAATTTCTTTCAGCAAAATGATGACAAGAACAAAATGAAATGTCCACCATACTTTGCTGGTGTTCGTTATTCTTGTCCAAATTACTCTTGAAAAACATTGAGAAATTTTCAACCGACGTATTTAAATTTTGATTGTGTTCTTCGGTTTTGTAAGTCATGTTACCATTCAGAGAACTATTACTATACCTGTAAATAAAGAGCTCGTTGAGTTTTGACTTTGAAAAAAAAAATTCCAACTTACCAATCATTTCCATCATTCGAATCATTTCCAACAGATTCCTGCACTTTATCAACAACACCACGAATGCCTTCCAGCATGTCTTCAGTATCGCTGAATTCAACTTCCTCGATATGCAAATCGTCCCTATGTGTCGATGAATCTTGCGTATCGTTTATATCATCGTCCTCCTTATTACCTAATCGGGGCTGCTCTTCTATTTTAATACCTATAGTTCCTTCTGCAAAGCTCTCGAAATTTATATTGTCTGTGCCGGCTTGATTCGGCACATTCACATGCTAGCAATATGAATAGAAAAAGAAATTAGAAAATTCAGTAAGAAAATTTACGAAAAAATTGGTCAGACCTGTGTAGTTTCGACTTTCGTAATAAGTATCGGTGTAGGCTCGTAGTGGGCTTTTAAATGAGCAAAAAAATCTATTTGCGAAATGCAAATTGTTCCACACAATTGACAAGAAAACTGATGTGACGTGTTATTTGATTGTGGAGAAATAAATTGATTTTTGTCGGGAACTGAGTTCTGTTGAATGTCTTGATATATCACAGTCTGTCGTGATGGTGGTGATTCAATCTTATCGACGGTTTTCATTTTTTTCGTTATACGTTTTTTATGTGGTAGGCTTTTCTTAGCAAGAGGACGTTGACGACTACTATCAATTGCCTCTTCAATAATAACGTCATTAGACTGCAAATGATAGAAAAAGGTTTCACTATTCACTACACGTAATTAAAATAACTTTCGTCCCTTAGTCAATTGTTCACTTTAATTTTCTTATCATTTATGAATATTATTGATGTGCTGGCTGGCAGCAAATCAAAGCTTCGTGATACTCCAAAAAAGATTTCAGCAATTTTAAATTATAAAAAAACTAAAACAAAAAATTATCATTCACAAACTAGGCACCTTCCTCGACCGTGCCTTCAGGTGTGAACTGAGGGCTACGATATACGAAGCAAAATTACTTAATGTGCCTATCAATTATGATCTTGCTCCATACATAATTATATGCAGGATAAATTAATTCTTCAAGAAGCGGCAAAATCTGATAGACAGCGTTATTGCGGAAAAATATTTATGTATACAAAAACGATACCAATTTCGTATCAATTATTTCCAACCTGAACGTCGGAGGTGTAAAATAAGGTACGCTTTTCCGTCACATTATTTCCTTACCTTAAAATATTGAAGTTCAAACTCTTTTTTCTGCGAAATCTGAGGTGTACTAATGCTTGAATTTTTTCGTTGCCTAGTCAGTCTTCTAATTGGTGTTAAGGGTGGAAGCGGTGGATTTCCCTAAAAAACAACATCCCATAGTTAAATTTATAATGAAAATTGTATACTCTTTATACTTGTGATTGAATCTGATTTGTCTGCTGGTTTTGATAGATCTTAAATTGATTATTATTATCCGAATTTGATTGAATAGCTTGCTGATTATTTAGTGCTGCAAAATGATGGTTAATTGTTTGAGTCTTATCATTTTCGCCTAACGGTATATCCTTAAAAACAAATCAATTAGAAAATATCACCAAAGAAATACCGAAAAGTACCTTATTCGCTACAATAACTTGAGTTTCGGTTCCAATTTTGATATGGCACTGTTTATTGACCAATTGTAATAAAGCTGCAGTAAGTCGCCGATCTTGTTCATCACCTTGAAATGCTAAATCGGCGTTCATAGTTTCCGTTATCATTTGCTGAGATTGTTGTTCGCCATCACTGTTGGGTATTAAGTCAACGATAAAACCGTTTGGAAATTGAGCGAGATATTCGGGATTAAGAAGCGACTGAAACATAACGTATTTTGATTGCAATTTATTACACAATTTTTCTTTTTTATTTACGTGATCAATGAATTCCTGATCTCTCGGTACTGTAATGAAGTGTAATGCTCCATTTTCGATGCCACGTATCGAATTGATGTTGGATATTTTACCAATTTCATGCTACAAATGAATGGTGATGTTAATTTGTGTAAACAATTTTAATGCTAATGAATAAGAACCTGTTCATTTTCAACGCTAGTCACTTCGTAGTTATCAAGTATCGAACTATTCATTTGATTGTCCATTGATAAAATCGTATACTTAACATCGAGAATTTAACTGAAAAAAAATTTAATCTAATCATAACAAAGGTTGTATATTTGTAGACCGAAAAGTGTAAGCATTTTTGTGTTTTCGTATTAAAAGCGTCAAGCAATAAAGTATGCTTATTTGCACTATTTAGCTAATATCAAATTGGACGAAATATAATCAAATAAGTACATAAGAAAAATATAAGAAATTTCGGAACAGCCAGATAAAATTTGGGTGATAATTTCGGTGATCCCAGATGAGGAGCAATTTCCGAACAAACTAAAATGACCTGTTTTCTGGAATCAGAGAAGTACAGACTCGACAAGCGGTAATCTTTCCCCGATGGCTATGTAATTCGACACACACAAATTTTGGTTCCTATTTTATTCGCCTTACTTTTAGAGAGAATTCAGTTCATTTCATAAGTACATGGCGTCACCGATGGATGAGCAGAGTGCTTGAAAAAATACAAATACATATGTACCATATTATTTTTTAGTGAGAGGAAATATTCGGCACCTTCAGCGCTTTTGTCAAAATTTTCATAAACAAATCTTTAAAAAAAATCCGAATTTAGTACACTAAATCTGATTTAATTCCTTGACATGGGTACACTTTCTTAGCCCAAAGGACACGGTACAGTTTTTCTGGTCAACTGACTGGAAAAAATTACCACATCGACATGCAAGCCGGTTTGTGTTGTGTTTCTGTGGGTAAAATCGCGCCGCAAGATGTCGGACGCCAGACAACTGCTACAACTAAAGTAGGCTGTAAATAAAAAACAGAAGAGAAAGTGGACCAAAGGTGTGTTGCTTCTGCTGGCCAATGTACTTTTTCACAAGTACAGTTATGGCTTCTCAACTTTAAGCCACCTACCGTTTAGTCCAGATCTTACCTCAGTTGGCTTTTTGAAGCATAAAACAACAAATATTTTACGACGGAATAGAAAAAGAATAACCAGGACGCTATTTGGAACGTTATTTACGTTGTCAGCATAGCATAGTAACCTACATCGCTTCTCAGCATTAAACGCGTTCCGGACTTCTACCCAAAAAATAATAAAGTTGCGCCCAGATTGTTGGCAGATTTTTTACCATATCTCTTGGGTGTGATAAGTTATAAAGTGGGTTTTTACTTCCACGGGCATTTCATATACTTATTCGCCTAAAAACCGGTTTCAGAATTTTTCCAAATTCAACTCCCAAAATGGCGTAAGAGGGTTGCATATGTTTTCGTGAATACCGGAACTGATGAGATATCGAATAGGACGATACTTCCTTGGGCTTTTCATATAACTGCATAACGATTAACTTCAGGATTTTTGAATAAACAGCACCCAAGGTGGTATACACGTTTTCACAATTTTCGCCATATCTCTTAGGTGTGATAAGATATGAAATTGTATTTTACTTCCACGAACTTTTTATACATATAATCGTCAACAAACCAATTTCAGAATTTTTTGATATTCAACCCCCAAGGGATGTAATGGAGTGGTATACGATTTCACAAATTTTCCAATATCTTTTATGTTTGAAGAGATATCAAATTAGTTTTATCTTTCGAACGGTTTTTATGCAAATCAATAAAAATATATTTTTAACGCAGAATTGCGATGACAGTGGAAAGCCTCCATAAAACTGCCCCGCATATTGGGCTTTTCTTACGCCACCACTGAACACTAATACAAATTAGGCAATATTTTTTTTAGTAGGTACCGATCCAGTTATACGTACTTGTAGATTCATCTGAGATTTTTTTAAGTTACCATAGAAAACAACTGCAATTAACTCGTTTGGGAAATTTTTTGTCCTTTAGTTTCTTATTAACTGTGTTAGCGAATCAGTGTCTTTCATTTGACAATCATGAATCTATATGTTACATTTGCTGCATCCAGAATCCAGTTAGTCTAGTACAATACAGTCCGTGAAAGTTAGTTACAGTTTAAATCAGAACAGCATTTGACAAACCCGCAAAATTTGCGTTGCTATTTAGTACAAAACGAAAAAAAGGCATTGGTTTTTGGACTGCTAAAAATTGTGAGTAGGAAGTTTTACGAATTTTAAAAGTAATTGCACCGTAAGTTTGAAGCTGATGGCTTACGTTTCATTGCAGAACGCCACATTGACAGGGAGCTCCCAAGTAGCAGTAACGAGGACGACATGGACAATCATAATATAATTCAACGAGTATTACGATCAAAAAATACCTCCTGACCCTCGTCTTCGATTGAAAAACCGTCCCCAGCCGCAGTAGAGCCTTCAACGGTGACAATATCGCCACCATCAACAGCAGCTGGCGATGACGACGTCATCAGACATGCAGTTCGGATTTGAGTCACAAAAATCTACTGAGCAAGCCATAATGGTACTCCACAATTACATCACAGACAACCTAAAAAAAAAAAGATGCACTGTAGCCTGTGCAATTGACTTGAAAAAAGCCTTTGACTCAGTTTGGGTCGATGGTCTCATTCTAAAAATTATTGATGCTAATTGTCCCACCCCACTGTGTAGAATACTGATAGACTTTCTGACGAATAGAGAATTCAAGATAAGGATTGCAGGACGCCTCTCTCCGGGTATCCCACTGCTAGCGGGAGTTCCTCAGGGATCGATCCTGGGACCAGCACTCTTCAACTTATACCTTTGGGATATACCAATAAATCTTCCCAGAACCCAGCCAGAACTAGTGCCCCCTGACAGGCAACTAGGGCTTATGTTCGCAGACGACATCATTGTGATGACAAGCGATGAACTACCGTCCAGGGCACAAACAACAACCCAGATTATGGTTAGCAATTTGGCCGACTTCCTATCGGAATGGGCACTAAAAATTAATACTTCCAAATCCGAAGTGATTTGCTTCCGGAATGCAAGCGGCAGAGGCCACCAGAAAGCGGTGCCGGAAAGCAGAAGGGTTAAGATAATGGCTTATGGGGAAGCGATACCACTAAAAGAAAAAATTAAATATCTCGGAATCAATTTCCACCATAGGCGGCGGGAGCAGTAGGGGCGCTACTATCCTCCAAGTCAGTCAGCGTCAAAAGTAAAACCCTTATGTACAAAACATTAATTAGGCCAGTAATCACGTACTGCTTTGCAGCCTGGGTGGGTATATCCCCAACAGTAGCAACAGAAATCAGCATCTTCGAAAGGAAAATCCTAAGGAAATGCCTATCCAAATACAGAAGGCCTAACAAGAAATTCTTTAGGAACTCGATACTGTATAAGGAGTCAAGTATCACCCCAATCCTGCATTATATGCTTCAAAGCAGCAAAAAAAGAACTGGACGATGGCGCCAACATCCACTTCGGATAGTCCGCTCCCTATTCCCCGAACCACCCTGGCCTGATGAACAATATTACTTATACCCATTAAGGATATTAGAGGAATACACTCTTCCATGCGCTGAGGACACTAACCCAATCCCAAGCTTTTATCTATCAACATCAAGAAACGGATATAGGGGATGAAGGGAAGGTCAGAGTCCACTTCCCCTGACATGGCAACTAATTAAAGCATAGGGCTGAAATACTAAAATGAAGGATACCACTGGGTCAAAATCAAAAATCCGGAACGTGGGACGGTTGCACCTGTTCAGGAAAATCTAAATTAAACTAGCTATCGATCATTTATACAAAAGCCACCTACCTTGAGGTTTGTTCAAAAATCAATTCTGAAATAAATGGATATAAAAGGCAAATAAAAAAAAAAATAAAAATAATATAACAAACTTGTTTATTGAATAAGAAATCAATGAATCCGAGAGGAATTAAATATGTAAATCCTATTAAAAAAAAAAAAGGATAACCAAAGTATACCCCGTAAGATTACTCACCACAGTGAATGTAAATTAAAATAAATAATAGCGCACTTAGATATAAGTAATTAAAAACTAAAATGTAAATATGTATTATATGTAAATATACTATAAGGCAAATAAGCCATTAAGCAAGATGTAAATAAAGAATATACAAAACTATCCCAATGAAGAATAGTCTAAATAATAATTATATCCAATACCCCAATATGGTTGAACCATCTTCAGTTAAATTTAATTAAAAAAAAAATGTAAATATAGCAACTAAATGTAAATTGATTTTAGGTAAGAATGTAAAATAAACATAATGTATTATAAAATGCTAATCACAAAATGGGCGAACCATCTTCAGTTTAAAAAAAAAAATATATATATGGGGTGACTTCACCTTAGAACTAGTAAAGTAATTAGTATTAGGTTAGCAAAATAGGTTAAGTTATCAACACATGTTATAAGCCATACGAGCGAGTGGCATAAATTTTGTATACGCTTAACACAATTATTCAGTCTCGGCCAAGGTCGGAAATTTAACCTGTCACAGCAGCTTAGACAATGGATCGATGTCAAGCTAAAAGCTATATATTCTATTATATTCTCATGTAAGAAAAAGTCTCAATAAAATTTCTGAATCTGAATCTGAATCTGATGACGACGTCATATTTGTATCAGACTCACGCGAACCAGACCAAATTATTGACTTGACAACCCCAAACTCCACACGCCGTCGAAGTCGACGCAATATGGTGTGCAATGATGTTATAATCATAGGGAGCCCAGAAGGCAACATATTAATTTGCCATCTGGGTTCCCTATGATTATAACATCGTTGCACACCATATTGCGTCGACTTCAACGTGCATGAACTCCTGCCGAAAACCCACATCGACATTTTGTAGACATGTTTTTTGCGAGAAGTGCATACGGCAAGCCCTTAAGCTTTCTCAGCAATGTCTGCTTTGCAAAACAATAATCTCGCCGCAATCTGTACACCCTATACATTTCTAACTGACGTTATTTGTTTTATTTAATATTAATTTTGGAGTACAATAAATTTTTCTTTACATCTTATAAGGGCCTCATAAGCCTGTGCAGTTTTCCTTGCTGCTGCCCGTATTTTGTATTTAACATTTTGCCTGGATCTAGACTCTGGACTTTAAGGCGACGTCGAGTCCTATTTTGATCCGGTTTGGAATTTGTTATAAATCCATTCAAAATCGTAATTTAATTTCGCTTGTGAACTGTTGTCAACTTCATACGATAGATGCAAGTATTCAACAAGGCCGTGACGCTGAAGTTTTATTATAACAAGAAAAAAATCTGCCAAAAGTCTGGGCGCAACTTTATTATTTTATGGGTAGAAGTCCGAAACGTGTTTAATGCTGACATGCGGTGGAGGTTACTATGCGGCTGACAACCTAAAAAATAACGTTCCAAATAGCCCGCTGGTTATTCCTTAGGTTGTCAGTTGCATAGTAACCTAAACCGCATGTCAGCATTAAACACGTTTCGGACTTCTACCCATAAAATAATAAAGTTGCGCCCAGACCGTTTGCAGATTTTTTTGTTAAACTTTATGGCCTCCATACAATTACTGTTTTTATTTAGTACTCTGTTGTAGGAAAACTGATTTCAGGTATACCCTTCTTCTGACCATTTCCTGAGAGATTTCCAGCCTCATTTTTAAGTGAATTACTAGAAGAATTTGTTTTTGTTTTCCTTGATCAGCTTAATCGATTTGTTTTTTATATTCTTACATTCAGCTTTAAGTTAAGTCGTATATTTTTTTATTCATTCAGCTTTAAGTTATTTATCCTTGGATCATAGACGACACAAGAAAAAAAACCAGTTACCCTCTTTAAATTTTATAATTCGCTCTAGGGCTACGAATTAATTCATCGATATCTTTTCACTTTATATGAAACAAATGATGATTCGGATGAAAACATAGAAGCTACTCGTTTTGGCTGATATCAAAGCGACATATTTTATATTGGCCATTTCGTGTCATTTATCCACCAGTTTGGACAATAACTTATTTAAAAAAAATAACGATTTTAACTTGCATCGATTGACTGGCTACTAAAAATCGATTATTGTCAAAGTTTAGTATGAAAATTGTTGAATAATCAAACAGTCATTGATTTTCCTGTCGGTTTTAATTGACTGCTTTCAATGGTCATCTCTTTGCATTGTCAGCGGTAAACGAGGCAAAACAATGGGAAATTCCTTAAAAGCTGTACCAAAGGAACCAAATCATGAAAGTTATACAAAGTTTAAACTTGAAAACATCGACTATACACCCTGTGAGGAGCCAACAAAAATCAAAGAAAATTCAACATCGATTGAAGAGATCTACAAATTGGATAATCCTGGAACAGTTGAAGACATTCACAAGGAGTGCAAAGATGTTATGCCAAACTTTTTCGAAGGAGCACGAATTATTTTTACACGATGCCTGAGCAATCACTTTCAAATATCGCACACAGTGAGACTGCTACCAGAGCGTGGTGGTAGTTGCTATCGTTTCGGAACAACTTATGTTGGAGGAAAAGGAACCACTATACAGGAATCATATCCATTACTTTTAGGTAAGAGAATTTGTTCTTTTTTAAGTAAAACATAAATGGGCATCATCTAATTCAGGAGAAATTGAAAGATCAGGAAATATGCAAGCAAACATTATCCATGGTATTACGGATAGGATACGAGTTAAAGCTGGAATAGAATATCAAGGAAATACACTGGCCAACGGTCAAGTCGTAACGGACTACATTGGCGAGGCATTCTCAGCTTCGATTGGCTTATCAAATATCAATTTGAAAAATTCATCGGGAATTGTAGTATGCCAGTATCTGCAATCAGTCACTAAACATTTAGCTCTGGGCGGAGAACTTGGCTATCAATACGGTCACTTTATACCGTCCGGCTGCTTAACAATTTTCAACTTGGCATCACGTTATAAGTGCGATACAAATGCCATATCAGCTATTGTCGGCGGAAGCGGACTACACTTATCGTATTTTAAAGAAGCCAGTCCACAATTAAAAATTGGAATCGAGTTCAATAGTAATTTCGAGGTACGCGGAACATATACTGCAATTGGATATCAAATTGATCTGCCGAAAGCGGATTTAGTATTCCGCGGAACGATTGATACGAATTGGAACGTATGCTCTGTGCTTGAAAAACGACTTAATCCGATGCCGTTCTCATTTTCGTTGAGTGGCATATTGAATCAAAAATCCGGTCAATTTAAAATGGGTTGTGGCCTTATAATTGGATAAGTACCGTAAATATATGTTTAATTTGTTGAAGTAATATATTTTGTGCTGCTAATTTTAAAACATTTTTTTTTCTGTGATTTTCTCGAAAGATAGTTTTCTTTCTTAAGCTAGTTTTACACTGTTTGACCAAGTGGTCAAATTGCAGTAAAAAGCAATGCGAACTAGCGAATTTTCCGTGCGGATGTTGCGAATAATTGGAATTCGCTTTTTTGCATTGCTTATTACTGAAATTTGACCACATAGTTAAACAGTGTAATACAGTAAAACCTGTCTAAAACGGACCCTCTATAAAACGGAAACCTGCCATAACGGAAAAAAAACTGGGAACGGAGCATTTTCCAATACAAAACACCCTGTATAAACCGGAAACCAGTCTAACGCGGATACGGAACGTGATTCGCGGAACGAAATTTTTCGCACAAAACGGAAAACAGTTGAAATGTGAAGTGAGTGAATATGAGTATGACTGACTGCAAGTGACAGAGGGAAAAATGCTTTTAATTTATTATGGAACTAAAGAGTGTTACAATAAATCGTCAAATAATTTTTGACATCTGTTTTGAAATTTTGGTAGTTTAATTTTTGGCAAATTGTTGGTAAGATGCAAAAAGCAAAACCAAGTTGACAATGGATTTGCGACCAAAACTTATTTTCTGATGAGGCTTACTTACATCACAGTTGCAACGTCAACAAGCAGAATTGCAGAATATGGGCTGATGAAAATCCTAGTGCATTCTTTGAAAAGCAAATGCATCCAGAAAATCTCACTGTGTGATGGGCATTTTGCGCTGGTGGAGTGATTGGTCCGTTTTTCTTCGAAAATGCAGCTGGCAACTGTCGGAGCGAATGGGGAACGGTACCGTGCCATGATCTCCCGACTTTTTGTGTCCAATATTGGATGATTATAGGTCTGTTCTTTTTGGCTACACCTTCTTATTAGGTTTGTTCTTTTTACATTCACCCTCTTCACCTCTCTGCACACACTCAAGAGTTAGTGCAGAAAAGTGTAGAAGGTGTAGCCAAAAAGAACAGACCTTATGACATCGACGACATGTGGTTCGAGCAAGATTGTGCGACGTGCCACACAGCCAACGCAACAGTGGAATTATTGCAGCAGAAGTTCCCCGGGCGAATAATCTCCAGAAACAGCGAAATCAATTGGCCACCGAGATCGTACGATTTGACCCCGTTGCACTTCTTTCTTTGGGGTTTCCTCAAAAGCAAGGTTTACCCCAAAAACCCATCACCATTCAACAACTGAAGGGCGAGATAGCAAACCACATTGGTCTAATTAAGGAGCAATTATGCCGTGATGTCATTAAAAATTTGGACAAACGGGTCGAGGTGTGCCGTAGGAGCCGTGGCGAGCGTTTGAGTGATATTCTTTTCCATACTTAACTGCCATGGACCAAATAAAATTTTCTTAAAAAATTTCCATTAACTCCATCATCCATTTGTTTTTAATTTTGTTTTAACTTCGAAACGCGTTATGATAACACCCTTTATTTAAACTGTATATATTTTTATTTTTAAAGTACCCAAATATATATAAAAAACATATTGTATATGTACTGCATTTTCAAATTAAGAATTTCGATTAACAAAACTGTATAAAACGGAAACCTGCTAAAACGGAACGAAAAGTTGGGTACCACAGCATTCCGTTTTTGACAGGTTTTACTGTACTAGCTTTAATCATTTTTCTTGAATATTTTTGAAAAAGTTTCCAATATCTTTCCAAGTAAAGACAATCTAGTGAGCTCTTAAACGAAGAGTGCTGCCTTGTTCTATGGCGTTGCAGCCCAAGTTGTCTTTTCGACGATTTTTTCATAGTTACTTGCATTCTTCCAATCTTCAACATTCACAAGCACTAAAACATGGACATGATTGCAAAATACCGAGGAATATATGTGACCCAAGTTTGCTGTCCTCCGCAAAGCTGTGTAGTGCTTAATATCCACTCGAGGCGCTTTCGTTTCAAAAATTGTGTTCTTTTTCCATACGCTTGAACTGCGACTTTCATTTCACAAAGCCTTCCCGAATTTATTACGACAGAAGAATACAAAAACGTTTAAAAGGATAGGCGGAAGGAAAAAGGCCAGTCGGAAAAAACAAGAAAACACTGCGAGTATTCAATGGATGAAAACAAATTGTTTCTGAAATTTTCGAAATGGAGGACGCAGTCATTGGACCGAGAAAATTGGAGACGAAGCATGCAGGAGGCCAAGGCCCGACTTGGGCTTTAGCGCAATTGATGATGATAAATTCTACTGATAAATGCCTTGAAAATGTTTTCATGATGTTTAAAAAATTAGCCCTGAAGGGGATATGAAGGGGTTGTATACCTTTTCACAAATTTCCCTTACATTGTACAATGAAATGCATGGCATAAGCCATGCAAGGATCGTTACGGTCCAGTTGTAGCGGCTCCGGTTAGATCAAATCAATTGATTGCTACTTTCTGGCGAAAGAAGGAGGTGAAGCCTCGAACCGAAACGGAAAATTATTCTTTTTGCTTTACGACCACTAAACAAATAAATTCTTATCACGTTTGTTTGCCTAACCGCAGCGCGCAGCTGACAATCACAATGCCATGCCATAACGGACACAAAGAGACCAGCATCCTCCATTTAATCCACATAAAATGAACACCTGTAAATTAAATCCAGTTGCACGAAAATCAAAAGCCGCAAAACTTATCCTTTTCCGAGAAATCTGTCAAGATTTCTCGCGCACACATTTTTTTTTTGACAGATTGCCGCCATCGAGCCAAGGTCACTCGCTGTTGTGAAGTTTTACTTGGCATCAAAACCGAATCGTAAAAATCTAAAAATACGTCTACTTACGGTGAATTTTCGACTGGAAACTATTTGTCCATTACTTAATTATGAAAAATTCTAGCAAACGGAACACACAAACCAAGCTATTTCGAATTATTTCGACACAATTTTAGAAAAACTGACAACGCTGCTTGCAATGGCGGACACACTCTCTTGTAGTTCGATTCACGTATAATCTTCGTGTTGCCGCGAAGTCAGATTCTGATATACAGGTTTGTTAAGAAAATTGGAGGGAAAATTTTAAATTGTTTCGCAGTTTTTGAATTTGAAATTTTTTGATAAGGCCAAACTGTGTATAAAGATTTTGATTTTACTAAATTAAATGTTTGAAAAAGAAGAAAGGTAAAGTTATATTTTTTTTATAATTTCTTTATCACTATGTGAGCGAGATGCAAATGTAAATAATTTATGCGTGCAATATGTAGAGAGAACTTAATTTGTTGCCTGCAAAATGGAGATTATACATCGTAAATATAAAGTATCAGCAAACTAAATATCAATATGACTTAATTAGATGATTTTATGTCTCGTAACCATAACTTTTTGATTTGCTATCTCCTTTGAGTTGCCTCTTAATTCTTAAACGGCGGTCTGGATAAGGATTGGCCTCGAGCTCGACTCGAGGCTGCAGCCGGCCGCATATGCGAGAATACCGAGCAAGCCTACCGATGCGACAACAGTCCTTCAGATCATACGGATCAGCAACCTTGATCTTTCGGTCCATAATTGGAAGATAGAAAAGATGGGGGATCCAAAAAAAAGACCTTGAGGGTTGCAACAATCGTGATCAACAAAGAATTCCTGGCTCCTCCTGTTAATCTAAACAGTGTAATAAACTTTACACTCAAGGTGTACAAGTCAGATCCGGAAGATCACTTACCGTCTGCGGCGGACACCGAGGCACAGACACTCCCCGCTTACTGCTTCTTAACCGATGAGAGTGATCTAGGTTCGAATGTTGAATTGATGGGAATTGATCCGGAGTTTATAGTGATCAAGGAGCATTATCATTTTCACAGATAGCCAAGCGGCAATAAAATCCTTGGAATCGGCCTCTACAAAGTCAAGGGTCGACGCCGATTGTCGATCATTGCTTAAGGAAATGGCAGAACAGTTCAATATTCATCTGTGCTGGGTTCCGGGGTACAAGCATATTCCAGGTAACTGTATGGCAGTTTGTGGTGAAAAATTGGAATCTGGATGTGCCCTTGCTAAATGTAAACTACTTCAATACAATTGAGAAAACTTCCCAAACTATCCTAAACATGCTAAAATGCTCGGACTCTTTTCAAACGACTTTTGTAGAAACTGCGTAGATGAGGAGGAGGCAGATCTCCACCTTCTCTAAACCTTTCGAGTTCAATCCGCTAAGAGACTACTTCTTTCACAGTCTCTGTGCCGTTCTTCAAGAATCTCTGTGCAGTTCCTCAACAGTCACAGATTTGAAGTGACCTTTTAATTTTATCTAAAAAGTCCATCTTCAAGTAAGTAAAAAACTGAAATTAAGACCCGATACGCCTGATAGAAGCTACAGTTTCAACTTAGCGCACCAGTCATCGACAACATCTAAACGTATACAGTAATTTAAACTTTACTCTCAGCTCAATCCTGGCATGGAGCATGATAAATCAAATACTTTAATGGATCATAACTCAAGCCTATCATCATTCCACCTCAAACACAACACATCGGCTCCAGATCTCATCAATGAACACTTGGGGTCAATTAATTTTTGCCTCCTCAGAAGGTGCAGATCAAAAAAAAACTTCGCACCATCAAATATTGCATAAATCTACAAGTCCCTCATCAGGCCTGACATATTTGAGCTGGAGCATCCAAAACTCATCTCGCATTAGAGATGGGTCGTTCACGAGTGAACTGTTCCAAAAGAAAACTTCATTGAAGTGAGTGAGCGAAGTAACTCTTTTTGGTGAACTGCAGTTCCATTCGACACGTGACAAAAAAATTAAAAACGATATATATCAATCGCAGAAATATTCAAATAACGCGCAGGTGGTAAAACTAATTTTTGTCAGCTGAGACGAAATTTTGAGCAGCTAATTTAACGCTGAAAGCACTAAATTGGCATCACTTATTATAAACAGTGCTGTTGTCCTCAATGTAATTATGTATGGCGACACGGTGCGAAGGATACCATGACTTTCTATTTTCCATCATAAGAAAAAAGAAAGTAAATGTAAATATTCATGTATACACCGCTCTTCTTCCTATTTCCCAATCTACAAGCACAACTACTGCCTGCCTGACCGGCTGGAGAAAATCCACACACACCAGCCCTAAGGAACTTCTGTCTGACTAGAGATAGAGTGAGCGGACACTTCAATTGAAGTGCGGAACTAAGGAACGAAGAGTTCCATTGAGTGAGTGAACACTTCAATTGAAGTGACTAGTGACTACGGAACGAAGAGTTCCATTGTGTAGGTGAACACTTCAATTAAAGTGACTAGTGACTACTGAACAATGGAAGAAAGAGTTCAATGGACGTACTCCACTGAACTCGTTCCTTAAAGTGAGTGACTCGGAGTGAAGTACTTCACTGAAATGAACTGCTTTACCCATCTCTATCTCGCATTGCCCCACCGTATTCACAAATTTTTGTCCCGAATTATTAGAAACGATGTCATTACGAGATCCACAGATTGAACTTATCCCTCCCTTAGTTCAATGTTTTCGGAATACTCTTCAAGCTGAAGCCACCCGAATTTCGTATTGTGTTGGAAAAATGTTCAAGTCTAACCACGGTCACTCGACTCTTTTGTGCCGATCGTAAATTTCATTCCAAATTTATATCAGTAGAAAAAAACAAAATCATTATGTTAACCGGCCTAAGGCGGAACAACCTTGGAATGTATAAAAACCAATAAATAAATACAACAAATATTTGAAATCAAAAAAAAATCTCGTTTCCTTTATTTTAATTCTCATTTAAAATCGTTTCCTCTTTCAAATATCGAAGCTGCGAAAATAATATTAATAATTTTTTTTTGTTTTCTTCTTTTAAACACTCTAATAAATGTAATAAAAAATATGTCTTCTTATGGAAAACTAGAAAATCAATAATGCCGAATTTCAGATTCTAATTATACTTGATATTCTATAAAATTAGAAACTTGGAACTATTTTATCATGTTTACTGTACCTATTAATAATTTATTCGGACAATCAAACGAACATACATTTTTTTTATTCTTTCTTGCTAAGTAAATACTTTCGTTTTATTATTACTAAGTTTTTATGAATGTAACACAACTACAAAATGGTCAATGAAACCCAATTAAATGTTGTTTGTGTCCCGTTTTTTTTCTCATCTTTGCATCACACGAAATTTTGATATGCTTAATCAAAGAAAAGTATTGATTAGCGCACAACTTAATTATATTATCCTATTACCATTTTTTCTTTCTATTTAAATGCAATTATAATCTTGAGAATGTGAAAATGAGACAAGAGTCGAATGAATTTTATTTGTATGTATTGTAAATGAAAAGAAGTAACGATCATCTTCAAGTTTTATCGTCAAAAAAATGTTTCTAAAGCAACTATTTTGATTCTGTAAGTTCTCTAAACAGGGAATAAATATTATTATAATATAAATTTAGTTCATTGTTAAGATGATTATAGCATGCACATACTATTCTTATTTCGATTCTTTGGTTGTCAAAATTAAAATACAATTCCGGCATTATAATGTGTGGTGTTTGGTTTTGAAGTTATGGACATATTGAATTTGATTGCCTATCAAATATGCATGACGGGAGGGGGGAAAAGTTGCATTAGAAACAACCATAAAACCTGAATCGATCATTTTCATTGTTCGTTTTAACAAGAAAATAACAAAAGCATTTTGTATCTTCCACACGCTGCGCAACCAACAATGCAATAAAATTCAATTCATAATTTACTATCGTTTGGTTTTCTTTCAATTATATAATAGCACTAAAATTAAAAAGAGTTGAAAATATTGTAAATATAAATGTGTTTCTTTTTTATAGTTTTTTTTTTATATATCAAATTAATGAAAACTTATTTTTAGTTTCTTTTTATTCCTTTCGAGGCCTGCGTTTTTTAGCACCTTCTGTAGCTTGAGGAACTGCTGCTTCCTATCAGATTTGATTAAAACTTTAGAAAATCTTTCTACCAAGTTAGTTACTTTAGTATGATTTAATTACCTCTGTAGAAATTTCTTCGGCTATTTCGTTATCAACTTCGTCGTCGTCTTTATCTTCAACATTTTCGATTTCATCTACTTCTAAATCAGACTTTTTACTTTTAGGACTAGGATTTTGCTTTGTGTCGGCATCACCTCTGCCGGCATCATCTTGCTGTTTTTGTTGCTGCTGCTGTTGTGGTTCTTCTTTTTCGATACTACTTGGCTCATCGTCTGGTGTGGGTTCGTCGGTTTTCTTTGATTTGGCGGACTGATTTTTCTTATCCTAATGAAAGGTTTATTTAATAGGGGATTTCATTTGATATGGTGCGTGCTGTTGTGAATTTAATGCAAAGCGAAATGCGCTTTCAAGCGAGACTAGCTTACCTTATTTGTACATAATGAATAGATTACAAATGAAAGCGGTACTCCTACTATTAATATATATAAGGCCCAAAGCCATGGGTTATCATTTGTTAATTTAACTAGCTTACTAATGAAGTTTTCCTAGAAATAAAAATAAGTTTATGACACATAAAAAAAATTGATTTATATTTTGTTTTTAAGTTTTATGAAGATAATAAGTGTTTTTTTTCTGTGACTTTATCTACAGCAGAGGAACGAGAAAGACTGTTAGGTTGTACGAAGCCTATCAAAAAGACAATACATCAAGGCATGATTCCGAAAGGAAAACCATCTCCCGAATGGAGTCTTTGGGGATATTTTCCGGACTGACAACCATCAAACCGATCCATGACTTGCCCAGACAGTGCGTCTAAAAACAGAGCACACAGATCAAATTAGTACACGACGTCGTGGGCAGTAACAGTTGACAAAACCAAATTTTCAATTCTCATCTGTGACCATAATTCGCTATAAGCGGATAGCAACTATTGAATAGTGCTCAAGAAAGGGCACATGTTCTGGTACTAAAAGAAGGGCCTACATTCTGATACGAATTCTTAGAAAATTACTTTTTACATTTTTGGTAGAAGAATATATCACATCTTCATAGCAACCGGTCAAGGCGGTATTTATCACAAGGACCAGGGCAATATAATCTGCCTAAAAGTTTCAGCAATAGTGAAAAAGATCACTACTAAATTGAAATTTCTCAGCTTACGCACTTTATTTTATCGTAATAAGTTTGCTCCGAATTAATCTGATAATTGAGTCTCGTTTCGCGTAATCGTTGGATTCAACAAACTCTATTAGTTTGCACTTGAGACTTCAGTTATCTTTTTATTAGTTTCCGACCGTCGCGTCGGCTAGCTGTGCGACTGATAGTTAGAAAAAGAACTGACAACAAATTGCTGTTATGTTTTTAATGCGAGT
Source organism: Beris morrisii (assembly GCA_951812415.1). Classification (NCBI taxonomy): domain Eukaryota; kingdom Metazoa; phylum Arthropoda; class Insecta; order Diptera; family Stratiomyidae; genus Beris; species Beris morrisii. Next base: position 28,920,158 of record OX638311.1, read on the forward strand.
GAGTGAGTAGCGTGACGGTGGGTATACGAGTCAAATTTCACGGAATCATCTGATTAATTCATGGAATTTCTCAGTGGAAATTTTATTTCTGAATGAGGCTGGACAATACGTAACGAAAGTTCCAGTAGTAATGGCTGCGTCTCAAGGTGGAATAAGAGTTTTATTACTAATTTTGCACTAAACTTTGAGTGTTTGAATCTTTCAGTGTAGTTATACAGCTGTACCACATGGAAGGAGACTGATAAACTTATCAGAAAAATGTAGACGACTTTCGAAAACCAATGTCTTCGAGGCATCTTGATGTTATTCCGGCTAACATTATATTCAACAACGAACGATCTTCGGAGGACGACTGGAGGACTAAGATAGATAGGCATTGAAATTAATAGACGAGTCATTGCCACTGGCTTGATCGTACCGTGAAGAAGTTAGTGCAAAACATACCGAAGCAGGTTCTAGGGTAGACGTGAGTCGATCGAACAATTGAAAAAGCTAGACGTGTTTTTTTGTTTGAACATTTCAGAAAGCCAATAAGACTTAGTGCAGGTAAATGTTAGTGCCCAACATGGCGACCTGTAGAGGAGCACAGTTTATGCCCTAAAATCCACATCGGGCGTCACACAGAAACTTAAAAAAAACACATGGCGAGCGTCAACTGACCGCATCGAAACTTTATGAATCTATAAATCGCCACTAAGTTGATATTAACCTTATGGAGAGTGGTTAGAACACATTTTCCCCGACTGCGTAAAAAACGACAATATGCCAAGTCTTTCCTTGAACCCACAATCCTCGTTAAGCATCGCCACTCAGTAACTGTCTCGTTATTACAATTCTCACAAATTATTTCACTGATAATTTAAGACAAGTTTAAATTTACGAGAAATCTCAAGTCTAAGTTGATAAAGTCTGTCCAATTTTAGCGAGTTACTTCAATTTCCCTGTTATTCTGATTCGAGTTGTATTATTCTTTCAGAACACAATTCCCTATTTAAATCCGAAGAACTTTTGGCGAACAATAACAATACAAAGTTAAAACAAGCCTAACAAATAATTTACAAAACTACTACAGTGATTGCTGGTTCAACTGTTATTCGAATACAATTTAAAATACCTTCTCATCCTTGACACATTTGAGAAGAAATCGAATATAGAAACCAGCTGGTACGGCACAATAAAGAAAATACAGGGCCCACCATCCCGGTTTGTATCCCATATGTCGCATCAAACGTTCCCATAAAGTTTTCTTAATCGCATTCATATACCGTAAAAATAAATAGTAAAAAGTAAAAATCAAGCTTCAAATTACTTACAGATTCCTTATTAATTTGATGACGCTTAAGCGAATATGTTTTTTCGACCCAATCATTGGCGTGTTGTAAATTATCGGTGATGACGAGATTATCGAAGAGAATATTATTTGACATCGACCAGATTTCAATTCCAACAGCCGACTGAAATAAAATCGTATTTAGAAGAAATCGTTCCTGGTATGTAACGAATTTAATAATAATTTACAATTGGCGATAATTTTTTGTACGGTTCCAAGTCTTCAAAGTAATCGGGATTGGGTATTTTGCGTGGTGCCCACTTGCCTTGATAGTTTGGATTATCAATTAAGGGCGCACGCCATTTACCCTTATAGTTTACATTTGCAACAAGCGGAGCCTTCCATAGACCACAACCAACAGCCTTTTCACAAATTGGATTCTCTATAAGTGGCGCTTCCCACTCGCCATCAATCTCTTGATCCCAATCTTCAGGCTTCTTAGCATTCGGATCTATAAAATAGTTTTCTCTTTCAATAAAAATTTCTTAAGCAACTCTTTTTCTAAGTTAATACCTGGAATCATTTCTTCTTCATCGTCTAACCAACCTTCAGGCTTGACTGCATTTGGATCTGGAATTTGTGGTGGTGCATCCTCGTCCCAATCCTCGGGCTTTTTAGAGTCAGGATCTGCAATCTAGTAAATTGCATCTGTAACACAACTTCAACATATTTTTAACAAGCAATCAATTGCAAACCTTTTCGCGTTCGTCCCAATTTTCTGGTTTCAAATCAGCTGGGTCATCGATCTCCCGTGGAGGATTTACAGGTGGAGTGAAATCGGCCAGCAAATTTCCTTCGTTCACTGTTTTCTCGTCCACTTGAATTGTGAATTGTCCACTTGGTTGTAAATGTAACCGATAGAGATGCGGAAGTTTATCCTTAAACGGTTCCTCTAATCTTTCCCTAATTCGAGAAAAAACACACAAAAACAAAAACTGTAAGTCCAGAGTAGACATAAAATGATGCAATACTCACTTTGGTTTACGGCAATGCTTTTCACTTATCGATCCGTTAATCGGATTAGTATAACGGAAAATGAAGTGGAGCTTAACGTCGTTTCCGCATTTGTCTGGCCCAAACATAATCGTGTACGGTGTCTTGTCATTGAACTGAAAATTATTCAATTCGGTGAGAATTTCACCAGACAAAAAAATTTAAATTAAATTACTTACCTTAGTTAAGTCGGAAGAATCTTTTCCACTGGACAGCAGCTTAATGTATGATCCCCCACAATCTTGACCGTCCTATGAAAAATTCGATTTCTTTTACGCCATTCTGGCAATCAGTTAACAAATAAATTACCTGCATCGTAACTTCATATTGAACTATTAAAACCTTGTTCGGATCACGGAAGTCAAATGGTTTTGTCAGACGTGATGCAATTGCAGCATGTTTAGCTTTCGATTTCAAAACTAAGCCCAAATCGTTCTTTAAAATCTGTTTTGAAGGGGCTTCGACAGCCCACTCGCCGTCATATTTGGCAATTTCTTCTGCAATGTCGTCCTTTTTAGCTTCAGATTTAACCCAATTCTTCAGGAATTTCTCATGATCGTCGAAATGTTCGGCGAAATAAAAACTTTCTGAATCAGCTTTTGGACTCTCGTAGTTTTGAATGGCGTCATCGGGAGTTGATGCAGATTCCTCCTAAATTTAGAATGATTTATTTGTTTTACTGCAATCTTTTATATAAAAAGTTGACATGCGAAATTTTATATGTCGTTATGACGATAACCAAGAATAAGCTTTTGGAAGCCGATTTATTTATTTTTGAAAATTAAATGAAGTGGTTGAGTAAAGTAAATTTAGTTCTGACCGCATCACAATTTTAAGCGAATGAATTTTACAGAACGTTCACACTTTAGTTAGTTTTTATGGATTATTGAATGATTGAGACTTGTGGTAGGTTGTGCTCGTAAAACAGGGAAACGAACCGTAGACAAGTAAGTAAGTATTTAAAGGGAGTGAAGAATTCCCTGCGAAGCTAGAAAAGGATGAAATTTTAGATCGCGTCGCGAGTTCCGCTCATTTTACTTCATTAAAGACTGTGACAAATGATCAGCATCCTATTGCACCTAGTGCCCTTTAAAAAGACATCAATGCGACGGTGGCAATTGAACAATTGATAAGTCTTTGTCTTGGTTTTATTAAGCCTAATCTCTTGCGCAGTTGGTATTTAGCTTAATGATAGACTGAAGAATCATACAGTCAAGAAAACATTAGCATTTCAAACACATTTCACAATTAGACTTTCTTGTTTTTGGGTCTTGGACACCTCACAATTTTTTTTTCCATACTACGAGTGTTGGTCTGGAATACTCAAGTCCTGATTTTGGTAATAAATTATCGGGTGGAGAACGCGGTCTTTGGAACAAGAAGATTGGATGCGGCGACTTCAGGAGGCCAGAGCCCGATTTGGGCTTTCGCGCCAATGATGATGGTTTTGTAATGTGAGTTTAGTTTCAATCTAGGTAACGATAAAAAAAAGCCGCGTACACTGTTGAGGATCGAAAAGAAAAAAAAGCCTTGTACAAATCAGAAGATAAAAAGAGAATGGATTAACGACGTTAGGGTAGAAAGGACGAGTATCGATGGTGGTTAATTTGAGTAATATATTATTAGTGGATAAATGTGTGTGGAACGTCAGTACACTTGAGGCTTGAGATTCCTAAGCGTATGTCTTCATTGCAGTTTTTAAATCTTTGCTCTCCTGGGACCGACATTGTATCTCGTATATATTCATAACCTTCAAAATGCAGGACTTTCGGGAAAATACATTACATTTGCGGACGACACCATGCTGTTGTATAAGAGTGACAGACAGATAATCTCAGAACCTACAATCAATAATGACCTTACTACGTTCAATAGATGGTTAAATGGGAATAGATTATCTCTAAATCCGGCAAAAACAAAGTATATTACTATTTAAATTGAAAAACTAGCCTAATATTCAGCTTCTTCTTGAAATTGGTGGCAAGGAAATTTCTTGAGTGAACCAAACTAAGTACCTAGGTTTAATCATTGACGAAAACCTAAAGTGGACAAGAATACGCAAAAAATGGCACCCATTATTGGATTATTAAGACGCAACCATCATATTGACTATCAGGTGAAGGACCTCATATTCAATGCCTATATCCTTTGCAATATAAGCTATGGAGCCAAACAGCTTTGTATAATCTGGGCAAAATTGCAAGATTAATGAAAAAGGAATCAAGGCGGTATACAATCTCCCTCGACTTACGCCTTCGTTGACTCTCTACTCTGACTACAAGAAGTTAACAATACATGAACTTATAGCGCTTGAAAGATTAAAATTCATATACAAATCTTTAAATAAACAAACTAAAACCCCCCTAACCATACGACACATTAAAGACTTCAAGACATCAATTTAACACACGCAATGCAAACAATATTGTAAATCGTCTGAGAAGAGACCCACTTTACGAAGCAATCATTGTGTACAATTCCTTACCCAGCTCCATAAAAAATGTAACCAGTATTGCCGACTTCAAAGCCCAAGTAAAGGGATATTTCCTAGACAAGCAGTCCTGAAAGACGCTTGAAGAAACGGTTGTGGTTTGTGTTGTTGTAGCATGTATACGTCTTTTATCTTATCCTTTAAATCCTTTTTATTTTATTTTTTTATATATTTTTTATTTTTCTTTTATTAATTAATAAAAAAAAACTAACTATAAATTTGCATGTATTATTTAATATTTTGATCATTCGTATTTTCCTTATTAATTACTTTAATTTCTTCTAATTATTAATATAAAACTTGACTAATTTATTTTTGTACTACCTCTTATACCAGTGCGCTGTACTGACTAAGGAGTACTATGGGTTAAGGTAGATTATTAGACATTGAGCCCAATGTCATCATACATGCATGTGTATGTTGATATGGTGAACATTTTCAAATCCAACATAGCCGCGGGTATCGACGGTATAACAACAAATGATCTAAAAACACTAAGTTCAATCATATTGACCCCCTTAGCATAGATATGAACAAAGGAACATTTCCAACTTGCTTAAAAACAGCACTGATCTCTCCTATCTATAAAGGTGGTTCAAACAAAGATCCGAATAACTATCGACCAATAGCATTAATCAGCACGGTAAGCAAAATCTACGAAAAAGTTATCAACAGGAGGCTTCCAAAATTTATAAAAAAATATTCTGGTTTTGATAATAACCAATACGGGTTTCAAGAAGGCAGCAATACAACGTCAGCCTTGATTGACGCTATTCAGTTTATAAACGAAGGTCTCGACGAAGGTTCCTATGTTACTGCGATATTTGTGGATTTAAAAAAAGCCTTTGACACTGTTAACTATAAAATATTACATTAAGTATTAAAGGAAATTGGAATTGGAGGAAAGGCCAATGACATATTAAAAAACTTTTTAGTTGGACGACAGAACATTACCAAAAATCTTGACATACTGAGCTCAACTAAGACTGTCAATATAGGAGTTCCACAAGGTTCAATTCTTGGACCTACATTGTATCTTCTGTATATACACAATCTACAGTTCACAGGACTTAAAGCCAAATATATAACTTATGCTGATGACACATTACTTCTTTACAAAGGTAAAAATCCAGAATAACTAGAGATGTTGATTAACTCTGACCTGAAAATTTTCAAAAACCGGCTCTTAGGCAATATGCTAACATTAAATACTACGAAAACAAACTATATGCTCTTTAGACAAACTAACAAATTAGACATTGATTTAAAACTAGGAAGGAATGCAACTAACGAGAACACAGGAAACAAAATACTTAGGGCTGACAATTGACGACAAACTCACTTGGACTCCTCACGTAACTAAATTGAGAAATAAAATTGCCCCGATTATTGGAGTAATAGGACGGAACGAATACCTACAAGTCCCAATAAAGAATGTGATATATCTCTGGCCACAGGGAATAAGTAGGTAAGTTTAAAAACGAAACTATTCAGGGCAGCACTTTTTTCCTATTTTTACTATTCCTGTAAATCCAGTTTTTGTGAAAAACTTAAATTTGTTGACATCTCAGTGATCAAATAACATATAACAATAACTTTTTCACAGTGCGTGTAAGCCTTGGGAGACGACCACAGTACACTTATCTCATTTTACTATTTTTCGACTTACCAAGTTATTCCCTGTGACCACAGATATAATGCTTTCATCCTATCCAATATAAGTTACGGTCTCCTTACATGGAGCCAGACCTCGAAAAGAAACTTGGACAAAATTGCGAGACTGATGAATAGGAGCATTAAAGCCGTATATAATTTACCTCATCTGACACCATCGGAGGAACTTTACCCTACCTTTCACTAACCATACACCAGCACATAAGCACAATATAAAAAAGAAGAAACTTAAATCCTCCATCAAATTGATACACAACTTTAAACAAGAAGTGCGAACTCTATTAAACAGCAACATGTTCCGAGGACAGATCGACTTAGAAAGGATCCTGTCTTTTAGGCAATACGAGAATATAATGCTTTACCGACAAATCTCTGGTATAAAGCGATAAAAGCTTAAGTCGAGAAAATAATTAGGCAGTTACGTGTATCAAAATTGATAAATAAAGTAATAAAAAATATATTAGATCTTATTTTATTGAATTTAATAATACAAGACAATAATAATATATTATATGAGATAAAAATCTATCAAACAATGGCAATTTTTTTAAAAAAATGCAATTGAAAACTTTAAAAGTGATGATGATGATGAAAATGATCTCATCTCGACATAAGCTCTTATCGCTTTTTGCCACAGAAATATACAAATGGCAAAGAATGTGTTTCAGTTGAAACGTCTTGCAAAAAAGCATCTTCTATGTCGAAACTAGAAACGGTATTAAGAATTGTTGCATTTATAAGCGACCTGGGAACAGATAATTATTCAGGCTGCTTCTCTCTCCTCTTCCTCTCTCCTTTTCACTTATATTTGTTTTAATTTATTAATAATTTTATTTTTCTTTTTTTATATTAAAATATTTGAAAACTATATATTTCGGTACGACCCCTTATACCAGTGAGTTGCACTGACTGGGGAGTACCTTCGGGTTAAGGTAACTTGATTGAACATTGAGCCCAATGTCGGCATACATGCATGAGTATATCGATACGGTGAAAAATTGTCCAGCTCATTGAGCTGAGTGACAGCATTTTCACCAGTTCTCTAAGCAGAGAAAGTGTACCTAAATGGGGAATTCTTCTCCCACTCTTGAGTTGGGAAGGAATCGCCCATTTTACATGAAGGGACTAAATCTATTATTATTATTATTTTCCGAGTTGCGTTTCCAAGCCCTTGACAAGTTTTGCAACTGGATAACGTACTTATTGGTTCTGTTTAGTTAAAATTATCAAACGTTTTCAACACGCCAGACTTGCTTATTTTGCCTTAATGCACCACTGGTATATCTCCACAAATTCAAAAAAATTAGAGTGATTCAGTATCGTCCGTCGTGAACAAATTTTCTCAGTACAAGACACAATACTGTCACTCAGAAATTACGAGCCATTAGAGCATCAGCAGACAATTGACCTTTGTTCGGTCATCAGTTTAGTTGACACGCACATAATCGGTTAGTGCATGCAGACTCCCTTTTGATCGCAAAGTTGGGCAATTAGTTAGACCCTGAAGAGCGTGCGCAGCTTGATCTACTAAACAAAATGTCCGACTGAATAGCCGGAAACTTGCCCAATGATGCATAGAATATCAAACAATGATTACTTATAAGGGACAATAAGCGTGATAAGTTTTCACACATCGCAAGGCTTTGCTCATTGAATTTCCTTTTTGTTTGTTCATCGCCAATTTTTTTCTTTGACGACTTTTAGAGACTGGTTTGTGATATTTTGCTTAGGCTTTCTCTACTACCCACCAGCCTTATCGGAAATTAAATTCGCGTATCTATCTCAGTACTCGGCATTTCCGGACGACTAATCAGACAAAGTCATCAAGTTTCGGTGTGTCTGACACAAAATCGCAAAAGATACATTCAAAGCCAAAAGCAATTAACGCAGAATTGTGTTCTGCTGCTGCTGTTTTTCGAAAACATCAAGACACTGCAGTTCAATGACCAGAATTGTAATTTTTGTAAGTTTATTAGAAACTTGTCTTTTGAACTTCCCCAACTATTTTCAATCCGAATTGAGCCAACAATTCTAATTGGCTTAAATCCGTGTCTGAGTCCGAAGTAGGTTACTGTGAAGTCGTACAAGTTCTGGTCTTTGCCCTGACATGGTACTGATGAAATATCCAAGTGGCTGTTCGTGTCACAGCTACAGGTAGATTTCAATTTCAAATTACTCGATTCGTAGGAAAAACTGCGCAACAATTGCCCGTACTGTGCGCCTTTGATACCCGTCGGAAAAGGCCACACGACACGGCCGTCTGCCTCGAGACATGCAATCGGTTTTAATCATTTTTTTCACATAAAACCCATAAATCAGAACTCAAAAACTTCACCGCCAAGGCGAGAAAAATCTAGAATTCATGTGATCTTGTGATGTAGGTCGGTCACGGACCGCCCGATCCAAAAAACCTCGACATAACCTCACCGGGGCGCAACCACTCAGTCCAATTGGGACACGTAATTGAAAATTTCACGCCTCCTTAGACCGGTGCAATTTACTCACCGTTTCTACGTCGTCCTGTACGTCCTCTTCGTCGTATTCATCTGCTGCTTGCGAACCGGCAATTATCGCTAATCCAATGAACAAAACTAGTCCAAATTTCCACCTCATTTCGTAAAAATTGTGCAGCTGTAAGCAAGAAAAAAAATCGATTAGGAGAAGAAGCACACACGCATAAACCGGGTCCACGGAATTTTCACAAAATTTCACTTAGAAGAAAATCGAACAACAGAAAGTCGTTCACAGTTTTAAAGAAGCACACAGAAATAAATTGTTCACTGAATCGTTGCAACTTACCTAAAATAAAAATCGAAGAAATGAAGGGGGCGAAAAAAAATTGTTCTTCTCTTAACTCGAAATTCTTAATTCACGGGAAATCGTTGAGCAAATTAGTTGATATGAACGCTTGGCGCGATACACGCGCTTCCGCGAAACGTAAAAATTCGATTTCTAGTTAGAAAAGTTACACTAATTGACCGGCACTAAGCCGACAAAATATCTTTTTCACGACACGACCTGAACAAAACACGAAAACTGAAGATCGCCTTCGTTTCGCCTTCATTTGTTCTAATTTTCCTCTAATCAGTTTCCGATTGGGATTTCATTTCCGCCAGGTTGGCAGCAGTTGTGCACTGCGATGTTTATTTGGGCCAAGTGAATCAACTGCAAGAAAACACAGTATAACTGTTTTTTATTATTTTTTTCAATATTTTCAAATTAAATTTTGCACAATTGTCGCTTTAAATCGTATTCAAATATCCAATTTTTTGAAATTGCCGATGACTGCTTTTCATTTATTACGATAACCGAACATATTCGATGTTTTGGTTTTGACATTTACAAATTTGTTTACAACATCGCAAATCTCGGTTCTGTCATCTGCAGTTGTGACGTTTCTCGTTGTCGACCGAAGTAGACGACTTTCTGTGGACGACGGATCAAACAATTTTCGAATTTTGTTTCTAATGAAATTGTTGAGTGAAAATGAACGTGGAACTGTGTATTTTAACGCTAAATGTTTGGTAAGATAAAGAATTTCTTCGTAGCTAAGTGATTTGTATTCGTTTTTCCTGACCTGGAGTCGGCTTTCACATTTCTTTGTGGAAAATCTTTGAATAAATTTCTCTTTGTACGTTGTCCTCAAAACAATAAAATTTCCTTTTGGGGATAAAATGCGTAGTCGAATTTTTTGAGAGAATTTGACTTAATTCTTAACAGCCTGATTGGCAACATAAGTAAGAACTCCGATATCTTCGCTTATCTGTGCGTAGAACGTGTAATAAAATTCAGATAAGCTAATTTTACTAGACTCCGACTAGACCTTCCTATTCAAGATACGACTTTTTTGTTTTGGATGCTCATACGCTGTACGTTTTGAAACACTCTGGCACTGGCAAAAACCCCATTGCTTTCGAAGGAAGTCCAGTGCTCGAACCTTTTTGTTCTTTCGATGAGGAGAGTGACCAGTCCCAGTCAAACGATATGCTAGAAACCAAGACCGGAGCTCTATTGCCAGTAGCACGGTTGTTTGAACATCCAAAACCTTTTTTTTCCAATTTTTATTTTTCACTACAGTCGTTTTGTTTGGACGAGCTGAACAGTCTTCTCTAAACAAGGACAAAAAAGGAACATAAAACCGCACGGTCGAATAAAAGGTGTGCCTGTCATATACTTGTCCTTTTGTTCTTTCCGTCAACAATGCGATTGCAACTATTTCAGCACGATAGGTTTTATCAAGGATTGAAACAAGCAACGGAAGCTCCTGAGGTTTGTCGGCACGCTGTTTTCAGCTGACCACCCATTTCAATTGCAGCATGGTTGGTTGGTTTACGTTGGCCCGTCAGTCGAGACAGGGCCCAATTAGAACAGAAAGTGCCGTTGTGATGCCACAACTCGCTTAACCTGATCGTAGGGGGCTGATGAAGTAGGTACAAGGTTTTACAGAGACCTGGGTCTGGAACGGATTATCATATCCATTCGGAGCTGTTTAAAAATCCAATCAGCTCTCCAATCTTATTTTTCGAAATCCCATTCCAATTGCAGCATATGTTCGCAAAATATTCGCCGAGTTACTTTCTCTGCCGGAAGCACTGTTGAGTGCAACTCATCAACGCTGCTTTCATCTGGACAGATGCCTTCAGCTGCGATACGGCAACTGATCCACTTTGCGTCCTTTTCTTGTGACTTTTAGTCTCCTCACCTCTCTCAAAAATCAGAAAACCCCAACACAAGAACTTACTTAAACTTTCAACACCGACCCCTTCCGAATTAATTTTTACCTCACTTGGAACTCAAGCGATCGTCAGAGATCGGATGTCTGAGTTCAGAGATGACCATGGAAGGATGCATCCACTCCCGTCATTGCATTGGAGAGGCCCTGCCCAATCGGGATCACTCCTTTGTTGGATTCTACTATGAGTTGGTGCACCATTAAATATGCGGAGTTTGAAATCTGCTATAGACTGGAACTGGACGTTGATTGTCGTCACAAAATCAATCCGCGTGTACCCAAAAAAGCCAATAAATTAGGATAAAAACAAATACGATGAGTTATTGACTTTAGGATGCTTAATGACAACACAATATCCGACAAATACCACATACCCAAAATGAATGGTATTTAGCGAAACTGGGAAAATCAATGTACTTCGCGACATTAGACCTGAGTAAAGGATTTTACCAAGTGGAAATTAACCTTTTCAGCAGAGAGAAGACTGCATTTTCAACTCACGGCAAAAGAGTTAAACTGAATTTGATGTATTTCATTATTTGAGTGATCGATAAATGTTGTGTCGTAGTCTATTTTTTATTTGATGGGGAGGGATTTACATACGTTAAATAAATCGAGTATTATTTTGCATCAAACTGGTAATTTTAGAATAACCTATTTTCTAGGTATTAGTTATTTTTTATGTAGGAACAAAAATGAAATGGTAACCGCAACTATTTCCTAGTAAAAAAAAATTTGAAAAAAGAACAAACATTTTTGCTAATAACGAGGTCTACATTTCTTAATAGCGAGAACGAATGTTTCATATCGACAACAAATGTGTGGTCGAGGTCATAAAATACCCACAATATAATATTATGAGGGTACACCCATTTAATAGTAAAGGCAAGTAAATTATAAGAACACATTATTACGTGTAGAAAAAAAAATATGCGTACTAAAACATTCTTGAATTGCCAAAGGCTTTTTTGGAAATAATTTTTAACTTTACTCGTTGAGGAATGTTAACAATAAAATAAACGCATACGCACTTAAATTTTTCATGTGCTCCGTAATTCGGCTTATAGATACCCCGGGGTACAATTTTAAAATTACATTTAGGTACAGCTATTTCAGTTGCGAATTTTTTTCCGTGCAGATTTTGAATTCCTATCGTTTGCATGTCACACTTGAACTTGTGTGACATTGATAACATTTACGGGTCGTGCTCATGTATTCGAAAAGGATTAATAATAATCGATAAATAGCTGAAATTGTGTAATTTGCATTGAATAATGAAAACCACTGACTGCTGTACGTTCAGCAGTAGGGGGTCTAAAATTTTATAATTCAATAGGTACATAACAATTTTGTATTTTAATACAAACACACCTATATCCTTTTTTGTTGGTCTGTCAATGTCAAAACGTCAGTCAAAGTTTACATTTTTATCATGGCGAAGTTCACGAACGAGCAATGTTTGGAAATTATCTCAATTAGTCTGTGTTTTATTTAAATACAAAATTGTTATATCCAAAATGAAGGTGGTTATCTTATTCAGGTTATTCATTTAGGTCTAATGAGATATCGAATTTGCTTCGACTTCTAACCGCCAAAAAATCCATTTTAGGATTTTTCGATATTTAACCCTCAAGGTGCTTAAGATGGTTGTTCAAATTTTCATGAATTTCGTCAAATATTTTAGGTCTAATGATATTTCACCAATATTGACCTATAACTTCAGAATGGTTCAATTAAGGAATTTTACATTTCGCTCAATTTAATACTTCAAAGTTTACAGAAAAAGGAATTAGTATGAAGAAAACCGAGTGAGGTCTTAGTGTAGCTACCACTCAAACTTTCTTCAAAAATATGTGTATTAATCTATCGGCGAAAAAGTCAAAATTTTCTACAAATCAGTTTTAACTTAAAATTAAGGTTGAGGTTGTAAATAAACGAAACCCGTTAACTCCTTTGAGTAGCTCACACTCAAAATTCCTTGAAAAACGTGCGAGTAAATATTCGACGATAGTTTCGGGTGACCTTAAGCTAATTTTGTACACATTAACTATATATGGGAGCTACTTAAAGAAATTGGCTAATTTCACTCATCAACCAGATTTTTTCAACAAATGAATACCATTTTATCTACAGTCTTATAAGCTAAGCAGCCAGACAATCGTCAAATTTTTGTTTGCCACATTATTTTTTTACTCCGTTTTGACAGAAAAAAAATTTACTGAACCTTTCGTTAAATATTTGGCAGCATGGCATACAGTGTAATACAATTTTAAGTAATGTATTTTTTTCGCCTCACATAGGAAATGTTAGTTTATTTTAAGCCACTCGAACTGGCGTTTAATACACTGTAATATACAGTCCAGTTATTTTGGAAGGATAGGAAGGTTGTGTTATTTGACCCGGTATATAATTTGTTGTGCCATTAACTGTGACACGATCTACCAGATCAACAAAGTGGCATATATGAAATAAATAAACTATACGGAGCAATGTTTCATGAGCTAGAAAGTATCCTACAATTGAACTACAGATAACGTTTTAAAAAAATAAATATAGTAATTATTTATCAATTTTAATACAAATAAATACGAATACCTACTTAGTTAAGAAGTTAGGTATTCGTTTTTGCACCACATTTAAGACCTTTCAGTAGTGACATTGTAAAAATCCTGTTTTTAAAATATTTTATTCTAGTATTTCAAAAGAAATCTGACATTAAGCTGCACCTTTTGTAACGACTCGATGTGGCAAACAATATTTGGGATCAACTACACAAGGACTCTGTAATGTATTTATTAGACATACGTTCGTTGTTTCTGTATGCCAGAAAGGTACCTTTGGCCAAAAAACCGGGCTGGTCAATTTTTGAAGGAAGGCCTTGAACAATTTTGCATCATAGGTTGTAATCTGACTTCTAAGGTTTTTCCACAATTTCTTGTCATTTTTGGAAAACATTTGCATTTTTCCGTATTTTCGATCCATCCTGTATACCTTGCATTAATCTGAGCGCTGATAATTCCGTTCCAGTTGTACTTTATGGATAGTAACGGTTTATACGTAACGTAGTTGGAGACTTTTATTTCAAAACTTCACAGCTTTAACTTATGTTTCGTACAGCAGACAGAAAACGCACAATAATTTTTCTAGGGACCTAGCAGTCCTACCTTGAAAATGTAAAATTGTATGGCTACACATTTTTTTTTTTAATTTTGCGAGGAAATTCAGGAAGGCATTTCGTTAGAACATACATTGGTGATGAGACGACTGAAAGTATCAGAAACGAATAAAAAGCCAATTTCCTTCAGATGTTAAGTAGAATGAAAGCAGCGAATTTGGCAATTATGAATTATATCCATTGCTGTTTTAACGGTATCGAAACTCACTTTTTTGTCCAATTTATTTTCAGGGGAATACCGTTTGTATCTGCCGATCGAGAAGCTAGAATCCAATCGATTGCAAAGGAACTAAAGAAAGGTTTTTACGATGTTGTTTCTTTGCAAGAAGTATGGTCGGATAAGGATTACGAATATATCAGAAGATCCACTGCAAATGTTTTTCCGTATAGCCATTATTTTTACAGGTACATTTTTCAATATAATATTTTCCAAAAAAAATCATTACTTTTTTCGGATTAAATTTTTATAGCGGTGTCTTCGGTTCCGGTCTGTGCATTTTATCGAAATTTCCCATTATATCTGCCCTGTTCCATTCATGGTCGGTTAATGGATACGCTCATCGAATTCAACACGGCGATTGGTTCGGAGGCAAAGGTGTAGGCCTGTGTCGCATTCTAATCAAAAATCATCCAGTTAATATTTATATTGCTCATGTAAGGAAATTTTTGTTTGCTCTCTTTAATGGTTGTGCTAAATTTGAAATTCTGCTTTAGTTACACGCTGAATATGATAGTATCAATGATGAATACAAAGCTCATCGTGTCATCCAAGCTTTCGATACTGCTCAATTTATCGAAAATACTCGTAGTGATTCAATTTTACAAATTTTAGCAGGCGATTTAAATACCGAACCAGGCGATATTGCATTCAAGTTAGAATTTCTATTATTTTGTGTTGATATTTTGAAACAAATATTATCAATTTGTTTTCAGGGTTTTAACGCACACATCGAATTTAAAAGATGCATGTAACGATCATTTGGTGGGAACAAATGAATGGCCGTTGAACTCTTACACGGAAAAAGCATCGGCAAAAACCAATCCTGCGGGAAAGCGCATTGATCACATTTTATACAGGTCCGGCCGGAATTTTCATGTAAGAGAATATAAAACTCATCGGACTGAGCAATTCATAATAAATTATTGTTTCTATTTAGGCTAGCGTACAAGAATACAAATTGCCATTTCCCGATCGTGTTCCCGGTCAACAATTCAGCTATTCCGATCATGAAGCTGTTTTAGCGAAAATTCGAATTAATGCTACAACCGAAACTATGCCATCCGGAGACAGCAGCCCTTGTGACCAGGAATGTAGTCCTGATAATCAGGTTGCTGTGTTAGAAGAAAGTATTAGTATTTGCAATGCAAGAATGTGGAAACTTCGACATGATCGGATATTTTATGTTAGTATGGGGTTGCTCGTTGGTGTCCTACTTTTCTGTATTGCCGACACTAAACCTTCGTACGGTTTACAAACATTTTTTACCGCTACGAAATTTATTCTTTGTGCTATTACGATATTTTTTGTATTTATGAGTACTATTTGGAACGTGATGGAACGTCATGGCATTCTATCGGGAAAATTATCGATGGAAATTGCATTGCAATTTGCTAAGACAATCACAGACAATAGTCCGGAAAGTGTAAACTAAGTTTTGTTTGTATGAAACGACGTCTAAAATATATTTTACATATATTAATATTGAAAGTTTATTGATTTTTATTTGGTGCATAAAACAACAAGGTTTTCAGTTCCGAAGTGAGCGTCAATTCTTGGCTTCAACCTTTATCTGTCACCAGGACTTATTCACTCCCTGAGGACTTGTTCATACAAATGATTGCTCGTTTCCTTATTTTGCAAACACTTTTTTTAAATTATGTTTGTACAATTCATTAGGAGGCGAAAATAATGTTCGTCATAGACACCCTGGACGTCGAAGAGACTCGACGTTTCACCAAATCGCCGAAAACGCTCCATCTGTAAAGCGTGTTCGAAGTGAATAGACAGTGTATTAATATTTTTCATAGTGAAGGGTTCCTATAAAATTCATCATTAAAATCAAAGTTAATCCTAATGCCCCTAAAGGTACTGTCTGGCTGGAACTGCCGACCGTCGCGGTCAGCAGTACCTTAAGAGCCCTCGTGATGACTCTGAGATATACTTGTGTGATAACGTTAAAGTTTTAAAAACTTCCGGTATGGAGCCAGGTACTTAAGGTCTGCTTCGATATCGATTTCAGCTTCTAGTTGACCCAGAAGAGGCAACACCAACTAAAAAGTAGAAACTACCACCATCCACATTTACGGATTTGGCCACTCAACGGTGGAAATAAAACTGAAACTATTTATGCTTAAGGAAAACTTTAAAAAATGCAGTGAAAACTTTATTTTCAACAAAATAAATTCTTATACGCATACTGCGAGAGTAGATCAACCTTTGAACATTGTATATGGTGTTTTTTTAGAGGTATAGTTTTTTCAGTAGAGATACCTATCAAAATACCTGTCAAACTTGACTGGTGTCTTTTACATTTTTGTTCAGTACGTTTTGGCAAATCATTATCATGAAAAGACTTACACCAGAACAACGTTTACAAATTGTGCAACTTTATTTTCGAAATTTGCGTTCTATACGGCAAACTCACAGATCGCTGCGTCAATTATATGGTCACCATTACGGTCAATGGTGCTCGCTACAGGGCAATGATTCGCAATTTTTTGGTTCCATACATCAATGTCAACAATTTAAGGATGAAGTGGTTCCAACAAGACGGTGCAACATGCCACACAGCGCGTGCAACCATGACTTTATTGCAAGAGATATTTGGTGAAAAAATCATCTCAAGAACTGGACCTGTCAATTGGCCGCCTAGATCGTGTGATTTGACACCATTGAATTACTTTTTGTTGGGATACATCAAATCACTGGTCTATGCTGATAAGCCAACAACGATTCAACATTTAGAAGCCAACATTCGACGGGTTATTGATGAGATAAGGCCAGAAATGCTCGAAAAAGTGACGAAAAATTGATTTGATCGGATGGTGCTCATTAGACGCATTAGACCATTTGGTAAATTGCGTATGTTTTTTTTCCAAAAAAGAAATACTATACCTCTAAAAAAACACCCTATACTATCTGGACTATACTCAATGCAGCCACAAACCTGAAATCCATAAAGAATGTGAATGTAAAGGTCTCTAACATTCCGACCGAAAAAAAGACGGTACAAAGACCAAACAATATATGATCACAGGTCAGCAAACTCCCATCTCCCTAGTCTCTACGCGTTTGCATGCTATGCAGCGAAAATACAGCATCTGTACACTCACAGGCAAGGACACGAATAAATTAAAATGGCAGCTGAACAAGCTCTTCAAAAAAGGCATAGCCTAATCCCTCCTTTAATCCTTATCCAGAAAAGAGTATACAGTGGAAAGGACAAAACGGATGCATTCGCGGAAAGTTTCTATAATTATCACATACCATCTCGAAACTTTAGTGACGCAAATACAGAGACTGTAGTTGGTAATTGCATTGATACTCTAACCACAACTCAACTTGAAATTAAGCCTGAAGGTCTGAGAAATCCTAAAGAAATAAGATAAATACCGCGAAAAATTAGACCTAGAAAAGCCCCCGGTCAAAAATCTGCCAGACAGCAATAATCTTCTTAACTTATACTTGTATCTACAATAGCAATATGGGACTTCATGAACAAATAAACATCTTACTCGTATCTGTTACCTAATGTTTCTATGTGACCCCCGATGAGTGCTGTTGCTAGGACTTAAATAAGGCACCCCATTTCACGTTCTATCACCGAATGCTTCGATATGGACCGAATTACATCGGATCCTAGTGACCCAGAGCCCAATCAAAAGCAATTAATATACGTAGATTCTTATATTTTATTTACGTAAGTATAAATACAATTTGAATATTAAATAAATTTACAGTAAAGCCAACATTTATTCGACAAATATCGGCACTTATATAGAGTGAAAATTCGCTTCGTGAACATTTATATAAACTAATGTTAAAAAATACAAACACGAACATTATGTGGAAGCCAAGTATCGCTTGTTTGATTACAGTTTTGTTCATTATTTCCATATAAAAAGTATTTCTTTTTTAGTTACTAAATCGCTATGTTACAATAGAGCCTTTCGCTTCAATTAATAATAACAATGCATATAATTGGATTGATAAAGAATTTCGAAACACTTAGTTATAAGGCAGATTTTTTTTTATTAACTATAAACTACCAATAAAAATTTTCTGCCATAAAGTTTTCATAATTTATTATACTTTTTTTTCTTTGTTCAGTACTTTATATTACAAAAAAAATTTTTCCTAACGATAGATTTATCGAATGATTGAAATTAAGATTAATTTTATTTAATTTGATTATGTTTTTATCGTAAATACTTGTTTAAGCGGAGCCTTTTAACATTTAAATCGCATAACTATTAGTAGTCAATAGCCAGTATCTACGTACATACACATAATTTGCCTAGACTGCACAAAACAGTTTGCAGTTACAAATATAATTTTCACTTGGTTAATTTATTTTCTCAACCAAATAAGATTGTTAAAAATACTCTTTAGTTTTTTATTTATATGTTTTTTTTTTATTTCTATCACAGGGTTAAAGTTTATTTAAACAAGAAGAAAAGAAGAAACTATCAAATAATTTACAATAGTGGAATAGAGTATTGAAAACGAGGAGGTAAATGAAATCGTTTTCTCTAAATTATATATTCACTAAAAAAACAGATTTAAATATAATGAAGGATGTATTCCAGCGAATTTTTTATTAGTAACCTACATGACGGTGTTCAGGGAAAAAAGCGGATCATTTGAAATTTTCGAATAGGTCAATGAAACTTTTAATTAAAATAAAAACATTTGAGTCGGTTGTCGAACAGAATTCCTAATCAGTTGGTACAAGTAAATGGAAAGCTCAAGGCGCTTTGCTGGTCTTTAGTGTTTTATGTTCTCAATTATAAGAACGGACATTTTTTTCATTATAATTTTGTCTAAGAATCACCGGATAGATGGAGGTCAAGAATACATCCACGACAACCAATCGAGGTTATTGCGCGAATCGACTAAAGGAAGTCGCGTTTTTCCTCTAATTGAGGTGGTGACGAAAGGCATCTACACTTCAGTTTAAGAACGGCTGCAATAGTTTACTTACTAGTTAGTATGAAGTGAGATTTTCCGAAGAGGTAAACAGTGAAAAGAATTAAAGTACTGATAATGTACGAGACTCGAATACCACACGGAACTAGTTTTGGTTGCTAGGACTGATTTTCGTGATGTTGCTAATCGTTAGTCAACGACGTCTACGGTACAGAATGACCTGATCAAGGGGCGCACAAAAATCTCACGATCTGCCTGCTCAAAATGTTTCGGAGATCACTAGAGCGAGTCTCTACCCAAGCAAAAGGGGACTACGTGGACAAAAGAGATGAATAAATTCAGTTCATCCTGATTCGCATAAAAAAATCTTAAATCTTATCCAGTTTGAAGTTAAGCCATGCTACTAAATAATCGACAAAGTGTAGTCTCCTACGGTGCTTCACAATTGATCTGGCTGATGGCCCAAAGAATTCGCTCAAGATTTCTCAGTGAATCGATTAGTATATGTAAGCTACATTCATTAGGCGCAAAATATTTCGATTAAATTTGAGAGTTAACGAAAACTTACTACAGAAATGATGCTGTTGGTAGAAAACAAAAAAGATGTATGATAAAGAATATTATCTGTTGCAAACAACTTCAGTGTTTGAGTGCTTTGAATCCATGTTGACTTTACTGAACCAATGTTCTGGATGCATCTTCCAACATGACCTTGTCTCCAATTCAATCGATCCTTAGATGAGGGCTTAATAGTCCTAAACACACATTGATGAATCTTAAGAAAATTGGCAATTGATAGATCGCAACCTGAGAAAGTTGGAACAAAATATTTTCAAACGGGAGCTGGCTTCAAATTCAACACACGGAGAAGAGCAATCATGAAAACGTATTCAAATATGTTGTAAGGGATTTCATTGTTTGCCATTAGTTTTTTTCATGTGCGAGATTTTCAAACACGACTTCAACATTCTCTTCAATATTCTAACAACCAAAAACTTCAAAAACAAGGGATTTATTTGAAAAATAAACGAACTATTCCGAGAGATTAAGTCGGGAAATCCTTTCTAATATCTGCCATTTGTAACTAACCATCCAAATTTGAGTCATTGACGAGAACAACATCTGATAAAAAGCACTTTTAATGGGTTACATACACCTGGGTAGTTCAAAAAAATCGATTTTCCGAAAAGGACCTTATTCGAAAGTACCATCCTGTGTCTACCCTGAAAATTTTATAAAGAAATTCGCTGTAATGGTGAAGTTATAGGGTTTTGTAACCGACGTGGTGAGCAACGACTAACGGTTGGCGCGTAGGTATTCGCGGCCTTTGTCACCTGTTTGACTATGAGCTTTTTTTAATTCTGGGTATTTATGACCTTCTGTATAGCAGGGCCATATTTTGAAAAGTTGGTGAGGTTCAGATATACGCGTTCCATCCACAGTTGAAATTCACAGAACCGTATTGCAGCGTAAAATTTACTCTACACTTTAAACGCGTTTTTCTTGAAACAGCGTTTTCAAAATCGGTACCAGGCTTATCTCCGCGACTACTGGACCGATCGGGACCTAGTTTGCACAATTGCGCTTAATACAATACTCTAACGTTTACCGAGCGGCTTTTTCGATATCTTGCATAGTTTTTTTTTATCATAATTACTGAACAATTTTGAGGCGAAAAATTTTTAATTCCAGAGGCTGCCATGATCCGACAAAATTTAATTTTGAAATTCCGGGTCGGTAAGCTTTGTAGCTTTGTAGCTATGTATTTACTTTCAGAAAAAAAAAATTTCGATAAAAAATGGTTGAAGAAAGTCTGGTACCGAAATCGCTCTCAAAAAAAAACACGTCCCAGCAAAACGACTGTAACTTTTTTACCGTTTGAAAATTTCCAACGAAATTTTCACATAATATAAACAAAATGTAATACTTTAAAAGATATATAATGGTTGTTCAAGTAAATTCAGTTTTATGCACGAAAAAGATTCTTAAAGATAGCCGTAGTTTTAGCCATCCCAGGTGTATGTAACCCCTTAAGATATAGGATAACTTACGAGGCTGACTACCGACTGCAAAATTTCAGATACTAAAAATTATCAATAATCACTTTTTCAAACTTTTACCAGAACCGACGGGGAACTCCCCTGAACAATTAAAATGAAGTAGTAACATGCATCGTTCAATAAATAATAAGAAAAGTTCCAAGTAATTTCGTTGTGAAAAGACAAAAATAAAAATAAATAAAATTATAATAAATCTTTAAAATTAATTTACACATTTGACTAATTTTGTATTTTAAGCTAAGGAATTATGCACGTACGTGTAAATAAAATAATATCACTTAGCAGCTAATTTAGTTGACGGGTAAATATAGTCAGAGCGTTTAATAAAAAAAAAATATTAATGATATATTAAAACGTCCATAAATATAAGGTATAGAAAATTATTTACCTGGTTACTTCACGGAATTATCTTACATATAAAAAGCAAAGCCAATTATATAGAACACATAATGAAACACGACGATAGCCACACACATACAAATCTATGCTCTAGGATCATTGGAGAATGTGATTCGGTCTTTTTCGACTCCTTTTACATCGATTCCCATCATTTCATCGGTCGGTGTACTTAACCAATCGCTTGCACTACTATCAGACTTTTTAATGTTCGATGTTAGGCCACTGCCGCTTGCCACAGCACCCGTATACGTCGAATTCGATTCACTTTTCGACGAAGTATTCGTATCGTTTTTCGTCGATAAGCTCGGCGGTCCGGAACGAATTTGGAAAAAGTTACTCGACGTCGGCGCACCATAATGCGGTGAGTATTCTTTGGATTCTCTTTTATTAATTGTTATACCTAAATTGGAGTTTTCTTGCATATCAAACGCACCGTATTTATTCTTCGGTTGAATAGTATTCGGTGTTGTGTTTTCGTTATTCGTATCGAGTTCGCCTTGATAAAATTGCGTTGAACTAGTATGCGGAATTAAATATTGTGTTTCATTGCTTGAACCGCGAGGCACTTGATAGCTTGTTCTTCCACGAAAACGGCGACTTAATGAACTACCAACTACTCCTATATGTTCGCTAACATCTTCTTGAACATCGGATATATCTATCATTGTTAAAAATGCATTATACCAGCTTTGATTACTTGCGTATTGCGGCAAATTAATGTGGAATGGTTCGTGGGGAAAACTATAGATATGAGCCAGTGCAGCCAAGAACATTTCGATGCAAATTAAGAAGTTCTGTAATAGAGAAAAAACTATTGAAATCACTAGGCTCTACGATTTTTACTCTCGTCTTACTTGCAACTCTGATGCAAGGCCCTTGTCTGTACTCTCATCGGATCCAAAAATATTTTTGATATATCCGAAATATACCAAAGAATAAATAATGACGCCTTGGCTGTAATGAATTTTAAGCGATAAAAAACGTAATGGACGGAAATCGCATAAAAATTACTTACAAGAATGAAAAGAAAACTACAGCTTTTATACACAAAAATTTAGGTATTGGTCGCATTGGTTTCAAATCGCTCTGTAAATAAATTAATAATGTAATCAATGGTTCTTTCTGATTAACTTATTAATTATACTTACTTTATTAGCTTGATAAAACAGTACCAAGCAGTACATGGCAACGAACTGTGACAGATTATTTACAAATATTATGTACGGAAAAGCAACGTTGGCGGCAAAACTTCCCTCTCCGTAAACTCCAGATATTTCACAGATACTAAAAAGAGGAGAAACAAACCATCAAATAAAAATCGTAGAAAAATTAAAAAACTAACATTATTTGAATTTAAATTTACTTAAATATTCTTCTTAAACTAACTAAGAGTTACTATCTTAGGCTAGCTAAATAGTAAACAAGGAATAACGCAAAAGATAACGCAATCATTAAGCAGTCAGAGAAAGTTTATTAGGGATACGGTTTTCCGAAAGGTTGCAAGACATAATAAATTGTTGGGAAATTATTTCAACTTTAATTTTCTTTAAAGATAGATTATAAAATTCGTGGAGGTCGGTCGGATACGGAAAAATAGAATGGTAAGATAAGCATCATTTAACGGATTTTATTTTGCGTATTTTCCGCAAACTTCTGCTTCACACAAAAGAATATAAAGATCATTTGCCTAGGTGCCCAGTCGTCTAGCGTGTTTTCCGATCAGGCAGAGTACTGTGAAAACTCCGATTAGTATGCAAGCATCTTTCCTTCTCAGGCTTAAGGGGGAAACCTCCTTTATCGGGTCAAAAAAATCGATTTTTTGGAAATAGTCTTAATCGATTGCTAAACTATTCCAGATTATTCTCTGAAAAAATTTCAGTCGAAATCTGCAGTGTTTACGAGTTACAGCTCATAAAGCGGAGGGGTCGGGTGACGAGTATATAGTATTTTTATGTTTCCAAAACTTTAAAAGTGTTTTTCTCGAAACATCGTTTTTTGATTTTGCATACACGATTGAGAAAATTCTACTGAACCGATTTGGCTTTATGGCTCATTTTATAGATAATTAAATTCTGTATGACGTTAATTGTTTTTTGGAAAACAGTTTTTTTTACAGATTTTTTCGTATTTTAAAGTCGATTTTTTAGAGAAAAATGCACGTTAAATTTAAAACTGTGTAAAAACATGCAATTTCAATTTTTCTTTAAAATACTCGACGTCATCTAGAAGCTAGTATCATAAACTTTACAAAAACTGACTGTACGCAGCTATAAATAAATGAGACGATATTAACATGACATCCATTTTTAAATTAAATATCGATTTTTTAATGTGAAAAAATTACACTGTTCTCTTGAATTGTGCATTAAATTGTCATAAAAATTTCAAAGCGTTTCGAGTTATTATACCTGAGAAAATAATTCGTGAAAATCATGTATTTTTCGACCATGTAAAGGTGGTTCCCCCTGTAACGGCCTAAAAAAAGTTCTTTTTCGACAATTTTTTTTTAATGGAAGGAAAGGAAATAGACTAATAATATTTAGGAAAGTTAATAAGCATGTATTTAAGTATTCAATAAAAAAAAATCAGTGAAAAATTTTATAAAATAGCGGCACTAAAGCCATTCTCCCGGGGCATGTTAAATTTTAGGCGCCCTGCGGCACGCAATTTAGCTTACGTAAATTTGAATCTGGCACAAAGAAAAAAAATCACTTAAGTATAGCTAGAGAAACACGTAGGGGAATTTAGAAATATTGAGTTTTGTGTGATTGGCGAGTATTTGAATTATTTTATTCAATTTTCGACCAAAAACAGGACAGTTATTTGCTAATAACTAATTTTTAAATCAACGTATCGAAAATCCCCTACATGTTTCTCTTCGAAATGTTATTCTGAAGATATGGTGAAAAATTCGAATGAAAAGAATGAAAATTGTTCGAGTTATGCTGCGTGCCGATTTCAAAAATTGTGTTTCGAGAAAAACGCGTTCAAAGTTTTGAAATGTGTTATAGACATGATAAAAACAAGAATTTTACTTTTTAAATTTTTTTACCATTAATCTGCAAGCCCAGGACCATAAAGCAACCATCTACGTTGGAATATTAATGCTCTACCTCTTTTCTCGACGATTTAATGCTGGAGCGCGCCGTTTTTGCTGCATCTGTCAATTAACGCTCAGCGTACTGGATTCACTTGGCATTGGATTCGACACAAAAATTGTAGCATTGGACGTCAATATCCATATCCAGAACCTTCATAATCCGTAGTATATTAGTCAGTCCAACATTAAAATTACATACAGCGATATCCGTTGCTATGTTTAGAATTTTCTTGCCACTTGAATACAATTTTGACCCTTTGACATGCACTGACGCTACACTAACGTAATTCTGTGTGAAAATGCATCCAATGGAACACAAAAACTTTCTAGCGATATCTATTTAGTGTATTCGAGAAGTTAGAAACCAACAGGTAAATCATTAGGCAGTATCTTCTCAGATGGATACCTGATCCGACGCTGGTAGTCGTTGCGAAACAGCCTGACGCGCTCGGTAAAGGGCTCGAAATTCCAAGAAAAAATTGTTTTTTGTATTAAACTTTTTTCCCCATATTCTCTACGGTTCAAACAATTTGTTAAGCAAAAAAAATCGATTTTTTGAAAAGACAAAGTTGCTTTTCGCAATCATATTCAGGCCAAAGAGTTCTTGATATTCAGCATTTGGTTCGGTTTGATATTGCCTGCCCACTTAAGCCTAGGGATTTTTTTTATCATTTAGACGAGTACCTGGAAAATAAACTGCTGCCAATTTGGAGTTGATATCGTTTGAGGATTGCTACGATTTTCTCAAAGGGCAGCAGAGTATGTTTAATATCTTACGTATGAGTATGGCTCATTTTTTTTCTAAGATTTAAGAAAGTAATAAGCTGAAATTGCTTGTCCAAAATTTTTCTGCCTAAATTCGGTTCGGTCGGATTTTTTCGAATCTAAAGTAATTTTGTTTACCCATAAATTTTCTACACCATAACACTTTTACTTGATTCTGCCAATATTTAAATATGAAGAGGTCATTAACTACCTTATCATAAAACGGGGAAATGTGCGTATTTTAAATTTTTCTATAAAAGTGGTAACATTACTTTCCGTCCAACCTGTATATTGAATAGATTAATGTGAATGAATCATTAATAATTAATATGGACTATAGGAGCCGACGCTCATTTCCAATTCAGCTTAAAAAAGCTCAATTTTCAATGCCGTAACCGCACAATCTTGGAGGGTCATTGCGATCAAAATAGAATCTTTTTATAAATTCTAGGTGCTCTGAAAGAATCGATCCAAAAGGTTAAAATTATTGAGTTGTAGCGTTGATCGCACAAAACTGAATAAAAGAAAGAATATTTGCACAGTCGCAGCAAATCTAATCTTGCCGTGTGCGACCTGTTAGTACTAACAAAATGTAAAAAGAAATTCAAGTCAAGGAAGCAGTAGAAAAAGAATCATAACCACGGTGTGTTCTGGGCTTATGCGGTTGAAAAGTTTAACCTACGGTGTCTCGACGCATCTCCCTATCGCCATGGCAAATTTCTCTTCGCTCTGCGAATCGTCACTGGTAGCGTTGTACCGACACCGTAAACTCACCATCAGCCGGGTCGTTATCTTCTTTGGATTCGACACCGGTTAAATCGAGTGCATTTATTCGTTTTTGCATTCTATTTTCGTTCGATTCGTGGCATTTCACTCGCAAGTTGTGTTGTGAAATTCAACACCAGAAACTTGATGCGACAACTTTCGTCGGTCTCCCCGAGCGTACATATAAGCGATAAACATTTTAATTTTCGACGCAAGGGCCTATCTGCTATCTCGTCTGTCGTCAATGACTCAACAAACATATTGAATATTCCGTGTGATATGAATACGACCTGCTGCTTGTTTGTTGGTAGCTGATGTGCAGCGCGAATTTTTAATTGATTTTACGCTGGTAAATGCGCACTTCTGATTGATGTCATAAATAGTTTGGGTAATTATTAAAAGAATTTACTTACACAGCAATGAAAGTCGTTATGGGGCGCACCACAGTGTACTGTAGGATTCCGTGCTTGCAGTTATGAATAAATTCGCGACCCATTCCCCACGGGCGCATACAACACAACGGAAAGATGTGTTTCACCTGTGGCTTGTGTTCGAGGCTCACCTCCAGGTCCATGCCCAGATTCAAATAGTTAAGCAGATAGACCATGAAGTTGTAAATTACGTACGCCTCGTAGCATTCGCGCAGCGAGTCCACGTAGATCGAATGTTGCGGAAAGAGCAGTCCCAGCCACTAGAAATAGGCCGAGAAGGAAACAATCAAGACAAAAACCGGAGCGCGTCATGTTTAACCACTTACCGCATTCAATGCGTAGATCGGCACCATCCATAGGATCCGGATAATGTGCTTCTGGAGTATGGGCTTCGTAAAGTGGATTATGTGTTGCGTGATGTGCCACACGGTAATCGGAACGGCGGCCAAAACAAACAGACCGCCAATCAGGATCAATTGATCGCGCCGCGTGAAACCATCGTGCACGGAGTTCACGATCAACAGCGGAATTACGATAATCGCGAAAATAACATAAAGGAAAATGAGAAGTGGCCGAATCCAGACGCGCCATTCACCGCAAACTTGACGCCAACTTCCCTTGCACATTTTCACAGCATCGGGTACGATACAGTCTCTTTTTCGAAATTTCACTGAAATCGAGAAGACGACAACGACACGTTGAATGAATTGGAATCTTATCAGTTGAACGTAACACTATCCCGCGGGAGAACGTGAAGAAGACCTTTTGTTTTGACAACGCAAACGCTTTTATTTAGATTCTGTGTACACCCACAAGCGAACCGAACGATTGTTTGACTTCGATGTTTACGTCAATCAGCTGATTCAAGTTTTCGATGTTTTCGTTGAACTTCAACGTCTAATAAAACCGAATAAAACGCAAATTTCGCATAAGCTTCTTTTAAATTTATTCAATTTCAACGTAATTATGATAAAAGATAAAGTTTAATTCAAAGCAAAGAAATTTTCTCTAGTTTTTCATCTTAAATCGAAAACATCGAGAAATATTGATCGAATCTGGCAGGACCGCAAACTGTCAAGAAGGAAAGCGACTTGATTTTTAGTAAAGTTAAAGTGCGGCAGAAAGTGAAATATTGTGTAAAAATTGAATTTCGAAATCTTATATCAATAAAACCACAACTAATTGAAAAGTAGCAACCCAAACAATTGATAATTTTGTTGAACCGTTGAAGTAATTGACATTTGCTGTCGGATCGCCAGCGAGTATCACAAATCCGAAAACAGCGCGACTCCGTATCGCAAAAAGTTGAGGTAATGGCGCACAGTTTTCGATACTCGTAGAATTTTAAATGTTTTTTTTTCGCTCCAGCGGAATGGAAGCGGAAATGGATTTTTTTTTCTATAATTTTATTGATTTGTGATGTTGAACAAGTGTTTTGGAGTTGTGTTTTCGGTTATTTTAATGCATTTAGAAATAGGTTAATTCTATGGTTGAGGGAAGGCAACAACTTGGAATGCAAACTCTTTTGTTTTCCTTTTTTGCAAAGCTGTATCCAGAATTTCAGTTCGAAGGAAGACGGAGCAGGTTTTAACATATTACCGTAATAAAAATTTCTTCCTCCTTCATCCATTGTGGTATAGGAGAGAGCGTTACTGAAGGTCAAATTCTAGTCTTCAGTTCTGACGCAGGAGGAAATGGCACACTGTTTCCGTTTTCATTCTCCTTGCTTATTTGGATGCTTCAGCGTCTGAGTTACAGTCCCACGTCTTTAATTTCGCACTTCCTGCGTTCAATCAGAAACTCAGCAAAATGTTCAATTCACAGAGTGAGTCCTTTGTTGCGATCGGAGGCCTTGGAGTGGTTATATCGACTTAAAAAAGTCAAAATAACCGAAGGGATGGTTGGGGATCGGGAAACAGAGGTTCAATTCCGCCTACGTCCGAATTGGTGGCCGTAATGCAAACTGGAGCGACATGCTTACTGGCTTCCGGGCTACCTGCGGCTGTGGGGGGGGGGGAGTGTGTTCGCATTTCAGACCATAAAACCCATGGCTTGTACAACAAAAATTTCACACCGACTTACCCGGGTGATAAAATTGGGATAAGATTCCCAATCGGTCATGAGAGACCGAGAAAACTCCCTTCACCTTGATTCCGTTTTTTACTTGCTTCATACATTTCCGGTTTCAAAAGCTTGCTGTCTCTCAGTTGCATTCGTTGTGAATTTGTTTATTGTCCCTTCGAAATTTGGCTTCAATTTTCTCTTCATTCGTGTCCCGTTGGTTGATTGCAACTTGCAATAGACATAGAGCTACTCCTTTTGACCGCACCTAGGCGGTATTTCAAGAGCTCTGATTGGGGAGCCCAATAAGAGTTTTATAGTGCTTCTGATTGGAACTTTCCTTTGAATCCAGGAGCTGCGACTTATCCTGTTTGCTTCTTCTATGGCGCGACAGCCCAAATTGTGCCTTAATCTCTTTAATACCATTTTTCCGGAACATTACGGTCGTCGTTTTGTTCGATTTTTCTGTCGCAGTTCCTTAAGGTAGTACTTTTTCTAGGTTCTTATGCTTCTTCCTTGTCGGCGCCCAAGACCAGCAATAGATTTCCGCGGGTGATGGGCAATATGCTACAACGGGGGTCAGTAAGGGCTGTGCTCAAGGCGGGGTTCTTTCGCCATTGTTGTGGAGTATGCTCATGGATAGCAAGCTTCTCTGGAGGGATCATGTAGATACAAAGGCGAACCGTGCGCTAGTAACATTCTGGCAGTGCCGGAGAGCTTTTGGAAGAACATGGGGTCTTAGGCCTTCAATGGTATATTGGCTATACACGGCCATTATAAGACCCATCCTAATCTATGCATCAGTGGTTTAGTGGACTAAGTCCGAGTGTGCATACATTAGAGCTAGTCTCGCTAAACTACAGAGGACAGTCTGCATCGGTGTAAAAGGTGCCTTGCGTACCACACCGGGTGCGGCACTCGATGCACTGCTCAATCTGCCACTGCTTGACATTGTTTTTCAGGTTTAAGCAATGAGAGCTACACACAGACTAATGAGATTAGGCCTGTGGAGAAAAGAGCATTGCACGGGTCATGGAGAAATGGCTCGAAAATTGTCGGGGAACACCATCTTTGATATGCCTTCGGATGCTATGACTTCGACCTGTATGCTCAAAAGGAAATATCAGGTGAAGATCCCGAGTAGGGAGGAGTGGAAAAACCAGTCCGCACTGCTTATTCTATGCGGATCGCTCAATGACTGAAGACGGGTCGGGAGCTGGAATGTACCTGCAGACTGAAGATCTCAGGTACTCTTTCGCCCTAGGAAAACATTCTTCGGTATTTCAAGCTGAAGTATATGCGATCTTTAAGGCAGTAGAAAGGATTATAGAGGGAAGATGGAGAAGCAGGATGATCTGCATTTGCAGCGACAGTTAGGCTGCTCCACAATCCCTAGATAATCCAATCGTCTTTTCGAAGATGGTACGTGAGTGTAAAGAACGGTTGAATTCTGTTGGCAGATTCAATGACTTAAAGCTCATATGGGTTCCAGCCCACCAGGGTGTAAATGGCAATGAAATAGCTGATGCATTAGCAAAGGCTGGATCAGAGTCAGCCATGGTCGGACCAGAACCAGTTTTCGGTGTGCCGGTTGCCTCTGTTAGGGCTGCCATTGTTGAGTGGGTGAGTAAATCACACATTGAGAGATGGCGGCTTCTTCCGGGAATGCGGCAGACCAGAAACCTTGTTGAGGGACCAAGTGGATGAACCGCTGCTTTTCTTCTCAAATTGAGCAGAAAGGAATATGGTAATATGGTTGGTGTCCTCACAGGGCATAATTCATGTGGCCTATACATGGTCAGATTGAGAATCATTGACGACCCCATGTGCACTGCTTGCGACGAGAGTGACGACACAACGGAACATTTCCTTCTCGAGTGTCCAGCTTACTCTTTTGCGAGAATCCACGTATACGGCGTTGATGCTATGAGGATGGAAGAACTCCGTTCTCGCTCCCTACCTGTGCTCTTGAAATTCGTGAGGAGGACGAAAAAGTTCGGGTAGTGACTGGGGGATTCGAGTATAATGGGCCAGGTTGGCCTGAATGTTCAAGATGCGCTGCTTTTCTGCGTGTCTTCCCCCACACCAAACAACAATGAGACAGTTCTGGTCAAAGCGACTTTGCTCAAAAGGGCGACTATCAGCACCATAGTCGGTGTCCTGACCGGACACTGTTTTATAGGTCGGCATGCTAAAATACTGAGCCTCTTTTCTGTAGAAGCTGCCTGGATGAGGAGGAGACAGTCCTTCATCTTCTCTGTACCTGTCCAGCTCTATCCGCTAGATTACTTCTTCCACAGGCTTAGTGACCTTGCCGCAATGGAGGTCGCGAAAATCCAACTCTTCATTGCAAGCTCTAAATGGGTGGACGAGTAGGACCGGATTCGATGATTCTGTGGTAACACAACGGACCTCTTTAGGTCTAAGTGTGTCCGTGTTATCACGGGCAGCCACGCGTTCCTACCTACCTGCTGTCTGGGAAGCAAACTACTCGATTAAGTCATCACAATTGAAAGACCTTAGCAACTTTGATTCAAAATGCAGAATGCATTCAGCCTTGCCAAGTTCATTTTCGAGCGCAAGTAAATATCCATTAGCTGCAAACGTGAAAAGCTGCGTTCACCGACCAGTGCAGTTAGAAATGGGGACACAATTTGGATTGGTATTTTTAAAGTTTAAATTAAGTGGCAGTATTTTGCCGCCCAGGGCAATAGGCCTACTCGATCTAATGTGAAATTCGCCGCTGCCTGCGCTAGGGGAGGACGAAGAGATTTCCGAATTTCCGATTCTATTATCAATGTTCCTGGTTATACCTTATGCAGAAAATCATTTTATATGTCCTACTTGTTGAAACGCTGGAGATCAGCGAGAAAGTTTAAAACAATAAGAGTAACTCTGTAAATTTTTTTTCAGTTAAATCAAACGTATTTTACGGTGACAAAATGGAAATCGAAACTGTATACGAAACAGTTCGTGAGAACGAAATTCTCGAGTATAGTCAAATGATAGTGCCATCCAGTATGCGTAGTCAGTACTGGAAATATTTTGGATTTCCGTCCGACAGCTTTAGCAATATTATCACGAAGAAAAAAGTAATTTGCTCATTATGCTCGACGGCAATTTCGTACAATAAAAATACTACAAATCTGCGAACACATTTACTTGCAAAACATCCAGATCTTTTGTATGAATTGACCAACGAGAGAAAGCGAAAACCTGATAGCAGCACCGCACCATCAGAAGAAAAGAAAAAGAAAATAACCCAAGCAAAGAAAGGCAGGTGCTTGAAAGACGTGCAAATAGTTCGGATAGATGATGAACATTTGAAACTCACCGAACAGGATTCCATAATCGAAGCAATAACAAAGAGCGAAATTATCGAGAACACGTCGCCGAAGGAACAACAATCTAGCGATAGCAACGAATTGATGGACTATAGTTCAATTGAACCGCAATCGTATAAATTTGTAGAAATCGATGAAACACAGATACAGTCAAGCGATGAAAATGTTGCAGAAGCTCTGCTAGAGATGTTAGTGAAAGATCTGATACCGTCTTCCATCGTAAATGGAAGTGGTTTTACAAATTTCGTGTGGACCTTACGTCCTAATTCCACAATTCCGCATAAAAAAGTGGTAAGTTGATTGTCGTAATCCTCCGAAATATGTTAGTAACTTTTTTCTATTTTTATACAGGTTGAAAAACAAATAAAAAAATCACACGATGCCGAGTTTAAGAGTCTTTTCGGTACGATAAAAACTCACTCAGATTTAAGCCGATTCTCGCTTGGTTTTGAAATTTGGGAAAATGTCGATAAAAAAGAATTGCTCAGCATCTACGTGAATTACATTCCACAAAAAGATGATACGACTTTCAATAATGTTCTATTTAAAACCATTGAAATATCGAAAAACACAAATTTGGACAATGTTTTGGAAGGTATCAATATGACGAATTGTTCGGCTGCTGTATCAAATTTTGAAAATAGTGTTGTTTCCGCATTTTTAAATAGTCACGGTAATACTTGAAATAATCCACTTGAAACTTAAAGGACATGTAAAATATATATTCTTTTAGATGTGCCAGCGATACCGTGCTTTGAAACCATGATTCAAGGATGCCTAACGTCGGCGTTTAAAATATCATCAGTTGAAATGGTAATTAAGGAAATCGAAAATTTCTTAGAGAAAGGCGAGGAAATATGTGAGGTAGGTCGGCTTTTAATTTATTTTAGTTCAATTATTTTTTAGTTAATAAACGTGATGGACCTGAAATTTCAAAACAAATTTGTTATCCGGAAATTTGTTTTTTTTACGTTGTGTTTGTTAGACTAAGAAATCAAAAAGAAGCGTACGCAGCTCATGTATTCTCTGTGATATAAATTTTAACATTTAATTGAATCCGTACAGGGGTATTTCCCAGTTCATGAAAATATTCTACTATTAAGCCGTTATTTAAGAAAGGTAAGAGAATGGATGTACGAAATTATCGGCCTGTCGCCAACCTTTCTTGTATTTCGAAGCTATTCGAGGCTATTGTAATGAATTTTCATTGCAAATCAATCATAAGTTCATCCCAACATGGATTTACTAAGGGTAGGTCTACTTCCACAAATTTAGTGGAAATCAGGTGGACTGCATTTAAACTGATTTCAGCAAGGCGTTCGACAAAATGAATCATTCCATCCTGACTTATAAGCTATCATACAATTACTGGGTTTTCCAGTCATGTTTATTAACTGGATCAGTTCGTATCTACTTAATCGCACTCAAAAGGTGTTTTTTCGGGGAGCCCTTTCATCCGATATATATAATACTTCTGGAGTACCTGGAGTACCGCTTTTACTTATCCTGTTCATTAATGACGTGAGTTCGGTTCTCTCCCACTCTAAAATTGTAATGTATGCTGACGATGCAAAGATTTTTCGTAATGTAACCAATGCGGCTGATTGTTCTCTTCTTCAGAGTGACTTGCAACGGTTTTATAACTGGTGTACACTAAATTATATGCCTTTGAATATTAGTAAGTTTATCACTGTATCATTCTCTAGAAAGAAATCTCCTGTTACATTTGATTATAGTTTAGAAGGAAACCCATTATATAGAACTGACAAAGTGAAGGATTTAGGGGTATATTTTATTTTAATTAATAACCATTTTGATTATGTTGTCGGTAAGGCGAATTCCGTCTGGGGCTTTGTGCGAAGATGGTGCAAGGATTTCAATGATCCGCATATTACAACAATGTTGTACTGCACTTTCGTCCGTTCTATTTTGGAATATGCCTGCCCGGTATGAGCTGCATACTATGAGGTTCATAAAAATAGAATTGAGTCGGTTCAGAGAAGATTCTTCCGATTCGCACTTAAAGGTCATCCTTGGCAAGATCCACTGCATCTGCCACCTTACCATGAGCGTCTTAAGCTCCTGCCGATGGAGTCGTTGGTTGTTTTTGCTTTCAAGTTAATTTCTGATGATATTAACTCCCTGTCATTGCTGGAAGCAGTTACTTTTAAAGTTCCATTTCGATTCTTGAGAGACTATGTATTCCTGGATATGCTTCAGCATCGGACAAATTACGGCCAACATGAACAAATCACATCTCTTTCACGCATTTTTAATTATAATTACAGTCAAATTGACTTTAACATTTCTGTTCAACAGTTAAAATCGGCTTTATCAAATAAATAATGTAATATTATATTTAGGCATTTATGAGTGAACGGATATATATTGTATTTTTGTACTTATTTTTATTTTTCTTATTATTTTATATTTTGTATTTTTGTTATAAGTAATCAGTATTTGATGAATTTGAATAATAAATAACATTTGTATAAGATCTGAACTGATCTTTGACAAGTATGGATTAGATTTCATCGGAAATGGAGGAATTCTTTCAAGCACTGCCACTAGTGATCGTCATTCGCCTTATATTTCTGCCTAGTTTCAACCTGAAGATGCTAAAATCCTCGTCCAATTTTATTTCTCTCCGAAGCCTTTCCAATTGATAGAGTTCTGTTTTGGCAATGGAACTTACGCAACTAGCATTGAATTGAAATTGGCTTGCAGCAAAAAAGAATGTATTCCTCACGGCTATTTGTTTAGGAAAATTTGATTCCAATATCTTTGTCAGCCACTTTTCAGAAACTGCTGATGCCAGCAAAAACAAAAATGTATATCGGGTGTGCAGGGCAGGCTGTAGGGCTGCAGCTCTATGTTTTTGAAGTCAGAGGCAAAAGAGGCTGAAGCAAACTGTGAAATATTTTAGTCATAATTTATTTTGATTAAAATTGTACTAGACTGTGAATACCAGAATGCTGGGAAGCTGGGTCTTATGATCAACCTGTGAATACACATACGACAGCGCAAAAAATGTTACGTCTCATCGAACGATTTTTGTGTTATGAGACGGAAATTGTCTCATAACACAAAAATCTCACGCCGTGTGAACAGTCATGAGCTTCTTTCATGTTAATGGGTGTGTGTCTCATCGTCTATCATCACCGTAATGCATCAACATGTTTAAGTCTTAATGAAAATTATTAAAAAAATCATAAGCCAGCCTTTATGAGTCTTCTTCAAAATCTCAGTGACCTTGCCGCAACGGAAGCAGGGACGTCATTTCAGTTTTTTCTAGGGGAGGGGGGGGCAAGATATTATGCATGAATATAATTGTATGTTGTGTGTACTTGCGTACATGGGTCTTTTTGCAAGATGTGTGTTGAAACATGAATTTTGATAAAAGTTTATGCAAACCGGTATCGACAATGAGTAGTATTTACGTAATTTATTAATTTAATATGTGCCAAATTTCAAATCCCTAGCTTGAGCTATCAAAAGTTATTGGAAAATATTCTAGAACACGTGTTTTAATGACTTTTTGTATGGCAGCTATCCGAAGGAGTAGGATGATTTTGCCCTTTAACGAACTTAGCCTTACAAATTCCACCAAACATCCAGATTCAAAATTTCAAGATCCTAGGTCTAGGCGTTCTTGAGTTATCGTGCTAACGGACAGACAGATGGACAGACGGATGGACGGAAAATAATATTATATAAAACTTTTTTTCGTCCTGAGGCTCCGTTCTATGCGTTACAAACTTTTGGGTTGGATTAAACTTATGATACTCTCAAATTCCATCTAGAGAATAAAAACCTTTAGAAAATCGCATCTCAGTTCACTTCAGTTTCAAGAAGGGGCGCAGCGCTCACTAGGCACCGTACGGGCCCATTGCGCTCCCTGGGCTGCTCCATCCCCTTAAAATTACTCCAAATCCCTGCAGAACCTGACCAGTTCATCATCCCCTAACGACCTCAAATCCTCCAAGTTATAAAAGAAAAAACTACCCACCCATCTCAATCGCGTTCTAGCGATTCCTGGGCATTCACACAAGATGTGGGTTATGTCCTCCACAGTGTACAGATCATGGCAGAACTGCACATGTCCGTCTCCGCTACCCCTAGACGCATAGCATGTTTCCTCGGCATACAGTGACCCGTCAGTGTTCCGACGAGCAGTCGCAGTTTTCCTCTATCCCAAGTTACTATATTCCTAGTTTTTTGGCTATCCAGCTCGGTCCACAAGGCGCCAGAAATCCTGCAGCTTGCGAGCCCTGCCCACCTAGAGTTGGACGCCTCTTTAGAGCGCTAACCAATTCGCGCTTTGATGCCACATATCGGTAGACAAACATCCTCCTCAACTCTACCATTCGATACCGATCCCGATCTCGACAGCTCGTCCGCTTTTTCGTCCGCAAATCGCATCTCACAGAAATAAATTTTTAACTCCATTTATTGAGCGATTTCATCCGTTTGCAAATGTTACAGCATAAAAATAACTTAAAACGTAGAAATTAAATTTAAAATTTAAAGATATCCTAAAGGCTCGTGGACACTAGTAAGTAAATGAACATGTACGCTTGCGTGGAGCTCGAACCCCGCAACAAAGTTGCGATCGATCTTCTGACAATATTTTTTCTTGAGTCAGAGCTGGCTTCAACGTAAGAGGTGCATTTGCCGCAACGTTGAAGTGAAAGTACAGACGCAAAATCCACTTGCAAGATACTTGTTACAGCAGATTCCTAGAGCAATTTTGCTGCAATTTGCTAATGTAAACGTTGTAGAAAGAAATGTCGAAAGTGCTTGCTAGTGTACACGAGACTTTAGTAGCTTGTAAGATTTAAAATTATTAAGTCACAAATTCATAAATTGTAACGATAGGTTTAATATTTTGCTCCGATTTATACCCTTAAGACTTTTTCGCTGGAGGCATAATCAATTAAAAAATTCCTGAATTCCATCAAATTCAGGGGTTGGCAATTGCGCCCCCTGCTCTCCGCAAATGACGTCCCGGAACGGTGGTTACGGGAATGCAAGGCATTATTATAAGCTCTAAGTGTTATAGCAAGTAGGACCGGATTCAATGATCCTGTGGTAACACAGCGGACCTATTAGGTCTAAGTGTGTATGGTGTTCTTCCAGGCAGCCAGCCACGCATACCTAGACTTATTGCATTTGAATGTAGTCTTTCTGGATTAATGAATCTCTGGATTCGTCTTTCTTCAATTTTCAGATTTTTTCCACTGTGTATTGCGCTTAAACAAATTTTACAAATCAGTGACTTCCTACGTTTGTATTAAAAGCCGTCATTTTTTTTTATTATTTCAAGACATCTAACTTTTTGTTCTAGGAATACTGCAAAATTTTTTCCAAAGTTTTAATAATTACTGAAGTCGTGCAAAAAACCCCAACAAGTAAATATTTTATAAAACAGCCATTCCGATGTGAAGATAAAATTTAAATTAACGAAAAGAAAATGTTGATGCAAAGGGATCTTTCAAAACGCCTGTTCTTATGGTCGTATCGTCCAAATTTTATAAACTCTACTTGCTATACTACCATTGCGGACGAGCGTTTTCGAAAGATGAATATCGATGGAGGCCATAATCCGCACGCTCCGAAATTATACCCTGCCGCTATATATGGAGGATATCACGTAGTAACTGGCATCTATAGCACCGGTATTGGATTGAAACTCTTCAACTCGGTTCGGAAAATATTCGAGCATATCGGTGCACCCATTCATTTCGAATTGTTCGACTTGCCGCAAGCCAATATATCCGACTCGTATATCAATGAAATTATAGCATCGATTCAGCGAAATAAAGTTGCAATAAAAAGCAACGTAGATACGAGCAAGCATTCGTATAAAAAAGGATCGTTAGCCTACACTAATACATATCTCAACAATGAACTAGATCTCTATGCAGGAGTATTGAAACTAAAAGCCTATAAGGGAGTTAAAACCAAACATGATAATGTAAATTTAGTAGTAGTCTATCAGAATAACTCGGGTGACTATTCGCTCCTGGAGTACGAGCCTGTGAAAGGGCTAGTGGAAGGCATACGGGTCACAACCGAAAACTACATGGAACGGTTAATCGAATACGCTTGCAAATATGCTTTGCGAACGAATCGCAAGAAAATAACCGTCGTACACAAGATGATACCGGAGATTGAGAAATCCGAAGGTGTCTATATTATGGCAGCGTGTCGTATGATTAAAAAATATCCCGAATTAAATATCGAATTTATGACTGTGCAGGACACTTTACATAATATAATTAATAATCCGCAACAATTCGATGTCGTATGCTTGACTGATCGATTTGCATCGCCCGTCGCAGCATCAATAATTGGTATATGTGGCGGTCGTGGGTTGTTTTGTGGCGCCAGTTTTGGTGATATTAATGCGATTTTTGAACCGGCCGAATTTAAAATGGGTATTCATAACAGAATGATTCGATTGTCTAGTCCGTTGGCTATTATCGCATCGGCGGTTGCTGTTTTGGATCATTTAGGCTTAAGATGCCACACAACAAAAGTAAAACGAGCAGTTATTAAAACGCTCCTAGAGGACAATGTCAGAACAATGGACTTGGGTGGCATGGCAAGTTTACAGCAAGTAGTTGATCAAATTATAAAAAATATTGATGAATCGTATTCAAAAGAAACTAAAAATAGTGGCGAAAATAAGGAATTATGTTGAATTTGTGACGAAGTAAAATGCAGAATACAAATTATGAATCAATGAATCTGTTCAGTGTTTTTTTTTTGTTTAGCTACAACAAGAACTTGTTGCTAGTATTTTTTTAGTCTTAGGTGCAATATCACTGGCAGAAGGATTTCGTTTGGATATGTTTTCCCTGGTTTTGTGACTACTATCACTTTCGCATTTCGCTTCTGTAGTCTTCCTCAAAATACCGCCTGTTTTCGCGAGATTACCGTACACCATAAAAACTCAATATACGCTTCAGCGTGTCACAAACCTTCAGGTTTGTGAAAATGTTTGGGCGTTATTAGTGATTGTATCGAATGCAAAGAGTGTTTTATTGATTCCTTTCGGCTTAGCATCCATGGTGACATGTTTCCAAGCCAACCACATTTTCGCTCTATATTTTGACCGCTTAGCCGCACTATGTATTATAGTTTAGCCGCCCAACACCCAGATTCCTTGAGTCTGACTGCACTGGTTGGTTGGTTGGTTTACGTGGTGGCCCGTCTGCCGTAAACAGGGCCCAATTAGCACAGAAAGCGCCGTTTCCATACCACAACTCGTTTAACCTGGTCGTTGAGGGCTGATGAAGTAGATATATAGTTTTGCAGAGACCTAGGGCTTGAATTGATTATCATATCCATCCGGAGCTGTTCAAGAAGGCAATCAATTTTGCAATCTTGTTTTTCGAGATCTCATCAAGGTTATTAAAGAAGGGTTTGCCTAGTGCGAGAAGTCTGGCTCTAGCTAGGGCTGGACACCCGCAAAGCAGGTGGACAACGGTTTCCTTCTTGTTTGTATCCCCACAGTTGCGGCAATTGACGTTAAAGGGAATACCCAGTCTGGCCGCGTGGTCGCCGATCGGCCAGTGTCCCGTGCTGACTGCCGTGACTCTGGAGACGTCCACACGGCTCCTACTCAAGAGTTCCTCTGTTCTGCTCCGGGAGTAGGATGGTCATATCTTCCTAGATATGACGCAGTTGGTCAGTCCTCTCCATCTGGAGTTGGCGTTTGTGAGAAAGTGGGTGGATATTTGGCGTTTAACAATCCCTAGTGGGATCTGAACTGATTCCACCAGAGAGCCACGAAGAGCAGAGCCTTGCCTAGCTAATTCGTTCGCTCGTTACCCTCTATCATGCTATGTCCTGGGACCAAAAAGCAAAGTAACTTTGACTTGACTTCCTAAGTAGGCTAGCTCCTCCCGGCACTGTTCGACGAGTTTAGAGGATGTGGTACCCGAGTCTAAGGCCTTGATAGCGGCTTGGCTGTCAGTGAAGATTACAACATTACGCTTTGGCGTAGCGTCTTGCTGCAAAGTCCGACAGGCTTTCCGGATGCCCAGTATCTCCGCCTGGAAAACACTGGCATAGTCCGTTAAAAGGTAAGACTTTGCGACATTGTGTGTCTGAGAAAACTCCCTTTCCAACTCCGCAGTTCGTTTTTGAACCGTCAGTGTATATGACTGTGTCGAATTCGTGTATAACTGAACCATTCTTCCATTCAGCCCTGGTTGGAAAACCCAGAGCGAAATCCTTCTTGAAGGTCAGTCTCGGGATAATGTAGTCGGTCGGTGATTTAACTATTTCCGCTGGTAGAGATTCTAGAATGTTACTGTGACCGTAAGGTTTGGCATACCAGCACCCAGATTCTTTGAGTCTGATAGCGCTACACGACACAGTACTTCTGATATGTAGATCGATAGGTAATAGATGCAGCAATGCGTTCAAAGCGTCAGTCGGACAAGACCTCATTTCACCTGTAGTTCCGACAGCTGCAGTTCTTTGAACTTTGCTGAGTTTGTTTATGTTATAGCTCCTACCCAACGCAGGCCACCAGGCTAGCGATCCGTAGGTAAGGATCGGACGTATTACGGCTGTGTACAACCACAGAACCATTCTTGGTTTAAGTCCCCACTTTTTGCCGAAGGTTCGTTTGCAGGCGTAAAAGGCGATACGTGCTTTCTCCGCCCGTTGTTCTATATTTATCTTCCAGCTGGGCTTTGTATCGAGCACAACTCCAAGATACTTTGCACTAGATGATAATGGTAGTTGATGGCCGTTTAGGCGGGGGAGGTTAAAGTCCGGTATTTTGGTTTTAGTAGTCAGTCTTGTCCGGATTTACACCCAGGCCGCAGCTAGCAGCCTGACTGCACTACTCGATGGAGTAGTCTGACTGCACTACTCGATGCGGTTTTTTTCTGTATAGGTCAATAGAGGTGAGGATTGAATATATTGCGGTAGTATAAATCTACCAAACCATCCTTGATTTAATTCCGAATTTCTGACCGAAACCAAAGGGTGGGTTCCTCCGTACACGAAATGAAAATCTGATATTTTATATTGTTTAATTTTCTTTAACTTT
The DNA here is from genome assembly GCA_951812415.1 of Beris morrisii. Lineage (NCBI taxonomy): Eukaryota > Metazoa > Arthropoda > Insecta > Diptera > Stratiomyidae > Beris > Beris morrisii. The sequence continues at coordinate 28,961,700 of OX638311.1, forward strand.
CATTTTCAGACCGATCTCGTTCCACAAGTACATGAAGAATTTCCAGTAACCAAATTTAATTTCCTAACATTTTTTTATGATAAAATGTCGAACTCATATTCATCTTGGACCGACGAAGTAAATGATCTAATATCAAAAGCGAAAGAAATTGTGGATTGTTTGATGCCATTGAAGGTAGTTAATTTTAGTATCCCCGTTACAGTCTTTCAGACGTGTTTCTTTCTAGATGACTTTAGAAACTCTCTCAGACGAACCAATTGCTTTATCATCGCTGATACGACCATTGACTACAAAATTATTAAATCAACATTTCTGTTTATACGATGACGATCCGCAACTTGTTCTCGATGTTAAAGAGACGGTTATACAAGAACTTTCTACCAAGTATGGATCACATCAATTGCAACATTTTTTTGTTTAATGCGCTGACTTTTTTTCCAGTATTATGAATAATACATTTTTGGTACTATCGTCGTTCATGGATCCGAGATTTCAAAATTTCACTGATCCTGAATGTCTTCAGATCGTAAAAGACGAAATATGCTCGAAATTCGAAACTGTTAATAATAACGATGTAATCGAAAATAAGGAGGACAAAAACAAACGAAACATGCGAATGTCAAGTAAATAAATTTACATTAATCTAATGATTGAAAATAATAAAATTATTTATTACTTTGCAGGTCTGAAATTATTTTTTAATGGTGACGAAATCAAACGTCGTCCACCGATTTTGAAAAGTACCGCTGATGAAGAAATTGCAAAGTATATGCGTGAAGTTTGTGCCGATCTGGAACAGTGTCCGTTGAAATGGTGGAATGATTACGGTTGCAGTTATCGGCAATTGAAAGCGATTTCACAAGGTTATATTTCTGTACCAGCAAGTTTGAACAATATTTACAAGAGAAGCATAAGCGAACAGATTGAATACTACAATAAGAGATTTATGCTGCGCGAGAATGCCGGGAGACATTTATTATTTTTACACTTTAATAAATTGTGTAATTTTTGAAGTATATTTTTACTTAACATGTACAAATTTTAGGATAAGATATTAAAATAAATATAAGCTGAAGCTGGTTTTTTTTCAGCGAATTGAACTGTAATACATGACTTATTCGGCAGATAAGCGATCGACATTTCTACTCCAGTCCATATATACGAATGGCACTGAAATCGTGGCCTTATGGCAGGTTTAAATGATTTTGAAGATCTGACGATGTAAAGTATTGTTACAAGTACACCTTGGCAACTCGAATCACTAATTAATGACATCGAAGTTTCGAGAGAAAACTACACCCTTCCAATGGCGTAGAAAGCTCTTGAGCATGCGAGAAGTTTCCTGTGGACAGCCTATCAGCTAGTGTTGAAGATATTTTTCTATATTCCACCATGGCTTCGATCCAACGGTAGGTATTAGGATCAATGGTCGCGTTTACGTGCGGTCCAGACCAGTCTGAATAGATCAAAAAAAAAACTAGTTTGGTCGTACGAACCAATCCAATTGGTCTTGATTTTGGTACGGACCTAATGTAACCAGTCTAGTACTGTGAAAATGCGCACATACAGTGTTGTGCAAAACAATAGCAACCACTTCAATAAAAAAAAGAATTCATGTTTTTTTCTTAATTTGAATTCACTTATAACAAAAATAATAATCCATAATAATCCACTCATCAAACACCAACAAATTAACATACTTCACAAAAACAAAAGATTTCATAACTATAAAAATAAATTAAAAATAGCAGGCTTTTGAAGTGTGCGAAACAATAGCAACTTTGCAACCAACTAGGAAAGAATCTTTAGCCAACGGGATTTTTTCTATATAAGTTTTGCACATTTATGCAAGTGAATTGCTGAAAACAGATATTAGTAATTTTTGATTAGTTTACTTGATAAGATCGCTTGAATTTTCTTTTTTATTATGGCGCCAAACAAGTTTCATAATAGTTTTAAGTCAAAATTAGTTGAAGAGTATTGTAACGGATCTTCCCAAATTTCAATCGCAAAAAAATATAACATTAATAAATCTATAATTTTGCGACTTATTAAGAAATATAAAAGGACGGGAGAGACTAACACGCTGCGACCATGAAAAACTTCAAGCCACACAGACAGGAGAATTACTGCTCTAATTAAAAAAGAACCGTTTAGAACCAAAGAACCAAAAATTTGAGCCCAGGAGAGCGGAAGTTCATTTTGGGGGCGTGGAGTACGTATAGGGTACGTATGGGGTACGATCGTACCCCATACGTACCCCATAATGGGTATGAGCGCATAGGCTGAGATTTTTACAAGTGACCACTTAAATTAAAATTAAAATTAAATTCAAATCCGCAAACAGATTTAAAAAAACCAAAAATTTGAGCCCAGGAGAGCGGAAGTTCATTTTGGGGGCGTGGAGTACGTATAGGGTACGTATGGGGTACGGTCGTACCCCATACGTACCCCATAATGGGTATGAGCGCATAGGCTGAGATTTTTACAAGTGACCACTTAAATTAAAATTAAAATTAAATTCAAATCCGCAAACAGATTTAAAAAACCAAAAATTTGAGCCCAGGAGAGCGGAAGTTCATTTTGGGGGCGTGGAGTACGTATAGGGTACGTATGGGGTACGATCGTACCCCATACGTACCCCATAATGGGTATGAGCGCATAGGCTGAGATTTTTACAAGTGACCACTTAAATTAAAATTAAAATTAAATTCAAATCCGCAAACAGATTTAAAAAAACCAAAAATTTGAGCCCAGAGAGCGGAAGTTCATTTTCGGGGCGTGGAGTACGTATAGGGTACGGTCGTACCCCATACGTACCCCATAATGGGTATGAGCGCATAGGCTGAGATTTTTACAAGTGACCACTTAAATTAAAATTAAAATTAAATTCAAATCCGCAAACAGATTTAAAAAACCAAAAATTTGAGCCCAGGAGAGCGGAAGTTCATTTTGGGGGCGTGGAGTACGTATAGGGTACGTATGGGGTACGGTCGTACCCCATACGTACCCCATAATGGGTATGAGCGCATAGGCTGAGATTTTTACAAGTGACCACTTAAATTAAAATTAAATTCAAATCCGCAAACAGATTTAAAAAAACCAAAAATTTGAGCCCAGGAGAGCGGAAGTTCATTTTGGGGGCGTGGAGTACGTATAGGGTACGTATGGGGTACGATCGTACCCCATACGTACCCCATAATGGGTATGAGCGCATAGGCTGAGATTTTTACAAGTGACCACTTAAATTAAAATTAAAATTAAATTCAAATCCGCAAACAGATTTAAAAAAACCAAAAATTTGAGCCCAGAGAGCGGAAGTTCATTTTCGGGGCGTGGAGTACGTATAGGGTACGTATGGGGTACGGTCGTACCCCATACGTACCCCATAATGGGTATGAGCGCATAGGCTGAGATTTTTACAAGTGACCACTTAAATTAAAATTAAAATTAAATTCAAATCCGCAAACAGATTTAAAAAACCAAAAATTTGAGCCCAGGAGAGCGGAAGTTCATTTTGGGGGCGTGGAGTACGTATGGGGTACGGTCGTACCCCATACGTACCCCATAATGGGTATGAGCGCATAGGATGAGATTTTTACAAGTGACCACTTAAATTAAAATTAAAATTAAATTCAAATCCGCAAACAGATTTAAAAAACCAAAAATTTGAGCCCAGGAGAGCGGAAGTTCATTTTGGGGGCGTGGAGTACGTATAGGGTACGTATGGGGTACGGTCGTACCCCATAATGGGTATGAGCGCATAGGCTGAGATTTTTACAAGTGACCACTTAAATTAAAATTAAAATTAAATTCAAATCCGCAAACAGATTTAAAAAACCAAAAATTTGAGCCCAGGAGAGCGGAAGTTCATTTTGGGGGCGTGGAGTACGTATAGGGTACGTATGGGGTACGGTCGTACCCCATACGTACCCCATAATGGGTATGAGCGCATAGGCTGAGATTTTTACAACTGACCACTTAAATTAAAATTAAAATTAAATTCAAATCCGCAAACAGATTTAAAAAACCAAAAATTTGAGCCCAGGAGAGCGGAAGTTCATTTTGGGGGCGTGGAGTACGTATAGGGTACGTATGGGGTACGATCGTACCCCATACGTACCCCATAATGGGTATGAGCGCATAGGCTGAGATTTTTACAAGTGACCACTTAAATTAAAATTAAAATTAAATTCAAGTCCGCAAACAGATTTAAAAAACCAAAAATTTGAGCCCAGGAGAGCGGAAGTTCATTTTGGGGGCGTGGAGTACGTATAGGGTACGTATGGGGTACGGTCGTACCCCATACGTACCCCATAATGGGTATGAGCGCATAGGCTGAGATTTTTACAAGTGACCACTTAAATTAAAATTAAAATTAAATTCAAATCCGCAAACAGATTTAAAAAAACCAAAAATTTGAGCCCAGGAGAGCGGAAGTTCATTTTGGGGGCGTGGAGTACGTATAGGGTACGTATGGGGTACGGTCGTACCCCATACGTACCCCATAATGGGTATGAGCGCATAGGCTGAGATTTTTACAAGTGACCACTTAAATTAAAATTAAAATTAAATTCAAATCCGCAAACAGATTTAAAAAACCAAAAATTTGAGCCCAGGAGAGCGGAAGTTCATTTTGGGGGCGTGGAGTACGTATAGGGTACGTATGGGGTACGATCGTACCCCATACGTACCCCATAATGGGTATGAGCGCATAGGCTGAGATTTTTACAAGTGACCACTTAAATTAAAATTAAAATTAAATTCAAATCCGCAAACAGATTTAAAAAACCAAAAATTTGAGCCCAGGAGAGCGGAAGTTCATTTTGGGGGCGTGGAGTACGTATAGGGTACGTATGGGGTACGGTCGTACCCCATACGTACCCCATAATGGGTATGAGCGCATAGGCTGAGATTTTTACAAGTGACCACTTAAATTAAAATTAAAATTAAATTCAAATCCGCAAACAGATTTAAAAAAACCAAAAATTTGAGCCCAGGAGAGCGGAAGTTCATTTTGGGGGCGTGGAGTACGTATAGGGTACGTATGGGGTACGGTCGTACCCCATACGTACCCCATAATGGGTATGAGCGCATAGGCTGAGATTTTTACAAGTGACCACTTAAATTAAAATTAATATTAAATTCAAATCCGCAAACAGATTTAAAAAACCAAAAATTTGAGCCCAGGAGAGCGGAAGTTCATTTTGGGGGCGTGGAGTACGTATAGGGTACGTATGGGGTACGGTCGTACCCCATACGTACCCCATAATGGGTATGAGCGCATAGGCTGAGATTTTTACAAGTGACCACTTAAATTAAAATTAAAATTAAATTCAAATCCGCAAACAGATTTAAAAAACCAAAAATTTGAGCCCAGGAGAGCGGAAGTTCATTTTGGGGGCGTGGAGTACGTATAGGGTACGTATGGGGTACGGTCGTACCCCATACGTACCCCATAATGGGTATGAGCGCATAGGCTGAGATTTTTACAAGTGACCACTTAAATTAAAATTAAAATTAAATTCAAGTCCGCAAACAGATTTAAAAAACCAAAAATTTTAGCCCAGGAGAGCGGAAGTTCATTTTGGGGGCGTGGAGTACGTATAGGGTACGTATGGGGTACGATCGTACCCCATACGTACCCCATAATGGGTATGAGCGCATAGGCTGAGATTTTTACAAGTGACCACTTAAATTAAAATTAAAATTAAATTCAAATCCGCAAACAGATTTAAAAAACCAAAAATTTGAGCCCAGGAGAGCGGAAGTTCATTTTGGGGGCGTGGAGTACGTATAGGGTACGTATGGGGTACGGTCGTACCCCATACGTACCCCATAATGGGTATGAGCGCATAGGCTGAGATTTTTACAAGTGACCACTTAAATTAAAATTAAAATTAAATTCAAATCCGCAAACAGATTTAAAAAACCAAAAATTTGAGCCCAGGAGAGCGGAAGTTCATTTTGGGGGCGTGGAGTACGTATAGGGTACGTATGGGGTACGATCGTACCCCATACGTACCCCATAATGGGTATGAGCGCATAGGCTGAGATTTTTACAAGTGACCACTTAAATTAAAATTAAAATTAAATTCAAATCCGCAAACAGATTTAAAAAACCAAAAATTTGAGCCCAGGAGAGCGGAAGTTCATTTTGGGGGCGTGGAGTACGTATAGGGTACGTATGGGGTACGATCGTACCCCATACGTACCCCATAATGGGTATGAGCGCATAGGCTGAGATTTTTACAAGTGACCACTTAAATTAAAATTAAAATTAAATTCAAATCCGCAAACAGATTTAAAAAACCAAAAATTTGAGCCCAGGAGAGCGGAAGTTCATTTTGGGGGCGTGGAGTACGTATAGGGTACGTATGGGGTACGGTCGTACCCCATACGTACCCCATAATGGGTATGAGCGCATAGGCTGAGATTTTTACAAGTGACCACTTAAATTAAAATTAAAATTAAATTCAAATCCGCAAACAGATTTAAAAAACCAAAAATTTGAGCCCAGGAGAGCGGAAGTTCATTTTGGGGGCGTGGAGTACGTATAGGGTACGTATGGGGTACGATCGTACCCCATACGTACCCCATAATGGGTATGAGCGCATAGGCTGAGATTTTTACAAGTGACCACTTAAATTAAAATTAAAATTAAATTCAAGTCCGCAAACAGATTTAAAAAACCAAAAATTTTAGCCCAGGAGAGCGGAAGTTCATTTTGGGGGCGTGGAGTACGTATAGGGTACGTATGGGGTACGGTCGTACCCCATACGTACCCCATAATGGGTATGAGCGCATAGGCTGAGATTTTTACAAGTGACCACTTAAATTAAAATTAAAATTAAATTCAAATCCGCAAACAGATTTAAAAAACCAAAAATTTGAGCCCAGGAGAGCGGAAGTTCATTTTGGGGGCGTGGAGTACGTATAGGGTACGTATGGGGTACGATCGTACCCCATACGTACCCCATAATGGGTATGAGCGCATAGGCTGAGATTTTTACAAGTGACCACTTAAATTAAAATTAAAATTAAATTCAAGTCCGCAAACAGATTTAAAAAACCAAAAATTTTAGCCCAGGAGAGCGGAAGTTCATTTTGGGGGCGTGGAGTACGTATAGGGTACGTATGGGGTACGGTCGTACCCCATACGTACCCCATAATGGGTATGAGCGCATAGGCTGAGATTTTTACAAGTGACCACTTAAATTAAAATTAAAATTAAATTCAAATCCGCAAACAGATTTAAAAAACCAAAAATTTGAGCCCAGGAGAGCGGAAGTTCATTTTGGGGGCGTGGAGTACGTATAGGGTACGTATGGGGTACGATCGTACCCCATACGTACCCCATAATGGGTATGAGCGCATAGGCTGAGATTTTTACAAGTGACCACTTAAATTAAAATTAAAATTAAATTCAAGTCCGCAAACAGATTTAAAAAACCAAAAATTTTAGCCCAGGAGAGCGGAAGTTCATTTTGGGGGCGTGGAGTACGTATAGGGTACGTATGGGGTACGGTCGTACCCCATACGTACCCCATAATGGGTATGAGCGCATAGGCTGAGATTTTTACAAGTGACCACTTAAATTAAAATTAAAATTAAATTCAAATCCGCAAACAGATTTAAAAAACCAAAAATTTGAGCCCAGGAGAGCGGAAGTTCATTTTGGGGGCGTGGAGTACGTATAGGGTACGTATGGGGTACGATCGTACCCCATACGTACCCCATAATGGGTATGAGCGCATAGGCTGAGATTTTTACAAGTGACCACTTAAATTAAAATTAAAATTAAATTCAAATCCGCAAACAGATTTAAAAAACCAAAAATTTGAGCCCAGGAGAGCGGAAGTTCATTTTGGGGGCGTGGAGTACGTATAGGGTACGTATGGGGTACGATCGTACCCCATACGTACCCCATAATGGGTATGAGCGCATAGGCTGAGATTTTTACAAGTGACCACTTAAATTAAAATTAAAATTAAATTCAAATCCGCAAACAGATTTAAAAAACCAAAAATTTTAGCCCAGGAGAGCGGAAGTTCATTTTGGGGGCGTGGAGTACGTATAGGGTACGTATGGGGTACGGTCGTACCCCATACGTACCCCATAATGGGTATGAGCGCATAGGCTGAGATTTTTACAAGTGACCACTTAAATTAAAATTAAAATTAAATTCAAATCCGCAAACAGATTTAAAAAACCAAAAATTTGAGCCCAGGAGAGCGGAAGTTCATTTTGGGGGCGTGGAGTACGTATAGGGTACGTATGGGGTACGATCGTACCCCATACGTACCCCATAATGGGTATGAGCGCATAGGCTGAGATTTTTACAAGTGACCACTTAAATTAAAATTAAAATTAAATTCAAGTCCGCAAACAGATTTAAAAAACCAAAAATTTTAGCCCAGGAGAGCGGAAGTTCATTTTGGGGGCGTGGAGTACGTATAGGGTACGTATGGGGTACGGTCGTACCCCATACGTACCCCATAATGGGTATGAGCGCATAGGCTGAGATTTTTACAAGTGACCACTTAAATTAAAATTAAAATTAAATTCAAATCCGCAAACAGATTTAAAAAACCAAAAATTTGAGCCCAGGAGAGCGGAAGTTCATTTTGGGGGCGTGGAGTACGTATAGGGTACGTATGGGGTACGATCGTACCCCATACGTACCCCATAATGGGTATGAGCGCATAGGCTGAGATTTTTACAAGTGACCACTTAAATTAAAATTAAAATTAAATTCAAATCCGCAAACAGATTTAAAAAACCAAAAATTTGAGCCCAGGAGAGCGGAAGTTCATTTTGGGGGCGTGGAGTACGTATAGGGTACGTATGGGGTACGATCGTACCCCATACGTACCCCATAATGGGTATGAGCGCATAGGCTGAGATTTTTACAAGTGACCACTTAAATTAAAATTAAAATTAAATTCAAATCCGCAAACAGATTTAAAAAACCAAAAATTTGAGCCCAGGAGAGCGGAAGTTCATTTTGGGGGCGTGGAGTACGTATAGGGTACGTATGGGGTACGGTCGTACCCCATACGTACCCCATAATGGGTATGAGCGCATAGGCTGAGATTTTTACAAGTGACCACTTAAATTAAAATTAAAATTAAATTCAAATCCGCAAACAGATTTAAAAAACCAAAAATTTGAGCCCAGGAGAGCGGAAGTTCATTTTGGGGGCGTGGAGTACGTATAGGGTACGTATGGGGTACGATCGTACCCCATACGTACCCCATAATGGGTATGAGCGCATAGGCTGAGATTTTTACAAGTGACCACTTAAATTAAAATTAAAATTAAATTCAAGTCCGCAAACAGATTTAAAAAACCAAAAATTTTAGCCCAGGAGAGCGGAAGTTCATTTTGGGGGCGTGGAGTACGTATAGGGTACGTATGGGGTACGGTCGTACCCCATACGTACCCCATAATGGGTATGAGCGCATAGGCTGAGATTTTTACAAGTGACCACTTAAATTAAAATTAAAATTAAATTCAAATCCGCAAACAGATTTAAAAAACCAAAAATTTGAGCCCAGGAGAGCGGAAGTTCATTTTGGGGGCGTGGAGTACGTATAGGGTACGTATGGGGTACGATCGTACCCCATACGTACCCCATAATGGGTATGAGCGCATAGGCTGAGATTTTTACAAGTGACCACTTAAATTAAAATTAAAATTAAATTCAAGTCCGCAAACAGATTTAAAAAACCAAAAATTTTAGCCCAGGAGAGCGGAAGTTCATTTTGGGGGCGTGGAGTACGTATAGGGTACGTATGGGGTACGGTCGTACCCCATACGTACCCCATAATGGGTATGAGCGCATAGGCTGAGATTTTTACAAGTGACCACTTAAATTAAAATTAAAATTAAATTCAAATCCGCAAACAGATTTAAAAAACCAAAAATTTGAGCCCAGGAGAGCGGAAGTTCATTTTGGGGGCGTGGAGTACGTATAGGGTACGTATGGGGTACGATCGTACCCCATACGTACCCCATAATGGGTATGAGCGCATAGGCTGAGATTTTTACAAGTGACCACTTAAATTAAAATTAAAATTAAATTCAAGTCCGCAAACAGATTTAAAAAACCAAAAATTTTAGCCCAGGAGAGCGGAAGTTCATTTTGGGGGCGTGGAGTACGTATAGGGTACGTATGGGGTACGGTCGTACCCCATACGTACCCCATAATGGGTATGAGCGCATAGGCTGAGATTTTTACAAGTGACCACTTAAATTAAAATTAAAATTAAATTCAAATCCGCAAACAGATTTAAAAAACCAAAAATTTGAGCCCAGGAGAGCGGAAGTTCATTTTGGGGGCGTGGAGTACGTATAGGGTACGTATGGGGTACGATCGTACCCCATACGTACCCCATAATGGGTATGAGCGCATAGGCTGAGATTTTTACAAGTGACCACTTAAATTAAAATTAAAATTAAATTCAAATCCGCAAACAGATTTAAAAAACCAAAAATTTGAGCCCAGGAGAGCGGAAGTTCATTTTGGGGGCGTGGAGTACGTATAGGGTACGTATGGGGTACGATCGTACCCCATACGTACCCCATAATGGGTATGAGCGCATAGGCTGAGATTTTTACAAGTGACCACTTAAATTAAAATTAAAATTAAATTCAAATCCGCAAACAGATTTAAAAAACCAAAAATTTTAGCCCAGGAGAGCGGAAGTTCATTTTGGGGGCGTGGAGTACGTATAGGGTACGTATGGGGTACGGTCGTACCCCATACGTACCCCATAATGGGTATGAGCGCATAGGCTGAGATTTTTACAAGTGACCACTTAAATTAAAATTAAAATTAAATTCAAATCCGCAAACAGATTTAAAAAACCAAAAATTTGAGCCCAGGAGAGCGGAAGTTCATTTTGGGGGCGTGGAGTACGTATAGGGTACGTATGGGGTACGATCGTACCCCATACGTACCCCATAATGGGTATGAGCGCATAGGCTGAGATTTTTACAAGTGACCACTTAAATTAAAATTAAAATTAAATTCAAGTCCGCAAACAGATTTAAAAAACCAAAAATTTTAGCCCAGGAGAGCGGAAGTTCATTTTGGGGGCGTGGAGTACGTATAGGGTACGTATGGGGTACGGTCGTACCCCATACGTACCCCATAATGGGTATGAGCGCATAGGCTGAGATTTTTACAAGTGACCACTTAAATTAAAATTAAAATTAAATTCAAATCCGCAAACAGATTTAAAAAACCAAAAATTTGAGCCCAGGAGAGCGGAAGTTCATTTTGGGGGCGTGGAGTACGTATAGGGTACGTATGGGGTACGATCGTACCCCATACGTACCCCATAATGGGTATGAGCGCATAGGCTGAGATTTTTACAAGTGACCACTTAAATTAAAATTAAAATTAAATTCAAATCCGCAAACAGATTTAAAAAACCAAAAATTTGAGCCCAGGAGAGCGGAAGTTCATTTTGGGGGCGTGGAGTACGTATAGGGTACGTATGGGGTACGATCGTACCCCATACGTACCCCATAATGGGTATGAGCGCATAGGCTGAGATTTTTACAAGTGACCACTTAAATTAAAATTAAAATTAAATTCAAGTCCGCAAACAGATTTAAAAAACCAAAAATTTGAGCCCAGGAGAGCGGAAGTTCATTTTGGGGGCGTGGAGTACGTATAGGGTACGTATGGGGTACGGTCGTACCCCATACGTACCCCATAATGGGTATGAGCGCATAGGCTGAGATTTTTACAAGTGACCACTTAAATTAAAATTAAAATTAAATTCAAGTCCGCAAACAGATTTAAAAAACCAAAAATTTTAGCCCAGGAGAGCGGAAGTTCATTTTGGGGGCGTGGAGTACGTATAGGGTACGTATGGGGTACGGTCGTACCCCATACGTACCCCATAATGGGTATGAGCGCATAGGCTGAGATTTTTACAAGTGACCACTTAAATTAAAATTAAAATTAAATTCAAATCCGCAAACAGATTTAAAAAACCAAAAATTTGAGCCCAGGAGAGCGGAAGTTCATTTTGGGGGCGTGGAGTACGTATAGGGTACGTATGGGGTACGATCGTACCCCATACGTACCCCATAATGGGTATGAGCGCATAGGCTGAGATTTTTACAAGTGACCACTTAAATTAAAATTAAAATTAAATTCAAGTCCGCAAACAGATTTAAAAAACCAAAAATTTTAGCCCAGGAGAGCGGAAGTTCATTTTGGGGGCGTGGAGTACGTATAGGGTACGTATGGGGTACGGTCGTACCCCATACGTACCCCATAATGGGTATGAGCGCATAGGCTGAGATTTTTACAAGTGACCACTTAAATTAAAATTAAAATTAAATTCAAATCCGCAAACAGATTTAAAAAACCAAAAATTTGAGCCCAGGAGAGCGGAAGTTCATTTTGGGGGCGTGGAGTACGTATAGGGTACGTATGGGGTACGATCGTACCCCATACGTACCCCATAATGGGTATGAGCGCATAGGCTGAGATTTTTACAAGTGACCACTTAAATTAAAATTAAAATTAAATTCAAGTCCGCAAACAGATTTAAAAAACCAAAAATTTGAGCCCAGGAGAGCGGAAGTTCATTTTGGGGGCGTGGAGTACGTATAGGGTACGTATGGGGTACGATCGTACCCCATACGTACCCCATAATGGGTATGAGCGCATAGGCTGAGATTTTTACAAGTGACCACTTAAATTAAAATTAAAATTAAATTCAAATCCGCAAACAGATTTAAAAAACCAAAAATTTGAGCCCAGGAGAGCGGAAGTTCATTTTGGGGGCGTGGAGTACGTATAGGGTACGTATGGGGTACGATCGTACCCCATACGTACCCCATAATGGGTATGAGCGCATAGGCTGAGATTTTTACAAGTGACCACTTAAATTAAAATTAAAATTAAATTCAAGTCCGCAAACAGATTTAAAAAACCAAAAATTTTAGCCCAGGAGAGCGGAAGTTCATTTTGGGGGCGTGGAGTACGTATAGGGTACGTATGGGGTACGGTCGTACCCCATACGTACCCCATAATGGGTATGAGCGCATAGGCTGAGATTTTTACAAGTGACCACTTAAATTAAAATTAAAATTAAATTCAAATCCGCAAACAGATTTAAAAAACCAAAAATTTGAGCCCAGGAGAGCGGAAGTTCATTTTGGGGGCGTGGAGTACGTATAGGGTACGTATGGGGTACGATCGTACCCCATACGTACCCCATAATGGGTATGAGCGCATAGGCTGAGATTTTTACAAGTGACCACTTAAATTAAAATTAAAATTAAATTCAAGTCCGCAAACAGATTTAAAAAACCAAAAATTTTAGCCCAGGAGAGCGGAAGTTCATTTTGGGGGCGTGGAGTACGTATAGGGTACGTATGGGGTACGGTCGTACCCCATACGTACCCCATAATGGGTATGAGCGCATAGGCTGAGATTTTTACAAGTGACCACTTAAATTAAAATTAAAATTAAATTCAAATCCGCAAACAGATTTAAAAAACCAAAAATTTGAGCCCAGGAGAGCGGAAGTTCATTTTGGGGGCGTGGAGTACGTATAGGGTACGTATGGGGTACGATCGTACCCCATACGTACCCCATAATGGGTATGAGCGCATAGGCTGAGATTTTTACAAGTGACCACTTAAATTAAAATTAAAATTAAATTCAAGTCCGCAAACAGATTTAAAAAACCAAAAATTTTAGCCCAGGAGAGCGGAAGTTCATTTTGGGGGCGTGGAGTACGTATAGGGTACGTATGGGGTACGATCGTACCCCATACGTACCCCATAATGGGTATGAGCGCATAGGCTGAGATTTTTACAAGTGACCACTTAAATTAAAATTAAAATTAAATTCAAATCCGCAAACAGATTTAAAAAACCAAAAATTTGAGCCCAGGAGAGCGGAAGTTCATTTTGGGGGCGTGGAGTACGTATAGGGTACGTATGGGGTACGATCGTACCCCATACGTACCCCATAATGGGTATGAGCGCATAGGCTGAGATTTTTACAAGTGACCACTTAAATTAAAATTAAAATTAAATTCAAGTCCGCAAACAGATTTAAAAAACCAAAAATTTTAGCCCAGGAGAGCGGAAGTTCATTTTGGGGGCGTGGAGTACGTATAGGGTACGTATGGGGTACGGTCGTACCCCATACGTACCCCATAATGGGTATGAGCGCATAGGCTGAGATTTTTACAAGTGACCACTTAAATTAAAATTAAAATTAAATTCAAATCCGCAAACAGATTTAAAAAACCAAAAATTTGAGCCCAGGAGAGCGGAAGTTCATTTTGGGGGCGTGGAGTACGTATAGGGTACGTATGGGGTACGATCGTACCCCATACGTACCCCATAATGGGTATGAGCGCATAGGCTGAGATTTTTACAAGTGACCACTTAAATTAAAATTAAAATTAAATTCAAGTCCGCAAACAGATTTAAAAAACCAAAAATTTGAGCCCAGGAGAGCGGAAGTTCATTTTGGGGGCGTGGAGTACGTATAGGGTACGTATGGGGTACGATCGTACCCCATACGTACCCCATAATGGGTATGAGCGCATAGGCTGAGATTTTTACAAGTGACCACTTAAATTAAAATTAAAATTAAATTCAAATCCGCAAACAGATTTAAAAAACCAAAAATTTGAGCCCAGGAGAGCGGAAGTTCATTTTGGGGGCGTGGAGTACGTATAGGGTACGTATGGGGTACGATCGTACCCCATACGTACCCCATAATGGGTATGAGCGCATAGGCTGAGATTTTTACAAGTGACCACTTAAATTAAAATTAAAATTAAATTCAAGTCCGCAAACAGATTTAAAAAACCAAAAATTTTAGCCCAGGAGAGCGGAAGTTCATTTTGGGGGCGTGGAGTACGTATAGGGTACGTATGGGGTACGGTCGTACCCCATACGTACCCCATAATGGGTATGAGCGCATAGGCTGAGATTTTTACAAGTGACCACTTAAATTAAAATTAAAATTAAATTCAAATCCGCAAACAGATTTAAAAAACCAAAAATTTGAGCCCAGGAGAGCGGAAGTTCATTTTGGGGGCGTGGAGTACGTATAGGGTACGTATGGGGTACGATCGTACCCCATACGTACCCCATAATGGGTATGAGCGCATAGGCTGAGATTTTTACAAGTGACCACTTAAATTAAAATTAAAATTAAATTCAAGTCCGCAAACAGATTTAAAAAACCAAAAATTTTAGCCCAGGAGAGCGGAAGTTCATTTTGGGGGCGTGGAGTACGTATAGGGTACGTATGGGGTACGATCGTACCCCATACGTACCCCATAATGGGTATGAGCGCATAGGCTGAGATTTTTACAAGTGACCACTTAAATTAAAATTAAAATTAAATTCAAATCCGCAAACAGATTTAAAAAACCAAAAATTTGAGCCCAGGAGAGCGGAAGTTCATTTTGGGGGCGTGGAGTACGTATAGGGTACGTATGGGGTACGATCGTACCCCATACGTACCCCATAATGGGTATGAGCGCATAGGCTGAGATTTTTACAAGTGACCACTTAAATTAAAATTAAAATTAAATTCAAGTCCGCAAACAGATTTAAAAAACCAAAAATTTTAGCCCAGGAGAGCGGAAGTTCATTTTGGGGGCGTGGAGTACGTATAGGGTACGTATGGGGTACGGTCGTACCCCATACGTACCCCATAATGGGTATGAGCGCATAGGCTGAGATTTTTACAAGTGACCACTTAAATTAAAATTAAAATTAAATTCAAATCCGCAAACAGATTTAAAAAACCAAAAATTTGAGCCCAGGAGAGCGGAAGTTCATTTTGGGGGCGTGGAGTACGTATAGGGTACGTATGGGGTACGATCGTACCCCATACGTACCCCATAATGGGTATGAGCGCATAGGCTGAGATTTTTACAAGTGACCACTTAAATTAAAATTAAAATTAAATTCAAGTCCGCAAACAGATTTAAAAAACCAAAAATTTTAGCCCAGGAGAGCGGAAGTTCATTTTGGGGGCGTGGAGTACGTATAGGGTACGTATGGGGTACGGTCGTACCCCATACGTACCCCATAATGGGTATGAGCGCATAGGCTGAGATTTTTACAAGTGACCACTTAAATTAAAATTAAAATTAAATTCAAATCCGCAAACAGATTTAAAAAACCAAAAATTTGAGCCCAGGAGAGCGGAAGTTCATTTTGGGGGCGTGGAGTACGTATAGGGTACGTATGGGGTACGATCGTACCCCATACGTACCCCATAATGGGTATGAGCGCATAGGCTGAGATTTTTACAAGTGACCACTTAAATTAAAATTAAAATTAAATTCAAGTCCGCAAACAGATTTAAAAAACCAAAAATTTTAGCCCAGGAGAGCGGAAGTTCATTTTGGGGGCGTGGAGTACGTATAGGGTACGTATGGGGTACGATCGTACCCCATACGTACCCCATAATGGGTATGAGCGCATAGGCTGAGATTTTTACAAGTGACCACTTAAATTAAAATTAAAATTAAATTCAAATCCGCAAACAGATTTAAAAAACCAAAAATTTGAGCCCAGGAGAGCGGAAGTTCATTTTGGGGGCGTGGAGTACGTATAGGGTACGTATGGGGTACGATCGTACCCCATACGTACCCCATAATGGGTATGAGCGCATAGGCTGAGATTTTTACAAGTGACCACTTAAATTAAAATTAAAATTAAATTCAAGTCCGCAAACAGATTTAAAAAACCAAAAATTTTAGCCCAGGAGAGCGGAAGTTCATTTTGGGGGCGTGGAGTACGTATAGGGTACGTATGGGGTACGGTCGTACCCCATACGTACCCCATAATGGGTATGAGCGCATAGGCTGAGATTTTTACAAGTGACCACTTAAATTAAAATTAAAATTAAATTCAAATCCGCAAACAGATTTAAAAAACCAAAAATTTGAGCCCAGGAGAGCGGAAGTTCATTTTGGGGGCGTGGAGTACGTATAGGGTACGTATGGGGTACGATCGTACCCCATACGTACCCCATAATGGGTATGAGCGCATAGGCTGAGATTTTTACAAGTGACCACTTAAATTAAAATTAAAATTAAATTCAAATCCGCAAACAGATTTAAAAAACCAAAAATTTGAGCCCAGGAGAGCGGAAGTTCATTTTGGGGGCGTGGAGTACGTATAGGGTACGTATGGGGTACGATCGTACCCCATACGTACCCCATAATGGGTATGAGCGCATAGGCTGAGATTTTTACAAGTGACCACTTAAATTAAAATTAAAATTAAATTCAAATCCGCAAACAGATTTAAAAAACCAAAAATTTTAGCCCAGGAGAGCGGAAGTTCATTTTGGGGGCGTGGAGTACGTATAGGGTACGTATGGGGTACGGTCGTACCCCATACGTACCCCATAATGGGTATGAGCGCATAGGCTGAGATTTTTACAAGTGACCACTTAAATTAAAATTAAAATTAAATTCAAATCCGCAAACAGATTTAAAAAACCAAAAATTTGAGCCCAGGAGAGCGGAAGTTCATTTTGGGGGCGTGGAGTACGTATAGGGTACGTATGGGGTACGATCGTACCCCATACGTACCCCATAATGGGTATGAGCGCATAGGCTGAGATTTTTACAAGTGACCACTTAAATTAAAATTAAAATTAAATTCAAGTCCGCAAACAGATTTAAAAAACCAAAAATTTTAGCCCAGGAGAGCGGAAGTTCATTTTGGGGGCGTGGAGTACGTATAGGGTACGTATGGGGTACGGTCGTACCCCATACGTACCCCATAATGGGTATGAGCGCATAGGCTGAGATTTTTACAAGTGACCACTTAAATTAAAATTAAAATTAAATTCAAATCCGCAAACAGATTTAAAAAACCAAAAATTTGAGCCCAGGAGAGCGGAAGTTCATTTTGGGGGCGTGGAGTACGTATAGGGTACGTATGGGGTACGATCGTACCCCATACGTACCCCATAATGGGTATGAGCGCATAGGCTGAGATTTTTACAAGTGACCACTTAAATTAAAATTAAAATTAAATTCAAATCCGCAAACAGATTTAAAAAACCAAAAATTTGAGCCCAGGAGAGCGGAAGTTCATTTTGGGGGCGTGGAGTACGTATAGGGTACGTATGGGGTACGATCGTACCCCATACGTACCCCATAATGGGTATGAGCGCATAGGCTGAGATTTTTACCAGTGACCACTTAAATTAAAATTAAAATTAAATTCAAGTCCGCAAACAGATTTAAAAAACCAAAAATTTTAGCCCAGGAGAGCGGAAGTTCATTTTGGGGGCGTGGAGTACGTATAGGGTACGTATGGGGTACGGTCGTACCCCATACGTACCCCATAATGGGTATGAGCGCATAGGCTGAGATTTTTACAAGTGACCACTTAAATTAAAATTAAAATTAAATTCAAATCCGCAAACAGATTTAAAAAACCAAAAATTTGAGCCCAGGAGAGCGGAAGTTCATTTTGGGGGCGTGGAGTACGTATAGGGTACGTATGGGGTACGATCGTACCCCATACGTACCCCATAATGGGTATGAGCGCATAGGCTGAGATTTTTACAAGTGACCACTTAAATTAAAATTAAAATTAAATTCAAGTCCGCAAACAGATTTAAAAAACCAAAAATTTGAGCCCAGGAGAGCGGAAGTTCATTTTGGGGGCGTGGAGTACGTATAGGGTACGTATGGGGTACGATCGTACCCCATACGTACCCCATAATGGGTATGAGCGCATAGGCTGAGATTTTTACAAGTGACCACTTAAATTAAAATTAAAATTAAATTCAAATCCGCAAACAGATTTAAAAAACCAAAAATTTGAGCCCAGGAGAGCGGAAGTTCATTTTGGGGGCGTGGAGTACGTATAGGGTACGTATGGGGTACGATCGTACCCCATACGTACCCCATAATGGGTATGAGCGCATAGGCTGAGATTTTTACAAGTGACCACTTAAATTAAAATTAAAATTAAATTCAAGTCCGCAAACAGATTTAAAAAACCAAAAATTTTAGCCCAGGAGAGCGGAAGTTCATTTTGGGGGCGTGGAGTACGTATAGGGTACGTATGGGGTACGGTCGTACCCCATACGTACCCCATAATGGGTATGAGCGCATAGGCTGAGATTTTTACAAGTGACCACTTAAATTAAAATTAAAATTAAATTCAAATCCGCAAACAGATTTAAAAAACCAAAAATTTGAGCCCAGGAGAGCGGAAGTTCATTTTGGGGGCGTGGAGTACGTATAGGGTACGTATGGGGTACGGTCGTACCCCATACGTACCCCATAATGGGTATGAGCGCATAGGCTGAGATTTTTACAAGTGACCACTTAAATTAAAATTAAAATTAAATTCAAATCCGCAAACAGATTTAAAAAACCAAAAATTTGAGCCCAGGAGAGCGGAAGTTCATTTTGGGGGCGTGGAGTACGTATAGGGTACGTATGGGGTACGATCGTACCCCATACGTACCCCATAATGGGTATGAGCGCATAGGCTGAGATTTTTACAAGTGACCACTTAAATTAAAATTAAAATTAAATTCAAGTCCGCAAACAGATTTAAAAAACCAAAAATTTGAGCCCAGGAGAGCGGAAGTTCATTTTGGGGGCGTGGAGTACGTATAGGGTACGTATGGGGTACGATCGTACCCCATACGTACCCCATAATGGGTATGAGCGCATAGGCTGAGATTTTTACAAGTGACCACTTAAATTAAAATTAAAATTAAATTCAAATCCGCAAACAGATTTAAAAAACCAAAAATTTGAGCCCAGGAGAGCGGAAGTTCATTTTGGGGGCGTGGAGTACGTATAGGGTACGTATGGGGTACGATCGTACCCCATACGTACCCCATAATGGGTATGAGCGCATAGGCTGAGATTTTTACAACTGACCACTTAAATTAAAATTAAAATTAAATTCAAGTCCGCAAACA
Source organism: Beris morrisii (assembly GCA_951812415.1). Taxonomy (NCBI): domain Eukaryota; kingdom Metazoa; phylum Arthropoda; class Insecta; order Diptera; family Stratiomyidae; genus Beris; species Beris morrisii. The sequence goes on from OX638311.1 coordinate 28,981,681, forward strand.
GATTTAAAAAACCAAAAATTTTAGCCCAGGAGAGCGGAAGTTCATTTTGGGGGCGTGGAGTACGTATAGGGTACGTATGGGGTACGATCGTACCCCATACGTACCCCATAATGGGTATGAGCGCATAGGCTGAGATTTTTACAAGTGACCACTTAAATTAAAATTAAAATTAAATTCAAGTCCGCAAACAGATTTAAAAAACCAAAAATTTTAGCCCAGGAGAGCGGAAGTTCATTTTGGGGGCGTGGAGTACGTATAGGGTACGTATGGGGTACGGTCGTACCCCATACGTACCCCATAATGGGTATGAGCGCATAGGCTGAGATTTTTACAAGTGACCACTTAAATTAAAATTAAAATTAAATTCAAATCCGCAAACAGATTTAAAAAACCAAAAATTTGAGCCCAGGAGAGCGGAAGTTCATTTTGGGGGCGTGGAGTACGTATAGGGTACGTATGGGGTACGATCGTACCCCATACGTACCCCATAATGGGTATGAGCGCATAGGCTGAGATTTTTACAAGTGACCACTTAAATTAAAATTAAAATTAAATTCAAATCCGCAAACAGATTTAAAAAACCAAAAATTTGAGCCCAGGAGAGCGGAAGTTCATTTTGGGGGCGTGGAGTACGTATAGGGTACGTATGGGGTACGATCGTACCCCATACGTACCCCATAATGGGTATGAGCGCATAGACTGAGATTTTTACAAGTGACCACTTAAATTAAAATTAAATTCAAGTCCGCAAACAGATTTAAAAAACCAAAAATTTGAGCCCAGGAGAGCGGAAGTTCATTTTGGGGGCGTGGAGTACGTATAGGGTACGTATGGGGTACGGTCGTACCCCATACGTACCCCATAATGGGTATGAGCGCATAGGCTGAGATTTTTACAAGTGACCACTTAAATTAAAATTAAAATTAAATTCAAATCCGCAAACAGATTTAAAAAAACCAAAAATTTGAGCCCAGGAGAGCGGAAGTTCATTTTGGGGGCGTGGAGTACGTATAGGGTACGTATGGGGTACGGTCGTACCCCATACGTACCCCATAATGGGTATGAGCGCATAGGCTGAGATTTTTACAAGTGACCACTTAAATTAAAATTAAAATTAAATTCAAATCCGCAAACAGATTTAAAAAAACCAAAAATTTGAGCCCAGGAGAGCGGAAGTTCATTTTGGGGGCGTGGAGTACGTATAGGGTACGTATGGGGTACGATCGTACCCCATACGTACCCCATAATGGGTATGAGCGCATAGACTGAGATTTTTACAAGTGACCACTTAAATTAAAATTAAATTCAAGTCCGCAAACAGATTTAAAAAACCAAAAATTTGAGCCCAGGAGAGCGGAAGTTCATTTTGGGGGCGTGGAGTACGTATAGGGTACGTATGGGGTACGGTCGTACCCCATACGTACCCCATAATGGGTATGAGCGCATAGGCTGAGATTTTTACAAGTGACCACTTAAATTAAAATTAAAATTAAATTCAAGTCCGCAAACAGATTTAAAAAACCAAAAATTTGAGCCCAGGAGAGCGGAAGTTCATTTTGGGGGCGTGGAGTACGTATAGGGTACGTATGGGGTACGGTCGTACCCCATACGTACCCCATAATGGGTATGAGCGCATAGACTGAGATTTTTACAAGTGACCACTTAAATTAAAATTAAATTCAAGTCCGCAAACAGATTTAAAAAACCAAAAATTTGAGCCCAGGAGAGCGGAAGTTCATTTTGGGGGCGTGGAGTACGTATAGGGTACGTATGGGGTACGATCGTACCCCATACGTACCCCATAATGGGTATGAGCGCATAGGCTGAGATTTTTACAAGTGACCACTTAAATTAAAATTAAAATTAAATTCAAATCCGCAAACAGATTTAAAAAAACCAAAAATTTGAGCCCAGGAGAGCGTGGAGTACGTAATGGGTATGAGCGCATAGGCTGAGATTTTTACAAGTGACCACTTAAATTAAAATTAAAATTAAATTCAAATCCGCAAACAGATTTAAAAAAACCAACAACTTGAGCCCAGGAGAGCGGAAGTTCATTTTGGGGGCGTGGAGTACGTATAGGGTACGTATGGGGTACGATCGTACCCCATACGTACCCCATAATGGGTATGAGCGCATAGGCTGAGATTTTTACAAGTGACCACTTAAATTAAAATTAAAATTAAATTCAAATCCGCAAACAGATTTAAAAAACCAAAAATTTGAGCCCAGGAGAGCGGAAGTTCATTTTGGGGGCGTGGAGTACGTATAGGGTACGTATGGGGTACGGTCGTACCCCATACGTACCCCATAATGGGTATGAGCGCATAGGCTGAGATTTTTACAAGTGACCACTTAAATTAAAATTAAAATTAAATTCAAATCCGCAAACAGATTTAAAAAACCAAAAATTTGAGCCCAGGAGAGCGGAAGTTCATTTTGGGGGCGTGGAGTACGTATAGGGTACGTATGGGGTACGATCGTACCCCATACGTACCCCATAATGGGTATGAGCGCATAGGCTGAGATTTTTACAAGTGACCACTTAAATTAAAATTAAAATTAAATTCAAGTCCGCAAACAGATTTAAAAAACCAAAAATTTTAGCCCAGGAGAGCGGAAGTTCATTTTGGGGGCGTGGAGTACGTATAGGGTACGTATGGGGTACGGTCGTACCCCATACGTACCCCATAATGGGTATGAGCGCATAGGCTGAGATTTTTACAAGTGACCACTTAAATTAAAATTAAAATTAAATTCAAATCCGCAAACAGATTTAAAAAACCAAAAATTTGAGCCCAGGAGAGCGGAAGTTCATTTTGGGGGCGTGGAGTACGTATAGGGTACGTATGGGGTACGATCGTACCCCATACGTACCCCATAATGGGTATGAGCGCATAGGCTGAGATTTTTACAAGTGACCACTTAAATTAAAATTAAAATTAAATTCAAGTCCGCAAACAGATTTAAAAAACCAAAAATTTGAGCCCAGGAGAGCGGAAGTTCATTTTGGGGGCGTGGAGTACGTATAGGGTACGTATGGGGTACGGTCGTACCCCATACGTACCCCATAATGGGTATGAGCGCATAGGCTGAGATTTTTACAAGTGACCACTTAAATTAAAATTAAAATTAAATTCAAATCCGCAAACAGATTTAAAAAACCAAAAATTTGAGCCCAGGAGAGCGGAAGTTCATTTTGGGGGCGTGGAGTACGTATAGGGTACGTATGGGGTACGATCGTACCCCATACGTACCCCATAATGGGTATGAGCGCATAGGCTGAGATTTTTACAAGTGACCACTTAAATTAAAATTAAAATTAAATTCAAGTCCGCAAACAGATTTAAAAAACCAAAAATTTTAGCCCAGGAGAGCGGAAGTTCATTTTGGGGGCGTGGAGTACGTATAGGGTACGTATGGGGTACGGTCGTACCCCATACGTACCCCATAATGGGTATGAGCGCATAGGCTGAGATTTTTACAAGTGACCACTTAAATTAAAATTAAAATTAAATTCAAATCCGCAAACAGATTTAAAAAACCAAAAATTTGAGCCCAGGAGAGCGGAAGTTCATTTTGGGGGCGTGGAGTACGTATAGGGTACGTATGGGGTACGATCGTACCCCATACGTACCCCATAATGGGTATGAGCGCATAGGCTGAGATTTTTACAAGTGACCACTTAAATTAAAATTAAAATTAAATTCAAATCCGCAAACAGATTTAAAAAACCAAAAATTTGAGCCCAGGAGAGCGGAAGTTCATTTTGGGGGCGTGGAGTACGTATAGGGTACGTATGGGGTACGATCGTACCCCATACGTACCCCATAATGGGTATGAGCGCATAGGCTGAGATTTTTACAAGTGACCACTTAAATTAAAATTAAAATTAAATTCAAATCCGCAAACAGATTTAAAAAACCAAAAATTTTAGCCCAGGAGAGCGGAAGTTCATTTTGGGGGCGTGGAGTACGTATAGGGTACGTATGGGGTACGGTCGTACCCCATACGTACCCCATAATGGGTATGAGCGCATAGGCTGAGATTTTTACAAGTGACCACTTAAATTAAAATTAAAATTAAATTCAAATCCGCAAACAGATTTAAAAAACCAAAAATTTGAGCCCAGGAGAGCGGAAGTTCATTTTGGGGGCGTGGAGTACGTATAGGGTACGTATGGGGTACGATCGTACCCCATACGTACCCCATAATGGGTATGAGCGCATAGGCTGAGATTTTTACAAGTGACCACTTAAATTAAAATTAAAATTAAATTCAAGTCCGCAAACAGATTTAAAAAACCAAAAATTTTAGCCCAGGAGAGCGGAAGTTCATTTTGGGGGCGTGGAGTACGTATAGGGTACGTATGGGGTACGGTCGTACCCCATACGTACCCCATAATGGGTATGAGCGCATAGGCTGAGATTTTTACAAGTGACCACTTAAATTAAAATTAAAATTAAATTCAAATCCGCAAACAGATTTAAAAAACCAAAAATTTGAGCCCAGGAGAGCGGAAGTTCATTTTGGGGGCGTGGAGTACGTATAGGGTACGTATGGGGTACGGTCGTACCCCATACGTACCCCATAATGGGTATGAGCGCATAGGCTGAGATTTTTACAAGTGACCACTTAAATTAAAATTAAAATTAAATTCAAATCCGCAAACAGATTTAAAAAACCAAAAATTTGAGCCCAGGAGAGCGGAAGTTCATTTTGGGGGCGTGGAGTACGTATAGGGTACGTATGGGGTACGATCGTACCCCATACGTACCCCATAATGGGTATGAGCGCATAGGCTGAGATTTTTACAAGTGACCACTTAAATTAAAATTAAAATTAAATTCAAGTCCGCAAACAGATTTAAAAAACCAAAAATTTGAGCCCAGGAGAGCGGAAGTTCATTTTGGGGGCGTGGAGTACGTATAGGGTACGTATGGGGTACGGTCGTACCCCATACGTACCCCATAATGGGTATGAGCGCATAGGCTGAGATTTTTACAAGTGACCACTTAAATTAAAATTAAAATTAAATTCAAATCCGCAAACAGATTTAAAAAACCAAAAATTTGAGCCCAGGAGAGCGGAAGTTCATTTTGGGGGCGTGGAGTACGTATAGGGTACGTATGGGGTACGATCGTACCCCATACGTACCCCATAATGGGTATGAGCGCATAGGCTGAGATTTTTACAAGTGACCACTTAAATTAAAATTAAAATTAAATTCAAGTCCGCAAACAGATTTAAAAAACCAAAAATTTTAGCCCAGGAGAGCGGAAGTTCATTTTGGGGGCGTGGAGTACGTATAGGGTACGTATGGGGTACGGTCGTACCCCATACGTACCCCATAATGGGTATGAGCGCATAGGCTGAGATTTTTACAAGTGACCACTTAAATTAAAATTAAAATTAAATTCAAATCCGCAAACAGATTTAAAAAACCAAAAATTTGAGCCCAGGAGAGCGGAAGTTCATTTTGGGGGCGTGGAGTACGTATAGGGTACGTATGGGGTACGATCGTACCCCATACGTACCCCATAATGGGTATGAGCGCATAGGCTGAGATTTTTACAAGTGACCACTTAAATTAAAATTAAAATTAAATTCAAATCCGCAAACAGATTTAAAAAACCAAAAATTTGAGCCCAGGAGAGCGGAAGTTCATTTTGGGGGCGTGGAGTACGTATAGGGTACGTATGGGGTACGATCGTACCCCATACGTACCCCATAATGGGTATGAGCGCATAGGCTGAGATTTTTACAAGTGACCACTTAAATTAAAATTAAAATTAAATTCAAATCCGCAAACAGATTTAAAAAACCAAAAATTTTAGCCCAGGAGAGCGGAAGTTCATTTTGGGGGCGTGGAGTACGTATAGGGTACGTATGGGGTACGGTCGTACCCCATACGTACCCCATAATGGGTATGAGCGCATAGGCTGAGATTTTTACAAGTGACCACTTAAATTAAAATTAAAATTAAATTCAAATCCGCAAACAGATTTAAAAAACCAAAAATTTGAGCCCAGGAGAGCGGAAGTTCATTTTGGGGGCGTGGAGTACGTATAGGGTACGTATGGGGTACGATCGTACCCCATACGTACCCCATAATGGGTATGAGCGCATAGGCTGAGATTTTTACAAGTGACCACTTAAATTAAAATTAAAATTAAATTCAAGTCCGCAAACAGATTTAAAAAACCAAAAATTTTAGCCCAGGAGAGCGGAAGTTCATTTTGGGGGCGTGGAGTACGTATAGGGTACGTATGGGGTACGGTCGTACCCCATACGTACCCCATAATGGGTATGAGCGCATAGGCTGAGATTTTTACAAGTGACCACTTAAATTAAAATTAAAATTAAATTCAAATCCGCAAACAGATTTAAAAAACCAAAAATTTGAGCCCAGGAGAGCGGAAGTTCATTTTGGGGGCGTGGAGTACGTATAGGGTACGTATGGGGTACGGTCGTACCCCATACGTACCCCATAATGGGTATGAGCGCATAGGCTGAGATTTTTACAAGTGACCACTTAAATTAAAATTAAAATTAAATTCAAATCCGCAAACAGATTTAAAAAACCAAAAATTTGAGCCCAGGAGAGCGGAAGTTCATTTTGGGGGCGTGGAGTACGTATAGGGTACGTATGGGGTACGATCGTACCCCATACGTACCCCATAATGGGTATGAGCGCATAGGCTGAGATTTTTACAAGTGACCACTTAAATTAAAATTAAAATTAAATTCAAGTCCGCAAACAGATTTAAAAAACCAAAAATTTGAGCCCAGGAGAGCGGAAGTTCATTTTGGGGGCGTGGAGTACGTATAGGGTACGTATGGGGTACGGTCGTACCCCATACGTACCCCATAATGGGTATGAGCGCATAGGCTGAGATTTTTACAAGTGACCACTTAAATTAAAATTAAAATTAAATTCAAATCCGCAAACAGATTTAAAAAACCAAAAATTTGAGCCCAGGAGAGCGGAAGTTCATTTTGGGGGCGTGGAGTACGTATAGGGTACGTATGGGGTACGATCGTACCCCATACGTACCCCATAATGGGTATGAGCGCATAGGCTGAGATTTTTACAAGTGACCACTTAAATTAAAATTAAAATTAAATTCAAGTCCGCAAACAGATTTAAAAAACCAAAAATTTTAGCCCAGGAGAGCGGAAGTTCATTTTGGGGGCGTGGAGTACGTATAGGGTACGTATGGGGTACGGTCGTACCCCATACGTACCCCATAATGGGTATGAGCGCATAGGCTGAGATTTTTACAAGTGACCACTTAAATTAAAATTAAAATTAAATTCAAATCCGCAAACAGATTTAAAAAACCAAAAATTTGAGCCCAGGAGAGCGGAAGTTCATTTTGGGGGCGTGGAGTACGTATAGGGTACGTATGGGGTACGATCGTACCCCATACGTACCCCATAATGGGTATGAGCGCATAGGCTGAGATTTTTACAAGTGACCACTTAAATTAAAATTAAAATTAAATTCAAGTCCGCAAACAGATTTAAAAAACCAAAAATTTTAGCCCAGGAGAGCGGAAGTTCATTTTGGGGGCGTGGAGTACGTATAGGGTACGTATGGGGTACGGTCGTACCCCATACGTACCCCATAATGGGTATGAGCGCATAGGCTGAGATTTTTACAAGTGACCACTTAAATTAAAATTAAAATTAAATTCAAATCCGCAAACAGATTTAAAAAACCAAAAATTTGAGCCCAGGAGAGCGGAAGTTCATTTTGGGGGCGTGGAGTACGTATAGGGTACGTATGGGGTACGATCGTACCCCATACGTACCCCATAATGGGTATGAGCGCATAGGCTGAGATTTTTACAAGTGACCACTTAAATTAAAATTAAAATTAAATTCAAGTCCGCAAACAGATTTAAAAAACCAAAAATTTGAGCCCAGGAGAGCGGAAGTTCATTTTGGGGGCGTGGAGTACGTATAGGGTACGTATGGGGTACGATCGTACCCCATACGTACCCCATAATGGGTATGAGCGCATAGGCTGAGATTTTTACAAGTGACCACTTAAATTAAAATTAAAATTAAATTCAAATCCGCAAACAGATTTAAAAAACCAAAAATTTGAGCCCAGGAGAGCGGAAGTTCATTTTGGGGGCGTGGAGTACGTATAGGGTACGTATGGGGTACGATCGTACCCCATACGTACCCCATAATGGGTATGAGCGCATAGGCTGAGATTTTTACAAGTGACCACTTAAATTAAAATTAAAATTAAATTCAAGTCCGCAAACAGATTTAAAAAACCAAAAATTTTAGCCCAGGAGAGCGGAAGTTCATTTTGGGGGCGTGGAGTACGTATAGGGTACGTATGGGGTACGGTCGTACCCCATACGTACCCCATAATGGGTATGAGCGCATAGGCTGAGATTTTTACAAGTGACCACTTAAATTAAAATTAAAATTAAATTCAAATCCGCAAACAGATTTAAAAAACCAAAAATTTGAGCCCAGGAGAGCGGAAGTTCATTTTGGGGGCGTGGAGTACGTATAGGGTACGTATGGGGTACGATCGTACCCCATACGTACCCCATAATGGGTATGAGCGCATAGGCTGAGATTTTTACAAGTGACCACTTAAATTAAAATTAAAATTAAATTCAAGTCCGCAAACAGATTTAAAAAACCAAAAATTTTAGCCCAGGAGAGCGGAAGTTCATTTTGGGGGCGTGGAGTACGTATAGGGTACGTATGGGGTACGGTCGTACCCCATACGTACCCCATAATGGGTATGAGCGCATAGGCTGAGATTTTTACAAGTGACCACTTAAATTAAAATTAAAATTAAATTCAAATCCGCAAACAGATTTAAAAAACCAAAAATTTGAGCCCAGGAGAGCGGAAGTTCATTTTGGGGGCGTGGAGTACGTATAGGGTACGTATGGGGTACGATCGTACCCCATACGTACCCCATAATGGGTATGAGCGCATAGGCTGAGATTTTTACAAGTGACCACTTAAATTAAAATTAAAATTAAATTCAAGTCCGCAAACAGATTTAAAAAACCAAAAATTTTAGCCCAGGAGAGCGGAAGTTCATTTTGGGGGCGTGGAGTACGTATAGGGTACGTATGGGGTACGATCGTACCCCATACGTACCCCATAATGGGTATGAGCGCATAGGCTGAGATTTTTACAAGTGACCACTTAAATTAAAATTAAAATTAAATTCAAATCCGCAAACAGATTTAAAAAACCAAAAATTTGAGCCCAGGAGAGCGGAAGTTCATTTTGGGGGCGTGGAGTACGTATAGGGTACGTATGGGGTACGATCGTACCCCATACGTACCCCATAATGGGTATGAGCGCATAGGCTGAGATTTTTACAAGTGACCACTTAAATTAAAATTAAAATTAAATTCAAGTCCGCAAACAGATTTAAAAAACCAAAAATTTTAGCCCAGGAGAGCGGAAGTTCATTTTGGGGGCGTGGAGTACGTATAGGGTACGTATGGGGTACGGTCGTACCCCATACGTACCCCATAATGGGTATGAGCGCATAGGCTGAGATTTTTACAAGTGACCACTTAAATTAAAATTAAAATTAAATTCAAATCCGCAAACAGATTTAAAAAACCAAAAATTTGAGCCCAGGAGAGCGGAAGTTCATTTTGGGGGCGTGGAGTACGTATAGGGTACGTATGGGGTACGATCGTACCCCATACGTACCCCATAATGGGTATGAGCGCATAGGCTGAGATTTTTACAAGTGACCACTTAAATTAAAATTAAAATTAAATTCAAGTCCGCAAACAGATTTAAAAAACCAAAAATTTGAGCCCAGGAGAGCGGAAGTTCATTTTGGGGGCGTGGAGTACGTATAGGGTACGTATGGGGTACGATCGTACCCCATACGTACCCCATAATGGGTATGAGCGCATAGGCTGAGATTTTTACAAGTGACCACTTAAATTAAAATTAAAATTAAATTCAAATCCGCAAACAGATTTAAAAAACCAAAAATTTGAGCCCAGGAGAGCGGAAGTTCATTTTGGGGGCGTGGAGTACGTATAGGGTACGTATGGGGTACGATCGTACCCCATACGTACCCCATAATGGGTATGAGCGCATAGGCTGAGATTTTTACAAGTGACCACTTAAATTAAAATTAAAATTAAATTCAAGTCCGCAAACAGATTTAAAAAACCAAAAATTTTAGCCCAGGAGAGCGGAAGTTCATTTTGGGGGCGTGGAGTACGTATAGGGTACGTATGGGGTACGGTCGTACCCCATACGTACCCCATAATGGGTATGAGCGCATAGGCTGAGATTTTTACAAGTGACCACTTAAATTAAAATTAAAATTAAATTCAAATCCGCAAACAGATTTAAAAAACCAAAAATTTGAGCCCAGGAGAGCGGAAGTTCATTTTGGGGGCGTGGAGTACGTATAGGGTACGTATGGGGTACGATCGTACCCCATACGTACCCCATAATGGGTATGAGCGCATAGGCTGAGATTTTTACAAGTGACCACTTAAATTAAAATTAAAATTAAATTCAAGTCCGCAAACAGATTTAAAAAACCAAAAATTTTAGCCCAGGAGAGCGGAAGTTCATTTTGGGGGCGTGGAGTACGTATAGGGTACGTATGGGGTACGGTCGTACCCCATACGTACCCCATAATGGGTATGAGCGCATAGGCTGAGATTTTTACAAGTGACCACTTAAATTAAAATTAAAATTAAATTCAAATCCGCAAACAGATTTAAAAAACCAAAAATTTGAGCCCAGGAGAGCGGAAGTTCATTTTGGGGGCGTGGAGTACGTATAGGGTACGTATGGGGTACGATCGTACCCCATACGTACCCCATAATGGGTATGAGCGCATAGGCTGAGATTTTTACAAGTGACCACTTAAATTAAAATTAAAATTAAATTCAAGTCCGCAAACAGATTTAAAAAACCAAAAATTTTAGCCCAGGAGAGCGGAAGTTCATTTTGGGGGCGTGGAGTACGTATAGGGTACGTATGGGGTACGGTCGTACCCCATACGTACCCCATAATGGGTATGAGCGCATAGGCTGAGATTTTTACAAGTGACCACTTAAATTAAAATTAAAATTAAATTCAAATCCGCAAACAGATTTAAAAAACCAAAAATTTGAGCCCAGGAGAGCGGAAGTTCATTTTGGGGGCGTGGAGTACGTATAGGGTACGTATGGGGTACGATCGTACCCCATACGTACCCCATAATGGGTATGAGCGCATAGGCTGAGATTTTTACAAGTGACCACTTAAATTAAAATTAAAATTAAATTCAAATCCGCAAACAGATTTAAAAAACCAAAAATTTGAGCCCAGGAGAGCGGAAGTTCATTTTGGGGGCGTGGAGTACGTATAGGGTACGTATGGGGTACGATCGTACCCCATACGTACCCCATAATGGGTATGAGCGCATAGGCTGAGATTTTTACAAGTGACCACTTAAATTAAAATTAAAATTAAATTCAAGTCCGCAAACAGATTTAAAAAACCAAAAATTTTAGCCCAGGAGAGCGGAAGTTCATTTTGGGGGCGTGGAGTACGTATAGGGTACGTATGGGGTACGGTCGTACCCCATACGTACCCCATAATGGGTATGAGCGCATAGGCTGAGATTTTTACAAGTGACCACTTAAATTAAAATTAAAATTAAATTCAAATCCGCAAACAGATTTAAAAAACCAAAAATTTGAGCCCAGGAGAGCGGAAGTTCATTTTGGGGGCGTGGAGTACGTATAGGGTACGTATGGGGTACGATCGTACCCCATACGTACCCCATAATGGGTATGAGCGCATAGGCTGAGATTTTTACAAGTGACCACTTAAATTAAAATTAAAATTAAATTCAAGTCCGCAAACAGATTTAAAAAACCAAAAATTTTAGCCCAGGAGAGCGGAAGTTCATTTTGGGGGCGTGGAGTACGTATAGGGTACGTATGGGGTACGGTCGTACCCCATACGTACCCCATAATGGGTATGAGCGCATAGGCTGAGATTTTTACAAGTGACCACTTAAATTAAAATTAAAATTAAATTCAAATCCGCAAACAGATTTAAAAAACCAAAAATTTGAGCCCAGGAGAGCGGAAGTTCATTTTGGGGGCGTGGAGTACGTATAGGGTACGTATGGGGTACGATCGTACCCCATACGTACCCCATAATGGGTATGAGCGCATAGGCTGAGATTTTTACAAGTGACCACTTAAATTAAAATTAAAATTAAATTCAAGTCCGCAAACAGATTTAAAAAACCAAAAATTTGAGCCCAGGAGAGCGGAAGTTCATTTTGGGGGCGTGGAGTACGTATAGGGTACGTATGGGGTACGATCGTACCCCATACGTACCCCATAATGGGTATGAGCGCATAGGCTGAGATTTTTACAAGTGACCACTTAAATTAAAATTAAAATTAAATTCAAATCCGCAAACAGATTTAAAAAACCAAAAATTTGAGCCCAGGAGAGCGGAAGTTCATTTTGGGGGCGTGGAGTACGTATAGGGTACGTATGGGGTACGATCGTACCCCATACGTACCCCATAATGGGTATGAGCGCATAGGCTGAGATTTTTACAAGTGACCACTTAAATTAAAATTAAAATTAAATTCAAGTCCGCAAACAGATTTAAAAAACCAAAAATTTTAGCCCAGGAGAGCGGAAGTTCATTTTGGGGGCGTGGAGTACGTATAGGGTACGTATGGGGTACGGTCGTACCCCATACGTACCCCATAATGGGTATGAGCGCATAGGCTGAGATTTTTACAAGTGACCACTTAAATTAAAATTAAAATTAAATTCAAATCCGCAAACAGATTTAAAAAACCAAAAATTTGAGCCCAGGAGAGCGGAAGTTCATTTTGGGGGCGTGGAGTACGTATAGGGTACGTATGGGGTACGGTCGTACCCCATACGTACCCCATAATGGGTATGAGCGCATAGGCTGAGATTTTTACAAGTGACCACTTAAATTAAAATTAAAATTAAATTCAAATCCGCAAACAGATTTAAAAAACCAAAAATTTGAGCCCAGGAGAGCGGAAGTTCATTTTGGGGGCGTGGAGTACGTATAGGGTACGTATGGGGTACGATCGTACCCCATACGTACCCCATAATGGGTATGAGCGCATAGGCTGAGATTTTTACAAGTGACCACTTAAATTAAAATTAAAATTAAATTCAAGTCCGCAAACAGATTTAAAAAACCAAAAATTTGAGCCCAGGAGAGCGGAAGTTCATTTTGGGGGCGTGGAGTACGTATAGGGTACGTATGGGGTACGATCGTACCCCATACGTACCCCATAATGGGTATGAGCGCATAGGCTGAGATTTTTACAAGTGACCACTTAAATTAAAATTAAAATTAAATTCAAATCCGCAAACAGATTTAAAAAACCAAAAATTTGAGCCCAGGAGAGCGGAAGTTCATTTTGGGGGCGTGGAGTACGTATAGGGTACGTATGGGGTACGATCGTACCCCATACGTACCCCATAATGGGTATGAGCGCATAGGCTGAGATTTTTACAACTGACCACTTAAATTAAAATTAAAATTAAATTCAAGTCCGCAAACAGATTTAAAAAACCAAAAATTTTAGCCCAGGAGAGCGGAAGTTCATTTTGGGGGCGTGGAGTACGTATAGGGTACGTATGGGGTACGATCGTACCCCATACGTACCCCATAATGGGTATGAGCGCATAGGCTGAGATTTTTACAAGTGACCACTTAAATTAAAATTAAAATTAAATTCAAGTCCGCAAACAGATTTAAAAAACCAAAAATTTTAGCCCAGGAGAGCGGAAGTTCATTTTGGGGGCGTGGAGTACGTATAGGGTACGTATGGGGTACGGTCGTACCCCATACGTACCCCATAATGGGTATGAGCGCATAGGCTGAGATTTTTACAAGTGACCACTTAAATTAAAATTAAAATTAAATTCAAATCCGCAAACAGATTTAAAAAACCAAAAATTTGAGCCCAGGAGAGCGGAAGTTCATTTTGGGGGCGTGGAGTACGTATAGGGTACGTATGGGGTACGATCGTACCCCATACGTACCCCATAATGGGTATGAGCGCATAGGCTGAGATTTTTACAAGTGACCACTTAAATTAAAATTAAAATTAAATTCAAATCCGCAAACAGATTTAAAAAACCAAAAATTTGAGCCCAGGAGAGCGGAAGTTCATTTTGGGGGCGTGGAGTACGTATAGGGTACGTATGGGGTACGGTCGTACCCCATACGTACCCCATAATGGGTATGAGCGCATAGGCTGAGATTTTTACAAGTGACCACTTAAATTAAAATTAAAATTAAATTCAAATCCGCAAACAGATTTAAAAAAACCAAAAATTTGAGCCCAGGAGAGCGGAAGTTCATTTTGGGGGCGTGGAGTACGTATAGGGTACGTATGGGGTACGATCGTACCCCATACGTACCCCATAATGGGTATGAGCGCATAGACTGAGATTTTTACAAGTGACCACTTAAATTAAAATTAAATTCAAGTCCGCAAACAGATTTAAAAAACCAAAAATTTGAGCCCAGGAGAGCGGAAGTTCATTTTGGGGGCGTGGAGTACGTATAGGGTACGTATGGGGTACGGTCGTACCCCATACGTACCCCATAATGGGTATGAGCGCATAGGCTGAGATTTTTACAAGTGACCACTTAAATTAAAATTAAAATTAAATTCAAATCCGCAAACAGATTTAAAAAACCAAAAATTTGAGCCCAGGAGAGCGGAAGTTCATTTTGGGGGCGTGGAGTACGTATAGGGTACGTATGGGGTACGATCGTACCCCATACGTACCCCATAATGGGTATGAGCGCATAGGCTGAGATTTTTACAAGTGACCACTTAAATTAAAATTAAAATTAAATTCAAATCCGCAAACAGATTTAAAAAAACCAAAAATTTGAGCCCAGGAGAGCGGAAGTTCATTTTGGGGGCGTGGAGTACGTATAGGGTACGTATGGTGTACGATCGTACCCCATACGTACCCCATAATGGGTATGAGCGCATAGACTGAGATTTTTACAAGTGACCACTTAAATTAAAATTAAATTCAAGTCCGCAAACAGATTTAAAAAACCAAAAATTTGAGCCCAGGAGAGCGGAAGTTCATTTTGGGGGCGTGGAGTACGTATAGGGTACGTATGGGGTACGGTCGTACCCCATACGTACCCCATAATGGGTATGAGCGCATAGGCTGAGATTTTTACAAGTGACCACTTAAATTAAAATTAAAATTAAATTCAAGTCCGCAAACAGATTTAAAAAACCAAAAATTTGAGCCCAGGAGAGCGGAAGTTCATTTTGGGGGCGTGGAGTACGTATAGGGTACGTATGGGGTACGGTCGTACCCCATACGTACCCCATAATGGGTATGAGCGCATAGGCTGAGATTTTTACAAGTGACCACTTAAATTAAAATTAAAATTAAATTCAAATCCGCAAACAGATTTAAAAAACCAAAAATTTGAGCCCAGGAGAGCGGAAGTTCATTTTGGGGGCGTGGAGTACGTATAGGGTACGTATGGGGTACGATCGTACCCCATACGTACCCCATAATGGGTATGAGCGCATAGGCTGAGATTTTTACAAGTGACCACTTAAATTAAAATTAAAATTAAATTCAAATCCGCAAACAGATTTAAAAAAACCAAAAATTTGAGCCCAGGAGAGCGGAAGTTCATTTTGGGGGCGTGGAGTACGTATAGGGTACGTATGGGGTACGATCGTACCCCATACGTACCCCATAATGGGTATGAGCGCATAGACTGAGATTTTTACAAGTGACCACTTAAATTAAAATTAAATTCAAGTCCGCAAACAGATTTAAAAAACCAAAAATTTGAGCCCAGGAGAGCGGAAGTTCATTTTGGGGGCGTGGAGTACGTATAGGGTACGTATGGGGTACGGTCGTACCCCATACGTACCCCATAATGGGTATGAGCGCATAGGCTGAGATTTTTACAAGTGACCACTTAAATTAAAATTAAAATTAAATTCAAGTCCGCAAACAGATTTAAAAAACCAAAAATTTTAGCCCAGGAGAGCGGAAGTTCATTTTGGGGGCGTGGAGTACGTATAGGGTACGTATGGGGTACGGTCGTACCCCATACGTACCCCATAATGGGTATGAGCGCATAGGCTGAGATTTTTACAAGTGACCACTTAAATTAAAATTAAAATTAAATTCAAGTCCGCAAACAGATTTAAAAAACCAAAAATTTTAGCCCAGGAGAGCGGAAGTTCATTTTGGGGGCGTGGAGTACGTATAGGGTACGTATGGGGTACGGTCGTACCCCATACGTACCCCATAATGGGTATGAGCGCATAGGCTGAGATTTTTACAAGTGACCACTTAAATTAAAATTAAAATTAAATTCAAATCCGCAAACAGATTTAAAAAACCAAAAATTTGAGCCCAGGAGAGCGGAAGTTCATTTTGGGGGCGTGGAGTACGTATAGGGTACGTATGGGGTACGATCGTACCCCATACGTACCCCATAATGGGTATGAGCGCATAGGCTGAGATTTTTACAAGTGACCACTTAAATTAAAATTAAAATTAAATTCAAATCCGCAAACAGATTTAAAAAACCAAAAATTTGAGCCCAGGAGAGCGGAAGTTCATTTTGGGGGCGTGGAGTACGTATAGGGTACGTATGGGGTACGGTCGTACCCCATACGTACCCCATAATGGGTATGAGCGCATAGGCTGAGATTTTTACAAGTGACCACTTAAATTAAAATTAAAATTAAATTCAAATCCGCAAACAGATTTAAAAAAACCAAAAATTTGAGCCCAGGAGAGCGGAAGTTCATTTTGGGGGCGTGGAGTACGTATAGGGTACGTATGGGGTACGATCGTACCCCATACGTACCCCATAATGGGTATGAGCGCATAGACTGAGATTTTTACAAGTGACCACTTAAATTAAAATTAAATTCAAGTCCGCAAACAGATTTAAAAAACCAAAAATTTGAGCCCAGGAGAGCGGAAGTTCATTTTGGGGGCGTGGAGTACGTATAGGGTACGTATGGGGTACGGTCGTACCCCATACGTACCCCATAATGGGTATGAGCGCATAGGCTGAGATTTTTACAAGTGACCACTTAAATTAAAATTAAAATTAAATTCAAATCCGCAAACAGATTTAAAAAAACCAAAAATTTGAGCCCAGAGAGCGGAAGTTCATTTTCGGGGCGTGGAGTACGTATAGGGTACGTATGGGGTACGATCGTACCCCATACGTACCCCATAATGGGTATGAGCGCATAGGCTGAGATTTTTACAAGTGACCACTTAAATTAAAATTAAAATTAAATTCAAATCCGCAAACAGATTTAAAAAAACCAAAAATTTGAGCCCAGAGAGCGGAAGTTCATTTTGGGGGCGTGGAGTACGTATAGGGTACGTATGGGGTACGGTCGTACCCCATACGTACCCCATAATGGGTATGAGCGCATAGACTGAGATTTTTACAAGTGACCACTTAAATTAAAATTAAATTCAAGTCCGCAAACAGATTTAAAAAACCAAAAATTTGAGCCCAGGAGAGCGGAAGTTCATTTTGGGGGCGTGGAGTACGTATAGGGTACGTATGGGGTACGATCGTACCCCATACGTACCCCATAATGGGTATGAGCGCATAGGCTGAGATTTTTACAAGTGACCACTTAAATTAAAATTAAAATTAAATTCAAATCCGCAAACAGATTTAAAAAAACCAAAAATTTGAGCCCAGAGAGCGGAAGTTCATTTTCGGGGCGTGGAGTACGTATAGGGTACGTATGGGGTACGATCGTACCCCATACGTACCCCATAATGGGTATGAGCGCATAGGCTGAGATTTTTACAAGTGACCACTTAAATTAAAATTAAAATTAAATTCAAATCCGCAAACAGATTTAAAAAAACCAACAACTTGAGCCCAGGAGAGCGGAAATTCATTTTGGGGGCGTGGAGTACGTATAGGGTACGTATGGGGTACGATCGTACCCCATACGTACCCCATAATGGGTATGAGCGCATAGGCTGAGATTTTTACAAGTGACCACTTAAATTAAAATTAAAATTAAATTCAAATCCGCAAATAGATTTAAAAAAACCAAAAATTTGAGCCCAGGAGAGCGGAAGTTCATTTTGGGGGCGTGGAGTACGTATAGGGTACGTATGGGGTACGATCGTACCCCATACGTACCCCATAATGGGTATGAGCGCATAGACTGAGATTTTTACAAGTGACCACTTAAATTAAAATTAAATTCAAGTCCGCAAACAGATTTAAAAAACCAAAAATTTGAGCCCAGGAGAGCGGAAGTTCATTTTGGGGGCGTGGAGTACGTATAGGGTACGTATGGGGTACGGTCGTACCCCATACGTACCCCATAATGGGTATGAGCGCATAGGCTGAGATTTTTACAAGTGACCACTTAAATTAAAATTAAAATTAAATTCAAGTCCGCAAACAGATTTAAAAAACCAAAAATTTGAGCCCAGGAGAGCGGAAGTTCATTTTGGGGGCGTGGAGTACGTATAGGGTACGTATGGGGTACGGTCGTACCCCATACGTACCCCATAATGGGTATGAGCGCATAGACTGAGATTTTTACAAGTGACCACTTAAATTAAAATTAAATTCAAGTCCGCAAACAGATTTAAAAAACCAAAAATTTGAGCCCAGGAGAGCGGAAGTTCATTTTGGGGGCGTGGAGTACGTATAGGGTACGTATGGGGTACGATCGTACCCCATACGTACCCCATAATGGGTATGAGCGCATAGGCTGAGATTTTTACAAGTGACCACTTAAATTAAAATTAAAATTAAATTCAAATCCGCAAACAGATTTAAAAAAACCAAAAATTTGAGCCCAGGAGAGCGTGGAGTACGTAATGGGTATGAGCGCATAGGCTGAGATTTTTACAAGTGACCACTTAAATTAAAATTAAAATTAAATTCAAATCCGCAAACAGATTTAAAAAAACCAACAACTTGAGCCCAGGAGAGCGGAAATTCATTTTGGGGGCGTGGAGTACGTATAGGGTACGTATGGGGTACGATCGTACCCCATACGTACCCCATAATGGGTATGAGCGCATAGGCTGAGATTTTTACAAGTGACCACTTAAATTAAAATTAAAATTAAATTCAAGTCCGCAAACAGATTTAAAAAACCAAAAATTTGAGCCCAGGAGAGCGGAAGTTCATTTTGGGGGCGTGGAGTACGTATAGGGTACGTATGGGGTACGGTCGTACCCCATACGTACCCCATAATGGGTATGAGCGCATAGACTGAGATTTTTACAAGTGACCACTTAAATTAAAATTAAATTCAAGTCCGCAAACAGATTTAAAAAACCAAAAATTTGAGCCCAGGAGAGCGGAAGTTCATTTTGGGGGCGTGGAGTACGTATAGGGTACGTATGGGGTACGATCGTACCCCATACGTACCCCATAATGGGTATGAGCGCATAGGCTGAGATTTTTACAAGTGACCACTTAAATTAAAATTAAAATTAAATTCAAATCCGCAAACAGATTTAAAAAAACCAAAAATTTGAGCCCAGGAGAGCGTGGAGTACGTAATGGGTATGAGCGCATAGGCTGAGATTTTTACAAGTGACCACTTAAATTAAAATTAAAATTAAATTCAAATCCGCAAACAGATTTAAAAAAACCAACAACTTGAGCCCAGGAGAGCGGAAATTCATTTTGGGGGCGTGGAGTACGTATAGGGTACGTATGGGGTACGGTGGTACCCCATACGTACCCCATAATGGGTATGAGCGCATAGGCTGAGATTTTTACAAGTGACCACTTAAATTAAAATTAAAATTAAATTCAAATCCGCAAACAGATTTAAAAAAACCAAAAATTTGAGCCCAGAGAGCGGAAGTTCATTTTCGGGGCGTGGAGTACGAATAGGGTACGTATGGGGTACGATCGTACCCCATACGTACCCCATAATGGGTATGAGCGCATAGGCTGAGATTTTTACAAGTGACCACTTAAATTAAAATTAAAATTAAATTCAAATCCGCAAACAGATTTAAAAAAACCAAAAATTTGAGCCCAGAGAGCGGAAGTTCATTTTCGGGGCGTGGAGTACGTATAGGGTACGTATGGGGTACGATCGTACCCCATACGTACCCCATAATGGGTATGAGCGCATAGGCTGAGATTTTTACAAGTGACCACTTAAATTAAAATTAAAATTAAATTCAAATCCGCAAACAGATTTAAAAAAACCAACAACTTGAGCCCAGGAGAGCGGAAATTCATTTTGGGGGCGTGGAGTACGTATAGGGTACGTATGGGGTACGGTGGTACCCCATACGTACCCCATAATGGGTATGAGCGCATAGGCTGAGATTTTTACAAGTGACCACTTAAATTAAAATTAAAATTAAATTCAAATCCGCAAACAGATTTAAAAAAACCAAAAATTTGAGCCCAGAGAGCGGAAGTTCATTTTCGGGGCGTGGAGTACGAATAGGGTACGTATGGGGTACGATCGTACCCCATACGTACCCCATAATGGGTATGAGCGCATAGGCTGAGATTTTTACAAGTGACCACTTAAATTAAAATTAAAATTAAATTCAAATCCGCAAACAGATTTAAAAAAACCAAAAATTTTAGCCCAGAGAGCGGAAGTTCATTTTGGGGGCGTGGAGTACGTATAGGGTACGTATGGGGTACGGTCGTACCCCATACGTACCCCATAATGGGTATGAGCGCATAGGCTGAGATTTTTACAAGTGACCACTTAAATTAAAATTAAAATTAAATTCAAATCCGCAAACAGATTTAAATTGGGCGAAACTTTATTATTTTTCGGGTCAAAGTTCGGGAGCGGTCAAAGTCGGAGTGTATCATGAGTTGTTTCGAGATTATTAGATTTCTTGGAAAATTATTTTTGTTCTTAATATAAAAATATTTAAAATAGAGATTTTTAGCCGATTAAATATTGAAAAAGTCCGTGTAGACTATTCGAATTTCAGTATATTATGTACACTAAAAGCCCATAGAAGCAAAAACGAATGTGTTGTCTTATCAGAATTAAGAGATATGACGAATTGTTAAAACGTATACAAACCCATTACTTCCACTTGGGGTTTGAATTTCGAAAAAATTGTGAAACAGGTTTTTAGACGATTTCATAAGAAGCAACTTGATATCTCATGAGACAAGACGGATTTTGGAAAATTTGTGAAAAGTTAAGCAAACCCTTCACACCTCCTTGGTTCTGGAAATTCGAAAAATCGTGAATTGGTTTCCCGTAATAATCAATTTTATATCTCATCAGAACTAAGGGATGGCAAAAATTGTGAAAACATATACAAACCCTTGGGGGTTGAATATCGAAAAATTGAGAAATGTGTTTGTAGGCGATTATATAAAAAGTTTGTGGAAGTGAAAAGCGATCTAATATCTCATCGAACCTAAGAAATATGTCGAAACTTTGAAAAGCATACAACCCCCTTACACCCATTAGGATTGAATATCTAAAATACTGAAATTGACTTTTTGGCTTTTTTATATAGGAAACCTTAGGAAGTAAAATTGAATTCGATATATCACCAGATATGCAACCTCCTTACACATACTTGGGGGTTGAATATCCAAAAATTCTGAAAGGAGTTAAAAAATAAATATGAAGACAGCACGAGAAAGTAGGAACCAATTCAATTTCTTATCACTTCTAAAAGAAATGACGGAACTCGTGAAAACGTGTTCAACCCGTTTATTCCCTCTTAGGGGCGGAAAAAGGAAAAAACTTAAAAACAAGCTTTAGGTGATTATTACGCAAGCACGTGAAAGTGAAAAGATATTCGATATCTGATAAGAC
This sequence comes from Beris morrisii, assembly GCA_951812415.1. Classification (NCBI taxonomy): domain Eukaryota; kingdom Metazoa; phylum Arthropoda; class Insecta; order Diptera; family Stratiomyidae; genus Beris; species Beris morrisii. The sequence goes on from OX638311.1 coordinate 29,003,576, forward strand.
CTGGGGATATAGTAGAATTCGTGAAAAAGTTTACAGCCCCCTTTGCACCCCCTTAGGGGTCGAATTTTAAAAATCCTGAAAACGCTTTCTAGGTATTTACATGAAGAACCCGTAGAATAAAAATGAATTCAATATTTGGGAAGACCTAATAGATATGACGAAAACCGTGAAAATATATGCATTCCATTTTCACTGATAATTTTTTTTGCCCCCCCTCCGAACGCCAATGGATATTTAAAATTTTTTTTTATCTAAATTGGTTTTCTAGTTGATTTACATAAACATACCGAGTTTCAACTTTGTAGCATAAGCCGTTCTATAGATAAGAAAAACACCTTCCACCCCCGTACCATACTACCCCTATAAAAAATTATATTTTTCCAAGATGCTACTAATATAGCTCTATCTAAATACCAAGTTTCAGCTTCATATCATTATAGGTTGTTGAGATATTAAAATCGAAACTTTTTCCTTTTCACCCTCCCCCTCTACACCCACACTTCCAAAATTTTGTTTTCTGCTAGGGGTCTATTAGGCCTACTTCTGGTAAAAATGAAGCATCTATCTTACACCGTTCTTGAGATATGAGACGTGATTTTTTAGAAAAATTCTTATCCCCTCCACTTTCATGCTCCACCGCCCCCTTGAAAAATTTTACTTTCAGCAAACTTCATTTGTCAACCTTTATACAGAAACCAAATTTTATTTATCTAGTGCAATTGGTTCGTAAGATATCGTAATCTAAAGTTTTTCACCCCCACCACCGTACGCCACTGCCCCCACTCAAATTTTTGTTTCCGATCTATTCTCCTAGTATACCTACAGATATTCATTAAGTTTCAATTTTGTGACATTAACCGTTTAGGAGATATGGATTTTAGAATGTGTCGATCTCACCTTTTTTGCGTTTCGGCATCATTATTTTACCCCCCACTCCCAAACCCCTTCACCTATATCGGCAATTTTTTTGCAAATGGGTCCACTACTGAAGCTCTATATAAATTCCAAATTTCAGCCTCCTAGCATAAGCGGTTGCTGAGATCTAGAAACCAAAATTTTCTGTCCAAAACACTTCCCCCTCCTCCCCCCTCATACCCCCATCCCTCCAAATTTGGCCACTTCAAGAAGCCTACCCAGTCTATTCATAAAAATTTAAATTTAATAGCTTAAAGGGCTTGGGAGCTACGAGCCTTCAAACGATTTTGCGTACAGCGGTCGACGTACGGCGTACGGCGGACAGACGAACTGAAATTTTTTTTTGCTCGTGTCTACTCGTCATGAAACGTGAAAAAAAAAATTTTGAGGGTAGCAAATTTTTTTTTTTTAAAAATCGATAACAATACTGTATTATTAAAATTATAAAGTAAAACAATTCTTTTTTTTTTAATGAAATGGTTGCTATTGTTTTGCACAACACTGTAAATGCAAGACCGAAAAATACCAAAACCGGTCTATGTACACTGGGCCCCTATCATAGAACACGAAACGAAATTTCGAGCAGCAATTTTCGTATAGTAGGCATCACAGAACTCGAAACGGTTCGTTTTTTCGTATATTTTCTCGTTAACATTTCAGCTTTCGAATTCAAGTAGTAGGTGTAAATTTTGTAAGCTTTTGCGATTGTAAGTAGTCCTTATTTGTTAAAAAAAAGTAGAAAATTACGTGAAAAACACGAAATTTAATTATTGAATACATGGATAATTATACTTTTAGGACGAAGCTAACAAATACAAATCAGTACAAAGTATTGGTAGAACTCAAAAAACAAAAATTGACCCTGGAAAAATTAAAGCTTTAGAAAATTGAGCTTGACTTAAAGGAACGTGAACTAGCTCTACGAGATGCGAACGAAAAGTGAATACAAAGATGCAATTTTTATGTTGATTTTTTTGTTGAATGTAAAGCAGTGTTTTTTATTTATTAAGTAGAGGTTCACAAAGTTTTGTTTTTTAATTTAATAAAGATTTTAAAATATCGTTTCTTAATCTTGCGGCTAATGAACCTCCTTGTAGATGATGATTCATGGCACATAATTTCTTCTCCATTATGTCTAACACCTGACTTAAAATTGTAGAGACAGTGGATTGAGACAGGCAAAGATTGAGCTCCTGCCCTGTTCCTCTTTGATATTCATCCTCGGCAAAGAATCTAAGCGCAGTGTTGTGCCCAGCCAAATGGCAGCATCCGGCGTTTGCATTTCCTCTCGACGTATTCGTATACTATTTTAATTCAGACCAGTCGTTCTTCTTTGTTTTTACAAATTAATCAAAACAAAAACAACAACCTAGCAACTCGACCGTAAACAGTTCGAATTGCAATTCTTGGCCTGAGGTACAGTAATGTGACATCACAGCCAGGGGAATCCACTGGATTCTCCTTTACTGCTGAGTCAGAACATGTCGCGTGCCATAGGTACTGGAAATGGTCGAGTTGATACTTTGTTCGCTTTTTTTTGTTTTGCCTATTTTTCATGTTGTATTTTATTTTTCCCTCGCGATCAAATTGCGAAATAGTCGCGACCCACAAATGGGCGCATTGCATTTTCAGTTGGTTGCACCATTTGTGGGTCACTAAAAAATTGCCGATTGTCTTGATCGGCAAATTCCAACTGGTTGGACTTTTTACAATGGGTTGAACGACTGGCCCAAATAATATTTACTAAGTTAGCGTAAATATAGTATATAAGTTATTGTAAGTTAACAATTAAGGCTCAGTTATTTTATCACCATTAAACCAGAAAGGATTAAACTTTTTTAAAACAAATCTCGTTCGTATTTTTTAAAAAGGTAATTATTAATTTGCCATTTTTTACTTTACAGAGATCAAAATACAAACCTGACTAGTCGATACACTTTGGCATCCATAGGTGCCATAGTTCTAGTCAGGTAAGCTCCACACATCGGCATCCTCAGGTGCCATGAGTGAAAGTTTTTATTTTAGGAAACAGGCGCGGCTCGTAGGATAATACCACGAGCATGCGTTGACCACTACAGCAGCAGCAATTTTCAACAGACGTGGAATAGAAGAAGATCGTGTGGTTGGCTTGAACTCGGTCTGCAATTCATCTAAGATGTCCTTTAAAGCATCTTTCGATAACCTGAAATTATTCTGAAACCTAAAATATCTTAGAAATTATAAGAAAAATATATTGTACGAATTCTAAATCACACTTACTGGATGTTCGATATTTCAAATATTCGATTTATCTCGAATTTTCTTCCGAATAATTTTTAAATTTTGCTCCATGCGCAACTAAGATAAGGAACGGTCTTCTCGATCGGGCACTGGAGGAGTGTGGATGCGTCTCGAGTTTATAAACCACACTATTTTTATTATTATAATATTATTAATTTAACAGATTAATGAGCAAGCAATTTGTAGAAAACTAAAACCGAAACTGAAATTGAATAAACGGAAATTTGAATAAACCAGTTTCTAACTAATTAAAACCAACAACTATTAATCATAATTTATTTATTGACGCGACTTCAAAATCTGATTCTGACATTGAATTTAACAATTAATTTGTTGAATGTCTATTACGATTCGAATTTTTTTCGATTTAATGAGGTAATGCTTTCCATACTTTTCGTTCGTATTCAATAGTACATCGAAGGAAATTTTTCGTATATAACTTGCCGAGTTGTACGAAATTTCGTTTCGTTTTCTGTGATAGGGGCCCTGGTCTGGTCTGCACGTAAACGCGACCAATGTCACGGTTTTGTGCAGCATAGTAGATACTTTCGTAGACGGTGTATTCGACATCTAAGAAGCAACCTAATTGTCCGTTATAGATTTTTCGATTTTTGTGGCCAGGTTTTGTAAGTCGTGGGTTGTAGGCTGATATGGATATTGATTGATATGTAGGGGTTGTGAATTCAGAGATGCCCATCTTTTCGATTGTTTTTAAGAGGAATGACGTTAAACTCGGATGTCCCTGTATATCACCTTAACGTTACGCCAGGATATCGGTATGTAGCCACATACATGGCTTGCTCCGACTGTGGATAATTGGATAAAAGCTGGTCCATTCCCTTATGCAGTACTGCGGTAAATATACTGTCTTCTCTGACCGTCCAAAGAGACTAAATAATTTTTCACCGATGCATGGAAGATATCACTGTAATTAGGCTCTTTTGGTCCAGATTTTGGTGAAAAGTAAGAAAATTAAAGTCTCAGGAAAACGTAGGACTATGTCATAAGCTGGTTTTGAACGCATGATCTCTGCCACGATCAGGGCCGACGACTTTTGGTTTTATCATTCGTAGCTCTCCTACCTGTGGAATATCTGTAGCTGAAGAATACATCCTCAGCCTATACTGCTTGTTCTAAAAATGCAGCTCCAAAGAATAGTTTACTTCACCTAAGAAAAATTGGAATTCGTTGGTTTATCAGAGAACTTTGTAATACACGGAGCGGAAATTCGTTTCAAAGTCAAATGAAATTAGCAACTGCTCAACTAGTTCTTTTACTACATAACTTTTTTAAAACTTATATTTCGTAACATTATCATTTAAATATACAAAGTTTTAAATAAATATAACAAATACATTTAATTATATCATTCTTTCCCTAAATAGTATTTCAACATCATCCGAGTCGATGTTTTTTAGTATCAATTTGTTTTTAAACAAGATATATGCATTTTTTCTATTATATTGCAATATTTTTATAGATGTCGCATTATTGCTTCAATTTTAAATAAATGACTCTAATTTATTTACTGTGTAAAGATGATATATGTTTTCATATGAATTGTTAATGTGTCCATTATATTTTGTTGTTGATTAAAAAATTAATTGTTTACTATGTGGTCGATTTTTCCATACAGGTGGTATTTATTTGTGAGAAAAAAAAAATACAGAAAATTAATTCAGTCAAATGGAAATTAGGACAAAGAAATAAAATTTTTTATTTATAAATGATTGCTTATATTCACAACGTCTAGCGACGAAAACAGTTCAAGAGCGTCTGTAAGGCGATGAATTCATGGAATCCCATTTCAAAATTGTTTTCAAGAAAAACGTTGCCATTCAGAACGTAGAAATTTAAAATGGTTATAAGTTGTGAGACGCCCTCTGATGAGTCAAGCACTTGCTGAAAAAATTTCAAAAACATGCAACTGGTATAAGAACCGAACAAATGGACGTGATATTTACTGAGAATTTTTAAATTATTTCTTTCTTTTTCTATTTTGGTCTGGGCAGATCATCTGCCATCCAGCATTCTTTCACGTTGGTCGTCTATGCATTAGATTTCGGATGTCAAACTTCAAACTTTGTCTGTACCCGCCACTTTCATATCAAACGTTGAGTTGAGTCTGCTATCGTGTTACCAAAAGGTAGATATATTAGCGAATTTTCATCGAACGTTGAAATAGTGAAAAAACGGCTCTGGATGATGTCGCATCGTATACCCTGTTCACAGGAATTGATCGCTTAGAAAGTTCCGCTAGGCCATTCCGTGACAAGTTTCTATGTGTTCTCAAGAAGTAGTGTGTTACGTACTAGTACATAGTTAGCGATATGAGCAACTTTTTCAATTCAGAATTTCATATTATCAGATGTACAAATAAGTACGCGGCGTTCTCGTATAGATGGCGCTAACACGAAATACTGGGAAAAAATTGCGGATGAAGCTCGTAATATGGCAAGATCAGACATATTGCAACAATTCAACATCATTACATTTGAAAAATTGTATCGGCGTCAGTTACTTATGAGTCCTTAAACATGTCGGAGTTTGACCAAATAAGCTCCATTTGCGGGAAGTTTTGTTTTAATTCAAAGAAATCTGCAGCTGAGGCTTGTCAGATGATTAGAGAAACTTATGACGAGTCTTCTATTAGCGAATCAACGTGTCGCGAATGGTTTCATCGCTTCAAAATGGGTGATTTCGGCGTGGAAGACAAGGAGCATTCCGGCCGGCCAAAAAATTTCGAAGACGCAGAATTGGAGGCACTACCGGACGAAGATTCATGCCAAACACAACAAAGTCTTGCGGATTCATTGGATGTAACTCAACAAGCCATTGCATATCGTCTGAAAGCCTTGCGAATGATGCAAAAGCAAGGAAATTGGGTGCCGTACGAATTGAAGCCAAGAAACGTCGAACGGCGTTTTTTCACGTGCGAACAGCTGCTCCAACGGCAGAACAGGAAGGGATTTTTGCATCGTATCGTGACTGGTGATGAAAAGTGGATACACTACGATAACCCGAAGCGCCAAAAATCGTGGTGATATCCTGGCCATGCATTAACATCGACCACAAAGCCGAATATCCATGGTTCCAAAGTCATGCTATGCATTTGGTGGAACACGTGTTGTATTATGAGTTGCTGCAATCAAGTGAAACCATCACAGGACCTCTTTATCGAAGACAACTAATGCGTTTGAGTAGAGCATTGAAAGAAAAACGGCCGCAATATGAGCAGAGACACGACAAAGTGATTTTGCTACACGACAACGCTCGGCCACATGTTGCTCAGGTTGTGAAAATCTACCTGGAAACACTGAAATGGGACGCCGTATTTACCAGACATCGCTCCTTCCGACCACCATCTATTCCGATCGATGGCGCATGGCTTGGCTGAGCAGCGCTTCCGTTCTTTTGAAGATGTCAATAATTGGGTCGACTTGTGGATCGCCTCAAAGGACGTGTAGTTTTTTCAACGCGGAATTCGTATGCTGCCAAAAAGATGGGAAAAGGTTGTGGCTAGCGATGGACAATATTTAAAAAAAAAAATAATGTAACCAATTTCCCACAATAAAGGCTCAAAGTTTGACAAAAAACGCCGGGAACTTATTTGTAGACCTAATAACTTTTTGCTGTTATGTTAGAAACAAATTGAAAAGCAATTTTTTTTACTATCGAACCACAATCTTTTCTTACGTTTTCCAGATGACCTTTCTAATCCTTCTGACAAATGATATTTTCAATACGTTTAGATGCATCATTAATTTTTTTTTAAATTCTTAAAATCCTTGGAAAGCTCTTCTCAGCTTTTCTTCCATCAAAGCCCAGGATATTTCATTGGAACGATACCGAGCGCCATTCGCTGAATTTACGTTCTTCGTCACAAAATCGGTATTTCTCGATAAGGCCTAGCGATGAAGAAAAAAAGATCTGGCCAAAATAATGAGGGATCCCATAGATATATATATACTGGAGATGACAAGCAGTCGTCGTCGCATTCACTTTCACGCAAAACAACAACAATTGGCATAACGACCCTGTTTTGTCTCACTCATTCCCGCTCTTGAAACACGCTAAACAACAACAATTTGATACAACGACCCTGTTTGTCTCACTTTTCTGGCTTCAAAGCGCTTTATACAAAGCCGGTGGCTTGTCGTCTCCAGTATCTCTATGTGGGACCCTAACAAATATAACCAATTTTCTATTTCAAGCAGTCGTTAATGTTAATGTTCATCTGATAAGTGAAATACCCTGTCGCTCTAGGTTGCAAAATAATTGTTCATTTCATCAATTTCCTTATTTCTTAATACCAAAAAAGGTTATTATTTTGTTACTTAATTATTTCAGTCGAATCGAAAAAAATAAAAACGCAACTGAGAGAATCCTCGACTACAAATCAGCCGAAGCTCTTCTTCAGACAAATAAATTCCAAAATTTTAGGACTTCGGTGCTAATAAGAATTCATATTACGAAAATCGTACAAAACTCTGACTTCGGAATCGAATCATTAAAGGCCCACCGATCAAATAAAAGAAACGGAATACTCCCAAAAAAAATAGAATAGCTTATCGCCGTATTCCAACAGTTTCACAGAAGGGGTAATTGAAGAAGAGTAGAGTAGAGTAACAAAAACATCATCACATAACGCCATGAAATTAGTAACAAAAACGAATTCAACATTTAAATTAGGCGACAAAGAAACGATATCAAAATAGAAATTAAAAATAAATTTATTCAAATAATTTTTAATCAATAACGCGATGTGTTTCTGTTCACTAATCAATTTTAATAGTATATTAATAATAACACATAAATTAAATTGTTTTCTTTGTTTTTAAATATATATATTTTTTTTTGTTTTAAATTTCTTCTTACAACTTTTTCAACTGTATAACTTAATTTAATTGCATAGCATTTTTTTTTTAATTTTCTTTTTTTATTTAAATATTTTTCTTGTTGATAACAATAACAGATTATACATTTAAAGTGTTCGCTTGTTTTTATCTCGGAATATTTTTTATTTAATGTTTCGACTAAATTATGATCGGTGTGATATTTAATTTATGAATTTGCTCATTTTATTAAATAGATATAAAAAAAGAATTAAATAAAATGTTTTTCATTGATTTCAAAATAAAACATGCAATAAAAAAAAAACTCTTTCGACTGTGTTTTGAATTTAATATCGTCGTCGTTCTTTGCCTTTTTCGATTTTTAAATGAATGATTTAGAAACTCCCTGGAGTTTGAATTTTGTTACAAATTTTCATTTATACATTAAAAAAAAATATATGAACAAAAAATATATACTTGCAAAAATATATTCTCATCAAAAATTAAACCACACTGTTAGTGAGTGCATTTTACGTTGCAATCGCTTCGACATAATTCGCTGGATATAGACCTACTTTACCATTTTTTCTTCCCTTGCACCAACCTTGTTCGTCTTCATCTTCGAGTTTTTCAAAAACTTCGCCTGAAATTAAAAATGAAGTCAAATGTTATATTGATGATAATTGATGTGCGAAAGGGGGGTAGTAGGGTACATGATTGCGGGGTGACCTTATCTGCTGACAGAATCGGTTTTCAATGTTTACGGTTGCATCGGCACATTTAGAAATAGAGTGAGAGCACGTCTTCGTTTAATGGTAGATTTACACCGTACGTTTACGGCCCGAATTTACCCCCACAAGACTATCATAAACCGGGTTTTCGTCCGAAAAGTCGAGCGAGCACTGTTGGAGTCTTCGTCGCCTGATTCGTTGATTTTTATGGTGTGGGTAAAGTCGCGCCTAAATGTGTTCGGTGTAAATGCAGCATCATTGGCACCAAGTTGCCAAGAATGTCCCGATGCAATAGATAGAAAGACCAACACGAGCCAAAAAAGATAGATATGACGAGTTTAGGCGATTTGCAAAAAAGACCTGCAGGCGAAAGCAAAGGAAGTACTATAATGAGAAATAGAAAAAATGGACGACAAAATGAGACAAAAGAAGACCCAGGACGCATACGCAATAGTGAAAGACCTAAAAAGGGGGTATAAGCCCAAAACTAGTCTTTGCAAAGACGTAGAGGGCAACATCATCAGCGACACACAAGAAATTAAAAGGAGATGGTCTTCCTACTTCGAACATCTTCTCAATCAGCACCGATTACGACAGATAACATCTCAATTGAGTTTTCAACTGACGAAGAAGAACCATCATCGACACTACCCACACTAGACGAAATCAAAGCAGCCCTATGTGACCAGAAACTAAACAAAGCGCCGGAAATTGACGAAATACCAGTTGAACTTCTGAAGAACGGTGGAAACTGTGTCGTGGAAATACTACACAAAATGATGTGTAAAATTTGGACAGAGGAAAATATACCCTACGATTGGCGAAAAAGCATTCTATGTCCAATTTATAAGAAAGGAGACAAACTCTGCTGTGAGAACTACAGAGGAATATCATTGTTGTGTACGTCCTACAAAATACTGACAAAAATAATTGAACGTCGTCTTAAGCCCTATACTAACGAAACAATTGGCGAATACCAAGGTGGATTCAGAACCGGACGATCTACAACAGACCAGATATTCTCAGTGAAACAGGTGCATGAAAAAAGCTGGGAATATAACACAGATGTGCACCAAATCTTCGTAGATTTTAAACAAGCATATGAGAGTATCGACAGGAGGGTACTGTACCAAATCATGCTTGATTTTGGAATTCCACCGAAATTAGTTCGACTAACGAGACTCACAATGACGAACACTGAATCCCAAGTAAGAATACAAACCGATTTCACAACCAGCTTTCGAACGGAATGTGGTTTAAAGCAGGGAGATGGTCTAGCCCCCATTCTTTTCAACCTGGCACTAGAGTATGTCATCCGAAAAAACCCAGTCGACACCAATGGGACACTACTATTCAAGTCCACCCAACTAGTCGCATACGCTGACGATATAAACATCCTAGCAAGATCCTTCCCTAGTGCTAAGGAGGTATTTGTCATTCTTGATTCCGCCGCAAAAGAAGCTGGGTTACGCATAAATGAAAGTAAAACAAAAATAATGACGCAAACAAGAAAGAGAACGCCAATCAGACAGAATATACAAATTGCGGAGTATAATTTGGTGAGTGTGGACAACTTCATATATCTTGGGGCTAATCTAGCAAAAGACGGCAACGAAACGGACGAAATCAAACGACGGATCATGCTAGCAAATAAAACGTATTATTCGGTACTTCCGATAATGAAATCCAAGAAAGTGCACAGGAACAATAAGCTGCGAATATATAAAACTATTATACGACCTGTGCTCTGTTATGGCAGCGAAACGTGGACATTAACGCAACTTTCGAAAAAGCAGTTAAATGTTAGCAGTTAAGGTCCTCCGAAAAATTGTTGAACCTCTAAAGGATGGAACGGACTGGCGAATAAGATACAACCATGAGTTGCATCAACTCTTCAAGCCTCAACGTTCATCAAACTACGTAAACTGCAGTGGGCTGGCCATGTAGAGCGAATGGAAGACAGAAGAATCCCCAAGCGTGCTCTTAAAGACAAAGCGAGTGGTAACAGGCCAGTAGGCAAACCACGCAAGCGATGGGAAGACTCGGCTGATGAAGACAGCAAAGCCATCTTAAAAATTAGCGGCTGGAGGACGCGGTCTTTGGATCGAGACGATTGGAGGCGACGACTTCAGGAGGCCAGGGCTCGGCTGGAGGACGCGGTCTTTGGATCGAGACGATTGGAGGCGACGACTTCAGGAGGCCAGGGCTCGACTTGAGCTGTCGCGCCATTTGATGATGATGAACTGAAGTTATGAGTTTAACCTTTAATACACTGTAGTGTACAGTCCAGTCAGCTTAGGGATGGGAGGTCAGAAATCGGGCCGGGTATGGCAGTGTACTAGTAGGTGTTAATAACTTTTTTAGTGCTGTTTGGCTGTGATATGATCTACCAGAACAGCAACCCTATAAACCAAACATCGATGAAGAGGCAATGAAGAGGCAGCGAACCTTGTCGCTGAAAAAAGATTATCAGTTGGGAACAAGCTAAGCTATGTCTGGCTGTCTGTGAATACGTGTGAGGTATTCGCATTTCTTTCTTCCTCGTACTGAAATGCATCCGACCATCTCATCCGCACTCTTCGACATGAGCGATCTCCTATCGCGCATTGTATTTGAAATTGGAATGAGCAAGAACGAGATGGCAATACGTGCACTCACTGAAGAGTATGTATGAAAGGAATATGAAGTAGATCTGACCAATCATCGATGAAAGGTAGGCCTGACTTACAGGCGAATTATGCCTCACCGGTCAACACTGCACTGATGGACGGCGTCCGGTCATATTGGAATATAATTCTAGTAGTCGTCGACTAGTGCAATCAAAAGCCAACTTTCATTCGATTAGTGCAATCGAAAGATGAATTTCATTGCACTAGTCGTCAGAGTTATTGGTTCCGGAATCATGTGCGCAAAGAAAACTATAGCGCTCTGCGCACTTGAACATCAAAGTTTTCAATGACATTTGCTGCTCGGTACGCGTTTGATGGTAAGACTTGTAGGACGTGTAGGACGTTTAGTCTTTTTCTCTCGCTAAAGGTGGAACAGGTCGGCATGTTTACATTCTTGAGGAGAAGATGAGGAAATATTTACTTTACGTTTTTCGCCACGTACACAAGCGCGCGAACTAACATAGTAGTAGTTTGTACATAAGAACCCATGAATTTTTCGTGTTTTCGGCTTACAGGGAATGTTGCCTATAACAAATCAACTACAGTCTGGTAGCTCTGACGGTGTTTGTGAATCTGATAAAAATGTAAACAGGACTCCTGCTCAGTGTTAAATCCTTTAGTCCACTATTTATATTAATATTTCGAAGCCAAATAGCAACTGAAAAATTCTTATAAATAATTTATGCGTTGAGTGGGAATTGAACCCACGGCATCGCTGAAGCAATGTTTTCAAGACCTTAATACTGGACTACACCCGACCCTAAATGTTCTAAGGAGTGTGCGGCGAAGTTCGTCATCGAAGTGCCGTCGAAGTCGGTGTTCCGTTTTAGCCTTAAATACGACTCCGTCGGCATTCCCCTCGACTTTAATCTGTTCTCATTTCTCTCTGAACGGAAACCCGACTTGAAATTTGCTGTTGAAATCAGTAATTTTATAGATTTTGTCAGTGTGAAGCTCCACTAGGGTAGTTCCATTCCTCACTTAGTTAATGATGACATCATGATGTCGTGCTACTACCAAGTTCACTCATTGTTTATGTACGCAATTGCCGTAAACCCTGCCGCCTGTTTGAGGTGTAAATCAACATGTGGCTAGGTGGAGCATAGAGCCAAGTGCACCTGTCTCGTTATCTGTTAAAATAAAGTAAATGATAACTTTGCGCAAGAACCCCAACTACCATCTGTGAACTAACTGAAACCGTGGAAAGCTGTTGTTTGCTATTACACACCTTACTTAACTAAGAATTTCATAACAACGAATTTTCTAATAATCCAAAGAGTAATTTTTTCCCGACAACAACTTCGGATCCAATCAATTGAAAAATTAAAATTCAATACAATAATACCAACATACCTTGTTTAAATGTAAGCTCGTCACTTTCAGCTCCGTCATAATCATATAAAGCTTTAACCGGAATTCCAGGTTCACCGTTATCAACGAGAACATTATCACCATCACCTTCATCCCATTCTTCTTCTTCAAATGGATTAGCATCTGATTTACTCGTACCATTCCTGTTGATATTTTAAAACGATTAGAATTATATTTCGAAATTATTTCGAATCGATTATTTACGTTATTGTTGATGCTCGATTATTCGGCGAATGTAACGGCCTTGCATTTTCAGATTTCGGCGAATCATTATTCATAACAATTGAACTTTTAGCCGAATTTTTATTATTGGTATTGGTTGAATTTCTGTTAATACTATTCTTAGCTGATGGCGGTGGGTATTCCTAAATAACAAAACAATTTTCTATTATCTGCTGCAATTAATCGATTAAAAAATTTCTTTTATAGCAATTTCTATGGAAGCTGAGTGATTTAAATTGATCAATTAAAAATAAAAACAAGAAAATTAGATTAATTCACATTACTACAATGAGCGTGTACAAAGCTTTAAAGAATAATTAAAATCAAAACTAAAAGAAAAATCAAAAACAAAACTATAAAACATGCGTACATGCAGGTCTTCGGCAACAGGCCGTTGATTAATTAGCGTTATGGGTGCTGCAGGTAAGGCTTCCTTCGATTTATTTCCTTTAGCGATGTCCCGAAATTCTTCCGTATATTCCTATAATTCGATTTAAGGAGGAAAAAAAGAAAATAAAACATAGCACAGATAAAATAAAATATTCAAAATTTTGGACACAGGATATTCTTTCTGTTTTTATTTTTTTTATTTTACAAAACGGAAAATTAAATTAATTGATTTGTTATTGAAAAATGAAAATACATTCCACATCATAAAACTGAATACAAATTTGAAAATTTTTTTACAATCAAATTTCAAACCATAAGAACAGTTAGTAGAAATATTCATCAAGAAGGGAACGGGAAATAGCATAGCGGAAAAATTAAAATCCTTACCACAAACGATGGCCAATTCATTGCCATATTGACTCCGTGATTATTTGACCACCATTTAAGATCCTTTTGATCGTCGGCATTCGTGATTGTGTGGTGGAATTCTTCGTAGATTTGTGGTAAACTATAAAAAGCGAATAAAATGATTGAATGCATTTCGGTGTGTGACATTAAATCCGTCGAAGCGAAGAAAAAACACAATAACTTGTAGTATAAAAAGTGTAACATGAAAAAACAATGTCAATTTGATGTTGACCGAAAAGTCTTGTATGTGCGATAGACGGCGAATTTGATAAATATTTTTGTACAATAACCAAATTACCTTGGATTCTTCGTGATATCCAAACCCGCATGTATTAAGAATAGAATTTCTTTGAAGAATTTAAGTCGAATCGATTCCATTTCTTGGCACTTAACGAACACCGAAGTCATGTCTTCCATGTAAACGGGATTGTATTTATTGATCTCAGCTAAAGCTTGTTCATATTTCTCTCGACATTTTTGTACTTCGTCTTTTGTTTTTTGGACTCGATCGTGCATTTTTTTTACCTAGATAAATAAAAAAAAAAGAAGTGAAAAGATATTTGAATATTGGTTTCATTGAATCAACCTGATCAGGTGATAACGAACTATCAGCGGTAGCATTTCGTTCCATGTTCGTTGCAGTCTTTTCCGTTTTACAAGCCGCATGATAATCCGCTTTAGCCTTTTCAACTTTTGCTAGAAGTTTTGACCATGGTTTTTGCGCCTTTTTAAATGCATCCTCCATTTCTTTGCGTTCTTTAATCTGCATCATTGTTTTATGATAATTATCCTTTTGCCATGTTTTGATTTCTTGTGTAACGTCTGTGCAAAGTTTCTCTTTGATTTTCAAATGTACGTCGGATAATCGATCGGCTTCTGTGAGTACACCCTTCCAAGCAGCTTCTGACGTCCCGTACTCCGGACCTATAACACAAATCAGAATAATGGAGAATTAACAATATTTTTATTTTTTTGCTAGTCGAACGTAAATAATCTAATTTTCTATGAAATATGCACTTGTTAGGTTTGCATGAGGTAAAATACAGTAAATTACTTGAAACAAAGACCAGAGAGAAACCGCAAAATAAGGAATTATTTATTATACGGTTAAAGTTGGAAATTTGTTTAAATTTATTTGTGAATTCAACCATGTTGTGTTTATTTTTTTTCGTTCGAGGAAAGGAGATAATGCCGAGGAAAGTTGGTATTACAGTGAATTGTAATATGTACGCGGAATTCATTTGTAGGTCAATAATAACAACTGAATGGGGGGGTAAAATAGTACGAGTGCCGGATCACAGGGTCATAGAGACGTTGTAAAAAAACAGACAAGAAAAGCTGCACTTGACGAACAGCAATCCTACGTCTTTACACCGGGTATTAGAAATAAAATGCGATGAAATTGACTATGAGCTTGTAAAGTTGCCAGGGAGATATAGGAGGAGCCCTTCTGGCGCAAACTAGAAAACTACTTGACCATATTATACGAGTGCTAATAGGCTTATACACTTATATATCGAATTGGGATCTCGAAGACCAACCCGATACGAGGACAGTAGAAGATGTTCACCGCTTTCAATACATGTCAGAAGTTTAAACTTTGAGGAATACTTCGGAAGTCACTAGAAACTCTTACTGATTTTGTATCTCACAAAACACCTAAAGATCTATCGTTGAGTTAGGCAGAATCTTCGCTCTCTTAGGGCCGTTCGTGGGAATAAATTACTCGCTTCAATTACTAAGGAGGCTCCAAAATGAATGCGGTCACTCCTTCGATCTGACGAAGGAAAGGAGTATCTAAGAAACTCGGAGCATAAAATTTAAGGTTGAAGCAATATTCTTGTTAATTGTAATAGTAAATCAGCTAATTTTTTGAAATGTATGGTGTGAAATGCGAACCCGCAGCCTCTGAACCTTAAACCTTGAGTTATCTAGAGACTTAGATTAGTTGGATTCCTGGTCACAGTGACTTCCCTGGAAATGAAAAGGCAGACGAGCTCGCCAGTAGGGTGGTCGGGGATGAGCATAGAGCTGGCCGATGAATCGGTTCTATGTCCCATTGAACGTGTAATGGAAATTAATGATATTGGAGCGTTCAGACAGACGGAGGGGGCCTGGATGAATCTCTCGGCAAGCAAGAATCTGCTGGCCGAAACTTGATAGAAGGAACTCTAGCTACATTTTGTCTTTGGGCTGGTACATTTGCAGACAACTTATAGGGGTCCTAACGGGACTGTCCTTTTGGAAGACATGGAGAAAGACTGGGAATACCCATGGCTGATCTGTGTCGCTGTGATGATGAGAATGTTGAACCGACACTGGAGCATCTAGTGTGTGAATGTGAAAGATATCGGTACTTGGAGAAATTCTCCTTGACCGATCTATCAGAACTTGCGATGATTCCTTTATGGAGAACTACTCTCTTCATAAGGAAGAGCAATATTTGGAATCAGTAGTCTAGAGCCCGGATTATACAAGGGAACCACAATGGATCCGCAGTGATCTTTCGTGATGGACTGTGGCACACTGCTTCAGTCCACCCTTCTCAACTTAACCTAACCTATCTAGAGACTTCCCCTCTGTGGATCTCTACCTTGTCGTGGTGGGGGGCTTGTGTCGCAAATCTGGAGATAGTTGGGGGTGGCTCTGACTGCTCTAGAGGAGCGGTGAACTAAAAGGGATCTACACTCAAGCCAAGGTGGATAAGTATTCGTGCTGAAGGCTGCATGGTATCAGGTGTATAAAAGTGATGCCTTGAACTATCTCCTGGGGACATCGGGCGAAACCCCTTTGTAACCTAGCCTTACATCCGTATTGGAAGCTCTGAGAGTGCGGACCTTCCTTTCTCGCCATACTCGTGGGATCAAAATCAACACAGTATTCAAAAACACCGACGAAGTGTCCTCCGGATTTAGCACCCCACTTGACGTGTTACTTGCTGTGGGCATTGATGGCGAGATGGATGTAGAGTGTGAAGACACCCTACTACACACCGCCGGACCATCATAAAGAGGGGAACCTGCTCACCCCATTTCTGTGCAGAGGGGTGATAGTTAGCAAGAACGACATCAACATTCAAGTCAGAGATTCAGGAGCCAATGGTCCCAAATGCAGAAGTTGCTCCTGTGGACCTACCACAAATCGAATCTGAGAGGCAGTACGAATACTTCTCCGGAGCCTCTAGGAGACGTATCAGTGCCAAAATTGCCAGTGGTGTGGATCCAGAAGAAGCGCGGAGACAAGTCAGATAACTTGTAGCCAAACGCGACTCGGAAGGTGCCAAACATAGAGATATATATACTGGAGATGACAAGCAGCGATTGAGTTGAAGGCGGACGTCGTCGCATTCACTTGCACGCAAAAACAACAACAATTGACATAACGAACCTGTTCTGTCTCACTCACTCTCACGCTAAAACAACAACAACGATCCTGTTTTGTCTCACTTCTCATCGTGTTTTTGGCTTCAAAGCGCTTTATACAAAACCGGTGGCTTGTCGTCTCCAGTAGCTCTATGGTGCCAAAACACACATTGGCAAAAGAGGCAGATCTGATGGTAGCACACCTATCTATCTATCTAGAGACTTCATCGGAGTTATAGGTCAGTTACTACACTCTTTCGAAGATACTGTTGCTACTTCTAATATACTTTAATTTAAATCACGGATCTTCATGCCTAGGTGCGATTTAAACCTAAGACTTTCATGACTTGACCATCAGACTCAAATGGGAGACCCTTAGCAGGACCATATTTCGATGTATCTGGCATATTAAACTAAAAAAGATATTACAACGCTATTTCGATGATCTTTAAGCGCTACGGCCCAAATAGGGCTTTGGTCTCCACGATAATTTTCATCCGTTTTTAGGGACTTCATCGTGTATTATACTATTCTGAATTTCGATCAATACTATACACTGCAGTGTCTGTAGTCCTATTGATTTTACGCGAGAAAAGTTGCCAGCGAATCGGTGATCAGTCATACGTATCAACAAATATCTAACAATCTTGATAAGCGTATGGGTAATTAAAATAGAAAATAATGATCTTAATTTTTTGGAACTCCGGATATGTTGTTGCCACCGAAAAAGCGCTTCAGATGAAACAATCATTACAAATTCAATTAGCACAAATTATATGAATAATTTTGCAAAAGCACTTACTGAAACGAACGTCTTTATAATTATTTTAAATCATTGAATATTCATAGCTGATTTACTGTGCTGATTACAGTAAACCATTTTAATAACTGGGATCTACTTGAAATTTAGATATAACAGCCTAATGATTACAGAAAAAACACATATAATTGTACTGGCGCACCCACAAATATACAAACCTTTTTCAATTAATTCTCCCCATTTTTTCGACCACGCCCGCAAACTTTTTGCGTAGCCTTTTTCAATTTCGGCTCGTTCTTGTATTAAAGTCTGTAGATCTGTGCATAATCTGAAAATACAAAATGCCGATTGTACTCATGAATAATAATTGAATTTCATAAATTAATAAAAGCTTGACGTACTTATATCCATCTTCTATCCTTTTGGTGGTTCTTTTATAGTAGCCTGGCTCCCAAAAAGACTCGCTTCCGGCCTGTAGAAGTTGATCATCGCTGTGATGTGACATTTTGTTGATCGAGCGTATGGAGCTATCTTCGATGAGTGAATCTTAATAAATGCAACAGTGTAGTGTTTCGACAAAACTGCGTCACTTTGTCCTAGGTTTATGAGCTGAAGATAGTTTTCAACTGGACGTTTTTAATACAGGTGGCAAAACTGTAAAAGAGAAATAATTAAATTGTCATTAAATTGCATTGACCTACAACTCTATTATACATTTTTTTTATTATTCGATTTTATGTTTAAGTTCGGTCAAGTCGAACGTATTTCCGGACAATTGTTATACAAATTTTTGTCAGCTTTCACCAAAGTACATAGACGAAGTATAGGGTGATTTGATTTGAATCGAATTAATCGAAATGCATAGTAAAGATTTGGCTCATATGCTCACTGAATACACACGTATAAATCTTCTATAAAATTATTGCGCAAAAGAATGATAAATTTGTTATGACGCTAAAGTAATTTCCATCCAATTGTTAATGCACACATCTAATTGAGCGAGAGCTGAATGCTGGGTATGACAAATTTATTAACAAAATCTTTGGTACGAACATTGAAGTTGGACTATAATCAGAAAATAGTTATCTAATTTAGTTAGTTTAAGATTTGTATTCGTAGTTGGCTTTAGGGAAGTTGAACAATTAATTCCCGGAAAAGTTGATAGTTTTGCGAAGCTTAGATAGAAAAGTTGACGGGCGATGATGATATTAGATTGGAGAAAAATCATAGAGGAGTCAGGCCGACTTGGGCTGTAATGCCACAGAAAAAGAAGACTGTCCTGACCAGCAATGCTCCACAAGCTTCTAAAATTCACATAAGAAAGCTGTCGATATGTGTGAAATCAGTTGTCAACTCATTGGTCCTAATTACATCAAGCAGTTTGAAATGCTTGGTTTGGGGAAGTATCGGCCACGGTATTCCGCTCGTGTTTTGTGTGTGAACTAGCGTACCGGTGCGAGACCTTTGTCTGTTTTGGATTGATTAGAGACTATGAAATCGGAAAAAAAAGGTGTTCCAAAGATGGGACCATTTTCATGCTCTGAGATCAAATACTCAAAATTTGTGCATGTACTAAACTAACTTAAAAGCAAGATAAAACCAAAAGAGAGGGTGTCAATAATTTTTTCTTATATCATATTTGGCATCAACGGTAAGGTCTTCTGCTTTAATCTGGAAGAATGTCGTCCACTACTCAGCACGATAGAATTGATTCCCTGAAGCATAGATGTTTTTTTCTCTTGCATTCTAGAGATAGTACTGAGCAAAATAAAACCAAGCCCGTGTGATAGTTTTGGTTTTGCACATTTAGTCGACAACAAACGCAATCGTCTGACCATTTCAAAGGAGAATTCGGCGATGTTCAACCGCGATAAAGAGTTTTTGCACTGTTTCGTAACAGTGGACGAAATATCGTAACACACCAGAGACTAAGGAACAGTCAAAACTGTTGAATGCTCCTGGCGAACTGAAGCCGACGAAGGGAAAAATGGGTCTGTCGGCCAACAATGCCATGGCCACAGTGCACCTATCTGGCAGAGAGGTTCCTCATCCCGAAATATGCATGTAAAATGTTAAGCACTCGTTCGGTTGGGATGCCCTCAGCTTCAGCTATCTTGCGTTCTGCTTCTATAGATTTTATTAACCATTTATTGCGTGATGATATCTTTTGGATGGCCGAAACGCTCATCATCAAAAATGTTATTACGACCGCGTTTAAATTCAGCTGTCCAACATTTAATAGTTGATACCGAAGGTGCAGAGTCTCCATAAAAATCGATCAATTTCTATTTTTAAAAACAAGTCAGTAAGACTTTTCCAAGAATCTTGCACTGTCTTTGTTAAGTTATATTATAAAAGTTATATCAAACGTTGTGGCATTATTAAAATTTAAGACCCACTAGCTTTATGTTACGAAACTGCATTAGATGCCTGCATTATTATTCATAAACACTTTTACTATTATACTTTTGAATGTTTCAGTCTTTCTCTTCATCTTCGAAATAACGAAGACAAAAAAAAACCGTTTTCGGAATACTAAACGCAGAAAAACAGTAAAAAAGTGAAAAGTTAATTTGTAGCGTTTAATACTCTTATGCAATGTTAAGTAGCCGAAACTGCTTTAATGAAAATGAAACACAATTGGAGCTGATCTACCTATTACCGGCGATTTATATTCCGGTATTGGCACAGAGAAGAATAACATGAGGCAAAAAAAAAAACAACTTATCGAAATGAAGTGAAAAGTTTAATGATTTCCGATTTAGTACTTGTATTTGAGATGGATTACGAGTAATTCAATGTTTGACCGGTCTTCGGACCGCGAAACGTTCGCTTCGTGGCAATCAAAACCAATTCAGGAGTCTTAGATCCAATTCTCACCAAAGTCAAGGGATTATCAGTCTGGAAAGGTAGAAGAAGTCGCTGGTACGGAATGTTCTCCAAACAAATCAAATGTACTTCAAGGCAGTCATTTTGGGCCTTTACTTTTACTTCATTATTTTATGGAGACGAAATATTGTTCAATATCTCAGGAACCGCTTATGCTACGAATGAAACTTGGATTTTATATAGACCAATATTTGAGCAATTTGCAAAAGAATGGTCGACATGGCTGGAGGGATAAAAAGAACTCGAAAGGAGGAATCACTACATTCTAAAACTCATATCTCGTAGACGGTTCATGCCATATAGGTTTAACTTGAGGATTATTTGTAGGCTTCATCATTATCGATGACGCGATAAATCATTCAATGAATAACATCATTGGGTTGAAATTTCAACTTAACCTGATGTTTTGGAAGTTCTCTCGACTAAGCTACAAGTTCAGGAGTATCGGTTCCTCAACCTACTTTCTGAGACACACCGGTATTGTTGGTCATACACGTTACTACCAGTGCCTTCCGCTTGGAACAGCACAAGTGTCTTGCCACCCCTTGGACAAGGTAGGAAGAATTTGTAGGCATATGGCGAGTATAACTACAACAAAATGTTTGAGGGTGGTTCCTGATTTTTATATCTTGAGAGCCCCCAGCTAAAACTCGGCAATCATATAGGCCAATTATAAAAATAAAATGTTTTTTGAGGTTTACCGGATACGGAGGAGGTGTGTGTTTTTTCTATCTTATTATTATTATCTTTATTTGCCTTGATTTAATTTTTGACTTAACGCTAATATATTGTATTTAAGAGATCAGTCTTTTCAATTGACTATACAGCTTTTGATAATAATTTCAGTATGAGAAAACTTAAGTAATAAATCGAAAAATTAGGTAAAGGAAAAATGGCGAAAAAAAAACCTCTATGTCAGGAACGGCAAATGCTAGAAAGTTGAAACTTAAGATATATATAGACATGATGACTTTAAAAGTCATTTAAAATAAGAAAGATTTACATTGGCATACGTAGATGGGACTGAAAGGTTTTAGAAAAAGAGTATGAAAATATATTTTTAAGAATTTCGCCATATCTTTTAGAAGTGGTAAGATATCGAACTAATTATTACTTCCAATCGCTTTCTGTATAATCGCCTAAAAAGGAATAGATTCATCCTTCGATATTTCTTTCCTGTAAATCTTTTCCGATATTCATTTGTCGTCTATTGTTGTAAAAAATTGCGTTAGGCGCGCGCCGGTATTAGAAAATAGGCCATCGAAGCGACGCGATAATCAGCTGTCATCGCGTATTTGGTTCACGAGCGTCGCGTTTAATATAATTCCAGATTAATTCGTAAAAATTAGTTATGGTGCGTTCCGGAGAATGCATGCAAAATTTTCTCGAGGACTATTGTAAGGAAGCTACTCTCTATGAAGAACGGTACACCGTCCCAAAGCCGAGTAGACCAACCATATTGGACTGGAAAAACTCAGCCAAGATCTTCACTGCTAGCAAGGTTAAATGGTCTATACGTGGTTTTAAACCATTTAAATCTCCTGGAGAAGACAGAATATTTCCCGCTTTACTGTAAAGAGAAATGGATCATCTTCTACCAACACTATTATCCATATTTAGAGCAAGCCACGGTTACATACCCATATCCTTGCGTAACGTTAAGGTGATATACATACCAAAAACAGGGCGCCGTCCAAGCAACAATCCCAAGTCGTATCGTCCTATCAGCTTAATGTCATTTCTCTTGAAAACTAGGGAAAAGATTATTGATAGGCACATCAGAGATGGGGCATTGAGATCTCAACCCTTACACTCCAATCAATATGCATATCAACCAGGGAAGTCTACAACACACGCCTTACAAAACCTAGACACGAAAATCGAGAAATCGATTACGGACAAGGAAATTGCTGTGGGTTGCTTCTTAGATATTGAAGGGGCTTTTGACAACACTGCCTACGAAAATATCTACTCTGCTGCAGAAAAGCGTGGTATTGATCCAAAAACCTGGAGTTGGATCAAAGCCATGCTAGAATGCAGAAAAATAACTCCGACACTAGCCGACTCAACAGTCACAGTCACAGCTGCGAAAGGCTGTCCACAGGGTGGGGTACTATCACCCATCCTCTGGTGCTTAGTAGGTGACGACCTTCTTCAAGACCTAACATAATCCGGAGTCACGTTACAGGGTTACGCTGACGACCTTGCCATCCTTGTTAGAGGTAAATTTGAGGAAACGGTGACAGATCTAGTTCAGAATACCAGGTAGCAACCTGGTGCACTAAAGCAGAATTGGGTATCAACCCAAAGAAAAGCACAATTGTTGCATTCACCGAAAGGAGGTGTAAGGACAAGTTATCTAAGACTACTCTTTTTGGAGAATCCATAGAGTATGATATTGGGGTAGAATTCCTGGGAATCATCCTGGATGAAAACCTCACTTGGAATGCAAATTTGCACAAAGTTCTTGAAAGGGCCAGAGTCTCTCTCTGGACCTGTATGAGCCTTCTCGGCAAAAACTGGGGACTGAGTCCAAAACTAACCTACTGGGTGTATACCGTCGTTGATAGATGGAAGAAAACAAAGACTGGCATGCTTGGGTATTACTGGGGCGATGCGCACCCCTCCCACAGCTGCCTTAGAGGTGCTTCTCAACCTAGCACCTCTACACTTAGAAATACAGAAAGGGTTCACCACATACAAACTTTTGAGCTCGGAGGACGAGTCAGAGCGCAAAACAGCTTGCCCAACTCTTTCCGCGGAACTCAACAAGGACCCCATACTACCGATACCTCTTTCTGATTCAATGGTACCGAAATTTAATTTCACAAGGCCATTCAAAGTTGTCCTACCTGAAAAGGGAGGATTGGGCCACGAACAAACCCACTCCAAAACCAGGATCCATAATCTGGTACACAGACGGATCTAAAACAGATCAAGGTGTAGGAGCAGCAGTTTATGGAGTGCGCCCAAATGTCAAACTCTACTGTAGCATGCACATAACATCCACTGTTTTTCAGGCGGAGACTCATGCTATTAAATTATGCATTAGAGAAAATATCAGACGGGCTACAAAAACCAACAAATATATATTCTCTCGGACAGCAAGGCAGCAATAATGGCACTTCGGTCCGTTCAAATCTACTCCAAACTTTTTTGGAATTGCCTCCAATGCCTGATTGAACTCGGAAATAAGAACAAAGTTAACCTCATTTGGATTCCGGGACACAGCGGCTATGAAAGTAATGAAATGGCCGACTTAATGGCTAGGAAAGGTTCAGAAGCTGATTCATGGGACCATATTTATTTATGTGGGATACCGTTAAGCACAGCCAGAATGAACATCCGAATGTGACGAAAATCGCAAAGTGCCATTCTTGGGACTTGGCACCGGGCAACAGGCACTCAAAGCTTTGTATGCCAAAGCATTCGGAAAAAAGAACATCTGATTATCTAAAATTAAGCAGATATCAGACCCGAACCTTAGTGGGAGCTCTGACTAGACATTGTCACATGAGGAAGCATCTCAATAGAATTGGTCTCTTTGAGACTAAAATTTGCAAAATATGCAATGACGAAGACGAAACACTAGAGCATATCCTTTGTGAATGTCAGGGTTTGGATCACAAAAGACTTCGTCACTTCGGTCAGGGTTTCATGGACCCATCGGAATTCCTGACCATTCCTCTTCGCAAAATACTAAGTTTCATTGAAAGCGCAGGGATTGAAGAGGAATCATAGTTAAACCGGGGGGACGTCACAATAGGCCCAACTGTGGCTGCAGTGACAGAGGTTAACCATACCAACCCCCTTTTCTAATCTATCTTTCTAATCTACTCTAAGGACTCGTTCGAAAAAAATGTATGAATGAATAGGTTTTCCTATTCTTTTATATAAAAATTATTCTGATGAGACGTAATGAACAAGTTACTAAAGTACTCGTCGGTTTTTGATTGCATAACATATATCATGTAGACGAGCACCATAGTCGGGTTCGATAGAGAAAACTGACACGCTAAACCATCATATTTTTTAATATTTTATTGTATTATATGGAACCAAACTGAGCGACAAGTATCGATGTCATTTAATTCCGTCGTTTTAATGACAGAGCGGAAATTAATGGCTGCAAAACTTTCCTTCCATAGAAGAGAATAGCGAAACAGAATTGAATTTATGCAATGGGGCTAAATCGTATGTACTATGTAATAATACAAGTGCGATCTGGATTTTCCTACGACAGACACTATCTATAGTATCATGTGTTTGTTAGATATTTTGTAGTAGATAGTTGGGCTTAGCACTTAACGAGTACTTAGGCAATCAGAGTTTTGGAACTGTCTATTACCTGCGAACCTATGACAAATCTTATGGGATTAATATTTCGGGGAGTTATGAACTTCTTTTATAATAGTATTATTGTATTCTTAAAGTGTCTATCTAAGTGCATACCCGAATATGTGCAATTGCTAAAGAGAGTGAACAGGGGATTATTTGGACTTATGTGTATAATGAGGTCCCATACAGACGGTGTACTCATTCCATGACTATTGTGAAGTGTTAAGCTTCTGTAAAGGCGTCAACTAGCCGCCACGGTAACAATTTCAATGTACTATATCGTTTCTTTTTTAAGTACCTAAAGGGAAAGGTTCAAGCAACCAACCAACCGATCATTTCAGAGCTTAAACACGAAGTCCAAGATGTAATCGTGTGTATATTGCATCAATTATAAAAAAAATTAATGGAATATTTCATAAAATGGGAGTAACAGATGGTGTATTCCACACTAAGCTCATATACTATTATTTTTTTTAACGTCCAAAGTGGAAAACAAAAAATAAACGGAAAAAGTCTTACCTATTTGAAAATTGTAATTTAGAAAAATTAACCCAGTAATAGGTACATGGCAAAAATTAGTTTGTTTAATTTAAATTTATTTATTATTTATTGTTTTTACACGTCACGAAGGTATGACAAAGTCCCTAAAAGAAAAACATTTGGCCAAAAATTATCGAGTAGCCAAGGCTCGAATTAGGCTGATCAAAACAAACCCTATTCCTTCTCTGCAATTAAGGAGACAAATAGAAAAGAAAGTCTATATTAAGGAACTGTTTCAATACTGGTTGGTGTCTTGGCTTAGCTTAACTAGTGTAACGGCTCGAATTTCCGGAGTAGGCTCAGCGGGTTCCGGGATCCGTTACAAAATATTTATTTCTTATTTGACTTCACTTTATTACTCCTAGTTGACATACATTAAAATTATTATTTGAGTTCCTTTGGGTTTTCTCCTTGCCGTCTGATCGTCGTCTCTGCTAAACGTGACTCGATTCGTATTTTCTGTGGGTACGACTTCACTCGCCTTGCCTTGACCCTCTCTGCTCTCTCCCTGCCCTCGTCACTCCGTGTGGCCTTTGCGCTCCCTGTCTTCGTCCTTCCCTGTCTCCGTCCTTCCCTGTGTTCGTCTCTCTGTGTAGCCTCTGCTTGGTTCAGCTGTGTCTGCCTGTCGTGATTTGGCGTCGTTCGTCGTGGCTTGTCGTACCTGAATTTAGCTCGACTCCTGGCACGACTCTGCTTGCCTTAACTTGACCCTGGTTGGTGATCGTCATCTTGTCTCTGTTCACCTGATCTGCTCTGTTGATCGGCTTGTTGGTGCTTGGCTCGTCGCTGCTTGGCTTGCTCCGCTGCCTGGCTCGTCGCTGCTTGGCTTGCTCCGCTGCTTGGCTTGTCGCTGCTTGGCTTGTCGCTTCTTGGTTCATCGCTGCTTGGCTTGCTCCGCTGCTTGGTTTGTCACTGCTTGGCTCGCTCAGCTGCTTGGCTCGTCGCTGCTTGGCTTGCTCCGTTGCTTGGCTTGTCGCTGCTTGGCTCGACGCTGCTTGGATTGCTCCGCTGCTTGGCTTGTCGCTGCTTGGTTCATCGCTGCTTGGTTTGCTCCGCTGCTTGGCTTAGCTCTCCTCTGCTTGGACATGAACTAGCCGATCTCAAACCTTCAAAGGGGAAGTACAACTCCACAACCTTTTCCAGCTTGGGAACCGATTAGAGACGGTTGTCCTACCGGTGCGTCGTCCTCTCCGACATAGGCCAAATCGGTCGAGCTCAGCGGTCAAAGTTGCTTCTAAGGGGAAGTACAACTCCACAGCCTTATTAGCAGACTGACTGCCGACTAGCCTCCTTCTGATCGTTCGCTGGTGCTTATATGTTTTGGAGAACATTTACCATCGGCGAATCATTTCGTTAGTACTCGGAATTTTACTTTGTTGTGTCTTACATGTACTTTTGTCGGTGGGTTTATCCCGCAGCACAGTGTCACCTGAGGCATTGTTGTGGCCCCACCGACTTTTCAGGAATTTTGATTCCTTGTTGCCAAAGTGCTCCTTTCTTTCAGCTTTCTGTGCTCGTGTTTTTCTCCTTTTCCGCTTTCTTTGTTCATTTATGTCTTCAGTGTTCTCTGTTGAATGTTGTTTGTTTCTTAGTTTTAAAATTCAATTCAGTGTTCAAAGCTTGTGTGTGGAAACTTATCGCGGAAATTTCCGTCCTCACACTAGTTTTACGACAGCTGACGAAGACAATCAGAGAGTATACTTAAATATTTTTCATTGAATAAAAAAAGTAAAAATTTTAATCTCTTCTGGTGTAAATAAATATGATGAAAAATTTGTTCTTTTTCTGACAAAACCCGAAAAAAAACTTGCATTAATATATTTTCACGTTGACTTTGACGGCTGATTTATGGAGTAAGGAGCATTGCTCCTACGCAAAGTCAACGTAGACGAAGCTACAGGTCCATTGAATGAATTGAGAAGAAATAACCACACCTTTTTAAATAGTTCTTGATCATGAACCTCGAAGTCGTGATCACTTTTTCGCGCCCAACACACAATTTTCAATTTGCAGTCTGAAGTCTAAACTAAAAAGTAAACAAACCAACAAATCGCGTGCCTCGTTCCGCGCACTATAAATGTTTATAACAAATAGCAGAATGCTATTCATTGATTTGACCTTTGAAATTAAAACTGAAACACCTACCGCTTTAAATATAGCAGGTGGCGCTTTAAGACAATATACCACCAATCAAACCCCGTAGATACTCTACAGTTTTATGAAATTCCATAGCTCGGCGATCATCTTCAAGTTTTGAAGTCTATAAAGTTTATTTTCTTTAGCGTTTGGCATTGACAAAGATCATCTTCGAGATCATTATGTTAAAGATATGTAAATCTATACTCTTGTGATATAATGTTAAGTCTAATTTGAATTTCAATGCGATTACCTCAGACGAGATGAGATCTTACATCGGATCGGATCGGATCAGTATGTATTGTGATTTTTTTTCACATTTATAACGATCAGTTAATATCCGATCTATGAACGAAGAGCTACAAATTGAATTCATTTGGAACACATTTCAGTAGATCGGTCCAGAGTACACAGGTGAGATTGTGTGCAGGTACATCAAGTGACTTTGATTTGCGATTTAATTGAACGTAAAGCGTTACCGTGATGATATTGTACCGTAACCTGAGTAATAGAAATGAAAGCTACGAGTATTACATAAGTTTTGAGATGAAGATATTGTTTTTTTTATTATTAAAAATTCAATAAAAAAACATGAATGAACGATTTATGATTCTTGGAACATAATTTTAGAGCGATTTTGATAGCCTTGCAATGACCAAAGTATAGTCTTTACTTTACTCTTTACGGTAGCAAATACATTTCAGAGTGAAAGTAAGTGTGGACGAGGTCGATGAATTCACTTTCTATTATAATGCATTTGACGATAGCTCTGACATTAGTTTAGACCCGCTTTACTGGACCTGACTGCGAAAGTGTTTTTCTTTCAAAAATTTGTATTCGTTCGTGGTAGTGAGCATGACAAATCAGATTTTTGTTAGAAGTACATATCTATGCTCAATTGCTGGGTCAAGATCATTGATCTTATGATATTCAGATGCTGTAATGCTTTTGAAGATTATATACATACTCGATCATGTATTCGAATTAGACTGGTGAGAGGTGTACTCGCACTTAAAATTTTATGTAGTACAATACTTATTGCATGCAATTTCGATCGGTTTTCAAAAAACAGAACGAAGTTGTGAGTGGTTCATCGTATTTTAGGCACAATTTGTCTTTAAACCTTTCGACTAAGTTCTATTATAAAAGGATCACTGAAGTTAGTATTACACTGTATGCCACGCTGTCAAATATTTGACTATCTTCCCTGGCAAATGTGTCAGATATTGTAATCGTCAAATTTTAGTTTGCCACATTATTTTATTTGCTCTACATAAAGTCAATTTGCTCGGGAAATAATTTGACAAATCTTTTCGTCAAATTTTTTTAGTCAAATATTTGACAGTATGGCATACAGTGTAATACTAACTTAACTCTTTAAATACCTTCAACTCATATCTTTAATAAAGTGACTAGGATAAGCCACAAAATAAAAATTCTTGAATATTATTTTTGTTTCAGGGATTGTCAAAAACCAAAATCAGGTTATGTTGAATGATTTACCTAGGCTTTTGAAACTTTCTTACGTCTGCCTCCAGTCTTTTAGGGCAATACCAGCGCTCTTCTCAAGCACCAATATAATTTTGATTGATATTACTATGTTGAAGGTTGATACTCGTTAAATAGAATTTGAAAGGCCCAGCTCGAAATCGGGTAGGTTCCAAAGGCCTCTAGAAATCATTCCGGCAGGAATTCGAAATTTCAGTTATTTTCGAGTAAAAAGTAAGTTCGCATTCATTCAAATCGGGTATATTCCGTACAAAGTCTAAAAAAACACGTCCTTGTGAATGATTTCCGACAACTTCAAACCACTTCCAGCTAAAACTTGACAGACTTTGATTTTCCTATAGGTAGGTATAGTTGTACGTCAAAAGATGAATATGGAGAAAACTGAAGAGATACCCTCCATACAAAAGTCATACAAAAATTTAACAATTTCACCTTATGAGACCCACTATAACTCATGAAATAGTTCAGGCTGGAAGTGGAGATTTCGGGCGATTTAGTTTCTAGTAAAAAGTAAAGCCAAGTTCGTTCCACCAAGTTTTTTGGGTTGCTCCTGTACAAAAGTCCTTAAAACACGTGTTTGTCAATTTTTACTTACAACTAGAAGAACCTGTATATACGTTAATTTTACTTCATTATTTTCTAAAAATTCAGTATCGTGATCGAACTGAAATTAAAAAAAGTATTACCCTAAAATTTTGTATTTTCCTGTTTAAGGGCCAGTTTAGCCCAGAAAAGCCGTACTCGCTGCACGTAAACGTGTTTAAAGGCTCGTAACTGACATTAATATCATAATATTAAGTTAAATTTTTTTTTGTGGAGAGATTTGGCGAACCTCTTTACACGTTCAGTGCCAGCGATTTGGCTCCAAAAATGTTGACCCCTTAAATAGCATTGTCAAAATTTTGACAAGTTTGCCAATCAAAGTGATGCCCTGTGGGTTTGGTGTGCGTGGGAAGTGGAGGAAGTGTTTTAGACGAAAAATTTGGTTCTCTTTTTTTTGGTTGGCAATGGCATAAGCACTTCTATTGCACCTGGACTTCAACCGCTTCCGAATTTTGTCCCGAGAAATAATAAAGTTAAAGAAATGAATATACTGAAATAAAATCGAGAAATATGTAGCCTCCATATAAAAGTCTTGAAAAAATTTCGTACATCCTTTTTCTCGTAACCATTATATTTTATTTATCCCTCAACCAGCCTGCTGAAATTTTACAAGAATTTTTTTTTCAGTAAAATGTAAGATCAAATTTGTTAGTGAGCAGTTCTTCCTTCTATTTTTTTCTTTATACACTACAATTTTTCACCATTTGAAAGTAAACGAAAAGAAACAAAAAATAGAAGCTTGCATTCGCCCAAATACGATTATTTCCGAGATTCATAAAATAGTGGTACTTCCTTAAGTCGAACCACGTGCTGTTAAATTCACTTGTTCGAGTTATAGAAAATTCGAGTTTAGAAAACATTTATTTTTAGATTATTTTAAACATTTTTTGTACTTCTTTTCAAAAAGAGGTTATCCCAAAAATGCAATTACCATGTAAGTTAAGTAGTCAATGATGCCGTCTTTTGCATAAATGACCCTGGACAGTTTTTCTTCTACTAAGCAGTTCTAAAAACAGCTTAAGATCAACTATCCTGTCATTGAATAGAATAAACAAGAGCTCTTTTTTTTAAACGTACGAGTATCTTATCCAAAATACATACTTCGAATCTCGCATTTCATGTAGCAAACTGCAACTTAATGTTGCAATACGTTCAAAGTTCAAGTTGCCAAGAATCCTCCAATAAATTCCACATTATTGTTCCGTATGTGCAAGTACAATGAGCCCATCGGATAACATCAGAAAGCAATTTGCTCATGAACGAGTAACTAACATTCAATCCTCCATTCTAAGGATTTTATCGATTTTTACGGGTGTTCTAAGTACTTGAGCAAAGCATGTCAGGAACGAAATCTTTTATAATAGTTTCTACCAGGTCTAACTATGCTAGTTTGTCAAATACATCATGTAAGAGCATACATACATTTACAATGTACGCTTGTGTATTGGCATTGTGTCTCGTTGAGGATTTCATTCAGCTTTACTCCCGGATCTTCCCTCTTAGTTTGTCAATAAAAAAAAAGAGTCCTTTTCATTGACATTGAGGAAGCAACAACGGATAAGCAAAACGTATCCATGCATAGATAAAATATACGGGTATAGTGATGTGCTGAGGTTCTCCGAATTGAAGGACATTGCTTTTTTCATATCTCAAGGCAATAATAAATTAATGGAGATTTTGAAACAGCGTAATCGCTTTAAAATGGCTTCATTTAGATTTAATTGAAAAAATTCAGCAAATATTTGGGAACAAGCGCTACATTGTTACATGGCGCAACAATGGTCATGTATATTTCATTTTGTTTATAAAAACTCTCAATTTTAGATACATGAAAAAAAAAAATCAAAATTCATTTACATTTATCACTAAAACTTCTATTTCTCTGATTTTCCCGCCTATAATTCAAATTTTTTTCCGAAATTATATTAAAAAAATTATACTAATAAATTTTTCTGGTCAATGTCTTTTTCGAGTTATTCTTGAATATCATAAATTATTTGTATAATTGAAATAATTATACAAAAATATTAAAAACAATTTTATTAACATCATTAAGTCAAGTAGATTACAAATAATGTTCAGAATGACTTTAATTTTAGGTGTATCCTCTTCATTTAAACTGCTTGTTGTATAAGTTTATTCCATTGATTCTGGTATTTGACCACTTTTTTTAATGGCATTTCTATGGTAGCCGCTACCCCATAAGACTAATACACTAAACCATCCGTTTTTCCCGGGTGTTTGGAACCATATTTTTGGTCAGGAAAATGTCCAAAATTGTAATACTGTAAATGTGAAAAGTTCACCATCCCTAATTTCTCTTTATTTAATGCCAATTACTTTCTGAAAAAACTTTAAAAACGCAACTATTTCATTACGGATTTCAACTGTCAAATTTTCGAGAAAGTGATTCGTTCACGCGTTTTCAATAATCTAAAAAATTGGATAAATCGCAGTTCACTTTTAGGCCGGCGAGTTTCAGAATAAGGGTGATTTATCCTTTTACATGGAACCATTTTAAAATTAATGTGTAAAAAATTTCAGATTCCCGGTCTGTCTGAAGGACTTTTTGTATGGGAGTTGAAACATTTCGCTGACAAGTAACGTCAAAACTAGTTTGTACAAAATTTGGACTTTGTAGCTAAACGATTTATTTGAGTTGTAGTGAGTTTCGTAAATTGAGATAGGACATTTTAACAGCATTTTTGTACGGTAGTTACACGAAGGACTTATGAGACTTTATTCATATTCAACTATTATAAAATTGACGTATACAAAATTTCAAAATCGTAGCTTAAAGCATTTTGAAGTTATCGTTCAATGTTGGTAAAGACGTGTTTTAAGGACTTTTGTATGACAGCTACTCGAAGGAGTTGACGGATATTACTATTATAATTAAGGGGGTCATTTCGTGTGACTGATTCAAAAACTCGATTTTTTTGCATAAATTGGATCCAAATATAGTGTAGAATATGTGGGCGCAGTGATATATATTCCGATATTCTAAGCCTTTCGGAAGTTACAGGCCGTTACATTCTCTAAACTCCTTTGTTGTTTCGAATATGGTAAGTTTAGTCGCATTTTTCTCTTAACGATATTTTCCAAATCGGTAGACACGATATCTCGAAATCTATCTAACGAATTCCTTTGAAATTTAGTGAACTTATTCAGTACTCTTGTAGACAGTTTGCAAACTAGAATTGTGATTCATCAAGCCGTTTTTTGTCGACCTGAAGAAGTCGTAAAAAAACACCAAAATTGACGATAAAAAGTTCAACAATTTGCCAAAAATTAACTGTTCAGTATGTTTTGATAATCCTAGTTTTATTTGAGATAAGCAGAACGCCCGCAATCGTGTCTACCGAAAACAAGGTTTTTTGAAAATGAGTGGCTAAGTTGCCGTATATCTCAGCAATGAGCGACAATTTCGGGCTGAGAAAATTGTAAAGTGTGGTCTCAAAATGTACATAAATACGTGGTAAAATTTTCACGGTTGTATCTTTATTTACTTCTCCAAAACAAATTTCTCAGAAAAGCGTAAAAAAAGAGCCTTCACACGGGATGACCCCCTTAATGAGCTCAGTCTTGCTTATAACTTGAAACGAAATCCTGCCAAATGTTTGCTTCCTTCTTTAACGAGTTCTTGAGTTATAGTGGATTCTATAACTGAACTCTATACAAGTTTTAAGGACTTTTGTAGGCTGCTACACGAAGAACTCATTCGATTTGGATTATGTTCGAAATTTTTGCTTCAAACATTAGAAAGTTTGTGTGTGTTCAAGTTCCTAGCTAGAAGCATTCGGCCAACAATCGTTAATACGTGTTTTAGGGACTCCTATACGAGAGGTACCCAAAGGAGTGTAAGGATATCCCCCAATTAACGAGCTTAGCTTTAAATTTTCCATTTTGCAGGTAGTGACAAAGTTTCAACTTCTTAGGTCAACGCGTTCTTGAGTTACCGTGCAACGGACAGACGGACGGACAGCAAACGAATTTGGAGATTTTGGCCACAACTGAACATAAAATATATAATTTTTTTTTCGGCCGAGGCTCGGTTCTATGCGTTATGCCGCGTTTCCACCATCGCCTTCATATGCATTGGATGATGCAAACTAGCGCGTATGTGTAAGTGGAAACGGCACATTCGCGTTAGTTTGCAACTCAAGTCGAGAATCGCTTACATTTGCGTCGATGACGGTGTTTGGACGCACATCAACGGGGTGTGCGTAGAGCACGATGTAGCGTTTCCACTATCGCCTAGGTTTCGTTCTAAAGAATACATTTCGTAAACATTCCTATTCAATGGATGGACGAATTACCATACTTTTCATATTAAATTTTTTTTTGGAATGTCGAAGGAATGATTGCCAATACATTTTTCAGAATGCGAAAAAGACATATTGTAATAATCTTGCATAAACTACAATGTTACATACACTACATAATGCATTACTCGTATTCTCGCTGGGACTGAACTGAACACTTGCTATCCCCCACCAGTGTCAAAAACATTCGCGTTGGACATTCGCTTCGATGGCGGTTTTTGACGCACATCAAAGGGATGTGCGTAGAGCACGTATGTGCCGTTTCCACTATCGCCTAGGCATTCGCGCTCATCGCACATGCCCAATGCATATGAAGGCGTAAGTGGAAACGCGGCATTACAAATTTTTCGGGCTGGATTAAACTTAAAAAACTCTGTGATTTCATCTAGAGTATAAAAATGACACTAGTTCAGTATTCACTTCGGTAGGTAGCGCTACTGTTAACATAAATTTATTTATTAAAGTACTTTCATGACAGTATGAGAGCTGATGGTTGCAGTTTACATAATGAGAGTTTTCATCACATTATCTGGCATGACATGTGAAAATGGAGCTTTAGTTAATTTATACTAATGCAAACTCAATGTAATAGCCCTTATTTTATTTTTATAAAATTCGGAGTTTATTTGTGAATTAATAAATAAATTTTTGTTTATTATTGAATACCGTTTTAAGCACTCTTTGCCAAACACAATATTACACTATCAATCACTAAAAGAAATTCCCTTAATCAATTACTTTTCGATGTTATCAGGACTATGATACCTTTCGCATCATAGAAAGTATTTTTTTAATGTACATACACTGTATTATGATACTTCCTCATAGATTCTTTTTGAATGTCTTTCAAATATTTCAGTTTTTCATTACAAGAAAAAAAAATCAACGCGATATCTTTCACAAATATCGCAAAAATATTAAATTTAATGTATATATACTATCTACACACATTCATGAAATACCTCCGTTCGCACTATCAATCAACTAAAAATTCTTTTACTATTTCATATCAATTCGATGTACCGTTCAGGTATCATCAAAGTGGATGAAACTAACGATCACCAATAATAATAATAATAATAATAATTGCATGATTTTCAACTCCTCCAAGTACGAAGATAAAGAAATTAATAAATATTACGTTTAATATTGCGGTAAGTAGTAATCGGACTCCTTCAGGCGTTACTTGCACTTAGCAATATTAATAAAATGTGCTTGAAATCGTGTTTATATAAACGCCGCACAATTCCACTTATTAAATTCATCTTTTTCTTCAAAGTAAATCGCAATACAAACTCGAGAAAGAATCAGACGTAAATAGATAAGATTACATATGAGTTCCTTAATCTAGAGTAGATTATTATTTGTTAAAAAAAAAGAGTTGTAATCTGATATTTATACACTTATTTTAAGTTGATCATTGGAGCGTCGGAGTGGATTCGCCAGATAAGTTTACATTATAAACAACGATCGAATTTGGTCGAAATTTGTAATTTTTTTTAAAACAACGCATTAATCAGTTTATGTACAATCAAATCCAAAAGAAGATATTTTTTGAGTCGAGATGTGTCACAGGATGTCATCCTAAACAATTAAGTTTCCACAAATCTTTTTTAAGTTTGTAACCACATAACAAATTGATTCGCGAGTTTGGACTATATTTAGCACTAATTTTTTAAGGACATTTGTATGGCAGCTACTCGAGCGGACAGTGCGCAAAATTTTAAATTTCTAACTTTTCGGAATTTCGGGTAATCGGCCTATTAGTGTAACCCTAACACATATTTAAAGGAACTTTGAATGGTAGCTACCCGATGAAGTGAGGGAGGGAAGGAAGTAGCGAGAATTGTACTTACTTCAAACAGTGACCTTAATTTTTATATATTCGTGTAAAATTTCGACTTTGTATCCGTATAATAATCAATGGCACAACAGCCCAAATTGGGCCTAGGCCTTGAAGTAATGCTAGAGTTACTTCATTACTAGACCAACGGAACACTAGGAGTGGAAGTGGTCAGCCACACGCTCGTCCGTGATTATTACCCAGACTTTTTGTATCCGTATGATTTCTTTAATTATCGTCCAATTGATGAACATTTTCAAGGACTTTTGTACCGCAGCAAGCGAAGGATTCGCTTGATTTTTGCTCATATGTTCACGACGGAATTTCAGATTCGTAGCTTTAAGTGTGCAATGTTATAGGGTAATTGCCTTGAACATTCACTTTAAGGACTTTTTTATACGAAGAAATGGAAGCATTTAAGCAATAAAAATCATTTTGACATGTACATAGTTCTAACGAAATAATAATGAAAAAAATATAATAATATATGTCAGTTTTTAATGAGATTACAAAATTGTTAATTTTATAGTTTTAGCTGTTTCGTATGGTGATGCCAATTTTACTTATCGGAAGGCAAAGATCATAATACTTAAGCTAGTATTACACTGTATGCCATACTGTCAAATATTTGAAAAAAAAAAATTTTTTTTTGACAAAAAGTTCAATCAAATTTCTTTTGTCAAAATAGACCTAGTGTAGAGCAAATAAAATAATATTGGAAACAAAAATTGGACAATTACATTACCTGTATGCATTTACCACTGAGAGTAGTCAAATATTTGGCATAGTGGCTAGGTATGTTGAAAAAATATCGATATATCGAAATAGTAATATTTTTTAAACGATATATCGATAATATCGCCCGACATTTTTTAGAGCGATATATCGATATTTAAATCCGAGTATTGGACCCGATATTTTTTGTTAAGTATAGCAATTTTATAACTCGAACGGCATTTGGCCGCAAATTTAGCTATTTCTATAGTTGATGTTTTACGTGGCAATCTAATAAGTTACTTATGCCGAAGCATTCGGAAAACAGAACGTCTGAATATCTAAAATTAAGCAAACATCTGACCCGAACCCTAGTGATAGCTCTGACTGGTCATGTTGTTACATGAGGAAGCATCTCCATAGGATTAGTCTCTCTGAGAGCAAAATATGCAGAATTTACGATGATGACGACGAAACACCAGAGCACATTCTCCGTGAATGTTGCACATAAAAGACTTCACATCACTTCGGTCAGGGTTTCATGGAACCACCGGAATTCCTGGCTATTCCTCTTCGAAAACTACTAAGCTTCATTGAAAGCGCGGGGATCGAAGAGAAACCATAGATAATCCAGAGGGACGTCGCAATAGGTCCAATTGAGGCTTCAATGACAGAGGTGACCAAAACAACCCCAACACGAAAATCTAATATAATAATGTAAATGAGGGATGTCAGAAAGGTTGAAACTGGAAAACTGTTTTTCGATCTATTTCTGTCGAAACAAAAAGATGCAAAACGCATGGTTTCTGCAGGTGTGGCAACCAGGCAACTATTCTGTGCACAGGGATCTGTACGCTCAGTACCTTGTTGTTATTGGTTTTTAAACTTGCTCTTTCAAGTAGAAGGAATTTAAAAAAACCCGGACGAAAGTAATATGTTTGTATTAAAGAGTCACAGCTTACCATAACTCCGTTGATGCGTCACATCCTTTTGAAAATTTAGTGAAGTTAAGAACAATTGAGTGGTTCGGTGGAAGAGTTGCCTAACCCACAATTACTGCGAAATGAGATATCGGACTCTAAACTTAGACGTAATTTGAAAAATTACTCTCAAAAAGAAATAATTTTTAATATGTTATACTGTCAAGCAATGTATACTGATAATATGGTGAATAAATAAGTTTAGAACACAGAGATATGGTTATTGTGGTCAAACTGAAAAAGCCTAAGCACCAAAAAATTCAATGTGGCTTAGGCAACTCTTCCACTCAACCACTCAATCTTAAATTTCGAAATATCATTTATTTATTGGCTTTGGGTTTGTTATAAAAGCCGCGCACCGCCGTAATCTTTATTAAGGAGAGCTATCGCTTTTGGAGTAAAAACAACTTTTTTTTTAAATTCTTATTTTAGACTCAATTATGGGTAAAACTGTTTAAACCGCAAGACTCCACGAGATCAAGAAGTGCCTCTCCTGAAAAGTTGTATTTTTTTTACGTTTGATCCATTTTCTCAAGAAGCACTCATGCCACCTCTGCTGTCAGATAGAGTAGAAGGACATTTAAAATGTTTAATTATTTAATAATGTAATATGAAACTGACTTGAAGCTTTCTGTTCGTC
The DNA here is from genome assembly GCA_951812415.1 of Beris morrisii. Classification (NCBI taxonomy): domain Eukaryota; kingdom Metazoa; phylum Arthropoda; class Insecta; order Diptera; family Stratiomyidae; genus Beris; species Beris morrisii. The sequence continues at coordinate 29,042,036 of OX638311.1, forward strand.
AAAATTAGATGTGCTTTATATACAACCTTCGCAAAAATAATAAAATTTTACTCCACTCTATTTGCACTAAGGAATTATTGTCCAAAATTTTATTCGAGTGGTTTCTGAGAAAATGGGTCATGAAATTTACACTGAAAAGCCTTTGCGATATGCTCCCCTTAACGTTAAATTTGATACGGGAACGTAGATAAGAATTTATTTTTCATTGGAAAAAATATTAAATATATCGATATTTTTTTTCGATAAATTACCAGCCGATATTGATATATTTTTAAATATTGATATGAGCCGTTGTATTTGAAACTGGTATAAGTCCATTTTTTTATACATTGAAATATTTAAGGTTTTACGTTTGAAATAATTTAAAAATATTGGTATACGTTAATATGATTCGGGTAATGTTTTAACACTATAAACCTGTTAAATTTTATTATGCAATAATAATTATTAAAATTGTTAAAGAAAATAAACGATTTTTTTTGCTCCAAATGGACTTATACCACTTTTAAAAATAACATATTATAAGAAATAAAAACAAAAGGAAATTTAAGTCCATATTTTTATTGATATTGACTTTATTAAAATGGGCTTTTTAATGTAAAAAATAATAATTAAAAATATAAATTTTTTTCGTCCGGTGGACTTATACCACTTTCAAAAAAGACGGCTCATATATCGATATTTTTTTTCGATATCAACATCCCTAATAGTGGCATAAAGTGTAATACATGCTTTAGAAACGTTTAGTCATAATGTGAAGCAAAGGAGCTAGACGACTATTGGCGTTATCCGAAAGGATTTTTTTACGGAAGTTCGAGAGAAGACTCGGGTCGTTTGGTAGGAGGACGATTAATTGAGGAACGTCATCGAACACATTCGAATTGAGCCGCATCGCCATAGCAGAAATATATAACAAAAATTAATAGTCCATCACAAAATAGGAAAAATTAAGAAATATTATGGGCAATATTTTCTGCTGATACTACGGCACGATATGGTTGAAATTTGTAATAAGTCTTATCAGTTTCGCATATACCTAAAAGTATATCTTACTACAACGATAAGTTTTACTCAACTTTTTGGTATCTTTAGGCATGTACACGATATAAGTTTTTATTACATGATTCAGACATTTCGCACTAAATAAATACTCTTTTTTGGTGTTATCTAAAATTTTGCTTAACAATTTATATTGATGTATTTTTTTTAAATAGGATGTCTTTTTCATGAGCGAGGACAGAGCATCCTTTGAAAGCAAAACTTTATTGAGGATGTGTGTTTTCATATATGTATACCCAACGGCAACGTCTATGCCACCTTGTCAAATATTTGACAATGTCCGCTGGCAATTGCAATCAAATATTGTATTTGTTCAATTTTTGTTGTTTTTGTTCGTTTTGTCCCGATTAAAAATATGACGGAACTGTTTGTTATAATTGTATGGCCAGATATTTGACAGCATGCAATCTCATACAAGTTCAGGGTAGTTAATTTTTGGTAATACATATCAAATCGATATTTTATTATTGAAATGATAAAGTAAAACAAAAACTATTTAACGCATCGTGGTCACATCTCTACCCAGTCAAAAATTTCAAAACGGTATTGTGACCAAACTATCAGTTCGAAGTGGTTAAAAAAATTACGGAACATGCTCTCATCGTTCTAGATGATGTACGAAAAATGTATTTATAATAAATAAAATGGCGACATGTTAAACAAATTTCATGAAGAGGTGAAAACGTAAAAAAGACACTTTTTTGCTCAAACATATTATAGCTTCGTCAATGTTCAATATTTGTTCATAAAATTTTAGCGTTTCACTTCTTAGATATGCTGCTTCTGGTAAAAAATAAAATAGTAGGATAGTGCGCGTTCTAAAAAAGGTATTTACTCCCGACAAATGAAGAGGGTCCATTTTACGCCCAAAGTTTGTCGTCGGGTCGATTCTACCCTATGTGACCAGGAAGGGTTAAGAACAAATAAGCAAATAATAGACAAGATTTCAAATAAAAACAGAATAAGAAGGAAAAGAATAAAAGTATGAAGTAATTCATAAGAAAATCGGTATTTATTAATAAAAATATGATAAAAAGAAACACAAATATAATTTATTATTATTTTTTTTGATAGATTTTTATTCAATATAATATACATTTTTTTAACAGTATGTGAAATTTAGTGATAAGAGATCAAGCTACCGCTTTTACAACTTTAATATGCTATTTAGAATTCGATATATGTTTTTTTTATTAGTTTATTGTCTATAATTGTTTGAGGAAAAATTTGAATAAAAGATAAAAAAACTCTATTTAGTTAAATTTATTTCACCGTTCATCAAAAACTGATTACTTAATAAAAAAAAATCAAGTCGACTGTAATTATAATTAAAAATACGTAAAAAACGTAATTGGTTAATGCTGGTCAAAATTTTTCCGATGGAGAGGAATATCCACAGTCCCTAAAGGGGCCCATACACAGGCATGCATGCATGTCATTCATGCATGTCGTGATCAGTGATGCCAATTAAGTGCTTTCAGCGTTAAAATTGGTGCCCATAATTTCGTCTCAGTGGACAAAAATTAGTTTTACCGCTTGCACGTTATTTGAATATTCCTGCGATTGATATGAAAAAAATACATTTTTAGTGCCTTTAAGTCGCAATTAACGCTCAAAATTTCATATTTTAGTGCTCAATCAAGAAAAGTACTTGGCAACACTGGTCGTGATACGTTTTGGCTCCGGCCATAAAAATCAAAATTTTTTGATTTCCACCATGCCGCATGAGGGCATACCCACACACTCAAGATTCAGACTCATACAATCATGGGAGAATGACATGCAAGCATGCCCGTGTATGGGCCCCTTAAAGGATTGAAACCGAGCACTGAAAAGAACGGTTTCCAGCAATTGCGAGGAGTTAATTTCACCCGAAATTATCTTGAAAACAAAGACAGCTCTAAGGACATCTCGGATATCATCAAGGATCTCAATAGGTAGGAGCCTACTCGTGATAAGGAGGCAGTACAATTCGTTTTATTAGGGACGACCTTTAAGTGCGAATTCCAGAAAGTGATACAGTAATACAGTTACTAATCTTAATCTAATTTTACACTGAAGAAGAGAGCAATCAGCCATATTAGTATCATATAGAAAAAGGTTTGAATCGTAAACATGTATATAAATTTTACAGTAGAAGAAAACGGAACTAATGTCATTAATAAGCAAAATAAGTAACGGGGGTCCCAGATGGCTGCCTTGAGGCACTCAAATGTAATAAAAACTTAATGGAACTAGTTTGTTTTCCAAGAATTTGTAGTTTTCAAGACTGGTACCCATAATTCGGGTTCTCGCTGTCTTTCTTCACTAGCATCAATTAATTTATTAACGCAATTTTTCTCGGTCTAAACAGATGTAACAGGTAATCGTGATTTCATACAAAACTATTTCACATAACACATCAACTCGACGGAATTGTAATGTCAATCAAAGCAATTTATTTTATATTGATCGTCAATTGAAATTCATCTGTCATTTTATTAATGTCTCGCAATTTTCTGCGAATAAAACCTGAAAAAGTTCAACATAAAATTTGTAAGATAATTTGTTTTATCAGTTTTCCTTTTCTATATAATATTTTTGTTTTCTGTATTTGTCGTGATTAACGTTGCAAGGTAAATGATAAAAAAAAAATTCTCGATAACATCGTAATCTTATTAATTTCCCGAAAGATAATGCAGAATAGCATGAACGTTGTTACCGAAGAACAAATCTATAAATTTGGTAGGACCTTAGGTAGTATGGAGCAGAAAATTCACAGCATTGAAACCGATTTGAATTCATGTAACGACGAATATTAAGGACCTACCGTGCAATTTTAATTAGCAGGAGATTTTATTTCAGTCTACGAAGAACGTAAACGTGCTGAAGCACTACAGACGGATGCTACTTTGCTGGAGTGTAGTCAAAATCTGGGACGAAGTGAAGAAATTGAGAATATTTCCATTCAATTGCAACGACTTCAGCAAGATAATCGCAATATGGCTGATGAATTGCTGGAATGGAAAACTGCTTACAATGAAAAGGCGAGTGAATGTGATCAAAATAGGTATATCGCTTTTGAAATGGATTTTTTTTTATTTTTATTGCACAGCAAAAACTTTTTAGTTGAAAAAATATTTAAATAATTGTTTTGTTTTTAGTGTCATTATGACTTCCTCTAGTGCATAATTTCATTGGTTTAGAGGAAATACACTTGACATGCCAAGGTACTTTACCAGGTACTAAATAGTCCAAAGGCACAACCCAATTGACCCGTTTGTTTGAAAATCAGATGTTGTATACAAAAGTAGTGCCAAAATCCACAACCCAAATCTCAAAAACCAAAATCCCCAAACTGAATTCCCTAAAACCGATTTAAATACCCAATTAATAATGAAAAAGAAATAGTAGGTGTCTTATTTTGAGCCCTTATCCAGGGTTAGCGCGATATATGAGAAGAATAAAAGTGGAATTATAGTGGAAGCATTGCGCGCGCGTTAAGCGATGCGATGCAATGGCAGCTAATTAGAATGTTTGTAAGTGCAACCGGTTATACCTTGGATACACAGCTCGTATACAAATCATAATATCGTCAATATCACCAGTGTATCACCCGATAATACGCATATAGTACGTCAACGAGCTGATATCTACATAATATCCAATCTGTTTCCTTGTATATAAATTCGATGATTTTAACTGATATACATAGCCTTCTTTTAACTGCCATCAGCGCCATCTAAAACTGAAATCAACTGAAATTCCAATGAATGTCAGTTGTGGATTTTTCTATCCTTCCGTCAGGTAGAATTGTTTGAACGTGTTTTCATTTTTGTGTGCGATGTGATGGTCCGGTTTCTACAAGTATAACATGTATGGGCTGTGTATCATGCCATCTTGTATTGCATATCTTGATTTGAATAATGTAATTTGTATACAAGCAGTGTATCCATGGTATTACAGGGATATCGCATCGCTCTAATTGCGTCAATTTGATAGTAAGACGATTTTGACACTTGTTTCAATTCAACGACAAATGGCTAATAAATATCGCACTAAATGGCTAAAAATATAGGTAACGCGTATTTTTCATAACATTATTTGATAGTTAGAGACGCAATTCAGAGCGCTCACCGTCTGTCATTGGACTTGCGATAAGGCGCACGATGCGATTGAGTAATCGCACGCGTCGCGTTTATCGCTCTCACTGTATGTCCACCTTTAGTCTTTGTACCTGATTTCCCTCGCTATAAGCTCTGGATAAGAGCGGCGACTATATAGTTTGTCACACTCTATTGGTTTCGCTTTGTGTAGTGTTGAGTCGAGTAGCGTCTGCCCTAGTCGATTAAAACGTGCAATAGTCTTACGGGAAACAGAAATTATAAATTTAATGTTAAATTGCGAATATTGTTTAAGCAATGATCTGTAAAAAATAAATTGAGTCCATATTCGCATGCCTATGAAGGAATATTTTCATTCTTTTCAGACGTTTTACATTTGGTTTTTTCGACCACAAGATTTCATCTGTACCTATATATTTTTACCTTTAGGAATTTCGACACTTTGGGATTTCGGTTTCAGGGAATTTTTGATCTTTTACAAATATGTGGATTATGTCCCCAGACGATTTCTTCAATTGGGATTTTCGAAAACCGCACATTACATACGTATTTTTTAATACGAATTTTGTTTTCACCTCTTCATTTGATTGATTCAGAAATTTGTTGTATGTACCTATATTCATTCCAAAACGAAAAAAAAATCTGTGGGGATTTTCTGCCCAGGTCATTCTGCGAACAACGTTAGTAAACTAAAAAGACACATTCGTATTAAATGTAATAAATTAACTTTGCAAATTAGCGAAAGAGAATTGACATTTTCATGCTAATTTAGTGAATGAATTGCTGATCGCATATAAGATGAAATCCAAGTGGAATATAGTTTTTTTTATCACATGAGACTATTTCCTAAGAATTGTGTTTTAAGCTATTGAACAATTTTAAAACGAAAACCATAATTATATCCAAAATGCAAAACGATTCGCCAGCATATCGACTGCGGAATTTCTTCGCCAGCGAATTCGCCGTCGCTTTGCCTGGGAAAAATATTGCACATCGTTAGCGAATCGGAACGGCAAATGGACAACGATTCGCGTTGTTCGATTCGCTGATGCACGTCTGTCGGCGAAGAAATTTTACGATTTTTCATCATCTTGATGAAGAAAATACGGTTTATCTAAAGGTCGACTTGGTAAAATTTTGCCAGAATGTTCGGTGGGTAGGTATTAGTGATGGATCGGTCGAGAATGATTCGGTTGAAATGACCGGGTCAGCACTATGACCGAATTAACTCGAGTCATATGAAATGGAACAAGTCGTTCAATCGGTCACTAGAAAAAATATTTTCGTATCGTACCCGATGTTGATAGCCGTAAAGCGCCAAAAGTTTCTATTCGACTTTTCGTGTCGGTCGGTACTCGGTGCTCGAATGTAGCGAATAATTCCATTATAGACAGTTTGGTGAAAATGCGCCAAGAGGAAAATCGAAATCGAAACTAAACAATTTTCCTACTGAATTTACGAATTCAAAGAATATTCAAATTCATTCATTAACCGTGCACTCTTTATAAATTCCCAAAAATTAAATCATTAGAATTGATTTTTTTCCTCGAAAACCGACCATCGAATTCGATTTTCTCTTGGCGCATTATCCCACTAAAGTGTCAGAAGTTTAATCATACGCTGCCTTCGAAGTTCGAATATACCGACCAGCGACCACCGAAGACCGACCGACTCGAAAAGTCGAGTTAATAGAAGCTTTTTCTAGTGACCGCTGACCGACCGAATTGACTCACGACATACCAAAAATAACAAGTCGGTCTTGTTAAGTCTCGGTCTTGTTATTTTTCGAATGTCGTGAGTCATTTCGGTCGGTCGGTCATTTCGACCGAATCATGGAAGTGACCGAATTGACTCAAATGGCGGAATCTTTTGAATCGGTCACTTCAACGAAATGACTCGGTCATACTGAGTTAATGAAATGACCGATTTATCTTATCACTTACGTATACATATAAGACTAGTAAACGTTCTCTATAAATCGCTGGTGCTAGAAAGTTGAAACATAGGAATATGTTGAATATAATTTCAAAGTTTTATATCTCCAGAAACTGTAGTGGGTTGATTCAGTGATAATATGTATCCTTAGCGATTTTTTTAGTGTAAAATAATGGGATACCAAGGGGAAGCATTCTGATTTTGATAACTTGTCAGATTTATTCTAGGGGCCCGTTCTAACAATTATTTGTTTTTGGACAGGTTCCTACGGTTCAAAATCCACAGTGGAGAAATACCTAAATTTGGTTATCGCAAAAACCAAAATCTTCAAAACGCCTGAAGTGACAAAATTCCCAAAACTGTCAAAAAATTTAATTTCGTTAACTTTTGACTAAATTAAAAAGGAGAAAAAACATTTTTTTGAAAATGTATGAAATTAGTGCCATATTCCAAAATTCCGTATTCGAAATTCCATAATCCAAAATATCGAATTTGGATAATCCTGCACTGGAAAACTCATAATCCCAAAAGTCTGTACTAAGCAAGGCAGATTGGTTTAGGCAAATGTGAGATGATTTTTTAATACAGGATTGTGGGATGCAATATTTGAATACTATCCACCGACTCAGAATAGTGCCCTACACTATTTAAAATTATTAGCCCGGATAAGCATATTATAAAAAGTTCAATTCGGTGAAAATCAACCTAAAGCCAAAAAAAAAACAATTATCACAAGAAACATGAAAGTCAAAATCAAGAAAATAATTTAGAAACAAAAAAAACAATAAGAGGAAATATTGGGAACGTGTTCCGCGTAATAAAACGTTATCAAATTGATTTTCAATTAATTATGTTGTTGAGATTTTTTAATGAATGCTAAAAAAAACTTTAAAAATGTGAATTGGTTTTGAATCCTTTTCTCGACACCATGCAAATTTGGGAAAAATGAAATTGATATTTACCGGATTTTGGCATATCAGGACTTTTAAATTCGGGATATTGGTATATACGGAATTTTGGCTAGCGATATGTCAGGTCACTCCCATAATTGTTCTAACACCACCGCGAATAAAAATCGGATAAATTCTTTGCATTTTTTTTCATTCAGTAATACAGTTTAAAATAATGAAATTTAATGTGTTTTTAACCGATTTCAAATTTAGTCCAGAATGTTCAAAAAACTTTTGGGACATTATTGTATAATAGTTATACAGAATGCAACAGCTATAAAAAATTGCCTGGACCTCCATTTTATTATCTTTGCTATAGCAAATTTAAATTATTACTAAGCATTTATTAGTTAATAATTTATTATCTCAATAATATTTTAAATTTTCCTTTTTTCGTTATTGATTTGAAAAAAAGTGAAGTGAATAATATTTTTTTCAAAATAGTTTTATGTATGGTATTTAAAATGTAGCTGCCAAAATTGAATACATGGGGACTTTGATCTGTAGATTTTGATTTGGATATTTTTTTTTGGTGATTTCGTGAACAATTATCAGCTTCAGGGCAGAAAATTTAAACTTGGTAAAATTTATTTTTTTTTGTATTTTGGAGGAAGGATAGATTTTTTGTGGCGTACGGAGGGGATATGGCAAATAAAGAACTCTTCAATTTCCATAATAAGTATATTGCAATTTTTTGTGATGGGAAGAGGTATCTCCCCTTGTTCCCTAGAACCAATCGAATTTTAGGAATGCCTTGGTCTGTAAAGTTGAAACTTGAATCTTGTATCTAGCTACTCTAGAAGAACACAGATGTAAAGGGGAAACATTTAAAAAAAAAAATTTTAAGATCAAATATTTGAATACAACTAAACGATGAATCGTGTTAACTGCAATTCAAAATACTTCAGTTCCGAATTGAGGTTACAAGAGTCTAAGCAACCTACTTATACAACGTTACTACCGATAGATTATTAGCGAACATTCACTCGTACATAACTTGCGAATGCATAGCATATCTTAAAGGTATGCATACCAAACTGAAGAGAGTCCGAAATTAGGTTCGCTTTAATCAACTTAAGTATTTAGAATGCACTCGGCTTCATACTTCTGCCTTATTGCGCTCTTTATAACTCGTCCCTGATTTGGCTGTTGTGTAGAATGCACCATACTAACCCTATTAGCGTTCGCTAGAAACTATCGATCACAGAACGGCGAAGTATTTTTTAGCCGGAAGCTAAACTTTCAGTAAGCGAATATAAGTAAATGCTTTTAAAATATAAATTATTGATATTTCTGGTTGCCACACATAAATCATACCTAAAAAAAACCTCAATACGTACAGGTGTGATTCCTTGAGACTTTCTTATTTTAGTGCTTATATTGTCACCATTTCATGTTCGTCGTTACACCAGGGACAAATACCTGAAGGCTCAGCAATTGGCCGAAGAATATCGGCGACAACTTGATATGATCGGCAAAGACAATTGTCATAATCAAGAGCAAATAAACACCGGTCTACAATTGACTAACGAACGAATTAAGGAACAATTGGGCGAACTGGGTCACTTGCCGTTCATATTGGAAGCAAAGCAATTAGAACTACAAGAAACCTTATCGAAACTAAAGTTAACTGAAAGAACAATAAATGCGCTATCAGATGATCTTGAAAGTTGTATCGTTAAATGTGAACTGCTTCAGAAAGACGTCGAACACGAACGTACGAAGAACGATAAGTTGCACAAAGAAGGCGAGAACTTCTTGAAAGAAAGTATGAAATAATCAAAAAATAATTAAAACAATTTTTGACAATAAAATAAAATTTCTTATAATTTGCATACAGTTAACGAGTGGAAATTGAAATTCGAAGAGCTTACCGCCGAAAATAGACTACTACTTAAAGGCGTTGAACGGATGAAATTTTTAGAAGATTGTTTAGAAGTTAAAACACGAGAAGTTTATAAATTGGGGCAACATCTTGACGAGCTGAGGGATGAAAGTTCTCGACATGTACGTACAACTTTTTCGTTATTTTCTTGATTTGACCAAACTTTTGGGTGACACATAAGCTGCCCCCCCGAATTATAGGTTCCTTTTGGTAAAAAAGTAATGCCATATTTTTACCTCAAAAATAAAAACATTTTTTTAAACCAAAGTTCGATAATTGAGGCTTCTACAATTTCACTTTATTAAAAAAAAGAGCTCTTTAAGTGATGAAATGGTTTCAATTAAATGTGGATAGCTTCGAAAATAATCAAGAAAGTTACTCTCATATGGAAGGTGACAAAATTGGCTCTTATAAAGCGGTAAAAAAGAGGTCAAATCCCGTTTTAAGATAAATGATATTGACCCAAAACTTTCTAGTAAATCAACCATCTCATTGGAGAATACAATAAACAAAATCTTTTTTGAATTCGATAGTCAGTATCTCTCTCTCAAGAAAACATTTAAAAATGTCTTAAAAACTATGACGTACCTTGGGAACGGTACATAAACAGTCAAATATTTGCATTGGCGTTTCACTCAGTGTTTCGAAATATGCTATAGATATTTCACCCTTAATTTTATAAAGAAGAGTCTTTCTATGCCATGCTGAACACACAAATTTGACAAGAAAATCCAATCTAATTTTCATGTCAAATGCCGCCTTGTCCAAATTTTTTCAAAACGGCAAATAAAATGATTTGATAAGCAAAAATTTGAACTGAATGACTTAAGCTAGCATTACACTGTTTGACCAAGTGGTCAAATTGCAGTAATAAGCAATCTGAAATAGCGAATTTGACCGAGCGGATATTGCGAGAATAATTGGAATTCGCTATTTCGCATTACTTATTACTGCAATTTGACCACATCGTCAAACAGTGTTATACTAGTTTTATACTAAAAATTTAAAACTTGGTATTTAAGTGCAGTGACGTAGAGTGTGGGATATCGAGAATTTGACGGCTTTTGATGCGTCACATCGTCGATGCACTCCAGGATGCCAAACTTTTAAATTTATTTTAGTGAACAATGGTTCAAAAATTGAATTTGTATCTATCCAAAATTGCGCAAAATTTACATTTCTTTTCATTTTCATTACTTTTAAATTTTTTTATAGATTGGACGCATCAAGGATCGCGCTGAAGTCCAAAAGAAAGCATTCCAATCACAAATATCGGGATTAGAAGAAGAACTTATTCAACTTCGGGCAAATCTTAGTACAGCATTTAAGGAACGTGACGAAGTTCGACAACGAATGCAAGCGGAAGTGGGAAAGTTGGAGCAGAAGTTCGGTGACGCACAACTCGAAATTCGAAGTCTTAAAAGTCACGTCGATATTTTGAAGTCGTCGTATTCGAATATTTTCGATGGATACGATGACAGTGATGAAGACGATGAAGAAAATGAAAAAGAAACATCACACAGATTAGGCAATCTTTTGTGAATTCAAAATACTTTCAGTGAGTATATATATATTTTGGACATAGTAAATGCGAAATAAATATTTAATTAATCATATCCCGTGTATATTAAGTTTGAACTAAGATTGCGCAAAAGATCATCGTTCCTATATGATTCCTTTTGGGTCGTAGCGTTCTTTTTAAGACTAGGTGTAATTCGAAACCACAAATTGCTTCCAGAAAAGAAAAGATCACAATCGTTAGTACGTTAGCAATACTATCTAAAAACCAAGGTTCGAAGTGTGCAAAAACAAGGGAATCAAAACCACCACTTTTGGAACAATTAATCCTTTCTCTTGATCGTGAGCACTGATGGTTACCATTTGAAAATTGATAACTGCAAGAATATTGCATGGAAGATTAAGACCAAAATTCGGATGTCAACGATCAAAACCAAAAGACATTTCCCAAATAATCTACCGTCCGGTTAGAAGCTAGATGATGGAATTGAGCCTTACTGCTATTGATGTGCTTCGAGTCAGAACCTCTGCCTTAAAGATACGCTTCATCAGCCTGCAATATTTGCACTGCGTCATAAACATTCTTGATCTAATTTATCAAAATTATCATCATATCATCACGGTGTAACAAATCTCTCACCTTATTAAAACATATCGCAATTTACCTTGGCAAAAAAATTTTATTTTTTACGGTCATGTTCGATGTGTTCCACATTTTACTATCCCCAATAGCGTTCAAAAACTGGTCCGAGTGAAAAGGTGAAAAATCGCTTATTCACTTTCATTCCCAAAACTGGCTACGAAGCCGAAGATCCATTCAATTTTTCATATACAGCGAATGAAAAGACTGCGTGTGTACAGCCAAGGTATAAAATAAAAACGCATGAATTGCACTTGCACATTGGAATTTTTGTATTATTCGCTAAGAAAAGCGAAAACGCTGAGCAATTTCTGAGCAGGCAATGTTGCTCCATGTGCTCTTATTGTGAATGCGAAAGCTGAATTTGTTTGTAACGTATTTTATTTTATTTTGTTTTCTTTTCATTTATATTAGCGAGAAAAAGGTGATGTACTTAGTATTCTAAGAAGTTAAAAACAATCAGTTTATTTTCAATCGTTTTTTTTGCTTTCTTTGAACATGGATGTACGTGAACAGGTTATTACTCGTATATCTAATAAGAGGTGAACAATTTAAATATTTATTTAGCCTACGTAAGTAGTAGTTGCCCTGTTCCTTATTTTATGTCGTCTTAGGGCCGGTTTCACAGTCGAAGTTTAAAGCAAAAATTTGGTTTAAACTTAGGAACAAACGAATAAGTTCCTAAGTTTAAACCAAATTTTTGGTTTAAACTTCCACTGCGAAACCGGCCCTTAATCGACTATAGATTAATCCTTGGTAGAAGGGCCGATCGAGTTCAACCCAGCTAAGAAGATCCATTGGAGGCGTGCATTCGCGTCACGTATTTGTAAACCAAGCAAAATCTAATTCGATAATTAATCGAACTTCAGAGGTAGTGAGAAATTCGTGAACACATACTTTTGACCCCTTTCAACCCCTTTAGGGGTTGAATATTGTAAACTCCCAAACTGACTTTTAGGCGTTTGTATAAATAGCTTGCAGAAGCGAAAACAATTTTCATATCTTATACGGCCTGACAGATATTGAGGTAATCGTGTGAAAAAATTTAACCCATTTTCGTCCCCTTGGGGTTGAATATTAAAAAATTACGAAAGCGTATTTTAGGCGTTTGTATAAACCGAAAATCAATTTGATCTATTATCGCGTCTAAGAGTTGCTGAGGAAGAAATTCGGGAAAACACATTGAACCCTTTTCAGTTCTTTGGGGGTCTAAAAATTCCGAAAGGAGATTTGAAATCTCATCCGGCCTTCAAATTGGAAATTACATTTTCGGCGTATTTATAAGTACCGTGATGGGAAGATGTAGAAGTAAAAATCAACTTGAAATCTCATGGATAAGAGATATTAATAAATTGGCGAAAACTTATTTTAATTTTACTTTATTATTATTTTTCGCCGAACGCCGTACACAAAAGCGCGTAGTTTACGCGTAGTCCGTTGAGATATTAAGTTGAATTTTTTTGGTAGATTGGGTGAACTCCTTCTAGTGGTAACTTTTGCGGGGGTTCGGATTTGAAGAGGGAAAGCGTTCCAGTCGAACAATTTTCGTATCTAGATCTCGGGAACCGCTTAAGGTAGGAGGCTGAAACTTGAAATTTATATAGAACTATGATAGAAGACCGATTTGCAAAGAAATGGTAGAGAATTTAGCTATCAAACTGCTCCAGGCAGATAAAATTTGGTTTGTGTATGCATGTTTATAAGTGGAGTCTATTAAATGTAAAATTTTTGAACTTGGGGTACGAAATTGGGGAGTTACCGATTTTTCAAAAAAATAAATTTTTATATCAAGAACCGTTTCAGATGTGGTCTTAAATTTTTTACAGGAGTTAGGTCCATTAGAGGCCTCGCGGAGCAAAAAATGTCGGTGATAGGGAATGAGGTTGAAACGCTAAAATTTGCTATTCCTCGAGAACAACTAAGGATAGAATGCTAAAAATTGATTGCTATATAGAGCCACATAGGGGCTTACTAAAAATGCCCTGTACCCATTATAATAAACAGGAAATCTAAGCTCTCAACGGACAACAAGCTCCTTATTTTTAAACAGGTGATCCAGCCCATAATTTCCTATGCCGCTCCTGTATGGAATCAAACTTCAACTATCCCCAAAAAAACACTACAAATAGTTCAAAATAAATGCTTAAAAATCATACTTGACCTATCGTTTTATTTTTCAACTAAGCGGTTACACAAAACAGCTAATGTGCTTGAAATCGCGGCTCTTGCTGAAATTAGACTTAGCTCCTTTTGAGGAAATCAATTCATCTCGACAACTCTCTTGTAGCATCCTTCCTATAACCTGACGTACTCTCGAGTCAACGAATGTAGCCAACATGTTTACTTGCATTTCTTTATATTATTTTATTTGCGTCAAGCACTTCAGTGGATTTATTTGTTTTAGCAGTTAATTAGATTAAATAGTTTAAGTTTAAATATTAAAGGTTTTTTGCAATTTTTTTTGAATAAATAAACTCACACTAAATTTTTTAAAATTACTATCCTACAGCCATGCGCTAAAAATATAACGTAGTTGTTCAGATATTTGTCTAATCTCTAAAATAAGTTATACATGTAATCCATAAAAATTACTCCTGCCAATAAAAAAATATGAATTTCAATTTGAAATGTTTAATAGTAGGCGAAGCATGGTACGGTTGTCGGGGAGGATTTCAGCATTTCAGAAAAGCTCATGCTACAAAGTTCAAACGAATTTCGTCATATATTCCAGGTCTGTCAAGGTATCCACTTGATTTTACTTGTACGGGCTGTTAATATAAGCGTATAGAAACCTGTTTTTTCAATATTCAACCTTTAAGTGGGTGTGAACGTTTTCACGAATTCCGATATATTTCTTAGGTCTAATGAGATATCGAACTAGCTCTCACTTCTAAGGCCTTTAAATATAATCGTCAAAAAACTGATTTAAGCATTTTTCGATATTCAACCCCCATGGAGGTGTAAGGTGGTTTTGTAAGTTATCACGAATTTCAAATAATATTTTAGATCTAACGAGATGTTGAACTTGTTTTTACCTCTATAGGTTCTATAGGCTCTCAGCTGTGTAAAATGATCAAAAATTAACCAGGAAGGTTTTTGGAAAGGTAATTGTTTAGGGTGTGTGCATAGACACAACCAGAGTTACATTTCAGCGTTCAGTACGTCTCCGACTGTACAAGTAAATTCTCAATATCTCATCGGTCATAGGAAATAATTCATGACAACATATTTAACACTTTGACGGTTTCGTAATGACAAATTTTGCAAATACAATTTTGGCCTTTGTATAAGAAGTCTGCAGAAGTGAAAATCAATTCAATCTGATTGTCCACATATTGAATCCTTTTTATCCCCTTAGTGGCGAAATTTCAAAAAACACCGATTTAACTGTGCCTTCGTCATAAAACGAATATAGGCTGGGTGTTGAAACCTGATCTTAACTACTGAATTATTCTTCTAGAAATCAATAGATCTTATATTACTAAGGCACAAATATACTAAACAGGGCTACAAAATAGCGGTTTCACTAAAATTCAAAAAATTATTAAGATAGGGTGGTGCTACTGAAATAGGAATCACATTCATCCCACTAGCAACGCCCATAGTAATCCCTGACATAAATATTACCGTCAACATGCGATTTAATTATTAATATTTATACCAACACTTAAAAAATGAGCCCAAAAATATAATTTATCTATGATTGCGTTGCGTACATATATAATAACATATTCATTATAAAGCAGCCGCTATGACGTCGATAATTTTGGTAACTCTTGACTCCAAATG
The DNA here is from genome assembly GCA_951812415.1 of Beris morrisii. NCBI lineage: Eukaryota > Metazoa > Arthropoda > Insecta > Diptera > Stratiomyidae > Beris > Beris morrisii. Next base: position 29,057,915 of record OX638311.1, read on the forward strand.
TTATCTTATCGCAGGTGTTAAAATAACAAATTGCAAATGTAATCTTTGTAGATAAAATTCTTCAGCTTGGCCAAATTTAATAAATTATGAAACCAGGTTTGTTAGCGTCTAGTCTTTGATGCTACGTGATAATTACGAATAAAAGGTACTGTAATGTAATTTGTTATTAAATCATAGATTTAAGTATAAACAACTAGATGGCGTTGATCACTCATTTGTAGGTGCACGGCGTTTTCTCGTATCGCAAATTAATTCTCTTTGGCTTAATGTCTCTGTGGTGATGGTAAATAGTTTATTCGTCTGTGACGTGATAGACCGGCGTTCGATTCCTGGCAAGGGCCGCAATATTGTCTATATTAATATAATGTGTAGATGTGTCTCAATGTCTCACTAGTAGGTAATTTCGTCAATGCCCGGCTCGACCGGCTCCGAGATCAGAGTGTCTAAATTATGACCTTAATTAATTTTTTTTAAATTAATTTATAGCGAATAAAACTCAAAACTTTGATCGTGATCGAAATAAAGAAATAGCTTTTGTCATTTAGGTACACTAAATTCACTAAATTAATCCGGAATCTACACTAGTCCTAAGTACCAAAATACAAATAGGTATCTACCTACATAAATTTGACGCAAGCAACATGACATGAACTGTATGGCATCATTCAATCAAATGTTTGACTAAAAAAATTTGACGGAAGTTCAGTCAAAATTTTTGAGTCAAAATAGAGAAAAAAAATACAGCAAACACTTTGACGATTCCACTAGCTGACTGCATTTGCCAGCCATAGTCAAATATTTGACAATAGTCAAATATTTGACATAGTGGGATACAGTGCAATAGAAGCTACACTCAAAATAGAAATTACTTCTTGGCAACACCATGTATTTTCGCCCGATGGATTTTTTTAATCCACGATCAATTTAATGTATAGGCCTAAAAATATATAAAGAGACAAGTTTATCGCTTATCAAATCATTGAAAACGTTGTCATTTACTGATTACATTTAATAACAATTCAAAAAAATATAATTAATCATTCCGAATACCAATTCACTAATAGCAGACGCTGCTCAATCGGATTGCTCTGATGAGATCATTTTACTTGATGTGATCACAATTCAATTATAAATTGCTGTCACTAGTAACGGCTCGTATTATCATCGCTGCAAACTTAAAGCTTCAGATTTAAGTATGCAAATACATTTTTAATATAGAAATATAAATAAAATCGATGATCAAAATCCATGAAAGGCCTTGACAAGGTCAAGTATGTTTAAATCTACCTATTGCTTTGCTATTACGGAAAAAAAGCAGCATACAGAGTTGCAGATAAAATAAGTAAACAGCAATTGAACAGACAAAAATAAAACACTGACGTCATCATGTGATTAAATAACAATTACAATTCTTTATTTTGGGTGCAATTTAGCTAAAAAAAACTAATTAACAATATCATAAGTGTTCTCGAACTGGAGAAATTGGCGGTTTTGTATTTTAATTTGGGAATTTTAGTCGAAAATTTCACGAAATAATTCATAGACTCCTAAAATTTTTTTTTTGTATTTTTATACATCGTTGAAATTATAAAAATAAACTTAAATAAGTACAACCACGTGTTTACTTTTATAATTCCAACGATGGAATCAATATTCATTACCATAAATAAATCAAGGTTATATTTGGTTGTTCCACTTGATGTCGATTTTTAATTTGCGTTTTTCGATACGGTATTGAAATTATTCACACGTTGTTTATGTTTTGGGGTTCAATTTTAAGGAAACGAAAGAAAGAACGGATATACGAAATTTCTGAGTGAAATGGCAGTTTACCTTGAAAAATACTACGCTACTACAAAAAAAAACATAAATCAAGAATGTATTTATCAAATTTAAAAAAAGTATTAATCTGCGTCCTAATATTTTTATTAATGATTCGTCTTAAATCAAGAGAAAATCTTTAATGAAATTCTGGTTGAAAATTTGAAAAAAGTATTTTATAAATTTCTGAAGGAAAATAAGAAACCCTCTACATATTTCTATCTGTTTGTTTTGTTCAAATATATGTAATTGCATTTGATGGATCAGTTGCAGTATTACACTGTATGCCACGCTGTCAAACATTTGACTATTTTGCCTGGCCAATGCTGTCACATTATTTTATTTGCTCTGTACAAGATCTATTTTGACAGAAAAAATTTGTCTGAATTGTTCGGCAAATTTCTTTAGTCAAATATTTGACACCACGGCAAACAGTGAGTGCAATACTAACTTAAGGCTTCTTAACAACTAGTATATCAAATATAATTGTTTTTTTCTTTTTTTTACAAAACTAGCATCTTCGCCCGTTGAGTGTTTTTTTAATGAAGTAGCTATTTAGTTTTCATATACAGTGTACCAATAATGTCTTCGTACAGCAGCTATTTGAAACTCAACGGATTAAAAACAATAAATTGTTCCAAGAAATTTGAAAAAGTTTTGATGCAGATTTATGCATTAAACATTTTTAATTAATTTAGAAAAAAAACTAATCCATTGAAATTATTCAATACAAAGTTATTAACTAAAAATAAAACTAAGTCGACAATTTGCCTCCAATAATGTCTTCGTACATTTAAGGTTTCGCTTACCTTTCGATCTCTTTACTGTTAATTATCGATCATAATTATTTGCCACACATACCGGTTTGTAATAACCGTAAACAAACGAACAAGTGTGTTTACTGTCAAATGAAAATTTTATGAGTTTCGCTCAGTATAAATCGAAATAATGCCTGGCAAACACTTGTCGTTTGAAGAGCGTAAACTTATATTGAATTCACACGTAAAGGAGCAAAAATCATACGCGGAAATAGCCAAACTACTGGATCGGAGCCGTTCCACTATCCAATCTGTAATCGGGCGCTTTAAATATGAAGGCCGCGTAGAAAATAAGCCTAAATCAGGACGCCCTGCAATTCTCACTAAAGCAGATCGGCTGCAAATCAAGCGTATGATTGCCAAGGATCCGTTTATAAGTGCACCAAAAATTAGTGCAGAGCTCCTTCACTCCAATCACAAAGAAGTTCATCCGGAAACAGTACAGAAATGCGTGATTGATGCCGGATTTAAGTCTCGTACACCTCGCAGGAAGCCACTGGTAAGTGAAGTAAATCGCAAAAAACGTTTGGACTTCGCTCGGCAGTACCAAAATGCATCTCTCGAGTTCTGGCGCAATGTTATATTTTCTGATGAGTCCAAATATAACATTTTTGGGTCTGATGGGAGACTTAGAGTGTGGAGAAAGCCAGGGGAAGCTTACAACCCAAAAAACGCCATTAAAACCGTAAAACACGGCGGCGGCGGCGTAATGGTATGGGGCTGTATGGCTGCCAGCGGTGTTGGAAACTTGGAAATAATCGAAGGCATCATGGATCATCGGGCGTACATTGAAATCCTGAAAAGAAATTTGGAGCCAAGTGCTGAAAAATTGGGTGTATCAAAGGATTTTTACTTTCAACAAGATAATGATCCTAAGCACATGGCTCATAATACTAGGATGTTCTTGGCGTACAAAACTCCACATTTGCTTAAAACACCACCGCAAAGTCCTGACCTCAATCCCATTGAGCACATGTGGAATATGCTAGAAAAAAGGATCAGGACTCATCATATTAGCTAGAAACCTAAGTTAAAACAGGGTCTTCTGGAGGAATGGGCGAAAATAGAGCCAAGCTATGTAAAAAAACTTGTAGAATCGATGCCACACCGCCTTAAAGCCGTGATTAAAAATAAAAGCTACCCAAGTAAGTATTAACAAAAAATGTATCTATAGTTTTTAAGATTTTTCATGAACTGTTTTGTAAGTGTACGAAGACATTATTGGAGGTAAATTGTCGACTTTGTTTTATTTTTAGTTAATAACTTTGTATTGAATAATTTGAATGGATTTGTTTTTGTTTCTAAATTAAATAAAAATGTTTAATGAATAAATCTGCATTCAAACTTTTTCAAATTTCTTGCAACAATTTATTGTTTTTAATCCGTTGAGTTTCAAATGGCTGCTGTACGAAGACATTATTGGTACACTGTAAGATAAATTGAATGATTGTAAAATAAAATAAAATTTTTGACATTAACTATTCTCGAGATGGAATTTATACACCCTCTTCCATTGAAGTTACTACACTAATTTCACATAGGAGAATAATTATGCGTGTCGAATAAGTAGTTACACCCTCTCTGCGCTCACTTCAAATTACTAAGCTAAAATTTTGAGAAATCGACAAACATTTCACTTGCCACAAGATAATATATCCGTTACCGCCATAACTGCATAATAACACAAAGCGGCCCAAGGGCATTCAAAAGCGGCTAAAAAGGACAAAGGATAGTTTTTCTAGAAACATATAAATAAAAAAGATGAAAAACATTATAATAATAGCAAAAAGGACAAAGTCAAAAAAAAAAAAAAACAGAAAATAATATAAAATAAACAAAAAACGAAAAAAAAAATAATATAAAAAAAGTAAATAACAAAAACAAAAAAAAAACAATAAGATAAAGTAATATAAAAAAAAATTATATATAAAAAGGAATTAAAGTATATGAACCATAAATTTTAATTTTTTGCATTGGGTGATGATATTGTGAACCAACCAGAGAAAACTTTCAACCTTCCAATATCCACTTAGAATAGCGTAGAAAGTTCTATACACTTCTCGCACGTTCTTCCCACTTCTTGCATGTTGCACACACACCACTGAAAATGCTGGAAATCTCCTGACTTAACACATGCAGTAGACAAGCGCAGTCCTGCTTACGCACGGAACCAGTATTTCTAGTGCGACAGAGAGACAACGATCAGTTCTAGTGGAAAGAGGATGATCGTGTAATCGTGTAGAAATTATATCGGAAAGAGTTGCCACTAGTGTGATAATAAATGAATGCGATTTAATAAGGTCCTTGTTCGCAACAATATGAACATTTGTTATACGAATTATATTTTGTTATTTAGAATTAAACAAATATGAACTTTCATGTTATTCTTTGCTGGAAAAGTAGAAAAAACCCTATTCTCGGAAAATTTGTTGCCCCACCTTGATACGTCAATATAAATCCGATTTTTATTTTGCTTAAATTCTTTTTCTAGTACATACATCTTTCTTGCATACATAAACCGTTCCTGAGATACAAAAAATTGCTCCCAAACCCCAAACCTGTCTTTCATCACCAACAATTTAATTTTTTTTTCAGGATGGCACTACGATTAGGATTAGAGGCTATATTTTGCCACTATGGTGACTCTATATCGCCATAAACTTTTGGCTTTCCATCTTTAGCGTACCATATCTGTTACAATTCTTGAAATATAATGGATTTAAAAAAAATCCGTGCTCCACCGCCTTCTTCAAAATTGTACATTTATCATATTGTTACATGTAAACCTGGCAACTGCGCAACTCGATCGATTACGAATAACAACAAGAAACAACAACCGAATACCTAGCTACAAAGTAACCCAATCAGAAACCTAGTTGAAGTATATAAGACGAGCAACACGATTGTATCTCCATTCTTATCGAATGCTCTCCAATGTACTAGAATCCAATGAAGATCAAAATCGAAAGATCTCAAGCTCACTAGAACCCTCTACACACACCACCGAACGAAGATTCAAGAACAGTCTCGACTACAGACAAAAAGTATAAAAGCAGATGAAGCTTTCAGCGAGGGACATAGTAATTTTTATTACGTCGACTGTGACAGCCAGCGTGTATACGCGACCGTATTGGTGGAAAGCGATCGATTGCGTGTGATCGAATCAAGCGATATAGATAAGCGGACGGTATTGCCAAATAGTGCGAATAATTGTGCGAACAGAATTAAAGTGCGAATAATAAATTATCACTTATTTTGATTTTAAACGAATTGTGTTTTACTTGAAATCCCGGCGAACCCCTAGCTCGCAACAATATAATAATCAATGGCACAACAGCCCAAATTGGGCCTAGGCCTTGAAGTAATGCTAGAGTTACTAGATAGACCAACGGAACACTAGGAGGTGAAGTGGTCAGCCACATGCTCGTCCGTGATTATTACCCCGATTTTAATTCAGGTACTCATTTACAGCTGAGTGAACTGGTAGTCCGGCACCCAATCCCATTCTCGAAATTACTTGTCGCCAAGCAGATTCGAACCTGGTACCAGGTGCACCGAAGGCAAGTGCTCTAGCCACTAAGCCACCCAGACTACATTTATCATATAATCCACTTAAAAACCCATGTACCCTAACCGAATTTTATCTTTTTGGCGTAATTGGTTCGAAAGATATTCTAATCCAAAGTTTTACAACACTCCGCTCCCCCCCCCCCCTCCCCTTCTCACAATAACAAATTGGGAGTCTAATCGCTCCTTCACTTCGGCAGTTGTTTTAAAAGAAGACAACCTTAGTGAAGACACCAACCAAAATTTAATTGGGATAGGAATCTCATATGCTTGTCACCATAAACTGTAGACGTAGACGACGTAAACTATTTGTACATACGTTCTAAAAAATACATCATAAACGAAAGTAAACGTATTTTAATAAAAATCCCGAGCTATCGGGATCTTTGGATCTAATAGTAGCACATTTACATTTACATTATACAATCAATTCGTACTAGGCCCTTAGTAAAATTTTCCAATTTTTTTAATTAAAAAGAACTTGTGATTATCTTACCAACGATTTGTCACGTACACTGTTTAATTATTCACGAAGCTTAAGTTTCCTGAAACAAAAACGAAAAGTTGAGTGTTAGATAATTTGAATTTTATCTGTGACAAGAAATCTGAAAAATAAAAAAAAAATATATTGTTTAAAATTCCCAGATATTTTTGAATGAAAACAGATTAACATATTCCAACAATCAACAGAATTATGTTAAAACACTGCAGATTTAGATCTATATTATATGAGGACGTTAACCCACATGTGATTATCTGAAATTTCTAAAGAATAAACAGTATTCGTATGACGTTATTCAGAACGTGTAAGAATAAATTCTATATAATTATTTTTCATATTTTGTAGATCATCGACGTGTCAAAAACTATCTTGAAGCTATGAATTCTACTGATTTGTTGAGGAAGGTCAAATTTAGAAAAGGACATATGTAAGACAAAAACAATGTTACTTTTTCAATACAATTGATATGGCTTTCGTTTTGCATAATGGTATCTTGCCTGTATTGCGCTGTGGCATACAGTGCCAAATATTTGACTACTCTCGCTGGCAAATGCAGTCAGATTGTGTAATCGTCAAATTTTTGTTTGTCACTTTTTGTACTGGTTTTTGTAATGAAGAATCAAGCTGGACCCCGCTTGTAGTCTCGGATCTTACCCATCAAGCCACCCAACCATATGGCTCCAGGTAAACAGGTATGAGTTTTAAAATAAAATCGTTATGTAAATTTACCTTCACATACAATGGTCAATTGTGCATGTTCGGAATGCAGCATATTAAACTTAATTGTAGGACGGAATTTCTACGTAACGTCTTTATTTTAAAAGCAACTTTGCGACTTTCTATTTATGCAAGAACAATTCTCGAACGGCATTCCTCAAAGTTGGTCACTCATGTCTTCTTCAGCAAATTGACGATGACGATTATCAACAAACTGAGATGGAACAGCCCGTCCAAGAATAACTTGGTTGTTTCCAAAGGCATGACAAAATGTTGATAGTCGACTCTCCCAGTACCACAGCGACGATAATGCTCAGGTGTAATCTACACACTTATACGAGTACAGAGTGTCTTCGCCATATGTGTATATTTTATATCTATTTAATTGGCAGAACAGGTACACATCTTTATACCTTTTAGGAGTTCATCTTATCGTTGCGGGCAAGTAGGCATCCAAGTTTCATACCGGTGAATTATGATGATGAGGACGTTTCTTCTTCGTTGTTTTTTCCACAACAGAAAATTTCTTTATTTAAGCTCGCCTCATAATAGAGCAATAGTGCGATGAGGGGTTCAGGTACAAAACCAATTTATATGAAATATTATCCGCCAGTGCTAGCGATCCGAGGGCACACTTCTCACTGTGATCGACTGCCTAGCGTAGGTTTCTATGTCACACGGCACACGGCATAATGAAAATCTATTACGCGGTAATTATCTTGCACACACCTGATATTCACTTCATACGGCGATTCAAAAAGTTTCGCATCTTATTAGTACAGGTGTTAAATTTTGCCAAGCCTCGCTGAGAACAATCGGATGCCTGGGTAGTGTGTTCGGTTAATAGAAATTTTGTTAAGACGACGGTAAGTGATTAACCTGTTATAAATGGAAGTTAATGTGGTTAAGGTGTTTCTACCGCAAAAGTCCAGTGATATCGATCCAAAGCTTATACAATGGATCAGTTATGGTTAATAATTTGACGAATTCCTTTCAAGTTTACTTTATGTTTAGATGGATTTAGATTTCATTTCAAAGAAAAGCTAAGAAAAAGGGAAACTAATATGCACAAGCAGAAAAAACAACGATCATTCCGCTTCTTTGTCGGTAGCTGCAAAAATACTCGACTGCCATGAAATTTGGACAGCTTATTCTAGTTCGAATTTCTAGGTCAACGCAACTATTTGCAGTTCGGAGCGTCAAGTTTCCGAGTTTTGATGACTAATCGAACCGAAAAAATAAAACAACAACAAACTCCCAATACCTAAGATGAAAGCGGAGAGAAACATCCTTGCAATGGCCAATGAAAAAGGCGTGGCGAAAACTCCAAAGTTCGGCAAAGTTCGATAGTGTTCGAGAAGAATCACTTTTCTCCTTCTCGGATTGTTCTTAACATTCTTCTCGCTCCTTCCACGCATCTCCAGCCCTCTCGAATATTTCACACACACCGCCGAATATTCGGGAAAGCTCTCGACTCAACACATGCAGTATATAAGCACGACAAAGTTTGCAGCCGATACAGTTTTTACTACGGTGAACTAAGGCGACGATCAGTTCAACGCGAAAGTTTCTGTAAAGCGATTTGGCTTGGTAGCAGCGATCGAGCAGTGATCAAGTAGTATTTAAATTCGGACAGAGTTGCCGGTAGTACGATTATTGAATGCGATTATTAAATTATTGTTTTTATTGATTTCTAGTGAAAAGTCTCATATCATCGCATACACATTTCATGGGCACAGTTTGGTAGGTATCACCTGATATGTGCTCAACATTTAAAGAAATGTTGTTATATAGTCACGGACCAAGAATAAAAGAATACCGCGAGGTCCTTGATTTTGAAAATTGGTCAGCTTTTTGGCATTGGTTTGCTGTCTACGCGTGCAGTAATTAGACTGCTGAGAGGTCCATCTTATCAAAATAAATCGGTTATTGGCTAACTATGGAGCCTGTAAGTTATTTTATGACCAGTCATAGTGCAGGCAAATATTAATATACAGTATATACGTTTACAGAATTTTTATATTCTTTGATCATATTTTTTTGAATAATTTATGGCAAATACTGAATAATTGGAAATAAGATAAATTTGATTAATTTAACAGAGTTTTACCTAACAAACTCAATTTTATCAACATTAAGGGTCGTCGCAGAATGTCGATCATCTCTTGAGGAGACAGCAGAACAGTTCAATATTCATCTATGCTGGGTGCCAGGGCACAAGGACATGCCAGGTATCTGTATTGTTGACGAACTCGCTCGGAGCGGTACTACCCTTCTGATTATGGCAGAACACCAGATTCCAGGTGTGCCTCTTTCTATTACATGTAAGCTGCTACTTCATTTGGGACTCAGTTGAGAAAACCAACTCAAGATGGACAGAGGGTATTACATGTCACACTGCGAGACAGATTTGGCGGCCCAAGCAGGATCTGAAACGCTTTAAAAGGTTGATTTTATTCAAACGGGCAAATATCAGCACCACAGTTGGTGTCCTAACCGGACAGTGTTTTGAAGGCCGGTATGCTAAAAAACTCGGGTTCTTTTCAAACTTCTGTGGAAGTTGCTTGCATGAGGAAAAGGAGGAGACAGTCTTTCGTCTTCTCTACATCTGTCCAGCTTTATCCACTAGGATGAAAGCTAGCTTAGGAGCCTATTTCTTCAACAGCCTCAGTGAACAGTGAGCAGGACCGTCTGCCTAGAGTTCATACATGCAGCCACTCGTACATACCTATCAACCTATGTACACTCATCGGTGTACTGACAGAACATTGCTTAATATGCAGGCATGCCAGAAGACTGGGTATTGCAGATGATGCCGTGGATGGCCCTTTTCATTTGCCTTGCGAATGCCCCGGATTGGCAAGGACGCAAAACCGTACATAAGGCGCTTTGCCACTGAACTAGAGATGGGCAAAGCAGTTCCTTTCAGTGAAGTACTTCATTCCGAGACTCACTTTAAGGAACGAGTTCAGTGAAGTACTTCCATTGACTCTTCGTTCCATCGTTCAGTAGTCACTAGTCACTTCAATTGAAGTGTTCACTCACTCAATGGAACTCTTCGTTCCTTCGTTCCGTAGTCACAAGTCACTTCAATTGAAGTGTTCACTCACTCTATCTCTTCCAACAGCCGTTTAGTAGCCACCAGTGGGCTGGTGTGTGTGTAAGTTTTCTTCTCTAAACAGCCGTTCACTTAAGCACAGAAGTTCGTAGTGCTGGTGTGTGTGGATTTTCCCCAACCGGTCTATAGTTAGGCAAGCAGTAGTTGTGCTTGTGGGTTGGGAAATAGGAAGAAGAGCGGTGTATACATGAATATTTACATTTACTTTCTTTTTTCTTATGATGTAAAATAGAATGTCGTGATATTCTTCACACCGCGTCGCGTAAGCCATACATAATTACATTGAAGACAACAGCAATGTTTATAATCAGTGATGCAAATTTAGTGCTTTCAGCGTTAAATTTGGTGCTCAAAATTTCATCTCAGCGGACAAAAATTAATTTTACCACTTGCGCATTATTTGAATATTCCTGCGATTGATACATATCGTTTTTAATTTGTTTTTCACGTGTCGAATGGAACTGCAGTTCACCAAAATGAGTGAGTTACTTCACTCACTTCACTGAAGTGTTCTTTTGGAACAGTTCACTCGTGAGCGACCCATCTCTACACTGAACTGGATGAATTCATCGATATTGAACTAGACAAGCTGCCACAGTTCGTTAGGCTGGTCTTACAGCGCCCACAGTGATCTCTCGCGATGGACTGGGGCACATTGCTTTAGTCCACCCTTCTCAACCTAACCTACGGATCCCTTGTTATAAATGTGGAAATACAACAGAATCTTCACGGTCTATATGACCGGCTCCCTGAGAAAGCGGTCACTCAACTGACCTAACTAAGACGTCGCACCGACGTCGTCGTGACTTGACATATATAGAAAACTGGTAATAATGACCAAAAGGTTGTACTTGATTGGTTACGCCATATCGGCCCGATTATTATGCTTTTTAAATAACTTGTGTTAGGTTTAATAAAATACATGTGAAGTTTGTCCTTTTTTTGCCAGTTGTGCGAAGTGTGACGAAGATCAACGACTGGAATCGTTACCACACTCACGGTACCTTTCCGTACACTTACAGATAACATCATCGATCTGATTTCAGAAATGCCATTCGAAAATTGTGTACACTTTTTAACCAAACTTCTAGAGCCGATGGCAAAATATTTTCGGAAAAAAAAATTATCGTTTGTGGGCTATAGTGGTTTTGATTGAATAAAGCATTCACGTGCCTAATTAAAAAACATTAAAAGCAAATTTTCAAATAAGACCTTTTTGGAGGTTTTCTTAGTGGTTTTTTTCTTTTCAAAAATTTGCTTTAAGACCGAATAAGCAAATCAAATTGCGCAGTTCCATGCTAATAGAAACCGCGTCAAGTTCTGTTTTTAAGTAACAACAGCTGAAACACACTTTTCTGTTTATTTTCGCAAACTCATCAATCAATAAAGAAAATTATCGGAACAATACAAAACCGAGATAAGTGCCTTAAAATCAAATAGCCATCTCCGAAAGGCAAACACAAGACATTGGCCGAAGGTCTATTTTAAATTGAATGTGTTTCTACTAGTTCTCTTCGAAATTGAGATTAAATTTTTAATAATAAACAAACGGGCCACTCAGTAGGAGATTTGCATCGCCGCCGTTTCGATTGGATGAAGCCGATTAGGCTTAAGTTTTATCTTGGGGAAGCTGGTTGGTACACAGCTTTCGCTAAATTTTGATACTTGACCTCGAATTGATCGCGCAAACGCGGTACGCACTGCCGCACCTTTCGGCAACGTTCCAACTTTTCAGATCTACAGATGCCGGCCCCTGTCGTCATTCTCCAAGATTCGTTTTTGGCCCCCATCTTTCCCAAGAAGCTAAACAAGATGCCGCGGCTAGAGGTTGACTTTCAGTTCGCCCACTGATCATTCATGAATTCTTGTGCGGTCAACCCGGTTCTTCGTTGGACAGAGTCAATTTTATACGGTTCTTCGGACTTGGGATACAATCGGATCGCTCGGAATTTCTAGTTCGAGTCGTTGTCGCTTTGTAGCGAGTTCAATAACCAAAAAATTTATCTAACGATGGCCAACGGCCTTAGTAGCTCCTTATGTAATGCCACCGTCCCACAGCTCCATTAGGGGGGGTATTGTTGCGGATTTTTAATGATCTGCCTTGTACTACTGTAGCGATCACTTCCTTTGGCTTAGTTGTGGCTGTTTTTATACGAAATTAACGATTCTAAGGCCAAGCTAGAAAATCGGATATGGACTATGGAGATCTGATGTAATGGAAAGTCTGCGCTTTAGTGACCAGACGTGCAAGAGTGGTCTGGTGAAGATATTCATTTGGAAAACAGGTTTACATTTTTGCTGCAAGCCTTCTTTTGGATAATGGACCTAGATGGTACTGTTTCGAGCATAAAATAGGCGTTTAGTACAGATACAAATTGTAACTTCGTAAGTACTGGGATGACAGGTTGCTGCTATTGGACCGTTCAAATTGGATAGATCGGTGCTTATTATAGTTGATGTGAAACGCATTGCAAAACCGAATCACAACACGGATATGAAGCAAAGGTATTTCGCTGTGCTGTTTTCCGTCAAGTTGCATTTTGACTTGGTCGAGGTAAACGTTTTGCTTTCATTTATATTTTCGTAAGAAATTTTAAAACATTTTATTTGCTGAGTGCAACATTGTTGTAGTCAGTCTGGTGTAAAGGTCAAAATATCATCTAGTTGGTAGTTTTCAGCGGTTTTGTCAACATAAAGCTTTTGTACATCAATGAACTGCCCATAGAAGTTTGGCGATTACGGAAAAACTAACTTGCTACCTCATCACACCTAAGAGATGTAACGAAATTTGTGACAACGACCCCATAACATTCCCTTTGAGATGGAATTTCGAAAAATCGTTAAATCACTTTTTAGTCGGATGCATAAAAAGCATGAAAAAAATAAAATACATGAAAACGTATGCAACCTCTTCACACCCTAATGGGGGTTGAATTTCGAAAAATAGTGAAATCGGTTTTTCGGCGATTACATAAAAATCACGTAGAATTAAAAACCAATTTGTTTCCTCCTGAAACCTATGATATACATATGCCGAAAATTTTGAAAACATATGCACCCCTTAGGAGTTGAATATTCAAAAATTAAAAATTTATTTTTAGGCGATGATAACAAACCCGAGGAAGAAAAACCAATTCAATATTTCATCCAGATCTAAGAGATATGTTGAAATTCGTGAAATCGTTTGGGAAAAAATTAACACCCTTTGCGGTTGAATATGATAAAAATCTGAAATTAGTTTGTAGGCTAGTATATACAAATTCCGTGGAAGTAAAACAAATTCGATATTTTATAAGATCTAAGAGATATGACGGAATTCGTGAGAACGTGTAACAACAACACCCTCTTAGGGGATGAAATGAAAAAAATCCTGAAATTAATTTTTAAACGATTATATAGAAAGTTCATGGAAATACAAAATTTTTCGATATCTTATCAGACCTAAGACTTATTGCGGAATTTGTGAAAATGTATACAACCCGTTTAAACCCCCTTGAGGGTTGAGTTTAAAAATGTCGTGGAAACTGTTTCTAGGCATTTCTCTGAAAAATCTGTAGAAGTAGATTATTTCATCAGATTCACAAATACCATCAGAGCTGCCAAACAGTAGTTGATTTGCTATAGGCAACTTTGCTGTTCTGTTAGATCGCATCACAGACAATAGTACTGAAAAATTATTATTAATACCTGCTAGTACACTGCCATACCCGGTCCAATTCTTGATCTTCCTTCTCATCCCGAAAACTGATTAAGTTCGGTATCCCCTTTCTTCTCCACAATTCCTTCCTACTCTCTTCTCCTTCGCACCAAAAAAAAACACGGGCTCAGTTTGTTCTTAAAAATTAGCCAAAACAGCCGTCAACCGTGTGCAAAACACCGTGGCCAGAAATGCTCAGATTGCCATGGTACAGTGTGATTACAGCGGACTAATATAGCGGTCTATGTGCTAGCTATCTCTACTAATAGCTACCCACCTAACGTAACCTAAACTAAATTATTTCAATATTTGAGAAGACCTAAAAGATATAAAGAAATTCGTGAAAATACATGCACCCCATTTTTTACCGAAACTCAAAATGCCAATGGTTAGATGAAAGTTTTATGTTTCTAGCATAAGCCGTTCCGGAGATAGAAAAAAAACCCCTGTACCATACTACCCGCACCGGCGAATACGAAGGTGGTTTCAGAACCGGACGATCTACTATTGACCAGATATTCTCAGTCAAATAAGTGCTAGAAAAATGCTGGGAGTATAACATTGACGTGCATCAGATCTTCGTGGATTTCCAACAGGCTTACGATAGTATAGATCGTAATGTACTATATAAAATAATGCTTGACTTCGGAATTCCATCAAAACTCGTCCGATTAACAAAAATGACCATTACTGACACTGAATCCCAAGTAAGGATACAAAACGAGCTTACCCAAAGCTTTCGAACAGAATCCGGCCTGAAGCAGGGAGATGGACTCACTCCCATGCTCTTCAATCTCGCCCTGGAATATGTCATCAGAAAGGTACCCGTTGATACCAGAAGTACCCTACTAATCAAGTCCACTCAACTAGTGGTGTACGCGGATGAAATAAACATCATGGCTAGATCTGTTCCAGACGCGAAGGAAATCTTTCACTGTCTAGACTCAGCGGCAAAGGATGTCGGGTTAAGGGTCAATGAAAATAAGACTAAGTTCATGACCCAAACAAGAAGAAACGCGCTAAGTAGACAAAATATGACCATGGGGGACTACAACCTGGAGAATGTGGATTATTTCTCATACTTGGGAGCACACCTTATAATAGACGGCAACGAACAGGACGAAGTAAAACAACGGATCACACTAGCAAAATAAGGCGTATTTCACGGTTCTCCCGATCTTAAAATCGAAAGAAGTGCACAGGCAGAGCAAACTTCGCATCAAGACCATAAGAAGACCTGTGCTACTATAAACGTGGACTCTCACCCAAGCGTCTGAAAAATCAATAGACGCTTTTGAACGACGAATTCTTCGAAGAATTTTGGGACCAGTACGAGAAGGCACATCTATGACGACCCAGCCGCATCGACTCTTATAAAATTTCGTAAGCTACAATGGGCAGGCCATGTGGAGCGAATGAACAACGGAAGAATTCCCAAACGCACACTGAAAGGTAGAGCTCAAGGCAAACGACCGGTGGGAAAACCGCAGAAAAGATACGAGGACTCAGTTGACGCAGATTGCAGATCGCTTCTTAGATGCACAAATTGGAGGACGCAGGCGCTGAACCGAGATAACTTCAGACAATGTATCCTGCAGGCCCTGGCCCGATTTGGGCTGTCGCGCCATTGATGTTGATGACCATACACCCCTATTAAAAAATATATTTTAAGAACGTACCACCCCTAACACCCCAAACTTTCAGGTTTCTATCCTTACCAGTTCTCGAGATAAAAGACCTGTCATGTTTTCATTTGCACCCTCGCCCCGTCACTAGAACATTTTCGTATCCCCTACATTTGCGCTCCACCGTCCCCATGAAAACTTTTATTTTGAGCGAACTTCCCTTATCCGCCCATATATGTACATGAACCAAATTTCGTCTTTCTGGGTTAATTGGTTCGCAAGATGTCATAATCTAAAGCTTTTCACCCCTCACCCCGCACACCACAGTCTCCACTAAACATTTTATATCCAATACATTCTTGTACAATCAACTACCAAGTTTCAACCTTGTGGCATGAACCGTCCATGAGATAGGACCACAAATTTTCAAATCTATCAGAAAAATGCGTTCTGTGTTTGGACTCTTCTTAGTTTTGACGTACCATGACTGCCTTTTCACACTGAACGAATTTAAGTGCATACAGCAAGCTGCAAGAATTGTTGGGATCTAAGTATAAATGCAGTCCTCCATGCGAAGTTGCTGCATAAAAAACTGCATTAATTAGATCATAGGATTTACGCAACGCGACAGAAAATCTGCACATACAGCAAAATATAAGTAGCTTCATGTAGCAAGCTGCTTTAAATGTGGCAAAATTTGAGTGGCTGCACGATTGCTGCAATTTCAGGACACATCTATTACAATTTCTAAAGATTAGTTAAATTTTTTTCGGAGCCATCTCGATAAGCGGTACTATCAAATTTCACCAAAGGCTACAATACGAAAACCTCAAACTTAAATAACTGATTATGTTGTCAACAGAATTGAGAAATAAAAAAATGTTTGGTAACACTTGTTAGCTAAGCAAATAGGCAAAGTTCTAGAATATAAGTACCAATTACACAAAATTATATTGCATACAACAGACAAGTAATCGAACTTTGACCGAATTTCGATATTACGGAGCTACTGGCAACAAACACGCATACAAAACAAATGACTAGTTCAGTGGAGTACTAATCCGCTACGGACGAAGCCATATCACGAATTATACGAATCACCATTAAGCACAATAATGTTCTGATAGACCAACATAGTGTCTACGAGTCCACGGATTAATGATAAGGTTTTTATTTTGTTCTTTAAAGAAAAGAAAAATGTTGTGTGTCTGGGCTCCCGTTGGGTTTTACACGAACTCCAAGTATTGCAGACTGATTGAGGAGTTTTTGCCGGTGATTAGTGGGTTATTGTGGTTAGACTAATTTAGCTCAGAAGTATACACTTTGTTAAATCACTTATCCTGCATTGGATGTGGTACCTCCATTGTCTGCATACATACACGACTTGATAACATCAGTAGCCCAGAAGCTGAAGGTTACTAGGAAATGTATCGAATTGGGCTTCCTCATACTGGAGCTCCATCAACTTGGTTTAAAGTCTATTTACGACTTCTTTGGAGGTCCAAAGAGTCATAGACTAGAAAAAGTCCTTAGGGACCTGCACGAACAGAAGTTGGAAGATGCCCACATATCCACAGAAAAAAGAAGCAAGCAATGAATATTAAGGAAATCGTGAAAATATCCTGAACCCCCCAGTACAGCCCTTCGGGGGTGAAATTACTTTTTAGGCGTTTATATAAGTAGCCTGTGAAACGAAAAAATCAATTTGATCTGATACGCCCTGATAGGTATTTGATGACGAAAGGTGCCACCACTAGTGTGGCAAGGGTATTGGCACTTAGGACAACAAAGAGGCCCATTGTACAACCCTGTTAAAGTAAAGAAATTGAAAAGTGCTGATGTACTTTCCCCAAGCCTAATCGGTTTGCTTTCTTACGAAACTTGTATCCTAACTGGGTCTTGATTGTGATCAGATTTAAGCATACATTAGGTTCCCTCACTTTCCCAAGCCGGTTTAATCTCTTAGAGAAGTGTATACCTAGCCAAGTTCCAGGTCTGTGAATCCTTCGCTTCTCATGAAGTAAACACAAAGTAACTGCAAAGGAGGCTTCTTTCTTCTTCAACCGGTTCGATTTCCTGCGAAACTCACCTTGGCTGAGTCCAGATTCTTTGTTCCCAGTTTTCCAGTAGGCAAGCATAGTTGCTTCTCGGCTGCTTCCCTTTTCCTCAGGTCGATTCTTTATTTAAGGAGTCCTTTCAGTTATCCCCAAGCCGGTTCGACTTCTTGATGAAATTTAACATCTTGCCTAGGTCCAGATCTATGAGCTTCTCACTCCTTATAGAGTTAGCACCCAATGTGGCCAATTGTGTTCGAGCAAAAGGCGGGCATTCACACAAAAAGTGTTGTGCGGACCCCTCCTCTTCACAACATTGGTCACACACGGTACCACTCCTTTGAAAAGACCTAAGGTTCTCATGATTCTCGTTAAACACAAAAATCCCTGTTGCTGCCGCAAAGCTCTGCAAGCTGTTTACCGAGACTTCTTTAAGATCTGAGAAGGTAGGTGTCCCAAGAGTGTTGATGCGTCTCCTTGGAAGAGCAGGCAACAGCACAAGAGGGGCTCTAGTGTTTGGCGTTCTCTAGGTAGTTTACAGTTTCTGCAGAGATCGTTTGTAATCAAACCCAGTCTGTTCTGTACACGTTAACTTCGACCAAACAATGGCCGATAATAACTCCGACTAAAGTTACGCATATTGAAAAACCACTCTCATATAAGGAGTACACACTCGCCGCTTTCCTTGACATAGAGGGTGCCTTTAATAACGTTCGATGCTCGACTATTAACAGCGCACTGCTATCAATGGAAGTGGAAACCGAGATTTGCAATTGGCTTGACTTAATGCTACGAAGCAGGATTATTGAATCCGAACTAGGAGAGTGTCTTATCACAAAGTCAGTCTCCAGAGGCACCCCGCACTCTTACTTTGGCTCCTTGTAGTCAACAAAATCCTTGTTGAACTTGAGAACCTCGGAGTCAAGGCATGTGCATACGCCGACGACGTGGTCATCCTTGTCTCAGGGAAACATTTACCGACAATTAGTAGTCTGATGGAGAGAGCACTCAACAAACTACGGCAATGGGCCGACAACTGCGGTTTAGGGGTTAATCCCTCTAAAACTGTGCTGGTCCTCTTCACGAAGAAGTACAAAATTCCATATTTTGCGTTACCAAAGATGGGAAGCGACGAGCTTCATCTTTCCGATAGCGCTAAATATCTCGGGGTTGTTCTAGACATGAAACTCAGCTGAATCTGGAAGAACGCGTTAAAAAAGCGTATAACGCTTTTTACGCGTGCGGGAAGATGTTCGGAAACAGGTGGGGTCTCCAACCAAAACTAATACACTGGATGTACACAGCCATAATAAGACCAATCTTAAGTTATGGCGCGATAGTGTGGTGGGAGGCGACTAGAAAGTCCACGTATCTAAGCAAGCTGACATGACATGCTTGGCATGCATTGGGGTCACTAGCGCCCTCAGAACCACACCCACGGCAGCACTGGAAACTATCCTCCACCTGCTGCCAATGGACATGCACATCAAAAGCATAGCTGCAAAAGGCGCTCTTAGACTGGGGAACTAGACCTGCTGCTCACAGTACCATACTCAATGACTTCTTGGAGTGTGATACGAACAGGGAAACGGACTACATTATGCCAGAATTAGATTTCAGTAAGGAATTTTCTGTTAAAATCCCACACAGGGACGACTGGAATGTAGAACGCAACCTAGACAACAGAACCACAATGGTATTCACCGACGGTTCGAAAATGATCTCTGGTACAGGCGTGGGGGTATTCTCACAGGAACTCGATATTCACGAGGCCTTCAGGCTACCGGACCATGCCAGTGTATTTCAAGCGGAAATCTTGTTTGAAGCAAAGGTGAATGCAACAGAAGACATCACTATTGACATTGGCATTGACAGCCAAGCAGCCATTAAAGCCCTTAGCTCGAACACAATACGATCAAAACTAGTTAGACAATGTCGTGGTATTCTTAACACTGTCGGAACACGGCACAAAATTACCTTCTGCTGGGTGCCAGGCCACTGTGGAATCCAGGGGAATGAGCAAGCTGATGAACTCGCTCGAGCAGGCTCCAGCCTAACCTCACTAGTGGTGGACCAGCACATTGCTATTACCATCGGATCCATAAAACAGTCTATCGACTCACTATGCTTGCAGTGGGCAGGCAATAGATGGTCAAACCTAACTACATGATCAGTATCAAGAACTCTTTGGCCTGAATATGATCACGGGAAAAGCAAGTATATCCTGAGCCTGAGCAGGAAGGATGCAAGCACACTAATCGGAGTGCTCACAGGGCACTGCCTGATCGGTAGACACGCTAGACGACTATGAGCCGAGGCAAATAATCTCTGTCGTAGCTGCGGTGACCCAGAAGTGGAGGAGTCTATCTTCCACGTCCTATGCGAGTGGCCGGCCCTATCGAGAACGAGAAGTTGGAACCTCGGCGCTTATTTCCTCGTTGACCTCGGTGATATCGATAAGGGAAAGCTATGTAACATAGCAAGCTTTATAAAATCTAGTAAGTGGTTTTAGGTTCCAGGAGTTATTATATTCAAACGGGGAGCACAATGGACGAACAATAACGTCTAAGTGAAGGAGGATGATGGCATCACCACCCCTTATACCATACCATACCATACCGAAGTTACGCATGGCACCCTGGGTAGTGCTAACAAGAGTTCTGTCTTTTTTCGCAATAGGTATTCAACAATATATTTGCTTGGACTTAGGGCACATTTGCAGAGCACATTTTTCGCGCAAATAGGTGGCAAGGAAAGAAGGACGTTGAGCAAGTCTAAGGAGGTGGTTCTAAGGGCACTTGCTATCCGCAGACAAGCCTCCTGTCTTTGAACCTTCTCCGACTTTGGTCTGTAAGCTACTTTGTCGAGTGCTGGACACCATATTAGTAAATCATGTAGAAAGATTGGCCTAACTACAGCTGCGTAGATCCAGTGCGTGATTTTTGACTCAAATCCCCACTTACAACCGAACAGAAATGCTTTCTTTGGCCTTTGTGCTATTAACCTGTAGAAAGGAAACCAATTTTATTTTAATTATTATAAAAAAATATTGAACCCTTTTTCAGTCACTTGGGGTTGAATAACGAAAAATCCCAAAAATCATGCAGTGACTTTTTAGGCGTTTACACAAGTAGTCTATAGAAGGAAAAACCACCTCTTTCGTCCCGAGAGATATTAACAAATTCGTGAAAATATATTGAAACTCTTTTTCTCCATTTGGGGTTGAATTCCGAAAAATCAAGTAATTATTGTAGTAGTGAAAACAAATCGATATCTTATCGGTCCTAAGAGATAAGCCATAATATTGGGTCGAATACGATCTGAACATCATATGAATGCTGCCTTAAGAGCTAATGTGTTGCCACTGGGCTGCACCTGGCCACTTCGAATTTAAGTTATTCGGCATCTAGCGACCTTGATATTTTCCGATGATTTTTTCGGTATATGTGAGAGTCAAGTCTGAAAGAAGACTCGAAACCGAACGAAGAAAGACGATGCCCCGAACCTATTGGACGAAAATCCTTGAAGAGTCCTGATTCGTGTAGAAGCCGAAGAAGGACCATATTTTATGTATTTTACGGTTTCCCAACACAACAAAAATATCACTTAATCACAAATCGATTGAAGCCACGAAGCGCTATCTCAATAATAGAAATGCAAATCATTACGAGAAAAATAATAATAAACCATAATAAAATCTTGTATTTCCGAAACGAGTTAAACAAGGTTGTATTTTACGTCGCGTCGCAAATAACAGAAAAAAACACATCGAACACATTCTAAATTGGGTCGTTCTAAAATACCACGAAACTGGTCCAAGAAACTTGCAAAATATCTCGAAAATGACAAGGCCGCCTTGAAAAAAAACGCCCTTTCTATAGGCGGTAGCTCTTTAGACATTTAGTCTCAATTATTATAAAATCTACTACAGATCAGCAAAACTGTCGGCAATCGGAATTTAAACACAACTTTCTAACGTGAAGAAGGTGGCAGGATCAAGCCTTCGAAGACGACGCAAGAAAGTTATACACCTGAGTGCATGCCTGCAAGTGGTTAAAGGTGTCAGAAATAAACGGCAAACAGCAAATCTAGATATTTCGTTGTTATTTTTTTTTGGATAAGATCGAGCGATCGATGAATCCCAACCTGTTGGACTCAATCATTTCGCGTTCTACAATATATATTTCATTTCTTCTCATTTGCATAGAAGACTCTTGGGCTGACGAAGGAAGGCATGTATCGTGCGGATTTTGCCGTTATGCTTTCTATAAGTTAGTTGTTTGTTTATTATGAGATCAGCGAGTGTCGTCATGTTGGAAGAAGGGAAATGCCAAAATTATTAGTGATCGTTGTCGATCGTCGCAGAATTGTTAAAGTCGCAGCCACAAAATCATGTTGATTCCCTTTTATTTTTCAAACAAAGTGGTTTAGGCTTGGATTAGTCAGCGATGGCGGTAAGTAGCCATCGGGAAAAGAAAGCATCATCGATCGCTACGTTGCACAATACTCACATCTCGTCTTTTCTTCCATAGCCATCTTCAGGTGATGATCGCATCAAACTATTGTCCATTTTGAGATAAATTCATAATTGGCGGTAAACTAACAGTTCTTTTATTACAACGATTTTTATCGATAGATCGACTGTTCTAGATATACATAATAGATGCTTCTTCTATTAAAATTGATATTGCTTCGTGATCATTAGAAGATCATTGAAGGCATTTCGAACTTTTGTTGCCCAAACAAGTCACATTACGGTCGCATTAAGAGAACATCTTATGAATAAATCTTAATAAGTTCACAAAAATAATAAGAAAGAGATGGGGAAGGAAGACTCCAATAGATGGGGTCTTAAGGACTACGAAAAACCGACTATCGCCGACACCGTTCCGACTAATTTCAGGAATGATATTTGGATCTTCCCAAAGTCGGCATATCTCTGATTCGATTTTTTCCAAATGAGTCGGTTATTGGAAATTTCGTGGAACTACTTGCTTTACCTTGCCCCATCCCAAATAACTGACTACGTTTAGAGGATACCTAAGACTCGAGTTGAAGCTGTAGGTGTTATCAAGTATACTACCAACGGAGCTAGGATTGAATGTGGACGACAGAAGGCCGTTATTAACAATTAGGAATAAGTTAGGTGATAGTACTGATCTGTTCGGACAAAAAGTTCTCAATCCACCGCATACAAGGAGCATCAATACTACCAAATGCATTGACTTTAGAAAATATGGCTCTGTTAAATACTTTCGTTATTGACAGCTTGATCTCTCTAAATTTTTGATTACAAGCGTTCCAACAGTGTGCCAGAGAACTTATTAATATTGCGATCTTGAAGGATTTTCGATATTACACTTCTAGATAAAATAGTTGGGACTGATTACTAGGCGGAAGGGTGGAGTTTCTCGCAAAAATTGAGGCCAGAATATTGTCAAGTTCCAATGAATTGCACCAAACTTTGTGTTTTTTGCCACAATCGGATGTTGATTTTTACTGTGCTTAGCGGTACTCCACAGAATGGATGTGGTCCCATGAAGCTAGCTTCCGATCCTTTCTTAGCCATTGAGTTGTCTATTTCGTTACCTTCGTAGCCGCTGTGTCCCGGGATCCAAATGAGGTTAACTCTATTCTGGTTTCCGAGTTGAATCAGGCACTGGAGGTCAGGTAATCCTAAGCAAGTTTGAAGAAGATTTGAACTGACTTCTGTCCGAGAAAATATATGTGTGGATTTTTGTAACCCTGTCTGATATTTTCTCTAGTGCATAGATCTATAGCATGAGTGTCAGCCTAGAAGAGAGTGGATGTTATGCAGAATTTAACATTTGGGCGAACTCCATAATCTCCGGCTCCTACATCTTGATCAGTATTGGACTCGTTTGTGTACCAGATTATGGAACCCGGTTTTCGAGTAGGTTTGTTTGTCGCCCAACCTCCCTCTCAGGTAGGACAACTTTAAATGGCCCTGTGAAATTAAATTACCATTATATCAGAAAGAGATATCACAAGTATAGGATTGTTGTTGAGCTCCACGGAAAAAGTTCGGCAAGATGTTTTGCGCTCCGACTCGACCTTTAAGCTGAAAACTTTATATGTACTGATCCTTGCTTCCTTCTGTATTTTTCAGTGTAGAAGTGCTGGGTTAAGAAGCACTTCTAAGGCGGCCTTGGCCGTAGTGCGCATCGCCTCAGTGATACCCGAGCACACCAGTCTTTTTAATTTTGACAGCTTAAGCCGAGTCGTTTTCTGTTTTGTTTTTTCACCAGACAGATGTCGAGTAAGTTATGATGGGGGTTAGTTTTAGATTCAGTTCCAGTTCTTGCCTGCAGGTCCAAAGAGAGATTCTGGCCCTTTCAAGAACTTTGTTCAAATCAGGATTCTAAGTGAGTTTTTCATCCAGGATGATTCCCAGAAATTTTACTTCGCTAAAATACTGTAGAGATTCTATGAACAGATTAGGCCTAGATAGCTTGTCCTTACATCTCCTTTTTTGTGAATGCAACATTTGTGCCTTTCTTAGGGCCGTGATAGTTTCTTCAAACTTGCCTCTAACGAGGATGACAAGGTCATCAGGGTAGCTCTACTCTTCGCAGATGAAATTGTGATTCTGAATTCGCTGGAATATGTCACTCATTAAGTCCACCCAAATAGTGTAGCATACGCCAACGACATAAATATTATGGCACGATCAATAACTAACACCTAGAGTTAACAGCTGAGAAAGTCGGGTCGATGAGCAAAAAACAAGCTCATGACGCGAAGGAGAAAGAGGACGCCAATCAGACGAAGGGAGAATACCCTTTAGAGAATGTGGCGCTTTCATTTACTTAGGAGTGCAGTTACGAAAAGATGAATTCAGATTCGAGTTACTAAAGCCAATCAAATCGATTATGTGATCCTTCCGATATTTAAATCGAACAAAATGCACAGAAGGAATAAAAAGAAAAATGGAATGAAACGTGGACAATGACTGAAGCATAGAGATATATGTTCTGGAGATGACGAGCAGCGACTGTTTTGAAGCCGGACGATTCTTCGCAAAGGACCGGCAATAAACACTATGTCTTGTCGTCTCCAGTATTTATATCTCTATGGACTGAAGCGTCACAAAAATCAATAGACACATTTAAGAGAAGGGTCCGTCGAATATTAGGACCAGCCAAGGAAGGCGCTGCCGAATGATGAGAGGACTTAGTTAGAGATGGGTAACTCAGATCTGAACCGGCTCAAGCAGAAGATCCAACTGAGAATAATCTTCTTCACGGATCTTGACGGCTCAACAGACCTTTACGGATCTTTGCGGTTCGCAGATCTTGACGGCTCAACAAATCTTTACGGATCTTTGCGGTTCGCGGACTAAAGCAGATCTTTATAAATCGCGGATCTTTGAGGTGATGATGATGGAGGATAGAAGATGGAAAATGGAAGATGGAGCATGGAAGATGGAGAATGGAGGATTGATGATGGCGGCTGGAGGATGGATGATGGATGATGGATGATGGAGGATGGAAAATGGAGGATAGAGGATAGAAGATAGAGGATAGTGGGTAGAGGATGGTGGGTGGAAGATTAAAGATTGGAAGATAGAATCGCAAATCTTTACAGACCGTGGATCTTTATGAATCGCAGATCTTTGATAGGAAACTATGCAAACTATGAGGTAGTACATTATACATATTATACAGGGTGGGCCATCTAGTGGTTTCTTTTTAAATCATAGGTTATTTTGACACTGAAAGCTGTTTCCCGCTCGAAATCTTGACAGAAAGTCAGTATCATACCTCCGCGGAACGAAATGAGTTGCTTCACGCTTGAACAACGTTGGGAAATATTGAAAACTTATTTCCAAAGTGAGTGCTGTGTAGCCCA
This sequence comes from Beris morrisii, assembly GCA_951812415.1. NCBI lineage: Eukaryota > Metazoa > Arthropoda > Insecta > Diptera > Stratiomyidae > Beris > Beris morrisii. The sequence continues at coordinate 29,083,706 of OX638311.1, forward strand.
AACAGTGCGTTTTTCGAAAAGAAGTTTTGGCCGAAATGAAGCACCCACCGCGCCTGCTGTACGCAAGTTTGTGCAAAAAGTTCGTGAGACTGGCATGCTAGTGGACAACACTCATGGCCCCCGTCGTCGTACGGTGCGCACAGACGAGAATGTGGCTGCTATAGCCGAGAGTGTGAGACTCACTCCACGAACATCAACTCGCCGTCGATCTCAACAGCTCAACATTTCAAGCACTAGCCTGAGGAGAATTCTGCACAAAGATCTCGGATTATTCGCTTACAAGGTCCAATTGACTCAGCAATTCAAGGCGCACGACCATCCGCTTCGTTATCGCTTCGCATTTATGCCTTAGAGCAGCTTGAATTGAACAAAGATTTAGAGCGAAAAATCATCTTTTCTGACGAGGCACATTTTCATCTCGGCGGCTACGTTAACAAACAAAATTGCCGCATTTGGAGCTCGGAAAACCCGCACGTTATTGTCGAAAAGCCAATGAATCCACAGAGAGTGACAGTTTGGTGCGGATTGTAGAGTGGTGGCATCATTGGACCATTTTTCTTCGAAAATGAGGCTGGGAACAACGTTTCGGTCAACATGAACGTTACAGAGCCATGTTATCCGACTTTTTTTTTTACTGAAATTAAAGACATAGATTTGGACGACCTCTGGTTCATGCAGGATGGCGCGCCATGTCACACAGCCCATGCCACAATCGATCTTTTACGCACCAAATTCCCAAATCGTGTTATCAGCCGTCTTGGCGATGTCAATTGGCCGCCTCGGAGCTGCGATTTGACCCCTTTGGATTTTTTTTTTGTGGGGAACCGTGAAGGACCGATGTGCCAACAATCCAGAAACGATTCAAGCGCTTAAGGCCAATATCATCAAAGCAATCCGTGAGCTACAGCCCGAAACCATCAACAAGGTCTTGGAAAATTGGAGTGACAGAATATTACATGTGGAACGGCGCGGGATTTGTTCCCTTTATCTAACGAGGAGCTTATTAATTTATTTAACTGAGCTATTTCGTCATGTGTGCTGCGTCCTGCACAAAACCGAAATGATTTTCGTTTAATATTTTATGTGTTTCAAAGAAAATCATTAATTTCTACTTTACAACCTTTTCAATTATTTTTCCAACGATAGATATTAAGGAATTAAGTCACTCTTCAAAAGGTTAAGAATTTACTACAACAGTCTTCGAGAAAAGTCTTTTAACCCACATTCAATTGTGAAGTCGTCAAATCCAAGACTAGATCAACCATTTTTTCAAACTAGTTTCCCTTTATTTCCCACATTACCCAGCATCGCCTTAAAATAATCAACTCTGACATTTTTCATTAAAGTACATGATTTATTTTAAGTAAATGAGTTTTCGGTTTGTCGTAAATGTCATTCAATAGGTACATAACAATTTTGTATTTTAATACAAACGCACCCTGAAACTTTTTTGCTGATCTGTCAATGTCAAAACCTCAGTCAAGTACAGTGGAACCTCCAATAGCCGGACACCCATGGTGCCAGTCTTTTTGTCCGGCTGTGGGAGGTGTCCGCTTGTAGGAGGTATCGAACAAAATACAACATTTTATAAATGTGTAATGAAAATATGATTATAAAAAAGCATTTTAATAACAATTTCTTCATATTTATTATTTGAGAAGGACCTTATATATGTATGTATTATATACGATATTTCTTGGAGTTATACTGGTATGTTTACATTATACATAAAAAAAATCTACTTAGAATAGAAAAATTGATCAATTTTCGATTGTTGAAGCTTGGTTTGTTTCCATTTAAATTGCTGATTCTCAATGTGACTTTCTACAGTTTTTAAATGTTGAAAAGCTACATAGTCATCTTTTACAAATTCCTTTAGACGAACAATTTCCTTCAGGGCCTCAGCATATGACATTATTGGATCGGCATCTTGAATGTCCTCGCTACTGGAGTCACTTTCTTCCATAGTGTCAACAGGGTTTTCAAATCGAATTATAATGTCGTCTTCTTCAGTGTGTACCGTTCTGTCGATGTTCAAAAATTCTTTCAAATTTTGATCCTTTAAATTGATGAACACATTTGGTAAGCTGAATAACGTTGATAAAGGTAGATCATCTTCGGCGTCAAATTCCAAAAGGTCCTGGTTTGTTTGTATGAATGCTGCTTTCCTAAAACAGTTTTTATTGGTTGCTGCGTTAACTTTGTCCCACGAAGCTTTGATAAAATATAAAGCGTCGAGGACATTGATAGTTTTGGCGAGCTCTGATGCTGACTTCGTTGTGTCAATCTTCGAGATGATATGTTTAAGGATTAATCCTCTGTAGTGTACCTTAAAATTTTGAATTATCCCTTGATATAAGGGTTGACAGACTGATGTAGTATTAGCCGGTAAGAAAATTATTGTAACGTTCGTCAAATTTAAATCTTTCGGATGGGACACCGCATTATCCAAAAACAAAAGGACCTTCCTTTTTTGAATTTTCATTTTACGGTCAAATTGTTGTAACCATTCAGACATTATATCTCGCGTCATCCACGCTTTTTGATTCGACTTCCAATTGGCTGGTAAGTCTTGGAAGCGAAGATTTTTGAATGCACGAGGGCGGGCTGCTTTGCCGATAACTAGAAGCATCCCTTTTTCCCCTGCCATGTTAACACAAAATAAAACTGTCAGCCTTTCTTTCGACAGTTTACCTCCAACACATTTTTCCGATTTTAGGGCGAAAGTTTTATCAGGCAAAGCGCGAAAAAAGAGGCCACTCTCATCGGCATTATAAATATCTTCGGGCTTGTACCCAAGTAACATAGAGGGTATTTTTACCCTAAACTGGTCGACGTCTACTGGATTCACATCTGAAGCCTCGCCAGTTATGCACTTGAATGTTACGTTGTGCCTTTTACTCCATTTTTCTAGCCATCCATTCGACGCAGAAAATCCACAGTATCCCAATTGGTCTGCAATTTGGTTTGCCTTGGCTTTAATAATTGGTCCAGAGATAGGAATATGCTGGCTTCTAGCTTTGGCAAACCAATGAAAGCAGATTTGATCGATTTGTGAGCCTTCCGTCTTAAGAAAGCTTTTCTTTTGCTGGACATTGATACCGGACATCCATTTGCGGTGAATGTCATCTCGGTTGTTCACAATTTCTGCGGCTTGAGTTTTCCCAATATGAAACCTTAAAACAAATAAGTTCTAGTCCTATTTATTTCACTAAAACACGATAAATCACCACAACGGACAGTTTTTCTTTTTCAAACACATTAATTATTTCATTTTTTTCATTTAAAGAAATAACATTTCTTCGTGGTGCCATACTGATATTAACACAACACAAAAAATAACCTTTAACACTCGCGAACTACTCGTATGCTAAAACGTACAAATGACACAACAATATCGGAGCACGACTCTCATACAAAACAGAATTATGTTCTAAAACGGGGAATTACCCTATACATTACAATCAACGACTGCTCAAAGCTTCAATACTTCTAATAAGGGGAATTCCCAATTTAATTTCAATTTCTGTATGAATATTTTTGTGATCAAGTAAGCTTTGTGTCCGCTTGTGAGAGGTTTTCTGAGTCAAACCTACGGAAATCTGGTGTCCGCGTCCGTCCATTGGAGGGTCCGCTTGTCGGAGGTCAATTTGTTCCTAAAGCGAGTCCTAAAGCGCGCGTAGAAGAAATTTGTCCGGATATAGGTGTCCGCTTATTGGAGGTGTCCGCGAGTGGAGGTTTCACTGTATATAAATTAAACACAGAAAAAATTTAAGTTTTGAGTATTTCCAAACGTTGCTCGTTCATAAACTTCACCATGATAAAAATGTAAATGTTGACTGATAAGATTTTAGTTATTTGAAATATTCCCACTGGTCGGAATAAGGACATCACATGAAATCAGAGAAGCCTATTTCCGACCACTTAATTTGATTTGTTTGTTTCACAAATTCTATGAATTTAAATTATTTTTTTTACATTTCAATACAGATTAAATGTTTATAAAGCCAAAAAAAACCTTAATTACTCACTCTGATGAAAGTTTGTCTTATAAATTTACGAAAAATAAAGAACCAAAAATTTTGATTTTAGACTTAAAAATCAAGTTTTTTAGGTCCACCGCCCAGGGACGTCATTTGTGGGGGGGGCAGGGGGGCATTTGCCCCCCCTGAATTATATATTTTTATAGATTATGTATAACATACGTATATTTATGTATAAAAATATGTACAAATATAACATCTTGCCCCCCCCCCCCCCTAGAAAAAACTGAAATGACGTCCCTGCCACCGCCGATTAATTTAAACCACAATGTAAAGAAAAGACATGCAGCTCCCGCTGTGCATAGCAAACGGATAGAGAACACATGTGGAAATATATTGATCATAGAATTTACCTTATTACTCGCGATCATAAAAATATATTAATAAAAGACCAAAATGGTTGAAATTAGGAAGGTGGTCAGAAATAGGCCACTTGACGTTACCCAAAGAGAATGAGATAGAGTGGAAGCGGACCGTATTCGGAAAGCAGCGTAATCCGTTTTCTCAATCGACTACTAGGCTCTAAAAACATTAAACTGTAAATGCAATAAAATCTCATACTTTTTGCAATAAACGTCAAATCGTTTATTCGGTGAACGGGCTGTTCCAGCGAATAAGAAACGTATATTTTGAAAATTGTTTAAACCAAGAATAAATAATTGGAGGTGAGGCTTTTCCAGATCTCAGCTTTGTAGTGCAGGGCAATGAATTGTGTGTTTTTTCAAATTAGGATCTTTCATTGCGGAGTTCTGAGTTCTCAATATGGTTCGTTGTGCTGTTAAAGGGTGTGGAAGTACCCCATTCTTTAATAAGGATGTATAATTTTTTAATTTTCCGAAAGAATTATCAAGGTGAATATATTTATCGAAGCTAAAAACTAGGATATAAACTTTTAATTCTAGGCGTTCGAAATGGAAGTCATTCGCAGGCAATGAACCCAATTTTATATCTATAATTTTCCATTGAACTGTATTATTTTAGTTTCTTTAAATAAAATTACATTGAATACTTTTTATTTATTTGTACACTCCGCGACAAAACTTTAAGACAGGGTTCAATTTTTTGCATAGTTTTCAAATAAAATATTTTTTATTTAATTTTCATGATTCATATTTATTAGAAATATGTCTTAACTACATTTGACAAATAAAAATGGAATAAAATTAATTTTTAATGCTTTAAAGAAATATAAACTTTAAATTATCAGTATTTCGGTGCGACAAAACTATAAGACAGGCAGAAGTAAATGTGTAATTCTGCAGTTATTTCGATGTGTTCGACGCGGATAATACTTTGTGTGATTGAGAATTTTGTTTTTGATAGATTTTTGAAGTTATTTGTATTGAGTTGTGAACATGCCGAGAGGAAAAAAGTTAAATAGCAGTGAAATAGACATAATTAATAAATTAAAGAAGAAAAATGAATCAATTAGTAAAATTGCTAAATTATTGAATAGAAGTCGCTGCGCTGTTAGCAATTATTTAAAAAATAAAGAAAATTATACTAAAAAGAATCCTGGAGGCCGACCATGTGCAACAACAGTTCGAGAAAACCGGCGTATTTTAAAGGAGGCGTCAAATTCTTCTTCAACAGCGCGTCAAATCGCCGCAAAAGCAGGAGTAACAACGAATATCCGAAATGTTCAAAGGATTATAAAAGAAGCCCCCCACTTACAACGACGAAAATTAGTCAAAAAGCCCACTTTGACTGCTGCCCATAAAAAAGCGCGATTGGATTTTGCGGAACAACGACTTCACTGGAAAAAACCCTGGCGAAAAGTTATTTTTTCTGATGAAAAGCGTTTTAATTTAGATGGGCCTGATGGTTTTTTCACGACCTACCCAAACATCGACTTTTTTTGCAGAAAAGCTAGATGGGAGGTGGCGGTGTTATGGTCTGGGCATCTATAGGATATAATGGAAAGAGCGATTTAGTATTTAGTTCCAGGTAAAATCAATAGCGAATCGTACGTGAACGTAATTAGTGAACAGTTAGCTCAATTCGGAATGCAAATTGCGCCAGAAAACTTTATTTTTCAACAGGACAATGCATCAGTTCACACGGCCCGTACTGTAAAAAACTACTTTGAGGCCAATGGAATACAAACTCTTCCTTGGCCAGCAAGATCCCCCGACCTAAATATAATCGAAAATTGTTGGGGGATCTTAGCACGTGCAGTTTATTCAGAAGGCCGTCAATTTCAGTCAATAGAAGACTTAAAATCGTGCATTTTGGACCAATGGAGGCTCTTAAGCCAAAAAACGATCAAAAAATTATTTAAATCCTTGCCAAAAAGAATGAGAGAAGTTATAAAAAATAACGGAGCTTCAACTAATTTTAAAAAAATGAAAATTTCATTAAGTTTGCTATTTTGAACTATTTTCTTGATAATTTATTCATTGTGTCTTATAGTTTTGTCGCACCGAAATACTGACAATTTAAAGTTTATATTTCTTTAAAGCATTAAGAATTAATTTTATTCCATTTTTATTTGTCAAATGTAGTTAAGACATATTTCTAATAAATATGAATCACGTAAATTAAATAAAAAATATTTTATTTGAAAACTATGCCAAAAATTGAACCCTGTCATAAAGTTTTGTCGCGGAGTGTAGCTTATAATCTGAATTCTGTTCTGTTAAATAAATACCACACAGCTTCTCAATCTATTATACGATACAAAATTTAGCGCGGATTCGAACCAAATCCAAATTTAGTAATCGACTGAGACTGTGGAGGTGCTGAAAATCGATACGGTTTTTTCTATGGAGCTTATATGGGCGCTTCCATTCTATCTCATACTTTTTGACATTACCTATTGAATAGCCCTTTAGATTACCCGCAGACTAGAGATTTAAAATCGATAGTTTAGTTGAATGGCTAATGTCTATTAAGCTATATGGAAGGGCGCACACTGAGACTAAGCAATCGTCCAACCTAAACAGTTTAATGTGCAACTAAACTCTCGCATTGGCCTCTATATGCACAACGCGGCTTATCTAGATGCGCACACTGACCAAATTAAAAATCTCCGATTTTCTCTAGTACCAATTGGCTGTAACATTCGGCCGGTGGTTGAGTAATGTGCGGATGAACAACGACTAAACAGTTTATTCGGGCAGGTAAGAGTGTGCGCGGCTCGATGTGATTAAACAGTTGCCCGACTGTTTAGTCTCAAGTATGCGCAAGGCCTTAGTATGGCAGTGCAAAAGATCCACCTGGATCTTTTGAACCGACTCAAAGAGCCGGATCTTTGAAAAGAGCGAGATCCGGTGAGCCGATTCATTGAAAAGATCCGAATTTCCCATCTGTGGATTGAAAAGATCCGAATTTCCCATCTGTGGACCTAATCGAAGCGGATCTAAGATAGCCCGTTCCTACGATGTTCAGTTACGTTCAAACTGGAACTTTAACCGACAGATTTTCATACAAAACTTTTCAGTTAAAGTTCCGGTTAGAGTTTAACTGAAGATCGTGATAATGGCCCTAGGATTTTCAAATTGAATAGAGATGACTGGAGGCAGTGTATTGTGAAGGCCAAGTCTCGATTTGATTAATCGCGCCATTGATGATGCCGACTCTCGTTAGCCTGTGAGACTGATAAAGTTTTCGCCAGTGGATTTGGAAAAGTCGGAAAAATTCAGACTGTTTGATCAATACGATTTGGTCCTCTGGTCATAGCGGTGCGTGCGGCTGATAAGCTGAACCCTGTCACTTCGACCGAAATTGATAAAGTACCACTCACACGACAACGCCATATCGGCAATTTTATATCCAAAATTTAAACGCGTGATAGCCAAACACGAGGTCGCAATTATTTTAACCCCACGACAATTTTATCTCACAAATTTTCCAACGCAGTATCAGCTCGGCCCGTCTTATCACGTTTCCTTATCACCCGTGCCGTTACTTAAAACGCTTTTTATTTTGATATCACTGACATCATTCCGGCGCTCGGTAAGAATTTTTGGTTTACCTGCAATAAAGGCGCAAAAATAATTTTTAGAATTTTAAAGCAAAAGAGGTAAGTGGGGAATCGAGGATTTTGGGCACAGTCTGGATGATACGTTGTCACGAACACGCGCGCTAATCCGTTTAATTCGTAACACTCTTGAAACTTTTTACGTGATCAACCGAACTCTTGAGAATTTCCCCGAGTGGCTTGACCTTCGTCTTCTCAAGAGGCTGTACGATAGTGTGGGGCATGGCCAGTCTCGTTACGAACGAAACGCAATGAAGAAGCGCTGGCCCTGCCTTACCCGTAAGTGGGCACTCAGCTAGCCCTAATAAGGGACAGGTTGCTGCTACATTGTTTTCAAAGTGACTCCCACGCAACGTACCTTTACCCAGGCAGTGACTTAATCGATAAAATCAGCTGGAGACATCTCGCAGCTGGCATTATCCGCATCTGGCAGTGCCACGGCGATAGCGAAGCGCTCCGAGATGAGCTTCAGCAGGTAAAGTGCAAGTCAATTGCACTTCAAGGTCGTCATTTGATGGAGATTAGCTCGCAACACCACGGGCGTGGGTGTCGCGTACTTTAGCTTGCATACTCCTCGCCGTGTCACAACAAACGTTTTGTTTACAAATTCCCGGGGGCTAAAGGCAGGCAATTTTTCCTCACCGTCACACTACACGCCTGTCTATTGTGCAAAATGGAAGCCAACGTCACAGCCGAAGAAGCCGTTGTGCTTGGACTAGGGCCCCCGAGAACGGGGAACACCGCGGCCACTGCTCGCTAGAAAACCCGTTCCACGGCCGATTGCCCAGCAGAGCACTACGCGGAGTTGGCAGGACGGTCGCGGCCACGGAACGTGTGTTTTACACACAGAAGCAAAAGAACTTCTCGTCTTACCTTCGGGTCGTCGCGCGGCAATGACGTCGCAAGATCTCCGAAAAAAAATCCTAGACAAACTGCGCTGCTGTTTGACCGACGAAACACACTACACACTTGACACCTCACACCTTTTCTAAAAAAAAAAAAAAAAACAAACCAACCTCCAGCACTTTGTCCGCAAAATTCCAATTTGCTCCGCAACTTTAGAATTTTGCCACTGAAAAACTCGCGACAGTGAAAATTCGAAAAACTTATTCGCTGAAACACTTGCAAGGTAACAGCTCGGAAGCAACGGCGACCATAAAATAAAAGGGAAAAAAAAAACTGCCCCGGAATTTCTTGCACAACGAGCCGCACGATCGGAAAGAACGGAACCGCTTCGCTATCGAACGTTACGTAGTTTCGGTCTGGATTTCGGTGTGACACATTAAAATGACAAAAACCGATAAGAAAAAAACTGAAATTAGTTTCCGTCGAATGAACAACGTACGAACAGAAAAATTACCGTCGACTTGTAGTCCACAACCGCGTTTGACAATTGACAGCTTCTTGCGTTTTTACACAATTTCCACTTGGAATTTGTTTCGTTCGGTGCGATGTTTCGGTTTCGTGCGTTCCGATTGGACAGATGGAACGTTCGATGGGTCGGATTTGAGTGGGAATTTTGAAAATTTGAAATACGAATGAACAAAAAATGATTACGTAATAAATTATTGGACAAAATTGGCTTCAGTAATTTTAGTTAAATTTAAGAAAAGAGTTTATTTTAAGAAAATGTCTTGTTTTGGTGTTACACTTCAAGTAAAACGCGCATTTTTTTTTTTTTTATTTTCAACGACTAAGTGGATACTCAAACCACAGGTGTGGCTTCGTTCGATCAGAATTTCTATTTTACTCCAAAAAAAAAGCAACGGATTGGCGGTAAAATTTAAATTCAAATTGAGTGCCTATTTTATTGTTATTATTTTCTGACACAAAGCTAAATCGATTAAAACACGAATTTGAGTGGATATTAAGAGAACAAATTTATTGTTAAATATTTTTATGAGCTTATACTCGGTATCCTTCTCGTTTTTTCGCACAATTACGGAAAAATATTTGACAGAACAATGCCAGTGGCGAACGAGTTCAATTTGTTTATGTAAATTAGCTAAAAAGCGCTGATGGCTAAAAACCGTGGTCAGAAAGTCACGAATTTCAATGGTGCAGTGGGATCAAAACGGAGCCACTCTTTCAGGGTATAATTGAAGTAAACACAACAGCTAGGAAATCCACCAAAATTAAGAAAATCTACCAACAATCTGGGCGACAATTTATTATTTTTTTGGTCAAAATTTGAGAAGCGGTTAAAATGGGATCGCGATAGAATGCTCACGCCACTTCCACATATAAATCGCATTGCAACACCATTAGACTTATCACGGATGCATATCCTGTTGATGATGTGATTATTGCTGGTGATTTCAACTTACCTCGAATTTAATTTGATGTAGAGTATTGGGTAGCCCCCAATAACTGCGAAGCAAGCAATGAAATTGTTGATACATACTCGGAACTCAACTTTTATCAAGCCAACAATATATTGAATGCTGATGGTAAATTGCTGGATCTTATTTTTTCAACGTTGGAATCGTCTGCTGTATATCAAACACCGTGTAATATTCTACCACTTGATGCTCTATAACACCCGGCATTATTTATAAAAGTCTTCTTAAGTGACAATTGGGGTATTTTTTTGCGCATTTATCCAGATTAGAGTAGTGATTAAAATTTATATACAAAATAACAACAACATTGCTGTTTTTACGATTCTTTATAACTTTTTTCAATAGATAGTAGGCTAGATTAGAGAATTTATCGCTAGTAGTTCACCCAGTGAGCTTACTGGGTTAACTATTCCGGTTAAAATGTATATTCTAGCCTACTATCTACAGGGATGCAAACACATTTTCCTGGCTCAGAGGAGATAGGGTATCATACGAATGAAATTAGGCCCTATGGGATTATGCCAAATAACAGAACTAGGGCTTTATCTGGCAGAATCTTTACTCCTAATACAATAGAATGGGCGGTAATGTCATTCCTCCCATATCAATCCCCAGGAGCTGATGGCATCTTTCCTGCATTACTGCAACAAGGACTCGATGTGCTTCTTCCCATACTGGTCAAATTATTTAGAGCCAGTTTTGAATACGCTTACGTGCCACTGGCATGGCGAGACGTAAATGTGACTTTTATTCCAAAAGTGGGGAATAGATGTTGGATTCACGCAAAGTCATATCGCCCAATCAGTCTAACCTCTTTCTTACTTAAATCTATGGAAAAGGTATTAGACAGATACATAAGGAGCTCTGCTGCTTTCAGCCGGCTCAACAAATATCAATTCGCTTATCAAGCTGGCAAATCGACTGTTAGCGCTCTTCACAATTTAGTGCAAAATATTGAGAAGACGTTGACAGCCAAGGAAATAGCGTTATGCTCTTTTCTTGACGTTGAAGGTGCTTTTGACAACACTTCCTACAAATCCATTGAATTACTTACTCGTAAGATAGGAGTAGAAGAAACGGTAACGAGATGGATAGTAGCGATGCTTGACTCTCGTAGAATCTCGGCTCAGATCGGAGGTAAAGGTCTCACTGTACGAGCGGTGAAGAGATGCCCTCAGGGAGGTGTACTCTACCCACTACTGTGGTGCATTGTTGTAGATGATCTCCTTAAGGATCTGAGCATCAAGGGTTTTGAGACTCAAGCATACACTGATGACCTGGTGATCACTGTAAGAGGTAAACATGACTGTGTCATTTCGGAGCGCATGCAAGAGGCCCTATAGATAGTAGATCACTGGTGCATCCAACAGGGATTAAGTATAAATCCAAGTAAAACAATTATAGTGCCATTCACTAGAAGACGGAAGGTAAACTTAAGGCCCCCGATTGTGAGAGGAACTATAATTGAGTTCTCGTCCGATGTCAAATACTTGGGAATTACCTTGGACAAGTGTCTGACTTGGAATTTACATCTTAAAAACATCTCCACACGAGTAACATTGTCTTTTATGGCGTGTCGAAGGCTCTGTGGTACCACTTGGGGTCTCAGACCAAATATGGTATACTGGACCTACAAGTCTATTATAATACCAATGATCACATATGCCGCTATGGTGTGGTGGCCAAAGGTTGAACAAATCACAGCACAGAAGGCCCTGCAAAAAATTCAGAGGCGTGCCGTTCTTAGTATTACAGGGGGACTTAAATCATGTCCCACTGCTGCAATGGAAGCCATGATAGACTTGGCCCCATTACACTTAGAGATAAAGAAGGAGGCTCTGAGAGAGGCCATAAGGCTACAGCAGTACAATAAATTCAAGGCAGGAGACCTTGTCGGTCACCTTAAAATTCTACAGGAATTTAATCAGAAGGACCTAACCGACTCAGTAAACGATAACATGCCAAAGATTTTGAGAAACCATATATGGTGACTCTGGCAGATAGTGTATCATGGCAATCAGGTCTACCAGATTTTGGGGAAGGTGCTTCAGTCTGGTACACGGACGGCTCTAAGACCTATAGTGGAACTGGAGCGGGCGTATTTGAACCCAATTGTAAAATATGGACGGCAATGGGACAAACCGCCACTGTGTTTCAGGCTGAGGTACATGCCATAGAACTGTGCGCAGGTAAACTTCTACTGAATAAACCAGAAGGCGCTACAGTTATTATCCTATCTGACAGCCAAGCGGCACTGCTAGCGCTGAAATCTTATTGTTTCCGTTCTAGGCTTGTGTGGGACTCTCATACTCTTCTTAAAGAGCTGGCACATCATAATAGTCTAACCCTGATGTGGGTGCCAGGACATGAGGGTATTCCGGGTAATGAATCGGCTGACCAGCTAGCTAAGCGGGGAGCCAACTCACCAATGATTGGCCCGGAACCATTCTGTGGAGTAGGTAAAGGCTTCATTAAGGATGGTATTTTTAAGTGGGTAAATCTTCAGGCAGAAGATTATTGGAACTCACTTTCAGGACTTAGACAGTCAAAGAAATTCCTGACCTTCTCAAGTAGGAGAGCGTCGGAATTCCTTTCCTTAAGCAGGTATAACGCACGGGTCATAATGGGATATTTTTCCGGACATTATTTCCTTAATTATCACCATAAGATCATCGGTAAAGTATCACTAGATACATGTCGATTCTGTGATATCACATCTGAAACCACGGCACACATTCTGTGTGATTGTGATGCAGTGGCCAGATCGAGAAGACAGATTCTCGGTGGATTTACTCTCACCTATGAAGACCTGTCGAAGACTCCCCTGAGTAAAATCATCGCCTTTCTCAAAGGAATCGATATGGCCTAGGGAGTGGTTAAGAGCCAGGAACAAAAGACCTCTTAGGTCGCAGTTCGAGAAGTAGTGAGGCTTCTTTAGGCTCTACCAGTTTAAATAAATAAATAAATAATCTACAGGGAAAAGGAATAAAAAATAACAAAAACAGCAATATTGTTGTTGTTTTCAATGTAAATTTGAATCACTACTCTAATCTGGATAAATGCGCAAAAAAACACACCTAATATTGTTTTGAATTCAGATATTACTTTTGTAACTTAAAATTTCAAATATGCTAACTACGATTCTATTTGTCAGCAGATCTCATTAGTTAACTGGGACTCCATTCTAAACGGTTTAGATATTGATCAGTCTGTCGATACTTTTTACGATATGTACCTACCACTGTTGTTCATGGCTCTACTTATCCACAGTGGTTCAGTAGTGATTTGAAAAAAATTTTGTTAGAAAAAAAAAATGGCTCACTGTTTGTATAAATCTTCGGGACTTATTGATGACTATCTCGTGTTCTCTAATCTTAGAGCAGAGTCTAAAAAACTTAAGCTGCGATGTTACGATGACTTTATTATGAATGTTCAAAATCAAATTCCGTATAATATTAATATATTTCTGGAATTATGTCATCTCACCAAGAAAAAATAATCTATTACCAACTGAGATGTTTCTAAATGATGTAGTTGCAAATGATACGAAGGGCATTGCAGAATTATTTGCCAAACATTTCTCCTATTGTTTTCAGCAGGAATACTCTCTTCGCTAGTGCCAATCACAATATGCAGCTCAATGTGCCCACAATAGACTTATCCGAGGTATGGACTAGATTGCAAAATCTTGATATATCTAAGGGATCTGGTCCCGACAATATACCACCAATCTTTTTAAAAATGTGTTGCGAAGTTCTTGCATATCCAATTTATAAATTGTTTAATTCATCTATAAGCTCTGGTTCATTTCCTTGTGCCTGGAAATCCAGTTATCTAAGTCCTGTTTTTAAATCAGATAATAGAAATAATATAAAGAACTATAGACCGATTTGTATCCAGTAGACACTACCAAAAATTATTGATAGTTTTATAACTGACAGTATCACACCACTTTGTAAATGTACTATATCGTCTCATCAATATGGTTTTTTTAGGTCTACGCTTACAAATCTATCTGTCTATACTTCGTTTATCGCTTCCACCTTAAGTGGCCATAATCAAACACATTCCATTTACAGAGACTTATCTAAAGCTTTTTATCAGGTTAATCACTCGTTAATTTTAGTTAAGCTTAGTTTTATGGGCTTCTCAAATACACTGCTTAATGGGATTACAGATTACCTAGTAAGTCGTTCATGCTCTGTGAAAATAAAATCCGTGCTTTCAGAATCCTTCGTTGTTACCTCTGGTGTTCCTCAGGGATCCCATCTGGGACCACTACTATTCTTGCTATTCATAAATGATCTTTGTGAGGTATTTTGTGATGTGGAATTCCTTATCTTCGCGGATGACCTAAAAATTTATAAATGTATTAAATCTATGAATGACTGCCTGGTGTTACAAGATAATTTAGATAATTTATTAACTTGGTGTGATGATAATTTATTATATCTGAATGTGTCGAAGTGCAACTACATTATCTTTTGTAAAACGAATTCTGTTATTAAATATGATTACAATTTGAACGGTTCGCTTTTAGCTAATGTTAAGGTTATTAAAGATCTTGTTGTTTGGTTTGATGACTCCTACGAATAAGAATATAAGGTAATGAAATAGGCCGAGAGAAATGAAGCAGAAACGAAACTGCTTTTGACAGAGTGGGTTTGCTGTTTGTTTACATAAAAAAACACAAATTCTGTTAAAATTGAGCATGTGTGGAGATGGTCTATGGCATAAAGGGTTAGAGATAGTGAGAGAAAACCAGAAATATTTCAATGGGTGCGTGTTTTTTAATAATTGCGGTGAAGGGTTCTTATCGGTTTTGTTCTCTCTCGAAATATGATGTTTATGTGACCAAATTCGAAATAAAAATTCTTTTTAAGGTCAATAATGGTGGAGGGTATTTTTGTTTTCGATCGTAAGCTGCTATAAGCTTATGATCTAGGTTATGGCTAAAACCCCAAGTGCAGGCCTCCCTCAAGTGCATCATTATGTGCGTACGATTTTATGATGGCACTCCTGTGCATTCTTATTCCTATTCATAGCTTTCTATGCCACCAATTGACCTGTTCGCTAAATACGTGGCAGGCAAATGCGCCCTAAGACTCAGAGAGTCAAACCAGCAAAAACATGTCCATACGGGCACTGTAACATCAGCCTACCTTCAGCAGAGACTACGGACTACGCAGATCCTAAGCTCTGGTTTGACAGGAAGTTCGCCATAAACATACCAAGCAGGAAATACTAGGAGGCAAGAACCGGTGACAATGCGGGGTCGATTAACATCTATACGGACGGTTCGTGCACTCATTTGATCTTCCAACAAACTCTAGCTACAGACTGCCGAATAATTGCAGTATTTTCCAAGCGGAGGTACTGGCGATTCAGAAGGCGGCGGAGATAGCTCACAAATCGCGAATAAGGGATAAGGCAGTCTTCATCTATACGGATAGCCAAGCAGCCTTAATGGCTCTGAAATACTGCACTATCAAATCTAAGGCGGTACTCAACTGTCGACGCGCTTTACAGAAACTGTGCTCAAATAGGAAAGTGGAGCTCTGCTGGGTTCCAGGGCACAGTGGTTTCTTAGGAAATGAACTCGCCGATGGTCTTGCTAAAAAAGGTGCAAACCTTGGGTAGGAAGCCGCGGTCTCGGTACCACCGCCTCTTAACGTTATTTACAACTCTCTAGAGATGAAGATGGTAAGCCGGTCCGAGGCCAGGTGGCAGGCTACGTCAACCTCCAGAACCACGAAGCAAATGTGGAACACTAACAACGAGAAAAGTACTAAACTCTTGTTAGCACTACCAAGGGCGCAATGCGCAACTTTAGTCGGTATTCTTACCGGCCATTGCTTGATTGGGGCGCACGCGTACAGATTGGGGCTAATCACTAATGATATATGCAGGAACTGCAAACTTCTCGCAGAACGGGAAACACTAGAACACCTCCTGTGCAGCTGCCCGGCTCTTGCTAGGAGACGGGTGAAGCCTCTAGGTGCACCGTCTTTCGCAAACCTTGGAGAAGTCTCGCGTAGCAACATGCAGAGCCTGCTAAACTTTGCTACGGTAACAGGGACCATTGATTTGAACAGGACTCTCAACACAGATCGATACGCAAGCGCAACTACCTTAGGTACATTGGGTCTCCTTTTTATGGTATCGCTATGGACCCTCGAGGGTCTATGTGAGGCTTTTAAGCCGCCACTGATACCTAACCTAACCATAGCTGGTATCCTATCTATTTATTTCCTTTCTAGTCTATCTACATACTTTATCTACTTTGTCTACTCTACGAGGTAAAGACACCGTCAATATTACGGATTGGGAGAAATTAAATTGTCTCATTTCCATCCCATCTCCTAGGTGCTTTCCAGAGTGATTACTAGTACTGCAGGTACTTTCATCTCTCTTGGAGTTTCCACACTCTTAGGTCAGGAAATTAGGACAAAACAGAAATTAGAGTCAGAATTAGTTTGGGGTAGAAACGAGCTGAATAAATATAAGGATGAGAAATTGTAAAATGTTGGGAAAAAAATTGTTTATAGCTAAATTGTTGAGAGCAGTTAAGTACTGGTGGACTATACACTAGTAGTCACTCTGACATTTTATGGCGAAGTAAATGTTCAGTAGTGACTATTCCTAGGATCTACTACACTAGGAAGAGAATCTACTACACTCGACAGGAATGATCTACTCCGGAAATCAGCTTATCAAGTGACAACCCTGATTACATCCGCCTGGATGACTCCTTCTCGTTCAGCGGCATCATTATGCTAGTATATGTAACTCTGCTTGGCGTATGTTCGGTTTCCTATCACGAATAACGAATAATTTTTCCAATATTTTCACGCTCAAGTATCTTTATTGTAGCTTAGTCCGTTCTCAACTTGAATATCTTTCACCAATCTGGAACCCATATTTTGAAGTACATGGTGGTCGGATTGAAGCAATCCAGAATAAGTTGTTAAGACTCATAGCTTTTAAGCTTAATATTGAAAATTTAAGTTATGACGATCTGTTATCAACCCTACAACTTTCAACCTTGTCTAGCCGTATAGAACAAGCTGGACTCATTTTTCTTTTTAATAATCTTGCTAACAACATTGACTGTCTCCAAATACTAAGCTTT
This sequence comes from Beris morrisii, assembly GCA_951812415.1. NCBI lineage: Eukaryota > Metazoa > Arthropoda > Insecta > Diptera > Stratiomyidae > Beris > Beris morrisii. Next base: position 29,101,205 of record OX638311.1, read on the forward strand.
TTAAATTTTCGGCTACCTAGTTTTAGAACTCGTTCGCAAGATATTTTTGTTATTGAATTCCACCGTACTTTATATGGGCTGAATCGACTCCCAGAACGATTAATGAGAGTTGGTAACAAATTTAGCAACTCCATTGATTTATACAACAGTAACACTGCTCCCATTAAAGCGTTATTTCGCAACTAATGATTTAAATATTTTATATATCATCTGTATTTATTTTATAAGGAATTTACTGTATAAGAATAAAGAATAAGAATATAACACATGGCCCAATTACGCCATACTCCGGGACATGGTCAAAATCGGTCTATAACATCAGTTGTTTCGAGATTTGGTGGTTTTAGAAAGTTAATTGTGTCCTTAGAATAGATGTAAAAATATGTAAAATATACATTTTTAGCCGATGACGTCGTGTAGACGACTCGGATTTCGGAATATTGTTTACCCTAAAAGCCCAAAGAAGTTAGAACTAATTTGCTTCATCAGATCTAAGAAATATGATGAATCGTGAAAACGTTTAAAAATCCATTACAACCACTTGGGGGTTGAATTTAGTTAGAAAAATTGTGAAATAGGGTTTTAGTCGATTACATCAGAACCAGTGGCGGTCATATTGCCTTTCCAAGGGGGGGGGGGCCATTGAAGTTCAGTACCTACTGTAGAGAAAATAGGTGCGGTAGCTACCCGTTAATGCAAATGTTCAAATGCTATGGTCGCTGCGGTTGGTACTGCTTGAAAATATTAACTTTTCATTTCCGCATCTAAATCGCCAGATTTTGGCATCCGAATTTCAGAATATTAACAAGCATTAACATCGCTCTGAAGGGATTTCTTTAACATCGTTCAATTTATCAGTTGATTGTATGATATCAAAAATTGGAACCTGTATTGTATGATTGTAAATCTTTAAGCAATGGAAAATTGAATAGCATGGGTAGGAACTAGAAAATAAAATTAATTGATTCCAAAGCTTGGTGAACATAATTTTCGATTTCAGTAGAAGTCGATGTCGATCTCGATTTCGACAAAATTTAGAAGCCCAAAGAGACTTCAAGATCTCTCACATGTATGAGAAAGATTTTGAGAGTTTTGTTAAAATTTCGAGATTTCGTCAAATTCAGTTTGAAATCTTTGTATGTAAATTAGCTGTTTTTTGAGACCACTAGAAAAGTAGTGTATTTAATTTTTATTAGTTCTACTATCATACATATTTGATGAAACTCAATATTGGCCATTAAAATCCGAACCCTATATCTCATAATCTAAAGACTTCAGGCCCGACGAAGAAGTGATCACCCCAGTTATTAAGTTATTCCTACAATACTTAAAATCTACGAAAGAAATATTTTATGTCAATGTAATTTATTAGGTACATATATACCATACATATTCAATTAGTCTCCTTATTGAGTCGATCTATAGTTTAGATGACTGCCACCATAACCTCTCCTAATTCAAAAATTTGAAAAGTAAAACACGAAAATTCTCTAAAACTATTTTTAATTATAATAACTTCATAAGCAGCATCTTATACCTGATTTACATCGCAAGATTTTGACAAGTAGAATTTGAAATCTCGAAAAGCGTTTACAACGCTCTGAAGATATTTGTTTGACAACGACTTTAATGATAAAGTGTTTAATTTTGAAAGAGTTAACTTTTGGAAACGAGGAAATTTATATTGAATGAACAAAAGTCGAAAGCTTGCATTATTATTATTTTATTTATTTATTATTATTTGTATTAAGGATTTTTTTCCCAAAATTTTTTTCACGGTACCTCTCTCTTATAATGGTTTTTATTAGTGTAAAAAATATGTTTTAAGTTTCACCCCGATCAGAAAAAAATGGAGATTCCGAAAAATGGGTCCCCATGTATTGATAAAACTGCCAAATAATATTATACTGGGGATGATTGTAATTCTAAGTTTGTAGGTTATATACCATACCATCGGAAATACCATCTAGTGGTCGTAATGAGAAAGTGAAGTTTTTCATATTCAATCGGTTTCCACCGTATTTTGATAATGGTTAATAATACGAAGTTAGTATTGTCGCCAAAAATATCTGATTTCTAATGCTCAATATTAAAAAAGAGAAAGAGAAAACGGTTCAGAAAGTCCGTCACCAAGTACGAAATAAAAAATATGACTGATTACTGATTAAATGTCAAAAATCATCTTTTTCGTTCTTGCTGAAGGACCCTTTTTTCTTTTTTTCATAATATTGAGGACTCGAAAATAAATGTTGCCGATGACACTAAGTTCGTATCGTTTACCATTATAAAGTTACGCTCAAAAATTAATTTTTTAAGAAAAATTCCAATTGCTGAATTTAGGCACAAGATGGAATTTTCATTGGTACATCACCTATATATTTAGAGTAACAATCACCCAAAGAATAGTCATATATATGCCCTATGTCGATATCTCGATAGTTTTCGGAATCTTATAGATACAATTTTGGTTTCTTTGAGGTCCTTGAGGCACGTATATATTATTGAGATGAAACTCAAAATATTTTTTTTACACTAATTCAAGCCATTATGATTGGTGCTGCGAAAAAATTCAAAATTTTTAAATTGAGTTATTAGCTTTGAACTACCCTTTTTACCCGAGTAGATTTCAAATTCATCCAAATGTGGGAAGTATATTAGAATTTGATAGAATCTTATCGAAATCTCGACATTTCGGCAAATCGAGTTTTAAATCTTTGGATATAAATCAGTTATTAATATGCGGAGTAGTAGTAGTTACTGTAAATACTCATAATTAAGTTCTTATAGCTGACGCAATATTTTAAATTGGATTTGCAGAAAATTCGTGATTTCGACAAAACTATTAAGATCTACTGGATTACCCATAAATTTGAATAAGTTTGATACCTGCTCTGTTGACTAGATTTTGTGAAAACATAGCTCAAAATCCTCTCAAAACGACCTGGACAGCAATGATATTATGTTTCACTGCATTTACCACAATTTACGTCTTAATTTAGGATTAGGATGCACATAATGAAAAATGCACATAATGAAAATTGCACATAATGAAAATTGTCCAAGCATAATCCAAATCTAAATTTTTCAAAATAAGTTTCAAACAGTAAAAGCTACTTCCATAACATAACACACCACAACCCAAAAATTGATTACATATTCGAAATTTTATTACTTTTTGATTGAAATATTTTTAATTAGTACAATCTTCTTTTCAATTAGGAGGCAAAAGACAAAAGAAGGATTAAAGAAAGACATAAGGGGAAATCAGATTTAATTGCATTATACTTTATTAAGTGTATCTATTAATCTAGTAGTCTCAAATAATTTGTCTTTAAAGCAGACGTGATAAAGTCATCATGGGTGATGAATTTGTCAGGGTGGGCCATGGCCCCCCCCCCCCCCCCTATGACCGCCACTGACCAGAACCAACTTGATATCTCATCATACACTAGAGATTCTGCAAAATTTGTGAAAACGTAAGCAACCCCCTCACATCCCCTTGGTTGTTGAATTTCCAAAATAGTGAATTGGTTTTTAGGCCATTACATGAAATGCCCGTTGAAAAAACACCAAATTCTATATCTCATCAGACCTAAGGGATGGCGAAAATTGTAAAAACGTATGCAACCCTCTTACATCCTCTTGGCTGTATATCCAAAAATCCAGAAATTAATATTTAGGCGATTATGTAGAAAAAACGAGAAAGTAAAAAACAATTCGATATCTCATCAGATTTAAATGGAATGTTAGAATTTGTAAAGACATATGCAGCTCCTTTACACCCACTTGGGGGTTGAATATTAAAAAATCGTGAAATAAGTTTGTAGGCGATTCTATAAAAAGGTCGTGGAAGTAAAAACCAATATGATATCTCATCAAACTTAAGAAATATGTCGAAAACTGTGAAAAGTATGCAATCACCTTACACCACCCCCTTGGGGTTGAATGTCCGACAATCCTGGAATTAATTTTTAGGCTATTACATAGGAAGCCTTGGGAAGTAAGATTTAATTCGATATCTCATCAGATCTAAGAACCAGATATGAATTTGTGAAAATGTATGCAACCTCTTTACACCACTTTGGGAGTTGGATATCAGAAAATCCTAAAATTCATTTGTAGGTGATTAAAAAATTCGCAGAAGCTTAAGCTAATTTGGTATTTAATCAAACACTTCGCTAAGAGGTCAAACCGACTTGGGATGGTGATGGACCCTGATGTATCCTTAATTCTAACGTAGGAGGAGCTCACAATCAGGACCCAGTCAGGGTATAGATTTCGTAGGAAATCAAACCAGCTAGGCTTGGGGGATGTGTACGAAGCTCTTTAAGTTTCTTAATACAAGAACAGGATGATAAAATGGCCACCTTGACTATCCTTGCTACACTAGCGGCAACTTTCAACAATATCTAACAAATATTTAGTAAAGTTGCATCTAGACTGTTGGCCTTTTTTCCTGTTGAGTGAAACATTACAGATTTAACCTTACGAGTACAGTGAGTTTGATTAACTGCCCCGTTTTAAATTTATCGCTGTTCGCGATCGTTGCAGGAATTCTCTTATCCCCTAGTCAAACGATATTAAACTGCTAAGCAAATGTAAATGACTATAAATGACTAATTACAGGATTAATGCATGCAACTCCTTAAAGATGAAGATCGAAATCGTGCAAATTCTATAAACTATAAACACATCGGTAACGATCACGAATAGGAAAACCGATCAAAAAACCAAGTGATAATGGTCTCAGTTTAAACGTTTACCTGATATAAATTTTGATGCCGAAAACTCATTTAATAAACACCGTGAACTGGTTTCACATTACCGTCTTTGCTAAGATGGTGAGGAAAAAAGTAGAAAGCCACCGCAAGACGATGCCACGATTTTAAAAGAATCAGAAAAAAAAAAATTATCTTGAATAATCACCCGGTACGTAGAGCAATAGATCAAGTACCGTGCGGTCTTACCTAGGGAGTATGAAAAGAAACCAATGTGTGCACTTGATACTTGATAGGGTCTACAGTTTAAAGGTTCAACCAACAGGTAGTGTGATCACCGTAAGGAAGTCGACAGAATTTATACGTGCTACTCTCGAAATCATTGGGGCACTATCGCCACCAAGATTTACGATCAGAAGGTGGAAATAGCAAAACAGAATTATTTTGAGTTTACCGCTTTACCGCTATTCGTGCGATCCACCGATCGTATAAATATGATCGAAGTTTGTCTTTAAGATGGCATTTCATCTTCGAACCTCAGTTCGATTTCAGGTTAGTGTGCGTAAGGTGTTGACGAAGTTCAGGTGTGTTTTGGTGGTACCGGTGCACGGAAAACAGTTTTCGTATAAAGTGTTAAAAGAGGTGATCGATAAATAAATAGAAATCGCGTAAAAGTTAACGTTAAATGTGTTTAAGTGCGCCTATGCAAATTGATTTTGAATTGCGGAATCCGAAGTGAAGATAAATCAGCGATTTTTCATTTATTTCAATTCATTTTCAAGTGAGTTTGAATTCTCTTTTTTTTAAATTTTATCACACATTTATCAATATTAAATTTTTTCGATTGTCGTGATGTACAAAATTTTAGCAGTATCAAAATATCTCTTTTAGTTTTTTAATTAAAAGTGTTACAATCGGTCCAATCTCGAATCGTCATATGAATTCACGTACAACTTTAAAGTAGCCGTTAAAGTGAAGAGAATCGTTCAACTTTTTCGGATAGCTTCCATACAGAAGTCTTTAAAATAAAAAAAACCTTCTCGAAAGCTTTAGAACGCTTTAAATTTTCAATTTAATTTATATCTACTCCAGTAGTTACAATGAAAAGCGTGAATGCGAAAAATCGAGAGTTCTTCGAGTAGTTTCCGAACAAAAGACATTGAAAAAATTCAGCATTGATCTTGAGGAATTCATTGATAAATTCTAAACTCAGGCACTACGCACTAGTAATCTTAGCATCGAATGAAAAGTAAGATACAGTTAATTAGTGAGTATAAGTCCCCATTATCATTTTGTGCATCACGATTAACAGAAAATCAATAAAAGCTGGACATTAACAATTTGGAACAGATTCTATCTGCGAGATACCATATAAAAGTCATTAAAAAAAATGGTATTTTCATTAGAACGTTTGTGGCATATATCAAAAATTTTATATGTTTCAACTTAAGGAAAAAGTCTAGGTGAGGAATGTTAAAGAGCAGAATAATTTTACTCCTTGTGGAAGCTTACAAAAGTTCTTTAGGCTGGTGGTCAAACCCTTTGGATAATTGCTTCAAAATTTGATGGGGGAGTAGTCTAAAATTTGACGTTCGGTGATCTATCTGAACAGAATTAAACTTGTGGCGCGACAACCATAATTTGCATCTTCGATCATATTTCTCCAATCGGATTTTGAGATATTACGGTCGTACATTAAGCGTACATTAAACTGTATGCCACTGTGTCAAATATTTGACTACAGTGTAAGTGTCAAAATTGTGTTTGTCGCATTATTTTATTTGCTCTATACACAGTCTATTTTTATGGAAAAGATTTGACTGAATTTTTCTTCAAAATTTTTTAGTCAAATATTTGACAGCAGTATAGTGTAATGGTAATAACTTAATGGTATTGAATAAAGTAGAACGTAGCTTGGTTCCCTGAGGGTTTCCACGTTATACGTCTAGGTCTAACTATCAACTTTATTTATCCAATCTCTCTCATATGCTACATTCAGGATCTCATATGATCCATTTTATTTTTCATATCATTATTATGAACATTGTTTTTTTTCATCAGTTTTTTTCACGATGAACATAAAGAGAAATAAAAAAAAATCTCTGAGATAAGAAATTAATAATTATTCAAGTTTCGCTACTTTTTAATTTTGCCGCCTGTTCTGACGAATTTAACATGCCATTTCCAAATGAAAGCGATGTTGTTAAACTTTCAGATAGTTTTAAATAAATTAAATTATATATATTAAACAAACAACATTTATTTTCATCTTGACAAAATCAATATTAATCACTTTCTTTTGCTGAATCTAAATTTTATTGTTTTTTTTTCTAATTTATTATTATTTGGAATCAAGACATTCTGATCTTTATATCTTATGAACCACATTTGCACTGGAGGTGAACATATAATATGTTCAGACGAATATCATACAAATCATTTTTTTTTGATGGATTGAGTTGAATACGGGAGGTTAATATCTGTACTATATCAGCACAGGGTGGTTATAGCGATTCAATTAAATCAATTTTTCTCACATTCATCTTCTATATTTCCCAGTCACAACAACCCTTAACATCCGAGTTTAACACGAGTTTATGGTTCCAAAACGGTCTCTCAGCTAATTGAGCTCTGTCTGTGTGACAGGGCTGCCACTTAAACCAACCAACTATATCAGCACTCCATTGGTATTCCAGCGGAACTGCTCTCTAACTCTATTCATTCAGTACTAAACAAAGATACAGTTTCAGTATATTGAATTCAGTACTGCATTAGTACAGTACGAGTATTAATGAGGAATTTTTACAGTTCTGCTTCTGTAAATAAAAACAGAATTGGTTTAGGACTAGCTGGTGAATGCTGCGGAATTAAATCTTGAGTCTTATCTCTCTACTGATTTCTAAAGAAATTGTTTTCACTTTTTACAGTTCTGTTTCTTTACTTAAAAATAGAATTGGATCAGAACTAGATGGTAAATGCTGATGTAATCACGAGTTCGGAAATTCATGTTTCTTTCTGATAGTATTCAGTACTGGAAATTTATATTAACTCGCAAAAGTTCGAGTTTCGGCGGTTTTCAAAACTTAATTCATATACATACAATTAAAATATTCAGTACCTACTGCTAGGCCAGTCCCTAAAATTGTTAATTGAATTACTTACATACGGACGTGTGGGTGATGTAGTTGTGTAAATCGATTATTAATAATTTAGTAAATTAATAACAAAAAAAAAATAATAATTTTAACTTAATAATTTTATAGCTTATCGTACGTTCGTATTGAACCATCACAACATGATTTCGAAGTTATTAGTGAGCTGGGCTATTTTTGCTGTAGCACTGGCTCAAATACCATATTTTGGTGGATGTCCAAAATATCAACCTATGCCGGATTTTGACAAGGATCAATTTTTGGGAAAATGGTACGAAACAGAACGTCTCTTTACAGTAACAGAGCTGGCAGCAAAATGTATTACAGTAACTTATGATAAACGCCCCGATGGTCAAATTTGGATTGATAATTCCATAACTAATCGATTGTGAGTATAATTCTATATTATTGAGTTAAAAATTAATTTTAAAAATCATAATAATAATAACAATTTACAGTACTGGTGTTGAACGAAAAATTTCCGGTCAGATGAAACTAACAGGAAAATCGGGCGAAGCAACGTATAATGTTCGCTACAATTCATTGCCAATTAATTACGATACCACTTTGAACGTATTGGACACTGATTACGATAATTTTGCAGTAATTTATTCTTGTAGTTCATTAGGATCTGTTGGACATACCCGTAAATAAACACTAAACTTAAATGTTTTTATCAGTATTGAACCAGTCCAAGAATTAAGAAATGTTGTTTTTTTCAGAATCTGTTTGGGTCATGACTAGAGAACGTATTCCTTCCGGACCAATACTACAAAAAGCCTACGGAGTCTTGGATAAATTCAAAATTACACGATCCTTCTTCATTAAGACCGATCAACTTGGCTGCGAAACTTTACCGGATCCAATCGAAGCCTATGATCCAACAACAACAACTGCAAAACCTGTACCTGTACCTGTACCTGTGCCTGTAGCCGAAGCAGCCGAAGTTTCTACTTCCGAGCCTGCAAAACATAAGAAATTAATTTAAATTTTTTTTAAGATTATTACTTTATAAATTATTTATTTATTATTTAAATTATTTATTGATTATATTTAAATTTATTGTAAAAATTGTATTTTTGTCAATTTTGGACTTATATTTAATAGGCAGTTGCTGTAAACTAAAAGGTCAAGATGATTGCAACTAAAAAAATTTGCGACGCATTACATGTAGTATAAAAGTCCAGGACAGGCACTAGATCAATTGTTAATACAAGCGACAGCCAAGTGGAATAACGAAGCGACTGCGACAAGAAATCAAACGTGTATAAGTAGAACCGCGAAAGAGCAGCATTGCCAAGTGAAATAAATGAATTAAACGATTTTAATAATAATTCAGTACTAATTGGTTTACTTGAAACCTAAAATAAACGAATACCCCTTGAGAAAGTTCTGGGACCGGTCATCTTAATATGATTAGTCCGTTACTAGTTAAGATTCGAGCCTACGGCCTTTGGGGTAGTATAGACTTGCACACTTTGACAATAGGGTAGTTTCTATTCATAAGTGCCAGTTTAAAAATCACAATTTTTTTTATGTATTGTAGCGCATGGAAGGGATGTTAAAAAAATAATGGCAGATACTTACCGTCGTTTTCTGTGCCTCTACAGCTTTGGGCTCTTCGATAATTTTCCTCTAATCGTCGCTCTTCATTCGGTCTTCTAGCCTAAGATTTATTTGTTGATTTTTCTGGGGATGGATTCTTAGCTTATCTCTCAACCACGTGCTGAGCAGGGGCATGAAATATTGTTGAGAATGAATATTGTTGAAAAGAAAGGAAAAACTGGGTAGAAGGAAAAGTGCAGAACTAGGCTATGACTTGATTTAAACCCACGTCATCGGAAATAGAGTAGCATAAGTTCATACAGGCCACTAAAATCAAGGACTCTATGTGTATACAACCATTATGCCCGCGTTTCACCAATTATTGTCATAAACAATTTTAGGTTTTTTTTTCGACCCCATATATGCATCATCGGAATAACCACCTGAATGTCCCCCGAAAGTAGACGTATCGCCAATTATATTGAGATTGAAATTTCGGTGGTATTTATTTGAAGTACAGGCTTTTCAACCCAGAGGACATTGAATTTAAAATTTTTCCCGACACTTCTACACGTCTCCGATACTATGCGCGCCCAATCCTGGATTTATTATAAAAGTTTGACCCACTAAAATTATTATTGAAATTTTTGAGCTAGAAGAAGGGAATTTAAAGTACAGTCTTCTTGATTTAGAGGACTTTAGATTTTTTTTCGGACCATTCCGGTAATTTTTCGCCAAATGTATGCACGAGTGAAATGAATGAAATGAATTAAATGGCTCCCAAAAAGAACACTAAAATTTCTGGTGTAGAATTAGGACAACAATATTTCTAGAGTAAAATATGGACTTTAGAGAATATTGTATTTTTGTTTTCAGAAACGAATTTAAGTCCATATTTTTTAAGACATGTGTATGGTAGCTACTCGTTAGATGGCTATATTTCAAGCATGTACATTCTTGCACTCGTAAGTTGTGAAAAAATTTCAAATATTGAGTTCTCTTTATTTGGTTATTGAGCTATTAAAAGGTGTGACTGCAGCTTGAAGGACTTTCAAGTCTGCGGTGGTAAAAAGGTTTATCAATAGGCCCAATGAGCTCGCAGCAAACTGGGATTGAGTCCACCTTTAGTCAATTCACCTGGAATTTAATACTTGAATTAGTAACAAAAGTTAGTTAAGAAACTGAATCTTTAAAATTTGATCAAATATCTAGATTTATTTAATTATTATGGTACAATCGCGTTCTCGAGTTATCTTGTTTGCTGGAAGACGAATGATTGGGGTTTTCATCACTGTAGGCAGGATTGCCCTGAAAATACTCTAGAGATTATATCCAGAGTTTAAAAAAGCGATAGATCGGTGTTTATACAAAGTATTATTATGAACATTTAAACATTATTAGAAACTATTAAAATCGATCGATAATTTACTATGCGTACTTCTAAGAAATGCATGATCCTTAAATAAAGCTTTGTATTTGCTCCCTTATTCCAAATTAACATCCATCAATTCGGCGGTAATTTCCTTTTGATCCTTGTCGCTTTTCTTCGCAATTGAATTATCATCGGCTGCAATCTGTTCACTGGGGTTTTGATTGAAGAGAAGCTGAAGCTGTTTCAGTGCAGATTCCGAAATAAGGGGAACCGTACGAATTGTTGTTGAGGTTGTGGTCGACTTCTTGAGCGGCTCTGAAGCCTTCTTTCGCTTCTTCTGCTCCATATTAGTGGACCAGCTGGACAACCAACTTGCTCCTTCCTTATTTTGAGATTTCTTCACCGAACTTGGTTTCGGCGAATCTTGTTGATCCACATTTCGTTTACTTGCTCCCGAACTTCCGCCAATCTTGCGTGTCTCCGTTTGAGGGCCCAGTTCGAGCATCACCTGGAAGTCTGCATGTTCGCCAAGCCGGAAACCAAAACCCACCCTGGAATCAGTTCCTGCGGAATATGGAAAAGTTTGAGGGATACATAAAAACATTTGATTTAGAAATACCTTTTTTGATGGGCGGGATATTTGAATATACCAGGGATAGAATTGATGGTAGCTCTTGTGGCACAATCACGGCTTGGCTGCCTAAGGAAAGAGGAATTAAGCTTTATTTTTATTAATTAAGTTTGTATTGGAGCGCGGGTATAAATTCTTTGAGGCTCAAAAGGTGGCAAAAAATGTAAAAAAATAGGAAATGGTGAAAAAGGTGATAAAAGTTAAAAACGCAAAGATGGATTGAAAAAGTGGAAACAAATATAAGACCATAAAAAAAAGGATTAGGATCTATTAGGAAAAATAGATAGACATACAAAACGGAACACTCCCGTTAAAAATTTAGAAAAGCAAAAACAAGGTAAGAAATTAGATAAAGGAAAAATAAAAACGAAAAAAAAACTAAAACTAAAAAACAAAAAAGCAAGTAAGAAGAAATGAAGAAAGAAAAAACAAAACAAAAAAACAGAAAACTGTAAAGAGAATACAGAATAACGGAGTAAGAAAATCAGAAAAAGTCAAAAATAAAAAACCAGAAGACTTAAAAATAAATTAAGAAAGCAAGAAAATGAAAATGAAAATAATTGCAAAAAGTGGAAAAAAACATAAGCGGAGAGAAAAAAGAATGAGATAAGCGAGCAAATAATAAAAAAATATAAATCTGTAACGAAACTAAAAAAGGGAACAAGAAAAATTTAATGTTATAAGTGTAAAAAATAAATAAAAACCGAAGACAAGAAAAGAAAACTTAAGTTAAAAGAAACTAGAAAAGGAGAGAATGAGCAAACGAAATAGAATTCCGAAAAAAGAAAACAAAATACAAAAACGAGCAAAAAAAATTAAAAGGAAATGGAAAAAGAATGAAAATAAACTAACAAAAAAAAACAACAGAAAATATAAGGAAAAATATAATAGGAATATACCTAATAAAAAGAAAACAGGAGAACGAAAAGAAAAATGAAATGAAAGAATAAGATAAAAAAGAGTACATAAAATAAAAAAAAAATAACAGGCAAGCAAAGGAACAATATAGCATGGTTGTAATAGGCCGCAGCCAATCGTGTGATACTCCAGATGAAACGCTGAGCTTCGATTTATATTCTTGTTGGGGATAAAAAATAGAATTAGGAGTGCACACTGTATTGCGCTCTTTTCTTTTTATTACAGGTGAAGATCATTCACGAGTTGGCTAAATTTCGGAGTTCTATTATAAGAATCTTAAGATTGTTGTGGAAAAACTTTCGCGTGAAAGTACAGATCAAAAATTTTGTTGAAAAGTTAAGTTTTAAAATTTTAATATTAGTGGTTTAAAGTTCGCTCAGTTTTCGGACAATAAAAAAACAGAGAAACTTAAAACCAAAAAAATTAAATAAGTATGAAAAGAATAAAACCAGAAAAAATTACTTTATTATTAAAAAATAATAAAGTAATAGGGTTAAGCAAAGAATTGATAGGAAAAAATAAAGAGAGTTGTGAAAGAGAAAATAGAAAAGATAAAACGAAAATAGTAAAAACTAGAAAATAAAGACATGGAGAAAAGGAAGAATAGGGAAATGAACACAAAAGAAAGTATAGAAAAAAAGAAAAACAGACTCAAAAGAAAAAAGGTCTAAAGCTTGGAAAGAAAAGATTGGACATATCAAGAAGTTAAAAGTTAAGATAAATAAAAAGAGTTAAGAAAACAAAAAAATTAAATAAGAGAAAATAAAGGTAAAATAGTCAAAATATGTCGAAGACTTGAATGAAAAAATATATTTGAGACTTATTTTGACTATTTTCCCTTTTATTCTTTTTTTCTTTTATATAAAAAACGGTTGTTATTTTAATTATGAAGTTACTGCTAAAAATTAATTTTCTTGTTTGGTGTCTTCACAGTGTAATTTTTGATTGATTTTCGTGAAGAAAATGTCACATTCCCACGTTCGTTATGGCCATGAAAAGCTTCCAGTAGTAATTTATACGAGTTGAACTTTATTGTTAACTTCACCATCAATAATCGATTTAAAAAGAAAAAAAAAAAGTTAAACAAAAAAAAAACTAAAAATTAAAAAAATTATCTGAGAAAGAAAAAAAGGTAAAATTGTAAAAAAAAAAATGTAAAAAAAATTAAGAGAAGAAAAGAGATAAATTGAGAAAATGGCAAAAATAAAGAAAAATTGACATGAATAAAAAAGAAGAGAAAAATGCAAGTAAATACAAAAGAAAGAAAAAACAAAGAAAACCGACTCAGAACGAAAAAGGTGAAAATAGGTACAAAAACAAGGAAAAAAGTGAACCAAAAAGATGTTAAAATTTAAGAGAAATAAAAAAAATAGAGAAAAAATTATATATTTAAATATAAAGAGAGTAGAAGGAAAAGAGCATATAATTGAAAAGAAAAAAGGAAAATTATTAAAAGAAGAACCTAGAGACATGAGGGAAAAATGAAGAAAATAGTAGTATAGAGAATAGAAAATTTAAAAACAAGAACCATAATCAAAATGAAAAAAAGTTGGAAAAGGGGGTTTAATTACGAAAAGAAAAAAGGGCACTAATAATGAAGTTGGCGAGAACCATGTTGAATATATAGATACAATGACTTTGAATATGAAAAAAAATTTTTGTTTATATTAGTTTGTTTAATCATAACTTGAAACAGCTCAATATATACTGATTAAATTTCGTACACGTGTAGATATTGGAACTTAAATAACACTGTCATATTCTCTCTAGCAGTTATAGGTGTACCCTGCTTTTTTCTTAAAATCTCTGATAGTTAGGGACCGTAAAATTATCAAAATTTCATTTTCTTTTACTACTGATCAGTATGCTTTAGGGAAATATTGAAACAATATTTTCTGCAGTGATATTTGCACAGTGTGTCAGAAATTTTTGCCGGTCAAGCGACAACTTTTATTTTGGTTTTTTTTTTGTTTTCTCGTGATGTATGTAAATTTAAACTTTCTTTCTTTACTTTCGTGTACTGAGCACCAACAATCTTAAGCTGGTGCAGTGTAATGAATATCGAGATTTATATTACAAAAAAATAAATAAATATGGTTGTGCATATTTCGTTTACTATTTAGTGGGTACTACTTTCATTGCAATTACTCCATCTATTCTTTCGTTTCGATTGCCTTAAATTTTGGCGGACCTTTCTTTATGTTGAAGAAACGTGCAAATTTTCGTCTTGTAATTAGTTTCTCACTGCACGTTATACTCCAATTGACACACATTCTTGTTTACCAGGTGACAATTAAAATGTCTTTTGAGCAATTGAAAGGTGGAGAGTATATGCAATTAAATCCAAGGTTTCAGATGAACCTTGGCTGGCTGTGTTACTTAAGATGGTAATAAATCTGATAATTAGATACCAAAATTACGAAAATTGGCCGGCCGGACAGGAGCTGCAACCATTGGGTTTCCTTAGGTACATTTTAACACAATAACCAAGATGACTAACGTTATTAATAATGTTTCTGAAAACGACAAACTTTCGATTTCATTCCCGCGAACTACAAACAAACGTAAAATTCAGTCGAGTTAAAATTTCATAAGACCAAAGCTAACAGGTTTTCAACTCGGAGATGGAGTTTCATAATGAAATTAACAATTCGAAATCCAAATTGAAAATGTATGCAACAACTTACAGCCGAATAGAAGAACAAACAGTCCGAATATTTTAACCATCTTCACTTCGTTTATCACTAAATCGTGGATTGGAAGCTTTTATCAGATTGCCGACGAAAAACTCGAATCAAACTTGCACTTTTCGATCAATTAAATAATAAACTAGTATTTTGAAAACATTTCAATTTTTTACCGCCAAACGCATACCACTCTCATCGACTCGAAGTACTACTGTGCGAGTACTGAAAATGAAATCGAAACTCATTCGCGGTTTTGACCGAATTTATCATGTGGAAAAAATAAGAAAAATAATTTTTATATATGTACGAAAAGCGTTCGGGAACTCTCTCTTTTGCAACATTGACGACGTCATTGTGCCGTGTCTTGGCCAGGTAAAGTTGAGGTATCGCGTCTGATTAACCACTAAGAGTATGACTGAAAAAATTGTGAGTCTTGTATTTTAATACTATTGTATGGTAAGTAAGTAGTAATCATGTTTCTCAAGATTTCTTCCAAGTACACGTAGTCTTGAGAAGTTGATGGAGTAGCCTAGGTTTAGTGCTAGTTGGAAATTGTATTGGAATAGACGGAAAAGTGGATGGGTTCGATACACCTGATTTAGCAAAGTATCGTGGGCGTCGATGGGTTTAAGATGCAGACTAGTTTTCGTAGATATATTTGCATCTTGGTGTTACGTAATGAAAGACAGAGTCTTATAACCCAAAGAATGAAACCGAAAAGAAAATAAGTGTGGAACGAAAGAAGAAAAGGAAAAAAGGGAAATTGATAAAGAAGAAAAAAAAAGGAAAAAAAAAATAGAAGGAAGAAAAGAGAAAAAAAGAATAGTAAATCAAGAATAATGTAACAATTAATATAAAAATGGTCGAAAAGTGGAAGGATTGTGGAAAAGAAAAAAAAAATAAAATTAGTAAAGGGACAAAAGGAGGGAAAGTAGCAGAAGTAAGGAGAAATAATAAAAAAAAGTAAATGCAAAAAGAGGGAGGAAGAGAAAAAACGGCGGAAAAAACGGAAAAAGAGTAAGGAGAAACAAAAAATAAAACAAGAAAACCATTATTAAGAAAGAATAACATTAATAAAAGGAGAAAAGAGGAAAAGTAGTAGAAGTAAATAGGAGGACTAAAGTAAAATAAAAAAAGTGAAGAGTAACAAAGAATGAAAAGGAGAAGGAGGAAAAGAGGAAAAGTAGTAGAATAAGAGCAAGAACAAGTATACAAGTAAAGTAAATGAAAAGTGTGACAAGAAACAAGGAATTAAACAAGAAAATAATTGTTAGAAAAAATTAACAAAAGGAAAGAAGAAACAAAGAAAAGAGAAAAGAAAAACTGCTTAAGAAGAAAATAGGGCAGAAGAACAATTACAAAGAGTAGCGAAAAAAGATGAAAAGCAGAAGTGAAAGGAGAAGTGAAAAACGGAAAGGGAGAGGAAAACAGGTAAAGTGGAAAAAATGAGATGAAGAACAATAATAAAGACTGGCAAAAAAAGATGAAAAGTAAAAGGAATAAAATTTGTAAAAGAAGAAAAAAAAAAGGAAAGTAGGAGAAGTAAAAATAAAGATTACAGTAAAGCAAATGAAAAGAGTAATGAGATACAAAATATAGAACAAAAAAAAAATGGTAAAAAAATAATGAAAGAAAAGAAGAAGCAAAGAAGAAGTAAATAAAAACATGTAAAGGGTAAACATGCGAAGAAGGAACAGTTGCAATGAATGGTGAAAAACTGAAAACTAAAAATTATAAAAGTAGAAAGTAAAGTAGGGTGGAAGTAAAGGGATAGAGTAAACTAAAGATAATAAAAAGGATAAAAAGAAGAAAAGTAAAACAAGAAAAAAAGAACAATAACAAAAGTAAAGAAAAAACAATGAAAAGGCAAAACAAAAACATGTACAGGGTGAAAATGAGAAGAAGGAGCAATTACAAAGACCGGCGAAAAAAAGAGACTCAAACTTATTAAAGAGGAAATGTAGTAGAAGTAAAGAGGCATAGTAAAATAAAGTAAATTAAAAGAGTATGAGAACAAAGAATACCAGAAGAAATCCATTATTAGAAGAGAGTAACAAAAGAAAAGAAGAAAACACGAAATAAAAACAAGTAAGGGAGATAATAAACAATTGAAAAGAATGACGAAAAAATGAATAGAAAAAAGGGATCAAATTAAGAATATCGAAAAAATTGTTTTTTTTTGCCGATTATACATACAAAGTTGAAGATTAAAAATTCTTGAAATTGGTTTCTAGGCGATCACATAGAAAGTCCACAGAAGTAAAAATCAATTTTCTACCTCATCAGATCTAAGAGATGTGACGAAATTTGTGAAAATGTATAAAATCCCATTAGTTTAACTTAAGGGGTTGAGTTTCGAAAAATCTTAAAATAAGTTTTTCGACAATTGTATAAAAAGCGTGGAAAAGATAAAACCAAGTTGATATCTCATCACACCTTAGAGATATTGAAAAATTTGTGAAATATTTTGGAACCACTTTATACCCCCTTAAGCCCCGGTTCCATTTGTTGCATTTCCGCTTATCGTACCACCATTGCGTATCATTCACTGAACGAATGCAGTGTGGACACTACACGATTTTTCTTGTATCAAGAGTGCCTTGAATTTCAAAATGCTCGATACGCGATTGTCTCAGTTTCAGTTCAACTGCAAATATGAGTTGACCGAATGAGCAATATTGTGAAATTACAACCTTTTTCCACGAGTTTAATTGTTTTCTCCGTAATGACAAAACAAGTTTACAAATCTACGTCCCGAACGCGAATGAGCAATATTGTGCAACACACATGACTCCACCGCGTATCGTATCATTCCTTTGATGTGACGGCAAGAAACCGTCAAATGACCGATCGGGTTCGTTGCGTTTCTTTGTATCACATTTTGATTCAGAACGGAGATACGCTTGTCATATCCACTGATACGCAACGAGAATACGATACGCAGAAATGCAACAAATGGATACCGGCCTTTAGGGGTTGAATATCCAAAAATGCTGAAACAGATTTTTAAGTGATTACATAGAAAGCCAAAGGAAGGACCCAATTCGATATCCTATTTTTTTTTTAAATAAATTAATATACAAAAATTATTAAGAGCGTGACTAGGATTATCAGTCCTAAGGTATATGGTGGAATTCGTGAAAATGTATACAACCCCTTTACACCGCTTTGATGGTTGAATCTAAAAAAATACTGAAAACGCTTTCTAGACATTAATCTGGAAAACCCGCAGAAGTAAAATTAATTCATTATTTCAGAAAACCTAAGAGATATGATCAAATTCGTAAAAATATATGCACTCCATTTCCACTAATCACTTCTTTTGTTTTCCTTTCCATCCCAGCCTCACCCCTTGCACCCCCAACCACAAAGACGTGTTTTCCGGGTGTTCTAAACCATATTTTTAAGTAGAATAATAAAATTGTTACAATGTAAATGTGGCAGATGTACCATCTTTAATTTCTCTTTACGAGTATTTAATGCTAATTGCTTTCTGAAAAAATTAAAAACGCGACTATTCCATTGCGAATTGTAACTGTTATATTATCTAAGTGAATTGTTCACGCGTTTTCAGTAATTTAAAACTGTGAAAATAGCAGCTCATTTTCCTATATTCGTGTTTCAGAAAAACGGCTATTTTTCTGGTCTCAGGCATTACTCATATCTTGATTTAGTTAAAAAAATTGATTCAGTTTCAAAATGTAGTCATCGTCGAGAAGATTTATCAATTTTAATAAATTTATATCAAAGTGGCATCACTGATTAAAATATCAAAACATTTACCTGTTAGCACATATCGCAATCGATTTTTAGTTTTGAACAAAATTTAATTAACTGTTATACAAATTATATTGTAGACAAAAACCACACAAACCCATATCCAAGACACATGTTAACAACTTTTCCGTTCAAGGTTTGCATCTACAGTTAATATATGTCGATTTATTTGCTCAAGGTACCCTGGTTTGCTATCAACCTGCAATTTGTTGCATAATTAATTTATAGTTTATTCTATTATTACTTAATTTTTTTAAGAACCAACTATTACGATCGATTTTATGAAAAAATTGCCGGATGAACCCCTTTAAGAAGTCATACTTTTCGGAGGGATATGAGGAGGATTTATACGAACAATTTTGGTTTGGAAATCTCAGAACCGCTTATGCTAGGAAATTGAAACTTGGAATATATATAGAGAGACGATAGTAGAGCGATTTGAGTGGAGAAGTACGGAAGTGGGGCAAAAATAATACATTGAAAGGCCCCGAAAACTAGATTCGAGACATTTTAAAAGCAATATCTTCGAAATTGTTCTAGTATCTGAAATTAAATTTGGAAGTTATGGGTCACTCCATCAAGAATCGTCAAAGTTGTGACCTTACCATCGCCGATTTTTTTTAAAAATTTTTTACTTGAAGAACTAGTGAAAAAAAAATGATCTAATTTTTTTGTTTCTATCTCATTTTTTTTTGTTAGTTATAGTATGTTAAAGAATTCGAAAAAAATGTGTCCGAGTCCTCTTTGAAAATTCATATCTCTGGTAATTTTTATTCTAGAATAATAAAATAGGGCTTATTTTAAAGGGGGAGGTTGTCGAAATATAAAAAAAAATACGAATAAAAATTATCCTTGAATTTTTTTCAAGGATAACGATTTTGTCCTTTATCCTTGAATATCTCAAAACCATTTTTTTTTATTTTTTTTATATTTTATAGGTTATACTGTTTTACAAAACATACCAAAATATTAACTTGGGATCAGAATGGGATCGGGGTCAAAAAAATCGAAGAACATCAGTGCTTCTCAATTACTTTATTGGCATTGTAAGCAATATTTCAGAAAAAGCTAAGTGGTGTGGTGTGGTTGGGAAAATTTGAATTACAATAAAGCGAATTGTTTTTACTATTTCAGCGACGGCTTATTCTGGAAAGTTGAAACTTTTTAAATGAAAATGTACCAGAAAAATACTTCTAGAAAACAAAATTGTAAGTTATCCAGTGGCATACGGATAATTTTCAGTAAAAAAGGGGTTGCATATAAGTTGTCGAACTTCGCTTAAAATTCTTGTTCAGACTTTTCTGTATTCAATTCCTAAAATAGCTTGTAGTGCTAATTCCGCTATATCTCTTAGTCTTACAGCTGATTTACATCGCAAGATTTTGAAATATATTTCTACTAAATTTCCCGTAAATTTTTTTGAGTGACTAGATTTTACGGAAATCTACTGAAACCGCTTTTACGCTTTTTATTATTTCAATTTATTTTTAATAGATGTCTTAAGGGTTTCAGTAGCGTCAACACTTTTGTCGGACCTCGACTTTAATCGGTTCCTGAGCTATCCTCCCAAATAGAGGGGCTGCTGCTAGTTAGATAGAAAACTCGCGGACAATTCGGATGGTGAAAAAATAGGTAGCCAATGGGTGTACGCGATAAAAATTTGGTTAATAAAAATTCAGGTTTAGTTGTCCGAAAGTAAAAGAGGAAATTGGAATTGGTGTTAAAGGCATACAGGCTGTGTGGCAAAAAAGCGTAATGGAAAATGATCTCATGGAAACGAAAAAAATAAGTCAGTTTATTGCCTGTTCGACCGGGGCATTACCGTTTTTGGCATTCTGAGACACTATAACTTTTCGATTCCGTAATTTTCTTAATTTTTTTCAAACACCAAAAAACTTTATTTTATCATAAAGAAATATCTTGAAGCGTATACTTTATGTTGAAGTGTGTTGTATTGTGTATACAAACATAGGTTCGAGTTTCTCCACTGATCGATCTTATTGTAGTTTCAAACCCTCATTTATCCAAGACACGCTATCTGCCAAACGTTTGTCAGCTAATTACATTGTCTGTGCTAAAATCTTTTGCACTTTAGATGATCATTGAGCTGCAGTGGTTGGGCAGAGCTTAGCGAGGATCAAAATTCGGTTCGGGAAGTAAGCCTTTTTTGAAAGGTTCGGATCTCTTTTCGGTTTTCTGAAAACCTTGTAAGAATCAGAACATTTTTAGACTGTCTCAATCTAGGACAATATCATGACTGAGATATCAACCTACAACTTCACGCCAGAATATCGAGGCCATAAAATTCTAACTTCTAACATTAGATATCGCTTTTACGTGGAACAAGTAGCACGTACTGTTGAGGCACGTGCGACTTGCTCCACGTGTAACTCCTTCAGATCGCGTAAACTCTTTGTAAAATCTATTAAGAAACTTACTTTAACACTTTTCACACTTTTGTAGAAATTACTGAACAAATCAGTTTTCAGGTGCTCGGTACTTCGGTTCAATGCAAACGTTTGTGCGCGTAACCCGTAAGAAAAACTCTTTGAACACGTAGCCGTAAGTCTTTTACTTTTCTTTGAATCAAAAAGGAAATGCGAATTCAAGATATCAACACCGAACCGTAAATACAGAAAAATATAAAGGTGAAAAAAAAAAACGAAAAGCAGGGCCAAAGGTTAACCGGTAAATAGTGCGAGTTCAATTTATTCCAGAAAATGCTCTCGCAATTTTCAGAACCTACAACATCGCGCACAATGTTTTATGTTTCTCCTTATTTTTTTGCAGATTTACATTTTGCATACAAATGCGCACGTACTTGTAGTACTTTACAAAATCCTATACACTACGAGTGGGTATAAGCAAAAAACTCGTTTCCGAGCACTTATAGTCGCCAAATCGGAATTAAGTAAGGTACAACAGGCACGTGATAGACGCTATCACAGGTATAGCCAGGTAGCACCGCACTGATCATAAGCTACTAAAGGGAGCAGCATAAAAAAGTTCCTTCCGATATCCGTAGAACCACGTCGCCGCTTTTTACAAAATACGCTCGGCATACACTCGAAAAAAATCGAAACTTAGTAAAATCAACGATTTTGAAATGTACTGTATACACCCGAAGTGATGAAGTCAATTTTCAAGCCTATCCCAGAAAAAGATTGCATGTGACATAATCGGCGGTGCGCACCCTTTTATCACTTTTCTAGGATCACAAAAACTGGGTAAGACCGTGACCGTACGATTCATTTCAATTGAGCAAAAATCTATCTAGTGTAAGTGTAGGTACATTGCTTAAATAAAAAAATAAATAATTTAAGATACTTGAAATAGATAGAAAAAAAAATCGATTTTTTTTTTGTTTTAACTGGCGGCGGTATGTTAGCAGGTCAAGTACAGGTTTACAGGTCGATAAGGTGCCCCCCATTAAGATTAAGTTCAGTATTTCTTCAAGTCGAAAAGGTATTTCACGGAAATTGCATAGGAAAATCGATGAACTCTGAGGTGACTATAAATTGGCAATAAATGCTATTTTGTTGTTTTATTTGAGATGAGTTGATTTGCTTTTAAATAAGAACCTATTTATGGGTTTCAATATTCGGTTAGTTTTTGGATTAGGTCGTTTGATCACCGAAGAAGTGAATAGGGCGGACCGCATGGATGCCAGCAGAGATCATTCGAAAATGGGAAAGAAGTTCCTATAGATCTTAGCTTCCAGATCGTGCACTTCTTCACTAAGACCAATTCGCTTCGAAATACGTTCAAGATTTGGTTGAGTCTTGAGAATAATAAGGACGCAAGACTAGAAATTGGGGTGTCCTTTGGCCAAACCTCTTCGCAAACTCTTTAAAATCGGCTTGGGCTTAGGCAGTTCTACTTAGTTCCAAGCAAATCGCCAATGCACAATCTCAAAGAAACAGTGATCACCTATTGTAATCACATTGATCTTGCTCAACATGCCGCACCCTACTAAAATATCATACAGAGAAAATAAACCCCGAACTTATGTCTTTCGTTCGAAATTTGAGTCAGTAGATGGTTTCTATGCAGGTGACTTTGTTATAATAATAGAACGGTCAAGCCGGTAATACTTGAACATACCTATCATTCTCAGTAGTACTCCACCGAAACCTGTCTATTTTACTGCAAATAGTATCAATCGAACCTTCGAATCAACCAAAAAAAAAACTGCCAACAATCTGGGCGTAACTTTATTATTTATACGTCAATAAATTAAAAAAAAAATCTGCCAACAGTCTGGGCGCAACTTTATTATTTTTTGGGTAGAAAACCGAAACTTATTTAATACTGAGATGCGGTGTAGCTTACTATGCGACTAACAACCTAAAAACTAACGTTCCAAATAGCCTCCTGGTTATTCTTTAGGTTATCAGTCGCATAGTAACCTACACCGCATCTCAGTATTAAATAAGTTTCGGTTTTCTACCCAAAATATAATAAAGTTGCGCCCAGACTGTTGGCAGATTTTTTTTTTAATTTATTGACGTATATTTTCCAATAGAAGATTCAATAGAAGTAAAAGCGAATTCGATCTCATTAAACGTAAAAGACTTTCGGAATTCGTGAAAGCTTGCAAAATACCTTACACCCCCAGGTGGCTTAATATCAAAGAAATCGGGTTTTTCTCTTTATATTTAAAGCCTTTACGAGTGAAAGTGAATTCGATATATGTATCATCTAATGAGACTTAAGAAATATATCGGAATTCGTCAAAATTTACACAACCACATTACATCCCCTTAGTGGTTGGATATCGAAAAAGTTGAAAAAAAATTTCTAGGTGTTTATATAAAAGAGCCCAAAGAAATAAAATTAATTTGATAACACGACATGTCTAAAAGATATAACGAAATTCATAAAAATGTTGAAAAAACCCTTTTATGGAGATTTTTTCACTCCAGCTCTGTACTTCAATAAAATTTTTGAACTTTTTTTTGCTTTAATTACTCCTGTAGTACTTCTACATATATATACTAAGTTTCAACTTTATAGCATACGCTGTTTCTGAGATATGAAAAACTACACTCCGCCCCCGTACCTAGCTACCCCTATCAAAAATTTTATTTTTCTAGTATACTTCTATAGTGACTCTATACGAGTATAGTCGTCAATTTTTAGCTTTCTATGCTTTGCAGTTTTCGATAAATAAAAATCAGAATTCTTTTCGTTCTACCCCTTAACACCGTCACCCTCTTCACCAACACCACCAAAAATTATGTTCCTGCTTGAAATGTATTGGGTCTACCTCCTGTAAAATTTCTAACATCATATCTGGTACGGTTTTTGAGATATAAAAATAAAATTTTTTGAAAAATGTTTATCCCCCCCCCTTTCGTACTCCAGTTCCACTCTCAAAATTTTTACATTCAGTAGACTACACTTTGATCTCATATTCAGAAACCAAATTTTATCTTCCTGGTACAATTGGTTCGGAAGATATTGTAATCTAAAGTTTTTTACCCCCCACCCCTACATTCTACTTCCCCTCTTAAAAGTTTTAGCCCTTGTCTAATCTCCTAGTATCCCTTAAGATAACTACAAAGTTTTACCCTCCTGAGATCAACGGTTCAGGAGATATGGACTTTAGAATGCTTCAATCCCAGCTTTCAAACGTTTCGGACACATTGTTTTTTCCCCCGACTCCCACACCCCTCAACCCTTATCGAACATTTTTTTGCAAATGGGTCCACTATCATAGTACTACATAAGCTCCAAGTTTTTCGTTTAAAACCCGCCCCCTCCTCCCCTCACACCCCACCCTACC
Organism: Beris morrisii; assembly: GCA_951812415.1. Lineage (NCBI taxonomy): Eukaryota > Metazoa > Arthropoda > Insecta > Diptera > Stratiomyidae > Beris > Beris morrisii. Next base: position 29,125,793 of record OX638311.1, read on the forward strand.
AAAAGATACCAATCGTAGGGGTTCACCCAATCTACTCACCATACAAATTTCAACTTAATATCTCAACGGGTTTGTGAGCTATGCGCCTTCAAACGGTTTTGCGTACGGCGCACGGCGTACGGCGCCTATGGCGGACAGACGGACATTTTTTTACCGTAGTTCTATAAAGCTCGAATACTGGAATCAACTCTTTCTAAATTTGTAAATTTCAAATGATTTACGCTTCAAAGTTTTAACTGGGTGATTGTTTGTCGACATACGAGGAGAGCATATTAGAACAAATCTCTATACACTGTACATTCATCAATTTTAAATTTTCTATCATTTGCGATTTTCGAGAAATAAAAATTAATTTTTTTCTTTCCACCCCATTCGACCATCACCTCTTACACCCCTATCACCAATTTTTTTCCTCTGCTAGAGGAAAAGCTAAACTAGCGTACATTTTTAAGACCATCATTTCTGGTTCGGTTCTTGAGATATAAAAATAGATTTTTTTAAAGATTGGTATCTCCACTTCCGTGCTTCATCTTAAATTATACAGAGATAGGCCCAAGAAAACCTTACTAGAAAAAATACACTGGTAAGTTGGTTTGAAAACAAAGTTTAGGGTTTCTGCAATCTCAGAAACGGCTTTCACTAGAAAGTCGAAACTTGGTACATATATGTTTTACACTAGAAAAGTAATTTCGGCGGAAAATTTTTTTGAGTTTATATTGCTTTGCGTAGAATGGCCAAAAAAAGTTTGTTGAAAAAAAATTTAATAAATTTCACGAATTGCTGGTATGTTGAGATATCGAATAGATTTTGACTTCTGAAAACGTTTGAGGTAAGCGCCCAAAAATCGATTGCAGGGGTTTTTGATATTAACCCGCTAAGGGTTTCAGAATTTTTTAAAAAATCTTAATTAGGTAAAAAAATGGGTTTAATACGTTTTTACAAATTCTGGACTGACAAAGTAATTGGTTTTTATCTCTCTGAATTTTTAATTCAAATGCCTTAAACGCTGTTTGAGATGTTTTCGATATTCAACCCCTGGGTTATAAGGGGTTTAATATTTTTTTTTACCAATTCCACCATAACTCTTAAAACTGATCAGATATTGAATAATTTGTTTGGACTAACGCCTTAAAATTAAATTTATTATATAATTTTCGATATTCACCCCGAAGAGGACTTTTCGCCCTCTTCAGGGTTAATATTGAATATTTTTCACGAATTCCGCCGTTTATCTTAGGTTTAAGAAGATATTGAATTACTTTTATAAAAGTCCTATTCATGCAATCGCCTAGTAATATATTTCAGGGTTTTTTTGGATATTCAACTCCGAGTAAAAAAAGGTTGAATATATTTTCACGAATTTTGGCGTATCTTTTATGCCTAAGTTTTTAGGTTTGATAAGATAACAATGCCTTAAACGCCTTTTCAGTATTTTGCGAAAACTAATCAAATAAGGGGTTAAAAACGAATTCCGCCAAATCTCTTATATATAGAAAAGATTTTTTTTAATTTTGCGAGCATCTTAGAGAAACGCATACAAATAATTTTCTGATATTCATCTCGAAGATGGTGAAAGGGAGTTGAGTATTTTTTCAAGACTTCCGTTAAGGGGAGCTTGTAGGGTAAAAACAGAAAAAGGATTAATTTTTTGTTTTTTAAAAAAATAATTTAAGTTGGTCAAATTTATAATACTCATATCATCTGAGGATTTTATTGTCAAATGATAAAAATGTTACTACAGTTATTTTACAAGACATAAAAAAGACTAGAAAAATTACGAAAATTTATCAATCAACAGATTGTAAAAAGAACAATGCACAGCTGACACACTCGTGACAAATCATGTTTTTGTAGCGTTTGCCCCGTTTTCTTACCAACCGCTTATCAGAATTCATTTATTTTTTTTTTATTTTCTTTGTTTTGTATAAAAGAATTAGTTGATCGAAAATTATCAAATTTAAATAACGCAGTATCAACCTGTAGGCCATAAAGGAAGGGTCAAAAAAGAGCAATCTTTGAACAGCTGATATAAAAAAAGCGAAACGATTTTTTAAAAATGCTTCCATCAAGTAGTAGTACTAATAGAGCTTTTCAAATAAAAAATTAGAGTGATGCGGTTTACGAGAAAAAGGGTTTCAAAAATAGTCATTTTTGCACTCCCTACAAGCTCCCCTTAAATATCTGATAAGATATCGAATTATTTTGTTACAGCCCTTTCATACAAACTCTTAATAACCAATTTAAGAAATTTTAATATTCAACCCCTGGCCAGGTAAAAGGGGTTGAATATGATATCACGAATTTCGGCATATCTGATGAGATATCGAATTGATTTCTACTCACCGGGTTTGAAAAGTGGTTCAAAATTTCTATACAAATTCCGCGACTACTCTTCTGTCTCATATTACCGAATTGGTTCTGTCACTCCCCTCTTTCAACTACTTCAGGTGAATCAAAATATTATAGTAAGGTTTTTGCTTTCCATTTTCCTAAAAAAGTAATACTAAGAACTTTATTTACTAGCACATTCTAAACTAATGTAACCTATAGTTGAAGAGGCGACAGCCTGACCGTTTAAAGCAATGTTAACATTTAAGAGAAATTTACATAGCTGAAAATAAATATTAATTTGAATTTGAAAAATATTACAGTATAACAAATTCTGCTGCATACCGCCTTTAAACTAATCTCAAACTTTGCCGAAAAATTATTAACTATAGTCTTTACACAGACAATATAATACCCAGATTACGAACGGCCACAGAAAATATGCGGCTCATGGAAAAGCTTCGTTCCTCTGTATTGAACTAGACGAACTAAGGCCTTACAAACAAATTGTAGTCGATGTACAAACCCGCCAAGTTGTGAGCGATTGCAAAACCACAAGTGTTTTGGTACATTATGCATAAAAAAGTAAATGAAGTTTACATTTCTCTACTGTTGTGATTTTTTTTTTCAAATTTAGATCCTATAGTTCATCAAAGCATGAAAGCTTTATTGTGGTTTCAAACCACCTTTTATCCAAGATTCGCTATTAGGCCAACATTTGCCATTCACATATCTCTTGTATGACCGTTAGCAGATTTTTTTTTTAACATAATGGTTAGTATTATCGTTGGTCCAACTTTTGTGCAATAAATCCGAAATAATAATTTAGATTGTATAAAATTGTAATTATTTTGTTTTAAATATATGCCACTTAAGATTTAATTTATTTTATCAGTTTATTACAATATCCAGACGCGTTTTTACGTTTTTCTATAAGAAATGTACATCCATAGTATTCAACTACAAACAAATATGCAAATATAATCCAAGAAACAGCATTTATGTAGGAGTACATCAATTTGCACCAACTCGTTTTTAGTGTCATTAACACTAAATTAAAAATTTCACCTTATGTAATAATTACAATAATCACCACTGCCTTGAACAAGAAAACTGGGCTTAACATTTTTTAATTTAGCAATTCGATTTATTCTACCGCATAAATACATTTAACAAATCCCTAAGGTACTCACACGTCGAAACTAAAATCATTAAAAAAAAGCTATTAAGTATATATTTTGTATTTTACCAAAAAGAAATTATAAGGTGCGGTAGTGGCTATCTTCTTTCGGATGCGGCTCAACCTGTCATCCCATTGTCTTCTATCTAATCGCCAAAACATACCCACCTAGCTTATTTCTATTCAATGAAAGTAAAGACCCATTATCCATTTATTTCGTATCTTTCACCATTAATTATGACGACGGGAGCTTCATTGAAGATGGGCACCTAACTCTAATGTGCCAAGATTAAGGTCATCTTCATATCCTGATGGGCTTTCACCTGACATCTTCAATTAAATATTTCGCTTTTTATTAACGAACTGTTAAATTGGCAACAATAACGACAATTGCTAATGCACAAGGTGTTTGCTATTAGGACCTGATGTGTTGTATGCCGAGTCAGAATTAAACGCTTTTCATATGCGAGAAATTAACAAAACATAATTTCCGTACAGAGGCTGCCGAAACGCCTAAACCGCTTTAACCGCGAACTCTATGAATAAGAAATTCGCCTTATATAAGGACGGTAAGGTGAGTGGTGAGTCAGATGATTGGAACAAGTATCGACTATCGACAGGTGAGTTTCGGAGGTTTGTTGCGCCCAGCCTCTGTTCTCGTCGGCTGCGGTTAATTGTCTTGTTATAACTACACCTCGATGATTTTTAATGTTTAGACGATTCATGCACATAAGGCTGATAATTACACGTGAACGCCCACGTAGATCAGGTACGGCCATAACAACTATGAAACCATAATCCATAAGTTAAGTGTAGCTTGTAGTCGCTCAGCCAACGTTGCGTCGTCTTATACCGCGCACTTACAATTGAATAAAAATTTCATAGTAATAGCGATAAGATCTACGGAAGTAAATGGATGGGAAATGTATTAATGAGGAGTTGATGCTGCTACGTGTAGGCTGGAACCTGTAATTGCTGCGAAAGACTATAATTTTTCATTTTATTACGTTATAACTGCATATACGCGTGCAAAGCAGGCATTATATCGAAGAAAAACTATACAAGAACAGGAAATCTTCGAGCACTTCCACGCCTCGAAAATTATTTGTAGACTCTGTCATCATGGAGTCAACAAGGATTACGAATAGCATAATTATCATATTTTTCGACAGAATGCTTTTTAATACGGACGAATCAAATTTGGATAACAACAACATCCGTTAATATTTCTGTTAAATGTCTTTATCTAACATCAGCCTTTACCTTTGATTTTGGAATCGAAATATGAACGCATAACGTATTTTGTTCACATATGAGTCAGTGGTTCCCTAAGTACGTTGTTAACGCATGCCATAGTAGACCCCGGTACCCCTTTTGGGAAATTGGCTTGCAAATGTTTGCCAGCTAACGAGTCTTGGGTAAACAATGGTTCACAACTGGAATAGAGCTTCCACGCTCTGGATGAAGTATAGAATCCAAATTAAAAAAAAATCACATTAAGAGAAAAATGCAAACTTCATTCACGATTGCATATTCAAAATGTAACGGTTCTCTTGAAACATACTCAATACTCATAGCTGTACTATTGTTCAAGACTTGCATGGTTCGCACATTGGATACAATTTAAATTTCATCAAGCTCAACATAGAGGGACGAAGCTTTTTCACATGGTTCGCATTTCCCTATGGGCGATGAGTTCCAGTGTATCAATCAGTAAACTCTGTAGTACGGTTGATTATAATCAACAAAAGTTTAGATCAATGATTTTCTTCCATTTCGTGATTTCATCGCCCCTGCATCTGATTAGCGTTTCTCTCAAAGTTCCGCAAATTCTATTTTTTTTCCGGGAATTTGTTATTATTTTCTTCCTGAACCCCTAGAGAAAAAGTGTATGCAATAGTGATGGGTTGGTCGCGAACGATTCGGTCGAAATGACCGGGTCAGTACTATGATCGAATTAACTCGAGTCATGTGAAATGAAACAAGTCGTTCAATCGTTCACTAAATAAAATATTCTACGTCTCAAATTCAAATTTCAAATTTATTATCGAACCATATGATTACATGTACACTTTAGTGGTAATAATTTGTGATCAGGCTTGTGCCTCTACAACAATGGTGTGAAACTTAAACTAGCAATGGCTGTATTGAAATAATATTGATTAGATTGGCTTGAAGGAAAAATGGTTAAGAAAAACCTTCGGGGAACTAAACAAGGAATTAACAGCACAAAATAAAATGGTAAAAGATAATTAAACTAAAAACTAAAGTTAAACTAAAGTTAAACTAATATTAATATTACATGATAGGTCTGAATAAATATATAGGTTAGATAGAGATAATTAGGGGGTTATCTATAAATTGAAGTTTGTGAATAAAATTCTTGTATAAGTTTTCAAAGAAATTAGCAGCTAAAGGTATATTCGATAATTCATGTGGTAAGCTAGTGGAGAAGTGCCATGGTTTGTCCATAATGATTTTTAAACATTTATTTTGAATTATTTGTAGCTTTCGTATATGAGTTTTAGCACAACTAAACCATATTGGCGCACCATATGAAAATATGGGACGCATGACGGACTTATAGAGAAGCAGCTTATTTTCCAGGCTGAGTTTGGATTTTCTATTAATAAAAGGGTATAGGATACGAATGGACTTTAATGTTTTTGAGGCTACTTGATCGGTGTGCTCGTGAAATGTAAGTTTTTTGTCCAAGTAGATCCCTAGGTACTTAATAAAAGCTGACCATTTGATGGGTTCGTCGAAAATAATTAAGTTGGGGCTCGGTAAGTGTATTCTACGTCTCGTATCGCACCTGATGTTGATAGCCGTACAACGCCAAAAGTTTCTCTTCGTGTCGGTCTGTCTCATAGAGATATATGTACTGGAGATGACGAGCAGCGACTGTTTTGAAGCCGGACGATTCCTCGCAAAGGACCGGCAATAAACACTATGCTACTATTAGCATCTTACTCACATTTATATGATACTCCGGTCTTGAGCACGAAAAACGCCAAATATTTGAATACTAGGCTACTGTTTGCATTTCACTGCCACCTGGCATCAAACGCTCAATACAAAAATGTTCAATTTGGCTTGAAAATGCTTCAAAGTGCTTCATACAAAAACGGCGTATTGTCTTCTCTAGTATTTATTTCTCTATGGTCTGTCTGTACTCGGTGCTCGAAGGTAGCTAATGATTACATTAAAGACACTTTAGGGGAAAATGCGCCAAGAGAAAAATTTTTCTGTGTTGAATTTACGAATTCAAAGAACATTCAAATTCATTCATTAAGCGTACACTCTATAAATTCCAAAAATTAAATCATTAGAATTGGTTTTTTTTTCTCGAATTCATAAAACCGAGCTTCGAGTTCGATTTACTCTTGGCGCGTTATTCCCCCTAAAGTGTCTAAAGCCTAATCATACGCTGCTTTCGAAGTTCGAATACCGACCGACCAGAGTCACCAGCGACCACCGAAGACCGACCGACTCGAAAAGTCGAGTTAATAGAAGCTTTTTGTAGTGACCGCTGACGCTGACCGAAATGACCTACGGACCGAAATGACCGACCGACCGAATCATGGAAGTGACCGAACACCGAAGTGACCGAAATGACTCAAATGACTCATTTGACTCATTTGAGTCATTTCGGTCATTTCGGTCATTTTGGTCATTTCGGTCATTTTGGTCATTTCGGTCATTTTGGTCATTTCGGTCACTTTGGTGTTCGGTCACTTCCATGATTCGGTCGGTCGGTCATTTCGGTCAGCGGTCACTAGAAAAAGCTTCAATTAACTCGACTTTTCGAGCCGGTCGGTCTTCGGTGTTCGGTATATTCAAACTTCGAAGACAGCGTATGATTAGACTCGGACACTTTAGTGGGATAATGCGGTAAGAAAAAATCGATTTCGATGGTCGGTTTTCGAGGAAAAAAACAATTGCAATGATTTAATTCTTGGGATTTATAAAGAGTGCATGGTTAATGAATGAATTTGAATATTCTTTGAATTCGTAAATTCAGTAGGAAAATTGTTTGATTTCGATTTCGATTTTCTCTTGGCGCATTTTCCCCAAAGTGTCTATAATGGAATTATTCGCTACCTTCGAGCACCGAGTACCGACCGACACGAAAAGTCGAAAAGAAATTTTTGGCGCTGTACGGCTATCAACATCGAGTACGATACGAGAATATTTTTTCTAGTGATCGACCGACTTGTTATTTTTCGTATGTCGTGAGTCATTTCGGTCGATCGGTCATTTCTACCGAATCATGGAAGTGACCGAAATGGCCGAATCTTTTTAATCGGTCAATTCAACGAAATGACTCGGTCATACTGGGTTAATGAAATGACCGATTTATCCCATCACTAGTATGCAAGACTGGAAGGTTGAATAGTAGGATAAAAACCGATAGGGATTTGAATCCTAGACTTTGTAAAGTAGCATAGATTAAGTTCCTTGATGATAAAAAATCACTTCAGTGGTTGCTTATAGCTCCCATACAAAATTAAGTTAAAAAAACGCAGTCACACCAATAGTCAGTGAAACTTCTTGCCATCCTTTTGATAGCTTCTACTCAGGCGTTCTAAGATCAGAATTTTGTTTTTCGTATTTTCCAAAGTTTTAACTCTTTTCATTTTGAATTTAAAGTTTTTGATTTTTTTTAATAATGTGGTTTTCAATTTAGCTTCAAACTTTAATGCTGCAGCTATTCAGAGATTGAATTGAAAAATAATTAATACTATTAAATTATTACTTTAGCGCACCAGGTTTTTGTCTATTTTTTCCATGACTTTTGTTTGGTAGCGAGATTCCAACGCTTTATTGCAAGCTCTAAATGGTTCGACGAGTAGGACCGGATTCGATGATCCTGTGGTAACACAACGGACCTTTTAGGTCTAAGTGTGTCCGTGTTCTCACGGGCAGCCACGCGTACCTACCTAACTACCTTTGTTTGGTAGCCTGTAGATAACGTACCTTTTTCAGTTCCCTTGGAACCGACTTGAAAAAATCGTGCGAAATATCAAAACTTTTCAAATATCTTATTTCACAAATTAATTCGAATTAAATTGCAAATTCGACCCTGTAATGTTGTTGGAAGGCATCAGGGGCTTAACAGGGTTGTTTACTAGAACGCTTTACTGCGTCAAAAACCAAAACAACTGTTTTTTGTGTCCTACGAAAAACACACAATTTTTTCCGAAAAAATCTGACCCTTTCCATTTGCTAAAACTTTCCTAACTAAAGAACACGAAGGTTTATTATTTTAATACCTTGAGAACTGGACAATATGAAATCATTAGGACCATTAAATTTACTACTAATTACTAGGTTATTTTTTCGATTTCTGAAAATCTTTGTATTTTTCCAGTGTCTATCCAAATTTTTCGGGCCATCAAAAATGAAGCTTAAAATCTTTAAAAATTCACCACATATGCCAAAATTAATTTCATTACGTTAAATTTTTCTTCCTTTTTGCAGTACTTGGTTCCTATTTGAAAAAAAATAGTGGACCTTTCGGAGCAATTTTTAGGTCTCTACAATACATTTGATATAAATGCAATGTTTTTTTCTACTGAGAAATTTGCGACAAAAAACCGATTTCAGTTTTCTTCGTTGCACTCTACGTGAATTTTATGTTTCTTGGTTAAAGATGAACCAAATTGAGGACAGATTTTTTTCTGACTATTTATCTGCACCGAAGGAATGAAAATCTAAGTTTCTACTAAGTTTCACACGCATCACATCAAGCTGGTTAAGCGATAAATTGAATTTCTGTCGATACATACGTGTGTACTGCCGCGAATATTTCTGGAGCACAAATCGAAAGTTTGACCAACATCAATCGATGCGTGACCGTGAATATAATTTGAGAAGATTTGCAGCAGTGCAACATTCTATGTTCGAGAATATTAGGTGACAATACTGTCCAATGATTAGATTATATACGTTTATGCAACATTTTCATACAACCTTCACAACCTTCAAGAAAGATGTGCGTAACCCAATTAAACTTGGCTGAATGGAATCGAAATTAGTTTTCACTTTTTGAAGGACACAATCGCAAACGTTTTTCATAAATATTCCAAAAACAGACTTTCGCACTGTGCGTAAAATCCAACATGCGCCGACATCGCGTTTAAATCGAGCAATTCATTCAACGAAATGTTAAAAAGTAGCAGCCTTAGTGACAAGATGTGCATACCGTCAAGGTAGCAAATCTTAAAATTTTCTTAAAATAGAGGAAATAAATGATTGATCTGAAATGCTAAATCGACGCATAAGATAGGCCTGATCAGTATTCGAATGGAATTTTAAAAAAGCGCACATCAAGCCATTTCAAATTTGTGCACAAAATGCCCAAAACGATTCCAGAATACAGCGAAAGGAAGAGTTAGCCTATTTGCATTTACGCATTCTAGACACGATGGCAAATGATCCGAAACAGTCAACTCTATTCGATCAGCGGTAGCATCGAATCGAGATTATCTAATCCGAGAAGCATTCAGGTTTGAGTTCTCAATGTCAAAAGTCCAAATCACCAACCCAAATTACCTGAGACTACGAAACGAATTGCTGCAACGATTAACTTTGAACCTTCGCGAGTCCAAATTGGATGATTGGAAAATGAAATGCTAAAAATGCATAAATTTTCGAATGAAGCTGGTCTGGATAAGTCGTACGACTGTACTATCTTATCTAGTTAGTAAAATAAGATACTTTCGGGGAGCCAGAGCACTTATGGACTTAAAGACATTCGATGCTGGGCAAATTTTTCGAGTCACTTTGCACAAGAAATGGTTTCTCCTCGAAGACAAGATTTGCATATCGAGACGAAATAAATGGTGGTGCACCTGGTCGGGACTTTGTTACCGAAAGCGAAACGGAAGGCTATAAGACGTGTTTTACTGGTAGCAAATTGTTCGATTCAGTTACTCAATTCACAATTTCAAAATTATGCTCGAACCTGTCTGTGATTTAGGCACCTTTGAGATTTTTGCGTGACTCAGTTTGAAATTCTCGATTCAATTTTATGGTATAGGTAATTTTGTCTTATGAATGAATGGCTACTGATAAAAAGAAGAAGTAGTCTGAGTTGAGACTTAAGGCACGTGTTATATCCCTTTGTAAGAATATGCACACCTACAGGCATTCAAAACTGCACGAAGCTAACTTTACATTTTGAGGTGATGAACTACTAACCACCACAGATGTGGTCGAAAATTCATCAAGTTGTTAATGCACCCACCACCGATAGCCGCTGAATTCTTATGTAGGATTTCGTGACTTCTACTCTGGGTGATTACCATGATTAAACTATTGAAGAATCTACACACTGCATTAAACTAGTAACAAACTATGTTATTCGGCTTCAACCATACTCCAAATTTGACCATCATCAAAGAGGTCAAAACAATATCGTCCTTCTGCTGTCCGATCTGAAACTCCTTGAATCTGCAAAATATTATATTAGGACTCATGCTCAACCTCATTTCCCTCTCATGACTTCCATTGAGCAATTGGTATTTAATTTTTCTCCTAGGCGACGAGTGCTACTATCTGTTGTTACTGTCTAAATGTACTATACAAGTAATTTAAGCAATTATAGAAAAACAATTATTTACATTTTTCTGAATTTGGTCATGTCTTTTAGATTTGTCGAGATGTTGAATTAATTTTACTTCTACCCGCTCTTTATATAAGCTCCTATAAATCCTTTTACAGATTTTTCGATATTCAACTCCTAAGGGGCGTAAAGTGGTTCTTCGTTTTTCGTTTTCGTTCTTCGTTCTTATTTCTTCGTTCTTATTTCTTCATTCTTCGTTCTTCATTTTTCGTTCTTCATTCTTCGTTCTTCATTCTTCGTTCTTTATTCTTCGTTCTTTATTCTTCGTTCTTTATTCTTCTGTTTTCGTTCTTCACTCTTCGTATTTCTTTTTCCGTTCTTCGTTTTTTGTTCTTCGTTTTTCGATCTTCATTATTCGTTCTTCTTTCTTCGTTTTTTCTTCTTTATTCTTCATTCTCCATTTTTAGTTCTTCGTTGTTCGTTCTTCCTTCTTCGTTATTCATCTATGATTCTTCATTCTTCAGCCTTCATTCTTCATTCTTCGCTCTTCAGTCTTTCTTCCTTCTACGACTTTCCTTCCTCTCCACATTGCTTGTTTTCCTCATCCTTTCGATCGGCTTTTCTTTGTACGTAAATTTCAACACGATCAAAAAACTTCACCTAGATTGTAATGAAGCACTAAAAAAGAAGTGTCCTTGCAGCATCTTCAAACTACTCACCTAAGTTCATTGCAAAAAGGTGTTTTATTTTGTAAATATTCTAACAGCATGTCATGGTCTTCAAGGTCCATAAAAATTCTTAGAACATGCAAATAAGTTAAGCGTACCGACTCATGCGGTGATTCGAAAACTTTTTGGTGACTTTGATTACGTTGACCATTAATTATAATAAAGTAGGTAACTCAAGCTTGAATTTATTTATTTTTTAGTCGAAGCCAATTGTCGACTTTTAGCGGCAACGCATATAACAAATCCGAAATCTACCTACCCACAATATTGAGATTGTGATGTATGATTAATCGCATCACTAATAATTCACGACGGGCGTTCCCTCTTTATGATATACCTGTGCTCTCCACCTGATATTATTATTTAAGTTGTTAACAATTTGTACGAAGATTTTTCTATTGCGTTCCTACGCTTGAACGGTGGACTATTGATTTCGGAATGGTCTCGTTGACCTTTTCAATTAGTTAAACTGGTCATAAGTCTTTCAATCACCTGAGTGAAACTATTGTTAGTTATTAGTGCGGTGTGTTCTATAAGTCCCGGTATTGGTTAGTTAGTGGTGAACGAAATTGATTTATTCACATTTATCACATTTTTTAGATATGAAAATCGTGTACAAATGGACCAGGAAGTCGAAAACGTTGGCGAAATATGTTCAGAGTTTTGGTACGGGCTACGTATGTAATTTATAAAAAAAGCGCCGCCGATTGATAAATGATCGAGAAGTGAACTACTTTACCGAAGGGATTAATTTATTTGAAGTTGATTATTTGAAAAACAACAAACTCTAATTGTTTAAATACAGGGCGGAAGTTACTTGACATTGAAAACTAAAACAGATGGCGAGCTTGTTATAACAACAAGTTGTACAGCAATATCGTCATGTTAATTTCGTGGAGAGAGAGGTTGAAAATAATGTAGGAGTTTGAACAAATGAAAGAAAGAAGCTACTAATTCGAAGGATATTGAACTGAGAAGGATTGAAAGGAAACCGTCAGGAGAATGGTCTGCTTATCCAATAATGACGGAAAGTCGAATTACAGAACCTTAACCAATTTCTTAATTAAACATGATTTTCCAGGTACATCAGTTTCGGAGTGACTCAGGCTCATGTGTCTTCACTGCATTTGATAGGACGTACTGACTGGGTCATCAGCAACCGATGGCTATGGGTTCCCTATTATTTTATTAGAGCGATCAAAATTTATAAAATTATATTTTGCTTTAAGATTTTATAATAATTTCTAAAGTACTGTGATCACCCTGAAAATTTTAAAAAAAAATTGATTTTAGAAATTTTGTATTTTCACACTTAGTGACTAGTAGACAAAAAAAAATCCAAAAATGTCTGTCTGTCCACCGTACGTAAAAGCATTTGCGTGGAGGGGTGACGGCTTATGTTAGAAAGTTATACGAAAATGTAGGTTATAGAAAAGTATCATAGTTACGAGTATAGCAGAAAAGAAAAAGAAATTTCCATTGTCGTTCGGTGATCAACTAAAAAAATTTTAGTTGTGAGGTTTCTTTTTAAATTTTCACGAATTCCATCATATCTATTAGGTCTGTCGAGATGTTGAATTAATTTTATTTCTGCGGGCTAGAAATTGTTTTCAGGATTTTTTGATATTCGGCCCCTAAGGGGTTTCTGTACATTTTTACGAATGCCAACATATCTGTTATGTCTAATAAGATATCGAATTGGTTTTTACTTCTTTTCGATATTCAACCCGCAAGGAGTATAAAGTAGTTGTGTACGTTTTTATGAATTCCGACAAATCTTTTAGGTCTGATAAGATAACGAATTAGATTTTACTTAATGAGCTTTTTGTATAATCGCATAAAACTTGGTTTCAGGATTTTACGAATTTGAACTCCTACGTGTCTATAAAAGGGTTATACTATATTGTATGTTTTAACGAATTCCACCATATCTCTTAGGTACAATGAGATTTCCTATTAGTTTTTACTCTTGATATATACACAAATAATTTTTTTCCGTGTTTTTTTTTAAATTCAACTTCTAATTGGTTTCAAAAAGGTTATTAAGCGTATATCTCTTAATCACGATGGGATATCGATTCGGTTCTTACTTCTTTGGACTTTTTACATAATCGCCTAAAAAATAATTTCAGGATTTTTTGATATTTAGCCGCAAGCGAATAAAAATGGATTTACTCTCGAATTCTTCACATTTACGGGTCTATGTCGATGTTTCACCACCTTGTTTTCATTGAAATGAAAGAAAATAAATAAGAATACTAAGATTTAATGTAGCTTACACTTAAAAGTTCTGATCAAATTCAAATAATAGTTGTAACAGTTATCAGCATTAAATAATTTCTAGTAATCAAGAAAATAGAGAAATTTTTACAACTTCTAATCAACCAATTTAAAAAATTTTCACGTTAGGTTTCATGTTACAAATTAAAAATATCTGCCCATATTGAAGGATTGATTTAAAATTAAATCAGACTGTTAAAACAGTGCTTTAATAGACTTTCTGAAAAAAAATTTAATATCGAAAAAGGAGCACACCCAATCTATAAATATAACTCTATTATTGGAAATAAAATTTCGTATCAAAGATATTTAGTACAGACACAATACCTCTGCAGTCCTTAGTTTCTGAGAAAATTATCAATAGTTTTGCTGGGGTATTGAAAAATAGACATCTTTTGGAAGAAAATCGTCAGTACTGGCAGTTTTTCGTTTGCAGCACTGAATATTCCACGAATGCCGTAATTCGGATTCTCGGTTATCATTTTGAACAGATTTGTTTTAAAACAATGCTATCAGTACTGATGCAGTTTTGGTACAGTATTTGCGCAATACAAAGATGTTATAATAACTACACCGAAAGAAAAATCATTGTTTGAATCAAGTATGATACATTGTTAACCAACAATTAGTCTAAAATGTTCATATCAAATACAAACATTGTTAAACTAAATAAGGTTACGTATTTAAATCAACTAATGAAGCATTGTTAATAGCAAAATTTTTAAATATCACGAAAATTGATTAATTTTAACATTATATGATTCTTTCAAATGCGATTTTATTATACATTAAACATTTCATTGTCAAAATAATTGTTAAGCAACAATAAATATGTTCAGTTGAATATTACTTCTGCTTACCAAGTTTAAGCTTAATCTAACACGAAAATTATCAACTGATTTAAAATAATGTTTGAAAATGGCACTTTTCCGTGATTGACCAAGCAATATTCATTGTATGCTACACGCCAAAGCTGTTAGTTTTTTGAAACCATTTTCGTTCAATTGTCTACAATTGCAGTTAAAGAAGTGAATTTTGAATTGTTGTTTAAAATTTCTTTAAGAAGTCTGTGTTGTTAATATACATATGTACATTAACTTCAAAGGTGAGTGAATTTCTGTTTTAAGGGGGTTACTCCGTTGGAAACGAAAAAAAAATCGATTTTTTTTTGTATTTTAATATTTTCTACATTCAATTCTACGCAAAATAAAACAAACCGGAGATTTTTCCGATCAGAAAAAATGGCCAAAAAATTAGTTCAAAGTGAGAAAGTTTGATAATATTTTGGTATTTTGTAATCATATTATTAAATATTATATTTCAAACAAAAAACAACACATAATCTGATAAAAAACAGAAGAAGGTTTGAAAACAGAACCAATGCTATCTGTGTGATTTGTATTAACAATATAAATAAAAAAATTTTCAATATGGAGAGAAAACCATTGAAAATACTTTATTATTAAAATAATAAAGTAAAAGATTAAAACTAAACGATTTTAGTTTTTTCGCTCTCCTGAACAATTTTTTTTCGCATTTTTTTCAAGAAATGTTCCTTTTTCTCGAAAATGATAACAGATACCAAGATGATTTTTTTGGTTAAAGATAGCAATACGGTCTAAACACTGAATGAAGGAATTTTTAAAAATTTGATTCTAAATATTTTTTTTTAAGTTAAAAAAAAATATGAAAAAAGTTTTAACTTTCAAAGCTTATAAGTCAATTAGTTTTTAATATTTCTGGAATTCCTTCATTCAGTGGCATTAAATTTATTAACATAATAAGTGTACAAAGTTTGATTAAAATCGGTTGAGCGGTTCCCGAGAAAAAGGTACATCAATTTGTATGGAAAATCGTCAAGTGAGTAACCCCCTTAATAGTTTTTTGGTTAATGTGTAGTATCATATATTGCTGGAGTCTCATTGGTTTATCACAAATTAATATTCAATAGTTATTTTTTTTCTAGATAAGCTCTGAGTTCCATAGTTCGTACCCAAGCGAGCAACATTGCTGGGATGATTTTAAATCATTGAAGCAACATTGCTGGGATGACTTCAAATCATTGATTATTCCAATCTTCGATGATTAAATCAAAGACAAATTGAAGAAATTGCTTAGAGTTGCTAAACAATTTTCAGAGGAAGTCATTATTTGTAACTTGCTGCACGATATACTTCCACCTTCAGTACAACCATTAACTTCAGCTGTAGATGGATCCAGGAAAAGAAAATTCTACAAATCTACTGTAAAAAACTCACAACAGTCGTTAATTTTCGTCATAATTGAATCGATGATTTAACATTGGGCCGACTTGCTAAGAATCTATGAGATCAAGGTTAGAGTTTACAGCCAACTATTTTATGGTTCACTGATCATACGTAATGAAAATGATCGGACCATTAAAGCATATTTAGGCATTTTGATTTATATCAAAACATAAAAATCTTAAAAGTTATTGCAAAAACACTGCTTCTCGTAAAAATATGACTTCGATGGGCCTGCTGAACCCTAATAGCGAGAAGTATACGTTTATAAAGTTTTTTGTAGTACCTCGGAAAAATTGCATTTATAGAATATAAATGTAATATAAATTAAAATTTAATATTCATAAGTACTCTTAAAAAATGTATACACATACATTAACATTATGTATCTACATATATGTGAAATTATACAATTTGCTAATAAAAAAAATTTAAGGGGGGTTGTGTATTTTATTAAATTTTTCTGGAAACTACAGGGCAGACTTTAGCACTATTGGACAACTATATTATATTTTATGTAATAAAATGATGTAAAAATAATTATTCATTTTTAAAATTCAGTGCAATCGATATTAATGTAGGTAACAACACAAATTGTTGGCGTATCATGTTTAAAAGATGAAAAATGGAACTATTTAACGAAAAATATTTGTGCTTAAAGGAGGACTTGCATAATATTTCAGGAATCATTAACGTGTTTCACTAGCATTGATCATGATAATTGAAGCACAGAAACTTTTTATTTATTTTGAATATTGATACTTGTACTCAAATATGAACATGATTATTTAAAGACAAAATTGACAACGAAATTGTTGAATCAAATAATGATAGTTGTAATGTTATGAAAATATAATTAACTATTAAAACATATTTGAATTAACAACGTTGATTAGTTGACGCAAAATCAAATAAGGTTTGTATTTGATTTTACCAATGAATTTCTTTCGGTGATAAATGAAAAAACCAGTTTAGAAACTCAAGCCTCAGAACGATTCGATGCAGTACTTAATATTGATATTATTTGACAAATTAGCTTTACGGCATTCATTCTGTTTGTTTTCAGAACTGTACTTAGACTTACTACAGATTCTTTCTACTGAAGAAACAGTACTGAAAAGTTGTTATGCGGGACAGTGGTGGGACATTTTCGCGCTACACCATCGATATTTTGACGATATTACTATCTAACTATGCTTTTCAATGTCATGCTTTACCAAATGGGCATAGTTCCAGCTGTCTGGTCTGATTAAACCACATATCTTTCAAAATTATTTCGTTTAAATCATAACCGTAATCAACGTTAATACCGACAGCATAATTGCTCATTTGATTTCCCTCTAACTTCTACTGATCATGTTCATCGGCAAAATTACTTAAATGTTCTTCAGGTAACACATCGCGTCTTACGGCTTCGCTGAACCTGTCCTATCAAAATCATTAATAGGAAAACACGGTGTTTAATTGCATCGTCTTCGTTTGCGGAGCACTTGCAAAACTTTAGTTCAACTAAAACGTTCGACGACTGATCGGTACAGCCGCTAACTACAATTCAGCTAAGTTACCCAGGTGTTAAGCCAGTCGACAAGTACAAACAAGTAATGTGAGATTTTGATAAATGATTTTGTGTATCTACCTTTGAAAAGGTGCAAGTACACAAAATGAATTCAGCGTTAAACAACGCGCTATCATTGAATAAATGCACGGCAATTCGCCGATTTTAACTGGCTTTCGAGCACAACATTTCGACTGAACTTCACTTTCAAAGACAAAATAATGTAACGATCGCAAATTGCGCCTATGATCACTAAATAGTCCGGGTACTAGGCACTGCACACTGGCAGCAGTGTGTACCTGGCGTTGTCCTAGCCAATGTTTAAGAGCTGTTCCAGCATTGAATTAATTTCTAATCGCACTAGTCATGTATCGACTTAATCTGATAGTCGTATGTTGCGATCGCTATATACTTCGTACCGCTTACATAAAATTTCAATTATCGATTGCTTTTAAATGCGATGACGATTAACAGGTAACCGATCAGAGAACAACAAATCCCATTAAACTTTAATCGACTTTATTAACAACACAAACACCGCAGTTATTCGCGAATTATTGTGGTAGGTGTTGATTGAAGAAAGTTTCACCTATTCGGTATTAAGATGTAGCAAGTAGCGCAATATAGAAAATGTTTTGGGCGCCAACCGTTTTGTTTGGACATTTCAGAATTTATGGGGGCAGCATGGTTTAGCGGTCAAACATTTTAATTGGATTGATTAAGTGGCAATTAGTTTAAGATTCGAATGCTGTAAATGCATCAATTAATTGAAATGGAGTCTGTTGTATCGCAGGACTTAAATCTACTTAAGTCGAAAACCGCATAATTTTGGTTAACAAAAAAAAATTACGATCCGCCGTAATAAAGGAAATTATTGCTCAAAATTAAGCCAATTGGAAATCCGTCTTCAAACTACATTTTATTTTTTCGAAAGTTTGGAATGAGAAAATTAAAAATGTTGTTGATGTTGAACAGCGTGGAAACCACAAGTGACGCGGTTTACAAGCATTTAACAGAATTAATTCATTTGAGTATTAATACAACACATCAGACCCAGTTAACATCTAAGAAATTGGATTTTTTTTAAGCCATTGTGTTATAAATAATAAAGTAAAATCGGTTTATTCAGAGGAACCAGAATTTGTATCTTTTTTTTTGGATAATTCCAGTCATCGCTAATTTTATGCACATTCTAGCGAACCTAGTGAATGTCCTCTGAAAGCCATATACTTAATTCGTAAAGCTTTTTAATTCAGAAATTATAGGTTCTTCAAATTAGATAGATTTTTCTTACATCAATTACACGCCTATTTCTTCCAAAAACAAGAGCAAACCCAGAAAAAATTTCTCTTCGAAAATGATTCAAATGCAAATCGCCAAAGCGAATTTAATTCTCGAACATGAATTCAATTGCTACTCGAAATTAACGTAAGGCATACGTCCACTTGAATGCTTAACCTAATTTTAAAAAAAACCAAATGCACTACAAAAGGCGATATTTTCTCACTTTGGTGAACATTAAGCAAATCGTTTCTAAATCATGTGAAAGGTTCGTAAATAAATGTGTCTTACGGTAAGCTGGAGAATCGATTTTGAGTCTTAGGTAAATTTGATTGCGAAGAATAAGATGAGGCATTAGTGAATATATTTCGAATAGAAAAACGTCGCTTCCATTTGCTTTCACAGGCCGACGAATCATTGATTCTTTACAACTTCCGTACAAGCAACTTTAAATACTTTTTTCAGTAGAGTTGGCAACATAGAGGTATTAGTATAACTGGAGTTTATGTAGTGTGTAAAGTTCGTGTAAGACTGGGGCTACATCTGAATTGTCAGCGATTTTCTGCACGATGGTGGATTTACACTGAATTCATTGAGGCGCGCCTCTACTTCCGAGAGGCCATTACAAACCGGTTTTAGTCGGCTGCAGTCTTTGCTGTGTTGATAGCGATTTATAACGAACATGCCTCTGCGACGCGACTTGCCTATAAGTGCGAAACGACAGAAATACGAGCTGTGAATTCAGTGCTGCCACAGTTCATTATATATGTGTATGTATGCATGGAGGTCTGCATCGGAGAAAAAGTCGAGAACTGTTGGACTTTTGCGACTACATGAGCCATCTGATTGGTTGATAGAGGCGTGCCTCAAAGGTTCATGGTGCGTTTACACTCGTCCTTGAGGCTAGCCTCTACCCCTATTGTTAGTTATTAGTGCCCATCAGGTCATTGCAAACCGGTTTTCGTCGGCTGTGTTCTTTGCTGTGTTGAAAGCAATTTACAATCAACATGCCTATGCGGCGCAACTTGCCTATATAAGTGCGAAACGACAGAAATACGATGAGCTGCGAGTTGTGTGGTACCACAGTTCATTGTATGTGTGTACACATATGGAAGCGTGCGTCGGAGAAAAAGTTGAAGAATGTTAGACTCTTGCGACTCCACAAGCCATCTGATTGATTGATTTTTTGGTGGGGATAGAGGCTTGCCTCAAACGTTGAGTGTAAATGCACCATAAGTGTAAATCCACCATGACAGCGTCGGACGCAGACTTTTCTGTCATGCTGGATTTACACCGAACACCTTAAGATGCAATATTACCCCCACCATAAAAATCAACCCTCTGCCTTACTCTGTTCTGTAGTGTTGCTGGAACTCAATTTTAGTTCTGACCTCTTCGACGATATAAAGTCGTTTCACTACACCGACCTACTTGCAGTTTTCTTTTTTTTGGAGACGAGAAGAATTACTTTTTTATAGCATCTAATCAATATGAATCCTGTGACTAATGGCTTCTTTTTACTATAATATTGTTTATTCTAATAAAGTGTAGTATCCTTAATTGGCAGAGTTTTGGTGAAAAAAGTTATTAGTAGGTATCATGCTCCAGTACGGTTTGCGTCTCCGGTACGCTTAAATGCTTCTGCATTTGTAGTTACTCCGTTTCATGCTGCTACTCCATCCTGCACTTAGTTCGTAGTTCTCTTTAATTTTTGGAAATACAAATGAAATTAAATTCAGCATTGATGTCTTACCTACACCTATGACCATATTATGAAATTTAATTAATTTTCTCGTAACATCATGAATTCAATTAATCATGAAATAAAACGCATACACTTAAAACGATGACGTGCGAACAGTTTGAGCCTCATAATCAGCGTCACTGCACATAAATTCGTCATTAATTAGGGCCGGCAATATAGACCCGATCTGCAAACGAAATTAATTATGTGAGCAGTGAATTGATTGAGTTGGCAATTTGTCACTGGACGCCAGGTGGATATGCAAAATGCTCGACGGATCAATGTCACGCGGGCTAGAGAAGAAATATGACGCCAAGACACCCAATGGAACGTGCGCCCATAAACGACAAAACAGTGTTCGGTTCGATTCCCGGGTAATTTTTTCGAGTACCTCCCGGTGTACATATGTTACATAGAGTGCACTGCGCACAGTCAGCCAGATATCAATTTATAGGTATATCATAATTTACGGGCAATTTTTATTGGCTAACACCACAATCCACAATAGCGGGCTTTACATGAATTTTCGAATTTTGTATGCGAGCATATCAAGATCGCGTGCATTTTATTGTTGCGGCAATAAGCGCCAGTCGGCGTACGTTCGGCGTTCTGAGCTGAGCATTTCACGATTTTAAGAAAACGAAAAAAAAACGGAAAAGGTGCGATCGAGTCTTGCGAAAAGAGAGTACAGAGCCCACGCATTGTGCCCAGGTAATCTGTGCAACACTTAAAAATTATTTAATAGAAGTTTGCCCGTCTGTCTGCGGCCGGGCTTATTCTGAGCTGTTGCGTTAGTGCAGTTTCTTTAAGATGTGTCTTTTTTTTTAAGTATTCCGCAACAACTTCAGTCGACGTCTGCACTTATCCATCACACGATAGTCCACATTATGCTCCCATGCTAAATGCTTGTGGTAGGTGCTCTATTCCGAAACTTTATTTATTCACAATTTATGCATTCGAGATTTATGTTATAGCGAAATTTCTTTTCGCGGGTGGAAATTTACGAGATGTCTGGAAGAAAAACCAATTTCTTAAATAGGAAATTTCCGAGAAATGTTTTTCTGTGATTTATAGAAATCGCACTAAGGATATCCTTACACATATGGACTTAGTGCGCTATTAAATAATTTTTCTGTCGCTTAGAACACCTCGGTACGTGTATTTATTCGTCTGAGACATTTCCGTACATACTTGTATTTCTGAACAATGAGCCGCTAAAACATGAGACTCCGAACTTTGTCCAAAATAAACGGTAAGAAAATCAGTTTTATAAAATCTAAGAAAAAAAGCTAGTCGTTGCAATTGAAAAATCTCACTTGATCCTTTCTTGTTCTGCCATCCAATAAGTAGTCTGGATAAATTGAAGAATTAATAAGTACTAGATCGATCTGATTTGATAATAACCCCCCATACGCATGTATCGTTAACTCACAGGTAGATGGTGTTGGCAACAACCCCGTAGCCAGAAAAAAATTTCGGGGGTGGGGGGTTCGTGAAAAAACTATTATCCTCCTTAGATTTTTTAAATGAATCTAGATCTGAAAAACGGAGATATCTAGCAAGCGCTATTAGCGATACAAACCCTTGCGTGTGTGGGACAGGCTTATGAGAGTAAAATATTCGTGAGCAGCAGCTAGCAAAATAAAAATTATGGGTCTATAATATAATAATGAACATACCGAAGTCACGATTGGCTGCAAACCAACCGTATGATACTCTAGATAAAATACAGAACTCCGATTTATATTGTAGTTTGAGATGAAGTAGAATTAGGAGTGCTCATGTAGTTTGTCCTTTATTAAGGACTCTTGTTGGGTTGCTACTCGAAAGTTAAAAACAAAACAATACCTTCAGTGTTAAATTCTATATCTGGAACTAGGAAAATCACCGAAAGTAAAATTTACCCTTTTCAAGGACTTTCACATGGGAGGTACATGAAGGACTCACTCGATTTGTAGTATATATAGCCTTTTATCTTGAACATGTGTCTTAAGGACTTTTTGCATGGAAGCTATTCGAAAGAGTACAAAACTAAAACTGTGACTATGTACAAAGTTTCAACATTGTGCATAAACAATTTCTTGAGTTATAGTGAGTTCCGTAAATTGAGTAAGTACATTTTTACAGGATTTTTGTATGGCAGCTACTCGAACGACTCATGGAATAACTTTCATATCCTGACCCTTAACTTTAACTATTGGAAAACTAACGTATACAATATTTCAAAGTCGCAGCTAATGACGTTCCGAAGTTCTTGGTCAATATTCTTGGACAAATGTCTTAAGGATTTTTGTATCGCAGCTACCTGAAGGAGTAGAATGATTTTGGACGTTAACGAACTTAGCATCACAAATTTGACCAAACATCCGGATTTAAAATTTCAAGATTCTAAGTCAAGGCGTTTTTGTGTTATCGTGCTAATGGACAGACAGACGGACGAACGGACGCCATCGGATTTGGAGTTTTTGGCCAGAAATAAACACAAAAAAATACATAACTTTTTTCGACCGTGGCTCGGTTCTATGCGTTACAAACTTTCGGGCTGAACCTCTCCGGGAAAAGCATGTTACTAGAGTACTTAATTTTAAAAAATATCGACTGGGCTGCAACAGCTCCAACATGATGCACCCTCTGATTATTCAATGTAACCCGATGATGAAACTTCTCCTTTGGATCTAGTCCAACACAGTTTTAAACTGGTTTCTCTAGTGTGAATCTTTTAAAATGTTATGGCCACAATAGCAGTAGCCACTGCAGCGATCGATCCCAGTCGGGATAAATGTCAGACTTATTTTTTTTTTTTTTTCAAATTTTGATCTATTTATATGTTGGTAATACAAATATTTTCACGGCCCATTTACCCCATCCCCCACTCTCTAAAAAAAACAAAATTTTTTTTTGCTGTAATTACTCTAGTAGCACATCTACATATACGTACTAAGTTTCAGTTTATTCTTTCTAGTATAAGATGTTTCTGAGATACGAAAAACCACCCCCACCCCGGTACCATGCAACCCCTATCACAACAGGGTGAAAAAAATTTCCGATTTTTATATTTCGAGAACCCATAATGAGTGATAGCTGACACCTAATATTTAGATAGAACTATAGTAGTGGCATGTTGGAAAAATATATTTTTTTATAGGGGTAGAATGGTACGGGTGTGGGGGGGTGTTTTTCCTATCTATAGAACGGCTTATGCTAGAAAGTTGAAACTTAGCAATTCAGGTTAAACTTAGTAATTCAGGTTAAAAAAATTTCAAATATCCATTGGTGCACGGAAGGGGGACAACAAAAATTATCAAAGAAAATGGAATGCATATTTTTCCACGATTTTCGTCATATCTCTTAGGTCTTCTTAAATATTTAATTAATTTTTATTCTCCACATTCCTCGCGTAAATGCCTAGAAATTTTTTTCAAGATTTTTTTAAAATTCGACCCCTAAGGGGTGGTATACATTTTCACGAATTTAGCCGTATCCCTCAGGTCTGATTAGATGTCGAATATCTTTTTACTTCCACGGGCTTTCGTAATAATCGCCTAAAACCTGTTTTTAAGTTTTTTGCTTTTTCAACCCCTAAGAGGTTATCAAAAGGGTTGAACACGTTTTCACGAATTCCGTCATATCTTTTAGGAGTGATAAGAAATTGAATTGGTTTTTACTTCCTTGAGCTGTCTTCATATTTCTCTAGGAACTCCTTTTATTTTTAGATATTCAACCCCTAAGTGGGGGGTAAGGAGGTTCCCCATGTTTTCACCAATTACTATATATTGCTTAGATCTGATGAGATATTGAATATACTTTTACTTCCTTAAGCTTCCTATATAATTGCTATAAATCAATTTTAGGCTTTTTAGATATCAAACCTTAAGGGCGTGTAAGGGGGTTGTATACTTTTCACACCTTTGACATATTTCTTAGGTTATATTAGATTAGTTTTCACTTCCACAGACAATTTATATAATCGCCTTCAAACCCATTTCTTAATTTTTCGATATTCAGACTATGCCACCCCTTAGTTTTGAAGAAATACAAAATTGGTTATTACGGCATTTGATGTAATAGCTTAAAAACCAATTTCACAATTTTCCGAATTTGAAAAACCAAGGGGGTGTGAAGGGTATTCTATCGTTCTATGAGATACCAAGTTGCTTCTTATGAAATCTGCTAAAACCCTGTTTCACAATTTTCCGAAATTCAACCCCCAAGTGGATATAATGGGTTTGTATACGTTTTAACAATTCGTCACATCTCTTAAGTCTGATTAGGCGTTTTTACTTCTATGGGCATAATATACCGAAATTTAAATAGTCTACACGGGCTTTTTCAATGTTTAACAGGCTAAAAATCACTATATCAAATATTTTTATTTTAAGAACAAAATTAACTTTCCAAGAAACCTCATAATCTCGAAACAACTGATGACATACTCCAACTTTGATCGGTTCCCGGAGTATGACTTAATTACTTAAATAATGTGTTATATGCTTTTAACCGCTTCCCGAACTTTGATCGAAAAATAATAACGTTTCGCCCTGACCATTGGCAGATTTTTTTAATGATTATATAGAAAGCCTGACGAATGAAAAACCAATTCGATATCTTATAAATCCTAAGGAATATGGCGAAATTCGTGAAAATGTATGCAACCCTTAGTGATTCAACCTAAAAAATTCTGAAAAGATATGAACATTTTTTCAATCCAGATTAGGTTTTGAGTATGACCACTCCAATATCAAATTTAAAACTTGTGGCTTATTACATTATATAATATACGTCCCAAGATAGTGTCACATTGAATAAAAAAAAAACAGCGCAGAAACGCTCGGGAAGTAAAGTAGGTAACCCTATTTTTGATGCCCTAAAGAGGTGATTATAATGCTTAGAAGTTAATCCAGAGCTGGTCAAGCTGACTTTAAAATTGTCTATGTATATCTGAAAAATACTACTACCTTTATGTGTACTCCCATACAAATGTTCTTAAAAAATTGGAACATCTACTTCACTGTTGGAACTAGAAAGGGGAAAAGACTATGTGATTCTCCTGTTGAGTGTAATTTGGTGATTCTTTTATTAAAAAATCTTCCTACTTATTCCTGTCGATCTCAAACTAAAGTCGTTGAAATATAAAACAGATTAAACGGATTGACCAAATTCAGATTGTATTAAACTTAGAATAATTTTTTCATCAAAAATACAAACTCAGCAATTGACGCTGCGCCAGTTGTTAAGTCTTTATTTTTGCTTTCATTTTCCAATCTGCATTTTTACACTCTTCTCCTCCAGAATACTTTAAGAAAGAAACCAAACATTTAGCATATATCTATTTTCTATATTTTGAGCGTTGAAATCGAAAATTAAAAAATCTGCTAAAGACCTTTCGTATCTACCAAATAAAAGTCCTTGAATAAAATATGATCTAGTACGCCTAAATAAATTATTAAATTATTATTTTAAATAATAAATTATTTTATAATAAAAGTAATAGCATTTAGAAGAAACAATATAAATAATAAATACTACTTTGTTATTAAACATAATAAAGTAAAATAACGTTATACTCGTTAATGACCAAAATTAGGTTATGCCTTCTATTGGTTTCCATACAAATATTCCTCTTCTGGAACCCACTATCTTTTGGCTAGGAAGACAGGATTTTGTAGAAATTCATTTCGAATAAAGTGCGAAGTCGATACAACTTTGTTGGAAAATAGTAGATCCCGTACAAAGGTCCTTAAATCACAAGCGGAAGAAATTTAAGATTTGATACACTACAAATATTTACTATTTAAAAGTACAAGAACCGATAAAGGTACCCTTTCAAATAGCTACCATTCGAAGGTTCTTAAAAATGCTGGCTATCCAGTCACTACAACTTGAGTATACGCTAATATTGAAAGTTGGAATTTTAGATGATTGGCTTTAGGACAAATAGTGAAGTTTCGTGAATAAATGGGCAAAAACAATTGACTCCTTAGGGTAGCTACCATACGAAGTTCCTTGAAAAATGTAGCCTTAGAAGCACGAAAATAAAGTAATTAGAAATTTTTCATACCGTAATTTTTCGTTTTGAGGTCAGCTTGTACTACAAATGTACCTTTTCCACACAAAATCATATTTACTTCCTATTTTTATCCAGAAAAAAAATTAAATTCAAGCCTTAAGGCTCATTACACTTTATCATTGACAGCGCAGATAAACAGCTACTGTCATTTAATCTCTTGCAAGCAACAATTTACTGTCACGCTGATACACAGTTGCTGGCTGAAAAATTTATGACTTCCAGTCATGTAGTTGACAGTAGGGATTTTGGGTGGTAGTAATACTCGGCGATTTGTCTTAACTTACGACTATAGAATTAGTCACTCTTGCGCTCGGCATACGTATATGTTGCCTGACTTCATCAGCTACACGCCGTGTAACATTACATAACTCACATACGCCTTCAATCTTAGTACCTGGAGGCTAGACAAGGTGAAGAAAAACAAGACTCGTCTGGGTCAAATTGATCTACGAGTTTGACTTCTAATCATCGGTAACCTACTTAATGTTTACAAAATATACATTAGACGAACGTACTACGATTAACCGCAAGAAGATCAAGACCCTGAGAAATAAGCGAGTAACAAGTGCCTCAAGAAGTCGGCAACTATATTAAATAGGCGTTAGCTAATTTCATCTGATGATGAAGATGAAAGTTAGTGTACACACGTAAGATGGTAAGCCTTAAAGCAAGTGCTGTCTTGAGCATATCACTTTTTGCTGTACAAAGATTTACGAAGGAGCATCTGTTTTACCTTAGGCCATATTTTCAAGGTTGTGAAATGTACTTTTGGATTAATGTGGCGAGAGAATTTGGGCAAAATGTCGATTTACTGTCGGAATCCGAGGCTGCAAATTATTTTTAAATGCCTAAATATATCATTGGCCTTAGCAAGTAACATGCAATTGAAGTCAATCATTTCCGAGATGTAATAATCGTTGGAATTTAGGAAGATGTTTGTATTAGGTACTCGTATCAACTTCAACAAAAACCCTGTTTTTTTCAATGCTTTCGAACTTCATCGCATTTTTAGTAAGTTTCTGAATTATCCAATCAAAAATGTTATCTTTCTTTGCCGAATCAGTAATTAAAATCTCATTAGATTGATTTAGTTTGCAGACGGTAAAAACGTCCATAATAATACTCTGCACCCGCTTATAAGAAGGAGTTTTATTAGACTATGCCAATTATACTCACAGGTGTCTAGCAGTGGTTAAACCGAAGATCGGTTCACTCTGTTAACTAAATTGTTTCTCAAAAAACTTTAAACCCTGACCAGTTTTAATTTTGAGTAAAATTTTCTATCGACTATTTCAGTAATCCCATGAAAAATGAGATGTGCAATAAAGAAGGGGATAAATTGACTGCATGTATTACAGTCAAGTATAACAATTAACTTCAGTGATTTTAGGTCGATGTTTGTGCTTCAACAAAATTTTGGAGCTGTGATTTTTTTATCAGATTTTTGTTGCTGATTAAATAGCACTAGAATTTTTTCAATTAAGACTTTTATTTTATTTAATTCTGCCCACACAATCCGCTCTCAAAATATATCCATCAAGAGATTGTTTGTGGCTTCGGTAGACTAGTGTGACTGTACTAATCTATCATTCCAGAATTGGTGGGTTTGAATTCCATCCTTGACATCCAGTTGCTTTTTTTCAAACGTAAGTTTGCAAAATATTTTTCCATAACCATTATCCTTTTTCCCGCCGGGGTTCGACGTTAAGCTATTAACTTATCTCCGGAAAAAAATACTTTGATAGGCTTCGATAGAACTGAAATCATACTAAGGGAGGACTGTATTGAGTCAAATCCGGTGTAGGTGCAGGTTACCATGCGACTGACAACCTAAAAATAACGTTCCAAATAGCTTCCTGGTTATTTTTTTTCCACTATTACAGTTCTACAGAACTTTCAAGTTTCAACCTTCGAGCACAAGCGATTCCTGAGATCTAGAAGGCAAGATTTTCCATCTAAAACGCGCCACCCATCTCCCCCCCACACCCCTATCCTTCTAAAAGATATCCCTCGTAGGGGTTCATCCAATCTACCCACAAAAAAAAAACTTCAACTTAATATCGCAACGAGCCTATGAGCTACGCGCCTTCAACCACTTTTGCGTACGGCATCTACGGCGGACAAACGGACATTTGAACATTTGTTTTGCTTTTTTGAGGTAAAAATAAAAAATTTCGGGGTAGGACTTTTTTTAAATTTCAGTTCGATCTTAAGACTTTATTATTAAAAAATAATGAAGTTTAAGGTGGCAAACAAAAATTTCACGACTACTCTATATAACAGCATTTGCCAAATATTTAACAGCGTGGCATACAGTGTAATACTAGATTAGGTATGGAATTCTGGTTAATCTCGAACTAATTCGTTCACTGATTCTTAAGGTTTTTATTTTTCAGTTCAGCTTCTTGGCTAATATTGTGTTAACGAAGAAGTAAGCTATTCAGAAAAAGTTAATTTTGAGTTTTGTCAATTCTTTACAGAAACTATGTCATAATCTGTTCTCCCTCCTTGAAAAAATATACCGTCCAATAAATCCAAGAAATTATTCAATTTACAAAACACTAAAACATCACTTAGCTCCAATTCAATTGCCAATTAACTGCTGATATATGCACAGTTATGATGAAGAAATTTGTTCAAATCAAAGCAAATTATTTTTTCAAGTCGTACTAGATTATATGGAGGGTGATTCACATCCCCAACTTAAAAGGCTAAAAACAATTAAAAAAATCTGTCAACAGTCTGGGCGCAACTTTATTATTTTATGGGTAGAAGTCCGAAACGTGTTTAATGCTGAGATGCGGTGTAGGTTACTATGAGACTGACAAGCTAAGAAATAACCAGGAGGCTATTTGAAACTTTCCCCCAGGAGGTTTAATAGGGAAAAATACTTAAATCGGTTTTTTCCCCGACTAAGTTTAAAGCGTATAGAAGTAAAAGTGAATTCCAAATTCCAAATACCTCAGAAATATATCAGAATTCGTGAATATGCACACAACCACTTTACACCCCCTTAGGGGTTGGATATCGAAAAATTTTGAAGAACGTTTCTAGGCGCTTATATAAATAGCCCGCAGAAGTAAAATTGCTGTGATAGTTGGACATGTCTAAAAGTTTTAACGAAATTCGTGAAAATGTGGATTCACGGATATTTTTTACTCAACCTCTGAACGCCAATAAAAATCTGAACTTTGTTTTTGCTTTAATTACTCTAATAGCACATCTACATATACGTACTAAGTTTCAACTTTCTAGCAGAAGCCGTTTCTGAGATATAAAAAACCACCCCTCGCCCCTGTACCTCGCTACCCCTATCAAACATTTTATTTCTCTGTCTCTATAGTGGCTCTATATAATCCTAAATTTTGAGCTTTCTATTCAATATGGTTTTCGAGAAATAAAATTAAGAATTTTTTTTCTTTCTAACCCCTTTCACCATCACCTCCAACACCCACACCCACAACATTTTTGTTTCCTACTAAAACTCTACCGACCCCAACTGCTGTAAAATTTTTAAGATCATATCAGGTTCGGTTTTTGAGATATAAAAATGACATTTTTTTAAAAATCCCCCAATTTCATGCTCCACCTTCCCCTCAAAAAATTTACTTTCAATAGACTCCTCTTGTGATCCCATATACAGAAACTAAATTGAATTTTCCTGGTGTAATTGGTTCGGAAGATATTGTAATCCAAAGTTTTACACCACCACCCCCACACCTCACCACCCACCTTAAAATTTTTAGCCCTTGTCTAATCTTGAAGTTCCTAAGGATAAGCACAAAGTTTCAATTTTCTGACATCAATTGTTCAGGAGATATCGATTTTAGAATGTTTCAATCCCGGCTTTTAAGCGTTTCGAACTCATTGTTTTCCTCCCCACTTCCATACTCCTCAACCCCTTTCAACCATTTGCAAATGAGTCCACTATCATAGTACTACATAAGTTCCAAGTTTCAGCCTCCTAGCATAAGTGGTTCCTGAGATCCAAAAACCAAATTTTTTTTAAAACGCTGCCTTCTTCTCTCCCCTCAAACTCGCACCCCTCCAAAAGATACCAGTCGTAGGGGTTCACCCAATCTACCCACCATAAAAAATTGATCCTAATATCTCAATGGGCTTGGGAGCTACGCGCCTCCAAACGATTTTGCGTACGGCGTACGGTGTCTACGGCGGACAGACGGACATTTTTTTTTTGCTTTTTTGGGGTTTACTAGTTCTAAAACGTGTAAATACAAAATTTCAGGGTTGCAAATTTTTTTTAAATTTTAGGTCGATCACAATACTTTATTATTAAAAAATAATAAAGTAAAATTAATTTAAAATAAATGAAAGTAAATTTTAATACCTTAAATTACAACAATTAAATTAGATTTTTCTTAAAAAACGAAATTTTAAAAAATATTTAATTTTGCATAATTTCTTTTTATTTCTTTCCTCCTATTCAATATTCCATTTAATTACTTTTAGGATTTTTTCCTATATATTTGGATTTCGAATTATTATTCGACGCTCAATGTGCCCATCTGTAGAAATAGATTGGTTTGTCATATACCTTCTGTCAAATAAGGAAATTTGACTATGCCACTCCTAAAATTGAATACTAAGAGTAAAAAAAATTACTGTTGGATAAATGCCTCATGTCATCCCGAAATTTAGACAGGGGGTGATAATTTCGTTTCGTTTTCTTATATCTTGTCAATCTACGAGTATCTTCTGTATCTTTTCTAACTTCTGCAGGATGCACACAAGATCCTTAACATTTTCTGTATCTTGAACATCCTACGCTTCCTGTATCTGGCATCACGTATACTGATTTTGTATTTCGTATCTTGTGTCTTGTATCTTGTATCTTGTATCTTGTATCTTGTATCTTGTATCTTGTATCTTGTATCTTGTATCTTGTATCTTGTATCTTGTATCTTGTATCTTGTATCTTGTATCTTGTATCTTGTATCTTGTATCTTGTATCTTGTATCTTGTATCTTATATCTCGTCATTTTGGTTATGAACCAGAATTCTGCGGAAAAACTGGGTCAAAAAGTAGAAGTAGAGATTATTAAGTCCGAAGAATTTTGTTAAAATTTTAATTGCTGACAAACTGTTCTGTTTTATTAACGAAATGCCAAAGGCGCCGATAAGATCAAATAGCTATCAACAAATGTAATTAATTAATTACATAATTTATTAATAACTGTACATTTTTTGGCTAATGATCGGCTCTTTAAAAACTTATGTATACTCTGCTGCTTCTATTTCTGCAGTGTTAAAAGGCAGGATTGTTGTTTTTTTGTTGTTTTGATTTTTCCTAATTACAAGCGTTTTGAACGGTTATTGACGTACCCATTCAATAATTATTAATGGAACGTCATCAATCATTTTAATAAATCTGAAATAGAAAGCACACACTTGGCATATGGGTGGGCTCGACTTTGTAACAAAACTTTCTCGGCTCATCTCATCGATTTAGATATCAAATCACATTTTCAAAATTCCATTGTCCGCTAGATCTGGTACAACCTGTTTCGATTATTCTTCAAGTGTCCGAGCTAAGAATTCAGTGTACCTTGTGTTCGATAGAAATACCTTTAAAAAAAACACCTTATACCTTCAGCACAGCGATTCAGTGAACAATGAACTTCAATTTTAGAAATAATAAGAAGATCTTCTCTTCGCTGACCGAAGACACTATCATACTAGAGACCTTACAACACTTATGTAATTAGCATCACTGAAATGCTATTTAGACGCTGTTTTTTTGATTTAATGCCAAGGAAGTCCATTCTCTTATAGTTTTTTTGCACCATTTTTTGTTATTGTTTTGTTACCTGGTTTGGTGCATGGTTTGCATCGCAATTGAAAATGATTTCACCTGGGAGCCCTACAGGTTACAATCCTCTGATTTCTGACTTGAACTCTAGAGGTCTGTGCGCAAGATAAAACTGGAGCAAGATAATTGCATCGAATTTTCGAATCCATAGCTGAGAACTGAACTTACCTCACTGAAATAAATTACGAAGTCAGTCGTGCAAATATCTTGGCAGTCAGGTGCATTTTGGGTCCGATAATAATGGCATATCAGACCGGCAAAGTGTATTATTTGCACTTTATTATCGCGTTAGAAAAAGGTACGAACATGCTTAATAGGAAAACTTTCTGGACGCTGTCTAACCTTGAGCGCTAAGACAGATCCGATAGAGACTGTTACAAATGATTGCACTTTTCCATGCAACTGTAATGTTCACTACTTGCACTTAAAAAAAATTACATGAACGTGTCTTGTTGTATACTGTTTCGTTTCGACCTTTGTGCCGATTATATACCTCCAAGGAATCTTAATTATGTTCCATATTTCGTAATCAGGTTGTTATGAAAGTTTATTCACACATTGAGGTAATTACGTGTAGCGTTGTATTTTCTTGTAATCTGATCAACGAATTTCGAATGTAATCAAGCTCGCACTATTAAACCAGTGAAATCATACAGCAGTGCGGGAAAATATTCACTTGTACTATACACATATTTTTTTATTTGCATTTACTTAAACACTTCGCATTAATGTTAGCAACACTGGCCTTCGAAAGTATGCGGACACTTAATGACAGGTTGTATGGGAACTACGTCTGATCGTGATTCGAGGACAGCGTAAGGGACTTTAAGTTAAGCGGTTGAGTCTTTTTACTCAAATTGCAAAAAAACGTCCAGATAAAAAATAAAAAAAATTATAAAAATTTAATCAACGTTTTATTTAGTTTTAACCCTGACAACCCACCCCACCAAAATGCCCATCTGGATCCACGCATTTGCCTCCAAGGCGTATATGGTGATATGATTTTTAGTTTAAAGCCGTATTTTTTAGGAAAAAGTTACCGCCTCGGAGGCGGAGGAGTGGGTTTTCAGGGTTAATAACACCCTAAAAATTTTATTTCGAAGTTAAATTCTATTTGGCTTTTGCTTTGTTGCTTTGTTGCTTTATATGTATATCGAATTGCTTTAATAAAAAAAAAATTAAAAATTATTTTAATATTGCAACTGATCTCTCAAGTGAACTTTTTCATCTTTGTTATACTCAGTGGTGTACAAACATTTTTAATCAAGCCGCATCAAGAAGTGCAATTGTTAATAAAAAAAATTAACTTCAATTAATATCTACAAACCTACAAAAAAAATTAATTTTGAACATATTTAGAACGGTTCAACTCAATGAGCTGGTTTTTGAAACGATGACACCACTATTGGTTTATGACTAATCAAGTCTGAGGTCGAGAAACGAGTGGAACTGAGGTATTTAAAAAAAATCATTTTGACTGAATTTCATAATTTTAAATTATGGAAATACTTTTTCTTACGCCAGTGAAAAGGTATTTCAAAAATTAGTGCTTTTACGATTTAATTGTAGCTGAAGGCTTTGAGGGGTCTACATGCATGGCATCGAGCCTTCATGAGTAATGAAATTAAAATTTGAAAAAAAAGTTGTGATACGATTAGCCAAAGGACGTCAAATGCTAAAAATGAAAGTAACAAGGGCAACATGGAACACTCATTTTATTAACCATTAAAACTTTGAAAATAAAGTTAGGTCAAATAAAGGCTATTAGAAATGTCCTCCAAAAATTGGTACCTAGTCACAATAGCTCGAGAACCCGTTAAGCTAGGTATCTAAAATATAGATAAAGGCGTAAATCGTTAAGGTGAAATCTTTTGCTCAATAATTTCAGAATACATTAAAAAGGTAAAACTAGAATTCCAAATGTGGAATAGGAAATTGTAGCCAATGTCTTTCTGCATTGGGTAGACACCATACAACAGTCATTGAAAAAGTAATGCTAGAATTTAATATTATGATGTTAGAATCTTGTATAAACGTTCCATTTAGAGTGAGCAATAGGAAATAGATGCCAAAAACGTATTGTAAGCTTTCTTACAATGTTTTAGAAAGAAACAGAAATGTTTTAAAAAACCCTAGTAATCACACTATTTTCTGGGACATAAAATTTGCGAGTATTTAAAGTTTGTCTGAGTTGTCGATCCAATTTCTTCTATAGTAAAATGCCGGTGGATACGGCCTTAGTAACCTCTGTAGATGGGGCATGTATCTACGGTACAAACACCGGCTTCGTCACCAATTCACCACAAAATGGATAATTTTTTCACGTGGTTAGTGGTTTGATTTGGTTAAGTTAAGCCATAAGGTTCGTAAATAATCTTCGTACCCACCGTACGTACCCAGCCGACTGTACCAAATTTTAAGTACCCCTCAAAGTCCCAGTATGGTGCAGGATTATGCTGGAGGGTATTGTATGTAGGTGAAATGCAACATTTATGGCTTCCTTTAAATAGCACAGGTAGTTGACCATTTCAAAACCAGCTTGGAGGACTACTATTTTGTCATTTTGGATATTATATAACATGTACGTCAGTACTTAATGAATTACGTTTTTAAGTAAAACTATTAAATGACATATTTTCTTCTTTATTACTAGAAGGGCTGTCCGTGTCTTTTTTTTGACAATTTAAGCCTAATTGCAAATTTGTAAATTTAGCTGCTAATGTGTTACTACCTCTTTGAAATATTTTTGGTTTAATTTTTCGGTTGTATTGATTTAAACTTATTGGAGCTGGTTCAGAAGGCGATAAAAACCCATACTTCAACACAAATTGTAAATTTTGCAGAACGTTGGTAACATTTGCTGCAATTGACAAATATACTGTGTGCTCTGGTGGTAAATTTGGGAACCTTCTAAGATAGACAAAAAGTGGCAGTTGAAGGTTATTTTCATATAAAATTGAGATTGCGAGCGAATAGAAGGGGTTTACTACAAAATATCGCTGAAAGTGAACTTAAGTTATTGTTATAATTCAATAAGAAGGATAAACGTATCATAACATATCAAAAACAAAATTTCTTTTTTTAAGAAACAAATTTCAAGCACCAAAATGAAAGAAAAATGTAACGAAAAAACGGATTATGTGCTTTTTAAATAATAGTTATTTCAAAGTTTTTACCGCCCGTTCATAGAGAAAAATTGTTCATTTTCTGGCTTAGTTGTGCGGGTTTGAACCTAACATTTTCCGAATGTAGAACCGGAAATGAATACCTTATTATCAACCGCACCGATCGCCATCAATTTTACTTTATTATTTTTTAATAATAAAGTATTTATTATGTCTTTCATAGAGAAAAATTGTTAAACGGGCGGTAAAAACTTCGAAAGAAAGAATCGAAAACTTGCCGAGCTCCGAATCGTAAAATTACACACGAATCGCTATACAACAGTCAGCTGTCGAAAATTTGTCTATCTTGGAATGTTGTTTTTATTTCCACCAGGTGGCGATTTCCAACTTTACCATTCGCCAATTAGATATAAAAAATCTGCCAACAGTCTGGGCGCAACTTTATTATTTTTTGGGTAGAAGTCCGAAACGTGTTTAGTACTGAGATGCGGTGTAGATCACTATGCGACTGATAACCTAAAAAATAACGTTCCAAATAGCCTCCTGGTTATTCTTTAGGTTATCAGTCGCATAGTGACCTACACCGCATTACTCCAGCTCTGTACATCAATAAAATTTTTAACTTTTTTTTGCTTTAATTACTCCTGTAGTACTTCTACATATACATACTAAGTTTCAACTTTCTAGTGTACGCTATTTTTGAGATATGAAGAACCACCCCCCCACCCCCGTATCTTGCTACCCCTATCAACAATTTTTTTCTAGGATACTTCTACAGTGACTCTACATAGTCGTCAATTTTTAGCATTCTATGCTTTGCGGTTTTCGAGAAATAAAAATCAGAACTCTTTTCGTTCCACCCCCTTCCACAGTCACCCCCTTCGCCAGCATCACACAAATTTTTTTTCTTGCTAGAAATCTACTGGGCCTAACTCTTGTAAAAGTTCTAAGATAATATCTGGTATGGTTCTTGAAATATAAAAATAAAATTTTTGGAAAAATGGTTATCCCACCACTTTCGTACTTTACCTCCCCTTTCAAAGTTTTTACATTCAGTAGACTCCACTTATGATCTTATATACAGAACCCAAATTTCATCTTCCTGGTACAATTGGTTCGGAAGATATTGTAATCTAAAGTTGTTCACACCCCACCCCTACACTCCACTTCCCCTCTTAAAATTTTTAGCCCTTGTCTACTCTCCTAGTATCCCTTAAGATAACTACAAAGTTTCACTCTTCTGAGATTAACAGATCTGGAGATATGGATTTTAGAATGCTTCAATCCCAGCTTTCAAACGTTTCGGACACATTGTTTTTCTCCCCACTCCTACACTCTTCAACCCTTATCAACAATTTTTTTTGCAAATAGGTCCACTATCATAGTACTACATAAGTTCCAAGTTTCAGCCTCCTACCATAAGCAGTTCCTGAGATGTAGAAACCAAAATTTTGCGACTAAAACGCGCCACCTCCTCCTCCTCCCTTACACCACCACCCCCCATTATTATTAAAAAATAATAAAGTAAATATGCTACTTCCTCTTTGTTTGTTGCCGTCTTTTCTTAGCATACCGGTTACCTCTCCAATGATATCGTATAATGGTTTGCATCTCTGCTTAATATATTGGTGACGAGCTACACTTCCTAGTGTAATATTCAATGCTCGAGAATGTTTTTTATGTGACAAAGAGCTGTTTGCACAATAGTTGAAAATTAAAAGAGGCATTAATTTTAGTCTTTTAAATTAGAGGGTGAGTGGTAGTAAAACTTCGGGATGGAAAATGCGATTTCTTATCAATCAATGGGATTAAAACTTACGTTTTGTAGATGGCAATAAAAATATTTTCAATATTTAATAAATCACACACGTATTTCGGTTTCATATGTTTTAAAATTAAAAAAAAAAGAAATAGCCACACAGTTTTAAAAATTTACGCTATTAATCGATGCAGTTGAGATCAGACGAAAAAAACACGTCTATCCGCATTGTCATGATCGCGCTTAGCTCTATTAAATTGATTTGAGATTATAAAGTTTACCTGTTCACTGATCGACATCAACATTGAGTAGGTATACATTATGCAGATTATAATAATTAACTTGTTAGTAAGAATTACCGATTCGGTTTTGCCGACCGCAAATTAAGTTTTATTTGTCTCGAGTGTTGTACCATTTTGTTTAGCATTCGCATTACATAAATTATCGTGCACATCAATAACAAAATGCCAGTGAACTATTGTGTGTGATTTGCAATTGGACATTTTTGCATAAATTTCGCGAGTATGTTGTAGGCGTACATGTTATACGCTGCACAATGAGTCACCCGATGAATGGAGCCACTTTGCAGCCGGCCAGACAGACAACACCAATATGCTGCAAGCCCATTAAGCTCAATGTGAAGAAAAAGCTAGAATTTATCACTTGCGTCGGACCACTTGTTAATAGACGCCAGGGTCCTCAACTGGGTCACCAATTTTCCAAGTAGAAGTAGGTACTGTGAGTTTAGTAACACTTGTGCATAGATCATATGAAATTTAAGCGTATTTCTATGTTTTACAGTCGTAATGCATTTCGTGTCATATTTTATCGGCTCACACCTACTTGGTGTCTAGTCAATAACTTCCGCATGCTTATTATTGCCACTTGTTTATTACGGGAGTACTGTGACAGGATATCGTTGACAAAACTATTTGTAGATATCTGCAAGTTGCAATTGTTAAGTGAAAATCAAAAATGCATAAATTTTAATCTGATGGAGACAATCTAAAT
Source organism: Beris morrisii (assembly GCA_951812415.1). Classification (NCBI taxonomy): domain Eukaryota; kingdom Metazoa; phylum Arthropoda; class Insecta; order Diptera; family Stratiomyidae; genus Beris; species Beris morrisii. The sequence continues at coordinate 29,164,515 of OX638311.1, forward strand.
ATTAATTCATCGGAGTGAGTTATATTGACATAATTATGCTGCCATGTATGGTGTTCCTTTTACTGGACGAACAATGAAAGGAAAACAAGTTGAAATGATATCTGAAAAACGTTATTATGTTCTGCATATGTTGCTGCATTAATAGCAGTGACACACCCTCCCTATGATATGAGAGAAAGACTAAATATATTCGTCTTGATCTGATCATCCAATCATCCAATCCCAGTTAGTAGCGAGTCTCTTTTGCGTCATTGGCTTTATGGTTTGAGCCTTAGGTTGCATATTGTTTATCCTTATGCATCATTAAAAGAGATGTCCATAACAACATATGCCATTATTGGTTCAACACAACGATCTATTTGAGGTGCAGAAAACGATCGCATCGTACGCAAATCGTACATTTCAAATGTAACCTGCGTGAAAAATAAAATGTGTGAAAATGACGATTCTAAAGTACAAAACAGAACACCGACCTCGACTGCTGACTGCGACTGCGATTTCAAACGAAGTTCAAATAGGCAGTTGGTGTTAATTACAATAGCAACTGCGACTTCGTTTGTATGTAGGCAAGAATACGTGTCAGGATCAGAATATGGACGTCGAAAAACTAGAAACAGACATAGAAACCTCCCCCCCCCGCCCCCGTCCTTCCCCCGCATGCAGAGCGTTGCAGTAGAGATTCGAGATTATAAGTGGCAGCCCTGTGCGAACGACCGCGGTCTCAGAAATATTGTGACGTCCGACTGCGCAGTTGAATTGAAGCGCAGTCGAAGTAGCTATTGTGCTATGGGCATCACCATAAAATCGTGTGTATTCTAAAGACTGTACTGCGCAGTTCGCGGTCGAAGTCGGTGTTCTGTTTGAACCGTAAGTATATCTTAAGTGCGGACATAATTCGAACGAGATAGGACTTGCTTGTCAAGTGATTTCAAGCAAAGTCAACTCACAGTATTCTGTTAAGTTCGTTTAAAAATCTATCTATAAAAAATCTGTCAACTCTCTTAACGCAACTTTATTATTTATCGGTACAAAATCTGGGGTGCGGTTAGGGTCGTAGTACTTTTAGAACCTTTAAACATTCTAAGACACCTTAGGTACATGAAATCCATGTGGAAGTAAAAATCAATTCGATATCTCATCATACCTAAAAGATATGAGGAGGCCAGTGCCTGATATAGGCTGTCGCGCCATTGATGATGATATGAGATATGTAAACATTTTCTTTCAACCCCTTTATACGCCCGTATAGCTTGAATATCAAAAAATTCTGAAAACAGTTTCTGTACTTTTGTCTGAAGAGCTCATGAAAACAAGATTAATTCGATATTTCAGACTAACTAAGAGATATGACGAAATTCGTAAAAATATATGGATTTCGCTTTTGCCAATGCAAGTCTGAAGCAATATTATCTTGCTTAAATTAGTTTTACAGTAAATATACATGCACACTGCAACTTTCTGACATAAGTCGTTCCTGAAATAAAACAGCGCAACTCCTGTACCATGCTACCCATATCAAACATATTTTTAGAATGACCTAAGAAATATGACGAAATTCGTAAAAATATATGGACACCCCTTTCGCCAATAGAAGTCTAAAACTTTTTCTCTCGAAAATATACATGTAGGCAAAAACTTTTTGACATAAGCTGATCCTGAGATAGAGCATCCCAACTCCTGTACCATGTTACCCCTATGCAAATAACAAGTTACAGATGTCTAGCCTTAGTGGCTCTCAAAATCAGAAGTTTTTGCTTTCAGCTTCACTAGTTTAACCCATACCCCAATTTTTTCATGGCTGAGGTTAACTAGGTGCAGTCACGATCCTATCCCAAGTAGTTTTTGAGATATGGAACTCGATTTTCTACAAAACATGTTAGTCCTCCATCCCCACTTTCGTAGGTTTTAAAAATTTTATATTAAACACACTTTCCTTGTACAGGTTAATTTCAATTTTCCTGCGTAATTGGTTGGGAGAAAAATATTTCCACCTCCTCCCGTACATCCCACTCCTCTCAAAAATACGAGCCTGCAAATGCGTTTGAATTCGGCGTAAGTTATATGACAAACAGTCAGACTTTTTTTAATTTTTACGATAACTACAAAAATTTCACGTTAATCACAATACTTTATTATTAAAAATTAATTAAGTGAAATCAGAATATTTTGCTTTCAAACTTCTGACACTCTCATTTCTTACACCGCTAACCTAAAAAAATTGTTTCTGGTGGTCTAATCTGCTTAATTCCTGGACATATTCTAAAGTTCTGTCTCCAGTTATTCTTGAGATAGTAGACTTGATTTTCTTGAGGGATTGTTATTTCCCCACTTCCGTTCTTCATCTTCCGCCTCAACAATTTTATACCCATCATACTCCTTTGTACACCTTTAATCGGGTACAAAATAAATTTCATCACTGCTACGTAATTTGTTTGCAAAATATCGTAATCCAAATTTTTTCGTACTCCACATTTCCCTATAATTTTTATTTCATCAACAATCACCAAGTTTAAACTTTGTAGCATTACCCATTCAGGTAATTATATACTACCGGTACATTCACACGCGAAATAGCTAGCTTTTCTTAAATGCAGTTTATTGTATAAGCGGTTGCAGATATATAGAAACCGAGAGTGTATCGCTTAAAACGTCACCCCTACCACCCCTTACACCCCCCACCACCAACAAATTGACTAGATAAAATGGTCCGCCCTAGCTAACCACTAAATTTTAACTGAATAGCTCAATGGGATTGTGAGTGACGAATTTACGTACGGCGTACAGACGGTCTTCTTTTTTGTAGTCTAATAATTCCAAAACGTAAAAGTTCAAACTTTATTGTTTCAATAATTTTTAAAAAAAAAATTTGCTACCCTAAAATTTTTTTTTTACGTTTCACGACTAGTAGACACGAAAAAATCAAAAAAAAATTTTCAGTCCGCCTGTCCACCGTACGCCGTATGTCGACCGCTGTACGCAAAATCGTTTGAAGGCTCGTAGCTCTCAAACCCTTTGAGTTATTAAATTGAAATTTTTTTTCTGAATAGATTATGTAGTCCCCTTGACGTGACCTCATTTTGAAGGGTGAGGGTGTTAGGGCGGAAGTGGGAGAAGCGTTTTAGACGGAAAATTTTGGTTTCTAGATCTCAGCAACCGCATACGCTAGGAAGTTGAAACTTAGAATTTATATAGAGCTTCGATAGTGGACCCATTTGCAAAAAATTGATGATATGGGTGAAGGGGTGTGGGAGTGGCGGAAAAATAATGCGTTCAAAACGCAAGAAAGCCGAGATCAAGACATTCTAAAATCCATATCTCCTAAACGGTTAATGTCACGAAATTAAAACTTAATAAATATTTGTAGGTATACTAGGAGAATAGATCGGAAATAAATTTTTGAGTAGGGGCAGTGTCGTGCGGAGGTGGGGGGTGAAAATTTCGATATCTCACGAACCAATTGCACTAGACAAATAAAATTCAGTTTCTGTATTAAGGTTGACAAATAAAGTTTGCTGAAAGTAAAATTTTTTAAGGAGGTGGGGGACCATGGAAGTGGAGGAAATAAGAATTTTTCTTAAAAAGCACGTTTCATATCTCAAGAACAGTGTAAGATAGATGCTCAAAATTTTTACCAGAAGTAGGCCTAAATTTGGGTGTGGGGGTGTGGAGGGTGTGAGTGGGGAAGGGTGAAAAGGAAAAAGTTCTGATTTCTATATCTCGAGAACCTCTAATGATATAAGGCTGAAACTTGGTATTTTGATAGTGCTATAGTAGTACCATGTTGGAAAAATATTTTTTATAGGTGTAGTATGTTACGGGGGTGGGGGAGTGTTTTTCCTATCTGTAGAACGGCTCATGGTACAAAGTTAAAACTCACTACGTTTATGGAAATTAACTAGAAAAGTAATTTAGATAAAAAAATTTTCAAATATCTATTTGCGTTTGGAAGGGTGGCAAAAAAATGATCAGTGAAAATGGAATGCATATAATTTTCACGATTTTCGTCATATCTATTAGGTCTTCCCAAATATTGAATTCATTTTTATTCTACGGTTTCTTGATATAAATACCTAGAAAGTGTTTTCAGGATTTTTTGAAATTCGATCCCTAAGGGGTCGTAAAGGGGTTGTATACTTTTTCATGAATTCTGCCATATCCCCCAGATCTAATTATATTTCGACTAACTCTTCATTAATAATAATTGGATTGTAATAATTGCCTAAAACTCGTTTTTAAGTTTTTTTCTTTTTCAACCCTTAAGAGGGTATAAATGGGTTGAACACGTTTTCGCGAATTCCGGCATTTCTTTTATAAGTGATAAGAAATTGAATTGATTTTTACTTTCTCGTTCTGTCTTCATATTTAACTCCTTTCAGGATTTTGGGATATTCAACCCCCAAGTGGGTGAAAGGAGGTTGCATATCTGATGATATATCGAATTCATTTTTACTCCCTAAGGTTTCCTATATAAGCTCCAAAAAGTCAATTTCAGTATTTTTAGATATTCAATCCTTAGGGGTGTAAGTGGGTTGTATGCTTTTCAAAGCTTCGACATATTTCTTAGCTTTGATGAGATATTAGATCGCTTTTCACTTCCACAGATTTTTTATATAATCGCCTACAAACCCGTTTACCAATTTTTGGATATTCAACCCCCAAGGTTTTGCATATGTTTTCACAATTTTTGCCATTCCTTAGTTCTGATTAGATATAAAATTGGTTATTACGGTATTTGATGTGATGACCGAAAAACCGATTTCGCGATTTTTCGAATTTCAAAAACCAAAATTACTTATGTTTTAAAAAATTTTTAGAATCGCTCGTGTCTCATGAGTGTCTCATTAGTTGCTTCTTATGAAATCGTCTAAAACCTGTTTCACAATTTTTTCGAAATTCAAACCCCAAGTGAAAATAATGGGTTCGTATACGTTTTAACAATTCGTCATATCTCTTAAGTCCGATAAGGCTACAAATTAGTTTTTGCTTCTATGGGCTTTTAATGTACATAATATACCGAAATTCGAATAGTCTTCACGGGCTTTTTCAATGTTTAATCGGCTCAAAATCTTTATTTTAAATATTTTTATTTTAAGAACAAAACTAACTTTCCAAGAAACCTCATAATCTCGAAACAACTGATGATATACTCCGACTTTGACCACTTCCGAATTTTGACCCGAAAAATAATAAAGTTTCGTCCAGTCCATTGGCAGATTTTTTTTTATACTGATCATAATAATTTACTTTTAAAATAATAAATTAATTGGATTAACGAGAAATCAATGGTAAATTTGATTCACTTAATTCCTATTTGTATCGGTTCTTCTTTTTTGTATTCCGACGTGTCATTCATCTCCCAGAGAGCGATTCATTCCGCGTAAACGATTTAATTTTTCGAGTAACTGATCCAATTTCAGTCCGAGTATACGATCCAATTACGATTCGAGAAAGTGAATTCACTTCGAGCCAGCAATTCGATTTCGGCTCGAGTAGACAATTCAATAACAAGTATGATCACAGCTACTCGATATCGAAATATTCCACCTGTACGAACTGCTATAGATTCGACATCGAATCAAAATCTTTGCCAAGATTTTTTTGAACAAATTTTCCAACAATATAGTGAAATTGTCTACATCGTTATAACTACCCAAGCTTACACTCTAAATCCAAAAAATATTTATCCAAACACAAACATTCGTTATTTTATTTGCGTGTGTGGCTTATTATGTACTTAGGCTACCACCTGCAATGCTACTACAAAAAGGTCATTTTATTTTCTTCATACAAACCGAATAAATTAATGAATGAAGAAATAAGAAGTACTCGAAAATTTAAGAAAAAAAAAAAGTTAATTATCTAGCGACCTCGAAATTATACCGATTTGTAAGCAGACTTTATTTAACAAAACACCACCCATCTACGAAAGGTAAACTGATCGTGTATATGCCTCAAAAAATAATAAGTAGGTATAATTATAATTTTTCGTTAAGAAGGTGATCTTTTTTCTTCGGCTCCGGCATTAAAATATTTATTTCGTATAACACCTCTGCCTTTGCCTTAAAAAAAAAATAAAAATAAAAAAAAAATAGTAATATGCATATGTTGTTTGTTTATTATTCGCCTGTTTATGTACACGATCTTCAAGAAGTCTTCAAGTCATGTACATTTTTGGCTAAAATCGAAAATTAAAAAATATAATTGAAAGCGCCCACACGTTCCGGTTGGCTTTCACCTTAAGTCGAACGGTATAAAGTGTTATTCACTTGACTTGACGAACGTGTGCCGTCCAAGATTTATGACTTTACATGGTCACCTTCTCGAGAATCAAATTAATGAAACCGGCACGGGGTAAGGTAACTTCACAGTGAAATCCCCGATGTGAAGATAGAGAGCGTTTCGCGTCGTTTTGATGTTAATGTTCCTTAGAAGTCGAGATGACGCTAATATTCACCTGCTGAGATTCCGCAACGTTTTCTAACGAGAAGACAAAACCACACCGGGAAGAAAATCGAAGACGCGGGTGAAGAACCAAGGAAAAAAACCGCGCTTCTTCCAAAAATTGTATAGTGTCAGTTAGCACCTATCAATTTATCAATTATTTCATTCAGTAGGATTATGGCGAAGCGAGGTGTTATTAAGCTCATTGTGTAGACGGTACCGGTGTTGGATGTTGGTACTTAAGGCTGTGAGGCTGAGGCTGACCGCTGGCAGTTGGCTAGATTTAATGCGAGTTGCTAATTGTTAACAGATCTTCAAGTTTAGAAGGGTTTTCAAATATATTTGTAGTTTTTTTTTTCTCCATTATTATTGCTATTTTTAACAGTTTTTTGTTCACGCCTATTAAAAAATCTTTCATCTTCAAAATCTTCGATCTTTCACCAAATTTTTTCCGTTAAATTTGTTAGGCGTTTTTGTTCACGTTACACCTAACATACCTGTACAAGGTGAATTTCTTTACAATTTCTGACCTTAGTATTGTTGGTGGTGGCCTTTTATTTTGCAAAGTATTTGAAAAGGTGGAGATTTTCGATTGCACAAAAGGATCTGAACAAGTGTATTGGAGTTTGTTTGGAGAATTATTATTATTACAAATTTTTTTTAATTCCGGAGATAGAAAAATGTGTAAATTCTTAATTGATATTGTAATTGATGTTTTATTGAAGTGTTCCTTCACCTTGTCGAAATTTACATCATAATTACCCGATGACTGTTACTCAATTCTGATGATGTATTATGGTATTTTTTTACAGCTACGAAGTCTATTGTTAGACTTGATCAGTATTTTTTGTTACTTTTATATTGTTATTATTAAATACTGTGACTTCAAGTTCTATACTTGACCGTTAATTGAGTCTTCATCTGGCGGCATTATGTAAAATTTACCTTGACTTATGTCCTGGTTTGTTGAATAAAATAGCAGACATGCAGCAAATTGTGGAATAAAAGCAAGCAGGGAATCTTATTTCACTTTATTATCTCTTTATTAAGATATCATTAAGCCATCCAATCATTATACTCTGGATTAAATCTGAGAGTATTAAAAGTTTAATACAGCCCAAAAGTTTGTAACGCATAGAACTGAGCCTCGGACCAAAAAAAGTTATATAGATTATTTTTTGATCATTCGGTGCCAAGAACCCCAAATATGCCTGCTGTCCGTCCATCCATCCGTCCGTTCAATCGTTCGTCAGTTCGACCGTCTGTCTGTCTGTCCTGAAAAATGCCTTGACCAAGAAAGTTGAAATTTTGATTCTGGATGTTTTGGTATAATACAATATACTTATAGACTGACGACCTTTTATTTTTTAGCTCATTACATTCTGCAGACTGCCTACTTTTTTTTTTTAGCTCATCACATTGTTCCAGACGACCATTTTTTTTGAGCACCACATTCTACTACAATGTCGACTACAAGTCGTCCTAAACTTCACTACCTTTCTCATCACTGAGCTCCCGCGAACTAGTGAACTAAAAGAACGAACTAGTTCGCGACGGATCGGGAAGCGGAAATGATCGCTCACTATGTAAAAAATTAGAATTACTGTCCTTAAAGCAGTCAAATATTTCGCATTGATGTAGTAAATTTAAGAATTTTCATTAAATTTAACAGTATTGAGAGTAATTCTTAAAACTTTGTATTTTTACACATTTAATTCATAAATTTACTGACTGGGTAATAATATTACAACACCTCATGAAATTTTCCACATTTAATGTGTAAAATTGATCATTGTGTATAAAATTACGCATTTTGCATGTAGTTTTGATATTTCATGCGTAGTAATTAGTTTTTTGTGATATGTAATAACTTCATCGTTACGTTGTTTAATTTACTTGTTTCGTGGTTTTGTGTAAGTCGTGATTTAAATTTTAAAGGGAAAATAATGTTTATAGTGCATGAAGTTTGTGGTTTTAAAACAAATAAATTAAATTTATATAATAAACATGTATAGTGTTTTATACTTTCCATCCTTTTTGATCTATATCCTAGTTTTTTCCCAAATATCATGTGTTGAATGATCTCATTGAATTTTTAATAATTGTCGATTGCTGTATCATTTGCCCTTCAAAATACGTCTGGGAATTCATCCGCCGATCATTCGCTTGACGCTTATTCATATTCATTTATATTACCAATAAATTAATAATTATAATAAGCAAACATAAACATGTCACATTTTCGTAGTTACTCGTACATATTAGTTTTCCACACCGTGTGTAATTTCACGCATAGTAAAATATTGTCTTTCCACACCAGCAGTAAATTTACACATTTTTAGCGATTGATTTCCACACTTATGTGCGAATTTCCACATCAATAGTAAAAATCTGCCAACAGTGTGGGCGCAACTTTATTATTATTTGGGTAGAAGTTCGGAACGAGTTTAATTTTGAGATGCGGTGTAGGTTACTATGTGACTGAAAACCTAAAAAAAAGTTCGGGAAGCGGTTAAAATGTCGCGCTAGAATACTTACGCTGCTGCCACATATAACATATGAATTACATAATTGGGTCAAACTCCGGGACGCAGTCTAAGTCTTAGTATAATATCAGCTATTATTTGATTAGGAAGCGATTATATACTATAAGGCATGTGAAAATGAAAACCATTCTATAATAATATCTCATCAATCCTAAGAAATATGTCGAAAGCTTTACGTCCTATTGGAGTTGAATATCTAAAAATTCTGAAATCAATTTTTTGACGATTATGTAGGAAGCCTTAGGAAGTAAAAATGAATTCGATATCTCATCAGAACTAAGAAATATGTAAGAATTTGAGAAAACATATGCAACCCCCTTGCACCCACTTTGGGGTTGAATATCCAAAAAGCCTGAAATAAATTTTTAGATATATATATAGAAAGCCCGAGGAAGTGAAAACCAATCCGATGTCTTATCACTCTTAAGAGATATGACGGAATTCGTGAAAACTTGTTCAACCCGTTTATACCCTCTTAGGGGTTGAAACTAGAAAAAAACTTAAAACGAGTTTTAGGTTATTATTAAACAAACCCGTGGAAGTGAAAAGTTATTCGATATCTAATCAGACCTGAAAGATACGGCTGAATTCGTGAAAATGTATACAACACCATTACACCACCCTGGGGGTCGAAATTTAAAAAATCCTGAAAACGCTTTCTAGGTATTTATATGAAGAATCCGTGGAATAAAAATGAATTCAATATTTGGAGAGATCTAAAAGATATGACGAAAATCGTGAAAATATATGCATTCCATTTTCCCTGATAATTTATTTCGCTCCCCTTCCGAACGCCAATGGATATTTGAAATTTTTTTAATTAATATTACTTTTCTAGTTGATTTACATATACATACCGTGTTTCAACTTTCTAACATAAGTCGTTTTATAGTTAGGAAAAACACCCCTCAACCCCGTACCATACTACCCCTATAAAAAATTATATTTTTCCAGCATACTACTACTATATTCTATAATTATAGGTTCTCGAGATATAAAAATCTGAACTTTTCCTTTTCACCCTTCCCCACTCTCACTCTCTACACCCTCACCACCAACATTAGAGGTCTATTAGGCATACTTCTGGTAAATAGTTTAAGCATCTATCTTAAACTGTTTTTGAGATATGAGACGTGATTTTTTTGAAAAATTCTTATCCCCTCCACTTCCATACTCCACCAGGTTTTACTTTCAGTAAACTTTATTTGTCAACAAACCGAATTTTATTTGTTTAGTGCAATTGGTTCGTCAGATATTGTAATCTAAAGCTTTTCACCCCCCACCTCCGCACGCCGCTGCCCCCACTCAAAAATTTGTTTCCGATCTATTCTCCTAGTATACCTAAAAATATTCATTAAGTTCTAATTTCGTGACATTAACCGTTTAGGAGATATGTATTTTAGAATATCTGGATTCGGCTTTCGAGCGTTTCGGGCTCATTATTATTCCCAACACTTCCACACCCCTTCACCCATTACAGCAATTTCTTTGCAAATGGGTCCACTATCGAAGCTCTATATAAATTCCAAGCTTCAGCCTTCTAACATAAGCGGTTGCTGAGATCTAGAAACCAAAATTTTCCGCCTAAAATGCTTCCCCCACCTCCCCCCTCACACTCCAACCCTTAAACATGTGGTCACTTCAAGGGACCTACCCAATCTATTCAGAAAAATTTTTTAATTTAATAGCTCATAGACAGGATTGACAGATAGTTGGCAGCAGAACCCGCCGAGTGCGGGTTATTATTAAAATAATAAAGTAAAATCACAAGAGTGCGTAAAGAAATAGTAATATTACTGCTCTGAGAGTAGGCACTAAATTGTCTACTGTGAGAGTAGTAAACATTTTTTACTGTGTACGAATATGAAAAAGTCCCGATGAATCCTTCGAGTAGCTGCCATACAAAAACTATAGCCTCCTGGTTATTCTTTAGGTTGTTAGTCGCATAGTAACCCATACCGCAACTTACCATTAAACGCGTTCTGGACTTCTATGAAAAAAATTAATAGAGTTGCGCCCAGACTATTGGCGGATTTTTACTTTATTATTTTAATAATAAAGTATTATTATCGATTTTTAAAAAAAAAAATTTGCTACCCTAAAAATTTTTTTTTTCACGTTTCATGACTAATAGACACCAAAAAAGCAAAAAAAATGTTCAGTCCGTCTGTGAGCCGTACGCCGTACGCCGTACGCCGTACGCCGTCCGCCGTACGCTAAACGTTTGAAAGCTTATAGCTCTCAAACTCTTTGAGCTATTAAGTTGAATTTTTTTTTGTTGATAGACTGAGCAGACCCCTTCAAGTGGCCACCTTTTGAGTGGTGGGGGTGTAAGGGGGGAGGTGGGGGAAGCGTTTTGGACGGAAAATTTTGGTTTCTAGATCTCAGTAACCGCTTAGGCTAAGAGGCTGAAACTTGGAATTTATATAGAGCATCGATAGAGGACCCTTTTGCAAAAAAAGGGAGGATATGGGTGAAGGGGTGTGGGAGTGGGGGGAATAATAATGCGTCCGAAACACTCGAAAGCCGAGATCAAGACATTCTAAAATCCATATCTCCTAATTGGTTAATGTCACGAAATTAAAACTTGATGAACATCTGTGGACATACTAGGAGAATAGATCGGAAATAAATGTTTGAGTGGGGGAAGTGGCGTACGGAGGTGGGGGGTGAAAAACTTTAGATTACGATATCTCACGAACCAATTACACTAAAAAAATAAAATTTGGTTTCTGTATTAAGGTTGACAAATAAAGTTTGTTGAAAGTAAAATTTTTTAAGGGGGCGGTGGAGTATGGAAGTGGAGTGGATAGGAATTTTTCTAAAAAATCACGTCTAATATCTCAAGAACGGTGTATGATAGATGCTTAAAATTTTTACTGGAAGTAGGACAAATATAAAACCTAGCAACAAAAAAATTTTTAAAGGTGAGCGGGTAGGGGGTGAGGGTGGGGTAGGGTGAAAAGGAAAATGTTTCGATTTTTATATCTCGAGAACCTATAACGATATAAATCTGGAACTTCGCATTTGGATATTTTATAGGGGTAGTATGGAACGGGGGGGGGGGGGGGGGGGGGGGGGTGTGTGTTTCCTAACTATAGAACGGCTTATGCTAGAAAGTTGAAACTCGGTATGTATATGTAAGTCAACTAGAAAAGTTATTTAGATTGAAAAAAAATTCAAATATCCATTGGCATCCAGAGGGGGAGCGAAAAAAATGATCAGTGAAAATGGAATGCATATATTTTCACGATTTTCGTCATATCTATTAGGTCTTTCCAATTATTGAATCCATTTTTATGCTACGGATTTTTTATATAAATACCTAGAAAGTGTTTTCAGGATTTTTTGAAATTCGATCCCCACGATGGTGTAAAGGGGTTGTATACATTTTGACGAACTCAGCCATATCCCTCAGGTCTGATTAGTTATCGAATAACTTTTTACTTCCACGGACTTGTTTAATAATCACCTAAAGCTTGTTTTCAAATTTTTCCCTTTTTCAACCCCTAAGAGGGTATAAACGGGTTGAATACGTTTTCACGAATTCCGTCATATCTCTTAGGAGTGATAAGACATCGGATTGGTTTTCACTTCCTCGGGCTTTCTTTATATATATCTAAAAACTCATTTCAGGATTTTTGGATATTCAACCCCAAAGTGGGTTCAAGGGGGTTGCATATATTTTCACAAATTCCCACATATTTCTTAGTTCTAATGGGATTTTGAATTCATTTTTACTTCTTATGGCTTCCTATATAATCGTCAAAAAGTTAATTTCAGGATTTTTAGGTATTCAAGATGTTCTTAGAATTGATGAGATATTATATTGGTTTTCACTTCCATAGACTATTTATATAATCGCCTACAAACGCATTTCCGATTTCATGTAATGGCCCAAAACCAAATCACGAAAAACCTCATAATCACGTAATAACTACGTAGTATTATACTACTACTTAGACTGCGTCCCGGAGTATGACCCAATTATGTAATTCATATTTTATATGTGGCAGCGGCGTAAATATTCTAGCGCGACCCCATTCTACCCATTTTTTTAGGTTTTCAGTCACATAGTAACCTACACCGCATCAATCTTAAACGCGTTCCGAACTTCTACCCGAAAAATAATAAAGTTGCGCCCAGACTGTTGGCAGACTTTTTTTATGAAACCGTATTTATAATATTAATGTACAGTTGATGATTTTGTTCATTGTTCCAAAGATTTTTTCATTAATACAAACAATTTTGATGGAAGGCTGTAAACTTTGAGTGCACAACAGTGCAATGTTTGAAGGATCCCTCTTGCTCACTCGTACGAAATCAATTTATGCATATGGGTTTCCAGTATTTTATTCAAATTACCTCATTGTTGACCAGAGCCTTATCGCTTATGCTATTATCTACTAGATGTCATTGCTGATTAAAAGATACATTCGTTAGTCACTGCACTCTTGATCAACATACCGTTTAACGCTTTGAAGTAGTCTGATATTATGTCGGTAGCATAATCGCTGTAATCAACAGAAAAAATGCTTATACAGTAGTTAAAAAACAGAAATCTTGTGCTCAATTAACTCTGACTGAATAAAAAGAAAAAGTTAATTAATGGTGACACATTTTACTGTACGAAATATTATAAAATTACACCCGTAAAACGTATCAAAACGGAAGCGATCTGTCGACGAGCAACGCTCACAGGGAATTAAATAAGAATAAGTGCCAATTAAATTCCATATCCGTGACCTTTCGAGCAATTCAATTCATTAAGTCCGTGTTATCCCGCCTTTCAAGTCGGACTTCCCCCCGGAGCCTGGTTGTAGAACAGAAATTTCTCAGGTTTACTGTCTCGATTAGGTGTGGATAAGAAGTCTCTTACATACAGCTCCAACCAGATAACAAAAAATTTAAAGGAAAACAAAAAACCGATTTAAGATGTATAATGACATCTTTTGATGGCTCGTCACGATCGAAGGTGTAGTTTGAACTTTTTCTCACGAAGCCCAAGTTAGGCGAGCGTTGTATGAAAGAAGACCAACTAGACAACAAATCGTACCAAGATTTGCCCACCGTCTTCGAAGAATACGAGTACCAGGACAAAGCGGGGCACCCAGCGAATGACCTGACAAAGCGCGATACCTCCGAGTCAGGTTGATTTGAATTATAATTGGGCCGAGTCGCGCAGTGTCTTAGAGCGGCGTCTTAGAGCGTCTTGGACGCGTTCTCCAAGGAACGGAATTTGCCCGATCAAACGATGAGATCGCACTTAAACGCAGATGGAATACACGCAGTGATCGAATGATTGATACAACGTGGTCGTAGAATTTTAGGCGGCCTAATCGATTGATAGCTAGCTGCTAGACAGATGATAGGCCTCTCGGCGTGGAGTAAAATACCTGGAGCAAAAAAAACCTATAGTTGGGATTTGTTTTCCTATCGGATTTTTATTTCGCCGATCTGGAGCAAATTTTTGAAATTTTAATCGAATTGAAATGTTAGTATAAACTAAAGACGGTGTTTTGATGGTGGCGTATCGTCTGGTAGTTTGTTATTTATGGGTTACGATTTTATGCGGTAAGTGGGTCGTATTATTGATTTGATAAATATCAGTCTCGTGTTAACAGCGATCTCGCATCATATTGCCACTCCTAGTAACGGCTAGATGGCGTTTTTGAGCAATCCTTCCACTAGATGTCGCATCGAGCATCTGCATATTCGCAGAGTGTGTGAGCAGCTCAGTTCTAATGTCTGGCGTTAATGAGTAGCACGAGTATGTAAATGCGGCATTAGACGTATTTTAACTTCAACACTATTAAAACTTATTTGAAGTTAGTTTAGTTCCAGAAAGAGGCGCCGCGCTAAGCCACCGCGCACACTAGGCCCAAAAGAGGGCACACAGCGATTCTTTCAGAACCTCATCATCCCCAAAACACCCCAGATCCCTGATGAACTTGACCAGTTCGTCATGCCCTATCAAGATCAGATCGTCCAAATTGTCGAAGAAAAGACGACCCAACCACTTAAATCGTCTCCTTGCAACAGCCTGGCCGTCAGTATTCCGACGAGAAACCGCAATCTTTCCCTATTCCATGTCAATATTTCCATAGACTTCTGTCTATCCAGCCTTGGCCAGAATATCTTATAAATCCTACAGCGCGGCATCCACTCCCATCTCAAACTGTTTTGACTCTTTCTCTCAGAGGTGTTCAGTGAAAGGTAGGAAGAATTGTGGGTCTGAATACCTACATTGGCATATAAGAGCTCTTCTTGTCGCCCGTATTTTTTATTATAAAAACAATATTGCCACCAATGTCCTCGAGAAAAGTCAAACTTTATATGACAAACCTACTTGACCAATTTTCATACCAAAGTTTCAGTTGTTCTCAAAGAATCAGTTGTTTTCAAAAAATCAGTTGTTCTCAAAGTATCAGTTGTTCTCAAAGGCATACTGTTTAATTTTTTTTTCACAAGCTGGAAAACTATAATATATTGTGAAGGAAAGCGGTGAGGACAGGAGATGAAGAGGGTGCACTGGGTCAAAATACCTATATTGGCAAATAATAGCTCTTTTTGTCGCCCGTATTTTTTATTATAAAAACAATGTTTCCACCAATATCCTCAAGAAAAGTCAAATTTTATATGAGAAACCTACTTGACTAATTTTCATACCAAAGTATCAGTTGTTCTCAAAGTATCAGCTGTTCTCAAAGTATCAGTTGTTCTCAAAGGCATACTGTTTAATTTTTTTTCTTATAAGCTGAAAAACTATGTTGTGAAGGAGATGGGTGAGGACAGGAAATGAAAAGAGTGCGCTTAGTCAGAATACCTACATTGGCAAATAATAGCTCTTTTTGTCGCCCGTATTTTTTATTCAAAAACCAATATTTCCACCAATATCCTCAAGAAAAGTCAAATTTTATATGACAAACCTACTTGACCAATTTTCATACCAAAGTATCAGTTGTTCTAAAAGTGTCAGACGTTCTTAAATGCATACTGTTTAAATTTTTTTTTTCAAGCTGAAAAACTGTGTTGTGAAGGAGAGGGGGGGAAAACAGGAGTGGTTGCGCTGGGGACCGTTGATGAAAATTGTTGGTTTCTATAACTCACAAATTCTTTGAGCACAGTAGTAGTTTTTTTTGTGGTTAGACTGGGTGGCCCCTTTTTAAGTGGTCATAATTTGGGCGTATTTGTGTAAGCTGAAGTGGCATTTTATATTTTTTGAATGTCTAAGGAACCGCTTGAGGTAGGAATTTGAAACTTATATAGAGTTGTGGTAGTGGAGAAAATCGATTCCTATATCTCAAAACTAATTTGAGAGAGAGTCTTCGAATTTATACAATAGGTACGCCCAAAGGACCTCTACCAGCAGAAAAGACTTCCTCTATCATTTTCATAATCATTATTGGAAAGTATTAATCGATTTTATTCTTTTTAATAGCAGAACTGAAATGACCAGCGAAATTAATGTCCCACAATAAAAATGTTTCCGTCTTACCCACGCCATGCTACCAAACTGCAAATTGCTTGCTGAACAAACAATCTAGCCCGTAAAAAAATCAATTCAATAATTTCAAATATAAATGAATTGAACACTATTATTTGTCACCTGTAGTACTTTTACAGGCAATTTCGATAAATCGTTCGCGTCGACGAGCCGGCGAACCCTCGATATTAATGGCCAGTTACCTCCTAGTACTGCGATAATGCAGTTACTGCTCTCCATTGCGATTCAATTAACAAGGAGTCACGTTTATGATCCACTAAATTGTAGAAACCGCAGCACCTCGTACATAAATTATAATAATTGTCATATGAACATTTGATAAACGATCGCATAGTTGAATGATAATTTATCGGCGATCATCTGGGTAGTATGGTGAGGTGAGTACCTACTTGCAGTACTGGCGGCATCATTGGAAATCGGGATTCACTGCAACAGGCATCACTACCGTATGGAGTGCACGAGTGGTGCGATTATCTACGAGTGCACAAGAAACGTATGCACTTTGCGAGAAACGACTTTCATGTGGAATTTCCTACATGATAATGCCCCTATCGCCATATAGTTACATATCCGATTTATGCGATGACATAAATATGCGTTCGCTAAACCACGATTAGGTCATTTATTATTATGGTAATGTTACCGGGACAATTTCTGGAATAATTCGATTCGAAATTTCGATCATTTCAGTTAGTAAATTATACAGTGAATTATGTACTTGGCTATTTAATACGCTGGATTAAATCTGCAGTTAAGATTAGAAAAAAGTTTCTAAAAGAACGAAGCCTCGAAGAGAAAAAATTTACGCGTTATACTGTGGTCAATGGGGGGTGATCCAGTCCGTTTGATGTTAAAATTTAAAGTGGATCGAGAAGGGCACTCCAATCAAATGTACATAAATTAAACTATAAATTTATTGCTCACTTCTTCTGACCTCCATAAGTGGTTCAAATCCGGCTCGACGGATCAAAAAATATTCGATTCTTTTCTTACATTAATTTTGCTAGATATGTTTTACGGGTGTTCCGTCTGCCAGAGCACCTTTATCTAGGAAGTAAAAGTGTGAACGTACTATCTTCATTTCATTGGATAGCTACCTAGCAAAAGTCCTTCAAATAAGTGTTCAGATCTTTTATTTTTCTAGCCTGCTCTGAAGTTAGAAGTCGGTACGCCATGAGCCTGGCTTTTTTTCACATTTCAGACTCAAGTGCAACACTAGGAGTGATTCACATTGCCCCAGTGATAATTGTACAAGCTGACCTTTGAAGTTTGTTTAGTGGGTTTTGTGCAGCTATCTGTAAGGTCTTGCACCAATGGTGGCGCTCCTTGTGTGCAATCTAATGCTTAAAAGTTGAGTGATAGTTTTATTTTCTAGAAGTTCTACTCGATAAAAATGTTCTAAATTTGAGAGAATGATTTCTGAAAAAAGTCTTCAAGACTATGTACTATGATTTTGAGGCCATTATCCGGAAGTTGATAAAGAAGGTATACAGAAGTGTATATGAATAACAGGATGCCGTCACTCTTTTCAGCGTAATTATGTTATTTCATCAGAAAGCGAATGTTATATGAACTGCACTCATTTAGCCCGACAGGGCCACACTTTCGCTACAGCAATTATTCATAGAATTTACAAACATTTTAGTACATATCTAAGTTTGGCCTAATGTGCATACAGTCGTTTCACAATTCAAAATGTACTGTCACAAATCACTTAGAGCAATTTTGTAATAGCGTCCGACCAGATAAAGTAATCCGATTATGTACCAAATCGTTGGAGCTGTAAGCGACCCTTTATCAACCGGACCCGGACTATCGGAATCGCCC
Organism: Beris morrisii; assembly: GCA_951812415.1. Lineage (NCBI taxonomy): Eukaryota > Metazoa > Arthropoda > Insecta > Diptera > Stratiomyidae > Beris > Beris morrisii. Next base: position 29,182,836 of record OX638311.1, read on the forward strand.
TCTAATGCTCGATATGCAAGCGATACATTACACAAGCTTATGGCAAATTGTTTCGACGCAAATGACAAGGTAGCCACCAAAATGATATTTTCTGGTCAATTAAAGTGCCTCGATTGGCCTCACTTTTCGAGCACCTTCGTCGCGTGGCGTATTTCTTTGCTCGAAAGTCGTGACCGAAGACAAAAACCCGTGTCGGGGGGGCTCTTTTTTTGTCCTCACTCTGCGCATTTATCCATTAAACGTGCTACAGAAATTAACTGTAACCGTCGAGTTATTGACTTTTTAGTGTTGAACCTGTAACATACTATTATGTACCTGCAGAAAGGTAAGGTGAAATATGTAGGAGAAGTAAAAAACCCACTACACGAAAAAAAAAAACAAGAAAAAAAAATCCAAAAACATGAGGCCTTTTTTAGGTCCATTTTCGGGGAGCAGTTCACTTTACGGGTCCGTACTTGACATATGGATTTTATGATTGTCTAAGGCCGGTGCTACCAAATAATAATAATAATAATAATAATATAGGTAATGGTCTCAAGCGGAGATTTCTTGTAGACAGTTCGACCTTATCTTGTTGTGATATAATTAAAACTGACATTTCATCAAGCCCGAGCTCATAGTGTGAACGGGAAACACAGTTAGTTAATTGGTCATGTCGAAGAACACTGTAGTGTTTTCGATAGCAATCGAAACAAATTTCGGTTCAGCTTTTTATTAAGGAAAATTGGCCGTTTCTTGAACGGAAGTCTCTTATGCAAAGTGGAAAGTTTTATTACACTATACACGCGGGACCTATAAAATTAGCTCGAGCCACGCTTAAATTTTGATCGGGCCGCGTCGACTTTTTAATATCTTATTGACAGATTTTGTTACAAAAGTGGCCCTATTTGTAGTGTCCGGATAATTTGATGGCGGACCAGCAGCATACCGCTGATGAATTGATTTCAACAAGGTGTTTTAGATGGCGTGAAGTAATAAACATTGATTGCAATTCAATTGCCCTCAATCGGTTGAACGGAAATTTGGACATAAACAAACAGCATATCCGCATTATGATTCTTCATTCATCCTGGAAGAATGGGATCAGAGGCGCGCTTTCAGAGGGGCATTTTTACTAAAATTCGGGTTCACTATAATAAACTTAAAGCTCATTTCTGACTTCCTTAGATTGCTGGTTCAAATCCGGCTCGACGGATCAAATAATTTTCGATTCCTTCTATAAAATTACTTTATTTAATTACCTTAATTATTGTTCCACCTGCCAGCTATTCTACATTGTGAAGAAGGCAATTAAGATTGCAACTAGATGCATAGTGTGAGTAGAAGTAATTTCCATTACAAAGTTTAGCTACAGGCTATCAGAGGTAGAACAGAAGCGAAAAATTCTCGAAGAAATTTGATGAAATAGTCTTTTGAAAATCCTGGCAAAAAAGGTCAGTCTATCCCTGTATTAGCCTCTAAGCAAATAATTGGAAAGAGGGCTTCACTGAAACGAGCTGTTCTCAACTTTGTTGAGCTGTCTCATTAAAATTGAAATGTTCAACTAAAACTACAGCTGAAATTAGTTGAAATTTTTAAGGAAAAAGTTGAAAGATCAAAATAAGAAGAGATCCTTTAATGCTCGAAATTCATAACTATAATATTTTGCTTTTTAAGCCCATATAAAAACAAAAGCGGACAAAATCAAGTCAATCTTTTAAGTAGTACAAATGAAAACATGACTTACATCTTTCAAAATCGATAAAAAGAGAACGTGTTGAGCTATAAACATTATCTCTGCAGCTCCTTCAAATAAGAGGTTACATTCATTGCCCAATTATCAATTACCAGAATCTGAAAATCTAGGAATTGAAAGTTAAGTTAAGAAACCTTTCCGACCACACAAAAGTCGCAAAAGAAGGGAGGAAAATTGTCAGGGCGCTATTTAGAAGTTTTTTTTTTAGGTTTTTCTATTCTTTCTATTTTTTATTATCACAGGGAAGATACCTGGAACTTTAAAAAAATGTGCTTATTGTTTTATGCAACTGGGTACTCGAAATGTACTCGTTTCCTAACTTTTCTGGGTAAAAATGTTAGTTCACGGTTATTTATTTAAAAAACGGGATCGAAAACTAACATTTTACATTATTATTTTAATAATAAAGTATTGTTACCGATTTTTAAAAAAAAAATTTGCTAATTTTTTACCACGTTTTATGACTAATAAACACCGAAAAAGCAAAAGTTAAACGGAACATTTTGGTTTCTAGTTCTCAGCAACCGCTTATGTTAGAAGGGTGAAGCTTGGAATTTATATAGAGCTTCGATAGTGGACCCATTTGCAAAAAAATTGCTGATATGTGTGAAGGGGTGCGGGAGCGGGGGGGAATAATAATGCGTCCGAAACGCTCGAAAGCAGAGATCAAAACATTCTAAAATCCATATCTTCTAAACGGTTATTGTAAGGTCTAAAGGAAAACGTTCCGATTTTTATGTCTCGAGAAACTACAATCATGGAAAACTAAAACTTGGTATTTAGATAGAGCTATTGTAGCGGAGTGTTGGAAAAATATAATGTTTAATAGGGGTAGTATGCTACAGGGGTGGGGGTGTTTTTCATATGTGCAAAAAAGTTGAAACTTGGTGACTATATGTATATCTATTAGAAAAGTAATTCAAATAAAAAAAAATTTGAAATATCTATTGTACGGAAGAGGGGCTAAAAAAGCTATCAGTGAAAACGAAATGCATACATTTTCACGAATTTCGTCATATCTCTTATGTCTTTCCAAATATTGAATTCATTTTTATTTTATGGATTCTCTATATAAATACCTAGAAAGTGTTTTCAGGATTTTTTTTAAATTTGACCCCGAAGTTGGTGTAATGGGGTTGTAAACATTTTCACGGATTCAGCCGTATACTTACGGTCTGATTAGATATCGAATAACTTTTCACTTCCACGGGCTTGTTTGATAATCACCTAATACTCGTTTTCAAGTTTTTTCCCTTTTCAACCCCTAAGAGGTTATAAACGGGTTAAACTCCTTTTCACGAATTCCGTCATATCTCTTAGGAGTGATAAGACATCGAATTGGTTTGCACTTCCTCGGATTTTCTTTATCTTTTAATCGCGTAACAACTGATATTATACTACGACTTTGACCGCGTCCCGGAGTATGACCCAATTACGTAAATACATATGTTATATGTGGAATGTGGCGTAAGTATTCTTGCGCAACCCTATTCTAACCGCTTCCCGAATTGTTTTTTTAGGTGTTCAGTAGTGTAGTCATCATCTCAGCAATAAACGCGTTCTGGACTTCTACCCAAAAATAATAAAGTTGCGTCCAGACTTTTTGTTAAATATCATTTAGTCACCTTTAATTTCAAGATAAGCTTATTGCTCTAACATTACTACTTACAGCATAGCTTTAATTTAACAAAAACCAGTTCATCACTTGAGTAATTTTTAATTTTTTTTAATTTTTCTTTAAGTAAAGTCTTATTAAGACAAATTAATTATCCTTTTGTTCATAATTTTTTGAATTGCTATCAGAAAGAATTTAAATATATAAATAAAATTATAGAAGATAAGGTGCAGTCAACAAGTAAGTGGAAGACTGTCCCAAAACAATTATTTTCCAGAAATCAATAAAAACGAATGCTACTACGAGTGGCTCTAGTTTCCTGAGAAAAAAATGTCCATCTACTGGTCCTATTCTTATCTTCCAATGGAAAGATTGTTTTGGAGGGTGCTTCAGAGATGTAAAATTTGAAGGTCGAGTGCTCCACTTTCATTTCATAAGTAGATTGGTTTAGTATTTTCGGGATGCTTGATTTGGATGATGCCGTTAACCAGTTTTATGATATAATTCTTCATGATATTATTGATAACTTTGTGCCAATCTCACTTGCATTTAATTCGTCTTTTCCAAGGTGGTATAGCGCTGACCTGAAAAAACTTATTTCCGACAAGAAAGCTGCTCATGCGTTTCTCTACTCTTAGGTCTTCATGCAAAGTGATCACTAGGGAGTGTTATTCTTTTTATATTACTCAGGTTGAGAATGCTATCCCATCTAATCTAAAGCAGTTTTGGAACTATGTACATACATCAATTCCCTTAGGTCCGACAACACTTTACCCCCTGAAATGTTTCTGGGGTCGGAGAGTGCTTCTGACTTAAACAGTATTGCGGATCTGTTTGCTCGTTACTTTTCTGGCGTCTATGTTAGTAAAGTACAAGTTAACTACAATTTCATTTCCAGTTCTCATGTTGTTGTGTCTTCTATTAATATTAATTCCGATGACGTCCTTAAAATGTTGAATGATCTTGATGTGAGTAAGAGTGCTGGTCCCGACAACGTCCCTGCTTTATTTTTAAAAATGTGCAGTGACTATCTCGCGCTTCCGCTATCACTATTGTTTAATAAATCTCTGGAAACGGGACGCCTGGCTTCAGTTTGGAAAACTGGCTTTCTGGTACCTATAAGGCTGTGGATAAAAGCAATATCGAAGATTATAGGCTAATCTGTTCTTTGTCGGTCATTCCCAAACTATTTGAGAAATTAATTACTGACGCATTAACACCTTTGTTTAAGAATTTCATTTCACCCAACCAGCATGGGTTCGAAAAAAGGAAATCAACTTTTGACTAATTTGTTACCATTTACATTGTTATTTCAATAATACAGTATTGTTATAGATTTTAAAAAAAAAAAAATGTGCTACCTTGAAAATTTTTTTTTCACGTTTCATGACTAGCAGACACGAAAAAGGCAAAATTTTCAGTCCGTCTGTCCGCCGTACGCCGTACGTCGACCGCTGTACGCAAAATCGTTTGCGTAAAAATCACGTCTCATATCTCAAGAACTGTGTAAGACAGATGCTTAAAATTTTTACCAAAGGTAGACCTAACAGACCCCTAGAAGGGTAAAAAATTTTGTGGGTGGAGGTGAAAAGGAAAAGGTTCCGATTTTACTTTATTATTTTAATAATACAGTATTGTTTTCGATTTTTAAAAAAAAAAAATTTGCTAACCCGAAAATTTTTTTTTTACGTTTCATGACTAGTAGACACGAAAAAAGCAAAAAAAAATTTCAGTCCGTCTGTCCGCCGTACGCTGTACGCCGTACGCCGTACGTCGACCGGTGTACGCAAAATTGTTTGAGGGCTCGTAGCACCCAAACCCTTTGAGCTATTTAGTTGAATTTTTTTTCGTAGATAGACTGGGTAGGCCCCTTGAAGTGAACAAATTGTGACGGGTGGGGGTGTAAGGGGGAGGTGGGGGAAGCGTTTTAGACGAAAAATTTTGGTTTCTAGATCTCAGCAACCGCTTATGCTAGGAGGCTGAAATTTGGAACTTATATAAAGCTTTGATAGCGGACCCATTTGCAAAAAAATTGCCGCTATAGGTGAAGGGGTTTGGAAGTGGAAGGGGAAATAATGCGTCCGAAACGCAAAAAAGACGAGATCGACACATTCTAAAATTCATATCTCCTAAACGGTTAATATCGCAAAATTGAAACTTAATGAATATCTGTAGGTATACTAGGAGAATAGATCGAAAATAAATTTTTGAGTGGGGCAGTGGCTTACGGGGGTGGGGGGTGAAAAACTTTAGATTACGATATCTCACGAACCAATTGCACTAGACAAATAAAATTTGTTTTGTGTATAAAGGTTGACAAATGAAGTTTGATGAAAGTAAAATTTTTAAAGTGGGCATGAAAGTGGTGGGGATAAGAATTTTTCAAAAAAATCAAGTCTCATATCTCAAGAACGGTATAAAATAGATGCTTAATATTTTTCCCAGAAATAGGCCTAATAGACCGCTAGCAGAAAACAAAATTTTGGAAGTGTGGGTGGAGATGGTGAGGGTGGGGGAGGGTGAAAAGGAAAAAGTTGTGATTTTCTTATCTCGACAACCTATAATGATATAAAGCTAAAACTTGGCCTTTAGATAGAGCTATATTAGTAGCATGTTGGAAAAATATAAATTTTTATAGGGGCAGTATGGTACGGGGGTGGGGGGTGTTTTTCCTATCTATAGAACGGCTTATGCTGCAAAGTTGAAACTCGGTATGTTTATGTAAATCAACTAGAAAAGTAATTTAAATAGAAAAAATTTTCAAATATCCTTTGGCGTTCGGAGTGGGGGGCAAAAAAAATGATCAGTGAAAATGGAATGCATATAGTTTCACGGTTTTCGGCATATCTATTAGGTTTTCCAAAATATTGAATTCATTTTTATTCTACGACTTCTTCATATAAATGCCTAGAAAGTGTTTTCAATTTTTTTTAAAATTCGACCCCTAAGGGGGTGCAAAGGGGGTTGTAAACTTTTTCAAGAATTCTACTATATCCCCAGGTCTTATCAGATGTCGAATATCTTTTCACTCTCCGATTTTCAAGTTTTTTCCTTTTTCAGCTCCTAAAAGGGTATAAACGGGTTGAACACGTTTTCACGAATTCCGTCATTACTTTTAGAGGTGATAAGAAATTGAATTGGTTCCTACGTTCTCGTGCTGTCTTCATATTTATTTGTTAACTCCTTTCAGGATTTTCGGATATTTAACCTCCAAGTGGGTGGAAGGAGGTTGCATATCTTATGATATATCGACTTAATTTTTACTTCCCAAGGTTTCCTATATAAAAAAGCCAAAATGTCAATTTCAGTATTTTAGATATTCAATCCTAATGGGTGTAAGGGGGTTGTATGCTTTACAAAGCTTCGACATATTTCCTAGGTTCGATGAGATATTAGATCGCTTTTCACTTCCAAAGACTTTTTATATAATCGCCTACAAACCCATTTCTCAGTTTTTCGATATTCAACTCCCAAGGGTTTGTATATGTTTTCACAATTTTTGCTATCCCTTAGTTCTGATGAGATATAAAATTGATTATTACGGCCAATCAATTCACGATTTTTCGAATTTCAAAAACCAAGGGGCTGTGAAGGGTTTGCTTACGTTTTCACAAATTTTTCAAAATCCCTCGTGTCTCATGAGATATCAAGTTGCTTGTTATGAAACCGTCTAAAAACCTGTTTCACAATTTTTTCGAAATTCAAACCCCAAGTGGAAGTAATGGGTTTGTATACGTTTTAACAATTCGTCATATCTCTTAATTCTGATAAGGCAACAAATTCGTTTTTACTTCTATAGGCTTTAAGTGTACATAATATACCGAAATTCGAATAGTCTATACGAGCTTTCCCAATGTTTAATCGGCTAAAAATCTCTATTTTAAATATTTTTATTTTAAACACAAAATTAATTTTCCAAGAAATCTAATAATCTCGAAGCAACTCATGATATACTCCGACTTTAACCGCTCCAGAGCTTTGACCCGAAAAATAATAAAGTTTCGCCCAGACCATTGGCAGATTTTTTATATCCCGAGAACCTATAACGATATAGAGCTGAAACTTAGTATTTAGATAGAACTATAGTAGTAGCATGTCGGGGATGGGGAGTGTTTTTCCTATCTATAGAACGCTTTATGCTACAAAATTGAAACTCGGTATGTATATGTAAATCAACTAGAAAAGTAATTTAGATTAAAAAAAATTTTAAATATCCATTGGCGTTCGGAAGGGGGGCATGAAAAATGATCAGTGAAAATGGAATGCTTATATTTGCACGGCTTTCGTCATATCTATTAGGTCTTCCCAAATATTGAATTCATTTTTATTGTACGACTTCTTCATATAAATACCTAAAAAGTGTTTTCAGAATTTTTTTCAGAAATTCGACCCCTAAAAGGGTGGAAAGAGGGTTGTATATTTTTTCACGAATTCAGCCATATCGTAATAATCGCCTAAAACTAGTTTTTAAGTTTTTTCCTTTTTCAGACCCTAAGAGGGTATAAATGAGTTGAACAAGTTTTCACGAATTCCGTCATGTCTTTTAGAAGTGATAAGAAATTGAATTGGTTTTAATTTTCTCGTGTTGTCTTCATATTTATCTATTAACTTCTTTCAGGATTTTTGGATATTCAACACCCAAGTGATTTATATATTTTTTACTTCCTAAGGTTTCCTATACTATAACCGCCAAAAAGTCAATTTCAGTATTTTCAGATATTCAATCCTAAGGGGTGTAAGGGGGTTTTATGCTTTTCAAAGCTTCAACATATTTCTTAAGTTTGATGAGATATTAGATCGCTTTTCACTTCCACAAACTTTTTATATAATCGCCTACAAACCCATTTCTCAATTTTTGGATATTCAACCCCCAAGGGTTTGTATATGTTTTCACAAATTCTGCCATCCCTTAGTTCTAATGAGATATAAAATTGGTTAATACGGCATTTGATGTAATGACCTAATAAACTATTTCACGATTTTTCCAATTTCAAGAACCAAGAGGGTGTAATGGGTTTGCTTACATTTTTACAAAATTTTCCAAATTCCTCGTATCTCATGAGATATCAAGTTGCTTCTTATAAAATCGTCTAAAAACCTGTTTCACAATTTTTTGGAAGTAATGGCTTTGTGTACGTTTTAACAATTCGTCATATCTCTTAATTCTGATAAGGCAACAAATTTGTTTTACTTCTATGGGCTTTTGGTGTATATAATATTCCGAAATTCGAATAGTTTACACGGACTTTTTCAATGTTTAATTGGCTAAAAATCTCTATTTTAAATATTTTTTTATTTTTAGAACAAAATTAACTTTCCAAGAAACTTCATAATCTCGAAACAACTCCTGATATACTCCGACTTTAACCGCTCCCGAACTTTAACCCGAAAAAAAATTAAGTTTCGTCCAGACCATTGGCAGATTTTTTTACATTTTTATCATTCCGCTTAAATAATGTTATACTATTTTGTATGATAAGGATATTGTCCGTTTATTCTATTAAATAAATAAATATGTCTGTTACAGGATGTGAAACGTTTTGCTGTAAGGGGTTGACCATTCTTAGATGCACTTTATTCAAAAAAAGAATTGATAAATTTGTGAAATGACTGGATTAAAGTGAAATAACTTCAAAGGTGCTTAAGGTCGAGCGATAAAAGTGCTCTGTTAGTGCTATGTTATTAAAAACTGAGGTATTTTCAACTGGTGTGCAATGATAATACTCCAAAGAACATCATACAAAATGATATAAATAAGCAAATTTTCAATTCTTCCTAACTCTTATAACTGCATCATCAAATCTACTAACGAACTTATCTTCAGTTACATTCCACTAAGTGATAATTCAGTTAAGGATTGGAGCCAAACTTTGGGTTGATGTAAAGGATATCAAGCGATTTATTTATTCCCAAATGAAATTTTAGTGAAGTTAAAGCTCACGGAGGGAAACAAAATCTCAGGAAGTCATTTCGCCCCTATATGGGCGAATTTTGTTTGAATGGCTCTGGCAATGGAATAAATGAACAAATGCCCGGATATGGGGTAAATCTGGCAACAAAGTTTGGAAAAACTTTACCTTTATCGGAAGGTCTATTTATCAGCATTTTGCATGAGTTCCTGGTCAATTGCTTTCAGAACTTCGGATATCCACTGGAATTTCTCTTGCCGCTGATTTCATATTTCATCTCAGTGTAAGCTTAATTTCATGAAGGCTCTTAAAGTCGTCTCCTGAAAGTAAATATCGTGAAATTTGGCGCCTTACAGTACCAGGCTTGCATTAATGTCGGTATCCTTTTTCGAGTCGTTCCAGTCGTCGTCCTTTCTTCAGTCGTTTGGTTCACATTCGAATTCTTGGGAGATTTTGCGCACTGTACGGTTGAAGGACGTGAACGGTGGCAGGTTGAAAATATTTCCTTTGAACGTTCAGTGGGTGGTGAATGGAATGTGCTACGTTTGTTGGCTAGCATTTATGTGCTCCTGGTAAAGAAGGTGCCTTTTCTTTTGGAATTGACGAACGTCACTCACGACCACATGTTGAAGGGATGTCTTTGAATCGCAGCGAAGATTATGGCGAATTTGGGAATGTCTTGAAGTTCGTATAAATGAACGTAACGAGATATAAAATCGCTTTCATTTCAGGAAAATTCGTGGTCCTACTATTTTTGTTGTTGAAATTTCGGTCAATAAAAGGTCGTTTGAAGTGATAAGGACTCCATAAATAAGCGCCACCATTTCCCATAACAGGTATTTCTAACTAAATTTTACGAAGGATTTGGTTACATGCAAAATATATCGTAATCGAAATTGTATTTTTTCATGATGGAGGCCGTTTTTCGATGTATGGTTCAGTTCAGTTGTTCACAAGAGTATATATTTACCGTAGATGAAGAATTTACTGTGAACATACAAAGCTTCATTTTCTATCGAAGAATTGTAAATATAGTACTCTGAGTTGTTTCATATATGAATCGCCAAGATGATTCACTTACGATCCACATGTATGATTTAGAACAGAACTCTCCATGATTCAGCTCAGAACCGTATGTGAATTGTTAACCTGAATCGTGAGATTGATATTTTGGGTTAAATAATCTGAATTCCTACTTCCGTTCCGTATTAAATGGTGGAATGAAACGAAGAGAAAGTCGTTATAAATTCACTTTAGCGCAATTTACGAAAAGAATTTTTGTTATTTTGGCATATTTAGGCACAGTTTGACCTGGTATTTATGAAAGAAAGTAACGAGAATAAAAAATGGACCCAGACAGTTTGCAGATTTTTTTTATTTATTTACGTATTTTTTTTCAATTTTAATAGGTTAGGTTAGGTTGAGAAGGGTGGACTGAAGCGATGTGCCCCAGTCCATCACGAGAGATCACTGTGGATCCATTGTGGTCAATTTTCAAAAAACATAGTGGATAAAATATCGACATAGTCCTTTAGTGGTTGTAAATAAAAATATTTTGAAACCGATTTTTAGGCAATTATATAGTTAATATTCATCAGACCTAAGTGATATGTCGGAATTCGTAAAAACTCTTAAGGGTTGTATATCTCAAAATCATGAAATTAATTTTTAGATCATTACTTGTAAAGGCCATAGAAGTAAAAGTGAATTCGGAATTCGTGGAAACTTACACTCCAGGGGGTTTAATATCGAAAAATATTTGAATCGGTTTTTCCTTAGATTATATTTAAAGCCTTTAGTTCTAATCTCTAAAACATTTTTGCTCTGTTAACGCACATTGAATTATTATAAATAAATATTGTTTGAGTTTGAGTAAAGCCTTTAGAAGTGAAGGTAGTTCGATATATAATTTGATCTAAGAAATATATCGGAATTCGTGAAAATGTACACAACCACTTTACGCCACCCTATGGGTTGAATATCTAAAAAATTGGGAAAATGTTTTTAAGCGCTTAAATAAAGAGCTCGCAGAAGTAAAATTAATTTGATAACTCGACATGTCTAAAAGACTTACAGAAATTCGTGAAAATGTGGAAAAAACCCCTTTATTTTTAGGTCAGGTAAGATAAAATATAATTTGATATCACATCAGATCTGAAATATGTTACTGATTTCTTAAAGGTATGTACAATCACTTTGCACTCACTTAGGGGTGGAACATTGCTAATTATTGGAATTAAATTTTAGGCGATTGAATATTAAGCCCATAGAAGTATAAGTGAATTCGATATTTCATTGGACCTAAAAGATTTTTCGAAATTCGTGAAAACGTTCACAACCACTTTATACTCACTTGTAAATTGAAAAATGCTTAAATTAGTTCTTTGCCGAAAAAAAACTAATTCAAAAGAGGGGCAAATGGCGTATATGCAGTAAGAATTCCAAACTGATATATGAGGGGGTTTTGGAGATATGAAGACTCTTTCCCGCGATATATTTCTTCAACTCCTACCCCTGGAAAAGAACTCCATAAAAAATATTTTCTTAGCGTTTTTAGCGCCCCCCATCACCACATGTCCACCTGACAAAAGATGTATTTTTTTTCTTTTCTCTGTTTCGAAAACTTTAAGGTTCTAGCATGAGTAAATATAGTTTTCAGAAAGTGAAACTTTAAGGCCTGGATCTGTTGTTACATTTGTGAAACCTTCCACACCGAACGCAACTACCCTCTTCAATAAATTTTTTTAATACTCGATAAATCTATCAATCGACCAGGTTTCAAATCGCTAGCGTAAGTCATTCACGCGATACAAAATTCTCAAAATATTGATTTAAACCATTCCTTTTCCTCCTTCCTTGCACTACCACTCCCATCAGCTCATCTCCAGTAAAAGATCACCCATTGTAACTACTGTTAAAACTTTAAGCTAATATCTTTTTGGGGATTTTTCATTAATGACTAGTCAAACATGTTTATGTACGGTGTATACGGCGGACAGACGGACATTTTCTTTCTTTAAATTTCAAGTCGATTACAATACTTTAATACTGGAAAAAAAATAATGTAAGAAAAACTGTCGAAGAAGAGGCAAACAGTGTACAAAATTTTTATTGAAAATAATGTATTACGATTTTAGAAACGGAAAATTCTGAAAGCACGATATTTTGAGAACACTAATTTTGAGCACATGAGTTTTTGTAAATGCGAGATTTTAGGAATACAGAATTTCGTGAACATGGGCTTTTAAGAATCCGAGATTTTGTGAAATTTTCATTTATAGAATGTGTATTTTAATAATGAGATTTTCAACGGGAATATTTTGCACATATCTCGTTGGTTCTCTTTTGCGAAAATGGAGTTATATTTGTTTATCATTTAAACTTATATCACGGGCCAATAACTTTTAACTAATGGATTCTATCGTTATGTCGTACTACCCGCTCACTTTCTAACCTCTATTCAATTATCGAGCTAGAAATACGAAATATATTGTTAATAACATAACATTTCTTTGCCTATTCCTAAGAACTGGTCACTGGCCTCATATAAATTATTTCAATTAATTCCAATCTCGTAAGAGTTTACCTCAAATATAATTCTGAAAATAGTCATTCCAAAAACGTCAACATCGTGTGGATAAGTCATATAACTTCTAAAGGGCTGTGATATTTCCGTTTCTTTCAAAAAATTTAAATTTTTCTTAAGCCCCGACAGTCTTTAAGTTCGAACGATTTGCATTTGAACCGGTGATTCTTGGCCGTTGTCTCATGAAATTATTTCTGAAAGATTTAGGATTCGGTCTTTTACCTATAACACTTGTAGTGGTGTCTTAATACATTCCGAATGTGAACGCATAATGTCGAATCGGTGATTATACCAAGGCGACAGGCTTAACAAAGGAACCGAAGTTGGTCACATGGTACTTAGCTTTGTTACCACTTGAACCGAATGAGTCAAACATTCATTCAACTGGATGATCCTTAGTAGCTCCTTATCCAAATAAGATTTAAGGTACTATTCATATTGAAATGGCTTCCTAGCCAAGTCTACGGGTCGATTAGAAGAGAATCGTTTAAAGAAGGGGATAAAAATCTAGTTAACATGACCTCAACGCTATCTCCCCCTCCGATCGACTAACTCCTTAGACAAAGGTAAAGGCTTCGTTTTATGTCCAAGAATCAAAAATTCCCTATAAAAGTGCACACCTGGAAAATTTTCCGGATTTTTTTTCTGCCGTTAATTTCTTAGGCTGATGAGGTCTTTCCGGCAAATCACCTTAAAGGGGGGACATTTTCGACGTTATAAAGAAACTGATTGTACCGATAGTAGGTCCGTCGAGTTTGCTAGTTAGCATATGCCATCAAATTTAAATATTGACTCTTTGACACATCGTAACGATAGTCTTGTATCATTAATAATGTGCACGTGTTAAACTTCGCCGTAATAACTAGAGTAGGCCTAAAAGGTAAATACGATTCGTACTGAGTAATGCAAGGGTGTACTTAGTTCTGTTTGATTTCTGGTTGCTCATTGGAATTTAGTTCTACAGGTAAACCGCGTAATGTAAGTGTGAAAGTATCAAATCAAATTTTTTTATGCAAAACATTTCTGTTTCGCTTAGTGGTGTAATGATGCCCAGGTGGTCGGATTCAATAATAATTATATCACTTGATTTGACTTGGCATTTAGCTGGAGTTGATAGCCAAACAAGTTCGTAAAATTTTGATAAGAATATTTTGAATAAGAATGGAGTACCTCCGTATCAGTGACTTATTGGATTTTGTTAAGAAGCTTAAGACGAAAGGGTTGGGCTCTTGCTAAACTACAAAGAAGACGGAACTAAATTGTATGGTAAATTTTCATATCATTTTTTTTTGCACTGCCTTATCTTTCCACAAATTTTGCAATTCTGAGAAATGATATTTATTGGGGGACTAAATAGACGATTGATGCCTTCAATTGAGGTGGAAACTTACCCTGCGTCTAGACTGACAATTTATCTGGCAATGGCAATGTCAACGGCATTATTGCCATACACAAATTGACAGTGTAGACGCACGAAACGCATATGGCAATATTGCTCTCAGCATTGCCATGGCAATTTTGAGGATAATATTGCCCGAAAACGAATTGTTTGACAGAAGTTAGCGTCGCTTGTCAACAGGTAGACTTACGTTTTGTTGGTTTGATCGGAAAATGAGTGAAAATAAGTGGACTAAAGAAAAAACTATGGAATTAATCAATTAGATTTAGACTTAGATTTCATCGGAGGCGGAGGGATTCCTCCAAGCACCGCGACCAGTGGTCTATTGTGCTATACCTCATAGATCTTTCTCCAGTTTCAGCCTAGAGGTCCTCACTCAGCTTCTCTTTTCTCTTAGTAATTTATCTAGTTGGTGTAGGTCTATTTTTGCAATGGTACTATGGTCCACAAAGAGTTCTCAGAAACATTTGTGGCGCTGAGTTGCGACTGCCTCACAGCAGCACAGAATATGTTCAGAGGTTTCTGTCTGCAGTTGGCAGAACCTGCAAAGGTTATCGGTTATGAATCCTATTCTTTTAAGATGATCTTTCAAGCGCGAGTGATCCGTGAGTATTCCGGTTATTACCCGTACTTTGTTTCTATCAAACTGTAGAAGCTGTTTGCTTCTTTTAGTTGAGTGGTTCGGTATGAATCTTTTGGCCTGTCTAAGTCTGGGCAGTGTGGCCCAGTGTTGGTATTTCTTGTGTTCCTCCCATACCCTTATGCTCCTCTTAACAGAGCAGGTTGAGATTCCACAGAACGGCTCTGGTCCAGTAGGGCGGACCACTGCTCCGTCTCTTGCAAGTTGGTCTGCTATTTGGTTGCTCTCTATGCCCTCATGACCGGGCACCCAGTGCAAGAGGACTCTGTTGTTGGTACTAAGGATACATAATTTTTTTTGGTATTCCCACACCAGTTTTGTGTTTGAGTGTGCAGTCAAGGCTTTTATCGACTATGTGTGAGAATGACTATGTTCTTATTTGAGTAACCCCTTTCGAGGTTTATTTCTATGGACGTGGATATATCATGGACCTCCGTCTGGAAAACGGTAGGATATTCACCGATTGATTCCATTATCCTGGCGCGGGGTCCGCTTATGCCAGCTCCGGTGCCTTCAGTCGACTTAGATCCATCGGTATACCATACAATGCTATCCGGTCCAAACTGCGGTGGGTCTATTGCCCAGTTCTCTCTGTCGCAGACTATGGAATTGAAAGGGATTTCGAAGCGATATCTCTTTGTCATATGGTCCACAGGCATGTCTAGCATTTGAATGCTACTTCTAAGTCTGGATAGATTATTAAGTCCACTTTTTACTCTGGATGGGTTGCCGTTTAGTTCGTTTCTCATCATGGCTAATCTTGCCTGCGATTAAAATTCGGACTAGACAAAATCCAGACTGGTCAAAGTCGAAAGTGTTCAATTGCTAGTAGATAATGCAGCATTTTAACCAATTTTGGATTTTACTTTATTATTTTCAAATAATACAGTATTGTGACCGATTGTTTTAAAAAAAAAAATTTGCTATCCTGCAATTTTTTTTTCACGTTTCATGACTAATAGACACGAAAAAAGCAAAACAAAATTTCAGTCCGTCTGTCCGCCGTACGCAAAATCGTTTGAAGGCTAGTAGCTCCCAAACGGTTTGAGATTTTAAGTTGAAATTTTTTTTATGAATAGACTGGGACGGACTCTTGAAGTGACCAAGTTCTGTGTAATGGAGGTGTAAGGGGGAGGAAGGGAGGTGTGTTTTAGACCGAAAATTTTTGTTTCTAGATCTCAGCAACCGCTTATGCTAGGAGGCTGAAACTTGGAATTTATATAGAGCTTTGATAGTGGACTCATTCGAATAAAAATTGTCAATATGGGTGAAGTGGTGTAGGAGTGGGTAAAAAAATAATGCGTCCGAAACTCAAAAAAGCCGAGATCGACACATTCTAAGATACTGTTGCGAGCTAGGGGTTCGCCGGGATTTCAAGTAAAACACAATTCGGTTAAAATAAAAATAAGTGATTATTTATTCATTCGCACGCAATCGATTAAAATTAAGTTTGCTGAAAGTAAAATTTTATAAGGGGGTGGTGGAGTGTGAAAGTGAAGGGGATAAGAATTTTTCAAAAAAAACCCCGTCTCATATCTCAAGAACAGTTTAAGATAGACGCTTGAAATTTTTACCAGAAGTAGGCCTAATAGACCTCTAGCAAAAAACAATTGTGTAGGTGGTGAGGGTGGGGGAGGGTGAAAGGAAAAGGTTCCGATTTTTATATCTCGAGAACTTATAATGATATAAAGCTGAAACTATAGCTATAATTGTAGTGGCGTGTTGGAAAAATATAATTTTTTATAGTGATAGTATGGTACGGGGGTAGGGGTGTTTTTCCTATCTCTAGAACGGCTTATGCTAGAAAGTTTAAACTATGTAGGTATATGTAAATCAACTAGAAAAGTAATTTATATAAAAAAAATGTAAAATGTCCATTGACGTTCGGAAGGGGGAAAAAAATGATTAGTGAAAATGGAATGCATATATTTTCACGGTTTTTGTCATATCTATTAGGTCTTCCTAAATATTCAATTCATTTTTATTCTACGGCTTCTTCATATAAAAACCTAGAAAGCGTTTTCAGGATTTTTTAAATTCAACCCTTAAGGGGGTGGAAAGGGGGTTGAATACTTTTTCACGAATTTTACCATATCCCTAAGATCTGATCAAATATTGAATATCTTTTCACTTTCAAGGGCTTGCGTAATAATCTCCGAAAACTTGTTTTTAAGTTTTTTCCTTTTTCAGCCCCTAAGAGTAGAAGTAATGGCTTTGTATACGTTTTAGCAATTCGTCATATCTCTTAATTCTGATAAGGTAGCAAATTCGTTTTTACTTCTATGGGCTTTTAGTGTATATAATATACCGAAATTTGAATAGTCTACCATACACGGGCTTTTCCAATATTTAATCGTCTAAAAATCTCTATTTAAAATTTTTTTTTAAGAACAAAACTAACTTTCTAAGAAACCTCATAATTTCGAAACAACTAATGATATACTCCGACTTTGACCGCTCCCGAACTTTGACCCGAAAATAATAAAGTTTCGCCCAGATTTTTTTTTTGTTTTTGAGTATTTTTTAATTTTTGGATTTCATCTTTTTGAATTTTGCATTTCTGAATTTTCGAATTTCTGAATTTAATTTAACTAATTTCGATTTTCCAGGTTTCATCGTGGTCTCTATTAAGCCGTAGTTAGCGCAATTCCGAAAATTACATTGTAATTTACTTTCAAGACAGAACAAAATTATAAGTTTTTGTACAAATTGCATTCGACTCTAATATTTTTTTGAAGTCGAAATTTGTGCTTGTTTTTCCTGTTGAATAGTTTACATTACATGATTTCCAAATTTTTAAATACAGTGGGAATTTTTTAAATTTTTATTATTGAAATTTTTGGATATTTGAAGTTCTGTACTCTCTACTCTTTTAGGATTGTTCAAGTAGTGTGTTTAACCTGCATGGATCTTGAGAACTTTTAATTTTTTTCTGGATATTATCCTTCTGTATTTTGTACCAAACTCGGAGAAAGAAGCTTTGTGAAAAAATTGGATTGAAATCCAAATTTGGGTAATTTGGAGATTTATTGTACCTGGATTGAAATTGCAAAGTTGATTCTTTAGTGGCGAAAAAGCGTTTCAACTAAATTTGTCTTAAGCTAGCATTACACTGCATACCATTCTGTCAAATCTTTGATTAAAAAAATTTTCCAAAAATTTCAGTCAACTTTTCTCCTTCAAAATAGACCTTGTGTAGTGTAAATAAAATATATGAAAATTATCATTACACTATCTGACTGCATTTGACAGCGAGTCAAATATATGACAGCGTGGTATACAGTGTAATTGGCTTTACCGAATATGTGATTTTAATTTCCAACAATTTTACTATTGTCATGTATCTACCAAAAATGATTTTTTCCTTGCTTCCTTAACTAACATAAACCCACATTACATACATCTGGTAGTGGCACCTTTAATTTATGGCCTACGTAGTCCTTATTCACACCTAAGAATTACAAAACAATTTTCCCGATTGTAAAAGTAACATTCCGGAAACATATGGTAGGAATTCCATATCCTTATGTACCTACACAACAAGACCGTATGAACATTGCTAGTTACAAAAGTATACACCTAGATAGGTATAATCCATAACAAAGTTAAAAATACCCGACATAAATAAATTAAAGGCAATTTACCTTAGCGCACCTCATAATTACCGAAGCGCCACGTTCTTTACCAATGAGATGCAACCCATCTAACTTCAAAGACAAGCAGATCGAAAATAAAAGTATAGACACACCTGGTTGGGAAAAGTGAAGGTCCATCGAAGGTAAAAAAATGTTTTGCATGTGTAGGAAATATGGCAGAAACATGCGGTATAGGTTTCAAAGGTTCGGGACTTATCCGGGAAATCCCTTTTGTTTTATTGTCGGATTTTCAAATTATTAGTGTAAACAGAATCGTTGACGCGTGATTGGATTTGTGATGAGGTGTGAACGTTGGATGTTCGGGATCTTAGGGGTTTTCCAAAGTGATATGTAGGTATACATTTCGGCAAAAGTAATAACTTGTGGCATTTCCATGTGTTCTCGGTAAGGACAGTTATAGACCCTGCATTTGAATGTTTCGTAATTTGCGATTTTTCTTTACTTTTAAAGGTACGTTAAAATGATCGACACCCAAGAAGGGATCATAACTGAAGAAGCGTCAGTAGATTTTGATAAAAAGGAAAACGGTTTTTGTACTCCCGTACTCATGAGTCGCTGTGCTAAAAAATTTAAACGATACACTCTACTCGTATATATCACTATATATATACCTACACTCTTAGTTTCATCTTTCTAGTATTAGCTTTTTTTAAGATAGTCCGTACTCCACTACTTGACTTTACTAATTGGGCATTATAATCTGCACCCAGTACTCCTGTTATAGTGCAATAATATTTTGCCACACACCTTGAAGACAATTGCGCAATTGATGGATAGTAAAAGCGACATGCAAACATCGAATAATGGCACCTCCGAATGCCGAAAGGAATAAAGACGCAATCAGGCGCGAACGCAGAAAATTATTTCGGGGGGGTTACAGAAAAATTATATCGTTAGTAGAATACTTATTACAAAAATGAATTTCCATTTGACCTCCTTTTTGCAAGAGGGGAGCTTAAAACGAGGTCTCTCATGGGAATTATTCTGGAGTACTCGCCCAACTAGTAAATGTCCCGTGATTAATCCTGGAGTACTCTTCAAGGAGGTTCGAAGACCTCATTTTCTCCTCCATTTGACCACCTTTTTGCAAGAGCATGTCCTCTGAAATCAGATCTCCATTGTAACTCCCAAGGAATCATTTAAAAACCGTTGTAAGGGTGCATAAAACGAGGTCTCCTTTAGAGATGCTAGAACATCTCGCTTTGCTCTTCTTTTCTCCTCCTTTTTTTCGTTACAATCTGATCTTCAATCTAAGTGTAGTGGAATTATTTAAAAGAACATACTGCAGTCACGATCGGCTGCAAGTCAATCGTAAGATACTCTAGATGAAATACTGAACTCCGATCTATATTGTAGTTGGGGATATAATAGAATCAGGAATGCATTGTCCTTTATTAAGGAATCTCATTTGATTGCAAATAGAAACTAAAAGATAATATCATCAGTGTTCAATTTCATATCTATAACTATAAATTACCGAAAGTAAAATTTTTCATTTTGAAGGATTTTGACATGGGAGGTGCAAGAAGGACTCACTCGATTTTTAGCATACTTGTTCTTTTACCTGTAACCATTTAAAAATTAATTTGTACAAAATTTAAAATTCCTAGTTTGAAGCATTCAAAGCTATCGGAAAATAATCTTGATCACATTTCTTAAGGACTTTTTGTATGGAAGCTACCGAGTAGAATGATCTCACTAAGTAGCGAACTAGTGACTTCGCTAACTATTCACTCAAAACTAATTTGTACAAAATTCCGAATTCGTGGCTGAACGATTACTAGAGATATAGTGAGTTCCGTAATTTGACTGAAGACATTTTTCCAGGATATTGGTACGGCAGCTATGCAAAGTGCTAATGGGATTCCTTCATTATCATTTTTTTACAGGATTTTTGTATAGCAGCTACTCAAAGGTCTCGTGAGAACTTGCAAATTCATTCATTTAACTGCAACATTTGAAAATCCAACGTATACAAAATTTCAAATTCCTAGCTTAAGGTGTTCCGAAGTTATTGGTCAATATTATTGAACACGTATCATAAGGACTTTTTGTATGGCAGGTACCCGACGGAGTAGGACGATTTTGCCCGTTAACGAACTTAGCCTTACAAATTCGACCAAACAAACTTTTTATTTTCGTGGAGTACAGGTCTCACTAAAATGAAAAATTCTCGCAAAACACTTTCAGAATATTGCCGTGAAATATTCCTTAAAATACATTTTATTTTAACTTCCAGGAAGTACTCTGTAGCACAGGATGTTTCGCTATACTTCCTAAATGTGAAATTTGACACTATTTCCTACATTCAATTAAAAGAAACCCTAATCGCGTTTATGGCGTAAAATAACTATATATTAGCAACCAGGACGATAATGCTAAGATTTTACACCACAAACACTCCTTATACCACTTTTCAAAAGACTGAAAAAAACTAAATCTAAACACAAATTTATTAGTTCAAATCAGATATTTTTAAATTGCGACTGCGTGATAGAATCGACGCGTTCAATGGAAATTCTCAAACCGAATGGCGATTTAAAACATTATATGAGTAACTTTCCTGGAAAAATGAAAACTCAAAAATCTTCTTCGTAATCCCGTTTTCATCCATTTGGAGCAAAAAAAGGGAAGTGGCGCTTTTCTCCATAATTTTGTTAAAAATCTCATTTTTTGCTCCATTGATAGTAATACTAGATAGGTTTACAAACGACTTCGGTCAGGGTTTCATGGAACCATCGGAATTCCTGACCATTCCTCTTCGAAACCTACTCAGCTTAAGTACTTAGCATGAAAAAGAATTTACGCATCGCGTATTAAGTGTCATTTAGATGTGATTTTTACATCATTTCGGAGGCACCCCCCAGCGTTCGCGCCTGGACGCAAATGAAAAACACTTTTGATACCTCGTGAATCGTAAAAGTAACAGTAAATTGACCACAGATTGAGAAAAAGTTAATATTACATCATTTCGGGGGGGGGGGGGGGGGGGGGTGGTAGGTTTGAACCCAAAACCCCCCTGCGTTCGCGTCTGGACGCAAATGAAAAGCACTTTTGATTAGGCTTGCGCATTCCAGTTCACTATCATTTTCGGTTCCCGAACCGTGAACCGGGAGTTCAGCCGCGAACTAGTGAACTAAAATGAGGAAGTAGTTCGCGAACTTATTGCACTGAAAGAACGAACTTGAAGTTCAGTGATGAGAAAGACAGTGAAGACTCGTAGCCGTCATTGTGGTTCAATGTGATGAAAAAGGGCGTCTGTGATGACCTACAAAAAACATACTGCAGTCACGATCGGCTGCAAGCCAATCGTATAATACTCTAGATGAATACTGAACTCCGATTTATATTGTAGTTGGGGATAAAGTAGAATTACGTGTGTGCATGTTGTATGTCCTTTATTAAGGACTGCCATTAGATTGCTACTCAAAACTAAAAGACAATATTCATTGTTTAATTTCACATCTTTAACTGGGTAATTCATCGAAAAAAAATGTCCTTTTTGAAGGACTTTCACATGGGAAGTACAGGAAGGACTCACTCGATTTCTTACATATTTATCCTTTTCCTTAGAACCATTTAAAAATGAACGAGTACAAAATTCCAAATTCGTAGCTTGAAGCGTTCAAAAGTTATCGGAAAATATTGTTGAACACGTGTCTTATGGACATTTTGTATGGCAGCTACCAGAAGGAGAAAAAGGATTTCGCTGATTAGTAAACTCAAACTTCGTTTTTACTCAAAACTAATTTCTACAAAATTTCCAATTCATAGCTAAAAGATTACTTGAGTTATTGAAAGTTCCGTAAATTAATTGAAGACGTTTTGACAGGATATTTGTATGGCAGCTACACGAAGGACTAATAGGATTTTCTTCATAATCATACATTTAGCTCCAACTATTGTAAAAATAACACATACAAAATTTCAAAGTCGTAGCTTAAACCCTTCTGAAGTTATCGGCCAATATTCTTAAACACGTGTTTTAAGGACATTTTGTATGGCAGCTACCTGAACGAGTAAAAGGATTTCGCTGACTAGTAAAGTCGAACTTTCTTTTCACTCAAAACTAACTTGTAAAAAATTTCGAATTCGTAGCTAAAAGATTACTTGAGTTATAGTGAGTTTCGTAAATTAAGTGAATACATTTTGACAGGATATTTGTATGGCAGCTACACGAAGGACTAACAGGATTTTCTTCATAATCATATATTTAGCTCCAACTATTGGAAAAATAACACATACAAAATTTCAATGTCGTAGCTTGAATCCTTCTGAAGTTATCGACCAATATTCATGAACACGTGTTTTAATAACATTTCGTATGGGAGCTACCAGAAGGAGTAAAAGGATTTCGCTCACTAGTAAACTCGAACTTCCATTTCACTCAAAACTAATTTGTACAAAATTTTGAATTCGTAGCTAAAAGATTACTTGAGTTATAGTTAGTTTTGTAAATTAAGTGAATACATTTTGACAATATATTTGTATGGCAGCTACACGAAGGACTAACAGGATTTTCTTCATACTCATATATTTAGCTCCAACTATTGGAAAAATAACACATACAAAATTTCAAATTCGTAGCTGAAACCCTTCTGAAGGTATCGACCAATATTCATGTGCACGTGTTTTAAGGACATTTTGTATGGCAGCTACCCGAAGGAGTGGGACGATTTTGCCCGTTAACGAACTTAGCCTTACAAATTCAACCAAACATCCAGATTCAAAATTTCAAGATCCTAGGTGAAGGCGTTCTTGAGTTATCGTGTTCACGGACAGACGGACGGACGGACGGACGGACGGACGGACGGACGGACGGACGGACGGACGGACGGACGTCAGGCGGATTTGAGGTTTTTGGGCACAAATAAACAAAAAATAATATATAACTTTTTTTCGTCCGAGGCTTAGTTCTATGCGTTACAAACTTTTGGGCTGGATTAAACTTATAATACTCTATATGATTTCATCTAGAGTATAAAAAGTTCGTCAGTGTACAAGTACAAAAGGTCGCCTGATAGAATGTGATGAGCTAAAAACCAAAAAAAAGGTCATCAGTGTGGACAAGTATATTGTACCACTGACTTACAAACGGCAATGAATACAAACGAACTAGGAGCGGGATTCACTGCGAACTAGTTCGTTCATTTCAGTTCTGGGAACGCTCTTCCGAACTAGTTTGTTCGCGAACTACACAACCCTACTTTTGATCCCTCGTAAATCGAAGAAGTAAGTAACAGCAAAGTTGATTGACCACTGATTGAGAAAAAATCGGACCAACAATCGCCACCACATGTTCTTGCACGAACTGCATTCACAAATTAATTCAGTCGCATTCGTCGTATTAAAATGCAATGAAATTCACAGCGAACGGATGCAGTAGCCTTTCGAGCCTTGCCACCCTTCGAAGCTATTGGCACATGCAAAAATTGTTATATTAAGGCCGCGTTTACTGCTCTTTGAATTTTTCTAGAATTTCCATTTCGTAGCATTTCTTGAGCCGACTCGAAGTTTCGAACCGATGAAAAATTCATTCGATTGCGCTGAATCTGGTGAATGTGATCGTCGAAGAAGACAATTCACTTTTCCTGTTGAAACTGTACAATGACCTGGGCATAGGCTTTGCAGCATTCTGCTACATGTGATCGCCTTTTCTCTCGACACACATGGCACATGCCAGATGCACAAAAATTTCCATTTCGATGCGGAAAATTTACCCGAAAACACGTGAGATGTGAGGTGAGTTATAGCATGTCGTAAAAATTTATCACAAGGCGTTCGAATTTTCAGCAACAAAAAAGAAGAGGCGCCCAGGCAAATTTTAGCGCCGAAGTTCTCACGGCTTCTTTAGACCAAAATACTGTATATCACATTTTCATTGCTGTGAAAATTATACAGATGTTGAACAAATGCATAGATTTTTTCAAGCATGTGCCCTTCTATGTACTTAGCTGCTGCCTCTAACCCATAAAACTGGAATTCAGCCATGAACAATAGGTCCCAGTTACTATTGACTCTCTGGAACATCGATATCATGTCCAATTTCATAACAACTTCTCTGAAAAACTATCCAGTAACCTCAAGGTTTGTAGACTAGCGGGCTTAGCCAATGCAACACCCATGTCCCATAGAACAATTGCAGGGCTTTGATTACACTTTATTAAAAAAAAGAATTCCCTTAGTAAAGAAATAGGTTTAGTTAAATGTGTATAACTTCTAAAGTAGGTAAGCTAGCGAGACAAACTCACCTTAAAATTAAAGGTGAAAAAAGGATATTTTGAAAAATCTAGAAAAAAAGGTGCATCATCGATCTAGTTTTTCCGATAAATGACATTGAACCAACCTTTACACGACGATATTTTATAAAAACAGCTAGAAATTGTATTATAAGAAACACTATCCAAAGACATTTTTCAAATACCCACGGTTTGTTTTTCCCGTTCAAATTTAAATTTTTACAATTGACTGACGTGTACATTTGTTTTTTATCGGAAATGACTGCAATAACTAATAGCAATCGAATTTATTCGTGACGAGTGCATAAGATGCTCTTCAATTTTTTATGTAAAACATCTTGTAAACAGGACAAATTACAGATTGTCTCGCTGCATACAAATTTCGTATGCAATTCCGTTGCAATGGCAAATAAAACTGAAATAACTTGCAGTTATTGCGCAATTCGATCTTCTCAACGTAAATTAATATTGATTGTCTGAAGATCAACCATTGTTTACACCTTTCTGCCACTGCTTCGATCAGCGTTAAAATATCCGAAATCGAGATCTATACTGTATTATAAATCGATATTTTATTTAAGTAACCGTAACTGCACATAATCCCAATCTTTTATTCATCTTTTATATTCAAATCGGACATTTCTAGGGTCCACCTTGATGATTGAAGTTAAAGATGGATCATCAATAAAAGATTTGTCAACGGTAGCGCTGATCAGGGCAGTGTCTGAAGTAGTTACTCGCGTGTCATGTTAACACTAAATCGAAGACGAAACGGAAATAAGAAAAATGTTGTCACGGATCCATAAAAGATTTGATTTCGTGGACACCACCGAAGTGATCGTCATCGAAGCTTCATCTCATCTCAAGACACAAACCTCTGCTTCAACGCGGTGTGAAGATAAGTGCTTCTGATATGCTACGATAAAAATTGGAGCACATATTTAATTATGTGCATACGCTTAAGAATGGTAGCGATCGCCAAGACCACCGCCTAGCCATCGATCGACTTTTTCATTCTGCATAGGAAGTGACTTTCACAAGATCGGTATTATCGATAAAATTCTTCAAAGGGCCAACAGAAATAAATCTTTGTCCGCTCTATTGTTAGGGTCTTATAAACGCGTCTGCCCGATGTCAATACTCTTCGGATCCAATAAAAAAAAAAACAAAACGAAGGATGAATTAAAGACATCATCGCTGCATATACCTTCGATCACAATAGGATTAGCCATTGTCCGGATTTGCCCAATGAAAGAAGAAATATTTTGTAAGACGTTGGCAGTGCCAGGTGAAGATGTTTCATACTATTTGGCCGTTTTTTTGATCGTTTTCCTTTCAATTCGCTAAGAATGAAATGCTGCCTTTCTTAGACGTGCATTATGTGTACTTTGGCAGACTGTCATTGCAGGTAGGTTACATTGTATAATATCGGCCCGTGGCAAAGTTTTTGAGCTCTTTTGTCAACAGACGCGAGTAATGTTCCGGACCCGGACACCTTTTTACACCGAAGAACTAATCAATCTTGCCGGGCAAGGTGCAAGTTTTCTTCAAAATGCCGACTTGCTGGAGTGATTTTGAAGTAAATTTGACACAGCGAAAACATCCAATTTTGATGAGGTTTGAATTGCTACAGGATTTGAAACAAATCCGAACTTATGCTTAAGACTGAACTCTCTAAAGTCATGCTCCTACCGTTCACCTTTCTCCTCAATGTTTTCATACTTTATTATTTCAATTTCAATAATTCAATAATTATAAATAAGGTTTTAAATGACAGGTAGACCTCAAAACTGCAAAAAAAAATTCAGTCCGTCTATCCGCCGTATGCAAACGCGTTAGAAGGCTCGTACCTCCCAAAGCCTTTGTGCTAAGAAAAGTGTTTTATTTTGTGGATAGATTGGGTAGTAGCTTTTTGAAGGCTGGGATTATGAGGGAAAAGGTTGGAGGTGCGTCTTAGACGACATTTTCGTTTTTATGTCTCAAGAACAGCTTCGGATAGGAACATCAAATTTGGATCTAATATGGGTGCTCCAGAGGTGTTATGGGAAGAATGCAGTTGGCCTACGAAGATGAAGCAGCCTTTAACACATAGATCCGCTGTATATTATGTCAAAACTTCTAGTACAAAAACGACAAAACT
Source organism: Beris morrisii (assembly GCA_951812415.1). Classification (NCBI taxonomy): domain Eukaryota; kingdom Metazoa; phylum Arthropoda; class Insecta; order Diptera; family Stratiomyidae; genus Beris; species Beris morrisii. Next base: position 29,209,755 of record OX638311.1, read on the forward strand.
TGACTTATTTGCGAGGTTTGCTTTGAGCAGTGGCGGTCATAGAGGGAGGGCCATGGCCGCCCCACCTAACAAATTCATCACCCATGATTATTTTATCATGTCTGTTTTAAAGGAAAATTATATGAGACGATTAGATTAATAGATACACTTAATAAAGTATAATGCACTTAATAAAGTATAACGCACGTAATACAGTATAATGCAATTAAATCTGATTTCTCCGTATGTCTTTCTTTAATCCTTCTTTTGTCTTTTGTCTCCTAATTGAAAAGAAGACTGTGCTAATTAAAAATATTTCAATCAAAGTAAACAAATTTCGAATATAAATATATATAATCAATCTTTGGGTTAAGACCTAAATTAAGACGTAAATTGTGGTAAATGCAGTAAAACACAATATCATTGCTGTCCAGGTAGTTTTGTGTGGATTTTGAACTATGTTTTCACAAAACCTAGTCCTCAGAGCAGATATCAAACTCATTCAAATTTATGGGTAGGGTATAATGGTAGCCCTGCTCGTAAGTAAAATCTACAAAGCAAAGATCAGTAATCGTTAAAATACCGAGTAATGCCGAACAGTTATTCGGAGAAAAAGAAATACGTAAAGGAAACTAAATTTTATTATATATGCTATATTTTTGTTTAAGGACAAATTATCGGTCGTGAACCTTTCTAGGTTGGCATATATGGTATACAGTGTGTAGTCTAAGGTGTGTTACTGTGTTTTAGTAAAGTCCTAGTTATTATTTGTTTTTATTTAAAAGGAAATTTAAAGAAATATCCACCTGGTCGGGATCGGTAGAATTGCACCACGAGCATATAGAAAGATATGTACCAGATTGGTATGTATCCTTTGTCTGAATTCATGGCCACAAATGTTTATGATATTAAAATCATTTTGCCACAACCAAATTTTCAAATTTAAATATCCGTTCTCTTATCAAAACTTACATAAAATTATTTAATTATTATTATTTGGTATTATCTATTATTTTTTATTAGTATAAAAATCGAAAAATGTTTAAAATATTTATTGTTTAGTTCGTTATTGTTTGTTACTGTTGGAAATATATTTTATTTTTTTGTTTCAACTAATTTGGTTTGGGTTGGCTATAAGTAATTAATGAAAAATGGTTCATTTCTACCTAGTCTACCCTAATCCAGTAGATCTTAATAGTTTTGTTAAAATCACGAGATTTCTGCAAATCCAGTTCGAAAACTTGCGTTGTAAATCCGCTATAAGAACTTAATTATTAGTATTTACAGTAACTACTAGTACTTCCCATATTAATAACTGATTTACATCCAAAGATTTAAAACTCGATTTGCCGAAATGTCGAGATTTCGATAAGATCCTATCTAATTCTACACTGAAAGAAAAATCCTTAGTAACATTGACAAAAAGCATTTGTTGAATTTCAACAGTGCAGCTTTGTCATATTGTGCCAGGAAAACAAATAAAAATTATTCAGTTTCATAAATTTTTGTCAAATTGATCAAAATTCGGTGAAATTCCATTTCGGTTTTTTAATAAAACATGTAAATGACAAAATTTACAATGTCCGCCCTTTCATATTGAAAAATATTTTTATCAAATAAACATTTTTTTTATTGTATTGAAAGAAGTATTAAATGTTGTCTTTGAAACGGCTTTTGATGAAAGTTTTGTCAGAGTGACCAAAAGTCAACTGCAGGATTTTGTTATATTTACAAAACGATTTATTAAATTGACAAAAATGTTTGTCAGAAATTCTTCTAAGTCCATACCACACATTTTGGTGCAGAGTTCTAGTTCGATTACGACATTCGTAACTGACGGGTCAAGTGTGATAGAGCCGTTTAAATAGTGAGAATTATAAGTATATCACTTGGGACAACGTCTTATTGTCATTTGGAAGAACTTTCAGGTACGTTTTTCAAGTTATTTATCTAATTAAAGAATTTAGAAAAGGATTAAAAACAATACAAGCGGTCATTGGGATGTAAACTTGTAAGCTTTATTATTATTGAAAAAAATTCAACATTTGATTATCCATATTTATGTAGGTTAACGTAGATTTCAACACTATGTATCCAGATGCAAGCACCTTTGTATTAAAATGTCCTGAGCGTCCAAATAAATTAAGGGCTCATATACCCCTGAAATTTTCAAAAAATTAATTTTTTTTTTTCACAGATTTTTATTTTTTATACTTTTAAGAATTAAAAAAAAAATTTGAATTTAGAAAATTCCACTCCATTACAAAGTTATAGCAATAAATGTCACCAGACATCGGTTTGGAACGGCTTCCTGGCTAATTGCCGCGCCACTCCCAACAGCAGCGTTTAGCATTTATTTTTTCGTAAATCTGGGTTTCCTAGAAAACAAGGCCATCTGTGAAAAACACGAAGATACAAGATGAAGAAGGTGTACAGTATGAAGCTGGAAAGGGAGACTAGCCGTAACTACACGTTGTACCTACCAAAAACTTTAAACGCATTTTTCTCGAAACTATGTTTTTAGACATGGTCGGCACGATAACTCAGTCAATTTTCAATATTTTTCTATTTTTTTTTTTTAAATTTTGATAACTATTTTCTCTATAGTCTGACGAGAGGTTTTTTTAATTTTTTGCTTGGAAATTTTTTTATAAATTATTAAACGCAAATTTTTTTAAAAAAAACTGATTACTAAAGTTTGAAATTCTGTAACTTATTTATTTTTGAAAAAAAAAAATTCCCTCCATGAGACTATAACTACTACATTATTTTACAAGAATCTTTTTTATTTTTGCAAATTGAATTATTTTTGGTGAAGTTATGATGCCGACCAGGAGGCGCCATTGTTATCATAAGTAGTCCGTTTATACCCGTAAAAAACAATGTTAATATTAAAAAATAAAAAAAAATTTCTTTTTTTTTATAGCTGAATAGTTAATAAGATATGTGAACTCAACAAATAAATTTTTTTTTCACCATATAACCTTTGTAATAATTTTTCAAATTTACTCGGTTTTCAGAGCGTGCAGGGGTATGTGAGTCCTTAATCGAAATATTGACGGAAAAAATAAATGAAGCCATAAACTAAGAAATTATAAATGGTATGAAGAATTCGGAGTCAATATCTGAAAGTAAGTCTGTATTTAAATGCATTATACGATACTAAAAATTTATTCATTTTACTTTATTATTTTAATAATACAGTATTGTTATCGATTTTTAAAAAAGAAAAATTTGCTACCCTCAAAATTTTTTTTTTTACGTTTCATGACGAGTAGACACGAAAAAAGCAAAAAAAATTTTCAGTCCGTCTGTCCGCCGTACTCCGTCCGCCGTACGCCGTACGCCGTACGTCGACCGCTGTACGCAAAATCGTTTGAAGGCTCGTAGCTCCCAAACTCTTTAAGCTATTAAATTGAAAATTTTATGAATAGACTGGGTAGGTCCCTTAAAGTGGCCAAATTTGGAGGGGTGGGAGTGTGAGGGGGGAGGAGGGGGAAGTGTTTTAGACGGAAAATTTTGGTTTCTAGATCTCAGGAACCGCTTATGCTAGGAGACTGAAATTTGGAATTTATATAGAACTGCAATAGTGGACCCATTTGCAAAAAAATTGCAGATATAGGTGAAGGGGTTTGGGAGTGGGGGGAAAAATAATGCGTCCGAAACGCAAAAAAGGTGAGATCGACACATTCTAAAATCCATATCTCCTAAACGGTTAATGTCCCAAAATTGAAACTTAATGAATACCTGTAGGTATACTAGGAAAATAGATGGGAAACAAAAATTTGAGTGGAGGCAGTGGCGTACGGGGGTGCGGGGTAAAAAACTTTAGATTACGATATCTCACGAACCAATTGCAGTAGATAAATAAAATTTGGTTTGTGTGTAAAGGTTGACAAATGAATTATCAGATATCGAATATCTTTTCACTTTCACGTGCTTTCGTAATAATCGCCTAAAACTTGATTTTAAGTTTTTTCCTTTTTCAGCTCCTAAGAGGGTATAAACGGGTTGAACACGTTTTCACGAGTTCCGTCATTTCTTTTAGAAGTGATAAGAAATTGAATTGGTTACTACTTTCTCGTGCTGTCTTCATATTTATTTATTGACTCCTTTCAGGATTTTTGGATATTCAACCCCCAAGTGGGTGTAAAAAGGTTGCATATCTGGTGATATATCGAATTCATTTTTACTTCCTAAAGTTTCCTATATAAAAAAGCCAAAAAACCAATTTCAGTATTTTAGATATTCAATCCTAATGGGTGTAAGGGGGTTGTATGCTTTTCAAAGCTTCGACATATTTCTTAGGTTTGATGAGATATTAGATCGCTTTTCACTTCCACAGACTTTTTATATAATCGCTACAAACCCATTTCTCAATTTTTCGATATTCAACCTCCAAGGGTTTGCATATGTTTTCACAATTTTTGCCATCCCTTAGTTCTGATGAGATATAAAATTGATTATTACGGCCAACCAATTCACGATTTTTCGAATTTCCAGAACCAAGGAGGTGTGAAGGGTTTGCTTAAGTCTTCACAAATTTTTTTAAATCCATCTTGTCTCATGAGATATCAAGTTGCTTCTTATGAAATCGTCTAAAAACCTGTTTCACAATTTTTTCGAAATTCAAACCCCAAGTGGAAGTAATGGGTTTGTATACGTTTTAACAATTCGTCATATCTCTTAATTCTGATAAGGCAACAAATTCGTTTTTCCTTCTATGGGCTTTTAGTGTACATAATATACCGAAATTGGAGTAGTCTACACGAACTTTTTCAATGTTTAATCGGCTAAAAATCTCTATTTTAAATATTTTGATATTAAGAACAAAAATAATTTTCCAAGAAATCTAATAATCTCGAAGCAACTCATGATACACTCCAACTTTGACCGCTCCCGAACTTTGACCCGAAAAATAATAAAGTTTCTCCCAGACCATTGGCAGATTTTTTCTTCACAGATAATCCTACTGCAAATCAAGCCAATTACAAAATGGCAAAAGGTTGCATGAAAGATATACCATTAATGACTCCCAGAACTCCTTCATGATTGTCGGAAAAACTTTACAAGAGGTAGAAGATAATATTAAAAAGAGTGAAAAAAGCTTTACATGCAATTGACACATGCTTCAAAATATTTAATATTTTCAATTTGGAATACCCTTTGCTCGCTTCTTTAGTGTGGCGTTTCTTATAAAAGGTTTTTTTTATAGTATTGTAATGGCTTACAATAAAAGTCATCTTTCCTTTCAGTTTAATATGTAATGTAATATAGAACAAATTTGTAGTTTCCTTTCAGATCCTTTCAAATTGCAGTCTTTTAAATTAGAAAAGTTCACCTTATGTGAAATATTACTATTTTTTTCAATAAATTTTTATTTGAATTTTTTTCATTTATACACGACGTTTTTCATTTACTTTTTTGTTAGTAAAAGAGGACTTAGTAAAGCTAGTATAACACTGTTTGACCAAGTGTTCAAATTGCAGTAATAAGCAAATACTACCTTAAGAACTATGTACGTTAAACTTTGACAATTTGACATAAATACACATTTATTTGGAATAAATGAATTAATTGATTTGACAAAATCTACCTGTGATATGCAATAAAACCACTGCCAAATTGACAAAATAAACAACAAAACACTTTCGTCTTCAACAAAATAATTATTATTATAATAATAATATTCTTTTGTTACAAATACAAAAATATTGTTGATTTGATAAATTATCTTTATCATAAAAACAAAAACTACCAATTTTTTATTGTAAAATTTTTCTAAATTCAACAACTTCTTTTGTCATCTAGACAGTGGGTTTTTATCAAAGAATAATGAAATTTATCAATTCGAGAAAGTATTTTGTTGGACGTATATTGGCCGTAGTTTTGTCGAATAGAACTGAATTTTTGTCAATGCTACCAGAATTTTTCTCTGAGTGTAATATATTTCCCATATTTGGATGATTTTGAAATCTACTCGGGTAAAAAGGGTAGTTCAAGCCCTAAGCAAAGCAGCCTGAACAGTAGGGGCACTCAATTTTTTCGCCGCACCCAAAAATATTGCTTTCCCAAGGAGGGGGGGGGGGGGGGGAATACGTGCCTCAAGGACCTTAAAGAAACCAAAATTGTATAAGATTCCGAAAACACCCAAGATATCGGCAAAGGGCCTATATGTATAGTCATTATCTTGGTGATTGTAACTCTAAATATATAGGTGGTGTACCATTGAAAATGCAATCTAGTGCCTAAATTCAGCAATTAAACTTTTTCTTAAAAAATAAATTTTTGAGCGTAACTTTGTAACGGTAAATAATACGAAGTTAATGTCATTGGCAACATTTCTTTTCAAGTGCTCAATGTTATGAAAAAAAAGAAAAAAAACTTTTTCAGTAAGGACGAAAAAGATAATTTTTGGCATTTAATAGTGATTAAATGCCAAAAATCATTGTCATTGTCATTGTTTTTATTTCGTACTTGGTAAAGGACTTTCTGAACCGTTTTCTTTTTCTATAATATAATATTGAGCATTAGAAATCAGATACTTTTGCCGACGATACTTACTTCGTATTATTAACCATTATCAAAATACGTGCCTTTCATCCTCGCTGCATTAGCGGGTAGCTACCGCACCTATTTTCTCTACAGTAGCTACTGAACTTCAGTGCCCCCCCCTTGGGAAAGCAATATGACCGCCACTGGCTGTGAGTCCATACACAGTAGGCTTGCCCATTTTAGTTCATCTTTGGGACCGCTCAATTTCAGATTCTCTTCCGTTATTGCCACTAAAATCTATATGCCATATCGAATCCACATGTGAAAATTCGATTATGAATAGATTGCAACGAACTAGGAGCGGGACTGTTTGCAAACTAGTTCGCTCATTTCACTAATGGGACCACTCTTCTGAACTAGGTCGTTCGAATAAGCCTAGTACACAGAAAACTTAGTTCAGATTAGTTCATAGGGGGTACTCGTTATGCCTCGCTCTGCACACCTTGCCAAACTTCGCATTTAAAAACTTTGATTGATTTCCCGTTTTTTTCTATCCGCTAGTTTTGAATGAGTTTTAAAAGATGTGAATTGAATGCCTCTCAAATTCTCAAATATGAATTTAATGATTTAATTTTAATTTAATAAATTTTCGTATTTACTTTGTGCGTAGAGGTAGAGGCTCGGTATTCGCCAGAACGAATCTCTTGTCCTAATATCTCGGCGACAGTGTGCTGCCATTATAAATAAAGGTGCCACTGTTCCCAGCCACATTCCACGAAACCGAAAAATTACCAATTTCCAATCAAATGTGACTCAACTAATTTCCAATTTTGATTCACAGTAGATTTATCTCTCACTCTACTAGCTCCCATAGGTGGCGGATTGAAATCCGACTCGACGGATCAAAAATTGTTCGATTCTTTTCCAAAAAAAAGACTATTCCGAAGCGTTCTACTATGTCTGAATCTATAGGTCGACAGAGCTCTTTATTAATATCCATGTGAGACCTTAACTACTTGTTTTATCCAGTTGTTTAAATATTTGTCACATCACTTCACCTATGCTATGGCTTTGCTTTCGCTACAAAATGTTGTATGGGAGCCTTGAGTAATAGCCAATAAGACGATTTCCAAAATTCTTTAATTAGATAAACGATTGATAGAACTTCACAGCTCGCCACAAAGATAACTTGCAAATCTACGGTCCAAATATTATTCTAGGCGTACTTTGTAACCTCCAGCAAGGGAACTTGTAATAAGATCTTAAAATGAACCTAAACCCTAAGGGAAAACCGTCTACCTTTCGACAAACGGCTTTATTTTCTTAAGATGCTAAGAAAGTTAAAAGAACCGGCCATAAAGCAGTAAAACATAATTTACACAAATAACCGCATAATTTCTAAGCGCCAGATTCTTTGCCAACAGGACGTAACCAACCTCAGGTAAGTACGTAAATAGTTGCATACAAAATTCACCTAGAAGATATTTTTACCTATACGCCGTTTTACTGCTCGAAAAGTACCCTGAATATTTATTTTTATCGGAAGGACACATGTCCGGGAAATTTTTATCGGCGGCAATTTGTACATATGTAAGAAATGTGTAGTGAATTTAAAAAGTTGGTATCATGTGTAGGGAATTCCTTTATTTTAGTGTTCGGTGAATATTTAGGATTTCCAAATTAATAGACGAGCCAGTTGGTCGGCGTTGATTGGATTACGGGCGAAGGTAAGAGTAACACTTAATTGCCTGCTTCTTTGTTTACTGGAATTCCCGGGATTAAGCGATGATACAGTATTTTCGGTTCGACTTGTTTTGGAAAGTACAAGACTAGGTCATAAAATTTTATTTTCGAGAATTTGCCCTTTTAAATATTTGAGAATATTCTTTTTTTACACACACAAAATGGAATGCTTGTAGTTTGAATTTGAATGAATAACCCATTTACAATGGGGGTGGTTGTAAAATTAAAAGGATCTACTTAAACTAATTTCACTAAAAACGTTCAATAGACTATGATTAGGAAATTACCAAAATTGGTAGTGTCTACATGAATGTAGGTGCGAAATTTAAAGAACTTGTTCTAGAGGGGTTTCCCCAAAAAAAATATTGGGTGAATTACGGCTGACCTTAAAAGGATTTCGCTGGCACCTTTGTTACTTGTATTTGTCTTCAATTTATTGGATATTAAATCTGATATTCAATAAAACTAAAGAACAGTGAAAAAAGTATAATAGCTGAATAAAATTTGATTAATTTGGTTTCCATATTTAATGGCATCGAGAAAACAATTATCGAGATTACACAGATTTTGACCATTTTCAGACTAGAAACATAACGCAGTCACGATCGGCTGCAAGCCAATCGTATGATACTCTAGATGAAATATTGAACTCCGATTTATATTTTAGTTGGGAATATATCAAAAGAATGAGGAGTGAGTGCACATACAATTATTGCATGACCTTTTATTTACAGGTAGAAACTATTGTATAATGGCTACTAGATGGATGGTTAAACGATTTCTGGAATGTAGTGAGTTCCATAAATTAAGTTAGGATATTTTTACAGAATTTTTTTATGGCAACTACATGAAAGACTTATGCGATAGTTTTCATATTAATACTTTCAGCTGCGACTATTATAAAATCAACGTATACAAAATTTTAAAGTCGTAACTTAAAGCGTTCTAAAGTTATCGTTCAATATTAGTGAACACGTGTTTTAAGAACTTTTGTATGACAACTACTCGAAGGAGTCGACGGATTTAATTTACTCAGTCTTGCTTTTGATATAAAACTAATTCCTGTAAAATTTTGAATCCCTGCTTTAACTCGTACTAGAGTTATAGTCGATTCTGTAACTTGCATAAATTTTTGAAGGACTTTTGTAGGCTGCTACACGAAGGACTCATTCGATTTGCATCATATTCGGAATTTTTGCTTCAAACATTGTAAACTTTAAGTATGCAAACTTTCAAGTTCCTATCTTGAAGCATTCGAGTAATAATCGTGAATACGTGTTTTAAGGACTCTTGTATGGGAGGTACCCGAAGGAGTGGAATGATATCGCCCATTAACGAGCTTAGCTTTACTTTTTCCATTTTACAGGTGGTGACAAAATTTCACTTCCTAGACCAACGCGTTTTTGAGTTATCGTGCAAACGGACGGACGAACAGATGGACAGACAGACGGACGGACGGACGGATATCAAACGAAATTGGGGTTTTTGACCACAACTGAACACAAACTACATAATATAACTTTTTTTCGTCCGAGGCTCGGTTCTATGCGTTTCAAACTTTTGGGCTGGATTAAACTTATAATACTCTCAGATTGCATCTAGATTATATGCCAATGGTCTGGGCGAAAATTTATTATTTTTCGGGTCAAAGTTCGGGAGCGGTCAAAGTCGGAGTGTATCATGAGTTGCTTCGAGATTATTAGATTTCTTGGAAAATTATTTTTGTTCTTGATATAAAAATATTTAAAATAGAGATTTTTAGCCGATTAAACGATTAATATTATGTACATTAAAAGCCCATAGAAGCAAAAACAAATTTGTTGCCATATCAGAATTAAGAGATATGACGAATTGTTAAAACGTATACAAACCCATTACTTCCACTTGGAATTTGAATTTCGAAAAAATTGTGAAACAGGTTTTTAGACGATTTCATAAGTAGCAACTTGATATCTCATGAGTCAAGACGGATTTTGGAAAATTTGGGAAAACTTAAGCAAACCCTTTACACCTCCTTGGTTCTGGAAATTCAAAAAATCGTGAATTGGTTGGCCGTAATAATCAATTTTATGTCTCATCAGAACTAAGGGATGGCAAAAATTGTGAAAACATATGCAAACCCTTGGGGGTTGAATATCGAAAAATTGAGAAATGGGTTTGTAGGCGATTATATAAAAAGTCTGAGGTAATGAAAAGCGATCTAATATCTCATCGAACCTAAAAAATATGTCGAAACTTTGAAAAGCATGCAACCCCCTTACACCCATTAGGATTGAATATCTAAAATACTGAAATAGACTTTTTGGCTTTTTTATATAAAAATGAATTCGATATATCACCATATATGCAACCTCCTTACACACACTTGTGGGTTGAATATCCAAAAATCCTGAAAGGAGTTAATAAATAAATATGAAGACAGCACGAAATAGTAGAAACCAATTCAATTTCTTATCACTTCTAAAAGAAATGACGGAACTCGTGAAAACTTGTTCAACCCGTTTATTCCTTCTTAGGGGCTGAAAAAGGAAAAAACTTAAAAACAAGTTTTAGGTAATTATTACGCAAGCACGTGAAAGTGAAAAGATATTCGATATCTGATAAGACCTGGGGATATAGTAGAATTCGTGAAAAAGTTTACAACCCACTTTGCACCCCCTTATGGGTCAAATTTTAAAAAATCCTGAAAATGCTTTCTAGGTATTTACATGAAGAAGCCGTAGAATAAAAATGAATTCAATATTTGGAAAGACCTAATAGATATGACGAAAACCGTGAAAATATATGAATTCCATTTTCACTGATAATTTTTTTTGCCCCCCCTCCGAACTGGAATGGATATTTAAAATTTTTTTTATCTAAATTGGTTTTCTAGTTGATTTACATAAACGTACCGAGTTTCAACTTTGTATCATAAGCCGTTCTATAGATAGGAAAAACACCCCCCACCCCCGTACCATACTACCCCTATAAAAAATTATATTTTCCAAGATGCTACTAATATAGTTCTATCTAAATACCAAGTTTCAGCTTCATATCATTATAGGTTGTCGATATATTAAAATCGGAACTTTTTCCTTTTCACCCTCCCCCACCATCACCCTCTACACCCACACTTCCAAAATTTTGTTTTCTGCTAGGGGTCTATTAGGCCTACTTCTGGTAAAAAATTTAAGCATCTATCTTACACTGTTCTTAAGATATGAGACGTGATTTTTTTTAAAAATTCTTATCCCCTCCACTTTCATGCTCCACCGCCCCCTTCAAAAATTTTGCTTTCATCAAACTTCATTTGTCAACCTTTCCACACAAACCAAATTTTATTTGTCTAGTGTAATTGGTTCGTGAGATATCGTAATCTAAAGTTTTTCACCCCCCACCCCCGTACGCCACTGCCCCACTCAAATTTTTGTTCCCGATCTATTTTCCTAGTATACCTACAAATATTCATTAAGTTTCAATTTTGTGAAATTTTGTGAATTTTGTTTAGGAGATATGGATTTTAGAATGTGTCGATCTCACCTTTTTTGCGTTTCGGACGCATTATTTTTTCCCCCACTCCCAAACCCCTTCACTTATATCGGCAATTTTTTTGCAAATGGGTCCTCTACTAAAGCTCTATAAAAATTCTAAATTTCAGTTTCCTAGAATAAGCGGTTACTGAGATCTAGAAACCAAAATTTTCCGTCTAAAACACTTCCCCCTCCTCCCCCCTCACACCCCCACCCCTCCAAATTTGGCCACTTCAAGAGGCCTACCCAGTCTATTCATAAAAAAAATTTTAATTTAATAGCTCAAAGGGTTTGGGAGCTACGAGCCTTCAAACGATTTTGCGTACAGCGGTCGACGTAAGGCGTACGGCGGACAGACGGACTGACATTTTTTTTTGCTTTTTTCGTGTCTACTCGTCATGAAACGTGAAAAAAAAAATTTTGAGGTTAGCAAATTTTTTTTTTTTAAAAATCTATAACAATACTGTATTATTGAAATAATAAAGTAAAATACACTGCGACGTTATTTTCAACGTATAACTGTTTAAAGGTTATTTTGGAAAATTACACGTTTCTATTAATTAAAATTGGGAAAATTAAATTGTATTGTAGTTTTCATGAACGGCACCTTTAGAAAATTGACCGATGATAAAATAGGGAAAAAAATTTTTTCGATTTTGTTATCTTTTCTACAATTTTGATCTATTCTTATAACGAACTTTAGATACGTTGATTATAATATCAAAATATAAACAAATAAAATATTAAAATTTAAATCAAAAAGAATAGAAAATAAGAACATGAGTTTCATCAATTTTAATTTTATAAGCTTGATTTTGTAAAAAAAAAACCGTGTGTACTTCAGTTTCTATATTTCAAAAATTTTATTTTCAATATTTTTAATATACTATTTTATATAGGTACCAAAGTATTTATATTAAACTTACACTGTTTGCTGCAGTTTCTTGTTTTCTGAGAAATTGAGTATGCGAAGCAATTTTCAAGAATAGACCATTCTCCGTTTAACAGCTCCCCTTTTCATAAATTTGAAAAGAATTAAATATAGGTATTTGAAATTAACGGGCTTATCAATTTGAAAAGCTTTAAGCAAATTTTGTTAAATTAAAAGCTAGTAAAGTAGTCAAAAGACTTATAAGATTTAATTTGGTTCAAGTTACGACTTTTGAACCGTCGGTTGAGGCCCATCGATTCCATAAAATTTTCATTGTATTATTTTGCTCATTAAAGGCAATATTGTATACTCGATTAGATGTACTTTAATATGAACTGCAGTAAATTTGCCATGTGCATTTCCAGAAATGGTACAAAGTTAACTTGAGCTAAATATTCTGCCTCAATATGGTGATTTTGTTTTTTTCCTCTCGTGCTTCGATTATACAATTTTGTGTTATAGAAACTGGGCTTTAGAACTATCTGGAATCGTCTCGAATTTGGCTCATATGCCGGACATTTTTCTGAAGTCGAAAAGATATTTGCGAAAATATGCAAGGTAATTTAACAATAAGATATTATCTAAGCTTAGAAAATTCTCTAGTACAATTTTGTGTCGTTAAGCCTGAGAGCTCTCGTGTGAATGTGATGGGTCTATCAACCCATAGCTCTCGGGTTCAAATCTCACCAACGAGAATGTTACGCTTTTCCTTATACCCTGCTTTCTTTCAATACAACTCTTTTCATTCTCAAAAAATCTATTTACAATTCATTATTCTCTCATATCCAATCTCCACTCCTCGCCAGGGTTGGCCGATAGACTAAAAACCTATTTCCGGAAAAAGAGAGCGAGTGCAAAGGAACAAACAACACAGAGCAGAGCAGCAAGTTTTATCTTTTACATCTAGATGGCGTTGGTGATACATAGGGGCAATATATTATTATCGCAATAGGATTGGTGATATTTGAAAAAACGTTTTTTAAAAACAAACTGTGCCTATTTCTTTTTAACCAGTTTGGAGTAAAATGCTGAAACGTACCGGTAGTGTTTGCAGCATTTAATTGAAAAAAGACTTCAATTTTCTTGATGTTGTGTTCGAAGGTAAAAAAATCTTAATCTTATTATCCGTCAGTTTAATTTTTGTTTTTTGGAATTAACGAGGTCTTAAAAATATCGTCCATGAAAAGATATGGGTTTTTAAAACGCCAGTTTCAAGTCTAATTTCCAAAGGATTAAAAGTGATGGGAAGTTCATAATATGAGAAGAATAAAGAGGACAGCAAATCTTTGTGCTGATAACAGAAACAAATTTTTTTTAAAATATGGAGTACATGTGCTTTGATTTTAATAGATACAAGTGGTGTTTTGACTGTCTCCAATAATAAAATCCTGTATTTGGTTAGCTAATGCATTAATTTTTTTTACAGCGGATGATGAAGAGAAAACTTGAAAAGAATTTTCTAGTAACACCATCTATGTTTCAAACTCGGCATTTTATCGGAAGTGTAGTAACGACACTACATGATTCAGCTGTGGAGTAGTTAGTGTGCTCGCGAAATTAAGTTTGTTGTTATTTTCCCATATCGCTGAACCTGCAATACACTGGACAAGGACACAAAATAATACACCTACTGTATTGATGCGGACTTGAAAACATCTGAGAGAACAAGACAAAGAACAAAATACTGGAAAAAAACCTCATATCACCGGTTAGTTTGCTGTTGTGATCCCTGTAATTATTTTATTAGAGAGCATGTGACAGGCAGACAGGCTCGATCTATGATATGCCATAACGACATCATAATATTGACCATCCTGATCACATCACATTATTGTACACTGTGCCTTGCCTGCTGTTACTGTCGGCGCCACAACTGGCGGTTGGTAACCTATTTTTAAATAAAGTGTGGTGCATTTGCCCGTCCGTTCGATCAGTATATTGTGGTTCTGTCTATCTAATTGATCTACGTACACTATGGGCTACAACTTATTACTTATATACCCACCTATTTTTTAATTTTTTCCCCTATTTTATTTATTTAATGTTATTGCAAATTTTTCATCCATTTTGATTGTTATGTCTTAAGAATTCGTAGAAGAGTGAGCTTTTTCAATGGTAAAATGTGCAAGTGTTAAAAAAGGGTTCAGGGTGTAAAAATGTCTTGTGATTCCTTGTGTAACGCAAAAAACAGCTTGCGAAATGCACAAAGTTGAGGCCAAGTAACCCCTTATTCTCCCTTTGAACCTATAGTTCCACAAAATACATTTTTAGCGCTAGGGATTTATTCTAAAGCTAGAGATTTATTTGAAAAACAAGGAATTAACAAAATAGACTTTAAATCGAAGGTGTTCGTATTTTTGTTTTGACTTGTACAAGAGTCTTAAAATAGCCTGAATTGACTTCCGAACACTTTTCTTGTCAAAAACATTAAACACTGGAATTTTCTCTAAGACTATCCCTACCAATATTTGTGTTTGGTCAACGTAATCGAGTAGTATAATTCAAAAAGTGGATTGTGCGAACTCTCATTTTCACCAGGAAAAATTCGAATTCAAACGGTAAGCACTTTTTCACAATAAAATTTCTCCGATTTAACAGAAACCTGGCGAGCCAAAAAACATCAAAAATCGCCAAAAAACATCAAATCGTGAAGATCGTGATACGAAAACACATCAAACATGAAAAGAAGAAGTCTTTCCACCGGGCACAACTTGCTACTGCACCCTACATACGATCACTGCCGTCTTACCGTACGTAGCAACACTTCCTTAGCGATACCATAGTGCACAATTCTCCGGCATATAGCATACAAAATATGTACAAAACGTCGTATGTGCTATGTGTTCAGACTTAAGATCGGTGCCGAAGACTCGTTCCTTTCCTTTGAAGTTTTTCTTCCCTACATGCTTCATATGCACCTCTAGCCAAGGTACCAGCGACATACGATCAACGAGCATACGACACACATAACACCTGCCCTCGATGGTTTTTCCATACTCTCGAATCAGATACCTCGGTACCTGGATGGTAATGAAAATATGATCCTCAATTTCAGAGAGGAGAAATGAGAATACAGTTGGGTTTTCCCAACGTTCATTGGTCTAGAGACGGTCGTGTTTTCAGGAGGGGATTCCTATATATTCACCGGCCGTACGCGACACCTATCATTCAAGGTTCACTTGCCGAACTAAGAACATTTAAAAAGTACAAGTTCAAGTGAAAAGTGTCGAGTTCTCGAAGTAAAGTGTCGAGCGTTTACGCTAAGAAAAGTTCAAAACAAAAACGATCTGTTTAAATTAATTAAAAATGGATTGCTACAAAAAGTGTCCTCTGAAGAAAAGGCCAATCTACTACGAGCCTGAAGTTGAATCCGAACCGGAAAATCTTTCAACAAAACCCGAAGATTTGTCGATTAAACGCAAAGCAACTGACGACGTTGCAGTACAACCGAAACGATTCCGTGAATCGCCGGAACGCGAAAATTACAACAACCCCCTAACTTGGGGTAGTTCCTTCAAAGGATCCGAGTTTGCCGATCGCTCCTTATCACCATCTACGGACTCTTGTACATCGGCCGACTACTACCGCGAAACTTCGCTATCACCGCCAGCTATGCCAACCAACTATCAGCCTATTCATTTGCGCGGTTTGAATCGTCAGGAGCAGATTCAAGCGGATTATCTCATTCAAAACCAACATTGCACCCCATACTGGAGTATTCCTGCACAGCTGCCACTACCGACCGTACCAGCTCCAATTGAACCCCAGGACCTATCCATGAAGAGTTGCATTCCGCTTCCGGCCTTGTATCACAACTTCTCCGAAACAAAACCGACGTATCCGGAAAAAGGCAAAACACTATCGCGTTTCAGTTGTCACGAATGCGGAAAATCCTACTCAACATTTGCCGGACTCTCGAAACATCAGCAATTCCATTGTCCTGCGGCCGAGTGCAACCAGGTGAAGCGCTTCTTCAATTGCGATCACTGCGAAAAATCCTACACGACATCGGGTGCTCTCAAGATGCACATTCGCACCCACACGTTGCCCTGCAAGTGTCCGACATGTGGCAAGGCCTTTTCGCGACCATGGCTCCTCCAAGGACACATTCGTACACATACCGGCGAGAAGCCTTTTACTTGCCAGTACTGTTCGCGAGCTTTTGCCGATCGTTCAAATCTGCGCGCGCATCTTCAAACGCACG
The DNA here is from genome assembly GCA_951812415.1 of Beris morrisii. Lineage (NCBI taxonomy): Eukaryota > Metazoa > Arthropoda > Insecta > Diptera > Stratiomyidae > Beris > Beris morrisii. The sequence continues at coordinate 29,226,619 of OX638311.1, forward strand.
CCGAAATCAAGAAGTATATTTGTTCGTCCTGCAACAAATCGTTCTCACGGATGTCTTTACTAACTAAACACACCGAAGGAGGATGTCTTCCGCAACATCATCACACCTATGCTGTCTAGGATGGTCCAACTGCTACTTCCCAGGATGGAAGTAGGCCTGCTTGGATCCTGATCTCTTTCGAACTGATTTCGCTACGTACTATCGCCATTTTCGTAGTACTTGCCCGAGGCTATCGTACCAAAAAATTTTAGTTTTTTATAATTTGGTCAAATGCAAAATTGTCCTGCCTAGTCTCCTGAAGTTACAATTAATTAATAAAATTATTAACGTTTATATAATATTACAGATTTTATTACAAATTAATTATAAGACTTGTTGCCAATTTATATATCGAATAAAATAATAAGTTACTTTTACTATTGAAACGAAATTCTTTTATTTGCTTTTCTTTATTATTTTGATAAGGACGTATTTATTTCGTGAAATATGTTGGAAGTTTGAATTCCTTTTTTCGTGTTTTATTGGGATGAAATGTCTATAAGTAATTAGGAAAAATATGAAATACAGCTTCGTCTATATGAATATATTATAAATGTTTTATTCTCTTTAAAAATATTCTTATAATTTCTAGTGATTTGCATCTCAATTTCAAGCCACCCTTAATACGCAATGTCTATAAAATGAAATTTGGATATTAATTCCATTGGCTTTGAATTCCTGACCTTTATCTCTGAAGTAATTAACAAAAGAGTATACCGTACAACTTGCCTAGAAGGACCCTTAAAACACCAATTCCGATCCTGGGTAATAGTCCGAGAGGAGGTAAAAATCGCAAAGTAACATCGGTTATTTCCTGACAAGGAGATTTTTTGCAAAATTAATTTTGTCACTGCAGTATCTTCGTGTAAGATACCTACAGTAATTCTTAATATACAAAGATTGAAATAAATAGAAGTAAAAATATCGAAAAAGCCTGGAAAGGTATGTCGGAATTTCCCTTTACACTCCCTTGGGGGTTGAAAATAAACAATATTTAGAAAGCAGTTTTTTCGCTTTCATATAAAAATTTCGTAGAAGTAAAAACCAATTTGCTACCTCATCAGACCTGAGAGATATGACGAAATTAGTGAAAACATATGCAACCCCTTTACACCTCATTGAGTGTTGAAAATCGAAAAATTGGATTTTTGGCCAATTACATAAATAGCTCGTAGAGGCTACAAATATGAAAATTTATGAAAAAGTATTCAACCCCTTGCGAGTTGAGTATTAAAAATTCTAAAATCGTTTAGGTGCGTTTATGTACAAAGTCCAGGTAAGTAAAAACCGACTTCTATCTCATCAGATCTTAGAAGAATTTCGTGAAAACGCTAGTAATTACTTTACATCCCTTGCGGATTGAACAACAAAAACTTCTCAAATCAGTTTTTAGGCGATAATGTAAAAATTCGGTGATAGTAAAAACTAATTCGGTATTTTATCAGACCTAAGGGATATGACGGGATTCGTGAAAACGTGAAGAACTTGTTTACTTCTTCTTAGTGGTTGAAAAGCACAAAATTCTAAAAGTGGGTCTTAGGCAGTTATTTAAAAAAACCAAATAATTTAATACTTATTCGATATCTGATCAGGATTCCTTAGGCCTAGCGGAATTCGTTAAAGTGTATTTAAAAGCCGTGTGTAGTCCAGTGGTAGTGTACTTGGTCATAAAAGCATTATTGGCGATATCGTGGGTCCAATTCTTACTTAACGAATAATTTATTTATAAAAATTGTTTAGTTGGTTTTGGTTTCAAAATATTAATTTAAATAATGAACAGTGCGGCATATTTTATAAATTCACTAATACCATCGGAGCTACCAGACAGTATTTAATTTGTTATGGGCAACTTTGTTGTTCTCGTAGATCGTATCACAGCCAACAGCACTAAATAAAAAAAAATATTTAAATTAATATATAAATTATTAACACCTCCTACATATCCGGCTCGATTTCTGACCTCCCCATCACTAAGCTGACTAAACTGTACATACACTAATGTGTATTAAAGGCTACCCTTCAAAGTTCAGTTCGGTATCCCCCAAAAAATCCAACTTTATAACCTCGAGTCGGAAATTTAAAATGTCGGAAACAAGATGACGGAATTTTTTCTAATAAATTTCTTAATCTTACAATAAAAATATTAAAAAATAAAATTTTAAATCATTTTTTTGTTTGAAAAAAAAAAAAATAAATAAAAATGTCGTAGCGGATATTGCGATTTTTATTGGAAAGAAAACAGTCTGGGTGCAACTTTATTGTTTTATGGGTAGAAATCTGGAACGCGTCTAATGCTGAGATGCGGTGTAGGTTACTATATTGACAGCCTAAAAATAACATTTCAAACAGCCTCCTGGTTATTGTTTACGTTGTCAATTAGGCATAGTACCCTTAGATTATATACCTAAAAGGATTGGACATGCCACCATAAAAAAGAACCAAGTTTTTTTATGCGCATGTCGAAGTAAAAGCTGCATGGGCGTACAAAACTGATTTTATTTATTTTAGGGGCAAAAATTTTAGCTCGCATTTTAAAAGTTTTTTGCATATATTAAATATATTGCATACATACTGCAGTCACTATCAGCTACAAGCCAATAGTATGATACTCTAGATGAGGACGATTTTGCCCGTTTACGAACTTAGCCTTATAGATTCGCCCAAACATCCCGATTTAAAATTTCAAGATCCTAGGTCAAGGCGTTCTTGAGTTATCGTGCTAACGAACAGACGGATGGGCGGACGGACGTTTTGGCCCCAAATAAACACAAAATATTATATAAAACTTTTTTTGTGTTCTGAGGCTGCGTTCTAAGCGTTACAAACTTTTGAGCTGGAGCTATAATACTCTCTGATTTCATCTATAGTATAAAACTATCTATCTCTTTGTAATCTATGTATATATGCTTTACAGATGCATGTTATTTTATTATATATTTTTATCTACTTATGATCTGGTACGATTCTGTAACTGAAATCTCGGCGAAATACCAGAAACGAGTAGCTTTTTCAAATGTGTCAAAATTTCGATATTTCGTCAAACTTATTTTTAACAATAATGCAATCATTTTTCTATTACTAATTTAATGAGAAGGCTATATTGTTGTGAACTCAAGGGAGACTAGTCATCGAAAAGATTTCTGTCGAAGCAAAGCATTTGTACAGAAATGGATATTTTAATGAATATTTCTTTTCTAAGTTCAGCTGCATGTTCGAAATGTTCACCTTTGTAAAGCCCCGAACATAATGCTCCCGTTCCGTTCCGTTCCGTTCCGTTCAACTGTCAAAGTAGACCTTATGTGCTGGCCATGTAAATGCACACAACGGTCGTAACGGAACGGATCGGCAAAGTTGACCAAAATTCAACTTTTACGGATTACATAACCTCACTTGTCGTGACGGAACGGAACGGAACGGGAGCATCGTGTTCTCAGCTTAACGCTTTTGGATGGCCTCAAATATAACGTTATTTTGCTACGCCATTGGATCCAAGATCCAAGCCATGGCAACCAATAAAAACAATCAACAAAATAATCCATCATAATTATTTCACGTGTGTTTTTGACAAGCAAGATCCCTTGGCATTCTTGGATCCCATGGTGCTGTCAAAATAATTTTGGTCTCTATTTTTTTCGTGCTCTTACACCGGGGTGTCCTGTTCTTAGTTACCTTATCTAAGATAGTACCCAACACCGCATCTCAGCATTAAACAATTTCCAGACTTTTACCCATAAATCAATAAAGTTGCACCCAGACTGTTGTTCGGATTTTTTTTAATTTATTTTTAAAGCTTTTAGAAGTGAAATTGTATTTGATATCTCATTAGACCTAAGAAATATATCGGAATTCGTGAAAATGTACACAACCACTTTACACCTCCATAGGTGTTGGATATCGAAAAATTGTTAAAAACATTTTAGGCGCTTATTTGTAGAGCCCGCAGAAGTAAAATTAATTTGCAAACAAAAGATTTACGAAATTCGTGAAAATGTGGAAAAACCCGTTTTCATGAACATTTCTTTACTCTACCTCTGTACGCCAATGAAAATCTGAACTTTTTTTTGCTTTAATCACATTTACATATACGTACTAAGTTTCAACTTTCCAGATATTATAAACCATCCCTGTACAAAAATCAAAAATTTTATTTTTCTATTTTGTTTCTATACAGGGTGTTTGGCACTCCGTCAGCCAACTGGTAAGGGGTTATTCCTTGATATATTTGGAGAAAAAATTGTTCTATAGGGTGGGTTAATTTTCAATATCAGTGGAGATAGAGGTTGGTTAAGAAAAGTGTTTTTGACCGGTACCCTCACTCACTTAAAACGTTATATCTCGAAAACGAATAATCACAAGGCAAAGTGTTATAGATCGTTTTTTAGGGAATCGAATTACCTTTCATTTGATGTAACAGTCGAAATTGTAACTGCACCCGATATTGAGATATTTACTTGAAAACACAAATTTTTGTTACGTCAACCTTAAAAATTCAGTGATCAATGTAGTTTTTCTCAGAAAACCCATTATAAAAATTTCATCTTAATTTTAATTTTTTATTAACTATATTATTACCTACAAAAGCTGCATACATATGTATGAGTTACGATTAACATTTTGGAAGTAATAGGTAAAAATACATATCGCATAAAAATTAAATATTTCACAAGTCAGTGCATGTGCATGTTGATCTACGCCAAATTCATAATTTGATCTACATTACTACTTCACCATCTCTGTCACGCTAATGTATCCTGTAATTGAAAATCCTAGTATTTATTTGGTCTTACTTTTGTTATAAGGTCCATCTACTGAGATATAGCAAATGGAGACCTCGATTTGCTATTTCACATGGCCGACATTTTTAAAATGTCAATATTTCGAAAAAGGTGTCCATGATAACCCGAGGTTCTGCATTGTTGAACAAAATTCTGATGATTGTAAACATTCATTAGATTTAAAATTGCTAACGCAAATAAAGTAATTTTTGATTGAAACATTTCTTTATGTTTCTTTCAAAAATACAATTCATTTTAAGTTTAGAGAAACTTCGAAAGTTATCCGGGGTACAAATTAGGATTGAGCCACGTATGACATGAATCTTAAGAAGGAAAGAGTTAGTAGCACGGTATCTGCATGTATTAAGCCGAGAAGGAAAACAATGACAGTACCATCAGATTAGGCAACATGAAAAATGAAATCCGAATTTTTAGGTGTAATTTCGAATTGAAAAATTACCAAATAATTTGAATTTGATAAATACTTTTTTGAATAAACAATGGAAGGTATTGAAAGAAAATGGGTTCATAAAATTGCAACTAAGCTGTGTAAATTTTACAGGTAATATTGGCTACTGCAGTACGAATATAATACCATATACTTATTGGTATGGCGCCAAATTCAAAAATAACTTATTACATGCTCAACCGTTATAAATATTCCTGAAACTGATATTTCCCAAGAAATTTATTAATAAAAAAATTTAAGTAAACTGTGAGTTGTGTTATGAATTTCGAACGCAAAACGCAACTTCTCATCATCAAATCGAACAATTTGAATTGTCAAACCTGATAATTCAAATTGAATTTTAATTTTAATTTTATTTAAGTTGTTGCCCATGTTGTTCGAAATTCGAAATTTTAAGAAGGAGCGAGAGGGTACGATTTCATCGGCTATTTCAATCTGTCATATCGTATAGAGAAATGAGCCGATGGGGTCACCATTTATATAGCTCAGTGGGTCCATCAATCAAATTAATTTTTTTTGACAAACCTAGGGATCATAAAAATCGGGATATACAAAAATCTAGTGCACGTCCATATTAAACTTCCGGGTTTGTTTTTAAACTCTCTTCACTAAACTAGATTTTTCAAAAAATCGTAATATAAAATGAGCAAGTTTCGTATAGTATGGTGATTACATTTAGAGAACAATCAGGAAATCCTATTTGGTTAAATAGTTTTTTCTAATTGTTCAACGCAGCGAAAATGTCAACAAGTTGAATTTATTCAACTAGGTAACTTTAATAACAATTTAAAAGTAAAGTAAATCATAATTTTCAATAGGTAGGCTGTAGATGCTCTTAACCTTTTTTCTATTCCGCAACGGCTAACACTACAGTAGAATCAGCGTTATTTATTATTCCTCCTTTTCTAAGTGGTAGAGCAAAATACTATTTTCTAATTCAACGCATACTTGAGCTATTAATCCACAGGTCATCACCTGTAACGATAGCCGTATCTTAAGTAGTGCGGCAAAGAGACTTGGTACGTTTGCCTTGCACCGCATATTATACTTATACGAGTTTTATATATTTTCATGATTAATATCCGTCAGGTAGACAGATATATAATTTTTAACAAGAGCTACTCTACTACCCGGGCTTCGTAAGCAGGTTTAAAGTCATCGGGCGATGATAGCTTTACATTAGGAGATAAAAAAGAGTTCAAATCCATGAGACAGAAATCGCCACGGCTGTGCAGCTGAGAAGAAAAATAATATCTTAAGACAAGTAACCAACAATCATCGAACGTATGAAAATATTTTGAGATGTCAGTTTGATATATTTACGTATTCGGACCGTGGCGTCCAGCGCGGTTCTGTATTACGATTGTAAGCGTTTGGATATGCTGGCTGTAGCGTGATACTGCTATGGCGGAACTGTATCTTAAATGTACAATCTTACATTTTGGCCTCGGTGACCACCCAGCCGGACAAATGACAAATTGTTGGATAATACGAGAAGCACGAAAGACAGATTATACACCAGCTAATAACGTTGGACTAGTACGAGTTCGAGTAGGTACTACTGCACGCCTGTAGGAAAACGCACTCGAACTGGTGGCTACTTCTTGAAGTGAGGATTACATCTTAGTTCGCTTACACATTTTTAGCTTTTAAGAACCTTCAATAATATTTACGATAAATTGATTCTTTTGACAGTCGCGAGTTGTTTTTTTTTAAATTTCTGCGATCGATATTTTTGATGTACCAGGACCCCCTTGAAGAATAGGTTGCAGTCTTGAAACAGCATTCCTGAGATCTGGACAGGAAGCTGGCATTCGTAGGATTCGTATCACGAACTCTGCAAAATATAAGGCTACAGAGGCTTGCACAACTTCATCCTCCTCAAAATTATGTTAAATAGAAAAAAGATCACTATGCAATTCCCGCTTCTGTATTTGTCGTTTCTCTGCTGTACTTTTTTCTGGACCGCACTGTCCATAAATGTAAAGACGACCAAATATTTCACTTGACTTTTGCCTTCAGTCGAGCATTACCTGAATACTCGAGCAAAATTATAGTGAAATTTTCATGTAAAAAACCATTAAAGGAAAAAAGTGCATAGGCATGTTGTTTTTACTTTATTATTTCAATAATACAGTATTGTGAACGATTTTTAAAAAAAAAAATTTGCCACCCTTAACATTTTTTTTACGTTTCCTTTCCGAAAAAAGCAAAAAAAAATGTCAGTCCGTCTGTCCGCCGTACGCCGTACGTCGACCGTTGTACGCAAAATGTTTTGAAGGCTCGTAGTTCCCAAACCCTTTGAGGTATTAAATTGAAATTATTAATTTTTATGAATAGGCTGGGTAAGCCCCATGAAGTGACCACATTTTGAACTAGGGGAGGGAGGTGTGAGGGGGAAGTGGGTAAGTGTTTTAGACGGAAAATTTTGGTTTCTAAATCTCAGCAACCGCTTACGCTAGGAGACTGAAACTTAGAAATTATATAGAGCTTCGATAGTGGACCCATTTGCAAAAAAATTGACGATATGGGTGAAGAAGTGTGGGAATGGGGGGGAAAATAAAGCGGTCCGAAACGCAAGAAAGCCGAGATCGACACATTCTAAGATCCATATCCCCTAAACGGTTAACATCACAAAATTGAAACTTAATGAATATCTGTAGATGAACTAGGAGAATAGATGGGAAACAACTTTTTGAGTAGGGCAGTAGGGTACGGGGGTCGGGGGTGAACAACTTTTGATTACGATATATAACGAACCAATTGCACTAGGAAAATGAAATTCGGTTTCTGTATAAAGGTTGACAAATAAAGTTTGCTGAAAGTAAAATTTTTCAAGGGGGCGGTGGAGCATGAAAGTGGAGGGGATAAGAATTTTTCTAAAAAATCACGTCTCATATCTCAAGAACAGTATTGGATAGATTCTTAATTTTTTTACCAGAAGTATGCCTAATAGACCCCTAGCAGAAAAAAAATTTTAAAAAATAAATTTTAAGGGTGAGGGTGTAGTGGGTGAGAGTGTGGGAGGGTGAAAAGGAAAAGGTTCTGATTTTACTTTATTATTTTCTAATAATACAGAATTGTTATCGATTTTTAAAAAAAAAAAATTTGCTACCCTGAAAATTTTTTTTTTCGCATTTCATTACTCGTAGACACGAAAAAAGCAAAAAAAAATTTCAGTCCGTCTGTCCGCCGTACGCCGTACGCCGTACGCCGTACGCAAAATCGTTTGAAGGCTCGTAGCTCTCAAACGGTTTGAGATATTAAATTGAATTTTTTTTTATGAATAGAGTGGGTAGGCCCCTTGAAGTGACCAAATTCTGACTGGTGGGGGTGTGAGGGGGGAGGAGGGGGAAGCGTTTTAGACGGAAAATTTTGGTTTTTAGATCTCAGCAACCGCTTATGCTAGGAGGCTGAAATTTGGAATTTATATAGAATTTTGATAATGGACCCATTTGCATAAAACTTGTCAATATGGGTGAAGGGGTGTGGGAGTGGGGGAAAAATAGTGCGTCCGAAACGCAAAAAAGCCGAGATCGACACATTCTAAAATCCATATCTCCTAAACGGTTTAAGTTACAAAATTGAAACTTAATGAATATTAGTAGGTATACTTTGAGAATAGATCGCAAATAAAGTTTTGAGTGGGGGCAGTGGCGTACGAGGGTGGGGGGTAAACAACTTTAGATTATGATATTTCACGAACCAATTGCACTAGACAAATAAAATTCGGTTTCTGTATAAAGGTTGACAAATGAAGTTTGATGAAAGTAAAATTTTTTTAGGGGGCGGTGGAGCATGAAAGTGGAGGGGATGCGAATTTTTCGAAAAAATCACGTCTCATATCTCAAGAACAGTGTAAGGTAGATGCTTAAAATTTTTACCGTAAGTAGGTCTAATAGACCCCTATGGGGGTGAGGGTGTAGAGGGTAAGGGTGGGGGAGGGTGAAAAGGAAAAAGTTCCGATTTTTATATCTCGAAAACCTATAATGATATAAAGCTGAAACTTGGTAGTAGTAGCATCTTGGAAAAATATAATTTTTTATAGGGGTAGTATAGTACGGGGGTGGGGGATGTTTTTCCTATCTATAGAACGGCTTATGCTATAAAGTTGAAACTTGGTATGTATACGTAAATTAACTAGAAAAGTAATTTAGATTAAAAACAATTTCAAATATCCATCGGCGTTCGTAAGGGGGGGCGAAAAAATGTATCAGTGAAAATGGAATGCATATATTTTCACGATTTTCGTCATATCTATTAGGTTTTCCCAAATATTTAATTCATTTTTATTCTACGGCTTCTTCATATAAATACCTAGAAATTAGGTAGGATTTTTTGAATTTCGACCCCTAAGGGGGTGTAAAGGAATTGTATACTTATTCACGAATTATGCCATATCCTCCAGGTCTGATCAAATATCGAATATCTTTTCAATTTCACGGGCTTGCGTAACAATCGCCTAAAACTTGCTTTTAAGTTTTTTCCTTTTTCAGCCCCTAAGAGGATATGAAAGGGTTGAACAAGTTTTTACAAATTCCGTCATATCCTTTAGAAGTGATAAGTAATTCAATTGTTTTTACTTTCTCGTGCTGTTTTCATATTTATCTATTAACTCCTTTCAGGATTTTTGGATAACCCCAAGTTGGTGTAAGGAGGTTGCATATATTTTCACAGATTCCTACATATTGCTTAGATCTGAGGAGATATCGAATTCACTTTTAGTTCCTAAGGTTTCCTATATAAGAACCAAAATGTCTATTTCAGTATTTTCAGATTTTCAATCCTGTTGTATGCTTTTCAAAGGTTCGACATATTTCTTAGGTTTAATGAGATATTAGATCGCTTTTCATTTCCACAGACTTTTTATATAATCGCCTACAAACCCATTTCTCAATTTTTGGATATTCAACCCCCAAGGGTTTGCATATGTTTTCACAATTTTTGCCATCCCTTAGTTCTGATGAGATATAAAATTGGTTATTACGGCATTTAATGTAATGACCTAAAAACGACTTTTACAATTTTTCGAATTTGAAGAGCCAAGGGGGTGTGAAGGGTTAGCTTATGTTTTCACAAATTTTTCAAAATACCTCTTGTCTTATGAGTTGCTTCTTATGAAATCGTCTAAAAACCTGTTTCATAATTTTTTCGAAATTCAAACCCCAAGTGGAAGTAATGGGTTTGTATACGTTTTAACAATTCGTCATATCTCTTCAGTCTGATAAGGCAACAAATTCGTTTTTACTTCTATGGGCTTTTAGTGTGCATAATATACCGAAATTTGAATTATCTACACGGTCTTTTTCAATGTCTATTTTAAATTACAAGCTTTATTTTACATATTTTTATTTTAAGAACAAAATTAACTTTCCAAGAAACCTCATAATGTAGAAATAACTGACGATATACTCCGACTTTGACCCGAAAAATAATAAAGTTTCGCCCAGATCATTGGATTTTGGATTGGTTTTGTGTGACGGAGGGGGGGGGAGGTGTTGTGAGTGTTTTGACAAAATTTTGGTTTCTAGATTTCAGAAACCGCTTAGGAGGCTGAATGTTGCAACTTATTTAGAACTATGATAGTCGACTCATTTACAAAAAAATTGTCGGTGTTAAGGGGCGTTGGAGTGGTGTGGAAATAATGAGTCCGAAACGCCCGAAAGCTGAGGTTGAAACATACTAAAATTCATATGTCCTGAAAGGTTGAATTTTCATTATTGCCTTAAGGGATATTTGGAGCCTATACAAGGTCCAAAATTTTAAAGGAAGGTGGTGGGGGGTAATCTTTTCAGTATCATGAATATAAAATTTGGTTTCTAAATAAAGGATTACAAGTGGAGTTTACTGAATGTAAAATTTGGGAGAGGGAGGGGGAATTAGGCACGGAAATGGGAAAGTAGCAATTTTAAAAAGAAATAGATTTTTATATCTCAAGAACCGTATCAGATATGATCTTAGAAATTTTCCAGCAGACCTCTAGCCGTTGAAAAAATTTTCGGGGGTGCGGTTGTAGGGGGTGCTGGTGTGAGGGGATGGAAAATAAATAATTCTGATTATTATTTCTCGAAAGCCGCAAAGGATTGAAAGCTAAAAATTGACTATATAGAGCCACTATAGAGGCATCCTAGAAAACTACAATTTTTGACAGAGGTAGCAAGGTGCGGGTCCGGGGTTTTTTTCTATTTTTCAAAAATGACTTATTCTACAAAGAAGATGTACTACAGGAGTAATTAAAAGCAAAAAATTAAGATTTTCATTGACGTACAAAAGGTAGAGTAAAATAATATCCGTGAAAAGGGTCTTTTTCACATTTTCACGAATTTCGTTATATCCTTTGGGCATGTCGAGTTTCCAAATTAATTTTACTTCTATGGTCTCTTTATATAAGAACCTACAAAGGTTTTTTAAAATTTTTCTATACCCAACCCCTATTGGGGTGTCAAGAGGTTGTGTACATTTTCACGAATTCCGATATATTTCTTAGGTCAAATGAGATATCGAATTCACTTTCACTTCTACAGGCCTTATCTATAATCGGGCAAAAGCAGATTCAAGAATTTTTCAATATTAATCCCCGGGGGGTGTATCGTAGTTTTCAAGTTTTCAAAAAATTCCGACGAAACTTTTAGGCTTTGATTGTGCTTCTATGGGCTTTGCATAAAATGATCTTAAAAATTAATTTTACGATTTTGCGATATTCAACCACTAAGAGGATATAATATGATTTTGTACGTTTTTATGGATTCCGGCATATCACTTTGGTCTGATGAGGTTTTGAATTCTTTTTTACTTTAACTGGCTTTCAATATAATCGCCTAAAAATCGGTTTGTTTAATATTCAACCCCTAAAGACCTCGTTGAGTACAAAGAGTGAAATGGTTCAAGGAATAAAGTTCAACTAGTTTGAGTTTTAAATTAGCTATTCCATGACACGTAATAACACGGTTTTACTCAACAGGAGGCATATCATGATTTCGTCCTGACCCGGGAATGAGCATAATTAGATGGTTAATGGTTACGTAAGATTGAAGCAGTTAATCTTTGTTCTTTTTAACAGGTCTTATGCTTCTAGAACAGAAGGAGGCTAATTTCAAAGCCACAAAGGTCTACAGCAATCGATTAGAGCAATCAATAAAAAGCCTCTAAATTACATTCAATCGATTTATCGTTCTAATGCTATTTATCTGGCGTATAAAGACTACGTGCTAAATGGTGTGTAACCTAATCGCGATTACCCAATTCCACTGTAGCAATAACAATGGCAACCAAACCAAATCGACCAACTACATATACTCAATAGTTAAGAAAGATATCTCCCGAGGGCTTCTGTTAGTTTTTCTCGTCGAACTTTTCATTACGAAATCTTATAAATTTTTTTTCAGTTTTCATTCGATAATATTACATTATTGTAAAGTTTTCCACGCAGCCTTGGAATACGCTGAACATCACCGAAAATTATTTATGTTCCATTGTTCGGCGAAGGCACGTGCTATTAGTTCCAAATCGAATCTACTTGCTTATAAAGTACGTTAAGATTTTTCCTTTATGATCTGTCCAATATCTTCTTGCTGAATGGCAAAACAATGGGCCAGAACAAAATCAGCTTTTGTTGATTAAATCGGTCAGTTGGACTAATGGTGCCACTAATTGATGGCAACTGGAGTTCGATTCAAAAATTCTTAAAATGATGAATGCAATGAATGGATCGCTCGAAGATGACTGGCTCGGATTACCTAAGTTCTCCACTATTCATCTTTACCTGTAGGATACCTTTGATTTCTTTATCCGAAATGATTAATTCGATTTTTTTCGGATCTGGATCGATCAATTTGTAGCCATGTTTTCGACTCTAATGTCGAAAGAAACAGTTCAACTTTCACCACTTCTATAGGTAGATGCTGTGCCTGTATGTAAATTAGTAAAACTATGAAAAGGAAACAGGGTTTTTTTGTATTCGAGAATATGAAAACTTTGTTGTATAAGATCATATTAATGGGAACCAGGTGGTAAGTGATGTTCTGTGCCTATATTTATATAACGTTGGTGCCTAAATAGTTAGGAAAAGATGTGTGGTTTTTATTATGGACGAGTACCTCTACTCAGATTGTTGTAAAAGACTACAGTTCAAAAACTTGAGGTTAAATGTCGAAAATTATAAATTTTTTCTTCGTACCGCAAGGGGATGAAACCTTGGTGGTTCAAAATCGAAAAGCATAAAAATGTATGTTCATTTGCAGAGACCCTGTAGAAGTACACAAATTTAATATCATCACACTTATGACAAATTTCATGAAATATATTGATCCCTTAATCTCTTTTTTGGGTTAAAAAATCCTGAAATTTTTTTTTAAATATTTTCAGCGAATGTAAAAAATATTTCGATGAATTATTTAACTTCAAAGATATCAAGAGATTCTAAGGCTTTTCACAAGTGCGGGTAAAATAATTTGTGAAACCAAAGCACTTCCGCGACGTGCTGCCATATTAGTGTCCTTAGAATATGAGTTCTTTTCTTCGTCTGAACTCTCAATACTCGAGAAAAATTAGCTACCTCAAAATTTTGTATTTTTGTATTTTCGTTTCATGGCAGACACCAAAACAGAATTAAAAAAAGTCCGTCTGTCCGCCGTACTCAAACTTGGGATAAAGAAAGTAAAAAATTTCTTTTAGATCTGCATTTGTGTTCGGAAGTGGAAAAAAATGAAATTAAGACCTGCATTTGCAGTGAAAAAAAAAATCTGTAAAAAATAGGTGAATAATAGGTGAATAATTCTATCATATTTCTTAGGACTGCCGACATATCGAATTAATTTAATTTTTGTAGGCTTTTCGTATAAGCGGTTCGAAATCGTTTTCAGAATTTTTGGTTATTCAACCACTAAGAAGATGTAAGGATATATCTCTTTGGTCTGAAGAGAAATTGAACTGATTTTCCCATTCACGGCCATTTTATTTCATTGCCTCAAAACTGCTTTCAAAATTTTTTTCTAATCTAACCTTTACAGGTATGAATGAGTTGAATAAGTTTTCACCACGAATTCTGACATATCCCTTAGGTTTGTTCACATATTGATGTGATTATTATTTACACGGAGTTTATATTTAATCACCTGAAACAAATTTCAGAATTTTTCGATGTTCATCCCATATGGAAAACTACGGGGATTGTATTCATTTTCACGAATTTCGCCATATGTTTTAGGTCTGATTAGTTATTGAATAGGTTTTTACTTCTACGGGATTTTTTATAATTGCTTAAAAATTTATTATGGGATTTTCAATATAATATTTCACCACAAGGTAGTTGCTTGTTTTACAAATTCCAAGTAATATTTTTCATTTTTTTAATGTGTTTTTTACGTAATTTCATGATTTCTTGTATTTTTCACTTAAGTCTGATTAAATATCGATTTAACTTCTGCGTTTTTATTGATTTTTGTTTCAATTTTTCTATGAAGAACGACTGATCAATTTTGAAGGAGCGATTGTAGTGCCTAAATTAACTTCCAAATAACTTCCTTGAATTGAAACACGCAATGTTACATTTCGACTTTGACCGCGTTTTAAAGTATGGGGTGTTTCAGTAGGAATGATCGAAATTCTTTAGGTTATAGTGGCCATGTTGTTACAGAAACATCCGTTGAATTTATTGTGAATTGTTCAGTAGTGTATGACAAATCACCATAGAAGATTATAGCGTTGAACAATGTGTACAAATCACCAAATTTTATTTTCAAAATCAGAGCTCCGTTCAAAAAATGTTCCGCGTATTACGTGATTTTTAACAACGAGGACGATTTCTTGATGAATGGATGTGTGAACGACCAAAATTGTCGGATTTGAGACGATACCAATCCACACGAAATACACCAGCATCGAATGGATCCCGATAAAAAAAAATGGCATTGCCATAACCGTCGAAGATAAGCAACTTCTTGTAGCCTAAACTGGATGATATGGATACCGACGACAAGTGGTTCCATGAGAACGGCGCTACGTGCCACACAGAGCATGTCACGATGGACATTCTGCACGAGCGATTTGAGGGCATCGTTATCTGTCGGGGCGGCGACGTGAACTGGCCACCGTGATCGTGGGATTTAACGCCTTTAGACTTATTCCTTTGGGTCTATCTTAAATTGCTGGTCGATGCTTATAATTCGCAAACAATTGGTGACCTTTGAGTCAACATAACGAACGCCATCCAGCAAATTCAGCGAGATTTTTTGCGACAAAGTCGTCGAAAATTGGACCTCTAGAATACGTGCCACTAAGCAAAGCCGGGGCGGACATTTGAACGACGTTATATTCCATACTAAATGCCATAAAATATTCTTTCAAATAAAAAACGAATTGGGTGGATATCTCACACACAACTTGTTTTATTTACATTTAAAAATTGAATGTCCTTGTTGAAAGACCCTACATGACCCAAATTCGTAGTTTGTGTTTTATGTGTGCCAGTCGCGTCAGTACTTCTGTCGCACCTTGACTTTAACCAATTTGCGGAGTTTGTTGTTAAAAATAATAAAGTTGCACCCAGACTGTTGGCGGACTTTTTTTTTATTTGAAGATGCGCTTGAAGTGACTTTTTGTCAAACGCGCGTCTAAAAAAAATAGGACCTAATAAATTGACCGACTGGATAAAATAAATGTCATTGTTTCGATGCAAGCACGCAGTGGGCGACTCGCAGAAAAATCTACCTTCAATTTGATATGATAGCGGTTGAAGAGGAAGTGTGTATAGAAACTGAAAGATTAGGTGGTAAAATTAAAACCTATGTACGTTGAAAAGAATATCAAAAAGATTGTGGTATTAAAAATAATTGAACACATTCTGTGTTTTTTGCGGAATTGAACACTTTTCTACTTGTTCCCAATGATGACAAAAAATCCAACAACTTTCATGTATATTTTTTAAGAATCTCACCTTTTTTTGTATGAATTGGTTAGAGGGTTTAAGATAGAAACTTATCAAACAGTTCTTTTGTCATTTATCGAAAACATATCAAGCAGCGGTATGTATTTCGCTTGTGTAGCTCGCGAACGAACTAGTTCAGAAGAGTGTTCCCATAACTGAAATGAACGAACTAGTTCGCAGTCAGTCCCACTCCTAGTTCGTTTTTCATTGCCGTTTGGAACTCTGTGAGACAATATACTATACTGGATCTAATTTTTTTTTTGCTCATCATGTTCTACTAGATCTACTGACCTTTTTTTTGCTCATCATGTTCTACTAGATCTACTGACCTTTTTTTTGCTCATCATCTTCTACTAGATCTACTGATCTTCTTTTTTTTGTGCTCATCTTCTACTAGATCTACTGACCTTTTTTTTTTGAATCTTCTACTAGATCTACTGTCTTCGAACTACGACTACTCATCACTGAACTTGCCCCAAGTAATGAACTATGAACTGAAAGAACGAAATAGTTCGCGAGAGATCGGAACCTAGGGGGTTCACGCCGTTGGACGTGAAGTCTACTTGAAGTCTACAATTCTTCGTCGTTGGACGTGAAGTCTACTTCAGTATTAGTTTGTGTTGAACCAATCGATCCCAAAGAGTTGCTAAATGCCTCTTAAAGACGAAAGGAATCTCACTTAATTATGGACCTATCAGTGATTTTAGAAAAAGAAACGCTGTTGTATCCATGCCCAGAAGAGGACATGCAAGTACTGGAAAGGTATACAAAATGGCGCTGCTTCATAGTGAAGATTTCCAGTTTTTTTTTTGAGAAAACTGTGTTTCAAATTTTTTCTTCGAGTAACAGCTATACAAAATTCCTTAAAAAATTTGAGCCTGCATACAATAACAATAATGAAGCTAATATGTTTTTTATCTAGGCTATATAGAAAGGTTTCTTTACTAGTCTTTAAGCTAGCTACTATAGAGAAGTATTAAAATAAAGACGACCCCATTTGCGTGATAATTTTATAGTACAGTAAGATTATTTCTATAAATGATTATATGCAATGCGGTCAAACATACAATCATTTTATCATTCATACATAATATTTGAATGGATGTAGGTATTTATATAAAAATTACTTAGGTTTTAATGAATTCGAATGACTTTCTATTCAAAAAAAAAAATCCAAAGCAACATTTTAGCAATGTATAAAACATTTTCGTGGTTTCTGTAGAAAACATTCAGGAAAAGTGTTTAGGATATGAGTCATATAACGTCTAAAATGTCCGTTGCTATTTTGCATCGTTTTAAAATTCGTGAAGCGCTTAGCAATAATGCCAAGGACTAACGAAAGACTTTATAAAATTTATTTATGGAATTCGTCAGTTGAAGTGGAGTGATAATAAGTGTAACACCATGGAGATAATCTCGATTTTGCCTTATGCTAATCTTGAATGTATCTTAACAATGTAGCAAGTACTGAGTTTCTGAAGAGAGATCGGGAAAGTTGAAGTTGATTATACACGGAGGGATGAAAATGTCACTGGGAACGGGGTTGTATTATTATAAATATTGAAGCGGAACATATGATGTTGAGATTAAGAAAACACCTATGCAAACGTATTCAACCCCTTTCACCTTTAATTCTTGCTATTTTCGTAATTGGGTAATTTCTTTTTACTAATAAGGTGCAACTACGTAGAAAAAACCATGAAATTATTTTTTTCTATATAATTTTGTTTTTTAATGTATTACATAAACTTCAAGAGAATATATAATCATTTTTTTTATTTTTTCTTTATTAAAATTTTTTAGAACTGAATAAGTATCAATTATAGTCATTAATTCAAAACAGACAGTTCTAAATTAATACAGTCGGTAAGTATCTATCCAGTACTTAATCTGTAATACTGAAGCAATACTTATGTTCAGTACTGAATGAATTAAAACTCGCGGAAAATAGTCAGTACTAGAAATGATCCGCTGGAAATATGCATGTTTCAATACTCGGGCGGGAAAATAGTATCGTTAGAATACAGGTGGAGTACCGATACGTTATGTGGGGTAGTCGTGAAAGTGCTGCGACAAATTTTTTCCAAGCTCCGTATCTCAATGTAATTTTTTAACCGAAATTGCATATGGAATTGGAACTATATTATTACTAGTTAGTATTTTATTTATAAATATACGAGACGGAAAGAACAATGGCTGGGTTTGTAGTTGTTGCTCTATCGTTACAAGATTTAAATATTATTAAGATGAAACATGATAAGGTTATAATAAAACGCAACACATTGTAAGGAATCTTCTAATTCAAATTTTCCATATATTTTCATATCATTTCCATCTTTCGATCATTCTTGAACTCCTTACTTATAGTTACCATATTTTCGTAATCAAAATTATTCGAAACTCAAAGTGCGGGAAATCTTAACGAATTTTACCGCCAACAAATTAGTTCAAAGGTGCTCGTGCATTTAAATTCAAATTGTCAGACATGAATAAATGTTTCCAGTATCATTGACGGCAGGCGCTTCCATAAATAACAAGTTGACATAATTTTGAGTGAAGAGGAAAATTCCCGTCAATACTTTTTCGTATCGCCTCCAGCCGATCATGTCACCTCCGTTTGACCTAACATTTACCTGACAAGGGTACCTACAGCACTTTCGAATTTCCCGCCTGTTATTCTGATTTTAATCGATTTTTATCATAACATACGCTTATGTTCGATTTAGCCAGTATTTTTATTGTAGGTACATACATACGTGGAATAAGAATGTGACTAATACAACGATTCCCATTCAAATTTCAACGGAAAACTGTCCGATGCTCCAAAAAACACTTGAAATTGAAATTCAAATTTTCGAACTTCTGGTTTTTTTTAGCGCAATCGGAACCAAAGTCGACGTTATTTCAAGAATGCGACTTAAGAAAAAAAAGTTAAATTATCTTTTATACAACAGAGCGTCAAGTGAGATCCCGCACGTTTTGCAGATATGCGACCGTATAAATTTCACTTTGTACTACATTGAAAATGTAGCGCCAAAATTTCAAATTTTAGAATTGACGTTGGTGCTTACTTTTTATACGGCGACAAACTAAATTTAAATTGAACTGGTTTTATAGAAGGACGGTTTTGATTACCAGTAGTTTAAGTTCCAGTAGGCACTCGAATATCGCAATCTTAATTAAAATGCATCCGATGTGCTGACGCTGAATGCATCTCTAGTTATGCAATCCAGTCGGGATAATCATAATTCTATAACATTTATTTATAGAAAAACGATTTGAGTTTCTCGATCAGGGAACCAACTACACTAGAAAATTGAACCATGGAATCCTTATCTTCAAATAGATTGACAGCTACACAGTAAAAAAAATCCATTGAATTTTACATCTTTTGAATAGTAGGCAAATATGCTACACCTTTTCTAGTAAATTTACATTGGGATGTAATAGTCAATTTGAATGTAAATTTCAATTTTCGGTCAGTAAATTTCAATTTGCAACCAGCAAATTTCAACTTCGAAAGCAGCAAATTCACTGGATATTCTCTTGAATTTGCGCTCTGAAAAAATTGTGTTTTATTAGAACTCTTTAAGGTACACTTATTTTTGCTTTTAGTATTATTTTTTACTTAGTTACTCTTAATAAAACCCGTGGCTGTAGGTAGGAATCGAACCCGAAATCAATTTTGGTTTTTGGCGCGTAGGTTGGGCGCGAGTAGCCACTGAGCCACCGAGGGCGTTTCATTTTCATTTCAGTAGAAAACGAAATCAAACGAAGCGTCCATCTTCGTGTTTTTATATATTACATGTTTTTCGTCGTCAAATTCAAATAGATAAGAAGAATTACACGAAAAAGAACGTAATTTTCAATTCATATATAAATGTAGTTAATTTTACACGAAATGGTGCTTAATTTTTTTCATGTTAATTGTACGGTTCATTTGAAAAGTACAAGAATAATTTACTAATACCAGTAATTTCATGTAAGAGTGATTGAAATGTGTACTTTTACTTGAAAAATATCTGCCAATGGTCTGGGTGAAACTTTATTATTTTCTGGTCAAAGTTCGGGAGCAGGCAGGTTGTTTCGAAATTATGAGGTTTCTTGGAAAGTTAGGTTTGTTAAACATTGAAAAATATGAAGACAACACGAGAAAGTAAAAACCAATTCAATTTCTTATCACTTCTAAAAGATATGACGGAATTCGTGAAAATGTGTTCAACCCTTTTATACCCTCTTAGGGACTAAAAAAGGAAAAAACTTAAAAACGGGTCTTAGAGGATTATTACGCAAGCTCGTAAAAGTGA
Organism: Beris morrisii; assembly: GCA_951812415.1. Lineage (NCBI taxonomy): Eukaryota > Metazoa > Arthropoda > Insecta > Diptera > Stratiomyidae > Beris > Beris morrisii. The sequence goes on from OX638311.1 coordinate 29,247,133, forward strand.
AAAGATATTCGATATCTGGTCAGACCTGGGGGATATGGCAGAATTCGTTAAAAAGTATACAACCCCTTTACACCAATTTAGGGGTCGAATTTCAAAAAATCCTGAAAACACTTTCTAGGTATTTACATGAGGAAGCCGTAGAATAAAAAATAGTTCAATATTTGGGAAGACCTAATATATATGACGAAAACCGTGAAAATATATGCATTCCATTTTCACTGATCATTTTTTTTGCCCCGCTTCCGAACGCCAATAGATATTTGAAATTTTTTTTAACCAAATTACTTTTCTAGTTGATTTACATATACGTACCGAGTTTCAACTTTGTAGCATAAGCCGTTCCATAGTTAGGAAAAACACCCCCCACCCTCGTACCATACTATCCCTATTAAAAAATATAATTCCAACATGCTACTACTATAGCTCTATCTTAATACCAAGTTTCAGATTAATATCATTGTAGGTTCTCAAGATATAAAAATCGAAACTTTTTCCTTTTCACCCTCACCCTCTATACCCACACTTCCAAAATTTTGTTTTCTACTAGGGGTCTATTAGGCCTACTTCTGGTAAAAATTTTAAGCATCTATCTTACATCGTTCTAGAGATATGAGACGTGATTTTTAAAAAAAATGCGTATCCCCTCCACTTTCATGCTCCACCACCCCCTTAAAAAATTTTAATTTGAGCAAAATGCATTCGTCAACCTTTATACAGAAACCGAATTTTATTTTTCTAGTGCAATTGGTTCGTGAGACATCGTAATCTAAAGTAATATAATCTCCTTCACTTATGTATATCGACAATTTTTATGCACATGGGCCCACTATCAAAGCTCTATATAAATTCCAAGTTTCAGCCTCCTGGCATAAGCGGTTGCTGAGATCTAGAAACCAAATTTTTCCGTCTAAAACGCACCCCTCTCCTCCTTCATCACACCCCCACCCGTCAGAATTTGGTCACTTGAAGGGGCCTACCCAGTCTATTCATAAAAAATTTCAATTTAATATCTTAAACCGTTTGGAAGCTACGGGCCTTCAAACGATTTTGCGTACTGCGGACAGATAGATTGCAATTTTTGTTTGCTTTTTTCGTGTTTACTAGTCATGAAACGTAAAAACAAATTTTTCAGTATAGCAAATTTTCTTTTTTTTAATATCGATCACAATACTGTTGGTATTATTAGATAATAATAAAGTAAAATGAAATATACTGAAAATTTCAAGTAAAAATTGAATTGAAAATTAAATTTTTTTTTAAACAGTGTACAATAGCCAATGAGAAGTATAATAAACGTGAATTTACAAAAAGATAAAATAATAACAAGAACACTTCCTTTGGGTTGAATATCAAAAAATCCTGAAATGAGTTTTCAGGCGATTACACTAAAAGCCCATAGAAGTATCAATCAATTTGGTGCCTCATCAGACCGAAGAGATATGATGAAATTTGTGAAAACGCATGCAAACCCATTACATCACCTTGGGGGTTGATTTCGAAAAATTGTTATATAAGTTTTTAGGCGAAGTTGTAATGAATTCCATATCTCATCAGAACTAAGGGATGTCGAAAATTGTGAAAACCTATGCAACTCCTGGTCACTCCCTTAGGATTGAATATCCAAAAATCCTGAAATTAACTTTAGGTGGTCACATAGAAAGCCCTATGAAATAAAATTCAATTCGATCTCATCAGATCTATGAAATATGTCAGAACTAGTGAAAACGTATGCAACTCCTTTACACTCCTTGTGGTTGATTATCAGAAAATCCTATTTGCTCAAACTCCTTACTCCGGATTTTCCTCTAATTAGAGTTTTAATGACTTGTTTTGAAAATGTACGATGTACTTCGATTGAGTTTATCAAAGATCTACTCCTAATTTTTTTGGTATTTTGAAGAGGGTAGGGTTTAGCAGTCTTAATCCGGTCCTGCTAAGACCATCCTTGTTACTCAAATATTTGTGGAGCATTTCATAATACACTTCGCACTACCGGGTATGTAGTACTTTTTAGCCAAAAGTAATCTGGTATCTTATTCAAACGCACTGTCTTAAAAGTCGTATACATTCGAGAGAACTAACGACAGCCTATCAAATATCCACGTAACTACTACAAAAATTCCATTTAGACATTCTTTAAGTCGTACTAATTACAAACGTAATGTTAATTTTCCACTTAAACAACGACGTAAAATAGTCGTCCTATGAGATATCGATAAACGTATCGGATTACGTACATGATCCCAGGGTAACGATGCACCCAGAACGGCATTTATATCGTTTGAGATGTGGTTTTTACGAGCCAGCAATGAGGAAGATGTCGCGTATGTTTTGTATTAAAATGGGCGATTACGTCTAGTTCGTTGACTAGCAACTATGCTCCAGATATGAAGATCCGCGGACTCTCTACACTCGTTGGTACGCAATGTCTTTTCTAGGTGCCGGTGTCACAACGTATTAAGCCTTTACCTGGAGGTGGCTGCCGAAGAACTATCTAAAGAAAGGTGTACGCTATCATTCGATTCGATATGGCGATGTAGCGATGGAAAAAAGGAACTTATCGTGATCGTATGCAACATATTCGATTCGAACGAGAAACGACATCAGTCCAGGGAGAAATGAACTCGCTATCGGCCGGCTCTATTCCGATTCGTACAACCTGTCAAGCAATAGGATATCATCTTTTGCGGCTATGGCCTTAACGGTACAGTTCTGCATGAATTCCTTTCCTTGAACTTGATGACTTGAGCGATTGAATATGAAATCTTTGTTTTGCGGTTTTCTTGACTTTTCTGTTTTGTATCGGTACGGAAGAGTCTGTCATACGATATGAAAGCGATTGAGAGTGCAATTCACCTTGTCATTGCGACATTTAAGACTTTCATATCGATAGGATAAGACAATTTCTGTAGATCTTAAAAATTTACGCATGATTGATAATGAGACCGATTAACACCAATGGAAGTTGTAGAGTACCGCTATTGTTGTTAAAAGATTTTGTGAATTTAAGGTGTGAAAGTGTAACGTACTAGGTAGGTAGGTACGCGTGGCTACCCGTGAGAACACGGACACACTTAGACCTAAGAAGGTGCGTTGTGTTACCACAGGATCATCGAATCCGGTCCTACTCGTCAAACCATTTAGAGCTTGCAATGAAGATTTGGATTCTCGCGACATCCGTTGCGGCAAGGTCACTGAGACTGTTGAAGAAGTAAGCTCCAAGATGAGCTTTTCTTCCAGCGGACAGAGCCGGACAGATACAGAGAAGATGAAGATCCAGGTAGCTTCTACAGAAGTCTTTTGAGAAGAGGCCGAGTCTTTTAGCATGCCGGCCTTTAAGACAGTGTCCGGTCAGGACACCGACTGTCGTGCTGATATTCGCTCTTTTGTGCAAAGTCAGCCTTTTAGTGCGGTTTAGATCCAGCTTCGTCCAGATCTGTCTCGCAGTGTAACATAATGCCGTCTGCCCATCTTGAGTTGGTTTTCTCAACTGAGTCCAATCTCAGTAGCAGTTTACAGGTAGAGAGAGGCACACCCGGATTCCGATGTTCCGGCATAATCTGAAGGGTAGTACCGCGAAGAGCGAGTTCGTCAGCCATACAGTTCCCTGGAATACACCTGTGTCCTGGCACCCAGCACAGAACAATATTGAACTATTCTGCCATCTCCTTAAGAGATGATCGACATTCTACGGATGTTGTAGAGGCCGATTCCAGGGAATTTATTGCCGCTTGGCTGTCAGTGAAAATGTTAATATCCCTAGTGGATATAACATTATACCTCAGCTAGGACAGGACCTTCTTGATCGCCATGAGCTCGGCCTAATAGTCTGGAAGGCGGAAGGAGCTGCTAATGTTGAGCGTATCAGAGAAAACACCCCCACCTACCCCGCTTTCAGTTTTGGAGCCGTCCGTACATATGTGGACAGACTCTTCCCTCCGTACTGAATCCCTTTCCCATTCTAGACGGGTTGGGATGGCTGTTAGAAAATTGTTGTCAAAATCATAACTGGGAGGGGTGTAGTCAGTGTTTTCAGGAATATTATTAAAGTGATTTAAGATTGTTGAGTGACCTGCATAAATTCCAGTCCACTCTAGAGGCTCTAAGTCGAATACTAAGTGAGGAACTTACTAAGAATAACATGCAGCTGTATGCACCGCAATTCTGGGAATTAATCGGTTGTGCACACCAATTTTTATTGAACATTTGGTGAAAAAGAATGTTCAAGCTTAGGTTCGCCCAGGGTTCTATATTTTATCACCATTCTGAAGGATTAACTTATATATATCACTTATTTAAGATTACTTTAAATTAATGTTGCGTCAAATCTGTGATACTGTTTGGTTGTACCGCACCCTAAACAATTACCGTTCCAAATAGCCACCTAGTTCATTTTCATGGGTGTGTGCATCGTAAAAACCAGTGTTAATTTGTGACTTTGATCACGTCCCCGACTAACTCCGCTATAGCCAGTCCCATGCCCGGTTGAGAAAGGAAGAGGGAGCATGAAGTTAACTTGAATGGCCAGTAATATCAGTGCGCAGTGAGTCTCAGACAGTAGGCAAACTAAAAAAATTTAATTTTCAATCCAATTTTTACTTGAAATTTCCAGTATATTTCATTTTTTCAAGTAAAAGTACACATTTGAATCACTTTTACACGAAATTACTGGTATTAGTAAATTATTCATGTACTTTTCAACTGAACCGTACATTACTCAACATTTTGTGTAAAATTAACTATATTTACATATGAATTGAAAATTACGTTCTTTTTCATGTAATTCTACTTATCTATTTGAATTTTACTACGAAAAACATGTAATATATGAAACCATGATTTTCGATTTCGTTTTCTACTGAAATAAAAATAAAACGCTTTCGGTGGCGCAGTGGCTACGCGCGCCAAACCTACGCAGCAAAACCAGAATTGATCTTGGGATTGATTCCTACCTACACCCAAGGGTTTTATTAAGAGTAAGTAAGTAAAAATTAATATTGCAAGTAGAAATAAGTGTCTGAAAGAGTTCTAATTATACACTTTTCTTAGAGTGTAAATTCAAGAAAATATCCAGTGTATTTGCTGCTTTCGAAGTTGAAATTTACTGATTGCAAATTGAAATTTACTGACCGAAAATTGAAAATTACATTCAAATTGACTATTACATCCCAATGTAAATTTACTTGAAAGGGTGTAGCATATTTTCCTACTATTCAAAAGATGTAAAATTCAATGGATTTTTGTTTACTATGTACGTGGACACGCAGCATAGGTGAGAAAACTCCAACATGTCATAGTTAGCTGTAAACTTCCAACCCTTTTCCTACCGGGGTGTAATAAATAAGGTGGACTGGCCCTCCAAGTCGAGGGTTGGGCGAGGCGCGATTTGGACTATCGCGCCATTGATGATGACGTCTCCGACTCCAACCCAAAAACGAAATTGGTGTTTTACGGCTTGCTGTGGCGCACGCAGTTTTGTCGCACCTCGACTTTAACCGCTTCCCTGATTTTGTCTCAAAAAATAACAAAGTTGAGCCCAGAGTGTTTGCAGTTTTTTTTTTAAATATTCGGTTAATATATCTATTTAAACTTAATAAGTTTCACCGCTCTAATATACGCTGTTTCATTGATATGCAAACCGAAAATTTAAATTTAAATTTAAACGCTCCCACTACTTCTTCGTTTATTTGAAAGGGTGGGAGGGGAGCCGCTTCCGAAAAGTGTACCATAGCTGGTGATCAACATAACCTATCGATAGTAAAACTAGAGAGGAGATAAGTTAAAGAGTTCCGAAAATATAGAGCATATTGTCCGAAATACTGATTTTCGATATCACCTTGCTTCCTTCTAAATATTTTCAATTTCAATTATATAACTACCTGTAAATTCCAAATTTTAGTTTTTAGCGTAGTTCTCGAGATATAAATATGTCCACATTTCTTCCTTGCTCTCCCCACACTACTGCCCTCTATCAAAAATAATACTTTTAGAATATTCACCTGAATTATCATACTTATAACATTTACGTAAAAAAATTAAAATTTGTAGCATACCATAAGTCGTTTTTTAAGATATTAGAATCAGAACCGTTTCACTGTCTTCCTCTCGTAAACCACATTCAAAAAAGATAACCGAAAGGAGTGCTACCAGTGTACTTGCAGTAAAAAGAAGAGTAGAAGCGTAGCATTCACACTGGAAACTGATGTCATTGAGTTGAGCGGGATCCAGGGTACATGTAACAATATGTTTAAATAAACCTACCTGGTAAGTTAGGTGTTGTGCTTGCTGAAATTGTTTTTGTAACCTTCAGGTCGATCACAATTAGGGCTGCCAGATTGGTCTATTTCCCGCGATTTGGGCTATTTAAATGTTCAATTCGCGGGTTCAAATTTCAAAATTCACAACATACCTGATTTACGAGAGAAAAAGAAAAATAAAAAAATTAGAAAACTGAATTTCAGTCGACTATTGGGCTAAATCTGCTAGTGTAAACGCCTCAAATACAATACGAAGTTTGCTACGTCACATCACAACTCCTTTTACCATTAAATTTTCTCTAGTCATTAAAATTAAATAGTTCACACGACATCTATCTGGTATTTGCAAACTGAAATTAATTTAGAATCGGTTCATTATTTGAAGACTTTCTATAAATGAACCACTTTCTTTAAAGTTATGGAGACTCATAGAAATATGACATACAAGGAACAATGCATTTACCAATATTGATGACTGTCATAGAGTTCCTTTATTTTTTGCATAATTTATTAATTATAATTTTTGCTGGATTGGTAGGCTACAGGCAGGTGTTGCAAAAATTTCAGTCCCTCCAAAGTTATTGTTACATGTGTACTCTGGCAATCCGAACAACTCACTTATAATTGATATTAAAGTTTCAGAAAAACAACAACCTTGCAATATTGTATAGAGCTCTATATACTTCTTGCATGTTCTAGACACTTCTCGCATGTAATAGGTACTTCTTCCGCGTTCCACACAAACAACCGAATATGCTGGAAATTTATCGTCTCAACACATACAGTATATAAATGCCGCAGAGCCGGGGGATAACCTTTTCTACTGCGAGAGTGAAACAACGATCTACGCGAAAGTGTATTTTTAAAGTGATTTTCATCGATAACAGCGATCAAGTAGTAAATGAAATCGAATTGTGTTTTACTTGAAAACCTGGCGAAATTCTTTTTGAAGTATAAATTTACCTGTAATTAGCACCTAATATGTTTTCAAATAAAATTTTTAAAATGGTGGTAAATACAGTGTTTCGTAAGAATTCTGGAGCACAGTTTGTCGTTCAAATTGCAACTCTGTAAAACACGTTTAAGTAGGTCTTTAAAATTGCAAAGTTGAAAGCGGTATTTTGGCTACAAGTCTTCGTGCGGGGTTTGTGCTATTTCATACAGCTCACTCGCCGGGTTTTGCAGCCAATCTGGCAGCCCTGATCACAATACTGTATTGTTAAAATACTAAAAAGGAAAACTCAACGCGGTTTTTCTGATATTATTATATTATCTTGAAAAGTAAAAATTCTAAAAAAAACATTTAAATTTGCTGCTTATATGTTTAAAAGTTTTTCAACCATTTAAAAAGTAAGAGTTTTATGATATTATTCAAAAACAAATCAAGTTGTAGAATTCTATATTGTAAAAACGTTAAAACCAGCTCCTGTAGCTGGACCTGTCTTAGATTCTAATCCCGTTTAAGCACAATTTTCGTGTGCTATAATTAAAATAGAAAATTTCATAATCTAATATTTAAACGGGTCTATCGTAAAACTTAATTACACACGAGTACAACTAGACATGAACTTGAACGTTCCGTTCGTTCAATCGAATCAAACGGCCATTAATAAATTTTAACTTCCCTTAACCGACCAGTTTTCCACACGATAATTTATTACATCAACAATAAATTGACATACAATTTTAATGTAGACAAATTGTTAAGTCCGCATTATTAAATTAACATTTAGTTCACTTTGGGGGTATGTTTGACGCACGAAATAGACGCAATTGAAATTACGAGATAGCCATCACGACTGCGTTTCGTCGTTGTCGTCGACGACGTCCTGAACCGTTCAGGAAAAATGAAAATGGAAAAGGCCTCGACTAGTTGGTGCACATGTTCCTATAACTTGCTGTAAATTAATTAGAAAAATTATAAACGCGTGCGTTTACAATTTTACCTTCATATTATCGGAGCGGGCAGTTTATCTTGGAGATACCTGTAACTATTTCGAATGGCCGATTAATAAATTACCACCACAAGAATTTTCATCGTAATTTGCAAACGCTAAGAGATACTAAATCGAGATTAAATTAATAATTATGTTCTGTAACGACACTTTTATGTTTTCTAATTAATCCGCGAATGTTGTGCAAATAAATCTCAATGAGTCGGGCTTTTAGCCGTTAGGATCAGTTTCCCTGAAGATCGTATCTGTCGCTTGCATAGCTCGTCTACATTGGAAACTTTATTGCATCGATAGTAGATAAGATTTTCTACAGTTAAATTCAAATGGTACTTAAGGAGAACTTAGCACGATCGCCAAGGAAGATTCATTTGAATCGAGTCACCATACGTGAATCAAAAAATAAAAACAACGAAAATGATGAAGTCATTAGGGGAACGTTTCAGTTTAGACCCGATTAATGAATAGTATTTTCCGGTTGTAAACATCGATAAATTTTTCTTTGAGAACAATGCGATATGAAAATCATTTCCAGTCATCGATAAAAAATAGTGTCTCAGTCATTGACTCAGCTAAGAATCAGGTCGAAATCGAGGTAAGAGGCCCGAAGAAATACTGAATCCAAGTTTCGCTGAGTTGACGCCGCACCCCCAAGTCTTTTGCATACCTGTCCACGTCTTGAAACCGGCATTTCAACATTTTTTTAATTTCCTTAGGAGGAGTAGTTTGAATTATTATTTTTTTTGGTCACGGGCCATTAATTTTCCTCATCGAATTCGTACAACAATAGGTTACTCTGCGACCGCAGTTCCTTATCGTCACCAAAACTCTTGTGCACCTTAAAGACGAATTTTCATTGTTGATCGTTCTCCGGGCTGGATCAATTTTAGTTTCAGGTATGCTACCCATAAATAAGTGCCTAGAATAATGCGCACTAGTCAACCGAATCAAGTGACTTGAGAAGCTGGTATGGCGCAGGTTAGTACGCGATATGATTCAATATTGGAAAAATTATCGAACTAAGGGAAGCGGAACATCATTCGCATTGTCTCAGTTAATTAAGTTGGAGGTAATTAAGAAGCATTCAAGGAGTGGGATCGTATCGTATTCGGGGAATACGATGAGTTCACATGCAGCGAAAATTTTGAATTTCATATTTTTAATGTGTGGGAAAATTTTTGATTCGATTAATCGATTGTGTAAATTTTTTTTAAAATTGGTGATCTGTTGTGGTCAAAATTCCTATGCACACCGAAAAAATTCTGATCGAAGGCTAACAAATTTTTATTTTTGATACTATAATCTGTAGAATTGAGTAGAACTTATTCCAGTCAAAAGTTTGAAACGCATAGAACAGAACCTCGGATGAGGTCCCTCATTCCTGTTTTTTTGCAGCCCCCAAATCCGATTGCCCATTTGTCCTAATGTAAGATAACTCAAGAACTCCTTTAACTATGAAGTACAAATTGGAATCTAGGCTTAAGGTCAAGCAAAGTTTGTTAAAGGACAAAATCATTCAAACCTTTCGGCTAGCTGCTAAAATACGTGTTCAAAACTATTGGCGGACAACGCCACAACGCTTCAAGTTAGAAATTTTAATTTTTGTTTAAATGGCAGATAAATGAATAAGGATGAAGAAAATCAAGCTTGTCCTTCCTGCATCCGCTGAGTCCTTAAAATAATTTTGGATTCATTTTCCAGAACACACTATAGTTCAAAAAATCGTTGTACTAAAAAGTCGAAATCTTACACGAATTAGGTTGGAGTTTGAAGTAAGATTGTTTTCGATATTGAGCGAAATTAATTTTTTAGCTAATGAGGCTCTCTCACAAAAGTTCCTAAAACACTGGTTCAAAACCGTCGGCTTATAGCTTCATGACAATATTGTTAGTGATTATTAAAAACATAAAACAAAACTGTCAAACTCTCACAAAAGTTCCTAAAACACTGGTTCAAAACTGTCGGCTTATAGCTTCATGACAATATTGTTAGTGATTATTAAAAACATAAAACAAAACTGTCAGGACAAACTCTGCGCCAAAATTGGGTTTGTTCAGTTTTCTGGCAAAGCGATCTGCAACCAACTTAAATTGGTCTATAGGTCCTTGACTGAAATAAAAGATATTTAGAGTTTCACTAATACAAGTGCGCTTTCCTTCTAACAAAAAAATATTTAAGAAATAATTTTTATCGTTTAAAATTGTTAATTTGGGTTTAGAAGTTATGGGGTTACTTTAGTGCTAACGCACACTTGAAAGTTGGGCAACTTTGTAATTGCATCGAGCTGCGCACACTCCAATCTGAGCGACTAAACTATTTAGCCGATGTCCATGCGCACATTGCTCAAACGACTCGGTAGATAGTTACAGTCAATTTGTACTCGTATCAATCTATCATCGTCACTGTAATCGGCATCACCCCAGACACATCTATTTACACGCCCAGTTGGTGTGCAGACTTGTTTCTAATTTCATCCGCACAGCATTTGTGGCACTGATCCAATTATTGTCATTTAATATATTGAGCAGGTTCCATTGAAACTTTTATCAGGAATTGTGGCAAGACTTAGAAACCACACTGAACAGGAAACTGCTTTGCTGCACTTAAGGGATGATCTCTGCTAAGAAGCTTTGCATAAAAGAATATTTTACCTCCATGTGAAATACCACAATTTGGATTTGCGTTTGTTACTTGTAGTTCTTTGCTCGCATTTGGTTGTAGTCCTGGGTTTCATAGAAGTAGTATCTTCTTTATCCCAAAAGTGTCTTCAAACAGGATACTCCTATAATTAAAAGTCACTATGTCTTTTTTGTAGTAAATTTCCTATGCTAGAAATTTTATAATAAATATTTTTTTCGAAAAAATAACCGTTCGCGAAATTTCCGTGAAAACCCATCTTTTGGTCTTTGATCCTGCGTGAAATTGTTTGAAATACTCGGACCGCTGGGCACTTTTGGTATTTTGTTTAGAACAGCAATATCAAGGTCCGCACAAAAATTCAACTATTTGCTAATTTTTCTTTTTATGTCCAATTTCACGGGAGTAATTATTTTTTTTTTTTTCAAATATTATAACGACCGCAAAACATTATTTAAAAAATAATAAAGTGAAATCGCAATATATTGCAGCTTCATCCATAATTTTCAAGTAATTGGGAGCACAGTGTATCAATTGCAGTAGATAAAGTTATTGTCATGTATCTGTCTAAAACCGTTTTGAAATACTCGTTGATCGTATCCACCATGCACTAAGAAACCCATAATTAAAAAAAATTATGTTTTATTTTAGAAATGCATACCGCAATGTCTGCTTTCTTCAGAAATCTTCTCTTATGCCGTTTTATCATTCCTTGCAAGGCAGCATTAAATTTCCCGGTATCCCAAAGACCCTCTTCAATTAGAGTTAAAAACATCTTTAGGACCCATGCAGGGTGAGCGTGCAAAATATCACTGTCATCATTTTTTCCACGAGATTCGAATACCCCCAAATATTTTGGATATTTTGAGAAAAATCTAAAATTTTTTTTAAAGAGCACTTTGTATAATTTTAATTCAATTAACTTACGATACAAAAAGGTTGCTGGAATGAGCTGGCTCACGAGCTTTAATTATTCGCCAAGCATTTTGCAGTGCAACTTTTTGTGGACGTGTTAGTCCTGTTTCGTCAATTTCTTGAAACGTCTCCAAAGATTCAATTCGACGAGGAAACATTGCTGAGTGGGCAATTCAAAATTTTGATAAATTTAGTAATTTTTGGAAATTTTGACGAACAATAAAAATTATTCAAATGACAAAACGAATAATTTGCATTTTTGTAAAATAATGTCAGACAGTTACCTATGACTGATAAATTGTATATAGTTTCATTGTGAACAAGTTGAATTTTGATTTTGACTTTATTAATTTTATTGTAAAATAATAGTTTTTGAAAATAATGGCTTTTTCGATATTTTGTATTTTTACGTTTTGGTCGGGTTTGGAACGTCGCGCCGACGTCAGAATGGTTTTAAGGTCATCGCGACGTCGTCAAAACTCTGTCCCAACCTTCTGCCAACCAACATCCGACTGTAAGCCGACTTGTTTGTAATTAATTTATGCAACCTTTAAGTTACCTTATAACCAATTAGTTAATCATTTAACTTTACATAAACTGGTTCCAAAATAAAACAATACTCATAGTTATTTCGAGGTTTATGTCTCAGGTATATTTTATTTACAAAATCATGGCAAATTTTAGCACAAACTATTGTTCTATTAATGAACGCAATTTCATAGATTGATTTTCATAAATGCTGGAAAAATGCAACGTCTCACGAAAATAATACGCAGTTCATAATTTGAAAGAAATAAATATTTATTCAATTAGGTTTTTCAAACCTTATATTAATATTTGTATGTACCATAATGATTATGCCGCTCATTTTTATTATTTCAATAGAACTTAACTATCTGTTCGCTAATTCCTCCAAGTAAAAAAATCTTCCAACAGTCTGGGCGCAACTTTATTATTTTTGGGTAGATGTCCGGAACGTGTTTAATTCTGAGACCCGGTGTAGGTTACTATATGTGACTGAAAATCTAAAACAGGGTTCGGGAATAGGCTAGAATACTAACGCCGCTGCCACATATAACATATGAATTACAGTCGTAGTATAATATCAGTTGTTACGCGATTAGGAGGCGATTATATAAAAAGTCTGTGGAAGTCAAAACCAATCTGATATCTCATCAATACTAAGAAATATGTCGAGAAAGCCTTACGTCCTCTTGGAGTTGAATATCTAAAAATTCTGAAATAAACTTTTTGACGATTATGTAGGAAGCCGCCTTGAGATGTAAAAATTAATTCTATATCTAATTAGAACTAAGAAATATGTAGAAATTTGTGAAAACATATGCAACCCCCTTGCACCCACTTTGGGGTTGAATATCCGAAAATCCTGAAATGAGTTTTTAGACATACATATATAAAGTAAGCCCGAGGAAGAGATAAGAGATATGACGGAATTCGTGAAAACGTGTTCAACCCGTTTATACCCTCTTAGGGGTTGAAAAAAGAAAAAATTGAACAGGAGTTTTAGGTGATTATTAAACAAGTTCGTGGAAGTAAAAAGTTATTTGATATCTAATCAGACCGGAGGGATACGGCTGAATTCGTGAAAATGTATACAACCCCTTTACACCACCTTGATGGTCGAATTTAAAAAAATCCGGAAAACACTTTCTCGGTATTTATATGAAAAAACTGTAGAATGAAAATGAATTCAATATTTGGAAATATCTAATAGATATGACTAAAATTGTGAAAATATTCCATTTTCACTGCTAATTTTTTTCGCCTCTCTTCCGAACGTCAATATATATTTAAATTTTTTTTAATCAAAATTACTTTTCTAGTTGATTTACATATACCCATGTACGAAAACCAGAACGAAAATAAAATCATTAATTTGTTTTTTTTTTCAACTACGAACTTATTTTCCTATTACTATTTTTTTGAACGATGCCATTTGTTTTTACTTACACACCTTGCACACTCTCGGATTCGAACCATGATCTCGTCACACATTAGTCTGCTACGATACCTACTAGACCAATCTGACACATTCTCGTAATAGGGTTGAAGCTGAATTAATTGATATGTTGAGAAACAAAAAATATTTCTCCCAAGATGTGCCCAATACAGAATCACCCGTCGAGCCAATGCCGAAAGAGCTTAGACACCAATAATAACCAATTCTAGGCCCGACATACGTCTAGCAACTCGGACCAAAGTCGGCACAGATCAAGTGGGAGTACTGATCACCAGGATTGGCCCGACACTGGACTGGTGGTTTGTCCGTACCAAAACAATACCGATCGACAAGTCTTGGCGGACAATGCAATGCCAATTCTGGGCAGTGTACGGAACTCTGGCATTTCGCACATGGGTACATACAGAGTTTCAAATTTGTAGCATAAGCCGTTCTATAGTTAGGAAAAACACCCCGCACTCCCGTACTATACTACCCCTATAAAAAAATAATATTTTTCCAACTATAGTTCTATCTAAATACCATGTTTCAGCTTTTGATGATTTTAGATTCTCGAGATATAAAAATCGGAACTTTTTCCTTCTCACCCTTCCCCGCCCTCACTCTCTAGACCCTCACCACAACATTTTTTTTCTGCTAGGCGTCTATTAGGCCTACTTCTGGTAAAAATTCTAAGCATCTATCTTACACTGTTCTTGAGATATGAGACGAGATTTTTTAGTAACATTTTTATCTTCTGCACTTCCATGCTCTACCGCTCCCTTCAACAATTTTACTTTCAGCAAACTTTATTTGTCAACCATAATACAGAAACCGAATTTTATTTTTCTAGTGCATTTGGTTCGTGAGATATCGTAATCTAAAGCTTTTCACCACCCACCTCCGTGCACCACTGCCTCCTCACAAAAATTTGTTCTGGATCTGTTCTCCTAGTATACCTACAAATGTTCATTAAGTTTTAATTTCGTGACATTAACCGTTTAGGAGATATGAATTTTAGAATGTATCGATCTCGGCTTTAGTGCGTTTCGGACGCATTATTATTCCCCCCACTTCCACACCCATGGGCGCCCATATATCATTTCGTAAGGAGGGGCAGAACTATGGCTTATAAAAGGAGTTTTAAATTTCGGGAGCTACATCTTGTGACGAATAGAATGAATGTGGGTTTCACTCAGTTAAGAATCATTGAACCTTTTCTGCCACACCAAAATAATATATGCGCATCGGGAGATAGGGTAAAAATGCAGAGAAGTTGAAATTTTACCTACGTTAGAATCTGTTAGTAAGTAAAATCGCCCAACTTCTTCGAGTACATCGCATACAAAGTTCCTCAAAACAAGTGATGACAGTTATGTTCTGGAATTTAAAAATTTTTTTTAATTAAGTATTGCAGAAACTGGCAATATTATATATTCTTTCAATTAGCTACCATAAAAAAGTTCGTAATAAAAATGGTTCCAATTTTTTCGCGAAGAGGCGATAACTACGGAAGGGAACGTATTGGGCATAAAATCTTTTTTTGTGATCAAGTTAAGTCAAAATTCAAAATCTAGATCAAAAACTTTCGAAGTTATTCAAATTTAATTTTAATCATTTCGTAATTGAGCAATTCTTTTTTTTTTAATAAAGTGGAACTAAAAAGTAATAAGATTGGTTTAACAAAACGTTACGTCCTAATGTTACTAATATCCTTTTCATCTTGCTACTTTAATCAACATGCCTTAAAATTTTGCATGTTTGAAAACACCTCATTTCCCAGCACAAAGTCGAAAGGATGTATAAAGAAAATAATATATGAGCAGATAGGTAACCAATAAGATCTTTGGGTTTTCCTGTATTTTTCATAAGTCATACCAAACTTCTATGAAGAAAAAATTCAATTATGTCTTCTAATAAAATAATGTCCTTACCTTATTAATCTTAATTTTAGTTGTCTACTTAAATTTGAATTACAATCAAATTTTTCTGCAGTAAGTAATAAAATCTTATTTTTTAACAAGTGAAATTTCTTTAAGCACATATAAAAAGATGTTTTGAAAACAGTACACATGTTGATTTAATAACTATTTGTTAGTAGTTTAACAAATTATGTGTAATAGAACAATTAAAAGGTCTTAATTACACTAATTTAAAAAAAAAAGAATTATTCAAGTGACGAAATGGTGTTTTACTTTATTATTTTAATAATACAGTATTGTTTTCGATTTTTTAAAAAAAAAAATTTGCTACCCTCAAAATTTTTTTTTTCACGTTTCATGACGAGTACACACGAAAAAAGCAAAAAAAAATTTCAGTCCGTCTGTCCGCCGTACGCCGTACGCCGTACGCCGTACGCCGTACGTCGACCGCTGTACGCAAAATCGTTTGAAAGCTCGTAGCTCCCAAACCCTTTGAGCTATTAAATTGAAATTTTTTTGATGAATAGACTGGGTAGTCCCCTTGAAGTGGCCAAATTTGGAGGGGTGGGGGTGTGAGGGGGAAGGAGGGGGAAGTGTTTTAGACGGAAAATTTTGGTTTCTAGATCTCAGCAACCGCTTATGCTAGCAGGCTGAAATTTGGAATTTATATCAAGCTTCAGTAGTGGACCCATTTGCAAAAAAATTGCCGATATAGGTGAAGGGGTTTGGGAGTGGGGGGAAAAATAATGCGTCCGAAACGCAAAAAAGGTGAGATCGACACTTTCTAAAATCCATATCTCCTAAACGGTTAATGTCACAAAATTGAAACTTAATGAGTATCTGTAGGTATACTAGGAGAATAGATCGGAAACAAAAATTTGAGTGGGGCAGTGGCGTACGGGGGTGGGGGCTAAAAAACTTTAGATTACGATATCTCACGAACCAATTGCACTAGACAAATAAAATTTGGTTTCCTTATAAAGGTTGACAAATAAAGTTTGCTGAAAGTAAAATTTTTTACGGGGGCGGTGGAGCATGAAAGTGGAGGGGATAAGAATTTTTCTAAAAAATCACGTCTCATATCTCAAGAACGGTGTAAGATAGATACTTAAATTTTTTACCAGAAGTAGGCCTAATAGATCAATAGCTGAAAACAAAATTTTGGAAGTGTGGGTGTAGAGGGTGAGGGTGGGGGAGGGTGAAAAGGAAAAAGTTCCGATTTTTTTATCTCGAGAACCTATAATGATATAAAACTGAAACTTGGTATTTAGATAGAGCTATATTAGTAGCATCTTGGAAAAATATAATTTTTTATAAGGGTAGTATGGTACGGGGGTGGGGGGTGTTTTTCCTATCTATAGAACGGCTTATGATACAAAGTTGAAACTCGGTACGTTTATGTAAATCAACTAGAAAACTAATTTAGATAAAAAAAAATTTCAAATATCCATTGGCGTTCGGAGGGGGGGGCAAAAAAAATTATCAGTGTAAATAGAATGCATATATTTTCACGGTTTTCGTCATATCTATTAGGTCTTCCCAAATATTGAATTCATTTTTATTCTACGGATTCTTCATATAAATACCTCCAACGCGTTTTCAGGATTTTTTAAAATTCGACCCCTAAGGCGTTGCAAAGAGGGTTGTAAACTTTTTCACGAATTCTACTATATCCCCACGTCTTATCAGATATCGAATATCTTTTCACTTTCACGTGCTTGCGTAACAATCACCTAAAAATTGTTTTTAAATTTTTTTCAGCCCCTAAGAGGGTATAAACGGGTTGAACACGTTTTCACGAGTTCCGGTATTTCTTTTAGAAGTGATAAGAAATTGAATTGGTTCCTACCTTCTCGTGCTGTTTTCCTATTTATTTATTAACTTTTTTCAGGATATGTGGATATTCAACCCCAAAGTGGGTGCAAGGAGGTTGCATATCTGATGATATTTCGAATTCATTTTTACATCCTAAGGTTTCCTATATAAAAAAGCCAAAAAGTCATTTTCAGTATTTTAGATATTCAATCCTAATGGGTGTAAGGGGGTTGTATGCTTTTCAAAGTTTCGACATATTTCTTAGGTTCGATGAGATATTAGATCGCTTTTCATTTCCACAGACTTTTTATATAATCGCCTACGAACCCATTTCTTAATTTTTGGATAATCAACCCCCAAGGGTTTGTATATGTTTTCACAATTTTTGCCATTCCTTAGTTCTGATGAGATATAAAATTGATTATTACGGCCAACCAATTCACGATTTTTCGAATTTCCAGAACCAAGGAGGTGTGAAGGGTTTGCTTACGTTTTTTTCGAAATTCAAACCCCAAGTGGAAGTAATGGGTTTGTATACGTTTTAACAATTCGCCATATCTCTTAATTCTGATAAGGCAACAAATTCGTTTTTGCTTCTATGGGCTTTTAGTGTACATAATATACTGAAATTCGAATAGTCTACACGGACTTTTTCAATGTTTAATCGGTTAAAAATCTCTATTTTAAATATTTTTATATTAAGAACAAAAATAATTTTCCAAGAAATCTAATAATCTCGAAGCAACTCATGATACACTCCGACTTTAACCGCTCCCGAACTTTGACCCGAAAAATAATAAAGTTTCGCCCAGACCATTGGCAGATTTTTTAAATACTGGAAGGTAGAATACAGGTATAGGCAAGTGCCCACTCTTGCCCCCTTCTATGGGCGCCCTTGCCCACACCCCTTTATCCATATCAGCAATTTTTTTGCAAATGGGTCCACTATCGAAGCTCTACATAAATTCCAAGTTTCAGTCTCTTAACATAAGAGGGTGCTGAGATCTAGAAACCAAATTATCCGTCTAAAACGCTTCCCCGCCTCCCCCCTCACAACCCCGTCACTCAAAAGGTGGCCACTGGAAGGGGTCTGCTCAGTCTACGAACAAAAAAAAATCAACTTAATAGCTCAAAGAGTTTGAGAGCTACAAGCTTTCAAACGTTCTGCGTACGGCGGACGGCGCACGGCGTACAGACGGAGTGAATTTTTTTTACTTTTTTGGTGTGTTTTAGTCATGAAACGTGGAAAAAAATTTTCAGATTGGCAAATTTTTTTTTTTTTAAAAATCGATAACAATATTTTAATTAAAATAATAAAGTAAAATGAGTTCTGTCCATCACTATGGAAGCCATTTTTCTAAATTCCAAATGAATGAAACCCGCCTGAATAACTTTATTGTATAAAAATATGAGTAAAAAGGCGCCCAAATAACTTCTAAGTCATACATATTACCAGAGAGTTACACATACAACTTTCGAGTCATATACGTAACCAGGAAGTCATTCAAATAATTTTTTAGTCATATTAAGTTTTTCAAGTAACTTAAAAGGTGTAGTCCAAAAATTTTAGAGTTGTATTTACAACCAAAAAGTTATGCAAATGACTTTTCATATTGTTGCGAGCTAGGGGTTCGCCGGGATTTCAAGTAAAACACAATTCGGTTAAAATAAAAATAAGTGATAATTTATTCAATCGCACTATTAATTCTATTCGCACAATAATTCGCACTGTATGGCAGCACTGCCCGCTAATTTATATCGCTTGACTCGATCACTTTCGCTCTATACCAACACGGTCGCGTATACACGCTGGCTGTCACAGTCGACGTAATAAAAATTACTATCTCTTCGCTGAAAGCTTCACCTGCTTATATACTAGCCGGTTGCAGTCTAGGATGTACTTGAATGTTCGCTCAGTGTGGAATCTTCTCGAAAGCTTTAGAGCTTTCGATTTCGATCTTCGTTCGTGGTGTATGCAAAGGGTTCTAGTATATTGGAGAGCATTCGATAAGAAGGGAGATACAATCGTGTTGTCTTATCTTCAGCTAGGTTTCTGATTGGGTTATTTTGCAACTAGGTATTCGGTTGTTGTTGTTTTCATTATGTGAAACGATCGAGTTGCACGGTTGCGCGGTTGCCAGGTTTACATGTAACAATATGTATATTCGGTACGTCGTTCTCAGTTTTATGTTGTATGTATGCTTGTTGTTTGTGTCTCATGGGATCAAAGTGTCAACAGAAAATTTCGTATTTTCTCTTCTATAAATTTAAAACAAACATGCCTGGGTGAAAATTACCATTGTTTTACCTTCTAGCCTTCTTATTAGTAAGTGAGCACGACGTTATTTTCATAACCAGAAAGTTACAGAATATGACAGAAATGGCAAAAAGTTATTTTTTAGTAATTTTAACCCAAGTATTTTTTTTGGCACTTAGAGGTTTTGTTACAGACCGAAAAGATAAAATTGAGTTATTACTTAACTCTGTTTCGATTTCCTGAATTAATATTCAGAAAACTGGAATTATGGACCAAAAAGTTTTATTTTTATGACTGCACAACGTCGGCACTTGAAAGTTGTTCTGTATTAGTTGGGATAAAATTGTTTCTAATTTTCAGAAAATAAATCCAATTTTATACTATTTTATGATGTAAACGAAATTTTTTAATGCAGGATTTTCTAATTCTGGAATTTTTTAGTTCGGTCTTTTACGAGTATATTCCGGAATTTTGTATGTCGAGATTAGGTAATCTTTGATTGTGTTTTCCGCGGTTACATATTTCAGGATTTTTAATCCGGGATTCGTGATTTTGAAACCCAAACCGTGATACAAATGATCTAAAGTTCCTTGTAATTATTATATTTCGTTACCACTATAAAGTTTCTTGGTACGTCAAGCTTCTTATTTGTTCACAAGATCAACAAAAAATAGTGCAGTTCGCAATATAATAGAAAAAATTGCAATAATGCAAACAAAAGCAGTTTTGTTCATTATTATCACAATGGCATGTTTATTTCACTTCAAGAAATTAATTCCGCACAAGTGGATACTTTACAAAAAAACACTTCCTTAAACATAGCATTCTCCACTATCAAGGTCGCAAACATTTCATAAATTGACCTATATATTGGCATTACTTTCTAACATATTTTCAGATATACTCGTACATTCCAAAACACCTTTGCATCCATCATTACATTCGATATCGTGAATTGCTATAAATATGAAATTATAAAAATATCTCGCACCTGAATAAGACTACGTCGTGACCTGTAAGCAAAGAATTGCGTATACTGTTTCCTTGTGGGCAGCCACTTGAATCAGATTAAGGAACTATACACTACCGTTAAAATAGCAATATCTAGTTACGATTACTGATTATTATTACACCCACTATCAAAATCTTACGAGTATGTTCATTATTAGATAGGTAAAAGTGCCATTGAGGGAAATTGCATGCAACAACACCCGCGATCAGTGCGATCAATCAACGGCTGGAGCTTCGATTTGGGGGAAAAAAATTCCGTGTGCAATTACGGAAGGCAATCAATTACATCAATTACTGCTGGTGCACAGTTCCCATTGCATGTCCCTGTGGCTCGCTCTCAATTAAATTAAAACGGACGCGTGTCCCCTATTTGCACGTACCCTTCTTCTCGACATCGAAATTATAGCGATAGGGGGTGTAAAATAGATACATCGATCCCATCGATTATTGCTATCTTGAAATTCGAAGAATGGGTAAATTGGTCGAATTAAAGGTAGAAGAGGATAAACCCGCTTAAATTGATTGCAAGCGGGGCTAAATATACCGCCACGGCAGGGATTTGTCACTTTCAAACCCTTTTTTCCGTAGATCTTCCAATGTGGCACGTAACAAGATGCTTGAGGGTCCTCTAATCATCGAGAAGATGCGCCCTTCAGATCTGCTCCAAATAATTACCGACTGGCAATCACAAATAACCTGAACTCTGTGCACCTTTCCGGCATAAAGTGTTGCAACAGATGCACCCCGAAATTTTCAGTGAAGGGCATAATTCATTTTATTTTTAAAACGTCCCCGACTCCATCATACGAATCCATCATGGATGATGGCATGGCCCAACACGAATATTGTCGATGAGGACTTGTTGGAAGAATCCGAAAAAACTTTATTTTTCACAGCTGTACGGAACTAAAGAAGCCCGTGGAGCCTTCGGATTTCCTATTTACGACTTTGGTCTCGAGTTTTCCTCCGCAGCTAATTAAAAGTGTTAAAAAGGGGTAACTTAGATGTCACATTGGCTGCGTTGGGCCGATGTTCGGCGGTAATTTATTGAGGGAGCTGATCGTTCCCGAAGCCCCGCGTAATATGTTTTGAAATTTAAGTACATTGTTCGAAATTAGTGAGCCCGGCTCCTACTTGAAAGGTGAATTCTATTTTCGGGAATCAGCCCGGGAATTGGAAAGTAACTTGAGGCTGCGACGATGACAGAATTTGAGCGTTTGAAGTGGATAGGCGCGAGTTATTGGTTCCGTGTACTGTATTCCCACCAGGGACATATACGTTAAGCTGGTAATGCAAGCGGGTCTAAATAATCTAAGAAGACATGAGATTCAGTCTTACCAGACTCAAGTTTTTTATCATGTCCACTATTTCAATTTTCTCAGAACTCAAAATAAGTTTTAGGGCTATGACCGCAAAGGTTTGTTAATTTTAGTTTTTTATTATGATAAAAAAGTATTGTGATCGATTATAAAAATATAAAATAGATCTCCAAAAAGCAAAATTTACATCCGTTTGACCGCCATCCGTCGTACATAAACCCGTATAAAGGCTCGTATTTCCTATATCCTTGAGGTATATTTTTTGAGTATTTTTGTATTCTTGAAGTTGTCAATTTTTGTTGAGAAATCGATATAAAAAAAATTAAAAATAAAAAGGGTTGCAATAATCTGAGTGCAATATTATTATTTTTCCGGCAGAAGTCCGGAAGGCGTTAATACCGAAATGCAGTGCTGGTTACTACTTGATTGACAACCTTAAGGCATAAACAGGAGGCAATTGCAAATGTAATTTTTTTAAGTTTTTCAGTCGCATACTAGCCTACGCCACATCTCGTCATTAAACACGTTCCGGTCTTCTTTCCGAAAAATAATAAAGTTGCGCCCAGACTGTTGGCAGATTTTTACTTTATTATTTCGAGAATACAGTATTAGTGTATTTATAGTAATCGATTAAAAAAAAATGTTCACTCCGAAAATTTTTTTGTTCATGTTTCATGACTAGTATACACTAAAAACGCAAAAAAAAATTGTGTCCGTCTGTCCGCCGTACGCAGTACACAAAATCGTTTAAGGGGCTCATAGCTCCCAAATCCTTTGAGTAATTGAGTTAGGAATAGACTGGGTGGACCTCTTAAAGCGGCCTTTAGGAGTTAGTTTGTGAAGAGAAAGTGGAAGTGTTTCAGATTTAAAAATTTCGGTTTCCAGATCTCAGGAACAGGTTAAGCTAGGAGGCTGAAACTTGGAAAGTGGCTACATTTGCCAAAATGTCTGTGAAAAAGAAAAAAAATCGATTTTTATATATAGAGAATGCTGGATTGTTGAAACTTGATATTTAGGCAGAACTATTGTATTGGATTCTAAAATAAAATTTATATTATAATATATATATATAATATATTTACTAGAAAAGCAATTTAGGCGAAGAAATGTTTCATCCATTGGCTTACCTACGGAAGTGGAACAAATTTTTTTTTAATGAAAATGGGGTTCATGTATATTTACGAATTTTGTTATATCTCTTAGGTTTTTTGACATATTGAATTATTTTTTTTCTACAAGTTCTTCAGATAAATGACTAGCAAGGGTTTTGAAATTTTTGTTAAATTCGTTTATTAGCCCTAAAACGTGAAAATACAAAATTACAGGGCAGAAAATTTTTTGGAAATTTCAGGTCGATCACAATACTGTATTATTAAAAAATAATAGAGTAAAATGTTCACTCTGGAAATTTTTTTGTTCATGTTTCATGACTAGTATACACTAAAAAGGCAAGTATGTAAAATCGTTCGAAGGCTCGTAGTTACCAGACCCTTTGAGCTATTCAATTAGGAATAGACTGGGTGAACCTCTTAAGGCGGCCTTTAGGGGTTGGGTTCTGAGGAGGGAGAAGAAGCGTTTGATACGATTTCTAGATCTCAGGAACCGATTATGCTAGGAGAATGAAATTTGAAGTTTTCACTCAAAGAAAAATTTCTTGAATTTCATTATAATTATTGTAGGTAACGAAATGTCAACAATAATTGTAGTAAATTTCACCGTATAGTAAAAAATCTGCCAACAGTCTGGGCGCAACTTTATTATTTTTTCGGTAGAAGTTCGGAACGAGTTTAATTCTGAGATGCGGTGTAGGTTACTATGTGACTGAAAACAAAAAAAAAATTCGGAAAGCGGTTAAAATGGGGTCGCGCTAGAATACTTACGCCGCTGCCTCATATAACATATTAATTACATAATTGGTTCATACACCGGGACGAGATCTAGTCCTAGTATAATATCAGTTGTTACGCCATTAGAAGGTTTTTCGTGACTTGGTTTCGGGCCATTACATGAAATCGGAAATGCGTTTGAAGACGATTATATAAAAAGTCTGTGGGAGTGCAAACCAATCTAATATCTCATCAATCCTGAGAAATATGTCGAAAGCCTTACGTCCTATTGGAGTTGAATAACAAACATCCCGAAATCAACTTTTTGACGATTATGTAGGAAGCCTTTGGAAGTAAAAATGAATTCGATATCTCATTAGAACTAGAAAAATGTAAGAATTTGTGAAAACATATACAACCCCCTTGCACCCACTTTGAGGTTGAATATCCAAAAATCCTGAAATGAGTTTTTAGATATATATAAAAAAAGCCCGAGGAAGTGAAAACCAATCCGATGTCTTATCACTCCTAAGAGATATGACGGAATTCGTGAAAAAGAGTTCAACCCGTTTTTACCCTCTTAGGGGTTGAAAAAAGAAAAACCTTGAAAACAGGTTTTAGGTGATTATTAAATAAGCCCGTGGAAGTAAAAAGTTATGCGATATCTAATCAGACCTGAGGGATACGGCTGAATTCGTGAAAATGTATAATCCTCTTTACACCACCTTGGGGGTCTAATTTTAAAAAATCCTGAAAATTCTTTCTAGGTATTTCTATGAAGAACCCGTAGAAAAAAAATTAATTCAATATTTGGAAAGACCTAATAGATATGACAAAAATCGTGAAAATATATGCATTCCATTTTCACTGATAATTTTTTTTGCCCCACTTCCGAACGCCAATAGATATTTGAATTTTTTTTAATCAAAATTACTTTTCTAGTTGATTTACATATACATACCGAATTTCAACTTTCTAGCATAAGCCGTTCTATAGTTAGGAAAAACACCCCCCACCCCCGTACCATACTACCCCTATAAAAAATTATATTTTTCCAACATGCTACTACTATAGTTCTATCTAAATACTAAGTTTCAGCTTTATATTATTATAAGTTCTCGAGATATAAAAATCGGAACTTTTTCCTTTTCACCCTCCCCCAGCCTCACCCTCTCCACCCTCACCTTCAAAATTTTTTTTTCTGCCGGGGGTCTATTAGGCCTACTTCTGGTAAAAATTTTAAGCATCTATCTTACATTGTGCTTGAGATATAAGACGTGATTTTTTTAAAAATTGCTTACCCTCTCCACTTCCATGCTCCACCGCCCCCTTAAAAAATTTTACTTTCAGCAAACTTTATTTGTCAACATTTATACAGAAACCAAATTTTATTTCTCTAGTGCAATTGGTTCGTGAGATATCGTAATCTAAAGTTTTTCAACCCCCACCCCCGTACGTCACTGCCCCCTCTCAAAAATTTGTTTCGAATCTATTCTCCTAGTATACCCACAGATGTTCATTAAGTTTTAATTTCGAGACATTAACCGATTAGGAGATCTGGATTTTAGAATGTCTCGATCTCGGCTTTCGAGCGTTTCGGACGCATTATTATTCCCCCCACTCCCACACCCCTTTACCCATATTATCACTTTTTTTTGCAAATGGGTCCACTATCGATGTTCTATATAAATTCCAAGTTTCAGCCTCCTAGCCTATGCGGTTGCTGAGATCTAGAAACCAAAATTTTTCGTCTAAAACGCTTCCCCCACCTCCCTCCTCATACTCCGACCACCCAAAAAGTGGTCACTTCAAGGAACCTACCCAGTCTATTAATAAAAAAAATTTCAATTTAATAGCTCATAGGGTTTAGGAGTTATAAGCCTTCAAACGTTTTGCGTACGGCGGACGGCGGACGGCGGACGGCGGACGGCGGACGGCGGACGGCGCACAGACGGACTGAAAATTTTTTTTGCTTTTTTGGTGCTTATTAGTCATAAAACGCAGAAAAAAAAAATTTCAGGGTAGCAAATTTTTTTTTTTTAAAAATCGATAACAATACTTTATTATTAAAATAATAAAGTAAAATACACATTTTTTGTGTAATCAAATACTCTTTTGATGTGTAAACTTAAATAAGTTATAGTGTAAAATTGGTATTAAATTTAAGTCATTTTTACACTAGAAATGATGTAAAATTACTACCCCAACTTGTAAGCTTGTTGATTTTTAAACAAAATTAGTGTACTTTTAAGGGGTCATATACCCTTGAAATTTCAAAAAATAAATTTTTTTTTACAGATTTTTACTTTTTATACCTTTATAATAATTTTTCAAATTTACTCGGTTTTCAGCGCATGCAGGGGTGTGTGAGCCCTTAAGCAAATATGAATTATTTGATGCAATTCTTGAAGTGAAATTACAAGTGCAAAGTAGTACTTTACACTATAGTTTTCTTGCTACCCAAATCTTTTTTTAGCGACGTATTGTGGTATCACTGTTGTATTGCTAAATATCTTACTTTTATAAGTCAAAGCAAAAAGTAAATAAACTTTAATGCATGACGTCAGTGTAATAACTGGAGCTCTATCGCTTTCTTGTTAATATTTTTCGTGATTACACAAATTTTTGATTCATATTATTATACATAAGTGTAAATTTACACAGAAGTAGTAAATTTACGTAAAATTTGATTATTTTTCATTTACTGTTTATTGTTTACACATCTAGAGACTAATATTACACAAACTTGTATTAAATGTTAACCAAAACCAATCATTTTAATTTAATATTACGAAAACAGTGTATTTATACAACCTTCCGAATGGTTTACTGCAATAGCTGTTTTAGTTTTGACAAGTAGGGTAATTTTACATAGAAGAATACCACAATAAATATTGTAAAATCTGTTAAATTTTAAACACTCTTTTAAGAGTGTATATCGAACTTGGATAGTGGCGTCATTTGCCAAATTGTCGCTGAAAAAGAAAAAAAATCCGATTTTTATACTCTAGATGAAATCATATTGAGTATTATAAGTTTAATCCAGCCCGAAAACGCATAGAACCGAGCCTCGGACGAAAAAAAGTTATATGTTATTTTGTGTTCAGCTGTGGCCAAAAACTCCAAATCCGTTTGATGTCCGTCCGTCCATCCGTCCGTCTGTCCATCCCTCCGTTTCACGATAACTCAAGAACGCGTTGGTCTAGGAAGTTGAAATTTTGTCACCACCTGTAAAATGTAAAAAGTAAGGCTAAGTTCGTTAATGAGCGATATCCATCCACTCCTTACCTCCCATACAAGAGTCCTTAAAACACGTATTCACAATTATTGCTCGAATGCTTCAAGTTAGGAACTTGAAATTTTGCATGCTTAAAGTTTACAATGTTTGAATCGAAAGTTCCGAATATGATGCAAATTGAATGAGTCCTTCGTGTAGCAGCCTACAAAAGTCCTTCAAAAATTTATGCAAGTTACAGAATCCACTATAACTCTAGTATGAGTTAAAACATGGCTTCCAAATTTTATAGGAATTAGTTTCATATCAAAAGCAAGACTGAGTTCATTAATTAGCGCTATCCGTCGACTGCTTCGAGTAGCTGTCATACAAAAGTCCTTAAAACACGTGTTCATCAATATTGAACGATAACTTTAGAACTCTTTAAGTTACGACTTTGAAATTTTGTATACGTTGATTTTATAATAGTCGCAGCTGAAAGCATTAATATGAAAAATATCCCATAAGTCCTTCATGTACCATAGTTGCCATACAAAATCGTTTAACCATCTATCGAGTAGCCACTATCCAATAGTTTCTACCTAAATAAAAGGTCATGCAATAATCGTATGTGCACTCCTCATTCTTTTGATGTATTCCTAACTAAAATATAAATCGGAGTTCAGTATTTCATCTAGAGTATCATACGATTAGTTTGCAGCCGATCGTGACTGCGTTATGTTCATATTAGAGAATGCTCAATTGTTGAAACTGGTGGATTGTTCCAAAAATACAACTTTCGGAGGGAATAGTTTGGTACGGGGTGAAGTGGAGTTTTATCTCTGGAACGGCTTACACTAGAAACGTGAAACTTGATGGGATATGTATATTTACTGGAAAAGTATTTTAAGCAAAGAAAATTTTCATCCATTGGCGTACTGAAGTGAGGCAAAAATATTTTTGAATGAAAATGGGGTTCATATATATTCACGAATTTTGTCATATCTCTTAAGTTTTTTGACATATTGAATTATTTTTTTTTCTGCAGGTTCTTCAGATAAATGACCAGAAAGCGTTTTGAAATGTTTGTTAAATTCGTCTCCCAAAGCGGTGTCAATGGGTTACATACATTTTTACGTCAGTCATATTCAGGTCTGATTATGTATTGAATGACTTATTAAGTCCGTGAACTTTCATATAGCCGTTTAAAAATCGCTTTCAGGACATTTTTCTTTATCAACGCCTTAGAGTGTATAAAAGGGTTGTACACGTTTTCATGAATTCCGTCATATCTCTTAGAACTGATGAGACAGCGAATTGGTTTTTACTTCTTCAGGCTTCCTCTGTAATCATCTAAAAATTGATTTCAGGATTTTTGGACAAGTAGGTGTAAGGGTGTTCCATACATTTTCACAATTTTTCCAATATTTCTTAGGTTTTATGAGATATCAAATTGACTTTTACTTCTACTATAAACTAAGTTTAGGATTTTATGGCAGGTATAAAGGAGTTGAATTATACGTTTCCTCGAATTCCAACATATTTCTAAGATCTGATGAGACATCGAATTGGTTTTTAATTCTAAAGGCTTCCTTTATAATCGCCTAGAAATTAATTTCAGAATTTTTGGATATTGAACCCTGGAGGGTTGCATCAAAAAATGTTTAACTTAATATCTCAACGGGTTAATGGGCTTTCATGCGATTTCGCGTACGACGTTTACGGCGGACAGACGGATATTTTTTCCATCGATTTTTAGGGGTCTACTTCTCCCAAAACGAGAAAATGCTAAATTTAAGGGTGGCAATTTTTCTTTAATTTCGGGTCTTTCACAATTTAGTAGAAGTGATGCTATTGAACCACTTGAAGCTTATTCAAATTGTCGAATGAGGTTATCCCTAGTCTGAGTAAAAAATGATGTGTTCTGGATAGACTGCTCTGACATGAACTTAGAATAGAAAATAAAACATATTTAACAATAATCGAGTGCCCAGATAGTTTTTGTCAGTGGCAAGTTTTGTGCTATTTTACTGGAATGACAAGAATAAAATAGAGCATTCTTTTTCCGAAAAAGATGTTAAAATATCGTCGCCACCAGAATACGAATGAAAATAACGTAAAATGAATTTTTCAACATATCCTTTCGCTGGTAATAAAATAAACGTACCGTCGCGTCGATGGGGTACCTTAATTAACTGTGATCCATCGTAGCAACTGTTACCTCACCTGAATCCTAGCGAAGACATCATTACCAGTATCGTGCACCATCACTGATCGGTGATTGCCTTATCAGGCCCTTACATCAGTAAACATCGGTTTTGCACCATATGGCACCATCCAGGATCAGCCGAAAAAATTAAACGAAAAACATCCTAATTCACTTTATCTCTGCTTGCTGACAGCATTAGACTGCTCTTTAATTTACCTTCCGACACCTGATGTTGCTACTCCATATGGGTAATCAATTCGAAGGCAGGTATAGCGGTGCAATGCAGGTAATATTCCGAGCTGTTGGTTTATGGAATCGCCGGCACTTTTAAATCTGATTCGGTATGGTTACAACAAGATCACGGAATGCCATAGAGAAGCAACTTTTCTGTGGAGGATCACCCTCTCTAATGGTGCCGGATAAACTTGATAGGACTGCGCTAGGTAGAGGCACGCTTTGCGGCACGTTTTACGGACCTTACCTGAAACTAGCGCGGTCAGTTACGGGTCATCAGTACCGGACTTACTAGTAGGCTGTCAGCCGTGAATCGGTGGTATCAAATTTATTACATCACGCACGCGCCTAACTTATGTTGCGTACAGTAATTAATTGCAAACGAGGCAACCTGAGTGAAGATCGCAGTCTTTAGAGATAGACGCACGTATGTGCAATGCGTTGATAGAAGCATGCGGCACATCCTAGTTTAATTGTGTTTTAATGATGGGGACTTGGCGATAAATCTTGCATTTTAGACGTCTTCTGAAAGACTTGCAGTGTAATGAAGACCTATGCGCTGTATTTATTCAGTGTTCTTCTAAAGTTCATAAGGCATCAACATTGATCCTTCAGATCACGAATTCGGTCACTTAATTTTTTGAACAGAAGTAGCTGTAATCGATCATAAATTTGTAACTCCGAGCGTTTGTTTTTTCGCGTTTTAGGCATAGTACACTCCAAAAAGTGAACAACATTTTCTGTCTGTGCGTCGTGCGTAAATACCTTTTGTGCTTTGTAGCTCATGAACCATTGGATTCAAATTTTTAAAGCGGGTACATTCGAATCACTTTTAGTGGTTTATTTTTGAGTAAAAAAAATTATAGGGGTAGCAAGATGCGTGCAAAATGGGCAATTCTTTCCAAACTCAAAAAGTCGGTGAGAAATTCCCTATTTGGGTACACTTTCTCAGCTTAAAGAACTGATTGAAGTTAGTGCATTGAAACTTTGTATGCAAAGCTTAAATTTACATAAGAGTTAAATGAGGAGCAAAAAAAAAATTTTTTTTCATTGGTTTCAATGAGACAAAATCAATTTTCACTGAAAGGGGATATATAAATTTTCACGAACTCCGATATATGATCTTAGATCTGCCGAGATATTTAATTGAAAAGGTTGTGTAAGGTGGTTGTACAAGTTTTGGCGAAATCTTATACTGCTAGGGCTTTATACACATTCGCCTAAAAACCTTATTTCAGGACTTTGCGATATTGAAACCCAAAGTGGATGTAAAATGATTTTCACGAATGCTGACATATCTCTTGGATCTGACGAGATATTGAATTATTTTTTGCTATAGCGTGGTTTCCAAATTAATATAATTGATATTCAACCCTAAGGGGTTCTGTCGATAGTACACCCTTATCTTTTTATTTGAATTAAAAAATAAATAAATAAAAAATTTTGGTGTAACTTTATTACTTTTTTTTGGCTACAAGTCCCGAACGTGTTTATTTGTGAGATGCGATGCCATTTGGAACGCTGTTTTTTTAGGTTTTCAGTCACATAGTAACTTGCACTGTATCTCAGCATTAAACATATTCCGTACTGCCACCCAAAAAATAAGAAAATTTACATCCAGACTATTGTTCGAATTGTTTGTGACTTGACACGTTTTATACCTGAGGTGATTTTAATAAACAAAATTCCCCGCTCCTATATGTGATTACTTGAAAACTAGAAGAACTCGCATTTTTTAAGGGATGGAAACAGAAACAGCTAAGATGAAGTTATCTACTTTTTCGTGTAACTACCCCATAAAAGCCCTTATCTTTTCCGTATCATTTTGTAATTTTCTGGGGGAGTGGCACTAAGCCTTTGTAATATTTGGGACATCAATTGGACTTAGTTCGGCCCTGATGCGGTATAAGAGGGTTGAATGATAAATTTTATAATTTTATTATAAATTTATGATTTTTGCCATATACCTGTGGATATATTGCATGTAACAGCAAATCCGGAAAGTATTATTTTAGTTGATGTCTAGATTGAATTTAAAATCGGTTTTATTGGAATCGCATCATGAATAAGACAAATAACACAAACAAACAAAATAACATTAAATCAGCACTTTTTCAGGAATGAAAATATTCTAAAACTTAAAACTTAAAATTTTTTATTTTTTGATTGATCTCTGATGAAGATAAGTAAAGAGTTGAGTCGACACTAAACCTCAGAAATAGCCGCCCCTTGCTTTTACTGACACTATACAACAACGTACTGTTCATAACTAAACTAACTCGTCATAGTGAACGAAGCATTTTTATTAGAATGACATATAAATTATAATGGTACTTCGGCTATTCTTGCGATAATTGAAGTCTCGAAGAAAATTATAGAAATTATTAGTAGACATTATCTCTGAGAAACAGTTTGGGCTTAGGGCAGGACAAAGTACACATGATGCAGTTGCGTTGTTAAGTAAGAAAATTTCTACGGCACTAGATAAAGGTTTAAATTCCTGTGCAGTCTTTTTGGACCTTGCCAAAGCTTTCGACTCTATACCGCATATTGGAATAATTGACAATATATAACTTCAGCCAGAAGTGGATATCCTGGGTTTCGAGCTACCTCATGGATCGTAAGCAAAAAGTCAAAGTGGGGAATCATTTCAGTAAGGAACTATCATTCATACATGGTGTACCGCAAGGTATGGTATTAGGACCGATATTATTTCTAATCTACGTTAATGACCTATTTGACCAAGACATTGCAGCGGAGCTAATATCTTTCGCTGATGATACCGTGCTCTTTTTTTCAGGATTCTGATTGGGTAGGTGTCAGCACAAGGCCTAACTATAGCTTATACTTATTAAAAGAGTGGCTGGACTATAATTCGCTCTCTCTAAATGTGGGGAAAAGTTGCTACATTGCATTAACTCTTTCGCAGGGCAAATATCCTATAAACCTGGACTTGTCTATTCACTCGGCTGACTGCAATTCTAATTGCAACTGTACTGCTCTAACTAGGACTACACATGCAAAATATTTAGTTGTAGTTTTCGATCAGTATGTGAAATGGGACGTACATATCAAAAACCTAACCTCTAGACTAAAAAAATTCATCCCGTTGTGTTTCAATGTTATTTTGCTTTTATCCACTCTCTGCTGCAATATGGGCTAATTGTATGGGGTAGTGAGGCGCCTTCTGTTCTGAGACCTGTCTTGATGGCTCAAAAGCTATTAATAAAAATATTAATGACAAAGCCCCGGCTCCTTTTCCCTCTAATAGATGTCCTGAGTGTGGAGCAGGTATTCTGCCTTATCTTTTGTATACAGACGTACAAAGAGTACTAGAGAGGTGAAATTGTTGTTAACAAAAGTTGTACTAGAGGAGGCTTATCAGGTATCTTGTTACTACCTAAACGAATGGGCTTAAACCAATACACATACGCAGTAGTAAAGTTTTTTAATTCATTGCCAACGTAGATTAGAAATAGTGAAACGCTTCACAGCTTTAAATATCAAATTAAAAGGCTTTACTACATAGGGAAATGCTAAGATAGAAAGATGTATTGGAGGGTAATTAGTTTTGATCTAACATTGTCTTAAATATTTTTTATCTTTTTAATTCTTAATTTGTTGTAAATTTTCTTTTCTGGACCGAATATTACAGATAAAATGAGTAATTTATGTTGAAATGTTCTGGGTTTTTGCTTATCTTATTATATGTCTATTTTATATTACTATTATATATGAATGATTATTGCATGATATATTTTTATAATATTGTATTATTGTATTATTATTTACAAATAATGAATTGATTGAATATTACATTAGTATCTTATATGAATGATTATTGCTTACTATACCCATAGGTTTTTGAGAGTTTTTTCCCTAAAAAGAAATTAACTAGTTCTAAGGCATTTGTGAAGTACTTGTCAACTAAGCAAATTTTACTCAATATCGAAGTTGTAAAGACAGTTTTAGTCTAATCACTTGATTTCAAATTCTAAACAGCAACTAAGCTATGTAATACCTAACAGTTCAATAAAGATATGTATGTATGCTTACTATACTCTTATATTTTTATGTACTTATATACTCATACTTATACTTAGATATTACTGTATTATATAAATGATTATGGCGTGTTATATTTTTATAATATTATATTATTATATCATTGTATATGAATAAGGTCTTGAATTGACGATTACATTATTATCTCATATGAATGATTATTGGATAATTATATTTCTATAATTATGCTACTGCTACTACTTATTCGACTTATATTTCTCACTTTATCTTATATTATTACTATAAATGAGTTTGTTTTGAGTTTTTGCTTTTTCTATCATATCTTTTCTTATATTATTATTATTTATGAAGGATTATTGCTTATTATAACTTTATACTATTATTTACTATTATTATATATGAATAAGGAATTGTATTGATTATTATATTATTATATGCGAATGACCATGGATACTCCTCACCCCTAACGCAAGGTCATTCCTTAAAAGGGGGAGTAGTGCTAAATCTTGTAATTATGTGAATTGTTTGTAGAATTGTTGTAGATATTTTGGAAGAGAATTGAACAAAATTTGTCCCGTCGAGCCGGATTTGAACTAGCAACCTCCATATTGAAGTTTGAAGAAGTGAGCAATGAATTTATAGTGAACCTAAATTGCGAAATAACTGAACCACATTTGACTGAACATTGGAAATTTTTCTGATTGATTACAGGTGAGCCCTTGGCGTTGGGTTTATCGAAAGATAATGAATTTAGTGTTTGTTTAGCAATATTAAGGTTCAGTAATTACACGGGGAGTTAAAATGAAAATGCTGTTTTCTGGCCAGTTTAGATCATTTTTAAAAATCCTAAAATTCAAATATCATTCACAATTTTCACTGATTTTTGGACATTTTAATCAGATATTGAACTAAAACAATATTATTATTCAATTAAAGGACAATTCTTTAGTTGCTTTGATATTAGAGGATATAAAAAAATCAATTTTTTCAATATCATAAGTAAGATCGACCGCCAGAAAAGCCAAGTTCACGGGTCACACTCGATCACTCAACTAGCTTGTTCCACGAGTATCTTTGACATAAAATCGCCAGAAGTGCGATCAATGTTTCAAATTCAATTACTTTCATTTGTTATGGAACATAGCTGTAATAACGAGATGTACGATCAAACTAACCTCACTTATCTCTATTTGATTTTTGTTTTCCTGATCGCCTCAATGTATCACGATCAATTTATATTTTATAATGCACGATCAATCAAAAATCGTGAATACGTTCGGCGGAAAAAAAAACCGAAAATAAGTTGGAAAATAGTCGATCGTTTGTGTGTGGCTAAAACTCTGTTAGAGCGCTCAAAAAAAGAATTATTACACCTGATTTAGATCTAAATTCATCATGAACTTGACCATCTCTCTCGACTATGTCTTAAAGTATCGATCCTATCGATATGTTGCGGTCTTATTGAATCGTTGGCGGCTGTATTTTTACGATGCCCACTTTATTTCTATTCCGTTCACATCGAAGATAGAAGATCGTTACTGAGCGATCGTCGCAGTATCACGAAAATTTAATTGTATATCGCAGCTTTGGGCCAAAATGCAATTCTTGTGAGGTTTCTCATTTGGCACTTTTATTGGCCGATCAAACATTTTGGTTCGATCTTACTTCAGCATCGATCACTTTTAGCCTCGATCACACGGTGGAGTTTTTTTTGTTCTTTTTAAATTTATCTAAAAGAGTAAAGGCTGGAAGTGTTTTTTGACAAACGATCGAGCTTGAATTGATCACCGATCGCAAATTTCAATTGAATATAATAAATTTATAATTTACAGCGAATAGTTCTGATAGAATTGCAAGGCGTGCGTCAGACCTTGCCAATAGTTCCTGAGTAGGCTGCCGCGCGTATCTTATACTTTGGATTACGACCAAAAAAGGTGCACTGGACTTGAATCCGAGGATTTAGAAAAATGCATTTGTGCACAATGGACAGATATTAATTGCATGTATCTCATTCTATAATAATAAATGACATCACTTTACTTACCTTATACAAACAACCTGTAATCACGAGAACATATGTTGGAGCGTATTTCATCCATAAATTACTCTGGTGAGTGCCGCATTATTAATTTACTCCTCTTTTCTGCATAGTGTTGCAGTTATTTTTATTTTTTTTTCGAAAAACAAACCTCCAACCTGTCGGCATTTTCCGCACAGGTAAAATATATAAATCCGGCGTGTCTTTTTTGTATGTGTATGAGGATTGCAGGCAAAGAGGTGGGCAGCACGGCTAAAGTAAAGGTAAGGTAAGGTACCTCACAATCGGATTCGCCTCTTTCGATCCTGGCTTTGGAATAAAAGCGCAAGCGCGGCTTGATTAATCGAATACTTTGGCCATATCTGAAAAATGATATTTATATGGCGATTGTTGCTCTTAAATTTTATATTGATCGTGTTCTTGTTTAATATTATTTTTTTTTCGGCGGTTCGAGCGGATGATAAGCGCGCACTCACTCCTTCATCATGTAGGTGAGCGCGCTTCTGGAACAGGTAAACAGGTACATCCGCGATCCGTGTGTCATTTCAAGTCTCCACATTATTTTTCATTGAGTAAAACAATTAGTCTGCGGTCCTCGCGGTAATCTTGGACGCCGAAGACCTGTTCGGTGGCAGTTGAAGGTCGGACCGCACTATATCTTTTCGTTCCTGTCATTTTTATTGGTGAAAATAATTAATTTTACTGTAAGACATTAGAAAGCTATAAAAAGCTGTTATCGTAATTACAATGGAAATGTGGAACGATTGAGTATAGAGAAGTATGCAGTACGGATCAGATTGAGCCAAGTGGCTGCAGCTTAAGTTAATAAGTTTTATAGCCGGAAGGCTTGAACGAAAAAAAAAATTTCATTGATAAGCAAAAGTAGTAGGCAGATTTCGTACTGAAATATCAACAAAATATTGGGCACGGTTTGGACCCAAATGATGTAAGCGAATTAAATCAAACAGTCAAGGACATTTGGGTTTACATTTTTTTAAATCTAATGCCGGTGCGGCGCTTATTTAATTCAAATTAATTTCTAAACTAAAAATAAATATCAACAAGTTAATCCTGAATATTTGTTACGCAATAAACATTTGTTTTGAAGAATTCAGTGGTACTCTTTGGTAAAACTCAATTTTTAAGGTTTTTTAAGCGGTTTCAACTGCAATTTTTCTAGAATTTTAAAATCGTATTTTGTCACCTATGGTGGCCTACTTATAATATTGCTCCACCTTAAGTACTTCCGAAGCTATCTCCATATCAGTTAAATCATTTCTCCATTTGAGCAATTCTTTTTTTCTTTAAAAGTGTAACTAAGAAGAAAAAACAACCTTAAAGCAATTCTTTTTTGTTTTAAAAGTGCAGCTAATGAGATGAAAATAACTTTTATTGGAGTCTTCTATATGTTTACAGTCCTGATATTTGGAGCACTTGACCTTCAAATTCGACGACTCTGGCAATAGCTACTTTCATAGCATATGGGTAAAAGAATAATTGACGGGTTTTAATTACACTTTATTAAGAAAAAAAGAATTGCTCAATAAACTGGATTTAGTTTAAGGAAGAAAACTTCTGAAGTATTTATGCTAGCGTCTTAATCTCATCTTAGAACCAAAGGCGGTAATATGTGATTGTTCGATACCTGTAGAAAAAAAAATTATAAAAGCCTTGTCTCCTCTTGAGCGGTGCATGCTGCCAAGTTTAACCATCGTGGCTGTTAATAAGCACACTGCGTGAGTGCAATAAATAACTTTTAATTTTTATTGTATGGCGTTTAATATACGAATATTTGGATAACTGAAATTTATTTTATATACACAGTAAACTTTTTTTTAGCTAGACTCGTAGGAAAACTCAACTAGAGTGGAACACCCAGCAAAACTAGTTAAAAATCTAGTTATAATAACGTAACTGATATTTTAGTATAGGGTGTTTTTTTAGGTGCATGAGAACTATCGATATCGATAACTGTGGTTTGACAGCTGAGAATGTCAAACTGTGTTGACATTTCTGTTCAGTAAGGTTTGGCAAGTCATCATGAATCGTTTAACGCCTTACAACGCTTTCAAATTGTGGAAATTTACTTTGAAAAAAAAAAATCTGTTCGCGAAGTTCATAGAGCACTTCGTCCATTTTACGGTCAATATAATCGGCCTAGTAAGCAAGCAATTCGTGCAGTTATTGATCGTTTTCGCACTAATTTTACTCTTCTCGATTCAAAACCATCAACAAGACGAAGAAATGTGCGGTTTACACGCTGGCGGCATCATCGGTCCTTATTTCTTTCGAAATGAGGAAGGAGCTGCCGTTACGGTGAATGGCCAGCGCTATCGAGCCATGCTGACTGAATTTTTGTTTCTAAAAATTAATCAGCTAAACATCGCCGACATTTGGTTCCAACAAGACGATGCAACTTGCCATACAGCGCGCTTAACAATCGATTTATTGCAAAATCAATTTGGCGACAACTTGATTTCCAGAAGTGGTTCTGTTAACTAGCCCCGTCGTTCGTGCGATTTAACGCCTCTGGATTATTTTTTATGGGGCTATATTAAGTCATGCGTTTATACTGACAAACCAGCAACTCTTGAAGCATTGGAAGCCAATATTCAAGCCACTATTGACGCTATACGGCCAGATTTATTGGAAAAAAGTAGTCAAAAATTGGACTGATCGATTGAACCATGTAATTCGTAGCCGCGGCGGACATATGACGGAAATCATATTTAAAAAATAAATGCCATGAAATTATCTACCAGAATATAATAAAAAAATTTCATTCCAATAATATTTCTGTCTTGTATTATAATTTTAAGTTCTCATGCACCTAAAAAAACACCTTATACTTACTCAGTCTGTAATAATAAAGCAGTACACTTATTCTGTGCCGAAACAAATAAATTTATCTGAATTCAATCAGTACTAGTAGTGTTCGGCGATACTATTATAGTTGGGGATACCTAATATAATAGTTCTGCTAGAATACCGGCAGAGTACCAATAAACAATGATAGTAGCTGCTAACAGCTTCTTAGAAAGATTTTTTAAAAACATTGGAGAAACTAAGCTAACTAATTCAATTCAATTCAATTAAATTTATTTCCACAATATAGGTACTTAAAACTAGACATTGCTGGTAAATTTGTTGATTAGGTGGTCAGTTAGAAAACTTTACATCCATAGTTACATATGTAGGTTCAAGCTGATAAAAGCTAACTAAATAAGAGCAGAACAAACCAATTAAATTGTCTAATAACATTCAAAAACCGGTGGCACCTGCACCCAATAAAAGGCATTAAGGACCTTTACTTCCAACTGTTATAAAACTTATTAGTTTTGTACTATATACACTTCTCTATATCCTTTCAGATGTGAATAAACATTCCAAAATCGTATAACTTATTGCGGTCTACTTATTTTTTTTTTTTTTTTCAAACTCAAACAATATTTATTTATAATAATTCAATGTGCGTTAACAGAGCAAACATGTTTTAGAGATTAGACTTTTCATCTTAACAGCTAAGTTGTAATAATTATAGCAATGAGGAAAAACAATGGAAAATATATTGTTACATGTAAACCTGGCAACCGCGCAACTCGATCGATTACGAATAAGGGAAACATCAACAACCGAATACCTAGCTACAAAGTAACCCAATCAAAAACCTAGTTGAAGTATATAAGGGGAGCGGAGGAACACGACTATATCTCCCCTCTAATCGAATGTGCTCGAATGTACTAGAATAGCATAGAAGATCAAATGAAATGCTCTCAAGCTTTCCAGAACCCTCTACACACACCACCGAACGAAGATTCAAGAACAGTCTCGTCTCCAGACAAATAAAAGCAGGTGAAGCTTTCAGCGAGGGACATAGTAATTTTTATTACGTCGACTGTGACAGCCAGCGTGTATGTATACGCGACCGTATGGGTGGAAAGCGATCGATTGCGTGTGATCGAATCAAGCGATATATTAAAGAGGGCGGTATTGCCATATAGTGCGAATAATTGTGCGAATATAATTAAAGTGCGAATAAATAAATTGTGACTTATTTTGATTTTAAACGAATTGTGTTTTACTTGAAATCCCGGCGAACCCCTAGCTCGCAACAATATAATAATTTTCCAAGGAAAAGTACAGAGAAAAAAGCTTACCTGGGTCTACTTCTTTAGTTTAGTTAGTATTAGTTACCTTTGCAGTGCTATATTCGGCACAAAAAATGAGTAAAAATGCATTACTCAATCAAAAGACGTCATAAAAAATATTATTGGTAGAAAGTTAATTGTTAATTAAACTTAATTCTGTCACATTTTATCTTTTAACAAACTAATAAAGAATCCCCGAACGCAATTACCCTTTTCAACAATGCTATACCCCATGTACCTATCAAATCGCAAATTCTTAGCTTAAGTCGTCCCTGAGATATAAGAATCTTACATTTTTACTTTAAACCCTTCCCCTGCACCCTCCTTGCACCACCACCAGCAAAAAAATCATTCCAATAGAAAACCACCTACTCCAACCACTGGATAAAATTTAAGCCAATATCTTGGGGGGTTCTTAAGTTATGACACATGAAAAACATACGGGGTATATGGTAGACACATCTTTTATTTTTACTTTGTTAAAAGACCTAAAAATATTTTTTTTTTTAAATCTAAAGTCGATCACAATTCTTTATTATTAAATAAAAATATAATAATATAATAAATTAAAAATCCATTAGTAACTCGAGAATCACAAGAGATCTAGATTACAGGACTTCCTATCATGTGTATACGTTTTCATTGTGAGGGGAGGTGGTGGATTGAGTTCGGTAGTATGCAAAATCCATTTACCCTCTTACGTAGCTTCCTTACAAAAGTCCTTAAATCATATGGTTACACTTATTGCACAATTTAAAGTAAACCCCTTAAGCAAGGAATTTAAGATTTTTATCATATAATTTGCCTTCATTTGAAAGCAGTAGATAGTAAAAAGAGTAAATATTAAGGGGGTACATCCGAGTAGAAAGCAGAACAAATGGGTGAATTTTAGAAATTATTATCTCAAAAACTTTTTGCTCGATTTTATCGAGGTTGGTTTTATTCGAAAGTATATATGTTGAGGTACGCTCATAATTTTTTTTTATAAATATATATCAATTAGGGGCGCTGCTGTCGGGGTCGGCGTAAAGAAAGTCCGTCGCTCGCACGCTCTGCGGTTCCCAAGATTACATGCAGGCGGCTGATTCAAAACAAACATTTCAAAAAGATTCTGAAAATGTAAAGTATGATGCTCTTCGCTACGTAGGGGTTTTTGAAAAAAAAAAATTTTCACAAAATGGCGGCCGATTGAACTTGATTTTCAGTTTTAAACCTCAATTATCGACCTTTCTGGCTTGATAAAAAAAAAAGTAAATAAGTTAAAAAAAAAATCCTACGTAGCGAAGTAGAAAACCTATCCAAAAATATTATGTGAAATTTTGGAAGAAATCGGTCAAGCCGTTTTCCGAAGATTTTGGGGACCGTCTTTGAAAAGTATGTTTCGAGATAATCGCGTTTGAATGCCGCTCTATATAGAGAATTCATGAAGGTCCCATCCGGTTAACTGCCCATAACTTTCACAATTCTTAGAATTTCAATATGAAATTTACACACAATATTCTTAAGACTGCAAACTTTAAGATGAGTGAAAAAAAAATTTTGAAAAAAAATAAATTTCTACTCAGATGTACCCTCTTAAGGTACTACTTGAAGTACTTACCACTCGAAAGTCCTTAAAAAAACTGTTGCAAGAAATTATTGAAAACAGGACACACTGTACAGGGAATCCTTATTTTTTTATCCACAGCAACAATATTGATTTCAGTAATTCATCTAAAATATGTTTTTGGAAATAAAATTTAATTGGTTTCCATTTCGAAAATCTAATTTCGTTGAACAATAATTTGGTTTTGTTAAAGCGATGTAGATGTAAAAAAAGCAAACAAATTGGTGCATAGTAAATTTTTTGTGCAATACTACACTATGTCTGAAAAATACATTTGTTATAAATAATAAAACAAAGCAAAAATATTGAACTATTTAAGAGCAATTCACCTTCTCCTCGATGCTTCGAGCGAGGCTGTGATCTTGATTCGTAGGGCTGAAGCTTTGGCAAATGATAATGCAATTACTTATAGACATTTTTAACTTCAATACCATGTGAGTGAGATAATTAAAGTACTGAATCTATTAAACCATTAACGACACCGACGAATTTCTTATAGTTCATACTTCGAGTAGCTTCGTGTTCACTATATCCCATGACCTGTTTTCACGGTTTAAACAATTAGCAGTAAGTGGACATATCGGTGTAGTATTTTGTTACAATAATTGTTTGTCAAGTGGAATGAAAAAAAAAAATTAGCATATTTTGAATGGCATTGTCTAATTACAGACAGTAGCAAGTGTCAATTCTCTTATTAAGCATACCATTTACCTGTCAATTTTTCAATTCAAAATTAAATCTGCGCGTGATTCTGGGATTTATTTTGTTACGTGATCTTCTTACTGACCCAAATTTTTATCATAATAATAATTGAAATACTTAGTTCGTTTTAATTTATAAAAGAAATTCAATTTGATTTGGTATTTTTTCGATGTGTGTTAAAAATAATTATAAATTCAATATTAGGAAATTAGTTGAATATGTTCGGGAGAGTGCCATTGTACTTAACAAGATTAGTTTTATGCTGGTATACCTACTTGATTTCTTTTCAAATTTGTTTATCATAAATGTGCTCTTATTTAAATTTTTTTTTTGCAAAGTGCCGGCCATTGCTAAACTTTTCAATCGACCTCACTTAGACCATTTATGGTCAGTTGTAGCAGCAAAGGTTTTATACAACGACTTGGAATTGTTGCACCCTATGTGCTACATAAACAATTTCTAGGAGAGCTCTTAGTGAGATCAACTGGAAGCGATTTAAACCTAACGTCTTCTCACATACAAAGTCCCCTCGTTTACCTCATCTTAATGAACTTATGGAAAAGTCGTTCCGGCAACACCTCCGTATGATGGCATTAATTTTACGGATTGCTTTACTTTATCTTTTTAAAAAACTCTTGCTAGAAATTATCACCTTTCATGGTTGTTTCACACGTTCTCAGTCTTTGCCATTTACCATGGGTGTACGAAGCGGTACTCTCTCTAGTTCTGTGATCGTTACAGCCATCGTAGACAATCAAGATTCAAAACCGTCGTCCAAACCAATTAACACTGTCACATTGACTAGAATTTTCAAAATGAGTTTAGGTCTCAAATCATTCTCAAGCATGATATGTTGCATTGTATGTAAAACTCGTCACCAATCAAGTACCACCTTCAGCTACCAATTTGTATTGTATAAATGGCCATAGTAGTGAATAACGTACATATCGACGGAAATGTCATGTACTGCGTAACCGGTTAGCTCACAAATGTACAATACCATGGGGGATTTATAAAAAAATTATTATAAAAAAGTAATGCGAAAAAGTAGAAGAATTGGACATTCTATCTAGATTGAGAGGCTGTGCTCCAGGAATTAAAAGCTTTTTTCATTTTAGGCTTTGTGGAATTGATCTTTTTTGTGTTAAATTGAAATTGCTGCAACTAATAAACATTGTGCTGAAATGTAATAGACACGTGGGTCAATTCATAATGTTGTACAATAAAATCGTTCAAGCATGATTTAAAAACCCATACCGGCACACA
Source organism: Beris morrisii (assembly GCA_951812415.1). NCBI lineage: Eukaryota > Metazoa > Arthropoda > Insecta > Diptera > Stratiomyidae > Beris > Beris morrisii. Next base: position 29,290,447 of record OX638311.1, read on the forward strand.
TACTCGTATACTGAGATAATGGAAGTTGCACTTGATAAGGAAATAGATTGGAGATACTTTTCACAATCAAAATACTGCCCCCCGAGAACTTCTGGTCATTTGTTGCAATTTATATGCAGACAACTTCATTAGGAAACTTGGAAGAAGTCGATCAATGGCACGAGCTTACCTACGGGTTGCCATTACTCTTTGTTGGGTGGTGCTAGAGTACAATAGTCGTTGAGATTTAATCAACTAACCATGTCTTCGATTTATGAATCGTAATTGGCCTCTAGCTATGTATCGAATGCATTTGTCATAGTTCCATTCAATGTTAACTACTCTATACGCGAATGTTTACCTTTTTTTCTGTAGGTACGCTATGCATGATCGCTAAATATTCGATTCCTTTCATGTTCTTGAATTAGAGTTTACAATAATTTTAAATTTTAATTAAAAGAAGATGATGGCATTTAATAATGAAATAGAAGACTCAATTTCAAAAAGGCTTTGAAGAGAATTAATTGTTATAAATCATATGAAATCAAAAATATTGTCAAGCCAACCATTTCAGAATTTAAAACTGCGTCGAAAGCACGTTTAAGTAAACAATTCGATATCTTGTCAAACCTAAGTTATACACAGTGCGACAAATAAGTTTCGAGATAGGCCATGGAAAACATCATTAAAAGAAAAAAATGTGGATATTTTTCATTTTGTTTATTCAAAATATTCTCCTCCAGTTTCAATACACTTGTTACAGCATTCAAAAGTGATTCAAATACGTGTTCTCATTTTGTGGAATTGCCTCTAGTGCTCGTGTTGAAGCTGTTTTGATGGTCGAAATGTTATTAAAAAAAAAAACATCCTTTCAACTTCAATTTCAATTTCGGGAATAGAGTGAAATCGCATGTGAATACCGTGGATGATTCAACATACAGACTTGATTCTGAGCCAAAAATTGACGATAAAATGCGCCAGTAATTGTTTGGCCAGTAGGAACGAATTTCCTGTTGTTCCTGTGGACAATTCCTTTCCTATCGAAGAATGTAATGAGCATTGTTTGAACAACATTTTAATATTTTTACATCTACAAAAAAATTGTTTTGAGAGAACTGTCATAACTTTGCTATCTATCAACCGATTTAAACAAAATTGGTATTACCGGGAAGAGGAGTGTCCCAGCTTTCAAACGCCGGTCTGTAGAAATAGATGGTCCTACTAGTTTCTCATATATGGCTCGAGTCTCGGAACTTATTTGTCGCAGTGTGTATGTCAAAATTCGTAAAAACGCACTCAATCAATTTAACACCCCCTTAGGAGTTGAATATCGCAAAATTCTTAAATTAATTTATAGGTAATTATATACAAAGCCCATATAAGTAAATGTGAATTCGATTTCTCATTAGACCTAAAAGATTTATCGGGATTCGTGAAAAGTTGAACAATACTATACCCCTAAGAGGTTTAATATCGAAAAATGTTAAAATCTTTTTTCAGCGATTATATTTAAAGCTTTTAGACCCAAGAAATATGTCAGAATTCGTGAAAAAGTACACAATATATAATGTGAATATCAAACATATTTGGAAAAGGCTTTCCAGGCCCGCAGAAGCACAATTAATTCGACAGGTACTGAGGTGTTTTTAGCTTATGCTAGACAGTTGCAATTTGGAATCTATATGTAGATGTACTAGGTTAGTGATGTCAGCACAAAGTTTTGCATTGGCTTATGGAGGTGAAAGCAAAAATGTCTGTGAAAATGGCGTGTATACATTTTTATGAATTTTGTCATATCTATTACGTCTGACGAGATATCGAATTCGTTTTACATCTGTGCACTCTGTATACAAGGGCAAATAAAACGCTTTCAGGATTTTTGATATTAAACCCCCAGGTGATAGGAAGGGGTTGTGTACGTTCTTACGAATTACGACATATTTCTTAGGTTTAATGAGATATAGCAATCGCGTTTACTTCTACGACTTTAAATATAAAAGCCTAAGGACTACCTTAAATATTTTTGATATTCAAATATCGAGTGGTTGTAATATGGTTGTGCAAGTTTCCACGATTTTCGACAAATTGTTTAGATCTAATGAGTTATCAAATTGGATTCTTCTTCTTTTATGGTCTTTAGATACTATGATCACCCAAAATTTAATTTCTGGATCTTACAAATTCAACCTCCAAGGGGGTTTAAAATGATTGTGCACGTTTTTGTGAATTGTGACATATATCTTAGGTCCGATGAGATATCGAATAGTTTTTTTATTTTAACGGACTTTCTATGTAATCGCCTAAACATCAGTCTCAGCAACTGATGGAGTTAAGTCTATATTTCTGTATAATTCCCTATGTTCTTGTTATAAAAGTTAATTTACGATTTTTCGATATTCCTCAAGCAAATGAAAAGGGATTCACTCATGAATACTTCACATATGCGGGTCTTTGCACAAACGCCTATAAATCAGGTATGTCCTCAGTTGTTATTAAAATTGAAGTAAGTAAATAAAGAAAGGGCCAACAGTCTGAGTAGAACGTTGTTAAATTTTTTGTTTGTTTAGGAAACGTTAACTAAAAGAACTCGAAATTAAATATTTTATAAATTCAATAAGTGCAAACGTTGTCGAAATAGAAGTAAATATTTTTATATTACCTACCCGTATTTAGTGTTAGTACTTAATTGTTATAAGTCAGTTAAACTAGGAAAATGTACATTTTGTTCTTACCGATCGCGGTCTTCTCGTCTGGTAGCGTCAGTATGAATCACCCCTGTGACCACTACTCTCATCCTCCTCATAAGTCATGTGTGTCATTTGGGGATTATGTTCAAATTTGGCAGGCTCAATGCAAAATTTGTGTGTATTTTTCAAAATTGATAGTCCGTACAATATTTGCATTGATCATGAAAATTCCTAGAACTAATACGAATTTTGTGCATGGCCCGCTATTTGCTAATTCGTTAGTCACATAATTGAGTATTCGTATTCCAGAAAAAAAAACCAACTCGCTTCCCATGGAACATGTTGCAACGCAAAAAAACCTTATTTATTTATTTATTGAAGTTTACTTATCAAGTTGATATTGATGAGGTAGCGACGGTTTATTTTGCATGACGTCAATGTGTACTTGCAACCTTGAATAAAAAGGCGCGAATTCGCGTAACCCTTAAGTAAAATTTAATAATAAAAAAAAATTGATAGTAAACAAGGTACGAGTAATATCCACTATACTAAGAACCGCAATCCCAGACATGGTGGATATCGTAATTTTACGTCGCAAAACGTAGTTGAGCGATCACTTTAAGGGCAACAAAATTTTAATATCAATCACAATCACCTTATAATAAACTTCATACAAGTTACGTTCAACCTGGGATTATCCAGCATTTAACATACAAATTCCTCACGAGCGTAAATTGAATATCGGGGAAAATTTTTAGGTCACAATTTATTTACTACAAAATACGCTATGCAGTTCGTAACCATCTTATTTCCAGTATACGCCTAAGAAAACTTATTTATATTTACAGACCTGTGCAAATATATTCACTTCAATTTATAGACGATAATTCATAGGATATGACTTGTTTATTATTTATATCATAAGTAAATTTTGCTGAAATGTCCCGTACACACTATTCAGCACTAGCCATGTTTAATGTGTAGGCATAAAAAAAATATTTTTAACGATCTTAAAATTGTATCCACGAACTGGTGAGTTATTAATTTCAGATCAATACTAACTTGCATATAAATATTTGAATCGGGACACCAGACTTGACCATTTATATCCCAATAGGTGAACAAGTGCAGGAAATGTTTCTTATTTGATTCTTAATTTTAATATGTGGCTGAGCGTATTTGACAAATTTGTTGACGAATTTTTGTTATTATTTGTACCTACACAGTAAACATTTTTTACTACTCTTAGAGTAATCAATTTAGTGCCTACTCTGAGAGCAGTAAAATTACTATTGTCAAACTTAATTACGTACTCTTGTGATTTTTACTACTAATGCGGAAATTCACACACAAGTGTGGAAAACAATGAAAAATGTGTGTAAAATTACACACGGTGTGGAAAAACCAATATGTACTACAAAAATGTGACATGTTTATGTTTGCTTATTATTATTATTATTATAAGTTTATTGATAATATAAATGAAAAAGCTTCAAGCTTTGATCGGCAGATGAATTGCCAGACGTATTTTGAAGAACACAGCAATCGACAATTGGAAAAATTGAATGAGATCAACCAACTTATGATAATTGTGAAAAAACCAGGATATAGGTCAAAAAGTGTAGAAAGTATAAAACACTATATATTATGTTTATTATATTAAATTAATTTATTTGTTTTAAAGCCACAAACTCCACACACTATAAACATAATTTTCTTTTTAAATTTTAAATCACGCCTTACACAAAACCACGAAACAAGTGAATTAAACAGCGAAGCGGTCAAATCACAAAAAAACAAATTACTACGCATGAAGTATCAAAACTATATGCACAATGCGTAATTTTATATACAATGATCAATTTTACACATTAAAATGTGGAAAATTTCAATGTTCAATATTAAGAAGCAAACAGCTCAACAAATTGAATTTAAGTTCAGTACATGCCTAGAAATGTATCCAGTCTTTATTACAAAGGCTTGTTTTGAGGAGTCTGACCTCTGGGCTGAGAAGGGCTTACTATCAATAAAGCTGAATATTTTGGAATAATTTTGTTATTGGGGACCTGTTCCAATAGAGAGCTTTGTATTTATTTATTAATGAATTTTAAATTATTTAAATAAAAAAAACTGAACAATATTCGAATCAAATTATATTAAGATTGATTTAAAATTCGCATCCCGATACGGACAGTTTGAACGACTAGAAAAATAATTAAATCGCACTAAGAAAACTCCCAATCGACTGACTTTTATGTGATAGGATTTGCTAAAATTGCGGTTTTAATATGCTAGGAACCACATATGTTAGGAAGATGTAACTTAAAAATTCTTTATTCGAACGAATGTATTGGATATTCCCATTCTACATGAAAGTCTATCCGAACTAAGGGCACGTAGACCATTGAACGCATTGAGTATGGTCTATCAGAAAGCATGCGAGCTAAATATTAGAAAATCACAAATGCCACACCGATTTCAGCACGACCTAAAAGTAGTTTAGTACACACCTACAACCCGATTAGATATGACCGAAATAGTTAAAGGAGTCCCTAGGACCATGCTCCCTTATGTAGCGAGCAATCTATTCGCATCTTTCATTGGATCCTTGGAAGAAAAGCCAATAATTTTCTACACAGACGGCTCGAAATCAGTAGAGGGGACAGGTGGAGCTTTCTATCTTAATGAGTCCTGCCAAATGAGCTTCAAACTGCCAGAACCGGCATCAGTATTTTCGGCAGAAGCAATCGCTGTATATATGGCATGCCGCAATATTCAACTGTATCACTCCCCGGGAAACTACTTAATTTTATCCGACAGTCTGTCAACAATACTCGCTATAAGCAACATTGGCAAGCCTTCCCATACATACGTGTTCAAATGCAAGAAGGTCCTCTTACAACTCGATAGTGTTGGATACAAAGTAACACTGGGCTGGGTTCCAGCACATTGCGGTATCCGAGGAAACGAACTGGTAGACAAGCTAGCGCGCGAAGGGACGTCCTTACCTCTCACACAAACGCTCTTCCCGAATCCGCTTCAGGAAGACTTCATGACGACTCCGAAACAAAGACTTTTAGATAGGTGGCAAAAACACTGGCAAGAAGACGACATGGGTAGATACTGTCACTCCATAATTCCAATGATCTCAATACATGCATGGTTCCAAAGGCTGCTGGTAGAACCTAGCCGCTCAATGGCAACTCTTTTTTCTCGACTCATGGCTAATCACAATGGCCTCAATACCAACTTGAACCGACTAGGAATTAATGCAAGCCCACTGTGCGCCGATTGCAACCAATATGAGACTGCCGATCATGTCTTTTGGTCATGTTCCAAATACCTCTTTAGAACTACACTTCTTGCATCCCTGGCGACTTTAGGCTTTACTCCTCCTCTGTTTATACGGGACATCATAGCAGTCTCTATCATGCAAAATAACGACAAACCTCTTTTAGTGCTGTTTAACTTCGCTAAAGCAAACAATATACGTTTTTAATATTATTTTAAATAAACTTTTCCACGGCTCCAATATGGCTACAGCCTCTGAGCCTCTTAATTTAAGAAAAAAAGATGTAACTTGGTACTTGCAGAAGGTGGACGACGGTCTAAAATCCCAGCTGCCGAACTTGGAACTTATATAGAGCGACGATAGTGGAGCTAATTTAAAATAAAACGTGAAAATACAAAATTTCAGAGTAGCAAATTTTTTTGAAATTTCAGGTCAATCACAAAATTCCCAAAAATTTGGATTAGAATATCATTCGAACCAATAATACAAAAAAGATAGAATTGGATTTGTGTGGATAAGTTTAAAAGTGCAGTCTACTATTTGTTCAATTTTTGAGGAGTAGTATCGAAAATGGTTTTGAAATTTTGATAGACGTTAGACCTCTAGCGGAGAAAAAAATTTTGGTCAAAGTGCATGGGGTGAGGGTGCGTAGGGGTTAAAAGCAAAACATTCTGATTTTCATTTCTCGAAAACCGCTAAGAATAGGAAGCTAAAAATAAATGAAATTTTGGATAGTGGAAGCAAGATGCAGGGGGTGATCTTTTGTATCTCAGTAACGGCGTACGCTAGAAAATTGAAAATTGGTACGTATATGTAGTATTTTAGAAGTAATTTAGGAAGCAAAAAAGTTCAGATTTGTATTGATGCACGAATAACCAGGAGGCTACTTGGAACGGTTAATTTAGGTTGTCAATTGCATAGTAACCAACCCCGCATAAAAAAAAAGAGTGCAGAAGTTGGTGTGGCTAACACTATTTATTGAAAATGAAGTCTCATGTCTCAATAACTATTTTAGATTGGATCTTAGAAATAATACAATTTGTGGACACAGCAGATCGCAACAAAGCAAACAATTTTAAAGGCATGAGTGTATGGTGGTATTTTTTCACCTTTGAGGATCTGTTGAAGACACACCTAAGTAAAATCATTTCGTTTCTTTAGGGAATAGATAAGGCCTACGGAGTTGTTAAGAGTCAGTAACAAAAGACCACTCAGGTCGTCGTTTGAGAAGCAGTTACGCTCTTAGAGGCTTAAACCAATAAAATAAAAAAATAAAAATGGCTCTATATAAATTTCAAGTTTCAGGTTCCTAGCATAAGCGGTTCGTGAGTTACACAATCTTAATTTTACTTTATAATTTTTTAATAATAAAGTATTGTTATCGACCTGAAATTTCAAAAAAATTTGCTACCCTGAAATTTTGTATCTTCACGTTTTAGGACTAGTTGACCCCAAAAAAGCAAAAAAAAAATGTCCGTCTGTCCGCCGTACGCCATACGCAAAACCGTTTCAACGTGCGTAGCTCACAAACCCCTTGAGATATTGAGTTAACATTTTTATGGTAGGCAGAGTGGGTGAACGCCTACTAGTGGTATCTTTTGGAGGGGTGTGTCTATAAAAGGGGAAGGTGGGGGGAACATTTTAGATGAAAAATTTTGGTTCATAAATCTCAGGAATCGCTTATGCTAGGAGGCTGAAAGTTGGAACTTATGAAGTACTATGATAGTGGACTGACTCATTTGCAAATAAGTGGTCGAAAGCGGTTGAGAGGTGCGTCCAATACGTCCAAAACGCTTGAAAGCTGGGATCGATACATTCTAAAATCCATATCTCCTGAACGATTGATGTCAGATGGCTGAAATTTCGTAGTTGTATTAAGGAATACTAGGAGATTAGAAAGGGGTTAACATTTTTAAAGGAAGTAGTGGGGTATGGGGGTGGGGGGTGAAAAACTTTGAATTACAATATCTTCCGACTCAATAGTGCTAGGAAGATAAAAATGGGTTTCTGTACATAGAATTAATTACCAGCGAAGTCTAATGAATGTAAACTTTTTGAGGGGGGAGGTGAAGCGCTGAAGGTGGGGGACACCCATTTTTAAAAAAAATAAATTTTTATATCTCATGAAATTTTTACAGGAGTTAGACCTCTGGCGGAGAAAAAAATTTGGAGGGTGTGGGTGTAGGGAGTGATGGTGGGTGGGGTGGAAATAAAAAAAATTTGATTTTAATTTCTCGAAAGCCGCAAAGGGTAGAAAGCTAAAAAGTAAAAGGTGCTATAGAGACATCCCTGAAAAATAAAATTTTTGATAGAGGTAGCAAGGTACGTATCGTATCTCAGAAACGGCTTATTGTAGAAAGTTTAAACTTAGTATGTATATGTAGAAGTACTACAGGAGTAATAAAAGCAAGAAAAGTTCAAATTTTTTTTGATGTGCAGAGCTGGTTTAAAAAAAAATATCCGTGAAAAGGGGTTTTTCCAACATTTTCATGAATTGCGTTATTTTAACCTAAAGAATAAGCAGGAGGCTATTTGGAACGTTATTTTTAAGGTTATCCTTCACCGCATCTCAGTATTAAATGCGTTTCGGACTTCTACCCAAAAAATAATAAAGTTGCACCCAGACTGTTGGCAGATTTTTTTCATCGAAAACCCTTCCAAACAAAGCGAGTGTCTAAAGAATCCGATACATACGAGGGCGGATTGACGTGCAAAAATCAAGAAGGAGTGGGCAGGTAAGGAATTCGTTATTTTTTTTTACCTGGACCATCCTTAAATAAATTACCTGCAAAGTTTAAGCCTGATACCTCGTTTAGTTTTCAGGAAGCAGCCGTCTAAGCAAGTCGACTTACAAAAATTGTTGAAAATGGATAAAAGTGAATTTCGTGAGTTGATTAAACACAATTTTTTAAAAGGGTAAACAGCTAAAGTAACCAAAGACAAATTAGATAAGCATTATGGAGACTCTGCACCATCGATCCAAATGATTTACAAATGGTTTTCTGAATTCAAGTATGGTCGTACGAGCACACAAACCATACCAAGTCCAGGTCGTCCAAATGATGTCACCACGCCAGAAATGATCGATAAAATCCATGATATCGTGATAGAAGATCGTCGAGTAAAAGTGCGTGAGATGGTTAACGTAGTAAGCATCTCATTTGAACGTGTTTGGAATATTTTGAAAAACCATTTGGACATGAGAAAGCTATCCGCAAGATGGCTGCCGCGTTTGCTCACAATCGACTAAAAACGCAATCGTGTGACAACTTCGCAGCACGGTTTGCAACTGTTTTAACGTAATACAAATGAATTTTTTCGTTGATTCGTAACTGTTGATGAAGCATGGATTCACCACTACACTCCAGAAACCAAACAACAGTCAAAACAATGGAAGGATGTCGGTTCAAGGAGGCAAAACCGTTCTATCGGCTGGAAAGGTTATGGCGACAGTTTTTTGGGATTCCAATGGAATGATATTCACCGACTACTTGGAGAAAGGAAAAACAATGACGGGAGCATATTATTCTGAGTTATTGGTTTCATTGGATGTTGAAATCAAGGCAAAACGGCTTCATTTGGCGAAGAAAAAAGTGTTGTTTCACACGTCCGTTGTTGCAACGGCAAAACTGTTTGAATTACGGTACGAATTGCTCCCTCACCCACCGTATTCTCCAGATTTGGCACCCTGCGACTTTTTATTATTTCGAGACTTGAAAAAATGGCTTGCTGGAAAGAGATTTACCACTAATACTGACGTCATAAGTGAAACCAACGGCTATTTTGAAGGGTTGGACAAATCATATTATTTGGAAGGGATCAAAAAATTGGAAAAACGCTGGACTAAGTGTATCGAGCTAAAATGAGACTACGTTGAAAAATAAAATAAATTTTTCCGGATAAAATTATGTTTTCTCAATTTTTGCACGTCATTATCAATCCGCCCTCGTATTTCAAACAAATTTGAACTTATTAGCTCAAAAGATTTGTGATCTACGAGTTTAATAGCTTGAGATGGCTTCTTCGTTCTGACTTCTTATTGCATTCGGATAAAATTCTGCTGATGCTGTTAACTCCTTATAATTTAATAATATCGGTAAGAATTTTAATTAAATCATAAAAAATCAATGAAATAATTTTAATGCAATGAAAGGCCAGAAAAGTAAAGTTTTCTCTATTGTTTGAAAAATGATTTGACCCCTTGTTGTTCCAAGGGCTTCAATTGTATTTGAGTACGGCAGCCAAACGGACTGAGAATCTTTTTTTTTGCATTTTTGAGGTCATTATTCACTAGTAACACTAAGGAATAATAAAAAATAATGCCACTATTCATTAATCTCGCTAAGAAATGATTATGTACAATATCACATAGGAATAAGTAATGAGTTGGAAAAATACTTTTCCTTTCTTCAAAATGTTTCTCTTTTCTTATAAAAAAAACCTCCATAGTGTCTCATATAAATCGTAATAATTGTAACCGGAAATAGTTGTACGAGGTGTACCACTGTCTTTAAATGGTGAATCCCCTATATGCCTACCGGTTATCAAGATCCGGTGGCTTCTGTTCACTGGCCTTCGTACCAATCCAGAAGGACATTTGCATAAAATATTCACCCGACTGGACTTGAATGGCTCGCATCACATCCCGAATTAATTCACTAAGGTACTCGCACTATACTATAGGTTCCCGCTTACTTATAATACCCATTCCAAACGTAAACTCTACCTTACAATAAGGTGGATAAATTGTGCGCAATAAGACGGCATATAATCGAGCACTTAGAGCTTCTTACGCATAACACAAACCCGTCATTATACTGCTTATTGCGTCGATAAAAAAATTGTTTAGTCGTTACAGGGTCTTATGGATTTCAGTAGAATCGTACGTAGCTCAAGTGTTTGATTGATCACAAACCCAGCCCATAAGAAATTCTGTATAATATGCAAATGGATTAGGGACGAAGGAAATTTTGTCGTTATCATCGAAATGTAGGGAAACTTACAGACAGGTATTTGCTTAAAGATAACGCTCAAATTCTGCAGAATCGAAGCGCTTTACGGACAGGCGACGAAGACTGCTTCGAACTATTCCTATACAGTGTATTTGTTTACTAGCTAAAGGACAAGACAGGTTTTGTTACAATATTAAAAGGTGATTTCTGATCAAATATTGCCTGGTATTAAGCATTACTAAGATACACCCCAACTACATGCAACTGGAGAACACAATCAGTTTTTTTTCAGATTTTATTTCGGTTTCAGTATTTGCTGGAAGAAGTTCAGCTTGACGTCTGATTATACACTCAATCAGGCACATCTGCAGATTTGTTCACCGGCTAGTGGGTGACTTTATTAAGGTGATAATCTTGAAACATCTGCGAATACTTGGAAGATATGGGTCCTACCGTCTCTCGCTTATACTCGAAGTGTCTGAAGCAAAGACTAAAAAAAGGAGCTTGAACCTGTTCCAAATGATCACTAAGATCTTAGCTCTAATCAATTTCAGGATTTTTCAATCTTAAGCCCCATGGTGGTGAAAAAGAGCTGTATATGTTTTCACGAATTCCGCCATATCTTTTGTGCCTAAAAAAAAAATATTGAATTGGTTTTTAGAGAGAATCTACATTTCACTCAATTAGAAGTCTTCGATTTTCTACTGTTTTGTAGAAATATCGGTGAATTACCAGGATATTTACCTACTTACTACATAAGGCAAACCACTGATTGGAGTATATGACTCCGAAAAAATTGCTCATTAATGTTAAAAAATTACAAACCACGTGGTTTGGACTCGTAAATTCCATTAATTTCGAAGAGCCATCAGCACTGCAGTCAGCATGTCATCAGGTAATAGAAAACGATTAACTACCACACGAAATGCAGGCTTAACAGACTAAAACCCAAACCCCCAGAACAAATTGCATTTGCCTCACCGAAGTAATTCTGCCATCGAAGGGAATTAGTGCGGAAATTCCCTCCACTTTACACGGAACATCCTTAAAATAACACTTCGAAAGTAAGACGTAACGAACGACAAATTCTTCTCTGAAAATAGCCGGAAGCCCTTGAAACTGTCGTCTAAGCTAGCGTGCACTTGAAGACAGCACCCGCTCGAAAGTATCAAGATAAATTACAGCGGCTACAGTGCGATCAAAGTGCAAGCCTGAAATAATGTCCTAATCGTCGTTTAGAAATGTGCAGATATTTTTAGAGTTTCAACTCCCCCCCGAAATGCATCGGAATCGTTTAACACTTGTCGGACTTTCTGTTTGACTTTAGGCCTCCCTTGTGGTTCATAAACGTAACATTAAGCGTTTTAGTGGGCCATTATGACAATAGTTTGGGTGATAAATATTTGTTTATCGCATTTTACCTATTTTTAAATGTTGGTGAAAGGCTGAATGGGGTTCCTATTTGCGGCTTAGCTCTTGGCCCGCTACCGATCAAGACTTGGTAGGTGGTAGTTACTTTTCATGATCGAACACACTTTTCCGGAAAGTGTTGCCTCTAAAAGGTTTCAGCATTTCCAGAAAATTACTTTCTAATTCCAGAATAGATTTAACACTTTGTGGTGATGAATCGGACCCTATTCCGTCATTCGGAATCTTCTGCGACTCTCCCCTTGTTCAATTTTTTAAAATTAAATCACACCTTGCAGTTTCGCGTCCACATGTAACGGAAATTTTCTGGATATACCTGCAGAAAACTATCATGAGACTATGAGAACTTTTCTGGCATCGCTGGCAACAGGGTTTCGAAATTCAACCCTCCGGATGGTACCACCTTTCAACCTTGTACCCTTGAATTCTGCGCGTAAATCTTTTGTTGTTAGCGCGTATCGTTGAAAACGTTCCGGGGATGTTGCCTTTCCCATCGCCACATCTGCACCCTAAAGTTGTCGAGAAAAGTTACTAATCGTGTTCTGGGAGGAAAGCTGGTTGCTACGACGCAGCATGTTCTCGAACTCAAGGTGTCCCGAGTTTTGGAGGGTGAGGGTATTGTGCAGATTATATGATGCTCTAATGGAGGGCAATATCAAGTGCTGGTGTTTACGGTGGGAATTGTTTTGGCCGGCATAATGGGGTGAACTTTCAGGATTATTGGGTAACATACCTGCATTGCCTATTTATGTCAGGTTTTCGAAGAATAATAGAGAGGATTTCCTGGCAAAAAAATTTTGAGAAGGAATTCAGGTAGCTTTTCAAAACATCACAATTATTACGCAGAAGTTGTAAATCGTAAAACCAGTTTGGGCGCAACTGTATTATTCTTCAGGAGGGAGTCAGGAAGCTGTTAAAATTGAGGTGAGACAGAAGTGTCTACGCTACACGAGTCCAAGACACTATAACAAAATTTTTAATAAAGGTGTAAAGGTACAGAGGGGGGGGGGGGAGGAGGAGGTGCCATGCGTTTGGTATCTTTGAAACATGGTATGTGTATGCACTAGAAAAGTAATTTAACTTTAAAAAAATCATTTCACATTTCCATTTGTCCGTGAAGAAGGGTCTTATACATTTTCACGAATTTCGTCATATCTTTTAGGTCTGTCGAGGTATTGAATAAATTTGACTTCAGCGGGCTCTCATTATATAAATTCCCAGATTTTTTAATATTCAGCCCGGAAAGAAGTGTGCAGTAGTTGTGTACGTTTTAACGAATATCGACATATTTCCTAGATATAATAAAATATCGAATTCGCTTTAATTCTGTGGGCTTTAATTGTAATCGCCTAAGAACATATTAAAGCCCTTTTCGATATTTATCCCCATGGGGTTCAAGATGGTTGTGTAAGTTTCTACGAATTCCAACAAATCTCTTAATTCTAATTAGATATTGAATTCGCTTTTACTTCAATTGGTCTGAGTTAGAAACCCCTAAAAACTGGTTCAAGTTTTTTGTTGATATTCAATCCGAAATCGGGTATGATTTAATTGAGTTCACGAATGCCGACAAATCTTTTAAGTCTAATGGGATATCCAATTCGCTTTTACTTCTATATATAATTGCCTAGAAATTAATTTCAGAATTTTTTTTTAAACCTAAAGGGGGTGTAAAGCGAGTATTCAGCTTTTTACAATTTCCGATATATATCTTGGGTATTACGAGACGTCATCGCCTATGCTTTTATTTAAATTGTAAAAATTAAGACCTGCCGACGGTATGGGCGCAACTTCTATTATAATTTGATGGATGAAATTTCAGATGGCGTTTAATGCTGACTTACAATCTAAAGAATAATCAGAAGGTTGTTTGAAACTTTATTTTTTAGGTTCTCAGTTTCAGCATCCTACCCGCTGAAAATCGCCAATTAAAGGGGTTCACCAAACTCTCCACTGAATGAACCAATTATTTTAACTAGCTTGTGAGTGAAAAGCATGTTGCGGACGGCGTATACGTCGGACAGACTGACTTTTATTTTTGTGAGAACAAAAAATTTTTGGTGGTACAAATTTTTTGAGTTGTCAGCTCAATTATAATACTTTATTAGTAAAAAAGTAAAATTAAAATTATTATTACCTGCTGATACAAACCAATACATATACCATATTTTCTTTCGATTTCATGCATTTGATGTTACCGTCTTATCGACAGTTTCGCAACTAGACCTCCATAAAATCTTAAATATTCGCTTAATCGGTGAGAAAAAATATGCAGTTCATTTCAGGTTTAAATGCACATAGCATTGCATATCGTGGTCGTAATGAAAGGAATCAATTCATAAATTTTGTAATCGATGATATACAAATATAATATTTTCTCAACTATACGCCACTCGTTGTTACACAGTAACATATCAAAGAACACCTCTGTATTTAGTTCTAACAAACAACAGCTGAATTTAAAATTGCTCAAAAAAAAAAAATATTGAAGGATTTTGATAAATTTTGCTTTTTGGAATGGTTTGCTACCTGTACAATCTGAAGTTCCATTCAGATATTTAGGACAGGTAGTATTTGGCTTTGTTTCGATTTTGGCCTTGTGCAATTTTCAAAAGAATACAGAATAGGTAAAGGATTCAGTGTTTTTTTTCGGTAAAGAGGACCACGTCTTAAAATGTCTTAAGATTATTTTTGGCATCTTTTTAGACAAAAAAAAAACGGAGTTGATTTTTGAGGTTACTAAAGGAAGCATGTCAACATCTTAGATCTAAGATGGTTTTGATGTACCGATCGTCGGAATCTGTGTCATGCAATATATTTACACATCGGTGAATTTTCATTGAGAAAACGGCAATTTTTTTTCTTATAGTTGGTCCTTTCTATGGTTGCGAGAAATCTGGGAACAGCTTGATAGTATGTACCGCATTTTTGGCAATAGGAATTCCCAGGTGTATAAGATAAGCGATTTCCAAACGGTAGGAGCGATTTAGTGTATTGTTGTTTGCAGGAAGATTAGCAATGAAATTAATAGCCAGATTCCATAAGCCAGGTGTTCTTTAGTTCTGTGAAGTCAATCATTTTCAAGATGTGATCAAAGAAGGGAGCTTTTTCACATATCTTGGTGTGTGCTGTTGGGATGATTTATGTCCTATGTCCTATTTAAGTCCAATTAACTCCAGAAAGTTTTAATATCACTATGGAAGAATATCACCTAATAGTCCAACATAGAACTGATAGAAACAGCATTAGTGCTTCCTCAAAGAGAGCGCTTACGAGATTGAAATTGTATATGTGGAATCTTTCGACGCAGAAGATGTCTTAGACATATATGTTTTCTTCGAGCACTGCACTGTTTTAAAAAACTTGAATTTTCAATTCAATTTTTATACTCTAGATGAAATCATATAGAGTATTATAAGTTTAATCCAGCCGAAAAGTTTGTAACGCATAGAACCAAGCCTCGGACGAAAAAAAGTTATATCATTTTTTGTTTATTTGTGCCCAAAAACCTCAAATCCGTCCATCCGTCCGTCCGTCCGTCCGTCCATCCGTCCGTCCGTCTGTCCGTTAGCACGATAACTCAAGAACGCCTTCATCTAGGATCTTGAAATTTTGAATCTGGATGTTTGGTTGAATTTGTAAGGCTAAGTTCGTTAACGGGCAAAATCGTCCTACTCCTTCGGGTAGCTGCCATACAAAATGTCCTTAAAACACGTGTTCAAGAATATTGGTCGATAACTTCAGAAGGGTTTAAGCTACGACATTGAAATTTTGTTTGTGTTATTTTTCCAATAGTTCAAGCTAAATGTATGATTATGAAGAAAATGCTGTTAGTCCTTCGTGTAGCTGCCATACAAATATCCTGTCAAAATGTATTCACTTAATTTACGAAACTCACTATAACTCAAGTAATCTTTTAGCTACGAATTCGGAATTTTTTACAAATTAGTTTTTAGTAAAACCGAAGCTTGAGTTTACTTGTCAGCGAAATCCTTTTACTCCTTCTGGTAGCTGCCATACAAAATGTCCTTAAAATACGTGTTCAAGAATATTGGCCGATAACTTCAGAATGGTTTAAGCTACGTCTTTGAAATTTTGTACGTAGTATTTTTCCAATAGTTGAAGCTAAATGTATGATTATGAAGAAAATCCTGTTAGTCCTTCGTGTAGCTGCCATACAAATATCCTGTCAAAACGTCTTCTTTTAATTTACGGAACTTACTATAACTCAAGTAATCTTTTAGCTATAAATTGGAAATTTTGTACAAATTAGTTTTGAGTAAAAACAAAGTTCGAGTTTACTAATCAGCGAAATCCTTTTACTCCTTCTGGTAGCTGCCATACAAAATGTCCTTAAGACACGTGTTCAACAATATTTTTCGATAACTTTTGAACGCTTCAAGCTACGAATTTGAAATTTTGTACAAGTTCATTTTTAAATGGTTCCAAGGAAAAGGATAAATATGTAAGAAATCGAGTGAGTCCTTCCTGCACCTCCCATGTGAAAGTCCTTCAAAAAGGAAATTTTTTTTCGATGACTTACCGAGTTCAAGAAATGAAATTAAGCACTGAATATTGTCTTTTAGTTTTGAGTAGCAATCTAATGGGAGTCCTTAATAAAGGACATTCAACATGTACACACGTAATTCTACATTATTCCCAACTGCAATATAAATCGGAGTTCAGTATTCATCTAGAGTATTATACGATTGGCTTGCAGCCGATCGTGACTGCAGTATGTTTAATTGTAATTTCCATTATATTTAATTTATACAAGTAAAAGTACTCATTTCAAGCACTTTTACACGAAAGTACTGGTATTAGTAAATTATTCATGTACTTTTCAACGGAACCGTACAATTTACTTGAAAAATCTCATAAAATTACGCAACATTTCGTGTAAAATTAACTATATTTATATATGAATTGAAAATTACGTTCTTTTTCATGTAAACCACGAAGTTGGACGCTTCGTTTGATTTTGTTTTCTACTGAAATTAAATTGAAACGCCTTCGGTGGCGCAGTGGCTACGCGCGGCAAACCTACGCAGCAAAACCAGAATTAATCGCGGGTTCGATTGTTACCTACAGCCAAGTGTTTTATTAAGAGTAAGTAAGTATGAAATAATATTAGAAGTAGAAATAAGTGTATCGTAAAGAGTTCTAATTATACACTTTTGTTAGAGTGTAAATTCAAAAGAATATCCAGTGAATTTGCTGCTTTTGAAGTTTAAATTTACTGATTACAAATTGAAATTTACTGACCGAAAATTGAAAATTACATTCAAATTGACTATTACATCACTATATAAATTTACTTGAAAAGGTGAGGCATATTTGCCTACTATCTAAAAGATGTAAAATTAAATGAATTTTTTTTACTGTGCGGAGAACAGTTGTCACAGCAGTCATCTGTATTATATCCAAATTGATACTCTTGCTTTTATATACCTGATACTTCTTGTCACTGATACCATTGCAACAAGCTTAGGTGTATAAATTCTAAATATCGTATCACTTCCTCTTCTCCATGTAAAAAGCATTGTTGAAATTAAAAGTGGAAAACTAAAGGAATCGATTTGATTCTAAAATTAAATAAATATCAGGCAGGAGCAATGCAGTCACAAATCGTTTACTTAATGCCATTTCCTCCTTTTACTATATTATTTTAATAATAAAGTATTTTCTGTTGCGTTCGTACCTCCTTCAACCGGCTTTTTATTGTTTGAGATAAATTTCAAAGGATGACCAAACAATGACGAATTTTTTAAGTTGGGAGGATCAGTCTTTTTGAAAAACGTCATTAATAAGTTTAAATATGTACAGTTTTAAACTGTAGATAATAATATAAAAAAAAAATTTGTGGACATTTAAAAATGTAGTCTGATTCTGTCCCAAACGCTAAAAGTGGAATAATAGTGAACGCGATGGCTCAATCAGTAAAGAGTGGCAAAGTACCAGGAGGGGGGGGAATTGGTTTTTTGTATCTCAGAAACGCCTTATGCTAAAAAGTTGAAACTGCTTTAAATATAATCATGAAAAAAAAACAATTTAAGCATTTCTCGTTATTAAGCCATACGGAGTGTTAAGTATTGTTCACGTTTTCACAAATTCCGACAAATCTATTAGGCTTAATGAGTTCAAATTCGCTTTTACTCATAGGCGTGCCGAGGCCTAAAATCTGGCAGGGGCCAGGGGCCGAATGGCTCAGAACATACCACTTCTTCCGAAAGGCATACATGCTTTTCATACAAGTTCGTTCGTTTTGTACTTACAAATTAGATGTTCGTTTAAACAACGAATGATTAGTCTTAGGTTGTGACTTTAAAACATTTTATACATTGCTTTTCCACTAGCTGCAGTTGAAGGAAAAAATTTTAAATAGTTCCTATGCAGTGCCGTCCTAAGATATTCGGCGCCCGTGGGCTACTAAAAATAATGCGCTCTCGTCATAAGAAAATACAATTTTCATGGCTAGTCGAAGCGGCAAATACAAAATATAAAAGCTTCAGAATTAGACAATTTTATACCTTCAGATTTGTAAAGGTTAAATGATTCTGTATTTCATTTCTTTTCGTTAGGTTTCTACAGAAGCGTATAATCAAATAATGCTTTCAATTGTAGTATCAACTTTTTGAAGTGATATATTAGTTTTATCTATGATTTTTAATATTTCGCTCGAAAATGCTACCATAATAGCAGTTTCCAGTGAGTTGAACTCATTTAACAACCCCTCATCTTCAAATTTTGTTGCAGGCTTTTGGAAATTATATTCGAAAATTTTATTCAAAGCATTTTTAAAATTTTCATAACCGAAAACAGTTGCCTTCACTGAATCAGCTCTTGCTGACGAGTGTCGCTTAATTTTTTGGGCACTTAGTTTTTTTTAATGGTAGCATATCTTTCAAAATTTCCCATCTTGATGTTGATGCGGTAAATAAATTGTATAGATTTTAAAGAAATAAAAATAATTTAGTTGCTTGTACGTAGCATTCCGTCGCCGACTCTCCGATTAAATTTAAAGAATGTGCTGCACAGCAGTGGCGGCTCGTACCTTTCTTAGCAGGTGAGGCTGAATTGGAATATTAAAACGCAACTTTGCCGGACTAAAACTTTATGAGTAAGGACATCGGTTTACTGCGGAAAGTCATTAAGTCACATTTTTAAAGCAAAAAATTTCTATAAGCTTGATGAATTTTCCTCTGTCAAATTATGAGGCTCAGCCTCACTAGCCTCATGTGGCGAGCCGCCACTGCTGCACAGGGTACGTAAATGGCAAGATTGTTTTTAGATTTAATGCGCGCTTGGAGGCCGCTATATATACCCGACATATTAGAAGCATTATCATAAGATTGCCCTCTACAATCTTCCAAATTGATATCTAAATCAGATAATAGTTTTAAAATACAATCTTCTATTTCTGCGCACTTGTGGTCAGTATTTTCTAAAAAAAATTAAAACATAACATCAATAAAAATTGCCGCTCCCTAAAGGCTTGTGCACCAGGGCTATAGCCCATTTAGCCCTGTGGTTAGGGTGGCCCTGTTCCTATGAGTCCTCCATCGAGTAGCAGCCATAGAAAAATCCTGTAAAAATGTGTTCACTCAATTTATGAAACTCACTATCTTTTAGTTTCGAGTACCAACCAAAAGAGAGTCCTTAAAATTGAATTCAATGTGATTGAGAGATTCGAGAATATATCTTGAGTAGTAGCAGCGATGCCAGATTTGAAGATTTTTCTTCAATTCGAAGATTTTTAGCGTTCCCGAAGATTTTTAAGATTTTGATGGATATTTAGAAGCTTCTTTTGTATTCGTAAGATGTTTTCTTCAATTTCGATAAAAAAAATTGTATTTATATAATATTTACATTCCTAGCTTATTTTCTATTGTTTTTGCTGCTTTCGCAATTCTCACTTAAAGTTATTATTTATGATTAATATTATATTTATAATATTATATATGTATTTAAGCGTATAGCCAAAAGTTTTCTGATTTCAATACCATCAAAGTTATAATTCAAAGTGAATAATATACTGGTAAGACTTCAGTTACAAAATACTTTATTATTAAAAAATAATAAAGAAAAATTGTTCCGAAATCCAAATATACAAATCCAATATCGTAGGTATGTATTTCATAAAAAATATATTCAAAAACCAATTCTACTTAAAAATAATTTATTTATTCTAGGATCTAATAACATCAAAAAATATTTGATGCAAATGTCGTTATGTTAAAAACCAATTTCTACTTTAATTTGTTAAATTGAAAATATCTTCTAAAGTTCTCGTAAAATTCAAAGATATTCTCAAAAAAAGCTGGTTACATTCAAAAACGTTTGTAAACTTGAAGAAAATCTTGTTACAATTTCGTAAAACTCGAACATTTTTCATGAGAATCATGTTGTTTTCAAAAACAATTTCCAATTTATTTTGCTAAATTGAAAAAATCTTGTAAAGCTCTCGTTAGATCGAAAGAGCAATGATTGTAAAATTCAAAAATGTCTTATTATTTTCAAAAGTTCGTTGAGATTTGCTTCGTTCATTTAAAAATATTCTTTTATATTGTTTGTATTGTTAAAAAACATTTGACAAAAAACAGTTGGCAACAAAAAGTTTGCGGGTAGGAAGGAATTACTTTTCTGGAAGGGGCCAGAATTATTTTTCTGGGAGGGTCCAAGCCGGGGCCTGGGAGGTCCCGGCTCCTCCTGGACCCCCCAACGGCGAGCCTATGCTTTTACTTCTATGGATTTTATACGCCCACGTGTGAATAGTGCTGTACCACCAAAACTGGAATGCCATAGGTTTCCAGTCTTGTCGTTACTCCGATGCACCCGTTATTTCCGTTGCTCCTGTTACTCCGTTTGCTCCCGTTGCTCCATTACTATCGTTGCTTTGTTGCTCCCATTGCTGCCGTTGCTCCCATGGCTCCCGTTGCTCCCGTTTCTCCGTTGGTCCTGTTGCTACAGTTGCTCTGTTACTCCCGTTGCTTCGCTGTTCCTATTGCTCGGCTGTTCCCATTGCTCTGTTGCTCCCGTTGGGCCCATTGTAGCATTGCTTCCGTAGCACCAGGTTACCGTTGCTCCCGTTGCTCCGCCGCCTGTTGCTGGGTTGTTCCCGTTGCTGGGTTGCTCTCGTTGCACAGTTTCCTCCGTAGCTCCCATTACTTTCTTTGCTCCCGTTGTTCAATTTTGTCAAGCATGCGGACTCAGACACCGAAAACACACGAACTGCCGCTAAACTATATGAAATACACTCATTTGTTGAAATGACTCGCACGCCACGGACGAATGGTATAGGAACGCATACGGGACAAACAAGTTTAGTTTTAGTTCTTTAGATCTAAAAATGTTATTTCAGGATTTTGCGATGTTCAACCCCTAAGAGGGTGTGAAATTATTGTGTACGTTTTTACGAATTCCGACATATCACTAGGTCTGATGTGATATCAAATTGTTTTTTACTTTAACAGGCTTTCTATATATTCTCTTAAGAATCGGTTTCAGAATTTGTTTCAACCCCTAAAGGGCTACGTCGCTATTTTATCCTATATGTTTTGATTGAAATTTAAGAAAAAGTAAAGGTCCAGACTACTGAATTTTCATTGTAATTTCTGTTTTGAGCTGTTCATATGATACCTGTTCTTTCCATCGCTTTTAATAAGGAAGAATTTCGTTGTACCTTCCTATTTCTTTACTCGAGGCTAGTACTCTTCGTTCGTCTAGAAAATAAAAATCAGCTCATCTTTTATTTTATTGATTTTAATACAGGATCTTTATCTTAGCGAACTTGCATACAACAACATTAATTCTGCCTCTATGGCAAATTTCGTGTCCAAATCGAAGAACAAAAGATAATGAGAATTGTAGATTGATTGGTTATTCTGATTTTGACCCGAATAAAGCTCAAAACAAAGAAATAAACTCTTGTTCCTAGCAAATATTAATTAACCCAAATACGAGTTAAGGTAAACCTTTTCTGTTGCTGCTCTTATTAAGCGATGTAAGGCGAATGTTGAACCTTTCGCCACAATTGGACAACGTGAGTGGACAATCAGGAAATTCTGTTTAGTCAACTGCAACTGTAAGAGCTCTTATTGCCTAATGGCCATTTCCACCGGTGTATTGGCAGTCCGGTGTATTGCAAGGTAAAAAGTTGAAGAAGAAAAAAATAAAACCGAAACTGCACCTAATCGAAAAACTTGTTAGGACTGAGACGCAATTCAACTCCCGCACCTGGTGGAGCATTGACCAGACGACAACAACGTGGAGACGACGACGACGACAACGACAACGACAACGAAAACGACGACCACTAGGACTAAGTACGACGTAACTTTATTACACGTGATTACATTGCTCCACATTATTCCGCTGCACTACTTCGAGTGTCCAGTACGTATCCGAATCGTAGTTGACTTTTCCGTCATAGAAAGGTGACCACTTGCTGGCACACTTGTGACCGTCGTCCGCACTCCATAATACCGCCATGCGATAGATACGACGACTACGTTATTACTTTGATTTCGATACGGGTCGAGGCTTGGGCTTCGGAAAGGTCCAACTGTTCTCAATGGATACATAAACACCTCTCATTATATCGGCGATCTTACGATACCGGACCTGAGATTTATGTATCTATTTATAATCGTATAATTGGGAGTAAAATGCATTAGCTACATGCAGTTCAAATGGAGAAAATGAGTGAAAAAAGTGTAACGTACGTTACCTGTCGGTTGTTCTGCGCTGTGTTCTGTGCAAGACCAGAGCAACATTTCGGGCAAGGCGCTCCGCTTATTGACTGCCGCGTTTCAATTAATTTCATTTGCGCCTATTCAACTGTCAGCTTGTTACACAACCCTCAACTCCTTTTTTCGGGAGCTCGAGCTTGCGTTTGTATGTTGATTTTGTAACTCTATTTAGTATGGTTGGTGATACGAGCTATTTGTAGTAAGATTGGACTAATCGACTTATCGTAGTTTTATAGCAGTAAAACAAAGGATACTGAAATTGCAGTTCGCTTCACCGGATCAGTCTCTTGATTGTGACTAAAGCCATGTTATTGCAATGATAGTTTCAATGATAGTACTATCGTTAGAGCACATAACGATAGTACTCGTACGATAGTATGTCGTATAACCTGCGTGATAGTTCTGCGAAATTCGAAATTTATTTGACTGGTCGATGTCAATTAAAAGGTGTAGCGAATGTATAAAAATCGCGAAATAAAAAATATCTTATCAAACGTGATAATGCCATAGTGCTTTTATGTTGACTTTTCCAAAGCGTTTGACTCAGTAAATCACTGCTTATTACTCTCCAAACTTGAAGGCTGTGGAATTTCGGGATCACTGTTTCAATGGGTTGCTTCCTATCTGGTTAATCGTAAATCGCGTGTTCGTATCAATGGTTCAATGTCATCGGAATTTATTTCTCTCTCTGGTGTTCCTCAGGGCTCTATCCTGGGCCCACTTTTGTTCATCATATTTATTAATGATTTACCACTAATAATTCAATCTCCTTGTCTCCTCTATGCGGATGACATAAAAATTTATAGGGAGATCTATTCATTGCATGATTGCAGAATATTACAATCATATCTTAATGCTCTTGCTTTGTGGTGCTCTAGTAATTGTCTTCGAATTAACGTCTCTAAATGTCGTAAAATGTCCTTCGCACTTAAGAGAACCATGATCTCTTTTGATTATGATATTAACTCAGAAGTACTTCTTCAATTCTCCCACATTCGAGACCTGGGTGTTACCTTTGACACCAGACTAAAGTTTGACCTTCACTTTCACAATCTAGTAGGTACTGCATCGAAATTATCAGGCCTAAAGTACAAAACAGAACACGGATCTCAACTGCGACTGCGACTACGATTTGCCTATCTTTCAGCGTGAGGTTCGACTGCGCAGTTGGTGTTGAACAGAACACCGACTACGACTTCGATTCTATTCAAGCAAGAAGAAGAACGATTGTCAAGTATCACTTCTATTTTGTTTAATATTTTTGACGTGTTTATGGTAGCGCGTATAATTTTGTTTTTAATCATTTTGTTTGCGTTTATTAATAACGAGGAAGTGAATAGGAATCGGGACGAATTTGAAGAATGGAAACCCAGCAGACAGAGCGTACTCCCGCAAAATGTCATCAAAATTCTACATGTCTATATGTAAGATAAAGACAGCATGTACTAAGTTATCGCGGTCTTCTCTTAAATGTAAACAAAATTCAATTCATTTTGAAGAGGTCATGTAAATATTCTTTATGCATAAAGTGCTCGTACAAACTAGGGTTACTGTATACGCACTCACACCAAAACAGCCTCTAAGAAGGGTTTGGCAGATGCGTACCAAGGTGGAAAACCAGTAAATTTAAATTTTTTTCATGATTATGGGATTTCGCTTTATAAACATTCGAAATGATTAACTTTTCGCTGCAAAATTGAAAATTTCCATAAAAGAAATGAAAGAAATACGGAAATTTTCAATTGAAATCCTCAATTTCGCGCACACACACTTCCATACTAAAGAAAACCAAGTACTAGAATTGTGGAAGGGAACCGACAGCTTTTTTCCGACTCTTCACATATTCGCACTAACACACTCCAAAAACGCAATTTGAGAGCAATGTTCAGTAGTACAAAAACAGGCGAACTAGTACATAAACAGGCGATTTTTGTGAGGTTAAATTACAATTTCTAGTACATAAACGACCAAATTAGACGTATCTGCCAAACCCTAGGTAGAGAGTGTTGTGTGTCTAGTGACCCTAGTACAAACTATATTATATAATAGTAAATATATACAGTAACTGGTGACATCGTTCCCAAAGTCTAATCAGTTATACGACTTGCATACGATTTCGTTTCGACGTATAGTATACGAAACTTTTCCTGCTGAGAGATAATTGAAATCCGAGACTACAACCGCAGTCTTAGAATTAGAGTGTAGCACGATTGCGCAGTCGCAGGCAAAGTTGGTGTTGTGGGCATCGCCATACAGTCCTGTGTATTTTAAAGGCAGGGACTGCGCAGTCGAAGTCGAGGTCCGTTTTCTGTTTAGGCCTTAATTCTAAGATCATCATATAATGTTCTCTAACATTTAAACTTGCATCAAGCTCTTCGTGACTCTAGTGCGGAGTGGCTTGGAATATTGCTCCGCTATTCGGTCCCCTCACTACAATTGTCATATTATTGCTCTTGAATCTGTTCAACGTAAGTTTACTCGTTCTATCCGTTACAAATATAGGATTCCCTATTGTCCTTACAGTGAACGTCTTTTACTATTCAAGTTCCCATCCCTTGAACAACGAAGACTGTACATAGACGAATGTGTTCTCTTCAAAATTTACAACGGTGATGAGGACTCAGCCTTAAGTTTAGACTTGGTGCTGCGTCAACCAATGCGTCCTAGCAGGTCAGACCCCATATTTGCATCTCCTTTGGCGCGTACAAATGTATATTTCTTTTCACCGATTATCCGTTTACAAAGAAATCATGATGACCTCAAGATTGGTCCTCTGAACACATCGTATCTTTTCAAATCAAAGCTGAAATTATTATTTTTCTTAAACTAAATTCTAATTATATAGGTATATTACTTTTAAGCCTTTTGTTATTATTTTTTTTTTCTCTTTCTTTATTTCTCCTTCATTTATAATATTTTTCTATTTGATTTAATTTTTTTCTGTATTTTCTGTTGTGTGATTGGATAAGTTTATCTGTAGAATAGACGTAAATAAATAAATAGTGCGAATTAATCTGTTCTTCATTCAAATTTCGAGATCCAGACTGCGCTGTTGCAGGACCGTGCGCACAGTGGACCCATTGCTATATTTGAAAATAAAATTCATTGCATATTCTTGAAGAGGACAATCATGCGCAACTCTTGGTCTAACTCTCTTACTTCTTGAAAACCGGTAGATGTTAGATTCAAACGCACGTAGGTAACGTGCGTGACTCTTTTCCAATGACGTTTTGTATAGATAGTGTCAGTTTTCTTTCGACCTTCATTCATCGTGGTCTTGTTCGAAATAATACGAAAGCGGAGAGCAAACAATATTTTGCAAAAAAGGTCTAATTGTGTCTTGTAGTACTATTCGAATACGCGAAATTCATGATGTGAAATTTTAAAGCACATGCAGAAACCTCTACTGATCTTAAGACACGTCGTAAAAAGACTCGCTTGGACGAACGAATTGGAAGAACGTAATTTTTTAAGTCGAAGCTTCTTTTCTGTGCGACATTTCTACCTGGCGTACCAACACAAAATAACTCATTCAGCGGACTACTAAATATTTGGTAATATCGCACGTTTAGGGCTCTTTTTCAGAACTGAGATTTGACACTTGTACATTTTTAAAGACAATTTTAACGCTTCCAAAATGGTGAAAATACACCAGAAGGTCAAAGGTGGTTTATAAGGAAAAATTCAGATTGGATACTACAAGAGGGCAACGATCTGAAACATCGAAGTCGTCTTTGTACTGCGTGGAACCAATCAAAAATTTTTGCTAGCTCTGTAGTATCATTCACGGCTAATCTTTCAGATTCATCTCGACACAAAATCCACTTTTATACTTCGCATCGGTGTACATGCGTGTAATTCTCCACCTTTTTTCTTCAATATTGGCGTCTTTTTCACTCCTCGTTACCGATACTACTGTAATACTACTAAATTAACCACGATGCATACCTATGGGAAAATCGTATGATGCAGAATACCTCCTAAAATTTTTCCGAAACTGGATGGGTGTAAGATAGTGAATTAAGGTAGCGCTTTCTTGCAGGGACGATGACGTACTGGATTGACCGTCACATTCATCAGATTCAAATATCGTAGAAAATGGTTGTTGTTGAAGATCAAGCTTCGACATATTTACACCCCCCCACCCCCTGAAAAAATCCATCGCACGGGCCTGCGGCTGTTGAATCAAATTGCGTTTGAATTGTTTTAGACAAATTCGGTCAAATAAGTGATAATGCAAATCCGTGAGCTTGAAGTTTCGAGCAAAGTTGTTCATAGCTTTGATTGTAGTCGGCATTGATTACAGCAGTACAAACTTATTGAAATAACGGCAAAGAAATATCAACTAAGAAGCAGGAATACCAACTGTGCCATTCACAATAGTCTAGGGCATTGCAATCGCAGGTTGTAGTTTTTACACCTGCATACTGTGTGGATCAGCTTAAGACCATAAAACAACAATGTTGCTCTTATGAGTCAGTAGTAGACTGCATTCTACAATTAGTTCATTATCTTACATATAGAGCGCGCAATGAAATTGAAAACATACACCTGTAACAAAAAGTAGAATATTAGGCACTCATCTAAATCTAGTGTACAACTAACGAATTACGTGAAAAAGATCTTGTGATACGAATCCCGAATACAAATTTTGAGTGTAGGTATTTTTTGACCAACTCATAATAATCCAGTCTATACTTTTATGAAATAGACAATAAAGGGAAAAGTCCTTATAGATAAATAATGTTTTTTCATTACCCAATTAGCAAACCACCTTCCATAAGGCCTTTTCGAAGCTATTCTCCCGCCTCATAGCCTCGGTAAGGCTTTATGAAAAGTAGTTTGTTAGTAGGGTAACAATAATAATAATAATTCGTTTATTTCCCAAAATTTTTCTATAATTTTAAGCTTAACTTAGATATGAAAGAATTGAGTGTTCTGACAGAGTTTACCTTTACAGCTACGGAATAGTAAACATTTAAATGGTAAAAACATGTTTTTTTATTTTTTAATATGCATGGAGATCTGAATCATTTCAAGGAAAAATGGGTAAAAAAAACCTTGTACTAGAAAAGTACTTAAACCTAATATATAACTAATTAAACAATAAAATTAAAAAGTTGAAAGCTAAACTACGACAAAAAAGAAGGAGAAAAGAAAATAATATAATACAACTAGAAAAGAAGGTTGTTAGTAGGGTAGTTTCGATTATGGTGTTTTTGCAATTTATGCCATATTCAAGCTACACTAAAAGAAAATAAATGTTTATTCCAAGGTTGCATTGACTATATTAAAGTTCTTCTAACTATTGTAAAACATCGATGTTTCCAATGATCATGAATATGGTGCTCCTAGCCATAGCATATAATTCGTAAAAACATAGTATGGTTGCATTAAACATATATCCGTACTGAAATTTAATATTGTTGTACCAATCATTCTCGTAACATGATGTAAAAGTATATTATAATCACGACAACAATATTCTGTGATCAGTGGAACCATGAAAATTGATAAAATAATTCCCACAACCATACCAGATATGGTGTGTGCAATCATGTAAGGTAAGATATTAGATATGATTGTCGCAATCATACTATAATTGACATAACTTTAAACGATCAGTGTAACTATTGCATTTGATTAGAGATGGCCAGTACAATAATTTTAATTGACATATTATGATTGCCGTCTATACCGTGATTGTGATAAGCATGAATATGATCAGTGCGGCATATAGTTATAGTATGTGAAAGTATGTTAAAGTTTTTTCAAAAATGGTGTCCGAGTCCTCTTTAAAAATTCATGTTTCTGGTAATTTTTATACTTTCATTATATATTTCCAGGAACCATGTCACATAATGTTTATGATTGGCGTAACCGTTCTAATAAATAAGAAGGTTGCGTGAATCACATACCTAGGTTTCCACAACCATAATTTTGATTGAGCCAAACATAAAATCTTTCCTAAAAATATAACTATGTTTCTAGTAACTATGTTATAGAATTTTTATGATTGGTGTAATCGTTCTAATAAAAAACATGGTTGCGTTAATCACACAACTAGGTTTTTACAACCATAATTTGGTTTGAGCCAAACATAACATGTTTTCTAAAAACTTAACTATGTTTCAAGTAGAGTAACTTCGGATAATGTGGTATACCTGTTTATTT
This sequence comes from Beris morrisii, assembly GCA_951812415.1. Taxonomy (NCBI): domain Eukaryota; kingdom Metazoa; phylum Arthropoda; class Insecta; order Diptera; family Stratiomyidae; genus Beris; species Beris morrisii. The sequence continues at coordinate 29,319,710 of OX638311.1, forward strand.
TTCGCGTATTGCTCGTAAAGTTTCATGAAAAAATCAACCATTATTAGCCACAAATACTAATTAATTAGTTTGTTGTCATTTTCCATTTAATTTAGACTATTTTTCAAATTTATTGATAATTTATTTTGAAAAATATATTACTAGGCATATAATTGCATCCAGAAGACTTGGCGGTTAATGTGATATACACTGGATGGTAAAGGTGGTATACTGTACCATATTAACCGAAACCTATTTCAAATAATATATATTGCCTTAATATATTATTAAATAATTAATATATCTAAAGTATGTATAACAGTATTATTATGTTTATTTCGGTTTTAATTAAACAAAATAAATTAATGTGCATTTTCGCCTACAAAATAACAAATATGAAGAACAAATTTTGTAGAAGATAATAACTTTAAAAGTTTAATAAAAATTAAAAAAAAAAATAAGAAAATATGCCTTCTTAGCAAGAGTATCCAAGTATTATACGAAAATAGTAGACGTAGTAGAACCAAATTCATAATATCAATTTCATAGTTTAAATTTATGTATAGCGAAAGCATAAGAAAAGGTATACCACAATAAGCGCCATATGGTATTCCATATTGTCCGACGGCCAGTTGTACCAATAATTCTATCGTAAAAAATTAAAACCATAAAAAAAGAGCAAACTAACCTCTTTAAATATATAAAAACACAGTCACTATGTATATAAAATAAAAAATTTTCGTTGCCGTCGAATTTCGGCTTCAAAATGACAGTTTATTAATCAAGAAAAAAAAAATTTTAAATCCCCGTTCGAGCTTCTTTATCTAACTGCTGAAAAACAACTGAACTAATGAACCTGCTGGAACATGTCAAGGTATAATATGTTAACAACATTCCTGACCATAAGAACAGTGCTATCATAACATCATGAATAATGGAAATATCCTACTATACCACTTTACCCGCATATTCCATATTAGCCGAAGTTACTCTAACCATGTCACAGGATTTTTATGATTGGCGTAACCGTTCAATTAAAAAAGAAGGTTGCGTGAATCACACACCTAGGTTTCCACAACCATAATTTTGTTTGCGGCAAACATTGTATGTTTCCTAAAAACAAACACCATAGTTTTAGTAACCAAGTTGTAAAATTTTTGCTATAGACCTATAGTTATTACAAACATTCAGTTGGTACAATTGTGTTACATGTTGTAATATGGTTGTGGCAAGTATAACCTCAATCATAGTAAGGTTCTCCCGAAATATGGTGGCCATAATCATATTTTTTCTTTGAGTGTACGTGTACATTTCATTAATTTGATTAATTAAGTATTATTCAGCCTAACTTGTTCTAATCTGAATACAGTCTGTAATATGAGCTAATATTTCATGTTTATGTTCCACTTTTAATAACAACAATATCTGAAAATGACAATGTGCTGAATGCTGCTGATAATCTTTTGCTAACATGAGCATTCACAATAATGCGTGATATGATAATGGTTCATAATTGAATTAAAATCGCTTTCCTGCACGTGATTTTGAGATCATGACATCGACTGTGATTTTACTCCAAGTCACTCAGTTGATTTCGAAATTCTATTCCTGAAATCAAATTTATTAGCGATTCAAAGACAGCAACAACCAGTTGAGATGATTATCACAAAACCATCGCCATCAAAACATTGGTTCCCACAATTGTCACAAGGACAATATTGTAAGTGACATGTAGCATATTCGTCGGACCCTTCGCGACCAATGCATTGAGCTCATTCAGAACCATATGGGGCGGATTGAATTCAATTAAACCTGCTCTCGATTAATGTCAACAACAAGTTAATCGAAGGGTAACCGAGAACCATCAAATTTAACTTGCTAAACGCCGAAACGCACCCTTTTTCATACGATGCACACGCTGCCGCACCCGCTTTCTATTCGCGATCTCGAAATGCAGCACGTGACCCACACTTTTCGGCACGCAAGTGAACTTCCGACCGGCCATACCGACAACAACACCCTGCGCGTCTGTTCTGCCAATCAATAATTTATGGCTCGTTTCGGATATGTGTACGAACTATAAGGGATGCACGACCCTTAAATCGTGGGATGGACACAAACAAAAAAAAAAAGAAAAACTCGTGTGAAATTTTGGCCGTTATTTTTTTTTCTATCCGCCTGGGTGTGGTGATTTTTGTACAGCGCTTTCGACCGAGTCGAGCAAAAAGTGGTCCTACGGTGCTCGCAATAGCCTGCGGTCATCCCGCCACCAGAGTAAGGCTGCCTGGCGTTAAGTAGCCAACACCTTTGAACACGATCGTGTCCAGTTCCTGGTATGTCACATGTGAAAAGATGTTTGAAACGTGCTACGGGCAGCTGGAATCTGATTGATTGAACATATGCAGTGACCTCCTTCAGGCCAAAACTCGAAATGATTTATGTCCGAGTGGTTTTTGCTGGACGTTCGATTTACTATTGGAGATTTGATACTTTATGGCGTTGAGAGAAGCACCTGTTCATGGCTCATCACTCTTTTCGAGTAAGCATTCTTTCTATAATGAAGAAATATTATACTTACAGTAAAAAGGAGAAGCCTAGTTCTAGATCAGTCAAACATGCTTCTTTATTGAAGCAAGTATAGCACTTGCGATTAATTTCAAGTCCTTCAAGAACTTATCAGCTCTAAGGTCCTGAAGCGGTCTTTGATGGATGATTGAACTGCTTTTAGTAATAATATCCTCATTCGTGAGGAGGACAAAAAAGTTCGGGTAGAGACTGGGGGACTCGAGTACAATGGCCAATCCATGTCTGAGTGCTCAAGATGCGCTGCTTTGCTGCGTGTCTTCCCCCGCATCAAACAACAACAACAATAACATCCTCAGTTATTTCTAGTACATCTGGCGTACCACAGGGTAAACTCCTAGAGCTACTATTAGTTATCTAACTAATATTTTAAAGAGTCGAATATGGATTGTTTACATTCGATGTTCACTGGATTTTTTACTGTTTTCTTGAAGTGTTGGGAGTGCTATAAGCAGTGGCGGTGCTGATAGTTGTGGCGCCCGGCGCACTTCCTACGTTTTGGTGCCCCAAATTTTATATTTTGTTTTCGAAAAATTAAGGATAATTTTTAAAATTTAATATGACATAATATGTATAAATAGAGGAAAAGGTGGTAATGTAACCCCCTGCTGTCAAATTGGGTACCTCATTATTTGTAATGATTCATAATACCATTTATGGTATGTGTAAAGACACCATATAACAGGACCGAAGTACCCGAAGGATCGACTTGCTTCCGCAAGATTTTCAATATTTTATCCATCAACATCTGTTATTGTCTTCACAGCTTTATCTTATAAAACTCAAAGGAAGAGTATATCAAAAGATCTTAAGGAGTGAAACATAGCTGCGGTCAAGAGTGTGGATATGATACAGGATGACGAACAGTTCAGCACGGATAGAGGTACTGAAAGTGCTGAAAATGAGGCTTCTTCGGCTGAATACAATTCGACCAGGGGACAAAATCTTTTTCACTGTATATAAATACATGTGGGTCGATATTAAGATATGTAATGTATGTATGCGCACAAAAAAACAGTTCAAGGAGTACGTACATTTTTTAAACTCCGTTGAAAATAGGCTTTCTTAAAAAAATCAAAAAGTCACGGTTCTCTTCGATTATGAAATTGCCTTCCTCCCCCAAATGACGTCCCTAAATTCGGCATCTCATATTGAAGACACCATTTGTGAGGGACCCTTTCTTAGTGAAGTGAAATATGCATTAAATTCTGACTTTTTGGAGCACAATGAATGTCCTGAAGCATAGGGCGAAAACTTAAACATTAGCACCTTGTATGCATCTGGGTCTTTGAGGGCCCATTTCATTACTGTGGACTGTGGAGTACTTCTATAAACTGAATACATATGCACTCAGTGGAATCCAACATATGCCGTAGCGAATAAAAGTGTTGACAGGTCACTGTACCGTGCGTGTTGGATGTCGAACCGTGCTACAGATTAAATGTTTGCGTCAAAGAATAAATCAATAGATTCAAACATGTATGATCGAACAATATGATGTAGATATGTCGGATCGGTGGAGAAAAATGATATTGGTTATAAAAAATTGTGTAAACTAGTTGGAAGAGGGAGATATGAACATGTATTTATATGATAAGATCAAGCCGCAACCGTATATTTGGGCGATTGAAACAAACGTTTGGAAGTGCAACGTGTTGTTAAATTGTATTTGGATGGATAGGTAGGATGCCGAATTTTAGAATAACAAAATTTACAATCAGTGAATTTAGTGATAATAGCAGGATCAACATGACCGAACAATTGTGTATGTAGCTGGAACAGTAGGTATCGCGCCCTAAAAATTTGGCGCTCGGTGCAGTTGCTCCACTTGCTCCTATGGAAGCTCCGCCCCTGGCTATAAGCTTTAAAAAATAACGTTAAGTTCGAAAAGAACTAAGAACTGATGGCGTAATCGTAAACAGATACATCGCTTTTTTGAACAAAATAAGTAAATTTCTAAAAAAAAGTCAATGAGGGCATATGCTTAATCTGCAAATAGCTCACAAAACTCATATTTATCGAAGTGGGGTTCGCGCTTCTGCAGATTTAGCTTATACACGAGCAAAGATATTGTTATAAACTATACTCTGTTTACTTAAATAGAAAGTACACCACTCAGTTCTGAGGATTGTCATCAGTAACTTAAGGGGGGACACTCCTTTATCGGGTCAAAAAAATCGGTTTTGTGAAAATAGTCTTAATCGATTGCTAAACTATTCAAGATTATTCTCTGAAAAAAAAATCAAGCCGATGTCTGCAGTGTTTACGAGTTACAGGGGTGACGAGTACATAGTATTTTTATGTTTCCAAAACTTTAAACGCGTTTTTCTCGAAACATCATTTTTCGATTTTGCGTACACGATTCAGAAAATTCTACTGACCCGATTTGGCTTTATGACGGCTTTTTTTTTATAGATAATTAATTATATTATTAAAAATATTCTTCTATATGACGTTAATAGTTTTTTGAAAACAATTTTTTACATATTATTTTCGTATTTTAAAGTCGATTTTTTTAGCGAAAAATGCACTTTAAATTTAAAACTGTGTAAAAACATGCAATTTAATCTTTTTCTTTAAAAAAAAACTCGACGTCATATAGAAGCTAGTATAATCACCTTTACAAAAACTTTTTGTTTTTTTGGTTCAGATCAAAATTAAGGACGCTAGAGTGTACTCAGCTAGAAACGAGGCGATATTAACATCCATCCATTTTTAAATTAAACATCGATTTTTCAATATGAAAAAATTACACTGTATTCTTGAATTATGCATTAAATTGTCATAAAAATTTCAAAGCGTTTCGAGTTATTATACCTGAGAAAATAATGCTTGAAAATTATGTATTTTTCGACCATGTAAAGGAGTGTCCCCCCTTAAACAACAATTGGTTCTACTAAGATTGTAGGGAGCCGCACAAAAGATCTACAAAAATGTTCTTCTGAATGATGATCACATCAGTAGTCTGGATACAATTTTGATCAAATTCTTTGTTCATGCAATGCTCTGTCTTGGAAGTAAACAAACGTGTGAATAACAATGGCATAGTTTTCCTGAACTCCGATGAATAGATCCGACAAAATTTATAAATTCCAATGCTGTCATATCATTAGCTCTAATCCTAGAAAGTAAATTTAAGAAAAATATTGAAAATTGCAACAGCCTTGCATCAGGTCACTTTTAATTTATATGTGTCCAGTTAAATTTAAGGCTAAAGTTTAGTCTTAAACAACTCACTGGAGGCTTTAGTACATTTTTTTCCTTAAATAACATCTTTTGATAGACATTTGTTGTCTATAAGCACAAAAGTTATACCCACGACAAGCAGACGTTTTGTTTAAATAACTTAGGTACTTTTGGAAAAATTTCTGTATCACAATATTATGGAAATAAACTGATCTATTTGTCTAAAAAAAAATCTGGTGCCTTACCTAGATATTAAAAAAGTTTGTGAAAGTAACTATCCTTGGAGCAGTAAAATATTCCGATGTAGTAAATTTACAAATTTTTATTAAATTTAACAAAATTACGAGTAATTTTTAAAAGTTTGTATTTTTACACATTTTCGTCATGAATTTACTGACTGAAAAGTAAAATTACAACAAAGAATGAAATTTTCCACTTTTGATGTGTAAAATTTGTTATTGTGTATAAAATTACGGATTTTGCATGTAATTTTGATACTTCATGCGTAGTAATTTATTTTTTGTGATATATATTAACTTGACTTAATTCACTTGTTTCGTGATTTTGTATAAGTCGTGATTTAAAATTTAAAAAGAAATAATGTATATAGTGCGTGAAGTTTGTGGCTTTAAAACAAATAAATTATATTTTTATAATAAACGTTTTATACTTTCTAAACTTTTTGACCTATATCCTGGTTTTTCGCAATTATCATGTGTTGATTGATCTCATTGAATTTTTCCAATTGTCGATTGCTGTGTCCGAGAATTCATCTGCCGCTTGAAGTTTATTCATTTATATTATCAATAAATTAATAACAATAATAAGCAAACATAAACATGTCAAATTTTGGTAGTACATATTAGTTTTTCCACTCCGTTTGTAATTTTACGCATTGTAAAATTTTGCCTTTCCACACCAGCAGTAAATTTACACATTTTCAGCGATTGATTTCCACACTTAAGTGTGAATTTCCGCATTAATGGTGATGTGTTTCAGCGTAAGTAGTAAAAACCACAAGAGTGCGCAAAAAATTTGATAATAGTTATTTTACTGCAGAGTAGGCCCTAAATTGCGTACTCTGAGAGTAGTAAATTTTTTTTACTGTTCTAGTAGGTATATTAATTTGTTTCTATATTTCATTTATTTCAAATGCTTAAGACGTCTAAGTACTCGTACAGTAATTCATTGAATTTAAGAATTTAAAATGAGATTTATCATTTTCTGAAAATTTTCGGTTACCTACGATTTCTACTGGCCCTTTGAGTGGCGATGTACTTTGCACTATGAAACTATATTTTTTTAATAGTTCTCCTTTCGGCTACTAGCTACTATTAAAATACGATCAGCAAAATTTGATTAAGAAAAGTCATATGTGATTAGAACTCGCACTTCTTTTCAAGAATGGAAGTTGTAATCACATATTTCATAAAATATATATAATTCTACTGTTGTATAGTGAAAAGAGTCCGTTGTAAAAAATGCATTGACTGTTTTTAGGAGAATCTGGTTAACAGAAATTTCACTTTAGATATTTATTTTTTTTCTTCACATTTAAGACATTTGGTTAAGACGGCTTTGACTCATCTACTTTTTGGTTCTGCCAATTGAAAATACAATGAAAAATTCGATTTCACCCGGCCTAGGAACAGATGTAAAATTTTTTTTGTGCAATCCTGCAAAAAAAGTACACAGGGGAGAGAGTATACGTTTCTGAGGAATTGAAGTTAGGCATTCTATAAAGTACCTAATCATAAGAAACCTCGTTTCTTACGTCATGAATTCAATTGAAAACCACCCTATTCTCTAAACGAAAATCTATTTTTAACCCTCGTCAGAGAAGTACTTTCGGGCACCGATACTCTAAAATATCAAATTCAGCGGCTCCTGATTTCGGTACACAAAAAATTACGAGGAAAGACGATTTTACGCAACATACTGAGTGATGTAAATGGTTTTTGTTCCTAAGTTTCTCTGGTTGCATTTACTGCAATCGGAAACAAGAAGTACGAGTATGTCGGGAATCCCCCTACTTTTCTAAGGAACATTTAAGGACCTGTACTTTCATTTCAGGAGTTGACGTTGAGATATTTGAAATCGGAAACGTGTGATGTGGACAGATGTTCTAAAAAGTAACTAAGATGGCACGCGACAATACATTTAGAATTGCTATTAATGGAAAGGAAGATTAATTGAGAAGTTCCGAGTGATGAAAGAAATAGAAGAAAGTTAACAACCTGGAGATAAATGAGTAATGTAAGTTTGATCAATTTGCGGAAAGGAAATTTTACCAAATGATAACCCGAAATTTTTTCCACAACAAATAATAATCCAATGATGAATTTAAGTTAAATTTGTTTCATGTTCAAAAACCGATTGTAATACCCAATTGGTAAATTAGTGACTAAATTATTAAGAGCACGGCAGATATTAGATATATTTTGAATGGGAATCCGGACATTAATTTCAACAGATTCGATTGAATCGAATAGTTTTGTCTTGAGGTCCTAACGATGCTCCGACAAAATTAGGGGCTTATTACTTACGTATGCTAACCATAGAACAAAACCTTTTGTGATTCTTCTTAACCCTTCGTGGTCACACTGGGAATCGACCCGACGACAAACTTTGGGCGTAAAATGGACCCTCTTCATATGTCGGAATAAATACCTTTTTTGGAACGCGCACTATGCTACTATTTTTTTTTTTTTTTGAGAAGCAGCATATCTAAGAAGTGAAACGCCCAAATTGTATGAAAAAATATTGAACATTGACGAAACTATAATTTTTTTTAGGGAAAAAGTTTCTTTGTTACGTTTTTACCTCTTCATGCAATTTGTTTAACATGTCGCCATTTTATTTCCTATAAATAAATTTTGTGTACATCATCTAGAACATTCAGAGCATGTTCCGTAATTTTTTAGCCACTTCGGACTTATAGTTTGGTCACAATACCGTTTTGAACTTTTTGACTAGGTTGTAACCACCGAAATTGAGAGGGGTTAAGTAAGTACCAAATAAATAATTTCAGTAATAATATGTTTTTAGTTGTTCTTTTCTGTATTTGGTTCCAATTTCAAAAAAAAGAAGTTGAGTTGTCGGGGTAATTTTAGGGTTTGTTGAAGCATAGAACTCATTTGTGGTAGATTAAATTATAAGAATTTTTAACGTTTTAGAACAGAAAGGCACAACCAAATTTTTGTCCGTCTAACCACCGTACGATCCTATAAGATGATTATAGGATCGTATCTCCTACGTTTTTTTGAGCTTTCGAGTTCAATTTTTTAGTGAGTAGTTTGAACGGACCCGTTTAAAGGACCACTTTTAAGGGATAGGTTGAGTTGGGGGGAAGGGGGAACGTGTTATAATTGTGTTCTGAGTCTGTTAGAAACATCGGCACTTCTATCGCACTTCCACTTTACACGATTCCCGAAATTTATTCCGGAAAATAATAAATTTGGATTTTTGTAATTAAAAAAAAAAATCTGCCAATGGTCTGGGCGAAACTTTATTATTTTCGGGTCAAAGTTCGGGAGCGGTCAAAGTCGGAGTATATCATTAGTTGTTTCGAAATTATGAGATTTCTTGGAAAGTTAGTTTTGTTCTTAAAAAAAAATATTTAAAATAGACATTTTTAGCCGATTAAACATTGGAAAAGCCCGTGTATGGTAGACTATTCGAATTTCGGTATATTATGTACACTAAAAGCCCATAGAAGTAAAAACGAATTTGTTATCTTATCAGAATTAAGAAATACGACGAATTGTTAAAACGTATACAAAGCCATTACTTCCACTTGGGGTTTGAATTTAAAAAAAATTGTGAAACAGGTTTTTAGACGATTTCATAAGAAGCAACTTGATATCTCATGAGATACGACGGATTTTGAAAAATTTGTGAAAACTTAAGCAAACCCTTCACACCCCCTTGGTTTTTGAAATTCGAAAAATCGTGAAATTAGTTTTAAGGTCATTACATCAAATGCCGTAATAACCAATTTTATATCTCATCAGAACTAAGGGATGGCAAAAATTGTGAAAACATATGCAAGCCCTTGGGGGATGAATATCCAAAAATTGAGAAATGGGTTTGTAGGCGATTATATGAAAAGTCTGTAGAAGTGAAAAGCGATCTAATATCTCATCAAACCTAAGAAATATGTCGAAGCTTTGAAAAGCATACAACCTCCTTATACCCCTTAGGATTGAATATCTAAAAATACTGAAATAGACTTTTTGGCGCTTATATAGGAAACCTTAGAAAGTAAAAATGAATTCGATATATCATCAGATATGCAACCTCGTTACACCCACTTTGGGGTTGAATATCCAAAAATCCTAAAATGAGTTAATAGATAAATATGAATACAACACGAGAAAGTAAAAACTAATTCAACTTCTTATCACTTCTAAAAGATACGACGGAATTCGTGAAAACGTGTTCAACTCTTTTATATCCTCTAAGGGGCTGAAAAAGGAAAAAAATTTAAACAAGTTTTAGGCGATTATTACGCAAGCCCTTGAAAGTAAAAACATATTCGATATCTGATCAGACCTGAGGGATATGACAGAATTCGTGAAAAAGCTTACAATCCCCTGTCCACCCTCTTAAGGGTCGTGTTTCAAAAAATCCTGTAAACACGTTCTAGGTATTTATATGAAGAAGCCGTTGAATAAAAATAAATTTAATATTTGTTAAGACCTAATAGATACGGCGAAAATCGTGCAAATATATGCATTCCATTTTTACTGATCATTTTTTTGCCCCCCCCCCCTTCCAAACGCATATAGATATTTAAATTTTATTTTTCAAGTTGATTTACATATATATACCGAGTTTCAAGATGTAGCACAAGCCGTTCTATAGTTAGGAAAAACACCCCGCATTCCCGTACCATACTATCCCTATGAAAACTTATATTTTTCCAAAATGCTACTACTATAGCTCTATATACATACCAGCTTAATGTCATTATAGGTTCTCGAGATATACAAATTGAAACCTTTTCCTTTTCACCCTCCCCACCCTCACCCTCTACACCCACACCACTAGGGTGTGGGTCTATTAGGCTTACTTTTGGTAAAAATTTTAAGCATCTATCTTACACTGTTCTTGATATATGAGACGTGATTTTTTAGAAAAATTCCTATCCCCTCCACTATCATGCTCCACCGCCCCTTAAAAAATTTGGCTTTCAGCAAACTTCATTTGTTAACGTTTATACAGAATCCGAATTTTATTTGACTTGTACAATCGTTTCGTGAGATATCGTAATCTAAAGTTTTTTACCCCCCACCCTCATACGCCACTGCCCCCACTCAAAAATTTGTTTTCGATCTATTCTCCTAGTATACCTACAGATATTCATTAAGTTTCAATTTTGTGATGTTAACCGTTTAGGATATATGGATTTTAGAATGAGTCGATCTCGGATTTATTCGTTTCGGACGCATTATTTTTCCCTCCACTCCCACACCACTTCACCCATATCGGCAATTTTTTTGGAAATGGGTTCACTATCAAAGTTCTATATAAATTCCAAGTTTCAGCCTTCTAGCATAAGCGGTTGCTGAGATCTAGAAACAAAAAATTTTCCGTCTAAAACGCACCCCGTCCTCCCCCACCTCACATCCCACCTCACACCCCCCCCCCTCACAATTTAGTCACTTTAAGAAGCCTACCCAGTCTATTCACAAAAAAAATTTCAATTTAATATCTCAAACCGTTTGGGAGCTACGAGCCTTCAAACGATTTTGCGTATGGCGGACAGACGGACTGACATTTTGTTTTGCTTTTTTCGTGTCTTCTAGTCATGAAATTTTGAGGGTAGCAAATTTTTTTTTTTTAAAAATTGATCACAATACTGTATCATTAGAAAATAATAAAGTAAAAAAAAAAATTATATATGTCAGAAGTTATGGAGAAACAAGTGGCAAAAGTTGAAAAAATTCTTCAATTTTCGATTTTCCAAATTCATTTGAACTATCAAAAACCTGGATCAAATTTAGAGATTTTGTGGCATTTTTTTAAACAAACTACTCGTGCTCAATAGGCAAAATGGTTTTTTACGTAGTTAACGAATCGAAGACATTAATGAAAGACGGTGCTACGCTATTATTTTCGAAAAACTGTTTTTTTATTGGAATAGTTCTCGTACCTACCTTTGTGAATATATTGCATATAGCGTCTCTATACATCAAATAATTTCAATAATACGAATTATACCAATATATAAACTTCTTTTTAACAAACCCCTTCGTTTTATTTTGAAATTTCGTTAGTGGGGATTTTTGAATAGTTGGTCCCTTAGCTCAAATACTTGCGCGACTATTAACTGAACAAAATACAAAAAACACATAAGGCGTAATGTATTCAAACCATTAATCAAAAAGTTACATTTATGTCTTCAATTACTAAACTCAGTACTGTGACAGTACTGGTAAGGATTGAAAGTATAAGAAAGGTGTTGTCCAGGTTTTTATAATGTGTGAAATACATTGCTTAATATCTATAAGTGTTTAATAATGAATTCGTTAAAAGATTGTATTATTGTTACGACGCCCTAATGATGGACTTTAATCAATTATAATATTATCTCTCTCTTTGTAATGACCTTAATAGCTCCATTCAAAATAGACTAGACCATTAACCATAAAATATTTAAAAGATTAAGCGTCTGAATGCAATCATAAAAATATTACGAATGCGCTGATCAAGCAAAAATTAGAAGAAGGTCGATGATAATAACAATAATAATAACAAATTTACTAAATTTAAACAGGTACACGGCACACTCTTCGTTTTTTCCATTATATTCCATTTCGCCAAGAAGCGCAGTCGAAATTAATTTCATTAATTTACACTAGAAACCTACAACAATGGAACCTGTCACTTATGAAGTAATAAAAAGGAGCAATCATAACCATCATTAGACTCATAAAGCCGTAAGTATTAGCGTAATATCACCTGCAGGCGAAAACACCAGTTTCATCAAAAAATACTTTTAGCTGCGCACCGCCAAATTAAGCCTTTAAAAACTTTTTTTTTTTGGTATTTTTTTTATATTTGGGATGATGAAGACAGAAACCTGAAAAAAAAGTAGATTTCAACTTTGCGGTTAATTGCACAGGAAAAAATGTTACAGGTATGCGGTATGCACATGAAATACCTACACTCGCCCAGCCATCCGACCATCTTATTGATTAGATACTATTAGCCACCTACCTTGTTGCGGAATCGATTTTGCAATGAAGATCGCAGCCGTAGTAATTGTACCGGAGGAAGCAATAAAGTTATAAAGAAAAAGAAAAAAACGATAAAACTGTGAAGCAACCTTCAGAGAAAGATGGGTGTTGTGCAATTCCGCGGACAGACCAAAAATCTATAAAGCAAAATTCCAACTAGCCACTAACTAGCCTCAACGGTCAGTGAAGAGTTACGTAAGTGAAAAACTGTAACGATCATCTGGCTCTAAGATCGATTCTTGTAAGACAAGTTGCCTCCTAGACTTGCAATGGCCAATCTCTCTCTAATTTTTCTTCAATCATGCGAACCGAAAATCACGTCAACGATTATTAGCCAAGTCATTACATGGATCATTCAGCTTTTGTCTTGATCTTGTAATATATGTCGTTCGAGATCGGTTGGAGTGGTGCCCGAAAAGAATTGGATAAGATCGGCAAGCCACCCTTCAAATTGAGATTTTCTAGAAACGTGGATCGCTAAGGAGACTTCTTGGTTCGCTTGCCATCCCATTTCGAGCTGGAGTTAGTGTAGACGTTTTGCAATGTCCCCATCGAACTCAATGCCCGTTTCTGGAATTTGAATTGTGGAATCCTATCCAATTTTTTTTTTCCTTGGCTATTTTCGAGATCGCTATGGAATTATAAAGTTCGTGATCGTTTGCCCTGCTCTTGTCTCGGCATATTTGTCTTCTGGGCATTACCTGTATACTATAGAGAGTACTACAGCTTACTACATCGTTCGGCTATAGCCAAGGTACGTCGGCAACGGTAACGTAAGGTACGGTAAGGTAAGGTACCTTCTGCATAGCGAATTATATGCAAACCATCGAATTCGGGTCAACGAGCAACTCTTGGACTGTCATGATAAAACAACTTGCTTCACGGAGTCCTCAGTGTCGTGTTACATTAGCGGCGATCCGATCTGCCCGAAACCAAGTATCCGATTTCGAAGACACACCGCACAGCATCTTTGGTAACCAGCAAACTAGGTACTAGGGTCCAATCCGCTAGGCTAAGTTACGATATTTAGCCGCTAATTATTGGTTGGGGCGCTCAAGTGGAGCTCACATGGTCGCAATTTTTGGGTTATTGGAGCGCCAAATTGAATATGGGCTTCCACTTGCCTATGCCTTTCCTTTCAGTTATCTGAAAAAATTATCGAGTCATTTCATTAAATTGGATAATTCCAAACACAAAAAAAAAATTAATTTTTTTTTTTCATCTTTTTTCTTCTTTACAAATACCGGAGCACCAACTACTCCAGCAACAACGTCCATTGCGGACGTTATTTTGGTATGAAACTTTCCGTTTTTATTTTGCGATTAAAAATTTGCACGGGCCGCATTTACCTTAATATTTTTCACAGCAGCTCACGGTGCCGATGATAGAAGACAAGAGTTTTGTACAAGTGTCGCCCAGGTACGAGTATAACACCTTCGAAGTACTCGAATCGCGTTCGCCAGGCTAATTCGTCCGTCTACTTGGCGAACGTAAGATGTATGTAATGTACCGTCTTAAGTTGTTTATTGTTCGATTCGAAAGCAAAAGTCCGCGGGCAAATATACCTTGGATTTGTTCGGCAAACAGGAGGATTAGCGTTTTCTCACGGTGCCAGTGAAGAGAAACTAATTAAAATTTATGTCATTTAGAATGGGTTCGAGTCATGGAGCGTATACTCTGTATTTATTGTTTAATAAATAATAATTCACGAATAGGATTAGAAGTGATTTAAATAAAGATGTTGAGTTAAAGCCGGTGTATTGAAAATTCCTTGGTGACAAGGCCTTAACTGAATAGAAGAGAATACAAAGTAGAGCAATCAATTCGATTGTCATTCTATTTCAGTTCCTATTTGACCCCCCTCTGGGGTATGGATCAGCATAATCGCTTCCGTGGTTGTACTGGAACATGTTCCAGAAAAGTTTTTTTTTTGGCAATTATCCCTCCATTAATTCTATTTTTAAGGGCTGGTAGACTAGAGCCCTCACCACTAACAACGAGTCCCTTTGTATTTTCAAATGGATAAAAATTATAGCACGGAATATCTTAAAAGAACACTATGCATCAAATTTCAACTTTTTACAAGGACCAGTTTTTATAAGGATTTTGGAACACTGACCACGATGGAAACTTTATTATTTTTTGGCTAGAAATTCGGAACGCGTTTTGTGCTGAGATGCGTTTGAAGGAACATAGATCTCGAACTCGTTGAGATCTTTAGTTGAAATTTTTTGAAGTGGGAACGTTGGGTAAACCGCTATACTAAAATAAAAACTGATCTTAATATTAATGAATGCCTTTTATTAAACGAAATTCTTCTGATTAATGAAAAAATCGCTACAACAATGTAGAAAATCATCAAATATTTTTCATGATATAAGAACCGTACATTCATCATTTCATTAAAAATATTTTCATCAATTTGTATAAACATACTGCAGTCACGATCGGCTGCAAGCCAATCGTATAATACTCTAGATGAATACTGAACTCCGATTTATATTGTAGTTGGGGATGAAGTAGAATTACGTGTGTGCATGTTGTATGTCCTTTATTAAGGACTGCCATTAGCAATCTAAACTAAAAGACAATTTTCAGTGTTTAGTTTCATATCTTGAAATGGGTAAGTCATCGAAAAAAATGTCCTTTTTGAAGGACTTTCACATGGGAGGTGCAGGAAGGACTCACTTGATTTCTTACATATTTATCCTTTTCCTTGGAACCATTTTAAAATGAACGTGTGCAAAATTTGAAATTCGTAGCTTGAAGCGTTCAAAAGTTATCGAAAAATATTATTGAACACGTGTCGTAAGGACATTTTGTATAGCAGCTACCAGAAGGAGTAAAAGGATTTCGCTGATTAGTAAACTCGAACTTTCTTTTCACTCAAAATTAACTTGTACAAAATTCCGAATTCGTAGCTAAAAGATTACTTGAGTTATAGTGAGTTTCGTAAATTAAGTGAATACATTTTGACAGGATATTTGTATGGCAGCTACACGAAGGACTAACAGCATTTTCTTCATAATCATATATTTAGCTCCAACTATTGGAAAAATAACACATACAAAATTTCAAAGTCGTAGCTTAAACCCTTCTGAAGTTATCGACCAATATTCTTGAACACGTGTTTTAAGGACATTTTGTATGGCAGCTACCCGAAGGAGTAGGACGATTTTGCCCGTTAACGAACTTAGCCTTACAAATTCAACCAAACATCCAGATTCAAAATTTCAAGATCCTAGGTGAAGGCGTTCTTGAGTTATCGTGTTAACGGACCGACGGACGGACGGACGGACGGACGGACGGACGGACGTCAGGCGGATTTGAGGTTTTTGGCCACAAATAAACTGTAATATAGTGTAAACCACCCCATTATACATGAAGTTAGTTAAGTTAAGTGTTATTGTACTAGAATAAAGAGACACTCGGAGACAGTTGTAAAATAGCCTAGGATCGGCCTTCTGGTTTTGGAGCTGGACCCGAGCAGTCGCATTTTACGAAGAACGGTCTTTTATTATAACGTCCACGAATAACACATGGCGCAGCCGGTAAAAGAAATTCTACATAAAAGAATAGCTGTTACATAAATGGTAAGAGTGAAACTAGATAAATCCGCAGTGGAAAAATTAAAGAAACGACCGGGAAGACCGCGCAAAAATATAACTGTGTACGAAAAAATTATTGGAAAAATGGAATACATTAAGCAAGTGCCTAATTTGGAGCTTAGCGGGAATATTTCGGAAAATTGGCGCGTATTTTATCAAAATTTCAAAATTCTTGCGACAGCTATTGAACTAAATAAAAAATCGGAACCTGTGAAAATCGCAATTTTTTTGAATACCATCGGACCAGAAGCCGTGGAATTATACAGTTCCTTCCAATTAACGGAAGAGGAAAAAACTAAATATGACAGCGTCGTAAAGGCGTTCGAAGATTTTTGTGAGCCTAAATCAAACGAAGTGTACCAATCCTTTGTTTTCCATACAAGAGACCAGCAACGTGAAGAGCCATTCGACAACTTTTTAGTATCAATCAAAAAGTTAGTGAAGGCATGCAAGTTTACAGAAGAGGATCGGATGCTGCGAGATCGTATTGTGCTAGGTACTTGTGACAAATCTCTACAAAAAAAATTACTACAAGATGAGCAGTTAACCTTAAACAAAGCAGTTAACCTGGCACGACTAGCGGAAACGAGTACACAACAGGCAACTGCAATCCAACATAAGGCTGGTGTAGTTGAAGCGGTAGCTTCGACGTCGAGAAACCGTGACTTCAGTCAACAGAAGATAAGTAGCAAAAAGGATCATAATTTTAAAAACACTAAAAGCATAAAAATTTATAATTCAAGTAATAATTGTTCTTTTTGTAACCTTAGACACAAGAAAGGAGCTTGTCCAGCATATGGAAAAAAGTGTAAGAGCTGCGGGAATTCAAACCACTTCGCAGCAGTATGTAAGACTCGGAAGATTCGGGAGCTATCCGGACTGACAGAAAACGAGGATTTTTCCATAAATGCGGTAAATAAAAATATAGTTCCATCAGTTCAAAATGATTCTTGGTATCAAGAAATATTAATTAATAATAGAAACGTAAGATTTAAATTGGATACCGGTGCCGAGGTTAACGTGTTACCAATGGGTATAGTGAGAAAGTTAAAGAATATAGAAATTGTGAAAACAAATAAGAAATTACAAGCTTATGGTGGCTCTAACATAAAAGTTTTAGGTGTCATAGAATGCCAGTGCAAAGTGAAGGATAAAGAAATTACACAAAGGTTTTTCGTGTCTGATACCGAATCGAATTGCGCGATATTAGGGTTGGATAGTTGCTTACAACTAAAATTAATAAAACGAGTGAATGAAATCACAAATAGTGAAAAAGATGAGTTTGTCAGAAAAAACAGAAATATTTTTGAGGGACTTGGGTGTTTTATCGAAAATTTTAACATTGAAATAGAAAATAATGTGCGAGGGTCAGTAAAACCAGCTAGGAGAATACCCCATGCTCTTATTACTCCGGTAAAAACTGAACTGGATAATATGGTAGCTAGGGATATTATCGAAAAAGTGGAAGAACCCTCAGATTGGGTGTCGAATCTAGTTATAGTTGAAAAAAAGAATAAACAGATTAGGTTATGTCTGGATCCAAAAGAGTTAAATAAGGTTATGAAGGAAAAAACTCATTTGATACCATCCTTTGAAGAAATCATAGGAAATTTAGGAAATAAATCGGTGTTCACAGTACTTGATTTGAAGGATGGATATTGGCAAATTAAGCTCAATCCTGAGTCGAGTAGTTTGTGCACATTTAGCACACCTCATGGGTGTTATCGTTATAAACGATTGCCCTTCGGAATTAAAGTAGCACCTGAAATTTTTCAAAAGTTGAACGAGAAAAATTTTGAGGGTATCGCAGGTGTAGTAATTTATATCGATGATATACTAATTGCTGCACGATCATATGAGGAACATGATAGAATTTTGAATGAAGTGGTTCAAAGAGCAAAAGAACGTAACATTAAATTTAATGTAAATAAGTTGCAATATAGAGTGAAGGAAGTTGCGTTTCTTGGACACATATTATCCGGTGAGGGAGTTAGATGCGATCCAGAACGCATTAAGGCAATAAATGCTATAGAACCACCAAATAATAAGAAGGAATTGCAAGTGTTGTTGGGAATGGTAAACTACGTACGAAGTTTTATACCGAATTTGTCGGAAATTTCGCAGCCATTGAGGGAATTATTGAAAAAGAATATTTTATTTCAATGGATGCCCACGCATCAATTATGTTTAGAGAACATTAAAAAAGAAATAATGAATTCTTCAACATTGCAAATATTCAAATCAGAAAAAGAGATAACCATTGAGACTGATGCATCAAAATATGGATTAGGGTGTTGTCTAATGCAGGACAAAAAACCAATTGTATTCGCTTCAAGAAGCTTAACCAGCGCAGAAATCAATTATTCTCAAATTGAGAAAGAATTGTTGGGAATTGTTTTCGCTTGTAGGAAATTGCATTATTACATCTACGGGAGGTTAACGCACATACGAACAGATCACAAGCCATTAGTAAGTATTTTTCAAAAGGAAATACACAAAATACCTTCGCCAAGAATTCAACGAATGTTATTAAGCTTAGTTAAATGTAAATTGGATGTAAAATTTATTCCTGGAAAGTTTTTATATATAGGTGATTGCCTTTCAAGATTTTACAATAAAAATGATACCACCCCAGAGATTGCAGATTTAGATGAGCTAGTTCATTCCCTGAATATAAGTGATGAAAAGCTAACGGAATTTCAAAAAGAGACTGAGCACGATGAAACGCTGCAGAGTCTCAAAGTAATTATAAAATCAGGTTGGTCTGAAGAAAAATCAAAACTAAGCGATAACTTAAAATTGTATTATAGAAAGAAAGACGAACTATACGTTGAAAACGAGTTGGTTTTTCTTAATGATAGAGTGGTGGTACCACTAAAACTTAGAAGCTTCGTGCTTAAATTATTACATGAAGCGCATTTAGGTATAGAAAAGACAAAAGCAAGAGCTAGAACTCTAGTGTATTGGCCGAATATCGATCGCGATATTGAAAATGTAATAATTAACTGCACAATATGTCAAAAATTCAGAAATGCTAATATTAAGAATCAAATGATATCTCATGATGTTCCGTCATACCCATATCAGAAAATTACTATGGATATAGCATTCGCTGACAACAAGGACTACCTAGTTGTGTCAGATTTTTACACTAGATTTTTAGATATTATACCGTTGAGAAATAAAACAGCACCAGAAATAATTCTTAAATTAAAAAATAATAGTTTTGCAGTACATGGAATACCGAGGGAAATAGTTGCGGATAACATGCCGTTCAATTCATTCAATTTTAGACAGTTTTGCAACAGTTTTGATATCAAATTAACTACCACAAGTCCCAACTACCCTCAAGCCAACGGATTAGCCGAAAAATCTGTACAAATTGCAAAAAATTTGCTAAAAAAATGTAAAGAGAAGAAGTCTGAATTGTGGTTAGCGTTACTCGAATATAGAAATACCCCTTTGAAAGAAATTAATGCATCTCCGTCAGAACTTTTGATGAGTAGAAAAACTAGGACATTGATACCAGGAAAGTTGAGTTTATATCAGCCAAATGCTGTACCTAAAATAAATAGCAATATAAACAATAAAAATAAAGTACAGAAATATTACTACGATAAAAATGTTAGGGTGACAACAGATAAATTTAAAGAGGGGGATAGAGTATGGTATAGGAACAAATCACAATGGCAGGCGGCAACAATAACCTCAGCAGCGGGAACACCGCGATCGTACTGGATAACATTAGATTCAGATGGAACTGTATTGCGACGTAATAGTCAAGTACTGAGAAGACGGATTTGAATTCCCTAGGCTTAAGATTTTTGATAATCATAATGTTAACTGATAAATTTTAAATTAAAGTTTCATGGACGATAATTTACTCACAATGAATTTAAATTTACATTATAAACATTACGAAATAAATTTAATACTAAGATAATAAAAGGGGGAGGTGTAATATAGTGTAAACCACCCCATTATACATGAAGTTAGTTAAGTTAAGTGTTATTGTACTAGAATAAAGAGACACTCGGAGACAGTTGTAAAATAGCCTAGGATCGGCCTTCTGGTTTTGGAGCTGGACCCGAGCAGTCGCATTTTACGAAGAACGGTCTTTTATTATAACGTCCACGAATAACACATAAACAAAAAATAATGCATAACTTTTTTTCGTCCGAGGCTTGGTTCTATGCGTTACAAACTTTTGGGCTGGATTAAACTTATAATACTCTATATGATTTCATCTAGAGTATAAAAAGAGCGCATATACTCTCACAAATCAACACCTTGGAATTTTGATGCACGCCTTCATCATATTGATTAAAAAGTTCTTATAAACAAGGCATCTTTGCTTGGTATTCGTAAAACACATTGATTATATTTCTGTGGCCACAGGGAATAAGTAGGTAAGTCTAAAAACGAAACTATTCAGGGTAGCACTTTTTTGCTATTTTTACTATTGAACTATTCCTGTAAATACAGTTTTTGTGAAAAAATTAAATTTGTTGACATCTCAGTGATCAAATAACATATAACAATAACTTCTTCACAGTGCGTGTAAGTCTTGGGAGATGACCACAGTACACTTATTCCATTTTACAATTTTTCGACCTACCAAGTTATTCCCTATGACAACATATTTATAGTTGGCTGCTATTTTTTGTTAAAGTTCCCGCATACGAGTACGTAATCAAATGGTGTCAATTGTTACGCTGAGAAACAGTCGCAACAGGACCAAAAATTTCGCACAAGTGTTTGGGAGCCCTTATTCGTTTTCATATGGCATAAAAAGCCGAAATCATATCCAGTTGCACGTTCATAATATTAATGTTCAAATTCTTCATATTGATATCAATATGTGCATTAATATTATGAACACAGTATTGATTACAGTGAAAGGATTAATCGCAATTATGAATGTATACTTTAATATGAGTAACAACATTAGTATCATTAATTACTCTTTTCATCAATATTGTGAAATCGTTCATCATATTATACTGAGATTGACACAGTTAATAGTAATAATGAATTAGTACTTTAAGGTGTTATACGCAGTCAGGAGGCTGAAAAAAAGCGGGTTTTCATGAATTTTTTTTTTTGCAAAAGACATTTTAATTTATTAACGAAAAAATTTATATATATATTATGGTAACTTTTAACTTTATTCTGTTATTTTTTATTTTTAAAAATAATGATTTTTAAAACTGCTATAGCTGATTGCCGGGAACTGCTATAAAAAAACGCGTTTTGCGGTGACCACCATATCTCTGAATAGGATCGTAAAATAAAAAAAAAAAGATTTTGATAGTATAATGTATTATCTAGTACTTAATCGAAAGAATACGCAAAATATTAATTTTTAACAAAATGACGGCTTCTCAAAAAAAAATTTCGATTTTCGATAAAAATTTCGACCTTAAATTTTTTATAAAATGGAAAATATTTATCGGAGAAAAAAAACCTTCGATTAATCACTTAAAAATACATTTATAAAGTTTGTGTAAAAGTTTGAGACTGATCGGTTTTGCCGTTTCCGAGAAATCTTGGTCACCGACTTTATAAACACAGTTTTGAGAAAAACGCGTTCAAACAAATATCAGTGTAACTTCGAGAATATTTGTCGGATTGACATGAAACTTTCTGTGAATATACTTAAATACGAGTATATGTACATTACGAAAATAAAAAAAAAAATTTTAGGGGATAGTGGTGTAAAAGGGAGGTAGGTGGAAGGTTTTGGACGAAGACAACTACAAAGTTTCAACCTTCTAACATCTACTGTTCAGGAGATATGAACTTTAGAATGATTCAAACCCAGCTTTCGAGACTTTCGGCCGTATTGTTTCCCTCTCTTCCACTCCCATACGCCTTTACCCATTTTAAAATTTTTGAAATGAGGCCACTATCATAGTTCTGCATAAGTTTCAAGTTGCAGTCTACATAAGCGGTTCCTGAGATCTAGAAACCAAAATTTATCGTATAAAACCTTCCTACCAGTCTTACAACGTGAAAATACAAAAACTAAGGGTATTTTTTTTTAATTTATGGTCGATCACAATTCTACAATTAAAAAATAATAAATTAAAACTAAATTCACTCTGTATATTTAAGTCGACAAATGGGGTTTGCTGAAAGTAAAATTTGTTTAAGCGGGTGGTGGAGCACGGAATTGGGTGATCAAAATTGTTCTAAAAAATCACATCTCATATCTCAAGAACTGTTTAAGATATATGCTTAGAAGTTATGAAAGAGGTAGGTCTGAGAAACTACTAGCAAAGGGTGTAGTTGGTCAAGGTGTTGAGGTTGAAAAAGGATCAGTTCCAATTTTTGAATCACGCGAACTCATAATAATGGATAGCCGAAACTTGATATTTAGATAGGGCTATAGTAGTAGCATTAGCATATTGTAAAAATATAACTTTACTTTAATTTTTTTCACTATATCTCTTAGGTTTACTGAAATATTGAATTAATTTTTATTCTACTGATTCTTCACATAAATGAAAGAAAGCATTTTCACGATTTTTTGTAATTCGACCCCTAAGGGGGTAAAGGGGTTGTATCCTTTAAGTAAATTCAACAGTATCACTCAGGTCTGATTATATATCGAATAACTTTTCACTTCTACGGACTTGTTTCATAATCGCCTAAAACCCGTTTTTAAGATTTTCTTTTTCAACCCCTAAGAGGGTACAAAAGAGTTGAACATGTTTTAACGAATTCCGTCATTATCTCGTAGGAGTGATAAGACATCGAATTGGTTTTTACTTCTTTGGGCTTTTTTCTTCAACCCCAAATGGATGTAAGGGGGCTGCATTCATTTTCACAATTTTCACCATATCTCAGTGGTTTGATGAGATATCAAATTGGCTTCTGCAAAGTTTTTGTATAATCGCATACAAACGAATTTTAGGATTTTCTGATATCCAACTGTTGGCAGATTTTTAATAAAATGTATTTTGTTTTGTCGTGCTGCTATATTAAACAGCAAAATATTTACCATTAATTTAAGGCGGTCATCCCGTGTGACTGGTTCAAAAAATTGATTTTTTTTGCATTAATTGAATCCAAATATAGTGTAGAATATGTGGGCTAAGTAATTTTCCGATATTGGAAGCCGTTCGGAAGTTACAGATCGTTATATTCCCTTAACTCCTTTGCTGTTTCGAATATAATGGTCAGTTTAGTCGCGTTTTTCTTAAAACGGTATTTTTCAAATCGGTAGACACGATATCTCAAAATCTATTGAACGAATTCCTTTGAAATTGTGTGAACTTATTCAGTACTCATGTAGACACTTTGCAAACTAGAAGAATTGTGATTCATCAAGCCGTTTTTTTGATAATCCTAGCTCCGAAACTAGTTCAAACTTCACAGATTAATATGCCGCTTGATTTTACTTTATTATTTTAATAATAAAGTATTTTTATTTGATATAAGAAGAACGCCCGCAATCGTGTCTACCGAAAAAAGGTTTTTTGAAAATGAGTGGCTAAGTTGCCATATACCTCAGCAATGAGCGACAATTTCGGGCTAAAAAATTGTAAAGTGTGCTCAAAATGTGCATAAATATGTGGTAAAAATTTCACAGTTGTATTTTTATTTAGTTCGACAAAAAAATTCCCCAAAGAAGCGTAAAAAAAGAGCTTTCACACGGGATGGCCCCCTTAAGCTATCCTTACTTAAAATTTTTCACGTTATAATTAAAAACGTTTTATTTATTTCAACATCAATGTATTTTATTTATTTGACTAAATACAATCAAAATTGTAGATTAAATAATTGTGAATTGGAACTTCTTTTGTTTTTGTTATTTTGACTTCTATTCAATTTCAATTCAATTCAATCAATGTTTATTAGTTTTTCCACTTATGACTAGCATCTTATAATTTATGATTTAGAGAACAGATAATTCAATATCTTAACAGCTAAATTAAATCTAGTTAGCACAGCAAGGCGAAGCATCTACGAGAATTTTAGTGAAATAAGTTCAAGGAAAAATTTAAACAAAAAACCTTGTATAGTGAGTTTAAAACTAACTTACAAACTAACTTAAATTAAAGGAAGGCAAAAATAGTAAAAGGTAATTAACTAACTTAAGAAAAACAAATTAGACACTAATACATGTCAGGTAGTCGGATGTTATATGAGTAATAGTATTATCGGATTGTCGACTAGTTCTTGTTACAAAAGATGAGTATCTGGTTGAAATTAATTCAAGTACAGTTTGCGCTTTAACTTCTGCGTGGAGACTTCTAGTGGAGAAGAAGAATGGTTTCTTCATTATTATTTTGAGGCACTTTGACTTCTATTCAGATTCGAAATAAAATTGTTTTTCTTTAATCCTCGCAAGGCCCTCAGTCCATTAACCATGTTTGGCAAAAGCAAGAAGACTGATTCCACCCTCTGACAGAATTCAACCTTTTGTTCTAGGTCCATCTCCGGCATCTCCGTCCTTATTTCATGAAAAGTTAAAAATTGAGCTTTTTAATTTTGAGCTATTTTCATTTGTATATGCAAATTCAAATATGAATAATTTTTGTCTAATTTAATTGTAAATTTTCAGTAGAAAGAAATACTTACAGGTATGACAATAGAACTCTTACGTACCGTTCTATAAATAAAACTTAAGATTTTATTTACCTCAAAAGTAACACGAAACGGATAACGATATTGTTGCCATTTCTGTTCACTCTGTTTGAATTTCCCACGTTCGAAAGATCACTCTAATTGCTTGTGATCATCGATTTTTTTTTAAAGAATCCGAACACTAAAATTGTACACTTCATCGGCAACATTATCATATTTAAAGTAGTGTGACAGTGGAAGCACCGTTCGATGTGAACGCTTGAATTCCAATAAGACAGTGCTAAAATTCATAAAAATGAGAAAATTTAGAAAGGTGAAAACGCGTTAGCACTTCAATGCGACAAAGAACTTGTTAACAAGGCAAATAAACGCTTAGCGAATATGAGCAGACTGCAGCAGGTGCATTTCGGCTGTAAAACGTCCCGACAAACGAAGCATATTTACCTGGCATTTAGCATCCCTATCATTACACAGAGCCTCCGTATGGTTTGAGTGCATACAATGCCATTGAAGCACCAGAATACCAGAATATAGCACTCGATACTGTACAGGTACAGGTACCATTCACTCAGCTTAACATCGATGACGCACTACCGGCTACTACAATCCAACTCCAACGCCGGCCAACATATGCGAACAGGTACAACAGGTAACTTGGTTTCAGATAGGTAAATACCTCGGATCGATGATACAGCAAATGCGAAAATTTAGGTCTCACGGGCAAGTAGAATTAGTGGCTCGTTTATGCTTAGAGCTGAAACGTTTCGAGACTCAGGAGTAACAGGTTTTGCGGTTCATTGTTTGCCCAAATTTAACTCCCACTTGTTGGTTCGAGTTCACCTGTTCACTAGTTAGGTTTTTTTTTGGTGGGCTTATGAATGCCAACTAAAGTAAGGATCCGGGCTGATCTTCTTGGGCGTTGGATGACGGTCGAAAAAATTTTGAGAATTTGTTTGCTATTTAGTCAGCTTGCTGTTTAAGAGAGGTTTAAACAAACTGTCTAAACATTTTGTCGCATTTTTTGGGTCATTGTGTCGTGTCAACGGTATTTGAAATTTGCATTTCACTCTAATTGAACGGAACAGTGCAGTTAGTTGTCTTCTATTGTAGATGCCTAGATATATGAAGGCGGTGACTATCTTTTCTCCAGACCAGTACTTTTGCTTTCGATTTTCTTTCAAAAATCTTTTTGTTACTTACCTTTGTATGCAATGCATTTAACTAATTAACACCTCGTGCCGAATATCAAAGATTTGATTGTTAGAACAAATTTCTCTGATTGAAGAATTGCATTATTCAGAATTTTTCAGTTATTTTATTGGTCAAAATTCATGTTTTAAAATACAATTACCCAAAGTATAGATTTGAAAAAAATCTAAACAAGTAGCATGTTTAGCGTCATTCCATCAAGAATCGCCAAAAATTACGAAATTTGTGACTTACCATCTTCGATTCTTTTGAAAATTTTTGTACTTGAAGAACTAGTGAAAAAAATAATTGAAATTTAATTTTTCTTTCTATATTATTTTTTTTGTTAGTTATAGTATGTTAAAACATAAATTTATTTCAATTTTTAACAAAGAATTCGTACAATTAATTAGAATTTCAGTAATCAGATTTTATATCTTTGCATCAGTAGTTATAATTTAGATTTTTACTAAAATTATTTCTTTCTTTATTATCTTAATTTTAAATCCAAGGAAACAATTTATAATAAAAAACTTTGCATGTTCAACCCTACCTGACTTACAAACTAACTTACAATCTAGTTTAAAACAAAATGAAAATAATTAGGGAATAGTAATTACTTACAATATATAGTATGTTAAAATTTTCGCAAAATTGGTGTCCGAGTTGTCTTTGAAAATGCATATCTCTGTAATTTTTATTCTAGAATAATAAAGTAGGGCTTATTTTAAAGATTGTTGTTTAAAAACTGTTGCAATATAAAAAAAAATACGAATAAAAATTATCCTTGAAAGTTTTCTTCAAGGATAATGATTTTATCTTTTATCCTTGAATATCTCAAAATGCATATCTTCAATTTTTTTAAATTTTTTACATATTGTTTATTGTACTGTTTTTCAAAACATATCAAAAAATTAACTTGGGATCTAAAGGGGATCGGGGTCGAAAAAATCGAAGAACATCAGTGGTTCTCAATTGAGGCTAGTTTAGTTCTCTAATAATTGATTTCGATTTTTTGACCCCGATCCCCTTGAGATCCCAAAGTAATTTTTTGATATGTTTTGGAAAACAGTATAATATATAAAATAAATAAATATGAAAAATATGAAGATACGCTTTTGGCGATTCTTGATGGAATGACATTTTTTCCATTAAATAATAAAGAACCACTGATGTTCTTAGATTTTTTTGACCCCCATCTCCTTGAGATCCCAAGTTAATTTTTTGGTATGTTTTGGAAAAAAGTATAACCTACAAAAGGTAAAAAAAATAAAAAAAAATAAAAAATACACATTTTGAGATATTCAAGGATAAAGGACAAAACCGTTATCCTTGAAAAGAGTTTCAAGAATAATTTTCATTCTTATTTTTTTATATTGCGACAACCTTCCCCTTTAAAATAAGTCATATTTTATTATTCTACGATAAAAATTACCAGAGATATGAATTTTCAAAGAGGGCTCGGACACCATTTTTGCGAAAATGTTAACATACTATAACTAGCAAAAAAAATAATAGAGAAACAAAAAAATGAATTTAATTTATTTTTTTCACTAGTTCTTCAAGTACAAAAGAAAATTCAAAAGAATCGGAGATGGTAAGGTCACACCTTTTGCCATTCTTAGTGGAATGACCCTTTAGCAAGTTTAAGCAATTTCAGTAGAATAAGAAGTCAATTTATTTAATTATTTTGTAAATGTGATCGATCTGGAATTTCAAAAATTTTTGATTAACTTCTTATTTTCCACTATCAAGAATAGTAGACTCAAAATAGGCAAAAAAAAGTCCGTCTATCCGCCGTATACGGCGTACGCAAGTTGCTTCGGCGAGAACCTTTAGAGATATGTTCTGTCAATTTTCACAAAAGGTAGAATTAATGGCACCCTGAGCACTTTCTACTGGTTCAAGGGGGAGGAAGAGCTATTGTCTTAGTCGAAAAAATTTGATAGTAGAGCCATTTGAAAATAAAATGGTAAACGGATGGACTGAAACTTTATTCATTGATTGATATCGAACGAAGTGACGAGCAAATTACACCAGTAAAATTAAATTTGGTTTATGTTTAAAGATGAAGAAGGGGAGTTTCCGATTATAAAATTTTGGAGAGGGAGCGGTGAAGTATGAAAGTGGGGGTAATTAGAATTTTTCTAAAAAATCACTCCTCATATATCAAGAACTTTTTAAGATAGGATCTTAGAATTCATAGTATGGAAGTTAGGCCTGCAAGTACGTAGTAGAAAACAATTTTTTCGGATAAGGGTATAGGGAAGGATGAAAAGTAAAACATTCCGATTTTTGGATCTCGAGAACCTTTAAGGATGAAAAGGAGAAAATTAGAATTTAAATTTTTTAATTAAAATTTTTTATAGTGATGTCATAGTACAAGGGTTGGTGTGTTTTTCCTATCTCTGAAACGGCTTATACTAGAAACTTAAAAGTTGGTGCGAGTATAAGTAGATGTACTAGCAAAGAAATTTAGATACAAAAATTACATTTATCCAATTTCATACGACGGAGGGGGCAAAAGAAGGGATCAGCGTAAAT
The DNA here is from genome assembly GCA_951812415.1 of Beris morrisii. NCBI lineage: Eukaryota > Metazoa > Arthropoda > Insecta > Diptera > Stratiomyidae > Beris > Beris morrisii. The sequence goes on from OX638311.1 coordinate 29,348,637, forward strand.
GGGGTGCATACATTTTCATTAATTTCGTCATATCTTTTAGGTCCTTTGAAATAATGAATTAACTTTACTTGGACCACAACCAATTACGGCAGTTTGGTACTCTTTTTCTTAGGTGGTCTTTTAGGCGTTTAAGGTCGCTTCCGTAAACTATACTATCTACAAAGTAAGTCTTTGAAGATATCATCACAGCATGAAGTTATCAGATTATTCTAATTATGAATAATTTCGATTTGTTTATATTTCAATATGTGAAAACATTTGAAGACTTAGGTATTGCAACAAGTAGGTATAATTTCCCATGAAACCTTTAATAATTGAGGTTCAGCGCTAATTGCGGAAATTTTCTCATATCAAAGTGATCCTCAATCATTTTAACCCTCACACGATCACTTCTGATGAGAATTACTTATGTGAATTTTCCAACTGGACACCAGGCAACTATGTGAGGCGCACCCTTCCCATAAACCTGATCCCAAAATTTACCCACGGTACACAATGGAAGTTGTTCAAATACGGGTGCCAGTGCTCTTCTTTGATAGGATTCACTTAAAGTGTTCCCCACATTACCAAAGTTTGAATACGAGTGACAGAAATCATCCCACGGGATAAATCAAATGAGGCGAATGAACCAAAAAAAACATACGTTTCAGCGCGTACCGGGGTGTACACAGAGGAGCCATGTGAAGAGCCAACATAGTGGTAAGGGATGAAATAGTTACCATATGAAATTCGATCGGAAGGTAGTCGGGAAGATTTAGGGTGTGTGCTTATGCCTACCAACGAGTGTGCAACTATTGCGGAAGAAGGAAGTACTTGTAGGAACATGCACTCTTCGAGGACCTTGGCTAGGGTGAATTTTGGACAACGTATGTTTCCGTGACGCAACGGTTTTAGATACGGATGAACCTTACTTTCTGATACCTCTATTGCGGCTTAAGAGGGCAAACCGGTTTACACTATTGTATTATCCCAGGTAAGTTGGATTTTAATTATTGTGATCCACCGGTATGACGTATACATTTTATGCAGCTGGTGAGATATGAGGCAAGCCATGCCACGTAGGAAAATCGAAGGCATTTTCATGTCTTGAATAACTTCCACAAAGTTCTTTCATTAACAAAAATTTTTTTTATCAAAATTCGACAACAATGCAATATTTCAAAATTTGATGCACTTTGGGAAACTTTTTCACAACTTCTCAACTTTTTTTTTCCTAAAAGTATCATTTCTCTGTTGCAGATAAAAGATTGTAGTTAAAAGTTTTACAAAGTGAATAACACTAACACGTTCGGTGCTAGCGACGCGGTTTCGCGTCTAACGAAAATTTTGTCCGATTTAAAGAGCATTGTCAAAATTTTTGGCAAAGTTTGACACTCAGAGTTTTAACTGTTGAAAAGTGTATCATTATTATAAATAAAAACTAGCCTTGACAATCTCAATCGAGCAGCAGAAATAGGCTGCACTCTGGCTTTAACTGCACTCCAAACTATAACCGAAAAACGATAAAGTTGCGGCCATACTGTTGACTGTTAGCATATTTTTGAAGTTTATACAAAACTTCTTCCAAAATTCTTGTATAGTTTTTAAATAATTAAACACGTGGAGGAAGCTACCAAAAACTGTGATGCCCGCGAAGAAAAAACTATTGTAGAATAAATTCAAATGCCGGAATCAAATTATTATTATATTTTATTGTTAATATTATTACATGATCTCCAAAGTGTGATAAAAATAGAATAGTGAACTGAACTTTAAAGTGTAAAAAAGCAGCTATTACTATTTGGTATTCAAATCCAAATATAAATACATGTTTGCACCTTAGAGACAAAAAGTGTTAAGTACAAAATTAACTGAACTGGATTTTAAATATTTTTTTTTGTGTTTTTTTTGCTAAATGTTTATTATGCAACTCACTTAAGGATCAATAATATCTACACAATCAAATACACATATCCCCCGCTTTACACGGTACTTTATTTGCACGTTTTTACTTTTTCACGGTTTTTAAAATATGGGATTTTAAGAATAAATACAAAAAATGTCTGTAGGCATTTTTTAATTGCATTAATTTTTTCATTAGTAATTTTTTAATTCCATTCTATTCTGAATTCCATTTATTCCAATCTAAAAATGGGGATTCCCTCTATTGTATGTACTCAAACTTTCTGTTCATGTAATGTAGTGCAGTAAATTCTTAGCAGCGGAAGATGTACATACATCATTGTGTTTTCTATTCGGGATTTTTTTAAACTTCATATTTACTGGTTAGTGATAAACAATTATAGTTTTTGTAGCATTTTTATAATTTTATTAAAATTTTAGGGGTTCTACCATGCCAAAAGAAATCTAAAAAAAACGAATCAAGTACTATCGAGTGATGAAAGTGACATCATACCAATCAGGAAGAAAAGTTTAATTGTCCATGAAAGTGACAACAATAATTAAAATATTGGTATATTGTTATTTTTATGCTTTTTAAGATATATTTAGTTTTCATCATAGTTCATTTATTTCAATAATATTTAAATATGTATAGACACAGTTTGTAATTTTTTTTAGAGAGTAGGCTGGAGCCTTTGCAACTACAATATTGTGTTTAGTACAAGACAAGAAAATAATGTAAAAGTTGTAAAGTTACGGAAATATTGTTTGCTTAAGGAAAAATTGAATCAACTAAAAAAACCTTACATACAAATTAACCTACTTAACCTAACTTATGGTACCTTAGAACTAAACAAAAACAAATAAAATACATTCGCACAAGGAACTTATAGGATAGATGTAACCAGAGGATTTGTGACATATCGACACCTGCTCAAAGATTTTGCTATATTTAGTTTTATTGTATGTTGAAATAAATGACTGAATTATGCACATTTTAGTTTGTTTTCGATTTACACGGTTTTACGTATAAAAATCTACGATTTCGATTTACACGGTTTTCTAAGGAACCTATCTTCAGTGTAAATCGGGGTGTAGTTTCATCAGTAGCATTTTGGTACAAACTTTTTAAATCCATGCAAAACAAGTTTTTAAAAGCTGATAAAAACTTGGGCTTAACATACCTTTATAAATGGTTTAAGTTGGAGAGTTGAAATTTCTAAAACATTGAATTCAAGCGTTGAGCGATATTTTTTTAAACTTACTAACGTGCCGTAATTTGTTGTGTTTACTCTTGTTCCATATTCAACACAACTAACATTACACTACTGCGACGAAAAAAATAAAAAAAAAATATTGCGCATAAATAATACCTGAACATTTTTTCAACTGCTATTGGTGCTGAATTTTACCCTCCCATCCTAAGTCGATTTACTACCTGTAAATATTAAAATGGTGTCGAAATTTTTCCCAATATCCAATAAAATTAAGAAATTCAAGTTTTTGTGCAAACAGCGACTTCATGCATATTTACAGTCTGATTATTGAAGTATTTACATATGTGCTAACAATATGAATCCATATATTTGGCATATCCCTATAATTGTGATAAGGAAGATTTCACCTTGAACCTGTCTGTACTCGGATATTTGCTGTCAATACCAATCATTAAGTAAACTTAAAAACGATAATGAAAATAAAATACTTATTTCCGGTGATACCGTTTCGATTTATTCACTTTTCTCTAAGTCAATAATTTTGTCTACACGCTCACTTGAAAACACCTAAGCATTTCTTAGTAAGAAATTAGATAGTTGTAGTCGATGTGAAGATAGGGGATCGTTGAGAGCTCCCAGGTTCCAAGTCTTGTTCTATTTTAGTCCACAAATTCAAAGGTCGAGGGACCTATTCCTATTTTCATTCACATCTTCGAAAAGTTTATCATCTTCGCCATACTAACGCCAAAATTTAACTTTCTACAATAAACCGTTCTTAAGATAAATGGTTTAGCGGTTGTTCACAGTATAAACACAAAAACTCATTAATCCGAGTGCATTATATTCTCGAAAAAATAATTAATATTAAACTGCTTAGTACCATTCGGCTTAAATCGAAACACTTTAATGGGTTCGAATTGCCTCATAGTAACGAGTACTACACACGTACTTATCGTCCGAAAAAATTCTCTCCTGAACCGGTTGGCAAAGTACGAGTAGTTGGACTAAATGATATATTGTGAGATTACGATTTGTGGAGAGACAGCTTTTGGATACGAATAAATTTGTAGTCGTGTTCTGGAAGTCCACCATTTTCAAGATTTCGTGTCAGAAATTTACAATTCACAATCGAAACATATTGAATTACGGGCATGTGGAATGCTTCGACCTTTAACCCGTGTTTTGAGAGGGGTCACCGTTATATCGATATTGTCTTTGAAGAAACTACCAACTTGGAAAAATTGTAGCCTTATTAGCTAATTGCCAGAGTGCTAGTTTGTCATCAAATAGATCGCGGCTTTAAATTCACTTACTCATGGGTAAAATCAGACGCTTTTCCCTCTACCAAGTTTCCAACAACATCAATTTCCATAATATTCTCATCTTTTTATACCCAAACCCCAGAGAGTTGGCGGTTTAAAATCCAGACCTCTTAGACCCCAGACTTTATGTTGATGGGCTTCGAAAATAATTGAAGATCATTTAAAGGGACAAGATCATAAAAATATTTTAGAAGAGACCAAGGGCCGAGTTTTGGATGAGGCAACATTAAAAAAAAAAAACCAAACCACCAGCTTGTTCTCATTAAATTTTAATTATAATTTTATTTACAAAAAATTAAAAAAATCATGAAAGTTGTTAATATGTGAGTTCACATATTTGATGCGTTAAGTTAGTAAAACTTAAATTATAACAAACGTATGAGTACCAAACCAAATTTTGTTTTTGTTCAAACAGATGTAAATAAAGTGGGATGTCCAAAGTGGGCTGAGTATTTTGGCTCTTATTTTCAGAAAAGTTATGACGTACCTATATGAATTTTTTTCTGTACCTTATCGGCATATTTATTTTCCCAAACTATTACCTTTTTTGTCAAGTAGTAGATTTTATAATATTCTTTTTTAACGTCTTCAATTACTTACTTATTCTTACTAAAAAAAATTAGTTGAAATTGTGCGAAAAATCAGCATTGTTGTTTTTGGACAAAGCCCAAAACCTTCGGCACTGAGAGATCTCTTGCGAGTCATCTTGATACATGGAACTTAATTTTCTAGATGTTAATTGTACAGTATCCACATGCTGATTGTTCTTACCTAATTGTTATTTTCTATGATAGTAAAGAACACCATCCATATAACATATAACACTGGTACTATTAAACTCTCTGCTAACCGTTTGGGCTCAATTTTATTATTTTTGGGGAAGAGGACCGGAACGCTTTCAATGCCAAATGCAGGTTATAAATCGGATTACACCCTCACCCCAAAATATATTCTCTTTTAGGGTCTATTGCGCCTAAATACTGCACAAATTTCAAGATCCTATCTGAAATATTTCTTCGGATTTTCATGAACAATTTGTATGATATCCACTTCCGTTATCAAACATCGAAATTTTTTGCTCAATATCAAGTCGACCACAGTACTTTATTAATAAAAAATAAAGAAAAATTGTATTATAACGTGCCAAGTTTCAACTTTCTAAGTAACTCTATTCGTGGCAGCCAAGTGTGTATTTTATGATCCAATCGGAAGAAATTTTACATACATGTACTCGTAGGTTTAAGAGTACTGTATAACTAGCATTAGATTATAATTTGTTCGAAAAGCGACAAGTGTTCGCATGACTAATTCGCGATAGGCTAAAGCCAATTGTTTTTTTGGAACTCGACAAGAACCAGTTCGCTAAGCACACGTCTTAGTATAAAGTACGACTTTCTGGGTAGTTTATATTCTTATTTTTTTCTAAGATATGAAATATATGTACATACGTCTACCAGAACGAGTATGTGCTTACTACTAGGCCCATATTCTCCGTACAACTGTTTTATTTATATTTTTTTCTGGAGTGCGCTATTACAACGGGCCGACAGTGCACTCTCGAATGAAATTATTATTGTTGTTTCCTTATGGTTTACAAAGTCGTCAGATTTCAACATAAATCTAGCCAGAGGTCTTAGCGCCATTGACTTGTTTCTCTTGCAGGCATAGATTTTCAAGAAATGAATCATTTTTACGAATAGAGCGCCAAGTGTTGCGTTTTATTGTGAATGTTGCATATACGGTTTACGGACGGGACGGCCGGACTATTGGGAGTTCCCTTGAGACGGTCACTTCGATTTGTTATGCATGTCTGAATTTTCTACGTACATTGGCGGCTTTTATGCTTACAGTTAATGTACAACGAGAAGGCGGATTTGTCTCTTGATTGGATTTTAATTAGAAGTAAATTCAGTTTGATCATTACACCTTATTTTATTTCCCATTTCTGAGCTTTACCCAAAAACGCGATGTCTGAATGTGTGATAAATATGTCTGAAGCGGCTTTCCGGTCGTACAAGTCTCTAATTTTTAGTATAAGGCGTTCTCTAGATAAGAAACACACCTTCCGTGCACCATTTTACTACAGTAACCATAAGCTGGTAATATCGAAAAAAAATTTTGCATAGACCGTTCTCCAGATAAAAGTGTGAACAATTTAATTTATATATTTTCTGCCTTTCTCTATATCGACAAAAATTACGATACAGAAGTATGTCGGCCTATTCTACCCACTGACTGAGATATAGAGCCTACTCCTTAAGAAAGTATGTTTTGTTCCATACTGGAAATGGGAAAAACTAACCATTTATTCGGTTTTTTTGGTGAGTCTAACCGGTAGTTAACCTGAATTTTTGTTAAAGATTTATACGGGTTTTAACACAAAGAACCGACAGCCTGATAAAAGATTATTTGATGGTTTATGCTACACATTTTTCCTTGAACTTTAACAGCTCCTATGAACTTGATCATAAATAATTGGAGTTAGTAGTATTTTATAATAATCTCTCATCCCTACAACTTATAATAATATTTTTTAACATTGTTTGCAGAATTTGGTCCCTAAAATAAACTTAACTTTTATACGTCTATAGTAAATAAAAACATATCGAAATACCATGCCTTTAAAATAATACTATTAAAACACAACCTCGTGTATCTACATCTTTGATATATTGATTGCATCTTAGCTACAATTTAATTAAATTTTAATTTTTTGTTTGGAATGTTTTGGTGTATTTCTGGATATCAGCGCTGTTTTACTTTATTATTTTAATAATACAGTATTTTACACAAACTTCGCGACTACGATAGAACGCTGCTTTGTCTAACACGAAATTCAGCCATTTGATTGCGTGCTAGATAAATTTTATTTTAATTATTGAAAAACAGGATATATACAATATTTCATGGCATAGATCAATTGATTCTTTTTCAATTGGTAGATTTCATCAAATTTAATAAAACTTCATCAATCAATCAATAATCAAACCCATCATTCAAATTGACTTAAATTTCAGAAAGAAATGACTAAATTTATTTAAATTTCATCACACCACGTAAAAGCATACACAACTTCATCTAGTTTCATTGAATTTCTCCAACTTTCATCGAAATTCGAATTTTTTAAATTAGTTTAGTTTATAGTTATTTAAATTCCAATCAAATTCCGTTAAAAACTTATTAATTTTATTTTTTTCATCAAGCACATTAAATTTTACTTAATTTCATTAAACACATGAAGTCAAGGCACTTCATAAAATTCTATAAAATTTCATTGAATTTTTTCAATATTTTCAATAATATTTAATTTTTTTTATATTCCACTAGTATTTCAACAAATTTCAATGAATTGTTTAATTGGAATTAAATCTCACTAAAATATTGTCAAAAAATGTATGCTGAGTGAGAATGTCAATTAAAAATAGGATTTTTATACAATTTATTTTTTAGTTTATAAGTAACTAATAATAAATTTTAGTTTGATGAAAAATAAAGAGAACACGACGTTTTTTGTTGAGAGTGGATGATCTGCGACAGGTTTAGCATGTATGTGGGTGAAGGAGTCATTCCTTAAGCATGCAGAGAAAACTCTAAGAAGTTTATTTATAAAATCATATCTCCTCTTATTTCTGTAATTTCATCAAAATTCATCACATTTCATAAACATTCATCAAATTTCATTCATATTTAAAAAAAATTCCTAATTTTCATTAAATTTAATCAAACGAAACTATCTTCTAGTAAATTTCAACAAATTTTGTAAGTTATGTCGAACTTATCAAACTTCACAAATTTTTTTTAAGTTTCTCTTGAATTTCTTTATTAATTCAATTTATATTATTATTAATATTGTTAAAATTCAATTAAATACTATCAAAATATAATATATTGGATATCATTTAAATGGAAGCGTTAAATGCATTGAAATTTAATAAAAGAAATTATTAAATTTTTATTAAATTTCATTCAAACTTCAGTGGAACTTATTCAATGATATAAAGAAGAAATTTTGATTAAACCCATCATTTCTAATCAAAATTCAGCCAATTTCTTTAGAACCCATTAAATTTCATTAATTTACATTAAATTTTGTCCAGCTATACAACATTAAATTTCTGTAAATTTCTGTAAATTACAATACATTATTTTTTTTAATAGATTCGGACTTCATTAAATTATATCAATGTAAATGTAAATATAATGTAAAAAATAAATCATAATATACTTTTATTTAATTTTATTATTTTTCCTTGAACATTTTACTGTGTCAGATTAACGTAAATTTTTGCAAATAGAATGCTGCAATTTTCAATTGCAGCTGTAAAGATTAAGATCTAATCACTGAACTATTTTTACTTATTATTATACATCCCAATGAAATTAAATAAATCCTCTATCTATCTATCTACCTATCTAAATTGAACTAATTTTTATGAATTTTTTTTATGAATTCTAGAAGTAACTAAATTTGAACAACATTCAAATCAATGTGTTGGACCATAGTTTTGTTTTAGGTTAAAAGTGTACTTTAAAGGATCGAAAACCGACGATAAATTTTAAGTTACGATATCATAAGGAAAATGTACTGCAGTCTTTGACTGGAGAATATGGGATTTATTTGGTTATAGTTGGTGTAAGAACTGATATTATAAAATAGTTATTTATATTCTGTCTGACTTAAAGCGTAACATTCTTAGCTATTTTGATAGGCGTAAAAATGGGCTGAATATCAAAAAATGTAGAATACGTTTCTTTTGTCTTCATCTAAGGAGCTTGCGTAAGAAATATTAATACGACGGCCCCATCCTTATCCGCTGCAACTTTACCTGAAATTTTGAATTCAGATTTTTTTGGGATACTTACTTATTATGTAAATTCCAAAATTCTGGCTTGAACAATGAAACTCGATTTCATTCAAAAATTGATAGACCCCCACTTCCATCCTCCTCTACCACGCAAAATTCCGTTGTATACAAAAACCAATTGTTATTTTTCCGTGAGATATCGTAATCTAAAAATTTTCAACCCGCAACTACGGACGCCACTGACTTCTCCAAAAATTTTATTTACTTCTAATATACGCTCCCAGTACGCCTAATAATCACCGAGTTTCAACCTAGTGCCATGAACCGTTCAGAAGATTTTGATTTTAGAATGTCTCGACCTAACCTTTCGAGCTCACCAGATTGTTTGCCCTAATCCATTCCGCACCCCTTCACGCATTGCGAATGGTTCCACTACCATAGCTCTATATAAACTCCAAATTTCATCTTTTTATCATATGGTATAAAAACCTAAATTTGGCGTCTAAGACGTCTTGCACACCTGCCTCTTACCACGCAAAACTTAAACACTTAAAGAGGCCACCCAATCTACTAACTAAAAGTTTTTTCACTTAATGGTTTTAAGAGTTTGGGAGTTACAAGCCGTCAAACAAGTTTAGCTTCGGCGAACGGCGGTCAGACAGATAATGTTTTTTTTTGCTCTTTTTGAGTCAAATGCACATAGGGTAATGCAGTTTAATTCCAGCCAACCCCAGTTCCCGGCCACACTCTCAAAAAATGCACTCTGTTGGTTATATCTGACCGACCGTGACCGGAAACAAAAGCTCCGTTTCTTATTACGGCTAATCATTAAAAATTGGGTAGAATTTTTCAAATAGTTAGTTATCCTGGCTTGTAAATTCCAACAACTAAGCCAACTTCAATAACCGGGTCATCAGTCCCATCTATCATGCCTTGCTCGTCTAGATTTTAGTTTTAGTTTAAGTTTTAAAAAGGGGCGAAGCGCTAAGTCACCGCGCAAACTAGGCATCAAAATAGGGCCCATAGCGATTCCTTCAGAGCTTCATAGGCCACTAGACATCCCCTAACAACCCAGATCCCTAAAGAACTTGACCAGCTTGTCATGACCTATCGACCTCAGCTCCCCCAAATTGTCAAAGTCCAGCCACCACAGTCGACTCCTTGCAACCGCCTGACATTAACACAAAATGTGGGTGATGTCCTCCTCAGCATATAGATCGTTTAGATCTTCTTCCACTGAACAACCCGGAAAGCATATATAACTTAAACACGATTCTGCTCGTCAACATCAGCCTCTGAAAGTTGCACTTCTTTCCAGAAGGCGCAACTGTTTTTCTGTTTTTCCAAGCCTTTCAAAGTATATTTTCAATCCAAAACCCATTCCGAGAAAATCTAGGCAGTCCAATGAAAGAGCACCGAGTGCAATTTCGTCCAAAGAATGAAGAAAAATGCATAAGCTTAAAGAACAAGAAAAGCAGGTTTAAATTGGAGGCGTTAAACAAAGTAAAAAAGAACGTTTAAAAAGGAAACTACTATTGACTCAACAGAAAAATATAAAAAATATGAAAAATAAATCTCCAAAAATCTCGTCATTAAAACCATAGCAGAAATATGTTTTTTGCCAAGAAGAACTTATAAGTGACGTAGAGGATGTATGCTTAAAAAATTTTGTGTGCGATAAATGTACGAGACGGTATCATCTGAAATGTACAAATATTAATTCATATTCACAAGCTGTTGACAAATATTTTATCTGTAATAATTATCGGAATCAAAGTGATCCATAATATGTTCATAAGGAATTGAATTTGTTACTGGTCCTTAGAAAAATTTAAAAAGTTAATAAAAATAATATTAATTGGATATTTCTAATATACCACATACACGAAAAAAAAGGTCATATTCACAAATCAATCATCGGTTTTTTAATACTAATACTACACAATTCACTACTGAATTTTAAAGTAAAAAAAAAGTTATGTGGCCGTTAATTGGATAGGATAGGATAGGGCAAAATACCCTATAACGTGAAAAAAATAACTTTCTTGGTAGCCAATTTTTTTAAATCAGTTACAATAAGTAAAATTTAGGGAAACCCGCATAGAATTTAAATATTCTTCAAAGTTGGAGTTCTTAGTATAGAGTAGAGAGATTTGAATATAATAGTAACAAAACGCTGGTAGAAGGTTAAACTGATTTACTTCCGACACTTGAGTAGTCAGAACAGACTTTTCTTAGCACGAGCCAAACACATTTATTTTTTTGTCAATTTCTTTTAAATTTGAAGAAAACTGCAGCTTTCGGACACCCCATGCACATAGAGCACAATCATCGAGTACTATATGTACCTTAATTTGAAGCTGGCACTCAAAATCCCATCTGTTTCATAACGCACCTTTTCGCAATTGTTCACAGAGAATAGGGTAACCAGCGCTTGTAAAATGAAATCAACCTTATGATGCACGATCAAAAGTGTAGTCAGCATCCCCTGCATCGTCATCATCAAAACGCACATCTGCTGATCGCACTGAAAATACCTGGCGTACCAATATAACAATACCTGAGAGAGTAAAAATGAAAACAACAATAGCAAACATAAGCCGAAAGACCGAACGTAGACGAATTCGCGCCAAATACTGTCAACGGTAATTGCGCGCTGACCATGGTTTCATACCCGGAGATCAAGGTGTGCTTATAGCGCAAATAGGGTACCTACCACACATCAGCGTACACACTCTTTTCCACCGGTGTACGTTACCGCAGTTTTCTTTCTGTGATTCGAAAAGCTGGTTGATCATTCAACCAGGAAGAAATAGTTCTTTTGGGAAGCAGAGTGCACACCTGTCCCCCACTATCGGTACCCGATTCTCTCTCACCTTTACCCAACCATTTCGACTCCACCCAGAGCTCAGGTAATCATATTCAGTGCATAGAGGGGGCTCTCGAAAATCTCGTCAGGTAATTGGATGGTTGGCACGTGCTTACATACTTTAAATATTGTGGAGGGGATCTCTATATATGATCAGTCTCTTTGATCGCACTTAACCATTCAAGGTTTTACTACCTTGATGTTAACCGAAGTTGGATTATAGTTCGTTCGAGTCTCGCTAAGATATTGCGTATTTTTGCGCGATCGATGAAGACGATCGTTACGAAAAATTCCACATATTTATGCAGCTGATCGATTTCGTATAAATGATTGGATATGTCGATAGCAACGGATAAGAGTTATAGTAATTGTCCGTTAAAAAAACGGCCAATTCAAGTGATCGTTGACTACGAATCTGATATCGAAGAAGGTAAATATGACGATAAAGTGGATGTTCTCTCGTTCGATCGATTTTTAATTTATTTACTTTACTAATTTATAGATAGCCAGCCGGTCGATTTGTCTGCGCCGAAAAAATCCGATCGTTTATCGGTGGCGTATTCTATTGATTCCGGATATGGAAATGATTTATCAGTGGATTACAAGACATCACAAAACGGAAATTACGCGCGTTTTCCCGCCCAACCAGCGGAGAATGCGTATGTTGTGCAGAACCGGGAGCATCAAGGATCACCTACTTGGCTTCGAGAGAGCTCAACATCACCACCCACAATAGCACCAAGCTCCTACCTACGATACCACCAAAACTACAACTATCACCATCAGCTCATCAACCACAACAACAATGTCATCAAACAAGATCACTACCAGAGCGACGATCATTCGATGACCTCTCCAGTTTCCAGCCATATGTCCTACAGTTCCAATCAATCCGATCATCTTGGATATGCCGAACCGCAGGATTTAAGTGTTAAAAATGAAAAGAAAGTTTTAGTGTTAACGGACTCCAGTGCGAATATTCAAAGACCGAAAAAACAACAGTACAGTGATCGATCGCGGAACGATCTCTACTATCAGTGTCATAGTTGCAGTAAGTGTTACTCAACGCAAGCGGGACTAGTGAAACATGAACAGTGCCATGCAATACCGCAGGACTTAAGTGGTTCGAAGTACGGTCAAGACGTACCGGTAGCGTTAAAAAGTGATCGTGTCTGCGACGTGAAAACCGCACGACCCCCAATCGATAGCAGCAACAAGCCGAACAACACTGCGCCACGATATCAGTGTCCCGATTGCGGAAAATCATACTCCACCTATTCCGGACTAACCAAACATCAGCAGTTCCATTGTCCGGCCGCGGAAGGTAATCAAGTAAAGAAGTTCTTCAGCTGTAAGAACTGCGACAAAGTGTACGTATCCTTGGGTGCGTTGAAAATGCACATACGAACGCATACCCTGCCCTGTAAGTGCCCACTGTGCGGCAAGGCTTTCTCCCGTCCGTGGCTCCTCCAAGGACACATCCGAACGCATACGGGCGAAAAGCCCTTCAGTTGTCAGCATTGTCATCGGGCATTCGCTGACCGATCAAATCTACGCGCCCACCTACAGACCCATTCGGACGTTAAGAAGTACTCGTGCTCGTCATGTTCGAAGACGTTCTCGCGTATGTCGCTCCTCGGCAAACATCTTCAAGGTGGCTGCTCGACTAATCCAGTTAATCATCACAATTCATCGCCAACGAATCGCGATTATACCGAACAATCGTATTACAAGCCCACCGGCTACTCAACAATCGGGCAATCCGATTATGCGATTCGTCGCGATTATTTGTCCGCCGACGAGCAGTACAAAGAAGATGTGCACGTCTATTAAGGCGGCCCAGTCTTAGACAATCATCTTGCGATAAATTCACAAATGCCTAGTTTTTTTTAAATTTCTTGAGAAAAATACCAAAAATTAATTTATTTTATTGTATTTAATTAATTTATTCGAAAATTCATTTTTGTTTATGTAGTTTTAAATGAATTTTGTTCTAATTTCGCGCATATTTTCTTCATTTTCTTCGCGGATGCTTTTCTTAAGCTGTAAATTTTTTCGTTTTTGCGTTTTCTAGTCAATTCGAAGAGCTCTCAGACTTTTCAAAGATCTCATTAAATTCATTAAATCGCGCGGAATAATAATTTATTGTTGAATAATTGACGCGTGCCTTTTTTTTAATCGAAATTCGGACTGAATGTTACGTTTGGTTATGATAACGAGAAAAAAATAATGTAAAAAACACTTTGTATGTTATTTTGCTATCATAGTTTTGTTATTAGTGTTTTAATAAAAAAAAATAAGAATCTAACGAAGGGTTTTGTTTTATTTTCTACCATTTTTTTCGGGGTTACGCGCTCTTTATTAAAATTAAAAAAAAGTAACTATTACTCCAGTGATCATCAATTAAATACATACGATGAAGTATACCTACATGAAAATATAGCTGACAAAACTATCTACTGCACAGTGCGGAGATGATATTATTTCAAAATATTGCCCTAAAAATTTTAGAAAAGAGTCTACAACTCTATTTTTAGTTAGCCTTCAAAAATAAATTTGGCTAACCCGATACGTGGGAGTGCTCTCAAGTAACCGGAGGGTACTCGTTTATTTTCAACCACTTGAAATTCACAAGGCCTCTAGTATACACCTTCCAATTATCCACTGTTTTCTTGGAAGCTAATTTCACTGTATTATAAGATTAATTGTTGTTAACAAAATAAAAAAAACTATCAAAATTTCCACCTCTTTTCTTATCTCCGGAAAATATTGTGGATCTTCACTGGCAAACCAAAACAGATCGGAAATTAATTTAGTAATTGGATTAAAAATATTTTTAATTTTATAAAACTTTTATAATTTGTACTTCATTATTTTTTAATAATAAAGTGGTGTCATTCACCATAAAAATACTTTATTATTAAAATAATAAAGTAAAAATTGCTGCCCTCTCGCAATTTGTACCACGTTTAAGAACTAGTTTAAGTGAGGAATTTTGTTGGGAGGGGTGAAAATTTGTTTTCCATTTCTTGCTTGATAGCCACTAGCGATAAAAAGCTAATAGTTGACTTCTATATAGAGCCACTACAGGAGATACTACAAAAATAATTTTTTTGGCATGGTTAGATAGGTAGAGAGGTAGAGGTAGAGTGTATCTCAGGAACGGATTGTATTAGAAAGTTAAAACTTAGTATATATGCGTACATATATTAGAAACGTAATTTTAGTTATATGATAGGTTAAGTTAGGTTAATTATATACATAAGGTTTTTTTACATTAATTTTCCTTAATTCACAAATAATCAAATTAGTCAAACATCTTACTGCCAAGTACACCAACCAAAATAAACCATAGTTGTTAAGGCTTTAGATCAGCCTAATGTCTAAACCATGAATATGTATTTTTATATCAGCAATGTATCAACAATAAGAATAAACTATGAACTATGAACTACGAAACGTAATTTTAGCAAAAAAAAATAAGATTTATGTCGGCTGGGGTGGAGAAACAAATTTGTCCGAGAAAAAAGGTTGCATACATTTTCACGAATTGCTTCATTTGTTTGGTATGTCGAGGTATGGAATAGCTTTTATTTCTACGGGATTTTCGATAAATAACCCCATGAGTATACGTTTTCACGAATTCCGACATATTTCTTAGGTCTAATGAGATATCGAAATCGCTCTTACTTCTAAAGGCTTTAAATGTAATCGCTACAGAACTGATTTAAGCATTTTTTGATAATCAACTCCCAGAGAGTGTAAGGTTGTTGTGTAAGTTTTCATGAATTATGACAAATCTTTCAGGTTTAATCAGATATATAATTTGTTTTTTCTTCGATAGGAATTCGAATAAGATTAAGATTTCAATAAGAACGAGTGTTTGACGGAATTGCGTTTCAAAAATTGCAGAATTCTATTATTGTAATTAATTTACTACAAATAAAAGTCCTATGTGAATAAAATTTTATTTAACTGTAAGAAATCTGCCTAACGACTTATATGACTATGATTAATTTACTTAATTTTTGCGTTTGAAACCATGAAAGATAAGTGAAGTAAATTTATGCCAAATTTTTTGGCATTTGAAAATCAAACGTAAAATAAGACTGGAAATTTTGAAATTTTTGTTGATTCTTACTTGATCCAATTGGAATATCCTTTAAAAAGTCCAATAGCTATTAACGGAAATAAGGACCAGAAGGTCCAATAGGCAAAGATCAGTGCTTATAAGAAAATCCGTTCTATTTGAATTCGTTTGGAATTAGACGAAAGAAAAATTTCGGTTATCGTTTAACGTTTTCGGTAATTCCATCAAAATGTTTCCAATAATTTTTCAGGTTACTTAATGAAGATTAGATCCGTGATTTTATTTAACAGAAATTATTTCTGATTGACTTCCTCATACGTCAATCCATTAAAAAAAACCGAAATGAATCACTGACCGACATTGTTCTTTTTATACTCTAGATGAAATCATATAGAGTATTATAAGTTTAATCCAGCCCAAAAGTTTGTAACGCATAGAACCGATCCTCGGAAAAATTTTATATATTACTTTATGTTTATTTGTGGCCAAAAACTCCAAATTCGCTTGACGTCCGTCCGTCCGTCTATCTGTCTGTCCGTTAGCACGATAACTCAAGAACGCCTTGATCTAGGATCTTGAAATTTTGAATCTGGCTGTTTGGATGAATTTATAAGGCTAAGTTCGTTAACGGGCAAAATCGTCCTACTCCTTTGGGTAGCTGCCATACAAAATGTCCTTAAATCACGTGTTCAAGAATATTGACCAATACCTTCAGAAAGCCTAAAGCTACGACTTTGAAATTTTGTATACGTTGGTTTTTCAATAGTTGGAGCTAAATGTATGATTATGAAAAAAATCCTATAAGTCCTTCGAGTGGCTGCCATCCAAATATCCTGTTAAAATGTCTTCACTTAATTTACGAAACTCACTATAACAGTAATCTAAATATATATATATCTATATAATCTATAGTAATCTTTTTGCTACGAATTCAGAATTTTATACAAATTAGTTTTGAGTAGAAACAAAGTTCGAGTTTACTAGTCAGCTAAATCTTTTTACTCTTTCTGGTACCTGCCATATGAAATGTCCTTAAAACAAGTCTTCAAGAATATTGGCCAATAACTTCAGAAGGGTTTAAGCTACGTCTTTGAAATTTTGTATGTGTTAATTTTCCAATAGTTGGAGCTAAATGTATGATTATGAAGAAAATGCTATTAGTCCTTCGTGTAGCTGCCATACAAATATCCTGTTAAAATATCCTCATTCAATTCACGAAGCTTACTATAACTTAAGAAGTCGTTTAGCCACGAAGATTAAATTTTGCGCAAAGAAGATTTGAGCGAAAATGAAGTTAGACTTCGTTTGTCAGTGAAATTTGTTTACTCCTTCGAATAGCTTTCATACAAAATATCTTTAAAAAACGTGTTCTAGAAAATTTATCGATGGCTTTACAACCATTTAAGTTACGAATTTGAAATTTTGTACACATTAATTTTTGAATGGTTTCAAGGAAAAGGATAAATATGTTTTACTTTACTAGCCGAGTCCCGCGGCTACGTTCACGTTTGTATGGTGCTATACTATCGAAACTGCAAAGCCAGCGGTTTTAAGTCTTGCTTCCAGTCATGCTTCCAGTCTTGCTTCCAGTCTTGCTTCCCGTTGCTCCCGTTACTCCCGTTGCTTCCATTGCTCCCGTTGCTCACATTGCTCCGTGGGTGCGTTGCTCCCGTTACTCCCGTTACTTCCGTTGCTTCGTTGCTCCCGTTGCTTCCGTTGCTTTCGTTGCTCCCGTTACTTCCGTTGCTTCGTAGCTTCCGTTGCTTCCGTTGCTCTCGTTGCTCCCGTTACTCCAGTTGCTTTCGTTGTTCCCGTTACTCCCGTTGCTTCCGTTGCTCCCGTTGCTTCCGTTGCTCCCGTTGTTCGATTTTGTCACTAATGAAACACGCTCATTTGTTTGTGTCGCTCGCCACCTATTGTAGAATAGTTTTACAAATACAGAAAGCTTCGCGGGTGTGCGCTCAACATATCAACGAAGTTTTATCGCAATCGGATGAATAGTTTAGGAAGGCATACGGGACAAACAAACCAACAATTAGAGCACCAGGGTACTAAAATCGCGAAAAAAATTTAAAAAACAATTTTTTTTGATTCGATTGGTACCAAACTTCACAGGAACCATTCCGCGACTGTTCTACATGTTCCCTGAAAATTTGATGAAAATCGGTTGAGCCATTTAGGAGTCTATAGGTAAAATACATCCATACATACATCCTCTTTTATATATATAGATTTTTTAATAGTAAAGTATTTATAAATCAAACACTAAAGTGCTGACTTTAAACAACTGACAAAACCAAGCTACTTGATAAAACTGTTTGAAATTTTGATAACCGTTGTTTAAGACATGGCGCTTAACGTTGGCGTGCAAATTTTGATTCAGTGGCGCCATCACTCGTTAAACACGGAAACTTATCAGTCAAACCTCATAAGTATATAAATATTTTTTTATCTGGATGTTTGACATAGCTTTTATTTTTTATTAATTTGTCTGCTCTTGGGTTAGATAAGATTAGATAATATTTAACTTGAAATTTGGAGTTAATTGTCACTGAAGCCAAAATTGGGCCTACTGTAACGTTCTCCTAATTTGTTTAATGTTTCTTGTCGATTGTGGCGCTATTCATGAAGCTCTGCATCTAGAGGAACGTTCAATAAATCTGATGGTTTAATGAAACCCTGACGTCTTTTTTGAGTTAATTTTCCTTTGGGCTAAAATTTTTATTTTACAATATTAATTTTTATAAATTATATTTATTTTGGGATTTTCTGATGTTTTATTTAGTTTTTACGTTCTACTTCTATTTGACCAACATTTTTTGGACTAAGGCGCTGTACACATCGCACACGACCGAACGAATTTTCCGATACCAATTTTCGTTTTTCTGCTTATTGTCAAATCTTCAGTTATTAGAAAATTGGTTGAAATAGTTAATTATAACGTTTTCGAGAATATCATAAAAGAACATTTCTAGGAATTTGGATTTGGATTGATAATATTAAACAAAGTTCGTTTGTCGGTACGAATACGTCGTACGAATATTTTAGTCGTACGACGGATTCATTTTTCTTTTTATTATCAATTAAAACTACAAATCCCTAGAGATTTTCTTTCATGATATTCTTTAAAATGTTATAATTTACGATCATAACAAATTTTTCAATAACTAAAGATTTCACAATAGGCCGAAACAAGAAAAATTGTATCGGAATATTCGTTCGGTAGTGTGCAATGTGTACAGCGCCTTAAGGGTCCCAGCAGGCCAAAAACAAAGAAATCCGACAGAATTCCGATGGAAAGTTCTTTATATACGAGTAGTCGGAATTCCGGGCTAGAAATCCATGCGATTTCCGATAGATTTCCATATGGCGAGGTTGACGCTGTTCCGTGGGATATTTCTTACTGAAATCTTTGAGAAATTTCCGGAGCATTTCCCAAAGATTTTTTCCCCTTCCGAAAGCTTACTCAAATTTAACTTTGATAATTTTTTTAGATTTGGCGCAAAGAAACATAGAGTCTGTAGAATTTTCTACAATCATAACCGATTGTGGAAAAATTCTACTGATCCTGCATTTCTTGCATCAGACCGGACAAGACAGCGAATTACTTTTCATTTCAGAATAATTTTTATTTACATATATATACTTTTCAAAACAAGGATTATTTATTCTTGTAATGTACATATAATACACGTAAAATAAAATTTATAAAACAGGACGACTTCTTAGAACCGTCGCTGAATCGGAAGAATACGAATTTTTGAATCTGCTGGGAAATCAAGAGAAATTAAGCTAAATTTGACGGAAAAATTAACAGAATTTAAAAATCAAGAGACATACAAAATTCGAAGGTTCCCCTTTTACTATTTTTGTATAGAATTGAAATGGAATTTACACAGAGTTTTCCACGATATATCCGGATGTCGGAAAGTTCTTTTGGAATTCTGGCTGATAATTCCATGAAATTCTTATTGTTTTTCCTCATGGAATTATCTCTAAATTATCCGACTGAAATACACCGGAAACTTCTGCCTCCCATTCCCCTATATCAGAAATAGCTCGGAACTTTCCGAAGATATCAGAACATTCCGCTTTATTGGTCTGCTGGGGTCTTTTTAATTTTAATTTTTAATTTAATTTTTTAGTGTGTAGTAGTAGCTTTGGTTTTTAGTTTTTTTAAGATTCTAAGGGTGTTACTTTGCAGATTTTTTAATTTTATTGAATTTTAAATTAAGTTTTTTTTATTTGGTTCAAATTTAAGTTTATTCCTCATGAAAAGTAGTGGTAGTATAATATTTTGTATGGGTCGTATTTAAAGTGCAGAAAAAAAATATACTACTGATGATTATTCTGAGAAATCGAGAATTCTTGACTTTATTTCAAAATAATTCGATGGTATCTGTTATGGCGCCCTGCCTCGATTCCGCACAAGAGGAAACAAATACGAACTCGCTCGGTAGTGAGGTGAGTAGTTTTAATTTCTGCAGGTATTTATGTAAATATACAAATTTAATGATTACAAGAAATAAGAAATAAAATAAAAACAGAAAATTCAGTTGATTCAATAGTCACACTTTAGTGTGCCTTCTGTGAACGTGGCGGCGAGAATGAGGAACACATAAATTCTTGTCTCTGCCAACCTCGAAGGGAAATTTTATAGCCTAATAAAATGAGCAAATGGCGCAAACTAAATCACGTCAATTGGCGGTTAAATTTAAATTTGAATCTAATATCGGTCGCGAGTACATTACTCGCCAACAGTGTCCAACCCTTGAAGCAACTCATGTGAAATTGGGTATCTCGAATTCTATTCGAATTCCAATTAATAAATTATTTTTTTTTTTTAAATATTATTGCAGTTTTCCTTAATTCTGCCTGAAACCAACTTTTGGCCATATCCTATTTTAACTATTTTTAATAAAGCAATTTTTTTAATGTTTCAGGTCACGTTATTATTCAAAGAAGGAACGATAAACGATCGAGTTGAACTTATAAAAATTTCTTAGCGACGTAAATACGACTTAACGTTATTATGTGCTTAACTATGGTAGTTAATACAAAGATCATAAAAATTAATTTTTGAGTGAAATCCACTTTCAAATTTCAACAGAAGTTGAGCAATAAATTTCGACAACAAAGTAATATGGAAGTACTCATAAACAATAAGTTACATCGGAGCACCCAAAAATACGTTATTTACCTCTCGAGATAAAATATTTCTGTCGACTTAAAAAAAAATAATATAAAACGAGTAAAAATGTAATTGCAAAATATACTTTTAAAAAGTCGCACTCTACTTCTTTAGATAAGTATCGTGTGAGACTGACGAAAATCATGTAAATTTTAATTCTTCCGACACGTTTAAAAGTGAAGGTAATCTGTTTTGCGCAAGTAAATCATGCATACGAATTCGGCCAACGTCGGCAGCTTCGCGTCATCACCATCATTATTACCTATGGGCATGAAGGTGTCGTCCACCTTCGCGCCATCCGCAATGCACCACGTCACACACATTACCACCTATCGTTCGTACTCGTACATTACAAAATCAATTGTCAGTTTCGGTAGCTCATTAATAACCTGTCGTGATGTTGTGCTCAACTCATTTCCTTTCCGTTTCCACCACTCAAGCCCCAACAACAGTTCACACATGAAAAATTGCCTCATCGCCGTATTAATTATGTTTTGAAGAAATGATTGTAACAAAAAGGGCATAACGAGAAAAATAGAAAAGAATCATAAAAGGCGACTAAAAGGTAAACTCACAATCGGGTTGGAAAAAAAGGTGAACTGCCCACACGTTCTGTAAAATCATTTCGAGGCGATTATACTAATTTTAAGAACACCTCACCACAAGTCTCATCATTTAAGTCAATTCACTTGTTGAGATCATTATCTGAGCTCGCCAAGAAAGCAACGAAAGAGCCTCTTTGCACCAACGCATCCAATTCGAGTTTCGTATCTTGAGCGATAATCTTGCTCTTATGCCTCGTGCTCAAGACGCTGTATCTTGCAGCTATTGAACACGTACAACGCCTCGAGACGTCGAGACACGACACTCTAAAGAAACACATAAATAAATAAATAGAATTTAATAATAATTTTCGAATTACTTGAAAAGACAGTACGAGAAGAGTTCGAGGCGCACTATAGCGTCCGCAGCGAAACGCGCTTTAGAGTAGCTGAAGTCTTTATTGAAGCAAACCATTTAGAGCCTATCAAAGCGAATAGAGCTGAGGAACACGCTAAGGAAGTTCAGTTCGGGGAGTCTGCCTGGACCCAGGTGAAAGAAATGCGTGGCTGGTATATTTAATGAAACGAAACGAGAGGTGCGCCCGCAAAGCTACGGGTTAATTTTCAGATGATTCATTGCAAGAAATAATATAATTAGGGACTGTAATTCTGTGGTACGACACAATTATAGAGAAACCTCTTTTCAAACGATTTGATTGCTTTCTTTCGTCTATGTCGTGTGCAGCGTTGCTGAAATACGCTCAACTTCGAACAACTACACTCACCTCAACCTACTACACCTTGAAATTAGGTTTGAAACTAGTACGCCAAACGATGAATTCATAATCGACGTGTTCCGGAAAACAAAAGACTTAGAACAGTAACCCGAAAATTTTGTGGAGCTATACCGATGCATCGAAAACAAAAGACTTGGAACAGTAACCCGAAAATCAATAAGTTTCGACAGATACTCTGAATATGGAGAACCAATGAACTAATAATGAAGAACTATATCTTCAGCTTTATTGTGACAATTTCTGCTGAAACGTAAGTATAGTAGAGCTTATGATTCTGCTTCCTCTTGCATAACAATTTACAGTACTGATTTTTCAGTACAAAGAATCTACAGTCAGTTTGAGTTCAGTTCCGAAAATAAACAGAAGTGTATCGGGGTTTATATCGTCCTCCACCTTCTAGAAATAGACAGAATGAGTACCGCAAAACGGAATTCAAGCTTTTGCCAAGCTTTTTATTAAATACTATTAAATACTGCAGCAAATTGTTTTTAGGCCTGAGCGTCTGTACTAATTATACTCTAGATGAAAGAGAGTATTATAACCTCAGACTTAAAAAAATGGTATAATATTTTTTGTTTTTTGGCCTAAAATGCCAAATCTGCTTACTGTCCGTCCATCTGTCCGTCCGTCTGTCCCTCCGTCCGTCTGTCCCTCTGGTCATCTGTCCTAACATACGATATCTCAAGAACACCTTGACCCAGGACCTTGAAAGTTTGAATCTTGATATTTGGTCAAATCGTCTACTCCATCGGGCAGCAGTCATACAAAAGTCCTTAAAACACGTGTTCACCAATTTTAGCTGATAACTTAAGAACGCGTTAAGCTATGACTTTTGCATACGTTTGTTATTCAAATATTCTCAATTAGACAGGTGGTTGAAAAGTGCTGGGAATTTAACATTGATGTGCACAAGATATTTGTGGACTTCAAACAGGCATACGACAGTATCGACAGGCTCGTACTGTATAAAATAATGATGGATTTTGGAGTTCCACTGAAACTCTCTGTCACAAGTCAGAATGGAAAATGATCTGACTTCCAGCTTTGGAGCTGACAACGGGCTTACACAAAGTGATGGCCTGGCACCAATGCTTTTTAATTTGACACTCGAATATGTTGTTCGAAAACTTGCCGTTGACACCAAGGGAACACTATGATTCAAATCGACACAACTAGTAGCGTATGCCGACGACATAAATATACTTGCAAGATCCCTGGAGAGTGCCAAAGAAATATTTGGTAACCGTGACTCGGTAGCAAGGGAAGTTGAACTGGAAACCAAAATTATGACACCAACTATGAAAAACACGCCAATCAGACAAAATATTACAGTAGGAGACATTAACCCAGAAAACGTAGACAACTTTGTATATTTCGGATTATCCAAAGATGAAAGCAAACCCATCGAAATTAAAAGAAGAATAATGATGACAAATAAGACGTATTATTCAGTACACCCAATAATTAAAAACAAAAATGTGCATAGGAAAACAAAGCTTAAACCTTATAAAACCAATATAAGACCTGTGCCATGCTATGGCAGCGAAACGATGACATTGACTCAGATGTCCGAAAAATTAGTTAACGCCTTTGAAAGAAAAGTCCTCAGGAGAATCCTCGGACCTGTGATCTGGAGAAAACGATACAATAGAGAATTGTATGCCATCTTTGATAATCCGGAAGTATCGATCCTCATAAAATTCAAAAAGCTACAAAGGGCTGGTCATGTGGAGCGGATGGATGACGGAAGAATCTCCAAACACACACTAAAGGGAAAAGTTAATGGACAAAGACCAGTTGCAAAACCACGAAAGCACTGGAAGGACTCTAGTGACGCAGGCAGCAAATCACTGCTAAGATTCACAAACTGGAACACGCGGTCACTGAACCGAGAAGGCTGGAGGCGGCACATTCAGGAGGCCAAGGTCCGAGTTGGACTGTAGCGCCATCGTAAGTAAGTAAGTAAGTTGTTATTCATTAGTTACAGTTAAAGGCATGCATATTGTTACATGCTTCTCCGCAATCCGCACAACTCGACCAGCTTCCAGCGAGAAAAACAAAAACCATCCAGTACCTGACTGGAAAGCGAAGAAAAACCTCCGATCGGCCATCTTGCAATATTCAATTAGAAAGGCGTTGAAAGATCTGCAAAGTTCAACATTCTTTTTGAATACTTTTCCCCTTCTTGATTGTATTTAACATTTCCCGAACATTCCAGACACACCACCGTATACTCGGAAAAGCTCACGGCTCAACACAGTTTTCTACTACGGTGAAGCAAGACGACATTCAATGCAAAAGTATTTATAAAGCGATTTTGATTGGAAGCAGCGATAGAGCAGTGATCAAGTTATATATAAAATCGAGCAGCGTTGCCAGTACTTTGATTACTGAATGAAAATAATAAAACGTTATAGAATCTATCAAATTTAAACGAATTGTATTTTACTTGAAATTCTGGCGAACCCCTAGCTCGCAACATGAAGTAAATCGGGAGAGTCCTTCGTTTAGCTGCAAAACGAAAATCCCTTATAAATATTTTCCCTCAATTCACAGAACTCACAACTCAAGAAATCGTTTAGTCACAAAGTCAAAATTTTGTACAAATTAATTTTTAGTGAAAAGAAAATTCGAGTTTATTAGTCAGCAAAATTCTTCAACTCCTTCTGGTAGCTCCCATATAAAAGTCCTTAGAACTCATGTGCAGGAATATTGGCCGACAGTTTCAGAACGCTTCAAGTTATAATCTTGAAGTTTTAATAATCAAATGGCGCAACAGCCCAAATTGGGCCTAGGCCTTGAAGTAATGCTAGACTTACTTCATTACTATAGACCAACGGAACACTAGGAGGTGAAGTGGTCAGCCACACGCTCGTACGTGATTATTACCCCGATTTTGAACTCAGGTACTCATTTACAGCTGAGTGAGCTGGTAGTCCGGCACCTAATCCCGTTCTCGAAAATTACTTGTCGCCAAGCAGATTCGAACCTGGTACCAGGTGCGCCGAAAGCAAGTGCTCTAGCCACCCAGACTAATCTTGAAGTTTTGCCCAATTTAATATTTAAAAGGTTGTTCACTGAAGAACTAGTTCGAACAATCGAGTATGTCCCAGGTGTAATTGTCATACAAAGGTTCTTTGAATATATATTCATAAATATCTCAAATATCTGAAGAAGTTGTTGAGCTAAGAAGTCGAAATTATATAAGGATATGTTTTGATGTAAAACTAGAATCGGGTTTGCTTTTGAGTGACAGACAGACAATAATTTATTTGGTATTTGCCTTTTTAGTGGGTGAGCTTGATTTTGAGGTCTTGTTTGCACTAAGTTTCTCAATGTGCGTGCCGTCGACCCGATACACCTAAAATTAAAGGAACGTGAAAGTTGAAAACTGGTTCTTGATATTTTCAGCAGGTAAAGTCGCCGTCGCATTTCAGACTTGTTTGAGCGGTACGTTCGAACTTCAGTTACATTTGCAGTCGCAGGTGGGACTCGAAGTTTGTGTTGTGGTACTTAACTTGCAGAAGTTTGATAGAGTATCTTGAAGCAGGAATAATTCCTAAAGAATATAAAAAGGACATGGGTCCATAGTAGACTATGTCCAAAATTCTTGTTTTAAGTATTGAAATTAGTAGTATATTTATCTCAAAAAAAAGCTTAATATGCCCTGTGATGAGTCAGAACGTATAACGAAACAGCTTACTTTCAAACCATGTCTACATAGTTGTAACTGACCTTTTCAGTGAAAGTGCTTTACTTTGTTATACTCTGAATGGCTTATGTTAGAGTTGGCTCTCTCTGAGATTCTGGATATTACGCGCAGTAGTCAAATACTCTCTAGTCTGCAATACTAAAACACTAAAACCAAATCCAAGTTAGCTAAATTTAGAGCTCTACCGCGAAAAAAGACATTATCGTCAACATCCACTCTTTTCTGACTCTCCTCCAAAATTGAGTGTTACTCCTCAAACTAATCGATTGTTTGCTGGATGGACAGAGGAAAGTTTTAAGCGGTAATTAAATCTTTCCGTTTCGACCGTAATGCGGTATTTCAACTAGAAGAAAACCAATTTCACAACTGCCATAGGCACCAACCAGTTCAATAACGCAACCTTTCCAAACCAACCTAATTAACGAAATGCGAGTAATCTTCTGCAAACATGGAATGACTATTTTCTTTGTAGCCCACCTGGATAAATGGGCATCATCTGCTATTTACCTCGTACCTGTGTGGTTTCTTCGCGATTTCTATGAAGTGCATTAGCATCATTAGACCCCATATTTGTCAATAGTGTGCCACCCCCACAAATGATGTACCAGCATTTGACACGAAAGCCTGGTTTGATGCTCGCATCACAGTTATTCGCTGAAAATGGAAACAGGAAAAATTGATCGATGAAAATAAATGCTAATAATAATGGCAGCGAGACACAGACACGGCACAGGTTCGCCATGACGAAGACGAAACGTTCGCGCAAAAGTTTAATACACTCACTCGGATCAATATCCCGAAAGTTATCAGATGATGATGGCTTGCAGGTTATAATGAATGCCACCCACACATTCCGGCAAACTCCTTATGCAGTGAATTAATTGCATTTCAATACTGCACGATGTATCTGCAGTCCAAGTGGCAGGCAATACTTCAAGAGTCGTCTTTACCTTTGGATACCTACCGGGTTCTGTACAGGTATGCCGGGTGCCAGAGTGTTATCCACTTGATCAGATCTCTTGGCTGCCAAACAGACTTTGTCAAGTGTACAAAATACCTTTCGGTCTCATGATTGATTCTTTGAATACATTGGCCGATGCCTTCTCGATACCTGGGCCGGTGGACTCGCACCGCTTTTAGTACTTACCGGGATACACGTCGTGGCTTAATTTACATGAGATGAGAACTGGTGGCTGGCCGGTCCACGGCTAGCAGAATGAAATATGCCCGGCTAATCTCAGGTACAAGCGGCCAATACAAGAAGAGACGAAGACGACGACGACAACGGCTAACACTAAAAATCAAGGTATGGGTGGATTTGACCAAAAAACGAACGACAAAAGTCGCTTGGAGGAAGCTGAAAGAAGTCGAAAGATGCTGAGGTGGAGGTGTATGTGGAGGAAACGAAACGATCTGAAATGGTACTCGGTCACGTTTTATTTAAATTTTCCCGATCCACAAAAACCGAATCCATCCATAAACAGAGTTCACATTAAATCCGAATAGGATGCGCGCGCAGCTTTGTGGTTGCTATTTGGGTGCTTCTGCACAAACCGTAGGTACGGATACTTTTTATCAACTCTCTCGAGGTAAACTGTGCTTCCTTCCCGTCTCTTTTAGTCATTTAATTTATCATATTACGTGTTTCGGCGGACTTTTTTTCTTGTTGTTTTCCTCACACGATTACATACTAACACTCTTCTTATAAGACGCTGCTGGACTTGTTGAGACACCAATGAAGAAATTAAAGAACGAAAAGAACGAAATACTGTCGTACAAAAAAAAATATAAGAAAAGTCAATGGCAAGGAGAAAAGGGAAACGAAGTTAAGCTCGGACGATTGCAGGTAACTACATTCCAAGGTAAACCTCCTCATCAAATTGCGCCTTAGGGACTTAATTTTGCGATTTGTATATTGGAAGGTGCTGATTGTTGACGGAATGTTTCTCGTTTGTGCAATACCAATTTATAGGTTCGAACAAATACTTAGGCTCTTGCAATACAGTAGACTACGGCGCAGGGCCGGCTCTTCAGAACGTGAACTTGAACAGGGCTGTGAAATTAGGGGCGAAAAAAATATGTAAATGCTGCCAAGTAACTCTAAATACAAATTGAATACATTCGATTTTAGTAACTGTAAGTTACCGATATTCTGGAATCAGTCTAATGTTTTTTTCTATTCAGTGCCAAAAATTATGCTGACACAAATTCAATTCTTTATTCAATTTTTCCATACGTTCGATTCTTTTTTACATTTAGTTAATAATTCTTTGAAAATGGAGTTGCCGGAATGGTACACATTGGAAGCTATCCCTTAACAATATATTTACTAAATATTTTTCTCTATTGATCCGGCAATTTGTTGCCTATTCGAAAAATCCTTAGTCTATGCTCAGATGGCCACGCAGTGACTTCTTAATTCCAGCCCTAGTCTGATTCACTTTTTGTTCCATAATTCCAGGTGACGAACGTTCCGATGCTGAGAACTGACTGCTGCTTCTGCTTGCGGCTGGTTGGCTTTTATAGTCGCGAACTCTTAGTGAATTGCGTGTGTTCGTTTTTTTCACGATTCACGTTTCATGACTAGTAGGCACGAAAAAAGCAAAAAAAAAATTTCAGTCCGTCTGTCCGCCGTACACCGTACCCAAAATCGTTTGAAGGCTCGTAGCTCCCAAACGGTTTGAGATATTAAATTGATTTTTTTTTTTATGAATTGAATTGCCCAAATTCTGAGTGGTGGGGGAGTGAGGGGGAAGGAGGGGGTGCGTTTTAGACGGAAAATTTTGGATTCTAGATCTCAGCAACCGCTTATGCTATGAGGCTGAAACTTGGAATTTATATAGAGCTTTGATAGTGGACCCATTTGCATAACAATTGTCAATATGGGTGAATGGGTGGGTGTGGGAGTGGGAGGCAAAGTAATGCTTCGGAAACGCAAAAAAAACGTAGATCGACACATTCCAAAATCCATATCTCCTAAAAGGTTCAGGTCACAAAATTGAAACTTAATGAATATCTGTAGGTATACTAGAAGAATTGATCGGAAACAAATTTTTGAGTTGGCAGTGGCGTACGGGGTCGGGGGTAAAAAACTTTTGATTACGATATCTCACGAACCAATTGCACTAGAAAAATAAAATTCGGTTTGTGTTTAAAGGTTGACAAATAAAGTTTGCTGAAAGTAAAATTTTTTAAGGCGGCGGTGGATAATGAAAGTGGAGGGGATACGAATTTTTCTAAAAAATCACGTCTCATATCTCACGAACAGTGTAAGGTAGATGCTTAAAATTTTTACCAGAAGTAGGCCTAATAGACCCCTAGCAGAAAAAAAAATTTTTTGTTGGTGATGGTGGAGGAGGGTGAAAAGGAAAAACTTCCGATTTTTATATCTCAAAAACCTATAATGAAATAAAGCTGAAATATGGTATTTAGATGGAGCTATAGTAGTAGCATCTTGGAAAAATATAATTTTTTATAGGGGTAGTATAGTACGGGAGTGGGGGATGTTTTTGCTATCTATAGAACGGCTTATGTTCTAAAATTGAAACTCGGTATGTATATGTAAATCAACTGGAAAAGTAATTTAAATAAAAAAAATGTCAAATATTCATTGGCGTTCGAAAGTGGGGGCGAAAAATGTTTTCAGTGAAAATGGAATGCATATAATTTCACGATTTTCGTCATATCTATTAGGTCTTCCCAAATATTGAATTCATTTTTATTCTACGGTTTCTTCATATAAATACCTCGAAAGTGTTTTCAGGACTTTTTGAAATTTGACCCCTAAGGGTGTAAAGTGGTTGTATACTTTTTCACGAATTCTGCCATATCCTCCAAGGTCTGATCAAATATCGAATATCTTTTCACTTTCACCGGCGTGCGTAATAATTGCCTAAAACCTGTTTTTAAGTTTTTTCCTTTTTCAGTCCCTAAGAGGGTATAAAAGGGTTGAAAAAGTTTTCACGAACTACGTCATATCCTTTAGAAGTGATAAGTAATTGAATTGGTTTTTACTTTCTCGTGCTGTCTTCATATTAATCTATTAACTCTTTTCCGGATTTTTGGATATTCAGCCCCCAAGTGGGTGTAAGGAGGTTGCATATGTTTTCACAGATTCCTTCATATTGATTAGATCTGATGATATATCGAATTCATTTTTACTTCCTAAGGTTTCCCATATAAGAGCCAAGAAGTAAATTTCAGTATTTCCAGATATTTAGTCCTAAGGGGTGTAAGGGGGTAGTATGCTTCGACATATTTCTTAGGTTTGATGAGATATTAGATCGCTTTCACTTCCACAGACTTTTTATATAATCGCATACAAACCCATTTCTCAATTTTTGGATATTCAACCCCCATTTGCATATGTTTTCACAAATTTTGCCATCCCTTAGTTCTGATGAGATATAAAATTGGTTATTACGGCATTTGATGTAATGAAATAAAAACCAATTTCACGATTTTTCGAATTTCAAGAACCAAGGGGGTGTGAAGAGTTTGCTTACGTTTTCACAAATTTTTCAAAATCCCCCGTGTCTCATGAGATAGCAAGTTGCTTCTTATGAAATCGTCTAAAAATCTGTTTCACAATTTTTTCGTAATTCAAACCCCAAGTGAAAATAATGGGTTTGTATACGTTTTAACAATTCGTCATATCTCTTAAGTCTGATAAGGCAACAAATTCGTTTTTACTTCTATGGGCTTTTAGTGTACATAATATACCGAAATTCGAATAGTCTACACGGGCTTTTTAATATTTAATCGGCTATAAATCTTTATTTTAACTATTTTTATTTTAAGAACAAAATTCACTTTCCAAGAAACGTCATAATCTCGAAACAACTGATGATATACTCCAACTTTGACCACTCTCGAACTTTGACCCGAAAAATAATAAAGTTTCGCCCAGACCATTGGCAGATTTTTACCAAAATACCAAGTGTTGGCGCTTGGCTGTTGCTGTTGCTGCTGAAACATGGGGAAATGTGCGCCAAATTAGTTCGGTAAGACCTTATCGAAGCTTTATCGAAGCTAGAATGAGGTAGGAGAATAGCTTCGATAAGGCCTTATGGAAGTTAGTTTGCTAGTTGGGTTGTGATCGTTCCTTTCCTTTTCTAGAATCTGTTGGCGGAGTCCTTGCTGCATAAACTGAATTATGCAGGGTATTCGTCCCTGGGCTTTGCGGATGATGGAAATATCCTAGTACGAGGAAGCGAGCTCCCTGCATTATGTGAGCTGATGTACACGGCTCTACGTATATTTCCACCAGGTGAAATGATCAGATTCATTTGGTGAATCCTAGCAAAACTGAGATGTTACTGTTCACTATATATGGAGAAAATTACGTTAAGTGAGGTGGCCAGCATTTTATGGCATGCATCAACATCCCTCAGCTGAGGTAAAGTATCTAGGCGTCGCCTTTGACCTGAAGCTTACTTTCAAGCCACATCTGGACTCTAAGGTCTGGACAGCAACAGGCATTTTCTGTCAATGCTGTTGGACCTGGGGAAATCTGGGGAGTTAGTCCTAAAATAGTTCACTTCATCCACACAAGTATTGTATGCCCGCACCGGTGACCGGTATCGGTAATCGGCAGTAAGTACTCAGATTACTAAGCAGAAACGTTTAGCCGCACGTTACATTGCTTCGGAGCATCCTTAACGACTCAACAGACGCCGCGTTTCTTCGATCAGAAACCTTTTCAGCCAGTGCAGCCGCATGCGCGCGATACTTAGCACAGGGTGATCCAACAGAGTTGGATCCTTCGCTTAATTCAGTATACAATTTAAAAAAAAAATTAACGTTCCAAATAACCTTTTGTCAATTTTTTTAGGTTGTCAGCCGCATAGTTAACCTGCACCGCAACTAAACTTTAAACACGCCGAATTTATTTCGGGATCAAAAGCTGAATAGAATTTCAAATTCGCAATCTCAGACTTACCTGTATTTTGCAGGTGACTGTATTGTAGCCTGGTACCGATCACTAAACCAAACTGAAATATAAAAATAAAATCCGTGAGATAGATTTGCAAAAAAAAAATGAAAACAAAAGTAAAATGGAACCGATATGGAAATTGTGAGAAATCTCGCGCAGGTAAATTTCGCCTAAAGCGATCGGCGAGCGATCGTAGATATACGAGTAGAGAAGCAGACGGAGCCAGGGAATTCGGAACTAATCGGAGCCCAACATATGCCGGCTTTCATTACAGAGCAACAGGTTGAAATCTTCTCGGTAAGTTACCTGTGAGTGGTATCAGGTGGGCAAAGCCGCTGCACATATTTGTAGGTGGATCGGCTCTGTTTCAGGCGAGAATGATCCAACTTTTTTTTTATCCAACCTTTTTTATGTGTATCGTTTTTTTTTGTCGGTATTTTTTCCAGTCTTCCGCCACGATGACCGTTCTTAATATTTACCTGAGTTCCAAGAACAGTCATTAATTCTGTGTATGTAGCACAATCGCCAAAGTGGATAGATAACTTTATTCCGAAGTCATAAGGAAAGTATGTAGCGAACTGTATGTGAAGTAAAACACTTGTGTGCGAATATTAAGTAATTTTCGAGATACGAGTATTTTGGCAGACTTATGGGATCTTGCAAAAAGGTTTGGCAAAATTTTCAGACGCCATTACGCAATAGCCATTTTGATGAACTCGAATTCGAAGGTTCCATCCAAAACACCTAGAAACCTCGGGGAAAAAAAAGTGAGTAGATCGGACAGGTACTCGTGTTTCCATAAAAATGAAGAACAAGAGGCATTTGAAATTGACCAAGTGACACGTTCACTAGCCATCATCCATATGCAGATCGACATGAAAACGTGCTGATAAAAACGGGCTGCAGAGAAAGGAATGCATAAATTTAAACGCCTTTGCGAAATAATTGTTTTGAGATAGCTCTTCAATGCCATCCACCTATTCTTCATAGCCAAGTGCCAATTAACGATACATCCTTAAAATGTTACACATTTCGTCGTTAAGCGAGGTTTAACGAAAGCCAAACAAACTCCAATGAAATCGATTTCAAGGTAAATTACATACTTGCAAAAGCATATTAAAGTGGGCATTGATGAGTTGGGTACTTAATTGATATTGACCGGACCTATTAGCTGTCTCGATATTGTGGATACTTAGTTCGAGGAATTAAGCTTGAATGAAAAATTGGAAAGGTCATAAGACTGATGACAACAACTGATAGCATCATGCTGGCAACGATTTTACGTCACAAGTAATCATAATGAAGCGAGTGAGGTGGGCTTCAGATTAGAATACAATTTTCCACATTTGATACAATTTTTGATAAAGCTGCTAGTGGTTTGTTAAAACAAACAAGGTCCTAGTAATTCTTAACAATTTTATCTAGTCCAGGGCCACATTCACGTACATGCGTACAAGGCTCGAGCCTCGGGCAAAGACTATCCTCGGGGTTATGAAATGATGAGCAAAATCGATATTAGCCTTGAAGTCGTCTCGGACTTGGTCTGATACAAAGCGTGATTTCCCGAAATAGGACAAAGTCCCAGACTCGATTGGGTAGGCACAAGATCAAGATTCCATCCACTGTGCAATAATTGTAAGGCCAAGCCTACCGAGTTGTATACAGTGGCGTAACTTTGTGAGTGAGGCACATGTGAAAGCAATAATGTGGCACTCTTTAATCAAGAGTTCCAGGCGCACCTCCTCGCGTTTGGGACATTTGTCTGATCTAAGATATTTCCTTGCGAATCTATCGACAAACGTCGAAGAGGAGTGAAAGTGTAAGGGTTTTAGAAAATTGGCATTATTGAAATAAACCTGTTTTTTGGAACAATAGTGGACCATGTCAACTGTGCACTGGACCATGTCATCAGTGCACTGGACCATGTCATCAGTCCACTGGACCATGTCATCAGTGCACTGGACCATGTCATTAGAGTGGGATACGGAACTTCGACTTAAATAACGGTAAACCAGCGCGCTCACACTAGACTACTGGGGCTCTTGGATATCATCATCAATTGCTGTAATCATTATTCTTCAGGTGCATGTCGTATGGCAGAAACAATGGCTAAGCGCAAGACGCCTTGATCTTCATCTAGGGCAAAATTCCTTCACTGTTCGTCCTTAGGTTTTCCCTACCAAACGATGCGTTTGGGGAATATCACTAGGTAGGTAGGTAGGTACGCGTGGCTACCCATGCGAGCACAAACACACTTAGAACTGAAAGGGACCACAGGATCATTGAAACCGGTCCTACTTGCTAAACCATTTCGAGCTTATAATGAAGTGTTGGATTCTCTCAATCTCTATTGCGTGAAGGTCACTGAGACTGTTGAAGAAGTAGGCTCCGAGGTGACTTTTCCTCCTAGTGAGCTAGACAGGTACAAAAAATATGAAGGACTGTTTGCTCCTCCTCCTCAAGCTTTTACAGAAGTAATTTGAAAAGATACCGAGTATTTTAGTATGTCGCCCTATAATACAGTATCTGGTCAGAACTCCGACTGTGTTGCTGATATTTTGAGCGAAACCAACCTTTTAGAGCGTTTCAGATACTGATTGAGCCAGATCTCGCAGTGTGACATGTAATGCCCTTTGTTCATCTTACGTTGGTTTTCTCAACTGAGTCTAATTCACGTAGTTCTACAGTACATGTAGAAAGAGACACTCCCCAGATTCCGATATCTCGGCATGAAGGGTAGTACCGCGCCGAGCTAGATCGTCAGCCATACAGTTAACCGGAAAACCGTTGTGCCCAGGCACAGTGGGTCATGGGCCGCCCTAACAATCACGTAACCCATGAATACTTTATCACGTTTGCTTTAAAGAAAAATTATATGAGACTATTAGATTAATATTATAGATACACTTAATAAAGAATAATGCAATTAAATGTGATTTCCCCTTATGTCTTTCTTTAATCCTTCTTTTGTCTTTGTCTCCTGATTGAAAACAAGATTGTACTAATTAAAAATATTTCAATCGAAAAGTAATAAAATTTCGAATATAAATGTATATAATCAATCTTTGGGTTGTGTTCTCTTAAGGAAGTAGCTTTTACTGTTTAAAATTAAGTTTGAAAAATTTGGATTTGGATTATGCTTGGACAATTTTCATTATGTGTATCCTAATCCTAGATTAAAACATAAATTGTGGTAAATGCAGTGAAACACAATATTATTATAATATAAATTGCTGTACAGGTCATTTTGAATGGATTTTGAACTATGTTAGAGCAGATATCAAACTTATTCAAATTTATGGGTAATCTAGTAGATCTTTGTAGTTTGACGAAATCACGAGATTTCTGCAAATCCAGTTTGAAATGTTGCATTGTAAATCAGCTGTTAGAACAAAATTATGGGTATTTTCAGTAACTACTCGTGTTACATATTAATAACTGATTTACATCCAAAGATTTAAAACTTGATTTGCCGAAATGTCGAGGTTTCGATAAGATTCTATCAAATTCGAATATATTTCCCATATTTGGATGAAATTGAAATCTACTCGGGTTAAAGGGGTAGTTCAAACCTTGATGAAAGCTAATCACTCAATTTAAAAATTTGGATTTTTTTTTCGCCGCACCGATCATAATGGCTCAAATTAGTGTAAAGTTTCAACTCGATAATATATGAGGAATACGTGCCTCAAGGACCTAAAAGAAACCAAAATTGTATAAAATTCCGAAAACTCCCAAGATATCGACATAGGGCCTACTCGTATATGGTATCACTCTGTGAGGGGTTAAACATCTATTTTCTACACTAATTAGAACCGCGAACACCACAACTACCCGTATCAAATATGACAACTTTTTCAATTGCATGATAATCCGAGTTTTCAGCTCCTGTTCATTCAATTTAAATTTCCTAAATTTAAAAAGATAGCTCTTACAAAATAAATTAAAAATGTTATCATAATAGTCGTTGTCAAACAAATATCCTCAGAGCGTTGTAAACGCTTTTCGACATTTCGAAATCTACTTGCCAAAATCTTGCGATGTAAATCAGATATAAGATACTGCTTATAATGATATTATAATTGAAAATAGTTTTAGAGAAATTCGAGCTTTGTTCAATTTCTGAATTTGGAGCGAAGGTTTTTATACTCTAGATGAAATCATATAGAGTATTATAAGTTTAATCCAGCCCAAAAGTTTGTAACGCATAGAACCAAGCCTCGGACGAAAAAAAGTTAAATTTAATTTTTTGTTTATTTGTGACCAAAAACCTCAAATCCGTCCGTCTGTCCGTCCGTCCGTCCGTCCGTCCGTCCGTCCGTCCGTCCGTCCGTCCGTTCGTCCGTCTGTCCGTTAGCACGATAACTCAAGAACACCTTCACCTAGGATCTTGAAATTTTGAATCTGGATGTTTGGTTGAATTTGTAAGGCTAAGTTCGTTAACGGGCGAAATCGTCCCACTCCTTCGGGTAGCTGCCATACAAAATGTCCTTAAAACACGTGTTCAAGAATATTGGTCGATAACTTCAGAAGGGTTAAAGGTACGTCTTTGAAATTTTGTATGTGTTATTTTTCCAATAGGTGGAGCTAAATATATGATTATGAAAAAAATTCTATTAGTCCTTCGTGTAGCTGCCATACAAATACCCTGTCAAAACGTCTTCACTTAATTTACGGAACTTACTATAACTCAAGTAATCTTTTAGCTATGAATTGGAAATTTTGTACAAATTAGTTTTAAGTAAAAACGAAGTTCGAATTTATTAATCAGCGAAATCCTTTTACTCCTTCTGGTAGCTGCCATACAAGATGTCCTTAAGACACGTGTTCAACAATATTTTTCGATAACTTTTGAACGCTTCAAGCTACGAATTTGAAATTTTGTACACATTAATTTTTTAATGGTTCCAAGGAAAAGGATAAATATGTGAAAAAAATGGAGTGAGTCCTTCCTGCACCTCCCATGTGAAAGTCCTTCAAAAAGGACATTTTTTTTCTATGACTCACCCAGTTCAAGATATGAAATTAAACACTGAATATTGTCTTTTAGTTTTGAGTAGCAATCTAATGGCAGTCCTAAATAAAGGACACACAACATGCACACACGTAATTCTACTTTATCCCCAACAATATAAATCGGAGTTCAGTATTCATCTAGAGTATTATACGATTGGCTTGCAGCCGATCGTGACTGCAGTATGTTTATTATTATAATTATTATTATTTATTAATTAGGTAGGCAGAACCTTATGGTGACAGTCATCTAAACTATAGATCGACTCAATCAAACTAAGTGTATATGTGTATATATGTACCTAATAAATTACATTGACATATATTGACAAATATTTCTTTCGTAGATTTTAAGTATTGTGCGATAACTTAATAACTAGGGTGATCACTTCTTCGTCGGGCATGAAGTCTTTAAATTATGAGATATATCATCAAATATGTATAATAGTAGAACTAATAAAAATTATATACACTACTTTTCTAGTGGTCTCAAAAAACAGCTAATTTACATCCAAAGATTTGGTGTAGAGATCTTGAAGAGAGATGTAGAGATCTTGAAGTGTATTTGGGCTTCTAAATTTTGTCGAAACCGAGATCGACATCGATTTCTACTGAAATCGAAAATTATGTTCAGCAAGCTTTTTCCATTTGCTTAAAGACTTACAACCGTATAATACAGGTTCAAATTTTTGATATCATACAAATAAATTGAACGCTGCCAAAGAAATCCCTTCAGAGCGATATTCATGGTTTTTAATATCCTGAAATTCGGTTACCAAAATCTAGCGATCTAGATGCGGCAATGAGAAGTTGATATTTTCAAGCAGTACCAACTGCAGAGTCCATGGCATTAGCACAATTTCCAACCACGCTGCATTAACGGGTAGCTACCGTACCTATTTTCTTTACAGTATCTACTGAACTTAAATGGCCCCCCCTTGGAAAAGCAATATGACCGCTACTGCCCTGGTACCCAGTACAGATCAATATTGTTTTGCCATCTCCTTAAGAGATGATCGACATTCTACGGCAACCTTTGATGCTTTCGAGTATGATTCCAAGGATTTTATTGCCGCTTCGCTGTTTATATAATAGTGTTCCTCCGCCTCCTCCCGATAGACACTACAGTTTTCCGGAAGGCGGAAAGGGCTGTTTTTGTTAAGTATATCAGAGAAAATAGTTACACTATTCATCACAGGTTGGCGGAATGGCGCTGTTAGCAGTAAAAGCCAGAAGAAATTATAGAATGATATGAAAGGAATTCAAACTAGATAGATTCTAATGCGTTTATTTCGCGCAGGCATATACTTGGGTGGTACCAGTAGTATAACAATGGTATTATGCTCTACTATTATTATCTAATATACGCGTAATACCTTTGAAAATTAAATCTGTTCCACATGTCGCTCTGTGCCTCGTTTCGCCGGACATTCCATCAAACAAAAGCTGTCCAAACTTTCTTGCATCTGTTTTAAAGGCATGTACCATACGGTAGCTCCGCGGCACATTATGCCAAATACGGACGACGGTTCCAAGGTATAATAATAACAATAAAAAAAAATCTGCGTAAACTGTCTAATCAGTTCAATAAATGCCGCCAACTGAAACGGTTGTCACTACACATTACCTGCAGTACCGATTGTGTGCACTAATCATGTTCCATAATTAATACAGATACCTGTGCCCGAGCTCAACGGCCAGACCACACAGCCGATATTAATACAAGATTTAGATTTATGCCAGGTTTGAAGTTCAAAAACCTGAAATTGAATCTCGTGTAGGTGCATGACAGCCTCACTATTGCTATGACTCATTCCTTAAGAAAAGATACAGTTCGGTTTTGTTGCTTTCGTTGTTTTTATTTGAAAATCGGAGATAGACGTGGACCCCTGGCGCATAACATTGGTGTCTTATATGCCCGCGATTTGGTAATCTCTGCACCCAGCATCTGAGATGTGAACGAACAGCAACCAGACGGAAAAAGGTGCAGTTTGGCTGACCGACCTGTGCCGACACTTGGTGATAATTTTCAATTAAATCTGGAGCGAAAAGAAATGAGCCGCTTATGTAATAAGGGTAAAAAAAGCACCGGTGACACGTAATTAGTGGTCCCGAATGATTTCTTGATAGCTAACATCGGCCAATGTCCAGAACAAGCCGGCGACCAGTTGTTGATCTATTGCCTTCAGAATGTTATTCATGACGACGGAAATTGCGACTGATTCGAGTCCTTTTTCGGACATCGCGCAAGTGTCGACGAATAAGGTCCGAGTGGATTCAATTGAAAAGTGCACTTCAAATTGATTTCGCCGCAATTGCATGTGACCCAAGCTGGCCCGATGTCTTGACCTCATCCACTTTATGTTGCCGTCCGTTTCTTCTTTCGAATTCCATTTGCCTAAGAATCGGCCGGCCGTGCGATTGCTTTTGTATTAAAAACCGTCATTAGGAATGTTCTTTATAGACCTCATCCAGCCTAAAAGGAATTAAACTTGTTATGGATGCATTCACGCACTCACGACTTTTCGATTTAAATGTTTGCATTGCATTCGATCGAGAAACCGAGAAAATTGGTTGCCAGATTAGTGAACTTTGCGGGTTTACTGAAGATTAGTTACACGGGGTAAAATCTCAATCAGCAGGTTTATTTCCGTGCTACGGATCGAACTTGTAATCTCGTGCCGATGACTATAAATTGCTGGTCGAGATTAAGCCTACTTTAATTGCTGTAGGTACCTCAATCTTTTTGCATTGGTAACGCGATAGTTTTTCCGAGAAATTATTGTACTAAGAACTGCTTCTTTACAAACTACTCGAACTCATTCTTTAAACTTGTGCATTAGGCTCTCCTTATACCTTGGATACACAGCTCGTATACAAATCATAATATCGTCAATATCACCAGTGTATCACCCAATAATGTGCATATAGTACTTCAACGAGCTGATATCGACGTAATATCCAACCTGTTTCCTTGTATATAAATTCGATGATTTTAGCTGATATAGCCATCTTTTAACTCCCATCAGCGCCATCTGTTACTGAAATTCCAATGAATGGCACTTGTGGATTTTTATATTCTTCCGTCAGTTAAGATTCTTTGAGCGTGTTTTCATTTTTGTGTGTGATATGATGGTCCGCTTTATACATTTCTTTATTAGCAATGAAAGTGCTATTCGCCGGAACATCATACTGCAACGTTTGGCACGAAGAAATTTTGTCTTTGATAGCTAAATGTCAAAGTATAACATGTATGGGCTGTGTATCATGCTACCTTGTATCGCATATCATGATTTGGATAACGTAATTTGTATACAAGCAGTGTATCCATGGTATTACACCGAATTTTTATTGAAATCTCACAGATAAATCGGTACCTAATTTTCTACTTGTCTGCATGTTTGCCCCTCATAACTTGGAACACGCTTAACCAAATTTTGTTTACAAGTCTTTGTGTACATATTTTTTGATGAATGCAAATATTAAGTATGCAAATGCTTTCGGAAGCCAAATAAGAAATGACCAAGGAATGTTTGGCCCTTCTTTGCGATTTTTACGTAACAGAGACGCACGCCTCTTAATACCAGAGTTACCATGAGTGTTTTATGCAACAAATGTACCAATACAGATAGTTTCAAAAAAAGCCCGAACAAGTTCTCGACTTTCAAAATAGGGGTCTAGGTTAACTTTTTAAGGTTTCTGAAATGGAAAACGTACTCCCAAAACCGTATTAAAATTTTAGAAATTTTCAAAATTTATAAGATTTACACTCTGCCATCGACAATTGAAGCGCCGTCCACGTAAATTCGCCACCAGTATATTTGAGGCTATGAGGGCAACAGTGGCCTAACCCACAAAACCATGAAAACTGAAAAAAATATATTTCTAGTATCTATAGTGCATTCTGTTGTCATTCGATTAATATAAAAAATAGTTTTATATACTGCGGACAGATGGCAGCAAATCTTATTAGTGAGAAACATTTGTATAAAATAATATGAAAAAAAAATTGCATTTATTTCCAATAGGTATGCTGGTGGGTTAGGCCACTTTTGCTCTCATAGCCTCATTTAATCCATCGCGGTGTCTCAATTCCACTTAGTGATTACCTGTTCAAAATAATTTGCTCTAGCAAGTACTAAATATTGTTCATATAAAAAATATTGCAGTAAAGATTTTTGCAACATTAATTAATCGAGTTTCTGTCTTAAGTCTTTCGTTTTTTTACTTTTTGAGAATTACAGAAAAACGAAAATTGTTGTTGAATATTTTTTACTTCGATTTGATTTGATTTATTAAATTTCATAACATGCACATGCTTTGGCTTATAAACTAATTAAAATTGTTAGGTGAGCAGACTAACGCACTAATCATCGCATCTTTAATGTTAATTTTCATACATATCGCTTTTTTAATTTTTAATTTAAAAAAATATAAAAAATATGTGGTAAAACCAAACTCTTAAAAAAATGTCGAAAAGTGAAAACTTTTTTAATTGAAATATGAAAAAGAATACAACTTGAAAGTTCAAAATCGTAAAATCAATTGATCAAGAATCGCAACAACAAATCAACAATTTGGAAAGTTTATAACAAAAGTTGAAAATAAATTGTTATACTCAATAATTTGAAAAAAAAAATAAAAATATATTAAATCAAAAATATTGCATTAATAATATTATCGGAAAAAATAAAATCGAAAAGTTTGACAAAAATGTTTTAAATCTTTTAATATAAAATTAAAAATGTCGAATGGAAATTTGAGAAAATATAAAGTTTTAAATAAATTAATTTTTTAATTAAAATTTTAAGTTTACAATATTTGTATATATTGAAAATAAGAAGTTTTAAAATTTGAACGAAATGAAAAAAAATCAGATCGTTCATTTACATAGATCTATTAAATAGTTTTTAATTGTCTTTAAACATTCTGACGCGATTAAAAAAATTAGGCATTAAAATGAACCGAGCCAAGGAAAGGTCAAATAATGGAATATTAGAATTTGTGGTAATAATGACTAAATTTAATAGATTAGGTTAGGTTGTGAAGGGTGGATTGAAGCAATGTGCCACAGTCCATCACGAGAGATCACTGTGGATCCATTGTGATCCCCTCGTATAAAACCGGGTTCTAGACTACTGATTCCAAATATTGCTCTTCCTTATGAAGAGAGTAGTTCTCCATAAAGGAATTATTATATTATTATTCCCAGCCTTTCTCCATGCTTCCCAAAGGGACAGTGTCCCGTTAGGACCCCTATAAGTTGTCTGCAAATGTCCCTGCCCAGAGACAAAATGAAGCTAGAGTTCCTCCTATCAAGTTTTGATTCCCACTTGCCGGCATCCCGAGAGGTTCACCCAGGCCCCCTCCATCTGTCTGAGCGCTTCAATATCAATCATTCCCTTTACACATTCAATGGGACATAGAACCGATTCGTTGGCCAGCTCTATGCTCGTCTCCGACCCCCTTCTGGCGAGCTCGTCTGCCTTTTCATTTTCAGGGAAGTCACTGTGACCAGGAATCCAACTAAACTTCAGGTTGTTATTCATACCCACCATCTGCAATATTCTTTTATATTCTCCTACAAGCCTGGATTTAGTAATGTGCGCCTCAACAGCCTTGATGGCAGCTTGGCTGTCAACATAAATAGTTACTGTACCATTCACGCACTGCTTTCGCACTATTATTTCAGCTGCTTTTGACTAAATTTAATAAATGCATATATTAATAAAACTGGTTCGATACAATTAGGTTGAAGGCCTTAACTCCATAAACTTATCTAAAGGAAGAAATTTAATTAAATT
Organism: Beris morrisii; assembly: GCA_951812415.1. Lineage (NCBI taxonomy): Eukaryota > Metazoa > Arthropoda > Insecta > Diptera > Stratiomyidae > Beris > Beris morrisii. The sequence goes on from OX638311.1 coordinate 29,391,815, forward strand.
AAATTGATTGAATACACACCATACACGGCAAAAATAAACACGTCCCATCGCTCTTATACCTCGTTCACGTGGTAGCGTAGTGTAGTGTAGCGTATTATGAAATCCGGTTGATATATGAGTGTTCACGTGAAGTGAATTGACGTTTCGCACTCTTAATTATTAATTGACATCTGTCACAACTGGTATTTATTTTATTAAAAAAAAATACATTCGTCGTTTTATTTCTTTAATAACCTTTCTTCTTTTATTTTTCAGCGAAATGGAGTCATTAAAGGCACTGGTATTAGAATCGTTGAGAAAATCCAAACAAATAAAGTTGTCTTTCAACACAGTTTTTTGACAATTCACTCGAAAAGTAATACGGAGCGCAACGGCAAGTGTTCTCGTGGGAAGGATTAGCAAATCCACTACACTACACTACGCGGTTTTGCTACGTTGTAGAAAAACCGCTCCGTAGCAAAATTTCGTGTGTTCACGTGGTACTACGAAGTGCTACGTAGCGGTACGTCGTTGACCACGTGAACGAGGTATTAGACGAACTAGTTTACACGCACACCACTCATTGTTTGCGAGTATAAAAGCCGACCAGCCACAAGCAGCAGAAGCATTAATTTCTCGGCGTTGGAGCCTCCCGCACATGAAGCTCCAGAACAAATAGCGAATCAGCCCAGCGAATAAATTAAGCATCAGCTACTACTTAGCGATCACACTTTTGGAGAGCAAGCAGCGATTCGCCTGATTAATAGAGATACATCTAAAGTAAATATATTATAAAGGGATAGCTTCGAATGTGTACAATAATTGGACTATTTTCATGCCTCCATTTTCAAAGAATTATTAACTAAATGTAAGAGAGCAAATTAATAAATAATAAAAAAAAATTATGTTCTTTCCAGAAGAGAGATGAATGAATGATTAGAATGAATTTTTCTTGATTTAATTTCGGAAAAGATCAAAGGATGAATTATGTTGATATGACGTATGTTTCTTTTACTTGTATAGAAAATTAAAAAAGAATTAGTCACTAATTAGGAGTTTGTTCAGGACAGAATTAAATCCAGATTTGGCAAATTCTTGACTAATTCTCCTTTGTCGTTAGAATAACAATCAAACTTAATGAATAATTGGATTTGTGTCAGCGAATAATTCATACCTGTTTTTATTTTCAGTATGTGCTTCCAACTTTTAACGTGATTATTTGGCAGGATTATTTAACCGCTGTACTTAATCATACGCTCCTAATTATCTATCCCTTCCTTGGCAAATACCGCATAGTATTTTTTCTTTAGCTCTCGGCTAACTCTATAATTTCTCTTCAAATTTCTTCTGAGACGCCTTAAAGACAAATTTCCAGTTCTTTGCTAGTTTTGACAACATTCCTTCGGTTTTGCGTGTTTTGAGAATTTAATGAAGTGCTTATAGATGACGATTTCGGACTTGGTTTCCGCCGAACTGAGTAGTGGCAGTGTTCTTCCATTTGTGGAGAACAGAGCCACTTTGCGGACGAGGACAAACTATAGCTTGTGTAAGTGGCTGTAAGTCATATCAAAATTTTTCAAAATTTCTATTTTATTTTCTTCAGCTGAATTTAACTGTCTCTGGACTTGTTTAACCTTTTTACAATTCAGCATCATGAATTGTAGGCCTTATTCCACTTGATCTTTTTCGTGTTATTTTTAACTTTCAAAGATCATTACAGCATTTAGTTTAGTTTAGTGCGATTATTACCAGTATCAACAAAAAATCAAGTTTCTGCCTTAAGTCTTTCGTTTTTGTAATGCTTTATGTACATAAAGTATCCTGCGGATTCACGATGAGATAGAAAACCAAACTTTAAAATCAATGAAAAAAATACTTAAAACAAATTATAAATATAAGTTAAAAAAAAATATTATTCAAAAATAATACAGTAAATAATCGAAAAGCAAAATACAAAATATCGACATACGAACAATTTCGAAACTTCACAAAAATAAAGATGTCGAGATTTGTGAAGTCAAAAATTCAAAATTGTATGTTTTCAGATATGGTAAATTCAAAGTTTGAAAAAAAAAAAATGTTCCAAACAAAATGTTAAATGTTGATCTATAAAGAGTGTGTACACTAAAACACGACTCATCGCCAAAACTCAACATCGTCATTTTCACCGACAGCCAAGCCGCAATCAAAGCACTAGATCCGGCTACCACCTCCTCTAAACTAGTTCAGCAATGCCGTATCGAACTAGCCGGTTTGGCGGAACGGCTCAAAATCACTGTGCTCTGGGTCCCGGGGCATAGAGACATAATGGGAAATGAGCGGGCTGATGAACTGGCCAGGGAGGGCTCCGCTCTTCCCGGCACTCTTGCGGAACTAGTTCACGTTCCTTTAGGAGTCGTAAAGAGGGTCATACTCTCACACTTCCAGACAGCGGCTAACTCCAGATGGAAAAACCTAGCTACCTTTGCGATATATAGGAAGATGTGGTCATCTTACAACCGAGTCAAGTCAGACGAACTTCTATACAAGACCCGGGCAGACGTCTCCAGAATCACGGCGATCAGTACAGGTCACTGGCCTATTGGGGATCATGCAGCCAAATTGGGTATTCCGTTCAATGTACACTGCCTCAGCACTCTCACAGGACACTAATTAGCGAGAGTCGCTCGTTCATTTCCTTTGCGAGTGTCCGGCTCTAGATAGAGCCCGAGAGCGAGCGCTAGGCAAACCCTTCTACGGGACCTGATGGAGATTTCAGGGAAGAAAATTGGAGAGTTATTACTTTTCCTGAACAGCACAGGATGGTTATAGCGATTCAATTCAATCAATTTTTCTCACATTCATCCTCCGTATTCCTCAGTATTAACAACCCTTAAAATCCGAGTTTAACACGAGTTTGTGGTTCCAAAACGGCCTCTGAGCTAATTGAGCTCTGTCTGGGTGACAGGGCTGTCACTTAAACCAACCAACCATAAAGAGTGTATCCGCTCACCCACGAAGAAAAGGCCTTGCGAAAAATATATGAAACTATTAGAAAAAATTTTAAAAACGAAAGAAGTGGAGCAAGAACCTGAATTTTATAAATTTATTATTATTATTATTACTATTTATTAATAAAAAGTATATAAATATACATAATTACTTTACAGCATTAGTTACAGAGACCATCAGCTATAAATTTACTTTCAGGAGTAACCGGAAATTAAATAAAAAAACGAAAATCAATTAAAATTTAGCAAATTTAAAAACTTGAAACAAAAAATTAAGAGATAAAAAATTTTTTGAAAGAAAATATTGTACCATGCTAGTTTAGAAGTAGAACAATCCAACTCAATGAAATTTCTGTATTCAAACCACTTAACTCAATTATTTCACCGGACAATTCACATAATATATTTATTTCACTTGGTAATGGATTTGGCGCTCTACTAAACACGTTCCCCTTCTCGAGTTGCACTTAAAATTAAACACAGACGCTTTTTAAGAATGAAATTCAATCTGATGTCGCTTTCCAATAAACTGATCCAGTGTGCAGCTTGATCTGCGCTTTTATACTTACGTGTGGTGCGTCGCGATATCACGAATATATTCGATGGTTCGTGAAGAATTGAGAAAAAAATTGTTGGAAAATAAATCGAAATTAAGTCTTTAGAAATCCACGTAGCGCATGATGGAAAAAAAATCAAAATACTTTTAAAAAAAGGAAATATGTGATAAAACGAAAAATCAAAAAGAAGAACATTAAAAATGTTTTTTTTTTATATCAAATCAAAATGTCAAAAACTAAGTGCAGAAGTTGAAAAATTGATATTGAAACTTTGGGTGCAGAGAGATACTTACACACATTCTAAAAATCAAAAAGTTAAAAATGGGTATTTTAAACATTTCGACGTATGTACATATTGTTACATGCATGCCCATGGCTACTCTGAGTCAATAATCAATGAAAGCTTACAGTAAAGACTGCAAGTTTTCAATAACAAATAGAATAGCGTAGAAGCTTTACATTCTTCAAGTTGGCAGCATGAAACTTAAGCAGTTCGACATTAGAATGACTTTATTCTTTATTCATATACGGATAAATCCTTTTTGAAAATATACATATACAATACAATACACTTCAATACTTAAAATTCAATTATTGCTTTTATGGAAGCAATGTTAGTGTTAAACTGTTCAATAGTGTTGCTAAATTTGTTACCAACTCTCATCAGTCATTCTGGGAGACCATACAACCCATATAAAGTACGGTGAGCTTCTATAATAAAGATATCCTGTGAACGAGTTCTAAAGTTAGGCACGCAATAATTTAACAGGTTTAGAATTTGAGGACAGTCTATGTTATTTTCAAGAACATTAAAAAGAGAAATTAGTTCACAACTGATATTTTCAACATTAATGCTAATTTTGAAGGCTATGAGTCTTAAAAACTTATGCTGGATGGACTTGCACGGTGTGGCGATATTCAAGCGTTTCAAGTAGTACGCATGAAAAACAAAGTGCCGGAGAGATTTCTTCGCACTCAAGACCCCAGCTACTTAGACTTTACGGTATCGAACTCTTCTAAATTTTTCGATACGCGGTGCTAATTTTATAGCTACTTCGAGAAATCCATTTAATAATTTCGGATGACTCCGGTCCGGACCACTTAAACCCTTCGGAAACGCGTTTCTAATTGAAATGCATCGGCACCTATTCGCGTTGTAATTTAACAAGTGAGCTCCAGCCGTCCTTAGTTTGTTTTTCTTTCACTTTCTACGGGGCTAATGGAATCCGAATTAAGAAAAAAACCTGCTCCTCATCGTAAGAAAAAGACGAAATGAAGATGCTGCGCCGGTCCGGTCCGATCCGGCCAGACAAAGTATTCATAAACTGCCCACATCGCGCTTGGCACCTGATTCCAATCAAGTCATAATCGACTGATTGGCCGTTAGTGACGTTTTTTATGGGTCAATTTCGTTAGCATTAGATGGCCACTTTGTACGCATCGATCGCATTACGGCAAGAATTAATGACACCTTATCGCGTCGTATTAACAATAAATTAAGACGATTGTATGAGTGGAGGTTTTTATGTAAACATCGGCTTACCACACACGGTGTCCGAGCTGATCGGTCGGCACCATCAACGCGCTCGGATGGACGGACCCGTAACAACAAGAACGGCAGGAATTCTTGAAAACCTGTCGAAGGTGTTGGAGGTGAACATGTTCTATGGGCGTCCGGCGACCGCTTATGGTTTTTCGTCAGAACTCCAGAACTAAGAACTGAAAACTATACACTTGTCCCCGAAGGCTCGCGTTTTTTTTAACATCTTTTTTTGACCTTATGTCGAGATGATGGTGGCTTTTTTCTTGGTCATTTTCTGATCGTTCTGCGGTACAAGGTACCAACGTTCAGCATTCGTTTGTTCTTTTGCATTGAGTGCTACAAAACTCCAACTGGTTTGCCGCCTTATTGTTGTCTCCGGAATCCACCACGTAAATGCTGGTACAGGTGATTCTGTCCTTGGCAAATTATAGCCACGCAGGTTGCTGTGGACAGTTCTTATACACCTTTTTTTTACCTTCTCGAAATGCCGTATGTGCGGTAGAATATTTCCAATTTAGCAGAGTGCCAGCGAACGGGTAATTTTATTTTTTATTACACAGTCTGGAGCAAAATCCTAAGCAGATCGAGCACTTGAATTGTTAATTTTCTTAAATTGAGCTTTTCGTACCATAAATTAATTTTGGCGAGCTGGTATAATTTTGTTGATATTGATTCTCTCATGATTATTTAATTTATGCTTTTGGCGAATACCAATTACTTTTTTTAAGTTATTGACTTTATTATTTTCTACAAGATAATTTTATTATAAAAAAGTTGTAAGGTATAATTAACGTGGGTTGAAAATTTAAAACAAGGCTGAAAATACCTTTCGATCTTCAATGGTTTTAACCCATCGAATACTTTTCGACTGCGATTGTTACCTTCGCAGCTACTGAGCCATCGAAGCAATCGGAATCATAGAAACTATCAAAATGTCGAACCATCGAAGCAATCGAGATCATCAAAACCATAGAGATGTATGTACTGGTGATGACGAGCAGCAACTGTTTTGAAGCCGGACGATTCCTCGCAAAGAGCCGGCAATAAACACTATGCTACTATTAGCATCTTACTTACATTTATGTTATACTCTGGTCTTGAATACAAAAAACGCCAAAGATTTGAATCCTAGACTACTTTTTGCATTTCACTGCCATCTGGCATCAAACGCCCCATACAAAAACGTTCAATTTTGATTCAAAATGCTCAAAGTGCTTCATACAAAAACGGCGAAGCGAAGCAATTAAGATCATTAAAACCATCGTAGCCATCGATAACCACGGAATCATCGAAATCATCGAAACCATTTCAAAATTGGGAGAAAGTCCCGGAAGCTGTTCAAGTCGAAGTGCGAAAGAAGGGCTGACACCCGTGAAACACCCATGAAGCACCTATTACAGTTTTCGGTCGTAGTTCAGGACGCGGTCAAAGCCAAAATCTTCAAATAAATATATATTATAAAATATTAAAGAAAAACAAATTGTTTCGAGATAAGAATGTTGTTCTGAAAATTAATTACGTCAATAGAATAGCTTCTCGCACGATACAACTTTCCACACTCAGCATTGGTTTTCCATGCAAATCAGAGCTCGAAGAAATATAAACCTATTCAATTTGTAATCAGACCTAAACCATATGGCGAAATTCGTGAAAACAAATACAACCTCTTTACTCGCACTTAAGGGATGAATATAAAAAAACTGGAATTAATTTTTAATCGATTACACGTAAAGCTCGTTGAAGTAAAAACCAGTTCGATATCTCACCAGTCTCATATATTGCGGAATTCGTGAGAATATGCGAAGTATGCAAACCTTTTAAACCCCCGGTTGAAAATCAAAAAGTCCTGAATTATAATTTTAGGCGATTATTTATATATAGGAACTTGGTGTGTTTTAACGAATTCCGTAACATCTCCTAGGGTTAATTGTATATCGAATTGGTATTTAGAGATAGTAGTATCTCTTCATAAATTAAAATTCAAATTCAAATTTTCTTTATTTTGCCTAATCTGTATTAATTTCAGTGTAAGTTATAATAAAGTTACTTTACATATTTGTCTGAGATTAGTGGATTTTCCGATATCGAACTTCGTTCAACAAATTTTTGTTGTATGATGTCGATCTTGTCCTTTAATTTTGAAACATTTGCAATTTCATGAAGTTTCCGCGTGGAGAAATGCCAGGGTCGGTTTAGCAATAATTTGAAGACTTTATTTTGGGCAATTTGCAATTTTTTGATATGGCAATTTGAGACATCATGCCAAACTGGGGCAGCCAACAGAAATATACTTTGAAAGATTACCTTGTAAATAATAATTTTATTTTCAGTGCTTAACACAGATCGGCGATTTATTAGGGGATATAGAACTGTAATCGTTACATTGATCTTGTCTCTAATTAAAGCAGTGTGTTTTTCAAAGGTCAGTGTCTTATCGAGAGTGACCCCAAGATATTTAATTTTGTCTGTCCAAGGAATGTCTTTACCTAGTATAGAAATGTTAGCCTGAGGTAGTAAAGAACTTTTTCTATTTCTGGTGAAGAAAGTAGCTTGGCACTTTTCAGGATTGATTTTTAGTTTCCATTTCTGAAAATACTCAGATAGTATCTCTTCATAAAGATTCTTCGAAATAATTGAAAATTTCACCAGGGAAATTTGCTGGAATCGCTGTTCAGATTACAATAAGTAAATATTTAATTGTGCATCCGAAGGATTTGTTTTGAATTGTCTTAAGCCCATAACAAAACAAAAAAATCTGCCAACAGTCTGGGCGCAACTTTATTATTTTATGGGTAGCAGTCCGAAACGTGTTTAATGCTGAGATGGTATTAGGTTACTATGAGAGTAATAACCTAAAAAATAAAGTTCCAAATAGCCTCCTGGTTATTTCTTAGGTTGTCAGTCGCATAGTAACCTACACCGCATATCAGCATTAAACACGTTTTGGACTTCAACCCATAAAATAATAAAGTTGCGCCCAGACTGTTGGCAGATTTTTTTAATTTATTTACGTATTTTTTTTATCAATAGAATATTCCATAGAAGTAAAAGCGATCATATTAAACCGAAGAGATTTTTGGAATCAGTGAAAACTGGAACTGGGGGTATTGTTTAATAGGGAATAATACTTAAATCGGTTTTTTCCCCGACTATGTTTAAAGCTTATAGAAGTAAAAGTGAATTCCAAATCCCAATATGCCTAAGAAATATATCAGAATTCGTGAATATGTACACAACCACCTTATACCCTCTTCAGGGTTGGATATCGAAAAATGTTGAAGTACGGTGTCTAGGCGCATATATAAATAGCCCGCAGAAGTAAAATTGCTTTGATAGCTCGACATGTCTAAAAGTTTTAACGAAATTCGTGAAAATATGGATTCACGGATATTTTTTTTTACTCAACCTCTGAACGCCAATAAAAATCTGAACTTTTTTTGCTTTAGTTACTGTAATAGGACATCTACATGTACGTACTAAGTTTCAACTTTCTAGCATAAGCCGTTCCAGAAATATAAAAAAACCACCCCTCATCCCTGTAGCTTGCTACCCCTATGAAAATTTAATTTTTCTAGGATGTCTCAATAGTGGCTCTGTATAATCTTAAATTTTTTAGCTTTCTATTGATTACGGTTTTCGAGAAACAAACATCAAAATTTTTTTCCTTTCTACCTCCTTTCACCACCCCCTCCCCTAAAATGTAGAGGACTCCCACCCCAACTCCTGTAAAATTTTTAAGATCATATCTGATACGGTTTCGGAGATATAAAAATTACATTTTGTGAGAAATTGCATTCCCCCCTCTTTCGTGCTCCACCTCCCCCCTCAAAAAGTTTACATTCAGTAGACTCCTCTTGTGATCCCATGTACAGAAACTAAATTTTATCTTCCTGGTGTAATTGGTTCGGAAGATATTGTAATCCAAAGTTTTTTACCACCTACCCCACACCCTACCATCGCCCTTAAAAATTTAAGCCCTTGTCTAGTCTCGAAGTATCCACAAGGACAACCACAAAGTTTCAATCTTCTGACATCAATCGTTCAGGGGATATGGATTTTAGAATGTTTCAATCCCGGCTTTCAAGCGCTTTGGACTCATTGATTTCCCCCCCACTTCCACAACCCTCAACCCTTATCGACCATTTTTTTGCAAATGAGTCCACTATCATAGTACTACATAAGTTCCAAGTTTCAGCCTCCTAGCATAAATGGTTCCAGAGATCTAGAAACCAAAATTTTTCGTCTAAAACGCTCCCCCCTCATCCCAACTTACCCCCCCCCCCCCCAAAAGATGCCAGTCGTAGGAGTTTACCCAATCTACCCACCATAAAAATTTCAACTTAATACTTCAAGTAGTTTGGGAGCTACACGCCTTCAAACGATTTTGCGTACGCGGACGGCGTACGGCGGACAGACGGACATTTTTTTTTTGGTGTTTACTAGTCCTAAAACGTGTAAATACAAAATTTCAGGGTAGCAAATTTTTTTTGAAATTTCAGGTCGATCACAATACTTTATTATTAAAAAATAATAAAGTAAAACTATTACTGCTCCAGGGAATTAGATACAATTACCTACTTTACCCATTCGGAAGGCTCTCCGGCTATTAATACCAATCAAAATAATTGGAATAATAAAACTGTAACGAATTCGATTATCTGTGCACCGCCATACAGTCGTCCATCTCTTAGGAATTCATTAGGAGTCCTAGCGGAAAAAATCCCCTTCATCAATTCTTCATTTTCCCCCGTGAGTCATTACTTTTTACGGTAATTAAAACGCAATGTTGCTCCAGGTCCGATGCGTGAACGATATTTCCGTGTTATTAATAATATTTCGAAACGAAGGTATCATCTGGTGCGTTCATCAAGTCCACCTTCGCATCATATGGTGCCACGAACGGATCTAATTTAAGGGTGAAATACGAGAAAGAAACATACGGCCGGGAGTGGTCATGGAACCTCTTATTTACATGAACAAGACCTGGAACACAAATCATTCCCGGCAATGACTTAATACCGGTACAAGAATATCTGCAAGTGTTAGATATCCGATTTATCTTTTTCAATTCGAATGCCTCGCTATAATCCTCGGCTCGACTAAGATACACACATGCGAGTATATCACACGGCTTCGATAAATCATCCGATCGCTAATTAATGTGAATCTAAGAGTATTTAGATGCCATTTATTTAATGTGATAATTTGTTAATTTATGGACACAGGTATGCTAACGTGATGTGTGAATGGCGAGATTTATGCGGTGCTTTGGACTTATCACTCACTACCGCCGATAATATCTTCATTTGACGAAATTAATTTTATGTGTGTGTATGTTTTTTTTTCATTTCCTCAACGATAATTAGAATTAATGGCATGACTTGGCGTTAAAAAAGTCAACAAATCGTATAGCAGTCGATTTATTATGCTAATCCGTTGAGACATATTCGAGTCGATAGTTCGAACGGTGCCGTGGATACAGGTGAGTGCTAAGGTGATCGCAGCATTCGACTATTTCAAGTCCTTTCGAATTAATTTGTTTATGTTGGATGCCAATGTTGAGCACCTGCCCTGGTACTTAAGATTTGACTACGGAATTTCAAATCACTTTTTTTTCCATTGTTTGTCTTTCTTGCGGCGGTGAATACGGGTCCAGGTGAACTTCATTCGTAAGAGTCTGGAAATCAAGAAAAAAATACAGAGTTCGAATTTCTATAGGAGGTACTAGAACCGACCTTATACAGTTTAAAGTACCCGAGTTCTATTCCCTTTTTCGATGTCTTGTTTTGAAAAATCAACAGGAACAACACTGACCACGCCACACAATCTGGAGCCTGTAATTAATTTGTAATAGATAAGCATCTTAGGTGAGCATACATGGCAGAACGTGAATTAATTATTTAATCCAATCTTTGCGTGAAGGTATAAAACACGGTATTCATGTCCAATGTAATGAGAATATATGGCTAATGGAGTAGCACCTTATTCTCTCCAATTTAACGTCTATTACAACAGTTTGCCCGGCACATCAGTGCACGAATGGATTAAATCATGTTCAAGTGCCGGGTATTGAAAGTCAGTCCTGTCTTCTATTATGCCACGATCAGTTACAGGTCTTAAATGCGTAGTACTCAGGTGTAATGAGAAACTTTACAATTGTCTCGGGTTTGTTTTCTGAAAAGATTTATCGAGAGGAACTTGGAGTCTGGACGACATTGGTGATAATTCTGGGATTATTGTCAAAGCAACATACTCCTACGTATTGCATTTTTCTTCTTTGTGCTGTTATGTACTAAAAGTTGATTTTCGATTTTCGGAGAATATTAAGTAAAAGTAGTTATTTTTTGTGACTGATCTGTTCATAATTAAAAATCGGAAAAAATACTGTATTACACACTCTCTGCCGAAGAAATATAAGTGATTGGAGGTTCTTAAAACAACAGTTTTGACATAGTCCTGTGTTTGCTTCTTTAAACAACGAAGGATTTTCTTGGCGCCTTGCAATTTTTTAACCGGTATCTTAAGTATATGAAACAGTCAGTTTGTTTTTTTCATATACATACATGGTGCTCATTTCCTTTTAAAATTTTCAAAGAAAGTTAAATTTTATATTTCCTGATTCATTTCAGATATGATCTTGGAATTTTTACAGAAGTTAGGTCCATTAGACAGCTAGCAGGAAAATAAAAGTGTGGTGGGATGCGTGAGTGGTAAGAGTGAGTGATATCCAAAAAAAAAACCAAATTTCATTTCTCGAGAAAAGCAAAGGATAGAATGCTTAGAGTTGACGTCTGCACAGAGTCACTATTGGGCATCCCATAAAAATTAAGTTTTACATAGGAGTACCAAGATCTGTAGCTAGGGGTATTTTTTGTATCTTAGGCTAGCAGAAAAATAAATCTTGTAACTGTAACTGTAAATGTACTAGGGAAGTAATTTATGAGGAAAACCAAAATTTAAATTTGCAATGGCATCCAGAAGTCAGGCAAAAAAATTTTCAATGAAAAGGGAGTGTATACATTTTCACGAATCTTGTCATATCTCTTAGGTCTATTGATATATTGAAACACTTTCACTTTTGCGAGCTCTTCATATAAGCGCCTTGGATTTGTTGATATTCGTGTAAGGTGTGCTCCTAAGATACCGAGTTTGCTTTTTCTTCAATGTGCGTTACATAAATAATTGCCTAAAAATTTATTGCAGGATATTGCGATTCTTAATCCCGAAGGGGGTGTAAAATGATTGTGTACATTTGTTACGAATTCCGACATATCTCTTAGGTCTCAGTCAATTTCGAGCTACTTTTCCACAAAATCTAGTCACATAGTAACCCGTACCCCATCATATTATTAAACGTGTTCTGGACTTCTTTCCCAAAAATAATAAAATTGCAGCCAGACTGAGAGCAATTTTTACTTTATTATTTTCTAGTAATACAGTATTGTGATCAATTTTTAAAAAAAAAATTTGCTACCCTGAACATTTTTTTTCACGTTTCATGACTAGTAGACACGAAAAAAGCAACAAAAAAAATTCAGTACGTCTGTCCGCCGTCCGGCGGACGCAAAATAGTCTGAAGGCTCGTAGCTTCCAAACGGTTTGAGATATTAAATTGAATTTTACGAATAGACTGGATAGTCCCCTTGAAGTGACCAAATCCCGCGGGGCTGGGGTGTGAGGGGAGAGGACGAGGAAGCGTTTAAGACGGACAATTTTGGTTTTTAGATCTCAGTAACCGCTTATGCTAGGAAACTGAAACTTGGAATTTATATAGAGCTTTAATATTGGACCTATTTGCATAAAAATTGTCAATATGGGTGAAGGGGTGTGGAGTGGGGGAAAAATAATGCGTCCGAAACGTAAAAAAGCCGAGATCGACACATTCTAAAATCCAGATCTCCTTAACGGTTAATGTCACAAAATTGAAACTTACTGAATATCTGTAGGTATACTAGGAGAATAGATCGAGAACAAATTTTTGAGTGGGGTCAATGGCGTATAGGGGTGGGGGGTGAAAAATTTTAGATTACGATATCTCTCGAAGCAATTGCACTACACAAATAAAATTCGGCCAAATGAAGTTTGCTGAAAGTAAAATTTTTTAAGGGGGCGGTGGAGCATGAAAGTGGAGGGGATACGAATTTTCCAAAAAAAAATGACGGCACATATCTCAAGAACCGTGTAAGAAACATGCTTAAAATTTTTACCAGAAGTAGGCCTAATGTACTCCTAGCAAGAAAAAAAATGTTGGTGTTGATGGTGTATAGGCTGAGGGGGAGGAGGGTGAAAAGGAATGGGTTCCGAATTTTATATCTCGAGAACCTATAATAATATAAAGCTGAAACATGGTATCTAGATAGAGCTATAGTAGTAGCATGTTGGAAAAATATAGTTTTTTATAGGGGTAGTATGATATGGGGGTGGGGGGTGTTTTTCCTATCTGTTGAACGGCTTACGCTACAAAGTTGAAACTCGGTGTATATATGTAAATCAACTAGAAAAGTAATTTAGATTAAAAAAAAATTTAAATATCTATTCGCGTTCGGAAGGGGGGCAAAAAAATTATCAGTGAAAATGGAATGCATATATTTTCACGGTTTTCGTCATATCTATTAGGTCATTTCAAATATTAAATTCATTTTTATTCTACGGATTCTTCTTATAAATAACTAGAAAACGTTTTCAGGATTTTTTGAAATTCGACCCCTAAGGTGGTGGAAAGGGGATTGTATACTTTTTTTACGAATTCTGCCATATCCCTCAGGTCTGATCAGATATCGAATATCTTTTCACTTTCAAGGGCTTGCGTAATAATCGCCTAAAACTAGTTTTTAAGTTTTTTCCCTTTTCAGCCCCTAAAAGGGTATAAAAGGGTTAAACACGTTTTCACGAATTGGTTTTTACTTTCTCGTGTTGTCTTCATATTTATCTATTAACTCGTTTCAGGATTTTTGTATATTCAACCCCTAAGTGGGTGTAAGGAGGTTGCATATGTTTTCACAGATTCCTACATATTGCTTAGGTCTGATGATATATCGACTTCATTTTTACTTCCTAAGATTTCCTATTTAAGCTTAAAAAGGTCAATTTCAGTATTTTAAGATATTCAATCCTAAGGGGTGTAAGAGGGTTGTATGCTTTTCAAAGCTTCGACATACTTAATAACTTTGATGAGATATTAGATCACTTTTCACTTCCACAGACTTTTTATATAATCGTCTAAAAACCTATTTCTCAATTTTTGGATATTCAACCTCCAAGGGTTTGCATATGTTTTCACAATTTTTGCCATCCCTTAGTTTTGATGAGATATAAGATTTGGTTATTACGGCATTTGATGTAATGACCTAGAAACCAATTTCACTATTTTCCGAATTTCAAAAACCAAAAGGGTGTGAAGGGTTTGCTTACGTTTTCACAAATTTTACAAGATCCCTCGTGTCTCATGAGATACCAAGTTGCTTCTTATGAAATCGTGTAAAAATCTGTTTCACAATTTTTTCGAAATTCAAACCCCAAGTGGAAGTAATGGGTTTGTATACTTTTCAACAATTCGTCATATCTCTTAAGTCTGGTAAGGCAAAAAAATTCGTTTTTACTTCTATGGGCTTTTAGTGTACATAATATAACAAAATTGGAATAGTTTACACGGACTTTTCCAATATTTAATCGGCTAAAAATCTCTATTTTAAACATTTTTTTTAAGAACAAAACTAACTTTCCAAGTAATCTCATAATTTCGAAACAACTGATGATGATAGATTTTTTTTTATTTTTAATTATTCAAAACGAAACGCCATTATTTTAAACATAACAAAGAAAAAGGTTTTTGGTACCTAGGCAATACTCAAGTCGTCTGTCTATACAATGAACATTATGAAATACGTGCCAATTTTAATGATATTATAATTTTTTACAATTATTATTATTTACTTTTATGATGATGATGATTTGACCGCTCCCGAACTTTGACCCGAAAATAATAAAGTTTCGCCCAGACCATTGCCAAATTTTTTAGTTTTATAGTAAAATTTAAATATCTGTCAACAATCTGTTTGAAAAGTTTAAAAAATCTCAGATCAAAGTCACAGGCTAACTGCTCAGCATACCCCGAGGCGAATTTCCGTCGTCGATGTACTTCTGATGAAGTTTTCGCTGCCTTTAATTTATTACAATTTAATATATGATAAACATCCATGAAGACACCCGGGGGTATAAGAAACGGCACTTGCCCCAACCTGTCATTACCAAATCCGTAAAATATTATAAAATGAGAAAAAATATATTTTTCTAATCAAATATGAATCAACTTTTTTGCTATTCAAGTTAACTGTGAACTGTGGCTTCTGTAGGTTGATGATTCAAATCCGGATCGACGGACCGAAAAATGTTCTCAAGCGCAACTTGAATTTGATTGTTATTTGTCTTCTTCAAGTCGTACCATTATTTACAAGTTTTCTCGGTGCTTAATTGCCACTTTTTACCGTTTCTTCATTTTCAGTAACGTGACAGTACAAAATTGATTCTTTTTATCCTGCGTATATCGTTTGAATTTTTTCTTTACTAGTAAATTCGTCAAATTTCTCAAGTAACGTTTGCCAGTAGACCAAATAGATGTACTTTAACCGGCAAACAAAGTTGTTGATGTATATAACTTAAGCGAGTGAATGAAAATTATCGAAGCCATTCTATGTATTTGCCATTTATTCGCCTAGATGAATCCTTTATGAATCAACGATTTAATTTCGCGGTTAATGTATGTTTGGTGATGAAAGGTGCAACCATTATTGTGGCAAGTGTATCAGCTCTTAGGCCGACAAAGAGTTCCATTGTAACGCGGAGGTACATTTGGTACACCAGGGAAATTACTCAAAAATATGAAGTAAAGTTGCCTGCGAACTAAAAAGATTGACTCTTTTTCGAATCGACTTTTAATTCCCTCGTACGTTCGTTTTCTTTGGATTCACCTTGTGAACCTATAATTCTCGCTCTATTTGTTTAACACTACTTCACCTTTGATAAACCTTGACCAAAACGTTTCCTGGTTTTATATAAACATTATAGATCCTGTTTATAATAATCCAGTAAATCAAAAGTATCGCAAGCGAATCACCACTTACCTAGGCTCACTTATGATTCTTAGGTGAATCATTCTCTTACTCGTTAACGTAAGTAAGAGTGGATCGTAAGTGAATCGTTTGGGTGGTTCCTATGTGGATTATATCGGTGCAATGCAACTACACTAAACATTTATGATTTTTTTGGTAAGATGCTAGGCTTACTTAGATTCACTGAATATTAACCAGATTCCTTTCTTGGAATTGTTATTAACCAATTGCCTATTTCCCTTCTATTATACTCTGATATTAATGACTACTAATTCCAATTACGTCCGAATATTTGTCACGTTTTTCTTGAATCTTTCTCATGTGTGATATCCTGTCAATGCTCGAGAATCGGGAACTAATTAAATACAAAGTGTCCTTTCTATTTGTAGTACTATAAAAAAAATCGAATTCGAAGCACATAAATAGCGAAGACTGTGCGAATCGCCCTCATCATCGCCTCAGAAAATTCTATACGCGCAAAAGTGAAACTCCTGTTAGACGTGTTTTAATTTATGGCACCTGTAAGCGTCAATCCTCGAAGACTCGAACCGAATCGTAGATTGGCCTCAAGGTGTAACTGCCATGATCTGGAGAAGTTGATCATGTGGACAGTAGAAGTAGCAGAAAAAAACGACCAGAATAACTTATTCGCAAGGTTTCCAATAAATTCCTTACGAAATGTCAATTAGTTGGAATTATAGGCAGCTACGTTCAAAACCATGGAAATCTCGAGATACGACGCTGGCTCTGAAACGAAGCGTTTACGTAGGCTTCGCAGAGTTTGATATATCTCAATAAAAGGAGAGTTTTCATTGATACTCCTACATCGAACTGTAATACTCTTTGGTTGGTATCGACCTATTTGGTCCATTTGGACAGTGTTTGTTCAGTCTGACAATGGACTGATTTGCGTTTGAAATCTTTTCTACGCGTTTATCATCCGTTCGAATCCGCTCGACATATCAATAGAGTCCGTTCCTTATTTACAATCCTTACATGCTTTTACAGGTGATTACTTTACTATCTCGGTGTGTTTGCGAAATGCGAAAAGGTGCACTGTTTCGAGTAGACTGTGTCGATTCGTTTATAGAAGGACTTGTAAGAAGTTGTTCAACACAAAATGCTAATTAGAACGTCTTCCTCGTTACTTATTGTACATCTCAGCCAAACACCCCCAGTTAGGAGCGACGACTGCAGTTTGGATGGTTCGAAATCGGAAAATGATATAAGCAAAAATCGTGTAGACCACAATTACCTTTTAGCTTCCTCCGTCTGCATATATTTACCTGGCTTATCTTTGATTTTCCTTCGGCACGGCTAATACTACCACTACCTTTGAGAAATGGTTTTCATGTTAAGACAATGTGATCGGGAGCACAATTACGAACGGTGTATGTATCGATTTTTTTCCCATCGTCGACTCTAGCCGGAAAACCTAACGAGCGACAGAAGGAGCGCTTGATTATGTAGGTGAGAATGTTGTAGAAAAGTTTTGCCACACAAAATTGCACACATTGTATAGTCGTACCTATGCGCAAGCTGGGTGACTTTTCAATATCGGCGTGATATATTGCACTAGCAACTAGTTAACCTATGACCGAGGCTCTATATCTCGACTCATTCGCTCGAGCTAAATCGCCACAAAGTGTTTGCAATTCGCGCTCTACTGTCTTCTAAGGCCACTAAGAAAACGGATAGACAAGACAATGTTCTACGAAAGTACATCCGCGTCGATTCTTCTATGATAATTACATTGTGATAAGCTCTAATAGTGTACAAAAGACGACGGTTACCAAAAGCGATAAGGGCTTTGTCGTTTGAACTTTCAAAACTGTTTGATCAAATAGGTACTTTGAATTTTATACGGTTAATAAACTATTTTATTGCACATGCTAATGGAAAAGAGAAAAATTTTACTTTATTATTTTGTAATAAAATACTTTTGGAATTGACCTGAAATTTAAAGAAAAAAAATTACTCCCCTGATATTTTGAATTTTCACATTCAGGGCTGGACTAGACCCCAAATGGTAAAAGGTCCGTCTGTCCAGCGTATACGCAAACGCGTAGTTACTCACAAATCCGTCAAACTACAAATTTAAGATTTTTTTAGCAGGTGGTTGCGGTGAGGTGTGAAGGCGGAGGTGAGACTTAGGATTTTACATAGAGCTATGATAGTGAAGCTATTTGCCAAAAAGTTGTTAACATTGGTGGAGGTGAGGGTATGGGAGAATGAAAAACACAATATTCTGACTTCGTTGTTTCTTATATCCGAAGAATGGTTTATGCTGAAAAGTTTAAACTTCTTATGTGCATGAAAACTTACTAGAAAAATAATTTAAGTATAAAAAAAATTGAGGGCAAAAAAAATGGTCCGTGAAAGAGAAGTTTATATATACGAGTATTTCTTACCTCTTAGATCTTTTAAAATATTCAAATAAATTTACTTCCACAAGCTTCTCAGATAAAAACGTAGAAATCAAATTCAGTTTTTTTATGTTGAATGTTATTGCTAAGGGGATGTTCAGGGGATGATATAAATCTTTTAGGTGTGACGAAATATCCAATTGAATTTTACTTGGCCGAGCTTCTTATACATTCGCCTCAGAAGTAATTTAAGGATTTTTCGACATTCAACCAGTAAGCGGGTGTAAACTCTGCCAAATATCCAAGATTTGATTAGATTTCGAATTGATTTTTACGTCTACAGACTTTTTATATAATCGGCTAAACATCACTCAGGTTTTTTGATTTTCAAACACCTATGTGTAGACTTTGTTTACGTTTCCACGAATTTTCTCATATTTCTTGAGTTTTATGAAATATAAAATTGGTTTTTACTTCCGCGAGTTTTTTATATAATCGCCAAAAAATGGTTTCAGGCTTTTTCAATATTCCCTAGGAGGAGGGGATTGTATTCTTGTATATCTTTCCACGAATTTCGCCATATATTTTTGAACACGACGAACTATTAAAATATTAGCTAGAGTTACAAAATCTTGAAAATTCAATTCTGGGATTAGTATACCGGCTTACATGAAAAATGTTTTTTTGAGAACTTTACTATTTAGTGTAAAAAAAATTGTAATTAAAAACAACAAAACAAGGTTATAAATGATCGAAGTACCTACATCTTTAGGTCGTAGATAACAAAAGATATTATTTAAAAGTTATCTCTTTCTTCCCTAAGTCCTAATTTTTGTTTCAATCTCAAAATTTATGACAATTTGCAAACTATAGTTCATTGTTAAAATTGATAGTGGTATCCCATATTTTGGCGAATACCGTCAATTACTTGCTATAGTACAAGTTTTTTTCATAATTTCCTTACACAAAAATAATATGATAACAAATGTCCAATCATAAATACCTACAATTTTCAGACACAACAACATTTTTAATTTGATCAAAAATCTAAAAGCTTAAACTTTTAGGAATATATGGCTTGTGTAATGTTGCTGCAGTTAATAATCCACTCCAAATTTCTACAAAAAATTAACTTCATCTGTTTAATTTCCATCCTATACTAAGGAAATCCCTAGATCCGCCACTCTACGTACCGGAGCAACTATGCAAAGAGAAAGGACACGACTTTATCTCCATCTTCATTATTATTACATGTATTTTAACTACATTGGAACTTTATTATTTCAACATTGGATAGTACCTTACACCCTCTTGGAGGTTGAATATCGAAAAATTCTCAAATCGGGTTTTCCCGATTATATTTAAAGCCTTTAGAAGTGACAGGGAATTCGATATCTCCCTATGCCTAAGAAATATATCGGAATTCGTAAAAATGTCCACAACTACTTTACACCTCTTTAGTGATTGGATATCAAAAAATATGAGAAGGGGTTTCTAGGCGCTTATATAAAGAGCCCGCAGAAGTAAAATTAATTTGATACCACGACATGGCCAAAAGATCTTACGAAATTCGTGAAAAAGTGGAAGGAACCCTCTTTTCTGGTACAATTTATTTGACCCACCTCCGTACGGAAATGAAAATCTGATATTTTTTGCCGTAATTACTTGTGTAGTACGTTTCTGAGATACAAAAAAAAGCAACCAGCACCCCGTACCTTGCTCCCCTAGCAAAAAGTTTATTTTTTAGGGTAGGATGATTCTGTAGTAGCTTTATATAGTCGTAAAATTTTAGCTTTCTATCTTTTGCGGATTTCGGTTTTTAAAAATAAATTTTTTTTCTGCAATCATCACTACACCTATACTTGCCCACCCAATTTTTCTAAATCTGCTGGGCCTAACTCCAATAAAGATCACGTCTGGTACGGTTTTTGAGATGTAAAAGTATATTTTTTTTGAAAAATTCCTATCCCTCATTTTCCACCAGATTGGGTGCGCTCCTTTAAGTGGTGCCTTTTAAGAAGATGGGGGGAAGGGGAAGTAGAAGATTATTTTAGACAACGATTTTGGTTTATATATCGCAGGAATCCCTTACAATAGGAAGTTGAAACTTGGAACTATAAGGGGGCGTTAGAGAATTGTATACTTCACGAATTCTGACATATACTTTATGTCTGAAAATATGTATATCGTATTACTTTTTACTTTAACGGACTTTTTATATTATCGTCTTAAAAACCTATTTAGGGATTTTTTTTAATTTACAAGCCTGCAAGACGGAGATAGAGGGTAGCCTACGTTCTCACGAATTCCAACAAACGTCTTTACGTAGATCTGATGAGATATTAAATTGGTTTCAACTTATTCTACATTTTTATGTAATCGCCTATAACGACTTTAATATTCTTTAAAATTTTTTTCCACATTTCATGACTAATAGACACCAAAAAAGCAAAAAAAAATTTCACTACATCTGTACGCCGCCGCCGTACGCCGTCCGCCGTCCGCCGTCCGCCTTACGCAAAATCATTTCAGGGCTTATAGTTCCCAAACCCTATGAGCAATTAAACTGAAATTTCTTTTCTGAATAGAAAAGGTTGGCCTTTTTAAGTGACCACTTTTTAAGGGTTGGGGGTGTTGGTGTAGTGAGTGAGGGTGGGTGGGGGAGGGTAAAAGGGAAATTTTTTTTATATCTCGAGAACCTATAATCATCAAAAGCTGAAACTTGGTATTTAGATAGAACTATAGTAGTAGCATGTTAGAAAAATATAATTTTTTATGGGGATAGTATGGTACGGGGGTGAGCAGTGTTTTTCCTAACTATAAAACGGCTTATGCTAGAAACTTGAAACTCGGTACGTATATGTAAGTCAACTAGGAAAGTAATTTAGATTGAAAAAAAATTCAAATATCCATTGGCGTACAGAAGGGGGTGAAAAAAATGATCAGTGAAAATGGAATGCATATATTTTCACGATTTTCGTCATATCTATTAGGTCTTTCCAAATATTGTATTCATTTTTATTCTACGGATTCTTCATATAAATACCTAGAAAGTGTTTTCAGGGTTTTTTGAATTTCGACCCCAAGGTGGTGTAAAGTCGATGAAAACTTTTTCACGAATTCAGCCGTATCCCTCAAGTCTGATTAAATATCGAACAACTTTTTACTTCCACGAGCTTGTTTAATAATCACTTAAAACCTCTTTTATAGTTCTAACTATAAACGATGCCAGCTAGCAATTTCTTTTTTCAACCCCTAAGAGAGCATAAACGGGTTGAACACGTTTTAACGAATTTCGCCATATCTCTTAGGAGTGATAAGACATCGGATTGGTTTTCATTTCCTCGGGCTTCTTTTATATATATCTAAACACTCATTTCAGGATTTTTTGATAATCAACCCCAAAGTGGGTGCAAGGGGGTTGCATATGTTTTCACAAATTCCTACATATTTCTTAGTTCTAATGAGGTATCGAATTCATTTTTACTTCCTAAGGCTTCCTACATAATCGTCAAAAAGTTGATTTCAGTACTTTTAGATATTCTACTCCAAGATGACGTAAGGCTTTCGACATATTTTTTAGGATTGATGGGATATCAGATCGGTTTTCACTTCCACAGACTTTTTATATTATCGCCTATAAACGCATTTCTGATTTCATGTAATGACCCAAAACAAAGTCACGAAAAACCTCCTAATCATGTAATAAATGGTCCCGGAGTATGACCCAAATATGTAATTCATATGCTATATGTGGCAGCAGCGTAAGCATTCTAGCGCAACCCCATTCTAATCGTTGCCCGAATTTTTTTTTTAGGTTTTCAGTCACATAGTAACCTACACCGCGTCTCAGAATTAAACGCGTTCCGGACTTCTACCCAGAAATAAAAAAGTTCCGCCCAGACTGTTGGCAGATTTTTTATTATTGGGTTTCAACCCCAAAAGGTGTGAGTTTCCATACCTTCACACAAATTGGGCGTTTCTCTTATAAGTCTGATGAGATGTAAAATTGTTCTTTTTTATTTGTACGGGTTTTTTATGTAATCGCCTAAAAACCGGATACCAATGTTTTTAATTTTTTTTAAATTTCGCTATATCACATGAGTTATAAAATTTTTTTTTTGCACTTAACTCTACCATTTTGGAACGGAAATTTAACACATCACCAAAGTTAAATCTAGTCTACTCTATGTTTGAACGATTTATTCTTACTCGAGTTTATTTTTTAACGCACTCAGATAGTGTTTTATATTTGCCGGATAGTAGTCGTGTTCGGGTCTAGGTAGCATCCAGCGTGAGGGCACTTTCGGTTACGGTATTTTTAAGAACAACCAAAGGAATCCTCGCACCCGGACAGCTTCCTGGTGACGCCACTATATACAAGTAGGTCTATAGTGCCAGTTTCAAACTAACCGAGTAGCGTCTTCTCCAGTATTACAATACGTGCTGTAGAATGCCTGAACTTCTCCAAAATATGCAAATTATAAATAAATAAATATTTTTAATTATCTCCTCCACTTTCGATGTCGATAGCGGTACGAGCATAATGGAACCAAAGCTAATTTAAATCGAATTGTTCGTTTTAATAATTTCAGTGCAGACGAAAAAAAGAGGCGTTCTCAATTGCAGTCAAATTAAAATCGAAGATGTTTATTGCTTATCACTTTTTAATCGCCATAGGTTACCTTCGATGAAAGGCAATTGCCTGACATCGTCCCGTCTCACGTTTAATTCGTTTTAAAACTAGAAAGCCATCGGCCGTACTCTCGGAATTGCCCAACTCTTCCCGATAGACGAAGCCACGGAGCTGCCAGGCCAGGTAAATGAGTTCACGATTTGCGATGATTGCTCCGCATTCGAATTACATGGAGCGAGTCTCAGCGTGAACAACTCGATATTTTGACAAATTTATTATTAATTAATGTTTTACGAGCTACCTGCAGTTGAAAACGCTTATGCCGTAATAAAGATGCAATAATTCATCCGGCTAAGAGGCGTCCAATTTGCATTAACCGAATTCAAATGAAACTAAGGATTGGCGGCGAACGTGACGGTTTTTGTGTCGGTGTAAACGGACTACGGGCACGGATTTCAATACTTTGTGACTACCTTGTGTTTCGTAATTAAAATCTTGCGCACGAACAAACTGCTAAATTTCACGCAAGCAAAAGGATTAAAGGCATTAAGATGCCGAAATTTTGACCAATAATTACCCTATGCCCTTTTTTTTGTTATTTTCGTCGAATTCTCCGAATTCGATTTACGTGAATAGCGCCAATAAATTTTGGCAAAGGCTCGAAAAGTAAACCGATAACGGACAAAATAAGAGTTTAATTCGACAAAGAAAAGTGAATGAGGATTAAAAGTGGCGTCAGATCTGACATTTGGCACGCTTTCGCTTTACGTCCGAAACATATCGCGAATCTCGAGCCGGGATTACGGATACGAGCAAAGAGTCGTACTGACCACCAGTGCAAAAAAAAAAAGGCTGAAAGAAAAAATTAAATAAAATCAAGAAATAACGACAGGTATTGGGAACTGGTCAGATTAAACCATTTGCAGCACTTAACGTCAAAATCGCGAATGATTGATGCGCCGAATTCACGCTAAGGTGAGAATGTCGACAGCAACGTAGTAAAAAACTCTTTGGGTCCTCTTGTTGTTGTTAATTTTTTTACTCCACCTGAAGACGAATTCGAAGGTGTGTTTTAAACCGATTAGAGCGAATGGAACCATTTGATGAGATTAGGATCTAACGCAATAGTTAGCAGTGAATTACTTGTGAAAAGTGTTTTTATTTCGATCGGTGGGCAGCAACTCTTTTGATGGTCGAAATTTAAGTATTCGGCTGAGAAAACTACCGTGACCAAATTTTATTATATATACAAATTTTGTAACTTTTCCACAGAGAATCCGATCCCACTTAGTTTTAGATCGCGTTTCATCATTTGTAGACCTTGTTCTCTCCGGCATACGAGTATTAGTATACAATTTTAGTTAAACGGATTATTGCAGAAAGATTACCGCAGGGCTCGAGCTTAAGCCCGATATTGTTTCATCACATGTTCTTAAAAGGAATCAGCCACCAAAACATTTTTTTAAAAATAGTCGGACCTAGGATTGACTGGTCCAATAAAAGCGATATTTTACGATATTCAACCCTCTAGGGTTAGTAAAATGATTGTGTACGTTTTTACTAATTCCGACATATCTCTTAGGTCTGACAAGATATGGAATCGTTTTTTACTGCAACGAGCTTTCCTTATAATTGCCTAAAAATCGGATTGATAATTTTTTTTATTTATTTCTAAATAAACAGTCTAGGCGCAACTTTATTAATTTTCGGGGCAAAGTCCGGAAAGCGGTTAAAAAGTGCTTACGCCAGTGCCAACCGAAAAATATGATTGTGAGTTAGGGTTCATCGGGATTTCGAGTAAAATACAACTCAATTAAAAGTACCAAAAAAAACCTTAATTAAGGGGTTACATACACCTGGTTAGTTCAAAAAAATCCGTTTTTCAAAAAGGTCCTTATTCGAAAGTACCATCCTTTAAGTGTCTACCCTGAAAATTTCATAAAGAAATTCGCTGTAATGATGAAGTTATAGCGTTTTGTAACCGACCTAATGAGCAATGACTGACGGTTGGAGCGTAGGTATACGCGGCCTTTGTCACTTGCTTGACCATGAGCTTTTTTTTAATTCCGGATATTTATTGCCTTCTGTATAGCAGGGACATGTTTTGAAAAGTTGGTGAGGTTCAGATATACGCGTTCCACAGTTGAAATTCACAGACCCTTATTTCAGTGTAAACAGTACTCTACACTTTAAACGCGTTTTTCTCGAAACAGCATTTTCAAAATCGGTACCAGGATTATCTCCGCGACTACTGGACCGATCGGGACCTACTTTTGCACAATTGTGTTTAATACAACACTCTTACGTTTACCATTTTGTCGATGTCTTGCTTAGTTTTTTTTTATTATTATAATTACTGAACAATTTTGAAGCGAAAATTGGCATTTTTAATTCCAGAGGCTGCCATGATCCAACAAAATTGAATTTTGAAATTCCGGCTCTGCAAGCTTTGGAGCCATGTACCTATTTACATTCAGAAAAAAAAAATTTAGATAAAAAATGGCGGAGGAAAGTCTGGTACCGAAATCGCTCTCAACAAAAATACGTCCCAGCAAAACGACTGTAACTTTTTTACCGTTTCAAATTTTCCAACCAAATTTTCACATAATATAGACAAAATGTAATACTTTAAGAGATATATAATGGTTGTTCAATTAATATCAGTTTTATGCACGAATAAAATGCGTAAAAATAGCGTAGTTTTAACCGTCCCAGGTGTATGTAACCCCTTAATCGCATTCAATAGCCTAACTACTGGCAAAGCTTCCCGATTTTATTTACTACTTGATCGGTGTTACCAATCAAAACACTTTCGCGTAGAACTGACCGTTGTCTCGCTTTCACAGTAGAAAAATCTGTCAACAGTCTGGACGCAACTTTATTATTTTTTGGGTAGAAGTCCAAAACGTGTTTAATATTGAGATGCGGTGTAGGTCACTATGCGACTCATAACCTAAAAAATAACGTTCCAAATGGCCTCCTGTTTATTCTTTAGGTTATCAGTTGCATAGTGACTTACACCGCATTGATCCAGCTCTGTATATCTATACAATTTTGAACTTTTTTTTGCTTTAATTACTCCTGTAGTACTTCTATATATACATACTAAGTTTCAACTTTCTAGCATACGCTGTTTCGCCCCCTACCACAGTACCTTGCTACCCCTATCAAACATTTTTTCTAGGATACCTCTTCAGTGACTCTATATACTCGTCAACTTTTAGCTTTCTGTGCTTTGCGGTTTTCGAGAAATACGTTCCACGCCTTCCCACCGTGACCCCCTTCGACAGCAGCGCCAAAATTTTTTTTCTTGCTAGAAGTCTACTGTGCCTAACTCCAGTAAAACATCTAAGATCATATCTGGTACGGTTCTTGAGATATAAAAATCGGCCAACAGTCTGGGCGCAACTTTATTATTTTATAGGTAGAAGTCCGAAACGTGTTTAATGCTGAGATGCCTGTGCAGGTTGCTATGCGACTGACAACCTGAAGAATAACCAGGAGGCTATTGAAAAGGTATTGTTTAGACTGTCAGTTGTATAGTAACCTACATCGCTTCTCAGCATTAAATGCATTCCGGACTTCTACCTAAAAAATAATAAAGTTGCGCCCAGACTGTTGGCAGATTTTTTTGTTAATTTTCTTTTGTGGAAGTTTGGGCAAAGTATTTTCAAATTAACTTTCATTTATTCAAATCAAAGTAAAATGTCCTGATAGAATGGTTAAAGCTTAATATTAATAAAATTATTTTAATTTTTTTGTTTTCAAAATGTTATGCTACTTTTAATATCGAAAATCAAATTTCCCCTTTTTTTTTGCAAAAGTTTAAACTTTTGATATATTTTTTTTCACATCTCACAAAAAATAAAGTATTGGCAGGACACATTTCTGAATGAAATAACATATTAAAATTCTTAGTTATTTCTTTAGTTAAAAAAATAGAAATTAATTGAAAATGGAGGTTGTGATTGAATAAAAACGGCGAACGAATTTTAATTCAGCGCCAAAAACTACGATAGCAAAGTGTATACAAAATTTTGAATGATTTTGGTATTTACCAGATTAACTGAATAAAATTAAATAAAATTTCATAATACGTTGTTATGCGAATGAAGATGATTGAATTAGAAGATATTCGAAGGCATTACGTTTGACGTCAATCAAACAATATTAAAAATGATCAAATTGATTAATTATAGTTTTACCAAATCAAATCAGACGGATAACTCACTCGAAAATTCCAATTCATATTAAATTTAAAATTCTTATTAAAATTCTTTTATTCAATTTAAGAGCCCTTCAAATCTACACAATTTATTGGCGCTAGCTACTGTTTCTAAATCACGTTTATCTGTGGTTTATTCATCACGCCGCCGAATCAGTGCCATTCTCATGGGTCCCAATACAATTTTGAAGCCATGACTAAAAAGTAAGAACCTCGAGGTCTAAGCCCAGGTTAGTTGCTTGATGTACTTCTAGTAGCTAAATTGAAAATTTTTTGGCTTAAGTCAGACAGAGTTCAGCACAAGAACTTGACTCCATACGGTCGAAATCCACTGGAACTAAATGTTAACATTGACACAAATCGGTTAATTATCACGTTGCCATCATGATTTTGAGTTTTCCTACTGGACTTGGGGCCAAAGTGGTTTTCATTTCATCTCGATTAATTGATTTCATGAACTTCAATATTGCAAAATCATTGGGTCCGATAATGCAACATTACTCAATAGTAGAGTAAGACTACGGCTGTGCGCCTAGGCCAATTACGTATTGAATGTCGATGTAATTCTTGCACAAGTGTTAAACACAATGGTGAATATTATTAAACAATAGTGTGGAAAATATCTTTGGAAAAATCTGAAAGAGTTAAACAGATTCATGGCTAACGTGCACCTTGGAGTAGGATACAACTGACAATATTGCACCGGGGCAGTTTGTAGCTCGTACAAAACGGAAAATTTGTGGAGCGCCCGAAGAGATTTTCACTTTCCAAATGGCACAAGTTGGGAAACTGTTATGCAGATGGACCACAATTCTTAAATCTCTCATGCATTTTAGTAACGCCGTCATGATATTCCGTCCTGAGATTTATGAGTATGTAGTGTGCGCCACCACGACGAAAAATGATACTTCACGACGAGTGATAATCACTCCTGAAACTAAATCAGAAGTCTAGTTAGGCCACAGATTTATGATTTCTGTCGTGAACTTGATTTATATTTGATGCATAAATCTACGATACGAGAGTGTCGAGCGAATGAAAAAGTCGTGTGTCTATTTATCTAAAGCGTGTTATATAACAAGGAATTATTTCAATTGAAAACTTAATAATGGCTTTTAATTTGAAATGTTTTCATACGTTCGGCGTTCGTCGAAAGTATCATTAACACATTTTGCGTAGGCTTTTCAAGTTTTAATGACAAACTGAACCGCACCAGGACCTGATATTCCGGCGACAATAAGATAGTGTTTATGGTCTTGTAATGCTACCACACCGTCAAGTGTGAAATTTGCATTCAATGAGTTCATTGTGTTCGCCATTGAAGAAATTTTGAGACACTTTTAGTTTTATTTTTTTGGGTGGAACATTTTCTTACACGGCAACATAACCACAGTTTATTGCTGGCTCATACGTTTTCGGAATAGTTCAATGGGACATTGTGCACAGCCGCGTACCAATGTTATTCGTATTTATCACGCGATGGGCTATGAAATTGCAAGCGAAATTATTTGCAGGCATGGCCTGGCCGCATGTAATGAGAGTAAATTACAAGTGGTGGTACTCAGTTTGCTCATTTCAATCGAGTTCGGTAATAGGCTTTTAAATTTTACTAATATGTTTTCTCTTAAATCCGCTGTCATACTGATCTTTATTTTAGGAATTCCGACCAACGGTCAGGACATTCCCACGCGATTATAGCACTATTCTTTCCGAACAACATCGATTTTCCAGGAATTTCGGATCAATTTTCAAATCTTGAACCATTATCATTTTGTGGTTTTGTTTTAGATAGAACCCGAAGTACTCTAGTAGGGGGAGTTTTGGTTTCTCTACCTCAGGAACCGCTGAAAAGTGGAAATTTGGAATTTTAACAGAGCTATGATGGTGGAGCTATTTTAAAAAAGAAATTATCGATTTAGGTGGATAGGTACTGGACTGGGGGAACAATAATGCATCCTGAACGCTCGAGAGCTGGAATTGGGACATTCTAAGATTAACATCTTCTGAACCGTTCATGCCACAAGATTGAAACTTGATGACTGTTTGTAGGCATACTTGGGGAGTACACTGAAAAAAATATTAAAAGAGAAAATGGCATTTGGGGTGGGAAGTTAAAACTTTGAATTACGATATCTTGCTAACTCGTTATGTGAAAACTTGGTCTCTGTTTATAAGTATGCAGGGAGAATGACACAAAATTCGTTTGAACAATCTGAATTATTCCACATAATCAAAAATTGTCCTAACTGGGCCAGATTCTAGAAGTACCAAATTTTTTTTAGACTTATGGTAAACAAAGGGATCTTGCTAACACAGTTGCTATTATAGCAGGCTACTGCTACTGTGAAGAGGATGAAGACAACTTTCCACATTTGTTCATAAGGAGTAAGGAGCTCATAGACTCTGATCTAGCCAAGGTGTTTGAAATTCATCAAAAAGTCGAACCGGCTTGGGAAACTTAAATGATTCCTTAAATAAGGTTCCGGCTTGAGTAAGATGAAAAGGGGTTGCCAAAAGGGGTTGGTATGGTTAACCTCTGTAACTAAAGCCACAGTTGGGCCTATTGTGAGGTCCCTCGGATTGACTATGATTCCTCTTCAATCCCTGCGCTTTCAATGAAGCTTAGTATTTTTCGAAGAGGAATGGTCAGAAATTCCGATGGTTCCATGAAACTCTGACCGAAGTGACGAAGTCTTTTGTGAGCTAAACCCTCACATTCACAGAGGATATGCTCCGGTGTTTCGTCTTCGTCATTGCATATTCTGCAAATTTTAGTCTCAGATAGACCAATCTTATTGAGATGCTTCCTCATCGTACAATGTTCAGTCAGAGCTCCCACTAGGGTTCGGGTCTGATGTCTGCTTAATTTCAGATAATCATATGTTCTTTTTTTTCCGAACGCTTTAGCATAAAAAGCTTTGAGTGCCTGTTGCCCGGTGCGAAGTCCCAGTGAATGGTACTTTGCGACTTTTGCCACATTCGGATGTTCATTCTGAGCATGTAGCAATTATGCTAGCCTACTAGAAAGGTAGGATTTAAGAATCTAGGCCAAGCCAAGGTTTGAATTTCGAAGAAAATCGGATCGGCTTGGCAAGAACGAACCCTCCTTCACTGTTATTTCATGTGTACTTCATAAGAAGCAAAGGATTTATAGACATGGACCTAGACAAGGTATACACTTCGCTAACTAAAATCGTATACATTCCGGCTACCTACTTAGATTGGCTTGGAAAAACTACGATATCTTCAGAGCCATTTAAGCTAGAAAGGTTTCTGTATTTACAAGGATATGTGCGGTATGGTAAATGGTAAATTTTCGTGGAGTCACATAAATGGAGAGATTTCAATTTTTTAAAAATTTCAATCAATCACAAGATGGAATTTAATGACATGACAATGGATAAAATTATGTATTTAAATATTTTGAAAAGAAACTTAAAACAAACTGAGATATAGCCGGATAGAAACCGATTATTACTTTCAGCAAGATAACAATCCCAATCACATTGTGATTGTTGCTAAAGAATGGTTACTTTATAATGTAAGAAATCTATTACGTACGCCACCTCAATCGCTGACCTCAACCCCATTGCCCTTTTGTGGGCAAATTTGGGACATCAGTTGAGGAAAAAAGGGATTTCTGGAAAAGCTGAGCTTAAAGAACATATTATTCGAGAATGGGAAACCATACTGTCATCAGCGACCCAGAGACTGGTGAAATCAATGCCAAGGCGATTAAAAGCAGTGCTAGATACTAAGGGCTATCCAACGAAGAACTAAATTTTAAAAAATAATTGTATTTCAAACTTATATTGTAAATTCATTGAAGTGTACGAATAATTTTGTAGAGTAATATTTTATATGAATATGTTTTTGTTTCCAAATTCCTATTAAACAAGTACGAAAATGTTTTTTTCTTTGTATTATCGTAAAGAACACAGTTTCCAATTATTACTGAAGAATTTTTATTTTCATAAATCCTCTTGCCTTACTGACTTTATAAATTTTTTTTTCTTGGTGTACGAATAATTTTGTGTATACCTGTAGCTGCTTAGATATTGAATTATCTGTTCTCTAAACGATAAATTATAAGATGGTAGACATAAGCGAAAAAAACTAATAAATATTGATTGAATTTGAATTTGAAAATTGGTTTTTACATCTTCATAAATTTTATGTAATCACCTAAACAACGATTAAGAGTTTGCATACGTTTTCATAAATTGTTCACACGATTTTTAGGCACTTAAAAGCCATTTTCACGATTTTTTTGAAATTCAATCCTCAACGCGATATAATGGGGTTTTATACATTTTCACGAATTTCGTCATTTCTCTTGGGTTTTATGAGGTAGCAAATTCCTTTTTATCTCTACAGGTTTTCTGTGTAATATACTAAAAACCAATTTAACGATTTTTTAAAATTCAACCCTCAAGGGTTGGGGTTGTATACATTTTCACGAAATTCGTCAATTCTCTTAGGTCTTATGAGGAAGTAAAATCTGTGTAATATACTACTAAAAACTAATTTCAGGATTTTTCGATCCGTCCGTCTATGTTTTCACGAAGATATGACGAAATTCGAGATATCTTCACGGGCTTCTTATATTTGTAATCGGCTAAAAATCAATTTCGGAATTTTGCGATATTTTTATACTCTAGATGAAATCATATAGAGTATTATAAGTTTAATCCAGCCCAAAAGTTTGTAACGCATAGAACCAAGCCTCGGACGAAAAAAAGTTATATACTATTTTTTGTTTATTTGTGGTCAAAAACCTCAAATCCGTCTGACGTCCGTCCGTCCGTCCGTCCGTCCGTCTGTCCGTGAACACGATAACTCAAGAACGCCTTCACCTAGGATCTTGAAATTTTGAATCTGGATGTTTGGTTGAATTTGTAAGGCTAAGTTCGTTAACGGGCAAAATCGTCCTACTCCTTCGGGTAGCTGCCATACAAAATGTCCTTAAAACACGTGTTCAAGAATATTGGTCCATAACTTCAGAAGGGTTTAAGCTACGGCTTTGAAATTTTGTGTGTGTTATTTTTCCAATAGTTGGAGCTAAACACATGATTATGAAGAAAATCCTGTTAGTCCTTCGTGTAGCTGCCATACAAATATCCTGTCAAAATGTTTTCACTTAATTTACGAAACTCACTATAACTCAAGTAATCTTTTAGCTACGAATTCGGAATTTTGTACAAGTTAGTTTTGAGTAAAAAGGAAGTTTGGGTTTACTAATCAGCGAAATTCTTTTACTCCTTCTGGTAGCTGCCATACAAAATGTCCCTAAAACACGTGTTTAAGAATATTGGTCGATAACTTCAGAAGGGTTTAAGCTACGACTTTAAAATTTTGTATGTGTTATTTTTCCAATAGTTGGAGCTAAATATATGATTATGGAGAAAATGCTATAAGTCCTTCGTGTAGCTGCCATACAAATATCCTGTCAAAATGTCTTCACTTAATTTACGGAACCAACTATAACTCAAGTAATCTTTTAGCTATGAACTCGGAATTTTGTAGAAATTAGTTTTGAGTGAAAACAAAGTTCGAGTTTACTAGTCAGCAAAATCCTTTTACTCCTTCTGGTAGCTGCCATACAAAATATCCTTAAGACACGTGTTCAACAATATTTTCCGATAACTTTTGAACGCTTCAAGCTACGAATTTGAAATTTTGTACACATTCATTTTTGAATGGTTCCAAGGAAAAGTATAAATATTTAAGAAATCGAGTGAGTCCTTCCTGCACCTCCCATGTGAAAGTCCTTCAAAAAGGACATTTTTTTTCGATGACTTACCCAGTTCAAGATATGAAATTAAACACTGAATATTGTCTTTTAGTTTTGAGTAGCAATCTAATGGCAGTCCTTAATAAAGGACATACAACATGCACACACGTAATTCTGCATTATCCCCAACTACAATATAAATCGGAGTTCAGTATTCATCTAGAGTATTATACGATTGGCTTGCAGCCAATCGTGACTGCAGTATGTTTACTTATATGAACAGCTTATTTTTTTCAAACGATGAACGTTGAAAGTGGTATCTTACTAGGAGTTATTCTAAGACGAAATTAACTTTTCAAAGAACTTCCTTGCCTCAAAACAATCGAATTTCATTTCGAATTTGACCGTGTCCCTGACTAAAATCCAAAAATATAATTTATGTGTTAAGATTGACAGTGGCATCGCATCGCATTCCCACTTTAACCGCTCTCGGACTTTGTCTTGAAAAATAATAACGTTTCGTCCAGATAGTTGGAAGATTTTTCCTATTATTTATTATTCTAGAATGATTGCATAAATCAAAACTGTGTGGGTTTACAATGTTAAAGAAATACTTAACTAATTTGTTTTTAATTTTTCATTTCATTTTATTACTTATCATTTTTCATTTAATTTTATTACTTAAGTAATCTAAGCCCTATCACATGTTTCTTTCGTTCAAACGGGGACTAGTGAATTTTAAGTATGTGAATAGCAACTGCAATGTATTAATATAAAAATAAAAAAAAAATAATTACAACTATATTTTCTCTTCTAGTAGTACAGTCCGATTTCTGTCGTAAATCTTTGGGACCAACATTTACACCGGCTGAATATTCTTTCCGGCATAATATGAGTCGTGAGGATGGTAGGTACGACGGTTAACTACGAGTAGGTACGTTATCGGTTATCTACTACCCGAAGGTGTACATCTTATTTCTGTTTAACTACAATCTTGGGAGTCTGAAACGAGTGTTGTGCTTTTATTTACACGTATTTATGCAAAAATCTATAGTGTTCGTGCACCAAATCTAAAAGACATAAAGGAGCGTATCGTACATGCGATCGCGGGTTTGATGATCTTGCCCGTAACTAGAAACTTATTACAGGTAACGAAGAATTGGTGCAGTTGGCAGCAACTGTGTAACGATATCATAGAGCACAGAACCTCCACAGGCTGCACAGTCTCTGCACAGCAGTCTTGTAGTCTATTTAACATTTTAATTTCATTTCGAGATTAAAAACTTTTTAATTATTATAATTCCAGCGAAATCATTTTGCATATCAGGCGATTTCTCTTCATAGGCGCACTTACTCGAAATACGAGTTAGGGCTCGAAGATACAAATCAATTGTCACGAATTGTGCCTTGTGCTGTGCGGATTAAGGTCAAAAACACTTTGAATTTACTTAGAGCGTTGCTTTTTCCTTTTCCTTTTCCTTGTCGCGTTGCAAATGCATCGGTGCCGTCTGCTATTTTGAGTGCATTTCTGCAATGGATGCTCGACGCTTATAGGTTCGAGTATCGAGCTATCGTTTCGACAGTGTATTTAAAAAAAAAAAAACAATTTCTAATTTCATATAATTAAATTCAGAATTTATACGATTTTAGCCGTAGATCCGCTACGAAGCCGGAGTGAATCAGCGAGACTTCCTATCGTACGGGCCTACGTAGCGCAAAACTGACTTTCTTCTTATTAGGCCCGCGAATAGTAAAGATACCTGCCCACTGGCAAATGCATATCACGACATTTTCAATGCAATAGCCACCTGCACAATCGATCAGACGTTAATGCATTTATGCGATATGATGACACAATCGGCCAAAATTTGCATGGTTACTTGCGATCGTCGCTCGGTT
The DNA here is from genome assembly GCA_951812415.1 of Beris morrisii. Taxonomy (NCBI): domain Eukaryota; kingdom Metazoa; phylum Arthropoda; class Insecta; order Diptera; family Stratiomyidae; genus Beris; species Beris morrisii. The sequence continues at coordinate 29,426,852 of OX638311.1, forward strand.
TGCCAACCTCGAGTTGTACCTGTCGCAAGAACTCTCGGCTGCATTAATTGAGGAATATTACCTCAGGTTAATCATGTCTAATTACAACGTTTAAAATCGTCGAGCATTGCGAGTTCGGCTACGATTTGAACGGGACCACCTACAAATAATTTTTGCTCAATATCGAAAAAAATAAAAATTTCATGACGAGATTTGTCTTGTGTTAAACGAACGAAAGAACAAGTCATGCGCATGCTGCAAGGCACTTTTCTTATGGTTTTGCGAGTTTCGAGTTTTAGCAGAAAACATGACTCCGAATGGCGGTTTAGGTCTTCGGTTCAATTTATCAGCGGCCACGGATGATAGTAAAGTGAGGCGCGCATAAAAGGTTCTCGTGCTAGCGATATTAGGTTGCAGCTTTGGAAATGGATCCTCAAGAATTTATCATTTTAATGTCTTGCAAGGCTGCTTTGCTTTATGAGCGAGGGCGAATAATGAAATTCACACTTGTTAATGCTGTTATGATTTGTTTTCTCTATTAATAATTTTAACGCGCCAAAATGCAGAAAACTCATAAAGGGAAATTATCTACAAGCCTGTCTATTGGAGTCGGCTGGAGCAGATCGGACTAATGGGCTTTTGACTTGTTCGTGCCTTACCATCAAAAGGTAACATTAGGTGTCGTTATAACGACAGTTAGGAGAAATTATTTTAGATTTATTACCACTTCCGGCAGTAGTTATTACGTTAAATATGCTCTGAGAATAAAATGGTTACATTGTGCAGTTTTTGATCTTACTTTGTGACGGAAAAAAGACGAATTGTATTCATTGAATATTTTTCTTATTTTATAGAACTGGAGCCTAAGCTGGATCGGACTTCTTAGAAGATCTTCTTGGATGATTTAGGCTATTGCGATCAGTTGTTCTTGCATTCGATATAAGATTTGTATCGAAGATGGATTACAATATCTTCGTTTTTATACACCTAAAAACTTACCTTCGTACTTTTGATTTTCTTAATGGTAAAGTAGTAATGAGCATGGAATTTTCTTTTATGGTGAAGCTACACAGTAAAAAAAATCCTATGAATTTCACATCATTTGGATGGTAGGTAAATATGCCACACCTTTTCAAGTATATTTAAATAAATTTTAAATTTTTATACTCTAGATGAAATCATATAGAGTATTTTAAGTTTAATCCAGCCCAAAAGTTTGTAACGCATGGAACCAAGCCTCGGACGAAAAAAAGTTATATATTATTTTTTGTTTATTTGTGGCCAAAAACCTCAAATCCGCCTGACGTCCGTCCGTCCGTCCGTCCGTCCGTCCGTCCGTCCGTCCGTCCGTCCGTCCGTCCGTCCGTCCGTCCGTCTGTCCGTGAACACGATAACTCAAGAACGCCTTCACCTAGGATCTTGAAATTTTGAATCTGGATGTTAGGTTGAATTTGTAAGGCTAAGTTCGTTAACGGGCAGAATCGTCCTACTCCTTCGGGTAGCTGCCATACAAAATGTTTTTATTTATTTATTTATTTATTTCGGATGTGTCCCGGTTACAAATCGAGACACATCAATTTTCGGCCAAACCCATAGGGCATATGGCACGTCGCTACAATGTTTTTACAGTTCCATTTTGCTTGTGTATTAATTCAGTAAAAAAGTAGTGAATGCCGAGTGATAATAAATTCAAAATTACAGTATAAAATAATATAGAATAAAATAAAGTATACAATATAAAATATAAAATATTAAGATAATCAGGCCAGTGATAAGGCATAAGCAAACGCAAACAGCATGCATGCAATTGGTTCAAAATTATACATAGTAATGCTTAAGACCTGTTAAATCAAATTAAATATTATAAATAAAAATAAGCATAATTCAACTTAAGTCTAACTCAAAAATAAATGCGTAAATCGACAATTATAATTCAGGATTGATATCGAGCAAATCTTTATTTGAAACTAAGCAAGCAAGATAATGATATTGCATTTCAACTTAAATCTGTAGGAGAGGGCTTGAGGGTGGTTAGATTAGATGTTTGATTTTTAGATGCTCTAGGAGTTGAAAGAGTAGGTTAGTATCGGCGGGGTCAAGGAGGGAATTAAGGGGAGGGACGGCGTTCCTGAAGAAGCGGACGGTTTTAACGCAGCTGGTGAGGATGTGTTCCACGGTGAGCGGTACTTGGCATCCCAGGCAACCCGGTTGTGGCGTTCTAGATATAATGTACTCATGTGTCATCCTGGTGTGTCCCAACCTGAGCCTGGTCAGGATAACGGAGTCCTTCCTGTCTTGTTGGGGACTGTAAGCTGGTGGGGTCGTTTTAGGCCAGCGCTTTGCCAGGAAAGTGGCCTGATTGGCCCAGTGTTGTGTTCGCAGAGCGTCCAGGTTCTTTCTTGCCGTGCGGCGTAGGAAGCTGACATGTGGAGGGATAGCTTCTTCCTCATGGGGAGATATAGGTGTCCTTGCCAACTGGTCTGCTTGTTCGTTTCCAGCTATCCCGACATGTCCCGGAATCCATGATATTTTAGTGGTGGCTGTGTTATCCCTTATGACGCCCTGTAGACAGCGAATTGTTGGGTCTGTGGCTCGCAGGTTTTGGAGAGCCTCCACAGCTGCTTTGCTGTCAGAGAAGATTGCAGCCGGTACACCGGCTATTTTGGCTGCATTGGCAGCTTTGTTGATTGCATATATTTCTGCTTCAAAAACACTACTTGCCTGGTGTAGTTTGAAAGCTTGTTGGCTGGATGGCGTACTCGAATCAGCCGGGAGGGCTACAAAGGCCGCGGTTGTTTGAGTCTGGGTCTTTGATCCATCCGTGTAGTATATCGTGCAGTCCATGAGTTCCTCCAGGTGTCTTCTATGTAGCTGTCTATAGATCTTAGCTGGAGTGTGGGTCTTCCTCGGGTACCGTGTCTTGAGTCCTTGGAGGGAGTGAGTGATAGTCTGGGGTGGTAAGGGAGGAGGCGGGGAGATGGGGGAGGGTAGGTTGGGACAGTTAAGCAGGAGGGTGGATCGAGCTTTCCAGATGGCGGAGTTAATTGAGATTAGATTAGAAAAGTCGGCGGCGGTCGTCTCGATGTCCCTGATGGTCCGATGATGAGGGTTTCTAGTATCTATGACACTCTTGGCAGCGATGTTGATTTGCGCTTTGTCTTTCAGGGCGTCGAATCTGTCACATCCTGCCTCTATCATCAGAGAGACGATGGGGGTGGTGCGGTATGCACCTAGGGCAGTTCTGACAATTCTATTAATCGCCACTTGGATTTTGCAGCGGTTAGTTTTTGTCGTGTTAGCGTAGATAGCGATGCCATACTGAGTGTGCCCTCTGATTAAGGTAAGCGCAACGTGTATTATTGCGGCGGAGCTGGATCCCAGATTTTTAGACGCGAGAACGCGAATTAGGTTATTAATTTTGTCGAGCGCGGATATCGTTCGGCGAATTTGCGCGTTCCACGAGAGTTTAGTTGTAAATATTATTCCTAGAATTTTGCATTCCTTTCGCGAAATATATGGCACCTCATCGGTTACTGATATTATTGCATTGTTCGACCGTTTTCTTGAACATGTTATTAGCTCCCCTTTGCCGAAGGGTAGCTCAGCTCCAGTCCTTAAGCACCATTTATCTATATTCGTCCTTACTTGTCTGTCCAGGTCGTTAGTAAAGGGACGGGTGGAGGTGAGGATGATGTTATCCGCGTATATAAAATGAGCGGTGTTAGGAATGTCAGACAGAAGTTGCGAGAGAGAGTGGATGTATGTATTAAATAAGTACGGAGACAATGGGGATCCCTGTGGAAGAACATTATCGATGCTACAGTGTTTGGAAGTGTATCCATTGACTCTCACCATTATGGATCGAGAAGAAAGGAAGTTGTCAATCGTTAGGATAAACCTGGTATCAATTCCCCAGATAGTTAGTTGATTAGTAACTACGGTTTTGATTACCCGGTCAAAGGCCTTCTCGAGATCCAGGGAGAGGACATGACACTCCTGTTTGTTGGTAAGTGTCCGTCTGGCACAGTGTTCGAGCTCAAGCAGGAGAGAGGTTGTACCTCTCCCCGGTCTAAAACCGTGCTGCTCGTCCGACAGTACACTCTCCAGTAGGATGCCAAGCCTCCTGCCCAAGATCTTTTCAAAAACCCTTGACAGGCAAGGGAGCAGCGAGATAGGACGGAGATCCTTAGAAGTAAGTGTTGTAGAAGAAGAATTAGATCGCTTACGGATTGGCACTTGGACAGCTCTCTTCCACATGTGTGGAAAGGAGCCCTGCGCTAGGATCAGATTGTATAGGTCTACCAGTCTGAACTTCAGACTGTTTGTAGATTGCCTGATCATCTCGTAAGTGATTCTGTCGTGTCCTGGAGCTGATCCCTTGCAGGAACTAAGCACCGAAATTAGTTCCGCAAAGGAGATAGGGTAACCAAGTGTTCTATCTGGGTCAGGTGAGTGGACTGGGAAGTGGCGAGGTGCTGTCTGTTTGTCAGCGAGTTGTACGGAAGAAAAATTCGAATCCGAAGAATAGTTAGTCCAACATAGAGCGAGGTGTTCGGCTATATGCAGGGAGTTCGTAATGGAGCCTAGATCGGTTGTTAAGTTAGGGATTAGACTAGGAGGTCTACCCCCGAAAATAGATTTAACCTTTCTCCATGCATCGGCTAGATTTGTGCTGGGATCAATTGAGCGAGCAAAAGAGTTTCCGTTCTCTCTTTTTGCAGCTTTAATCTTTTTCTTAACGATAGCCGCCTCACGACGATACGCGACTAGGTTTGTATCTGTCGGGTGCCTATGGAAGCGTTTCCAAGCTCTGTTCTTAGTTTTTATTGTGTTTAGGATATCCATGTTCATCCATCGCGGTTGAGAACTGGGGTTTGGGGAAGAGACGGGGATGGATGAAGCTGCTGCAGTATGAAAGATCCTAACGAGGCGGGCTGCCTCCTGATTCACATTGGCCGAAATTGGGTAACTCTCTGCAGTTTCGTCCATGGAAGTTCTAAACTTATCCCAGTCAGCACGTGATGTGACGTACCTGGTGGTTGGTCTATAGTTAGCCAAGCCTTGAGTCGATCGGATGATGACTGGCAGGTGGTCACTGCCTTCCGGGTTAGTATGGAGTTCCCATGTCAGAAAAGGAGCAAGCCTGGAGGGGGCGAGTGTCAAATCGATAGCCGTCATGGTGGATCTGGCCGAGATGAGCGTGGGCGAGCCATCGTTGAGGAGAACAAGGGATGCGTCCTCAATCCAATCCGCCACCAGCCTCCCCCTGCAATCCCAACGCCCACCCCCCCATAGGGGACTGTGAGCGTTGAAATCGCCACCATAGATGGTGTTTTCGGGAAGCTGATCTGACAGATTGGACAGGTCAGCATTGGTAATCCCCTGTCCACACTCAAGATACGCCGACACCACTGTCAGCGGAGGGTCAGATCCAACCGTGACGGCACAGGCCAGAAAGTCGACGCTCAGCTCCACCTGTTCGGAGGCTAAAGAGCTGTGAACCAGGATGGCAACACCGCCATGTCTGGTATCTCTAGGGGAGTTGTGACCAATATAGGAGTAGGCTCCGAACCTGAGAGGTTCTTCGCCCGGAAGAATATTGGTTTCTTGCAGCAGTATTATGTGGGGTCGGTATTGGGTGATAAGGATATCTAGGTGGGGACGATTGGAGAACAGGCCTCTGATATTCCACTGAAGGATACAGAGGCTACGGGAGGGGTGAAAAGGAGGTGGTGTCAATGGTGCCACGTATGGGAACACTATAGTTCGAGTTCTGGTTCTGACTCGTCCGAGATATCAACAGTCTCCATGAGACTGGGAATGGAAGTGGAAGGAGTTGTTTGTTTTATGATGCTGTTTTCAGCAATGGTCTGGAGGACCATGTTTGAGTGGGGCGATAGTCCAGAAGCTATCGCTTTAAGGACCTGTTGTTTTTCCGGGGTTTTTAATAACTTTGCGGTCGTTGTAAGAGCAGCTAATGTGTCAAGAGGGTTGGTAGGTTCATTTGAGTCGCGTTGTTGATGAGCTGAAGTGGAGGCGGTAGTGGTGTTGATGGGGGTGATTGAAGGTGTGGGGGGTGTAGTGACTTTAGGTATAGTGGAGGAGGTAGGGGGATTGATTTCGGAGGAGGTGGCTGGTTTGTTAGTACTAGTGGTTTTGTTATTGAGCGTGGAAGTTGAAGGTAAGTTGGTAGTAGGGCGCGGGTGATTTATGGGCAGGGATGGGTTGTTGGATGGGGGGGGACGGTTGGGGGTAGGTATATAGTTGGGAGTAGAGCTTTTGCTGGTGCTAGCGGGAACAGTATTGGGTGCTGCTGATTTTACGGATTGGGCGAATGTCTGAGTGCTTGAAGTGGGTTTATTTTTATGATAAAGTTTCTTCGCCTCGTATTGCGTGCACTTTCTTTGGGTGCGTATCTTAAGGATTTCTTTCTGCTCTATAAAAGCGGGGCAGGATTTACTGCTGGGCTGGTGGCCCGCAGCGTTGCAGTTGATGCAGAAGGAGGAGTTACATGGGGTGTCGTGGGGTACCGGAGCGGAGCATGAGCCACAAGCTTCAGGCTCTTTACACCAGTTTTTGGTGTGCCCAAGCAGCTGGCAGTTCTTACATCTTAACGGGTTGGGGAAATATTCCCTAACCTCCACTCGCTCAAAGCCGACATTAAGGTGGCCTGGGAGGGAGTACAGATTGAAAGTTACTATTAACAGGCCAGAGGGTTTCTGAGTTGACGGGTTTCTTAATTGAGTGACTTCCACGACATTTTGATCTTTGAGTCCCGCCAATATCTCTTCCTGGGTAAGGAGGATTAAGGAAGAAGCGTAGACGAGCCCTTTACAAGTATTGAGTCTTCCGTGCAGATTACAGTTGACCTTTATATCATGAATCCTGGTGGTATCTAGGAATTTCTGTGCTATCGATTGATTGTCGCATAATATTAATAAACTGCCATCACGCAGGAAGGAGGAGTTACCATATTTTGTTGATATTTGGTCTACTCCTTTTTTGACAACAAAAACATTATGTTGTTGTAGGCTTTTCTCTTTGGGGTTATTTGTTTGAATGACTACAAATTTTGGAGTAGGCGCCGCAGGTTTCTGGGCGGGTTGTGGCAGTTCGGGGTAAATGGTAACAAAATCATTCGAAGGGGAGCTTGTTAATCTTAGGGCGCGCGCTCTTTTATTTTTTGGGGATGAGGAAGGCGAAGGTATTGTGTCGGGGGCTTCTGCCAGCGACGCAAATTTGTTTCTGCTGGCCATGCCAGCCGCGGGGAGGAGACGTCAGTAGTATAAGTCTTAAAGAAGTCTGAGTGCCAAAGGACTTACCTTAACAAAAGTTCTATAGACCGAATTAGACCAAAACGCACTTACGCGCACGGTTGGAATGGGGCGCCCGTGGCGCTACACTAGTTTATTTTAGCTACTGAAACTCGACACAAAAGTTAGGCCGAAGGCCCTAACCTTAAAACACTATTTAAACAGTCACTGTCTGAAAACGCTTAGGGTTCGAGGGGGGGACCCACCAGGGGTGGGAGCACACACTGGGGTGTAAAACACACGTAAGGTTGACCGCAATCCGCTCGAAAAACCACTTTGATTACAGCTTTTCCGATACACGGAACCGGGCACGTCAGCACAATCTGACGTTTCGAGACATGCATACAAAATGTCCTTAAAACACGTGTTTAAGAATATTGGTCGATAACTTTAGAAGGGTTTAAGCTACGACATTGAAATTTTGTATGTGTTATTTTTCCAATAGCTGGAGCTAAATATATCATTATGAAGAAAATCCTATTAGTCCTTCGTGTAGCTGCCATACAAATATCCTGTCAAAATGTATTCACTTCATTTACGAAACTAACAATAACTCAAGTAATCTTTTAGCTACGAATTTGGTATTTTGTACAAGTTAGTTTTGAGTGAAAAGAAAGCTCGAGTTTAGTAATCACCGAAATCCTACACGTGTTCAACAATATTTTCCGATAACTTTTGAACGCTTCAAGCTACGAATTTGAAATTTTGTACACATTAATTTTTGAATGGTTCCAAGGAAAAGGATAAATATGTAAGAAATCGAGTGAGTCCTTCCTGCACCTCCCATGTGAAAGTCCTTTAAAAAGGACATTTTTTTTCGATGACTTACTCAGTTCAAGGTATGAAGTTAAACACTGAATATTGTCTTTCAGTTTTGAGTAGCAATCTAATAGCAGTCCTTAATAAAGGACATACAACATGCACACACGTAATTCTACTTTATTCCCAACTACAACATAAATCGGAGTTCAGTATTCATCTAGAGTATTATAGGATTGGCTTGCAGCCGATCGTGACTGCAGTATGTTTTTTATAATATAATTGGAATGTAATAGTCAATTTGAATGTAATTTTTAAATTTCGGTCAGTAAATTTCAATTTGCAATCAGTAAATTTCAACTTCGAAAGCAACGAATTCACTGGATATTCACTTGAATTTACACTCTAAAAAAAGTGTAGGTTAGGTTAGGTTACAGTGGCGGCCAAAGACTCACATAAACCCACGAGGGTCCGTAGTGATACCACTAAAAACAGGAGACCCAATGAACCTATGATAGTTGCTTCTTTAAGATTTGTGAAGGTCGGTGCACCAAGAGCCTTCACCCGTCTTCTAGCTAGAGCTGGGCAGTTGCATAGGAGGTGTTCTAGCGTTTCCCGTCCCCCGGGTAGTATACAGTTCCTGCAGAGACCATTAGTAATTAGCCCCATTCTGTACGCATGCGCCCCAATCAAACAATGGCCGGTAATAATTCCGACTAAAGTTGCGCATTGCGCCCTTGGTAGTGCTAACAAGAGTTTAGTTTTTTTCTCATTGTGAGTGTTCCACATTTGTTTCGTCGTTCTAGAGGTTGATATAGCCTGCCACCTGGCCTCGGACAGACTTACCACCTCCTGCTGTAGGGAGTTGTGAACGACGTTAAGAGGCAGTGGTACCGAAACCGCGGTTTCTTGCCCAAGGTTTGCACCTTTTTTAGCAAGATCATCCGCGAGTTCATTTCCTAAAATACCACTGTGCCCTGGAACCCAGAAGAGTTCCACTTTCCTATTTGAGCACAGTTTCTGTAATGCGGGTCGACAGTTAAGTACTGCCTTGGATTTGATAATGAAGGATTGCAAAGCCATTAAGGCTGCTTGGCTATCCGTATAGATAAATACTGCCTTATGCCTTTTACGCGATTTGTGAGCTTTCTCCGCCGCCTTCTGAATTGCCAGTACCTACGCTTGGAAAATACTGCAATTATTCGGCAGTCTGTAGCAAGAGTTTGTTGGAAGATCAAATGAGTCCACGGCTGTGCCCACTCCGTTCTCCATCTTTGAACCGTCAGTATAGACGTTGAGCGAGTCTGAAGCGCTGGTACGAAGGGCGCCTGTTATCCCCAGACAAGCTTGTCTCTGCACCTTTTCCAACTTTTTTCCTGTAAGTTACTTTGTCGAGTGCTGGCCACCATATTAGCAGACCGTATAATAGGATTGGCCTTACTACAGCCGTGTAGATCCAGTAAGTGATTTTTGTCTCTAAACCCCACCTCCTACCGAACATTCTTTTGCCTTAGATACTCGTACTTCCGTATTGAGTTTCCATGACAGCTTTCTGTCTAGGATTACTCCTAGATATCTGGCATGGCCATTCAGAGTTAGCTCAGTGTTATCCATCTTTGGCAGCAAAAATTGGGTGTAAAAATAGCACTTTTTAAAATACACTTATTTCTAATTCTAACATTATTTCTTACTTAGTTACTCTTAAAAAAACCCTTGGCTGTAGTAGGAATCGAACCCGCGATCAATTCTGGTTTTGCTGCGTAGGTTTGACGCGCGTAGCCACTACGCCACCGAATGCGTTTCATTTTCATTTCAGTAGAAAAAAAATCGAACGAAGCGTCCAACTTCGTGGTTTCATATATTACATGTTTTTCGTCGTAAAATTCAAATAGATAAGTAGAATTACACGAAAAAGAACGTAATTTTCAATTCATATGAAAATATTGTAATTTAAAATGTTGCGTAATTTTGTGAACCTTTTCATGTAAATTGTATGTATGAATAATTTACTAATACAGTATAACTTCTCTATAGTGGACACCTTTGGGGAATTCAAAAGTGTCCGCTATAAAGAGGTGTCCGCTTTTCGGGGGTATTGAGTTTAATACCTAATTCATTGGGGAATAAAGAACTGTCCTCTATAGGGAGGTGTCCGGTTTTCGGAGGTGTCCGGTAATAGAAGTTTCACTGTACCAGCAATTTCGTGTAAAAGTGATTGAAATGTGTACTTTTACTTCAAAAAATGAAATATACTGGAAATTTAAATTAAAAATTGGACTGAAATTAAATTTTTTTTTAAAACAGTGTATCATAGAAGAAATTTAAGAAATTTTTGGTTGTTTTTCGGCGTCAGAATTTCTGGTGCGAAACACCAACACGACATCCCGACTGATATCACGCTGTCCTGGCTACTAACATTGGGTACATACACAGACAGTCCATCCAATTACGAAACAGGTCCTTCGGACCGAGTCCAACACAGTTTTAAAAACTGGCTTCTCCAGTGAAGGTTTCTCAATTGTCATGTCCTCAATGGTTTAAAAAAAATGTACTACTCTGGGATTTTTTTACATTGTAGGACCAGTAGACAACAGAAAATTAGTCCGCCCTAAACTCGTTCGAATGCTTGTACACAGTTCGCCGTACGCTGTACCCAAACGCGTTTAAAAGCTCACAAACCCGTTGAGATATTATGTTGAAATTTTTTTAGATTAGATTATTTAGATTGGGTGAACCTCTATCAGTGGTATCTTATACGGGGTGAGGGTGTGGGGGTGTAAGTGGAGGGTGCGTTATAGGCGAACAATTTTGGTTCCAGAGATCCGCTTATGCTAGGCACAAGGCTGAAACTTAGAACTTGTGTAGAACTACGATAGAGGACACATTTGGAAAAAATGTTTGATTGGGATTGAGGGGTGTGTGAGTGGGGGGAAAAACAATGCGTCCGAAACGCTCGAAGTCTGGGATTGAAACAACCCAAAATCCATATATCCTAAATGGTTGATGTTAGAAGGTTGAAACTTTGTGGTGGTCTTAAGGAATACCAAGAACTAAAATTTGGAAGAGGGAGGTGTGGTGTAAGGGTGGGGGTTATAAAAAACTATTGATTACAATGTCTTCCAAACCAGTTGTACAAGAAAGATAAAATTTGGTTTGTTTGTGGGATTTCAAGTGGAGTATATACTGTATGAAAAAATTTTAAGGGAGGTGGTGGAGCACGAAATTTTTTACAAAAATCTATTTTTATATATCAAGAACCGTCTCAGATACGATCTTAAAAAATTTACAGGGGTTAGACCCAGTAAACAGATAGCAGAGAAAAAAAAATTGTGGGTGCAGGTGTAGGGGATGATGGAGGCAGGTGGTACAAAAGAAAATGTTCTGGCTTTTAGTTCTCAAAAGCCGAAAAAGATTGAAAACTAAAAATTGACGAATATATAGAGGCATCCTAAAAAAATTTTTTTTTTAATTTACTTAAATACAACACCCTGAACCTTTCATGTTCCAAATTCAACTATTTTTATTTCATAAAATTTAGTTTCCTACTTAACCTATTTTCCTTAATACTAATGCAATGGATTTTACATAATGCTATATAATTTCAAAAAGCTATTGTTTCATATTTTAGTGTTTTACCGGAGGGTCAGTTTTATGACTATCTATTTTATGACTTTATTGTTTCATTCTTGGATGCAATCCAATTATATTTCTCGCAAACTTTTAAGCCGCTAGGCTTTTCAAAAAAAAATTTTTTAAATATTATTCCAACCAAAACCAATTGTACGCGGACAAACAGAAGTTAGCGGTTTTCTGTCAATTCGGCTTTTTCATAGGAATATGATTTTATAATTTTCGGTAACCCGCTACAACGATACGGGATGTGGGTGGTTTTTCTGCCTCTGGAACGGCCTATGCTACAAAGTTGAAACCTGTAACATATATGTAGCCGTACTGTAGGTTTCTCCAACGTATCTCGTTGGACCCAGAAAAGCTTATTATAACAATGTAGTTTGCTTTAGTTAATGAGTTGACATCTTAGTTAGATCAAATTTTCTTAAATGACGAACTTCAGCTCTTCCAATAGTTTCAATTGCTTAAACGATTAAAACTTTATTTTTCAAACGTAATCATAAATTACATCATCAAAGTTTTAAATATTTAAAAAAGGATTTCAAATAATTAATTAACATAAACGATTGAAGATTATTTGTAAGTTAATAGTTGGTTTAATCTTTCATCTCAATTAAATCCATTAGTATTAAAGTTTATTGCACAGTTTTAAATGAAATTTATTGATCTGATTTAATCTCTAAATTCATATTTTAAATAGATAAATTCTTATTATTTAATAAATTATATTTTAATGTTAATCAAACTTTAAAATGGATTTGTGCATGTTAGATAGATATCAACTGGTGAAAAAATAAAAATTAATTGCAAAACTACAAAAACAATTAATAAAAAGAAACATCGAAGTTAAACAAAATTTATCGAATCGACAGTGGCGAAAAACTAACTCAGTTAAAGAGAACAAATAATTATGACCAGCGCCACCCCAGTACTACAGGAGTTATCAAAGCAAAAAAAAAGGTTCAGATTTTCATTGACGTACAAAGGTGGAGTAAAAAAAGGTTTTACAAATTTTCACGAATTTCGTTAAATCTTTTAGGCATGTAATGTATCCAATTGATTTTATTTATTCAGGCTCGTTATATAAGCGCTTTAAAACGTATTTCAAATTTTTCGATATCGATCCACTAAGGGGATGTATAGTGTTTGTGTACGTTTCCACGAATTCCGAAATATTTCTTAGGTCTAATGAGACACCGAATCTGCATACACTTCTAAATATTTCGGAAAAAACAGATTTAACCATTTTTCGACTTGTATCCTCTTAGGGGGTGCAAGGTATTGTTCAAGTTTTCATGGATTCCCAGAAATCTTTTAGGTTTAATGAGATCGAATTTCTATTTAGAAGAATTTAGCATTTTTTATATTTAACCCCTAACAGGTAATGTCGATATTTTATCCTTTATTTCTTATTGAAATTGAAAAAAAAAATAAAAAAAATCTGCCAACAATCTATTATTTTTTGGGTAGATATCCGAAACGCGTTTCATGCTAAAATACGGTGTAGGTTACTATTTGACTGATCACCTAAAAAAAATATGTTTCAAATAACCTCCTGATTATTCCTTAAGTTATCAGTCGCATAGTAACTTACACCCCGTTTCAAGGTAAAATTCGTTTTGGGCTTTTGCACGAAAAATAATAAAGTTGCGTCCAGATTTTTGGCAGATTTTTTAAAAATATAATCGATACCCAGTGTTTTAATAAATTTTATCTTGATTAAAAACAATTTTTTTGTGAAATAGGATAATTTAGATTATTACACCCTTTAATTAAATTCCTTGTGAAAGGAAAATCGACCAGTTCTCACTTTTATTTATCGGAATTGTTGTTTAAATTATAAGAACTATTATATTTATACTTATGGATTGTTATTCTCGAGATAACAACTTAAACCTGCTTCTTCAATAAACTAGAATCATTGGTCGGTATTCGGAAATATTTTGATTATATCGAAAACCACAATCTTAATTCAATTGCAATTTCCGCATGACTTCCGTACACTCTTGCATTGTTTTTCATAATATCCAGCGACATAATCACTTGACCGAAAAGTTCTCACTATTATCCGTAAGTTGGATTTAATAAATTTCAAAATTTGGCAGATTTATTTTTTCGAATGCAGCATAAATCAAAAGCCCTTACCGTTTGTATGCCAGGAGGTCTGTCATCGGCGAACAATTTTACAATTTCTCACCATTAGCCGGTGCCTTCGACACTGCAATATTTCCATGCTTATGCAACCCAAAGGTAAGAAGGTAAAAAGGTTCAGGTGCATTTCTAGGAACAATAGTGCAGGGCCTGTGCTATTATCGGTGTTATGTGAACAACGGGAATTCTTGCAGTGGGTACTTAGTTATAATGTCCAATCATAATCGGTAGCTTATTGTTCGATATAATTACTAACTGATTTGGGTATCGATTTTAATGTCGGAGGTTCGCAGGATCGACGTATATATACGAACAGTAGTTCTTGTGCTACCAATTCGTCTTGGATTGGTAGAAGCTACAAAATGTTGGACATCGGAGAACAAAAAACAAAAACCCCCCGATCGTACGATGCTTTCCACTAATCTTTGGCTGCTAGGAAATGCATTTAACTTCCATTAAACCTGTACAGTTCTTCGTACAGGTAAGGTGTTTCCGCGAGTTACCTATCGCGAGTCTTGTGACGGTATCTGCGAAACGATGTCCGCCATTGAGTGAATTTGTGTGTTCACGGGGCGACTAAAAAGGGAGCTGTACCGTAAAAGCTGCTTTTTCCATTTGAGATGAAACACTCGCTGGCCGATTCTTTTTTTCACCTTCGGATCAGCTACAGCGTACGGGGGTACCTGAGCCTTTTATTCACTTTATTACTGTGCATCTTATTTATCACCTACTCCCTCTGTCGTCTAGTAATGTGATATCCTATAATCTATGCCGCTACATTCCGATGTAATTGAATTTGTGGAGTTGCCAATAAATCGCGAATTATCGCGAACCAAACCAAAGAGTCATGACCATGAAAAGGTGGCTGAAGCTGCGCACTGGTTGCACTGTACAGTACTGTGCGCAGTGTGCTTTACTCTTTGACCAATGCGGATTTGCCCGAGATTACTTCAAGAGGTGGACAGACTACGGCACACACTGCACGTACTCGCACTCGTATATTCGAAGAAAGATATTCCGATATCAGACGGGGCTGTAGGTTTTACCTACGTTCATGCATAAATTATCAGAAACTACTGCTCTGGTAGCTCTTGGAAGATGTTTGAGCAAGAAACTTTGACATGAATTAGACGTTACTCGCCGCAATATGTGAACGGCGTATTGGCTGCGTTTCGAAAATAAATTCAAATCGTTATACTTTATGGAGTTGTAAATTTACACAAGTATTTATATAATAGTTTTGCTCCTTACAAAGTAGCCATGGGTGTCGTTACTTAGATAAAAACTGATGTATTAAAGAACTCAATCGGTCGCGCAAAATTACAGAGCCTGGATAAATCGATTCTGGATATCAAGGTGCTTCTCTTCCAAAATACTGAAATTTATTATTTTCTCCAAGGAGCATTAGTCACCTGTCATCTACCTCAATTTTAGGCATACCAACCACTCATAATTCATGCCATATTCATAGCTTCCTATTCAGACTAACTAGAGGAGGATTTACAACCACATTAGTACCGCTTTTACTTTATTATTTTCTAATAATACAGTATTGTGATCGATTTTTAAAAAACAAAATTTGCTACCCTGAAAAATTTTGTTTTCGCGTGACTAGTAGACACGAAAAAAGCAGTCCGTCTGTCCGCCGTACGCCGTACGCCGTACGCAAAATCGCTTGAAGGCTCGAAGCTCCCAAACGGTTTGAGATATTAAATTGCATTTTTTTTATGAATAGACTGGGTAGGTCCCTAGAAGTGACCAAATTCTGAGGGGGGCGGGTGTAAGGGTGGAGGAAGGGGGTGCGTTTTAGACGGAAAATTTTGGGTTTTGGATCTCAGCAACCGCTTATGCTAGAAGGCTGAAACTTGGAATTTATATAGAGCTTTGATAGTGGGCCCATATGCATAAAAATTGTCAATATGGGTGAAGGGGTGTGGGAGTGGGGGGAAAATAATGTGTCCGAATCGCAAAAAAGCCGAGATCGACACATTTTAAAATCCATATCTTCTAAATGGTTAACGTCACAAAATTGAAACTTAATGAATGTCTGTAGGTATACTAGGAGAATAGATCGGAAACAAATTTTTGAGTGAGGGCAGTGGCGTACGGCGGTGGGGGGCGAAAAACTTTAGATAACAATTTCTTAGGACCAATTATACTACACAATTAAATTCGGTTTATGTATAAAGGTTAACAAATGAAGTTTGATGAAAGTAAAATTTTTAAAGGAAGCGGTGGATCATGGAAGTGGAGGGGATACGAATTTTTCCAAAAAATCACGTCTCACATCTCGAGAACAGTGTAAGGTAGATCCTTAAAATTTTTATCAGAAGTAGGCCTAATAGGCCCCTAGCAGAAAAAAAAATGTTGAGGATGTTTGGTGGTTTGCGATTTTTATATCTCGAGAACCTATAATGATATAAAGCTGAAACATGGTATTTAGATAGACCAATAGTAGTAGCATGTTGGAAAAATATTATTTTTAATAGTGGTAGTATGGTACGGGGGTGGTGGGTGTTTTTCCTATCTTTAGAACGGCTTATGCTACAAAGTTGAAACTTGGTATGTATATGTAAATCAACTAGAAAATTAATTCAGATAAAAAAAAATTTCAAATATCTATTGGTGTTCGGAAAGGGGGACGAAAAAATGTATCAATGAAAATGGATTGCACATATTTTCACGATTTTCGTCATATCTATTAGGTCTTCCCAAATATTTTATTCATTTTTATTCTACGGCTTCTTCATATAAATACCTAGAAAGAGTTTTCAGGATTTTTTTAAATTCGACTCCTAAGGAGGTGTAAAGGGGTTGTATACTTTTTCAAGAATTCTGCCATATTCTCCAGGTCTGATCAGATATTGAATATCTTTTCACTTTCACGTGCGGGCGTAATAATTGCCTAAAATAGGTTTTTAGGTTTTTTCCCTTTTCAGCCCCTAAGAGGGTATAAAAGGGTTGAACACGTTTTCACGAATTCCGTCATATCCTTTAGAAGTATTAAGTAATTGAAGAATTGTTTTTACTTTCTCGTGCTGTCTTCATATTTATTTATTAACTCCTTTTTTGGATATTCAACCCCCAAGTGGGTGTAAGGAGGTTGCATATGTTTCCACAGATTCCTTTATATTGCTTAGATCTAATGATATACCGAATTAATGTTTACTTCCTAAGGTTTCCCATATAAGCGCCAAAAAGCCAATTTCAGTATTTTCAGATATTCAATCCAAAGGGGTGTAAGGGGGTAGTATGCTTCGACATATTTCTTAGGTTTGATGAGGTATTAGATCGCTTTTCACTTCCACAGACTTTTTATATAATCGCCTACAAACCCATTTACCAATTTTTCGATATTCATCCATTAAGGGTTTGCATATGTTTTCACAAAGTTTGCCATCCCTTAGTTCTGATGAGATATAAAATTGGTTATTACGGCATTTAATGTAATGACCTAATAACCAATTTCACAATTTTTCTTATTTCAAGAACCAAGGGGGTGTGACGGGTTTGCTTACGTTTTCACAAATATTTCAAAATCCCCCGTGTCTCGTAAGATATCAAGTTGCTTCTTATGAAATCAGCTAAAAACTTGATTCACAATTTTTTCGAAATTCAAACCATAAGTGGAAGTAATGGGTTTGTATATGTTTTAACAAATCGTCACATCTCTTAAGTCTTTTAAGACAGCAAATTCGTTTTTACTTCTATGGGCTTTTAGTGTACATAATATACCGAAATTCGAATAGTCTACACGGGCTTTTTCAATGTTTAATCGGCAAAAAATCTCTATTTTAAATATTTTTATTTTAAGACCAAAATTGACTTTCTAAGAAACTTCATAATCTCGAAACAACTGATGATATGCTCTGACTTTGACCGCTTCCGAACTTTGACCAGAAAAATAATAAAGTTTCGCCCAGACCATTGGCAGATTTTTATTAACCTTTTTATTCAGCTTACAGAGTAGGGGTGAAATGCCGTTTCCAAGGAAGCTAAAACTTACAGTGGATTAACGTAATTGGTACCTTTTTGAAGAATAATTTTAATATTGTGGATAAGAGAGTGTACAGAATGGATGAATGGAACTGCCACCCGTACAGCATAAACAGGTATTGAAATGCAGTACTGCAAATCGAAAATTAATACTGTCAATAAGAGCTTAACATTGGTTCCGAATCTTGAAATTATGCGGTGTCAGTTCAGATGTTCGGATTTCGGACTTATAAATTCCTGGACGAAGACCACTTTTTGAAACAGATGTACGAGCAATGTTCTAGTACCCAAGTTGTGAAAAGGAAATCGCACAAACGATGTTGAGCAGATGTTAAAACTGGATATCACATAAGCGATAAATGGACACTTATCTTATTATTATCATAAGAAAGAATCGCTTTCTTATCGCTAAAAATAAAACATTTGTCTTCTCCATTTTTATCGCCTGGACTAGGCATTTTACATGTGATCTATCTCATCGCAAGGGATAAGATGAAGATATCTCGCGCGATAAATTATATCATGTGATGATATCTCTACAATAAATGTCCAAATACCTTTGCTGGGTAAACTCCAGAGTATAGAAACCAAATTTACCTGGCGCATCAGCAACAACAAATTGAATTGCTCTCTAAGTGGCATTTTAAATTACTTAATGAAGAATTGCATGGCCACGTTCCCATCGCTCTGCTGCTCCTCCTTCAAGAAATGCACGGTGTAATTCGATGCCCGTCAGTAATTGATTAATTTCCGAATATACTTAGAGCCTTTTCGACTGCTGTTTGTGTAATTACTTGCACTTAAATGTGTCAATTAATGCAGCGTTTGGGCTTGTCGATTGGAGACACGCGACCAAGGGCGATCCCCAATGGCTGGCTGTTTGGCGAATGACTCATGCAACCCAATCGTGTAATTTATGGGCTCCATCGGGCTACGACTTGGGGAACAACTGTCTTAGCGTTTCAAGCCTTATTTCTAGCGACTGTCTGGGCAAGTGGCTTATCCACTTGCTTGCTAGACGCCTTGCAGTTGTCTTGTTCCGAAAGGGAACCGTGCGCATTATTTTCCATTAAAACTCTCGTTAGATGCAAGTCGCGTCTATTACTGCCTATTTTTTAATTACTTCCGTAGCATTTATCAGGTGTGACTACTACCTTTCAAATAGTATAAACACGGTTTTGTGCATACCGTGAAACCTGTTTACCATAATTGAGGTAAATTTTCTTCGGTTAACAATCGAATAGGCCATGTGGGAGTCACACAGAAATGATCTTGGGCATGTTGAAATCAAAGCTACTCTATCATTTCATAAATGACGCCATACAAATTTTGCTTATCGTAAAAAAATATCGAAAATATCTGCGAGTACATTAAATCGATTTGTTAGAAGTTGAAACGAATGAATGAATGGGGAGATAATCGAATCGAAGATCGGAGTATTGCATTGTAAGAAAAGGCCAAATAATAAAAGATCGAGCGGCCAGAGCAATGAACTGATCAAGTTCTGATTCTGAGACGGACGTCGACGATGATAAACACGAAAAGAAAATACGCAAGTTAAATTAGCTGGAGGCCGATGTGGGTGCTGGTGATTTTTAATCGAGGCTGAAGATCTTGTTCAACAGGTGAACTACGATGAACCAGTGATGTGACCTCCATTTCAATTTTTATCGAGTTCTTCGTAATAAATTACCTGTCTGCGATATTTTGCTGATCTTTACTTACAGGTGTACAAAACACAAAGTATGATTTTAATAAAGTCACAAGAAGTCCTTAGCAAGGCCGTAGCCAGAAAATAATTTCGGGGGGTCCGTGAAAAAAAAATATTATCCCCCTTAGATTTTTTAAATGAAAAACGGAGGTATCTTGGAAGCGCTATAAGCGATACAAATCAAACCAAAGAGTAAAAGATTCATGAGCAGCAACCAGCAAAATAAAAATTATGGGTATGCAATATAATAATGAAAATGCAAACTATATATTTATATATATGAAAATAAATATAATAGAAAAAAATCTGCCAATGGTCTGGGCAAAACTTTATTATTTTTCGGGTCCAAATTCGGGAGCGGTCAAAGTCAGAATATATCATCAGTTGTTTCAAGATTATGAGGTTTCTTGGAAAGCTAATTTTGTTCTTAAAATAAAAATATTTAAAATCGATATTTTTAGCATATTAAACATTGAAAAAGCCGTGTAGACTATACGAATTTTGGTATATTATGTACAGTAAAAGCCCATAGAAGTAAAAACGAATTTACTGCCTTATCAGACTTAAGAGATATGACGAATTGCTAAAACGTGTACAAACCCATTACATCCACTTGGGGGTTGAATTTCGAAAAAATTGTGAAACAGTTTTTAGCTGATTTAATAAGAAGCAATTTGTTATCGCATCAGACACAAGGAATTTTAAAAATTTGTGAAAACGTAAGGAAACCCTTCACAACCCCTTGGTTTTTGAAATTCGGAAAATCGTGAAATTTTATATCTCATCAGAACTAAGGGACGGCAAAACTATGAAAACATATGGAAACCCTAGGTGGTTGAATATTCAAAAATTGAAAAATGGGTTTGTATGCGATTGTATAAAAAGTCTGTGGAAGTGAAAAGCGATCTAATATCTCATTCAAACTTAAAAAAAAATGTCGCAGCTGAGAAAAGTATACAACTCTCTTATACCCCTTAGGGTAGAATATTTAAAAATACTGAAATTGCCTTTTTGGCGATTATATTGGAAGCCTTAGGAAGTAAAAATGAAGTCGATATCCCATCAAATCTAAGCAATATGTAGGAATTTGTGAAAACATGTGCAACCTCCTACCACCCACTTGGAGGCTGAATATCTAAAAATCGTAAAAGGAGTTAATAGATAAATATGAAGGTAGCGCGAGAAAGTAGAAACCAATTTCAATTTCTTATGACCTATACCATTTCAGGGGGTGAAAGAGGAAAGAACTTAATAACAGGTTTTAGGCGATTATTACGCACGCCTGTGAAAGTGAAAAGATATTCAATGTCTAATCATACCTAAGGGATATAGCAGAATTCGTTCCAAATAGCCTCCTGGTTATTTTTTAGGTTGTCAGTCGCATAGTACCCAACACCGTATCTCATCATTAAACACGTTTCGGACTTCTCCCCATAAAATAATAAAGTTGCGCCCAGACTGTTGGCAGATTTTTTTTATTTATTTACGTATTTTTTTTATCAATAGAATAATTCATAGTAGTAAAAGCGAATTCGATCACATTAAACCTAAGAGATTTTCGGAATCAGTGAAATCTTGAACAATACCCCCAGGGGGTTTAATAGAGAAAAATACTTAAATCGGTTTTTCCCCGACTACGTTTAAAGCTTATAGAAGTAAATGTGAATTCCAAGTCTCAATATACCTTAGGAATATATCAGAATTCGTGAATATGTACACAACCACTTTCAACCTCTTAGGGTTTGGATATCGAAAAATTTTGAAGATTGTTATTAGGCGCTTATATAAATAGCCCACGGAAATAAAATTGCTTTGATAGCTCGACATGTCTAAAAGTTTTAACGAAATTTGTGAAAATGTGGATCCACGGACATTTTTTTTACTCAACCTCTGAATGCCCATAAAGACCTGAACTTTTTTTTGCTTAAATTACTCTAATAGTACATCTACATATACGTAATAAGTTTCAACTTTCTAGCATCTAGCCGTTTCTGAGATATAAAAAACCACCCCTCTCCCCCGTACCTTGATACCCCTATCAAACATTTTATTTTTCTCGGATGTCTCCATAGTGGCTCTATATAATCCTAAATTTTTAGCTTTCTATTCATTATGGTTTTCGAGAAATAAAAATCAGAATGTTTTCCTTTCTACCCCCTTTCACCATCACCCCCAACACCCACACCATCAAACTACTAGAAGTTTACCGACCCCAACTCCTGTAAAATTTTTAAGATCATATCTGATACGGTTTCGGAGATATAAAAATTACAAATTTTGAAAAATTGCTGTCCCCCCACTTTCGTGCTCCACCTCCCCCCACAAAAAATTTAGTTTTGGTAGACTCCTCTTGTGATCTAAATTTTATCTTCCTGGTGTAATTGGTTCGGAAGATATTGTAATCCAAAGTTTTTTACCCCCCACCCCCACACCCCACCACCCCTCTTAACAATTTTAGCTCTTGTCTAATCTTGAAGTATCCCTAAGGACAACAACAAAGTTTCAATCTTCTGACATCAATGGTTCAGGAGATATCGATTTTAGAATGTTTCAATTCCGTCTTTCGTGCGTTAAAGACTCATTGTTTCCCCTTCCACTTCCACACCCCTTAACCAATATCGACCATTTTTTTGCAATTGAGTCCATTATCATAGTACTACATAAGTTCCAAGTTTCAGCCTCTTAGCATAAGTGGTTCCTGAGATCTAGAAACCAAAATTTTTCGTCTAAAACGCTCCCCTCTCCTCTCCCCTTATACCCCCACCCCTCAAAAATAACCAGTCGTAGGGGTTCACCCAATCTGCCTACCATAAAAATTTCAATTTAATATCTCAACGGGCTTGGGAGCTACGCGCCTTTAAACGATTTTGCGTACGGCGTACGGCGGACGGCGTACGGCGTCTACGGCGGACAGACGGACATTTTTTTTTTGCTTTTTTGGGGTTTACTAGTCCTAAAACGTGCAAATACAAAATTTCAGGGTAGCAAACTTTTTTGAAATTTCAGGTCGTTCACAATACTTTATTATTAAAAAATAATAAAGTAAAATTATGTGTTCTCAAGATATAAAAAAGGGAAATATTTTTTTTTCGCCCTCCCCCACCCTCTTCCCTTACAAACACACCTCCAATTTTGTTTTTAACCTAGTATGGGTCTATTAGGCCTACTTCCCATAATAATTTTAAACAACTATCTTGGAAGGTTCTTGAGATAAGGTACGGGATTCTTAAGAAAAATTCTTATCCCTCTAACTTCTATGTCCCACCACCCTTTTTAAAAATTTTACTTTTATCAAACTCCATTTAATGACATACCAAATTTTATTTTTCTAGCGTAATTGATTCATGAGATATCGTAATCTAAATCCGGACCCTGTCGGTCCCACCCCTGGCTACGGTCGTGGTTCTTAGTTTTATGGAAGAAGGCTCCAACATCCATGTTAATGAAGAAAAATAATATAGTCCTACCCTGAAAGCATGTACTTCCGTATTTTAGGGTTAATTGACACCAACAAGCCAGATAAAAAAATTGTTCGTCCGTCCACAGTATGCAAACGTCTTCGGCTTTTCAGAACCTATAAGCCCTATTAAGTCCAAAATTGCAAAGCGTTCATTGGGGTGGCACCTTTAAGCCGGAGTTGGCCACCTGGGGGTTGAATATCCAAAATTCCTGATAGAGGTTTTTATTTATTTAATAGAATAAACGGACAATATCCTTATCGTACAAAACAATATAGTAATATTAAGCGGAATGATAAAAATGTAAAAATTTAAAGAAAAAAAATAATATTAAAAAAAGAGAAAAAAAATGAAAAAAAAAAAAAATTATATGAACAAAACAAAAATTATATGAACGAAACATTAAACGCGTTGATCGAAGTTACACATAGAAAATTCGTTTAATGTCAGCAATGGAAGTATTAAATAAGTCCGCTTCACTTGTGTAAGTATTGCCAGCTCTCATTATTCTAGAAACTGGGATATATTTACCATAATCTGTCGGGTGGTAATCTTGATTAGACCAAGAAGACTAGGACAATCCAACTCATTATTAATGACATTAAACAATATGACAAGCTCTGCTAGTTCGCGGCGTTTAGATAATGCAATTCCGACGACAACGAATCATAGTTCATTTCAGTGATGGGGATATTTAATTTGAAGGCTATCATACGAAGAAACTTATGTTGGATCGTTTCGATTCTATTCACATGAACATAAAAGTGAAGAATCCATATTGGAGAAAGGTACTCCAGGTGAGGTCGCACTAATGCACAATAAAGGTATTTTAACGTATGTATATTAATGACGGACCTCGCGCTACGCGAGATAAAACCCAGCATTCTACGGGCACAACCGCAAATGCGGTCATAATGGGGAACAAAAGTAAATCCTTCATCAAATGTAATTCCTAGATCCTTAACAGCTTGGACTTGAGGTAGGGAGAACCTAATAGCTTCTCGGGTCCTATTAAAAACAATAAAATGGCATTTATCAATGTTAATATGGAGAGGATTGGAGATACACCATGAATAAAGTGAGTTCAGATTTTTCTGAAGGACTAAACAATCGTCATGGGAAAGAAAGCCAGAGGAAGTAAAGACCAATTCGATATCTGATCAGGCCTAAGAGATATGACGGAATTCGTGAAAACGAGCTCAACCCTTTTATACCCTCTTAACGGTTGAAAAGGGAAAAATCTTGGGATCGGGTTTTAGACAATTATAAAACAAGCCCGCGGAAGTGAAAAGTTATCTACTCAGACCTAAGGCATATGGCTGAATTCGTCAAAATGTATACAACCTCTTTACACCCCCTTGGGAGTCGCATTACAAAAAATCCTGAAAACACTTTCTTGGCATTTAGGTGAAGAATACGTGAAATAAAAATTTATTCAAAATTTTAGAAGACCAAAGGGATATGATGGAATTAGTGAAAAATATGTGCATCATTTTTTCACTAGTCATTTTATTTTGCCCTCCTTTCGTACGTCAATGAATTTTTGAAATTTTGAAATCATACGTACGGTGTATGGCGAATTTTCTTTTTGCTTTTTTGTTGTCCACTAGTCATGAAACGTGTAATAAAATTTCAGGAAGCAAATTTTTTTTATTATAATATTTGACACAAGCTACGTGCTTAAAGTTTGTCCAATTGACTGTGAATCACCCTGTATAAATACCTCTCGAGGATTCGACTTCCGTGATTCATACAAATCGCAGATTTTCACACTAAACGTAATGTGATATTATTGCAAAAAAGATCTTATGCAAATTATTTATTGTAGACGATATTAAACTGAAAATGGCAAATTATGGATACAATTTGCGTTTAAATGAAGCAGCTTCGCCACGTCAAAATTTGTTGATATGTGCTTGCACTTAAAATGAATGAGTGGTTACTTTACTAATTTCCGCTCAAATTAGACTTCTTTTCTAGCTGCATATGAATTTAATTTATTTTATAATTGAAAAAAAAAAGTATTATTTTTCTAATATAAAAACTTTCACTAAACGCTTACAGTATTCGATATAAATTTGTATTATGGAAGTTTGTATAAAAAAATGTGCTTATTAGCGGACTACCTGTGACAAGTTCAACAACGCTCCGCTAGCAAAATGCCAACTTTCCAAATCTTTAAAGATCCTCCAGCTATGAGTTTGTCACAAGGCAAGTGAACTTTTGCCCAACATAACTCGATGTAATAACAAGCAACGAGTATGAGTACAACGAAATGTTATCAAAATGTTAAATCGCACACAAATTGCATTTAATGTAGGAGCAAATTATGGCAATAAAGAGCGCATATGACTGTCTGTTATACTTCCTTGATCCCTAACACAAAAATGGTCATCTAATGCGTAAGTCGTGGCTTACAAAGTGCAATTTGTGCTTTAAGTGGTCGCTGCATTGTCATGGCTAACTGTTTAACCGTGGGCAACCTTCAATATAAGCAAAAACGCACCGTGATGCCCTATCAGTTATCCCAATAACAACGCTCCCGTATCTTCGCGTAGTTGACCATGAATGCCACTAAATGACCATATAACAAAATATCAGATAATTTTAACTAGTTGCAAGTTGGTAAGGTACGTGTACTCGCCGAGGAACTCGCCTAGGCCGACCATAAGCCGTACGAAACGTACCTATGAAATATTGTCGTGCTTTATGCCTTCTTACCTTACTATCGCAACTATAGAAATATATTTCCAATTTACTGGTCCACGCTGTACAGTTTGGAATACTTATGGCACTTGACCTACACGTCTTGTGAGTACTCGAACCCGGTGTCATCGTCCGCTGTAATATCGGGCCAATTAAAGATGCTTCTGTACCAGTACCAGTACCACCCTTCAGGTAATCAACACCATTCTTTTCCAGCTTTCTGTAAATCACTGCACCAACAATAACAACAATAATAACAACGAAGAAGAATTCCACAAAGGTAGAGGTACTCGTACCTGTTCATCATGGCCAGTTAGCAAGTGTGTCCAGAATGTCAATAATTAGCCAGTCGGTGGACACATTCTTCACAGCCATAAGTCGAATATTATTTCGAGGAGTCTGGAAAGATTCTGTGCCCGCGCTGGGTACTTCTAGCTTCTGGCCAATCCACTTAAAGACTCTCATGGACCGTATTACCGTTGTTGTGGCATAAGAAAGGAACTCAAACTCTAGGTTTGAATCCGAACCGGGTACACAGTGGGCATAAATACAAATAAACTGAAAAACCTGGGCTGCCAATTGAATTGAACTTGGACTCTTGCAGATTTTTATCAAGAATCACGAATATTTGTTTGTTGCTGGTTGTGCTGTTCTGTATTTTGTGAATTTACTTCCCCTTCATGTTTGCACCCGAATCGTAAACAACCAAGTAGTTATCCGAGGCGGGACAAAGTGGAAGTGCTTGGGAAGAGAGCACAACTTGACAAAAAAATAAACTCTGCCCAAAGAAAACTCCACAAAAAATACCTGGTTTAAAAAAAATTAAGAAAACAACGTGAAGCCTTGAGTTAAGATACTTTACCGAAAATATCACCGCAAGTGTTCTTTTATCCTCTCCATTAAGTGACATGCATAACGGATTCTCGGTTCCGAAGTGATATCATAAGATGAAGATTGTCAACTTCTGTGGATACCTGATGCGAATACCTTTCGAAGCGAAAGATTAATGATCGGGCCC
Organism: Beris morrisii; assembly: GCA_951812415.1. Taxonomy (NCBI): domain Eukaryota; kingdom Metazoa; phylum Arthropoda; class Insecta; order Diptera; family Stratiomyidae; genus Beris; species Beris morrisii. The sequence goes on from OX638311.1 coordinate 29,453,573, forward strand.
CGGTGTTGAATGTGTTGGGGGCAAAAATCAAGTGTTTTGGAACACTTTTTTGTTGAGCTTATTTTCAGCGATTTAAGACACTCTTGAGGTGAGGTTCTCAAAAGATGCTTTTGGAAGGATCATGAACACTTTGCTTCTGTTTTTGGGTCGTGTCATTAGTCAATAGTTTTTTACTCTTTCATATAATTGAAAATTACCATTTAATATTATCACCAAGGTTAAGTATGAAATGAACAAGTTGCGATACAACGAGAAATTGTTGGAAATGAATGGGCAAAAATAAGCGACCATTAGTCAATCGAGCGAGAAATGTTTTGCTTCAAGAAAATAACGAAAAGAAGTTGTGCGAATGGATTCAAATACAATAAAATGTTTTTTTTAATCACTTTTGTAACATTGAAGGATATTAGCAGATTTACTGAAAATATTTGCGACGTTAAGCAAAAAACTTGTCACACCTTTGAAACGTACCCCTTTCACGATAAGCATCTGTTCCTAATTGATTTTCTGTAGCAGACACATGCGGTGATGTTCCCAATTCCTTTGTTGTTGAAACAACAAATTTTTAATTGATTAAAATAGAGATGCGACAGAAGTATTGACACAACTCCTTAGGACACCAATTTCGATTTTGGGTCATTGTTCAGGACGCTGACAAATGTAACAATTTCTTTCGGAAAATGGACGTAATTTGGAATTCAACTAATTTTACATTATTATTTTTTAATAATTGTGATCGACCACCAAAAAAGCAAAAAAAAAAATTTCCGTCGGTCCGCCATAGACGCCGTACGCAAAACCGTTTGAAGGCGCGTAGCTCTCAAACCCCTTGAGATATTAAGCTGAAATTTTTGTGGTAGGTAGAATGGGTGAACCCCTACGAGTGTTATATTTTGGTGGGGTGGGGTGTGGGGGGAGCTTTTGTGCGTGAAGAGCGGAAGTGGGATGACAATCAATTTTCAAAAAATTAAATTTGTACATATATCTCAAAAAATGTATCATATATGATGTTGAAAATTTTACCGGAGTTAGGACCGGTAGACTCTTTGAGGGTATGGGTGCATGGAGTGATGGTAGGAGGGGATGGAAATGAAAAAATTCTGATTTTAATTTCTCGAAAGCTGCAAAGAATAGAAAGCTAAAAATATAAAACTGTATAGAGTTACTATAGAGACATCCCAGAAAAATAAATTTTTGATAGGGGTAGCAAGGTACGGGGGTTGAGGGTGGTATTTCATAACTCAGAAACGGCTTATGCTACAATGTTCAAACTTACTACCCATATGTAGATATGCTACTAGAGTAATTAAAACTAAAAAAAAAATTGGCCAACGGTCTGGGAGCAACTTTATTATTTTATGGGTGGAAGTCCGAAGCGGTATAATGCTGAGATGCGGTGTAGGGTACTATGCGACTGACAACCTAAGGAGTAATTAGAAGGCTATTTGGAACGTTATTTTTTAGGTTGTCAGTCGCATAGTAACCTACACCGCAACTCAGCATTAAAAACGTTTCGGACTTCTACCCATAAAATAATAAAGTTGCGCCAAGACTGTTCGCAAATTTTTTTACTAGAATTGTTCCTTGTATTTTACAATTCATGGGAGTAATGCCATCGCATCATCTTTTGGGTCTCCTTGGGGATTTAATTTTGAAAAATCCTGAAACCCATTTTTTGGCGATTATATAAATGAAGTAAAAATCAATTCGACATCTTAAAATAAAGGGGAAACATCTAAGTAGAAAATTTTTTTTTTGCTTGTGGTCTTAAGAATATTGTGTGTAATTTACATATTGAAATTTCAATAATTGTGAAAGTTATGGGCAATTAACCGGCATGGACCCTTCGTGAATTCTGTATATAGAGCGTCAAACGCGAGTATCTCAAAATACACTTTTCAAAGACGGCCCTCAAAATATTCGGAAAACGGCTCTACCGATTGCTTCCAAAATTTGACACAATATTTTCGGACAGGTTTTCTAGTTCGCAACGTAGTGTTTTTTTTTCACTTAATTACTTTTTTATCAAGCCAGAAAGGTCGGTAATAAAGGTTAAAAATGAATGTTAAGTTTAATCGACCACCATGTCGTGAACAATTTTTTTTTTCAAAAAATCGTACAATGCGAACTACATCATACATTAGATTTTTGGAATCTTTTTAAAATTTGTGTTTCTGATCAACCGAATGCATGTAATCTTTGAAACGGCAGGTTGTGCGGGCGAGGGACATTTTTTACTCCGGCTATGACAGCAGTGCCCCAGGTCTATATATATTTAAATAAAAATTTGTCGGCATACCTCAACATGTAAATTTTCGAATAAAACTAACCTCGACAAAATCGAGAAAACAGTTTTTGAGATACTAATTCTTAAAATTCAGCTATTTTCCCCCTGTCTACTCAGATGTACCCGCTTAATACAACTCCTTCTCATTCCTTTAATAGTGAAATATTTAAAAATCCTGTAGAAATAAAACTATTTTGTTATATAAAATGAGACCAAATTTTTGAAAATTTTCACTGAAAATTTTTTGCCACACTTCCTTGCATTAAATCATATATAGAATTACTTCCACCTAAATTACTTTTCTTTTACATACCTACTGACTTTCAACTTTCTATCATAAGCCGTTCTGGAGATAACAATAACAGTACTATATACCCCTATCAAAAACCATATTCAGGTAAATTTTCAATTGATTTATTTACTTATTTTTTTTCAATACAAATATAGGGGTTGAAATATCGACACAACTCCGTAAGGGTTACATTTCAAAAAAATTTGGAGCCGGTTTTTATGTGATTATATAGAAAGCTCGTTCAAGTAAAAAAATAATTAATAATTAAAAACATTAGATATATGTCGGAATTCGTGAAAACGCACACAGTTTTACATCCCCTTAATTATTGCAAAATCTGAACTTAATTTATAAAACCCATGGAAGACAAAGCGAATTTAATATCTCATTGCACCTAAAATATTTGTCAAAATTCGTGAAAACTTACACAATTACCACTCCCTTAGGGGTTTAATGTCGAAAATTGCTTAAATTAATTTTTAGGCGATTATAAATTAGGCGCAGCGAAGTAAAAGTTAATTCTAAATGTCATTAGACAACTACATCACACCAAGAGTTTTAGGAAGTAGACGAAGAAAAAGTATTCGAATAGTTTAAGTCTATGTTGATGTCACAGCATTGCTATTATAGCAGTTTGGAAAAAGCTTAGCTAAACCGGCAAAATGGCTCAGCTGCTTATTTGACACTTCATAAATCAAAAATTAAATTAAATTCATAATAGAAAAATTTGAATATTTTTACGTTTGCTAAGATTGACTGATAGCTCAGCTGTCGTAAAAGTAATCAAGACACGAACCGAAAAGGAATTGAGACACAGCCATGCTATGTCTGACGTCATAAACTGTTATAACTAGACGTGGACGTAGGCGAAGCAAAGTATTCGAATACGACATTTAGTTTTAGTTCTAAGTGCTTATGTAAAGAGTAAACCCAACTCAGTATGCTAATGCAAATCTGAATTTTCGTTATTTATTTATTTATTTATTTATAGGATTGCTATTGAAACATAAATGAATCAACACAATATCTTACGGCCAAACCGCTGAATTTTGTTTTAGCGTTAAATACCTTTTCAGTACATTTAGTTATCCATACCAGGTTTCAACTTTTTAATGTAAATCTCATTCGTGAGACAGAAAAGACACTCTCCTTGCTTCTTGCTAGCGCTATCAATAAATTTTATTTCTCTATAGTAGGTCTAAATAAACGTCAACTCTTAGCTTTCTATCTCGAGATAAGAATGAAAATTTTTTATTTCCACTCTCTCTCCCTCGCTCACGCTCACTCCCTACACCTCCACCATACAATTTTTACTACTGGGTCTTACTCCTGTACAAATTTCTAGACAATATCTGAAACGTTTCTTGAGATATAAAAATCGATTTTTTTGAAAAATTGTTTTCCCCAACTTCAATGCTCTTCACGCTCAGAAACATTACATTTATCTTACTCTACTTTTAAACTTATATACACAAACAAAATTTTATCTTTTTCTTATGTCGGAAGACATCGTAGTCCAACATTTTTCACCCCAACCCCACACGATTAAAACATGCAGATATAGGGTGAACTCAGGATAGATGCCCCACTGTGATAGATGCCCCAGTTTTAAAAGATCCAACTCCATATTCGGTGAAATTTTAATAAACTTGCATTATATGATTTTCAACAGCATTTATTTATTTTGGCAATTTTTCTTTACCATTTTATTAAACAGTATAGGTTAAAAATATATTATACCAGTAAATAAATGCAGATATATCTTCTAGAATGTCAATTAAGAATCGGATCCTGCTGAAGACAATACTGTGCCACTAATAATGCTATCCAGCGCTGTGCACGTTATTATTATTCTCATCCTTGTCGTTTCAGGTATTGATACAGTAGTAATTTCATGAATTCGGAACCCGTAAGAAGACATGATAAAGATAAGGAGACAATAAAAATGACAGCGATTTTAAAGTTTCACTCAATTTTTTGTACATATTTATTTTTTTCATTCAATTTCCATTAATAAATATAACGTTTTATTGCGTACAGCTACGATATCCTTCAAAACGTCACCAATTCCAAAATTAATTCAATTGCAATGTTATTTCCTCAAGAAACTATCGCTTTTTACAGTTCCGCTTCGGAACTGAAAGCGGATTTAGTTTAAACATAGCTGGTAAAATCTAATGCAGCTACGATCCAAATCGCCCATACAAAGTGATAGAAATTATAAGAATTACAAAAATTAATGTAAATTTCTGATGGTATTCAGTACTGAAGATCTTTATTGAACCGCAAAAATTGGAATTCTGTTTAAACGCGTTTTTACAACATAATTCATGTTACTATTAGCATTTGCAGTACTTCATAGCCTGTACTTAGAATGTTATGCGGTTGGTTTGTTGGAATGAAACTAGAATCACTCCAATTAATAAACTCGGAACTTATAATGCGATATTCCAACAACAGACTATTAAGTAATTTGTCTTTCTTAAGAAGCACACGCAAAATTAAGTTAGTTTCGTTTTAAACAAAAAGAAAGCATCATGAAATACTTTATGAAACGGTCGCATAGAGCAATAGATTGACTTAAATTGCAATGTTGCAATAAACAAATGAAAATTGAAATAAAAATACTGAAATTGAAGTAAAACAACAGGATGTATTACACCATGTCTTACAGCAAGAGACAGATAAAGTTGCACGAGGCTGTTAGCAGGTGTTACTAAGATACTGTAATATCATAAACTTTATTATTTTAATAATAAAATATTTTCTATATTTCTCATTTTTATTACTCAACGTTTTCTTTCAAAATCGAACCATAAATTCGAACAAAATGATCTACAAACGAAAAACTGTTCGAATAAAACTCGGGCTTATTATTACTAAGCAATTTTTCACTATGTTATAAATAGGCACAAAAGAATTTAACGCCCAACGTCTTACCGCTGTTGATAATTACTTCAAAAATATAATTAATTTTACGAAAACAGGTAGGTATCAATTTCCAAATAACATTGCACGATCGATTTTCATTTAAACTTTTTTTTTTTTCTCATTTCATTAGTTCACCTCACCGGTAAGTAACTCATATTTTCATAGCTAATTTCAACAATAGTTAGTACATTTCTGTTTTAGGAAACATAATGTTCATTTAAAAATTAACTACTATGATTGATAGGTGAAGGTATTACACACTTTCAATGTCAAGTAAAAACTAACTAACAGTGAAAGTGTAATCAAAAACACCTTTTAAAGGCATATGAAAAAAAAAACAAAAATTTGTTCTACCTTGTATAGTCACACGGACCTTGTACCATGGGATTCATTACATTCAAGAGAAGCTTTAATAGTTACATCGACTTGAAATGAAATAAGCAAAAAAATTAATAATAAAAAAAACGCAATAACCATATCTACCTACTCAAAGAGAACAAAAAAAAAATCACAACAACAACAAAATCGAGTTGTTAATGGAGCATTTATAATACGATATATGAAAATCGATAATCGCTAAACTTCACCTCGAAAAATCCTCTCAGACTTGAAAATGACCAAGATATCATCTTAGCCTGGGCTATAAAATAATTGTTGAATGAAACTTTTTGAATTACTTCATATGGTGAATCGTGCTGTATGATTTATTAATTGTGTACAACCACTCAGGTGCTTTTTGGTGCCTTTTCATACCCATGTAGGTTGCCTTCGAATATAATGCAAGAATTGTAACAGGTTATTTAATAGTTGTTAATGGTGTGGTTCAATGAAATCATGCTATTATTGTCAGTGATTATTATTAGGTTTTTTTTCCTTCCCGAAAATATACGGGTGTTTAATTTAAGGTAAACAAACATTTGATTTTTATCGTAATTTTAAATCAAGATTTTTATTCTATTATTTATCATGGAAGTCCGTTAAAAGTTTATCTCTTTTCTTGCGGTTTTTTCTGACTATCTCTGAAAACAACTAAGCTCTAAGACGAGAAAAAAGTGGCGTCCCTCAAGGTACAGTACTATCACGAGTGTGTGTACTTGCAACAGAACTGTTCGAGCGCAGCAGGCTTTCGATTCGATTAAAAAACAACTCTTTCGTTGCGCATATACACGTTTTTTCCTTAAATTCCATTAAAGAAACTCCTTTGTACGTTGCTCAGGTAACAGCTTACAATAATGTCAAACATCGTGTTAAAATTTGTAAGATGACAACTTCACGACGCGATTATCATATTCAAATGACGCGACGACAACGTTGGGGCTCTAGGACACATCGTTTGCTCCCTCCGTTTAGAACAACAACTCTATGTTTGGGGGAGGCGAAACATCTTAAGTGCATTTTCAACCTGATCATCGGAGTCTGTGCAGAAATGAAGATGTTACGCTTGAGAAAGAACTGAATAGTTATTCTTGTTTTTCTTGATTTTCTGCACAATTTTCATAGGTTTTTTTCTACTGTTTTCTTAATCATTCTGCACCTTTTGTTCTCGAACAGGAATAAAATCGCGGAAGAACTCCGGTCAGACGATTCGTATAATTTCGTTGGGAACTAAATGCGTAAAAATTGTTATACCCAGGCGGATTTTGTTACTTACATCGTTCCTCGATGCCGATCATGACCGATAAAATTTCATAATAAAATTCTATAATGAGCGATTATTGATCATTTAATGATTTGTATGAACAGAACGTCGTCGTTTTTTTTCTCATTGTATTTTTATCGTGGAATTTATACATATGAAGAAAAAAAAACGATGCCCAGTGTCGGCAAGAACAGTATGGCCAAAGGTATATCATACCTGAAAACTTTCGACTGTTATCCGTTACGTTCAAATTGATTTGTCTCGGACATTAAGATCATATTCAAGACACCATGAAAACACTGCACACCAAGTACAGATTGTGCAAACTTTTTGCGAGAGCCATTAATTACCGACTGAATATGTGGGGATCCCTTACAGTGCGATCACTGCCTGTCCCACACCATTTCGTTTTTCACGTTTTATTACTTCCTTATGACGTGGTTTATTTTGATGCCGTCAGATTCGATCTGAGGCTGTTTAATAAAAAGGTAACCTTTTCAGGCCGATTTATCGAGAGGTGAGAGAGCTATTGTTTTACTAGAATGATTAGTTGGTGACCGTTTGCCTCTGGAATCGAACGATACTGCAACTCCGATCAATTTTAGTGGCGGTTCATAAACGAGTCAAATTATATGAATTTTAATAGGGTCAAGACATTAGTTAGACTTTGCTTCATCTACGCAATTATAAATATAAGTAAAATTTTATAGTACCTATTATTTTTACTGTCGCTGTTAAGATTTATTGACTGCGATTGTAAAACAATACCTTGCCGTATTGAAAACAAACTGGCATTTACCGCGAGGGTTTCAATAAACTTTGATTATTAACATTCAGACTAAAGAGGTGTGTTCTTATCAATATTACTAATATTATTCATAATTTAAGTTCTTTTAAAAAGAATTAAGATATAGAAAAGGTGCCGTTAGAAGGAGGCCAGGTATGTCACCAAGAAAGTTCAATTTTCGCACTAATGTCGTTCGACTAGGTCTACTATAAAATTTTTTATCATGTCTTCTGGCCATCCGGCTCGACGTCTCAAAATATGTTCAATTCTTTTCCAAAAACAATCACTTAGATTAGATTAGATTTCATCGGAGGCAGAGGGATTTTTCCAAACACCGCGACCAGTGGTCTATTGTGCTATACTAGATATAGATATTTCTCCAGTTTTAACCTAGAGGTTCTCACTCAGCTCTATTTCTCGTAGGAATTTATCTAGCTGGTGTAGGTCTATTTTTGCAATGGTACTATGGTCCACAAAGTGTTTTCCGAGACACTTGTGGCGCTGAGTTGCGACTGCCTCACAGCAGCACAGAATGTGTTCAGACCCATGTACGAAAAGCAGAGCGGCACAGCACAGGCTTAGTACTGGTGCCAGAGTTGCCAGTAGGGGAGGGGCACCAAATACTGGATACTTTTTGAAAATTTTAAAAAACAATGGAATTATATTCAAAACCTTTTATTCAACACATCAATAAAAATCAACAATTCAATAAACTTTGAAATAAAAACCAAAATAAATGATATATTTTCTTCAATTCCTCATAATAATTTTTTTTTTAAATGACATCAAATTTTTTAATATGAAATTATGTACCCCAATACTGGATATCCAATATTTGGGTCACGTATCTATACAACTTTTTATACTGGAAACCTAGTATTGGGAAACATTTATTATACAGATAAACACTGTTCACAAACAAAGTCTATTTTGTCTGCGTCTGCTCCAGCACAAACTTCATGTCCCCAGCGATAGCATCTAATGCATCTTATCCACCTTTCACCGGAATTATCATTCGAATAAGCATTGTTGCAGTAGAAGCATTCAATATCTTCATCGTTTGCGCCGCTATCCTCACTATCAAGCTGAAAATCATCATCGTCGCTGGAGGATGAAGAACTTAACTGTAAAAATGTCCCTTTTCGATTCTAGCTGTTCTTGGCACATCGTTTACGAGTCATAGACGATCCTTTGGTTTTATGAGTAGTTGCCTGTTTTTTTTTTCTTCAACTGACCCTTTAAGTTTTTCCTATATGGAGACCCAGAGATTAGTGTGGCTTTTCCTCCTTTATATGTACGCCTCGATTCGTTTCGTTTTAAGTTTGGTATAGGGCCTATATTCTCTTTCTAAAAATATCCCAAGCAATTTATATTTCCGCCAGAGGGCTACCATTATTATACCACTTGACAATTCCCTTATGGGGAGCGTTTACAATAAATAAATCTTTGTTTAATATAGTAAATCCATTTTATTATAATACTTACGCGTAACTCATATTTAGTATACGATGTATCCTAATATTGGATACAATCCTAATACTGGATATACAGTATTGGGAACAGTTAGGTATCCAGTATTAGGGCATATAGAAAGTTTACACTAACACTTTAACACAAATTTCGCTATTGAGTGTAACTGATAAGAAATGTTAAAAACATGTTCTGGAATAAGTCGTAAAGAAACACGTAAAGCCAAAATAATGAATATCAATACATACCGTATGTAAGAGCAGTTTGAAGGGAACCAATTTAAAAAGTTGTTGCGTGCAAGAACGCTTCGCGATTTTTCAGAAACAACTGACAGTAAATATGGGATTGGCTAGCATCACATAAGTGAATAACTTCTTTTGATATTTCAGTTCCCGTCACTAAATTTAGATGGCGGTATTTAGATCCCATTTTAGCATGGTATCCAGTACTGCGCACCTATCCAATATTTGGTGCTTCTCCCCTACTGGCTAATGTTTCGGGCCCAGTATGTGGCCTAGACCAAATCATTGCCGAGCCAATGTCGATTTGATCACACCGGTCCTACTCTTGTTGAAACTCTGGCCCGATACTGGTCCTCAGTAAAGACAAGAAACAAAAATAAAAATACTAATTTTTTTTTTTTTTTAACTACGAATTTATTTGGCTATTATAATTTTTTTGAAAAATGCGAATTGATTTTACTGACACACCTTGCATACTCTCGAATTCGAACCATGGTCCCGTCACACATTAGTCCGCTACACTACCCACTATACCAATCTGAAACATTCTTGTAATTGGGTTGAAACCGAATCAATTGATATGTTGAGAAACAAAAAATATTTCTACCAATACAGAGCCGACCGTCGAGCCAATGCCGAAAGAGCTTAGACAACAATAATAAGCCAATTCTAGGCCCGACATAGGCCCAGCAACTCGAACCAAAGTCAGCTCAGATCAAGTGGGAGTACTGATCACCAGGATTGGCCCGACACTGGTCTGGTGGTTTGTCAGTACCAAAACAATACGGATCGACAAGTCTTGGCGGACAATGCAATGCCAATTCTGGGCAGTGTACGGGACTCTGGTTGGACTCCGGCATTTCGCACATGGGGAGGTTTCTGCCTGCAGTTGGCAGAACCTGCAAAGGTTATCAGTTATGATTCCCATTCTTTTAAGATGATCTTTTAAGCGCGAATGACCCGTGAGTATTCCGGTTATTACCCGTACTTTGTTTCTATCAAACTGTAGAAGCTGTTTGCTTCTTTTAGTTGAGTGGTTCGGTATGAATCGTTTGGCCTGTCTAAGTCTGGGCAGTGTGGCCCAGTGTTGACATTTCTTGTATTTCTCCCATACCCTTATGCTCCTCTTAATGGAGAAGGTTTAGATTCCACAGAACGACTCTGGTCCAGTAGGACGGACCGCTGCAAGTTGGTCTGCTACTTCGTTGCCCTCTATGCCCTCATGACCGGGCACCCAGTGCAAGAGGACTCTGTTGTTGGTACTAAGGATACATAATTTTTCTTGGTATTCCCACACCAGTTTTGAGTATACCGTGTGTGCAGTCAAGGCTTTTATCGCTGCCTGATTATCTGTGAGAATGACTATGTTCTTATTTGAGTAACCCCTTCCGACTTTTATTTCTATGAACGTGGATATAGCATGGATCTCCGTCTGGAAAACGGTGGGACTCCGTTATCCGAGGGATTCCGTTATCTTGGCGCGGCGTCCGCCTATGCCAGCTCCGGTGCCTTCAGCTGTCTTAGATCCATCGGTATACCATGCAATGCTATCCGGTCCGAACTGCGGTGGGTCACTTGCCAGTTCTCTCTGTCGCAGACTATGGAGTTCAAAGGGATTTCTAAGCGTTATCTCTTTATCATATGGTCCACAGGCATGTCTAGCATTTAAATGCTACTTCTAAGTCTGGATAGATTGTTAGGTCCACTTTTTACTTTGGATGGGTTGCCGTTTAATTGGTTCATCGCGGCTAATCTTGCCTGCGATTCGATATAGATATGCAGCGGAGACAGATCTAGAAGAACCTCCATAGCTGACGTGAGGCAGGTTCTCATTGCTCCTATCGTCTTGACACATGCCAACCTTTGGAGCTTGTCCAGATTGTTCCTGGCGCTTACTAGTTTTGTTCTTTGCCACCATACTAATGCTCCATATGCTATCATAGGTCTTACAATAGCTGTATAGGTCCATAAGGCTATTATGGGTTTCAAGCCCCAGGTTTTGCCTACGACACAAGAGTAGAGTAGTAGTGGCTTTCTCTGATACTTTTTTTAGGTAAAAAATAAAAATATGTCTGAGTTCGTGAAAAGGTACACAGCTACTTTACACCAATTTAGGACTTCAATATCGAAACGAGTTTTTTAGTTCAATCGTGGTACAGACCTAAAATACATGACTAAATTCGTAAAAATGTATAAAACCGTTTTTCATGGACAAGTTGTTTGGCCACCCCCATGTGCATATGAGAAATGATTTTTTTGGCTTTAATTACCTTTTCAGTACACGTAAAGTATTATACATACCGAGTTTCAACTTTATTATAGCCTAAGCCAATCCGGAGATATATAGAATCACCGCACCCCCGCACCGTCATTCCACGAAATTGAAAACTTCCACAATCACCATACACTCCTAGGGGGTTGAATATCGCCTCGGCAATACACGCTTCAATCGTTTTTTCGCGACTATATCGAAACCCCTTAGAAGTAAATGCGAATAAATATCGCATGATACCTACGAAATATGTCGGAATTCGTGACATAAGATACGGTGTAGGTTACAATGTGACTGACAATTTAAAGAATCAGTCGGCTTGTAACCTACACTGCACACTAAACTTTACAATAAACATATTAGCTTTTAATTGTTTAAAGTCGATGTAGTTCATGTTTATGAAAGTGCTTATAGTACGTGTATTTTATAGTTTAAATTTAATGTCAGTTTCATGTTTAAATCACTCACAACACTGCTATAATCGCTCACCTGATGTTAGTGAAAAATCATCTCAGTACTATAATTTCCATATCGGAGCTATAAAATTTACGACTACGTCTGTAACCATAATCAATATCTAGACGTTGGCGCATATGTGACTATTGTACATATGCCGACTAAAGTACAGCTAGAGTGTGTCGGCCAATCACCTAGCAACCCATAATTTTAGTTTATATTCTGCCCCGTGAATTATAGCATCGTTAAAATAAATCACGTTTTTACGGATATAATGAGAGAAGAAGGCCATACGGATGGTCATTGTTTTCTAGTCCATCCGAACAGGTGAAAACTTTCGGCATTTAAGCCATCTTTGGATGCTGACGCTGAATAACGAATCGAATAACGTCAAAGGCTAATGGCCACCAATTGCCTCGAAAACCGCTCATTAGACTCCTTATAGAATGGAAATCTTAAGCTAATTTCCAAAAAGTGTTTTTTTTTCACCTGAGAATATTTTTATTTTGGATATGATCGCGTATAGGTAAGTGCTGATTAGCTTCCATTGGGGATAGGTCTAGCCACAAAAATTGATTGTTCCCGCGATGGAAATTTTGTAATGATGGCGCTTCCGGCTAGATGGCTGCTTGGATCGGCTAGGCAATCTATTGCCTAAGTTTTAGGTTATCCGAAACTTTTGTGGTCACTGTGGGGTTTGAGCTGATTACAGGCGAACATTTCGATGTCGAAAATGGGTAAAGGTCTTTAATGCTTTAATTATAATTTAAAGGTTCCGTCTATGTGATTTGTATGTGTATGATATTTTCAGAAAAAAAAACATAACTTTCTAGTGTATTCAGTCATTTATTAATAGGTCTTCATAACGCTTATAAAATCTTTACAGGCATGGTAATTCGCAAAATTGAGTTTGCGATTAAACTGGTGTAAATGAATAACTTTATGGAGGTAAAAAGAACTGTAGTGCACAGTAGTCGTTTCTAATTTATTTCAAAGGAGGTGCTACTTACACTGTATACTGCGAGAAATAATTTTTTGGCAAGAGATTGCTTCAATAAAAATTTTTATTGCAGCAATCGAAGTTCATTTACGCTAATAAGAATTAGTTTGGAGCAATAGATATTCGTTTGTACAAAAAATAACGTTTAAGGGAATAAACACGTAATACGTGCAATAGAACCATTCTGTCAAGACAATCAACTTACGTTGTTTGCGCGAATCTATTGAAAGAACCGTACAGAAAAATGTCTAGCAACTCAATTTTGACTGCCGCAATATAATGTTGGTTGCTGCAATAGAATATTGTTCATCTCAAACGATTTTCGGCTTCATTCTGCTGTGGTAACAGAATGTGTGTTCTGCCAACCGAATGTATGTTGCGGTAACTTAGTTAATCCACAGTAAGTTAAGTTGTACATAGGGAAATGAAAATGGAAGGTCTTCGGTGGCGCAGTGGTTACGCGCGCCAATCCAAAAACTTTCAACACGGGTTCGATTCCTATCTACAACCATGGTTTTTATTAAGTCAGTAATATAACGCAAATAACTAAATTTTTTTAGAGTTTACCAACAAGCCGCGCATTTGTGGCAATCAAAATTTTAAGAGATACTGGTTGGCAAGGCAAATAATTCAGTTGTCCGAAAATATATTTGATACCAATAAACCAAAATTTTGGTTCGGCCAACCCAGAATTTCGGTTCCAACAATGGAGGAACTTTTCCTGCAGATAAGAGTGTGCGCGCCTCAATGCGATTAAAAATTTGCCCAACTGTGTAGTCTCCATGCGCTAGCCCTAAAGAGTTAGTTCAGAGAATATACTTCAAATGACCTATCTGTTCATTTAGTCTAATCTCTTCTCTAACTAGGCGGTCAGTAGTCAGTCGTCGTTCAGTTCTATTATGACTGTAACCTGGTTATAATTCGCAGCAATTGAATTCGGTTCCATTTCGCACAAATAGAGGATTCCTCGGCAATACAAAATACAAAAATACTTAATATTAAAATGTACATATCTTATTACATAGAATTGTATAAAAAAGTATTTTTTTTTGGAAAAGTTAAGACTCCGGCATAAAAACTGGCACAAAAATACAAATTTATAAGTAGATTTTGCTGTATAAATTTTTGATCCACTTTTGTGTAATAATCTTATATGAACGTAAAAGAGCGCAAATTATAACAAAATGTTACAATTTAGTATAGATTCAAATATTTATAAAGAGTAGGTACTGTAGGTTACAGTATTCGTAAAGTTATAAAATTTAAATTTACTTGCTATAAGCTTGTGTGTAAAGTACCACATGAGTGGCTGTAGTCCTTAAATAAAACAATTATTTAGCGTAGGTGCAATGCACATTGTGTAGGGGGCATCTTAGATCCATACGTACGATAACAAGAGACCTGACTTAACTTTATACCTTCTGTCAGAACAGTGAAGAAAGGAAGCGGTTGATTTGCACAAGCCATAAACCTTACCGCGCATTGAATGAAGTGGCGCCATCCGAGCCTATGCTGGATTTCTCGATTTGACAGTGCGGGTGTTACAGAAAATCGCCGACATATGTAGCCCTAACACACCGAGTTCAAATCCTAGCCTAAGCTCGAGAAAAACTGGAAGTGAGCCGCGTACATTGACATAAAGTAAAACATTACCGCCGCGCCGTCCATATATGGTCCATAAGATTTACGCAGTTTTAAGCCATTCAAGGCGGGCTCCCAATGTGCTTTATAGAGCACAAAATCATTCACACTTTGTATGCCTATTTCCATACAAACACGCCGTATCAACTTTAAGATTATTTCTTTGAAATCGCATTTTACTCGAACTTACAGTACGGATGGTTTTCCTTCCATATACTCGCGGATATTATGTTCGTTATGATTTTAAGTCGGTATATCAGTTATAGGGGCCCCCGGGGCCTTTGATTAATTTTATCGGCACAATTTTATGATTTATTGTCAATCGCACGGGATACCTGAAAACTGTTTATCTCATGAAAGTTCAACTTAAATCGGCTGCCAACTGTTTTACCAAAGGCGATGATTTAATAGTCCAAGGCAAATCTATCGGGCTTATGTCTTCAGTCAGTCAAGTGTTTTCTACATCCCCCCATATCACATTTAATTGCTGTCTGGATTTTATGAAAAACAGGTTCGAATTGAACGAACGCTCCACGCTTTTAATAGTTTGTGTCCTAAGTAATTACATAAGAAATAAATAATAGGCCGATTTGAAATTAATATACATAATTTGTAGTTATTTCGAATTGCACAAACCTAAAGTGATATCGATCTATCATTTTCAGAATAGAAAATTGGTTAAGTTTAGTGTAATAGCTTTGCAAAGCTGCATGCCGAACAAGTTAGACTAAACTAAGGATTTGTAGGAAAAGTGTGAAATTAAGACTAGAATTGATGGTTGCGAAGTATCTAAAGGCTTATCTAAATTACAATCCTTAGAGAAATAACTTTTTTTAAACGTGGTAAAATGTTTTCATTTTTCTGTTGTAGCAACTTGTCGGCATAGCAAAAGGCAAAATAAATTGACCGATTAAATAGCGAAAATCTTACTACCGAAGCGAACGTCTGTGACGAAAAAAGTACAGAGATTCACATACTTATTCAATAGTTTTAGAAAAGATACTTCGAAAGAAAAAAATTCTATTTTAATCGAAATTTTAAACAAAAGCCAGACTTTTACTTAATTTTCAGAAATTTATTTTTTTTATACAAATTTCTTTTATTTTATCCAAAAATATTATTTGTTTTTAGGAAAAATCACAAATTAATATTGTAGAAACTTCCATTAGTCCATAAATATAAATTTATTCCTCAATCAGTCATAACCACATATTCTGCCGCAACGAGAACACAAGATCTTTTAGTATAACATTGTTTTTATTTTTACATCTTTTTTACAACTCTCTGGAAAATGTCGTTAAATCGAGTAAAATTTATAAAACAACAAAATTAAGACCAAAACGAGATATCTAAGAATTTCGAATCTGAAGACTGATAAATCTAATATATTAAAATGATTGAATGATTTTACTTTAAATATTTTTTTATTTCTATATTTAAAGGAAAACATTTTTCTTTCCTTGGATCGAAAATTAAATCATGGCGCATCCAACATCAGTGTAGTGGCGTGATAATTCAACAAGGGGAAGCAATTGGTTAATATTAAAAATGTATTACTATATAATATTCTTTCTACAAATTTACTGCGTATTAATTGAACCTCCTCCATTAGCTACTTTTAACATTGCTAATATAAAAGCACCCAGCAATCACGAATGGTAACCAGGAGCCTATTTGGAACCTTATTTTTTAGGTTGTCAGTCGCAGTCACATACACCGTATCTCGTCATTAAACGCATTCCGGACTTTTACCAAAAAAAATTAATAAAGTTGCACCCAGAGTGCTGGTAGATTTTTTTTTATTTATTTACGTATTTTTTTTAATAGAAGAGTCAATAGAAGTAATACCGAATTCGATCTCATTAGTCCTAAAAGATTTGCAGAATTCATGAAAACAATAACAATAACAATATTTTACACGCCCAGGGGCTTAATATCGAAAAATTCTTGCATCAGATTTTTCCTCGATTAAATTTAGAAATAAAAGTAAATTGAATATCTGATTATATATGGAAATTCGTGAAAATGTACACAACCACTTTACACCCCCTAAGGGGTTGGATATCGAACAATTTCCGCAGAAGTAAAATTTATTTCGGCATGTCCAAAATATATAACGAAATCGTAAAAATGTGGAAAAATCCCTTTTCACGGACATTTGTTTTACTCAACCTCTATGCCAATAGAAATCTGAATTTCCTCTAATTACTTCAGTAGCATACGTACATATACGTACTAAGTTCCAATTTTCTTGCATAAGCCATTTCTGAGATACAAAAAACCACCATATTTTTTCTAGGATACCTCTATATTGGCTCTACATAGTCACTTTTTAGCTTTCTATGGTTTGTGGTTTTTGAGAAATAAATATCGAAGTTCTTTTCTTTCCGCCTCCTCACACCATCAGCCACTTCATCAGAACCTGCAACATTTTTTCCCTGTTAGAAGTCTACTGGGCCTAGATTATAGATTCTAAATAGTGGAGAACTGTCTAGAAATCCCGATTCACTGCGGCCTCAGTGGCCCTATTGTAATTGAATACTCCTGTTTAATTTCTAAGATCATATCTGGTACGGTTCTTGAGATATAAAAAATAATTTTTTTTAAAAATGGCTATCACACCACTTTCGTGCTCCACCTCCCACCTGAAAAATTTTACATTCAATGGGCTCCACTTGTAATCCTATATACACAAACCAAATTTTACCTTCCTGGTATAATAGGTTCGGAAGATATTCTAATACAAAGTTTTTTACACCCACCCCTACACACCACCACCCGATTCAACAATTTTAGCTTTTTATTAATCTTCTATTATCCCTTAAGTCAACTACAGAGTTTCAATCTTTTGACATCAACCCATCAGGAGATATGTATTTTAGAACTACGGAATGAAATGAGCGCTCATAGATGCAACTTTCAAACTGCTTCCATGTGTCTTCTTCTTAGTTTATTTCGCTTGCCTTTTTCTTGGTGTTGCTAATTCGGCTGTGTGAGATATTTGCGAGGAGTTTCTTGCGAACTCTTATTTAGACTGTGCCAAAGAAAGTGTTTGAAACATGACTTTTTTTCGCAATTTTTCTGCGCGATTTAGAAAACGCATTTTAGATATTTTTCAGCAAAATGTAAGGGAAGCAATGCTTCCCTTGCTTCCATGTACGCCACGCCACTGTTCAACATTTGCATAAATATTAAAAATAATGAAATAAAAGTAACCTCAAAAACTCATAAAGCTTATTTGTTATTACGCCGTGTTTCTACATGTCAGAATTTAGAATGATAATAATAAATACAATTTTAAAAATCAAAAATCGATTTTGAACAATGCGCCAGATTTATTAGGTCTTATTCGCTGATATCTGGGTCCTGTCGAAATTTTATTAACCAGGGACTGGATTTTGAAAATCTAATTTTTTCAAATGAAAATCATAATTTTTCAAAATCGATTCCAAAAGTAACGATTTTTTACCGCATTTGTCTATCTTAAACACTTTTTAATTTCAATTTACTTTATTATAATATTTACAATAAATAAAAAAAAAAACAATATGTGGGAAGTCAGAAGAGAACGCAGTTTTATACGAGATTTCATGAAAATTGTTTTGCGAAACGATGTTTCTTGGCCAACCACATTCGACAGGAACTCTAAATAAGTTATTAAAATTAGTTAAACTTTATTCAGTATACATATTAGTCTTTCCAGTCATTGACTATCTAATATTAAAATTCCGAATTCGTATACTCGTGCCCCACGTTGGGCGCCACTATCTCATGTGGATACCCTGCAAAGTACGCCCAACCTGATAGAGTCTAAGAACCATAAAAAAATGTAACTGAAGAAATTGCGATAATTCGATCATGGGAATGATAATGGAAATTACCAGACTTTGAGCTTAATCCATTAAAATTATGGCTAGGTATTTTACGCTATGAAACGGTATGAACACGCGTATATGTTTTACATCGGTATTTTATTAAATGTTTCTATATCATGCATTCGGTCCTAATCTTAATAAAGTAAACTCTGAATTATCTGTTATTACTGCTTATAACATTTTTTTTTAATACGGAAAAATTTAATTTCCCGGTCATTTATCTAAAACCTATTTCAAATTATAAAAGCCTATCTTGCTACCTTTCATATCCTAGTACTTTAAATGGTTAGTTTAAGTGTTTTCGCGGTTATCTGCAGTTTTTTAAAACCATTTCAACACTAGTAAATCGTTTTTCCTGGAAAGTGAGCCCGTGGCACCTTGTATGTTCTTACATTGCTCTAAATTGGTTAAACTTTTGATGGCAAAAATGCAGTCATATAATGGCGTTTTACTATTTACACTGAATTTAATAAATTTGAAACTTGTCTTGGAGTAAAAATGTATCATATATTCAAAAAGAAGTTTGATATGTTCGCTACAAATTAGCCTGTCACAAAACAATTTATATTTCACCGCTGTTGTCTGTTGTAGGCTGGTCTTGAACATTTCAAACAACTAAAGCGTACTATTCCGCACGTGCCTGAGTACGAATTCCGGATACGGAAGCGCAAGTACTATGCATACACTGCAGGAAGCAGATCATCTCATACACTTGGCTCCCTGTGACGTCGTCGAAAGGACATCACGGAGCACTTGAATCATAAACGACACGTGACAAGACCGAATAAAATTCGACCGATAAATGTGCATCAGACAAACAGCACCCCATTTCTTGCATAGGACAGGACCATTAATTAAATTGCATATGTTGTTTGCATCCCTTGCGTTAAAGTACCTACCGCTAAGTGGAAAGATTTGAATTATCATCGAACGCACATCAACGGACCCACCCTCTGTTTGAAGGGCTGAAATATTATTAAGGTGTCCTACAAGTTGCAACTTTCTCACGCTAGTCGAATATCATGTTTCATTAGTATTTCGAATAGTGAAAAACTTATCAACGTGAAATCCATCATTTATCTCATCCCTGCGGTATTATTTTACCAGAAGTGGCGTAGAAAAGCTGCGGTTGTTCTTTGTGTCTCAAAATAACACCCCATAAAATTTAATGAGTTCATGAATTAGATGTTAAGCAGAAAACACTTCGTGTTAATAATTTTTCAAATTGTATTCAGATTATTCACAACATGACACGTAGCTTACTACTTCAGATTAATTAAATCGGAAAAAATTATTCTTTTGTGGCCCATATTCACATTGCAAATATTGTTAATATTTTTAGTTAATTTCGAGAACAAATTTTACTCCAATCGCATTGTGTTTTACGTTGTCACAAAATCTTCCGAATTTTATGCTTGTAGACTTTTTTGAATATTTTACACCATAACTCTAATATATTTAATTTTCAGTGATTAGTATGTTTATTCGTAGAAAAGAAAATAGTTTATTTCATAAACATAAATGTTTTTATCGTGCTAATGTAGACATCTCGAATTTCGGTTATATCTTATTGAAAAACTATATAACCGTTTTAAACCTAAACTGTATAACATTTCTACCCTCCCTTCGCGGTTGAATATAAAAATTCCGAAATTGGTTTTTAGGCAATTATACTAAAAGGCCAAAAGAGTCAGAACCAATTTGCTGCCTATGCAGACCTAACAGATATGATAAAATTTGTGAAAACGTAAGCCTACAAACCCCTTACCTTGGGGATTGAATTTGGAAAAAATTGTGATACAAATTTTTAGGCGATTACATAAAAAGCGTTAAACCGAATTTAATATATCATCAGACACTAGAGATCTTGCAAAATTTGTGAAAACAATATGCAACACCTTCGCACTCCTTGGGAGCTGAATTTCGAAAAATCGTGAAATCAGTTTTTAGGCGATTACATGAATAATATCCATTTTTTTATATGCATAATCAGACCTAAGGAGGCGACAATTGTGAAACCGTATGCAACCCCCAACACCTACTTGGCCGTATAAGCTAAACTAAACTTTTAGGCGATTATGTAGAAGGAACGAGGAAGTGCAAACAATTCGATATCTCATCTGATCTAAGAGATTTGTTGGAATTCGTAAAAACATATACAAGCCCTTCACACTCTTGAAAACTGAGCACTAAAAAACCGTTTAATTAGTTTATAGGCGATTTCAAAAAAAGGCGGTGGAAGTAAAAACCATTCCCATATCTCATCAAACATAAGAAATATGTTGAAATCACAGGCAACCTCCCTACACCCTCTTAGGATTGAATGTCCAAATAGACTGAAATAAACTTTTAGGCAGTTTGTAGCCGATTAAATAAATACTTTGCAGAAGTAGGAACCAATTTGATATCGCATCAAACCTAAGAGATGTGGCGAAAATTGTGGAAAAATATCCAACCCCCTACACCTACTTGGGGATTGAATATCAAAAAATTCTGAAATTGGTTTTAAATTATTGATAATAAAAGAAGTTCGAGGAAGTAAAAACCAATTCGATATCTTATCATTACTAAGAGATCTGACGGAATTCGTACAAACATATTGAACCCTCTTAGGGGTTGAAAAGAAAAAAATTCTTAAAATGTTTTTAGGTAACTATTTAAAAAGCACGTGAATGTATACATTTATTCGATATCTAATTAAGCCTGAGGGACATGGATAAATGTATTAAAATATATATAACCCCTTTACACCAACTTATGGGTTGAATTTCAATAAATCCTGACAACTCTTTCTAGGCATTTATCTGAAAAACCGATAAAAGAAATATAAGTTCAATATTTTAGAAGACTCATGAGATATGACGAAATTCGTGAAAATATGTGCATCCTATTTTCACAGATAATTTTTTCTTGATCACCCGTATCGATCTTGGCTTTCGAGCGTTTCAGACGAATTGTTTTTCGCACACCCTTTCACCCATATCGAAATTTTTTTCCGCAAATGACTCAACTATGCTGGAATACTCCTTTCGGTAGAGCTATGTTAAATGTATGACAAAGAGGTGGTTACTATTTTAATAAGCTTGAGCGTTGTCAACAATATCGCAATAGTGTTTTGTAATCATTTTCGATGTTCCAGCTATGAGCTAGGCCTACATGCGAGGGTTGTCTGAAAAGTTTCCGACCTCAACATGAAGATGGCAGCACTCGCTAGGGAATGTGTTTGGGCACCTTTTGAAAGGTACTCACCAAAAGTTCAGTCATTTTGGACGCTTTGTTGTTGTTTGACAATCGTTTGAGTGAGTGGATGTAAGTGTTTTTGTGAAAATGGATAAAATCGAGTATCGAGCTGTCATTAACTGTTTGTTTTTAAAAGACAATACGTCTACGCAAATCAAAGACGAGTTGGACGCTGTGTACGGGGACTGAATTTAAACGTGGCCGTACCAGCTTGGGAGATGGGAACGTTCGGGACGTCCAAAAACTGTAACCATTGACGAAAATATCGGTCAAGTTCACCAAATGGTGCTAGACAACCGTCGAATTAAGGTGAGAGAGATAGCAGAGGCTATGAATATTTCCAAAGAACGTGTTTGTCAAATGTTGAATATAGATTTAGGCATGAAAAAACTGTCCGCGCGTTGGGTGCCGCGTTTTCTCACGTTGGACCTAAAACGTGTTCAAATGAACATTTCCAACGCTCTGTTGGCGCAGTTTAGGCGCAATAAATCAGAGTTTTTTCGACGATTAATTACTGTAGATAAAACTTGGACAAACCATTATACCCCTGAAATAAGAATACAGACAAAACAGTGGATTGCGAAGGGAGAATCGGCTCCAAAAAAAGCAAAAACAGTTTTTTCGACTGCGAAAGTGATGGCAACTGTTTTTTGGGATAGTCATGGAGTTATCTTAATGAATTATCTTCCAAAAGGAAAAGCCAGGAGCATACTACGCATAATTTCTTGACAAGCTGAATGCAAAAATTGCGAAAAAATAGCCACATTTGCGAAAAAAATGTTGTTTCACCAAGACAATGCGCCGTCTCACACCTCAGCGGTTGCCATGGCTAAAATCAACGAATTATGGTGCATTTACACTCACCCTTGAGGTGAGCCTCGAGGCAAGCCTCTACTCCATTGCAAACCGGTTTTCGTCGGCTGTATTCTTTGCTGTGTTGAAAGCAATTTGCACTCAACATTCCTCTGCGGCGCAACTTGCCTATACGTGCGAAACGACAGAAATGCGATGAGCTGCGAATTGTGTGGTGCCGCAGTTCATTGTATGTGTGTACACATATGAAAGCGTGCGTCTGAGAAAAAGTTGAAGAATGTTATACCCTAGGCAGACGACGCAATCGAATGATCATTCCTAGTCGAATGATCATTCCGCATCACGTCTGTCACAATGAAATTGTCGAATTGGTCATTCATTTGATCATTCGAATTACAATTGCGAAATAGTCATTCCGAGATAGATTCGTAATTCGTTCAAGCGCTGGCAACGCCATCTAGCGTCAATCCCTATGAAACTAGTGGAACAGGTGGAAAATCAGATGTTCCATCGTCCAAACTTTTCTATTTATTTCATGTGTGCATTAATTACGATCAATCTTTTTAACGTTTCGTTTACAATTGCTGACATATTAGCACTTTTCTATCACTTTATTTCAACATATAAAACGTAGCCGCATGCCAATGCAAAAATGGCAACTTTTATTGAGCATTCCAACAACAATAATATTTTGACAGATTGAATGTAATTCCGATAGACATGTGTCAATGTTGATCATTGAATGGGCATGATCATTCCCCGAATGATCATTCGAATGTGTCGTCTGCCTAGGGTATTAGACTCTTGCGACTCCACCAGCCATCTGATTGGTTGATTTTATGGTGGGGATTGAGGCACGCCTCAAAAGTTGAGTGTAAATCCACAATTACGGTTTGAACTACTTGACCATTCTCCATATTCATCAAATCTAGCCCCAAGCGACTTTTTTTGTTCCCTAAGCTAAAAGTTGCGCTCGGAGGACAGAGATTTTCGTCAAATGTGGAGGGGCCATCTCCTTCGTAAACAATTATTTTGCAGAGAAAGACGCCGAGCATCGCTGGGAGAAGTGTGTAGACTTACAAGGAGACTATGTAGAAAAATAAAAATAAATTTGAAGAAAAAACGTCTTGTATCTTTGTTAGATCGGAAACTTTTCAGACCACCCTCGTATGTATGTAAAAATCACTGCAATTGATATGAAAAACTAACAGGAAACTTCGGGAATAAGAGAAGACAGCAACCAAAAATTACCAGGAATTTTAAGATGTCTGTTATAAGAGAAGTACCGCAGAAGCTCTCCCTCATCAAATTATCGAACAAAAGTATATCCACTGTCCGGATGAGTCAAATATCTTCGAATGTTAATGTCAAATTAAACAATCGATTGATTGCATTCTTAACCGAAATATGTTTAAAGGTCGGCACTTCAACTTTGACCACGTGAATCACTTCATCAAGCGAGCATTCGACAGGTAGAGTTGTTATGTAACTGCGTCTTGAAATATAGGATCATGACATACCACCGATAAATTTCTTTACAGCATCATTCAACGATCTTCTTCAGGTTGATCATGTTTTCTTCATCTAAGTTCTGTTTTTCTTTTCTTTTTTTCAAAATTCATTTATTCATTATTATTGTTGTTGTAACCTGCAGTAACCCACTGTATAATTCTGGTCGGAATGATCTTACACTTGTTCGACATTCTCAGGTAGAGTGTGTCTGGTCTGGACAAGAAGGGAATATGAATTTGAAGAAATGAAAAAGAAGAATAAGACGAAGACGAGGAGGAGGCTGAGTTTATATTCCTAACTATGCTTCCATTCACGTACTCGAAATTACATACCGCGATTTCCTGATCTTTACGTTTGGCTCGATCACATCGCGATCGCTGATCTCTGTGAGAACCATGAAAAATTCTCGTTTGTAAATCAAACAAAAACCAAAACTAAGTGATGTGATGATGGTGTGTCTCCCACGATAAATAAGAGATGGCTCCGTTGGCAGCCTAATGAATGAAGACACACTCGTCGAGGCATCTGCAAAAGGAAACCGAAGATTTTCTTTAAGGCATTGGCTAACTGCTACGTGTTTTCGTTGGTGCTGCTGGTTGCTTCTTATCGAGTTGGACTCTTTTTTTTCCCTTATTTTTAACCGAGTGAATCCGTTTGGTACTTTGGATAGAAATTGTAAACAAGTTCACAGCAGGTGCTTTTCACAAACAACCTGCATCGCCGTGAGATCACTAAGTGAAGAAAAAAATTTTAAACGCATTGCAGATAATTTTTTTTACTTGCGAAATTTTCTTTCAGAACAATTCCTTCAATGTCCTATTTGAAATGGGGCTCTTTTGTGGTTGTTGCTGGCGATTAACCGAATTCCGAGAAAGTTTAACTGAAAGGAAATTTTTGAGTTTAGTTTCTGAATGTGTGGGATCTGATTGGATAGTTGGAAAAAAATTCGAATAGATCAGATAAAGAAATAAGTTAAACCAGCAGGTGTAACATTTAATAAACAGTTAAATATCAATAGTCCATCAGTTTCTGGTTTATCTTCGGAAGAAATTGACTTTCCATATTCAATAGCAATTTTATTGAAAGGAATTAACACATATTGCCACCTAAATTGGCAACATACTAATTCTCAGTTAAACTTTAATTGGCAAATAGAAACATACTGTTACGTCGTAATTTTGTCGTCATCCTGAAAAGAAGAGAATTGTTCAGTAAATAAAAGTGTATCATGTTTTGAGAGAAATATAGGCCAACTTACCAACTACTTTATCGCGGGCTCCTTGTGAAGTCACCTCTGCGCCCATATTGGCCTTCAGCCTAACCTAAAAAGATATCAGCACAAAGGAGGGAATTGGTTAAATCGTTATTAATTAAACAAAATAAAACACGGAAGAGGAGCTGGAAGATGGTTAACAGTACGTTGGATTTAGAAATAGATTTAGTTAGGATTAGGAACGTGAAATACTGCTAGGATTAGGATATAGTAATATTAGGGTGGGATTAGGAACAATTGGAACAAAACATTAACGCAAATTTAACAACAAGTGTAAATTAACACATAACACCCAACATCGAATCACGAATCACATCACTTAGGACAGATCACATCACTGAGGACAAATCACATCACTGAAAACGTAAACAAAAACATCACAAACGTACTTACATTGTCACATAAACTTCACTGAGGACGGAGAAATGTCATATGCGAATTTGCAGTGCAAACATGGCGGACTTACATTGCGCGAATTGCAAGTGATAAGGTAGATCACCGGTTTGGGTCCATGCTAAAGAGTCGGATGGGAAATATAAAGTGACCACCGAATCACCTGAGAGAAAGCGGCAGTAAGGAGAAAGCAGTCGTTGACCCGAGTTTTCCCGGGAAGTGCTGGACCGAAAAACGGTCCCTTTTACGAGTGACCAATAGAGTGAAAGCAAGTTTGTGGTTGAAACAAGTAAATCTGTGGCTGAAGTCTTTTTTTTTGAAAAAAGGAGTGCGAACTCAAGTCGAAATTATCACAAGTCGGTGATTTCCGCAGATCCGAGCGAAAAGGATCATCTGTGAAGTGGTCGGCAGAATGCCTGGTGGAGTGTTGCGGTGGAGCGTGGCATTGAAATTAAGAATCAGAATTCGTTAAAGGAACTCAGAGTGACGACGCACCAGAGCCGCCCTAATTTAAATATATTTGTGGCTAGGGTCAGGTAGAGTAGTTACTGAGGAATTTAAGAGGTACTTTCTTGATGAAAATAATTGTTATAACGAAAGTTCGAAGTGTTTACTTTAGCTGAGTGTTCTCCATCTTTAAAATTTCTGACGTGTTTCAGTTTTTCCTCCGTTGGTTTTCTTTATTTTGAGCGCGTGGAACTTTTCTCCAAAAACGTGATTCGGTCGGGGAAAGGAACAGAACGGGTCCTTAAAAAAGGATCACTGGTGCCCATGACCCTTCTCTGGGTTGGCCGGACTAGGGTCACTAGATACACACACAACACTCTCTACCTAGGGTTTGGCAGATACGTCTAATTCGGTCTTTTCTGTACTAGAAATTGTAATTTAACCTCACAAAAATCGCCTGTTTATGTACTAGTTCGCCTGTTTTTGTACTACTGAGAATTGCTATCAAATTGCGTTTTTGAAGTGTGTTAGTGCGAATATGTGAAGAGTCGGAAAAAGAGCTGTCGGTTCCCTTCTACAATTCTAGTACGTGTTTTTCTTTGATATGGAAGTGTGTGTGCGCGAAATTGTGGTTTTCAATGGAAAATTTCCCTATTTCTTTCATTTCTTCTATGGAAATTTACAATTTTGCTGCAAAAAGTCAATCATTTCGAATGTTTATAAAGTGAAATCCCATAAACACGGAAAATATTTAAATTTACTGGTTTTTCACCTTGGTACGCATCTGCCAAACCCCTCTTAGAGGCTGTTTTGGTGTGAGTGTGTATACAGTAACCCTAGGCCGGACAAGGCCCCGTTCGCTCCTTTTGCGCAGGGGTTCAAACGGTTTTTCCGCCGGGAAAAACGGTAATATAATACCTTCGTACAACACTTCTACTAGGAAGGTTTTGCTCCATTTTCCATAAATCCACAATTCTTTAGAGACATAATCCTCCGGGCAGTTTTTTAACAGACAATTTTTACAACTGTCGTTTGATTTTATGCAAATTTTTCCTCCTTCCGTAAGAAAGTCTCCACAAATTGATGAGCTCTAGTACATTTTTCAAAATTTTTTTCAGAATGAGCAATCCAAGTCAATCATTTCGTCGATATTTTAAAGGTTAATATCTAGGTCATATAATAGCCATGGGGCTATGTTGTTGCAAGACATACGGAACGCTAATTGATCATTAGGGATTAATGGGTATGAAAAATAGATATTTCGCAAATTAATTACTAGCCTAAAAACTATTAAAAATCGACGTTAATAGTTGATTTACGATATAAGACAAGTCAATAAAAATACACGTAATATCCTGCTATTTGACTCGTTTAAAAGTTATTTCTGGAAAGATCAATTCAAAAGTATCAGCAAAGTAAGTGGTTTCGTTACAGATTGAATATAACTCATAAGAGAGTATAGAATCCAATCACCATATGTCTTAACCGCTATATGGTGCTTCTCGACAGTTACAGGGAACAAAATCTTCTACAGCTACTTTTTATTTAATTAGCAGATTGGTGAAAATGAAATTAACAAATGAAACGAATTAAAAGTTTGTGGTTCTTGATGAAAATGTGTCTTGTTTTTATACTAAAAATGAACTCTAAAAGTTTTTAACGCATAGAACCTAGTCTCAAACGAAGTACTTTTTGCTATTTGTCGCCTAATACTTCAGATCCGCTTGCTGTCCGTCCGATCGTCAGTCTGTTCGTTGGTCCGTCCGTTGATCCGTTCGTCTATCCGTCCGGGTGTCCGTTTGTCCGTCCGGCTATCCGTCTGTTCGTCCGGCTATCCGTCTGTTCGTCCGTCCGTCTGTTCGTCCATCTATTCGTCCGTCCATCTGTGCATCCGTCTGTCCGTCTATCCATCTGTCCGTCCGTCTGTCAGTTCGTCTGCCCATCCGTCTGTATGTCCATCTGTCCGTCCGTCCGTCTGCCCCTCAGTCTGTCTTTCTGTTCGTACGCACGGTAACTCAAGAACGCATTGTCCTAGGATAACGCAATTTCGAGTCTGAATGTTTGGCCGTAAGGGTAACTGCAGAAGACTCAGACTTCTTCGACATTACTTCCTAACACCATTGGAACTCATGTCTAACTCACTCAAGAGCATACTAAAATTAATTGATATAACGGTCCTGAGTGAGTTATAATAAGGAAGGACAATCACAATAGGCCAACTGAGTCCGCAGTGATTCGAGATTTTAGACTGTCCTCCACCATCTAAAATTTGTAATGTACAAATCTCTAATCTTTAATGTCGACTGCAATTGTCTTTGCCCTGCAAAGAGCATACCGAAATACTGTTGTCTCAGTCAGACTACTCTTTCCATTCTTCTTATATTTGATCAGTATTAATACTTACGATCACCAGTGTGATATCCTTTATTGATCCCAAGATTGAAGTTTTTTTTTGCTTTAAACACACCAATCCGTTTGCCAATACTACTTCTCCAGGAATAATTAGAACATATTTACAATCGTGTAGCTATTTTATGTGCGTACCATTTCTGGTACGATACTCCTATGTTGTCTAGTGCACCTAATCCTTATAATCTGGTCAAGAAAGTAACAAATCCTGTACTGTGCCGCAGTTCGGTTAAGAAGCAACCGTACCAGCATCTTACCACCAGCCTCGTTCGATTTTCCATATCTTAATTACAACCGTAGGTGGTGCTACATTACCACTGTCTATTTATCCAATTTTATGCCCTGGACCATAAAATCTGGAAGTTCTTTTCCCGAACAGGTTTAACGCCGTGTGAAAGCCACACACATCGCTTACATTTGATACAAAAGTGATGCGGTTAACAAGTTGAATTTCGTCTTTTTTTCCCCTTTTTTAAGTTTTTATTGTTGACCATAAGAACGTGTGGCACACGAAAATTACTTTGTCGCATGAGGAGATTTTTTTTTATAATGGAGCCCGGTGGGCTATTAATGCAACGATAGAGCTATTTGATATACCTGTAACCTGTAAGATGACAACACTTCAGGTGGTTTCAAGGAATTTTCAATTTAGTAATCAATATCAGATTAGCCATCGTCAATGTACGGTTGGGCGAGGTTTTTGGATCTACTGCAGGGATCCTTATTAGTCCACTTGATTCATGGCATCCGATAGAAATGTTAGCTTTTTTGTGGTTTTATAGACCATTAATTTTAATTACTTAGTCGCATCAGTGCTATCACATTTTTAGTTGGTTTTGTATCAGTAATTAAATTTGGTGCCGTATAAAAAAGCGTGAATTCAAGCAGTAAAATCGAATTAGGAAAAACATGTTGTTTTACATTATTTGGCTGATGGGAAGCTGTTAATTGCTTGACGAATGGCGTAATCACGTAATATGACAAATCGTTTGATGATGTTTACCACTCTGTACCGTCTTGAACAGACTTTTGTTCTAATTCACAGTAAAGTATGGCTTGGAAGATGTTGGACCAGTGTCTTCAACGTGAGTTGGGCAGATGAGAATGTCGTAGGGTTAAGTATTTTCTCAATAAAAGTAAATAATCACGAATTCATAATCGATTTTCATTTCACAAATTGCGCATAATCTGGTGACCCCGACGCGATGGGAACAAGCACCTCGAATTAACTTCGTTATCTGAAGCTGACGGAAAAATAATGTGTACCAAAGTCTATCGATTGAGTCCTTCATATAGCCGCCACAGAAAAGACATGGAAAATTTACACATTCATTCTACGGAACGCACTATATAGCCAGGAAGTCGGAATCTACCACAAATTTGTTTTTGTTAAAGTGTAAGCGCGAATTTATGAGTGAGCGAAAGCCCTTCAATCCTTCGAATACCTCGCACAACTGCAGATCGTCTTAACTGGGAGCATACAATTCGATACAACCTAATGTTTGTAATAGTCACAGATCAGAGAATGAATAGCACAAAAAAAAGTGAAACTATCGTCATACAAAAGCTGCCATACAAAAGTCCTTTTCTACGTCGTGTAATTATCGGGAAATTAAGTGCATAAAATGTGAAATCCCAAGAGATTTTCGGAATTCCTGACAACGTATGCAACTACTAAATTCACTTTTAAGGGATTGAATATCGAACAGAACGGATAACAATTTTATGGGCTTATATGAAGACCGCGCAGAAGTAAAATAATTCGATATCTTGAGAGACCAAAGAGATGTGACGATATTCGTGAACATGAATAAGACCTAAATGTGGGCAACTACTTCCATTGGCAAGTCTAAATTTAACACATATTAGTTTTAAGTAGAAACAAAGATATCTACCCACTTATTCTGGTAGCTTCCATTGAAACGTCCTTTAAACTTGTGTTCAGGAAAATTAGCCAATTACTTCAGATCACTGAATCCAAAAAATTTAAAGTTACGCATACGGTTATTTCCGCAGTTGTAGATAAAGGAATGAACATGAAGGTAAGAGTAATTTTCTTGGTATAGCTGCCATACAAAAGTTCTGGAAAAAAAATTGTATATTAATTTTATGTAACCCGCTATAACTCAATAAAACGATCTCTGAACCAAGTTGAGATTTGATGCCAATTAGTTTTAAATTTAAAGCTTGAGTTTGCTAGTAATCGAAATTTATTCACTCCTTTGGGTAGCTCCTATATAAAATTTAAATCACTTGGTTTTAATTATTGCACTATTTTAAAGAACCCGTAAAGCTAGGAATGGAAAATTTTTGAGACTGAACTTTATTCATTATCTACATGGCAATAAGAGCACGTAAAATCAAGGCAATCATCTAAGCATCTACTATAAGACGTTCTTAAAAAAAGGGTGCTTAAAACGGCTGAACTCGAGACAACCTGATAGCTACGTTTTTATATACTTCAGTTTTGGGCGAAAAGAGTGTGTGAATTTGTTCAAGTGCGTAGATTGCATATAAGCATCCTTAAAATAAGTGGAAAAATTCTTTGCAGGTGGGTGAAGCGTTTTAATCGAGAAACCGCTAAAGCTAGGTGAAAACTCTGGATTACAATTCCGAACGAATTATACCAGGAAAATAAAATTTGTTTTGTGTACATATATATAGAATTACAAGTGAAGTCTATTAAATGAAAAAAATTTTAGGGGGCAAGTGGAGCATAAAAGAAGGGATAGCATATCTTAAAAAAAACAGATATGATACTGAAAATTTCACAAGAGTTAGGCCCAGGTGAACTCTAGCAGGGAAACAATTTTGGGGATGCGGGTGGGGGTGAGCGGGGATGGAAAGAAAATTGACGACTGTGTAGAGCCACTATAAAGGTAAGATAGAGAATTTTTGAAAGGAGTAACCACGTATGGGTATCGGGGTGAATTTTGTATCTCAGAAACGGCATAGAAAGTTGAAACTTAGTACGTAGAAGTGTACTGCAGAAAAAATTACAGCATGAAAAGGTTCAGATTTTACTTTAATATTTTTTAATAATAAAGTATTGCTATCGACCTGAAACTTCCAAAAAAATTACTTGTATTTTCACGTTTTAGGACTATTAAACACGAAAAAAGCAACAAAAAACATGTCCGTCTATCCGCCGTACGCAAAACCATTTAAAGGTGCGTAGCTCACAAACCCCTTGAGAAATTAAGTTGAAATTTTTATGGTAGGTAGAATCAGGGCCACCCTAACCACAGGGCTAAATGGGCTATAGCCCCGGGGCGCAAGCAATTTTTATTGATGTCATATTACTTTATTATTTTAATAATAGAGTATTTTTTAGTTATTATTAGTTATTTAGTTATTAATTTCATGCCAGAAATAACCAATTAACCTGTTCTAAATGAAATTGCTTTATAAAATTAAATTTGGAGCGAAATCTCTATATATAAAAATGAATGTTTGTCTGTTTGTCCTGTATAGGCTCCTAAACCACTCATCCAATTGCGATGAAACTTTGGTGATTTGTTGAGGGTACGCCCTCGATGGTTTCTGCGTTAACAAAATTATTTAACAGTTGGTGGTTCGTGAGTTATTTCAACATTTGAGTGTTTTTCATATGATTTAGCGGCAGTTCGTTTTTGGTGTATTAATTATGCCTATTCCTATTACTAAATGGTATAAGAGGATAGTGGATGGAAGGTGGAATATGGAGGATGGAAGATGGAGGATGGTGGATAGAGGATGAAAGATGGAGGATGGTGGATGGTGGACAGAGGATTGTGGATAGAGGACGGAGGATGGTGGATGGGGGATGGTGGACAGCGAATGGAAGATGGAAGATAGTGGATGGACGACGGTGGATAGAGGATGGTGGATAGAAGATGGTGGATAGGGGATTGGGGATGGTGGATGGAGGATGGTGGATAGAGGATGGAGGATGGAGGATGGTGGATGGAGGATGTTGAGTAGAGGATTGAGGATGGTGGATGTGGGATGGAGGATGGTGGATGGGGGATGGAGTATGGTGGATAGAGGATGGAGTAACGGGAGCAACGGCGCGACGGGAGAAATGGGGGATGGTGGATAGGGAATGGTGGATGGAGGATGGTGGATGGAGGATGGTGGATAGAGGATGGAGGATGGTATATGGAGGATGGTGAATGGAGGATGGTGGATAGAGGACGGAGGATGGAGGATGGTGGATAGCGGATGGAAGATGGAGGATGGTGGATGGAGGACGGTGGATAGAGGATGGTGGATAGAGGATGGAGGATGGTGGATGGAGGATGGAAGATGGTGGATGGAGGATGGTGGGCAGAGGATGGAGGATGGTAAATGGGGGATGGAGTATGGTGGATAGAGGATGGAGTAACGGGAGCAATGGCGCGACGGGAGAAATGGGGGATAGCGGATGTGGGATGGTGGATATGGTATGGTGGAAGGAGGATGGTGGATGGAGGATGGTGGATAGAGGATGGTGGATGGGGATGGTTGATAGCGAATGGAGGATGGAGGATGGTTAATGAAGGACGGTGGATAGAGGATGGTGGCTAGAGGATGGAGGATGGTGGATGGAGGATGGGGGGTGGAGCAACGGGAGAAATGGGAGCAACGGGAGTAACGGGAGAAAATGGGAGTAACTATAGTAACAGAAGTATCGGGAGAAACAGGACCAATGGATCAACGGGATTAACGGGAGTAACAGGAGCGATGGAACAACGTAAGCGAAGCGAGCGTAGCCGCGGTACGCGGCTAGTATTAAATAAAACTAATAGATCACTTCAAAAAGTTGATACTACAATTAAAAGCATTGTTGGATTATACGCTTCTTTAGAAAAATTTATACAGTCGAAACGAAATACAGAATCATTTAACCTTTACAAATCCGAAGGTATAAAATTGTCCGGATGTGATTAGTATTATACAAACGAATACGCAAAAGAAAAAAACAATAGGATGAAAATACGTCAGAAGAAGTTAAATTTGATGCCAATAACGAATTCCGCCTAAATACGTATTATGCTATTATTGATAAACTTCTAGCAGAAGTACAAAAGAAAAAGTGTGCATAATAACATTTACTCAAAATTTGGTTTTCTGGACTATTTTAAAAATATTTAAATGAAGACATAATTAGAAAGAATGTTGCAAAGTTATGCGAGACGTATATGGACGATATAGAAAATAAATTTTAAATACGTATAATTATTGAAAAATAAAACAAAAATATCTACTACGTTAAACTTTAACTTAGTTTAAGAACAATAATTGACTCGAAAATTGACTCTACATTTCCTAACGTGCAGCACTCCTAATTTTTTTAAGTATCGCCACTACAAATTGCAGCGGCGAAAGATCAGCACTAAAAAGGGCTATGGGACAGAGCAAATTAAATGATAGAGAGTGATTTATTTAATAACTTAAATACGTGTGATATGATATTATTAATCAATTCGCAAAAGAAAAGCTAGGAAAATAAATATATAAGTTACTTTTGTTTTTCGTTTACTTTAAAGTTTGTTGGTATATAGGGTTTTAGGGGTGTGGGAGTGTGTGTTTGAGAAACAATGTGTTCAAAACGCTTGAAAGCTGGGATTGAAACATTCTAAAATCCATATCTCCTGAACGATTGATGTCAGATGGCTGAAACTTTGTAGTTGTCTTAAGAGAACTAGAAGATTAGAAAAGGCTTAAAATTTTTAAGGGGGGTGGTGAGGTATGGGGTGTTGAAAAATTTTGAATTACAATATCTGCCGACTTAATTGTGCCAGGAAGATATAATTTGGTTACTGCATATAGAATTACCAGTGGAGTCTACTGAATGTAAAATTGTTGAGGGGGAGGTGAAGCGCGGAAGTAGGGGGACAGTAATTTTTCAAAAAATTAAATTTTTATATCTCAAGAACCGTATCAGATATGATCGTGAAAATTTTACAGGAGTTAGGACCGGTAGACCTCTAACGGAGAAAAAATTTGAGGTTGTGGGTGTGGGTGTAGGGAGTGATGGTGGGACGGGGTAGAAATGAAAAAATTCTGATTTTAATTTCTCAAAAGCCGCAAAGGATAGAAAGCTAAATATAGAAAACTGTACAGAGCTACTATAGAGACATCCTAGAAAAAAAAGTTTTTGATAGGGTACGGGGGTGGGGGGTGGTTTTTCATATCGTAGAAACGGCTAATGCTAGAAAGTTGAAACTTAGTACCTATATGTAACTGTGCTACTAGAGTAATTAAAAATCGGCAAACTGTCTGGGCGCAACTTTATTATTTTATAGGTAGAAGTCCAAAACTTGTTTAATGCTGAGATGCGGTGTATGTGACTATGGGACTGACAACCTAAGGAATAACCAGGAGGCTATTTGGAACGTTCTTTTTTAGATTGTTAGTCCCATAGTAAGCTACACCGCATCTCAGCATTAAATACGTTTCGGACTTCTACCCATAAAATAATAAAGCTGCGCCCAGTTTTCATTGGGGTACAAAGGTGGAGTAATAAACATATATCAGTGGTTTTCCTACATTTTCACGAATTCCGTTATTTCTTTTAGGCATGTCGAGTTATCAAATTAGTTTTACTTCTGTGAGCTGTTTAGATAAGCGCCTAGAAGCTCGCTTCTCTAAAGTTTTCGATATCCAACCACTAAGGGGGTGTACATTAATTGTATACATTTGCACGAATTCCGATATATTTCTTAGGTCTAATGAGATATAGAATTCGCTTTCATTACGAAAGTCTTTAAATTTAATCGTGAAAAGCCCGATTTAAGCATTTTTCGAAATTCAACCTCCTAGGGTAAGTATTGTTGAAGTTTTCACGAATGCCGAGAAATCTTTTAGATTTATTGAGATCGAATTCACTTTTATTATTTTGGGCTATTATGATCTAAAAACTAATTTCAGGATTTTGCAATATACAAACCCAATGAGGGTGTAAAATTATTTTATATGTTTTTACGAGTTCCTACATATCACTAAGCTCTTATGAGATATCGAATTGTTTTTTTACTTTAACGCGTTGTTATATATTCGCACAAAAATCGGTTTCAGAATTTTTGTGATCCATATTGCATTTCATTGAATACTTCGAATTTTTTTATCTAATTAAATTATTCAAATCGAAAATTACTCACGAACTAATTCCAAGTCGGATCTCATGAATATGATGGGTGCGCCTTAATGAGACATTACTCATGTGAACTTATTCACATTCACGGAGCCATGCCGGTGATCTAAATAAATCTACTTCCTCTCCTTTATAAAGGACAACTTATATGTTGTTGTGTTTGTTTCATTTTCCTTTAGCCTAGAATGGAAATTTGTTATCGTAGCTCATCTTTTTTTTTGTGTGATTGAGATTTTGTTTAGGCAAAAACTACATTTTCAAAGACACGACATCGAGATTCGAAAAAAAAGGTTCTCACGTTTACGAGATGTTCCGACCTGTACGGAGCGTTCACAGTGAAATTCTTCACAGAAGTCTGGGACAAAAAGGAGATCGTCGAACT
Organism: Beris morrisii; assembly: GCA_951812415.1. Classification (NCBI taxonomy): domain Eukaryota; kingdom Metazoa; phylum Arthropoda; class Insecta; order Diptera; family Stratiomyidae; genus Beris; species Beris morrisii. The sequence goes on from OX638311.1 coordinate 29,490,051, forward strand.
GCGAAAGGGATCGCAGAACAGGTTAGCGGATGTAACACTCGAAATCGGGATGATCCTATTTTTTTCTCTCTAATTCCCAGAGGTGTTACAGGTAAATTTTGGAATTGTGTCAAATGATGGGAAATATTTGGATCTTTCGATTGTATTTTGGATATAGTCCAGGCTAAATGTTTTGCAGCCTGAGAAATTTAAAAAAAAAAATGACCCTAATATTGAGATTTCTCTTTTTGAAGAATTAAAAATTTCGATATTAAATCCAATGGTTGAACTTAACAAAATAACCGAGGTCACGTTTTGTTTGCTCTTATCGCGACATTATTAACTACACCTTTTGTCCAAGTTCAAACGAAATCGCCATACGCACTACCCAAGTCTGTTTTCTTTTCGAAATAAGAATGATACCCCGGACTGTGTTCTCATAAAAAAAACGTGTCTTCAAAATGATTTTATATTTTCATATGCATAATCGAAAACTTGGATTGTCGAACATTTCTGTTCCGATTGTTCTTCTTTACGGCGACATGGAAAAAAATCGAAATTTCCCGAAAAGTAAAATTGAAAAGCACAGAGGAGGGCGACACTGCATTTAGACACTACGCACATTCGTTATGTAGTCGTATGTCCGTTTTAAGAGATTACAACTTGCTAAGATTTCCTCTACACTGTCCAGCGAGATAAAATCCATCGGGTACAATAAATTCTTAACAGCAGGAAATACGAAATTTTGGGTGCTTGTTATTTTTATACTCTTTCCATACGTCGTGTTGTCAACGTGAAAATAAAAGAAGTAACAAACAACCCAAAAAAAAAATGGAGAAAAATTGGTGGTTTCGGGACAATTGCAGCTATAAATAACATAACATTGCATGTAACGTACGCGTACATTCGACATTTAAAGTTACAAGTGCCGTACGATTTCGCGTACCGTATAGCAACAACAAATCGTACCAATTCGGTTGCAAATTTATTGAACGCCTTGTAATATAAAAATGTCTTCATTTTTGAGATTTCGATGAAAACTTATCCGAATTTGGGCCACCAAATACAATGGAATCCGGCATACCATGATTGGGAATGATCTTTGAACGAGACACGTTTCAAGTCTCTACTAACGTACGAACGTTACGGAGAGATTTATCTGAATTTTATGGGACACGCAATGTAGTTACTCGTATGTTTCAACAAGTAAAATTCTAACTTATACGCGATATCGCGGAAAATCAACCCGATTCAACGGCACACTATCCTTTTGATTGAAATAACTTAAGTCTCGACATTATTGGGAGATAGTGGCAGAACTGGAGAAAATTATCTGAAGTAGCGGTGGACTTTGTTTTCCAACGGCTTCATGTTTTACTTAGTTGGAAACAGAACGCCCGATTTTAAAGAAAATAGCACAACCCTATGATGACTGGACAAATATTACACAACTATTCTCTGAGGGAATATGGTTGCACTGTTTGAAAAAAATTTAATTTTCAATCCAATTTTTACTTGAAATTTCCAGTATATTTCATTTTTTCAAGTAAAAGTACACATTTCAATCACTTTTACACGAAATTACTGGTATTAGTAAACTGTTCATGTACTTTTCAACTGAACCGTAAAATTTAAATGAAAAAGATCACAAAATTACGCAACATTTCGTGTAAGATTAACTATATTTATATATGAATTGAAAATTACGTTCTGTTTAGTTATCTATTTAAATTTTACGACGAAAAACATATAATATATGAAAACACAAAGTTGGACGCTTCATTCGATTTTATTTTCTATTGAAATCAAAAAGAAACGCCTTTGGTGGTGCAGTGTCTATGCGCCAAACCTACGGCAAAACCAGAATTGATCGCGGCTTCGATTCGGGTTCGATTCGGGTTCGATTCCTTTTATTAAAAGTAAGTAATTAAGATATAATATTAGAAGTAGAAATAAGTGTATCTTAAAGAGTGCTAATTATACATTTTTTTTAGAGTGTAAATTCAAGAGAATATCCAGTGAATTTGCAGCTTTTGAAGTATAAATTTACTGATCGCAAATTGAAATTTACTGATCGAAAATTGAAAAGTACATTCAAATTGACTATTACATCCCTATGTAAATTTTCTTGAAAATGTGTGGCATATTTGCCTACTATCGAAAAGAGGTAAAAATCAATCGATTTTTTTACTGTGTGCTTTCTTCGTACTTTATCTTCAAAAAGGGGAGTTATTTCAGCCCAGAAAAAAGAACTAAGGAGGAAGTACTGTTACATAGATATCTGGGCAACATAGATCACAAAATCAATCATTGAAAATCGCGAGCTATCGCGAAAGATCGAAGAAAATCGAAGAAAATTTTAATTGTTCTGAATGGTTTTCACCCCTTTACTAGCAAAATTTTTTCCATACGGCCTTACCGAAGTTATTTCCCTGTCTCGGTAAGGCCTTATGTAAGGTAGTTTGTTAGTAGGGCCCGCTACCATTTTATGGTATAAATTGAAAGTTCTGCTGATCTGTGGGTAATTTGGAAAACGAGAGAGAAGGTTGAGTAAATTTTCCGGGTGATAAAGACGTTGATATTTACGTACCACCAGTCGCGGATCCAGACTTCGCTGTTGGGGGGGGCGGAAATTTTTTTGATTTGGCTATTTTGTTTGATCAAATTCTCTGTGAATTTAACTACATAGACTGCACTTAGCAAAAACGGGATCATATTGTTTTCATCTTATTATGGGTCATTCCATCAAGAATCGCCAAAGTTGTGACTTTACCATCTCCGATTCTTTTGAAAATATTTGTACTTGAAGAACTAGTGAAAAAAATAATTGAAATTCAAGTTTTTGTTTCTATCTCATTTTTTAACTAACAAAAACAACAATAATCGTTAAAATAAGCCCCACTTTATTATTCAAGGATAAAAATTACCAGAGATATGAATTTTCAAAGAGGACTCGGACACCATTTTTGCGAAAACTTCAACATACTATAATTAACAAAAAAATGAGATTGAAACAAAAAATTCAATTTCAATTATTTTTTTCACTAGTTCTTCAAGTATAAAGCATAAAGTATAAAGTATAAAAGTATAAATTTTCAAAAGAATCGGAGATGGTAAGGTCACAAATTTCGTCATTCTTGGCGGTTCTTGATGGAATGACCCTATTACCTACGCAATATGTTATCTTGTAGTCTTTTCATCATAGTGCGTTTACACTCACCCTTGAGGCTCGCCTCGAGGCGAGCCTCTACTCCCATCAGGCCATTGCAAACCGGTTTCGTCGGCTGTGCTCATTGCTGTGTTGAATGCAATTTACACTCAACATGCCTTTGCGGCGCAACTTGCCTATAAGTGCGAAACGACAGAAATACGATGAGCTGCGAATTGTGGGGTACCACAGTTTATTGCATGTGTGTACACATATGGAAACGTGCGTCGGAGAAAAACTTGAAGAATGTTAGACTCTTGCGACTGCACGAGCCATCTGATTGGTTGATTTTATGGTGGGGATAGAGGCGCTACTCAAACGTTGAGTGTATGGTAAATCCACCATCATGGTTCTGTTCTGTGCTTTGCATTGCACCGTAGAACTACAGTAAAAGCTAATTACAGTCCACATTGCAGTGGAGTAAAAAAAATCGGAGAACGGTTGAAGTATCTATGTTTAGAAAATTCGGAATTGGTCTTGGGGGGGGGGGGGGGCGGCCGCCCCCTCCGCCCCCCCCCCCTGTATCCGCCAATGCGTACCACAAGATACGTTGTTAGGGTCATTAATGTTTGTATTATACATAAATGACATTGGAAGTATGTACAGGATGCGCCATCTTTTATATCGGTAGGTAAACATTGAATAACTTTGACATTTTTCAATAGATTGACTTAATTGTACAAGTTTTGGAAACCTCAATTCAGTATAATATTGGCGACAGACCGTCCACGTAGCTTGAAATACGGCCAAACAGTCGCTCGAATGGTTGACACTGAACCTGATTTTTGGAAGCAAATTTTGATAACCGACGAGGCCCATTTCACACACTTTGGCGGCGTTAATAAGCAAAATTGCCGCATTTGGGGAACTGAGAATCTGTAGGAGATCCATGAAATGCCATGATCAAAAAGTGACTGCTTTGTTCCGGCGTTTGCGCCAAAACCATCATTGGGCCATTTTTTTCCGACAAAACGAAACAGTCGATGGAAAACGATATCGGTGGATGTTAGCTCATTATGTCTGCCCGCAAATGCGTGATAAAGGTCTGGATGGTTACTGGTTTCAACAAGACGGTGTACCATGCCACACTGCAAATGAAACAGTTCAGTTTCTGCAACGAAAATTCCCTGGACGTCTGATGTCGAAAAGAGGCGACATTGACTGGCCACCGAGATCTCCAGATTTGACTCCCGCGGAATTCTTTTTATGGGGTTATTTGAAAAGCAAAGTGTACGCCATCAAGCCTCAGACCACTGACGAGCTCAAAGCAAACAGTCGTGCCGAAATCATCGCTATACCGCCCGAGATGCTCGAAAAAGTAATGGAAAACGCAGGAAAAAGGGCACATTTGGCTGCGGCCAATAGAGGCAGCCACTTGATTGATGTAATCCAAATAAATTCTAAAGGACCAAATTGAATAAAAATACCTCACATATAAAAATCTGATTTTTTTCAAAGTCATTCAATGTTTACATACCGATATAAAAGATGGCGCAACCTGTACCTATTTAAAAAAAATTTGCCAAAAGTCTGGGCATAGCTCAATTATATCTTGAGTATAAGTCCGGAACGAGTTCATGTCTGAAATGCGGTTCGGGTAACTATGCCACTGTAAACCTAAACAAAATAACATTATTCTTTAGCTTATCAGTCGCATAGTAACCTCCACCGCATCTCAGTATTAAACACATTTCGGTCCTCTACTCAAAACACAATAAAGTGGTGCATGTTTTTTATTTTTTATTTATTTTGTCAATTTCAATAACAATACACAAAATCAAAATTCCGACGTAATTTCTCAGGGGAAAGTATCAGTGAAGAAAAAACCAGATAAAGTCAAAAACAGTACGATATCTGGTCAGACCTAAGAAATATCTCAGAATTCGTAGGTACACTATCACCTAACACACCCTTTTTTGAATATCGCAAAATTCTGTATCAATTTTTTAGGCGATTAAATGGTTATCTGCATTAAAGTTTCGTCGGAATTCATGAAATCTTACACGTGAGACCTTACACTCCTTTCGGAGTTGAATAACGAAATATGGATAAATAAGTTTTTTATGCACCGAGTAATTATCGGGGAATTAAGTGCATAAAATGTGAAATCTCAAGAGATTGTCGGAATTCCTGAAAACGTACGCAACTACTAAATTCACTTTTAAGGGATTGACTATCGAAAAGAGCGGATAACAATTTTTATGGGCTTATATGCAGACCATGCAGAAGTAAAACTATTTCGATATATTGAGAGACCGAATTCGTGAAAATGAATAGAACCTCTTTTGACGGTAAATTTTGATTGCCTCATCTTTTTACGCCAATGCAAATCTGAATTTTTTTCTTAAATTACTTTTGTAGTATATATACGAAGTTTCAAGTATCTGGCGTACGCTGTTCCCAACATACTCAAAAAATCCAAATTCCGTTCCTTGCTCTCTATCAAAACCCTACTCGAGAAATTATTTTTGCTTTCCCTCAGTACCAAAACTCAAACCCACTTTTTTTTCTGCCGAAGGTGTGGCTAACTCCCGTAAAAATTCAATGTCAACGGTTCTTGAGATATAAAACTTGATTTTCTTGAAAATTTGTTATGACTCTCATTTCCATGGACTATAGCAACCTCAAACCTTTGGAATTAAGCGTACTTCACTTATATCCAAAACGAATTTATCTTTCTGACGTAGTCAGTTAATAAGGTATCGTAGTTCAAAGTTATTCACCCCCCACCACCACTTGATCACCATTTTCGTAGATCGCTAGTTTAACTTCGGATCGACGGACCAGAAAACGTTCGATTCGTTTAAAAAAATAATCTTTTTTAGTTTTCTTCGTGAATGTAAATCTCACAAGGACGCCTCCAGCTCAGACATTCCAAAATGGAAGCTCTGGTAAGTTCAAAGTGAAGTGCTGCCAGAGGGTAAAAAAAATTTATTTTTAACCGCTCTTGTTTATTTCCAGTAAAATCAATGTCCATTAGAAAACTGAGACGTAAGTTTTTCGAGTTTTCTCTATTTTGTGTTTTGTGAAATTCTGCTGGACTCTCAGTGTACACAACTTATGTTATCAAGGGGTTTCCACGATTTAGAAATAAATATTTACTGTCTAAAACGCTTCACGCTTTCTTCCTCACATGACCCACAAAAAGTGTTGCCACTTACAGAGATCCAGCCAATCTACCCTTTAAAAATTTGAACTTAACAGTTCAAAAAGTTTCGATGCTATGAGCCTAGAAATACGTATGCGTACTGCTTATACGACAGGTAGACGGATTTTAATTTTTTTGTGATCTACCAGCCCTGAAACGTGAAAATACAACATTTTACGCCATATTTTTTTGGAAAATTCAGTTCAGTGGATATGTTTACATCTCAGAAATTTCTTATGCTAAAAATGTGAAATTTTGAATAAGTACTCGTACGTAGCTATCAAATTCAAATTTTTTCGATACGAAATATTTCGACAATTTTTTATAGTCCAAATGCAGTATTTCGGGCAATATGTCCTACCATTTAGAAAGTATTTTCTCTCTTGTTTTACTATTAGAAAATTATTTTGATTGCAGCAGTAGTACGAGTATACTATACATTATACTTTTGGCTTTAACACTTCTATTGAACCTCGATTGTAAGTAAGGTTGCCAGATTGGGCTATTTTCCGCGATTTCGGATATTTAAAAATTCGCTGGTACAAATTTCAAAAAGCTACTTATAGCTTTTTGGGCTTTTCGACCAACGCAAATTGTGTTATTTTGCTAGTTTAGAACAGATCCGTTTTACATGGAAGAAATAAAAATATAACAATTAGAAAACTGAATTTTAATCATCTCTTCGGTTAAATCTGCTAGTATTGACGGCTTAAATTCAACGCATTTATTACAAATTCTCTTCCGCTAAATTTTCGGTTCTCGGTTCGCTCTAATGAAAACTAATAGTTCACACGATATATATCTGGTATTTGCAAACTAAACTTAATTTAGAATCGGTTCATTATTTGTAGAATTTCTACAAATGAACCACTTTCTTTCAAGTTATGCACACCCATAGAAATATAACATGCAAGAGATAATATTATTGATTTGTCGTAGAGTTCCATTTGTTCATAATTTATTAATTATTTTTTTTGCTGGATTGGTGGGTTACAGACACGTATTGCAAAAATTAAAGTTATTGCTACAAAGTTATTCTTACATGTGTACTCTGGCAACCCGAACAACTCACTTACTATTGATATTAAAGTTACCAGAGAACAACAACAACCCTGCATTGTCGTAGAGAGCTCTATATACATCTCGCATGTTCTAGACACTTTTCGCATGTAATAGTCACTTCTTGCGCATTTAATACAAACAACCGAATATGCTGGAAATCTATCGACTCAACACATGCAGTATATAAGCGGCGCAGAGCCGGGGGATAAGTTTTTCTACTCCCAGAGTGAAACGACGATCAGTTCTACGCGGATGCGTATTTTTTAAGACATTTTCATCAATAACAGCGATCAAGTAGTAAATGAAATTAAATTGTGTTTTACCTGAATCCCGGCGAACTCCTAGCTCCAACATTAAGCTGAACCGATTGTATGCAAAAATGTATGACGCTAATCAAGATGTGGCTTGTTCTTCTTCAGACTCAGGATCTCTGATCGCTTAGGCGAAGATGATTGTGAGGTGCTTACATTATTAAATATTGATGTGAATTTTGTAACATAAAATAAAAAGGCAGATTTTATTTTGGCCTGATAACTTAAATTTTTGATTCCATAGAATTATGATTTTTCAATTATAATTTACCTTTAATTTGAACCTAATATTTTTTCAAATAATATTTTTAAAATAGTGGTAAATACGAATTTATGTATTCACACAATATTTACTTTACAGTGTTTCTTACGAATTCTGGAGCACAGTTCGTCGTCGAAATGGCATCTGTGTTCAACACTTTTAAGTAGGTCTGATAAATTACAAAGTTGAGGGTGGTTTTTGGGCTACAAGTCTTCGTGCGGGTCTTGGGCTATTTCATAAGCTCACTCGGCGGGTTCTGCAGCCAACTATCTGGCAACCCTGATTGTAAGCGTTTCTCTGACTTCAAAAGAAATAATGAAGTTGCGTCGGGAGTGTTGATTTTTAAAATTTTTAAGTTTCTTCTAGTAAAACTTGCATAAGATTTACATAATTTATTTGAAAATGCTCGAGTTCTATCTTTAGTCGGACAAAGAAACAACCTTTCACAAATTTCTTTCCGATAAACGGACACAAATCGTTGAAAGAATCTTTCCAACAAAATATCTGATATAATTTTTGTTTGTTCATAATTACAAAAAAAAATCCATTGATCTTATCAAAGAAAACTAAACGTTCAATTTTTCTGTGATCTTCGATAACAATAGAGCCCACAAGCGATCACCGAACTTATTCTCGTTTGCTTTTTAATTCGAACTAATAAAAGCGTGAACTGCCTTTTACGGTTAACATATAAAAATTTTTTGAAAATGTCGTGACTTCCATTCATATCTCATTCTGATTAATGGAAAGATGTAAAGATTTCAGGAAATCGTTTGCATGATACACCTGCATCAGGTGGACTGACATATCACCCATAGTAGTTCAGTGAAATGACCGGTGCATTGAACTGAACGAGAATGTGCCTCCACGTTGCATTGATTCTTCATCTCGAGCTAGTGTTAAACTTTTATCATCTCGGGTTAGCTGGACCCTATTACTTCAGACATGCATTCAACCCATGCATTCTAAGTACCACATAAATTGCAAGAACGCCTCCAACTATTCTTACACTTCTTAGTGAGACGGTGTATACGGGCCGGCTCGGCCAGATCGATTGGTTCCTTCCACTAATGGCGTTTACAATCGGTTCTTATTCAAATCGCATAGAAAATGGATATTGGCCATTTTCACATGAACTTGACTCCGCATAGTTTGTTCCCGATTAACTACTAAAATTATTATCGACTAGTTGTGACGACGGTGCACTCCACTCCCCGCAATTATGAATCGCAGCCGGGCGGCAATCGAGGCCGCGGCGATCAATTGAAAAGTCGGAACATAAAAGCACTTGATGTTAATTTGCGTAGATGACTAATAAAATTTAAACATGCAAGAAAAATGTCACAACATAATTTTCGATCTATGAATCACACTCGTACGGGAGAGAAACGTAACTACGAGTTTTTCATATAGGTAAGTTCCGAATGGATACCTGGCTGAAAACTGGACACACATAAGACATAAGTAGTATGGGAGTCTTAAGGCGCATGCCGCGCTCACCAAATCTACCTGACCAGGTTCGGTCTTGTTATGTTTTTGCACATGGGCACGCAACTATCTGACTCCAGTTAATTTATCGAAATTGAATTAATAAACCATGTTTAACATTGTGTGGTCTTATTAATTTATTCATGAGTGATACCCGGTGCACATGACATGAGCCTGTACAAATGATCGGCCCCGCTTACCTAGACTAGAGCGGACCAATAAAATTTTCTTACGATCAAACGACTATTGTGTAGTACACGGCCTCTTTGTACGAAATAGATAATTAGTGGATTTGTTCGATGTCATATCATGCATAAGTTGTTCAGGTACGTAATGGCCAATTGCCAACGAAATTATTACATTCAAAGTTGCGAGTGCACCTTTAATGTTGCAAATCAGACGGGAAAAGAACACCTTGATCATAATTTTGTTCTTTGTTGCACCTTCATTGTATCGTTCCTGACGTTTTTGAAACAGTGCACCTTGGAATCTTATAAAATAATCGGTTTGTGATTTTCTGGTTATCTGCATGTTTGTATCTTAATTTGTTGTTAAAGCAGCTCGGTACAAATAGATGGTATACATCTATAGACTAGAAGTATATTTTTGGTGCCTCTAGGAAGTACTCTATCCAGCCATAATCTACAATGATGATGATGATTTGGAGTCGGTTGACTTAAGAGGCAGCGGATCGGTCATACCATGAGAAATTCAGAATAAAACATCTCCAGTTGGATTTTGGGGTTGTAATGCGAAAGGATAACGTTGGGTCGGTCGCCTAATCAACTGGTATTCTAGTGGAACTTGTTTCCCTCCTAATATTGAAACATGCTGATCTCCAGCGGAACATTTCTAGTACTGATTGAATTCAGCTAAATTTAAATTGTTCAGTACTGACCATGAGTACTGCAAGTACTACAGATCGATAATGATAAGTACCGACTGTATATTAATCTAGTGAAGTTGGATGTGAGTTCTTGATTATTGATTGCACCAAAAACTCAATACCAATGAAATTTTCTGAGAAGTGTTGTCCATAATGTTTATTTTTTCATACTGCTTTATCTGTATAGATATACAGTGGTGTAAAAAAGTTTTCGATGACAACAGCGATAACATCAGAAAATAACAAAGAAGTCATCGTTGTGATTCTTCGACATTCCAACAAACTTTTCCTTATACTTTGTGTGGTCCCCTTTATTCTTAATCACTGCTGTCAATCGTTTGGGCATTATTCCACGAGGTTGTTTGGTACACTGTCAGAAATTGCAGCTCATACACTTGTTATGTGCTAATTTTGAGCCCATAACAAGAGCTCTGATAATCGGTTTCCTTTTCCTAGATCCTGGCGAGAGACGATGATGGAAGGAGAGGCCGACTCGTTAACCGGCAACGGATTCGATCGCCAAACGTTGCCGACGTTCAACCATCACATTTATTATTATTATTACATTAACTTCAATTAAATTATACAATATTAAAAATTAGCTTTTTGTATACCGTCGACGGGGACGTCCGTAAGGTCTGCCGTTGTACTGGGCAACGCGGTCCTCAAAGTAACCAACGCGGATATTCGAGGCCGACAAGCCTTATACCCTAGGCAGACGACACATTCGAACGATCATTCGGGGAATGATCATTCCCATTCAATGATCAACATTGACACATGTCTATCGGAATTACATTCAATCTGTCAAAATATTATTGTTGTTGGAATGCTCAATAAAAGTTGCCATTTTTGCATTGGCATGCGGCTACGTTTTATATGTTGAAATAAAGTGATAGAAAAGTGCTAATATGACAGCAATTGTAAACGAAACGTTAAAAAGATTGATCGTAATTAATGCACACATGAAATAAATAGAAAAATTTGGACGATGGAACACCTGATTTTCCACTTGTTCCACTAGTTTTATAGGGCTTGACGCTAGATGGCGTTGCCAGCGCTTGAACGAATTACGAATCTATCTCGGAATGACCATTTCGCAATTGTAATTCGAATGATCAAATGAATGACTAATTCGACAATTTCATTGTGACAGACGTGATGCGGAATGATCATTCGACTAGGAATGATCATTCGATTGCGTCGTCTGCCTAGGGTATTACAGGAAGGCTCTAGAGGAAAGGGAAGATGCTTGAAGTCGCGTAGTACATTCGGACAAATAAAGTCAACCTCTTTCCCGACACCGCTGACCATCCCGTACACCTCGGACCAGGAGTACTACTTCGTTAGCAAGCAGACTTAGGCGACAAGCCGGGACGGCTCCTGTCCAGGAACCGATCCCGCCAAAATTTGAAAAGAAAGAAATTCTGGAATGGTGGTTGTCAGTGTTTCGAAGTTGATAGGAACGTGTGACATTGGAACTCGAATGAAAAGGGATAAAAGGGGAAAGTTCCTTTGGCCGGGGATTTTTTCCCTGATCTGATGCGATTCCCTATAAACCAAACATCGATGAAGAGGCGATGAAGAGGCAGCGAACAGTTTCGAAACTTGTCGCTGAAAAAAGATTATCAGTTGGGAACAAGTTCAACTATGTACTTGCTATCTGTGAATACGTGTGAGGTATTCGCATTTCTTTCTTGCTCATACTGAAATGCATCCGACCATCTCATCCGCACTCGTCGACATGAGAGATCTCCTATCGCGCATTCTATTTGAAATTGGAATGAGCAAGAACGAGATAGCAATACGTGCACTCAGTGAACAGTGAGTTTGAAGTCAGTATGAAGTAGAGCCTACTGGTCATCGATGAGGGGTAAATCTGAATTACATATGAAGTCCACCTGAACGATCATCGAGGATCGGTAGAAAGGATTTACATATGAATTTTGTTCTACCGCTCATCGAATAATGGAGGGATGAAATTGCATAAGAACTCTGTGGCATGTGGCACCTTGCCGTTATTCTTTGCCGGTAGACACTGTATCGATCCTCGGCGTCGGGGCATGCCACCGAATGCAAGTTTGTTGTTCGTCGACTAGTGCAATCGAAACACGACTTCCATTGCACTAGCCGGCAGAGTTATTTGTTCCGTGATCAGAACTGCACAGTTGATGTTGAACATCTAAGTTTGTTATGGCATTTGCAGGTCGAGTAGATACGCACTTGATGATCGGATGTATAAGCACTCGGCGATCATACTTTAGTCTTTTTCACTCACTAAAGGTGGAAGAGGTCGGCATGTTGAACATACTTGCGGAAAAGTTGGGGAAATGTTTACTTTTCGATTTAACCCTCAATATCGCCACGAACACAAGCACGCGTGCTAACATGGTAGTAGTTTGTACATAAGGACCCATGAATTTTTCGTGTTTTTGGTTTATAGGGTTAACTCAATATACGAGTATAGACTTATACTTATACTTCATTTAATTTCTTTTGTGAGTGTTCGCGTTAGTGAGGTCTCCTACTCGTCCTCTTTAAAAAAAACGATTAGGTGGCGCCCAAAACAAAGAGAGAGGTAGTCCCAGTCCCCCCGTCTTCGACTAAACAGAGCCTGGGCGTACGGCTGTATTGGCGACGTGAGCCCGAGCTACTCCAACAGCACGGTGGCCGAACGGGTAGCACGTCGGCGTCCGAGCTGAGTGAGTGGCTTCATTTCCCGAAGATGAAATCGGTTCTTTGGTAATTTCTTTTAACACTCGCCCAGGGGGAAATTACGTTAACAAGGATAGTTATAAAACTATTAAAAGGAGCGGAGTTAATTAAAAGGGTATATTTATGAAATCTAAGCTTAATTGGTTTTTGGGATCGAGGATAGTAACTCTTAACCATGGTTGTATAACATCGCTTAAATTAAGTCAAAAAGTTTATTTTCAGTAGACTCCTCATGTGATCCCATATACAGAAACTAAATTTTATCTTCCTGGCGTAATTGGTTCGGAAGATATTGTTATCCAAAGTTTTTCACCCCCAACCCCTACACCACGCCACCCCCCTTAAAAATGTTAGCCCTTGTCTAATCTTCAAGCATAACTAAGGACAACAATAAAGTTTGAATCTTCTGACATCAATTATTCAGGAGATACCTATCGATTTTAGAATGTTTCAATCCCGGCTTTCAAGCGTTTCAGACTCATTGTTTTCCTCCCCACTCCTTCTATTAACTATTTTTTAGCAAATGAGTTCACTATCATAGTACTACATAAGTTCCAAGTTTCAGGCTCTTAGCATAAGTGGTTCCTGAGATCTAGAAACCAAAGTATTTCGTCTAAAACGCTCCTCTCTCCTCCCCCCCTCCCCCCCTCATACCCCCAACACTCCAAAAGATACCACTCGTATGGGTTCACCCAATCTGCTCACCATAAAAATTTCATGTTAATATCTCAACGGGTTTGACAGCTACGAGCCTCAAACGATTTTGCGTACTGCGTACGGTGTCTACGGCGGACAGACAGACATTTTTTTTCCTTTTTTGGTGTTTACTAGTCCTAAAACGTGAAAATAGAAAATTTCAGGTTAGCAAATTTTTTTGAAATTTCAGGTCGATCACAATAATTTATTATTAAAAAATAATAAAGTAAAAATATCAAGAATACCAAAATTTATATTTAGTGAATGCCAAAATTCGAAAAGTAAAGAGCGGTTGACAGCAGTTCTGTGCTGTAATGCTGTCGGTAGTGAAACGTTGAAACTTTGGTTCGTCGGAAAATCAAAAAACCCCAGATCCATCAATAACATAAATCACTTCGCTAAGACGAACTAAGCTTTTGATCGCTTGGAGTTCGTCTTAACGAGGGTTTACTGAATTCCATTTCAGTACCCTAGTCCGCCACATGCACACGCTTCGGGTATCTACCCCAAACTTCAAGAACAGTGTAATGTTGTCATATCTGATTTCTAATTACCTTGTCATGGTCCGTTCTACTGACCTTCAACTATTTCTAATGTTGTTTAAAATATGTAAGTAAACTAAATAAGCCCATACACACACTGTATCTATCCGAGGCGCCTAGACCAACCACACCTTGAAATGGCCAACCATCATCGAAACGTCTCATTGAACAATACGACAGTATACTTAAGAGATCCATATTTAAGATAGATTGTTTCAGAAATTTTATTTAAGATACATCATCGTCAACTCCTAAAATACGAACCGTAAAGAAAATAAAGAAACCGCCACCTTCCAAATTTAAAAATTGTCTCATGTGGATTACAATAATCTATCGAATGCGTAAGAGTAGTTGAAGCTCTGACATCATTGCGGCTCATTATAATGAAAATGTCAAAGAGTTTAGAAAACTTAAGAATAAATTTAAAGATTTTATCGGCCGTAATCCCTTTATTGTGTACAATGAAGTAGTTTTCGTTCGACATTAAAGTTTTTTTCATTAAAATAATGAGCAAAATGTTCAAGGATTCTAAGCAATCGAATGCATTCATAAGCGGGTACACATAAATTCGTTGGCCTTTTGTCGTGCGCAGAGATATGTAATTAAATAATAATAAATTATTCGTATTGTAGTTTGGCGCCTTTTTCTTCACTCAATTATTAATGCGTCAAGAGGACCGTGGTTTGTAATGCTAATACTTGAGATTGAAACTAATGATAAAGTGTCCGGTGGGAGGCCAAAAAACAGCTCACCTGTTCCTATCTGATCGGATTTTATGTATGCCACAAGACGCAAAACAGGTAGTGTTTACCAACAGAACGGAATAATGTGGGTTTCTTTTGGCGGGCCTAATACATTATTCTGTAATAAAGTTTGGCGCCACATTAGCACCAGCCACATCTAGCATTCTGTCTCAATGATTATTTGCCAATCGTACATTAATAAGAAGCTGTATAAACGCCAACCAGTTTCGAAGAGGTTCGCTCTATCTCACCTTGCCCGGTAGTATCGAATTAATTACTGTTTAATAACCTAATTTTCAGTTCATTAGCGCATCAGAACTTACCTCTTACAAAGCGATTCCATCCACCTTTCTCGCGTCGTGAAGAAGTGACTTTCCTTACCGCGTCATTTGCGGCCAAGAAGCACTAAAAGATTTCTGCTGCATATGCACCACACACCATTAACCACAAACGGGCGACATTGAAATCTGATTGCAAGATTCCCAGAGTATTTTACTATGAATTTCTTCTTTTGTATTGTTTGCAGGCTCGATCAGCCAGATGTTAATCTAGCAGTTGCCGCTAGCACTAACAACTGCAATCATGACCTAAGTGTTATTTCTTCGGTTTTATTGAAATCGCAGTAAAATGCGTGCACTTTTCATATCCAGACGAACGAACGCATCACGAAAATAAACAACCTTTTTCTCGTCTTTGCACCTACCACCAGGCTAGAAAATCTCTAGCCAAGCTAGAAGAAGTACCTTTATAAGTCCGCGGTTTTAACACATAGTCCGCATACTTCCCATACGTGAATAGTTCAGCTCGTTAGAGAGAAAACCGCATGATGACTTGCTTCTAATTTAATAGAAAACTTGTCGTACGTATGGTAGCTGGTAGCTAGTAGCTAGTAAACCCGGAGAAATATGATCTGACTTGCTCCAGTTCACAAGAGCACCTTTCCAATAATCTGTCCATAATCCCCGATTTGCTGATGTTCCATAGAAAATTATGAATTTTTCGCTAATTTGTAGTTTCACTCGGGTGAAATGGGTCAAAAAATGTGCCCAATCATTTGAACGAGAGTTGACCATGAATTTGGGGTTTAATAAGATTTTTTTTATTTATTTTTTTTTTGGTAGGTAATAACACCGGCAACCTATTTTGGAGTTGCCAGTGAATGTGGACGCTAATTAGCCAAATCCCTTATAAGTCTAATCCTAGAAACGAAGAGTAATTCCGTGAAGAAAGTTCTTCGTTGTTCCGGCCGAAGAAGAAAAAGTTTTTCGAAAATTAGCCGACAAGCTGCACCAGGCTATTATTAGAGAATTATTTTGAATAATTTTGACCAATTAACTTTTATACCGGTAATTCTGTACTTATTTTGTTGTTTTTGGGATTAAGTTCCATTATGAATTCACTTTGATGAAAATCAAACAAAGATGGACAAGGGCTGGATTAAGGACAACTGAAGCCCTAAACAATGCCTGAACTTGGAACAGCTTTTCTCAATAAATAATAAAACTGATAAAAAATATTACACATCTTCAAACATCCAAATTTGTTATACCTACATTTCAAACTATAACTCAGAAAATCACGTGCTACTCTAAGTAAAGCTTACATGAAAGCTTATTTTTTAAAGACATTTGTATGACAACTACTCCAAGGAGTTTTTGTTTTGGTCAGGGTTTGTTTCCATTTCTATAAGCTGCGAGAAAGGAAATGATTGTGTGACAAATTCGAATCAGAGGTATTCAAAAGAATGGAGGGTAACTTGAAGTTTTTTCATTCACTGGTACAAATCCCGTTTTGTTAATCACCGATTAAATTTTTTCAGGACCATCAAAGGAATGTATAAACTCTTTAAGGACTGCGCAGAGAACTCTTTACATTTTTCTGATTCCTACACTATACTGAAGTTATAGGAAGATAAAATTTCAGATTCTTAGATTAAGCGATCCGTGGGCAAATTCGAGTCGTATTTTTAAAGATATTTTCACTGGAGCTACCCGAAGGAGTGTATTTAAGTGCAGAATTTACTGACTTTAATGTGTACATAGACGTGCTGTTTATCCTTCCTTTTGGTAAAATTATAAAAAGGTAATGAATAGCTTATTAATTTCAATTCTGTGATGCTTTTCTTTGGGCATTAAGTAATTTATTATATTGCTTAGAGGTTTATGCAGAGCTGAGAATGACTACAACTTTTAAAACCCAATTTCCAACTTTGCGATGAATATTAGCTAATTTTATCATCCTTATTCCTTGAAGTTCTTAAAGTCATTACAGGATTTAACGTCTTAAAAGATTCTTGATTCTAAATTCTTCGGCATTCTGTATTCAAAAGTTCATAACTTTCGAATCCTTCTGAATATGATTCCTTTTAGGGGTGAACTTGCCAAATTTCATGGTCCAAAATATTACATACATTAATTTTGAACTTTTCCAAAATTACGTTTGCAAGAAACTTTTATTAGTGAAAACTGATTTCATTATGGTTTCAATTGTTTATAATAATTCACATAATCTGATTGAGCGAAAATTCCCTTTCTTGGGAAATTTTGATAGTAACCTCCCACCAATTCTGACGCCACAGTCGTTTGTTGTGAATGAAATTTATTCGGACACCACTTCATCAGGAACTATGTTTTTATACTACATATGTGGTGCATTGCGAGATTTTGAGTACTTCCGAAGGAAGTTCTTATCAGATATTAGATTTTCAGTACATTTTTCCGGAAAAATCAATATTATCATTTCGTTTAGTAGTTAACATTCCCAGGACAATAATATTAATTTTTTAATTTTTCTGCAAATAGTGGCACTTATTTGCTTTATTTACATTGACAAATTTCCGTGAAAAAATTTAATTGTTTACAATCCTAGTCAAAACTAGTATAGTCGTAAACTTACAATGCAAGTATTGTTTTTTTGTTTTTTTTTCCTGTAGCCTGTTTCCTGTTTTTCGACTTTTCAAATGCTGAACCAGAGTTTCAATGAGATATGGCTATAAATGCTGATAGTTGAAAGTCGCTAAATCAAACTAAACAAATTAAAAAAAAACAGAATTGGACTCAAATAGTCATATAAATATAATATATTTTAGAAAGAATAAAAATTTGATTGAATGAATAAAGGTCCGACTTTAGAAATCGCCAATTTTTGTTCTTGCGAAAATTTTTCAGATAATTCTAGTAGAAGAAGTTCGAGTTTGGGAAACTATATCTATTTCTTTCCTACTTCCACATTTATATCTACTATTTTACTTTATTATTTTTTAATAATAAAGTATTGTTATCGACCTGAAATTTCAAAAAAAATTGCTACCCTGAAATTTTGTATTTTCACGTTTTAAGACTAGTAAGCCCCAAAAAATTAAAAAAAAAATGTCCGTCTGTCCGCCGTAGACGCCGTGAGCCGTACGCAAAACCGTTTGAAGGTCCGTAGCTCTCAAGCCGCTTGAGACATTAAGTTGAAATTTTTATGGTAAATAGAATGGGTGAACCATTACGATTGGTATCTTTTTAAGGGGGAGATGTGAGGGTGAAGGAGGGGGGCAGCGTTTTGGATGAAAAACTTTGGTTTCTAGATCTCAAGAACCGCTTATGCTTAGAGGTTGAAAGTTCGAACTTATGTAGTACTATGATAGTAGACCCAAAATGGTCGATAGGAGTTAAGGGGTGTGCGAGTAGGGGAGAAAACAATGTGTCCAAAACGATTGAAAGCTGGGATTAAAACATTCTAAAATCCATATCTCCTGAACGATTGATGTCAGATGGCTGAAACTTTGTAGTTGTCTTAAGAGATACTAGGAGATTAGAAAATAGTTAACATTTTTAAGGGGGGTGGTGAGGTATGAAGGTGGGGATTGAAAAACTTTGAATTACAATATCATCCGACTCAATTGTGCCAGGAAGATAAAATTTGATTCTTTTATATAGAATAGGGGGGAGGTGAAGCGCGGAAGTAGGGGACAGTCATTTTTCAAAAAATTAAATTTTTATATCTCAAAAACCGTATCAGATATGATCTTGAAAATTTTACAGGAGTTAGAACCAGTAGACCTCTACCGGAGAAGGGTGTGTGAGGGTGTGGGTGTAGGGAGTGATGGTGGGAGGGAGTGGAAATGAAAAAATTCTGATTTTAATTTCTCGAAACCGGAAAGCATAGAAAGCTAAAAATTGAAAACTGTATAGAGCTACTATTGAGACATCCCAGAAAACTAAATTTTTGATTGGGGTAGCAAGGTACGGGTGTGGGGGTGGTTTTTCATATCTCAGAAACGGCTTATACTAGAAAGTTGAAACTTAGTACTTATATGTAGATGTGCTACTAGAGTAATTAAACCTAAAAAAAATCTGCCAACAGTCTGGGCGCAACCTTATTATTTTATGGGTAGAAGTCCGAAACGCGTGTATGCTGAGATGCGGTGTAGGTGACTATGGGACTGACTACCTAAGGAAAACCAGGAGGCTATTTGGAACTTTATTTTTTAGGTTGTGAGTCGCATAGTAACCTACACCGCATCTCAGCATTAAACACGTTTCGGACTTCTACCCATAAAATAATAAAGTTGCTCCCAGAATGTTGACCGATTTTTTAGGTTGGAATTGAAAAATAAATGTTGTTATATTTAAAAAGTGTTATTGTCTGAATCACCTACTTTATCAAAATATGCATCTAAATGACGGAATGGAACGTCCCCATTATTCCGTAACTGCAAAAAAAAAAATTGTATTTTCCAAATTAATATTTTTAAGTCAAAATGAAAAATTAATTTTTTTTTTCGGTGACTGCTTGGTCGAATTTCGACGCTGCATCTGAATTATTTGCAGATTTTTCTAGTGTTGTATCCCAATCAAAATTTTTAACAGTTTTCTACCAAGTTTATAAGTAACTTGGATTCAATTAATTACAAATTTAAACTGAAAAATTATATTAAAAAAATTAAAAATATTTCGTGAAGAATTTGCAATAAATTCATTAAAAATGTCGGTTATTATTATTCTATTGAATGTGTTAATATTATAAATACTTGAAAATTGTATTCTTGTGTTATGCGGAGCATTTATCCTCCATGGTTTGGTGAAGCTCTGCTGCTTATGGGTGAGTGCCTAGCAAGGGTGTCATTTGAGTTTTATTCGGGGGATGGGAGAACATTATTTTTTCACAGCATTCCATTGTATTAAAATATGCAGTACATGGGTAGATACATTAATTAGTCTTCGTTGAAGATAGCTTTTCTAGAAAAAATTAAAGATCACTCATTATTCAATTCTTAAATTCAGGAGTGTCTCTATTTATTTAAGTATACGGAATAATTAATAACGCAAACATAAATATCGATATTAAATAATTTTATTACAAAACAACAAAGATTAAAAATTTGAGCTACTAATAAAGCTAAGTGAGTTGGAAGAGTAACTTTTTAAGAAATTAATACAATAACAATACTTATTGCCAGTTCTCATCAGTCTTGCTTGACACAGAGTTCGAACATTAAAAAGACGAAAGTTAGAAGACTCAAGAAGATACGGACAAACTACTATATAATTATTAACTTTAAAAAGAAAAATTAGTTCAAAAATCTTCCAACATCTTCATTTTTTTTCCAATAGCACTAAATTTTTAGTAGGGAGTGAAATATAGACATTAACTTAAGTTCTGAAAACAACTTTTAGGCGATTATACAGAATACCCGTTAAAGTGAAACAATTCGTTATCTTATTAGACCTAAGAGATATAACGGAATTCGTGAAAAATACACAACTACTTTACACTCTCTTATGGGTTGTATATCGCAAAATCAGGATAGAAAATTCAAGCAAACTTAGTTCGTTATCTTGATAGACCTAACAGGTATGACAAAATTACACTCGATTCGACTAGTTATTCCCCTGTGGTAATACTACGCCAACTCCCGATATGGGACTTCATTAAGAAATCACGGATGTGGTATCACAATAGACCAGCCGAATGGTCAAGTAAGTCGATTAATAGTTTCCACTAAAAACCAAAAACCTGAAAAACCAAGGTCCTGGGTATTGCTTAAAACAGTGGTACCCTGAAAGTAGTTCTTCTGCACAATATGCGCCAGAAAGAGGAAACTAACGGGCTTTTTTTATGGTTTATTTAAATGAGTAAGAAAACATTTTGATATATCCACTCACATTAATAATAAGTTTTCGATCATTTGCAGGGATCGGATGTCGGATTTCTTGACAAAAACCGAACATCTGAAGAAGGTAGGTGCATTTTATTTGTGTTTTTTTTTTTTCGTGTATTTTCTCCACTGATCTTCCGAAACTACTACGCGATGAAACATATCAACGTCCTAATAATCTTTTATCATCCGGTAAGATCGTGCAGGTGCATATATTGTCTGGCTTTTATATTAAGCACATATCCACAGGTTGCTCACGATGGAATAAAATTTCGGGATTTCGACGTTCTGAGATCCGTCCTCTTTCGGAAGAGGATTTTCATTCTTTTGGGCGGCAGTTGAACCACCTTACGAGATGAAATTTAAACGCGTTTATTCTGTGTGTCGACTGTTTCCTTTCCTTTATGCCCGAAAACAAAAGCCTCCCAGGGCACATATCCGGGATATGTGTACCTCTACGATTCGGATCCCAGGTAATAATTCGTTTCTTATTTGAATACATATAAATATATTTTTTTCTTCTTTATTCGGTATTTTTTTGCAGTTTGTGATCTTGTGCTTGTTTTGTGTTACTTGTGCGCTGTGATTTGTAGCAATCCTGATGGTATTTTAAGTTTTTCTCCGAAATCGGTAAGAGAAGTTTTGAAGTTGAAAATATAAAATAAATCGGATAAAGTCAGAAACCACTTCTTACGTACTTGGGGTCAAACTTTTTTTAATCGTAACCGTGACCTAGAATTTGCCCAATTTGTAAGCTAATTTTTTTGTATTTCTTTCGGGGAAAATTTTACGACAATTTCTCAGAACTTAGATTATTCTTGTATCGAAACGGAATAACATAGGAGCCAACTTTAAGAATTTATAGGTTTTGTCCACAGAAATCTACAAGAACTTTCGAACTGGGATCGATCGAGCCTTGCCAGTTGAAAGACTTTCACAATTGAAGACAATTGAAATCTAGCAGTGTGACTATGCGACTGAAAACCTAAATAATAACGAGGAGAGCTATACCGCATCTCAGCATTAAACGCGTGTTACTGACTTCTACCCAAAAATAATAAAGTTGCGCCCAGACTGTTGCTAGATTTTTGCCAAAAACAAGAAAGCAATCTATTTTCCTAGTATGGTAGCACTGCATTTCAGCAATAATTGGCAAAAGTTTAAGGGTCATTCTGAACAGCCGAAACACAAAAATTATAAACTTTGAATTATTATGAAAAGGGTAAAATAATCGAGGGATAGTACGCTACACCAAAATCTTAAACGTTGAGTGTCCTTAACATGAAGAAAGGTACTTTAAGGATCATCAAAACACGTTTAGTCCAGCATAGCAGAGGATTTCAACCCATTACAATACGGGTTACGGCAGTATACTGTAAAGAAAACTGGAAGTAAACAGTTACTACATAATAGTAACAACCTGCTCCGATTTCAACTGTCCAAAACTTTTATTATTCTTTATAATATCTACTTATGTAGGTATAAAGGCTTAGTCAATTTGACTCAAATTGAGATCCCCTTCGATCTGATATTACGCTGCAATATCAGAAAGGGTATTTCATTGTTTCAAACGAATAAATTTCCATTTAGCAGAGCAATTATTAAGTAATTGCATCAAAACGAAATAAATTGAGACCCCAGAGTATAAGGCTGTAATATTGTTATGATCCATAAATGTCATTTGGTGGCTGACGTACATGGCAAAACCGATTGTTGCACTTGATCTGCTGAATATGAAATGCAGTTTGATGTATACGATGAATCCGTAATGTCGCACAGATAGTCGTCATATCGTTTGGAATCGACTCATTGAAAGGATAGTCTAGTAGGCTACTCCCACTGGAAATAAAACGCAGTGATACGTTGCGTAATGCCGGCAGATGAAAATTGAATTATTAATGTTTATGGTAGGCAGACAGGTAAGGAAGTATCCGCGCGCAGGAGTATTTGCTTTTCGAATTGTTTTTCGCTGAATTATTGACAATAAATTGGTTGTTTACTACAGCAAGAGAACAGTATGGTTTAATAGACGGGGGTGAAGGAGGTGATGTTGTCATGTTTTTCCACGTAGACCCTCTATGTCCGTTCATTTGGATTCGTTTATTTACTAAAGCGCTTTTTCTTTTCTGATGTTAAGTATCAATTTCACGGCACAGTCTAATCTTTAAGATTGGAATAAATGCGATCTATTTCCGCATCCTCAAATATTTAAGAGCTGTTCATTCCGTTGAAACATCTACTTTATACCATCTCTGTCTTACATTAAAACATAGCTCACATACTATCTACCTTTAAGTGTTCAAATTATTTTCAAAGCCACTGTACATTAATACAGCTGCGCCTTGCAAAATGGGTGCGCTGCGTCATACTCCTACGACATGCAACCGAGTTAAAGTATAAAGCAGTGATTCTCAAACGTTTTTCGCTATGCCCTTTTTTTACTTTAAGAATATCGCGAAGTACTAAATCACCTTTAACATCAAGTTAAAGTTATGTTAATTCGTACCCAGAGTCAAATTAACTGAAAAAAACCAACTAAGATAGAAGACTGAACATTTTTTTTCAATAAGCATCAAGAGGAGAAGCTTTTCTTAGAGAAAATAAATTTTTATTTTTAAATACTTACTTCCTTAATTTAAGTCGTATTGAAAACTTTAGTATAACAGAAATTAAAGACCAAACTATTTCCAATGTTCTTTATTTCATGTATTTTTCTTTGAAGTGAACGGTAGTGTTGATATTAACGATATTTTTTTAATAACATTAACAATTGTTTATACATTTGGGAAAAAGGCGATGTATGTGGTACCGTACGAAATTATTAATTTTTTTTGGAAGAGAGGGCAAACCAATTGACAATTTTTTCCAAAAATTGATTTTTTTAAAACGTCGGCTATGTGGGATCTTGATATCGATCCATGTGTATGGTAGGGATGTCAATATTTCTAGAAAACCCGGTAATTTTTCGATTATTGTTCTAGTTGGTTAAACCATTCAGTTGTAGTCGAACGATTCGGTTATTAAAAAAAAACAATCATGCAAAACAAAATACAGAACGAGAAACATATTTGGAAATAAAAACAAAACAAATTTAATAACACTATATTTGTAAAATTTTATCACAATTTCAAGAGTTTAAATTTATCACAATTTCAAGAGTCCGGATTTAAAAATCAAAACCGATACTTGGGTGTGATACAGTTGCTCGTTTTACTGAAGAGTTAATATGATAAAATGAAGACCATGAGATCTAATCGACAATGCAGATTAAAGTAGACTTTGTAGATTTGTCTTGTCAGACAGCACACGACAGTTTTACGTTCTTTTTCATCCAACCTAAAACCGAGCGATTTTCTGGTGATATCAAAATCAACCGGGTATTAAACGTATCAAAATCACCGGTGTTTCGATTCTAAATTTACCTCTTCCTATTTCAAAAACAACAAAATGTATGACTGAATTTCTAAAGTTGTTTATATGTAAAAGTGCCATTCTAAAAATTTGTTTCGACTCTACTGAAAAGTAACTTTTCCTACTTTTGTGACGATTTTCTTTTGGACCAGCGATCAGATGTAAGTGTGTTTCCTTTTGATGATTAAACAGCTCCTTAGGACCTAGACGAAGACAGTTTGGAAACTAGCCATGCCAGTGAAGTTTTGTCAACTATGTCCTCAATGACGATATCCAAAGTGATAGATGATTCACGCAAGAGACCGCTCGCCGAAAAAATAACCAAAAGATTTATCATGAAAAAATTTCATTCTCGTTATGAAGAGTTGTTCAGCATTGTGATGAATGCTTGCATCGGATCAAATAAGACGATTTTGACATTAGTGTGATGAAATCGAAATTTAAACCGTTTTCGTTATTTTATTAAATAACTAATTTAAATGTGTATATAAAAGGTTATATTTAGAAAATTGCCACAATCGAGTCAAATGTGTAATTCCTAAATGCATAAAATGCAATAATTAAAAAAATCACAAGAAATTAGTCAATAATTCGAGTTTTGAGGACTTTTTGTATTGGAGCTACCTGAGTATGGGAAATACTTGAACTTCGTTTTCACTCGAAACTAATTTCAAAAAAATTTAGACATCGTAACTAAACGACTTCTTGTGAGTTCCGTACATTGAGTAAAAATATTTTGACGCGATATTTGTATAGTAGCTTTACGAAGGCCTCATGGGACTCATATTCATACTTTTAGCTGCCAGTATAAAATTTTGAAGTAGTAGCTTAATGCGTTCTGGGGTTATAGGCCAATATTATTGAACACTTGTTTTATAAATCTTTTGTATGGCAGCTACTCGAAGGAGTGTATTGAAGACCCAGGATATTACAGTCGGAAAATATTGAAAAAATCTGCCAACTGGGCGCAACTTTACTATTTTTTAGGTAGAAGTCCGGAACGCGTTTAATGCTGAGATGCGGTGTTGATTACTATGCGGCTAACAACCTAAAAAATAACGATCCAAACAGCTTCTTGATCAATATTTAGGTTGGCCTATGGCGTCTATGGCGAACAGACATTTTTTGCTTTCTTGGGGATTACTAGTTCTAAAACGTGAAAATACAATTTTTTTTTGGAAATTTCAGGTCGATCACAATACTTAATTATTTAAATATAATAAAGTAAAATTATGAATTCCTGAAAATTCGGTTTCGGCCTTCGAAAGAAGGCCACAAATGGAAACCTTAAAGGGTAATCACCACCCAAAAGGCTGATTTACTCAGAGTAAAATGCTAGCTGAAAAAAGGCGAGGGCGCAACAAGTGGAAAGATTTTGCCCGTTAACGAACTTAGTCTTAAAAATGTTCACATCCTAGGCCAGGCGTTCTTGAGTTATCGGACGGGCGGATGGAGGACAACAAACTGATTTGGAGATTTTGGCGAGAACTGAACAAAAAATATTACGTATACGAGACCCGGTTTTATGCGTTAAAAGGTTGTGGTCTGGATTAAATTTATGAAACTCTCTGATTTTATTTAGAGTACAAAAATACACATTGTAATTTAAAACTATATTGGCACTTAATTTTACACTATTCACATGGGGAAAAAAATTTGTTAACGAAAAGTGGACTCAAAGAAAAAATATGGCATACTACTCGTATAGTTCAATTTATAGCTGCGTAAACCACGTTAAGATGTAAGATAGTTCTGATAACTGATGTTATTGTTGATATAACTTTACTGGTTTGTTTCATTAAACATAATATGAATACGTATGGCAATCATGAAAATATTTGTAATTTGGTTTAGTTATGTTACAAAAAAATATGTTACGATTGAATCTGACAAATTAAAGGTTGTGAAAAACTGTTTTAAAAAATTGAAATTTCAATCCAATTTTTACTTGAAATTTCAAGTATATTTAATTTTTACAAGTAAAAGTACATATTTCAATTACTTTTATACCAAATTACTGGTATTAGTAAACTATTAATGTACTTTTCAACTGAACCGTAAAATTTATGAAAAGGCTCACAATATTCATAAGTTTTATAATGTTTATTTTATTTTTAATTTTTGATGAAAGTAGATACAATTTACACATATAGTAAATATTCATCATGTCTATGCAAGTACATGTGCCAAATATCCATTAACGGGAAACTGGTGGTAAAATAAAATTAAATATAAATATTATGAACTAGTTCACTATAAATTTATCACTTCACACTTGCTTTAAAAGATAAAACACCAAAAAACCGAGTAAATATCAACTTAAGTTTAAATTTATTGAAGAAAAATGCATAATTTTACATCTTTCAAAGTTGTGTATTTACTTTCAGTTTTTAGAGTGTATATGAATTGAAAATTGCATTCTTTTCGTGTAATTCTACTTATCTATTTGAATTTTACTACGAAAAACATGTAAATATATGAAACCGTGATGCTGGACAATTTTTTTCTACTGAAATCCAAATGAATCGAATTCGGTGGCGCAGTGGCTACGCGCACCAAACCTACACAGCAATACCAGAATTAATAGCGGGTTCGATTCCTCCCTACAGCCAAGGGTTTTATTAAGAGTAAGTAAGTAAGAAATAATATTAGAAGTAGAAATAAGTGTATCTTAAAGAGTGCTAATTATAGACTTTTTTTTAGAGTGTAAATTCAAGAGAATATCCAATGAATTTGCTGCTTTCGAAGTTGAAAGTTACTGATTGCAAATTGAAATTTACTGACCGAAAATTGAAAATCACATTCAAATTGACTTTTGCATCCCAATGTAAATTTACCTGAAAAGGTGTGGCATAATTGCCTACTATCCAAAAGATGTAAAATTCAATGGATTTTTTTTATTGTGTGGTTAACGCAAACATAGTTTTGGTTATATGAACTTAACTTATGTTCTGTTGAACATGCAGAATCTTATGGCTTGGTTATTATAAATATATTCTGATTAAATCAACCATGTAAATCATTGTATTAAATACAGAACATAGCCGTGAGAACTATAATTACGATCAAAAAAATGTAAGATAGAAATAAACAGTGAGGTATGGTTCTTATAACCATTAACCATAAAGTTTTTCAGTATCAAATCCGTTCCCGGACCGTTGAAAATTTATTAATTCTGTGCGTCTTCAAAGCGCCATGGGAGTTTATGATAATAAATTAAAATACTTGAAATAACAGCGATTTTTATAACGACTATATTTATTTTCAAATCAATAAAATTAATTTGTAGTTTAAATTTGCACTAAATTTAATATGTATTTATGTAATTGCAAAACAATGAGTTTATTGATTAAATGTTAGTTGTTTTCCGGCGTCAGTAGGGTTTCTAGTGTGAAACCCCAACACGAAATCCCCGACTGTTGATAAATCGCTGTCCTTGAGGACATGACACTTGGAAAACCTTCACTGGATACGCTAGTTTTATAAGATTGTGTTGGACTAGGTCCGAAGGAGCTGTTTCGTCATCGGAGAGCATAGACTCGTCAGAGGGTGTATCATGCCTACTATCCGAAACACCCTTACAGCTGGTGGAATTGCTGAGCATGATTTCTATGTAGCGAACTCGAAATCAAATTTACGATCCGCGACTTTTAAACTTTAGCTAACTTCCCGCCATCGCAACCCTATACTAAAGGAGGTGGCGCTGAAGATCACCTAATGTTTCAACCAATTTGGTGGAATTTTTGGTTGTACGCCAGGATATATAGAGCTAAACGCTTAGAGCGCGACATCTAAACCCGCTAACAGCTACTGGCGCCGGAAAACAACTAACATTTAATCAAATTTGCTTCTATGGTAGCTTACCATGAAAAAATTCCATTCTCAAAATGAGTTTATTGTAAATATAATATAAAATTATTAACACTATATTTTCCACCATATTAACTTCAAATTTACAAATATGTTTATCGTAACCATATTATGTTTGAAGGAATTATGTACTATGACTAGGGCAATACAATACAATAAAATACAATAGTTAAAATAACTTAATTATGGTCACTGCAACTATAGAAGAATCATATTTTTTCTTTCAATGTGTACATCTGTTTTCCTTCGATCTCAAAAAGAAATTCTTCACAACTCTTAAAGGGATAGGAACATCAAATTAAAGAAAGCCCCATTCTCAACAACAAACACCAATTTTCAAAGAAGATATAAGATTATAGAGACAATACAAAATTTGGAATATCCCGCTTATAAATTCAAAGCAACATAAGTACAACGCACAATTCACCAATCTAAAAACTTAGCGATTTTCTAAGTAGCTTTGCAATTTGAGTAATGACAAAGACTGAAACCAAGAAAATAAATCATACAAACCGTCAATGGTCTCAAGTACCTTTCCAAAAATTATTCACAAAAACCTAAAACTACTTTCTTTTCACACCGACAATAGCGGTGCAAGAAAAAAATCATATGGACGAAGAAGAAAAAAAACGAACCTCTACAAAACTGATGGAGCGCTGATAGAACCGCAAATCTGAATCTTATTAAATCAATTAAAGGCCATCAACCTATACCAGGAGGACCCAGGTACACACCATCGATAAATCACGTTTCACACAATTCCCACAAAACGAATTATAATAATACACGGCGCGATAGTATAAAAGAAAATGCTTGTAAAATGCCGCACAACCCGCATAGTCAGAAGCTTAATTAATTGTTAGCCCAGGGGCTACTTCTTCAAAATCTTCGCAGTCATCTTTCCGATTCATTCATTACTTTTGTTGCTTCGAGATTCGAGTATCTAAAATAAAAATATCTATATCTAGCGAGGGGAGCGTGAAATGAACGAAACCAAATTTTTTT
The DNA here is from genome assembly GCA_951812415.1 of Beris morrisii. Lineage (NCBI taxonomy): Eukaryota > Metazoa > Arthropoda > Insecta > Diptera > Stratiomyidae > Beris > Beris morrisii. The sequence continues at coordinate 29,519,522 of OX638311.1, forward strand.
TTTGTATAAAAATTAAATTATTTATTTTCCATTTGAAATTTTCTTTTCGTTTTGTTTTTAAAGTAAATTATAATTCTTGTGATATATTAAATTATATATAAATTGTTTTTTACTTTCTATTTACATTATTTGTACATTGGGCTTTTAAGGATTGATTTTCTTATCTAAACGATTTAATAAATAGGCACTTGGCTCAAGTAGCAGAAATGATCGTGTAAATTTTAAAATTAATTAAGAAATTTTGCCGAAATAATTAAACGCAAGTCTGACTAGAAATTGGACAAAATTTAAAAAGTATAAGAGAAAAAAGAAATGTTTTTTTTAAGGATCTAACGGGTGGGGTTGGTTCTAGGAACTAATTTTTGGTGATTTTCTTTTTTAAATTAATCGACGAAATTTACGCAGAATTTAGTAGTCAGACAAGTCCTGATATTGTGGCATGAATGTCGCACTGGTGGTCACCTGTGTTCCGGGACAACCACCTTCGGAGTGTTTCGTTAGCAAGGACATTCGCGAGAAGGTCTTACTGCACGACGTGCACGAATACTTTTTGATATCGGAATGCGTTTGAAGATGAGCGCGTAAATTTGATCGGTCTGCGAAGGCGCGATGGCAGTGTTGACAACTGAATGGCTTTTCGCCGGTATGCGTCCGGATGTGTCCTTGAAGGAGCCATGGACGCGAGAAAGCCTTTCCGCAAATCGTACATTTACACGGCAACGTGTGCGTCCGAATGTGCATTTTTAACGCACCGAGCGAAACGTACGTCTTGTCGCAATCCTTACAGCTAAAGGACTTTTTCGCCTGATTTCCTTCGGCTGCAGGACAATGGAATTGCTGATGCTTCGTCAGCCCGGAGAATGTTGAGTAGGATTTCTGACAATCTGGACATTGATATCGTGGCGGTGACACTTTCTCTTTGATTTCACCTCCGAAATTTTTGTCACGATTTCCGTGATGATCGGTAAAATTTTGCGTTGCTGATTGTTTTACGGAGAGATCTTCAGGTGCCGCGGTCGATAATGTTGATGACGATGAACAGTTGGCCGATTCAGGTGTAAGCGATCGTTGCGAGTAGTAGGACGATGCATCGCTGTACGTTGGTGAAACGGGTGGTTGATTCAAGGCGATCGCGTACGGTTGATAGGGGATCTGATATGGCACGTAGCGATGTTGTTGGGTAATCACTTCGGGCTTGATAATATGGCTGTTGCTCGTGTTGTGCTTGATTCCGATTGGACGATAGATGTCGCCACGAATTGGCGGCGAAACCGAACTGGAACGTCCGTTTAGGTATTGTGGTGGCGGCGAAAGTGATCCTTCCGATGGTGTATTGGGCGAATGAAGATCACCGCGTAATGGTGAGATCTGATGATGGCTGTGATGGATATTCCTGTAGAAGTCTGTGGTGTAGGGGATGTGAAAACTCCATGGCTGCAAGTTGAGTTTCGGGTAGGTTGGTGTTGGCACGATCACTGCTGGTTTAACATCACTGGTTTTAGCGGGCGAACGAATTTCGAGCGGTTCGTCGCTTTCGAACTTAAAATCTTTTTTAACGCTCAGGTTTTCCGGTTCGTCTTTAATAACACTGTCCTCGAACGTAAAGTGCACTGGACGTTTTTTTAACGGACACTTGCTGTAGTTTTTTTGCATTGTCGAAGAAGGCATTTCGATCACTGATCACTTTTATATTAAAATCAAATTAAAATTGTTTATTTTTATTTTTTTTTTTTTTAAATATTTCCAAACGATTTCTACCGTACGATTTACGATCGGGAGTATCTTTACGTGAGGGCAATAAGACAAGAACTAATGTCTGGTAGTGAGGTAGTCTCAGTTATATAGCGGTCCCCTCCAGAAACACTTGCACGGCAGCACGTGCCGCATATCCAATGGTAAGCGTTGAACCATCTTCCCCTTCTACCATATACCGGCACCCAAACTCTATAGGCGGTAACGAAAATGGTAAGGTACAAAAATAAGAGGGAGAGACAGGTGTGTACTCTCTGCAGGAAAGTCGACCAGAAACGCCAAGCATATTGCGCACTGGGTCTTTGGTCTTAAGGGGTCTTATGATGATGATGGGTTCCCTATGGGTTCGATGCTGTGCCTTATGAATACCTTGTTGTTCCTATGAAGCGCACTGCAGCAGGCATCGGCCAGAGGAGAATCACTCGCCACATCTTCGCCCTAACGACCTGATGCGGATCAAGTTTTTCCCCGTAGATAAACAGATGAATTGAACGAGTTGGAGTTTTGGTACGCGAGGTCTTAGATCTCAGATGGTGTGTTCCTTCGGAGTGGAATTTTTCATGGTGTTGAGTTTCTTTAGCAGTTTTTTTTTCCGAATTTTTCTGGAGGTTTGTCTTATTGTCGTTTTTTTTAGGAGCGTCTCTTATATAATGAAGCGAGGATCAGGACATGTGAAGCGAGAACAAGGACTAAAAAAACCAACCAGCGAACAGTTCCATTGAGCCGCAGAAGAAAAGAGGTCACTGACTCAGGCGTGCGTTCTTAATGGATTCGAGTCGTGGGCTCTTATTCTGGATCTTCGGTTTCATGTTGGCGCTGTTGTTTTAGTTCGCTGTATGTGGAAGCGGAATATCGGCGGTATGATAGCGTACGGCGGTTTTGAATCAATTGATTGTTGAAAAATTTGATCATGCTGCGACGTGAGAGTGTGTGGCAGTAGTTCACGGTTCATTTCCTTACACATGAGACGCGTTTATGACTTGCATGGCCTCAGGTTGAAACATTTGATTCGGAAATTTTTCAGATTTTATGGAATTAATTAGCTACGATTGTTTGTTGATTATTAGAAATACACCGAAATCGACTTTGAACGATTTCAATCAAGAAAAATTGCACGTTGATTAGTCAAGGTATCGTTTTGGTGTTTCATGCTTTTCGATTGAAGTACGTTTCTTAAGAAGTTCATTATGAACCCTTTTATTGAGTATTCGAATAAATGCACTCAGGAAATTCAATTGATTTCACGTTGTTTCTGCTGCTGGAAAAGTATATAAATTTTATTTCTAAGTCAATGTCATAATTATTAGTAAAAAAAATCTGCCAACCGTTTGGTCACAACTGTACTATTTTTAGTTAGTTGAGGTACTGACACCGTTATAACAGCACTGAAGATTTGGGTCATAGTCCGAGACGCGATAAAATCCGGTCAAAATTTTTTGAAAATTTATTTTGACGCTGTAATTGCTCTTTCACTATAGTCATAAAAAATTAAATTTTGGTAGCAATTACTACAGTAGCCCTATAAATACCAAGTATTTTTGATTTTTCAGGTTGGGCTTTCTACTCTCAACGGCTCATTTATCAAACGCGTTTCATAATAGGCTACGACACCACTAAAAAAATCTGCCAATGGTCTGGGCGAAACTCTATTATTTTTCGGGTCAAAGTTCGGGAGCGGTCAAAGTCGGAGTATATCATGAGTTGTTTCGAGATTATTAGATTTCTTGGAAAATTAATTTTATTCTTAAAATAAAAATATTTAAAAAAGAGATTTTTAGCCTATTAAATATTGTAAAAGTCAGTGTAGACTATTCGAATTTCTGTATATTATTCGTATGTACACTAAAAGCCCATAGAAGTAAAAACGAATTTGTTGCCTTATCAGACTTAAGAGATGGGACCAATTATTAAAACGTATACAAACCCATTACTTCCACTTGGGGTTTGAATTTCGAAAAAATTGTAAAACAGGTTTTACGACGATTTCATAAGAAGCAATGATATCTCTTGAGAAATGAGGGATTTTGAAAAATTTGTGAAAACGTAAGCAAACCCTTCACACCCCCTTGGTTCTTGAAATTCGAAAAATCGTGAAATTTGTTTTTAGGTCATTACATCAAATACCGTAATAAACAATTTTATATCTCTCTCAAAAATTGTGAAAACATATGTAAACCCTTGGGGGTTGAATATCCAAAAATTGAGAAATTTGTTTGTAGGCGATTATACAAAAAGTCTGTGGATATGAATAGCGACCCAATATCTCATCAAACTTAAGAAATATGTCGAACCTTTGAAAAGCATACAACCGCCTTACACCCCTTAGGATTGAATATCTAAAAATACTGAAATTGACTTTTTGGCGCTTATATGGGAAACCTTAGGAAGTAAAAATTAATTCGATATATCATCAGATCTAAGCAATATGTAAGAATCTATGAAAACATATGGAACCTCCTTACACCCACTTGGGGTTGAATATCCAAAAATCCTGAAAGGAGTTAATAAATAAATATGAAGATAGCACGAGAAAGTAAAAACCAATTCAATTGCTTATCACTTCTAATAGATATGACGAAATTCTTGAAAACGTGTTCAACCCTTTTATACCCTCTTAGGGGCTGAAAAAGGAAAAAACTTAAAAAGGGTTTTAGTCGATTATTACGCAAGCCCGTGAAAGTGAAAAGATATTCGATATTTGATCAGACCTGGGGGATATGGCAGAATTCGTGAAAAAGTTTACAACCACTTTACACCCCCTTACGGGTCGAATTTCAAAAAATCCTGAAAACGCTTTCTAGGTATTTATATGAAGAAACCGTAGAATAAAAATGAATTCAATATTTGGGAAGACCTAATAGAAATGACGAAACTCGTGAAAATATATTCATTCCATTTTCACTGATCATTTTTTTCGCCCCCCTTCCGAACGCCAAGGGATATTTGAATTTTTTTTTATTTAAACTAATTTTCTACTTGATTTACATATGCATACTAAGTTTTAACTGTGTAGGATAGGCAGTTCTACAGATAGGAAAAACACCCCCATCCCCGTACCATACTACCACTATAAAAAATTATATTTTTTCAACATGCTACTACTACATGTCTATCCAAAAACCAAGTTTCAGTTTAATATCATTATCGGTTCTTGAGATATAAAAATTGGAACTTTTTCTTTTTTACCCTCATTTTCCTTCACCCCCAACACCCCAAACACAAAACTTCTTTTTTTCAGATACACTGTTCTTGAGATATGAGACGTGATTTTTTAGAAAAATTCATATCCCTTCCACTTCCATGCCACACCGCCCCCTTAAAAAATGTTGCTTTCATCTAACTTTATTTGTCAATTTTAATACAAAAACCAAATTTTATTTTTCTAATACAATTGGTTCGTGAGATATCGTAATCTAAAGTTTTTACCCCCCACCCCGCACGCCACTGCCCTTACTCAAAAATTTGTTTCCGATCTATTCTTCTAGTATACCTACAGATGTTCATTAAATTTTAATTTCGTGACATTAACAGTTTAGTAGATATGGATTTTAGAATGTCTCAATCTTGGCTTTCGAGCGTCTCGGACGCATTATTTTTTCCCCCACTCCTTCACGCATATCGGCAATTTTTTTTGCAAATGGGTCCACTATCAAAGCTCTGTATAAATTCCAAGTTTCAACCTCCTAGCATAAGCGGTTTCTGAGATCTAGAGACCAAAATTTTTCGTCTAAAACGCTTTCTCCACCTCCCCCCTCACACTCCTACCCCTCAGAATTTGGTCAATTTAAGGGGCCTACCTAGTTTATCCACGAAAAAAAATTCAACTAAATAGCTCAAAGGGTTTGGGTGCTACGAGCCTTCAAACAATTTGGCGTACACCGGTCGACGTACGGCGGACAGACGGACTGACATTTTTTTTTGCTTTTTTCGTATCTACTCATGAAACGTGAAAAAAAAAATGTTCAGGGTAGTAAATTTTTTTTTTTTAAAAATCGATCACAATACTGTATTATTAAAATAATAAAGTAATAAGTGTCACGTGACAATTATCACAATTGCAACTTCAGCGCCGTCGCCCTGACCGCAATACACACAAAATTTGAAGACCGTAAACATATTTTCAGTAGGTAAAGTCGCCGTAGAAATTCTGCCTTGATTGAGCGGCACGGTCGGCCGTCTTTATTTTTTTTTTTTTGTTGTCTAGGCATTTCTCAAATTTTTACATTAATCTCTCGTGGTACTTCCCGCGTTCTTTTCAAAAAACATAACACATGATGGATTTACACTGATTCCATTGCGGCGAGCCTCTAGCCCCTAGAGAATATTCCAAACCGGTCTTAGTCGGCTGTAGTCTTTGCTGTGTTGATAGCGATTTATAGCGAATATGCCTCCGCGGCGCGACTTGACTTTAAGTGCGAAACGACAGAAATACCTATGAGCTTCGAATTGTGTGTGCTGCCACAATTCGTTGCATGTGTGTGTATAAGAGGAGGCCAGCGTTTGAGAAAAAGTCGAGAACTGTTGGACTTTTGCGACTCTACGAGCCATCTGATTAGTTGATTTTATAGGAGGATGTGAGGCGCGCCTCAAATTTTCAGTGTAAATCCACCAACATGCTTCATCCATTATAGAGACTTCTCGCTCCAACTACTGTGCAAATTTAAAGGGAGTTAAGCTTTCTAGGAGTACCTTGAGTTATAACGCGTCAAACACGTTTGCGTAAGGACATCTAAGGGTGGAAGGAAACACGTTACAGCATGCTTGGTTGATGTGACGGTGCATTAGGATTCAGTTTCGACATATGACGAAATTACGTAGTCTCTCAATTACAGCATTCTTTCCCTTGGATTATTCTCAAGCTTTGATAGCTAATTAATTAAGATATCTCTTTCCTAGAGAGATGCAAGGGTTGGTCCATATATTCTCAATAAATATGGAGTTAGATTCCTTAATAAATACAGTTTTCAAGCAATTGCGAAAGCTGTTGCCAAAATACCGGCTGCATTCAGCGGCTGCACCCCGCATTCAACTGCCGAAATGCAAAGTGAAAGGGTCGCACTGAAACCAAAGTGCTGGAAAACCTCTCGAATATCCTCACCCTACGTCCTACGATCCTAGTCATCGGTATGCGGAATTAAATCGCGGCTGCCGGTGCGTTGTTTTCGTTTGCAAGCACTAAATCAAAATCGTTTAGTTGCGATGTTGTTGTTGTTGACAATCGGTGCTCCTGCCAATACACAGATTTCAAAGGAAAACCTGGAAACGAAGGATAAAAATACGCATCTGTCGTGTGCCGGTGCGCCATCGAAATGTGACAAAAAATAACACGGAACACGAAGGGATCGTCACTTTTCGACTCCTTTAAATAGATTCCACTTTCTGGACCCCTAGATGAAGCAGCCGTAGCGGAGCAGCTTGCCTTTGATACTTCTTATGATGACCACTTTTTTTCTATGTCGTCGCACTAGGAGCTTAAGACGAGACACTATGCAGGAATAGTAGTTCCGTCGGTGTTCCCCTTGGGTTTATCGATCCGAAATGTAAGATCTTAAACCTGTCTGTACGTAGTATTCCTTATCCTCTTCCGTGTTCGGAAGGGAATTTCGTTGATTTAGGCGCTTGAGCACGGACATAATGCACATACAGACTGCACACATCCCTTCCGATCTACGGCGAAAAAAATCACATGGAAAAATTGAAAGGGATTTCTGGACAATTATTAGAATTTGGCTTTGTGCAAACATACAGGAGCAGCTGCTTGCGACGAAAATCCGTTAAACGGTTGCGTTTTTCAGGACTTTGTGCAGCGTTACCAATCACCTTGTACTTAGAGTCAGCTGTCTATAAATTAAAAGATTGTCGAATATTGCGCATTGGGATCAGAAAAAATTAGCTCTCTATTTAAGAACATCCTTGAGATATAGTTGTGCCGGCCAGTCAAAGTTAAATTTCTGTAAATCACAACACAAGGTTACGCTCAAAATGTATTTGGAAAGAAGCTTTATGATTCCTATACAGTGTATTTGACACTCCGTCTGCCACCGTGTAAGGGGTTATTCCTTGATAAAAAATTTAATTTTAGGGGTTAATTTTCAATATCAGTGGAGATACAGGGTGGTCAAGAAAAGTGTTTTTGAGCGGTACCCTCACTCACTTAAAACGTTATATCTTCAAAACGAATAATCACAAGACAAAGTGTTATAACTCGTTTTTTAGGGAATTGAATTACCTTTCATTTGATGTAACAGTCTAAATTGTAACTGCACCCAATCTTGAGATGTTTACTCGAAAACACAAATTTTTGCTACGTCAACCCTAAAAATTCAGTGATCAATGTAGTTTTTCTCAGAAAACGCCATTATAAAAATGTCATCTCAATTTTATTTTTTTATGAACCGTATTATTACCTACAAAAGCTGCATACATATGTATGAGTTACGATTAAAATTTGGAAGTAATAGGTAAAAATACATATCGTATAAAAATTAAATATTTCAAAAGTCAGTGCCATAAAGTGGACCTCGTCTAAGAACCTATTTAATTTGTCGGTAGTACTGAAGTATTTTTATTGCACTTTTATTACTATTTAAAGTATGTAGGATAACAATGAAATGTAAGTGAGTTTCAACATAATTGATACTTTTACCTGAAAGTTGTAGGTAATACTGGGTGCGGTACTATGCCTTTTTTAATAGGGTGCCTTACAAAATAAAAAGCCTATAAAAGCAAAACTACCTTTACATTTTTATTAGTTTTAGTTACGTTGCTAAAAGAAGAAGGTGTCAGTTGAATTAAAAAAATTATTTCAAAATGCCTGAGTACTCCAATGAAGAATATGTTGACATTGTGTTAATTTATGGAGAGTGTCGCGGAAATGGACGAGCCGCGCGAAGGCTTTACCATCAGAGACATCCTCATCGACGGACACCTGACAGGAGAGTATTTCAAGACGTTTACAGGAGAATTAGGGAAACTGGCAGCGTTAGAACAAGCAGAGTAAATGCAAATCCTGTGCCGATAATCGCTGTTCAGATTGATGAAAGAATACTGCAAGCAGTTTATTACGGCCGACAGATCACAGATTGGTTCAATTGCAATTATAGCAATCGCTGGATCGGTAGAAATGGACCGATAAACTGGCCTGCAAGATCTCCTAATCTTACTATTATAGATTTATTTATATGGGGACGGATGAAGGACCTTGTCTACGCAACGGCAGTAGTAACATTAGAAGATCTAAATACCAGGATCGATGCGGCAGCAATAGAAGTAAGGCAGCAGTTGAGGAAAATGGATACCAAGAGAACACTCGCCAAACGAGCTTTAGCGTGCATTTAAAATGAAGGTGGCCTTTTTGAACATTTATTATAATAAAAAAATGTTAAATAAAACAAAAAAACCATTATTAAATTCTTTCAGTTCAAGCAAGTAGTGTAGATCAACATGCACATGCACTAACTTTTCAAATATTTAATTTTTATGCGACATGTATTTTTACCTATTACTTTCTGTTTTCCGAGAAAAACTACATTGATCACTGAATTTTTAGCTTTGACGTAGCAAAAATCTGTGTTTTCGAGTAAATATCTCAAGATTGGGTGCAGTTACAATTTAGTTTGTTACATCAAATGAAAGGTAATTCGATTCCCTAAAAAACGAGTTATAACACTTTGCCTTGTGATTATTCCTTTTCAAGATATAACGTTTTAAGTGAGTGAGGGTACCGGTCAAAAACACTTTTCTTAACCACCCTGTATCTCAACTGTTATTGAAAATTGACCCAACCTGTAGAACAATTTTTTTCTCCAAATATACCAAGGAATAACCCCTTACAAGGTGGCGGACGGAGTGCCAAACACCCTGTATAACAGTATTATGGATAAATGAAGGGGAGGGGAAAGGGGGTGGTGTGGAAGTGTGAATTCACCTGAGTGTCTCAATGCCATCCACAGGTATTTTGAAGCTCTGCATGTTAATGTAAGGAATGGAATCCAGGAAAACTTATAGCCAATGATAGGACTTAGCTGGCAAGAACACTAACGTGTTTTCCGTGTTCCGATTAAGATGTATTTGCCCGTATTTCACTAAGTGGAAGAAATTTCGAAGATCAGGAAATGTTCACGTAATATTCAAATACAATTAATCGCAAAGAAAAAAATTCGCCTGCAGCTCACCGATGGTGAACATTAGAGAAGAAGAATTTTATTGCGTCTGAATGGGTACCATAGAAATGTGAAACAACTACTTCCTAAATTACTACTCAAACGAAGTTAATATTTCCGTTTTTTGTAAACAATACCTGGACATTTTCTTTTATAAGTCTACATATCCCTGTTTTATAAAAACTGACTAAACAGCTACAAATGTGTCTTTATTCCCAGCCCATTTAACCGGCAAATTAATGCAATTAATACGAAATACACGGATGCACTCTGCGACCTTCTTCACCATGACCTTACAGGTCATCACAACAGGAAACCAATTTTATTGCTATCGCATAATAAGGTATTCTACGTGGCGATGAGAAGAATTTTCAAATTGGAAATAATTAAAAAGAACTATAACACTCCGAGCCCGAGATCGTTTCACTTCGAAAAGCCACAATTTCAGTCGAAACGATTATCGAAACGGACACGATATTTGCATTTAAAACACCCAATAAAGAGTGTCGGGAAAACAGCTCTTACTTGTGGGACACCAGCATATTCTCAAATTTTCTGTGCGGTGGCGGCACCCTTCTGTCCTGAACGCGCGCGTCTTTCCAATGGACGCACTCGTACAATCTGAACACACACCTGAAATTATCGAGAAGTTCTCAAAACGGAATTCCTAAGAAAAAGGTGAAGTGCTTCTCGACTGCCACGACACTGACCATGGATATCGAGATTCAAGTGCCAGCAAAAACCATGTCCAAGATAAATTTCCCGGCCATTGGATAGTCTTGCGATTTCCTCGCGTAAATACACCTCATTCTTTTGGCTTAAAGAAAACAAAAAAAAATACAAAATTAAGAAAAAATAAAAAATAAAATCCAAATTTGTAGCCGACAAATATTTGACAACGCGGAAGAATTAAAAATTTTATGCGCACGTTTCGGTTTTGGTCGCGGCCTTTAGAGGCTGCGCGGTTCTTTTCCCGAAAAGACCTCATCGTTCATATTTCAATTTTTGGGCCCAATTTCACCGGAGTCAGTACCTCGGGTTATTGTTACAGCGCAAGATCCTCAGTGGGCATACGACGAACTACAAAGGTATGATTAAACCTTAAGAAGTTGAGGTTATGTGTAGGATGACCTTATTGTTTAACGACCGAGTTTCTTCGAGTTTTACGACATTGCAGTTACCGTCTTTTTTTTGCAGATTCGCTCTGTCGTTTATTTTGTTGTTAGTTAGGGCTGCAGCCTATCTACCGCCGACAGAATCCCTACAATGAAATGCTTTGGCTACTCTTCGCAGATTTTTTTTTTATTTATTTCTTTTTTTAAGATCAACGTTGCAGGTAATTTTCAAATTAGTTTGCGGTTGTTCCGGTTTACTTATTGGACGAACAGTTAAAAGGGAGTAAACTCTGGACGCTCTGTAACATTTCTTTTTAAAAATGTCATAAAATTATTTAATGACTACGTTTCCTTTTTGGAATTATCCATAGTCGTAAGCCTTTCAACTGAGGATAAGGCGTCTTGGTAAGTTGAATTAATTTTCGAGTAACGGAATTTCGCGGTGACGAAAATGAGTGCATTGTAATTTTTTCTGAATAAATTTTTCTTTGTAATGGATTTCTTTGTAGGGAGCTGTGCTTTGTATTTATTTCTTATCTAATTTTTTAATTTAAGTTTAATTGCCAGCACAGCGCAGCTTGTTAGCACTACTTGTAAATTATCACGAAAGGCACAACAAATACGAGCGACATTCAAAACTGATATTCTGACATCCGTCATCATATTACTTAGATACTTTAGCTATCCATCAACGTACATTTGGAATTTTAGTCTCTATGCACGTGTGTGCTGTTGTAGTGATTTACGCAACATGACCTCTAGATAGCCAATGACCGTTCAGCTTCGTTTTCTATATGATATGACTATCATTGAAAGCCTGGGAAAAGAACGAATTACACATTCCCCTAAGAACAACTAACTGTGATAATTTCTTAATATACGGCTTAAGGATTGATTTTTTTGATTAGCATAAGGCGCAATTCAGCGCTTTTTTTTAATAATCTGCCTCTGCCAGCAGACTGGTCACAACTTTCTTAGTTACTCGATGAAAAAAGCTGGAACGAATTTGAACTCGTTATGTCACAGTATCGTCTATGCTGATGCCGCAATTAAAAAACGGGAGTATGGTCCAGTGAAGATCTAGTTGAGAAAATTTTGGGAAGGGGAGATCTAGGGCTAAGGGTGGTAGAAGGTGAAAAGCCAAAATTTCTGATTTATGCTAGAAAGTTCAAACTTGAAACGTATATTTAGATAAAATACAGAATTTAACCAAAAAATGGGAGTAAAGATTTTTTACACAATTTTACGAATTTCGTCATTTTTTTTTTGGTCTGACGAGGTATCGTATGAACTCCATTTCTACGACCTCTTCATGTAAGCGCCAAGAAACTATTTCTCAGCTTGAACCCCTAAGGAGTATAACTGAATGTGAACGCTTTCACGAATTTCGACATATTCCTTAGGTCTAATAAGATATCCACTTTGTATTCCAAGGCTGCAAACACGTGCAAACAATGAGATGAAAAATGTGCTGAATATCGACAACAACATTCGTCGACTTAGAAGAACCAAGCCTCATGAGCTTATGGCATAATATTTACGGGAATTTAATTATATTTATAATAATCTTCCTACAAACGCGTTTCTAAAGCAAGATATCAAAATCATTGGTCGATCATACACTGATTGGTTATGATCAAGGGAGGTGTTTTTAGTGGGATATAGTCCCACACTACTATGAGGTGCGTTCCTTATAGTGTCTTTCGAGATTTTCACCTACCCTTAATAAGGGAGGTGTTTTTAGTGGGTTAAAGTCCCACACTACTATGAGATGCGTTCCTCATACTGTCTTTCGAGATTTTCATACACTGTTAATAAAAAAAAAAAATTTGTATTTACTTCTAAGTGCTTTAAATATTGTTTAATTGAAAAAAAAATTGAATTAAACATTTGTAGACCGACACCAAGGGGATGTAAGGTAGTTACATGATTTTACGAATTCCGATAAATATTTTAAGTCTATTGGGATATCATATTCACTTTTGCTTCAATGAGCTAAAGTTGAGTCTTAGAGTTAGTTTCAGGATTTTGCGATATTCAACCCTAAAGGAGGTGGAAAGTGATGATGTACGTTTTTACGAATTCCGACTTATTTCTTAGGTCTGATGAGATTTCGAATTAGTTTTTTACTTTAACAGGCTTTCTACATTTATAAGCCATTAAATATCGGTTTCATAATTTTTTGATATTCAACCTCTAACGAGTTATACTGATATTTAATGTCATATCGGGGTTTTTTCTCAATAAAAAAATAATTAAATAAAAATATGCCTACAGTCTTGGAGCACCATTATCATTTTTTTTTGGGTAGAAGTCAGCGGTTAAAGTCTGTGTACGAAAGAAGTGCGTAAGCCACCGCCAACCGTAAAAATTTAAACTCATTTTTGGTTACATTCGGGACGTTATTAAAGCCGTACCTGTCCAAAACTTTCACCCAAAAAATAATAAAGTTGCGCCCAGTTTGTTGGCGGATTTTACTTTATTATTTTTTAATAATAAAGTATTATGATCGATCTGAAATTTCTAAAAATTTGATACTCTTAAATTTTGTATTTTCATGTTTTAGGACTAGTAGCCCCCAAAAAAAAGCAAAAAAAACCTCCATCTGTCCGCCGTATACCATACATCGTCCCCCGTGCTCCGTCTATTACTTTATTATTTTTTAATAATAAAGTATTGTTATCGACCTGAAATTTCAAAAAAGTTTGCTACCCTGAAATTTTGTATTTACACGTTTTAGGACTAGTAAACCCCAAAAAAGCAAAAAAAAAAAAAATTTCCGTCTGTCCGCCGTAGACGCCGTACGCCGTACGCCGTACGCCGTACGCCGTACGCAAAATTGTTTGAAGGCGCGTAGCTCCCAAACCCGTTGAGATATTAAATTGAAATTTTTATGGTGGGTAGATTGGGTGAACCCCTACGACTGGTATATTTTTGAGGGGTGGGGGTACAAGGGGAGAGGAGAGGGGAGCGTTTTAGACGAAAAATTTTGGTTTCTAGATCTCAGGAACCACTTATGCTAGGAGGCTGAAACTTGGAACTTATATAGTACTATAATAATGGACTCAATTGTAAAAAAATGGTCGATATTGGTTAAGGGGTGTGGAAGTGGGGGGGAAAACAATGAGTCTTTAACGCATGAAAGTCGGGATTGAAACATTCTAAAATCGATATCTCCTGAACAATTGATGTCAGAAGATTGGAACTTTGTTGTTGTCCTTAGGGATACTTCCAGATTAGACAAGAGCTAAAATTTTTAAGAGGGGTGGTGGGGTGTGGGGGTGGGGGGTGAAAAACTTTGGATTACAATATCTTCCGAACTAATTACACCAGGAAGATAAAATTTAGTTTCTGTATATGGACTCAAAAGAGGAGTCTAACAAAACTAAATTTTTTGAGGGGGGAGGTGGAGCACGAAAGTGGGGAGATAGCAATTTCTCAAAAAATTTAATTTTTATATCTCAAAAACCGTATCAGATATGATCTTGAAAATTTTACAGGAGTTGGGGTCGATAAACTTCTAGTAGGGAAAAAAATTTTGGTGGTGTGGGTGTAGGGGGTGGTGGTGAAAGGGGGTAGAAAGGAAAACATTCTGATTTTTATTTCTCAAAAACCATAATGAATAGAAAGCTAAAAATTTAGGATTATGTAGAACCACTATGGAGCATCCTAGAAAAATAAAATTTTTGATAGGGGTATCAAGGTACGGGGGAGAGGAGTGGTTTTTTATATCTCAGAAACGGCTTATGCTAGAAAATTGAAACTTAGTACGTATATGTAGATGTGCTATTAGAGTAATTAAAGCAAAAAAAAGTTCAGATTTTTATTGGCGTTCAGAGGTTGAGTCAAAAAAATGTCCGTGAATCCACATTTTCACGAATTTCGTTAAAACTTTTAGACATGTCAAACTATCAAAGCAATTTTACTTCTGCGGGCTATTTATATAAGCGCCTAGTAACGGTAACGGTAACGGAATTTTTCGATATCCAACCCCTAAGGGGGAGTAAATTGGTTGTGTACATATTCACGAATTCTGATATATTCCTAAGGTATATTGAGATTTGGAGTTCACTTGTACTTCTATAAGCTTTAAACGTAGTCGGGAAAAAACCGATTTAAGTATTTTTCTCAATTAAACCCCCTGGGGGTATTGTTTAAGATTTCACTGATTCCGAAAATCTCTTAGGTTTAATGTGATCGAATTCGCTTTTACTACTATGAATTATTCTATTGATAAAAAAAATACGTAAATAAAAAAAAAATCTGCCAACAGTCTGGGCGCAACTTTATTATTTTATGGGTAGAAGTCCGAAACGTGTTTAATGATGAGATACGGTGTTGGGTACTATGCGACTGACAACCTAAAAAATAACCATTAGGCTATTTGGAACGTTATTTTTTAGGTTGTCAGTCGCATAGTACCCAACACCGCATCTCATCATTAAACACGTTTCGGACTTCTACCCATAAAATAATAAAGTTGCGCCCAGACTGTTGGCAGATTTTTTTTTAGGTTGTCAGTAGCATAGTAACTTACACCGCATCTCAGTATTCTAGTAAATAATAAAGTTGCACCCAGGCTGTTGGCAGATTTTTCAAAGTAAGAGTTTCTGGTTCACATAATAATCTTTTTTAATGACTTTATACAGAAAATACTTAGGTATTCGCAAATCGAAGGACTGACTTTATTTGCAACCATTTTAAATTTATAGGTACTTGAAACTACTTCTATACTAATAACGTAAAATTTTGTATTTCTAGAATGGCGCAATTTAAATTTTTTTTTTGTGTGTGAGCTTCAGAAAATTTCAACTTCTAGATCTGTAGGTACGCTCTCAAGTTTTAATACTTTCATACAGACTGATGGATAGACAATTAATTTATAGTTGGAATCTTCTCTTAATGTAGGTACTGGTGAAATAGTATAGCAATATTGTGACGAAACACAATTTTTCTCAAATTATCCAAGCTCTTCTCGGAATTATGTAGCTACTTCATCTCCACGGATTGAAAACAAAAACGTTATCAAAACAAATTTCAGTGAATCCGGAATGAATTGCATTAGCTAAAGAATGCCGCCTATTGTGTCGTACGAAAAGTAATAATTAGAGCCTAATGAATAACATCGTAAGTAACGACAGAACCTTGCATTCAAGCTGTAACCTAAATAAAATTACGACTTAAGAGTTGGAGCAACATCTTCATAATAAAGTTTATGAAATTGAATAATTATACCATTGAAAAGGCACTTGAATTGTTTTTTTTTTATATTTTTGAAATCCATCAAACTCGGTAACGAGTGTTAATTAAAAATAGTTGAAGATGGCACGTAACTCCCTTTAAGAAATTGAAGCTGATCCTCGGGTCAATGTTATGCCCAGTTCCATTCTTATGTAGACGAAGTGTTGTCGTCTAGTTTCTCATTTATCTGTCCACCGTATGAATAATTATTGCATTTTCTAAAACATGTTATTTTTTTGGTTTGTTAACAGCCCGTTGTCGTATTGCGAAATACACGGGCACAGGTAAGCGCGACATTAAATGCAACCTGCTCACCTTTCGGGCTATCAGGCATTCACGTAGAGCCAGTGCTGAAATAGAATACAAAAGGTGAACCTTTGCACTTTTATTCTTTTATAGCTTTAGAACTCGGATTTTCGTACAATAGTTTTTTTTTTGTTTTTGTTGTTATTTTTTTCCTCTGATGTACCTTTGGTCCAAACAAAAAAAAATTACTCTAAGACGAAAACAAGAGCTGAAAACGAAGATATATGAATGCGTACATATTGTTCGTCATACCGCAGATTGCAATCTTCTAAAGTGCAATACAATGAGTGCAGTGAAATTTGGTAAGAAAACTTCTGGAAGAAACTGGCCTTTCGGTATTCTTGGAAGCGCTCTCCGATGATGAAACCTGGCCGATTGCATTTTCCTGAGATTGAGGACCGATCCGAATAGAGCATACTCTAAAATCTGCACACAATAGATCCGATCCGTCATGAAGTCTATAAGTTACGAACAATTTAGTTAGTGAAGAATGTGTGGCAGGTGACCAGGTAGACATGTGCAATGAGATCCTTATTATTTCATGTATGTTCTATTCATTCAATGGCGCATACGAGTAGCTGCTTATTTTTTGCTGTACTTTATACATCGGAGGCAAGCATTATCGTACCTGCATAGATTTTTCTTTTTCTTTTTTTGCGCACATAAAATTTTTTCGCACCTGCAATAACGAACCATTTTTATCAGTTACCTACGTGGTTGATATCATAACATAGTTCTAGTTAGGTTTATCGTCTATACACCGCTGGTTTTCTTATGCTGAAATCGTAAATACCAGAAGTGAACCCCCAATACTATGCACATACTACGAGATAAACGCACTGAAAGCTTTCTAGTATGAACATCTTTCATGACTCACAAATCCGACATTTCTTTTAACATTTTTTTACACATTTTTAAGCATGCATTTAGCAGCGCCATTCCGCCAACCTGTGAGGACTAGAGTAACCTAATTAAATTAGCTGAATGGTACGACAGTGGGGATCAAAACAATGTGCTTGGAGAGCGCAAAACCTGAGAATGAGACAGTCACATATCCTGAATGGTTGATATCACAAAGTGAGGTATATAGATATTAAAAATTCAAATTGAAAGCGGGTAGTTGCGTGTGGATATAAGAGACTTTAGGCTACAATTTCTCACGATGCAATGATATTTGAAGAAAATGTGCTGAATACAAATTTTTTTTAAGCGCAGTCCACGGAAAGTGAGGAAGATTACAACTTTCTGAATTAATTCTAGAGCTAGGATTCACATGAACATTCCAGACTACTAGTTAAGGTAAGAGACAAGCGTGTAGCGTAAATCTTTAAAGTAGCATAATAACACGATCGTTAAGATCGGCCAACTTTAAGGAATAGTTTCATTATTTTCAGGAATTTATCAGTCGAAATTTTATTTTTGAATGAAAATAGCGTTTTAACAGTTAATGAATTAGTTGAATTTGTGAGTGGTGAGGGTATTTCTTTTGTTCCTCCCATAACCTTAAGCCTCTCTTGATGGAGCGGGTTAAGATTCCACAGAAAGGCTTTCGTCCAGTAGTGCGAACAGCGGATCCTCTTTTGCAAGTTGTTCTCGATGTCCTTATGACCGGGTACCCAATGTAAGAGGCCTCTGTTTTTGGTACTAAGGATACATAGTTTTTCTTGTCATTCCCATACCAGTTTTAAGTTTACTTTGTGTACAATCAAGGCTTTTATCGCTGCCTCGCTGTTTGTGAGAATGGATATGTTCTCTTTCGAGGTTTATATCTACGGACGTAGATATAGCATTTACCTTCGTCCGGAAAACGGTGTGATATTTGCCGAGTTATTTTGCTATCCTGGAGTGTGATCCACATGTGCCAGCTTCCTAGCCTTTAGCAGTCTTAAGTCCATCGGTATACCATAGGATCCTTTGAGTCCCTTGCCAAACTTACTCTAGTGTAGATTGTTGAGTGAAAGGAATGTCGAAGCGATATGTCTTAATATATGGCCCATAGGCACATCTAGCAGTTGGATGCCGCTTCTGAGCCTGGATAAGTATGCTAGTTTTTGCTTTAGCTGGGCTACCGTTTAATTGATCCGTCATCGCGGATAATCATGCCTCCGATCCAATATTAATGTGCAACGGAGTAAGCTCTAAAAGAAGTTCATAGCTTCCATGGGGAAGGTTCCATGGCAAGTTGTGTTGCTATTACCTTTGGAGCTTATCCCAGTTTGCTACTGGAGCTAGTTGTGTTCTGTGCCATCATATACCTCGTTCACGTGGTAGCGTAGTGTAGTGTAGCGTATTATGAAATCCGGTTGATATATGAGTGTTCACGTGAAGTGAATTGACGTTTCGCACTCTTGATTATTAACTGACAGCTGTCACAACTGGTATTTATTTTATTTAAAAAAAATTACATTCGTCGTTTTATTTCTTAAATAACCTTTCTTCTTTTATTTTTCAGCGAAATGGAGTCATTAAAGACACTGGTATTAGAATCGTTGAGAAAATCCAAACAAATAAAGTTGTATGTCAACACAGTTTTTTGACAATTCACTCGAAAAGTAATACAGAGCGCAACGGCAAGTGTTCTCGTGGGAAGGATTAGCAAATCCACTACACTACACTACGCGGTTTTGCTACGTTGTAGAAAAACCGCTCCGTAGCAAAATTTCGTGTGTTCACGTGGTACTACGAAGTGCTACGTAGCGGTACGTCGTTGACCACGTGAACGAGGTAATATTGATGCTCCGTATTCGTTAATAGACAACAGCTGCTTAGTTCTACAAGGGCATTTGGAGTTTCAAGCTCGAGGTCTTCCTATTTCTCTTCACGAAGTAGAGGAGTAGTGGTTTTCTCTTATACTTTTTCCAACTGCTTGCTCAAATGACTTTGTCTCCAAGAATCTTAAGTATTTTACTTCTGTCGGAAGTTTGATTTCCATCTCGTAGATCATGCGCGATCCCATGTTGTTCAGGTCTCTCTTTCGTGAAAATGGCATAATCGTGGTTTTGCCCGGATGGTTTTCTCGTCGTTTGTTGGGCGCTTGTTGCATAAGGCCACCGAAGGATTCCTCAAACTTGCGCTTAATAATTATGCTGACAACTTAGTAATCAGTTGTCAGCATAATCTTGGACTGTAAGGCTGCTATGACTGAGCAGGTTTATTACGTTGTTTACCACAAGGCACTATAGAAGGGGTGATACTACTCCTCCCTGCGGGCATCCTTTACTTCCTTTGACCTTTGTAGAACACGTTCCCGGGAAGGTGTACATCTCTCGTGTAGTAGCATTTGGTCGATGCACCTTGGAGTCAGCTCCTCTATCAATAATTGCCTTTTTTATACAGTCGAAGGATGTGTTGTAGAATGTGCCTTCCAGATCCAGAAATACAGAAGAAAATTAAATTGGTGTCTTTCAAAATATGGCGTTTTCATGAGCCTTGAAAGTACTAATAACAACAACTACCAAGTAGGTATGTAAATACATAAAAAAATAATATAATCAAAATTAAAGTCTTTCCTTAAATAACATCTGCGTGTTTACTTCCATGCACTGAGCAAACACAACGTAAATTTGCTACGTTCGATAATTGTAAGAAATCAGGATCAGTATAAAATATTGAATTGCAACCTGAAGTCTGCGTACGGCAGTTATCCCAGCAGCAAGATCAGACAAAGGCCAGACATCTTGAAATCCGTTACAATGACGAGTGGCACGAACCCCGCTATAAATTACAGGCTCTACGCTATAACCTTATGCTTAACTTTAGCGGTGAATAGACGAAATCAAGGAACGAATCGAGAAAAAAATAGAACTCCATATAGTTCGCTATCGCATAAGGAACATAAGCTAGGACGCACCTGGCAGTTTTTCCTTACGCTACAAGATCATTCCCCCTAAACGGAACGACAACGACGTCTTAGACAGTCCCCTGACCAAGTTCCCGAAATTTATTTTTAAGAAAACCCTCCGACCAAGTGCTCTTTTCTCTAGTGCCCGGTGTGTTTCGAATTCCATGGACTTTATTGTCCTTGTTCCTATAAAAGTCTGCAGTTTGCGAGACAAAGGATCGCCGAACAAATGCTTTTCAAGCACAAAGAAACAATGACTGGAAGCGGTAACTTACCTTACCTGTACCTGAGTCCTGATCAACCTGGACAAAAATATTTTATTATGTGGAAAACCTGTCAAGCGATAGATTTTTTTCCTTCGTCCTTCTCGATTCTACAGGACACAAATGTTGATCGAAATTATTACAAACAAAGACCAACCTGGCTGCTTATGACGTTTTGATTTCGGATAATACTTTCCAGCATTGTACCTTAACGGATCGCAAAGATAATGCGTGCTATTTCGAAAAGGACGAAGAGTTTTCGGTGGTATTGGTGCAGGCTGGTGGTGCGGCTGGTGGTGCGGCTGGTGGTGGCATTTAATCCATCAAATCACAGCGCTTCTCGGGTGTTATGTCCTGGCAGCGCGTGCTACTAGTTACGGTATGTTGCTATGGAACACGTCCTTTTTTGGGGTGGCGATGACGACCTGGAACGCATCTGTCCAGCCCTTTTGTACGGTTCGATATGAATTTATCTGGGCCTGGTGTTCAATGACTGGGACATGAAGCGGGTATAAGGTATGCGCTTTAAAATTGTTCATCGTTGGTGCATACCTGCCAAATTGCCCCATTTCAAAGGAGGTTCGGGGTTATTTTTGTTTTTTTGCGCAACAAATTGAAGGTTTTGCTCTAAGCATATTCAGCTGCGAACTATTCTGCCAAGGGGTTGCTTTTGTAAGTGCAACTCTGCCGATGCCTGGAAAAAATATTTTGAACTTGATTTTATGCCGGGTGGTGGTTTTTAAGGATTCATTTAACATGTGTGAACTGGTATACCGACAAGTTAAAGTTCCAAAAAAAAACTTCAAGTATGAATTCAGAGCGGAAATATAAGAAAGGTATGGAAGAAGGTCTAAAATTTGAGTAGTTACTGTTGAAACAAGCGTCTACAAAAACTTTTTGAATAGATCTTTAAAACTTTTTACCAGATAATGTTTATTTCTTTAGGATGGTCCAGCTTAAAAAAATTCTCAACAAATGCTTATTGAATTTGAAAACCTCATTCTGTTTCTCGAAGTTGTAAAGACAAATTTTGAAAAAATTATGCGCTCTGATATTACAGTACTGAACATGTTAATTCCACATAAATTAAGTTCAGAAAAGTGCTAGAATGAATTAATTATTGATATTAAATAAAAGGAAATTTGAGGTGGATTTTTTCTCACATTGAAGGTGTTACAATTTTGGACATTATTCTTTCCTTAGTCTAGTGTCAAATACTCGCGAAGGTAGTTTTTTAAGTATCTTGACAAAGCAATTTGTGAACGTTTTCAATGATCGCATGTGCCGTGAATGAAAATCGAATGTGAACCACATAGTCTTTGGGAACAAAAAAATCGCCGGTGATATAGATGAATACCATTTTTCGGAAAAAATCTGAAATTTTCAAATTAATAATTATTCATCAATATTGTATCGGAATCGCATCAGTAATTACGAGCTAGTTTTGAAGCGATTCTGTATTTCAGTACTGAAGACTGATTACCTAAAAAATCAGTAGATACTGTGATTCCTGTCATGAATCTTTGAATTCGAGACATTCGTCACTTCCTTCTTGATAGGTATTTGAAATCTGAAGCTCGTTTTTCTGATTTTCCAAATAATCTGAACTATCAGAATCTGGCGAACCCACTATTTCTCACAAAAACGTGGATCTATTCCTATACCCTTAGAACTTATACAAACATAGGTGTATCAATTATTTATATGATACACACCGCCATTCTATTGTTCTCATGCCAATAATTTGATAAGTCGTAGAGTACTATAAGACTCTAATTATAGATAAGGCATCAAATATTGATGTCTTTCTTGCTTAAAGTTTCCGAATCTGGTATGGAGTCGCAGTTTTGTTGGTGGTCTGAGTACAATGTCGCGTTTGATTTCGAACTTTGAAAGCTGTAGAGTATGCAACGGTTTGGTGCCCTTAACTGTGAACGGTAGTGGGAGTCCGCACACGAGTTTACTGAAACCCGACCGGTTTCTAATCAGTTTGCAACTAATTGCATGCAGTTGTATTTGCTAGTCGCAAAACAGTTCAGTTGCATGATTGCACATGCTACACTACACTCAAAGAAAAAATATGACTGTGGTAACCATATTTTGGGAGAACCTTACTATGGTTCAATTTATAGTTGCATGAACCACGTTACAAGATGTAAGATAGTTCTGATAACTGTTGTTATGGTTGTACTAACTTTACTGTCTTATTGCTCTAAACACAGTATGATTATATCAGTCATGAAAATATTTGTAATTTGATTATTACAACTATAGTTATGTTTCTAAGAAATATGTTATGATTGAATCAAACAAATGAAAGATTGTGAAAACTTGTTGTATGGTTAACGCAAACATAGTTTTGGTTCTACCAACTTAACTTATGTTTTGTTGAACATTCAGTATCTTATGACTTGAGTTATAATAAACATATTCTAATTACGTCAATCATATAAATGGTTGTAACAATTACAGAACATGGTTGTGAGAACTATAATTACGATCCTAAGAAACATTAATATGTTTGATTCAAACAAAGCT
The DNA here is from genome assembly GCA_951812415.1 of Beris morrisii. Lineage (NCBI taxonomy): Eukaryota > Metazoa > Arthropoda > Insecta > Diptera > Stratiomyidae > Beris > Beris morrisii. Next base: position 29,542,740 of record OX638311.1, read on the forward strand.
AAGGTTGAGACAAACAATGATGTTTGGTTCTTATTACCCATAACCATAATGCTCTGAACACTAAGTACTATCAAATTATAAAAAATAACAATGGGGATCCTCACTCACTTTTAAATTGGATTCACTTCTCATCACAAACTTACTTTTTCATTTCTTATTTAGCCCCGTCAAATGCCGGATAAAATGTCTTTCCAGATCGCTGAAAATTAATGAAGTCCACATTTCTGTGCAGCTTGAGGACTCTGTAATAATAAGTTATAGTAATTGGAAAAACTGCCTATTTTCTTATGAATATATTTATTTTCAAAATCTTCAAGAGTAAATTGCACTAAAAATGTGTAATAAGTTGAATATAAATATATTAAATTAAAATTAATATTAAAAGCTTAATATTTTCAATACATAAAATAAGAAATTTCAGTACGTATACATATTTCTTAATTATTAACACTTCAACTTTAAAATTTCAACTTCACTTGAATGCATTATTTCAATTATTTAACAGTATTTCAAATTGTAAGCACAGCTATAAATGAACCTTACTCACGAACGATACACTGTGGAAGAATTTGTGGTTTTCGTCTTTTTATAACATATTGTGTTTAATATAATAATTGCGATAGCCATAATATGTTTGTAATATCATCGTGCATAATGGTACAAACCATAGTATGGTTGAGAGAAATATTCAATGAATTTCTATAGTTGTACTGATCATGGCATATAGTTGCCGTTATCATAAAATACTTTTACATCATGTAACAAGCATGGTTAGGACAACCTTATTAATTTAAAACTACCAAATATGTTTATTGTAACTATAGTATGTTTGTGTGAATTATAATCTATGGCAAGGACAACCATAACTATTTTAACATAGTTATAATAACTAAATTATGGTCACTGCAACTATAGAAGAATCATATTTTTTCTTTCAGTGTACACATTAAAGGAAACGGAGGGCCTAACTCTTTTTGAGTTTTTTTTCTTGGAGCTCTGAAAAAAAATATTATAAATAAAACTGATTTAAAGAACATTGGTACACCATAAAACTATTTTTGACAGAAATTATTTTGGACTTCATCCTTTATATCAAAGAGTCAATCTTTACGTGTTTGAATTTTTCTTATTCAATCTTATTTTGGAATCTATCGACGGTAAAAATTCGATTTCCTCAATTTTAAATTTTTTTTTTAATTTAGTTTTTGAAATTTTGACAGTCAAAATCCACAATGAATTATCGCGTTATTAAGAATTTTTCGTAGAGTAATTACAGTGGATGCCGCTTATTGTAATCGTGGATAATGTTATAAGCCGTATTTTGTTATCAAAACAGTTGGGTTCCATTTTCCACAAACAGAATTCATCACTTATTTTTTTCTTCGTTTATTGTTATTAATGTTATTGTTTTTGGCTGGTCCCAAAGTGATCACAATAAGCGGCATCCACTGTACCACTAAATTCAGGAAAGTTTGATGATTTGCTTCTCTCGCATTTCTAGTGTTCGAATTATGGACATTATTCTACTCAACAATATGGTTTCAAACACCCGGAAGGACAGTTTTTAAAGAGATCGATAAAGCAGTTTTCAAACATTTGCAATGGTCGCATGTGCCTGGTATAGGAATCGAATGTAAACTGCGTAGTCAGCGTAAATAAAAATAAAAAATAATAAAAATTAAAATAATAAAGTGATGAAAAAATAGAGAAAGCCTTTCGTGCTGCCTCCATACAAAATCCCTTGAAAAATTCGTGCATTCTCCTTCCGGGGTTGTAACACAAGACATTATGGAGTCAGGGAGTCAAAGTTTTGGACGAATGAGATATTAGTAAAGAGTAAGGTCGCGTTATTACATTGTTAGTTTGAAATTTAATATCATAAATTTACAGATACAAACCTAATCACAAATACAGTTTTTACTAAATCTAAATCACACGAATATAAAAAATTTGAAAGGTAATCGTGAAGAAATTCGATCAAAAGTATAATGATCGTTTTCTAGGAAATCAATTGAATAGATCAAAAAATGCGAAATAGTACTCTTGAAGAAAAAAGTATTTTAGCTGGAATGATTTTCACTGCCTTTTGATTCTGGTAATTGGGGTTTGTTGACTGTTAAAGAATTTTTATGTATGCAAATACAGTGAATATGTTACGGATGCGTATTGATGAGCCTGAGTCACCTTACCGGACCTCATAAATTCCGACCTTAATAACAGGGACGATGTATATTCCCTGAGTCATCCACAAATAACCCTACTCAATTACAAAATAGCTTTTGTTTTCACCTGGTCCTTGTTAACGAAACGTGCGCTCAATAATAACCTAATTGCCGAACGCCATCCACCTAATTATCAATAGCAGACAAGGCACCGCAACAGATTTAATTACAGATTACAAACTCTCTAAATCCGAAATGTAATTGATGGTGGCTATCAGGGCAGCAATCGTGCGAAGGTGTAAAAGATCTATCGGCCACAACCGATCAATTTTATTGATTAATCAGCTGGCAGGTGCCGCGGCATCAACCGAAGAACTGCTTAGTCAACATCAAAACACCGTGGCATTATAAAAACCACAAATTTACCTCTTCCTTTCCACCCTCGCAATGGGTTCGAAACGTGCGATGATTCGGCCGATTTGAATAGCACCTCACTTTGTGTCTAGCTCCTTAAAGGACTATCGGGTTAAATTCAGGCGCCTGGTCACTCAGCTCATAGTGTTCGGACAATGATTTTATAAAAATTTGATTTTATTACCTGCGATGGTCGAGGTCGATGGAAGGCATTAGAAAACATCTTTTTTGTAATCGATTCTTAGTAAATACGAAAGTGTGGACGGCACTCTTTCTTTTATTCGGTTAACCCTAACTTACAGCCCGTCGTCCCTCATTTCGAGCGAGATTTATTGCGGTTAATAAGTAGTTGGTAAAATCGATTCGGACCGCATAAAAATTCGTTACTAAAACCTTTTTAATTTTATTTAATTTTTGATCACTGGGGAAAAAAAAGAGTTGAAGAAGTTAAGGTTAAATTTTTTTTTGTTATCGAAAGTTTTAATATTGATCAATAAAATAGTTTACAGCAGGCTAAATTTTTTTCCGCTTCTGAAAACTATAAACTCTTTTTTATTGAAAGCGATACCTCTATGGCGGTTTTTTTTGTAGATCTGCTCCGTAGAACTTTGCATTTATAACATCCTGCTCTAGAGTTTGGCATTCGATTTAACACCGGACAGCAGTTTTTATTTTCGAATTGCTATAACCGAAATTTATTTTGCTTCATAATGGAAACCTGCGAACCGAATTAGGGGGCGAGGAAAAAAATCATGACATTTTTATAAGGTTACAATACATGATTGATGTTTTTTGGGGTATACTATAAGGAAATGATTACTAGCGATAAAGAAAAAAAACGCAACTGCTAATATTGTCAGCATAATCTAATTTGGGTGCTCATAAAGTCTAGTGAGTAAACTAGCATGACGGAAATTTCGGAATTGTTTAACGCTTTTTTTGGCTACGTACCTGTTACACAATTTCAATTTGATTAGTAGTTTTTCTGCATGTGATTTAGTTCACTTTGTGCAGTGTTTACTATCAATCAAAGTATCACATTGTAATTATACGATGGAATGCAATTCTCAAAGGAGGCAAAAGACAGTACTTATTCAGTACTAATTGTACTGGTGGCAACTTTTCAAACAGCTGGAGTCACAACAATTATTATTCCTGCAGGTCTTTAAATAGTTCAGAGAAAAATAAATTTGTTTATCAATTTGTTGTTTCGGTGTGCAATGATTAAACAAGAATCCGACATAATGGATTATGCTATTTCTGCTTTCTGTCTCATTTGATTATAAGGCCACCTGACTTTTTCATATAACTTAGTTCAAACTATAGCAGACGCATAAAGTGATGTGCCACGGTGAAGGGAAGTTTCTGATTAGCTTGTACACAACATAAGCTGTTAAAAGGTTTCGTTACGGTTTTAGAGGAGGAACACTTTTAAGACTATTTTAAAGATTATTTCTTGTTATTCTCTAGAGTTTGTTTTTGGGTAGTTGACTGCAGACACAACAAAGATGTCAATAATAATACAATTTTTAATTTATGAACACCGATCCTCCAGCAGTAACTTATTTCGATAATACTCAATACTCACTATATTCTTACATGCTACCCACAACAACAACCTCCCAATATCTTGCAATACCTTGCATTACTCAATGAGAAAGGCGTGGAAAAATCTGCAAACTTCTGTAAAGATCGATAGGGTTCAAGAAGAATCACTTTTCCCCTTCTCGGATTGTTTTTAACATTTCCCGAACACTCCACACATCCCCCAAATATTCGGGAAATCTACACTCATTGATCGTTTGAAAAGTGATTATTTAAAGGTTGAATTTTGAAATGTTGCTATAATACTTAAAAGTTTTAGATCAAAAATATTCAATTACATATCAAGTTACTCCTCTTAGTAGTTGCCATAGAAATGTCCTTAAATTTGAATCATTCGATTAATGAAGTTTCCAATTATTTACTTATTTGTCATTTTAATGAGCTACTAAATTCTTTGATTCGTTAAGGAAGTTTCTGTACAAGATTTCTTAAAAACAGTTTCAAAAGACCCGTAAACGAAAACAAGTGAAATCAAGTTTGAGTAACTTCTGAACGAAAGTCCTTAAAAAGTTGGAACATGGTTATAGAGTGGGATAGTGGGATAGAGTGGGGGCCATAGGGGCCATGGCTCCCCCCTAAAAAATTTGTCAACCAACGTTGATTTATGTTATCTCATCTGCTTAACAGAAAAATTATATTAGTATATTAAAGTATACTCGTAACATAACATAACATAAATTTATTTCAATTTATAACAAAGAATTCGTACAATTAATTAGAATTTCAGTGATCAGTAGTTACATCTGTAGTTACAATTTATGTTTTTACTAAAATTAGTTCTTTCTTTATTATCTGAATTTTAAATCCAAGGAAATATTTTATAATAAAAAACCTTGCTTGTTAAATCCTACCTAACTTACAAACTAATTTACAATATAATTTAAAACAAAATAATTAGGGAATAGTAATTACTTACAATAGGTTAAATATACAAGTATGTATTATACGAAAGATTAAATTAGCGGGTTGTCTACCAATTGGGACCGTAACAAAAATGAGGAAAGTTTGAATACTCGTATTGTCTCCACTATGTAAGTAAATCTGATTTCACCTAATGTCTTTTTTTAATCCTTCTTTTGTTTCATAATCGAAAATAAGACTACTAGTTTAAAATATTTCAATGGAAAAGTAAACAAATTTCGAATATAAGTATACTTCAATCAATTTGATTTAACAAAACAAACATTTCTGATAAGGAGGTATGTAAGTACCCAATATTGAATTTAAGGTATTTAAGATTTGGATAGAGTACGAACACGATCCTATTGGAACGGCAGCATTGATTTGGCACAGGTAGCACCTTTATTTTCACAAAAACTAATCCCGGAGAAGATTTCCAATTTATTCATATGTATGGGTAATCCAGTATATCTTAATAGTTTTGTCGAAATCACTAGATTTTTGCAAATCCAATTTGAAATCTTGTGTTGTAACTTATACCATGGATACACTGCTTGTATACAAATTACATTATTCAAATCATGATATGCGATACAAGATGGCATGATACACAGTCCATACATATTATACTTGTTAAAACCGGACCATCACATCGCACACAAAAATGAAAACACGCTCAAACAATTCTACCTGACGGATGGACAGAAAAATCCACAACTGCGATTCATTGGAATTTCAGTTGATTTCAGTTTTAGATGGCGCTGATGGCAGTTAAAAGAAGGCTATATCAGCTAAAATCATCGAATTTATATACAATGAAACAGGTTGGATATTATGTAGATATCAGCTCGTTGCGTATTATTGGGTGATACACTGGTGATATTAACGATATTATGATTTGTATACGAGCTGTGTATCAAAGGTATTAGCTATGATATAATTAAAAGTATTTTCAGTAACTACTACTACTCCACATATTAATTTGTTGAATACTGATTGACATCCAAAGCTTTAAAACTCGATTTGGCACAATCTCAAGATTTCGATAAGATTCAATTAAATTCCCAAATTTGAATGAATTTGAAATCTAATCGTGTAAAAAAGGTAGTTCAAAAGCTAATCAAAGCAACCTGAGCATTTCTTCGTAGTCGTCCTGAAGTCTTTGGATTTTACGATACAGACTTTGGATTTCAATGCCAAATTATCGATTTCATCAAATATGTATGAAAGTTAAACTATTAAAAATTGAATACACTACTTTTCTAGTGGTCTTAATAACTGCTGGTGTACATTGATTAATTATAGAGCAGAATTGACGAAATTACGAGATTTTGATAAAACTATCAAAATATTCTAGATTTCTCATACATTTGATTGATTATAAAGTATTTTTGAACTTCTAAATTTTGTCGAAAATGAGATCGAATTCTACTGAAAGCGAACAGCCTTAAAATTTTGTTCACCAAGCTATGGCATCAAATAGTTTTATTTTTTAGTTCCTGCTTATGTTATTAAATTTTCCATTGCTTAAAGACTTACAATAATACAATACAGATTCAAATTTTTGGCACCATGTAGTCAGCTGATAAATAAAAAAAAAGGCAAAGTAATGTCTTCAGAGCGATGCTAATTGATGCTTGTCGAGATTCCACAATCTAGTTACCTAAATCTGGCGATGTAAATTAGTTATTAGATGCGAAAATGAAAAAGTTTATATTTTCAAGCTGTAAGAACCGCAGCGACCATAACATTTGTACAATTTCCATCCTCACTGTACTAGCGGCTAACCACCACACCTAGACTCTTTACAGTACCTACCGAACGTCAGTGCCCCCTCTTGGAAAAGCAATATGACCGCCACTGGCCTATTTAACCACTAGTAAATTGAATACTGCACAAGAACGAGCTACTACAAATTCCCGGATATTGGCATACAATCCAGAAACGTTCGTCTTTCGATATTAAGCCTAGTACTAACTAGAAGCGAAACGAAATTTCCCATACAAATTTTCCGTTCCAGCGAAAATTGTTAGTGGATTTTGTATGTGATTTGGCAGAAAATTTCGTTTTCGCTTCTAGTTAGTACTAGGCTTTACAACGAACAATTCGCCAAAAAATACGAAGATGATATTAACCAAGTAGAAAGGACTGAAAAATACTTGTCGCACCTTATAAAAAATCAAACAACAAGAACTGCATCGATAATAAACATTAGACCTGCGACCAAAATGGACTGTATTGTTAATTTGTTTCCTCACCTTTTACGAATTCTGACAAATCTCTTAGGTCTCATTAGATATTAGAATTGAATCCCTTGGTGCAACAAAGGGTCAACTCATTTTTTAAAGACCATGAGATGCTTGACTTTTCTGACCTCTTATTGTATTCGTATGAAATTCAGCTGATACAGTTAGCTCCTTATGATTTAATAATATCCTTAATAATTTTAATAAAATCATAAAAAAATCAATAAAATAATTTTAATGCAATAAGGGGTCACAAAGAACAAGTTTTATCATGTTGTTGGAAAAATGAGTCGACCCCCTTATTGCACCAAGGGCTTCAATTGAGTGTTACATCCACTCTTTATGGAAACGGCTAAATACAAAAGGACTTTTTGATATTCGAACCCTTGGATCTATAAAGAGTTCTATACGTTTTCACGAATTTCGCTAAATCTTTTGGATGGTTTAGATATCGAATTTAATTACTTATATTTGCTTACAGCTGTGATTTACAGACATAGCTGTTACAGACATAGCTGTGTTGGATTTTAACACGATCTCTGAAGGGATTTAAGATAAGACAATGTACTTATTTCTTCTTTAATAAGAAGCAATATTTTTAGTAGGACAGATGAATTACAACAAAATGTAAAACGTTGACTGAAAGGATTAACTAGTCTGCAGATGGGGGTGATTTGGACGAGTTGGACGAAGTTTTCACACGAAGTGAGCAAATTATTTTTCTGGACTGGAAAAGATGGGTACGTGGATCGTTTCAGATTGTAGCGCCGTCACAGAAGAAGATGTTCCCCTAGCTCCGACCCTAAAAATTTATTACTGATGCCATAGTTGGCTTACATCTTAGAACTACGTTAACCACCTACAAAGAAAGTCTGGATTTCACAATATCTTCGCTGTATCTTAGTGATCAGTTCCTATCCTAAACTTGAAGTTAAAGTTGTTCGTAAACTAAGAACTTAAAATCTTAACAGCCTACCTAATCGACTGTTGTAGTCTTACATTGCCTTTACCTTTAGATTTTTTGCACTTCTTATAAAACTGTTGAGATTTAGCACAGTGTTTTCACGGATAGCAACTAACATATAAATAAACATTTTCATTTTGTTGTTGCAATTCCGTGAATAAATTAAAAGTTTATAACCCTTACGATCTAATGTCAGCGCATAGATACGTTGATTTAACTTCGACTTAAATTCTAAATCGAAATAGTACACACGGTGTATTCGGATTCGGTATGGAAGCTGGAAGGTACCTTACCTTGGTATAAACCAATTCACAAGTTGTGTTCCTTATCTTGCCGACATTTGTAAGAACTCTGGCGTAGAGAGAGAAGCAGACCACCCGCAATTTTCTGACATCTTTCCCGATTTCTTGTTAAGTGCCTGCTGAGTGAATTGCTGCCTTCGAATTGAATGAGCGCGTGATTTAAGATTTCTAGTGTTAATTGAGATAAGGTTTTCGATTTTAAGCCATTAATGGCTAATGGTGACAACTTTATAACATTTTAAAGTGCTTCGAACTTCAATCAGCGTCTTGACTTGACGAACTCCCGATCATTTCCGTCGTCTTATAAACATTTCAGGCGTATTGTCCGTTTTGAACTTGATCTCGGGCTTATTGCAATTTACGGTTCACTGCACACTGATTGATTTTCGTTATAAAAATGATAAGATCTCGGTCGAATTAATTAGATCCAGTTTCAATTATAAATTGTAGTAATTATGTCTTGGGGAATGAAAATATCGAATTATATAAATTACATGGTAAATCATGCAGAAATATTAGTGTTTGACCTAAAAAGATGTAGGAAGCTGGCGGCCATTTAACTCGGTAATTTTATTTCTGGTAAAGTACATTGAAATAAATTTCGTAATACGAGTATAAACCGAACGAGCAAATAGAAATCAAGGAAAAATTAGATTTTTTCGATTAAGAAAATTGTGTTTGAGACAATTTGCACACAGTTGGTTTAAATTTCTTTATATTTCGCCCGGAATGACTACTGATTATTCAGGTCTGTCTCGCTACTTCCTATTCAGGTTAAATCAACTGGTGTAACAATTTAAGATAATGTTTGAAGAAGTTCCAGGAGAAAATAAAAACAAATCATTTAAATCAGTCAGTATCGCAAGGAAAAAGTTCTGTGCTGTTTAAGGTGGAGAGAGTGGTAAAAGTTCTGTGCTGTTTAAGGTGGAGAGAGTGGTAAATTATGAGTTTACGGAATTTTCGCAGTGAATGAAGTCCCGAATAGCGTATCTATACTCAACCGGTACTCTAGCGAAACAATTTTTCTCTCCTACTACTGAAACATGCAGATCTCTAGTTTCTAGTACTTATTAAATTCAGCTAAATTAAATTTATTCAGTACTGAATATACATACTGATTCAGTATTGCAGATTGAGTAGTATGTAGTTTATGTATCGACTGCATTCATTCAGGGAAGTCTGTTATGAGTTCTAGGTCAATAAATATAAACAATATCTGTTTAGTACCGGTGAAATTTTCTGAAAGATGATAACAAAAAAATTATGTTCCCTTAAAGTATTCTCTATAATGGTTATTTTTATACCTTCTGGTTCATCGATTAGGTTTTCAAATTTAATGTTCTATAATTTTAATCAAATTCTAATACGTAATGGATGCAGGGATATAATAAATTGAAGTAACCAAGGAAACGCAGAAATTGATACCGTTTCTGATCACTAATTCTATTACTATACTTTTAACAGTATTAGGTTTTTGAAAATTTTTCCTAAAAAACTTGATAACCATAGCAACATTGATCTATCATTACCATTTACCAAAACTATTTCATCATAGCTGTAAAGGCAACTTCTGCCTAAATCTCTAAAATGTTTCACAAAGCTGTAGCTACTTGAATTTATTATTGAATAAATGTTATGTTATGTTATTACTATACTACAAATATAAATAAAATAATAATAAAAGTTAAAGAATTCTTTTAAATTTTTTTTTTTTGGAAAGAAAATTTCGTACCATGATATTCAGTACTGACACAATACCATCGTAGTCCTTCTTTTCTGAGAAAATTATCAGCACCTCTGCTGGGGTACTGATATAAAGAATTCTCTTGGAAGAACGTCATCAGAACTGACGGTTCTTAATTTGTACCACTAAAAATTAAATAAATGCCGAAACTCAGATTCTCAGTAATCTTTCGGAACTGAAAAACTGAATTGTTTCAGTCCAATATTATCAGTGCTGATGCAGTTAAGTTATAGAAACAACCGTTCTGAAGTTTTCGGTCAACACTCGTGAACACGTATTTAAAAAACTTTTGAATGCGGACTACTCGAAGAAATGAGCGAATGCACCCTATAGCAAATTGGTTTCAACTTTTGACTCAAAACCAATTCCTATGAAATTTCGACTTCCAAAAATCAACTTAATCGGTTTCTTCCGATGCCCTGTTCTGTGCGTTTAAACTTTTGGGCTGGATTAAGCCCATAATACACTAAGATTTCATCTAGAGTACATCTAGCTTAGAAACTCAGAACACAAATTGATTCGATGCGGTACTTAATATTGATATTTTTGTCAAAACCCTGAAATCAGATTTGCGGTATTCGTTCTGTTTATTTTCAGTACTGAACTCTGGCTTACTACTGATTTAAGTAAAAAATTAGTAGTAAAAACTTTATTATTTTTCAAAACAAAGTCCGGGATCCGGTTAAAGTCGGGATGCGACAAAGGTGCTTAATTTACTGCCAACCGTTAAAATTGAATTTCGTTTTTGGGTCATAGTGGGCTGATTAAGGTTAGGTGAGGTAAGGTTATGGTGCAGTCATCCAAACTATGGGTCGACTCACTTATACCATTTGATTGGTCCATTGTGATACCACACCCGTGACACCTTAATGAAGTCCCATATAGGGAGTTGTCGTAGTATTACTATTGGGGAAAAGCTGGTCGAACCAACCACAGGTGCGAATAAACTTGGCTAGTTCATCAATTCGTGTTCCAGCCATATCCTCGAAACTGAAGAAGAAATAGTGGGCTGGTCGAAGTCGAAACGTTACACAAGTTGTGGCGATGCAGGCACCGTAAACAAATAATTTTCCAAATAGCGTTCTGGTTCTTCTGGTTCACCCAATCTACCAACCATAAAGATTTGAAGTTAAAATCTCAACGGGTTTTTGAGAAAGTGCATATACGGCGGCAAGACGGATATTTTTTTAGTGCATCAATTTTTTTTAATTTCGTTTGCTTTCTGTACATTAAGGTGTATAAGTGAAAGGTTAAGGATCACCTCCAATGCTGCAGTAGGAGTGGTTCGCATTGCCCCGGTGCAAGCCATCCTTTGCAGTTTGCTTAGTTGGTCTGTGCAGTTACTTGTACATTTTCTCTGGGATACCGAGTACTTAAAGTTTCGTTATAAATCATAATTTTATTTTTTTTCAATTTATGATTTATAACGAAACTTATGAGCAAAAATAATTTTTAGGCCGAAAGAAGGAGGCGTAAAAAATTTACATACCAAATAAAATACGTGCTACTGAAATAGGTCTCATAATTAAGTTTCTCACTTAAATGCTGACACATTTCGAGTACCAACAAAAAACCCCATCATCCATTTCCATTCAGAAAAGGAACACTAATCATAAGCCAAATCAATGTCATAAGAATATTTTACCGGTTCGGATAAAAGATTCTCCGTTCAACTCCCTGTACACATGTGGTCCAGATCAAAAACTTTTCCCTAATTTATTAAGATGCTGCAACTTATAAGCCGGGCTACTTGTAAAAAATACCCGAAAAGGGATCATAAAACTTCTGTGCGTTCAAAAGATTTTAACATGTACGACAGAGAGAATTCATCACCAAAATGACTGACAGAAATAAACGGAAGTCTCAACTTTTATTGGTTGTAACTTTTAACAGTGCAATTAAACTCAGGTATTAAATTAATTTTTTTATTAACCGTCTTGAGTTGAGGAGAGGAACCTTTAATTCCAGATGCAGTAACCTGATGTAAGTGAGCCCGATTGCGGATTATAATTTACGATTCGAAATTTTGGTTCATAATTTTTCGGGTTTTAGGACTTTAATTTAAAGTCGGCCTTTATCGTAGTTATATGGTTTTTTATTTCATTTTGTTTGTGCTCTAGATCTGCTGGGGCGCACTGCGACTGGAGAAAATGCTGGTCGGTGAGTGGAAAAGCCACTTGCTTATTTTTACAGATAGCATTTTTTTCCTCTGAAAAATTATGTGACAAGCAGGTTTTTGTCCAAATGTTAAGGATTTGTGCAATCATTTGAACAAGCTTTAGGACGCAATGTCCACACTTCGTACATTTGTAAACATCGAAAATGGACAAAACATAATATGAAAATTTGATAAGATCCGATTCACTATCTACCGGGTAGGTACCCCTGACATGGTCTCTTCGATCATGTGCAACAATTTAAACAAACATTTCCAAGAAATTTTCTGTCTGACATGGGAACTTACATTCTTATACCTGTCATGGTCGTTGAAAAAATCAACTGATTTTACCAAATCTTATCACTGTCCCTATTCGATCAATAAAATACCTTAGGAGGGAAAAAAACTTGTCGTTGATAAGAAAAATCACCTAGGAACCAAGTTAAGACAACAATCCGATATCGAAGTTGATTCGCGGTAGTGATCCTTTTTTTCGAAAGGTGAGAACCTGATAACGACCAGTCACAGTAACCTGCCCTCTCATTTACAAAACGATTGTATGCTAATCGGATTAGGAGGTCTGTTGACGCAAGATAACCAATTTATTTATGATCTTTCGATTTCGATGCATAAACAAGTAAGTGGGTCAATAAATTATGTTTTGATGGAGTCCGATTTCCAGGAGAATATCCCAAAATGACTAGACTTGATAGTGTCGTCGTCGCGGTAGAATTGATTGAATACCTATACCTTAGGGTAGTTTTTATGGAATAAAATTATATCGAGTCGATGGGAAGAACCAATTCGATTCGTTCGCATCGGCAGGTATTTTGTGTAAATAGAAATCGTTTAGAAACACCTCAATAACCTGTGGAAAATACACAAAATAGTATCCACAGCGAAAATTGTGTACTATCACTTGCTAGTTTCACCCCTATAAAAATTGTATCAATTACTCCCCGATCCTGGTATGTAATTGCGTTATAATCTAAAATAGTTCAGCAAAAAACATCAGTTTTTTGAAGTACGGAATGCATTGATAGAAACGTAAATAGAGGGGTGACAAGAAAACGTGTGTCACCTGTCTTTGTACTATGAACAGTTCATACTAGCTTCATAACGTTAAGGGTGTAGTAAAACAATTTTCAAGGGAACATGTTGTACAAATGTAGGTTTCAGATATATGCTCCACAAGCAATACCCATCTGCTGGTAAAAATAATAATACAGTCGCCAAAATTTCGATTTTTTGAGCGCTACAACGCGGATTGTAAATTGTATCGAAATATTTTGACAATAAATATTTTAACAAGAGCATTCCATCGAATGCCTTGTATAAAACGACTTAGATGAATAAAGACGAGCCTTTTACATGCTTGCTTGTAAGACAGTCTCTATTATATAATATTTAGTAGCCACTTTTAGGAAGTGCCGAAAAACAGTGCAGAATCTTATAAGATTACATCACCTAACAATTAACTCAAACTCAAACCATTTTCTATGTCAAAGAAAATTCCATGGATTGATTTGTATAAGGGATAACACCGCATGGTTAAGCTCCAATTATGGAGAACGCGACATAGAAACGCGACACCATGGTGACAATGCTCGAATAATAGCATATGAAGACCACAGGGGAAAAACACGATAAGTCCATTTTTTCGTTTTTGAGATTTTGATACCAGCTGGTGGCTAATATCATAAACAATACTCTAGCAAACATAAACAGGGGAAAAATCTGTCTAGTCCATAGTTATTGCGTATTAAAAATTGCCCATGCAGGGGAAGAACCTGGTTTTTGAAGTTTAAATTTGCTCTTCTGTAAAATTACCAAAATGTGACTTATCGTGTTTATCTCCTCTTCCTATAGCAAAGTTTCTCATAAGCCAGAAGCTATATACGTTTTTAGCATAGGCATTTATATGTGACTGAATTTTTATCATCATCATCACTATCACCATCAATGGCGTGACAGCCAATATTGGACCTCCAAAACACACCTCCTCAAGCTATCTTTCGTTTTTCCTTCAATTATGCCGTATATCGAAAATGAAGTAGATTTAAACAAATGGTTTTCTTTATTATCCGGAGTAGCGAGGTTAGCCGGAGTCACATCCTTGAACAAGGTTTTAATCTGTAACATGAAGTTTACATACCCTTAGCCTATCGAAGGACTCGTAAGGCTACTACTTCTATGACGTCAAAAGAGAAGTTATAGAAAGCAGTCAAGGGCACAAGACGCACTTATTTATGCTGACATTGGGCTCAGCTAATCTTGATGCGTCAGTTGTGCTACCTAGTCAGTACAGTTATCTGAAATCAGGGAATAAATATTAAATAAAATACATGGTATATTATTTTATTTAATATTTATAATGAAATAAAAATATAAATAAAATAAAAAAAAATACAATGAAATGAAATAAAATAAAATATCATTAAAGTACATTATGTATACTATAGTTTTGAACCAGTATTTTTTAGAGTATAGAATTACTCGTAATAATGAATGCATACTTTAAAATGATGAACTAGATTATCTACAGAAATTACTCTTTTTATTATGAATTCGTTCTTTGGCACAATGAATGTTTTCACCATTTCTGTAATTGTGTCAATGCCCAAAGTAAACTAAAGACTGATGAACGATTTTTCATTATATTAATAAATTCTTGCATCTGCCCTAATACAATTGAAGTCCTTGGAGCAACATTTTTCCAACAACATGAGAAAATTTGACTTTTCTGGCCCCTTATTGCTTTAAAATTATTTTCTTGATTTTTTATGATTTTATTAAATTTATTAAGGATATTATTAAATTATAAGTGGTTAACTACATCAGTTGAATTTCATCCGTATGCAATAAGGAGTCGGAAAAGACAAGCCTTCTCATGCTACCACTTGTTACACCAAGGGATTCAACTATTTTTTCATTATAACTAAGCACAAAACTACAAAAATTTTACCATCTTTTTTGCTCTGAAGTTGATTAACCAGGATTTTCTTTCACTCGAGTTGGCTATTGACCAAAAAATCTAGAGCGTCGCCTCATGACTCTGCTGCATCTTCTCATTGTTGCTGGTATCTCGATCGCTGTATTCGGAAAGTAAAAGTTGGGTTGTTGCCACCCTTACAAACGCATAGAAGGCTACGAGCGTATACCCGACAGATAAATTCGTACTAAACAAAGTTTTAAAAATTTACAGCCCTGAAAAAATTAAGAATAAAACTATTAAAAATTTGTTCTATAAAGAGCCGAAAAGAACAACCTGTATGACATGGTCTGTTTCCTCTAGTCGACCCAAAATTTTAAAATACGCGTGCCGAGGTATTAGCCACGTGCATTCACCCGTGCCAAGTTACACACAAGGTGACTAGTAGAATAACTGAACAGAACAGTGAACTTGATAATAACACTAATAACGTACTACAGGAATATTGTTCGTTAAATTGTTGTACATTGCGATAGCAGGTGGACTTGCACTATTACAGGTACCTGATCGGAAGCAAAAATTAAAATGAAAAAAGTCAGTTTGAAGAAAGAGGGACCAGCTACATTATTTAAAATACATCGGTGAAAAAATTTCGGTTTTTTTCTTCGTTATCAAAATGGTTTCTAGAATTTTACATAATTATTAACTTTTGGTACCCATAAGCAAAAATATCATTCCCATCAGAACTGTAGGCTTAAGTAAGGACTGATACGTAATATTTTTGAACAAGTGGAAAAAATGAAATTAATAAACCTAAACATTTTGTAAAATTGAAGCGTTCTCAAAACAGGTGTTAACTTTTAAAATGAACAATAGTGTTAAAAGGAAACCATTTTGAAATATGAAAATGATTTTTCGCATTTCCCTCAACTGAATTTTTTGAATAATGATTAATGAGTATTCTCTGGTGTTCTATAAAACTACCCTGGGATTTTTCAGTAAAAAATATGTAAAGTTTTCGGGATATTTCGTAAGTAACCAGCAATAAACGGTTATATTAACTAGTCTTAGACGAGATTCGGGAAAAAATAATTAAATTTTTCTTTTTCAAGGTTTTGCAAAAATCGATAGTATTGAACGATATTTTTGTAGCCATTAAATTCTCTCGGCATATATCGCAGCGGTTACTTCTATTTCTGAGTTTTCAAGTTAACTCAAGAAAACGTAACTAGTATAACTATAAGAACGAGTACCTTCATATCATTATGTTTTATTAGTACTAACGCTTTCAAATTATGTCCAACAGCTCCTACAAGATAAGCAAGAATTTGGCTAAGTAATACACCGAACCGCATCTTTTTTCTTAATACTTTTCCAAGTAATCACTTATTCGGTAAAAGTAACCACCCACTTTTTTAATAACTTTCGTATGGTAACTACTCGATGGAGTATCTTAATTATATCTGGTTTTGTTCCTGTATTGCAGCGATTGTATTGTGCGAAATTTTTAAATTTCTGACTATGAGTTTTCTATCAGTTGTGTAATAAAATCCGGTAAGCACGTATTTTGAAAATTTCTGAATCGCGGCTACCCAAAGATGTTGAATTTGCTCACAAACGAATTTAGTGTAAAATTTACACTTTTCTCTATAATGTTAATATTACGCGGAAAGAAAATCCTTGGTTAAAAAAAAAACCTTGTTTAAATTTGACTTAAACAACGAAATAGGTAATATTAAAGAATTTTAAATAGTATAATGACTACGAAAAAATAGTTGTAGAGACTCGAAAAAATTGTCGGTTAACATTTTTGATAGTTACTTTATAATACAGTTTGATTAAATAGTAATTAGTTTACTATTCATTATGTTACCCCAACAATTTCAGTAGTTTTTCTAATAATACTACCGTAACTATTTCAAGTACTCTTCCAATCTATAAAATAAAGAATATTATACTTTTGAATCTTCCTCTCTTCGTATGTAGACAAATAGAGGTACACTTCTCTTCATACCTAAATACCCTTAAAAAAAACCAATATTAAAACATAAATAACAATTGGTACTATAGGAAAAATATTTATTTAATATAATTTTAAAAGAATGATTGTAACAACGGTTAATTTAAAATATAAACAGTATTGTATTTATTTAAACACTTAAATAATATTAAAAATAAATTTATGTGTACATACGTGTCAATACATAAATAGTAATATACAGATCTTTAAAAGTGTTCAATCTTTTAAATAAAACACCATTTGCTTACTATGAGTAACTTATAATATTGATGAAAAGTAATTAACAATAAATTCTTTACTAAAAACACTTTCAATCTACATACATATATAGTTTTGATTAATTTAAACGTACCACATTGCAGCTACTAAATAATAAGAATTATTTTGCGAGCAAAAGCGTTTTATATCTAGTATTTATTCGGAAAGTGAACAATGTAGCGAGCTGAAAATATTTGGGTTGAACTATAGCAATCACAGACCGAAAATCTTTTATGAATGAATTTCCTGATGCCAGAAGCTAGCAATCAAGAGTTTATATATATTTACACAAGAAAACAACCAAAATAATACTTACATTTTTCAGAAACTTCAAAAATTGAAATATTGAAATACCTGACTCCAATTTACTTGTAACACTACGCGCACATATGACATATGACTGCACGTGGTATTTCACTGCAAAATGACAACGGTTTAATAATTAAATAATCACTCTCGTACCTACTAATTCTTTGACTACGATCCTTATTCAAATTGAATAGGTACTAGAAAACAGTATCAGTATTTGAATCACTACTAATCATTGTTCAATTTGACAATTTTATTCGTAGTTTTAACTATTTACAATGTCAGATAACAATTTCGTAGTTACAGAACAACACAATTTATTAAATCAAACAATGTCGTCAACTATTCTTCTGTTTATTTGTCAGTTGCTTACTGCTAATATTAAACTATTTGAACATACTATTTCAATTGAAATTGAAAGAATAGCATTTTGACTATGCCAAATAGTTAATCTAACCAATGATATCTTTTTCCGTGTGGGTTTCCCACAATGACCCTCTCTCCTAATTTATGGCTGTTTCGCCATCTTGCAGCTGCCATTTTAAAATAAAAGAATTTAAAATTTGTTAATATTTAGAGCATTTTAATATTATTTTATATTTAGAACAGTTTAGGTGAATTTGCAGAAAAATACTTCCAAAAAAAATGCAAAATGTTGCAAACAATAACGTGCACATGGTATCACACTATGCTCCCAGCTCCCCTACGCCGATCGTACATTGAACATGATAGGCTTAAATTTAAGTATAAATAACATTTTTCGTCTCGACTTTTATGTTACTTTTCATTTCAAAGGTATTTAAATTAAATTTTTTTTTTTTTGTAAAATTTTCAAGATTTTATTGATAATAACCTTTTAAATATTTTTATGTTTTTCGAAACAAAAAAAAAATCAAGCATGGTGAGGAAGCAATCCTGCGTTAAAAAATTGTACTGGTAATGGTTTTAAGTTTTTGAAAAAAAATGCGGAGGAAAAATTTTTGCAAAAAATCAAAATGACTGATATCAAAAATGGAGGGTAATAGTAAAAAATCGATGAATAAATTTGCAAATGTTCATCTACGGCTCTGAATATTTCACAAAGCCCAATTGTGTTGACCGGTGTGTTATCGCAGTGGAAGTAAAATGAAAGGTAAAAGAACACTATTAGATTTGGGAGTTAAAGTCATTGCCTGCTTTCTATTCCAAATATGACTTTAATTTTTATTTCATTTTAACGATCGTCCAGTCTGTTCGAAATAATAGACACAGGTAAATATTTCAATATTGATAACATCACACCACCCCTATAACATAGTGTACTCCAACAGAGCATCCCTTCGCACCTGAGTGAATTGAAGGCACTAACCAAATGCAGGTGGAAACTCTTCAGGTGTCTTACTATTGCTTGGCTCGTTCCAGATTATGATTTCTTAACAATGTGCCGTATTGGCACAGCTGACATTCGTCGAAGAAAGGAAGGCACCGACATACATTCCGAACAATATCTCGCGCACCATTACCAATTTCGATAAGGGTGAATCGTTATTTTTCGTACCGGCCAGGGGTTAAGTGGAAGCCTTTGGATCGTTAATAGGATGCACCCTTCGCCACCGAATCCGGTAGAATTCAGGATCGTTCCATATGTCGCATTGACATGCGGACTGATGGTGGAGTTCCTTCACATTTCGCTGAGTAATTACTCACAGTGCGTTACCTGTAACAGCATTTTATTAATTACCCAAAACGCTAATGTTATTACGTACGAGCGAACCATTAGGCGAACTGCATTCTCACTCAAATGTTGTCATAATGAATTGCATCGGTTGACAGGGAACCACACATTCAATTTACCTGTGTAACGTTTTGCAAAGACAGCCGCCCATTAATCATGCGTAGAGCTGACGGTCGATATTGCCGCGGACACGAAGCAAAACCTTTGCCAATAATTTATCTAAGGTCTCAAAACGTATGCACCAAAACATTCGATGCAGACAGTCCAATTAAAGAAGATGCAATTAAACGGAAGGCAAATTGAGAGTATGTTTAAGACATGGTTTGGCAAATGGCAACACTCAAAGCAATTCGCGTATGTAATGCACTTGCACCTGGCTGCATGGCTGGCTGCTGTTACTGTGGATACTGCCTGTGCTACCTGTGCAATGTGCACGACCCCGTAGCTCAGGTGTTTGACAGTAAAATTTGCTTCACATAAATCGCTGCCAATCGGACGCGATGTGAAGAAAAAACTCGAACGCAATTAATTAACTGACAGAGCACTTGTTGCATTTCTGTGGCACTCGAAACTGCATCCCACAGGGTTCCGTGAGGTGCAGCCTCTTCTTCTTTTTTTCTTCGGTTCCTGTCGTTACTGCTGATACTGAGATGGCAGAATGTTCACCAGCAATTTAACAGGCAACTATACTACCTGGTCTGTTAGCTGCTGTTGCAAAAGTGTCATTTCGTCTTTTCCAGACACAAGTATAGGTACATAAAAATAAAAAAAAATTTATTCACCTTCGAAATGTTCGACAGATCGTAATGGAAAAGCGATCCAGGATGTAGTGATGTTCGTAAAGGGCAATGATTTACGAAGGTTATAAATGTAAAAGTGCTGATGGTGGTGTTGTCCCAGAATAAAAATTTAATTTTAACAGGTTTCGTAACAGTAATTAATCCTTCAGTTTTAATTGATTCTAAGAATTAAAATCACAAGCAAGTTCGATTGAATTTGTTGCTTAAAATGGATAACAAATGGCTACTTTAATTGGGAAAAGAATTTCATCCGACAATCCTTGGTGGCTACCTCGAAATGTAAAAAATCTCGTCGCTTTGAATGCCTGTAATTTCTTAATTCTTTAATTCAATACAATTTTTTAATAATTTTCATAAAGTTAGCTCAAATTATTGTTTTTAATTCAAAGCAGAAAAATATCACAGATATCATAAATTCAAATTGAACTTATAGAAATTCATCAAAATATAATGAATTGTACGGAAAATTTGTAAGGGTGTAGAATTAAAGTAATTTAAAAACTTTATCCATGAAACCCCATTAAAAAATTGCAGTCCAATTTTAAGCACATGACCAAAGAATCGAAACCTCTAACGCACTCCCATCAAATAATTTAAGAAAACGGAAATTTGTTGGTTTCTTTTCTAAAAAAATCTGCCAACAGTCTGGGCGCAACTTTATTATTTTTTGGGTCGAAGTCCGAAACGTGTTTAATACTGAGATGCGGTGTAGGTCATTATGCGACTGATAACCTAAAAAATAACGTTCCAAATAGCCTCCTGGTTATTCTTTAAGTTAAAATAACGAAATTCATGAAAATGTTGGAAAAACCCCTTTTGACGCACAGTTGTTTTACTCCAGCTCTGTACATCAATAAAATTTTAAATTTTTTTTTTGCTTTAACTACTCCTGCAGTACTTCTACATATACATACTAAGTTTCAACTTTCTAGCTTAAGCCGTTTCTGAGATATGAAAAACCACCCCCCACCCCCGTACCTTGCAAAAAATTTTCTGGCATGTCTCTATAGCACCTCTATACAGTTATCAATTTTTAGCTTTCTATCCTTTTCGGCTTTCGAGAAATTAAAATCAGAATTTTTTCATTTCCACCCCCTCTTACCATCACATTCGTACACCCACACCCTCAAAATTTTTTTCTCCGCTTTCTCCTAACTCTTGGTAAAATTTCAAGATCCTATCTGATACGGTTCATGAGATATAAGATTTAATTTTGAAAAATGGCTGTCCCCCACCTTCAGCGCTTCACCTCCCCCCTCAAAAATTGTACATTCAGTAGACTCCACTGGTAATCATATATACAGAAACCAAATTTTATCTTCCTAGCATAATTGAGTCGGAAGATATTGTAATTCAAAGTTTTTGACCCCCCACCCCCATATCTTACTACTCCCCTTAAAAATGTTAACCCCTTTCTAATATTCTAGTATCCCTCCCCCTCCCGCTTCAACACCTATCGAGTATTATTTTGCAAATGGGTCCACTATCATAGTACTTCATAAGTTCCAACTTTCAGCCTCCTAGTATAAGTGGTTCCTGAGATCTAGAAACCAAAATTTTTCATTTAAAACGCTCCCCCTTCTCCCCCCTCACACCCCTACGCATCCAAAAGGTACCACTCGTACGTGTTCACCCAATCTACCTACCATAAAAATGTCAACTTAATATCTCTAGGGGTTTGTGAGCTACGCACCTTCAAACGGTTTTGCGTACGGCGTACGGCGTACGGTGTCTACGGCGGGCAGACGGACATTTTTTTTTTGCTTTTTTGGTGTACACTAAACGTGTAAATACAAAATTTCAGTGTAGCAAACATTTTTGAAATTTTAGGTCGATCACAATACTTTATTATTAAAAAATAATAATGCAAAATTAGTTAACAAAATTATTATTTTTTTGATTTTTATGAAGAATAGCTCAAAACTTAAAATACTTTTACTAATAATATTTTTGAAATAAGGGTAAATAAGTTGTATACCCAAAAAGCCTAGCTTGGACATTTCAAAAGTTACGATTTATTGTTTGTTTGTTACTCTGCCCCTAAGTGGATGCTAAAGATAGCTCCCTACCCTCACACCATTTTTCCAGCAATTATTTCTTACACCTGAAGCAAACGTAAAATTACCTGTCTAATTGGACCTAAGAAATATGACGAAATTCGTAAAAATGTTAAGCCTCCTTTTCATTGAGTATTTTTTTCCTCGCCTTCATACTGCAATACAAAACTGAACTGTTTTTGGTCAAATTACTTAATTGAATTAATTTTCTCGTTTATTGGTCTAAATTTCGGAAACTAAAATAGGTTTTTGATATGTCGTAGGTATGATTTTTATTAAGGTTACCCAAAGATGTGGCAAGATTTAGCATATTAACCAACTTGACTTTACTTTTAGCTGAAAACAAATTCGTGTAAAATTGGACTTCCTGGTAGAACGATTTCTACAGTTGGAATTAGAATTTTTTAATGAATTTTGTATGGAGACAGAAACTGGATGTTGCAATTTTGATAACAAATGAAGAGATAGTAAAATTATTCTGTTTTTGTCTTTTGGGTTGGTCTTAGCACTCAATATACTGAGAGAACAGATTCATTGAAGCAATAGAAATATATGCCAAACAAATTACAACGGTTGCAGGAAAAGTTCCTATCCCATTGTTGGAACCGAAATTCTGAGTTGGCCGAACCGAATTTTCGTTTATTGGTATCGAATATATTTTCGGACAACTGAATTATTTGTCTAGCCAACCAGAATCTCTTAAAATTTTGATTGCCACAAATGCGCGGCTTGTTGGTCAACTAAAAAAAGTGGAGTTATTTGTGTTAAATCATACACTGAATTCTTTTTTGTTACCTAGAAGGAGGTAGAGTACTATTATATTTTCTTACTTCTAGTATTATTTCTTACTTACTGACAATAAAACCCATGGCTGTAGGTAGGAATGGAATCCGTGTTGAAAGTTTTTGGATTGGCGCGCGTAACCACTGCGCCATCGAAGACCTTTTATGTTCATTTCCCTATGTGCAACTTAACTTAGTGTGGATTAACTTTAAGTTACCGCAACATACATTCGGTTGGCGGAACACACACTAGAATGATGCCGAAAATCGTTTGTAATGAACAATATTCTATTGCAACAACCAACATTATATTGCGGAAATCAAAATTGAGTTGCTAGACATTTTTCTGTTCGATTCTCTTAACATAATCGCGCAAGCAACGTAAGTTGATTGTCTTGACAGAATGGTTCTATTACACGTATTACGTGTTTATCCCCTTAAACGAATATTTTTTTGTACTACCGAATATCTATTGCTCCAAACTAATTCTTATTAACATAAATGAACTTCGATTGCTGCAATGAAAATTTTATTGAAGCAATCTCTTACCAACAAATTATTTCTCTCAGTGTAGAGTCTAATGAAAATCGGAAGAGACATTCCTGAAATGGTCGCTTATGAATTTCAAACGAAATTTCATTGATGGGACTGGGATCTCAAACCAACTGAGATACTGTTCAATAAAGCACACAATATGGTTTGCTAGTCCCCGGATCCTCATATGGCCTATGATCAGTGCTGTCGTTTTGTTAAATTGTATTTCCTTCCTTCAAGCTTATCTAAAGCAGAAAATATAAAAATACTACTTCAGAACTCAATTACAACCTTATGAAGTAACTTTGTGAATGTGCCCTTTTCTTAATGACGACGCTTATGCAGCCACGCGTCTAACAGCAGGTTGCTCACTTTTAAATGCTTCCCGCATTGCATAACTAATAAGTGCACGTAATGCACCTTCATAATATCGGTGCTGTTGCACATGTCGTCTATGAAAATTTACATTTCGTTATTTCACTAATTTTCGGTATTTCGTTCCTGTTGCCTTGCGTTGCACTGCACAAATTACTGCATAGAGTCCCTTCGCAATGGTCACGCAATGGTGGTCACCTCGTAGCATTAGTCAACCACCATATCGAGTCTCGACTCATTTAAATAATAAGAAGCGCGTGCTCTACACGAGCCAGTTGCAAGGATATGAGCATTTCTTCATCCAGGAAACTTCGTAGGATATGGCCTACGACGAAGTTCACACATGGTGTCTTAAAAACGTTTTCGAATGTGCATTCTTTCAAGGGTGTTATTGAACTTGCTCTGTGCCGCCGTAGAAAACGCCCAAAATGGGACACTGAATTTTTTAGTGATCGCACTGTACCTACTTATTCGGATTTAATGGGTTTCCTGTCTCGTACTGAGCTCCGAACAATTCAACAGGTGCACTTCCTCGCGACATACAGGAATTTATCGGTAGACAGAAGAGCTGCAAAAAACAGTGTATTTCCGAAGCGGATCTGATGTGAATGTCCTGAATTGAAGTCTTAAAGAATTTCCGGTTCTATTATGAGTTACTGGAATGGTCGGAACCAACTCACAGCTCACAGTAAGGATACGTTTTTTTCGGTAAATTTTTTTATCAAAACAAACGACAAGGGGAAGGATCGTTTTTATCAAAGACGTAAACTGAAATCTATCCTTAAAGAAATTTTGTTACATAATGGGATCAACTACGATTACAAATTACTTGCACCTACGGAGAAGAATATTTGGCAAAGGATTTCGGAGAGGAAATTGCTTTCATACACCTTTGGGTTTCCGGTCGGAAACACCTGTATGGAAATCATGAGGTACGTATACAATGATTAGCACTCACATAAGAAGTACAAAGCTATATTTTTTTCGTACAGCCTTATTTTTTGCGGTTATTGTCAAAATAGGTCAGCTACCTAAAATAGGCTCTGCAGATCTTATCGAAAATACCGAAATTAATTAAAAGGCATTGTACAAATGGCGCGTAAATATGAATTCAATAGTTCATCAGGCCTACAAGTTATTGAATATACGTGTATATTATATTCGACCCTTGTCACCCTGTTGGTGGATTAAAAATCTAAAAGCTCTGGTATTGCTTAGGCGTTTGTGGAAATATTATATGGAGGGAAAGGCTTGAATGATAGCAAAAAATTCATAATAATTAAAATACTCAAAATTAAATATTTGACCACGTTTCTTTCATCTCTTGGGGGTTGAATATTTTAAAATTTCAAAAATAAATGTAACCAAATACTAAAACTATATCTCGTTATATTTACGGAATATCGTGGTATTCGCGAACAACTTTTCAGAATGTTCTCCTTCTTGTGAATTAAATCTCCATATTTTGAAATTACTTTTTAGGCATTTGCAAATATTAAAACCAGGAAAGCAAAAAAATATTTCGGTTTTTATATATCAGAGCCGAGCAAGTTGGAAAGCTGATACTCAGTAACTAAAAAATGTTAGGCTATTGTTGCTTCGGTATCTGATAGGTGGTTTACACTAGAAGTTGAAACTTAGTTCGTGTACTTATATTGCTATACTATAAAAGTTATTTCAGTAAAAAAAAAATTAAAGATTTAGATTGGCTTACGGAAACGGAAAAAATGGTCTACGAGTTCGTGGGATTTTTTCCATATATGACCCAAAGCGGGTGAAAAGGGGTTAAGTACGTTTTAACAAATTCCGCCAAATTTTCTAGGTCTAATGAGCTATGGAATTGGTTTTTACTTCTACGCAACTAAAAATGCTTTAAAACTATTTTTATGATTTAGATATAATCATCTTCAAGAGGGTTGAATATGTTTTTCATGAATTCTTCCAAATCTGTAACTCGAAATAAAATATCGATTTGCTTTCTGCTTCTACGGTTTTTTCATACAATCTCCGTAAAACCAGTTTCAGGATTTTTCGCTTTTCAACCCCTTATAGCAAGTAAAGGGGTTTAATACGATTTGACAAATTAAGCCACATCTCTAAGTTCTGATGAGATACCGATTTTTTTTTTTTAAGAAACATGGAATTGGTTTCTTTCCACGGGGTTTTTTTTTGTGACATTTAAGAATATATTCAAAATTTTTCGGAATTCAACGCCCGACCGGATAAAAACGAAAAATATAAATTTTTATCAACTATGTCACGTAATTAAAATTTTGAATTTGTTTCTTTGACTTTTTGTATAATCGCCTAAAAATCAATTTCAGAGTTTTTTAATGTTCAACCTCTCGGCTGTGAAAAGGGGTTGAATATTTTTTGACGAATTCTGCAATATTTCTGAATTCCAATTAAATATTGAATTGATTTTTACTTCCAGGATTGATCGAATTTGATTGAATTTGATTTTTATAACAATCTAATGTAGTCGGACATTTAGAAAGAAAATTTATTTCTGCATTAGGGTTGGACGCTGAAGTTTTTCCTTTCTTTTATAGCTCCAGTAGAGTAATTATTATTGCATGGGCGAGTCATTCCAATTCAGAAGATCACACTAATGTAACCACTTCGCAAACTTTGACCAAAAAAATCATTTTCTTCTCATACTTTTGGCAAATTTTTTCTCGCCTATTCCCTAAATATGCACTTGTATAACAATATGAATAATACGTTTTGTACGACACGACTTCTTGTCATTTTTAACCTAGAATGGTCCAGTTTATTGACTCCAATAATCTTATTTATTTTTTTTTATAGCTGCTACCCAAATTTTGTAAAGCCGGCCATGATTTAGGAAATATTTGACGAACATATACTAAAATAAGATCTCAACCGTATTCTCCAAAAGTCAAATCGCTTAAAAGTAAAGCTTCGACCGTCTTCAATATTTTGAATTATTTGCTATAAATCATTTTTTATGGGATCAGCTTACCCATCCGAAGAATGTCAGCTTTAAATCGACCGACTATATTGTGAACTATACGATCTCACCTGGTATTTTTCATCGTTTTGTTACACTATTGTCAAAAATTCAAAGATATGAAGATTAACGTTCTTAAAAGCAGGTAGTCCCACAAAATTGGAGATTTATTTTGAAACCTTCTTGAATTATTAAAGGCAGTAGTATCGATTTGAAAATCCGTTAAATCGATTACAATCTAGTCTCAAATAGCAAGTAGTCGAAGCCGAAATTGGATTATGTAATTTTAGGATCACTTTGTTGTTTTTTTTTTCGTACAAAAAATTAAAGGTTTTTGTAGTTTTCAGATAAAATACTAGTTTAGCTTCCGTTAGTTAAATGTATACCTGTCGTCTATTATTCACTCCTAACTTTCAATAGAATCCAACCGTTCTAAAAATTCTTGGAAGGTAAAGTTATTAGAAAATAATTTATCCCAACTTCAGATGTTTATACAACGAAGCAGCTACCCCACAATTTATGATATGAAAACGGTTAGATAAAGTCCGGCACAAAATTTTGAAATACGAAAATATCGAAATCACGCTAAAAATCTATAAACTCTCTATCTTCAAGCTCGATTAAATGTTTAGGATTTTGAAGTTCAGGCAAAAATTTATAACTTCTCTTCATCAAGAGAAGGAAGTCGTACGCATATAAGTCAGTACTTTAAGATGGGTGTTCAAATCGCATTTCATCAAGCTGTGTCAGGTAAGGACTGCTGTGTGCGGCTGCGCGTTGTTCTGAAAAAGAAGAACATTGCGAATAGACTGGCTTCTGTGTCTTAAACGATAAACGATATTTACCTGGTCCAGCAGGCTATAATGATATACTGCATTTATCGCCCTTCTGAAGAAAATTTACCAAACACTTTTTGAGTCGAAAATCCTGAAAAAATTTGGCAAGTATCTCTTCTTGTCCCCTGTAAGAGTGTCGTTGAGTCGTACATTTGAATCACACCTGGTCATGGCCATACGACGAGTATCATAAAAAAATTATATTTCAAACAGTTACAATGCCTCATAAGAGGTTTATTATTGTCCTGTACCCCAGAAAGGGTTATATTGGAAGTACTAAACGACCGAATCAATTTCAAGAAAATCACTGCGACTTCTTGATGGTGCCATCTGACGACACAGACGAACATCAAAAATTTTACTGTAAAAACCTCATTATTGGTTTGGCCAAATTTTATCCGAAATGTTATTTACGAAGATCTTGGTATACTAGGATGTCTACTCTCTATAATAGTCTACTGCATTTAGCGTTTTACTACGGACCAGTTTGCAGATGCAAATATGAATGAATGGAATGGAATGGAATTTTTACTTTATTATTTTTTAATAATAATTTTCATGGTGAAGCTACCATAGAAGCTAATTTAAAGAATTTTTTGGTTGTTTTTCGGCGTGATAAGAGTTTCTGGCGCGAAACACCAACACAAATCGCTATTCTGGTTACTGTCATTGAGGACACGACAGTTGAAAAACCTTCACTGGATAAGCGAATTTTTTTGAAACTGTGTTGACAAGGTCCAAAGGAGCTGTTTGGTGTATGGATGGCATGGACTCATCAGAGGGTGTATCATCGCTATTATCCGAAACACCCTTACTGGTATTTCTGAAAATTTTTCCCTATATGTGATGCAGAACTGAAATTCATTTCCGCGAAATATTAACTTTACTAAACCATAGAAATTTGTATACTCTAGGTAGGTGGCTCTGAAGATCATCTAATATTTGAACCAATTTTGGTGGAACTTTTGGTTGTTCGCTTTTCTACAAGATACTGTTGTTCCGAATAAACTCACAAACGTCCAATAGAAGTGACGTAATTAAACCTTATTAAAAAAAAAGAATTCGTCGGGTGATGAAATAGTTCTAGTGGTTCTATGAAAATAATTTCTGAAGTAGTTGTGCTAGTGCAATAAACTGACTGACTGTGAAACAAATTTTACTTTATTATTTTTTAATAATAAAGTATTGTGATCGACCTGAAATTTCAAAAAAATTTGCTACCCTGAAATTTTGTATTTACACATTTTAGGACTAGTAAACATCAAAAAAGCAAAAAAAAATGTCCGTCTGTCCGCCGTAGACGCCGTACGCCGTACGCAAAATCGTTTGAAGGCGCGTAGCTCCCAAACCCGTTGAGGTATTAAGGTGAAATTTTTATGGTGGGTAGATTGGGTAAACTCCTACGACTGGTATATGGCTTCGGAGGGTGGGGGTGTAAAGGGGGATGAGCGGGGAGCGTTTTAGACGAAAAATTTTGGTTTCCAGATCTTAGGAACCACTTATACTAGGAGGCTGAACGCTCAAATAGCCTCCTGGTTATTTTTTAGGTTGTCAGTCGCATAGTAACTACACCGCATCTCAGCATTAAACACATTTCGGACTTCTACCCATAAAATAATATAGTTGCGCCCAGACTGTTGGCAGATTTTTTTACTCTGCCATAAGGGTTTTGAAGATAGTTGACATGATACACGCTGTGATGAGGCAATGGAAACCGATGACGAAACAGCTCCTTCGTACACAGTCCAACACAGTTTTAAACTGGATCGTCCATTAAAGGTTTTTCAATTGTCATGTCGTCAATAGCAGTAGCTAGGGCGGCGATCGATCCCAGTCGGGATTTCCGTATAGAAAATCCTCTGGCGCCGAAAAGCAACCAAAATATTCTAAAAATTAGCTTCTACTGTAGATTTACCATAAAAAAATTCAAGGCTCATTAATGTTAGAAAAATAAAATTGATGTTGACTGAATTTGATCTCGTGCACTTAATATACCCTAGTGAACAACCAAATTGGTTGAAATGTGAGGTGAACTTCAACGCTTATACCTCACCAATAAAGCACTACAGAGAATTTAACTAAATTATAATTCGCGGTAATGAATTTCAGTTATATATCGCACATATGGAGCAATCTTGGGTTTATCAGATAGTAGACATGATACACCCTCTGATGAGTCATTGCAAAGCTGACCCCTGAATCGTGAAAATCCTAAGTTTGAGGGTATCAAATTTTTTTGAAGTATACTTTAGAATTAAAACATAATAAAGTAGAAATTTGTAGAAAAAAATTAAAATATATAGGTTTTTACCTTTGATAATAATTTTGAAAATTTAACTTTTTTCCGTGTGCTCAATAACGGGTCTTCCAAAATTCTATTGAAGTGAAAAACTTTTTTTTCTCCAACGTTTTATTCAAAAATTATGAACACGTTTCCTCTCGAGAACATGATTTCCCATTCTCTAGATTCCAAGATCATTAGGACGCCCCAAAAATTCATCTATAAAAGATTCATCTCCAGTTTCAGTCCACTCACCTGTCTTAGCTAAGTTCCGAGACAAAATCTTACATTCTGTAGTACGCGGTTAATTTGTGTGCTTCCCCGATTCTAACAAAAAAACTTCTGGTCTAAGTGTAAATTGATCGGGACTACACCCAGTACAAAGATAAGTGCAAATTTCGTATATTCATGATCAATTTGAACGGGACGACAAAGAAGCTGTTCGAAGACGACGACGACGACGAAGAAGAGCGCATATTCACCTGTTAATTTTTCAACCCACCAACAAAAGACTTAAACGCGAACGTTGCGATTGCGATATTGGGATGGAAATAAATGGATACCTGTGATCGTGGCCAACAATCATAATCAATTTGAACAAATTCATAATGCTAAGAATGGAGTGGGTGGCCGGCTCTGCTTTTGCTGTACAAAGGCAGAAAAGTTTTCAGTTTATCCGATGTTTATCGCAGGTGTGGTCAAGTTATCTCGAGGTCTCTCTACGCGATCTCGTGCACCTCAAAGGAGTTTAATTTATTCTTGGGTTCTGTTCGGCCAGACACTATAGTCTGTGTAGTGTGCTTTGAATTATTTCAATTTTCTTATATTCATAACGTTTAAAAAGGTAAAGAAAAATGCCCAACAACAACAAAAATGAACTCTTTGAATGAATGAATGAACGAAACACTTAAAGAAATGCATTGAAGAAATGAAGAAAAATGTCGAGAGTGATCTTGAAGTCTGGACCGCTAGTGAGTTAGTACTAAGCTTGCAGATTGTCGGACCATACGTCCTCTATAAATAGCCGGACGCTATGTTGCGCTATTATTTATTGCAATTATGCACACAATTAGTGCCCATGAATGTTTCATTTACATTGTTGTAGATTTGTTCCACGTAACAAGATTAGACATTCATTGCACAAAAGGATTATAAAGTGTTCGTGTGCAGTCGTTAGAAGGCAATTTAATTTGTCAAACTGCAGGTACACTGGCAATACGTAGGTACTTTTGTCGCTAAATCGAAATAAGGCTTTTCCGTCTCAACAATTAAATGTTGCCGACATAAAGACCTACATCGAGCTTTACATATATACATTTCAATTAATCTGGCAGTAGTTTTAGCATAGCTTTATTATTTTTTCGGTAAAGTTGAGGTTAACCCTGTGTTTATACTGGCAATGGCAATGGAAATATTTCCATTGCGTTAAATGTCAAATCGCAATGAGTGAGCATTTGATTGCCAGACAATTTTCATTTGATCGAGTGAATTCGAGGTGTCGAGCTATGAAGCAAAGCAAAATTTCGGACCTTGCATCAAAAAAAAGAAGCTATTGATAAGTTCAATGGTGTTCTCTCTAATCAACTAGTTTTCAGTCATTTCGCGATCAAAACAAAAAAAACTTATTCCTACCTGTTGACAAGCGACGCTAACTACTGTCAAACGATGCGTTTTCTGGCAATATTGCTCTCAAAATTGACATGGCAATGATTGCCATGGCAATACTTAGAGCAATATTGCCATATGCGTTTGAAGCGTCTACACTGTCAATTTGTGTATGGCAATATTACCGTTGCCATTGCCATTGCTAGAAAAATTGCCAGTGCAGACGCAGGGTTAAGTGCGGGTGCAGTAGATATTATGACTACGCTATTTCGATTCTCGTTTAACGTTGTGATAATGAACAAGAGGAGTGACTCCTTCTCCCAGTAAAAATTGCTTTACTTAACAGTGGCCGGCAACACCTTAGTAAGAAAAATAATCTGCCAAAAGTCTGGGTTCAACTTTCAAATAGCCTCCTGGTCTTTCTTTAGATTGTCAGTCGCATGTTAACCTGGATCGCATCTCAGCATTAAACGCATTCCGGACTTCCAGCCAAATAATATTAAAGTACCGCCCAGATTATTGGAAGTTTTGTTTATGTAGGAGTTAAATATAAAAAAAAATGTACAACAATTTTCAAGTGAAAAATAATTCGATATTTCATTGGTCTTAATAGATATGTCGAAATTAGTAAAAACGTGCACTATCTTAGGGGTTGGTCGGTGCAAAAGTTGAACGTAATTTTTAGGCGTTTATATACCGAGCCCACAACACATTTCAGCTAATATCTCAGTAGACCTAAAAGATTTGTCGGAATTCGTGAAAACGTACACAACCATCCTCGATCTTGCGTCTTGAATATCGAAAAATGCTTAATGGTGCATTTACGCTACTATCACGCTTCTTTGGAAGCTTGGATCGCTTCATTTTCCATGCCTATCATTTTGCTTTTTAGTATTACGTGTCCGCAGCGGTAAGCGTTTCGTTCCTATTTTTCAGGAAGCTTACCGGAAGCAAGTTTATATTTGAGCATCGGCAATTTATCGATGTTAATGAGCTTTGCGAAAGATTTGTTCCATTCGAAAAATATGAAAACGCTACCCTAAGTAGCAATTGTAAAACGCTCGCTTGACGTTGCTCTAGGTAGCGTTATTGAAGCATTTTAAGTAAGTTTGTATGGCAAGCATAAGAAGCTTCCTTGGCGCTGGCCTGATGCACGTTTGGAAAAATATTCTCTATTGTTTAAGTACAATAGAATTTTCATTCTGTGTAGGTAAGTTAAAAAAATATTTAAAATAATTCAAAAATAACAAATTTATTCAATATATAAAATAAGATCAATAGTTCAAAAAAATATACAAAATTTGACCTTAAAAAATTTCAATAAAAAAAAATTTAATTTCATAAATAATTTAATTTTTTTCAATTTGTATGTGGATTTGTATTGCCGCTTTTTCGCTATCCGAAAACCAGCTCGCATGGCTTTTTCAAAATCAGCCGCTCCAAAAACTTTTGATTTGCTTGCTTCTAGTAGAAAAATTATAACATGTTGTTTGAATTTGGTGGAATTTTTGGTTGTTCACTAGGGTATATAAATCACATATGTACTAAGTGCGCGATATCGAATCCCGCCAACCGCAATTTCATTTTATCGTAATATTAAAGAGAATGCAATTTTTTCATCGTGAAGCTACCATAGAAGCACCAGAAACTCATCTGACGCCGAACAACAAAAATTTCTTAAAATTTGCTTCTATGGAGTGCTTCATCATGAAAAAATTCCATTCTTAGACATAAATAATGTACTTACATTCACAATAACGTTCTTTGCTTTATTTTCAACTCTTTTTATGATAGCTTTTCGTTACACTTTAAAATTCACGTGCTCACTTTGCAAAACTAATCTACAGAATATAAATTCTATTATACTTAAACAATTGAGAAACGTTTTTCCGAACGTGCTTCCATAACGCTGCTATGGCCAGCGCCAAGGAAGCATCTTATACTTGCCTAACAAAATTACTTAAAATGCTTCAATAACGCTACCTAGGGCAACGCCAAGGGAGCGCTTCATACTTGCTACTTAGGGGAGCGCTTGCATATTTTCCGAATGGGTCGCAGCTCATCGTATTTCTGTCGTTTCGCACTAATAGGCAAGTTGCGCCGCAGAGGCATGGTGTAAATTGCTTTCAAGACAGCGAAGAACACATCCGACGAAAACCGGTTTGCAATGACCTGATGGGGGTAGAGGCTAGTCTCGAGGCTCGCCTCGAGGGTGAGTGTAAACGCACCATAATTCAGTTTTAAGACTACATTTAATGCCCATAGAAGAAAATATGTTCGATATTCCATTAGACCTAAGAATTTTATGCCGAAGCATTCGGAGAAAAGAACATCTGATTATCTGAAATTAAGCAGACATCAGACGCAAACCCAAGTGGGAGCTCTGACTAGACATTGTATTTCATTTATTACATGAGGAAGCATCTCAATAGGATTGGTCTCTCCAAGAGAAAAATTTGCAGAATTTGCGATGACGAAGACGAAACACCAGAGCACATCCTCTGTGAATATGAAGGACTTAAGTACTAAACAGAACACGGACCTCGACTGCGACTGCGACTGCGATTTGCCTACCTTGCGGCGTGAGGTTCGACTGCGCAGTTGGTGTTGAACAGAACACCGACTACGACTTCGATTCTTTGCAAGCAAGAAAAAGAACGAGTGTCAAGTGTCACTTCTGTTTTATTTAATATTTTTGAAAATGGACATGCTTCTGGTAGCGCGAATATTTTATATAGTGTTTTTAATCAATTTGGAGTATTTGCGTTTATTAATAACGAGAAAGTGAATAGGAATCAAGACGAATTTGAAGAATAGAAACCCAGTAGGCAAAGCGTACTCACGCAAAATAGCATCAAAATTCTACATGTCTGTATGTAAGATAAAGACAGCATGTAATAAGCTATCGCGGTCTCCTCTTAAATGTAAACAGAATTCAATTCATTTTGAAGAGGTCATGTAAATATTCTATATATAGTGCTCGTACAAACTTTAATAGTAAATATATACATCCCCGGCGACATCGTTCCCAAAAAGTCTAATCAGTTATACGACTTGCATACGGTTTCGTTTCGACGTATAGTATACGAAACTTTTCCTGCTGGGAAGTAGTGGAAATCTGAGACTACAACCGCAGTCTTAGAATTAGAGTGTAGCACGACTGCGCAGTCGCAGGCAAAGTTGGTGTTGTGGGCATCGCCATATAATCCTGTGTATTCTAAAGACAGGGACTGCGCAGTCGCAGTCGAGGTCCGTGTTCTGTTTAGGCCTTTACTCACAAAAGACTTCGTCACTTCGGTTAGGGTTTTATGGAACCATCGGAATTCCTGACCATTCCTCTTCGTAAAATACTAAGCTTCATTGAAAGCGCAGGGATTGAAGAGGAATCATAGATAATCCAGGCGGACGTCACAATAGACCGAACTGAGGCTTCAGTGGCAGAGGTTAACCAGGCCAACCCCATTTCCTAATCTAATCTAATCTAAACCTAAGAAATGCGTCGGAATTCGTGAAAATGTACACAACTAATTTAAACCAATGGAATGGAATGCTCTAATAAATCATTGCGCTCAATTACAATGCAACAATAAGATGTCATAAATATTGAATGGAACAAAGATAAGAAGAAGATATCATAAATATTGTATTTAATAATAATCAACTGATCTCCTAAACAGTTCGAATATATTCCAATCGGCGCTTACCTACAACCGAGCTCTTAACATTACAATCATCTCGCGGGTGACCATCTTCAGTCATGATAAATTGATTAAGCCACACTCGATGACCCGCACACCTGTAGGTACCATATACCGAATAAAAGTAGGATCTGTTTGGACCAAACGGTGAGAAATTAAAATAATAATAGGATTACTTTCTCCAAATCTTCACCCGAAGTCCATTACCCGAAGACCACCTAAAAAGATAAGGGTGCGGTCTTTCAGTAAATACCTGTTTTCCCACAACAGCCGAAAAAAACAACACAAATAATCACATTCCTTTCGTTAGGATTGTTTCATCCACGACACACAAGTACTTAGCCTGGCCAACAGGTTAACTAGATCTCATTCTGTTTGTCAAACAATAGCCAGGTATTACCTGTGCTCACGAATAATAAAAAAAAATAAAGACTGCTATTATGTGTGTCCATAATTTCTTCATGAAAAACTGGAAGCACATAATGAAGAACTGGACAATGGATCGAGTACAGGTAGGTGGGTAACAGGTACATTTTGTGTAAACCGATACGCGGGACAATAGCGAACTGAGTCCTTGCAGGTCCGTGATTCATGAATGGACCGAAATGAATGGGCGAATGATCGACAACAAAAGGATCATCATCTTTTGCTGCAATGATCTTTCTTCAGGTGGCAAATTTACCTGTTTCTATTATTTTTTCTTCGTTAAACCTTTCGTGGAAATTCACCGAACCCATCGTTCTATGAATCGGACTCATTGTCAGTAATTTTTCGGACATTTGCCGAACAAACTGCGGTCGAAATCAGATCATGCTGCAGTTTGTTTATGTGACGAGATTAAAGTGAGTCTGGATTAAAATGGTCCGATTCCTCGAGCACACTGTGGGAATTTAACGACCAAAGAAATGGACGCGAAAGCGACAGCAGATTAAAATCTCGTTGGCTCTATCAAACGGCACTCGGCTCCTTTTGTAGGTACGCGATCTTTTTAACCTTTTAGCACTTGATGAACGTTCACGTTTTTGGCCCTCAATGATCCATGGTCGTAGCCGAAGACTTCGTGTAGAAACTAGAACGGCAAAAAAACTAAAAACTCGGACAAAAACTTGTTCTACTTTTCTTGGGAATAATTTCATTGTTTTGGGTTAATCCATAGCATCACCTTTCAGTCAATTCGACAGATCCATCGTGTGTTAATGCCCAGGTATGGCCCCAACCTGGCCCCCAGACTCACACACTCGCTCGCTCATAAAGAAGGTAACGAGCTTCACGAAACGATCATCGTCGTCACGACATAATCCTCGAAACTAACGAAAGAAATTAAGACAATTTTTACGCTATAAGTATATATGCCCACTACCTGGGTAGTTACCTCTTACTTTTACCTGCCTACATACGTTTTCGTTTGATTGCCTCTTTGCGTATATCCACAAAAGTTCCTAGAATATCGCGAGTATTGTCGCGATGCCGCCATATCAAAACGTTTAATGGCACTTAAATCTCACCTGTTAAAGAGCTGGGGACGCTCTCCATTTTAATTTTCATTACACTCCGTTGACATTTATTAGGGTCCCTGGCAGGTAAGTTTCGAGCTGCGTACATTAGAAGAGGGTCTCTGATGTCTCTATGAGTGTTGTGTAATTTGACGAATTTAATGGAGAAGGTGATGCGGTTTATTAATATGGTGAGCGGCTAATTTTTGGTGGCACCATCGCTTTTTATGTTCTTGCTGCTACCTTGATGATGGCGATGATTTCTGTTAACGACCTTATCGGATTGTCTAAATGCTTTTCTGTAACCTTTTCACAAACAGTTTCATGTGTAAAACCATTGTTTCCATAATGTTACATATCGTCGGTTGCAGTTGACCTGACTTTATATGGCATGGGCCGCGAGTCTCTGAATTATTACTAGAGATATTGAATCAACATCCCAAGGCCAGTAGCGGAGAATTTAGATTTCTACAACGAATTAAACTTTTTAAGTTTATTTCAAATAAAATAAAACAAGACGATCATCTGGATTTATTTGGCGCCAAGGCCTAACAAAGTTAGGGCTTCCGGAAAAAATAGGTAATAATTTGTAAGGCGGTCTAGTGTCTAGCAGCGAAGCTCATTCGTACCTGATCCCCTAAAAAAAACATACTGCAGTCACGATCGGCTGTAAGCCAATCGTATAATACTCTAGATGAATACTGAACTCCGATTTATATTGTAGTTGGGGATAAAGTAGAATTACGTGCATGTTGTAAGTCCTTTATTAAGGACTGCCATTAGATTGCTACTCAAAACTAAAAGACAATTTTCAGTGTTTAGTTGCATATCTTGAACTGGGTAAGTCATCGAAAAAAATGTCCTTTTTGAAGGAGGTGCAGGAAGGACTCACTTGATTTCTTACATATTTATACTTTTCCTTGGAACCATTTAAAAATGAACTTGTACAAAATTTGAAATTCGTAGCTTGAAGCGTTCAAAAGTTATCGAAAAATATTGTTGAACACGTGTCTTAAGGACATTTTGTATGGCAGCTACCAGAAGGAGTAAAAGGATTTCGCTGATTAGTAAACTCGAACTTCGTGTTTACTCAAAACTAATTAGTACAAAATTTCCAATTCATAGCTAAAAGATTACTTGAGTTATAGTAAGTTCCGT
The DNA here is from genome assembly GCA_951812415.1 of Beris morrisii. NCBI lineage: Eukaryota > Metazoa > Arthropoda > Insecta > Diptera > Stratiomyidae > Beris > Beris morrisii. The sequence goes on from OX638311.1 coordinate 29,581,061, forward strand.
AAATTAAGTGAAGACGTTTTGACAGGATATTTGTATGGTAGCTACACGAAGGACTAATAGGATTTTCTTCATAATCATACATTTAGCTTCAACTATTGGAAAAATACTACGTACAAAATTTCATAGACGTAGCTTAAACCCTTCTGAAGTTATCGGCCAATATTCTTAAACACGTATTTTAAGGACATTTTGTATGGCAGCTACCAGAAGGAGTAAAAGGATTTCGCTGACAAGTAATCTCAAGCTTCGTTTTTACTCAAAACTAATTTGTAAAAAGTGCCGAATTCATAGCTAAAAGACTACTTGAGTTATAGTAAGTTTCGTAAATTAAGTGAATACATTTTGACAGGATATTTGTATGCCAGCTACACGAAGGCCTAATAGGATTTTCTTCATAATCATATATTTAGCTCCAACTATTGGAAAAATAACATATACAAAATTTCAATGCCGTAGCTTAAACCCTTCTGAAGTTATCTACTAATATTCTTGAACACCTGTTTTAAGGATATTTTGTATGGCAGCTACCAGAAGGAGTAAAAGGATTTCGCTGACTAGTAAACTCGAACTTTGTTTTCACTCAAAACTATTTTGTACAAAATTCCGAATTCGTAGCTAAAAGATTACTTGAGTTATAGAGAGTTTCGTAAATTAAGTGAATACATTTTGACAGGATATTTGTATGGCAGCTATACGAAGGACTAACAGGATTTTCTTCATAATCATACATTTAGCTCGAACTATTGGAAAAATAACACAAACAAAATTTCAATGCCGTAGCTTAAACCCTTCTGAAGTTATCGACCAATATTCTTGAACACGTGTTTTAAGGACATTTTGTATGGCAGCTACCCGAAGGAACAGGACGATTTTGCCCGTTAACGAACTTAGCCTTACAAATTCAACCAAACATCCAGATTCAAAATTTCAAGATCCTAGGTGAAGGCGTTCTTGAGTTATCGTGCTAACGGACAGACGGACGGACGGACGGACGGACGGACGGACGGACGGACGGACGGACGGACGGACGGACGGACGGACGGACGGACGGACGTCAGGCGGATTTGAGGTTTTTGGGCACAAATAAACAAAAAATAATATATAACTTTTTTTCGTCCGAGGCTTGGTTCTATGCGTTACAAACTTTTCGGCTGGATTAAACTTATAATACTCTATATGATTTCATCTAGAGTATAAAAACAATAAACTTTTCCAACACACGAGGTTTTGCAAAAATCGAGAACAATTGTATATTGATTTTTTGGCGCTCCTCTTTTTGCAGCATAGAGTCTTAAAGTTGACTCAATAAAACGTAATCACCCTATTTTAAAAAAAAGAGTACCTTAATTTCAATGTATTTTCGTATTCTAATAATTTCAAACTGCGTTCAAAAAGCGAACGCGTAGTTACGCTTTTAAGGATCTTTTGGTAGCAATAAAGCGAACCAACCGCTCTGAATTCTAAACTTGATCACAAAAAATTAAACTTCCCGATATATCGCTGGTTCAAAAAAAGAAGCACCATTTTTCAACACTTTCGCATGGTAACAACTCGAAGGAATGCCTTAATTTTATCTGTTTTGTTTCTGCACCTACTATGCGAAAATCCATCTATTGTATTCTATTCGTCACATAAAAGTTTCCGAAACATAAACCTCTTCTTAAAAGCCATTGCTCTGCTCCTCCCTACAAAATGTTTCTTACTTACTTATTTATTTAGCTATTACAGTTATTCTATAAGATATTTACAGTTTATACAATTTTTGTAGAGATCAGACGGGGAAAATATTATTGTCTTTACAACTATAGTGTAGTATTTCTATTTCTTGACAAATTATGTTATTAATTAAAGTGATACTTCATTTAGGAAAGTTCTTTTTAAAAGCCTATTAAGAACTTAAAACTAACTTAAAACTACCTTACAACAAAACTAACTTATTTAGGCAGCTTAGAAACCACTCTACATTTTAAATACTCGTAGTGCTGAATAGTTCTGTAACTAGGGGGTTGTCTAAGTTAAGGCATCTTTCGCGAGAATCGGTCATAGCTTTTTCCGATAGGTGTGAAATCGAACGAACTTTAGCTAAATCGTGCAGATGTCGTATTGGAAAATAAAATGGTTTGTTTAAAATTATTTTTAAACATTTATTTTGTAATAATTGTAGCCTTTTCTTGTGAGTTTTAGCACACGGGTTCCAAATTGGGGCTCCATATAGAATGATAGGCTGCATGGCTATTTCGAAGATCAAAAGTTTATTTTCTTCGGAGAGCTTTGGTTGCCGATTTATGAGTGGATAAAGAGCATGGATGCTCTTTGAAATTTTGCAGGTAACATGTTCCGTATGGTCACGGAAAGTTAATTTTGTATCAAGAATAAGACCGAGATATTTTATATTTTTTGACCACTGAATCGGTTCTCCAAAAATATTTATTGAGGGATTTGGTAGACTGCGTTTTGCGCGTTTCTTGGTAAAAAATATTATATAATTTGAGTTTTAGCCGAATTTATTTTAATTTTCCATTTATAATAGAAACTTTGTAACAGATCTAGGTAGGTAGGTACGCGTGGCTGCCCGTGAGAACACGGACACACTTAGACCTAAAAGGTCCGTTGTGTTACCACAGGATCATCGAATCCGGTCCTACTCGTCGAACCATTTAGAGCTTGCAATGAAGCGTTGGATTCTCGCGACCTCCATTGAGGCAAGGTCACCGAAACAGTTGAAGAAGTAAGCTCCAAGATGAGCTTTCCTTCTGGCTGATAGAGCTGGACAGGTACAGAGAAGGTGAAGGACTGTCTCCTCCTCCTCCTCATCCAGGCAGCTTCTACAGAAGTCGTTTGAGAAGAGGCCGAGTCTTTTGGCATGTCGACCAATAAGACAGTGTCCGGTCAGGACACCGACTGTGGTGCTGATATTCGCCCTTTTGAGCAAAGTCAGCCTTTTAGAGCGTTTTAGATCCAGCTCCGGCCAGATCTGTCTCGCAGTGTGACATGTAACACCGTTTGCCCATCTTGAGTTGGTTTTCTCAATTGAGTCCAATCCCAGTAGCAGTTTACATGTAGAGAGAGGCACACCCAGATTCCGGTGTTCCGGCATAATCTGAAGGGTAGTACCGCGTCGAGCGAGTTCGTCAGCCATACAGTTCCCTGGAATATCCCTGTGTCCTGGCACCCAGCACAGAAGAATATTGAACTGTTCTGCCATCTCCTTAAGAGATGATCGACATTCTGCGGCGACCTTTGATGTTGTCGAGGCCGATTTTAAGGATTTTATTGCCTCTTGGCTGTCTGTGAAAATGCTAATATCCCTAGTAGATATTACATTACACCTCAGCCAGGACAAGGCCTCCTTGATCGCCATAAGCTCCGCCTGAAAGACACTACAGTGGTCCGGAAGGCGGAAGGAGCTGCTAATGTTAAGCATATCAGAGAAAACACCTCCACCTACCCCGCCTTCAGTTTTGGAGCCGTCCGTATATATGTGGGCGGACTCTTCCATCCGTACCGAATCCCTTTCCCATTCTAGACGGGTTGGGATGGCTGTTAGAAAATTTTTCTCAAAATCATAACTGGGAGGGGTGTAGTCGGTGTTTTCAGCAATGTTATTGAAGTGATTCAAGATTGTTGAGTGACCTGCATATATGCCAGTCCACTGTGTATAGGCCCTAAGTCGAATGGCTGCATTGGCTGCCATTTGCTTGCCAAAAATGTCTAGGGGTGGCAGACTGAATAGCATGTCTAGTGCTGCAGAGGGAGTTGTTCTCAGAGCTCCACTGATGCATATGCATGCTGATCTCTGTACCTTCCCTAGGGTGGTGCAGTTAACTGCTTTGTCTAAGGCCGTCCACCAGACAATAACACCATACATAAGTATCGGTCTGATGACGGACACGTAGAGCCAATGAACTATCCGGGGTTGCATACCCCATTTTTTGCCAATGGCCTTTTTGCACGAGTAAAGCGCAACTGTTGCTTTCTTTACCCGTAACAGATCTAACTGGGATTGCAAATTTTGAATTATCAACGTGACATCGTTTGAGCTTGAGTATAAGGCGATATCGTCAGCGTACACAGCAAGCTTACAACCAGGATGTTTTGGAATATCAGCAGTATAGATGCTATACAGTATGGGACTTAAACAACAGCCTTGAGGGACGCCGGCTGGAATTGAAAGGAAATCCGAAAAGCTTGATTTTAATTTCACTCTGAATTTTCTATGTTCGAGAAATGAAGCAATTGTTTTGATGATAAAATTTGGAAAAAAGAATCTCATCTATTTGAAGAGCAATACTTTATGCCAAACCGAATCGAAAGCCTTTTCTGTGTCCAACGGTGGATTCTTTGCAATTTACCGACTTTTTAATGAAATTGGTGACTCTGAAAAGTTGATGGTTTGTAGACATATGCGGCATAAACCCAAACTGAAAATCCGGGATGACTGATTTATTTCTCATCACAGTTCTCATTCTTTCAAGGATAATTTTTTCATGTCGCTTACTTAAAGTTGGAAGTAAGCTGATTGGGCGATAGTTAGAAGGAAATTTAGGATCCTTCCCTGGTTACAAAATGTTTCATGGACGCCCATATAGGAGGCCCTCAGAGGAGTCATATACTAACTGAAACGTGAACTGTCGACTTTCACAAAAATTATGTTCTTATAAGAATTTTGAACACTCATAATAAGAGTCAAATCTATTTGTTCTTGTCAGAAATAAAATGTGAAAAAAAAGTTTAAATGAAACATACAGTAAAATAGAAATCAGCCAAAAGCCAGGGCTCAAATACAATATTTTTTGGGACAAAGTCCGAGAACCGGGTAAAGTTGAGGAGCGACAGAGTGCCGACGCAACTGATACTCTTAATACATAAATTAAAATTTTGGGTTACAGTCCACGACGCGTTGGTTGTTTCGAAATAAGGGCCCTACTTGAAAAATTAATTAAGTTAATAAACTACCACCGTGTAAGATTTAAAATTCATCAGTGGTTCTTCATACAAATAAAAATACGCGAGGAAAATTAGAAACCTATTCCATATCTAATCAGACCTAAGGCAAATGGCGGAATTCGTGAAAACGTATGCAACCTCTTCACTTCCCATTGGGGGATGAATGTGAAAAATACCTGAAATTGCTTTTAGGCAACTATATAAAAAAACATGGTACTTAAAAGAGTTTCTATAACTTTCAAAACTTTCAAAATTTATGTAAACGTATACATCCACTTTTCGCTTTTATCCTTTCACCTGCTTCCGCTCGGATTTCAGCCACCAATTCGGACGTAGGAGGAATTGGCCCACTCTTTCCTGAACCTTCCTTTCCCTCGAATATTTTGACTTTTTCAAGTCGAAATATTCACTCCAAGACCTTCGTTCACAACAAATAGGACGGCCGAGTTGTCCTGTAGATCACACTCGACCGAGTCTTAGGCGTGGTCTTACTAATGCAGGTGTCTAGCAAGGCCACGATGATTTGCGAGATCAAAATCCAATACTCTCTTCCATACCTTGGATTATATTGAAGCAACGGCAATTATCCGGTCATTAAAAAAGAAGTTGCATTTACTGAATTCAACCACAAGAGCACGTTACATGTGGGAACTGTATCTGAAGATATCACAATCGATGCAGCGGATAGTGTACCACAATTAGCCACGTTGTTGGGTAAAATCGTTATACAACTAATCCAAACTAATTATACTATAAAAAAATTATTTATTACTCGGGCACTCAACGAAAATTTGCCAAATCATATTATTATTATATCCTACCTGCCTACTTGTATACCTTACCTGCGCCTAATACGCTCTGCTACCTGTCCATATTTGTGTGTTATTCTTATAGCAAGTAGTTCGTCATAACAAAATGACATGATCATTTCACAAGACGACTTTTTTATGGTAATATGCCATATCGTGGTTCAAGGGTCTGTCAAGCACGAGCAGTTCTCGCAATTATCTCTTCAGGAAATCGTAAACACGTTTCTTGTGAAGAGGTCCGATAAGACGGTGGCGGTACAAGATGGAGCTCCTCCGAAGCTCCTCCATGTCCATAAAGTGCCATAGTCTTCTAGAAGAGTGAAAGACCCGCCGATCTGCCGCGGTCCGAATCACTACACCGCGTCCACTAAAAACAAACAAAACAGGTGAGAGTCAAGTGTCATTTTCGTAAATAATTCAGACATTACGAGGAGTCTCTTGTCGACGGGTCGCACCGTTGAGATGCCCATTTTTATGACTTTTTCAAGATTCAAGATTCTTGTAAGCCGCACGTTATGGTACCATCAGTTCCAGCAGTCCGAAATCTTAGTACGCCATAAGTCGCCCGGGTATGTGCTATTCGGCCAGGTAAGGTACAAGAGAGCTTCACCGATTTGTACCTAGGCGTTTATACGACTTTGAAGATGGTCTTGATCACGCAAAAAATATGGAAAGTTGTTGCCGAGAAAGAGCATTGGACATAATGAAAAATTATGGTAATTGCTGGTCATGATTCTGTTCTACGGTTCCATACTGTCCGAGCTGGATGTCAACATCATTTAAGTGGTCATTTGATGCTCTTCGGACCTGCTAATGGCCTTTGAAGTTTGCGCACCGGATTCCGCGCGACTGATACCGTTCTTACTGCCTACTGGCCCTATAACACACGGCGGTATTATCGTCACGCATTCGGGATTTCACCATGATCCGTCCAAGAATCATGTGCTAATCTTAGCCCGTATTTTTTTTTCCACCATTTTTGTGTTAGTACTAAGCTGCTAAAGCGTTAATGCCTTCACGAAGACTGTAGAGCCATTTACAGTGCACTGGCATTTTCCATAAATATGACAAAAAAATACGGCAATGTTTTTATGACGATCGTTACCTGTACACCGGTAAGGTGTTGTTTTATGGTCGACGAAGTGCTCGAAGCTCTAAACAGTCCGATCTGAGAACTGTGGGTGTAATATCCATAATGCATCATATGTGTACGATCACCTGAGGAACGATATCACACACATATCGAAAATGTCAGTGAAGCACGTATGTAAAATTTACGGTACTGAAATAGCACGACGCCTCAGGATATACCGACGACGTCGTCGTTTCCAAACATGCCGGAAGATTATTACGTAGAAAAACAGAAAATATTTTCGCTATTTAATTCACCTGTAATGTCGCTGGAAGCATACTGATCATACGGACATACGTTGTGATACCAAGCCACACTTATGAGCAGGAACAGATTTTCTGGCAGTGAATTTAATGCTGAAGGTTATTGCAGATCTAAAGGCATTCTAGCCGAAGTTAATATACGATTATTATTTTTCAATTTGACGTTATATTTAATTGGTGGTTTTGAATTGCATTCTGTCAATTTAGTCGAATTTATGTTATGCATATTGGTGTAAAGTGGACTTAGTGAAAGGGTCTCTCAAGAAATTTTCCACTTATTCATGCAAAAACAAGTGACAGTAGGTCAAGAAATTTTTGACGGCCATTTTTACCAAACTACAAGAAAAAAGAAATCCGATCCTTGTCATTATCTACTCAAGTATCAAGTTCAAGGAAAATTGACATTTACAGATTTTGGTTCCAGCCAACATCGAAGCGGCTAGCCCAACGGTACATTGAACTACGGTCTATTGTCTGCTCACACACACCTCATTTAAATCCCGATGAATTTCTGTAGGATATTTGCCACGTAAAGTTTCAATTTTACGTGTCCGAGACACGTGCAGACGCGGTTTTATGGTTGCCAGCCAGATAGTTGGCTGGAGAACCCGCCGCGTGAGCTATAGAACCCAGTCGAACTTTTTGTAAGAGGTGAATTTGTAATCAATGAGTAAGGAATGAGTTTGTAAGGCCTTACCGAAGTAATGCAGAGTGTAATTGCTGTAAAATATTCTCGAACGCTCTCTCTATACAATTATGGCCAACGTCCTTGGCTTCAGTTACTATTTACGGAAGTAATGGTTTACAAGCTAGTAAGTAATAAGAGGGAAAAATTCGAGACGTTACAGTTTTGTCCAACGGTGTAGGCTTTAGTATCTACTTACGAAAGTAATGGTTTAGAAGCGAGTAAGTTATGAGAAGGTACAATCTGAGACCTTACAGTTTTGCCAAATGCTCTGGGCTTTAGTAACAATTTACGAAAGTATGTAAGTCTTAGAAGCGGATAAGTAAAGGGATGATGCAATCATTACCGTTTCGTTTTCATTTTATATCAAGGGGCCCATAATTAAATTCAGTTCGCTCCGAGTGTTTCAAATGTTGCGAAGTGCTCAGCAGTGGCGGATCCAGACTTTTTGATTTGGCTATTTTGTTTGATCAAGTTCTGTGTGAATTTAGCTACATAGACTGCACTTAGCAAAAACGGGATCATATTGTTTTCATCTTATTATGGGTCATTCCATCATGAATCGCCAAAGTTGTGACCTTACCATTTCCGATTCTTTTGAAAATGTTTGTACTTGAAGAACTAGTGAAAAAATTAATTGAAACTCCAGTTTTTGTTTCTTTCTCATTTTTTAACTAATAAAAACAACAACAATCTTTAAACTAAACCCTACTTTATTATTCAAGGATAAAAATGACCAAAGATATGAATTTTCAAAGAGGACTCGGACATCTTTTTTGGGAAATCTTTAACATACTATAACTAACAAAAAAAATGAGATAGAAACAAAAACTTGAAATCATATTTTTTTTCACTAATTCTTCGAGTACACAAATTTTCAAAAGAATCGGCGATGATAAGGTCAGACTTTTGGCGATTCTTGATTAAATGACCCTTTTTCTATAAAATAATTGAGAACCACTATAATGTTCTTCGATTTTTTTGACCCCGATCTCATTGTGATCCCAAGTTAATTTTTTGGTATGTTTTGAAAAACAGTATAGCCTAAAAAATATAAAAAAAATAAAAAAAAACCGTTTTGAGATATTCAGGAATAAAGGACAAAATCATTATCCTTGAAAAAAATTTCAAGGATAATTTTTATTGCGACAACCTTCCCCTTTAAAATAAGCCATATTTTATTATTCCAGGATAAACATTACCAGAGATATTCATTTTCAAAGAGGACTCGGACACCATTTTTGCGAAAACTTTAACATAATATAACTAACAAAAAAATGAGATAGAAACAGAAAATTGAATTTCAATTATTTTTTTCACTAGTTCTTAAAGTACAAAAATTTTCAAAAGAATCGGAGATGGCAAGGTCAAAAATTTCGTCATTCTTGGCGGTTCTTGATGGAATAACCCTATTACCTACGCAATATGTTGTCTTGTAGTCTTTTTATCATGGTGCGTTTACACTCACCCTTGAGGCTCGCCTCTAACCCAATCAGGCCATTGCAAACCGGTTTTCGTCGGCTGTGTTCTTTGCTGTGTTGAAAGCAATTTACACTCAACATGCCTCTGCGGCGCAACTTGCCTATAAGTGCGGCCGCCCCGTCCGCCCCCCCCCCTGGATCCGCCAATGAAGTGCTGTTCATTTGTAATAAATTCTAATAAGGGTTATTTATACAAAACGAAGTAAACAATTAGTTTAGATAGAGTATTTTCTTATCTTTATGGATCTTATTTTTGTTAATTTTTTATTTTGTTTATTGAATGAATTCTGATGTAATATTTTCGTGTTTTAATTTATTTTATATTGAATAAATGGTTTTTTTACTGTTAAAACAATTTCGATTTTTCATATTGTTGTTATTTACAACTCAACAAAGTAAAGGATAGTTTAAATTGGAGACGAACACAATACTTTATAAGTATATACAACGATATAAGTCTTTTCTTGTCTTGTGCTTTTAAGCGTTTACACCCTAGGGCCTATGCGGGTTAAAGTTAAAGATATGTTATCGAAAGAGTAATGGGTACAAGTTGCTAGTACTGACTAAATTCAGTACACATTACTGATCTGACTATTACAAGACCTTACTTTTCATACATTTAAAGTATTTACCACTCACTATTGATATAATTCCTTACTTTTCATGTAATTTGTATGTCACTACCACTCTCTAATGAAACAAGGCCTTACATGTAATATGCTTTGTAACTATTTACAACTCTTCAATGAAATAAGGCTTTTCTTGTCGTGTGCTTTGTAAGTCATTACGTCCTAGGGCCTATGCGGGTTAAAGTTATTAGTTCTGGCATCGAAAGAGTAATGTGTACGAGCTGCTAGTATATTGTACGGATTCGATTCCGTAGACATTACTGTTCCGACTGGGAAATAGCCCAAAATCCGCAAGAAGAATTGTAGCCCGAATACAGTGCCCAACTTTGCAATTTTACAGTAGCAGTTTAATGTATTGAATACAGTTGCGACTTCGACCAAGAACTGTGAATTTCTAAGAAAAAATGTAATGTTAATATGATATTTGTGTGGATACATAAATTTGTATTTATCACCATTTCAAAACTCTTATTTGAAGAAAATATTTGGAACAATAATACAATATGATGCCCTTGGTGTAATAAGGGGTCAACTCATTTTTTAATAGCATGAGAGGGCTTGACTTACTGACTCCTTATTGGATTCGGATGAAATTCAGCTGATACAGTCAACCCCTTATGCTTTAATAATATTCTTAAGAATTTTAATAAAATCATATAAAAAAAGAATAAAATAATTTTAATGCAATAAGGGGCCAGAAAAGTTACGTTTTCTCATGTTTTTGGGCATCAACACTTAATAATCTAATTGCTTCATAATCGTCTTCGCTTAAATCACAGAAACTGTCTAAAGAAGATGAAGCCGACTCTCGATTATCGCCATACATTTTTGAATTAAAGCGGTTCAACATATCTTTGGAGGGAGTGAAATTTTTGCAACACGTGTCTGTAACCTGGCAAATTTTGTGACAAAAGATTTTGTGATATATTTCAAGACGCGACGAAAATTCGGGCTTATGCAAGAATATAAGTGTATCCGAAGCCATAAGAGAGAATCTAGCATTTGAAGTTGCATTCGATTGCGCTGCTAAACACACGCTCCACTACTGCATTACTAACAGGAAGAGTTAACGTTTTTAGTGCAAAAAGAGCCAGGTCTTTAAACGGGTGCTCGCCTCTAGCATTCGCAGTATTTAGAACACATGCCCAGAAATGTATTATGTCTATTTTTGACAAATCGCCATTATTTTCAGGATGCAAGCACAACTCGACTAATGGTAGAGTGCCGAAGGAAATCCTTTTGATATCAAGGCCAGCGACGCTAATGCATTCTACCAAGGCTGTCGCCAAGTTTTGGCCGGTGCAACTTCAACAATAGCATGAAAGTTCGTAGCCATAGCTTGGCGACTCATGTTGAAGTATCTTATGCATAGACCCATGAACTTTGTAACGGATACATCTGTTGCCTCGTTAGCAATTATGCCATAATTCTTTTATCAGTTCAATGAGAAGTACTGGCTCAACAACGGCTGAAATTAATTTTGAACAGTTCGTTCGGTGTAACCTAATGCTTTCTAATTTTGAATCCTTTCCTACGATTCGAGCATTTATAGCTGCATGCAATGCAACATAGACAGCCAGGCGCAAAGTAGTCTTCGCGTCCTCATTCACTTCGAGGTAACCTGCCCAGAAATAAAAGTGAATACCAAGCTTATTTCAATAGCAAACCCCTAAAATCGTAATAACAATACAAACCATATTGGGTTAAACTGGATTGTAAGCTATGACTTAGAGCTCTCTCTTTTTCCATGTGCTTCATTGTTTTACCGTGTGTCATTAGGTAGGTCACTGTGGTGGGTTCTTAAGTTGCATTTGCATAGTTTGGACCTAGCTTCACCCTTGCCAATTTTTACATCTGCTTCACTTGAGGGTTGTAACAAATCTGAGCGAGGACGAACATCGCGATTTAGAAAAATTAAGGCCTTTCAGGAACATTTGAAAAGTGGATACATTGATTTGGTATTTCATATTGGACAATAGTTTCATACATATAAAAGTAAATTCAATTTATTTAATTTCAACTTCGACGTCGATTGTGATACTGTGTTTCTAACAATGGTTGGAAATTACATCAAAGTAGCTTCGGTAAAAAATTAAAAATCTATTTTCAAGACGATTTACAGGTTAAAAGACGTTATAAAATAACTAATAGTGTTATAATTCTACTCACTTTTGACATTTTTTTCATTTTCCCATATCGGCTTATAATGCTTAAGATACTTTCCTCATTTTCCCATTTTTTCAGAAAAATTTCTAAGTACTAAATGTTATAAATAACGGAAACTTTTGAGCACTGTGCACTGTGCGACACGAAGAACGAATAAATGGAAATCATAACTGTATACGAATTCAATGAATTTCATACATAGCGTTTGTATCGCATTTTTTTAAAGGTTTACAATAATAGTCGACGGAGTATAGTAAGTATTTAGTGTACTGAAGAAAATAATAATAATAAAAACGACCGATATTTCAGTTTTCTATTACTATTTTTTTCTTGTAAAACGTCTCTGTTGTAAACTAGCGAAATAGTACAATTTGCGTTTGTCGAATAGCCCAAAAAGCTATAAGTAGCGTTTTGAAATTCGAACCCGCGAATTGGAAAATAAAATAGCCCAAATCGCGGGAAATAGCCCAATCTGGCAGCCTTACGGCGGTTTCTATCTGTCACACAACAAAGACTGTTAGGACTACACAACCAGGCGAAAGCGTGCGCACTCTCCAAATGTTGAAGAGTAACTGAGTCAATTTATATTAAGATTGGATCCTCCAATAATCAGTGCTGCCAATGTATACAATATTTTTGTCTCTCGTACAGCCGATTGCGGTCAATTTTCGAACACAGCCTCTTTGAATTAAACGTATCCTTTTAATTTGAATTGATTTGCAGAAATGCTGAATAAAAAATTCGATTGCTCTCAGATATAATATACACTAAAATGTAAATTTTCTAACAAAATGTCAACTAAGAAGCAAGCATATCAAACGTGCCATTCACAATATTCCAAGCTTACTTCAATCGTTTTTCAACCTGAGACAATCAATCATTTTCTGTAAAGAATTATCAAATTGTAAATAACTACAAGAAGTGCAATATATGACCCATTCACCTAAAAATAAATTCATGCTTAAATACAAAGTAGAAAACGAACTATTTTTGCATGACTGTACCATTAACGAACGATTCACTTTGCGTGTGCTGTCATGCGACTTGAACGTGATCCGTTTCACCATTTAAAAACGTACTCGGCACACATTACACGTCGCTATGTATGCCGGCAGGTATGTACATACTCGTGCATGGGGATACGTTTCACACGCATTTATATTCGCTGACATGCCACCGAAATCCGGTTCTATCTCTCTCGTTCTCATGCCGTACGTCACGCGTGTTAGTGCCACCATTTCGAGTATCGATCCATTTTTGTTTCGATATCACGTGCAGTCGCGTTCTGGCATTTATTCTTATCGAACGGGTCGCGTTAGTTAGTTTGTGTGTAGCTCCGAAATGGACGAGAAGCTAATTGAAAAAGTGAAAGAACGCGAACTTCTGTTTAATACGTTTTCGCTTGATTACCTAAACACGATTAAACGTAATTTGGCTTGGGATGAAATCGGTAGAGAGCTGGAAATAAGTGGTAAGTGTAAATTGATTTAAAATTATTCAGCTCTTTATACTCGCACAAATACTGCACCTTAGTTTCATAAAACTGCTAGTAATTTTATTGCAGTAAAGTTGAACGCGTCAGACGACAAAATGGCCGACTGACGCTACTGCACACTCTCGCTTTACTGCAGTTGAATCTCTGCAATGAGGTAACACCGTATGGTAGATTGTTAGAGCGGCTTAGTGCGTCGTTAGAGGTGAACTTCTCACTGTGTTTCAAAAATTTCGTCAAAGTGTGAAAGCCGGGTTACGGCCTCCATTTTTAGAATGACCTTTTGCTCACATTGATTTATGTCCATTTTAAACAGAAATAGAAATTCTTCTTTGAAATAGACAATTTTTAATAGAAATTATAAGCAGGTCACTTATTTTTCTTTCAGCTGAAGTAGCAAAAGAAAAATGGCAGATTTTGAGAAGATGCTACGCCAATGCACTGCACAGACGGCGTAACAAGGCCAGTAAATATAAAAATCTTCCACCTTGGAAATATGATCGACAAATGGAGTTCATTTTACCGTATATCGAAAAACGCAAGTAAGTTTCTTTCAGCAGAATAAATAGCATTTATTTTTATCCTTTTCACTCGACACCTTTTTTAAATTTAACCATTTTTTTTTAATTAGTGCGAGAAGTACATTACGTAAAAGATCAAATGTTGCTCCAACTGAAACTATCATTGAGAAAATTGTCGATGTAAAATTGGAAGAAGTCGATCTTCGCGAAGACAATTCCGTGGGAAATTGTGAACAAGAACTTCCGAATGTAAGAAAGTGCCCGGAATTGCGCAATACAAAATACGAAGTTTTGAAAATCATGAAAGAGAACCTAGAGCTTCGTCGAAATATTCATGAGGACAGGTTAAACAGAATTTCGTTATTTGAAAGTTTAGATGAGACCGACATGTTTTTCTTGAGTATGTCGAAAATGACGAAACATTTGGACCGATTTGAACAATCGAAAATAAAGTTGCAATTGAGTAATGCTGTTTTACAGGCAGAAATGAAGCAGGAGCAGGCAAGAGCATCGTCTTCTCGAGAACATTCCCATTAAGTTTTGCAATTTCTAATTATGCAGCTTTGATTACCATTCCATAAGATTCTCAGCTATATACTTGTTGGTTGCAAAAGTGAGCTTACATATAAAAATATATCATAACACGTTATTGAATAAAAACTAGTTTAATCTTTAAAATTGTATTATTCATTTCATTTCTTACTGATTCTACTTGGGTATAGATGACGCTATTTGTATTAATTTTTTAAGCGTGAGAGTTCCCCACCCATTATATTTATACCAAATTCAGCACATATTAAGCCACGAGCGAAAATTTCTTATAATTAATTACGAATTACGCTCATGTTGCTTACATTACTATCAGTGCTTACGTTCGGTCCGAATTGTTGGTACGCTTATGTCGCTTTCAATTCGGACCGATTGTGTGTGCACAGTGCCTGTCCTCGAAGCCGTGAGCAGTGTAAGCGCCAGAAAATTACCCCTCCATGCAAATTGTATGCGTTATGAGCGCAATTCGGACTGAGTGTAAGCGCGCTAAAAACGCAGAAAGCGCAATGGTGCATTTACACTCAACGTTTGAGGCGAGCCTCTATCCCCACCAAAAAATCACCCAATCACATGGCTTGTGGAGTCGCAAGGGTCGAACATTCTTCTACTTTTTCTCCGACGCACGCTTCCATATGTGTACACACATCCAATGAACTGTGGTACCACACAATTCGCAGCTCATCGTATTTCTGTCGTTTCGCACTTATAGGCAAGTTGCGCCGCAGAGGCATGTTGAGTGTAAATTGCTTTTAAAACAGCGAAGAACACAGCCTACAAAAACCGGCTTGCAATGGCCTGATGGGGGTAGAGGCCTCGAGGCGAACGAAGGGTGAGTGTAAACGCACCATGATTCGGACCGCGGCTAAAGTCTCGTCAATAGTTAGTGTTCGATTCAAATGTGGAGACGCGCCGTCTCAACACATTTCAGACTTCAATCGCATGGGTTTCCGTCTGGAAGACAGTGGATTTTAAGTGCATGGTTGAGTAGAATTTAACATTTCGACGAACTCCATAAACTGCTGCTCCTACACCTTGATCAGTTTTGGATCTGTCTTAAATTTCGGTACCATTGAACCAGACAAAGGTATCGCTAGTATGGGGTCCTTATTCAGTTCAGCGGAAAGATTTGGGCAAGCTGTTGCACTCTGACTCGTCTTCCGAGCTCAAAAGTTTGTATGTAGTGAACCTTACTTCTTTCTGTATTTATAAGTGTAGAGGGACTAGAATAAGAAGATCCTCTACGACAGCCGTGGGAGTTGTGCTCATCGAACCAGTGATACCCAGACGAGCCAGTCTTTTTAATTTAGTCAGCTTCAGTTTTCCGCTTCGTTTTTTTCCACCAGACAGGTGCCGCATAAGTTATAATGGGCCTGCCAACGATGGTATACATCCAGTAGGTTAGTTTCAGTCCCCAGTTCTTGCTCCTCCTGTAAGTCCAGAGAGAGATTCTTCCCCTTTCAAGAACTTTATCCAAATGAGCAATCCAATGGAGTTTTCCATCCAGGCTGACTCCTAGGAATTTCACCACGCTAGCATTCAGAGATTCCCCAAAAAGACATTTTACTTTTCAATCCGAAAGATGCTGTAAAAGTGTTGCATACATTTTCACGAATTTTGTCATATCTCTTAGGTCTGATAAGATATCGATTTTTTTACTTTCACAGACTGATTTCAGAATTTTTTTGATATTCAACGGGAAAGGAGGTGTAACGTAGTTGCATACGAACTTTCATTGATTTCGACATTCTCTAATGAGGTATCGAATTGTTTTTTACTTCCTTGGGATTTTTATATAATTGCCTAAAAATCCATATCAGAATTTTTGGGTATTCAACGTAAAGGGACATATATTTTCGCATATTTCGCCATGTATCTTAGGTCTGATGAAATCTTAAATTGGTTCTATGTGCTTTCTTTGTTATCGCCTAAAAACGAATTTAAGGATGTTTCGAATTTTAACTCTTAAGGGGTGTAAGGGCGTTGTAATTGTTTTCATACGTTTTGTTATATCAGCAAAATAGTTCGTTCTTCTTTTTATTTCATGTATAGTAACCTGTACCGCATCTCTTTCGGACTTCTACCGAAAAAAATAAAGTTGTACCCAGACTATTGGCAGATCATTGTAGAAAGATTTGATGCTTTAAAGTTGTAAGGACGGAAACTTTCCGGAAATTTCCACCCACACCACATAGGATTAAGTACAGGAAGTAAACTTAAGATTACGGATCATCACGAATTAAACAACATAGGATTAAGTGCATGAAGCACAAACGTAGGTTTACAAAACATCACGAATTAAACAACATAGGATTAAGTACATGAAGTATAACTTAGGATTACGGAACATCATGAATTGCCAACAACATAGGATTAAGTACATGAAGTATAACTTAGGATTACGGAACATCATGAATTGCCAAGAACATAGGATTAGGTACACAAATTAAAGACTCGGGGTTACATAAAAACACGTAACAGAGAACATAGAACCCGAAATACATTAAAACAAAGGACATAAAACACTAACAAAGCTGAAACACAGCACCAAGAATTGGGGATCTACCTGGAAAAATGTCAGCGGGGTCACAAAAGCGTCCCAGGCGACGCGATGCGACAGAAAACCCGCCGACAAGTATACGAAATCCCAGCGGGGCTATATACCGAGATAAGCATACACCGGCCGCGAATTATAAAAAGGCAAAATTTCCCCATACAAATTTAGTCTATAACATAATTCACGGATAAGAAATGTTCTTCACTGAATATATGCAAGAACGAATCAGCCAGAAGGCAAGTCAGTCGGCAGTGCTCATACTGTGACAAGATAGTGGAGTTGTACTTCCTTTCTTCTAACAACTTTGAGAAACTGAGCTCGATCGATCCAACTTGGGTTATTGCTCTTGTGGAGTTGTACTTCCATCAATAAACAAGCCAGGGTCGAACGAAGAACTGAGCAGGCCAGTCGGCGGTACCCATGTTTGTGACTGGGATAGTGGAGTTGTACTTCCTTTCTCCTAAACATTATTGGGAAACCGAGCTCGATCGGTTCAACTTGTGATATTGCTCTTGTGGAGTTGTACTTCCATCAATGAACAAGCCTGAACCGAACGAAGAACTGAGCAAGTGAGGACGAAGACGAAGTAACGGCGCAAAGTAACGTAGCCAGCGCAGACCAACGCAATGTGACGTAACTACCACAAGAAGCCGCAAGAATACGACGCCGAAGAAGATAGCCGCCAACGCAGCAGGACGCAGTGGCAGCAGAAAACCAAGAGACGACGACGCAGCAGGACGCAGTAGCGACAGGAAACCAAGAGACGACGACACAGCAAGAGAATACGACGCAAATAGAGCATAGCAGTAGAAGGAGGCCAAGAGAAGACAACATCACAGTCAACGCAAGCTAACGCAACAGCGCAGAACCGTACAGTCAGCGCAAGTCAACGCAATCGGCGTAAGCCAACGCAGTCAGCGTAAGCCAACGCAGCAGCGCAAAGTGAAGAGACGACGTCAGAGCAAACGCAGTCAACGCAAGCTAACGCAACAGCGCAGAATAACGCAGGAGGCCAAGAGGAGACGACGCCGAAGCAACGCAGTCAGCGCAAGCCCACGCAGTCAGCGTAAGCCAACGCAGCAGCGCAAAGTGAAGAGACGACGTCAGAGCAAACGCAGTCAACGCAAGCTAACGCAACAGCGCAGAATAACGCAGGAGGCCAAGTGGAGACTACGCCGAGGTGACATAGCCAACGTGAGTCAACGCAAGGGAGAGTGATGAAGTCGTAGACGTAAGAGCAAGGAAACCAGGAGCGAAGCCGAGAGACAAAGTAAGCAGGAATTAGTGAAACGTTGGTTTAAAGTAGATAATGTTATATTTAGAGAATAAAATGAAGTCCCAATATCAAAGAAATGTTTTGTAACGGATCCCGGCACCCGATGAGCCTACCCCGGAAATGCGAGTCGTTACAATGGCGCCCGAACAGGGACTTCTCAAAATAAAGGACAAGGAAAACTGGCAGTGAACAAATAGTGAAGTGACAGTGAACAGACGATAACCATCAAACTGGCAGTGAACGAATAGTGCATAAACAGTGAAGTGACAGTGAACAGACGATAACCATTAAACTGGCAGTGAACTAATAGTGCATAAACAGTGAATAAATATACGAACATTGAAAAACACAGTGAGCAAACAAACAGTGAAATATCATCCCGCGAACACATAGTAAAACAATTAACAGATAGCAGTGTGAAGCAGTGAAGTGAACGGCGAATTAGACAGTGAAACAACTAAGAATATTGCCGCGAACAGACAGTGAGTGACAAGTCAGTGCAGAAAAGTGACCAAAAGAGTCAGGAAAACCGAGCATCATGGTTAAAACCAACTGGATCTACAGTTTGCGCAAGGACGAACTCCTCATTTACGCGGAAGAATTCGGCTTCGACGGCATCGGCACCGTCGACGACATCAGAAAACAATTCGTCGCCTGGATCAGGGAAACAGGATACAGCGAACACGAACCCAGACTTGTGGAATTAGAGGCCAAGCATACGAAGGATACCATGTCAGCCGTACCGCCAAAGCTACTAGGAAAACCCGAGGAAATACCCTCAGAACAACAGGATCGGGGAACTGCTAGGGAAGGGCCCCACACAACGGCCATGATTCACCGCGAAGATACAATTCCAATCATCCCCCAATCAAACCAGGGCACCCCCATGACGTACGCCGCGATTGCCGACCAGATCCGAAAATGGTCAGTCAAGTACGACGGTGGGAAAGAGCCCCTGAGCTTCCTCGAACGTGTTGAGGAGTTAGCCGCTGTATACGATATCCCGAAGGACTCCTTACCAAGAACAATGCCAGAGCTCCTTCGTGATAGGGCTTTAATTTGGTTCCGTAATAACCACCGTACATGGAGGCGATGGGTCGAATTTAAGGAGGACTTCCTGAAATTCTTCCTCCCAGCTCGATACCTGGAGAATTTGGACGACAAGATTAGGCAGAAGCAACAACAACCGGGAGAAACCTTTAAGGACTACGTCTTGGGTTTGCAAAACCTGATGCGCCTAGCGGACTACTCAGAGGAGCAACAACTTGAGCGGATTTTCCGGAACTGCCAAACCAAGTATCAGCTCTACATTCGACGAAGAGATTTCGTTACGTTGGAGGAACTAATCACACTAGCCGACGACTTTGAAAGTATCCAAGGTGAAAAGGAATCCAACCAGCGGACAATAAAGGCCAAAGAAGAACGACGATGTGCCGTGGCACAAACCATAGAGTCCCCAATCAACACCAGAACCGCGTGTCGGAATTGTGGCCAAGATGGTCACTGGACACGATTCTGCCAAAACCCACAAGTATATTTCTGCTGGGATTGTGGTCGCCGTAACACCCGGACGATTAATTGTTGCAGACGCCGGTCGGGAAACGAGCGGGAAGCCGGCCAAACGCGAGGAAAGCCGGTGCAACAGTCAGTCGAGCCTCGCCAGCAGTAAGTCTTCTCTACCAAGAAGACAATCACCTCTTCGCCACTATTACCCTCGGCAAAGAGATCCTAAAATCTACCATAGACACAGGCGCAACAAAAAGCTTCATTAGCGAATCCCTCGCCAACAAATTTCAAGCCGCCGGACGAATCATCAACCAAGAGGTAACCGTCAAAATGGCAGATGGTTCGAAACGAGAAGTGGCTAAAGCCCTTTTTACAAACATCAGACTAGGCCAGAGCCAGTGTAGCCTACCCTTGCTGATTCTTCCTGGAATCATCGAGGACATAATACTGGGAATGGACTTTCTGCATCGCATCGGGACAACACTCAGCTGTGGAGGCCAAACCGTCAGACTACAAAACAAGGACGTCGCCCCCAAGTCAAGTAACATTAGCACTTGCACCGTGATACAGGACGAGGTGACAGATCAACTGGAAGGCATTAACGCATTTCTGAGCCAAGAATTAACTGCTTTCGAACAACTTAGTGGAGTCACAGATATCACCAACCACAAGATCGTAATGCGGGATGATCGACCCTTCAAACACCGGTACACTTCTAGCAACCCCGTCACCCAGGCTATCATTAACACAGAAGTAGACGACTTGTTAAGCAAGGGATGCATAGAGCCTTCGCACAGCCCTTATAGTTCTTCAGTAGTCCTGGTGCAAAAGAAAAACGGCAGTTGGAGACTCTGCCTCGATTTTCGACAGCTCAATGCTCGCTCCGTACCAGACGCATACCCACTACCAAGGATCCAGTACATCCTAGACCGGCTACGCAACGCTAAGTACATCAGCAGCTTAGACCTAAAGAATGGATACTGGCAAATCCCCATGGACGAGAATAGCAAGCAATATACGGCGTTTACCGTACCCGGCCGCGGACTATTTCACTGGCGAGTCATGCCGTTTGGCTTACACTCGGCCCCAGCAACCTTCCAGCGGGCTTTGGACCAAGTAATTGGTCCGGAGATGGAACCGTATGCGTTTGCATACCTAGATGATATCATCGTCACGGGAGCTTCCTTCGAAGAACACATGAGTAACCTACGGGAAGTATTCCGACGACTGCGAGCGGCTAATCTAAAGATCAACGTGGACAAATGCCGGTTTTTTAAGAAGGAAACGAAGTACCTTGGACACGTCGTGAGCGAACAAGGAATTCATACTGACCCAGATAAAATAGCCGCGATCAAAGCATTGCAACCACCGACTAACATCCGAGAACTACGAAGCAGTTTAGGAGTCGCATCCTGGTACCGACGTTTTGTGCCCGAATTTGCTACGCTGGTGTACCCACTCACCACACTGCTGAAAAAGGGAAAACATTGGAAGTGGCAAATGGAACAACAAAACGCCTTTGACACCCTCAAACAGAAACTCTGTGACGCCCCGGTGCTAGCTTGCCCAGACTTCGAGCAAAAGTTCACGCTACAAACGGACGCCAGCGACTACGGGTTGGGCGCGGTACTAACTCAGGAAACCAATAGCAAGGAACACGTGATAGCTTATGCCAGTCGTCACCTGAACCCAGCCGAACGCAACTATTCGTCGACAGAGAAAGAGTGCCTGGCCATTATC
Organism: Beris morrisii; assembly: GCA_951812415.1. Taxonomy (NCBI): domain Eukaryota; kingdom Metazoa; phylum Arthropoda; class Insecta; order Diptera; family Stratiomyidae; genus Beris; species Beris morrisii. The sequence goes on from OX638311.1 coordinate 29,602,811, forward strand.
TGGGGAATCCGGAAAATGCGCCCTTACCTAGAAGGATATCAATTCACAGTCATTACTGATCATATGGCACTTAAATGGCTGAATTCAATCAACAGCCCCACAGGACGAATCGCGAGATGGGCATTGGAGTTGCAGCAATATACCTTTGATATCCAGTATCGACGAGGCAAACTAAACGTAGTCGCCGATGCTCTCTCAAGACAGCCAACGGACAACCTCTACACGATTACTATCGAGGAGACAAACGAACCAAACTGCAAATGGCTAAGGAAAAGGTTATCGGAGGTGAAAGAAAATCCGGACAAATACCCCGACTACGTCATCGAGGACGGAAGGATGTATCGTCACATTCCACATCAGTCAAACGACGAGGACTGCGCACCGTGGAAACTGTGCGTTCCTACACCACTGCGCGACAGAATATTGAAGGAAAATCACGACCATCCCTGCGCCGGTCATCTCGGCATCCGGAAAACAATCGGCCGGATCGCTAACCGATATTACTGGCCCGGGATGTTCAGGGAGACCAGTCGGTATGTACGATCGTGCGAGTCATGTCAGAAATATAAGCAGAGTCAACAGAAACCCGCGGGGAAGATGCTCACCCAGATCGCGGAAGAGCCTTGGACAATCCTATGCGCAGACTTCATGGGACCACTACCTCGCTCGAAACATGGACACACTATGATATTGGTGTTCTTCGACAAGTTTACGAAATGGACGGAAATAATCCCACTACGGAAAGCGACCAGCGAGGGACTGAAAAGGGCTTTTCGAGAACGCATCCTAGCCAAATTCGGAGTCCCGAAGATACTAGTTACCGACAACGGGACTCAGTTCACCAGCAGGGCATTCCAGAAGTTCCTACAGGAGATGGGGGTGAAACACCAATTCACAGCCCCATACACTCCCCAAGAAAACCCAACGGAACGAGCCAATCGAACCATAAAGACGATCATGGCACAATTGACCGGCGACAATCAGCGGGAGTGGGATGAATTATTGCCGGAGATTACATTAGCAATAAATTCAGCTGTCTCAGAGTCTACCGGATACAGCCCCGCGTTCCTAACCCAGGGACGAGAATTACGCCTCCCTCAAACGCTATACGACGAACAGACCTTCGGGACAGGCATAGTACCACAAACACCTGCTGAGAAAGCCACGAGATTACGGGAAGCCTTTCTGATCGTTAGACGAAACTTAGAAAGAGCAGCACAAGATCAAGGGCGGCATTACAACTTGAGGCGTCGACAATGGTCCCCCTCCATTGGGCAGCTGGTCATGGTGAGACAACACCCCGTCTCGAAGGCCGTGGACGGCTTCACAACAAAACTAGCCCCAAAATTCGATGGACCATACCGAATTGAAAATTTTGTGTCACCAGTAATTGTGAAACTCCGGATGGATGGCGAGTCCCACAACCGAACCGCGCATCTCAGCGAAATAAAGGCTTACCACACCGCGGACGAAGCGAGTAACTAACGGAGATACGAAATATTCACGCAAGATACACCGTTAGGCAAAAAAAAAAAAAAAAAGAGAGAATACATACTTATAACAGTAAAAAGGACCTAACGGGACCACCATTAGTGCTATAAAAGGGTCGACAGCAACCAAGTTCGGCACAGTATAAATTAAACTTCAGACAGTGTATTCAGTGCGATAAGTATACGAAAAATAAAATGGCCAACTCAGCAAAAGACGAGGTGACTTTAAAACGAATGGTGACAACGTCAAGATCACCACCAGTCAAGAAGCCCCGGGTCGGTGAGAATCAGGACGACGTGGTGGCCATTGTAGGGAGACTACAAGTGTCCAGACGGGACCTCTCCACGCTACTTGCTAACCAATGGCTAAACGACAATGTGATGAACGCCTTCATGGAGCTCTTAGCCCAACACAATAAAGGACGACCGAGTGGATCAAGCGTCGCGGTGCTAAACACGTTTTTTTTACCGTGCTTGGTAAAAAGAGGAGCCGAGGGGGTCCGACGCTGGAAGCAGCCCGATTATCAGGGCGGTGGAATCATATTAATCCCACTACATATGCATGGAGACCACTGGTGTCTGGTCGTCGCCCACCTAAACTCATCGACTGTGGAATATTACGACCCCAGGGGTGGTGGCATCCCGGCGGAAATTGGAAAACTAGCACAGTACCTCAGTGATGTCGCGGGCCAAGGGACTGGAGTTTTTAAGACCACATTAGCAAGAGGACCACAACAAACCAATTCTTACGACTGCGGAGTATTTTGTTGTGCGTTTGCAGAGCACCGCTCCCGAGGTAAAACAATGACCTTTTCCGAAGCCGACATGCCGGCCTGGCGCCAGAAAATAGCCCGAGAGATCTGCGGCCAGAAATCGGATCCAGATAACGACAGTAGTAGCAGCGACAGCAGCAGCAGCGACTCCAGCAGCAGCAGTAGCAGCAGAAGCAGCCACAGCAGTCGCAACAGCCACAACAGCAGCAGTAGTAGCAACGACAGCAATGAGGCTTCTCAGACGATTCCCCCAGAGCTAATGTCGGCCATCCAAGAAACACTCGCCAAACGGAAAGCCGGAAAACCAGGAAACCGAAAGAAGTGGATCAGGCGGATCGGCGGGCAGGAGTATGATGTCCGATTTGGTCGACAAGGAGGATACACCTGCACAATAAGGCCTCTTCATCAAGGAAAGGAGGAAGTGTAAGGACGGAAACTTTCCGGAAATTTCCACCCACACCACATAGGATTAAGTACAGGAAGTAAACTTAAGATTACGGATCATCACGAATTAAACAACATAGGATTAAGTGCATGAAGCACAAACGTAGGTTTACAAAACATCACGAATTAAACAACATAGGATTAAGTACATGAAGTATAACTTAGGATTACGGAACATCATGAATTGCCAACAACATAGGATTAAGTACATGAAGTATAACTTAGGATTACGGAACATCATGAATTGCCAAGAACATAGGATTAGGTACACAAATTAAAGACTCGGGGTTACATAAAAACACGTAACAGAGAACATAGAACCCGAAATACATTAAAACAAAGGACATAAAACACTAACAAAGCTGAAACACAGCACCAAGAATTGGGGATCTACCTGGAAAAATGTCAGCGGGGTCACAAAAGCGTCCCAGGCGACGCGATGCGACAGAAAACCCGCCGACAAGTATACGAAATCCCAGCGGGGCTATATACCGAGATAAGCATACACCGGCCGCGAATTATAAAAAGGCAAAATTTCCCCATACAAATTTAGTCTATAACATAATTCACGGATAAGAAATGTTCTTCACTGAATATATGCAAGAACGAATCAGCCAGAAGGCAAGTCAGTCGGCAGTGCTCATACTGTGACAAGATAGTGGAGTTGTACTTCCTTTCTTCTAACAACTTTGAGAAACTGAGCTCGATCGATCCAACTTGGGTTATTGCTCTTGTGGAGTTGTACTTCCATCAATAAACAAGCCAGGGTCGAACGAAGAACTGAGCAGGCCAGTCGGCGGTACCCATGTTTGTGACTGGGATAGTGGAGTTGTACTTCCTTTCTCCTAAACATTATTGGGAAACCGAGCTCGATCGGTTCAACTTGTGATATTGCTCTTGTGGAGTTGTACTTCCATCAATGAACAAGCCTGAACCGAACGAAGAACTGAGCAAGTGAGGACGAAGACGAAGTAACGGCGCAAAGTAACGTAGCCAGCGCAGACCAACGCAATGTGACGTAACTACCACAAGAAGCCGCAAGAATACGACGCCGAAGAAGATAGCCGCCAACGCAGCAGGACGCAGTGGCAGCAGAAAACCAAGAGACGACGACGCAGCAGGACGCAGTAGCGACAGGAAACCAAGAGACGACGACACAGCAAGAGAATACGACGCAAATAGAGCATAGCAGTAGAAGGAGGCCAAGAGAAGACAACATCACAGTCAACGCAAGCTAACGCAACAGCGCAGAACCGTACAGTCAGCGCAAGTCAACGCAATCGGCGTAAGCCAACGCAGTCAGCGTAAGCCAACGCAGCAGCGCAAAGTGAAGAGACGACGTCAGAGCAAACGCAGTCAACGCAAGCTAACGCAACAGCGCAGAATAACGCAGGAGGCCAAGAGGAGACGACGCCGAAGCAACGCAGTCAGCGCAAGCCCACGCAGTCAGCGTAAGCCAACGCAGCAGCGCAAAGTGAAGAGACGACGTCAGAGCAAACGCAGTCAACGCAAGCTAACGCAACAGCGCAGAATAACGCAGGAGGCCAAGTGGAGACTACGCCGAGGTGACATAGCCAACGTGAGTCAACGCAAGGGAGAGTGATGAAGTCGTAGACGTAAGAGCAAGGAAACCAGGAGCGAAGCCGAGAGACAAAGTAAGCAGGAATTAGTGAAACGTTGGTTTAAAGTAGATAATGTTATATTTAGAGAATAAAATGAAGTCCCAATATCAAAGAAATGTTTTGTAACGGATCCCGGCACCCGATGAGCCTACCCCGGAAATGCGAGTCGTTACAAAGTTTACATTGGATGACTCTCTGTGGAATATTATGAAGATATTATTAAAGCAACCTTCAAGGAATTAGTTCAAAACTTGTCTGATGTCGAGTACTTTTTTAAAATCATTTCTTAAATCGAGCCTTAATAGAATAGCTCCAAGTATGCAGCCACATAGTTTTATTGTATTGCTAAGAAAGTCATACATACGAGTTAAACTGCGTACAAAAAGCTACCCTTTTATTAGCTAAATTTATTGTGTCATAATTTATTGCAATGTAAATGTACTTATTGTAGCTATTAAAACTTGGTCAAGGCAAAGTATCCAGGCGAGGTATTTATTAATAACAAAACCATGTTGTAGGATAGCCGAGTCCAATAAAATTGTCGCATGCAGCTTGACAATTTTACTTCGAAACATGATGTCTACATCGAGCTCTACTTCTTGGCATAATAGCCGTAAAATTCAATAGAATTTATTTCTAAGGCAGACCTATTGAAAAACTTTAGCTGCTTTCTTCGTTTTTGACGGGCGCAAACAAAAAAAAAATTGTCACCCACACTTAACGCGACAGGTTATTGTTGCACTTGTCTTCTGACAAAATCGATTCCAGCGACACGTCATAAAAAGGCTAACAAATTGATTTGCCCGATTCGACGAGAACAACGAATTCGTGACTTAACTTCTTTTAATGGGGACAAACGGTTCAGTACTTAAACTTTTCAGTTTTGGATGGACCATAATATATCGATTTTTTTTGGGCTTTTGACGGAGTGAAAAGGTCAATCAATCAAGAACTGATTTATGGACAAGGTTGATGAAAGTTTTATGACGATCTTGGCTAATAGGCGTCAACCTTGTAATTAGTTAGAACAATCTCGAGCTAATTAGGTTTCATAACTTAATGACTTATTTCTACAGTGGTATATTACGTGCACTCAACTAGCATTTTGTAGCGTCACACATGCCAAATATCTTAACAATAACTTCGCCACAATTCATCCCTACTTTGACTTATAAGAGGCTCTTATGACTCCCAAATGGTACTACACTCAATACATCTTCCATGACATGCGTCTAGTATCTCAGTTATGATTCGGAAATAATTCGAAATTTATGTGAATTGTTTATGATTGAAAAATGAATCAAGAATGTATCACTTTATTATTTTTCTTAATAATAAAGTATTGTGGTCGACCAAAAATAACAAAACAACGTTGCTACCCTCAAATATTGTAATTTCAGCTTTTATGACTAGTAAGCACCGAAAAAGGAAAAATAAATTACAGCCGTATTCAACGTATGCAAGCGGGTTTCAACGCTCGTAACTCCCAAGCCCATTGAGATATTAAATTCAAATTTCTTGGTGGGTAGATTGGGAGGACCACTCAAGGTGGTGAGGGAAGCGTTCTTGGTGAAATATTTTGGTTTCCATATCTCAGAAACCACTTACGCTAGAAAGTTGACCTATGATAGTGGAGCCATTTGCAAAAAAAATCAAGTTAGGGACGGGTACGGGAGTGGGTGAAAATAATGCATCTAAAAGAATTGAAATCTGGAATCGAGACATTCTGTAATTCACGTCTCCTGCAGGATTCATGCAACGCCGTTGAAACCTAATTGATTATTTGTAAGCAAACTAGGGGAATATACTGAAAAAGAAAGGTTTAAGGGAGAGGTTGAGTCTGGGAGTGAGAGGGAAGAACTTTGGATTACAATATTGCGTAAGCTATTTAGACTAAGGAAGGCTTTAGGGGCTCTCTACGCTTGCAAAAAGATGTTCGGGAAAAAGTGGGGGATTCAGCCAGGGATGGCTCATTGGATGTACACGACCATAGTCAGGCCTATCCTAACCTACGGAATTTTAGTGTGGTGGGTAGCGCTGGAGAAATCCACCTACCTCAATACTTCTACAGAAGCAACGGGCGCACTTACCACCACACCTACAGCGGCACTAGAGATGATCCTTCATCTTCTTCCGCTGGATATTTATGGGAAGAGTGTAGCAACAAAAAGTGCCGTGCGCCTAAGACAGTCAGGCAGCTGGCTATCTAGACCTGGCGGGCACAGCAGCATACTCGGACGGTTTAGTGAATGTAACCCGTTAGAGGATACAGACTACTTGATTCCGCAGCACGGATTCTCTAGGAGATTCTCAACGAAGATCCCTAGCAGAGAGGGGTGGAATGTGGATCAGCCCCACGAAGGGGTATTTTATATCTACACGGACGATTCGAAGACAGACGCGGGTACAGGTGTAGGAGTAACCTCCTCCGACTTGAACCATAGCGAGGCATTCATAATACCGGACTGCTGTAGCGTATTTCAGGCAGAGATGATGGGAATCGTTCAGGCTTGCAATCTGCTAGAGGCTTGTGTAATGCGAAACAAATCCGTCGTCATCCTAACAGATAGTCAGGCGGCGATCAAGGCGTTCGACTCACACTTGATCAAATCCCGCCTCGTGAGGCTATGCAGGGATAAGATTAGTCCTTTATGCACCCTTTGGAACGTAACAATTTGTTGGGTTCCGGGTCACAGCGGGATTCCGGGCAACGAGGCTGCGGATGAACTCGCAAGGAGAAGTTCGGCTCTGAATCAAGCGCCCATTGAGGACATTAAACACGCTATCGACGTGACAAAGGCTAACACAAGATGGTCAGGCCTCACATCGTGTCTCGTGGCCAGGCAGCTCTGGCCAACCCTAAATGCGAGAAGGACAAAGTTTATCCTACTCGGAAATAAGAATACACTTCGTATCCTAATTGGTGTACTGACGGGCCATTGCCAGATCGGCCGGCACGCCCGAAGACTATGTGTTGCGGACGTTGCAGATCTGTGCCGCAGCTGTAGTATTTTCCACATGCTTTGCGAATGCCCTGGTCTGGCTTGGAGGCACGAACGTACTTTAGGTACGCGCTTTGCCATAGACTTGGGCGAATTCACAAACATTAAGCTGAACAAGCTGCTGCAGTTTGTCAGGCTGGCGTGGTGGTTTACCTAAGACTTGGGCACACGGGTACCTTTTCCCGTGCATGTGGGATCACAATCGACCCATTGGCGGTCTATGTGCTTGGTCGCGAAGCAACCACCCACCTTACCTAACCTAACCTAAGCTAGTTATGTGAGAGAAATAAAATTTGGTTTGCATACATAGGAGCATTAGGAGAATATTCGAAACATAAACGTTTTACGATGACGATGGATCACTGCAGTGGGAGATCAAATATTTTTGCAGGAATTCAGGTTTCATATCTCCAGAACTATTGAAGGATATTGGAATTTATACAGAAACTAGACCCAAAAGAACTCTCCCAAAGAAACCAAAATATGTGGCGTCGTGAAAACGGTGTCCATGTATTTTCACGAATTTTGTCACATCTCTTAGGTGTTCTAAGAAACTGGATTGATTTCGAGAAGAGCTCCTAACATAAAGGGATACTGAATGTTTTATTCATTTTTTATAACCAACCCCTAAGGCGGAGTAAAGGGGTTGTTCATATTATCACGAATCCCGCTATATCTCTTAGGTCGGATGAAATGTCGAATTGGTTCTCACTTCCACGGGATTTTTATTTATTTAAATTTGGTTTGAACCACTGCAGAATATTGAAAATTTTATCTTGCAATGATTTCTCTCAGGGGTTTATCTTGAAGCAATCAGTGCTGTGTTTCGGCTTTGGCCGCGTCCTGGACTATGGCCCAAAAGTGAAATTGGTGTTTTGAGGGTGTCACTAGCGTCGGCACTTTTATGGCATCTCAACTTTAACCGCATCCTGAAATTGGCAGATTTTTTATAGGCTAATTTTTGGTTATACCCATGGTAATTCAAAAGTAGTCAATACACAGTACACACCGTATTCCACTCGTATATTCCCAGGTAATAACCGTCTCTGGCTTATATGGAAGTAAAGTTTAAATTACTTATTACTCTATCACAAGAATGCACTTGAGATAGATATCTATTGTAATTTATTTAAAAGCTTCTTTTCTATCAGCGTTTCGAGAAACAATGCTGCTTCGACCTGTTTTTATAAGAAGTACCCCCGCGAACCGAGCGATTATCGTCAAGCCGAATAGAAAGCAAGATCCATTTTGTTCGGCCGACAATCAGCATACAATAATTAAGATACAGAACCATAGGTAAAAAGCCAATAAGACAATCTTGGCCATAGATCGAATGATTTACGACGCAGTTACCTTACGTTACGTATCGCATAGCAGTAAAATATTTGCCGTGTACAATTTTGGTATGGCACCAATGACATTCAATCGGTTGAGCACTTAATCTTGTTCCCGGGTAAAAACTCTCAAGAAGAAATAAACTAAGAAAAAACAATGAGAACCATAACAATAACTTCTTAATCCTATATATAGCCATCCTCGAGAGTTTGATAGATGGAAATATATTGGCCTTGACAGCGCGACAATCTTGTGTACCTGCGCGTAGGTTGACAATAAAATCGAACAAGTGCGTACCGTCATAACTATAAATTGATTTCCTAACGTCTCGCTCTGGCTCCTCGTTGGGCTCGGTCAGAATCTCGTGGACGTAAAATTTATTAGGCCTGTTTTGATCTGCGACTAACCACGGTCTTAAGCTAGCCGCGATATCCTATCAGTAAAGTGCACATTTCTTCGTTTGAAGACGCAATGCACCTTCGCAGCGTCTCAGACAGGTTCCTAGTGTAAAATCGTTGAAGTTGTTCCGAACCGAGATGAAGCTTACTGCGTCCACTGCGATGCATCGAGACCCCGGCCTCCACCTAGAAAAATAAGTTTTTACCGTGGTCCAATAAAGTATTTGTACACCGTAGGAGTTTCACATTTCTCGTTCACAATTTCCATTAATTCGACCATTATGTTGTCCTCCTGAAATAGGTTCCAAAAAAAATTTATTTTAAATAACGACGAAAATCTTCAATGAGCACGACTCAGCACGACGAGCACCCCACTCCAAATAACTTCAATAACCTTGCGAGCTAGATGTTCGCCGAGATTACAAGTAAAACAAAGTCGATTAAAATCATTAGAAATCACAACACTTCATTACTACTGGTAACGCTTTCCGATTTCATGCACTTCTCAATCTCTACCTAATCAAAATTGCTTTACTAACACTTTCGTGTAGATCTGACCGTTGTCTCGCTTTCACCGTAGTCATAACTGATACCATACAAGCTTTGCGGCGCTAATATAGTGTATATTTTGATTCGAGCTATTTCCAGCATATTCGGTTGTGTGTGTGGAATATTCGAGAAATGGGTGGAAGTATGTAGAGGTGCGCAGAACTTTCTACGCTTTTCTCATTGGATATTGGAAGGTGGCCAATCGAATGTTCCCTGGAAACTAATTTCATGAAGTCAACTGAATAAATTAATTGTGTGGGTTGTCAGGGTACAAATAAAACAATACCTACTAATAACGTAGCAACCCAGTAAGACCAAATGCTTTAAAACTGATCCCGTATACAAGCCCCGCTGCGCCTTTATACTGTATGTGTTGAGTTGAACCGAGAGATGCTCACCACATCCGGTGCGTGCACAACATCCTTGAAGTTGCTATTCTAATTGGCTATTGGAGGTTTGAAGTTTTTTCTGGAAGCTTCGATGTCATTGATAACTGGTTCGGGTTGCCAGGGATATTGATTGCTGTAGGAATATATTGGAGAAAAGGACGATAGAAATGCAACAACAAGTCCAGATATGCACAGTCTTCTTAGGTGACTCTGCATCTCAAATCGGGATAGGAAAAAAATAAAGGAGATTTTAAAACAAAAAATTTTGGAACATAATCGTCCATTCATCCGAATTGAGTATCCAATTCTTTGGAAATAGATTGTTAGCTTAAAGATCAACTCACGAGATGGAATTGGTATATAAGAATAGTTGGGAATGACCTCTGTTAAAAAGGTTCTTCCTGAAGGTTTCTGAGTGTTCTAATGCGTTGATAATTTATTTTGACCGCTCCGCGGCAAATTTTTCACCGTCATCTTCAAAAATACTGTTTCTCGTCTGGTGAGCTCAAGGTAAGTCATGGGTGATAAGCCTATGAACCTAGTATTAGTAGGTTGAAGCCACTAGGCGGATATTTAGGCCAGTCAGCATTGGGCCCCATCCTTAAAGTCATGCCTCTCGTGGTAAGTAGTGTTATTTTGTCCATGAACCAAACAGAAAAAGGTGTAGAGGACAGTTGGAGATTGATAATGGTAGCTAAAGAAGGACAATGCCATGATTTAGATTCCAACCCTCTACCAATGATATAATCCGACGAAAAGGATCTTTTTCTGACGGTACAGCTAGCAGGAAATGTTCCAGAATTAGACGGTGTACGATTATTTGATCGATCCACAGTAGATGCTACCATAACTATACCATAGAGCTTAGTATAGACCACTAGCTCCGCGATATCGTTTCTTGTGTGTCTATGTGGTCTGCTCCTGAAGCGCTCATTACCTGTGAACGGCGAAGATACCTGCCGCTAATGGTTCTCGCATGATACGGCATCTATCAGCAGACTTATAGCCAGCTAGTGGCGGCTAGTGGCCCTATTTGGCCCGCGTACATGTTCGTGTGTCAGTACGTTCAGTGTACGATCGACAGAGTGCATTACGAAACCGCCAACCCGGCAAGATTAATTGTTGTTTGGTGTTGGGACACTTAAATGCTGGAGTATCGATGATTGATTAATCCGTCCGAGAAAAAATCCCATTAAAGACTGTTTATCCAATGGCTGACTGGTTGGTTTATAAACAGGAGGCAACGCTGATTACATTGGGTGTTTCGAGCTGCCGAGTGTTTGTTTCACCAGATTAGAACCCATTCCGGGAACTAAATGCGATAAGCTGAATGTGAAGCGTGAGAAATTCTGGTTCGTTTTTAATGAACTCGTGCTCCTATTTTATGAATACGAAATTCAAGTGAGTCCAGTACGTTTCCAGATTAGCGTCATGCAATTAAGAAGATACTCAAGCCATAAATAGTTGGTACTAGGATCAGCGACTGAAATAACATTAAGTGGTCAGGTGACTAGCGAGCAATTTTCTAATTTATAGATAGGTGCTGCCTGGTCTTTATGTAAGAAACTGATTTTATCTTCAGGGCAGACTTATTTACATTTTTTTGTTCGCTAATTTTGAACATGGAATATCATGAGCCATGATGTAAGCTTGGTAAAGCTTTCATTCAGAACTTAAATTTTGTGTATAGGACCATCGAGAACACTGAGAACGAAATATCAATGTGTTGCATTCAAATGAAGCAGTGATCAAAATATCTGCAAATGAATTGATGCCATGCTGGAAGAAAGAAAATGGAATAGACTTAACAAAACAGACAGCCATAGTTTAAAAAGGCTAACCAAAAGGGCGGTGCGGATACTTCTATCCGAGCGATGACTTTCTTAGCGTTTTAATGAACACTGTAATGCACGTTGAATAAATAGAATCAAGTCACTTGCAACGTCACTTAGGACAGCGAAGAGGACCATTGCACCATCCCGTTTCGTGAAGAAAATTTGAGACGGTATTTTCCTTGGTGTTGTTCAGCTTTGGTCTTCTCAAGAATTAAGCTTAAAAACAAGATCTTCACTTTCAACTGGCTGGTGCAAAATCTTCATCGAATTTTACTCTTTGGTTAGGTTCAGCTAAAACCGCAATCCGGGCAATAGGATATACCTGCGCTGGGGCGAGTGAATGCAATCCGATGATAAAACAAGTCTTTCCAGTGAAGGTTTTGACCGGCAGCGGACATTCCATAGGAGCAAGTGGAGCAACTGCGCCGGGCGCCGAATTTTTAGGGCGCCATACCTACTATTCCACCTACCTACTCAATTGTTTGGTCATGTACAATCCTGCAATTATCACTAAATTCACTGATTGTAAATTTTGCAATTCTAAAACGTCGTACACCCAAACATTTGTTTCATTCCCCTAAATATACGGTTGCGGTTTGATCTTATCATATAAATATACATGTTCATATCACCCTCTTCTAACTAGTCTAAACAATTTTGTATGACCAACATCATTTTCCTACACTGATCCGACACGTGTACATCGTATTGTTCGATCATACATGCGCGAATCTATTGGCTTACTCTTTGGCGCAAACATTTAATACGCACCAAGGTTCGATATACAACACGGACTGTACAGTGAACGTTGCACGTTTTTATGCGCGACGGCATGCGTTGTATTCCACTGAGTGCATATGTATTCATGGTAGTTTATAAAAGTGCGCCATATGAATGAATTGGGACCTCAGAGGCCCCAGGCGCATGCGCGGTTCCAGTGCTTCAGCTCTTTATGCACACTATTTTTTCATATCAATTCGGATAGGCTCTAGGTATGTTTTTTTAAATATATATGGAATTAAACTCTCATGACGTGATCACCACTATACGAATGCAATTACGAAGTGTGTGTCTAATAATTAAACGACAATACGGGTACATTTGTTCTAATGTTATCGAGAAAAATTATATATTTAGAATTTTCACGAGTTGGGAGCACTGTTGAACGACCAAAGAAAATGTGATATTTTTCTTGCTAGATTTTTATATATGGAAAAAAAAAGTGCTAATATCTAATACGTTTCAAAGGCTACTCTAAAATGTTTCGTTATGTCTATACAACCTTAAAACTTAATTACTTAAAACACACTTAAAATAGGAATAAAGACTCACAGTTTCTAAAAAATTATTTAAATTCAAAAATTCTTGCATACGGCTATCACTGAAAATGTGTGTGTAATATAGCACCGGAGAGCCAAATTAAATGTGTGCATAAAACCATAGGGAAAATAGCTAAAAAATTCAATTTTATCGGCAAAAATCGCATATAATTATAGCCTTCTGCTCCAGGACATTCATTGTGCTTCAAAAAATCACAATTGAATGCATATGTACCGAACGATACCGTCCGGTGAGTCACCTAATCCATCGAGCTTGCAAGGGGGCAAGAAGACGTGCAGGAATGGAAGGAAGGAAGCAGTCGACAATGGAGCTTGGACCGAGCAGATTGAGCGCGTCGTGCTTGGAGCAATTGTGCTGGGCCAAGTAAGCGCGTAGTGCGTGGTATTGTATCTAGCGCGTAGTGCGTGGTTAATTGAGCTAGATGTATTGAGCTAGGGCAAGATGTATTGAGAAAATGCGCCCCGAATCGGAGTTTCATTCATATAAGTTTTTCCCCGGCCCGTTTCCGTCTCCATCTTATACAGCATATTTTACTTCTTTGGTCACTAGGAAAGGATCCTTAACAATTTGTGTCTTCAATAGCAGATGCCGAATTGAGGGACGTAATTTGGGGGAGGAGTGGGGTTTTTTTTCAATTTCAGAATTGAAGGGAACCGTGACTTTTTGATTTTTTCAAGAAAGACTATTTTCAAAGGAGTTTACAAAATCTACGTACTCCTTGAACTGTGCGTCCGCGCATGCATACACTACATATCTTAATATCGACACAAATGCATTTATATGTAGTGAAAAAGATCTTGCACCCTGGGTAAAACTGAAATGACGTCCCTGGTCGAATTGTATTCAGTCGAAGAAGCCTCATTTTCACCACTTTCAGTACTGATCTTTTCATCATCCTGTATTACATCCACAGTCTTGACCGCGGCTACGTTTCGCTCCTTGAGATCTTTTGATACATTCTTCCATTGATTCTTATAAGATGCACCTTTGAAAACAATCACACATGTAGATGGAATAAATTTTGCGTATCTTGCGGCAGCAAGGCAATCCTTGGTATGAATAAGCAATCCACTTCGGTTTTGATCTATGGTGTTTATCTGTTACATATCAGAAAGCCCGATATATAACACAAACTATAAATGGTATTATGAATCATTGGAAATAATTATGGGGCCAAATTAACAGCAGGGGTAACTTTACCACCTCACCTTAGATTTTTCGAAAATAAAATATAAAATTTGGGGCACCAAAACGTAGGAAATGCGCCGGGAGCACTGCCACTGGTTTTGACATACCCTCAATTACATTAGGCAAGCAGCTCACAATTGAAAGTTTTCGTAAGGTGCATCTCTAATGCCGAAAAATAACCCAAACATTTTTAAAATTGAGCTATACCATGAAAATTGTATAATATTTTTATTAAATTTTATATACTTATCAAAATTTCAGCTTTAACAACGCAATTAAATTTTCTCACTTTCAATACCCTGGTCCGGAACCCATTTCCAGCTAGTTTGAAAATATCGTTCACGAAATGTTCAGCCTCACCGAAAACCCTCAACATGATGACAAGCTAAAAGATGTTAAAAAATTTATTTAAATTGCACCACTTGGAAATCCAATAAAAATTTTAATTTAGTCAATAAATTTTTGAAACCACTCGGAAATCACCTCGTTAAACCTCCGCTTTGGCGCTAGTCGAATTGTGCCTTCTGCAGGCTCGAACTACGTACATACGAGTACATTGGTCTTCTTTATCACAAAAATACAACCCTTAAATACGCAATTTGCATTTTCGCTTCTTCGGAAGCAATTGCAATAAAAATCCCTTATTTTAAATAATTGCTCCGTCAGCTTTACCGTAGTTTAGACGCACAAATCTACCTTCAAAAATACCTCAGACGTGTAAATGCAAATTAGTGTAAAAATCGGCTCCATATCAAAGCGTTGCACGAAACTTCGTTAATTATAACGTTAAATCCCTTTTGACATTTCAATTTTCTTTAAGTTTTACGCGTAAAGTGAGTAATTGCATGCACCTACAAGCCATGCAAATTTTGTAACATTTCGCATATGTGAAGTTTTTCCATATAAGGACAGGTACAGCAGCATCTTTCACAATTTACCATAACGTTCGTATACAAATCTCTCCGGCATGTCATCTTGTCGAATATTTTCAATTAAAATGTAAATTAGATTTGCGGAAAGGTACACCCACCTAAAGGTGAGATGCTACACTATTTTTGTTCTTTGATATATGACCAGGCTGGATAAATATTTCACATGGTTGCCTAATAGAGTTATTAAAGCCAATAAAGTTGTTGTTTGTTCGGTGTTTCGTTTAAGATACAAAATCTAGTCAATTCGATAGCGTGAAGCTCTGCTCATAATGCGAAATGAGATCTTTTTAATAAATAATTTATTTAAATAGATTCCCCGCTTTTTATACACTGACTCGCAGAGTTTACTATTATTTGGTTTAGGAACTACGCATGTGCGTATACATACATAATATTAAGTATGTTAATCGACTGTTAGTATTAATAGTAACAATTTCCCTGTAGCGGTTTCAAAGTTGTGAAGAGATGCATATCGTTGTAAGTACTTGATCTTGTGTTTACATTCGATTGGAAATTCAAATTAATCCGCCAACCTAGGCTAAGAGACCAGTGAACTACCGGTCAATGAACGACTTCAAGAACTGAAAACTTGTCGTATATCTGCTCGAAGGAAGTCACTTATAAAGCGTTTAGTGACCTAACAATTCAAAACAAGAATACCATATATTTCAAATTGGAATTACTTATACGAGAACACTTGTGGTTAAAAGGCGTTTTTAAATATATTCCAATCGATTGATTGCCGAACCAATGAAAAGCCAGGTTATTAAACAGGATATGGTGAAGGTGATGTAACGAACGACATTGAAGACTAGCGTTGTTATTAGATGGACGCGTTTCTAATCATTTTATTATAAATGGATTGAATGTGGAATACCCAAGTAAAAAACGCTTACAATTAGAAATCAAATTTTAAAATTGAAGAAGATTATAGGTACTCTTCACGCAAGTAAAATATACTCTTATAAAAACAGGGTAACTTAAAATCAAGTTAAATTATCTATGATTTTTATAAGAGATTTAAAGGGTGTTACAATAACTCGTTCCGAAGTTAAATCAAAATTAAAAACAAGTGGATGATGGAGTTAATAAAATTATTATTAAAAAATGTTGTGGTCCATGGCAATTAAGTATGGAAAAGAATATCACTCAAGTGCTATATGCTATAATTGCTCATCAATTAGGCCAATTTGGTTTGTTATCTCGCCCTTCAGTTGTTGAATGGTGGAGCGCAAAATGCACACCACACGGTGACTTGTGGATGCACTGGCTTTTCAAAGAGTACCCTTGGATTTTCATCAGCCCAGATTCAGCCACTGAAATGGAAATGAGCGTCATCAGAAAAGAAGATTTTGGTCGCAAATCCATTGTCAACTTGGTTTTGCTCTTGCATCCAATTGGCGAACATGAGGCGCTTCAAATGGTCAGTAGGCTTCAGTTCCTGCGTGGCTTTCTGCCACTCTCTCACGAACTGCAGCAATGTTTTCCGATGAACCACCGGTACGAGAACGCAATGGTGTTTTCACATCTGCCACTGACCCAGTTTCTGCCGAGCGAACTGCTCAGTCAAGAGAAGGAGTTGCGGTGCTTGCATTCCTTCTCGGGAAAAAAGTTCCTGGTACCTTGCCGCGGTGCTCGGTCTTAGGTATCCTGGGTACTGACCAAAACCTTGACTTGTGCATGAAATTCCAATTTGCTAATGTCTGGTTTCAATAGTAAACGGTACCCAAGTCCGTTACAATGGTGGGTTTGGGTTTAATAAAGTTCATTGCGCATGAGTCCCAGTTAAATCGGTGTCAATGGGTCTTCGGCCTAGCAATAGGTTGAACGGACATACTTGTTTCCCTTGGACGCTTGTGTGGAGTACGCTGCACTTGCTACTTGGGGGATAAAAATTGCTGGTATATAAACTGAAGTTTAAATATCGTAACAAGGTGTGGCGGGGTGTTGGACGGAGAGTATCGAACCTCGGTTTGATAGAGACCAGCTCTTCGTCCTTCATGTCGTCAAGAGAGTTTGATAGCAGAACGATGAATGATGTCAAGCATGAGGTGGATGCCCAGGAACCCATCCGATCCTCATTCAGACTTGACGGAATAAAGGAGTGACCGAAGGTAGGAAGGACCTAAGGTGGAGTGGCTGAAGACTGAAGTATCAAGGTTGTAATGACTGAGACCGGAAGAATTTGGTGGAGTGGCTGAAGACTGATGTAATGTCTAAGTCTGGAGAAATTTGGTGGAGTAGAGATGCCTGATGACCAATGGTAGTAATACTGGAGGTTGGATGGGAGTGTGTGATACATAGTAGCAAATATTCGGGTAGGGTGTTGTTTGGGTTTCTCCTTGAGAATCCCTTCTCAGCGGCCCGGATTTAGTCTAACATGTGTTACGTCGTGCACGCTGGATGAGGCGCATTGCTTGCAATACTCCAACATCATATATTGCACGACATTGCGGGTAAGTTTTTACGTGCCTGCTTGTCGCAGGGAGGTAGATAGGTGTTTGGACCTGAAAGACTTTTCTAGTAAGGTTCTACACTTTAACGCATGATGTCGCAAGATATCATTCAATTCCTAGCTACCTATGTGATTAACGCTCACATGCCCCGAGTCATTGTGTTGGCACTCGTGTCGGCACACCGCAGGAGGGTGTATCATAGGAGTTCCAATAGTTCTCAGAAAGACGTATGTCGATTACTATGTTGCCTTTGTGGAGCGGAACGACCACATGGATCCGAGTTGGGTGATTTTTCCCAAAAGTATGCATGGTACTTTGCAAAAGTAGTTGTTAGGTATTTGCCGTCTTCTACGAAGCCTGACCTTAGGTTTAAGCGGGTATCACGGAGTAAGGAGAGCCCATGATAGGTTACTATCATCTCCTTGCGATGGTGAGGCCCTTCAGGGAGTCACGTGGTGGTTGTGGTTATGTCCAAGCGGACAAAGTTCTTCGGAACTTGAAATGGAGTTGCGATACAACCGGACGCTGTGCTCCAGAAAGCAGCAGAGTTTTAGGTAGGATTCGCATCCACTAGTATGAATGCTGGGCCTGCACCCGGTATAGACTGGAAGCTTCAGCTTCGATAGGGCGACGTTGATTGTCGTTGCTTCGGCTAATCAATCCGTGTCCGAAGAGTTCCGTGAAATTAAGCTCACGAGGCTGGTGTTCACGTAAAACTGACAATTCTCTGACCCAGTTTCTTGAAATTTTTTTTACAACATGCCCAATTACTCCCTCGGTAGGATAATTATGCTGACCGAAAAATCACGAGGAGCATGGAATGCATTTTTGTTGGACCGCCGATTTTCGTAATAGGGTGTGACCTTACCATCTCCGATTCTTTTGAAAATTTTTGTACTTGAAGAACTATTGAAAAAAATAATTGAAATTCAATTTTTTGTTCCTATCTAATTTTTTTTGTTAGTTATATAATAGTATGTTAAAGTTTTCGCAAAAATGTTGTCCGAGTCCTCTTTGAAAATTTATATCTTTGGTAATTTTTATCCTAGAATAATAAAATATAGCTTATTTTAAAGGGGAAGGTTGTCGGAATATAAAAAAATACGAATTAAAATTATACTTAAAATTTTTTTTCAAGGATAACGATTTTGTGTCTTATCCTTGAATATCTTAAAAAGCGTATCTTAAATTTTTTTTCAATTTTTTATGTATTGTATATTATACTATTTTTCAAAATATATCAAAAAAATTAACTTGGGTTCTCAAGGGGATCGGGGTCAAAAAATCGAAGAATATCAGTGGCTCTTCTTTTTTTATATTGCTACAACCTTCCCCTTTAAAATAAGCCCATTTTATTATTCTAGGATAAAAATTACCAGAGATATGAATTTTCAAAGAGGACTCGGACACCATTTTTGCAAAAACTTTAACATACTATACCTAACAAAAAAATGAGATAGAAACAAAAATTTAATTCCAATTATTTTTTTCACTAGTTCTTCAAGTACAAAAATTTTCAAAAGAATCGGAGATGGTAAGGTCACAAATTTTGTAATTTTTGGCGATTCTTGATGGAATGACCCAATAGGCCTCAACAATTTTTACACGTTCTGCGATTAATAATCTATTCATGATAAACCTCATCAACAATTTGCCAAAGATTGAACCACCAAAATGTCAAAACAGATGTCAAAAATTATTTGACGTTTAAGTATGGTTTACAATAAACTTCGGAACGAGTTATTGTAACACCCTTCATTAGGCCATATGCTCGCTTTGTTACGGTCACCCTCATCGAAATCTATTCAATAACCTACCTGTCAATCCAGAGCGTTCCTTGTGGATTATTTGACGCGCACGCATTTTCCTCTCACTTAAAAAGAAAGAAGACATCAGCCCAAAAGAGAAGATTAGTAGAGAATTATTGAAAATAACACGGAAGAACAGCTGGAAGCGAATTTAAGTAAGAATGAAATTTCTTTGGATTAGGAGCTAGCAATAATTAGGTTAAAGCCTCAGTTATGCATTAGTTATAATGGTTCCGATCCGATCCGGCAACGTCGGAGGAGAAAAATTTCTAGGCACAATGATTCCGTTCCGATATTCGTCAAATACTACGTTTACATGGAGGATTGAACCCGGATTCAATCCTCTAAAATATCATGTAAACGCAGATCGGATTGGAATGAGATCGACTCGATCCGAACGAACTTCTCGACCTGGATCGAGTCGAAATCGGATCGAACTTATCATGTAAACGCGGATCGAAAGATCGAAAGTTCGATCGTCGCAAATTCATTAACAATAAATATTGATTTTCTATCATTTGCATAGTATTAGCACACAGAACTGCTAAATTTAAAATTTTTATGCCCTGCACTTCGAACTTGTACGATTAAAGAAAAATTTCAGGTTAGGTTAATTGTCATTTCGATCTCATTTCGATCTTCCAATGTTTCGATCTTTCGATCCGGTGTAGTCATATACGCGATTCAAAATTGGATCTTTCGATCCTATATGTAAACGTAGTAAAAGTGACACTATCGAGGTGTAATTATAATGTATAACTGAGGCTTTACAATGGCTCCGATCCGATCCGATCCGATCTGGAAAATGGACAGTGTTGAGTTTCTCCATCCGACATACATCTAAAGGGAATTTCGAAACGACTAGTCACAATCGTTGCGGTGATTAGCCGAGATACAAAACGGAGGGGAAAAGTTGACCAACTTTCAACTACTATCCGTTCCGACGCTAAGAGGTGAATTATTGAATTTCACCACCTCTTTCGCCTAACTGCAAATCAAAATTACACCTCGATAGTGTCACTTTGAAGGATGTCGGAACGGAATCATTGTGCCTAGAAAATTTTCTCCTCCGAGGTTGCCGGATCGGATCGGAGCCATTGTAACTGCGGCTTAAGGAACATCAATTTAGTACTAGGATTAGGAATTAGTTGTAGGTAGGTTCAGGTCAAAATTAGCTCATAATCGCTGTAGGGAAGACGACGAACATCACCAACGGAACGATAACTCCGCCGCATTCTTCAGAACCGACGTAATCGGTCAAAAAATCGAGAAATGTCAAGTTACATTTGAATCGGATGCGTAATCAGTACTACGGGACGGGTATTGCGCGAAACGATGTAGGTGCATCCAATAGATGATAAGGTAGATCATTAAGGTTTGGAACCTGGGAAGATGAAAGTATAATAAGTGAAGGATGAATTAAAAAAATTGACAATTAAAAGAATCGTGAATACCAAAAGTGAGGGCAGAGGTACGAAGGCCATTTTATGCGAAACTAAAACAAGCAAGCACAATATCAACAGGAAGACACCATTTTGGACGAGAAAAACATTTGAAGATTGTCGAGTGTGTTTAAGTGTTTAGCGAGAGAAGAACTATCGTTGGTAGTGAAATTTAGCCAGGTAAATATCTATTGCAGTAAAAATGGATAATCGTTAGACTTGAATTTTTTCGAGGAGCAACCAAACGAGAGTCGCTAAAAAAGAGTAAACTATATGCTCACTCCGCTAGAAGGCGATTGAGATGGTTGAGTAGTCTTTTCTTCGAGAACATCGAGGATTTGAGGTCGTTACGGGATGATAAACTGGTCAGGTTCTGCAGGGATTTGGAGTGCTTTTTAGTGGATGGAGCAGCTCAGGATCTGAAGGGATCACAATGGTCTCGTACGGTGCCTAGTAAGCACGGTGGTTCTAGCGCTGCGCCCCTTCTTGAAACTGAAACTGAACTGATATACGCACCCTTTATTCTTCTTTATCACCAACTACAATATAAATTATGGTTCACAATTTCATCTAGAGTATTATACACCCAATCGTGACGGCGAATTTAACCTTACTTTTCCCATTTTACTGGTGGTGACAATATTTCAACTTCCTAGGTCAATGGGCTCATGAGTTATCGTGCTATCGGACAGACGGATGGGCGGACGGACGGACAGACGGATGGTGTTGTATAAAAGGTTATTTTAATAGGAAAACACGAACAAACCAACCTTCAAGAGGCGTCGTCTTTTATTTAGTTCAAAGTGACATTACGTCAATACGGCATTGCCAGATGATATAAACTTTAATTCCAACAGGTGGAAGGACGGACGGACGAAAGGATGGACGGACGAACGGACGGACGAACAGCAAACGGATTTGGGATTCTTGGCCACAATTGAACATAAAATAATTTATAACTTTGTTCATCCATTGCTCGGTTCTATGCGTTACAATCTTTTCGGGCTGGATCAATACTCAATGATTTCATCTAGAGTATAAAAATAAATAAGTATAAAATACGATTAAGAACAATGGAGAAGATGATTCAATATCGACCAGATACAACACTGTCTCCACTAGTTCTATTTGCAGTACTGGCAACCACAAACAACTTATCCGAAGCAAATTCGAATTTAATTTAGAACAGGTGGTCAACATGCAGAGTCTATCACGAACCGATATGAAAATTCACTGGGGAAATATTCCGGAAGCGAAACTCGCACCTCCGTTTATCATATTTTGCGGTAATAATCTCCTCCAGTTTTGTATAAATGCATGGATAAATGGGTAATTCGTGCACTGCACGAAACACCTGATAACATTGCGCGCATTCGAGTTACCAGGACCCGCGCACTTATCATCGCTACTCTGCATTCGTGCCTTGAATTAACCTTTTATAGAAGGTTTCCGTTGGTGTATCGTTTCCCGGGCTGCCGTTCTCCTCGGCAGATATATGACCAGATCGGTGCACCGATCAGCGCATAAACCATATTTGGTAACGCATGATCTTCCAGCGCGCATGCATCTTGGAAAATTGTTTGCTTTCTTTTGCGGTTAGGGCTTAATTCCGCGTCGTATATGACCTCAGTAGATACCGTGTCAGGTCCATTGTTTTAGCGGTTTCACATGCTGCATTTGATCCGTAGGTGAAGGCGTTCCAAAAAAAAAAAAAACAAACATACGTATCAATACTTTGTAATGCATTACATCATCGACGGACGATACCTTACACTGGGGCGTAATCGATATTTGACTGGAAAATGATGGGTTACGTTCGGTTTACTATCGACCGTATTCCACGTTCCTTCTGAATGTTCCACGTGACTTCGCTGACCTGAAAAATTTTACTTCTATTCAAATACCTGGTGGGTTTTTTTTTGCAAGATGCGGACTACGTCGCATTCATTTCGCTGTAAAGACCCCACGAAATATAAACGGCAGGAAAGGTTGTTGTTATCCACTTCGTATATAGTGAAATTTTCAACAAATAAAGCCGAAAAGTTTCGCCTTTTGTCTCGTGTTAAAGGCGAATTTGCTGTTCAGTTAACCGTAGAATGCATCCCGACAGACTACTACAATTTTCTTATCCCGGCCAATGTTTCGATTTTGTGCATTGTTCTGAAGAACAAGACTATAACACAATAATTTGTTTAGGAAATTTTCCGACATGTTCCACTTTGGTTCAAGATTTGAGCACAATTGACTTCCTCATAAGAGAGAATGGCATAAAAAAATTACACGACCATGCAATCGATGTAATATGCAAATTATTCAGTTCAGTAGATTTTTAGTAAAAGGTATACGATATTTTATTCTGTTGTTAATTGTGCTCTCTATTCCTTTTATTTACAATTATTTCGAATTATCTTTTCAATAAAGTGCTTACAAACAATGGGCATATCAACCTGCTGTGTTTAGACTGAATTGTGGGCATTCTGATAGAGCACTTCGTTCTGTTTTTCCTGTGAGCTTAAACAGAAATAATGTCAGAAATTAGAGAAATTTAGACAAATTTTTTTCGATAACGTGTATATCCATAATTCATTAACCACATGAAATTCTGTCCCATTCCTCCACTCTTAGCCACGTACCTTAATATGTTGTCCCCTACCTGTGCCGTCTTAGCTTTGCAAATGCATTCAAGAATGATTCCTTAAGATATTTTGAGAGCCGTATAAATAGAAATAGTTTCACTTCATAGAAAAAAAGAATTGTTCATAAATCATAAAACAAGTGCAAGGTAGGTAGGTATATACGCGTGGCTGCCCGTGACCACACGGACACACTTAGGCCTAAGAAGGTCCGTTATGTTACCACAGGATCATCGAATCCAGTCCTACTCGTCAAACCATTTAGAGCTTGCAATAAAGCATTGGATTCAGGCAGCCTCCGTTTCGGCAAGGTCACTGAGACTGTTGAAGAAGTAAGCTCCAAGATTAGCTTTCGTTCTAGCGGACAGAGCCGGACAGGTACAGAGAAGATGAAGCACTGTCTCCTCATCTTCCTCATCCAGGCAGCTTCTACAGAAGTCGTTTGAGAAGAGGCCAAGTCTTTTCGCATGCCGGCCTATAAGACAGTGTTCGGTCAGGACACCGACTGTGTTGCTCATATTCGCCCTTTTGAGCAAAGTCAGCCTTTTAGAGCGGTTTAGATCCAGCTCCGGCCAGATCTGTCTCGCAGTGTGACATGTAATACCGTCCGCCCATCTTGAGTTGGTTTTCTCAACTGAGTTCAATCCCAGTAGCAGTTTACATGTAGAGAGAGGCACACCCGAATTCCGATGTTCCAGCATAACCTGAAGGGTAGTACCGCACCGAACGAGTTCGTCAGCCATACAGTTCACTGGAATATCCCTGTGTCCTGGCACCCAGCACAGAAGAATATTGAACTGTTCTGCCATCTCCTTAAGAGATGATTGACATTCTGCGGCGACCTTTGATGTTGTCGAGGCCGATTCCGGGGATTTTATTACCGCTTGGCTGTCTGAGAAAATGCTAATATCCCTAGTAGATATTACATTACACCTCAGCCAGGACAGGGCTTCCTTGATCGCCATGAGCTCCGCCTGATAGACACTACAGTGGTCCGGAAGGCGGAAGGAGCTGCTAATGTTAAGCGTATAAGAGAAAACACCTCCAACTACCCCGCCTTCAGTTCTAGAGCCGTCCGTATATATGTGGATGGACTCTTCCCTCCGTACTGAATCCCTTTCCCATTCTAGACGGGTTGGGATGGCTGTTTGGAAATTTTTGTCACAATCATAACTGGCAGCGGTGTAGTCAGTGTTTTCAGGAATATTATTGAAGTGATTCAAGATTGTTGAGTGACCTGCATAAATACCAGTCCACTGTGTGGAGGCTCTAAGTCGAATGGCTGCACTGGCTGCCATTTCATCATCATCAATGGCGCGACAGCCCAAATCAAGCCAGGGCCTGCAGGATACATTTGCTTTCCAAAAAGGTCTAGGGGTGGTAGATTGAATAGCATGTCTAATGCCGCAGAGAGAGTTGTTCTCAGAGCTCCGCTGATGTAAATGCATGCTGATCTTTGTACCTTTCTCAGGGTGGTGCGGTTAACCGCTTTCTCGAAGGCCGTCCACCAGACAATAACACCATACATAACTATCAGTCTGATGACGGACACGTAGAGCTAATGAACTATTCGGGGTTGCATACCCCATTTATTGCCAATGGCCTTTTTGCATGAGTAAAGCGCAACTGTTGCTTTTTTTACCCGTTCCTGAACGTTAGGTTTCCAATAAAGTTTCCTGTCCAAAATAAGACCCAAATATTTTGCAAACAAGTGCAATAAATAAATAAATTTACCATAGTGTGAAAGGAGATAAAACGCTCCGAAAAACAAAATTTTTTCAGCTATTCTGTTTGCAGTTAAAAAATTCCGAACCAAAATTGATTCTATGGAAAGGTCTCGAAATAGCCATAAGTCAACAATTCCATTATTAAATATAATTAACAAGTGGTTTTTCAAATTTATCGTTATCTCTGTAACTGTAAAAAGGTGTTTAGTGTTTGCTTCGAATTTTTTGACTTAAAATCCACAGAAGGAATAGTTTTTAAACAAGGGGTCCCTCTAATACGAGTATATGTCCCTCTTCTAACTACTTAACAAAACACTTTTTGAATTTGTATCTGGAGAAATTGTCAATTTTGAACCAAGTTATGAAATACAATTTTTGAGTGACGAAGTGGAGCACAAAAGTGTGATACAAAATTCTTTAAAAGAAATCAATTTTGATATCATCGTACCAGATATGGTTTCGAACATTTTACAGGTGTTAGGTCAACTAGACCTTGGGTAGAGAAAAAAAGCTAGGTGTCAAAGCATTTGCAGTGGAAATAGGACCTATCCCCTAGCGAAAAGCAAAAAAATATTGTTTTTTATTTCTTGAAGCGAAGCTGATTTGCATGTAAATTTGCAATTAAACAAATTACGACTATCTGTTGTGGAGTTGGGCACTAACGACACTGTATGACAAAGTATGACACTTTCTTCTACTTTAGCTACTGTCTACTCTTTTAGCCATGAGCCAGAGCCACTTTAGTTTGCTGCCAGAAATTCGATCGGATCTCCTTCCACTCCGTTATAGTAGCACCCAACGTGGGGCCAAAAGCGGATAAATTCTTGGAAGTTACAAATTTCACCTCTCATTTCACCTCTAATTCATAATAACCATAACATACGTACATTTGGCAAGAATCTACCACTTTCTAAAGAGATTTCTGCTTAACCCTTAGTCTGTCAAAATGTTGACAATTATATTCAAAAAGGTCACGCGCCAGCTCGTGATGAGCACCTAAAGTGTTAAGTATTAAAATCCGGTTGCTTTGCATTCATCTGTCCGCATAATAACTTAAGAACGTATCTATATAGGAAATTGAAATTTGGCCTACCCAACCATTTAAATGATTTCTTGAAGCTATAAATCGGGCGAATTTCTGTCTTTCACTACTTCTAGTGTCATCCAAAAGTGTTTAAAACTCAAGTTCACGATTATTGCCGTATAAATTCAAAGCGGTTCTGTTTCATGACATTTCGTCAGTCATATTCACTAATAAAACCAAAATACACACTACAGAAGCTTCCATACAAATGTCTTTTAAAAACGTGTGCTTGAATTATTCCGAACTTGAGATAACTCGAGAACGATTCAAGCTATTAAGCTCAAATTTGTTGCAATTTTTATTTGGGTAATAAAAGACTTAGTTTCCTCAGCCGCTAGGAGTAGCTGCTATTTAAAAGTCCTCAAAATATGCGGCTACACTCATTCAACGAATATAAGAGATAACCAAGATTTTGGAATTTAAAATATGCCCCTTTTAACATTGTTAAGAATGAAAACAAGTCTGATCAAGGTATTCTTTCTAATAGTTACCATACAGTTGTATTAAGCAATTGAATTTGTCGCCAGAACTTTCGATAACTCGATAACGCATTAAGTTCAAAAGTAGAGAAAATACACAATTTGGCAGAGATGCAGGTCAAATGGATGGAGGGCCAGTAATGCATTTTGGAAAAAGATATGTTGCGAATTATCGGGTTTTTTTATGAGAACTTGATAAAATTAGAAAAAGGCTTTGAGGAAAAATGGAATTCGTGGATCCAATAACATCACTACCTTACAGGTGTTTAGTTGAATCGCTATCACTTTCTCAGCATCGCAGTTTTCAGCAACATGCTGCTACGCTACCACCAGGTGTTATTATAGTAATTTCGTACAAACTTGGCAATTATTGTCCTATCAGCTCGAGCTTGTCTCGAGTTAAATACGGAGTTTCGCTAAAAATGTCGAAAACCAATCAATCAAACCTGTAATAGACTTTCCCAAACACAACCTCCGCACACGTCACGCTTTTATCGATTGTTCATCAAAACGCTGATCTGTAGGACTCCTAAATCTTCCAAGTCATTTTTCATAGTCTTTTCACTATTGTTCTACCTACCTGCTAATTAAAAGGAAATTGGAATTTTTTTTTTCTTCTCTGAAGCGCGCTAGTCTTATAAATTTTCGACAAAACTAACAAAGGTATGTCGGCAAGTATCCACGCGAGTACAGTACACCTATCCGTCAACTAAGCGCCTACATCTGTTGTGACGTGTACCGGTGTACCTTACCTGTGTTCAGCGGGCATCGTAACTTTTTTACCGCGTGTATTTTTTCACTTTCTGTTACTTCAGGTGGAAGTTGCCTCGCTTCGAGCCCAAAACAGTGCAGAGTGCACTCCTCTTGTCTGGATGACTTTCGTGCTGTAATTATCGATTTATCGTTAGTTTATCATCAAAGTCCCGTGTTGGCTCATCCCACGCGTCATATGGCTCTAATTATTTAAATGTGCCTCAGGTAAAGGTAAGATCAATGTGTAATATGTGCGCGCATATCCGTTCCAGATCCCGCGGAGCAGCTCCGATATACCGAGATGCGAGCCGGGGTATTGGAAGAGGACTGTAGCGCTGTTTAATGCATTTCTACCTATTCGCCGGGCAAGGTACTCGTACCTATCTGTAAGGTACGCTGTGATAAAAACGACCATATGGTACATGCACGTGTGTTCTGGGTAGAAAACTTATCACGCACTTTTCACTTTGATGTCGGGATGCAAAGAAAAAGAGGAAAATGTCGCTAACAAGCAACGACAGAAATTGTTCACGTAAGATTGCTTATGCCTTTAATAGGCAGTTTTATCTTCCTCGAGATTAATGAGATCTAATCGAATTAAATGAGGCGATGATTGGATTTCGATTATCTACTTAGTGGGTAGGTTTGTTGTGTACACATCGAGGCAGGCAAGGTATAACGTCGATGACTTTGGACGCTGCCAGTCGAAATGATTTAGAAAGGCATACATCATTCTCGAAAAGAAAAACGACAAGCATTCGGTTCGGAGGAGGTGTAATGGAGGGGAATTGTTGGTAGATCTTGCATTTGAAACAATGAAAGTTCTGCTCATTGTCAGTAGACTACGTACATGTGGAATACCACAGAACGAACCTGAGCAGGAAAATTTTCAGAAACAAGACAATTCAAATTCCAAAAAAAAACCGTTTCCTTCAAGAAGCACATGGGGACGAATAACTGAGAAGAAAATTCTCTATTTTTTCTATTATTCCCAATTATCATGTCATAATTACTCCCAGTGAAGATGTGGAATAGGCTGACAACATTTGCTTAAATATAAAATTATTTATAAGCAGAAGCTTCGAGAAAAGTTCAGATCGGACAAGATGTCGTCCGTAGTAAACAAAACTTCGACATATTGTCGAAGAGGCCAAGACCACTGTAGAAGAATGCTCAGAAATTGTCACGCAAAAATGCTGTCGTCGTTTCAGTTTCACTGTATCCGCAGTGAATCGTAATACCGTTGAAGATAAAATTACCGAATCAGGATGTCAAAATTGTTTTCGACACGATTTAATAGCTTCCCATTTTATAGAAAGTTGCATTAGAAGATGAAAAAATAAAAAGGTATCAGCACGCAGAAGCATGGGGTTGTAAAATGGACAGACACCTAAAATCTCGATCTTACCAACAGTACAAGAAATTGATTTATAAAAATGGATGTTTAGATTAGCAATACTGGGATCGGTGTACATACTGCTATAAAAGAAGATATTCGATTATATTGAAAATACTACACAGTAAAAAAAATTCATCTTTTGGATAGTAAGCAAATATGCCTCACCTCTTTTCAAGTAAATGTAATTGGGATGTAATTTTCAATTTTCAGTCAGTAAATTTCAATTTGCAATCAGTAAATTTCAACTTCGAAAGCAGCAAATTCACTGGATATTCTCTTAAATTTACACTCTAAAAAAAGTTTGTAGTAAGCACTCTTTAAGATACACTTGAACACTAACGTCTATGTGAAGGTGGATGGCAACATCACCACCCCACATACCATACCATACCAAGATACACTTATTTCTACTTCTAATATTATTTCTTACTTACTTACTCTTAATAAAACCCTTGGCTGTAGGTAGGAATCGAACCCGCGATCAATTCTGGTTTTGCTGCGTAGGTTTGGCGCGCGTAGACACTGCACCACCGAAGGCGTTTCATTTTCATTTCAGTAGAAAACAAAATCGAACGAAGCGTCCAACTTCGTGGTTTCCTATATTACATGTTTTTCGTCGTAAAATTCAAATATTTAAGTAGAATTACACGAAAAAAAAAATTTTTCAATTCTGTATAAACATAGTTAATTTTACACGAAATGTTGCGTAATTTTGTGAGTCTTTTCATGTAAATTTACTCATACCAGTAATTACGTGTAAAAGTGATTGAAATGTGAACTTTTACTTGAAAAAATGACGTTCCAAATAGCCTCCTGGTTATTTCTTAGGTTGTCAGTCGCATAGTAACCTACACAGCATCTCATCATTAAACACGTTTCGGACTTCTACCCATAAAATAATAAAGTTGTGCCCAGACTGTTGGCAGATTTTTTTTTATTTACTTACGTATTTTTTATCAATAGAATAATTATTCATAGTAGTAAAAGGGAATTCGACCACATTAAACCTAAGAGATTTTCGGAATCAGTGAAAACTTTAACAATACCCCCCGGGGGTTTAATTGAGAAAAATACTTAAATCGGTTTTTTCCCCCACTATGTTTAAAGCTTATAGAAGTAAAAGTGAATTCCAAATCTCAATATAACTTAGGAATATATAAGAATTCGTGAATATGTACACAACCACTTTACACCCCCTTAGGGGTTGGATATCAAAAAAATTTGAAGAACGTTACTAGGCGCTTATATATGTAAATAGCCTGCAGAATTAAAATTGCTTTGATAGTTTGACATGTCTAAAAGTTTTAACGAAATTCGTGAAAATGTGGATTCACGGACATTTTTTTTACTCAACCTCTGAACGCCAATAAAAATCTGAACTTTTTTTTCGCTTTAGTTACTCTAATAGCAAATCTACATATACGTATCAAGTTTCAACTTTCTAGCATAAGCCGTTTCTGAGATATAAAAAACCATCCGTCTCCCCCTTACATTGATACCCCTATCAAAAATTTTATTTTTCTAGGATGTCTGCATAGTGGTTCTATATAATCCTAAATTTTTAGCTTTCTATTCATTATGGTTTTCGAGAAATAAAAATCAGAATGTTTTCCTTTCTACCCCCTTTCACCATCACCCCCAACACCCACACCCACAAAATTTCCCTACTAGAAGTTTACCGACCCCAACTACTGTAAAATTTTCAAGATCATATCTGATACGGTTTCTGAGATATAAAAATTACATTTTCGGAAAAATTCCTGTCCCCCACTTTCGCGCTCCACCTCCCCCCTCAAAAAATTTAGTTTCGGTAGACTCCTCTTGTAATCCCATATACAGAAACTCAATTTTATCTTCATAGTGTAATTGGTTCGGAAGATATTGTAATCCAAAGTTTTTCACCCCGCACCCCCAAACCCCACCACCCCTCTTAAAAATGTTAGCCCTTGTCTAATTTTAAAGTATCTTTAAGGACAACAACAAAGTTTCAATCTTCTGACATCAATTGTTGATTTTAGAATGTTTCAATCCCGTCTTTCATGCGTTAAAGACTCATTGTTTCCCCCCCCACTTCCACAC
The DNA here is from genome assembly GCA_951812415.1 of Beris morrisii. Taxonomy (NCBI): domain Eukaryota; kingdom Metazoa; phylum Arthropoda; class Insecta; order Diptera; family Stratiomyidae; genus Beris; species Beris morrisii. Next base: position 29,633,969 of record OX638311.1, read on the forward strand.
CTCTTAACCAATATCGACAATTGAGTCCATTATCATAGTACTACATAAATTCCAAGTTTCAGCCTCCTAGCATAAGTGGTTCCTGCGATCTATAAACTACAATTTTTCGTCTAAAACGCTCCCCTCTCCTCTCCCCTTGTACTCCCACCCCTCGAAAATATACCAGTCGTAGGGGTTCACCCAATCTACCCACCATATAAATTTCAATTTAATATCTCTACGGGTTCGGGAGCTACGCGCCTTCAAACGATTTTGCGTACGGCGCATGGCCGACGGCGGACAGGCGGACATTTTTTTTTTGTTTTTTTGGGGTTTACTAGTCCTAAAACGTGTAAATGCAAAATTTCAGGGTAGTAAATTTTTTTGAAATTTCAGGTCGATCACAATACTTTATTATTAAAAAATAATAAAGTAAAATTGGATTGAAAATTAAATTTTTTTAAAAACAATGTAGTTTTCCGGGTAAAATACTGTTTATTTTTAATTTGTATGACATTTCGGACTCGACTGAGTCCTTTATTAAAAGAAACGTTGCACGAAATAAAAATAAACGGTTTTTTAGCCCGAAAACTAGTATGTTCAGTATAAAAATGTACTGTGAACATAAGAAGTCGATTATGCATTGTCAAGAAAGAGCGAACACTTCAATTTTTGGTAGAGTTTTGATTGCAGTCGATATGAATTAGTCGCCTCGTGTCTATCAAATTCAAATTCAAATTTATTGAACACATAAACTAACAATATCGAGCTGGTCTCTGGTATCTTTTTTCTATCAAATTTCAGATAAATTTGACCAGAAATCTGAAAACAAACTAGTAAAAAATCTAAAAAAAAGGATCTTTTGTCATTCAATTATTTAGTCGAAGAATCTAAATGATAAAAACCAGGCTATTGCTAATTGGAAAGGCTCTTAAAAATTTATTCTTTAATTAATACACTAAACTAGTGTTCTCAGAATGTTCCCTTGTTAAACCTATAAAACATTCCAAATTTTAATTTAGACTTAAAAAGTTAAAATATCCGCACAATTTCCCCCTCCATAAATTGTTAAATTGAAAATGGGAATTCTGTTCGAAAACCATACCAGACTTAGATTTTAAAAAACAAAATCCTGAAGTTAAATTAAATAAATAAAAAAAGTATTGAATTTATTTACGGAATTTATTCATCAATTTAAATTAGTTATAACAGATACCTTTCTTTCGAAGTCAACACACCTCCACAAGGGAGCCTTTTGTTTCCGCTAATTGCCAATCATTACAAAAGAATGTCGGCTGTAAACCAAGGTATTAACTTAATTTATCATCCGTCAAATTAAGTTCGACACCACCTGTAACGGTAGCCTAAAACTGAGACGGATTAGTCGGCTAACCCACTTAAGTTCTAATGAAAAAATATCTGCAATTTTTAATAAGATTCCCGAAAAAGCCAGAAGAAACAAATCTCGTTTGCAGTAAAATTTCTCGACAAAATAAACCATACTTCCAAAATTAATGATTTATGGTTCTGTGATGTATTCAATCTGCGTAACAATTTTTAAAAACACCTGAAAATAAATTACCAAGCAACAGGCACAAGTATGGGAGCCTTAAAATTGTTATTTTTTGCTTCATTTCAGTACGCAGCCTAACATTACGGGCATAAAGCAAATCATTCGGAACAAGTGTTTAATTTTAGATCGGACGATAAGTTTAATTACTTTGTAATACCTGATCGGAACGGAGAGACGATTGTAATTGAAAAAAAATTAAGTCCGTGGCAGAGTGGTATTTTGGTGGTTACGGCGCTTACGAAGGAACGAACAGCTAAAGTTATAAAGTTAAGTAACTGGTTTCTAAACAGTAGGCTAAGAGTGTTGACGGTGGCTTTGCAGCGCTTACGTGATGAAATTAACTTTTCACACATTCAATTTCAGCGATTTTTATCGGATTAAAATCCTTATTTCTTACGGAAAAGGTGTAATACAAGTAATTGAATATTTCGATAGGAAAATTCTTTGCCGGTTACGGTATTAAATTGAAAAGTTTTGATAGCCTAATGAAAAGTGTGATATTCTACCAATTCGAAGATCGTAGGTTTCTAATCTTAAGGATCATATGAAGACATATTGTTGCGAGCTTGGGGTTCGTAGTAATTTCAAGTAAAACACAGTTTAATTGAAATAATTATTAAAAAAACAACGCTTTATTTATTCGCATTCAAATACTGCACTATTGGCAATGTTTTCCGATTTCATTTACAGCTCGATCACTGTTATTACGTTCCAATCAACTTTCGCGTAGAACTAACTGATCGTCGTTTCACTCTGACAGTAGAAAAACTGATCCCGTGTACAAATTCTGCTGCGCTTATAGACTGCATGTGCTGAGTCGAGTGTTGTGTGTGTGGAATATTTGGCCAGTGTGAAGAACACGTGAGAATGGGTAGAGTATTCGAGACGCATATAGAGTTTTCTACGCTATTGTATAGGAAGGGTAATATTTTTCTGTCGAGACTTCGATGCCATTGAAATATGAGTTGTTCGGGTTGCCAGGGTATACATACAAGAATATTTAACCAGTTTCCACTAACTTCTAGGTTTAATAACGAAGAGTTCTGTAAATGCATTTCACGCGTTTGTGTAACTAGCCTGTAGAGGTCCGCGAATGCAACCACATTTCGTGGCTCGTACCTCTAAAGCCCTCAATTAATTCAATTTTTTGGTGAGTAGATTGTGTCGACACCTTTAAGTATTTTTCCAGGAAGGAGTGTAAGGGTTTCAAACGAACAATTTTGGTGTTAATGTCCCAGAAACAGCGTTAAAACTTGTAATTTAAGTAGATCTATAGTGGTAAGACGTTCAAAAAATTGAATTGTTTAAAAGAGGTAATATGGCAGGGGGATATTTGTCCTATTTGTGAAATGGGATATTATAGAAACATGTAAAAGGGTTGCATTCTTTTTCACAATTTTCGCTATATCTTTTAGATTTCACGAAATGTCACATTGGTTTTTTCCTTAACATGCTTTTTATGTAATCGCCTAAACCCCATATCACTTTTTTTAAATTCAACCCGAAAGTGACTGTAAAGGTGTTGCATAGGTTTCCACAACTTTTGCAAAATCTGAAAGCTATAATTAGATTTCAAATTGATTTTATTTTGTTCACCCTTTCTATGCAATCTCATGCTATTAAAAAATAAGTTGACCCCTTATTACAACAAGGGCTTCAGTTCTACTTTGGTACTGAAAAACAGAACTGATTCAGAAGTCGCTTGGAAGTACTGATTTAAGTTCGGTACAGTATTGAAGAAAAGTTCGGATATTTTAGCTAGATTCCACTGAACAGTTATTAATCTTTTTCTTCAGTGTTCGATTTTTTATGGACTAGCCTACAAGAGAAAATCTCAAACTTCATATCTTTAAAGTTGATTTCAAAGAGTTTACAACAAGAGAAGATTGTTTGTCCCAAAAGTTCACGTTACGGAACAATCCCATAAGATGCGAATAAACCTGCCAAGATACGGATATAAGTTGCACGGCTGGTGTACGGGAACTGCTGTTCCAATTCAGCAACTTCTACGAGTATAGACAGAACAGGAATTCATTTCTCACTAAAAACAATAATTCATTACCAACTACTAAGTAACTTCATTGCCAACCTCGAATATAATGTAAGTAACAATCCCGGTCATTTTCAACGTATTTCTTGCACTTGACCGTAACTTTTCTTGGCTGGTCCGGTCTGGGCCATCTCGATTCCAACCTCCTCAATTACACGTAATGAATGGCCACGATAAAATGAAGTCATTTCTGTTGAGCGTAAAGCCCAGTTTTCATGTACTTAACTAATCTGCAGTGCATATAGGACGGGTGATACGTACTCGTATTAATGGTCATCGAATCGCAATCTACGGGCAGGTATGTTGCGCTCGCCCAACCAACGTTTTTACGTACTTCGCATAAATATTGGATGCAATAAACATGTAACTCCCGGTCTAAAGGTGAAACGTGTAGGCCGACAGAAAATTGAACAAGTGCTTGAGATCCACGTTGTAATTTAACCATAACTTGCAGCGCACTCGGGCTGATTGTTGCTTATCCGGCGCAAAGTAATGTTTATCTAAAACTATTTTCAGTGCAATTACCGCAAAGAGAGTATTTTGCGCACTTAAAGGTAATCTGAAATGGCCTATAATTATTTAACGAACAGATTATCTATATTTGGAGTGAACTAGTTTGTCCTACATTTTAAAGGTTTTGTGCCAGTCCTTCGAGACGCCCGAAAAGTGTATTGTTTGCGAAATGCCATCCGTCACCATGCTGGTCTCGGCTGTCAACGTACGGCTACTTAATTAATACGTTTCCAGGTAAATACCCGGTAAATAACGGTCCCTGTACTTTGATTGCGAATCAAGCCCAAAACGATTATAATCGTTCGCTGAAAGATCGTTTGTATCGTGATAACGCACACTTCATATCTGTCCGCTTTGGAAATCCGAACCGTATAATTACCGGGACAGAAACGTATCATTTCCAAAAATCATCAGCCCTTAAAGTAAACAAATAATTTCCGGATCATACGGTCATATATTCGTAGTGACATACAATGGCACCTTAGGTCATGGACAGGGTGTTATTATCCTCTCCAAGTTATCATCGAGCGAAATAAATACAATTTTAGTGATAAATAAGATGAAATTAGTGAAATCTAACCGGTTTGTTAATCGCTGAACAGATAAAGGTATACTCAACACTTGTTTCGATTGAAATCTGAAAAATGCTTTGAGCAATGTTAATTGGATTTTATGTTGAAATTGTGTGCTCAATGGCCCGAAAAACACCAAATTTCGATTAAAAAAAACCGCATTCAGTGGTAGTGCATAACTAAATACCACACGTTTTAAGGAATTTTGAATGCGGTCCAGCTAAATTTTGGAACGAAACATACTCGAGTGGTATACGTCTTTGAAGAGCTGAGTAAAATACCCGTTTTCGTACCGTTTCGAAATTTTTTTAAAATTTTTTTAAATCAATATCAATAACGTCTTTACTTAAATAATTTGTTCAACATGTAAAGGAAAATTCTTAGAACCTTTTTTCTATGTAACGCGATAGTTGACTCATATTGTACATAGAAGACAATTTTTCGTTAATTTAATTTTCTTCTCGATATTATAAGAGATTATTTAGTTAGCTTTAACACGGCTGTAAATTTATTACTCTAGCTTAAGAAGTTTCGAAGTTCTACATCTTTGATCTAGATCAGTTTAACAAAAGAGCAATTCTTTTTTTTTAATAAAGTACAACTAAAAAGAAGAAACACGTTCCGCAACACGTTCTGAAAAAAAATTCAGGTGTAAAAATTTAAATTTAAATTTAAATTTACATAATTGTTATTAGTCAGTCTTCTAACTAAATAATCATCTTACCTTATCTATTCGAAGTAAATTACTTTCCATGCAGATGCAAATGAAACGGTTACCGGTATCAATTTGATTACTTTTTGTTGGTATGTTGTTTAACAAATAGATTCTAATTAAAAAAAAATTATTTAAGTGATAAAATGGTTTTATTAAAATGTACGTAACTTCTAAAGTAGGTTAGCTAACACGATAAACCTTTCTTTAAATTCAGAAGACAAAATGCGATCTAATAATTGGAAGAAAAACCTTTTAGTCATTGATATTGTTTTTTTGATAATTTAGCGGATACAGTATAATATAAAAACAGTTATGAGCGTTGTTATAATTACGAAAACAATAAACAAGAACTTTTTTAAAGACTTAAAAGCCATAAACGGTCGGAAAGGTATTGATTAAAAAAAAATTTTATAAATTACTTCTCGATGTTGGTCCGTCAACTTACTCTTCTTCATTTTCGTTTTAATAATTGACAATATTTTGAAACTATCCATACAACATAAACAAGTAGAGAAATGCAGTACTGCAAATTGGAACTTAGCCAGAATTGCAAATTTTGGTAGCTGTTAGACAGAGTTCAAGAAATCAGTACCGACAATAAGAGCTGAACATGGATTCCGCCGACAAGTGATGGCCTACGCACGCAAGTAAATTATTCACATGTGTAGGTGCTTATGTGAATTTGCTTTGGTTGGTCCAACATGTATCGGAGTAACATTGGCCCAATATGTAATTCAGGGGGGGGGGGGGGGGGTATGGAAGTTACTTCCAACTAGAGACAGGTCGTATACGAGTGAACTGCTCCAAAAGAACACTTCATTGAAGTGAGTGAGTGAAGTAACTCACTCCTTTTGGTGAACTGCAGTTCCATTGGATATATGACCAAAAAATTAAAGACAACATACCTACTAAAGAAAAATAGAGAGTAACAGAGTGAACTGTACGAACCTTTTTTTTCTCTAATCTATATGTACTGACCTTTTTCTTCATTTATCTAGATCTACTGACGTTTTTTTTTGCTCATCATCTTCAAGATGTACTATACTGCCCTTTTTTTTTGCTCATCTAGATCTACTGGACTTTTTTTTGCTCATCATCTTCTAGATGTACTGACCTTTTTTTTTGTTCTATTGTCTGCTGACTACGACTTCTCATCACTGAACTCCCCTCAAGTAATGAACTATAAACTAAAAGAACGAACTAGTTCGCGAGCGAACGATGGAACGAAAACGAAGAACGATGGAAGGAACAGTTCCATGGAAGTACTTCACTGAACTTGTTCAGTGCTTTGTCCATCTCTACTTCCAACAGATATTTAGTCAGCCAGGAAAAACTGATTTGTGTTATATTGAAATAAGGTTGAGATTGAGTACATTCTAAACAGTTTTAGTTCATAGTTCATATATTTTATTCTTATTATAGTTACATTGCTGATATACAAAATTCATATACATAGTTTAGAGATTAGGCTGATCAAAAGCCTTTACAACTAAGGTTTGTTTTGGTTGATGCACTTGGCAGTAAGATGTTTGATATTATTCGTGAATTAAGGAAAATTAATGTAAAAAAACCTTATGTATATAATTAACCTAACTTAACCTATCGTATAACTAACTAAATAATAATAAAACGTAATATAATAAAAGAAAAGAAATAAGGAGAAAATAATAATAATAAGGATAATAATAATAATAATAATAATAAACTATGTGAGGCATGCAACCAGTGGATTTGATATATATTGGCATCTGCTGATAAATGTAGATTTAGCTCTATTGGCCATTACTTCAATCATTGAAACTTCCGCATTTTCGTGTAGACGTATTGTAGGGTAATAAAAGGGCTTAAACAGTTTTAAATAAGATTGAATAATTTTGAATTAGACTTAAATAAAAAAAAATCGAGTATTAGAATCAGTTCTTTGGTGATTTCCTTGAAAATTTGGTATACCGTTTTTCAGCTACGTTTCTGTCGTTAATTTGTTCAAATTTCATTTGCGTAAACTTCTCCTAATCCGTGGTTCGATCAGGGAAAGTGAACAGAACGTGTCCCTTAAAAAAGGAATCACTGGTTCAAACAATACTTCACTGGGTTGGCCGGACAAGGGCCCGTTTGCGCCTTCTGTACAAGGGATTTCTGTTCTCGGTCCTCCGTAATAAATCTTGGACACAACACCTAGCAAGTATAAGAAAGGAGATTTTGGGTAAACGATCAAAGAAAAGCATACGAAAACTACCATCGAAGCGGCTATAGCAGAACATATTCCTAGTAGTACTTCATAACGATATGGAAGTTAATCAGCGTATTACACAGTGCGACAAATAAGTTCCGAGACTCGAACCATATCTGATTAACTAGTGGGACGATCTATGTGTACAGACCGGCGTTTGAAAGCTGTAACACACCTCTTCCTGGTAATACCAATTTTGTTTAAATCGGTTGATAGATAGCAAAGTTATGACAGTTCCCCCAAAACAACTTTTTTGTCGATGTTGAAATATTAAAATGTTGCTCAAACAATGCTCATTACATTATTCGATAGCAAAGGAATTGTGCACAGGGAATTCGTTCAAGCTGGCCAAACAATTACTGGCGCATTTTATCTCGAAGTTTTGAAGAGTGTGATGGCCAGAATCTGTCGTATTCGACCCGAATATCGTGATCCAGAGAACTGGATAATGCACCCAGTCACACCTCACTCATTGTTCGTCAATTTTTGGCTCAGCATCAAGTCTGTGTGTTGAATCATCCACCGTATTCACCTGATTTGATCACATGCGATTTCTCTCTATGCCCGAAATTGAAATTGAAGTTGAAAGAATGTTTTTTTAATGACATTTCGACCATCAAAACAACTTCAACACGAGCACTAGAGGCAATTCCATAAAATGAGTTAGAACACGCATTTGAATCACTGTTGAATCGCTGTCACAAGTGTATTGAAACTGGAGGAGAATATTTTGAATAAAAAAAATGAAAAATATCCAGATTTTTTCTTTTAATGATGTTTTCCATGACCAGTCTCGAAACTTATTTGTCGCACTGTGTATTTATGTTGTAATTTTTGACATTTTTGCTGTTCACACAAAACTAACATGTGTGTTACAGAAAGGTTTTCTCCTAGTAGTGGACGATGTTCGCGAATAAGTCTATTAATTTTAATTGGAGTTTAGACTGGGTAATTTGGCTTACTTTTTGGAGGGTTACATGCACGATTAACGCCCAACCGTTAAGATTAACAACAAAATCGTACGACAAATCGAATGTTTTATGGATATTTTAATAGAACACAGCAGGTGCAATTATATCGATTTCTGATAGAGAGATGAACAATCGTTTATTATTGTTAAATCCACCAATTTTGCAGAGTTGACTATTCTTCTATTTCCAATTGTCCAAAGTCAAAAACAATAGGGTGATCCTGAGTAGTTACAATGTATCTTCCCTGGACGATAATAAAAAACTATTACTGATCAGATCTACCTGTTGCTGTACCAGTAAAATCATTGCTACAAAGTAAGAGCTGGAGCCGGAGTTTATCGGATTTCCGTCGTACAAATGCCGCAAATATCGATAATTACGTTAACATTTCGTTCAAAAATGGTCTCTTCAAATATCGACAAACGTACAAAAATTCAGATCGAAAGCCGCGATCAACCTTCAAGAAAACCGTCGCTGAAAAGTGAGCCTTGTATAACGGAGGCAAAACGCTAAATCGTACGGATCGTGATTTATTTCCCGTGCACAATTGATGATTTCTTTCCTTTTTGCGCTCTTGTTTACTTGTTACCTGAATTCATCAGGTCTACCTTGTTTTGTCTGACGATGTATTTTATTTTCCTTCACGTTTTCGCCTTATTTTGATTTTTTTTTTTCATTATTTTATTCCACCTAAGGCCGGATTCGTGTGCTTTGTCTCGATTTTCCGTAATTGAATTAAATCAATTCAATGCAAGAGCGAAGTGGAAACAACTTGTACCTGAAATTAGATTACTCCTGTGATACAGGTGCAATACCTTGTGTTGAGCCCACGCAGAAATGTCGTCTCAGGCCTGGGTGAAGAGCAAAAAAATAAAAACCTGAGGTCTCGATTTGTTTAGGTTCGTTTCTCCAAGATTTTTCACTTGATTTTATTTTATTTTGTTATCCAATTGCGACACACAAAGGCCATTGAACTAAGACATTTTTGGGTCTTAAAGATACCCGTCCAGAGGCTGAATAGGACCTGCTATAAATTGAAATTTGAAAAGATCTGTTTTCGATTTAGGCGAACGATGTGTGGCTTTTTGTGGCATTTCTTTAAGATTTCGTAACCTGATCGAGCTATTTTCAATTATTGTTATTAATAAATTTCATGAACCGAATATTTACATTATTGTTGTCAAGGCTGTGTGTGCACCCATATTTCGTTAAAATCAAATAAATCATTCAAACAGGCTCCTGAACTTATTTGTATCTGGGCGCTGCTCTTGATATCTGTGACGAACTGTGTCCAATGGACCTGTTACATTTCGAAGAAATTTTCTAAGTGCCTATGATTCGTTAAAGGCAATTGTATGACCGCTTTTATTGATAACCATCTGTCCTCGAAATGAGATTACGTGTGCACAAGTTGAAGTTGATTTGGCTGCATCTGAATAAATAAGACAAATTTTATAACCTCATTTTTGAATAGCTCCCTTCTTTCAAGTTCGACGGTTTTGCGTTACGTAATTTATAGGCAATTCGAGTGCATTTGTGACAGACTCGTTTGTGGCCGTCGAAATAAACCTACAAATATCGAACCAAAGAATGAACCCAGGAGTTTCGGTTCAATTTACAAATCTTGAATCATAGGAAATGCACAGTAGTTTCGAAAAGAGGCGGATTGATCATGTTTCTCTTCTGTGGATGAAAAATGTAGCCAATCAACTTTGACGCCTAACTAGCAAACTAACCTCCATAAGGCCTTATCGAAGCTATTCTCCTACCTCGTTCGTTAAAGCTTCGATATGGTCTTACCGAACTTATTTGGTGCACATTTCCCCATGTTTCTACAGCAACAGCCAAGCGCCAACAGTTGGTATTAGGCCTTTCCAAAGCTGTTCTTGCTTCCGCACGGAAGTTCACATTGCTTCCAAACGACGCACATAGTGGTATTTTGCCAATCTAGCCGGACAAAAGTCAATTTACAAGAACTTAAAGCAAATAGAAAAAAGTATTTTATTATTTAAGTTAACTAAACAGAGAACTTAAGTCAATCCCTCCCAACCTTTTTTCGGCTGCGCTTGATGCCGTGAGATTAGTCTGATCTTGACCGTAGCGACAAGTGCACGTATTTTCCCTGGCTTCAGTGTTACTCTTCGAAAATACAGTAATGGATCTTGAACAACCAGGTAAGAACACATACTTTTAAAGTACATAGTCATTTTTTTTTGTAAATTTAATAGTAATATTTTGGCTGTTTGAAAAAAGGCTTTAAAATTTTTGAATTTTAAACAATATTTTAGCAAATTGAAAGGTTTTTGTTGTACTCAGGGTCCGTCCCGGTTATTATATGCATTGCGATTGGAAGATGGAAGTCTGTACAATATAACCATTAACCATTATCTATTATAATAAGAATGATCACATATGCCGCTATGGTGTGGTGGCCAAAGGTTGAACAAATCACAGCACAGAAGGCCCTGCAAAAAATTCAGAGGCGTGCCGTTCTTAGCATTACAGGGGGACTTAAATTATGTCCCACTGCTGCAATGGAAGCCATGATAGACTTGGCCCCATTACACTTAGAGATAAAGAAGAAGGCTCTGAGAGAGGCCATAAGGCTACAGCAGTACAATAAATTCAAGGTAGGAGACCTTGTCGGTCACCTTAAAATTCTACAGGAATTTAATCACAAGGACCTAGCCGACACAGTAAACGATAACATGCCAAAGGTATATGATTTTGAGAAACCATATATGGTGACTTTGGGAGATCATGTATCATGGCAATCTGGTCTACCAGATTTTGGGGAAGGTGCTTCAGTCTGGTACACGGACGGCTCTAAGACCTATAGTGGAACTGGAGCGGGCGTATTTCGACCCAATTGTAAAATATGGACGGCAATGGGACAAACAGCTACTGTGTTTCAGGCTGAGGCACGTACCATAGAGCTGTGCGCAGGTAAACTTCTACTGAATAAACCAAAAGGCGCTACAGTTATTATCCTATCTGACAGCCAAGCGGCACTGCTAGCGCTGAAATCTTATTGTTTCCGTTCTAGGCTTGTGTGGGACTGTCATACTCTTCTTAAAGAGCTGGCACATCATAATAGTCTAACCCTGATGTGGGTGCCAGGACATGAGGGTATTCCAGGTAATGAATCGGCTGACCAGCTAGCTAAGCGTGGAGCCAACTCATCAATGATTGGCCCGGAACCATTCTGTGGAGTAGGTAAAGGCTTCATTAAGGATGGTATTTTCAAGTGGGTAAATCTTCAGGTAGAAGATTATTGGAACTCACTTTCAGGACTTAGACAGTCAAAGAAATTCCTGACTTTCTCAAGTAGGAGAGCGTCGGAATTCCTTTCCTTAAGCAGGTATAACGCACGGGTCATAATGGGATATTTTTCCGGACATTATTTCCTTAATTATCACCTTAAGATCATCGGTAAAGTATCACTAGATACATGTCGATTCTGTGATATCACATCTGAACCGCGGCACACATTCGGTGTGATTGTGATGCAGTGGCCAGATCAAGAAGGCAGATTCTCGGTGGATTTACTCTAACCTATGAAGACCTGTCGAAGACTCCCCTGAATAAAATCATCTTCTTTCTCACAGGAATCGATATGGCCTAGTGAGTGGTTAAGAGCCAGGAACAAAAGACCTCTTAGGTCGTAGTTCGAGAAGTAGTGAGGCTTCTATAGGCTCTACCAGTTAAATAAATAATAATAACCATTATGAAATTAGCCGCGCCTTTTCGAATAACGGGTCAACAAACATGATAGTAAAAAAAAATCGAACATTAGATCAAAACTACTTTTCAGGAGAGCCAAAAAACAAAAAATTATATGCAGTGACATATTCGCCCTCCCCATTTCAGAGTAAAATTTAAGTCACTTCCCGTTACTCGAGAAAGGTACGGTTTTTTGTGTGATGTGCAGAAATGAGTGTAAAGTTGAAGAGTTGTAAAGAGTGTAAAATTAAAAAAAATATATTTTTGTTTTCATATTTTTTGCACCGACTTCCAAAGATATTTGTCGCAGAACACTTTCTATAGGTTAATTCAATTATATAATCTATTTAGACTGATAAAACGAAAAAAAAATTATTTTGGGCAGCTAGATTGGCAAAATACCCCTATGTGCGACGGTTATGACTTTCACGGGGAAGCAATACTCCGAGTGGGAGGCTTCGGCAAGGTCTTACCGAAACTTGAAAAAAAAACGAAAAATATTATTTACAAAATTTTTTCCCTTTTGTTTTCTTCCAACTACGAATTTATTTTCCAGTAAATTATTATTATTTGTTTTAAAAATGCGAATTGATTTTACTTACATCTTGGACACTCTCGGATTCGAACCATGGTCCCGTCACACATTAGTCCGCTACGCTACACACTAGGCCAATCTGAAACATTCTCATAATAGGGTTGAAGCCGAATCACTTGATGTTTCCAATTAGACATGTCGAGCGAAGCTAGCTTGCAAACCTCCATAAAGCCGTTGGTATTCACTTCTATAAGGCCTTAAAGAAGTTATTACCGAAGCTATGACTTCTGAAATGTTCAGCCTCCGAAATCGAAATTAAAAGTCCACAAGCCTCCATAAAGCCGTTGGTATATACTTCCATAAGGCCTTAAAGAGGTTATTACCGAAGCTATGACTTCTGAAATGTTCAGATTCCGCTCGCAAGTCCTATGGAAGCTTTATCGAAGTTAAAAATCCACAACCTGTGCTCAAAAGTCTTAACGAAGCCTTATCGAAGTTATAGCTTCCGGAAAATCAAAATGCGAAGTTTGTTTGCTAGTTGGGCGTTGTTGAAGGCACCCTTGATGTCAAGAAAGGCCGTGAGAGTAAATTCTTTAAATGACAGATTTTTCTCGATCTCAAACACTACCTCGTGTAGTGCTGTTTCGACCGATCCACCTTTGGTGTAAGCATGTTGTGAGCCCTATAAGACCGTAACCCTTGCTGTTTTGCAGATATGGAGCTCCAACAACCTTTCAAAGGTTTCTAGTAAGAAGGAGGTCAGATTAATAGGGCTGAAGTACTTGGTTTTCCCGTCTTGGGTATAAAGATCACTCGCACCTCCTACCATTTGCGTGGATTGTGGCGATAAAAACGCAACTACCGAAAATCAGCCGTAGCCAGAGCGTAAACCAAAGCAGCGCATTTTCGAAACACTCCGTCTGCCCCTAGCGATTTAAAGGACAGAAAGATCTTAATTGCTCATATGATCTTATCCGAGCTAAACAATAAACTGCAGGATTCGCGCCCAACGTACTCCCTCATAAAACTGTCTACGCAGTCTTCCAGCACCTCGGAGCAACCCGTATATTGAGTGCTCATTAGCAACTCCAAAGTCTAGTTGCTAGACTCCGTCCAACCCTCTGACGAGTCCAGTAGGAATCTCGGTACGACTTGGATAAAATTCTTCTTCCAGCTGCTTCGCTCGTTTCACTTACTGATTCACCGAAGCATCCCGGAGACTCTTGCTTGGCTCGTCTGGCTGTCCTCTTAAAATATCTGAGACTATTTCTACACGTTGTCCAGTCCACTTGCAGGTTACTGTCTTTGCCTAGGTTGAATAGTCAGCGGGAGATTTTATACAGCCTATCATCAATATCCCCTCTGAGCGGATATGTCTTCCTTGGAGGTTTGCTACTGGGACAAGACCAATTGAACGCGTCTATCAACTTACCAGTTAGTAGGTCGACTTCCTCAACTCCAGCCCGGATACTATAGGACTAACCGGCGGTTTTGCCAAATTATTAGAGACCAGTTTGGCAAATTTGGTCCGATCAGTCTTGCTGGAATTCGGAGGGGTCATCTTGGAAGAGCTTCATCCATCATATCAAACCGAATCAGATAATGATCGGAAAGGGATGTGCGACACTCTCCATTTCTCTACCTTGATATGGTGAGAAATCGCGACGAACGTGAGATCCAGCACCTGATTCTAGTTACGAAGGTTGGCTCCTCGCCCATGTTGAAAAATGATAGATTGAAGATAATTATAAAAAGTTACTCACTCCAGTCGTTGATATCTAAGCTTCCCACTGGACCTGGTGAGCATTAGCGTCAGCACCTACAAGAAGGCTTTCTCCTTAACTACCGGAAAAATATGTGCCATTTATGTCAAGGCAACAACATCAAACGCGTCGTCAGTGGTCTCCCTAAAACCCAATTCTAATTGCTTTCTGTACATCTGTCGAAAAACTTCATAACTCTAGAACGCGTCTAATTCACCCATTTCAGTTTAAGCAAAACTTAAGCTATGAAATTCCCTCTCAAAAAGTCAATCAGCTGGTGTCCATACAAAATTCATAAAAAAATTAGGTCATAGCAATTGCTGGAAGAATAGACATTGCGTCAATTTTCTAATCTAGTATTACTTAATTTAACTTTCTAACTACTATGGTAATGTAAATCGTGTAAATGCAATGTAGAAGCTCCCAAACAAATGCCCCTGGAAAATTTCTGGATCAATTCCAACTTTTCGTTGTTTGTTGCGACAGTATCTACTTTGACCTCTGATGCACTTTACTACTTACTGGCGTCACCTAGCTTTTATGATGGATGCATTCTCAAGCTACAACCACAGTGGAATTATTTTTACTACTGCAAACAAATCTACCTGCACATTAATAACTCAGAAGCGCTATATAACATCCTGCTGAAAGGTGTAAGAAACACTTCCATTAAATCCTCACATTTAAATCAACGTGGACATCAAAATGCGATTCGCCACTAATTGCAGGCATATCAATAAAATTCCATTTCAATCTGAAACATGTTTAAATGGGCATTCCTTGCAATTAGCATAATATTTGTCGGCCATTGAAACTGGACGGGAGCAACTAATCAATCAGCTAAATGAGGTAAAACATTGCCAATCGAAATTTGTAGCCGGTACGTGTACCTGTAGTACTCCTTACCTGTCGATACACCGGTACGCCTGGCCTGTTTGGTCGCAGTTTAGCTGATTCGTGACGCTACCTCGCCATTTCTACCAACTCCTACAAAATGTGTCAAAATAAATCAATTGATTGATCTCGTTTTATTTATGTCCAATTGAATTTCGATCACTCTCTGTGGCTCTCGTAGTCAGCCATTGCGGCAGTAACAAATTGCGTTTAATTGAAACACAAGATCTTGAAATTCCGAAGTGTTCTTGGAGGAAAAGTGCTCGATAGTCGAGTGCCCCGGCCCCATAATCTGCCCGCTAAAGAGTGCCCCAAGAAGCATTGAGAAATAGCTGCGTGTATCATTGCAACTTTGCAACTAGCATTACGTGTCCGTTTGACGGTTTATGGGAAAAATTTATCCTAGCCGTTGCAGATTAACCGTGAAGACAAAGAACTTGCATTTTGAAGGAGTAATTCCATGTAGCACGCAGGTAATGTGCCAAAGTCAGGTGAATTAGCTAATGACGTGTGGAATTCGTGTGTGCACCGAACGATTGCTCTTTGCGATACCTGAAATGGTCAAAACCGGGATTCTGGGTAAATGCTTCGGTCAATTAGTTCATTTCTTAGAGCCATTTAATTTGGATAATTAACTGGTGCTGGCGTTTTTAATCTTATAAAATGGATGTGAGATTGCTCCGGTTCGAACGTGACAATACTTTGATTAGGCGAGTTACTGAAGTGAATGTTCAATTGCAATTATTTTCATTAGATCCGATAAAAATTGAGATTTTAAACTAACAGCTTCAGAAATGATTCACAGAAATCATTGCTCTAATACTAAGTATAGATTAACTGAAATATGAAAGCTATTGCTGGTCAGAGCGATTAAGCTGGCAAAGCCATTTTGATGAAGTCTTAGCTCACTGAATAATTCAATATTCTGACATAGTCACTCTGGCAACCCAAATCGTTTAATCACTTGGACAACAAAATAGATTTTCCGATAATTCACAATAATACACAATCAAAATAGAGAGCTATACAAAAATCCAAATCCAATTGAAGTAGACAAAAGACGTCGAACGTTTCACAAACATCATTGAATGAACTAACAAGTTCGCGATGCGCCACATGCAGTATAAAAAGGCAGAGAAATGCTTTTGATACGAGACATGAGTGTGTGATTTTCTTTGATAACAAAGCGGGCGTGACTCGCAGTAAGTGTGACTTGATACCTACAGTAGTAAAACGATAATAGAACTAAGTAAAAGTTGGTAATTAAATATAGTAGTAGTCATAGTGTAATATAAATTTAAATAATTTAAGGTGGGATCTAACTTTACTTATACAGAGCAAATTGTAATTAATATTAATAATAACTAGAATTAATAAACTTTAATGAACACGGCTTCACTTTTAAGTTGAGCAAAATTTAAGATCGAATATTGTACTAAACTTATATTTTGTAATTTATTATATTTTGAAAAACTAAATTTAAAAGAACCATCTCCTTCGTTTCATAATAAATAACGATAACGATATGTAATAGTCTGTCATGTTTTTGTGAAGCATAGTACGAGTTTCTTGGAAATTTATTCATGAAAGACATACGTACACACCTGCCTCCGAATGAAGATCAGGTGCATCGATCATGATAATCGGTAGTTGGTGATCACAAGCAGATTCCCACGGCAGTATCTCGGGTCTGAAAAATATATTCAACTAACGACACCATCACTCATTCATAATGGGATCGGTTAGTAAGAAAAAGTTGTTCGAAGGCGCCATAAACTAACTGTTAATTGGCACCTCGAATAGGTAGTGTGAGGTCGCTTAATGATTTCATTGAGACTTTTTACTATATTTTAAGGTGCTAGTAGAGGAGTTCTTTTAATGCGAATAAAAAGCCAATTTAGCGATAGAGAGTAAAATATAAAAAAGTACCGCATTGCGGGAAGGTGGTCCATTGAGTTGTATTTAATTCTTTCAGAGCTCAAAAAGTCTTTAATTTTTAACACGAACAGTAAAAGTCAAGCGGATTTTAATCAATGGACTAGATAACATCCGAGAGCTTAACTACGGCTTTTACTACAGCAAGTGAGACTGAGAACTTCGATTTTTGCGTTCCAGAGTATATACAGCAGAATTATACCATGGATACTGTGCTTGTATTCAAATTACTTTATTCAAATCATGATATACGATACAAGATGGCATGATACACAGCCCAAGACAAACTTTTTGATTTCAAGCGTCTATCAATCGTAGTACTGTGCTTATATTGTGATAGTTTAAAATTAATATGAATTCAACGCAGCAACAAAATTGAATGGAACTTTTAATTAATCTTGGACAGCTAAAAGTGCATTCCGTAATTTTAGCAGTGAAGAAAAAAGGATTCGACTGCTAGCTCTACGTGCCAAACGTCGCAGTATGATGTTGCGGCGAAAAGCACTTTCATTGCTAATAAAGAAAAGAAAGCGGACCATCACATCACACACGAAAATGAAAACACGCTCAAACAATTTTAACTGACGGAAGGATATAAAAATCCACATTGTCATTCAATTTCAGTTGATTTCACTTTTAGATGGCGCTGATGGCAGTTAAAAGAAGGCTATATCAGCTAAAATCATCGAATTTATATACAAGGAAACAGGTTGGATATTATGTAGATATCAGCTCGTTGAAGTGATACACTGGTGATATAGACGATATTATGATTTGTATACGAGCTGTGTATTCAAGGTATTAGAGAGAGTCCAAAGGAACGTCCCTGTTTATATCTAGAGTACATGGTTTGACTTCTAACATCCAGACCAAGTTTGTCAAATCTGTCAGAGTTTCGAAAATATCTTGAAGGCATGACGGTTTTCCTTCGAGATTCTTCAATATTCCTCATAGAAAAAATACACGTTCGAGACAAATGCGCCCCGAATCTCGAAGACAAATATTTTTACATTTTTACATTTACATATACAAAATTTTCCAAACCTGAAAGTCAGTTGTTCGAGACAAGAGCATACTTTGCTTCAACATCATCGGAACCGGATCTATTAATTACATTGTTTTAAATAAAAAAAACAATATATAAATAATTTTAATCTTTAATTTTTTTAAACATGTAATAGCGACATCCAGAAAATATACAATCTAGAAAATAAGAGATGACGCCACATCTACATACATGTCTTTTTCTATCCCGACATTCTCAACTTTGTCTTCGAGATTCGGGGCGCATTTGGCTTGATACATGTATTCTTCACATAATATCTCGAAAAATCTTGCAGTTAAATTGGCATGTCTTTCAGAAATATTTTTCGTCACGGAGAAGTTTTGTGTTACCAAATATTTTGAATAATAATTCTGTTATATGAATATTCCTATTTCATAAAATTTGCTATTTAGTTACATATTTACATCTAAAATTTATTTTTAAAAATGGCATTTGTTGCGATGTGTTGTGATAGTAGTTCCAAAAGAGAGGTAAGCCATAAATGCGTATTATCCCTCGATTCAAGTCTGCTAATTTTTTGAATGAAAAATCAGCTCCTGATCATACTATAAGGCATTCAACATGTGTGTTCCATATCAACAATATGCTGCAATTTGGCAAATTATTCCAATGATTTTTGTCCATCAACAACAACAATATCGACCTCGACAGCTTGAAAGGAATCAAAAGCCCCAAGCTTAGAATTTAGCCTTTAGTAATTTTATTAGCCGCGTATTTATCATTTAAGGTTACACACATACTGAATTAGTTTAATTTATTTGCATTTTGTTTAACAAGTCAATTCCGCGCAAATTTCAGGAAACAATAATTTTATTAAACTAAAGTAAATTTGGTTTTAGTTCGGAAAGCCTTGGTCAGCATTCCGAATCCCTTACATTACCTTAACTCGAGATTATCATTAGCCAATAGTTCAGGCTTCGGGCCGTAGGTAGGTCAATGTCATTCGGTATTCCGGTGAATTCAATGAAAAGAACCTGATGCTATTTAAGTGAATGGTGTGTGCACTTGAATATCATTTTTGTATAGTTCATTTGCGAAGATCTCTGTGATCTAATAAACGTAAATCGGAGTACAGCCAACTAGACAAAACACATTTTTGGGTACTAGCTCGCAATAGTAAATTGAAAAATGAAAGTTAAGATTATGCCATAAGCCACTTAGACGATATTCGGGCTTGTACACCGGACACCCAACGCACTCAACAACTCTTTCGATATGGATAGGCCCTCTTCGACTACAATGCGATTCAACAGCCTTTTTTCTACTATTATTCGTTTTAGTTATTTAAACTCCATCTTTTATTAAAATTTTGAATGTGGCTTATTAAATGAAATCATTTCAGTTCAGAATAGTATTGAGAGAAAAAAAAACGCGAAAGGTGAAAATGCGTGTCAAAATAGAGCGCAGACCATATTAAGGTGACCTTAAAACTTTTGTCAATGAAGACATAAGCTTTGACTTTTACGAGTATATCAAGGAGCATTGTGTGATTGAAATTGGATGGTGAGATTAAGTTCATTTAGAGGCAACTGAATATCGACATTACGAGCTATTAATTATGTAATTGGTAAAATAAGTTGGAGTAGGTTGCGGCGTGTGAACCGTGAAGTGCTATGCCATATTTTTTGTATGTTGCAGCGAAACTAGTGGGTTGTGAAATTTACTACCGCAGTGTACATAGCTAGAACCAATACGACAAATTATTACAATCAAAAAAAAATTTTTTTTATTTCCTTGCGGTAAGGATTTTTGACATTCAGATAATAAAAGACAAATTGCGTTCAAATTGTTGTTTTTTTGCAAAAATTATTTGCCGTCAAATTGTTTTATAGTGGTGATAATTTTTGAAAAATTAATGATCCATAATTTAAAACAGGGTGAAGAGAACAATTTAAATTAGTGTTTACAGAGGTTATAGTAAGAAAAACTACTATAACGAGAAGAGGAAAACGGTTGTCCCTACTTTAAATTTCGGTAAACATGAAACAATTGGAAAATCGATTTAACAAAAAACCCTTTCACGGAAATTTTAGTTGCACATCTACATATACGTACTAAGTTTCAACTTTCTGGCATGACCCGTCTCTGAGATATGAGAAACCACCCCAGCCACGTACCTTGCCTCTCCTATCAAAAATTTGCTAGAATACCTCCCCATGTACGAAAAGCGAAACGGCACAGCACAGGCTTAGTACTGGTGCCAGAGTTGCCAGTACTGGCTAATGTTTCGGGTCCAGTATGTGGCCTAGACCAAATCATTGCCGAACCAATGCCGATTTGATCACACCGGTACTACTCTTGGTGAAACTCTGGTCCGATTCTGACACTGACTGCCAGTTTTGGGCGTCAGTAAAAAAAAGAAACGAAATTTTTTTTCAACTACGAATTTATTTTCCTATTATTATTTTTTTGAAAAATGCGAATTGATTTTACTTACACACCTTGCACACTCTCGGATTCGAAACATGGTCCCGTCACACATTCCGCTACGCTACCCACTAGACCAGTCTGAAATATTCTCGCAATAGGGTTGAAACCGAATCAATTGATATGTTGAGAAACAAAAAATATTTCTACCAAGATGTTCCCAATACAGAGCCGACTGTCGAGCCAATGTCGAACGGTTCAGCAACTCGAACCAAAGTCAGCTCAGATCAAGTGGGAGTACTGATCACCAGGATTGGCCCGACACTGGTCTGGTGGTTTGTCAGTACCAAAACAATACCCGTCGACAAGTCTTGGCGGAAAATGCAATGCCAATTCTGGGCAGTGTACGGAACTCTGGTTGGACTCCGGCATTTCGCACATGGGTCTATAGTGACTCTGTATAGTCGTAAATTTTTAGCTTTCTATGATTTGCGGTTTTTGAGACATAAAAATCAGAATTTTTTCTTTCCACCCTCTCCCAACATCACCTCCTTCACTAGCACCCCCGAAATTTGGGTCTAACTCCTGTAAAATTTCTAATCCTATATACACAAATCAAATTTCATATTCCCATTGGCTCAGAGGATATGTTAATCCAACATTTTTTTACAGCCCACCCGCAGACCCCACTTCGCCGCTTAAAAATGTTAGCCTTTGTCTAATTTTCTCGTATTCCTTCAGACAACTACAAACCTTCTTACATCAACCATTCAGGTGATATGGATTTTGGAATGATTCAATACCAGCTTTTTAACGCTTCGGACACATTGTTTCCCCCCCGCTCCCACGCTCCTCGACCCCTACAAACCATTTTCATGCAAATGGGTCCAGTATCATAGTTCTACATAAGGTCCAAGTTTCAGCTCCCTAGTATAAGTGGTTTCTG
The DNA here is from genome assembly GCA_951812415.1 of Beris morrisii. Lineage (NCBI taxonomy): Eukaryota > Metazoa > Arthropoda > Insecta > Diptera > Stratiomyidae > Beris > Beris morrisii. The sequence goes on from OX638311.1 coordinate 29,655,801, forward strand.
AGATCTTGAAACCAAAATTTTTCATCTAAGACGCTCCTTCCACCCCCTCAAAAGATGCAACTCGTAGGGGCACCCAATCTCTTCACCAAAATTTCAACTTAATATCTCAACGGGTTTGTGAACTGCGCGCCTTCAAACGCTTTTGCGTACGGCGGACGGCGTATACGGTCGACAGACGGGAATTTAGTTTTTTTTTGGGGGCTTACTACTCCTAAAACGTGGAAATGCAAAATTTCAGGGTTGGAAATTTTTTTTTAAATTTCAAAAATTATTTAATTTTTAATGTAATTTATTATTAAAAAATAATAATGTAATTGTAAAATAACATTATTAAAATTAAAAAATAAAATGGGACCTTTCTTAATCTTGTATCCCACTGCATACCACTATGCCGGGTGTAGTCCAGTGGTAGTGTACTAGGTCTTGCAAACATTGCTACCGGGGTTCAATTCCCACTCAATGCATAATTTATTTATATGAATTTTTCAGTTGCTATTGGTTCCAGAATATTAATATAAATCGTAAACAGTGCGGAATATTTAATAGAGTCACTTGTAAAGGACTTAAACCTGAGCAAATGAGTTCTGTTTATATTCTTATCAGATTCACAAATACCATCAGAGCTGCAGACAGTGGTTGATTTGCTATAGGCAACTTTGCTGTTCTGGTAGGACGTATCACAGCCAATTGTACCATAGTATGGAAAATTTATGATAATTAACACCTGCTAGTACACTGCCATACCCTGCCCGATTCCTGATCTTCCTTCCCATTCCTAAAACTGATTAAGTTCAAACAATACCGCGGCCAATTGAGTTCAGTTCGTTCTTGAAAATTAGCCAAAAAACAGCCATCAGCCGTAGGCGCCGTGCCGTGGTGCAGTGGAATCACAATGGACCCATCTAGCGGTCTATGTGTTAGCTATCTCTGTCAATAGCTACCCACCTAACCTAACCTAACCTAACCGTATGCCACTATGTCAAATATTTGACTATTCTCGCTGTCGAATGCAGTCAGATAGTGTAATCGTGAAATTTTATTTTTATTTTGACGGAAAAAAATTTGACTGAACTTTATGTAAAATTTTTTTTGTCACGAATTTGACAGCATGGCATACAAAGTAATACAAGCTTCAGTGCTCGCAGTTTATATGAATCCTAAAGGTACAATCTAGCTGGTACTGCCGACCGTCGCGGTCAGCAGTAACTGCCAGCAGTAGACTACTGCTTCAGGCCAAAACAAGCTGTCATGTCTGTTTGCGACTGATCGGCAGTTGACGGTTGTGAGTGCGTAGCAGCCGCGGTGAGTATTGAGGTTGGCAGTTACTGCTGACCGCGACGGTCGGCTGTACCAGCCAGATTGTACCTTTAGAGTAGCTTAACTTAGATTAAAGTTGGTTATGTTAGCTTCTCGCGAGTGACAGTATTGGAATATTTAGACCTACCAATGTTTGTTGTGATACCACAGGATTTTGAATGACATTTTCAATAAAGTGTTGAATTCTTGTAATCTCTATGTCGGCCATGCAGCCGGACAGGTGCAGAGACACAGCTTCTGCAAAAAATCGTTAGCGTGCAGGACACCCACTGTGGCACTGATTCCACCGTCCTTGGTTCGCGAATGAGCAGAAAGATCCCAATCACGAGAGATCCGTTGCGGTTCAAACAGCAGATGTCGAACGAATTGCCAATGAGGTCAAGCTATTTGCAGAGTGAAACCTATGTCTAACGCTAATTAGGTTCTATTTGAAGTGACGAAGACACCGCATCCAATAAAACTCTTAAAATACTGCAATTTACCTGCCAATCGAGAACTTCGATTTCTTCCTAAGCTCTTCCCAAAATTTCTACCATCGAAATAAGACCAGCGAACTCATTCGTCGATTCTAATCGGCATTAAGGTAAAATTACCATTATTTAAATCTCCAAGTTTAAAAGCGAACAGTCACCTTCGTTCCGAATGATTAAGATCTCAATTGCACCTAATACACTGTCATTATCGGGCCAAGTGTATTAAACCGAACGCCACAATCAGCGAGTTCGGTGAAATTGATCTAGTGGTCGTCTAAGGCCGGAGCTGGGGCCCAGTTGGCTCCTCGTTATAAATATCGGTTATAAATATCTGATTGTTATGAGACCTGCTCCTCAGAACTCCTCTCATGTCAGTCGCATGCAAACGGGCAAGACGGCCAACTCGGAACGGTTAGTGGTGAAGTCGGTTATGAATTAGCTTCAGATGGCATTCCTCATTCCTCATCCATTCAAAGCGCCTTACTGTTATATTGGAGCATTGCGCATTCAGCATATTGTTGAATTCGAATTCGAATCCGAACGAATTCCCAATAGATACACCCGATCACTCACATATTGTGCCCAGACCCCACTGATCGGTATCCCGCATATCCACTAACTGGGTAACTGGAACCGCAGTGGACCCTCTAATGATGACCATTTCTCCTCGTTTAAGAGTCGGTCCGCATTGTTTGTGGCTGATGAATTTGATAATTCGTTTGGTACCTTGCCTATACCTTTACCTGACTTATTCGAGATATGCCACATATTCCGTACCAAGCGTACCGCCGAGCTCTTCAGCTCCGCGATTTGCTTGTCTCTGGTGACACAGAATTGGATTAATTAAGAAGTGAAATGTCGTGAAATGTAGGACTTAGCGTACGACGTACCGGATCACTGGAATTCCTTCGCTTAAATACGGCTCTGCACTTGGAAATGGTGTTTAAGATGAATGTCAGATTAGCGTTAAGACGTGATCGTGTCACAGATAGCCCAGCCACCATTACACTACGGCACTGGACCCATCTATTATTTTTGACCCGATCGATTTGTTCGCTTTTTATATCGAACCTTTGCGTATATCGTCGTCAATAGTACGGATAATTGCGATACATCTTTATAATATTACCGTTAGTGGTGGGTTATAAATCAATGAGTTGGGCAAAATTGACACTCGATAAGATCTCCAGACACGATTTAATGATGTAAAAAAATCAAAAAATTTATTAATTAAAATAATGCCGCGTGCGAAACAAATGTTTTTAAATATGACGACAAGAAAAAATCAATTTCGGAAGCGTGTAAAATTTATTAAAAAAAAGAATCAAACAAACAAAACAATTTTAGGATATCGCCGCAGGCTGTAGAAATTCGTTATACTGTAGGTGAAATTGTTTGCCGATTGATTACTTTGATTTGAAGATTGGCAAACCGTGAAGAAGGTGCGTAAATTTTGTGACCTAATCTAAATGTGGAATTTTACACTTATGTACGTCTGTGTCAACATAACAGAACAATTTTAAGGAGTTTGGACTTGAATCGTAGGTCCACTTCATCATTAATTAAGTAAAAATTAAAATAAAGAAAGCTGTGATTTGGCTTTGATCAAAAATTAGTCTGAAATCAATTATATTTTACTTTCCTGAAGTAATGTATATCGAAAATTAAATAAATAGATTTTTTGGCAATTACGATTTTGGCAATTTGATATATTTTGAGACACTAGATATATTGAAAAATTTCTGAAAACTTAAGCATCACACCACCTTGCATTCTAAAAACAGTTTGCAAGAATACTCTGTATTTAAAGCAAAAATAAGTGGAAAAATACACAATCTATGTCATTTTACGTATTATTGACGTATAATAATTTTTTAGCGCACAAATAGGTAATATTACACAATAAGATGGACAAATACATCTATTTTGCTCTATAAAAAGAGTAATTTAGATTATATTACACCATTAATCAAGTAAATTCAGGCTTAGTGTAATTTTACTTTAAATACTGTGTAATATTACGCCAGAATAAGCAAGTTCGCGAAAATTCACTTCATTCTACTTCACATCGTCAGGTATTATTATTATTAAAAAATAATAATAAAGTATCATAAAATTGCAGAGGAAGAACCTGGTTAGTCCAAGAAATCAAGGGAAAAATTTGTTAAGTCCATGCAGCGCTGCTTGAATTGATATTAATATGTTTGTTTTTATTGTTCTGTTCAGGTCCTCTCAACATTTCGTTAGAAAAATTTAGACATTCAAGATTTGAAGCAGTTTTGCAGTCCGAAAGCAAAACGTGTTTTTGAAGAGCTACCAAACTTACTTTTTCTTTTTTTAAGAAAAACATCTACACAACTTTAACTTTTTCTTTAACTTTTTAAACAAACATTTTATATAGTTTTCTACTTTTAAATAATGTTATTTTAACAATACTTTTTTTTACCGTTTTGTTATAGTTGATTTAAAGTGATTTTTAAGCAATTGTGAAGAATATTAATACTTCTGAATATACTGGAAGTTAAAAAAAATATTTTATGTAGTAGAAGATAATACAGGGTCCGGCAGTGAAACCTGACGGTTTTTGAAATGGAATAATTCAATGAATATTCAAGATATTTTGTTATAATTTTTTTAATTTAAAAAAGAAAGAATGGAAGTTTAAGATGTATACAAAAAAAAATCGAAAAAGCATTATGAAGCAAAAATAACATCACTCAAATGATGACCTCCATTTTCTCTGCACTGCTCAAGTCTGTTAGCAAAGTTAGTTATCACTCTATCCAAGGTTTGGCGCGGGATCGCACGCATTTCCCGCTGAATATTCGGTCGCAATTCTGCCAAATTTTTAGGCTTATCAAGGTACACTTTTCCCTTGAGGTAAGCCCACATCATCATCAATCATTTCAGGGTCTTCATTCATCATTCTCAACATTGTTTTTGCAAAAGCTAACCTTCTTGGGAAATCTCGAAGCCGTAATTCTTGAACTACAGCAATTTTATACGGGTGAAAATTCAAGTCTTCATGAAGTATCCGCCGAACAGTCCTATCGGACATCCCGAAAGCCTGATCGCCGGGGACTCCGTTCAAAAGCAAATGGTATAGCCTCGGTATTTGTAGGTGACCTTGCCGTCCTGTGAAACCCCCCTCTTCACAATGTTGTTCCGAAAGCTGTATTGCGAAAGTTCCGAACCCACAAAAGAGTAGTGTTCCGAGATGGAATCGGCCCACGAAGAGGAACATTAAAACGTAAACGAAATTGCCGCTGTGTTAGGGTCACAGAATCGTTATTTCTGAAGAACGTCTCGAAGACAAAGGCACGGTGTTTACTGGTCCAACGCTCCATTGTAACTAAACTTCCACATCAGGAGAACGGAACGAGACCGACCACCACCACCTGAGATCCCCCCACCACCCACTACCCACGTTCAAAAACCATCAGGACCCTGTATAAACATCATGTTGCTGAAAATCAAGAACAAATTATATCTTATGTAGACAACATTATTATGACTTCATTCAGTTTCGCGTTGACTAATTATTTTGAAAAGGGCGAGAAGTGAGGAAGAAACAGGGGAAAAAATCTTACAAGTCCATATATTTTTTGGAGCTGAGTAATAAAAACTTAACTGAGTCATGTGGGGGCTGATTTGATTGTTTATTTTTAACAAAAGCAATCCAGGACCCTTTTGTGAAACCTTTAGAAAAAAAAAAAAAAACAAAAAAACTTTCAGTTAACGATTTTCCCTGTGGTCTCTATTTAATACAGTACATTTATAGTGAAATTGCGTTTTTAATTTATGATTTTACATTATTATATAAATAATAAAATGGGAATTTTACACAAAAAGTGTGTAGAAATTGCATTCTCTATGTAATAATTACGAAACTTATATCTATTGATTACGCAGCTATTGTGCAATGATTACATCACTGATGTTTATTGATTACGCATAGGTTGTGTAATTATTACAACTCATTTGTATAATTTTCCGTCTAATTACACAAGCATGTAAGGTAACTTTACCACTATTATCGATGGAAAACAGTTGCCAACTATAATAATGGTAAATTTACTCCAATATTTTTTAGAGTATAGGGTTGAATTTCGTAAAAATCGTGAAATTGGCTCCAGGAAATTATATGAAATGACCGTAGAAGTAAAAACCAATTTTATATCCCGTCAGAACAAGAGGATGGCAAAAATCGTGAAAACATATGCAACCCTTCATACCCCTTGGGGTTGGATATTAAGTAAATCGTAAAATGGGTTTGAAGGCAATTATATGAAAAATCTGTGAATGTAAAAGCTAATTTTATATCTCAGCAAACCTAAGAAATATTGCGAAAATTACGAAAACGTATGCAGCCCCCTTATACACTTGGAGGTTGAATATCTTAAAATCCTGAAATAAGTTTAGATAAATACAAAGAAAACCCGAGTATGTAAAAACCAATTTAATGTCTTATCACTCCTAAAAGTTATGACGGAATTCGTGAAAACGTGTTCAACCTTTTATATCCTCTTAGGGGTTGAAAAGGGAAAAATGTTGATCACGGGTTTTAGGTTGAAAAGTTCTTCGATATCTAATCACACCTGAGGGATATGGCTGAATTCATGAAAATCTATACAAGCCCTTTACACGGCGTTAGAGAATGAATTTCACAAAAATTTTAAAATGCTTGCATTTATGTTAAGAGTAGAAGAAAAACTAATTTAATATTTCAAAAGGCCTAAGAGATATGACGATATTCGTGAAAATATGTATATGCATTCCGTTTTTACTGATCTTTTACTTTATTATTTTAATAATAAAGTATTGTTATCGATTTTTAAAAAAAAAAAATTTGCTACCCTGAAAATTTTTTTTTATACGTTTTATGACTAATAAGCACCAAAAAAGCAAAAAAAAGTCCGTCTGTGCGCCGTCCGCCGTCCGCCGTACGCCGTCCACCGTCCGCCGTACGCAAAACGTTTGCGGGCTTATAACTCCTTAAACCTATAAGCTATTAAATTGAAAATTTTTTTATTAATAGACTAGGCAGGTCCCTTTAAGTGACCACTTTTTGGGGGGTGGGAGTATGAGGGGGGAGGTGGGGGAAGCATTTTAGACGAAAAATTTTGGTTTCTAGATCTCAGCAACCGCTTATGTTAGGAAGCTGAAACTTGGAATTTGTATAGAGCTTTGATAGTGGACCCATTTGCAAAAATATTGATGATATGGGTGAAGGTGTGTGGGAGTGGGGGGAAAAATAATGCGTCCGAAAGGTTCGAAAGCCGAGATCGAGACATTCTAAAATCCATATCTCCTAAACGGTTAATATCACGAAATTAAAACTAAATAGTCATCTGTAGGTATACTAGGAGAATAGACTGGAAACAAATTTTTGAGAGGGGGCAGTGAAGTACGGGGGTAGGGGTTGAAAAACTTTAGATTACGTTATCTCACGAACCAATTGCACTAGAGAAATAAAATTTAGTGTGTGTATAAAAGTTGACGAATAAAGTTTGCTGGAAGTAAAATTTTTTAAGCGGGCGGTGGAGCATGGAAGTGGAGGGGGTAAGAATTTTTTTAAAAAATTAAGTCTCATATCTCAAGAACAGTAAGATAGATGCTTAAAATTTTTACCAAATGTAGGCATAATAAACCCCTAGCAGAAAAAAAATTTTCAGGGATGAGGGTGTAGAGGGTGAGGGTGGGGGAGGGTGAAAAGTAAAAAGTTCTGATTTTTATATCTCGAGAACCTATAATGATATCAACCTGAAACTTAGTATTTAGATTATAGCTATAGTAGTAACATAGTAGTAATTTTTTATAGTAGTATGGTACGATGGTGGGGGGTGTTTTTCCTAACTATAGAACGGCTTATGCTAGAAAGTTGAAATTCGGTACATATATGTAACTCTACTAGAAAAGTAATTTTGATTAAAAAAAAATTCAAATATTCATTGGCGTTTCGAAGGGGGGCAAAAAAAATGATCAGTGAAAAAGGAATGCATATATTTTCACGATTTTCGTCATATCTATTAGGTCTTTCCAAATATTGAATTCATTTTTATTCTACGGATTCTTCATTTAAATACCTACAAAGCGTTTTCAGGATTTTTTGAAATTCGACCCCCAAGGTGATGTAAATGGGATGTATATATTTTCACGAATTCAGCCGTATCCCTCAGGTCTGACTAGATATCGAATAACTTCTCACTTCCACGGGCTTCTTTAATAATCACCTAAAACCTCTTTTCAAGTTTTTTCCTTTTTCAACCCCTAAGAGTGTAAAAACGGGTTGAACACGTTTTCACGAATTCCGTCATATCTCGTAGGAGTGATAAGACATCGGATTGGTTTTTACTTCCTCTGGCTTTCTTTATATATATCAAAAAACTCATTTCAGGTTTTTTGGATATTCAACCCCAAAGTGGGTGCAAGGGGGTTGCATATGTTTTCACAAATTCTTACATATTTCTTAGTTCTAATGAGATATCGAATTCATTTTTACTTCCTAAGGCTTCTACATAATCGTTAAAAAGTTGATTTCAGGATGTTTGTTATTCAACTCCAATAGGACGCAAGGCTTTCGACATATTTCTCAGGATTGATGAGATATTAGATTGGTTTGCACTTCCACAGACTTTTTATATAATCGTCTACAAACGCATTTCCGATTTCATGTAATGGCCCAAAACGAAATCACGAAAAACCTTCTAGTGCGTAACAACTGATATTATACTAGAACTAGACCTTGTCCTGGAGTATGACCCAATTAAGTAATTCATATGATATATGTGGCAGCGGCGTAAGTATTCTAGCGCGACCCCATTCTAACCGCTTCCCGAACTTTTTTTAGGTTTTCAGTCACATAGTAACCTACACCGCATCTCAGAATTAAACTCGTTCCGAACTTCTACCCAAAAAATAATAAAGTTGCGCCCAGACTGTTGGCAGATTTTTTTTTGCGCTCAACTAAATAGCGCTATGTAAGTTCCAACTTTCTACTTCTTAAAATAAGCGATTCCTAAGATATATATAGAAAACCAAGTTTTTTGTATAAAACTTTCCCACCATAAACTACTCCACATAAAATGTTTAATCCAGCGGGTTTGTTACCTACGAGCCTTCAAAAGCATTTGCGTACGGTGGGCAGCATATACGGCGGACAGACGGACTTTTTAGGGTTTACTAGTTTAGAAACGAGAAAATACAAAGTTTGAGTTTTTTAAATGTAAGGGTGATCACAACATAAAAATAATAAAGCAAAATTAGATGTTTAGGCGTGAATAGCAAAATAATTATTTTGTGTGAAAACTTTACTGCAGAATTCATAAATTCTTGCTCAACATATTTTTGAAGGGCGTATTATTAAGGAGCTAGGCACCTATCCAAACTTAAGAAGTGTTCTTCCTTTCTTAAAAATGTCAGGACTTAACGGGCAATAGCAAATTGGCTTAATGCTCTGTCGGGATAATATTCGCAATACAACAAATGGTTTTATGTAAAAAAAATAAAATAATATTTTTTCGACAAAAGTATAAAACTATTACAACGGCTTGGCATTTTAACAGTCAGGCTTCATTTCTTTTGTGGAAAATTCATAAAAATTGACTAAAGACTTTTGTCGATGCGCGACCGCTCTGGCATAAAATTTGTTTATTACTCGTACATTTTACCTTTCAAATTTAAGCGTAAGAAGCTTTTCTTCGTGTCTTGTGTTTTTTTTTTGTGCGGATCTTTTTAAATGTCCGATTTAATTTTTTCCGCTGCATATTGCCCATGTGCGTTTTTTTACAATCGCAATAAATCAATGAGATTGAATATCGATAATATTTTAACACCAGTCCGACAAAAACGAACAATAAATAACTGGCCTTTGTTGCGTTGCCATCAGGTTGGGTCTCAAGTGACGCGTCGAGTCGCAACCCAAGTGCAAAGTGTTATGGAGGCCCGATAATAAGAAGCAGGGCGACTTTCGGTTCGGGTGATTCGTTGAATTCCTTTCGTTTGATTGGCCACGTTGAACCTGACGCCGAGGTCCCACGTCCCAGGTCCCACCAGGTTCGAGTCCATATTCCGTTTTGTAATGCCCCGGTAATGGTCTGGCATGAAAGGGCTTTTTACGGTGACCCTCTTCGACGGAGCGGCTTTTATGGGCCGATTATTGTTAATTAGATTTCGGTTTTGTGCGCATTGTACCGCGCGCATGACTGGCAGATCTTCAGATTGATCATTGGCACTAAAATGTGTCATTCGATGTGATCCCGATACGGTTCTTCGGCATTTTTCTTCTCGAGAAAAGATCATAACTTTAAGTTGTGGGCTGAGATGAATTTCCTTTGTGGCTGCACTTAAAATTTCCAATTTCATGTCTTGTACGCCTTTTTTTCGTTCGTGTGTTTCAGATTACTTTACAGGTCATATAATTTAACTACGAATTTGTCGGAATGTAGGTATGTACATAAGCATCCGCTGTCTTTTTATTAGATGAGCGAACATAAGAAGTAAGTCTAAATGTTGTTAAGAACTTGTTTATGGGCACTTAATGTATTGAAGAGGAGAAACTTAAATATTTTATTAGTGAAAAAATACGAATCTTAGAGCTCGTGAACTGAAGTGATATTATTTTTTTTAATATTAGTTTTATTTCGGTAAAAACCTGTGCGAGGCGATATACTACCAGCCATGCCTGGATAAAAAGCCACTATGTCGAGAAGATTCTAAAACAAAACCCAGATGAGACAAAGGCATGTCCCAAATTCGATCAGAGAAATCATCATACAATCCCAATATGGGTTGTCGCACCATAGAAGTAGTAGAGCGATGCTGGATTTACACCGAACACTTAGAGGCGCGACTTTACCCACACCATAAAAATCAAACAATCAGGAGACGAAAAACCTCGACCTTTCGGACGAAAAACTGGTTTGTGATGGGCTTGTGGGGATAAAATCGCGCCGCAAACGTTCATGGTTGATTTACACTCATCGATTGAGGCGCGCCTCTATACCCACCATAAAATCAACCAATCAGATGGCTTGTGGAGTCGCAAGAGTCTAACATTCTTCAACTTTTTCTCCGATGCACGCTTCCATATGTGTACACACAACCAATGAACTGTGGCCCCACACAATTCGCAGCTCATCTTATTTCTGTCGTTTCGCACTTATAGGCAAGTTGCGCCGCAGAGGCATGTTGAGTGTAAATTGCTTTCAACACAGCAAAGAATACACCCGACGAAAACCGGTTTGCAATGGCCTGATGGGGCTAGAAGCTCGCCTCAAGAGTGAGTGTAAACGCACCATCAGTGTAAATCCAACATGAGTCCTGTGTAACAAATTGCCCTCGAACCTAATTTTTCTGTCCAAAAGAGTACGAATGAAGATATTGCCGTTGAGCTTCTTTCAAATTTTTTGAAGGAAAACACATCTGAGGAACCAAGGATAGCATAAGGAGCGGGATGTTAAATGTAGATAGATAGATTAGAAATAGGGGTTGGTATGGTTAACCTATGTCATTGCAGCCACAGATGGGCCTATTATGACGTCCCCCAGGTTTGACTATGATTCCTCTTCAATCCTTGTGCTTTCAATGAAGCTTAGTATTTTGCGAAGAGGAATGGTTAGGAATTCCGATGGGTCCATGAAACCCTGACCGAAGTGACGAAGTCTTTTGTGAGCTAAACCCTTATATTCACAGAGAATATGCTCTGGTGTTTCATCTTCGTCATTGCATATTCTGCAAATTTTAGTCTCAGAGAGACCAATCTTATTGATATGCTTCCTCATGTGACAATGTCCAGTCAGATCTCTCACTAGGGTTCGGGTCTGATATCTGCTTAATTTTAGATAATCAGATGTTCTTTTTTCCGAATGTTTTGGCATAAAAAGCTTTGAGTGCTTGTTGCCCGGTGCCAAGTCCCAGTGAATGGCACTTTACGGTTTTTGCCACATTCGGATGTTCATTCTGGCTGTGCTTAATGATATCACACAGAATGGATATGGTTCCATGAAGTCAGCTTCTGAACCTTTCCTAGGCGGCCATTTCATTACCTTCATAGCCGATGTGTCCCGGAATCCAAATGAGGTTAATTCTGTTCTCATTTCCGAGTTCAATGTTAAAAGTAAGAAACTCTTTAAGTATTTTACTAATTTGGCATACATATAAAGCATGCCGCAATCAAATTGGGGGAAAGACGGATACTTTGGTGCTGTTATTTAAACTTTTAAAAAGTTTAAAAGAATCGAAAGATAGTTTGAGGATCTGGAAAAAGTGAGCCAATTTTGCTTACGCCCGAATTGGTGGCTGAAATGTGAACAGGAGCGACGTGCTCGTTGTTTTCCTGTGACTGTGAAAGGGAAGAGGTAGAACAACGGTGTTTCCATTCCCGACCATAAACCTTTGGTCAGTCCAATACAAATTTCTCCCCGCCTTATCTGAGTGTTAAAATTGGTATAAGATTGACGGGCGCCGTTGATATAACGTAAAGCCTCAGTTATAATGGCTCCGATCCGATCCGGCAACCTTGGAGGAGAAAATTTTCTGGGCACAATGATTCCGTTCCGACATCCGTCAAAGTGACATTATCGAGGTGTAATTTTGGTTTTCAGTTAAGTGAAAGAGGTGGTGAAATTCAATAATTCACCTCTTAGCGTCGGAACGAATAGAAGTCGAAAGTTGGTCAACTTATCCCGTCCGATTTGAGTCTCGGCTATTCGTTCCGTTGACTGTGGCTAGTCGTTCCGAAATTCCCTTTAGATGTGTGTCGGATGGAGAAACTCAACACTGTTCGTTTTCCAGATTGGATCGGATCGGAACCATTGTAACTGAGGGTTAAGCCCTTTATATTTTATGCATGGCACCCAGAGAAAGAAATGAGTAGTGGGAAATATCTCTAAATGAGAAGATTCATATTCAGTGATTTTGAATTAAGTTTTTTGAATCAAGCAGAACTAGACTTACGGGACTAGCCTTTGATGCACAGTAGCGTGCAGCCCAGTCAGTTTTTATCGGAGGAATCGATCCGGTTTTGTCAGTGCACTAATCATTAATAGTTAATAATTAAAAATTTAATAGGAGTAGTTAATAATTTTCAAAGCTCTTGGTTGTATCGACCAGAACAGCAATTTTTGCCGTGGTTCTGAACCTGACTGTGTATTGGCTAATGGCACTGTTTCTCGTTAAACCAAAACAGGATCTACACCCTACTTTAAGGTTCTTCCTAGGACAAACAAAGGGATATAATCCATGGTACTGTACTTTTCTTATATTTTGTTATTTCGTTTATGAATTTATTGTTGATGTGCTGTTGATATGAAAAGAGCAAGACTGTTGGTAAACCAGGAGAATCGGCCACATTCACTATAAGGAGCACACCCTACAATTGCAGACGATTTCCGGCATCTGAGAAGATTTTTAAAACATTGCGTGCCATGAAAGCTGTACAATATCCTTCGCCGATCGCCATACGCGCACATGTTTTATAATCAAGTGAATATAATTTCTTAAGTACTGAATTAATCAAGTTAATATGAAAATTGCTACTCCCTCACTCTAAAAAACAGACGAGTCATTTCATTCCAATTAAATTGCACCCAACATTGAAGAGCCCTCACTATTGCACCGTGTTAATGCTCTATGTAATTATCATCTTATCACATGGAAAGATCACGATGACTCGTGCTAGCAAAGACCGTCATCTGGTCGTTTCGCTGACCAGCCATCAACGTGAAAACAGGTAGCATTAATAATGTCAGCAGTAAGAGTCCGGTAACCGGTGGTGGTGGACACCTTTGAATCTATCTCTAACCCTTTTAAGTCAAATTCCTTTGCATCGTTTCGGTTCGGAATCAATGAAACCGAACTGAAATTGACCATTTCCCGGCAAGATCGACATTATTCCGAACATTTGAATAGTTCTGCATATCACTTATTGCTGTTGCACTATATTGCAGTATTGCAGTTATGGAACTTTATGTACTGTGGTCAAAAATCCTTGGATACGATCGATGAAGGTACCGCGCGTCCGTCCCGAAGCCAAGTTCATTTTTCAAGCGATCCGAACTGATCGTGAGCTGTAAAGATCACTGCAGATGGTGATTTATAGCCTTCGGATTTTCTCCAATGTGTTCCCTTTGCGAGCAATTTGAATGCACGTTGCCATAGTTTATCCGGTAGTTTTAAGAGTCGAGAACCGGCTAGTCATAGGCTTTAATTTATTAATGACATATGCGTCTTCTAATGAAAGAATGCAATAAATTTTCGCGCATATGACGACAATTTAACGCAAAGACGAGTCCGAGCAACTATTCGGATAGTTTGAATTTAATCTTTGGTAATAGTGCACACAGCTGCAGTAGTTAAGAAAATAATGTCAGCATTTTATACAGGCTTTTTTGTTGCATTTTCAACCTATACTTTCACACAACACAAATGATCTTTTAGAACAGATTTTTAATTCGGCAAATAAAATCGCTGTTGGCGGAATTCGATCCGGCGCTCTTAGCGTTGAGCTTTATACATATATCCTAGCGAACAAACAAAAATTCCACCGAATTGGTTGCAATATTGGGTGATCTTCAGTGCCACCTACCTATAGTATAAGGATGCGATGGCCAGAATTTCGTTCCAATATAATTCGCAGATTATAAAATAGGTTTCGATATCGCTATATAGAATAATCCTCAGCAATACCACCAGCTGTAAGGGTGTTTCGGAGTTAGGCATGATACACCCTCTGACGAGTCTATGCCATCCGATGACGAAACAGCTCCTTCAAACCCAGTCCAACACAGTCTTATAAAAAACTGGCTTATCCAGTGAAGGTTTTCCAACTGTCATGTCCTCATGGACAGCGACTAATCAACAGTCGGAGATTTCGTGTTGGGGTTTCAGACCATAAACTCCACTGACGCCGGAAAACAACACGACGACGTTGACACCCTTAAACACAACATGACGCGGTTAAAGTCGGTAGTTTTGAGACAAGTAGATTATTTGGAAAGTTAATTTTGTCATTAGAGTAGCTCCTTCATTCAAAACTTAAATAAACAAACCCATGGAAGTAAGAATTACAAAAAATTCTGCAACTGATTTTTAACCGATTCTTTTTACTTCTCTGGAAATGAACTGGAATTTGACATCTTATCAGACCTAAGATATATGGCAAAATCCGTGAAAAAGTATACTAACCATTTACACCGCCTTAAACTGATTTCCAGGCAACGGCCGTGGAAATAAAAATTTTTCAATATGTAATCACAACTAAGAGATATGTCAAAATTCGTGAAAGCATATTCAACTACTTTACACTTCCTTGGAGGTTGAATTTCGAAAAACTGTGAAATCGGTTTCTAGGTACATAAAAAGCACGTAGAACTAAAAACCAATTTAATAACTCATGACACCTAAAAAATATGGCGAAATATATGAAAACACATTCACCCACTTGGACGTTGATTTAAAAAAAAATCTTGAAATCGGTTTCTTAGCGACTACAAAAAAGCACGTTGTAGTAAACACCAATTTGATATCTTATCAGACCTAAGAAAAATAGCAATATTTGTAGAATCGTGTGCAACTTCTTTAACTGCCTTGATCCAAAGATTCTTGATTTTTAAGAGACGATATATAAAGCCCTAGGAAGTAAAAACCAAGTCAATATCAAATAAGAACCGCGGGGGGGGGGGGGAGGGGGGGTTCTCGGAATTGAATTTGTAACAACGTATGCAACTATCGAAAACCTCTTTTAAGTTGAATTTAAAAAAAAAACTGAAAACGGGGTTTGAACAATTATGCAAGAAGTGGAAGTAAAAACCGTTTCGATATTTTACCTAAGAGATATGACGAAATTCGTGAACACGTATTACGTTTTAACGTATTACACCGTCTTAGTGTTTAAATAACAGAAAATTCTGCAAAACGCGTTTAAAGGCAATTATACAGGATGTCTGGTACTTGGATAGCAACTAAAAATAAAAATAATTTTTAGTCATATGCTTTAAATGATCTGCATATTGTTTTTGTGCAATGAGGCGCAATGTTTCCGTGTATGAGATCAGATTGCATTACTACCTTATAAATAAGCAGTTTATTATCCTGGATCAGTGAGAGCTTCTAAGGGATAGAGGACTCTGATAAATTTGATTTATTTTGAGAGCGATTACTCACCAAGATCCCGAAAAGTTAGCTACTCCTTCAAGGCGTTGGTGTCGTAGCTGATTTCCTTTCATTGTTCCTTCAGATTTTATCAAAAAGTAGAAACAAAGTTTTGAACCAAAAATCAATTCGTTATCACATCGGGCCTAAGAGCTATTGAGGAATCAATGAAAACATACTAAACTGCTTGTTCATCCTGTTCGTGGTTCAATATCAAAAAATCCCGAAAGAACTTTTTAGACGCTGCTGCGCCTTGAAAAAGCAAACTGTATAGTCTCGAGTAATTCGAACATTTATTTTCAATTCTGCCATATTGATATCTGCTGGCAAAATTACGTAAGTGCTATTAAAATAGATCGACTTTAGGGCAAGTCTAAGTTAGTTGATGATTCCTCCAATGAACTGCTGGTAATTAACTTTTCATCTTCCATCTGATCATAGATTTCAATAAAATGGCAATATTTCTCGGTGACTGATTGTGCCAAATTCCCTGATTCATGTTCCGAACTAATGCCTCGAACGCATCAGAAAGGTGTTTAGCAAGTCGTTTTATTTAATGGCGATCTATCGATGGCGACTGGACAGTTGATAGACATTGAGATTTGCAGACAAAAGAGGCAGTAGGTCGGTTACATCTCGAAGCGATCCGGCGAAAAACAAGCATTCTCCAAAGTGGAATCCTCCAAGAAGTCCGGTCTGTGTCGGAAGTCAGAAATAAAATGAAAAGTTCTGCGGTCAGCTTAATTACGATTCCCCATCAAGATTGAGCATTGTGCAGGACCGCCTTTGCTGCCCTATGCCCCAACACCTCAAAACCACGCAGTAACTGATAAGTAGAACGTAACATAAATTCGTATGCTCTGTCTTCTCCTTAAGTAGGATGCAATATTAATTGACATTTGTAAATTCCAAACAACATTGCATCCAGGTAATTATCTCTATACCTTGCAGTACCTCTGATTTCAAGCCACTATGCCAATGATTGATGAGAATATTTCTTGCATTCGAAATCAGACATGAACTCAGCAAAAGAAATTTTCTAAAGCAACACTCCATTGGAATGACATTGTTATTAGTTTTAGACTAGTACTGTGGCCGTTTCGAACCATGAACTATTGAAAATTTCAGCAAAATCACTATCCGACGTACGGGATAATATGCAGCGAATTGCTATCTACGCAACAATTATCTATGGATGCCAGTCATTTTAATCAAGTAATGAATGCTCATGTACCTGTACTACCAGTTTCTAAACTCGTTCGTATGTATGAAGTGAGCATCACAATGAAAAACGTCTCTTATAAATGCTCGTACATGTAAGATCTGCTGATTTATCATGGCAAAAATTCAATAGATACGAATTTAATTTTTTTTATAGCTAAAATCGTTTTAATGGTCTAGAAGAAATTTATTAATCTACATACGAGTATATTATATAAGTCGAACCCATGGGTTTAAAAACTACTCATTCCATGATGGAGTCCCCGAAATCTTGCGATTTTTAATAGGACGGTAGTTTAGTTGAATGACTTTTGGAAGTGCGCACACCAACCGATTCGAGTCGTCTAAACTAAAAAGTTGAATATGCAAGGCAATTCGTTTTCGATAGAAGCCCAAGTAAACTATCGGGTAAGAGCTCTATTTGCACAGCAGCTCAAGGCCATCCGCATATGCAGGAGATTTAGGTTACAACCGGTTTTCTCCCGCATTTGGTCGTGTCTTGCGTGTAACATGTATATTGATCTGTCTGGTATAATGGACAAGAACATCTGCAGTTTCCATTGACTGTAGCTATCGGCCGAGTAGTTTCACCAATATGAGCATGGACATCGACTAAATAGTTTAGACCATAGAGATATAAATACTGGAGATGACAAGACTCCGTTTTTGTATGAAGCTCATTGAAGCATTTTGAAGCCATATTGAACGTTTTTATACTCTAGATGAAATCATATAGAGTATTATAAGTTTAATCCAGCCCAAAAGTTTGTAACGCATAGAACCAAGCCTCGGACAAAAAAAAGTTATGTATTATTTTTTGTTTATTTGTGGCCAAAAACCTCAAATCCGCCTGACGTCCGTCCGTCCGTCCGTCCGTCCGTCCGTCCGTCCGTCCGTCCGTCTGTCCGTGAACACGATAACTCAAGAACGCCTTCACCTAGGATCTTGAAATTTTGAATGTATTATTTTTCCAATAGTTGGATATAAGTGTATGAATATGAAGAAAATCCTATTAGTCCTTCGTGTAGCTGCCATACAAATATCCTGTCTAAACGTCTTCACTTAATTTAAGGAACTTACTATAACTCAAGTAATCTTGTAGCTATGAATTGGAAATTTTGTACAAATTAGTTTTAAGTAAAAACTAAGTTTGAGTTTACTAATCAGCGAAATCCTTTTACTCATTCTGGTACCTGCCATACAAAATGTCCTTAAGACACGTGTTTAACAATATTTTTCGATAACTTTTGAACGCTTCAAGCTACGAATTTGAAATTTTGTACACGTTCATTTTTAAATGGCTCCAAGGAAAAGGATAAATATGTAAGAAATCCAGTGAGTCCTTCCTGAACCTCCCATGTAAAAGTCCTTCAAAAAGGAAATTTTTTTTCGATGAACACTGAATATTGTCTTTTAGTTTTGAGTAGCAATATAATGGACATACAACATGCACACACGTAATTCTACTTTATCCCCAACTACAATATAAATCGGAGTTCAGTATTCATCTAGAGTATTATACGATTGGCTTGCAGCCGATCGTGACTGCAGTATGTTTATACGGAGCGTTTGATTCCTAGTATTTAAATATTTGACATTTTTCGAGTTCAAGACCGGAGTATAATATAAATGTGAGTAAGATGCTAATAGTAACATAGTGTTTATTGCCGGTCCTTTGCGAGGAATCATCCGGCTTCAAAACAGTCGCTGCTCGTTATCTCCAGTACATATATCTCCATGGTTTAGACGGACAGATAAGAGTGTGTGCAGCTCGATGCAATTAAAAAGTTGTCCAACTAAATATTCTGCAGTGAGCGCTAGTTCTTAAAACCAATTTTCCTTATTCTTCAACAACATATATTCGCATATACAGGGTGTTTGGTACTCCGTGCACGACCTTGTAAGGGGTTATTCCTTGATATATTTGAAGAAAAAAATTGTTCCACAGGGTGGGTCAATTTTCAATAACAGTGGAGATACAGGGTGGTTAAGAAAAGTGTTTTTGACCGGTACCCTTACTTACTTAAAACGTTATATCTTGAAAACGAATAATCACAAGGCAAAGTCTTATAACTCATTTTTTAGAGAATCAAATTACCTTTCATTTGATGTAACAGTCTAAATTGTAACTGCACCCAATCTTGAGATATTTACTCGAAAACACCAATTTTTGCTACGTGAACCCTTAAAATTCAGTGATCAATGTAGTTTTTCTCAGAAAACCCCATTATAAACATGTCATTTTAATTTTATTTTTTTATGAGCCGTATTATTACCTACAAAAGCTGCATACATATGTATGAGTTACGATTAACATTTTGGAAGTAATAGGTAAAAATACATATCGCATAAAAATTAAATATTCCAAAAGTCAGTGCCATAAAGTGGACCTCGTTTAATTTGTCGGTAGTACTGAAGTATTTTTACCTACTGTATCCTAGAGGTTAAACGATAGTCTAACAACCTATCCCCCGATAGAAAAACATATGTTGAAAATGTTTGACGCCTAATCTGATCGGACTAAGGGAGATGGATCATGGCCGGATATTATGAGCCTCCTGATCTAGGACCCTCGCTATTTAAGAGACCCCAAGCTAATAAAAATCCTTCACGTGCAGCCAGCAAATTACTTTTGCGGAAGAGTTAGCCCAAAGATTTGATGGAGACCATCATGTCCCAAATGCGATCGAAGAAATATCAAGACGCGTTTCTCGCTATCAAACCATAGAAGAAAAGATTTATTGCAGCGAATAAGTTTGTAATGCATAGTTCAAAGTTTGGAACGAAAAATTGTGTCCAGAAACCCCACATTTGGTTACTGCCCGATCTTTCTCACTAGCATAACTCTGGTTGGATAAATTCATTGTAACACAAAAAGGTATGGCAAAAATTTTGTCCGTGGACAGAAAATTTGACAGAGTTAAATCATCGATCTTCCCTACCTACTGTTTGCTTAATGCTAGTATGGCATACGCTTAAAACGACGGTCTTCTTTACTACAAAGTGTTATACTAAACCGCAGTGTCCATGCATAAAATTAAAAAGGCGACCATATATTTCACTGGAGTGAGGACAAAACGCAGCTTCAGAGTTTTTTCAACTCTTAAAGGTGGGTGTTCTTGACAATGGAAAACTCAGAATGGATAATGGATAAGCAGAATGAATCTTAAGTAGTCAATTTATTTCTATAATTAATTTTTTGCCCATCCTAGAATTATTGATAAAGTCAAAACAAATTTTATAACTTAAGCTACCGGTGTCGGTGTGTACTTCTTTAAGTGATTTTCCGGTGTATCGCACTTCCTAACATTTTTTTTTTTGTTCGGATGTGAACTTGTTAATACCTTAGTTATCTGCTAGAATGATTTCCTTGGCTTACTAATTTTGATAATCAGATGACTGGACAAATTAATAAAAGGCTATTATACAAAAAATTGCTTAAAATTCGAGAATGTGCCAAAATATTAAAATGTGTACAGATTACCTGTATCCGTAAATCTCTGCTTGTGTTCATTACTACAGAAATTTTCATCCATTATGCCATCTTTGTGAAAGATATTTCCGCAATAATTTAATGTACGAGTACAACATAACGACAAAACTCTATTCTCACATATGCGAAATAATTGTAACATCCGAAACAATAAATCTCTGTATCACGGCTGAAGACATCCAATTCAATTAATGATTTTTTATGGTAAACACAGAACCCACTTAAGGTAAACGTAATCACCTGAGAAGAGCCATAAAGCTTTCGGCACGTTTTTCGTGACACAAGAAATTACTTTCGTTGCACATTGACGAAAGGCATGCAGATTAACGAATCCATAGAGAGTAGGTACCGATACCTGTAAAAAAATTGTAAATAAAAGAAAAAACAACAACAGTATTAAAAATAACAAACAA
This sequence comes from Beris morrisii, assembly GCA_951812415.1. NCBI lineage: Eukaryota > Metazoa > Arthropoda > Insecta > Diptera > Stratiomyidae > Beris > Beris morrisii. The sequence continues at coordinate 29,676,869 of OX638311.1, forward strand.
ATGAGAACGAGCAACCGAATAAAGGTAACAAATAGCCACGTTTACTCGTAGGTACGGCGGCTGTAAAAGTGTAGAGGAAGTCGAAATATCTAATACGAACGGGTCGTACTAATTTTACTATTTTTCGACGGGTGAGGAACATTCAACAAATTTGTCGTTGATCGTGAGGAAAACGTTCAATTGAAGATTCTTTTTCGAAGCACTGCGACGGTTCACTGTTAAATCGAATCTCGATAGTTAGCTAAACATTTTGTGGCACTTTCCAATTACAATTGGCACAATGAGAGTGGCGAAAAGATTTTTATTTAATCCGAGAATGATACTATCTGCCGTGAGTATGGAATTATAGAAAATAATTAAATAATGGTCGACGGGAAATTGCTTGAACGTTTTATAACAAAAGTGTTAAGAGATATGGTGGGAGTTTTGTCAATTAACAACTTAAATAAAGTATAGACAAATTTGTTATCTGTTTTTTGATTATTCTTCAATTTATACTTTCTTTGGGTGTTTTTTTTCTTGATGTTAGATCAGACTATGAATATTCCGGCTGAAGATCACTTTCCGTTCAAAATCTGCCAAAACATAACGTTTCATATAGCCCCATAATTATTCTTTGGGTTGTCAGTCGCATAGTAACCTACACCGCATCTCTACATAAAACGCTTCAGAACATCTACCCAAAAAAATGATAATGTTGCGCCCAGACTGTTGGCAAATTTTTTTTTATTTCCGTATTTTTTTTTAAATTTGAATAAAAACTAAGAAGACAAAATATAGACATAGCCATTTAGGGGTTGAATTTCAAAACATTTTGAAACCGATTTTTAGGCCATTATATAGAAGTCCGTTAAAGTAAAAAAAGCTGCCAATGGTCTGGGCGAAACTTTATTATTTTTCGGGTCAAAGTTCGGGAGCGGTCAAAGTCGGAGTATATCATGAGTTGTTTCAAGATAATTAGATTTCTTGAAAAATTAATTTTGTTCTTAAAATAAAAATATTAAAAACAGAGATTTCTAGCCGATTAAACATTGAAAAAGCCCGTGTAGACTATTCGAGTTTCGGTATATTATGTACACTAAGAGCCCATAGAAGTAAACACGAATTTGTTACCTTGTCGGACTTAAGAGATATGACGAATTGTTAAAACGTATACAAACCCATTACTTCCACTTCGGGTTTGAATTTCGAAAAAACTGTGAAACAGGTTTTAAGACTATTTCATAAGAAGCAACTTGATATCTCGTGAGACACTAGGGATTTTGAAAAATTTGTGAAAACGTAAGCAAACCCGTCACACCCCTTGTTTCTTGAAATTCGAAAAATCGTGAAATTAGTTTTTAGGCCATCAAATGCCGTAATAACCACTTTTATATCTCATCAGAACTAAGGGATAGCAAAAATTGTGAAAACATATGCAAACCCTTGGGGGTTGAATATCGAAAAATTGAGAAATGGGTTTATAGGCGATTATAAAAAAAGTCTGTGGTAGTGAAAAGCGATCTAATACTCGTATCTCATCAAACCTAAGAAATATGTCAAAGCTTTGAAAAGCATACAACCACCCCCTTACACCCCTTAAGATTGAATATCTAAAAATACTGAAATTGACTTCTTGGCGCTTATATAGGAAACCTTAGAAAGTAAAAATAAATTCGATATATCATCAGATCTAAGCAATATGTAAGAATCTTAAAAAATTGTTATCCCCTCCACTTCCATGCTTCACCTCCCTTTTAAAAAATGTTACTTTCATCAAACTTTATTTGTCAACCTTTAAGCCTAGTACTAACTAGAAGCGAAACGAAATTTCCCATACAAATTTTCCGTTCCAGCGAAAATTGTTAGTGGATTTTGTATGTGATTTGGCAGAAAATTTCGTTTTCGCTTCTAGTTAGTACTAGGCTTTATACAGAAACCGAATTTTATTTTTCTAGTGTAATTGGTTCGTTAGATACCGTTATCTAAAGTTTTTCACCCCCACCCTCGCACGACACTGCCTCCAATCAAAAATTTGTTTCCGATCTATTCTCCTAGTATACCTACAGATGTTCATTAAGTTTTAATTTCGTGACATTAACAGTTTAGGAGATGTGGATTTTAGAATGTCTCAATCTCGGCTTTCGAGCATCTCGAACGCACTATTTTTCGCTCCACTCCTTCACCCCTTCACTCATATCGGCAATTTTTTTGCAAATGGGTCCACTATAAAAGCTCTATATAAATTCCAAGTTTCAGCTTCGTAGCATAAGCGGTTGCTGAGATCTAGAAACTAAAATTTTCCGTCTAAAACGCTTCACCACCTCCCCTTCACACCCCCACCTCTCAGAATTTGACGAATTCAAGGGGCCTACACAGTCTATCCAAGAAAAAAAATTCAGCTAAATAGCTCAAAGGGTTTGGGTGCTACGAGCCTTCAAACAATTTTGCGTACACCGGTCAACGTACGGCGTACGGCGGACAGACGGACTGAAATTATTGTTTGCTTTTTTCGTGTCTACTTGTCATGAAACGTGAAAAAAATTTTCAGGGTAGCAAATTTTTTTTTTTTTTAAATTGATCACAATACTGTATTATTGAAATAATAAAGTAAAATCGATATCTCATCAGACCTGAATGATATGTCGGAATTCATAAAAACGTGCACACTCATTTTACTCCATCTTAGTGATTGAAGGTGGATTTCCATTGTCGTCGCATTTATGCGTCTGTGCGTCGAACGCACATTTTTCTGCCACGCATTTCAGTTTCGAGTTTACATTTGCAACGCAATTTCTCTAACGCACAGTGCTGTCAAACATAAACTGATAGGAAGTTTATAATTGTTGAATGTTGTAATTGTTTAATACTCTGAAAGATAAGGTCAATATTGCCAGTATTTTCACACTAAGCAGTAAATAAACCGAAGACTAACTATACCTGAGTTTCATAAACGGCAAAAGGGTCTGAAGATGCTTCTAGCGTATAAGCTGGAAGAACAAAAGAAGCGAAGATGCTAGGTTAGAGAAATATTGCGAAATCGGGAGCAACATGGAGCAAATGAAAACTTAGTGCAGGAGATGAGTTTGAACGACAGTAATATGTTCTTCAAATGCCATTGAATATCTATTGACCTTTTCGATGATCTAGTTGGACCGACAATTGAAAAAGTCTATCCTATTTGTCAATCTATTTCGGCAGGTGCCCGATTGTCGTCACCACTCAAGTTTGTTGCACAACTGGCGATATAGTAACAGTTTCAAATATTTTAAAATACATTTAGATATTTAGCATTCGATGATCTTATCTTCTGCAAGGAAGAAATAAGAGCAGTCACAACACAACTCACAAAACTTCAAAAACCGACGAGCATTGACAGAACCTGCAACTAGAAATGACAAAAAAGTCATAGCAATTTAATTTTGCGGCACGGAAAAAAGCTGAAGAATATGCAACTTGTGACGCAGACGCAGACGCATCCTGTCCCTTAAACTGCAATCTGATTGGTTGATTGTTGCGTCCGACACTCTGACGCAGTATTGCGATGACAATGGAAATTCACCTTGAATATCACAAAATCCTGAAATCAATTTTTAGATCATAATATTCAAAACTCATAGAAGTAAATTACCTAATACGATCTCATTGCACCTAAGAAATTTGTCGGAATTCGTGAAAACTTGAACAATACCTTACACCCCCAGAAGGTTTAATATCGAAAAATGTTTGAATTTGTTTTTCACCCGATTATATTCAAAGCCTTTAGAAATGAAAGTGAAGACCTAAGAAATATTTCGGAATTCGTGAAAATATACACAACCACTTATCACCTCCGTAGGGGTTGGATATAGAAAATTTGGAAAAGAGTTTCTAGTCGCCTACATAAAGTCCCCGCAGATGTAAAATTAATTTGATGACTCAACATGCTTAAAAGATATAACGAAATTCGTGAAAACTTGTAATCCTACATGCACAAACCAAAAAATATTTTTCTGGTTACAATTGGTTCGAAAGGTATTGTGATCCATAGTTTTCACCAACCACCTGCACATCCCACCTCCTCCCTTCAAAATTTTTTATCTTGGCACCTAGTATGCCTTAAAACAACCACCAAGTTTCAATCTTCTGACTTTAACCGTTCAGGAGATACAGATTTTAGAATGTTTCGATCCCAGCTTTTAGACGTTTCGAACGCGTTATTTTTTCCCTTTCACCTAATGGACCATTTTTTGCAAATGGGCCCACTGTCATAGTTCTTCATAAGTTCCAAGTTTCATAGACTCCTAGCGTAAGCAGTTTATTTATTTATTCAATTTCAATAAAAATGTAAGTGCTGAAATATCTATAGAACTTCTGACATCAAACTAACTGAAAGCGATTTTTAGACAATTGCATAGAAATTCTGTTACAGTAAGTAAATCGATATCTCATTAGACCTTACAGATATGTCGGAATTCGTAAAAGGTTTCACAAGAGTACACTTTAAAAAGGGGTACCTTAGGGGTTGAATATCGGAGTTTTATATTAAGAACTCCGGAAAATCTTTGCTATGTGTTTATATGAATAAATACGCCGCAAAAGTAAAATGTGTTGAATATTTTGATAAACCCGATAAACTACATCCCTCCCCACTTCCGTGCCCACCTTAGTAATTCAAAATTTAGCATACTCGAAATTTTTCACAATCCTTAGCCGAAATTTACGTTTTTTGGTTAATCTTACAGATAAACTATCCATCTCCATCCCCTGCTAAATTTCGAGCTTTTGAAAAATTAATGTATCTAAGCAAAATATTCTCCATGTCTATGTACTTTGATTGTAACGTGCATATTTTATAATCTTTTTATTGAAGGTTGGTTTGGAAGCCAAAAATCCAATTAAAAATTAATATTTTGTTCGGTCAAAAAGTCATTACAATTCCACAGAAACTTCGGCACATGGCCTCAAGAGTTGTAAATGTAAGCCCCACGTTGGGATCCATACTCCATTTGTTGATTTCAACAATAAAAGAACAAAATCTGCAAGGAAATACAAAGCAGAAAAAATAACGGCCAGTTCAGTAAACACAAATAAAAGTTATCATAGCAACATATTTTTCAAGTCGCTTTGGCCTGACTTTTGCTGCGCATCGATTCTGTATTTATTCTTTATTATTTCATCATGTAAACTGATTATGATACATTTTACACAGCAATATAATTTCGCGATAAAATTTACAAATTATCGCATCTGATAAAAAAATACACCGAGCCAAAGATCAGTGCCGAAATTTTATTTATGATCAACATTCATATTAATAAACGAAACAATTTTTCCTCTTCGAATTTCAGTTGTGGATCAAATGTTAATTCCAGTGCCTAAGGCCCTGAGGTGTATTAATATTTAAAAAAAAAAATTCCTCAAACGTGTGGTAGCTTATCGTGTGGTGAACTCTTCACCTTAACATTGAATAAAAGTGGTAGTTTGAAATAAAGGTGGTGATAAATAGACAAGTCAGACCGTGTCAATGTTGAGACTAGGTCGATACCGAGTAGAAATTTCATTTGTTATTTTTGAAATCAATAAAACTATTCAATGTTCGGGTCTCAAGTGTTTCGGAAGAATTTGTTTATAATGCAGGTATATGTAATTCAATAAATTTATTATAGATTGAATTTATAGCTAAGCCTCAGCGATAATTTAATTTTTGTTTTGAAAACTGGTTTTGAAAACTGATTTAATGAGCAAGGTTGATACCGAGGGACCTGCCTACTACTAACGAGAATATTTGTGCAAATTCAAGGTAATTTCGAATAACAATCACGGATGAGCTTTCTGAAAATATAAACAATGAGTTGTAAACAAAATAACGGAAAATATGATAATTATCCACGAAGTTTTGAATTGATATCTTATTTGTTTTCTTAACGAGAAATAATGTCATAGTGGGTATTGCAAAATTTCGTTATAATGAACGTGTGAAATATTTCGGTGAAGCTTAACATTGAAGTCAGTCCATTTTTTATACTCTCGGGTTAGGTCAAACAAATATTATCTAGCGATTTTCTCAATATTAGCTGTCGGTTTTTAATTAAATCTAATGAAATAGGTTAGACGTTAGACAGATTCTTTTTTATTTCAGTTTGAAATTTCACTCGTTCTCTTCCTGGTAACCTTGGGCACCAACTAATTCGGTGAGAAAGGTGTAATTTAATTTATGTTACAAATTACGAATAACAATATTGTTTTTAATTAGTTAGATATTGTGAATGGCAGCTGAATCCGCTCCAGCCGCTCCAGCTGATCAAAAATTCTAAATCCGCTTCTCGTCTCAACACTGAGAGAACAGATTTATTGCTGCAATAGAAATATATGCCAAACGAATTACAATGGTTGCAGGAAAAGTTCCTATCCCATTGTTGGAGCCGAAATTCTGGGTTGGTCAAACCGAATTTTCGTTTATTGGTATCGAATATATTTTCGGACAACTGAATTATTTGTCTAGCCAAACAGAATCTCTTAAAATTTTGATTGCAACAAATGCGCGGGCTGCTCTAAAAAAAATGGAGTTATTTGTGTTAAATCATACACTGAATTCTTTTTTGTTACCTAGGAGGAAAAAGAGAACTCTTCTAAGACACTATTTTCCTACTTCAAATATTATTTCTTACTTACTGACTTAATAAAGCCCATGGCTATAGGTAGGAATCGAACCCGTGTTGAAAGTTTTTGGATTGGACTGCGCCACCGAAGACCTTTCATTTTCATTTCCCTATGTGCAACTTAACTTAGTGTGGATTAACTAAGTTACCTCAACATTCATCCGGTTGGCGAAAGGCACATTCGGTTACCACAGCAGAATGATGCCGAAAATCGTTTGTCATGAGCAATATTCTATTTTAACAACCAACATTATATTGCGGCAATCAAAATTGAGTTGCTAGACAGTTTTCTGTTCGGTTATTTCAACAGAATCGCGCAAATAACATAAGCTGATTTTCCTGACAGAATGGTTCTATTGCATGTATAACGTGTTTATTCCCTTAAACGAATATTTTTTGTACAACCGAATATCTATTGCTCCAAACAAATTCTTATTAACATAAATAAACTTCGATTGCTGCAATGCAAATTTTATTGAAGCAATCTCTTGCCAACAAATTATTTCTCTCGGTGTAGTACGTACGGAACTCTAAAGTACAGGCTGAGAAGGGCGCAAGTTAATATTGTATCTAGCTCATCGGGAAGTTAGTTATAATCAATTACAAAATTTGTACCGAACAGACAAACAAACAATAAAGTGAGAAAATAGCTCTATACCCTACTTAGCTCTGGATGAATACCGCAAAAAACACGAGATATGACGAAATTCGTGAAAATAAAAAAAGATTGATGGAAATTAGTTCGTTTGTTCGACCATTTTTTCTGCCTTACCTCCGGAAACCAATACAAAGTTGAAAAAAAAATTGTTTAACTAAAATTTTTTTGGAAATTTAAATTCTCTTTCATTAGCCGTTCCTGAGATATAAAAAGACTCACTCTCGTGCCGTGCTACCCCTTTCAAAAATATTTTTTTTTAATAATGTGCCGGTACTACTCGTATATCTCTATTTATATACCAAGTTTCAGTTTTGTACTATTAGGGGCTTTCCGGATACATAAATCAGAACAATATTTTTTAACCCACTCCACATTCACTCGCATCATTCTCACCCATAAATTTTTCCTGCGATAGTCGTCCAATTCCAACGTTCCATCTTCAACAGTTCTTGAAATATTAGACTCGATTTTCTTCAAAAATTTTTTAGACATCCAATCACCCTCCTTCCATTATCCACTACTTTTTTGAGTAATTAGTTCGTAAAATATTATTGTCAAAAGTTATTTGGGCTCCATCACCGCACACCATTGCCTGGAAAATTTCATTTTTGAAATACTACACTAGTACTCCACTAGTACAATCTCTACGTCTCAACCTCTTGGCATGAGCCGTTGAGGAGATATGGATTTTAGATGTCTCGATTCCAGCCATCAAGCTCTTCAGGTACATGGTTCGACCCCCAAATTTTGATCATTATTTTGAAAATGACAACTATCATAGCTCTATATAAATTTCTTGTAACAATCTTTTAGCATAAGTGCTTACACCCACCCACCACCTCAATCTATCCACTAAGCAAATTTCAACTTAATAGCTGAAAGAGTTTAGGAGTTACGAGCCTTCAAACGAGTTTGTCTGCGGTCGACAGTGAACGGCGGTCAAACGGATAAATTTTGTTTTTTCTGCTTTTTTTGAGTATATTAGTCCTAGGTAGGTAGATATGTATTCGTGGCTGCCCGTGAGAACACGTACATACTTAGACCTAACAAAAAGGTCTGTTGTGTTACCACAGGATCATCGAATCCGGTCCTACTCGTCAAACCATTTAGAGCTTCCAATGAAGCGTTGGATTGTAGCGACCTCCATTGCAGCAACATTGCGGCAAGGTCACTAAGCCAGTTGAAGAAGTAAGCTCCAAGATGAGCTTTCCTTCTATAGAGCTGGACAGGTACAGAGAAGATGAAGGACTATCTCCTCCTCCTCCTCATCCAGGCAGCTTCTACAGAAGTCGTTTGAGAAGAGGCCGAATCTTTTAGCATGTCGACCTATAAGACAGTGCCCGGTCAGGACACCGACTGTGGTACTGATACTCACTCTTTTGAGCAAGCTCAGCCTTTTAGAGCGTTTTAGATCCAGCTCCGGCCAGATCTGTCTCGCAGTGTGACATGTAACACCATCTGCCCATCTTGAGTTGATTTTCTCAATTGAGTCCAATCCCAGTTTACATGTAGAGAGAGGCACACCCAGATTTCGATGTTCCGGCATAACCTGAAGGGTGGTAAGGCGCCGAGCGAGTTCGTCAGCCGTGCAGGTCCCTGGAATATCCCTGTGTCATGGCACCCAGTACAGAAGAATATTGAACTGTTCAGCCATCTTCTTAAGAGATGCTCGACATTCTACGGCGACCTTTGATGTTGTCGAGGCCGATTCCTAATTCGATTCCATTAGTCCTAAAACGTGAAGAAAAAAATTCAGCAAATTTTTTTTCAATCACAATACTTAATTATTAGAGTAGTGAAGTAGAAAGAGGTTTTGCTCGAATTCCACTGAAGAGCCGATGAGTTATACTGAGATTGTGATTTTTTTTTTTCTATTTCAGTAACGGCTTCGTTTAAACTAGTTAGACAATGTCGTGGTATTCTTAACACTATCGGCATACGGCACAAAATTACCCTTTGCTGGGTGCCAGGCCACTGTGGAATCCAAGGGAATGAGCAAGCTGATGAACTCGCTCGAGCAGGCTCCAGCCTAAGCTCACTAGTGGTGGACCAGCACATTGCTTTTCCTATCGGATCCATATCTCAGTCTATCGACTCACTATGCTTCCAGCGGGCAGGCAATAGATGGTCAAACCTAACTACACGCTCAATATCAAGAACTCTTTGGCCTGAATATGATCACGAGAAAAGCAAGTATATCCTGAGCCTGAGCAGGAAGGATGCAAGCACACTAATCGGAGTGCTCATAGGGCACTGCCTGATCGGTGGACACGCTAGACGACTGGGAACCGAGGCAAATGATCTCTGTCGTAGCTGCGGTGACCTAGAAGTGGGGAGTCAATCGTCCACGTCCTATGCGAGTGTCCGACCCTATCGAGAACGAGAAGACAGAACTTCGGCGCTTATTTCCTCGAGGTCATCGATAAGGGAAAGCTATGCAACATAGCTTTATAAAATGTAGTAAATGGTCTTAGATTCCAGGAGTTTTTATACTTCAACGGGGAGCACAATGGACGAACAATAACGTCTAAGTGAAGGAGGATGATGGCATCACCACCCCTTATACCATACCATACCAATGGTTTCGTTTTGACCACAATGGATCTAAAGTGATCTCTCGTGATGGGTTGTGGCAGAATGATACAGTCCACTGTTCTAAACCTAACCCAACGGCTTCGTTTACACTAGAAAGTTGAGACTTGGTACAACCTAGCTTAAAAAACTACTGATGACTACCTGCACGAATTACATTAGATTAAAACGCCTCGGCTCTGCTATAATATCAGCTACGGTCTAAAGAAAATTTCTGATGGTCAGAAGGCATTAAATATCATGAGAGGCACTGCAACGTGCATATAAGTTATTAATTACAATCTGTTGAACGCAAGACATGCCCGCGATGGCATAACATTCATTCCTTTTCACTAGTTCCATTATATGATCTAAAGCAATTGGAAGCTAATGGTCACGATAATGGTGATAAATTACACGATAAATTCAAAAGCTTAATTCGGATAAAAAAAAAATAATTTCCCTACGTTAAATCATCTACAGGTACATAAAACATTTCACTGTTCATAAAAGGAATTATCATAAGTGCCACAGATCACATATTTTGCCTTTTAAACATGCAAAAAGTTATAAATCGAGTAAATGCTCGGGCAGAAAGTTGGGACCCCAAATGACAAGAAATGGAAGAGCTGCACTGCAACCGCAAAATGTCTCTTAACCTCCCACAGACGTGGATTCGCGGATTAATACAAGTGCTTAAATGAAGATTTATAAACCTTTTCCTTTTTGACAACCATAAATGAATTTATGCCTCTTGTCCTTCGATCGGACAACTCATACGTTACAAACATGGAACAAAATGTTGTTTTGCTGGCCGCCGCGGGGCTCGAAAATGTTCGCAAATTTGTTTTGCGCCGGGGAACGCTCTGAAAAACGACAAAAATACCAACAGAAAAAAACCTATTTAAACTAAAAAAAATAAAGAAATAAGTAAGAAAGAAAATTTTCTGAAACCTAAAAGCCTAACTAACCACTCAGCACAGAGCAGCCAGGTTCTTATTAATATGTCAAAACACAGTCATACATTTCGAACATGTGAAGAATTCCTTCCACTGTGATTATATACGTACACTTCTTTTTTTTTTTAATCCAGGTAAATATTCACTTGTTCCGGTTGTGAATTATTTTCAATTAGGTGACGGGCAAAAAAGGTAAACATGTCCAGCAAAATGAAACGTATACGACAAGATGCCCCGGTTATCTTTTTACCTTTGGTTACCTTTTAGCTGCCTACGTTGCATTATTAAAATGCGAACTTTGGCGAATTGGACAGACACCTGCGTTATCGTTGTGATCACCTCGTTATTTCGTACACGATCCTCCGCAGAGGTGAACTGACATTAAAAATTATTCCTGTCGACAATCAAATTTGACACATTTAATTTCGTTGGAGGTATTAAAAGAATAATTGCTGTCACGGGGCCCACGAGGTGGCAAAGGTGATATCTCGGGTGTTTGAAATATTTAAGTCGAGTGAAATTTTCGACAGGTAACCCACTTAAACATATTCTTATTTCTTTCTTTTCAGAGATTTACCTTTGGTCAGATACATTGTAATATATTTATTTTTAAATCATTTTACATTAAATTAATTTCCTTTTTTAGAGAGACGTATGTATGATGGTGTTTCATATTGAAAATGGGGGATAAATAGTTTTTTCTTTTTCAAATTTTTTCTCTTCCGGCTTATCTACCAAGAACATGCTTCGAAGAAGCAAGAATTGAATTAACTATAATTTCAACTTGAACATCCTTGAAATTGAACAAATAACGTGTTCTTAATCGTTTTTTACTCGATTTTAAAAACACATGTAGATATTTTATTTAATATTATCCGCACGAGCTACGCTCATGGATACTAAAATAAAATCAATCATATTCAATCACTGTATAATTTTATAAATGAAATGAATATATCAAACTAAAAGTGCAGGCTGGTTCATATCGTTTTTGATTCCCATTAAGGCATGGCTTCTATACGGTCCTAATATCAAGTGTCTACTTTCAGCACTACTCAAGATTAGGAGCAAATAGTGTAGACCTAAATGTATAAAGAATGAAATGATTCGCGATAATTAAGCTAACAAAATTATTGGTACACTTTAAAATCATCAGTATACAGTTGTTTGAAAATTATGATTTTTTTTAATATGAACACTTATCATTATCATTTAATTTACAGAAGGGATACCTCTTTTTTTTTTTTTGAATGAATGAATGAATTTATTTCAGTATCCATGAGCGTAGCTCGTGCGGATAATATTAAATACAATATCTACAATATCATGTGTTTTTAAAATCGAGTAAAAATTTTCAACAATAATTCATTATAAAAAGAGAAATTCATTAAGAAAGAGAATGACGTGAAAATGAATGGTAATAAAAATGAGAAAGGAAAACATAAAGCTAACAAAATGTCAAACAAGAAAGAAAAATAGTACTACTGTGTGAAAGATAATACAAAAATGATAATGGTAATGATAAAGCAATGAAGATTGAAGAATAAAATAATACATATGGTGTTTCATTGAAGAAGATATTTTTTTAAATTGTGCTTTAACTTGTTGGGTTGAGATTGGAGATCTCTGGGAAGTTGGTTGTAGTTTTGTATCGCCTTGTTTAAAACTGAGCAGGATCCGTGTCTGGCAGTACGTATGGAAGGAACGTATATATCGGCAGCTCGCCTAGTGTTGTAGTTATGGTTTTTACAGTGATAGGAAAATTTTATGTCGCTGTTTGTAGACTGTCGCTTAATTTTGTTAATTTGGTCTGACGATTCCAGGTAGTAAAGTTGTTCGACCGTGAGCAGTTGATATTTGGCATGAATGGTTTTCGTGTGTTCTCGAGAGTTTATGTTATATAGATTTTTTATTGCTTTGTTTTGCATTTTCTGGATGCACTGTAATTCGGAACTAAAAGCCGATCCCCATATTATTATCCCATACTGCATCTGACTTATAAATAGAGAAAATAATATAGTTCGCTTTAACTTTTCAGGTACGTCTTTCCCGATTTTACGGAATATTCCTGCAACAGAAGCCAGGTTCCGCCTTAGTAGGTCAATTTGGAGATCCCACTTTAGCTTTGAATCCAGCACTATACCGAGATACTTGAAGCTATCAACTTCATCAATTATTTCGCCGTTGAAAACAATGCTAATATCAGTTGACGATGACTTATTAAAAACGACATATTTAGTTTTTTTTGGATTCGCTGATAGCTTGTGAGCATTGATCCAAATATTGATCTTATCGAGGTCGCAATTAATATCATTCTGTAGTGCATCAATGTCGGATGCGGCGTAAATTAAAGCTATATCATCTGCATACAGCGAAATGCTTCCTTTTAGATTTAAGTTTGTTATGGAATTCGTATAAATGTTATACAGGATAGGCCCAAGAACACTACCTTGTGGGACACCAATGCTGACGGGAAGAAGAGAGCTTAATAATCAATGTTGCAGGAAAGGAAGATAGTTTGTTGATATGGATTATATTGCTGAGAGCTTTATAGGTCCGCAACATTTACGTGTTTGGAAAAATATCTGCTAGAAGTAAGCCCTATAGATTAGTACGTGAGACGAAACATGATGTAATCCACATTAGGGGATATTGTCAATTTTTTACTTTCATTTCCAAAAAAGGAGCATATCGTCGTGTAAGCTACTTTTCTTGAATAATAATAAAAAGACAAAAACTCGTATACTCGTGACTTTCTTGAAACCAAATGCTCATAACATTTAAAAACTGTGAAATTTTTTTTTCTTCAAAATAGGTTCACTAATAATTAATCGACTCATTCTCTCATTTACGAATCATGAACGTGATTTAGAAACGATTCGTTTAACGTTCACCAAAGTGAGTAAACCTGTCTTATGTAAATTCAATTTTTTGTAAAAATTACGTGAACAATTTTTTAATCGTAATAAAGATTCCTAATTGCAGTTCGTAGGTACAGCTAGACAGTCAATTTTGAGTTGCAGGTTAATTGGTTTAAGTGATTCAAAATTTCTGCTGGGAAGTAATTTTGTTGAACGCACGTGCAAGTATTACTGACAAGTACAAGCGAAGTTTAAAAACTGTGGTGTATTTTTCAATTCAAAATATATTCACTAATGTAGACCAAATTTTAGGCCAAAATATAAAGTAATAAGCCGCTGTACTTAAATTTAAAAAAAGAATGTCAATTTTGATAGAAAGAGTTAACGTAAAAAAAATAAGAAGTAGTTGTGTGTCGTTTTGAGAGATTGTATTTTTTTCAAAAAGTATAAAATATTGTTGAAAAGCCGAAAAATAGTTTTTATTAATTTTTCCGAGCCAACGGGTCTACACTAATAATGAAACTAATTCTTCAAAATCAGATCAACATGGAACTTAAAATTGTTTCTCTAGCTGTTCGTAATAATTTAAGAATTTTTTACATGATTTAGAAACCATTTGCTTAACGTTCACAAAAATCAGTAAACATAGAGCACATTCGCTTTCGAGAAGATTAGATAAATCATTTTTTAATCATAGATTTTAAAGGTTCATAAGTGACTGTGTAGTCAATTTCGAGCTCCAGATGAATTCGAAAATATGATTCGTTTTCGACATTTACTAAAAAATAATTTTTTAAAATTTTTTTTACAATGTCGCTTCTTATTGGAATAAGTACGCAGTAAGTAATATATAATAAAAAAAATAAACTGGAAAAAATTGCCTCACAAAAGTCTTATCCGTTAAACCAGTTGTTGATCAAAACGTATGTTAAATCACTGAAAAATTGAATATTTCCACAAGAAATAAGTCAAGAAAATTGAGTAGATCTAACAAATGGTTTCTCAACTATGGATTGCCTTCATACACCTGTTCTTTGTAGTTTTTCACCGGAAACCTTTATAAAATATTGCGTACAGTACAAAATAAATTAACGATCATGTCTGAAATATCTCTTCTGCAAATATTCGAGAGTAGAGTGGCGTACAACAAACGCAGCAAATCATCGACATAAACCGAATAAGTACAAAACGTCTTGAAATCTCCGCACTTATGGTTAATGTTGTTGCACAGGTAGGTACCGATTCGTATAGGTACACTATTATACCGCATATGCCGTCCATCTAATCTGATCGGATCATATTGCACTCGAATAATGCAACAAGGCGATATCCAACACCCTCGTAAACTCATACTCGGTGTACGGTCCAGGATTGCACGCTGAGCTGATGCTTGAAATAATTTATGCGATAGAGTGGCGCTCTTTGATTTGAACACTATAAGGCACTAGGGCTATATACCCGTACCTTAGCTTATATCTTACCTACCTTCTTATATCCACGTAATTCCATGATTTATTCAAAAGATGAGTTATTTGATGGGTTCTCTGCAAGACTTTTCAATAAGAAGATCACTCCCTGTTGCGATAGTTACTTGCTATTTCAATTGTTCATTGATCAACACCGAGCTGCAGTATGTTTCGATAATGAAATAAAAGTTATTATATGATCGCATTACGAAAAGCTTATACTCGTAGTTTAGCTCCTGAAATTTTGATTGCATAATAACGTAAAAAATATGGAATCAGGTCGGGTGCAAAGATCAAATTATTAAGTTTTATATGATGCTATGCAGCCAGATTTACGCAATATTTATGAAAAATTTGCGCTTTTTTGTGAACCTTTACTTAAGTTCATGAGAGAATGAGTGGAGCGATTTAATGCAGTGAACTATTTACTATTATCCGTACACTGCATCACCGTTGTTTTTTCTAAGGCAATTAGAAAGAAATGATAATGCGAGTCTTTATTTTCATCACATTTAAATATCGCATTGATATATCGCACGCTTCCCGATTTCATCCACTACTCGTTTTATTCAGATTCAATAATTGATTTACTAATCGATCGTTGTTACCAAACAAATTCGCGTTACAAAAACTTTCTCATAGAACTGACTGTCGACTCGCTTTCATAGTAGGAAAACTGACTGTCGACTCGCTTTCATAGTAAAACTGAACCGTGAACAGACCTGCGGAGCTTTACTGCATTTGTTGAGTCGAGACATTATCAGTAAGAGTGGAATGTTCAAAAAGTGTGTGGAAATATTTAGAGGCGTGCAGAAATTTCAACGATTTTCTAATTGACTTTCTTGTCAAATGATGTCATGATAAATGTGTTGTGCGTATTGCCAGGGTAGCATGTAGCAATATGCATTGTAATAGCCAGTCTAGTTGGAACAGCCATATTTGAACTAACCAGAAAGCACCAATCGATGGAAACGTGGAAGAGGGGAAGATGTGAAGGCTTGAAAAGATGAAGATCGAGAGCACATAATGGTAGAACTATCTGTCACGTCAGGCCACTTTCGTTTACTGCTCTAGGACTAAAAGATATCATCCGGACTGCGAGTTTTGTTTACAGGTAAAAAAAACAGAAATGTGGCGAACATGGAACAGTATACTCCACGCACGAGTTGTATGTTGAATTGTTCAAAGAAGGAATACGTATTACTCACTCCTCCTTCCTCGTTTCTCTTTTCTCGTTTCTCGTTTCTCCTTGCTCCTTGTTTCTTGCTCCTTGCTCCCTGATCCTTGCTCCTCGATCCTCGATCCTTGCTCCTTGCTCTTTGCTCCTTGCTCGTTGCTCCTTGATCCTTGCTCCTTGCTCCGTGCTCCTTACTCCTTGGTCCTTGGTCCTTGGTCCTTGGTCCTTGCTCCTTGCTCCTTGCTCCTTCTTCCTTCCTCCTTCCTCCTTCCTCCTTCCTCCTTCCTCCTTCCTCCTTCCTCCTTCCTCCTTCCTCCTTCCTCCTTCCTCCTTCCTCCTTCCTCCTTCCTCCTTCCTCCTTCCTCCTTCCTCCTTCCTCCTTCCTCCTTCCTCCTTCCTCCTTCCTCCTTCCTCCTTCCTCCTTCCTCCTTCCTCCTTCCTCCTTCCTCCTTCCTCCTTCCTCCTTCCTCCTTCCTCCTTCCTCCTTCCTCCTTCCTCCTTCCTCCTTCCTCCTTCCTCCTTCCTCCTTCCTCCTTCCTCCTTCCTCCTTCCTCCTTCCTCCTTCCTCCTTCCTCCTTCCTCCTTCCTCCTTCCTCCAATAAAGCACAATACGTAACGTGCATTCTTAAATGCAGTGATCTTAATTAATGGGCACAATATTCAATTAGAAAACATCATGCCGAGGACTTTTTTCCATTAAGAACCGTCCGAGGTAAACAGAAGCAAGTTGTTAACATACGCAAACTCCTTGTCACAGCGGGACATTGAACAACCATGAAATTCGGATGCCTGCCAGATTCGAAGTCCACTTCATTAATTTTATGAAGAGAGTTGGCGTCTTTATATAAATGGGCCGCCATTAAATGCTTACAAGGCGCTATAAATAAAATGTTAGCCAATTCGCGTGTGGCCACCATAACTTTTACTTCGGAACGTATGAGGGTTTAATTGCTCGGATCAGTTGTATTACCGGTTAAGTTGCTACTCTTGGCCAATATCTATAAGATTCTTACCGACTTTACACACGTATGTTTGTAATATCCATGCATTCATTATGTTGGGGCGGTTTTTTTCATTTTTGTTTGTTGAATTCCTTTTTGCCGATCGCCGAATGATCTTGAACACCTTCCGCAAAATGCCTGTTTTTTCGGATAACCTTGAAGATCACTGCTGTTAACAATTGCTCCTCGTTTTTCAATGTAATTCGAGATCATTATTAAGGAATTTTCCGTCCACGTTAGGCTATCTGCAAAAACAGCTAATTGATTTATTGTAGTCGACATGCAGCGACAGAAAGATTAAAATTGCTCGGCATACAAAATTGAGTGGATTAGTGCATAATTGGACGCGAGTGCAAGTTTATCATTGCACTGACTTTAATTAATTATAAAAAAAAGGATACAGGCTAGGTTTTATCTAGTCAGTTGTTCTGGGCGTCTTCACCCAAATGGTTACATTCTATAAGGACCTACTAGACTTTGATAATTTACAAGAGCAGAATAAAATCTTTTGGAAACAACTTTATTCTTTTTCAGATTAAGGTTAGGGTTAGAATGACTTTCGATTCTCGAAATTATCCTTAAATGCCCAGAAATAAAAATGTAACAGCCCTTTGATGTGTAAAACACCAAAACATATAAAAGATTCTCGAACATCGAATGTTGCGCTGATATGTACCTAATGCATCTCACTGCCAATAGTGTGCCCGCATGAAGAATCAATACTGTGGACAGATTTTTTTTTTTTGATTTATGAAGTATTAACCTTTGTTAATTTTTTGTACTGAAGGTTAAAATGAGAATACGAAGAAAGCCTTTTGTAATTATAATTTTTATTGACTGCAGAAGCATAGGTAGTAATTTAGCACAGTAAATTCTGTAACATGCTACTAATTTGTAATTAAGATGACTAGTAATTATATGGACGGCAAAATAGAAGAGGCGGAGGACAATGTTTCTCCAGTATTGGAGGGCACGAATAAACTCATTTTAATACATTTTCTGAAAAATCGAATTGTATCACTTAGGTCCAGGGTAGGTACGACTGGAATGCGAGTGAAAACCGTCAATTCTTTGGTTCTCGCGAACAGCCTATAGTACAAAGTTGAAACTTATAGTAGGAAGCCACTAGCAAGGGAATGTTTCTTATATAAAATTTTTGAGGGCAGTATCCCGTCCAAAATGAATTACCCTTTTAAATATGCCCGAAGAACCCGGCTACATTTAACCTTAAAATTTTTTAAAAAAAATAAGTAAGCACTGAACCTTATTTACACTAAAACACCAAAGGTTAAGATACGAGAAAATAGTGTTGGACAGGTTATAGGATATAAGACCCTTATAATTTCAATGACTGAAAAATTGATAAAGCTAAAAAAATAAAATAAAAAATTCCACCGTACTACTAACAGATTTTTATGTTGATTGGTTTGTTGTTTATTGGTATCACTGTTTTTAAGTTTATTTATGTTAGTTTATTGGTTTTTCGGTAGTTAGTTGATTGGTTTATTAGTTTCTTTAATTGTTGACTAATAGGTTTGTAAGATTGTTTACTTATTTATTAAAGTATTGGTTCGTTATAGTATAGTTTTTTGATTATTAGGACATATTCGAATAGTTCATCAATGTGCTATTGTTATTATACTAGAAAGAGTGTATCAATAGTCATATTCTTGCTAACATGATTCAGACGTTGAAGTCAACGTGGAAATGTATAAAGCAAATATTCGCTGATTTTTCAACCAAGTCTATGTAAAAATCGTATAAAACAAATTATTTCGTTATATTACAGCAGGAAAATTACAATTTTACCCAATCAATTCGTTCAATAAAAAAATGTTAAGTCTACATTCTCTGTGACTTCGTCAGCTGTTTTAAACGAAGTCACGTTAAGCCAAGACCACAACTAATATTTAATTTGGACAGGAATCTCCTCTGCTTGACTTCATCAACTATTATAACTAAATCTAGACGAACCTAACTCTTAGTATACGGCTTTTTTTTAGTTTGTTTGTTGTTTCGTTAATTTGTTTATTAATTGGTTTGTTAATTAGATTATTTGTTGGTTTGTTTGTATGTCGATTTTTTGATTTAATTCCTAGTTGACTTATATTTTTGTTACTACTTCATTTGTTGTTTTGTTGGTTTTTCGGTTTGTTAGTTTTATAGTTTGTTTTGAATGTTTGTTTAATCTTTGTGTAAGGGTTAATTGGTTTATTTTTCGATTCTTCTGTGGATTTCTTTGTTAACTAATTGTTATTTTTTTTTCAAATTTTTATTGTTTTGTCTATTTGGGTGATGATTTGTGAATTTGTTTTTGTGTTTGTTTTCTTGATATGTCGACTTATTGGTTTGATAGTTAATAGGTTCCATTATTTTTTAATATGTTACTTTCCCTATTGTTGGCTTTTTGCTTTGTCTGTTTGTTCGTTTAAGGCAGCAATTATTTGCAAACATCATCAAAATTGCATAGCTTAATCTGTTTGGAATTTTCGGGTCAATGCAATCATTTTCAGCTTCGATTGCAATTTTAAGTCAATCGCGTGCTTGCATAACTGACTTGTGCTCTGCAATTTTAAATCAATCGCGTACTTGCATAACTCACTAGTGTTCTGACTAA
The DNA here is from genome assembly GCA_951812415.1 of Beris morrisii. NCBI lineage: Eukaryota > Metazoa > Arthropoda > Insecta > Diptera > Stratiomyidae > Beris > Beris morrisii. The sequence continues at coordinate 29,696,799 of OX638311.1, forward strand.
TCCGCGAACTGTATGTGCACTTTGTCCACTTTTCAATCACATAAGAAATAAGCTTACTGTTTCATCCCATTAACTTGCACCACTGAGATTATGTACAAAATTCCTCACTCACGGTGAAAGATTGTATCGTTTCTTTTTCACGTAAATTTTGCAAAATCCACCAGCGATGAAATAAGACATGATCTTTATGTCCACCGTAATGAGAAATTATGGCGGGTTAATTTTCGAAGTTATTTATTACAGTTAGTAAGTGTATGAGAGTGCAGGAAAACAGCAAGCACATCTACCTTATTGCGGGTGCATTTCAGATTTGTCCACTGGCAAATAGCTGGCTACAGGTAAAGTGAAAGGTGAGAGCGATAATTAGAATAAGTTCGCTACCTTGTACGGATCTGTTCGCATAAATTTAACTAAATCTTTTGCTTTAATAAAGGGCATATTGTGTAGACGTAGACAACAATAGATCGTCGGTTAGTTGTCCTCAGTGCATAATTGCACACACATGTTTAACACTAACATCGGTATCTGCGGAGGCAGTGACTACTGGGCGCCACTAAAACGAGAACAAAAAACAAAGATAAGATTTAATACTTCCCATTGTAGAAATGTAGGATATTATGTACAGGTTATGTCCAAACAAACTATGTCCAGTCATGCATTCGTCGATTTAAGATCAATTATAGCCCAATTTGAGAAAATGTTTTTTTACTTATCTTAGAAAATCGTGCTTATACAACGGATTGTGAACAGTTATCACATTTTTAAAGTCACCACAAAGGTTAAAATTTTTCTGCAAAGATGATCTCGGGAGGTTGCAGACAGATGTTTACGGAGTTCAATATCGATATTTGAAACACGTCTGACGTAGGCATGGTTGAAAGTTGTGGTAATGCTAGCTTTTAGTATGTGGCGCGACTACAGCTTTGTCCAAGGCCATATTAGTGCTAAGAGAAAGATTGTCACAGAAAACAGGGTCAATTATGAAGTGAGAACTCGTGGTAAAAATTTGCAGCAAATCGTCACGACAACTACAAACCCTGTCAACTTAACCTGTATGAAAACCAGTGAAAGATATGACTCCATCCAGTTGGGAAGCTATGGCGGTGTGGTGTTTGCAATAGATATCGGACGATGAAGGCGTAATTTCCATCTCTGACGCACAGTAGTATGATTATTTAGGGTGGTTTCAGCCAAATAAGTTACCATGAAAATCCTCTTACGGCTGAAGAAGACGGTTTTAAACGACAATATCTAAGCAAGTTCAGGGCAACCATAGCAGAAGAACGGAAGGAAGCGCGAGAACTTTACTCTTGACGTCGTAGCTTCATGCCCCACGTTGGGCGCTATCTTAAGTAAACAAATTAAATTACGAAGAACAACGAAGTTACCAGAAATTTCGTCTTTCAATGGTTTTGGCGGAACTTACAACAAAATTTAATTCGGGTACCACTGCAAAAGAGCCTCAGAATTCACGCAATTAGTCACGGCAGTCGAAAAACTCCGATCACTAATAGATTGCATACATCGGAATGGATAAAACATAAAAACTGTTATATCGGGGTCCTGAATTCATGCCCCACGTTGGGCGCCATCGTATGGTTATGTAAATTAAAGATACCGTACCCTGGTGCTATTTAAGTCGCGGGGTACCACAGCAGAACAGCTGCAAGGAGAATTCACGCACTTATTCACATATGCCGAGAGACTGCTATCACTAAAAGATCATAGGTAGCAAAATAAAGAAAGAGCAAGAACCTCAATTTTACACTCAAAGAAAAAATACGGCTGTGGTAACCATATTTTGGGAGAACCTTACTTTGATTGAATTTATAGGTGCGTGAACCACGTTAGAAGATGTAAGATAGTTCTGATAACTGATGCTATGGCTGTACTAACTTTACTGTATTGTTGCTCTAAACACAGTATGATTATGTCAATCATGAAAATATTTTTAATTTGATTATTACAACTATAGTTATGTTTCTAAGAAATATGTTATGATTGAATCAAACAAATGAAAGATTGTGAAAACTTGTTGTATGGTTAACGCACACATAGTTTTGGTTCTACCAACTTAACTTATGTTCTGTTGAACATTCAGTATCTTATGACTTGAGTTATTATAAACATATTCTAATTACGTCAATCATATAAATGGTTGTAACAATTGCAGAACATGGTTGTGAGAACTATAATTACGATCCTAAGAAACATTAATATGTTTGATTCAAATAAAGCTAAGGTTGAGACAAACAATGATGTATGGTTCTTATAACCAATAACCATAATGCTGTGAACACTAAGATACTATCATATTATAAATACTTTATTATTAAAATAATAAAGTAGAAATGGCACTGGGGATCCTCACTGACTTTAAAATTGGATTCACTTCTCATCACAAACTTACTTTTTTTATTTCTTGTCTCTGTGTGGTAGACAGGTCCCGTCAAATGCCCGATAAAATGTCTTCCCAGATCGCTGAAAATGAATGAAGTCCACATTTCTGTACAGCTAGAGGACTTTGTATTAATAAATTATAGTAATTGAAAAAACTGCATATTTTATTATGAATATTTTTATTATGCAAATCTTCAAGAGTAAATTCTATTAAAAATTTGTAATAAGTTGAATATAAATATATTTTCATAATTGGAAAAAATACTTAATATTTTCAATATATAAAATAAGAAATTTCAATACATACTATATACATATTTCTTATTTATTAACACTTCAAATTTAAAATTTCAACTTCACTTGAATACATTTCCCTTGCAAGCACAGCTATAAATGAACTTAACTTGTTACATTCACTGTGGAAGAAATTGCGGTTTTCGTCTTTTTATGACATATTGTGTTTAATAATAACGATAACCATAATATGTTTGTAATATCATCGTGCATAATGGTACAAACCATAGTATGGTTGTGAGAAATATTCAATGAAAATCTATAGTTGTACTGATCATGAAATATAGTTGCCATTATCATAAAATATGCATGATTAGAAGAACCTTATTAATTTAAAATCACCAAATATGTTTATTGCAACCATAGTATGGTTGTGTGAATTATAAGCTATGGCAAGGACAACCATAACTATTTTAATATAGTTATAGTAACTAAATTATGGTCAGTGCAACTATAGAAGAATCATATTTTTTCTTTCAGTGTAGGATCGTGGATTTGTACGCAATGTTGGGCGCCATCTTAAACGAAGTCCTACGAAGAGCTGCAACGAGAATTGACACGCTTAGTGACGGATGACGAATTACTGCTATCACTAATAGATTGCATACAACAAACGGTTATATCGGAGTCGTGAATTTATGCCCCACGTTGGGCGCCATCGTATGGTTTTGTAAATGAAATATACATTGGTGCTAGCTGTTAGTACGTGATAGTCAACTAGCAAATAGCGGGACCACAGTGTCCTTTGCGATCTCTTGGAGTGTAAAAAAAATTGAGAACTGTCTTTTCTAGGATCCAAGACTAGGTAGCTTTTCAAGACATGATATTCGTGTTTGATTATCACACATCCCACATAATAATCTCTAAGTTACCTGAACCAGAAGGAGCCTGCAGGGCAGAGGCCGAAAAACGTTTGATTAAAATCTCTTTAACGCCTGATGATAAAAAGTTGAAAATTTGTACATCAGCAGATTAATATATGGGAAATGCTGTTTGTGGGCAATAGAACATGAGTGAAGAAAATGACTTAATTTTGAATAAATCTTCTTCTGCGTAAGGTCAACTGTGGGCAGACAGAGGGGATGAAACAAAACTTTCTTTATCTTCATTGGTACATATTTTACTATTTCGGCAGTTTTGGGAAATCTGTGGCATGAATGTCGAAATTGTTTGACCTTTTGTCATAAAACTAAGATGGGCATAATTCTTGAAAGAATAATCAATTTGTATATAAGTCACTAATTTGACTGCATTTTGAGTCTAATAAAATTAAAGTGTTTTATTTATTACACTTCCCACCTGAGTTTTTCCTGCACCACAGATTCGGAGCACCTTTCACATTAAATAAAGTAGCTCGATGCCAACATCTGTTTTCTTATCCACTCGTGCGACGACTCCTACTCGCCTGACTTCAAATAATTTTTGCACCTTCAATCAGCGGGGTTGGCAACAACAACGGCGAGGTCGTAACAAGAAATAAAAAGCTTCGTTTCCATGTAATAAATACTGGAGATAAATTTGTCAAAAAGCCAAAGAAATACAAATAAAATTGAAGAAACGAAATACGTCTTGATCGTAACTCAGAGCGCAGGCTTAGGCTTTTCGTAACGAATTTATTACGAGTGTATTCGGAGCGCGGAAATCTCTTATCGTGTCCTTGCGCTGTTTTATGTCCATCTCAGTCACCGCATCGGGCTTCGGACCCCGCCAAACCCAACTGCGATTATGTGTGCACTCAATTTATATCACCTCTTGGGCATTTTGATAAAAAAATTAAAAAAAAATAAAAAAAAAAAATTTTGTTTGCTAGAGGTGTATACCTTCCAGGTTGGACGCGTATAGAGGGCGCTAAGCAAAATATACTTACAGCCATTGCTCGTCTTTTATGTCACGTCTGAGAAAACAAGTTTATTTGGCCGGCGGTGGTATCTTTGCACGAGACCCCTGACTAATGTATACGACAGCAGGTTACGATTAGCCCGCGTAGATTAATATCCTGTCGTGCGAATCTAGGGAAATGTTATTGCCTTCGCGGACGGTAAATCGTAAGCACTTGCGCGCACTTATCGTCTAAAGTGATGCTTTCGTGGTGGATTCACTGATTAAGTATTTAGCTGGAGTGAAGCTGGGATGAGTAGGTAAAACTGACGGAGTATTGGAGGAATGCAAAGTCTTGTACCTCGTAGTGCATTTAAGTCGTAAATTTTTAATTATGATTGAACCTCATTTGTGGGATATTTTTAAGGCTCTGGTGGGGTCGGTTTAATTTGATATTCCTTGAAACACCTCTAAATTTGATTGTTATCATCCCCAACTTTATGTTAGTTGCCAACAGTCTGGGCGCAAATATATTATTTTTTCAAAAGACGTTCGGAACATGTTTAATGGTGATATGCGGTGCCGGCTACTACGCGACTGACAACCTGAAAACAAATACCGTTTCAAAAAGGCTCCTGGATAATTCTGATTTTTAGGCGATTATATGAAACCTTTAAGTAAAAAAACCAATTCAATATTTCATTAGGCCTAATAGATATGTCGGAATTCGTGAAAACGTACATCATTTTACACCCGCTTAGGGTTGAATATCGCAAAATACTGAAATTGATTGTTATGCGATTATATATAAAGCCCTGTCGAAATTCGTGAAAGCGTATACAGCTACTTTACACTCCTTGGGGGTTGAATATGAAAAAATTTTCAAAATCACAATAAAGAGTCCGCGGAAGTTAAATTAATTCAATACCGTGCCAGACAAAAAGGATATGACGAAATTCGTGAAAATGTATTCAACCTCTTTTCACGAACAATTTTTTTCTCACAGTATGTGTAGGGTAAACTACGGAGAGATGCCCGACTTTTCGTTTTAGTACTATATTCGCAAAACTATTAAGACCAATGTCATAAGCTTTATACAGCAGCTGGTTTAGTTCATAATAAAGAGTAAAAACCGTTTTCTTTTAACTAATATAAATAATCCTAAATATTATAATAGATTTTGCAAGCCCGTCATAAGAAGCACCTCTCCTTCTTAAAGCCTGGAATAGATGCCTAAAGCCTGGGATAGATGCCCGATGCGTAATCGAGCATGTGAGACAGATGCCCAATTGGAAAAAAGACAGTACATTTCTAAATTTTTCAATCTTTGTTGCTGCAAGATGTTTTTGAGCCTTTTATCACTTTTGAGTTATTGGTATAGCACATTGAACCAATTTTTCATCAATTTAATTGAAGATAAAAAAATAAAGAAACCTAATCAGACATTCATGTTAAATGCCCAGATAATCATATCTCTATATATAAAAATGAATGTTTGTCTGTCTGTTTGTCTGTCTGTTTGTCTGTTTGTCCTGTATAGGCTCCTAAACCACTCATCCAATTGCGATGAAACTTTGGTGATTTGTTGAGGGTACACCCTCGATGGTTTCTGCGTTAACAAAATTATTTAACATTTGGTGGTTCGCGAGTTATTTCAACATTTGAGTGTTTTTCATATGATTTAGCGGCAGTTTGTTCGTTTTCGGTGTATTAGTTATGCGTTTCTATTACTAAATGGTAAAGGACTATGGATGATGGATAGAAGATAGTGGATGGAGGATGGAAGATGGAGGATGGTGGATGGTGGGTGGAGAATGGTGGATGGAGGATGGAGGATAGAGAATGGGGGATGGTAGATGGAGGATGGTGGATAGAGGATGGTGGATAGAGGATGGAGGATGGAGGATGGTTGATGATGGATAGAGGATGGATGATGGGAGATGGAGGATGGTGGATGGTGGATGGAGATGGTGGATGGTGGATGGAGAATGGTGGGTGGTGGATAGAGGATGGAGGATAGAGGATGGGGGGTGGTAGATGGGGGATGGTGGATGGATGATGGTGGATAGAAGATGGAGGATGGTGGATGGAGGATGGGAGATGGTGGGTGAAGGATGGTGGATAGAGGATGGAGGATAGAAGATGGAGGATGGTGGATAGAGGATGGTGGATGGGGATGGTGGATGGTGGATGGAGAATGGTGGGTGGTGGATAGAGGATGGAGGATAGAGGATGGGGGGTGGTAGATGAAGGATGGTGAATGGTGGATAGAGGATGGAGGATGGTGGATGGATGATGGTGGATAGAGGATGGTGGATAGAGGATGTAGGATGGAGGATGGTGGATTGGGGATGGAGGATAGTGGGTAGAGGATGGAGTAACGGGAGCAACGGAGCAACGGGAGAAATGGGAGTAACGGGAGAAATGGTAGCAACAGGAGTAACAGGAGCATCGTGAGAAACAGGATCAACGGATCAACGGGAGAAATGGGAGCAACGGGAGAAACAGGAGCAATGGATCAACGGGAGAAACAGGAGCAATGGATCAACGGGAGAAACGGGAGCAACGGGAATAGCAGGAGCGATGGAACAACGTGAGCGAAGCGAGCGTAGCCACGGTACGCGGCTAGTATTAAATAAATAAGCATAAAAATTTGTACTTCAATAAAAAATTAAAAGTGAGGCAAATTTGTAATACCGTAGGCACAACATTATTTTTCCGACTTAGAACTAATGCACCTAAGATGAGCGCATTTAAGGGTTATGCCCCAATGGGCAACTATTCTCTCGGAAAACGAGGCAACTATCCTTTTCGTGGAGGATAGATTCCTGCTCAATTTTAAAAGTATAAAACAACATATTCAGCATAAAATTCGCTTTAACGTGCACTTAACATTATACTATGAGTGACAAAACTAAAAACATAAATATTTTACCTGACGAAAATTAACTGCACTTATTCAAAACACCAAAATAATTATTTGATAAATTTTTAGACTCGAGAATATTCATGTCCTGAAAAAAAATGATACATTCGCTTCGCATGAACGCCGTCGTCAGACAGAATATAGAATATATTACAAAGTTGATGTGATTTTGTTTATGGAAGTTGGATCTTTTATAACTGGAGCATCTATCCCAATGGGGCAACTATCATGAGTTTACCAGCTATGTTTTTTTACTAGAAAATAATTATAGCATAAACAGTTTCAGATTTGCATTGGTTGTACGGAGGACAAAAAAAATTGTCGGTGTATAGAGGAATCATTTTTCACGAATTTCCTCATATGTCTTAGGTCTTCCGAGATATCAAAAAGGCATATTTGACAGCTCACCGGAGCCAGGTGTCGACGCGTCAGACTTGCTGACTCTAGTATATTTACATACACCCTAAATATAACCAAATACTAAAATATTAGCCTTCTTAAAACTCTTACGCTTTTTTGTCGCGAGCTCTCCGACTATTTGGGTTATTGCGAAGGCTTTTGATTAAGAAAATTAATTTTTTTGTAGAAACTCCCTGGGATGGCTTACATTTTCAAAACACATGTTGTGCATTAAAGAATCAAGCCGCTGCTCACATTTTAATCCTTTTAGAGACTTGTTTCCGCAACGAAAAATGGGCCGAATAATATGGTAGTTTGATATTGACAGTTTCAAATTCAATCTGGTGAAAAGTTACCTAAAAAAAAGGCTATAATAGCAAAAATAGCAAAAACCATAAATATTTAAAAAAATCATTAAATCTAATTTAAAATTTGTAAATGCTTTTGAGATTGTAATTGCGGGATTTTGGAAACTCCCTGCATGTTTTACATCACATGGACTTAAGCTAGTATTACACTGTATTTTGTGTAGTCAAATATTTGACTAAAAAAAATTTTAGGAAATTTTCAGACGTTGTGTAAAGCAAATAAAATAATGTGGAAAACAAAAATTTTACGATAAATCTGACAGCTTGTGCCACTGAAAATAGTCAAATATTTGACATCGTGGAATGCAGTGTAATTCTATCTTTAGCATTTAAGGAGTAGAAATGTTATTCTAAGATTTAATTGAATTTATATTGGATGAATTCGAAGCAGTTAATGTTCGCGCCTCTCTATATCTGCATAGCCATTAGCTACTCGATAGGCCAAAAGCCGATAGGCTGGGAGTGCTCACCAATTTCTGACACCCATTTTGTTTATTTTACAATAACAAACAAACTTCCCTCGTTAGATTGAACTTAAAACAATAATGGAAAATGCTATTAAGATTTTAGCACTTTCTGTACAGCTTCGATGGATTACAGTCACCTAGAAACTTTACTGATGTTGTCAAATTTTTTCACTGTCTTAAACATAACTGTTATAAAAGACTATCTGCCAACTCTGATTTGAATGAGATATGCACAGTTCTTACTAGAAAATGTTTGCCAGCCACCACTCCATATGTCACGTAAATTAGGGCGATGCGATAGATATTTAATAGTAGAATGAAGAATGCTACATCAATCGATGCTGGATATGTTTTTTGAGCCACATGTACGCTGCTCGAGAATGTCAAGCGACTGAAATAATGGGTATTTTGGGCTCCTTACAGTCTTAGGAGTATCTTCGCCTATTTTCGAGAATAGCTGTCAACGTAATATAATTGTTGCTTCTACGTCTCTAGAATAGTATATTATCGTACGGGTTACCAGCCCTGAGATGCGTTTACTTGTTGATTGAAATTTCAAATTTTAGTCATGCACAGTAGGAAATGTCAAGCAATTTGTAACTGGCGCAATGAACAAATTGAATCAGCCACTCCTGATAGTGTTACACTGCAACTTTTTAATAATTAAATCATATCTTTGCTATGATATAACCTTTTTATGTGCAATAAATTCAAAAATCATCGAAAGTACCTACATAGCTGTCAGCAATAATCAACGCCGAGTCACTGGTTAAAATAGCCCACACCTAAATGACGAAATCAGTTTATTGCTTGCGATATTGCCGGTTTTGGCAATCGATATATAATACAAAAAAAAAAATAATAAAAACAATTTATTTCGTAGATCATCTGCAACATCCATAGCAAAATACAATTTAAACGCCAACAGGTAATGTAATAAAAATTAACCTTTGTTCTTCAAAAAATTTCAGGTATGACTGCAACCTGACTTCAACTAACGATTAGGAGAAAATGAATCGAAAATTTTAAACAGGGTCGATCGCTGCCCCAAAAAATTCGCATATCATCGCCACAGTTATCATATACGTAACCTGTCACTGTCCTCTCAGTTTAGCCACCCAGAAGATCCCACGAATCTTTTCATTTTGCCGATAATCACGACATGTACCTGAGCCGAAGGTATCCATCGGTATGTATACATCCAAATCGACAGGTAAAAATTTCACCTTACCAGCTCTTTTCGCCAATGATGAGAAATTTTCCGTTCGATCGAAGATCGATCCATGCACCGATCCCTTCAATAATTAGATGACACAGCAAATAATTGTATTTAGGTGCACGCGTAAAGGCATAAATTCAAATATCGCAACCTCAACTCCGAAATGAAACTCTTCTTCATTCCGAAATTGTATAATTCCGCTTGATCGTAATCAGCATATTTCGTTCAAATTAGGCGAAGATCGTGAATCAATCGAATTGTTTTGTGCAGCGCGCGGTAATCTTATAGACGAGCCGCGATCGGTAAGGCGATCGGTAAAAACTTAAAAGACATATTAAACAAACGCGCTGTTTCGGGTGAATGGGCACTGAATATTCGAATTCTGAATAGGTATAAGATCGTGTCTTGCGATCGGCAATATTCGATATAGAAAGCTTCAGCTAATTGCTATCGATCACATTGTTTACCTGGAGAACGCTAGATAGGTGACCATAAGGCGGTAAGGTAAGAATATTTCGTAGTCTTACGTGTGTCTTTCTTGCTTCGATTTCGAGTAGTTTTCGATGCAGGTAAGCAGGGATATTGATTCAGTCGTTCGGACAGGTACTTGCAATTCTGTCGATCGCTCGATAGATTGGTGGAGGTGAAGTATATCGCTCTGACAAGCAAGACATCTATTGGATCCGACTGTGGACTCTCTTGTGTTCAACATACGAGTTTCTGTTCGCTCCATGTGGTTGTCCATCGGAGTGTCTATCGTCGGAGATGTTTGGATCGTTTCAGAATGCTTAGAGCTGATGCCCAGCATACGTTTACCTGTACAAGTCACCTGCGGCTAACGTGTTACAAATGTTTGTAAATAAATAAAACTGATACAGAGCAGACGATGGTTATCAATTTGTAAAGATTTTGATATGTTTATGATAGTTGATTCAAAATTGTTTTACTTGGCAAAAATATTCAAAGTAAAGCTAGCGCTGGTTAGACAAATTGTAGATTGCAGTTCCGACTCTGTTTACCTGTCTCAGAATTTCTGCATAGTTATGAATTTTGAATTTTGTTTTAATTGAAATCATCAATTCAAAGATCTTCAAATCCCACCTACTGCTCCACTGGTTCTTGAAATATCCCCATTGCAGTACATACATTTTTTAAACTCATTTGAAGATAGTCTTTCTAGAAAAAATAGGAGGTCATAGCTCATAGCGTCCCTGCTTCCATACCATAATCCACTGCCAGAAAAAATGTGCCAATAGTCCGGGTACGACATTATTAATTTCGGGGCAAAGTCTGGGAGAAGTTCAGCAGAACAGAAGTGCTAATGCCACTACTATCCTTAAATTACAAATAACGTTTTTGGTCACAGTACAAGACCCGGGCAAATTCAAAATGTAACACTGGTGGTTTGGAGGCATTAGATCAATTTTCCAAGTAGCCTCGCGGTTAATTTTTTTTAAGAGTGTCTGGACGAATAAGTTAAAATTGATTTTTTGAAACTCTAAAAAAAAACATTTTTCTTCTTTAAATTTTCAACGATCTGAAAAGGGCTTAAATATTTCTGCTCCAAATTCTCAATATATTTCACAATCAATCAGATTTCGAGTTGGATTTCACTTGTAATGGCTACTCAAACAAAAGCCTAAAAAGTCATTTTAGAAATTGTTCATATTCAACCCAATTGTGGTGAAAAGAGGTTAAATTTGTTTTTTCCAAATATCGTTTTTTATCTGAAGTCAAAGGAGATATCAAATTGAATTTTCTTAGTACAAACTACTTGTACAAATGCCTAAAAAGCAATTTTTTGATATTTAACCCTAAAGCGGTAAAAAGGGGTTGAATAAGATTTCTTTTTTATTTATTTTTGCTTCTATTGCTTACTTATACTTATAATATTTTTTTATTGATACCTTAATATCTCTGAGTCCGGATAGGATATTACATATAGAATCCTGTAAAGAGATTTCGGTATATTTCTATATTCAACTTGCAAAAGAGTAAAAAGAGATTCAATATGGTTTCACTAATTCCTCAATTTCTTTTCTGAATTCGATGAGTTATTAAAGAAAATTTTTCTTTTTATGTGCTAGTCGTACAATCACCTAAACAATAATTTCAGCATTTTTCAATATTTGAGCCCAAGCCAGATGAGGTATCCAATTAGTTATTGCTTCTTATGGCCAACACATGATTAAAAGCCTATTTCCTGGTTTTTTGAAAACATGAGGAGGAATCTTTTTAAATAATGACTATCTGTGGGAGATGAGCTACGATACCAATACCATGGTTGAAATAATATTGAATAATGAGGTTTTACTGACGATTTGGCAGAAAGTGACATATCTTAAGACTGCAACGCATTAACCATATCATTGCCACAGAATATGACTAGTTACATACATACAGACCAATGTTTCTACTTTCTAACATTAGCTACTGCTGAAACGAAAAATTTTCTACAACTGGTTTTTGCTTGACTAGTCAAAGACATAAAATTCATTTTTCGTTTCAATCGAAAACGACGTTTATACGATGTCTAAAAAAATTTACTAAAAATACAAAAATATAAAATTTGTTAAATTACCAAAATTTTGATTTTCGATTTTTTGCTTAGAGGTAAACCAAAAAATATGCTTAAAATGAAAAATCAATACTTTGAAATAAAAATTAGCAAAAAGTCAAATTTTTTTTTAAATTTAGAAATATTATATTCTAATTTGTTATGATCTAAGAATTGGTAAAAGTTTTTAGCTTGTATCCTACGCAGACTTCCGATTTTCTAAATGTACAATAAAAGATAGACCAACAATCTGGGCGGAACTTTTATTATTTATTACGAACAAATTTTAAGAAGTAATTAAATTAAAACATAACGCAGTCACGATCGGCTGCAAGCCAATCGTATGATACTCTAAATGAAATACTGAACTTCGATTTATATTTTAGTTGGGATTATATCAAAAGAATGAGGAGTGCACATACAATTATTGCATGACCTTTTATTTACAGGTAGAAACTATTGTATAGTGGCTACTCGATGGATGGTTAAACGATTTCTTGAGTTATAGTGAGTTCCATAAATTAAGTTGGGACATTTTTACAGAATTTTTGTATGGCAACTACATGAAGGACTTACGGGATATTTTTCATATTAATACTTTCAGCTGCGACTGTTATAAAATCAACGTATACAAAATTTCAAAGTCGTAACTTATAGCGTTCTAAAGTTATCGTTCAATATTTGTGAACACGTGTTTTAAGAACTTTTGTATGACAGCTACCCGAAGGAGTTGATGGATTGCGCTAATTAATTAACTCGGTCTTGCTTTTGATATAAAACTAATTCTTGTAAAGTATTGAATCCCTGTTTTAACTCGTACTAGAGTTATAGTGGATTCTGTAACTTGTATACATTTTTGAAGGATTTTTGTAGGCTGCTACACGAAGGACTCATTCGATTTGCATCATATTCGGAACTTTCGTTTCAAACATGGTAAACTTTAAGTATTCAAAATTTCAAGCTCCTAACTTGAAGCATTCGAGCAATAATTGTGAATACGTGTTTTAAGGACTCTTGTATGGGAGGTACCCGAAGGAGTGGAAGGATATCGCCCATTAACGAACTTAGAATTACTTTTTCCATTTTACAGGTGGTGACCAAATTTCAACTTCCTAGGCCAACGCGTTCTTGAGTTATCGTGCAAACGGACGAACGGACAGACAGACAGACGGACGGACGGACTGACAGCAAACGGAGTTGGGGTTTTTGGCCACAACTAAACACAAAATAATATATAACTTTTTTTCGTCCGAGGCTCGGTTCTATGCGTTACAAACTTTTCGGGCTGGTTTAAACTTATAATACTCTATATGATTTCATCTAGAGTATAAAAAGGGTTTGAAATATCGACATACCTGATTTTATTTTACTACTATATATTTAGAAATCTACTTTAAATTAAAACTAATCGATATCTAACTAGGGTATAGTTCGTAAAACCATTTACGACTACTTCACACATCGCAAAATACTGAAATAAATTTTTAAACAATTATATAGAAAGTCCGTTTTAATAAGAACTATTAGATCTAAAAGATTTGCCAAAATTCGTTAAAACACTACGCTGTGTAGTTGACTGTCGAAAAATTCTGAGATTAGTTCTTAGGCGATTATAACGCCAATTGAAGTAGAACCGAATCTGATATCTCATTAGACCTAAGAGATATGACAAAATTCGTGAAATCACACACAACTATATTACACGCTCTGAGTGAATCCAGAAAAAAAGGAATTTAGAAAGAGCCAACAGAAGTAAAATTAATCTAAAATTTCACCAGTCCCAAAGATATAATGACATTACTGCAATGAATAGTTCTGCACAGTTCTCTTAATCGCGAGATTTCGGGGCGATGGAAACATGGCATTAAACTGTACCTGAAATATAGGCAACAACATTTTTGTTCAAAAACGTTTCGCAGTCCTTATATATCCACCCACAAAATGTGTCCACTTCAAGGGATCCACCCAATATTAACGGATACAGTAAATACGAGCCTTCAAAACTATTTTGTTCTTTTTCGATCTACTTATCCTGAAAGGCAAAATTACAAAATTTGAGAGAATCAAATTTTTTGGAAATTTCAGGTCGATATCAATACTTTTTTTTATAAAAAAAAATAATACAGCGAAATCCACTAACAGATTTTTTCAAAATGTGTTTGAAAAATACGTGCTCTTTCTTTTATATTTTATTTTGACACATTAACCTTTTTAACATTTTGATTTTAGCAATTTAGAAATTCTACTCAAACCCTCGACTGTTCGATGCTCCACCTGGTAGAAATTTGAAATTTCTTTTATTCTTGAAGGCCGGCATCGCATACTCCTCCATTTTTACTTTATTATTTATTTTTGGCATAACTCATGCGTCTATCTTTGGGAATGGAACCAAAAAACTGACATTCAACCCAATTTGATGAAAATTAGGCATAATGTACCAGAACACTCAACTTAAGTAAAGGTGAAAATTATTATTAAAAAATTAGCACCTGTGTAACCTGTTTTTATTACAAAAGCAAAAACCATATATTTTATGCTTTGAAAATTAACGTCGCGACACTAAACATTAAAGTTGGGAAAACGGTGTTAAATTAAAGCGATTAAAAATTACTCAATTTTTCCATTAGCACTTTATATTCCCTGCATTATCTCGATAGCAAAAAATACGAGCAACATACAGATTCGTATTCAAATTTTGAAAAGCACTAATGATGCCCCATCACCAACATACTTTTATACTTAGAGCAAATCCTTGAAAAGTGTCAAAACAATGTTCTTAAGCGATTTATATCAGCAGCGAACTGAAGCTCAACGAATGACTTAACAAATCGAGACAATTCCAAAAGCCTTCAGACTATAAATTAGCGAATTATTTAGACGTGATGATTTTCTACGCAGGTTCTATTCGCCTATTGTTTAGACCCGCAAGGTGCCACGCTTGTGGGTAATTTTTTGAATAACCTTGTCGGAAACCACCCACTACAGGTCCGGTGACAAATTATCACCGACAGATATTGTTGGACCAGAAGACTACCGAAACAGAAAATGTCACTTATCTGCCGATTGTCTAAGATTTTTGGCCGAAATCTAATAACGAGTAGCGGTACGGCGTCATCTAATACTCGGATAATAGAAAACATGCCTCGATTCTTCAGGTACCAATTGAAAAATAGCGTCGTCACGAACTCGTTTAAGTGATTTCTTATAGGCAAATCGTGCCCCAGACTTGCAGAATATCCGTTGGAGCCAAAGTCATATTTCGGCTGCTCAATAATAACTTATTCTTACCTTGCGGAAGTAATCTTCGGTTTTCGATTTGCGACTTGATTTATGAATTCGGTAGTCTAATCAGATTACGTTATATCGGCGCCGTGGATTAACGATATGCAGATGCGGGATTATGATGACACAGTAGTTGTTATATCGTGGGATAACGTAATTACCGGTGAGATTAGGACGTGGTGAATGATGACGAAAATTCGTACAAGACCAATTGTCGGAGCACAGACTTTTTTGGATCAAAGTTCAGAGGAAAATGATCCAACCACACCTCAAATAGGACACCAATATATCTGAAAATTATACATAATATTTTTTGTCGCTGCATAGCTTCTAATGAAGCCACCTCTCGGTCTTAGTTCTCTTTCTTATTACAAATCACACGGGCCAACCAGATGTGTGAATAAAATATGGAACTGCACTTAAGGGCTTCAAGAAAACAAGAAGTAGGACTTAAAAATCGTTTATTTTAGCTTAGTACAGTAGTGCCCAGAAGCTTGCAAATATCCAGGATCCCTTCAAGAAAGAAAATCAATTTTCAAGTTACAGAAATTAGTGAACATCACTAAATACAATCCTCGACTGGAGCAGAAACAACACGATTAATAAAATACCTACTGTCATCGATTAAAAAACAAAAATCTACCTTAATATTTTTTATTTTTATGTTTTAGGACTACTAGACTCAAAAAGAGCATAAGAAAAATTCCGTCTATCCACCGCAAAGAGGATCGAAGCTACCGATTTCTTGGCAAAAGCACACGGTATAAAATTGCAAATATTTAAAACTTAATACTTTATTATTAAAGGAATAATGGAATTTTAACTAAAATATGATCGCGTTTGAGCAATATTTTCATAGTATTTGTGTTAATGTCATAGTCGAATTTGATAAACGGCATGCGGAAAATTACGCATCAATTGTAGTCGGTTGAGATCTTCTGTGATGGTTTCGTTGTGTTTGAGGAGCTCATAATACAATACACCTAACTGATCCCACCAAATGCAGATCATGAGTTTGGAACCATAGTATTCGGCTTTGTCGTCGGTGTTGAGGCATGGCCGGGCTACAATTGTCTATGCTTTGGGCTATCGTAGTGTATCCACTTTTCATCACCAGTCACGATACGATACAAGAAACCTTTTCTTTTCTGTCGTTGGAGCAGCTGTTCACATGTGGAAAAACGCCGTTTGACGTCTCTCGGCTTCAATTCGGACGGCACCCAATTTCCTTGTTTTTGAATCATTGATTTTAAACCTTTAGTAACTTTGCAACTGTTGTGTGATGAACTCCTAATAATTCGTCAAGTTAATTTTACGTCTGACATGGGTGTTCATCGAGTTATGCTTCCAATTCTCCGTCTTTTAAACTTTTTCGATGCGGCAGAGTGTTCTTTATCTTCTACATCAAAATTATTATTTTTGATGCGTCGAACCTCTGCATGTTATTTCCGAAAGAGCATGGTCGCCGTAACTCTCCACAAGAAATACTCCCCGCAATACTCTTCTTTTAGCACGAAACTCGACATGTTTAACGCTATGAAAAACTATGTTGTTCACACTTCGGCGGTATAACATATACTGTCATTTCAAGTCTAACCAGAGCCCTCTGAACTATAGCCGCGCAGTTGAATTGAGCATAAAAAAACAGAGTCATAACAAACATGACAGCTTCATACAAATCGCAACAATTTTGTATGGCGGGTGCATGACTTGGATGATAAAAACTAAGTTTTCTATTAAAGTGCAAGCTTTTGTTAGGCAAAGCAAAGTTAAATAGTTTATAAACATATTTAAAAATTAGAATTAGACAAGTTTTTTCATCTGGAACTGAGTTTTCATAGAAGAAATTAGGTCGAAAAAAATATCGCAATTTTCAATTCAATTTTTCATTGTCGGCATTCTGCCATTTAAAAAATGTGCAGTTAAATTGCTTATTTTTTGAAAGATAATTTTTGTTATATGAAACACATTGCATATTGTTATGATTCTGAACATTTGTTATTCAGTATCGACTCTAGAGTGTTCGTCAATTCCAAAGTTTTGTATTAAAACACCGCGCTTTGGGATAATAAAATATTGTTACGAATTCGTTCCAAAAAAGACTCTCCAATGAACTGGTATATTTTCTCATTTTGATCCGTGACGTCACACATCACATAAAAAACGAGGCATTTCTCACGACGAACTGTCATATGTGCGCGGCCTGAGTTTAAGTCGGCCATGGTCTAACAGTGGAGCTTCACGATGAAGTTAGCTGCAGTATTGTCCAATGCAAAAGGCTAAGATAACACCATCTGTCGGGAACCGACGGGAACTTAAAGTCTCCAAGTTCCCAAAATTTTCTTAATACACTTTTACATTTAAAAAACATGTAGTAAAAGCTGGTTCTTATAAGCAGGGAATTTAAGGACACATCGCGCAAAAAAGTTTGTGGTTGGGGTTGATAGGATACCGGGCTGACGATTATTTTTTTTCTTCACCTGCTGGAGACTTTACTCTCACACGGTTTAGCTACATACACATAACATAAGATCAGGATGGAAATTGCGTAACAAATTAGAAAGTTATTAGTTTATTAATTTTCCCTATATGTGCCACTTGAATATCCTAAGAAATTATTAAATTACAAAAAAGCAGAATACGACGAGGTAACTGAAAACGTTCTTGAAACCCGGACAGTAGTTTAAGAAAAGATTTCTTCGCTTTCACCTCCATACACCACTATAAATTTATTTTTATACTCTAGATGAAATCATATAGAGTATTATAAGTTTAATCCAGCCCAAAAGTTTGTAACGCATAGAACCAAGCCTCGGACGAAAAAAAGTTATATATTATTTTTTGTTTATTTGTGGCCAAAAACCTCAAATCCGCCTGACGTCCGTCCGTCCGTCCGTCCGTCTGTCCGTGAACACGATAACTCAAGAACGCCTTCACCTAGGATCTTGAAATTTTGAATTTCGATGTTTGGTTGAATTTGTAAGGCTAAGTTCGCTAACGTGCAAAATCGTTTTACTCCTTCGGGTAGCTGCCATACAAAATGTCCTTAAAACACGTGTTCAAGAGTATTGGTCGATAACTTCAGAAGGGTTTAAGCTACGTCATTCAAATTTTGTATGTGTTATTTTTCCAATAGTTGGAGCTAAATATATGATTATGAAGAAAATCCT
This sequence comes from Beris morrisii, assembly GCA_951812415.1. NCBI lineage: Eukaryota > Metazoa > Arthropoda > Insecta > Diptera > Stratiomyidae > Beris > Beris morrisii. The sequence goes on from OX638311.1 coordinate 29,715,699, forward strand.
GTTAGTCCTTCGTGTAGCTGCCATACAAATATCCTGTCAAAATGTATTCACTTAATTTACGAAACTCACTATAACTCAAGTAATCTTTTAGCTACGAATTCAGAATTTTGTTCAAGTTAGTTTTGAGTGAAAAGGAAGTTCGAGTTTACTATTCAGCGAAATCCTTTCACTCCTTCTGGTAGCTGCCATACAAAATGTCCTTAAAACACTTGTTCAAGAATATTACCAATAACTTCAGAACGGTTTTAGCTACGTCTTTGAAATTTTGTATGTAGTATTTTTCCAATAGTTTGAGTTAAATGTATGATTATGAAGAAAATCCTATTAGTCCTTCGTGTAGCTGCCATACAAATATCCTGTCAAAACGTTATCACTTAATTTACGGAACTCGCTATAACTCAAGTAATCTTTCAGCTACGAATTCGGAATTTTGTACAAATTAGTTTTGAGTAAAAAGGAAGTTCGAGTTTACTAATCAGCGAAATCCTTTTACTCCTTCTGGTAGTTGCCATACAAAATATCCTTAAAACACGTGTTCAACAATATTTTCCGATAATTTTTGAACGCTTCAAGCTACGAATTTGAAATTTTGTACACATTAATTTTTGAATAGTTCCATGGAAAAGGATAAATATGTAAGAAATCGAGTGAGTCCTTCCTGCACCTCCCATGTGAAAGTCCTTTAAAAAGGACTTTTTTTTTCGATGACTTACCCAGTTCAAGGTATGAAGTTAAACACTGAATATTGTCTTTTAGTTTTAATAATAAAGGACATACAACATGCACACACTTAGTTCTACTTTATCCCCAACTACAATATAAATCGGAGTTCAGTATTCATCTAGAGTATTATACGATTGGCTTGCAGCCGATCGTGACTGCAGTATGTTTTGTTTACCAAACACTTTTAGGTATTTGAGTAAAAATTTATATATTATAATAATATTTTCAAAGCCTTCTAGCCTGTTCTGAAATAGTAAACCTGGATTTGTATAAAAAACTATCATGCGTGGAATTTTAACATATGCTCTCTAGGCTCCCGAGCCTTTTTTAAAAAATAAAAAAAAACAGTTAAGATAATTTTTTAAAATTTCAGCTGGATAACAAAACTTTCTTATCAAATATAACCGAACATGTTTAAACAAAAAATATGGGGCCTTGTGTTAATTTTAAACTCTACTTTATCATGCTAAATTTTGAACTATTTTCGCAATCAGATTTTGCCAAATAAATCAAAAAACTTAATCGCCAAAATTTTGTATGTCAAATTACAAAATTATGTGACAAACTTTTCTGTCAAACATTTGACAGCATTGCTTGTTTCAACGTCACTTTTCAACTAAAGTCCGTACAATGGGCTTATGTGGGGAAAAGTACGGCATTCACATCAACCCGCTTTGTTTTTGAAAAGTGGCTCTTACAAAATGCACTAATATGATGAAAAGAAATATGCCTCAGCTTCAACAATGTCTAACTTATGATAAGTTGAAAATATTACATTTCGGTTTTAAACAGTTTGAACCTGATATCGACGAGTATATCTTCATTCAAATTTTGAAAAAAAAAAGTCTAGATGAAGATCGACATTTTGATTTGTAATACATTCGGTAAATATTAAATTTCATCATTCGCGATCAACTTCACATCTAATTGATGTGATCCATTGACGATCGCTGTCCATTATGAAGATTCTTTAAAATGAGTGACGCTGATGAAATCTTCAGGCGACTTTTAAATAGTAATTACATACGAATCGATGACCAGTGATCTGTTATGAAATCAAAAAGAAGGCGGACCATCTAAGCTAGATATCGATCTATTGTAAACATTTCGCATGTGAAAAAGGTGGCTTCTGGGTGGACATAATATCAAAGATGTTGTATGTACTCTTCGAGACGTTGCACAACCTAATTATGGAGTGTTATAGTGATTTCGAAGTGCCATTAATGGTTCAGTTCGACAGCTTAATGAAATGATTAGTAAGTGCAATTATCGTACGTCATTTTAACATGTTTACTTAAGACCCATATCAGATTCGAATACGAATCACAAGTCATCGAATCGAAGACACGACTTTCTCATGATCGGAATCTCCTCTCAAATAAATCACATCGACTAAAATTACTTAGTGATATACCGAACAAGTGGGTAAGATACATGTTATTAATTATCACTAGCGTCTTCGTTTTTATTTCTTGAACGCAAATGGTAGAGAAGTTCTTGAAAATATCAAAGACAGTAGCTAAATATATGGGAAAGTCGTGATGTTATGTCCGGGCAAAAATTCTGTTGATTACTGAAATGTGTTGCGCGTCTTCCTATCTCTCGATATGGTTAATTGGTGTCTTTGATTTTATTTCCACAAGTCGGGGGTATTTTTAAGTCAGGTAGATTTAGGAAGACATACCAGACTTCATACGTATGCTAAGAATTTTAAGATAATTAACCACTTGTTCCATTTTAAGAAATTACACGAGTCATGTGAGTTCGACGAACTTTCTTTAAATGGTAACGAAAAAGCAATTGTAGTATGATTGCAAATCACGACAAGTACATAGTATTGTTTGTTCAGTAGGTAGCTTATGGACGATTGTGGAATTACAATCGAAATTCCGCTGAATGGGCAGTTTTCTTGATGTAAACTAATTTTGAATAACTACGTTGAACACTTTTCTTAAGAACAAATTTCGGCACAAGAAAAACTTTATGAACACTTCTACAAAATGCGGTATAAAGCTAGGATACATAAACATGTTCGTGAAAAGGGTTTTTTTTCCACATTTTCACGAATTTCGATATATGTTTTAGACATGTCGAGTTATCAAATTAATTTAAATTCTGCGTGCTCTTTATATAAGCACCTAGATACATTTTTAAAAATTTTTCGATATGCAACCCAACCACTTTACACCCCCTTAGTGTAAGGAAGTTGTGTTCATTGTCACGAATTCCGATATATTTCTTAGGTCTAATGAGATATCGAATTCACTTTCACTTCTAAAGACTTTTAATACAATCGTGAAAAAAACCGATTTAAGCATTTGGGAAAACCGATTTAAGCATTTTTCGATATTCAACACCCTGAGGGTATAAGGTATTGTTCAAGTTTTCACGAATTTCGACAAACCTCTTAGGTTTAATGAGATCGAATACGCTTTTACTTCTATGGGCCCTATATATAATCTTCTAAAAATTGATTTCAGGATTTTTCGATATGCAACCCTTAGAGGGAGTAAAATGATCACATATATATTTTAACGAATTCCGACATATCACTTAGAAAGTAAAACGATCACATGTACCTTTTTACGAATTCCGACATATCGCTTAGGTCTGATGAGATATCGAATCGTTTTTTACTTTAACAGGCTTTCTACATGTTGGACTTAGTCCGAATGTATTCCTGTTCGTTGAGCACGTGTCTCTGATCCACCAGCACATTTCGATGCTCAATTTGATGGTACCTTGGATTCTATTTGGCTCCAAATTTGTACAGATCACATTTTATAAACTTTTTGCGGAGAATCTACTTCAAAGTCAAAGGTTAAGGAAATTTTAGGCTAGAGTTCAGCACAACTTAATATCAGTCCTTACTCACCATACAGCGGACGTCTCAAAGGAACTGCAACCATTATTGGTGGACATCAAGTGATTGTGCCGTTTCTTTAGATTGCGAGGCCCTTCAATCAAACCAGCCCCGATGCCGATTACAAGCCTCATGCCAAGACATCATACATCATTTCATTAAGGCTTTCCGGAAAGTTGTACGATATGTCAAACTATCACAAAACTCCATTAGACTGGTTGTTGCCTTCTATTTTCCAATTTTTGACATGACTCTCTATGTGATTCGGAATCATCGACGGGATGCATAAGCAGAATAATGTGCAATGTACAGAGCATGGCGGTACGGCATCTTCAAAAAGCCGCGACGGAGAAAATATGAAAAAGCATCGCATAAACGGTTTTACAAATTGCTCTCCTTCAGCTGATACGTGAAATTAGATCAACATCACGCGATTGACGATCAAGATAACATTAACCTGTCAGCAGTTATGGCCGAGTAAACCTAAGCCTAATGCAAAGCGACTACATTGCTTTTTAATAGATCGAACAGCTCTAATAACGCTATTAATATCGAATCTGAGTATTTACGTTCCGAACGCGACTGTGAGGAACTGGACACTGGAAATTGAATCTCATGGATAGCGTTCTATGCGGGGATTAGATAGTGCGCGCACCTCACATATAGCCACACGGAACACATAGCGTCATCATTGCGATCATCGGCGGCGCATACTCAAATAGCAATCATATTTTACCTGGCTTTTACCTGGACGAATAGGTTTCTGCTCGTATATTAGCATTAGGTTGTAGCTGGACGTCTATTGAGTGCGGCCGGGTCAATAATTTTCGAAATAGAACTCTATCGAGGAATAAGCCTCTACATGGCAGACTGTGCGGTTAGCAAGATAATAAATAAATTAAGCTTCGGAATTTTGTTCATCACATTTCCCTGTTTATCGCTACGATGACACCAAAATGGCAATCATAGTGATGCACAATTTCAGGTTTTGTCCAGACCAACTGGAAACTACTTATCTCGTCGCCATCATCGATACTGCCATCAGCTAAATCTTGATGGGCTATAAATAAATTACTTGCATCGCGGTTTGATAAGTGAGAAACCAGAAACGACCAAGATTAAATTGTAATTGTGACAGTAATGATGTCGACGATAGCTTATAGGCCTACCAGCTACCTTAGCTTAGCTTATACCTTGGTCCGACCAGGCTTCTCCTGGCTCTACCTTGACTTTGCGATAGATTAGATACGGCTCCGTTGGCTCCGTCTCACTGTTGGCAGGAACTTCGATGATTTCATCAGCTGTAGAGTGTTGCCATTGTCAGGACTGCTTAGTGTTTTTGATTAAAAACTAGTACAGTGATTTCTTATATCAGAGGATTGCCATGAAGTGATTATGTTGGTCGAAACTAAGCGGGCAGAGAAGACGGGTGAAACGTAATAAACCAGAAGTTAAGTCAGGTAGATAAGTCTTAATAACTCAATTAGATTTATGTCAGTAAGAATAAAAATAAATGGGAGCGTAGAGTTGAGCTACTTGAAAACTTATATAATGATGTCATCAAATTAGTAGTCATGTGGTGTGGACAGCTAGCGGTAAGGTTTTTCATCATTTCAATGTGTACCACCTCCAAAGCTAAGGAGACCACTTTAAGGTGGTCCTCCTGCTAAAAGAGCCCCCCCGCTTTGATCACACTCTGAATTAATCAACCATCTCACTCCATGCCCTTGAAGAAAAATTGCTAGTGCTAAATAAACCTTCTAAACGTCTTTAAGAAATCACATAACATCTACTATGACCACACGAGAGGTCTGCAGGAGACTACGACAAAGCACAAATAAATGTTCAACCAGGACGAAAAATAAGTTGAAAAATATGTTAACAGTCTGGGCGAAACTTTATTATTTTTCGGGGCAAAGTTCGGGAAGCGGTTAAAATTGAGTCGCGATAGAATGCTTACACCACTTCATATGGCTTACATATGAATACGTAATTGGGTCATACTCCGGGACGCGATCAAAGTCACAGTATAGCATCAGTTGTTTCGGGATTAGGAGGTTTTTTGGAAAGTTAATTTGGTCCTTAGAATGGATATAAAAATATGTAAAATATAAATGTTTAGCCGATTAAACGACGCCGTGTAGACAACTCGAATTTTTATTATTTACACTAAAAGTCAATAGAAAGGTAGAACCAATTTGCTTCATCAGATCTAAGAAATATAACGAATCATGGAAACGTAGACAAACCCATTACAGAATAATCTCCATAATGTGAACTTAATTGAAACCGACTGATTTCACATTTTGGAGGTGTTCACTTTATTGGAGACTAAACTAAACTGTAGATGACTTCTTCAAAGCACGAACAAGATAACACGGGCGAGAACTCTACACTTAAGCACTTGACAACAAGATTCAAAACAAAACAAAATCTAAAATAATTAAAAAATTTTGTTTTTTAGATTTTATGATATTTTATGTATTAAAAATTTGAATTAGTGTTAATATTTTGTAGGCCACCCGTAGCACTAATTACAGCTTTAATTCTTTCTGAGATGCTTTCAATGATTCTCTGTATAATTTTTTTGATTCCTTCGCTGTTTTTCCATATATTTTTAATATTTTGTTTTAGGATATCTAGGGTAGGATTAGGAGAGGAATAAACTTCAGATTTTAACAGAATAACTAGACATTCTTGATAGGGTTAAGGTCGGGAGAATTACCTGGCCAAGGAAGAATTGGAATATCGCAGGTAGAGAACAGGTTTTTTATAATTTGGGCATGATGGCAGGGTGCACTATCCTGCATAAATATATTTCCTATTTCACAGCACCTCAAGTAGTTGAAATATGGAACTAAACTTAACTTAAGGTTGGCTTTATATAAACGCCTTTTAAGGTCATACCGCCTTTTCAGGTCATATCCCTTCGCCCAGCAGGTCTTGATGCAAGCTTCTCGTGTATTGGAAACTGTTTTCGCAGGCCTTTTGAATAATCCTACGATCCGTTCGAAGCGTTGTTTTCCTTTTCCCGCGACAATTCCGCCATTTGTTGCTGACTTGGCCCTGATTTTCATGGACTGCTTTATTGATTCTCATCACAGTTTGATGAGAAACGTTCTCTTTTCTCGCAATTTCTCGAAAGGAAAACTTATTGGTGTGCAGTAAAGCAATTATTGCTGACTTTTTGTCTGCGCTAATATCTTTACACTTTCCCATTTTTATTGTTTTGACCAAAATGTCTCAAAAAAACACACGTACTTTTAAATGTCTGAAACTATGTAAACTAAAACCACAGGTATTTCTAAAAACTGCTTCAACACAATATTTTCTTCAAATATTTGAAAAAGAATGAGAAGTTCGGAATAATTTCATTATTTTATATACATACCTGTCTATCGCCTTGAACACGTAAAGGGAGGGACAGGTAAAACACACTCTCCTGAAAAAAGGTAGAAGGGTGGGATTTGCCATTTAGCGTATATTAATTAAATTCACAATTCTTACAGCCGCAAGATAAAATGAATCTTCTTGGGAAAAACCCCATTTTTTGTGAAGCTACAGTTAATTTCTTTTAAAAAATGAGAAAGAATATGAATGGTCCTAATTCAATGAACAGGGACTGTAATATATATCAACGGAGTGTTACTTTATAGATAACCATGTTCACTTTTTGGAGGCGCTAAAATTACAACCGTGCACATTACAAGAGACATTTAAAAAAAAAAATCCTGTTCACTTTACTGGAAAAACCACATTATCGAAGGTTCACATTATCGAGATTATACTGTACAACCACTTGGGGGTTGAATTTAGAAAAATTGTGAAATAGGGTTTTAGCCGATTCCATAAGAAGTAACTTAATGACACTATAGAGATTTTGCAAAATTTGTGAAAATGTAATCAATCCCTTTACACACACTTGGTGTTTGAATTTTGAAAAATATTGAATTGGTTTTTAGGTCATTACATGAAATGGCCGTAGTAGTAATAAAGCGATAATTGTGGAACAATGCCAAACTCTCTTACAACCCCTTGGCTGTAAATCAAAAATTCTGATTTTTAGGCGATTATGTACAAAGCCCGAGGAATACCATACCATAAATCGTTTTTTTAAATAGATAACAATTGAAAGAGATGTGATTGGTTCGTGCTGCTCATAATTAGTACGATGTTCAGTACGTTAATTGGCAATGATGGACTCGGAATACTGAATGTTAGGGTCCTCAATGAGTTTGTAGAGTCTATTTCACCACTAATTAACTTAAAAGTAAATGTAGGACATTTAAGCCCCTCGAGGTTTGGTGGCAGGTGTATGATAAATTCAGTGCGAGTTTCGATAATATCTTCTGAGCCGGTTCAATATGATTCTTGTTCACCTCACAGAATGGTACCCATACTTGAGAGAGGGAACTACATGAAGTAACTCAGTCTTTTTTGAACTCAAGTTCAGTTCGAAAGGTGAATAACAAATTTTTAAAACGAATGAAGGGAGAACGAAGACCAATAGATTGAACTACACGCACACGATGAAAATTGAGACAAACAACCAATCAATTTTCTCTTTTATCCATCTACGTCCTCCGAAACACACGCAGCTAAGCCACAACTAGGGTTGCCAGGTTTTCAAGAGACGGAGCAGCTCAAAATCTCCAATTTTACATAAACAAATCCTAGCGAATTTTTATACAATGCAAATAAATAGATACAAATACATTTCTACAATTTTTAGTTTAATATGTCCACTATATCGATAAAATTAAGGAAAAAAAACAAAATAAATATAACGTTCACTAATAACAAAAAGTAAGAACAAAAATATAAAAATTAAAACTCTGCTGCTTTTTCTAGAAACTCTTGTATAAATGTTTCCTGTTCGGTCCTCTGATGTTTGATTTTGATATACATATGCTGTTGTTAAATAGAATTAACATCTCCTTCGTGACTGGAAAATCTTTGCAACAAAGACCGGTTAAATGAATTGGTGTTCTAATTCCCAAAATTGCACCCAATGTTTCTAAGCTTAATTTATTTCTAAGCTTTTTTACCAAATTCATTTGGGAAAATATCTGCTCTACTGTACTATTATTAGTAGGAATGCAAAGGATTCGAGTTAGCATAGTATTTTTGGAGTCACAATTCAAGTATATTTTATACACATATACATTTTGTTCACTCCTGTCTTACATTTAGAATGGAAGGATTAGAAATTTCGCAGCTAGTTCAGTGTCAGGACTTCATAAATCAAATTTCAAATCCTAAACTTCTCTATGTAAATGGCGGAAATGAAAAACACGTGCGAGCAAATACTCGTAGAAATAAAGTGAATATTTGAAGAACGTACGTATGTTACGTATAAGCAGCTAAAATATTATACGTAGAATCGCCGTAAATATTCTACGTCTAGGTCTCTTCCAAACTATACGTAGACATATACAGCGACCGCGGACATCGTACCCTACAATTCTACGGTATTATTTTTCGTATAGTATACGGAAATAAGTCTGCTGGAAATCGATGTACAAACCATTCACAATAGAATTAAATGGGTATCAAGATAGCTCAAAATTTGTCGAATTAAAGATAGCCCATAATTCGCCGATTCAAATAAAAATAGAATAAGTTAGATAAATCAAGATTTTGATTTTTTTGCAGCGACAACAATGTCTGTGTAGCCCAATTGGCGATAAATAGCCTGACCTGGCAGCCCTGGCCACAACTTTTTCACAAGTAACAGCTCTTCTCTCTCAGTGGTTTATCAGATTATGAAGTTACCAGCAACAGAAAATGTTTTTCAAGTTGAAAATCTTGAACCATCAGTTAAGAGACATTAATCACCTCCGAAAGAAAATACAGCTACGGGAATGCGTCCCTGTTACCTAGGGCACTAGAAAAAATGGTGAGAATGGGAAAGTCGTTTAACAAATTGTTGTCAAAAATTTTGACAGTGCCATTTATAGGGGTTAAAATTTTCTTGGACACGAAGCCTCGTCGCTGGTACTGAACATGTTGATAGGGCGGGCCGTCATAGATTATGTGAAATAAGAAACTGTGGAATGTGGGAAACTCATTACGAAACTCAAGTCGAGTGAGTAACTCGACTCACATTTGAACTCGACTCGAGCTAAAGTTGGTATTATGAAACTCGACACTTGGAAAGTCACATCATTTCCAGCAGTCGAGTGAATTTGACATTTCTTTCAAGGAAATACTCACTGTGTGTCGATCTGAATGAATCTTGTAAGTTCTACACTCTTTACGTATTACCCTATCGAATGTACTCGAGATTTCGAGACGCACTACATGTAGTATAAAAAAAACTGACCGGACTCGGATACGACATCAGTTTTGATATACAGATTTATTGTTCTTTATTTTTGAATAATATTTTTTTCTGTTATGTTGCCAAGTAGTTTTTAGTCACGGCTACATAGTTTCCACTGCCGTAGAACACTTTGTATTATACCACTAGTTGCAGCCACGTAGTAAAAACGTTTTAATAACGTGCTAGTCACGAAAATGGGGAACACATTTTCGGTGGTTGCCACGTTGGGTTTTTGGAACCTGTAAAGTAAAGTTTCAGCCACGTTCCGATTATGTAGCGAAGAAGTGGGAGTGTAGTCTAATTGTTTAAATGATTATAAAAAAATTTTTCAATTGTTTTTAAGTATACCGAACAGGACTTAAGAAGTTACCCTTTAATACACAGAAGTGTACAGTCCAGTCAACTTAGGGATGGTAGGTCAGAAAACGGGCCGGGTATGGCAGTGTACTAGTAGGAGTTACCAATTTTTAGTGCTATTTGGGTGTGATATGATCTACCAGAACAGCAATGTTGCTTATAATAAATCAACTACTGCCTGGCAGCTCTGATGATATTTGTGAATCTGATAAGAATGTAAAGAGGACTCATCTGATCAGTATTAATCCCCAAATCCGATCGATGAAATATTATCGAAGAGGTCACAGCCAGATTTGTGCTGTCACGTCATAGAACAAGATCTACGACCTCGTACTGACGTCGCACCGACTTCAAATTTCAAAAACTTATCAACTGAAAAGTTATATTTTTATGACTACATGACGTTGAACCGACGTAGCCATAAGCTATGATAGCTTAACAGTGATCCTGTGTTAGTTGAGTCCATGAGTTAGGTCCCACATAAAAATCCTTAAAATGTGTAATAAAAATTTTGGTGTGATAACTGCAGAATGCATAAAGTTTGATGTATTTTGAACGGCAAAGCATATGGCAACTGATCAGGCAGGAATATTCTTCCAAGTGGATTTTAATTCAAGATATGACCGATTCATTGCCACCTAAGATCTATATGACTGATATAAATACACACTCCCATTCCGGTTTTTGTTATTCCCACCTATAACTTACGAGGGCGGATTGATAATGACGTGCAAAAATTGAGAAAACATAATTTTATCCGGAAAAATTTATTTTATTTTTCAACGTAGTCTCCTTTTAGCTCGATACACTTAGTCCAGCGTTTTTCCAATTTTTTGATCCCTTCCAAATAATATGATTTGTCCAACCCTTCAAAATAGGCGTTGGTTTCACTTATGACGTCAGTATTCGTGGTAAATCTCTTTCCAGCAAGCCATTTTTTCAAGTCTGGAAATAATAAAAAGTCGCAGGATGCCAAATCTGTAGAATACGGTGGGTGAGGGAGCAATTCGTACCGTAATTCAAACAGTTTTGCCGTTGCAACAACGGACGTGTGAAACAATACTTTTTTCTTCGCGAAATGAAGCCGTTTTGCCTTGATTTCAACATCCAATGAAACCAATACCTCACAATAATATGCTCCCGTCATTGTTTTTCCTTTCTCCAAGTAGTCGGTGAATATCATTCCATTGGAATCCCAAAAAACTGTCGCCATAACCTTTCCAGCCGATAGAACGGTTTTGCCTCCTTGAACCGACATTCTTCCATTGTTTTGACTGTTGTTTGGTTTCTGGAGTATAGTGGTGAATCCATGCTTCGTCAACAGTTACGAATCAACGAAAAAATTCATTTGTATTACGTTAAAACAGTTGCAAACCGTGCTGCGTAGTTGTCACACGATTGCGTTTTTAGTCGATTGTGAGCAAACGCGGCAGCCATCTTGCGGATAGCTTTCTCATGTCCAAATGGTTTTTTCAAAATATTCCAAACACGTTCAAATGAGATGCTTACTACGTTAACTATCTCACGCACTTTTACTCGACGATCTTCTATCACGATATCATGGATTTTATCGATCATTTCTGGCGTGGTGACCTCATTTGGACGACCTGGACTTGGTATGGTTTGTGTGCTCGTACGACCACACTTGAATTCAGAAAACCATTTGTAAATCATTCGGATCGATGGTGCAGAGTCCCCATAATGCTTACCTAATTTTTCTTTGGTTACTTTAGCTGTTTTCCCTTTTAAAAAATTGTGTTTAATCAACACACGAAAATCATTTTTATCCATTTTTAAAAATTTTTATAAGTCGACTTGCTTAGACGGCTGCTTCTCGAAAACTAAACGAGGTATCAGGCTTAAACTTTGCAGGTAATCTATTTAAGGATGGTCCAGGTAAAAAAAAATAACGAATTCCTTACCTGCCCACTCCTTCTTGATTTTTGCACGTCATTATCTATCCGCCCTCGTAAATCGAATTTAAGTATTTCATCTACAGAATGACATGATTGACTTCGGGTTTTGCGAAACACAGTTGGGATGTGAGTAGTCTTTTTTATTAATTAAGTTGAAATACATACTCGTAGCTATTTCTTAAGAGCGCGAACTTTTGCTTATGAACGACCGTCAAAGAAACCGAAGTAACATCACAAAACCAAAAATGTGAAAATTATGATTAATCCGAAATATTAACACCGGACAAAAGGGTATGTATCTTGAAATTGAATAAGAAACATGCGTGCGCATCTGCATCTGCAATACGTAAAATGTGATACGGTGCTGTACACATGCCTTTAACTTGATCCTCTCAACGATATTGTAACTGAATTCCTTTTGATTTTTATTGCAACATCAAAGCGCACTCAAGTGTATCTTTTCACGGCTAATTACCTGGGACATGGAGAAAGCGACAGGAGATCATAAGTAGTCATAAATAAATTTCTCTCTTGTTCTTATGCCGTCCAATAATTCACAAGCGGATTGCATAAGAAGTTTATAGGTCTTGTCCGTAGGTATCTTAACTAAAATGTGCAGTAAACATCAGAGTTGCATCTCTCCTGCGTCATCAATTCACATGTTGCGAGCACTTTCGCACACTAAACCCCTGACGATTACAAATTATAATCCTTGAGCGCAGGTAATTAATTTCTTTAAGAATTTATTAATGTTTCTGTTTGTTTTTGAGCGACACATATGAGTTTATTTAATCGGTTCCATTACCTAAGAGATGCATGCAAAATTATGAAAATGTTCATAAGCTTGATGCGATGTGTAGTATCACCCGGCTGGGAGTTTGTTTCATGATGCGGCTCAAACTTTCCAGACGTTTTGGTACATTAGAAGAAGTTATGCCATTGTTGCTCCAGAAACTTTCTTTAAAGGTGCCAGTTTAGTTTAGCTGACTGACTTTCAACTTTCCAGTATTTACTCGCGAAGTCGATCTTCAAATAAACAAATTAAAAATTGTTCTTATCCTAGTCCCATATGTTACTGCTTCAACACTTATAATGACTAAGTTTTAAGTTTTTAACTTACGAATTAAATGAAGAAGTTTTGACATATATGGAAATTATCCAAAATGTAGCAAATATTTCCATTACATTTTCACTTAGACTTTGGCGTCTGAATCATGAAATAAGATGAAGACCTGGCAATTCGGCCGGGTTGAATTTGCTTTATATAAACTAGTAATGTACCTATGTGACGTCAACATAGACATAGGAAGCAAACTTATCGAACATATCATAAATATATTGTTGCAAACTAGGGGTTCGTTAATGAAAATACAAATTGTTTTATTCAATCGTATTCAATTATCATACTATTGGCAACTCTTGCCGATTTCATTTACTACTCGATCGCTGTTACCAAACATAATCACTTTAAAAACACTTTCGCGTAGAACTCATCGTATTCTCACTCCCGCAGTAGAAAAACTGATCAGGTGTACAATCCCTGCGGCGCTTATATAGAGCTTGTGTTGAATCGAGAGATTTCAGTTGTGTGTGTGGAACATGCAAGAAGTATCTACAGTCCCTGGCCAAATTATTAGACGCACTTAAAAATTTTACCAAGAACTGGATTCAGATCCTTCTAAAGCGCTTTATTTAATGTTTGGGATGCGTAAACCGCTCTACCTAGATTCATATTTCTGTATCTATTTGGTATCACCGAAAACGTTGCAGTCTCCCCAGTACTCGATTGTCTATAAATTAAAACAAATGAGGCTACCTGGCTCAGTCTCCGCGCCGGTTTTGAACAAGAAGGACGTATTTTGGTTTTTGCCTCAGTATTGCAGGATTTTTGTATGTTTATGAACTGTGTTGTAATTTAGAAGTATTTCTTATTGTTTTCAAAAGACATTTAAGTTTTGTGTTAAGGTTGATTAAATTTTAAAAAATGGGTAGAGCCAGAGATCTCACGAAAGAGAAAATCCACGAAGTGAAGACCTTGATCGATGCCAAATTTTTTTCGAATCGAGAAATTTCCTGGAGATTGAATATTTCTGAGGCTTTTGTAAGACGAATTAAAGGTAAAGTTCAAAATAATGAAGATTTGGGTCCTCAAAGATACAATAACTGTGGCCGCAAATCAAAATTTTTACCACGGGGTGAACGACTCCTCAAGAAAATATGCGTGGAAATTCGTTTTGCTTCCACGAATGAGATCACAACTCAATTAAATGAGAGGAATGTACCAGCCAAAAGAACTGTTCGCCGTAAGCTTCTCCAGCTCGATATGAAAGCCTGTAGACCCGCTCGTAAGCCTAAGCTGACTCCTGCGATGAAAGCAAAACGTTTGCTTTGGGCAAGGAACCATCAGAACAAAGATTTGGACTTCTGCAAAAAAATTATAGTTTTATACTTTATTAACTGCGTTTGGTCGTACCTTAATTAAAATTACGTAAATTTTCACAGTAATGAATATTATTTCAGGTGTGCTTTAGTGATGAAAGCACTTTCGAAATTCTTGCCGATAAAGTGCAATACGTCAGAAGGCGTCCAGGTGAGAGATTTCATCCAGACTGCGTGAAACCAACAGTGAAGCACCCTACAAAGCTGATGATTTGATCAGTCATCTCTGCAAAAGGAACTGGACGTCTGTACATTGTAAAGGGTACAATGGAACTAGACCAATACAAAGATGTCCTCCAGACAAAATTGCTTCCTCAGTTGAGGGAGTGGTTTGCAAGTGGAGAAAATGTTATCTTCACGCAGGACGGTGTTCCCTGCCACACGGTAAGGTCTGTCAAAACTTTTCTGAGCGAAGAAAATGTTCCCCTTTTGGATTGGCCAAGCATAAATCCAATTGAGAATGTGTGGGCACTAATCAAAAGAGAGGTAGCAAAGGAGGTCATTACAACAAAAACCCGGCTAATAGAAAAAATAATAGATGTTTGAAACCATAGTCCGGACCTTCAGGAAACTGTGCAGTCATGAATAAACAGTATGCCGAGGAGAATACAGGCTTTAATTGCTGCTAAAGGAGGAAATACTAAATATTAAGCATACAAAAAATCTGTGAGTTTTTTCCCTTGCTTGTCCTACAAAATTTTATCGCAGTTATGAGTTTTATTTACCTAATAGCCTGCAAAATGGAAAGATATTTATTTTAGTAGAGTTGATTAAATGTTAGTTGTTTTCCGGCGTCAGTAGGGTTTCTGGTGTGAAACCCCAACACGAAATCCCCGACTGTTGATTAATCGCTGTCCTTGAGGACATGACTGTTGGAAAAACCTTCACTGGATACGCCAGTTTTATAAGATTGTTTTGGACTAGGTCCGAAGGAGCTGTTTCGTCATCGGAAGGCATAGACTCGTCAGAGGGTGTATTATGCCTACTATCCGAAACACCCTTACAGCTGGTGGAAGTGCAGAGCATAATTTCTATATAGCGAACTCGAAATCAAATTTGATTAACTGTCGGGGATTTCGTGTTGGTGTTTCACACCAGAAAACCTACACAGTAAAAAATATGAGATGTCTTATTACACCACCTTGCGGATAATAGGTTTTTTAACACCAATTAGGGTCAAAAATGCCTCACAATACACCAACCTAGTGGTGTTAATTTCGTAGTTTCCCTTTGGGTGAACATTTTTTCTCTCTCACCGCAAAAATACAACAAACAAAATTTTATTTGGAAAATCGCGAAAAAACCCCCATTGGATAAATTTCGGGAACAATTCTGTGGTCACAGTGAATAACTGGGTAAGTCGAAAAACGGAACTATTCAGAGCAGTACTTTTTTGCTATTTTTTACAATTAAACTATTCCTGTAAATCCAGTTTTTGTGAAAAAATTAAATTTGTTGACATCTCAGTGATCGCATAACATATAACAATAACTTTTTCACAGTGCGTGTAAGCCTTGGGAGATGACCACAGTACACTTATCCCATTTTAATATTTTCACTGTGACCACAGAATTTATCACCGATTAAATAACAATGAAAACGCACACTATCATGTTTACGATATATCGCCTTTTTCGGTGTAATTAAACACCGATCGGATAAATAGTATATTAAAATCACCCATCGGATGACGCGCTGTTAGTGAATCGGTTTTTCTCGTTATCGATCGAATCTAGTTTGAATAGTGGAGGAGATGAAAGTGTTCTTGTGAATTAATTATGGAAAAACTTTTCAAAGTAAAATTCGGTGGTGACCAAAAGTTTGTCGTTGTGAAAAGCGAGGACGACGACATCAAATTTTTTCAATTTATTGCTGCATGTACGGCAAAAGTAAAAGTAATTTTAGTTCCTTAAATGTACTATTATTTACTTTAATTTACGAAATGAATAAAACAAATTTATAATTAAAAAATTGAATAAAAATTGATTTATATAAAAAAAACAATGTTTTTCACTTAAATTAAATTTATACGAATATAGTAGTTATGGGCGAGTAATATCACCCCGCAAAAGGACTTTTTGCATGTTTAAAAATACCCCAAAATGAATAATTTTTGGCATAAAAATGCTCCAATCGACGTTTAATATTATAACCTAAAATAAAAAAAATCATCCGAATCAATACCGGCCGGGTGTTTCTGTAAAACCTTCAACGAACGAAAAATACACCGCTTGTGTCCGTTTTACACCATTACTGGGAAATTATAAATTATCCTAAACAATTTTATTTTTATCACCACTAAGGATGGACTCCATCGAACACCAGGTGGTGTTTTTTTCCTATGGACTTTTGGTACAGTGTACTGACGCCGGAAAATAACTAACATTTAATCAAATTTGCTTCTATGGTAGCTTACCATGAAAAAATTCCATTCTTTAGTAAAGTTCTTCTACAGAAAGTCTTAATTTTAAAAAATTGCTGGGTGCGTCTAATAATATGGTCAGGGATTGTAAAGGGTTTTCCAATAGGGACTTGACAACTTTGAATTCAATTTGTGAACGCACCCTTTCACTAATCATCGAACTGTCACTGTCAATTTATTCAGTAAACTTAACATTTTTATCATGGTAAAGTACACGAAGGAACAACGTCTGCAAATTATAAAAATTTACTACAGAAATTCGGAGTCGGTGACCGCTACTTTAAGAGCGTTAACTCCGATTTTCGGTCGTAATTCTCGCCCTAGTAGACAGGCAGTAACAAGTTTAGTGCAAAAATTTGAGTCTACATATTCGTTGTGTGATGTTGCCGTGCCAGTGAGACAACGGGTTGGTCGAAGTGTCGAAAATATCGCTGCCGTTGAAACGTCCGTAGCAAATGATCCAAATCAGTCAATTCCACGGCGTTCTCAAGTGTTGGGCATCGCCCAGACCACGTTATGGCGAATTTTGCGTAAGGATCTTGGTTTACACCCATACAAGATCAAGCTGACTCAAGAATTGAAGCCGATGGACCATTTGAAGCGACGTACGTTCTCCGATTGGGCTCTGGAAAAGATGCGCCAAGATGATCAATTTCATCGCAAAATCATCTTCAGTGACGAAGCTCATTTTTGGCTCAGTGGGTTCGTCAATAAGCAAAATATGCGTTATTGGTCCGGTGAAAATCCACATGTGCTTCATGAAAGACCACTTCATCCACAAAAAATAACTGTTTGGTGCGGTTTGCATGCTGGCGGCGTCATAGGGCCATATTTTTTCGTCGACGATAATGATCGTCACGTTACTGTGAATGGTAATCGTTATCGCGCCATGATTACCGATTATTTTTGGCCCGAATTGGAAGATATGGACTTGGACAACATGTGGTTTCAACAGGACGGTGCCACAAGCCACACAGCACACGTTACAATCGATTTATTGAAGAGTAAGTTTGATGAGCGTGTTATCTCAAGAAATGGACCAGTCGATTGGCCGCCTCGTTCGTGCGATTTAACGCCTCTGGACTTTTTTCTTTGGGGCCACGTCAAGTCGTTGGTCTATGCCAACAAGCCGACGACGTTGGAAGAGCTCAGAGCCAACATTGAACACGAAATAGCAGCCATTTCGGCCGAAATGTGTGGCCGAGTCATCGAAAATTGGGTCCAACGAATCGACCGCTGCAAACGTGCCCGCGGTGGCCATATGAACGAAGTCGAGTTCCATTCATAAATGTTTTGATTGTACTTCAACCCGATAATAAAGTTTTTGAAATATCTCAAATGGTTTGCATTTTATTTTGAAAAAAAGTTGTCAAGTCCTTATTGGAAAACCCTTTATATCATGCGAGAAGTTTCTAAAACATACGAAAATTGATAAGGCTCTCTACGCTAATCTAATTGGACATTGGAAGGTTGTAGTTTACTCTAAAAAATTCGATAAAAGAGTTGTTCAGATCGTCAGTTAAATGCGTGTCGTTATTACAATGTATTTTTATCAATTAGGGCCATTATTACGATGTGCAGTTAACTGGAGTTCTAGCTGGAAGTTTAACCGTAAGTTTTGCATGAAAATCTGTCAGTTAAAGTTCCAGTTAGACCTGAACATCGTAGGAACGGGCCTTATACTATGTTCAGACTACGAGATTAACGCGTTTAAATCGAGTTAAATGCGCTGAAAACACTTCCCGGACGCGTTTACGAAAACACGTAGCTACTATGCGTTTAACCGAAAACATGTACTGCGACTCTCGCGGAAATCGAAGTAAACTTAGGAAGAAACTATTTAATGCTGCAGAAACTCAATTTTGTGCTTGACTGCACTAGCTAATTAATTCCCTTTTCATTACTGCTATACAAACTAATTGGTTTCAAACAATAAATTCAAGCATAAATTTGCTAATGAAACGCAGCTGAATATCTACTTGTCAAAACAAATCACATCAAGCTATCATATATCAAAATAAAACGAGTTGCCTAGTCTGAACACTACTTTTTCAACATGTTAAATTTACCTACTTAAATGCGTTTAAAATGCATAGTCTGTACAGGGTATCAGTAATTAATTATTATTACAAGTATCATAAAAAAATTTACAAAGACTCGAAAACTTCTCGAGCTCTGAATCATACAATTACACACGAACTGCCACATAACATTAAGCTGTCGAAAATGTGTCTCTCGCAATCTCAATTTCGTATGAAAATAATGTTCAACTGCCAGTTTCTGTCAATCTTAGAAGATTCCAAAATTTACCACCAGAGTACAAGGTATACTTGTTCACTTTCCAAAAAGGGCAAATTTTATAAATTGGTTGTAAACTACGATAAATCAATAGAATTGGTTGTTACAGCATAGTGCAGTAAATGGTAACGTTTACAGATCTATACAGATAAAACTGTAACATTTTCGAAAGTAGTGGGGGTAAAATGCAAACATACACCAGACAGTTTTTTTGCTGCAATAATTCAATATTTCTCGATTTACTTAATTTTCGTCGGAGAGCAAATCCTTTTTAACTCGGTCGAGGTCTCGATATCCTTTACGTAAGTTTTGCAACAAAATATAAATGTTAATCGAATGGTTTAATTAAGTTGTGACGCTCACAAAAACAGAAAAACTTACAGAATGTGTTCGTCCGCTGCATTTTACTGTAACAAAACATCCTTGGGGAAGTGCTTCCCCAGCTGCAGAAAAATCTTACAGCATAACATAACAGACGGTTTTCATGCAGGTTCTGTAAATGATTCGACTTGCTGTCTCATACCAGACACCCATTATGATATCACTAGACTCTAGTAGATGTCGTGACAAGTTGTTGAAAGATTTATTTCAATTCGTTCGTTACCGGAAATAAAAACCAGTCTTTTAATATAGCACTTAGAGAGTGCTGCGATTGCATTTAGAAGCTTGGAGTAGAAGAATATGTTTATAGTAAATTAATAAGATCTATTTACTGTTTTATTACAGAACTGTTAAAACTAGTTACCTTACATTCTTTCAGTTGGTTTTCCAGTATTGCTTTGAGCAAAACATCTCCAAGCTGGCTCTGGATTGGGATCCACAAGGAAGACTTGGGGTTGGTCGTCTAAGAAGCACGTGAAGATGAATAATCGAGAAGGAAATTTAAGAAGGAAATCCTGGCGACAGAAAAAGGTT
The DNA here is from genome assembly GCA_951812415.1 of Beris morrisii. NCBI lineage: Eukaryota > Metazoa > Arthropoda > Insecta > Diptera > Stratiomyidae > Beris > Beris morrisii. Next base: position 29,735,957 of record OX638311.1, read on the forward strand.
AGCGACATAAGGTGGAGTACCGTTGCTGTCCTATGTCCTCATCGGAAGTCACACAGGAACTGGAGAGTTCCAGTACTGCAGACCTTATACAAGGCATTCCCTTAAACTTTTCCTATATATTGCCTGGCGAATAGTATGGTATGGTATATCGGCATCACCACCCCATATACCATACCATACCATACCATAACATTGCCTGGCGAAGGCCTTACAAGAAATTTCTGTCCAACTAATAGGAAGACGTTCTTGATGCTAACGTAAATGTTCATCAACTACAGTGCGTCTAATTACCTAGACTAATTAGCCTACAGCTATGTTCAATAAAAGAGGTGTGACCTGTATAACGAATTACTTTTTTATTTTTTCACATATTTGTTACATTATTATTTTTTGGATCATTTGCGGCCAAGAACCCCAAATCCGCTTGCTGTCCGCCCGTCTGTCTCTTCCTCCGTCCGTACGCACAATAACTCAAGAACGCCTTGATCTAGGATCTTGAAATTTTGAATATGGATATTTGATCGAATTAGTAAGGCTAAGCTAGTTAACTGGTAAAATCATCCTTCTCCTTCGAGTAGCTCCCATACAAAAAGTTCTTAAGACACGTGTTCAAGAATATTAGTCTACAACGTTGAAATTTTATATATAGGGTGTTTTTTTAAGTGCATGAGAACTTAAAATTATAATACAAGACAGAAATGTTGTTGGAATGACATTTTTTTATTATATTCTGGTAGATAATTTCATGGCATTTATTTTCTAAATTTGATTTCCGTCATATATCCGCCGCGACTACGAGTTACATGGTCCATTCGATCAGTCCAATTTTTGACTACTTTTTCCAATAAATCTGGCCGTATGGCGTCAATAGTGGCTTGAAGATTGGCTTCCAATGCTTCAAGAGTTGCTGGTTTGTCGGTATAAACGCATGACTTAATATAGCCCCATAAAAAGTAATCCAGAGGCGTTAAATACCACTAGTATAGGGTTGCGATGGCGGAAATTTAGCTAAAGTTTATAAGTCTCGGATCGTAAATTTGATTTCGAGTGCGATATATAGAAATTATGCTCAGCATTTCCACCAGCTGTGAGTGTGTTTCGGATAGTAGGCATGATACACCCTCTGACGAGTCTATGCCCTCCGATGATGAAACAGCTCCTTCGGGCCTAGTCCAACACAATCTTATAAAGACTGGCGTATTCCAGTGAAGTGTTTTCCAACGGTCATGTCCTCTAGGACAACGATTAATCAGCAGTCGGGGATTTCGTGTTGGGGTTTCACACCAGAAACCCTACTGACGCCGGAAAACAACCAACATTTAATCAAATTTGCTTCTATGGTAGCTTACCATGAAAAAATTCTATTCTTAAAATTTAGCTGATTAATTGTTGGAAACAAAAATTCAGTCAGCATGGCCGATTATGTTGACCGTAAAATGGACGAAGTGCTCTATGAACTTCGCGAACAGATTTATTTTTTTCAAAGTAAATTCCACAATTTGGAGGCGTTGTTCTGGCGTTAAACGATTCATGATGACTTGCCTAACCTTACTGAACAGAAATGTCAACACAGTTTGACATTCTCAGCTGTCAGGTATTGATATCGAAAGTTCTCATGCACCTAAAAAAACACCCTACATTGGATTTCCAATAATTGGTTAAGCCCTTCGAGTAGCTGCCATACAAAAATCATGTTAAAATGTACTCGCTCAATTTATGGAACTCACTATAAATCAAAGAAATCGTTTAGCCATAAAGTTGAAATTTTGAACAAATTTGTTTTGAGGGACAATGAAGTTCGAGTTCATTAGTAAGCAAAATTCCTGTACTTCTTCGGGTAACTCCCATACAAAAAGTTCTTAAGACACGTGTTAAAGAATATTCGCCGATAGCTTCAGAACGGTTTAAGGTACGAATTTGAAATTTTGTATGTTTTGATTTTCCAATAGTAGAAGCTAAAGGTCACGAATTCGAAATTTTGTAGAAACTAGTTTTGAGTGAAAACAAAGTTCGAGTTTACTAGTCAGCGAAATCCTTCTACTTCTTCCGGTAACTACCATATAAAAAGTCTAGTCCTTAACTTTTGAACGCTTCATGCTAATAATTTGAAATTTTGTTCACATCAATTTTTAAATGGATACAGGTAAAAGGCTAAACATGCTTCAGAATAGGGGTGATTAATTTTGATGGGTGTGCTGGCTGCACTTTATTATCTTATGACTACATCATAGTACAATTAAAGTGGAATAAATAATAAAGATCAAATATTAGGAAGCGAAGGATCGGAACCTGCACCAAATTTATTTTAATATTTAATTTACTTACACTTACTTTTTCTGGTTTCCATCGAATTCAGTTTCAGTGGATTGAGCGTGTGTAATATGAGCATAACACACAACCTTTGATGACTGGGATTTAATGCAAACGGTGCCAAGAGATGGCTGCAAGACGTAAATTGAGGATAGGATAATATGCCAGACACAAACCATAGGCCGATGAAAACGAGTTTTTTTCACCACGCAAAACATAAAATGTTTTCGACCTAAATGTGGGTAATTTTTTGGATTTTGTATAAAAGGTGACAAAGAGAGAGAGAGGATTCAAACCTGATATAGGTACACCAAGCAAGGAAGCACCTTGCAGTCTCAAGCAGGTTGCGTGCACTTTCAAGTAAGTAGCGTGCACTCTCAAGCAAGTAACGTGCACTCTCAATCAATGAACTTGCACTCGCAAGCAAGGAGCTTACACTCGCATGCAAGCATCTTGCCGCAAGCAAGCATCCGCTTGCTGTTCGTCCGTTTGCCTGTTCGTTCGTCCGTCTGTCCGAACTCATGTTGAAATGAAATGGATGTTGAAAGGTTGAATCTGGATGTTTGGTCGAATTTTTAACGCTAAGTTCTGTCGGTAACTGGCAAAATCGTCTAACTTCTTCAAGTAGAGGTCAGACAAAAGTCTTTGAAACACGTTTTCAAAAATGTTGGCCAATAACTTCAGAGCGATTTGCTGGAAATTAATAACTTTGTCCAATTTCATATTTCAATGGCTACATACGTAGGTTGCTATTTAAGTTTTGAGATAGACATAATTATATCCCTTCGTACGGCTACGGTTTTTTGGCACCTCCGGTACGTTTACCAGGTACTTTTGTGTCCTGACGTTTTTTTCAATTGTTAAAGTGGTGCAAAAAATCTGAAAAAATTCATGGAGGTGCTTCAAACCTTTTCTTTGAAGAATCAATCATAACATTGTAAACAATTTAATTTTTTAATACATTTTTTATTTAACAAATGAAGGAAAACGGGGTAAATACATTTGTTTACTCAAAAAATCATATCTTTTAAACAAATAAAGATATTGAAACGGCAAAAAAAGAATTTTAAAGGGTAAGAGTGTAGCTTTCATGAAAAAAATAAACCGCGAGCAATTTTTGTTAAATTGACCTTAAGTTTGCGACCTCAAAATTGCCAATAAATTGAAACCAACTTTCATAGTAATAACGTTAATAAATATGTAATAATTAAAGAATCGGTGGTAAAATCAATGAAAAGTCAGTAGTCAAGTGTCACAACATTGTTTATTTATCGAAATTACATTTTTCGAAGTCACGTGACTATATGCACTCCCGGCAAATCGTAGTGCGATGCTCTTCGCCAGTTGCTTTTTTGCATTTTGTGCAACAATAGGCGGTTTTGCGTTGTATTTCATACGGACAGTAATGACACCTTTTTCTTTTATTCATTTTACCTGTATCGAAAGCCGCAGAAGGATTTTCAATGACGTCTGCTGGCAGTATATCGCGTATATAACTCAACAAATTTTTTTGTAAACCGTTCGCTTCTGAGCGTTCTTCGAGATGGGGCTGGATTAGAGCGAACACGAGGTCTTTCAAAAACTCTCGTCTGCTTTGAGTTTCACCGCTAGGCCGACAATTGTACAATACGCAAGAATTTACGCCGGCCTGGTCGAGCATTCCGAAAAAAATGCGCATCGGCCATCGGTAACATACTCGAGCGCAGGTATAGTTTCCGCAAAGTTGATCGAAAACATCGGTTCCACATTTTGTTTTATTGTAAAAATCGATCATCTCCGGCTTATCGCTGTCTTGGCACTGTTGTCCGGATTTATGTCGAGAGGATAGCATCAAAACAACTTAATTTTTTTTCGGGCAAAAAGAAAGTAGGATATTATTCCCATCATACCCGTATCGCGCTGTACCCATCTGAGCATTTTTTCTAAAAGATTCCGGAATCTGGCGCTTGTTTTTTCGTAGAGTACCTATCATGGTCAAGCCATAGTCTTGCTTCATCTTATTACAGATTTCAACCGAAGTGAACCAATTGTCACACGTTATATTCCGACGAGTATTATGAATTGGCTCACTTAACTTACGCACATAGTACGACGGTACACTTTCGCCTCGCTCTGCTGGTACTTGTCCGGAATAGGAATACGGAATAGCATTGTGCATGTAAAACGTTCTCGCGTCATTCATGGACACAATTTTTATTCCGTAACGTGCCGGTTTTGATTTGATGTAAACACGCGCTGAAAACCGACCACGAAACGCTAACAATTGCTCATCGATCGTCAAAAACTCACTCGGCGAATAGTTAGTTTGGCAATTAGTTATGAAAGTGTACATCTATGGCACGTCTTTCAGCTCGTGAGTTTTTATCATCGAACCTTAATCGCAAGGAAATAAATTCAAATCGCCGTTGCGACATTGTCGCTACACACAACTTTGAACCGAATTTCTTGTCCCACAATTCCGACAAACGTATATGATTATTTTGATTGATACCACAATAGTATAGGAGTCCTATAAATGCCTTTAATTCATTCATGTGAATAGATCGATAAGCCGCTCTGTTGTCATCGGGGTGACTGGCCGCGTATTTGTCAATTTCGGCGTTCGTATATTTCAAAATAACGTCCAAGATATCGTTTGTAAACAACGCGCTCCAGAATTGTAGTGGTGTATTCGAAGAGGCAGCTGCTCCGATTGCTGTAGGTAGAATTACCGTTACGTTTGACCTGCGACCTCGACTTTCCGGAGCCTGAAGACACCATTTGTATTTATCTTTGCCGTAAACGAATTTACGACGTCTGCTTGCTGACGAAGTCGGTTGCTCGCTCTCGATTTCTTCCTCCTCTTCTTCGTCACTTTCATTACTTTCGAGATCTGAGACAGTCATTTCTGAAGTGTCACTGTCTTCTTCTAAAACGTTGTCAATTTCATCATCGCTATTCTCGCAGTCGAAATATTCGACGTTTTTGCGAGGACGCAATAATCGCGAAAATTCCTCAGTGGACCGCTCCGACATTTTTTTTTTAGTTTATTTTCAAAAATCTGAAAAAAAAAATTAAAAAAATTTTTTTTTCACGCACAGTTTTTTTTTCACACTTTCACGGACACAATGAACACTTCAAAACGAAAAAACGAAAAAAAAATACTTACAGCTTTCACAACGTCCGTACGTTTACCAGGTACTTTTGTGTCCACAGCGAGATTGAACTACTACTGGCACAGTGGCAATTGGTAAGCGGGTCCTAGAGGCCCCAAACTTTTTTTACGCAGGCGCAGAACCGCCCTCCCTTCCCGCTTTCAAAAGTTACAACACATTTAATTTTCGCCTGGACACAAAAGTACCTGGTAGCCGTATGAAGGGATATATATATTATAATCAAAAATAGCTTCATTGTTTTTCAAAATATTCACACACTTTTGCATGCGTTTGAACCAATTTGCGAAACAGTTTTTCCACTCCGATTGAGGTATACCTCCAAAAGACGTGATTTGAACGCATCAACTGCTTCCTCAGGCGTCGAAAAACGATGAGCTCGCAATTTATTTTTGACCTGCGGAATTAAGAAGATATCATTTGGTGCCAAATCAGGGCGGTACTGCGGATGACCCACCAATTCGATGTTTTGAATGCTCAAAAACGTTTTTGTTTGAGCTGATGTGTGACAGCTTGCATTGTCGTGTTGGAGAATGATTCGTCTTCGGCGATTGATTTCCCTGATTTTTCCGAAAACTTCTGGCAAACAAATGCTGGTGTACCATTCAGAATTCACCGTTCTACGTTGCTCTAATGGAACGGTGGCGACATGTTCAGTTACTCCGAGTGAACTTACAGAGGCTAATTCCATATATATGTACATATTTTATGAGAGGTTTTACAATCATCCATAAACAAGCGTTCTCGGTTGTCGTATTTAATTTTCTTCTTATTCATATTTTACTATTGTATTTTTGGACTCCGAGCTTTGCCACCGATCTGCCACTTATCATTTCAGTATAACTACATTTTTTACAATAAGAAATTGAATTGGTTTTAACTTTCTCGTGTTGTCTTCATATTTATCTATGAACTCCTTTCAGGATTTTTGGATATTCAACCCCCAAGTGGGTGTAAGGAGGTTGCATATCTGATGATATATATAATTCATTTTTACTTCCTAAGGTTTCCCATATAAGCGCCAAAAAGTCAATTTCAGTATTTTTGGATATTCAATCCAAAGGGGTGTAAGCTTTTCAAAGCTTCGACATATTTCTTAGGTTTGATGAAATATTAGATCGCTTTTCACTTCCACAGCCTTTTTATATCTGTGGTCACAGGGAATAACTTGGTAAGTCGAAAAATAGTAAAATGGGATAAGTGTTCTGTGATCATCTCCTAAGACTTACAGGCACTGTGAAGAAATTATTGTTATATGTTATTTGATCAATTTTAAAAATTTAATTTTTTCACAAAAACTGGATTAACAGGAATAGCTCAATAGTAAAAACAGCAAAAAAGTGCTGCCCTGAATAGTTTCGTTTTTAGACTTACGTACTTATTCCCTGTGGCCACAGATATAATCGCCTACAAACCTATTTCTCAATTTTTGGATATTCAACCTCCAAGGATTTGTGTATGTTTTCAAAATTTTTGCCATCCCTTAGTTCTGATGAGATATAAAATTGGTTATTACGGCATTTGATGTAATGACCTAAAAACCAATTTCACGATTTTTCGAATTTCAAGAACCAAGGGCAGGTAAAGGGTTTGCTTACGTTTTTACAAATTTTTCAAAATCCCTCGTGTCTCAGGAGATATCAAATTGCTTCTTATGAAATCGTCTAAAAACCTGTTTCACAATTTTTTCGAAATTCAAACCCCAAGTGGAAGTAATGGGTTTGTATACGTTTTAACAATTCGTCACATCTCTTAAGTCTGATAAGGTAGCAAATTCGTTTTTACTTCTGTGGGCTTTAAAATTCGAATAGTCTACACGGGCTTTTTCAATGTTTAATCGGCTAAAAATCTCTATTTTAAATATTTTTATTTTAAGAACAAAATTAACTTTCCAAGAAACTTTATAATCTCGAAACAACTGATGATATGCTCCGACTTTGACCGCTCCCGCACTTTGACCCGAAAAATAATAAAGTTTCGCCCAGACCATTGGCAGATTTTTTTAGACTCGCTGTCAGACATTTTCTATATTTCGTTGTATATTTCATTTGTTTTTAAAGTCTCAATAAATTTTATTTGTATTTGTATTCTTGAGAACCTCTACCGATAGGTAGATTTTTTTAATACGGGTAGTATCAAACACCACCCTACTACGTTCTTTAGAACGGCTTACACTAGAAACTTGAAGCTAATTAACGTAAAAAAATACATAGATGTATATGTATGTTGGCGTGCGGAGTTGAGACATAACAAAATTATTAGCAGCAATGGGGCATATATTTCCACATATTTTCACATATTTCGTCACAACTCTTAGGTTTTCTGAAATATTGAATTATTGTTACTTCTACGGTTTCTTTAGATAAATATCTAGATACTGGATTCTTTAATTTAACCCGTAAGGGATAATAAAGGGGTTGAATACGTTTTTACGTACGTTATACCATAGGACTGATAAGATACCTTCTTCCTTCGTCGAGTTTTCTATATAATCACCAAACAATCAGTTTAACGATTCTTGAATGTTCAGCGCCTAAGGGGTGTTTGGGGGTTCTATACGCAATCAAAATTTTAGCCATTTCTTTTAGGTCTGATGAGATATCATATTGGTTTTCTCTGTCACGGGCTTTATATAAAACGCATCTTACTTTATAATTTTTAATAATAAAGTATTGTGACCGAACTAAAATTTAAAAAAATTTACTACCCTCAAATATTTTATTTTCACATTTTAAGACTAGTAAACCTCAAAAAGGAAAAAAAAAATTAGTGCATAAATTGGGTGAACCCCTACGTGTGGTATTTTTTGGGAGATGTGAGAGTGGTGAGTTGGAGGTGGAGGAGAGGGGGGGTTTAGACGAAAAATTTTGATTTTTAAATCCTAGGAACCGCTTATGCTAGGAGGATGAAACTTGGAACTTATGTAGAACTATTATAATGGACCCATTTGCAAAAAAATTGTGGTGGAGGGATTTGGGGGGTGGGGCAAAAAATTTTGGATTACAATATGTTCTGAACCAATTGTACCAGGAAAAAACAAATTGGTTTCTCTATATAGAATTACAAGTGAAGTCTATTGAATGTAAAATTTTTGAGAGGGGTAGTGGAGCACGAAAGATAATTTAAAAAAAATAAAATTTATATATCTGAAGAACCGTATCTGATATGATCTTGAAAATTGTTTAGGATTTAGGAACAGTAAACTTCTATCAGGTGAAAAAATTAGGGATGCTGCTGTAGCGAGAGATAGTGGGAGCGGGGGGAAAGAAAAAATTTCTGATTTTTATTTCTGAAAAACCGCAAAAAACTACATAGGCATCCTAGAAAAATTAAACAGAGACAGATTATGCTTCCAAGTTGAAACTTAGTTGGTATAATAATCAGAGCAAAAAAAATTCGGATTTTTATTCGCGTACAAAACTTGTGTAATAAAAAAATTTCCACATTTTCTCGATTTTCGTTACATCTTTTAGGCATGTTGAGTTATCAAATTAATTTTACTTCTACGGGCTCCTTATATATAAGCGCCCAGAAACTTTTTCCGAATTTTTCGATATCCAACCCCTAAGAAGTGTAAAGTGGTTGTGTACATTTTCACGAATTCTGATATATTTCTTAGGTCTAATGAGATCGGAAATCGGTTCCCATTTTTTAATATTTAACCAACTGAGTTTGTAAGGTGTTGTTCACGAAAGACAGACAAATCAAGATGTCTGACTCCATACAAGCATTTCAAATGATATTAGAGACAATATGCGAGTTTTAAAGAAGTTCTTTAATTCGCGTTATCAGAAAGTTTTTTCTTCTTAGCGCTCTATAAGGTGCTGTCGAAATTACATATGTATCCCATGATTAATTTTCATAATTGGTAAGTCCTAAATATTTGGTTTCTTTTATGCTTTAAGATTTGAATATCTATTTTAATTTTTTGCTTAAGAAAGCAGCCCACCGTAAAACGAAGGGCAATATGTCGATTCGCCAACTCGCGAGTCGCTTGAATCGCAGTTTAGGTCATGTGTTTTTTTTGTCCACCACTGTATACCTGCATTCCTATTAAATGCCCCTAAGGTTCTCGGGGCACGGCAAGCACGTGTATAGACAGCCTTTATACCATCTTCTCCCGTTCAGGAACGACCCTGCGGGAACTCACGGGCCCTTACTATTCAACATAACATAAATCACGGCATTCTCGTTAAAATCCTTCTGAAATATGACCACGAAGAAATTTCCACGTCAAACAATAAAAATTCATTAGAAAGGCAAAATGTTGAGAAAAGCGAGAAAAGTACCAATATATAATATTAAAAGTATAGCGCCCCCCATAAAACCACTTTAGAGCCCTCCATATCTTTTCCCTAATCATAGAAATCTTATCGTTCAACTTGCGGAAAATTCACTGCTTGGTATCTAAGAATTTGTGATTTTCCATGTAAGAAGTCACCCCTCCCGGCCCTCCTTAAGAGTGAACTCACCCTGTCCCGGAATTATATATATATATATCTGAAATACGACGACGTGTTTATCCGTAGAATGACAACTTTCCGCGTCCTTGGCTGGGATAAAACACCGGGAAGTAGAACTGAAAACGGCAGTTATTATCGACAAAACTGAAAACATTTTTAGTGAAGTACTTCACCTTCAGCGGGCGGCTAAAAAGGGGAGGTAGTTATGGTAAAAACAAACCGCCCATCGACCACCCTCTAAGCATTTTTATACTTTATGTGTGGTGTATCCGGGGACTCGATTTTACTTTTTGAAGGTAAGAAACGTTTAAGGTACTTCAAACCTGCCACCACCCTCCTCGCCAGGCATATCATCCCCACAAAACAGCTTTGCGGAATGGAAACCGTCTGGAAGACGTTGTTTAGACCATAGAATCTGAGTAAAATACATGCGGTGGGAATACAACGGAGGGAAGAAAAAAAAACTTTAAGGAACACCAGGTGCGATTCACTAACGTAAAAGATGTCATTACACTTCCCCGGTGCGTTATGTAAATAAATCATCCATTTATTAGGCATTCGACAAGGACGAAAAAGATCAGGAGAGCAGAGATTGAAAGGACCCTAACAAAATTTTTTTTTTCTTAATCCTCCAACCTCCTCGTTCAAAGCGTATAAATGGCGGGATATTTTAAGATTCAGCAAGAAAAACCCCAATCCGAATTTTGTGGCTAGTTTACAATATTTGCTGAACGCTCTCAATAAAATTCGTTTTTGGGGATCAAACCGCATCCTGAAATGGTTCGAAAGCAGTCGCCAACACCAGCAAAACCACCCCAAATGTCCATATGGTCGGGGAAAACTGCTGCTGTTGGGATTGTTCTGGAATTGTTTTGGGGATGCAGAGCCAAGAGGATGGGGTTGTTCTTATGGTTCTTTAACTGGTTGTAGGCAACACACTAAATGAGCTTTTGTTGTTGCTGGACTATGTGAATGCCATCAGTCCGTCTCCGTAGATGGTAGGAAGCTTCTGTTCGGACAAAAACCATATTTAGAGTTAAAGTTGTCTCGTGGTTTTATAAATTGTCCTACGGAACGAATTCGAGAAACTCTCCAGGACCAAACCGAAGTAGCTTTGTACCGGAGAATCCAGTTTCCCATCGTGTATACTCTTCGCTTATAGTCCGACCCAACCCCTTTGATGTCGCCTCTTTTTTCGGTCGGTTTTTTGTTCCCGGATTTTTGCCCAGAGTCAGGGCCATTTAACTCTATAAGAGGATTCACTGGACACGCTAGAATACTGTGGGACTAATTCTCGGATGTAGATATACTCGTATGTGGGTATACGAAATGCACAACGTTGCTCGCTTTATACAAACACAACGAAATGTAGTTTAGTGGAGTCTTCCGGAGGGGCTGAAGTGGTCATCGTCCATTGGCCATCACATGCGGAGTTAGATAAATAGTTGGATAAATGGTATCCAGAGTCCGGGTCGGACATGACACTTGCAAAATGAAGTGCTACACTAACACTTTTGTATGGTAAAACCGCACTGAGACGACCCTTTGCTCCTCGGCGATGGATGGTGATGGTCCGGACTCAACTCGACTCGAATATTCAAACTGGCGTCTATTTTTGTCTGAAGGGCTTTAAGTGATTAGTGTGTGAATATACAGTGGCTTTGGTCCTTAATCCCGATAAGAGTGGCCGTGTAAGGGGATTAAAGTGACAACAGTGAATTTCTGACCGTACGTAGTCGTGCTCTCGTTGAACGTGCAGAGCCGTGCCGTCTTCTCATTAACTTTTATAATGGCTAACATTAAACTCGGCGGATTATCAGGCTGTTATTGGGCATTAAATATCTGACGATAGGTTAGGGCTTTTTTAATTTAAATTAATTATTTGATAATTCGGGACGCTTTTCGCCTTGATAATTTATCTTTATTAAATTGAGAGGAGTAAAGTTGGATTTCCATTGACGTCGCAATTCTGCGTCAGAGCGTAGAACGTATACTTTCCCGGCACGCTTTTGGGATTCGAGTTTTTCTTTGCGACGCAATTTATATATAGCCAGGGTAATGTCCTGAGACGAACTGCTGATATTTGGGCTAATTCGAATTTCCCAAAACGATTCGAATAGAATTCTACTCGGGAAAAAGTAGTGGTAAAGTGTAAAGGAATCTAACCTGCATTGAACAAAAGGAACTTGTGCTTAGACAGAAAATGATTTCAATCGGCAATGCAGAACACGAAACTAACGTAAAATGACCCATTTCGACCACCTAAGACCCTGCAGATATTTTTTTTTCATATAAAGCAAACAATTATTTGTTTAAGTTTTATCTTTATCTTTATTTGTTTTAAGTTTTATCTTTATCAGATAAGGAGAACGTGGCTCAAGGAATTTTAAAAAATAAAAATTGTACAAGCCACTAGAAGAGGCGAACTAAATATTGGATACGTTCGTAATACTGGATACCGGTCATGAGGGTATGGGGATAGCTTTCTTGAAATAAAGACTTGAGTTGTCCGAATAGTATTTTATTCATATATATTTCCACTTAACAATAATAGTTTTAATTACGTTTGAGTGCGTCCATTTGTAGAAGACAATTGAATATAATAAAGTTAGTGGCAAGTTGACGTAGGTCCGTCTTAGATGAGTGAACAGATGGATAGGTTATCTTGTGTAACCTGCCGATCGCCACAAGGGCATAGGAAATAGTAGACAAGAGAAGGGATCCGCCGCTCGCCCAAGTGGACCTTTCTGTGGAATCTCAACCTGCTCATCAAGAGGGACATAAGGTTCTGGGAGAAACAAAATAAGTGTCAATACTAGACTACACTGTCCAATATCCGAGAGGCCATGACCGAATCACTTGGGATTTTGCAATCCCAATTTTATGGTCGCATATCTTCTTAACAGATTACATACCCTCAACAAATATTTTAAAGAGTAGTGTGACTATTATTTTAAAAATATTTGTGAATTCTTTCGTGTCGTTTGGATCGTCTATTTTTTCGGGTTCAGTGATCAAGGGTGCCACTTTGTTGACAAAACACACAATAACAGGTACACACAAACAGTTAGTTTGAAACAGGTTCAAATTATATTCAGCTGTTTCGTTGAATTATCAAAAATGGAAAATTTAACAGTTATATCGAGTATGCGAATTTGAAATCCCATGTTAGCAATGGTAACTGATAGTCTGTGCAGGTTCTGCCAAACGAAGGTAGAAACCTGAACACATTCTGTGGTACTGTGAGGCGACTGCAATTCCAAATATACTATACTAGCCGCATTCCGTGGCTAAGCTCATGTGTGTATGATGCTACACCTCCAAAACTGTATTAAAGAACATTCTACCACGATCTGCATTATTGTACAGCTTTCCCCATACATCATTATGTTGTTTACGCGTCCACTAGGGCGGACGGGCCGGGCCGGGCCGCATCGCAAAAATCCGCCTGCCATACATTGTTATGGAAGTGCGTCCACTGAAGGCGGGCCGCATCGGTGTGCGACGGATTTTGCTGGCGGATCGCTTTGCGAGCGGATTTCTGATAGAGCAGAATGGCGCCCCGGCTCGTCCCACCTCGTCCCATCACAGTGGACACAGCGAAACAGATGGGGTCGGCATTTTCCGTCTGTCGTGATCCGTCCCAAGTGGACGCAGAAACAAAAATCCGTCCCGCACCGTTGCGATGCGGCCCGCCTCTAGTGGACGCGTACCTTTATTCCACAAGTTCCGTTTACTCGATGCTGCAGGGCGTTGCGACTATTTGAATGAATTAACCATTTTTCTCCGAACTACCATTTCGCAATTGCAATTGGAATGATCGAATGGATGATCAATTTATGAATTACATTCGGACAGACGTGATGCGGAATTGTCATTTGACTAGGAATGATCATTCGAATACATCGTCTACCAAGGCTATTCAACTATTTACTAATGTCTGAAGAAAAATTTGATGAATCGCTGCTAAGAGTTCAGGATCATATACAGAAACAAGAAGAAGAAGGTTAAGCTCGTAACTTACGTATACAACCTACGTACCTACCCTATACACCCACCCTACGTATCCATGGTAGAGTACGTTCTTAACCAACGTGGGCAGTATTCACTACTCGAAAAGTGACGAACCGAGCAACCACCATTGGATCTCTAAAAACAAACAACGTATCTCCTAATCATTGTAGATAAATTTATCTACAATAAATATATTGAAAAATATAGCTCCAAATGTGATGCACACATTTGGAGCTATTGGACCATTAGAGCATCTCAATTTGCTCAAAGTTATATTAACTAAATGGATATACCTCCGAATCTGTGCCTTTACTGGACTATTAAGGCGTCTCTAAAGAACTATTGATTTAATCTATGAAAGTAATGAGAACCGAACTTATGAAAATATTGAATTAAGAAGTGAATTTCTGTAAGCATGAAACACTCTTCGCGTTCTTAATAAAAGCACTGAAACAAAAGAAAATATCAGTTTCAAGTGTAAACACAATTGAATTTAGTTAAGAAAATAACAACAGTTCATTATAATTATTGCATTCAATTATCACACTATTTTCAATTCTTCCTAATTTCATGTACTACACGATCGCTGTTAGCAACGAAAACAGGTTAAACATCCACTTTCTAATAAAAATGATCGTCATTTCGCTTTTGCAATAGAATAAATGATTCCGTGAACAATCCCTGCTGCACATATATACTGGATGTGTTGAGCCGAGCGATTTTAAGCATATTCGTTGTCCGTGAAACATGCGGGAAGTGTGTTCTAATGTTCTAGTTGGACATTCGAAGATTGTAGTGGAAACTTGTAAGTGGTCGAGTTACAAGGGTTGCCAAGCCAATTGAAGTACATATATCTGTATGTTGTGAAATTTGATAAGTCACTGTTTTAGGATACCTCAATGAACTACCAGTTAAACTGAATCCGAATCAGTGACTTAAAGCCCATATGGGTTCCAGACCACCAGGGTTTAAATGGTAATGAAATAGCTGATTCATTAGCAAAGGCTGGATCGGAGTCAGCCATGGTCGGACCAGTACCAGTTTTCAGTGTGCCTGTTGCCTCCGTTAGGGCTGCCATTGCTGAGTGGGTGAGTAAATCACATATTGAGAGATGGCGGCTTTTTCCGGAAATGCGACAGACCAGAAACCTTGTTGAGGGACCAAGTGGACGAACCGCTGCTTTTCTTCTCAAATTGAGCAGATGAGAATGTGGTAATGTGGTTGGTGTCCTTACAGGGCATAACTCTTGTGGCCTACACTCAGAATGAGAATCATTGACGACCCCATGTGCACTGCTTGCGACGAGAGCGACGACACAACGGAACATTTCCTTCTAGAGTGTCCAGCTTATTCGTTTGCGAGAATGCATGTATACGGCGTTGATGTAATGAGGATGGAAGAACTCCGCTCTCGCTCCCTACCTGAGCTCTTACAATTCGTAAGAAGAAGGAAAAAGTTCAGGTAGAGACTGAGGGATTCGAGTACAATGGGCCATGTTGGCCTGAAGGCTCAAGATGCGCGGCTTTGCTGCGTGTCTTCCCCCACACCAAACAACAACCACTTAAACTACTCGCTTGGTAGTTCTCGCTATTCATACCATCGCTGTAAACTTACTTCTGTAGAAAAACAAGTGCTTCAAGTCAAAAGTTATTTTCTAAATCATCCGGATCAGCAGTTCTTCATCACACACCAAGTCATGAGAAGGACTCGAACCTACGAGGGCAGAACTAATTCATATTAAGGAAACTGATGTAGGCCCACAGCTATTACCAACTCCAAAACATACCTTAATTCGATAACATGAAGTACATAATCGTAAAGTAATACCGCTTACGTTTTCAAAGAACCTACCGATAAGAACATATAAAAAATAAAGTATACTTACACTTATCAAGATTGTCATTTTATTATGCTCCCTTACCTTGCAATGTGCGGTGATATCGTTTCGACACAGAAAAATTTAATAACGTCACCACCCCCATTTTCTCATCCACGAAAACTTCGATTGTAATCAAACACAAGAAGGATTCGGCTTGTTCATGACAAGGAGCAATTGAATAAAAATCTGATAGCCACAAGTTGGCGTCCGTTGAATCAAAACTCCATACGATTTTTCTCCTGAACAGAGGTTCACTGTGTTCGACAAATGAGAATCCTTTTCTACTTTAATAATAAAAGAAAAGGAAAAAAAAGATGGAGAAGCAAGCAATCATTGAACACTCCATTAGGAAATTTTTTACCTGAACAAGTAGATAATGGAGTCGAACAAATTTTCTTCATAATCTTCGTTCTTCTTCTCTTCAGGTTTTCTGGTCTCTTCTTCGGCTCCTTCCTTACGAGTGGATAAAAATCGCAATACGTTTAGAAGTACACAATGGGGTAAGTTCTATAAGTCCTTTAATATAATAATCCGGTAGACCCGTTGATTCCTTTAGCTGCAACACACTGCCTCTGGAACAACACCGACGGAGCAAAAATGGACAGAGTGAATGGTGAACAATAGCAGAAAGCTTTCATTGCTTTTTCTTGCGACTTTTAAACAGTTCCTTTGTTTGCTTGTTGGTTTGTTTGTTTCCTGCATGGTCGCATATATTCGAAAGGGAAATGGATGTGCTCAATGGATTACAGATTTACCTGTAACATGCAACTGCATCGTATCTATTCGTAATGAGATAATTGTAATTAAAAATTCATAGATGGCGTTCCGCACTGGTTATTGCGGCGACATCATCAAATTACATTAACATTAACGTAATACCACTAGTGCGAAAAGGTACCAACTGGGTCAAATATGCGGGAATCTAGCAAATATCTTGGCGGCATGTCCGCTTGTCAATCCGACTCTTTGAAACGACTTATGGAAAAAATACACAAGACAATTGCATCCCGGATCTCGAGAAAAATCGGCGGTTGACGGAAATAAAAAATAATTATTGGCGTCATCTGTTATTTTCTGGGTTGTTTATTTCATGATCTTTATTTGCCCATTCGTAAAATAAAAAAAAATAATATTTTAACTTAAGTATTTTTGATTGTTTTTCGGCGTCAGAGGAATTTCTGGTGCAAAACACTAACACTAAAGCCCGTCTGAGATCAATCCTGACTACTGCCTTTAAGGATATGACAGTTGAAAAACCTTCACTGAAGAAGCCAGTTTAAAACTGTGTTCGACCAGGTCCGAAGGAGCTGTTGCGTCATCGGGTGGCATTGGCTCATTAGAGGGTGTATCATGCTTACTATCCGAAACAGCCTTACAGTACTGGCATTGCTGAGGATTTCTTTTCTCTTCTATGTGATACAGAGTCGAAATTTTTTTCCACGAATTATAAATTAGTGAAATTTTCCATGGCACTTTATGACTAAGGTACTGAAGATCATCTTATATTTGAACCAATTTGGTTCAATTCGGTTGTTCACTAGGGAATGTTAATTCCCTGAGATCAAATTCGGACAACAGCAATTTGATTGGCTGTGCAATTTTGTGTGGTTGTGCGAGGGGTAGGTGGGAGGTGGGAGAAGCGTTGTATACGAAAAATGCTGGTGACTATATCTTAGGAACCGGTAATGCTAGGAGGCTGAAACTAGGAATTTATGTAGAACTATAATAGTGGACCCATTTGTAAAAAAATGTTTCATATGGGTTGAGGGAGTGGGAGTGGGTGGTGCATCCGAAATACTTGAAAGCTGGGAACAAACCATTATATAAAATCCATATCTCCTGAACGGTTGATGTCAGAAGGTTGAAACTTTGTGGTTATCTTAAAGAGTGCCAGGAGCTAAGACAAAGACTAAAATTTGGACGAGAGGAAGTGGGTTGTGTGGTAAAAGACGTTGGATTACAATACGTGTGTTTTTTCAACTGGATCAGATCACAATTGAAAAAAACGATGTGGCTCAACCCAAAAGCTAGTTTAGCAGGGTTGACAGTCCTATTGGTAAATGCCTTGGATAAACTGTATGGGCGGGGCTACGTGTAGTTTCCCTTTATTGCATATAGCGATGAAACTCTGTAGAAAATACACAGAAATACAAAGGCCTTTTCAATAATTTTGAACATGCTGTCTCTATATTACACATAGACGTAAATTTCCGTACAAAATGTATTGATTTCCCACCATAGAGCTACTGGAGACGACAAGCCACCGGTTTTGTATAAAGCGCTTTGAAGCCAAAAATACGGTGAGAAGTGAGTCAAAACAGGGTCGTTATATCAAATTGTTGTTGTCTTAGCGTGTGAGTGAGGGAGACAAAACAGAAGCGTTTTGTCAGTTTGTTGTTGTTTTGCGTGCAGGTGAATGCGACGACGTCCGCCTTCAACTCAATCGCTGCTTGTCATCTCCAGCATATATATCTCTATGTTTCCCACGACTATTCTAGACTTTTCAGTGCAAATACCAGCTACAAATTGAATTTACTAGTGCCAACTATCAGCTGAGTCGCAGGGCGCTATCTGTGAGAATGCTAAAATAGTGCAAATTTAAATGAATTGAGAAGCAGCTTTAATAGCGAAAAACTGATCCAACTTTGATCCCATTATGATTTTGAATCATCTCTTTCTTGTTGTTTTCAATGTAAATGGAATGATTTTGATCTTGATCCAGTTGAAAAAAAATCTGCCAATGGTCTGGGCGAAACTTTATTATTTTTCGGTTCAAAGTTCGGGAGTGGTCAGAGTCGGAGTGTATAATGAGTTGCTTCGAGATTATTACATTTCTTGGAAAACTAATTTTGTTCTTAAAACAAAAATATTTAAAATAGCGATTTTTAGCCGATTAAACATTGGAAAATTTCTTTCTTCTTATCATTTATACTCTCTTAGGAGCTGAAAAAGGAAAAAACTTAATAACAAGTTTTAGGCGATTATTACGCAAGCACGTGAAAGTGAAAAGATATTTGATATCTGATAAGACCTGGGGATATAGAAGAATTCGGGAAAAAGTTTACAACCCCCTTTGCACCCCCTTAGGGGTCGAATTTTAAAAAATCCTGAAAACACTTTCTAGGTATTTATATGAAGAAGATGTACAATAAAAATGAATTCAATATTTGGGAAAACCTAATAGATATGACGAAAACCGTGAAAATATATGCACTCCATTTTCACTGATAATTGTTTTTGCACCCCCTCCGAACGCCAATAGATATTTGAATTTTTTTTTTATCTAAATTAGTTTTCTAGTTGAACTACATAAACGTACCGAGTTTCAACTTTGTAGCATAAGCCGTTCTATAGATAGGAAAAACACCCCCCACCCCCGTACCATACTACCCCTATAAAAAATTATATTTTTCCAAAGTGCTACTAATATAGCTCTATCCAAATACCAAGTTTCAGCTTTATATCGTTATAGGTTGTTGAGATATTAAAATCGAAACTTTTTCCTTTTCACCCTCCCCCACCCTCACCCTCTACACCCACACCTCCTAAATTTTGTTTTCCGCTAGGGGCCTATTAGGCCTACTTCTGGTAAAAAATTTAAGCATCTATCTTACACAGTTCTTGAGATATGATACCTGATTTTTTTGAAAAATTCTTATCCCCTCCACTTTCATGCTCCACCGCCCCCTTAAAAAATTTTACTTTTATCAAACTTCATTTATCAACCTTTATACACAAACCAAATTTTATTTGTCTAGTGCAATTGACTCATGAGATATCGTAATCTAAAGTTAGTCACCCCCCACCCCCGTACGCTACTTCCCCCACTCAAATTTTTGGTTCCGATCTATTCTCCTAGTATACCTACAGATATTCATTAAGTTTCAATTTTGTGACATTGACGGTTTAGGAGATATGGATTTTAGAATGTGTCGATCTCACCTTTTTTGCGTTTTGGACGCATTATTTTTCCCCCCACTCCCGAACCCCTGCACCTATATCGGCAATTTTTTTGCAAATGGGTCCACTACCGAAGTTCTATATAAATTCCAAATTTCAGCCTCCTAGCATAAGCGGTTGCTGAGATCTAGAAACCAAAATTTTCCGTCTAAAACGCTTTCCCCTCCTCCCCCCTCACACCCCACCCCTCCAAATTTGGTCACTTTAGGAAGCCTACCCACTCTACCCACGAAAAAAAATTCAATTAAGTAGCTCTTAGGGTTTGGATGCTACGAGCCTTCAAACAATTTTGCGTACACCGGTAGACGTACGGCGTACGGCGTACGGCGTACGGCGTACGGCGGACAGACGGACTGAAATTTTTTTTTGCTTTTTTCGTGTGTACTCGTCATGAAACGTGAAAAAAAAAATTTTGAGGGTAGCAAATTTTTTTTTTTTAAAAATCGATAACAATACTGTATTATTGAAATAATAAAGTAAAACACACCTAATATCTTCTGAACCAATTGTACCAGGAAACGGTTTTTGTATATAGGATTACATGTGGAGTCTAATGAATGTCAGACTTGTGAGGGGAGGTGGAGCACGGAAGCGGAGAATAGCACTTTTTAAAAAAACAAAAATGTTATATCTCAACCTAATCTCAAGTAGACCCCTAGCGCAGAAAAAAATGTTGATGGTGCGACACGTAAATGTTAAGTTTTCTCAGTAGCTCAATCTTCGTTGAGTAGTTAAGAGTAGTCTATCTGCCGCGGTTACCTCTAACCCATATGAAAATTCTGTAACCTATCTCCTCATAGTCCCAGTATAAATTGCAGGCATCGCTATACAAATCCGCCTTTAAGCAAACATAAAAAGTAAGTAATATATGTATAGGGTCTTTCAACAAGGATGTTCAAGTTTTAAATGTAAATAAAACAAGTTGTGTACGAGATATCCACCCAATTGGTTTTTTATTTGAAAAAATATTTTATGGCATTAAGCATGGAATGTAACGTCGTTCAAATGTTCGCCCCAGCTTTGCTTGGTGGTACGTATTCGAGAAGTCCAATTTGTGACGACTTTGTCGCATCGACCTTCGATTTAAGATAGCCCCAAAGGAATAAGTCGAAAGGCGTTAAATCGCACGATCACGGTGGGCAGTTCACGTCGCCGCCGCGTGAGATAACGATGCCCTGAAATCGCTCGTGCAAAATGTCTATCGCTGTGTGACACGTAGCGCCGTCCTGTTGGAAGTTAGAACCACGCTTGACAGTTATGGCAATGCCAGTTTCATTTTAGAAGAACGGAGCTCTGATTTTGAAAATAAAATTTGATGATTTGCACAGGTTGTTGAACGCTATAACCTTCCATGGCGATTTGCCATACACTACTGAACAATTCGCAACAAATTGGACAGATGTTGCTTTAACAACATGGCCGCTATAACCTAACAAATTTCGACCGTTCCTACTGAAAGACTCCATATAATGCTGGAACCACATCTACGTTAATGTCTAACACCTAATAACGTGAGAAAAAATTATGCGATAGATTGGGTGGTTCTTCATTTTAAGAGGGGGATGTCAAAGCTGCTAAAATATAAAGAAAGAGGAAAGAAATGAATAAACTCAAACCAGTTTCATTTCAGCAATTCATTTTAGGAATTTCGGTATGAATGAGTTTAATTCATGCAGGACAACTAATGGCAAATCAGCCTTCACCGGTCGAAATCTGTTGTGAATATTTTATCAGAAACTTCGGAAACTCTCAAGAACAATGGACACTTTGTCGATATGCGGTTCCATTGTAAACCACCCTTAAACGTGTCTCGTCTTTAAATTGTACGTTCCGCCTTTGTACGATCCATACACATTGTACCTCAATTATTGCGATGTGAGTTAAGGCCATGTATGCCACCCATATTCATCCAGTGCGAGAGTATTACAAAATCCCACAGGAGTCTTAAAAATCCATTAAACGGCCATTTGTAATAAGGACACGTTCCTGGCATATCATGAAAACTATTATGTCGCATCACAAGTGCCTTTTGAACCGGGCAATTTGTAAAACAAAGTGCCCGGGATTCTGTACGTTCGTTCTATATATGTACATATATGTAAAATACGATCCGATATGGAGCCGGCAAAGGACGCAAATGAAGGACGAAAGGATGCCGACTATGAAACGCTTTCATATTCCGTGACGTAAAAGTTGTGTTGTATCATTCCGAGCAAAATTCATGTTTATATTATTTTATCAGTAGATCAGTTGTATGGTACACATTCATTAATCAGCGGGTCTAGATGGGATGTTATCAACTCGAGTAATGTGGATTTGTATTGTACTCGTATGGATGTGGAGCCAAGGGTAGCTGCTAGGGGTATACATACTACACGCTATGATTATAAGCTCGCAATGGACGATTATTTTGCGACGCACGGGTGTGAATGCTCAATAAGTTAAATATTAATATGATCCTTATTACGGTAGGAACAATAATTTTGAATAGTGTTTTATAGCGAGCGATTATAATTAGATGACTGCAATAAAATCTGGCTTTAGCGATTTGCCAATTGCATCGGCAGACTGTACAGTGCTTTGTTTATACCTTTTTCGGAATTAATTGAATAAATTGTCATATGAGCAAAATCCAGGCTTGAAAAAGATGAGTCTTCTTGCTGGCTAGGTCCGGCATGCGAGAAGAGTGAACACAGGTCTACAACAGAAGGATCGTTGATAATAGCAAAGTACGTATGATATCTACTGTGATTAATGCAACTCTCCTGTAAGCAAAAATCAGCAAAAATGAATGGGTTCTTATGTACAAACCACTACCATTCTAGTCCGCGCGTCTGACCATCGAGAGCGTACCAACCAAACCAGTCAGACATTTCCCAAAAATTTCATAACGAAATTCGATGATCAACTGTGCAGGGCGGTTCAATTTTCTGTACGTTCTTCGATACGCACCGATGATAAAAACTATGGAGACCAAAAAAATTGATCCCAGAACCCACAACTCTTACGACTAGTAAAATGAAAGTTACTCCATTGCGCTAGTCGACGACGAATCACGACCCTATCCGGTGCATTGTCGACCGGTATGGCATAATTCCAATGTAACTCAGTCGTACCCAATGCGTAGGCACTTCTAAGAGAAATAAAGGAATTCGTTAAAACGTGCTTAACCCTGAAAACGAATTTTAGTCGATTATATAACAATCTCGAGGAAGTGAAAATTATTTGATATCAAATCAGACCTGAGGGATATGGGTGAATTCGTGAAAATGTAAACAACCCCTTTAACCCTCTTAAATATCGAACTTCAAAAAATCCTGAAAACGATTTCTAGGTATTTATGAAAAAAATCTGTAGAATAAAACTGAATTCAATATTTCAGAAGACCTAAAAGGTATGACGAAATTCGTGAAAATATATGCATCTCATTTTCACTGATAATTTTTTTTCTGCTACCCTTCCGTACGCTATTATATATTTGATAATTTTGTTTATCTAAATTACTTTTCTGGTACACCACCAAGTTTCAACTTTCTACCAAAAGCCGTTCTATTGATAGGAAAAACAAACCCCACTCGCATACCATACTACCCCTATTTAAAATTATATTTTTACAACATGCCACTACTATAGCGCTATTTAAATTCCTAGTTTCAGCTATTTATTATTAAGGGGTTATGCCACTCTAGAGTTTTCGAAAAATCGATTTTTTTTTTTTTTTAAATTGTTCCTTAGGACCTCAAAAATGCTGTCCCAAAAGTTTATGGCCGGAAAAAGTCTCTAAGGACTTGGCTTTCGAATTTTAGTATAAGGCCGCCTGCAAAATTATTCATGATTTTCTACTACTCAAAACTTCAAACGCGTTTATCTCAAAACTACATTTTTCAAGCTGGCCGGAAACATAACTCGGACAATTTTCAACCGATTCACTTGAAATTTGGAATATATCTTTAGAACTATATTGTCCATGGAAGTATGTAGGATTTTTTTTTTATATTACATAGTTCATTTGTTATTAACAATTTTCTGACGATTTTTTAGGCAAATTTCACACTTTTCACTTTAGAAGTGCGCCATTTGGCTAAAAATCAAAATATCGAAAAAATCCTACGTGCTTCTCTGGCTGTTAATATATGTAATCGAAATAAATTTATTAGCTTATCATAATTCAAAAATTACAGGCATTAGGTGTCCGGCCATGGACCCTGGAAAAACGGAGACGTCACCGCAAAAACGCTGCACAGCTGCCATTTTGAATTTAATTGCTTAAAAAAAATTCCGGTACATAGTCAATAACATGTATTATAAATATCCATTTTCGTAATATCGATTTATTTTGTAGTTTTTCTGAAAAAAATTCCCGAAAAAGACCTATTTTTTCAGCCTCTAGAGTGGCATAACCCCTTAAGGGTTCTGGAGATAAAAAAATCGAAACTTTTTCCTTTTCACCCTCACCCCCTACACTCATACCTCCGCAATTTTTTTCTCTGCTAGGGATCTATTGGGCCTACTTCCCGTGAAAATTCTAAGGATCTATCTTAAACTGTTATTGAGATAAACCTTCCATGATTCAACCCCTTAAAAAATTTTACAATCCGCAAACTCATTTTCTTGACGTGTACACACCAATCAAATTTCATTTTTTCATTGATGGTGGAGGGATTGACAAAATGTTTTCATTTACACTGTAGGGGTATTTGTATGAGATATTGTAACTAAAGCTTTTCAACCTCCACCCCCGTACGCCTCTAACTCCCCGCAAAATTTTGATTCCGATCTATTCTCCTAGTATATCTCGCACACCTCTCCACCCTTACCGACAATGTTTTTGCAAATGGCTCCACTATCCAAGTTCTATATAAATTTGAATATTCAGCTTCCTAGCATAAGCGGTCGCTGAGAACTAGAAAACAAAATTTTTCGTCTAAGACGATTCCCCCTCACACCCCGACCACTTAAAGTGGTCCACTCAATCTACCCACAAACAAAATTTGAATTCAATAGATTAAATGGTTTGGGTACTACAAGCGTTCAAACGATTTTGCTGAAGACGGACGGCGTCGGATGGTAATGCCGCAACTCAGTCCGCGATCCCCAACAGATGTCACTAAAATAACCGTCATTCCTAATTTTTCAAGGCGTTGCAAAATTATAGTCAGCCATTTTCGCCGTCTTTGCTACAATTAAATTAAATTAAATTAAAATTAAAAATAGTATTTATTGAAAAATTTTATATAAACAGTGGTCCGAACGACACGGTTGGTAAACGTAAACTGTTTTGCATTGCTTATCGTCAAAACTTTAATTGTCGCTCAGTTGGCGCGTCAATCGCCGAACTGCGACATCTGTTGATCAATAGTAAACTAACACTTTTCCTTGAATATTTTCTGTCTGTATCACACTGTTCAAGATCGCCACAGAAAATTTTTCCTTGAGAATTTCTTGACAATTTTTTTAATAGCAACAAATAGCTCTTGACTCTTACATACCGGCCCTCAGGAGTGATATACATTCTGCAAAAGATAAATGTGATGAAGTTTAGTACTCTCTTGGTTCAGCTGCATAGACCATGGTGAAATCAGAATCGAAATCATGTAACAACTTTTATTTATCAAACTTTGCTCGAAAAGTTATAAAGAAGCCGCCAAACTGTTGATAAATTGTTTCATTTTAATTATAAGGATTTCTGTCGAGAGTAACGTGAGATCTATCCACTCACCCGCCCGACACATACACCGACGAACTTTTACAATTTAAATTATATTTTATTCAAATTTATTTTAAAGGATTCATTGCTTCTTTCTGCATAGTTTCCCAAACAACCATTAACAAAAATAAATTTCCAGAAACTACAAATAATGATGATAGCTGGAGTCAAAATTGTTCACACATGTATCCTGAGCTCCAAAACTATTTACACTGTACTGTTTATGGCTGCATAGTTGTGGCGGTGCCTGGTAAAAGGATTAAACTCTAGAAGTTTCTTTAATCAAATCGTTTTCTATGGTTGCCTCTTAAATTTTACATTTTTATCTGCAAGTAACAGGTGAAAATTGTTAATCCTTTCAGTAGAAAAATATGAATCTATTTATGCAGCAACTTTTCACTCAAAATATAATTTAGCTTAACACTGTACTGCACGATATAATTAAAATCGCTTAATAGCCTGCTATTTATCATCACTTGCGCTTTACTTTTTATTTTGTTTCCCATAAAAAATTCAGGAATGAGAGAAAGAGAGGGATGAAACAAAAAAAAAATAATATTAATGAATATTTTCCGTTTCACTTGCTTACAAGGAACGCATTTAAACGCTCGAATAGTTTAGCAGCCAGTCGAAAGCGAGCCGAGTCCTGGCGAAGGCCAAGAGAGCGCTTAAGTACACACAAACAAAGGATTTATTTCAAGTAGTTTCGAAAACTCTCCAACTCGGTTTAGGTTTATGAATTCCATTAAAAGTTTTCGGGAGGAAGCTTTAATTAAGTTCAGCACTCGTTCGCCTTTCCAGCGGCCGAAGGAAGAAGGATCCGGACGAATGTTGCTGAATTGGCTTGGATCCTGAAACTCCTTCGCTCTCCTTCGGGCTACGGATCTTTTAATTTGCGATTACTTCTTCAATTTGACGATGTCTCGATTGAATATTTTCCCACGGGCAATTTGGCACGTAGTGTTTACATTTCGTTATTGCTTTTCGTTCTCGAGATATTTGAGGTGATACCCCGTTCGGATAAGGGATGAAATATGAACAGGATTTTCCCTTTAAGTTCTGTTAAGCGCGATACCTTCGGCTATGAAGCTATTTATGTTTTGAAACCGCTCCGCATAATCTACATTAAAAAATTGTTAAATTTTCTTCAAACAATTCTGTCTGAAAAAGTTGTCGAATTCTTCAACTGCTTCTTCATACATGTGGCGTGTTACGAGTCCACCTCGTAAGGCAGTACGTATCTGAAAGGACACGAACAATACGGTGCTAATAAAAAAAATCTGCCAAAAATCTGGGCGTAACTTTATCATTTTTTGGGTAGAAGTCCGAAACACGTTTAATGCTGTGATGCGATGTAGGTTGCTATGCGACTGACAACCTAAACAATAACGTTCCAATAGCAGTTTCGTTATTTATTTTGCTATAATAACTCTAACAACATATCGCCATATATGTACTAAGTTTCAACTTTCCTCCATAAGCCGTTTCTGAGATATAAACCGCCCCACCACTGTACCTTGCAACCTCTATCAAAAACTTTATTTCTCTATAGAGGCTCTTTTTTGACCAATTTTTAGACCATATTTGTTACGGTTCCTGAGATAAAAAAATATCTCTATATCTAATATAATAGTATGGCAGTCTTCGCAGGATAATAAAAAATGCCGAAAAATCTTCTTTCAGTAAAATTTTATAGTAGAAATCTGATGGAAATAACTTCATCTTCTGGTTATTTCAATTATCGAAGATTTGATTTATTAAAGTGATTTATTAAACATTCACATTATAATTAATTTTAAGATTATAATTAGTTAAATTTTTAGTCTTGAAATAAATCCATTTCTATTGACGGATACAAGAAACAGCTTATATCTAATTCAATTGATAAATTATATAAATAATTTCGGTAAAGAAAAATCAATCTTTATTTTTAATAGATGTTTGAGCAAAGAAAGTATTATCTTAACTGAAAAAATATAAATTTTATTTTTGAAAATCCGAAAATCGTGTCAACTTCGATTGATTAAATTAATAATCGAAGTTGACAATATTTGCTGTATCTACGTGGCGAAAAACCTACTCAGCTAAAGCGAAAAACTGCAAGCGTATCAACGCCACTACAATAGGTTCGGAAGATATTGTAATCCAAAGTTTTTTACCTCCCACCTCTACACCACACCACCCCCTTAAAAAATTTAGCCCTTTTCCAATCTACTGGTATCCCTTAAGACAACTACAAAGCTTCAACCTTCTGACATCAACCGTTCAGGATGGATTTTAGAATGTTTTATTACCAGCTTGCAAGCGCTTCGAACGCATTGTTTTTTCCCCACTTCCACTCCCACACCATCAACCCCTATCGACTATTTTTTTGCAAATGGGTCCACTATCATAGTTCTATATAAATTCCAAGTTTCAACCTCTTAGCATAAATGGTCCTTCAGATCTAGAAACCGAAATATTTCGTCTAAAACACTCCACCCTCCGATCCCCAACCCCCCTCCCCCACTCCGCCCTAAAGATACCACTCGTAGGGGTGCACCCAATCTACCGACCAAAAAAATGACAAAACACTACTTTTCGCAACTAAATTAAATTTTACTCTTCATAATATAAAGCAGGAATAATTATGAAAAAATCAAGATAAAAATCTGCCAACAGTCTCGGCGCAACTTTATTATTTTTGGGTAGAAGTCCGGAACGCGTTTAATTCTGACACGCGGTGTAGGTTACTAGGTGACTGAAAACCTAAAATAAGTTCGGGAAGCGGTTAGAATGGGGTCGAATACTTACGCCGCTACCACATATAACATATTAATTACATAATTGGGTCATACTCCGGGACGGGGTCTAAGTCATAGTATAATATCAATTAATACACGATTAGGAGGTTTTTCGTGATTAGGTTTTTGGCCATTACATGAAATCAGAAATGCGATTGTAGGCGATTATATGAAAAGTCTGTGGAAGTGAAAACCAATCTGATATCTCATCAATCCTAAAAAATATGTCGTAAGCCTTAAGTCCTATTGGAGTTGAATATCTAAAAATACTGAAATCAACTTTTTGACGATTATGTAGGAAGCCTTAGGAAGTAAAAATTAATTCGATATCTCATTAGAACTAAGAAATATGTAGGAAAATATGAAAACAAATGCAACCCCCTTGCACTCACTTTGGGATTAAATATCCAAAAATCTTAAAATGAGTTTTTAGATATATGTAAAGAAAGCCCAAGGAAGTGAAAACCAATCCGATGTCTTATCACTCTTAAGAGATATGACGAAATTCATGAAAACGTGTTCAACCCGTTTATACCCCCTTAGGGGTGGAAAAAAGAAAAAACTTGAAAAGAGGTTTTAGGTGATTATAAAACAATGCCGTGGAAGCAAAAAGTTATTCGATATCTTATCAGACCTGAGGGATACGGCTGAATTCGTAAAAATGTATACAACCACTTTAAACCACCTTGGCGTCGAATTTCAAAAAATCCTGAAAACACTTTCTACGTATTTAGAATCCGCAGAATAAAAATGAATTCGATATTTGGAAAGACTTAAAAGATGTGACGAAAATCGTGAAAATGTATGCATTTCATTTTCACTGATATTTGGATATTTGATTTTTTTTCTCAATATTACTTTTCTAGTTGATTTACATATATACATACCGAGTTTCAACTTTCTAGCATAAGCTGTTCTATAGTTAGGAAAAACACCCACCACTCCCGTACCATACTACCCTTATAAAAAATTATATTTTTCCAACATGCTACTACTATAGTTCTATCTAAATACTAAGTTTCAGCTTTTGATTATTATAGGTTCTCGAGATATAAGAATCGGAACTTTTTCCTTCTTACCCTCACCCTCTACACCCTAACCTCCAAAATTTTTTTTCTGCTAGGCGTCTATTAGGCTTACTTCTGGTAAAAATTCTAAGCATCTATCGTACACTGTTCTTGAGATATGAGACGAGATTTTTTAGAAAAATTCTTATCCATACTTCCATGCTCCACCGCCCCGTTAAAAAATGTTACTTTCAGCAAACTTTATTTGTCAACCTTAATACAGAAACCAAATTTTATTTTTCTAGTTCAATTGGTTCGTGAGATATCGTAATCTAAATTTGTTCATCCCCACCTTC
Source organism: Beris morrisii (assembly GCA_951812415.1). NCBI lineage: Eukaryota > Metazoa > Arthropoda > Insecta > Diptera > Stratiomyidae > Beris > Beris morrisii. The sequence goes on from OX638311.1 coordinate 29,765,588, forward strand.
GTACGCCACTGCGCTTTCTCAAAAATTTGTTACTACAGATGTTCATTCAGTTTTAAATTCGTGACATTGCCCGTTTAGGAGATATGGATTGAAGAATGTCGCGATCTCGCCTTCCGAGCGTTTCGGATGCATTGTTATTCCCCCCACCCCACACCCCTTCACTCATATCAGAAATTTTTTTGCAAATGGTTCCACTATCGAAGTTCTGTATAAATTCTAAGTTTCAGCCTCCTAGCATAAGCGGTTACTGAGATCTAGAAACCAAAATTTTCCGTCTAAAACGCATTCCTCACCTTCCCCCTTACACCCCGCCACTCAAAAGGTGGCCACTTGAAGGAGTCTACTCAGTCTACCAACAAAAAAAATTCAACTTAATAGCTCATAGAGTTTGAGAGCTATAAGCCAGAAACCCTACTGACGCCGGAAAACAACCAACATTTAATCAAATTTGCTTCTATGGTAGCTTACCATGAAAAAATTCCATTATTAAAAATAGCGGAAAAATAAAAATTGCTGTTGTAAGGTTTTCGAAGCCGCGCTCTTAGCGTTTAGCTCTATATATCCTGGCTTACAACCAAAAATTCCACCAAATTGGTTGTAATATTAGATGATCTTCAAGCGCCACCTCCTCTAGTATAGGGTTACGATGGCGGGAAATTGTATTAAGTTTATAAAGTTTATAATTCGTTATCGTAAATTTGATTTCGAGTACGATATATAGAAATTATGCTCAGCAATTCCACCAGCTGTGAGGGTGTTTCGGATAGTAGGCATGATACACCCTCTGACGAGTCTACGCCCTCCGATGACGAAACAGCTCCTTCGGACCTAGTCCAACACAATCTTATAAAGACTGGCGTATTCCAGTAAAGTGTTTTCCAACTGTCATGTCCTCAAGGACAGCGATTAATCAGCAGTCGAGGATTTCGTGTTGGGGTTTCACACCAGAAACCCTACTGACGCCGGAAAACAACCAACACTTAATCAAATTTGCTTCTATGGTAGCTTACCATGAAAAAATTCCATTCTTAAGCTATAAGCTTTCAAACGTTTTGCGTACGGCGGCGGCGTACAGACGGAGTGAAATTTTTTTTTACTTTTTTGGTTAGTCATGAAACGTGGAAAAAAAATCGATTACAATACTTTATTATTAAAATAATAAAGTAAACTAAATGTGTATGACCTTGCGATAATTAAATTCTCATAGAAAATAATACATTTTTTTTTCTTTGGAAAATAATCGAATATTTTATAATCCGTCGAGCCGGATTTAGAATAGCCTACGAAGTAGTCGGAAGAATTTATAGTTTGATTTATAAATATTTCATTTGAAACATTTGGGTTTGGTGGTATGCAGGTAGATAAGGGCTCCTTCTTGCCCATCCCTCAAGGAATGGTGTAAGACGGACCAGATAAAGTTCCAATTAGCAGTGATGCCAAATATAATTGCTTTACTTGAAATCGTAGCAAACCCGGTGGTCACAACAGTGAGCATATTTTATTCTGCAGATCGAAGAACAAATAGAGTTTCAAGGAGTAAAAGTACGTCTTTGAGGTCAGGATGTCCTTATTAGCTATATCCATTCACTCCTAGAACACAATATCATACACTGCCCTAGTCCTACAAAATTATTTTTGTTTATTAAAATTACAAAGTAAAATATCACCAAGACATATATCGATTTCAACAAGATGATCTATGGCAGCTCGTCAGTCCTTTAATTTCTAGTCATCTTTTTTCCTCTTCAAAAAAAACTGTTTCCATTTGCAAGCCAGCAGAAAAATAGGATGCCATTTTCATAAACGGTGAAAATTTTAAAGGAAAAGAAAAACAACAACTTGAAAATTTATCGTAAAAGCTTCGTTTTTTTTCACGCTCGTTACGGAAAATGGGGAAAACATGTTTGCATCGTGCCTTATTTTAGGCAAAATCCTACAAGCAAGACGCCTTAATAGAGTTAACCGTCGCGTCGTCAGCGCTAGCCAGGGTTAATTTTGAACCACGAAAACGTTTATCCAGGACATTTCTTGCAGAATCTTTTTAGCATTTCGGCATAAAGGATGTGAGAGAAGGGGGAGGGGGTGGTGAAAAAAAATGGTTCAATAGCCTTGGCTGTATGGAAGTTAAGCGATATACAGATTTTCTTCTCTTTTAAACACTCGATCGCACTGATATAATAGTTTTGGTTTTTTTTGGTATGGTGAGGGGGTGGTTTTTCTGTCTCGTTCCCCAGGGTATCATTTAATTCACCGTGGCAATTACCATAATTACCTCCGTTGGAATGAGAAGCGCCATTATCGCTTAGAGATGTAAATTGCTCGGCAAGAAAAGGGTATTAATTGTCTGGAAAATGAGGATGTCATGTGCTGATGCTCTTTCGCTGGGAAATTTCCTTTAAGATGCTAAGGCTGGACGGGATCAAAAAGAATGGTCCGATATATTTAGCCCTCTAATCGAGAAACAAGAGTGGCTACAATAGTGCAACTTGGTTATGCCGTTTCGATAACTACGAGTTTCGCTATATTCAACTTGCCACTTATGTTCAAAGTAGTACAAAATGCGTTCATTGTTTCGGTTATAAAAGAGAGTAATTTGTCTACAAAAAGCAATTATTTTCTATTGTTAATGGCAAGAAATTCAAGTATAAAAAACTGTGTGCTTTTGAAAATAATTTACTGAAAATTGCGCAGTCGAAAGAGTCTGAAACAAGGAAAGGTTCAGTTCCACTTGCTCCACAATGTCGAATAGAGTACAGAGTATAGCCCTACCTTACTATAGTATAGTTGTGATGGTTTGAGGATCGGGAAACACTGGGCCAATTCCGTTTACGTCCGAATAGACGACTGATATGTGAACTGGACCGACGTGTATGTTGGTTTCCATAGGCTAGTTGCGTTGCGACTGTCGGAGCAGGGGGCGGGTGGGGAGTAATGTGTTCTCTTTGTAAAACTATTACAAGATTACCAGTCGGTTATGAGAGAGAAAAATGGAAGCCGGGGAGGGTTAGAAGGGAGAAATGGGTGCACTTCTAGCCATACTCTTTCTTTCTTTATTATTTTGATGTGTCAGAACGGGCGTTGTCGTCCAACAAACAACCTCCTCTCGTCAGCATTCCCCTCCTTTTCTTTTGAATGCTCGTTTTGAGTTTTTTTGGAGTCTCACAATATCGTTGTGCATTGATGGTCTCCCCCTGAGGCATAAATTCGAGCAAAATGATGCCTTTTCGGTCCCAAAGCACTGGGGCCAAGATTTTTTTGCCCGAAATTGTGGTTTTGAATTTTATTGGCAAATGGGGAATTGGTGTAACGCCACTGTGACGACTGTCTTTCTGACTTGAGCCACCCACGTTTCATCTCCAGTCACAATAGAAGTCTGAAAATCCTCACCTTCCAATTCAAGTCGCTCAAGAAACTCGCGGGCCCTATTGACCCGATTTTTCTTGTGCTGCTCTGTCAGCTGTTTTGGGACCCATCCTGCACGCAGTTTGCGGTATCCCAGCGTTTCTGTGAGAGTCTCGTGAAAGAAAGTTCTGGTTAGACCTGTCCTTACTTACGGGTCACTGGTGTGGTGGCATGCGTTGGATGTCGGGACAAACAGGGCCGCCATGAGCAGAATTTAAAGAATAGCACTCATTGGGATCACTGGGGCCGTACAATGGCCTCACAGGCTCTGGAAGTAATGCTCCACATAATCCCACTGAAATTAGCGGTAAAATCAATAGCAGCAAAAGGATGCTTTTCGTCTGCGTGAGGCAAGCTATTGGATGGGAGGCAGTGTGGGTCACACTAGGATCTTGTCAACTTCCCTGTGTTCCGCCATGCCGGAGCGCACCGACTACAGGACACCGTCTTGCAGTTTTGGACATTCCTATTCTGTGAATTTTCCCACCAGACTGGAGTGGCGATCTGGAATCATCGCCCCAGACACGTTTGCTGTCTACACTGATGGCTCCAAGACGGAAAGCGGAACGGGCGCGGGAGTGTACTCTTGCGACCTTGACATTATGGAATCGTTTAGGCTACCGGATAGCTCGAACGTGTTTCAGGCCGAGATTTTTGCACTGACAAAAGCAGCTGAAATAATTGTGCGAATGGTACAACAACTATTTATGTTGAAAGTCAAGCTGCTATCAAGGCTGTTGAGGCGCACATTACTAAATCCAGACTTGTGAAAGAATGTAAAAGAATATAGTAGATGGTGGGTATGAAGAACAACCTGAAGATTAGTTGGATTCCTGGTCACAGTGACTTCCCTGGAAATGAAAAAGCAGACGAGCTCGCCAGAAAGGGGTCGGACATGAGCATAGAGCTGGCCGACAAATAGGTTATATGTCCCATTGAATGTGTAAAGAGAATGATTGATATTGAAGCGCTCAGACAGATGGAGGGGGTCTGGGTGAATCTCTCGGGTTGCCGGCAAGCATGAATCTGCTGGCCGAAACTTGATAGGAGGAACTCTAGCTTCATTTTATCTCTGAGCAGGGACATTTGCAGACAACTTATAGGGGTCCTAACGAAACACTGTCCCTTTGGAAGACATGGAAAAAGACTGGGAATGCCTATGGCTGATCTGTGTTGCTGTGGTGATGAGAATGTTGAACCGACAGTGGAGCATCTAATGTGAATGTGCAAGTCTGGCACGTACCAGGTATCGGTACTTGGGGAAATTCTCCTTGACGGATCTATCAGAACTTGCGATTATTCCTTTATGGAGAACTACTCTCTTCATAAGGAAGAGCAATATTTGGAATCAGTAGTCTAGAGCCCGGTTTTATACGAGGGGACCACAATGAATCCGCAGTGATCTCTCATGATGGACTGTGGCACAATGCTTCAGTCCACCCTTCTCAACCTAACCTAACCTAAGAGAGTTCTGGAGAGTTGTGGAAACATCGTAGAAATTTCATCCACTTTCTATCGGCGGTCTTCACGAACAGTTTCCTCGATTTTTTACACCAACTCATCAGTCAAAATGGAAGGTCTTCCACTCCTCTGTTCATCATGAACATTTGTTCTGCCTCCACTAAACTCCCTACACCACTTAAATACACTCGTTCTGTTCATAACACCTTCGCCGTAAACCGTTTTGATTCGCAAAAAAATTTCGGTAGGTGTTATTCCTTCCGCGAGTAGGAAGCGGATCACAGCACGTGGCTCGCACTTGGCGGAATTTCTTACCGACATCTTTCACGCAACTGGACACTACAAGGTGAGTTTACGTACTACCGTGTCACTGCGATGCGATCCCTCTACCACTCAGTGTTGCCAACCCTCAAAAAACAAAAAACCACAGCCCGTTATAGTCACAGTACACTTACTTTCTGAACATGTCTCGTAACTTAGCCTTAATAGTAAAAAAATTCGTTTTAAACAACAACTAAATATGTAACATTGACGCTGATAGCCATAGAGCTACTGGAGACGACAAGCCACCGGTTTTGTATAAAGCGCTTTGAAGGCAAAAACACGATGAGAAGTGAGACAAAACAGGGTCGTTGTTGTTGTTTTAGCGTGAGAGTGAGTGAGACAGAACAGGTTCGTTATGTAAATTGTTGTTGTTTTTGCGTGGAAGTGAATGCAACGACGTCCGCCTTCAACTCAATCGCTGCTTGTCATCTCCAGTATATATATCTCTATGCTGATAGCTTTCTGCCAAGCAGGTATTTATTTGCGACTTTATTGCAACTTTAAATACCGTCGATGACTTTAAAATCATATTTCCATTTATCATGTAGTTACTATTTCTGGATATAGGACGAGAAAGTCAGGGGTCGCTAATACGTCGTATATTGGTCAGTATAAGTAACATACAAACTAAAGTCGGTAAAGAGTTGTAAAAAAAGTTGTTAAGACTTCAAAATGTAGCTAGTAATGACTACATACCATCTACAGTAGAACACGGATAAGTGCATACCGATGGTGCATGTTTTTTGTGTGCACTTATCAGTGTTGTGCACTTATCAGTTTTTGTTAACAAATATAATTATAATTTGATTTCTTAACACATAATGCATATTATCTATTTCTTTTTTTAACAAATAATAAATTAAGAACCAAATATGTTTATAAGCACTTAAATATAATAACAATATTTTATTATTTGTAAAAAGAGGAAAGCGAAATTAACAGTCTTTTTATAATTAACTAATCAAATGCAAAAATAAGTTAAAATTAATTTTACAAAATTTTAGCAAATTAATAAAATATACAATGAAACTTTATTTCTTGAAGAAGTCTGAAACTTTTTTCTGAATCAATTTTTTTCCCCGATAACTTCATTAATTGATGTTCCAATTCATCCAAAGATGTAACCTCAGCACCGCTTTGGTCGACATATCTCCCTATCGTAAATAAGGAGCTTAATGCATCCTGAAGTGTTACTTTAATTGTAGGTTCTTCGATAATATCGTCATCTGTTTCCATATCGGAACTTAGCTCTGCATTTTCTGGACGAACTTCATTGATGATCTCTTCTTGGGGTTAACTCACCATAACAATCCAAGTTTTCATCGCAGTCAAGACGTTCATTAAACTGATCCTCGGGTATAAGAACATCTTCATGCACTTCCTGCAAAGGCTGGTGAACGAATCCAGCTTTGCGAAAACAATTTTTAACTGTTGTTGGTGAAACTAACCACCAAGATCTCTTAGCTTTGAAGAGAAGATCCTTGTTCCAGGACCAGAATTTGCTTTCTGACTATTTGTTGTCGATAGTATGCTTTAAAAGTGCGAATAATACCCTTGTCCAATGGTTGAATTAAGGCTGTCGTATTAGCCGAAAAAATACAATTTTCACATTTCGCAAACGGATATGGTCTGCCAATTGATGACAAGCAGCATTGTCTATAAAAAGAGCAACGTTTCTATTTTGCATCGCCATTTCCCTGTCAAAATCTGCAATTATGTTGGTCCAAATCTTGCTTGTCATCCAAGCTTTACTGTTAAAATAGTATGGAAGAGGAATTTCTTTCCCACGAAAGCAACGTGGCTCCTTGGAGCGACCAATGACATAAATATTCTTGTTCGATCCGCTCATATTTGTTAGAAATAACAGCGTTACACGATCTTTTTGAACTTTTCCACCTTTAACAGAATCTCCTTCAGAAGCAAGAGTTCCACGGGGAAGGGCTTTATAATATTGGGCTGATTCATCCGCATTGAACACATCTTCAGCATTGTAGTCTTTTAGTATATCTGGAAGCACGCTTTTAACCTATAAATTAAGCCAATGAACACAAATGAGAAACTTTGATAAAAAAAATCCTTCACAATGTACTAACCCAATAATCGGCTGATGTTTCATCAGAACCTGCTTTTTCACCATGAAATTTGAAATATTTAATATTATTCTTTGTTTTCCAACGATGTATCCAACCGCTATTTGGTTCAAAATGTTCTATCCCCATTTTTGAAGACATTTTTTTTGCTTCTTCCAAAATCATTGGTCCTGAAATAACAGCATTTTTTTGCCTCATTTGTTGAAACCATATTATCATTGCCTTGTCTAAATCTTCATGATTTCCACTGCGAATTCTCTTTCTTTTCACGTTTTTATTTTCCAAAGCAATTTCACGAATCTTGTCTGCGTTTCTTACAATTCTGGAGATAGTAGACACATCACATCCATACTCAGTGGCGAGTTTTTTCCTTGTCTCGCTTTTCAGTTTATCCAAAACTTCAAGCTATTGCTGGATTGTCAATGTAATAAAAAGGTGCTACAAGATCACTACAATCACACTTATGTCTAACTCTCGGTAATTTTTTTAAAAAATATAAAATCTAACTCCACTTACTAATGTGCGACACTGCACAAGACAATCCCAAAATTTCCACGCATTCAAGGAAAGCATAATGACCAAAGCCTAAAACGTCTGATTTTCGGGGAATCCCTTATTACTGAAATAGCAGACTGGTAAAAAAGGAAAGAAAATGGGTTTTAAATGTGTACTTAGCCGTGCCAAATTCTTTACAAATGTTCGATATCATGCAAAAAATTCCGTGGACTTACACGTATTTGTGTACTTAACCGTGTTGCACTTATCCAAATTCAAATGTATGAAAAATTCTCAAAAAATGTCGGTGCATGAAATTTTAGTGCACATAAGCGCAATTTGCACTTAAGCGTGGTGCACTTATCCGTGTTCTACTGTAATCGCTATTACGTCAATACTCCGTATTTACTACTGCTCGAAGTATGTTGACTTTATAGTTGTAGAACGGACGTCGTGACGACTACGTCAATACTTTACTGAGACTTTGTGCTCCTCGGGTGGCTCAGATAGCTTTTTGCCAAGTATTTAAATTCAATCAATATTTATTAGTTTTTTCATTCGTTTAGAGAACATATAATTCAATATCTTAGCAGCTAAATTAAACCTAATTAGCACAGCAAAGCAAAAATATATGCGAGAATTTTAGTGACATAAATTCAATGAAAAATTTCTGCAAAAAAACCGTGTTAAATTAAAAAAAAACAAAAAACAGTGAAAAGATAATTAATTAAAACTGAAAAACAATATTTGACTCCAAAACATGTCAAGTAGTGGGATATTATAGAAGTGATAATAATAGCGGATAGTCGACTAGTTCCAGCCTAGTTACGAAAGATGAATATCTGGTTGCAACTTCCAAGTATTTAGTTTAAAAGGTCAATTTCTAACTTCTGTCTTTCACAATAAACAATATCATTGATGTGTACAGAAAAATATGATTGAAAAATGTACGTAATAAAAAGGGGCGGGATTGATCCCACCCCCATGTATGCCATAAATTCAAAAAAAAATCCATTCTGCCAATATTAAAGTCTGCCAATTGAGGACAATTCATTGTCTAAATGCCAGTGGTGTGGTTTTTCGGAGGATGCACAGCTTTTCAGTTCGATAAAAGTCAGAAGGTCCCTTGGAGGAATCAATTAATAAATCCAATTACTGGAACCCAGCCGAGACAATTATCCTGTGCAGTTTCAGTCTGAGGCAACAGGATGACTTTTTATGTACCCAATTAGAGGCAATCACCTACATGTGTTTGTCATGCACCCAGTAGGTTCTGGTTTCGATAAAAGTCACTGTCCGTGCCGGAAAAAATTAAATTGAAAATAAGGGGCGGAATGGGTAGCTACCACCTGAGCCGTACACAGGTAGTTAATGGTGTGGACAAATACACCCGTGAGTTGAACAATGAAGTTTGTTTTTTTTTTGCAACTATGACCCGTTTACGATGTGTCCGAATGTAAATTAAAAATAAATTAGCGCACTCTATGAGTAATTAAAATTTTAACGTTGTTTTAAACGAGTTATTCGTGGCCGTTTTAATGTACTGCGATGCAAGCGAATATTGTTGGTCCTTGGGGGACTTGGATGCTCTGACATGCACAGCTTCTTATACTTGTCCCTGTTCCGATCTTAAGCATATTCTTAACAATTATTAAGACACCCGCTAAGTTAATCAACTGGAGTAGTGAGCATAAGGTGCGTTCAATAGCTCCGGGTCTCTTTTCCTTGTTCGCTAATGAGTAATTGATTTGCTCTTGCATCAGAGTGAAAACGCTGAATGGGATCCTCTTCGTTGCATAGTGCAAACGAAAGATGCTCGGCCGAACCAGGACGACAGAGTTAGGTACCTTCCAAAAATGGCAAGCGACTGTAAAAAAAAATCACCAGCTTTCAGGTCCACTGTTTGCGACATTTTCAGTGTTTTATGAACCCTTGAGAAAATTCTTGGCAAGAAAACGGTTGAAGCGCTTTTGTCGGGACGTTGGGCGCGATAATGGCGGAGTTAGATGTCATCCTATTTCTGGCAGATATTTAATACCCTCATTCAGTGCAGAATCGTATACTGTCGTCTCTAAAGTGTTCACTTTGGATTTACAGAATCTTAAAATAAATTTCTTTAACTATAGCGATATAAGATGGCGTCCAAAAAAAGGGAAGAAGAAGAAAAAACGGTTAAGCAGACAGAAGGAATGAAATTAAGGTGAGTAAATAATGAAATTGGGGTTAATGAGGCAATATTCGGAAGAAAAACCAACTAGTAACTCTGAGCACGACGCGATGAAATGAGCAATGAAATTGCTAATGGGAACTCAATGATTGGTTTGCTACTAAAATGCCGCCATTTTGATAAATATTGTTAGTAGGTATCAGAACTTTTTTCGCGAAATCGTTTCCTAACATGCCACTTACTATTCCGTTGTAATGACCTCTTCTCTATCTATAGAAAACTGGGTATGTGGAGCACATAAATCGGGAAAACAATAATCGATTTGATGAGACTCCTTCTACAGACAAACCCACTTCTGAACTGAAATGCATGACGTCACGTCACAATGAATCATCTACAATGAACAAAAGATTTATCACAACGATTGTTCGTTGCCCCCGTTGTCATCGTCACAGGTAGGTTGCCAAACTGTTGCCTCTATTTCCACCCGGTGTGTTCGAACAAAATTGATTAAATGGCGTCTCTCGAAAAGGAAGAATAATATTAATGTTGGTTCTTCTTTTTATGTGCACAAGAATTTTCGAGGAACGCACGAATACGATGTTTGTAGATAATCAAACCAAAGTGTATCTTGTACCTACCTTTGCAAATAATTAAACGGTTTTATTTTTGTAGATAATCGAGTTTATGATTTGATTAATGCATCTGAATTTAAGAAGGTTTCCTTTTTTGGGGTGTTTCGTACAAGGATTTATGGTAGCTTTTTAATTGTTTTTTTTTGGAAAATTCACGCGAAACTCACTGCGATCCAGCAAGAATGAACCCCTTCCAAGGAATACAAACTCCATATTTTTTGCAAGCATACCATTTTTCTAGTAGCGCAATTCAGCCAGCCTGTGGTAACTAGAGGAACTAAATGATATATATTATTATTGTGAGATGCTATCACTTAATAGTATTTTACTTTATTATTTTTTAATAATAAAGTATTGTAATCGACCTGAAATTTCCAAAAAAATTAGCAAACCTGAACTTTTGTATTATCACGTTTTGGGACTAGTAAACAACAAAAAAATGTCAGTCTGTCCGCCTTAGACGCGGTACGCAAAAGCATTTGAAGGCGTGTGTATATATTTTTTATGGGTACACTGAGAGAACAGATTCATTGCCGCAATAGAAATATATGCCAAACGAATTACAACGGTTGCAGGAAAAGTTCCTATCCCATTGTTGGAACCGAAAGCCTGGGTTGGCCGAACCAAAATTTCGTTTCGTTTGGAGTTTCGTTATTTTCCGACAAGTGAATTATTTGTCTAGCCAAACAGAATCTCTTAAAATTTTTATTGCCACAAATGCGCAGGTTGTTGGTAAACTCTAAAAAAATGGAGTTATTTGCGTTAAATTCTACACTGAATTCTTTTTTGTTACCTAGGAGGAGGTAGAGAACCCTTCTAAAGAGCCGTACAGAATGAACGCAATCGCAGTCGGATTGGAATGTCAATATGTCGCAACGAGATGCAATGAAACGCTGTAAACCGCAAGTAAACGCTGCATGGCCGGATTGAGTTCGCAGTTGTATCAGTGTCAATAATCAAAGCGAAATTGATATGGACGCTAAAATCAGTGAATTCTTTTTAATGCTCATCGAAATCTCTTTTATTTTCCATTTTATTATTTTCTTCTTTAAATAATATAGTGCGTTTCATATTGTATAGTGTCATATTTGACATTTCAATGCGTTCACTTGCGATCATTTTAAATATTACGAACTTACTTGCAATGAACTTAGATGCAATGAAACGCTGTAAACCGCAAGTAAACGCTGCATGGCCGGATTGAGTTCGCAGTTGTATCAGTGTCAATAATCAAAGCGAAATTGATATGGACGCTAAAATCAGTGAATTCTTTTTAATGCTCATCGAAATCTCTTTTATTTTCCATTTTATTATTTTCTTCTTTAAATAATATAGTGCGTTTCATATTGTATAGTGTCATATTTGACATTTCAATGCGTTCACTTGCGATCATTTTAAATATTACGAACTTACTTGCAACTATCTGCGACCCATAGCGTTCATTCTGTTTAGCTACATACAATCACATGCATTTGAAACTGTTTTCCCCCCTCCGTGATTTTGACACTCCAATCCGACTGCGATTGCGTTCATTCTGTACGGCTCTTGAGACACTATTTTTCTACTTCAAATATTATTTCTCACTTACTGCCTTAATAAGACCCATGGTTGTAGATAAGAGTCGAACCCATGTTGAAATTTTTGGGATTGGCGCGAGTTTTGTAATCTCTTCCACGTACACCACAAATCATTTATTCACACGCTTTTGATTAGCTGCACTTATATTCGTTCCCACATTAAATTCATTAACCTCATGTTACCATTTTTCTGAAAAGCTTAGGTAGCTATTATAAACATTGTAGACGCTACCTAAGCATAAAACTCGATGCAATAGTTTTCATGTTTAAAGAAATTAAAATATGTTCTAATCGTAATTAAGAAGTGAATAAAGCAAGTTTAAAAATTTGAAAATCATAAATACGACCTCTGGAATCCTAATTCGCTCGTAACCACTGCGCCACCGATGATCTTTCATTTTCATTTCCCTATGTACAACTTAACTTGGTGTGGATTAACTAAGTTACCGCAACATGCATTCGGTTGGCGGAACACACATTCGGTTACCACAGCAGAATGATGCCGAAAATCATTTGTGATGAACAATATTCTATTGGAACAACCAACATTATATTGCGGCAATCAAAATTGAGTTGCTAGACATTTTTCTGTTCGATTCTCTCAACATCGCACAAACAATGTAAGTTGATTGTCTTGACAGAATGGTTCTATTGCACGTATTGCGTGTTTATTCCCTTAAACGAATATTTTTTGTACAACCGAATATGTTTTGCTCCAAACTAATTCTTATTAACATAAATGAACTTCGATTGCTGCAATGAAAATTTTATTGAAGCAATCTCTTGCCAACAAATTATTTCTCTCAGTGTAGATTGGATGAACCCCTACGAGTGGCGCCTGTGTGTATAACCAGGAAATATGAAATGATATTTTTTCGGTTCTCGGCTAGTAACCTACACCGCATCTTAGCATTAAACACGTTTCGGACTTCTACCCGAAAAATAATAAAGTTACGCCCAGACTGGTGGCAGATTTTTTAATTAGTTACTCGAAGCCCATAGTATGTATATGCCCAGCTCTCTCGTCGAAGATTGAAACACCTCTGAGACTCAGTTTTTTGCAATCTTAAGCGCGCCTCGTTTCACATAATGGAAACATCCACAACCAGCGTTACCATTTTACTACATATGTAGCAGATTTACTACCTTTTTTTAATTTTAAAATTTACTGCACTACTATTTCAAGTCATGGAACACTACGTTTTTGCGAAAATTCTAGAAAGTAAAATTGAAAACAGCACAAGAATGTAATCCATTATTATTTAACATTACTATATGTTTAATGTTAAGCTTATTTATTGTATTATTATTAAAATTCGGTTTCTACTACCTCTTTTAAGAAAAAGGTAGCAGATTTTGCTACCCCAAAAACCCGCTCCGCGGTAACACTGTCCACAACCGAATACCTAGCTACAAAGTAACCCAATCAGAAACTTAGTTGAAGCATATAACTGTGGTCACAATGAATAACTTGGTAAGTCTAAAATCGAAACTATTCAGGGCAGCACTTTTTTCCTATTTTTACTATTAAACTATTCCTGTAAATCCAGCTTTTGTGAAAAAATTAAATTTGTTGACATCTTAGTGATCAAATAACATATAACTATAACTTTTTCACAGTGCGTGTAAGCCTTGGGAGATGACCACAGTACACTTATCCCATTTTACTATTTTTCGACTTACCAAGTTATTCACTGTGACCACAGATAAGGAGAGCGGAGCAACACGATTATACCCCCCTTCATATCGAATGTGCTCGAATGGAAAGATCTCAAGCTCACTAGAACCCTCTACACACACCACCGAACGAAGATTCAAGAACAGTCTCGACTGCAGACAACTGGTATAAAAGCAGATAAAGCTTTCAGCGAGGGACATAGTAATTTTTATTACGTCGACTGTGACAGACACCTAGTACTCGACCGTATTGGTGGAAAGTGATCGATTGCGTGTGATCGAATCAAGCGATATAGATAAGCGGGCGGTATTGCCATATAGTGCGAATAATTGTGCGAAAAGAATAATAGTGCGATTAAATAAATTGTTACTTCTTTTGATTTTAAACGAATTGTGTTTTACTTGAAATCCCGGCGAACCCCTAGCTCGCAACAATATCATAGCTTAAGAAGTCTTTTGAATTTTGTTGGAGCTGCAAAGTCAATTAAAAACTCTACATTCAGGTCGATTCACAACCTGTAACATGAGGTTATTTTCTTCAATTGTAATAGTAGTAGCGCTATAATAGACCTACATATAGGCGTATAGATGTGGCTTCGGTTGTCACTCTAACCTAACCTAGCTTACCCACAAAATATTCTTTTCCTCGCTTGCATGTCATTTGGATATGTAGGTGTGCAACCATCTAGAAAGGTGAGTTGAGTAAATTTTTCTCCTGAATACGTTACACTAAAAAAATATTAGTCTCTTTGCTGAAAAATTTATCTAAAAGCGTGACAGACTGTTTACGCCATTTTCATGTAGCTGAATTAAAGACAATTTTTGTTTATGAAGTACAACCCGCATGCATAAATGCACTCATCTTAAAATACTTTTGTAAATTGGTTTTTCTGATTGAACTTCGGATAAATAAATATATAACGATGCAAAGAACGTGATGCTATTCATGCACTAGTTAACCGAAACGTCCACTATAAACAACATTGAACTTTCCATGTAGTAAGCTGAGCGGAATACCTGGCAGCGCGAAAATGGCCGATGAGCAGGAAATTCTAAATAAAGGTCACAAACGGTAGATGGGAATGATATGATCCTCAGGTGAATGTCATACAAGGGTAATACTCAGAACTGTCACGATCTACGAGTATGTAGGTTTCCATTAATGTTGGGAGCCGTAGTACGACAAAACAAAAATATGCACATAAATTCTCTGCCTCATGTGGCAGTGCCTCCTCTACCCAACACTAGAGCGAGCTGTTTCGCGAATAATGCAATTTAAAAGTAAGGTTATGGTTCATTTTCGTATTGTTGTTGCGATTTTCGCGAAGGACAATTTTATCCATGTGATAATCTCTGCTTTTGCTATATACGAGTATGTACACAGGTGGTGGGGGTCTTCTTTTCAAATCCATTTTACTTCCCGAAATTATATGTCGTAAAATTTTATACGAAAAGTATTCGGGAGAAAGAGAGAAAGATGTTAATAAAGAGCAAAAGTCGTACCATAGAGGTATGGCAGTTTCAAGATGGCCCTTCGGTACAACCAAGACTATACACACCGAATCCTTATAGCACGAGGTGAAACGTAAAATACACTTAACTCCACACAACAATTTCTAATTGCACAATTAAATTGCTTCCGAAAGTTTGTTGTGAAGGTTTCGTACCGGCAAGTATTTGAGGTGAAAGTTTATGCGCTTCTTCCGTTCGACTTTTAGAAGATCAGGATACAAAATACTTGAACGAAACTAGAATCTCTACAGGAGAGACAACGAGTTTAGGACGACGTATCTTCTCGAGGAAGACTTTCGGGGTTTTTGTTTCCGTTTCCGGGGTAGGGCAAAGATTCAATTTGCATTGATTCTTCCCGTATGGTTCCGCCTTGCTTCCCCGGCTAGAAGAGAAAGTTCATCTCCAAAGGCAAACTCACTCAATTATAGTGTGTATTTGCAGTCGACCATGGAGGAAGCCAGAAGCAACAGCTTCACGTAATATCACGGATAGGAGAATACAGGAGCAAGTCCGTTATTGCTTTAGCCATAAAGGTTTTTTGAGTTTTATCGCCTTCAAGTTTACTCCATCTGTTGGAGCAAATTTGCAGGTAAGTGTGTGTATGTTTTTTGGGTTTTTTTTTATAACATGTTTTCTGCTATTGCATAATACTCTTAAGACGGCACTCGCTGCTTATAACATTTAGAAATAAGAATTTATAGACAGTACGGTGGATAATGATGCTCTGTTGAAAGTTGTGCAAGAAAGTTTTCATCGACTCTTTTGAAATTTACTGTTGCTGAATTTCAAGATAATCTAAAACTTTAAATAGGTGTATATCTAAAGTTGAACAACAAAAATTTAGATATTTATACAGGTTCTTAATTTTCATTATGGTATAAACACAATTGCGACGAACTTCGCCAGCAGCGGCGAAGTTCGCTGTCAAAATTTTAAAATTGTACCGCAACACACGTACTGACGCAGAATTACTACGGCGAGCGGTTGGGCGAACTTTTCGTTGCCGCTGAATTAAATGTAATTTCTAATTTTGTCGTCGCCGCCACAGTTGGCAGTGTTTTTTATTTCAGTTGACTGATATAGTACACTGCAATACGGTGAAGCTTACATTAATGTTATTGCGAGGAGCATTTCTGGTCCGATTGGTTTCCTTCTGGAGCAACGTTTGAGACGTTCTGTAATGAGATTCAACAAATTGAATTTGGAAAAGCTCATTTATGTTGTTAAGGCAAAATGATCTTCGTCTCCATCCTTCATTTTTTCAAAATTTGTTGTCAAAAATCCGTCCAAATCGCGGGTACGGTTGACTGGACGTACCAACCACCGTCCCCTGTTCACAATTTCTTTGTAAAATGTGGACGCAAGGAACACTATGTACACAACATTCACAGTATACACAAGTCTATCCATTATTAGGCACTTTTTTCACTTTTATAAACACTTCGTTGAAAAATTGTTTCCACTTTGTTGAACTGTCGTCAAACGTTAAATCGACGGCGAAATTCGCCCGACATGTGTTTCTTCCATTAACAAAGGCGAACTTCTTCGTTCGTCAGAATTGTGTTTATACCAACAGTCTACTGTTTTCTATTTAGAGAATTAAGAGAGAGAATGAAAATCGCAGCCGGACTAAGCGCAATTCTTGAAGGATCCTTAACGACGTAATGGAATGTTTCAGGAAGCATCCAAAATGAGAAGAATTCCTGCCAAAGCTATTAGAGGAGGCTTGATCGAAGCGAGACTAATCGACTGAGTCCATTCACAGAAGTTTGGAATAGCCCACGATACCCTAGCCCAAGAAATTTGTTAGAAACAAAATGGAGGGCAAGGTACGTCGAAATTCATGGGTAGTGTTGCTTTATGCAAACACCAGCGCTGCCGTAGAAGATAGATCAAATTGTACTTACGGAATAAAAGTAGTACTCAGCCCTTACTAAAAAAAAGTCAATGGTGTCATATGTCTAAAGCTAGTATTGCACTGTATGCCACTAAGTCAAATATTTGACAATTCTCACTGACAAATGCGGTCAGATAGTGTAAACGTAAAATTTTTGTTTGACACAATATTTTATTTCTCTTTGCACAGTCTATTTTGAGAAAAAAAAATTGACTCAACTTTACGTCAAATTTTTTCAGTCAAATATTTGACGACATAGTATACAGTGTAATACTAACTTAGGACTTACATATTTCTTCCAATATTCAGTGTAACCGAAACGTGGTCAAACTGGGTTTTGTGTTTCTGTGCATTTAAATTATAAGCTACTGGCACTGTTTTACTGAAAACTTCACAGTTCATTTTCTTTAAAACTCAAGAGTTATCTAAGCGAAATTATTTTACGCTTAGAAATGACGCTTGAGAAATAAAAATGATATTTCCAGGAAGGGAGCGGAAAGGGGTTTCGATTATGTCGACATAACTGCTGACGTTGACACCTTCAACTTCATCAATGCTCAAACATTTCATAAGGAGGTCTGAAGGATGTGACGCGCTACCTAAATGCACTATCCTGCACAGTTTTAGTTGGTGTTCGAAATCCTGAATGTCCTCGCGGAGAACATGCAATGAAAAATTTTTCGAGCAATGTGGAGTTAAACCTCTAAAACCATTCCGTGGGTTGAACCCCCAGAAATCTTCCGTGTTCACGGCCGGGGCTATTTTCCAAATTACTGAACTGAATTCTAACATAATGATAGAGTTCTTTGGTGTCGTATAAAACTATCTTTTCGACTTTCCGGACAAAATCCAGACTACCCTTTTCGCAGCTCTAAAATTATTTTTCTCTTATCATTTACCACAGCTTGAACACAGTTACTACCATTTCTGAATTTCGAAGTTGATTCAAACAAGTACTCCACCAAATTTTTTTTTAAGATTTTTGTACCTAAATTTCAACCAGTTTTCTGGTTCTAATACTTTCCAATTTCGTACATTAAGTGTGCCAATGTGTGACTTTTGTATGAAAGCCCACACAAACTAAACAAGAATTTGGATAACTTCCTCCACTGTTCGGGCCACCTCCTCTGTCCAAATTTTATTCGATGTTAATCACAAAAAAAACAGCTTTGCGTGTAGTGTGTACTCGAAGGATTCATCTGTTTTTGTTCATAAGTAAAAAAATTTAAATAAACCACATGCCTAAAATTGAAACATTTTTTGCCTGTTTATTTAGTGATCTTTTCGAATATCGCGAGAAAAACGTAGGAACAGAATTTGGTGTTTTTCAGTATAGTAAAGGTCGATATGTGTGGTAACGTAAGCTACTCTTCTTTTAGGGAAGGAGAGTTCATACAGAAAAGAAGAAGTTTTTCAAATAAATCCTTTAATAATTAAGTTGTATCGACAAATTGAAAATAGCAACAGTGATTTCTTACCTTTTATAATTAATATGTATTTTTTCCTAATGCAAATGATGACGAAGATATTTCCAATTTTTTCATTTCACAGTGTTTTTTAGTACAGCAGTAGAGGTATAAAATCGAACGAATCGAACCTGGATAGTGGATGATCGTAGATGAGCTAAGCGAACGGAGCTTGTATTAGTTTAGGTACACAATAAAAATTCAATCCATTGAATTTTACATCATTTGGATAGTAGGCAAATATTCCTCATCTTTTCAAGGAAATTTACATTGGAATGTAATAGTCAATTTGAATATAATTTTCAATTTGCAATCAGTAAATTTTAAAATTCGAAAGCAGCAAATCCACTGGATATTCTCTTCAATTTATGGTACACTCTAAAAAAAGTGTATAATTAGCACTCTTCAAGATACACTTATTTCTACTTCTAATTTTATTTCTTACTTACTTACTCTTAATAAAATCCTTGGCTGTAGGTAGGAATCGAAACCGCGAGCAATTCTGGTTTAGCTGCGTGCAAGAGCGCCCATAGAGGGGGGCAAGAGTGGGCACTTGCCCCCACCTGTATTCTACCTTCCAGTATTTTAAAAACACCATTTCGTCACTTGAATAATTTTTTTTAATATAGTGTAATTAAGACCTTTTTATTGTTCAATTACACAAAATTTGATAAACTACTAACAAATAGTTACTAAATCAACACCGTTTACTGTTTTCAAAACATCTTCTTATCTGTACTTAAAGCAATTTAACTTAAGTTAAAAATTAAGGTGTTCTTACTTACTGCAGAAAAATTTGATTGTAATTCAAATTTAAGTATACAAATAAAATTAAGATTAATAAGGTAAGGACATTATTTTATTAGAAGATGTAATTGAATTTCCCATCCAGGATTTTTTCTTTATATAAGTTTGGTATGACTTATGAAAAATACAGGAAAACCCAAAAATCTTAATGGTTTCCTGGGATAAAGTACCCATTTGCTCATACGGTGTTTTTTTTATACATCCTTTCGACTTTGTGCTGGGAAAGAGGGTGTTTTCAAACATGCAAACTTTTAAGGTATGTTGTTTAAAGTAGCAGGATCAGAAGGATGTTAGAAACAGTAGTACGTAACGTTTTGTTAAACCACAGTTATCACTTTTTAGTTGCACTTTATTAAAAAAAAAGAATTCCTCAATTACGAAATGGTTAAAAATAAATGTGAATAACTTCGAAAGTTTTTGAGCTAGAGCGATAAATTTACCACACTAACCCCGCTGCTTCTTAATATTTACAACAGCTTGAACATGGTTACAACTAATTCCAAGTCTTCAAGTTGACTCACCAGAAAGCCCTAACTTGTTTAAAGACTTTTGAATGGCAGCCTAACAGTATGTTCTTTTCACTCTATTTTACAGTTTTGATTCTTTCAAAATAAGTGTAACTACATAACCCATATATAAATTTTGTCTTAACTTAATCACAAAAAAAAGCTTTTATGCCCAATACGCTCTGTTCCGTAGTTATAGCTCCTTCGCGAAAAAATAGGAAGCATTTTTATTAAGAACTTTTGTATGGCAGCTAATTGAAAGAGTACTGCAATATTGTCAGTTCCTCCAATATGTAATTAAAAAAAAAATTTAAATTCCAGAACATAACTGTCATCACTTTTTTTGAAGAACTTTGTATGCGATGTACCCGAAGAAGTTGATCGATTTTACTTACTAACGGATTCTAAGTAAAATTTCAACTTCTCTGTATTTTTCCCCTATCTCCTGTTGCGCAGATATTGTGTTGGTGTGGCAGAAAAGGTTCAATGATTGAAATTCACATTCATTCTATTCGTTACAAGATGTAGCTCCCGAAATTGCAAACTCCTTTTATAAGACATAGTTCTGCCCCTCCCTACGAAATGTTGTCTGGGCGCCCTTGGCTGCATGGGCTTAGCGCGCGTAGCCACTGCACCACAGAAGGCGTTTCATTTTCATTTCAGTAGAAAACAAAATCGAACGAAGCGTCCAACTTCGTGGTTTCATATATTACATGTTTTTCGTTGTAAAATTCAAATAGATAAGTAGAATTACACGAAAAAGAACGTAATTTTTAATTCATATGTAAACCATTTAATTTTACACGAAATATTGAGTAATTTTGTAAGTCTTTCCATGTAAATTGTACGGTTCAGTTGAAAAGTACATGAATAATTTACTAATACCAGCAATTTCGTGTAAAAGTGATTGGAATGTGTACTTTTACTTCGAAAAATGAAATATACTGGAAATTTCAAGTAAAAATTTTATTGAAAATTAATTTTTTTTAAAACAGTGTAGTTTAAAATATTCGATAAAAAATTCGATAGCAAATTCGACCGTGTAATGCGTGTACGACGAATGGTGATTAAGTAGTTTGAGTACGGTGGAGTGGCGGACAAATATTTTTATTTCTTAGTTGTTTTTAAGACCTAGATCCCTTAATTTATCTTACAATTTTTCTTAGTGTGTGTAGTTAAAGCAGTTCTCTCCGTCTTTTTATCTTTTGGCCCGCAGACTAAAATAGGCTTTCTTGCATAAATGATTTTAAATCAATATTTTATCTCGGCACATGCAGAACTGCTTGAGTAAGTATCCTGCAATGTATCCTCCGAGCTTAGAATGTAGCAAAGTTCACTGGTATCTTCTCAATTTCATTATGAGCCAAGAACTTATCGAATTCCTAATGGAATTCTACGGTCTAGAACCATGTTTTCTTTTTACAATTCGCCTCTTCTGTGGCCGCATCTTAGAACAAATGGGACGTGAAATATTTCACTCCCACATTATCTTTGCCATTTCACACGCTAACAGCATCGCAAAGCTTAAGGTCGTATGTTGGACCATATGTGAGTTTTGTGTATACGTATACACCCCACTCGGTCGGCAAACAGCTGGAGCCCATTACTCTTTGTAGTCATTGTCAGATGACATAATTAAGGGCTTATATCTGAGCACAGCATCCAAATGGATAGTGTGTGCATTCTATTAGACCGGCGGTTCACGACTTCCGAATTGCACGAGGATATGGGCGAGTAAGAGGTCCTAGTTATAGTTACCCTCAGATATAATTTAATGCCTTGTAATTTCTCTAATAATCTCCGGATATGCTTAATCAGTGGTCGACCGAAGCAACAATATATTATTTGAATATTAATGAAGGCAGCTTATTATAATACATAAATATTTTCCTTGGTATCCGTAATTAAGTCGTGTCCCTTTTTGATTAAGGTCGCCATTACGCCGAGGTTCGAGGAAACGGAATACGTAAAACCAGAAAATATAAATTTTAATGAAGTTTAATCAAACAACTGTTTGTTACCACCGGATTTGTGTGGTTTACATGCAATTGGTCGGATTTGCTTGTTCGCAATCGACGACAGGACGAAAAACCGACAAGAAATATCGGTTTTTGCGGATAAATCATTCACGACCATTGATTGACACAATTCAAATTCTGAAGACTAATTGGAGTAATGAATATTCAGTGCGGTCATAATTGTCACGACGTTTGATTCTACATAGGTTTAGGTACTCCATTCGATGATTTGGGTCTCTCTGTGACGACTGACTCCCGTCACCGAATTGAAATTCACATCCGGGACGGGAATAATGCGATTTTCAATTGAATGAAAGCACACTAACACTAATATGATTTGCACACGATACTCGACGTTTCCCGGAAATATTATTGAATCCAGCCGATATTCGAAATCATTTAAAAATGTATTGCCGGCCGGAAATACGAAAATATCACTATGTGCAGAAAAAGGCGATTACAAACGTTTTTGATTGGGACAAACTGTTTTGAAATTATATAGACAATAATTAATGAATTATTTTTTATTTTAGTTTTTTTGTGGGGTGGGATTTAACATTTCATATTGCATTGCAAAAATTTGACAATTTGCAGAAGTTAAATAGGTAGGATATAAAGGTTGAATGGATAGGTCAATGGGAGTGATTGGTAAGTAATATATTGGTTCGGTTAAGAAAATTTGAGAGCTATTACTCTTTCTAGACAGTACAGGATGGATATAACAGATCAATTGTCATCGCACTCTTCTTTTAATTTCTCCAGTCACAACAACCCCTAACATCCGGGTTTAATACGAGTTTGTGGTTTCAAAACGGCCATTGAGCCTTATTGAGCTCCGTTTAGAGGACAGAGCTGCCACTTAAACCAACCAACCAATATATTGGTACATCCTAGCCTGGCAACCCGCGCTGCTCGATCGTTTTCTGGTGAGAAGATCAGCAACCACAGAATACCTAGCTGCAAAGCATCCGATTGGTCGCAATACATAAGCCGAGCGAGAAAGGCGTGGCAAAATACATGACATCACATATGCCAGAACAACGTGGATACTTCGCGAATACTCTTCCCTCGCCTATTCTCCAACCCACTCGAACATCTCACACACACCACCCAATATTTGAGAACGCTCTTGACTACACCAAAGCAGTATACATATAAGCACCCAGTGCTTTCAGCCGTACACAGTAATTTTTATTACGTTGACTGCAACAGCCAGCAAGTATTGCGCAAAAGTATTAGTGGAAAACAATCTCAGCTTAGAAAACGATAGAGTGTGATCGAGTCGTGTATGGCAGCGTTGCCATATTAGTGCAATTATATTGATCGCGAATAAAACGTTATTATTTCTTTTGATTTTTAATCGAATTATGTTTTACTTGAAATCACGGCGGACCCCTAGTCCGCAACAATAATTTAAAAAATATCCTAACGTATTCCCATGTACGGAATGACCAAAGTGAATAGGAAGCCACTTAAAAAACTGGAAGCAGTTTGTGAAAATGACCGATTGTTTTGAGCAGACTAATGTCATTTGAGTAAGGAGTTCCTCAAGATACTGTGCTTGAAGGACCGATTCTCCTTCCGCTCCATCTATAGGACTTATACAATTATACAAAATAAGGCCAGGTAATAGTATTTAGTGATGATACGAGGCTTTTTTCCGAGGATGAGTCTTACTAGCGAACACAAACACTGACAAAAAATTGACAAAATTCTATGACCTTAAAGTTTGCACTCACTCCTAATGGGAAATCCTGACAATTTTCGTTTCAAAAATCGCTGAACCTCGCGCAACCCTAGCTGTAGCGATATAGCTTTTTTTCTAAAGATATCTAACTGGACTTAGGAGGTTAGCCTTTAATACATAGTGTACAGTCCAGTTAGGGATGGTCAGAAATCGGGCCGGGTATGGCCCGTGCTGTTTTGGCTGCGATTGATCTACCAAAACAGCAATGTTGCCTATAACAAATCAGATACTGCCTGGTAGCTCTGATGGTGTTTGTGAAAATAAGAATGTAAACAGAACTCATCTGCTCAGTGTTAAATCATTTAGTAGTGTGAAAGGTGTACGCCTTGTAGGATTTTATTTAATGAAGAGTAAAAGCAGGAAACCATAAGTCGGTGCGGGACTTAATCCCGCTAAACATCTCCTCTGTCGTACGGATAGATCCCCCAGAACCACTGCTAGCTAGGTACTTCGTTGGGAGGCCGTCACTACTAAAACCGTCAGCTATTGTCTGTCTATTTAAACGTCGCCTGTGCTGCGTCGTGTTGCATGCTTCTCAAAGCCGCGAAGTGCCGATATAATCCTCACTGCTGCAGTCTGGAAGCCTTACCACCTGAGGGCTGTATAACACATGTGTGTCACCATCATTGCAAAGGTCGGAACTTGTAAGAAAGCCTCTGCAACCTCGGCTGAATCGACGTTGAAGTGCGGACAGTGTAGTAAGTTATGCTGTGCGTCTTCAATCTCGCAGTTGGGACAAAAAGGGTCTTGGTCATGCTCGAAGCTGTGAAGATACTGTTTAAAAGAGCCATGTACCCATGAAGTCTACTTCTCCATTTTTGCGACTTCCCCGGCTGTCGATGCCTGAAATCAGTGTATTCGTTCCTATCCGTTTGTTTGTGCTCTTTCTGCTTCTGACTCTTTTTCTCGCACTCTAAAAAAGACTCCAGACCGCCACTAGTTCAGCTTTCAAACTCGATGTTCCCCGTGCCATTCATTGAACTTGATCATCCTCAGTTCTCACGAGATGGTAATGCCACAACTAAGCAAATGATGGCCAACGATGACACTATACCGTTGAAGTAAAATTTGGGTGGTAATCAGACCT
Source organism: Beris morrisii (assembly GCA_951812415.1). Lineage (NCBI taxonomy): Eukaryota > Metazoa > Arthropoda > Insecta > Diptera > Stratiomyidae > Beris > Beris morrisii. The sequence goes on from OX638311.1 coordinate 29,790,456, forward strand.
AAAAGATTTGTAGGAATTCGTGAACACGCATACAACGAGCTTAAACGTTTTTGGGGGATAAACATCGAAAAATATTGAAATTAGGTTTATCGTGTAAACAATTTGTAGGCGCCTTTAAGCTCACACAAGAGGTATCTAGCCAGATATAAAACTTATGATGAAAATGAAAATGAATATACCCCATTTTTACTGATATACAGGGTGGCTCATAAGTCACGACGGGGTTTGCACTTTTGATAACTTTTCTATTTATTTTATTTCCATTTTCTTTTATTTTAGAAATTGTAATAAATAGTTTAGAAAACTTACAGTGGAAAAAATCAGTACTTTACAACGCACCAAAATCGTTCAGCTTTACTTTAAAAATCATCTTTCAATTGTTAGAACGCAGCGAGAATTTTTTCGAAAATGACAATGATGATGCAGTGACCGTAAATGAAGAACGAAATCGGGCCATGCTTGAGAATTTTGAAAGACCTGCAGTGAAAAATAGACCTGTAATGTGGTTTCAGCAAGATGGTGCGACTTTCCATACAGCTGAAGCCACACTGCAAGTTTTAAGGACCATTTTTGGCGAACAAATAATTTCGAGATGATGTGTAGTGAATTGGCCGCCGCGGTCTCCAGATTTCACGGCCCCTGACTTCTTTTTATGGGGATACCTAAAAGAAAGAGTGTTCGTGAATAAATTTCAGACAATTTCACAACTAAAGGAAAACATTCGTGCAAAAATTAGGGCAACCAATGATTGGCCCGGAACCATTCTGGGGAGTAGGTAAAGGCTTCATTAAGGATGGCATTTTAAAGTGGGTAAATCTTCAGGGGGAAGATTATTGGAAATCACTTTCAGGACTTAGACAGTCAAAGAAATGCAGTGGCCAGATCAAGAAGGCAGATTCTCGGTGGATTTACTCTCACCTATGAAGATCTGTCGAAGAATCCCCCGAGTAAAATCATCTCCTTTCTCAAAGGAATCGATATGGCCTAGGGAGTGGTTAAGAGCCAGGAACAAAAGACCTCTTAGGTCGTAGTTCGAGAAGTAGTGAGGCTTCTATAGGCTCTACCAGATAAATAAACAATAAATAGGGCACTAGAGCCTGTTATGAATCATGCCATCAAAAGAGCTCATCAGTGCAAAGTCGAAAACAGAAGACATTTAAATCTCCAAGATGTGTTCTTTTTTAGAAGCCATAAACGAATAAAAAATGTTAAGAATCAAAGAAATATTAACTAACTAAAACCCCTTCGCGACTTATGGGCCACCCTGTATTTTTACGAATTTCGTCTTTCTGTCGAGTTGGTTCAGAAGAAGAATCCAAACCATTTTAGGTCTAAGTGTGTCCGTGTTCTCATGGGCAGCTACGCGTACCTACCTACCCACCTACGGAGTCTTCCTCAATTCTTTTTTGTAGTATAGGTTAAAATGAAGTTTCCAACATTGGTTGCCGACGAGCTGAGCCGTTTTAGCTAGGCAGCCATTTCATTTCAACAGTACACACATGAAATTTTCTCAGAATTTTATATTTTACATAAAGACTAAAGTGAAGCAGAATCCAATTAGATTTCCGTCATTTTTGTTGCAACCTTCTCGATTCCTTACTGCAAAACGTGCACAACCTGTACTTGTATTAAAATCCCGATACCGCTATCAATTTCTAGTACGTACCAACATCAAAGAGCATTCCCGATCAAATTGCTGTACATCCCGAAAAAACTGGAGCGTTCCGCTCGATTTGCCCCCTTTAAAAATGTTCCCATCTACCGAGAAAAAGGTTCTGAAATCGATTTTCTTCCCGAAAAGCGGAACCTAATCTCGTGCGGTTAAAATAGGTATACGGCGAGCTTGTCCTTTGTTCGCATAACCATCGAAGAAAAACTGAATATGAAGCGATGACGAACAACAAAAACAATAACAGCAACACAAAAGACGACATGATGTGACGCTTATCACGGAAAGCCTTTTCCTAATTTTTTCTTTGATGGCGACACAATTTTCGACAGCGCAGACGGAAGGAAAAGGACTTGTCGTGCGAAATCTTGAATACCGCTCGAGTAGACCGACAACTTCAAAGTGTATGTATGTGGCATTAGTGCGGCAAACGAAGATACATAGATGGCAGCACTGCGCCGAACAGCACTAAGTTGCTCAGGTGTGCACTAGAATGTCGACGACTCTAGGCTAATGCCTTGCAGCACTAAGCATGAGCGCATCATTCTCCAGAACATCGTCATTAACAAAATTTACGGTGCTGGATCCTTAGATGTGAAATAGCGCAACGGAATATGTACGTGAGTTTCGAAAGCTTTTCGCCTTGTAATTAATCAGTAGCGTGTTCGGATGATGAAAAAACTACACGAAATTGAAAGATTTTTAATGAATCCTTGACACACGAGCATGTAGCTTATAGACGCTCGGCTGTCCTACTTTAACTTGAAGTAGGTTGGGTTTTTCAGGACATAATCCGGCATTCAAACGAATTTTATTTCGAAGCAGTGTCAACTTTATAGCAAACAAACTGCGGAGAATTCAGAATAAGCAGCCGGGAGTTTCAAGGACGACAAAAAAGAATCTCATTTCGACAAAGTTTTCATTAACTCACGCTTCACTTCATAAAATTCAATTGTCGTCGATTGGTGTTGCCGTCGTGATACTCTTTTCCGAGAATCCTTTTTCCCTGCCTAGGATCCCATCTCGTAAAAACGAAATCCTGATGGCATAGGTTACCCGAGAAGTCCTAGTCCTTTCAGCTTCTGGATCCCAGTCTTTCTTTTTGCCGGAAGCAGTAGTAAAGTTTCGCCCGGGTAGTGGGGGTGCGGATCAACAATGAATGTGCCGTAGATTACGGTCGATAACATTTCAAAGCGGATTATTATTCGTCCCGACTATAGAGTATCGCCATCATCATCTACTCGTCCTTGATGTTTTTTTATGCTCCGGAAACTGATTGTCCTAGACACCCTAGAGAGTGACGCTTAGATTTGTCAAGTGGTAATTATTTCGAATTGGCTTCGTCCCGAACATCGGCTCGAATCTAGGATTCCAGAGGTCCTTGTTCCTTCCATCTGTACGACCATCATTTCCATTATAACTAGAATCTAATTTTCCCCAAGACATGGGAGATAATCAGGAAAGAAAAGATGCAAATTGTTCGCTGCATCAATTTACGTAAAACGACGACGCGGTCATGGTACCAAACCGTATTGCAGGCAAGGACGAAGAATTACGTCTCGTTTTGTTCCGGGAATTTCGGAGAGATTAAGAGATACACAAATGAAACCCGAAAAGTTATCTCATAATTTCAACTTAAAGTTTCCAGTTCGTTACATTCCTCCCATATTTCTCTTATGCACAATTAAGCCTCCTAGCGTGGAATCTGGTGCAGCAAAAGTTTCGCAAGGACTCTGCCGTTTCTCGTACTCGTCGTTGTCGCTCCCGTTGACTATATGGCGGGACTTTTGAATTTTTCGCCACACTCCCACATACCGTGTGCGTTTTATTCAAATGGGGGTTGATTGGGGTCGACAAATATCAACGATTTGCTCTTTGGTGTGCTATTTCGTTTTTGTGGAAAAATGCAAATCCATTACGGAGCCCGAAACCGATTTGCGTAAAATTGTGGATTCATGCGAGGCTCGGAATGGGTATACCATTGAAGTGGAGATGGAAAGATCTATCGAGTATGGACAATAACAGGGCTATACTTACAAATCCAATTCAGGTCACCAGTGATTCCACTTTGACCTCTTCAGAGGGATTAGGAATGCAAACCGTGGATCTATCCAGACACTGTACAAAAGGTTCATCATAGGTACCCCAGAAGTTTTTAACGCACTAAATTGAATCCTCAGGCAAATATTAAATTTTTTTTAATCAGAGATGACCAAATCCTCAAAACCTAGCGATTCGCTCTCAGGAAATCGTTGGCCTAAGGTGCTGAAATTTGACACCTCTTTCGAGTTGATCCCATACGAAATTACGTGGTTGCACGATTAATTAAGAATCCAGATAGCCATATATGTATATTCCAAAATTCCGCCAACAGTCTGGGCGCAACTTTATTGTTTTTTGGGTAGAAGTCCGGAACGCGTTTAATGCAGAGATGCAGTGTAGGTTGTCGATGGACAACCTGCGACAATAACGATCCAAATAGCCTTCTGGTTAACCTTTAAGCCTCAGTAACAACAGCTCCGATCCGATCCGATCTGGAAAACGGACAGTGTTGAATTTCTCCATCCGACACACATCTAAAGGGAATTTCGAAACAACTAGTCACAATCGTTCCGTTGATTAGCCGAGACCAGCGTTGTTCCCTTTTTGGAAATTTTAGTAGCATATCTGGACCGAAAAGCGTTATAGATTTGAAAGTTTCGTAGTAGTTTGAATTTTCAGGAATATGAGTTTCATAATCCACTAGTAGGTTTATTGAAAGAGATGAATTCAGTTCAGCAGCGGTTTTTTCTTGGATAAATAATAAACGGATTGGCATAAATAAATATAATTTATTTATTTTCGGATATACCACGTACACTCATCAACTAACAAATCTAACGACATCCCTAAAAGCCAGTTTTTTCTCAAGTTTTTCTAGCCGCAGCTTAGTCACGTATATTTCCAACCCATCAAAATCGATCAACTTTATCAAAATATTTGGGTCTTATTTTGGATAGGAAACTTCACTGGAAACCTAACATTCAGGAACGGGTAAGGAAAGCAACAGTTGCGCTTTACTCGTGCAAAAAGGCCATTGGCAAAAAATGGGGTATGTAACCCCGAATAGTTCACTGGCTCTACGTGTCCGTCACCAGACCGATACTTATGTATGGTACAGAGATCAGCATGCATGTGGAGCTCTGAGAACAACTCCCTCTGCACCCTTAGACATTTTTGGCAAGCAAATGGCGGCAAGTGCAGCCATTCGACTTTGGGCCTCTACACAGTGGACTGGCAAATATGCAGGTCACTCAACAATCTTGAATCACTTCAATAATATTCCTGAAAACACCGACTACACCGCTCCCAGTTATCATTTTGACAAAAATTTCCTAACAACCATCCCAACCCGTCTAGAATGGGAAAGGGATTCGGTACGGACGGAAGAGTCCGCCCACATATATACGGACGGCTCAAAAACTGAAGGCGGGGTAGGTGGAGGTGTTTTCTCTGACATGCTTAACATTAGCAGCTCCTTCCGCCTTCCGGACTACTGTAGTGTCTTTCAGGCGGAGCTTATGGCGATCAAGGAGGCCTTGTCCTGGCTGAGGTGTAATGTAATATCTACTAGGGATATTAGCATTTTCACAGACAGCCAAGCGGTAATAAAATCCCTGGAATCGGCCTCGACAACATCAAAGGTCGCCGCAGAATGTCGATCATCTCTTAAGGAGATGGCTGAACAGTTCAATATTCGTCTGTGCTGGATGCCAGGACACAGGGATATTCCAGGGAACTGCATGGCTGACAAACTCGCTCGTCGCGGTTCTACCCTTCAGATTATGCCGGAACATCGAAATCTGGGTGTGTCTCTCTCTACATGTAAACTGCTACTGGGATTGGACGCAATTGAGAAACCCAACTCAAGATGGGCAGATGGTGTTACATGTCACACTGCGAACAGATCTGGCCGGAGCTGGATCTAAAACGCTCTAAAAGGCTGACTTTGCTCAAAAGGGCGAATATCATCACCACAGTCGGTGTCCTGACCGGACACTGTCTTATTGGTCGACATGCCAAAAGACTCGGCCTCTTCTCAAACGACTTCTGTAGAAGCTGCCTGGATGAGGAGGAGGAGGAGACAGTCCTTCACCTTCTCTGTACCTGTCCAGCTCTATCAGCCAAAAGGAAAGGTCATCTTGGAGCTTACTTCTTCAACAGTCTCGGTGATCTTGCCGCAATGGAGGTCGCGAGAATACAACGCTTCATTGCAAGCTCTCAATGACTCGACGAGTAGGACCGGATTCGATGATCCTGTGGTAACACAACGGACCTTTCAGGTCTAAGTGTGTCAGTGTTCTCACGGGCAGCCACGCGTACCTACCTACCTACTCTATCATTTTAATATAGGTATTATAAATTATTCTGATCGTTTTTTTAAAAAAAATATATTTAAAGGCTCGTAGCTCCCAAACTCTTATATTCAGTTAAAAAAATTTTATTGGATAGTCAATGTGGACCCCTTTATGTGGCCCAGGTACGTAGCGTGAAACTTCGTAGCGCAATAACAGTATCATCAAATTCTATGAATTTTATAACCATAAACACGTAATTTTCATTCAGAAATAAAATTTCGATTGCTAAATTCCAGGAAGTTAAAAAAAAATTCCGCGAAATTTAGCGATCGTATCGTTGCGCTACCCCAACGAAGATTCACGCTACGCACCTGTGTGGCCCCTTTTTGGAGGTGGTGTTGGTGTTTCAATATCTCAGGAACCGATACGATAGGAAGTTGAACCTCAGAACTTATCTATATAGGTACCTTTTCTATCTCTGGAACGGCGTATCTAAGAAACTTGAAACTTAGTGGATATATGCAGATTTAGTAGAAGAGCATTTACAGTAAAATAAAAATTCATATTTTTACTGGCGTATGGAAGTGGGGAAAAAATTGTCAGTGAAAGTGCGGTGCATATATTTTTATGAATTTCACCATATCTCTAGCTCTTCTGAAATATTAAATTAATTACATTTTTTCATGAATTTACTTCACTAAATTGCTAGTAGATACCTTTGCTATGATAACTAGTTTCAATATAGTTGTTAAGATATTAAGTTATCTGGTCTTTACATTACAAATTATAAAATGGTACTAACTAATTAATTATTCTTGTTAGGGTTCTTTAGATAAATGCCTAAGGGGATGTAAAGCAGTTGTAAACATTGTTATGAATTCTGCCATATCCCTTACGTTTGATTAGATATCAAAAACGTTTTTAATTCCACGAAAATATTCTTTAATCGCCAAAAAACGTGTTCAGGTTATTTTGCTTTTGAACCTCTGAGAAGGTATTGTCACGAATTCCGTTGTATCTCTTAGGCCACCTATTAAATTGGGTTGTACTTCTATGAACTACCTATATTATGGCTTCAAAATTAATTTCAGGATTATTGGATATTCAAACCCAAGGGGTTTGGTTACATACGATTTCACAATTTTCGATATCGTATAGGTCTGATGAAATGTAATATTGGTTTTTATGTAATCGCCTAAGAATAATTTCACGATTTCTTTAAAATCAACTACCGAGGTGATGTGAAGGTGTTGCGTATGTTGTCACAAATTTCGCGATAGTTCTAAGGTCTGATGTAGTCGTGAAATTGGTTTTCACTTCTACGTACTTTTTATGTAATCGCCTAAAAACTAATTTTGTGGATTATTTTTTTTAAATCAACCTTAAAGTGAGGGTAAAAGGTAACATACGTTTTCACGAAGATATGTGAAATTCGGCATGTTTACATGGACTTTTTATATACAATAATACAGTCTGCTAAAAACCGATTTCAGGACTTTTCGACATTTTTCTTTCTTATCTTATCTTTCTTATTTCAATGTAGGTATAAAGAACCACTGATGAATGTGGAAAGTATTATCTTACAAGTAGCTATTCTGGTCACAAAATTAAGTTCTCAAAAACCTTCTTGTATCGAAACAACCGTAATGTAAGGGTGGCTGTGGCGTGGGCACTTTTGGCGCACCAACTATTTAATCGCTTCGTAGACTTTGACCGGGAGCATTTTAAGGCTTCGCCCAGACTCTTTATAAACAAAGGTATTACAAAAGGTTGAATGTGTTCTATATTATTTTTTTGTGAGTCGGTACAGAGCATAAAGATATAGTACAGAGCAATAAAAGGTAGTAGAATTGAACCTTTTAGTAGCAAAAATTTTTTACATGGAAAAAGTAGCAGATCTACTACAATTGTAGTAGGGGAACAACGCTGGCCGAGACACAAAACGGAGGGGAAAAGTTGACCAACTTTCAACTTCTATCCGTTCCGATGTTAAGAGGTGAATTTTTGAATTTCACCATCTCTTTCGCCTAACTGAAAATCAAAATTACACCTCGATAGTGTCACTTTGACGGATGTCGGAACGGAATCCTTGTGCCTAGCCTCCTCCGAGGCTGCCGGATCGGATCGGAGACATTGTAACTGAGGCTTTAGGTTGTTACTGTTTTCAGAAGAAAGTATGATTGACTGAGGTCCGTTGCTACGATGTTCAGTTACGTTCTAACTGGAACTTTGACTGACAGATTTTCATACAAAACTTCCGGTTGAAATGCCAGTTAGAGTTTAAGTGACGATCGTAATAATGACCATGAGAAGTTTGAGATCCTTAGAACAAACTTGAAACCTTTTTTTTCCACCTTAGCTATGAAGACTACCATAAATTCCATCCATGTTTCAGGGCTGTAGGTCAGATCCAGACAGATAATTCAAGATAACTTTCAACCAAGGAAGAATTATAGCCGAGGTCTGGTCGATTTCAGCACGAATTATTACCCCCGGGACTGCCCCCCAGGAGGTGGGAGGAGAATGAATCTCAAACGTCAGTGTACTGTCACATGTAATGTAACATAAGGCATTATGCTTTTGCCTAATTAAGCTACCTGCCAACCGTTCCAGTCACTGTAGACACTTCTGGCCCAGATAGTTAACTTCCCAATACTTCAAGTCTGCGTTGCTCGATGAGGACAATCATGCACATCTCAGTCACCGCGTCCCGGATGGTGTGGCAGTGTAGGGAGAGTAAATCGATGAAGATTTCCCTGTATTTGAACCAGTCGGTCGTCCTGTAGTTCCTAAAAACCGGTGAAATCGCTTTGTAATCGTTCAAATTAAATTAGAGGTAGCGGTGATCTGAAAACGAGTTTCCTTCAGAAACCTTCCAGTTGCTGACCATGTGTTAAATATTGTTGGAAACCAGGGTTATGTCTAAAACTTCTTACCTATTACTGGTTATAAAAGAGGGCTCTTGCCCTGTATTACAAGGAAGGCTGTATGATGCGCATTCATATCACAGCCTAGAATGACACCAATCTTAAGCTTACTAGCCTCAGTGATTAAATCGACCATGGTACTCGGAGGCAATGGTTCTAGATAGTCAAAGGCATATGCCCAGGTTAGCCAATACCTCCTGTTATTCAAATCAAGGCCAGCCACGACGATATCGGGATCACTGAAATTGTGAAGCAGAAATATATTTAAGTTGTTCTTCGTAAGAATGCATGCCCTCGGCTTGTCTTTACTTACGTAGAACATGGTGTAGTTAGGAGTCACACGTTGCACTTAACCTAACTCTTCATTAAACTCTCTTCTACAATCCATATCGTTCGAAAAATCAAAATCAGAATAGCTGCTCCTGCTCTCCAAATCCGGATAACAACCTTCAATTAGACTATACGAAAGTCGTTCGAAATTAATAACTCTAAAGTGAAAACTTTATCCCATCCAGTTGTCTACAAGAAAATACTAGATTCATAATGTGGCGGTGTAATGGCATAACATATAAATCATCGCTCCACAATTTCGCGTTATCTCCTTGAACCGAAGTTAAATTAGTTGAGTTTACTTAATTCAATGTTTCCGTCTCCGAAACAAATGGAGGTGGCTTGGGTATCCAGTCTCTTAATTTTGTCTAGAAGAAGCTGTAAATCCTTGTGCAAGGACAATACCTACACCCGAAATATAAATCTATAGCTACAATTTTGCTCGGTTGCTTCGTAAACAGGACGGAGGTTGGGTCGGATGGCTGCCGCGTTTCAAAATCCTTAATATTGTAAACATGACTAGATATTCTAGCCAGAACGAAATAGTCAAAACTTCTCCAAGTGCAATGGCATAGCCGAGATGAAGGAAGCTACAAGATATGTCGAGTTTTATATTTTCCATACATTTCTGGTAGAGTCCTTTCGAGGAGAGACGAAAAAAAAAACAGGACCACCATAATGCTAACAAATGAAGTAAACTCGAATACAACATAAATAGTTTTGAACAAGAAAGTGAAGAAGACGCCAGCCAGCCCATAGGAAACGTTTAGTAAATAAACACAAAAGACGAAGGATCCTTGTGGCGTGGTGTATTTTCCGTGTGTGCACCCCGAAAAAGGATGTCGTAGACATTTTGCCTTGAGTCTTCCTTACACATTGTCTAAGCACACACTTAATTATTTTAAATTTGCATTAAAGCTCCTCGCCACAGAAAGAGAGACACAGGGAATTACCTAAGTAATAAGGAGCGTCCTAAGCTATGGTGGGTTTTGTTGCCAGGAATCGTCATATAGTTGCCGACGGCAATAGACGTGCCGTATTACGATTTAAATTTTAATGCATTTTACAGTGGTTGGTACTTTAGATTGGACAAAGACTATAGTCGTGTTTTCTTCTCCAGTTCAGGCTTTTGATTATGACAAGATAAATTTGAAATTGTAATCCCAATATAATGTCGAGAACTTCTGTTCTACATTCAAATTTCGACATCCAGAAGGCGCTGTTGAATCAAATTTAATCTGTTCTACCAATTCATCAGCATAAAAATTAACATCTGTTTAGTTCAAATCATGTCAAACATTTTTCAAAACGTAAATCCGTTTTTTGTGAAGGAGTTCACAACTGTGTTAGTTAAGTTCATAGACACACAATTTATATTGATGTCAGTGTCAGTTAAATATCAGTGAAGAAATGCCAACTTAGAGCCAGGCGTACCAGCCGTGCGCAATATCTGATATTATTTTGAAGATAATAAGCAAAAACTCGGAGCAGTTGAAAATTTAATATGCCATAAAGTGAGCCTTGTTAAACAAAACTGTTAACATTTCTGGTTCTACTCAAACATTTTTGTTGCCCAGTCCCCAGTCATAATGTTTCATATTAATTTGTTTTTTTTTTTTTTTTTTTTCAAAATATAAATTTGTTCTTAGATACAGACGAAAATATTCAATTGAATAATCCATTCAATAATCATGGCTTTAAATAAATGAATGAACCGGAAAAATTAACCGAATATACAGAACGTAAGGTACGTGTGATCGCGGATTATTCAACTTCTAAGATTTTGGGAAGGTGTTGGCGCGAACAAGACTCTCTGAATTACATATCTCTTGTAACCCACAACAACTTGAAATTTTCCGTGTTTTTAAATGTACTAATTGTAAAAATATTTTGATGAAAGTGGTGAAGGGTAAATATCTTTTATCACCGATATCTTAGAAATGGAAAATGTTAAGGAGTTGAAACTGATTATTAGAAAAGAATTTCAAGAGAGTATTTCGGAAACATAATTTTTAACGGTGTCACGTAAACTACTCCTTATATCTCCGAAAGAATTCTCGATATAACCAGCATTTTTTGAAAAAATTTACTGTTGAGAGTTGACAAAAAGCTTTACCTTCCTCGAGTGAAGTATTTTATCATTTTCTCGCTCTTTGCATGACCTTTTATTGAGATCAAAGACCAGGATTCAAAAACTTACTTTCATAGAAACTACATGCGTAACTATCGATGATATCAATTTCAAGTTCTGGTCAAACCAGGTAAAAATAAACTGATGGGAATTGTTCTTACATGATTTGTTACCAGCTAATTTTGTTTAGATAGATATATACGCTGCTCCAGGTTTTTACAAAGATGAAGAGATCACAGGCTAATATTGTGAAAATCTCGACGAAATACTGAATTTTTATTTAGCTTGTAGCCAAAGCTAACCACCACAAAAACTTTAAAAAAAAAATCACAATAATCTTACACATACTCGTATGTACAAAACCGAAAGGATCGGCACAGTTACCTGTAAAAGTGTAACGAAATTCGCATTGACATTGAAATTTCATAGGGTCAGACCTCCGCTTGTAAATTAAAATTTCCTCTTATCCTCTTCCTCTTATCTCTGACCCCACAGTCGCACACAATTAAATATGTTAACTATTGTCTAGTTATTAAGCGAATGGACAATTTTTTTTAAAAACTTTTGTATGGGAATTACACGAAGGAGTAACATACATATAACCGAACGTACTCTTCATAGAACTGGACAAAATTTGAGATTTATAGTACACTATACACAGTAAAAAAAATCCATTGAATTTTACATCTTTTGGATAGTAGGCAAATATGCCACACCTTTTCAAGTAAACTTACGTTAGATGTAATAGTCAATTTGAATGTAGTTTTCAATTTTCGGTCAGTAAATTTCAATTTGCAAACAGTAAATTTCAATTTGATATCAGTAAATTTCAACTTCGAAAGCAGCAAATTCACTGAATATTCTCTTGAATTTACACTCACACTTGGCTGTAGGTAAGAATCGAACCCGCGATTAATACTGTTTTTGCTGCGTAGGTTTGGTGCGCATAGACACTGCGCCACCGAAGGCCTTTCATTTTCATTTCAGTTGAAAACAAAATCGAACGAAGCGGCCAACTTCGTGGTTTCATATATTACATGTTTTTCGTTGTAAAATTCAAATAGATAAGTAGAATTACACGAAAAAGAACGTAATTTTCAATTCATATATAAATACATTTAATTTTACACGAAATGTTGCGTTTTCATGTAAATTGTACGGTTCAGTTGAAAGTACATAAATAATTTACTAATACCAGTAATTTCGTGTAAAAGTAATTGAAATGTGTACTTTTATTTGAAAAAATGTATTATACTGGAAATTTCAAGTAAAAATTGGATTGAAATTCAATTTTTTTAAAAAACTGCATGTATCTAAAAATCTATCAACAGTGCGGATGTAACTTTAGTATTTTTCAGCCAAAATTTAAGATGTGGTTAATCCGGAATCCACATATGTGATTGAATCATGGATTGAAAGCCCCTCTAACAAAAATCTAGTACTGAAAGTTTTCTGGGATGGATTCAAAAGCTCGAAACCTAAGATATCGGTTTTCAAATCAACCTAAGATATCGGTTTTCAAGTCTATTCACTTTATAGCTGTTTCTAGTATTGAAAATACCTAAATGCTCGTAGGGTCAAAGGTTAGAGTGCTTCGCGAAACTAAGAAGGACATTTGACATCATTTGGAGGCGTTAAGCGGATGACAATTATGCCCTACAAGGCTAGCGTAATAATATCTGATTGGTCATCAGAAATAAAGGGTACCTCATTATTGACTATGATGACCAAAAGATCACCTTGGATTGAGCCCTGACCAACACCAGGCAGAGGTAAAAACTCGGCATTTGCCGATTTTATAAAAATACTTATATTATTTTAAAGCATACGTAGACACAAGAATTCGATTCACGAAATTTTTAATGCGCTATACACAGTGCGACAAATAAGTTCCGAGACTCGCACCATATCTGAGTTACTAGTACAGAACGGCGTTTGAAAGCTGTGACACTCCTCTTCCCGGTAATACAAATTTTGTTTAAATCGGTTGATAGATAGCAAAGTTATGACAGTTCTCCCAAAACAACTTTTTTGTTGATGTTGAAATATTAAAATGTTGCTCAAACAATGCTCATTACATTCTTCGATAGCAAAGGAATTGTCCACAGGGAATTCGTTTCAACTGGCCAAACAATTACTTGCGCATTTTATCTCAAAGTTTTGAAGCGTGTGGTGGCCAGAATCCGTTGTATTCGAGAGAACTGGATAATGCACCGAATCACACCTCACTCATTGCTCGTCAATTTTTGGCTCAGAATCAAGTCTGTATGTTGAATCATCCACCGTATTCACCTGATTTGGCTACTTGCGATTTCTCTCTATTCCCGAAATTGAAATTGAAGTTGAAAGGATGTTTCGACCATCAAAACAGCTTCAACACGATCACTAGAGGCAATTCCACAAAATGAGCTAGAACACGCATTTGAATCACTGTTGAATCGCTGTAACAAGTGTATTGAAACTGGAGGAGCAGATTTTTAAAACGGAGGAGCAGTTAAAGATAAAAAAAATTCGCTAGCCCGCACATTACTGCTCCCATCAAAAATTGTATTATTTATCAGAACGCACCTTCAACATATTATTAACGGTGCATAAACTTTAAATAAAAATTTAATTACAAAAAATTGTAAAAATAAATAGAATGAAAAAGTAAAATCTAATTTAATATTGAAAAACAAAAATCATAATATCTTCATTACTTATCCACGCTAACCCCCCTAATCACCCGCAAATTTTTTTTACTGCAAAAACTCTTTCTTTGGAATCAACCAATCCTATAAATTTCAAGATCATACCCTGAAAAATGTTGTAGATGTTAAACGTAGTTTTCGAGATTATTTGCAGTGTGCAGCCTCTGTTTTGTGGTCCACTGCTGCTCAAAAAAAATATACTCGATAAACCAAGTTTCAAAGTTTTATATTCGTTTGTTCTTGATATATCCGAATTCAAAGTTTTTTGAGTCCTCGCCCCCTCCCTATCTATAACACTTTACCGAATTGTCTCGCCAAACTCCACGCTAGTCCCGATTGCCATTTTTCTAGCATTTACGAAATATAGAAATACGAAACTTTGTAATACCCCTCTCATATATATACAGTTAAGTTTCAACTTCCTAGTTTAAGCCGTTCTCTAGATGCTTACTAGTCTCTAAAAAGTTCACCCCTAGCAGAACTCCACGTACGGCGGACAGACGGACAATAATGTTTTAATAGATTTTTTGAAGTTTACTAGTCCTAGGAAATACAAAATTTGAGGACAGCATATTTTTTCGAAATTTTCGGTAGATCACAACACTTTTTTTATAAGAATAATAAATTTAAATGTGTTCTCTAATTATATAGAGCAATAGAGGTGTGACCACTTTCTTTAAGGAGTAGTAGGATTTCTAGGTACAACATTTTAACTTCCTTGACCAATCTCGAATTTTGGTCTTTTCGGTCATACAGTCCAACAGTCTGATTTGCCATAAACGGACACTTGGCGGAACCTTTTTGTGGCTAGATTTCATCTGGGGTAGAAAGACTCTTCAGGACTAGGTACGAGGCTAAAACATAACCAAATTTCAAAATATGTAAATCAAACGCTCGATATTGAACGCGATCTACTGTTTTGTATTTCGTCCTGTCCATTAAAACTCGTACAGTCAGGACACCGAGCCACCCCCTTAAAATTCATATGAAATACAACTTTTGCTTTCGAGTGTAAAACTTTTTGCTCGGGTCTTTTATGACCTGTAATGTATTCATAGGGTGGTGGCGGTGCCTTTCAGTGGCATTCATTAGAGACCATTATTTTTCGGGGAAGGTTCACAAACAGTCGTTCAAGTGAGCCAAGTGTTCCGGCCAAGCTTTGCTCCATGATTTCGCTACGTACTTCGTATGCCGACAACATAGCAAACAAACATGCAAGATTCCAAGGACGAATCTATTACCTTCCTTGAAGTCTCAACTAACTATTCCCTACATATGTTCCATACCACGATAATGATTCCACGAAGAAATAGTGCGAGAACATGCTATCCCATTATCCGACATATCACCTTCGGTATTTGCATAGATTCGTGCGGAGCGTGGAGAAGCGACGGCAAGGACATGTGCGGAAAGTTGTTTGTTTCTGTGTGTCCGTAAATCCCTGTGTTCACTGATCTACTGAATTAATTTCATCTCGAATTGATTGCGACAGATCAAATTACAATCAATCATGTCAGTGACTCAATGCGGCCATTCTAGCTACTAGGCTCCATCGCTGGAAATGTGGGAAAATGTCTGCATGGCGTTCTATACGGCTCCGGATGGTTTCATTTTAATGCCATTTACGGCATAACATTACAACGTTTCCCTATGTCCTAGACTCCCAGGCTTTTGCCACCGTGAGTGAATTATATTCTCGCTCTACTCGCACATGGTTATCAACCATTGGCTGAATAAGAATTTAACGATGTGCGTAATTGAAGATTTATACATGCTTTTGCTTAGTCCCTATTTCATCTTCCATTATGTACCTTCCGATCGTTTTCTAGTGCCGCCATTCAAGGCCAACAACAACAAACGGAATTCATTGCCTCATTTCATATTAGGACGAAAATTTATCACTTGACAATAAAATATTCGCCATTTTAATGGGATTGAGGGTAATTAGCCGGTTTTATTGAGTGTAATAGTTGCTTTCACCAGGAAATGGATCCGAATTCCAAGTATCGTAAATGCTCTCATCTTGTTTTTATTCATTCCAGGTCTTAGCACACGGCATGCCGTCCAACAGGGTCAAAGCCATTCTGGGGAATCTCAACCTGATTCCATTCAAAGCATCATAAGTTTGTGGATGGAAAAAAAGACGATCAAGCACTAGACGTCACTCTTCCTCACTCAGAAACACTCAACTTAAAGAGTCAAACAGATTTGCAGCTGAACGGACGACTCAAGACGACTCACCAATATCTTAGCCTTTGAACTTGAGAGAATAGACAAAGGAAAAAAATCTGCCAACAGTCTGGGCGCAACTTTATTATTTTATGGGTAGGAGTCCGAAACGTGTTTAATGCTGAGATGCGGTATAGGTTACTATGCGACTGACAAGGAATAACCAAGAAGCAATTTGGAACGTTATTTTTTAAGTTGTCAATCGCATAGTAACCTACACCGTATCTCAGCATTAAACACGTTTCGGACTTCTACCCATAAAATAATAAAGTTGAGCCCAGATTGTTGGCAGTTTTTTTTATTTATTTACGTATTTTTTTTTATCAATAGAACATTCCATAGAAGTAAAAGCGAATTCTATCACATTAAACCTAAGAGATTTTCGGAATCAGTAAAAACTTGAACAATACCCCCAGGGGGCTTAATAGGGAAAAATACTTAAATCGGTTTTTTCCCCGACTATGTTTAAAGCGTACAGAAGTAAAAGTGAATTCCAAATCTTAATATACCTAAGAAATATATCAGAATTCGTACAGAACCACTTTACACCCCCCTAGGGGTTGGATATCGAAAAATTTTGAAGAACATTTCTATGCGCTTATATAAATAGCCCGCAGAAGTAAAATTGCTTTGATAGCTCGACATGTCTAAAAGTTTTAACGAAATTCGTGAAAATGTGGATTCACGGACATTTTTTTTACTCAACCTCTGAACGCCAATAAAAATCTGAACTTTTTTTTTTGCTTTAATTACTCTAATAGCACATCTACATATACGTACTAAGTTTCAACTATCTAGCATAAGCCGTTTCTGAGATATAAAAACCACCCCTCACCCCCGTACCTTGCTACCACTATCAAAAATTTTATTTTTCTAGGATGTCTCTATAGTGGCTCTATATAATCCTAAATTTTTAGCTTTCTATTCCTTACGTTTTTCGAGAAATAAAATCAGAATGTTTTCCTTTCTACTTCCTTTCATCATCACCCCCAACACCCACAACCCCTACTAGAGGTCTACCGACCCCAACTCCTGTAAAATTTTCAAGATTATTATCTGATATGGTTTCTGAGATATAACACCGAAAGCAATTCATTGGTAAAATCAAATACAACCTTATTTGATTTTGCGTCAACTAATCAAAGTTGTTAATTCAAATATGGTTTAATAGTTAATTATATTTTCATAACATTACAACTATCATTATTTGATTCGACAATTTCGTTGTCAATTTTGTCTTTAAATAATCAGGTTCATATTTGAGTAAAAGTATCAATATTCAAAATAAACAAAATATATCTGTGCTTCAATTATCATGATCAATGCTAGTGAAACACTTTAATGATTTCTGAAATATTATGCAAGTGGTCCTTTAAGCAAACATATTTTTCTTTAAACAGTTCCATTTTTCATCTTTTAAATATGATTCGCCAACAATTTGTGTTGTTACTTACATTAATATCGATTACACTGAATTTTAAAAATTATTTTTCTATCATTTTATTACATAAAATATAATATAGTTGTCCAATAGTGCTAAAGTCTGCTCTGTAGTTTCCAGAAGAATTTAATAAAATACATAACTCCCCTTACATTTGTTTTATTAGCAAATTATATAATTTCACATATAGATACATAATGTTAATGTATGTGTATACATTATTTAAGAGTATATTAAATTTTAATTTATATTCTATTAATCCAATTTTTCCGAGGTAATTCAAAAAATTTTATAAACGTATGCTTCTCGGTATTTGGGTTTAAATATAAATTAATAGCAAGCCCATCGAAGTCAAATTTTTACGAGAAGCTGTGTTTTTGCAATAACTTTTAAGAATTTTATGTTTTGATATAAATCAAAATTCCCAAATATGCTTTAATGGTCCGATCATTTTCATTACGTATGAATAGTGAACCATAAAATAGTTGGCTGTAAACTCTAACCTTTATCTCATAGAGTCTTAGCAAGTCGGTCCAATGTTAAATCATCGATTACATTATGATGAAAATTAACTACTGTTGTGAGTCCTTTATAGAAGCTTTGTAGAATTTTCTTTTCCTGGATCCATCTACAACTGAAGTTGATTGTCGTACATCGTACTGAAGGTGGAAGTATACCGTGCAGCAAGTTACAAAAAATAACTTCCTCTGAAAATTGTTTAGCAACTCTAAGCAATTTCTTCAATTTGTCTTTGATTTAATCATCGAAGATTGGAATAATCAATGATTTGAAGTCATCCCAGCTCGCGATAAGACAATGTTGCTCGCTTGGGTACGAACTATGGAACTTAGAGCTTATCTAGAAAAAAATAACTATTGAATACTAAATTATGATAAACCAATGAGACTCCAGAAATATACTACACATTAACCAAAAAACTAAAATTCACTCACCTTTGAAGTTAATGTATATTAACAACACAAACTTTTTACACAAATTTTAATCAACAATTCAAAATTCACTTCTTTTAACTGCAATTGTAGACAATTGAACGAAAATGGTTGCAGCAAAACTAACAGCTTTGGCGTTTAGCATACAATGAATAATGCTTGGTCAATCACGGAAAACTGCCATTTTCAAAAAAAATTTTATATCAGTTGATAATTTTCGAGTTAGATTAAGCTTAAACGTGGCAACCAGGAGTAATATTCAACTGAACATATTTCTTGTTGCTTAACAATTATTTTGACAATGAAATGTTTAATGTAAAACAAAATCGTATTTGAAAGAATCACATATATGTTAAAATTAATCAATTTTCGTGATATTTAAAAATTTTGTTATTAACAATACTTCATTGGTTGATTTAAATACGTAACCTTATTTAGTTTAACAATGTTTGTATTTGGTATGAAGATTTTAGACTAATTGTTGGTTAACAATGTATCATACAATGATATTTCTTTCGGTGAAAAATTACATTTTTTGAGAAATTTCTGTCTCCCCACTTTCGTGCTCCACCTCCCCCCTCAAAAAATTTACTTTCAGTATACTCCTCTTGTGATCCCATATACAGAAACTTAATTTTATCTTCCTGGCGTAATTAGTTTGGAAGATATTGTAGTAATCCACAGTTTTTCACCAAGCCTTTTTTTTGCTTTTTTGGGATTTACTAGTCCTAAAACGTGAAAATACAAAATTTCAGGGTAGCAAATTTTTTTGAAATTTCAGGTCGATCACAATACTTTATTATTAAAAAATAATAAAGTAAAAATAAAATCTTCCTCACTCAGGTTCAGGAATAAAATAAATAAATAAAATAGCTTCGCAACTAAATAGGAAAAACGACGAATCTACGCGTGAGTATTACCTATGCGTCACTACCGTCTGAGCCTCTGAACCTTACCCTGAGAGAATAGACATCATCTCGTACGATGTCTATTCTCTCAGGGTGTGGTCTATTCTCTCAGAGCAAGAAAAAAAGGCTTAAAAAGGATCGAATACACTTTTACACGAATTTCGCCATTTTTACCTTTTTTAACTTCAACTTAACCTTAACATCAACATAGTTAGTTCATTACAATGAAGGGAGGCGGAAACCCATTTGATTATTCATTTTGTAAGGCTAGAGGACCGTGATGAACTTGATTTTTTAATTTTGATATCGTCTATTTCCAATTTCTAGGAATACCCAAAATCCAGAGCAAGGAGCCGATTATTTGATGTTTTTGTGCCATGGCCACAACTCGGTAAATTTATTCCTCATCTAATTTCTAGTTGCAAACTGGCTTCTACCGTCTTGAGTCCAGGTCAAGGCGACAGAACCTCTTCAGGAGCACTTCTTCCAGGCCTAGTAGGAACCACCTTGATAATGAAGACACTTTGTCAAAAACCTCTAGAAAAATTATACCCTGGAGCCTGCAAACTCTATTTTGGAGTAGCCGTATCTATTCAGTATGGAAGTAAGACCTTAAGTAGATGCACGACTATAAGTTAATTTGCATACTACTCCAAGGATAAGTTCAACTCTAATTGAAAATCGATTGGGTAATGTCAAGTTTTCACTTTGCTTCTTTATTTCGTTCCTTCTTCGGACTTTTTTTTAATAAAGTGCTCTTAATAAAATCTGAACAAAAATGCTAATCCAATCCGATCGATGACATCTTAGGTCAATATTAAGGTTTGTCTAGATTTCGTTCCGTCAATTTGACTATAATCCACCATTTCCATAGACTTCTCTTGTACGGAGCAAAGGAAGTAGGGAAATCCCGCTATAAATATTCATCGTAGCATTTTCATCTAATTATCCGACGGAAATATTCGTGGCACGCCTTCAGCGTTCGGAGTATAGTCGTTCGTAATGTCCTCGAGGCGGTGTAAATATCCTTTTCGTCTCCATTAAATGAAACACTCAAAGAATTATTCTTGTCGCTTTTAAAATTGTTGAATGAAATTCGGATATTGTTGTGTTCGCACTGGTCGAAGTGGGTGTTAAAGAGGTGTGAAAAATAATCAAATGAAAACAAATTGAATGAGCTTAAGAATTTACCATTAAATGAACAAGTTTAGGGGTTATCCAGCTTGGCATTAATCCAACAAAATTGATTTTTCTGTGGTTGTGGGTGATTAGGGCATGCTGGATAGTGGCTTGGAATGGAATTTTCACGAACCAATATTTCGGACACGTATTGGGACATTGTCGAGATGTTATCTTTGGACAATGAACGGATAGTTTTAGTTAGAAAAAAGTTTCATCAACTGCAACGGATATCAAAGAACAAATCTTATATTCCGCGTAGAAACCAGAGGAAACCATCTACAAACGGCTCTAAACTCTAATTCACAAAGAAAACGCCTGGTCGCTTAGCAATGATTAAATTCAACTTCGAACCTTGTGGAAGAACTCTTCTTGCTGGTCCGTACTTCCAGAGCGGTTTTCAAGATATTGAAATTTTTTGAAGAACACCAAATTTAAATCATAATCACACAAAAAATGACAACAGCCTGGGCGAAACTTTATTATTTTTTGGGACAAAGTTCGGGAAGCGGTTAAAACAGGGTCGCGCTAGAATGCGTACCCCACTGCCGCATATACCAGGTGTATAACCTTAAAACGATCGTTTTTTAGTCAGAAAAACACATGTTTTTTTCAAAGAAAACAAAAACAAATTTATTCGAAGTACTCACCCTCGCTAGCTACACATTTCTCCCATCTCTCGTGCAATTTGTGGATACCACGGCAAAAAAATTCCTTCACTTTCGAAGCAAACTACTCATCAAGCCATTTTCGGACGTCTTCGTAAGAACCGAAGTGCTGCTCAGCGAGCGCGTGGCCCATCGACGAAAACAAGTGGTAGCCAGAAGGGACCAGGTCTAGTGAATTAGCGGGAGGGGGTAGCACCACCCAATTGAGTGTGGCCAAGTAGTTGCGAACCAGTTTTGACCTGTACGATGGTGCGTTGTCGTGGAGCAAAATAACCTTGTCATGTCTTCGTTGATATTCCGGCCTTTTTTCACGCAGAGCACGGTGCAATTTGATCATTTGTTGGTGGTAGCGGTGGGCATCGACAGTTTCACCAGGTTTTAAGAGCTCATAGTAGACGATACCCTGCTGATCCCACCAAACGCACAACATTGTCTTCCGTCCGAAGCGATTTGGTCTTGCGGTAGATTTGGTGGTTGACCGGGATCAACCCACGATTTGAATCGACGAAACCAAGCCCCGTTGATTCCGCTGAAACATTGTTACCATAGGCCTCCACAAGTATTCGGCAAATGGAAGCAAAAAAGCAGAGCTTCCCGCATATGCCCTTTTTCTGGCAAAAAAACTAGACATGATCAGCACAGGACAAACGTATGTTGTTGAATGAAATTTGTGACGATATGTACTGATTAATGTTAACAACTAACCAACCCTTAAATAAATAAAAAATTGCGTCCCTAGGTTGTTTAACACGCTCCCTAACGCCATCTATATGCTCGTTTTATTTACACCTGGTAACACATGAATTATATAATGGGTCATACTCCGGAACGCGGTCGGACGTTTCTTGTAATGTTAATTTTAGCATTAGAATAGAAATAAAAATATCTAAAATAGAGAATTTCAACCAATTAAGCATATTAAAAGGCGTGTAGACAACTTGAATTTCGGAGTATTATTTACACTAAAAGCCCATAGAAGTAAGAACGAAATTGCTGCCTCATCAGACTTAAGAGCTATGACGAATTTTGAACATGTATACAAACCCGAAAAAATTGTGAAATAGGTTTTTAGGCGATTACATAAGAAGCAACTTGATATCTCATCAGATACCAGAGATTTTGGGAAGTTTGTGAAAATGTAGGCAACCCCCACTTGGGGGTTCAATTTCCGAAAATCGTGAAATCGGTTTTTAGGCCACTACATGAAATTACCTTAGAAGTAATAACCAATTGAATATCCCTCATCAGAACTGAGGGATGACAAAAATTGTGAAAACATATGCAACACCTTTACTACCCTTGGGGTTTGAATATCAAAAATTGTGAGATGGGTTTGTAGGCGATTATAAAAAATGTTTCTAGAAGTAAAAACCAATCTGATATCTCATCAAACCTAAGAAACATGTCGAAAACTGTGAAAAGTATACAACCCCTTTACACCTTCTTAAAGTCGAGTATCAAGAAATTCTGCAATTAACTTTTTGGCGATTATATATATGAAGTAAAAATTAATTTAATATCTCATCGGATCTAAAAAATATGTAGGAATTTGTGAAAATGTATGCAACCCCTTTACACCACCTTGGAGGTTGGATAGTTGTTTATTTTGTTCCAATAAATATTTATAAAAGTATTTGTACAATATTTCTGCTGATTTAGTGCTCAGATTGCATATCTTTTCAGCCATAGTAATTCAAAGTGTTTCTTTTGTGCATAATTTGCAGCTATTTGTGATTAGTGTTTAATTTGCATGAGGAACATTGGAACAACAAAAACCTTATTGGTGCCTTAAAACTAGGATAAACTAAACTAAATTAAATTGACTCGCGTGTGAATACATATAGTGTAGATTATTTTATAATGAAATTATAGAGAGAATCAATGGATTTTCAGAGAGTGCACACTTTGTAATGAAGTTTTCTTCTTGTTTTTTGGCAAATGGTTTGATTAGCGGTATCTCGGTTAATTGGTGTAACGATCGGGGTGGGGTTGGATATCAGAAAATCCTAAAATGGATTCGTAGGCGATTATATAAAAACTCAGAAGGAGTTAAAGCCAATTTTATATCGCTTCAAACCTGAAAGATATGGCGAAAATTGTGAAAACCTATGCAACCCCCTTACACTCATTTTGGGATCGAATGTTCGAAAATCCTAAAAGAATTTTTCGGATAAATATAAAGAAATCCCGAGGAAGGAAACACCAATACGATGTGTTATAACTGCTAAGAGATATGAGGGAACTCGTGAAAATGGATTCAACTCGATTGAACCGTCGTAGGGGCTGAAAAGCGAAAAATTCGGGAAACGGTTTTAGGCAATTACATAATATGCCTGTAGAAGTCAACACTTCTTTGATATCTAATCAGACCTGAGGGATATGGCTGAATTCGTGAAAATGTATACAACCCCCTACTTCCCGTTAAAGGTCGAGTTACAAAAAAAATTTTTTTAGGCATTTATATTAAGAACCCGTAAAATAAAAATTAATTCAATATTTCAGAGGACCTAAGAGATATGGTGAAATTCGTGAAAATATCCCAGTTTCACTTATCATTTCCGTACGTCAATGGATATTTGAATTTATTCTTATCTAAATTATTTTTCTAGCAAATCTACATACACTCACCAAGTTTGAAGTTTATAGCATAATCCATTCTATAGATAGAAAAAACAACCCCCTCCGCCCTCCCCTCGAACCGTACTACCTCTCCTAAAAATTATATTTTTACAACATGCCACTACTAATGCTCTACCTAAATAGCAAGTTTCAACTAACCGTCATTATGAGTTCTCGAGATATAAAAATCCGAACTTTTTCCATTTCACAATCTTCCACCCTCACCACTAGACCTCATCATCAACATCAATGGCGCGACAGCCCAAATCGGGCCCTGGACTCCTGACCTACACCCCTAAAATTTTGTTCTTTGCTAGGAGTCTATTAGTCCTACTTTAAACTATTCTTGAGATATGAGTCGTGATATTTTAGAAAAAAGTCTTATCACCACACTTCCATCCCCCACCACTCTCTTAAGAGATTTTATTTTCGGCAAACTCCATTTGTCATACACAAACCGAATTTAATTTTTCTAGCGCAATTGGTTTATGAGATATGGTACTCTAAAATTGTTCACCCCCCACCCCGCACGGTGCTGACCCCCTTAAAAATACAGACAGTCATAAAGTTTCAATTTGGTGGTATTAACCATTTAGACGATATGGAGTTTACAATGTCTCGATCTCAGCTTTTAACCGTTTCGGACCCATTATTCCCCCCACCCCCACTCTCACATCCTTTCTACCATATCAACAATATCTTTGCACCGTCAAATTTCTCATACCGTAAGCTGCAGCTGAGATCTAGAAACCGAAGTTTTTCCTCTAAAACATGCCCCCGCCTTCCCCTCACACCCCCACCCATCAAAATGTGGCCACTTTACGAATTTAAGAGTTTATGGTTCATAACAAACATCTAATCCAAACCAAATCTGAAAAATTATTGTATTCTGCTGACGAAGTTTAAATCATAATAGGCCCCCGGGATAGATAAGCTCTCAAACAAATTATTTATACTAAATTGAAAAGAACATCAACCTATCAAAATCCCAAACAAGCATCAATAAAATAAACAAATCTTATGATAACTGAACGACATTCATCCAAACAATTATCTACATACGTACATAATACATATTCAATTCCATCATCACATTGTAGAATAGACTATGATCTAATAAATACGAAATAAAACCGAGTCTACTGCCATCATAAAAAAAATCACATTCAACCATCGTTTTGCCGTATCCCCTCCATAATCTTTCATTTTAAGTAACAACCAGATTACGACTAAAGTCCTCCGAAATAGGCATAAACACTCGACACCGAGTTAAGCAAAAATATATCATACGACGGTGAAAAAGACATAAAGAAAAGGACTAAAGGGCCATCCCCCTAAAACATGGCATCATTACCGCCAGATGTTGTTTTGATATCATCTGATGAATTATGGACGAAATAAGATAAATGCGTGCTGCTCCCGATTTTGGGTCTGTCTCCTCAACCCTTTGTATGTGTGTGGATAGAATAACTTTTAGTCCTTCGCAAGGACGATTGTTGGTTTTTTTTCGCTTTAGCTTAAAGAATTTTCCAGTGTCTGTAGTTATAAAGAAATCCGGTAGGCAATTTTACAAAGTACCTGACACTGAAACATATGCATTCCTTTGTCGAACAATGATGGTGCCCAAATCAGAAAATGTGCAACATACGTAGCTTGTTCATACTTTGGCAGTTTCAGGCAACCATTACATTAATTGGACATACAGCCGTTAGGCAAGAACCGGTCAGGTTCGGGATAATGACAAAAGTTTAATCTTTATCATACAAATTTCGATTTTAACCTAAAGATGATAAAATTAACCAATAAAAAAAGGGATGGAATCTAACATAACACAGTCACGTAAGGCGAAATGCGCAAAATGTCGAAAAAAAAATTCTACCAACATTCTGGGCACAACTTTATTCAATAGAAGTATTGATCTCATTAAAGCTAAATTTTTTTCGAAATTCGTGTTTTCAAGCCTTTACAAGTGAAAGTGGATTCGATATCTCATTAGACCTAAGAAATATATCGGAATTCGTGAAAATGTTAACAATACTTTACAACCCTATAGGGTTGACAATCGAAAATGCTTAAATCGGGTTTTTGCCGATTACATTTAAAGCCCCTAGAAGTGTATGCAGATTCGGTGCCTCATTAGACCTTAGAAATATATCGGAATTCGTGAAAATGTACACAATCACTTTACTTCACTTTTAGGTGATAACTCGACATATCTAAAAGAAAAAAACAGAAAAATAAGGAAAAAAAATTATTTTTCTGGGATACCTCTATGGTGACTCAATATAGTCGTAAATTTTTAGCTAGGGCTTGGCCGAAAACTTGATGGGCCCACATTTTTTAATCGGGTTACATCCGAGATAAATAAATAAATAATAAATTTTTAGCTATCTATGGTTGGCAGTTTTTGGGAATTTAAAATCAGAATTCTTTTCTTTCCACTCCCTCCCACCGTCACCACCTTCACCAGCAATCCCAAAATTGTTTTTTCCCTTCTAGAAGTCTATGGGGCCTAACTTCTGTTAAAAAATTTAAATCATTTTTGGTACGGTTAATGAGATATAAAATTCACTTTAAAAAAAAAAAAAAACAGGTATCCCACCACTTTCGTGCTCCACGTCCTCCATCAAAAATTTTATATTCAATGGACTTCACTTGTAATCCTACACTGAGAGAAATAATTTGTTGGCAAGAAATTGCTTCAATAAAATTTTCATTGCAGCAATCGAAATTCGTTTATGCTATAATAAGAAGAATTAGTTTGGAGCCATAGATATTCGGTTGTACAAAAAATATTCGTTTAAAGGAATAAACACGCAATACGTGCAATAGAACCATTCTGTCAAGACAATCAACTTACGTAGTTTGCGCGATTCTGTTGAAAGAACCGAACAGGAAAATGTCTAGCAAACCAATTTTGATTGCCGCAATATAATGTTGGTTGTTGAAATAGAATATTGTTCATCACAAACGATTTTCGGGATTATTCTGCTGTTGTAACCGAATGTATGTTCCTCCAACCGAATGTATGTTGCGGCGAGTTAATCCATACTAAGTTAAGTTGCTACATAGGGAAATGAAAATGAAAAGTCTTCGGTGGCGTAGTGGCTACGCGCGCCAATCCAAAAACTTTCAACACGGTAGATACACCACAAGAGCAATTAAAAAAAGTACAGATTTTCATTGGTGTGCGGAGGTGGAATAAAAAATTTGTCAGTAAAAGTAATTTTTTTTACATTTTCATGAATTTCGTTATATCTTTTATGCATGTCGAGTTATCGAAATGATTTTACTTCTGCATGCTCTTTATATAAGCGCCTAAAAACATTTTTCCCAGTTTTTGATATCCAACCCCTAAGTGGTGTAAAGTGTTTGTATACATTTTCACGAATTCCGATTTATTTCTTGGGTACAATGAGATTCACTTCCATTTCTAAAGTCTTCAAATATAATCGGGGTAAAAACCGATTTAAGCTTTTTTCGATATTCAACCGCCTGGGCGGTTTAAGGTATTGTTCCAGTTTTCATGAATTCCGACAAATCTTTTAGGCTTAATGAGATCGAATTCGCTTTTTCATCTATGGGCTTTAGATATACATATACAATGATCTAAAAATTAATTTCAGTCTTTTGCGATATTCAACCCCTATGGAGGTGTAGAATGAATGAGTACATTTTTACGAATTCCGACATATCCCTTAGGTCTGATAAAATATCGAATTGTTTTTTACTTAAAAGGCTTTTCTATATAATTGCCTAAGAATCGGTTTCAGAATTTTTTATATTCAACCCCTAATGGGTTCAAAAATTCGCCCACAGTCTGTAGCCAACTTTATTATTTTTTGTGTAGAAGGTCGGAACGCGTTTTACCCTGAAATGGGGTGTAGGTTACTACTTAAATAATTACAAGATTTTTTTTTAATTTTCGCGTTTGTAAAATTCCAAAATAATTACTTATTTCTTAAAATTTGTTAACGTGTGTTAGGTGATTGCATTATGTCCTTCGCACTCGTCTTTCGCATCAAACATTCGTACAAAACTTTATTCATACAATAAATTGCCATCAAACTGACCTTTTAATCGAATAACAATGTAAACTCTGTCTGTACTCTTTTGTACTGTAGTTAAATGTATTAGGCGAATTGTAGTTACTGGACAAATTTTAACTCGTGAAAAACTTTCTCTGGCAAGCATACCGAATTCGATGGGGACAAAAGTACCCATCCCGCCCGCCATCCGTACGTTCAAACGACCTTAACTAACGATAAACTTTCCGCAATAGGTAAAGGACTTTACAATATGGAGAGTCAACTGGTACAGCTTTGCTTGTCTTTTTTAACATTGTAATAGAAAATAAAGGATGTCGAGTCTTATTATCTTTTATCCTTGCTCGCTGTACATCAGCTCCAGCAGGCAGAACATCTCCACAGACATTCTTTTATCTGATTTTGATGTTCATTGAGAAGCAAGTTGACTTCATCCTAGTTGACTTGATGCCACCGCCGCCGCCACTGTCGACTTCTTACTCCTTATCTAGATCCACATGCTCCTGTCTTCTTCGTCAAACAAGATATTATGCTCAAGACTTAGCTGGTTGACATAGAAATTGCTGAAGACTTCAGTCATGTTATTACTTGTCTCAAAAAGAAAACAGCAATTTTAAATAGGAAAAAAAATTGAACATTGAAGTAGTCTGACTAAGGTAATTAAGGATAACTCAGTTTAACGTTAAATCTCTTCAAGTGCAGAGAACAAAAAATAGCCAGCAATTTACCTTCAGCTAAAGGAGTTCAACGTGGTAGGTACCTGGAATTCTGCAGCCCAACCGATTAATTGTAATTGCTGTCAATAGTGTTCCCATTCGGCTCCATAAATCCTACTTTCAAACTTTTCAGTATCTCGACCAACTTTCAGTTCGGCCATCGGCAAAAGTTTATCGGTCTTCTTCTTTCGGGGAGCGTTTTCCAGGTTTCAGCGCCAATGCCAACCTGTAGTAGTTTTCAGTTCCTTGCTATCTTCCAGCCCGGTAAATCATAAAATCAATTAACGATGAAATTCTCCCTAGTTTTAGATGCTGTCCGAGATTCCTTCGACTGATGCGGTAGTGGTCAGAGTGGTAGGTGGATGGTTCTTTTTCCAGCTTCTCGTGTTCCAAAGGATTGGATCTTCCTTCCTTTTTAATTTCTTCCCACCTCCCGTCAACAATTGACTTTTCAGCTTAACATCACGTCCCATACGCCCTTCCAACAGACATACCAAGTCCAATTTCATATATGCTTAAGAGTGTATGGTGGAAGGATATATGAGGTGAGGAATCTTTTCGATATACACAAGATGACAGATTGATCCTTAATGGAGTTTAGAGATGCTATAGGTCGGTCGTATGGTGCTGAGATTGAACGATGATGCCAGGAACTGAAAAGGAAACTAAGCGAGTTGGGCTGTCAGTGCGTTCGTGGATGGCAGAGCGGAAGGCTCTACCTTGTGACCTACCTAGAAGCGGGGACCCGGACCGCTAACGGAAATACTCAAGCTATAAAATATTTAATAAATTTCGTTAGTAGGGGATGCCTTCAAGATGATGGATGGTGAAGGGCAGACGGTTCGATTTTATTTAATAAACGTCTCGAAAGTTTCCGTGTTCCATCAAATTAAAAAGAAACCGAAAAGAACAATTTTCGCCTTGCAGCTTTCATAATAAATTTCGACAGAGTTTAGAGAGGGTCCTGGAGGGATCGAGCTATGTATGGTGGTGGTTGAGTCTATGTGTGAATGTGGACGATTCTTTCATTTTTCTTTTCTTCTGGATTTTTTTTTAGGGAGAAGGCATTGCGAGGTGAAAATTATGAGACACGTAATAAAAAGTTCGTCCTGCTGGCTCCTTCGTTTTGGCCTCAACAGGAAAATTTTTTCTTGTTTTAGGTCGTTTTTCTTAACTTTTTTTTCTTTTTTGCTCTCATGAAAATGTCGTTTTTCGTAAGTTTTCTCCAGGGATCGATGCGAGAATCTGTTGAGAACCTGTAGAACAAGTTTATGTTCAATATTTCAGTTGAATTTGTAAGAGTATTTTGGCAGTTAAATAATGAGGAAACATTCATTAAGGAAACATTGAGGATTTTTGTTGTAAGTATCCTTAATTAATAGAGCTTCAATGCTGGCTTTGCTGCCTGTTGGCTAGCACGTACTAACTCGTCAGCAAACCAGTTGAAAAAATTGACATCCACGACGATTAAAGTTGAAACCCCAAATACGCTTGCTGCCCGTCTTTCCGTCTGTCTGCCCGTACACACGATAACGCCTTGACCTAGGATCTTGAAATTTTGAATCTGGATATTTGGTTGAGTTTGTAAGGCTAAGTTTGCTAACAGGAAAAATCGCCCACTCCTTCGGATAGCTGCCATACAGAAAATCCTTAAAACATGAGAAGAATATTTGCCAATAACTTCAGAACAGCTTAAGCCACGATTCTGTATACGTTGTTTTCCTAATAGTTATAGGAAAAAGTATGAATATGGAAAAAAGCCCATTAGTTCTTCGAGTAGCTGCCATACAAAAATCCTGTAAAAATATCGTCAATCAATTTACGGAACTTACCCTGCGTTTATACTGGCAATTTATCTGGCAATGGCAATAACAATGGCAATATGCCATATACAAATTGACAGTGTAGACACATCAAACGCATATGGCAACATTGCTCTCAACATTGCCATGGCCATCTCAATTTTGAGAGCAATATTGCCAGAAAATGCATCGTTTGATAGGTGTGAGCGTCGCTTGTCAACAGGTAGGAACACGTTTTTTTTTGTTTTGATCGTGAAATGGCTGAAAATAAATTAACTTAAGAGAAAACTATTGAACTTATCAATAGTTTTTTTTTTTATGCAATGTCCGACATTTTGCTTTGCTTCAGAACTTAACACTTCGAATTCACTCGCTCAAATGATAATTACCTTGCAATCAAATGCGCACATTTAACGCAATGGAAATATTGACATTCTCATTGCCAGATAAATTGCCAGTGTAGACGGTAGACGCAGGGTCACTATAACTCAAGCAAACGTTTAGCCACGAAGTTGAAATTTTGTACAAATTAGTTTCGAGGGAAAATGAAGTTCGAGTTCATTAGTGAGTAAAATTCCGTTACCCTCTCGGATAGCTGCCGTACAGAAAGTCCTTAAAACACGTGTTCAAGAATATTGACCAATAACTTCAGAACGGTTTAAGCTACAACTTTGAAATTTTGTATACTGAAGCTAAAGCTATGATTATGAAAAAAATCGCATTTGTCCTTCGGTTAGCTGCCACACAAATATCCTGTAAAAATGTCTTCACTCAATTTACGCAACTCACTACAACTCAAATAATCGTTCAGCCAGGAATTCGGAAATTTTCTTAAATTATTTTTGAGGAAAACAAAGTTCAAGTTCGCAATCCTTCTACTCCTTCTGATAGCTCACATACAAGAAATCATTAAGATACGTGTTCAAAAATATTTTCCTATAACTTTTAAACGCTTCTAGCTGGGAATTTGAAATTTTGTACATATTAATTTTTAAATGGTTCCAGGTAAAAGGATAAATATGCCACAAATCGAGTGCGCCCTTCCTGCACCTTTCAGTCCTAGGAAAATTAAAATTTGGCTTTCAGTGACTCACCTAGTTCCACATATGAAATTGAACACTGATGATATTGTCTTCTAGTTTCGAGTAGCAACCAAATTGGAGTCCTTAATGAAGGATAAATGACATGCACAACGTAGTATGCTAATAGCTAATATATTTTGGCAAATTTCATCCAAGTTTGCATGGTTAAACCAATTTTTCGTCATATATACAATAGAAACTTTAAAACGATGTCCTTTTTTTTATTCAAAAAAAAAGTTTAAGTCTACTCTCTCCTTGACTTCGCCAGCTGTATTCGAACAAAGTCAAGTTAAACGAAGACACCGACCAAAATTTAGTTGGGACAGCAATCTCCTATGACTGATATAATAAACTGTTATAAATAGAAGTAGATGAAACAAACTATTCGTTTAGATCCTTAGAATATTTGAACTTGTTTTATTTCTTTAGATATAGATATAAATTTATATATTCAGAGCGATAAGAACCAGAGGTTCTCTTCTATTATTAAAAACTTTAATATAGGATATAACAGAAAAATTAATAATTTCAGCAACTTGTGCAAGTCGTAAACTATATTGTAATTGCACAGCTGGCATAATTCGCTTGATAGAATTTCTGCCTTCCAACTAGAAAATACTTTTAAAAAATTGTTTTCCAGAAAAATTTTCCAGTGACATATCTTTGAAATTTTATTATTATTCCGGAAGCTTCATGTTCATTATATAAAAGCCGTAAAATGCGATTTAGAGCACCACCAGTGCAAAGAGTGTTTTAATGAAAAGTGCGCACGAGAAAAATGATTAAAAACATTTTAATTCTATTTGCAACAGTGCTCACGAGTACCATCGAAAGTGCTGGCGTGCCAGAGTGCAATGGTTTTTGCGAAACTAATTTTTCCGTTAATTTAATTCAAATATTGATTACTTCGCAGGTGGAATCGATGTGTTCGATATGATACCGTGGGCTCAGATTCGAAATATTGTTGTTGAAGAATACCAGAGTAATAGCGAACTATTAGCGCTTCTAGTTTATTTTAATTCGAGCGTTTACGAGGAGAAAGCGAAAAAGCTGGAAGAAACAGCGACTTTTGTGGATCTTGCTGGTTTAATGGTGGAACATAACATTCGAATTCTATATGCATTGGATCAGTTTCGATCAAGTCTTCAAGTTCTTAAAAATCGGGCTTCATATAGGACAAATCCACATCTTAAGGAGGTCCGAAATAGTGAAAATACAGTCGATAGTTTTCTCTTAAAGATCAAAGCAACAATGAAAAGAGACGAACTTTCGGAGTGTTTTAAAGCAGTTGTTAGTGAGGTAACTATTTTTTTCACCCCTATTTATGTATCAAATAGTCTGAGCTCTGAATGTATTGCCTTGCCTGTCCTTTCGATGTCTTGACCATGTCCTAAACAAGTCAATTTTACGTGACTTCGACCGATAAAAATGTCAATAAGAGACGATTGCAGTTCTTTCCAAAAATTCAAGAAATAAGCATGAGTCAACTGGTGCAATTGTAGTGAAGCATTTTTGCTTGAAAACTGGGATCGTTGACCTAATTTATTCTTCAATATTATAAAATCCTAGTTTATCACCTTTCATACGAGAGTAAGTTTATTGCTCTAGTTTAAGAACTTTCGAAGTTATTAACCTTTAATTTTAACTATTTTCGTGATTGAACAATCCTTTTTTTTAATAAAGTGCAACTTAAACGGGAAAACCGTGGTTTAACAAAACGTTACGTACTGATGGTACTAATAATTTCTGATCTTGCTACTTTAATCAATGTACCTTACAAATTTTGCATCTTTGGAAACGCCACACAAAGTCGAAAGGATAAATCAAAAAAACTATGTCAGCGGACGAATACGTTTTCTCAGGAAACCATTAGCACCTTCGCTTTTTTCTGTAGTTTTCATACATAAGTTATGCCGAACTTATGTTTGATGTGTAGTGTAGTAGTAGTATATTTCTATGAAAAAAAAATTAATTTTATTTGTCTAATTAAATTTGAATTACAATGCAATTTTTCTGCAGTAAGTAAGAAAACCTCAGTTTTTAACAAGTGAGATTGCTTTAAATGTTAAAACGATATTTGCATTTAATTTTCATTGAAGACGGTAATCGGTGTTAATTTTGTAACTAGCTTTTAGTAGTTTAACAAATTATGGGTAATAGAATAATTAAAGGGTCTTAAACACTTTGTCAAAAAAAAGAATAACTCAGCGTATTCATACTAATATGAATATCTAACCTAATATATGATAGGGAATATCATGGGACCGCTACCGTCACCGTATCGTCGCCTAATTTCTTTTTTCTTTGCATTATGATGATATGCACGTCTAAGAGAAAAAGACACTTTAAAAAGGCTAGGGTACAGGAAAGGGTCGATGGGTACACCTGTGCAATTTCGCACCTACCACCTACACATTAAATAAGGAAAGTGTAAATAATTAAGGGAAGATTTGTTAGATTTAAACAACGATTTCATTTATTGGAAGGGAAAAGATAGAAGGGTAAATCAATTTATTTATTTTAGCTCCTACTATATAAGGTAAGAATAGATAGGAATATTTTCATTCACAATATCACATTCGATGATCCTATCATCAACATTCTTAGTCAACAAGCACCAGCTCGACATAATACAGTAGATATTAGTGATAGTCTAGTATTAGTTTAGATATATAATACCGCGTAACGAATATATTCATATTAAGTGATATTACCATATATCGGTATTAAGACTAATCGAAAGGCGACGTTCAATGCATTAGTCGTGAGAGTTATTAGTTCCGGGATTAGGTTTGCGCATGGAAATACCCACAGATAATTGTAGCGCTCTGCACAGTTGATCATCTATGTTTGCTATGGCATTTGCTCAGGGACGTCATTTCAGTTTTTTCTAGGGGGGGGCAAGATGTTATGTTTGTATATATTTTTGTATAAAAATATACATATTGTTACGTGTAAGCCCGGCAACCGCGCAACCGTGCACTCGATCGTTACACATAATGAAAACAACAACAACCGAATACCTAGTTGCAAAATAACCCAATCAGAAACCTAGCTAAAGATAAGGCGAAACAATCTCTCTTCTTATCGAATGCTCTCCAATATACTAGAATCCTCTGCACACACCACTGAACGATGATCGAAATCGAAGGCTCTGAAGCTTTCGAGAAGATTCCACAACTGAACGAACGTTCAAGTACACCGGTGAACATTCAAGACTGCAACCGCCTAGTATATAAGCAGGTGAAGCATTCAGCGAAGACACAGTAATTTCGATTACGTCGACTGCGAGTATACGCGACCGTGTTGAGAGAGAACGAAAGTGAACGAGTTAAGCGATATATGGTATAAGCGGGCGGTACTGCCACACAGTGCGAATTATTGTGCGATTATAATTCTGTGATAAATAAAATAATAAATTATCACTTATTTTTATTTTAACCGAATTGTGTTTTACTTGAAATCCCGGCGAACCCCTAGCTCGCAACAATATGTTATATATACTCTATAAAAATACATAATTCAGGGGGGGCAAATGCCCCCCCTGCCCCCCCACA
The DNA here is from genome assembly GCA_951812415.1 of Beris morrisii. Taxonomy (NCBI): domain Eukaryota; kingdom Metazoa; phylum Arthropoda; class Insecta; order Diptera; family Stratiomyidae; genus Beris; species Beris morrisii. The sequence continues at coordinate 29,825,737 of OX638311.1, forward strand.
AATGGCGTCCCTGCATTTGCTGGTCGGTAGGCAGTTTATGATACGACGTATAAACTTAAACGTTTTGTGATATACTTTTAATATTGTTCTCTCGTTAAAGCGTACGTGCGAGCTAACATAGTTGTAGTTAGTACGTAAGAAGCCATGCATTCTTCAGGTTTTCGACTCCTATGTGGTGATCACTGCACGTCTTGAAGCATCTTGAAATCCCTATGGTTGAATTAAATCGCTGCAAACAGGTAGAGCTAATTCATATATAGTCATGCCTGTTAGCTGCCTTTAAAACATCACCACCGACTTTTTTTTTAACTCGAATCCTCAATCTACAGGACATTGTCCTCAATAAAAAAAATATGAATTATTTAATTTTTCTCGAGATAATAAGAGCACTTTAACGTGACATGAAGGAGAAAAGTATAGTTAGTGCGTAGCGAATAGTTTCTTATCCTGCTCGCATTCAAAGAGAAACTTTAACGTAGTGCTATTCATGACACACGTACCGCCATAGAACCGGAGCACAATCGACCACAAACACGAATCATTAAATTTCACACTATGCTCCCTTTTTTCCTCCGAGGCTAATGGCAAGAAAAGTGATTGCAAGAAAAAGCAGGACCACAATTTTTATTCACTCCATCTGCAATCAACATTAATTGAAATCTTTTGATAATCCTTTGCTTTCACGAACAATCGTTTTTCTTTTTTTAAATGATGTCATGTTTTGTGACTGACTCGACAATGTGAACAAAGGGAAGCTCAAATTCACTAGCTCGTATGCACTTTTCCTTCCTTTACCATCAGCCATCTCATAGTTCATCACAATAATTGTGGTGACAAAGCTCCATAGTCGCTTAGCTGTCGTATTTGCAGTTTTGATGTTTGTAAGATCGTTTGTTGTCTTGTTGTAAGTAGGAGAGTATTGTTCAAGAGTAACATAAAGAGTATCTAAAGTTTCTCGAGCTTCCCAAAACAAAAGGATACAATATTATCTTAATAAATTTAGCCAATGAAATTTCAAAAAGTGGAGGTGGTTTGGCAGCCCTATCACGCTTTAAACGTATTACTTCATGTTTCTTATTAATCTTAATTAAAAGGCATGGATGCATTACCAATTCCTTTACAGTTCATAATCACTGCATTACCAGTAAGGCTTCCTGACGCATTACAAGAACAGTGAAAGGAATATAATACCACTTACCAGTAAGTTAAAAAGGTGATACTTAAAGCTACATATGCTCCAATTATCTTGAATGAAAAAGAATTCTTTCTTTATATCTAAGGAAAAACTTAAGTGAAACCATCATGCGCGCATGCCATTACACTTCCACCTTTTTTTAAACAAAATTTGCTGTTCTACTCAACTGTGGCGTTCTTAGTATCCATACAAGACGCTGCAGTTTCAAAAATGTGTGCCTCATTTTTGCTCTCAACTGCCTGCACAAAAAATTTGCGTTGTGTTCCTTCAATACTCCAGCCATCTTCTTCTTTAGTTCATTCTAAGAAAGAATATTGCTTATGCTTCTCTTCTTCATATGCTTGAACTCCGCTCTCAAATCTCCTAGCATCTTATTTACACTTCATTAAAAAAAAGAATTGCTATAGATATGAAATGCTTTTAGTTAAATGTAGACAATTCAAAAGGCACCGCTTCTAAAACTGACATTCAAATTAATAGTGACAAAAGGGGATTCAATATTAACATTAAGAAGATTTTAGACAGTATTTCAGTTTTTAGATAATTGACCAAAGTTTTTTTTTATCAGTAATTTTATAAAAACAAAGAAAAATATTTTAAAAGCATTAACTGTTCAGAAATCACTATATAAAAATAATATATCTCGAAAATGGTACGAAAACTATTAAATAAGTGTTTTATGCAATTTTTTTAGCGCTGCAACATATCCCATTCCTAACTTTCTAACAATACATCAATAAATGTTTTTTTTTAATTGCAGTCTAGTCCGATCCTACAACCGGATGGAAAACTGATACTAGGATTAAAATCAGTCAGGGCAAGTAACGAATATAAGGACATAATTGACGATTTATTGGCCCATAAATTTGATGCCAATCGATTTATTAACAGAATTATGGACCTCTTTGGAATACCTTATCTACAAGGAAGTTGTGTCTTATAATGGAAATTTTAAAAAGTTTAGCTGATCTAACAAATTCTGTAAATTTGAATAAACTAGAAAATACAATAAAAATATTACCCTAATTTAAATAAATAAAATAAGCTTTTTCCTTGCGAAATGGTAACTACCATTGAGTCTTCAACTCAAGATATATGACAATTTTTCGCTCACACATTGTTTACAATATATTCTAAGAATTGTCTGGGTTCATGAATTTCGATTATTGCCCATAGATAAGTCTTACACCATACACAGAGAGAACAGATTCATTGCCGCAATAGAAATATATGCCAAACGAATTACAACGGTTGCAGGAAAAGTTCCTATCCCATTGTTGGAACCGAATTTCTGGGTTGGCCGAACCGGCTTTTCATTTATTGGTATTCAATATATTTTCGGACAACTGAATTATTTGTCTAGCCAACCAGAACCTCTTAAAATTTTGATTGCCACAAATGCGCGGGTTGTTGGTAAACTTTTAAAAAAAATGGAGTTATTTGTCTTAAATCCTTTACTGAATTGTTTTTTATTACCTGGGAGGAGGAAAAGAACTCTTCTAAGACACTATTTTCCTACTTCAAATATTATTTCTCACTTACTGACTTAATAAAACCCATGGCTGTATGTAGGAATCGAACCCGGTGTTGAAAGTTTTTGAATAGGCGCGCGTAATCACTGCGCCACCGAAGACCTTTCATTTTCATTTCCCTATGTGCAACTTAACTTACTGTGGATTAACTAAGTTACCGCAACATTCATTCGGTTGGCGGAACACACATTCAGTTACCACAGCAGAATGATGCCGAAAATCGTTTGTGATGAACAATATTATATTGCAACAACCAACATTATATTGCGGCAATCAAAATTCAGTTGCTAGACATTTTTTTGTTCGGTTGTCTCAACAGAACCACGACACAACACAAATGACATAAGTAGATTGTCTTAACAGAATGATTCTATTGCGCGCATCGCGTTTTTTATTCCCTTGAAGAAATATTTTTTAGTACAACCGAACACCTATTGCTTCAATCAAATTCTTATTAGCATAAATGAACTTCGATTGCTGCAACAAAAATTTTATTGATGCAAACTCATGCCAACTAATTATTTTAATTATTCCAGCGGCACTCTTTTCACCATACCATACTGAAATATGCAGAACTCGAGCTGAACGTTTTCAGTATTGACTGAATTCTTTTGCCAGAAAGTCATTTTACATCGAATATGGGTGCTTCACTCGTACTACAATTTTATTTAATTTAATTTGTTGTAATTTTATTTAATACTGTACTGCAGTTTTTTTATATAATTAATTGGGAAAATGTCCTTTTTTTAAATTATTATTATAATTTCTTGTCAATAACTAAATTCTTGTTTTTTATTATATTTTTTTATTACTTCTTTAATCAGCAATTCAGCACAGTCTCTTATTGAAAAACATTTCGCTTAGTGCTTCGTTTTAATGTTTACATAAGCTGGTGAAGTATTGAATTTAGGGATTCGTCAACGTCTTGTTGTAAAAAACATTTTTACGTGAACACGAATCAGTTTCTAGCGAAAGAGACAGTCATGTTGCAGTATTGATTTCTTAAGTAATTAGTATCACAACCCATAGTTCAGTCTCGTATTTCATAACAGTCCACATACATACGAGTATATGTCCAAAATTTTGAAAATTACTAGTGCTAGCCCAGTATTGACGTCAACATTTTCCAAAATGTCTTTTTTTTATTTGAACACGAGAACATTCAGTCCTGTTACAGGACTATCATAATTTCTTCAGAACAAGCTTATTATCACTGATACTCTTTTGATAAACATAAAAAAGATGAAAAAATTAAATCGAAAATATTGCGACGATATTAAGTTTCTGACGGTATTAAGATACCGATTTACCAAGGCCCGAATTCAGTTTGACGGTAGTCATTCTGACATTTTTCAGAAGTTATTATCAAACAAAAACTTACATTAAGTATGTTGTGCAAGCCTAGTAAAATGACATGCGGAAAACTTTTAAAAGGATATTGAATCTGTATACACCCCGATTCCACAAGGACCAAAAATTTGAAGACTGCTGCTGGATTAACAATTGTAAAATTATTCTCATAACAATATCTACCGTTACCACTTTCCTTGACAAGAATGGTGTCTGTCATAACGCCCGACCACAATTATTTGAATTTTGGGATCTGAGCTAGGGAATTGTTTTTTAAGAAATTCCGTATGCCACAAAGTCATATCATGTCATCCTTACTTGGCTGCTTGTAGTGAATAATATAAATGTGGAACTAGAAAATTCTGGAGTGGATGTATAAGTCGTTGTGTATTAGAATTTAGTCCAACTGAAACCTTAAGCGGTGAAGTCCCATAAAAAACATGTAGATGAATTTTTTAAGTAGGCGCATAACGCCTTTTACTCCCATACAGAAAAAAAATCAATAGTTCAATAATAGCTGATTTTCATCGCCAGATTCCAGCAACTAGATTTCAAAATCCCAAAAAGCGTTTACATCGCACTGAAGAGATTTGCTTGACAATAATAAATTGGACTTAATTCCATAAAAGCTACTTTATAAATTCCATGTTTTAAAATTATAAAAATTTTTTTAATTGAAATTGAATCTGTGAAATTATATGTACAAATGGGTAACCACATATAACATAAAGGTTTCCGTTAATAATAAAATGAATAATGTTCATTTGTCCTTACCACGTAATACCAATGCCCACAACCTCTCCATGCACAGGAAGTGAAGGGAATTAACAAATAAATAACATAAAGTATCTATGAAGTTTGTTATTACGAAATAAATCGGCATTCGCATCATCGTTTTGTCGTAAAAAATAATCGTGTTATACGGAAATAAAAAAAATTGATCCAATCCAATAAGTAGTGTCGGTCTACTCAATAGAAAATATAGACTGGTCGGTTACAGTTAAACACTTTTACTAGGCTCTACCCCAACAAGGAGAAAATTCTACACAACCCTATGGGGAAATTTAACATGCGCGTTGCACGTCTTCATAGTGCGATTCATGTGATTTTGTATTTCGCCCGGCAATCCTTTTTTCCGCCATCCTTAAGAATATACGATTAAATTCTTCCGAGATTTTCCTAATTTAATGCGTTCTTCTCCAAAACCGAAAAGAAAAACATCGACGGATAATTTCTTACAATTAAATTCCTCAACTACTGTACTACAAAAACCCTGTCTGCTGTTTTTGAAAATAAAAAAAATACAGAATATTGAAGTGCGAAAATATTCGTAACTACAGTGCAGCACGCAGTGGACGACTAGTGGAAACAAATACACTTATCCACTAACACTGGCTACACCAACCAGAGACGCAATTGCATTTATTCACAGCTTTTTTGGGTTTTAGGACCTTAAACGTGAAAATACAAAACATGGGCGAGTAAGTAATTTTTTTGAAAATTCTAGGTCGATCACTGTACTTTATTATTAACAAAAAAAGTCGAAATTGAAGTAAAAAAATTAGTCAAAATTAACAGCCACTAAAAGTAAAAACCAATTCAATATCTTATTGTGCTTAAGAGATTTTAAACGGTGAAATTCGTTAATAAATGTGCCAATAGTGCGTAATTTTATAATTTTTTGGGACAAAGTCCGAGGAGCGGTAGAAGTCGAGGTGCTGCAAAAGTACCGACATGACTGACACCCTTAAAATACCAATTTCGATTTTCGGACGCTTTCAAAGTCGAAATGTTACATTGGTGCTTTCCTAACTGAAAGGTTATTTTTAAAGTAAGTTTTGCGACTAGAACAGCTCCTTGCTTGGAAGTTTCAACAATCAGCAGTAATTCTTTATATAAAAACCCTTTTCACCACCTTTGGGGTTGTATCTTTTGATCCTAAAAGTATTTTTTAGGCGATCATATAAAAAAAACTAATATAAGTAAACACCAATTCAGATCCTAAGATCTATGGAGGAATTCGTGACAACCTCTTTACACTCCCTTATATGGTATGGTATTGTTACATGTAAACCTGGCAACCGCGCAACCGCGCAACTCGATCGTTTCACATAATGAAAACAACAACAACCGAATACCTAGTTGCAAAATAACCCAATCAGAAACGTATATAAGGAGAAACAACACGACTATATTTCCCCTCTAATGGAAAGCGATCGAATGTATTAGAACAGCCTAGAAGATCACATGGAATGCTCTCATGCTTTCCAGAATATTCTACACACACCACCGAACGAAGATTTAAGAACAGTCTCGACCACAGTCAAGTGGTATAAAAGCAGATAAAGCTTTCAGCTAGAGACATAGTAATTTTTATTACGTCGACTGTGATAGCGAGCGTGCATACGCGACCGTGTTGGTAGAGAGCGAAAGTGATCGAGTCGAGCGATATATGGAATAAGCGGGCAGTGCTGCCATATTGAATTGAATATCAAAAAAATCTGCCAACAGTCTGGGCGCAAATTTATTATTTTTTCGGTAGAAGTTCGGAACGAGTTTAATTCTGAGACGCGGTGTAGGTATGTGACTGAAAACCTAAAACAAGCCCGTGGAAGTGAAAAGTTTCTCGATATCTAATCAGACCTGAGAGATACGGCTGAATTCAGGAAAATGTATACATCCCCTTTACACCACCTTGGGGGTCGAATTTCAAAATCCAGAAAACACTTTCTAGGTATTTATATGAAAAAAATTTTTTTTAATCAGTATTACTTTTCTCGTTGATTAACGAGTACATATACATACCGAGTTTCAACTTTCCAGCAATAGTTAGGAAAAACTTCCTCCACCCCCGTACCATACTACCACTATAAAAAATTATATTTTTACAATATGCTACTAATATAGCTAAAAAGCTCTATCGCTTTTTCCTTTTCACCCTCCCCCACCCTCGCCCTCTACACCCTCACAACCAAAATTTTATTTTCTGCTAGAGGTCTATTAGGAATACTTCTGGTAAATTTTAATTTAATTTTAAGCATCTATCTTACACTGTTCTTGAGATATGAGACGTGATTTTTTTAGAAAAATTCGTATCCCCTCCTCTTTCATACTCCACCACCTCCTTAAAAAAATTTACTTTCATCAAACTTCATTTGTCAACCTTTATACACAAACCAAATTTTATTTGTCTAGTGTAATTGGTTCATGAGATATCGTAATCTAAAGTTTTTCACCCCCCATCCCCGTACGCCACTGCCCTTACTCAAAAATTTGTTTCGGATCTATTCTCCTAGTATTTCTACAGATGTTCATTAAGTTTTAATTTCGTGATATTAACAGTTTAGGAGATATGGATTTTAGAATGTCTCAATCTCGGCTTTCGAGCGTCTCTAATGCATTATTTTCCCCCCATTCCTTCACCTTTTCACCCATATCGGCAAAATGGGTCCACTATCAAAGCTCTATATAAATTCCAAGTTTCAGCTTCAAAGCATAAGCGGTTGCTGAGATCTTGAAACCAAAATTTTTGGTCTAAAACGTTTCCCGCACCTCCCCCCTCACAACCCTACCCCTCAGAATTTGGTCACTTCAAGGGGCCTACCCAGTCTATCCACGAAAAAAAATTCAACTAAATAGCTCGAAGGATTTGGGTGCTACGAGCCTTCAAACAATTTTGCGTATACCGGTCGACGTACGGCGTACGGCGGACAGACATTTTTTTTGCTTTTCTCATGTCTACTAGTTATGAAACTTAAAAAAAAAATGTTGGGGGCAAATTTTTTTTTTTAAAAAATCGATCACAATACTGTGTTATTGAAATAATAAAGTAAAATTCTGGCCTGAATTTTCAACAAATTATTTAATTATTCCGTAGAAGTAAAAACCAATTTAAGATTTAATTAGAACTAAAAGATATGACGGAATTCGTATAAATGTGTACAACCATTTGCTGTACTTAAGGACCTGAATACAAAAAAAAATCAAAAATCATTGGTTCGTAATTTTTTCTCCAACTCTCTACGCACGTTACTGCCCCCTTCTACATTCTTTATATACTGTTCTAAGTATTCCTCCAAATAATCACAAAGTTTCAACCTTGTGGCATGAACCGTTCAGGAGATATGAATTTTAGAATATCTCGAGTTCAGATTTCAAGCTCACCAGACATATTATTATCACCCTTACTCCCTCACCCTTCTACCCATGTGGAAAATTTTTTGGAGAATAGATCCACTTTCATTTCAACTTCCTACGACAGACTGTTCTAAAATGGAAACCAAAAAACTTTCCCCCATTATATCCACTCCTAAAATTGTAACCCCTTGACAAGGTCCACCAAATATGCCTACTAATTGAAAAGGTAAACAACATTTTTATTAAATCGATCACAAAACTTTATTATATTAAAATAAAAATAAAATAAATTCGATGTCATCATAACTAAGAGACATTACGAAATTCGTCATTTTCTTGGAAATTCCTCGGTTTTAAAATCTTTGATATTCAAAATAGCATGAGTCGAAATTTTGATTTCAAGAACGAGACACTATCAAAAGGAGGAATTTTTAACACGGCCACTTTGAATTGAATGAAAGGATTATAACAAGAATTTTTTTAATATAAAATTTTTTTGAAAATGATAAATTTGTGTTCATTCTGAACTCTAAATAAATCACGCACCAAGCAATTTGTTTTATGTACTATACATTGATGTTGAATCTTTATTACTATATTATAAATTGTAATTATTTTGCTTCAAGGATATTAAAATTCCCGAATCAAACGTCTTTAATTAGTCTGATTCCCGTCCGAAATGCATAAAACTTCATTAAAGATGTCTACATCCTCGGATATCTCGACTAGTGTTTTCTCTTGTTTTTAAGCAACTTTTAAAAGATTCATTTGGGGTATTATACTATTATTGCAAGGGTTCTTTTTTGTCCAACTCCAGACAGGCATTCAGGTATTATGCAAGAGCGTTACGTTGTCATTTCGGAATGAATGCTCATCTGAAATGTTTCCTTTTATTTATATATTCATATCCTTTGAGTAAGTGAGTGCTGCTTTTCATGCAAGGCAGCAATGCAAGTCCTTTCAATGAAACGCTTCGCTCACTTTGAATACGAACAGAATGCCTCGATTTCAGCAACGACTCGTGTTTCGTGTATACGGAGGCACAATATGAACATATCTACTACAGGAGCAACGAAGTAATAAATCTTAAACACGTTTATTGAATCTATTGATATCCTTAGAGAAAGAAAAAATCCCTTTTCACATTATTAAGTTCACTTTCTTTTCATTTCGCTTTTCTTTTCGGTATACAAAATCCAGATAGGAACGAAGTTGTGATGAATAATTTTCTTGAATCGAGAACAGGAGCAGAGATCGCTTTGGATATCGTTTAAAATTTTGATGTCAATGGGGTAATTTTGCATTCAAATCGGAGGTTGTTGTAGGAAAGGTCGAATGGCATCACGACACGACAAGAAGTTTATTTAAACTTTTGCAATTGATGTTTTTTGCCATTGCACTACTTGGTCGTTCAGTCCAATTGATGGGGTTGGTACCGATATGATGAGAGCTTACTAAGTGAAGAATCCCGCAAAAAAACCGACTGCCCCGTAGCCTTGAGTGTGAGAATCCAAGGGAGAGATTTTGCAAGGATGCAAAAATGTCCAACTCTTAATTCAATTGGTTTGTGGATTTATTGAAGTGATAACTATCCTCCGTGGGGTGCGAGACGTTTGAAATTTGGCTTCCACTCACCAACTGGGAATCATTAAGTTACCAAGTTTTTATTTGAATATTAATCTGATCTAGTGACAATAATGAATTTAGGCTATTTCACTTTGTTATTCCAAGGACCTGTTCAATTGTCAAATTCAACCCACAGGAGGTCTAAAGGGGTTGCATACTTTTTCGAACTGGTTCTTGCTTCCTCAGGCTTTTTATATAATTGCCTAAAAATTAATTTCAGGATTTTTGGATAGCACCCAAGGTGGAGTAAGGGGGTTGCATGCGCTTTCACAATTTTCGCCATATCTCTTTACCTTGATGAGATATGAAATTAGGTTTTATTTACACGGACTTTTTATACAATCGTCTGCAAACCAATTTTAGAATTTTTGGTTTGAAAGGCTTGTACATGTTTTCACGAATTCCAACGTACCTCTTTCCTCTTAGATCTGATGAGATATCGAATTGGTTTTTCCTTCCTCGTGATTTCTATATAATCGCCTAAAATTCAGTTCGAAAACTTTCGAATATTCAATCCCCAAGAGGGTGAAAGAGTGTACACGTTTTCACGATTTTCGCCATTTCTCTTCGGTTTAATGAGATAAAAAGAAAGGTTTTTACTCTATGGGCATAATCACCTAAAAACCAATTTCTGATTTTTCCAAATTCAGTCTCCAAGGGGATATAAAGAGGTTGCATACGTTCTCACAAATTTTGCTACATCTCTTAGGTCTGATGAGATATCAAATTAGTTTTATCTTTTCAACGTTTTTTATACAAACGCCTAAATACTTATTTCTCGATTTTCGAATTTCGTCATATCACGTACGTCTGATGAGGTAGTAAACTAATTTTACTTTATTATTTTTTAATAATAAAGTATTGTTATCGACCTGAGATTTTGTATTTTCACGTTTTAGGACTAGTAAACCGCAAAAAAGCAAAAAAAAATGTCCGTCTGTTGGCCGTAGACACCGTCCGCCGTACGAAAAACCGTTTGAAGGTGCGTGGCTCACTAACCCCTTAAGATATTAAGTTGAAATTTTTAAGGTATCTAGAATGGGTCAACCACTACGAGTTGTATCTTTTGGAGGAGTGGTGGTATGAGGGGGGGGGGGGGGGAGGGGGAGCGTTTCAGATGAAAAATTTTGGTTTCTAGATCTCAGGAGCCGCTTATGCTAGGAGGATGAAAGTTGGAACTTATGTAGTACTGTGATAGTGGACCCATTTGCAAAAAAATGGTCAATAGGAGTTGAGAGGTGTGCGAGTGGGGGGGGGGGGGAAATCAATGCGTACAAAACGCTTGAAAGCTGGGATTAAAACATTCTAAAATCCATCTCTTGAACGATTGATGTCAGATGGCTGAAACTTTGTACTAGAAGATTAGAAAAGGGTTAACATTTTGAAGCAGGGGGGGAGGGGTGGTCAAGTGTGGGGTGTGGGGTGAAAAACTTTGAATTACAATATCTGCCGATTCAATTGTTCCAGGAAGATGAAATTTGGTTTCTGTATATAGAATGTAAAAATTTTAAGGGGGGAGGTGAAACGCGGAAGTGGGGGACAGCCATTTCTCAAAAAATTAAATTTTTATATCTCAAGAACCGTATCAGATATGATCTTGAAAATTTTACGGGAGTTAGGACCAGTAGACCTCTAAAAAAAATTTGAGGGTGTGGGTGTAGGCAGTGATGGTGAGTGGGGGTGGAAATGAAAAAATTATGATTTTAATTTCTCGAAAGCTAAAATTTGAAAACTGTATAGAGCTACTATAGAGACATCTCAGAAAAATAAATTGTTGATAGGGGTAGCAAGGTACAGGGGTGACGGGTGGTTTTTCATATCTCAGATCTTCTCGTATGCTAGTAAGATGAAACTTAGTACCTATATGTAGATGTGCTACTAGAGTAATTAAAACTATAAAAAAGCGGCCAACAGTCTGGGTGCAACTTTATTATTTTATGGGTAGAAGTCCAAAACGTGTTTAATGCTGAGATGCGGTGTAGGTGACTATGGGACTGACAACCTAAGGAATAACCAGGAGGCTATTTGGAAAGTTATTTTTTAGGTTGTCAGTCGTATAGTAACCTACACCGCATCTCAGCATTGAACACGTTTCGGACTTCTACCCATAAAATAATAAAGTTACGCCCAGACTGTTGGCCGATTTTTTACTTCTGTGAACTTTTTATGTAATCGCCTAAAAACTATTTTTAGGATTATTTTATATTCAACCTCGAAGGGAGTGTAAGATGGTTACAGGAGCCTTTTAAATGTACGATAGGATAGAATCGAAGGGTAGTTCCTTTAATCTAATGTTTGTACAAAGAACCACTAATAAATGTTGAAGTTATACATTACATGAAGCAATGCCAATGTTAAAATTAATGTACCGAAAAACATCCCTGGCATGAAATAACCGACTTTGACTGTGTCCCGGACTATGACCCAAAAATGTATATCATATGTACAACCTCACTTTAAGTCCCGGACTTTGTCCCGAAAAATAATAAAGTTTTGCGCAGACTTATTTTACTCTATTTACAACCATTGGTTCTTATTTAAAATATTTGAATGTCGATTGTACTTTTTTTTAACACTTCTGATTATCTGTGACTGCATATATGTACGAGTACTACCGAAATGATCACATTTATAAAAATAGAAATTTTTGGTAAAGGACACTGGCAGTCAGATTGCAGACCTCTGTTAGACAACATATTCAATTTTTTTCGGACCTTCTGCTTTATATTTGAAAATAACCGCCTGTTTGCCCCCTAAAAGTATGGTGAAAAAAGTAGCATTGATTTTTCTAAGTGTAGGACCCTACAGAAGTCCGATTCCTCTGATTTTTTCAGCTAACTCATCTTTTAACTCAATCTCAATTTCGTGTGCATTCGCTTACGGATCAGAGTGAGGCCTAGACTAAAGACTACATGATCTGGTTTTTTTCCGTTCCGGAGAAACCTTTATACATGCTCTGCTCCGTTTCACATTTCTATTGGACATGGTTTTCATAGCTCGGAAGGTAGGTTCTATTCTCCCCGGACTAGAAAAAAAACGGATCATGGAGTCAAGTAGCATATAGCCAACATTTTCGACAATCCACACGAAATCAGGAGTAGAAAACATATTCAATAATCAATAACTCTCTTTGTATATCCCTCCCCTCTATAAGTCATAAGATTTCTTCAATTTCCAGCATAATTAGTTAATCTGAATAAACTTTCCAAATAAAACGCTCGATTTAACGTTGCAGATGTCGCCCAGCCTGTTTGTTATTATCTCTCTCTCCCCGTGATTTCCATTGTAAGGCAATAATATCATTCACTTAGCTCCCAACACACAAGAAACATTATTTCTTCCAATAATTCGTATGGAAAATTTCTACTGGCGCCAACTCAGTCCTTATTTGCAAAAAAAAAAATAAAAATAAAATAAGAACGCGGTTAATATGCCATCGTTTTATCCATATATTTTTCGGGAAGAGTGTAACATCTGCTCCGAATGCTTTGATAACACGCATGCTATCATAAGTTTTACATATAAGCTGCATCATTATTTTCTTTTCATCTGTTCCGCTTTTCCGTGTTGCGGCGGCAACCAGAGAACAAAAAATCCACGCATCTCAATTCCTGTATATGTAAACACTCGTGTAAGCAATAACTTTTCCTCGAGGCATTTTATCACTGAACAATGTCGACGTTATTACGCTAAACGACTTGTCATTTATTTTATTTATGATTTTTCTAGGTAAATATGACGTATGTATTTCCGAGAACTTTTTCTCATTGTCGTGACTTAGTAGGTTCTTGGGTCAGATTACAAGCAACTGATATATGCATCTTGTTGGGAATGAAATCCGTGTGCAAAGATGCAAAGATCTGAAAACGTTAATGAGAAATTTGACCAGACAATAATAACACAAAATTTAAATTAAATACAATTCTCTTCTTTATTCACGTGATAACAAAAATTTGTACGCAACATTTAATGTATTCGTGTGATAACAAATTGTGTTTTAATTCTATTCCGCCCATTAATTGGTTGGAATGTAAACTAAATCTTACAAAGCTGTGCAATTTTAAATAAAAAAAAAGAATAGCATATACTTTTTTCCATATCTTAATTATAAAACAGCAACAGATTTAAAGCCATAATCTTAATAAACTATAATAAATGAAAAGCGTTTTGTTTCGATAGGAATGGGATTTTTAAGAAAAATAATTAGGTACAAATTCTCCAAAATAAAAGTTTTCCGAAAAAAATTGTTTTAAAAAACCCAATTGATTTTTAGTGGTGTCTGGACCACATTTTGCTATTATTTCAACTCTCTGGAATGGAATCGACTACTTTAAGCTTTTTTACGACTACATTGATTTTCTTTTAAAGGCACTAAACAACCGAAAATGTTTTTTTTCCAAAAATTAACAATAGATATCACTTTCAATATCAGTTGCATTATTGTGATTTTAAAATTGCTATTTTATTTCTAATATTTCTCAAAAATTTTTTTCTTTTAATTAGCAGAATTTTAAATTTTAAATCTTAATATTCAATTGGATTTGGATCGCGAGGTTTTCGCGAATATTTCAGTCCGAGGGTATCACCGATTTCGTCGATAATTTTTAAGGCATAGTCGAGTTGTTCTTTCGTGTGTGCAGCTGATAGACACACACGTATTCGTCCTTCCATGATTGGTGTTGCTGGGAATCCAACGCCAACAACAGCAATTTTACGACTGGTTAGGGTGCGAACTACAGCTCTGGGTGGAGGGAAAAAAATATTCAATGAAATGAAGATATATGAATCTATAAAAGGAGATAAAAAATTACCCAATTTTTGAGAAGAGATAGACAAGAATTGGAATAACGGGTGAGTCGTCATGACCATAGGTAATCACACCAATTTGGGCCAATCGTCTTCGGAAATAACGAGTATTTCTCGCCAATTGACTGATACGTTGTCGTCCTTCACCGGTACCATCAAGTCCCATCATAATACTCATCGAAGTTATAATCTGCTGTGCTACTGGTGGCGACATTGAACAAGCATAGCAATGTGCATGACTGTTCGCCCGTAAGAAATTTATCAGTTTCTGCAACGAAGCCTTTGCATCAAAAGCCGAACCGCTAAGAAAACAAAATCTCCAACTAATTTACCTTTGAACCTGCAATATATCCTCCGGCGCTGCCAAAACTTTTCGTAAACGTTCCCATCAAAATGTCAACATCGTTCGGATCCAAGCCGTAATAGTCAACAATGCCGCGCCCTTTGGAACCCATTGCCCCAACACTGTGTGCCTCGTCCAAGTAAATATACGCCTTGTATTTCTTCTTAAGTGCGATAATTTCGGGCAACTTAACAATCGATCCTTCCATACTGTAAATTCCCTCAACAATTATCATAATCTTCTTCCATGCGGCTCCACTCTTTGGTTGTCCATATAAGACCGCATCGCGCAGCACTCTTTCCAAACTTTTCACATTATTATGCTTAAATACTTTAATCGTTGCTCCGGACAACCGAAGTCCGACAATAATCGAAGCGTGATTTTTCTCATCGCTTAGTACTAAACAACCCGGTGACAATAACGACGGTAAATTCAAGGCGTTCGTTGCAAATCCCATTCCGAATGTAATTGCATCTTCTGTGCCCAAAAACTTAGCTGTAAGAGCTTCGAGTTCGTTATGGAGCGGCATTGTACCCAATTCTCGACGCGGACTACATAATGTAAGCCCGTGACTATGAATCATATGAGCAGAATCGTCAGCACACGGACCTTCGGCAGCGGCAAAACCTAAATAATTATACGAGCCAAGATTCAAGCAACGCGTTTCGGTTCCAGTAAATTCAAATGACCAGCCATAATCACGCGTGATTCGATCCTTTAAAGTTACCTCGGCACCGGGAACACTGCAAATCGGTCGATTCCAACAATCTCGAACGCGTCGATAAACGTAGCGTAGATAAAAACGCTCGAAACTATCGTACAATGGAACGTAACCCTGGCGAGTAAAAAAAAGGATATCAAATCAAAACTCGAGAATTTTAATTCAACGTCGAAATGAACTTACGTCACGATGCTCTTCTTTTGCAACTTTTGGTGTGAAGAACAATTGGTTGATGTAGCCCAGGATCATGAGTAAATAGAATCCCAAATATGTGAGGCAGGCGGTGTGCATGGGAACTTCTTCGAACGACTCTTTTGTTCGCAAATTTGCATTGTAATGATTGTATCCATTACTGTCGTGTGCAGCTTTCTGAAAATTGATAAAAATTTAAATTTTAACGCTTACGATTAAAAATTGTGCCTAGATTCATCAGCGAGCACAGAGCCCAGTTACTGCCTTATGACTCAGAACATACATTTATTTACTGATTTTACACTAAAAATTACTAGAATTCATGAAAATTTATTTCGGCTTGCCTCGAATAAAATTTAGCCCTACCATTCAGGGAGGAAATTTAAACTTAGTGGTATTTCTCGTTTTTGTGGTGTCGCCATCTTTCCGTAATTAATGGTGTAGAAAAGAATCATCGAAGCAAAAACGACGTGGAATAATGAAGCGACGTGGGCTCTTGTTACGACGGCCAAACAACGAGCTCGATTCGGCGATCTTCACGTGTCCCAATGGAGCGTTTAGTTTAACCACAGAAACGGGTTCGATTATACCATATAGTCCATACACTTCTGGATTGTATTCGACTGAATTGTCAGCCCTTTCCATACGGAATGTAGAATAAAACGCAGATTGAAGACTACTTCACTCAGGCCAATATTACTGCAGCATGCAGCATAACGATTTTTTTTTTAAATTCAACCTCTTACTCTTAGGACCGACGATTTATCGAATTGGTTTTCACATCTACAGACTCTTTCTATAAACGCCTATAAATCAATTTCACATCCCTTTTGTCAGCAGTCACTGTGGATCTTCATTTGTTTTTCAGCCAATCGTTCACTCCGTCTTGGACTGTACTTACAGATTGAAAGTTCATGGCAAAAATGACTAAATCATCTGCACATGCGGAATCTTACAGTTAAAGAAAGTAATTACAAAGACTGCCATCACGTTATCACAACAAAAAAATACATCAATAAATGATTTGTTCCCGTCTGCCTTTTGATTTAACGTCTTCATCTAAGCACAGAACTTATAGAAGAAATAGAGGGAGATCAGTGGCGTGGCGTCCATGGAACCAAGGGGCATTGCTTCCCTTACATTTTGCTGAAAAATATATAAAATGTGATTTCTAAGTCGCGTAGAAAAATCGCGAAAAAAATTCATGTTTCAAGCATTTTCTTTGGCACAGTCTAAATAAAAGTTCGCAAGAAACTACTCGCGAATATCTCACACAGCCGAATTGGCAACACCACGAAAAAGGCAAGCGAAAAGAAACCAAGAAGAAGACACATGAGCGTTCATTTCATTCCGTAGTAAACACACTGTGACGTCATGAAAAAAAAATTTCGTCCCGTGGATGCAATAAGGAATTTGCTTCCAAGGGTAGTAGAACACATTCTTGGCTGAAGCGGTGAAGCTTTGAGCAAGCAGAGATCTGATAAGACATAAGTGCTACCAGAGTAGGATAGGAATTGAATTCTGAACACAGTTCAGTTGTGGTAAATAGTTGAATTATATTTCTCAGGAACGCTAGGAGGCTGAAACATGGAACTTATGTAGAACTATGATAGTGGACCTATTTGCAAAAAAATTGGCGATAAGGGTTGAGGAGTGTGGGAGTGGAGGGGAAAACAATGTGTTTGAAGTGCTTAAAAGCTGGGGTTGGAACATTCTAAAATACATATACATGTCAGAAGATTGAAACTCTGTATTTGTCTCAAAAGCTACAATTTTTGAATCGGGTGGTTGTGTGTAGGGGTGGGGATAAAAAACTCTTCCGAACCAATTATACCAGCAAGGTAAAATTTGGTTTGTGTATATAGGATTACAAGTGAATTTAAAATTTTTGAGGTGGAGCACGAAAGTGGGGAGATACCCATTTTTCAAAAAATTTCATTTTTATATCTGAAGAACCGTACCAGATATAATCTTATAAATTTTACAGGAGTTAGGCCCAGTAGACTTCTGACAGGGAAAAAATATTGGAGGTACTGGTGAAGGGGCTGATGGTGGGAGGGGATGGAAAGAAAAGAGCTTCGATTTTTATTTCTCAAAAACCATAAACCATAGAAAGTTAAAAATTGACTATATAGAGCCAATATAGAGGTATCCTAGAAAAAATTAATTTTTTATATCTCAGAAACGGCTTATGCAAGAAAGTTGGAACTTAGTACGTATGCTAATGAAGTAATTAAAGGAAAAAAATTCAGATTTTTATTGGCATAGAGGTTGAGTAAAACAAATGTCCGCGAAAAGGGATTTTCACAATTTCGTTATATATTTTGGACATGCCGAAATAAATTTTACTTTGCGAGTTCTTTATATAAGCGCCTAGAAATGTTTTCCCCAATTTTGCGATATCCAACCCCTTAGGGGGTGTAAAGTGGTTGTATATATTTTAACGAATTTACATATATTGGGTCTAATGAGATATTCAATTCACTTTTATTTCTAAAGGCTTTAAATTTAATCGAAAAAAAACCTGATGCATTTTTCGATATTAAACCCCTGGGGGTGTAAGGTATTGTTCAAGTTTTCACGAATTCCGAAAATCTTTTAGGATTAATGAGATCGATTACGGTTTTACTTCCATTAACTCTTCTATTAAACAAAAATTCTTAAATAAATAAAAAAAAAAAATCTGCAATACTCTGGGCGCAACTTTATTAATTTTTTTGGTATAAGTCCGGAACGTGTTTAATGATGAGATGCGGTGTAGGTGACTGCGACCGACAACCTAAAAAAAACCGTTCAAAATAGCCTCCTGGTCCCCGTTCGTGATTGCTGGGTGCTTTTATATTAATAATGTTAAAAGTAGCTAATGGAGGAGGTTCAATTAATACGCAGTAAATTTGTAGAAAGAATAATAATAATAAGTTTTTGATTTTAAACAATTGCTTCCCCTTGTTGAATTATCACGCCACGCCACTGAGACAGACGTGTTGTTTTCTGAGACATTTATGAGTAATTAATCGTCTTATCTTAATGACCGTTTTTCATTATATTCGGCGGAACACTCTGTTAACAGGAATTCCTCAAACGACTGTAAAAGTACCTTATTTCTTCAAAAATAGAAACTGAGAATAAATCCCAATAGTGTTGCGGTAAAATTCGAATGGAGCACATTGTTTGGCTCAGTTCTCTAACCCTTGAATAAATTAAATCAAAATTAATTACCAGAGCTTCTTTTTTTGGCAACATTAAAATTAAGTTATCAAAAAAGCAGCGTCAACTGGGGCCATGTGGCGGATTTTCCGATTCACACACTCTTCAACAACATTGCCTATTATTACGAGCAATGAGCAAATCAGATGAAATTGCCACTAGCTCCCTAACTAAACTATTAAGGACACTTACGCTATCGAAACTATTAATTATCTTTAAAACAATTTCAAATCATTGTACGGGAGTTTTTCCAGTATAGTTACAAAAATATTTCATAGTACAAACGCTAGAGTAGCTTCGGAACGCGGCTGTTGTGTACATATTTAAACATGTGTACCAAGTTCAACTTACTTTGTGTGTTTGTGTACATTGTGTGTTCTAAATTTAACTTTCCAAAGTGTTCATCTGATATTTTGTGAACAGTGTGTTAATCTATTTGATATCTCGCAAAATATTTCAAACGATTAGCAAAAATCATATCAATTTTAAGAAAGATTGCAGCACGGTACATAAGAGGTGGTGTGTTGACTAATGCAAAGCGTGGACCAAAACCAAATATTAATATTACTCTTAAGAGTATCTACGAGCTACGAGCTCTTAGAGTGAACGTTACGAATGGTGTATTGAGAGTATTTACAATTGAGCACTAGGTTACTAACTTCGCAGAGGGGGTACGACATCGAAAAATTAATCTGCCAACAGTCTGGGTGCAACTTTATTATTTTCCAGGGCTAAATCCGGGAAGCTGTTAAAGTCGGGCTGCGACAGAATGGTTTACGCCACTATCAACCGTAAAACATCAATTTCGCGTTTGGGTCATAGTCTCATCGGTTTTTTGGGTTACGAGCCTTGAAACGCGTTTGCGTACGACGTATACGACAGACCTTTTTTAGGATCTACTAGTTCTAAAACGTGAAAATACAAAATTTCAGGGTATTAAATTTTTTCAAAACTGCAGTTCGATCACATTTTTAATAAAACACACCGCAGTCACGATCGGCTGTCAATCTATATGAAATTCTGAACTCCGATTTATACCGTAGTTGGGGATAAAGTATAACAAGGAGTGCGCATGTAGTTTGTCCTTTATTAAGGACTCTCATTTGGGTGCTACTCGAAAGTAAGACAATACCTTCAGTGTTCAATTTCATATCTGGAACTTGGGCAAATCACCGAAACTAAAATTTGCATTTTCCAAGGACTTTCACATGGGGGCTGCAGGAAAGACTCACTCGATTAACCCACTTAGCCTTAACTTTTCACAGTAAACACAGCAAACGGATTTGCAATTTTTTGGCACAACTGAACATACAATAATATATTTTTTTTCGTCCCAGGCTCGGTTCTATGCGTTACAAACTTTTCTGCTGAATTAAAGCTATAAAACTCTATGATTGCATCTACAGTATAAAAATAACAAAGTAAAGCTGTTAGTAGTCTCCACAACTCTCTCCAAGAGCTACAGAAATTATTCTGTATTTGAGGAAGGAATTGTGAGAATGAGACAGTTTGCGAATCTGGCCGGGTATGACAGTGTATTAATTAGCAGGTGACAATTATTTGTACAGTCTATTGAATGATAAGCTCTATCAAAAAAGAAAGTTTCATACAAGAAATCAGCTACTGTTTAGTAGTGCTGATGGTATTTCTTTCAAATTGGCGAGAGTGCGAACAGAATTCATTACTCGTTCGTTAAATGACACGAATCCCAGACATCGTAGGAACAAAATGTTTTAAGGCCGAAAACTGGCCGAAGTACGTAGTATTTAAAACGTATTTTTGTATGATTTCATTACGATTTCAACTGAATCCCAAAATTATACCGCAAAATAATAAAGTCGTCTAGTCACAAAATATTCTTTATTCTCTTTTTACTAGATTAATTCGCAATACAAATACGTTGCAGGCAACTGCTTAAATATTATTTTGTTTAACAATGGTTCCCGTGTAAATAACTTCCATCTGTTGCTTCATGTTTGCGTGATATAAAAATGCTGGGTATTGTTTTGAACTGTAAACTTAATTGCCAGCGTAAGAATTCCTTAATGGATATTGCTGTTGTTTTAAACGAATAAAACCTAACACAGTTTCGTTAGACAGCAGACAAACCTCTTTAAGTAGTGATTCTGTTGATGCAGGTACCCTTAAGATTTTACAAGAAGGTTATTTGGAAAGTTGATTGTTTAGGGTCACTTTTGTTACGTCCCCGACTGTAACGAATAATCTGAACTGATAGTTTACGGTTGAAAGTGGCGTTCGCACTTCTGTCGCACCCCGACATTAATCGCTACCCAAAAAATAATAAAATTGCAACCAGATTCTTTAGGACTCCAAAACAAAGCTATTCGAGAATGTCCAGGAGTCCGCCCTATGTTCTGCTAATACTGCTTCGATGTCAACTTTCATATTCTTTTTTCTGTCCAATGTAGTCAAACGCTACTTTCTTATGCTTGCTATTTGACTGCAGTTCTGTTCAAGATTTTCAAATAGCTGCTATCATAGCAGCTTTTCGATTCTTACACTCCAGACTGTAAGCAAGAAAGCTGCAGTGGTTAATACTTTCGTTTTTCGTGTACTGGTCTTTCGCAGGACCCGGCTAATTGAACGAATGGATGGGGAGTCTCATCACATACCCACTACTGCCTACTCACGCTCCCATCACAATTTCCTTCATTATGGAGACTTCCAAAACAAAAATCTCGTTTATATTTGATTGCCCCTCGTAATACTCACAAAAGACCATTCCGTTCGTGGTTAGAAGTTTTGTACTCTTCGGCGGGCTTAAGTCCAGATAAGAAAATAAGGTACATACTTATCTTATGCCGCGTTTCACTTTCGCCTTCATGTGCATTAGACTTTAGCGATAAGCGTAAATGTCTAGGCGATAGTGGAATCAGTACATTCGTGCTCAATGCACATCCCTTTGATGTGCGTCCAAACACCGTCATCGACGCAAATGTAAGCGATTCTCGACTTGAGTTGCAAACTTACGCGAATGGGCCGTTTCCACTTACGCATACGCGCTAGTTCGCATCATCCCCAACGGGCATTTAAGTGAACATTCATGACTGTGATATCACATTGAATTCAGTCGCTGAAGCAAAAGATCATCTTGACTTCAGAATGTGAAACGTATGTGATTTTTAAAGTACGTATCAGAATGTGAGTATGAACTGAATCAAAAAGTCAATCCGGAGAATAGTTAGTTTTGATTTATGCCACCGACCGGTTCTGTTGCGTTCGAGTTGTTTTAAATTATTAAAGTAGAAAAAAGGAAAAGAAAGGAAGATAACGAAAAAAGGGATAAGGTAAGTGAACCCATTACAGTAAAAGTTTTGTAATAGGGATCGGTCGTGGTTTCTTACCCAATTGCAGAGCTCTGCACAATAAACAGAAGACAGTTAACACTAAATACCGTATTTCTCAGAACTTACGTTGCGCAGTAAGGGTTTTTTTCTGACTACTTTCCTATTAAAATACGTTATTATTAAAATCATAAAGTAAAAGTTATTCCATTTTTGGTCATCTTAAAAATTACCTTAAAGTTAAATTCATAAGATATTTTTTAATGTCACAACGCTTAAAATAACGCAATTAACATTATAAAATATTTAATTTTTCTCATCATTAATGTTCAAACATAATTCTTCCAACCTTGCATTTCTGCTCTTTTCTTGACCTTTTCATGCGTGATATACAGGGTGGGCCATCTAGTGGTTTCTTTTTAAATCATATGTTATTTTGACACTGAAAGCTGTTTCCCGCTCGAAATCTTGACAGAAAGTCAGTATCAAACCTCCGCGGAACGAAATGAGTCGCTTTACGCTTGAACAACGTTGGGAAATATTGAAAACTTATTTCCCACTCACTTTGGAAGTGTAGCCCAAACAGTGCGTTTTTTGAAAAGAAGTTTTGGCCGAAATGAAGAACCCACCGCGCCTGCTGTACGCAAGTTTGTACAAAAAGTTCGTGAGACTGGCATGCTAGTGGACAACACTCATGGCCCCCGTCATCGTACGGTGCGCACAGACGAGAATGTGGCTGCTGTAGCCGAGAGTGTGAGACTCACTCCACGAACATCAACTCGCCGTCGATCTCAACAGCTCAACATTTCACGCACTAGCCTGAGGAGAATTCTGCACAAAGATCTCGGATTATTCGCTTACAAGGTCCAATTGACTCAGCAATTGAAGGCGCACGATCATCCGCTTCGTTATCGCTTCGCAATTTGGGCCTTAGAGCAGCTTGAATTGGACAACGATTTTGGTCGAAAAATCATCTTTTCTGACGAGGCGCATTTTCATCTCGGCGGCTACGTTAACAAACAAAATTGCCGCATCTGGGGCTCGGAAAACCCGCACGTTATTGTCGAGAAGCCAATGCATCCACAGAGAGTGACAGTTTGGTGCGGATGTGGAGTGGTGGCATCATTGGACCATTTTTCTTCGAAAATGAGGCTGGGAACAACGTTTCGGTCAACGGTGAACGTTACAGAGCCATGTTATCCGACTTTTTTTTACTGAAATTGAAGACATGGATTTGGACGAACTCTGGTTCATGCAGGATGGCGCGCCATGCCACACAGCCCATGCCACAATCGGGCTTTTACGCACCAAATTCCCAAATCGTGTTATCAGCCGTCTTGGCGATGTCAATTGGCCGCCTCGGAGCTGCGATTTGACCCCTTAGAATTTTTTTTGTGGGGAACCGTGAAGGACCGATGTTATGCCAACAATCCAGAAACGATTCAAGCACTTAAGGCCAATATCATCCAAGCAATCCGTGAGCTACAGCCCGAAACCATCAACAAGGTCTTGGAAAATTGGAGTGACAATGCGCTACTGCGCAGCCAGCCGAGGCAGCCACTTGAACGAAGTTGTGTTCCATCATTAATGGGAATGTTTACTCTTACTAATAAAGCCATAATACATGGAAAAAAAATTAATTTTGTTCATTTTATTGCATTTTTAAAAAGAAACTTGTATTTGGCCCACCCTGTATATATTCTACTTGGCATCTCATAACGAACATGGATTTTGAAGGAAAGCGGGGATTTAATAAGATTATAAACTTTTAAAAATCCATAGCGGAAGATATCGAAAAATTTAATATGTTGGTGACATTTAATAATATAAAAATAATATTGGTAAATTTACAATAACTTTCTTTTGAACAGAAAAATTAATTTTTACGCATCCGTGGGCAGGACGCATACCACTTCATAAAAAAATTTAAATAAGTTGCTAATAGATGAAGTTGCAGTGAATTTTTCACGGTCCGGAAAAAGCAAAAAAAACAGCATGAGAAATTTTGCAATTGTTCAGACTTTAAAAAGTAAAAAACTTTTTGTTATAATTTAACTCATTTCGTTCTTTTAATTTTATTTCATTAAAGGTGCTTGCTTGAATAAGGTGCTTATGGCAACCAAGAGAGCCATTGTAAGGATTATTATTCGCCATTTTCAATATGCCCAAGAGCGAATTAAGTCAAAAAATAAAACAGTCAAGTAATTTTTTTTCAATTTGTTTTTATATTGCATTTTTTTTTTTGATAACTAAACGAATAATGTTTTTTCTTTTAATATAATAAAATTATGTTTATTTACAAGTGTGATGTTTAATATATTTTTTGTGCTTGCCTTTTCCTTACATTTGTACTTGGAACCTTTCTAACAAATTTTAAATTTTTTTAGCCCAGAAGTGTTCCAGATTTATTGTGCGGTAAAAATTGGGAAGAGTCTGAAGCAGGCGCGTAGCGTGAAATTTCGTAGGCCTAGCGCAATAACACGATCATCAAATTCTATGAATTCTATAACCATAAACACGTAATTTTCATTCAGAAATAAAATTTTGATTGCTAAATTCCAGGAAGTAATCAAAAAATTCTGCGAAATTTAGCGATCGTATCGTTGCGCTAGCCCTACGAAGATTCACGCTACGCGCCTGGTCTGAAGTTTCAATGTCTAATTTATATGAACATTGCTTGATGAATATTTTTGCTTGCTTTATTCTTGGAATAATAATGTACTATAAAAACATATTTTTTATGGACTCAAGTGTAACTTTTTTGAACGAGGGCATAATTCTGTATCATGTTTACATTCGTCTCATTAGTGAATCCGGACTGAAGTTAGTAACTGACTCCACAATGAATTACAAATTTGAATTCACAGTGATTGCTCTTACCGGGCAAGGTTTGACTTCATTAACTGATTTTTGAAACCGGTCAAAGGTCTCTTGCATAAGCGGATCTGAAATGGATCGTATTTGAAGTCATTCTGAAGATTCAGTTCACTAAACAAATTCAATGTGAATTCACTCTGAATTCAGTTTGCCCGTTGGGTCCAATGCACATGAATTCGATAGTGGAAACGCGGCATTACACCCGTTCGCAATTGGAGCCTATTAAAGGGTTCGCAATCCACTGTCGCGTTACCTCCGATCCTCAATTTATTAGAATACAAATAAGTGCAGGACATATCTATGACCTGGAGCTGTACAGAACAGAAGTCGATTTATATTTTAATTATTAATTGTCGCAACGGCAACTTACAGTTGTTGCTGAAGAAGCCGATCAGCCAAGCTCCCAAATAGCCGCAACCCGATAACTTTGCAAGGCAAGTTAGACACGCGCTAGAGCACTTATGACCATATGGGAAGAAAATTTTGTTTGCGTTCTGAACGTGACAATAATGTAAAACTGTGAGCTCCGATCGCTTAGTGAAATCGCACCCACCAACGGCCCGGAAATATTCCGACGATATTACTTTTTCGAAGAAAATACCAGTCAGAGCATTTCCGAATAAATTGGGAAGGAAAAAGCCGCACAAGTCGTTCCAACTCTCAGCTTTATCGGATGACTGATACGCTTTACGCAAGTACAGATAATTTTAATTTCTCCAGCAGCCTGTAACCGCATCGTACAATCTATGGTTCGATACGGACTGACCTTGAACTACTCGACTCTGGGCCATAATTAGAACAATAAAAATCTTTGTATACGGAAATCAAAACTATGAAAAAAAAAAAATAATTAATTTTACCTTGCATCGGAATAATCTACAACCGAATCGGGCCAAAGAGATAACAAGGTGCGATTAGGGGGAATGAACACCAGGTAATTTCCGCAAGTAGTGACTACACAGCGCTTATCAGTGCATTGCCAGCACAATTAAATCCGAGCAATTCTTCCCCGCGCGGGCTTTTTTCAATTCGACTTTCACGTTAAAGTAGCAACCGTACGTGCAATAGTTTCGATTTAATCAACAGCCAAGGACCAACAATTTTTTTATACGGAGGCGTGACCCAATTCGAATTATAAAACCGCCCGCAGCACACGCATTTCGACTCTTCTTTTTTTTCCTTGCACTTACCTGAAATTTATCGCTGCGGTGTTCTTCAACTCTCGTTCCGTTTAAACGATTTCGTAGCTTATCAACGTCGTTGTCGTTGTCGTCATCCCGATGCGGTATGAAGCCATTTTCTGTGTGAAAAATCTTTTCGTCGCCGGACAAGTTTCCCATTTTGCCTACCGTTCTGCTGGTACCGCTCCGTCGATGGTGTTTTAGTTCACGTCCACTCACGCAAAGAATGACACTGACAGTACGAGAACTGCCAGGGGGAATGCGAACGCGCGGTCTTGCCGTTGTCAAAAAATAGATTCACGAGCGTCGGTAATACAGTTCGGACGTTATCGTTGGAGAGCGGCAGAGTCCAGTGCGGGACAAAAAAACCCAAATGATAATCTTTATCAGCAAATTCTAGAGCAGTTATAATTTTATGTTAGTAATAAAATGAACATTGTTTATAACAAATGCAGTAAATACTTCAAAGTACAACGAGAACGAACAGTAGTAGCGCTTAGCAGGTGACGAAAATTTTCGCGTCAGATGGCGGTTAGTTCTATGACGGAAACTAGTTTAACAGTTGGCTTTGTTGTTGTTTAGTGTCACAAAGTCTGGCTTTAAATGAAGGCAAAAAAACTGAAGATGCTCTGTTCGGGACTGAATAAGAGAAGACTAAGAAAAGTCTTAAAACTTTGTGTTGGATCGTTTCGATTCCTTTGCTATGAGGATTCCAGATCGGTGATTGATATTCTAGCTAAGAACGGACTAATACCTTGGATACACTGCTCGTATACAAATCATAATATCGTCAATATCACCAGTGTATCACCCAATATTATGCATATAGTACGTCAACGAGCTGATATCGACGTAATATCAAACCTGTTTGCTTGTATATAAATTCGATGATTTTAGCTGATATAGCCTACTTTTAACTGCCATCAACGCCATCTGTTACTAAAATCAACTGAAATTCCAATGAACGACACTTGTAGATTTTTATATTCTTCCGTCAGTTAAAATTCTTTGAGCGTATTTTCATTTTTGTGTGTGATATGATGGTCCGCTTTGTACATTTCTTTATTAGCAATGAAAGTGCTATTCGCCGGAACATCATACTGCAACGTTTAGCACGAAGAAATTTTGTCTTTGATAGCTAAATGTCAAAGTATAACATGTATGGGCTGTGTATCATGCTATCTTGTATCGTATATCATGATTTGAATAACGTAATTTGTATACAAGCAGTGTATCCATGGTATAATACCCTGTACAGAATATGCGTTTTAAACGCATTTAAGTAGGTAAATTTAACATGTTAAAAAAGTAGTGTTCAGACTCGGCAACTCGTTTTATTGATACATGATAGCTTGATGTGATTTGTTTTGACAAGTAGATATTCAGCTGTGTCTCATTAGCAAATTTATGCTTTCTAAATCGTTTGAAACCAATTAGTTTGTATAGCAGTAATGAAAAGGGAATTTATTAGCCAATGCAGTCGTTGCACAAGCACAAAATTGAGTTTCTGCAGCATTAAATAGTTTCTTCCGAAGTTTACTTCGATTTCCGCGAGGGTCGCAGTACATGTTTTCGGTTCAACGCGTAGTAGCTACGTGTTTTCGTAAACACGTCCGGGAAGTGTTTTCAGCGCATTTAACTCGATTTAAACGCGTCAATCTCGTAGTCTGAACATAGTATAAGGTACAATAAATAAAGTTAAATATTTGAAAAAATCTTCTTCAATCGTGAAAGAAAACCAAACAATCGACAATCAAAATTACATATGGTTGCATAACGCTGCTTGGCTGCTTCAACGAGAAGGAATCATCACCAGATACCGAGATCTTTATTAATCGCAGCATTGAATAAGAGAACGCCAATTAAACAGAACATAACAATTGCGGAGTATAATTTGGAGAGTGTGTACAACTTCATATACCTATCTTTGGGCTAATCTAGCAAAAGACGGCAACGAAGCGGACGGATCATGCTAGCAAATAAAACGTATTATTCGGTACTTCCAATAATGAAATCCAAGAAACAATAAGCTGCGAATATATAAAACTAATATACGACCTGTGCTCTGTTATGGCAGCAAGACGTGGACATTAACGCGAACTTCCGAAAAAGCAGTTAACGCATTCGAAGGAAAGGTCCTCCGAAGAATTTTGGGACCTGTGAAAGAAGGAACGTACTGGCGAATAAGATACAACCATGAGTTGTATCAACTCTTCAAGGAGCCAGAAGCCTCAACGTTGATTAAACTACGTAAACTGCAGTGGGCTGGCCTTGTAGAGCGGATGGAAGACAGAAGAATCCCCAAACGTACTCTTAAAGGCAAAGCGAGTAGTAACAGGCCAGTAGGCAAACCACGCAAACGATGGGAAGACTTGGTTGATGAAGATAGCAAAGCCATCTTAAAAATTAGAAGCTGAAGGACGCGATCTTTGGACCGAGACGATTGAAGGCGACGACTTCAGGAGGCCAGAGCCCGATTTGGGCTGTCGCGCCATTGGTGATTGCATAAGGGCGAACCGTTTAGTTGCACCTGGACACATTCAGATATAATAACTTTTCCTCGCCAAGTTGATAATTTATCTAAATTATTCTGTAGTCATTAATAGATTTGATTCATTTATTGCAAACTAAATCCGCTTTTCTCAGACCGACATTTATAACGGAAGAACGTGGGCTTCACCTGATCGTTGTCGTAATTTTAATCAAATAAACCACACGTTTTGCTAGAGTTTAATAGTGCTACCATCAGAATCCCGAACGTAAGAACTCTACGCGGTGCAAATTCGGATTATATATCTCTTATCTTATCACGAAAAATACATCTAAGATTAAACATGGGCTTTTTAATCACGACTTTATAATTCGGATAACAGAAAAATCGGCTATATTTACATAATTAAATTATTGACGCATGAAAATTAAGAAAAAGGTTCTCTTACGTGGTAAAGTTAAAGAATCTTGCAATGCGAACTGATGATAACTCAATAATGCGTTGAGCCGGGAAGTTAAATTTTGGTATCTTCTCCTTAGAAAGAATTTTAGAGAGCTAAGTTCGTTAACGAGACAAAATAGTCCTGTACTCCTTCGGTTAGCTCACATCAGCGCATAGTGCGTCCCAGCCTAAAGTGAGGTGCCTGTAGTGGATCCAGCGTTTGGCTCCCTACATTCGTATGTACCGCCAGCGTCCGGGGGCGATATAAGCGGCCGATCCGGCTAAGGCGCGTCCGAAGGTGGATAGTTCTAAAAAGAACTAGTTATTTTACTCTTTGCTGCTTGACACCAGTCCTAATAAGAACTGATGTCAAGGGAAAATATTCGATCCACCCTAGTAAGGGTAGATCCTTATTACGCCGAATAGGTATTCGGATAAGTACGCTGCGCAATGCGCCTTCGCAAGACGGTTCTTGTTTTTATTAAAACACTATTAAAATTTATTCACTAAAACTTAACTATTTACAGAAAACGAAATAACAATTGGTTATTTCCCACCAATAATGCTAAGTGCATCTCGACAAATTTTAATTCCAAAAACAATAGGTGACCTAACGGTCAACTTGGAATGCTAAGTGCATTTTGACAATATTTAGTGCACGGATATTGTGAGCCATTTAGCTGGACACAGTGGAGTCCGTCTAAATGACCCACAGTGCCATAAAAATATTAATTACATCATAGTTCAATCATTTCTCTAACTATAGGGTCTTTCAATGGGGACGTTCAATTTTGAAATGTAAATAAAACAAGTTGTGTGTGAGATATCCACCCAATTTTTTTTTTATTTGAAAGAATATTTTAAGGCATTAAGTATGGAATATAACGTCGTTCAAATGTCAAGTGCTTTGCTTGGTGGCACGTATTCGAGAGGTCCAATTCTCGACGACTTTGTCGCATAAATCTGGCTGAATTTGCTGGATGGCGTTCGTTATGTTGACTTAAAGATCATCAATTGTTTGCGGATTATACGCATCGACTTGCGATTTAAAATAGCCCCAAAGGAATAAGTCTAAAGGCGTTAAATCGATCACGGTGGCCAGTTCACGTCGCCGCCGCTCGAGATAACGATGCCCTCAAATCGCTCGTGCAGAATGTCCATCGTGACATCCGACTACATATCGTCGGCATCCGTAACATCCAGTTTAAGCCACCAGAAGTTGCTTATTATCGATCGTTTGACGGTTATGGAAATGCCAGTTTCGTTTTGGAAGAAGTACGGACCGATGATTTCGCCAGACCGAAATCCGCACCAAGCAGTGACTTTTTCGGGATGCATTTGGTGCTGGTGTAGATTGGTATCGTCCCAAATCCGATAATTTTGGTTGTTCACACATCCATTCATCAAAAAATCGGCCTCGTCGTTAAAAATCACGCAATACGCGGAACGTTTTTCGAACGGAGCTCTGATTTTGAAAATAAAATTAATTGATTTGCACACGTTGTTGAACGCTATAACCTTTCATGGTAATTTGCCAATCACTACTGACCAATTCACAACAAATTCGACGGATGTTGCTTTAAGAACATGGCCGCTATAACCTAACAAATTTCGAACGTTCCTATTGAAACACCCTATACAACAATATAAAAAGCAAAAAAGTAAAATTTTTAATAATCTGCGCGAACTACAGGGTGATCTCGCAAATTCAGATTTATAGTTTATTTAGGGCACTAAATTATGGATATTTGAAAACAGTTCGATGAATAATAAAATTACCTAACTTAATATTTATAGCTTATAACAAAAACAGTTCATCTTTGAGGAATAATGGGACCTTACATTTTTTCAGTATGGGGTACTTTATTTTTCTTCCCTGAATAATTGGCCCGTAAAATCATCTTCATAACGACTTTTTCCTCTCCCTACCTCGAAAACACCAAAAATTTATTCTGCCATAAGAAAATTAATATTTTCAAACAGTACATGACTACTTGTTTGACTATTTAAATTCAAAATAATTATAAAACAATTTTTACAGGACTTTTGTATGACAGCTACACGAAGGACTTATGGGATTTTTGCCATATTCATACCTTTAGCTGCGACTGTTATAAGATCTCAGTATACAAAATTTCAAAGTCGTAGCTTAAAGCGTTCGAAAGTTATCGTTCAATATTGGTGAACACGTGTTTTAAGGACTTTTGTATGACAACAACCCTAAGCAGTTGACGGATGTTACTAATTAATAAACTCAGTTTTGCTTATGACATAAAACTAATTCCGGTAAAATTTTTACTTCCTGATTTAACGCGTTCTTGAGTGGGATTCTTTATAGCTTGCATACATTGTTGAAGGACTTTTGTAGGCTGCTACAAGAAGGAGTCATTCGAATTGCATTATACAGAGAGCGGTTGATAAGTCCGCGGCCTAAGACATTAAATGAAAGAAAAGTAAGTGTATTTAATTTTTATTTTTCAACATAGTCTCCCTCGAGTAAAATACATTTTTCACATCTGGCGTATAACGCTTTTAAACCGCCCAAAAAATATTCTTTTTCTTTGCCCTCAAAATGGTTTTCTACAGCCGCTTTCATTTCATTATCATCGGCAAATCTACGACCTCGTAGCTCCTTTTTGAAATTGGAAAAAAGGAAATAGTCGCCGGGAGCCAGGTCTGGACTGTAGGGTGGGTGGTCAATTTCCTTGAAGCCTGTGTCCGTCAGTGCCTGCTTCGAAACTGTCGAACGGTGTCAGCATTTTTGGTACCCAACGCGCGCTAATTTTTCTCATATTCAAATGTTTGTGCATAATTTCTACAACCCGTTCTTTACTAATCTACAACTCTTCTGCTACCTGCCACAATTTTATTCTTTGATCGGTCAGTACTAATTTCTCAACTTTTTTGACATTTTCCTCGGTCACTACCGTCACAGGACGCCCCGGGCGGGGATCATCTTCACAGCTCTCTCGTCCTTGTCTAAATAAGAGAGCCCATTTTTTGACAACGGTATACGAAGGCGCAGATTCCTTAAGAACTGATGAAATCTCTTCAACAATTTCTTTCGGTGTATTTCCTTTTTTTACGAAGTACTTTATCACGGCGCGGTGTTTGAAATTGGTGGAATGCGACAAATCAGCTCACATGATCATGTTTGTTCTTCAACAGCTAATTTGGTACTGACCTTATTATCGAAATAGGGTTATATTTATACTACCAAGCGGTGTCACAATTAGTACTAACGTAAGTGAAATAATGAGTCATCGATAAGTACCTCAGGGCGCGGACTTATCAACCTGCCCCTCGTATCTGGAATTTTAGCTTGAAATATTGAAAAGTTTGTGTGTGCAAAATTTCAAGTTCCTACTGTGAAGGATTATACCAATAATTATGAATACGTATTTCAAGGACTCTTGTATGGGAGGTACCCGAAGGAGTGAAAGGATATCGTCCATTATTAAGCTTAGCTTTATTTTTCCATTTTACAGTTTGTGAGAAAATTTAACTTTCTAGATCAACGCGTTCTTGAGTTATTGTGCAAACGGACGGGCGGACAGGCGGTCTCTATAATTGGTGTCGCGATATGGGGAGCGATGTGATTGGGTCATCGCACGCGCTGAGTGCATCGTTCTCACTGTAACACCAATTTATTATATTATTAATTTTTATTATATTTGATTATAAATAAAAGTATTTTGTTTTTAAAAGGTATTTCCATACTTTCATTTAACAGGCATTTTTCCGGTATAGAAAAATGTGGATGGACATAAAAAATGCTTCTGCAGAAGAAATTAAAACTATGTATATTAAATTTACCGATTAAAAAACTGCAACTTTTGTAATCGTATTCGATGGTATATCATAAGTAAGATTCTTCATCACAACAACAAACATTTAGTAGTTACTACTATATAAAATCGGCTGTTTTACTTAAAGAAGTACTACTTGATCCATGATTAGACCATCAGCAGAGATTCATTAAATTTATTACTAGTTCTTTCTCCATGGTTAAAGTTAAGCTATCAAAAGCCAAAATATTGAATCATCGTTGAGTCACGAAAAAGACGACTTTATGGCATGCGCGAAATTGTTCATAGTAATTGACTCTGCGCCTTTGGGTATGTTATGTCTATGTACGTTAATTGTTAAAAAGCAGGTGTCATTTTATTACTAACTTAAAATATTGATAAAAATTATCGTTGATTTTTCGCGTCGCCGCCGACAGACTAAATGCGATAACACCCAGAATTCTCATTTCTGACAATCCAAAACCACATTGTCTTGCAGACGGTTGTACTGTTCACGTTTTATTCTTACGTCTTGCGCGAAATATTCAGCGTCGAGCCGGACAAAATTTAATACGGTACGGAAAATGGAAAACTTGTCGGAGGACAAAAGGCCTTTTCGTAACGAAAATTGTTCTACTGTACACCGCGAAAAAAACAACGGCGCTAATAGTTGTTTGAAAGGATCGCGTGCAGAGCACCTGGGTGATAAGTTTCAGGTATGTTTTAAAGAAAAGTGCGCGTCGCGAGTTTTATAAGTTAAACTGTCATTAATTAGAGTCTACACATATTTTACGTACTAGTTCGTTTCTTATTTTCTGTTAAGTAAATTGTACGGGTCTGTACCTAATTTAGGAAAAATGCGGAATTGATTTTAAGGCACTTCGGTGTTTAATTACGTTTGCACTGATAACACCCAGGTGTTCAATGTTCACGTCCAACTAATCGGAACTTCTTATCTTGGTTTTGTCCGATTCGGGCGCAATGAATCATTAGAATCCCAATGTTAAAATTTGTATTTTCCAAGTATCTACGCATAGATTTTTATCATCCCGGACAGAAGACTTGGAGTCAGGTAGTTCAAGGTCAATTCTAGCCAGAACGGTCGTCTTAATTAATTCCACTGCTGGAGGCTGGACATTCAAAAGTATTTGATTTTGATCCAATTATAGTGTGCTAATTTTGAATTACAGTAGCCACTGAGCCGCCATACGATCTTGATAGTATGAACTACTTGTAGCAAGGTCAGCTCTTTTAATCGAAATTCATATTATCAACAAGGGCGAAAGAAAACTTTAGATTAAATTGTTGTGTTTTCCTCTAAACAAAATTTATCTACAACAGTAGAGCCTCTTAAGTTGACCACCTCTAATTGATATTGCGAGAACGAGCTATTGCATGCATTTTTAAAGACGTTTGTATGGTACCTACGCGATGACGTACATACATAGATTTTATGTGTTTGTGCCAGTACTTCCGGAAGCTTTAAAATTTTAAAGTTGTAGTAAATGTAACCACGTGTTTTTGGGATTTTTGTAGGCTGTGAAGCTGGAGAGTTTTTGCTCATTAATACCCCGGACCACTCTTATTAGACCAAACTGAAAAAAATTATTATCATTTTTATATGGTAACTAGCTATTTGTGGTGAAAAGGTATAGTGTGCCAGGTTCTGCGCTCTTCAATAATTGTGTAATAAGTGAAATCACGTGTATTTAAAAGGTTTTTATATGGAAACCACTCGAAGCCCGTACAACCAGGCTATATAGAACTCTGTAAAGATTAATTAAGTTCACATGATAGTCTGTATAGAAATTAATGTAGGTGGTGTTAAAGATCGATGTCGTTTCCAGACTTCCGTAATCTAGCTGCAGTTAGTGTAATCTTTAACGATACTTGACGACGCTTTCAAGAGAGCACGTTAATGTTACCTTTATCGAAATCTGGCTTCTGTTCGTTACTCAGAGCTTTACCGATACATCTGAATAAGAGCTACCGAATACAGGTAATCACAGTAAATATATTATTAAGCAATAATAATAGTGAAATTCTACTTCCTTTCGAAAGAAGCTATCAACTGTTAGGGATCGTAACCGGCCTTTATACAACTGTATGCAACTGTACAAGAAAGGCGTGATACGTGAATTGTCGTTATTTAGCGTTAAGGGACGATGAATACTGATATGAATCGATAACGCATAGTTCTTGAACTTAAGTGGCGAGACGTTTCTTTATAAATGTTTTTCACAGCATTCGATAAACATCTTTACCGAAAATCGCGCTCGAATGCTGTATATTACGTTATGATACTTTGTCCGCCGATACTATTCGATACAGCTTCAAAAAGTTATGCAACGAAATTTCTTTATCTGAATAATGATATCGACAAATTACTAAATCTTTGACTAACTATAAAGGTCTCAATTTGTCTATATCGATGGATTAAGCTACTTTACGCCTGGTTGTACGGGGGAGGGAATTTGATACCTTAACGAATTACAAAATATTTAATCTCTCCTTAACAACTCATGTGTTTCAGTATACTCCAATATAGTTCACGAATTTCGTCATATCTATCGGCTCTACTGAGATATCAAAGAAATTTTACTTCGACAGGCTCTTTATACAAGCGTCTATGAATTGTTTTCAGGATTCTTGGGTATATACTCCCTTAGGGGGTGTAATATATTTTAGTTGTGTACGTTTTCACGAATTCCGACATATCTTTTAGGTCTAATCAAGTTCTTTTCGATTATGAGCGTAATACTTTTTTCTTCGATTCACAGGACCCTACACCCAAGCGTAATGTACAGTTCTCCGATAAAGTGTATTTGCCAAAAGAGTCGTTCGAAGAAGTTCCGATTGTCACAGCCTGCTTAACATATTTGGGATTCTACTTACTCCTGATTTTAGGATTCATCAATCAATTCATCTTTAATCCAAAAGTGGCAAAAGAAAACGATCGTGATGTAAGTTCAATAATTTTCAATATAAATCGTCTCAGTTTTGATTCGCATATTTTTCTTTTACTCCCCAGGGTTACGTTCCACTGTACGATAGTTTCGAGCGTTTCTATCTACGCTACGTTTATCGACGCATTCAAGATTGTGCGAATCGCACGATTTGCAGCGTTCCCGGTGCCGAGGTAACTTTAAAGGATCGAATCAGCCGTGATTATTGGTGGTCGTATGAGTTTCCTGGAACCAAAACGCGTTGCTTAAATCTAGGTTCGTATAACTATTTAGGTTTTGCTGCTGCCGAAGGTCCCTGTGCTGACGATTCTGCTAGTATTATTCCTAGTCATGGACTTGCATTGTGTAGTTCACGTCGTGAATTCGGTACTACGCCACTGCACAACGAACTCGAAGCACTCACTGCTAAATTTATGGGTACCGAAGATGCATTAACATTCGGAATGGGATTTGCAACAAATGCCCTTAATTTGCCATCCTTATTGTCACCGGGATGTTTAGTTATAAGCGATGAGAAAAATCACGCTTCGATTATTGTCGGACTTCGGTTGTCCGGAGCAACGATTAAAGTATTTAAGCATAATAATATGGAAAGCTTGGAAAAAGTCCTGCGCAATGCAGTTTTATACGGACAACCGAAGAGTGGACAACGCTGGAAGAAGATTATGATAGTTGCGGAGGGAATTTATAGTATGGAAGGATCGATAGTTAAGTTACCGGAAATAGTAGCACTGAAGAAGAAGTACAAAACTTATATATATTTGGACGAGGCGCACAGTGTAGGCGCAATGGGTGTCAATGGTCGCGGCATCGTGGACTATTTCGGATTGAATCCGAACGATATTGATATTTTGATGGGAACGTTTACG
The DNA here is from genome assembly GCA_951812415.1 of Beris morrisii. Lineage (NCBI taxonomy): Eukaryota > Metazoa > Arthropoda > Insecta > Diptera > Stratiomyidae > Beris > Beris morrisii. The sequence goes on from OX638311.1 coordinate 29,862,764, forward strand.
AAGAGTTTCGGAAGTTCCGGAGGATATATTGCAGGCTCAAAGGTAAGTTCATTGGCACTTTACCGATATGGTTCTTAATGAAAACGTATCGTTGCAGAAACTAATAGATTTCTTACGGGCGAATAGTCATGCACATTGCTATGCTAGTTCAATGTCTCCACCAATAGCGCAGCAGATTATAACATCGATGAGTATCATTATGGGACTTGACGGTACCAACGACGGACGACGACGTGTCAGCCAATTGGCCAGAAATACTCGTTATTTCCGAAGACGATTAGCCCAAATTGGTGTGATTACCTATGGTCATGACGACTCACCAGTTATACCGATTCTTGTCTATCTCTTCTCAAAAATTGGGTAAGTTTTTTATCTCCTTTTATAGATTCATACATCTTTATTAATTAAATTTTTTCCCCTCCACCCAGAGCTGTAGTTCGGACTCTAACCACTCGTAATATCGCTGTTGTTGGCGTTGGATTCCCAGCTACACCAATCATGGAAGGACGAATACGTGTGTGTCTTTCAGCCGCACACACCAAAGAGCAACTTGACTACGGATTAAGAGTTATCGAAGAAATTAGTGACGAACTTGGACTCAAATATTCGCGAAAAACTCGTGAGCCTAATCCAATTGAATATTAAGTTTACAGATTTAAAGTTCTATTAATTACAAATTTATAAAATCACAGTATTACACTTAACACGAAGGGTGATAACGTTGGCTAACTTTAAAAAAATTAAGGGTTTTGGTTATTTGGTGCCTTAAAAAAAATAGTCCTTTTTAAGAAAATTTGAAATAATGTCACGTTTCGCGAAAAAGAAACATTTTATTAATTTTAAAGCACATTTTTCGCGCCGTGATTTGTGGTATTTTGTTTGAAATTTTTAAATAACGTGTTCCATTTAGTCTAATAAGAGTTTGTTGTTATTTAATGATTAAGATATTATAAAAGAAAAGAGAACAAACTTTATTGATGGATTTGTCACAACTTCAAGTTTTATAAGATGGGGTTTACCATCAACCGTATATTGACTGAATGAAATTAATAAAACGCGGTATTCAATAAGGCGACACTTTACATCCACTCGCTTGCATTTTAGTTTATATATTTTTTTAAATAATTTTCTCTATGAGAACTTGTTTAATAAAAAAATACATGTTAATTAATTAAGTAAACTAAAAAAAAAATTTTTTTTCAGATTTGAAAGATTTGACAAGACATACGTTGAAATTCGTAATAATATTTACGAACCCTTTTCACTACCTTATGGGATAAATATATTCCCTCTTAGATAACGAAAATCATGAATTTAACTTTTATGCGATAGTATAAGGAGCTAGTGGAAGTAAAAAAAATCTGCCAACAGTCTGGGCGCAACTTTATTATTTTCTGGGTAGAAGTCCAAAACGTGTTTAATGCTGAGATGCGGTGTAGGTTACTATGCGGCTGACAACCTAAAAAATAACGTTCCAAATAGCCTCCTGGTTATTTCTTAGGTTGTCAGTCCCATAGTCACCTACACCGCATCTCACCATTAAACACGTTTCGGACTTCTACCCATAAAATAATAAAGTTGCGCCCAGACTGTTGGCAGATATTGTTTATTTACTTACATACTTTTTTTATCAATAGAATAATGTCAATTATTCATAGTAGTAAAAGCGAATTCGACCACATTAAACCTAAGAGACTTTCGGAATCAGTGAAATCTTGAACAATACCCCCAGGGGGTTTAATAGAGAAAAATACTTAAATCGGGTTTTTCGCCGACTACGTTTAAAGCTTATAGAAGAAAAGTGAATTCCAAATCCCAATATACCTAAGAAATATATCAGAATTCGTGAATATGTACACAACCATTTTACACGCCCTTAAGGGTTGGATATCGAAAAATTTTGAAGAACGTTACTAGGCTCTTATATAAGTAGCCCGCAGAAGTAAAATTGCTTTGATAGTTCGACATGTCTAAAAGTTGTAACGAAATTCGTGAAAATGTGGATTCACGGACATTTTTCTCACTCAACCTCTGAACGCCAATAAAAATCTGAACTTTTTTTTGCTTTAATTACTCTAATAGCACATCTACATATACGTACTAAGTTTCAACTTTCTAGCAAAAACCTTTTCTGAGATGTAAAAAACCACCCCTCACCCCCGTATCAAAAATTTTATTTTTCTAGGATGTCTCTATGGTGGCTCTATATAATCGTAAATGGTTTTCGAGAAATAAAAATCAGAATGTTTTCCTTTCTACCCCCTTTCACAATCACCCCCAACACCCACACACTCAAAATTTTTTTCCCAACTAGAGGTTCACCGACCACAACTCCTGTAAAATTTTCAAAATCATATCTGATACGGTTTCTGAGATATAAAAATTCCATTGTTTGAGAAATTGCTGTCCCCCCACTTTTGTACTCCACCTCCCCAATCAAAAAAATTAACGTAGACTCTTCTTGTGATACCACATACAGAAACTAAATTTTATCTTCCTGGTGTAATTGGTTCGGAAGATATTGTAATACAAAGTCAAATTAAGGAAAAATATTTACTGATAAATGGACAAGGCAGTAACTAAATAAGTAATAGGTTCATTTTCAATTTAAATTAAATCTCCAACGTTAATTAAATCTCCGGACATTGATTAAATTAGTTTTAAAAGCGAATCTACCCAAACTTAAATCAACAAGAGAACAAACTTCATTGAACCGCGTAGTACATCGCGTGAGCGGCTCATTCATGCCATAATTTACTTTATGCGGATTGATTTGAAGAAAGGTACGAAAACGTAGTGGTCGTTCATGTGCATAAATGTGGAAAGAAGCGAGAAGTACCGGCGAGATTATTCTATAGCACAACACGTCACGAGCAAACACTATATCGCGAATATGTCTACGACTCTGCAAAGATAGCAAATCAATTAGTTTGAACCTACTTATATAAGAAGGTAATCCATCGGATCAATGTAATCTTCTCACAGCAAACCTCGTAAACCTTTTTTGAACACATTATGTAGATCCTTTACATTTCCGTGAATTCCCTGATCTTCTTGTCCTTCCAAAAAAACATTAAAATTTGCTTTGTAAAATGCCCTTTTCAAGTCAACAAACATTCCTGCTACATATTTTCCTTATCTAATCCTTTTTTTATAATGCTGATTGCATCTATTACAGCTGATGTAGTCCCTTTTGTGTTCATTGATGGATACATCTTGTCTTTCGTGTATACAACTGAATTAATTACCTTTTCAATTATCTTACTAAACAAGAAGTAGTGCAATCATTATCATCAATGGCGCGACAGCCCAAATCATTCCCTGGTCTCCTGTAGTCCTCGCCTCCAATCGTCTCGATCCAATACCAAGTAGCACAAATAGTCGTGTAGGAGTAGTACGAACGTTCTGCGAACTATGTCATATCACTATATAGTCATGCTTACTTTCGCGAATAGCAGTGAGAACGGTGATATGATAGTTGTCACAACCAATTGCCTGTGCCAGTTAGTAGTACGTACCACCTCGCTACCTGCAGCGTTACGAATAGTTGTGGGCTACGACTAACCAGAATGACCATTTTTGGTTGTGAGTGGAGTGCATGTGGTTCTCCGAACCATTTACGGACAATATGCGAACTTTATAGTAAAATAGAGGATCGGTGTTAGATCACACACATACGAGTCGAGAGCGCGCAGAGAATATGAGAATGTGTGTTTTGTTATGGTTTTACATAGAAATAAAAATACTCAAATAAGATGTGAACTTGTGAACTTCAATTGAAATATGAGTTGATGATAACTCTTTTTCAATTAAAAAACTGAATCTAGAACTAATTTTATTGGAAACATAATTTTTACTGTGAACATATGTGATGTTTATATGCTTAAAACTTACGCCCCTCCATAAAAAGCTATATTGTAATATTTTATAACTTTTTAAGTCAGATTGATTTTTCAAACGGAAGTACCTTTTGACTAAAATGGAATAAAAAATATTCAAATCAATATTTTAAAGTAGGAATATAAGAATTTTGATTCAAAATATGTATATATTTTGAATAAATTTTTGTTCAAAATATTTCAGTTATATTGGAAACCATGAGACATCTATAAAATATGGAGTCATATTCAGTAGAAATACATTACTATTAAGTAGCAATACTACTATTTAGTAGCAAAATACACAACTATTTAGTAGCAATACGCTATGTTATTGCAGCAGGCTGGTTCACAGGTTGAAGTTAGCAGGTGGTTCTGCAAACCACACACGAACTCATAAGTGAGGAGTATTCTTATGGTTGTCCGCATTACGAGGGCGGATTGATAATGACGTGCAAAAATCAAGAAGGAGTGGGCAGGTAAGGAATTCGTTATTTTTTTTTACCTGGACCATCCTTAAATAGATTACCTGCAAAGTTTAAGCCTGATACCTCGTCTAGTTTTCGAGAAGCAGCCGTCTAAGCAAGTCGACTTACAAAAATTGTTGAAAATGGATAAAAGTGAATTTCGTGTGTTGTTTAAACACAATTTTTTAAAAGGGAAAACAGCTAAAGTAACCAAAGAAAAATTAGATAAGCATTATGGGGACTCTGCACCATCGATCCAAATGATTTACAAATGGTTTTCTGAATTCAAGTGTGGTCGTACGAGCACACAAACCATACCAAGTCCAGGTCGTCCAAATGAGGTCACCACGCCAGAAATGATCGATAAAATCCATGATATCGTGATAGAAGATCGTCGAGTAAAAGTGCGTGAGATAGTTAACGTAGTAAACATCTCATTTGAACGTGTTTGGAATATTTTGAAAAACCATTTGGACATGAGAAAGCTATCCGCAAGATGGCTGCCGCGTTTGCTCACAATCGACTAAAAACGCAATCGTGTGACAACTTCGCAGCACGGTTTGCAACTGTTTTAACGTAATACAAATGAATTTTTTCGTTGATTCGTAACTGTTGATGAAGCATGGATTCACCACTACACTCCAGAAACCAAACAATAGAAGGATGTCGGTTCAAGCGCACCGAAGCAGGCAAAACCGTTCTATCGGCTGGAAAGGTTATGGCGACAGTTTTTTGGGATGCCAATGGAATGATATTCACCAACTACTTGGAGAAAGGAAAAACAATGACGGGAGCATATTATTCTGAGTTATTGGTTCCATTCGATGTTGAAATCAAGGCAAAACGGCTTCATTTGGCGAAGAAAAAAGTGTTGTTTCACACGTCCGTTGTTGCAAGGGCAAAACTGTTTGAATTACGGTACGAATTGCTCCCTCATCCACCGTATTCTCCGGATTTGGCACCCTGCGACTTTATATTATTTCCAGACTTGAAAAAATGGCTTGCTGGAAAGAGATTTACTACGAATACTGACGTCATAAGTGAAACCAACGCCTATTTTAAAGGGTTGGACAAATCATATTATTTGGAAGAGATCAAAAAATTGGAAAAACGCTGGACTAAGTGTATCGAGCTAAAAGGAGACTACGTTGAAAAATAAAATAAATTTTTCCGGATAAAATTATGTTTTCTCAATTTTTGCACGTCATTATCAATCCGCCCTCGTAGTTCGCAAAACCATTGCACAACTACTTAAACGAACTAAATGGTCGTACGACTATATAGTACTGATAATAAGTTGTTGGAGAGTTTTCGCAACTAAAAATAGTTGTAAGTGCCAACAAAATTAAATACACACAAGCCACAACTAAAAATTAGTTGTGACAGCGTTCACCGGACTACAGGTTGTGACCAAGAACTATCCTTGCTACTTGGGATACCGCGTCCTCCAGCTGCTAATTTTTAAGGTGGCTTTGCTATCCTCATCAGCCGAGTCTTCCCATCGCTTGCGTAGTTTGCCAGTTACCACTCGCTTTGTCTTTAAAAGCACGTTTGGGGATTCTTCTATCTTCCATTGGCTCTACATGGCCAGCCCACTGCAGTTTACGTAGTTTGATGAACGTTGAAGCTTCTGGCTCCCGGAAGAGTTAATACAGCAGCAGTGTAATAGAACGGCACTTTCCAAAATCTTTTTTGTCGCTTTTTTGAATACAGGGATTATCAGGGCTGTTTGAAAAGAATCAGGATACATACCAATTTCCAGATTATCGTTTACTTTTTGTGCCATAGGTTCAGCTATTTGGTTCCTTATTACTTTAGTATTATTAATTGTAATTCTGTCCATTCCTCTTTTGTTGCTTGCTTAAAAAAACGTCGAATTTAGATTGAATCTATTTGGTTCTTTGCCAAGTCAAAGTTCTGTTCCATGGCATTTGCTAATTTGTCTGCTATCGATGTGAACGATTGAGTCTATTGTATTCGAAGTACGCTTATTTCTGGATCTTCTAAAACATTTAATTTTGTTCAGAAACTCAATTAAAAAATAAAATCTTTTTAATGACAGCGTTCACGTAAACCCAAAACAGTATAGTTGATATTAACCAGCTATGAACCGATAGATGGCATTCCATTCGACTAAAATGTCAAAGAGACCGCTATGTGTGGGTGTTTGTTTACAAAATTCAATTTCTTGACTGCAGGTGCATCGCTTGTTTTGCAGGGACTGCAAACCTTTTCCCCGCCTCTCTTTTCTAAGACCCAAACGTCGTCAAAAAAAACCTTTGCCACGGAAAACCACACATTGAAAACCTTTCGAAAAGTTCAACGAAATTCGCAGGTGATTGCACCACATCGCGCAAAACCGGTTTCAATTGCGCGAGTAGGAAATAAGAAAATTTTCGTCATCGCGGCTGACTCATCTCTTCTACTCGTCGTGGTTTCCTCTGTATTTTTGTTGTTGTTTTTCTACCACACTAAAATCCGGTTTTGCGCATTGGCTGGCTGGCTGGCTGCACAGCCAAACAGTCCGCCCGGCGAAAGAAAAAATCTTCTCCAGGCCGTCGAGCGAGACGCAGCAGAAGCAGAATTTTAACCATTCCGTGCATCAGCTGTGAGTGAGCCAGCCGTTCCGTTCGCTACGCTAAACGCCACCCCACAGAGAGACCGGGGCTAATAAAACCGAAAAAAAAGGAGAAAAGTTCGTTCGTAATCGCAAGCCGCGAGTGTTCCCAAAAGACCGAGAGATAAACGAATTTTCCACGGCCTTATTTTTTTAAAATAAATCGCCACCGCCATCCATTTCCCTCGCAGTCGTTCTCGACGTTCTGTTGGTTTTTTGTGTGCGATTGCATCGCCAGTCCCGTCTACGTTTTTGCTTTGTGTCATTTTCCTGCGCCCTCGCTTTTCCAGTCGTCTGGAAACTGCAGTACCGATAGTGTCCCGAGAAAGAAAGTTTTTTTTTTTTGCATTTCCTACCTCCGATTTCCGATTGCAACTTGAAGCGTAGAGCGAAAAAAATAAACGTAAGGATTTTAAAGTTTTGTGGTGAGTTAAAAGTCGTGTAAACGTTACCGGTGTAAATTGTCCGCGGAGAAAAACCAAAAAAGAAAATGGATTTCCATTCGGTTTCGCCGTCGTCCAGTATGGTGACGGAGTGCGGTGACGGATTCTCGGAAAAGGGAGACCAGCCCGAAAAGGACCACTCCCCGGCAGCACCAAAACTATCCGATCCTCAACATCCGGAAAAATTACAAAAGAACTCGTCCGGTTCCGGATCGACAGATGATTTCGAACATGTCGGCGGCGACGGACTACTCGACGATTTCCTGGGAGCCACCCAGGTGCAATTGGACAGTCTCAAAAGTGACGTTGGCAATGAGTTTGCCCAGATGAAATCTGCCACTAAAGACCTATCGTCGGACTTTATGTCCGCGTTTGACGATAAAATTTCGACAACTCGTGATTTTATGGCGGCTGAACGACAAGGATTCGCCGCACCGCCAGTATCGAAACCAGCCCATCAACCCGAACCATTATTCGGAACTTCCGCTCTAATCAAGGAACCTACAGCTCCAGCCCATGAGCCAGCAGCTGTTCCTTCGGCCGTCGAAACAATGAACTTCTTCGATTCGCCGGTCAAGAAAATTGCCAAAGAGGACAACGAGAAATTTATCTCGTCCGAAGATTTGCTCGGCGACTTCAAGGACGAACGGCGAACACCTGAACCTGCTTTGCCAGCACCAATAAAACATGAACCAGTTGCTCCCGTTCCGATCATTCCGATTACAGCTCCTGTGATCGCAACACCCTCGGTCCCAGCTCCATTCATTCCACCACCAAAGGAAGAGCCGCCGAAACTTCCCGAACCGGAAGCACCGAAACCAGTTACCAAGACGGAAGAAAAGCCAACTGCTGTTGCTCCGCCACCACCGAAGCCAGTTGAATCGGCCAAACCGACAGCAGCCGTACCTTCGGCCCCGCAAAAGAAAACAACATCGAAACCGATGATTTCGGCCGAAGAAATGTTTTGCAGATTTGGACTTGGTAAGTTTCCCACTATTCGCTCTCTTTCTCGAAATGAAAAAAAAAAAACTAAAAAGCAATTATTTTCGATTCCAAGGCAAGTGCAATGTACGGCGTGTGTCGCCAGTAAAAATGACGCAATTATCGCCACCAAAATTCACTGCCAAAGAATTTTTTTCCCGACAAAATTGTATGCCCTCTGACTCACTCGAAAACGACTGAAATCAGAAATTTGCATGATCCGCAGTACCGCTCGATCCAAAACGCTCGAGCCATTTCATTTTTTCATTTATCTATTGCTGGCCATGATTCATTTCAGTGCCCCATACCGAGTTTTCATTATGGCTTTGTTATGCGAACAGCGTAGTTAAATCCCCGACCGAGAATGAGAAGTGCTGAAACCCCGCTCCCCGGCTCTGGTCCAGTAGAAACGTTCTCGCTCGTCTGTATCTACGCCGCTAGTTCAAGTTCGCTAGCAGATGTGTGAAAAACGTTAAAAACACCCGGCGCACCAGTTAACACCAACCAGCCACCAAGTTATAAATAAAAACGAGTAAGTGACTATCGTCGAAATAAAATTTTCCAGAAGAATTCGATCATTTTTCGAACATTCTCAACGGGTTCCATCATCATAATAATCGTGATCGATGATGATGAACGCGATTCTTCGCTCGGCACTCCGCTCCGCCACAATCCGACCTGACTAATTTGTTGTGCATTTCAGTGCGTCCCGGTCATGGTCTAAATATCGCCGTGATAAGATAAGGCCAGACATCTCTCGCTGCTCGAATAATAAAAATAAATAAAAGATAATCTTCTCGGGCGATAAGGCTTCTTTCTACTCTGCATGACCCAAGTTCGATTTCATGTTTCTGTTGCTTCGGCGACATGGAAAAAGCTGCCATCGTGCGCATGCTTCACGCCCAGTTGTCCTCCTGCTTCCCCGAGCTGCAAAATAAAACCGAATCCGAAAGGATTCCCACAACGAAGTGCCTTTCAGTCGCATTCGGACACATACGCAATCGATAGTTCTCCTTCCCGTCGTTCCAAAAGTTATCCAATCCTCGGAAGCAAATAAAAAGCCAAATTAGCTTTGCAGAGAGAAAAAAAATTATCCACCCCAGTACTGCGTGTTACCATAAAAAAAATTTGTTTTCCCCCGATTTACCTTGTTTGCGATTATTACTGAAGAATTCTCGAAAAGTGTTACCCGTCCGTTGGTTTCGTTGATTCAATCGTTTCGCCTTGAGTTCAGCCCCTAGGCTAGGAAACGTGTACAACCAGAGGAGTAATCATCCGGTCAAAATGGTGGCTGAAAATGAATTCCAGCAAAACGGTAGCTGTGCAAAAACTCGCCCGTTGCTCTGTTGTCTTCTGAATCCTTGTAAGCTGTGCTTAAATTACTGTTTTCCTGCTGTAAATAATTCCTTTTCTAGCTAATCGGTTCCTTTTGTGCTCGAAATTCTGCTTAATGTTTTCCTTAATTTTACATAAAAAATTTTTTTTCATACGCTTCGAATACTAACCGCTACTAACTGAATTCTCTACGCTTTCTATCGCTCACTTTCAGATGCTTGGTTTAAACCGGATCGCTTACATCCACTCGGTAAGTAGAAAATCAATTATTTCGTAATTAGAATAGCCACTCTTGGTTGTAAGACTTAAAGACGACAAAAAAATCATCGGGTGCCATCCTAAAGAGAGAAAAAAAATCAAATCATCGAAAGACTTCCAAAATACAAAAATATCAATTTATAGGGGAAAATTCTAGCTGATGACGCGAAGTTTGAAGTGTTTCTATTTCAGGAAAGCCAGAAAAGTTTTATCATTTCGATCTCCATTAAAAAAAATGTTTATCGTGCTTGTGGTGCTGCTACAAACTGGAAAGGCACGGCATTTAAATTTTTTTCAAAAAGTAAAGAAATATTTTTTGTGGCTGCACATCCGCTAATACCAACGCTTGTAGGTCCCACTTGCTACTCCTCGCAATCTTTGCTTTTTCCACAAACACTCATTGTACAAATTGCATGCACGTATTTGTTCCCTGCTTTAGTTATAAAAGTTTGCTTCAATGTAGTCTGGACGATAAACTCGTTCAGCAATTTTTGGATAAATAAACAAATTTCATAAAGTCACGATACGAAGTCTCGCTCTCTATTTGCTCAAAATTGCAATAAAACGATAATTTTTTTAAAAAAAAATGTGCTTCTGTGTTCAACTTTATTATTTGTTAAAACAACGTCCAGGAAGCTGTTAACGTCAGGGTGCGCCTCAAGAACCCATGTTACTGTCACCCTTAAAATGTGACACCAATTACGATTCTGAGTTATAATCTGGTTCAAGGTCGAAGCACTGATTTTTGCCGGCAGTCAATTTGGAAAGTTAATTTTGTTGAAAGAATCCTTATTCGAAATAACTTTCACTATTCATTACTGGTTCTTTATATAAAAATTCGTGATAAAAACGAAATTCCGAAATTGTAGTAAAAAGCCTGTGGGAATAAAAACTAATTTAATATCTAATCAATTTTGTTGCTACAACTCGCCTAACCTGGTCATTGAGGGCTGATGAATTGAATACGGAGCTCTAGAAAGACCCAAAACTGGAATGGATCATCATATACATCTGGGGGTGTGTTCAAGATGCCAGATATAGCTGCTTCGAAAGCATAGCATAGCAGGACTTTAGCAACTGTCAAATTCAGCCATAGCAAGAAATAGCTTCTTCGGGTTTTGGACAGCCAAAAGCAGCTTGTATAGCTTACAACGGCTGTTCGACACATACATACGCAAGTTGGCGTAACACATGACATATATTATAATAAAATAAAGTTAAAATGAGCACTACTAGTAGTGTCCTTAAATTTTTCGTTTATTTCCATTGATAACAAAACATCATTTTCGATTTTAAACATTCAAAATGACGTTGAGCCGAAACTAGCAGCTACATACACATATGAATATTCCAATAGCTGCTTTCTTGCTACAATCCGGGCTCTGTTCATGATTTCTGCTATAGCTGCTATTAGCTGCTTTTGTATGCTTTTGTGTGTCCAAAGCAACCAAAAAGCTGCTTTGTCTTGCTTGCTATTTGACGCTAGATCTGTCCAAGATTTTTGAAAAGCTGCTTTTTGTTGCTCATACTCCAGACTGTAGCAAGAAAGCAGCTATTGCAATATTCATAGTTTCGTCAGTGACAGTTGCTACAGTCCTTGCTATGCTATGCTTTCAAAGCAGCTATAGCTGGTATTTTGAACACACCCCCGGAGTATGAGCAACAAAAAGCAGCTATGGAAGCAGCTTTTTAAAAATCTTGAACAGATCTAGTGTCAAATAGCAAGCACGAGAAAGCAGTTTTTTGGTTGCTTTGGACACACAAAAGCATACAATAGCAGCTATAGCATAAATCATGAACAGAGCTCCGAGCAGTTTAAGAAGAGAATCAGGTCTACAATCTTATTTTTCAAGATCTCATCGAGGCTATCAAAGAAATGTTTTCCTAATGCACGAAATCTGGCTAGAGCCCGATATCGGCAAAGAAGATACAGCCCCTTATCACCAACCATTTTCGTTTTGCCCCACCTCCACGCCAATGCAAATCTGATTTTTTTTTTGCTTAAATTACTTTTCTAGCACATATGTACATACACTTACTAAGTTTCATCATTGTATCATTGAAGCCGTTACTAAAATTTTTTGTCTAGAACTCCTTCCCACCTCCCCAACACCTCTTATCTTCCAAAAATCTTGTGATTAAAAAAAAATTATAATTTTGTTTTGCTTTTTTTAGTCCTAAATCATGGAAAAGAATGTCAGAGTAGAACTTTTTGTTTTAAGGGGGTCATCCCGTGTGAAGGCTCTTTTTTTACGCTTTTTTTGGGAATTTTTTTTGACGAACTAAAAAGGGATTCAACTGAAATTTTTACCACATACTTATGCACATTTTGAGCACACTTTACAATTTTTTCAGCCCGAAATTGTCGCTCATTGCTGAGGTGTACGGCAACTTAGCCACTCATTTTCAAAAAACCTTTTTTTTTCGGTAGACACGATCGCGGGCGTTCTGCTTATCTCAAATAAAAAATCAAACGGCATTTTAATCTGTGAAGTTTGAACCAGTTTCGGAACTAGGATTATCAAAAAATATTGAAAAGTGAATTTTTGTCAACTTGTTGAACTCTTTATCGTTAATTTTGGTGTTTTTTTTATGACTTCTTCAGCTCGACAAAAAAAAACGGCTTGATGAATCACAATTATTCTAGTTTGCAAAGTGGCTACATGAGTACTGAATAAGTTCACCAAATTTCAAAGGAATTCGTTCGATAGATTTCGAGATATCGTGTCTACCGAAAAATACTGTTTTGAGAAAAACGGGACTAAACTGGCCATTATATGGAGTTCAGAGAATATAACGGCCTGTAACTTCCGAACAGCTTCGAATATCGGAAAATCACTTCGCCCACATATTCTACACTATATTTAGATGCAATTAATGCAAAAAAAAATCGATTTGTTGAACCAGTCACACGGGATGACCCCCTTAAATCGATAAAAATACTTAATTATTAAAATACAACAGCAAAAACGTTTTTGTTCGTACCTTGGTGTAAACTGCTTTGCATGCAGAATATTTTCTTAAGAATTTTTTGGAAACCGACACGAAAATCCCGACTGGGCCCGATCGCCGCCCTGTCTACTGCCATTGAGAACATTTTAGATATCAGTCTTTCGCCAAAAAAGACACTATCGAAAGAGTCGACTGAAATCGATGTTGGAAATTGTTTTTGCTAGAAACAGATGCACTAGACATTTCACTAGTAAAATGTATCAGTATCAATGGCGCGACATCCCAAATGGGGTCCTGGCCTTCTGAAGTCGTCGCCTCCAATCGTCTCGATCCAAAGACCGCGTCCTCCAGCTGCTAATTTTTAAGATGGCTTTGCTATCTTCATCAACCGAGTCTTCTCATCGTTTCCGCGGTTTGCCTACTGGCCTGTTACCACTCGCTTTGTCTTTAAGGGCACGTTTGGGGATTCTTCTATCTTCCATTCGCTCTACATGGCCAGCCCAGTGCAGTTTAGGTAGCTTGATGAACGTTGAAGCTTCTGGCTCTTCGTAAAGTTGATACAACTCATGGTTGTATCTTATTCGCCAGTCCGTTCCTTCCTTCACAGATCCAAAGGAATTTTTTTTAGGTGCGACTGCCTAAACCGGGCTTTGGTCTTTTCAAAAATATTTTTCTGATTGCATTTTGGGACATTACGGTCACACTGTCGTCCAATCTAATACCCCAATTACATGTTGGGCCAACGTAGGCCAGCGCGAAGTCGGACAAATGCAGGCCAACGCCACCGACACAGCAGCGAAGTAGCCAACGTACACAAGTGGACTGTCTACATGTTGGCGCTTGTATACATTTACTTTGGTTGGCCAACATGTAATCGAGGCATAAGATTTTTCTTCGAAGCTCCTCAACAACATATTTGTTTTTTTTTTCAGGTCTAAGTTACTAGCCTACCGATACCGACCAACTCTGGGGTGGGAGGTGAAAAGTTTTTGTGAAATGGATATGGTTGAAAACTGGGTATATAGAAAAGTGCAGGACGATTTTATGAGTTGGAATTGAAGTTCTTGTTGAATTCATTCCAAGTATTGTCAAAATTCGTTAAATTATCGACTCCGAGATCTCATCTCATCATATTAAAGGAAAATAATTGGATCAGTGACACAGATGCTGCTGAAATGAACTTAAACTTTACAAGAATATGATCTGTCTTCCTCAGGAGAGGAATTAGGAGATACTCAATAGTAATATAAAACGTTTTATTAATTTTGGAGAGGCCAAAATGTTAATAAAAATAGTTGCTGATTACATAATCCATACCAATACTGAAAATGGCAGCTCGGTAAATTCTTCTTTTTCAATTCCTGTGTGTTTTCCAAAACACAAGATCTTGGTCCTGCGAGATGGGCTTGACTTGCCGACAAAATTTGTTCACCCCGTGAATTTCTTTCTCGATTATTCGTCTCTATGCATTTCGTCATTGGTGGTAACGTCTGGCCAGAATATTTCAAAAATATTGTTCAAACTTCAATTCGCTCGTCTGTAAAATTGAAATTCTTTCGTTTACTTCAATAATAAATCAATTTTGTAATAAAACGGAAAAATGTAAACATTAACCTGGAATTATCAGGGAAGTTTTAAATTGGTTTTCTGTGGCTAACCTTTATTAAACTTCACATTGAAGTTATGGCCTCCAGTTGAAATAGCTCGTAGGTCTGTGTAAGAAACGTCCGTCTCACGATTCCCTACAGAATATAATGTAAAGAATTCAGCAAAAATATCCATCAGTACTTCTCGTCGTCCACTGTACTCCCAGTTTTTCTTCATTGCCTTGGTTAAGGTAAACTTATGGATGGAGATGAGAGGTATGCGAAATTACATTTAGTTCATATTTTGAAAATATTAATTACTAAAAACAAGTTTTTTTTTTAATTTTTAGACACTAACATTTGTTCAGTGTAAGAACAGTCTATGAAGACTTGCACGGTTTCACTCGTCTGGAGATTACACCACTTCATAGCTATGACTGCTGTTAAGCAATTTACAACAACATTTGAACAAATTTCAGTGGAAATGCCACTCGGTAACAGTCGTACGCTGATAACGTATTATCTTGGGGAGGCATATTGTGCGGATGTTACAAACCGGCATATACCACACGCGCATTCCGGTCGATCAAATAATTACAGCTATGTCATGTTTACGTAATAATCAAGCTCTGAACCTGCAATCTTATAATCGGTGGTTTCTAACAGCCAACTAATTAATTTTCCATCGCACAACCACAACTCTTCAACGATAAGAGTTGCAACAACAGAAGCCGACAATTCATAATTTGTTGTAAGCATGCTGCACTCATTATAAGTTCAATATATAGAATTGAAAGTTCTCGATGACCAATACAACCTAAGAGCAAATTCTATAAAAACTGACCAGTCTCGTCGCACTTAGCACTAATTTGTAATTTACATCAGCTAAAATTAGAATAGCCCGTACGATAGGTAGCTTCTTGCTATATTGCTACTACTTGATGCTGATGGTGTTCGCGAAGAAGTTGCTCCCCGGATTTTCTGGCTTAGCTTCGAAAAGAAAGGAATGAACTCAACTACATGTACTTCTTGTAGGTATGGAAATAGTTCAGAGTAATCGTATCGTTGAGCGCAAAGTCGACAACGAATTTGAAAAGAAGAGCCATCAAGCCAGCCGTAGAAAAGGTCAAATTGAACGACATCAAGCCCTCTGGGCTTGGGAATATTATTCAGCCCTGCTCTATTATTTGTGATAGTGCCTCAGTTAAACCGATAATATTTTTTAATATTTTCGACATTCAAACCGAGCATCATTGACCTTATCTGTTCGAAGCAATTGGCAGAGTCATATGCTCATTACATGCTTAAATTCTAAATAGAAAATATTTCGTGCAATTGTATTTGTCCTCTTTTAGCCTAGGCTAGGGGACTAGATGAATTTTCGTCGATTCACCGTACAGTACCCTTTTTTTGCTGCTCTTCTTCTTTAACTTTATTATTAGTATCATTAGAAAATTTTCAGTCTCGTAGCGGTTTTTATCAACGTCGGTGGATTTTCCATGGATGATTCTACAGATCGTTCGTAGAGTTATCGAAAAGTACGACAAACGTTTTTTTTATTAGTGTGTTAGAACGAAACGACGACGACTCATTCGTGCGAGATAGTCAAAGTCCAACCTAATCAGTTTGTTTCCATAACGAAACTTTGATTAGGCTTATCCAGCATTGAAAATTCATAGTGATAACCGACGTAGTGTAAATTTCGAGACGGGAACCTTCAATTGCTTAACAATACTTTGAGTGCGCGGTGAATTTTAACGAAATTTTATTTCGCAGTTTTGAAATCTTCGTCGAATTGTCGGTCTAGTGATCGAAGAGTTTATAAAGTTCTCGTGGTTCCTGGGTGGCAGTTTTTTGAAATTTCTAGTCAGAGTAGTTTCGGGGAAAAAAAAGGAATTCCATAATGTCTATAACACTGGAGGATTTAAAAGCTGTTTTAAGCATTAAACTGAACAGACAGGAGAGTAAGTGGTTTTGCTATTTGCCGTTTTAATCTTCTTAAAGTTCAAACGCGTTTAATTTTCTTAATTGCAATGTTATATTATCTTACTGCACAAGGCTAAAGGTGTCATCTTAGTATGAAATACTTTAACGACAAAATCTCGAACCGTGCTGATTTATGTCCTTATTTTTTTTTTTACGAAAATATCCACCGTGCCATTCACTTCTTAAAATTGCGATTCTTGGCAACGAAACCCACGAGCTGTATGGTTAAGAAGACACATACAAGACAACTGCATCGTCATTTTTGCCTTATTATATTTGTGGTGTACGCACCTGTAAGTTCTTTAGACAGGTGTGTGTAGTGCGGGACAGTCGGTACTAATTTCATTTTTGGAAACAGGGTCGTTTATGTCGAGGCAGATGTTTGTGATTTGATTTTTTTAGCCTATCTACCTGTCACTATGTCACTATATAGTATTGTCCTAATTATTTAATTGATTTACTTATCCGTTTTCTTCACCTTACTGTCTAGACTGCCCCATTAAAAGGAAACTTGAAATGTCGTAACAAGTTCTTCTAGAGTCCTTTCAACTATTGATCTCTGGATTTTCCAGCTCGCTGGATTTATTAGTCCTTGCGGAACGTTAATCAATATCACCAACTGACTAACAGGAAAATCCAAGTCCTTCGTGTAGGTCTTTGTCAAATTTCTGCATTCATCTTCTGGAACCCAAAATATACAACGCCGCGAAATTGAAATGCTATACGAATTAGTTTTCAGTAAAAAGGAAAACTGAGTACACCTTCGTGTAGCTACCACACTAATCACGTGGTTACACTTATTGGACGGTTCACTAAAGTAAAAAGAAAAATTCGAAAATTTTGCACACTATAATTTTTCACTATTTTCACTATTTTTACGGCCGTCGAAATAACTCATGGGGCCACCATGGTGGTTTAATGCGATTGCACAAATTGATAAAATTGTGTGATAGGGGAATTCGAGTGGTGAAACTGGAGGGAAGCGTCTGAAGTAGTGGTAGACGTTGTTTTTGAATTGCTGAAGATTATACTTATCGGGGTACAAATTGGCTGGTAATGCGTTCCACATTACTGATGTTCGGGAATACGGCAGACCAATAACCTTGTTGAGGAACCAAGTGGACGAACCGCTGCCTTTCTTCTCAAATTGAGCAGAAGACAATGTGGTATGGTTGGTGCCCTCACAGGGCATAACTCTTGTGGCCTACACTTGATCAGAATGAGAATCATTAACGACCCCATGTGCACTGCTTGCGACGAGAGCGACGACGCAACGGAACATTTCCTTCTAGAGGGTCCAGCTTATTCGTTTGCGAGAATGCATGTATACGGCGTTGATGTAATGAGGATGGAAGAACTCCGCTCTCGCTCCCTACCTGAGCTCTTACAACTCGTAAGAAGAACGATAAAGTTCGGGTAGAAACTGGCGGATTCGAGTACAATGGGCCATGTTGGCCGGAATGCTCAAGATGCACTGCTTTGCTTCGTGTCTTCCCCCACACCAAACAACAACAACTGATGTTCGGGAAGAAGAGACTACCTATGTTTCATTGTTCTCCACGAAAGCGGCTGAACAGTATACTCGTATGTACGTGTTGCTTGACAAGTGTTGTGAGGGGTGACTAAGAGGGAAGGTATAAGTCCTTTCTGTTCCTTACTACATTTACCATGCAAATATCGATAGTAAATACAGAAATAAATACGCCTTGTAGATTATAGCCAAATCAAACGCTGAAAAGAATTCCTTACACTTCCGTAGAATATAAAGGCGTTTGGAAGCATCAATTGCTACATCAAAGATGTATTGGCTCCAATTTAGGTGGTTGTTGTTTTTTAGGCCTAGTAACATCAAATCGAAGGGGCAATTTGTACGCCACCGAAAATGTATATGCGACCGACTCTTGAACATCTCGTTTAAGGGACAGACGGCGCGACTGCTTTTTTTATGCATTGAACTCTACTAAATTTGCCTTGCCTCATTCCAAGACAAAAGACTTCGGTCAGGGCTCCATGGTTCTATCGGAATTCCTGACTATTCTTCTTTGAAAAATTAATCAAATATTGAGCTTCATTAAAAACTCAGGGATCGAAGAAGAATCATTGATAATCCCTGGGGACGTCACAATAGGCCCAATTGATGCTTCAGTGACATAGGTAACCAAACCAACCACAACATGAAAATCTATTTCTATCTCTAAGATAAGATTGAGGTCTGAGTTCAATGAACCGAATAACTCAGTGCGGCAAGAAGCCACCAAAGTAAGATCTAAATGGTCTAGCGAGTAGTACAGGATTTAATGATCCTGTAGTAACACAACGGACCTTTTTTTAGGTCTGAGTCTGTCCGTGTTCCCACGGGCAGCCACGCGTACCTACCTACCTATCTAGCGAGCACGGATGTAATGGCTATAGTGCTAATTAGCGGGTTCCCCTTTATTCCTTTCTTGGGAATAGACTGAAAGATGAAAAAGATTGCGAAGCGACTTAGCCAGAGAAGAAAAGCATTTCTTGAGGACTATGAGTAGGATACCATCCGGTCCAGCAAACTTATGCACATTAAGTAAGATCCTGGAAATAACCCTAGTTCGAAAACTAAGTGGTGGCAGCAAGAAACCAAATATTGGTACATAATCAAAAACAATTAAAATTCTTCAAGTACCTACCAAACAAAGATCCTTAAGAAATTAAGCCAACTTCGTTGCTTTGCAGTAGGGCAGCGTAGTGGATGTATCAAACATTCTAAGGTAAGGTTGGTTGCCACCATTTCGAGTCGAACGCCCTACAGCTTTAGTGCGAGTCGGCGAACAATTGGCCACAACATAGATTTCTCGTCCTTATATAGGAATCGAAGTGACAACCAGATTCCTTCGATTGTTATCTAATTTGTGAGGAGTGTTTTCGGTCTGATTGATTTGGCTGCAAAACATCTCCCCAGGGGTGGTGAGATTTTGTTGACGACACCTAAGTGGCTTATATGCACTTCTTGTGTATTTATAGGTACCTGTAGAAGTAGTTTTTAAGTTTCCCAAACGTGGTAAATCCTTATCCTTATCATCCATGGTTCCATAACATTTTTCGGAACCCACCCCCATTCCTTTCCCCGATATTTGTAGCTGTGTTCCCATCTGATGAACAAAATCCATGTACTCCTTGGCGCTGGAAGTCCTGAAAATAGAACATGCCGGCTACTTGATATGTTATAGAGTAGTGGGATGTACATCTAGATTTGATCAATTCGATCTTGTCGAATTTTAATCTTTGCATTAATTATCTTCCATATCGAAGCATGGAACCGCTTTCCCATCTTTAACTTTTATAAATTAATTTTCGCTTGATTCAATTGATATTACACGACAACACTAAAGCTCCTCAATACAATTCTGCCACGAAACGCCCGGTCCGCTCGATCCATAAATTTGGCAACAGAGCTCCAACAAATCCGTTCATCACGTAACCACCGACACGCCAATATGTGAACTTCTGATTCATGATAATCACACATTGAACGCAATTAAGCATATTACCATCGATTACAGACTGTACAGACGACTTATCTTGACTCAGCGTGATGTACACAATGTAGGCACCTACTTTATTCGCATGCCTTCAAACGATCGTCATACTATCACTAACCGAGTCGATTTTCAAGCTAGCTATCACTCGCTAGAAGCTAGCAGACTAACACCCACTGCTACATAACCCTTTTAAGACCCCAAACGCCTCCGTCCTCCCGCATCCCCTTCCATATTGTCTGTTTTATGTGACTCCATAGACCATAGTTGCCCATATGTGGATTGTGGAGTAGTGAGTAGTGAGTAGCGATCTTGTTCTGTCTGGTTCCGCTGTTATCAAAACGCCTAGAAGTCAGCCAGCCCAGCCTAGAGCCACTAGCTCTTTATGACCATTCTACCATTCCACGTTCACCTTCGATAAATTCGTAATCTTTCTCCGGCCGCTCGTTCCCCGCAAGGTGTTCACTCCCCCCGCGAGTTATGGAGATCGCAACGTGGACGGACGACAGCATAAAATAAGAAAAAATCCAGTTTTTCACTTTTCAGACTTTGATTACGGCTGGGCTACGCGGACCCCGTCTTTTTCGGTTTCGAGTTTCTTTTTCGTTCACTTTACTGGTTGCTGCCGTCACCTAATCTACGCCGATCGCGAGGTCTCTTGCGTCAATTTTATAACTTCTATTCGGTCTCGATTGTATGATCTTCTTGGGATCTTCACAGAAATAGGTGCATTTGATCGGTTCATTTTCATTGGTTTTTCTATCGAATATTATCTTAAAATTTTCCTAGTGTAATTTTCAGTGTTTTTTGTCTTTTTACGATCGTTGTACCTTTACTTGATCGTTACTTAAATCAACTTGTTTTTATATATATATATTTTTTTTTTCTGTTCAGTGATCCGTTCAGTTTCATCAAGTGCACTCTTTACTTTTTTAAATTCTTTAATACAACCATGGCCGGCGGTAAGCGCACTGCAAGATTTAATGGCAATAACGTACAATTGCCAGAGAGAGGACCAGGTAAATACTCGTTGAATTATGCAATCGAATCGATATCACTTCACTATCATCAGGTTAATGCGTTAATCTCTCTCGAAGGCGAAGCATAGCGCCAGCGTGTCATTGAAAACGCTGACAAAGTTTATGAAACATGTGGAGGAGAGAAAGTATTGGACGCAGTGCCACGATTTATAAAATTGTTTCGATTAATGATTTTGATCGTTTTATGATCGGTTCCGTATCTATGATCACTTTATTAAGAAACGATGTTTTGTGTTAATTGAAATTGATGATGTTGTGATCTCGTGTGTTCACGTTCGGTTAAATCGAAATGATGTTCGTGATCTTCAGTGCCCTACAAGATTGAATTGATCCTCTTATTAAAGCCGTTTTCGAATCACCTATTGACCCACATTAATATCGAATTTATAGCTGAACGTGATGAGCGACGACTAAATCCATACATTATCAAATTTCGTTGTAGTTCGGAACTTCTATCTCATTGTGCCTATCTTAAATAAAAGTCAAAAACAGGTCGGTATGCGGCATTTTTTATGACTACGAGTACAGACTGAAAGTCAAGGTCTCAGAGATAACTTTGATTAGAGCTAAAATAGATCGCTGCAAGAGCATTGCAATTAAAATTAATGAAAACATTTCACATTCAGATTTTGAAACATTTTGTATGACTTTCACCTACGCAATATAAAATTAAAAAAAAAAATACTTTCGTTTGTTGTATAACTCGGAAAGTATTTTTTTTGTATTATAATATCAGGTAGTTTCTTAAAGCTAACTTCAAAATCAATCCTCGCATACCAAATGCCTGCCCCAATTAAATTTTGGTTGGTGACTTGGCTTAGCTTGACTAGTTTTACGACAGCAGACGAAATCATTAAGAGAGTGACTTATATACTTCATTACACTATAAAAAAGATTTAATTAAAACTTTTCTGCAGTTGGCAGGCCGAACGACGAATAATTTTTTCTAGGGGATTCCCATGCACACTTGCATAAATTTGCTAAAGCTTAGCGAAGAACTGCATTATTATATTGCCACTTTGACTAACGTCTGAATCATGAAGTAAGAAGCTGACTGTTTGATGTTTGGTCGGGTTAGCTCAGCTCTTATAATAGCAATGCTGTGCTACTGGGATGTTAACGTAGACGAAGCTGACTATTGAAACAAGTCCTTCGTAAGTAATAACTCTAAAGTTATCTTACATTCGTTTAGAGGCCTTTATAATGGACTATTACTTCTGCTGCCTTGTGGTCACTGTCAGCCTGAAATACATTCAATCTATCAGACAGCCTAGGTCATGATAGTACATCCCGCCCACAATATGATCCCAGATAATGGGACAATCCACAAAATAGAATTATTCAAAACTGCAAAATGGTGTCATGTAGTCACCTATGAAATATTTGGGTTAAATTCGGAAGGTATGTTTTTTGCAACAAAATCATAATTCTTCCTACAGCAGACCGTAGTGCGGTACACAACTAAGTCACTGAGAAAAAAAAGACACTCGACGAGATTTGATATTACGGAAGGCACAGATGGATAGAAAATGGAATGTAGCTCGGGCGCAGGCGTCTTTCTGAATAGTGCAAGGAAGTCGTTTAGGCTGCTAGATGCATGCAGTATTTTCCAAGCGGTGATCATGGCTGTGCTAGAGGCAGTAAACATACTGTTAATGGAAGAGATATGCGGCCTTGATATCTTATTCTACATTGACAGCCTGGCGGCCATAAAGACGCTGGAATCGGTATAATAAAAAATAATAAAGTAAAAAAGGATTGTCAATTTCCGTACTTTCAGTCCAAGTAAATATTGACGATGGCTTTTCATTTCGACCCATGACGAATAGATTTCGGGTTAGGGTTGGTTTGGTTTCCTCTGTCACTGAAGCCTCAATTAGGTCTGTTGTGACGTCACCCTAAACTAACTATAATTCCTCTTCAATTCCAGTACAGTCCTGACGAAAAATGTTGTGAGCAAGTCTCTCACATTCACAAAGAATGTCCTCGGTGTTTCGTCTTCGTTATCACAAATTCTGTATGTTTTTTTCTCAGCGAGACCAATCCTATGGAGATGCTTCCTAATGTCGCAATATCCAGTCAGAGCTCCTTCTAGGATTCGAGTCTGATATCTGCGTAGTTTCAGGTAATCAGACGTTCTTTTCTCCGAATGTTCCTGCATAAATAGCTTTGAGTGTCTGTTGATCGTTGTCAAGTGCCAGTGAATGACACTTTGCGATTTTTGCCACATTTGGATGTTCATTTTTGCTGTGCCTAACGATACCCACAGAATGGATATGGTCCATGAAACTTTTGAATCTTTTCTAGCCATTGAGTCGGCTATTTAGTAACCTTCATAGCTGCTGTGTTCCGGAAGTTCAGGAGGCAATCCCAAACAACTTCGAAGTAGATGGGTCAGTTCTATCTCACACTCTATTTTTAATCTTGTCTTTTTTTTTAACAACATTCTTTCGTAAACTCTTAGTCCAATTTATAGTTTTGCAGATGATTGTAGTAAGCTGCTTAATGATTTTGATTTGATTTCAATTTCTCACCGCAGTTAGTTATTCGGTTTAAACATTTCTCACTGCAGTTAGTTATTCGGTTTAGACATCAACTCAATCCAGGAATTGTACTTGAAACATACTAGAATTCAATGCCTCTAAAACACACTACTGTGATCTTAACTCTTCGGTAGACTTCCCGTTACTCGGATTTGAAATTGTACTTAGGACTTAATCGGGATGAAGACAGAAAGGTTTAGGAAAGTTTATCTTATGTAGGCTTTGTACATTTCACTTCAACATGTACAGACTGCGTGAAAATTAATTTTTGGATCTGGTTCTTGTCCTTTTTTTCGGGACATGCTTATGTTGTTGTCTCATGAAAACTAAGCAGTATTTTTATTTAGTATTTTCTGTGTCTGGAACCCTAACTAGAGAAGACGGACTCATGTTGAACTAATGTCAAAGTGAAACTAATCCCAACAGCGTATGACAAGGTGAAAATTCCGCCAGCTGAAACTGTGTTGGACTTGATCCAAAAGTAAACTGTTTCGCTACGGATGTTGGAATGCTTCTGATTCATCAGATTGCATTAGATACAACCACCAATTTTTTTTTATCTTTTCAAACAACAATTGTCTTGGATCAACATCGCTTTTCAGTTTTCCCAGTACTTGACGAATCTCCTCTGCCAAACCCTAAAATATTCAAGAATCGACCTAAAACCGATGGTATTTGTACTTGGAAATGTGCTTTCTTTTTAGAAATAAACAAGTACATACACTCAACTTAGTCCAAGTTCTTTGCTCTTGTCTTCAAACTTCGGGGGAAAATTCCGTACCTCTTATTGCGGCCACCTCCCATACTCATTACGAAAATATAAACTCTCGTTCATCGGATTTATTTTAAGATTTTTCCCGACATTTTCAAGCTAATCACACCATTATGTACCAGTACCGCTTTCTTTTTAAATGGACTTCTAGTCCTTTTTCGTTCCGATAATCTTTCGTTTGGCTTACGTTAATCGTTTCCATCTTTTCAAATATGTATCTAGTCTGGATTCGATTCTTAGCATGTTATTCCGCTAGCAATGAATAAAAGTAGCGATGGTGTTTTATTGGCCCCGCTATTTTTGTTCGCCAAGTGAACGTACTTTTATCGTACAATTGACGATACAAATTTCAATTAGTGAAAGATATAAGCTTCGGAATTGCTAATCCTTTTTAATTTCAATGTTTGCTTAAACCCAACGCGATATCAAACGACTCAGTCGTACGTGTAGCTGAATATTAAAAGAAACACAGAAGAAAAAAAAATTCCAAAAATAGTTCTTATGCAAGCGACACGACGAATGTGTCCGGCTTTGTTCGATACCGCGAAAAATTAAATAAAAATATTTCTTTTCTTTCCTGAATAGAGGAGTCAAAATAGTTTGGTCAAGTGAAAGTTGGGGCGAAGTTTTTTTTTGCCGATTTAAAATTTATTTTACATATCACCGACAAATTGCCATATGTACAATAGTAGAAAAATATTCTGAAAAAAAACTAAATAGAACGCAATTAAATAATCAATCGAAAATAAAATGACGTGCTGTTTTGGAAATTGTAAGCCAAGTGAAAGAGTGTGTTGTCGCATCTTAAAATTGGGAAAAAATCTATTTTTGTGCCGGAAAAAAATTCTTTTCTGTTTTTATGTGATTTATTGATTAATCGTGTGTATTTTTCCTTTTTCCAGTGGAATCTCTCATCTATTGGCGCGATGTGAAGAAATCCGGAATTGTATTTGGAGCTGGACTAGTCATCTTATTAGCTATATCATGCTTTTCGGTAATCAGTGTGTTTGCCTATCTATCACTACTGACATTGGTCGGAACAGTCGCTTTCCGTATCTACAAAAATGTTTTGGGAGCAATTCAGAAGACTTCAGAAGGTCATCCGTTCAAGTAAGTTTTCTGGGCCGAATTTGATATTTTTTTTTAACAAATCTTTGGTTTTTTCTCGTTGTAGGGACTATCTTGAATTCGACCTTACCATTTCGCAAGAGAAGGCTCAAAACGTTGTTACCGTAGTTGTAGCTCATTTCAATGGATTCGTTTCCGAATTGAGACGGCTTTTCCTCGTCGATGATCTTGTCGATTCGATCAAATTCGGTGTTATTCTGTGGGTTTTAACTTACATTGGAGCATGGTTTAACGGAATGACTTTGGTTATTTTGGGTAAGTTTAAATAAAGTTTCATTTGATTATGTTTATATTAAATGTTTTTCTTTTTGATTTCTTCTAGCATTCGTTGCCCTCTTCACTTTACCAAAAGTTTACGAAAACAACAAACAGTCAATCGACACATATTTAGATTTGGTTAGGAGTAAAATTTTGGAAATTACTGACAAGTAAGATAATTTTTTTTATATCGGTTTTAGTCATTTTTACGGCACAATGCAAAAGTCAATAAATTGCTTAGTTTATAAGACTGGGTGGGTTGTTTTATGAGGCGAACGACGAAATGCTGATTTCCACTGTGAGCGTGATAAATTCGTGATAGGGTAACGTCTCACTGATTACCACTCTCGACCTTATAGATACAAACTACACGGTCTTTCTAGTCTCAATAGAAGTTAAAATTTAATACCCGGCCTCGGTCGTTGTATATAATTCTTCGAAATGCAATAAGCAGTCACATCTGACTCATTGTAACATATCCAAATCTTATCACACCAATTGATTTACTTCTTATTTTGGAACACATAGAAAAAAACAATGGAATATTATCTTAAATTCTTTCAAAGTTGTGGATATGTCTTGGTTCCAAAAAGACCTGAGCTTAAAGCGGTCATAATTTTTTGTAAACCATTTTCTTGCTCATCTTCATAAAATTGGCAATTGAACTAGCTCCGTAAATAAACAGTTTAAATTGTTTATATTTGTTGGCATTTTAGATTTAAAAAGCAGAATGAATGTACCGTGCATACTTCCATCATTTAAATTTTTATAATTCAATTCCAAGTAGGCTTGTGTAGTTCGCGAACGAACTAGTTCAGAAGAGCGTTCCCATAACTGAAATGAACGAACTAGTTCGCAGTCAGTCCCGCTCCTAGTTCGTTTTTCATTGCCGTTCGGAACACTGTGAGACAATATACTATACTAGATCTAGTGTTGTTTTTTTTTTGCTCATCATATTCTATTAGATCTACTGACCTTTTTTTTGCTCATCATGTTCTACTAGATCTACTGACCTTTTTTTCTTTGCTCATCATCTTCTTCTACTAGATCTACTGTCTTCAAACTACGACTACTCATCACTGAACTCCCCTGAAGTAATAAACTATGAACTAAAAGAACAAACTAGATCGCGAGGGATCGGGAATCGGAAATGATCGCTCACTATGGTGAACTAAAATGCGCAAGCCTAATTCCAAGAGATCTACTCGATGTAATTGATACAAAAATTTGAAGATTTCATCTTAGATTGATAGTACAGGGCATAATTTTTCTTCGTACAACTCTAATTTTCTTAAGGTCTAACTATTCCATTGTTTCTTCTCTGAATCTTAATGCCAATCTTGGACTGTGGACTTAAGTTGTCTTCTAAAGATCGTGGTTGAAGATAAATTCTGGCCAAAATATCTATAAATTTAATATTACGGTTGAAAATATAAATGACGACAATCTTTCGTTTACTTTGAAGCTCACATTTTTATCTTTTGGTAGATAACACAAATCATGTATGAGTCCGTTGACATGTTGATAATATTCCGGAGCTTCAACAATCGGCGCGGTATTGTGTAATTTATTTCAATTCTTTTCGCATTGGCGTAGTGCCGGTTCAAATACTAGCTCTATCCATAAAGTTCACGAAATACTCTTTGAGAAACACTGACCAAAGCTAAGGTGTTTAAAAATGTTGCTTGGTCTTTTTTACATGTTGCCAATATGACAATGGGGTTACCAAAGCGATCGTGCAGCCTCTTCCACGAATGCTTATTATGTAATTGCGCCATGCACGAATGAGCTTTATCTATTATATAATTCGCAAACAGGGTAACTGTTGACAATCAATAGAATTAACTCTGTTCCGTGTGCTCGCTGCTTAATTGAGACTTAAACCGACAGTCCCAATTAATCAATTTACTTTGAATGACAGGATTGCAAGTGGATTGATAGTCATTAGTCTTTCTAATGAGTCGAGGATAAAGTCCCCAAAACATTTATGTCAAAAGTACAAAACGAAAGACCCACCTAGGGTTCCGACTGCAACCGTCGAGTCCATGCTGCTATATTGAAACAAAACGGCAACTGCGACTTTACCCACTGATAATATAAAAATTCGGTTTTTAACGTTTATTTGTATGTTTGTCGGGTCGATGACGACGACACATTAGAAATTTGAGTGAGAGCACGGCTTCACAGTCGCATTGACGCACCGCTGAAGTTGCCATTGTTGGTATCCTGTGTGTTCTGATGTACGGCGAAGTTCGCTGTTGAAGTCGGTGTTCTGTTTTAGCCTTTAGGCTCCTTGGTGCCAAGCAGCTACATAGGTAATGCAACAGTGGCCGCTCGCACATGAGGCTAGTGAGGCTGAGCTTCACCATTTTACAGAGGAAAAAGGCATCAAGTTACTAGGATTTTTTGTTTTGAAAATGTTACTTAATGACTTTCCGCAGTAAATCGACGCCCTTACTCATATAGTTTTAGTCCGACAAAGTCGTGTTTTAATATTCCAATTCAGCCTCACCAGCTAAAGATTCAATCTGGCTGGTACTGCCGACCGTCGCGGTCAGCAGTAACTGCCGGCAGTAGACTACTGCTTCAGGCAAAAACAACCTGTCATGTCTGTTTGCGACTGCTCGGCAGTTGAAGGTTGTGAGTGCAAAGTAGCATCGGTGAGCAGTTGAGGTTGACAGTTACTGCTGATCGCGACGGTCGGCAGTACCAGCCAGATTGTAACTTAAGAAAGGTACGAGCCGTCACTGTAATGCAATACATCTTACACTTCACATTTTCAGTCTCGGTTTCCCGAGCGTGACATGGCCATATTTTGCTTCATCATCATCAATGGCGCGACCTGCAGGATACATTGTCTGAAGTCATCTCGGTTCAGCGCACGCGTCCTCCAATTTGTGCATCTAAGAAGCGATCTGCAATCTGCGTGAACTGAGTCCTCGTATCTTTTCCGCGATTTTCCCACCGGTCGTTTTCCCTGAGCTCTACCTTTCAGTGTGCATTTAAGGATTCCTCCGTCGTTTATTCGCTCTACATGACCTGCCCATTGTAGCTTACGAAATTTCATAAGAGTCGATGCGGCTGGGTCGTCATAGATGTTATACAACTCGTTGTTGTACCGGATACGCCATTCAGTACCTTCTCTTACTGGTTCCAAAATTCTTCGAAGAATTTGTCGTTCAAAAGCGTCTATTGATTTTTCAGGTGCTTGGGTGAGAGTCCACGTTTACATTTAGTAGCACAGGTCTTATTATGGACTTGTATACGCGAAGTTTGCTCTGCTTGTGAACTTTTTTCGATTTTAAGATCGGGAGAACCGTGAAATACGCCTTATTTGCTAGTGTGATCCGTTGTTTTACTTCGTCCCGTTCGTTGCCGTCTATTACAAGGTGTGATCCCAAGTATGAGAAATGATCCACATTCTCCAGGTTGTAGTCCCCCATGGTCATATTTTGTCTAGTTGGCGCATTTCTTCTTGTTTGGGTTACGAACTTGGTCTTATTCTCATTGACCCTTAACCCCCTATTTCGCTTACTAGTTTCATAATAGTTCGATGGAAGGTCTACGGAATTCAGCTACGAAGCAAAATATCTATCATTCTACGATTATTTGACAACCCTCCCGATTTAATAATTTTTTACCGAGAACGATACAAAACAGAACAAAAAAAATTAACAATAACTTACATTACAACAGAATGGAAAGAGTCTGAATGTCACATGCTTTTTACCAATGATAAAATATAATTTTTTCTAAAAAAACAACAAATTTTTTTCTAACTTGCAGAGTAAAAGGAGCTATTCCAATCGGAAAGAAACAAGAAACAGAGAAGGACAAATGAGCTTAAGCAGTAAACGCATTACCTCATTTAATTAAACTATTTTCACTCAAAATATCTTCTAAATTGAAAAAAAAAAAAAATTATATAAGATCCAGTCCATAAAAATGATATTGCACAGACGCCAAACTAGTCGTCGCCCAGCAAAAATTCAAATCATTTATTTTAAACGGACTTAATTACTAAGGTTTTTATTTTTTTAGTTAATATGAAAGAAAATATATAAAAAATTTAAAAAAAAAACGAGATTTAATTTTTCTGTTTTGTTTATCCATAACGTTATTTCTTTTCTGTTTTAATATTTCGATCTCGTTGGAGAATTTGTGTGTGCTTTTTTTTTAAACAAAATCATTTCGAAAACAAAACACACAGAACGAAATCAAATAGAGAAAATACAATAACATTAAAACTTTTATAGTAGCTACTTTATTCGCGCGCGTCCCCCCCGGCTTTAAAGATTATTTATATATGTATTTGTTAAAATATATATTTAGTCTCAACGAACAAAAAAAAAGAGAATAAATAAAATGCAAAAAAAAATTACTATTTATTTAGTTGTTACAGTTATTTACCATCCATTTGTGGCTTTGACTATATAATGATATTTTTTTTCTAATTAAAAAAGTAATTTAAATATATTACCTACATTATATTATGTAAAATAAAATCTATAAATATATTTTAAAATGCAATGCAATATATATTAATTATTAAATAATGATAAAAAGAAAAATTAACAAAAAAGTACGAAGATAATTATTAACTATCAGATTGAGACAAACTGAAAATATATGAAGAAAAACGAAAATATTTTAGCTTGTGTTTTTTTTTTTTTTTTTTGATTTAGTCATAAATGTATTCTCTGTATTGTGAATGTAGAAAGGTGATAGTAAAACTATGGAAATTTCACATTCTAATTAAAAAATACTCGTAATCATGTTTATATTATTAAAATGAGAAACACAACCGCTAAAATTCTGTGTGTAAAGGATTAACAAATTTAGAAGTAGTTTCTCTTGAATTACAGCCAAGTTCAGTTCCAAATGATTTTTTTTTCCTAAAAATCTTTTAATCATAAAATATTAAAGAGGAAAACTAGGTAAGAAAAATTTCACGTTGTATTTTTTATTTAATAAAAATTTAACAAAAAAAAACACAAATATAGCTGTTGGCTATATATCGAAATCCAACATTTTATCGTTGTTATAAAAAAAAACCAAGTTTTAAATTTAGTAACTAAACCTGTTAATCATTCATATTGTTTAGAATCATTTCATTAAAAAAATCTAACGCCTTAACAACTCATAACATTGTAAAGTTCTATCATTATGCTCATTTTTGTTATAGTATGTAAAATGGTCTTGTTTTTGAGTTTTTGTCACACAGATATAAACCGATCGACTTTTAAATCTGAACTCCAGGGTTATGCGAGTATCGAGCATTTTTACACAGCAAAATTCGAAAACAAATCGTTGAAATATTTCCAAAGTAAATAATATTCCATATCGTTGGGGAGTGAAGTTTTTTTTATGAATTTTTCTCGGTTATCTCTGAAAGTCGAAAACAAAATTTTGTTTTTGCTACAATCTTTAATATGTTGATCGCAAAGAGGAAAGATAAAAATTTGAACTTGAACTTGAACTTGAAGTAAAAAGTTGACAACCATTTTAACTCGAAGTCAAAACAATTTCCCAGACGCATCTCATTGAAACTTAACCCATTTTTCTCGATGATTCGCTAACTCGAAACGATTTACTATTAGTCATATTATTCCGAGCGCATACATACAATTTGTCTAATTTTCCATGATAAGACTATAACACGGAATTCCAATTAAAATCGAGAACGATCAGAACATGTCGACATATGCATTAACTTGTAGTGCGACCCTACACTTTACAGTGCAGTTGTGTTTTCTTTAGTCCTTGAAATTTGGCACGGCTAGGGGCGCCACAGACGCCAGTTAGATCAATCTACAGATTTTGGTGTGGTCAACAATTTAAAAAAAATTAGGTCTAGGGTTCAAGATTGCGGTTAGTAAGAGAATAAATAGACAGCGATAGTCCGAGCTAATGATAAGACTTTCCTTCGGATAGTCTTTTCCTCTGCTGCGGGATCTCTGCTAGATCAGATACAATCTGCTTTGCTTAACTATCAATGCATCGGCAAAGATTCTTCATGTTTCATAGTGGGCCAAGGATGAATATCGTTGCAAATGCGTCCAGGATCGCAATTAGATATTCTATAACGTCCCGATTTCTCAATTCATTGCTAGTCAATTTGTTGTAATTCCTGATCTGAAAATTTGAAGAGAAGGAGCCAGCGAAATTTTGTAGAATTACTAATGTTATCAGTCTATGTGCATATTTTTTTTCACTGCAATCCTCAGAGTTTCAAAAATTTAACTTTATTTACTTACTAACTTTTTTATGTAAGCTCGGAATTAATTGTCAGCGCATTCATAACTCGAAGCCAGTTTCCTTTCTCTGCAGTTCGACTTAACGAGTTTCTACTAGTTCAGATCTTTCTGAATATTTGGGGAAAAAAAAGGTCAATTTTATACTACTAGCGTTTTGTGCTGTATGCATACAACCAAGGCAGAGGAAAGGGAGGGAGGAGGGTCGACACATTTTTCGTGGGGCCAGGCTCCATATGAATAATAATGATAATGGAAGCACCATTGCAATGTAGGCCAAAAGCCTTTGGTTCACTTCCCTCTCCAGTTACGTTGAAATCATTCTTATAATCAATCAACTGGATACCGTGTACTCGTAAACAATTGTAGCCATGTCTTTCAGACTTTCTTTTTCTATGACTGTACAGTCATAATCGGACCTTGGACTAGTCGATCATTTTCTATCAATCCGAATTGTTCTAGAGACTTCATTCGATCTGAGTTTACATGTTGAAGTTACGTAACTTGATGTTCTGGGGACTGGTTCATGATCTTTTACGCAACCATCGAGTGGTTAGAGTATACCCAAAGAATAGCTTAGAAAACTGCAGAAATAACAGGAAGCAAAAACTGTGGGATTCGAACTCACGGGGACGGCTGATGTAGCCACTTTCTGGCCGACTGCGAATAATCTATGGCACAACAGCCCAAATTGGGCCTAGGCCTTGAAGTAATGCTAGAGTTACTTATTACACTGCCGACTGCGAACTTTAAGCTTATTAAGGCACCTCCTTAATGTTCTTATGCCACTCATATTGACACCTGCTTAGACACAGGTTCATATAATGAACCTAAGTTGCATGTGTAGTAACTAAAATTCTTTTGAAAATATCATCCTGTTGCCGCTACAGATCTTCGAATATCTTACGAGCATGCGAAATGCTTTTCTGAAGCGATGTAACTGCCTGCATCCTTATCTCTTTGCTCCTTTAATTGGCGTTGCAAATCACTTGTCTGCTGAATCGATAAAAAAATTCGTATGGTTTTTTAAGTTGGACGATCTGTAAAAATAAAAGTGTGTGCAAAAAGACATTTATTCGAAAGAAGCCGTTTTTTATGCATACGCTCAGTATTCTGAGCTTATAATTTTACTAACAACAATTTTTATATTGGCTGTAAGCATCATTTTTTATTTATTACCCCCGACCCGGTTTGAAAAAAACATGTCGAATAGATTCTGTGTGGCATGACGCTTTCATTTGGGTTCCTTACTTTAAATATAAGTATCGAAAGGAACCGACAATGCTTAATAAGACATGCATTCCAATTAATCGTTTGTTTTGTTATTTTCTTAATGTTTAGCTACAAATTTAGATATTGTTTGTAAAGTATTGTAAACGTCATTGTTTTGATTAACCAAGCTTCATTGCTTTACCATTTCATCAATTAAATAAAAAAAAAAAACTAAAACAATTTCAGACCATAAAGTAGTTGTAAATTTCAAAGCTAAAAAAAAAATCCCATGTATAGTTGACATGGAAACTTCTTTTTGTGTGATATTTTCAGCTTTTGTATTTAATTTTATATCAACTCAATAAAATTATCAACATATTGTCAGAATAGATTTTTGTCTATCTTTATTTAACTGCCAGCCTGCGAAAATTATTATTTATTTATTTGAGGCAATAGGCAAATATTGTACAGCCACGGCCATTAGTATGCCAGTTATAATACCATTTTTTCACTCCACTTCTCGGGATCCCAATTATTATTATTATTATTTATCATATATTGTAAGGATTCATTCCGTAGACTAAATAAATAAATCCCATTTAAATAACGAAGTCAGCGCCTCTGGTGCGACTCATCTTATGTCGACTGATCCCTTCGGAACGATGTTATAGTAAATACAAACTATCCGACATTTCGGTGACGCTTTTACCTCTTGATTTTGAAATCGAGTTTCGAGAAATTCTTGTCTTAGAGTCAACGTTCCACCGGTGTTCAAGTTAAGCACTTTCTCTCCTTATAGTGCATAAGTGCTAAAAACCACACCCGAGGTACTAATGAACCAGGCTCAACGTTTATTTTAGGTCTGTCTTATTAAAGCTTCCATCTCGGGGGATTTAACGATAGACTAACACCCTACCTCAGGAAAAAATTAACCGTATTGGAAAGTTTCGATAGAAAATACTGATCTGATAAAACGATGTTTCAAAAATAACGATTGAATAAAATTTAACGAAGAGTCCAAGGCCCGATTCGCTGGACCACCCATAGAAGAATAAGCTTTGTACAACCAGTTATTATGTTTAGGTTTAAGAAGGGGCGCAGTGATAGAACCACCGCGCTCACTAGGCGCCATACGGGCCCATTGCGATCCCTTCAAATTCTTGTGGACTGTTCCATCCCCTTTAAAAACACTCCAATTCCCTGCAGAACCTGACCAGTTTGTCAACCCCTAATGACCTCAAATCCTCGATGTTATCGAAGAAAAGACTACGCAGCCATCTCAGTCGCCTTTTAGCGATTCCTGGGCATTCACACAAGATGTGAGTGATGTCCTCCACAGCGTACAGATCATGGCAGAACCTGCACATGTCCGTCTCCGCTAGCCCTAGTCGCATAGCTTGTTTCCCCAGCATACAGTGACCCGTCAGTGCTCCGACGAGTAGTCGCAGCCTTCCTCTATTGCAACTTAATATATTCCTAGTTTTTTCACTATCCAGCTCGGGCCACAGGGCTTTAGAAATCCTGCAGCTTGCCAGCCCTGCCCACCTAAAGTTGGCCGCCTTATTAGCACGCTCACCAATTTGCGCTTTGATGCCGCATATCGGTGGACAAACATCCTCCTCAACCCTACCATTCGATGCCGATCCCGATCTCGCAAGCTCGTCCGCTTTTTCGATCCCTAGTATATTACGTATCCCTGGCACCCAGCAAATCAGTACTCTGTTCTGACTACAAAGTACCTTCAGTACTTCTCGACAGCGCTTTACTAACTGGGATTTAATGGTGACCTATTCCAGCGCCTTTATGGCCGCCAGGCTGTCAATGTAGAGTGAAATATCCTGATCGCATATCTCCCCCATTAACAGGATGTTTGCTGCCTGCAACACAGTCAGAAATTCCGCTTGAAAAACACTACATACATCTGGCAGTTTGAACGATTCCCCTACACTCAGCTGCTCGAAGAAGACGCCAGCGCCAGTGCCGCATTCCATTTTTGATCCGTCCGTATATACGGAGATTTCTCCCTCACGTAGTACTCTATTGTTCTCCCACTCCACTCTACTATTATATACAATTTTGTATGGCGTCAAAAAATCCATCACTGGGATTAAGTTGTCCGTACTAATATCCGCCACGTTTCCCAGAAATTCGTTGAGAATGGAACTATGCCCTTTAGAGCTCGGTCTAAAGAGGGCACAGCTCGATAGCCTAACTGCAGTATTTGTCGCTACCTGTTTCACATATATATCCACTGGCAATAGATGCATAAACACCTCCAACGCGGCAGAAGGTGTTGTGCGAAGGGCTCCCGTGATCATAACACAGGCAGTCCGTCGCACTCCTCCTAGTTCCCTAAGATTATACTTGTTATCCATTGCTTTCCGCCACACCATTGCCCCATAGGTCAGAATAGATCTCACAACCGCCGTGTACAACCAGTGTACTATATTTGGTTTGAGACCCCAGCTTTTGCCCACGGTCCGCTTGCACGCGAAAAGCGTGTTATTAGCCTTCGCTGCGCTCCTGGATATTCAATTTCCAGCTAAGCTTCCTATCCAGAATTAGACCCAGGTATTTAGCTTGTTCCGATACTCTAAGCTCCACGCCTCCGATCTTCGGCAGCCTAAATGCCGGAATGCAATGCTTCCTTGTGAATAGCACCAATTCAGTTTTAGAAGCCGCATCTCCCAGTCCACTGACTGAGTGTGCGGAGTGCAGATTCCAAAATGCTCGGCAGCGTATCCAAAAACTTGCCCTTGGCGATTACCACAATGTCGTCTGCATATGCCACGACCTTTATTCCCTGTTTTTCAATTTTCAGGAGAACCTCGTTCACAACGAGGAGCCAAAGAAGGCGCGATATCACCCCACCCTGAGGCGTTCTTCTCGAGGCCTGTCTTATAACCTTGCCTTACCCCATATTAGCACTCACGATTCTGGTATTCAGAAGAGTCGTTAGCCAGCCTGTCAATACCTCCTCCAATCCAATGCTATACAGCGTTGCCCTAACTGCTTCCATTGTCACGTTGTTGAAAGCCCCCTCTATGTCCAGGAAGGCCATTAAAGCAAATTCCTTATACTCCAAACTAGATTCTATAGACCCCACTACCTCGTGTAGGGCTGTGTCTACAGATTTCCCTCTCGTGTAGGCATGCTGTGCACCTGACTGCATCCTGTTTCCACATAGATTCCGAATGTACGTTTCCAAAAACATCTCAAGCACCTTGAGAACAAAGGACGATAGACTGATGGGTCGAAAGTCCTCTGTTGTTGTGTGGCTGGGTCTACCGTCATTCGGAAAAAAGACGACACGCGTTATTATGTTACTTTGTATGCATTTCGCTTTCACTTTTCACATGCCCTTCATTTAATCCTTCCAACCAAATTTTTTTATATTAATTCGCCCGATCTTTTTGGAAATTATTTTCCGTTTGTCCACTTAAGCAGCCTAGCACCGGCAAGAAAGGACGAAATAGTAGAATATTGACCCTATCTCTTAATCCATTTGTTTCCCGTTTTCCCTGTACGCACATGGCCCCGACATGTTTATAATTGTTTTTTTGCTTACACGATAAAATTCTTATGTACACAACTTCCAATCTCACGCTGTTGTAGTACGCACATCATAAGCGGCTGTTTCTCTATGAAAATACGGACTAATTGGTTACCCATTAAAACCAATTTCTCTTACATTAATTTATTTTATTTTTTAATAACAAATGAATAAAATTTTTGAATATACAATAACAGTTTTTTTAGGTGAATAATTTATAGATAGTTCTTTTCATTTCAGTTCACATTTAAAAACAAAAAAATAAAAGCAAATTGTAAAAATAGAGGATCGTCCTTAATCTCTTGCGTTTTATTATATTTTTTTTCTATCTCTCTGGCTCTTACAGCTTACGAAGAACACTGACTCGTTTTTGTTCTGCATGTGCACTAAATTTGTATTTTAATTTGGACGATATTTGAACGAAATTCGATAATTAGTCGCAGCTAAAAATAGTTTTGTTTTTTTTATATATATATATATAAATGAGTTGAGATAAATTTTCAAAAAGCCTGAACTCGACATCGGTGTACTTGTTTCTCTGATTATTTGGTGGCAGTGTACGAACAGCACAATAGTTTTTTTTTTCACTATGCAATTATAAATGAATATTTCTTCGAAACTTTACTTAATGTTGCCATGCAATTCTTTCTGTTACATTTCTCCTTTGGTTTATAATTAAAAAAAAAATATATTTTACATAAAAAGAATTTTAATTGGCTGGCTCATGTGGAGTCGGTAGTTTTTCCCAAGTTGGCTCGACACCCCAAATATCGCGAGCATATTCAGCAATCGTACGATCACTTGAAAATTTACCGCTCGATGCGATATTGTTAATGGCCATTTCGAGCCATTTCGATTGATTCTGTAAATTAGATCGGAGAAAAAATTGAATTAGAAATAGCGCATTCACTTTGTTTTAATGTGGTTGAAGGAAAGCATGCAAAACAGATCGGGTTCCCTGAAAAATGTTTTAGTTTTTATTTTAATTACCTGATAAGTCTTTGATACGAGATCTTGTGTTTTAATGTACGCTTCGTAATCGGCCAACAATAGGAAACGATCGTATTTCAATAGAATGTCAGCGATATCCTTGAATTCATTTGGATTTCCGGGACTGAAGAAGCCGCCTTGAATTTGATCTATGCATTGCCTAATATCGGGATTACTGTTGTAGTAGTCGTAGGCATTGTAGCCCTTCTTGTGCATTGCTTCAACCTCGTCGACGGTCATACCGAAAATAAAGATGTTCGCATTGCCCATTTCTTCGGCCATTTCGACATTGGCACCGTCCAATGTGCCAATTGTTAATGCACCGTTCAACTGGAATTTCATGTTACCGGTTCCCGATGCTTCAGTACCGGCAGTCGAAATCTGTTCCGATAGATCGGCAGCCGGCATAATTTTCTCAGCCAAAGTAACTCGGTAATTTTCCAAGTAGATTACTTTCAATTTGTCGCCAACAATCGGATCGTTATTGACAACATTGCCAACAGCACAAATCAATTTGATAATTTGTTTGGCCACATAGTAGCCGGGAGCTGCCTTGCCACCGATCATCACGGTACGTGGCGTAAAGCTTGCGGTCGGATCTCTCTTGATGCGATTGTACATTGTTATGATGTGCATACAGTTCAGCAATTGTCGCTTGTATTCGTGGATACGTTTCACTTGAATATCGAACATCGAAGCCGGATTGATTTTCACGCCGTAATCCTTTTCGAGCAGACTGGCCAATCTCAGTTTGTTCTCTTGCTTGACTTTGGCGATCGAACGCTGGAATGTCGCATCCTTGGACCATTTCTTCAACGCGACCAATTGATCGAGATGAACGGGCCACTCGTCGCCGATTTTCTCGCAAATAATATCGGATAGTCCGGGATTGCAAAGCAATAACCAGCGACGCGGAGTTATACCGTTCGTTTTATTTTGGAACTTTGCCGGTTCCATTTCGTAGAAGTCGCGGAAAAGTTGTGACTTCAGAATTTCCGAATGAATCTGAGCAACACCGTTCACGGCATGCGATCCAACAATCGATAAATGTGCCATATTAATGCGTTTCTCGCCCTCTTCTTCGACGAGCGACATGCGACGCATACGATCAAAATCGTTCGGGAACTTCTTCTTGACGTTCTCCAAATGCAAGAAATTAATGTGATAGATGATTTGTAAGTGTCGCGGTAAGATCGATTCCAAAAGCGAAACGGGCCAGCGTTCCAATGCTTCGGGCAGAACGGTATGATTGGTATAGGCACAGGTACGAACGGTTACATCCCATGCTTGTTCCCACGACAATTTCTCGTCGTCGAGTAAAATTCTCATCAATTCAGGGATGGCAAGCGCAGGATGCGTGTCGTTCAATTGAATTGCAACCTTGTCGGGGAAGTGTTTCATGTCGTGTCGAACGGCTTCAGCAATACCGAATTTCGATGTTTTGTAGCGACGAACGATGTCCTGAAGTGTGGCGGCACACATAAAATATTCCTGCTTCAAACGTAATTCCTTGCCTTCGAAGAAATTATCGTTCGGATAGAGGACACGCGAAATATTCTCAGCCAAGTTACGATCAAGCACGGCTTGAATGTAGTCGCCGTCGTTAACTGTGAACAAAAAAATAATAATAAAATTGATAGCAATTTATTCATCTTCAGGAGCACACAAAAAACTTACAGAATTTCAAATTGAAATCAGTAGGACTCTTAGCAGACCAAAGTCTCAGCGTGTTGACGTAGTTATTGGCATAACCAGGAACCGGATTATCATACGGCATAGCATTCACTATTTGATAATCGACCCATTTCTTTCCTTCGGCCGTATCGATAACACGTCCATAAAACCGAATGGGCAGCATAAATTCCGGACGTGCCTTCTCCCACGGATTACCGAAACGAAGCCAATCGTCGGGCTCTTCAATCTGCTCGCCGTTCCTAATCTTTTGTGCAAAAATTCCGTATTCGTAGCGAATACCATAACCGTATGCGGCCAAACCTAAGGTTGCCATCGAGTCGAGAAAACAGGCGGCCAAACGTCCTAGGCCGCCATTTCCCAGACCAGCATCCTCTTCTAATTCTTCGAGCTCCTCAATATCGAGACCCAATTGATACATCGCTTCGTCACATGTACTCTGAATTCCTAAGTTGATCATCGTGTTCTGTAGCGAACGACCCATGTAGTACTCCAAAGACAAGTAATAAACGCGCTGCAAAACAGAAAAATCAGTTTCGATATTAATTTGGGTCATTGCTGGCCACCGCTGCACACAGCTTCCAAACCGGTCTGCTGCATATCACTTTCGTTTTCTGTATTAGAGACAGAATGATGCTAACATGCGACCTAAGAGTTTAAGCGATTAAATCTCGTCGTGCATGAAGCACCCCCGCCTAGTTGCAATCAAGACTTTAAGTTTGCTATCACTTGGTTGCCCAACTGTGAACCAATTGACCAGGGTTAAGCGATTCCGAAAAAAACAAAATTGTTATCGTTTTCGTAATTGATCGCTTGTTTGGAGCAGTGCGCGCTATCAACTATAACATAAACATCGAGACCAGCTCAAACTAGCTAACTCGCAGCTTTTAGTGTTAAGGGGCTCAATTAAAGTTTTCTTGGCCGAACGACAAACAATTCCTAGGCCCGAAACAACAACACATGAGCAGAATCGCGGTAACCTTAGGTGACCTTGGCAGAATGGTGCAGTTCAGTTCCGGTCCATCGGCTGACTTTCAGAAAGGACACGAATATTCCCCATTGCGCGAGAATATGATCGGTGTAAAATATTTCGGTTTTATTATGTGAAACGTGTACAAAGGTAAAAATAGATTTAGGCTATCGGGGCGCGTCAACAGCATCCGCAACATTTTTCCACTCTCAAGAAAAACACTTCGGCCCACAGTGGCGGCAGCGGTACGATTCCAATCGAATTTCATCTTCACGGCAATCTCGCGATGAAATTGAAGGCGGATTAGAGATTCGGTGACCCACCCGGAAAGCGAAGCGATTATTTTGTTTACGCCGAAAATAGGTGCACTCTATTAACCTGACCCCGCGCATGATATGATTGTGCGCTTGCACACGACCACTGCCCACACACTCACTTTCCATTGGATTTCGTCTGACCCGAAGGTCTTGCAATCGACTGCCGTTAGTTGATACGGCGTCGGACGTGGATTGGATTTAGATTGGGCGACGGTGGACAATTCGCAACAAAGATTACCGAATCGCTCGGCCAATGATAAATAAGAAATATAGGGCAATAGGCAATTGTTCGGCTAGTACTCACCTTTGGGTCGGTCTCGTAATAATTTTGTTGCGTGCGAATCCATCGCGATACCAAGTGATCCTTGGTCGTGTGCGCCAGGGCGAAGTAATAGTCGCGGGCTGTGGCTACGTTCCGATCCTTGACTAGGGTGTAGTGAAGATGCCGATTGAAGGTCTTCTTAACTTCGGTAACATTCTCGACTTGGGCTATTCCGCGGACACTAATCTGCTTCCTTCGGTCGGTGTCCGATTGCGGTTTCGACATTTTACTGCTTTTCCAATTTTCAGGCTCGCACTATAATCTGTCGGGGACTCTATTGAATTGAACACACGATTTCGTAACAAGCAAACGAGTGAACTCTGTTGCCGCACTAATCGGAATCGAATGCTGAACTGGACCGGTCCACTGGAGCTGAGCGACTTGAATTTTAACTGAGGTGTGGAGCTGATAATATACACACAAACGGAACGATAACGATGTTGTTATTGCACCTAAGATCGAACCGCGAGTAATCGCCGACTAGACTTCTCTGGCTAATGTCGGTCACCTTGTATGAAGGTCATATATGCGTTCTACAATATGTCCGTAGCGCCATCTGTGGCAATTCGGTTGCTATGGTTCGGGCACTGGGTTTTTGAGAAAATTTCCGTTGAAATTTGAAGGCACCGGAACCGGACATTATATCATAAGCCGAGTACTCCGAACGAGTCCGATGAAATGATAGTGGACGTTATAATTAAAACATTGAATACTAATCTAACGATCTTAACCAATCGGGGAGCACGAAGGATGTCTGTGCATTCCATAATCGCGTGCCTATGCTTCAGCGTTCACAATTTAGTTTAGAAAATTGAGAAGTCGTTGATGGTTAAGTAAAAAGTTTTATTCTTTTGGCAACACCTCCTAAGAATCTATTCAATTACTTCCACCAAAATAATAATATAAATATAAATCATGAACAGTGCGGAATGTTTAATAGGGGTCACTTTTAAAGGATTTAAACCTGAGCAAATGAGTTCTGTTTACATTCCTATCAGATTCACAAATACCATCAGAGTTGCCAGACAGTAGTTGATTTGCTATAGGCAACTTTGTTGTTCTGGTAGATAGTATCACAGCCAATAGTTCTTAAACCTAAGTTAAACCTAAATGGACTTCGAAACAATCACCTTGCCATACACACTTCTATTTTCCGAACTCCTATTTCTTATTTACGCTACAATAATAATTATTTTTACTTTTGCTATCTTTATTTTGTATACTGCTTGCTTACTTTCTTCTTCTTCTTCTTTACGATTTACGATTTATTTATTTATTTATTTTTATCGCTTTTTTCCTATTTTTATTTTTATTTATTTATTTATTTATTTTTTTTTTATCTTCACTTTTATTAACTTTTTAATTTTTTATTTTAGTACTATTTTTTAATCTAATTTTTTATCTATTTTTATTTACTATTTTTATTACTTTTCCATGCCTTTTTTGGTTTGCTTCATTTGTGTTCCCCTAATACCAGTACTCGGTACTGTTTGGGGAGCACATCGGACACACCAGAATAATCTGAGCCCAATGTCAACATACAGCATGAGTATGTTGATATGGTGAATTTTTTCCAGTTCATTGAGCTGAGAGAGTATTTAGTCTCCAGTACTTTGGGCTGCGGAAGTGTACCCATGGAGGGATAAAGTCAATTATTATTTTTAAAAATTATTATCATTAACACTTGCTAATACACTGCCATACCCGGCCCGATTCCTGATCTTCCTTCCCATTCCTAAAGACTGATTATTCCGTATTTTTTTTTTCTTGATTTTCGTTTAAGTTCGGTATTCCCTTTCTTCTACACAATTCCTTCCAACTCTCCAATCCTTCGCACCAAGATACACGGAAAAATATTTGATAGAAAAATACCGCGGCCAATTGGGCTCAGTTTGTTCTTGAAAAATTAGCCAAAAAACAGCCATCAGCCGTAGGTGCCATGTCCTGGTGCAGTAGGATCACAACGGACCCATCTAGCGGTCTATGTGCTAGCTATCTCTGCCAATAGCTACCCAGCTAACCTAACCTAACCTACACCAAAATACGAGTAGAAGCGACGGTAACAAGATGGATAGGGGCGATGCTTGAGTTCACAGAATTTCAACTCAGAACGGAGGTAACTGTCCGAGCGGTAAGAAGATACGCTAGGATGTACTCTGTTCTTGCTGCTGTGATTTATTGTTGTAGATGAGATCTCCTTGAGGATCTGACTACCAGAGGATTACAGATCTAAGCATTTTGGCCATTACTTTCTAATCACTGTAAGAGGTAAGCATGACTGTCAACTCGGCCCACATGCAAGTTGCAAGAGATAGTAAAACACTGGTGCATCATTCAACATGGGTTAAGTATAAATCCTGAGAAAACGATTGGTACACCATTCCTCTTTGGAATAGGAGGTGAAGAATACAGCATGTTCTACTTGTCCTAAAAAGGGCAACGGATTCCTCCAGATCATGAGCTTGTGATTTAAACATCCAAGTGAAGGGTCGGCGCACTAGGCGAGATACAATTGCAACGCTAATCGACTGTTTTTTAATAACATTTCTTTTTTCAGATATTTCATAAACACTGGATAAATTTGCTGATTTATTCCAACTGATTTGTACTGATTCTTTTGTCTGTACGACAATAAAAAAATCGTTCAACAGTAGTTTGGACGAAACTTTATTATTTTTCGGGACAAAAACCGAGAAGTGGTTCATAACGGGTTAGTCCAGTGCAGTGCCAAAGACATTGCCGCATTTAGAATGGAAATTACGATTTTGGATCACAGTCCGGACGCGGT
The DNA here is from genome assembly GCA_951812415.1 of Beris morrisii. Lineage (NCBI taxonomy): Eukaryota > Metazoa > Arthropoda > Insecta > Diptera > Stratiomyidae > Beris > Beris morrisii. The sequence goes on from OX638311.1 coordinate 29,906,618, forward strand.
CTAACTCGAAATGTATCACTGTTTGTTTCGAGTCAGGTACCCTTAATAAATTATACGGGCTATTTGGAATGTTAAATTTGTCACTAGTATTCTAGATTCGTATAATCTATGCAACATTGTGGTTCTTCATAAAAAAAAAACATTGAAATAAAAACATAACGTAGTCACGATCGACTGCATGCCAATCGTATGATACTCTAGATGAAATACTGAACTCCGATTTATATTTTAGTTGGGATTATATCAAAAGAATGAGGAGTGCACATACAATTATTGCATGACCTTTTATTTGCAGGTAGAAACTATTGTATAGTGGCTACTCGATGGATGTTTAAACGATTTCTTGAGTTGTAGTGAGTTCCGTAAATTAAGTTAGGACATTTTTACAGAATTTTAGTATGGCAACTACATGAAGGACTTACGGGATATTTTTCATAATAATACCTTCAGCTGCGACTATTATAAAATCAACGTATACAAAATTTCAAAGTCGTAACTTAAAGCGTTCTAAAGTTATCGTTCAATATTGGTGAACATGTTTTTTAAGAACTTTTGTATGACAGCTACTCGAAGGAGTTGATGGATGGCGCTAATTAATAAACTCAGTCTTGCTTTTGATATAAAAATAATTCCTGTAAAATTTTGAATCCCTGCTTTAACTCGTACTAGAGTTATAGTGGATTCCGAAACTTGCATACATTTTTGAAGGACTTTTGCAGGCTGCTTCACGAAGGACTCATTCGATTTGTATCATATTCAGAACTTTCGCTTTAAACATTGTAAACTTTAAGTATGCAAAATTTCAAATTCCTAACTTGAAGCATTTGAGCAATAATTGAGAATACGTGTTTTAAGGACTCTTGTATGTGAGGTACTCGAAGGAGTGGAAGGATATCGCCCATTAACGAAGTTAGCCTTACTTTGTCCATTTTACAGGAGGTGACAAAATTTCAACTTCCTAGGCCAACGGGTTCTTGAGTTATCGTGCAAACGGACGGACGGACAGCAAACGGACTTGGGGTTTTTGGCCACAACTGAACAGAAAACAATATATAACTTTTTTTCGTCCGATGTTCGGTTCTATGCGTTACAAACTTTTCGGGCTGGATTAAACTTATAATACTCTATATGATTTCATCTAGAGTATAAAAAGTAGTGCAAATAAGCAACCCATAAAAATAGAGATCAATTCGATATCTGGGCCCCTATCATAGAACACGAAACGAAATTTCGAGCAGCAATTTTCGTATTGTAAGCATCACAGAACTCGAAACATGTGACACTTCGATCCGTTTTTTCGAATATTTTCTCGTCAACATATAAGTTTTCGAATTCAAATAGTAGGTAATACTTTCCATACGTTTCGTTCTTATTCAGTGATACATCGAACGAAATTTTTCGTACATCACTTCCGAGCTGTACGAAATTTCGATTCGTATTCTATGATAGGGGCCCTGCTCAGACTTAAGAGATGTGGTTAAATTCATTAAACCATATGCCACCGCTTCACACTTCCTCAGGGGTTGAATATCAAAAATCCTGAAATCTATTTTCAGGAGAATACATAAAAATCCCGGGGAAGTAAAAACCATTTCGATGATCATCAGGCGGAATTCGTGAAAACGTTTACAACCCGCTTACTCCTCTCCTTACAGTAAAAACTAGTTCGATATCTTATCAGACGTAAGAGATACTTGGGCATTTGTGAAAGCGTGCACAACCGCCTTACACCTCCTTAGGAATTGAATATCAAACAATCCGAAATTTATATTTTAGGCGATTATATAAGATGCCCGTGGACTCCTCTTAAGGGTGGAATATCAAAAAATGTTTAAATCGGGCGATTATATAATATATAAAAGTTCGATTAGGGTTCGATTCTTATCAGACCTAAGAGATATGTCAGATGCCGTGGAAATGTATACCAGCCACCCAACACCCTTCGGGGGTTGAGTATCTAAAAAACCAGAAAATAATACAAACACAGAGTTTCAGCTTTCTATTGTTAACGAATCTCGAGATATAAAAATCAAAACGATTCGCGTTTTACACTGCTTCACCCGTCCTACTTCTATCCATTTTTTCACATTGGGTCTTCCAACTGTATAAGTTCTAAGATTCTGTCTCGAATAGTTTCTGAGTTATGAAACTCGATTTTATACAACAATTTTCTTGCCCCACTTCTGTGCTTCACTCAACTATTTGAAATTCATCATTCTGCGGTTATACTGAACTCAGATTTCCTATATAATTCCTCGACCTTCACCTTGAACTTCATGAGTTGTGTAGACTCTCGCTCAGGACTATAAAATTCCAAGGATGCCGCGCACATCTTGTTTGTTACTCAGATACAACGCACATCTTTGGGTTTTTTGATTCCTCTACGAAGTTTATGACACAATCGGCGATCAAAACAAATTATTATAAACTTTGAAGTTGCCGCAAGTTATTGAAGAAAATACTCTTTCTATTAACAGACTCTTTTTCAGACGGTTTAGTTTCAGAAAAATACCCACAAGAAGCACTCACTTCAGACTGAAGCTGAACATAAAAAAAATTCAAAATAAACCTTTGTGTGTGAATTTATTAACTCAAACCCAAGAACACCGCCAATTAAGTTAACTTGTAATCGTGTAATCGGGACTCCTCGCAATAAAGTGAATTCAGGCCTTACAGCTCTGATTGGTCGCAGTATTATCGCGCTCCTGATTGCCAATTAAACATGCAGCTCTTGAGATCTTCGCATCCATCACCCACAAAAAAAGTGCGACCACGTAACCACCCACCCAATTGCTCCATTAAAAAAAGCCAGCTTAATGGCTCAAAAAGTTCGTGAGCTTCGAGCCTTCGAACCCGTTTGCGTACGCCGATCAGATAGACACAACAACATTTTTTCCTGTTAATTATCTAGGGTCGATGATGTCCATAAAATAAACGATTTAAGTAAAATTATTAATCAAATTCAAGCCCGATTTGGGGTCTACGGCGCACTTATAAGTTACATTTTGATAATCAAGCTCTTTAGTAGCGAGTCCTTTAAATAATTTTTTTTAGAGCTCAGAACCCTGTGCAACGTCACTTGCAGCACACCCTTTCGTCTAATGCGAGGGATAAAGTGGAACCTATGCGGCGAGTGCAAACCATTGGAGCGACATTCCTTACACCGTACGACCCCAGAATGAGTTGCTTTCGACGAACGTAACAAACAAAGAAAACCATTTTTCCCTTAAAATCATTTATTTACTAAAAATTACGTAATAAAGTCGAATAACAGCAATAACTACAAGATATTTTTTTTTTTTCAATTTCAGTAATCGATTTATATAATTTAACATGCTCTGTAAAAATGTTAAGGCAATTTTCTTGTACTTTTGTTTTGTGTTTTTTTTTTTCTCTGAACTTTTCATTTATTTACTTTTACTCCAGCTGTTTTTAAAATTATCGTTTTTAATGTTCTTTAAAAAAAATTATTTCGTAGAATAGAAATTCTTTTATTTTATGATAAACAAAATAACAAGATTTACCAAAAGTAAAAAAATAGTACATATTCTATATGTAAATGCAATTTGTATGTAAATGTAAAATGCTTTTGTTACAGTGCACAGACAGAAAAAAAAGCTGCCCGCTTTCTATAACTATAAAAAATGGACATTGTCGCGACGCATTATATCAAAAATTAATGTTTTCTCTGGTTCTTTTCTTCTTGTAAAAATTCTATGTATAGTAGGTTATTATAGTTTTTAAAAAAGAAATTAATAATAAGAGCAAAAATTCTTAGAACTGACTCTCTTTTCGCGTTGTCGTTTTCGTAGTCACCACTTCGGCAGGCTCGCCATTTGTTGCTCCGTGGGAAATGCTTGTGATAACCGATTTAATAACAACGGCACTTGAATTGGTTTCAGTGGTATTGCTATTGCGAACAAATAAAATAAACCCCAAAATTTAGCATGTTTTGCGATTTCTGTTTGATTGAGCTATGAAAGACTTACCCAAGTGGAGCTAAATCCTTTAAATTTGACAAATTATAATCTGTGATGTCTTTCATGTTAACTGCTGTTGTTGAATTGCTAGTCTGTGTACTAAGGACAGATAATCGACCTGTTGAAAAATTAATGTAAATTTAATTTGATTGTGGTAGAGATTCGCCAATTAAACCGCGGAGTAATCAAAAATTCATCGACCTACCAAGAGTTTCTTCTGTCGTAGTTGAACACAATGTTGTCGTGGTTGAATTTAAATGATCGCGTACAGAATCGACTGTGATGTCGCCAACTGAACTCGTTATTGTTTCGTTCGCGCGATTCGGTGATGCATCGCCATTCGTTAAATTCTCTGGTACAGTTTCGGTGTTTACATTTAGCGGCTTCTCGACATCTTTTACACTATGTCGATTCACTTCTTCGTCGTCGTTTTCATGTGCCGATGTTACTTCACCGACTTCCTGTTCGTTTGCACTTAGTGCATCGGTATCCTTTTCTAATAGCGGTTCCAGATCGATAGCACCTTCGGCTGAAACGACTTTCGTTGTCGATAGGCTGATACGTTGTAATTCGGACGATGACATCATGTACAATGCCTCGCCGTAGTTAGTAAAGCAGAGCGATGATATTCCGCTGAAAATTTTAAATTTTAAAATTACACGCACCAATCAAAAAAATTGAAATCATTTTTACTTGATATCTTCACGTCGAACAGCGGCTGCATTCAACTGTCTTCTCAACTCGGGCACGGAAAGAACTAAACAGTCTCCCAGATTTGTTAAGCATAAAAGTCCAACTTCGGTATGGGTCTGTCCGTCGTGTCCATCAGCACCACTATTGTTAGCATCGCTTCCATGGCTTATTTTGCTAGGACTGCCGTGCAACATATCCGGCGTTACGCGGCATGAAAACAATGCGAACGCTAGACGACGTACACGGGCTCCTTCGTGTGCGGTCAGCTTGTATTTTGTAACAGGCTTTAGTTGTGGCAGCGAAAAAACTTTGAATTGTTCTTCGGATGCGATAAGAACACGATGTGGTGCCGTTCCCGGTCCGGGAAGATCAAGCGGTACACCGCTATGATCGAATACTGCAATACCGACTACGGGGGCACGATGCTTCAACTGAATTTCCTTGGCGAGTTGAGCGGTGATCATTTTTTTCGGTTCTGTTGTGTTTTCGGCACCCGCGACACCTTCATTACTTTGAGGAATGTACAAGACGAAAACAGATACGGTACTTGCGTTTGTTGCCGACCATAAGGTTGGAATTGTTGTGTGCACTGGAATTATTGTTTGTTTAACAGTCGGACATGTTTGAAATAGACAAATTTATTTTACCGTTTGTTATGTAGGTTTTTGCAAAAACTAAACATCGCACCATTGATCCCATGCCATCATCGACTGGCCGCGCTTCTACTTGCCTTTCAATTGGACGAGCCTCAGCCTGTAAAATTTTATTAACAAAGAATCATCTTCTATTCCTATTCTCCTATTCAAGTAACAAACCGGGTTCGCCTGAGTAGCATTCGCTGGATTACTTCTGGTCGAACGACCTTTTCGCAGTCGTCGGAAAGACTCTCGTAAAGTTTTTTTGAACGATTTCCTTCGCGATAGCTGTTCACCAGCTCCTGTTAAATCTAAAAACGAAATTCATAACATCTTTTAAGTAACGAAGATCCTTTAACCAAAACAATTTCAATGTATTCCACCTCACCATTCGGATTTAAAGTGCATCGCGATAATACTGGATAGTGACTATCATAGTCGTAAACGACTAATCCATGTGCAGTCCCGGCTGCAACCAGATTCCAACTGGTCTGCAGAGCAAGACATGTTATAGCAGCCGGTGGCAAAACTTGAAGAACTCCAATCACTTGAACACCGGACTCTTCAATCGGCCCGGCATTATCATCCAGAAAATGCGATCGAACTTTCAATTGATCGTGTCCTTTCCAAACGAAACCATCGCGATCGCTAACCAAATTTATTGTTGTCACTTTCAACGCTCCTTCTTGAAGGAATCGATCAAAACTGGACATGACGATATGACCAGCTGTTCCAGCGACAGCCAACTGTCCTGTTTTTGGACAGAGCATGATTTTTTTCACTGCCAAACGTGGATCGTCGGAATATGGATCAAAAAGACCGGCCTTTCGAAACGGCGGCTCAGAATCGTCTTGTTCGGGAGTTTCGGCCGGCGGATCGGAATCGTCATGCCTACAGGAAAATTACCGTTTTGCTATAAGATTAAACGTACAAATTAAAAATATCTGTACAAACCCGAATAAGTTGGCTGTCGTGAAATGAAAGATTGGTTTCAACACAACTCCAGTACAATCCCAGAATTTAACAGAACCATCTTCGTGGCCGGTCAGAAGAATTTCGTACTCCTTCGGCTCTTCAGTTTGTTCAACCAAATATCCACCAGTAATTGGCCATTCGATGTTACTGAAACCGGCATCCTGTTCCTCGCCGGCCTTAACAATTTTCTCATAGACTTCGGGTGATACCTGTGATACCAAGTGATTGCATGTGACCGCTGAAGCATGAATCGAATGCAAGTACGGAGCTTTAACAATAGGCAACGACGGATCGGTTAAATCATACGCGCATAACTCTTCTTCTAAAAGAACAATTAAAACTTCGACTTGTTGCGGATCAGGATCGCTAAACGTAACAAAGAAGTCGATAACTTTCGATGTGAAATCAAGACAAACTTTCGATCCGTCACTGGAGTGTACAGAGACGCAATTGTGATCACCGTAAGCCGATCGGGGCATACCGCCCGAAAATATTACAACGTCTTCGTTCCTAAAACGAAAAATTTCTGGATATAAATTCCCGTATGAAATTAATCTTGTAAGCAGCTACTTACCCTCTAAACCCTCTTGCGAGGCCATTAATACTTTTACACGGATCTGGACCATACGGTACATAATCTTGCTCATTTGGTGGATCAGGTTTGGCAACATCCCAAGTCGCATACGACCCATCCGCATGATACCACGTAAATTGCAAACCGTTCGGACTCAAGAAAAGTCCAACGCTTTGACCATGCCCGGGTGAAATGTACGTTCGCAGAACAGAACTGGTCTCCAAATCCCAGAGAACACATAGACCGCGATTGTACGCGATCAGTAAATGATTCCAAGCGTTCGGAAGCTGTTTAACTGATTCAATAGCACCCGGATTTAATTTATACGATGCCGGAACTTGTTCCACCACAACATCGTGATAAATAACTGGCTCCTTTATCGAAAACGTTCTCAAATCGAATTGATAAATATTTCCGCCTTCCGTTCCGATCCATACGATATCCTTTGCTAGCGAACAGCACAGCGACGAAACTTTCTTTAGTTTTCCATCGAACGGTAACGTTCGCAATGGAACGAGCATAGTACCGCGCGGTTCCCAAAGTATCAATTGATTCGATGTCGTCAACGAGAGAATTCTTCCGCTACCCGAAACCCATTCCAACAGCTGAACTGAACATTCCGATGGATTCCCAGTAACCGACGTATGTTGTCCGTAAAATTCAACACCTGAACGACCGAAAACCTAAAAAATAAAATTCACTAACCGCTTGACATACATTCGTATATAAGGTTTTGTTTGGGCTTTACCTTTAGTGCTCCCGAATTGGTTCCAATGGCCAACAATTTCATTTTAGAGTCATACGCCATAGCGGACGGTTTGTGTGGGAAACCATGCTGAACAGTCTGCAAGAATAAAGAACAAAAAAAACGAAATGAACGAAAGCGAATTAAATACGAGATGGTGACTTATTACTAGTGGAAAGCTTTTCGTGCAATAAATTAACAGTACATAAAATAAAAAGTCGGAATAAACAAATCTAACACATCCCGTACTGCGTGAAATTTCATGACCTGTAATAAACTAGCAAAGCAATATGAAAGTATTTTAATTTGTTACGCTCGAGTGAGTTGGTTACCTTTATTTTAACACCATATCAGATTGTAACACATTAAAAGGGTTTACACGGAGTCACGTAAATATTTGCAAATTCAGTATACTGGCGAAAAATAGTCACAGATTGTCCGTTTCATTTTTGCTGTATAAATTGCTTGCAAGCCTTACAGAGTGGTGACTTGTTTTCAAACCCAAAAAGGGTTTCAAGTCAACCACTGCATCAAAATCTTCAAATACGGTGAGATCAAGCGCGATGAGCCAATGTACATGTCTTTTAAATACCAATTAGCCTTTAAAATTTGAAAAAGGACTAAGAAACCTGACCATTCACACGAATCAAGGCTTGAAGCATGATGAATAAATCGTAGGCAAAATCGCCCTGCCATTCGAAAACTACTGGTCTATGTAAATGCGAATCTGTTGTGTACCCGAAAGATGATTCAAGACAAGGTAATCTTTGGCGGATTAAATGTAGTTGTGCATGGCGTTGGACAAAAACTTAACCAAGACAAACATAAACTCAAACTAGGAGGAACGTTGGCTACTCGATAAGAGATCGACCATTGACGACAAAAACCTCGAGAACGTGGCAAAATTTGATATGGATACCTGGAGTCCGATATCTTCAAGTACAATAGCGACTTAAATTAAATTAGTGGACGTATGTGGTTGCCACAGAAAAATCAGAATAGATATCAATAAAACGGTTATCAGAGCGAGCGAAATTGAGGCCAATCATAAACAATGGAGTAGGGAATCTTCTTGACGTTTTTCGGCCGGACGCTGGCTTGAGTATAAGATCTAGCTTCATTCTTATCATGCTAGTTTAAAGAGGTGGACATGTCCAGCACATGAACGACGTGAAAATTTAAAAAAAAGTTTTTTATATATGTCGTGAGGAAACAGATAAATAATGAGAGAGAGATTGCAAAATTCAGTAGAACTCTAGCGCTGCTTAATAAACTAAAATAAGTGAGCTTTAGAGAACAAACACCGCGGAAGCTGGAGCTGAACATAATCATATTGTTGAAAGAGAAGTCTCGTCCCCGCGTGCTTCTGGCCTCACGAATACTAAAATTTATTTCTAAGATTAACGGTTACTAAATAAATTAAATTTTAAATTTACAAGTAACATTAAATTGAAATTACAGAGAATTAAAGAATTGTATTTGACCATACAGGTGCATGTAGGAAGTCACGTATCCAGTTCAGCAATTTGCCAGATACACTTAAAAACTGGAAGAGAGGAGGCAGTGCTAAATCTTGCCAAAGCCTTCGGAAAATCTAGACTGTGTGGACCTATTTGTATCTTTTTTACAACTAACTGCTCCAATTATTTGTTGATGGTGATGTTGATGGTTATAATTATCAGGAAAGATATAAGCCGACAATTGGTTCTACATTACTGATATTGGGGAGATAGACAAAATCTCATTGTTTTTCACGAAAAGGTCTGAACAGTATTCATGTACGCATTCAGCTTCATTGATGTTGCCAGTTTAGGTTAGGTAAGGTTAGGTGGGTGGCCACTTTAAGCGACCAAACACATAGACCGCCAATGGGTCCGTTGTGATCCCACATGTACGGTAAGAAGTACCCGTGTGCCCAAGATAACATCTTAGGTAAACCACTCCGCCAGCCTGACAAACCGCAGCAGCTTGTCTAGCTTAATGTTGGCAAATTCGCCCAAGTCCTTGGCGAAGCGTGTACCTAAAGAACGTTCGCGCCTCCAAGCCAGACCAGGGAATTTGCAAAGTAGGTGGAAAATACTTTCCTCGACATCGATCGAGTTCACTACAGCTGCGGCACAGATCTGCAACGTCCGCAACACCTAGTCTTCTGGCGTACCGGCCGATCAGGCAATGGCCCGTCAGTACACCAATTAGGATACGAAGAGTATTCCTATCTCCGAGTAAAATAAACTTTATCCTGCTCGCATTAAAGGTCGGCCAGAGCTGCCTGGCCGCGAGACACGATGTGAGGCCTGACCAACTAGTGTTAGCCTCTGATATGGCCTTCACATCGACAGCGTGCTTAATGTCTTCGATTGGCCTCCTCACTGAAAGAGCTACCACTTTATCCAGCGCCGCGCCTCTCCTTGCGAGTTCATCCGCGGTCTCATTGCCCGGAATCCCGCTGTGGCCCGGAACCCTTGCTTTCCGGAACAAATTGTTATGTTTAAATGAGTGCATAACGCACCATTCTTATCCCTGCATAGCCTCACGAGGCAGGATTTGATCAAGTGTGAGTCGAGCGCCTTAATCGCCGCCTGACTATCTGTTAGGATAACAATGGGTGTGTTCCGCACTCCACCAGCTTCTAGCAGACTGCAAGCCTGAACGATCCCCATCATCTCTGCCTGAAATATGCTGCAGCAGTCCGGTATTCTGAATGACTGTGTAGATATTAATGTCCCCTTGATGGGGCTGATCATGTTGCCAAGAGAGACATTCAATTTTTTAGTTTAGAGTAATCTGATATTTTGGTGATGCTTGAAGCTGAAACGGCTTCATATCCAAGTGGTTACGCATATTTATGAATACGACCACAACCCAAAGAAATTTTGTGTTTTTGAAGACAATTTCGTCAACCGTATCCAACTACCAAGAAAGATGCCAACAAGGTAGACCTGATGTCGAAAATTGCGAGTGGCACTGTTGCTGCCCTGTGACGGCATGAGAAGTTTTTAGCAGTTCAATTAGATCGATTGTTAAAAACATATTACGAAAATTTTTTCACAATGTTCTTGAAGTTAAAAAGTTCTCGACATGTCGCCGGTTATCAACCAACAACTTCTTCTTATTGAACAAACGGGGCAAGAACAACAACAACAAAAAATTTGATATTTTCTTGATGAACAAAATATGACGATTCAATTAACTAATTAATGTGAGTGTCTCAGAACTACTACATTATTTTCAATTAGATTGCAATTTAGTTAGACATCTCGAGCAATTGTGCCAGCATAAGAAACAAAATTCTATTAGAGCTGAAATAGTTGTCTGATATGCCGCACTTCCAAATATTTTATCAATTCTTTTAATAAACTCGGGCCCCGCCCAAGAATTTACTCCTATCTTCCGTTTTTTGTTTCCATTTTCTTTATGAAAAATAGGAAATAAAGATTATACCAACATATTTGATTATTATAAAGTTAGTAAACGTTTCAATCAATAATTCATCAATACAATAAATTCTAGATCGCAAGGTACATATATGAGCATTTCGGGCCGCACCCATTCTTATGCGCAAAGTCACCTTACGCGTAGTATCGCTTGTTCCTTTAGAAGAAAAAAACATATAAATTAATCAGCATGTATGTACAATTTGAGTCATAAGGTCCAATGTTTTTAAAAAAACTAAAGGAAAACACAAGCATTGTATTCAATATTTTTGTATGAACTGTTTTTATCTTATCTAGAGTGTGTGCCACGATTCATCAGACAAACCCGAAGTACACAGGCAGGTAGGTAGGCTTTAGTACCTGTTATCGTGCACCGAATCAAAATAAAAACCAGTAAGAAAATACAAAATAACGCAAAAAAATGAAATGTTTGATAATGGTAATAAACGAGACAAGATAAGACTGGGCAGGTACTGATCGTTTCTTATCGCAGTCAATTTTCAATAATTTTTCCTTCATTTTTCAAATCTAAGAACATTGCTTGGCTTCATATTTCCCACTCATACCTATAACTTTTCGAACTGAAAACCATAAAAAAAATCGACCAGCCTAAAAACATGAGTTATAAACATAAAAATTTATTTTTGGAAATTTATTGAATTCGAAATGAAATACAGGTGAAATAATATCGCAGAGAAGCAGAAGTGCATACGATTTGATTTGAACGCGTACTCCTCAATAATAAATGAGATGGAACAATTTAATTCTAAACAAAGCGCGACAAAATGTTATTTTAGTACGCGATGCACAGTTGAATTTTATTGGGTGTATACCAAAAAAAAAAAAAAAATTCATTGTACGTCCGATGATGACCACAGGAGTTCTGGAAAAATCAACGATCTGGCTGCCTCACTGGGGCTTTCTTGGCATAGATCCAAGCAGATCTGTTGGTCAATTTTACACGATATTCTCATCAGATGATTGAAGAGGATAATTTAATCGAGTCGCTGATTACAAACACAGTAGAAATAAACTTGACACTGAAAATATAAATTGTATACGAACCTTGGGTGGTATTTATTTCGACAGAAAAGAAATTTATAAAAAGAAAATTCCAAAAATAAAAGCAAGAAAACGAGAGAATTACGGGTAAATTTTGAGCGAGCACTTCATTCAATCGAATCGCACCATGTAAATTGTTTCGGTAGAAGAAAATAAAACACCTGTACGCTAGAAGGTGGTAAAAATCTATTCAATCTTCCAATTCATGTTTTTGAAATTGTATTTTAATCAAAATGATTGCTCTTGATCTTTCCTGAAAAAAATCCATTGATTTCTTGATACACATTATGTGAAGCGGAAAAGATGAATTTAAACTAACAGATAGCTGGATGACTTAGATTTGTGCAATGTGTAGTAAAAATAGGTTACAAATTTGTTTGGTATTGGGTGCTGTATAGGTTGCATCAAATCTTTCGACAGAATACATCGCTATTGGTTAATTAAAGTCCTGAAGAATTATCCGACATTGATCAAATACCGCCCATAAATCATGGAATTGGTTTTTTCTTCCCCTTTTTTTTGACCTCCTTCCCAACACCATGTAGGCATGGATACGAACATTAGAGAAGGAAATTTAAGGAGTAAATAAGTGCTGACACAAGTATAGGTTATTGTAGGGGATCGTGTCTTGTAGTCACAACTAAAGGCACAAGGACCGGAGGAAATTTACAAAAAATATTATTGAGTCTGAAGGAGAAAGACTACTAGACAGTCTTACAAGAAGCACAAGAAGTGCCCTATAGTATCACATAGCGCCCATAGAATCATGTCATTTCTGGAATAAAAGAATAAAAAAAATTATTAAAATTTAAACTACTTATTAGGCCGAATTTGAATCATGAACGGATACATATTTAATTCTGAAAAAATAACAATTCAGTCTCTGTCGATTCCTTTGAGATCGGTAGTTACTCTAAGAAACTCTTGATAGTAGAGGAGATCAGATTGGTTAATGAAACCTGCGTCCATAAAATGTTCTCCCAAAGTTGTTCATATTCAATATAAAAAGACGGGAACTATTTATAGAATCGTGCACGCAACAAACCAATAAGAAAATATTTTATGTCTAGAGTTCTAGGTTAACCAATTTGTAAACAAGACCATTGTGCCAGACTCTGTTGACCGCTTTGTCAGCAAATTAACTTCAGCAGACAACCGAAAGTCGGAATTTACACAATTTTAAACGAATAACAATCAAATTGGAGCATCAACATTTTTAAGATTATACTTCATTCATAATATATGGAACAAATTTTGTGTTAAGTACTCCCCTTGAATTATTTTCAACTCTAATACTTTGCAAAATTATTTGATAAAAAAAAACCCGTCATAAAATAGCTTACAAACAAAAATACCACAGCTTACATCATTTGAGTTTTATTTAAAACGTAGTGTAGCTTAAAATGGTTTGTAATTGAAACAAATAATGAGCTAGGCAAGATGGTTCCTACCAACGTAGGTAGATACTCGTGCTTTCTTATAAACATTCTCTTGCTCAACAATAATAACTTTCATGTTTGAACAAACTCTTGTTTAGTCAGGGATTGCTACGATGAGTAAGTGTAGCTTAGCTGCGGTATTCACCGTACGAAAAATTAAATCGGGTTATCTTATCATATTTCTATATGAAACTTAAACTAATAAAACATTTTTTGTGTGTAGATTTAAACTCATTACTTGTCGCAATTGCAAATAAAAGATATTGAGCAAGGCAAGGTATTTTTAAAATGTTGCAAAATATAATTTTATTAGATGTTTTGATTGGTGTGTGTGGCTTTTTTTAATACAATGTAGTAATGTTGTGGTAGAGAGTGAGGTAATAAGACCGATTACGAATAAGTAGCGTTGTAATTGATTCAAAATTCGTCTACCGTTTGATAAGATAGATATTGTTCATAAAATAATAATTATCTGTATCCTTATATAGTGGATTTAGTTTATACCCCTGGCTATAAAAGCTAAAGAATCCAGTCGTTGTGCGTGTGCATGTATGCGGCACGGTGTATCCGTTAAAATTTGAATCAGAATAGCTTAATCCCTGCAGTATCAACGTTCATTCAAGCCTACACATACGGTTTTATTTTCATATTTGGAGATTAAATCCTATAGAAAGTAATTGCCAAGTTTGTGTCGAATTAGTGAAGAAGCGCACATTGGGTTATATTCAATGCATATCTGAAAGTGCTAATCATCGGCAAAGATACGACGAAGCTTACACACTGTTCTCGGGATTCGATCAAGTTCCAAACTCTACGAAGTTATAATTTGTTTGTATCTACGCCAAGGTGCAGCATTGTGTGCTTTTCCGACTAGTATTTTTTTTCTGCTGTTCCGTATAGTGGGTTATCCGATAAATTGTACTGATACACCAACTCCTCTTTTTTTTTATCTGAAAATGAGCATAAATCGCAGAGTTTCATTGTCTGCATTGTGGCATTATTCCTAATCAGTTCAGAACAAAAGCAGCATTTACCTATTTAAGTTTCAGAATGAATGATAATTAGGATGTGGAAACAGATCAGAGGTGGAGTTCGTCTTGTATCCTTTGGAACCTAACCAATGGAGAGTGATAGTACGCATCAAGTAATGATTAAAGAAAATGTAACAATTTCGGACACTGATTAAACCCGGTTTACAGGAGAGCTCGTCGAATAAGAACCTACAACAAATAATGTTACTCTAAATAAAAAAAGGCGTTGGCTTAAATCAAGAAGATAGAGCTCTCTGCGTCTTGCATTATAGTCCGCGTATATGTTGAATCTGTTGAAAGGGGAACGTTTGAAGCAGCGTGTGGTGTGATGAGGATTCTACACAACAGAATACTCCAAGACACTGATTAAGAGTAACGTAAAAATAGCAAAGACGTTCTAGGAAACACGAAAGACAAGACCATGAAGCCATTATGCGCGATTAGCGCTATTTCCGCTTCCGGTGAGAGCGGATAAGCTGATACGGTTTATAGAATAATGGAACACATCGAGATTAACCTTGTTTATCAAATTCATAAAGAAAAGTCTCTCTATGTCCAGTGACAAGTCGTTCATTTCACACCATCGAGACAAGTAGTCAGATTGAAGACAAATGCAAAGCTTAAGATTATCAGCCTAAAGGAGAGGATTGGTGCAAATATCAAGAGGACAGTTTATAAGGGGATTGAACAAAAATTGCACCATTATAGAACCTTGTGGAACTTCTGATGAAGCCGGGAAATCTTCCGATAGCTAGAAGAAGTACAACTTTAAAACGTTCAATAATGAGCCCCATATGCCATATTTCTTCAGTTTGGGAATGAAAATTTTGTAATTTACGTTCCAAACGGTTTTGAGAAGTCCGTAGATATAGTGTTTACTAACTTAGTGGCAGTAAAGCGACTCTTAGCACGTTCAGTGCCAGCGTCCAACGAAAATTTTGACCCCTACCAATTTTTGGCCGACAAAGTGTTAACAAAAGATAGAACCGAAGTTTAGTGTTCATAGTTTAAAAAAAAATAAATAAATATTAAGCCTATGACGCGTAAGGTTAATACAGCAACTATAAATACAGAGCAGAATAAGAAGCGTGTAATAAAATTAGCACAAAGGATCGTTCAGCAATTCGATTATTTTCGATTGCATCTAAACATATCAACTAAATTAGATTGAATTAACTTGAATCTATAATAACATAGCGCAAAATATGCACTGTGTGTAAACAAACGGCAATAACACACTAAATTTATTCGACTTGTGCATAATTATAAAATAATACATGTGCCAAGTGAAAAATTTCTGAAACTGACATGGCAGGCATTACGTGATGCTATAAGTTTTGATATGCTGGTTCTTTTTCCCCATCTCGAAAGAGGGAAGAGATGAGAGATGCTGATAATATTAATCAAAACTTTTGAAGCAAACGGCAAGAGAAACTTTCATAGTGGAGTGGGTGTGATTGGTCGCAGTAATTTTCTTATAAAATAATTATAGGGGAAATTGTATGTGTGCATATTTTAATAATGACGTTATACTGGCTGAACTGGTTAAGAGATGAGTGTGATGATCTTATATAGGATCAATCTACCAGTTAAGTGGACACTTTGGCCTTCAAATAAATAAATATGAACGACACATTGCAGCATGACATAACACAGTATCGACCGAAAACTGATAGGCCTGATAGCTGGAAAGTCACTTCCTGTATAGCCTTTTATGACATTCTTTTGTGAGTTTTACCTTTATTACTTTATAAATATCCGATGGTATTATCCTCGGGCTGCTACTGTCGCAGGACAATTGAGCAATACGAAAATTAATGGAGAAAATATTACGTTAAGCGGTGTGTGGAATGTTTAAGGAGAAATTCGTAGAAGGAACAAGTCTGAAATATTATCGCGATGTTAGTAAACGACCCAGTCGCATAAGAATAAAACCCACCAACATTTTACAGTGAAACGGATGATGACGACGGCGAATGGCAAGAAACAAACCCATTTTCCGGGCTAATCTCTTTTCAATATCTTTTTATTTGACGATTAAACTTAAAAGTACAACAATAGCAAAGTGAAGTAAGATTTCAGATCGAGAAATTACTGCCACATAGGTTCAACCACAAGCAATACAATTTCCTCAATTTCCGCCCGCACAATTTAAACTGCCTTCTCAATCGATTTCTTCGGTACATCATTAAGAGCAAGTAAATCGATTCTGTTTGTATGGATAGTAGAAAAAAGACCGGTCAAAACACCATGGGGCATTGTCATGTCTGTTTTTCATTGATTAATTTCCAAAACAGATTTCTCTCGAAATCGAACCAGAAGAAACCCCCTAAACCAGCTAATAGCTGAGCAAAACGTACGTTACAAATATTACAAAAAATAACCCGCGACGTGTACTACCTGGTCTTCATTTTAATCTGTTGTGATAGACATATTAATTATGGTTCAATCGAATGAAATCCAATCAGATCAATAATATTGAATGCATATAAAAGAAGGAAGAAACAGAAATAATATAACGAAAATTACCTTTGTATATCCGAAGAGTTCATTCTGTAATTTCTGGCGTTCAGCAGATGGTTGTTGACCCTTACCACGTATAAACTTCAACATGTTTCCTTCGTTCGGTTTTTAATGTGTGATATGCTGCTAGCTAGCTATGTTGTATCTTGTGTTATGTTCTATTGAGTTGCTTAGCCTTTTAGATGTTACTGCAACTATTGAACGAGTATGTCTTCTTCTCTCGTACAATTTTTTTTTTGCTTGGTTTTTTTTCCTTCTTCCGCTTCACTGTCTTGAGTACTGGATGTCAATTGCACCGCGTCTTCATGCAGCGTCTAGAACGGAATCACAGAGAAAAGAAAAAAAAATATTACATTATCGGTTTCGGGTACATATACATAAAATTGATGCGATATGATTACTATGTGCAGATTTGAATGCAAAGCAGAAAATTATGAAATTTTCAATAATACACACTTAAACCTGTGGTATATGTTGTTTAATGTTTTTTTTACGAAAAATAAAAATAAAAGAAATAAATGAAGTGTAATGCGAGTCCAATAAGATGGAACGATTGTAATTTGATAACGCGTTTTACACTGTATATGATTGATGCTATTCCACCACCACACCAAAGCCACGGCATAGATAGCTTCCTTGACCGATTGGTTATGATTCCATCGTTCTGCTATTTTATCGTATTGATTTCGTCGTCAAGAAAACTATTTATGATGAATAAAGTACGAACAGCAAAACCGATTTTTTTTTTTATATTTTTTTACTATTTAGCAATGAGGCTAAAGCTACTTAAACAACATATCAGTTAATTAGATCGGACTTGAGTGAATGATTGTGTTACAATTTACACCTATCTTACAGTTTTTACATGTTGTTTTTTTGTTAGACCGAACTTTTACAGTAGGATGTATCGTGGTTTTATGGAGTTTCTGTTTCAAGTTAAAATAAATACTTTTATTTTATCGCTCAGAACGTGCTAAATTACTGCAATGTTATTATTTAAAGAAGACTTATATTACCATCCCAAGAAAAATAAAAATAGAATTCAAGATATGTTACGCAGTTTGGGCTTTGGCATAAAATTTTATCGGTCTTTAGATAAATAGAAGAATGAACTAGACAGAAAAGACGGCCTCGTGAAGTATATTATACAATTGCTGGGCTAAGTGCGGTCTGAATGTGTGCGTATTTCAAGAACATTTATTAAAATTTTTAGCAAATTGGGTTAAATTCCAAGACGGGACTATACGCTTAGATCACTATCAAAAGAGCTTTTGATTGATTGCGATCGGTTTTGTAATATTTCAATTTGTTTAGCAGCTAAAAACGCTTCAATCATTGCCCAGTTGGGTGATTTGGACATTTCGGATGAGAACATTTTCAAGGAAAAAAAATTCCGGGTGAATAATACAAAATATTAGCACTTGAAATTTACGTGTCTTACATCATTTACAATTTACCGATGGTTTGTGCAGAATGATGATGAAATATTAAAAGAAACCGTTCGAGAAGAAACCGAAATCAACCGCTTATTTATCGGGGAAACACGTACCAACAATTAAGGAGCACTTAACAAATCGACGTTTACTTGCTTCAAGCAAATAGTAAGATGAGAGATGTTGAGCACCATCAGCTTTAGCATAGCATATATTTTTTTTGGGGTTTTCTTGATGCAGTTTATATAATTTAGTCTGTGGCATTAGACACAGCTAAATAAAGCAGTCAGATATGCGACAAAAGAAGAAAATCACAGAACTAATAGAATTGTTCGAATTACTTCTATTGTACGCTAACACTAACTGAATCTAGGTAGAGTTTGGGATTTTGATCGGTTTTTTTTGGCGAAATTATGGAACAGACGAATATCAGTCAAGTCAAGTTAAGACTACGAAAATAGGAGAATACATGAGGTGTGTACGATAAGTAACGACTGATGGTTCCACTGACTCAAAATTTGTATGCTATTGTTAAGCGCAATGTCTTGAACGAGGCCAGTCAAAATTTCAGACAGATTCATCTAGTAGTTTGGTTTTGTCATCTGTTCAAAATGATCACGTTTATGTTCAGATATAAAAATGAAAAAAACAATATCGGTCAGTGATTCGATTCCTTTTTGTGAATGGAAGGACGACAATAAAAAAGAGCCAAGTTGTTTTATGCGCATATCAAAGTAAAAGCTGCATGGGCGTACAAAACTGATTATTTTAGGGGCAAAATTTTTGGCGCGCATTTTACGGTCTTTTTTTACACGATTTTGAAATAACACGGTCCACGAAGAACAAATACCACCTTTTTACGCGAAATTTTTGATCTAACACGATAGCAAAAAAAAATTCATTGGATGGAAAATAAAAAGGCATGGACGACAGCCGATTTATTCAAAAAATGGCTCTTCAAACGCTTCGTTCCTGAAGTCAAGAAATACCTATATACAACAAAAGTTCTTGAATTCAAAGTAATTTTACTCGTCGATAATGCTCCCAGTCATCCTGTGCTAGATCATCCAAATATCCAATTGGTATTTTTGCAGCCTAATACCACATCCTTGATTTAGCCATTGGATCAGGGTATAATAGCAACATTCAAAATTTATTACATTAAGCTAGCATTTAAATATATTTTAAAATCAGTGAAGGAAAAAACGTGACGATCGTAGATGCATGGAAAAATTATACGATAACGGATTTTGTTACAAATGCTTTCTTTGCCATAAAACATATATTTTTTAATTTTTACTAACGAATTTTTTAATATTGAATATTGTTTATTTAATAAACGAATTATATTTTATAGAAGTAACATAATATGGGCTTTCCTTAATTTTTTTTGCACAATTTTTTTGAACAGCATGTACTAATTTTTTCAACATACTACACGGTTTTTTTAAATTGTGGAACACATCTACGATTTTACTATGAGTAGGGTCACTAGATACACACACAACACTCTCTACCTAGGGTTTGGCAGATACGTCTAATTCGGTCGTTTCTGTACTAGAAATTGTAATTTAACCTCACAAAAATCGCCTGTTTATGTACTAGTTCGCCTGTTTTTGTACTAATGAACATTGCTATCAAATTGCGTTTTTGAAGTGTGTTAGTGCGAATATGTGAAGAGTCGGAAAAAAAGCTGTCGGTTCCCTTCCACAATTCTAGTACTTCTTTTTCTTTGGTATGGAAGTGTGTGTGCGCGAAATTGTGGTTTTCAATTGAAAATTTCCGTATATCTTTCATTTCTTTTATGGAAATTTATAATTTTGCAGCGAAAAGTCAATCATTTCGAATGTTTAGAAAGCAAAATCCCATAAACATGAAAAAAAATTAAATTTACTGGTTTTTCACCTTGGTACGCATCTGCCAAACCCCTCTTAGAGGCTGTTTTGGTGTGAGTGCGTATACAGTAACCCTAGGGTTACTGTATACATAAGGTGAAAAACCAGTAAATTTAAATTTTTTCCATGTTTATGGGATTTCGCTTTATAAACATTCGAAATGATTGACTTTTCGCTGCAAAATTGTAAATTTCCATAGAAGAAATGAAAGAAATAGGAAAATTTACCATTGAAAACCACAATTTCGCGCACACACTTCCATATCAAAGAAAAACACGTACTAGAATTGTGGAAGGGAACCGACAGCTGTTTTTCCGACTCTTCACATATTCGCACTAACACACTTCAAAAACGCAATTTGATAGCAATTCCCAGTAGTACAAAAACAGGCGAACTAGTACATAAACAGGCGATTTTTGTGAGGTTAAATTACAATTTCTAGTACAGAAACGACCGAATTAGACGTATCTGCCAAACCCTAGGTAGAGAGTGTTGTGTATATAGTGACCCTAAGTAACCCTAACTATGAGTAGCATGTCTTTTTTTACACGCTTTTTTTTATACACGATTTTTGTTGGAACGTATCTACCGTGTAAAAACAGAGTTGGGTGTATATTAAATATATTGCATAAACATACCGCAGTCACGATCAGCTGCAAGCCAATCGTATGATACTCTAGATGAAATACTGAACTTCGATTTATATTGTAGGTGGGGATAAAGTAGAATAAAGAACGTGCATGTAGTTTTTCCTGTATTAAAGACTCTCATTTGGTTGCTACTCGAAATTAAAAGACAATATCATCAGTGTTCAATTCATATCTGGCTCTCAATGAGTCACGAAAAGCAAAATTTTCCCTTTTCAAAGACTTTCACATGGGAGGTGCAGCAAGGACTCACTCGATTTCTAATATGTTCATCCTTTTACCTAGAACTATTGTTGTACAATGTTATATAAGACATCATATTCCTAGATTGAATCGATCAAAGACTATCGGAAAGTAACCTTGAACACGTGTTTTAGAACTTTCTGTATTGGAACTTTTGCCCGTTAACGAACTTAGCCTTACAAATTCGACCAAACATACAGATTCAAAATTTCAAGATCATAGGTCAAGGCGTTCTTGTGTTATCATGCTAACGGACAGACGGGCGGGCGGATTTAGAGGTTTTAGCCCCAAATAAGCACAAAATAATATTTAACTTTTTTTGGTCTGAGGCTTCGTTCTAAGCGTTACAAACTTTTGGGCTGGATTAAACTTATAATACTCTCAGATTTCATCTAGAGTATAAAACTATTTATCTCTTTGTAATCTATGTATGTATGCTTTGCAGATGCATGTTATCTTATTATATATGTACATATTTACTTATGATCCGATTCTGTAACTAAAATTTCGGCGAAATACCAGAAACGAGTAGCTTTCTCAAATGCGTACTTCTTTGATAAACACCAAATTTCGATATTTCGTCAGACTTAACAATAACGCAACCATTTTTCTATTACTAATTTAATGAGAAGGCTATATTGTTGTGAACTCAAGGGAGACTATAGTCATCGAAAAGATTTCTTTCGATGCAAAGCATTTGTACAGAAATGGATATGAAAATACAAGTTTTCCGGGTTCAATACTGTTCTTATTTATTTTGCGTGACGTTTCGGACTCGACTGAGTCCTTTATCAAACCTGTTGTAAATCTGTCAGTTAAAGTCCCAGTTCAGTTCCCAGTAACTGAACATCGTAGGAACAGGCCTTAAGTACAATTCGACGGCGTTTCTGGAGCGTCTCGTATCTGTTGACGAAACATAGATCCATCACTACACGCTCGAACCGAAAAAACAGTCAAAACAATGGATATCATCTGAAGAACGTGCGCCAAATTAGGTGAAAACGGTTCCATCGACCGAAAAGGTTTCGGTTACTGTTTTTGGATTCCCGAGACATTGTCCTTACCGACTATTTGGAGAAGAGAAAGGTAATCATGGGTCAGTATTTTGGTGATTTATTGGATCGATTCAACGCTGAATTTAAGAAAAAAATGGCCCTATTTTGATGGGGAAAAATATATCTTTCATCATGACAATGCAACAGCTCACTCGCTACTTATTGATTTTGTTAATTTCCAAGAGAGGTCCTTCCATTATATTCGTACAAGGAAACATTCAAATTTCCAGATAGAACAGAAAGAAGGGTGACGAAAAATTATGAAGAAAACTGAACATTAATGCCACGACCATCACAGATATCAATTTAAGCTAAGAATATCAAACAGTATTTGGACATCAAACAATAAACCTTGTACCAGTATCAAAGCTGTTGCAAAGATTTGAAAATCTCTCTAGGAGTGGTCGCACAATTCGTTATTTTTTTTTTTTTTTTTTAAATAATAATAGATTTAACCCCTTCATGCTAAATGGGCAATTCCTTCCCAACGCAAGAGTTGGAGAAGAATTCCCCATTTGGGCGCACTTTCTCAGCTTAGAGAACTGGTGAAAATGCTGTCACTCAGCTCAATGAACTGGAAAATTTTTCACCGTATCGACATACTCATGCATGTATGCCGACATTGAGCTCAATGTCCAATCAAATTACCTTAAATTAACAAGCTGAGATTTATGCGAGACTCTTAAGTTTTCTACTTGATCTTCACCGTAGCGATGAAGACATGTGTTCCATCGTTCTGTAAGGTTGAACTGAAGAACATTTGTTCGTTTAAGTTAAAGTGCCCTATACACGACACTTCGATCTGGCGATCTACCTTTAAATTTTGGTCAATGTATTTAGTCAATGTCCATCCGCACATTGCTCAAACCACTCGTCCGATAGTTACAGTCAATCAGTACTCGTAGCAACCTATCACCACCGCTGGCAGAGTATTAATGTTGTTATCCGCATCACACCAGACAGATCTATTTAAATGTTACACACAAGATACGACCAAATGCAGAGAGGAAGTCGGTTGTAAGCGATTTTTAATCCGGTGCGTAGCTATAAAAGTTTAGCCCGACAGTTTAGTCTGACTTCGATCGAAAGGGAATCGTCTTGCATATTCAACTATTTAGTTTGGTCGGTGTGTGCCTTTGAACTAAACCATCGGTCGGTTATAAAGCTCTAGTCTGCGGGTACTCTTAACTGAACAAATAATGATCGCAAACTTGAACATGCTGTTATGACACTGGTTATTTTTCGCGCTTAAAAAAAGCGCAGGAATAATGCTGTTATGACACTGGTTATTTTTGGAGCTTGAAAAACTGCAATAATAACCAATCGTGCGACAAGGCGAACAACATTAAAAGAAAGAGATACCGCTCTTTCCGACGCTAGCCGCATCTAGTAAACGAAATTAACAACTGGTTTGTTAAGAAAAATACCGGTTCTAGCGCGTTTCATAACCTAACATGACACTTGCCATAATTTAAACGTACCGAACTGTCAAAAAAAACGTGTAGCGGCTGGAAATGAAGCTCCCAGTGGTTGTTTCTTGGCTTGAACTGCTAGAATGTTGCGAAACACTGCTCGAATGTGCTATGTTGCGGCTTTTTTTTTGACAGATTGCGCTATGGTGCAGCTTTTTTTTGACAGTCACTGATATTTTAGCTGTTCGAACTGTCTCTCTCACACCAATGTCTAAATTGTATGTTAAATTTTCTATCTCTCTCCATTTGGTTATTCTAGCCGCTTTAAAGCGCCAAAAATAATCAGTATCATAACAGCATGATCGTCAGGTAGAACTGAGGTGTGCGGAATATCGCCAGTGATAGAACCTACAGTTAGTTAGGTTTTTCGAACTGTAACTAAACGTTCAGATCGACCTGCCGTCTGTGAACATATACTTTCGCAGGTCGAACTGCGTGATTTATCTTTCAGGTAAAGCTTAACGATCGAGTTGTCGTGTCGCCCTTAAGGTATATCTAACAAACTATGGTTGCCGTCCCATTTTCAGTCACTTCGACAAAAAATAAAAGGCAAGGAGAAAGATGATCATGAGCAAACAGAGCAGACTAGTTGCTAGCCGGTAACGTAGAATAATCGTCAAAAGTAGCAGCTATTAAGTTAGCTTTCTCCACCGAATCAACGATAGAACGGTCAAGAAAAAAACCTCGCCGCACTTCAAAGTTCAAATTGAATAGCTCGATGCAATAAACGGCGGCTATGTGCAAACTCTGAGTATTCTGTAGTCACAAAAAACATATTGCTATGATTTTGTAAGGAATTAAATAAACATACTTTATTATATTAAAATAATAAAGTAAAAAAGGTCTACGAAACGACTAAAGGTTTAATTTAAGAATTTAAATTAATTGGGTCTGTAAGGCAAAAACCTTCGACGGTAGAACGGATTCTATTGACTTGTTGTTTCGATCAAATCTTTTAATCTTCTACCTCCGATTACATTTTCCACTTGCTGCGTACCTATTTTGATAAAATGTAGCTCAAAGATAAAAATGCAATCACAATTATTACCGCAACGCTGCTGCAAGTTCAATTTCATACAGTAAATGAAAAAAAAATACCCAAAAGTGGCGGTAAAAAAAATTTATACTTTAATTGAAATAAAAATGAACTCATAAGTCTTTGGACAAAATGACCCGCGTTATCTTTCCGAGTCAATTGATAATACACAGCGCACAGCCCAGTTATCACCGAAAATGATTAAAATTTCGGTCGCCGATAACAAACAGGTAAATTCCATTACAGCGAATGCAATTTTGTAACTTTGTTTTACGGTTTTGTTGATTCAATGCTTGCTCAGGTTTATCAATCATAAAACGTTAAAAAGTACGAGGGTTAGGCGTTTAGATTCGCCCGACCCAACCCTAATGACAATTGAGCAATTCAACTGGAGCCGGGACGAAATCGGGCACAACGAAATACAGGTACCAAGTTGTTCAAAATGACGAAATTGATTTTTTAAGAAACGCGAGAGAACGTGGAAGGAAGCAGAATCGGGAAAATATGCCCAGCACCCAAGAACGGAATACTACCGAGGCTGCAGTGGATACAGAAACAAAAAAAAACGCTTAACTCACCTGACCCTCGTATAATCCTTGCTTAAATTCGAAACGCGCACCTGACTACCGCGAATCAACACAAAACAGCAACAAATTAAATTTCTCGAAACGAATTAGGTGAGTATCGCGCGATCGAACATAACTGAATGCGATTATCTTTCGGCGATTTATGTAGCGTGTACTACGCAGTGCGGAGCTAACATTACGATTGATTTGAATTAGTCGGTTGGCACAAAACACCTTCGCGTAAAGGTTGCGAGCTCGCGGTTCATATCTTATCAATCGTTGTGATTGGATAGGCTAAGCTCCTATCGCTGCGTTTGTTAGTCACACACTAACCTTGCAGAAATGACACAGAAGCCACATCCAGGTACGAAAATGAAGCCAATAAACCTGAGTCAAGCGATCACACGTTACTCATACTGGTTTCTATATATATCTGATATTATCCGGCATCAAGTGCTAAACTAGTTAAATAATAAACGCAAATAATGTGAATGAACGAATTCGATCGACGCAGTCTCGACCTGGACCTGCCCAAATTTGATGGAAATCTCCGGTCTCGAGATTTCGCGCTGAATTCGATTTTTTTTGGATTTTCCATTGTTTGGACTTACCTGAGCCGCGGCAGTATGACTCATTTCGATGTTCCCAAGTCCGCTTTCCTCCAGCTCCAAAGTTAATCGAATTCTCGTTAGAATTTTTGCATTACTAAGGTGGTGGCGACAAAGTCTTCTTCGAGAGTAACAAGGAAAAGAAATGGGTTGGGACGGAAGCCGTACAAGTGGCCAATTTACGGGCAACCGTATCCAGACTTCGAGACACACACAGTGGACTTGAGTCTTAAATTTTTGGACCCCAAGACTTCGTCGACGAGGTCATTAGCATTTCCCCTCGCCTCGTAGGAATTTTGTAGTTTTTTTCATATCGACACTAAAATTAGATATCGGGGCCAGGCCGGGCCTGGCCTGGAGTGCGCACCCACTCAAACAAGCCGACCGAGATGGAGTGTTCTTTCGTTTTTTTTCGGGTTGATAGTTCGGGCGCCTTCTTCCCCCTGGGAAAAACAGTCCGCGCTCTAATTTTATCAAAACAATCAACAGGTGCAAGAAATTCGTAGCCACCCGGAGTTGTTGCAGTCGTTGTGGGAGTTACCGAAATGATCCGATGGTCATGAAATCACAGCACACCGTACGCGGTAAGCAACAAACGAAAAAGTAGAAACTATGAAATTTTTGACTCACCTTTGGGCGCCGCAAAGTCGAAGATTCGTTATGAGCTGGAGGGCCTCTTCGGTCAAGCGTTTGCAGCTACGTACGGCTGGTTACGTGCCTTTTTTTCTTTTTCTTTCAAATGAACACGGTCACAAAGTCTTGTCTGCTGCGGCGGGTTCTTACCGCAAGCCGCACCCACTAAAAAAATTTTTTTTTCTTCTTTCGATTAATTTCCGGGCGCTAATGCCGCTTGAGACGACGAGGCAACACACGAACGGGAAAATAAACACACTGCTGGACAGGAAAATTTATTTTTCGCGAAAACCGACTCGTCGGCGGGATCGACTTCTACCCCACAACCACAACTTAGTCGGACCTAATTTCCTTGATTATTCAAAGTCACGAAATTTTAGCGTCGCTGTTTTTGCCATTGCAACAAGAAAAGAAAAAACCTCGACCGTTCCGACGATGCAACACAAACGCGCGTACTCACAGTTCACAGAGGCAAACAAAATCACTGCTGCTCCTTCGTTTTGGCGTCAATTTCCCGGCTGAAAAGTTCTCCAAGTTGCACAGGTTCGACGGGGATCAATTGTAGACGAAGTGGTCGCACAATTCGTTAATTAAAAATTAATAAGTTCGTTTTTTATCGCTTATCTTTGAAGTTAATTCGGGCTTGTCTTCGTCTTCGACTTCTGTTTTGTCTGCGTGAACGTCAATTGACTCTACAATCGCGACAACTTTTTCTATTCTGTTCTGTTCCGAGGAAATTCCCACGCGACTACGACTACTGTCACCGATTTTCAAGGGACAACTGAAAAAGCTTGCTGTGAAGTTGGCCGATATTCGGAAATTTAAATTGCGCGAAAAATTAATGCAGGCGAAATGACTGTACAATTAATTAACGGAATTATTTGAAATTTCTTAACCTGTTTTTGAAGAATAATGGAAATAGCGTTGAACGCATACAGCTTTTAGGCTTGGTGAATTCTGCCAAGAGGCTAGGCGGGGCGGGGCGGTAAAACTCACAAAGGAGCACAAAAAATACAGGATAATACCATGTTCAAACTACGAGACTAACGCGTTTAAATCGAGTTAAACGCGTTGAAAACACTTCTCGAACGCGTTTACGAAAACACGTAGCTACAACGCGTTTAATACTATGTTCAGACTACGAGATTAAAGGCTGGTTTTCATTACTGAGATAGATCTGTAGCAGAAAACTAAAAAGAGACAGCAAATCGGTTTTAAGAAGGAAGAAAGGAGCAAAATTTTCGGCTTTATAGCAAAATTATAGCAATAGTTTTTGACAGATAGAAATTTCTAACCTAAAATTTTTTGTGTTTTTTGCTGTTTGCACGCTTTCAGTTGAGAAAAGTACAATATGTGAATTTTTTCGACAACTATTGTAAGGTAAAACCGATCTACGGCTTGTCAATTGCAATGTATCTCTCATGTCGAGCGAATAGACAGCAGAATGGTCTATGCATGCACCTCTAATGAAATTCTAAGCATATTCATATCCGTTTTTGATATTCATCTCACATTACAAAATTGTTAAGAAAACAATTACCGGCTCGACAAATGTCAAAGTATTAATTGCCATAATTTGGCACAGTAGTGTGCGTGCGGATGTCTATTGTGTAGGTTTGTCTGAAGCAAATTATAGGAAAATGTACATCCTTACTTTATGGTTACAGATCACAGATCTGAAGTTGCAGACGAGACATTTTTTTACAGATCTGTTGCATATGATATTTCCTCTCTTTCTCACGCATATGTACAGTTTATACTTGTTCTAGCAGACATCTGCAGAATGTCGGCGTAATGAAAACCAGCCTTTAATCTGATTGTAATGCCTCTGAAAGATTCGCTTCATACAGGGTCCGTCAAAAAAAAATGCGCTGATTTCCGGCGTCCATTGTTCGTATATGGGTGGGGGTTGAAAAATGTGGTGGTGCTTTGTGGGTGCGCTAACTCATAAAGTTTCAGTATCCTATTATGCCTTGGTCAGGTGAACATCGTGCGTTCGTTGTCGAAACTTATTTTAAAAATGGTGGTTCCGTTATTAAAACTTGAGCTGTGTGACAATATTGTCTCCAGTTCTTTAAGCTGCGAAAGTGTACCCAAATGGGGAACTCTTCTCCGACTTTTTGAGTTGGAACGAGCTGCCCATTTTGCATGAAGGGATTAAATCTAATATTATTATATATAAAAAATACAAAAAAAAAACCTAAAGATCGTTCAGATTGCATTTTAATCTTGTCCATTTTTAGACACAGTGCCAGATCGCAATGCGATTATTCGTTGGATAACTGCTTTTCGCGCAACTGGTTCAACATTGAAAAAGAAACCTCCTGGTAGGCCAAAAAGAGTTAGAATACCTGAAAATATTGAGAGATTAAGGCAGTCCGTTCTGCGATCCGCATTGAAACAAGCTGCTACTTTGCAGTTGTCCGACTAAAGTGTGAGGCAAATGCTGCACTTTGACCTTAAGTTCCATCCTTACAAGATGGCTCTTGTTCATGCAATACACGAAGGTGACTATCAAAGACGTGTGGATGCGTGCCAGGCCATTCTTCAATCGTTCTGCATCGCAAACGAGGGACGCCATTTGGAAGACATCATTTTTATTTTATAACAATAATAGATTTAATCCCTTCATGCACAAATAATCTTTAAGATACTGCAAACATTTTGTAAAATAAAAACTTTTGGTTAATGTCGTCGTTTATCATTTACTGTCCTTGAAAATCAGTGCATTTTTTTTGCCAAACCCTATACGTTGATTAATTCTTTTCTTTACATTTCTAAGATTATGGGTGTAAGACGGAATGAATTAAAATGAACCTGTACGGGTTTTTTCTGAAGAGGGAGTCCACATCTAAGCATCTGACGATGGCCTTTGCAATTATTGTTGTGGACGGAGGTCTTGGAGTGATTATTGTGACTTGAAAAATATGTCAAGAGAGTTTAAAAACGGCTAGACGACTAGTCAGGGCTCTTTGGTGGTATGCGCCCTTGTAGCGCACCTTACATCTGCCCAACAGCGTTTAGGGTCAAGCTGATTTTCAATCTCAAGTCTCCATATTTCTCTAGATCACCGTTTACATTATTTTCCAGATTGGTTTGATTTTCTTTCCTGCAGAGTAAAAACATGTCATCGGCGATTACAACATACTTTTCTAATAACCCTGCTTTACGTTGATTTAAATTAGTTACATTTCTTTTCCTTCCAACGGTCACAAACAAAATTAATTTTTTTAAACCGATTTTTCATTAAATTTTCGCTAAGTTTTTTTCCACTGAACCGAATCGCATCCCACTCGAAGTTTCTAATCCGAAATGTCATGCTTCCGAGAAGCTTATATTTACCTGTCATCTGTCAAAATATGTTTAGTCATCGACAAGTTTTCAATAAAATTCGTGAAACAATTTTTGATTGCAACATTACCTTGTGGCAATTCGTAACATTGGTGTAGCAGTCCTGTTGTGCAGATACAATGGAGTTTCCCGATTTAGGAGCAAACTGTGCCGAAAAATCATGTAACAAGTTCGGTAAGTGAAAATCTGACTGCCACGCATTCTCCGTTATCTGATTGAAAGACACCGTTATTCATTGTCTTCGACTCTTCTAGATTTCCTGCCTGTGAAATGCGACGGATGCGGTAAAATCTTCTGCGCCCAGCATTTCAGCTATTCGCAACACGAATGTCCTGCAGCGCATAAAAACAACGTTCAAGTGCCTGTTTGTCCGCTCTGCGGCGAACCAGTTCCTACACCGCGTAATGTCCCGCCCGATCAAACTGTCGGCGAACACATCGACCAGTACTGCAAGTCGGAACGGAAGCCGATCTTTACGAATCGCTGTTCGTTTAAGAACTGTAAGAAAAAGGAACTGATTCCGGTCCAGTGTACCGTGTGCAAGTTGAATTTCTGTTTGCGACATCGGCATTCAGCGGATCATGAGTGCAAGGGGCCGAGGGATGCCCAACGTAGTCTTACAGCGTAAGGTTCTTTTTTAATCCGTGCTCGAAGTCCGAAAGTAATTTTTGCTTCTTCTATTCGTTACAGGCAAGCCGCCGAAGGTCGAAAGACACGACCAAACGGACTGTTCACAAATAGCAAACCGAAAACGATAAATCTTACCGAATCGGTTCAAGGAAATATGGTAAGTTGGCGGCTGAATGACGTAATAGTCGCTCATATGTGCTTAAATCTAATTTATTCACTTTTGTCTCGTTTAGACTGAAGACGAAGCACTAGCTCGCGCTCTAGCACTTTCCATTATGGAACTGGATGAAACGGCCGATCGCAATCGTCGAAATCAGCAGCGAGTGCCGGTCGTCGGGGCAGCAACTGCATCAGGAAGTAACTCAAGTTCGATAGCAAATAAGGACAAGTGTCGATTATCTTAGCGCGCGTTTCATCATCAATCTTTTTTTCTAGAATTATTCAAATTTTATTCTTTTTATTCGAACCAAAACAATTAAGTCGCATTCCTAGACGTGATTACACAATTAGCGTACATTTTAACATAATAATTTTACGAGTGTCACAGCTTGAAATGAGAATCTAAATAAAATCGAAGCCGTTTATTGGCTTTTTAAAAAACAATCCAAATTGCTTTGATGTCTGATAAGTTTGGTCGTGGCAGCCTTCATTGAAGTCGTTACTGCTCCGGTACAGAAAAATTTTTGTATTTGGAAATCGGTAGTTTTTGTTGTATTTCTCAGAAGTTGGAAGGAGCTTAAAGGTCTAGGAAAACTCGCATACAGAGTTGATAGCATACGGCAACATGAAAAAGAAGCAATCCCGACAATTACGAATCGTAATCAGGTGAAAGGAGCGTTCAAATTGTCAATTGTCTGCCGTCTCGGGCGTAGAACAACGGTTGCGATAATTCTTCCAGTGTCCAGTTTTTCGCATTTTCTCCCCGCCTAGCCGCGAACTGGCTTAGCATTTGCTTGTTTAGCTTTCATCCGGATTCCACAGTGGACAAATTGCAAATCGGACTCGAAATTTTTTTACCTTGAGTGGAACAAAAGTTGTTGTGTACGTCCTACAAAATACTGACAAAAATAATTGAACGTCTTAAGCCCTATACTAACGAAACAATTGGCGAATACCAAGGTGGATTTAGAACCGGACGATCTACAATAGACCAGATATTTTCTGTGAAACAGGTGCTTGAAAAATGCTGGATATATAACACAGATGTGCATCAAATATTCGTAGATTTTAAACAAGCATATGACAGTATCGACAGGAGGGTACTGTACCAAATCATGCTTGATCTTGGAATTCCACCAAAATTAGTTCGACTAACGAGACTCACAATGACGAACACTGAATCCCAAGTAAGAATACAAACCGATTCCACAACCAGCTTTCGAACGGAATATGGTTTAAAGCAGGGAGATGGTCTAGCCCCCATTCTTTTCAACCTGGCACTAGAGTATGTCATCCGAAAAACCCCAGTCGACACCAATGGGAAAATACAATTCAAGTCCACCCAACTAGTAGCATACGCTGACGATATAAACATCCTCGCAAGATCCTTCCCTAGTGCTAAGGAGGTATTTGTCATTCTTGACTCCGCCGCAAAAGAAGTCGGGTTACGCATAAACGAAAGTAATGACGCAAATAAGAAAGAGAACGCCAATCAGACAGAATGTAACAATTGCGGAGTATATTTTGGAGAGTGTGGACAACTTCATATATCTTGTGGCTAATCTAGCAAAAGACGGCAACGAAATCAAATGACGGATCATGCTCGCAAATAAAACGTATTATTCGGTACTTCCAATAATGAAATCCAAGAAAGTGCACAGGAACAATAAGCTGCGAATATATAAAACTAATATACGACCTGTACTCTGTTATGGCAGCGAGACATGGACATTAACGCGAGCTTCCGAAAAAGCAGTTAACGCATTCGAAACAAAGGTTCTCCGAAAAATTTTGGTACCTTTGAAGGAAGGAACGGACTGGCGAATAAGATACAACCATGAGCTGTATCAACTCTTCAAGGAGCCAGAAGCCTCAACGTTCATCAAACTACGTAAACTGCAGTGGGCTGGCCATGTAGAGCGGATGGAAGACAGAAGAATCCCCAAGCGTGCTCTTAAAGGCAAAGCGAGTGGTAACAGGCCAGTAGGCAAACCACGCAAGCGATGGGAAGACTCGGTTGATGAAGACAGCAAAGCCATCTTAAAAATTAGCAGCTGGAGGACGCGGTCTTTGGATCGAGACGATTGGAGGCGACGACTTCAGGAGGCCAGGGCCCGACTTGGGCTGTCGCGCCATTGATGATGATGAGGAACAAAAATTGGCGCGATTGTCTTAGCTTGGAGTATATAATTTCGCACGGTGTGGTTATTTCGCTGGTAAGAGTTTTTGGAAGTATCATTCGCCACTCGCCGGTCTACACGATCCACAACCGTTTCGTGATCCTGGGACAAGGAGAGAGAAATTTCTCTTTCTCTCAGGCTCACATTTTTATTGTAATTTTGTTATACAGATTGGAAACGATTATTAAAATGGGCCCTTGCGTGTAGTCAACCTCTATATGGGGCCACGACGGAAATTTTACTTAGGTATGTCGTGGCTGGGGTAGGGTGGGCAAATAGGGCGCTAAGCAGCAAGTCGTGAAACTGCGTAAAACCATCGCTTCTCGGTTTCTTATGGCCTAAGACATATGATCTGCTCGTCAAGCAATGTACCGCCCCACAGCCGCAACTAGCCCGGCAGCCATCAATCGCGTCGCTTCCGCTCGAATTTCGGACGTAGGAGGAACTGGCCTACTGAATCCTAGCACCTTATTTTTCCTTCGATTATTTTGACTTTTCAAGTCAAAATAATCACTCCTTGGCCTATAATCACAACAAATGGTACTGAAATTGTCCGTAAAATTCTAGGATTTTGGAAATTTGTTATCCTGAATTTTTTCACGTTTCAGGGTGCTGTATGGAAACGTGTTTGAGGGCTCACAGCAGAAATCCGTTGAGCTATTAAGTTCAATTTTTGTTTGTGAAGATTGAAGTAACCCCTTTAAGTTTTCACATTTTCGGCTATGTGAGAAGGGAGCGTTTTGGACGAAAAATTTTGGTTTTTATATCTCCAAACACTTATACAGGAAAGTTGAAACTTGGAATTTATTGAGAACTATAAAAGGAGAGCCATTAGCAGGGTATGAGAGCGGACGGAATAGCAATATGTTTTGGGAGTTCGAAAGCTGGAATCAATCTACTGTTTGAAGGTATACAAGGGGATTAGAAAAAATGTTTTAAAGTGGGGCTAGTGGCGTGTAGGAGTGGAGATGAAAACCTTTGAATTACAATATGCAATTTGATGCAGAGTTTGCTGGATATAAGCAGAGCACTAAAGAGGAGGTGCTCAAGAACTCAAGAACTGTTTGAGAGATTGAAAAAATGGTCGATTAAAAGGGGTTCAAATATTTTTACCGTCATAATCTAATGAAATATCGAATTTATTTTCACTGTCAGGGGATTCTTATATAATCACTAAAAACCGATTTCGGAAGTTTCAGGACATTCAACCACTAACCGGGTGTTTCTCGAATTCCCCCATATCTCTTTAAGTCTGATGAGATATCGAATTGGATTTCAATTAAAAAACGATTTCATATTTTTTTATTTCCATCCCCGATGGAGGAGTAAAGGGGTTGTACAATTTTTCACGAATTTCGCCATTTGCTTTAAGTAATTTTTCACTCGTCGCTAAAACCAAAAGCGAAGTCATCGGCGCATTTAGTAATGGAAAAACAATTTGGAACATTTTCTTGTTTGATGTTTTCAAAGTTAAGCTTAGTGGAGATATTTTGCTGTCCCATATTTTGCAGCACCAGCCCAGGGCCTATTGAACCTAGTTGGAAATACGCCACTGAATTTAAGAAATAAATCTTAAAACCGTCTGACCTCTTTTCTTCTGGTTAAATGGTTCCCAACTTAGACTTCTAGATGTTCTGAAGCTATCCCAACTCTTTCGTTATTTGAATTCTACAAATATCTTAACGATTATGAAGAATTTCAAAGATTACACTTATAAGACTTATCTAAAAAAAAAAAATATATTTCTAGAAACCTTACAAAAATAAATACAAAAACAAAATTATTTTTTTAAAATTTGAAATCAAAGTCCATCTTTGCGCCCATTTTTTCAAATTGTGGCAGATATTCCCGAATTGCTTTGTTCACGTCGATTTGATTCAACTTCTCCTGAATACGAACTTTAACCGGATTCTCGATAGCATCCATAATCTGATAGCGTAGAATATTGGGCAAGACGTTTACTCCGAACTCCATGACGTAATCTAAAGTGCCGGCACCTTCACATCGTACTTGTATATTGCCCATATCGAACTGTAGATCATTGATCTGAGGCCGCTTTCGAGTGTCCAACGGCTGACTAACTTCGACAGTTGCTTTAATATGTTGAACTGTGAATTCGGTGTGTCCTGTACGCGTGACCATACGATTACCAACACCAACTTCCCATTGAGTGGCACCGGTAATTTTCTGAGTGCCGATTTGAAACCGCATCGAGACTGTATTGTTGACCATCGATACGGTCATATTCCCGACGCGATAGAACGACGATACTCCCATAATCCACGTGTTGGTCATGTACATCGAAATAACTCCGACTGTATGATTGTAGTTTCGTAATACGTACGGATCGTAGCCCATGTTTCGAACCTTCTTTCGACCCTCCGAAATTGCCATGTCCAGCGGTGATATGGAGTTCGGGAAGCGATAATCGCCTGCCGCTTTTGCAATATTCGAATCAATCTCAGTACGAATTTGTTTGTATGCTTCGCTCAGCATAAACGGCTTGATAGTGTCGAAAACTAGTGTTGGTGCCGAATTGACCAGACCTTGAAAGATCGAGCCCAAAAATCCCAAGTTTTGGAAATCCATACTCATGTCCGAGAAACTTATGTCCATGTGAATATCTTCAGTTCGAAGTTTTCCATCGCGCTCAACAGACAACGAGGCATTGCCTTTAACCAATACGTTTTTCAGAATGACCTTAAACGGTCCTTGAGCTCGCGAAAAGAAAGACGAAAGCGTATAATTGCCCATCATAGTCATGACGTCCAACTGAATTCCTATATGAGCCTGGAATTGAATAAAATCGTAAATTCTACAGTTCGTTTATTACACCGTTTGATCTTTACTTTCAACTCTTTCAGATCCGTTTGCAGGTTCTGGATCCTGAACTTGGATAGGCCATGCGCGAGAACATTTTTCATAGTCAGTGTGCCAACACCGATCGATTTTTGAATTTCCGGAACAGGCATCGGATCCGGAATTGGTACACCGGGTATTCCAACCGGATCATCTTGCTGGTAGTGATCGAGTACGGCAAGTAGTTGTGCCGTTACACGATTTTCACCGACTTTAACGTTATGCTCAGTTTTGGCCGCAATATCTTAAGTAAAAAAAATTTCATTCATTTTATTAATCAATTTAAATTGCACTTCACAGTGACATGTTGTACGATCACAGAAAACACAGACCTGCTTTATCGTTGATCACAGCGAACGTATTTTTGTTCGCGAAAATTAATACAAACACAATTATTTTATCAAGAAGAATCATTTTGGGTCCAGTACGTAAAATTATCTTAACACGGACACAATGCACAAATGAACTGCAGACGATTATTTTATGTGCTCCCTAACACGTTTAGGTGAACGATAACTGTTAAATTGTGATGAGATTTTGCGATTAATGTCGTTGGCTCGTTCGGAGGGCGGGTTAAAGGTCGCCCGATTTGAAAAACACATTCGACCGACAGACGAAACAACCAGTGGACATGCGAACGTTTTTATTGTGAAGAAGACAAGACATAATCAGTCGAAATTGATTCATCACTATCAAGAGATTTCTGGTAGTGTACAATATATTTATGTTATGTAAATGAACGACGTAAGCGTTGTCTTATCGCTTCATAGCGACGATAGGAAGGACACATGTCGATGTATTTATAAATTGTTTCGCTATTATTGATAAGAAACGATGAATTTATTTTGAGAAGAACGACTTATTTCGATATGTTCTGAGCGCTGGGAAATTCGGTCACTCTTTCGTGGTATCGAAGAGTGTAATTGATGCTTCGAATTATTTAGAATCGTTGATTAGAGCAAGCAAGTAAACTACACCAAAATCTTATGTTCTGTTCAACTTTTGCAAAAAAAAAATCACCGCTCCCTTATTTCACATTTTTTATCAGTAATTTAATGGTAAAGAGTTGACTGAACTCTTGGTGTTTTGAACAGACGTTGGACCAGACCAAGCATGTTCACAACAGAAAATCACCAAGTATTTTACTGACTTAGCGACCATGAGCGTTGACTTTTAGTGTAATTGTCGAATGTACTTACACGTTGCTAGCAGATATCATAGCTTACATTAATCCTTTCTGCTGGTCGAAGCCTTTTCTTAATTGGTGCATGAATCCCCTTTCTCTAACAAAAGAGTCTCTGCTGCAAATATCGATAGAATACAAAGACATAGAAGCGCTAAAATAGAAGATTTAAAATGGTGTGAACTTGAATAAAATTTGTACTTATTACGGCCAATCTACGAATTTTTTTTTAAATATAATATTGAGTTAAATAAAATGTCTTACAATACAAATAAAATTAAAAGCAAAATATTACGGATTAGCGATCGAAAAACAAAGAAGTTGCAACTGCATCGAATCCTTAATGTCTTTTAGAATAGCAGCGACTTTTTCCGCACCATTTTCCGACACCGGTGTAATCGCTTCGAGCGCTTCCGAAAAAAATGATCTGAAATAAAAAAAGGGAACACTTGTAAATGCCAAATAAAACACTTCACTTATGTAGACATACTTTGCCGTTTCATTGCTGTACAATTTCAGTGCGTCTCGAATCAATTTGATATCAACATTCGCCTGTATCGCACCGTTCGGACTAAAATCTTGGACACAACTCATTAATCGGGCCAATTCTTCGGCAACCGTTTGAACGATTGGCTCTAAAACCGGCCGCAAGAGAAACGGTGAAATTGTGAAAATTTCCGAATAAACGCCAACCAAATTATCACAGCATTCGTGTGCATATGGTCGCAATTTACCGATTTCGGTGACCATGTCCCATTGAAAACGCCCAATATACATGGATGGTTCGATTGTACCGACCAACGGATCGGCTTTGTGTTCGACGTAGGCTTCTAGAAGATTTGTGAACAGTTGGTTCACAGAAGAACGACAAGTTTCGATTGCCAGTTTTGGTAGTGGATATCCAAATCTAGAAAAAATCAATAAATTATCGATCGCGTTTTTTTTGTGAATACCAGTATCAACAAAGTACTTGACAAATACTGTTCCAACGTGCGGAAAGAAGACTTTATTGCAATATGCACAATTCGCCAGACAGCATAGCATCCGCTGCTCCCACGACATTGCCGAACCTCGACTGTCCGGACCGTTTTGTTGTGTATTCGGGAACCCAATTAGCTGCGAAATGGTTGGAGTATGAGCGTCCTCGTCATGCAATTGATACGCCAAATTCTCAATTACTCCGCAGAATGTATTTAAAACGTCCTGTAGCTTTTGTGAAACTTCTCGTTGTCCTTCGGATTGCGGTTCCAATAGGTTTCCCTCTCTGTGTATTTGCGAAATATAATCGATCCGAATAACTTCAACGCAAAACCCTTCATCATTTTTACCTAATTTCTGGATTCATGCAAGCATTTTGACCTTCTTCCAATGTCTCGACAATAATCTGCTCCAACAGTGACGGCAGTAATGTAGCACCTGGAAAGTCTTCAACACCCAGTACCCATGTTTCTTTTTCGTCCAGTTTCTTTACCTTTTCGATGGACCGTCTGAAAATCGTCGAAAAACAAAACAATCGTACTTCGTTGATAAGTTTCTGAATGATGTCGAGAGCTTCGCCTGGTAAATCGAGGCGTATCAAAGTGGCGTACGAAATTCGAATGAAGCGTAAACATTGCGGAAGCCACAGAAGAAATTGTGTAACGGATGACGACGAACTGTTAGGCCATGATATTGCAATTGTTTGTCGGCTGGGCCTTTGATCGAGTGAGGTAAGAATTGCAGCTCGCAAATACAAGCAGAATTTTTCGATTCCGTTTAGAATGATTCGCTGAAAATCGGATCGTTTCAGAAGCATTTCCCTTATACACGAAATATTACCTTAAAGTCACCCGGTTTCGGATCGGTTGCACCTCTTAATTCACCGGTGAAGTACGATTGTCCTAATCGCCATATTTCGGGCAACTGGTTTGCTGCAATGTCACTGATTTCTTCGCAGAATAGCACACGACTGGGCGGTTGATTTGGATCTCGAGACTTTGATTCTAAGGTTGAGTCTAGTGAAAGTCTGTTTTTTTTTCTTCAAAAATCGAATAAATCAACTTACTTTCTTGTCCACCTTCTTTTAAAGTGTATTGATCAAACGTCTGCTTGAATGTCTCCTCCAAATATTTAGCACGTGCTTCGATTGCATCCCACGCGGGATCGACTATTTTAAATTTATCGGCGACTGATGTCCCTGCCTGTTGTAACTACGCCACAAAAATAGAAAAAACGAAATAAAAAATTTCAATTACTGTCGAAATAAGCACAGAACTTACTTCCAAATTAACAAGAGCCTTGATAAATTTTTTCTGTTGATCGACACTTTGAGGCATTTTTATCACTTTTCGATGTAATTCTTGGCGTATGTTCATTACACGGATATCGACTTCATCCAAGATTTTCCGGAAGAACTAGAAATCAAATGTGGAGTTAATTACGAATCAGGTTAAAGCTTGTAGGACGTTACAGAAATTTCGGTTTTGCCAAACAGATTCTTTGCACGTGAGTAGTCATTGACCACAATGTCATATTCTTCAGCTTTGGCGCTCCGATCCACCGAATTTGGAAGACAGAATAAAAACCTGGAAATTGTACGAGAAGAACGATAAATGAATAAGTTATTTACCATTTTAGATTTGTGTTTCCAGTTGCATAAATCAATGCTGGCAAGTCTAAGCAACAAACAACGATACCACTGGGATCAACATCTCATTCATCTGCAAGTGAGCAAAATTTGGTGGCCGAAATGTTGTCCACCATTTTTTTTTTATAGCATCGAACTGAACTTAGGGGTCAACCTTTAATACTGTTATGAACAGTCCAGTCAGTATAGGATGGGGAGAAACACAAAAAAAAAATTAATATGAAAATAAAAATATAAATAAATAAATAAAACAAAAGAAAAATAGGCGGTTTGATAATGACGTGCAAAAATCGAGAAAACATAATTTTTTCGGGAAAAATTTATTTTATTTTTCAACGTAGTCTCCTTTTAGCTCGATACACTTAGTCCAGCGTTTTTCCAATTTTTTGATCCCTTCCAAATAATATGATTTGTCCAACCCTTCAAAATAGGCGTTGATTTCACCAATGACGTCAGTATTCGTGGTAAATCTCTTTCCAGCAAGTAATTTTTCAAGTCTGGAAATAATAAAAAGTCGCAGGGTGCCAAATCTGGAGAGTGGGTGAGGGAGCAATTCGTACCGTAAAAATTTCTTGCACCTTCGGATGAAACCTAGGCGCTCGGAGGCGTCAAGAGCTACATCATAAATGTGTTGAATCCAATCAAGTTTTTTACTGATGTTCATTCCTAGAAGATGGAAATGTTCCGAAGTGTTCAATGCGACACCATCAAAAATAAGATCAGGTACCGACGTGTCGTATTTTAGGGAAAGATGACAGGCTTGTGTTTTTGAGGCATTAAACTCTACTCGGTTGACCCTGCCCCATTCCAGGATTGAGATGAGATCAGAGTTTAAAGAACCAATTAACTCATTACGTTGAGAGGGTACCGAAGACTGGCGTGCCTCTGTAATCGAGTTGAAGCTGTAGGTAGGTGTTGTCAAGTGTACTATCTACGAAGCTATGGATAGGATTGAGAGTGGACGACAAAGGGTCGTTAATAAAAATTAGAAATAAGGTAGGTGATAAAACTGAGCCTTGAGGGACGCCGCAGTTGATAGGGAAAGGGGATGATGAAACGCCATCTAAAACAACCTGTATAATACGTTCCGAAAGAAAGCTCTCAATCCATCGAATACAAGGAGGATTAATACCAAATGCATTGAGTTTGGATAGAAGGGCTTTGTGCCAAACTCTGTCAAATGCCTTCGCTATGTCAAGTGCAAGTACTTGACCCTCACCGAAGTTATGGATACAAGCGTTTCAGCGTTCAGTCAGGTATACCAACAAATCGCCGGTGGATCTCCGTGGCCGAAACCCATATTGCACGTATTGCACGATCTTACTGTTGACAGCAGTTTCCATGGCTTTAGACAAAATAGAAGTAATGGCAATGGGGCGGTAATTTGCGGGGTTCGTTTTGCTATCGTTCTTAGGTATCGGCTGAACATTAGCTAGATAAGGAAACTTACCAGAAGAATATGAACGATAGAAAAGATGGCGAAGAGGTTTAGCCAAAGAAGAGTAGCATTTTTTAAGGGTTTAGGGGGAATGCCATCTGGACCAGCGGATTCATTAATATTGAGAGCTTCAAGTTTTTTCGAAATGACATGTGTGCGGAATTTGATCGGAGAAAGTTCTACATTCAAAGTTCAACACAGTCGGGGAGAGGGGGGGGGGGGGGGGGGGGGTAGGACTGTGCACTAGGTGGAAGAGTAGAGTTTCTCGCAAAAATCGAAGCCAAAAGAATTGCTTTTTCTATGGAATCAACGACTGTGCGGTTACCATCAGATAGAGGTGTGGATGACGAAATAAAATTATTGCTAACCGCTTTCGCAAATAACCAAAAGGATTTCGATCCTTTGGGGCACTCCAGGATCTTTCGTCTTATCTTTAGATCATGTTGTAGTAAAAAACTATCAACACTCGATCAAGAGGCGACCATTTCTCAGACGAAGCGGCCTCGTTAAGGCATTGCAAGTTTTGAATGATCGTCTAACCGTAGCTTAACATCTCTTTTAAATGAGTTTAGTTCTTTTGTGATGGTTTTTAAATCATTTTACATTCTTTTGATCAAACCCGTTTTTCTTTGGTGGTTCCCCCATCGCCTCTAACATACACGAAAATACTGCTCCTCCTCCTAATCAAAAATCATAATAAACGTAAAACTTACTTGTGTCGATTGAGACCGACTAGAGCAGCGCGTGTCGAGTCGGCTTTGTCGCGACGAATCAAAACATCGTTGAAAATATTTTGTGATTCCGTAATGGAGTCTGGAAGGAAATATGCAAATTACTTGCCCAACGACTAAACGAACAACTACTTACTTTGTATCGACGTTTCCAAAACCTTCAACGGATCGCTACCGAACGATTTCACATCGTCCTGAAACTTATCGCGTATCGTCATCAACGTATCGAGCTGATCGATCACCGAGCCGGCATTCGATTTCAGAAACGACAACTGCCCTTCTTTCTGGCTCTCGACTCTACGCCGCAGGAATGCCAGTCCTGCTTTTAAATCCTCGAACGAAGTGGCGTGATGATTCTCGAGCAGAAACCAGCCTGGCGAGAAGTTCTCTTGCGACAAATCGCCACTTCCGTCCGGGAAAATGTCGCGCAAATCTTCGGGTAATTTCTTCTCGTTGCCCTCGATCGACAGGCCGAGTGGATCTTCTTGGGTGTAGCCAGCCGGCGCTAAGGTTCTTCGGCCCCATGCGAGCGATTGCATAGGCGATTCTTCGATCCACACGGCCGACTCTTTCATCGGTCCGATTGTTTCGTGATACGCCCGAAACTGAACGGTAGATGTGCCGATTCCGCCGCTCACTGTCGTCACAACGATATCGCCTTTGCCCTTTGCCGGGCCCGAATGTGCGATTATTTTATTCGTCGATTTCCATTCGGCCGACAGGAGGCAATCGCTACCGCAAATTGTAAGACCTGGAAAATGAAAATTGGGGTGGTAGTCTGCACTGCTAGGTGGTGGTTCTTGCCCATTTTACCGATTAGATCACTTGCTCGTGTGCCGAGAAATTCGCCGCGAATTGTAACGCGAGTTCCCGGTGCTCCTTCTTTTGGGGAAAGACCCGTAACTACAGGTGCAGGAGCCATAATCCAAGGGAATTTCGCTTAGTTTTTGGCTGCTCACAGCTTTTTTGATGAACTTCCCACTTGTCAGATTTTTGATTTTTGTTGTTCCAGATGACACATGACAACTATCTGCTCCATGGAGTTGGAGAAGTTATAGTCGGTGACTGCGAGGAGAATTGAGTGAAAAAAAGTTTGAATTAAAACTGAGATCAATTTCTACAAAACAATTATTTCTCAAATTAAATTTTACATACTGAATCAATGTAATGAGCAGAAATTCAGTCCGATTACATAATTAAGGTCGGTTTCATACAAATTTTAAAATTTTGTCACAAAATTTTCGAGTGAAATTCGTTGGCTCCAGAAAAAACGAGTGATTTTTGGTTGTTAAAATTTGACGTTTGAATCGAT
The DNA here is from genome assembly GCA_951812415.1 of Beris morrisii. NCBI lineage: Eukaryota > Metazoa > Arthropoda > Insecta > Diptera > Stratiomyidae > Beris > Beris morrisii. The sequence continues at coordinate 29,949,766 of OX638311.1, forward strand.
GACAAGTTGTAAATAAAAATCGGGACATGGATGACGTTGCCTCGGTTCGAAACGAAAACGCTAATTTACGAAAAATCCGAGCAAAACTGCTGCAATGGGAGGTGAAAGATTGTCCGCTAGCTCCACTAACCAGCGAGCAGCTAGATGCTCTCGACACACTGGGACAGTTGCTTAGCGAAACGCCGATCACGGAGGTAAGTACCCGACTTCCGGTAACCCGCGACCGAACAAATAAAACTCATCCAGCGAAACGTTTCTAGCCACCACAGCAAATCACCGACGCTGTACCCCCTGAAGAAACCCACAACGACGATCATCCCAAGGACTTCCAGAGCGTATCGTACAAGGACCTTCATCAGCTGGCCGCCGCAATCGACAATACAAACGACTTCCTCTTTTGGTACGATAAAGTCAACAACGAGACGCACGATTACGCCGACGAAGTCTACTTGAAATACTTGCATCAGCTTGAAATCCGCCGTAATGAATGCGATAAAATTCTCGATCAGATCGGAATATCGCTGAATAAATTGGACGATCTGAAGGCCGAGTACGGATTCGTTTCGAACAAGACAAGCTCACTGAACACGGCCAGCGAGAAGCTGATCGAAGAACAGAAACGTTTGAACGAGATTAGCGACGAGATTCATCGACGTCTGTACTACTTTACGCAGGCCGAACAACTCTCGCAACGATTGCAGAGCTCGACGCTATCGGTAGCGAGCGATTCGTTTCGCGAGTGTTTGGATAAAATTGACGAATGCCTGGACTACTTGCGGCACAATGTAAGGAAGAGGATGGACGTGACGTGAAAGTTAGTTGGTCTTTAATCGTTTTATCTTTCTTGTTTCAGTCGAAATTTAAGGAGTCAACTGTGTTTATAGCCAGATATAAGCAGTGCCTGTCGAAAGCGGTCGTACTTATGCGAAACTATGTAACGACGGTCATGTCACATGCAACGGAACAGGTTCTTACCCCAAAACAGCCGAGTGGATTGAGTAAGTGTAGCGTAAGATTTTTTTCGTTAGGTGGGTAGTTAACCAAAGGGGAGAAGATTAGGTGACAAGCAGGGAATCTAGCTTCAATTTCACTGATCTTCTTAAAGCCGATCTCGTAACTGCTAAAATTTTATTTTCAAGGGCTCTCCCATTAAATTCTAATTTATTTGGCTGGAAGGCACACGCTGTAAAGGAGAAAGCAAACAGCGATTTTATTTAAGGATGCTACTTAAAAAGGGAGCATTTTATGGCAGTTTTTTTTATCATCGAGGGGAACAAGGTCGGATTTGAACTGCCACATTATAAAAAATAAATCGGAAAAGCAGTGTATTTTATTTGCCTTCAATTTCAAGTGGAAGAGTTTCTGCTGTTCGATTGTTAACAGTGGCGTAGCAATGGGGGGAGGGGGGTTTGGGGATAATCCCCCCCCCCCCCCCACCTCGGAATGATTAGCTCACCGAATAAGTTATAATTACACATTATAGGACGTTTTCTTTATTTAGGACGAAGTACTGTAAAAGCATGAGAAGGCTATCCAAATACCGAATAGTTTCTAGAAAAGTATATCAGAGTTTCAGGCAATCTTTTAACGTTTTAATTTATCACTGGTCTGAGACTGTTACTGCAGTCGGAATCCAATTTTCAATTCATCTTAACGCGTTTATTCATAAGCATGAAAAAGCTAGGATATAGTAGCGTTGAACGAAAGTCTGTGAAGGCATTCTCATACTGTTTAATTAGTGTTGATCTCCAATCTCCAACTTCATTTGTATAAAAAATATTGGTGTATAGTGATTTTGTGAATATGACTTCAAAAGAAAGGATAATATCGACCGATCACCATTAATTATAGACCGGTGATCGATAAAAAAAGTTAAATCTCTATATGAACAATAAAAATGATTCAATTCGAAACGAAGGCACGTCAAAGAATGTGAACGATACAATCCTGTTCTTTATTATTTTAATATAATAAAGTATAGTGATCAATTTAAAAAAAAATTACAAGCAAACGTCAAAAAAAAAATGAAATCCGTCTGTATGCCGACCGCCTTGCGCGAAATCGTTTGAAGACTCGTAGCTTCCAAGCCCAATAAACTTATCATCATCAATGGAGCGACAGCCCATATCAGGTCCTGGCCTCCTGAAGTAGTCGCCTCCAATCGCCTCGATTCAAAGACCGCGTTCTCCAGCTGCCAATTTTTAAGATGGCTTTGCTGTCTTCATCAACCGAGTCTTCCCATCGCTTTCGTGGTTTGCCTACTGGCCTGTTACCACTCGCTTTGCCTTTAAGAGCACGTTTGGGGATTCTTCTATCTTCCATTCGCTCTACATGCAGTTTTCGCAGTGTGATAAACGTTGAAGCTTGTGACCCATCGTAGAGTTGATACAACTCATGGTTGGATCTTATTTGCCGTTCCGTTCCATTCTTCGCAGGGCCCAAAATTCTTCGGAGTACCTTTCTTTCGAATGCGTTAATTAGTTTTCGGAAGTTCACGTCTGCCATAACAGAGCACAGGTCGTATATTAGTTTTATATATTCGCAGCTTATTATTCCTGTGCACTTTCTTAGATTTAATTATTGAAAGCACCGAATAATACATTTTTTTTGCTATCATGATCCGTCGATTGATTTCGTCCGTTTCATTGCCGTCTTTTGCTAGATTAGCCCCAAGATATATGAAGTTGTGCACACTCTCAAAATTATACTCCGCAATTGTTATATTTTGTCTGATTGGCGTTCTCTTTCTTGCTTGCGTCATGACTTTTGTTTTACTTCCGTTTATGCGTAATCCGACTTCTTTTGCGGTGCAGTCAAGATTGACAAATACCTCCTTAGCGCAAGGGAAGGATGGAGGATGTTTATATCGTCACTGTATGGTACTAGTTGTGTGGACTTGAATAGTAGTATCCCATGGACTGCGGTTTTTCGGATGACATACCCTAGTGCCAAGTTGAAAAGCATAGGGGCTAGACCAGCTCCCTGCTTTAAACCACATTCCGATCAAAAGTTGAAATTTTTTCAGTGGATCCTCTTTAAGTGGCTTCTTCTTTTGTGGTCAATTGTAAGGGGAGATGTTGGGAGAGTGTTTTAGATGAAAAATTTTCTCTTTTAGATATCACCAACCGTTCTAAAAAGCTGAAACTTGAAATATATATAAAACTTGGATAGTTCGCAAAAAATTGTCGATATTGCTGGAGGGTGTGGAAGTGGGAAAAAACATTACCTCCGAAACGTTCCAACGCTGAGATCGAGATATTCTAAAGTCCATCTCGTAAATGAGTTATGTCGACAGTAAGCAAGGAAGTGGGAGAATTTTTCTAAAGAATCACGTCTCATATCTCAAGATCTTTAAGATAGAAGCTTAGAATTTATACTGGAAAAATTGTAGGGGTGGGAATAGAGGAGAATGAAATATTCCGACTTTTATATCTCGAGAACCACTTATGATGTATAGATGAAACCTGGTATTTAGGTAGAGCTATTGTAGCGGCACGTTCTAAAAATAAGACTTTTAAAAGGGGCATTATGGTACAGAGCACAATAAGAAATTGGTCTTGTAGAGTCCATTACATTACAAATTTTTCCCTATTCTAATATGAATCTTTTTTCTTTTTTTATTATAGTTTGTAATATGTACTACTACTACCACCAACTACTTGTGGATAATATCAACTTCTCACCCACTCCCCCCCCCCCACCCGAAAATCATGTCTAGCTACGAGAATGATTGTTAATGTCAGTTTCACTTCAATTAAGAAAAAAGAAGCATACCTCCTGTTAAATAATTCTAAAGCTAATCCTTCACTTTCGAAATAATCGTTACATCTCGAGGTAAAGCAAAGTATTTACTGATTTTCGAGCTGGCCACTCGTTGCTTGAACCGTGTACAGGAGAAAATATAGATAAGATTAAGCGATCAATGGATTGAGTATTGAATCAGTTGTGGTACTTCTTCGCACAGTAAAACTAATTCAAACTTATCCCTGTAGCCGGGCAAAACATAACCCGTTCTTCATGTTTCCAAACTACCGATCTCTCATAGCCCTTCCTCAGCCCACAAAATTCTTCATAGCGCTTCCTCAGCACACAAAATTTACAGTTCATGTATCATCCTCTCTTGATATAAGGGTTGTAACAGTTAAGGATCTCTTACGGAAATGTTTATTGCTGTTTCTTCTTACATCTGATACTAGAAACATTGAAAGGTTCGAAGCTATCGCTGCATTGTTACTATTAATTGCAGTTATCACTTTTCTATCGAGCACTCCGAATATGGAGTTCAGACTTTGGAGTGCTCAGTAGAAACTGCATTTTTTTTTGTTCCTTAAAAAAACCTTGCAAGTTCGATTTGATGCGTATAATCCCAACACAATTCTTTCTAGACGATAAAACCAGTTCAGATGCAGCCTTTGCTCTCTACTACGGAAAATTTCAATCGTCTGCAACAAAAGTCAAACGAGTTTCGGCCATGATCGAAGAACGTATCAATCGAAATCCGGAATATGAACAACTCTTATCCGAAATTCACAATTGCTACTTGACTGAGCGAGCAAATGTTATGCGGCCGGCAGTCGATAAGTCAATCAAAGACTTGAAATCGAATAATAAGGGCGATCATTGTTCATTGATGCGAAGTGCGTGTGCATTTCTTGTACACGTTTGCCAAGATGAACATCGACTTTTCTATCAGTTCTTCTCGGCACCAAGCGATCAGTTACAGTAAGTGGGAAACTGTAAGAAACACAATTCCAAAAAAACATTGTATTTTATGGTTTTTCAGTTCCTACTTGGAAGGACTATGCACAGTATTATACGACACTCTACGGCCGTATATAATCCACATTAATCATCTGGAAACGTTGGCTGAAATTTGCAGTATACTGCGGATTGAAATGCTGGAGGAGCATGTTCAGCAAAATCGTAAGCAAACTGAAAATTTATAAACCATCTCATAATTCATAAATAATTTTTCACAATAGCTGAGTCCTTAGAAGCCTTCGGTCGGATAGTGTTCCAATTATTACAGGATGTCCAGGAACGACTCGTATTCCGTGCACATCTGTACCTACAGTCCGATATTTTGAACTACAATCCATCAGCAGGTGATTTGGCTTATCCTGATAAGTTGGAGATGATGGAAGTAAGGCTAAACTAAGGCGAAATCGTTCTTATCGTTGTTTCTAACTACACAAATTAATTTGCAGAGTATTGCGCTATCTCTTCAAGAGCCTATGTTACGACGCTCTGATTCCAGGTCTTCTATGATTTCGAGTGCTTCCAGTGTTGTGGAAAGTGTCGCAGAAAGCCACTATCGTTCGCGGACTATCAGTAAGTAAATCAATTGGAAAAATGGTTTGGTAATTTTTAACAAGAAACAATAACAGATTCACCGGCTGATCTGCACGGAATGTGGTATCCAACGGTCCGTCGAACACTAGTTTGCTTATCGCGATTATACCGATGTGTAGATCGTCCAGTATTCCAGGGCTTGTCCCAAGAAGCACTGAAGCATTGCATTCAAAGTGTGTCCAAAGCTAGCTCGCATATTGCCACCAATAAGGTACGTATGTGAATCGTACGAAAATTTAACTGAAACGAAAAAAGAAATTATTTTCAATGTAGAGCCCAATTGACGGCGAACTGTTCGAAATCAAACATCTTCTCATATTGCGCGAACAAATTGCACCATTCCGCGTTGATTTTGTTTCAAGGGAAACATCCTTAGACTTTAGCAAGGTGAAAACAGCCGCCTTCGGACTTCTGCAAAAACGTAAGCAACTCTTTTCGTTGGGTACGAACAATGCACTACTCGAATTCCTATTGGATGGAACACCACAAGTCAAAGAGCACTTGTTGGACTCACGTAAGGACGTTGACAGGCAGTTGAAAATGGTTTGCGAGCATTTCATTAAGGACGCCGTGCAAATGTTTGTCGGGGCAATTATCGGATTCTTGGACAAGGCACAACACTTACTGTCGGACAGTGCATCGGCAGAACAAAAATCTGATACAACGAAAGTGAACTATTCGCTGCGACAAAGTGCTTGGGCAAGCCCACAGCAAATCAGTAGTTTAATTCAGGAGGCGCAACGTCTTATCAAGAGTAAGTTAGCCGGCTTGCAGCGATCCATGCAATTGTATTTAAGCAGTAGAGACACTGAGTTTATTATCTTCAGACCAATTCGAGTAAGCATACACTGGTCTTGCGAATCGAAACAATGAAATTAAACGAAGCTTTTCTTTTTTTCTAGAATAACATTATTAGCACATTTGTAAAATTGGAACAATTACTTTCGACAAATGGCTACAGTACAGACGACATGATTATTGCAAATTGTCCGTCGGCCGAGCAAATTTCAATATTGCTTTCGAGCGCTAGCATATTGGCCGAAGGTTCGTTGAATGTCGGACGAAAGATGAGTACTTCGTCGAACGAAGGAACGACAATGAGCCGGAAGATTAGTTTCGAACGGAAGATAAGTGTTGAGGCGCCTGTTATCGAAGATCAAGATGAGAAAGAGAGTACGTAGTCGCTTACGGGCGAGTAATTTATTCGGTCAATAAAATTGGATGCATATATTTCTTTTTTTATATGTTTTTTTGGGAATTATTTTATTTTGAAAGCTTCTGTCCATTGCTGATACACATTGCAATTTCATCGAAGAATAGATAAATAAAATTAAAATATAATAATAAATATGTAAATTAATAAATTAAACAGTTATACCAGTAATTCTTGCTAGCGCGATACTGAATTCGACTTGGTTAGATTGGTTGAAGCAGAATGAAGAAGTTGAGTTTAAGTAACATCCTCGAGGAAACCGTAAACCACAAAAAGAATAGATAAGGGTATTACTGAAGTCCTTTTTTATTAATAGAAAAATTAGCTCAGATATTATTGCATAGCTTTTGTTTTAAAACATAAATAAATTAAAATTCATAGTTTTTGAACTTTCCAGTTCTCAATCTCAAGGGCGTGCCATGGTAGGATGTTTTAAAAAATGTATGATTTCCAGTCGATGCCTGTGACATTAAATTGGACTGCATTAAACATATATTTTTTACGCCCAGGAGGATATTTGAAGTGCGCCGAAGAGTCTCAAGCGCTAAGGCGATCCTCAAAGATAGCAACATTATACTATTGTTCCAGGGAAGACCTATGCAAGGCATACAAATCGCCGCTGAACTGATTTAAACTTATTTATGGCCGACGAAATGGAGTCCAAGCGGAACTAGTGTATTTTAGAATCGGGGAAAAGAGTGTACAATATTGTTGTGTTCGGGGACCAAGGAGTGATAAGTTGACTTGAAAAAGTAAAAAAAAAGTTCGTAGTTCCTTCCAAATGTGATACACGGTTCTTTTCAAATTGAAATTCAGATGAGACAGTGTGCTCTAATCAGCAACTATCACGCGCAATCCAGGACAAATTTGCACCCTACATGAGTTAATCCGTCACCGACGTTTTCGTCATTTGGGTACCATGCAAGCTGACGTCGCCGAGTAGTGGCGACGTTCGGACAGAGTTTATTTGCCATCTAAAGGTTGGATATCAGAACGCGCAAGAAGTTTAGATGCAGGGATAGCAGAAGATCTGGCGTGATTGTACATAATAATAAATTTAAATATTCTCAAATAGTCTTGGTGTCGCATTTTGAGTCAAACGAAATTGTAATTCTAGGAAAATATACGGCCGTTATTGGATTCGACCAATATTTGTCGAGTAACTCAAAAGTGAGTATCGATAGATAGCCGATTCGTTGTGCAACTTTCCAAAGTGGAATGCGAATCTGGGCGATATGCAGTTTACTATTAAGTAAATTTATAGCAGAGTATATTTTTATTCAGCAGTCTGGATGATGAGGTCCCACCATTAGTGTGACAAGGATATTGACAAAAAGACCCTTAGTACCACCCTATTTCGTTAAGAAATTTAAATTTCCCCAAGCCTCCCCGGTTCGATTGACCCAATATGGCCAGTCGTGTCCGAGCGAAAGCTTGGCATTCATACAATAATTCTTATTTAAATAGAAACGCGAAATGTCGTAGAATTGGAAAAATATGTTTATATTTAATCTCTTATCTTAATATCACAATTACTAGTTACATTTAAAAATACAAATAAAAATAAAATATAGTTAATTCAAAGGCAGCGCAGTCGGCATTCCAAAGAATTCGTCGGAAACGCAAGTGATTTCGTCGGAACACTTCAAGCAGCGCAAATTTGGCCTACTCGAAATTTCAACTGATAATTATGACCGTGTGAGGTGCTACCTTGATTGTCGATTTGAAAGTTCCTTTTCGAATATTTAAATGACTTGATCTCAAAGAGACCTGAGCTAAAACTGCGCGTTGTTTAAATAGCCCGATTGTACTTTCGTTCCCGTTGTCCTGGACCAATTTGGCGAGGTGAAATTGGGTGGACAGTACGGATCGAAAGTATTAATAATTATGAAATGGAAATTCTTATAGTTATGTTTGGGAAGTCCAAACAGTGAGTTTTCTGAGAATGCTCGAGTACGATATTCCTACAGACAGGCTTAGCACCACAGAAATATGTTTTCGATGCTGCTCATACGATCGAGTCGGCTTCCTCGTTTCCTGGTATGTCGGAGTGTCCCGAAACCCAAGCTACAGTCTAATTTAGATAGATAGATTGGAAATAGGGGTTGGTATGGTTAACCCCTGTCACTGCAGCCACAGTTGGGGTTATTGTGACGTCCCCCCAGATTGACTATGACAGTCTACTTTATTACTTCTCTCTCCAATTTATTCAGTCTCCCAATGCCCTCCTTTACAAGTCGTGAAGAGACCGTGATCTAGTACTACGTTTACATGGAGAATCCAAAGATCGAAATTTGGATCGCGTTTATGATAACACCGGATCGAAAGATCGAAACATGGGCAAATTGAGAAATGATGAACGACATAACCGGTTTCGAATCGATCCAGGTCGAGAAGTTGGTTCGGATCGAGTCGATCTCATTTCAATCCGATCTGTGTCTACATGCGATTTTAGAGGATTCAATCCAGATTCAATCCTCCATGTAAACGTAGTATAGCTTAGTTATTTAATAACAGTTTCGCTGTCCGAATAAATATAGATGAGTTTATCTGTTCACTCGTTTTGCTGAGCAGTATGGGTAGCTATAATCGCATAGACCTCTGCTTGGAATACCGTAGGGGAACAATTTTACAGCAGTTCAGCCTTCCAGGAAAACCACGATCCCGATTGATTCCTTTTCAGAGACCCGTCCGTATACGATATTATACTTTCCGGCTCACGGTTCAGATGATTTTTGTCCATCCAATTGGTTTGTTCTTATATGCAACACTCAAAGGTGAGCGTGTCATCGTATCTACATTTTGAATTCAGGCAGTACCGAGTTGAACAATCTGCTGTACATGAGATTGAAGCACCTGGCGAAGATAGACTCCCCAACATACTTTTAATGCATCTTCCAACGAAAGCTGTTGTTAAACTCAATTTTATATTTAACTGTTGTCTAAAATTAAGCTATTTTCCTAAAACTTGGAAAAACGCAATCGTTCTGCCTATACCCAAACCTGGCAAGGATCCTAAACTTCCATTCAGCTATCGTCCGATTAGCCTGCTTCCAACAATTAGCAAAATCTTCGAAAAAGTCATTCTAGCCGGAATCAAAAACTTTCTTGATCGCAACAACATAATACCAAATTTCCAATTCGGATTTTCTGCCCATCTCTCAACAAATCATCAACTGCTACGTGTCACTGAATCCATAAGAGAATCGTTGGAAAACAAACGCTCCACAGGCATGGTCGTCCTGGATATAGAGAAGGCATTTGACTCCATTTGGCATCATGGTTTAATATATAAATTAATCAAATTTTCCTTCCCAGCTTATATTATTAAACTACTACTCTCTTTTCTTGACAATCGTAAGTTCAGAGTAAAGGTCAAGGGTAGCATCTCTAGCGGTTACATAATACCAGCAGGCGTACCACAAGGCTCCTGTCTAAGTCCTACGCTGTTTAATATATATACAGCTGATATCCCCCACCATCCCAGCTGCGATTTAGCTATGTATGCCGATGATACTGGAATTCTCACAAGCTCGGCCGATCCCTGTACAATAGTACAGCATTTCCAATCTCAGCTTGAATTACTGGAATCATTCTTCAACAAATGGAAAATCAAAATTAATCCGTCGAAAACCCAAATTATCTATTTTACTAAAAAACGAGCAAGGCGCAACCTTCCGAACCCCTCTATTAACATCCTTGGTAAACCCATTAACTGGTCGCAAACAATAAAATACCTTGGCCTAACATTAGACAAAAAATTAACTTTTCATGAGCATACCGAACAAACCTGCCTAAAAATCTCCAAAATTATTCACACCTTGTATCCATTAATAAATAGGAAGTCAAATCTCTCAGTCGAAAACAAGCTGTTGATTTTCAAAATGGTCATGCAACCAATAATCCTCTGGATCAAATGTGCTGGCGTTCACAAGAAAAGACTGCAGATACTGCAAAATAAGTGTCTAAAGATTATGTTAAATAAATCTTTCTTCTGTTCCACTCGTATCATACACGAGTTAGCCAATACCCCATTAATAGTGGAAAAGGCGGCGAATTTCAATTTTAAATTTTACGAAAAATGTCGAAACTCAACCAACCCTCTAGTTACGAGTTTCCTATGTTAGTCTCTATCATAGATATATATATACTGGATATGACAAGCAGCGATTGAGTTCAAGGCAGACTTCGTCGCATTCACTTACACGCAAAACAACAATTGATATAACGAACCTGTGTTTTCTCACTCACATTTATATTATGTCCCGCTCTTGAAACACGCAAAACAACAACAATTTGATATAACGAACCTGTTTTGTCTCACTTCTCTGGCTTCAAAGCGCTTTATACAAAACCGGTGGCTTGTCATCTCCATTAGCTCTATGGTCTCTATCATCTCTTTATTCTTTCCTATTTCTTTTTATCATTTTATTTACTTTACTGCTTTTTATTTTTCTTTTCTTTTAACGTTACTCAATTTAGATCATAAGTTAGGTTTAAGGTTTGAATAATTAGGTTTTTGAGAGTTTTTTCCCTAAAAAGAAATTAACTAGTTCTAAGGCATTTGTGAAGTACTTGTAATCTAAGCAAATTTTACTCAACATCGAAGTTGTAAAGACAGTTCTAGTCTAATCACTTGATTTCAATTCTAAACAGCAACTAAGCTATGTAATACCTAACAGTTCAATAAAGATATGTATGTACATGAGATTGCCGATAGTTTGGTTTGAAGCGGAAATTCTTCCTAGTATTAACCGGATTCGAACAATACACCCTGCCGCCAAACATGTAGAGCTGGCAGGTTAAGGATTTCCAAGGGTGCCGTCGGTGCTGTTCTCATTGCACCCGTTACGCCTAAACTAGAGGAATTCTGAATTGAACCAGCAGTATTAATAAACGTTCAGTCTGGCAAAGTTAAGTGGATTTTGCTCTCGATTTATTGAATTTAAGTTCAGCTATGATCCGCGGTCGCCTGCAAATATTTGACCTCACTGAAAAATCCAAAGGTTTTGTATCTAATGAAAGTCCAGAATTATAAATTTATTTTTTTTGATTTTATTTCTACACATTGGAGCTAAAAAATTTTACACGAAAGGTTTTTTTCTTTTGTTTTTTTACATTGGGTTTCGCTTTCATGAAACGAAAGTGAGAACAACAATTTCAACATTTTCTTGATCCCCATTTCGATGAAGATTGCCGTTCGGTTACTTTTGTACAAGGTTTTTTTTTTTTTTTTATGAAGAATATTTTCAGTGTGCTTCTTCTAAACGAAATAAAATCCTAGAAAAATTGCATTAAATAATAGGACTGAACTAAACAAAGACTTAAAGAAGATGATTACACGTCGCGGGTTATGTTTTTGCACTCGTTTACACATTACATGTCTGTTTTAACAGAATTCATTAGAATAAGAGTAAAATAATTAAACTAAGCGTTACTTTAAATGCCTACAAAGAGCTTTGTAGTGAGAAAAGCGTGTTGTCGGTATCGCGTTTGCCTTAAAATTACCAATCAAACGACAGGAGATTTGGTGTAGGGAGTGTGTGGTGGGCTGCTATTGCGGACGAGTCGGTAGAAAAAATATGGAACAATGAAAATGATGACGGTCTTGCACAGGTAAGTGTTTGTTGTGTGTGTGTTTTTCATTGAAAATTTCACAGTTGTAGATTATCACTGGCGATGTGATCGGCGGACATGACGAGATCAACTAAAGGCGGCGGATGTGTTGTTGGTGAACATTGGGTCGTTATGATTTCCTCCTCGCTGAATATCTGACATGGAAACGGGCTAGACGACGTGACAATAATCGGCGACAGTGTTATCGTCGACGTCGAATTGGGCGAGAGAAGTATCGACGAATGATGCCGACCGGACATATCGTTCGAGTGACCGAGCATATTGGAGGTGTCCTGCTGTTGCATAATGATTTGCGGGAGTGTTGTACTGATTTCAGGAATTTGATGGGAATGCGTACGCGGATGGTGATGACTCGTGTGATTGTGATGCGGTTGATGATGTGGCGACGTGAATACATTGACCACAGAAATAGCATCGGACATGAGGTAATTTCGGACCGGATTAATCGTAACCGCCGAGTTACAGTGAAAACTGCCCTCGGGCGAACTGATGAGAAGAGATTCGCGTCCGACATTCTCGATCGCAACCGGCTGTCGTACTTGATGATTTGTTGTGTAGGAGATTGATGATGTTGTCGGTGGTGGTGGTTGCGGCGGAACCGATTTTATAAGTGTCGGTTGCGTCGAACCGGGCAGCCGGCTTGTTGGGAGCTCGTCGATTGGAATCTCGAGGCGATTGCTTGAAGCGGCCGACGCTAGATTTGGTGCTGGAAGATTTGTACTCTCGTCGGCTACTTGAATTTCGTAGCAAGCTAGTTCGGGAATATGCGGTCGAATTTTGCCGCCGTCGGGTCGATGGGGATTCCGACAGCCGCGACATTTGCAATCTATGCAAGATTTTGATTCGACGTAGCACGGACAGCGTTGTCCACAGCATGTCAGCTTACCGGGAGTTGCGGTAGCGTTTCCGCACCGACATCCGCGCCGCTTGGATACTGTCTTTGGTCGGATAACGGCCGTTTGGAATTTCTGAAAGGTGGAGAAGTTGGTTAGGGAGGAACTTTTCCGACACTCAATCGTCAGCTTACCCGCGCATTGAAGTCCTCGTCGCCGTCCGTTTTCCGTTTTATCGTGATTTTGTTGCCGATGCCGGTGTACAACACGGAATACATGGCTGAGCCGTTCGAAACGGTTTTGATGGGAGGCGGCTGTGATATTGGCACCGATTTTGTTTCCGCTGGCGCTAGAGCTATCACATTGTTTGTCGGCTGTTTTGGTAGGCACAAATTGTTAACAATGGGGGCGGACACGACCGGAGGTTGTTGCGGCTGCTGTTGTGTTTGTTGTTGGTGCTGGTGTAACTGCTGCTGGTGTAACTGCTGCTGTTGTAACTGCTGCTGTTGTTGCGGGCTCGGGAACACGCACGGCAATATCGAGTACGCGCTCTTCGTCAGGCCCGCGTTCGATTTGAAGTTGTCCTGAAATTTGGCGCCTTCTTCGATGAACTCGACTAGACTCGAGTTTGGAATAGCGATGCCGTTCGACAGGAGTCCCGCATTTTGCGACTGCTTTCGAATGATCGTGTAGATCGGGGTGGTCATAATGTGCTCGCATAAACTCTTGTAGCACTGCAACAGTATCCGAAGCTGCATATTTTCCTCGTATTTGTCGTAGTCCTTGCACCAGCTACACGTCGGCTTAAGATTCTTGCGACCGCGAACGCACAGTCGACAGACGTGATGCTGGCAATGAACGTCGACGGGAGTGTGCGGTTCGATCAGAAGTCGACTGCAAACCGTACAGGACAGCGACTGGCGCAAGTACGGCACTAGCCTGTACAAGTCGGTCCAGTTCTGGTCGGAATTTACGTCGCTTTGAAAGACCAGTCGCGATGTGGAAACATAAAGACTTGTCGCGTTCATTTCAACACCAAACTGGACAAAAGCATTTGTCGGTTCGAATGGAAAAATTTGCGTTGAGAAAATCGTCGCAAAACAACTCGAAACTGACTGCAACCGGAAACTTGTCTTCGAACAACAGCTTTTCACTTTTCCGTTCGTTTCAATGTCGCGCTCACTTAGATTTTACATTCGGCCGGTCCAAAACATTCGCTTGTAGTCAGAAATCGAAAACATTTCGCGTCGCGTTTTTCAACTCTTGTGAATTTTGTTGACGGTCCGCGCAAACTTTTTCGGTTGCCGCTTTTCCGAAACGTCAAAGGGATTTTCTGTTTCGGAAAAACTACGAAATTTCGTATCGAGCGTTGCACCTAAAGAATTCGAATTGAAGTCAGCGGCATACGGAAAATTTTGATGTCAGAAATTCGTCGTTAAATGCGATTTTAAATAGAAAACTTTGGAATTTTAGGCGATGAGATCAGATTGGCACAACCGATGCGGATACCAAAACAACGTAATTTTGCGGCTTTTGACGTTTCTTTTGGCCGATGACATTCGTGCTGGGGAGCGAAAAATAGCGAATGAATGGCAATGTACTAGATTATGAGTGAAGTTGGTGCCAATTGCAGTCTCTTTAATGGTTGTGATCTGAGGATTAGAATTTAATACAGTAACCGAAAATTTGGTTTTGGCGGGAAAAACCGTAACGGCTAAAATTTAATTATTAAATTGATGTAAAAAACATGAATAAAAGCTTTAGACTCTTGACGGTGTTTTCTAAAGAACATTTCCAGTTAGCAGATTTTTGTATTTCTGCATTTTCGTGTATTTGTTTTAAGGTTGATTTTGTGTTCTTGTTTTTCCTGATTTTTCTAATAATTGATTTAATCCCTTCATGGTACATGGACAAGTCTTCCACAGTTCAAAGTCAAAGGCAGCGCATCCTTTTAGCTGAAGCCAGAAAGGAACAGTAGAGCCCTTTAACTCAGTGGAAGCGAAAAAATAATTCCCCGTTACCGGTACACTTTCTAACCTCAAGGAATTGGAGAAAATATTGCCACTAAGTACAATAAACCTGAATTTTGTTTAAATAAATGAAATGTGTGAGAAAGAGAAAAATATATAAAAAATAAAATACGTATACATGCTACAACAACACATGCCACAAACAAACATTTCTTAATAATAATTGATTTAATCCCTTCATGCTACATGGGCAAGTTATCCCTACTTCAAGAGTCGGAGGCCATACAGCCTCTTAGCTGAAGCCAAAACGGAACAGTACCGCCCCATAACTCAGTGAAATTAACAAGATAAATTGCCCCGTTTCGGGTACACTTTCTCAGCTCAAGGAGCTGGAGACATAACCGTCACTCAGCTCTATGAGTTAGAAAATTTTCACCATATCAACATACACAGGCTCAATTCCTAATAATCTACCTTAACCCCTAGTACTCCTCAGTCAGTACAGCGCACTGGTATAAGAGGTAGTACAAAATAATTTAGTAAAGTTTTATATTAGTAATTAAAAGAAATTAAGGTAATAAAGTGATTTATAAGGAAAATACGAATATAATAAAATATTAAATAATACATGCAAATTTATAGTAATTTTTTTTTTTTTTTAATATTTTACTTAATTAATAAAAGAAAAACAAATAATATATCTCTATATATAAAAATGAATGTTTGTCTGTCTGTTTGTCTGTTTGTCCTGTATAGGCTCCTAAACCACTCATCCAATTGCGATGAAACTTTGGTGGTTTGTTGAGGGTACGCCCTCGATGGTTTCTGCGTTAACAAAATTATTGAAAAGTTGGTGGTTCGTGAGTTATTTCAACATTTGAGTGTTTTTCATATGATTTAGCGGCAGTTCGTTTTTGGTGTATTAGTTATGCCTATTCCAATTACTAAATGGTATAAGAGGATAGTGGATTGAAGATGGAATATGGAGGATGGAAGATGGAGGATGGGGGATAGAGGATGGTGGATGGAGGATGGGAGATGGTGGGTGAAGGATGGTGGATAGAGGATGGAGGATAGAAGATGGAGGATGGTGGATAGAGGATGGTGGATGGAGGATGGAGGATGGTGGATAGAGGATGGAGGATGGAGGATGGTGGATAGAGGATGGTGGATGGAGGATGGGAGATGGTGGGTGAAGGATGGTGGATAGAGGATGGAGGATAGAAGATGGAGGATGGTGGATAGAGGATGGTGGATGGAGGATGGAGGATGGTGGATAGAGGATGGAGGATGGAGGATGGAGGATGGTGGATAGAGGATGGAGGATGGTGATTTGTTGAGGGCACGTCCGAGATTGTTTCAGCGTTAACAAAATAATTTAACAATTGGTGGTACGCGAGTTATTTCAACATTTGAGGTTTTTTCATATGATTTAGCGGCAGTTTGTTCGTTTTCGGTGTATTAGTTATGCGTTTCTATTACTAAATGGTAAAGGGCTATGGATGGTGGATAGAAGATAGTGGATGGAGGATGGAAGATGGAGGATGGTGGATGGTGGGTGGAGAATGGTGGATGGAGGATGGAGGATAGAGAATGGGGGATGGTAGATGGAGGATGGTGGATAGAGGATGGTGGATAGAGGATGGTGGATAGAGGATGGAGGATGGGGATGGTGGATGATGGATAGAGTATGGATGATGGAAGATGGAGGATGGTGGATGGTTGATGGGGATGGTGAATGGTGGATAGAGGATGGAGGATAGAGGATGGAGGTGGTAGATGGAGGATGGTGAATGGTGGATAGAGGATGGAGGATGGTGGATGGATGATGGTGGATAGAGGATGGTGGACAGAGGATGTATAATGGAGGATGGTGGATTGGGGATGGAGGATAGTGGATAGAGGATGGAGTAACGGGAGAAATGGGAGTAACGGGAGAAATGGTAGCAACAGGAGTAACAGGAGCATCGCGAGAAACAGGAGCAACGGATCAACGGGAGAAATGGGAGCAACGGGAGAAACAGGAGCAATGGATCAACGGGAGAAACAGGAGCAATGGATCAACGGAAGAAACGGAAGCAACGGGAATAGCAGGAGCGATGGAACAACGTAAGCGAAGCGAGCGTAGCCGCGGTACGCGGCTAGTGGTATATAAAAAAAATAAAATAAAAAGGATTTAAAAGATAAGATAAAAGACGTATACATGCTACAACAACACAAACCACAACCGTTTCTTCAAGCGTCTTTCAGGACTGCTTGTCTAGGAAATATCCCTTCACTTGGGCTTTGAAGTCGGCAATACTGGTTGCATTTTTTATGGAGCTGGGTAAGGAATTGTACACAATGACTGCTTCGTAAATTGGGTCTCTTCTCAGACGATTCGTTCTTGGTCTGCATAGATTTACAATATTGTTCGCATTACGTGTGTTAAATTGATGTAAGTCTTTAATGTGTCGTATGGTTAGCGGGGTTTTAGTTTGTTTATTTAGAGATTTGTATATGAATTTTACTCTTTCAAGCGCTATAAGTTCATATATTGTTAACTTCTTGTAGTCAGAGTAGAGAGTCAACGAAGGCGTGAGTCGAGGGAGATTGTATACCGCCTTGATTCCTTTGTTCATTAATCTTGCAATTTTTTTCAGATTATACAAAGCTGTTTGGCTCCAAGAGAGTAGTCCATAGCTTATATTGGAAAGGATGAAGGCATTGGGATGAAGGTCTTTCAGGACTGCTTGTCTAGGAAATGACCCTTCACTTGGGCTTTCAAGTAGGCAGTTTAAAAATATATTGGACTAAGTATGAAGGAGCTGTTTCGTTAGCGGCCATGTCCTCAATGGTAGTAGCCAGGACAGTGATTAATCCCAGTCTGGATTTCGTGGTGTAAAAAAAAAAGTTAAAATTATAAAGATTAACAAAAATAAAAATAATTAATTATAGTTATATACATATATACTCGTAGTATAATTAATAGTAATAAAAATAAAAATAAGCAATTCGCAAAACATGCAACAACAACACAATCCACAACCATACGTTTAGGCGTCAGTCTCGTCTGATAGCGCGAGGGCTAGGTCTTCGATAAGCAGGTGAAGCCGCCTGACTAAATTATCTGATTCAGGTCGTCTATAATGGTAACAATTTAAAAATCACATTCGTAGCTTCGACAAAGAAGATGCTTCTTTGCAAGGTGCTTTAGCTGAAAGACATTCTTTGCCATTTGTATTATTGAAGGTAAAGAATTATATTCACAAATTGCCTCAAATACAGGATCTTTTCTAAGTCGGTCAGTCCTAGGACAACCTTGTTGTCTAATAAAATCTGCACTTCTTGTGTTAAAGTTGTGTATATCGTGATTGTGGATCAATTTGATTGAGGATTTTAGTCTATTGTTCTTAATATTGTTACATGTTAACCTGGCAACCGCGCAACCGTGCAACTCGATCGTATCACATAATGAAAACAACAACAACCGAATACCTAGTTGCAAAATAACCCAATCAGAAACCTAGCTGAAGATAAGGCGAAACAACACGATTGTATCTCCCTTCTTATCGAATGCTCTCCAATGGACTAGAACCCTGTACATAAACCACTGAACGAAGATCAAAATCGAAAGCTCTAAAGCTTTCTAGAACAATCCACACGCATCGAACATTCAAGTACATCCTAGACTGCAACCGGTTAGTATATAAGCAGGTGAAGCTCTCAGCGAAGACACAGTAATTTTGATTACGTCGACTGCGACAGCCAGCGTGTATACGCGACCGCGTTGAGAGAGAACGAAAGTGAACGAGTCAAGCGATATATGGTGTAAGCGGGCGGTATTGCCATACAGTGCGAATTATTGTGCGAATAGAATTTAAAGTGCGATTAATAAATAATCACTTATTTTTATTTTAACCGAATTGTGTTTTACTTGAAATCCCGGCGAACCCCTAGCTCGCAACAATATTATAAATAAGTTTAATTCGTTCCAGGCTTATGTATTGTTGTAAGGTAAGTTTTCCATAAGTATAATAAAGTTCCTCCGATGATGTTAAATAGGGTAAATTATGCCCGTATTCATAAGTCTCGCAATTTTGTCTAGGTTTCTTTTCGAGGTTTGGCTCCATAGAAGAAGTCCATAACTTATGTTGGATAGAATAAATGCATTATAGAGCATATTCTTTATTGGTACGTGTTGATAGTCGTTACGCCTTATTTCTCTAATAATGGGGGGAAATTTTGTTGTCCAAGTAAGTTTATCGTCAATTATCAGCCCTAAATATTTTGTTTCATGTGCTCTCGTTAGTTGAATTCCATCTATTTCTAGTTTCAAGTCAATATCCAGTTTGTTAATTTGTCTAAAGATCATATAATTTGTCTTCAATGTATTTAATGTCAACATATTACCTAACAGCCAATGTTGAAATAGTTTCAGATCAGAATTAATCAACAGCTCCAGTTGATCAGAATATTTACCTTTATAAAGAAGTAACGTGTCGTCAGCAAAGGTAATAAATTTTGCTTTAAGGCCCGCGAACTGTAGGTTGTGTATATAAAGCAGATATAAAGTAGGTCCGAGAATCGAACCTTGAGGGACTCCTATACTGACTGTCATAGGAGAGCTTAGTTGGTCGAAATTTTTAGTAATGTACTGTCGATCAACTAAAAAGATTTTTATTAAGTCATTGGCCTTTCCCCTAATTCCAATTTCCTTCAATTGATCGAGCAACAATATATGGTTTACTGTGTCGAAAGCATTTTTTAAGTCCACAAAAATCGCAGCGACATAAGAACTCTTGTATAGGCTTTCATTTATAAACTTCATTGCAATAAGGCTGATGTCGTATTGCTGCCTTCCTGAAATCCGTATTGCTGTTTATCAAAACCAATATGTTTCTTTATAAAATTCAGTAACCTCCTGTTTATTACTTTTTCGAATATTTTGTTAACTGCGCTAGTTAAAGCTATTGGTCGATAGTTATTAGGATCTTTTATTGAGCCTCCTTTATGAATGGGAGAAATCAGTGCTGTTTTCAAACAAAGGTGAAATGTACCACAGTTTAGATGGTTATTTATGGCAGTACTTAGTGGTGAAGAGATGATTGTCTTAAGTGTCTTCAGATCATTTGTTGAAATGCAATCGATACCGGGGGCTATGTTGCATTTGAGTTCCTCTATAATATTTTCAATTTAAATATAATCGGTTGGAAAAAGAATCATAGCCTCTGTTATTGAAGGACAGCAAAACCTTTGAAAATTCTCCGCATTACTATGGTTTATTAGATTCTCCGCAAGAGTGGAGCCAATCGTTCCGAAGTTTTCATTTAAATCATTAGCGATTAACGCATGATCTTTAATCAGACCATCTCGGGAATCTAACTCATCAATTCCCTTTTTTTTAATTTCGTAATTATCGCTTTTGCCGATAGATTCTCTAATTACCGTTCCTAGTTTCCTCGGATAAAGGTTTAAGGTATATTAATTAGATATTGAGCCCAATGTCCATGAGTGCATGAGTAGGTTGATACGGTCAACAATTTTCCAGGTGACAGTATTGTCTATAGTTCTTTAAGCTGCGAAAGTGTCCCGAAATGGGGAATTTTTTTCGACTTTTTCAGTTGAAAGGAGTTGCTCATTTTGCATGAAGGGATTACATCAATTATTATTATTATTAATTCATTTTCTGCAGTATGTCTTCATTAACTTTCAAAATAAATTGAAAGATTTTTGTGCCCTTAATACGACCCAGCCGAATTTTAGGTCTCTATCGGTGTAAACAATTGGCGATTGGATACATTTAAAGTGCGTTGTTTTATTTCACTAAAAATCGAAAACTTTTTCTAAGCTTCAGTTAAGGCATCGGCATCGGTTTCGAGTTTTTTTTAAAATGAGTCTAAAAGTTAACAAGTAGTATTTCTTAAATTAGGGCGTAAGCCAAGCATTACATTGACAACAATTAACAATGAAGACCCAACTAGCAAATAAACTTCGCATTTTGATTTTCCGGAGGCTATACCTTCGATAAGGCTAAGTAAGACTGTTGAGTGCAGGTTGTGAACTTCGATAAAGCTTCCGTAAGACTTGCGAGCGGAGGCTGAACATTTCAGAAGCCATAGCTTCGATAACAACCTATATAAGGCCTTATGAAAGTAAATACCAACGGCTTTATGGAGATTTGCAAGCGAGCTTCGCTCGACATGTCCAATTGATTCGGCTTCAACCCTGTTGCAAGAATGTTTCAGATTGGTCTAGTGTGTAGCGTAGCGGACTAATGTGTGACGGGACCGTGGTTCGAATCCGAGAGTGTGTGCAAGGTCAATTCGCATTTTTCAAACAAATAGTAATAATAATTTGCAGGAAAATAAATTCGTAGTTGGAAGAAAACAAAAGTAAGAAAATTGTGATTATTTTTTTTTAAGGTTCGGTAAGACCTTACCGTAGTCTCCCATTCGAAGTATTGCTTCCCGTGAAAGTCATAACCTTCGTTTGGAAGCAATGTGAACTTCCGTACAAGCATGAACAGCTTCGATAAGGCCTTATACCAACTGTTGGCGCTTGGCTGTTGCTGTTGAAACATGGGGAAATGTGCGCCAAATTAGTTCGGTAAGACCTTATTGAAGCTTTATCGAGGTAAGAGAATAGCTTCGATAAGGCCTTATGGAAGTTAGTTTGCTAGTTGGGGACCTATCTCAGCCATATATTTTTCAGCTTCTGATACGAATCAATCGTTGAGAAATGTTGTGAAAACAGCCGTACGGTACGCCAAAGTAGTTTGCGTACGGCGGACAGACGGACTTTTTTTTGCTTTTAAGGAAATACTATTTATTCCTGAAGGAGGATTTTGATTTTGGAAATTTCGGTGAATTTTGTAGCTCCCACATAGGATTCCGCTCGCAACCCAGAAGTTACTAAATTCATTAAAATAAAATTCATATTTAGAAAAATGAACTTGAGACCCCAATACCGAAAAAAAATTCAAAGTTACAGATGAAAGGAACTCGTTGCGTTTTTTGTCATTACTGAATTTAAATTATATTTGGTAACTATTTCAGATCATTTATTGTATAAATATTATTTATTGTTATTAACTAACAAGTAAAGAAGTGCATCATACAATTAGAACTCAGCTTACGACGATTAGAGTGGAGGCGATTAGGCGATATTCTTATGAAGGTTTATTCACGGTATGTATGTAGGTACTTGATGTTTGTTTTTATTTAGGTAATATTTAAAAAATATAAATTTGGATCCTTTAACGGGCAACATCATTGTTTCAATCTAATGAAGTGTAGTTGTCTACTTGAGCTTTATACATATTCTATGAAAAAATTCATTAATTTTAAATAGTTGAAATAGTCTACATTTTCCATTTGGTACATTACATACTATGCGTGAAAAAAAACAACTAATTAATTTTTTATTCACAAGAGGCAACCTTGGAGGTCACTTATTGATCATCGATCTGCTTTTCGTCCTGTCCGTCGGTACGTATGATAAGTTTTGGAAGCATTGAGTGAAACACATTCAGGTATAAGTGACCAGTACAATGTAAAACAAATTTCATAGCTTATCCCGCCTGAGAGATATTGTGAAAGAAATATACTGGCCTGGGTTTGACTATCAACAAATTCTTGAAATTGATTCAATTTCAACCCTTTGGGGGTTTAGTTTGCAAAAATGTCAAAATACCCTTGGACGCGTTTGTATAAGTAGCGCGAAGAAGTAAAAACCATCTCGATAGCTCATCGGTTCTAAGCGATGTGGAGGAATTCGCAAAAACTAATTAAACCTTTTTTAATAACGTTTAATAATGAAAAATCCTTCAAGCGCATTTAATACGGTAGAAAATTATTTCGATAACTTCGCCCAATGGATTAAGAGTTAATTAGGAGTGACAAGAAAAACATATTTAACCCTTAAGGGCAAAATTTAAAAAAAAATCACAGGGCTTGAATTAAAAGCTACTGATTTTTATATTTCACAAATGGCCTATGCCAAAAATGTAAAATTTGGTGGTGGGTGTGTATTACAAAGGAAGCTCCGAAAAAAAAAAAAATTATCATATTTATATCTAAAGGCCCATTTTACTTAAAAATTTAAGGTACAGGTAGTTGTACAGGGTGGGCCATCTAGTGGTTTATTTTTAAATCATAGGTTATTTTGACACTGAAAGCTGTCTCCCGCTCGACTCGAAATTTTGACAGAAAGTCGGTATCATCCCTCCGCGGAACGAAATGAGTCGCTTTACGCTTGAACAACGTTGGGAAATATTGAAAACTCCAAAGTGAGTGCTGTGTAGCCCAAACAGTGCGTTTTTTGAAAAGAAGTTTTGGCCGAAATGAAGCATCCACCGCGCCTGCTGTACGCAAGTTTGTGCAAAAAGTTCGTGAGACTGGCATGCTAGTGGACAACAACATGAGGAGAATTCTGCACAAAGATCTCGGATTATTCGCTTACAAGGTCCAATTGACTCAGCAATTGAAGGCGCACGACCATCCGCTTCATTATCGCTTCGCAATTTGGGCCTTAGAGTAGCTTGAATTGGACAACGATTTTGGGCGAAAAATCATCTTTTCTGACAAGGCGCATTTTCATCTCGGCGGCTACGTTAACAAACAAAATTGCCGCATCTGGGGCTCGGAAAACCCGCACGTTATTGTCGAGAAGCCAATGCATCTACAGAGAGTGACAGTTTGGTGCGGATTGTGGAGTGGTGGCATCATTGGACCATTTTTTTTCGAAAATGAGACTGGGAACAACGTTTCGGTCAACGGTGAACGTTACAGAGCCATGTTATCCGACTTTTTTTTTACTGAAATTGAAGACATGGATTTGGACGACCTCTGGTTCATGCAAGATGGCGCGCCATGCCACACAGCCAATGCCACAATCGATCTTTTACGCACCAAATTCCCAAATCGTGTTATCAGCCGTCTTGGCGATGTCAATTGGCAGCCTCGGAGCTGCGATTTGACCCCTTTGGATTTTTTTTGTGGGGAACCGTGAAGGACCGATGTTATGCCAACAATCCAGAAACGATTCAAGCACTTAAGGCCAACATCATCCAAGTAATCCGTGAGCTACAGCTCGAAACCATCAACAAGGTCTTGGAAAATTGGAGTGACAGAATGCGCTACTGCGCAGCCAGCCGAGGCAGCCACTTGAACGAAGTTGTGTTCCATCATTAATGGGAATGTTTACTCTTACTAATAAAGCTATAATACATGGAAACAAATTTAATTTTGTTCATTTTATTGCATTTTTAAAAAGAAACTTGTATTTGGCCCACCCTGTACATCATATAGAACCGGACCTCGGACAAAAAAAGTTATACATTATTTTTTGATTATTTGGCACCAAATCCGCTTGCTGTCCGTCCGTCAGGGACGTCATTTGTGGGGCATTTGCACCCCCCCCTGAATTATGTATTTTTATAGATTGTATATAACATATGTATATTTATATATAATAATATATACAAACATAAAATCTTGCCCCCCCCCCCCTAGAAAAAACTGAAATGACGTCCCTGCTGTCCGTCCATACACGCGATAGCTCAAGAACGCCTTGATGTTGAAATTTTGAATCTCGATATTTGGTCGAATTTGTAAGGCTAACTTCGTTAACGACTAAAATCGTCCTACTGCTTCGAGTTGTTGCCATACAAAAAGTCCTTAAAAAAAAGAAAAAGGGAAAAAAAAAGAAAAGAACGCCGCTACGACTTTGTATTTTTGTATACGTTGGTTTTGCAAAGTTGCAGTTAAAGGTATGAATATGAAAAAAATTCCATGAGTCCTTCGAGTGGCTGCCATACAAAAAGCCTGTAAAAATATCCTCATTTAAAATACGAAACTCACTGTAACTCAAGAAATCGGTTAGCTACGAACTTAAAATTTTGTAAAAATTAGTTTGGAGAGAAAATGAAGTTCGAGTTCATTACAATGCCTTTACTCCTTCGAGCAGCTCCCATACAAAAGTCGTTAAAAAATTTGTTCAAGAATAATGACCGATAACTTCAGAACGGTTTAAGCTACGGCTTCGAAATTTTGTAGGTGGATAGTGGGAGCTAAAAGTATGATTATGAAGAAAATTTCATTAGTCCATTCTTCTATATTATAGTACTAGTATTTTGTCGTCTTTTGAAATTTGAGATTGTATTCTGCGATCCGAAAATTATACAGTATGACGGAGAAAAAGAATAGGTTTGAACGTCGCTTCATGCGTTAACTACAACAGGGTTGATATAAGTGGAGGAAAATACTTCACCAGCATTTATCTTGCCTTTTTCCGAGGTTACGATTGACTCTATGAACGATTTTCCGGATAACATAATTTTCCTTTCGTTTGCTTAAGAAAAACCTAAAGATTTTCCATCAGACGAAACTTTCATCGATCGTCCAGAGCTACCGCAATTCTGAAAAGATCAACAAAATGCTAAAATTAGCACTTGCGCGAATGTATCAATTTTGCTGTCCGGTATATTTAACAAAATGATGCATTTGTTTATAATTACGGATAAAATACGTTCGTTTTATAAATCCGTAGAGTTTCGGCGTGACGCTACGCTACCACGATGGAAATCCTTCGATTTCTTTTCGGGCAATATCACGGGATCCGTACAATGAAGAAAAATGCATACTGTATTTAAGCCGGGCCTATTAAAAACATATCTTAACTCATATGTGTGTGATGTATTTTTCGCAATCTGATGGCTCATCTTGGTACTAATTTTAGCGTCCGGACGCCGCCGGTACGATCATCAACACTTTTCCGAAGAGAAATTTTCATTTTATCCGAATCGAAGGAGTATGAATCCGTAGTACCCGACGATAGAGGAGGATCGGTGCCACGATCGTCACCATTAATTTTGCATATGGAACGTATGCGCGCGGTTATTGCTTGATGAAAAGCCTCGTATTGCTACGAAAATTCGACGTAAAGACGTCGTCGGTTTTGCCTCTTAGGAAATTTTCATTTTCTTTCTTAAGACGTCGACGGGCGTCGAAATATTCTAGGCAATTTTTCCCGTAGATTTTCACCGATCAGTTAGTGTTTCGTTCTCGTCGAGTTTTGATCTCGGATCTCGAGGATCAATAAAAAAAAATTTTTTTTATTTATTTTTTTCCCAGTAGTTAAGTAACTAAGTAATTAAAAATTCGCGTGTGATCAAAAAACACAAGTGAACTATTTTTTTCAAAATTAGGTGAGGAAAAAAGGAAAAAAAAAAAATCAATTGAATTTTCCTAAGGACTTTTAGTAGAAAGTGGTGATCTTGGTGATGATCGTGATGAGATCGGTTTTGAAATGAGTGCCGCGTTTTGCACGGCCAATTATGTAATTGCTGTGCAGTTTATTCAAGTTTTTAAATGAAACTATTTCGAGCTAATCACACCGAGGACATGGGGTCCGAAAGTTTAATTTCTTTACAGGGAAAGCGAAATTTTGGTTGTGAAATTTATTGAAAATTTTGAAAAAAAAATTTTTTTTTGAACTTACTTCCTGTTAGTTGGTTTTCTTTTTCGCCAGTTGTTGGATCGTTTGGTGATCGTTTCGTGGTCATTGTGCTCTTTTTCACTTAACATGCGTTCATATCTATTTTTAAATAATTTTCCACTGCAGAGTGTTCGGTGGTTTCACCACAGAAAATAATAATAAAAAAAATTTAAAATAAAAAAAATTTGGACCGAAGAGTTGAGGAAATGTGAAAAATTCAAGTGGACTTTTCTCCAATTTTCTTTTCATTCGAACTCATCATGTAGGCCTCATTTTAAGTATTCGGAAAACTTTTTTTCGAATTTTCTTTTAAATTGGCCCCCGGAATAACCGCCCAATTCATAGAATCTATTTTTTGTGTCCATTGAAACAATGTTCGCCTGCATTTGGTTTTTTTTGCGGAATTTTTGGCGAACTCTTCATTTTCGAAAAATTTCTGGAATTCATTGGATTTTCAAATCTATTTTCTGAATCATAGCTTCCAGCTTGACGATGCCTATGACGAATTTGAAAAAGACAAAATGAATCTTGGTGCGATATTTTGCTTAAAGTTGCGGTTATTTTTGGATTTTGTCGAGGGAATTTCGAGACCGGCTCGTTTTGTGTGTGCAAAATTTTAAATTGGGTCTGATGTTGGCGACATTTTGGAATTTTTTTTTCCGATTTCTTCGGCGATGTATTCGTTGAATTCGAGATATTCTCAGTGGGAGGTTTGTCGTATTTTAGGGTCTTTTCCGGAAATTGATATAAAATGAGACAAAGCCAATCGTATGATAATCTAAATGAAATACTAAACTTAGTTGGGTATAAGAGATACGGACTATTGTTTGGTAGCTACTGCCCTACTAGCAAACTACCTTCCGTAGGGCCTTACCGAAGCTAGTTCCTTGCCTCGTACCCGGGGTAAGGTCTTATGGAAGGTAGTTTGTTAGCAGGGTGTAACCATCTCTTTTACAATTATGCAGCTAGAGCTTCAGATTCATTTCATGCCCTGAAGTTTTTATGGAAACGGTTTGATCACGTTTTTTAAGGAACTTTGTATGGAAAATTCACTAAGGACTCGATTAATTTTGCTGATTAATACACCTGACCTCCTTTCTCTCCTGAACTTGATCATGTACAATTTTAGCTATATCAGTTAAATTTCGGAGTTGTTGCGAATACAAACACAAATTTTTCAAAAGCATTTGCATGGTAACTATTTCAAGGATATTACTTGTTTTCTTGTTGTACTTTCAAATGATGACAAATTCTAGGTAGCAAAATTATATATTTCAAGCGTTACTAGTTCTTTTCCAATCGTGCAGTAAGTGTAACAACGGAAGGGGTAGGGAATGGCGCGATTTCGCTCACAAACAAACTCGACCTTCCAGTAAAATTTAAACTTGCTTATTGAACGAGTAGGGATTCGAACCTCTGGATTAGCTAGCATGCACACACTAAGTTACCGAGGCTACAACTTTATGGATATTAATTTCATTATTTCAATTACAAAGAATTATGATCTGAAAGCTTGCTGGCTAATCTAGACTGTTGTCATTTTGAGAGTGTCGTGGCTGATAAAGGCTTAAAATAAAGGACCCCAAAACCCAAAATCTGACAAGCCGCAAAGTCACGCAAATCATAGCTTCTCGGTCTCTCACGACCTATGGGGGAATTAAGTCAGCGTGAATAATTTTTGTTGTCCACGCCTGATCGAGTGACATACTCCCCACTGTTAATGACTATCTCAGGTTGAACAAAAAAACGTTGGCATGTCTGCTTCTTAGTTGACATCTCACTGGCAGAAAGTTAATTTTTTTGTCGATTATTGGTAGTTCAAATTAAATTTAATTCTACGCCATCTGTATGTCAAAATTTGAATGAAGTACAAATTAACTCAGAAGATCTTGCTATTCTGTCCGGACTACAATTTCCGTACATTTAGTCATAATCAAGAGCCTGCTCCGGCTAAAAAACACTAGTAATATAATGCCAAGGTGACGACCAGCTATATGGAATTTTCTCCCAAGTGAAAGTTCTTCATCCCTCTCTAAAATTCAACTTGATGAAATAAGGACTTACAATAAAATTGTTACCAATGTACGAACACTGCAAGTTGTAATATGTATGTACATAATATCGTTTTCTTGTGTATACAAAGGAAATGATGTTCACCTTCCTCAACAAAAGGGATTTTCAAAATTTTGATCTTAAAAATGTGAAGGCTTTGTTGTTGTTTCAAATCATCACTTATCCGAGACTCGCTAGCTAGCAAACATTTGCCAGCTAATTTTAAAATGGGTACATATTTCTAGTGTGGTATTCGTCTGTTGTGTTTTATATTCTGTGCTTTAGTGCACTAAATTTCGCAAGCCCTTTTCTTATTTCGATTTTCTTCGGTAAACTTTAGTAAGCTTAGACTTTATTAAATTAAATTTTTTATAAATTAATTGCTTATATAATCGAATTTAGTATTAAAACGCCATGATTTAGACATCACCGAAGGTTAACTAAACAAGCTGCTGTAGTTAGGTTTTTAAAGGACTGAAAAAACTTAACCAAATTTTTTTTTAAATAAACTTGAACAATACTTAAAGTATTTTTAACAATAATCCCGATAATATCTGGATTTGTGATAAATCGACTCCTACTAAGGCCTGGAGAGAAGTTTAGGCTATCATTTTGAAGGTTGCCATAAGTTTTCTGTAAGCTAGGAAAAAGGGAAACAAATTTCTGAATGAGGTTCCCATATTTGCGCACTATTCTGAATATCATTTCAACGTCGTACTTGAAAAAGGATGTTGCCATCAAGCACGTAGCGTTAATCTACGTAGGGTTAGTGGAACAATACCATCATGAAATTGAACGAATTTAATAGCCATAAAAACGCAGTGTTCATCCAGATCCAGAAAAATTTTTAACTAGTAAATTCCAGGAGGTAATCAAATAATTCCGCGCAATTCGACGATCGTATTGTTATGCTAGCACTAGGAAGATTCACGCTATGCGCCCGTTTACCAGATACGTTTTAAGGTCGAGATACCCTCGTGGCAGGACCAGAGGAATATCTGTAATTAAGATATGGAACGTTTTACTTACCTACTAGTTGCACTGCATTGGAAAAAAAGAATTGCTCAATTGCTGAAATGGTTTAGATCAAAGCTGAATAACTTCGAAAGTAATTATGTTAGAGTAGTACATTTTCCGTGTTGTCAAAGGTGGCACGAAGGGCTTTTATAATATCAAGGAAAAAAGCCTCTCCTCGATCTCAGTATTTGTAGACTAGCGCGCTTATCCACCGCACCACCGAGCCCAAAAAATTAATTAAGTAGCATGGAAATAATTAAAAATCTCGTCTCAGAATTTTGCGTATGTTTTGCTCCGAAATTTATAAGAGCACACCTTGCTTTAAAACTATTGCATTTACGATTTTCAAAATTAAAGTTGAGGGTGGTAGAAGGAGCTGAAGGGTCATTTCTATCTCAAGAACGGCACTAAAATATGGTAATTTTGGTAAAAATTCAGATTTTCAGTAGCGTGTAGTAAACAGAGAGAGCAAAACCGGAATCTCGGAAAATTTGTCTAGAATTTCAAGCACCATACCCTACTAGCAAAATTAAGGCCATAAAACCTTACCGAAGCTATTTCCCAGGCTCGTAGCCTCGGTGAGGCCTTCTAAAAGGTAGTTTGTTAGTAGGGTAGTGCAGTTATACTTTTTTGGGGTTCTAATTTTTAGCTCTGAAGAGCCGTCAATAACGTATTGGATTCCACCCACTCCCACACACCTCACATCAAACATTTTTTTGCAAACTATCAAAGCTCTATATAAATTCCAAGTTTCAGCCGCCTAGCATAAGCGGTTCCTGAGATGCTGAAGGCAAACTTTTTCGTATAAAACGCTCCGCCCATAAAACTCACCACTTGAAGGAGTCTATCCAACCAACGCACCAAAAAGCTGAGCTACGAGCTTTTAAACGTGTTTGTGTACGGCGGACGGACTGATATTTTTTTTTTATAGAAGAGCGATTGGGGCACACTCTCTGAGTCATATATTGGAATTTTTTTTGGAATAGTTTTTCTTAAAACAACCAAAATTCAATTTAAATTTGATGAGTGGTTTCTGAGAAAAAGGGTCATGAAATAACCACTGAAAAGACCTCGCGATATGCTCCCCTTAAACGGCGCCATCTGTATGTCAAAATTTTAGTAAAGAGCAGCTGATCTCGATATTCTATCCGGATTACCTTTTTCATACATTTAGCCATAATCCGGTGAAAAAAAAACACGTCTTATGCCAGACTAACTCCACAAGAAATTATCTCCAACCAGGCATACAGTCAGTCGTCTTCACTGAACACACAGATCACTGGGTCAGCATATTTTTAGGGTATACAAACGACGCGTGTGTCATTCAGTGCGTGATTTACAGTCTGAGAATTCGCCAAATACATTTTGCCTTCTTCAAGTATGTTCAGTTCAAGCAAGCAATAAAATCCCAAAAGACCAAAATAATAAGAAAAAATGCTTCGGAAAATGGCAGCCCTCGAGTGCACCCAGTTGCCAGTTGCAATGGACTGGATGTCGTTCTTGATGCATCCGAGATGGACGTTATATTTTGAAAATTTGCAGCTGTTCATAAATTTTTATGAAAATTGATATTGAAAATTGTTCAAGTAGTTTTTCTCTAGATTTTCTGCGTTTTATGGAGAAAATGTTCGAGATTGAAATTTATGGGCGCCACAAGTCAATCAAAATAATTCGTGTAGGCGCTACAGGCATTTAAACTATGCCGCAGAGCCTCTTATGTCTTATCGCCGAGCAACATTACCGCAGATGATCGCATAAATCTTGTATCTCGATGTGCCGTAGGAGATGATATTTTCATTGATGATTTTCGCATTTTCGCCCGACCAATCCGGAAAATTTTGTCGATCGGCCAAAAATGATCGTCACCGGTAGGCGTTGATCGCCGCTTTTCTTTTTCGTTATTTTTACTTGTTGGTGATTTTTGCATCCGAATATCGCGTGGTATAATCGAACCACAATCGTGCCAATTTAAATCCATTGATCGCTTTTCTATCTTCAATTAATTATCAAACCCCTGATATAAAAATAAATCGGAGAAATTATAGGTACTCTCTTTCGATATTTATTTATTTTTTTCGATTCGTGAAATGTTAATTGTTGCGATTTTTCTCGATTCGCCTCGATCCACCTCATTTCGAAATGCTTTAAGATGCGAGATTTCTTGGCATTACATGCAGATAATTCGAAATATGTGGGAAGAAATGGATGTTATAAGAAAATGATAATTTTGTATTATTGGCTATCAGGAAAGCCATTAGCCTGGCAACATGCACGGACCTATACTTATACAATGCGAACGAAACGATCACGAAAAACACTTTGGACCCACAATTTCAAATTGAAAAACATGTCACGGATAAAAATAGCAAAATGTGAATACGTTTTTTTTTAGTATTATTTATAGGTTATGATGGGCAGTTTATATTTTTAAGTAGACACTCGTATAGGTCTGATCGATAATGAGCGAATCAATTAGAGATGTAATTAGGGGGCTTCATCATTTGCTGATTGATCATCTTTATGCTTGTTTTCAATGCAATTTTTCGAGCGTAATTCTGACGAAACTGAAGCAATATCTTGACCCCTACCACTGTTTTGGCTTGCCTTTTTCCACTCTAGAAATTCAAAAGGATGTTCTGTTGCAAATTTGAAACATACACCCGTGTTGGACCCGTTTTCAAGTAAGCATGCCCTTTTTAAGAATTTCTACGATTTTATGGTATTTTTATCAATAAGTTCCAACCGGTTAAATATACTCAAATGACTTTTTCTCTTTTTATTGTACTTCACTAAATCATTCTACAAGAAAAATTTTAGTTTATGATAATTTATCTAAGAATAGCATCGTTGACTAAGATTTATTCTTGTATAATAAAAGTTACAGTCATCCCCTTTCATATGATAATCTATTTATTGCGCTAGCATGTATATTTTTAAAGGTGTTTCATTTTAATTAAACGCATTTCATCACTTCAGTAATTCTTTTTTTCAATAAAGTGAAAAGCGTTTAATACTGAGCATGCTGCTAGCAGCATAATTGCCTCTTAGGTTTTAAGGGTCTGGTAGCACATTTTGCCTTAATAAGATCTTTGAAGATATATAGAACAAATTATATCAGCAGATTCTGTGAAAGTCATAGTTACCATAGTTTGCATTTTTTTATTAATTCCGTCATAACACATTCCGGCACTTATGATATATCTTATCAATTCATAACCTAACTCCGGACGTTCACTAAGTTAAGAACCTTTGTGAGGAAAATTATATCGGAGTGAAGGACTTTCGTAATGTTCCAAACTCGATCGGAGAAATTTCCAAAAGGCCAAGGCCGCGCCATTAAAGAATGTTAGAAGATCAAAATAAAAAAATTAAAGGTTAGGCCAAACTACACAGCCTTTGAGTGATACCAGCGTTGATTTAAATTTCTTCAAAAATTCCAAATGCAGCAAGTTGTACCTCTTGTTCATTCTGATCTTTTAGCTTTTACGAGAAAGAAAACTCGAAAAGGTCGATCGCAGCCCTTAAGTTATCAGGTTTTTCTTCCAGGTTGATCACAATTTAAGCCAAAACTAATAAAATATAATTTTTTTTTTATTTTCAGTTGTGTTCGGCAATGATAAAACAATTAACTCTGGTTGAAAAATAAACGCCTTGAATCAAAACCGTGTAATATCGGGGATGTCTGGGCAATCGCCAAACCAGCCACCGCTACGTGCCGGTGGTTGGAATCGTGGTCCACCATCACCAATTAATTATCGTCCGCCATCGCCATGGGCTCCGTCACCGCCACCAATTATGTCCGGACCGCCAAGGCGTCCGTTCGCCAATTCGCCGGGACCGGGTCAAATGCGCGGCTCACCGATGAGTCCGACGCTTAATACGATACCGCGATCGCCAATGTCACCAATGCCGCCCGGTACTGGTGGACCATCGGTTTTACGCGGTACGCGCGGTCCAAATTTAACGCAGCCAAGGCCACGTTGGCCAGGACCACATATTCAACAACAATCGCCCCAATCACATTATCACCAATACCAGCAACCCTCGATGGTTTCACCCTCGCCTCCGACTATTATTGGAGGCGTTAATGGTCCGAGACCGTTCCGTCCGATGCACTCGTATAGTCCCCTACCAACAAGCTCCTTTCAATTGTCCCCAACACCATCCCCGATTGTGTGCCAGACCCCATCCGAATATTTGTATAGTAGTGCACAATCCTATAACGAACAGCAGCACCCGCAGCGACAATACGAATACGTTGGAATTCCTTTGGAACCACCCCAACCGAAATCCTACGTCATATACGACGACGAAGAGGAACAAGGACCCTCTACCGCCGAAATTATCGCTAATCAATCACAGGATTATGTCGATGAGAAATTGGCCGAGTATCAGATGACCATCCTTCAGCTTCAAGGTAAGTGCCGATTTGCATCAAATTTTTCATCTCACAAAATCTCAATGACGAATACTAGTATGTCATATAACATACACATGGTGGGTAAAGTATACTTTGCCCACCATGCAGTAGGATTCGCTTGCACATCGATTACGAGTCGCTATATCGAAGAAATTCACTTCATTGTCTTTAAACTTAATACATTTTGTTTTGCCTTAATGAATTTTTATTTTATAATAAATGATTTAGACGTAGTTCCTTTAAATTTCTTTAAAAAAATGTAACCGTTCCATTTCGCATGTAATGCACAAAATCCAAAGTCGGCTGGCGATATTATAATAAACTGCACTCGGAGCTAACGACTTTTCATCATCTCGGTGAAGAAAATGCGATTCGTTTACAGCCCAGCCCGACTTGGCGAAATTTCGCCACAATGTTTGCTTGATGTCTTTCCTAGCACATACAGTGAAATGAGTTGTAAGCGAAATGTTCATCGTTCTCAATGGTCCAACTCGCTCACCTGATCCATTCCCACATTTATTCTCATTAAATAAAAGCATTCCAAGTAGTAAAAAACATAAGTACTTTGCTAATTCCGGCTACAGTAAATTAAAGAGACACTAATACTACATCTCGCAGTGAAAACAAGCATTTCTGTTCAACGATAGAATTATTTCTGCAATCCAATTTATCAACAATAAAACGACTTTAGCTAAATCTTTCTGTCAAACAAATTTCAAAATACTTTCCCCTAACGCAAATATTCTCAACTAATTATTGACGGCCATCCTTCGATACAAAGAATACTTGCTATTTTTCACATGCCTTTCACTTTTCGCTAGAATTTCACAAAGTGAATCATTAGAATAATTTGTTTACTTTGTACACGCACACATTTTTAGCGATTTTATAAACATTTCATTCAAAAGATTTTAATGGCTTTCGGGTTTGAATCATTTGCAGCGCATGTTACTTATATACTGAATTAATTTACTCATAATTTGAAGGTAATTTTTAGTGATCGGTAAAAATTAAAAAAAATTATGTTGTGTGTCTTAAGATTATGTATG
This sequence comes from Beris morrisii, assembly GCA_951812415.1. NCBI lineage: Eukaryota > Metazoa > Arthropoda > Insecta > Diptera > Stratiomyidae > Beris > Beris morrisii. Next base: position 29,984,787 of record OX638311.1, read on the forward strand.
ACTTAAGATTTTTTTTTTAAATCAAGAATTCAGAGTTGTGTCATCTTTATCTTTAAAATGAAGCTATGCGGTACGGTGCAATGAAATTAATTATACATTTGATAAAATGTTCAAATAAATAATATATGATAAAAAGCACTTTCTTTATTACATTACATTTTTTACTTTATTTTTATATTGTGCAGAAACTTTTACTTAAAAAACTTCAGTAATTTAATTTTTTATTTCAACGTTTATTGCAAAGATCATTAATTGATGTGTTAGGGAAGTTTAAAAATAATTCCATTAAAAATTAAAAAAACAAGTTTAAAAAGTAATACGTACTAAAATAATTTAAGGATTTTATTTCTTAAATATTTTTTTTCTGTTTATTTTTTTCAACTCAGAAGTACCTCTTTATCCTATAAACATGGGCGCCCATACAAAAGGGAAGAGAATCGAGCTTATTCTTCTTGTGGTGTAGCCTTTGAAGAGAACTGATTGCAATATTTATACATTCACCTTCCGGAAAAATGATAACTCAGTTATCGAATTTTTACGGCAAATATGATTTTAAATTTTGCACAAAATAATTGAATGGGGGGTCCATGCTAAAGGTCATCAGTCCAATTTTTTTCGAATTGGCGATTTTACTAGTTTTATAGTAGCTCTATATAGATGCCAATTTTTAGCTTTCTATCTTTTGTGATTTTCGAGAAATAAAAGTCAGAATTTTTTCATTGCCACCCTTTCCACCATACACCCACACCCACTACCTACCATACCTACCATACTCCGGTAGAGGTCTACTAGTACTAACTCCTGTAAAATTTTCAATATTATATCTAGTACGGTTCTTGAGATATCAAAATTTAATTTTTTGAAAATGGCTCTTCCCCATTTCCGTTCTTCACCTCCCCTCTCAACAATTTTATTATACTATATTTTATATTCAGTAGACTCGACTTATAATTCTCGTATATACAAACCAATTTGTATCTTCCGGGTACAATTGAGTCGGAAGATATTGTAATCCACAGTTTTTCACCCCGCACCCCACACCTTACCACCACCCCTTAAAAATGTTAACCCTTTTCTAATCTCCTAGTATTTCTTAAGTTAACCACAAAGTGTCAACCGTCTGACATTAATCGTTCAGAAGATATGGATTTTAGAATGATGAGTAAACCTACCAAGTTATACAGGCTAACTCAGTCCATGCTAAAAGGGCATCATCAGTGCACGGGTTTCAAAATTCGCCAAAATTCGCGCGGCATAGATAAATTTGTAAAATATAATTATATGAGTTATAAATATCCTCTTTTATTGAATTGGTAGAGTATTGTTATGAATTTAACTTAACTGTTGTCTACAGGCGGTTTTTTTTTTGTTTTTCCTACAGTTTACAAAAATGGACTGATGACCTTTTAGCATGCACCCATTCAATTGTTCTCTATAAATTAAGAGAAAGCTACTAATTCAAGTAACTACACAGAAAGATTCTTAAAGTTCTCTCACGACAACTCGAGAACTTGTTGAGCCATAAATTTAAAATTTTATGTGATTTAGTTTAGGAAAAATTCTTTTCTAAATGTTATAAAAATGAAAATCTGCCAACAGTCTGGGCGCAGTTCGAAGTAGTTCGCGAACTTATTGAACTAAAAGAACGAACTTCAAGTTCAGTGATGAGAGTGATGAGGTCCTGAGGTCCAATGTGATGACCAAAAAATATACCTAAAAAAAAAAGTCCTCGGGTAATGTGATGACCTGAAAAAAAGGTCGTCACTGTAGAAGTAGATAGAAAGATAGAAAATAGAAATGAGCTAAAAAAAAGGTCACCCGCGTCCAAGTATATTCTACCACTTACTTACAAACGGCAATGAATGAATACAAACGAACCGGGACTGACTGCGAACTAGTTCGTTCATTTCTCTTCTGGGAACGATCTTCTGAACTAGTTCGTTCGCGAACTACACAAGCCTATTTCATATCTCATCAAACCTAAAGAGATATGTAATATTGTGGAAACGTATGCAACCACCTTACACACACTTGAGGGTTGAATATTCAAAAATTCTGAAATTTGTTTTAAGATAAATATAAAGAAAGCCCGAGGAAGTAAAAACCAATTTGATGTCTATCATTCCTAAGAAGTATGATGGAATTCGTGAAAACGTGTTCAACCCTTTTATACCCCCTTAGGGGTTGAAAAGGGAAAACCCTTGAAAAGGTGTTTTTTTCGATTATAAAACAAGACCGTGGAAGGGAAAAGTTTTTCGATATCTAATCAGACCTGAATTACATGGCAGAATTCGTGAAAATGTACACAACCCCCACAATCTTAGGGGTTGAATTTCACTAAATACTGTAAACCCTTTCTAGGCATTTATATGAAGAACCCGTAGAATAAAAATTACTTCAATATATCAGAAGACCTAAGAGATTGACGAAATTCGTGAAAATATATGCATTTTATTTTCACTGATAATTTTTTTGGCCCCCATTCCGTACGCCAATAGATATTCGTTTTTTTTTTTTATCTAAATTACTTACACCAAGTTTCAGCTTTCTAGCATAGCCATTCTGAAGAGAGGAAAATCACCCCCACCCCCGTACCACACAACTCCTATAAAACATTTAATTTTTCTAACTTGCTACTACTATAGCTCGATCTAAATACCAGGTTGTTATCTATCAATATGTGTTCTTGAGTTATAGGAATCTGAACTTTTTCTTAATCACCCTCCTCCCCCTTCACCCCCTACACCCACACCCCCAATAAAATTTTATTCTTTTATGGGTCTAGGGGAAGTAGACCTTACCGTAAAAAATATAAGCATCTATCTTAAAACTGTTCTTGAGATATGAGACGTTATTTATTAGAAAAAATCTTATCCCCCCCACTTTCATGCTCCCCCTCTCCCTTGAAATTTTTTTATTTCAACAAATTTCACTTGTCAACTAAATTTCAATTTTCTGGCGCAATTGGTTCGTGAGATATAGTAATCTAAAGTTTTTTACCCTCCACACGCCACTGACCTATACCTACAGGCTGTCATTAAGTTTCAATTTCGTGACACTAACTGTTTTGGCGATATAGATTTTAGAATATCTCAATCTTGGCTTTCGAGCGTTTCGGGCTCATTGTTTTATTTATGTCTACTGAACGGTTCAAAAGGGGAAAATTAAAAATTTGGTATTGCTAGTTATTTATAGGGCTATTATAGTGATACGTAAAATAACATTTTCAGTAGCGGTTATAGTGTATAAGGTAGAGGTGTTTTCAATATCTCCAGAACGGTATATCTTAGAAAGTTGAGATACATAGTATATATCTGAAGTCGAAACAGGAAAGTTGAAAAAAATTAGTTTTATTTTGGCGTATGGAAATGGCACCAAAATATTATTTGTGAATATTTCCACGAATTTCCAGTTATCTCTTAGGTCAGATGAGATATTGAATAGGTGTTTACTTCTACGGGCTTTCAATATTATCGCCTAAAAACCAATTTTAGGATTTTTTGATATTCTTATACCGAATTCGCTTTTATATTCACTTGTTCAAATAAACATAGAATTGGTTTTCACTTCTACGGGCTCTTTATTCGAATGGCTATAAATTGATTTTTGGATTAATAGCACATCAAACTACTTCCATATCGCAAAATAAACATCTGCTTATCTTTATTATATTTTGTAAGCGATAGAAGGCGGTAATTGGGATGTCGTGAGGATATAGTTTGTAAGATTATTAGTAATTATATTTGCTTGGAATAGGAAGGTATTTTCAAAATGGCAATGAATTAACTTCTCTCCAGGATGTCATAAGAAAGATAATTTTTGGATAAATTGAGTCGCCTTTGGACGGAAAAGTTCTGTCAAATATGTTCGTCAAAATAGACTATGTGTAGAACAAATCAAATAATTTGGCAAAACAAAATTTGGCACTTACACTGTAGCTAATATTACACTGTATGACACGCGGTCAAATATTTGACTATTTTCCCTATCAAGTGCTGTCAGATAATGTAATGGTCAAATGCTGTTTCACAAAATGTTTCATTTCATCGTCTGACACCATTTGACAATCAATCTGACCACATTTGACCGTTTGCGATTTTTGGAAAAAATAATTCCGTCATATGGGTCAAATGGGAAGTGTCATTCGTGAATATTTAATTTTTGTGGCAATCGGTGAAATAAATAATTAGTTTAAACTACTTCAGTCTTTTCTTCAGTAAATAAGACATTATAATTACTGCATAGCTTTTTTTTAACTTTTCTTATTACACTCCTATTTTTTTGTTGAATCCATTTACGTTTCGTTAATTAATCTGAACGGAGTTGTAAACTCGAGAATTTTGTGCTCGGAGTGGCATACAGTGTAATATATGTATACACCAATATTTACAATAGATCTGACTTGATGGCGTTTGACCGTTTGACACGAGGAGAAAATTTGACGATCGTGTCAAATGTGTCGGATAGTGCAATCGGACAGCATGTCAAAAGAATATTAGACATCAAATTCGGTAAAATTTTTTATGGTCATATATTTGACCGCGTGGCATACAGTGTAATACAAGTTTATCTTACAGCATTTGCCATACAGTGTAATACTGGCACACGGACTACCGTTTTTTCCTATTAGAGATATAAGGGGATATTATAACGATATCGTATGCAAGACTATCTCCAGAAATATTTGCAGGGATATTGTTTCGAAGATTTTATACGAAGTTGTCTAAAATTAATGGAAATAAAAACTGTAGTAAATTGAAAGAAGGATTAATGTTAATTATATTCTCAAGTTGAATTTAATTCTTATAATGTGCAGTTCCAAGGTGTATATAATTTCTTAATTCAATAATGCATATAACAAATAAGTAGGTTCCGACGATCAATTCCTAATAAAATTTTGTTCTTATAATTTTTAGACAATCCATTCAGATTTCTCTTTCTTCTTGTGAAGTTAACACTGTTAACATTTAAACGGCATCCGTTATGAATATGCTCTAAATTTTAAATAAAGGAAACTTAAGTATGTGTTAATTGGAGTTAGTCTATGGAGTATTCTTTCCAGAATCAAATCTTAAATCAATTTCTGGTTAAAAATTTAAAAATTAACAAAAAATGCATTAATATTAGCCTTTATTATGCAAATGTGATCCAAAAACAATAAATGGCCATAAATTTAAAATATATAAATAATACACACCAGCTTATAGACATACAACAATAATTTTCTTTCTCTTCGATTTCTTTTGCCAAAATGCTACATAATAATTTAAATAACTTTATCTTGTCACTCATGGCTAAAGCGCAATTTATGAGATACATTTTAAGGAAATGCCAAAAATGATCTCTTATCTCGTACGAATAAACTTAAAAAAAAATCTTTAGGTCACCAATGTCTTAAAAAAAAACAGGTGACGTGATAGGAGGCAGGGGGCCGTATTGTATTTGGTATGTCGGCGGTTGCCGTACATTCGATTTGGCGGACAGTGTGTCGCCCGTCTATCGGACGAGAATTCTATTTTTAATTTATTGAAGTACGAGTAAGTCGCGCATAAGACGGCACATTCTGAGATTTTGCAACTAATCGCCGGCAAATTCTAAATTTATTCGAAACATGTGTTGTATTATAAATGAATAAATTATTGTCGTAGGCATTAGGCATAAACTCGTATTTATAACTGTGCACTCGTATGCCTAACGCATTAACGTTTGCACTTATTTGCACGTAATTATTGTCTTCTGGCAGGTGAAAAGATTAGCCGAAAGCTGCTAATGTTATACCTGTTTTTATGGTTATTGTAAACTTATACTTGCAGCGCGCTCTTGAAAAAATCTTAAATCTTCGCACGCAGTGACTTCATCTGTTTACAAAAGTTTTTCAAAATTGTTTTTTTTTCGGGGACAAGATTGGCGGACGCACTTTGCGATCGATGCTTATGTTGCGGGTACAATGGTGAGGTTACATAACTGCTAACCGGTCTCAGGGCGGTTCAGAAAAAAGAACATTTCGCGATTTAATGACCAAGTTGTCGCCAATGATGTCAGCACTTTGAATAAATTACAAGAATTTTGCAGCTTTGCTCGTACTTTGCTTAGAAGATCGCTGAATTTTGATTTTTTTTTCATTTTTCGAATAGAGTGCAGTCAGTTTAAGATGTGTTGAAAGAACACCTGTTGTACGTTAAGGGTTAATTAAAAAATGGTGGCGAATGGTATGCATGAAACGATGCAGATTGTAGCAATCTGGGGTAAAATTTGATTTGTTGAACAAGAAACGCGTTTCGTTTTCGGGGTCGCTTTCAAAATATTATTCTTAACATTTTTTACCTAATAGTTTTTTTTAAAAATTTTTTTTTCGTATTTAGTTTGGTACCACTTTGGAACCACAGGAAAATAAAATTTAGTTACTGTATATGGGATCACAAGAGGAATCTACTGAAACTAAATTTTTTGAGGGGGGAGGTAAAGCACGAAAGTGGGGGGACAGCAATTTTTCAAAAAATTTAATTTTTATATCTCAGAAACCGTAAACTTCTAGTAGGGAGAATTTTGATAGCGCGGGTGTTGGGGGTGATGGTGAAAGGGGGTAGAAAGGAAAACATTCTGATTTTTATTTCTCGAAAACCGTAATGAGAGGAAAGCAAACAATTTAGGATTATATAGAGAAAAATAAATCTTAGAAAAATAAAATTGTTGATAGGGGTATCATGGTACGGGGGATAGGGGTGGGTCTTATATCTCAGAAACGGTTTATTCTAGAAAGTTGAAACTTGGTACGTATATGTAGATGTTCTATTAGAGTAATTAAAGCAAAGAAGAAATAACCGGGAGGCTATTTGGAACTTTATTTTTTAGGCTGTCATTTGCATAATAACCTACACCGCATCTCAGCATTAACCACGTTTCGGACTTCTAGACAAAAAATAATAAAGTGGCGCCCAGACTGTTGGCAAATTTTTTTTAATTTTTTAAATACACATATATGTTTTGAATATATTCTATGGTCCTTTATTTTCCATATTAGACCATTTTCGTGAAAATCTCTTGTCAGATATTCTCGTTGAGAGCTTCCAGAGTCTATGGCTTGTTCTGATCAGTGTTTATTTTTCTTGTTCTATGAAATTTTGACCGTTAATTTCAACTTAAAGGCAAACATTTTTTCATATCAATCGCAGGAATATTTAAATAACGCGCAAGCAGTAAAGCTAATTTTTGTCCGCTGAGACGAAATTCTAAGCACCAAATTTAACGCTGAAATCACTAAATTGGTATCATTGGTTCTGTTAGAGACGTGAATTCAAAAACCTACAAAGAAAGAAGTCTAAAGCGTTCAAATCGGGCGATCTTGCCGGCCAGTGCAAATTGCCAAAACGAGACATTTGGCGACCCGGAAACGCATCCTTCAAAATGCCTACTGTCGTGCGAGCTGTGTGTGCGGTTGCACCGTCTTGTTGGAGCCACATGTCCTCCAGTCCCAATTCATCAATTTGCGGCAATAAAAACTCATTGATCATGGTTCTGTATCGCTCACCAGTCACAGTAACCGCGTTACCCACGGCGCCCTCGAAAAAATGAGGCCCGATGACACCTCCGGTGTAATTGACGCACCAGTGGAGTAATAGCTTTTCGTGAGTTATACGTGGATTCTCAGTGCCCCAGAAGCGCAAATTTTGTTTGTTTACGTATCCGTTCAGATGGAAATGGGCCTCGTCACTCATGATAAACTTCGACCGAAAATCGTGCACTTCAGGAGAGCGTGAGCGTAGTTCCATGGCTTGTCGACGTGTATTCTGCATCTGTTTACTTCACAAATATCAAAGCAAAACTGAGAGTTGCCGCCATTTGCAAAAGTCATAACATCTTCCAATACGGTGATTCATTTTGGGCCAGCCTATATTAAGTTATGGTTCATATCGACAGTATGTTGCAAAAAATGTACAACTCCATGATAACGAATCGTTCAAAAATTCATTTTTATTTAAAAAAAGGCATTCATCATTGGTCATTGTTCCATTGTTAATTCAAATAATTTCGTTTAGTGAAGAAAATACATTCATTAATATTATGAACAGTATTTATTTTTTACAGTGTATTTTAGGGCGCTAAGACGCGTGTTTTTAGTCTCAAGTCTCGTATCTGAAAAAATGTTTTTTCATTTACAATTAATCTTGGAATTTCCTTGATACTATTTTCGTCGTTATCAACTTTTATTGCAAAACAGCAGTGCATTTCATTGACAATAGCCGGTTTATCTTATCAAAAAGTCAACATTCCTAAGCTTAAGCTTATTTCCGATCGCATAGATTGTCAATATCGCAAAATTCAAAAGATGCAATTCCGATCGACGTTGTTTTCTTAAAATGCGATCGGCCGGCGCCATAGACTTCCATTCTGTTTCTTCGAGATTGTTTTTGTTTTTATAATGCTAATTACAGGTGTATGACTTCATCTTGGAGCAAAGTGAACTTGAATAAAATTTTTGCTTGGTTTTCATGGGATTGTGTAAATATAATTCGCAGCTTGGTAAATAAATTAATTTTTTTTCGTGGCTCAAGCGCTAAACACATAACCAATAAATTTTTATCTTTTTTGAGAGAATATTATTTTGGTGAGGCTAAGGTGTGCGTGGTAGATAAATTGCAAGGCAGCAAGAAAGCAAAAGTAAGCAACGATGACGGTAAAAGTGTGAGATAAAATTCGCTGGATATAACGCGAAAAATAAACAAATAGGACGCACGAAATGAAGGTGATTTGAATGTTATAGAAATGGCACATTTGTGAGAATGATTCCTTAGTTATTTGATTGTATAGTTCTTATTGGTACCTTGCGGGTGTATCTTGTACACAAATGCAACTACTAATTTGCTTCCGGCATACAGAAAGGCGTAGTTTTGTTCAAACAAATGCATTTTTCACTAAGTCAAATTTGGGCGTGATTCGAGCGAGTAATTTATTTATTTATTGAACGCCCGATGATTTATGAACGATGAGGTAGATTAGGTGTCCGCCTTTGAGTGTTGATTCGAAGCAAAACCGTGTGGTCTCAATTAAGCCTAGAAATGGAGATAAAATAGCCAGTTCTGACATCATCACATAAAAACTGCAGGTTTTCATCAACAAGAATCAATCCCCTAACCCCTTGTCTGGTATACGGTATTAAAATTGACCTGTAAGCAGCGTTGCCAACTCTAGCTAAAAGTAAGTAGATCTACTTACTTTTATGCTTATCTCCTTACCTACTTACTGAACACCTCTTTCTACTTACTTTATGACAAAATTCTAAAACTCTTTTCCAGTAAAATTTAATGCACTTATCCTATTATATTGTGTAAACGGAATCCACTGTACTACTGTGCATACGAGTAGATAACAAAATCAACAAGAAAAGCATTTTAGTGAGAACTATACATTGAAAGGACATTATTGTTGAAGACCATAAATTACAAAAACTCGATGAGGAATTTACTCTGTTAAATAATTATTTGGAAAAAAATTATTCTGATATAGAAGAAGATATAGAAGTTTTTTGGCAAGATCTTTCCTCTGTCCAGATAGGTGAACAGAAGGCTTTTGTAACCTTATGTAATTTTGTATTTAATATCTTGACCTTTCCACATTCATCCGCAAATATCGAACGTTTTTTTTCACCCAAAGCCAGGCACTTAATTCGAAATACGTCAATCAAAGAATGTTTACAAGCCAAGGTACTTTTTAAAATTTCAGAGTCAAACTGTTTTGATTTGAAAATATTACTCAAAATGTTGAACAAATTCAAACAAAATATGTATAGTTTCAAATGAAACGACCAACAATAACTGTATATTCTTTAACATTCATAGATTTTTATATTTACACGTAAGGTATAATGTTGCATTTAATTAACAAAAACTATCTAAAGTGCCACCAATGTAACAATATCTTTTTCATAAAAGTAGATTTTACCCGTAAGACATTTTGTGTATATTTTAAGTGATTTCGGGACATTTTAGTTTACTTCTAATAAAACAAATCATACAATATTTTAAATTGATGCATGCCATAAACTATACTAAAGCTGTAAAGATATAGAAGCATGTCTAATCACTTAAGCATTTTATTGTATCTAAACATAAATGAATTTTACGGATGAAATAAATGATTATGATTAATAAAACAAAACTTTATACTTTTCGTATACAATATAAATAATGTGAATTTTATTTTTATGCTATACATGTAACATATTAGTATCAAAATTTAAATAATAAAAAATACTTAATACTTTATCTACTTGCCTATTTTGCTTTTCTACTTACTTTGCTACAAAAAATGTCCTTACTTAACAAAAAATCAGTTGGCAACACTGCCTGTAAGGCACTGTTACTGCTTCAAATATAACTTGTATTATTTATGCTGTTATGACACCGTCTATTTTCAAGATTGAAACCAGTGCAGGAATATTGCGAGAAAGAGATTATCGATAAAAATTCTCCTTTCCGCATCTAGTAGACGAAATTAACATCTGATTTTTTATGAAAAATACTGGTTTTAGCCATATATGGATTAGTAAACTATATTGCTAGCGGCAATTGTAAAAGTCAGTATTTGTTGGAAACAGGTGATTCTGAATTTGCCAATTCAATCTGTTGATATTGCAGTGGCTTGCATGTGAATGCGTTAATAAATAAATTTAACAATTATATAATACATGAACTTTAAAAATGGTTTATTAAAATGCGGCCACTTGCATAATAATAATATGAATCGAATATTTATTTAAGACATTTTATGTATTGTTTTTTTTTTAATAATCGGTAATAAGCTTTAAATTTAAAAAAAATGCTACACTGAAATAAAATAAAATTAGGAACAGTGGCTAAGCGCGCTAGTCTACAAAACCAGAGCTCGTCGTTTCGAATTCTACCTATCCATGGACTTATTATTCGAAAATTACGGTGAAAGCGGTAACATTACCGCTGCTATTACTTACCTATTCTTCGGAATGGGAAATTAAAAAAAAACACTTGTTGTCCTCTTTCGAAGTGGAACTTACAGCTGAACAACTTATCATGGACTCGTTTATAATGGACTATTTGCAAGGTCCCGATTGAAGAGCTTAAGAATAAATATATTGGAGTAAAATTGTCACTCGCTTACAGGAAGTCTCATCGAATCCATTTAAACCCAAGTCTACTTATATCCAAATATACTAGAGTATTCCAAAATTAAATTTAAGAACTACAGTAAAGTGTTTAACTCGTTCTTCAAACTTGGTCGACTTATATCAATTCGGTGTAAAAACCATAAAAAATAGATTTAAAAAGTAAGACAGAACTCTTCAGTACCATTCGAGAACTCTTCCTAGTTCTCAGCAAAAACCAAAAAAGTTTTTGACTTTAAATTTTATCTATTCTGGAAACGGTTTAAAAAATGAAATTGTTTATTAAAATTATTTATTTTTATCGACCCAGATTTGAGAGAAAATTTAGTTTTTAGTATGTTTCCAAAGAAGCAAATTTTATTTTTGTTAAAAAAATGTATTTTGTAAAATTAAATATTCTGCCGACTTCCCTGGAGTTAGATATTAGATTTTTCAGTCAAAATAAGCAGCTGATTCAGATTTTTCCTATTCAACTCGGACTTATTGATTTTATATGAAAAAATATAAAAGCTAGCAATATAGTTACTAATACATACAGTCAGCGAGAAAAGTCATGGCACCGGAGTGCACTTATCGTTTTGCAGATACATATCTTCTAAAATATTAAAGCCATTCCGTTGTGTTTTAGAAATAATAAATATTTATTAATATAGATTATGAATATATAAAAACAAATCAAATTTCACAAAATTAATAAAACAAAACAACTTCGTTTATACAAAAATTCTACTTTTGCCGCGACAAAAGTTATGGCACTTGATTAGAAAATTGTATCTTTTAATAGCAGTATATTGAAATTAATATTTAATATTAATATTTAGTTGGATATCCTTTGGATTGTATTACCGCTTTAAAAGCGCCTTTGCATTGATTGGACTAATTTTAGCGTAAATGAATTGTTGATATTAGCCCATTCTTGCCGTATGATGTCCTTCAGTTGTGCTTTCGATGTTGTCATGTTTCCTTAAGTTTTTTTCCAATTCACTCCAAAGATTCTCAATCGGATTAAGGTCTGGTGACTGAGGAGGTGTGGCCAGCATATGAGGAGTGTTATAGATTATCCATTGTTTCACAATGTATGCTGTATGCTTGGGATCATTATCTTGTTGAAAATAATAATCACCACTCAAACCCAATTTTTCCGCACTATTTTGCAAATGTTTCTTCAAAATGGCTAGATATCCGTAACGATCCATTGTGCTTTCTATAAACTCGATATTTCCCACACCGTTTGCAGACATGCATCCCCATATCATAACACCACCGCCACCATGTTTCCCTGTGGGATGTAAATGTTTCGGCAGTAAACTTTCGCCTTGTCGAAGCCACACTCTTATGCGACCACCACTTCCAAAAATATTGAATTTCGATTCATCGGAAAAATTACCTTGTTCCAGGAGTCAGCTGGTGCATTTAAGTATTTTCTGGCGAATTCTGGACGTTTTTTTCTATTTGCCTTGCTTATGAACGGTTTTTTGCGAACGACACGGCTTCTAAGTTCATTACTTCGTATGACTCTTTGAATACTCCTTGGAGAAATTTTCTTTCCGAATTCAACTGAAGCTGCCTGGCTTAGTTCACTTGCAAATATTTTTGGATTAACCTTGACTTTGCGCATTATAATCCGTTTATCGTTTTCGGTTAAAACTTGGGGCCGACCCGTTCTTGTCTTGTTTATAATTCTGTTTTCTATTTCCTTTCGTTTTATTATATTTCTTACTGTTGACTTACTCCTTTGTATATATTCTCCAATTTCCTCATAAGTTTTCCCATTTTTCCTCATATTTAGCACAATTTTCCTTTCTTCACATGTTGTTTCTTTCCTTGACATCTTTTTTAATCACGAAACACTTTAAAAATTGACTGAATCAACGTAAAACTTTCTCAAACTAAAATAGATAGACCACCGAATTGATATTTACTTCCAACAGGCTACACAGTTCCTGGAAATTACTGTTATTGAAAAAGCAACCCGCTGAGTGCCATGATTTTTGTCGCGGCATTTGTGTACTACGCAACAAATTTTAGGCTTCATGGACAAACGCAATGCAATATTGAAATCCCGTAAATGGGAAAATATAGCTGCTATTATAAAGATTATATTTTGAGTAATTTACTTTTAAAAATTAAAAACCATACTGAATGGTACTTATTGTTTTTCTACACAATTAAAGGTGCCATGACTTTTGTCGCTGACTGTATATGGTTTTAGCACACATAACATGACACTTTCCATAATTAATACATATCGAACTGTCAAAAACAAGTTTGTAGCGGCCGGAAAATAAAGTCCGCAGGGATGCGTTCGGAAATTAACGCGAGTAGAGTTAGAGTTACCTTCAGAGTTAACTAACACATTCAAATGAGAGTAAACTCTGCTCTGATATTTAGGAACGGATAGAGTTACCCGAGAGTTATATTCAGAGTTGACATGAGATTAAAGCTTGACATTTTCATTTGATGTAAGATTTTATAGCTGCAACTAAAGAATTCCGACAAAATTTTACACTGACACGCAATGTATTCAAAAATACTGACCACATGATGACGGGTGACATATGACGTTTCTAACTCCTTGTAACTCTGCTCATGACTAGAGTTAGTAGAGTTACCCCTTTTTACTCTACTCTGGCATTTTCGAACGCAACTCTATTACGTCATTAGAGTAAAATTGACTCTACTCTACATTTTCGAACGAATTTTTTTACTCTACTCTTACTCGAGTTAATTTCCGAACGCGTCCCAGTGGAATTTTCTTGGATTAAACTGCTAGAATATTGCGAAACGCCACACGAATACGCTATGTTCGAATTTTTTTTGATAGTTTGGCCGATTTCTGCTGTTTGAACTCTATCTCTCAAACCTGTATCAAACCGCTGTCTAAATTGTATGTTAAACTCTCTATCTCTCATCATTTGGATTTTCTTTCCGCTTTTCAGTTGCAAAAATACCCATAGTACAGCAAGGGAAATAAGCCCATAGGCGAGAAGTGGGCTTCGCACCCACGACTTCAATGTTTGTAGACTAGCGCTCTAAGCGACTTCACCACCATCCCAGCCTTGTAAACGCTTGTTTTATTCATAGAAGACTCGCCAAAAGCAATATTCAACATTTTCAATACGCCACTGCACTTTATTGAATGCAATTTTTTTTTATATTATATTTGCCACAAATGCAAATCACGGAGCACACCAAACTACGTTTAAACTTCTTGACAGTCAACAATGAAGTGTCAAGATATGTTCGGAACAAGTGCACCAACACAATTTTGACAACTGGACTTGTACAGCACGCAGTTTTTTTTATCTTCTAGTTAGAATTGATCAATCAAGACCCATACAGCTTCTGACTTCTCCAGAATTGCTAATATTTCAGCACCTTTAATTTTTTTAAATTATTATGAGCTGAGATTACTTCGTCAAATTGTGCAGTTTCGACAATATTTGTTCGTCTTTTTAGGTTCACAATCTTTCTGTCACTTCGTTGGCTTTGCGATCTTCGACATCACGTGTGACATACCAACCACAGAATCATATTTCAGTTGTTGTGACATGCAGTGTGACGCATGTCGTAAGTGGAGCGTACTTCAAGTTTTTATGTGACACACAATCATTTTGAATTCAAGGTCTCTTTGTATTTTTTCTTTTGTATATTTAGTCCACCGAAAAGTGTGACGGAAACGCGTCGTCCGATACAAGTGCTGTCATAGAAAGTTGGCTCGGGTTGAAACTGGGTTTCGTAGTGTCGCAGATATTTAATGACAGCTGATTTCCTCAAATATCCTCTAAATCTAAATAATAATGAAAATTGTTTAACCCAATATTTTATTCGAATATATTGAAATATCGGAACAGGTTCAGCCAATTGGAAAATTTTAACAGTGCTGAAAAATTTGCCGATATTTTTAGAAGAATTTTGGCCTAATTTCTCTAGTAGCCAATTATGAGACCGCTCTGTTGACGCCACTAGCCACACACAGATAATGTAGTTTTTTTTTAAAAAATTTCAAACCGCGAGAAAGTTTGAAAAAAAAAACAATAAAATAAAAAATAAATAGGTATCTTATTGTTTTTTGTTTCTAAATTTACATTAGCCATGAAATATGATTTGTTACAAAATAAAAGTTCCTAACTGATTTATAGCTTTATTTTTCGCACGTTTAAGGGTGAATAAACCCCACGACATTTTCCTTTCAGACTTAATCGAATCTGAAAATAAAATTCTGTTAATTTTCCGAAAATTCCCGCTTTAAAATAGGAAAACGTGTCAATTTGTTATGCTGGTTTAATTTAAATTTTATTTTCTGACTTATGAATTTTATTCATCTTCCAACTGATTTGTGTTATCAGTATTTAGTATTTATTTTTAGTTACAAGCCACATTTTTTTTCTCGAAAAAACATTTTTTTAACTTCGAAAATGCGAGAAGTTTTTATTTTAAGTGATGATCAGTTCTACTCGACGCTTTGCTTCTGGTCGAAAATAAAAAGGCGTTCTTGAACTTTCTTCAAATGCACTTCTCAATGTTTTCAAACCAATTAAATCCGATCAATTTTATTGGAAATTCTTTTTTTTTCGCGAAAGATAAACATGGAAAATGTTTTGAATATTTTTCTGTAGTAGCTCATCACCTCGAAATATAAATATAAAAGAAAAAAATTTATAAGCTTCGGATTGTTTAAAACTGATCTGAATTTGGCGATTTCAATCAGTGCAATCGATCAGTTGGTTAAATGGCATTATCGCCTTGAAATATATTAAGAAATTTTCTAATCGTGTTAAGATTACAGCGAATATATCGCTTCGACTAAGTACCGTAACAATCTATAATTCGATAAGACGATGTTGTTTTTAGCTTTTCAACACTAATTTTAGATTACTTAAATGTTTCTTGTTAATCGAAAAGTACAAGTTCTTTATAATTTTTTTTTTCGACTAGAATTAAATCAATCTTTAGGAAGGAAATTCATTTAGTTATGTTAATTTGTTGAAATAAAAATCGAGAACGGTGCAATTTGCAATTTGTAGGTAGGTGTCGTAACAAGACAATAATTCGATGAACATTGTTGCTATTCTGGTCGATTATTTCAGTTATGACGTCAAAAGAGTGACCAGTCTTAGTGCTTCGGAATATTTATTTCATTTTAAAATTCAGACTATGAATAAATATATTTAAGCGACGATAAACGTTACTGGCACATGTTAATAAGAATATGTTATTACTACGCCGCGTCCCGAGACAACGTCTGTGTTGATGCGTTCCCGCAAAAATAGAGCCTTAGGTTTCCTTCAAGCCAATCTTATTAATTTTATTTCACTACAGCCATTGTTAGTTTTAAGATTCACACTATTGTTGTAGAGGCACAAGCCTGATCACAAAATTATTACTAGTAAATGTGCATGTAATCATATGGTTCACGATAATAATAAATTTGAATTTGAAAATAGAGCCTTTAGCACTAAAAACCAGTTCGATATTTCATCGAGCTTTAAGATTTTGGGGAATTCGTGAAAATAATTTTGAACCCTTTTTCATCCACTTGAGGATTGAATGTGGAAAAATGCCGATAGAATTTTAGGTCATTTGAATAAAGCCTGTAGAAGAAAAAACCATTTCGACTTCATAGAGAATTTAGGTATTTGTGAAAAATACTTAACTCTTTTTCTCACACTTGGGGTTGAATAACGAAAAATCCTGAAACCAATTTTTTAGCGTGTGTATAACGAAACTGTAAGAATTAAAACCAGCTCGATATCTCATCGGTCTTAAGAGATGTGACATGATTTTGGAAAATATATCTTACACCTTAGCACCGCGTTGGGGGTGTATTAACAAAATTCATGCAAATTCGTTTTAAACATTTAAGTAGAAGTGGAAATCTATTGTCATCCGGTCTAAAAATGTGGAGAAATTCCTGAAAAAGACTTAACTTCTTTTCACCTCTTCGGGGTTGAATAGCGATAAATCCAGTCTCACATATATTGAGAAATTGGTAAAAATTTATATTATATTTTTTCATCTCTTCAGGGTTGAAAAGCAAAAAATTCAGAATGAGAGATATCGAGAAATTTGTGTAAATTTTTTCACTATTTTGGGTGTTTAATATAAAGAAGCGAGAAACTAATTTTTAAATTTTTTTAAAGATAATGTTGGCCGCCCACATAAAACATTGCATTCGGATATCGAAAATTGAAATAGTAATTTTATAATTTTGGATACTAGTCCGGAACGTGTTTAATGATGAGATAAGCTGCAGGTTGCTATGCGACTGATAACCTAAAATATAAAGCAAAAGATTAAAAATCAGCAGTCCATAGAAATAAATATATCGGAAAATGATGAAAACGAGTTTTGTGCCGATTATAGTTGAACCCCGTGGGTAAAAATATAATAAGAGATATGGCGAAATTCGTAAAACCGTATGAATTCGCTTTGCACTGATTTGAGTTTGAATATCGAAAAATCTTTAAATAATTTTAAATAGTTGTACATTTAAATAGGTACCCTGATTCCATACATTTGTATGGCAGCTACTTAAAAACTTTGTAGGGAGCGGCAAATTAATGGTTTTGGAACATGACATGTGACAATTTATACCGTACAACAAAGAATTCAGTGTAAAGTGTATTGCCAAACATTTTCAAAATACAAAATGTGTGGTGGTCAGTGGTGCAGTCAGGGGGTTTGGGGGCTACTCCTCTCGCTGCCCAATTCGGTTTCATTAAATTTCTCATTCACTGCTTAATCCTTTCTTATATCACAAAAATATTAAATAAAGCGGAAAGAAGCTGAAAAGATTTGTTCGGTTCCAACTCTTCAAGCCAGGAATTTAAATTTGGGAAAATTGTTCCGGAAATTGCAGGAAAAGTATGAGTAAGAAGTAAATTAAGCTTCTCCTTCGTGTAGCCTCTATAGAACCATTATGTATTCACTTTTCAAAAAATCGACAGCTCAAGCAAACATTTGGCTTTAAACTTTGGAATTTGGATGTTTAATCGAATTTGTAAGGTTAATTTGATTTAAAATTGTGCACCCTATATTTCTGTGTAAAAAACGATAAAAGCTTATGTCGAGATAAGAAAAAAATAATTTTTCAAGTTTTCAAAAAAAAGTTGCCATTCTTTGATTGATTTTTATCTCATATAGGGTGTTTTTTTAGGTGCATGAGAGCTCAAAATTATAATACAAGACAGAAATATTGTTGGAATGAAATTTTTTATTATATTCTGGTAGATAATTTCATGGCATTTACATATTTCTTAAATATGATATGATTTCCGTCATATGTCCGCCGCGGCTACGAGTTACATGGTCCATTCGATCAGTCCAATTTTTGACTACTTTTTCCAATAAATCTGGCCGTATGGCGTCAATAGTGGCTTGAATATTGCCTTCCAATGCTTCAAGAGTTGCTGGTTTGTCGGTATAAACGCATGGCTAATATAGCCCCATAAAAAGTAATCCAGAGGCGTTAAATCGCACGAAAGAGGGGGCCAGTTAACAGAACCACTTCTGGAAATCAAGTTGTCACCAAATTGATTTTGCAATAAATCGATTGTTAAGCGCGCTGTATGGCAAGTTGCATCGTCTTGTTGGAACCAAATGTCGGCGTTGTTTAGCTGATTAATTTTTGGAAACAAAAATTCAGTCAGCATGGCCGATTATGTTGACCGTAAAATGGACATAGTGCTCTATGAACTTCGCGAACAGATTTATTTTTTTCAAAGTAAATTTCCATAATTTGGAAGCGTTTTTCTGGCGTTAAACGATTCATGATGACTTGCCAAACCTTACTGAACAGAAATGTCAACACAGTTTGACATTCTCAGCTGTCAAACCACAGTTATCGATATCGAAAGTTCTCATGCACCTAAAAAAAACCCTATATAATATATTATTAGTGTGTTGTATTATTAAATTCAATAAAATAAGATCTTCCAATATATTTTTTTTTAGTGTATTTACAAATTTTGATACACATAACCGCCTAATTTTTTTCTCGACTTAAGCTGTTATCGCTTTTTACCACAGATTTGTTCACAATTTCAAAATAAGAACAATTAAAGGACACTACACACAAAAATTCATAAAAATCAATACTGCAATTCGCTCAAAGTCACGGCGAGTCAAGAACGCTTTGAACTATGAACCCAATATTTTATATGATTTAGTTTTGGACAAAAAGATAGGTTGGGTTGAAAACAGTTTTAAATGTTATAAGTATTGAGGCTGTGTATTAAACATTTAAAAAATGATTAAAGTGTCTTAAGCAGTTCTGTCTTATCACGACTTTAACGACCTTCCAGATATGAACATAAAAAAAAATAATGTCGCACTTAGAGTTTTTTTTTCCATCTTGTCTACTGTCAACATATGAAAAACTCCTCGAGCAAAATCTTCAGATTTGTGGAATGCCCTTGTCTATAGACCGAACTTTTATACGACTTTTGTATGGAGGGAAATCCAGAGGCGAAATTTGCAATGAAAAATTATTTTGTAATGATTGAGCCACGGTCTAAACTAACATCACTCACGTAATCACCGACTGGAGTAGACGTTACCCTGCTATTGAGTGTATAATGTAGTGAAACAATTTCACTGAAATCTCAGTTAATATAAAATTGGGTTTGACTTGAGTTGAAGGATTCTGTCTCACTAGAGAACCGAAAGAATATATTCTTTCTGGAACAAGTTATATGCGCTTAGAAATGTATTTTTTTAGTTCAATGTATTACAAACTCGCAATTTTATAAGACAGCTCTTAAGAAATGCTATAAAACGGCTTCGTAAATCACCCTACCTCCCACATGACCTAGTTTAACATCAAAATCAACTATTCAATAATGTTCTGTTCGTTATACGGCGTTTTTATTATTGCCGAGACATGCTCTTAACCGACCTTTCTTGTCATAAAACATTTAGCATATCATTTGTAAAAGTAATAAAATGCATGGTGACATATTGGCTTTTGCTTCTTGCAAATCTGCAAGTTAAAATTTATGAAATGAAAAGAGTTTCGAGTCGACTAAAGGCTACGAAGAGCGTTTCGAGCGGGCAAGGTGACAGTCGCAGCGTTCTTCACCGGAAAGTGAATAATTTTAAACATGACAGATCGATGGTCACCGCGATCTGTAATGTTGAAAAACTTTTGGCTTATTGACAAATTCCCGCGTATTGTCACAATAATAAAAGATGTTTTTGTTTCTTTGGCTTTCGTGGCCGATTACGCAAACTTACTATTCGGAACGATGAACGAACGTGTCCTCCTATTTCCGACATCGAACGAAAATTAGCAATTTGAAATTAGCCGTCGGAAACGTAAACTTAGTTTGACCATTGATTCAGTTTTAAAACAATTTAAACATTGGTGAAAATTGCGAAGCGATTTGATGAGTTTGAATTTAAATATGTGTATGATTTTGGCGCCAATTGTTCGCTGCACTGAATTATTTAACTTGCCAAGATCTATGTAGTCATCAATTTAAGATCTTTTTTCAATTAGATAATTGCTAAGTTTAGATGTTTATAATCTATTTTTGAGGTAGGCAGATCTTTGAACACTTAATTAAAATTGTTTCGAACGTTTTGAAACTGTATTTATTGATGGCGTGAACAGCTAATTTGAAAAAAATTTAACTCTGCATAAAGAAGTCTATTTTTAGTTTAGTTCTGTAATTATTTATATAACGTTTTTTAAAAATCCTTTTTGTACCTAATACTCAAGTCAAACAAAATGAAATGTTAATTTTGTTCGACACCAGAAATTCCTTAAAAATCCACAAATCTTGATCAATTTTGAATTGTAAGAAATATGAAAAATTTGCAGAATTTTTTAGAATTGGTGCCCAACTAGAACAATCTTTGCAATACATTTAGAATTTATTAAAAAGATTGGAATAAAAGAGAGTTCAAGAACTCTAGCATGCATTTTTTTTTGTAATATTGCAGATTCTAAGCTATTTTTAAAAAAATAATAAATGTAAAATGAAATAAAAGAAAATATGAATAGGATTTATTTTGATCCAGAGCAACATTTCTTCCAAATTTTAACCTTTTAACTCTGAGTTCTGGGGATAAAATAAAAATAAAATTATCAAGAAGTCGTAGAATTATCGTAATCAGAAAAATTCTGTTTACCTGTTAATAATCGGAGCCCAATGTGGGTTTAACTTGGCTTTTAAATTTGTTTGATAATTTACGGATGTGTTTTGTATCTGAGGTTGTTGAATTGTCGTAATCGGCGCCCAACGTGGGGTACACAAGCAAGAAAAATTTGTGCTTGCCTGTTAATAATCGGCGCCCAACGTGGATTTAACTTGGCTTTTAAAATTTTTGATAATTTACGTGGATCGAAAGTGTATTTTGTATCTCAGAAACGGCTCATGTAGAATTAAACATGTTCAATGTAAACATGTTCACACAATTTTTTCATATCTCTTAGCTCTGTCGAGATATCGAACTTATTTCGCTTCTGAGAGCTCTTCATATAAGCGCCACGAATTTATTAAACTCCTAATGGGGTGTAAAGTCTTTGTGTACGTTTTCACGAATTCTGTTATATTTCTTAGGTTTAATGAGATAGCGAATTCGCTTTTACTTCTAAAGTTTTTATATATAGGTATAATCAGGCGAAAACTGATTTAAACATTTTTTTTATAATAAACCACCAACACCAAAAAATCAATATAAGTATTTTTCGATAGTCAACCACCAAGGAGGTGTATGGTGCTTGCGTAAGTTTTCACAAATTCCGATAAATCTATGAGATATCGAATTCGCTTTTCTTTCTATTGGGTTTACATAGTCGGCTACAAAATGCTTCAGGACTTTGTGATATTCAGCACCTAAGGGGGTATAAAATGATTGTACGTTTTTATGAATTCCAAAATATCTTTTAGGCCTGGTAAGAGATCGAATTATTATTTATTTTAACGGGCTTCCCATATAATCGTCTAAAAACCGACTATATAAATTTTTGATATTTAATCTCTAAGGACGATATCTCCCATGTTTTTTATTGAAATTAAAAAAAAAAAAAAAAATCTGTTTGGGCGGAACTTTATTACTTTTCGAGTAGAAGTCCGGAACGCATTTATTGACTGACAACCTAAAGAATGACCAGATGGCTCTTTGGAACGTTATTTTGTTAAGTTTAGGTTCCAGTCGCATATTAATTCGCTCCGAATTTCGGCATTAAACGCATTCCGGACTTCTCGAAATAAACATTCATCTATTAAAAAATATATATTAAGGATTCGAGATATACAGGGTTTGGGACCTAGAACTACTAAAACATTCATCTGGAATAAGACCTTAATTGAATGTGGGGTGTGGTGAAATAAAGTAATCTTAACCTGATGAAGAAAAGATTGCTTGTGTTATAAAGTTGAAACTTTGTACATATTAAGAGGTGTAGGGGTGAAACTTCTTTAAAAAAATTGTTATAAAGGTACTCCAGGTGATAAAAATCAGTCTTTCGCGATTAATGTTAATATTTCTAGATAATGTTCACGTAGGCTGGGTGTATACCTAACAACTTCCGATTTTAATTTTATCTGCAGAGAGGCATATCTACAAATTAAGCATGTTTTTATTAATTATTAATTAAATCTAAAAATTTCATGGGAACTCTGTACTTGGACTATTGTGGCTATTGTTTGCACACGGTCAAAAATATTGGACTAAAATTCAATAAATTTATATTGTATATACATACATTCCAACGCTGTATTAAAACACAATTGGAAAGAATGATTGAAATTAATTGTAATTCAGCGCAACGATTTAAATGTTATATTTTTGAATTAGTTCATGTATTCTTACAGGAATATTCTTCTGTATTGAAATGTAGCCTTCTTATATTTAAAAATTTAATACAGATTTCTATTGCATAATTTGGCAATTTAAATACGAATTTCAATTGTTGAAATATTTGGATTTAAGTAGAGCAAATGAAATACATATTTCTTTTTTTTTTAATTTATTAAACAAAACATCCATTACTTTTTAAATTGTTTCAGTACATATAAAGTGTTATTAATAGAATACATTTCAAAAGTATCTTTAAATTTAAGATTTTCATAATTAAGGTAATCAGTACAATCCGAAATGTCAATTTCAAAAAAAATATATATTTCATTGAATTCTTTTGTAATAAATTTTTTCAATTTAAAATAACCATTATTTTGATTAATTATAATAGTAGTAATTTTTCCAAAAGTTGGAACATTTGCGTCATCATATTGCGTTTGCATATTGGCTTATCACTTTGGGTAGGATTTCCTTGTCAATTTCATTGCCTAGGTTGTCAAAAACTTTAAAGGGATTCACAGCTCAAAAATACTAGAGAATTCAAATTATAATTTAACTTCTAATCGAAAATTTTAGAATATTACTCGAATAAGTAATTTCCTCCGCACTTAGCAATAATCGGACTGAGAATGATCGCGCACAATCCGATTTTTTTATTTTCACGAATTTCATTTCCGTCATTGAACTTCACTTTTACTAGAGTACCCTCCATATTTAATGTTTTTTATAAAAACTTTCCTGCACTGAATTGCAAAAACTTTTCGATTCAATTATTATATTTAATTCTAATAATACAATAATAAATGTACTGTCGCACTCGGGGCAACTTGCGATCTCAATATGAACGAAAAACAAAAGACATTTAGCAGCATGACTTTCGTTTTTTCCCAGAAATGCGTTGCAACATCATATTTAATAAAAATTATATTAAGTTTTAATCCGTATTGCATTAACATTTTTTTCAATTAAGGCATGTAATTGAAAATTATCCCGTGGTGAATTGCAAAAGAGGCTCAATTTTTCACTAGTATTGAAGTTATATTTAAAACTATTCCAAAATTTCTAACCGTTCAATTAACAACATTTCGGGATGTAGACGGTACATTGTGGTTATGCATATTGTTAATAATTTTCATTGCAAACATTGCCATAAACTTAATAATTCCGCCATATTTCAAACCCATGGCATGGCAAAATTCGTATATTTAAAAATGATTTTATCTTCGGCTGTATGATGCCGTATCTAAAAATACTGCAAACAGAATCTATTTAAAAGTAAACGATCTAAAAATCATCGAATCGGTTTATAATTAGGTGAAGACAAATAAATATGGCAAATAAGTTTCAAAGGAAATGTACCGAACTAGTACATTATAATGTTCTCAGAACATAATTTTTGTTTATTTGCAAGTCCATTAAATTTGCGGGACCTTGATGGTGCGAAAATAGTTGAGAGAACAAAGGTTCAATTGTTGAAAAGGCAGAGTTTGTCGATGATTTTTTTTTGGCATTTTCAAATTTCCTGTTGTAATATAAATATTGGTCAGTGTTAAATAAACCATTCGATGGACAATAATTTCCCTCTACACAAATCTTCAAGCAGCATAGATCCGATGTTTCGTGGTACAAATCGAAATTGACCCAAAGACATTCTAACCCAATTGGGAATTTATTTAATTCAAACTACTTCTGCCCAAAAACAAATCTTGTATACGAACTGTTCTTCTATAGATCGAATTTAATTCTAACCATTGGCCATTATTGGCGAGGTCAGCCTGAAGCCAAGGTTCTCTTCTATTCACCCACATTCAATCGCATCGGATCAGCTTGTTGTCCAAAAAATGATCTTCGTCCAATGATCAGTTTTGCATTTTATAAAGAATACGTGATGTGATATGTGACGGAATTCATCCGGATGGGGGTCGACTATAAAACATAGTAGCTCAGTAGCGCGATCGAAAACAAGTGGCGCCGATCAACTAACCATATCAAATTTATCGACATGACCTTGAAGTTTTAATCCGAGCCAAAATTGCAATTTATGGTGATTTTCAAGCACGAATTTGTCACATAAGAGAGTAGCAGGAAGGAAAGAACCATATTGAATTGCGTTTGGAGCTAGTTTTTTTTTCAGAGTTATCTTCATTTCTTCAATACCGGGTTAAAGTTCAAAATTAATGAGAGCTACCATCGAAGCTATATATGTACGTTAGCGATAATTTGTTATTTTTGTTAGAAAACTATCACGGTAGCCGAATGTTAACTGCTCGGAGGACATTACACAAAAACCCAGAAAAGCAGGAAACAACAAACAAACGCAGAAAAGCAGCAACGTCTAACTGAAGAAGGATGATTGCATCACCACCCACCCCACATATCATACCATCAACTAAAAATACTGTATAGCCCGATACCCATCTCCTCACCCAACATCCATTGTCTTGATTGTGATCAATTTCGTCACATTTTAGAACATTTGAAAGGTTTAACGCGAAAGTAGCAGATTTAAACGTAATGCGTTTTAAGGGTATACAAAAACAAACAAAAACAAACATTCACCATTTTGAGAGCGGTCAAAGTGTGTCTCTTGGAAAACAAGTAAATTTCACTCTGTTTGAATTTATTTTCATTTGCCGTGGTTTTTATGTATTATCGTCACGAAAGTTGTTTTATAAAGTAAATAACAGGAAAGTAATGCGCTCTTTATGCAATAGTTGAGATTCACATTACATTGTAGAAATTTAAAAGTTTGGTCAAATTAAGAACCTGCAAATTTTAAATAAAACATGCGATCTTTTTGTTAAACCCTACAAATGCTCTAAAATAGTGACGATAGACCTCACTCTAAATATTGTTGGTCTTTGACCGGGAATCGATCACCGGTCTCAGGAATGGTAGAGATATTTGCAACAATACTATATATTCTTGGAGAAGTAGACAAAGTCATGATTTAAAGTATTTGAAAAGTAGGTCACCCAAATCATATTAGCCTTTTATATACTTACAAGTCGAAACATTTTAGATACTCATTTATTAAATTAAAAAAAAAAACTATTTGGCCGCATTTTTTATTTAACGTGTTTAAATTAGAGCTTATTGGAGTGATTTGAGTTAGATGTTAACTTGTACACTTGTCTGTGATAAAACGTTGCTAAATTCATCTTTTTCTCACTTTTTGTGCTTAATGAAGAAAGTAAATATTTTAGGACATTTGTATGGGATTACCAGAAGCAAACTCTACTTTTCTCAGGTACGAATTTCAACTTTATTCATCTGCTAAACATACGAACAAAAAAAATGTATTATATAATAGTAGCTAAGCACTTACAAAAATATAAACCGCAGTCACGATCGGCTGTAAGCGTATGATAAGATGAAATTCTGAACTGCGATTTTTATTGTAGTTGGGGATAAATCAGAATAAGGAGTCGGCATGTAGTTTGCTCTTTTTTAAGGATTATCGTTTGGTTGATCTTCGAAGGTGAAACACAATATTTTTCGTTTTCAATTTCATATCTACAATAAATCAACAAAAGTAAAATTTTTCTGTTTCAATGACTTTCTCATGAGGCTGCAGGAGGAATCACTCGTTTTCTAGCCTTTTTATCACTTTAACTGGAGCCAGTTAAAAATTAATATGTGCAAAATTTAAAATTTCTAGCTTGATGAAGCGTTCAAATGTTATTGGCCAAGACTCGTCGACACGTAATTTAAGGACTTTTGTATGGAAGCTACTCGAAGTTGTAGCAAAACTGATCCAACTTTCACCTCAAAACTAATTCCTATAAAATTTCGACTTTTAAGCTCAACGGTTTCTCAAATTATTCTGGGTTTCGAAATTTGTACGCACATATTTTCTAAGAATCATTGTATGGCAACTAGATTCAAACGATTTTCTTCATTCCAATTCCTCTATATGTCACCATTAAAATATCAAATTTCTACCTTGAAGCGTTCTGAAGTTATCAGCCAATATTCTGAACACGTATTTTAAGGACTTTTTGTATGTTAGCTACTCGAAGGAGTAAAGAGATTTCGCTGACTAATTAACTCGAGCTTCATTTTCACTCAAAGCTAATTTGTAGAAAAATCCGACTTCGTGGATAAACGATTTCACGGCGAATTCGCCGTCGATGAAATCACTCAACATATCGGTTCGCGGTCGATGTTTTTGGCGGATCATATTCGAGTATATTGTGGAATATGTAGTATATTCTACAGATTTCAATACTACATGGAAATGTGTAGAGTACTATCTTAACGTGTTCTCATATTAACTAACATACGAATGGAGAAGCAATTAAAGATGGTTTTAATTTCTGTGGAAATATTTTCTTTTCCTAAGACACTATATTCATAACTTACTTCACATATACATGCAATGCAATTCCCCTTTTCCATTATTTCTATGGGCCTAAAAAAATAAGATTTATATGTACATTGCACGAGTAATAGGAATATAATTTGCTCAGTTTCCGTCATTTTTACGATTTTTCATGCGGTCAATATCTGCAATGCAATCTAAATCTTCTTATCTAGCGAATGACAGCAGTCTATTAAATATAAAATATTTAGATGTACAAGTTTTCACTATTTTCGCAAGAAAATGAAAATAATGAGATCATAGCAATGGCAAGTGCAAAAACGTATGATATCATCACCGTATAGATAGCTCCCGGTTAAAAGCCTGTCAGCTTACAACTGAGCGTTACATAATTGAATATAATCACCTACACTTCAGACAACAAGTTTTGGAACAATCTCAAAAACTTAAAATTAATGGTTTGTATCGTACCCAAGATCCTGAATAATGTGCAACGGAAACCAGCCTAAATAAATAAATATAAAGATAAACATGCTATCCTGGCAACCCGTCTAACAACAGTGAGAAAAACCACAACCTTCCAATACCTAACTGAAAAGCGAAGAAAACTACCCGATTGGAGTAGACAAATCTGCAAACTTCTACATACGAGTAGTTCAAGATTCTTCCCCAACACTTCTCGGATTGATCTTAATATTTCCCGAACATTCCGCACACACTACTCTACTGAATATGCAGGAAAGCTCTCGATTCAACACATGCAGTATATAAGCACGACAGAGTTTACAGACACAGTTTCTATTACAGTGAGCGAGACGGTCAGTTCTAAGCGACAGTATTTGTAAAGCGATTTGGATTGGTAGCAGCGATCGAGGAGTGATCAAGTAGTACATGAAATTGGGCAGCGTTACCAGTAGTGTGATTATTATTAGTGCGATTATTGAATGCGAATAATTAAACGTTATTATTTCTATCGATTTTAAACGAATTGTGTTTTAGTTCAAATCCCCGCTGCAACAATATAAAAATAAACTAATCAAATTAGAAAAAAACAAAAGCTTCAAAATAAATTGAACGAATAACAATGAAAAAAATAGATAAATAAATTGGAAAAGGTAACAACATTGTAAATAAAATTGCCTAAAAAACACAAAAATGAACAATTATCGACATCTACGTAGAAAATGACTCAACTACGGAAACAAAGAAAAAATTTGTAAATAGATAAATCTGCTAACAAATTAAAAAAGAGCAGGCATCCATAATGAAATTAGGAATCGAACCAATCATTCAAAACTCAGAAGGTCATTCAAAAATCAAAAGGAAAGATTTAAAAAATTTATTGGTGATTCTTCTCGAACGCTATCGAACGTTGCCGAAGATTTTGCCACACCTTTTCTCTCTCCTTTGATTGCAACGTAGCCAATCGGATGCTTTGCAGCTAGTTTCGGTAGTTGCTGTTTTTCTCGCGAGAAAACGATCGCGCTGGCGGGCGCAGCGCGGGTTGCCAGGGTAGGATATAACAATATATTAATGGCTTACATACCCCTGGAATTTTCAAAAAATAAATTTTTTTTTTACAGATTTTCATTTGTTATACTTTTAAGAATTAAAAAACAAAATTTAGAATTTAGAAAAAAAAATTTTAAGAAAATTATACTACGTTACAAAGTTATAGCAATAAATGTGACTTGGCTAACTACCGCGCCCCTCTCGACAGCTGCGTTTCGTATTTCTTTTGTTCGCAAAACCTAGGTTGCTTAGAAAACAAGGTCGTTTATAGGAAGATACAAGGGGAAGAAGGTGTACAGTACGAAGCTGGAATAGGAGACTAGCCGTCAGTTTACGTTGTACCTACAAAAACTTTAAACGCGTTTTTCTCGAAACTATGTTTTTAGACAGTGTCGGCACGATAACTCAATTATCAATATTTTTCAACTTTTTTTTTTTTAAAAATTTGATAATTATTTTGTCTTTAGTCTGACGAGAGGTTTTTTAATTTTTTGGTTAGTCAATTTTTTATAAATTATTAAACGCAATTTTTTTTTTTCAAAAAACTGATTACTGAAGTTTGAAATACTGTAACTTCTTTATTTTTGAAAAAAAAAAAAAAAAAATTTACATTAATTTACAAGATTCTTTTTTATTTTTGCAAATTGAATTATTTTTGGTGAAGTTATGATGCCGACAAGGAGGCGCCATGGTTTTCATCAGTAGTCCATTTATACCCGTAAAAAATAATGTTAATATTAAAAAAAAGAATAAATTTTATTTTTTTGTTATAGTTGAATAGTTAATAAGATTTGTGAACTCAACAATTTAATTTTTTTTTCACCATATAACCTTTATAATGTTGCGAGCTAGGGGTTCGCCGGGATTTCAAGTAAAACACAATTCGGTTAAAATAAAAATAAGTGATAATTTATTAATCCGCACTTCAATTCTATTCGCACAATAATTCGCACTGTATGGCAGTACCGCCCGCTAATACCATATATCGCTTGACTCGTTCACTTTCGTTCTCTCTCAACACGGTCGCTGGCTGTCGCAGTCGACGTAATCAAAATTACTGTGTCTTCGCTGAGAGCTTCACCTGCTTATATACTAGCCGGTTGCAGTCTAGGATGTACTTGAATGATCACCGGTGATGTGGATGTTTCTCGAAGGCTTTAGAGCTTTCGATTTTGATCTTCGATTTCGTTCAGTGGTGTATGCAAAGGGTTCTAGTATATTGGAGAGCATTCGATAAGAAGAGAGATACAATCGTGTTGTTTCGTCTTATCTTCAGCTAGGTTTCTGATTGGGTTATTTTGCAACTAGGTATTTGGTTGTTGTTGTTTTCATTATGTAAAACGATCGAGTTGCACGGTTGCGGGGTTGCCAGGCTTACATGTAACAATAATAATTTTTCAAATTTACTCGGTTTTCAGTGCGCGCAGGGGTATGTGAGCCCTTAAAATTAAAGAAGAAACAAATTAGGGTAAATTAGTAAATCCGTTTTCATTTCTCCATCATCTAAACCTCATTCTCCACCCTGTTAAGTCAAGTTCAAAGGTCCTACTTTTACCAATTTTTGTGGAAAATGAAAAAAAAAAAAAAAATCTCAAAAACAACCACAAATTTCGCGTAACAGAAGTTAGTTAAGTTATTTTTTGCACCAATTTTCTTCACCAATTTCAAACATGAAGTGGCAGTCTGACGACTTGCACGCTGACTCAATATAAACCCAGCTTTGAAAAGGGTGTCAACATACACATACTCAAACTCGTAGTTAGATATATGAGCCCATGATCCAATCAATGCAGCATTGCATTCTTACTGCATTGAAGGGCAGTGCAATTTTTTCCATGATCCAATCAATTCATCGCTGTATGTCACATCAAATTCAAATATTAGTCAATTTTACTCTGATCGAAAACTGTGAAAATTCAAATTTTCTACTCTTCCCTCCAGAAAAATTCGATTAGTTTAGTACGTTTTTTATTTGACTGTTGGCTGGCCTTACGCAGCGCTATACAAAAATTGCACAGAGAGCAAAACTTGAGTTACTGCATGCCGGAATATTTACTGCAATGAAGATTTCGCAATGTCAAACTGTCAATCTGATTGACACTGGAAATATGTGAAATAAAAAAAAATTAGTTCATTGAACTTTTAGACGGTTAAGCGTTATCTTGTGTCACTACACAACTCCTTTGGATGCGACGATTCGTTTTTTCTGACACGCGCATATTCTCCCCATATTACGCATCCTGAACCACGCGCTTGTTTGTCTAATCCCAAGTTAAGCGCCAGTCGAGTCTCGAATTACATTTCAAATGCTTCTCGAACTCTCATGACCGACTAGGGATACTCTCTCAATTTAACACCCGGGTAAGTCGGCGTGATTACTTTTTGTCGTACGAGAACTACAGGTCAGCAAGGACGTCGCTTAAGTTCAGATTTTAGCCACCAGTTCGGACGTAGATCGAGCTGGGAAACCGTTTCTAGTTCCCTTCACCGACTTCAGTTATTTTGGTTTTTTAAAGTTCGAAAAAATCACTTCTAGGCATCCAACCACAAAAAATATTGTTTCATTTTTGTCGTAGTTCTAATTATTATTATCTTTCTCATTTTCTACCTTAATTTGTGACGGAATTTCGAACAACCAATTAAACAAAAAAAATCTTGTAATAAAACTTTTTGTCGGTATTGTAAAAAGCGTAATTTATAAAAATATCGATAATTGTGTGGAAAATGATACGCAATTCACTATCGCAATGGTCCCCTTATAAAACGATGTCGCTTACAGAGATACCTATTAAAATCAATTTAATGTGGGTACTCGTTTGCAATGCCTTAAAGGTGAGCACAGTCAAAGCAAAGGTGCGAGAGCTTACCTGGCGTACATTTCTGTGTAATAAACAATAACGAAGATGTGAATGTGTTCACGTAAGAAATGCGGCGGTACCTGAAGAAACTTTATTGTATGGACTGCTTGCCAAAAATCATAGTCTACAGAAAGGGTATATCAGATCGGCCGAGCAGCATAAATTACGTACAAAAAAAGGCCAGTCTTTTTGCGACACTTATGAATTATAACCAGTACGTCTCGACTCTATAATTGACTTTCACTAGTTGTGGCTAAGCGCCGATAAGCTTCCAATTCCAACCAGTCCCGATTGTAATAGTTGTTGTCTTTGGTCACGTCACTTCTCGCCATGAGCAAGGCAAGACCACGACCCCAATTTGAATTGGTAAAAAGCATACAGTATACAGTAGATGACGTCATTTTCATAGTATCTAGACGTAATCTTAAAATGGTTCACCAGCTTTTTTACTACCAAAAACCACTTGACATAATAAGAGTGAGTACGGCTTGGTATCTTATCATATGTGCTTTTGTAGAGCGTTCATGCGCAGTTACCACTACCAACCTTCATCTTGAAGATACTATGAATTGAATCAAGTAGATACTATGAGATTCATCTGTTACGGAGTTAAATTGAAAAGTATCTATCAGATATGAGAAGACCATCCAAGTATCTGCGACCAGAATTGGTTATAACTTGGTTTATACGACGAGATGAGAGTATCTGATGAAGGTGACCGGACTGGTGAGCGCAAGCTTCTTTCGGAGGGGAATCAGAAACAACCTCAACTCGGAACCTAACTAATTCAGTATCGAACCGGCTTTCCATTTAATCACAACAAAATTCGAATTTGTTGTTCGGTATTAAATGTTCGCAGTTTAAAAGTATTTTTATACATAAAATAGTGAAGTAGAGCACATATTGGTGCAAAAAAAAAAAACACAAGATTTTTTTAAAAGGTGCACCAGATAAGGGTGGAATAAGGACTAGCTTAGCTAGTTATGGACTCGATGTTTCAAGCACCGAATGACGACATAGTTTAAGTGCCGCAAAAAAGATGGATACGGATCCAAACGAGGATCCGCCACCTAAGACTCCTCGTCGTTCTGAACAAGGCGAGGAGGACGACGACCATGGTGCTATAGGAGCACAAAGTGACGATTGGGAGTCCGTATCGACGCCGAAACGACTCAAGGATAAGGTTGCCTACTACGAAAAAGTTTGGTCATCCGGATCGAAACTACCGTCGGCGGACGCGGAAGCCGAGAGCCTCTTCAACATTAACGTTCAGGCTTTCGAGAAGCGTCTTAAGGACGAACGGGAACGCAGGCAACAACCTACCGGCGATGATGGTGCTCGATTCGAATTCGTCAAGCTTCGGTCAACACCGCAATCTTCGCCGCGATCCTTTGATACAACCGATCATAGTTCGTCTTTCCCGAACGTTACGCTACGACATCGAATCGGATCGGCCGATTCCGGTTCGAACGATTCGTACGAAGAAAGCGTCGAACGGATGATCGAAGAAGGACAGCTACGCGGTAATGCGCGTGTTATAAAATTCGAAAAGATCACCGTTCGGAAATCAGTGCGCGAAGTTGTAACGGCCGGTGGTGTTAAAACGATCCTTACGTCCGAAACAACGAGCCGTACACCGTCCGAGGAGCATCTCCAACAGGACGATTCAGCCTATCATACACACGGCGGAATCAGTCATACGTCCAAGTCGTCGTCGTTTGCCTCGCTTCACGATCGCTTCTCGTCCGAAGAGGATTCGGCCAGTCAAAGGACGACTCCGCAGCGTGAAGTTTTCGTCACGACTACCACCGATATGCCAAGTTTGGGTAGTTCGAACGCAGGAGCAGAGCCGACAAGGACTGTTATCACTAGAAAAACGGTGGTAACTAGCGGTGACGGTGGCGGTATTGTCGCGACTGGAAGTCCTGTTGCCGGTAGCAATAGGCATCAACAAATCCGATGGAAGCATAGCACAACAGCTATGCCGTCGCCGACAGGATCTAGTAGCGGTCGGATTACACCAGTTAGTAGTGAAAGAAGTCCTGTCGTTGAAGGACCAAGTGATAGTGCTAGTGTTCCGGCCGCCGAATGGTATAACGAGTTCATAACACATTCCACCCAAAGTATGAGTGCCAGACAATTTGCCCGAAGCAATTCGCAGTACGATAGTCACATCAAGCAAATTCGAGGTGAGGAATACTTTCAGTTTTGCCGATGAATTGGGTCAATCTTTCAATCAATCGACACAGTATCACACAATCGTGAAGTGTAATTGCTATGCGTACACTACAATCTTTCTATCAGCTGTAAGTTCGACCTAGTCTTGGATCCGTAGGAAGCACCGACTTTTCCCAGGTTTTTTGGATATCTTAAAGTGGCCCAATTACCACTAAACTAGCTCAGAATAGTGAACCTCTAGACACAAACCAAACCATTCAGAATTTTTTTCCGCAAATGATTGTATGGAAAAATTGCTGAGTGACTTCCAAATAAAAGTTCTAATATTGATTTTCCGCGGAGGACTGAAATCAGCTGTTCCGTACTATAAAAGCAGGAGTGAAAAGCAGTTCGTCTCAACGCTATTACTCCCTAGCTAGATGCTAGCCCATATCCCGGTCAATAAGATACACTACCAGTAGTATACTGCGTACTACTTGGCACCCGTCAGTATTTGATTCGTTCTGATGAATGGAGATTGCCGGCTTTCTTCTGTACAGTCGCCTTAATCAGATTATTCGCCAAAATAATGAGATTAAAACGAAATTTCCATTGTGAAAATGTCTAGTGAAATTTAATATTGTACTCGACTTTTTTAATGCATTTCGGTTTCAAATTTCGCGTTTTTTGATGTATGAGAAGTGGGATTATTCGTCCGGAAAATATGGCGTTCGACAATTTTTTTTTTGAATTTGATTTGCTTAGCTTTTTTGTGAGTCGAACGAGAAAGTTGAGAGGCCAGGGGAAACTGTCTTTAATTTAATTAATTTCATGAGTGATATCTCAATATTGACCGCAATCGTCCTTCACAGGATGACGCAGTTTCGTAGCATTATTTTGAGTTGGTCAGGGTCAAACCTTTTAGTGTTTAGTGCTTTTTTTTGTTATAATCGGCAATGAAATTTTAAGAGACGATAGATTTTGATTGTATTGTATGAAATAATGCTTTATTAAATAGCGATCAATCAGAAATTTAAAACTGCTGCCAAAAGTTGTGTATTTTCACTACGTTTCAGTGAAAGTAGACCGCACAAAAGGGAAATTGTCCGTCTATCCGCCGTGCACTCTGCAAGAAAACTTGGTGACCTCCTATAACTCGAGAATCCCTGGATCCCCCTTTTAATTGGATGGTGTGTGTGGAAGAGATATGGGTTTAGACGAAAATAACATTCCATATGGACTCCGGGTAATAGAAAGTAGCCTGTATCGCAACTAAATTTCAAATAGGTCCAGGCTTCTAAAAAAAAAGTTTTGTCCAGATTTTTTTTTTTAATGCAATCTATATTTCGCAATCGGGTATTAAGGACCTTTTCCAGTACTCAGCTTCGTCGAAATCTATCATATTCATATTTATTATTAGTAATTTAAATTTAATCTTTTTAAGTCTAATCAAAAATCCACTCTCTCGTTAACTTCGTCAGCTGTCGTAAACCTAAGAACCTAATTGGGACAGCAGTTTCCTTTGTATGATATGATAAACTGACGTACACTAAACGACTAGACGTAACCTATTCGCACAGGTGCTTAGTTTTATTTTATCGCGAGCTAAAGTTCGTAAAATTTAAGCTGTGCGTCACGTTAACTGGCACAGTATGCCATGGTGTCAAATATTTGACTAAGAAATGTTCTGCCAAATTTTGTCTGTCAAAATAAACAAATAGAGGAAAAAAAATATTGTGGCAAATAAAAATTTGACGATTTATCTGACAGCATTTGCTAGGGAAAATAGTCAAATATTTGATAACGTGTCATACAGTGTAAAATTGTATTCAATTTTGTTAAAAAAATTGGCTTTGTTGTAGGTAAAAAAATATGCCAATGGTCTGGGCAAAACTTTATTATTTTTCGGGTCAAAGTTCGGAAGCGGTCAAAGTCAGAGTATATCATCAGTTGTTTCGAGATTATGACGTTTCTTGGAAAGTTAATTTTATTCTTTAAATAAAAATATTAAAAATAGAGATTTTTAGCCGATTAAACATTGAAAAAGCCCGTGTGGACTATTCGAATTTCGGTATATTAAGTACACTAAAAGCCCATAGAAGTAAACAC
Source organism: Beris morrisii (assembly GCA_951812415.1). Taxonomy (NCBI): domain Eukaryota; kingdom Metazoa; phylum Arthropoda; class Insecta; order Diptera; family Stratiomyidae; genus Beris; species Beris morrisii. Next base: position 30,020,695 of record OX638311.1, read on the forward strand.
GAATTTGTTACCTTATCGGACTTAAGAGATATGACGAATTGTTAAAACATATACTAACCCATTACTTCCATTTGGGGTTTGAATTTCGAAAAAATTGTGAAACAGGTTTTTAGACGATTTCATAAGAAGCAACTCATGAGACACGAGGGATTTTGAAAAATTTGTAAAAACTTAAGCAAACCCTTTACACCCTCTTGGTTCTTGAAATTCGAAAAATAGTGAAATTAGTTTTTAGGTCATTACATCAAATGCCGTAATAACCAATTTCATATCTCATTAGAACTAAGGGATGGCAAAAATTGTGAAAACATATGCAAACCCTTGTGGGTTAAATATACAAAAAGTAAGAAATGTGTTTGTTGGCTTTTATATAAAAAGTCTGTGGAAGTGTAGAGCGATCTAATATCTCATCAAACCTAAGAAATATGTCGAAGCTTTAAAAAGCATACAACGCCCTTACACCTCTTAGGATTAAATATCTAAAAATACTGAAATCAACTTTTTTAGGAAGCCGTAGGAAGTAAAAATGAATTCGATATATCATCAGATTTAAGCAATATGTAGGAATCTGTGAAAACATGCAACCTCATTACATCCACTTGGGGGTTGAATATCCAAAAATCCTGAAAGGAGTTAATAAATAAATATGAAGACAGCACGAGAAAGTAGAAACCAATTCAATTTCTTATCACTTCAACGAGTTAAACCCTTTTATACCCTCTTAGGTGCTGAAAAAGGAAAAAAATTTAAAACAAGTTTTAGGCGATTATTACGCAAGCCCGTGAAAGTAAAAAGATATTCGATATCTGATCAGGCCTGGGGGATATGGCAGAATTCGTGAAAAAGTATACAACCCCTTTACACCCCTTTAGGGGTAGAATTTCAAAAAATCCTCAAAACGCTTTCTAGGTATTTATATGAAGAAGCCGTAGAATAAAAATGAACTCAATATTTGGGAAGACCTAATAGATATGACGAAAATCGTGAAAATATTTGCATTCCATTTTCATTAATAATTTTTTTTGCCCGCGTTCCAAACGCTAATGGATATTTAAAAATTTTTTTTATCTAAATTACTTTTCTAGTTGAATTACATATACATACTGAGTTTCAACTTTGTAGCATAAGCCGTTCTATAGATAGGAAAACACCCCTCACCCTCGTACCATACTACCACTATAGAAATTTTACGCCACTGCTCCCATTCAAAAATTTGTTTCCGATCTATTCTCCTAGTATACCTACAGATGTTTATTAAGTTTTAATTTCGTGACGTTAACCGTTTAGGAGATATGGATTTTAGAATGTGTTGATCTCGGCTTTCTTGCGTTTCGGACACATTATTATTTCCCCCCCCCCACCCCCACACTCCTTCACCCATATCAAAAATTTGTTTTGGGTCCACTATCAAAGGTCTATATAAATTCTAAGTTTCAGCCTCCTAGCGTAAGCGGTTGCTGAGATTTAGAAACCAAAATTTTCCGTCTAAAACCCTTCCCTCACTTTCACCCTCACACCCCCACACCCCCACTCTTCAAAATGTGGTCACTTCAAGGGGCCTACCCAGTCTATTCATAAAAAATTTAATTTAATTTAATTTCAATTTAATAGCCCACAGGGTTTGGGAGCTATGAGCCTTTAAACGATTTTCCGTACAGCGGTCGACATACGGCGTACGGCGTACAGACGGACTAAATTTTTTTTTTGCTTTTTTCGTGTCTACTAGTCATGAAACGTGAAAAAAAAATTGTTGAGGGTAGCAAATTTTTTTTTTTAAAATTCGATCACAATACAGTATTATTGAAATAATAAAGTAATAGATTACTCGTTAAATTCGTGTTTGTAGAATTGTTTTATTTTCCCTAGTTGCGAAAATTTGATCGGATGTTTTGTTTAAAGTTTTGCTGTCAAATGTTTGGCAAGCGTGGCATATAGTGCGCAGATTATATCGAAAGAGAATTGTAAAATATTCTTTTGTTTATTTATATCAAAAATTCCGAATCCTGGTGTTCATTGATACTTCAAAAATGTCTAGATATTTGATTTTTTTTGTAGCTTATTTTGGCAGAAGAAATAAGTTGAATGTCTATGCGAAAATCTATTTACTCCTTCAAGTAGATCCCGTAAAGGCTTTTTAAATAAGTAGTTTCATTGTTCATTTTGAATATAAAATTAAGTTTTCAATAGTTAAATAGTTTGGCAGTTTTAAAAATGTCATTAAAATGTTTCTGTCCTTCAGTCAAAAATGTATTTTTCAAAGCTAAGTTTTTAGTGTATGTTTTCGGTGTCAGTGCTGTCGACCATTGAGGGCATGACATCCTAAAAATTCGATAGATACGAGTACTTATGTCAAGATCTGCTCTATGATAAAGAACTTAACTTCAACCTCCTTCCAAAATAGTTACCATTTAAAATTCCCATTTACAGCAATTTATAACGATTTCTCAATCATTAGCGAAGCTTTGATTTTATTCTAGTAATTTAGCAATTAGTATTGCCAGCGTTGCTTGTACTAACATATTTTGTTTTAAATGATCTTCTTTCACAATACTGGTGCAAGAAATGGATTTAATTCTACATCCTCTGAAGGATATTAGGAACAAGGTTATCGAAGGCCTGATTGTTCAAAAACGGGTGGATGAAATGTTTGGTGTGATATGTTATTCGAGTAGAAGGCGTTTAAGCGGTCTCCATAGTGAAAGAAACCTCGAAACTCTTTATTTTTCCTAGAAAAATGATAATTCTCGAAGTATGCTTTTTTCGTATCGAGTTCTAAATGTCTTGTTCTCACTAATCGATTCTCGTTTACTCTGAAAACAAGAAGCCGAAACCTATTTTCCACTTGGATTATATCACCACCACTAAACGCATTTATCGATTTTTTTCGTCTGTTCGTGTTAAGGCTTTTCAGGAGTCGGTATTTTCGGATACGCAGTATTCAAACTGTTATACTCGTATAGCATTTAATATGCTCTCAATTCCTGGATTAACAAAGCAATGACATCATCGAATATATAACGAGGAAATAAATTTGATTTACATAATTTTGCTCCCCAACCCCTCATCTTAAGTTACTTCAGATCAGACCACTACGTATTGTTGTACAAGTCTTCGCTGCAGAGGCTCCCTCTAGACCGCTCATATTGTAGCGGCACGGCACGGAAATTTTTATGACTTTAAAACACGAAACCGCTTGCCGTCCGCCAGCAAGTTCGTCTATTGCGGAAAATTGTCTGCGAAATTTGTTTGAAAACATTTTTTTTTTAAATTTCACTATCGTGCACAGGCGAATTAATTTGTCGTTTCCGTCTTTTCACCTCCGACAATTTAATTAATTTTAATTCGAAAAGTTAATGCAGTTTAGTTAATGATTATACTGGCAATAATGGCATTTTCGAGTCTTATACGATTGACGGTGTGTGTATCGCATTTAAATAGGATGTGCAGGTGCATGTATTGCACTCGACCCTCTAATGGGAAACAATCGTACAGAGGAGGAACTCAATTGGCGAGTTCAGATGAGTACACTAATTCACATTCGAACACATTCTACTGATCAGGAGGCATATTATCACTGGAAACTGTGTATGCGGGCGTTAATAGGTGCGTTTTTTTGCTCATTTATCCAGATCAGAATAGTGATTAAAATTTACATTGAGAAAACCAAGAATATTGCTGTTTTTGTTATTTGTTATTGCTTTTCCCTGTAGGTAGTAGGCTAGAATATAGATTTTAACCGGAATAGCTGACCCAGTAAGCTCACTGGGGCAGCTGTTCGAAATAAATTCTCTAATCTAGCCTACTATCTATGGAAAAATTATAAAGAATCATAAAAACAGCAATGTTGTTGTTATTTTGTAAATAAATTTTCTAACTTACTCTGTTCTGGATAAGTGCGCAAAAAAACACACCTAACATTATGTGTTCAGGTTTAAACAATATTTTTTCCAAAATGGCGGTCACTTATTGTTCATGGTTTGATTTAAGCCATTTGCACTTTTAATAACATCTAATTTCGATTAATTCAGTTCAAAGCTCATCCATATCATGCTTATTTTATTACTCAAATAATAAATACATTTTCTTCGTCAACATTATTTTCTTCATTTAACAAATTGTATTTATTTATAGAAATTTCTTTCAAAAAAAAAATTACAACTCGATAGTACAATTTTGATAACAAAATTCGGCCTATAAGGCGTTGGTTGCTGAAAAGTTCGCTTCATTTTTCAACGAACGTCTTATAAAGAAATAAAATCTTTTTATTGCGATATTTTTATTTATTTTATTATGATCTTGTCTGACCGTGAATTGTGAGGCCAACTGCAATATTGTTTTTAAATATTAATAAATTTCGAATAATTGCTTATCATCTGGTACTCAGCTGTTTAAATTTTCAACTTTTAAACATAAAACTTCAAAGCGTTAGTAAAAGCTTCTGTACTTGTTGCTTACATAAATTGTTATGATTTTATCTTGGAATTCTTTTCGCAAACGATACGAACAAAAAGTCGATTTATTTTCTGCTATTTGAATAAGAAAATGAAAGTTTGCATGACGATAAAATCGGTCAAAGGTCTTGGCGAAAAATGTGATAATGTTTTTTTTTATAGATGAGGAGATGTGTTGCGCATAAATTGTAGCCAATGAAATTTTAACTGCAATGCGGGCATTATATTGTCACATATGTTTTATATTACTATTCAAACTGATACTAAGAAATTATAATACGTAGAACAAGATTCTCAGTTCACTTGTTTAGCTAGTATTACACTGTATGCCACCCTGTCAAATATTTGACTATTTTCCCTGGCAAATGCTCTCAAATAGTGCAATCGCCAAATTTTTGTTTATCACATTATTTATTTGCTCTACACAAAGTCTATTTTGACAGACAAAATTTGGCAGAACATTTCGTCAAAGTTTTTTAGTCAAATATTTGGCAGTATGCCATACAGTGTTATATGCCACTTGTCACCTGATCAGTGCAAGTTGTTTTTGCTTTATCCATGACCCAAACAATGCAGTACTGAATACAGTGGTGTTGCTGTAGTCAGTGGATTTTTTTGCTTTGATCCAGTCACTACAATTTAATGGATTGACAATAAAGGGTTTTTTTAATTGACATAAACTGTAAGGATGAAGTGATACTTTTGGAAGTGAATTATTCGGAAGTATGTTATAAACACAACCTCTTGTCCCAAAAACTGTTAAATGTAAGTAATATCGCCTTCTATTTTTTTTTGTCGTGACACTGAGTTAGCTCTTGTTTTGATTTTTATACCTCAAAAACAGCTTAGCGAGCTGAAATTTAGCACACATATATATTTGTGTCAAATATTCTAGAAATATATTTTTGAGTTGAAACGGCTTATACCAGAAAATTTAAATTCGGGAAGTAGCTATAGATGTAAACATTTTTGGAACCAAATTTTAAAATTTTGTTTTGAAGTGCCAATAGGGTCGAAAAATTAATTAGCTCTGGGCATTATGAGCTAAATCTTGTGAACCTCATCTTATACTGTTTCTTTAGAGTTTTAGTAGTTTGTACGGATATAAGCCAGAGGAAGGACCCAAAAAACATTAAATTTCCGCCTATACTGTTGTTATTTTTTTATACTCTAGATGAAATCGTTTAGAGTATTATATGTTTAATCCAGTCCTCTAGTATGAGTTAAAGCAGGGATTCATAATTTTACAGGAATTAATTTTATATCAAAAGCAAGACTCAGTTCATTAATTAGCGCTATCCGTCGACTTCTTCGGGTAGCTGTCATACAAAAGTCCTTAAAACACGTGTTCACCAATATTGAACGATAACTTTAGAACGCTTTAAGTTACGACTTTGAAATTGTGTACACGTTAATTTTATAATAGTCTCAGCTGAAAATATTAATATGAAAAATATCCCATACGTCCTTCATGTAGTTGACATACAAAAATTCTGTAAAAATGTCCCAACTTAATTTATGGAACTCACTATAACTCAAGAAATCGTTTAACCATCCATCGAGTAGCCACTATATAATAGTTTCTACCTGTAAATAAAAGGTCATGCAATAATTGTATGTGCACTCCTCATTCTTTTGATATAATCCCAACTAAAATATAAATCGGAGTTCAGTATTTCATCTAGAGTATCCTACGATTGGCTTGCAGCCGATCGTGACTGCGTTATATTTTTTTAATTACGTACGACATCACTACACTTTGTATATAATCGCTTAAAAGTTCGGTTCAGAATTTTGTAATTCAAACCCCAAAGAAGTATGTATAAGGGGGTTGAATACGTTTTCACGAATTCTGACATATCTTTTAAGTTTGAGTAGATTTTCAATAGGTTATTAGATCCCGTTTTTTTTTAAAACATTATTTGCTAAAAATCTTTTTGAGGATTTTTCGATATTCACTCTCTAAAGGTGAATAAAGGGGTTACTTTTCACGAATTCCACCCTATCGTTTAAGTCTGATGAGACTGTGACCCAATATCGTAATTAGTGTTTTAATGGTACCAGTGGCATCTGAACTTCTGTTATACACCGACCTTAACCGCATTCCGAACTTTTTGTCCTAAAAAATAATAAAGATGCGTCCAGACTGTTGGCAGATTTTGAAAATCTTCTATCGAAGGACACGCAATTGTTTTTATTTAAATATTTACAACAAAAAAAATTAATTTGGAAGTGAGTACTCAAAGTATATAATCGTAGCTGCAACAAAAAGGAGTTCTGATGAACAAGTAGAATACCTGTGCATGAACTGCAGCTACAAACTTTCAATACATTGCATGTGATTTAATCGCTATAAAGCTTGTATGCCATGCTGTCAAATATTTGACTCAAAAAATTTGCCGTAGGGGCAAATAAAATAATGTGACAAAGAAAAATTTTACGATTATACTATGTTAAAATAGTCAAATATTTGACAGAGTGGCATACCAATCCCTTAGAACGGATTGGTCCTAACGTTGCTTCAAAAAACTTACAGCGAATTCGTGGCTGTGAGTACTCTGTTACAGTGCCCCCGATGGGCCACTGGTGTGTGCTGCTGACTCTGAATCACCCTGTATTACTGAGGTTCTATCGCACAGTGTTCCTTGCGAATAGAAAGGGAAAAATATTAATTTTTTGAAAGTACAGTGGAGGCCGCTTATTGTAATCGCGGATAATGTTATAAGCCGCATTTTGTTATGAAAACAGTTGGGTTCCATTTTCCACAAACAGAATTCATCGCTTATTTTTTTCTTCGTTTATTGTTATTACCCGGTTAATGTTATTGTTTTTGGTGGTCCCAAAGTGATTACAATAAGCGGCATCCACTGTACATATAAAATTTGATTGTTATTTTAGATAATCCAATCACTGGAACCTAGAAAAACTTTCAAATTCTCTACCAAGAAATTAGCGATTGGCGAAAAAAGTCGACAAGTGCCTTCATTAAGTGAGTTTAACTAATTAGCACTATTCGTTTCGGCCTTGGCGCCATTTTTTTTATGCTATTTCTTAAATAACAAAATCTATGTTACTTATCGTGTTTTAAGAAATTTTGCTCACATAAGCAATGTATGTATGTGGCTGGGCGGATGCCGTTTCAAACCTGACAAATTTTTTTCTCTCCCATGGGAAACCACTTTCGAATTATGGACAGACAGAAATGAAGAGACCAAGCCACTGTTTATAATGACCGGCCATTTTTACAGTCGAGTCATTTTGGCTAAAGGCCAACGATTTCGTAATGAAAAATCGAATCGTAATAAAAAATAATTGTCATCAAACAATTTCAATTTAGTGACATGCGATTTTTTCAAAATACGTGAGGAGTACACCATAAGATTCCGGCGCAACACACACGCACTCACATGCAAGATACAAATTAAAGAAACGTGCTTAAAGATTTGAATTTTTGAAAATGGCCGCGTGTCTTGGAAAAAAATGAGGAGAAGATAAACAAAACTGCCGGGACCGGTTTATTTTATTTTTTCCGCCACTGCAGCTATAAAACTCGGGAGTCGAGCATCCATCCTATAGAAAATACAAAACCGCAAACTTAATATAATAAAAAATCAAAAAAAAAATCCGAAAAACCTGTAACAAGGTTAAGAAGTTATCGGCTTAAGGTGGGCGAACACGTTTTTTTTATTTTTTATTAATCGCGGTTAAATAAAATTTATAAAAGCGGTTTGCGTCTTGAAGAATCGGTCATTTCTGGGTGGATGAATACGTTCTGATTGCAAATGTTTACGTCGGTAAACAAGACTGTAAATTCTAATCCGTTTTATTTTTTGTCAGATCTTTTGATGGATATGTGATCTGATTGCAGATTTTTTTGCCAATACGCTTTGATTGTGTAGGAGGCGATTTACCATCTTAGAATATTAAATTAAAAAGTACCGGTCATTAATTTTAAGATCATAGCTAATATACTTCAAAGATGGTATTGACTTCATAACAATCAGTCAAAGGCTAGAAATTATAAAGCTTGTATTAAACCACTTACAAATATTTAACTATTTTCTATTGTGCATATTTCATTTTGTAAAGTTTTTGATTGTCAAGTTGTTTTTCTTGCAAATAAGGCTTTCTTTTCCCGAAAAATTTGGCTTTATTTCTTACCCAAATTTATTGGTCAAATAGTTGGCAGCAATATTTGACTGTATGCCATGTCTGAAGCCTACCAAATGAAACATTTTTAAGGGAGAATATAACCCTATGTTACTTTGTGAAATTTTTGACTATTTTTGCTGGCAAATATATATATATATAATAGTATAATCGTCAAATTTTTGTTTGACAAACTGAACCATTTGACTGATTTTTGGTCAATAAAATTTTATACTGATTTTTTGTCAAAGACTTTGACTATTTAATTTGATTATTTGTCAAAAAAATTTGACTCGTTTTTTGGCCAATAATTTTGACTCGATTTTTGGTAAGAAAATTTTACTAAATTTTTTGTAAAAAACATATGACCCACTTATTTATTAAAAAAAAATTGTCTTGATTTTTTTTTTGTAAAATAGATTTAACGTGATTTTTTATCAATTTTTTTTTGTTAAAAATGATGACAGGATGTCAGTATATATTTAGATTTCATTGTTTTAAATTTTGGTAATTTTTTATATAAAAAATTTTATTGAGTTTTTGTTCAAATAATTTACCAATCACAAGCTTTAATAGCAAAACAATAATTTGGTGTTTGATATGGTACTAGTATCTGCACACAGAATTTTTTTATCTTTTTTAGGTGTTCTAAATATTTTGCTCATCGGTCAAAACTTTAGAGCACACTTTGAGGTTCATTTCACTAGTATACGGGGTTTGAAATAACAGAAAGTGTAAAAATGACCCAGAGCCTTGCTCTTAAATTAATTTTTTTTCAAATCCATGTTATGGGGCCAAGTGATCTCTCGTGATGGACTGGGGCACATTGCTTTAGTCCACCCTTCTCTCAACCTAACCTAACCTATGGGGCCAAGTTCTTTTTGGTCACTTTGATGATTTTTCATTTACTGATACACTCTTCCCCTAATCTAATCTGCATTTTACTATTTAGACTCTGCATAAATTTTCGACAATAAATTGTAAGCCTGTCGACATTTATAAATTCTTAACTATGATAAAAATTATAATTTCAATTTTATGCAATATTCGGTACTCGAGAGTGTCTTCCGTCTTTCTGAAGGTGTTAATGTTCCAATCACTGAATACTCGGTATACACAATTCTATAATGTGATTTTTGCGGTCTATGCACTGCCATTAAAAGTAAAAAAATCACATTAAATTTAATTTTCCAGTAATAAAATCCATGGTTTTATGCATAATCGGCCATAACTTCTAAGACTCTTGTAACACTTAAAACTTTAAATTGGATTTATTCGTCAAACAGGAAACAAACTTTATTTTGGCATTTCGAATTCAAGGCGTAAAAACCATTTTCGCAGAAAAGATTCAAGTATCTTGTTTTAATTATTCGTCTGACATTGATCCCATACTTGCCTGTTATGTAAATGAATTGTTTTTCGTTTAAGGAGTTCTAATGAAATCATCTGTTCTACTCTTAATCTTTGAGATTTAAAAGTAACGAGTCATATATCGCACTTACGAGTATTTAGTTTTTTTTAACGAAAACCCTAGGCAGTGCGTCTATTGTGGGTCATTACCAACTACTGAGCCGTACCAGTTGGCGGTCGTATTAACCGCACCATCTCAAAGCAATTCAGGTATAAAATTGTAAATTCCCAGGTAAATTTATGAATGATCGTTGAGAGCCGTACAGACTTTATTGTAAATCTCAAGGTACAAAATAAAAGCTTAGCTTTGATCATTTGATTCGATCGTACACCTAGCGTCTAGGTCTTGAGATAATAAGCGGATAGTTGGAGCCCAAGTATTTTATCTTGGGATTCCATCAGACGAGTTTTTACGAATCGATAAAACAATTTCTTCGAATATTTCCAAAATGCAGTATCGTGAAAGACCCCCCATTTTTTCAGGTATAAAGTCCTTAGTAACCCCCTAAAAAATTAACTGTTTATTCAATATATCGAAAGAGTTAATGGAAATTCCACAACACCCCGGTATAACGAAATGGGTGCGGTCTTTTTTCCGGGTTGCATGCTTCTTCCTTTTAAGTAAAGGGATTTAACAAGGAATTAATTTCTTATTCATAAAGACGTTACGTTTCCAGAATCATATCAAATTGTTGTTTGGGGTATACAGCGTATAGCGGAATTCTGTCGACGAAATTCACCAATTTGCATTTCAATCAATAAATTCACTTGTGTCTAAAGCCCGGGATATACGAGGGCAGTGGAATGATAACTAAATAAGAATGAACATTGAAATACTACCTATCATAAAACAACGATGTTTTAATATTCATTCAAATCCAAACTGAAGGATGTTTTCCAATTTACAATCCAATTCAAAAATTTATAAAATCATCCAATTTGTTTAGATTTCAAATTAATTTTAAGTCGAGATCGTAAAAACTTTTTTTTTATACATTTTTTGTAATATTACTTTCGTTTATACATTCTTTATGTGTCGAGAATTTGATGTTTTTGAGAATTTGATGATTTTGACCAATTTGCAAAAAAAAGATAAGAAACCGATTAAACCGCAGTCAGGAAGTTACCAGCTAATCGTATGATACTCCAGACCTTGGTCACGTAGGTTAATTGCTATTAATATAGTTCGAAAAAGCTGTGCTATACCATCCAAATCGGCTTCTTACTTCATGATACACGTCAAAGTGGAAATTATAATATGAAGAGAAATAATTATAACGGAAAATTTTTTTTTTTAAATTAACTCTCTCGATGATTTCCTCAGCTGTCGAAAAAATACTCAAGTTAAGCAAAGACATCAACCAAAAATTAATTGGGTTGGGACATACTATACTTAACGTTGGAAGTAGATGTAAACATAGACGCAGCCTGACTATTTAAACAGATATATATATTTAATATTACTTTTTTATAAAATGCATCATCGTGAGTTCTGTCGAATACAAGCTACTCCAAGGAGCAACTTCACTTTATTAGTTTTTGTTCTCGATCCTACCTGTAATCAGTAAACTATTCTTGGACGTAATTTTTCATTTATTTTTAAAAATTTAGAAGAGAACGTTTTCTTTCGGCATTCTAGGTCAAAAAATTTGGAGGTTATATTTTGAAGGGTACTTAATATACTGGTCATAAATTTCATGATATAGTTTTTTGGTCCATGAAAGCAATTTTTTTTAATCAAAATTTCTTTTCTGCTCTAATTACACATATGTACTAAATTTGAAGTTTATATCGTACCCTCATACTGCACAATAATTATCACTAAGGACGAAGAAGGAATAGTTTGCTTCGTCTACGTTTACGCCTAGTTATAACAGTAACTGATGTCAGGGGTAGGAGATTTCTGTGCCAATTGAATTTAAGTTGGTGTCTAAGCTTGGTTTGGCCTGTCTTCAAACAGCTAGCGAAGTCAAGGAGAAAGTAGATTTAACATTTTTTCTTGAATAAAAAAGGAAACGATTTTAATTTGAAATAATTTTTTGTGTTTTTCATACAAACTTGGATGAACTTTTCCAAAGTCTGGCAAAAATGTGCATTATTATACTCCCACTTTGACTTTGATGTCTGAATCATGAAGCAAGAAGTTGACTATTTGGATGGGTTAGCTTATCTTATGAGCAGCTAATTATGAATAATTTTCAAGTATGGCGCCGAGCGTGGGGCCTTTTACAAAAATTTCACCCCAACAACCCCAACAATACTACCTGATGAAAAATGAGATGAATTTGGAAAAAAAAAAATACTTTAATGGTAGACAATTCTTTGAAGATTTTACAGCGCTTGAATTTCTATTTTAGACCATAGTCTAGGTCGCGGTCGAGATTAGCAGGTTAATTATAAACTTAATTATGTGAATAAAATAGCTCCTTGCGAGATACAGCTTTCAACATTCATATTAATAAAAACTCGCAGGTTGTAAAATCATATTCAATATCTTATCATCGTAAAATTCATTAAAACATATACAAATCCTTTACAGCCCCTGAGAAGTTGAATATCGATAAGTTCTGAAATTGGTGTTTAGGTGATTATGGAAAAAAATTGTGGATGTATCAATTCGATATCTTATCAAACCTAAGAAATATGACGGAATTCGTGAAACCGCTTAGCAAGTTAGTATAATGTAGTCTTGCAGCGGTTTGTTGTACTTGTTTTTTGTCTTGTTCTCTGAAATTTTTAGTGTTCACACCAAAAGAAAGTGAGTACAGCAGGTAATTTTGTTCGGACACCAATTAGATTCGCGGCAAATTGTAATCTAAACTGAATAGAAATTTCTATTTCAAATACGATTAAGTTCAAATGACAATAAACCACCTGGTATATATTTGTAACATATGGGATTGGCGGCGCCATACGTGATTAGCAGTAATAACTACCTGTCTGAAACTCGATCCGAACCACAAGGTTTTACTAAGGCTCAACCTAATTATGACGAACAAAGTAGAGGTTCGAGTACTCGTCATATAGCTCACTTTTTACCTTTCAATTCGATACTAGGAGCCAATACACCCACAACCCCGTGTATTTGCCGATACATATCACAATCATTTACAATTGTTTCTATTTTTTTTTCTAATTTGTCAACATTTAAATAATAACGAAATTTTTTTCTATCGTTTTTTTCAGAGGAGCAAGAACGTGTTCAGAAAAAGACTTTTGTTAATTGGATTAATTCGTATCTGTCCAAGGTAAGCCGCTTTGCTAATACAATTATTTGATATTATTTTTTCGCATTTAAATTTCGTTTATTTAGTATCTGATTTTTTACTTTCATTAATTTGTTCGTCTCTAAAAAACTTGTGCTACATTCCGCAGCTTTAAAGCTAATAATGATGTAATCATCGACATCATCACACTAACCGCAAAGTGAATCTAATGAGGTGAATGATAGACAATAAATAATCGAAAGGTTGTTGATGTAATCTGTAATGGACACTGGACGGTCAATGATTCACCTTAACCTTGATTCCGATGCCGATTATACCAATACACCTGACTGTTTACTAATAATACGAACCTAGACAATTTTGTAAAAAAAGTTAATATGTATGTAAACAAGTTTGCGTTTTTCACGTTACAACAATTATCAGCCGCTGCATACCTGGTAGTAGTATTTACACTTGATAGTAATGAAACTGGTTATGGATGGCTCACAAGTTTATTTTGGTGTATTAATTTGTTGACTTACTGGTCGCTAACGATGGGTAGCAAATCGATCGGTTTCAATAATTGTTTTTGCGTATTGATAAAGGCAGTTAATAATGAGGATGAGTCGATAGTTATGCGCATATTCACTGCAAATTAATTCCGTTTGAATGCAGAATCCGGGTCTACTTCACCTGATACAGAATTTAACCGGATAGTATCAGGTTGCAAGTAGATAAAAAAAAGATTTCTGTTAATATGGAGATTCGAATTTTGAATATATTTGGACCCAAATTTGATAGGACATCGATCTCAAGAAGACGTTGGACATTTCGCTTAAGATTGTGTTATTAGGGTGGAGAGGTGACGATAGGGAAGAACATACCGCTGTCACGATCGGCTGTAGGATACTCTAGATGAAATTCAGAACTCCGATTTATGATGAGTTGGGGATAAAGCAGAATAAAGAGTGCGCATGTAGTTTGTCCTTTATTAAGGACTCTCGTTTGATTGCTACTCGAAAGAAAAAGATAGTACCTTCAGCGTTAAATTTCATATCTAGAACTGGTTATTTATCCATCACTGAAAGTAAAATTTTTACTGAAAGTAAAGGCTGAGCTCGATGAGCTCAGTCGGCATAATGATGAGTCTTGCCCGGAACGCTGAATCCATCACTTCAATAGATCCGAAACAGGAGAGTGAAAAATAATAAAACTAATATACCACGTTTAGAACACTGATGTTCGGATTTACAGTGCATCCATGAACGACTTTAGAGAATGTAACGACATTTGTCTTCGATCCGCAGGAAAACTATGGGAAACTTGGGAATTGCAAGGGCGATAGACACTATCCCCGAACAAGTCAACCAACCGCGGCTGATGCCAAAATTCTACCCAACAATACTGCCCAACTCCGCCGCACAAAAGCCTACCGAAACGAACTATCCGTCCATCTCATCCATGTAGAGTTATGTCAGGGGATCGGAAAGCGCCATCTAGCGGCGCTTATATTTCCAGTGAATTTTCTCGTCTCCTTGGCTTTCGAGGTTCAGTTTACTTTTATATACTTAGTGTAATTGCTTCTGAAGTCCTCTCCCACCCTCCCCTTGACACTCTCTCCAGTAAAACCAACCTTAGATCCTGATTGGATGATATTCAATTTAACTTTTGTGAACATTTAAAGATCAAAACTCCGAAGGTTCCCGAGTTTTGGGAACAGCAGTTTAAGTTGGTACGGCGTATAAATCGAACAGACGGATTTTTTCATTGAAAAATTTCTGTAGTACTAAAAATCTAGTGTTGTTTTTAATTAAATCCCCAAAAAACCGATGAAATATGTTTATTTGCATAAAAATGAATTTCAGACTGACCTTTAAAATGTTTTAATCTTTCGAGCACTAAAGCCTAAAAATACAATAATTATACCGAGGTGAAGAGATACTAACTTCCAAAATCACCTTCCCCTCGTATAAATCACCTAGTGAGGCGAAAATAAAACATGTTTAGAATATAATTCGGATACGTGTACCTCATGCATAATGCATGGCTAATCCCGACGGCTTAACCACTTTTCTAGAACTAGAGATACACGTACTCGTACTGAAGTACATAGAAGCTAGAGCTCGCACGGATCAGCGTTCTCTCAAGTTAAATGCCAACAAAATTCGCGAATTTCGAGTTTCCGCACTCTTAAGAAATAAGGTTTCGTATGGTTTTTTGGTGGTATATTTAAATTTAAATAAAAGCAATTCAAAGACATCTCGGGGATTCATGGCACCACAGACCGCATAAACCAGTTGTTGCAATACGTTGATCGAACCGCGCGCCCAACATACAGACTCCTCAATAGCGTAGCTAAGATAAAGTCTAAGACGCCAGACCTGATATGTGGAGGAGCAAAATGTTGGCAGACAACCGGCAATTTAAACACGTTTTCGAGTATCTCTTAGGAAATTATAAAGAAATTGAACTGGATTTCGACGAACCGAGCACGAGTTCGTTCAGCTCACACCCACTTCGATAATCGAACAATTTCATTATTTCACTCCTTTGGGGTTGTTTTTAAGGTGCGCCGGAAACATTAATCTCGTCTAAAACTATATTAGTAAATAGCTTGTGTATGAGTAAAACTAGTAACAAGTAAAACTGAATAGTGGTGCGTCCCAACTAAGGTTGCCAGATTGGGATATATCTCGCGATTTGGGCTATTCGGCCAACGCAAATTTGTCATTTTGCTAGTTTACAAAATAACAATGTGTACAACAATGTGGAAAGCGAGAAGAGCAACTACACCACCACAACCAGTGGTGCAGCGATTCTGGTTCATGCAAAATTCAAAGCTCCTACTCTGCTCTAGATAAAGGCGCAAAAAAACACGCCTATGAATACTGTCACAGACTACCATTTTTTCATAATTTATTAGTTATTATTTTTGCTGTTGTTACAGACACGTGTTGTAAAAGTTAAAGTTATTGTTACATGTGTACTCAATCATGCAATCCGAACAACTCACTTATTATTGGTATTAAAGTTTCCAGAGAAAAACAATAACCTTGCAATATCGTAGAAAGCTCTATATACTTCTCGCATGTTCTAGACATTTCTCGCATGTAAGAACACTCAAGAGCGTTCCACACAAACAACCGAATATGCTGCAAATCTCTCGACCCAACACATGAATTATATAAGCGCCGCAGATCTGGGGGATATGTTTTTCTACTGTGCGAGTGAAACGACGATCAGTTCTACGCGAAAGTTAACTTTTGAAGTGATTTTTATCGATAATAGTAGTAAATGAAATCGAACTGTATTTTACTTGAAATCTCAGCGAACCTCCAGCTCGCAACATTAAGTTGAACCGCTTAAAGATGATTATGAGGTGCTTACATTATTAAATATTGATGTGCATTTTGTAACATAAACTAATATACATTATTATTCATTAAAGCAAAAAGCCAGATTTTATTTCTGCCTGCTAACTTACATGTAGGATAGTTCACGAAAGATTTTTGATTCCACAGAATTATGGAAATTACAATTTTTTTTTTTTTAAATAATATTTTTAAAATGTTGATAAGTACGAATTTATGTATTCATAAAATATTTACATTACAGTGTTTCTTACGAATTTTGAAGCACAGTTTGACGTCGAAATCACATCTGTGTTCAACACATTTAAGTAAGTCTGATAAATTGCAAAGTTGAGCGCTACAAGTCTTCGTGCGGGTTTTGCGCTATTTTATATAGCTCACTCGGCGGGTTCTGCACCCAACTATCTGGCAACCCTAGTCCCAACAGCTCCATCTATTGATTTATTATAGAGGAGTGTAGGTACGAGAATTCACCTAAAAATTGTTTTGTTCGGTTTACTCGGTCACGACGTGTTTAAAAACAACACCTCCTCTTTATGGAGTTCTGGCAATTAGAATTGAACTCTAATTACACCGCATCCAACTCAATCGTGTAACAGTGGCGTAGAAAATTGCATGTGAATAGTAACTTTACTCAGGGACTCTACCAAAGCATACCACTTGAGTGTCGCAGGGCAAATAGTTAATTAGTTACTCCCATATGATCATTTTGAGCACTGTACCTTGCACCAATAGTTCCTTCTACCTTGTATCGTGTGTCCTTTCACCCTGTACTTTGAATCTTGTACCTTGTAATTTATAACTTGTACAAATCCATGCTTGACGTTGATAACTATAAATACCCGGCAAGAGGACATGATTTATTTTTTTCATGCTTCTAGGGTTTTTTGATTTTCCTAACTCACCACAGACAGCATGCGCAGTTATGTTATGCCATTTTTTAAAAACGCCATAGCCAACCCTCTGAGCAATCAAAATTTGCTATTGCTTGTTTTTTCTTCTAGCTCCTTTGCTTTCACCTGGATGATTGGTTCCGAAATCGGAACGTAAATTTTCTTGAACCACTTTATTATACTGTTGCGAGCTAGGGGTTCGCCGGGATTTCAAGTAAAACACAATTCGTTTAAAGTCAAAATAAGTGTTAATTTATTATTCGCACTTTAATTCTATTCGCACAATTATTCGCACTGTATGGCAATATCGCCCGCTTATATATCGCTTTACTCGATCACACGCTATATCAATCGCTTTACACCATTACGATCACGTACTAGTTGACTGTTACAGTCCACGTAATAAAAATTACTATGTCCCTCGCTGAAAGCTTCATCTGCTTTTATACTTGTTGGTGGTAGTCTAGACTGTTCTTGAATCTTCGCTCGGTGGTGTGTGTGAACGGTACTCGAAAGCTTGAGAGAATTCGATTTAATCTTCTACGCTGTTCTAGTACATTCGATTAGAAGGGAGGTACAATCGTGTTGCTCCGCTCCCTTATATACTTCAACTAGGCTTTTGATTGGGTAACTTTGCAACTAGGTATTCGGTTGTTGCTGTTTCCCTTATTCGTAATCGATCGAGTTGCGCGGTTGCCAGGCTTACACGTAACAATACCCTATTGAATAACCCTGTTAAAATACGCTAGGGACAACAGTTTTGTATTTAAATAAAACCCAGAATAACTGAGATAATTTCCAAACGTTGCTCGTTCGTGAACTTCACCATGATAAAAATGTAAACCTTGACTGACGTTTTGACATTGACAGACCAGCAAAAAACTTTAAGGGTGCGTTTGTATTAAAATACAAAATTGTTATGTACCTATTGAATAACCCTTTACAAGTTGTCTTAGGCCACCAATTGTAAAATAAGGAAATCATGTTTATAAAGTTATCACAAACTTCTTACTTACATATTTTTGTTGCCGATATTATGAAATTTATTCCAGACATTTCTCAACTTAGAAATGCCATAAATTTGACTATTTCCCAAAGTTCCCTAAATTTTGGACCTACTTTGGTATGGAAGCGTGATGGCGAAAACGCACACTAACTTTTTTTTTGGAGCTATGATAAAAATGAAATGGATGTAGGGGTTTAAGAAAAGGAAGACTATTGCAATTGAATTTTCGTTCAATTGTTTTTTTTTAAAAAAATGGGAAAGTAGCGTTAAATTACAATTGAATAATTATAAATTAAGTTACCGCAGGAACAAGTAAAAAAATTAAATTTCCTGAAATAAAGTCCACTTTGGAACGTGTTTGAAAATCGTGAAATATGTATACGAGTATCAACAAGGTAGATTCTAAGTTTAAAAACAAATTAAAAAAAAATGACATTAACATTACTTTACTTTATTATTTTTTAATAATAAAGTATTGTGATCGACTTGAAATTTAAAAAAAATTTGCTACCCTGAAAATTTGTATTTACACATTTTAGGACTAGTAAACACCAAAAAAGCAAAAAAAAAAAATTTCCGTCTGTCCGCCGTAGACGCCGTACGTAAAATCATTTGAAGGCGCGTACCTCACAAACCCGTTGATGTATTAAGTTAAAATTTGTATGGTGGGTAGATTGGGTGAACTCCTGTGAATGGTATCTTTTGAGTGGGTGGGGGTGTGGGGGGGATGAGGGGGGAGCGTTTTAGACGAAAAATTTTGGTTTCTAGATCTCAGGAAGGAGGCTGAAACTTGGAACTTATGTAAAACTATGATAGAGGACCCATTTGCAAAAAAATAGTCTATAGTGGTTGAGGGGTGTGGGAGTGTGGGAGTGTGGGGAGAAACAATGAGTCCGAAACGCTTGGAAGCCGGTATTGAAACATTGTAAAATCCATATCTCGTGAACGATTGATGTCAGAAGGTTGAAACTTTGTGGTGTCCTTTGGGGATTCTTGAAGGTTAGACAACGGCTAAAATTTTTAAGAGGGGTGGTGGGGTGTGGGGTTGGCGGGTGAAAAACTTTGGATTACAATATCTTCCGAACCAATTAAACCAGGAAAATAAAATTTGGTTTCTGTATATAGGATCTCAAGTTGAGTCTATTGAATGTAAGCTTTTTGAGGGGGGAGGTGGAGCACGAAAGTGGGGGGGTAGCAATTTTTCAAAAAATTCAATTTTTATATCTCGAGAACCACCGTATCAGATATGAACTTGATAATTTTACAGGAGTTGGAGTCAGTAGACTTCTAGTAGGGAAAAACATTTTCGGGATGTGGGTTTTAGGGGTGATGGTGAAAGGGGGTTGAAAGGAAAATATTTGGATTTTTATTTCTCGAAAACTGTAATAAATAGAAAACTAAAAATTTACGACTATATAGAACTACTATAGAGACACTCTAGAAAAATTTTTGATAAGGGTAACACGGTATAGGAGTGAGGGGTGGTTTTTGTTATCGCAGAAACGGCTTAGAAAGTTGAAACTAAGTACGTATATGTACGTAAAATTTAGATTTTCATTTGATAGAGTAAAAAAAATTCCTTAAAATGGGTCTTATCCCACATTTTCACGAATTTCATTAAATCTTTTAGGCTTCTCGAGCTATCAAATCAATTTTCCTTCTGCGGCCTCTTAATATAAGCGCCTAGAAACATTTTTCCAAAATTTTCGATATCTAACTCCTAAGGGCGTAGAAGGCGGTTATGTACTTTTTCACGAATTCCGATATATTTCTTAGGTCTAATGACATATAGAATTCACTTTCACTTCTAAATGCTTTGAATATAGTCGGGGAAAAAACCGATTTAAGTATTTTTTGAGATTAAACTCCCTGGGGAGTAAGACATTGTTCAAGTTTTGACGAATCCCGAATTTTTTTTAGGTTTAATGAGATCAAATTCACTTTGACTTCTATTGAATCGATTGAAAAAACAAATACGTAAATATGTTAAGAAAATGTCCCAACAGTCTGGGCGCAACTTTATTATTTTATGAGTAGGAGTCCGAAAGGTGTTTAACGCTGAGATGCGGTGTAGGTTACTATGCGACTGACAACCTAAAGGTACAATCTGGCTGGTACTGCCGACCGTCGCGGTCAGCAGTAACTGCCGGCAGTAGACTACTGCTTCAGGCAAAAACAAGCTGTCATGTCTGTTTGCGACTGCTCAGCAGTTGACGGTTGTGAGTGTAAAGCAGCCGCAGTGAGCTGTTGAGGTTGGCAGTTACTACTGACCGCGGCGGTCGGCAGTACCAGCCAGATTGTACCTTAAGGAAGAACCAGAAGGCAATTTGGAACATTATATTTTAGGTTGTCAATCGCATAGTAGCCTATACCGCATCTCATCATTAAACACGTTTCGGACTCCTACCCATAAAATAATAAAGTTGCGCCCAGACTGTTGGCAAATTTTTTCTTTTTTTGTTTTATTCCACCTAAATATTTGACTGTATTTTTTATTCACTACTAATTGAAGTTGATTAATTTCCATTGGTTCTTAATAATATGTAATCTCAAAAACATTGCACTCTCTAAAAACAATGCACATTCAAGTTATCCTCCAGACTACTTTTTTTATAAAATTCTACCCTACAGTTGTACCTTTTATGGAAGGGTATATCTACAAAAATTTAAAACAAACCTATTAAAATTTAAAATTTAATGAATGAATTATTAATAAATTTTAAAAATTTTATAAAATACATGCGACCTTTTTTACTTCAGATTCTCGATCACTGAAGAAGCAAAATAGTTTCGTTTTAATTTCGTTGAACGGAATACAATTCCTTGAAAAGTCAAGAAGTTAGAAAGTGATTTATTATCGGTAGAAACGTCTGCTAGGCAGTGATTAGAATGCGATAAATCGTAAAAAAATGAATCAAGAAAAAAAAAAATAGTAGCGATAAAAAAGAGTTTGGCAGTATGACAAGAATTTTAATCAATTCCTCAAATTCTTTATTGCGAAATGACAGCAAATCACCATTTCGAACCCCAATGATAAAACTGTATTATTATGACCGCTTACGATTGCCAAGAAGTGATACGAAAATGAATCATTTTCGAATCGTAAGTCTTAGAGGGTTTTTTTGGTAAGGGGTACCTATACACACTCTGGCCAGGAGTATTTATAGTGCTGATTTACTCTTGGGATAGAACGAATCAGCTTCTTGGACTACGAAGCCTGATTCATCAATCCAAAGATTATATCAATCACTGAATTCACACAAACAAATTAACTTCCTAAAACTTAGACGTAGCTTCGTGTGGCACTGATAAGAAGCATAACTGGTGGCATTTATAACCATGCAACTTCTTCAATTTACGAAAATAATATGAAAAGTTTTTCATAACAATAAGAAATTTGCTGGTATCGTACTCGTAAAATACAAGTGAAATTATTGCATTTAGATATCGTGACGTTACGAAGCCGAGCAAGGCGAAATACGCGCGCCATTAGTCACGAATGTGTCCAAAACGGTGCAGTCTTTAATTAAACATTTTGCACTTTGTAACAGACTGAAGCATTATCTTTTCGATCCGAATGCAATACGATACAGTGTACAGAAAAAAAGGAAGAAATGCATAAAGTATGCGCTCGATAAATTGCAATTATAATGTGCAAGAGCTGCACGACAACCGACGCCTTATTTGCAAGCCCGTAGCCGGAAAAGAAAGCGTCTTTTCACGAAACCAGTACAGTAAGAAGTCGTCCCTGTCCTCTTAGGAACGTGACAATGTCTTCGATTCGTTGTGCAGAAGGTGGCACCTAGCGTAGTCTAGTGCAATCGAGAATGCAGCTAAAAATATACTCGGCAGCCGGTTTGTCTGAAAAAAGCCGGTAACCGGTTCGATTCGAATGCAATCGTATAGAGTAATGAACTTAACTAGATACACGTATGCTTGGTTGGAATGTGGAGCAAATCGATTGTACAGCAAGTTATAGCAAATGTTGTAGGTGCACTTAATGATGTAGAGCCGACCTGACGAAGGCTTCATTGGGTGTGTTTGCAGTAGGTAAACCTCGCCAATAAGCTTATGGGAATCATCGTTATCGTATCAAAACTAATATCGTTCTAGCGAACTCCATAAACTCCTGCTCCGACATCTTGATCATTTTTGGACCTGTCTGAGTACCAGATTATGGATTCCAGTTTTGGAGTCGGTTTGTTTGTGGGCCAATTCTTCCTCTTGGGAACAGCAAAACTTCTCTGTATCCAATTCGAAGGGGAATCGAAAAATGTTCGCTACATAGAGAGACTTCCGAATATATTCGTTCTAGCGAACTCCATTAACTCCTGCTCTGACATCTTGATCAGTTTTGGACCTGTTTGCGTACCAGATTATGGATCCCGGTTTTAGAGTGGGTTTGCTTGTGGCCCAATCCTTCCTCTTAGGTAGGACAACTTTGAATGACCTTGTGATATAAAATTTTGGTAGTATGGTGTTCTTGTTGAACTCCGCGGGAAGAGTTGGATCAACTGTTATGCGCTCTAACTCGTCCTCCGACAAAAGTTTGTATCTAGCGATCCTTCCTTCTTCCTGTATTTCTAAGTTTAGAGGTGTTAAGAAGCATCTCTATGGCTACCGTGGAAGTAGTGCGCATCGCCGCAGTGATACCCAGGCATATCAGTCTTTGAAATTTTGTCAGCTTAAGCAGAGCAGTTTTCCGCTTTGTTTTCTTCCTGCCCTTACATTATTTATGAAGATAGAATATGATTTTAGGGTGTACCCATAACAATTTTACTTTATTATTTTTTAATAATAAAGTACTATTGTGATCGACCTGAAATTTCCAAAAAATTTGCTACCCTGAAATTTTGTATTTTCACGTTTTAAGGACTAGTAGACCCCAAAAAAGCAAAAAAAAATGTCCGTCTGTCCGCCGTCCGTCGTACGCCGTACGCAAAACCGTTTGAAGGCGCATAGCTCACAAACCCGTTGAGATATTAAATTGAAAATTTTATGGTGGGTAGATTGGGTGAACCCCTACGATTGGTATCTTTTTGGGCGGTAGGGGTGTCAGGGGGGAGGAGGGGGCGCATTTTAGACGAACAATTTTGGTTTCTAGATCTCAGGAACTGCTTATGGTAGGAGGCTGAAATTTGGAACTTTTGTAGTACTATGATAGTGGACCTATTTGCAAAAAAATTGGTGATAAGGGTTAGGGGGTGTGGGAGTGGGAGGGAAAACAATGTGTCCGAAACGTTCAAAAGCTGGAATTGAAGCATTGTAAAATCCATATCTCCTGAACCGTTGATCTAAGAAGTGTGAAACTTTGTAGTTATCTTAAGGGATACTAGGAGAGTAGACAAGAGCTAAAATTTTTAAGAGGGAAGTGGAGTGTAGGGGTGGGGGGTGAAAAACTTTAGATTACAATATCTTCCAAACCAATTATACCAGGAAGATGAAATTTGGTTCCTGTATATAAGATCACAAGTGGAGTCTACTGAATGTAAAAATTTTGAGAGGTGGGGTGGAGTACGAAAGTGGGTGGATAACCATTTTTCAAAAAATTTTATTTTTATATGTCAAGAACCGTACCAGATATGATCTTAGAAGTTTTACAGGAGTTAGGCCCAGTAGACTTCTAGCAGGAAAAAAAATGTTGGCGAAGGGGATGACGAAGATGAAGAATTCTGATTTTTATTTCTCGAAAACCGCAAAGCATAGAAAGCTAAAAATTGACGACTGTATAGAGTCACTGTAGAAGTATCCTAGAAAAAATTTTAAGATTTTTGATAGGGATTAGCAAGGTGCGGGGATGGGGGTTGTTTTTCATATCTCAGAAACAGCGTATGCTAGAAAGTTGAAACTTAGTAGGTATATGTAGAAGTACTACAGGAGTAATTAAAGCAAAAAAAAAGTTCAAAATTTTATTGACGTACAGAGCTGGAGTAATGCAGTGTAGGTCACTATGCGACTGATAACCTAAAGATTAATCAGGAGGCTATTTGGAACGGTTTTTTTTAGGTTATCAGTCGCATAGTGACCTACACCGCATCTCAGTATTAAACACGTTTCGGACTTCTACCCAAAAAATAATAAAGTTGCGCCCAAACTGTTGGCAGATTTTTTTTATCTATTGTTAATCGGAGCCCGAGAGCTGGTACATAAAAATGTGGAATTCAATTTTGCATATCGCCTCTAAATTGGTTTTATTTTATTCAGCCCATTTCACTGTTGGTCTTCGAATTTTGTAGCGTCTCTAAGAAATTATTCATGTACATGGCAAAAAATTAATACATACGGTGGTAGGACCAATATGCGTCCTTAAATTACTTTAAGGAGGACAAACATTTTAATAAAGATCATTTTTTTTACTTTTCTTTGCAGCGTGTTCCACCGCTTCGGATAGAGGATTTGATATACGACTTGCGTGATGGTACTAAACTTTTAGCCTTATTGGAGGTACTTTCTGGAGAGAAGCTACCCGTTGAGAAAGGACGTGTCCTACGTCGACCGCATTTTTTAAGCAACGCAAATACAGCTCTTCAATTTCTGGCGAGCAAAAAGATAAAATTAGTCAACATCAATCCCGCAGATTTGGTGGATGGGAGACCACCAGTTGTGCTTGGATTGATCTGGACGATTATCTTATATTTCCAGGTTAGTAGAGTGATGCAAGTGGGTGGTATATGTGTGGTATTGGTCTGAGGTAGTCCATATTTGTATCTTGCACTTAAAACGCAGCTAGAAAGTAAAGAATAGTGGACACTGAGAGAAATATTTTTGAATAAAGTATTGTTTTTTTGAAATTTCTTCTTAAACAAGCTGAGATTAAGTAGGAGAAGAGTAGTTAGTCCCGTGTACTCTTCACTGGTGAGTTCAGTAGTTTTGTAAAGAATTGTAGTTGCTTCATCAGTAATACCATGGATACACTGCTGGTATTGATATAATAATATCGTCAATACCAGCAGTGTATCGCCCAATACTAAGCATATACGAGATAAACGAACTGGTATATATCTAGTATTGAACCTGTTTCATGGTATACAAATTCGATAATTTTACCTAGTATACTATGCACTTTACTGCTAGTAGTGCCATTCTCCAATTGTGTGGCGAGTATCGCAACTAAATTTCGTTGCTTGCTTATATCAGATACTGTCAAATCATACCATATGTGCAGTGTATCATATGCAGCTAGTTTCAATACTACGATTTCAATACCATGGTTTGTATATTAGCTGTGTATCCATGGTATTAGAACGGGTGTGGATGTGATTAAGATCGATAGAGTGACTGGTACCTTTTTCTTCTATCTACAGATTGAAGAGAATAGCCGAGCGCTTGAATACTTGGGTCACGGTATCAGCGGATCAGTTAGCTCTTTGGATAGTATTACGCCCAGTTCCACGACGGACGCTAAAGCCGAACGATGGAAACAAGGCGCAAGAAAGACTCTACTTCAATGGGTTACAAATGCACTGCCGAAGTAAGTGATCAGATCTTGAAGATTTGAATTCAAATTCGAAAATGCTGATGTGCCGTTTCTTACAGGGATGCAGGAATAGAGGTTCGAGATTTCGGTGCCAGCTGGAGAGATGGTGTCGCATTCTTGGCCCTCATCGACGCGATCAAAGCGAACCTTATAAATTTGGCTGAACTGAAGAAGTCTTCAAATCGCGACCGACTAGAAACAGCTTTCGATGTGGCTGAAGCAAAACTTGGCATTGCCAAGCTGCTGGATGCCGAAGATGTTGATGTCGAAAAGCCGGACGAGAAAAGTATTATGACTTATGTTGCACAATTTTTGCATAAGTATCCCGAACCTAAGGTTAGTTGAAGAAAGGTGAAATAAATACTGAAGTACTGAAATTTTTGCTTTTTTATTTTAGGGAGCTGGACGAGAAGTTGCAACAACTCTACAAGACGAATTGTTCGGACTAAGAGAATGGCTTAAGGAACGGACCAACTATTATGAATCCATGGTTTTGACAAGCTCATTCCCACGAGATTTTGGAGCTTATCAATTGGCCAGATCCGAAATAGACGCTAGACTATCGCTCTTCAATAAACTTAAAGACATGGCCGAAGCGAATAATTTTGCTCAGATGCCACGACCTTTATGGGAGGAAATTAATCGGATGTGGCATAGACTACATTTCCAAATGTTAGTTTGGCTGTGGCTCCTAGACTCTGAGTTACCTGGTGACTTTGGAGTGATTGGAAAATGGTTGTCGGATGCTGAGAAGCTTCTTCTTGATGAAGACATACCGACTGTAATGAACGAAGAAACTGCAGCCATTATAAGCCGAAAGTTGGAAGAGCACAAGCTGTTCTTTGCCAATCTGCCCAGAATCCTGGAAATGTTTGAAGCTGCAAAGCGTTCTCCACTAGCCAATAAAGTGCCTTCCGAGCAGCTTAGGAGCATGGAACGTCGACTACACGAAGTTGGTCCGAAAGCCGCCGAACGTCGAATCCGGCTGAAATTCCTGGAGCATAAGTGCTGCCTGATAGCATTTTTGAATCTGGTCGAGAATAAATTGAGAGGATGGAGCGGGAAGTACGGTTATGAAGACAAAGTTCAGCAACTCTTGGAACAATATAAGAATTTCGTGTCCAGAAATAAAATCTTCCAAGAGTTTAGTAAAGCGCTGGTCGATATGCAGCAAGTAGTCGAGGAATACAAACGCGACGGAAACATATCGAAGAAGGACGTCTATGATATCGATAAGTTCATGAATGAGACCGAGGAGCGATGGAAGCGTGTGTCAATGGAACTTAGATGTTGCCAGAACAACCTTGAGGAGGTTGTATCGTGCTGGAGACGATGGACACCACTGGAACGAGAGTTCTTGCAATGGCTCGGAATGGCAGAACAAAAACTGAACGGTACAGAAGACGAACGTTTAGAATTCTTCCAAGATATTGGAGTATGGAAGGACAAGTTTGGACAACTCTCTGATGCTGGAAACTACTTGATAGCGTCCTGTGAAGACGAAATTGCATCCGAGCTTAGAGAAAAATATCATAATTTGGGTGCTAGATGGGAACGATTGTTCGCAAATACAAAGCAATACATGCATGCTGGTGATATTATCCGTTCGAGACACGAATACAAGTCGGGAGTAGAACGATTAAGCAGTTGGTTAAGAAATGCTGAGCGAGTCCTTAGTACGCAACCGCTTGGTAACAACGAGCATATTCAGAAATACGGCGAAGAACTCCAAAAACTAGCCAACGAAATCGACGATGTCGAGGAGCTATTCAAAACAATCAGTAAGACGTTCCAAGGAATCATCCAGGATTTATCGCGCGATGAAGTCGATAAAATGATGAATACACTGAAGAAAGAAAAGGAATCTCTAGTCCGTGTAAGAGCACAAATCCCAATCAAACTTCATCTATTCCATCAGCTTTTGACGCAACAGGAATCGTTGGAAGCGGGTCAGAAGGAGATCCATCAATGGCTGGACGATGCCGAAAATGTTCTCGGGAAACTCTCATTAGCCGGCGGAAAGGATAAAATCCACGAACGAATACATACACACAAAGCTTTCTTCTCGCGGACTTTGTATTACAAATCCATGCTAGAGAGCAAGAACAAGGTTTTCCAGAACCTTCTGAAATCCGTCGAAAACGATAAGAACATCGATGTTAGTGATTCGGCGAAGAAAATGCAACAACTAAACGAACGATTCTTGTACGTTACAAAACATGCACAACAATGGGAACAGAAGCTTCAAGAAGCAGCTCGTTGCTGGCACAATTTCAAAGAGAGCGAGCGAGTTGTTTCGGAATGGCTTTCACAAGCCGAGAACCTTCTATCCGATCGGCATATCGATTCGAAGAATTCGTACGAAAGTCAAAAGTCTTTCTTCGAACACGTCAACGAGAAATGGATGAACGATCTAGTCCAAACTGCACAGGAACTCCTCAAGAGTTTGCCCACCGAAGAACAGGAACCAGTCGTACGGACTGTTGAAAATCTTCAAACGAAATGGCAAGATCTACTCTCACAGGCCCCTGTTCATCTGATGAAGACGCAATTCAGACTAGACGAATCGATTTTCTATCAGAACCTTAAGGAAGTCGATAAGGAGATTCATCTCGAGGAGCAAGCACTGAATCGTAACGAAGATGTCGACTCGATTCTACAACGCAATCAGAACTATTTCCGTAACGAAGGAACCGTTTTGAATGTGGAAAAATGCCTAGAAAATATGAAACGTATCACGACTACTTATAGTCAGCAGCATCCTAACGATGCATCTATCCCGGAAGCATACAAGGCTGCCGAGAAGCATTGGGAAACGATAGCAGAACGCGTCGAAGAGATGCGTAAGACGCTGCAACAGATTCCAGCGCAGTGGGAATTCTATCATCAGAAGTTCAGCGAAATGGAGAACTGGATGGATGTGGTGGACAAGACGCTGAAAAATATCGTCAGTGAAGTTAACAGTATGGAGGAATTCGAGAAGGAACGGATTATTTTCCAGGTTAGTACCATAAGGATCGACTTTGCTAAACTCATCCTAACAATCTTAACGCTTAATTTCACGCAGCTCGGGGAGCTTGTGGTAATTTAATTTTCAAATTTTCTAAGAGACTAATAACAGCTTAAGTATTCTCCTCGTATTTTTCTAATCAACTATTTCACTTGCCGTTACAGAGAATTTGCCATGATGCGGACAACAAGCGCGAGGATATGAAGTGGCTCGTAAAGACGCTCGACTCACTTTTGTCCTACACATCCGAAGAAGAAGCTATGGCTGAGCAGAAAAAACTTGAAGGTTTAATTGCTCGCTACAAGAATCTAATTCCAACAATTGAAGTCACAATGGTCAAGACTGAAGTATTCTCGAAATGCTACACCTACAGGCGAGAAGTGCATGAAGTTGTGTGCCTCTTGCAGAAGGTTAAGGAGCAAACAGTCAACGCTCCGCCGCCAGACAGCCTGGAGAAGGTGAACAAAATGATTCAAGAACAACAATATGCCATCAATCAATTGGATCATCAGCGAACGCATATCATGTCCATGTTGCAACGTGGTCGAGATTTGAGCAAGGACGTTCATGCACCATCGTTCGTCAATACTGAAGTGAAAACTTTGGAGACAGGCTGGAATGAGGCTTATGGTGAAACCGTTGATCACCTCAAGTCGTTGAAGGGAACACTAGGCGTATGGAATGACTTTGCCGATCAGAAGAGCGACATTTTGGGGCTTCTGCAACAAGCCGAAACTGAGCTAAGATCTATAACTCCGCTTCAGACTAATCCTAAGAATGTTAGTTCGGATTTGAAGACAAAACGCGAACTGAACGTAACATTGCAACAAGCTTCGCATCAGTTGCTTCCCAAGCTTCATCAACTCTGCATTGAGCTAAGTCCATTGGCTGCACCAGAAAAACGGCCAATGCTCGAAAAGGAGGTTACGGAAGTTGAGAAGATGTTCTTCAATACAATGGAGCATGTAAAGGATCGTGTAGGTTATTTGGAAGACTACAGTGCCAAATGGAATACATACAAAGCCCGGCTTGCCGAACTTCAAGAATGGGCAAGCAAGGCCGCTCCGAAAATGATCGAGGGACTACAATCAGAAGACCTTACACCTGAAGAGAGAGTCGTGAAAGTTAGCACACTTCGTAAGATTCTCTCTGAAAAGATGAAGCAACTCGATATTTTGGGTGCTGATGCCAATGAACTGGCACCGAAAGAAGGCAACATTACTGAAGCGAAACGGTTGAAAGGAGAGATATTCAAGCTTCAAGAAACACTCAGTGCTATCAATCGTAATGTTGAACATCAAGTCAGAGCTGTTCAAGAGGATCTCTTGAATTGGCAGAAGTACCAAGCTGGTATTCAGGAAATCAAGCCTGTTGTAGAACAGTGTGAGATCAAGGTCAATACTATAACTTACAAACCGTTCTCGCTACCTGAAGCTGTCCAACTTCAACAACAAGCCAAACAGTTTGAGACACAATGCGAAGAGCAACTCGATCGCCTGCAAGGAATCTCTACCATCAGTCATCAAATGTTATGCAAGACCAATGCTCCTGATGAGCTGGATGCCATGCATTCAAGATGGACTGCCGTTTATGAGAATGCAAAGCAATCGACGGGAAAATTGGACAAGCTTGTAACCAACTGGCAATCGTTCGATGCCGAAGCTAACAAGTTGGAGTCGTGGATAGAAAACGGGGACAAGATAATGGCAAAACGACCTTCTCTAGTGAACACACCGCATGTCGATAAACTCGAAAAGGAACTGGTCAAATTGAAGTCCTTCAACAATGAAATCTCTGAACAACAGGCCAAGCTTGTTGCACTGGGACAAAACTCCGATCAAATTGCTTTGAATTTGACACCAGAAGGAGCTATAGCTCTTAAAGATCGCGTCAATGCTATGAAGGCGAAACTTACGAAACTTTCGGAAGCAACACGGGCCAAAATCAATGAGGTATCGGATGCCATCATGGAACGACAAGACTTCAATGCTAAAATGGCCAATTTCAGTAATTGGATGGATCAACTTCGAGCACAAGTAGTCCAAGTTGATGAAATCAATCCCGAACGCGT
Organism: Beris morrisii; assembly: GCA_951812415.1. Classification (NCBI taxonomy): domain Eukaryota; kingdom Metazoa; phylum Arthropoda; class Insecta; order Diptera; family Stratiomyidae; genus Beris; species Beris morrisii. The sequence goes on from OX638311.1 coordinate 30,051,739, forward strand.
GGAACCTAGTCTTCAAGTAGTGCACGCCCTAATGCAAGAACACTCCGATAAAAAACCCAACTTCAACGCAATATACGAAGAAGTGAAACAGCTTTCTTTGCACTCAACGCCCGAGGAGTCTCGAATGTTGAACGATTCGTACACAACATTGGTCAGTCACTTCCAGGACCTAGAGACAAATCTCCAGCAAAAGAAGACTTCGCTCGAGAAATGGACAGAACTTCTCGGTTGGAAGAACGAAACTGAAAATCATCTGAACCATCTTCGTCATCAGCTCGAAAAACCCGAGAAACCCGAAGCAGCTGAATTGGCCACAATTATCGAGGAGATTGACGATATCGCCCAAAGTCTGATCTTCTGGAAGGATCAAGCTAAACAGATAGACGACAATCCGGTCATTCAGCTTCGTAATTCGCTCACTAGAAAACCGATGAGTGCCATACAAACGGTTAACGAATTGGAGAATAAGCTAGACAACTTGAAGTTGCGGTCGCAGAATCAAAAGAGCGCGATCGAGCAGATGACGGAACGGAAGACTAAGTTCCATAATCTCCAAAGTAATTTAACTCAACAGCTTCTTGAAAATCAAAGGAAACTGGACCAGTTGCTTAGATTGAAGCCAAATTTGTCTAATATTGATCAAATTATTGCTGACTTGACCATTCTGAATGGTGTCATCCAAAGCCAATCCGATCTCAAGGATAAAATTCACGACGAAGGAACCATGCTGATGAAGGAAGACATCGCAAGTATGCCACTTATTCAGGAGTCTCTTCTAGCTTTAGACAAAACCTGGGATTCGTTACAACAGGAAATTAACGATCGAATTCAAAAGTACACGTTCATCAGTCAATCACTGAAGGAGTATGCCGATGCTAAAGACAAGTTCGATAAGGACTTGAAGAAGGCGGAGGATATGTACAACACGATTCCTAAACAACCCAAGGATGAGATCGAACTACACCAGTCTGCTGAGAAGACCAAGAAAACGCTCGAACAGATTAGAAAGTCTAAAGCCCATTTAGACGATGTGGATCGCAAGGCTGGCAACATTGGCAAACTGTTCGACATGATTGGTGAAGCCGTTCCCGTTGAGATACTTTCCGAAGTCGATGAATCGAAACGGAAGTGGCAAGATCTTCACGACAAGACTGCCAAGAACGCTCATCTCTACGAAACTGAAGCGGTTATCTGGAAGCAAATCGAGGACGCCAAGAACGAACTTTTGCCGTGGTTGTCCGAAACAAATCAATCGCTATGCGATGCTGCAGACAATACGCTTGAAATTGAATACGGGCCAATGCGTCTAACCAAATACACGACCGAACTTCCTACCTACTCAGCATTGAAACAACACGTTATAGAAAAGGCCAAGGAACTGCAAAGGATCAACAACGGAGCGGATATCCCAGCCCTGACTGCACTTACTCAACTTTTATCGGAGCAATTTGCCGAAGTAGAACATAATGCCGATAGGTTGAACTCGGTAGCAACATCGTTTAACGAGCAAGAGGAGGACATCAGGAAGAAAATCAAGGCCTCCGGCGAGGTTGTTGGAAAGCTGCGAGAGTCGTTGATTAAATGTGACGATATGTCGGGCGATAACAACAAGATCATTGAAAGACTTCAACAATGTCGTTCACTCAAAGGACAGCTAGACGATTCTGGCGATCAAATAGACAACTTAAGGATGCGAGTCGATGAAATGAAATCAGTCTATCCGACTTTCTCCGAATCGATTATACCCAAGGAATTGAATAATGTCCTGAAACGGTACGAAGGTGTACAGAACTATTCGAAGAAGATCGAGGGAACCCTTATGCAATTCCTGAAGAAGTTCCACACCGACAAAGTTGGAATGCTGAAACGAATGGTGACAACCCAGAAAGAAAAGGTTGCCTGGTGCGCTCCCGAGAGTACCAGTGACAAGTACAATTTGGATGTGAAGAAATCTTCGCTTCAAGAAGCCCAGAAAGGTATTGCAGAGTGTGAAGCTCGGCAAGGTGATGTTCTTCAATCCCTGGAAATGTTAAATAAAATCGAAACACCAGAAAATTTGACCGTCCTTCAAACCGAAGCGGACAAAATTAAAGCTGATATGGACAAACTTCGTGCTGACTACGCCAAAATTAAAGCAATTCTGGAGGAAAATGTCGACTTGTGGAGTCAGTATGAAACTGGAAATGAGGAAATCTCGACATGGTTACGAGATGTAGAAGGAAAAGTTAAGCTTGAAACTAGCAACCAAGTTGATCTGCCCCATGCGGCGAAGAAACTTCAAGAACTCAATGCGTTAAACAAGGACATCAAGGATCACAAGCCAACTATAGATCAACTCGAAAGAACATCGAAAATGTTGATCGAGAAAAATCCTGAAGCAAGGATTGGACAATTTGTCACTCACTTGTTAACGCGTTATCAAGCCATCGTAAAGAATCTGGCTACCTACATCGATCGTGTCAAGGCTGCTCAGAAGGGCAGTGCTGATTTCGTGGATGCCGTCAAGAATTGCACCGATTGGTTGGATGATACCAAAATCGAATTCATTGAATTGGCCAGGATGGGCTCGCCTGGATCCTCGTCAGCAACGGCGCAGCAGTTAGAAACTATTAAAACCTTTGTTCAGACTTTCGACAAGGGTCAAGAGTTGCTGAATAATGCCGTCGATGTTGGCGAAAGCTTGTATCCAATGGTTACGCCAGAAAACCGCGAGAAGATCCGAAACGATTTGAGAAAATTGCGAGAGAATTTCGATTATCTTCGCGATGAAGCTAATGCCCTCTTGCAGCAGACCGAAGCTGTTCTCATTCAAAAGACATCGATTGAAGAAAGCTACACTCAGGTGTCGAGCTGGCTGAACCAATCTAAAGCCAAGGTTGCCGATGAATCAGAACTTTACCCAACTCTAGCAACTAAGAAACAGGCTCTTCAAAGCCAGAAGATTCAATTGCAAGAAATCACGCTCCACAAGAACGCGTTGAAACAACTACAAGAGAAGGCTTCGAATCTTGGCGACGACGAATCGGAGCGGAAGGCTGAAGATTCACTCCGTGAATACGATCAATTAAGCAACAAGATCAACAATAGGATTGGAACATGTAACAATCACGTCATCAACCACGAAGCTTACGATCAAATCTTAGAGAAAGCCCAAGACTGGCTCAACACGATCAAATCAGAAGCGATCGACATTTTGAACGAAACCACGTTCGAAAAGGATGGCGCCGAAGAGAAACTGATCGTCGTTGAAAATTTAATTCAGCAAAAGCCTGAGGGCGACAAGATCTTCGAGGCATGTCAGAAACAGCTACAAATCGTCCTGGCACAAACACATCCTACTGGTCATCCAGCTCTGCTGAAGAGCTTCGAAGAACCGAAGAAGGCCTGGAACGAGTTTATGACTTTGTGCCAAGACTCGCAAGTGAAATTGAAGCAACTCTGCTCCAAGTGGGATGAATTTGAAAGCATTATCGATGGTGTTGATATGTGGATGCGAAATGCCGAAGGAATCATCAAGGACCAAAGCTTGAAGAGTACGATGGAAACAAAACAGGCCCATTTGAATAAATTAAAGGAGGTGGCCAAGGAGATTGAACAGCGAGCCCCAGCTATTAATGACTTGATGGATCAAGGACGAGAAATCGAAGGCGAAACGGACTTGAACTTGAAACTATCGCGACTGAATACACGCTTCCAAACAATCAAAAACGTGTGCAAGGAAACCGTGACGAGATACGAAAACCACGTCAAGGATCACAAATCGTTCAACGAAGACTATGAAAAGTTCAAGAAAGATCTTCAGGAGTGCGTCGATGAATTGGCTGAGAATAACGAGATTGTTGGTGATTTGTCACTTCTACAGGATCGTCAGAACAAGATCCGCGAAATGTCGGAAAAGAGGATCAACGACTCCACTGCATTCGAAGCGCTAATTGATCGTGGTGAGAAATTGTACGGTCACACAAGTCCCGATGGACGGGAAATAATTCGTCAACAATTACGAACTCTTCGCACCATGTGGGACAACTACACCGACGATTTGAATTCGGCAACACAAAAACTCGATCATTGTTTGTTGCAGTTCGGCGACTTTACTATGGCCCAAGAGCAGCTTACCAAGTGGCTCAAGGATGTCGAAAGGGCAATGCAAAGTCACACCGAGCTGAAGACAACTCTTCAAGAGAAACGAGCCCAACTGCAAAATCACAAGCTCATGCATCAGGAAATTATGACTCATACCGCCCTGGTCGATAACGTTTGCGATAAGGCACAAACGCTCGTTGATCAGACCAAGGACTCGTCGTTGAACGTTTATCTGCAATCCATTAAGCAACTCTTCCAGAATATTGTAAAGAAATCTGAAGAACTTCTCGGAAACTTGGAGGATTGTGTTCTAGTTCACAATGATCTCAACAACCATTTGTCGGGCATAAAGGCCTGGATCGCTGGCGAAAAGGAAAAGCTCCTCGATTGCGACGATACCTACGGCGAAAAAACTGATATCAAGAGAAAGCTGGGAATCCTCGAGCAACTCACGAAAAACAAAGATCAAGGTGAAAAACTGCTCGACGAAGTCAAGCAACAATTCGCTACTGTGCAGAAGAGCACTTCCCCGAAGGGAGTCGAGATCCTTGATAAGGAAATTGCCGAAATTGAACAGAGCTTTACTAGTCACTTCCAGGATATTGAGGGCATCGAACGTAAACAAAAGGATATCCTTGATCAATGGAATGCATTCGAAAAATCGCTGGAGGAATTGACAAAATGGTGCCGAGCCGCAGAGAGCGTGTTCCGTGATCAACAGTTGCAATCTTCGCTCGAAGAGAAGGCAGCGCAGCTTGAGAAATACAAAGAACAACGTGACAAGATCTTACAGAAAGAGAAGGAAGTCGATAGCTTTGCGGACAGTGCACACTCGCTCTTGAACAATTGTGGAGCCGATCGCCTTAAGACCCTAATTTCACAATTGACCAATCGTTATCAGCTGCTGCAAGTACTTAGCAAGGAAGTTGTAAACCGTTGGCAATCTCTTGTCGAAGACCATCAAAACTACATCGACAAATTGAAGGAAATTGATCTGTGGCTGGAACCGATCGAGAAGAATTTGGAGAACGCGTTAAAGGACGAATCACCTTCCGGCTCCAACATTTTACAGGTCATGCTATCGGAGCGCGAACAAGCTGAAAATTCACTCTCGGCGTTGAACGCTCTGGGCGAAAAGGCTCTCCCAGAAACATCGACACAAGGTCGCGAAAAGATTCGTCAAGACCTGCGTGATATTCGCGATAGATGGGACAAACTCGACGAAGGTATCAAAAACTTACAGAAACGCCAAGAAGCTCAAACAATGCAATGGTCCAGCTATCAAGATATCCTGTCGCAAACTCTGGCTTGGCTTGATACGGTCGAGAAGCTGGTGCAAAATGAATATCCAAGCACGTGGACTTCCACACAGGAAATCCGTTCGAAGCTCTTTAAATACAAGGCAGCCGTGCAAGACATCAACTCGCATAAACGCATCCTGGAAACTGTCAATGAGAAGGCTGCTGCTCTATTGGAGAGCAGTGCACCGAAGAACAGTCAAGAAATCCAAGCTGTTCTGGCTGATATCAACAAACGATATGAGAAGGTTGCCGTCGATTGTGCAAAACTGCTTGCTCAATTGGAACAAGCTTTCGATGTCTATCAGCAATTTAGTGACCTTCAGAAAGCCCAACAGGACTACCAGAAGAATCTCTGGGATCGATTGACCGGCTACTCGGACTACTCAGGCAACAAGACCGCACTTCAAGCTCGTCTTATGAAGATCAACGAAATTCAGGACTCTCTTCCCGAGGGAACGATGAAATTGCAACAACTAGCTGATCACATCGATCGCAATGCCAACGTTATACCGGCGCGATCACAAGAAGCAATGGCCCGCGATTTGGCCAATTTGAAACTGGACTTTGAAAAGTTCGCTGGAGCTCTGAGCGATGTTAAGAGCGGATTAGAGAATCGTTTGCAGCAGTGGAACGAATACGAAGTGAATCTGGATCGCTTGATTTCGTGGCTTGGCGAGGCTGAAAACAGCCTGAAGAACTACACGCCGAAATCAGCGTTGGAGGAGAAGCAAGAGCAACTCAATAAGTTCCAGGTGAGAATTAAAATTAAGAATATTCCTAAGGTATCAACTTAAATACGCAATTATGGTATTCGCATGCAATCAGGATTTGTTTAGAGATTCGAATCGAAAATCGATCTCGTTGAACGAGTTGATCTCGTGCTCTCAAGTAAGCATTGTTTCGGTAGTTAGTCAGTTGGCTTAAGAGTTTTCAATGTCATTTTAATTTCTGTGATCTGACTAACTTTCTTTTCCAGGCTCTTCTAATCAGTCTTCGCCAGAACGAGGCTGAATTCGAAAAAATGAAAGATGACTCGTCCGAATTGATTCAGAGCAGCGGTGAAACTCGGATTTCCGTGAATGTTCAACAGGTGACCTCTCGATTCCAATCGATTCAAGCTACAGCCAAGGAGATCTTGAAAAAGTGTGAACAGTCGGTCAACGATCATCAATTGTACAACGAAAAGTACAAACAATGTTCGGACTGGATCGCCACTGCTCAGGCCAAGTATGAAGAATGTTGTGATCTTTCGGAAATTGGCTCCCGCGAAGATCTCTTGAAGAAGCAAACATCGATTCAAGAACTTCAAGCGCAACAAGGTAGTGCAGCCTTACTCCTGAACAACACCGTTGAGCTTGGTGAAAAATGTTATCCAACAACTGCTCTGGAAGGCCGTGAGTCTATCCGGTCCGACTTGGAAGAGCTCCAACAAGCCTTCGAACAGCTGTTCGATAATGTGACCAGTACTTCGCGAATGATCCAGGCCAAAGTCTCTAAATGGAGTGGTTTTGATGAGATCGCTGACAAGTTGCAAGCATGGTTAAGTGCCGTCGAGAACCAGCTTCCTGCTGAAATTGAGTTGAAAACTACGCTCGATGAAAAGCGCGCAAAACTGCAGTCGTATCGGGATATTTTGAATGACATTCAGAACCATAAGCCCGAGCTGGTTAGTTTGCAAGACATTCCGGAAAAAACCGAACATGTAGAACAGCAACTGAAGTCGATTGCGGATACCTTCGACAAGCTTCTAAAGCGCGTGCAAGTATTTGTTGAGAAATATGAAGGTTATGTCAATGACCACCAACAATACTGCAAGGCTGTTATGGACATTCAAGAATTCATTGAAGCAACGCACAACACAGTCGATCTCTGGGGTGACCTGGACTTGGAACGAATTTCCTTGCATACGAATTTGGATCGGCTAAAGAACCTTCAGGGCAGCCTTTCAGACGAGTTTCCACGCGTGTCACAAGTACGCATCCTTGGTGAGAAGGTAATCCCGGGAACTGTAGAATCAGGACAGATCAATATTCAGTCCCAAATCGATAACACGCAACAAGAGTGGGAAGGCCTCCTTGCGACGATCACTTCTGTCATGGAATCCATTGAGAACAGACTTCAACACTGGAACGAATATGAAGCATTGCGTGATCAATGCCTGGCTTGGATTCGTGACACAGACAATAAGCTTCACGCGATCGACTTAAAAGCAACGCTACCGGAGAAGAAGGCTCAGTTTGAAGAACTGAAGGCTCTACAAGGTGAAGTTCGAGCGAAGGAACTCGAAGTTGACAATGTTTCAGAGAAGGCACAACAACTTCATAAGGGGCCAGCCAGTACTCGAAGCTCTCATGTGTCCGAATTAGTAATGAAATATCAACAAGTGTCGCATAAGGTCAAAGAGTTGACCAACCGGTGGCAACAGTATGTTTCATCGCATCAGGACTTCGATAACGAGATCAGTCAAGCCACACAATGGATTGAAGGTATCAAGAATAAACTGGACTACTGTTCCGATCTGAGTGCAATGTCACAAAAGGATTTGGAAAGCAAGTTGGCAACAATACAAGGACTTATTTTGCTTAAGGACGAAGGGTCGTCTAAGATTCAAGGTCTAGTTGAAAAAGCACAAAACGTTCTGGCCAATACGGCACAGTCAGGTCATGAGCCGGTAAATAAAGCGTTGGCTAAACTCCAAGAGGAATGGTCCGCAATTGCTCTTCGAATGATCGATGTCAAGGCCAATTTGGGTGACTCGATCACTCAATGGAGCGGCTTCCTTGAACAAGCGCAGAATGTCAAGAAAACGAATGACTGGCTTGAAAATATTCTTCGCGAATTGTCCGAGTTCCAGACCACAATGACTGAGAAGCGATCGCAACTCGATCGCATCAAAGCAACCGAAGAAAAAGTTCGTTTGGAGAAAATCGAAGTGGACGCCTTGAAGGCACAAGCCAAGGAAATGTTATCGAGTGGACAACAAAGTCAAGCTGCCTTCCAAGCTCAAAAGATTCTCGACAAATTCGACGAATTGGCCGACAAAGCTAAGAAACTTTTAACTGAACGCGAAGAACAATACCGCGATCACAGGCTTTACAAAGAAGGCTACGATGAGCTGATCAGTTGGATTAGTCGAGCACGAGAGAAGTTTCCGTCGCTGAAACAAAGCAGTCTCAGTGACAAGCTAGCTATAGAAACAGCTGTATCGGCGACAGAAGCTTTGCTCAAGAAGAAAGGTCAGGGTGAACTTCTCGTCGAACACTTGATCCATACAGGCGAAGTTGTTCTGGCGAGCACATCACCCCAAGGACAAGAGATCATTAGAAACGATAATCGAGCACTCCGTGAAAGCTTTGAAGGACTTTTCCGAGAGATCCAGCAGCAAAAAGAATCTCTCGGAACCACCTTGATCCAATATCGCGATTACAAAGAAGAGTACGAACGACTTCTAGAATGGCTTCAACAGATCGATATTCTAGTCAAAAATCACAAATTGAACTTGCTTCCGAATGTCGTGGAGAAACAGAAACAAGTAATTGACATGCGCGGAATATTGGACAGGCTAGACAAGGGCAAGGACGATATTGACAAGTTCAACAAATCGGCAGCTGGGCTTCTGCAATCGCATTTGGAAACCTATGTGACCAATCAGCTGCGTCACTTGAACTCGATGTATCAGGTGCAGGTCAATTTGGCCAAGGATGTCCTTAAAAAGGTCGAAACGAACCACGAACAACACAAGGAGTACGAAACGAACTTGAAGAAGGCTCAAGACTGGATCGAGAAAGCAAGGGAAATAATTCGGGTTTGTAGTGAGTCATCTAGCACCAGCTCGAAGGACGCTCTTTTGCAACGATTGAATCAAATTCAAGATTTGATCAAGAAGCGCGAAGAAGGACAAGCTTTAGTCCACACTGCCATTAATAACGGTGAGAAGGTGCTACGTAATACAAGATCCGATGGTCGCGACAAGATCAACACGGAAATGAAGGAACTGCAGAACGACTGGGATCGCTTGGTGAAGAAAATGTCCACTGCCAAGGTTCATATCGAAACAAGCTTGCTCCAATGGGCTGACTATAGCTCGAGCTACACTCAATTGCAACAATGGATTACCGATCGGGAAGCGAAATTGCAACAAGTTTGTGAGCAGAAGGTTGCCAAGTCGAAGAAGGGTCAACCCGGATTGAGTTCTGGACTAAACGAACGCAAGGCTAATCTACGACAGACGAACAACATCGTTCAGGATATTGTATCCTTCGAGCCCATGATCCAATCGGTTGCATCGAAGGCATCCGATTTGCAAGTTGCAGAACAAAAAGTTGAGATCTCTACGAAATACGAGACGCTCAGCAAGCAAGCGAAGGATCTTTACGAAAAGCAGAAGGCCACAATCGAACATCATCAAGCGTTGATCGATGCTGGCAACGAATTTGCTCAGTGGCTACGAAACGCTAAGGAGCGTTTAAGCAAGTGCGCCGAGCCAACCGGTGACAAAGAAGCCTTGGCCAGCAAGACCTCACAGTTGAAAATCCTTGAAAGTGAGGTTCCCGAAGGACAGAAAAAACTTGAGATAGCTTTGCAGCAAGGTGAAATTGCCTGCCGTACTGCCGAACCAGAAGATCGCGAAATTATCGAAGAAGAAGTTGCCTTACTTCAAGAAGAATTTGACGCGTACGTCGATGCATTGAAGAATGCCAAGGACTATCTTGAAGTTGGTATCGTAAAATGGACCGATTATCAAGATCAATACACTGAAGCGTTGGAATGGCTTACCAAAACGGAGGCGTTGGTTCAATCCTACAACAAATTGCAGGACACCTTGCAACAGAAGAAAAATGTTTTGGAAGAATTCCAAGGACATCTGCAGACTCTCTTCGACTGGCAAAAGGAGCTCGACCGACTCAACGTCAAAGCACAAATGCTACTTGAAACATGTTCGGACACCAGAATCAGTAATGCCATCACACAATTGACCACCAAATACAATGCTCTTTTGACCTTAGCGAAGGAAGTCATGCGGCGCTTAGAACTACAATATCAGGAACATCAACAGCATCACACCTTGTACGAGGAATGCCAATCGTGGATCGAGAAGACACGCGAAAAGCTAAATAACTGTGCTGAAATTCCAAGCACATTGGGCGAAGTTCAAATCAAATTGAGCACGGTGAAAAATATCCGTCAAGGATTTGAGCAAGGACAAAATCGGCTGCGGTATTTGGTTGAGCTTAAGGAGAAGATTATGATGAATACCGAAGAAAACGGTGCGTTCAAGATTCACGAGGACACCGAAAACTTGAAGCAGGACTTTGAGCAACTATTGGTTGATATTAACGAAGTTCGTCAAAGCCTTACCAACCGTGCCGCCCAGCTTGAGGAGATATACAAACTCTACAAGATCCTGATGGAGTGGTTGGAAGACATCGAACCGAATCTAAGGATTAGTGACGATTTCCTCAATGATCTTAGCGAAAAGCGATCCGCTCTAGAGAAGTTCCGTGGAATTCAACGGGATATCAACAGCCATAGCGATATCGTGGAGAAAATCAATACCAGATTGGAAGAAGACAAGAGCTTGGATCATGCAGACTTCAGTGACGGTTTGAATAAGTTCGAAAGGATTCAAGAGATTGTCGGCAAGAATATCGAGAATCTTGAAAATCAAGTTAACAATCACGAGAAATACAAGCAGGCGTATCACGAGCTTCAAGACTGGATACGAAAGACCCGGTTGGAAATTGAACAGTGCTCGGATTCGCACGGCGAAAAGGATCAAGTTGTCGATCGTCTCAACAAACTGAAGGCAATAGACAATTCAATGATCGAAGGTAAATCGCTGCTGGACAATACGGACAGCTTGAGCAAAAATGTAATCGCAACAAGTGGCAGCGAAGGTCAGGACACTATTTCGCAGGAAATCAAGCAGCTGCAATCCGAATGGGAAACTCTTCAGACCATGTCCAGTGACGCTCAGTTCAACTTGAACTCGTGCCTTTCGACGTGGAACGACTTCTTGACAAAATTCACCACGATCAATAAATGGATCGAGGAAATGGCCAAACGCGTCCAAGAACAGTCCGAATCGGAAGCTAAGTCCGCGGAGGATTTGATACGAAGCAAGGTAAGTTTGGGGTTGTGTTGTAAAATTTTCGGAACATGTTGTGACTAACACACCTGGTCTTATCTCCTTGTAGAAACTTTTGGATGATATTCGCGCCGAAAAGGACGCCGTTGAGGATTTGAACGATGCTTGTGAAGTCCTTATGGAACATAGTGCCTGCACTAGGGTTCGTGATCAGACCGTTGAGACACAAGCCAACTATACGAAGTTGCTAACAGCGGCTCAAGGTATGCAATTTTAAAGCGATTCATCATCCCTTAACTTGGATTTATCTAAATTGTGGTGTCGATGTCGTCTCGTGTAGCCGCTTTGCATATGAATTGGAGTTTTGACTAATTTATATTTCTTTCTCAGGACTCGTTGCCAAAGTAGAGAAGAACCTTTCGGATCATACGGAGTTCCTAAGCTACAAAACGGAAATGGATAATTGGATTAAGACAGCTAACGATATATTGGATGGAGGCTCTCCTGGAGGAGACCAGACTCAAGTTCAACAACAAATCGACACGTTAAATGTAGGAGGTGATCCTTTTTTTTGGCATACTAGCTGTACTAAACGTTCTTACTTTTAGTCCTTACAAAGTCGCCTCCCAGAAGGCCAACACCTACTTGGCATGGTTCAAGATGCTTACACGAAGGCAACCAATGTGATGACCGAAGATAAGCAAGAACCTCTACGCGATCAAATGACAAGGTTACGCGAAGATTGGGACATGCTCAATCTGAACGTCAAGCAAAAGTTGGCTGATTTGAAACAGAATCAAAACCGATGGTCCGATTTCGCTGCAAACAAGCAACGCATCGAGAAATGGATCACGGAAACTGAAGCAGTTCTGCTGCCAGCTCCCAACACCAAAGGCGAATTAAGCGAAATGAAAACATTACTCGAACGCTACAGGAGCATGAGGAACGATATCGTCCAAAGGGGCGGCGAACTTGAATCGTTGGCCAACGAAGCGAAAGATCTAGGAGCCGAAGTTGACGAAGTACATCGTCTTCAAGCCCGTTGGGATAAGATTCAAAACGATTGCGCATCGCGAATTAACGGCATCGATTCGGAAATAGCCGACTATACATCTTATCATCAATATTTGCAGGACATTGAAAAATGGCTTCTGCAAATCTCTTTCCAATTGATGGCACACAACTCACTGTTCATATCGAATCGTGAACAAACACAGGAGCAGATAAGCCAGCATGAAGCCCTGCTGGACGAAATTCAGAAGTATCAATCAAATTTGGATGATCTGAATTCGAAGGGACAAGGACAAATCGATCGTTACGAAGCCACAACACCGGCTATTCGTGATACGATCGAAGAACAATTGAAGAATATCCAGGACAGCTACAATTCCTTGTTGCATACATCGTTGCAAATTAAGAATCGTTTGCATGAGTCTCTCGCTAAATTCCAGGAATACGAAGATATGCTGGATAGTATCATGAAGAATATGGAGGAATACGAGCCGATCATTCAAACGGAATTGGATGAGCCAGCTTCTAATCTAGAAATGGCTCAGGATCAATTGAAATGTGCGCAGGTAAGTTATCGACTGTTTGATTGATTATTCGGAGAATTTACGTCCCTGAATAAAGTTTTCAGAGTAGATCTAAGCCAAATGGATATTCTAAGTCACTCCTAAGTCTTTCTTTTGGTTGGATTGCCTTTCCATCGCACTGTGCAAATTTTATCGACAACAGCGACTCCCTGCTTCGTTTTCAGCAAAAACCATGAGATAAGACTGATGGGTCTAAAGTTGTTGACCAGGGTGTGGCTTGACTTGCCGGCCTTCATAACAAAAATCACCCTGTCCTCACGCCATACCTTCGGAACGTAACCGAGAGTTAGGTAACTTTTAAAGATCAAGGGCCAATAAGTGGCATGGTCTTCTGTAGCATATTGGCCACCGTCCTTCCGGAGACTTGAAAGAAAAGAAGGACCTTACCCTGACCCACGAGTGATTGCCCGACTAACAATGATTTCGTTCACCACAGGGAGATCTACAACCTGAGAAACATTCCCAATTGCTGAGATTTGAAGTTGAAACTCCATCAGCTAATTCAATCTTTCCTGACTAGATTCCAACCAGCTCCATCAAGGGAGATAGTTATGACCCTATTGTTCTCTCGACGGAAAACTGATGATTTTTGTTGAAAAACCGCGAGAAGTTCCGCTAGGTTGATTGATTCGTCACACTAATAGCCAATAGTTGTTGCTGTTCGAAATTCTTTGCTTCTGTTTCGAGAATCGTTTTGGTAGTTTTGGGCACAGAGTACAGACTGTGGTTGGTCTATCGGCATATCTTCATTGGAAGGTAGACCAACGCATTATCACGTATTTTACTCTCCCAGATATCTCCAGGATTAGTTGTGATCTCATTTGAAAGTCCCGCGCGCTGCGCAACATTTGTGCTTGTTGGACTACAGCGAAATTCAGTGAACTACTTTTGAACTATTTCATGCAACGGATCACATACTCCTGATATCAGTTCTTCATGTTTTCTTCAATTTCTTCGGTATCCTAACATTTACGATTTGTTTTTCATTCTTGTAGAACTTGCATAATAAGCTACAAATGGAAAAATCCAGATTAGCGTTAGCCGTTCAAGCATGTGAAGCCGCTACAGCATCCATAAGCCGTCCAAGCTCGCCATTAGAGACAGCAATGCATCCTATACCAGAACGTGAACTGATCGTAAGAGCCAAGCTCGAAGATCTCATTGACCAGGTAATAAAGAGAATCTTACAACGTTACATTTGTACATACAATTTGCATGATGTATCTATTTTTTGAAAATAATTTGCTTTAGAGTGAAACGTACTGAAAACCCGTCCTTAATGTGTTTGATCTTGTGTATGGCTGTGTGTGTGTGTGCTGCTTCCCTTTTTCAAACTTTAAACTTTATTTTCTTCTTAACTCTACTCTGTACTGTGTTTTGTCTTTAATTGTAATTTTTACTTAATAAAGCTGACTGTCCTGAAATACGGAGGAGTTTTAATATTTTATTAATAATTTTATTTGATTTTTGTTTTTATTAATTTTTGCGATTTTATGATTTTGATTTACTGATTGGCCACGCATACTACTTTTCGCACATACACACTCAAAAAATTTAAAATGAAAATAGCGCACAGTCACTAACGAAGACGTTGTCGAATTGGATGAGGTCAGTTTACGTAGAGTTGAGGGTTTCCGTAAAATTGTCGAGAAACTAAACTCACAGGGCTACATCACTAAATTGCATGCACTAATTGCTAAGGTGAGTACACAACTACTAAGACGATTTGCCACGTTTTTTTTCAATTAACTAGAGAAGGGGTTGAAAACTCTAACGCTACTACTGCTTGGCGGTATTTTGGCTTAAATTCGATTAGTGAATGTAACTCTCTTCAAACAGGTTCAATCCCACTTGGGTGGATTATCTGCAACTGTTAGTGAGTTAGAGCAGCAGCAGAAGCAGAGAGCTGAACTTCAAGATTGGATTAAGAAGCAACAGAACTCAGTAGCGGATTGGTCCTCGCGACCATGCAAGCTACGTCCAGAGGCTGCTAAGCAGGAATTAGTGGCCATGAACGACCTTCTTAATACTATTGGAGATAAACGCTCTCAATTAATGACCGATATGACAGGATCATGTAAGTTCTTCTGAATGTCCTTCTAAGGTCACACATATACTGACCAATTTCTCTGATTTCAGTTGCTGATGATGATACAACAGACCTCGAGCAACTATTGGACACGCTCGAGTCAGAGTTAATGGACGCCATCGCCAAGAAGCAGAGCGGCCAGAATGTTATCGACGGCTATCGCAATACCATTCAGGATATGCAGAACTGGTTTGAATCACTGATCAAACGGATGGATGTTTTGGACAAAGGTAGTGGCCTTAACTGTGGTCAAAAACTAGCAGCTATATCGGCAATTAAGGACGAATTCGAGGAACAGGGCCAGAAGAAGATGGCGGAATTGAAACTGCAAGCAGCCAATGTGGCCGAAATTATTAGCAATTTAGACGGACAACAGGTCGAGGAGCAAATGAAATCGATCGAGAGGCGTCACAATGACTTGGGCAAGCGAATCGATCGTAAGGCTCAGCTTTTGGATGTGACGAACAAGGGCGTCGAGGCCGCTAAAAACGAAATTGACAATCTTCAGGGCTGGGTTAAGGAGAAAATTGCTGACTTGCAATCACCAGCTCCTATTGGTTACGATACCAAAGCAGCTGAAGCACGCCAACAACAAGTCAAGGGAATGCTAAAGGATGCCGAAGCCAAACAGGCGTTGGCCGAAACTCTAGAGAAACGTATTGCTAATATGAAGCACGAATTAGAACCTGTAGAATATTCCCAGCTCGAATCGTCCCTGAGAAACTTAGCATCCGATCAAAAAGAGCTATTAGCCTTACTAAAGGCTGAAATGGAGCGAGCAGTCGATGCGGCTAAATCCCGTAAAGGATTCGAGACCGACCTCGAAAAAGCGAAATCTTGGCTTAAGGGAAAACTTTCGGAAATACGAAAACTGCCAGGCTACCATCCGTTAACATCATCGGGAATCGAAGGAGAAATCCAAGCTAATAAGAAATACGAAGAAGATGCCAAGCAGTTCAACGAAGGACTCCTGAACGACGTTACCCGACAAGTGAACAGCATTTTGAAAGAATGTCCCGATAATGATCGTGAAAATCTCCAGAAAGTTCTGTCCGAAATCAATACAGACTTTAATACATTCAAGGAGGAGATTGGAAACAAAATGAAAACATTAGCGGACTTAATACAGTCGCGTAAGAAGTTTGAAGATGATTGCAGAACAATGTCCGATTGGCTAAACGAAACCGAGACAAGTACATCCGGCGACATTCGTACCACAAATCTTCCAATTCTCGAAGAACAATTGGCCAAATACAAATCGCTGGGTGACGGTGCCAAAGAAACAGCAAGTCTTATCACACTGATCACAGAACAGAGTAAATCCATCGCTCCAACGCTTAGCAATGCGGACAAATTGAAATTGAATGACGACGTCAAGAACTTGAAGGACAAGTTCGGTAAAATTGTTCAAAACATAAACGATCGCTGTAAATTGTTGGAGGATCACATCAAGAAATACAAAGACGCCAAGGATAAACTAAACGATTGTATTCAATTTTTGAATGCCATCCAGCAGCGTTTGCGTAGCTTGAACAAACCGATCGGTAGTAAGATCGAAGATGTTCAAGAACTTCTTGGAGCCTACGAAAAGATCTTGGGCGAGTTGAAGAACAACAAAGCAAAAATGGGTGATCTACAGCAAGCCGACAATCTTCCCGAACTTCAAAGTATTTTGGTACAGCAGGACGACTTGATCAAGCTGATCGAAGATCAATTGGCTCACCTACGACAACTTCTGTTACTGCGCGAGCAATTTATTGCTCTCATCAATGAAATTATTGCTTTCATCATGAAGTATACTGATGTTATCAACGATATTGAAAAATCACCGGACACCATTGAAGAGAAGATCAATCAGTACGAGGACGTGATTGTGAAAATCCAGGGTTGTGAAGCGTTGCTGGCGTCGGCAACTGACAAGGGGCAAAAAATCGCTTCGGAAGGTACCGCTGCTGATCGAAATAACATTACCGAACAGCTACAATCGCTGAAAAACCAACTGCAAAATCTTCGCAAGTCGGTCGAAGCGCAACGCCAGAAACACCAAATCACGTTGGCCGAACATAAAAAAATGGCCGCCGAATTATCGGTTCTCTTGGACTGGCTTCACGAGAACGAAGCTATCGTTAATTCACGACCGCTCCTGGACCGCGATCCCGACTCGGTTGAACGCGAAATCCTTAAGCACAATACTTTCTCGCAGGACGTTAAGAATCACCTCGATCAATTGAAGAAACTGTGCGATAAGGTCGAATCAGAGCCGGGCATGCCAAGCGCTATCTTGGAAATGTTGTCCGAAGGACGATCCCTACTTGCCACACTTCCGAACGAATTGGATGAACGCGAAAAGTACTTGGGCATCAATAAACAGTCGCGTCTAGACTACATGACGCTCGTGGCGAAATTCAACGCTTGGATCGACGAAGCCGAGATCCGTTTGCAGAATGGAAAGCACGGTATCGACTATGAAAACATTGTTGCAGACTTGGACGAACATAAGATCTTCTTCGGCAACGATTCGGCCATTAAGGACCTTGTCGGAAAACAGATTCAGGAAGCTGCCGATAAAATCTGGTCATCGCTTAATAATATCGAACAGAATGAATTGTCGCGTGAATTGCAACATTATGCGCAGGTTCTGAAAAAAACGTTGAGTTCGGCCAAATCGCAGCAAGCCGAACTTGAAAAGGAGGCGGACAGCTGGAAACAGTACTGTCAAAATTGTGTTAAAGTTAAGGCGAATGTCGAGCGTACGAAATTCTCGGACGAACCAGTTACAGATTTGTCCAGTTTATTGAAGAATATTCAGAAGATTACCCATGCTCTCGGCAATATTCAGGTGAGTTTTGAAGATTTTTTTAAAAACAATTTTGGTTTGAATGTTGCTATTGCTACAATATTTTTTTGTTTATCGGGGAGTTGCAGTAGAACTGGTAGGCAAGGATTCAAAGATTGTTTTACAAGTGCAGTATATTTTAAAAGTTTGCCAAGTGTTTAAAATTTTTAATTGTAAGGGAATCCTAGATATGTCTTATCCGTTCGCATAATATTCTTTGAAAAAAAATCTAACGTGAGGTGTTTGAGGATCAAAATCCTAGGCCTACAATAATATGAAGTTTTTTGGCGGATACCGCCTATCGATTCAATTAGGAATACTTTTTTGGCACATATGCTCCCTTCAAAACCTTCCATGCCCAGAACATGCGATTAACGCTCTCTAGGATCTTAAAGACTATGTAAATGAATAAACTGGACCTGATGATAGTACGTCCCGCGTATGCCATTATTCTACTTAGAATTTTTTGAGATACTTTCCTTGTGTAACATCAAGTAATGGTCAGTTAGTTTAGCTTCACTCATTTAATAAGGTATCACAGCAAAATTTTGAAATAGAGAATATTACTAATATTGATTTTTTTAAGATTTTGTTTCTGAGATTTTCTTTTCTTTCGAGATTTTGCTTTCAAGAATTTGTTTCGACAATTGAACGGTGACATACAAGCAAATCAAACACACAGGCTATTTTTGAAATCATAAAATATAATTACAACCACGTGACAAAGCATTTTTAACAATTTAAAACAATTTAAATTTTGAAATACCGATTAAAAAATTTTTCGAGATTCCGTTTTTTTTAGATTTTTTCAGAATATTTTTTATTGTTGCGATTTTTGAGATTTTTATTTCAAAATTAAGTTTGTTTATTTTTGAAAGCATAAAGCGCAGCCACCACATTGTGATAAATAATTTTTTACGATTTAAATGTTGATATTAAATAATTTTTGTATGTTCGAAATATTTATTTTTGGGATTTTGAAATTTTTGGAGATTTTTATTTTCTAAATCGAGACTTTTTTGACGAGAATTCTTCAAGATTATTATTTTGAGAATCCGTTTTTGGAATTTTTGGTTTTCGGTATTCTACCAAACCTTCGTGAACGTTTATTTAATTTTTTTTTTAGATTTTTTTGTCAATAATATCGTTTTGTAAATTTTTTGTTCGAGATTCTTTGATGGCATTTTTTTCGATATAAAACCCTCAAGGTTTTTATTGCGAGAATTTGTTTTCGGGATTTTGTGTTTCGATATTACTGTACCAAATTTTTTAAATTTCGAAATTTTTTTTGGTCCAGATTTTCGTTCTAAATTTGTTCTTCGATGTATTTTTTGGAAAGATTTCCTTTAAGGAAAGAAGGAAGGGAGGAAGAATTCGTTGTCGGTATTACCGTACAAACCCTACGGACGCACGTATATTTCTTTATTTTGATAATTTAGATTTTTTTTAAATGTTTTCTTAAATTCATTCATTTACCTACGTATTTCTAAGGTCTAATGATGCATCCATTCGCGTTTACTTCGAAGGGCTTTAAATATAACGGCAAAAAAAACAGTTTAATCACTTTTTGATATTATATATATATATATACTCTAGGAGTGTGTAAGGTAGTTGTGCCAGTTTTCTCCGACATATCCATTTAGAAAGTTAAGTGTTAAGGTACAGTCTTACATTTATAATACGTCCTGTTCCCAACTATAACCCAAAACACTTCTGTTTCACCCCGCTTCCGGGACTTTGTCCGGAAAAATAATAAATTTGCGGCCAGACTGTTTTACTTTATTACTTTATTAATTTTATCAATTTTTTTAAAAAAAAAATTTGCTACCCTGAAATTTTGATTTCAACGTTTCATGACTAGTAGATAGGAAAAAAAAGCCAAAAAAATTTGCAGTCCGTCTGTCCGCCGTACACCGTACGTCGACCGCTGTACGCAAAATCGTTTGAAGATTCGTAGCTCCCAAACCCTTTGAGCTATTAAATTAAAATTTTTTTATGAATAGTCTGGGTAGGCATCTTGAATTGACATTATTTTGAAGGGTGGGGGTATGAGGGTGGAAGTAGGGGAAGTGTTTTAGACGGAAAATTTTGGTTTCTAGATCTCAGAAATCACTTACGCTTGTGCCGCTATTGGTGAAGGGGTGTGGGATTGTGGTGAAAAATAATGCGTCTGAAACGCAAGAAAGCCGAGATCGACACATTATAAAATCCATATCTCCTAAACGGTTAATGTCACGAAATTAAAACTTTACGAATATCTGTAGGTATACTAGGATAATAGATCGGAAACAAATTTTTGTGTGGTGGCAGTGGTGTACGGGGGAGGGGGTAAAAAACTTAAGATTACGATATTTCACGAACCAATTGCACTAGACAAATAAAATTCGGTTCGTGCATAAAGGTTGACAAATGAAGTTAGCTGAAAGTAAGATTTTTTAAAGAGGCGGTGGAGTATGAAAGTGGAGGGGATAAGAGTTTTTCTAAAAAATCACTTCTCATATCTCAAGAACAGTGTAAGATAGATACTTAAAATGTTTACCAGAAGTTGGCCTAATAGACCCCTAGCAGAAAAAAAATGTTGGGGGTGATGGTGTAGAGGGTGAGGGTGGGCGAGGGTGAAAAGGAAAAGATTCCGATTTTATATCTCGAGAACCTATAATGATAGAAATCTTGATATTTAGATAAAGCTATAGTAGTAGCATGTTGAAAAAATATAATTTTTAATGTGGTAGGGTGGTACGGGGTGAGGGGTGTTTTTCCTATCTATAGAACGGCTCATGGTACAAAGTTCAAACTCGGAACGTATATTTAAATTAAATAGAAAAGTATTTAAGATAAAAAAATTTTCAAATATCTCTTGGCGTTTGGAAGGGGGGTGGGGAGAAAAAAAAAATAATAAGTGAAAATGGAATGAATATAATTTTCACGATTTTCGTCATATCTATTAGGTCTTCCCAAATATTGAAGTCATTTTTATTCTACGGCTTCTTGATATAAATACGTAGAAAGTATTTTCAGGATTTTTTAAAATTCTACCCCTAAGGGGGTGTAAAGGGGTTGTATACTTTTTCATGAATTCTGCCATATCCTCCAGGTCTAATTAGCTTTCGACTAACTTTTCACTTTCACGGGCTTGCGTAATAATCGCCTAAAACTTCTTTTTAAGTTTTTTCCTTTTTCAGCCTCTAAGAGGGTATAAATGGGTTGAAGACGTTTTCACGAATCCCGTCATTTCCTTTAGAAGTGATAATAAATTGAATTGTTTTTACTTTCTCGTTCTGTCTTCATATTTATCTATCAACTCCTTTCAGAATTTTTGGATATTCAACCCCCAAGTGGGTGTAAGGAGGTTGCATATGTTTTCACAGATTCCTACATATTGCTTAGATCTGATGATATATCGAATCCATTTTTACTTCCTAAGGTTTCCTATATAAGCGCCAGTATTTTTAGATATTCAATCCTAAGGGGTGTAAGGTGGGTTGTATGCTTTTCAAAGCTTCGACATATTTCTTAGGTTTGAATGAGATATGAGATCGCTTTTCGCTTCCACAGACTTTTTATATAATCGCCTAAAAACCCATTTATCAATTTTTGGATATTCAGCCCCCAAGGGTTTGCATATGTATTCACAATTTCTGCCATCCCTTAGTTCTGATGAGATATAAAATTGGTTATTACAGCATTTGATGTGATGACCTAAAAACCAATTTCGAATTTCAAGAACCAAGGGGGTGTAAAGGATTTGCTTACGTTTTCACAAATTTTTCAAAATCCCTCGTTTCTCAGGAAATATCAAGTTGCTTCTTATGAAATCGTTTAAAACCTGTTTCACACAATTTTTTCGAAATTCAAACCCCAAGTGAAAGTAATGGGTTTGTATACGTTTTAACAATTCGTCATAACTCGTTAAGTCTCATAAGGAAACAAATTTAACAAGTTTTTACTTCTATGGGCTTTTAGTGTCGAAATTACCGAAATTTGAATTATCTACACGGCCTTTTTCACTGTCTATTTTGAATTACAATCTCTATTTTAAATATTTTTATTTTAACAACAGAATTAGCTTTCGAAGAAATGTCATAATCTCGAAACAACTGATGATACTCGTATACTACACCGACTTTGACTGCTTCCGAACTTTGACCCGAAAAATAATAAAGTTTCGCCCAGACCATTGGTAGATTTTTTTTCCTCGCGTTGGCCGTTAACGCAGATATGGCCCCAGTATTTGAATAATTAAGTAAAGAGGTTCGGTATTTTATCTAAAGTATCATACAATTGATTGCTGCCTATAACTTCTTTTTTGCGTTCTACACTCAAATAATGTGCATTGCAAGTTCCGTATGCTAAATTATTGCACAAATTCATTACGAGTCTTTAGAATTCCGAGTGGTTATAATTTTATAATTACAGCGGTTAAAAAGACATGCAATCTGAGCACCAGCCGAACAGAAATTTTGACAAAATAGTTAAGCTAAAGATTTCCCGATGAAATATTTACCGATTTTTATTGGGCAAATCTGTATGACTCGTTTAAGGCGGTTTCCGAAAAAAATTCATAAAGTTTGAAATTTTCGATTCTTGCTACAAAGTTAGCAATTCAATAACTCACTATAAAAGCTCTTTATAATTTGCTGAAAGCTACTTGTTTTTAACTTGGAGCATAGTCGTTACACCTTCTTACTCCGAATGATTCCGAAACTTCGGAAACAGCCCCTCCGAAAACATTTTCAAGTCGGATTTTTGCGTCGAAAGCTTTCTCCATCCGGTGGGCCATGCTTTAACCGCCATAGTATGACATCATATCTGACCATACACAACCGAATACCGGTTGGATCTCTGTCTCTCTCTCGAGGGGGGTTCCATCATATGGTAGCTGGCATATGGAAGCTATGCCCAATGTTTCTGGTATGCGTTGTACGGCGCTCCACCAGATTCTGATAAAATCAACTTTATGCGATTCTCTTGGAGCGTTCTGGGTTACGTTCATGTGTGTACGATGGTAGGTTTGGGGAACTTTCATCAATTAAAATTCGTTATAATGACGACATCGTGCCATTCTCCACTTTTCGCAGCGATAGAGCGAACCTTGCGGATTTTATACTGACATTAGTACCGGCTTTCCGTAAGCTTTTGGTCGTGTATATCGGCAACAGAGAACTAAGCCACATACAATTTATGGAACTAAAGACGTTTCGTCGTCAATTCTTAATTCGGAAGAAAACATCGAGAATACGAAATAAGATTCATTTTCAAGTGGAACTGAGTGCCTAACGTGCCTGTCCGGATAATTAAAAAAAAAATTGTTTTAGCATACGAAACAAGGTGATTTTGGGCTTTCTTTAAAGTGTCGAGAGAAAAAACAAGGATAAAAATTTTTTAAGTTATAAACCGGAGCTGCAACTCCCCATATTGAAAGTGAATTAAGTAATCGCAACTTCGATAGGTGTGACAAAAAAAAAAGTATATCATTTAGCTTTGGCGATTTTAAAGTATTGGCCGAGTGTGTGAATCCATGAATAAATTGTGCGTTTTAACCAGTGAACTAACCGGAAATTTTCTGTGAATTTTTCCTTTCTCGTCGTTTTTTTTTCACCCGATCCAGAACCAGAACAGTGACATCGATCTAGTGAATCAGCAAGTACAGAACATAATTCGTCAGGCCGACTCCCGAAACCGCAACATCATCGAAAAGGACAATCTGGCATTGAATAAATCCTGGAGCGATTTAGTTGGTGAACTTGAGAATCGTCGGGAAACGTTGACGGCAATTGCCGAACGCTGGGAGGAGTTTGATAATAAACTTCACTCGCTGGAAAAATCTATTGTAAGTCTCGAGGAAAAGTCTAGACATGTCGATCCAGTCGTAAGATCCAGACGGCAATTGGAAGAAACGAAGAATGCCATCCAGGTGAGAAAAACTTTTTGGTGAATTTGTGATGCAAATTTTCGGCACCACCATCTTGTCATCTTATTTTAAAAAAAAAAAACCACAATTTGAAGTAGTTGAGAGGGGCTTAACCATTGTGACATCATGTGGCAGAGTTGTGCGTTGTTGACTCAAAAAAATAATTTCACAGGGGCATAAGACCACATCCAACAAGCAGCGAAATTTTAAGCGATTGTGTCATCCGTTGACCTTGCTTTATCGTATTCGCTCGGAAGTGGTTCTTTTTCGTTTTCATTATAAACTTTTTATTTTGTATTTTTTATTATTATTTCTTTAAGTTTTTGATCATCGCTATGCTTGCTGGGGCTTGGTCACGTGCGTGCTATTTTTTAGCACATTTTATGACCCCCTCAATTACTCCTATTTTGTCAGCGGTTTTGATGATAACTTTAATAAAATGATAATTTTTCTTTTTTTGCTTTAATTTTATTCAACAGGAAATTATCGGTGAATCTGAAGAACTTAAACCATCGCATAAAGAGATTGAAGCGTTATCAAAATCAATCGTCACATTCCTTAGGGACGTCCACAAACCGTCGGCGGAGGCCATACAGGCCAAAGGTGATCAGCTAGCTGAACAATACAAGCGGTAAGTCGAACGACATTTTCACTTTAAGGTATTTATTGAGGGGCGGGACATAACTCGCCTGGATCTTCGTTGTGAACTTCTCTCTGCGGTGGCAGTAGAGTAGGTGAACAGTTCAACTGAAGGGGTAGTGACTATTGAACGTCTGGTTAGAGAAGAGAAAAGACGAAATGAACAATTCTATTAGAGAAGACAATAGAGTAAGTGAACAGTTCATTTGAAGTACTTCACTGAACTAACTCTTTAAAGTGAATGACTAGTTTCACTGAAATTAACTGTTTTGCCCCACCCCTACTTCAAACGGCGTAATGAAAATGTGCGACTGCAGCTTGTTGATGACGAGTATAGAAAAATTCCTTTTTAGTAATGGAAAAATTATCACCTTACATGAAAAAGTGGATTTATGCACATTTCGAACTGCTTTCTCATATCGAAAATGGAAAGTGTCCTTCCAGAAGGCAGTTTTGCGCAGCTGCTGATTCTATCAAGAATCAGTTTTTAAAGCCTTTGCGGCTAAATTTTGCTTCCAAAACTCTGACGATTTCTGTTTGGATTGTGCCAGTTTTTCACTTGCCAACAAAACTACTTGGTAAAATTTTTACGGAAACCTAACCGGGCTGTACACTTCCTTGTCGGTTTTCATCTTCTTAGCTAAAAAAAAACATTCACTGCATGTACACTGCGGTGCAAAGTTTCACAGTACGTCGCAGAACTGATCTGGGTAGAGTGACATTATTAATGCTATTTGTACACCTCAAGTTCAACAGTTTGTCGTCATTAAGGCCTAGCGCATACTTGAAACTAAACAGTCGGGCAACTGTTTAATCACATCGAGCCGCGCACACTCTTACCTGGCCGACTAAACTATTTAGTCGTTGTTCATCCACACATTACTCAAGCACCGGCGCAATATTACAGACAATTGGTACTAGAGAAAACCGGTCGTGAGAGATTTTTAATTTGGTCAGTGTGCGCATCTAGATAAGCCGCCGTGCATATAGAGGCCTATGCGAGATTTTAGTCGCACATCGATCGAAAGGCCTGCCTATTAAACTGTTTAGTTTGGACGATTATTGTTTAGTCTCAGTGTGCGCCCTTCCATAGATAGATGGAGCCATTAGCCATTCAACTAAACTATCGGGCGATTTGAAATCTCTAGTCTGCGGGTACTCTTAGAGTATATAGCGGAATATAACGTTATGCTGTGTTCTAGTGAGCTTTCAGGCTGACGAACTTTTCAATCAAACATGTGTGTTTTTCAGAAAACACTTGGCTACATTCTTCTTTGACAAATCTATCGAAATATCAAAAATATTTCTGAATTTTTTCTGGTCGGATCTATTTTAGCTGTTCTCACCGGCCGGTTATACACATACGAAAAATAGTTCGCTTCATGAACTAATCATGGAATTTCACAATACGCTCAAAAGTGGGTTCAAGAGCAAATTCGTGTGCATTATGCACTAGAACAAGAATTAAGTGGAATTCAAATTCGAGAATTGATTGACGGGTTTAAGAAATCAGTTAGAAAAAAAATGTAGGAAAGGGTTAATGCTCTTACAAAAATTCACCTGTGTTCAAGAAGTCTTGTAAAATGAATAGCTGGTGGAATGGATAGGTCTTCGAACTAGAACCATTTCAAAAAAAGGCGAACCAGCCTACAAAAATGCACTTCTACTGCCCTATATTTGGACTGAACAACTGACTACAAAGACATCTGTTTGAATTTTACAAAGGACACAGGGGGCGGTCAAATTGCTTTTGAAAGGGTAGTTATTATGGTGAGAACCTGGCGGTGGCTTGCCTCTAGTGTGCCGAATATGAATGAAAGTTGTAGAAATACCAAGGTAGTTGCGGTTGTTATCTTTTCAGCGTTCTCAGTTTGAAAAGGTATATCAGTTTTTACTGGAGGTCGGTTTATAATTTTCAGTTAAATAAAAATCCTCTTTTGGTTGACATTTTACGAGCACTTATTTTAAGTGATTTGGATACCGCCCTCTCCTAAAGAATTATTCGTTAGACACAATAAATATGCTGCTGGCACACCAGTATTCCCAACAAATACGATATAAGTTGTATTAACCAGTACCGACGTCGGCTCGACGTCGCGCTACCTAGTCTGTGTACGTTTTTAGACATTTAATTGTAGTTTTTTAAACATTAAGAAGTCGTAAGTAGTAACTTACTTTTATTATAACTCAATTTCAATTTTGGGTCGTGCATATAAGTATTAACTGGTCAATCATTGACTAAAAAACAACTTTGTAGTTATTTTCGTACTATGCTGTAACCTTCTGGTTATATGAAAATATCGTCAGCTTATATTATTTATCCTTGGGACGACTTCGCAAAATTTTAATCATTATTATACGTGATTTAAAAAATAAATATTAAGAAATCAATATTTACTTTCCAGTAAATTTAATTTTAGCTAGCCTATAGTGAAAACACCTGTCTCTGTAAATGTAAATGAATTTTGGAGAGAGGAAATGACATACTCGTATTAATGCGGAGAAAATTATGGATCTAAGAGTGTTCGAGATTATGACCATTTCAATAATGAGTATGTGACTGAACAGTTATATCAGTAGATAACTTTCTCATATGAAAGATTAACATTTGTTGGACGACTCTCTGGTCATTTTAATGTGTTAGAAATTGATTTAGGCGAACTTCTTACAGTTTTATTTCAGAAAATGTAGTGTTAATTTATTTATATACTGTAAACTGAGTTATTTCGCATTGAATTTTTGTGATAAAACTAGAACGAATTAATTAAATATTAAAAAAAAACTATAACGGTTGCGTAAATAATCCGAAATCGACTTATGTCGAAACTGAGTCGGTCAGAGGTTTTGCCGACGTCAAGACGACCCTTAAATCATTTTCCAAATTCGTCAACAGGACGTCGTTTTAACGTCGGTACAACGTTGTGATGCTGACACATGCTTAATTGATATGACTGCACCATATAAAGGGGAATTTAAATTAGTTTAGTCTTGTTTTAGTTAGGAGACAAAAGAAAAAGAAGAATGGAAAATATTAGGCGAAATCAGATTACTTACCTACATAATAATTTTTCTTCAAAACAAACGAGATTACGTAAAAAACCGCTGGCCGAATGATATTGCTAGGTAGGGAGAGAGGGTGTCTGCGTCATATCCCAGACCGTCGCTGTAGAAAGTGGTCTTTCTTTCCACAAAAAAGGACTCCACTAAAGAAATGTGTGGAGAGTTGAACAGATACGAGTGAAAGTTGCCGAATAACCAAGCGTCATGGCGACATGACCATCCCTAGACCTCGTGGAGTTGCTCAATACTCCAAGCACTAGGACGATGTAAATTTTCTTGGGAAAGGGCAAGAACAGCATCAACAAAAGTAAAGGTACGACGACGACGCCCTTAGGAAGACAGCAAGAACGAACCAAGTCTTCATGTGCTCCACGAAGCAAATCTTGGTGTTAAAAGATATCTTCGTAGGAATGTATGCTCCCAAGCTGAAAATAACCGTAGGGACGGTATACGGGACACACCTTTTATCTATTTTTGGATTAACTAACTAACAGATCAGAGTCACTCGAATCGCTAGTACCTGAAATAGCTCTGACACAGCTTTCTCACCTGTACATATATTTTCATAACCAGTTTTATGCCGATTTCGTTGTTTTTTTGCCGGTCAAATGGACCCATCCCGGTGGCCGGTTGAAATTTTTCTCAAGTTCTGGTCACTGCACTGCACTTGGCCGGAAAGATCATCCGAAAAAAGTATCCAATGAGTAATTGTAGGTAAGAGAGAGGTGTACTTGATCGATTACCACACCTGAAAAAAAGAACTATTAAGACTATGGTATACCTCCGGTCGGTTTGTTGTGTGCGTTCGACTGGGTTGGAGAGTTTTCATGAAATTCGTTTGGATTTGCATCGAACGTGTATCTGATGGTGCTGGTCGTTGCTCTGTAACATCGTGAAAAAACGAAAACGAATAATCAACAGGTAAACTTAAGAGGTTTCAGGTACTTAAAGTGCAAAACGTTCTGAATTGCGTTGATGTAGTTTCTTGCTGGTGGGCAACGCGGCGCCTTATAAAAGAATTGCATATAATGCACCATGTGTGTTGATAAAACGGCGACAATTGATTACTCAGTAGCAAAAGCCCGATTACTCGAACTTTAACCGGAAATTTTTTTATTTTGGTGCTGTTAAACTGTAGCAATCAGTGGGACCATTTTGATTAAAACTGAACTGGAATGAGTGTAATTGAGCGTCTGGTACACGTGATTCATCACTCAGTTTACCAATTCAAGAAAGGGTATTTATAAAAGGGTGTGCCATTTAAGTAAGACTAAAACGTGGAATTCACATATGAAAGTAGCAGACGTTAGGTCCTACCTTGAGGAAGGTTCAAACAGGCTTTGCTCTGGAACCCACAAAGAAGACGGCTCCAGCATACACAATATTGCAAACGAACAATTCAGAGCGAATAAGTCCTAATACCTGCCCTAAGATCCAGCAAGATCTTTATCAGTTAGCTCCATGGTAGTTATGGCACATTATTTAAGGTAAGCGACATACTCACCTCAAGGAAAAAATCCACTTATGATAACCTAGCGGTGTACATGAGTGTAATTCTTTGGCTCTAACTCGCCATACCGTCTTATCTTCACTTCTCGTTAATCATCATAAATGGCGCGACAGCCCAAATCGTGCCCTGGCCTCCTCGTTAATGATACCTACTAAATAACCCATGTTGTATATAGGTAAAACTACTCGTGAATATACTGGTTAGATGACTGCTAAATTAACT
This sequence comes from Beris morrisii, assembly GCA_951812415.1. Taxonomy (NCBI): domain Eukaryota; kingdom Metazoa; phylum Arthropoda; class Insecta; order Diptera; family Stratiomyidae; genus Beris; species Beris morrisii. The sequence goes on from OX638311.1 coordinate 30,081,073, forward strand.
ACGCTGTATAATTGGAAATTAAAATTTTTCAAAAGTGGTGAAACTTGTTGCTTTACAAATTACAACCGAGATTGGATGAAACTCTGCATTCTACAATTAATATGACTTCCTAGGCAACAGGGCTTTTTGAAGTACATGAAAAGTGGTGAAGTACGGTTTCACGCTCAATAAATTTATTGTGATTTTTGGGAAGACATAATTTACTTACTTACTTATTTATTTAATTATTACAGTTATTCTATAATATATTTACAGTTTATGCAATTTTTGTAGAGATCAGACGGGGAAAAAATTATTGTCTTTACAACTATAGTGCAGTATTTTATTTCTTGACAAATTATGTTATTCATTAAAGTGATACTTCATTTAGGAAAATTCAAAACATAATTTAATCGGATATCTATCTTTGGAATTTAAATATAGGTACCTATTCTCTAGAAGGCCGCATTCCTCAGCTATATTCCCACTTTGGGGTAAATATTATAAAATCCCGAAATTACTTTTTAGGCATTTTGAACAAAAACCAAATTGGCATTTTACTATATAAAGAGTTTTTGGAAAATTAATGCACACATACCCGTTACGTTTGTAGAAATAGCTTTGAGAAATAAAAACGAATGCGATATTTTATCGTGTCTAAAAGATGTGAAACAAATCTTTTAGGACATTTAACTCACATTTACTCCTGTAGAAGGGGGAGGGGAGGAGGATTTAATATCGTAAAATACTGAAACCATTTTTAGGCATTGGTATTAAATATTTTTAGAAATAAAAATACGATTTCAAACTAGATCCTTTACACTTCTAATTGGTTTTAATATCGGAAAATTCCGAAATTTATTTTTAGGTCTTTATAAAAATACATTTTTCAAACTCAAGATTAATTTGATATCTCACTAAATCATAAGATTATTTTCTGGCTATTTGTTGAACTTCAAAAAGAATAAACCAATTCGATGTTTTTTTTGTACTAAAGCTATTATTACATTGTTTGACCAAACGGTCAAATTGCAGTAATAAGCAATGCAAAAAAGCGAATTGGACCGAGCGGATACTGTGAGATTAATTTAAATTCGGCTTTTCGCAATGCTTATTACTGCAATTTGACCACTTGGTCAAACAGTGTAATACTAGCTTAAGAGAATTTTTAGAATTTCGCGAATATTTAACTAGATTAGATTAGATTGTAAATAGGGGTTGGTATGGTTAACTTCTGTCACTGCAGCCACAGTTGGGCTTATTGTGACGTCCCCCCCGAATTGACTACGATTTCTCTTCAATCCCTGCGCTTTCAATGAAGCTTAGTATTTTGCGAAGAGGAATGGTCAGGAATTCCGATGGGTCCATGACCGAAGTGACGAAGTCTTTTGTTAGCTAAACCCTCACATTCACAGAGGATATGCTCTGGTGTTTCGTCTTCGTCATTGCATATTCTGCAAATTTTAGTCTCAAAGAGACCAATCCTATTGAGATGCTTCCTCATGTGACAATGTCCAGTCAGAGCTCCCACTAGGGTTCGGGTCTGATATCTGCTTAATTTTAGATAATCAGATGTTCTTTTTTTCCGAATGCTTTGGCATAAAAAGCTTTGAGTGCCTGTTGCCCGGTGCCAAGTCCCAGTGAATGGCACTTTGCGATTTTTGCCACATTCGGATGTTCATTCTGGCTGTACTTAATGGTATCCCACAGAATGGATATGGTCCCATGAAGTCAGCTTCTGAACCTTTCCTAGCCATTAAGTCGGCCATTTCATTACCTTCATAGCCGCTGTGTCCCGGAATCCAAATGAGGTTAACTCTGTTCTTATTTCCGAGTTCAATCAGGCATTGGAGGCAATTCTAAACAAGTTTGGAGTGGATTTGAACAGACTGAAGTGCCATTATTGCTGCCTTGCTGTCCGAGAGAATATATATTTGTTGGTTTTTGTAGTCCCGTCTGATATTTTCTCTAATACATAGTTCAATAGCATGAATCTCCGCCTGAAAAACAGTGGATGTGTGTGGATGTGCATGCTACAGTAGACTTTGGCATTTGGGCGCACACAATAAACTCCTGCTCCTACACCTTGATCTGTTTTAGATCTGTCTGTGTACCAGGTTTGTTTGTGGGCCAATCCTCTCTTTCAGGTAGGACAACTTTGAATGGCTTTGTAAGATATTTAACTAATTTTAAAGTTAATTTTTATGCATTTATATATATGTATAAATAACCAAAACTAGGAGATATTGAAGAAGTTGTGAATGCTTGTTATTTAAACCCCTTAGTTGGTTGAATATCGAAAAACGTAAAATTACTTTTTAGGCGATTTTGTAAATAGCCTGCAGAATCAAACACTAATTAGATATCTTATTTGCCTAAACGGTATTGTAGAATTCGTATAAACATATTCTATATTATTTTTAAGCATATCGCTTTGCAAAATATCGAATGTACCGGTTACGCATTTTTATAAATAGTCTACAGAATACTACGAGTAATTCGATATTGCTGTCGGGCTAAGAAATGTTGAGGATTTTGGAAAAAGTCAAATACTTGATCCCTTCTCACATCACGTTTCCGGTAAAATTTCCAAAAAAGCGCTTTTTAACCCGGTGCCGACGTCAATATATTGTCAAAAATTTCACGTTTCAAGGTGCAGTGGTTTGGGATGGGCGTCGATATGTGACGGTTTTTTTTATATTGTACCTACTACTTATTTTGATCGATGATGTTGATTGCCGCTTTCAATCGACTGTGCTTTCTATTTCAAACGCGATTTATAGACTACACATTTCGCATCGAGAACTCTGTAGTTTGTTCAATTCAACAACATTTACGATCTTTGTGGATTTTTTCCGAAAAGTTAAGTACGGTTTATTAAGCTATCAGTATCCAGATTTTATCAAGGATTACAGTGCAATGAGGGGGATTCACTTTGTCGTTGCACTCTATTTTTTTGAAAAAAAATTGGCACTTTTTTTCAAGTCAATAGTCCACACCAATATCATATAGATAAAGATGGTTGAATCAATGGTAAATACACGTATAGCGTGGGCTTATCGTATTCCGATTATAGTAATTCGTTCAAGTTGTAAAATGGGTTGATTATTTGGTTTTATTGCAATTGTTTCTGTCACTATCACTTTACGCAGGCGATAAAATTATATAAATTGGTAATCAACGCATTGTGCAATGCAGATCCCATTGTTATTATCTGCGGCAAATCAAACACCATGTAAACTAATTTATGTTAGTCAAAATTGCGTACGGGAAACGGCTACGCCACTGCTATTGTTACGTAACTTCGACCAGAGGAAGATGTTACTCGACTAACAACGTTCTGAACCAATGAGTATAACCAAGTTAAAAAACTTGTACTCAGAAGGACAGTTGGACATTAGTCCGAATATGGTCTGTTTGTTCACCGGTTAAATTGTATTCTGCTTTGTTCAGTAGTTTAGAATCAGCAGTCAGTATGCTAAAGAAATAATTTATTACGCAACCGCGAAACCATTGCTATGCTTATTTTAGCACTCAATCATCTTTTTGCGATAATTTAGATCGTGGAGGCCAGCCCAATCATACATTTGATTCCGCCATGTGGGTATACAAAATTCGTGATTTGTAGAGGAACTGATGACGGAATCCGGTGTAAATATTCGCCATCTAAATTCTTTCAGGCAAACAGAAACTGGTTGATAGTGAATGTCATCAAGAATTACGAATCTATAAAATTTCGGCTAATAAAAAAAATTTTAAAATACATTTACAGTCAGATGTGACCGTCACTCTTTCCTGCTTATTATCCAGTTTTTTTTGTGCGATTCGATGTCAATGTTCGCATATTTTTTGAAGTAACAACCCACATAACAATATTTAAAAAAAATTGTTTAAATCATTTCCATCACGAACTTCATCAAAATCATCGTCATAATCACTCTGTTGTAAACGCTTAATTGATTACCACCCGAAAAGAACATCGGTGACCTAAGTGAATAACGAACAATAGAAATTTGTTATAACAAATGAGATAGCAGAAATGATAACCGCCTTATCGACTTTCACAAACTTAACCCACCTACAGCAACATTCAGTTAAAAAACAAATTGATCGATATGCTGCGATATGTTCGATAAAAGTTCCCGTAATCAGTCAGAAATCTTTTAAGCAAGGCTTTCCCGATTTTAAGTCCGAGATAGAAAAGAATTACAAATGAAATACCAACAATGAAATAATTGTTTTTCATTTTTTTGTAAATAAGCAAAACTTACGCAATAATTGGCTCCGTTCCCGATTCGCATAATTTTTGTTATTTTGACTAATTTATGCGTTCAAGTTACAGCGAAAAGATAAAACTCACTAAATTACCAACACAAGAAACACGGAAGTTTATCGTATCTATGGCATCGGAAAACAAGTTTCCACGAAAAATTATTCAAATTGAAAATCTTAAAAATATTTACGCTATTTCTATTTCGAGTATCGGCCTTCGAATGTGATTCTTTTCGCTCAATCGTTGCAGAGTTGAGCGTTGAATTTGGGCGCAGCAGACAGCGATTTATTTTATCGGCATTGCGTTGACAGGCTTGAGGTCTTAGACAAAATATCCAGCATCTGAAACGCCTAAGATACCAGTACCACAAATTCTGATGAGTTAGAAATGTGACCTGAAACAGCTTGCATTTGAATTTTTGAATGATTTTTTTTTTACTTGTACTAAATTGTTTGAAATTGCTTTGACACTAGTACAGTAGCGTCCCAGCAAACATATTGGCGAGGGTTTGCTGGCAGCAAGCATTGGGCAAGGGGAAATAAAATGCGATCAGCTCGCCCTTTCATCGAATTGTAATAATTGCCACAGACAATGATTAAAATATTCTTGCTAAATGCTTGCAAAAAGATTGCAATTTGTAAGGATAACATTTTTTTAACCCTTAGAAATGGCACGCTTTTCGCAAATGGATAGAGACCATATTGCATGTTCTCATTAGGTATTTATTAGTTGCGCATCAGTCGGAAAGAACACTTGTGAGTGCTAACTATTGTATTATTTATTGCATTTTTTGGTACGAGTGAAAGTGATTTTTAACAACCGGTGAGCAAATTAAATTTTAGACTTGCCGGCAAGTCTAAAATCGCCACTTAGAAGTTACTTGCCAAATTATCGTTTTGAGCAAGGGAACTGATAAACTACCCTTGCTCAAAGCGATAGTCAGGCAACTTGCGTTTGAGTTGCCATTTGCAACTTACCGGCAAGAAGCATTTTAGTCCGCCGTATAACTTACTTTCGAGGCTTTTGCAATTGTTGCCGCAAGGGTTTTGCTTTCCTACTATAAGCCGCCGACAAGTTACATACGAGTTAAAATGTTTGGTGGGGTGTTCTTTAGTAGGAGATACCATGTAGTGGATATTGGACCACATACTCTATCCATATTGTTAAGTTACCAGTAGCAAACATGGCGGACATGTGACCCTATATTATAGATGGCATTTTAATTTGTTATTTTAAAAAAATGAAGTATTGTGATCGATTTAAAAAAAAATATTGGTTTACCCTAAAAATTTTGGTTTAACCTTTCAGATCTAGTAGACCCCAAGAAAGCAAATTTCAGTCCATCTGAACGACGTACTCAAAATCGTTTGAAGGTTCCAAACCCTTTGGGCTATAAAGTTGAAATTTTTTTAGTGGATAGACTGGGTGGACCCCTTCAATTGGCCACTATTTGGGAGGTGGCGGCGTAAGGTAATGGGGAGGGTTTTTCAACAAAATTTCAAAAAAATCACAGCTTATATCTCAAGAACTGTTTAAGATAGGATCTTAGAATTTATGCGGAAGGTTGGTCTGTTAGACTCCTAGCAGAAATTTTGGGAGTGGGGTGTAAGGGGTGACGGTAAAAAGGAAGAAAATTCAATTTTTTTATCCTGAGAGCCGCTAATGATATTTGAAACTTGTGATTTATTTAGAGCTATAATGTTGCGACGTTCCACAAGTATAAATTTTAAGGCCAGGTATCAGTTAAAAAGCCCGACAAATGCCTCAATTTCAGGATTTTGTTTTTGATATAAAATAAATATAATGAAATAAAATACTATTAGCGGGTTTTATAGAGGTACAAGTGAAGAATAATTGTGAATTTTTTCATAAAAAAATATTGCAAAATTTCGGCTCCAGCTCCCATGACATAAGGCCGCGATCGGCGTGAGTTGATGCACGCGGTACCTTCTACAGCCTTGCCAAGTGATCTGAAACCAAAAATCCAAAAATTTCCAATTTTGAAAAAACGCACTGAGACTAAAATGGCAGCTATTTGAAAAAACACTTTTTTCACTCTTTTTTGTCTTAAAAGCTCAAATAAAAAAAATTTGCATTAAAAAAAAACTCGACGTTGGGGCCCCCCAAATTTAGTTTACTTTCTTTTAAGCTTTTATTCATTAAAATCGGTTCATTCGTTGAAGCTGTAGAACGTACCGCGCTCTGGAAAAAGTGGTTTCGAGAAAAACGCTTTTAAAGTTTGAAGTTATAAAAAACGTATTGAATGTCGGCTGACCGTTCCAGAAATCGGTCTGTAACTCGTGAAATACATTCGATATCAAAATATCCTTTTGTCCACGTATTCTCAATATGTTAAGGATGAAAATTAATGAAAAAAAAAATGCATTTTTTTATCGTCATGAACTGATACCGTTCCTTAATAGGGGTAGTTTAGTACAGGAGTGGCAAATGTTTTTTCTATCTTTGAAAAGGATTATGATAGAAACTTGAAACTTGATAGGTATATGTAGATTAACTAGAAACGTAATTTCGGTACAGAAAGTTTCGTATGTCCATTGGCGTAAATAAATGATCAAAGAAACATATATTCACGAATTTCGTCATATCTTTTAGGTTTTCAGAAATATTGAATTAATTTTATTTCTACGAGTTCTTCAGATAATTGCCTAGAAAGCGTTTTCAAAATTTCGTTTTGAATTCAACCCCTAAGGGTGTGTGTGTAAAGGTTTTGAATGCGAAATTTTAACGAATTCCGCCATATCCTTTAGGTCTAATTAGATATCGAATAAGCTTTTACTTTTGCAAGCTTTTTATATAATCGTAAAAAAACCGGATTTTTCGCTTTTCAACCGCTAAAAGGGTGTTAAAGGGTTATACTTGTTTTCACGAATTCCGTCATTACTCCGATAAAATATCAAATTAGTTTTGACTTCTTCTTTCTTATATAATCGTCTACAAACTAATTTCCGGATTTTTGATATTGAACTCCCGCTGGAGTTAAAGGAGTTAAAACTTTAGATTACGATATCTCACGAACCAATTACACTAGAAAAATAAAATTTGGTTTCTGTATTAAAGTTGACAAATAAAGTTTGCTGAAAGTAAAATTTTTTAAGGGGGCGGTGGAGTATGAAGTGGAGGGGATAAGAATTTTTCTAAAATATCACGTCTCATATCTCAAGAACAGTGTAAGGTAGATGCTTAGAATTTTTAGCGGAAGTAGGCCAAATAAACCCCTAGCAGGGGAACAAATTTTGGTGCTAAGCGGGTAGAGGGTGAGAGTGGGGGAGGGTGAAAAGGAAAAAATTTCGATTCTTATATCTCGAGAACCTATAAAGATATAAAGCTGAAACTTGGTATTTAGATAGAACTATAGTAGTAGCATGTTGAAAAAATATAATTTTTTATATGGGTAGTATGGTACGGGGGTGGGGGGTGTTTTTCCTAACTATCACGGCTTATGCTAGAAAGTTGAAACTCGATATGTATATGTAAGTCAACTAGAAAAGTCTTTTAGATTGAAAAAAAATTCAAATATCCATTGGCGTACAGAGGGGGAGCGTAAAATGATCAGTGAAAATGGAATGCATATATTTTCACGATTTTCATCATATCTATTAGGTCTTTCCAATTATTGAATCCATTTTTATTCTACGGATTTTTCATATAAATACCTAGAAAGTGTTTTCAGGATTTTTTGAAATTCGACCCCCACGATGGTGTAAAGGGGATGTATACATTTTCACGAACTCAGCCATATCTCTCAGGTCTGATTAGATATCGAATAAATTTTTACTTCCACGGACTTGTTTAATAATCACCTAAAACTTGTTTTCAAATGTTTTTCTTTTTCAACCCCTAAAAGGGTATAAACGGGTTGAACACGTTTTTACGAATTCCGTCATATCTCTTAGGAGTGATAAAACATCGGATTGGTTTTCACTTTCTCGGGCTTTCTTTATATATATCTAAAAACTCATTTCAGGATTTTTGGATATTCAACCCCAAAGTGAGTTCAAGGGGGTTGCATATATTTTCACAAATTCCCACATATTTCTTAGTTCTAATGAGATATTGAATTCATTTTTACTTCTTACGGCTTCCTATATAATCGTCAAAAAGTTGATTTCAGGATTTTTAGATATTCAAGATATTCTTAGGATTGATGAGATATTAGATTGGTTTTCAATTCCACAGACTATTTATATAATCGCCTACAAACGCATTTCCGATTTCATGTAATGGCCCAAAACCAAATCACGAAAACTTCCTAATCACGTAATAACTACGTAGTATTATATTACTACTTAAACTGCGTCCCGGAGTATGACCCAATTATGTAATTCATATTTTATATGTGGCTGCGGCGTAAGTATTCTAGCGCGACCCCATTCTACCAATTTTTTTAGGTTTTCGGTCACATAGTAATCTACACCGCATTAATCTTAAACGCGTTCCGAACTTCTAATTAAGTTGCGCCCAGACTGTTGGCAGATTTTTTATTTTATTATCGAGAAAAGGGAAAGAATACGGAAGACGTGATGAGCTTCATTTCATGCAATGATCCGTATGAGAAAAATGTCACTACACAAATTTTGTGCCAGAAATGCCACAAATTTTGTCGACAATCCAAAATTTTCGACATAATAATGTCAAAAACATGTTGACAATATTGTGAAGTAAGTGTTCTCCAAAAAGTTGCAGCGTACGTCAATAACAGCGTCAAACTTGCCAACCATTTAATAACATTTGTCACTATTTTTGTCGACAATCTACAATTTTTTGTTACAATATTGTCAACAATTTTTGACATTTCGCTACCGGGGGTAATGTGAAATTCTACCATGTCTCTGTCAAAATATTAAATTCTACGTTTCTCGTTTTCGTTCCATTTCTTGTTAGCACTAGGCTTCAATTGATAATTTATCAAAGAAATATTACCGACAACATGATATTGGTTCACACACTCTTACAAACACGATGAAAGTAGCTAATTTCGAAATTATATCTCGAATTATCAAAAACACTGAATGTAGTCAACGGTAATGCCTTCTTCCTTGAGGATTAACTATACCTGGTGAACTAAATAAAGCTGGTATTTCACAGCATGCCACAGTGTCAAATATTTGACTATTTTCCCCGGAAAATGTTTTCAGATAGTGTAATCGTCAAATGTCTGGCAACATACTGTAGCGATTGTCCAAAATTCGCATTTAATTTGCCATGTACGAAATATTCGGTTGCTATGGCCAAATCATTACATTGAATTACTTTGTTCAAAATATTAAATTCAAGTTGACCAAAATTTAAACCTTTTGTCGTTTACCGACAATAAAATGTAAAACACGGAACATATTTCTATTGTAATGAAAAGAATCATATTACAATAGGAATGGCTTCAGTGAAAATCCGATATTTAAAACCGGTAAAGCTTTTGTAAATTGAATTTTAAAAAACTGTACATAATTTTTGTGAATTTAGTTTTAAAAATAGAAAAATAAATTATCATAGTCTAGTAGCAACCGCCGGCGACACAAGTCGTTCTTTCATTTATTTAAACTTTTAATTTAAACTTATTTATTCTGGCTATAAGACCCCAATAATATGAAAACGCTATAGGCTATCAACTATCAGTTTAAAATGGTGCATATAACTCCATAATACATTCATATGCCGAAACATTCGAAGAAAAGAACGCCTGATTATCTGAAGTCAAGACATCAGACTCGAACCCGAGACTGGACATTGTTACATGAGGAAGGATCTCCATGCGATTGGTCTCTCTGAGAGCAAAATATGCAGAATTTGCGATGACGAAAACGAAACACCAAATCATATCCTCTGTGCTCACAAAAGACTTCGTTACTTCGGTCATGTCAAAACAACCCTATAACAATTTTGTATTTAAATAAAACACAGAATATTTGAGATAATTTCCAAACGTTGCGCGTTTGTGAACTTCACCATGATTAGATTAGATTAGATTTGGAAATAGGGGTTGGTGTGGTTAACCTCTGTCACTGCAGCCACAGTTGGGCTTATTGTGACGTCCCCCCGGTTTAATTATGATTCCTCTTCAATCCCTGCGCTTTCAATGAAGCCTAGTATTTTGCGAAGAGGAATGGTCAGGAATTCCGATGGGTACACGAAACCCTGACCGAAGTGACGAAGTTTTTTGTGAGCTAAACTCTCACATTCACAGAGGATATGCTCTGGTGTTTCGTCTTCGTCATTGCATATTCTGCAAATTTTAGTCTCAGAGAGACCAATCCTATTGAGATGCTTCCTCATGTGACAATGTCCAGTCAGAGCTCTCACTAGGGTTCGGGTCTGATATCTGCTTAATTTTAGATAATCAGATGTTCTTTTTTCCGAATGCTTTGACATAAAAAGCTTTGAGTGTCTGTTGCCCGGTGCCAAGTCCCAGTGAATGGCACTTCGCGATTTTTACCACATTCGGATGTTCATTCTGGCTGTGCTTAATGGTATCCCACAGAATGGATATGGTCCCATGAAGTCAGCTTCTGAATCTTTCCTAGCCTTTTCTAGCCATGAAGTCGGCCATTTCATTACCTACATAGTCGCTGTGTCCCAGAATCCAAATGAGACTAACTCTGTTCTTATTTCCGAGTTCAATCAGGCATTGGAGGCAATTCCAAACAAGTTTGGAGTGGATTTGAACGGACTGAAGTGCCATTATTGCTGCCTTGCTGTCCGAGAGAATATATATTTGTTGGTTTTTGTAGCCCCGTCTGATATTTTCTCTAATGCATAGTTCAATAGCATGAGTCTCCGCCTGAAAAACAGTGGATGTTATGTGCATGCTACAGTAAAATTTCACATTTGGGCGCACTCCATAAACTCCTGCTCCTACACCTTGATCTGTTTTAGATCCGTCTGTGTACCAGATTATGGATCCTGGTTTTGGAGTGGGTTTGTTTGTGGCCCAATCCTACCTTTCAGTTTGGACAACTTTGAATGGCTTTGTGAAATTAAATTTCGGTACCATTGAATCAGAAAGAGGTATCGCTAGTATCGGGTCCTTGTTGAGTTCCGCGGAGAGAGTTGGGCAAGCTATTTCGCGCTCTGACTCGTCCTCCGAGCTCAAAAGTTTGTATGTGATGAATCACCATGATAAAAATGTAAAACTTAACTGAAGTTTTGACGTTAACAGACCAAAAAAGTTTCAGGGGGCGTTTGTATTAAAATACAAATTGTTATGTACCTATTGAATAACCCTTTATATTGGTATGAAATGTGTTTTGCAGTTTTATAAAAGGCTTTTCATATTCTAGTAGAACAACTTAAAACATAATTATAATATTCTAAAGTTAAGTATCTTGTACTTGCTGAAGAATGCATTGTGCGCTCATCGTCGTGGTAGAATAATGCGTTCACCAACCGTATCAACATGCAACATAATCCCAACGACAAGTGTATGAGAGTCTGTGATTGTTGCTTTATTCTAACCAACTGGAGTGTGACTGTAATACTGTGGGTGTTCCGTGCTCGTTAAACGTTTGGTTCTAAATTTAACCACAACCGGCATTCGGTTCTATTCTTTTCCGTCGAAGAACAACAAAAAATCCAATTGTTCAGTGCGCGCTTCTGATTTATGTTGAAGCAGGTGAAGGATGGCCTCGGCTCTTTCTTATTGCAGAAACATGTCTAGGTTCGATTTGCATGCGAACATCGCATAAAGTACGATGCCATCCATTTTGCTATTTCGGTGGTACCTGCGTTACGTTGTACAAGATAAAATTAATTCTTCATAAATATTTTACTACTTATTGTAGCCAATTTTTGAAATCGTTTATCGATTCGAACAGGCCGCACCAACAATAAGCGTCTCTGCGACAAATCAGCACGTCTTAAAATTTTATCAAGATTTAAGACTAAGCTTAAATATGTAACCGCTCCGTAGTGATGTCATACGCGTTCGTTCTCTGAAAAGCAAAGTGTTTATCAGTCGAACTGAGCCGCGCGCGAGCTTCGTAGAATCAACGTCGCGTCGCGCCGGCTTAAAATTCCCATTTCAAGTCCAGCTTATCAGCAGGCGTTTCGCTTTCAATGAATCAGCTTCGTACTGGTTTCAAGCTATTGTTGTTGTTACTGTGTTTGTTACTTTGGTTAAATAAATTATTGTGACCGGCTGAATTATGCGAGCGATTGGAAGGTCGTCCAAAACCTCAGAACTCAGAAATGGCAAGTGGAAGACCTCTACAAGTCTAGAAACAGTCATAATATGCGTCATCTGCAAAATTATTTCATTAGGTCTGGGGATGGGCGATCTTAATGACGGGATACAGTAGGTCATTAAGAAAAGGTAAACAATCGTTTTAAATTGGCGTGTTAAAGGTGTTGTCCCGCACACAGAGGTATACAACAAATACAAAGCCAACATACCAATACTTAGGATTGTAAACAATGAGCGCATCATTAAATTTATGCTCACGTTTTGAAATTTTCAATAAATAAACCAGCTTATCAAAATAAAAAAAGTAGGTATAAATCAATTGTTCAAATTACGGTATTCTTTCATTTTGATTTTGTGGTATGTTCAATATCATTACGCTCAATATTTGTGTAGGCATTTTTTTTTATCAAATTTATAAATTCAGTTTTATTACGTTTTTGTTTTGATGCGAAAAGCACATACTGCAAGTATGTATGGTATACAATGTACGAGTATTATTCATTTTTAAATTGTTCTATTTTTAGAATATTACACATTTTGCCGGGCTTTCTCAGAAGATCGACGCGATAAAAAAAAGCTGGGAAATGATGATAATAATAAAAATTGAAAATGATTTGCCGATTAATTAATTTAAATAGTGAACTTGAAATGACAAGATTAAGAATAGTTTTTTGCTTCAATTTATATAACAAATTTTCTAATTTGTTGATATTATCCGCATGATAACTCAAGAACGCGTTGACCAATCAAGCTGAATTTGGTCACCGTTGCCTCTAATTTCTTTATAGGTACTTCTTTGTTAAACTTAAATTACATTAGGCATTATCAGGATCTAGGTAGAATGTACGTATGTATATATATATCCTGCACGTTTTTAAGTAGTTTATTATACAGGGTCCGGCAGTGAAACCTGACGGTTTTTGAAATGGAATAATTCAATGAATCGCACGCATTTTCCGCTGAATATTCGCTCGCAGTTCTGCCAAATTTCTAAGCTTATCAAGGTACACTTTTCCCTTGAGGTAACCGCACAGATAAAAATCACACGGGGATAAATCTGGAGAACGTGCTGGCCATGGAATATCACCTCCGAGTGAGATCAACCTACCGGGAAATGATGTTCTTAGCTGGGCCATAGACGCACGTGAAGTATGCGCAGTCGCTCCATCCTGCTGAAACCAAACCCTCCTAAGAGGGATTTGGTGGCGAAGTAACTCAGGGAGGAAGAAGTCAGTGATCATCGCCAGGTAGCGCTCGGAATTAACCGTCACAGTACGGCCGTTTTCCTCAAAAAAATAGGGCCGTATCACAGCTGTCTTACCGACTGCAGCCCAGACGGTTACGTTTTGGGCCGTTGATGTAATTGTTGCGAGTTATGTGGGGCCCAATAACGAAAGTTTTGTTTATTAACGAAACCGCTAAGGTGGAAGTGAGCTTCGTCTGAGGTCATCACAATCATTTCAGTGTCTTCATTCATCATCCCCAACATTGTTTCTGCAAAAGCTAACCCTCTTGGGAAATCTTGAAGCTGTAATTTTTGAATTGTAGCAATTTTGTATGGGTGAAAATTGAAGTATTCATGAAGTATCCGCCGAACAGTCCTATCGGACATCCCTAAAGCCTGAGTATGTCGAATAGCTGATCGCCGGGGACTCCGTTCAAAAGTAACTCGTACAGCCTCGATGTTTGCAGGCGACCTTGCCGTCCTGTGTGGCCCCCCCTCTTCCCAACGTTGTTCTAAAAGCTGTAAGAATAGTGTTCCGAGATGGAATCGCCCCACGAGGAGGAACATTAAAACGTAAACGAAATTGCCGCTTGTTAGGGTCAGAGAATCGTTATTTCTGAAGAACGTCTCGGCGACAAAGGCACGGTGTTCACTGGTCCAACGCTCCATTGTAACTAAACTTCCACATCAGGAGAAGGGAACGAGACCGATCCCCACCACCTGAGATCCCCTCACCACCCACTACCCACGTTCGAAAACTATCAGGTTTCACTGCCGGACCCTGTATAACTCGGGTTATTCAATAGGGACATAACAATTTTGTATTTAAATAAAACACAGAATAGTTGAGATTATTTCCAAACGTTGCTCGTTTGTGAACTTCACTATGATAAAAATGTAAACCTTGACTGACGTTTTCACATTGACAGACCAGCAAAAAAGTTTAAGGGTGCGTTTGTATTAAAATACAAAATTGTTATGTGCTTATTGAATAACTCTTAACTACAGTAGCAGTTCTAAAGATATGAAAATCTGAATTTTTCGCTTTCTGCCATCTCTCATCTTCACTCCTCCTGAGATAAAGAAACCAAAATTTTACGTCTAAAACGAACTCCCATCGCACCCACCAAAAGTCACTACTTAATGGGGTCCACCTAATCTATTATAAATTTTCAGTACTAAATGTCATTAAAAACCTGATTTTTGGAATAATTTTTATCTTTTTCTATGGAGCGATTTGTTTTATCAATACTGAATCGTAATAGCTCCACTCTTTACCAACTATGTCTTAACGAATTATGTTTCTCAGTACTGAACCAGAGCTGCAAAAAAGTGAAAGTTTTTTTGAAAATTTTACATTTCGTTGTTCACCGAGCTATAGAGATTACAGGTTTTAATAGGGAATAATAGAAAAAAAGTATGCACGAGAAAATTAAGTAGAAAAAAAAAGAAAACAAATTTACAAGAAAATTTATTGAAATTTTAAAAGTAGTATTTTTCTTGTTTCTTTTTCTTATCATGTTTTCTTGCCGTTTCCGAATTCATAAAGTACCTACTAATATCTAAAACGGCAAAATTTAAAACTGAAAATATGGTATCTATGCAATTCTGAATTCGTAGTACTGAAGCGATATCTCCGTTCAGTACTAACCGAATTGACTTTGACAAAATTTAGTTTGTACAAGAAATGTTTCGCTAGACCTGCATTTTTCATTACTATGAGTTGAAAGCAATTTCGGTGGAATACCGGTAGAGTACTGATGCGGTTTGTGGGTAGTTAGTTGTTGGTAGTATTTGTATAGATGGACTTGTTTTACGAAGCGTAATTTCTGGAAATCACTTGATTATATCGAAAATGCAGAAAAGTCTGCTCGATTTATTAATATATTATGTAAAAGAAACCGACAATAAAACCTTTTGATTTACAAATCTAATTTCGCCTTTAAAAAATACGGTATTTTTATTTATTGCAATTGTAAAGCTAGTATTACTTTGTATGCCACGCTGACAGATGATATAATCGTAAAATTTTGTTTTGCCACATTATTTTTTTGATCCACAAAACTCTGTTTTGACGAAAAAAATTTGGCAGAACAGTAAATTTTTTTATTCAAATATATGACAGCATGTGTCATACAGTGTAATACTAGCTTAATCAATGTATTGCATTTTAATGCGCTATATTGCGATTCAAAGAACCAAAACGACATCATTGCATCTGCCTTCTTGTACTGTGAATGCAAACAGATTTTCTTAAATTTTTGTGAAGTAAAGTAAGCATGTGTCCTATTGTCTTTATTATCAGTATTTTTTTTACATAGTTTCGTTTGACCGCAATAAAACTGACCTGTTTTCTCGAACCGTCTGCAATGCAAAAATTTTAATTGATTTTAATTACAGCCGCTAAAACCACCTATTGACTTAATTCTTTTTGCAAAATTATCGCTAAATGTCGTGCCTGTCACATTAACTTTTTTTTTATACTCTAGATGAAATCATATAGAGTATTATAAGTTTAATCCAGCCCAAAAGTTTGTAACGCATAGAACCAAGCCTCGGACGAAAAAAAGTTATATATTATTTTTTGTTTATTTGTGGCCAAAAACCTCAAATCCGCTTGACGTCCGTCCGTCCGTCCGTCCGTCCGTCCGTCCGTCCGTCCGTCCGTCCGTCCGTCCGTCCGTCCGTCCGTCTGTCCGTGAACACGATAACTCAAGAACGCCTTCACCTAGGATCTTGAAATTTTGAATCTGGATGTTTGGTGGAATTTGTAAGGCTAAGTTCGTTAACGGGCAAAATCGTCCTACTCCTTCGGGTAGCTGCCATACAAAATGTCCTTAAAACACGTGTTCAAGAATATTGGTCGATAACTTCAGAAGGGTTTAAGCTACGTCTTTGAAATTTTGTATGTGTTATTTTTCCAATAGTTGGAGCTAAATATATGATTATGAAGAAAATTCTTCTAGTCCTTCGTGTAGCTGCCATACAAATATCCTGTCAAAATGTATTCACTTAATTTACAAAACTCACAATAACTCAAGTAATCTTTTAGCTACGAATTCGGAATTTTGTACAAGTTAGTTTTGAGTGAAAAGGAAGTCGAAGTTTACTAATCAGCGAAATCCTTTTACTCCTTCTGGTAGCTGCCATACAAAATGTCCTTAAAACACTTCTTCAAGAATATTGGTCGATAACTTCAGAAGGGTTTAAGCTACGTCATTCAAATTTTGTATGTGTTATTTTTTCAATAGTTGGAGCTAAATATATGATTATAAAAGAAATCCTGTTAGTCCTTCGTGTAGCTGCCATACAAATATCCTGTCAAAATGTATTCAATTAATTTACGAAACTCACTATAACTCAAGTAATCTTTTAGCTACGAATTCGGAATTTTGTACAAATTAGTTTTGAGTGAAAAGAAAGTTCGAGTTTACTAATCAGCGAAATCCTTTTACTCCTTCTGGTAGCTGCCATACAAAATGTCCTTAAAACACGTGTTCAAGAATATTACCAATAACTTCAGAACGGTTTTAGCTACGTCTTTGAAATTTTGTATGTAGTATTTTTCCAATAGTTTGAGTTAAATGTATGATTATGAAGAAAATCCTATTAGTCCTTCGTGTAGCTGCCATACAAATATCCTGTCAAAACGTTATCACTTAATTTACGGAACTCGCTATAACTCAAGTAATCTTTTAGCTACGAATTCGGAATTTTGTACAAATTAGTTTTGAGTAAAAAGGATGTTCGAGTTTACTAATCAGCGAAATCCTTTTACTCCTTCTGGGTGCTGCCATACAAAATGTCCTTAAGACACGTGTTCAACAATATTTTTCGATAACTTTTGAACGCTTCAAGCTACGAATTTGAAATAGTTCCAAGGAAAAGGATAAATATGTAAGAAATCGAGTGAGTCCTTCCTGCACCTCCCATGTGAAAGTCCTTTAAAAAGGACATTTTTTTTCGATGACTTACCCAGTTCAAGGTATGAAGTTAAACACTGAATATTGTCTTTTAGTTTTGAGTAGCAATCTAATAGCAGTCCTTAATAAAGGACATACAACATGCACACACGTAATTATACTTTATCCCCAACTACAACATAAATCGGAATTCAGTATTCATCTAGAGTATTATACGATTGGCTTGCAGCCGATCGTGACTGCAGTATGTTTTTAAATAAAAACCGTTTCAACCCCAATTTATTTTGAAGATTCACTTCGATTCTACTCCTACTCCAATTTGTTGTTGACTTCATATGAAGGCATATGAAGACCGTATCGTCGGTTGTTTTTGAACAATAGGCATTTGTCCAATTTCAGTGAGTGTTGATTTGTCCGACCAAGACTAGAAATATTTTATCCTTTTTACAAGGTCCTGTTAGTTTCAAAGCCTACGAGCAGGACTAGATTTCAACCTTCTTAAACTCTACCACTTAATCGAATAAACTGGATAGTTCTCGATGCGCCATCTTGTAGTATAAAGCACAACTTCATCACAGAACAGTGGATCATCTTTCATCAATGAAGTGATATTCTCGTTGCAGTAAAAGCGATGCCTGATTTATTTTTAAAGCGTGAACGTGATAGTTAAGTTGATAAATGAATTGTAGGAAATTAAATTTATTAAAAATTTGAATTTTCTCTTCGAGTACTCGTGTTAGTAAGTTTTCCTTGGGATACGTACCTTATAGTAAAATTTTCAATCCCAATCTGGCATAATGCCACATCATTCATTAGAGGAAAAATAGTCATGACAGACTTTCCGCTGAATTAGCTCAGGTCTCAAACAAACTTTGTGAGATGTACGTCTACCCTACATTCAGCTCAGCCAAATATTAGAAAATAATGACGTCGGCCTTGCGAAATGTTCTTAAACTAAAACTATGCATAGGAAAGGGTGACAATGCTGCTGTTCCGCCCACCGGAAGCTTTGACAAGCTTTCTCTTCTTAAAAGCGAAGGATTTTCGAAAAGACATTTACTACAAATTCGCACTAAGTATATCTAGCGGACATTGACCCATTACTTTCCTATGCCGGAATATATTTATACCTTACGGTCGACATTGACCTAGTTCCATCTGTTGGGAAGCAGGAAGACTACGACTACTTCCCTTGATAGAAGAATTTTCATGTCTTTTTCGTGACTGGGACAAATATTTTCTACATATCGTCATAAAGATGTCAGACCGTACAAGAAAAGAAAGTCGTAGTTTCGAATCGGTTGTATTTTTGGGGAAGGGGGTGGGGCAAAATAAACACCAATATACTCTGACTAAAAGAGTTTTGGCTTATACCACATACACGATATATGCTATTTTTAAATCTATAATTTTCACTTTATCGAATGCAAAAGAGCGAAATTCGACTCGGAAAAGTGAAGCCAGAATGAAAATTCAGTTTAACTTTGAAATTAAATAGTTACGAATCGCGAAGAGGAGCACTGGATGGCTGGAAAGCCTCAAAAAGCAGCAAATAAATTATTTTAAAACAAAAATTAATTAATCTGTGAAAAATATTTGAAAGCGATTCGAAAGGAAAAGACAAATTAAAAAGGATATCAGTGAAAATTTATTAAAAAAAAGGATTAAAAGAGAAAGGACATTCCATCGTGTTTTATATGAGCAACATATGGTAGTCAACCGTTGCAAGGTGTGCTAAGTGCAAAAAATTTTTTTTTATTTTAAAATTTTTATCTTGAATCTTTTAATCGGAACAACGTCATCGATGGCGATGAGTGATGGCGACACTCGCCTTATGGCTTCTTAATGTGTGGAACTACGCGGCCGAATTTTTTAATATTTGAAATTTAAAAAATAGAAAATTTTGGCGCCCTCCCAACTGTGTTACATGGTGCCTATAGCCATCGCAGTCGTCACCTCGAAGAAACTACTAACAAAATATCGAAAGGAAGCAGCCTATGGCTTTCGGAAGATTTAGCAAAATAATTGGATTCTATTAATCGCGTTCAATCATCTTTTAATTTGAGAAATTCAATCATACGACCACGCCGATTTTTTTTTAAGACGAAATGGAGCATATATTGACGAATGTATGGAATTTTGCTGGAGTAGGGACGGAATGCCGCAGGCCGCCATGCCTCGTTGCGCGCGAACTTTAAAATTTAATTTAATTTTGCAGGCATCGCTATTTCTTTCTATGCGTTATTTTTAGCTTAATTTTTCCGTTTTTTTGCTTGGAAAGTGAGGCGCTACGTCTTGACTTGTCTTAAGTCAAGTCTATTCTGAGAAAGTTTTTGCATGGGGCTGCGTATTACGGCTACTTTGAAACGACTAGAACGCAGACTATGTAGTTTTTTCCTTGATTTTTTTTTATATTTTTTGAGAAGAAAAAGACCTCAAGTAAAAGCGTTGAGATATTATCTAGACGCTATTTATGTGTACTGCCGATGGCAAATATAGAAAATCCATAAGAAAGCAGTTTTGTTCGCATCGCGAAGATTTTAAGACGGAAAAATCACGTTTTTCTAAGCGTAAAAAAATTAAAATTACAAATAAGTTTTTTTTTCTCTGATTTGTTGCAGACTAAACGATTTACTACACGAAAAGGATACAAAGGCAATCAAGGATCTAGAAGATATCGAGAAAATTTTCAGAAGAATTTCTGAGCTGCAAGATACATTTAATAATTTATTGGAGGAATTGAGTGAAGTACACGTGTACAACGAGGACCAGAAGCGCATTGAGAACGAATTGACCGAAATAAGGACGAAAGTTACGCGCAGTATCAAAGAAAGTAAGACGCTGATCGAATCGACGCAGACCAACTACACGAAACAACAGAACTTGGTACCGTCGGACATAGCGCAGGAACTGACCGCATTAGAACTCCTTGCCGAACGTCTTCAAGGCGCCATGGATAACAAGGAGAGAGACTTCAAGCGCGCGAAGACTGTACGCACCGAATACCTGACGGCCGCCGACGATGTTCGAACCTGGGTCCAAAAGGCCGAAGTTAAGATCGGCGAACGGACACTCGAACCGCTTCAGCTTAAAGAAATCCTAAACAAGCTGGGCCAAGAAATCGGCAACGTTTACGACAAATTAGAAATGGCTAAAGCCAATGGCAAGGTGATAATCGAGAATAGCCGAAGCAGTCACGAAAAGGAACTGGTCCAGACAACAATCGATCAATTGACGCAACAATTGGATCAAGTGCGATCGTGGCTCGATGAGAAGAAGCAACAAGTTGGCGACAGTTTAGATGCATGGACGCGCTTCATGAATCTCTATCAGATCGTGATGGCGTGGTCCGTCGAAAAGAAGACGTTCCTCGAAGAACCGCTTACGCTAACAACGCTTCACGATGCCCGTCAAAAGCTCACGAGCTACACGAACGCTGTAAAAAGTATTAAGCCGATCGTGAAACATCTCAGCGAAATGGACAAAGAATTGGAACAAATTGCCCAAGTTACAACCGTTGGCGATCTCAAGGAGAAACTTCAGGAAGCCGAGGAAGCCAAAATCGCTGTCGAAGCTGTCTTATTGCAAAGGGTACGCCATCGGAACTATTGTGATGCCCTGTCCCAATATCCTAATTGGCGTATTCATTCAAGTGCCCATCCACTAGTATGAATTAGCCAATTGATAGAATTTTCCCAAAAAAATAAAAAAAAAACTTTCTTCTTCTTTTTTTTCGGTTCTAACTTAATTTAACCTTAATATTCTGAAACTAACCCAAAAATTTAGAATGTTCTGCTGCAAGAGACGACTGAAGAATGGGATCAATGCGAAAAGAAGATCAAGGATATTCGCACGTGGATTCAGAAGACCAGAACGGCATTGGATTCGCCGCAACAAAAGAAGAAACCGCTCCGGGATCAACTAGGATATTGTGAGAAGACTATGGCCGATATTAACGTGCAAAAAACTAAGTTGTCTTTATCGATTGAAAAATTGGAGGTAAGTGGATTGCTTTTTTGTGGATGGGGAGGAAAGTGAAATTAGTATTGTTGGAGAGGTGCTGTAGTGCGGGTTCTTTTGGGGTGAAATTTCTATTTGATGTAACAACATAGTCTCGACTGTAATTAAGTGTCCAATAGAAATCATTTCTTGATTTGTTATAATCAATTTTGTTCTCGTAGAGCATGCCAATCAGCCAATAGCAGTAAAGAAGAACTAACCAGCTGCCAGTAGGGATATGCAATTTGATTACTTTTCAGTAACGGATAAGTACTGATTTCTTCAGTATTCGATACTTAGTATTTATTATTTCTTTTCAATTATCTTATCAATTTCGCTCTCGTAGAGCGTGCCAATCAGCCAATAGCAGTAAAGAAGAACTAACCGCTGCCGGTAGGGGTATGCAATTTGATTACTTTTCAGTAACGGATAAGTACTGATTTCTTCAGTATTCGATACTTAGTATTTATTATTTCTTTTCAATTATCTTATCAATTTCGCTCTCGTAGAGCGTGCCAATCAGCCAATAGCAGTAAAGAAGAACTAACCGCTGCCGGTAGGGGTATGCAATTTGATTACTTTTCAGTAACGGATAAGTACTGATTTCTTCAGTATTCGATACTTACTATTTATTACTTCTTTTCATCTAGTAAGTATTCAATTGATTACCAATGACATCTGCTTTATGATTAGTTCAGTTGTTCAGTGGTCAAAATTTTCTTTGTTCGAACCTCAAAAATAATCATTTGAATTAATGGGGAGCATAGGCAGTCCAGAGCGAAACGAAAGCTAGCCTCCAGAATTGAAAATCAGAGCCTTGTATTTGACTTTTGAGTGGGTGTCGTGCCCGCACCCAGTGACTAAAATTTGTATTCATTACTGATACATCCATTTTATTGCTTCTGTATTGTCATAGGCTCAATTCTGACTCAACGCATTATTTAAGCGATGTTTCTCTTATAATGTTACTCCGTGCTGTTATTCCTTCCTGGTTGCTGTTTGCAGCCTACGCCTAGATGGCCAGGATAAGGCTCTTGAACATAGGTCAATGAGGGCGGGGTTAAAGCTGAGATGGTTACGAATAATGATCAGCACCTTTCCAAGGATGAATCACCCTGTCTTTTAACATCGTACACCACCCCATTCCCCTTCAACCCCTTAAATATCGTAAAAAAAAAAAAATTCATTTTCTTTTCAGGTACATTTCCGTTCTGGTATCGGCGGCGACGCTCGACTCAGTCAAAATGTCGATGAACTGCTGTCCGTCTTGGACGAACTAAACACTTTTGTGAAAACGAAAGTACAAAGTTTAGAAGTGACACTCAATCAAATCGAAACATACCAGCAACAAATGCAAACACTTCGACAGAAGATCATTCAAGAGGAACAACAACTTCGGCTTGTGATCGCACCAACATATCTGCCGCATGATCGTGAGAAGGCATTAGCCGATCAACAGGTACGTTCAATGTGATTTTTTTGTATTATCAATCTTTAGGTAGGGAATTTTTGATTTTATTTATTTCTTTTTTTTTTCCAAAAAATATTCGCGATTAGTTAGTATTTTTCGTATTCATAAATTTAGTAAAAGTTCTCTGAAGTTTTTACGAAAATGTATTATAAAATAGAACTGATAGGTTTGAAGTGTATTTTTGTAGGCCAATTTGATTGTAGACTTCGAGTAGGTAGACAAGTAATATAATTGTGAGGCCTTTTTGAATTTTGCAGGACTCCCAAGCTATGTAATTTCTTGGTATTTCTTTATTTTTGGTTACAAATGGCGTAATGTTAACTTTTGAGATTACGATATGTAAAGTCGAAATTTTGTTGTGTAATTTTCTAAAGGAAATACTCATACTGTTTGGCCTCATACTATCATGTGGACGGTTTCTGTTTGAGCACCTCATTATCAAACTCATTTTGCTAAAATAAACGCCAATTTCGAATTTTATAAAGCCAATTATTTGTTGTTCCATTTCATTTTTGCTATTTTGTCTTCGGGTTTTTTTTTGGTACTTTGCGGCGCTTTATCAAACTTTAGTGATTTACTTATCTACTTTTATCTTGGAATTCTTTGCAATTTCGAGATAAAAATATTTTTGTCCTTGTATAAATTATGTTTATGCGTTTATCCCAAATTTGATAACATTGTTGACGGTGCGTTCGGAATAATGAAGAAAACAATTTATCTATTATATTTTATTTTTAACAGCTGCTTCCTTATTTTTCGAGCCCACAATCTCTAGTCTCTGCTTCCCTTCAACTCTGTATTATCCAAACTTAACTTGGCTAGCGGCGATTATTGTGTTCCAATCAACTTAGAGCACCAATTTTTTTCGCGCAGTAAGATATACTTGTTTTTAATAATCCATAATCAAGGCGGATGCCACTTGAAACAGTTTGTCACGGGAAACGAAATATACTAGAAAGGGCAACAGTGTCATCGCATGCTTTTTAAATTCCCTATGCCCTGGGGCTAAAGACAAATGAGCATGTACATACATAAGAAGTTGAGCGCGAAATTTTTTCGCGCAGTGCCATATATTTCTTTATTTTATCATCCAAACTCGACATGAAAGTTACCACGTAGTAAAAAAAGTTTTAGAAACAGAAAAAGTTTCTGAACATAAGCGCTGCAGCTACCTCATATTCCCCAACGATGACTTCTCGAAACTTTGGAAACAATAGGACATTTTTCGCGTAGTTTAACCAATTTCTCCAATTTGAAATAGAAATATTGAATGTGGGTTACCTTCAGCTGAGCGGAACTTGTGATATTTCTGCCTTACTAATGTCCTGATGAAACGCGTTCTTTTTGCACTAGATACACTCAATGATTGCAAAACTTTCATCTCTAAAGAGTTTCACCCTTAACCGAGATCCGTCATAATAGGTGGAAAAACTGCACGAAAATTAATTAAACACTTCCAACCAAGAGTGCGAGAAAAGGATCACAGATGTTCCACATACCTAATAGGAACAGGGGTGGAGTTTGATAAGGTTGAAGAACTCGAGAAAGCGGTAAGCATTAAGTTCAAAATTTTGAATCTATTAATGAAACAAGACAGCCATGAGGCCGATAAAAAAATTTGGCACCCCGCAAATCAGCCTCTAGCTTATAGGACGCTTCATCACCAACCTAACTTCTTCTTGACAGAATGGTATCGAGTGTATGGCCATAAAAGTAGCAAAAAGCAACTGTCAAACAAGTCCTTAATTTGCTGTCATCTTATCTCTTTGGAATAACTTGAGCAATTTTTTTTGTCTACCACACCTACAACGTAACATTAAAAATTTCCCGATGACGCAAACGAAAATGAGTCGCTGAGTGGCCATTTGTTATACAAGGACCACACGTTGTCTTCTCAAATCCATTCTTGCAAATTAAATATATAATATATATATAATTTCTGTTTTTGACAGATGTCATTAACGTCGCATAGACAAGGACCGCCTGTTGTGTTTTTCAAATCTCATACCTAGTCGTACTTACAAATGAAATGCCTACTTATTCTTAAAATAAATCCAGCTGCTGTATTTGACAGACATATGTAGTTATTTTCGAACGCATCCATTCCTCTGTTTGTTTTCAATCCAATTTTAACAAATATACCTACATGTGAAAAAAAAAATAAGTTCATGTAATCCGTGATTTTTTTGTTTTTAAGTGGAGTAGGAGTGCCGCAAAGTTATATCGTAAGACATTCGTTAACATTATCCTTTTTATAAAAAAAAATGAATACATTATACAAAAATTGCTGGCACCAGATCATTACGAAATCACTCGCGTGCGTATGTGTCCGTGTGTGAAATGCACCAAACAAATTTAAGTATATCTTGTTTTGAGCTAGGAACAACAACATTATTATCTCATTGCTTTTTTTGGTTAAATATATTTTTTAAGAAAAATGAAAGTATGCTGCGAACTGTAGCCTTTTTTTTAAACTAGTGTTTAATAAAAATTCTGACACCATCCAACACCATTATATTCATCAGTCGGTTCAACAAAAAGAAAAATAATCAGTTTTGTTTTTGTCGATAACTTTGAAATTTAGTTGGGTTTGTATATTGCTTTTACTTTTACGATTATTTTACTTCGTGTGATTCATTATATTTTTCATTATGGTGATCGGTTTTCATTTTTCTTCTGTTTAGTTTAAAACGAATTTAATTTTTCATAATTTCACAAAAATAAAAAAAATCAAAACACTTTTTTTTTCTTTGGGTATAACATTTTACTACATGAAAACATATTCTTTTCTTTTTTTCTTTCTATTTTTTCACGTTTTTGTTATCTTCTGTATGACAAAAACATGCGCTGCTGCACTATTTTGAAATATTAAATATTAAAAAAAAAAATCACACTGTTATGATACACATCTACATCACATTTTATTCACGTAAATTATTTCACTTTATTTATCCTCGGTATCTTATTCCTCTCTCATACTAACACCATCTTACAACTGTAATAAATATTAACATTGCTCTTGGGAATATTAACATTTACTTATAAATAATTGTCCTCTAAATGTTACTAATAATCGTAATTTATTGCCTTCTTCTGGTATTTGGGTGCTTATTGTCTAATTTGTCTCTTCTCTTCGGGAATTTATCGCTATATAAAAAAAATCAAAACAATTAAATGCACTAAATTTCGAAACTTTATTGAATTGAAATTGAAAATGAATCAGGCATGTCGGGAACGTATTAAAAACTTGCAAACAAAAATTTCAGCTCGTAATGAGCGCATCAAGCTTCTTATTCATCGCGGAACGCCAGACGATGTTCCTTTAGATACTTAGTTAGGACTTTTTATTTTAGATTTTTAGAATATTCTTCTTGTATTTTTTTATACTCCTAGAAAGAAACAGAAAATGTAAGGAAGAGTAACGAACAAGATCAATTCGAATCGATTGATTGATTAGCGTCCCTGCAGAGGGCTCTCCATTCTCTAAAGAGGTACCATAGACAAACTCACACTGGACGTTATCTGTCTCCCAATTTCTGACAGTGTGCAGTTTAATTAAAAAAAGAAAAAAAAATGGTCTCTGAACAGGTGAAATAAGACTATAGGAGAATTATTATCTACTCTTATAATTCTATAATGTATATAGTATTATAAAAACCATAAACCAATTATTTAAAATGCAATAATATCGTAAAAAAACCAAAAAAATAAATAAATAAATAAAAAATTATGTTTATTAAAAAAATGAACTTGTTATATAAATTTGGCAAATCCCATTCATGATAGGCTCTACGTGCATCAATTGAAGATAAACAGCAAAAATGTGATGTGATAGCGGCGCTGTCCTACACACTGGATCCATATTCGGTTGTAACAACATCATCCGTAACCACATTTATGCTACAGCCATCGAAAGTTGGTTTAACTTATGCCGCAGTGCTATCAGGTCGATCAAGTCCGGTTAATTTTGATGCTACATCAACAAAAACGCCATCACCACCAATGATCATCAATCATCCAACTACAACTGCAATAGCACCCAAAGCAATGGTTGCCAAACAACCCGACCAACCACCGCACCAACTACCCGAAAAGAACGTAATTTCTCAAAATGAACAAACTGAAATTGTTTTTACAGAACCAAGTCAAAAGATAGTCACAATAACAACATCCACAACAACAACTCAAACTTCGAATCAATCGTCACCAACGATTCAGATCGTTCCGGAAATTGAAACAACCGAAGAGGCTATACACGTTCATCCCGTACGCCATCTTGACGAAATTGTCCAAAGTCAATCGGAACAACCGAAGTCACTGTCAAGTTCTAGTCAATTTATTGAACATGAAAAGATCCATGTAAAGCGTGCCCAACCTCGTGGACGATCTCCCCGAAGACGACCGAAAGACAACCAACAACAACCTAAGAAGTCCGAAACTATTGTTCACCAACGACATCATCAACAAGTTTCGACACCAATAACAACAACAGCACCACCGTTCGTAGTATCAGAGTTACAAGTAACCGATAATAGTCGGGCTCGATCAAGAAGCCCGGCGTGGGCACCAGGTTCAACATCATATGCCGAAGTATTGCGTGGCGCCGAAATTGAGATGTTACAAAATCAGCATTACGCTCAAGTCGAGGACATAAAGCCAGCTCAACAACAAGGCGTTTTACATCAAATAACTACAACAACAACAACAACAGCCCAATATCAACCACCAGAACAGGATGATACTCAGGTCGTACAACAAACGCAACCAGAAACGCAATATCAATCGTACGAATGGGGCTATGTTCCGCAACAAACTCAACAACAACAGCAAAACTATTACATTCAACAGCAACAGCAAGCCTATCAAAACTACCCAACCCAAAACATTCCACACTATCAACAACAGCCCCAACAGCAGCCTAACTATCAGTATTTAACGCAAACAATGACTGGCTACTATCAGCCCGTCGAAAGCTATCAACTACCAACAACAAGCTCAACAAATCTGATTTATGCGGAACAAAATCCAGCGTATTATCAAGAAATCAGTCCCGCTCCGATTGTTGATGTAGTTGACACGCGGTCACAAATTTATCAACAACCACAATACTACGAACCCGACCTGATCGGTCAACATCAACCACAACTAACCGAATCAATGACAACAATTGCTCAACCGCAGTATACAGCATATATGCAAATCAATCAGACTACAGAGCCCATAGCTACAACACAAGGTCAGCAGTATTCGACCTATGAACTTCAACAAGAACCGCAAATCCAACCTACAAATTACGGTCAAATCGAGCCGCAACTTCAAAACCAACCACAACCGGCTTACAGCCAAATTGAAGTATCCTTGTCCCATCAACAACCATCTTACAATTTAGGAATGTCTGATGCTGATCAAAAACCGGTAGTAATACCAGCCGAACTAGAACCACAGCTTCCACAACAACCGTTCCTACAACCACAATCTCAAGAAGTGATAATGCCAATTGATCACCAACATCAAGTTACCGATTTGGACGAACATGCAGAGTTCGAAATGCGACCACACATAACTTTCGGCCAATTCGAAGAAAATGAAATTTACGATAGAATCAAGCCGCAGCGACACGTTGTTGAAACTGTGGTCGAGCGTGTCGAACGAATCCAAACGCCACCCAAGCAAGAAGCGTGGTCCGAAATAAGTACTCCACCAGAAATTGAAACAGCCACGACAACAGTGAAAACTGTATCGAAACCCGTCCCTCGAGGCGCGGCATCTTATGCCGACATACTGTTCCACGGAGCTAAGAATCAACCTTTCCAGCCATCCAGTAATCAAGTGCCAATAACGCAGCAACGAGTACATCAAGATGTATCACATAGAAATCAATCGCAACAGCACCAACATTACCCCCACAAATCCCAATCAAATCAGCCGAAACATCGTAACGATGTCGGCGACTACCTTATGCCGAAAACGACGACGAATCGGTCGTATTCCAAGTCTCCTTCTCGTGACTCTGGAGCAGTCAGTAGAAGAGACGACGCGAAATCGAATCGACCTTGGATCAAGGACGAACGAAGCAACGGTAAACCGCGAGACTTTAGGTCGGAACCTAAGATCTCAGAAGTAATTACTACGAAAACGTCCGAGACAACCAGAACAATAACGACAGAGAGGCCTAATGTGAAGACAGACAAGCCGAGTCATAGTAAAATCCGAAAGCAAGAGAAACTAAGAAATACTCATCAACAACAGTCCGATCATCAACATCCTGTAGAAGTGGCCGGAAGAGACGCCTTTGTGACTGGAGAGATCACGAAGGCGACCATTCCCAGTCCGCAACCATCACCATCAATAATAACGCAAGAAATTATTAAAAGCAATGAGTTGGAGCAACAAGACGTCGACGAAGATAAATCTACTAGTCATGACGCCAAGATGAAAAAGAAGAAATCTCGAAAACATAAGAAATCGAGAGATGAGGACATGGATATCGAAAAGGCTTTACGAGAAATCGAAGCCGAAGAACAAAAGACAAAATCGCAAGAACCAATCCCCAACGTAGCAGTAGTAGCAGGAGGAGCGCCTGCGCCTATTAAGCCCAAGCGCAAGAAGAAATCCAGGGAAGAACCGAAAGAGGCTGTGAATCCAGAAACAATCCCTGACTTAAAAATGCAAACTGTTGAATTCATTCGAAGTGAGCAATACACCAACCCAGCTGCAACGGCTCAAAAACCAACTAAGTCAAACAAATCTAATGTTCCTAAAGACAAGACTGAACCGAAAAAGCAAACGGATCAGAAAAGTTCCGTTACGACAACAACAATAACTACCACAACGAGTGTTGATGTCGTTGAAAAGCCCGAAGAAGTAGCTAAGACTGAACCAATATCGAAACCGCAGAGACCAACACCTGTTGATGATAAGAAACCAAGAAAGATTAGTTCTGGCGAGATTGGAGTTGGTGAAGCACAGAGTCCAACTCCCAGTATTCTGAAAAGTGGTGATAAGAAAGTCCCAACTATGCCGGCTAGACAAACCATTGTTGATGAAATTCATCCAGAGCAGCCCAAGGACAAGAAACTGAACAAACCAGTAAAGAGTGGAAAAACTGATGAAGATTATTTAAAGGAGACCACAGAAGAAGTTCCGAAACCGAAAGAGAGGATTCAAAAGGAACCGGTTCCGGTAATAAAATTATTACCAGAATCTAGTCCCAAAGAAGATGAAACTTTAACTTTACCAGACCAATCTATACTCGAACAAATTATTTCATCAACGGTTCTTGAACCAGCGATTCCAAAACCCAAACAACGTGAACACGCCAAAGTGAAAACAAGAACTACTGAAATTTGGAAAGCTCCCGAAGAATCGGTCGAAACAGTAACTATCAAAAAAACCAAGAGTGATCAGCAAAAACTACTACCAAGTAGACTAGTCGAAATTGTTGAACCTCTTTGTGTAAGAGTCCAAGCGCCAGGACTACTAACCGATGACGATGAAAGTCTGGAGTTGCAACCAGAACCTTCGAAGAAATCGAAATCGAAAAAGCCAACTCCGAAACCCCGGAAAACTGTTGAAGTCGATCGTGTTGGTGAGAGCGGTGTTGAAAAGGAAATGGCTACATTTACGGTGAAAACCACCACTAATTTGCCAACGGTAGGTCATGATATTAAGAGCGAGATTACAACAAGCGAACCAATCACAACTACTATTGTTGAAAAAACTAGTCCAGATGATAGTGTTACCCTGATCAAAAGAACTATAACAACAAAAACTACAACGTCAACAATTGGTGAACCAGAAATTCTTGAACAAATTGTGAAATCGCCAGTTGAAAGTTTGACAATAAGTGAACCAGTCACAACTACTGTTGTAGAAAAATCTAGTCCTGAAGACGGCGTAACTCTGATCAAGCGAACGATTACTACGAAAACTACATCAACAAGCGGTAAACCAGAAGTAATTGAGCAGATTATTGAATCGCCAGTTGAGACATTAACAGCGGAACGAACCATTACAAGTGAACCAATCACTACTACAGTTGTAGACGAATCTAGTCCACAAGATGGTGTAACTGTGATTAAAAGAACGATTACAACCAAAACTACAAAATCATCAACAAACAATGAACCACACGTTCTTGAACCACAAGTTGTTAAAAAGATTAATAAATCGCCAGTTGAAAAAGCAACTGTGGAACGAGTCATTACAAGTGAACCAATCACTACTACAGTTGTAGAAGAATCTAGTCCTGAAGTTGGTGTAACTCTGATTAAAAGAACGACCACTACGAAAACTACAACATCGTCAACAAGCAGTGAACCACAATCTGGTGAACCACAAGCTTTTAAACCAGAAGTTGTTGAACCACAATTTGTTAAAGATATTAAAAAATCTCCAGATGAGAAACTATTTGCAGAACGAGTCGTTACAAATGAACCGATCACTACTACAGTTGTAGAGGAATCTAGTCCTGATGTTGGTGGAACTCTCATTCAAAGAACAATCACAACGAAAACTACATCATCAACAAGCAGTGAACCACAACTTGTTGAACAGGTCTTTAAATTACCAGTTGAGACACCAACTGCGGAACGAATCATTACAAATGAACCAATTACTACTACAGTTGTAGAGAAATTAAGTCCTGAAGTTGGTATAACTCTGATTAAAAGAACGATCACAACGAAAACTACAACATCATCAACAAGCAGTGAACCACAAGTTGTTGGACCACAAGCTGATGAACGACAAATTGTTGAATCACAAGTTGTTGAACCACAATTTGTTAAACAATTAAATAAATCTCCAGTTGAGACTCCATCTGTAGAACGGATTATTACCAGTGAACCAATCACTACTACAGTTGTTGAAGAGTCCCGCCCTGAAGCTGGTGTAACTCTGGTTAAAAGAACTATCACTACGAAAACTACAACGTCATCAACAAGCAGTGAACCACAAGCTGTTGAACCACAAGCTGATGAACCACAAATTGTTGAATCACAAGTTATTGAACCACAATATGTTAAACAATTAAATAAATCTCCAGTTGAGACTCCATCTGTAGAACGGATCATTACCAGTGAACCAATCACTACTACAGTTGTTGAAGAGTCCAGCCCTGAAGCTGGTGTAACTCTGATTAAAAGAACTATCACTACGAAAACTACAACGTCATCAACAAGCAGTGAACCAGAAGTTGTTGAACGGGTCTTTAAATCACCAGTTGAGACACCAACTGCGGAACGAATCATTACGAGTGAGCCAATCACTACTACTGTTGTAGAAGAATGTAGTCCTGAAGTTGGTGTAACTCTGATTAAAAGAACGATTACTACTAAAACTACAACATCCTCAACAAGCAGTGAACCCCAGGTTGTTGAAATTGTTAGAAGTGAGAAGACGCAAAGCCCTGAAGTTATGACTTCAACAGTTACAATATCAGAACCGATTGAAAGAATTATTTCAACAGTAATCGAACCGGTCGTTACAACTGTTATTGAAAAATCTAGTCCCGAAAATAGTGTCACTTTAATACGTAAAATTATTACCACAACAAGTGAACCAGAAATTGTTGCAACAGTTACAGAAACTGAGCGTTCTTTAAAAGAACCGATCACAACTTCTGCAGTGGAAGAGTCAAGTCCCGAGGTTGGTGTGAACGTGATTACAACATCTACTACATCAACGACTTCAAGCAAACCTGTTATTGTAGAAGACATGTCCAGAATTAGTACGCCAACAGTGGCAGAAATTAATATTCAGCGATCTGTTGATGAGCCAATTGTCAAATCATTCGTGGAGCGTATTCCAGCTAGTGATAATGTGAAAAAAGAAAATGGTGCTCCGGAATCTAAAGAGACTATAACAACAACGCGTAATATTGTAGAAGGCTCGGAATCGACAACGCAAAAGACACAGTCGCGAACAGTTACAACAAAGGAAACAGTGACTAAATCAACAACTTCTCAGATATCACCCTACGCACAAACGTTCCAAATTAAAAGACGCGAACCGGGCGAAGAAGAGTTCCACGTTGGGGAAGAAGTAAACGGCGTCTATGTTGCCGGTCGAACGCAGAAGATTGCTATGATAACGCACGAGGAACGATTACGTCAACCCCTTGTTCAAATGAAAATGGAATTTCCTGAAGTGACTCTGAATGTTGTTCGGAGTATTGAAGAGGGTAGTGAGCATGGCGAAATGAATCTTGAGTCGACTCACGAGTCTGAAATCGTTGTTTTAGAACAACGCAAGGAAAGAGAACAGCAAACTGAGTCCGCGATACAGTCCGACGAAGAAGATACACAAAGCAAGGACACTCTGCCCTCCACAGGTCCATTATCATTCGACTCATTGTCCATGGTTCAGACGTCGACTACATCCGGAATTCAATCCGGGATAACCGATTCTGGACTGATGAGCGAGTCTCGTGATACGATTTGTGATATGGAGGAGATTCGCGAAGATTCAGTGCCGCGACAAGAAGATCCAGCTGTTGAGCCGAGCAATCAAAAGACCGAACCCAAAGAATCGGAGCTTACCCCAGAAGAGTATCAAATGTTTGTTGAGATCAAAAAGAAAACGTCGAAGCAAAAGAAGCGTCCTGCGCTACCCGATCAGTTCAAGCAAACATCCCCATCCGTCGATAGGAATATCGAATTCTTACAATTCGAACGCGAAACCTTAACTAAACCTGTCACAATTGAATCTAAGAGTTCTGTAGTAGAAAAAGAAGCCAAGGTTCCGTCCGTGGAATGGGATCTTAGTAACACTTTGGAGGAGACTAAGACCACTTATGTAACTGTAGAGAAAAAGTTTAGTCCAGAAGTGGAACTTACCAGTAGTAGCGTAGTAGACATGAAGCCCTCGACACAAGAACTAACACAATCCAAACCGCAAGAAGATCTTGTCAAACCTGTAGGCTTAGTTTCAGATGAATCGCAACCCAAAGCATCGGATCAGGACGAAGATAGTAAAACGCGTCCCGATAATACCACTCTGTCCAATCTTAGTTACGAAATTCTTAATCAAATTCCGCGTAAAGATTACGCCGCGTTCTTGGACGCCGAACGAAATTTCTATCGTTTCGCCAAAACACCCAAAACAACATCCGGCAAGAGCGATCAAGAAGAAGTGCAAAAATCTAATCTAGTTACTAAACAAACCACCACAACCACAACCTCAACCACCAAAATCAAATCTGATCAATCAGAGGAATCCTACTTACCGCTAACCTCTAACACTAATCTTATTCCCACAAGT
The DNA here is from genome assembly GCA_951812415.1 of Beris morrisii. Lineage (NCBI taxonomy): Eukaryota > Metazoa > Arthropoda > Insecta > Diptera > Stratiomyidae > Beris > Beris morrisii. The sequence continues at coordinate 30,115,402 of OX638311.1, forward strand.
GCACCCAGTAGTCATGTTGTAATAACAGAACAGAAGATCGCACCAATGGTGGAGATTCCGAAAAAATCACCACCACCTACACAAGAACAACAAGAACAACCAATCCAAAAACCTACAACCACTTTGACGACCACTCCCACTACTGAAATTACGACCACCTGCAAGTATTCGTGCTACGAAGTTCCGACCTACGATTTGTCCAAGATGAGTGAAGCGGAACGAAGCTATTATCTCTTCTTGGGTTCACCAATTCCAGATCCTTCCTTCAAATCCTTGGGTGAATCTGCCAAGGAGACAGGAAACATTCACACTGAAATCACTGAACAGAACAAAACCATCGACATTAAACCCACGAAAATTGTCGTTGAGCAGTTGGCCCCGTCGAAGGAGTCTGATTCGCAATCAGTTCCAGAGAAAAGGGTCAAGCAGGATTTAGAAACAGAACAGGTAAGTACAGCCCACATAATATTATCGAGCCTGTTGTTAAGTTCATATTTGAAACAGTCTTGGAAGTGGAGAAGTCAATCGTACTGAATTTAATCTAAATCACCTAGCTATCTAGGATGAGACATTGAATCAACCACTTCAGGACTTCTTCACGGATGAAGTTTAACTGCAAGATCATGTTATGATCTAATTTAGAATAGTCATAAAATTTATAATATTTTACAGAAGAACGTGAAGTTTGCACCTGTATCTGAGCCGGAGATTGCTGACCAGCAGCCGAAACAGGCAGTAGTGTTACCCGATATTGTGTCATCAACACTCATAGCGAAGATACCAGAAGCGGCGAAGGATGAACAACTTAAGACAGAACAGGTAATTGATAAACCTGAAACTCCGCTTGAACCGAAAGCTGAGCCAAAGAAACGCGATTACGCTGGTCTACCTATTGATGAAACGTCGGACGCATGGATGTCAGTTTTGGACGAACCAATGACATTTTCCGACGACGAACCAGCCGAAAGCCAGGATGAACCAAAATTATCATCTGTAACGATTGTGAAAACAACAACAACAACCACGACAGTCAACGAGAAAGCAATCAAACAGGAACCTGTTGAAGAAGTTGTTAAAAGTATGGAAGAACCTAAGAAACCTGCCTATGCGGGTCTTCCAATTGATGAAACTATGGACTCTTGGATGAACATTCTCGATGAGCCAATGATCCTCTCTGATGATGAAGTCAATGAAGAAATGCCTGAAAAGACTAAGCCAGATTCGGAGCCTAGAAAAGAAGAGCCAATAGAAGCAGCTCCTACCAAAGAGGAGCCTAAAAAACCTGCCTATGCTGGGCTGCCTCTCGATAAAACTAGCGACGACTGGATGAACATTCTCGACGAACCGATGACTTTATCTGATGATGAAAAGTCACCAGTACCTTCTTCAGAAATAAAGCAACCTGCAGAAGAACTCGCACCCATGATAATTAAAACAGTTAAAACTACTGTAACTACCGTTGTCAAGGACGAGCTGCCGCAGCAACATGAAAATGTTAAGCCAGAAGCACCTACTCATCCAGCACAGCCTGAACCTCAAGTCTTGCCTACCAAGGAGCCTGAGCCAGAAGTTAAGCCAGAGCTCAAAAAACGTGACTACGCAGGTCTTCCCATCGATAAAACATCGGATTCATGGATGTCCGCCATGGACGAACCAATGACATTATCTGATGATGAACCTGTCGAAAGTACGACATCTTCAGTAACAATTGTGAAGACTACAACAATTACCACTAAGAAAGAACCAGCCGATGAAATATTCACTACCATTACAACAAAAGTTGAAGATATTCTCAGACCTGAGGAAGAACCAAAGAAGCCTGCGTATGCTGGCCTTCCTATGGACAAAACGTCAGACGCTTGGATGGACATTTTAGATGAACCAATGACCTTCTCCGATGATGAAGAGGAGAAACTACCGCAAAAGGCGGAGCTAGTTCCAGAAAGAACCGAAACAGTAGATATTAACACTGAATCCAAAATGAAGGAGGTACAGTTTCCAGAGAAAGATGTACCCAAGAAACCTGTGTATGCTGGTCTGCCAATAGATCAAACTACGGATGCTTGGATGAGTATAATTGACGAGCCCATTATATTGTCAGATGACGACGAAGAAATCACAAAGCTTACTTCTGAACCTCAGAAATCTACGGATCGCTCAATCTTAACGGTGGTCAAAACATCAACTGTGACAACTCAAGATCAAACCGAAACAACTCCCAAGACCAAGAAAGAAAAGATACCACAACAAAAATCGAAGAAAGAGCCAAAGAAAGTAGAGAAGAAGGTCACCTTTAAGGCGGACCCGATCGAGTTAATCGATGGCCAAGAAAGTTCGGCATCGTGGTCTTCGCTTGTCAGTCAGACAACTCAATTTATTGAAACTGAAAGTCTTGTTTCACAAGAACCAGAAAAACCTAAAAGGAAATATGAACCAGTCTTGCCAATCATTGAACCAGTAAAGAAACTTGAACAGCCGAAAGAGCCAACTAAGAAATCCACAAAGCCAAAAAAAATCGATGGCGTTCTAGTTGAAGAAAAGCCTAAGGAAGACGCAGAAACGGTTAAACTTGTGATTGTAGATCAAGTCGTTCAAGTTGATGAACCAAAGGAGCCGCTTTCTGAACAAAAAACTCAGCAGATTGAACCCAAGGAGGAGGCCAAAAAGGAAACGAAGGATATCAATAAAGAATCAAAAGAACAGACTATCGTTGTAACAACAACCGTAACAACTACAGTGAATGATATAGAAAAGCCAAAAGAAGCGGTTAAAGCTGATCCAATGCTGAAGCTGGAAACGGACACACCTGAAGAGAAATCGCCTGAACAAGCACCGCAACCTGATACTGGTGCTTCATGGGCTTCAATAGTTGGCCAAACCACAAGTTTCATTGAATCGGAACGAGTTCCTCATCCAAATATTCGGAAAGCGAAACCAGTTGAAGAAAAACCAAAGCAGGTTGGAAAGATTGTAGAAAAAACGATCGTACAGCCAGTAACCGAACAGAAGGAACCTACCAAAAAACCAAAAAAACAAAAGAAAGTAAAGGAAGCCCCCGCTGTAGACGATAAACAAATCATCTCGACAGTTGAAAAGCGAACGGTAACATTGCCAGGCGAAGAAGCTCCTCGAGAAGATAAACAGGATACTGGTAATTCGTGGGTATCCATTGTAGCCCACACAACACAATTCATTGAATCGGAACGTGTCGTTCCTGAAAGAGTGCAACCAACAATTGTTCCAAGTTTGAAGGAAACAATCAAATTAAAACCGGATGAAGTCAAACCAACGCCAGAAGCTTCTAAACCTATAGAAAAACCACAGTCAATAAAGGAGAAGAAATCACCCAAGCCTAAGCACAAGAAACTCTCTGAGCCAAAAATAGAAGAGTTAGCTGAAAATCCGTTGCCATCTCCTGGCTTTTCTTGGTCCTCAATTGTAGCTACTGTTCCAGAAGCGCAAACAGAAAGTAAAGAATCAATACCACAACTTAAGGAAAAGATTCAACGTCCCACGGAGAAGACGAAGGAGCATGAAAGGGTATTATCTGCCCCAGATGAACCGAAAGTACACAAGGTTCCAGAATTGGACACATCTCTGGTTAAGCAGAAAGAACAAACGAGCAGTGAGTTCTCCTGGGCGTCAATTGTAAACCAACCATCCCAGTTAGATACAACAGTAGAAGAGTCGAAACCAGTGAAAAAACCGAAGCATAAACAAAAACCTAAAAATGCTGTTGAGGAAAAGAAACCTGATGTTCCAACCGAAACCGCTAAAACTGAACCGGAAAGAAAGGAAGTTTTAGCACCAGTTGTTACAGTAGTAAAAACAACTATAACTACAACGGAAGAAGTCTCTCCCGAGCAACAATTAGAACGAAAGAAGAAGCCGAAGCAAAAGAAGGAGCCTAAGAAGCAACCCAAGGAAGATGTGCCAGATATTCCAGTAGAGCGAGAGGAGATGCCGAAACCAACAGAACAACCTACAGGTCCTTCGTGGGCTTCAATCGTGAATCAAACCACTCAGTTTATAGAAACCGAGCGAGTTAAAACTGTGGAAAAGAAACCAGAAAAGGTGCAGGAAGCTGAAAAGCCCAAAGAACAGAAGTCAGTCAAAGATTCCAAACCGAGTATTATTGAAGTTGTTACTGCACCAGTGGAAACATGCGAAGAAATCGTCACTGAAGAAAAGACAGTACCAGTTGCGAAAAAAGTCGAGAAACCTGTAGAAATAATTAAAATTCCAGTGGAAGAGCCGATAAAACCTGCTTACGCTGGACTTCCCATCGATAAAACGACGGATGATTGGATGAATATTTTGGATGAACCAATGGCTTTTTCGGATGATGAACCAGAACAGTCAGCAGTTACCGTAATAAAGACTACGATTGTTACAACGACGAAAACTGTAGCCGAAAAGCAACCAAAACAAGAAATTATTTCGAAAATACTTGAAGAACCAAAACCAGAAAAAGTTATAGAAGCACTGAAGAAATCTGTGGAAGAACCGAAAAAACCTGCATTAGAGCCCACAAAACTTGTCGAAGAACTCAAGAAACCTGCAGAAGAGCCCACAAAACTTGTCGAAGAACCCAAGAAACCTGCTTATGCTGGCTTGCCAATCGATGAAACCTCCAATCTGTGGATGGATATCTTGGATGAACCAATGACTTTATCAGATGACGATGAAGAACTGGTGAAACCTAAGAAACCAGAAATAGACACAGCAATACCACAACAACATATGGTAATTGAAACTGTGGAAGAGTCTAAGAAACCTGCATATGCTGGTCTACCTTTGGACAAAACTTCGGACTCATGGATGGACATATTAGACGAACCTATAACTCTCTCCGACGATGATGAGGAATTGAAAGCCAAACAACCCAAGAAATCGGCAATCACTATTGCTAAGACTACAGTCATTACAACTTCCGAAAAAGTATCTGACTTGCCCGAAACAAAAACGACAGCCGAAAAACCGAAGCAACCGAAGGTTCTGCCTAAAACAGAAGAGAAACCCAAAGCAACTCCTGTGGAGTCTTCGTGGGCTTCTATTGTGAACCAAACTACTCAATTCATTGAAACTGAGAGAATTAAACCTGTTGAGCAAAAACCAGAATCTAAAAAGGAAACGCGTGAAACGGTCATTTCAACTGAATCCAAGCCGCTAGAAGAAACAACTAGTGAATTAAAGACTCAACCCAAACCATCAGAAAAATCTGAAAAACCTGCTTACGCTGGTCTTCCTCTCGATAAAACTTCCAATCTTTGGATGAACATTCTGGATGAACCAATGACGCTCTCTGATGATCAAGAAGAGCCAGAGACACCACATCATCCAGAGACATCCAAGATGACTATAGCTAAGACAACTGTCGTCACAACAACCGAAAATGTGTCGGCACCAAAAGAAAAGATTGTTATCGAAGAGCTGAAACAAGACGATACCAAGCAGGAAATTGTGACACCAATACCAGAAGAACGAGCAACTGAAACCAAACCTGTGACAGAACCAGTTAAGCTGCTTGAAGAACCTAAAAAGCCGGCATATGCTGGTCTTCCAATGGACAAGACATCTGACTTATGGATGGACATTTTGGATGAACCAATGACATTCTCAGACGATGACGAAGAGAAAGATAAATCTCAGTCCACAATTGTTGTAACGAAAACTACTATTGAAACTTCAAAGGAGAGTGCACCTGAAATTCCCGAAAAGGCAAAGACAGTTCCTGAATCGAAACCACAAACTCAAGAGCACAAAGTACCCGTTGAAGAACCTAAGAAGCCGGCTTACGCTGGTCTTCCGCTTGATAAGACTTCGGACATGTGGATGGACATTATGGACGAACCAATAACTCAATCAGATGACAAGAAACCAAAAGCACCTATAGTTACTGAAAAAACGATATCAAGTAAACCTAAAACTTCGTCTATAACTGTAGTGAAAACCACCACCACTACAACTGAAGAACTTGCGCGTGAGAAATTACGAGAACCAACTATGCAACCGACCAAAGAAGAACAACCATTGTCATCATGGTCAACAATTGTTAGCAAAACTACTGATTTGAAGAATACAAAACCCTTAAAGCAGGATGTTATCACAGATTTGTCTAGAAAGCCAGATGTTGAAGCTAAGGAACCAGCTAAAAGTCAACAAGTACAACTGCTCGATCCCAGCATACAGCAACCCATTCCACAGACAACTTGGAGCAATGTCCTCGATGAATCGCAGTATCCCAGAACGCACGAGCCCGAGTCTGAAAAACAAGTGATTGATACCTGGTCCAGTGTCCTGGAAGATTCACCACAAGTTCCTCACGGTCGTGATGTAATCACAACTACATCAAAATTTGTGTCGAATCTCTCGGCAGATGCACCGGAATTCAAACCATCTTTCCTCTTCTCTCCGGTTCGCAGTGACTTTAACAAGTCGTTTATTGACAACGAAAGAATCCAGGCATTGCAACCGTCTTCCACGACTTCAACAATTGTGCTAACAACGACTGTATTGCAGCCTGAACTACAACCGGAATTGAGACCTGAAAAGATTCTTGAGGTGAAACCATCTGAACCTGAGCTAGTTTTTGAACCAAAAGAACTTCAACCGAAACTTCCGAAGGCCAAGAAACCGGCTGCTTCAGAACCAGAAGAAAAGCTACCTGAGGCTCCAGCAGAAGAAGAACCAAAACTGAACATCCAAGAGAATGTGTGGACAATTCCAAGAGGAGATGGTAAGACTTATGCTGAAGTCGTTTTCTCAAATGTTACTGGTGAGGAAATTAAGCACGAGCTACCGCATTCTATACCTGCTGCTCCTGTAAAGGAACGAAGAGTGATTGAGTACGATCGGCCCCAGAAGACAGAGAAGTTGGTTGAAAATATCAAGGAGGAAGTCATAGAGAAGGTCAAAACTGTTGAGAGCAAGAAACCGAAACATCAAAAGAAAAAGACATTCAAAGAAGAGAAGCCTGAATTAGAACATGCACCAGAAATGCACCTTACAGAAGAAAAGGAGACAGATTCAACAAGGGACGTTGATTCCTCTTGGGTTTCGTTAGTTCGAAAGCCTGCTGAATGGGTTGATGCGTTATTAGTGACAGAAGAGGTTGAGGAAAAAATTGAAAAGGTAAAATCCAAACCCACGAAGAAACAGAAGAATTATCCCAAAAAGAACGATCAAACCCACCAGGAAGAGATAATTGTCACGATAGACGAAAAGGAATCCACTCTAGAACCGAGTGGAACAGTAGAACTTACCAAAGAACCCGAGGAGTTGAAGAGTAAAGACCTTGTTACGCACGAAGAGGTTGAACACATTAAGGAAGATTCAAATCAGTTCTCTTGGGCTTCCCTGGTTCGAAAACCCGGCGAATGGGTTGACAATTTGACAACGACTCAGGAGATTGTTGTTCAAAAAACTGAAAAATTAAAGCCAACTCCAGCAAAGAAACAGAAAAAACATCCCAAAAAAATGGAGCTTGCGCCAGAGGAAGAAATTCAGGTTGTGACGTTGGAAGAGAAAGAATCTCTTCCTGAATCATCTCAACTCTCCAAGCCACTTGTGCAAGAGAATGTCGATGGTACAATATTAATTGAAGATTTAAAACCAGTTAAGGAAGATTCGTCACAGTTCTCTTGGGCTTCACTCGTTCGAAAGCCCGGCGAATGGGTCGATGATTTCGTAACGACAAAGCCAACCAAAATTCCGGCGGTTATTGAGAAACAAAAGGAAAAACCAAAATCCACCAAAAAACCGAAGAAATCTAAAAAACATGTTGATGTGGCATGGGACGATGAAAATGTTGAGCAACCTAAAGAAGTTCCGAAACCAGAGCCGAAAATAGAGCCAAAATTAGAGCCGAAAGTGGAGCCCCAACCAGATCTAAAAGTAGAGCCTCAACCAGATCTAAAAGTAGAGCCCAAACCTGAGGCTATAGTTGAATATGAATCACCTTTAGCTCCTGTTGAGACATTACCACAAACTCAGCCATCCGTCGAGGAATCGACACAGTTCTCGTGGGCTTCCCTAGTTCGAAAGCCAGGGGAATGGATCGATAATTTAGTTTCACGCAAACCACAAGCAACTACAAAGCCTGCTGAAGAGGTGAAGCAAAAAATCAAGAAACCTAAAGAAAGCGATAAGCCTAAAACACAAAGAAAGAAAATGGAATTCGATGCCGATCCAACTCCAACTGAGCAACCGGTCAAATCTGAACAACCTACGAAATCCAAGAAACAGAAAAAGATGATGAAACCAGTAGAACGTCAAACTCCTTCACCTTCTTCGGAAGAGGAACAGCATGTGGAAAAACCACAACTTATCGAACCTGAACCGAAGTTACCCCAACCTCAGGGAACTACTTGGGCATCAATTGCTAGTCAAATTGATTCCTGGACCGAGCTGGAATCAAAAATACCAGTCGAGAGCGAAGTGAAGCCTGAACCAAGACCGCGTAGGGGTAAGTCTGGAAGAACTGAACCAAATAAGTCTCATGTGGCCAAGAAAAAACGGAAAGTCGTGACGTTCGCTGAATCTGAACCGGAGACTTTAAATTCGCAACGCTTTGAAATACCCGAAGTTGACGAATCGGAATCGAGAGAACCTGTATTCTTGGAGCAATATTCAAGACCAGTACCAACTTCTACTGGAACATCATGGGCTTCAATTGTTAGTGACACCACTGATTTCATTGAATCCGAGCGTATTCCAGACAGACAGAAACCGGAGGCTCGACCAAGAAAGCAACTTCAACCTGACAGTAAGGTTACGCAATCTTGGTCTAAGATCGTAGAGCAGAAGGACAAAATGCCAATCGCTGCACCGAAAAAGCAAACAGCAAAACCGGTTGAGCGAAAAGAATCACCAGCTCTACCTATTTCAGAAGACAACTCCCTGGATGAAATTAATTGGACGAGCTTAGTATCAACTACAAAAGAGCGAATACCGTGGTCCATGCTCGATGACATTGAAGACGAACCTAAAAAAACTATAGTTCCGAAAGCAGAAGATTCCTTTGAGGTTGCTGAGGAAGCTATTGAAAACGTGAAAGATTTGTCCGAATGCCAAGTGGCAGGTGAAGATGAGGAAATTATTGAGATTCCTTTGCCGGATAATTTCAATGATTCGTTTAATATACACAAGGTAGTTTTGAACGTTATTGAGCCGAAAAAGGTACCGGCAATTGAAACGAATTCTACGAAAGGAACTATACCAGAGAAGAAGCTTGAACCGCTACAAGAGCTTGAACAGAAATCGATACCTTCAGAGGAACCTGTAACAACAAAAGTGTCGAAACAAACTGAACCAGAAGAGAGTCGTCTATCGACAGTTACATCAATAACAACTATAACAACGACAACTAACACAACTGAATCCACTTCAGTTTCAAAAGAGGATAACGATACAGTCGTAAAGAGTGAACCCAAAATGGACATAAGCGAAACAACAAAGATGTTCATCGAAAATGAGAAGCCAACAACAACTTCAATTAAGTCTTGGAGTTCCATCGTCACAACTGGGGAAGAACATTCCCCTGAAGGACTAATTTCGGACAAAGAACCGGAAGAGGTCAAAGTGATACTGTCAGAGCCTATTGAAGAGCCTAAGGCTAAGAAGGAAAGTCAACCGGTGAATGAACCAAAAAAAAAGAAGGAACCAAAACCAGAACCTTTGAAAGAACCGGAACCAACACAGCCTTCGTCGTTAGTTACTTCTATCACATCTGTAACGACAACTACGACCACGACAACTGAAGACACTACTGTCCCCGAAAAACCAAAAGAAATTGAGGCACCAGTTGTAAAGAAGGAACCAAAGAAGTCTGAACCTAAAAAGACCGAGGAACCTTCTCCTGTGAAGACTGACGTCATCGAAACAACCAAAATGTTTATCGAGCAAGAGAAGCCTACGACAACTACAGTCACTTCTTGGAGTTCTATCGTCACAAGTGGGTCAGAAACTCCAGGTTCGACCAAGGAACCAGAGGAAGTTAAAATGGTTCCTGTGCCAATTGAAGAGCCCAAGGTCAAGAAAGATAGTAAACCGGTGAAAGAACCGAAAAAGAAGAAGGAACCAAAACCAGAACCTTTGAAGGAAACGGAACCAACACAGCCTTCGTCGTTAGTTACTTCAATCACATCTGTCACGACAACAACGACTACTTCAACTGAAGACATTACTGCCCCAGAAAAACCAAAAGAAATTGAGGAACCGGTTGTAAAGAAGGAACCAAAGAAGTCTGAACCTAAAAAGATCGAGGAACCTACTCCGGTTAAGACTGACGTCATCGAAACAACCAAAATGTTTATCGAGCAAGAGAAGCCTACGACAACTACAGTCACTTCTTGGAGTTCTATCGTCACAAGTGGGCCAGAAACTCCAGTTTCGACCAACGAACCAGAGGAAGTTAAAATGGTTCCTGTGCCTATTGAAGAGCCCAAGGTCAAGAAAGATAGTAAACCGGTGAAAGAACCGAAAAAGAAGAAGGAACCAAAACCAGAACCTTTGAAGGAACCGAATCCAACACAGCCTTCGTCGTTAGTTACTTCAATCACATCTGTAACGACAACTACGACCACGACAACTGAAGACACTACTGTCCCAGAAAAACCAAAAGAAATTGAGGCACCAGTTGTAAAGAAGGAACCAAAGAAGTCTGAACACAAAAAGATCGAAGAACCTACTCCGGCTAAGACTGACGTCATCGAAACAACGAAAATGTTTATTGAGCAAGAGAAGCCTACGACAACTACATTCACTTCCTGGAGTACTATTGTCACAAGTGGGTCAGAAACTCCAGTTTCGACCAAGGAACCAGAAGAAGTTAAAATGGTTCCTGTGCCTATTGAAGAGCCGAAGGTCAAGAAAGATAGTAAATCGGTGAAAGAACCGAAAAAGAAGAAGGAACCAAAACCAGAAACTTTGAAGGAACCGGAACTAACACAGCCTTCGTCGTTAGTTACTTCAATCACATCTGTAACGACAAAAACGACTACTACAACTGAAGATATTACTGCCCCAGAAAAACCAAAAGAAGTTGGGGCACCAGTTGTAAAGAAGGAACCAAAGAAGTCTGAACCTAAAAAAATCGAGGAACCTACTCCGGTTAAGACTGACGTCATCGAAACAACCAAAATGTTTATCGAGCAAGAGAAGCCTACGACATCTACAGTCACTTCCTGGAGTACTATTGTCACAAGTGGGTCAGAAACTCCATCTGAAACTTCAGTTTCGACCAAGGAACCAGAAGAAGTTAAAACGCTGCCGGTGCCTATTGAAGAGCCCAAGGCCAAGAAGGAAAGTAAACCGGTGAAAGAACCTAAAAAGAAGAAGGAACCAAAACCAGAACCTTTGAAGGAACCGGAACCAACACAGCCTTCGTCGTTAGTTACTTCAATCACATCTGTAACGACAACAACGACTACTTCAACTGAAGATATTACTGCCCCAGAAAAAGCAAAAGAAATTGAGGCACCAGTTGTAAAGAAGGAACCAAAGAAGTCTGAACCCAAAAATACCGAAGAACCTACTCCGGTTAAGACTGACGTCATCGAAACAACGAAAATGTTTATTGAGCAAGAGAAGCCTACGACAACTACATTCACTTCCTGGAGTACTATCGTCACAGGTGGGTCAGAAACTCCATCTGAAAGTCCAGTTTCGACCAAGGAACTAGAAGCAGTTAAAACGCTGCCGGTGCCTATTGAAGAGCCCAAGGCCAAGAAGGAAAGTAAACCGGTGAAAGAATCTAAAAAGAAGAAGGAACCAAAACCAGAACCTTTGAAGGAACCGGAACCAACGCAGCCTTCGTCGTTAGTTACTTCAATCACATCTGTAACGACAACAACGACTACTTCAACTGAAGATATTACTGCCCCAGAAAAAGCAAAAGAAATTGAGGCACCAGTTGTAAAGAAGGAACCAAAGAAGTCTGAACCCAAAAAGACCGAAGAACCTACTCCGGTTAAGACTGACGTCATCGAAACAACGAAAATGTTTATTGAGCAAGACAAGCCTACGACAACTACATTCACTTCCTGGAGTACTATCGTCACAGGTGGGTCAGAAACTCCATCTGAAAGTCCAGTTTCGACCAAGGAACCAGAAGAAGTTAAAACGCTGCCGGTGCCTATTGAAGAGCCCAAGGCCAAGAAGGAAAGTAAACCGGTGAAAGAACCTAAAAAGAAGAAGGAACCAAAACCAGAACCTTTGAAGGAACCGGAACCAACACAGCCTTCGTCGTTAGTTACTTCAATCACATCTGTAACGACAACTACGACTACTACAACTGAAGATACCACTTCTCAAGAAAAACCAAAAGAAATTGAGGCACCAGGTGTAAAGAAGGAACCAAAGAAGTCTGAACCTAAAAAGACCGAGGAACCTATTGCAGTTAAGACTGATGTCATCGAAACAACTAAAATGTTTATCGAGCAAGAGAAGCCTACGACGGCTCCAGTCACTTCCTGGAGTACTATCGTCACAAGTGGGTCAGAAACTCCATCTGAAAGTTTAGTGTTGACCAAGGAACCAGAAAAAGTTAAAATGGTTCCACTTCCGATTGAAGAGCCCAAGATCGCGAAAGAAAGTAAGCCAGTGAAGGAACCGAAAAAGAAGAAGGAACCTAAACCAGAGTCTTTGAAGGAACCGGAACCAACACAGCCTTCGTCGTTAGTTACTTCAATCACATCTGTAACGACAACTACGACCACAACAACTGAAGACACTACTGTCCCAGAAAAATCAAAAGAAATTGAGGCACCAATTGTAAAGAAGGAACCAAAGAAGTCTGAACCCAAAAAGACCGAGGAACCTACTCCGGTTAAGACTGACGTCATCGAAACAACCAAAATGTTTATTGAGCAAGAGAAGCCTACGAGAACTACAGTCACTTCCTGGAGTTCTATCATCACTAGTGGGTCAGAAACTCCTTCTGAAACTTCAGTTTCGACCAAGGAACCAGAAGAAGTTAAAACGTTGCCGGTGCCTATTGAAGAGCCCAAGGCCAAGAAGGAAAGTAAACCGGTGAAAGAAACGAAAAATAAGAAGGAACCAAAACCAGAACCTTTGAAGGGACCGGAACCAACACAGCCTTCGTCGTTAGTTACTTCAATCACATCTGTAACGACAACTACGACCACAACAACTGAAGACAGTACTGTCCCAGAAAAATCAAAAGAAATTGAGGCACCAGTTGTAAAGAATGAACCAAAGAATTCTGAACCCAAAAAGACCGAGGAACCTATTGCATTGAAGACTGATGTCATCGAAACAACTAAAATGTTTATCGAACAAGAAAAGCCTGCATCATCCTTAATAACATCCATCGTAACACTGACAACTACTGACACCTCTGATGTATTACCTGGTGCGATATCCAAACCGTCCGCAGAAAGTACAATTGCACAATTTGAAGAAAAGCCAAAACAACCAAAACATTTCAAAGAAGACGAAGATAATAAGAAGAGAGCTTACCGTGAGATGAAGGAAATGCGTCGTCACAAGGTACGCGAGGTCCATTCTGAAGATGACGAGTCACCTATTCAGGAAGATTTGACCAGAGATAAAGTCAGCTTTATCCCCGTTCCATCTGTATGGACAACTTCGGAAACATACGCGGAAGTTGTACGAAAAACTGGCGAACTTCCTGACCAGGAATTGCACTACTATCCTCAAAGTGAAATGCAGCAATTTGAATCGTACGAAGAAGAAATCGAACCAGTTCACGAGGAACAAGTTTCTTCAACCGTCTCTGAAATTTCGCGACTGGAAAATCTTGTAAGGTCTGAAGACAAGAAAGAATGCATTCCTGAAAAGGATACCTACCCATCTTGGGATGTAGAAGAGACTATTCTCGAGTACATCCCTAAGCCTGAAGAACCCAGTAATTCAAGCGATGATAAAGTACCACCAATTGACCCTCAAATTGTAGAAGAAATTAAAATGAAGAATACTGAGGTTCCAATAGTAGAACCGGAAACAATAATACACGAATACGGTATTAAAAACCTTCCGGAACCTACAGTACCTCAACCAGTTGGATTATCATGGGCATCCGTAGTTGGAAGCTTCGTTCCTCAATTTACAAAACCGGAAGTTGCTGAAGTACCGGAAACGACACAGTCCAGACAATCAAGAAGGCAGACAAAACCCGTAATCACAGTTCATGAAACTGAAGAGCCCGAACCTTTGACCCAACCCGACACGGAAGGTTTCGTTGAATATCTTTCAAAACATGAAAAACAAATTCGCCGAAGATCTCGATCACGGTCTCGACACGTTGACAGTGAAAAGGAAGAAACTACACCTGTAGTACTCACAGTACAGTCCCAACAGAAAAAGAAGAAACCTAAAAAGAAGAAGCAGCAACTTCAAGTTGAAGTAATTGAACCTGTCTTTTCTACGACTGAGAAGGATGTTCTGTTTCCAATTGGAGCCACTCCTACATCCGAAACATCAGTTACAACTACAAAGAAGTCAAGCCGATGGGCTGACTTAGATGAAGACGAAAATCTTCAAAACTGGGCTACAACTATAACAACAACGCGAAAATGGTCAGAAGCAACAGACACTCCGGAAACTCCAACTCCTAGTGCACCATCGTGGGCAGATATTACTGGCAATTTCACAGAACCTCAGCTTCCGAACCCTCAGATAGAAGTAATAAAGACGTTACATGTTGCCGAGCGCGAACAATTACAACCTGGTAAAAAACCAAAAGACGTTGACCAGGTGATCGCTCCTATCGAGAAGCTGAAGCCTACGAAGGACCCAAAGCAGAAGAAGGAAGCAAGATTAGAACCTTTGACGGATCCAGACACAACACAGCCCTCTACTTCAGTAGAATCTATTACAATTGTTACAACAACAACCACAACAAGTAATGACTTTAATGCTCCAGTAAAACCAAAAGAAATTGAGGCACCAGTTGTAAAGATGGAACCAAAGAAGTCTGAACCTAGAAAGACCGAAGAACCTACTCCAGTTAAGACTGACGTCATCGAAACAACCAAAATGTTTATCGAGCAAGAGAAGCCTACAACAGCTACAGTCACTTCCTGGAGTACTATTGTCACAAGTGGGTCAGAAACTCCATCTGAAAGTTTAGTGTTGACCAAGGAACCAGAAAAAGTTAAAATGGTTCCACATCCTATTGAAGAGCCCAAGATCGCGAAAGAAAGTAAGCCAGTGAAGGAACCGAAAAAGAAGAAGGAACCTAAACCAGAACCTTTGAAAGAGACGGAACCAACACAGCCTTCGTCGTTAGTTACTTCAATCACATCTGTAAAGACAACAACGACTACCACAACTGAAGATACTACTCCTCCAGAAAAACCAAAAGAAATTGAGGCCCCAGTTGTAAAGAAGGAACCAAAGAAGTCTGAACCTAAAAAGACCGAGGAACCTTCTCCAGTTAAGACTGACGTCATCGAAACAACGAAAATGTTTATCGAGCAAGAGAAGCCTACGACGGCTCCAGTCACTTCCTGGAGTACTATCGTCACAAGTGGGTCAGAAACTCCATCTGAAAGTTTAGTGTTGACCAAGGAACCAGAAAAAGTTAAAATGGTTCCACATCCTATTGAAGAGCCCAAGATCGCGAAAGAAAGTAAGCCAGTGAAGGAACCGAAAAAGAAGAAGGAACCTAAACCAGAACCTTTGAAAGAGACGGAACCAACACAGCCTTCGTCGTTAGTTACTTCAATCACATCTGTAACGACAACAACGACTACCACAACTGAAGATACTACTCCTCCAGAAAAACCAAAAGAAATTGAGGCACCAGTTGTAAAGAAGGAACCAAAGAAGTCTGAACCTAAAAAGACCGAGGAACCTTCTCCAGTTAAGACTGACGTCATCGAAACAACGAAAATGTTTATCGAGCAAGAGAAGCCTACGACGGCTCCAGTCACTTCATGGAGTACTATCGTCACAAGTGGGTCAGAAACTCCATCTGAAAGTTTAGTGTTGACCAAGGAACCAGAAAAAGTTAAAATGGTTCCACTTCCTATTGAAGAGCCCAAGATCGCGAAAGAAAGTAAGCCAGTGAAGGAACCGAAAAAGAAGAGGGAACCTAAACCAGAACCTTTGAAAGAGACGGAACCAACACAGCCTTCGTCGTTAGTTACTTCAATCACATCTGTAACGACAACAACGACTACCACAACTGAAGATACTACTCCTCCAGAAAAACCAAAAGAAATTGAGGCACCAGTTGTAAAGAAGGAACCAAAGAAGTCTGAACCTAAAAAGACCGAGGAACCTTCTCCAGTTAAGACTGACGTCATCGAAACAACGAAAATGTTTATCGAGCAAGAGAAGCCTACGACGGCTCCAGTTACTTCCTGGAGTACTATCGTCACAAGTGGGTCAGAAACTCCATCTGAAAGTTTAGTGTTGACCAAGGAACCAGAAAAAGTTAAAATGGTTCCAGTTCCCATTGAAGAGCCCAAGATCGCGAAAGAAAGTAAGCCAGTGAAGGAACCGAAAAAGAAGAAGGAACCTAAACCAGAACCTTTGAAGGAAATGGAACCAATACAGCCTTCGTCGTTAGTTACTTCAATTACATCTGTAACGACAACAACGACTACCACAACTGAAGATACCACTTCTCCAGAAAAACCAAAAGAAATTGAGGCACCAGTTGTAAAGAAGGAACCAAAGAAGTCTGAACCTAAAAAGACCGAGGAACCTTCTCCAGTTAAGACTGACGTCATCGAAACAACGAAAATGTTTATCGAGCAAGAGAAGCCTACGACGGCTCCAGTCACTTCCTGGAGTACTATCGTCACAAGTGGGTCAGAAACTCCATCTGAAAGTTTAGTGTTGACCAAGGAACCAGAAAAAGTTAAAATGGTTCCACTTCCGATTGAAGAGCCCAAGATCGCGAAAGAAAGTAAGCCAGTGAAGGAACCGAAAAAGAAGAAGGAACCTAAACCAGAACCTTTGAAAGAGACGGAACCAACACAGCCTTCGTCGTTAGTTACTTCAATCACATCTGTAACGACAACAACGACTACCACAACTGAAGATACTACTCCTCCAGAAAAACCAAAAGAAATTGAGGCACCAGTTGTAAAGAAGGAACCAAAGAAGTCTGAACCTAAAAAGACCGAGGAACCTTCTCCAGTTAAGACTGACGTCATCGAAACAACGAAAATGTTTATCGAGCAAGAGAAGCCTACGACGGCTCCAGTCACTTCCTGGAGTACTATCGTCACAAGTGGGTCAGAAACTCCATCTGAAAGTTTAGTGTTGACCAAGGAACCAGAAAAAGTTAAAATGGTTCCAGTTCCCATTGAAGAGCCCAAGATCGCGAAAGAAAGTAAGCCAGTGAAGGAACCGAAAAAGAAGAAGGAACCTAAACCAGAACCTTTGAAAGAGACTGAACCAACACAGCCTTCGTCGTTAGTTACTTCAATCACATCTGTAATGACAACAACGACTACCACAACTGAAGATACTACTCCTCCAGAAAAACCAAAAGAAATTGAGGCACCAGTTGTAAAGAAGGAACCAAAGAAGTCTGAACCTAAAAAGACCGAGGAACCTTCTCCAGTTAAGACTGACGTCATCGAAACAACGAAAATGTTTATCGAGCAAGAGAAGCCTACGACGGCTCCAGTCACTTCCTGGAGTACTATCGTCACAAGTGGGTCAGAAACTCCATCTGAAAGTTTAGTGTTGACCAAGGAACCAGAAAAAGTTAAAATAGTTCCAGTTCCTATTGAAGAGCCCAAGATCGTGAATGAAAGTAAACCGGTGAAAGAACCGAAAAAGAAGAAGGAACCTAAACCAGAACCTTTGAAAGAACCGGAACCAACACAGCCTTCGTCGTCAGTTACTTCAATCACATCTGTAACGACTACTACAACTGAAGATACTACTCCTCCAGAAAAACCAAAAGAAATTGAGGCACCAGTTGTAAAGAAGGAACCAAAGAAGTCTGAACCTAAAAAGACCGAGGAACCTACTCCAGTTAAGACTGACGTCATTGAAACAACAAAAATGTTTATCGAGCAAGAGAAGCCTACGACGGCTCCAGTCACTTCCTGGAGTACTATAGTCACAAGTGGGTCAGAAACTCCATCTGAAAGTTTAGTGTTGACCAAGGAACCAGAAAAAGTAAAAATGGTTCCAGTTCCTATTGAAGAGCCCAAGATCGCGAAAGAAAGTAAACCGGTGAAAGAACCGAAAAAGAAGAAGGAACCTAAACCAGAACCTTTGAAGGAACCGGAACCAACACAGCCTTCGTCGTCAGTTACTTCAATCACATCTGTCACGAAAAGAACGACTACAATAACCGAAGACACTACTGCCCCAGAAAAACCAAAACAAATTGACGCACCAGTTGTAAAGAAGGAACCAAAGAAGTCTGAACCTAAAAAGACCGAGGAACCTTCTCCTGTGAAGACTGACATTATCGAAGCAACCAAAATGTTTATCGAACAAGAGAGGCCAATGACAACAACAATCAAACCAGAAGCTGTACAGAAAGATATGGAATCACCTTCAACAATTGAAACGAAGCTGGTTTTGGCTTCCCAAGACAAATTGATGAAAGCACTCACAAAACCTGTCGATGATCCTAAAAAGGATGTAGCCGACCAGAAAGAGACAACTGAAGTAATCGAAACATTCCAAGAGCAACCTAGTTCCATCAAGAGTACAATCATTATTACTACAGTAACAACTACTGATCAGAAGTTTGGAAATGAACCTTCAACCACTGTAATAAAAGAGACAAGGGTTGAAGAGCCTATCGACGAAGCTCCGAACGCACTACCAACTACTAAACCATTTGAATCTAGTCAACTGCAGTCGAGCCACGCTTCAAAACCCATTGAAGATATCCCGGCGATTTCTGAAAAGTCCGAAGAAGTGAAACCTCGTCAACTTTTCAATGATTTTCAGTTCTGGCAGGATAAACCGAAATATGAAACAGCCGAACTGCACTGGGCGTTGTCTCGCGAACCTACTACTCCGGCCCCTAAAACAATTGAAGAACCGAAACAAATACTGAAAGAACCTCCAACAGACTTGACGGTCACGTCTCCTCCAACGCCGATAAGTGTTGTAAAAAAGACAGAACCAATCTCTGACATTCCAAAAGAAACCACCACCACTACCGGTGGCACTTATCTAACCCAAACCCTTCTACAGAATCTCCTAGTCGATGCTCCCAGCTGGATCAATCGTGGCCAATACGCGCTGGCCGAAGCGCAGTATCAAATGATTTTGATCGCACTGCGCAAGCTTAAGCCGCGTCCTTCGGTGCCCGAATCGAAGCCATCGAAACCCGACGATAAGGGTGACGATGACGGCGATGACGACCCTGATAGTGGTTCGAGCGGCAAGAGCTCACCGGCTCCACCGCCAGGATCACCGTCGCGAAACATGACTTGTAGTTCACAATATATTGCTACCGATCTGCCCGGTGGTCTAGGCCATTGGCGCGATCAAAGTACCTATCTAGCTACTGACGAACTGAACGCTAACAAGCTACTAACAGACAGTGTTCCTCCGCTAGTCCAAGATCGTCCCGATCCCGATAGATCCTCTTCCCGAATTTCTAGCACACAATCAGCAGCAACAACAACAACCCCGGAAGCAAAAGCAGTTAAATCTGACGATGTGTACAAAGAACGCAAGGTGACCAGTCGTTATTTTTGTAGTATTTTGGTGGTGTGGCTTTTTTTCCTAATAATAATAATCCTAATAACAATAAGGTCATCCTTTAGCTGATGTTTTTCTTCGCCGCTCCCATTTACCTCTCATTGCCAACTGCATGTCTAATTTATTTTGATCTAATCTCATTTAATTTTTTGCATTAATAAATTCTCTCATTTTTGTCCAATCGAAGTGCGAGAGAAATAGAATTGCTTTTGCCTGCAGACACGTACTGCAAGTACACGTGAAAAATGCGGCAAGTGCGAGTTACATTGCGTGGCCAGTTTAAAAATAGAAAGCCGTTAAAAATAGAGGTCCGTGATAGACGCCCTTCGGTGATCCACTGCAGACGTCGCATCTCGAATTCCAGAATTTCTAGTGCAGTTCTAATTCTAAATTCAGTCGTTCGGTCGCGTTTTTGTGGAATGCAGCGGGATAATCGCGACGTTTTTATGCAGTTTCAGTTCGAATCAAGAGCCGTTAAGATCCTTTAAATTAATTGAAGAAATCGCGCGTCATCATGCTTAGCTTACAGCGACTGGTATTAAGAAGTGAATGTTACTTGTAATGTCTTAAAACGCGAGTGCGCAATTTTACCGTAGTCTTCACTTTTTTCGGTATTTGTAATCGAGTCGTACAGTCAAAGTGTAAAAATCCGTAATCTTGGAAGAGCTTGCCGAATGTAACTCGCTACTTGCTTCATTCATAATCGCTCTTCATTTTCGACGTCGCATGAAAAATTTATTCAAATTAATTTCAAATAAAACTAAAAACAGCTGCGATTTTCGTCCTCTTAAAAGGATGTAGACATAGCGAAACCTTGTTTCATTATGTTCATAACCTAAGTTGTTTGTTTTGTTCTTTTTTTCGACTTATTCGAATTGTTTTCGTTTCTTTTCCGTTTTTATATTAAAACAATGTTTTTTTTTCATCTAATATTTTATCGTTAAAAATTGTCGTTCTTCAGGAAGTACTATCACAAGAAATTGATGAATTGCTCCAATCGCTCACTACAGCTGAAGAAGGGATTGGTAATTTGCCCAACGCAAGCCTCGAAAGTATGCTCCATGGTCTTAAGGTAAGTGTCACATAAGATAACACTGTACAAGAGAAAAAGCTTCAATTCTAAACTTGGATAATTTTAATCGGAATCTCAGATCACTCGGTTCACTTTCCATATGCCTTCCTTCACCTCATATGACAAATTAATTATTCTCGTGGTCGCCATGTCTCTGTAGTATAGTGACAAGCATCGCCGATCACACCGGAGATCGTGTTTCGATTCCCTAAATAGAATAATTTTACTTTATTATTTTTTAATAATAAAGTTTTGTGATCGACCTGAAATTTAAAAAAATTGGTTCCCTGAAATATTGCATTTTCACGCCTTAGAATTAGTAGACCCCAAAAATCCAATCTGAAAAAAAATCCGTCTGCCCGCCGTAAATGGCGTCCGCCGCGTTTGAAGGATCGTAGCTCACAAACCCGGTAAGATTTTAAGTTAAAATTTTTTTAGTGTGTTGATTGGTTTGTGACGAGGAGGTGGGACAGCTTTTTAGACGAAAAATGTTTGTTTTTATACCTCGTACCATTTACGCTAAGAGCCTGAAACTTGGAATTTAGCAATTATTCGATCGCATCCCGACTTTAACTGCGCGCAGATTGCACTCTAAGACATATTGGAGTAAATTTTCCATTATTATAAATTATTCGGCAACTGTTTTCCATCGATAGTAATGGCAAAATTACATGCATGTGTAGTTAGAGGGAAAATTACACAAATAAGTTGTAATAATAATACAACATATGCGTAATCAATACAGAAAAGTGGCGTAATTATTACACAGAGAATTCAATTACTACAAAAAAATCTGCCAACAGTCTGGGCGCAACTTTTTTATTTTTTGGGTAGAAGTTCGGAACGAGTTTAATTCTGAGATGCGGTGTAGGTTACTATGTGACTGAAAACCTAAAAAAAGTTCGGGAAGCGGTTAGAATGGGGTCGCGCTACTTACCACGCTGCCACATATTATAACATATGAATTATAATACAAAATTGGGTCAAACTCCGGGACTAGGTCTAGTCCTAGTATAATATCAGTTGTTACGACATTAGAAGGTTTTTCGTGATTTGGTTTTGGGCCATTACATGAAATCGGAAATGCGTTTGTAGGCGATTATATAAAAAGTCTGTGGAAGTGCAAACCAATCTCTCATCAATCCTGAGAAATATGTCGTAAGCCTTACGTCCTATTGGAGTTGAATAACAAACATCCTGAAATGATATTCGATATCTTATTAGAACTAAGAAATATGTAAGAATTTGTGAAAACATATGCAACCCCCTTGTACCCACTTTGGGGTTGAATATCCAAAAATCCTGAAATGAGTTTTTAGATATATACGTATATAAAGAAAGCCAGAGTATGAAAAAACCGATCCGATGTCTATCTCCTAAGAGATATGACGGAATTCGTGAAAACGTATTCAACCCGTTTTTACACTCTTATGCTATGTTCAGACTACGAGATTAACGCGTTTAAATCGAGTTAAATGCGCTGAAAACACTTCCCAGACGCGTTTACGAAAACACGTAGCTACTACGCGTTTAACCGAAAACATGTACTGGGACCCTCGCGGAAATCGAAGTAAACTTTGGAAGAAACTATTTAATGCTGCAGAAACTCAATTTTGTGCTTGTGCAACGACTGCAATAGCTAATAAATTCCATTTTCATTACTGCTATACAAACTAATTGGTTTCAAACAATTTAGAAAGCATAAATTTGCTAATGAAACACAGCTGAATATCTACTTGTCAAAACAAATCACATCAAGCTATCGTGTATGAAAATAAAACGAGTTGCCTAGTCTGAACACTACTTCTTTAACATGTTAAATTTACCTATTTAAATGCGTTTAAAATGCATAGTCTGTACAGGGTATTAGGGGTTGAAAAAGGAAAAAACTTGAAAACATGTTCTAGGTGATTATTAAATAAGCCCGTGGAAGTGAAAAGTTATTCGATATCTAATCAAACCTGAAGGAAACGGCTGAATTCGTGAAAATGTATACATCCCCTTTACACCCCCTTGAGGGTCGAATTTAAAAAAAAACTGAAATGCTTTCTATGTATTTTTATGAAGAACCCGTACAAAAAAAAATTAATTCATTATTTGGAAAGAACTAATAGATATGACGAAAATCGTGAAAATATATGCATACCATTTTCACTGATCATTTTTTTTGCCCCATTTCCAAACGCCGATGGATATATGAATATTTTTTTATTCGGAATTACTTTTCTAGTTGATTTACATATACGTACCGAATTTCAACTTTCTAGCATAAGCCGTTCTAAAGTTAGGAAAAAAACACCCCCCACCCCCGTACCATACTACACCTACAAAAGATTAAATTATTTTTCCAACATGCTACTACTATAGCTCTATCTAAATACCAAGTTTCAACTTTATATCATTATAGGTTCTCGAGATATAAACATCGAAACTTTTTTCTTTCCACCCTCATCCCTGAAATTTTTCTTTTTTGCTAGTTGTCCATTAGGCCTACTTCTGGTAAAAATTTTAGGCATCTATCTTACACCATTCTTGACATATGAGACGTGATTTTTTAAAAAAATTCTTATCCCCTCCACTTCCATGCTCCACCGCCCCCTTAAAAAATTTTACTTTCAGTAAACTTAATTTGTCAACCTTTATACAGAAACAAAATTTTATTTCTCTAGTGCAATTGATTCGTGAGATGTCGCAATCTAAAGTGTTCCCCCCACCTCCGTACGTCACTGCCCCCTCTGAAAAATTTGTTTCCGATCTATTCTTCTAGTATACCTACAGATGATTATTAAGTTTTAATTTCGTGACATTAACCGTTTAAGAGATATGGATTTTAGAATGTCTCGATCTCGCCTTTCGAACGTTTCGGACGCATTATTTCCCTCCCCCCCCCACTCCCACACCCCCCACTCCCACACCCCTTCACCCATATCAACAATATTTTTGCAAATGGGTCCACTATCGAAGGTCTATATATAAATTCCAAGTTTCAGCTTCCTAACATTAGCGGTTGCTAAGATCTAGAAACCAAAATTTTCCGTCTAAAACGCTTCCCCCACCTCCCCCCTCACACTCCCAACCCCCCAAAAAGTGGTAACTTCTAGGGGCCTACCCAGTCTATTAAAAAAAAATTTCAATTCAATAGCTGATAGGGTTTAGGAGCTATAAGCCCTCAAACGTTTTGCGTACGGCGCACAGTTGGACTGAAAATTTTTTTTGTTTTTTTGGTGCTTATAAGTCATGAAACGCATAAAAAAATGTTTTCAGGGTAGCAACATTTTTTTTTAAAAATCAATAACAATACTTTATTATTAAAATAATAAAGTAAAATTCCCATTTTATTATAGGGTAAAATCCTCCGTTTAATTCAGATTTATAATTATACAGTAAAATCATAAATTAAAAACGCAATTTCACAATACTTGCACTGTATTAAATTGAATTGAGTTGACAATGATATTACGGTTACTGATTCGAAAACTAATATACAAATTTTGCACAAAAAAAATTTGGCTGATTTAACAAACCTGACTTCACGTCGTCGCGTAGAATAAAGTGATGAAATGAATTTTCGCGAACTTGCTTATTCTGGCGTAATATTACACAGTATTTAAAGTAAAATTACATCCAGCCTGAATTTACCTTATCAATGGTGTAATATAATCATGACGACTAAATTTACTTTTTTTATAGAACAAAATAGATGTAATTGTCCACCTTGTTGTGTAATTTTACCTACTTGTGCGCTAAAAAACGATTATACGTCAATAGTACGTACAGCTACATAGATTGTGCATTTTTCCACTTCTTTTTGCTCTAAGGACAGATTATTTTTACAAATTGTTTTTAGTGTGTGGCAACCCTTGTGTTGTGATTTCTATAGTTCGTTAAATTTTTAACTGAACAGATTTCTTCCGTTTCTATATGATGTTGGAGCACACTTCCACAAAAAAATATTGTGAATTTTTTTTAAATACTGCCGAACCTCTCTTACTCCGTAAGTTGACCTCTCAATACCTCAAACATTTTAACAATGCATGGTTCCAAAAAGACTAAGCCTGCTGGTTGGGAATGAGTTTAATCTACCAATTGTAAGATTTGAGAGGATGCAAGGTTTCTATGATAAAAGGGTTCCTAAGTGCATATCGTCCGATTAACAGATTTTTTTCATCACTGGGCTTCTCACCATTTCCAAAAAATTTAAAATGGGACTCAACATTTGAGAATATCGTTATCTTAAGCGCCGTTTACACGGTGATATCTGATATCATGATAGATACTGTCGTGATAATTCTCATCGTGTAAACTGCATGATAGTAGCTTTCCCATTATCATAATAGCACTTATGCATATGCTAGAAAGTTGAAATATAGTACATAGTATATGTAATTGACTGCAGGAGTAATTAAGTAAAAAAAACATAGATTTTTATTGACGTAACTACGTGGAGTAAAAAACATTGCCGTGAAAAGGGTTTTTTTCCACATGTTCACGAATTTCGTTATATCTTGTATGAATTATCGAGTTATGAATTTAATTTTACTTTTACAAGCTATTTATATAAGCGTCTAGAAACATTTTTCCAAATTTCCTGATATCCAACCCCTAAGGGTGTGTAAATTTTGACGAATTTCGATATGTTTCTTAGGTTTAACGAGATAGCGAATTTGTTTTCACTAAGAATGGTTTTAAATAAAATCGGGACACAATATTTAAGCATTTTTCGATAATTAACCCCTAGGGGGTATTGTTCAAGTTCTTACGAAGTTCGACAAATCGAATTCGTGTTTACTTCTATGCCCTAGATCTAAAAATTGGGTTCGGGATTTTGCCATATTCAACCCCTAAGAGGGTGTAAAATATTTGTGTACCTACGTGTTTACGAATTGATAGTCGCACGTAACACTTAGGCCTGATGAGATTTCGATTTTTTTTTACTTTAACGGGCTTTCTATATAATCGAATTTTTTGACATTCAACCCAGGGCTATGTCTATATTTTATCCCCTATTTTTATCGAAATTGAAAAAAAAAATAACTAAATTGTAATTCAGTATTTCATCTCAATTATCACACGATGGGCTCTGTCTATTCTGATCGTGGTATGGCTTTTTTTAAAACTTCGAATTTCGAACTAGTTAAAAACTTTTAAAAAATGTCCACGTTAGATTGAAGCAATGATTTGTTTTAAAAAAATTTGTTTAGTTTATTTTTCATGATTAATATCTGCACACGATTCATAAGTTCTTGTAAATAAAACGTTTTTTGTTTGAAGTTTGTTAATAAGTTGCTTGTTATGGACGCCGAAAATTTAAGAAGACTTGATATTAAACGGTAGTGGCAGATATGTATCCTAGATTTAAGTAATATTCAATTTAGAAGCAAAATCATACTATACACTTCTGTGTTTTATTCGTAACTCATCACCATACAAAAAGAACATATATCCTTGTAAAATAGGTGCTCGCCGCAGTAATATTTGAGCTAGTCCTTGGTAGTTTGGGAATGTGGATAGTTTCGATGAAAAACTATAATTTGTTCTGCATCTTGTCCCATTTTCAGCTAATCCTTGAGAATCTGGAACAACACAAAAAAGAGGCAGATCGTTTGAGAGCAGCCAGCAAGAATATACCTTTCGATCGGGACCTTGATCGGATCCTTCTTCAACTTGAAGAACGCATCCGATTTTTGATTCTACGTACGAAGGAAGGTACCACAATGGTTCAGGTATGTCATATCAACGCACATTCCGCGTACCTGTGATTAATGAATTTCTTCTTCACAGAATGCCATGGATGCACAGCAAACCAGACGTCGCGAAATTGATAACTATCAAGTTCATCTAGCGCAGATCGAAGACTGGCTTCGATCGATCACCGAACAACTTGGAAACGTCGTAACACCGGATAACGAAGCTGACCTAACTGCTCAGCTACAGACAAGTGTACATCTAGTCAAAACAATCAACGAAAAAATTATCTCCCTTGAAGAACTTCTTGAAAAGACCAAGGATCTTGAACAGCACGAGGATGTTAAGGAATTGGCAAAAATTTTATCCGATCAGTTGACGAAAACAATTGCTCTACTCCGCGAATACATTGTCACGATTACCATCAGAATCGAAATAATTGAGATGAGGATCATCGAGTTGCGACAGATTCCAGAACAGGAAGCGATTAGTGAAGCTTCCTTAACCGAGAGAACAATTGATTCGAGTCCTATGCCGGAAGAGGAGCCAATTCAGAAGATTGCCGATCACCAGCCATACACAGTTGAAACACAAACCAGTGAAAGTCTACTGCCTAGGAAACCCAATTTAGTGGAAACAGACGCACAGACTAGTTTCCCACTCGAAACTAAAGCACCAACAAATATCGAAACCTTGGATATTTCAGTTCAAACGTCGCAACAACAAAAGCCAACGGAAAATATTTCGGTAGTGCAAAAAATCCAGGGTGGTCAAGAGACCATTCAAATTGAAACATCACCGAATAAGGAGATCCCGGAAACACCTAGTGACGTTCTAGTTGAGGCCCGATACAATCAACCGCCCCAAGGTGATACGACCAGAATTACAGAGCTTCTACTGAAGAATGTTCCGCAATCGTTTGAAACTACGTTTGTTGAGCCCGATGATACAACGACTGAAGTCATTGTTGATTCAGATGGAAACAAACGAATCATTATGAGGAAGATTACACGAACTACCCAGCAAGTTGTCCATCAGAGACAACAGCAACACATCACTTCCGTAAGCACATTGACTGGTGAAGATATGATACCAGTGACTCAAGCTGTACAACAGGTAAAGCTGGAGAATCAAAAGGTTGCCGTATCTACAGCTGGCGAACATGGCACGAAAACTGTTGTATCGCAGAAGGGCCGGGGTAGCATTGCATCTGGAACCAGTCCTGATACGATGGTAGTCCATGAATTCGAAACAGCGCCAGACACGCAAGAATATTTGACCGTAGTTGCAGGAGATCCTTCGCAATTCCAAACCATTACAGAAAGCGGGGAACCCCATACCGATATTGGATTTGAGTCAAGCGTTCGAGCTGTTGTCCAACAGGTCACACGCAAAATCATCCGAAAGAGTCGAAAAATAATCAAACGTGTGGTTATTATTGATGGCAAGGAACACATCACAGAGGAAGTTGTGGAAGAACCCGAAGAAATTGAAATAACAGAAGAGAGTCTTCCGCCACGAGTCAATGTTAACATTATTCGTACGGTTAATGGAAAAGTTGTGACCGAAGAAGAATTTCTAAGGCTAAGCCAACAAGATCCCCAAATGCAGACGACTATCGAAGAGGTTGAGTCTATTATTGGAAAGCCTGAAACCACTCAGAAACCCGTAACTAGTCCAGTAGTTGAAATTGAAGATATCACTCCAATTGAACCGGTTGTTGAAGAAATCGTTCAAAAAGTAACCGTACCGAGACAGCCCGTATCTCCTCCAGCGGAGACTATCGTCAAAGAAGTCACACAAGAAGTCGAAGTAATAAAGCAAGAACCTGACCAGCAACCACAAGAAAGCGAAATCGAAAAGGTCGAAGTTATTAAGGTCGAAAAAGTTGTCGATGAAGAGACGCCACAGGTATTTGAATATGAAAAAGCACCAGTAGCGTTGACTGTTGATAAAGCACCAGTAGAAGTATCTGAATCCCCAACTCCTCCTGATCATCCTCACGTTACAGCCGTAGAAATCAAGAACATCGATGAAATTTGGCCAGTCGAACATCACCTAGAAACGACCAATATTGAATTTTCCGATGCTAAAATCACCGAACCGGAAGTTGTTGCGGAGTTATCGCCAAAATCAAAAACTGTAACTTATGAAAATGTCGAGGAGATTAAGGAAATTTGGCCGGAGAGTCCGGCAACCGGATCATCCGTTGATCTGGCTGTCTATACCTTCGAACCGAAACCAGTACAGGAACCTAAACTTCTTCCAGCTGAAGTAACGCCAGCCGAAATAACATTCGATGTGCGGTCTGCTTCCCAAATGTTTATTGATAATGAGGCTGCCGTTCAACCTGCTAAAAGAACCATATCGGTTTCAGCTCCGACTAAAGCTAAGGACGGAGAAAGCACTCTAAAAGTTAGCATGGACTTGAAGCCATCGACAAAATCAAAAGTCCAGGTCAATATCATCGAACTTGTCGGACAAACCGAACAGCCACCGAAGGTAACCGAAGCCGTAGCAACCATCTTGACCGAAACTGAACACGAAGACACAACATCACGAAGCGATATTGAATCGGATCCGAAACGGAACCGAAAGCGTAAGAAAAGAAAGGATAAAGAAATTTCAGAACCAAATGAAGATGATCAAATGAAACCTGTCGAAGAAAAGGCACCAACTCCAGTCGAACCTGCGGTTGTAGACAGTCCAATTAAATCGGAAGCTACTTCAGCAGAACCCTCGGAAGTGGAATCCACCAAGGATGCAAGCTTTGAACCGGACGGTCAAACCATGGTCGATGATGTCGAAGAGGACAAGCAGAAGAAACGAAAGAAGAAGAAGAAGCCAAAAGTTAAAACCGATAAAGATGAAGAACCACTTGTTTCTGCTTCGTCTGAAGATCGCAAAGATCACGATTCTCCCGATTTAAGCATTGAATCCGAGCCTGGAAAAGTACATGTGGAGCGTATCGACGAAATCAGTCAAGAGAGTACTTACTCTAGTATTAAAGAAGAACCTACTGTGAAGATTTTAGAAGAAGCTGTTATTTCACCAGATTCGGATTCACCAAGACCGGCTTTGACGGAAATTGTAATTCCTACCGATGTCTTCGAAGTTAAGCTTATGGATGATGCTGAACAACAGACTACTCCCCGTATTGAACGATCTGCGTCTGATGAAGCCCCAATCACTGAAAAGCCAGCTGCACAAACAGAGCCGAGGTCTATGCAAACAACACCAGAGCGTAAACCTAAAATCACTTCGATATCACTTCAAACGAGCCTAGACGAACAGCCAGAACTGCGCGAAGAAGAGTCCCAGACAATAGTTGTCGATGTTTCGGAAATCGAAATCCAAACTACTCCTCGGGAAGAAGAAATCGCAGCAGCACCGATAGCTGACCAGCCTGTTAAAGAATTGGTAACTGAAGAAGTCCAAACCGACGATCTTCCACGTCCTGATGTAGAACAGGCTGTTCAAGAAAAGCCCGATACTGAGGAGATATCTAGTCAAACAGTCATTGTGACGACTAAAGAACAAGAGCTTCAGACATCACCTCGTCAATCTGAGACACCTATAGAGGATATTGTAGGTCCAGTAGTCGATGATATTATCCGTGAAGCTGTTGGTGGAGCGGAAGAAACGCTAGCTGAGAAGCCCGTCACAAAGGTCTCCACGGAGGTGCAAACCTCACCACGTGATGATCAACCCGACGAAAGTTCACTGTCGTCCTCAACAGAACCGTACGATATTCAAATCGAGGCTACTTTGACTATACCGCAGAATAAGCCAGAAGGAGGCGAACCCATTGTGTACGAGTTCTCTAAAGTAGTAGAACTGCCAAAGGACGAAGAGCCGGAGAAGGGAAAGAAGAAGAAGAGCAAGAAATCAAAGAAGGGTCCAGAAGTTAATGTTAGTGTAGAAATCGATCAGAGTGTTATATCCAAAATGAAGGACACCACTAAAAGCTTCTTGGAGGGAGAACAGTACTTGGTTCCCCAGAAACATGTCGCACAGATACAACCAGCAGCTGTGCAAAAAGAGTCCCCAGAAGTTTTAGCTCCAAAACCAAGTATCGTCCAACTTTCGATAACGAAGACCACAGTTTATGATACGTTCGAAACACCTAAGCGTGACGAACCGCAAATAACAGAGCCCCAGGAGAAGCCGCAAGTTTTGACCAAACAACAACGGTCGAGGCCGACATCTTCAGTTATGATCGAGGAAGTTATGTCGCCATCCGAAGTAATGGGTGACACTCCCTTAACACCTGGTCCAGAACGTGAAGAGGTTTACACTCCAGAAAACATCTGGACAACGAATTTGACTCACAAACCAATCGATCCTTCCGAAAGCTTTATCATGGCCGAAACTATGCAACACTATCCTGGCTCCAGTCAGCTAAAATCGCCGCAAGAAGAGTTCATTTGGACTCAAACAGCCGATATTATCAGCGAGCGGATTCGTCATCTTAAGGACGTCCAGAAGCCGAAACATCTCAGCAACGTTCTTCACATAGCCACGCTTGGCGAACACATAATTGAAAAGCCTGTAGAGAATCGTATCGAGACGCTCAGCGTAGCCCAGAACGACCTCGAAACGGCTGTTCAACGTCGCGATATTGTCATTATCCAAACAACTGTGGTGACCATAATCGAAGAAGTTTCGACATGGCTTGAGACTATCGAGTATCGCGTCTACCTTATGCGCCAAAAATCTAGCGATGGTCCCAGTGAAGAGAAGGTATCCGAGTACAATCAGTTGAATGATGAAATCAACACCATCAAACAGAACATCAACGTCCTGGAAACGAAACTGGAGAAGGCGAAGGATGTGACTACTGAGGAAAACAAACAGCAAATGGAGAACTGCATAGAAACCCTGAAGGAGCAACTCAAGTCCATCGAAGAAGTTACAAAGGAGAGTGAAGCTCAAGACAAGAGGGACCTGCAACGTTGGAACGAGTACTTAATTTTGATTCAGAAGATTACAATCTTTATAACCGACCTCCAAGAACGATACGATGTTATCGTGTCGCAAGAAACTACAATCGAAAACAAATTGGCCAACCTGGACGATCTCGAAGCTCAAAATCTAGAAGAACTGGACAAGCTATCCAAATTGATGAGTACGACCAGAGGATTCATGCGAGATTTTCCCGGAAAGAATGTGCCCGAAGATATTTACGTGGCGCACGATAACTGCAAGAACCTAGAAAACAATATCATGCTGGAACGGGAGCGGCTCATTCAGCTTCAGAACCTGGCCGAGGAATACGAACAGACTCTTAACGAATTCGCACACATTACTTTGGTTGCGGATCGTCTTGTAGAGAGCCCTATCAATTCGCAATCGCTCGAACAATTACACGAAGAAATGCAAAAGCATCGTAAGTTCTTCGTTAACTTGAGCCATTGTCGAGCTATTCTCGAATCCTTGGAGGACAACATCGATCAGGAGACTAAAGAGAAGCATGCCGATCTTCACAAAGATTTGTACAATCGTGCAACTGTACTTCTGGAGAAAGCAGCCGATCGTGCCCAAAAGTTAGCAATGGCTGCATCACGGTGGGCCGTTCTAGAAAAAGGCATGAAGGACGAACGGCAGTGGCTACAAGTTGCTCAGCAACGTGTTCCTGATCTATCAGCAGTTACTTCAGCCGACTATGATCGCTACGCCACTCTTTACCAATCGTTGAGCTCAGATATTGCTCACCATCACGCCAAGATGCTGAAGCTCTCAAGCATGTCGAACAAACTTCAGGAACTGGTAAACGCTCCGAATTTGATCGAGGAGAGCAACGAAGCATTGACTTTCCTGCTGAAACAACGCGAGGAAGTAGCCTTGTACTTACGTCGACTATTAGTTTTCCGCGAGATCTGGACTCGATACGAGTTGATGACCGATCGATTGGAGTCCTGGGTTCGTGACGCCGAGCGCGAATTGAGCCAAATCAAAGTTCCGAACGATCTGCGCGAACAACCAATCGAACATATGCGACAATTCTGGGAAATGAAGGCACAATTCGAAGTCCACAACAACATTCGAACCGAGGCCGGCAACAGTTTCGAAAAGGCTCTACAAATAATCCCGCTAGCCGATGAAATGCTGCAGCGTCAATTCCACGCCCAACTTGAAGATCGTTGGAATGGTGTCGCAAGTAAGATGGAAAGTATTCAGAACGCTATAATTAACAGCATTGCGTCACAAGACCTTCCGGTCGATGAGAAATTGGAACTGCTCGAGCGCGAACTCGAAGAGATCCAATTAACCATTACGAGCGTGAAAGGAGTGATCAAGAACGAGGAAGAACTTAATTTGTACATCGAACGGATTCAAGTACTTAACGATCGTGTTGGAATTATTGGTAACGAATTGGGCCGCGTTGGTCTGCAACAGCTAACACAACCGGAAAAAATCGGTCAACTCTTTGCCTTTTCGCACAAGATATCCACGTCCATAGCCGAAGAGCTAGAAGGGTCGACACATTTAAAGGATTGTTTGACCGCGATCCAGGACGGTATCGCCAATGTTCGCAAGAACCAAAGCGAAATGTCCGTACGTTTGGATGAGTGCGAGACTACCGAAAAAATGGGCAGTGACGCGATTGAGAAGGCTCTGACCGATTGCCAGGAGATCGAAGAGAATCTGAAGGGGCAGTGGCAAGATATTATGCATCTGAGACAGCTTCTTCACACGCTACCGATGCGACTAAGAATTTCTGTATCACCTGTAAAACTGGAACGCGATATATCGCAACTACTGGACGATCTTGCCGTACTCGAATCGCGATGTGCCAATATTATGGGCATGTTACGCACTCGTTTGAGTCTATGGAAGCGATTCGAGCGACAGCTGGAATTGGTTCAGGAATCGGTTCAGGAGACGGACTTCATGATGCAATTGCTGCAGGTACATGGACAGGTGGACTATGAGCGTTTGCGTAAGGCGACCGAACGCTTGGAGGTAAGTTGAACTTTTTCGTAAATGTTGTGAATGGGGAGTCTTTTGATTTTATTGTATCATTCTTAAAATATTGGGCCAATATCGAGCCGAGCTTGGCGCTCCGAATGGTAGTATACGAGTACTTCGGCACATTTTGGGGCCTTTAACGAACTTGCGCTGTAAAATGCAAATTATCTTCGTCCGTTTCATAAACCTTCCTTAGATGTTTTGTTCATAAACTGTAGTGATGAACGGTATCGAACGAATTCGTCACTCGCAGGATCATCAACATGATTCACGAGCAATCGTAAAACCCCTATTTCAACCCCAAATAAAAACTTTGATTGTATTCGGCACTAATCCCCGATAGAGTCTTATCACCAAAGTCGTTATCTTTTGAACTCGAAGTGGTAGGGAAATTGATTTTCCAACTTCCGTCGTCATTGTGTCGCTGTATATGTGTTACTGTGTGGATGTGGAAAGGCGCGAAAATTCCACAATCGAAAAGTTGTTGGTGAAGGCCAATAATGCCCGAGTTCTCCACTGTAGAATTCAGGCAGTTTATAATTAGCAGCGGTGCAGAAAACTTGTAATACGAGTATCTCGCAGTTGAATTTTATAAGTCTACCAGTGCGGAATAATATTGTGAACTTTTCGACTTTATTGTACACTTTTTCATCAAATACTGCGAGCTTTGAGCTGATAACGCGAACCAACTTAATTCTTACTTAGTTCTTATCGCGACTGTTAAGACTCTCCATTTCGAGTGCGTGTTGTGTATTCCTGTTTTCAAGAACCCCACTAACATCCAACATTATTGTCCGTTACTTTCAGGGATTGTCGGGCGACTTAGAGAATCGCGAATCACTCCTCGAGGAGCTTAGGTCGTCGTCGAGGCCGCTTATCGACACCTGTGATGCCCAGGTAGCCGAACAAATCGAAGCTGTTGTTCATGAAGCCGTGACTGCATGGACCGAAACCTGTGATAATTTGCATGCCCTCTGCTCGAAATATCAGCGGGCAGTTCAGCTCTGGGAACGCTATCGGGAAGCATCTGCAGCCGTCAAGCACTGGGCCGATCAACAAATGGAAACTTTGGACTCGCTTAAGCAGCCCCAAGATGCTCTACATGAAATCCAGGTATGTTACGTACTCCTCCTAAGTTAAGATTGTGGAGAAGTTTACTTTAGATACTTAGATAAGATGCTAACCATTAAAAACATCAGAAGATTGTGTTGCGAAATGATTGTACAATCGCGCAGCATGAATCGTTGCCACAACATAGCTGGGCTGGAGTTTGTGGCCGTGAAGAGTCGCGCGTATAAATAAACCTGAGCTAATTTTATAGTAGCGCTGATAGTGTAAACATACTTGTCATTGTATGTAACCTTATGGAATTTTCAGCGGTATGTGGACCCCTCCTCGATTAATCTAATCTTGACTCGGTGGCATGGCTAAGCAGACTTGAGATTCCATGCCCATGATGTCGTTTGCACGAATAGACAGTGTGAAATCTAAACATTTGTCGAATCTCTCTTTGATGTATTGTTAGACCAACAACATTGGAATCTCATGAATCACATCTTATCGCTCAATGTATTTCGGTCAATCATTCCGATTGGCGTTCTGATTGTTTTCCAAGAAGTCAAGAGCACAGAATCTCACCCCGAGCACTTCGTTCACACGATGAGACACACCAGCCTCACCATCAGCATTTCTTGGAACCATAAATAGCTGCAATTCTAGGACGATGAGTAATGCCACTAATTATCCTTGTTTTTCTGCAGGTATGCGACCAATCTCTGGTGGCTCACGATAAATGCCTAGCGGATTTGAGGGAGATCGTATCGCAAATTGCTGCGGACGTTGGACTGGACGGTTCAAATTTGCTACAGGGTGAAATCGATGCTCTCGGACGTCGACTACAGGAAATTCGCGAAAGCATAACAACCCTGGCGAATGTTGCAGATACTCGCGCTAAGGAACAGGACGAATGCAACGAGAATGTTACCCAGGCTCGGGCATACCTCAACAACGTGCAACAGGTAAGTTGATGGGAATTTCCCACGAAAATACAACCCCCTTTCTGAAATACTCACTCAAATAAAATGACTTATAATTTAATCACTCCACTTCGAAACACTTACGGAAATAAGGGATGTAGTCATGGCACGTGATTGGTATTCATTGGGCTTGCCGTGGGGTGAGGGTGATTTGTTGCGGCCTTCATACCTGGTAATGACCTTAGGGTCCTACTTTCTCTTCGACAGACTGGTAAATGTTTGGGGTGAGCGAAAATTCGTAACCTAATTAAGGAGTGATAGAGGGTGTTTAGAAACAATTCTCGATGGTGCCGAGCGCCATGCACTATCGTGGAAGTATCACTAGGTTGATATGGTGGTGGAAATTGCAAGGATTTATTATGAAAAGTTAATGGCGAGAATGGCGAGTGATTATGCGAATTAGAAAATCAATAGCATGCGGAGGAAAAAACCGACTAGTAATTTGGGTAATTGGTTTTTAATTTGTTCGGATTTATTTCGATTTAATTTCAAGAATTAGTAGTTCATGGTGACCGAAGAAAGGGGTTAGAAATTCAGTTGAGTATTTATATAGTCGTTCGAAAGAGAACTTAGCAGTGTGTCAATCAAATTTCTTTAGTGAGGAGATTATCACAAAATATATGGAAAAAAATTTAACTCAATGTCTAATGCTGTTATTTACTTTATTAATCTGATAATAAAGTACAGTAGAACCTGAAGAAGTGACCAACTTCCTATCTGACCACTTGCCTAAAGTTGCCATTTTTTTACGGTCCCGATGTAAATCAGAAATGGATTTTAAGTGTTAAATTATTTTTATAATCTGACCAATCGAATAAAGTGACCACTTTTGCACAGTCCCTTGGGTGGTCACTATATAGAGGTTCTACTGTATAGTGAAATTCCTTTGGAAGCATTAAACTTTTTCCAGAGACTTTTCCTAACTAAATATTCATTAACTTGTATCAACAAAAAGCGAATCAACAGAAATTTTTATTGAAAAATAATTTAAAAGTTAGTCACCAAAACAAGCGAATTTATCTGTGACTCGAAATTGACTCCAAAGTTGTTCGTTATGTACATCAATTTTTTATTACGATTAAAAAATGATTCACTTGATCTTCACAAAAGCGAATATACAAAATTCGCTATATACTCACATTGGTGAGGTTCTTAATCGTGTTAATGATTCATAAATGAATGTGTGCTACGAATAGCCAGAGAATTGATTTTTAGTTGCAGGTTAATTCGATTTCGAAGAATTGGAAGAAGTATGACTGCATCTATTTCGAGTAGGAAAACAAACCGTGAATTTTTAAACTTCGCTAGTATTTGCTCTCTATTAACGATTTTTTGACTCATTATAATTTCTTTGGATGCCCTGAAAAAATATCAGGTTGTTTACGTTTTTTTTACACTCGATTTTTCTTCATGTTTGATGCATCTACACTAAAATGCTCTCAACGTTTTTTTTTCACAACATTCGATTTCTCATCACCTTTGGTGAACGTTCATCGAAATGTGTGCTGTGAAGACAGTTAATTTTTACGGCAGTATGTGAGCTCAGTTACAGATCTTGGTATGTGAAGGCAAATCATAAAATCTTAGGTTCATAGCTTAATGCTATCTCAAATAGTCGTGAGTTTGTGTCTCAATCAGGATTTCCCCGTTTATTTATTTTTTTATTTATCTGGTAGAGCCTATAGAAGCCTTACTACTTCTCGAACTACAACCTAAGAGGTCTTTTGTTCCTGGCTCTTAACCACTCCCTAGGCCATACCGATTCCTTTGAGAAAGAAGATGATTTTACTCTGGTGAGTCTTCGGCAGGTCTTCATAGGTGAGAGTAAATCCACCGAGAATCTGCCTTCTTGATCTGGCCATTGTATCACAATAACACAGAATGTGTGCCGTGGTTTCAGATGTGGTATCACAGAATCGACATGTATCTAGTGATACTTTACCGATGATCTTAAGGTGATAATTAAGGAAATAATGTCCGGAAAAATATCCCATTATAACCCGTGCGTTATACCTGCTTAAGGAAAGGAATTCCGACGCTCTCCTACTTAAGAAAGTCAGGAATTTCTTTGACTGTCTAGGTCCTGAAAGTGAGTTCCAATAATCTTCCACCTGAAGACCCACTTTAAAATACCATCCTTAATGAAGCCTTTACCTGCTCCACAGAATGGTTCCGGGCCAACAATCATTGGTGAGTTGGCTCCCCGCTTAGCTAGCTGGTCAGCCGGAATACCCTCATGTCCTGGCACCTACATCAGGGTTAGACTATTATGAATGTGAAAGTCTGGCACGTACCAGGCATCGGTACTTGGGGAAATTCTCCTTAACCGATCTATCAGAACTTGCGATGATTCCTTTATGGAGAACTACTCTCTTCATAAGGGAGAGCAATATTTGGAATCAGTAGTCTAGAGCCCGGTTTTATACGAGGGGACCACAATGGATCCACAGTGATCTCTCGTGATGGACTGGGGCACAGTGCTTTAGTCCACCCTTCTCAACCTAACCTAACCTAGACTATTATGATATGCTAGCTCTTTAAGAAGAGTATGACAGTCCCACATAAGCCTAGAGCGGAAGCAATAAGATTTCAGCGCTAGCAGTGCCACTTGGCTGTCAGATAAGATAATAACTGTAGCGCCTTTTGGTTTATTCAGTAGAAGTTTACCTGCGCACAGCTCTATGGGATGCACCTCAGCCTGAAACACAGTGGCTGTTTGTCACATTGCCGTCCATATTTTACAATTGGGTCCAAATACGCCCGCTTCAATTCCACTATAGGTCTTAGAGCCGTCCGTGTACCAGACTGAAGCACCTTCCCCAAAATCTGGTAGACCAGATTGCCATGATACACGATCTGCCAGAGTCACCATATATGGTTTCTCAAAATCATATACCTTTGGCATGTTATCGTTTACTGTGTCGGTTAGGTCCTTCTGATTAAATTCCTGTAGAATTTTAAGGTGATCTACAAGGTCTCCTGCCTTGAATTTATTGTACTGCTGTAGCCTTATGTCCTCTCTCAGGGCCTCCTTCTTTATCTCTAAGTGTAATGGGGCCAAGTCTATCATGGCTTCTATTGCAGCAGTGGGACATGATTTAAGTCCCCCAGTAATGCTAAGAACAGCACGTCTCTGAATTTTTTGCAATTTCTGTGCTTTGATTTATTCAACCTTTGGCCACCACACCATAGCGGCATATGTGATCATTGGTATTATAATTTCCCCGTTTAGGTTTGGTTCATATTTTTAAATAGTGAAAAATTATAGATCACAAAATTATAAATTCGAGCATTTACGGTTGAACAAAATGTGAACTGTGTACGTTCTTTAAGGACTTTTGCTACGGAACTAACCAACCTAATTTTTTAAATCAAATTTAATTCGTATGAAAATTCTACTTCCTGGCTGAACTATTTCTTGAAAGTGAATTCTCCGAGATGTAGTTATGCACAAATTAGTCATGGACTTATGTATGGAGGATATACGAAAGACTTGCTGGATTTTCTTTCTTTCGAAAATTAAGGTAAATTAAAATCCATGGTTGAAGCGCTCAGAAGTTATTCGGGAACAGTGTTTCAGGGACTTTTGTTAATTCATTTCAGCACAGGGTTTCCGAAAAAGTATGCCCCGAATTTCTAGATTCGCGATATGAAAGTTGAAAGATAGTTTGCGATGCATTGAATTCGATTCGGTTTAGATGTCTGTTACGAGTCAGCTGGCTGCCTTACTTGTTTGGCAGCTCGTAAATCCTTTAAAATATTTAGTTCAATTTTATTCTGTGCTTTCAGTAGGACCTTTTTTGTCATTTAACTTAATTCGCTACTATTCCTTGGTATTGCTAACCGGTTAATTTCCAATTTCAGGACATCAAACGTAAACCGACCAACGATACCGAAAGCGAAAACCAACTCACTGCACTACGCCAGCACCTTCTCACCCTCACCAAGACTGAAGAACAACTCAAGAACCTCCAGGACAAGAATATCACGTCCGAAATAACCGAAACGTCTATAACCGAAGTCTTGGAATTGTGGCAGAAAATATTCCGCGAAACATTCCAAGAGTACCATCGACTTTCGACGCGGCTAGTCCGCAGTCAGGATAGTACGGAGGCATTGAAGTTGTGGCGTCAATACTTGCAACACGTTCAGTCATTCCTCTCCAGTGCCATACCCGATGACTACTCCAGCCTTAAGGAGCACCGTCAATTATGCGAAGTCCATCAAAATCTTTTGACGAGTCAACAATCGGTCCTCTCAATGCACATCGAACCCACAGTCGAGAAGAAAACCGATGCTTCCGTTATGGAGCAATTCCGGATTTTGACCAATCTTCATAACGAGACATTGTCGAGGATTGTCCAACGCAATAGCGAGATTAATACCCGACTGACGTCCTGGAATACGTACAGGTTGGACCAAACTGCCCTACTGGACTGGATCAAGGAGCGTGAAAAGGAACGATCTAGACTTCAGCTGCGCTACATCCACATCAGGAGAGTGCCCAAGCTACTGCATAGGATTGAATCACTGCTGGACCTCATTCCAACCGGAGAAGCTATGGCCAAACAGCTTCAGGAGCAACAAAATTCTGTATTGAGATTCTGCGACGATGCCTTGGGAACATCGATCCGAATGGAGCATGCGTCAACGAATCAACGAATCAATAACCTACGAGCTGCTCTGGAAACATGGCAGAAATTCCTTGTGAGGATCTTACAGCTATCGCAGACATATGAAACCAACGTCGAAGTGATCCAATCGCAATTCCAAGATGTTCAAAAATTAATCGAGGACGTAAACAGGAACACACCGACCAATATCAATGCTGTCCAGGATCGACTGGCAACATTGCGGAGTGAACGTATGAAAATAGCCACTGTGATACCCGAACTGGAGAAGCTGAATGTGATCCAAGAAGAACTGAAGGAGTGCATAAGTCCGCACGATATGAAATCAATACGTCAAAAGGTTTGGATTCTGTGGCAGCAACAAGCCGATCTTGACGTCCAACTCTCAACGCTGATCAATAACATCGAGGAAAGACTTTCGTTGCATGCCATCTTTACATCGCGCTACCAAAAAATCGTGAAATGGATGGAAGAGATCGAGACTAGAGTTAATCGTGAGGCGGACATTGCGCTGCTTCGTGATCCTGAAGATATGGTCAGGCGGCTGGAGAATGATATTCAGTCAGAAATGACCTTGCGAGAAAAGGAGCGAGAATGGCTTCTGTCAACAGGACGAGAACTATTGTCCTGCTACGACGACAATACCACCAATGCCGCGGCAATTCGACATGAAATTCAATTCCAAATGGACAACCTAATCGATCGATGGGAACGACTTAAATATCTGTGTAAGCAACGTTCAAACAAAATCCACGATATGAAAACGACCATACTCAAGCTGGAGGAGCGTATAGCTCTGATTAGACAATGGTTGTTTGAAATGGAAGTTGAATTGTCCAAACCACTGATTTTCGAATCGCCCGAGCCGCATGTAATCGAAGCCAAACTCAAAGATCACGACAGAATTCAAAGGTCCATCGAAAAGGAGAGTAGCAACGTTGGTGATGTGCTGAACTTGTGCGAAATGCTTCTGAACGACGAAGACTTTTGGAAGGCTCACTTCAACACCACGACCATTAAGGTTGCCACGGAAAATCTCGAAAAACGATGGAAGAACGTCTGCAGTATATCGGCTGATCGTAAGAAGCGAATCCTTTCAGTTTGGGCATTGCTGCAGGACATCTGGAAGCTGACGGTCGAACATTCTGAGTGGCTTGCGCGACAAGAATCCGACCTTCAAATGCTCGAAAAGGACCTTAGCAAATTGTCGAAGGATCAAATCGAACAGCGCACGAAAGACGTTGAGAATAAGATCCGCGAAATAGAATCTCGTGATCCTTCGTTCAAAATCCTGAACCAATCGTATGCCAAACTGACAATGACCAACTGTCTTGATCCGGAGAATATTCAAAAGTTAACAGCACCTGCCAAGGCTATGATCACCAGATGGCAGAAACTGATACCACGTTCGTACAATATCGTCGATAGCCTAAACAAGGACATGAAGACGTATCGCGAATTCATCAACAATCACGGCAAAGCTGTTGTTAGTTTGACTCAAATCGATGCCGAACTGACACAACTTCAACATCTATCGAGTCCCGAACACGATCCTCGCGATCAGGCCAAGAAAATCGAGCGTCTCGAAAAAGAACTGAAAAATGTCGAGGCTGTGCTGCAAACGGCCGATAAACTCGGCGCCGAAGTTAAACAGAAAGCGAAAAAAGACAATCTCCAGGACATACAAAATTTGATCATCGAATACCACACACTGTGGAAGGATATCCAAACTCGAATCGTAATTATCAAAAAGGACATCGTAATGCGTCTGACACGGCCACGAGAAGTCGACGAAAGCGTCCAAGTCGAAACATTGAAATTCCAAACGGATTCGGGCGTGCAAGTGAACACGTTGCCACGAAAGTTGCCACGAATGACCTCCATTACGGCCAAGGATGCCTATCTCATGGAATTAACGACGGCGATTCAAGAGTGTCGCGTAAATTTAACGCAACTACAACGAACCGTTACCGATAAAACAAAACGTCCCGGTCCGCAAACTATTGCCAAATTGATGGCATCGTGCCAATCGTCTGTCGAACTCATGAAACATTTGAGCACACTTCTAGTAACGGAATGCTCGTGCACGAATCAGGAGGCCCAGGTCGAAACTGTGACCGAATTGAGTCTACTTTACGACACACTCCAGTCACAATGGAAGTCACGACAACTTCAGGATCAAGATGCTAGGTAAGTTTCCTTTAGTTTTAATGAAATAAAACTATTTCTAGGGGCACAGGTATTTGAACTGAGGTAAAATTCTCATTTAATTCGGGCCAAAGTCTGTCCTCAAATCGACAATCGAGCACGGACGCTCAGTTCAGAAACCTAGCTTTAAGTGTTTAATGGTTTTTGGTGAATTTTAGTTTACTTCATCCCACAAATTCTATCTAAAAATTATAATAAGAGCACTAGTCTACAAGCATCAACTTGTATATAATAATATGTGGAAGCCAGTCTCTTATTCTGTCACTTCGATTTTTTTAAAGTTAAAGAGTAGAACGAAAGTATTGGAGCACTTATATAAGTGAGGAGTACAGAGCACTGAATACTGAGTACTGAAAATCGAGTACCGAATATCAAGTCCTGAATTTCGAGTATAGAGTCGCGAGTATTGGGTATCGAGTACTGAACCGCGAGCACTGATTATCGAGTACTGAATTATGAGTACTAACTTTCGAGTACTGGGTATCGAGTACTGCGTACTGAATATTGTCATTGATTATCTAGTGCTGAGTTTTGAGTACTGAGTTAAAAGTACTTAGTCGCGAGTACTGAGTTCAAACTACTGGGTATCGATTTGTGAATCGCGAGTACTGAATTCCCAGTACGCAGTATTGAGTACTGAATTTCGAGTACTCAGTTACGAGTACTGAATTTCGAGTACTGAGTTACGAGTACTGAATTTCGAGTACTGAGTTACGAGTACTGAATTTCGAGTAGTGAGTTACGAGTACTGGGTATTACTCGATATCAGTTATGAACGACGCTTCTAAGGGATCTAACTAAGGCTGGCAATAAAAATAAAAAGTAGGAACACGAGGAATAGCTCTAGTCAATAGATGAAAGAATGTGATTTAAATTTCATTTGCGGAAAGGAAAAAAAATGGGTTGCAAACGATTGTTGTTTTACCGCGTATTCGATTAGTATCAGTCGATGTTGGTGTTGTTTTGAGTTTATGGTTTGGTTTCTTATGTGTACTGTGTTGAAACATCGACATAACCTAATCGAGTACTTAACTAAAACCTAAAACACTCGACATCATTTTTGTCCTCCTTAACGTGAACCCCAGGGTTTTTTATATTTGCATTCAGTTTGGATGAATAGTTTCGTAATGAATTTATGACGAAAATCCTGTTGAATTACATCACAAATTTAGGGAAGAAATGAATGGTGAATTTCTTGATGAGTTTCACGACAACTTCCTGGTGAAATTCGTAAAAACTTTCGATATGAATT
This sequence comes from Beris morrisii, assembly GCA_951812415.1. Lineage (NCBI taxonomy): Eukaryota > Metazoa > Arthropoda > Insecta > Diptera > Stratiomyidae > Beris > Beris morrisii. The sequence continues at coordinate 30,158,941 of OX638311.1, forward strand.
TCATGACATATTTCACCAGAGAATTGCTTCATAACTTGTGGTTGCAAGCAAAATAAGTCTACGTATTGCTACTAAAAACATGGAAAATATTCATCAATGCTGTTAACTTTAGTTTAAATAAAAATGATGATGTTTGTTACACATCTTTAAAAAAAATCGACGTGACAGAGCGTAAGGTTCCACCCCTTCGAAAATGCGGTAGACTAGTGCAAAATTTGGCTTTTTATCTAATATTAAAATTGGTTTTTGGTTTTTCTTTCATTTTTATTGCTCGCTACAAAACCTTTACTTGCACACAGGTCTAGCGTTTCAGCCTCTTACAATTTCGCCTGTCCACAGTAAGTACCCGAGTTTATTTTTAACAAAACCTATACAAATCGCACTTTCCATACAAAAATCTATAACGTAAGATTGCACTTTATTTTTTTAGTACTAACGAAACCGAAATGCATGAAAAAAAGTTGGACAAGGTGAAAATCTAACGATTTTTTTTTTATTTTGCAATTATAGTGAGGCTGGTCGTTTAACATGTCCGCTATGCACACAACGGAATTGGGCTCAAATCGATAACGATCTTTGGCGTCTCGAACAATGGCTTCAATTTGCGGAAGGAACACAAAAAGCCCAAGGATCACCGCCAAGTAATATCGAACTTTTGGAAGATGTCGTGCAAGATCATCGCGAATTTCTGCTCGATTTGGAAAGCCACAAGAGTATTATAGCATCGTTGAATGTTGTCGGCGATCATTTGGCCACGCACACCCTGGACACGGAAAAAGCAAAAGAGTTACGCGATCGTCTCGAATCGGACAACGATCGTTGGAATCGAGTTTGCATCAATGCCACAAGATGGCAGAGCCTTTTGCAGGCCGAACTAATGGGCAATACCGAGTTCCATCAAATTATTGATGAATTGGTTGCCTGGTTACAGCAAACCGAAAGTAATATCAAATCATCGGAACCGGTTGATCTGACCGCCGAACGATCGGTCTTGGAAGGAAAATTCAAGAAATTCAAAGAGCTTCGAGCGGAATTAGAACGATGCGAGCCACGTGTTATTAGTCTTCAAGATGCCGCCGATCAGTTGCTCAAATCAACTGACGAATCTGAAAGTTCTGCTAGTACCTATACGAGGTAAGTTGATGGGTTCCGAGATCCCAGGGCGGATCGAAGTAATATGTAGAATTTTAGAAGAGAGTGGTACGTAGAAGTGTACCTACTTTCAATTGTAATACGGTTTCTAAACCAATTTGTTTCGTTCTGGAAGCACATTGTGTGTCCTTCTTTCTTCTATCAAATGCTTCCTTTAGCTGCGATTTGAATAAGATGAGCCGGAAAAGCGGTTGCTAAAAGAAAGATCGTCAAAAAACTAGTGCCGACAGAATTTGTTGTTTGGAAACGGATCACTTGAGTTTGCAGACCCGCCAAATTTCTCAATTGGTCAACAGACTTGAAAGGCTGTTTGTACTTCAAATGTAACCTGAATATTTTGATTCTCAGGACCCTTACTTACGTTTGCAGTTTATCAAGGACCCAGAAAGGAATAAAATTCCAATTATTATCAAAATGATTGCATGATTTTTAGTTTTTAATCATTAAATATTAGCTTCTAAATTCTAAATTCAAAATTTTTTACAGTTTTTATTTTAGGTTTTTGGATTTGCAAATTTCTTAATATATAACGAAATCCTCATATTTCTAATGAGTCAGTAAAACCCCGATGGGAAAACAGATCACTTTCGGATCAAATCCAACCCTGTTTTCGACTGGCGTTTTCCAAGAAAGTTTTTCACCTTGTTATACCCAATGGCTTTGAATCGCTTTGATTCTAGTCGATTGCTGTCTTTTTTAGCATGAATACACGTGCAGTAGTCTTTTACGGATATCGCAGACACTATCGAAAATTTTATTACAGTGGATGCCGCTTATTGTAATCGCGGATAATGTTATAAGTCGCATTTTGTTATCAAAACAGTTGGGTTCCATTCATCGCTTATTTTTTTCTTCGTTTATTGTTATCATCCGGTTAATGTTATTGTTTTTGGCTGGTCCCAAAGTGATTACAATAAGCGGCATTCACTGTACTCGTATAAAGAAATCTCTCAGAAAGAGATTTTTGTGGAGAATTGTGGAATCGATCGAAAATCATGCTTTCCCACTCTACAATATTTTTTTGGCAAATTATCACAGTACAAAGTCTGCCAAACCAAAATAATTTGACAAAAGTTTTCGTCAAAATTTTTCGGTCAGCTTTGCATGCAAAGTCTGAACGCGAAATTGGTACGTACCATTTTTAAAGCCAAACACGTCTTAGACCGGCATCCTCAAAATAATTGGCTAACGAAAACAAGCTAGCTACTAGATAGTGAAAATAAATTACACGGCGAAGCCAGTTGCGAGGTATAAATGCTCAAACTTCAAATGTATAGAAATTTGCAATTTTAAAACGATTTAAATGTTTGTTCTGTCCTGTTCTTGTTTTAGGCTTTTATTAGACTGTATGCTATTTGTCAAATATTTGACTCCACAATAAAATGCGCAATCTTCCAATCAAATTGGGCAGTTTGTACAAAAAAAATTGCTGTGGTTAAATAGTGGATAACGTGGGCTAAACACTTTGTCACTTTGCAAAATTTTTAACTATTTTCAATGAAAAACGCCGTCAAATGGTTTAATCGTCAAATTTTTTGTTAATTTGTTTGCCAATTTGTTTTCCTTGTCCTACACAAGGTTTGTTTTACCTAAAATATTTTTAAAATTTTCGTAAAATTTAAATTTGACCGCAGGATATACAGTCTAATACTAGCTTAGGACTGTATGCCACTTTTTAAAATATTTGTCAAAATCAGCGTGGCATATAATCCAAAATAAGCTTTTATAAATGTTTTCTAACCCAGTCATCATTAATATATTTTTTTTTTAAATTTCGAACTATGATATCGATCTTATATATTATTCCGGACCGCCCATCTAACTCAATTCAGGCTTACATTTCTGTTCAGCTTTGTCAACACTTTCATTAAATTGAAGAACACTTTCTAGGTTATCGGACTTGAGGCTACGACTGCAATCGTTACGACGTCTTTCCGGCATTTACATTGTTAAATTGGGCGCCGTTTTAGGTTATGAAGGCGACAATTTAGGTGTATCGTTGCATATGCTTTCGAATGAGGTGAGTTAATAAAAAGATTTGAAAAAAGAGCGGAAACTTTTATTGTTAATGATTCATTAAATTCTAATGGTTCATTACGAGTCAATTCAAGTTTTCAGTAGACTTTTGATCACGAAAGTAAAACTTTGTTGCACAGTAATAAATTTTGTATTTTTTCGTCGTATAATTTTTTATATTTTGTATTTTTATTTTATTCTATTTTCGTTTTTGAATACGCAGCTTTTGGAGCAATCTGAATCCAGGATCCAGTCTTCTGCATCGACACATTCCACTGATAATGCAAAGTAAATATTTGTAGATATATTTTTTTTTACATTTTAGAATTATTGTGATTTATAAAGAAGCACTGTAGTAACTTTTTGAAAATCAGAAATTCATCAAATTTCATTGCAATTTTTTCGATTTTTAGCCAATTTGATTTGTAAAAAATGATTTAATTAGCTTCTTTATTCAGCGGAATATTTAATTTTAGTGGAACTTCAATAGAGCTGGAAGTATCATTGTAGAGAGTATTGTAGAGAAAGAAATTGCATAGTAGATTCATAGAATTTGCACGAATCATGCAGTCATACATTTTCTATGATTACATAAGTTTTTTTATTTTAATTTGAAGCTAAAATTGGCTGGAATCTAGACGTTTAAAAATATTGTGGGTATGCCGATTCCAATTAAATGGGTCAGCTTAAGGGGTTATATACAGTTGTACCGCGCGAAACGATGAAATTTTCTCGATTTGAAATCAAAAATTCAAAAAAATTTCGTTAGTATATTGTATTGTCTAGTCGCTGAACGACTTTGTAAAAATTTTGATTTAAAAAAAATGGCGACGGTTTTAACAAAAAGTGTACTTTTTCAAGGTGTAAAATTTTCAATTTTCTGCTCTAAAAAAACAGGTTTTCACAAAAATTGAAAATCCTTCGTTCAACGACTAGCTATTAATATAATAAATAAGTGGTATAAATTTGGTGTTGATCGGATTGATAGTTTTTTAGTAATCCTGTCCACCGCAAAGGTACTTTCGAAAAAACAAGATTCTGAGATAATCACGTCTAAAGTTTCAAGTTTGTTTCGGCCGCTGTGCAGGTAGTGTGCTATAAATAGCTACAACTTCGGTTCTAATGCTCCGATCGTTATGAAATTTGGTGAGAGTATTCTTGAGAGAATATACTTAAAGAATATGCAATAAAAAAAAATCGGTTTTTTCGTCCATCACAACTGTATATAACCCCTTAAGTATCGGGTCTCTTTCACAATTATTAAATTATTTCAGAAGAACATAAACCGTTTTTGTAACATTTTCCTTTTATTTTGATACTTGAAATTGTTGTCAATACTTCTGCTTTCAGCTTAATTAAATACTGAGTAGATGAGTTCTATCTGAATGTTTCCCACACATCAGCAATAGAAATCAGTGTTTGATTTTTTTTTCACCTGTTATTACGCAGCGATTCTCGTTCTGTCTTTACATCCTTGATCATTCATTTCATACAAAAAACTCTCCACCGGTGCTTCGTAATGGCACAAGCGAATTAAAAACAATAATAAAAAATTAGTTTGTTTCTAGCCAATGAGTTCAACTAAAAATTAAAAAATTATCTGCTGAAATCATGTAGAGCTTACTTTTAATCAAATTAATTTAATTTAAAAACTAAACGAAATTTTTAAATAATAATTTTTCTACTCTCTTTTTTTAGTGGCGATCTTGCGGGCGAAGAACACATCAACACTACCGTACTTGCACGCGGCTATCGATTCTTAGGTCGAGTAGCACGTGCATCGCTACCTATCCAAGCTCTTCTACTGCTGCTTTTGGGTGTTGCCACATTGGTCCCCCACGGTGAAGACTACTCTTGTCTCTTCTCGAATACGTTCGCTCGTAGTTTAGAGCCGATGTTATCGTACCCGAACGGACCGCCGCCAACATAATCGCTACATTTTCTTCCTACAAACAAAATCCATCCCCCTCCTAAACAACACATAAAAATCTCCCTGCCCATTTTCATAAAAACTAAAAAAATAAAAATAGAAAACAAACATAAACGATAACTGTGACAAACTATATAATTTTTTTTTATTACATTTTACTAAGGTGATAGATACTTTATATAAAAAAACGGAAACGAAAAAAAAACACACAAGAAAATATTTTTTAATAAAGTCTTATTTGGTCGTTTTTAGTTTTAAGATGTAGATATACAAAATATTAAAAATAAACTCTGTAATCTCTCCCGGAGAAAAATTTTTTTTTTACAAATTTTTTATATTATATATGTGAAAACAAAAACTGTAAAACTTGAGAAAAAAGAAAGTGTTAATCAACTCAAACTCTGCCTTGTATGTTTATACTATAAAGAAAATAGTTTATTAGAATTTAGGAACAAAACCAACAAAAATAGAATGAAACACAAAACTATAAACGATATGATCCGAAAATAGACGAAACCCTAGCTTATTATACTGCAGCTTGTTTTTTTTTAAAGATACAATTTATATATATATTGAAAAAATGTTGTTCTAAAAAATAATAATCATTGCTGTTAAATCATTCTTGCGTTAGTTTTAGACATTTTTGCATCGATTTAATTTCACGAATAGTTTTCATCTAAAAATTTATAATAATAAAACGCACAAAACAAAATCTACGATGAGTATAAAGTTTTTGGAAGTTCGTGGAACAACTTCCATACTTTATCAAATATACAAAGAATTTGTTAAAAAATAAGACTAGAAATATTCTCGATACTTAAAGCATTCGGATTCCAAAATCTCTCCAGTGGAATCTATTTTGCAAAAACTTGTGGGTGTGACCCCCCACAAAACAACATCATTACCAAGAACCTCCGAATTTTTTTGCCGATCTCCCAAACTTTGGCTTTCAAATTCATTGGATCTTAAAAATATACCGAGAATATTTCAAAAGTCTTGAAGAAATCCAACACAAATCTATTACTATTATTAAAAAAAAAAGGAAAATACATAAATATTATGTTTAATTATGTTTGGTGCTATTCGATTGATTTCATTGTATTTTTCGTTATAATATATAATTTTTTCTCCGTTAATATATCGAATGTAAAATTCATAGAAACTCCTTTTATCTTTTGTTCTTTTTTATCTTAAATGAACGAGCGAAGTTTCCTAAAGTTGTGATTTTGATTAAAAATATAAATGCAAAAAAAAACTATAAATCAACATCCTATAAATACGAAAAAAAAAAAATTAAAATATATAAAACATGTTATTATTATTAAGAAATTACTTTATAAATTCTATTATTATCATTAGTTATTATTTTTTTTTTGTTATTATATTATTGTATTCATTTATTACTCAGTCGCAATAAAAATATTCATTTTTAACATTTTAGTCAATTTTTTTTTGTTTTATTTTCAAAATTATTTCTTTTTTTTTTCAGAAACCGTTTCCAAAATTTTATTGTTAAGCCCCGTTTACGTGGTTATAGTTTTTCGTTGATATCTTGATAGTTACTGTCGCACTATCATAATTTCACTATCGCCTTTGAGAATTTATTGCACTATCGCGAGATTTATCTAACTTTAACTATCACGCCGTATAAACCGACTGTCGCCATTTTTTCCACTATCGCGATACTAATTGGTTGACATCGACCGAATGAATATCGAGTTGACTACTATCGACTTATGGAACTATCACGCCATGTATACAGCAGACTGCTAAACTATCGAACTCTCGCACTGTCATTCTGTGCTCTCACAATAGTACTTACTAGACTAGTATCATTAAAAACTATCACCGTGCAAATGGGGCTTTTGATATTACAAAAATTTTAATAAAATTATTGATAAAAAATTCCATAAAAAATCCATAGGTATATTATTAATTATTATAAATTTATAATTACAAAATATATAAATGTAAACACATGACCACATAATACCATTATGCATAACATATAAATAAAGGATTGACGAAGTGAATATATTATATACATATATAAACAATACAGTGCTGTGTACAAAAACAAGAGATATTAACGAATTATACAAACAAATGATGTACATTTCTACACACTCATGCATGAATTTCTTAACAAAAATATTGTACGTGTAAAGGTTGAAGAGAAACCGAAACGAAAAGTTGCCTACCGTAGATAAAACGTTATTTATTTCATATTAATAAAAATATATATGTAACAGTAATAAAACGTGTTTTTTTACTTGATTATTCGCATATTAAAGTTTGTCAGCAGTTTAGAAGCAGCATATTAATATAAGGTCTTTCCATAAGGACGTTCAATTTTTAAATGTAAATAAAACAAGTTGTGTGTCAGATATCCACCCAACTCTTTTTTTATTTGAAAGAATATTTTATGGCATTAAGTATGGAATATAACGTCGTTCAAATGTTCGCCCCAGCTTTGCTTGGTGGTACGTATTCGAGAAGTCCAATTTTTGACGACTTTGTCGCATAAATCTGGCTGAATTTGCTGGATGGCGTTCGTTATATTGAATTAAAGGTCATCAATTCTTTGCGGACCTGCGATTTAAGATAGCCCCAAAGGAATAAGTCTAAAGGGGTTAAATTGCACTATCACGGTGGCCAGTTCACGTCGCCGCGGCGCGAGATAACGATGCCCTCAAATCGCTCATGCAGAATGTTCATCGTGCCATACGCTGTGTGGCACGTAGCGTCGTCCCGTTGGAGCCACATGTCGTCGGTATCCATATCATCCAGTTTAGGCCACAAGAAGTTTGTTATCATCGATCGTTTGACGGCTATGGCACTGCCAGTTTTGCTTTGGAAGAAGTACGGACCGATGATTTCGCCAAACCAAAATCCGCACCAAACAGTGACTTTCTCGGGATGCATTTGGTGCTGGTGTATCTCGTGTGGGTCGGTATCGTAATCGTCCCGAATCCGACAACTTTGGTTGTTCACACATCCATTCAACAAGAAATGGGCCTCGTCGTTAAAAATCACGCAATGCGCTGAACGTTTTCGAACGAAGCTATGATTTGCACACGTTGTTCAATGCTATTATCTTTCATGGTGAACAATTCACGAGAAATTCCACGGATGTTGCTTTAACAACATGGCCGCTATAACCTAACAAATTTCGAGAGTTCCTACTGAAACACCCAATATTACTTCACAGTACGTCTGGTTATATGAACGTTCATCTAAATGAACTATGGGTTATATGAACTGCTAACGTTGCATAACTGGCTCTATTATATCAACACAGTATGAAATTTCTACTTCACTTATATGAACTTAAAGGTATTGTTAACGGTTGAAGTAAAGGAAGCATTTTAAATGTAAGTGTGCGAAGAACGGAGTATGACTTTTTTTTAACGAGGAGTAAAAGCACTGAAAGCCTAAGTCAGTGCGTGACTTTAACCCGCTGAACATCACCTCAGTCGTACGGATCGATCCTCCTGGAACCACCAGTAGGTATTTCGTCGGGAGGCCGTCAGAGCATTACTGCTAAAACTGTCAATTATTGTCTGTCTAGTCAATCGCCTCTTGTGCTGCGTTGCGTTGCATGCGTCTCATGGTGGATTTACACCGAACCTTGGCGGCGCGCCTATAGCCCCACAATAAAATCAACCAATCAGATGGCTCATGGAGTCGCAAAAGTCCAACAGTTCCCGACTTCTTTTTCGACGCAGCCTTCCACGCATTTTCCTTAATGGGTGCTACACAAAGGCCGTACTCGATTTTTTTTATACTACTAAAACCCCAAAAAGTAGTATACCATACGCAAACGCGTTCAAAGGTTTGAAGTTCACAAGCCCGTTGAGATGTTTGAGTAATCTGCACCGGATTTCAGTATTAGTTCGCGTTTCGGACTTCAGTGGAAAAAATCGTAAAGTTGCGCCCAGACTGTGAAATAGAATAGTGAACACGCAAAACTGCTAAATTGGTTGAAATATGAAGGAGACTTCAGTGCATATACCTTAATCATAAAGTACTGTGGCAAATTTCACTAAATTGTAATTCGCGGTAATAAATTTTGGTTCTGCATCGCATATATCGCACTAGAGAGACTAGAACGGTTGTAACTTCCAAAAATTGTTTTTGAGATAATTGCATGTTAAAGATTGCAACAGTTCCAGTAATCTTAAAATTGTGTCTAATGTTATCTATTTTTTTTAAAATAATAATTTGGATTGATCTAAACGCTAAAAATGATTTTGATAATGAAAAGCATTTTTTTGTGCTGTAATTATGCTCGCAGATGTTGTGCATTTATTGGGAATAGTAAAACTGTTGTTGGCTAAATAGCGTCTAAATGGTAAGAGATGGAAGATACGAAAGTATTTTATTGAAAAGAGCGTTAAAAAATACATAGGAATCAATCAAAACCTGAAAATAGCCATTTTGGAAGTTACGACACTTCTCGTCTCATATTGCGATATATAGAAATTCTCACCCACGCCGCTGGGCAAGTAAGTGTGTTTCGGATAGTGGGTATTGTACACCCTCAGATGAGTCAATGCAATCCGATGACGAAAGAGCTTCTTTGGAGCTAGTCCAAAACAGTTTGAAACTTGGTTCTTCAGTGAAGGTTTTTCAACTGTCATGTTCTCAATGGCAGTAGCCAGGGCAGCGATCGATCTCAGTTGGGATTTTCGTGTTGGTATTTCACACAAGAAATCCTGTAATGCCGAAAAACAACCAAAAAAATCTTAAAATTTTTTGAATTAATTTAATTTTTTTATTAAAATTAATTATGAAATTAATGGGAGTAAAATGTCTTCTCTCAAGAGGCCAGGGCCCGATTTGGGATGTCGTGCCATTGATGATGATGATGAAATGTCTCCTTTCAATTTTGGAATGCAATCCTGACAACATAGTGAATGTAAAGAATAATAAATTTATTTTTTGACCCACTCAGCTGTATTACTTTGACTGACCTCTATCCCGATGTGCTCAATATACTAGCGGATATATTTTTAGAAAGATGCCGATAAGATTGGTAACGATTGTTGCCTATTTTGTCTGCAATAAAATCGTCGTATCGAACAAAGTGATCTTTGCAACTCCCGAGACCTTAAAGCAACCCTCAGCATTCCATAGCGACACTTTTATTTTTTAATGTTGCTAAATGGACTTTTGTTTGCATATTTCCGAACTACGAAATACGGATATTATCGTAGTCGTCGTGTCGTGCGCTCCAGGCCAGCAGCCAGCCTGATTTATAGCCAAACCGATTGCATCGATTTATTAGGAAGGTAAATAATTTATAATGGATGGCTCACCTGAGTTAATTTTATTAAACTAGTCGACCGTATCGAGATGAGACCGCGATGATGCTGCGATGAGGCCGTGATGAGGCCGCGCAAAGGCCAATATGATGTAAATCGAAACATGAATAATTTCTGGGAAAATTATACCTCATGGGGTAGAAAAGAAATAAATGCGATAATAATCGGGTGCGATATGAAGTGATTAGGGCTTCTGGAGTTGAAAGAGGCTTGCGGTGTTAAGTGGCCATATTTCATGAAAGGCCATTTAAATCAATTGCTCAATTGGATACAGTCCATTGAAAAAAGCGACAGTTTAATTCTGAAAATATGGAAACTGTACGTATACGTGTTCGAATTTTTTAAGATATTGTTACATGCTACCCTGAACCCTGGCAACCTCAACGCATTTTCAATTACACCAGAAAAAAACAACAACATTGCAATATCCAGTTATAACAGCCTGTACACCTCTACATACTTCTCGAATACTTTTCTCTGTCCCAATTGTTCATCACACTTCCCGAACAATCCATACACACAACACCGAATATGCTGGATATCTCTCGTCTTAACACATTCAGTATATAAGCGTCGCAGAGCTTGTACACAGAGGAGTTTTTCTGCTGTGAAAGCGAGACGACGGTCTGTTCTACGTGAAAGTGTTTGTAAAGTGATTTTGATTGGTAACAGCGAACGAGTAGTAAATGAAATCGGAAAGAGTTGCCAGTAGAGCGATTATTGAATGCGAATAAAACGACTAGCCAATGAAATTGGAAACCGTTGCCAATATTTGAATTTTAATAAAATTGTGTTTTACTTGAAATCCCAGCGAACCCCTTGCTCGCAACAATATTGTTACATTAATTTTGGCAATTAGCTAAATCAATCATAGAAGAAAATTAAGCTTTTCTGAGAGATTCACGAAGATCTCAAATGTTCTGAATCGTTTCTTACACATGTAAACACTCCAACTATAATTCTTTGCGCTCGATGCATTCAGATGAACTAATTACGTATCCTAAAGAAATCGCCGATGAATTTGCATCTTACTTTAAGACAACATACGTGGATGAACCGGAAGGAAGAATGCCGCAATTGAATTCAACGAAGACCTAGTACGAAAATCAATGGCAAACCTAAAAGAGAATTCAGCTGCCGGTCCAGATGAAATACTTCCAATCATATTGGAAAGATGCTCTAATGTTCTTGCTTGTACTGTCACCGCGATAATGCAAAAGCCGTTTTTGTCCGGAGTTTTACCAAGCGACTGAAAGGTTGCCAAGGTTACTCCAATTTTCAAAAAAGGTGATGGTTTGTGCCAACTACCGTCCAATATCGCTCACATCTGTCGTATGTAAGACAATGGAAAGAACATTCGCCCAAGAGGTTCGGAACTACATCAGCGACGGTAACATTATACTCGTATCTGACTGTTAACACGTCTTTTGTTCCGGAAGATCAGTAGTATCAAATCTTCTAACATCTACGAATGATTGGAGCGGCGCTTTGATGAAAAACAACCAACTGATGTAGTTTACCTAGATTTTGAAAAGGCCTTCCACAGAGTTCCCTTCAAAAGGCTCCTATTTAAGCTTGACCACTATGGCATCCGTGGACACCTTTTGGATTGGATTAAGGAATTCATCACAGATCGATATTTTCAAGTTCGAATTGGCGATTCATGTTCAAGTTCGTATGAAGGGATCAGTTTTAGTGCCACTTCTTTTTAAAATTTATCCGGCTCATGTTTGTTCGCTGATGATACGAAAATTTTTGGAAATCCGCTGCTTGGAAATTTAACTCTGCAGGGTGACTTGAACAAAATATATGAATGGTCAGAAAAATGGTGTATATCGCTAAACAAAGCAAAGTGTTCAGTTTTGCGTGTCGGACCAAATAATCTCCGGATCACGTATAGTCTTAACGGCACAGAATTAATATCAACCAACAAAATTTGCGACCTTGGAATCACAGTGACATCAGAACTAAAGTGGGAACAGCATATTATCAATATTTCAAAAAAAGTCAATTCGTTAATATACTTAATACGGAAAACATTCACTTTTATCACTTGTGAGGTTTTCATTAAAACTTACAAAACTTACGTAAGGCCTCTTCTCGAGTTCAGATTCCAAATCTGGAGCCCCTACTTTCGTAAGGATATTGACTTACTGGAGAAAGTACAGCGTCGTGCAATGAAGCTTCCACAAGAACTGAAAGACCTATGGTATACAGACAGGCTGGCACGCTTACGACTTCCAACTTTGGAGCAACGACGGATGAGAGATGACCTTCAAAATTTTAAACGGTCACTTCAGCTGCCCTGAACCACAAAATCTATTCACGCGCAACAGGAATCCTCACCTTAGAGGACATTTCGACAAACTGAGCAAATGTATGTACGAGTATAGTGAGCACGAGAACGAACCCTTTTCGGAACTTTCTACCGAACTGAGTAGTTGATGGCTGGAATTCTCTTCCTGTGGACGTTATTGGCGCTACTTCAGTGTTGGATTTTAAAATCAAAATAGATAGACATTTCAATTTTGGCTGAATTAACAATTAACTTTTATTTTGTACTCATAATTTTATTTCTTTATTTTATTCAATTTAAATTTCATTTTTTCTTTCATTTTGTTCAATTTAAACTTTGTTTTCTTCGCTATTAATTTCGATACTTCTACTCTTGCACTAATTTTAGTTATATACATTCTACTTTGCTTATTAATATTTTTTTTTTGTTTTTGTTTTTGTTTTGGATAACACAACAATTGTAGTAATATTATACTTTGCGATATCAGGTGTATCAACGAAAGCTGCCTTCCTGATTATTAAATAATAATAATAATAATACACCGTCGAATAAACTGGAAATTTAGTAACACACCACATGAAATTAAAAGAACTGAGTAGATTGAAACCAACACGACACTACGGATGCTTGATTTTCATCATATTGAGGTTTTTAGTTGCAACAATTAAATAATAATTGTTTCCCAAAATTTCAACTTATTAGCTGGAAGCGTTCAAAAGTTAACAGCATTATTACTAAGCAGAGGTCATAAGAACTTTTGTCTGCAGCTTCCTGTAAGAGTTGACGGATGTTACAATACTAATTAATAAACTTAGTCTTGCTTTTGACTTAAAACTAATTACTGAACTTTTTCAGGTTCCTAACTTTAAGCCTTCGGGCATTAATCGTGAATACGTGTTTTAAGGACTCCTGCATGGGAGGTATCCGAAGGAGTAGAAAGATATCGCACACTAACCCTATACCATTTATTTTATAGGTTGATACAAAATATACTAGGTCAACGCGTTCTTGAGTTATCGTTGACCGGACAGAGAATTTAATTTAGTTCAAGAATAACAAAGTTAGAATACAGTCTAGAATTTTTTCTAATTATCGTAATGAACTGAGTGAAAACTAGCAGTAGGGCACACTGTAGAAGCGTAAGATTTTGTACAGTATCCAAGTGTGCGGCTATCCTGACAAACATGTCGCGTTAAAATTCGATATTTTAATCATTTGTTATCCCTCAAGATTATTTGAAAATCGATTTTAATTATTGTTAAACAAACCGAATTTTGTATATTTTAGAACAAACTTTTAACGTATTTTTATGTCGAAATGTCTAAATGCCACAAGGTTGTGGCAACGACACACGAGGCTGCGCTTTTGCAATTTTGAACATATTCCTGGCGCTCCAAATGCTCATTGGAGTGTTCGTGATTGTCATCAACGAATACTACAAATACACGGTTTCGAAGCATGTTGGGCGCAGCGAGCGCGACGAGATAAACATGGAGCTGTTCTTCATGGAACTCTACGGATTGCATTTAATAATTTCGTACGGTTGCGGATTTACTATAGCGAAGAAGTTCGCTCGCGAACCCTATACAACGCACCTTTTGATCTTGCTGAAGGTTTGGCATATTTTTATATTGGTCGTATCGATGGATGGATTCTTGGCTTCCTGGATGCTGTTCAGATCGACCGATTCGCTAAGTAATGCCGTCGAGTTGTCCTTGTTGCGCGGCATTGAAGTCTACTACTCAAATCCCGAATGGCGAATTATTTGGGACGATATGCAATATCATCAGCAATGTTGCGGCGTTCATAGCTACAAGGATTGGCAGACAACGGCTTGGATTGAATACGAATATGACGATAATATGGTCTTAAATCAGGAAGAGTGCGGATCTGGAAGCAAGAGTACGGAACTGAGTTAATTTTGGCTGTTTAATTTCAGGTCCAGTGCCAGTAAAATGCTCTCATTGACTCCGTATAGCTGTTGTAAGAAAAACGTCGGATGCTTCGAGAGCTACCTTCCGCAGAGGTCGCAATCCACCTATATGGATTTGCCGACACTAAATCTTACTGGTATAAACCAAAATGGATGCCTGACCATGTTCGAGGACGAATACTCTGTAGCGCTCTACACTCAACTCATAATTGCAATTCTTGTATTTGTTGTTCAGGTATTTCGCTTCATATTTGATCTTCGGAAAACTTGAATCTTTTATTAATCCACCCTAGATCATTATCCTGATAATCATGCGGATAATATTCATACAAAGTGATGTCTGTTTCCCCCTACAAAAGGTCAATTCGGAATGCCAAACAACTTTTGTCGTGGTAAATTTGTTTTTGCCGACTCTTCGGATTTTTTCATTTTTCACCATTTTCAAATTAGAATTTAACTTTTTTGCTGAACGAAATTTTAAAAATTTTTATCATTTAGACATGTCCGAAGAAGGATCTTCCACCGTGTGCCCTTTTTCAGGACACTTATGTTTGTCCAGATGACGACGACGAATGTGGTCCGACAGCGAAATGTGGTTGTACCGATAAAAGAAGGGTTGATTTTTGCCCGGGAGATGCATGTTCACCACTACTTATCCATTAAAGCTCAAGCGCAGAATTAATCAGTTTTATTTTTAACAAGTGTATTTTACACTGTATCAGATTTGTAATAATTTTGATTAAAGTTTTATCTTGTATTACTTTTATACAACTGCCTTTTAACTGGATACATCTATCAATCGGGATACTATTTTTAGCGGCGGGGTGATCAATCCAAGGAAGCTATAGACTGTAATTAAAGAATCAATCAGCAATCACGACCGGGTACACGACAAAAAAGAGAATTAACGAGTTAGATTCTCCAGCTAGTTCAATTCGAGATCTTCCTTTAATCAGAAATATTTTAAATGAACACCACAATGCGATTGGCACAAGTCTTGCGGAGAATCTTGAAAATTGTAGTAATGCGGAGGATTTCGAATTATCTGCTGTCCTGAGGTATCGTTTCTTTTTCCAACAGATTCCAATTGGACACTTTATTGCGAAACTCAAATCCAGCCTAGCCCCCGGTTTCGATGGTATAACAACAAATGATCTGAAAATACTAGAAACAATCATCAGCTCACCAAAGCGTTGCCATAAAGAACCATTTGAAAAGTGGTACTTTCACACCTTGCTTGAAAACAGCACTGATTTCGATTCCGAAGTTCGAATTTTTTACGATATCAAATTTTCATAACCAAAATCCGTCAACTTCGGAATTTATTTTTCTGAAGAAGAGCATCAAATTTGGCAGCTGATATTAAGGGGGTACATCCGAGTAGAAATTTTTTTTTTTTCAAAAATTTTTTTTTTCACTCATCTTAAAGTTTGCAGTCTTAAGAATATTGTGTGTAAATTTCATATTGAAATTCCAAGAATTGTAAAAGTTATGGGCAGTAAAAAAATTAAAAAAAAAATTCTCTATATAGAGCGGCATTCAAACGCGATTATCTCGAAACATACTTTTCAAAGACGGTCCCCAAAATCTTCGGAAAACGGCTTGACCGATTGCTTCCAAAATTTCACATAATATTTTTGGATAGGTTTTCTACTTCGCCACGTAGGATTTTTTTTTTAACTTATTTACTTTTTTTTTATCAAGCCAGAAAGGTCGATAATTGAGGTTTAAAACTGAAAATCAAGTTCAATCGGCCGCCATTTTGTGAAAAATTTTTTTTTTCAAAAACCCCTACGTAGCGAAGAGCATCATACTGTACATTTTCAGAATCTTTTTGAAATTTTTGTTATGAATCAACCGCCTGCATGTAATCTTGGGAACCGCAGAGCGTGCGAGCGACGGACTTTCTTTACGCCGACCCTGACAGCAGCGCCCCTGATTGATATATATTTATAAAAAAAAAATTATGAGCGTACCTCTACATATATACTTTCGAATAAAACCAACCTGGATAAAATCGAGCAAAAAGTTTTTGAGATAAAAATTTCTAAAATTCACCTATTTTTTCTGCTTTCTACTCGGATGTACCCCCTTAAGTCAAGTCTTACAAATGGGGTTAAAAGTAAGTAACTAAGTAATTTTAGAAAAGACAATGTTCCAATTTACATTGGCGTACGAAGGTGAGGTACAAATATTGTCCATTATTAATATTAATTAATAATTAATATTGTGTATTAAATTTTTTAGATTTTCACGAGTTTAGTAATGTCTTTCAGGTCTACCCAGGAATCGAATTAATTTAATTCCGTATGCTCGTTATATTTTAGGATTTTTTTTAATCTGTTTACGAATTTGAAACATGGGCTTCAGTACCTTTAGTTTCAGCCATCACACTTCAAAATTGGGGGTTTTTAAAAAAAAATGTTCAGAACGTTGCCAAAAGGAACCCCTTATGCCTTTTTCAAGAAAATAATCAAGTTTGTTCCATTTCTGCAAGTGACGGTGCAAACAAAAGAGGAGCTCAACAGCTGGCCAAAAACCCAAACAAAATTAAAATTGGATCAAAAATGAGGGTATGGTGGCGAAAATCTTACAGAGAACCAGAGAAAGAAACATCGGAATTCACGACTTTTCTTTGGTTGGCTGTACTAGGAAATTTTTTTTAATCAGTTTTCGGATTTGGAATACGGGCTTCAGCACCTTTAATTTAAGCCATCATACGTCAAAATCGTTGATTTTTAAAAAAAATGTCAAAAAAGTTGCCAAGAAGTACCCCTTATCAAATTTCTTGTAACTGTATGGCTAACGATATTTCTCGGCGCAGTACTACCTACAGATTATGCCGGAACATCGGAATTTTAGTGTAAACTTATGTAAACTGCTACGGGAATTGGACTCAGTTTAAAAAACCTACTCAAGACTGCGAAACAGATGTGGCCCAAGCAGGATCTGAAATGGCAAATAAAATGGCTGATTTTGCTCAAAAGGGCGAGTATCAGCACCACAGTCGGTGTCCTGACCGAATACTGTCTGATGGGCCGTCATGCTAAAAAAAATCGGCCTCTTCTCACAGAACTTCTGTAGAAGCTGCCTGGATGAGGAGGAGACACTGCTTCATCTTCTCTATCCCTGTCCAGCTCTATCCGCTAGAAGGAAATCTAGGATCTTACTTCTTCAATAGTCTCAGAGACCTTGCCGCAACGGAGGTTGAGATGAAAAATTGAAGGCTCGAAGCTTTGGGCTCTGGATAAAGTCTTAAAAAATACGCCTAAAGACACACTCTAACAAAAATTAGTGTAAATTTAGTCTTATTATTAATGGTAACTGAATACCAAGTATTATAAGAATAAATTTACACCGGGACGTAACAACATACTAAATAAGCACATGGTCGTAAAATATAGGTACACACATCTGTTTATTTTTACGCAAAACTCTTTTTAATATTGAGCCGATGGTCGTAATTTTACATTACATTAAAATTACACATAAAGCGGTGCAATTGATATATTAATGTTATTTATATGTAACTTTACACTCAATTTTACTCCAAAAATGGTGTAATTTTAAGTAGAACGTTATAAATTTACAAAAGCTAGTTACATTTATAAGGATGTGTGCTTACATTGTTTAGATGTAATGATTCAATCAATGGAGCTTATTTTATTTATGCGGATACGTATTGGAGCTGCCTACTAAAATTCGGGTTGAGCGGAACCGTCGACTGGAATTTCAGTAGATAAAGCCAGTTCGATATCGCATGAATAAAGTATAAGCTGAAAAACAAATGATTACTAATGACTTATGATCAATATCCCTGGAATTTCAAAATATTTAAAGCTTTTTACAATTGTAAAATGTAATTTGTAGAAAACCAACAAGGCATAGTGTTAATTTACTATTTGACAGTATTTAACACAACGGTATAACGTTTGCCACTATGAAGTCCAAACAAAATTTTAAGAATTTTTCGATATGTATATATATTTATATTTAAAAATGCATAATAGAAAAAAAAAATCAATATTTTTACATGTATTTCAGTATTTCAATTCAATTCAAGAGAGCTTTACTCCAGTTAATATTATTCCGCAATAGATACAGATATTATTCCTTAATAATTGTAGGCTTGCAAGTTTCAAAATTAAATTATTAATTTTCGAAAAATTATTTAAATGCCCTTTTGCTCCTAGTAAATTTTGAGCATAATTTTGAAAATAAAATCTGACGAAAAACTCAAAGGTTTTTATACATCCTTTGGATACATTATATTGAACTTGTAAAAATATGCTACTGCTAAAGAGATCATATCCAAGCGATTTTCATTTTCATATTTTGCAATCAGTGTAGGCTCGATGTATACATAGCAGATTGTATCTGAACTATCATTAAGAGATGTGCCTGTAATAAAAGTATAAATCAAATGTTTAGCTATTGTTGTAATTTTGAAATTTTGTACTTAAAATTGCTAACCAAGGAGTATTGGTTTTGCAGGCATCTTTTATATTGCCCAACGTTGAACAGAACTGAAAGAGATAAAAAAAGCTGATAAATCTAAATTGTTTATCTGGCACTAATCCTAAACAGAGATATTTACCTCAAAATACTCAAATAAATATTTATAATTTTCATTGAAATAAGCAAACAAGCTCTTTATGATATCGATATCATCATTTTTGTCTCTAATTTGAGCAGAAATTATTGACTTCTGACTTAGAAATATTGCCGGCACGTCGTTTTCTAAAAATATGGGACCTGAATGAAACTATATTAGAAAATATTTTTAAACAGTTTAATATAACGAAATTAGGTTACTAAAACTAATGCGGTTTCCAAAATGCGATAAAAATGTTGTAACACTATTAGTTATAAATTTACAGTTAATCATGCTGCACTTAATTTTATTTATATGATTGAAATTTATACTTTGTTTATTCTTATTCTTTTTTAACTTTCTATGATTCCTAAATGTGTAGAAACTTTTTTATATTGAAAATTTTGTGTTGCAATTTGAAGTTAAACACGCAAATAAAATATTATTTTACCCTCTGTGGTCGTACAGATGTTTGTTATAATTTTTTTAAACAATTTGATTTAAAACTGCGGCTACTGCAATTAAACATATTCAAATAATTATTGCACTTAAACCTTTTAAATCGATTATGTCGATACCAAAACTATTAATATTATAAGTTTTTAGCAATTCGTTACCTTTAGCGTTTTCACGTACAATTTTATGTCACCGATCACTAACGACGCAACGACAGACTTTAACATATCTGCTCGATATGTTGCGTAATTAAAAAAAAAACAAAAATGGGCACGTTCTTACAACTTTTTGTGTGAAAAATGCAACATTAATGGTGCGTTTACAATTACCCCTGAGGCTCGCCTCGAGGCGAGCCTCTACCCCCATCAGGCCACTGCAAGCCGGTTTTCGTCGGCTGTGTTCTTTGCTGTGTTGAAAGCAATTTACACTCAACATGCCTCTGCGGCACAACTTGCCTATAAGTGCGAAACGACAGAAATACGATGAGCTGCGAAGTGCATGCTGCCACAGTTCATTGTATGTATGTACACATATTGAAGCGTGCGTCGGAGAAAAAGTTGAAGAATGTTAGACTCTTGCGACTCCACGAGCCATCTGATTGGTTGAATTTTTGGTGGGGATAGAGGCTCGCCTCAAACGTTGAGTGTAAATGCACCATGAGAACACATTTCCATCGTTGTTCGGAATATTTACGCAATTTGGTGTAAATTAACATCTTCTGTCGTATACGCTACACAGCTTAGAGTATATTTCCAAATTCTTTCAGATTTTTAAACAAACATATGTAAAATTTATTAGTTACAACTTTTTGGTTGAAAATTCAATGTGTGGTGTATATTTACACTATAAAAGTCGTAAAACTGTCATTATTAATGAGGTATATTTACTTCTCGGACATCTCATTTTTTAGAGTGCAGTTTAATTGATCAAGAGAACAAAAAACTTAATAAAATTAGGAAAGAAAAAGAAATGCAAAGTTTGTCAGGCACAAAATGACACGTCTTTAGAACGGTACGGAAATGATGTTGGTAGCCGATGAATACTTTGCCGTGATTTTGGATAAAACAATGAACAGGTTCACGTCCTGCGGATTATGGGCCTGTAAGGATTTTTCTGGATGGGACTCACCAGATGGGTTTGTATATGAGTATTGTTTGCAGTTTTGCTAGCCGGTATTTTCAACACCGTGGCCAACTTTAATAGCACTTCTTGCAGGCAATACAAGTCAAACCTTAATTTTATTATGAATGAAACAAAGTTATTTTTTAATTTAAAACTATTAAGAATATAAGTTTAGATTTTTTATTTGAATAAAATTATAGATACATATTTAATTTTATTGCCTTAAGGGCTTAAGTGGCCAGTATTACCCCATTTTACCCTATATACCGAAGTTAAACTTTGTAGCATAAGTCGTACCTGAGATAGAAAAAACATCGCAATCAAAATTTGTTGCCACTCACTGCCATAAAAAATTGTATTTTTGACATGCTCATCTAGTCCGTCTTCAAGTAACAAACAAGTTTCATCTCTCTAGACATTTAATATTGCTCTTCCTCCTTCCATGCGCTACTGTAGCCTTCATATTTTTTTGTGAATAGTCGCTTGGTCTCTGCTTCCTGAAATATCATTCAAAAAATTAGTGAATTGAAGCGAAACGTGTCGTTTAGAAATTCATATCCGCCTTTCAGTGTCAGCTTGGTTGGGACACAATATTCTCCGGGTCTGCCATAAGTTCCATCAATTCGAAATTATCCACGCCTCGATATTTGACGGGAGTTTGTTCACGGACCGCACAAATAATAGGAAATGAGAGTGCAATCGTGTTTGGCAGTTGGCACTAAAACGTAAAATATCACAAGTATATCGTCCTACATAAGGTTGAATGTGGGCTTAATGCGGGTCCCACAAAGGTTCTACCTTCCATACTTTATGCATGGCTAGAAATTCAATAAGTACGTGGATAACGACAAAGGTACCTAGTTGGTACTCGAGCTGGGGCTGGAAGGTCGCGCTATTGTTGCCGATGAAACGATTACAAAAAGGGATCACAGCTGGGGTCGTTTCGTTTCGTTTGGTTGTTAGCTTGTGCAGTTTGTAGGCGGCTGGATGGATAATCGTCTCGACGGACGACAGAATGCATAGCGAAAAAGGTAGGTCTTGCCCCATCGCATCGCATCGGTCGTATGTCTTTTTGATGGATTCCACCGGGGTGTGTGTCTTACACAAACGACTTCTTTTTTGAATTATTTGATGACTTAAGAGTCTGTCTGGTGGGTTCGACGATATTTTACTTAGTGGCGAACTGGAAGTAGTCATTTGTCTTCGGCTGATTTGTAAAACGATCGTTAATGAACGAGACCCCAAGACCCAACCGCGATTATATACGTTACAACACATGGGGGCTAAGGTGAGGCATTAAACCTACTTGGTACATTGCGCTACGGTGTCGATGTCTTCGAATTATTGCGTGATACATTCAACGACTTAAATGAACGAAAATATTTATTCGCGACGGATTATTGTCCATAATTCACGTTCACGAATTAGTTAAGGTTCATTAAAGCTCCCCTGGATAGCCTTTGACATTACACCTGTGGGATACCGCAATAACCTGGTTTGAGTTCTTCCTCACGTTAACCTTAAAGCAGTTGACACGGCGGAGCTAGCTATATTCATCGGATCAGGCTCTTGATTATGACTAAATCCATGGAAATTATAGTCCGGCCGGATAGAAATGGAGATCTTCTGAGTTAATATGTTCTTCATTCAAATTTCGCTATCCAGGCGGTGCTGTTCAAATTTAGTTTAAGCTAACAATTCACCAATTTGTTGGATTTCGGGTCCCTGCGTGATTCTGTGCAACGAGGCTGTGGATGAACTCGCAAGGAGAGGCTCGGCGCTGAATCAAGCACTAGCTCTTTCTGTGAATAGGCCAATTGAACACATAAAGCAAGCTATCGACGTGTCTCTCATATCACAGATCGCAAATCATGTCTCGTTGCAAGGCAGCTTTGGCCGGCCCTGAGTGCTAGCAGGACAAAGTTAGTCCTACTCGGAGATAGGAATACTCTACGTATCCTCATTGGTGTACTGACGGGCCATTGCCTCATCGGACGGCACGCCAGAAGACTTGGTCTTGCGGACGTTGCAGATCTGTGCCGCAGCTGTAGTGAATCCGATGCCGAGGAGAGTATTTTCCACATGCTTTGCGAATGCCTTGGTCAGGCTTTCAGGCATGAACGTACGCTTCACCATGGAATTGGGTGAATTCGCAAACATAAGACTAAATAAGCTATTGCAGTTTGTCACTCTGGCAGGGTGGTTCACCTGAGATGTTCTTGGGCACACGGGTTTCTCTTCCCCGTAAAAGTTGGATCACAACAGACCCATTGGCCGCTACAGTGGTCACCCAGCTTACCTGACCTAACCTGTCCTAACTAATTCATCGACATTAAAATTAATATCTATTTACGTTAAATTCTAAGTTGGTTATATCTGCGAAAATTTCGCAGAACTAGATGGCATGTCGGAATGTATACGAGACTCTTCAAGACGCATTATGGAAAAAATACTTGTGTCAAGATAAATGCGCCCCGAATCTCGAAGACAAATTTTCGAATGTCGAGATAGGAAAAGAAACTCCTGTAACGGCATCTATTATATTCTAGACTCGAACATATCCTAAAATAAGAAAAACAAAAATTAATTACTTGTTTATTTATAATATAAAAACACAAACTATGGATCCGGTATTGGTTCTAGAATAGTACCAAAACAACAGAGAGATTTACGTCATCTGGAAAAGTGAACACTAGTATTAAACCAGCAGAATTATAAGACTACCGGACTTCGAGGTTTTAAACCGACACGTACGCAAACACGCTTGAAGGCTCGTAGCTAACAAACTATTCGAACTATTAAAGTAGTTAAGTGGTGACTTTTAGGTGGTGTAAATGGAGAGGTGGGATAAGCGTTTTAGATGAACATTTTGGTTTCATACATCAAGAACAACTTATTATAGCAAGTTGAAACTTTACATTTTTATAAAGCTGTAATAGTGGAGCTATTTGCAAAAAAAATTAGCGACATGGATGGAGTGGTGTAAAAGTGAGGGGAAAACAATCCGTCCGAAACACTTGAAAGCTGGAATTGAGACATTCTAAAATTCATATCTCCTGAACAACAAAAATGCAACTTGGTGATTGTTTGTACACTGAAAGAAAAACTATGTTTATTCCAAGGTTGCATTGACTATATTAAAGTTTTTCTAACTATTGTAAAGCAGATATGTTTCCAATGATTATGGATATGATGCTCCTAGTCATAGTATATAATTCATAAAAAAATAATATAGTTGCATTAAACATATATCCGTACTGAAATTTAATATTGTTGTACCAATCATTCTCGTTACATGATGTAAAAGTATATTATAATCACGACAACAATATTCTATGATCAGTGGAACCATGAAATTTAATAAAATAATTCCCACAACTATACCATATATGGTGTGTGCAAGCATGTAACGTAAGATATTAGATATGATTGTCGCAACCATACTATAATTGACATAACTCAGTGCAACTAGACTCATTTGATTAGAGATGATCAGTACAATCATGTTACTTGACATATTATGATTGCCGTAACCATACTGTGATTGTGATAAGCATGAATATGGTCAGTGCGACATTAGAATTTGTTAAGATATGGTGGGTACAATCATGTAACTTCATATTTGGGTCATTCCATCAAGAATCGCCAAAGTTATGACCTTCCCATCTCCGATTCTTTTGAATATTGAAGAATTAGTGAAAAAATAATTTCAATTTTTTGTTTCTATCAAATTTTTTTTTTTGGTTATAGTATGTGAAAGTATGTTAAAGTTTGCTCAAAAATGGTATCCGAGTCCTCTTTGAAAATTCATATCTCTAGTAATTTTTATACTTTCATTATATATTTCTAGGAACCATGTCACATGATGTTTATGATTGGCGTAACCGTTCTATTAAATAAGAAGGTTACGTGAATCACACACCTAGGTTTCCACAACCATGATTTTGATTGAGCCAAACAAACCATGTTTCCTAAAAACAGAACTATGTTACAGAATTTTATGATTGGCGTAATCGTTCTAATAAAAACCTGGGTGGCTTAATCATACAACTAGATTTTTGCAACCATAATTTTGTTTGAGCCAAACATAACATTTTTTCTAAAAACATAACTATGTTTCAAGTAACCATGTCACACGATTTGTATGATTGGCGTAACCGTTCTATTAAAAAAGAAGGTTGCGTGAATCACACTCCTAGGTTTCCACAACCATAATTTTGTTTGAGACAAACATTGTATGTTTCCTAAAAACATAACCATAGTTCTAGTAACTAAATGGTAAAATTTTAGCTATAGACCTATAGTTATTACAAACATAACATACATTCAGTTAGTACAACTGTGTTACATGTTGTAACATGGTTGTGGCAACTATAACCTCAATCATAGTAAGGTTCTCCCAAAATATGGTGGCCATAATCATATTTTTTTTTTGAGTGTAGGCATACTTTAGCCGTGTATTAGAAACAAAATCTGTGATATCTACATAGCAGTGGCAGCTCGTGCCTTTCTTAGCAGGTTTGGCTGAATTGGAATATTAAAACACAATTTGGTCGGAATAAAACTATATCAGTAAGGACGTCGGTTTACTGTGGAAAGTCATTAAGTACTTGGTGACTTTTTCCTCTGTAAAATGGTGAGGCTCAGCCTCACTAGCCTCATGTGGCGAGCCGCCACTGCTACATATCATGCAATACGAATCGCTAAACCCTCGATCCTAAATCGGTCGGTCCGAAAAAAAAAATATTTCACATTGTCAGCGAATCGTAACGACAAATTAAAAACGAGTCTCTATTCTACGCCATACAGGAAAAAATAAGTTCATACTGTTGGTACATTGACTTAGAAATAATCCGTAATTTAATTGTAGCGGCAATCGGAACAATGCGAGTGCTAGAGTCTTCAAGTATTTTTAATTAGATTAAAGTAGGTCGTAATTTGTGTAAAATTATTATTAATAAAAATAAACAATGATATAAATGCATAAATGATCTAAGAACTTTCCTGCAAAGATACAAATAAAAAACAGCTCTTTTTCGCAAATAATTTCTTTTGACAAAGTTATTTTTCGATATGGCGTGATGAGTATTTTCCAATTGTTCATTATGATGATGAAGAAAATGTGTCTCGTTTACAATTCGACGTTCCGTAATTTTCCCAATCTTTGTCGGATATCACTCACTAACGCCTATGATTAATTTCAGTCTATTCTACAGAAACGGAGAAATACCTTTCTTCAGTTAGACTGTAGTTCGTCTATATTTTTGTAACAAATGAAGAGAGTGAACAAAATTCCTCACATACAGGATGTTTCATGTTTTGGGGCCCTAGAATCCGGGTGCACTTGGTGCTTGCCCAGACTGTCCAAACGTTTAGATGATTTTCTTGGACCGACCTCCTCGAAGGTGTACCTGTTGAGTAGGTCTAGAAATAATAATTGCGGAAGGGAGTTTGGGAGGGATGGGATAGTGTTAGCAAACATGAAAAAGTGGATGTAAGTGAAATCTCTTAGGTCATGACTGGAATTCAAACCAGTGACTTCTGGAATGAGAAACTATCACGATCACACCTTTCTACCCACTAAATTTGTAAGGTATTTCCCTTCATTACCACCAGTAACTACAAATTTTTTAATTTCGTAAATATCCGATAATTCGTTCCCACAATAAAGCAGTAAGCCTACAACTTTATAACATCATCGCCCCCTTACCAACAACGTTACAAGAGCATAATAGCTCGTAGTTTATGGCATGCATTTTAATAGCGATAACTCATGAATCCAGAACAAGTTCAAGCAAAATAAATAAGCTAATTACGATGAGTACTCGTACTTACTTAGTAGATTGCGTATGCGCGATATGCAGATAGGAACGAGTATCTGACTATCTGGCGCATAAGTTAACAAGTTAGAATAAAATTACGTAGGTTGCGATGATTGCAAGCCGATAACCACTCAATTATGGCATTTAATAATTCCGTTTAACCGGCGTGTGAACAGCGTACTTCGTGTTATAAAGTACGACCCCATGAAATTGTGAAGCGAACAAACTAGATAAATTATGTTGGCAAATTGAATTAAAATGTTCCTTTCACTTTCGCAATTTTCATTGACACATCACTCGAAATTGTAATTCCAATAATAATCGGTGACAGACGAACTAATTTCCAGAAATAGAGGTTGTATTTAGACAAGGTAATACCCAGATGACGACTGGACATAGGGAAATGTGTGGCATGTGAAAATGCTTCGTTCCTCTATATTGAACTTGATGGATTAAGGACTTACAATGAGGTTGTATCCAAGGCGCGAACCCCACGTAGCGTGCAACTTCGTAGGGCTACCGCTATAACACGACCATAAAATTCAATGAACTCTATAGCGATTCAGAAATAAAAATTCGATTGCTAAATTTCAGGAAGTAAACACAAATTTCTGCGAAATTTGGCGGTCGTATGGTTGCGCTATAGCGGACCTATAGCCCTACGAGGATTCATGCTACTTACCTGCCTCCAAGACTTATACAACAGCACGGCTATGAGTCTTTTTTTATATTAAAGAAACGTAAATATATACGAGTATTACATTGAATTCATGAAAGTTTATTCCAGGTTCTAACCTTCGCTTACCCAAGACTCTTTAGCATGCAAACATTTGTCAGCTAATTTCAAAAATAGGTTCAGTTTTATGATGGGTATTAAATGTGCTTGGTGATGGGTATAACAATCCGGTAGCAGTCTCGTCAGTCCTTCCATTCTCCGTCTGTCTTTCTGAAAACGCTTTGCACTCCTTATGTACTTCTTATTACTGTCGTGGATCTTTCGTCTCGACATATGACCATGTAGTTAGATCTACTTTCCATTGATTCCTAAAATAATTATGGACATACAATTAATTAAAAAAATAATTTAATACAACATCCAACTAAAAAAATATAAAATAAATGCAAATTAAAATCTATGAAATTTAGTACAACTTAAACTAAATTTATTATTTAATTAAAACTAGTACCTTCTTCAACCTAAAAAAAGCTTTAAACTAAGGAAATTAAAAAATAGCAATTAAAAACTTTTAAAATTTTAAAATTAAAACTAAATAAAAACAAAACTTTAAATTTATATTAAAATGAAAAAACTTAATTAAACTGGAAAAATAAGAGGAATTAAAATAAATATCCAAATAAAGCTTAAACCTCACAAGAGTTGAAATTAAAACAATAAGAAAGTTTTTAAAATTTAAAAAAAGCTTGGATATAATAGAACTTTAACTTAAAAAAAAGAAATTACATAAAACTAAATAAAATTAGAACATGAAAATACTAATAATCTAAAATATATCTAATATATATATCTACTTAAGAACTTAGACGTTGATGTATGCATAAAACGGTATACAAACGTTTGGGGGGTGTACGAATTTTTCACCACAAAATTAAACAATGGTCTGGACGAAACTTTATTATTTTTCGGGTCAAAGTTCGGGAGCGGTCAAAGTCGGAGTATATCATGAGTTGCTTCGAGATTATTAGATTTCTTGGAAAATTAATTTTGTTCTTAAAATAAATTTATTTAAAATAGAGATTTTTAGCCAATTAAACATTGAAAAAGTCCGTGTAGACTATTCTAATTTCGGTATATTATGTACACTACAAGCCCATAGAAGTAAAATCGAATTTGTTGCCTTATCAGACTTAAGAGATATGACGAATTGTTAAAACGTATACAAACCCATTACTTCCACTTGGGGTTTGAATTTCGAAAAATTGTGAAACAGGTTTTTAGACGATTTCATAAGAAACAACTTGATATCTCATGAGACACGAGGGATTTTGAAAAATTTGTGAAAACGTAAGCAAACCCTTCACACTTCCTTGGTTCTGGAAATTAGAAAAATCGTGAATTGGTCAGAACTAAAGGATGCCAAAAATTGTGAAAACATATACAAACCCTTGGGGGTTGAATATCGAAAAATTGAGAAATGGGTTTGTAGGCGATTATATAAAAAGTCTGTGGAAATGTAAAGCGATCTAATATCTCATCGAACTTAAGAAATATGTCGAAGCTTTGAAAAGCATACAACCCCCTTACACCCATTAGGATTGAATATCTAAAATACTGAAATTGACTTTTTGGCTTTTTTATATAGGAAACCTTAGGAAGTAAAAATGAATTCGATATATCATCAGATATGCAACCTCCTTACACCCACTTGGGGGTTCAATATCCAAAAATCCTGAAAGAAGTTAATAAAAAAATATGAACACAGCACGAGAAAGTAGGAACCAATTCAATTTCTTATCACTTCTAAAAGAAATGACGGAATTAATGAAAACGTGTTCAACCCGTTTATACCCTCTTAGGGGCTGAAAAAGGAAAAAACTTAAAAACAAGATTTAAGCGATTATTACGCAAACACATGAAAGTGAAAAGATATTCGATATCTGATAAGACCTGGGGATATAGTAGAATTCGTGAAAAAGTTTACAGCCCCATTTGCACCCTCTTAGGGGTCGAATTTTAAAAAATCCTGAAAACACTTTCTAGGTATTTATGTAAAGAAGCCGTAGAATAAAAATGAATTCAATATTTGGGAAGACCTAATAGATATGACGAAAACCGTGAAAATATATGCATTCCATTTTTACTGATCATTTTTTTGCACCCCTCCGAACGCCAATGGATATTTGAAAATTTATTTTATCTAAATTAGTTTTCTAGTTGATTTACATATACATACCGAGTTTCAATTTTGTAGCAGAAGTCGTTCTATAGATAGAAAAAACACCCCCCACACCCGTACCATACTGCCCCTATAAAAATTATATTTTTCCAACATGCTGCTAATATAGCTCTATTTAAATACCAAGTCTCAGCTTCATATCATTATAGGTTGTCGAGATATAAAAATCGGAACTTTTTCCTTTTCACCCTCCCCCACCCTCACTTCCAAAATTTTGGTTTCTACTAGGGGTCTATTAGGCCTACTTCTGGTAAAAATTTTAAGCATCTATCTTACACCCTTCTTGAGATATGAGACGTGATTTTTTAGAAAAATTCTTATCCCCTCCACTTTCATGCTCCACCGTCATCTTGAAAAATTTTACTTCATTTGTCAACCTTTATACACAATCCAAATTTTATTTGTCTAGTGCAATCGGTTCGTGAGATATCGTAATCTAAAGTTTTTTACCCCCCACTCAAAAATTTGTTTCCGATCTATTCTCCTAGTATACCTACAGATATTCATTAAGTTCCAATTTTGTGACATTGACCGTTTAGGAGATATGGAATTTAGAATGTGTCGATCTCGCCTTTCTTGCGTTTCGGGCGCATTATTATTCCCCCCACTTCCAAACCCCTTCACCTATATCGGCAATTTTTGTTAATGGGTCCACTACCGAAGCTCTATATAAATTCCAAATTTCAGCCTCCCAGCATAAGCGATTGCTGAGACCTAGAAACCAAAATTTTCCGTCTAAAACACTTCCCCCTCCTCCCCCTTACACCCCCACTCCTCCAAATTTGGTCACTTCAGGGGGCCTACCCACTCTACCCACGGAAAAAAATTCAACTAAATAGTTCAAAGGGTTTGGGTGCTACGAGCCTTCAAACAATTTTGCGTACACCGGTAGACGTACGGCGTACGGCGGGCAGACGGACTGACATTTTTTTTTGCTTTTCTCGTGTCTACTCGTTATGAAACGTAAAAAAAAAATGTTGAGGGTAGCAAATTTTTTTTTTTAAAATCGATAACAATACTGTATTATTGAAATAATAAAGTAAAATCAAGAACTTTTTGAAGATCTGCAAATCTTTGACTTGAACAAAAAAAACCGCAATTATAACTCCATCTTGATTTATTTGCGAATGGTGAATAAGGGGTCAAATGAACTGAACTCATTATCTTAAATTAAAAAAACAACAGAAGAAAAACAGAATGATGAAAGAATACTTTATCAGTTTAATTAAAAAAAACAGGGAATTCCCATTTTACGATTCGATCATCAAAATAATAAACTTATTGTCGAATGACCTATAAAGTAAACAGATAAGAACAAAAGGAAATAACTTTTTTTTGCCGATATTTTTGCGCTATAAAATCCCTTTTCGTTGTAACTTTCTTTTTTCATCAAAAATGTAAGTAGCTTAAGTGTAAAGTCTGACTTGTAATCGTTTCGTATTAATTAGCGTAAACGAAAACGATAAAATTAAACGGTGTTAGAGATTTATCGGAAAATTGCTAGGCCTGAATTCAACAAATTATCACCACCCGGCCAATTAGAGATCGCATTAATTACGAAAGTGATACAAAAGGTGAGAAAATGATCGGATACTCGTAGCACTAACAGCCATTCAACTAAGATTTGGAAATAAGCTGTTTGTGGAGTATTGAAAATATGTTTTATCGCCTATTTATCTGAAAAGCGCAAATGTTGACTATTTTTAATATTTATTTTTTAATTTTTAATTTTAATTTTTTTAAATTTACTATTTTAATATTTAATTTTCTCATCTTAAATTTGAAGGTATTTTAATCGCGCTAGCATAACTAATTCAGAAGTTAAATGAAAATTAACTGAAACTATTTCATAATTAGGTGAACTCTTTTTTTAAATGAAGTGAGTTTAAGATCGTTCATATTGTTTCTATTTTGCATAATTTGTTGAACTGACATACCGAATGTTGACTCGATACCGTTTACCGTTTTCAATTAAAATTTAAATTCCTTTAGTACCCTTTTTAAATCTGTATTAAAAGTATTTTAAAAAATGTAATCCAAAATCAATTTTTGATGTGTTTTCGTTCCTGTGTTATTTGAATGCAAAACATTTCCCCACACAACCTGTTACTAGAGGAGCACCCAAGGTCCTAATCGATTCACTTGCGTGCGTTCTCGGGGTCACCATTTATAAGGACGAGAAATTGAACTGGCACCCATTCGTTCGTAGGACTTTCGATTCGAAAACGCCACAATGGTATCAACCAACCATACCCAATGGCGGTTATATCTTCCACTACGCTGCGCTACTGCAAAGTGATACCGTCGATAGTCGTCGGTGAAGATTAAGCAACAGATACCGCAACAATACACAGCGCCCAGCCGTTACCGGCATGCACAACTAGTGCAGGAAAGACAACAGCAGCAATCAATTCCATAAGAAAATAGCAAAAAAAAAAAAATTGAAAAATTAATTCTCTTCAGTACCTTTAAAAAGAGTTAATAAATATCTCGATGATGCCAATTACATTTTCATAAATAAATTTATTTAAGGTGTTAGTGTGGTACGGGTGGTATTGTTTAGATCTCGGGAACGGCGTTTGCTAGAAAGTTAAAACTTATAATTTTGAAGACTAGTCAATTTTCTAGGACTATCCAACTTGCAAACTGACTACTCCAATATAGTTCTGTTACTGTTTCATGAAAATGATGAAGCTCGATTACTATGAATTGGATATTGAATCTTTGATCTTCGCTTAAAACTTTCTTTATAGAACGATGGTTAGAGAGGAGCAGCATTTATTCAAACCTTTACTTTACTCACGATTTTGGTGGCTACTATAAACAAAAACACTTCAATTTACAATATCCCATACGATTTATTCCCTAAAAACATACAAATTTTATGTATCTTAAAGACCTCGGTATAAGTGAGGTTGTTTTATTTTATATTTTATTATTAATTACAAATATATATTAAAAATTAAATAATTACAAGCAACAATGATAATCGAAACGAAAAACAAATTAAAACGACTCCTTCAACATCCTTTCGAGTGATCAAATTAGTTAAAGAAATAATTTTTCACAAATGTCCACTGGACGAACTTTCTTTCTATGTCTATTTATTGTTTACTTTTATTATGCAGAATAATTTTGTACAAAGAAAGCGCTGTAAAAAAAGAGTATACATGTAGGCCGTATTTTTTAATTTACCTCATAATTTAAATCAAGTTCGCACAATATTAAAAAAATATGATAAGAAATTAAATAATAAATGTGTATCTCTTGAAATTAATAATACTGATATAGTAAAAATTTGTGGTTCCGTTTGCGCAGCTGAAATCGGGCGATTTTGAACTAATGCTTTTCTTCTGATTAAGTGGTTTTTTTTTCATTTCGTCTTAAGTAACACCACCAAAGCAGCTTAATTTTGCATAAAGCAAGCGCAATTGATAACAATTTATATTTTGTTTATAAGAAACTCGCATCGAATTAATACCTAGCAAATAGCATATTTTTGTGTAAACATTTTGAGGTTTTGGCGATTTGTTCAACCCCGAATAGCAAGCAGCCATGACATTGTTTGTATTACAAAAAAAACTTGAATCTATTAAAAGCTTACTATTACTCGTATCTAGAATAATTAAAATTTAATCACTTTTTAAAAAAGAATATTTATTCTTAGATATTAGCCAAGTGTGACATTGATTTGCTGGGCAGTTTGCATTTTATACCCTATCCCTGGACATCTTCCGGATGTTGTGTTGTATTGTCCATATTCGCAGGCTGGTGGTAAACATTGATGACGTGAGATACATCTAAAATTTAAATATGAAATTTAAAAAAAATGAAAAAATCCATTCATACCACACAATGCAACAGAAAATAACATCAATACAAAAAAACTTGAAATAACATGAAACTACCGAGCACAAAAGGTGCAAGGAATTACCCATAGCAGTCATTCGGCAACTACTTCTTATTAGAGATGGGCAAAACAGTTCATTTTAGTGAAGTACTTCATAACTAGTCATTCAATGAGTTAGTTCAGTGCAGTACTTCAATTGAACTGTTCTTTTCATTCCTTCTCTTCTCGTCGTTCAGTAGTCACTAGTCAAGTTACTAGTCGTGAAGTACTTCAATTGAGCTCTTCACTTACTCTATTCTCTTCTCTAACCAGCCGTTCAGTCGTCACACACTAGTCAGTTAGAAGTTTAGTTGTGCTGGTGTGTGTGGGTTCCTTCTCTAAACAGCCGTTCACTATAGCCAGGCAGTTCAGTTGGGCTTGTAGGTTGGGAAACAGGAAGAAGAGCGATGAATACATGTACTCTTTCTTAAAATGGAATGCCATGGTATTCTTCTCGCATCTCGTATACAAACCATAGCTATTACTTTGTGAAGAATTAAGTTGTGTCTTCGCTGTGTGTTTCCTAGGAACATGGAGACGGTCGGTTGTCTGTCTCTCTTCTCATCGTTTCCTTAAGTTCACTTTGTTAGTATTCGTTCTCCCTTCATTCGTTTCAATTGAACTGCAGTTCACCAAAATGACTGAGTTACTTCACTTACTCACTTCAAATGAAGTGTTCTTTTCTAGTAGTTCTTGAGAAATGTCCATCTTAACTTTTTATGTAATTGGTTTCGTAATAGCTTCAAACTGACTGGGAGCATATCGAATTACCATAATCTGTTCCAGAATGACTTCATTGTAACTAGTTTTAGAACGTATTTCAGAAACACAATAATAACTTGAAAGTTCCATTGCAGAGCCGAATAAATGAAACAGTACAAAAAAATCTGCCAATGGTCTGGGCGAAACTTTATTATTTTTCGGGTCAAAGTTCGGGAGCGGTCAAAGTCGGAGTGTATCATGAGTTGTTTCGAGATTATTAGATTTCTTGAAAAATTAATTTTGTTCTTAAAATAAAAATATTTAAAATAGCGATTTTTAGCCGATTAAACATTAGAAAAGCCCGTGTAGACTATTCGAATTTCGGCATATTATGTACACTAAAAGCCCATAGAAGTGAGAATGAATTTGTTGCCTTATCAGAATTAAGAGATATGACGAATTTTTAAAACGTATAGAAACCCATTACTTCCACTCCTGGTTTGAATTTCGAAAAAATTGTGAAACAGTTAATAAATAAATATGAAGACAGCATGAGCAAGTAGGAACCAATTCAATTTCTTATCACTTCTAAAAGAAATGACGGAATTCGTGAAAACATGTTCAACCCGTTTATACCCTCTTAGGAGCTGAATAAGGAAAAAAACTTGAAAACAAGTTTTAGGCGATTATTACGCAAGCACGTGAAAGTGATAAGATATTCGATATCTGATAAGACCTGGGGATATAGTAGAATTCGTGAAAAAGTTTACAACCCCCTTTGCACCTTTGCACCCCCTTAGGGGTCGAATAACAAAAAATCCTGAAAACGCTTTCAAGGTATTTTTATGAGGAAGACGTATAATAAAAATTAATTCAATATTTGGGAAAACCTAATAGATATGACGAAAACCGTGAAAATATATGCATTCCATTTTCACTGACCATTTTTTTTGCCCCCTCCTCCGAACGCCAATGGATATTTTAAATTTTTTTTATCTAAATTAGTTTTCTAGTTTCACCGAGTTTCAACTTTGCAGCATAATCTGTTCTACCATACTGCCCCTATAAAAAATTATATTTTTCCAACATGCTACTAGTGCAGCTCTATCTAAATACCAAGTTTCAGCTTTATATCATTATAGGTTATCGAGATATAAAAATCGAAACTTTTTCCTTTTCACCCTCCCCTCACCCTCACCCTCTACACCCACACTTTCCAAATTTTGTTTTCGGCTAGGGGTCTATTAGGCCTACTTCTGGTAAACATTTTAAGCATCTATCTTACACCGTTCTTGAGATATGAGACGTGATTTTTTAGAAAAATTCTTATCCCCTCCACTTTCATGCTCCAACGCCCCTTTAAAAAATTTTACTTTCAGCAAACTTCATTTGTCAACCTTTATACACATACCAAATTTTATTTGTCTAGTGCAATCGGTTCGTGAGATATCGTAATCTAAAGTTTTTCACCCCCCACCGCCGTACGCCACTGCTTCCACTCAAAAATTTATTTCCGATCTATTCTCCTAGTATACCTACAGATATTCATTAAGTTTCAATTTTGCAACATTAACCGTTTAGGAGATATAGATTTTAGAATGCCTCGATCTCGCCTTTTTTGCGATTCGAACGCATTATTTTTTCCCCCACTCCCAAATCCCTTCACCTATATCAGCAATTTTTTTGCAAATGGGTTCACTATCGAAGCTCTATATATGTTCCAAATTTCAGCCTCCTAGTATAAGCGGTTGCTGAGATCTAGAAACCAAAATTTTCCGTCTAAAACGCTTCTCTTTCCTCCGCCCCACACCCCTACCTCTCAGAATTTCGTTACTTCAAGGGACCTACCCAGTCTATTCATAAAAAAAAATTTCAATTTAATAGCTCAAAGGGTTTGGGTGCTACGAGCCTTCAAACGATTTTGCATACAGCGGTCGACGTACGGCGTACGGCGGACAGACGGACTAAAATTTTTTTTTCCTTTTTTCGTGTCTACTAGTCATGAAACGTGAAAAAAAAATGTTAAGGGTAGCAAATTTTTTTTTTTAAGAAATCGATAACAATACTGTATTATTGAAATAATAAAGTAAAAAGGATGCAGAGCAGAGAGACAGGCTTCACTTCTAGATGGCGTTGAGCCTACATTGATTTTAATTTTTTTACACACTTCCAGTCTACAACAAATTTCTACATGTCTTCTAAAAGTGTGGCCAAAAATATAAGCTAGGGTATACCCTGTAAAAGTACGGCTAATAACTTGATGTGGTCAGATACTGAAGGGAGATTCATGGTAAGCTTTCTACCTCCTGTGAGATCCTCACCTGTCGAAGACACCTCTGGATTAAGCTTGGAAAGTGACAGAGTCAGACACAACGAAACTTCTTCAAATAGATCTTCTAGCTCATTGCACCAAAGAGTTTAATAAAGACTTTTTATTGGTGATGTCGTCTACTCAACGACGTAATGCTTCAATCCTTAAATCTTTCCGGAATTTTAGTGGTCTTTAGTCACACATGCATGAAATTCGCTTTCTTCATTATGAAATAATTATTAAAAGAAATTATAATATTCTTACC
Source organism: Beris morrisii (assembly GCA_951812415.1). Lineage (NCBI taxonomy): Eukaryota > Metazoa > Arthropoda > Insecta > Diptera > Stratiomyidae > Beris > Beris morrisii. The sequence continues at coordinate 30,195,671 of OX638311.1, forward strand.
TCCGATCATCTAAACTGAATGCTTCCTCTCCTTTCTTTCGTATTTCGCAGCTTACTTTTCGTTCGCCAGTGCTATTTACGCAATCGCAACGAATGTAGCCCGGATCTTCACTATCGAAGATTTGATCAAAATCCTTAACGCACTGATTCGTCTGTTGTATTGGCCGTTCAGTGGTGACATCTGGCGGCGCGGTTGTACCTCGGCTCGACTGATGATAGTGGGTACGATGGACGCAATGGCATTCGGTGTGATTGATTAGCGTCAACGTCGTTATTCCCTGGTACTTCCCAAGTTCAAACACCTGCACAAGGACGTAGAGAAGATTGCAATTATTTTACTTTCAGTGGACAGCATTGTAAGTTATTGAAAGACTACGGGTAGAAGAAGTGAAGCATGGCACAAAGATGAAGAAATTAGTTCCAATAATTTCCGCTGAACTGAAGTTAATTATTCGTGCGCAGATGCAAATGAAGGGGCACCTTTTATAAACACAACAATGTATGGACATAAATTTTAACATTATGCCCTGAACCGAGAACAGAGCGTGAAATATTTCTAATTAGACAGAATTATACTTGGATTAGGACCCCTTAAGAGGTACTCGTGTTCTTCCTATGCAGCCTTCAACTTAACATACTTAGCGTAACGAATTATTCACTGCTAGTTCTAAGAAATCTTACGTTGAAGCATCGATCACCTGTCGAATCAGTGCGACTAATCTCTTGTTTAAACATCTTGATCGCGGCCGTGTGCCCGTATGTTCAATCAGCGATCATTGATCGACGATCGTAAATCACACACATCGATATTCGTATGTAAATAAATCGAATCTCACTTTCTGGCATGCCGAAATGTCGGCCTGTACGATAAAGTCGACTTAAACCACTCGGACATGATCGCTATGATCGCACCGATCTTTGTAATTACTGTACCGATCGTATTTTATAAATAGCGATCGCGTTCGCCGGTCACTAAATTAAAATTCGGTCAGTAAGGTCAACCTCTATAAAATTCACTTTTCGCTCATTTAAAGAACCGGCTGATTGCTTGGCATTTTAATCCGTTGCACTACTCCGGAAGGTGATTGGCTTGTTTTTGCTGTGTCTACCACCACGTCAAGAAGGTGGCAGATAATTTTCAATCTCGCAGCAAAGCACCTTACTCCATTAATCACTTGCAGAAAAAAACGACGACATAACAAGAAACACAATCTGAAAATGCTATAAATTTCTTACTTCACTGATTTAGTCGCAGATAATAATTTGTAAGGACGTTAACAGCTTAAGGCGCTTCTTGGATTATGTTGCTAATAATGGAAAAATTTCGATTAAATGAAAGATCGCAGCAAAGGCATGAAACGATGACGACCTCAGAAGTACTCGTAAACACAGCAATTGCCCTAATAAAGTAGGTGAAGCACTTCTATAGTTTCCTTCTTGATTTTCATCAATTCTCTTACAAGGAAGGAACAACAATAGCAAAATCTGCAAAACTGAAAATCTCGAATCAGTCAAAAACTCGAAACACAAAATAACGCAACTTAACAACGGTCTATAAAGTCAATATCTTTTTTCCTTGAAATTTATTTTTTCGTAATGTCCGGCATTAAATAAGAAAAATTTTGAGGTTGTGTTTTAGCTGCTCCTTCGGGTTTAGTCCAACACAGCTTTCGAACTCCCCTTTAAAATGAAGGTTTTTTCAACTGTAATGTTCTCCATATTAATAGCAAGGGCAGAGATTAGTTCCTGTCGCAATATTGGAGCACTAGAGACCCCATAACGCCCAAAACAACAAAAAATTAGTCACTGCATCTACAGCATTTTTATACTCTAGATGAAATCATATAGAGTATTATAAGTTTAATCCAGCCGAAAAGTTTGTAACGCATAGAACCAAGCCTCGGACGAAAAAAAGTTATATATTATTTTTTGTTTATTTGTGCCCAAAAACCTCAAATCCGCTTGACGTCCGTCCGTCCGTCCGTCCGTCCGTCCGTCTGTCCGTGAACACGATAACTCAAGAACGCCTTAACCTAGGATCTTGAAATTTTGAATCTGGGTGTTTGGTTGAATTTGTAAGGCTAAGTTCGTTAACGGGCAAAATCGTCCTACTCCTTCGGGTAGCTGCCATACAAAATGTCCTTAAAACCCGTGTTCAAGAATATTGACCAATAACTTCGGAACGCCTAAAGCTACGACTTTGAAATTTTGTATGTATTACTCTTTTAATAGTTGGAGCTAAATGTATAATTATGAAGTAAATCCTGTTAGTCCTTCGTGTAGCTGCCATACAAATATCCTGTCAAAATGTATTTACTTAATTTACGAAACTCACTATAACTCAAGTAATCTTTTAGCTACGAATTCGGAATTTTTTACAAATTAGTTTTGAGTCAAAACAAAGCTTGAGTTCACTTGTCAGCGAAATCCTTTTACTCCTTCTGGTAGCTGCCATACAAAATGTCCTTAAAATACGTCTTCAAGAATATCGGCCGATAACTTCAGAAGGGTTTAAGCTACGTCTTTGAAATTTTGTATGTGATATTTTTCCAATAGTTGGAGCTAAATGTATGATTATGAAGAAAATCCTATTAGTCCTTCGTGTAGCTGCAATACAAATATCCTGTCAAAACGTCTTCACTTAATTTACGGAACTTACTATAACTCAAGTAATCTTTTAGCTATGAATTGGAAATTTTGTACAAATTAGTTTTGAGTAAAAACAAAGTTCGAGTTTACTAATCAGCGAAATCCTTTTACTCCTTCTGATAGCTGCCATACAAAATGTCCTTAAGACACGTGTTCAACAATATTTTTCGATAACTTTTGAACGCTTCAAGCTACGAATTTGAAATTTTGTACACGTTCATTTTTAACTGGTTCCAAGGAAAAGGATAAATATGTAAGAAATCGAGTGAGTCCTTCCTGCACCTCCCATGTGAAAGTCCTTCAAAAAGGACTTTTTTTTTCGATGACTTACCCAGTTCAAGATATGAAATTAAATACTGAATATTGTCTTTTAGTTTTGAGTAGCAATCTAATGGGAGTCCTTAATAAAGGACATACAACATGCACACACGTAATTCTACTTTATCCCCAACTACAATATAAATCAGAGTTCAGTATTCATCTAGAGTATTATACGATTGGCTTGCAGCCGATCGTGACTGCAGTATGTTTTTCTGTTCAGACCGCAAGGGAAACCATACGATGCTTGAACCCCATTGAGAGAAGAAAGGAATTGAATGGAGTGATTCTATCACTTTCATTATTTTGGAATATGTAAAGGGTGCGCCATCTTTTATGTCGGTATGTAAACATTGAATAACTTTGACATTTTTCAACAGACTGACTTGATTGGACAAGTTTTGGAAACGTCAATTCAGAAGAATATTGCCGACAGACCGTCCACGTCGCTTGGAATACGGCCAAACAGTCGCTCGAATAGTTGACACTGAACCTGATTTTTGGAAGCAAATTTTGATGACCGACGAGGCCCATTTCACACTCTTTGGCGGCGTTAATAAGCAAAATTGCCGCATTTGGGGAACAGAGAATCCACACGAGATCCATGAAACGCCATTGCATGATCAAAAAGTGACTGTTTGGGCCGGCGTTTGCGCCGAAACCATCATTGAGCCATTTTTTTCCGACAAAACGAAACAGTCGATGGAAAACGATATCGGTGGATGGTAGCTCATTACGTCTACCCGCAAATGCGTGAAAAAGATCTTTAAAGGTACTGGTTTCAACAAGACGGTGCGTCATGCCACACTGCAAATGAAACAATTCAGTTTCTGCAACGAAAATTCCCTGGACGTCTGATGTAGAAAAGAGGCGACATTGACTGGCCACCGAGATCTCCAGATTTGACTCCTCCGGACTTCTTTTTATGGGGTTATTTGAAAAGCAAAGTGTACGCCAGCAAGCCTCAGACCATTGACGAGCTCAAAGCAAACATTCGTGCCGAAATCATCGCCATAAAACGCAGCAAAAAGGGCACATTTTGCTGTGGTCAATAGAGGCAGCCACTTCATTGATAAATTCTTAAGGACCAAATTGAGTAAAAATACCTCACATATAAAAATCAGTTGTTTTTTTTAAAGTTATTCAATGTTTACATACCGATATAAAAGATGGCGCACCCTGTATGAACAAAAGCTATAAGACGGGCACTCTAGGATATAACAGATGGCGCTGAGTCAAAAATCGTCTTTAAAACCGTCCCCTTTAAAGACTTATCTTCGAGATTTCGGACGGATTTGTCGCGTCTGGATTCTGGAAAAGTCTCGCAAACAAGCCGGCAAGTTTTCGAGATATGTGCGAGAATATCTCAAAATTCTACCAACTAGGCTGTAATTGAAACATCGGTGGCGCTATCTCTCAGTTGCTCAAGCACGTACTAGCTCGTCGGTAATCGCAGTGGAAATCAAATGGACGTTTGCGAACGGCGGCGTGCGGTAGATAGACGAAAAAATTTTTTCCTGTATTTTGGAGGTGTAAAAGTCCAAAAAATCTCAAAAATAGGGTGGATATTTTTTTTTGTTTATTAGACCACAATACCTACTTTATTATTTAAAAAAGGGTGAAATTTGTACTCATAGCTTTGCCGGCAGGTATTTTAATAAATCGGAAATGTCGGAAGTCCAATTATCACTCCACAGAGTCGGCTGAATAAATCTTTAATTTTGTTATGTTGTAATAGCGTTTAACTCCAACGTTCATAACTTAGATTATGAATACATTAGCCCTTTCTTCACAGCTCCTCGAAAAGATATTTGAGAAAATAATTTCCCTAGCAACTTTCTTTTGAAATTCATATTTCACTCAGCTACAGTTTAAATCACGGTCATATGTACAACGTATGAATTTCCATTAATTTCGGTAGATTTGTGGACAATTGCACCTGCTGTTTTGTATTGAGCAGGTAAAGCTCTGTGAAATGATGGAGTAAATCTGTCGTGCGCCATTAATAATCAGCTTCACTATGGTTATTATTGTTTGTTAAGTGTCGCGACAAGACAACCTGAGTTGTCTTGCTTTGTGTCTAGTGACGGATACTTTGGGGGCAAACATCAATTGTAGAGTCGTAGGCTCTTCAAGTTGTCAAGTGCCTACTTCAACATCTCGAAATAAATGCAAATAATGTTGTTGGCATTTGCTTGTGACATTAAAGAAGTTTGTACAAGCCAGTAAGATGTGTTCAAGATGTCTACGTTTAGTAAGGTGCATTTTGGTTCCCAAGTAACACAACTCAGTCATCCCAACGTCGTGTAGATGCCAGGAAATAACCATTGGTCGGCTGACGTCACACAGACGTCGTTACGATGGTGTGTCCACTTATTTGTTGAAAGGCGTTAGGGTCTCCCTTCGACCAGGAGGCGACAGTGGCGTGGCGTCCATGGAAGCAAGGGAAGCATTGCTTCTCTTACATTTTGCTGATAAATATCTAAAATGAGTTTTTTAAATCGCGCAGAAAAACCGCGAAAAAAAGTCATGTTTCAAACATTTTCACCGTCTAAATAAAAGTATCGCAAGAAACTACTCGCAAATATCACACACAGCCGAATTGGCAATACCACGAAAAATGCAAGCGAAAGAAACCAAGAATAAGACACATGGAAGTAATTTGAAAGTTGCATCTATGAGCGTTCATTTCATTCCGTAGTAAACCCACTGTGACGTCATGAAAAAAAATTTTCGTACACGGGCCGGTGGATGCAATAAGGAATTTGCTTCTACGGGTAGTAGAACACATTATTGGCTGCAGCGGAGAAGCTTTCAGCAAGCATATATCTGATAAGACATAAGTGATATCAGAGTAGGATAGGAATTGAATTCTGAACAAAGCTTGGAATTGAATGGTGGTAAATATTTAATTGAGTTTTTAGATCACAGGAACCACTTACGCTAGAAGGCTGAAACTTGGAACTTATGTAGAACTATGATAGTGGAAATATTTGCAAAAAAATTGGCAATTAGGACTGAGGAATGTGGGAGTGAAGGGGAAAGCAATGTGTTCGAAGTGCTAGAAAGCTGGGGTTGAAATATTCTAAAATACATATCTCCTGAACGGTTGATGTCAGAATCTTCTGAAACTCTGTAGTTGTCTTAAGGGATAATAGGAGATTAATCAAAAATTAAAATTTTTGAATTGGGTGGTTGTGTGCAGGGGTAGTGGTAATAAACTTTGGATTAGAATATCTTCCGAACCAATTATACCAGGAAGGTAAGATTTCGTTTGTATATATAGTGGAGCCCATTGAATGTAACATTTTTGAGGTGGGAAGTGGAGCACGGAAGTGGGGCCATAGCCATTTTGAAAAAAATCTCATTTTTATAACCGTACCAGATATGATTTTAGAAATTTTACAGGAGTTAGGCCCAGTAGACTTCTAACAGGAAAAAAAAGTTGCAGGTAGGTACTGGTGAAGGGGCTGATGGTGTGAGGGGGTGGAAAGAAAAGAACTTTGATATTTATTTCTCAAATACCAGAAACCATAGAAAGCTAAAAAGTGACTATATAGAGCCAATATAGAGGTATCCTAGAAAAAATATGGTAGTTTTTCATATCTCAGAAACGGCTTATGCAAGAAAGTTGGAACTTAGTACGGATTTGTACGTATGCTACTGAAGTAATTAAAGGAAAAAAATTCAGATTTTTATTGGCATAGAGGTTGAGTAAAACAAATGTCCGTGAAAAGGGATTTTTCCACATTTTCACAATTTCGTTATATATTTTGGTCATGCCAAAATAAATTTTACTTCTGCGTGCTCTTTATATAAGCGCCTAGAAATGTTTTTTCCCAATTTTTCGATATCCAACCCCTTAGAGGGTGTAAAGTGGTTGTGTACATTTTCACGAATTTCCATATATTGGATCTAATGAGATATTCAATTCACTTTTATTTCTAAAGGCTTTAAATTTAATCGAAAAAAATCTGATGCAAGCATTTTTCGATATTAAACTCCTGGAGGTGTAAGGTATTGTTCAAGTTTTCATGAATTCCGAAAATATTTTAGGTTTATTGAGATCGAATTCGGTTTTACTTCTATTGACTCTTCTATAAAAAAAAACTACATAAATAAATAAAAAAAAATCTGCCAATACTCTGGACGCAACTTCATTAATTTTTTTTGGTAGAAGTTCGGAACGCGGTTAATGATGAGGTCACTGCGACTGACAACCTAAAAAATAACGTTCCAAATAGCCTACTGGTCCCCGTTCGTGATTGCTGGGTGCTTTTATATTAGTAATGTTAAAAGTAGCTAATGGAGGAGATTCAATTAATTCGCAGTAAATTTGTAGAAAGAATATAATATAATAATAAATGTTTGATATTAACCAATTGCTTCCCCTCGTTGAATTATTACGCCACGCCACTGGGAGGAGGGTGTTCTAATAATCCCGAATATTAATAGTACTGCTACTACGATCAGTGGAAGGCCTTGTCCTATCTTCGTCGAAACGCCTAATTGACTAACGAAATTAACGAACTTCGAAAATCTGATAGCTTGTCACATGAGATTAAATTTGATTTCTTGTTGTGCCATCATAAAATTTCGACTCTCAAAGATATTTTTTTCCACCCTGCTTCGTTTTATAATCATCCGGATAACGGACGGGCTCGGATGCGACAGAAAAGCTCATTAAAGTTAAATTTGTTCGAAGTAGACCCGCGAGTCATGTTGGCTGTAAATTAAAAATGCAGGAGCACTTTAACCCTTATCCACTTAACGGATCTCATTTAACTTTTACCTAGAACAGCCTTCCAAATCCCCCGACAGAGTGTGCACCACAGCGTAAAAGCGGGTAAAAAAAATTAACCAGCCTTCATCCAGTTGAGGTCGAGGTTAACGCTTTGTTTGCACTTTTCTCCCGACAAATACTCACACGTATACCAACATAAAATCTGAAAACAATGTCTCCGAAGTAATTAGTCACACGCGAAATGCTTTTGTTCACGATTCGACTCATTAGTAAACACAAAGAGTTGAAGCGGCAGGACTCCTCTGCTCGGCTGAGGGTTTTTCGCAGAACCAACTCCATACTTCCCCGGTAAGTACCTCATCGTTGTTTGCTGGTCCAGTACAGCACAGGTGAACATGAGGCTGGCCGCAAACGCCGGAATTCATTTTGAATTCAACGAATATCGGACCGAAATGTTACTAAACTAACATGACGTGAAATTTGTTCTGGGCTGAGGCAAATCCTGTTCCAAGGACTCGAACAAGCAGTAGTAACCATGATGAAGTCTACACTAAATGTAAAATCCCTTAATCCCTAAATAAAATGGCGACAAGGAGTACAAGCGGAAAGGAACAATTAGGTCGGTCTGATTCGACTACACGCTGGAGAACCTGAATTTCAGGACATTTTGGCCATGTACTCACGAAGAATTGCAAGTCGACGGAGACATTTCGCTTCGGGACACAGATACTGCTCTCGGATTTGCAACATCCTGTATCATTGCCACATCGATGTAACAGGGTACAGTGCGGTTGGTAATATTTCGACGCTTCACTTGGAACCGGAACGACCTTGGCACGCGGATATTGGCATTTCGCATCTCGTTCTACGCGTTGAATGTGAGCCTGGACAGCAACTGAAAAGAAACGGTGAAAATTATTACAAAGTGAGTTTTAAGACGTTCAGAGTATATTCAAGAAATGGAAATGTAAGTGTACCAATAATCCTAATAAGGACATCTATGTATTTTTCCAGCGAGTTAGATCATGGGCGCCCATACAACATTTCGTAGGGAGGGGCAAAACTATGACTTATAAAAGGAGTTTGCAATTTCGGGAGCTACATATTGTGACGAATAGAATGAATGTGGATTTCACTTTGTTAAGAATTATTGAACTTTTTCTGCTACACTAAAACAATATCAGCGCACCGGGAGATAGGCAAAAAATACAGAAAATTTGAAATTTTACTTAGAATCCGTTAGTAAGTAAAATCGACCAACTTCTTCGGCTGCATCGCATACAAAATTCCTCGAAACAAGTGATAACAGTTATGTTCTGGAATTTAAAAAATTTGCACTACAAACTTTTTTTAATAAAATATTACAGAAACTGACAATATTGCGGTACTCTTTCAACTAGCTACCATACACAAGTTCTTAATAAAAATGGTTCCTATTCCCGAAGGAGCGATAACTACGCAACGGAACGTATTGGACATAAAAGCTTTTTTGTGATTAAGTTAAGACAAATTCTCGGGGAGCGGGGCTATGTAGTTACACTTATTTTAAAAGCATCAAAACTTGAAAACAGACTGAAATGAAGATTCTGTTTTAGGCTGCCATACAAAAGTCTTTAAAAAAATAAGTGCTTTCTGGTGAGTTAACTTGAAGACTTGGAATTAGTTGTAACCGTGTTCAAGATGTTGTAAATGCTAAGCAGAAACGGAGTTAGTAGGGTAAATTTATCGCTCTAGCTCAAAAGCTTTCGAAGTTATTCCCCTTTAATTTTAACCATTTCGTAATTGAACAATTCTTTTTTTAATAAAGTGCAACTAAAAAGTGATAACAGTGGTTTAACAAAACGTTACGTACTAATGTTACTAACATCCTTCTGATCCTGCTACTTTTTTTTTTTTAATAAAATCCTTAACCTTAAAATTTTGCATATTTGAAAACACCCTCTTTCCCATCACAAAGTCGAAAGGATGTATAAAAAGAACTATATGAGCAGATGGGTACTTCATCTCAGGAAATCATTAAGACCTTTGGGTTATCCTGTATTTTTCATAAGTCCTACCAAACTTTTATGAAGAAAAAATCCTGAGTGTGAAATTAAATTGCGTCTTCCAATAATATAATGTTTTTACCTTATTAATCTTAATTTTATTTGTCTACTTACATTTGAAATACAAACCAATTTTTCTGCAGTAATTAAGAAAACCTTAATTTTTAACAAGTGAAATTTCTTTAAATACAAATAAAAAGATGTTTTTCTTTTATTTTTCATTGAAAACAGTAAACGATGTTGATTTAGTAAATATTTGTTAATAGTTTAACAAATTATGTGTAATAGAACAATTAAAAGGTTGTAATTACACTACATTAAAAAAAGAATTATTCAAGTGATGAAATGGTGTTTTAAAATACTGGAAGGTAGAATACAGGTGGGGGCAAGTGCCCCGTCTTGCCCCTCTCTATGGGCGCCCTTGAGTTAGATGACTTGACGTCTCAATTAGGATTAATAAAAAGAACAACCGATAAACCTATCCCTATCGACCTCAGGTCAGACCGGCGAGAAAAATTTGCTATCCTGGCAACCCGCACTGCTCGATCGGTTTCTAGGGAGAAAAACAACAACCTCTGAGTGCCTAGCTGGAAGGCGGAGAAAAACACCAGAATTGCCGCCTTGTAATACCCAATGAGAAAGGCGTAACAAAATCTTCAGCAAAGTTCAATAGTGTTCGAGAAGAATCACTTTTCCCCTTACCGATTATACTAGAATAACGTGGAAGTCCCTCCACTCTTCTCGCATGGAGAGGATACTTCTGGCAAGTTCCACACTCACCAACAAATATTCGGGAGGCCTCTCGACTGCGGCGCATGCAGTATATATAATAAGTGTCTGACAGCTTGTATAAATTTTAATTTCAGCTTAGCTGTCAATTGTATCTTGTAAACTTGTATTCGTGTAAGACACACTTAGTGTCAAGAAAAATGAAAAGACTAGTCAATTTGTGAACCAAGTTTATACATACATACCAAATTGTCTATTTGAATTTTTTTGACAATAAAAAAAACTTGAAACCTGACAGCTTGCATAAGACACAGTAGTTCCTACTACGTTGCAGTGACAGTGTAATAAATTTACGACTGTTGGCTGACTTTCTATATCTTTATCTATTTTTTCACCAATTTCAAAAAGCCGGGAAGAGAATATCGACATAGCACTTTAGGGATTGAAAATCAAATAATTCTGAAACCGATTTTTAGGTGATTATGGTATATAGAAAGCCCGTTAAATAATATAACAATCGATATCTCATCGGACCTAATCGATATGTCAGAATTCGTCATAACGTACACAATCACTTCAATACCCTCCTAGGGGTTTAATATCGCAACTTAACTTTTAGATGATATACAGGGTGTTTGGCACTCCGTCCGCCATCTTGTAAGGGGTTATTCCTTTATATATTTGGAGAAAAAAATTGTTCTACAGGGTGGGTTAATTTTCAATATCAGTGGAGATACAGGGTGGTTAAGAAAAGTGTTTTTGACCGGTACCCTCACTAACTTAAAACGTTATATCTTGAAAACGAATAATCACAAGACAAAGTGTTATAACTCGTTTTTTAGGGAATCGAATTACCTTTCATTTGATGCAACAGTCTAAATTGTAACTGCACCCAATCTTGAGATATTTACTCGAAAACACAAATTTTTGCTACGTCAACCCTAAACACCTAAGACATAACCAGGAGGCTATTTGGAACGTTATTTTTTTGATTTTCAGTCGCATAGTACCCAACACCGCATCTCATCATTACACACGTTTCGGGCTTCTACCCATAAAATAATAAAGTTGCGCCCAGACTGTTGGCAGATTTTTTACAACTGATTTGCTTTATTTCCTTTAAATAGATTTAATGTTTTGCTTTCCATCACGCTACGGAATAAAATCTAATAAAAGTAGCTTAAAATCTGCGTAAAAACCTTGTTATTTTATTCAATTTCTTTACATATACTCCATGGGAGAGTTTCGGTGCACTGTGCTTCCAACTCGATCAAGGACGTAAAAATGCACCCCCGAGAAATCAAAGTTAAAAGTTTCCGGCATAAACACACAGATGGCCACAAAGTTTCATTTCGAGAGGTTACGTCGAGAGGTTATCGAGATTTTTGTTTTAAAAATCTCTTGAGATGGGAAAACTACTGTGAAATATTTTCGAAAAGAAATTTGTACTATTAGAAAAAAGTGGAGTCGTTGATAATGGAAATAGGCACTATAAAATGCCAGGCTTTCTTATGCTTCGTAACGAAAACACGGCAAATGGATTTGCTGCTTGGCTTCCATGTCAGGACGTCTGGCTAAATTATTCCATTCGGGACTCGTTTTCAAGGAAAGAACGCGATGATGTTAAGGAAACACAAGAAAGGGTAGGTACTTCGAGACAAGAACTACAGCGGATCCGATGAATGTTTAATAACTTTATCAGTCAGCATTATGAAAGGGAGGCACACAAGTTGTTAAACACTGTGCCGTATAAGAATGCACCGATGCGAGCATTTTACTCCCCCGGGGGCATAAAATATGCTGCAATTGTCTTGAAGTTAAGTGCATCGGTACAAGGTAAAGTGCATGTTCGGAAATGTAGTCATTCGATTAATAGCATTATCGGGCCGACATACTCTCGACAATTTGTTACAAATTTGCATGTAATCAAAAGGAACGCGGATCGTCTACTATGAGTCCTTAAGGCAGAAAGAAGTTATACTCTTCAACCAACCCTGAAGGGTAGGAAGTGATTGAAGACCTCCCTGAAAGACATTGTATTCAACACGTACGAGTACATACCATCTGAATGAACAAGCCTCGGTGGACTTAACGTCTTTTCTAAACGCAGGGAAATGCGGCAATATCTAAACATAGTTGCTAGTTGGTAATCATCTTCACAGCCTGAATAGATATTGAAGAAAGTTCAGCATATTAAAAATGCCTTTCTATTCAACAAGAAACTCGAAACACCCTGTGGATACGACATTCCCCAATTTAATCAGCCCGCCTAAACGCTTCGCAGCCAATGCGGAAAGACTTACCGAAATTCTACAAACTTCAGGTGCATGTGCATTCTTTCACGGACGATAAGACGGTGGTAACATGGTCATTTAATGAACTTCAAGCTGCACATCGAAAAAATACCTGACTAGAATCGCTAACAACTCGCCAGCTTAATCGAATTGAATTGCGTGTTTGCCCTTCGTTGTTCAATTAACCGCAAGTACAGAATTCTTGAAGATTTCTTGAAAACTTCTCGAAGAAAACAAACTTCATTCATAGATCGGAAGCACGTGCTTCCAGTTAAAGGGCATTGATCAAATGCCCCATTCGTGGAATGTCTTTAGTTAGCTCCAAGAACGGTACATATAAGAATTGAATTCGAAATATTCCAAGGCCCTTATTTTATAGTAAAAATGTAGAAATTATGTTTAGTGTACTTACTGCCTTGGTCAAACCCTATTGCCTGCTTTGCAACATCTTCAGGTGTCGAAAAGTTACGCCATTTCTGATCGGTGATGCTTCCCAATCCACCAGTTGGCTCATCCGATTGATAAAGCTGAAATAAAATGTATGTTATTTCACAGTTAAGTCAGATTTTTTACGAATTTTCACTCAAATTCTAGTGATTAAAGATCTACTCTTAAATAAGTTTATCATAATGCTCGTTACGCGGAAGGGATTTCGCCAATTCTATCGGGTAGTTGTCATAATAAAAAAATCTGTCAATGGTCTGGGCGAAACTTTATTATTTTTCGGGTCAAAGTTCGGAAGCGGTGAAAGTCGGAGATTATCATCAGTTGTTTCGAGATTATAACTTTTCTTGGAAAGTTAATTTTGCTCTTAAAATAAAAATATTTAAAATAGAGATTGTAATTTAAAATAGACATTGAAAAAGGCCGTGCAGATAATTCAAATTTCGGTATATTATAATATGTACACTAAAAGCCCATAGAAGTAAAAACGAATTTGTTGCCTTATCAGACTTAAGAGATATGAAGAATTGTTAAAACGTATACGTAACGTAAACCCATTGCTTCCACTTGGGGTTTGAATTTCGAAAAAATTTTGAAACAGGTTTTTAAACGATTTCATAAGAAGCAACTTGATATCTCCTGAGACACGAGGGTTTTTGAAAAATTTGTGAAAACGTAAGCAAACCCTTCACACCCCCTTGGTTCTTGAAATTCGAAAAATAGTGAAATTGGTTTTTAGGTCATTACATCAAATGCCGTAATAACCAATTTTATATCTCATTAGAACTAAGGGATGGCAAAAATTGTGAAAAAAATATGCAAACCCTTGGAGGATGAATATACAAAAATTGAGAAATGGGCTTGTAGGCGATTATATAAAAAGTCTGTGGAAGTGCAAAGCGGTCTAATATCTCATCAAACCTAAGAGATATGTCGATATGTATATAACCGCCATACACCCCTTAGGATTGAATATCTAAAAATACTGAAATTGACCTATAGAAAACCTTAGGAAGTAAAAATGGATTCGATATATCATCAGATCTATGTTGGAATCTGTGAAAACATATGCAACCTCCTTACACCCACTTGGGGGTTGAATATTCAAAAATCCTGAAAATAGTTAATAGATAAATATAAAGATAGAACGAAAAAGTAAAAACAATTAAATTTATTATCACTTCTAAATGAAATGACGTGAAAACGTGTTCAACCTATTTATACCCTCTTAGGGGCTGAAAAGGGAAAAAACTTAAAAACAAGTTTTAGGCGGTTATTACGCAAGCCCGTGAAAGTGAAAAGTTAGTTGAAATCTAATTAGACTTGGGAGATATGGCAGAATTCGTGAAAAAGTATACAACCCCTTTACGGGGGGTAAAGGGGTTGTATACTTTTTCACGAATTCTGCCATATCTCCCTAAGGGGGTTAGGGGTAAAATTTAAAAAAATCCTGAAATCACTTTCTAGGTATTTATATGAAGAAGCCGTAGAATAAAAATGAATTCAATATTTGTGAAGACCTAATAGATATGACGAAAATCGTGAAAATTATATGCATTCCGTTTTCACTTATAACTTTTTTCTTTACTTTTCTAGTTGATTTACATGTACATACTGAGTTTCATCTTTGTACCATGTGCCGTTCTGTAGATAGGAAAAACACCCCTCACACCCCTACCATACTATCCCTATAAAAAATTATATTTTTCCAACATGCTACTAATATAGCTCTATCCAAATACCAAGTTTCAGATTTCTATCATTATAGGTTCTTGAGATATAATAATCGGAATCTTTTCCTTTTCACCCTCCCACACTCTCACCCTCTACACCCAAAATTTTATTTTTCTGCTAGGAGTCTATTAGGCCTACTTCTGGTATCAATCTTACACTATTCTTGAGATATGAGACGTGATTTTTTAGAAAAATTCTTATCCCATCCACTTTTATGCTCCACCGCACCCTTAAAAAGTTTTATTTTCAGCAAACTTCATTTGTTAACCTTTATACACAAACCGAATTTTATTTGTCTAGTGCAATTGGTTCGTGAGATATCGTAATCTAAAGTTTTTCACCCCGCACCACCGTACGCCACTGGTCTCACTTAAAAATTTGTTTCCGATCTATTCTCCTAGTATACCTTCAGATATTCATAAAGTTTTAATTTCGTGACATTAACCGTTTAGGAGATATGAATTTTAGAATGTGTCGATCACGGCTTTCTTGCGTTTCGGACATTTTTGTTCAAGAAAGCATTACTGCAGTTAGTTTTCACACAAAAGTCTTCAATACACGCGTGTTATCAGCTATTTACCAATAAATTATAAAGCATCAAGGTAGGGTCTGAAATTTCATATAGGTATCTTCATAGGCTAATTTTTGAAGAGCTTTAGAATTTAGGATAAGCTGTCCTTGATGTAACTTCGACACAAAAGTCCTTCAAAAGTTTGTCATCAAATGGGCTGGATGATAACTCAACTAATCTTTCGAAATTAAATTGTTGACAAAGTGGTTAAGCGAAAAAAGAGGCTCAAGTTTGTATGTAAGCAAAACTACAATTTTCTTCATGGAGCTCTCGCATGCAAAAGTCTTTGAAACGACTTAAACTTATTGACCGATTAATAGGGATCTCGCAAAAAATTAATTTAAAATTTGCACGTTATATTATTTAAAAAAAATTTTTTTTAAATAGCATTCTGGTTATCATTAACGTTGTCAGTCGCATAGTAACCTGCATCGCATTCCGATTCAATAAAAAAACGATATCAAAGTTGCGCCCAGACTGTTGCAAATTTTTTATTTATTTTTTTTAGTTTCAACAAAAACGTAGGTGGTGAAATATCGACATAGCTCCTTAGGAGTTGAATATCATCCAATTCTGTATCCGATTTTTAGGAGACTATGTAAAAAGACCGCTAAAGTCAAAAATAATTCGATATCTTATCAGATCTAAGAGATATGCCGGAATTCGTAAAAACGTACACGATCAATTTACACCCCTTTGAATATAGCAAACTTGTGAAACCAGCTGTTAGGCGGTAATTTATACGGCCCTTCGGAATAAAAACGAATTCGATATATCCTTAGTCGTAAGAGATATGTCAGAATTCGTAAAAACTTGCGCAAGCATCTTACATTCGCCTTGGACCTAATAGATATTCGGAGTCCGTGAAAAGGTATGCAAGCACTATACTTCCCCTTGATGGTTGAATATATCAAAAGCCGGAAGTACGTTCTAGTTGCTGCATATAAGCGTCAGCAACAATAAAATTAATTCGATATCTCAAAAGACCTAAGATATATGACGAAATTCGTGAAAATTTATACATCTCTCTCCAAATCAGAATCTCTTGGTTTAGATATAGAAATCAAAATTGTTCGCCTCGCCATCTCTTTCACATCCTCATCACCAAAAATTCACCACCTGAAGCCCTAATAAGTCACCACTTCACTCAATCTACCTATCCAGCAAATAAGAACTTAATTTTTTTAACGGGTTTATGAGATGCCTTCAAACGCGTTTGAGTACGGCGTACAATTGGCCTTTTCTTCACCTTTTTGTGCTCCACTTGCCTATAAGGTGAAAAAACAAAGTTTCAAGGTAACAATTTTTGCGAAATATCAGGTCAATCACAATAATTTCTTATTAAATATTAATAAAATAAAGACCGTATTGTTAAAATAATAAAGTAAAATTAAAAATTCCATCAGTTGCCATACAAATGTCCTTCAAAAATTATTGCTTCCAGGGAATGCTTGTGAGATTTATTACACGCTAAAATCTTAATGAAAACTTCACATCGTAAAGAATATCTTCTTTTAAATGAACAAAGAATAAAACCTGTAAGGAACTAAACATTAAGACCAAACTCAAAGCAGTGTTTCCACCTATTATGCACCTGATGGATTGAGTATGTGGGATTAGAGTAAAAGGAATTTAATTGGGTTAATGAGTTACGTAGGAGGAGCGGTGCATTACTTCTACAAAACGCCTCGAAAAGAATAATTCTAAGCTATTCCGAGAATTATTGTAATTAAAAGCTGGAGGTAGCCTCATTTATTTTCTGTTTTATAATTTTCTTTAAACGTTTTCCCTTTCCGACACATACGGGCTGCTTACCTGGTCGGAATTGTTTTCGTGAAGAACAAAAAGAAAAAAAAATGCATCGAAGAAGACGAGTGTAATTAAATCTGAGGAAACGCTCCGCTGTCTTTGAATTGAGTGAAAACACAGGTTTTAACACGATGTACAGGGCAATAGACCCTAATGCACTTGTTTCTTAAGATTCGTTGATTTATGTTTGCGATTACCGCCACATTACTACACACTACACTAATTACATACCACCAACATGGGTTAGATGTAATTTCGATTTCCTTATGCGTTTTTATCAAAATCGGACGGATCAAAAAGTTAAGAAAATAGCATCAACGTTGAATTTTGAGGGCTTGGATTGGTCTTAGTAGCAACGAATGGTAAAGGAAATTAGAAAAATTCCAAGGCAGTGAGACCAGCCTGTACTAGGCTATCATTGAATCATTACTCGAATTCCACTCATGAAAAAGGTCTGTATCTATTTGCGAAATCCCATTTTGAACCCTCCTTTCATGACTGTTCCTCGCAAGGATGTTGGACGATAGTCTAAATCGGAAAAACCGACTGTGGTTCTAAGGTTTGATTTAAGTATTAAGAGGGGATGTACTGATATAAGGAACATTAAACAGGAGTCCCAGTTCGTAGCGACATAGAAGAAGAAAGGCTAGGTCTAAAGGACCTAACCAGAATTTTTAAAGTTTGTTGTTTCGCCAATACCATTCCAAAATTTGAGGAATGCAATCGTGGATGCCGACCCGAAGAAGAGTGTATCCGAAGTTCTCTTGTTGTGTTTACATAAAATAAAATATTTCGAAAAATACTGCTATTAGTTTAATATCGATTACGAAAAAATACCTGTGACAGTGAATACCTATGAGGTTTACGAGTTAATCAGCCACGTACAGCTACTAAAATGAAATACTAAATTAAATTTACACACAATGTTCAGGGTAAGTTGTAAACTAAATACCGAATTTCGATTTATCCTCAATATCGGAATATATTTTCCAACAATATTTCAGTTTAATTTTAAAGAATTGTTAATTATAATTAAATTAAAATTATTGGTACTTAATTAATTGAGTTAGTATATTAACTGCGTGGCTCACACCCAGAGGAAACAATAAAGTAAAAAATTGCATGTTGTTATTTATTTAAAGAATGTAGTGATCAAAATAAAAAGAAATTCGATCCTGGAAATCCTTTCTTACGGTATTTAATCATCGGCAGCTGCTCAGCGGACATAGCTGTTTCAAGCAGTATCTTCCCCACTTTAAGCATGAAGAAGACCCATTCTGACCCAATTACCCTCACGAGATTGACGACGCATAGCATATATTACTATACTGTCTATCCTTCAACGTCGATCGAGTCGAGGTTGTAGAGGCCTTCGGAGAAGCTTCGACATGGGCAAAGAATGAAATAATCGAAACCTCTGCACACTATGACCAAGATTAATCTCTATGTCTATATCGTTGATCTTTGATGCGACACACATTTTAGAATGGTTCGCTTGCAGTTTTCGAGACTACTGTTTTACTGTATTCCGGTAACTCCCCACCTACCCAGGTCAACCATTTGTCCATTGGAAATCTACTATACATGTACTAAATAATAATAATAATACTTACCCTCTGAATAAATGAATATACGAGTACACTCAATAACAAGCTGGTACGAACAAGAATCAATAGATGGCACGGTAATCGATCCACAGAACTCTCGAAAAAATCGGACAATCGAACTATCGAAACAATTGGACATTTAACATTTAACCATTGGACCAACGAACAATCGAAACCAGTGAGTTATCGAGTTAATCGGACCATCGAAATTCATACTTCTTTATTTATTTTGTTTTTATTTAGTTTATTTATTTTATTTGTTTTATTTATTTTATTTAATTTATTTATTTTATTTATTTTATTTTATTTTATTTATTTTATTTATTTTATTTATTTTATTTATTTTATTTATTTTATTTATTTTATTTATTTCATTTATTTTATTTATTTTATTTATTTTATTCATTTTATTTATTTATTTTATTTATTTTATTTATTTTATTTATTTTATTCATTTTATTTATTTTATTTATTTTATTTATTTTATTTATTTTATTTATTTTATTTATTTTATTTATTTTATTTATTTTATTTATTTTATTTATTTTATTTATTTTATTTATTTTATTTATTTTATTTATTTTATTTATTTTATTTATTTTATTTATTTTATTTATTTTATTAATTTTATTTTATTTATTTTATTTACTTTATTTATTTTATTTATTTTATTTTTTTTATTTATTTTATTTATTTTATTTATTTTATTTATTTTATTTAATTTATATATTTTATTTAATTTATTTATTTAATTTATTTTACTTATTTTATTTATTTTATTTATTATATTTATTTTATTTATATTATTTAATTTATTTATTTTATTTATTTTATTTATTTTATTTATTTTATTTATTTTATTTATTTTATTTATTTTATTTATTTTATTTATTATATTTATTTTATTTAATTTATTTATTTAATTTATTTTATTTATTTTACTTATTTTATTTATTTTATTTATTTATTTATTTAATTATTATATTTATTTTATTTAATTTATTTAGTTTATTTATTTTATTAATTTTATTTATTTTATATATTTCATTTATTTTATTTATTTTACTTATTTTATTTATTTTTTTAAGACATCGAACTGGACTTAGGTTTCAGTCTTTAATAGAGTGCCGACAGTCCAGTCAGTTTGGGGAATGATAAAAACATAAACTAAACAAAAGGAATTAAGAAACTCACTGCATTTAAAGGCGAACATATGAATCGAAGCTATAAGTAGTTTCAAGTCTGCTGTATCCGCCAAACTGTAGATTGAGATTGATTGAGAGTGGGCGACAGAAGGTCGGTAATAAAAATTAGGAAGAGAGTTGGTGATAAGACGGATCTTTGAGGGACGCCGGAGTTTTTGGAGGATACGCTTACTGAGTGAAAACAAAGTATACTGAAAATGCTAGCTCAACTCCAATAGATTGTGATTGATTCAAATAACTTCTTTAAATACTTTATTATTAAAAAATAATAAAGTAAAATAGAGAAATTTTTTCTGTAATTATTAAATTAATTTCCAATCGAAAGAGCAATCTTGCTTCGAAGCTATTTCAGACGCATGATCCAAGAGCCAGTCGCTACAAAGTCTTTGAATTGATTCAACTTAAATTTCTCGTCTTGAACAGACATTTCAATTCTATGAAACGCAGCGATGCTTAATTTTGAAAAAGATTTCCAACTTTCCCGGCGAATTAAATCGATTTTCTGACATTGAACTTAACCTGGTGTCGGCGTGTTCAAGTGACGCGTGCCGCCAGTTTCAATTGATTCTCAGAAATAAAACGATCCCAAATGTAGCCCAAGTGGGGAATGGCATTGCAGAATAAATTCCCATTCCCCATTTTTATATTTAGACCTCCTTTGAACTGGGTAATTGTGTTAATTCGCAGCAGATGTATCAAGTGTGTGAGACTAGTCCCAATCAATTGAAGCTGATTTAAACCAAAAATATTCAAGGGGATGATGCACCATCATTTTATTGGGTTGAATTTAAGAGTATCGAATTCGTCCGTCTTCAATAAATAAAAACGCAATTAATTCCGTTTAAGGATTGGATTTGTTGCTACCGCCAGCGCGGCCAAGTAGAATCGTTGCCGCCTTAAGGCGCAGCCAAATTGAATATTCCTGTGCGTCGTTTTAGAATCATTATGACGACGACCCTTGTCAAACCTTTTTTATGTTGCACGTCATCGGGTGACAAGTCTTAATAAGAGTGAGGCACCTGTCGGCCTGTCCCTTTAGGGTGTGTATATCTTATGGGAATTCGTCAAACATAGGTGGGTAGGTACATGTTGCAGAGGGACACCTTGAGTAGTATCGGCAGGCAATTATAACGACCTTCGTCAAATCGAAATTAAGAAAAAAAACTGTATTTAATAGATCCGATTGCGGTAGGTCAGCTAAAGGTCAATGAGATCTGGCGCACCAATCACGCAAACAGATGACACGACAATCATCTTCCACGCAAGCGATATGATTGATGAAAAAGACGAAAATTCAAAGTGGCGCCTCGTCTATTAATGAAGATGTTCTGGTTTTTTTCGGGACTGAAATTGGGTGGGTCAATCAATCATTGAGGATCCGAACTGGAGGCGTTTATTGTTTCCCAACGAGAATAACGAAACTTTCTTTTCATTGGGTAGCTCCAGGGCAATTCAATGAATTTTCCATTGTAGAAATTTTATTCGAATTGAGATACAGTGGCGTAGAAGTAGGCGAATTCTGTGCTCCTTGTTATTGGTCTATATGTACTCTTAATTAGCTTTTTACTCACGAAAGTGTCTAGTTTTAGCTACTTCACCTCGTTATAGTGCACATGAAGAAGGAATAAAAAAAAATGTCATTGGATATGAATTGCGTTTACTAAAATAATTATTTTGGAAACACCAACAGAACCAAGAAAAGACGAACCCCGGGGAACTAACTTTTTCCATTCTTCCTTGAATTTCGAGAACAGGAAAGTATCGCACTGCATGGAAGAGGTCAATGTTAAGATCCCGAAAAAAGGCGTCTGAACTGTAATAATGGCGAGCTTTATGTCTACTTACTAACGTATCCAAAAACAAAGCTGGAATAATTATCTACACAATCATAAAATTTAATACAACTTTATTATTAAACTAAAACCTATGCACTTTTGCGTGTATGCCCAGCAAATCTATAAACGTAACCCAGCAAGAAATTTACCAGTTAGATCCGTGGTAGCTCCACCGTAGCATTAACCGTAAATCGTTCAGTTAAAACTTCGTATATGTGTACATACTTGAGATTCTCCACCTTTGTCAACATTGCCATCTTGTTTACTCCTAGTTAATGATACCAGATAGCTCTCTGCTAAATTAACCCAGTCGTGTACAGTAAACTACTTAGCGAGGCCAATATGATTTAACTGAAATACTGCAAGTGCATGGTACCTAATAGTTCACTGGTAAGTTAACCACGCTCTACCTAAAGGAATAATGCGTTTTGTAACTCGCTAGAACTGAGTGATCATTGATCACGGTTAGCATTTTTTAACTTCAAAGGATACAATTTCAATGTCGCAGCCGCCGCAGGGAATCCCAGATTGAACAAAACGATTGAGATAATCTCAGAATATTGTGAATGGCACGCTTAGTATGCCCGCTTCTTAGTTGATATTTCCTCGCTGACTTTAACTCGTTTGGACTACTTGTTATTAACGCTTCCTACAATCAAAGGCATGCACAATTATTGGGATGCGTTGAAAAAAATTGTCCCAAAATGTAGAGTACAGAAGATTTTACTTTAATGACGTAATAGAACTGCGTTCGAAATGGAAGAGCATAATACGAGGAGGTATCTAGGGTATCCCCTTCATGTGCATTGGACATGTGCGATGAAGACGAATGTCTAGGCGATAGTGGAAACGCTACATTCGTGCTATATGCACATCCCTTTGATGTGCGTCAAAAACCACCATCGACGCGAATGTCAATGTGAATGTTTTTTTCACTGGTGGGGGCTAACAAGTGTTCAGTTCAGTCCCAGCGGGAATACGAGTAATATATTATGTACTGTATGTAATATTATACTTTATGCAAGATTATTACAATGTGTCTTTTTCGCATTCTGAAAAATGTATAGAGAATCATTCCTTCAATATTCCAGAAAAAATGTAATATGAATAGTATGGTAATTCTTCCATCCATTGAATCGGAATGTTTACGAAATGTATTCTCCAGAACTCTTTCCCGCTGGGGTAGTGTCTTTGCATAGGCGATAGTGGAAACGCTACATTCGTGCTCAAAGCATATCCCTTTTGATGTGCGTCTAAACACCGCCATCGACGTAAATGTCAGCGATTCTCGACTAGATTTGCAAACTAACGCGAATGTGCCGTTCCCACTTACGCATACGCGCTAGTTTGCATCATCCAATGCACATGAAGGCGATAGTGGAAACGCGGCTTTAGAACGTGAAAATACAAAATTGTAGAGTATTAAATTTCTTGAAAATTTCAGGTCGATTCGATAAAAATTCATAAATTTCTTATACTCCAAGTTACATATTAAGACACGTTCCTTGATCGTGTGCGAATGTCCTCAATAACTCGCTTCTACGGTCCCAATTCGCACAACTACACACGAACGTACATTGCAATGTTGTAATGTAACTCGTTAATGAGTCGTACTTGAAATATGTGAAATAAAGCATCGCAGCTACAGTTTATGTTTTCTCCTACAGAACGGAACTTCCAGGTTGCATCAATTCAAGCGAAATGCTCATCGTTACTTCTGTTCTTCCAAACCTACACCCGATTCTCTTCTGTTCCTGATAAGTAAAGGGATTTTTTTCTGTACTAGGGGTATGTTAATTCTCGAGAGTACCGGATTTAATACGGTCACCTAAAAGAGCTTAAACTTAAGATAATTTTGGTTTTTTCAAAAAATCTAACAATTGCATTTCTCAACTCTTAAGTAAAACCATATCCTAATCTTTTCTGTCATTATTAAATGCTAATAAGACGGGGCTTTGTCTTTTAATCACATTTCTCGAGAAATTAAGTATAACGACTGATAAGTCAGAATCGTGATAGGCAGGTAGATAAAGTGTGGTAAACTGGTGCAAGATAACGCATCAAGACAACAATTCGTTGTTGATTCAGTAGTAATAAATGCATAGCGAGCTGCATTTAAACAGCCTTAACGCTGCACTTCTGAAATATTATTGTGGGTCATATAAGATGCGTGGTATTTAATCTGCGATAAAAAGTTTGTTATGTGATTTGAACTGATTTTGACCCTTGAGAAAGCGACGAACAACTTTCAGAGAGCTCGATCAATTTTTAGTTTCAAACCAGTTAATCCTGTATCTTAAGGGGCCTTATTATGACTTCCATTGGCACATCAATTAAAGCCGTATCCCAACAATAAAGCGAACGGAAAGAATTTTGTTGTGTTCCAACTGTATGGAAACTCCCATGTCAACAATTACGTGGTTTGAAATGGTCGCTGTTTTCTTCGGGGTTTTCCCGCAAAATCTAGGACATCGTAATCCTTCTGACACTTATGAAATTTTATTACACTTCGTCGTTTCCTTGGCCAACACTTGAATTTTTTCCACCGAAATACAAATGCGACCCGAGGGATGAAAATTTTTTTTTTTTCATTATCGCACAGAGTTATCACAAGAAGGCCTTGCATACATCCATGCAAACATTAAGAGGACTCCAAAGAGCTTTTCAGCGTCCGTAAAAACTTATTTCAAGTGCTCAAACAAAGGCTTAGCGAAGTGAAAGAAGAAAGTAGATAAAGTGGTCGATTTTACATTATTTCGAAACCGCCCTAAAGAACATTTCACCCACCATCCTGGCTCTACGGGAATTACCGAGCTCCAGACTCATTTGTTTATGAATAATTTCGGTTATGAAAAGAAAATATGTATATATTTTCCAAAGGGTTGGTGGGGGTGGAGAAGTCATTAAAAAGTTTGAGCGCGATAATGAAGTGCAAGCGAATTGAAAGTCGACTACTTGACCGTGCAGATTATTTGCACCGAACAATTCGAATTTTAATTGTTTGATGAAATTTTAACCCCTTTTCTCTTAAGAAAACGCTTTTCAAGTAGTCCTGGAGTCAAGTTAAGCCCGGTCTGCTTAATGGTTTTCATTTAATCAGTTTGGTTGCGAAAAATTGCTCTCTGATGTTGTAATTAGACTGAATCTTATCTCCTGCGAGCATTACATCCAGGTCTTTTGCCGTCAGCGATATCAGGACCTTAGACCTGATAGTCCCTCACGGCAAAAGAAGTCCTCTGACTATCAGGACTTAAGAGTCTAATCAAAAAACGATACTTGTACGATAACTGTTCAATTATTAAAAAGAAATCACTCAACTTCGAGAAAAGTCAAAGATGATTTTTAAAAAAAATTTGAAATTTGAAATTGTTTTATTCCTTCGATATTTACAATTTTTAACTTAAGCTAGTTTTAATGGTTCGGTGGTGAGGCTTTTTCGAAATCTTTACATCCTTAATAATTTATATATAATAATTGAATTTATATTTGTTCAAAAAAAAAAAAAAAAGGAAAAAAAAAAAAAATTTTAAAGTCTGGATGTGTTTAAAGTTTACATGCGGTCCAGGTTACGATGCGGCTAACAACCTTAGAAAAAAGATGTTCCAAATATGTTACTGCTTTTTATATGGGTTCAGAAAGAAGTGGTTCCATAAACTATTAATGTGGCATTACGGTAGGAGCGATGCACGACACGAGCGCGGTGCCCAATCGCATCGCGCGTGGTGCCCAATCGTATAGCTCGTGGTGCCCAATCGCATCGCGCGCGGTACCCAATGGCATCGCGCGATGCTACATCGCGACATAGTGAGAGTACCGAATTGCGAGTCTGCCAAATAATATTATCAAATACTAAAATACTTTGTTCACAGCCTACAAAGGTATGGCCTGTTTTTGCTGTTTGTCATCTGCTGTTGTGAAAAAATCGTGTACGGTCGAGACGAAAATAAAAAAAAAGACTAAATGCGACTAAAGGTGCTTTTATACGAGCTATTAAAATTGCTCAATTTGCAGCAATATTCGTCAATTTTGACGTCACAAATATATGAAGCAACACACAGCAACAATAGCAACTTCTCATCTACTCGTTGCTGAATTGTAATGAGCGATATTGACCAATATCTAGCAATTCGGCAATAAGGGCTTACACGACCAATTCAGTCTATGAATCTATGAATAGCACGAAAGTAAACTCGACAATTAAATCTAAAACTTAAAATAAAACTTGGAAATATTTGAATTCCAAGCCATTATAACACGAAACTTGATAAATAAATGCAAAACTCAAAACTAAACTTGACAATTAAATCACCGAATGAGAACAATTGCTCGGAATTTTCCAAGTTAGTGGAAATACAACAACTATAGAGCGAGCAATACCAGCCATCTGTAAAAACATTACCACATTGCCGAAATATTGCCGCAACTAGCATGATATTTGCCTGTATTGCTCCATTAATCGCTTCACTAGTTTTGGTAATAGTCGTCGGACAATCAATTGCTTGAAAAATTGCTCGTGTCAGAACATTTTAAAGCAACGCGATATTACTGTAACTGGTTGCACTCACTACTATGCATTTTAATCAGCTGTCATCGCATCGTATCGCTTCATGATCGGGCCTCGCGTTTATTATAATTCCATCCTTAATACTGAGATCGAATTTTAGTCATTTCAGTAAAGAGCCCATAGAAATGAAAATGAATTTAATCTAGGAAACATGGTAAGATACTTCTGAGCACATATTCACCCTTCTTTCACCTATTTCGGAGTAGAATATCCTAAAACTGTTCTTAAACGTTTGTATGTATAAAGAGCAAGTAAATATTATGGCGATTTCGATATCACATCTGATCTAGAAGATATGCCTCAGCTCGTGAGGCAATCTCTTTACATCTCATTAGTAGTTGAATGCCAAAAATCCTAAACAAATTTTTAGACGATTATATAGAAAGCCGTTTGAAGTAAAAACTAATTCGATATCTTGTCAGACCTAAGAGATATGCCGGAATTCGTGAAAACGCACACAACTCATTTTCACTGCGCAGGGTTGAGTACCAGAAAATCCTGAACTTAATTTTTTAGTCAACTAGATAGAAACATTGAGGAAGGAAAAATCAATTTGATATTTCATCATATCTAATAGATATGGCGGAATTCGTGAAAAATTATGTAACACTCTCTTATAACATCTAAGGGGTTGAACGTAAAGAAAGCCCGAAACCTATCTTGAGTCGACTGTATAAAACCCCATGGAAGTAGATATCCATTCGAAATCTAACTGAACCTAAGAGATATGGCGGAATTCGTCAAAATGAATACAATCACATTACACACCCTTATAGATTGAACATCCAAGAGGACTCGTGGAAGTAAAAAGGAACTCGTTATATTGTCAGACCTAATAAATGTAGTGGAATTCCTGAAAACATATAAAACCCCATACACGAAATCTAAAGATTATGCGAAATCCAGTTCGAAATCTTGCGACGTAATTTCGTAAGCTGTAAGCGATTTAATATCAAAAAATCATCACCTTGGTTTTAAAGCTATTATGTAGAAAGCGTACAAAATTAAAAATAAATTCCATACCTCACCAAGAAATGTATCAGAATTCGTGAAATTCATATAAACCCCTTTACACCACCTTAGGGATTGAATCTTAAAAAATAAATAAATTGGTTTTTATGCACTTACAGCAACAATTTTTTTTTTGACAAATCTGTTCTTAGACTGTAGAAGTAATCTGAGAGTATTATAAGTTTAATCCAGCCGAAAAGTTTGTAACGCATAGAGCCGAGTCTTGGAGGAAAAAAATTTTATATTATTTTTTGGCCTGATGTGACCAAAAACCCTAAATCCGATTGCTGCCTGTTCTGATGTACGAGAGATTAGCGACTGCAATAATTATTAGGAATAAAGTTGGTGATAGGACTGAGCCTTGAGGAACGCCGGGATTGAATGAGAATAAAGCTAATGAAACGCCGTTTAGTACAATTTGTACAGTGAGTTCAGAATTCGCCGGATTATAGAAGCATCAAAGCCAAATATATTGAACTGTCGCTAACTAGAAAATTCCTTTTTGTTTAAAACTTTACTGAATTAATAAAGGTAAAAGTGAGCTTAAAACCGTTTTTTTTGCATATCTCTTGCTTGCACGGCACCTTATAGCAAAATAGTTTACTTCAAATTTTTAAAGAACATAATTTCTGGTCTGCCGAGATATTTTTTGAAATTGTGCTGTTTTGTCGTGCGTTTTCTTTAAAAATATCCAATTTGGGTCGATTCTTACATAAAAAAAAGTATACTATGAATTTTTCAGAAAATTCCTTTTAATTCCCTTAGATTGGATTAGACTTCTGGATGAGTCTAATCAAATCTCAAGTTCATCTGGACAAATAGCACATAAGAGTTTTCGCAATAATTGCGAAATGTACAATTCCACTAATTAAAAAAAAAACTGGAAGTGAGAAAACCTTTTTCTTTGCACTTTTCAGGTGTCAGCTTTTGAAAAGAAAATGAACAAGACAAATGGCAGACACAAAGGGGACGACAGCCCCAGCAAATACTTCTGGGGCTTTTTATATTCCAGCTTAGTTTTAATATTCTTAAGAGGTACCGGGAGATAAGCCAAGTGCAAGAGATACTCACATTGTCGGGATCTACATAGCCGTCCGGGTTAGTTTCGCCGTTTGTCAGGTATCCGCCATTGTCATCAGCAGCATCACCATTGCCATTAGAACTGTCATAGGCATCTGCGTCTTCATCTGCATTTTCATTGTCATCATCATCATCATCATCGTCGTCCGCATAGTAGTAGTAGTCGTCATCGTTTGACTGGTTTCCATCATTTCCCGACGTATCTGAATGCAACCTTTGCGGATGGCCTGCAGCAGGCACACGACCTCGTCCATAAGCCATGCCTGCTATTGAAAATTGGATAGCAGGTGACGATGTGGTTCTTAAAGAGAAGATTGGTGATGGCGTCGGCGGTACAGTAGTGGATGGTATGATGGGGAAGACGTTCATGATAGAGGGTCTCCGGTTATTCACTATCCAAGGTGATGACTTCCGATGTGTCTCCCTATTGTCTGTCCTGGATTTAGATGTGTAATGCTGGTGTGGTGAGGTTACCACCGGGCGTAATGTACTTGTCGAGCGGAATGCATGAACCGCTTCTTCAATTCGCCGCGCTCCAAACCTTGGTGGCATGTACTTTTGATGCGGCTTCAGATGCATTTTATTACTTTTCATTGGATTCGAATCGGGATCGAACTGATGCAATTGCTGGAAGTGATGATGCTCATGGCGACGATGGTGATGGGAATCTACTGGGTCGGCGTCATCTCTAAATGGCAGAGGATTATGTCGGTAGTGGTGATTGGTGCCGAGGTGTCGATAGAACTCATCCTGTAACGAATTTACTGTTTGCCGAACGAGAACCATCACCAAGAGACAGTACACCAGGATCAAATGGCTCCTTTGAGAGCATGTCATAGTCAGACTGTGTTCTAGGTTTTGATATCTTAAACAATGGGTTCTAGTTTCGACCACGTCGTTTCCTTTTGCTGCTTTTCTTTTCTGTTAACACCGATGTATTCTCTTCGTTCGGGTTTTATGTCCTTAATACTAAAAGGTAAGTGCAATTCTAAAGAAGAAGTGGTAAAGGGTTCATGTTACACGATTTCACTTTCTGATACCATAAAACACTGCACAGGCTGAACCGTTTGTAAAAGGAGTTCATGATGTTGGTGTTTCACCGGTTGGTTTTTATGACTCCTTCGTTTTCCTTACGCTGAAGATGACATCGACGATATGAGTAGACCGGTGCACTTAGTATCCGAGCAGTACACAACCCTTTGTTTCGCAGTCAGAGCACTCTTATGATGGAACTAAAACAGCTCTTTTTCAAAGAATACAACTATGTTGAATATATTACACATACAGCCACCAACACGTTGCGCGTACCCTTTTTATGGCACCTTTCGACAGGGTATCTTTTGCGTGTTCACTATACCACCAACGAAGGAACAGTAGCACCTGAATTAAGTGCTCCTACATACGAACTCACAGCTAAAAGGAAAACTACTTTTCCTCTTGACGTTAATGCTGCTGACCCGAATGCAGATAATAGGCCGACTTGACATAATCACTGACCCAATTTAAGGGCCACTTCACTCTGCAAGACACTTCAAAAATAGCACAGTGAAATTTCAAATTTCGCGCGCCCGAATTCACAAAATCGCACACTTGAGTCTCCGGCGAGGGTGAAAGACTTTCTGTACCGGTCCGGCGAGACAAACAGCATCCGTACCGAACTTTCGCTCTGCCCAATCGTCCGACTTCTCAGCTTGTAATTAAAGCGCAGCCGCTAAGAACTTAACATGCCGACGAACGCATCTTCCGAACTACCCCAAAACCACGCTGAACTGATCTTTAACGCAAAATTGCTTTCGATTTTCTTAAGACGTGACCGCTTTGGAGCCAAGATGTTCGGATCACAGAAGCCGGCGTGCGATCACTCGAAAAACGCGACGTTCTCTCAACTCTGTCAGTGATCGCAGACTGTGGCCGGTGCTAGTACGAGGCCAAAGTAGAACCGCGCCTCGTCGCTACGATCACTCTTCATACATTTAAATTGCTGCAAGACGTCGTCCACGACCGCTGCGTCGTCTTGGAAGACACACGACTTTCACAAATTGGCGTCGAGTGACGCCTTAACGACATAAAATCATCGTAGCTACCAACAAGTGCTAAGAAAAGATCCTCGATCGAACCAGAAGTTAGCAGCCCCTGAAGCATCTTTGATCGCCTTGTTGTTTGTTATTTCATACGATCGTGCCACCGTAGGTAAAAGAGTTCAAAGGGCTTTGCCCAGTGACGACAGCCAGCCCGTATCTTCATCCTTGTAGAACTGGGTGGAATCCAACTGATCGTTTTTCAACCATTTCAGAACTTTATGGTCTCTTCTTCGAACTTTTCTTGATACCACAAACCACACAGAACACAGAAGCAATCGAAACGAGGAGTTGATCGTTTGAACAATGAGATCACTTCAAGAAATCTGGTTGCGTTTAAATGCCACCCAAGTATTCTTAGTAGCACTTGAAGGCAAAAGTCAATAAATCGGAAGTCGGAAAGAGGGCTTTGATCGGACGAGATCAATAACGCACAGTGTGGATCGATTGGTCACATATTCACCTTATTTTGCAAGGACTTTTTTTGATGTGTTGAGACTCTAACTAAACTAGCTAAATGAACATTAGCATCTATCTTTGTTCGATCTAAGTATTTCTCTCGAAGCTTAATTTGGAGGACTTCTTGTTAGCGTCACCCTTTCATCGAGGTGGGTGGCCTACAAATATAATTTTAAATACATACTTGAACACATTCAGAAAAGCCTTAAGGGCTCATATACCCCTGAACGCGCTGAAAACCGAGTAAATTTGAAAAATTATTATAAAGGTTATATGGTGAAAAAAAAATTGAATTGTTGAGTTCACATATCTTATTAACTATTTAACTATAAAAAAAAAATTTTTAATTTTATAACGCGTTGACCTAAGATGTTGAAATTTGGAACATGGATGTTTGGTTGAATTTCTAAGGCTAAGTTCGTTAACGAACAAAATCGGCTAGCTACCATACAAAAAGTCCTTAAGAACACTTGTTTACGAATATTTGCCGATAGCTTCTGAATATTTTGTAGTAGAACCTTGAAATTGTTGGCCAATATAACATTTCAATAGTTGCATACAAAGGAATTAGTATTGTTATATGCAAGCCTGGCAACCGTGCAACTCGATCGGTTTCGCATAATGGAAACAGCAACAACCGAATACCTAGCTGCAAAGTAACCCAATCAGAAACCTAGTTCAAGTGTATAAGGGGCGGAGCAACTCGATTGTACCTCCCTTCCAATCGAATGTTCTCGCAAGTACCAGAACAATGTAGAAGATCAAAATCCAAAGCTCTAAAGCTTTCGAGAACCGTCAGCACACATCACCGAGCGAACATTCAAGAACAGTCTAGACTATAACCAACTAGTATAAAAGCATGCGAAGCTTTCAGCGAGGACTGTGACAGTCACCTAGTACGCGAACGTATTGGTGGAAAGCGATTGATAGCGTGTGATCGAGTCAAGCGATATATAAGTGGGCGGTGCTGCCATACAGTGCGAATTATTGTGCGAATAGAATTAAAGTGCGATTAATAAATTACCACTTATTTTGATTTTAAACGAATTGTGTTTTACTTGAAATCCCGGCGAATCCCTAGCTCGCAACAGTATGAAGAGAATCGAGTGAATCCTTGGTAAAACTTGCGTACGGTCCTTGGAAAATGTGAGTAATAATATGTAGAAACCATAAGTCGAAAAATCGTCCAAATTTTACAGGAATTAGTTCCGAGTTAAAAGCAGGATCGGAGTTTTCTATTGAGCGAACTTCTTCGAATAGCTCTCACCTCTCTCTACTTAAAACGCGTGCTCGCGACTGTTGGCCGACAACTTCAGAACGCTTCAAGCTGGGAATTTGAAATTTTGTACACACTAATGTTTAAATGGTTCCAGATAAATTGATAAATATGCTCAATTCAGTGAGCCTTTCTGCAGATCACATGTAAAAGTCCTTGAAAACCAACGATAGAAATTGAACTTTGAAGGTATTGTCTTTTTCTTTCGAGTAGCAACCAAACGAGAGTCCTTAAAAAGAGTAACTTACAAGCGCAATTTCTTTTATTCAACAAAGAAAAATAAAAAATATTATCAAATCAATAGCAACAGTATTAGTAAAATGAATAACAAATTTTGTTCTATTGATGAATAAAGTAATACCCTAGGCTAGGCAGACGACACACTAAAATTGACATAGAACGATTCGCAATTCGTTCTCAATGCCAATTGCCATTTTGGAATTGACACACGGTATAACTCTGCTCGATAAATAAATAAAAATGCCAATATCACTATGGATAGACATTCGAACGGCCATGACAATTCGAGTGTATCATCTGCCTAAGATTGTCTAAAAGGACGAAATGCAGGATATTTCAAACTTAATTCTTATTTACGTTTTTATTTATTTTTTTTTTATTAGTAGAAAACTGTTATAAACAACTGGAAATCAGTTGCGCTTTCCAGCCTCGAAAGAGCAAAAATAATAAAGTAATTTAAATTTTTCGGAACAAAATCGTTTTGTTTTATATTACTGAAACAGCTTATCTTATAGTGGCGAATCTTTCTAAGTTTATATATTAATCGAATATTTAAAAAAAAAATGCCAATACTGAGCGTATCTTTGTTACTTTTCGGAACAAAGTTCTCAACGTGGTTAAAGTCGGACCGGAAAAAGTGCTAACAACGATCTTAAAACATCAATTACGTTTTTGGCCCGCAGAATAAAATCAATTTGATAACTCGACACACCTAAAAGATATATCGAAATTCGTGAAAGTGTGGAAAAAACCCTTTTTACGAATATTTTTTTACTCCACCTCCGTACGCCATTGAAAATCAGAACGTTTTTTGCTTTAATTACTCATGTGCACCATCTACATATACGTCTTTCTAGCATAAGCTGTTTTTGAGACACGAAAAAGCACTAGCTGGGGTACGGCGTCTACGGTGGACAAAGAGATAATTTTTGCTTTTGTGTTAAAAAGTGAAAATACAAAATTTCAGGGTAGCAAATTTTAATTTTAAATTTCATGTCGATCGCAATACTTTATTATTATTATAAAAAATAATGAAGTAAAACTTTAAGCCGATATATATTTAACGCTAGCTTTCTACTCTTCATGGTTCTCAAAAAAAATCTTTTGCTTTACACCGTCCCCATCCTTTCTCTTATACCCTACAATATGTTCCTCTACTCTACAGGGCCTAACTCCCGTGTAAATTCTAAGATCCTGTCTGAAATGGCTCTTGAGATAAAAGACTTATTTCTTTTTTTAACATTTTTTTCACCATCAGTACTTCGCTCTTTATCTACCTCTATTGTTCCCCTCAAAAATTTTATATTCATCATACTCTTCTTCAACAGTTACTTACAAAAAACAAATTCTATCTTTGACCAAAGTTTTGTATCCCTACACCCCTCTTAAAAATTTAGTTTTTTGTATACAGCTGTAGTAACTATGCCTCCCCCACTACACTCCTTCGTCCATGTTTACCATTTTCTGCAAATGGTTTCAATATTATGGCTCTATATAACTTCCAAGTTTCAACTTTCTAGCATCAGCGTTTCCTGAGATATAGACACCAAAATTATTTGTCTAAAACGGAAATATTTTGCAAAATAGGGAAATTTACAATGGGGAAGGGTTCTTCCCTAGTACTTGCAAATACAACATTTGGGGGCAGTAACTTTTTTTGGAACTTGTACTTAATTATTAAAATGATAAGAAATAAAAAAAAAATATTTTTCCATATTCATGTTAATAGCTTTATGTTTATGTGCATCTCTTGTAATGAAATTGTCTTAAAAGCAGAATTACATTGCTATAATTTGTTTTGATTGAGTTCTGTCGATTGTTGTATCATAAAACGATTATTATTTATAAATAAAGTTTGTTTTGTACTTTGATTTACAACTTAATTAAATGGGAATCACAAACTGTTACAACTTCTATCTGAAAATACGCTATTAGTCATTTACATTTAAAATTACCCCATCATTTGACCGGTCGTTAAGAACTTTTATAACGAGATATTTTACTTGCGACTTGTACTAACTAATTGAATTAATAAGCAAATTAATACTAGTCGGCGCCAGTTTGCTGAACATTAAATATTTCAGCTAATTCCAGGATTTAGCTGGATTCGAGTTTTAAATAGACACTTACCTATTTATAGATAATATACTTTGGTCTTTGGAAGTGATACAGTTGAATTTCCGTGACTTCATCTAAAAAATCTGTCAACTGCCTGTGCGTAACTTTATTGGTTTTTTCGGTTGATGTCCAGAGCGCGTTTAATGCTACAGACTGACAACCTAAAAAAATGCAATAAAAATATTCTTGTGGTTATTCTTGATGTTGTCAGTTGCATAAGGTGTGTTTTTTGCGTACTTATCCAGAACAGAATAGGTTAGACAATTTATGTACAAAATAACAACAACATTGCTGTTGTTTGATTCTTTATAACTTTTTTCCATAGATAGTAGGTTAGATTAGAGAATAGCTGCCCTTTGAGCTTACTGAGTCAGCTGTTCAGGTTAAAATCTATATTCTAGCCTACTATCTACAGGGAAAAGTAATAAAAATTAACAAAGACAGCAGTATTCTTGCTGTTTTCAATGTAAATTTTAATCACTACTCTGATCTGGATAAATGCGGAATAAACACACCTATAGATACCTGTACCGCACCTGAGCATTGAACGCACTCTGTACTTCTACCAAAAAAATTATAAAGTTGTGCGTTGACGGATTTTCATATTTTTTTTTAAATTTTAATAAAAACATAGGGAGTTGAATATGGACAGAGTCCCTTGTGAGTTAAACATCAAAAAATTCTGAAACTAATTTTTAGGCGATTATATTGAAAGTCCGTTAAGATTATAAAAAAAAACAATTCGGTAGCTCATCAATGATATTTCGTAATTCGGCGGAAAAAAAACCAAAACAAATCGAATTCTTTAACATTCATGAACACCTTATACCCATTTTACTGATCAATTTTTAAAAAAAAAAAATTTGCTACCCTGAAATTTTTTTTTCGCGTTTCATGACTCGTAGACACGAAAAAAGCAAAAAAAAATGTCAGTCCGTCTGTCCGCCGTACGCCGTCCACCGTACGCAAAATCGTTTGAAGGTTCGTAGCTCCCAAACGGTTTGAGATATTAAATTGAAGTTTTTTTTTATGAATAGACTGGGTAGGCCCCTTGAAGTGACCAAATTCTGAGGGGTGGGGTATAAGGAGGGGAGGAGGGGGATGTGTTTTAGACGGAAAATTTTGGCTTTTTAGATCTCAGCAACCGCTTATGCTAGGAGGTTGAAATTTGGAATTTATATATAACTTTGGTATTGGACCCATTTGCATAAAAATTGTCAAAATGGGTGAAGGGGTGTGGGAGTGGGGGGAAAAATAATGCATCTGAAACGAAAAAAGCCGAGATCGACACATTCCAAAATCCATATCTCCTAAACAGTTAAAGTTACAAAATTGAAACTTAATGAATATCTGTAAGTATACTAGGAGAGTAGATCGCAAACAAATTTTTGATTGGGGGCAGTGGAGTACGAGGGTGGGGGGGTAAAAAACTTTAGATTATGATATCTCACGAACCAATTGCACTAAAATAATAAAATTTGGTTTATCTATAAAGTTTGACAAATGAAGTTTGGTGAAAGTAAAATTTTTTAAGGGGGCGGTGGAGAAATGAAATGAAAGTGGAGGGGATACGAATAGGGACAAGAACAGTGTAAGGTAGATGCTTAAAATTTTTACCAGAAGTAGGTCTAATAGACCCCTATCAGGGTGTGAGGGTGTAGAGCGTGAGGGTGGGGGAGGTTGAAAAGGAAAAAGTTCCAATTTTTATATCTCAAAAACCTATAATGATATAAAACTGAAACATGGTATTTAGATAGAGCTATAGTAGTAGCATCTTGGAAAAATATAATTTTTCATAAGGGTTTATGGCACGGAGGTGGGGGATGTTTTTCCTATCTATAGAACGGCTTATGCTAGAAAGTTGAAACTTGGTATGTATACGTAAATTAACCAGAAAAGTAATCTAGATAAAAAAAAATTTCAAATATCTATTGGCGTTCGGAAGGGGAGGCGAAAAAATGTATCAGTGAAAATGGAATGCATATATTTTCATAATTTTCGTCATATCTATTAGGTCTTTCCAAATATTTAATTCATTTTTATTCTACAGCTTCTTCATATAAATACAAAGAAAGGGTTTTCAGGATTTTTTGATATTCGACCCTTAAGCGCGTGTAAAGGGGTTGTATACTTATTCACGAATTATGCCATATCCCCCAGGTCTGATCAAATTTCGAATATCTTTTCACTTTCACGGGATTGCGTAATAATTTTTCAGCCCCTAAGGGGATATAAAAGGGTTGAACAAGTTTTCACAAATTCCGTCATATCCTTTAGAAGTGATAAGTAACTCAATTGTTTTTACTTTCTCATGCTGTCTTCATATTTATCTATTAACTCCTTTCAGGATTTTTGGATATACAACCCCCAAGTAGGTGTAAGGAGGTTGCATATGTTTTCACAGATTCCTAAATATTGCTTGATGATGATATATCGAATTCATTTTTACTTCCTAAGGTTTCCCATATAAGAACCAAAAAGTCAATTTCAGTATTGAAATCATCTGAAAACCTGTTTCACAATTTTTTCGAAATTCAAACCCCAAGTGAATGTAATGGGTTAGTATACGCTTTAATAATTCGTCATATCTGTTAATTCTGATAAGGCAACAAATTCGTTTTTACTTCTATGGGCTTTTAGTGTACATAATATACGAAATTCAAATAGTCTACACGGGATTTTCCAATGTTTAATCGGCTAAAAATCTCTATTTTAAATATTTTAATTTTAAGAACAAAATTAATTTTCCAAGAAATCTAATGATCTCGAAGCAACTCATGATATACTCCGACTTTGACCGCTCCCGAACTTTGACCCGAAAAATAATAAAGTTTCGCCCAGACCATTGGCAGATTTTTTGGACTAAATTTCAAAAATTGCTTACAATAGTTTTTAGGCGATTACATTTAAGGCCCTTAGAAGCAAAATCTTACAATTTCTCATTAGACCTAACAAAGAACACCACAACTATTTTACCCCTCTTAAGGGGTTGAATTTTGATAATTCTGTAAAACAGTTTCAAGGCGGTTACATAACGAGTCTGTAGAAGTAAAATTACGCCTAAAAGATATGACGAAATTCGTTAAACGTATGCAATCCCCCGCCACCTCACACTCGCATCATCCAATATAGGGTTG
Organism: Beris morrisii; assembly: GCA_951812415.1. NCBI lineage: Eukaryota > Metazoa > Arthropoda > Insecta > Diptera > Stratiomyidae > Beris > Beris morrisii. The sequence continues at coordinate 30,233,617 of OX638311.1, forward strand.
TTCCACCAAATGTATCTACCAAAAAAATTTTAACTTAATAATTTAAACTGTTTGGAAGCTACGAGCCTTCAAACGGGCTTGCGTACGGCAACGGTGTTTACGCCGCACAGTCGGACTTTATTTTATTTTTTGGGGATCTCCTAGCCCTGAAACATGAAAATACAAAATTGAGGGTAGAATTATTTTTTTCAAATTTCAGGTCGATCACAATCCTTTATTATAAAAATAATAAAGTAAAATCAGAGTAACTTCTGAAAAGGACTTACCTAGTTTTCAGGGACAAATTTATTGTTCTTAGTATTTTTTTATGGATATTGAAATAACATTTTTATTGAGAAACCGGTACTTAATAAAATTACCTGTCGAGATATCGGTGGCTAAGTTATTTGCCTTTAAAGAACTGGCTTCACTATATAGCTACTTGAACAACATGTACGTAGTATCGTCTATTGACTCTCTGCTGAAGCTTAACGTCACAACGCTTGAAGATAATCTCAACACAAATGATTTTATGAATCAGAATCGCTATAATTAGCCAGTGGTACATGACTTGATGCATGCATGCATACCTACCCAAAAACAATTCTTCATTGCCCGTAAGACAAACATACGAAACTGTAAACATTGAGAGATTGAGACCATTGATCCACCCAAGATCCAAGAAAGGCATTCCGCAAAGAAGTCGAAACCAAGATCATTGCAATCGCGGGAGCTACTTAAGTTCTTGTATCTTGTATCTAGCGTATGTTACCGAATCGACAAACAATCCAACATGTTGCAAGATTAAGCGAACGACAAAAACCATACCAGCTTTAACTACTATAAGAAATCACATGGAAAATGAGTGGTCTTGTTAGCAGATCAGAGAGGAGTTCTTGGACGTGATCCAAATCTGAAGACGAATGCGCAAAACTCATTTCACAAGTGATAACTGATGACAGCTGTCGTATGTGAAAATGATTGACCGCACACAATTCTCGAAAATTTCAAGCGGAAAAAATGAGCTATTTCGAAAATTAATTTCAAATGCCGCGGTTTTGATGGGAATTAGACTTGTAGTTGTTTTGGTAGCGGAATGTCTTCGATGATGATGTGATAAATCGTTGCGGTATTTATAGGAGTCCAACCGAAGAGCAGGATGAATCAGTTCTGATTCAAGGAATTTTTGGAGTTTTCTTTTGTGATTCCCAGTTTGAGTGTCGTAGAACTATTGGGTCAAGCGGGATGTTCATTAGTCTATCCTTACATGACCTTTCTCACTGTTTCTTGGCGAAGTCTTACATATTCTGGATGGAGAAGAAAACACCCCAACGATACAGTTCGAAGTTCGAAGTTGATATATGGAAGGGTTCTTAAGATACGAAGCCTCATTTCCGCGATATATTCTTTTTACCCTCGCTCCTGTAGGTAACAACCCTCCCAAAAAAAAGTATTTTCTTAGTGTATCATTTGTAGTGTATCACAGTTAAATATGTTTCCAACTCCAATTTCCTATCATAAGCGGTTCCTCATGTATGGAAATAATAATAATAATAATAATATTTATTTGGTGATGATTTCGAGTATAAACTTATGTTATTAATAATCAGAGATTAGACAATAGTCTTTATATCTTTACTTTTGCGGGGTATTTTTACATACAAGTATTTCGAATTCTTTTGAAATTGGTGTAACATTATGATAGGAAAATTTAGACAAAAACCTTCATGTATGGAAAGATAAAGTTATTAGGAGTGTGGGTTGGGACCTACACGCTCCACCCCTCTTAAAGAAATTATTTTTCCTATTGCTCTATTCTCCAGTCTGCATGATATCAGTTAATAATGTTGACATTTCAAGTAAAGCAGGGCATCTAGTTGAGACTCTTTATGTTGTAATTCATGTTATTCCCTGCTGGTACTCCGTCCTGCGTACTCTTCGTTGTACTACTGCATGAACTTCTTTATCGATTGTATGGCGCCATTCCAAATCAAATTCGTGTTAGATTTTTCGACGGGTCCAATAGACACTTCCGAGTAATGCTACTTCCTTCCGTTTTAATGGCCTGTACGAATACCCATGACACTAACTGTAACACCACGGAGGAGGAAGAATCTTTTTTTTATTAGTGTTGTGTATATACGCGTGTTGAAGCGTCTTGTAAACAAAACTCAACTGCCGCCGATGATCTTGCACGGTCTTTGGTAATGAAAGCGTGGGATTTGTATCTAAACATTTGCGTAGTGGGCGCAAACAATAGGTTGGAAAAAGTTCGTTACGATACGGAACGGGAAAACATTCAGAGTGCTGCACTTTGTTTTTGTTGCGCATCTACAAGGCTGTAAAGGGTTAAGGCCTATCATACACACATCATGAACATGACGAGGCGCAAAAGAATCGAGTAACTATGGCCAATTGCCTTCAATTCGAAATTAAATTAATCGGGTCTGGAAGCGGGAAATTTGAAAAAAGAAAAATTGTTGTTACGTAGTCTGAAAGGAAAAATAAGCAATTCTGTTGAATGTTACGCTACTGGTGCCGATGCGATTCTTAGGACGAGATGAACATAATTGAAACCGAGGAAGCAATGAGTTTCGACATTGCATCGGAAATTGGAAAATTTCATGGAATTTTATTGCAGAGCACGTGAAAATATGTTGGCTGTAGCAATAGCCTGATTTGAAATTTGTAATAATTTTACTTATCGACGGATTGTGTTTGTAGTAAAAATATCCAGTTGATTGAATTCTTAAGAACTTCATCTGTATCCAATATTTTCGTTCGTTTGCACGACCAAGAAAATATTATATATTCTTGAAAATTGTACTAAAGATACTAAAGGCGATTTTCTACATTGTACCCACGCTTGATAGATGCACTGATTTGAAGATTTTGACTAAGCTGTAAATACTTGCTTTAATAAGTGGGGTGGGTCTGATGTTATTTCGGTTGCGGTCGCAGTGGCCAGAGGATTCCGTGGTATAATTTTCTCTCGTTTAACCCTCGGCGTTACGTAACGAGTGCGTATAGGCAATGGCGCTCAGTATACAACATTCAGAGTTAGTCAGGTTTGATGTTGTTTCTGTTGCGGTCGCAGTGGCCGGAAGATTCCGTGATATAGTTCGATCTCACTAAACCCCCTGCACTACGTACTTCGTCTCGCCAGAATATCCCAGGGAGAGTAAGAAGGGCATCTTTTTAGAAACCTTTTGTGCTAAAACTTCATTTTTTACTATGCAAAAAAAAATACACATTTAAGCAGTAAGATTTTGTGCTGAAGCGTGAAATTTGAACCTAAGTGGGTAAAAAATATGGCCTAGACCATGCGTTACTGGAGCAGCAAAAAAAAACTGCTAATGGTCTGGGCGAAACTTTATTATTTTTCGGGTCAAAGTTCGGGAGCGGTCAAAGTCGGAGATTATTTCGAGATTATTAGATTTCTTGGAAAATTAATTTTGTTCTTAAAATAAAAATATTTAAAATAGAGATTTTTAGCCGATTAAACATTGAAAAAGCCTGTGTAGACTATTCGAATTTCGGTATATTATGTACACCAAAAGTCCATAGAAGTATTAACGAATTTGGTGCCTTATCAGACTTAAGAGATATGACGAATTGTTAAAACGTATACAAACCCATTACTTCCACTTGGGGTTTGAATTTCGAAAAAATTGTGAAACAGGTTTTTAGACGATTTCATAAGAAGCAACTTGATATCTCCTGAGACACGTAAGCAAACCCTTCACACCCCCTTGGTTCTTGAAATTCGAAAAATTGCGAAATTGGTTTTTAGGTCATTACATCAAATGCCGTAATAACCAAATTTATATCTCATCAGAACTAAGGGATGCCAAAAATTGTGAAAACATATGCAAACCCTTGGGGGTTGAATATCCAAAAATTGAGAAATGGGTTTGTGTAGGCGATTGTATAAAAAGTCTGTGGAAGTGAATATCTCATAAAACCTAAGAAATATGTCGAAGCTTTGAAAAGCATACAACCCCCTTACACCCCTTAGGATTAGAAACCTTAGGAAGTAAAAATGAATTCGATATATCATCAGATCTAAGCAATATGTAAGAATCTGTGAAAACATATGCAACCTTCTTACACCCACTTGGGGGTTGAATATCCAAAACTCCTAAAAGGAGTTAATAAATAAATATGAAGACTTCACGAGAAAGTAAAAACCAATTCAATTTCTTATCACTTCTAAAAGATATGACGAGGTTCGTGAAAACGTGTTCAACCCGTTTATACCCTCTTAGGGACTGAAAAAGTTTTAGGCGATTATTACGCAAGCCCATGAAAGTGAAAAGATGTTCGATATCGATCAGACCTGAGGGATACGGCCGAATTCGTGAAAAAGTATACAACCCCTTTACACCCTTTTAGGGGTCGAATTTCAAAAAATCCTGAAAACACTTCTTAGATATTTATATGAGGAAGCCGTAGAATAAAAACAAATTCATTATATGGAAATACCTACTAGATATGACGAAAATCGTGAAAATATATGCATTCCCTTTTCACCAATCATTTTTTTCGCTTCCCTTCCGAACATCAATAGATATTTGAAATTTTTTATATTTAAATTACTTTTCCAGTTGATTTGCATATACATACCAAGTTTCAACTTTCTAGCGTAAGCCATTCTATATTTAGGAAAAACACCCTCCACCCCCCTACCATACTAACCCAATAAAAAATTATATTTTTCCAACATGCTACGACTATATGTCTATCCAAATACCAAGTTTCAGTTTTATATCATTAAAGGTTCTCGAGATATAAAAATTGGAACCTTTTCTTTTTCACCCTCTACACCCTCACCCCTAACTTTTTTTTTCTGATAGGGGTCTATTAGCTCTACTCTACTGGTAAAAATTCTATCTGTCTTACACTGTTCTTGAGATATGAGACGTGATTTTTAAAAAAAATTCTTATCCCCTTCACTTCCATGATCCACCTCGCTCTTAAAAAATTTTACTTTCATCCAATTTTATTTGTGAACCTTTACCGAATTTTATTTTTGTAGTGCAATTGGTTCGTGAGATATAGTAATCCAAAAATTTTCAACCCCCTCCCCCCCCCGCACGCGACTTCCCACACTCAAAAGATTTATTTCCGATCTATTCTCCTAGTATACCGGTCGGACGTTCATTAAGTTTTAATTTCGTGACATTAACCGTTTAGGAGATATGGATCTTTCAAGCTTTCGATCTCGGCTTTCTTGCCTTTCGAAGGCATTATTATTCCCCCCAACTCCTTCACCCTTTCACCCATACCGGCAATTTTTTTGCAAATGGGTCCGCTATTGAAGCTCTATATAAATTCCAAGTTTCAGCTTCGTAGCATAAGCGGTTGCTGAGATCTAGAAACCAAAATTTTCCATCTAAAACGCTTCACCCACCTCCACTCTCACACCCTCACCCCTAAGAATTTGGTCCCACTCTACCCACGAAAAAAATTCAACTAAATACCTCATAGGGTTTGGGTGCTACGAGCCTTCAAACAATTTTGCGCCACCGGTAGACGTACGGCGTCCGGCGGACAGACGGACTGAAGGAAACTAGTCATGAAACGTGAAAAAAAAATTTTTCAGGGCAGCACATTTTTTTTTTTTTAAATCAATCAATATATACTCGTAAATAAAGTAAAATGTTTCTGCAGAGCTCATAAGTTGAAATACCGGCACTCTGGATTTTCAAATCTTCAAACAGTCCGTGCCATAAAGTTGAAATTTGTTGGGGAGTATTCAAAATGAATTTAGTGAAATTTGGGTTTGAGAAGGATTAGTCAGGGAGGATCCAAAAGCAAGCAATACAAATTTGTTTAAAACACTACAACAGCTAGTTGATGAGAGATAGTTGATACTTTGTAATTATATTGAGCTCTTACAGTCTCCTGTTTTAAATTGTTTAATAGTATGTAAGGAGTGGGAGTATTTTTTCGATCTCAAGAACAGATTATGCTAGAAAATTGAAACTTAGAACATACCATTTCTACTGGAAAAGAATGTGGAAAATAAAAATACGGGGTCAGTCAAGGTTGCATCTGTAAAATTGGCCGTAGGATAAAGCATCTTCTAATTTTTTCCAACTAACAACATGGGTTTTGTGAGTGTAAATATGAGGGAGTGGAAGGAGCAATATTCCGAATTTTTTATCTGCAAAATGCCATATTTAAAAACCCAGTATTTTTCTATCGCTATTTTTTTTAGGTCAGGAATGCAAGACAAATCTCTCTGAGTACGCAATACAATGCGCGACAATATAATGCTGAATCAACAGAAGTGATAAAGCTTTTGATGTGAAGAAAATTGAGTTGAATTCCGTTCCAAATTTAAAGTTGTTTTGTTTATTTAATCTCATCAGATTCGAGTCTCGGCTACTGGGCAATGGGGTTTTAGAATAGTAGGCAAGCAGTGACAATTTTTATTTACTTTACGTAATAAATTGTTATAGGTAATTGAAATCGATACGCCAAGTTAGAATTCGATTTAAAAATTTTAATCTATCGATATTGAGCTTTTATTGTTAAGTGTAAAGGACAAAAATGGACTGGAAACCAATCAAAAGAAATTCCATTATCAATAAGTAGGAAATAGCATTAATCGTTTTTTTGGTAATCGGAAACTTACTGATATTTCGTTTTTTTTTGTAATCTTTAAAGGTAAACTCAGTAGATGATTACATAAATAAACTGCTATCAATAACAAAATCCATTTAGTATCTATTCTCTCACCCAAAAGATCATTGTACGAACAACAATGACACTAACTGTATGCATCGAGTTTGGTAGCAATATTAGCATAGTCCAGAACCGATTTAGCCTAGGTCTACAATCTACATATCAAAATCATAACAAATCCTTCGCTAGACAAAAAAAAACATCTAACGGACTACCATCATATCCATAAAAAATGAAAGATCATCACGATCGGATTTCAGATGAACAATCTACCGTTCAACTGAACCGAGTGTTTATCGAAGATCGAATTCTTCTCTGAACTGAACATAAGGAAGCATAACAAGTCGACGTAGAAGAAAAAACACATTAACGCCTCTCACAAGGTGTCTAATTACAAAAAAAGTGCATTTCATTGCTTGGCCGCTTCTTATGCCCGGTGGCGGCATCTATGGGCATTTGGTTTGATGCCAAGTGCTCCATGCTGAACCGATCTGCAGCCTGCGATCTGTAACTACCGAATTTTATGGATGCAGTCCGTTTAAACGGGGTCCATAAATTCGCCTCGGCCTCACACTCTCGCCGCAATTCGAAAAAGATACAATTCCAGATGCGTTGCAGATTTCTACGGGCAAGACGACAAGGGAAGGAGGCTACAACCGGGGCGGGATGAAAATGCAAATTACCAAACGATTTGTCATTTATGCGGTCTCTGTGAAATTTTAAATTATCACGCGTTGATGCAGGAATATTCGTGGAATAGACCACATTCGTGGGATTTGGAAGCAGTGCGCGATACATAAATAGTACGAGTATCTTTGCTATGTACTGTAGTGCTGACACTCTTTAAGATGGCATCACAAACGTGTCGAATGTATTTGCAGATTCAGCACAGGTGTCCACATCATTTTTCATTAGAAAGTTCACAAAAGAAATTCGCTGTCTTCAAATCGATAATGTTCTTGATCCTTTCGAGCTTTAGTTACGTACGTGATTCATCAGCAAATTTTGTTTATTTCTACTCTCTGACTACATTAAAATAAATACTCGTGTATTTCTTGAATGTAAGATTTTTTCTTTTCACAAGAAAAAGAAAAATACGTTAATAAATTAAAAAAATCTGCCAACAGTCTGGGCGCAACTTTATTATTCTATGGGTAGAAGTCCGAAAGGTGTTTAATGCTTAGATGCGGTGTAGGTTACCATGCGGCTGACAACCTAAAAAATAACGTTCCAAATAGATTTTTTTTATTTATTAACGTATTTTTTTTATCAATAGAATATTCCATAGAAGTAAAAGTGAATTTGATCTCATTAAACCTAAAAAAATTCGGAATTCGTCAAAATTTGAACAATGTCTTACCCCCCAGGAGGTTTAATATCAAAAAATACTTAAACCGGTTTATTGCCCGACTATATTCAAAGCATTTAGAAGTGAAAGTGAATTCTATATGTCATTAGACCTAAGAAATATATCGGAATTTGTGAAAAAGAATGATACATAACCGCCTGAAACCCCCTTAGGGGTTAGATATCGAAAAATTTGGAAAAACCTTTCTAAGCGCTTATATTAAGAGTCCGCAGTAGTAAAATTGATTTGATAGCTCGAGAAGTCTAAAAGATTTACCGAAATTCGTGAAAATGTGAGAAAAAACCCTTTTTACGGACATTTTTTTTACTCCATCTTTGTACACAAATGGAAATCTAATTTTACTTTATTATTTTAATAATACAGTATTGTTTTCGATTTTTAAAAAAAAAAAATTTGCTACCCTGATAATTTTTTTTTCACGGTAGACACGAAAAAAGCAAAAAAAATTTGCAGTCCGTCTGTCCGCCGTATGCCGTACGCCGTACGTCGACCGGTGTACGCAAAATTGTTTGAAGGCTCGTAGCACCCAAACCCTTTGAACTATTTAGTTGAATTTTTTTTCGTAGATAGACTGGGTAGGCCCCTTGAAGTGAACAAATTGTGACGGGTAGGCGTGTAAGGGAGGAGGTAAGGGAAGCGTTTTAGACGAAAAATTTTGGTTTCTAGATCTCAGCAACCGCTTATGCTAGGAGTCTGAAATTTGAAATTTATATAGAGCTTTGATAGTGGACCCATTTGCAAAAAAATTGTTGCTATAGGTGAAGGAGTTTGGGAGTGGGAAGGGAAAATAATGCGTACGGAACGCAAAAAAGATGACATCGACACATTCTAAAATCCATATCTCCTAAACGGTTAATATCGCAAAATTGAAACTTAATGATTATCTGTAGGTATACTAGGAGAATAGATCGCAAACAAATTTTTGAGTGGGGGCAGTGGCGTACGGGGGTGGGGGCTGAAAAACTTTAGATTACCATATCTCACGAACCAATTGCACTAGAGGAATAACATTTGGTTTGTGTATAAAAGTTGACAAATGAAGTTTGATGAAAGTAATATTTTTAAAGTGGGCTGTGGGGCATGAAAGTGGAGGGGATAAGAATTTTTCAAAAAAATCACGTCTCATATCTCAAGAACGGTAAAAGATAGGTGCTAAAAATTTTTACCAGAAGTAGGCCTAATAGACCGCTAGCTAGAAGTGTGGGTAAAGAGGGTGAGGGTGGGGGAGGGTAAAAAGGAAAAAGTTGTGATTTTTATATCTCGACAACCTATAATGATGTAAAGCTGAAACTTGGTATTTAGATAGAGCTATATTAGTATCATGTTAGAAAAATATAAATTTTTATAGGGGCAGTATAGTACGGGGGTGGGGGGTGTTTTTCCTATCTATAGAACGGCTTATGCTGCAAAGTTGAAACTCGGTATGTTTATGTAAATCAACTAGAAAAGTAATTTAGAAAGAAAAAATTTTCAAATATCTGTTGGCGTTCGGAGGGGGGCAAAAAAAATGATCAGTGAAAATGGAATGCATATAGTTACACGGTTTTCGGCATATCTATTAGGTTTTCCCAAATATTGAATTCATTTTTATTGTACGACTTCTTCACATAAATACCTAGAAAGTGTTTTCAGGATTTTTTAAAATTCGACCCCTAAGGGCGTGTAAACTTTTCCAAGAAATCTACTATATCCCGAGGTCTTATCAGATATCGAATATCTTTTCACTTTCACGTGCCTGCGCGCCTAAAACCGATTTTCAAGTTTTTTCCTTTTTCAGCTCCTAAGAGGGTATAAACGGGTTGAACACGTTTTCACGAATTCCGTCATTACTTTTAGAAGTGATATGAAATTGAATTGGTTCCTACGTTCTCGTGCTGTCTTTATATTTATTTATTAACTCCTTTCAGGATTTTTGGATATTCAACCGCCAAGTGGGTGGAAGGAGGTTGCATATCTGATGATATATCGACTTAATTTTTACTTCCTAAGGTTTCCTATATAAAAAAGCCAAAATGTCAATTTCAGTATTTTAGATATTCAATCCTAATGGGTGTAAGGGGGTTGTATGCTTTACAAAGCTAAGACATATTTCCTAGGTTCGATGAGATATTAGATCGCTTTTCACTTCCACAGACTTTTTATATAATCGCCTACAAACCCATTTCTCAATTTTTCGATATTCAACTCCCAAGGGTTTGTATATGTTTTCACAATTTTTCCCATCCCTTAGTTCTGACGAGATATAAAATTGATTATTACGGTCAACCAATTCACGATTTTTGGAATTTCAAAAACCAAGGGGTTGTGAAGGGTTTGCTTACGTTTTCACAAATTTTTCAAAATCCCTCGTGTCTCATGAGATATCAAGTTGCTTGTTATGAAATCGTCTAAAAACCTGTTTCACAATTTTTTCGAAATTCAAACCCCAAGTGGAAGTAATGGGTTTGTATACGTTTTAACAATTCGTCATATCTCTTGAGTCTGATAAGGCAACAAATTCGATTTTACTTCTATGGGCTTTTAGTGTACATAATATACCGAAATTCGAATAATCTACACGAGCTTCTCCAATGTTTAATCGGCTAAAAATCGCTATTTTAAATATTTTTATTTTAAGCACAAAATTAATTTTCCAAGAAATCTAATAATCTCGAAGCAACACATGATATACTCCGACTTTGACCGCTCCAGAGCTTTGACCCGAAAAATAATAAAGTTTCGCCCAGACCATTGGCAGATTTTTTTTTAGTTTTAATTACTCTACTGTGCAGATGTGACATACGTATTAAGTTTCAACTTTCTTGCATAAGCCGTTTCTGAGATATAAAAAACTACCACTCACCCCTGTACCGTGCTACCCTTGTCAAAAAAAGTTCAAAATTTTTCTAGGGTGTCTCTATAGGAGTTCTATATATTCGTAAATTTTTAGTGTTCTATTCATTACAGTTTTCGAGAAATAAAAATCAAAATGTTTTCCTTTCAACCCCCTTTCACCATCACCCCCAACACCCACACGCTCAACATTTTCCCTACTAGAAGTCTACTAACTCCAACTCCTGTAAAATTTTCAAGTTCATCTCTGGTACGGTTCTCGAGATATAAAAATAGAATTTTTTGAAAAATCTTTACCCTCCCACTTTCGTGCTCCACCTCCCCCCTCAAAAAGTTTACGTGCAGTAGACTCAACTTGTGATCCCATATACAGAAACCAAATTTTATCTTCCTGGTGTAATTGGTTCGGAAGATATTGTAATCCAAAGTTTTCACCCGCCACCCCTACACCCTACCACCCCCCTTAAAATTTTTAGCCGTGATCTAATCTTGAAGTATCCCTAAAGACAACCACAAAGTTTCAACCTTCTGACATCAATCGTTCAGGAGATATGGATTTTGCAATGTTCCAATACCGGCTTCCAAGCGTTTCGAACTCATTGTTTTTCTCCCCCACTCCCACACCCCTCCACCACTATCGATCATTTTTTTTCAAATGGGTTCACTATTATTGTTTTACATAAGTTCCAAGTTTCAGCGTCCTAGCAAGTAGTTCCTGAGATCTAGAAACCAAAATTTTTCGTCTAAAACGCTCCCCCCTCACACCCCCTCGCACCCACCCCCACCCCCCCCCCCCTTAAAAGATACCATCCGTAGGGGTTCACCCAATCTACCCACCATAAAAATTTTAACTTAATATCTCAACGGGTTTTGGAGCTACGCGCCTTCAAACGATTTTGCGTACGCGGCGCGGCGCGGCGTCTACGGCGGACAGACGGACAATTTTTTTTTGCTTTTTTGGTGTTTACTAGTCCTAAAACGTGTAAATACAAAATTTCAGGGTAGTAAATTTTTTACAAAATTCAGGTCGATCACAATACTTTATTATTAAAAATAAAAATAAAAATAATAAAGTAAAAATTGCAATAATCATGTAAAAAAATGATTTGTTTGATCATTTTTTCGGTTGCGGTCGCAGTAGCCAGTGCGTGCTGAAATAGATTGCTATGACATGAAAGAGTGAGAGAGAGCGCGTGGGGTGTGTGTCTCAGTACAGTATTAGCATGTTTCAACTATGTTGGTAAAACCTGGGATAGAATAAAAAATATAAATTAGAATAAATAAACCAAATTAGGAATAACATTTTTTGAGGGTTATCCTCAATATATATTTTTAAACACTGTTTTTTTAAAAAAATGTTCTTCTGTCCGCCGTTTGAAGACTTGTAGTTCACAAACCCGTTGAGATATTGAGTTGAAATTTTTTTGGTGGGTAGAATGGGTATAACTGTGCGACTGCTTTTATTCATTAAAGTGATAAAAAGTTTCAAGCACTTGCATAGTTTTGCTTTCTTTTCTTTTTGTTTTGCCATATAAACGCCTCTTCAAATTATGTTCCTATACAAATTATATATATATTTCTCCAACGGCACAAAAGAAACATGATTGGATGAAATTTATCAAGGATGTTTCTTCCAAAAACGCACCTATGAAAAGCAATCGACGTCACTGCGCCAAAAAACACAAATGTGTACACTTTAGTCTAAAAGTGCAGTAAAAAGGAAAAAAGGTATTATCTTATCCGGTAAATTACTCACGTCTTCTAGCCAAGGGACTACTAATAAACGGGAATGCACTATCGCAACAGAAGCCGAGTTTTGTAGCTTAGCTGCGCTGCAAAACTGCAATGTGGCGTAGCATTGTTAAAAGTTAATGTGGTGTTCAAAAAGTGAAAACGACAGACACAACATGGAAGATAATTTTATGGAACATTGTATTAGCACGTTCGCTCTAAACTTCATTTTAACGTTTTGCCGACAAAATAGATGCCTAGTTCTCATCGAAACTTCTGTTTTAAATTATCTGCCGACAACTGCAACCTCCATAAAAGTGGTACGTGTCAGCGCAATGTTCTTGTTATTTTTCATAAGAATTTTTACAACGATGCGTTAATTTCGGTTTGTGGTCGAAACTACTTTTTCTTGAAAATCGAACCAAACCTCGACATTACTCAATTATCACCTGAGTGCAGGGACTAAGTGCCATTACCTGCGTCACTTCACACGAACAGCTTGTTTGCAACGTCTAGGTATGTACATATGCAGCCATCATAGATGCATTCGGTCCAGTGGACGTCACCTAGTAATCTATGTCGAAATTTACGAAGCCCTTGCTCTGCTTTTCTTCGCTAATTTGCCGTGTCACAGTCGAATCCCTAATCCTTAATAATCCAGCGAATTTAACTCGAATTAATGGCCACCGAACGGAATGGTACGAAACTAGGGGCGGCGATCAACGAAGCAATTAATTGAAGATTAACGAGCTTAGCAACAACGTCACTAAATTAGATTTTTCAATAAATTCTAATTTAATGCTTGGCGAGAATTTCGAATCTCATCGAAACGTTCTGCTCCGTAGAACATACAAACATACGAGTACCTTGCTTACCTGCTGCTCTTCCTTACCTGGACCCCCAAATCGAAGGGATGACAGATTGGAGCTTAATTACGTTCAAAACAAGATGACGGTTATTAGGACGATGATGAGTTTCGGCGTCATTGAAGCGAAAACAAGTGGCCGTAATTTGGTTATGACGCTATGGGCTACTTCGAATCCATCGTTCGTCTGGTATTTGGTCGGTTAGGCAAGGTATGAGGTGTCCAATTATCGGAAAGTCAAAAGTATCGTGCGATGGTGTGGACTCATCGAAATAATTGCGTGAGTGGTAAGTTGGCACTGTGACAACTCGACCGTCTCGTCTTAGCGACTAGTGCAGACCTCTTGACTGAATTCTGACGATTTTCAGCGAATTCTTCTAAAAATATCGCGCATTGGACCAAGTTATTTTTGGATTATCGAGTGATAAGTCATTTGCAGATGATGGAGGTATGTACGAGATAGTGAGGCACACGTCACCCACGAAATCTTGATCGAACGAGATTTTCGCTTTAAGACTAAGGATTAAGACTTCTGCATCCACGGATCCAATCAGTTTTCCAAACTAAATCATACTACGATATACAAAATGCTGTAAGAACGTGCTACCCAAAGTACTAGAATTTTCTTTAGTTGATGTAAGGTGAAATTATAATGAACGCGACGCGCGCGCGTTAAGCGATGCGACGCGATGACTGCTGATTAGAATGTATGTTAGTGAGTGCAACCAAATACAGTGATATCGCATAGGTTTAATCGCGATGATTTGACATTTTAATTTTTTTAAATAGGCGGCAAATGTTTTGAACCCAAAAAATAAAGTTGCGCCCAGACTTTTGCATGATTCTTTTTTATTTCAATAAAAACATTGGAGTCAAACTATAATATCAACATAACCCACAGAGAGAAAAGTGTAATGAAATCTACCAAAAAATGTAATGATTTCCATTACAAATGCAATGAAATTGAAGAGTTGCTGTTAAATTTATTACAGATTAGTAAAATTCATTACAAATATTTAAAATCGCACGGTATGATTCATTAACAAGTGTAGTAAAATTTAATAAAGTGTATTACCAGTGTAGTAAAAATAATTACCAAGTATAGTAAATTTCATTACCAACTATAGTGAAATTTATCACCATGTACATATAGTAAAATTCATTACTACCTATAGTAAAATTCATTACTACCTATTACCTATAGTAAAATTCATTATTAAGAACAGTAAAATACATTATCAATTATTGTAAAGTTCATTATCAAGTACAGATTAATTTTTTGGTGAATGTTTTCACAGTACATTTTGAATTGAATATACAAGTTTTCCGGGTTCAATACTGTTATTATTATTACCAGTTTGATAAAGGACTCAGTCGAGTCCGAAACGTCACGCAAAAATAAATAATAACAGTATTGAACCCGGAAAACTTGTATTTTCAAGTTGGTACAGATTAGTTTATTACCAAGAATGGAATAGTTCATTACCACCGATGGCATAATTTATTACATACGTAGTAAACTACATACATATGTATATTTTATTAAACAAAAGCACTCTATCAATTATAATTCAGATTTTATTCATAGCACGAATACAAAGATATTCACAATTAAATTATTTTAAAACGAAATGATTTTCTGTCATCACTTGGTAAACTTGGGAAAGTGTTGAATTCAAGAATATCATTATCATATTAAAACTGAAAAGTTTTGTATTATTTTTAATGATAAAAGCATTTAAATTTATGGTACATCATAATATAAATCAACTTCTGAGATTATTAATACCCTGTCTTCATTTACAATTATATCGCAGATTTTGTAAATAAGCAAAAGTTTGAATGTCGTCTAGACCAAACTCTTTTAACTGCTTGCAAAATGATTTAGTAGATATACATATTTCCCTACTTTTATTGATTTTAAGAGTTTTAACTGAATTATTACAATAAAAAAATCTGCCAACAGTCTGGGCACAACTTTATTATTTTATGGGTAGAAGTCCGAAACGTGTTTAATGCTGAAATGCGGTGTAGGTTACTATGCGACTGACAACCTAAAAAATAAAGTTCCAAATAGCCTCCTGGTTATTATTTAGGTTGTCAGTTTCATAGTAACCTACACCGCATATCAGCATGAAATACGTTTCGGACTTCTACCCATAAAATAATAAAGTTGAGCCCAGACTGTTGGCAGATTTTTTTTTATTTATTTACGTATTTTTTTTATCAATAGAATATTCCCTAGAAGTAAAAGCGAATTCAATCACATTAAACCTAAGAGATTTTCGGAATCAATGAAAACTTGAAAAATACCCCCAGGGGGTTTAATAGGGAAAAATACTTAAATCGGTTTTTTCCCAGACTATGTTTTAATCTTATAGAAGTAAAAGTGAATTCAGAATCCCAATATACCTACACTCAAAGAAAGAATATAACTGTGGTAACCATATTTTGGGAGAACCTTACTATGGTTGAATTTATAGTTTCGTGAGCCACGTTACAAGATGTGAGATAGTTCTGATAACTGATGTTATGGTTGTGCTAACTTTATTGCCTTGTTGCTCTAAACATAGTATGATTATATCAATCATGAAAATATTTGTAATTTGATTATTACAACTATAATTATGTTTCTAAGAAATATGTTATGATTGAATCAAACCAATAAAAGGTTGTGAAAGCTTGTTGTATGGTTAACGCAAACATAGTTTTGACTCTACCAACTTAACTTATGTTCTGTTCAGTATCTTATGACTTGAGTTATCATAAACATATTCTAATTACGTCAATCATTTGTAACAATTACAGAACATGGTTGTGAGAACTATAATTACGATCGTAAGAAAAATTAGTATGTTTGATTCAAACAAAGCTAAGGTTGAAACAAACAATGTTGTATGGTTCTAATAACCAATAACCATAATGCTGTGAACACTAAGATACTATCATATTATAAAAAATGGCACTGGGGATCCTCACTCACTATTAAATTAGATTCACTTCTCATCACAAACTTACTTTCTTATTTCTTGTCTCTTTGTGGTAGACAAGTCCCGTCAAATGCCGGTTAAAATGTCTTCCAGGATCGCTGAAAATTAATGAAGTCTACATTTCTGTATAGTTAGAGAACTTTGTAATAATAAATTATAGTATGTAATTGGAAAAACTGCGTATTTTCTTATCAATATTTTTATTTTGCAAATCTTCAAGAGTAAATTGTATTAAAAATTTCTAATAAGTTGAATATAAATATATTTTCATAACTGGAAAATATTTCAATATATAAAATAAGAAATTTCAATACATATACATATTTCTTAATTATTAACACTTAAACTTTAAAATTTCAACTTCACTTGAATACATTTCCCATGTAAGCACAGCTATAAATGAACCTAACTCACGAACGATACCTCTCACTGTGAAAGAAATTGTGGTTTTCATCTTCTTATGACATATTGTCTTTAATATTTGCGATAACCATAATATGTTTGTAATATCATCGTGTATAATGGTACAAACCATAATATGGTTGTGAGAAATATTCAATGAATTTCTATAGTTGTACTTATCATGGAATATAGTTGCCGTTATCATAAAATACTTTTACATCGTGTAACAAGTATGGTTAGGACAACCTTATTAATTTAAAATCACCAAATGTGAATATGTACACAACCACTTTACACCCCCTTAGGGGTTGGATATCGAAAAATTTGAAGTACGTTTCTAGGTGCTTATATAAATAGCACGCAGAAGTAAAATTGCTTTGATATCTCGACATGTCTAAAAGTTTTAACGAAATTTGTGAAAATGTGGATTCACGAACATTTTTTTAACTCAACCTCTAAAGATCAATAAAAATCTGAACTTTTTTTTGCTTTAGTTACTCTAATAGCACATCTACATATACGTACTAAGTTTCAACTTACTAGCATAAGCCGTTTCTGAGATATAAAAAACCACCACCTACCCCCGTACCTTGCTACCCCTATCAACAATTTTATTTTTCTGGGATGTCTCTATAGTGGCTCTATATTACGGTTTTTGAGAAATAAAAATCACAATTTTTTTCCTTTCTACCCCTTTTCACCATCACCCCCTACACCCCCACCACCAATTTTTTTCCCTATTAGAGGCCTATCGATCCCAACTCCTGTAAAATTTTCAAGATCATATCTGATACGGTTTCTGAGATATAAAAATGAAATTTTTTGAGAAATTGCTATCCCCCCACTTTCGTGCTCCACCTTCCCTCTCAAAAAGTTTACGTTCAGTAGACTCCTCTTGTGATTCTATATACAGAAAGCAAATTTTATCTTCCTGGTGTAATAGGTTCGGAAGATATTGTAATCCAAAGTTTTTCACCACCCACCCCCACACCCCACCACCCCCTTAAAAACTGTAGCCCTTGTCTAATCTTGAAGTATCCCTAAGGACAACCACAAAGTTTCAATCTTCTGACATCAATCGTTTAGGAGATATGGATTTTATAATGTTTCAACCCTTTCAATCCTTGAAAGCTGTTTCAAGCGTTTTGGACTAATTGTTTTTCGTCTAATTTTTCGTCGTCATTATTAAAAAATAATAAAGTAAAAATTGGCCAGTTTCAGTAACAACTTAATTCCGATAGCAGGCATAGGTTTTTGCGTGAAGTAATCGACTGAGCATACTGCTGTAGTTCTTTGGGTTTCATCCATTGGCGTCGTCACACTTCTGGAAACTTACTACTTCCGTAGTCAAAAACACTACCGCATAAAAAAATTCATTACAACTTTAGTCAAATTTACTACTACCGTCGTCAAGCACACTACTTTTTTAGTAAAATTTATTGCTGTCTTTATGAAATGTACTATTGTACATTCGACAGATTCACTACTACTTCAGTCAAATTTACTACATACTGTAATTCGAATATTTTCTTTCAGTTTAATTACAATTGTATAGTCAATTTTATTACCATAGCAAGGTTACTACATTCTTAGTAAATTTTACTACACGATATTACAAATGTTCGTTAATTTTACTACAATAATACTACACTTGTTCAAATTTGACCACATATGTAATAAATTTTATTGCAACGATATTTTTTTAAATTCATTACGTGTACAGTAAGAAGTTGAATTTAAAAAAATGCTGAAGGCGCTTTCTTGGCGATTATATAGAAATCTTGTTAAACGATTTTATAGTTCATCAGACCTAAGAGATATGTCAGAATTCGTAAAACCTACTCAATCATTTTACACCCGCTTAGGGGTTAAATATCACAAAATTCCGTGAAATCGTGCAAAGCCACTTTACTCGTACATTCTCTTGGAGCGGAGAGGAGAATATCAAAAAATTCTTACATTTATTTATTTGGCGATTATATTTAAAGTCATTGGAAGTCAAAGTCAATTCGATATCTCATTAGACCTAAGAAATATGTCGGAATTCGTGAAAACAACCACTTTACATTATATTCAATGGTAAGAATCTTTATCTGTCACTTCGGAGACCGAAGGTTCGGACAGTTTATTATTTTTGAATATCGAGTTTTATTATGCCGTAGCTTTTTTTAATTATGAAGGACAGAGAAAAAGAGCATCACGTAGGTGTCGTCCCGACGTCTTGCCGCACTCCAACATACCACTCTCTTTAACCGGAAAATAATAAAGTTGAACCAAAACTGTGGTTTTTGTTATGTTTTAACTCCTGAAAATTTTTACCGAAGCTTATACATTGTTCCTTGAAACTCGTATGGGACGTTAAGTACTTAGAAAACAATTGTTTCCTTACTAAGTGTACGTCTTTAAAAAAACGGGAGTATCATGATTTACGTAATAACAGGAACTCAGCATAAAACTTAATCGTGTATTTCATAATAACCATATCACCAAGGAGTGCTTATACCTCTTCAGGTTTTAATGACCTGGCGGTGAAAAAAAAAAGTGCGACTGGGAAGCAAAAGTAGCTGATGAATGGCTAAAAGTTGGGTTTTTTTTAACCTCGCGACAGCAATTATACGTGATGATGCTCTGCTTCATACAACTTCTTGTAATGGAATGAAAAGTTTCATAAAAAAATCCCAGACCTTATTTGATGGAAAACTTGAATAGAGTCGTAAAGAAAATTTATGTCGCCAGTTTTTCCGGCTTCCTTCATCCTTTGGTTTTATTCCCGCTGTATCTGTAGGTAGATCGGTAGCGCCTTTCATTTCTGCAAAAGGCCTTTCTGTTTAGAAGTTGAGACCAGCTTATCGTCTATCCGTTCGGCTATTCCAATTTAGCGAACGCTCGCTCATTCAGACTCAATTAAAGTCGTTTGAATAGTCCGTAGTCAACCAGGAGATAGCATCATTAAACTACTCCACACTGATTCAATTAGTTAGTCTGCACTTCTTTTTGCATTCATAAAATTACCGGGAAAGTTGAGAAATTTTATGAACCGTAAAACGAGTATGTGGCTGAAGAGATTGTCCTTGTTGCGTGAACCTCTTTTTTTACATATATCGAATTTAATAGCATATATCGTTAACTTATGAATAGCGCGGAATCTTTTAAGGTTTGAATCTGGTTTCGAGATAAATCAATCAGGAACTTGAATTCTACGAACAGCAAGCGACAAGTACAATCCTTTTTGCGCTGTAATTGACTAATTGCTAACTAGTTGCCGCCTGTAAATTGCTATAAATTTCTAAGTACGTTCAAAAGATTTCACTTACTGTTATGTAGTTGATTTCATTCGGTAAGTGAATACGGGGGTAGCATGACTGCCGTTTGGTATATAAAGCATCATCTAACATTCTCAAGCATCGAATATTGAACTCCAATCACATGCGATCACTCAAAAAGTAATATGCCATAGGAAGAAGTAACTTCCTCAATTAAGTTGCATCAATAGACACACGTACGTTTCGACCGAAAATTCACATACCGCTCAACCGGAAAAGTCACAACTCGTGCGAGAGATCGTGTAAAATCGTTGCACCGACGATAGGTTTGTGATCCAATTAAAAGATCAGGTGTGTGTCTTTAAATTAAATCTTACTGGCCGACCCTTCAGGCTCAGCATAAGCAGTATGTAATTATTTGACTTCGTGTTTACCTTTATTTCCGTGTCGGCGGTAAGACGATGCTATTCTGTATTCACTCCACAAATTAGGAAAAGATCAACCAGAGGGTTGTTATGGTCCTTAAATAATTGATGATAAGGGACGAAAATATTTAATTGAAACGTGATTTTTTAAATCAGTGAAGAGTGCTATCAAGTATTTCCTTCACTTCATTTAAATTATTGTTTCCTTTTCGTTGGCCATCTTCATCTTCACCCAGTAGAAGATAATTTAAGATATCTTACTGTTTCTCGTTGTCTACTAAAACCACTTATGGAAATTAAATTTTACTCAGCGAATAGGTAATACCGTCAATGCTAGTAAGCCTCATTGTATACTCTAAGGTCTCAAGGCCACAAGTATCGAATATGTAGCTCTGTATCTTTACTTTATTCTCTTATGTCACGACTGCCCAAATCGGGCCTTGTTCTTTTGGAGAATATTTCTTCAAACGAATTTGAAAGATTACGATCTTCCCAACTTTTCCGTCGAAGCTTCCTGAAATTTTTCCGGGGATAAATCGCTAGCCTATGATTCAAAAGTTTATCTTTTCCTAACTAACCTCCAGGGTTTGATGGAATACGGGGATTTCGATTTATTGTTCCGGAATTGTCATATTTTTTTCGTCCCAGCCATAAAAAAATTTAGCTGCATGTTCTTGAGTAATAAAATCATCAGTTGTCTTATTATCATCGCATACACTTAAATTTTACACTTCCAAATAACCGTTAAATATCTGATCCGAGCTTTTAATCGTCGCTAATCGAAAATCACTCCGTCGGTTCCAGTCAAACTGATCGTCGCCTCGCTTTCGTGGCAAAAACTGAACGTAGTGTACAAATCCTGCCGCGCTTATATCCTACATGTGTGTACTCGAGAAATTTCGAGCACATTCGATGGCATGTGTAGAACATGTTGGAAGTTTATAAAGCTTTTCACGCTATTCTCGTTGGATGCTGGAAGACTGTAGTTTTCTTTGGAAACTTGTATATCATTGTTAAGCCTCAGTTATAATGGTTCCGATCCGGAAAACGGACAGTGTTGAGTTTCTCCATCTGACACACATCTAAAGGGAATTTCGGAAAGACTAGTCACAATCGTGCCGTTGATTAGCCGAGACACAAAACGGAGTGGTAAAATTAACCAACTTTCAACTTCTATCCGTTCCGACGCAAAATTACACCTCGATAGTGTCACTTTGACGAATGACGGAACGGAATCATTGTGCCTAGAAATTTTTTTCCTCCGACGTTGCCGGATCGGATCGGAACCATTATAACTGAGGCTTTAAGTGGTTGCCATAGTATGTATGTAATATTATGTAAAATTTGAAATTGCACTATTAATACGGTATTTATGTAGCACTAAATTCATTACACTGAAACGATATCTTTTTTCAGTACTGAAGGAATTAAATTAAATTTAGTTCCACCGGAGATCTGAATGTTCCAGTACTGGAAGGAAAAATAGAAATTCCATGATGGTTATGTTTAATTAAAAAAGTAAAAACCCATGATTTGAATTGTGGAATAATTTTTATTCTTCTTTTTTTAATAATAATAATAATTAATAAAATTGTCTTGTTATAATAATTGCTTGGTTTATTCTCCCTGAAAGACACAAAAAGATTCCTCATTGCGATTTCAGTAATTTTCCGGAGTAATTTCGGTGTAAAACTAAGTATTTATAATTGAACTGTTAAGAACAATTGATTTTTGTTTATTTGTTTTTAATTTTAAACCTGCACGCTTATAATTTGTTGTATTCAAAACCGGAAATTAAAATGAAATTCATAAAAGCAGACGTGACATAGCTGGCAAGCTAAAGTACTCGAAAATCGTATTAAATTTCACAACAAAGTGAGTGTTGACTGTTTCGAGTCGAATGAATTTATTTAATTGGAAAAAACATTAATCTTTGTCTCCTTCCAATCGATAAAAAAAAGACTGTAAACAAAAATTCGAAAAAAAACTCTGTCGATGTTCTGAATGAAAAACTTCGACTGTTTTCAGTTTTTTTTTTCAAATCGAATAATTTTTAATGTTTGCAACATAAATTTTACTCTTTCCATCGCGCGATAATGGACTGCTGCTATGATAAAATACCGTCACGTATCATAAATCATAAAATTTTCCCGGCTTTTTCTTTCCTCCCGGGAGGGAGAGGCCTTCGAAATTTATGACGCCATCATTAATGGGTTTGAATTTTACGCTCGGAAAATTAAACAACAAATCAACTATTTTTTTTTTCAATTTTCCATTTAAACGACCATTTGAAATATGGCGGGAAAGAAACAGAAATTTCAATAATAAAAAGAAAGCAGCTTGATTTTATTTTTTAATATTTTTGTTTTTAATATATTTTCCTTTTTATGAAATTTAAAAATTCTCTTTAACCCGTAACTGCCAGTCACCGAAAACTTGAATCGATGAAATATTCTGCAATTTATTTATGGGACCAATTTAAGTGGCGGCACAATTTAAATTTTTATGGCAAATCGTAAAATCGGTTGATATGCACATCGCGGTCGGATGAATTGAAATTTTGATGTGAAAAATCTTTATTAAACGCGGTTACATGAGACACACACGCATACACATACAAAAATTAATATTATAAAATTTTGCACTTTGCATTTAGCTCGGGGGGTTTTTTTGGCTCAAGGCTTTCGTACAATTGCAAATCATTTTACAATTTATTTTCCATGCAGGCTTAAATAAAATTTTCGTAACTTTTATTTTTACTTTTACAATTATTTATAGTCAATTAAATTCAGTCGCATTTAAAATACGAAGAATTCAATTCTATTTCATTTTGAAAAGAACGATTTATCATTTGTCTTGGAAATATTTTTAGATACAATAAAAATTATTAATAAATATTAATTATTTATAAATTTACAAAATATAACCGAGTTTTTACAAACTTACGAAGTATTTAGGTCGAAAATTGACATTTTTGGTCATAGACTTTTCAATTATCTTTAATTTATTCGTTTTAATAAGAATTTATAACAAATTTATGAATATTTTCATTAAAATGGTTTGTGTTTATAATAAAATTTCAGCAAATATTAATACCAGTTTTATTTAATACATAAAACTTTTTTTAAAACTTAGATATTAATAATTGTATTTCTTTTAAATAATAAAATATACAGAAAGGATTTTATAAATTGTAATTTTGATAATACATTTATAAAATTGATATGATAATAGATTTGATCAATATAAAAAAAATTCGAACATTGCAATAAGCAGTGATGGGAATTTCAAAATGTACCATTCGTTTGGAACCGCCATTGCAAACAGTCTTGTAACAGAAATGGGATAACAATAATCAATGAAGGTAAACAGAATGCTAATGTTACACACTTTTGAATTGCTATGGGTTATGAGCCTATAAGAAATCTGAAATGGCTATACATTCTTTGTTGTCCCAAGGAGCACTAAGTCTTTAAGTATTGACGACAACAACTTTGTAGACAGAAGACGGCGTGTACTATAGTAGACGTAACACAATACCCGCTAGATTGAATGGTGGCAATACTGATGGCATCTTGTAGTCTAACCTAGTTTATTACTCCTTATCGTCCTTAGAGTTGCAATGTTACTTAAATTGACTAATAGCCGACTTACTCGTATGTGTTTTATCCCATGAGAATTCTATATCGAGTAATACTATGACCTGTAGATAACTAGTTTCGTGACTATGAACTAGGCTTGCGCATTTTAGTTCACCATAGTGAGCGATCATTTCCGATTCCCGATCCCTCGCGAACTAGTTCGTTCTTTTAGTTCATAGTTCATTACTTCAGGAGAGTTCAGTGTAGTAGTCGTAGTTCGAAGACAGTAGATCCAGTAAAAGATGATGACCAAAAAAAAGGTCAGTAGATCTAGTAGAAGATGAGCAAACAAAAAAAAGGTCAGTAGATCTAGTTCAAGATGATGAGCAAAAAAAAAGGTCAGTAGATCTGGTTGAAGATGATGAGCAAAAAAAAAAGGTCAGTAGATCTAGTAGAACATGATGACGAAAAAAAAGACACTACATCTAGTATAGTATATTGTCTCACAGAGTTCCGAACGACAATGAAACACGAACTAAGAGCGGGACTGACTGCGAACTAGTTCGTTCATTTCAGTTATGGGAACGTTCTTCTGAACTAGTTCGTTTGCGAGCTACACAAGCCTGCTATGAACTCATCTTCGGTTCTTACAGTTATAACAGCGTCATAGAAACTTACATTTAAAGACTGCATAGTCACAATAACGTCGTTAGAAGTTAGTCAGGTTGAAACATATCGGGCTTTTTAGTATAGACTAGAATGGGAAAAAAGAGTATTAACAAACAATTTGAATTATTATTGGCCTCGTCATCCTAGTATAAGCGTGCTCACACCAGAGATCGCCGGTTCGAATTGAGTTTCCCTTTACCATAATCAATAATCCATTCACACCTCCTATTTCTCATCGGAGTTTGGCGCTTGGCTAAAAACCTATCCCTGGAAAAAATTCTTTTAAAGAATAGCTCTGATCAAACGAATGGAAGGGATGACAGTAATTTTCGAAATTCTATCAGAGAAATACCATGGAAGAGTCCAAGATCGGAATTGATGGATTTGATGGGAAAAGTCCAAAGAGTGAGCAAAACGTTATTGCATTTTTTTTTTATTATTGATTAAGCCCCGTTTACACGATGATAGTTTTTAATGATAGTACTATCGAGAGAGCACATAACGAAAGTGTGAGACTGCGACAGTGCGATAGTCTCTTGTATACACAGCGTTGTAGTTCGGCGATGCGATAGTAGTATGTAAAGTCAACTCGATTGTTGACATCAAATCGATGTCAACTAAAAGTATAGCGATAGTGTTGAAGTCGCAATAGTTCGGTATACACGGCAATAGTTGCATGATAGTTATTTAAATTTCGCAATAGTGGTATCAATTCCCTCGTCGAAAGTAAGTAGTTCACTCGATGACAGTTTTAACGACGGTATCTGTCATAACGTGAACGATCGTAAAAACTATTATCATGTAAATGGGTCTTTCTAAGCGTGAGTTAAATAAGCTTAACCAATGTGACCTTAGAAATCAAAGGACACCTCGCTTAACATGTTGTCTATAATGTTGTTGGACTTCATATTAATCGAAGGTATATAATACTTATAACGGCTAATCTAATCGATGAATGAAAACTTAATTGCTAGTTCGGATTAATGCAATGATCCTATTTTTAAGAATATTTGTATGATAGCTACACGAAGAGTTTGCACCATAAATTTTTCTGTTTTTATTACCACACTTTAAAATTGTGAAAAGTTATGTTGCGAAAAATTGTATATTCTGAATTTGTGAGGTTTCCAGTGATTGTATAATTACGCAATCACGTACTTTTATGTCGAAACTTATCCACGGAAATTTTAATTTCCTAGCTTTTTGCATTTTCGAACTACTTTGAGTTTAGTTCAATTTTTTATGGACAATTGTATGTTAGTTAGGTTTTTGAGAAATTTTTGTTCGTACACTTTGGGAGCCCCGGTAACTTAGTTGGCCGTGGTTTTCAATCGTACAGACCCACTTAGTTATGGACTCGGTACATGAAAACAAAAATGATCTTAGACGAAGAAACATTGCCGCAGAAGAGAACTGTTTTTCCTGTACCATCGATTATTAACAGTATAGTGTAAAAATTACGATACCTTTGGTTATCATGGAATACGTGTAACTTTTGTATGGCAGCTACCCGTAGAAATATGAAAATTCTGGTTACTAATGAGCTCCACTTTACTTGTTACTCGAAAATGGTTGGCGAAAAAGACGCGTTCTTGAGTTATCATGTGTTCGGTCAGGTAGATGGATGCAAAGATGGATAGCAAGTTGATTTGGGGTTACGGTCATCAAAGAAGAAAAAGAGTGTATAACTTTTTTTTCATCCAAAATAGCGATCTATGAAGAAAATTGTGTATAGATTATATTGTCCCAGTTTCTTGTCCTTTTGGAGTCTACTCATTTTAACGTTACATTTTTTTGACGCTACCTTTCAAAAGACATTTAATTTCAATAATCTAATACACATAGTTCGGAAAAAAAAAGGTGTACTGCGTTGGCGGTATGTCCCGGACCTGGAGCCATGGATCTGAATCCAAGGATCACAAGGTAAGAGAACCAAGCCCCGCGTAAAGAAAGACCGATTATATGAAATACTCTGTATGATGCGTTTTACCCCATTCTTTTGCTTACTCCTTATGCCTCTTATTTTGATCTTCAATTCTAAAATCTCGACAAACATCATCAACCTGTCAGAACTCGTTAACGATATAACGATATTTCGAACAATGCCCATAAAAGTTTTTAAACGAGCTTTGCGTAAAATTATAAAAAGCTCTATCTATTGTGGTGTCCTGCTCCAGGCGGGGATTACGCGATTTGCAGAATGTGTAATGGTTTGGACACCGAAGAATACAAAAACTTCTAATGCGAGATTATTGGCAAAAAAACGCGTAAACGCTGTCGAAAAAACACAGTTTTTCAGATTTAGTGGTTAAAAGCTCTAAGAGCAATGGATGAAAAACGCCCAATGGATGAAACGTTAAGAAATATGCAGAAAAACGAAAACCTAGAGATCATTGTGAAAGGGTGAAACTTCATTGCAGTCACTAAAGTCTGTTCAGTACAACCAGGCGGTTCATTAATTTCCCAATAAGAACAAATCAATATCACATGATTTAGCCCCTCCTGAGTACCTCTATGACCAGATTCTGAAATCTTGCCGGGTCAGTTCTCGGATAGAGTAAAGTTTCGGATTTCGGAACGTTGTAAAATTGCGAAATCGTCTTACTAGAAACAACAAGCAAAGTCAGCACCAAAAGTCGTTTGACGCCACTGGTGAAATCTATTTGGATTTATTTCTTGGCACTAAAACAAATCAAATAATAAACCTCCGTCGGGAGGGGCCTTAAGATCCCATACCACCCCCTCCCCTCTTTGAAAAAAATATTATGTGCAGATTAAATTATACTTGAAAAATAATTTGTAATTTTCATAATTCTATGGAATCAAAAATCTTTACTGAATTATCCTACATGTAAGTTAGCAGGCAAAAATAAAATCTGGCTTTTTGTTTTTATGAATAATAATGTATATTAGTTTATGTTACAAAATATAAATCAATATTTAATAATGTAAGCACCTCATAATCATCTACGCCTAAGCGAATTATTCTGCGTCTAAAGAAGCCGCCTCCCAATTAGCGTCATACATTGTTGCATACAAGCGGTTCAACTTAATGTTGCAACCTAGAGGTTCGCCGGGATTTCAAGTAAAACACAGTTCGATTTAATTTACTACATGATCGCTGTTATCAATGAAAATCATTTCAAAAATACACTTTCGCACAGAACTAATCGTCGTTTCACTCTCGCAGTAAAAAAATATAACCCCGGCTTGAGTCGAGAGATTTCCAGCATATTCGGTTGTTTGTGTGGAATACGCAAGAAGTAACTATTACATGCGACTAGTGTCTAGAGCATGCGAGAAGTATATGGAAACTTTAATATAAATAATAAGTATGTTGTTCGGATTGCCAGAGTACACATGTAACAATAACTTTGTAACAATAACGTTGTATGTGAGCCGGTAATACTAGCATATTTAACCCATGATACGACTAAAACTCAGTTTTCTAATTTTTATATTTCTAATTTTTCCTCATAAATCGGCTCTGTTGTAAACTAGCAAAATAACACAATTTACGTTGGCCGAATAGCCTAAAAAGCTATAAGTAGCTTTTAGAAATTCGTACTCGTGAAGTGAATATTTAAATAGCTCAAAACACGGTAAATAGCCCAATCTGGCAACCTTAACAGTAACCCATGCCTTAAATTTGAAATAGATACTATATGTACTTGTAGCTATACTAAGTGTATTCAAGCTTGAGGCACAAACATGCAGACAAACAGAAAAATATTCAAAAGATTTATTTGTACGCAAATTGGCAATAGTAATGTTTTTTTAATGAGAGAAAGAATGAAATATCCACACCCCATAATCCCCACCCCCACAATCCACAATTCAAGGTGCAACATTAGATTTTTAGGCAGCTTTATTATACAGCTGGTAAAAATTAAATTCCCGAATTGTTTGGCTCCAAAAGTAACAAATTGATTTTAATCTCGAAGAATTGAAGAAATTTCTTACTTCAAATGTTTTTCTGACTTAATTTTTTCAATTAAAACTGTTCAAGTGTTCGAATGTTCGAATTTAATAATGCATATTTTTATTTTTTTTACATTTAGTAATCGATTTGCAAAAGAATAAAACCAAACAGTTTATCTCAAAATAAAATAATTCCATTCTTATTTAATAAATTATAATTTGTATAAAACACATTAAAATACTGTTGTAAAAATCTATACAAAAAACTGACTTACAATTTGGGGGCAGTGGAAGATATGAATAAGGTTTGTTTTTAATTTTAATTTATATTTGCGATTTGGATTTGTGCTTTATTACTTTTTTTTACTTTCTCCTCTACGTCGTACACATTTTTAGCGTTTCAACTATTCTCTAAAATAAAATGCATCCTAAACTTTATTATTACAATTATTTATAATATTATAATCGACAAAAGTAAAAATTGTGACTAGAATAGTGAGATTCGTTTCGGCGATATCTCGATATCAACTAAGCTATTAAAAAATTGTAAACTTACGCTTATAATATTCTACACTCCTTAGTAGGTAAATGTACTATACAAATTCAATTTTTAAAATAAAAAAAAACATGAAAAATGTTGTGCATAAATTTTCTTATTTTCTCTGTTTGATAACAAAAACTGCCGTATGATGTCACCGCAGTCGACCTTAACCGACTTTTCGGCGGGAACTACAAATCTCTCGCGTTATCTCTCAAAATAAAAATTATAAAATAATGTAAGGGACCCCTTCAGCCTTATAAAAAATTTCGTTATCAGTAAAATTACTGGTTATCATCTTTGAATTAAGAATCTCGAGTAACAAACATGAAAATATTTTTAACTACAAAAATAAAAATTCTCTAAATACAAAATAGAATAATAATAAATTTGTTTTTTTTACTCGCAAATATTTTGAAGTTATTTCGAAAATTTCAGCCACACAAATTTCAACGGTATTTCGAAACTTCTAGAAAATTTGCATATTTTAAAGATGTCCAATAATTTAATAATATTAATTATAATTAGAATATTGATAAAAAGTCTTTCAACAGGTTAAAATCTAATGGTTGTGAATGTTCTTATGGAACATTCCAGTGTTAAAATTGCTTTTCGTAATTATTGTATTTAGTGGAACGACCTAGAAAATGCCAGTTTGTCTTCCTTTTTTGGACATCGGCCATGTTTTTGTACATAGTTTCCATATTCGCAGGTGGGATATTTGCAACGTCCTTCCATTATGCACCTGAAAGGAAGGAAATAAACGAATCGATTAGATGAGAAATGTGAGTGAAGCTTTTTTTTTCGACCGATGAGCCAAAATTGGAGCGCAGCCATCAAGTATAAAATATGCCGAGCATCGACTATAGCAAATAACATTAGTCGAGGGTACTCAGCAAGGTAAGGGTAAAAGAATATTTAAGAAATATTTCCAGCATGAAATCATCCAATATCAGTGTAATAAAGTTGAAAGAAGAGCTGAACTTTCAATATTATAGTTACATTTATATTGCACACCCTGACGACCCAAGTAAAACGTTCCTGTATTTGATGAGAATAGCGTAGAAAGTTCTACGCACTTCATGCATCGTCTACACACATCATCGAATGTACTCGAGTTCTTTCGAGTACACACATTGAGTAAAAAGGCTCAGGCGGGCCATTAAACTAGACGGGCTTTGAAGGCCAAGTATAAAAGTTATTCCATTGAGTGATTTAGAATTTTCAAGCTTGACAATAGGCGTATTTTTTTGCTCCCTTATGCAGTACAGACTAGGCTAGCGACGTGCGAAAACAACAACAATTCGCAATGCGATAAGAACAACCACATCACTTCTTGCAGTGGTGTCGCTATTCTCTCCCATGAAAATTTCAAAGCTCAATGCTCAAAACTCTTACCTTGCTCTACATAAAGTCGCAAAAAACACGTCTAATAATAACATAACTAACTTAAAACTTAACATTTACTAAATTTTTCGATTTATTTATTTTTCTTGAAATTTCGCCAAATTTCTAAATTGCAATATTTATTAGTTATTAAACTGTTAACGCTTTTCGCCAAAAATTTTGGCAATGCTCTTTAAAATTTTCATTGGACGCGAACTTCATTGATAGTGAACGTGTTTAAAGCAAGCAAATTTTATTTTAAAACACAATTTTGCTAAGGGTATTTCCTGAACAGTACTTAAATTGACCATAAGTTGATATTGTCCATACGTTGAAATTTGGTCAAAATATCATTTCGAATTGTTTTCGATATTTTGTAATCTTTGATACGTGCTAGAACTTCTTTGTTACTCTTTTTAATATTTGTTTTTTGCATAATTCACAACGATGATAAAATAATTTGTGACGATGAAGAATGGACGGTCAGTAGCTAGATAACAAAGAGTTTTAGGAAAAATTAACGATGGACAATCCGTTCGAAAATACTTCATATAAATCGTCCGGCTGGTGAAGGAAGGACTTTATTTGATTGTACGGCCAAGTAAAGATTTAAGGACATAATTTTAAGTAAGCACTGCACTATGAGTATATCGGAGTATAATAAAGTAAAAATAATTTTCTATCAATTTTTACTTTACATTACACATTTAAAGTTGGATTATACTTTGCAAATCTAGGCGTAGGCATCTAGAGTATAATTTCGTGATTCGCGAAAATTTATCCACAAATTCTAACTGAATTTGGAAATGGAACCCTCACAAAGTGGCAGCCATATCACATAAAAAAATAAAGTTAAGCTGGTAAGAATCATGGATAAAGTGGTTGTGCAATTGACTAATAATAAATCCCAGAAAAAAATTCACATAGATGGAATTAAACTCTATAATACTAGATACTAAATATTAAGAAAAACACATTATTAAAAAAGAACTCGCTTACTTTCTATCGGCCATCGAAAAATGTTCCATTCCACGTTTTAGCCAGTCACATCCGATATTTCCAGATGAACAATCACAACGACAGGTTCCATTTTCTTGTAAAAGTTTTTCGAATAGTCGCGGACAATTACAATCGAAAATGGTAGCACGTCGCATAAGGGCCGGTGCGGTTTGAGCATAATTCCGATATTTCGACTTATCGACACAATGACATTCTGTATGGTTGATGAATGTAAGTCGCTCGATTGCACCTTTTTTTGATCCGATCCCTTTTACCTGTAAATTAAAAAAACAGAACATTTTTTCAATTATTTTATGTGATTATATAGTAATATTTTAAAGATTTAAGTTGTATTTGAAAATTTAACAAAAATTTATTTAGCAAACCAAAAGAATTGCTAATGAATCACAAGCGATTCATCTGGGTGAGAGCTATGTTCACATAGCTATTCACTTACGATTCTGAGGGAGATACAGTGAGCGATCTGTGTTGCTACTGAGATTTTACAAGGTTGCTCATATGCGAAGCTTTTAGGCGCTTTCTTCAACAACAATTCAAACTTTTTAATTTTGTTTTCTTCCTAAGGTGAGCACAATATTTTTAGGAGATGAATTTCTATCAAATTGTTTGCTAGTAGCTTCATCCTGTTCTTTGAATGTTTTAAAATACGAGAATATACTTTTCTGGTAGAGCTAACATAGAAGCTAGCGAAAAGGTTCATGAAAAACAATTCACGTAATCCCAGACTAGAGAAGACGCTACTGTGTAAGCGTTTTGAAACACTTCGTTTTTATTTTCAAGTCAACATGTAACCGATCGCCTAACAATTAATAAATAAAATTGAAACTGAAGGGTGAATTTTACAGAATTTATAAAGATTTCTCTATCTAAACGAATAAAGTAGCAGTCTGCATGCAAATCGGTTGAAGTTACCATCTCTTAGGCCTCTTCAGACAACTTCAACGCACTTGTAAGCAAACCGATTTCAATTGGAAAATTATGTCCATGAAGCATTTACGGTGGATCAAAGGAAGGAAAACTTAAAAGCAGCTTAAGGAAGAATAGTTTGCGAAGTACCTACATGTACATGTTTTAAAGAATTTCCCGTATGCACTCATCAGCACATTCTTAAAAACCACTTTGCCATATTGTTGACTAAAGTTTACTGGGGGTATTCAGTTTGCTTTAGGGCCAAGATACATGCCACACTACAGACACTGTTGAGGAATTTAAAAGGAAAGGAAATTCTATTCGTTGATTTCCCAGTCTCGAAATTGTGCGTTACAAGATTAATTCTGTTTTTCATTAAGTTCTTTCACACGAAGTAGTTACTGCAATTTCCTTCCCTTCTTTTTAATTACTCCATTTTTTCTTGGCGCATAAGGACCTATTATTATCCTTCTGGAGAAGGCATTACTCAGTATTCCATGCAAATTATGGCAACACAAATCGGCTTTCCCGAAAGAACTAGAAAAATCTTAACCCTTCTACAATGGTTCCCACATATTCCAGCGAATATCATTATAAAGGCGACACTGTGATAATTGTCTTGATAAGTGAATGTAAGTTGTTTTATTTGAAATCCTTTTGCACCTCAATAACGACGCAATAAAGAAGAGTAGCGTTTTAAACGAAAAATTTCGGTTTCAATGAGCTAGTTTACACCCAGCGACCTGATTGAGGCCTGACATATATCGTGACCTAAAGTAGATCCAATCGCCAACTGTTTACACCGATAAAGGCCTAAAATTCGGCTGGGTCGTATTCAGTCCAACAAAATATTTCATCAGTAAATTCTAGGACTATTACTAAACCTCTGCAATGATACCTTATGTCAGAACGCATTCCACACATGCCTTAACAAATTGTTGTGTCTGTTGCATGTATTAAAAAATGCAAAAAAAAAAACATTTAGGGCGAATGACGTGTTTACACCGAAAAATCGAACGACCTATTTTAGGTCGGGTAACAAATGAACGAGCCCCGACCACTAGGTCAGGTCGCCTATGAAGTGTTTACAATAGGCGTCCAAAATAATTTAGTTCTAATTTGAGGTTAGGCCGCGGCCTATACCTCAAATTCCTCCTATCATAAGCGGTTCCCTCCTACCTTAAACAGTTCTTCAGAGAGTTGACGTATTTTTTAGAAAAAATTCTTATTTCCCCACCACCCTACTGAAATATTTTATTATAATATATTTATGAATATTTTTGTCTAATTTTATACAAAAACCAAATTCTATCTTTCTAACGTAATGCATTGGTCAGACATTGTATTCTAAAGTTGTTTACCTCTACCCTGGCACGCAACTGACCTCCCTCCTTAAAAATATATATTTCTATTCGAGCTATTTTCCTGGTATACATCCTCTCATAGCTCTATATAAGTTCCAAGTTTCAGCCTCCTGGCGTAAGCTGCTCTTGAGATATATGATAAAAACCGTCTAAAACGTACCTCCCCATCTCCTTCCTCATACCCCCACCCACTAAAAAATCACTGCTTGAAAGGGTATATCGAGTCTACCCACCAAAAAAAATTTAAGTTAATAGATCAAGAGGTTTGGTAGTTACGAGCCTTCAAACAATTTTGTGTACGACGCACGCCGTACGGCGGCCAAACGGACTGAAATTATTTTTTTTCAGTTTTATGCTGGATTTAGACCGAGCACTTTCGGCGCGACTTTACCCTCACAAGCTCATCACAAACCGGTTCTTCGTGCGAAAAGTCGAGCACTGTTGAACTTTTTCGTCGCTTGATTGGTTGATATTTATGGTGGGGGTTAAGCGCCCCAACGTGCTCGGTGTTAGGCCCGGACTACATAGTCCGGTTTTTTTCCGGTCCGGAGAAACTTTTGCATGCTCTGGTTTTTTTTTCGGAGTCATGTCGTCTAAAATCTCTTACATTTGTGGTTTATACATTATTTAATTTTTAAACACACATTAATATTTATTCAGTTAATATTTTAATTCATTTATGTTATTTGTCACAAATTAATTTTATATGTAGTTAATATTCTGCTTCAGTTATGATATTTCTCACAGTTTAATATTATATTTAATTTACAATATTTTCCACACATTCCTTTTATTACTCTTTATTTATTATTCGTTTATCAAATGATCGCGTGACCAAGTCCGTCGGCAGTTCAATTTGAAGAGAGCGAAAAATAGTAGACCTGCTATTGACGAATGGTAAAGTTGGAAATCTCCACCTGGTGGCAAAAAAACAACCCTTTAAGATAGACAAATTTTCGTCAGCTGACTCTTATATGGCGGTTCGTGTGTAACTTTGTGATTTGGAGCTCGGGAAGTTTTCGATTCTTTCTTAATTTCATTATGAAAGACATAATAAAAATTGATGACGATCGGTGCGGTTGATAGTAAGGTATTCATTTCCGATTCTACATTCTGAAAATGTTAGAGTCAAACCCGCGCAACGAAGTCAGAAAATGAACAATTTTTCTCTATGAATGGGCAATATAAACTTCGAAATAACTTCACAAATGTTGAATATTCCGGGAAAAAGAAATACGGAATAATTATTAAATTATTTAAGGAGAACATAAATCGTTTTTTCGTTACATTTTTCCTTTATTTTGGTGTTTGAAATTGTTTTCCGAAAAAAATAAATTTTGTTTTTGATATGTTATCATACGTTTGTCGTTCTTATTTAATTATGAGATTCATTTAAATTCACTTTAAGCGATATCTTGGAGTAAAACACTTTTATTCGAGCTCAATCTCAATTTTGTATGAAAATCACATGCAACTGCCAGTTTCTGTCTGTCTTATAAGGTTCCGAAACTTGCCGCCAGAGCACATGGTATATTCGTCAATTTTAGTCGGTAGATTATTATACTCTAGTTATACTCTAGATGAAATCATATAGAGTATTATAAGTTTAATCCAGCCCAAAAGTTTGTAACGCATAGAACCGAGCCTCGGACGAAAAAAAGATATATATTATTTTTTGTTTATTTGTGGCCAAAAACCTCAAATCCGCCTGACGTCCGTCCGTCCGTCCGTCCGTCCGTCCGTCTGTCCGTGAACACGATAACTCAAGAACGCCTTGACCTAGGATCTTGAAATTTGGAATCTGGATGTTTGGTTGAATTTGTAAGGCTAAGTTCGTTAACGGGCAAAATCGTCCTACTCCTTCGGGTAGCTGCCATACAAAATGTCGATAAGTTAAGAAGGGTTTAAGTTGCGACTTTGAAATTTTGTATGTGATATTTTTCCAATAGTTGGAGCTAAATATATAATTATGAAGAAAATCCTGGTAGTCCTTCGTATAGCTGCCATACAAATATCCTGTCAAAATGTATTCACTTAATTTACGAAACTCACTATAACTCAAGTAATCTTTTAGCTATGAACTCGGAATTTTGTACAAATTAGTTTTGAGTGAAAATGAAGTTTGAGTTAACTAATCAGCGAAATTCTTTTACTCCTTCTGGTAGCTGCCATACAAAATGTCCTTAAAACACGTGTTCAAGAATATTGCCGATAACTTCAGAAGGATTTAAGCTACGGCTTTGAAATTTTGTATGTGTTATTTTTCCAATAGTTGGAGCTAAATTTATGATTATGAAGAAAATCCTATTAGTCCTTCGTGTAGCTGCCATACAAATATCCTGTCAAAAAGTCTTCACTTAATTTACGGAACTCACTATAACTCAAGTAATCTTTTAGCTATGAACTCGGAATTTTGTACAAATTAGTTTTGAGTAAAAATGAAGTTTGAGTTAACTAATCAGCGAAATTCTTTTACTCCTTCTGGTAGCTGCCATACAAAATGTCCTTAAAACACGTGTTCAAGAATATTGCCGATAACTTCAGAAGGATTTAAGCTACGGCTTTGAAATTTTGTATGTGTTATTTTCCCAATAGTTGGAGCTAAATTTATGATTATGAAGAAAATCCTATTAGTCCTTCGTGTAGCTGCCATACAAATATCCTGTCAAAAAGTCTTCACTTAATTTACGGAACTCACTATAACTCAAGTAATCTTTTAGCTATGAACTCGGAATTTTGTACAAATTAGTTTTGAGTAAAAATGAAGTTTGAGTTAACTAATCAGCGAAATTCTTTTACTCCTTCTGGTAGCTGCCATACAAAATGTCCTTAAAACACGTGTTCAAGAATATTGCCGATAACTTCAGAAGGATTTAAGCTACGGCTTTGAAATTTTGTATGTGTTATTTTTCCAATAGTTGGAGCTAAATTTATGATTATGAAGAAAATCCTATTAGTCCTTCGTGTAGCTGCCATACAAATATCCTGTCAAAAAGTCTTCACTTAATTTACGGAACTCACTATAACTCAAGTAATCTTTTAGCTATGAACTCGAAATTTTGTACAAATTAGTTTTGAGTGAAATCAAAGTTCAAGTTTACTAGTCAGCAAAATCCTTTTACTCCTTCTGGTAGCTGCCATACAAAATATCCTTAAGACACGTGTTCAACAATATTTTTCGATAAGTTTTGAACACTTCAAGCTACGAATTTGAAATTTTGTACACGTTCATTTTTAAATGGTTCCAAGGAAAAGGATAAATATGTAAGAAATCGAGTGAGTCCTTCCTGCACCTCCCATGTGAAAGTCCTTCAAAAAGGACATTTTTTTTCGATGACTTACCCAGTTCAAGATATGGAATTAAACACTGAATATTGTCTTTTAGTTTTGAGTTGCAATCTAATGGCAGTCCTTAATAAAGGACATACAACATGCACACACGTAATTCTACTTTATCCCCAGCTACAATATAAATCGGAGTTCAGTATTCATCTAGAGTATTATACGATTGGCTTGCTGCCGATCGTGACTGCAGTATGTTTTTATTTAAGGTCTTTAGTCCTCGATGGTGAAGTGCGTTAATCTAAGGCGCGAATTTTGAATAGTCACTACACATTTCTATGGGACATATTATTCATTTTTTCCGGAAGGCGGGGCCTATTCTCTCCGGACCGGAAAAAAACCGGACCATGTAGTCCGGGCCTAAATCCAGCATCAAGGTCTACTAGTAGATCATAATCCTGTATTTAGTGAAATAATAGAGTAATAAAATAAGTTAATTTATTTGAGAAAATCTGTTGCATGAATCGCTGCAACGATTGATTCACTGCTTATAAAAAACTCCGCTTCGCAATACCGATTGTACGATATTTTCGCAACTTTTTGGAAAGAAAACAAATTTTTCTTAGTTTTTACGTAAATTTCTTAGTGTCGCCGTTACATAGCTATTGCGAAAACTACGTACATATTTGAATCGTACATTTCGCACACACCGCCGTGATTTAAATCCAGGATAATGTCGTTACAAGTCCGACATCTGGTACTCACACTTCGATATCATCTGGCACTCTGGAATATTTTACTAAAATACATCGACCATTCCGGTTCTTCCCCGATATCGTAAATATTCCAGCGTAATAAAAGTTTACAACGTTATCTACACGAAAAATGGTGATATTCTGGGACTATAATTCAGGAAAAAAAATTCAATTCGAAAAAGGATACT
The DNA here is from genome assembly GCA_951812415.1 of Beris morrisii. Lineage (NCBI taxonomy): Eukaryota > Metazoa > Arthropoda > Insecta > Diptera > Stratiomyidae > Beris > Beris morrisii. Next base: position 30,271,779 of record OX638311.1, read on the forward strand.
TTGATACATTTTGAAGCTGCCTTTCACCCGACATGGAAGTGTAGAAAATTGACAACATAAAATTTTTGCATAAAAGTCAAGGCGAGGAATTTCAATAAAATCAAAATATCTCCCAATTTTTTGTGCTTTGGTTTGGAATCCATTAGTTGATTTGAAAACATGATTTTTTTACCACTTTCATAAAATCGAAAAAAAAATCAAATGTCCCAGGGTGTGATATAAAAACCTGGTAGAAGTGTTATTTTTTTATTTTGCTAGTTTACACATGTACTACGTAGGGACGGAAGCGTCCAAAATATTGAATTCGGTGCTTCAGATAGCCTTACCGAAATTGTGGCCATTATAATTGATCCCTTGTGAGTATGTTATCTGACCGCTAAAAAGCCATCGCCGATAATAAATTGAGGACATGACCATACGGGGTAGCTACCCGCCGGGCAGATATTACGGTGTTTAACTGCGGGACGATCGAGTGTAGTGAATTTTTTTAGGTGTTTATTTGAGAATGCTACCAAAAAATGTATAGAGATGACAAACAATTTACAATCTGCCGTGACAAATTGTAATAAAATTGTCAATTTATTTTAAATAAAATTACATGAAACAGACCACACATCCATTTTAATTTCTCTTAATGATATACATAATAAATGAGATAATAAGCGTTTATGCAAATATCCACATTATACTGTTTAATTAGCAGTATTTTGTTGAGCTCATATTCCCTTAATTTACAATTTCATTTTATCTGAAAAATATGGTTTCAGTCGGTGAGAAAAGCTATCATTTAGGATATCCACTGAATATTTCTTTGCCTTTGTAAACCCTATTTGAAGAACGAGACACTGAACTTACCTGTTATCGAAAAAGCATTACAAGAAACCCAACGCCCAACGAAAATATTAGGTTGTTGCAGATGAAATGTCGTTTTTGGTAGTGCAATTTCAAACATCTGTAACTTTTATAAAACTTAATTTTATTAATCAAAAAATGCACCAGCATATGAAATACATTTCTCCCAACGAGATACAAGTGCATTTATGCCAGTTTCGTAGAAGTCCGACTTTCTAGAGCGAAGAAAGTCCTCGAAGGCACTTTTGATGGCTTCATTATCGAATTGTTTGGTCGCCAAAAAATTATCCAAATGTTTAAAAAAGTGGTAGTCGATTGGAGAAAGGTCTGGTGGGTATCGTGGATGAGGAAGAGTGTCATACTGCAACTCGTTTAATTTTTGGACCGTTGTTCTTGAAACATGAGGCCGTGCGTTGTCATGAAGCAGTATAACTCCATCTCTGTTGACCAATCCAGGCCGTTGAACACGCAATTTCTGATGCATTTCATCGAGTTGGGCACAATACTTCTCTGCATTACTGGTTTCACCACGCTTCAAAAAGGAATAGTGAATAACTCCAACTGCAGACCACCAAACAGTCACCATTATCTTCTTCGGATGAAGGCCTGGTTTCGGCATGTGTTTTGGGGTCTCATCAGCATCCAACCATTCTCCCGATCGGCGACGATTGTCGTACAGTACTTTTTATCACATGTCACTATTCTGAAAAACGTTCTTTTCCGGGAGAGCAGGGAACTGAAAATTTCCAGTCGACGCGTCATGTTTTGCTCAGTAAGTTCATACGGAACCCACTTATTAAGCTTTTTGACTTTTCCAAGCTGTTGCAAGTGCCGGAAAACTGTCGAATAGTGTACGCCCAATTTCTCTGCAATGTCCCTTACAGTTTGGCGTGAGTCAGATTCCACTAAAAAATTCAGCTCATCGTTGTCGATCGAAGGTCCTGGGTGAACACATGGCTCACTTTCAAGTAGAGATGGGCAAAGCAGTTCCTTTCAGTGAAGTAGTTCACACCGAGTCACTCACTTTAAGGAACGAGTTCAGTGAAGTAGTTCCCAAACTCTTCGTTCCACCGTTCTCTCGTTTTGCCAGTAGATCTAGAAGATGAGGACCAAAAAAAAAGAAAAAAGCTCAGTAGAGTTCAGTGAAGTAGTTCCGGAACTCTTCATTCCTTCGTTTCGTCAGTAGATCTAGAAGATGAGGACCAAAAAAAAAAAAGGAAAAAGGTCAGTAGAGTTCAGTGAAGTAGTTCCTGAACTCTTCGTTCCATCGTTCCTTCGTTTCGTCAGTAGATGTAGAAGATGAGGACCAAAAAAAAAAGATCAGTACATCTAAAAGATAATGAAAACAAAAAGGTCGGTCAAGTTTTTTGGCACGTGTCCAATGGAACTGCAGTTCACCAAAATGAGTGAGTTACTTCACTCACTCACTTCAACGAAGTGTTCTTTTGGAACAGTTCACTCCTGAACGACCCATCTCTACTTTCAAGGGTCAAATCTCCTGATCGAAATTTTTCGAACCATCGCTGTGTGGTTCGTTTGCTTACCGTATCAGTTCCAAATGCCCTGTTGATGTTTTCGGTGGCCTCCGTTGCGCTGTGGCCAAGCTTAAATTCATAAAGGAAAATTACCCGTTTTTGACCGTTTTTTTCTTTTTTTTTCTGTCCGATCTCAATGAAGTCCAAAATTGAAATGACTCCATGAGTAAACGTAGGGGTATTTATACTTCAATACCCAATACCACTTGTGCCACCTGGCGGCAGTTTGAGACATGAAAATCGCAACTGACTTCACTTCATAGAGAAAAACGAGATTTCATTTGCAACAACCTAATAATAGTTAGTAAACTAAAGTACGCTAAAGATTAACAAATTCATCAATTCACCATAACCATTCTGATGAACCCAGAAGGGTTCCCTTTTGCTTTCTACGTGTCTCTTGATGAATTTGTTTCTGAATATTTCATGGTGAGTTTCATCAAAAATATTCATTACGAATTTTTTTATGAATTTCCTGATAAATTTCATCAGGATATTTCTGATGAATTTTATCTGAAATTTCCTGATAAATTTCATTAGAAATATCGTGAATTTTATCTGATTTCACGATGAAATTATGGAAAATGAAAAAAATCCAAAATGAAAATTTATAGTTTGTTCTTGAAATAATTTTCTATTTTGATATTTTCCCTTGAAAGACTTTACGTAGTGAACTGGTGACTCATTTTCAGTAGTTCACGGTTAATATTTTCAAAATCTGAATGCATTTTTTGATCACGATCTCTGTTTAGGATGCTTTAATTAGACGATGAGCCGAATCTGAAAAATTTGTTTTACGTTTCACGACCGTCCGTCTGCACGCCGTACGCAAAATCGTTTGAAGGCTCGTAGCCTCCCAAACCCTTTGAGCTATTAAATTTAAAATTGTTTGTGGGTACACAGTGAGTGAACCCCTTAAGTTGAATTTTTCTAAAAAATTACGTCTCATATCTCAAGAACAGTTTAAGATAGATGCTTAAAATTTCCACAGAAAGAGGGTCTAATAAACCCCTAGCAGCGAAAATTTTGAGGGTGTGAGTGTATGTGGTAAGGGTGTGGCAGGGAACCCATTATAACAAAAAAAATAAATATCGATTGGCATGCAGAAGGGAGGCAAAAAAATTATCAGTTAAAATTGGACGGATATATTTTCACGAATTTCGTCATATCTCTTAGGTCTTCTGAAATATTAAATTAATTTTTATTCCACGTATTCTTCACATAAATGCCTAGAATACGTATTCAGGATTTTTTCTAATTCGACCTCAAGGGTGTGTAAAAGGGTTGTATACATTTTCACGAATTCAGCCATATCTCTCAGCTCTGATTAGATATCGAATAACTTTTCACTTTTACGAGGATGCTTTTTAATCACGTAAAACCGGTTTTCATGATTTTTTTCCTTTCAACCCCTAAGAGAGTAGGAAAGGCTTCAACACATTTTCACGAATTCCGTAATATCACTTAGGAGTGATAAGTTGGTTTTGACTTCCTTGGGCTTTCTTTATATCTATATTTATAAAAGAGGATGTATGTAGGTATGTGCGTATGTTCCCTATGAACTCCTAAACCGCTCAACCAATTTTCATTAAATTTTCAGGGAACATGTAGAATAGTCCCGCGATGGTTCCTGTGAAATTTGGTACCGATCAAATCAAAACCAATTGCTTTTTTTAACATTTTTCCAAATTTTTACGCGATTTTAGCTCTAATTGTTTGTTTGTCCCGTATGACTTCCTAAATCATTCATCCGATTGCGATGAAACTTTGTTGATATATTTAGCGCACGTCGGCGAAGGTTTCTGCGTTAACAAAATCATTTAACAGGTGGTGGTACGCAAGTTATTTCAACATTTGAGTGTATTTCATATAGTTTAGCGGCAGTTCGTTCGATTTCGGTGTATTAGTTATGCGTTCGTGGATAGTGGATAGAGGATGGTAAAGTTGGACGTGGATAGTGGATAGAGAATGGTGGATGGTGGATGGAGGATGGTGGATAGTGGATGGAGGATGGGTGATGGGGTATGGTGTAAGGAGGATGGTGAATAGAGGATGGAAGATGGAGGATGATGGATGGAGGATGGTGGATAGAGGATGGTGGATGGAGGATGGTGGATGGAGGATGGTGGATAGAGGATGGAGTAACGGGAGCAACGGTGCGACGGGAGAAATAGGGGATGGTGGATGGGGGATGGAGGATGGTGGATGGAGGATGGTGGGTAGAAGATGGAGGATGGAAGATGGAGGATGGTGGGTGGAAGATGGTGGATAGAGGATGGGGGATAGTGGATAGAAGATGGAGGATGTAGAATGGTGGATGGAGGATGGAGGATGGTGGATAGAGGATGGTGGATAGAGGATGGAGGATGGTGGATGGAGGAGGGGGGATGGTGGATGGAGTAACGGGAGAAATGAGAGCAACGGGAGTAACGGGAGCAACGATAGTAACAGGAGTATCGAGAGAAACAGGACCAATGAATCAACGGGATTAACGGGAGAAACGGGAGTAACAGGAGCGATGGAACAACGTGAGCGATGCGAACGTAGCCGCGGTACACGGCTAGTTTATTTAAAAAGTTCTTTCAAGATTTTTGGATATTCAACCCCCAAGTGGGTGTAAGGGGGTTGCATATGTTTTCATAACTTTCGCCATATCTCTTTGGTTTGATTAAATATCAAATTGGCTTAAACTTTTGAAAAGTTTAAATAAAATAGCTTACAAAGAAAGTGTAGGATTTTGTAACATCCAACCCCCAACGTGGTGTAAAGGGGTTACATAGATTTTCACAAATTCCAACATATTTGAGATATCGAATTGATTTCTCCTTCCTATATAATCGACAAAAAGTTAAGCATTTTTAGATATTCAAACTTAAGGAGGTCTTAGGGGGTTGCATACTTTTCACAGTTTTTGATGAGATATCTTGATTTTTACTTTCATAGACTTTTTATATAATCGCGTACAAATCCATTTCACGATTTTTTGATTTTCAACCCCAAGGGATGTAAAGAGGCTGCATATGTTTTCATAATTTTTGCCATCCTTTAGTTCGCACAGGAACTCATGAAGGATCCTCATCAAAGAATTTTTGCTTCAAACAGAAAAAAAAGTGGTGAGTCGTACGCAGAAGTTCTGCGATATCTTTCTTCAAGATGTAAGTTTGGCATTAACAAAGGATACTATAATCTTGTCCATGTTTTATCTCCCAAAGCACATAGTTACGGAGTCGAAAGTCATCTCGTACAATGGTTTAGTGTGAAGCACCATTCAAAGGATTGTCCGCAAGAACCAAGACAGCCCTTTTGAGAATCGAGCTCAGTACATACGTACGCTATCCTTCTTGCTTCATAGGGACAAGGATTTATCGACACACCACCATAACCTAGGCTTCGCTCTCAAATGAAATTATTGCACTGAGTTCTGGAAGTCGAGGTGGGCATACATTTTTTTTTCAATTTCCACCCTTTTCTGCAGGACACATGCTTTTCTCGTTTTTACATGCGATACAAGGAATTCCAGCTAGTTCTTTTATCCATTAATCACGCTGTAAGCTCCTTGGGTAAAGAGCCTTGTCTCGTGCTCTACAACGACGATATATACGAGTGGATACAAAATGTTCATCCCTGAAACCCATCATCTTCTCGAATCCGAGAATCGTACGCCTTCATATTTCACAGCAGCCGGGAAAATTTAGGTGGCAAACGGGAATCCGGGAAAATTCGCAATCCGAATTTATGGCAATGTGTGCGCTATTAAATTGTTACCCTCAGATAGACTGGTCATAATTTTAAATTTATTTGGCCCGGAAAAGTGTACCACCAAAAAACTCTGACTGTAGATTTCGCGTGATGTGGCGGCTGTGGTTCTCATCTGGACCACTTCGTTTAGACTCGCCTTTTTTTCTAGTATCGGAAAATCGACTAAATATTTTCGAAAGCGGCGAATTTTTCGATTTCGAAATTAAAATGGAAATTGGATATGATAAGCGGAAATGTTGCACATGTGGTTGGTTTTGGTCGTGTTTCAAAATTAGCTTCCGATTCTCGTTTCGAGAGCGAGGAGTATGGTGAGGTGATTTATGACCGGAATTGGCATTTGGGTTTTTGTTACTCCGCCCTGCGTGGTCGATTGTATGTTTGTGCATTGTTTTGTTACGATAAGTTTCCGTTTTCATGTCGAACTGAAATTTATCGAAGCCCTCGGTATATCTATGCCAGTTGTACCCTTGCAATTTTGGCAATATTTGCTCGATTCTCGAGATATACGGCCATCTGCAATTGAATGCGTTTGGAGGCGGTAATTTACAGGATGGATATGACCGCACTGAGTGTGCATGACCTTCTTCTTGTTACTCTAAAATTTTACAAAAATTTAAATTTACGAGCCGAACTAAATCATAAAATTGTCGAGACCTCTGGGAACCTACGCAAAAGTTTAGTTCGCCTTGAAGAAGGTTGTGGTCTTTAAAATGAATTAGAAACGTGATTCCAGTTTTCTTGGGAAATACGGAAATAAAGGTGACAAATTATGTGTACTTTGAAGTGTAGGGCTTGTGGATATGATTAAGCGTTTTATGCTCAACTTGTAATTTATTGAATACGTTTTCACCAAAGATAAGCTGCCACCTACATGGCCATTAATATGATAACCGTTCGGGACCATGAAAGATGCCATTGGATTATGCACAGTAAAATAATAAAAAAAACAAAAACAACCAAGTAGGTTACATTACGTTTTCTAATATACATTAATTTAAAAGAACATACTCGTACATACCTGCAATAATTGAATTAAAGAGAGAGTTGATTGATACATAAAACCAATTTTGACGAAGCTAGTTTGAAACTTAGAGTAAAACAGGTGAAAAACTTTTCAGTGGATGGCCACATGGAGTAGATTTGGAGTGATAGTAATAAATAAATTCTATTAGTAAAAATTTTCGAAAAATTTTGGTAGCAGTTAGTTTAGGAAGGGATCTCAAAAAATATTGTAAAAAAAGTTTATTATTAAGACTAGAAGAGATCAGAGGAAAGTAGTCGGTGGAAGAGAACTGTAAGGTATACCCGCTAGGAAACACGATTAAAGGCAGTGCGTTCCACATTCTAGTTGCACGAGAGAGAAACGATTGTCTAAATTCTGTCTAAAACTACGAATAATACAAGAGTAGATAAATTTCTTACTTACCTAAATTGTTTTGTGGCCAATGATGACATTTCCCAACTAGCTAGCAGGTAGGGCATATCCGTTGAAAAGTCGTCAAAATTCTACACATTTTCTACGGACCTTTAAGCTAGAGCCAAGCAGTTTCTGTCCCTATCTACAAACCATGTAATGTAAAATGCTCAAGACCAATTTCTATGCCTCGGTTTCAAATTAGAAAAGCAAAAAGGTCAAGGAAAAATTTCAACCCAGTACTAACCACCAGATGTCTCTGTTTCTAAAAATGATCTAATGTCAACTTCCATTGAAGGAAGAAATATTCATACACTTATTCCTTCAAGAAATTTTGATATTTGTGTAGTGGCACAAACTGAATTGCCTTTTGAAGTACATGATGTACAATAAGCTGTAACATGATGTACAATAAGCTGTAATTCGATAGATGAAACACCGAGATAAAACTTCAAAACTTATTTGACCTTCTGTCACTTTTTCTTTTCAGAATAAGTGGAAAAAGCTATTGAAACTACTCCGTATAAATATAAAAAAAGCCCTTGGGGAGTAAGACATTGTTCAAGTTTTAACGAATTCCGATTTTTTTTTAGGTTTGATGAGATCAAATTCACTTTCACTTCTATTCAACCATCTATTGAAAAAAACAAATACGTAAATAAATAAAAAAAAATCTGCCAACAGTCTGGGCGCAACTTTTATTTATGGATAGAAGTCCGAAACGCATTTAATCCTGAGATGCGGTGTAGGTTACTATGCGATTGACAGCCTTAAAAATAACGTTCCAAATAGCCTCCTGGTTATTCCTTAGGTTGTCAATCGTATAGTAACGTACACCGCATCTTAGCACAGCATTAAACGCGTTTCGGAATTCTACCAATAAAATAATAAAGTTGCGCTCAGACTGTTGGAAGATTTTTTACTTGATTGAATGTTAGTTGTTTTCCGGCGTCAGTAGGGTTTCTGGTGTGAAACCCCAACACGAAAACCCCGACTGTTGATTAATCGCTGTCTTTGAGGACATGACAGTTGGAAAACCTTCACTGAACACGCCAGTTTTATAAGATTGTATTGGACTAGGTTCGAAGGAGCTGTTTCGTCATCGGAGGGCATAGACTCGTCAGAGGGTGTATCATGCCTACTATCCGAAACACCCTTACAGGTGGTGGAATTGCTGAGCACAATTTCTATATAGCGAACTCAAATCAAATTTACGATCCGCGACTTTTAAACTTTAGCTAACTTCCCGCCATCGCAACCCTATACTAAAGGAAGTGGCGCTGAAGATCACCTAATATTTAAACCAATTTGGTAGAATTTTTGGTTGTACGCCAGGATATATAGAGCTAAACGCTAAGAGCGCGACATCGAAACCCGCCAACAGCAATTTTATTTTTTCACTAATTTTAAGAATGGATTTTTTTTTCATGGTAAGCTACCATGATTTTTACTTAATCTTATTTATTTGCGTGAAGCCGGGTGTAGTCCAGTGGTAGTGTACTAGGTCTTGAAAACATTGCTACCGGGGTTCAATTCCCACTCAATGCATAATTTATTTATATGAATTTTTCAGTTTCTATTGGTTTCAGAATATTAATATAAATCGTGAACAGTGCGGAATGTTTAATAGGGTCACTTGTAAAGGATTTAAACCTGAGCAAATGAGTTCTGTTTACATTCTTATCAGATTCATAAATACCATCAGAGCTGCCAGTTGATTTGCTATAGGCAACTTTGCTGTTCTGGTAGATCGTATCACAGCCACTAGTACTGCAAAATTATGATCATTAGCACCTGCTAGTACACTGCCATACCCGGCCCGATTCTTGATCTTCCTTCCCATTCCTAAAAACTGATTAAGTTCGGTATCCTCTTTCTTCTCCACAATTCCTTCCAACTCTCCTCTCCTTCGCACCAAGAAACACGGAAAATATTTGATAGAATAATACCGCGGCCAATTGGGCTCAGTTTGTTCTTGAAAATTAGCCAAAAACAGCCATCAGCTGTAAGCGCCGTGCCGTGGTGCAGTGGGATCACAACGGACCCATCTAGCGGTCTATGTGTTAGCTATCTCTGTCAATAGCTACCCACCTAACCTAACCTAACCTATTTATTTGCGTATTTGTTTTTCAATAGATGATTCAATAGAAGTAAGAACAAGATCTCATTAAGCCTAAAAGAATTTCTGAATTCCTCAAAACTTGAACAATACCCTTTAACCTTCCACCTACCCAAGGGGGTTTAATATCAAAAAATACTTAATCGGTTTTTTTCCCCGATTATATTTATAGCTTTTAGAAGTAAAAGTGAATCCGATTCGATTCGATTAGACCTAAGAAATATATCGGAATTCGTGAATATGTACACAACCACTTTATATACCCCCCTAAGGGTTGAAAATCCTTTGCGAATGCCCTGGTCTGGCTTGAAGGCGGGAACGTACTTTAGGTATGCGCTTCGTCATGAACTTGGGCGAATTCGCAAACATTAAGCTAGGCAAGCTGCTGCAGTTTGTCAAGCTGGCGGGGTGGCTTACCTAAGATGGGTTCTTGGGCACACGGGTACTTCTTCCCGTACATGTGGAATCGCAACGGACCCATTGGCGGTCTATGTGCTTGGTTGTTTATCGACCACCCACCTTACCTAACGAAAGGGTTAAAAATCGAAAAAGTAAAATTGCTTTGATAAATCGACATGTCTAATAGATTTATCAAAATTCGTGAAAATGTGGAAAAAAAAACCTTTTCACGGTAATTTTTTTTACTCCACCTTGGTACGCCAATGAAAATTTGAATTTTTGTTTGCTTGAATTAATCTAGTAGCATATCTACATATATGTACTAAGTTTCAACTTTCTAGCATAAGCCATTTCTGAGATATGTAAAACCACCCCACACCCCCGTACCTTGCTACTCCTATCAAAAATTTTATAGAGGCTCTATACATTTGTCAATTTTTAACTTTCTTTTCTTGCGGTTTACGAGAAATATAAATCGGAGTTTTTTTCATTTCCACCCCCTCCCACAATCACCCCCTACAAACACATCCTCCGCTAAAAGTCTACTGGTTCTAACTCATGTAAAATTTTCAAGATCATATCTGGTACGGTTCTTCTGCAATTCACTTTTACATTTTTTACATTTAATAGACTCCACTGTTAATTTTACTTTATTATTTTAATAATAAAGTATTATCCAAATTTTATTTTCCTAACACAATTGAGTCGGAAGATATTGTAGTCCAAAGTTTTTCACCACCCACATCCCTCTTAAAATTGTTAACACTTTTTTAATATCCTAGTATTTCTTAAGACAACCACCAGTGGCGGATCCAGACTTTGCTGTTGGGGGGGGCGGAATTTTTTTTGGTTTGGCTATTTTTTTTGATCAAGTTCTGTGTGAATTTAGCTACATAGACTGCACTGCAAAAACGGGATGATATTGTTTTCATCTTATTATGTCATTCCATCAAGAATCGCCAAAATTGTGATTTTACCATTTCCGATTCCTTTGAAAATTTTTGTACTTGAAGAACTAGTGAATAAAATAATTGAAATTCAAGTTTTTGTTTCTATCTCATTTTTTAACTAACAAAAACAACAACAATCTTTAAAATAAGCCCTACTTTATTATTTAAGGATAAAAATTACCAGAGATATGAATTTTCAAAGAGGACTCGGACATCTTTTTTGGGAAATCTTTAACATTAAAACTAACAAAAAAAAATTAGATAGAAACGAAAACTTAAAATCATATTTTTTTTTCACTAATACTTCAAGTACACAAATTTTCAAAAGAATCGGCGATGATAAGGTCAGACTTTTGGCGATTCTTGATTAAATGACCTATTTTCTGTAAAATAATTGAGAACCACTATAATGTTCTTCGATTTTTTTGACCCCGATCCCATTGAGATCCCAAGTTCATTTTTTGGTATGTTTTGGAAAACAGTATAGCCTAAAAAAAAAAACTTCAACATACTATAACTACCAAAAAAAAAGATAGAAGCAAAAAATTGAATTTCAATTATTTTTTTCACTAATTCTTAAAGTACAAACTTTTTCAAAAAAAACGGAGATGGTAAGGTCACAAATTTCGTAATTCTTGGCGGTTCTTGATGGAATGACCCTATTACATGTTGTCTTGTAGTTTTTTATCATGTTGCGTTTACACTCACCCTTGAGGCTCGCCTCGAGCTGAGCCTCTACCCCTATCACGCCATTGCAAACCGGTTTTTGTCGGCTGTGTTTTTTGCTGTGTTGAAAGCAATTTACACTCAACATGCCTTTGCGGCGCAACTTGCCTATAAGTGCGAAACGACAGAAGTACGATGAGCTGCGAATTGTGTGGTACCACAGTTCATTGTATGTGTGTACATATATGGAAGCGTGCGTCGGAGAAAAAGTTGAAGAATGTTAGACTCTTGCGACTGCACGAGCCATCTGATTGGTTGATTTTATGGTGGGGATAGAGGCGCGCCTCAAACGTTGAGTGTATGGTAAATCTACCATCATGGTTCTGTTCTGTGCTTTGCATTGCACCGCAGAACTACAGTAAATGCTAATTACAGTCCACATTGCAGTGGAGTAAAAAAAATCGGAGAACGGTTGAAGTAGGTATGTATGTTTAGAAAATTCGGAATTGCTCTTGGGGGGGGCGGCCGCCCCCTCCGCCTCTGTATCCGCCAATGACAACCACAAAGTTTTAACCTTCAGAGATGAGTCGCATCTTCAAACGGTTTTTCGTACGGAGTCTACGGCGGACAGACGAACATTTTTTTTTGGGTTTACTAGTCCTAAACATATATGTATTAGTAAACTATATTGCTAGCGGCAATTGTCAAAGTCAGGAAACAGATGATTCTGAATTTGCCAATTCAATCTGTTGATATTGCAGTGGCTTGCATGATTTTCATGAGAATGCGTTAATAAATAATACAAGAAAATAAATATATAAATAATACAATAAAATTATACATAAATTTTGATAATGATTTATTAAAATGTGGCAATTTGAATTGTCGCCATTTAAATAATAATAATAATATGAATGGAATATTTATTTAAATATTTCATATATTTTTTTTAATAATTTGTGATAAGCTTTAAATTTGAGAAAATATGCTGCACTGAAATTAAATAAAATTAGAGACAGTTGCTAAGCGCGCTAGTCTACAAAACCAGAGGTCGTGATTTCGAATTCTACCTAGCCATAGACTTATTATTCGTGGTCTAACTGAAAAGAAATACGATGGAAGCTGTAACAGTCCTGCTGCTATTACTCCTCTATGGTGTGGAATGAGGCATATAGGAACTTGAAAAAAGGAACTAAGAAAAAATAACCATTTTAGTTTTAGGTAAGTTGTCCTCTTTCGGAGTTTGCGCGATTGATTCAGGAATAGTTTTAAGAATTAAATATTTAACTTCGATCATGACATTTGTCACTAACTTAAAATTTGGAACTGTTTCAAGGTCCCAACTAAAGAGCTTAAGAATAAATACCTTCGGGTAAAATGGTCCCTCGCTTACAGTAGACTAATACTGATAGACTCATCGAGGCCATTTAAACCCATGTCTACTCTATATCGAAATATACTAGACTATTCCAAAATGAAATTTAAAAGCTACAGTGTTATATATATTATTTCGGCGTTAAAATCCCAAAAAATATAATAATTAGATAGATTTTACTTTATTATTTTTTAATAATAAAGTATTGTTATCGAACTGAAATTTGAAAAAAATTTGCTACCCTGAAATTTTGTATTTTTACATTTTAGGACTAGTAAACGCCAGAAAAGCAACAAAAAAATGTCCGTCTGTCCGCCGTAGACGCCGTACGCAAAACAGTTTGAAGGTGCGTAGCTCACAAACCCCTAGAGATATTAAGTTGAAATTAGTATGGTAGTTAGAATGGGTGAACCCCTACGAGTGGTATCTTTTGAAGGGGTGGGGGTGTGAGGAAGGAGGAGGGTGGAGCGTTTTAGATGAAAAATGTTTGAGTGTGAAGGTGAAGCGCGGAAGTGGGGGGACAGTCATTTTTAAAAAAATTCAATTTTTATATCTCAAGAACCGTATCAGATATGATTTTAAAAATTTTACAAGAGTTAGGACTAGTAGACCTCTAGCGGAGAATAAAATTTTGAGGGTGTGGGTGTAGGGTGGGATGGTGATAGGAGGTGGAAATTAAAAAATTCCGATTTTAATTTCTCGAAAGCCGCAAGGGATAGAAAGCTAAAAATTGAAAACTGTATAGAGCTACTATAGAGACATACCAGAAAAATAAATTCTTGATAGGGGTAGCACGGTACGGGGGTGGGGGGTGTTTTTCATATCTCAGAAACTGCTTAGGCTAGAAAGTTGAAACTTAGTACCTACATGTAGATGTGCTATTTGAGTAATTAAAACTAAAAAAAAAGGCCAACAGTCTGGGCGGAACTTTATTATTTTATGGGTAGAAGTCCGAAACGTGAATGCTGGGGTGCGGTGTAGGTGACAACCTAAGGAATAACCAGGAGGCTATTTGGAACGTTATTTTTTAGTTTGTCAGTGGCATAGTAACCTACACCACATCTCAGCATTAAACACGTTTCAGACTTCTACCCATAAAATAATAAAATTGCGTTCAGAATGTTGGCCGATTTTAAAAGTTGGATACAACTCTTCAGTACCATTCGAGAGCTCTTCTTAGCTCTCAGCAAAAGGTTTTTGACTTTGAATCTTATCTACAAATTGCGTTTTCATTATTTATTTCTATCGACGCAGATTTGAGAACAAATTTAGTATTTAGTATGTTTCCAAAGAAGCAAATTTCATAGTTATTCAAAAAAATGTACGTATGTATATAAATTTTTTTTAAAATTAAATGTTCTGCCGACTTCCCTGGACTTAGAAATTAGATTTTTCAGTCAAAACAAGCAGCTGATTCTAATTTTTCCTATTCAACTCGTACTTATTGACTTTGTATGGAAAAATATGACAGCTAGCAATATAGTTCTAATACATATATGGTCCTAAAACGTGAAAATGCAAAATTTCAGGGTAGCAAATTTGTTTTGAAATTTCAGGTCGATCACAATATTGTATTATTAAAATATAATAAACTACAAAATTCAAATTTAGGCCTGAATCCTGAAGGTGTTTTTATGGGAGGGTGTGTACTACTGTAACCCTAAACAAAATAAGGAACAAATTTATTTTAAGATTAATTATTTGTACGTTATAATTAGTCGGTTAATATTTCTGTCATTCGCTGAAAGCTGTGCGTCACCAATACCATTTTGCTTCATTAGTAACCCAATTAACTAGTCTATAGCTGTCCGTTTTTTTAATGAAAAGTTAGACTAGTTTTGTTTATTCAAGTATGTATACTATCCCGTTTGATTAATTCTTTCGATTTGTGGATAGAAATCACACAAAAAGAAACAGCTTGTGGTTGATTTGTTACTCGTCGTGCCTCAAAGTTTCCAATTGTTAGTTAATATGTGTATGCTGTTTCGCCGCTAGCGGTATTGTCCAATTTATCAATGTTCTAAAGAATGGAGAAAGTCAATCGAAACTGAACAATACACGAGTGGAGAATACTCGAGGTAGTCTTAAAGTATTTAGGCACGACCCGTCTGGAACGAGACCAGAACCAGAACCTCCTTTACTCCGAAATTGGCGTTTCCACGCCAGTAACTCTAGCAGGGCTCCCCAAAACCGTTCGGCGTGACGTC
The DNA here is from genome assembly GCA_951812415.1 of Beris morrisii. Lineage (NCBI taxonomy): Eukaryota > Metazoa > Arthropoda > Insecta > Diptera > Stratiomyidae > Beris > Beris morrisii. Next base: position 30,287,055 of record OX638311.1, read on the forward strand.
GAAGCGCTTCGCTTAATCGTCAATCAACATCAGCTCAGCTGATAAGCATTGCCGGGAAATGGAAGATTCGAAATGACAATCCATCAGGGCCAGACCAAGTCCCAATCTACGGTGACCCATTTTCTCCGCCGAAGATTTATGTCCATACGTCGACGTTCATATCCGGCGGTCGATCACCGAAACAAAAAAAAAAAACTAAAAACATAAAACTCACCATCAGATTAGAAACGAAGGCGGATAATTAACGCATCTGCGATTTGAAACACACTAGTCCTAAAAAGCGGCCAATACTTACGAAGAAATACAAGTTGACATTTTGTGTCTGCTTAGCGATGCATGTCTTCAGGTCGGAACTGCAGCAGCTGGTGTCATCACCGCATCGATGCAGAATTGTGCAGTGCGGTACGTACAACTTCGATGTGTCTTTCTGGATCTTCTCGACCTTGGGTTTGGGCCATTTACAAGTCGCCTCAATGTTCACCTTGGTCACATGATCCCGCATCAGAGCTACGAAAAAAAGCCGAAACCGACCAAGAAAAGAACACGAAATTAAGGAAACAATTCGAAGCTGGATCCAGCTATGCCATCCGGCATATCGACCGTCGGAGTGATATTGCTAAATTTCAGGAAAGAATAACTTACCTTGATGGTGCTGCTGCTTCGTGATATGGAACTTGCGTGACTGCTTAACAGCTTCATGTGTGCCGAGCGTTTCGTACTTGTGCCTTGTCAACGTTCCTGGAATGTATGCTTTCGAAAGCACACCCGAAGTGGATTCCTGCGGAATACAAAAGAAGAATTCCAGAATTATTCAAGGTATCCAAAATAGTAGGTCCTAGGTTGTAGTTGGCGAGATGGAAGATTGCTAAGTGTATGCATGAGAGCTTATCGAGTGGAATTTGTCAGGTAGGAACCATTTATGTAAAATGTATGCAAAGGAACGAGGTTTAGCGTTCTCCTGAGTTGGATACGTATATTTGTATACCACGAACTACAAAAGAAATGAAAAATTGCTGAGGAAATGAACAAGGTATTGTAAAAGGACTGCGGTGTATTTGTTCGATTGAATTCAAAGTCAGTGTTGCAACCTAATACATTACAGCTTGATTCCAGACCAATTATTACCAAGGGAATTACCAACGAGTATTATTAGTAATATTCAGGATACTTTCCGATTTCTCATAAATTATGAATTATCCCAGTATTACATTCAGGATACTTGGCGCCAGATTCATCAAACAAATAAATTCCCCTACTATGCAAAGTGTACATCATTTCTAGAATATTTCCCGGGGAATTACCAACGGGAATCAGCTCAATGGTGATTTTCTAGTTCTCATGCTATGAAATTAAAATCTGCCAACAGTCTGGGCGCAACTTTATTATTTCATGGATAGAAGTCCCGGACGCGTTTAATGCTGAGATAGGTAACAACAGAACACGACCCACGACTGCGACTGCGCAGTCCCTGCCCTTAGAATACACAGGACTGTATGGCGATGCCCACAATACCAACTTCGCGTGCGACTACGCAGTCGTGCTACACTCTAATTCTAAGACTGCGGTTGTTGTCTCGGATTTCAATTATTTCCCAGCAGGAAAAATTTCGTATATGTACTATACGTTGAAACGAAACCGTATCCAAGTCATATAAGTGGTTAGACTTTTTGGGAACGATGTCGCCGGTTGCTGTATATAATATAATATTATAGTTTGTATGAGCACTACATATGGAATATTTATATGACCCCTTCAAAATGAATTGAATTCTGTTTACATTAAAGAGGAGACTGTGATAGCTTAGTACATGCTGTCTCTATCTTACATATAGACATGTAGCATTTTGTTGACATTTTGCTGGTGTGCGCTCTGCCTGCTGGGTTTCTATTCTCCAAATTCGTCCTGATTAATATTTACTTCCGCGTTTGTAATAAACGTAAGCACTCCAAAGTGATTAAAAACACTATATAAATTATACGCGCTACCAGAAACACGTTCATTTTCAAAAATATTAAAAGAAACAGAAGTGACTCTTAACCTTAAAGTATAATAGAGATGGCATACGGGTATCTAAAATTGAAGCTCGAAAAAATTTGTTTAAACATGGGTTAGTTTATGATACCAAGGGCGTGCTGGTATTGCAATTTCGAAAAGTTGGGGGCAACCAAATTATGATATGAAAATTGTTAATTTATCTATCTATAGGTATATATAATATGAACATATATACTGATTTATATATTGTGAATATACATTACAGGCGATACTTGTATTTACAACACAAAGTATGAATGCATATGTTCCAATGGTGTATATTATACAAGAATTTTTGCATAGCTGTGAATCGGATTATAGGATATAGAAAGGATGAAAATAAGAAAAAGACGAAGTTATATTATAAATTCAAATTATATATATTGATACTTTAAACAAAATTAAATATAAACAAAAAGATAGAAAAACTTTTGACAGCAATTCTCAAAAAGTCGAACATCAAAAATAATTAGAATTCGATCGAATCATCGATGATGTCAATTTAGGACATATGTATTACATAGCGCCATATACTGACATGGCTTCATCTGCTTTAAAAATGCTTAAATTAATAAAATTAGTTAAACTAACTTAAAAGTAGCTTAACCTATCAGTCAACATCCCAAATACGCCTAACGCTTTATATTACACATCTTTGTAAAACTGCATTTATTATTACCTATAGTAGGTAATAATAAAATCGGTACCTGATTTTGTATTTTTCTTGAAGTACTTTTAAGGCCTGCTGGTTCAATGAAGGATTCGGATGTGCCGTCCCCTGTAAAGCAAAATTGATTAAGCTACAAATAAAATGCGTCAGAGAATTGGTATACCCTAACTTCTTCCGACTCTGACGTAACGTTGAGTTCACCAGAATTTTCCACAAGACGATTGGAAGCGGGAAGGCTGCTAAAAAAAATGTCTGATCAGTGCAAGTAATTAAATTAGGAATGCTACGTACCATGGTGAGTGTTGTTGCAGTTTCGTCATCACCGCCCTTCGAAAGCAATCTTTCTTCTACCTGCAAAGAAGTGAATGTAAAATATTCTTTTTTAAAAACTAATAATTTGATGTTTTACCTCACTGAAGAATATTGATGTCAATGTATCTTTTTTCAGGGCTCGTCTCTCTCGCCCAGCAATAAAGCAAGAGTTTTCAAAATGCCTGTTACACACACAATCTCGCTTGCAATTTTATCGGTTATCTTTATATGGATTCAACAGAATCACTTACTTTGTTGACATCACTCCATTTTTTAGAAAGCTTTAAATTCCATAGATACATTTTACATATTATGTCAAAACCAAATAAGGCTACAATGTAAAAGGTAAAATTAATTCAATTGTAATCAAATCATTCGAATTTATATTCAAATATTTATCAAATTTGAACTTCGCGCGCTAAATTTCCTTGCTTTTCGAAATACATTTCGCATAGAACTTTTGATAACCCCAAATCGATAGCGGACGTCTCTGGCAAATTCGAACATGTTTATCTACAAGATCCGACTTCAATCAACGAAGCGAGAATATTTTAAATTAAAAGTTACGGTAATCTTGACACCTAACTCAGGACTATACTAAAACATATCACCGTTTAAGAAATTCATTAGTTTTTTCATGAAATCACTCTTAAGGAGATGGTCTATCAAAAACAAATTATACTTTGTAATGCACTGAACTTCGACGTGATGCTCAATTTGCACATTTTTCTATGAAAATTATCAAAAATTGATCCTAGATCCTTTTGTGTAGTGAATAATATAATCATATACAAACAAACATTATTGATAAATTCAGTGGCAAACAGTTTGCAATTTTGAAAGAAATTTGAAAGTTATAGGAATGTCACTTAACACTTTTTCACATCACTTTCACTATACCGTGCTATAATTTCGTATCCTTTGACCGCAAAACCCGTCCTTTTACCACTACTTACATTAGCTCATACACATTTGACGTGAACTATAAATTTTCATAGAAAAAATTTAAATTAAAAGAAAGTTTTTTCAATATACTGGCAAAAACTGTCATTTTCCGCGCCTAAATCGGGTTTTCGAAAATCAGTGATGCCATATTCCTCAGAATTGTTTTTTCTTTTCAAGAGGAAATTTTTATAAATTGGTTGCTTATAATATGTTGTTTAAAAATTCCATAGTTTCGAATAACTGAGGAACAATCAAACTTAATAAAACTATGCTTAGTAAAAACTTTGTTTTGCTTGAAGAAATGATTTGCTGAAGCGTTAATGATTCTAAGTAAAAGGAGGGAAATTTTAAAGGGAATAAACTCTACTTATATGCAGTAGCAGTCGAGGTCCGTGTTCTATTTTGTACTTGAGTCCTTTATCAAATTGGATTTTTTGTTACTAACTTCCTCGCTTCCTAGAGCTCTCTAATCTTTTGATGAATGTTTTGACAGTACATTCTTTAACTGAAAATAGTAGTTTTCCGGCTCAACTACTTCTTTCTAGAGATCTAGAAGTGTACGCTTGGCTAGCCAAGTAGTGAATGTTGCTGCTGCTTGGCGCTGGTTTGTTTTTATAGTCGCGAGTCGCGACATCTGAGTGTTGATTGTCGGTATATGAGGGATGCAATATATTTTTTATTCTTCATCTGAGGTCGTACTCTTACTATGATTGTTGTATTTTTAATTTTGTTGCGCGTTACAATAATAATTTTGCAATATTAATCATTATATTTTGTACCAGAATATTATAAGTGCGTTTATTATTAACAGAGAGGAGATTCGTCCTTGAGTTGGTTCACAGTTCATCCTATTAGTCTCTATTTCAGACCGCTGCTTCCGGGAAGGCACGCCTACAGTGATGCCGAATTGCCGAATGTCGTTACTAACTCGTAAGACAGAAGTAAAAGTTTCATTGCTCCTCTAAAACGTGTCCAATGTTAAGGAACTCGATGAATTTTAAATTGAACAACATCTTTACTTCGAATGAACGATGTTTGCAGTCAAATTTTCTCGATAATCGACAACGACAGATAAATCCATAAATTTTCTCTCGATTACTGCAGAATTATGCAATGCCAAGCCAAAAACACAAACCGCTATCAAGCCAACCTGAATGCTAATTATTCTTCCACGTTCTTTATCTTAACAATTTCTTGATGATATCAAAGAAGAACCGCAAAATGCTTTTACCTCACGAGCGCTGTCCTCGCAAGGCATTTGCTAGCGTACCAGGGAGAGTATACCTTAAGATTCCAGTTATACCTGGGCGGTTTCGCCCCAAACAGCATCTGCTCGCCAGTCTTACGGGATAGCATCATGCAAGTTCCAAGGTAAGGTAAGGTAAGGTACGTCCAGCAAAGTACAGGTACCACCAACTAAATGGATATAAACTTGATTGAAATTTGTCCGGAAGCCGGCTATGAAGCAGAAACTTTCCCAAATGTGCAATTGATTAAGGTTCCGGCCAGAATGTGTTCATTGTCCAAATCATTTGCCCCATTGATGACCTGGACGATACGACCAGAACCACAAGATTTATTCGAGAACTCACAATTTGTAAAATTTGTCTTATCCATAGGGCCCTGGGGGTGATCTGATGAAGAAATATCCAATGTGGCTGTCGGTTGTCGTTGCGATCGCTTGATGGGCTGAGTGTTCCAGATTCTTAACAAAGGAATGTATCAGCTCCCAGACGGTATATCGCGATAGTAAAGTAGGTGTATACGCGTACATAAGATGCGAATAGTATTGCCGGCTACAGTTAAGACTGGGCCAGCGGGTATTGGGGGCTTGGTTTCTATCTCACCGTTTCATTAGTACACTCGGTACTCAAATATTTCCGGCACGTTCACGTTGGTTAATTAATTAGCAGCAGGTTGTTGTGATGGACTTCACTAGTTTATGTTCGGACCTTATTGCCACTGCTATAACTTCAAGCCAGACCGCCATATTCAAGATGTGTAATGTCAGAAGCCTTCGCTCCGATGTCCAACTTGATCCAAGCTATGGAGCGAAAAAACGCTTCTGATTAGCCATTAATAATGCAACTAGTCAGTGAGTATGTTAACTCGTTTTTTTCAGCTTCATCAACAAGGTAAATCTACAGAAGATGAGGCAACTGACTATTTAATCAATTAGCTCAGCTCAGACTTGATAAAGAAATTCCATCATACATGAATATTAAGCGGGCAAAAGTGCGTCAGGTGAAATTCTGATTAAAATAATTAATCAGAAAGTTCGGGAAACTGTTTTTTTCTAAGTCCTGAACATGAGAGAGACATCATGCGGAGTACGACTTGTTATTTTTTTCTTGTAATTTATTTTTATACTCGTTCAGTTCATCGTTATGTTACTGTGCGTTTTATTAGTTTATTAAACACGTATACAAACCTGCTTCTTTTAAACTCAAACGTAAAAACACTTAGCCTAGATAAATCTCATATTTTTGAAATTTATAAACCGCTTGTAATATGCCGCAACTATGAAGATAGCAGGTGCTTGAATAATTGTATAAAAATGGTAGTTGCATCGTCCTTGCGACAATTAAATTCTCGAGGAAAAATAAATAGTCCTTTTTTGGAAAAGGTTTGAACAACGGCGTCTCAGGAAGTAGATAACGTCTTTGGGAACGAACTAAAACCGAAGGACGTGGCCGTTGGATCGAGTTGACTGGAGACTGAGTATTCTTGAGGCTAATTTTGGGTTGTCGCGCCATTGATGATAATGAAATTTGCTAAAATGCTTTGGATTTCAAGAAGATAAAACTCGGTTTCTGTATATACTCGTAAGATTACAAGCGGAGTCTATTGATTTTGAAATTTTTGAAGGAATTTAATTTTTGTATCTCAGATATGATCTTTCAAACTTACCAGGAGTTGGGCTCAGTTGACTTCTAGCAGAGAAAACAAATTTTGAGGGTATAGAGAGTGATGATGGGATGAAGTGGCAATGAAAAATGTTCTTTTATTTTTCGAAAACCGCGAAAGATAGAAAGCTATATGGTAAATTGACGGCTATATAGGGCCACTATAGAGGCGTCCAAGAAAAAATTCATAATTTTACATAGAGGTAGCAAGGTTCGGAGTGAGGGGTGGTTTTTTGTATCCCAGAAACAGCTTATACTAGAAAGTTGAAACTTAGTACGTCCATCTAGATGTACCACAGGAGTATTTTAAACAAAACAAGTTCTAATTTTTTTTTGGCGTAAGAAGATGGAGTAAAAAAATTTTCGTGATTTCTACATTTTCCAAAAATTTTTTTTAAATTTTTTAATCACATCGAGTTATCAAATAAATTTTTCATCTGCGGGTTCTTTATATAAGCGCCTAAGGAAACGAACTGGCCGATGAGCTGGCGAGATTGGAATCGGAGTCAGCCGAAATAGTGGAGGAGGAGGATAGTCCACCACTAAGTGGCATCAAAGCACTTATCAGGGAGCGGTCCACGGACGCAGCGAACGCAAGGTGGGAGCAGCTGACGAGCTGTAGGATCTCTAGGGCACTCTGGCCAAGGCTGGACAGACTAAAGTCTAGGGAAATATTGACATGGAATAGGGAAAGATTGCGGTTACTCATCGGAATACTGACGGTGCACTGCTTGCTGGGAAGCATGCTATTCGGATGGGGATAGCCGACTCTGACGTGTGTAGGTACTGTCTTGACCAATATGCGGAGGAGGACATTACCCACATTTTGTGTGAATGTCAGACGGTTGCAAGGAGCCCTTTTCTTTGACAATTTGGAAGATCTGAGGTTGATAGGGCATGACAAGATGGTAAAATTTATTAGAGATTTAGGATGTTTTGGGAGTGATTAATTAGTTCCACGTTATTTCCGAAAGAATCGCTATGGGCTCTCTTTTGGTGCCTAGTGTGCGCTGCGGCTCAGCGTGGCGCCCCTTCCTAAAACTAAAACTAAAAATATATAAGCGCCTAGAAACGTTTTCCAAATTTTTCGATATCCAACCCGTAAGAGTGGTTGTGTACATTTTCACGAATTCCGATATATTTCTTTGGTCTAATGAGATATTTTGAATTCACTTTGACTTGCAAAGACTTTAAACATAAACGAAAAAAAAAACCTTTTATGCATTTTTTAATATTAAACCCCCCGAGGGTATAAGGTACTGTTCAAGTTTCCACGAATTCCGAAAATCTTTTAGGTTTAATAAGATCGAGTTCGCTTTAAATATTGAAAAAAATACGTAAATAAATATATAAAAAAAATTTCCAACAGTCTGAGCGCAACTTTTATATTTTTTCGGTAGAAGTACGGAACGCGTTTAGTGCTGATATGCGGTGTAGGTTACTATGTGGCTGACAATATAAAGAATAACCAGGAGACTATTTTTAACATTAGCATTAAACGCAAACTGGACTTTTACCTAAAAAATATTATAATAAAGTTGTTATATAATTGCCTAAAAACATATTTCAAAATTTTATTTGAGCAAATGTAAGTCGGTTGCATATTTTTCCACGAATTTCACAATGATTCCTAAGTTTGTTTCGATAAGAATTGATTTTTACTTCCCCGAGACTTTCATAGAAGTACCTACTTAAAATAAAATTCAGAATTTTTTCATATTCAAACCCTTAAGGGTTTGTGCTATACAACCTCTAAGGGGTTGTACACATTTTCACGAATTCCGTTTTATCTCTTAGGTCTGATCAGATATAAAATTTATTTCTACTTATGCGTGTTTTTTATATAATCGTCTAAAAACTGATATCAAAACTTGTTGACATTCAAACCTGAGGGAATGTACGGTGGTTGCATACGTTTTCACGAATTCCGCAACATATCCTAGGTTTGATTTGATAAGAATTGATTTTTATTTCCACTGGATGTTTATATGTGTTAGATGTTTATCTATGTTTATAATCGATTAAAATAAAATTAATTTTTTACTTTATTATTTTTTATTTTGGTTTCTAGATCTCAGGAACCGCTTATGCTAGGAGGCTGAAACTTGGAACTAATGTAGTGCTATGATAGTGGACTCACTTGCAAAAAAATGGTCGATAAGGATTAAGGGGTGTCGAAGTGGGGGGAAAACAATGAGTCCAAAACGCTTGAAAGCTTGAAACATTCTAAAATCCATATCTCTTGAACGATTGATGCCAGAAGTTAGAAACTTTGTGGTTGTCCTTAGGGATACTCAAAGATTAGACAAGAGCTAAAATTTCTAAGGACGGTGTGGGGGGGTGTGGGGGGGTGTGGGGTGCTGGTGAAAAACTTTTAATTACAATATCTTCCGAACCAATTACACCAGGAAGATAAAATTTAGTTTCTGTATATGGGATTATAAGAGGAGTCTACTGAACTTAAACTTTTTGCGGGGGGAGGTGGAGCACGAAAGTGGGGGATAGCAATTTCTCAAAAAATTTCATTTTTATATCTCAGAAACCGTATCAGATATGATCTTGAAAATTTTACAGGAGTTGGGGTCCGACACCTCTAGTAGGGAAAAAAATTTTAGGGGTGGGGGTGTAGGGGGTGATGGTGAAAGAGGGTAGAAAGAAAAAAATACTGATTTTTATTTCTCGAAAACCGTAATGAATAGAAAGCTAAAAATTTATGATTATATACAGCCACTATAGAGACATCCTAGAAAACAAGTTTTTCAAATTGTTCATAGGGGTTGCAAGGTACGGGGGTGAAGGGTATTTTTTATATCTCAGAAACGGCTTATGCTAGAAAGTTGAAACTTAGTACGTATATGTAGATGTGCTATTAGAGTAACTAAAGCAAAAAAAAAGTTCAGATTTTTATTGGCGTTTAAAGGTTGAGTAAAAAAAATGTTCGTGAATCCACTTTTTCACGAATTTCGTTAAAACTTTTAGACCTGTCGAGCTATCAAAGCAATTTTGCTTCTGCGGGCTATTTATATAAGCGCCTAGAAACACTTTTAAAAATTTTTCGATATTCAACCCCTAAGGTGGTGTAAAGTGGTCGTGTACATATTTTTTTATATTCAAACCTTTCGAGGGAGTTCTTTATGTTTTCACGAATTTCCTCATATCTTTTCTGGTTGATCAGATTTTGAATTGGCGTTTCCTTCCTTTCAGAGTTTTCTTATTCAAGCGTCTAAAACGCAAGATCAGAATTTTTCTGTTTTGTTGGTTGTGGTATGAAAAGTGAGAGCTGCCTTTCTCGACTTTTGAAAAGTTCAGACCAAGGGCGTATTCGTTTTAGTTCTGCTTATTTGCGACATCGATTTTTCTTTGATATCCATGGCCTCTTACGTGTGCGTGGTTGGATTTTAAAACTTATGTAATAAATTGAATCAAGCACTTTGATACGAAACGCTTGAATCTTCACACCAATTTACTAATTGATCAAATTTTTTCGGGGGGCGTTTAAATCAAACGAATTGAAATGATTTTCTGACGACCTTGCTGCAGCATTTCACGAACATCGTCCAATGACATAATTTATTGCGTTGTGTTGATATGCTATCAAGGTCGGCTTATATCGGCCACAGACCGATAAAACAAACTATTTTACTGCGGATTCGTGATTGAGCGACCTTAAATCTCCTAATTAGAGTCGAACTGGATTAAAATCCGTTGAAACTCGCTTCAAGATCGAAAGGTAGATAAGACCCAAACCTACTTGATTTAGTCGAATTATTTGAATGGGAATCGCTTAGCTGGACAGACGGATATTATACAGAGTTTGGTTAAGGTACAACATGGACCGGGCGTAATTCGCATCACGAATTGATTTAGTATCGATTGGCGTAGTAACATCAGCACATTCACATCATATCCTCAAAAGCAGCTCCACTCGACTTCTCCATAATTCGCTTATAAACGATCCGATAAATTAATTGGTACTGGTCGATGATAACTTCAGGGCATTTCTACAGCAATAAAAATTTTCCTGAATTTAGTGCAGAAACTATTGGCTTCTGCAGTTTTCCTTACATGGAGAATTCCGGACCGTCTCTAATTGGGGGCATCGAATACAATTTAAGACTTTCGAGTTTTAGCTACGTTTGAGTTCCCTGATTAAGATTAAGCGCCAAGAAGAAATTAGTGAAGTCAATTCAGGCCATAGTTTGGTCTATTTCGGAACATTACCGAAATTAACCGGGGAGGTCAATGTAATTGAAACGATGCATGACGCCCGAAACATGCTCCACTTTACGAGCTCCATCGCACGTTAGCACGTATGCCCTTTGGGTCTTCGCAGGGTCCATCATCAGCAGAATGTCATTAATTTCAACATCTTTTTTTACCCATCGTTTCTGTGAAGCTCCAAACTTGAAGTTGCTTTCGCTTCCCTAAACACGTCGGGGTCCAGATGTGAAGCGAAGGAGATGAGATAACGTTCAAGTCTTTCACCTTGCCATACTTGACGTTGTAACTCGGTGGTATGATGAGGCTGTATTCTAGCTCCTCCATTAAGAAAATGAACGGTGTGGTTTGGATTTTCGGTAATATCAAAGGCAGACACAAAGAAAATTCAATTTGTCAAGAGTAGGTATGTCTTATACACAAGCAAGCAGCAGTTGAGTTACAGGCTGTGAGGTAAACACAAGAACTTAGTCACTAAGTTACTTACTTACCTGCGGTGAAGATGTCTCAGCCAGACAACAACTTTCAGTTTTCGCTCGAATCGCAAACATCTCGTGATATGATGCGTTTATTTGTTCAGTAATTGGAGCAAGAAGCTAAAAGTAAACAGTTTACCGGAAATCCTATACCTGTGTAATTAGAATTGTCTTTAAGATCAAACTAGCAAGTGATAAGAGTTAGGAAATGGTTTGATAACTTCAATATTATCGTTAGCGTGATTTATTCCAAATTTGTGATAATTAAAGCACAAACTGAGCTTCCAGAAACGAATAAAATCATAAATGCATAAACGTGCCATGGGTTTTATATTTACTTTCTTCTACGTAGTTGGAAATTTTGATGAGATTTGCATTACACAAAAGTTTGGAATGCGAGAATTTGCATCATCACAAGTCAATCATTCGAAACGAAATGATAAGACAGCCGATTTCTACTAACTGGTTTCCTCCCAGCAAACCGGAAGCATCGAAAATGATTTACTAGCGAGTCACATAGGTGAAGTATATTTTCACAGTTGAACTCACTCATAATTCTTAGGTGAATCATTGAGCGTTCTTTTCTATTACTTTTAAGTCAATCACGTACGTCAACTATAAGTGACTCGTATTTAAAGCGTCTCAGTTCACTGCCAATACTCAATTTTTCCTCACCTTCAATGAACATAACGAGTTTTTTTGCTGGAATTTAACACAAGATCCAATTCTCATCAAAACGCAATAAGGTCAAGGAGGCTTCATATTAATAAATCAACAGGACCTGAACGTAAGATACACATTTTCTTTGACCAAGTTTCTTCATAAACTTTTTAATAATTTTTTTATTCTGGGATTTGTATCAATAGTGCATGCGGAATCGCAAATTTTCAGCCCATCTCAAACAAAAGCAGTCATATCACTAATGCTTTCGAGTCCACGTCCATCAAGGCTCTGTCCTTTGACTTATTTAATATCTATATTTATGGTATATAAAAAGCGCGTTGAAGAAAAATCCAATTCGAACAGATGTTTAGACCCAAAACGTATGGCGGAATTCGTGACCTTTTTACTCCTTCAAAAGACTAGCTTCCAGGGTTAAATACTGTTAAATTTTATTTTATGTGACGTTTTAGACTGGACTCCTTTCTTTATATAACTTGAAAACCTAATTTAAAAAAAAAAAAAAACATTTTAAAAAATATTAACAAAATATAAATTCACGCTGCTTGGTAGTTTGGGTGACCATCAGCATTAAATTTGGTGACCTCTAACCTGTTCAATTAAACCAACCTTACTCTAACTCTACAAATAATTTTTTGTTTAGACACAAATTGCACAATTTCAAAAAGGAATTCCGATCGAACACCCTATTTGGCTTTAATGAGAAAAATCTAGTCAAAACGATACGATTTAGTTTTGAATGAAGGACTTTTATTAAAATTAAATATTCCTGAATAAAGTATTTCGACTTAATCCCATACTCTGCGTTATTTTTTTAATTTTTCTTGTCTTTTAAATAAAAACTTGACCACATTTATAACTTATTTACACAAAACACCATCCCAAGTAATAACTTTTTGTTCAAAAATGTTCACACAAAGCCCGTACAAAGTTCGTGGTCCATTAACCAGAACTGGATTTCTTCCGAATCTTCCTCAACATTTTCCGTAAAAAGGTAACAAAATCAAACTCCAAAGATTTCTTTACTTCACTAAGATGAATAGAAACAACTTGAGGAAAACTTGCAAAGATGTTCTTTTTTCTTCTGCCTACCAAGCAAAACCACCCACCCAAGGAAATTCCAAGAGGCTTTACCAGGCGGAAAGAAGTTGGTTTTTCTGGCCCGTCCTGCACTCAAATGGTATAATATAAATTCGAAAGTCTTCCCAGCCCGATTCACCGGCAATTACCGTCACCACAACTTTTTCGTCTAAGGGCTCACCTTGTCGAGGATGTCGGTGAATCCTTGTAATGCCCTTTCAAGTTCTTTCAATGTACTTCGAAAATCCTTTTAGATATTCATAAACGAATTTATTCTTGCCGATTGTGCCTTTAACGAACCGCACAACTCTCCCTTACCGATTACCGTGATTATTAAAAATCCATAAAGGCTGGCGGAAAATCCAGAGCGTGATAAAGAGGCCCCTTTATCCGGCCGGGATACATTCGTGCTAGGGAATGATTCTTCAAACCCATATATCGTCCATATGTGTGATTTGCGCTCAGCTCATAAATGTTTAGCTCGTTATGCGAACGAATATCCAAAGTTAATGGGCTCAGACAACCGCAAATGTGACAAAAGATCAAAAGGGATCAAGATCAATGGGAATCCCCGTAGCATCAACCCGAATTCAATGTACTCCGAAAATCTTAAAAGTACTTAATTTACGAGTATTGAATTACATCGGGTAATGCTCTGTTTACTCGTCACAAATTGGCTTAAAGTTTTAGGGTTTTGGGTTGATGGCTTCTTGGTTTTCGGGGTATTATCCGTAGATTACCCGCATCCCAGAACGGATCGTACGCCCTAAATAATCGACGGATCGGATATCTTCAAAACAATTTCGACGAAGAGCGCCTTTATCAGCTGCATTATCGGAGCCAATTGAAAATTTAAAGACGCACTGATTAGCTGGGAAAAGGTTTCGGAGAGGTTCATGGCGACAGTTGAGATCTTCGGTTCGTTCGAATTGAAATTTAATGAAAATCTTAAGTGAGTCGACCGGCAACAAGCAAATTGTTTGTTTCTCGATCTTGGCAAGATTTCCGATTCCACACAAGGGAAATAATGTCCACATCTTAAAACCATTGAGATTCCGGGTCTGAGCCGCTCGTGTAATTTGTTTTCAATTTTCAAACTGCTGCCGACCAACGAAGACGCCAGCTCCTATTATAAGAACTAGAGCAAAGACATCTCGGCTCTGTACAGAATACTTCTTAGATTATTAGTTCTTGGCTTGCCTTAGATGGACATTTATCAAGATTATTATTTGTAGGCAAGCAGACCACCAAAAACCGACCGGAAAATTGCTGTAGTATTTCGATGGCTAAGGGCTATAAATTATGACGTGCTTAGAATCCCAGGCTATACGATTAGCTGCTCCTTTCATGGCTGGTGTTCAGCAATTTGGTGGAAGAATTTTCAGAGCGAGTAAAAAGGAGCTCTGTGCCTTCTGTAAAGTAGATAGGCCATTCGAACAGAAGCTTAAAGAACTCCACAAAACCCTTAAAGAGATCTTAAGAACAGGATGTGGTTAGTGACAATTAGTTAAAGTAATAGGAGTAGTAGCGATTGGAATCTTATAAAGGGTTTTCCAATAGGGACTTGACAACTTTGAATTCAATTTGTGAACGCACCCTTTCACTAATCATCGAACTGTCACTGTCAATTTATTCAGTAAACTTAACATTTTTATCATGGTAAAGTACACGAAGGAACTACGTCTGCAAATTATAAAAATTTACTACAGAAATTCGGAGTCGGTGACCGCTACTTTAAGAGCGTTAACTCCGATTTTCGGTCGTAATTCTCGCCCTAGTAGACAGGCAGTAACAAGTTTAGTGCAAAAATTTGAGTCTACATATTCGTTGTGTGATGTTGCCGTGCCAGTGAGACAACGGGTTGGTCGAAGTGTCGAAAATATCGCTGCCGTTGAAACGTCCGTAGCAAATGATCCAAATCAGTCAATTCCACGGCGTTCTCAAGTGTTGGGCATCGCCCAGACCACGTTATGGCGAATTTTGCGTAAGGATCTTGGTTTACACCCATACAAGATCAAGCTGACTCAAGAATTGAAGCCGATGGACCATTTGAAGCGACGTACGTTCTCCGATTGGGCTCTGGAAAAGATGCGCCAAGATGATCAATTTCATCGCAAAATCATCTTCAGTGACGAAGCTCATTTTTGGCTCAGTGGGTTCGTCAATAAGCAAAATATGCGTTATTGGTCCGGTGAAAATCCACATGTGCTTCATGAAAGACCACTTCATCCACAAAAAATAACTGTTTGGTGCGGTTTGCATGCTGGCGGCGTCATAGGGCCATATTTTTTCGTCGACGATAATGATCGTCACGTTACTGTGAATGGTAATCGTTATCGCGCCATGATTACCGATTATTTTTGGCCCGAATTGGAAGATATGGACTTGGACAACATGTGGTTTCAACAGGACGGTGCCACAAGCCACACAGCACACGTTACAATCGATTTATTGAAGAGTAAGTTTGATGAGCGTGTTATCTCAAGAAATGGACCAGTCGATTGGCCGCCTCGTTCGTGCGATTTAACGCCTCTGGACTTTTTTCTTTGGGGCCACATCAAGTCGTTGGTCTATGCCAACAAGCCGACGACGTTGGAAGAGCTCAGAGCCAACATTGAACACGAAATAGCAGCCATTTCGGCCGAAATGTGTGGCCGAGTCATCGAAAATTGGGTCCAACGAATCGACCGCTGCAAACGTGCCCGCGGTGGCCATATGAACGAAGTCGAGTTCCATTCATAAATGTTTTGATTGTACTTCAACCCGATAATAAAGTTTTTGAAATATCTCAAATGGTTTGCATTTTATTTTGAAAAAAAGTTGTCAAGTCCTTATTGGAAAACCCTTTATTAGATGGTTGCAACATAAATAGAGACATTATCTGATTTGGGATTTGTACTATTGTTGTTTGTGTGTAGGTGGATTAGTTGTCCTTAAGTACTTTTATTAGACGTTCCAGATCAGAAGGGTTCACACATCGTGAGGTGCTTGAAGCCCTCTTATAAATTTAGTACTAAAACCTAATACGAAACACATCGATCTTCTATAATCATTGGATTGCATTTGGGAATAAGAAAATGTGGGATACCCCATTTATTCTAGAAGAACCAGGTTTCTTCTAGAACTCAAACGAAGTGGTCTCACTAACATAGTTGCTATTATAACAGGCTACTGCAGGCTAAATGAACATTTGTGGAGAATGGAAATCGTATGTGACCAATGCTGTGAAGAGCAGTCGTCCGCACAACTCTTTTTATGTGAATGCCTAGCTATTGCTCGACCACGTTTGGTAAGATTGGGAGCTAGCTCCATAAGGAGAGAGAAGCTCATAGATCTTCACCTAGCCAAGGCACTTCATCGAGAACTCGAGCCAGCTTGGGAAAACCCAAAATGACTTCATAAATAAAAAAAACCGGCTGGAGGAAGAGGAAGCAACCGTGTAGCAATTTTGCTTGCTTACTAGGAAGGTGGGAACTAAGAATTTGGATCCAGTCAAGTAAATTTCGAATAATATTGAACCGGTTTCGGGAAGGAAGAAGCCACCTTCGCAGATATTTTGTGGTTACTTCATGAGAAGCGAAGGATTCACAGACCTGGACCTGGCCATGGTGTGCAGTTCACTAAGATATTAAACCGACTTGGGCAGGGGAAGGAACCTGATTTATGCTTAATTCTGATGAAGGAGGAGTTCACAACCAGAACCCAGTCAGGGCATGATTTTTGTAAAAAATTAGACCGGCTATACTTAGGGAATATGCATGAACATCATTAAGTTTCATTCATGAAGAAACAGGGTGATACAAAGGGTCTCCTTGTTGGCCGAAGTGTCAATATCCTTGCCACATTAGTGATATCTTTCATCATCGTCCACATCATTTATGTCAACCCAATAGGTCAACTATCATAGATATAGAGCAAGTTCCAAGTTTCAACTTCCTAGCATAAGCGTTTTTCGAGGTATGTCTAAGACACTCCCCTTAACGCTCTGCACACCCCGCCCTGTAAATTTGGATCACTTAAACCCGTATTCTACCCACTAAAATTTGAACTGAAAAGCTTAAAGAATTTTGGAACTACAAGCCTTTCAACGTATTTGAGCACTGCGGACGGCGACGGCGACGGCGGTCAGACGGACAAACAATTTTTCTTACCTTTTTTTGATCTATTAGTCCTAAAATGTGAAATATAAGTTTTTGCAGTGTAGCAAATTGAACATGTTGTTAATAATTGTGACGAATAGCTTAGGCATCTGAGTAAGATATCAACATTCAGAATGCAAATTTTGTCCAATCTAATGGCTAAATATTCTTGAGAAGCTACAAAACATCTGCAGATCACGCAAAATACAACTGAATCATCCGAATTAAAAATCGAAAACTACCACAAAAACATGATTCAATCCTTGTCTGATGTAAATCGCAGGAGAGTAAGCAATAAAACGATCGTACGACATCAATTCGGGGAAAGACTATATCGTCAATCACCAGCTTGGAGCTTGGATTCCCCTTGTGGTGACTCATTTCAAACACACCACATCCCAGGGATAAAGATTATGTTTATTAATCACTTTTGCATTTAGCAGTGTTTAATTGCCGTCCGAATGCTGTAAATTATACGCTTGCTACCCATCTAGCAATTTATTGATGATCAGCTCCTCCGATCGCCGAAGAAAAACTTGAGAAAATTATCCGATAAGCTGGTACAGAACCAGTTCGGGTACCAGACAAGTATTCGAGTAAAGTGGTTACATGGTGCGAAGATGAAGTACAACTTCTCAAGTGGGTAGCACTATCGCTTGTGTGTGGCTTCTTCTAGTGGGCATACTGCGGACTATAGGCGAAGATGACACTAATTTGAATAGGAGGCACAACTCTTAATCCATCCTCGAGCCGTACAAATGAGCCAATAATTACGAGACGATAATAAAATGTAAGCATATCATCTTAATTGCTATTTGACTACAGCGAGTTGATTCTGAGCGGGTCTTATGCAAGCTACCATACTGATGTAATTGCAATTGCTGTCAATGCCATCTTCATCCGTCTGCAGAGTTGTCCCAAGGCAAGATTGCGGATTTCCAAGTGTTTTCTACCTTTTGCAACTTCCTATTGTTTTCCATTTAGCAAAAAATATTTATGCATTGTTCGTGAACCAAGCCTTACTTCAAAATCGCCAAGAAATGAATTTACTTTAAGATTATCCGGTTTAGTCAAAGAATAAACTCGTAAAGAGGTAGTAAGTGCTTTCAAGGATCTTTACCAAATCAACAAAGAAGATAAGCAAACTGTGACTTTATCAATAACAACAAAGCTCAAAGGAATTCTCAAATAAATAAATTCACTCAGCACCAGTAGTTCGAGTATTTCGGAAAGTTGAAGAAATGTGGCAGAGATAGTATAAAAGAAGTATTTAATCACATAAAGGAGGAGAAATCTTCAGTTGCCCTTGAAGAAGCCATTATAATTCTACAAAAATGAATTATATCGAGTCTTTAGTAAACCGTTAATGAACTCTGGATTCGTAAATAAAACTGAAAAAATACAGCTCATAATATTAATGAACGCCTTTGATAAAAAATTCTTTGTATTAATGAAAAATTCTTTAGATCAATGAACAAAAATTATTTTTCGTGAACTATGAGCTCTAAAGCATTCAAAATATTCTGATATCTTTTGTGTAGGGAGTGTGGAACACATACCACAGTAGACAAAAATTTTGATGTAAACATTTATCAGATTGATTAAAAATTTCAAATGATGAACAATTTCTTCTTAATTGAACACATAAGTGAATAATGATGTTATATTACAAAATCAGAGTTTTAAGTTTTTCTTACATGTTTTTTTCAGTTTGCGGTTCTCTAAAAATTTGGAAGTCAGATTGGAAATTGAAGGCAATAAAAGTAACAAAAACAAAAAAAAAGTACATTCTCAAGGGACCACAATCTAGGACATTCATATCCTTTATCGCCTTTAAAAAAAGAATTTGGACATAAACACCAACGACCAACATTGAAAATTTCAAAATTAGAACAATATGGCTTGTTAAAAAGAAATTTACCTCGTGAGTCATTGAAATTCTAGGATTTTTGAAACGCCATGTGCAATATAAGTTGATGCGGAATGCATTACAAAGTTTTTGCAATATTTGTAATATAACACCTTCGTCCACCCATGTCTTCAATTATGTTTGTAATAATGAACATTTTCATAATATTGAAGAATATGTAACATTAAGGGCCGTATTATTCACTTCGGGTTATTTATAACCTCTGGTTAATTCCAGTTTTTCCAAAGATTTGGTATTATTCACCTCCGGTTATCGTTTTTAACCGGTGATTCGCTGGTTTTGTAATCACTGATTAAAGTTACCCAGGGAAAAATTTAACCGGTGGAAAACTTCCAGTTTTCTACGATATCCAGGGATTTAACCGGCGATTTGACAAATTTTGTATTATTCACGATTGAAGTTATAGCAAGATTTCATTTGTGGGATAATTGGAGTGATTCTGATGAAGAACATGACTCGAGCGTCACCAAAAAAAATGGCACAACGAATCGACATTGACATATGCGACGACAAAGACTTTTTCTGTCGATACCGGATTGCAAAGCCAAATGAATTTTTTCCATTTTATGGTTCTCCACCATCACTTCTTCCATCATCTCCCTCCAGTTTTCAGCTAGGAGTATAAATGGTCTAGGTCTCGTATTATTTGTAAGATCCCATCTCATACAGTTCTTCAGATATGAGGTGTGATTTTTTAAAAAAAATGCTTATCCATCGCCTCCCTAAAAAATACTTTTAGCCAACTCCTATTGTCCATCTTAAAAACATAAGCCACATTTCCTTTTCTGGTTTAATTGGTTTGTGAGACTTTGCAATGCAAAGTTTTTTACCACCCACCCACGCCACTGACCACTCTCAAAAAATTATTTTCGATCTATTCGCCTAGTTCCTTGTTTAGCAAGTATCAAGTTTCAACTTTGTGACATTAACCGTTACGAAGATATGGATTTTAGAATGTCTCGACCTAAGCTTTCAAGCGTTTCGGACACATTGTTTTTCTCCGAACTCCTGAACGCTTTCACTCATATAAGCAAGTGGGTACAATATCATAGATCTATTTATGTTCCGAATTTCAGCTTCCTAGCATAAATGGTTCCTGAAATATAAGAACCAAAGTATTGCGTCTAAAACGCCACCCACATCCTTCCTCACCCCTCCACTAGAAACTTATCACTTGAAGGGGTCCACTCAATCTACCCTACCAATAAACTTAAATTCAATAGCTTCAAAGGTTTGTGAGATGCAAGCCTTCAATCGACTGTCCGCACTGTAAAATCCAACCACCCGGAAGCACATACTCAGAAAACTATCGGAATCAACAGGGATGGTTCTCGGTGAACGTGTAAGCCGTGCATCACACACGTCGTTTGTATTGCTCCTAGCTCGGCAACCATGAAAAAATTGCAGCCAATAATTCACATTTTTCCTGAAAATACAAATTTAAATATTCACAAAAAAGAAAAATGTCACATTCTGTAAATAATTAATAAAATTCTTGACGTTTGACTGGAAAAATAATGGAAAAATGGAAAACCAGCCGTTAAGATAACCCGACCTACTAAATCGCTAACCTGAGGTGAATAATACAATTTTATACCCAGAGAAATTAACCGGTGATTAAATTTAATACCCTGGATAAGTTAACAGCTGGTTAAGGCGAAAATAACCCGAGGTGAACAATACGGCCCTAAGTCCTGTAAATTTTTCTGTATTTTTATGCATTTCCAAGGTAACAAAAATCACTCAGATTATTATTTACCACATAAATTACCAGTTGTGCATGAGGACAATGTATGAGGGTCCTCACATTCTTAATATTGATGAAAATTTTCATTGAACTAATCAAAGTCACATCGTTATTATTTTGATTCTTTTTCAACGCAGGGAAAGAGCATGTCTTTTTAAACCAATGAAAATTAATTACAAAAAAAAACGTGTGAACAATGAAATATTTAAAAAAAATAAAATTGGAAATATCTTTAATTATTAAACCTGTACTTCCAGTGAATTTAATTTTTTCCGACGTTCTAAAAATATAAGTACGAAGTTGACGCAAGAAATGGGTTGATGGAAACAGGTTCAATTATTTTCACGAATTTCGTCATATCTATTAGATCTGTCTAGATATCGAATTAATTCTGTCACGAGCTCAAAAAAAATTCAATGCCTTTCAAGTTTTTTTAATATTCAACCACTAGGTATTCGTTTTCGCGAGTTCCGGCATATCTCTTAGGTGTGACATGGTATTGAATCGATTACTTTATTATTTTAATAATAAAGTATTTTTACTTCTGTAGGATTGCAATAAAATCGCCTTTAAATCAATATCACTTTTTTTAATACTTAACCATTCAAGAGGTTTAAAGAAGTTGTATTTGTTTTCACGAATTCCGCCATATGTCCTAAATTTGATTATATCGAATTATTTCTACCAGAAAATCAATTTCAGAATTTTTTGGCATTAAAGTCTGTTCTTTCACGTCTGATAAAGAAAAAACTTTTTTCCGAACTTTTCGATATTCAACCCTTAAAGTATAGTAAAAGGGTTGTATACTTAAATCAGATCACATATCGAATTAGTTTTTACTTCTATGGCCTGTTTATTTGTACCCTATTTCCCACTGATGAATTGTACCTTACAAGGAGTTATTGTAGTGGTAAGATTACCTTTCCGAATAACCTCCTCGTCTGGAAGCATCCGATGTTACATTTCAACTTTGACCGGGTCCCGGGCTGTTCTTAATCCACCATCTCCGTTCGCCATTGAACCTAAATATTTTATATTCGTTTTATTCCGTTGTAGCGCAATGTTTTCTTTGTCCGTTCGGCAATAGGCTACTGCACATAATTTGTTAATACATTTTTTTAAGAAACGATAGAAATATAAAGTTTCACACGGTTTACATTCTAGAATTATTGGCTTGATCATGTTCATAAAAACCATATTTTTTTCGGAACCCCTCTCACATTTAACCCCAGACAGGTAATTGTACATAAATTAACTGTCGTTAAAATCGTAGTTTCAAATCTTAAATAGTTTTTGAGCGAGATATCAAGCCAATCAAGCCAATCGCGATAAATCTGAATGATAGAAACTAAGTGGAAGATGTCTTATTAACTCGCTCTCTATATTCACCCTCGAGCAATGATTTTAATATTTAAAAAAGAAAAATCAACAAAACCAGATTGAATTAAAAGCGTACCTTATAGTTCGAATAAAATCAAAAACTAGAAATAAATTAATATCTAATGCAATTCCACACCCATTTCGAAGTGGAGTGAACAGGGTAAACTAACTACAGCTATAAATACTAATGCCTTTCATGGCCTGCCATAAAATGTAGCGAATATTATTCAATCTTTAGCAGTTAGTTATCAATCATTCATCATCAATCCGTGCATTGCAAAAATTTCACAACTTTATCTTAAAAATTATCTAGCAGCTATGAGTATGTCGCATGTGTGCTACGATTATGTGCAGGTTGGCATAAATTACCTGCACGAAATGTGATACGACTCGAAGCTAATGAAGTTTTTTAATACTACGGCAACTAGTTTTCGTAATATATTTAGGACATGCATTTCAATCCAATTATAATTTTCTTGAATTATGTCTGATTTAAACCCGAACTGAGCAAGATTACTGGGCGTTTGATTTTTCCCCCAAACAGGAAATGGATGGAAAAACCACTCCTGTCAGTATTCCAGTTTTATTTTGTGATTTATTTTCCATTAAAACTAATTTAACCAACTTATTTCCCAAAGGAGTATTCGACTAACAACACCATTATTTAAAAAAAGTACACAGATCGTCGAAAATATCGGTTGCTACAAAATGCACTACTCCAATACTATACGAATCGATATTATACCAAAATAAGAAATTTGAAATTTGAAAAAAAACTGATCTTTCTGCTTTATAACTTTTGGATGAAAGTTTACTATCTTTAACTTCGAGTATTTTTTAAAAACTGAGAAATAGATGAAAATTTGAAAATTGTAAAAAAAACTATCGCACTTCCTTTACATTACTCAGTTGGCAAATTTGAAAATAGAGGCTAGAACTAGTTTCCAAGAATTTTCCACTCTTTCCACAAAAGTATCGCAAAGATTAATTTAGGTTAGTAATATGTGCACAGGTTAATTATCTTATGAAAGGAAAAGGATAAAGGTTCAGATGCGAACTGACTTACGAATCACCAACATAGACCGTAAAAGCAGCATCTAGGTAACTTGCAAATCAGCAGTATATTGCTAAAATTCATGTTTTCTTCACCTACAGTGAAAGTTAAAGATATCACATTAAAAAAAAAAAAAAATACAATTTGCCAGGAAAGCGAAAGCATCTCAAATGAATCACTAACGATTCACATAGGTCATGCTCACAGGTGAATTCACTTATAATTTTTTAGTGAGGAGATAATCGTTCTATTTGTTATTCGTACATAGACCGTAAGTAAATTTGAAGGGTTTAGAATCTTGTAGACCGAAACAGCATCATCTGGGTGACTTGTACGTGCTGCATCTGGATGAGCTTTTGCTTGTTTGGCACGTTGCAGATATTTAATTTAATTTACTTATTATTTCGTGAATTACTCTCATGCCTTCACAACAGTTCTAGAAATAATCAACAGATTATAGTGCGGACTTTCTCGAAACAACACATTTTCTCACATATAAAATGTTTGAGAGTAGATGTACAAACAAAAAATTAAATAATATTTTTTTTTTCACTAGTTCTTCAAGTACAAAATTTTTCAAAAGAATCGGCGATGGTAAGGTCACAGCTTTGGCGGTTCTTGATGGAATGACCCACATTACAGAAATGGAAACAAAATATATTATCACGTCAATTGCGCTGCTCAGGAATACTTCTAGGAATTTTTAAATGTAGTAGGGGCGAGGTCGAACCTTCCACGCACTCCAAGAGGAGTAGGAGGAGAATTTAGTATCCAAAAAATTGTTAATACTTAATATTTTAAATTAGACTAATAACTATATAAAGTGTTATAAAAACATTAAAAATGTTGCTTTCAGTTTGGACGCAACTTCGTTAATTTTGGGATCTAAGTCCGCCACCGGAGCTGTACTGTCTACATCCTAAACCTCACCAAACAAATTAAAAAGCTGCACCCAGTTTTTAATTATTCTACTGTCTTGAGAGCACAGAACGACAGTTCGGTTTACACGGTGATAGTTGGCGTGATAATTTTTTAAGTTTCGCGATAGTGCTGTTAACCTCAAAAGCGCGATAGTGTAATAGGTATAGTGCGAAGCGAAAGCAACTATCATAAAGTTTACATGATGATAATGATCACGACAGTATCTATCACGATATCAACTATCGTAAAAACTATCACCGTGTAAAAAGGACGAACATTTTTAATTTTTATATCTCGATGGTGTTGAGTCTCGATTAAGTTATAACTGCCTCCAAAAATACAATCCACATAACTAAAACAGATTTTTTTTTCAATTTATATATCATAGTCATGTGATAACGCAGAAATGTCTCTACATGTCAAACTTTGCATTTACCCTAAGCGGAGTAGCAAGTAGTAACTGGAGACAGTGGAGAGGTTACTTTGCTCCCAAGATTAACATTCTTTTTGTGTTCTCATATAGCTATTAATCGTTGCATTAAATAAGGGTGCAAAAAAATCCAAGTATAATATTACGTACCTGATGTGAGATATAAAGGTCGTTATAAGGGTCCAATTGACACATGAAGGTGTCCTACTAAAACTCCGAAAAAAAAACCTTTTTCCCAGGAAAAGGTGCACAAATTGCTTGAATCAACTGCTCAAACGAGTGAAGTGGTTGTTTATATTTACAACTTACGTTTCGTCTTAAACTTAAAGTTCATGCATCGTTTCATCAGCTACTTCATTTCCGAAACGCATACATACCTAAGATAGATAGCCACCCACATCCAGCATCTATAGATGCTCGGTCTTATTATGAACCGAATATTTAACACAAGCTTCGTATATCTTAGAGGGGGTTGGAGGATGTTATCTATCGCTAGAACTGCACGTCTCATAATTCTTTACTCAACTCGTTTCCTTGTTTAGATAACGTGACACTGCAGGTTCCTCGTTTGTTTGCTGATGTCAGCGCAACGAAGTATATCAGGGGGTCCCAAGATCCATATTCCCGGAGTGGGTTACGTACGTGAACTCCGCAATCCTCTCTAGCCAAGCTGCAGGAATTTCTTATTTAGTTTGCGTCTAGCCTTAAGTTTGTTTGAACGTATCAGGGAAAATGTACAAATATAAGGTTCCAAGTTGCTCGGGCAATGGTACAGAGTCACCTATACTTCAGGTGGGGGTACTAGGATAAACCAAACATGAGTGCGTGTTCCAAGCAATGCTGTCTACTCTCAAGCAGCTATGCGAGAAACCGATAATGGGTTCAAGATATTTATGCAGCCGGTTTCCGGCTGAGTTATCCGTCGCCGAAGAAGAATCATGTGATTGTAATGCGATTTATTGCAATTGGAACACGTTGAATTTAATGATAAAATTGATTGTGTTTTTCTTCAGCTCTAATCGCGGTATTCAGGACATTAACACAGTCACCAGCTTTATGGAAACGCGAATGGGAAAGCAATTAGACTTAGGTTTATAGAAGGTGTGTGAATCCTTTATCTTCTTCTTATCTTCCTTTCAGGATGTTTTTTTTTGTAGTTCCGAGTCGACGTTAAAAGCGGTCAACCGATTTTGATCAAATTTTGTATCCATTCAACTTTTCCAGCTAGTAAGTGGGTAAGGAAAGAGGTGGTTTGGTTTGGTTTTCAGATATCAGAAAACTTGGAACTTATGAATAACTATGATAGTAGAAAGCTGGGATTGAAACATTCTAAAGTCCATATCTCCTGAACGGTTTATGTCAGAAGATTGAAACTTTGTGGTTGTCTTAAGCAATGCTGCAAGCCAAGACTGGGACTAATTTGGAAGGAGGAGTTGGGGTGTTGAGTAGAAAACTTTTTGATTACAATATCTTTCAAAAAAATTGCACCAGGAAGATAAAATTTGGTTTGTGTATAAAGGATTACAAGTGGAGTCTAATGAACGTACAACTTTTAAGGGGGGAGGTGGAGCACGGAAGTGATAGCAATTTTTCAAAAAAATCTCAAGATATATCTCAAGAACTGTACCAGATATGATCTTGAAAATTTTACAGGAATTAGGCCCAGTGGACCTCTAGCGAAGAAAAATATTTTGGGGGTGTGGATGTAGGGGGTGATGGTTGAAGAGGTGGAAAGAAAAAAATTCTGATTTTAATTTTTCGAAAATCGCAAAGGGTAGAGAGCTACAAATTGCCGACTATATAAATCCAGTAATATGTAGTGAAAAATGTTTACAGATGTAGCAAGGTACAGGGGAGGGGGTGGTTTTCATATCACGAAAAAAGAAAGAAAGTTGAAACTTAGTATAATACGTATATATAGATGTACTACAAGAATTAAAGGAAAAAAAACATCGAATTTTGATTGACGTACAAAAGTGGAGTAAAAATAACGGTCCGTGAAAAGTTTTTTTCTCCACAGTTTCACGAATTTCGTTATATATATAGACATGTCAAGTTATCATCGTAATTTTACTTCTGCAGGCTCTGTATATAAGTGCCTAGAAACCGTTTTCCAAATTTTCCGATATCCAACCCCTAAGTGGGTATAAAGTGGTTGTATACAGTTTCACGAATTCCGATATATTTCTTAGGTCTAATGAGATACCGAATCTGCTTTCACTTCTAGGGGCTTTAAATGTAATGGGCAAAAACCCGATTTAAGCATTTTTCGATATTCAGTCCTCTAGGGATGAAAAGTATTTTTCAAGTTTTCACGAATTCCGGCAAATCTTTTAGGTTTAATGCGATTTAATGAGATCTTAGGCTAAAATAGAATAGATGTACTAGCATTCGAGGAACACTGTTTCGTCTCCAGCATAATCGACTTACGAATCACCTACATAGACCGTAAAAGCAGGATCTAGGTAACTTGTACATGAAGGATCAAGGTACGCTTTTGCAAATGTGCAGTATATTGTTAAAATTCAGTTTTTCTTCACCTACTTATAGTTTTCATTTTCATTGATCAAAAACATAGTTTTAATTCATTGCGGTGAATCTGAACCAAATTATTTGTTGGTATAATATATAAAAACAAAATTAAATTTGCTAGCAAAGCGAAAGCATCGCAAATGAATCACTAACGATTCACATAGGTGAGATGGTCGCAGGTGAATTCACTTATAATTCTTTAGTGAGAAGCTTATTGGTGTATTCTAATCTGATGAATTTCTTTAGAGTGTTAATAATAAATAATGAAACAATGCCACTGGGAGGAAATGAAACGCCGTCACTGTAATGGTGAATTCTGCAAAATATCCCTCACCACCGACACCAACCCTTACAGTAATATTTCATATAAAGAGATGCGCCTGGAAGTCTGGATCAGATCGTCGTGTACTTCAACCTTGTGAATTGAATGAAAATAAAGATACAAAGTTGAACTGTTTTGTTTTGTTGTTTGTATTACTTGTGTAATAATTAAATTAAATTGAATTAAAAATATATGCAACGTGCATGCAAAAGCGCACCTCTATGCTACACGTACACTTATGATACATACAGATGATCCAGGGCAAAGCAGAATGCTCCGTAATTCACATGAGAGTCATAATTCAATGTGAACATATATTTCGCCTAGACGAATCGTATGTGATTCACATGCGATACTTTTGGTTCACCTTAATCAAAAATATATTGTGTAAATTAATTCAAAATTTTCCCTGATACGTCACAAATGAAATTAAGACGACTAATAAATAGACGATAAAAATAATTCCACTTTTACATAGATGACGGAATTTTTCGAGCAGGTGTATTTCATTAAGGGTTCACACTATGCGCTCCAAATTCTTTTAATTAAACAACATTCCAACTTAGAAATTTTTTAGTCTAAGTGCAACTAAACAACAAGAAAATTATATGGAAGCCCATGTAAATAGCACATAATCAAAATACTTTCACTTAAAAATAGAATCCTTGCTTCCTCTAGAATTTCAATTCCACAAACCGGGCGATGGGTTTCACTCTTTTTAAGCCACAAATCTCCGATTAATTTCCCTCTTTGCAGATGCAGTGCATTGCGCCCCAAAAAAAAAGAAAAGTTTTATCTTGTACAAGTGATCGTTCCGAATTTGGTATATTAACACGATGCGATAGTTAGTAAAGAGCGAAGCGAGTTTTTTGACTTATTTTTCATAAAAGTACGCCTGATAGAGCGTTTATTTTTTGATATGTCCGATGGACTTAATTCGTTTTTCGAATGGAAATAATTTCCGCAGCTTGGGACTTTACTGAATACTTTTCGACGGCGGCGGTGCCTGCCGAAAATGCGCTCCAGTAAACAACTCAACGCCAAAATTTTATATTTTGTAGGCAGCATGCAGTCGTAATTTATTATGGAAATGCATTTCGAGGGCTGTCATCGTTTTAAATATGCGCGCCTTACGAGCCATACGAGTCCATGTGCATTTATTTGCTCTTCAGATTGCATGTACACGACTGTAATCAAATCATACGCTTTATTGTTATTATTATTATTGATGATGGAGATTTGATTTTGTGGAAAATTTTTGAATGCCTACAATATAAAGTTATTTCCTTTGAGCGTAACTCCTTCATTTTCAATCCTGTTTTCCAGTTGAGTGCAACATTCACAATTCAATGGCGGAACACTAAAATGATTTTTCGTAATACGGGCAATATATTACATATCCGTACTGTCATACTTTTAAGAAGGAGGATTGCTTAACATACACATACTTTATAAAATTGATCAAATTTCTTTGAACTACCCGTACTTTAATCTGAAACTATTAAACTTTTCGCTTTGAGAATATACATAAATGTAGTTGCAACCAGAATTAATTATTTTGAAGAGTCGGGGACTACGCCGGCCAGACTACTCGACGGAACGAAAAAGAAAGGAAGAAACCGGTGAGGGCGGTAACGACTAGTTTCATACAAATGAAAGTAATTAATGGAAATGATTTATCCCTGGAGTTATGAGCATTTTTATGCAATATGTTTTGCAACTAGACTAAAGCCCATGATCCAAACAATGCAGCACTGCATTCATTACTGCATTGAAGTGCAGCGAAATGTTTTCCATGATTCAATTAATGCAGCGCTGCATGTCACATCAAATTCAAATATTAGTCAATGTTACTCTGATTTTCCGTCAAATAAAATTTTTAATTCGGTGTTTCTCTAAGGCTATGGGAAAAATTAAAAAATTTCAGCTTTATTATAATTGTATTAAAAATTTGGACATGGCTTTTTGTGCCACTGATAGAGACATTACTACAAACTACGTCCGAATTGCAATGGCATTTCTGAAGATTGTATTAGACCATGAAAAGTAAGATTTTTCAGACAAAATACGTCTTGTGTAATATAAAATAATGTAATAAAACAATTTGTCAGAAAGAATTTGACGATTACAATATTTGACTGCATGTGACAACGAAAATATTGAAATATTTGACATAGCGAATTACGCTCTAATATAGACTTTAATCTTTTACATGTTTGACTGTATGCCATTCTGTATGCCATACTGTCAAATATTTGATTTCAAAAATTTAATGAAACATTCAGCTTAGCTTTTCAGGTAAAATAGACCTTAACATACAAAAGTTTGACGGTGACATTGACAGACTGCATTTGCCAACGACAATGATAAAAAAAATCTGCCAACAGTCTGCGCAACATTATTATTTCAATGGGTAGAAGTCCGAAACGTGTTTAATGGTGAGATGGTAATGGTCAGTATACCTAAGAAATATATCAGAATTCGTGAATATGTATACAACCACTTTACACCCCCTTCGGGGTTGGATATCTAAAAATTTTGAAGAACGTTTCTAGTCGCTTATATAAATTGCCCGCAGAAGTAAAATTGCTTTGATAGCTCGACATATCTAAAAGTTCTAACGAAATTCGTGAAAATGTGGATTCACGGACATTTTTTTTACTCAACCTTTGAACGCCAATAAAATCTGAACTTTTTTTTTGCTTTAAATACTCTAATAGCTCATCTACATATACGTACTAAGTTTCAACTTTCTAGCATAAGCCGTTTCTGAGATATATAACACCACCCCTCACCACCGTACCTTGCTACCACTATAAAAAAAAAAAAATTTTTTTTTTCCAAATTTTTTCTTTTTAGGATGTCTCTATAGTGGCTCTATATAATCCTAAATTTTTAGCTTTCTATCCATTACGGTTTTCGAGAAATAAAAATCAGAATGTTTTTCTTTCTACCCCCTTTCACCATCACCCCCAACACCCATACCCCCAAAATTGTTTTCACTACTAGAGGTCTACCCACCCCTACTCTTGTAGAATTTTCAAGATCATATCTGATACGGTTTCTGAGATATAAGAATTAAATTTTTTTGAAAAATTGCTGTCCCCCCCCTTT
Organism: Beris morrisii; assembly: GCA_951812415.1. Classification (NCBI taxonomy): domain Eukaryota; kingdom Metazoa; phylum Arthropoda; class Insecta; order Diptera; family Stratiomyidae; genus Beris; species Beris morrisii. The sequence continues at coordinate 30,317,946 of OX638311.1, forward strand.
CGTGCTCCACCTCTCCCATCGAAAAATTTTGTTTCAGTAGACTCCTCTTGCGATCACATATATAGAAACTAAATTTTATCTTCCTGGTGTAATTGGTTCGGAAGATATTGTAATCCAAAGTTTTTCACCCATCACCCCCACACCCCACAACCCCCCTTAAAAAGTTTAGCCCTTGTCTAATATTGAAGTATCCCTAAAAACAACAACAAAGTTTCACTCTTCTGTCATCCATTGTTCAGGAGATATCGATTTTAGAATGTTTCAATCCTGTCTTTCATGCGTTTCAGACTCATTGTTTTCACTTCACTTCCACACCCCTCAACCCCTATCAACCATTTTTGTGCAAATGAGTCCACTATCATAGTACCTACTACATAAGTTCCAAGTTTCAGCCTCGTAGCATAAATGGTTCCTGAGATCTAGAAACCAAAATTTTTCGTCTAAAACGCTCCCCTCTCCTCCCCCCTATACCCCCACCCCTTCAAAAGATACCAGTCGTATGGATTCACCTAATCTACCCACCATAAAAATTTCATGTTAATATCTCAACGGGTTTGGGAGCTACGCTCCTTTAAACGATTTTGCGTACAGCGTACGGCGGACAGACGGACATTTTTTTTTCAGGCTAAAAATTTTTTTTAAAATTTCAGGTCGATCACAATACTTTATTATTAAAAAATAATAAAGTAATATTTATCAAAGTGGCATACAATTCAAATTCAAATTCAAATTTTTTTATTGCCAGGAATAATTTTTATGGATTACATGTATGACTTATTTTAGAGATTAGATAAATATCTGTACAACTACGTTATACTTTTAGTGCATGACTGTAGGATAGTAATTATAAAAAATTCAGTGTAAGTTTATACAAGGAAAATTGCAAAAAAAACGTTGACTATTTAAACTTAAACTATTTAATCGATCTTACTGCTAAAACAAATAAATCCACTGAAGTGTTTGTAGCAAATAATAAAATCTGCCAACAGTCTGGGCGCAACTTTATTATTTTTTCGGTAGAAGTTCGGAATGCGTTCAATTCTGAGACGCGGTGTAGGTTACTATGTGACTGAAAACTCAGAAAAAAGTTCAGAAAAGGTTAGAATGGGGTCGCGGTAGAATACTTACGCCGCTACCATATATAACATATGAATTACATAATTGGGTCATACTCCGGGACGAGGTCTAAGTCGTAGTATAATATCAGTTGTTACGTGATTATGAGATTTTTAGTGATTTGGTTTTGGGCCATTTCATGAAATCGGAAATGCATTTGTAGGCGATAATATAAAAAGTCTGTGGAAGTGAAAACCAATCTGATATCTTATCAATCGTAAGAAATATGTCGAAAGCCTTACGTCCTATTGGAGTTGAATATCTAAAAACACCGAAATCAACTTTTCACGATTATGTAGGAAGCCTTAGGAAGTAAAAATGAATTTGATATCTCATTAGAACTAAGAAATATGTAGAAATTTGTAAAAACATATGCAACCCCCTTGTACCCACTTAGGGGTTGAATATTAAAAAATCCTGAAATGAGTTTTTAGGTATATGTAAAGAAAGCCCGAGGAAGTAAAAACCAATCCCATGTCTTATCACTCCTAAGAGATATGACGAAATTCGTGAAAACGTGTTCAACCCGTTTATACACTCTTAGGGGTTGAAAAAGGAAAAAATTTGAAAACGTGTTTTAGGTGATTATTAAACAAGCTCGTAGAAGTAAAAATATATTCGATATCTAATCAGACCGGAGAGATACGGCTGAATTCGTGAAAATGTATACAACCCCTTTACACCATCGTGGGGGTCGAATTTCAAAAAATATTGAAAACACTTTCTAGGTATTTATATGAAGAATACGTGGAATAAAAATAAATTCAATATTTGAAAAGACCTAATAGATATGACGAAAATCGTGAAAATATATGCATTCCATTTTCACTGACTGAACATTTTTTTTGCTGAAAACGGACTGAAAATTTTTTTTGCTTTTTTGGTGCTTATTAGTCAAGAAACGTATAAAAAAAATTTTTCAGGGTAGAAATTTTTTTTTTTTAAAAATCGATAACAATACTTTATTATTAAAATAATAAAGTAATATAAAGGAATGCAAGTAAGCATGTTGGCTACATTCGTTGACGCAAGAGTACGTTAGATTATAGGAAGGATGCTACAAGAGAGTTGTCTAGATGAATTGATTTCCTCAAGAAGGAGCTAAGTCTAGTTTCAGCAAGAGCCGCGATTTCAAGCAGATTAGCTGTTTTGTGTAAACGCTTAGTTGAAAAATAAAATGGTAGGTCAAGTATGATTTTCAAGCATTTATTTTGAACTTTTGTAACGTCTTTTTGTGAATATTTGAGGTCTGATTCCATACAGGAGCGGCATAGGAAATTATGGGCTGAATCACCTGTTTAAAAATAAGGAGCTTGTTGTCCGTTGAAAGCTTAGATTTCCTGCTTATTAATGGGTACAGGGCATGAATGGAGTTGGGTACCTTGGAGCATAACTTCTCGATATGGTCTTTCAGTATCAGCTTCTTGTCAAGAGTAAGCCCAAGGTAGTTGATATGGTTAGCCCATTCGATGGGTTGTCCTAAGAAATTGATAGGCCTGTTCGGAAGATTGTGGCTTTTCCGTTTTTTGGTGAAGTATATCGCCTGAGTTTTCGTGGGATTAATTTTAATCTTCCATCTATTGCAATATTGGTATAGCCTGTCCAGATATAGCTCTAATTCGGTTATTATTGAGGCAGGGTATTTTGAGTGAGAGTATATGCTGGTGTCATCCGCAAAGATTGCTAGTTCACAATTAGCGCTGGTAGGTACGTCTGCAGTATAAATATTATATAGTGTTGGACTTAAGCATGACCCCTGTGGAACACCTGCGGGGAAAGGCATACAATTCAATACTGTAATTTGACTTAATTTTAAGTAGAATTTTTGTCGTCATATATGTATTTGACAACGACAAAAATAAACCATTCTTCTTTTATGCAAAATAAATATTGTTGCAACCTAAAGATTCGGCGGATTTGAAGTAAAACACAATTCGTTTAAAATTGCTAGAAATAATAACGTTAAGTTTTTTGTTGCTTTCCGGCGTCTGTGGAGTTTCTGGTGTGAAACCCCAACACGAAATCCCCGACTGTTGATTAATCGCTGTCCCTGAGGGCATGACAGTTGGAAAACCTTCACTGGATAGGCCAGTTTTTTATAAGACTGTGTTGGACTGGGTCCGAAGGAGCTGTTTCGTCATCGGATGGCATAGACTCGTCAGAGGGTGTATCAAGCCTAAACCGAAACACCCTTACAGCTGATGGTATTGCTTGGGATTATTCTATATAGGCGATGTTGAAACTAATTTCATTACCGCGAATTATAATTTAAGTAACATTCTTGCCTTCGCCTCCTTATACTAATGGCAGGTGGCACTGAAGATCACCCAATATTTCAACCAATTTGGACGCCGGAAAACAACAAAAAACTTTAACAAATTTGCTTCTATGGTAGCTTCTCACCATGAAAAATTCCATTCTTAACGTTATATATTTTCGAATTTAATAATCGCACTTAAAATCGAAATACTGGAAACGCTGCCCGATTTTATGTACCACTTAAACACTGCACGATCGCTGCTACCAATCCAGATCTCGTTATAAATACTTTCTTATAAAACTGACTGTCGCTTCAAAGTAGTAGAAACTGTCTTTGGATGCAATTTCTGCCGTGTTTATATACTGCATGTGTGGAGTCGAGAGCTTTCCCGAATATTTGGTGGTAGTGTGTGGAATGTTTGGGAAACGTTAAGAACAATCCGAGAAGGAGAAAAGTGATTCTTCTCGAACACTATCGAACTTTGCCGATGTTTGCAAATTTGTTGCCCCTATTCTCATTAGATATAACAAGGTGGCCAATTGAATGCTTTTCTCAGCTTTCCAGTTAGGTATTGGGAGGTTGTTGTTTTCACTAGAAACTGATTGAGTTTCCAGGGTAGCATGTAAAAATATACACTTACTTTTGATTAAATTTGAACGTAAAAGATAAAATCTACTTTCATTTTACCGTCAAAAATTCGCAAGGTGTTTTTTTGTTGTAAATGTCTTAGGTGAAAAATGTGTGCAGTTTCCTTTATCTGAAATGAGTTTTAAGACATCAAAAAGGGATAAAACTAAAACTACTCCAAAAAGTCAAGCTATTTGTTAAATAGGAACTATAGATAGAACAAAAGTGAAATGTATCACACATTATTAAATTGTGAGCTCATTTTTGTAAATTTCAAGCTCCGTTTTTAACGGCCTAAAAAATTGGAATAAGCTAGACTATTACTTTGATGACAAACGTTGTTATACCATTTTTCTAGACGATACTTTTTAAATGATTGCCTATCTTGTTCACCACTCAAGGTATTTGAAAAAAACCGCAAAAGATTGTGTTCTTTGTCAAAAAAAGTCTTAATAACTGGCAAACATAGGTTTACTATTCTAGAAAAAAGAAATCCGAGTCGCGATCCGCATAACAAAAATACGGAATTTAACTAGCCTTAAAGTATTGTAATCCAACTGAAATTTAAAAAAAAAAATATATTTGCTTCTATGGTAGCTTACCATGAAAAATTCCATTCTTAAAATTAGCGAAAAAATAAAAATTGCTGTTGGCGGGTTTCGATGTCACGCTCTTAGCGTTCAGCTCTATATATCCTGGCTTACAACCAAAAATTCCACCAAATTGGTTGAAATATTAGATGATCTTCAGCGCCACCTCCTTTAGTATAGGGTTGCGATGGCGGGAAATTAGCTAAAATTTATAATTCGTGATCGTAAATTTGATTTCGAGTGCGCTATATAGAAATTATGCTCAGCAATTCCACCAGCTGTAAGGGTGTTTCGGATAGTAGGCATGATACACCCTCTGACGAGTCTATGCCCTCCGATGACGAAACAGCTCCTTCGGACCTAGTCCAACACAATCTTATGAAACTGGCGTATCCATTGAAGGTTTTCCAACTGTCATGTCCTCAAGGACAGCGATTAATCAACAGTCGGGGATTTCGTGTTGGGGTTTCACACCAGAAACCCTACTGACGCCGGAAAACAACCAACATTTAATCAAAAAAATATATTTTAAAATTGTATTTACTTTCAAACTTTAATTTTCTATGACATTTAAATGATAGCTACTCGAAGAAAAAAAAATGTTGGGTGCAAGAACCAAATGTTGCTCAGCTTCAACCGAAATTCACTTCACTTCGCACCCTAAAATTGTTAAGCTTTTCATCCAAAACTCTTTCGAAATGATATTTTTCTACAACCCTATCGCTTCCTCAACACACTAGTCAGACTATCCTCCAAATTTTTAAATTGGATAAATGTTGTTAGATATGCACATCCTGTTCGTCCCTTCCACAAATTGCGAACAATATGCAAATGAAATTTGTTCATTTTCGAATATTCAGTGAAAATCCCTTAATTCGTCTGCCAAGAAAAATACCGAAAATTCCAGAAACAATTTTTCCACTTGCAGTGCTGTAGAATATAAATTTTATAGGGTGTATCTCACTTTCGAGGAAATAAGGTCACTGTTCGTATGCGATAATTGGTGGAACGTCATCGTCCTGAGGGCCGCTAGGCTGGACTAGGAAACCCCGGAAGAGACAGTATTTTCTTCCTCAAGAATTTTCTGTAAAAAAAAAATATTCTACGGACGAAAATCAATTCTTCGGGGAAATTCAATTACCTCAGCTCCAGTGGATAACTTTACCGGTAAATACAATTCTTTCGTCCTGAATTCCGACTCCTTGCTGGATCCTTAAGTGCACACTATCCACACTATCCCCCTAAATATGTTCTATAGCCCAGTTGGCCCGTACTCTACCGCGTATAATCTACAGTTTTCATGCTTCAACATCTGTAGATGAGTTTTCCTCGACATGAGAACATCTTCGTTTAGTTAATATAAAAGACTTCACCGTGATAACGAGGAAACTGGTTCGGGGGAAAAGGCTTTTCATTGAAGGCTCCGTTCTGTTCATACCCAACAAAAAAATAAGAAAATTTAAGAAATTTGCATACAACAGACTTAAGTTAAAAGTTTTGGAAATTGAAGATGCCTGCTCTAGACTCTTTCCTAAGGCAGACGAATCTTTCGCAAAGTCTCGTAAAGGTTGTGTCCTGTGTAAAGATACTGAGGGTTTACAAGGCCAACATCCACTACCACCCAACATTAGAGTAAGCTAGTGATAAAAGCGTCGGAAAAAAAATAGTTGGCGAAAAGTTTCACAACACTTAACTATGATGTTATGATTTCATAAGAAGGCCTTGGCAACTTGCAAAAAGAATGTGACGATAAAGTTTATTGCGAAAACTTATCCTACACATTTCGTGTGCCCCGTAAAGTGAAGTCCTCGAAATGAAGCACGGAAGTAAGCCATACTGGCAGGTGTTGGCAAAGCTGGTTCGATGCAGCTTGAAATTTAGAGATTGTCTCTTAAACTTACTCGAAGACTTTCAATTAAATAACATAATTGTTATTAAACTTTATTCGAACAATTAAATTACAAATGATAGTTGAATTAAATAACTAAAAGTTGAACATTGAGTTTCATCATTCGGGGACAGCAAAGTTCTGCAAGATCTTATTAAAAGCAATGAAGTCGATGTTTGTATAACAATTCAGAAAGATATGTCTAAATTAATTGTACTGCAGCTATATCTAAGATCTGTACTAGATTGTTTGAAAGTTTTCTTTCGTCCAGTGAGTAATGTACGAAGAAAACTTCATTTCTCCGGTATTTGCAATTTCGCACCGCAGAATATATGCAACAAAAATGACGACAAAATACTTCACTCGATTGACGACAAAATAAGCGTCCACTGCTGACGTTTTTCAGCACAAAATGGAAAACGATTTTTGATTAGAATGAAAATAAAGAGAAGACAGTTCACGATCCGTGAAGAAAAATTGTTTTTCTTAGTGGGGAGAAACTTGATGGAATGAAATTATATAACTGATTGGAAACTGCGATTCGGGACTTTAAAAGCATACCTGGCAGAATTTCATAGTTGCTGTCAGTTGATATTATCTATGCTTTAAGCCCCGTTTACACAATGATAGTATTTGCGATAGTTGGTATCATGATAGATACTGCCATGATTATTATCATCGCGTAAACTACATGACAATACGGTACTAGTGTGTGGTAGTTTTTCTATCTTGGGAACAGCTTAAGCTAGAAACTTGGATCTCGGTGGGTATATGTAGGCTTACAAGAAAAATTATTTAGATAAAAAAAACCGTGTATCCATTGACGTACTGAAGTCGTGCAAAAAGAAAGGTAAGTGAAAATGGGGTGCGCATATTGTCACATATTTCGTCATATCTTCTAGGTAGAAGAACTAGAAGATATGACGAAATATGTGACAATATGCGCAGAAGGTAATATTAAATTAATTTTATTTCGACAGGTTCTTTAGATAAATTCATCGAAACAGTTTTCAGGATTTTTTTTAATTCAACCCCTAAGAGGCTGTAAAAAAGTAGTATGAATTTTCACGAATTTCGCCATATCTCTTAAGTCTGATATAATATCAAACGAGATTTTACTTCCTTCCGCTTTTTATATATCCGTATAAAATGGTTTTCAGGAGTTTTTGCTTTGTAAGATGGTTGTACACGTTTTCAGGAATTATTTTTTACTTCTTCGAATTTCCTATATAATCACCCGAAAATTCTTTTCAGGGTTTTTAGATATTAAGCCCCCAAGAGGGTGTAAAATGGTTATATACATTTACATAATTTTTGCCATATCTCTAAGATTTAATATATCAACTCGGCTTTACTTCGACTGACTTTTTCACTTACAAACTGTTTTCAAGACTTTTTGACATTCAACTCCCAAGAAGGTTCAAAAGGGGTTTTCACGAATTCCACCGTACCTCTTAGATTTGATGCGAAATCGAATTGGTTTAATTACTACCTTGGGCTTTCTCTATTAATGCCCAAAAATTGATTTCAGAATTTTTGAATATTCAATCCCGAAGGAGTGTAAGCGGGTTGCATTTGCCATATCTCTTTTGTTTAATGGGATATCGAATTGGTTTTTACTTCTCTAAACTTTTTTGACATTCAACTCCCAAGAGGGTGTAAAGGGGTTGCATACGTTTCCAAGAATTTGACCATATCTTAAAGGTCTGATGAGTTAAAATATCTAGGATCTGATGAAATATCGAATAGTTTTAGTCCGTCCCATGTCCTTTATGCAATCTCCTAAAAACCTATTTTCTGTGTCATTTGTTGCTATTTTTCTCAGAACGACCATTATTTTATTTACCCAGTAAAATCCTGTCTTTCTTAAAATCAAAAAAAAAGTTGGTGCAAGTCAACATTAAATTCCCAGAAGCTGATTCTAGCACCGGCTGCACTCAACGAATTTACGCTACGAGCACTTCCCATTGATTTTGAAAGAGGGTTTCAGATAATGCATCTTATCACTGTACCAATGTCATAAGGGCACTACAGTCTAAAGAGAGTATCGGTATAACAAATACCAACGTCGTTCATTTCCTTAGTCCAAATTGATAAGTGATATCTGCTTGACTACCTATCTGCTTGACTACTGGAATTTGCATGTATCTTGAATCTTTTCCGAGAATACTAAAGTCTTGTGTTTCGCAATCACTTTAAAGTAGGATATCTCTTCCAGACTAACTAATATCTTATTGCATAATGCATAGCATGCATTCGAAGTCTATCACAAAAGCCAAAAGACTTGCCAGGAAGCTAATTGAAATTCGGAGAATCACTTGCCTGCAATCTGCATTGTCGCTGAAATCCGATTAGGTCACCTAAGCAACGAGTACAGCAACACCCAACAACAAAGCAACTTAAATTTTGATATTCGAAGCAATTAAGCAATTCGGTAGCAATATGTTGCCCTACATATTCGAAGTTGCGTCACTTCGATTCACATTGTACCACACTAAGTTAGTACGAGCTGGCTAGACGCTAGTCATCTTGGCTGCTGCTAAGATTCGAAATGATTCTTTTGAATAAAATCGAAGGTAGCTTCGTGCAGCCATCCAATAACAGCAAAAACAACTGGCTGGTGGACCACTTTGACCTTTGGTAGAGCTAGAGCAGCTTTACATGGAGGTCAATGAAGCACTGTGTACATACTTGGACACTTGTTACAACTAATCTAACAAAATTCAATCGTAACGAAGATATTAGACACATTACTTTCAATTTAAGATGCTCGCATCGACTTATAAACGTACCCGCAATAAGCAGCCAGATTGAAAGCGTTTTCTTATCGAAATCATGGGAAAAGAAGCCGACCAAGTCCAGGGACACTTCCTTGGCGTGTTTCATTTTAAATTGACCGGAAATTCTTGTTTCAATCTCTCAATCTCAATCTCTTTATTTATTTTGATCTTATCGTCAGTTTGTTTACGTTGCGTGGAAGACGGAATAGGGCCTGTGAACTAGCTGAAGAATTTCAGAGACTGGAGAAGGTAATTGAAGCGTTTAGCTGTTACCTGTAGTCGGGATTTTGAAATGTTCAAAAATCAACCGATATGTAGGTTTCGAATTGAAGACTAGTAAGATTAGTGTAATGTCGCGTTTAAATTGAAGGCAATCGTAAGGTAGCAACGAGTAGTCACTGTCTGTCGCGTTATTACGGAATTCAATGGATGTTTTCTATATAAATCGGAGTCCTTGTTCCAGCAGTAAAGGGCATACATCACTATAAGGCTGAAAATAGCATATACAAATTTTGAATTCTAAAATTATTGAAGTTTTTTGTGAGTATAGAGCTAGTAACTGGTATTTACAGAAGACACGGTCTTAGAGAGTAGACAGTCTAACTTTGTAGCATTAACAATTTAGGAGATATGGATTTTGGAATATCACAATCTCAGCTTTCGAGCGTTTTGAACTGCCTACTGCCACACCCCTCTATCCATATCGACAAGTTTTAGACTTTTGGCATAAGCGGTTTCTGAGAAACAAAAATTTCCGTGTATAATCGAAAAATTTTAAATTCTTTTTTTTTTGTGGATCGAACTCCACTCCATAGCTCTCTCTGAGAGTTAATTTAATTCACAAAAACAAACTTCATAGCTTTGATTTTAAACTTATTCAAAATTTTCACAACTACAATACACCCCTTTGTGACTAAATTTCAAAAATAAATTCATATTGGCTTTTTGGTGATTATGTTTAAAGCCTTTAGAGGTTAAAGCGAAGTCGAATTCTCTTTAGACCTAAAAAATATTTCAGAATTCGTGAAACCGTACAAAACCAATAAACACCTCCTTAGGGGATGGAAAGAGGTTTCTAGGCGCTTGAAGAGCCCGTAGAAGGGTAAAATGAACTCAATGCCTTGTTAGACCTAGGAGATATGACGAAATTCGTAAAAATAAAAAATAACAATTTTCTAACAATTTTTTTCCCAACAATAGTGGCTTTGTATAGCCATCAATTTTTAGTATTCTATCCCTAGGGATAGAATACTAAAAATTGACGGTTCTCGAAAAATAAAAATATTTTGATTTCTACTCTCTTATGATATGAATGGATTTTAAGATGACTCGATCCTAGCTTTGGAGTTTTTCGGAAGCATTGTTTTTCACCCCACTCCACATTACTTTACCAGTAGCGACTATTCTTTTGCAAATAAGTCCAGAACTATAGCTCAATATAAATTACAAGTTTCAGCCTTATAGTATAAGCGATTGCTGAGGTATGGAAATCAAGTTATTTCCTCTAAAACACACCTGCCACCTCCTCTTCACACCCCACCATCCCAAAAGTTACCATTTGAAGGAGTTGATCCAATCTAACTACGAAAAAATGTCAACTTAATATCTCAACGAGCTTGTGAGCGAAGCGCCTTTAAACGCATTTGTACGGCGGAGAGACGGAATTTTTTTTGGGTTTTGGGGACTACTAGTCCTAAAACATGAAAATACAAAATTTCAGGATACCTACCTAATTTTTGGGTAGTTTCAGGTCGTTCGCAATACTTTATTATTAAAAATAATAAAATAAAAGTGATTAAAAACTGATCAAGAATAAGTTATACCATATACGCTAAAATAATTCTGATCCTTAAAACTATATATTTTTCTGTTCCGATTCCTTGAAAGATATGCAAAAAAAATGAAATGCTCAAATAAACATTTTAGTTTAGTGCTGAGCAACAGATGTCGCTTTCGAGTAAAGAAATCACTTATGGCAAGTTTTCTTGAAGGACAAGTATACCGACTATTATTTCTGGTACGAATTGCGACGGTTATGATGCAAGAATGTTCGGATTACCTTTTTTTAAGCCAAACGCTATACACTGTTATTACGGAAATAATAAGGTATTATAAAAACTATTAAAACAATTTAACAAAATTGAGATCTACAATAGTTTTACAACAATAGGAAATTTGTAGGAAAACGCCATTAATTAAATGACAAGGGACTAATGTAATCATCTCTCACAACAAACTTCACTTCATACCCTTATCGAAACTGATTTTAACTGACACATAAAGGTAGCTGGCTCACTGCTTTCGGTCCCATTTAAATTTGATTAATGTTTTTATGGAATGAAATGCGAGTATTTCTCATAGTCCGACCTCAATGATGAGCAGAACAGGAACGTTTGCGGCTACATCTATCGAGGACGAAGGAAAAGATTGAAGAATCTAAAATGTATGTCATATTGGTTAATTAGCTGATATCCTGACCGCATTCAATAAAAACTGTCAAGATTTTAATTGATGTCGAATGATAGATGGACTCTGTATCCAGAGTGGTCAAACGCTACAAGTCTTCCGGCTTATCTACGAGTTGACCCACCATGATATCTGATACAGCCAACTCCCCCGCAATCGAATCTGGCAATCCGAGACTGGAATGGATACTTTGCAGTACTATGAACTCGATGAAGGCTCCAACTAAGGTCCCATATTGAGCATCGACTGTAGCGTTGTTGAGCCCCTCGCAATTAGTACGCACTCGATATCTTTTCGTTGGTATCTTCACTATGTTGCATGACTAGGCCGAGCCGTGGAGTGTCATTAAACTGCAATCAATTTTCAATGTAATTTTTTCCTTCGAATTTTTTTCTGCATCTATGAGCAGTTTCGTGTAAAATCTGAAATCATTGCAAGCCAACGGCTGCAGCAGTGGTAGCATTTTAATTGGATCCTCCATAACATTTCAAGTGGTGATGGTGGTATCAACTCCATGCCAACATCAGCGCTTCAACCATCATCCATATGAGATGTGTGTAACGTATGTCGATATGTAGGAGGAATCTATATGGAGTGCTATACGAACATACCGAGAACCATATTATGCGCCCAAGAATCCAAGAGCACAATGTGTTCGACTTCGCAGATCATAAATTCTTGAATGATGGCTCCTGATTGAACGAAGGCGATAAGGAAGTCAATAAAATGCAAGGCTATACGGGATATGGTGTCCTTTGAGGAAGTCTTCGGGGAGATGCTCCCATAATCCATAAAGGGACGTGTAATTAAATACAAACCACATGAAGCCGACAGGTAGGCGGACTTCAGAGCACACTCAACCCCATAATTATATCCAACTGATTCATTGAAACTGTCTGCCATAGAATTTAAATGAACATCTTGATATTAAATGTGTAAAACAAAAATGTACACAATTTGGGAATCATTTGCTGCAATTTACAACTTCGAGATATCTTATTTGTTTTCACATTTTACATTATTTCTATTGCACCACAAACATTGAAACGGATGTTAAATTTTTACATTTTGCGATGTAAATTACGATGGATTCCTATTTGATTCTAAGGCTAAATATTTTGTCGTTTATTTTTTCATATTTTCTCACTTTTACCTTATTTATTTTCTCCTTTCCCTTCACAAGATTCTTTTTCTCAAATATTCTGTTCACTGTTTATCTTTTCTTTTACTTATAGCCTTTATTCTAGTTTCACTTTTTCACTTATATTAGATTTGATTAGATTAGATTTGATTTTTATTATTCCATATTACATTTTTTATATTTTAAGATATATTAAATAATGCGATGATTAGACCCTGCGGCCTTTTCAATTCGTGATTATTGTTTATTTTTTACTCTTTCAATTTTTCCTTATTTTCGGTTTTCAACAAATATTTCTACTGAATTTTTTTTTACTCTTTCTTCGTTCTTCTTCCGTTTTTGTTTTTCTTTATTATTTTCGTTTCAATATTTTTGTTTTCTTCTTCCACTTTTCTTTTTTACTTTCTTCTTCTTTTCCGTTTTTTAGTTTTGTGTGTCTTAATTTTTATTTTACTTTCTTCAGTCCCTTTTCCGTTTTTTAGTTTTGTGTGTCTTAATTTTTATTTTACTTTCTTCAGTTCCTTTTCCGTTTTTGTCTTGCCTGTCCTTTGTCATGCTTTTCTTCTACACGTTGCCTTCATTGTTTCTGTTTTTCCTTTTTTTATTTCTTCCCCTTTTTGGTTTCTTTTAGATGGTTATTTTCGGTTGTCTGTCGCTTTTTAATTTTTTTTGTTTGAGAATTTTCGTTATTTTTTATTATTTAAAAATTTTTTTCTTATACCTATTTTTTTTTTCATCTTATCTCTTTTCTCCGTGTTTTTGCTTCGTCTTGTCTCTATTCCTTTTCATGTTTCCTTTCAATGGTTGGTTGGTTTACGTGGTGGACCGTCAGTCCGTCAGAAAGCGCCGTTTCGTTGCTACAGTGCTCGGTTAACCTGGTCGTTGAAGACTGATGAAGTAAATACGGAGTTCTACAGAGACACGGAGCTGGAATGGATCATCATATCCATCCGCAGCTGTGTAAATTCCTTGCAATACCACTCTCTCTTCCCTTTCATCTTTTCGTTTTCTTAACGTTGGTTTATTCAGTTCATTCCGTTTATTCCGTTTTATCCTTTTTTAAATTTTGATTTTTTTTTTCTTTTTTGTTCTGTTTTTCTGATTTTTGCTTTCTACTCTTTTGATTTTTATATTTTTTTATCTCTTTTTGTTTATTTTTCTCTAAGCTTTGTATTCAGTTTTTGTTTTCTTTTTTCTTTATCGCTTCGTTGTTTTTTTGTTATCTTCCTTTTTGATTATGCGTTCTTATAAATTTTTGGGTATTTTTTTAACTTATATTTGTCATTTTCTTTTCTTTCTTTTTTTCAATGTTTTTGTTTTGTTTATCTGTTTATCTGTTTTCTTATTTGTTTTTCCCCTTTTTTCTTAAGTTGTTTTTTTTTCTGCTTTTTTGATTACTTTTGTTCTTTTTTGCTCTTTTTTTTGTCAACCTTTTTTCTCTTTGCCTGTTTCTTCTTCCCTACATATTTTACCAATTTCTGTTTTCTTTCCTCTTTGCATCGTAATATTTCTCTTTATTGTTTTATTACCTTCTCTTTATATTTTTTTTTTCTTCTTATGGGTCCCGTTTCCTTATGCATTCTTTCGTGCTAGTTCGTTTTTCTTTATTTTTGTCATTTTCTTCTGTTACCTCTTCCTTTTTGTTTCTCTTCCTTTTCTTGAATATCTTTTTCTTTTATTCTAAGCCGATTTCTCTCTGCCTGAATCAATCTTTGTCTTTTGAACTTCCAAGAAATATGCCAATGACCCAAAGATGTGAGTATTGTTATCTACGTGACATAGGAATTATTCGAAGCATGGGACTGTTATTCGACAGTCGGCAAGTGTGATTGTCACCTAAGGGCGTATGTGATATTGCTTACATTGCCGACTGCTGAAGCGTGAAGCTATGATTTATATCCCTATGAATCGACGTTTACATTGGTGAATTAAAATTCGAATACGACCCTAGAAGCCATAAGCACGTAATCTATGTAAGACTATGGCCCGCGACACCAATTCAGAATACAATTAGCAAGTCTGTGATGAAAGGCACTTAAAGCAGTCGTTCGTTGCATATGTAAACAATGAATGTGATGAACCTAAATTGTCAACTCCCGAACTATACTCAAAACTTAATCACACCATACCATAAAAGTACATCATCCCAACTTTAGGGATTGCCTCATCTCATCCAACAAGTACTACTGAATCTAAGTTCAATTTCAAATGATTGAACGTCATCTAAGCGAAACTAACTCCCCAAGAAATAATTCCACTTAAATGGAATACATTTCACTATCCTAACATTTTGTGACTCAATTAATTTCTGTTACATTCCTTAATTGGCTCGGGGAATTCACTACAACGTTATTAAGACTCAACTCATGCGCTTCGAGTTTAGTTGCCATCACAACATAATAAATTCTAAACTTGTTTCACACAGGCAACACTGAAAATGTTTTTCATGTAAGTTTTCCCGGCAGTATGATAATTAGTAATTGTGTAAAATCTAATCAAGTTTAATGCGATTCAAGCCCGCTTTAAATGCAGAGCTTAGAGGGTTTTAGATTAAAATCAAATTTTTAACGAGTGCTGACATATGAATGACAAACTGAAGAAAATGAGACAATAAATTCATCGAGGCTTATCTAAGAAGTTAACAACACTGTCGAAAAAGGATTTTCGAAACAATGTTATTTTGTAATGAAAATATTGACGAGATACATACAAATCTCATCGACAAATTTCGTACAAAGTGCACCGGAAAAATTCGCACCAGGTACCAGTTTCATCTTACGGGCTTTGAGAATATCTTTCTTTTGATACGAGAAAGGGAAACTATTTGCACCGAAAAATTTTGCACCAACAATTTTGTAGACAAGCAGACTAATCGTTGGTGCGAAATTTATCGACGCACTTGAGATGTTTATCATCACCGATTGTCTCTTCCCAAAACTTCAATTTTACACTTGGTTCGTCATTCTTTGCACTCCGGCGCAGAATAGAGAGAGCGCTTCAGAAAAAAACTGAGGCCCAAGTCTTAGTTTTCACATGTAGATGGCGTTTTGCAAATATTATTAAAGGAATACGTTTGTTTGCTTATATGTATTTGAAAGTTATGATTTGTTTGCTAAAGAAAATTAATTTTGTCCGAGACAGCACATGATACAAAGAAAATTCACAGAAAAATGTCTGATAGCGCTATTTGCTGAACTTTGCATTTTATCAGGAGCAGAGTAGCTACACTACTGGATTCACTGGTGATCTATTTCCATATCCTTA
This sequence comes from Beris morrisii, assembly GCA_951812415.1. Classification (NCBI taxonomy): domain Eukaryota; kingdom Metazoa; phylum Arthropoda; class Insecta; order Diptera; family Stratiomyidae; genus Beris; species Beris morrisii. Next base: position 30,334,078 of record OX638311.1, read on the forward strand.
ACCAGCTCTGCACTGGATAAGGTCGTGAAAGTACACTCCTAATTCTGGGAAAATAGTAGAATGAAGAGTTCATATGGATTGGATTTGAGAAGCTGCATACGCACTAGCACAAACATAAACTATCTCGAGAGCGGCCAATGCGTGTCCCAATGAAAACTTGTAAATTTTATTATTTTTGGATTTGTTTACATTTGCCGTGGTTTCTATACGTAAAAATATTCACGAAAGTAGTTTTATGAAGTGAATAACAGAGAAAACAACATGAATATGATTAAAACGCTTAATTTGGTGAAATTAGGAACCTGCGAATTCTGTATTAAACCGTAAAAATGTTCTAAAATGCAGACGATTGATGTTCTCAGTTTCGCAGGATATTTTGTAGTGAGCAATAATTTCAATTTCTTACTTCTTACAGCCACCGGCATTCTCAATAAAAAAAACAGCTTATTCAAACCTTGGTATTGAAAAATTTGTTAATGAATAATAAATTTTGATACATAATTATTAAAAATGTTATTTATAAAAAAGGAACAATAATTAAATAAATAAATATTAAAAATTTTATAGGCTAAGATACGAGTATTTTTGGCATTCCTAATCCGTAAAATATTCACCAGGTAAGATTCACGAATGTTTTTTTTTTCATATCTCTATAAGTACACTTTTTTGAAAAAAATGGATGAAACATTATTTATAGAGAATTAAATTTCCTATAAAATCATTAATATGGATTTTTCGTCAAATGTGCATATTTCGTGAGATATTACCAAAAAACTGAAGATTCATCAAAAAATATAAAAACCAAATTTTTTTTCAGAAGAACCAAATTTTTTTTCACGAAAACAAAATTTTTTTCACAAAAAAAAATTCCGTCATGATTTTACACGAAACATAAACTTTTTAAGGGAAGCCTGAACAAATTTTATTTTCATCGACCACCCTAATATCAACAAATAACTTCCAACTGTCATGTCTTCAAGGACAGCGATTAATCAACAGTCGGGGATTTCGTGTTGGGGTTTCACACCAGAAACCCTACTGACGCCGGAAAACAACTAACATTTAATCAAATAACTTCCAAGTTTAAATTTTTTATCATAAGCCGCTCCTCAGTCATACAATTTTGAATTTAAAACCACTTCCCAACTGCCCCTCATACATACTTAAAGACTACGTACTGCAAAAGGCTCCCCACGACAAACGGCAAATTTTGGTTGGTTTTTAATAGCCCTCCCTTGCCTCTGTAATTTAGGGAATCGATCATAATTATTTTAATTCTTCTGAATACCGATGTGAAACCAAGTACTTTAAAGGCTTTGTCCTATACAGTCAGGAATTTATTTGATCAGAAATGGAAGCATCTTGATCAATTCAATCTGAAAATATTCTACAAAATATCAATTAAAATTAAGAATAAGCTTCAATAACAAACTTCAAGCTCACCGGGTTCGCTATTAAGATTAGTTGAGATATTTGTGGATCTTTTGAGAAAGCTCGATATCATTTTTTGGTTTAGTAACTTATGTTGTATGTAACAATAATTTACTAGGATTAAAAAAAACTTTGGCTAAAATTTTATATTATTCAAATTGTTCCACTCAAATAAAACTTTCCAATATTTGGAATACTAAATAAACTGTTCGTGCTCGCATACATTCCAATGATTGTTTGTTTGACCTTATCTCGTAACTTACATACGAATAGCAATATAAAACAATTAATAATAACTACCTTAGTAGTCAAGTAGGTAGCAACATACTATACTATGGTATGAAGGAAAAACTCATCCATAACTGAAATTGTCTATTTATCAGCTAAGTACTTTTGAATGTAAGAATGTCGTGACTATTTGCTTTTACGTATATTACAACAGATCTTACTCACCTACGGATTGAAAGAAGTGAACACAAGATTAGTGAATAATTCCACCCGCGTTCGCGCTGTTGTCATATACGAACTGTATGAAAACTAACGCAATGTAATGCAAATATTTCCCACCATGTGAACAAAAGGTCGAAACAAATAAAACATAACTTTACAGCATCCAATTAATTTGTTATCTTTTTTTCTTGTCTATTTTTTATCTTTGTAGTGATGATGATGCTGGTATCTAACAATGTGCCAGCATCGGTTACAATATTCCAGTATCTGCTCCACGTCATATATACGCTTGTGTTATCCAGCTATTCAAAATCTACTGGACTGAACATTTTGCTTTATGATTCTATTAACAAAATTTTGTAATAAAAGCATTAAAAACCGTAACAACAATAGGACAGAAGTTTGCTGCGAGATATTCATCAAATATGAATGAAAGTAGAACTAATAAATTAAATACACTACTTTTCTAGTGGTATTAAAAAACAGCTGATTTAAATCCAAAGATTTCGAACTGGATTTGACGAAATCTCGAGATTTTGACAAAATTATCAAAAGCTACAAAATTCTTCGTACATGTGAGGGATTTTGAAATCGTTTGGCCTTCTAAATTATGTCGAAATCGAAATCGAATTCTACTGAAACCGAATCCTAAAATTATGTTTTTTAGTTCCTGCGCATGCTATTCAATTTTCCATTGCTTAAAGACTAGTCATACAATACAGATTCAAATTTTTGACAGCATATAGTCTGCTGATAAATTGAAAAATGTAGCCACCGCACCTATTTTCTTTACAGTAGCCTCAGAGGAGCCCCCTTGGGAAAGCAATATAACTGCCACTGTCGAGAAGGCAGGGAACCTAGTCCTTGGCCTGGGTTCCTTAGTGAGAATACTGGGGCACTATAAGTTATCCCGGCAGAGAAAGGTTAGAGCCCAGAATCATGTGTCGAGAAGGAGCACCTTGTTTCCATCGGCAATCACAAATCCGTTAATTCTACACTCATGCTACTTAGGTTAGGTTAGGTTAGGTTAAGAAGGGTAGGCTGAAGCATTGTGCCACAGCCCATCACTAGAGATCACTGTGGATCCATTGTGTTCCCATTACTTAAAAAGCTTGGATTTAAGGAAGAAGCAATATTTGCTCTCATAATAAATACATTATTCAACAGTTCATAGAACTCTTATTGCAATCATTGTGCAATTGCTTTTATTAAAGGTGTTAAAGTCGAACAAACAAATCACTTTTATAAGAAATAACTGTCAAGGGATGGCGTATAAAGAAATAAATTACACGACTGAATAAACAATACAAGGCCAATCAGTTGGTGAAATCTTTTCAGGCGAGAAAAAAATTTATTTTTTAACACCTCATTGTTATTCAGCCAGGGGACTTAATTGAAGCCATTATATAGCTCCAGGGTGCAAGACAAATATGTCTGGCAGCGACTGTATCTCTGTGGCCTAAACTCATTTTCAAGGAGTTTACAGATCTTGGTCTTATCTAGAAACCATGCTATTCCCCAAAGCAAACCAAAGATAAACAAATTTCTCTAAAGTTTTAAGCCAATATACTAAAGCGTTCGGGTTATACAAGGGTTGGTTGGATGATGGGGTGGTGTTTGGAATGCTAGGCAATCGGCCCAAGCAAGGACATCTTTTGTACCTTATCTTGAATACCTGCATTGTAGAGACTTGAAGTATAATGTGAACACCTCTTGTGTTGGCACGAATATTATGGATGGAGTTTTGTGTATCTATGAAATCTGCAAGTTCGCAAATCAAATTATGACCAAGAACTGCTTTACGGCATGAATTGGATTTGTGTGTAAATACCGACAAACAGCTCGAGAGTATGAGGCTAGTTAGTCGTATGTTGAATGTTTATTAGACGATAACTTCACCGAATGCGATTGTTTACCGAAAAACTATATTCGCTCCTCTGGTACTTGGGTGTTTACATAAGCTTCACTATTAAGTCCTAAACCACAATAGAAATATGTTCTATGCTTCCTCCGAAAATACAACTGTCGAATAGAATCCTACAGCAGAATTGTACCACTCAGTTCCCTAATATCCTTAGTCCTGATGTTTTATGCAAGCTATGCTCCTATATCCTCCCGACTATTATACACAATTTCTTTAGAGGCTTTCACATGTGTGATGAACACCAGAGAGCAGATACACATATCACGGAATTAGAAGGATAGGTCATAGAGGGGTAGATGGGAGCGTGGAATAGGGAAGTAGGGCTGGACGGGTTGGCATTACTGTGCACTGTTTCTTTATTTATTTCAACTCGAACTTCATGAATATTGAATCGAAGCCAAAAACTACAACATACTCGTATATAGCGATTTTACTGGCTTCTGGCATACAGGGGAATTCGGGACATGTTCCTTACTCTTTGCAGTGGTAAGACTCATTAGTTGATGTTTGAGTTAGACAGTTGGAGTTGAGAGCTATGAGAAAATCTTATAGACACAATCCGAGATAGAATAAATTACGATATACAACTAGAGATTTGAACACCTAGAAGATATTTTATGGTTCGCTTAAAGATCATGCAGCGAAGTGAACTAAAGGGTTCAGGTTTCCGAGGAAGAATTTGAGAAACTTTTTCCTTTTCAGCAGCCATACCCGGTTCGATTTTTGACCTTCCCATCCCTAAGCTGACGGGACTCAGTGGCGCTCATAGAGACCACCCCACCCAGAAAATTCGTCAACCAACGTTGATTTATGTTATATCATCTTCTTTGAAGGAAAATTATATGAGATTATTAGATACACTTAATAAAGTATATTTTGTCCACTATGTAAGTAAATCTGATTTCCCCTAATGTCTTTGTTTAATCCTTCTTTTGTCTCCTAATCGAGAATAAGACTATTAGTTTAAAATATTTCAATAGAGAAGTAACAAAATTTCGAATATAAATATCTATAATCAATTTAATTTAACAAAACAAATACATCCGATAAGGAGGTATGTAAGTGCCCAATATTGACTTTAAGGTATTTAAGATTTGGATAGAGTTCAAATAAATGCTGAAAGTTTTAAATACAATACGATCCAATTTGAACGGCAACACTGATTTGGCACAGGTCACACCTTTATTTTTACAAAACTTAGTCACCGGAGTAGATTTCAAATTTATTCATATGTTGGGTAATCCAGTAGATCTTAATAGTTTTGTCGAAATCACTAGATTTCTGTAAATCCAGTTCGAAACTTTGCGTTTTAATTCAAATTTTAAGAGTATTTTCAGTAACTATAATATTACTACTACATGTATTAATAACTGATTAAGATCCAAAGATTTAACACTCGATTTGACAAAATTTTGAGATTTCCATAAGATTCAATTCTGTGGTAAAAAGCGATAACAGCTTATGTCGAGATAAGAAAAAATTTATATTTTGTATAACTTTACTTATCAATTTTGATACACGTAACTGCCTGCTTTTTACCACAGAATTAAAGTCCCATATTTGCATGAATTTGAAATCTAATTAGGTAAAAAGGTATTTCAAGACCTAATCAAATCATCCTGAATAGTAGAGTAGGCAATTTTTTTCGGAATCTCGTGAAATTTTAATTTTTTTAACGACCTTGAGGCACGTGTTTTTCTTATCTGATCGGGATGAAATTTAAAACATATATTTTTTACACTAATTAGAACCATTAGAGGGGGTACCGCGAAAGAAATCTTTGGGCAAAAAATCACCATACAAATAATAGCCACCCTAGTGAACAGTCCTGAAATTATCTTTCATTCATCACAATTACCTGTACAAAATATTAAAATATTTAAAATTGGTTGATAGTAATCCAAACTTCAAAAAGTAAAATCTTACAAAATAAATTAAAAATTTTAACATCATTCTCGTAGTCAAACAAATGTTTCAGAGTGTTGTAAACCCTTTTCGAGATTTCAAGTGTTGCTTTTTCAATTTTTGAATAAGGACAGTAGGGAGGTTATGATGGCAGTCAAAAACAGCTGATTTACATCGAAAGATTTCAAACAGGATTTGATGAAATCTCGAGATTTTGATGAAACTATCAAAACCTATTTGATTTCTCATACATATGAGAGATTTTGAAGTATTTTTGGGCTTCTAAATTTTGTTGAAATTGAAATCGAATTCTACTGAAAACAAACCCTGAAAATTATCTTTTCCAATCTTTGGAATCAATTAATTTTATTTCTTAGTTCCTGCTCATGCTATTAAATTTCCATTACTTAAAAACTTACGATCATACAATACAGGTTATAATTTTTGGCACCATATAGTCAGCTGATAAATTAAAAAAATTCAAAGAAATGTCTTCAGAGCGATGTTAATGCTTTTCGAGATTCTGAAATCTAGTGGTCTAAATCTGGCAATGTAAATTAGTTATTAGATACGGAAATGAAGTTGATATTTTCAAGCAGTAACAACCACAGCGACCATACTCGCTACATTAGCGGCTAAACACCACACCTACTCTCTCTACAGTACCTACTGAACGTCAGTGGCCCCCCTCTTGGAAAAGCTATATGACTGCCACTGACGGGACTGTTCACTACTGTGTATTAAAGACTGACCTCCTAAGTCCAGTTCGGCATCCTTATAAAAACAACACATAGAATATTTTATCTTCTCTACATATTCACAAATATCGAGTAAAATGTGCTATATTTAAAATTAAAACAGATTTCTATACAGTTTATTTCGTCAGATGACAATCCGATTGATAGGACCTACCTGTTTCCTGTTAAAATTTAAATTTAAAAAATATTTCCAAGTCTACTAAAACTATTGTTAAATGCTCTCTTTCTTACTTTGCCTTTTTTTTGTTGAAATATATCGATCGGTATGAGATACCTATATGAGAAACGCCTGCGACGTTGACCCTAGCTGGACTGAAGCAAAACGTTACTCTATTAGCATCAAAGCAATTGCAAGTCACTGGATATAACAAGGTGAAAAACTGCCACTCGGTTGATGAAGATAGCAAAGCCATCCTAAAAATTAGCAGCTGGAGGACGCGGTCTTTGGATCGAGACGATTAGAGGCGACGACTTCAGGAGGCCAGGGGCCGATTTGGGCTGTCGCGCCATTGATGATGAAAACTGCCACACAAAAGGCCACTTGCAGATTATGATGAACATCGTACGAAAGAATAATAAAATCTTCAGAATTAAAATATTTATAAGGACACTTTCTTCCTCTTTTAATTATTTTATTAAGAAAATTTTATTTTTCGGATAATTATGAATAAACTGTGTTTTTAGGTGAATGTTTTTCAATTCATTATGCTTTTAATGTTTTTGTATTACTTTGGTATCAGAAGGGTAGCGTGTTTTTATGTCGGTGATTGCAGCGGAAAAAATATACAAAAAAGGCCTTTTTGAAAATTTAACACCTGAACATGAAAATTAATTCGTAAAAACAATTCATACCTTATACCAGGTACCATACACTGCCAGTATACATATCATGGTATTAAGATCGTGACCGAATGTATTTCATTTTAAATCAGTCGTAAAATAGGAGCGTGTTTTCCTGCTCCAGTGCAAACTAGAGCAGAGTGCTAAAGAACGATACCGATCAGGGCCGCAAATTTCCATTTTTAGATCTAGATGGCGTTGAAGCTATATGGGTGCAAAATATTATTGACGGAACAAGTCTGCTGACAAATAAAAAGTGACAATTGACTACCTCCAATTATCCGCGCAACTAAAACAATTGGATTAACCAATGAGTTGATATTTTTGGAGATATAAAAAACAGCTGAGAAAACTCACGAAGAGATGTCTGGTAGCGCATTCTATGGGTTAAACTCGGCATTTTGTTGGGAGCAGAGTAGCCACACGATTGGACTCAGTGGTGTGCCTAACCTGTGCACTTGTTGCGATTTTTCCATGTCGTTAACCTAGATAAGGGCGCAAAAGAAACCACCTAACATAAAATAATAATATTCAATGTTAATCGAAAAAATTTCACATATTCTTCAATCTGTTACCACTGCTGGTGTTTCTAATATTCCTGTTTTATTCTTCTACAACACTATGATAACCCATATTACAAGCAAGCTACAATCTTAATAAAAACGCTTTAAATCTACAATAAAATTAATTACGGATACTTTGATGACACATTTATTTGTTTACGAATTTTAAAAGTAGCTCTTACTAGACAGACTAGAAAAGGTTCTAGCAAAATAATCTGTACAACTAACGGGGTGATGACTGATAAGGCTAGTGTAGGGATAGACAAATAGCAAACACTAGTACATATCTGGATCACCAAGTAATTTAATTTACACATTTTCTTGGTTGTAATAATTACTGCGTGAATAACAGTAACATTATCTATCACGGCTAGCGATCTCAAATTGACCTTTCAAAATTGCCGACACTACATTGTATACTGTTGAACAGAATGTTTGTCAGTATTTTTAAGTAAAATTTTAATGTGGACAACTACTTGTGTTCTTTGCTTTTAATTATCTCAGGCTGAAAAAAATTATTGAGATAATCTCAGAATATTGCGAATAGCACGGTTGGTATGCCTGCTTCTTAGTTCAAATTTTTTGGCTGATATTTCGCTGACAATAAGTTTGGATTGTTCTAATCAATGCATAGTGTATTTTGATGAACTAAACGGAATTTCAGGACTATGCTTGCGACAGAGATTTGCGTTTTGAAAGATGGATTTGCGCCATCTCGAAGTCGAAATTTGAAAGAAAATCAGATTAACTCAGAAGTTCTCGATAGTTTATCCAAATAATTATTTTCTAAGTTATAATCATGAACCTGATCCAATGAAAAAAAAAAACACGCATATTGTTATTTTCGTAAATTATTGTTTAAAAATACCCACTTATAAATTCATCGACTGTCAATTTACAAATATTTTCTTATTGGTGAAAACCAGGGACGTCGTTTCAGTTTTTCATTGGGGAGCAAGTTTTTTACCTGCATATAAATACATATATGTGGATTACTGTTAAGATGTAATATGTAATATGCACGCGCGCATGCATTATTCACGGAGTATATAAATTTATTAAACTCATAGTCTTTCTATAAAATACAAACAATTTCAAAATTATAATACTATCTTGAAAAACTGAATAAAATCGTACAAAATTTCTTTGACAAATTTTATTGCCAAACAATTTTGGAAACAAAATTTGACAATAAGATTTTTGAACTGCTAAAGTCCTACTTTATATGAAAATGTTGACTCGGTTTTTGTCAAATTTTTGTGGTCAAATATTTGACGGTGTTATATAAGCAAATAAAATAATCAATCATTCCTTCTGTTGGGTTTTTACTTTATCTTTTGTAAAATAGTGAACTCCAAGTAGAATAAAAAAAAATCTACCAACAGTCTGGGCGCAACTTTATTATTTTTTGGGTAGAAGTCCGAAACGCGTTTAAGGAGAGCTTGTAGGAAGTGCAAAAATTACCATTTTTGAGACCCATTTTCTCTTAAACCGCCAATCGTATCACTCTAAATTTTTTTTATTTGTAAAACCCTGATAGTACTACTATTTGATCGAAGCATTTTTAAAAAATCGCTTGACTTTTTTTATAACAGCTGTTTAAAGATTGCTACTTTTTGAACATTCCTTTATGGCCTACAGGTCGATACTGCGTTATTTAAATTTGATAATCTTCGATCAACTAATTCTTTTATCCAAAACAAACAAAACAAAAAAAAATTAATGAATTCTGATTAGCGATTGACAAGAAAACGAGGCAAAAGCTTCAAAAAACATGATTTTTTACGAAACCATTTTGTTTACGACTACAGTGTGTCAGCTGCATGTCGGCTGTGCGTCATTTCTTTGAAAAACTTATGTTAATAAATTTTCATAATTTTTCTAGTCTTTTTTATATCTTGTAAAATAACTGTGGCAACACTGATTTTTATCATTTGACAATAAAATCATTATATGATACGAGTATTATAGATTTGATTAACCTGACAATTTCTTTTTGAATTTTTCCATTTTAATTTGAAAATTTATTTTTAGGCACTTTCCGATACACAAATGTCGCGATTTTGGACTTGTTTTGTCAGGAAAAATATGAGTTTTAATAATTAGTCGAAAACCAAAAATTTATTCTTTTTCTTTTTTTACCTTACAAGCTCCCCTTAATTCTGAGAAGCGACGTAGGTTAATATGCGATTGACAACCTAAAATTATTACTTGGAGTTCAATCCAGGGCTGATCTTCTCTACATTGTTTGCTGGATATTATTAAAAACTATAACGGTTATAATTGTTTAAGCATCTATTAAGCCACTTGCCAAAAATTCAAAATTTATAACTGTCAAATTTTTGTACGCCAAATTGTTTTTTGGTTCCGACATAGACAAAGATTATTTAACAGTGAAAAATTTCACTATATTTTTGTTAAAATTTTTGTTATCAAATATTTGACGGTGCGATTTCGATGCATTGAGAATTTCGATACTGTGGACCCAATCTATAGAAATACTTCAAATTCCCAATCTGATGGTATTCACCACTTTTTTTTTAAGTTTCAAATGGAAATAGCGACGCTCTTAATTTAATTACCTTACTTAATTATATTCGGTGGCATATAGTCTATTTATACGCTCCCGTATTATTATTCATCAGAAGGTGACTTAAAATAAAAGCCATGTACACGAAATTCCAGGAATGATCCCAGAAGCTTCGCAGTCTCGCCATGCAGAATTAATTTGTTTGTCCTTTAGTGTATTTTTTTTGTGAACTGAAATTCTGAATGGAGCTGCATAATAATACAGACAATCTACCGCACCATCTTTTGCATTTAAAGACAAAAAAATCTTTTCAGTGTTGGAAAAAAAATAAGTCCCTTCATGTTGAGGACCATATTTTCTACTAGACAGCGCACCACATATTCCGTTCAGTACGCTACATAAAAGGTATATTCCCGAATTGACGAATTGTATTCCAGCAACAGCGCCATCTATTTGCATATATCTCGAATCCTCCGGCAAACGTTGGGCACAAACATAAACGTTTCGAGTACGAGCCAACAAACAAACAGAAAATACTTTGCAGCATAAAAGAGTTGAAAATACAGAAAATATATTCACTGTGGATTTCTCGAAAATAACACCACCACCCATCCCTAAGTGGATGAAAGGTGAATAGAAAAGGGGTTTTTTCCCTCGAGGATTTTCCGACTTATGTGCATCTAATTTGGAAGGCTTTTCAAGGCTGAGATTTATCAATTTGCTTTACAAATCCGAAAATTTTTTCCCAGATCTTGCACGTTCTTTCTAATGAAATCACTGGTGGTGGTGTCACAATATTTCAAGAAAAATGTCATAACGTCGAGCTAATTTACATTCACTTCATATACAAATTAGACATAAACTCTAATGAGTGATACTAAGCCCCAGTGTATGTCATCTACCCGCCGCACATATGGTTCCATAGTTTCGCTGGCAGGTTGAAGGTGTGGTAGAGATTTTACCTGTCTGTCTCTAAGATGAAAACTCAATAGTCTTGAATGTGCTGCAGTCATTTACATACGTGCTAAGAAAAGAAAAACTTCCAAGGTGAAATCCGGTTCGTTGCACAACTCTTTAAACTTCAAGGAATTTGTCAATTAATCTTTGGTGCAGTTATTGTTGAAAGTGTTTTGGGGTGGTCGAACCTATCGAACAATAGACATTACACGGAGCTCAGAAAGGCATACGAAACCGCCACAAAGCCAACAGATAAAGATTTCATTTCGAAAATTAAAGCTTATCAGTGTGCTCAAATCGGACCTTTCTCGGCCGTAAGGTTCGCGAAGGAAGTCACAGCTCAAACATATCGAAGGAACAAACTTTTCGAACCCATTTGTTGTACTTAGAACTAATAAACTTTTAAGAGTTTAAAAATGTTTCGGTTGGTTTTCGACGTCAGAGGAGGGTCTGGTGCGAAACATCAACACATTAAACCGACTGGGATCAATCGCTGTCCTGCCTTCTACAATTGAAGACATGACAGTTGAAAAACCTTCACTGGAAAAGCCAGTATAACACTGTGTTGGACTCGGTCCGAAGGAACTGTTTTGTCATCGGATGGCATTGACTCATCAGACTCATCATGCCTACTATTCGAAACACCGCTACAGCTACTGTGTATTGCTGCTGTTATTACATTGGTTTCAAATATTTCACTAAAAACATTTGACGAAAAATTCAGTCAAATTTTTTCTGTCAAACTAGACCTTTTGCAGAGGAGCAAATAGTAGGGAAAATAGTCAAATATTGGACAGCGTGACATAAAGTGTAATACTAGCTTGAGTCTAACGAGAGTGTAATACTAGCTTGAGTCTAACGAAAGCCAAACTTTCGTGAAACAAACGTGGTGCTTTTTTTACCGAATCAAGATCTTGATTATGATTATATGCATGAAATGCATAATCCGGAAAGAGATGCCTATCTTCTCAGTTAATCCGTACTTCATTCAATTTTCGACATCCAGATGGCGCAGTTGAATCAAATTTGATTTTATCTATTAATTCATCCGCATAAAACTTAGCATATGTTCACGTCAAATCCTGTCAAATCTAGTTCTAAACACGAATTCGTGATCAGTAAAGTTCCAGGCACTGTTTTGATATATATTATAGTTTAGTTCATCGAAACACTGTCTGCGTTAATGAAAACAATCCAAACTTCCGATTTGTGAATTGTCAGCTAAAAAATTTGAACAGATTCCTTGTTCATGTGGCCTTAGCGTATACTGAGTTGCAGTTAACATGAATAGATTTGTATACAATTCACAGTTCAACTTCATTACGCTCTTTCACTACGTAGTAGAGAAACCACTTGGTAGCAAGGTGAACCCATGAAACACCTAACTAAGATGTGCAAGTGCTACGTACCGCTATGTAGATGAGGACATGAACGCGGTAATACAGATAAACACCATATAACGAAAATAGGCTGGTCTAGTTTACGCCCTACTAAAAAGGGATTAAATACCCAAACTCTCTGCAATTCGACTAGATACAAATTCCACCATCACTAAGACTTGATGTTGTTCCTCTAAGATTTTCTTATAATTTCTTTTAGCTTAAGGTTTCTCGAAGAATAATGGTAGGGAAGAAACTAGTCAAGTTTGTGGAGTGAGGTCCCCGTTAAGAATTCTTACGCTAGCCTCCAAAACTCACGAAATCTTTTTGATCTGGTAATACATGTCAGTCGTTGATGATGGTGTTTCAATTTAGTCCAAATTTCTAATGACTTTACGTCTTAGGCAACACAAATGCTAAATAAAGTGTTACACTTTCAATCCCTGCCTGCATGGATACATTGGAACTCCACCGGTATTCCAATGAAGCTATTTCCTTCCAGTACTGAAACATACACATCTTCAGCAGAACATTTCTGGTACTGACTAGATTCTGCTTATCTTAATTCATTGAGTACTGAACAGAGATACCGCTTCTGTCGTATAGTACTGCGGGGAATAAAAAAATGTTGTAGTATTTTTTATATTGGTTATTTATCTTTTATCTTTATTGCTTATTGTACAACAATGTAAGCTAAAAAATATATAGCATGTGTTGTAAATAAACTTACACCGCTAGAACTTAAGCCGAGAACCTCACCATTCTTAACAACGTTGACGATACTCTACCACCTGTACTGATTTCATTCTTTGTCCTGGTACTGATACAGTACTTATTTTAATGTTTCAGAAAGTAAAGAAGACGGAATCTGAAAAATATTTGGTTTCCAAAGTTTCATTCAATTTTCCTGAACATATTTTTTCTTTATTTCTATTAAAGACCTACTAATAAGGTAACATACAATTTTTATGCATTCGAAAACGTGACGCTGCAGGAAGTACTGATTTCCCAAGCAATTGGTATCACTTTTTACAGCTTTGTACACAGAACCAAAAAGGTACTTCCAACCAATTAAAATGTACATAACCATAATGAAAAAATCATTGTTTTTGAGCCGATGTAAGTATTCAATAATATTATGCATAACCTTTCATCATTTTTCGGTCCGTTTTGGACATACAATAACAGAAATGATGTTAAAATTCATTGTTACAATGAACGAGTTCATAATATTGATGAAAACAATAATTCGTATTAAAATATTGAGTCATTATTAAATGGATCACTCTCAGTATAATATGATGAACGAATTCATAATATTGATGAAAAGAGTAATTAATGTTACTAATGTTGTTCCTCAAATAAGGTATAAATTCATAATTGTGATTAATCCTGTCACTGTAATCAATACTCTAAAAAAGAGAAACGAAAATTCGATCATTTTATGATATATATTTCTATCGAATCTTTAGAAGTACAATGAGGCTGATGAATATGGCGCGATGTCAATGTGCCTACGTTTCCCACACACTTGTGCGTAGTTTTTGCTACTGCTGCGACTGTTTCTCAGCGGAACAATTGACACCATTTGATTACATGCCAACGATTATCTACTGGTGTGTGTGTGCACCTTAACAAAAAAATTAGCAGCCAACCGAGGGTCCGTAACTTTGAGCTGTGCGATGATTGTTTTCTTCAATATAATGAATATGTTTATTATTACTATGAACATAATCAATATATTTTACGAGTACCAAGCGAAAATGCCTTGTTTATAAGAACTTTTTAATTAATATGATGAAGGCGTGCATCAAAGTTCCTAATTGTTGATTTTTAAGAGTACGAGTTCCCTTTCTATATTTTCAAATTGATGAAAATATTTTTAATAAAATCAGATTCACAGTATTAATGTACGGTTCATATGTCATGAATCATATTTGATGATTTTCTTTATTGTTGCAACGATTTTGTCATTATTCCGAAGAATTTCGTTTGATGAAAGGCATTCATTAATATTAAGAACAGTATTTTTTCAGTGTACGGAATTACTTCGAAACTAGCTGGCAAATGCTAATACAATTATAAAACACAATTAATAAAACAAACTAAAAGATAAATTCTGAAATTCCGACTTATTTCTGATGGTATTCAGTACCGAAAGTTCATGTCGATTCACCAAAGAGTGAAGTTAGTTTAAGGGTGTATATAACATTTGACTAAAGAACTTTGATGAAAAGTTCAGTAAAATCTTTTCGGTATAATAGACCTTGTGTAGAAAATAACGTGGCAAACAAAAATTTTACGATTACACTATCTGACAGCATTTGCCAGCGAGAATTGTCAAATATATAACACAGTGTAGCTAGCATACAGTGTAATACAGGCTTAACCAATACAAGGGTTGATGATTATTCATTGTTATATTTTTTCAATTCAGAACTTAAGGATTCAAATCCCATCCAGATCATAGGTTTATTACTCACAGTCTAGAAAATATATTTCTTCAGGATTGTTTTATTATACCTCATAGAAGGCACATAGTATCGAGGACAATGGCGGGGTGGAAGATAAACCCCCAAATCCCCCACCTGCCCTTCTAAAGTATTTAAATTTTTTCCATTAAACCATATGCAACTTATTCAACACGGCAGATAGACGGACATATTTTGGTTCTTTTTCTTTTTTATGATCCGAACAAAAAATTGTTAGGAAAATTTATTTTTTCTTAAAAGTTCAGTGCGATCACATTATTAAAAAATGATAAAGTGAAACATCATAGTGAACGGGGAGGGGGGGGGGGAATTACAATCAACATATACGAGTACAATGCGCAATAGCAAGTCACTCTCCCCTATTTTGAAGAAAAAATCCACTTAAATCTCGTTACAAATCTAGTGACAAAATTGTAATAAATCAAAATAAAAAATTGTCTCGCAGTAGCAAACACCAGTGGTTGCAACAATAAATGCGTTAACATTATTTTTATAAAAATGATTTACAGCCTTTTTTGCTATTGTTCAGTGGGTGCTACAAACGCCCACTGCGGGTTATCAACTTACAAAACATAAACAAAAATGCGCTACTACTTACGAGATTATTGCTCCGCAATTTCGATGATACTTTATCGCTATCAATTCGATTTCGACTGTCGTCGTTCTCTAGGTACTCGTCATCATTGTTATCATCACCACGATCGGTTCGATCTTCATCGGTATCGTCATCATCATCATTGTCATCATCGTTGTCATCATCATCTTCGACTTCGTCTTCATCATCTTCAAGACTGTCTTCATCATCGTCGTAGTAGTCATCGAGTTTTTCTTCAGTACCTTCTCTGTCTCTATTTCGATTGGCCATTGTATCTACCAGACGATTGTGATCTTCATCTCGATCTAGTAACGACGACGATCGCGTCTTGTGAGAATCCTTGGATTTCAGCAACAACCCATTGCTGGCTTTGCTCACGGTATAAAGACCGTCACGGTCGAATAAACGACTTTGCATAGCACCGGTGAGATTGACGCGATCGCCACTGCGACGATCATGCAAATTTTCCGATTTCAGCTGTTGCTCTTCTTGTTGTTGAGGTGAAGGAGCAATCGTAGTGGTGATCTGATGCCGAAGCGATGGAAATACTCGCTGCTCCCACGTTTGGTGATGGCGGTTGTAGTGTCGCAAATGATGGCCGTGTCGTCCGCTGGGCGGAGCACTAGCGCTCGCAATAGGAACAGGTTCCTCCTCGAGCTGTAACTGCTTCTGATCGTGGTGCTGATGTCTCAGAACGACCTGACGATGGTGCGATGCATTCCGATGACTCTGTGCGAGTTTGAAGTCATTGACAGCCTGCTCGATCCTCTGGTTGTAGTGCTGCTGATGGCGAAAATAGTGTTCGTCGCTAGTGCTACGATCGCGATCACTAGCGTATCCAATGGCGCCAGATACGAAACCCAATGCCAGAATGTACCACGGAAACATTTTGCCACGATCACTGAACTTCATCGTGAACTTCGCGAAACGTTTCACCTTATGCACCTGAATTTCGAAAAATCTTGGATATTTGCGGAAAATGCCGAGAGCACAGAGACTTAGGAAGATTAGAACATCACTGGGAAGCGATCATCAGGTAGGCCGGCGCTTACACTCGGAACATCCAGCAACACTCTAACGTCCACCTTACGACGATGTTACGCGTAACGTTTTCACAAAATTTTCTTCCTTCCGGTTACGTTGGACCAAGTATTGCTGTATCCTACACATTTCACATTACCGACGAAAATCCTGCGTTAAGATTACGCTCACTGTGAAAACTTATCAAAAATAAAATCTCCTTCGAAATTTCTCAAAATTTATTCACGTTTAGCGCGCAATTCACCTCAAGTCACGCCGACGACAACGTTCACCTGTAAAACATTGAAAATACCCGTGGACCCAGAATCAAATCACGGAACCGAACTCTTCGACATCGAGATAACAACTGAACTGAAAGAACGCTCAGGGAAATCCGACATGGGACTCCGTCGACCGACGAAAACACCATATGAACTCCTCTGGCCATAGAGTGGGCCCCCGTGTTTATTGCAGCAGCATCGCAGTGTTCGACGGGCAGACGATAGAAGACTCGCTGGTACGGTGTCGGCAACATGATGCCAAGCCCTTATGCGCTTGCCCTATGCGCCGGCACAAATGTTGTGCATCTCCCTGTTGAATGCATACGACCTGGGTCTGGACACAAATGTCTCAAAACATTTAACAGTCACGGGTTCTTAGAAGTGAACGTTCCTAATTTGAAGTGCAATTGGACGAACGTTCGTTTTTGATGTGAATGCAAAGAAGACGGTGGCTAAATGGGCTATTGAAAGCATTTTCTTCTTTTATGTGTTCTAAGAGAAAATATTAAGTTAGCTACTACAATATCCTTAAGTAATGGATCACCATTTAAAGTTTCATAACTTCGTACATTACCAGAGCGAAGACATAGATTAGAACATATTCGAGTTATAGAAAATACGAGTAAAGGTAGATGCTATTTTTCAATATCTAATTACAGTTTGGTCTCCATATCTCGATACCCCATTCGCCACAAAAATAGTTTGAGTTCAAATATAATAGTAAGACGCTTTTATTATAAACCCTATTGCCACACAATTTGGATAAGTTATTAAAATCTCGAGTAGTTAACGTCTGAGTGATCTAAGAGTAACTGTACAATCATCAAAATTCGAGTTTTAGAAACAGACAAACAGAACTTCGAGTTACAGAATTGTAAACAGTGAACTTTAACCATCAGAATAAAAGTATTTCCTTTCAGCCACAGAATGAAAATTTATTCCTCGATTATCACGCAACCTACACCCAAAGAAAAATCCTTAGTAACATTGACAAAAAGTATTTGTTGCATTTCAACAGTGCACCTTTGTCAAATTGATAATAATATGTCAGCAAAACAAATAAAAATTATTCAGTTTCATAAATTTTTGTCAAATTGATAAAAATTCGGCGAAATTCCAGTTCGGTTTTTTAACAAAACATGTATTGAAAATACAAGTTTTCCGGGTTCTGTTATTGAACATGTATTATCGAAATGACAAAATTTACAATGTCCGCTCTTTCATATTGAAAAATATTTTTATCAAATAAACAATTTTTTTTTGTATTGAAAGAAGTATTAAATGTTGTCTTTGAAACAGGTTTTGATAAAAGTTTTGTTAGTTTTGTTTCTTTTTAAATCATAGGTTATTTTGACACTGAAAGCTGTTTCCCGCTCGAAATCTTGACAGAAAGTCAGTATCATACCTCCGCGAAACGAAATGAGTCGCTTTACGCTTGAACAACGTTGGGAAATATTGAAAACTTATTTCCAAAGTGAGTGCTGTGTAGCCCAAACAGTGGGTTTTTTGAAAAAAAGGTTTGGCCGAAATGAAGCACCCACCGCGCCTGCTGTACGCAAGTTTGTGCAAAAAGTTCGTGAGACTGGCATGCTAGTGGACAACACTCATGGCCCCCGTCGTCGTACGGTGCGCACAGACGAGAATGTGGCTGCTGTAGCCGAGAGTGTGAGACTCACTCCACGAACATAAACTCGCCGTCGATCTCAACAGCTCAACATTTCACGCACTAGCCTGGCAGCTTACAAGGTCCAATTGCATCAGTAATTGAAGGCACACGACCATCCGCTTCGTTATCGCTTCGCAATTTGGGCCTTAGAGCAGCTTGAATTGGACAACGATTTTGGGCGAAAAATCATCTTTTCTGACGAGGCGCATTTTCATCTCGGCGGCTACGTTAACAAACAAAATTGCCGCATCTGAAACTCGGAAAACCCGCACGTTATTGTCGAGAAGCCAATGCATCCACAGAGAGTGACAGTTTGGTACGGATTGTGGAGTGGTGGCATCATTGGACCATTTTTCTTCGAAAATGAGGCTGGGAACAACGTTTCGGTCAACGGTGAACGTTACAGAGCCATGTTATCCGACTTTTTTTTACTGAAATTGAAGACATGGATTTGGACGACCTCTGGTTCATGTAGGATGGCGCGCCATGCCACACAGCCCATGCCACAATCGATCTTTTACGCACCAAATTCCCAAATCGTGTTATCAGCCGTCTTGGTGATGTCAATTGGCCGCCTCGGAGCTACGATTTCACCCCTTTCGATTTTTTTTTGTAGGGAACCGTGAAGGACCGATGTTATGCCAACAATCCAGAAACGATTGAAGCACTTAAGGCCAACATCATCCAAACAATCTGTGAGCTACAGCCCGAAACCATCAACAAGGTCTTGGAAAATTGAAGTGACAGAATGCGCTACTGCGCAGCCAGCCGAGGCAGCCACTTGAACGAAGTTGTGTTTTATCATTAATGGGAATGTTTACTCTTACTAATAAAGCCACAATACATGGAAAAAAAATTAATTTTGTTCATTTTATTGCATTTTTAAAAAGAAACTTGTATTTGGCCCACCCTGTATACAAAACGATTAATTAAATTGATAAAAATGTTTGTCAGAAATTCTGCGGTACGCAGAGTTCTAGTTCGATTACAAAAACTACCAATTTTTTATTGTAAAACTTTTCTCAGTTCATTAACTTCTTTTGTCATCTAGACAGTGCGTTTTTATCAAATAATAATAAAATTTGTCAATTCGATAATGTATTTTGTTGGACGTATATTGACCGTAGTTTTGTCGAATTGAACTGAATTTTTGTCAATGCTACCAGATTTTTTTCTCTGAGTGTATACATAGAGCACGTAGCTTCAAAGACGGTGTAACCCACATATACCACTGCTGCCCTGGTTATTGCCAGAAGGTAAACATTTCGTTAATTAATAGGTGCAACCTACGATTGGAATTAACATCCTAGGGAACAAACAAAATTGGTTTAAATATAAGGTAAACTTCAGTGTATGTATGTAATAAAATTCACTGTGCTTTAGCTCGGTATAATTCGTGGATATGAATTTCAGTTCAAGAACGTACAAATGGAAGAATCCTTGGTAATATCTGCAGTTGTAAGAGTGTTTATCGGAATTGCATAACACACCCTCGATGATTCAAATACAACTCGTCGATGAAACAGCTCCCAGCCAAATATAGTTTTCAAGCTGGTGTTTCCAGTTAAGGAAATAATATTAGAATCACTACCCGTAGCTATCAAGACCGGTCAATTCATTTACGTAAAATGTTAAGTAGACGAGCTTCGATAAAGTACAGAATCTATTCGTTGCTTTACAGCTTCAGAAAATGACTTAGTTATAGTTGACTACTAAATTACCTACAATACTACTAGTGAATATACCCGATAGTTGAGAACAAAATTACCAGGAATATTACCTGATAGTTGATAAGTAAATTAACCACGCTGCATAACTATGGAGATTACGACTTCAGGAGGCCAGGGCCCGATTTGAGCTGCCGCGCCATTGATGATGATACCTATGAGAAATTCTTATGACGCAGAATAACAACGAAAAGTTTTCGGAAGCCAAATGGTACTGGCACTGTAGTACTGGAATACTTTAAAAAATAAGGAAGCATATTGCAGGTTTGTTCAAAGGTTCTAAGTTTTTCGTTAGAAATACACTCCACCCGTTTTCATTTTTCACTCTACTCTTTTAATTATCATTTTATTAAGGGACTTTGAAAGTTTATAATATTTGAAAATCAAAAATTAATGAAAATATTCTAGGACTTAAAACGTTAACCACATGAATGCAAATTGAATTGTTATCTTAACATTCACCGATTATAAATAGCTCATGTACTCACAGCACTGTACATTCTTGCAAAATTTCTGCACTTCTGCATGAAAATCATGTATGCAAACTTGTCCTTCACTTTACAATTTTAACTACATAAAATTCATTATAAAATTCTTCAAGGAATTCGCCATAAAATTTCTTGAGGAAATTCATCACAACATTCCTGAATAAAGTCATTATGAAGTGACTCTTCAAAAGAGTTTTAATATTCGTATAGATAATGATATTTAATGTAAAGTCCATAGTACTAGTAGGTAGAACGCTTATCAATGCTTAATTCATTTTCTCTTCTTTTTATTGAATTGGCGACTTCATAAATTCTTTGCTAATGTCCAATGAGCTTATGCATTCGATATAAAAGGGCCTTTTTTGATTAATGTGTAATCAAAACTTAACAAAAATGCGTGTGTTGATTTCGCAAAAATCTGCTTATTTGTATTTAATAAAAATTAATTTTTTTTAAACAAATCTCACAAAAGCCTCCACAATTATGATTACACTCTACTTTAAGCAAAAAAACCCAAATTTAACCCGCTTTTTACCAACATATTCTTAAATAAATGTATTTTATTCTAAACAACAATATCAGTTCGCTAGTGAACCGCTTTCGGTTCGGTAAAAACGAGTTCTAGAGGTGGCGCCAATGTACTTATTTGACAAATTTCCACAATTTGACAACAAAAGAAAAGTAAAACCCGAAGCACTAGGACTTGTTTTGTTTGTTCATTAAAATTTTTAGGGAATGAATAATAGGAATTTTAATGAAAAGTTCTATAAAACTGGGTAGTATACTCATACCTACATAGTTTAAAAATGAACCGAATCGTATTATGAAATAAAACGCAAAGTAGATAGTACATATTTGTGTGAATAGTGTTTACACTGTTTGCCAAATAATTTGTTTCATTTTGAACACCAGTGTAAATTTTTTCCGACGTACGAATATTAGCACTATTAACCGGCAATTTATTAATTAGCATTTACAATTTAGTAATTTATCCTTTTGTGAATGACCAAGAAATTGTGTGGGTCATAATTGTTACATCCTGCCCTGGCAACCCACACAACTCATTTATTATGAAATCAGTTCCAAGCCAATAGTGTAGAATTGTCGGATGTCCAAATAGTCGGACAGAATTCGGATGCCTATTTCGTACCGAATTCGAATCGTTATTAAAAATCAGACTCGTCTGAATGATTTCGATTAGAAATCGGAATTATAATGGGTAGGATATTGAATGATGATATCAAAACTCAAAACTGTAAGTAAATATGAATATTTATTTTTTTCAAAAGCATTATTCCCTTCTTATTCTAATTTTGTATCGCACACCCCTGTTTACGACTAATCTTCGCATGAACTGACCACGGGTTTTGCGTGGACCTCGACAAATTTGAATATTGTTGTTAGAGATGGACAAAGCAGTTCCTTTCAGTGAAGTACTTCACTCCGAATCACTCACTTTAAGGAACGAGTTAAGTGAAGTACTTCTATGTAACTGTTCGTTCCATCGTTCCTTCGTTATCGTTCCATCGTTCGCTCGCGAATTAGTTCGTTCTTTTAGTGCATAGTTCATTACTTGAGGGGAGTTCAGTGATGAGTAGTCGTAGTCGGAAGACAGTTGAGCAAAAAAAAGGTCAGTACATCTAGAAGATGATGAGCAAAAAAAAAAGGTCAGAAGATCTATAGGTGAGCCAAAAAAAAAAGGCCAGTAGATGTAGATGAGCAAAAAAAAAAAAGGTTCGTACAGTTCACTCTGTTACTCTCTATTTTTCTTGAGTAGGTATACCGTTTTTAATTTTTTTGTCACATGTCCAATGGAACTGCAGTTCACCGAAAGGAGTGAGTTACTTCACTCACTCACTCACTTCAACGAAGTGTTCTTTTGGAACAGTTCACTCGTGAACGACCCATCTCTAATTGGTGTCAAGGATTTTCAAATTATCGAGATAATAATAAGTAAGTTGAGCTGTGTATCCTTAGAAGACTGTATTTAAAATATTTATTTTGCAGAGTCCTGTTTAAAGATCTTTGAACGGTAAACAAGGGACGGGGTTAACTCCAGCATACAATTTTTTTTCCACAATGCGTGGTCAAAGAAGAGGAAGATTTCACTATCGGCAAGCGTAGAATAGGAAAGGATACTACATCCATATCTAATAATGAAAACGTTTTAATTTATAGTTACTTTATTTATTTTTTTTATTAAGTATAATTTTTTTTATTAATGGCTGGAAAGGTTTCCGTTATTTATTTTGTTTTTCAAAGAATTGTTTTTAATTTTAAATAAATTTATACCATATATATGGTATACATATTATATTTATTTTCCGAAAATTCTGTTTCTGTTTTAATTATTTTTTCATTGAACTAATGAAACTGTTATAATTCTTTAATAATTCGTTACTCTGGCTAGGCTCGAAATCTTCCCGACATTTCAAATCGAAATCTGAACGATATATCGTACCGAAATGTGAACGACATTTCGTACCGAAGTTTACACTACATTTCATACTGAAGTTTGTACGAAATTTCGTACCGAAATCTTTCCGAAAAGTCGGTACGAGTTCGTAACTACATTTCGTTTCGACATCTGTCAACCCCCTCATATAGTTTCCGATACGACTTCGAGACGAAATTCGCTCAGTAATCGGCATCCGACACCGACAAGCTGGAGCGATTTTGGAACGAACTCGGAACTTTTGGTTTGCTGGGATATAAGCGCAGCAGAGCTTGTACATGAGAGCAGTTGACCTACTGTAAAAGCGAAACGACGATCAGTTCTAAGCGAAAGTGTTTGTAAAGCGATTTTTATTGGTGACAGCGATCAAGTAGTAAATGAAATCGGGAAACGTTGCTAGTAGTGCGATTATTAAATGCGACCAATCAAGTGTTTTGATAACTTAAATCGAATTCTGTTGTACTTGAAATCCCAACAAACCATTAGCTTGCAACACTATATTTTGAACAGACCGAATCATGCAAATTATAAGTATGCATTTTTCCTGTTGGATTACTTGGTCAAAGAGAAACAGTCTTAAGTTATTATTACACTATTTGGCAATGTGGTCAAATTCCAGTAATCAGCAATGCGAAATAGCGAATTCCAATTATTTTCGCAATATCCGCTCGGTCAAATTCGCTATTTCGCATTGCTTATTACTGCAATTAGACCACTTGGTCAAACAATGTAAGCTTTAGTCTTAATTACAAGCATTTGATTATTATAAAAAGATCAATTCAATTAATAAATGTTTCATTTTGTAAGTAGCGCGAAAAAGTTTTTCAGTTGTCAGTTGTCACATTTTATCATACCATCGGCTCGTTACTCTCCAAAGGTATTTTAATTTAATAAATAATGATTGGAATTATTATTATGTAAATTATTAATACTAAAATTATTTCAGAATGTGCTACAAAAAAATTTCCAAATTGCAGAGTGTAATAAATATTATAAATAAGTACTTGCAATTCGCAAAGGACCGCATACGGAAAGTCACCAAAAATTCACGACTATCACATAAACCATAGAATACACCAAAAACTAAACTGAACTAAGATCCTGTAACTAAAAGAACTGAAAAATAATATTATATTAAATACATACCCTGACAACCCCAACCACTTATCAATGACATCAAAGTTTCCAGTGAGAACTACAAACTTCCAATATCCATTCAAAATAGCGTAGAAAGCTCTACACACTTCTCACATATTCTGCATATTTTCTGCGTGTTCCACTCACACCACCGAATATGCTGGAAAGCTCCAGACTCAATACAAGCAATATATAAACGCCGCCGGGCTTATACATATGATCAGTTTTTCTACTGTGAAATCGAGAATACGATCAGTTTTACTGAAAAGTGGATATGCACGATATACTAATAATCTCTCTCCGGCTGTAGTGTTGTTTATGATACTACTCCTTAAACTATCCAGCGGCAACTTGATAAATTTCAAGCGCACAAATAAGATGCAATTTATTTTCTTTCGTTATTTTCACAAGTTCCTCCTCTCCCGAAAAAAAAACACAACAGTTCGGCCCAAGAAAGCATTCTTGCATTATTGCATGCTCCAGTTAATTGTAAATTCCGGGATACTCTAAGATGTAAGAAATGAGAATGTGTTTTATTTCTCGTGTTGTTCGCCGAACAAAATTGCAATTGGTTTCGCGAAGAATTTCGTGCAGATTTCATTCGAAAGAAAGTCCTTAGTCTCGTTGTAACGAGATTTATAGGCAAAATGGTACCACAATACTTCAGTAGACTCCACGAACACTTAATTTCGACTTTCTTTTTTCCAGTCGTCTTAAAAACACTTACCGCAGTAAGTATAAAGAAATATTGTTTTAAGGGTAAGTGCATGTTGGTGCAGGGATAAAGCAAGGATTTGGCTTAGTGGTTTTTTTCGGGAATCCTTTTCTGCACCTTGGGAAGATGATTGTTCCGTATATCGTGATTAGAGCAAGATAAATGCATTTTTACCCATGGATCGATTATTCCCAGGAGAATTTCAATCCTTCCACAATTTCAGTTGATTTATTTCGATTCAATTAGCAGAACCTGAAGGCACGGACATTTTCGTGATTTATGGCGGATGATTTGTTGAAATCGGAACTACCTGAAATAAGTTACGTTAGGTCTGAGCTATCGTTATGCCCTGAGCTAAATCCCATTATGAAACATTCTCCTCCGTGCATTTAACGATCAAATGTCCGACCTTTACCTATTTCCATCCCTTAAGATTATAAATATCGAAGAACTATGGCCAAGCAATAGTTTCCGCTTCTAACTCCTTTTGTCGTTTTGTCCGGCTCTCGTGGAAGTCCCATCAATAAAATATGGACGATCGTCCTGATACTATTTAAAGGAAGCCCCTAAGGAATCGGTTCGTTATAGAGACACTGGGACGTGCTTCATATCGTAGTCCACTTTTTAGTATTGTACCTTAGTCCCGAGGACCTTAGAGTACAGGACTACGATAAGGTGCTTCTTCTCCTGTGTGCGCTTTTTTTATTTAGAAATGGCTTCCATACAAAAAGCGCTAAAGCGAATAACTTTATACAAGGATATGGCTGTGACCTTATGGAGTAGATGATACGAGCAGGACTATCGGTTTCGGATGGTTTCCTTTTTATTACTTCGTCTACAAACTACGACTTTTATTATTCAATATGTGCGGTGGTGTCGAAGGAGCTGGAATCAAGCGAAGGAAGGTTGTTCGGATCCAGCTACAAACTATGATAACATCGTATACATTTCGAGGTTCTTTACAAACAAAATATATTTTATGGTTGTTGGTCCCCAGTTTTTATGATTATCCGGGTATGTACTTTATATCGAATAAATTTACAACGAATGGTTTAGTTTTAAGTATAGATAATACGCAAATTGATTTACAACTTAATGGTGGAGTTAAAATTGTAGAAATGTGTGGCTAATTTGTAGAAATGTGTTCTTGATTATAATAAAATCTTGCGACGAATACCAGAATGGGAATTTCCAAAAAAGGCTAAATTCCATTTTCTCATTTTCTTATCTTAGGACTAGTAGATCCCAAAAACGCAGTAAAAAATATTGTCCGTCTGTCCACCGTATGTGATGTGTTTTCCGGTGTCTTGAAAACCAATGAATGTGTCATTAATTTACAGTATGGGGACTAGGTGGATATCTGTTAAGAGTGAACTTTGTGAACTATGGTCATCGATTTTTTTATATTATCACGTTATAGGATCAGTAGACCCCAATGTCCGTCTGTCCACCGTAGATGCAGTACGCAAACGCGTTTGAAAGCTGGTTGCTCACAAAATTGTTGATTTATTAAGTTTATCTTTTTTGTTAGGTAGATTGGGTGAACTATTTTAAGCGGTAAGGAAGACCGCTTTAGACAACAAATTTTGGTTTCTAGTGCTCAGTAGCCCTTTATACTAGGAAGTTGAAACTTGCAATTTATATAGATCTATGATAGTGGAGTCATTTGCCAAAAAAAACATTGGACATGGGTGGAAAGGTGTGAGAAGGGAGAGAAACAAAAAAAATTTACAATATTCTGGGCAAAACTCTATTATTTTTGTGGTTCAAAGTTCGGGAAGCAGTTAAAATAAGGTCACGATAGAATGCTTACGCTACTACCACATGACACATGAATTACGAAATTGCACCATACTCCGAGACTCGGTCAAAGTCGGAGTATAATACTAGTCGTTTCGAGATTAGGAGGTTTCTTGGAAAGTGAGTAACTTTGTCCTTTGAATAGAAATGAAAATATCTAGAATACAGATGATTTTTAGCCGATTAAACATATAAAAAACCCGTGCAGACGACTCGAATTCCGGTATATTATTTACACTAAAAGCTCATAGAAGTAAGAGCTAATTTCATCAGACTTAAAAGATATGACGAATGTTGAAAACGTGTACAAACCCATTACAACCACTTGGGCGTTGAATATCGAAAAATTGCAAATTAGGTTCTTAGGCGATTACATAAGAAGCAACTTGATATCTCATCAGACACTAGAGATTTTACAAAGTTTGTGAAAATCTAAGCATCTTCCTTACACCCCCTTGGGGGTTGAATTTCAAAAATGGTGCATTTGTTTTTAGGCCATAACATGAAATGACTAAGAGATGGCTAAAATTGTGAAAACGTATGCAACCCCTTGGCTGTATATGCAAAAATTTTGAAGTTAATTTTTGGGCGTTTATGTAGAAAGCCCAAGGAAAAAAATCCCTTGGGGTTGAATATCTAAAAATCCTGGAATTAGCTTTTTTGACGATTATTTAAGAAGTCTTAGGAAGTTTAAATCGTTTCGATATCTCATCAGATCTAAGAAATACATATGTTAGGATTTGTGAAAATGTATGCAACCCATTTACTCCGTCTTGGGGGCTGGAAATCAAAAAGCCCTAAAATTCTTTTGTAGGTGATAATATAAAAATCTGCAGAAGTTACAGCCTATATGATATCCCATGAAACCTACGAGATATGCCGAAATTCTGGAAACTTAGTCAACCCCCTTACACCCACTTGCGCGTTGAATATCCAAAAATCCTGAAAGAATTTTTTTAATAAATATAAAGAAAGCGCGAGGAAGAAAAACCAATTCGATGTCTCATCACTCCTAAGAGATATGACGGAATTCGTGAATACGTGTTCTACTTATACTCTCATGGGGGTTGAAAAGTAAAAAATCTTGAAAACGTGTTGTAGGCGACTTATAAAACAAGCCCGTGGAAGTGAAATGTTAATCGATATCTACTCAGAGCAGAGGTATATGGTTAAATTTTTGATAACGTATACAACCCCTTTACAACTCTTAGGAGTTGAATTTCAAAAAATCCTGAAAACAATTTCTAGGCATTTAAGTCAAGAATCCGTAGAATTAAAGTTAATTCAATATTTCAGAAGACCTAAGAGATATGAAGAAATTTGTGAAAATATATGCATTCCGTTTTCATTGATCACTTTTTCCCCTGGGTTTAGTGAACTTTTCAGAAATTCAACCTTAGAATTAAACTTGAATTTCAACTGGAATTAACTAGCTACTAGCTATCATTCAGAACTGTTTCAGTACTTTCTTATTCAGGCTGAATGAAGAAGTTTGCTGAGCTATAAATCCACATCAAAGAACGCGCTTTTTATAACTACGGAAAACATACAAAAGGTCATAGCTGCATATGTTAAAGGCCGCCTGCGTGGCTACCAGGTGAACTAACTTCTTCAAGACTTAGTGGAGCCAAAGGTATCATAATAGTGACGAAAAAATTATAGGGCGAATTTTGTAAATTTTTAGACTCACTTCGTACAACATATTTCATACAGTTAGCAAATACCAAACGACCTACCGCAATAATATTATTTGTGTCATCACAAATTTCTATTTTCGTTGATGCCATCAACATTCAACGTTCACATTCATCGACAAAACGTTGTGATCACGTATTTTGTGGTCGACAAATTCTTAAGATCCACGATCACCGATCGCTCAATAAAGACTCAGTTGCCCCAGTAAATTTAAAAGTAATCGAAACGCAGCTAAGCCCTCTGATCATCGAAATATATTTTATAGTCATTTATGAGTTGAGTGGTCTTTTGCCGGATATACATCATTCGTGAATTTGGCCAGCCCCAGCTATAACCCAGATAAGTAGCGTAACGTTAATCTTCCAGTCTCTGTTTAGGGATTTCGGATTTGGCTAATATCCAAACTAGCATTAGGCTGCTAACATGCAGTTTGTACTGTGGGAAATGTTTAGAGGAAACATGCAGGAAAGTAAAATGTTTTGATTCGTTTGTGTCTCGTAGAGAATCTGCTTGATTCCTAAACGAAATTCCGTAAAATTATTTTGTGAAATTGAAAATTTCGAATGAAACTTTGTCCTAGAGACAAAGGTAAAATCTTTCCATATCGGAATATGTTGTGATGTACCGATAAATGAGTACATATCTCATGAACCCTTCGAGAGAAGATCGTGTAATTAATACAGTAAGTAGGTCAAATTCTTAGGAACAGGAAGAAGCTAGTGAGTTACCCTCCTACTTGCTCTAGCGAAGTGGCGTCAAAAAAATATTAATTTTACTTTATTATTTCGGAAAATATCGTAGTCCATTTTACCATCCACCTCCACAGGCTACCTTTTAAAAATGTTGTATCTTGCCTACGTTTAAGAGATATGGATTTTATGAATCTTGGGGTTAGATACCAAAAAAATCCTGAAATTGGTTTGTAGGCGATTATATCCGTCCGTCGAAGTAAAAACCAATTCGATACCTTATTAATGGATATAACGGAATTCGTGAAAACGTGGACGTGTTGCATGAAATACTGAAAACGGGTCTCAGGCGATTGTACAGGGTGATACTTGGTGGATGAACACCCTACATATTCGCCCGAAAGCCGTTTTCAGGATTTTTGCTCTTCAACCCCTAAAAGGGTTGTACAAGTTCTCACGAATTCCGTACATTTCGATAGCTACGGAGGTGTAAAGAGTATTAGGGAATGAAAACACCTTTCTTTAAGGAACTTTTTATGATTATGCATGTTCTTTCAAATTTTCGAATTGTGGATACGCGAAAGACTCGCTCAACCTTCATATTCAGTTTTTGAGCTGAAACTGTAAACTGTAATTTAAATTTTCGATCTAGAAGTATTCAGATGTCATTTATTTATTTAGTTATTATTCAAATTCATCAAATACTGATTACTTATAACAAAAATGCAAAATATAAAATAATAAGAAAAAATAAAAGGTATGTACAAAAACACATCATTATATCCGTACACTCAAAAATGCCTAAATATAATATTACATTATTTATTTGATAAAGCCGATTTTAACTGTTGAACAGAAATGTTAAAGTCAATTTGACTGTAATTATAATTAAAAATGCGTGAAAGAGATGTGATTGGTTCATGTTGGCCGTAATTTGTACGATGGTGAGGAATATCCAACACATAGTCTCTCAAGGATCGAAATTGAGCTTTGAAAGTAACGGCTTCCAGCAATGACGGGGAGTTAATATCACCGGAAGTTACCTTGAAAGCAAAAACAGCTCTAAGGACATCTCGTCTATCAACCAACGACTCCATCGGCAGGAGCTTAAGATGTTCATGGTAAGGAGGCATATGCAGTGGATCATGCCAAGGAAGACCTGTAAGTGCGAATCGCAAGAATCTTCTCTGAACCGATTCAATTCTATTTTTATGAACCTCATAGTATGGAGCCCATACCGTGGAGGCATATTCCAAAAAAAACCAGTAATTGTAGCTTAAGTCAGGATGGAATGATTCATTTTATCGAACGCTTGCTGAAATCAGTGTAAATGCAGTCCACCTGATTTCCACCTTCAATCGCTTTAATGGAAAAAATTAGCCAATTCCATTAATTTTGTGGTAGTAGACCTACCCTTAGTAAATCTATGTTGGGATGGACCTATGATTGATTTGCAATGAAAATTCATTACATCATAAACAATAGCTTCAAAAAGCTTCGAAATATAAGAAAGGTTGGCGACAGGCCGATAATTTCCTACATCCATTCTCTTACCTGGGAAATACCCCTGAACGAAGAGAAGAATTGAATAAATAGCACAAGGGTGCTACTAGGGAAGAGCTGCATCGTTTTAGAACGCTTGGAGGGATGCCGTCTGGACCAACTGAAAAACTATCTGCAACATTTGAGATAAATTTCAAAACAGTAGCTTCGTCTATATACAGATCCTTCATTTCCAATGAAGTAGAAGGAAACTTTGTCAAGTATTTATGATCCTTAAAACTATTATCACAGTTAGAAGAAGTGAAAGCAGCACGAAAGTAGTTCCCGAAGAAGTTACTAATGACTAAAGGGTCATCGCTGACCACATCATCAAAAGACATAGAAGCGGGGTATCCGTCGGAATTCCTTTTTGAATTGACGAAATCCCAGAACCGCTTAGGTTTGTCCCTAATCGATAATTTAACATTATTGACGTATGAGGTATACGCCGCACTAGACCGGCTAATAAACAGGTCGCGTAAGGTTGAATAGGAAACGTAGTCTGAATCAATCCTTGAGAGACAATATGTCTTCCAAGCTTTCGTTTTTAAATTTTTTAGACGTATCAGGTCGTCGTCAAACCACGGCAAACGCTTAGGCTGTCTAGTAGATTCGTTATTATTCGTGAATACTTGTTTGAAGGACTTCTAGATTGACGCTTCCCGAATAAGTTGATGAATGAATGAAGGCAACCTTGCTTTTGATATAACACTAATTTCAGTAGAGTTTGTACTTCCTTTTTGAGACACACACACTATAGTAAAATTAAAGTGTTCGGTCAACAATACGTGTTTTAAGGACTCTTTTATTGGTGGTACTCGTAAGGAGTAGAAGGGTATCGCTCATTAACGAACGTAGTCTTACTTTTTCTATTTAACGGTTTGTAACAAAATTTCCACTTCTTAGGTCAACGAGTTCTTAAAACATCGGGCTTATTGACGGACGATCACCCCCTACATTCTCACCCTATTCCTTCCAAAACGACCAAGGTAGGTAGGTAGGTAGGTACGCGTGGCTCACCGTGAGAACACGTACACACTTAGACCTGAAAGGTCCGTTGTGCTACCACAGGATCATCGAATCCGGTCCTACTCGTCGAACCATTTAGAGCTTGCAATGAAGCGTTGGATTCTCGCGACCTCCATTGCGGCAAGATCAGTTGAAGAAATAAGCTATCCAAGAAAAGCTTTCCTTCTGGCTGATAGAGCTGGACAGGTACAGAGAAGGTGAAGGACTGTCTCCTCCTCCTCCTCATCCAGGCAGCTTATACAGAAGTCGTTTGAGAAGAGGTCGAGTCTTTGGGCATGTCGACCTATAAGACAGTGTCCGGTCAGGACACCGACTGTGGCGCTGATATTCGCTCTTTTGAGTAAAGTCAGCCTTTTAGAGCGTTTTAGATCCAGCTCCGGCCAGATCTGTCTCGCAGTGTGACATGTAACACCATCTGCCCATCTTGAGTTGGTTTTCTTAATTGTGTCCAATCCCAGTAGCAGTTTACATGTAGAGAGAGACACACCCAGATTCCGATGTTACGGCATAATCTGAAGGGTAGTACCGCGACGAGCGAGTTCGTCAGCCATGCAGTTCCCTGGAATATCCCTGTGTCCTGACACCCAGCACAGAAGAATATTGAACTGTTCAGCCATCTCCTTAAAAGATGATCGACATTCTGCGGCGACCTTTGATGTTGTCGGGGCCGATTCCAGGGATTTTATTTCCGCTTGGCTGTCTGTGAAAATGGTAATATCCCTAGTAGATATTACATTACACCTCAGCCAGGACAAGGCCTCCTTGATCGCCATAAGCTCCGCCTGAAAGCCACTACAGTGGTCCGGAAGGCAGAAGGAGCTGCTAATGTTAAGCATGTCAGAGAAAACACCTCCACCTACCCCACCGAAATCGACGAAAATCGGCGAAAATTCAGCCCCATACCTCCAAAGGCTTCCTCACGTCCTCTTTGGTCCACAAGTAGCGTTTTTTTCATTGTTCAGAATTGTTAATATTTCTCTGCTGTCAAAACAATATTGTCTTCCTTTTGTCTGCACCATTAAAAAGCCTCTTACAAAGTTTACTTCGATTTCCGCTAGGATCGCAGTATATGTTTTGTTTTAAACGCGCTGTAGCAACGCTTTGTAGCAACGCGTTGTAGCAACGCGTTGTAGCTACGCGTTGTATCAACGAGTTTTCGTAAACGCGTTCTGTAAGTGATTTTATAATTTTTTCACAAAAGCGCTGGAAAATTTCTTCAACGTCACTCCCACAAAATTCGTCATTAAATTGCGAATCGTTTCAATGCTATGCACATATTTCGCCTGCCAGCTTGTCTAGAGAGAATTTTGCATCGTCAATTTAATGATTCCGAAGCGGTACGGTGCAACAAATCGTATAAAACATTTCTACGTCACAAGAATAACAAATTTATGCGAAAATGGTCCTAACTAAAAGCAAATCGTTCATACAGACAACGCACGGACGTCGTCTTAACGATCTGCAAAAAAAAGAAAATTGCGTCCATGTCAAGCTGATTGTTGTCACTGCGTCAACTCACTCACATGCGGTTTCTGCAGCGCGCACACGCATCAGCGCCGCAAACCTAGGAATTCGCCAATTGAATGCGTAATAAATTAGGTGCTTGATGAGTACGCGACTCGCAAATGCTGGGAAGATTATTAAAAAGCGGTTTTTAATCAACTTAAGTGTTTTGTAATGCCTTCCATTGGATGGACATTGGCCGTTCGGAATCGGACCAAGTAACGGCCTATTTGTACTTGAAGCGAAGTCTTTTGACGCATACTGCCACAATGTAATAAAATTGATTGATTTACGTGATCCGATTGATTATTAATAATCTGATGGCAATCGTCCTGGGATATAAATTAATTCTTGCTTCGAATGAGTGCGGTTTGGCGTGTGCAAGAACAGAACGAAAACGATCGTGCGTCAAAGTCGAACAACTTGTACCTCCCAGATTCTTAAGATCATAAAATCGCGCATAATGCATTTTGTCCGTGCAATCGACTTAAAGTCATTTAGTACCTTAGTCCTACCTTTGCTCTCGGTTAAAACCCATTTATACCTACTTGTTGTGTCACTGATCTTACGAGTGCCTCAAGATCGGTAATAAAACCGTAAAAACAGAACACCTACGCCTTTTAAGAGCGGTGTTATCTTCAATGGACGACGATCGTGCACAAGGTAAACAAACCAGCAACTGAAGATGCCAGTAATGCATAAGGAACCAAAGGAAGACATTCTTATATTTTATAGTGCTCTTTGCTACGAAAGTAAACAACATGGTATGGCGCGACTGTCCGTTCGGAATTTATTGATCGAAATTGATCCTTCCAATGAGTTGGCACTTATTCTTCGGGCAGGAGATTACCGAAAAAAACATAAATTTTCAGTAATTGCGGCTTTATGGAAGGACTTACGCGACGGGAGATACGTGACTCATCGCAATTATTATTGAATTAAAATAAGTATTGGGCACCTTTTAGCAGGAAGTCGATAAGTTGAACTGGGAAGAGGATTTAAGTCATTAATCTTAGTTGTGTTTATGGAGGTGATATGAGTAAGCGTTTTAACGGCTAATTCAGTAATTATTAATTTGGAGTTAAAAACTAAAATCGTTTTCAAGGGCAGTAACAGTCAGGCTCGATAGCTAAGTGTAAGCGTTCTATTGTGACATCCCAATTCGAAACCTTTATTTCCAGAAATCCAATTCCCAGGTGGTTGGGCAATAGACTAACAACATATCACGGAAAAAAACCCAACGCTGGAAAGCTTCGAGAGAAAGTTAATCAGTGAAATATCGATGATACACTGATAAACGTATGGTTCATAATATTGATGAATGCCGTTCATTAGTGAAATCAATGAACAAAATCATTCATCACCAAGCATGGGCATTGACGACCAATTTAGACTGCCGCATTGATTAATAACGAAAATCACTTATTCTTCGTAATTGATGAAAAATTTAAATAATTGGGGACCTATAGTTTTATTTTCTTTCCGAAGCACAACAATGTATTGAATGACAATATTCTCACATAATTGTCGAAATATTTATTGATGATTATGTTCATAATGATAATGAATATAATTTTAATATTGAAGAATGTTTACATTGCATGGCTTGACGTTACGAACCCTCTCTATATTGTGAATGGAACATAATCATGTGCAATAAAACAATGTAATGTTTTTTTCTAGATTGATGGAAATTGTTGAAGATCATGTTCATATTTGCATTATACTGAAGAAAATTCAAGTATTATACATTGAACCAGGGCCCATTTAGCCACAGGGCTAAATGGGCTATAGACCCGGGACCAGAGCCGGATTTACCTATGAAGGGGCCCGGGGCTATTTCACTTTTGGGGGCCCCTAACAACTAAGGCTTATGATTTTTTTTAATTTTTTTCCTAATCGGAAAAATATTTGAACAAATTTTTTGTGTTTGTATCAAATAATGCCGAAAAAAATTTTTGTTCACCAAAGATATCAGCTTTCTTCCATTGCGTGCCAATACCACAACTGCAAAAACTTTGCCAGACTCTCATTTATTTCACATACTTCATTATTTTTTAGAGGATCCCAC
This sequence comes from Beris morrisii, assembly GCA_951812415.1. NCBI lineage: Eukaryota > Metazoa > Arthropoda > Insecta > Diptera > Stratiomyidae > Beris > Beris morrisii. The sequence goes on from OX638311.1 coordinate 30,369,720, forward strand.
TATTTTCAATAATTAGTTTTTTTTCAAGGATTCTATTATAACTATGACAATATAAAATACGTACCTGGCCTTAATGTCGGTTAAGTTGCTGGTTTAGGTTTAGGTTTAAACCTAAACCAGCAACTTAACCGACAAACAACATTAAGGCCAGGTACGTATTTTATATTGTCAAGTTGCTGGTACTGCACTATAAATTTCAGAAAGCTTTGGATCCATTGAATTTTTCTAAATCAAAAGATCTTCAATTGTTTGACTGGCACCGAACTTATTTAAATAAACATCAAAATATCACCTTCTCTCTCACGATTATCATTGGTGGATTAAATGGTAACTGCTCACTGCTTCTTTTCTTCGAAGTGGAGATCAAAACGGATTTTACTTAGTTTTTGGGAAGTGTATCATTAGGGCAGCCTTATATGATAAAAGTGGATTTTGAACTGAGCCAGATGATCTCAAATCATGAAGACTATGGTAAAGAATTTTGAAAAGTTTGAAATATTTATCGATTCCTTAATTGCTTACTCATCTTAGTTCCTTTTAAAAATATGCTCATTTATATTTCATGCTTTACTTTTAGCGAAATCATTTATTATTTCATCAAAGTCAATCGATTTTAGTACGTCAAACTCTATTGACATTAGAGAAAGTAAGTTCAAACAATTTTCGCCAATTGTATTACGCAAAAAGTTTTTAATCCTTGCTAAAGTAGAGAAGGATCTTTCCCCTTCACAATTTGTTGCAGGTATAGTTAAATACATTCGCAACGAAATCCTTACGTTTGGAAACATGCGAAGAATTGAACTACCGTCCTCAAGTAATTCGCTCATACGTGTGAGCTTAGTTTTTGCAATATTTTCGTTCTTAACAATTTCAGAGAATTGTAAGAATTCATAAACGAAACTAATCTTCAAATCATTGGGATATGCACTTATAAGAGCTTTACATTTATCTTCAATTTCTGCAATTGATAATTCGTTAAAAATCCAAATAAATTTTCAATGCTGTTGTACGCTGCGCTTCTCTTCTCTAATTCCTGATACAGACAGTCGATTATCGGCAGAAAGATTTTTACGCGAAATTTTTCACGTGCAGAAAATTCCGTTTCTATTGATTTGCCTTCATCAAAAAAACGTGCTCTTTTTCTTGTTCTTCTATTATATTCTCTATATTGATGATCATCCACAAGTTGCTTTGCTTCTGCCTCTATATTATTAAAACAATCTCGATATTTATTTAGAAAACCTGACAAAGACCTATATAGTTGACATACAGTCAGTAAATCAATATCAGCGCTCTGAAGCGATTCGCTAGTATCGAATTCTTTCATTTTATTCAGAATGCCATTTGCTTCATTTTTGGTTATCTGATTTTGGATGCTATCACACGCCAAATTACTAAGAGTTGTCATAATCTTAAAAACTCATGCCGGCTTCTATCACCTAACGGTCCTCCCGCGGCCGGTGTTAGATTGGCGGCAGTTGCGGGTGCGCTCAAATGTCAGCGAAGTGCTGACTTCTGAACGCACTTGCAACGCCCAGCAGGGAATACAAATCTCGCCCAGCGGCAACTCAACAGGATTTATTTTTATTGTATTGAATATATGAAAATTTCGGGCCCCAGTGAAATTTGTTGGGGGCCCCTTAAAATTTGGGAGCCCTGTGCTACAGAACCTTTTTATGTCTATGGGAAATCCGGCCCTGCCCGGGACGCAAGCCTTTTGTGGAGGCAATTTTTATTGATGTTATATTACATTATTATTTTAATAATAAAGTATCTTGTAGTTATTATTAGTTATTTATTTATTAGTTATTTTTATTCATGACAAAAATAACCAATTAATCTGTTCTAAATGAAATAGGCGCGACGAAACAACCTACAACACGGTCCCTTGATACTTATACTATAATTTAATTTCATTTTGTTACTAATTATTAATATTAATATTAATAATACACCCTGTGATCATTAAACTGATAAGATTCTGGAACTTTTATATTTTGTATTTGCCGCTTCCACTAGCCATTAAAATTGTATTTACTTATGACGAGGGGCGCATTATTTTTAGTAGCCCACGGGCGCCGAATTACTTAGGACGGCCCTGCATTGAACTCATTACTATCGCATTTAAACTATTCTAAATCTCTTCATAGTTTTGTTAAAATGGAAACAATTTTTAGTAAAATCATAAAATTAAAAAAAATAGAAGAAAAATCACACATAGTCATAAGCTAATCCGAAAACAAAATGCAATAATTTATTATTATTAATTCTTAATTTAATTTATTAATATTTAAATTTAATTTACTAAAATTTAAATAACCATTTTTATTTTCTTTACCAATAGTGGATGCCGTGGAACGATTGACTGTCACCAAGATTTCTCGCGCTGTCATACATGATCAGAGTGACAGTCGGGATGCTTGGATGCATTCAAAATGGAGCGCTCAGATGCATCCGTAATTCACCTAGGGTGTGTGGATTATTTGTGGCTCGAATAGTTAACATGTTGCTAATGTGTAATAACATCTTCACACAAGAACATAACCCTGATCAAATTCAAATAGGAGTAGGCATTAACAGTATCTGCAACAAGGTTACAAAGGAACTGAAGAGGACATCTTTTTAAACAAAAGTGTAAACATGGAAGCAGTGCTAGAAGAACTATGCTCGAGGCCCCAACATCTTTGGGGCCACTATGTGTCGCGCTGAGCTGAAAGAGTACAAATTTTTGTTTGTTCATTTTTTGCATTAATAAATAATAGTCTACTCAGAGTACTTAGTGATACAATTTTTGTTTTAGGATTCTTGTATACAGGGCGTGAATTCCTCGATATAAATTATTTTTTACCTACTGCCGCACGACACTGAAAACGTAATTTTTTTTTCGAAATACATTTTTTTGCATAACTACGTACCCCCGATGTACAGATGGGCCGTTGCTTGCAAATACCCCAGAAGACTGGGTATTGCAGATATGGCAGATTTGTGATGCGACTGTAAGCTCTTTGACGACGAGGAAGCATTTTCCATTTGCTTTCGATATGTCCCGGATTGGCAAGAAGGCGAGACCAGACACTAGATAGGCGCTTTGCCGCTGATATGGTTCACGTGGGTCGATATTGGTATTGTGGGTGTTATATTACGAATATTACAATGGACCCTTTCGAGGTCGATGTATCTGCCTACCTGTGAAAGTAATCACCCTCCCGACCTATCCCTAGGACCGTAGGCGTAGTATAGGCCCTAGTATACAAACACTGAAGTCGTTGGTTCGAGTCCCACCTAATCCATGTTATAATAATCCCATAAGCCCATGTGGTACCTCAAAACGCTATTACTGTCCTATGCCCTAGAAGTGCTCATAAACGACATGAAGAATAAGCCTACACCCCCATAACCGACTATCATAAGACAAAACATGATTCAACTTTTAACTTTCTTCCATAGGCCGTTCTTGATATGAGCAATGCAACGCGACGAGAGCTGGCTAGAATGAGTGAAACCAGTTATAGTGGTATCGCATCGCTTCACGCGCTTCCTTCGATAGCCAATTTTCTAATTTTGTCGCGCGCGTAACGCGATTTTAACACTTACATGGGTTTTATTTGGTTTTTTCAACTATAGACAGCGACCTGTTAATAAATATTGCGAATCAATGCTTGTGCAATAAAAAAACTGAGGCAATACGGTTGCAGGCTGTGAACAAAATACTTTGCCACTTGTGAATATTATATGACAGTTGTGGCAAGCGTATCAACTGAAGTCGCGATGTGGCGCACGCGACGCGATTGTGTCATCGCGGGCATCGTTTTCACTATAGTTTCCCCTTAACGTACGATGATAATATTTTTTTTGGGTAAGGATATGATTATGGGTCTCTATTATTAAAATAAAAAAATCTCTAAAGAATACACATTTCAAAGTTCTATCACACTCTAAACTGGAAAAAATGCTATACTCAGAATTTAATATCAACTTTAGTTAGTTGTCCCTGTGAACTAGTTCATGACCTGAATATGGGCTAGGTAAAACTCAAGATTCAAGTTCGTACCATCTACCTTATCATCCTTTTCATAAAATCATCTATCGCCCTACAATTAATTTTGCCACCCTAGACGAAAACACAAGCCTCTTTTGTAAGATCTAATCTGAAATTAAAGGCCGCCTCGAGACCTTAGTTTTTGTCATTCTAATCTGAACATGATTCGTCTCTATGCCAACTGTGGATGATGCTCAAAGCAAAATTAAGATGTGAGCTTCAATTGGAAATGCTAATGGTGACACATTCCCTGGATATCGGAGTTCGTGATCAGCACTTTGCTCGTACGGACTACACATGCGGAACTTTGTCTTGAATATAAGACAGAAAGATTTCGTGATGCCGTTACAAGGTAACATACAGCTATATAGATGTCTACAGAACAAGACCCAAAGCCAATTACTCCAACATACATTATACAGAGAAACCTTGACAACTATTAGAGCCAACAATTATTTTAAATGATTCATAAAAGAAATTTATGGGCACGGCAATCTCTCATGAAGAATTCCTATGAAAGGGTGCAAATAAAGTAACGAAATCTTTGCACGACATGAAATTGCTTGAAATACACAACAGTCCAGACAGAATGATTTAGTGTTTCAATTTGTCAAGGATTGGTTAAGGTCTATCTTCCGGGATCGCGGCACCGGCGGCTACCATAAATTTGATTTGTCTTCGGTTTCAATCAGTTAAAATTTAAGCCCAAAAATTAAACTCATTATCATCATCAATGGCGCGAAGCACAAATCGAGCCTGGGTCTCCAGAATACGCCGTCTCCAGTCATCTCAAACCAGCCAAAAATTCCTCCAGTTTTAAAATCTTAGTAGTGATCTTTTCTCCGCGTCGATTGAGTCCTCACATCGTTTACGTAACTTTCCTGACTGTCGATTGCCATGTGCATTGCTTTTCGAAATGCGTTTGGTTCTGTCTTGCTCGACGTGGCCTTTTCATTGCAATTTTCGCAGTATTACGAGGAATTATTCTGCCGATTCGTCATAGAGACTATGCAGCTCATTGAGCCTTCCTTGAGAGGTCCTAAGATCCATTGCAGGATTCTTCGCTTAAATACATCTATTGATTTTTCAGACAGTTGAGTCATAGTATTCATTCTACAGATGCGGAATTTATTCTTTCTATGGACTTTCTTTCGATTTAAATATCATTTTTGTTGTTGTTTGGTGCGAGGGAAGACACGCAGCAAAGCAGTGCATCTTGAGCACTCAGGCAAAGATTGCCCATTGTACTTAATTCCCCAGTCTCTACCCAAACTTTTTCGTCCTCCTCACGAATTGCAAGAGCTCAGGTAGGGAGCGAGAACGGAGTTCTTCCATCCTCATAACATCAACGCCGTATACGTGCATTCTGCCAAAAGAGTAAGCTGGACACTATAGAAGAAAATGTTCCGTTTGTGTCGTCACTTTCGTCGCAAGCAGTGCACATGGGATCGTCGATGATTCTCATTCTGACCAAATGTAGGCCACACGAGTTATGCCCTGTGAGGACATCAACCAGACTACCACATTCTCTTCTGGTCAGTTTGAGAAGAAAGGCAACGGTTCGTTCACTTGGTTCCTCAACAATGTTTCCAGTCTGCCGCATTCACGGAAGAAGCCGCCATCTCTCAATGTGTGATACACTCACCCATTCAGCAATAGCAGCCCTAACAGAGGCAACAGGCAGACCGAAACCCGGTTCTGGTCCAACCAAAGCTGACTCCGATCCAGCCTTTGCTAATGCATCAGCTATTTCATTGCCATTTATACCCTGGTAGCCTGGAACCCATATTAACTTTAAGTCATTGAGTCTGCCAACAGAATTCAATCGTCCTTTACACTCATGTACCATCTTCGAAAAGACGATTGGATTGTCTAGGGGACTGTAAAGCGGCCTGACTGTCGCTGCAAATGCAGATTCGCTTGCCTCTCCATCTGACCTCTATAATCCATTCTGCCGCCTGAAGGATCGCATATACTTCAGCTTGAAAGGCTGAAATTAGTTTTTCTAAGGGAAAAGAGTACTTGAGATTGAGACCGTCAGTCTACAAGTACAATCCAGCTCCCGACCCGTCTTCAGTCATTGAGCCGACCGTATAGAATATATCAGTGAATTCGCTAAGCAGTACAGACTGCTTTTTCCACTCCTCCCTACTCGGAATTACAACCTAGAGCTACCTACCTATTAGCATTAGTAATTCACCGGCGAATTTCGTCCTTTTCATTACCGTCCTTACTTAGCTGTTCTCCTAAGTAAATGGAAGCGTCCACATTCCTAAAGTTGTCCTCCCATTGCCATATTTTTTTAATTCATTTACTCCTAAAGCTTTTTCAGCCACAAACTAATCATTTAGAAACAAACATTGTGCAACGATTGAAAATTCGTATCTGACAGCTGTCATTTTGTGGTAACGTCGTTTGACATTAAACATCTCCATTTCGACTTCACACGTGACTTTTCATAAATTTGAAACAATAAATTTTATCAGAAAAAAAACCATTTCCCAATAATTGGCCTAAATAAATTTTCGTTTTTATAATAACAGAAGACAGATTGAATGACTCAAGGGCTACATTAATTTTAGTCGCGCGTATTATAAATAAAGTGTTTCTCAGGTTTTTTTTATCCGGTCAATAAAATTATAAAATCTTTCGGTCTAAATCAAATTTCAAGAGTTTATTGTTGGAATTTAGTTTTGAAAAATAAACACAAAAAAAACTGTAGGTCACAAAACCACTAAAATATGCAGCGCAGCTTTATATAAAATTCGTGAATTATTTTCACATACATACGAAAACGTCTTAATTCATCTTTCGATAGCTGATTACGATAAATAATGCATTGTATACGTTACTGCGCTATGCCGTATGTTAATTATGACAAAAGCGTTGAAAGCTATTTTTCCGTTCGGAATTTATTAGGCTTAATAGCCGGGTCCTACTGCAAAGTTCGGTTGTAATCAAGTTTTTATGTGGTTTTAACTCACTTTAACGACATTATTAATTAGATCGATTTATTTTACTACAAAGACGATAGCGCCATTCGAAAAGAAAGCCGACTAAAATATGGGAAAAAAAATTCGTAAAGAAAATTTTGTAATTTAATGCATGTAGTATTCGTTGAGGCCATTGAAGAGTTTAAGACCTTCAGTAATTGTTTTATCTGATGTTCCTAAAGAACTCGTATATATTTCCGACTAGCTACGAGCGGTGTAAATTTCTTCATTGAAACCTTTAAAGTCTATTTTACGGCTTTGGTTAAGGCAATTAACTTTAATGAGATAGTTACGTAAGAGTTCGTGGATAGATTGTGTTTTTTGCAGGAAAAAAATTTATTTATATTGGTGAAAAGCATGGAAAAAATAGACTAGGTATGAAGAACAGTGCAAGACCATATTTGAAATCACGACCTTCTGATGCGATTTCACCATGCTATAGATTCCTTGGACAAATTTTTTTGAAGCGGTTCTGAAAGGCGTCGATGTTGCCACCTGTATGGCTAGTACCTAGTAGATGGCGCACCTGTATGATGGTGAGTACCTAGTAGATGACGCCACCTTTATGATAGCTTGTATTGTACCTACGCCGAACTACCCGCGTGGGAAATGTTGAACTGTCCTTTACACAACAGAGTTAGTCTCATTTGGATTCCGGGACACTGCGGCTATGTAGGTAATGAAATGGCCGACTTAATGGCCAGGAAAGGTTCAGAAGCTGACTTCATGGGACCATATCCATTCTGTGGGATACCATTAAGCACAGCCAGAATGAACACCCGAATGTGGCAAAAATCGCAAAGTGCCATTCACTGGGACTTGGTACCGGGCAACAGGCACTCAAAGCTTTTTATGCCAAAACACTCGGAAAAAAGAACATCTGATTATCTAAAATTAAGCAGATATCAGACCCGAACCTTAGTGGGAGCTCTGACTGGACATTGTCACATGAGGAAGCATCTCAATAGGATTGGTCTCTCTGAGACTAAAATTTGCAGAATATGCAATGACGAAGACGAAACACCAGAGCATATCCTCTGTGAATGTGAGGGTTTAACTCGCAAAAGACTTCGTCGCTTCGGTCAGGGTTTCATGGACCCATCGGAATTCCTGACCATCCCTCTTCGCAAAATACTAGGCTTCATTGAAAGCGCAGAGATCGAAGAGGAATCATAATCAAACCGGGGGGACGTCACAATAAGCCCAACTGAGGCTGCAGTGACAGAGGGTAACCATACCAACCCCTATTTCCAAATCTAATCTAATCTACACAAACATTGGGACAAAAGTAATTACACTTTTACCATTCCAATTCAGAGGCTCAATTTCTGCTTTTGGGTACACTTAAAGGCAAAGTTTCACATACAGCTTACAAAACCACCTAAATTCAACTTTTTAACATTAACTGTTCCTAGGGTACCAGCATAAAACTTTTATTAAACCATGTATAACCCTTTTTTACATGAAAGGTCTTATTATAAAAGGGGCCTATTTTTGAATATATTTGGTTTCCACCCTTGTAGTCACAATCCACCACAAATTTGTTATCGATAGTAAAGCTTTTTAGCGACTATACAGGGTGTTCGGTACTCCGTGGTCAACCTTGTAAGGGTTTATTTTATTTGTCATATTATGAATATTTGTCATTAAGGAATAACCCCTTACAAAGTTGTCCACGGAGTACCGGACACCCTGTATAATACACACCATATTTCAAATTCCTGTCGTAAGCCGATCGAGTTTATTTCAGGAGCAAACCTACTCCGCAAAGCTACTACGCCACTGGTCTCTTATAATAAACATTTTTGAAATCTCCCAAGTGACCACTTTCTAACAATATTAATTCCAGAGGTTAAGTAAGTATTACTCTTGTCCCTTGAGATTTCGATAAGCTTCCCTACCACATCCTTGCACCAGCACTACGTACGCTACTGTTCTCTGGAAATATGCAGTACCAAAACTATTTGTGCACCAGCGCAAAATCAAAATGTAAAGCTCTGCATAATTCTGTTAATAAAATTATATTTTCCTGAAGTTGACCGAATTTATCTTACCCGTAGACCGAAGCCCACTTGATATTTTAAAAATCGGGGAATTTGCCTAGTTTTGAACCTAATTTTGCTAAATAGCACCGGTACCTACACAAAGTCCTTTAAATATACGTGGAATCAAAAATTGGGTACCCCATATTTTTCTAACATTGTGGAGTATGATGAAGCTTCCACACAAAAGTTCTTTAAAATTTTCATATATTCGTCTTCCGAAACCCACAGTAACTTAAGATACCATTCAGCTTGAAAGTTAAAGTTTCAAGTTAAAACTAAGGTCGATTTTATTAGGGCGCAAGCTTTAAGGATTAAGGATTAAATATCTAAAAATACTGAAATTAACTTCTTGGCGCTTATACAGGAAAGGAAACCTTAGGAAGTAAAAATGAATTCGATATATCATCCCTTTTCATCTCTTACCCTCTTAGAGGCTGAAAAAGGAAAAAAGTTAAAAGCAAGTTTAAGGCGATTATTACGCTAGCACGTGAAAGTGAAAAGATATTCAATATCGATCAGACCTGGGGATACGGCAGAATTCGTGAAAAAGTATACAACCCCTTTACACACCCTTAAGGGTCGAATTTCAAAAAATCCTCAAAACACTTTCAAGCTATTTATATGAAGAAGCCGTAGAATAAAAAAGAATTCAATATTTCGGAAGACCTAATAGATATGACGAAAATCGTGAAAATATATGCACTCTTTTTTCACTGATCATATTTTTCGCCCCCTTCCAAACGCCAATAAATATTTGAAATTTTTTTTTATTTAAATGACTTTTCTCGTTAATTTACATATACATACCGAGTTTCAACTTTGTAGCATAAGCCGTTCTATAGATAGGAAAAACACCACCCACCCTAGTACTACCATACTACCCCTATAAAAAATTATATTTTTCCAACATGCTACTACTATAGCTCTATCTAAATACCAAGTCTCAGCTTTATACTATATAGGTTCTTGAGATATACAAATCAGAACCTTTTTCTTTTCACCCTCCCCCACTCTCACCCACTCTCACCCTCTACATCCTCACCCTCATCATTTTTCTGCTAGGGGTTTATTAGGCCTACTTCAGGTGAAAATTTTAAGAATCTATCTCACACTGCTCTTGAGATATGAGACGTGATTTTTTAGAAAAATTCTAATCCCCTCATGCTCCACCGCCCTTTTAAAAAAATTTGCTTTTATCAAACTTTATTTGTCAACCTTTATACACAAGCCGAATTTTATTTGGCTAGAGCAATTGGTTCGTGAGATATCGTAATCTAAAGTTTTTCATCCCCCACCCCCGTACGCCACTATTCTCCTAGTATACTTACAGATATTCATTAAGTTTCAATTTTGTAACATTAACCGTTTAGGAGATATGGATTTTAGAATGTGTCGATCTCGGCTTTCTTGCGTTTCGGACGCATTATTTTTTCCCTCCACTCTCACACCCCTTCACCCATATCGACAATTTTTTTGCAAATGGGTCCACTATCAAAGCTTTACATAAATTCTAAATTTCAGCCTCCTAGCATAAGCGGTTGCTGAGATCTAGAAACCAAAATTTACTGAAACGCCTCCCCCACTTCCCCCTCACAACCCTTCAAAAATCTATTCATAAAAAAAATTGCAATTTAATAGCTCAAAGGGTTTGGGAGCTAGGAGCCTTCAAACGATTTTGCGTACAGCGGTCGACGTACGGCGGACAGACGGACTGAACTTTTTTTTTGCTTTTTTCATGTCTACTAGTCATGGAACGTGGAAAAAAAATTTTGAGAGTAGTAAATTTTTTTTTTTTAAAAATCGATCACAATACTGTATTATTGAAATAATAAAGTAAAAGGAGACTAAAACAGTTTAATTAAGCAAATGGGATGCTTACGTTTACCCGAACTAGTGATAGCTCGAGAATATATTGAGCTATGAAGTCAAAGTTGTAACTTTGAATTGGGTAGTTCATACTGCTACCGAAATGTAGGGCAACCTGCCTACATTAATGCAAAGTACTCGTTACAACCACTAACAACAATTTAACAAATTATTACCAATAAAATCTATCCCACCTATATAAAGATACTAAACAAGCCGCAAAACACTTAAACACAAACTAATTTTGTTCGATTAGGCAACAAAATGAAACAAACAACAAAATTCAACCACATCGAAATTCCAGCGTTGGCCAAAACCATCCCTTTATAGTGGCCTTTTGTTGAAATTCCAGCCGAACAGTATGTCGAAACTTTTACTGCCCGCAACACGACTGCATTTCAATTTAAATATGAAATTCTATTGTCCCGATGGCCATACACAGAGTGAACCTCGAAAAATGGTCAGTCTATTCATCTCTCAAGAATCCCACACTCGCAGACTACCCATAATTTGTTCATGATGTTGTCGAGTCGACTAAAAAAGGGAAACTTTTGCCAACTTAAACGTTGAAAATTTGTTTAACCGCATCGAATCGTCAGCTCTTCTGGGTAATACTGGCGGAATTGTCCGTGATCCAGGAAACCCGCTCTGGACAACACGAAACAGTTTCCGATCTGAGTGACAACATTTCGTTAGAAACAATGCCAAAATTCGGTCGGACTCATGCAGACATGCTGGCCTGGTGTTGCTGCCGACAAAACCACTAGGGAATTCCTGGAACGAGTCCTGGTTCTATCCGAACCGAATGGAGATTGAATTATTTCAAATCCGCCTCTCGTTCCCATTCGGATTTGGACTTCCTGCAGGGATTTTGCCCAATTGTTTCCCAACCGATTTCTGTGTATCCTCGATAAATCGTCCTGGCTCTGAAGCTATATGCAAAGTGTATCTATCGTTCGCGTCCTTCTGGGTATTGCAAAGACATCGTCCTTGTCGAGAGGTTCACGTGAAAAGAAATGACCCAACTGGGTGTCGGGAATCTTCCGATAATATTCATTTATTATTCAGCAGTTACTCCTTGATTTTCGGGGGGTATTTTATTGGGTTTCGAACAACGACCTACTAAATTTTCTCTCTTTTATGCTTTGGGGGCACATGTAATCCTGTCGAGTGAGGTTCCTTCGTCTCACCTTCCTCGACAGCTACAGGTTGTCGAAGGATCCAATTTCGAATGTAAAAAGTTTTTCGGAGGCACATGAGCATATTTAATGAAAGAACTTTGTTTATTGCTTCTAGATGCTCGTAGTTATCAGTTTCGAGTTGCTGACAAAAAATCGCTACATCTTCGGGAAAAAAAAGGAATGGCGGCTGATTTATGGCGATACACGAACTCAACGAATAAAATCTCAAATTGTCGTTTTATTTTATGAGATTCATAAATTATTTTCATCCTTTTTGTATTTTATGAGGATTTCCGTGTGGGTCATAAATATTTATGCCGATATAAAATTGATTCATAGCTGATTTGGAAGAGATTTCTAAAGTTTGTATCCTGTTTGCCACTATCTTACAGCACATCCATTGGTTTTATTACTTGATTTTGGAAGAATTATCAGGTAATGCGTTTTATCCTTAAATGATGATAGATTTTCTGGATATTATGCTTGAAGCCTTGTATGGTGTTCGATCGGAGTTCTGTTTGGCAATTGTGCAATTTATGTCTACATAGAAAATTGTTTATAGAACTGGAGCAGATAGTAGAGTCAGTCTATTTAAACAGGTCAGACTAGTGATATCTGAACTGTTTAAATAGACTGACGTTACTACATATCAGACTAAGATATATGGCAGAATTCGTAAAACTAAAGCTATTAGTGTTGGATATCAAGAAATCCTGAAATAGATTTTTGGACAAAAAGATAAATAACCCATGAAAGTGAAGAGGTCTTATCAGACCTAAAATATATGGCAAAATTCGTGGATACGTTTACAACCCCCTTATATCCTTTCGATGTTGAATTTAAAAAACACATGAAAATTAGGTTTGTGGTGATATAAAAGTAAAGTAAAAGGGATTTCTTTATTTCATCAGACCTAAGAGATATGGTGGAATTCGTGAAACATCCCACCCCCTAGAGTTTGAATAACAAAAATTTTATAAAATGGCCTTGAATGTAAAAATAAGTGCCACATCTACGCAAACCTACGAGATATGTCAGAATTCGTAAAAAAGTATACAACCCCTCTACAGCCCATTGTTTTAAAAAAAATCGTGAAAACAATTTCAATACCTTTCTATGAGGTGCTCGTGACAGTAAAATTAAGTCTTTATCTCAGAGAACTAAGGGATATGACGAAATCGTATTCAACGCCCTTAAACCTTTTTAGCAGTTAAGATTCTCAGTTAAAATCAGTTTTGATACGATTATACAAATAGCCCATGAAAGTAAAACAAATTCGATATTTCATCAGATCTAAGAGATATATCAGAATTCGTGAAAATATATGCAACCCCCTTACATCTTGGGACAGGCTTAGAACCAGAGGGGTACAAGTGCAATTCAAGTAGTTTCGAGTAAAGTCATATCAAAGTCTTTTAAGTGTCAATAGTTATGGCTAAGACCTACCGACCGGGTTGATCGATTTTCCTCTTAGAGACTTCGTATTCTAAAGCCCGCAGAGACGCCAAAAAGAAATATTTATAATTTCAGGAGATATACTGTTTAACGTGGTCTGAACTCGTGAAACATTGCACTTGTACCCCTCTGGCACTGAACTTTAACGTATTTCCATGTTTTACATGTTATTATTTTTGAAATTTTTTTGGAAGGTAGATTGAGTGCACCCTTACGAGTGGTACTCCTGGGGAAGGGTTGTTAGGGGAGCTGAGGAGGCGTTTTAGACGAAAAATTTTGGCTCATAAAAAACTTTGTATTATGATATCTCGCGTACCAATTATGCAGTAGAGATGAAATTTGGTTCGTGTATACATTTGGCAAATTTTTACTTTATTATTTCTTAATAATAAGAGGGAGGAGGTGCGTTTTAGATGAAAAATTTTGGCTCTCAGGAACCGCTTACAATAGGAGGTTGAAACTTTGAACTTACGGAGTACTGATATAGTGGAACCATTTGCGACATGGTTGAGTGGCGTTGAGTGGTGTGGAAGTGGGGAGCAAAATAATGCGTCCGAAATGCTCCATAGCTGGAATTGAAACATTCTAAAATCCATATCTAATTTTTTCATATCCAACCTCTAAGGGGGTGTAAAGTGATTGTGTACATATTCACGAATTCCGATATATTTCATGGGTCTAATGAGATAGCGAATTCACTTTCACTTCTAAAACCTTTAAATATAATCAGTGAAAACCCAATTTAAGTATTTTTATGATATTTAACCCCCCAGTGGTGTAATATATTGTTCAAGTTTTCACGAATTCCGAAATTTTTTTAGGTTTAATGAGATGGAATTCGCAAATAAAATAAAATTAGTTATGCTCGGTACCAAGTTAAGTAAATACGAATAAGTCCAAGAGAACTAAAGCTTGAAAATTTACCCATTACGAGATTTTGAAAATGAAATATTAGCTTGAACAGAAAACCAAATCGTAATATCAAGTAACAAAACTTAACAGTAACAAAGCTTACTTAGTGCAAGAAACTTACTTAGTGCAAGAAACACTAAGAATAATTTGATTTGCACTTGTACCCCTCTGGCTCGTATCATTGGTGCTCTTTCGTTTAGTATTGGATTTGTTTTTTAACAAAAAGCAACCTTAAGCTACTCTTGTACCTGTGCACTATTGGTAGAGGACAGCAGACAGTCTAAAGAGACATTTCTTGCTATTAACTCAATTTCCGCGAATTTGTCACTTGGACCCCTCTGGTTCTAAGCCCGTCATGTATAAAAATCCCGCGGAAGTAAAAATTAATTCGATATCTAATCAAACTAATACAATCCCTACACTCCCTTAGGGTTAAATAATAAAAAATTTTATATTCACTTCTGAGGCGATTACATAAAAAGCCCTTGGAATTAAAAATCAATTACATATCTAATCAAATGTAAGAGATATGCCAGAATTCGTGAAAAAGTTTACAAGCCCTGTACATCCTCTTAGGGTTGAATATAAAAAAAAATTCTGAAAGCAGTTTCCGATGATTTCATCTGAAGATCTCGTGGAAGTAAAATTTATACGATATTTCAGAAGGCCGAACTAATATGATGAAATTCGTAATAATAGACACTCTTCTTACCGATATTTTTTCCTATCTCCATACTCCAAAAAAATCTGAAAATGTATTGGTAGAATTACTTTTCTAGTAAATCGAAATCCAATAACTAAGTTTCTACTTAATAGCATAAACCGCTCTTGAAATACGAAAAACCTCCCTACCACCATACCGTGCTACTCCTAGAAAAAAACTGTGTTTTTAAAACATACCACTATAACTCTTATTTACTTACTTACGATGGCGCTACAAACCAAATCGGACCTTGGCCTCTTGTATGTGCCGCCTCCAGACTTCTCGGTTCAGTGACCGCGTCCTCCAGTTTGTGAATCTTTGCAGCGATTTGCTGTCTTCGTCAATAGAATCCTCCCAGCGCTTCCGTGGTTTTCCAACTGGTCTTTGTCCATTGACTTTTCCCTTCAGTGTGCGTTTGGGGATTCTTCCGTCATCCATCCGCTCCACATGACCAGCCCATTGTAGCTTTTTGAATTTTATGAGGATCTATACTTCCGGATTATCAAAGATGGCATACAATTCTCTATTGTATCGTATTCTCCAGATCGAGTCTTCCCTCACAGGTCCGAGGATTCTTCTGAGGACTTTTCTTTCAAAGGTGTTAACTAATTTTTCGGACGCTTGAATCAATGTCCACGTTTCGCTGCCATAGCATAGCACAGATCTTATAATTGTTTTGTATAGTTTAAGCTTTGTTTTCCTATGCACACTTTTGTTTTTAATTATTGGGAGTACCGAATAATACGTCTTATTTGCCACCATTATTCTTCTTTTAATTTCGATGGGTTCGCTTCCGTCCTTTGATATATTTGCCCCGAGATATACAAAGTTGTCTACGTTTTCTAGGTTAAAGTATCCTACTGTAATATTTTGTCTGATTGGCGTGTTTTTCCTAGTTTGTGTCATGATTTTGGTTTTGTTTTCGTTAATACGTAGTCCAACCTCCCTTGCTACCGACTCAAGGTTTACAAATACACATTTCGTTAGCACTCTCCAGAGATCTTGCAAGTATATTTATGTCGTCGGCATATGCTACTAGTTGTGTGGATTTGAAGCATAGTGTTCCCTTGGTGTCAACGGGAAGTTTCCGAACAACATATTCGAGTGTCAAATTGAAAAGCTTTGGTGCCAGGCCATCACCTTGTTTAAGGCCGTTGTCAGTTCTAAAGCTGGCAGTCAGATCATTTTCTACTCTGACTTGTGACAGAGAATCGGTCATTGTCATTCTTGTAAGCCGAACCAGTTTCGGCGGAACTCCAGAATCCATCATTATTTTACGCAGTACGCGCCTGTCGATACTGTCGTATGCCTGTTTGAAGTCCACAAATATCTGGTGCACATAAATGTTAAATTCCCAGCATTTTTCAAGCACCTGTCTAACTGAGAATATTTGATCCGTGGTCGATCGCTCAACTCTACATCCGCCCTGGTATTCACCAATTACTTTGTAAGCACAGGGCTTAATTCTCTTTTCTAGAATTTTAGTCAAGATCTTATAAGACGTGCACAACAGGGATATTCCTCGGTAGTTTTCACAGCCGAGTTTGTCGCCTTTTTTATAAATTGGATATATGATACTTCTGCGCCAATCGTCAGGAAGTGCTTCTTGCGTCTATAACTCTTAATGGATACTAATTTTCAGCTTTCTACACCTAGCGGCTCCCGAGATATAAAAATCAGAATGTTTTACTTTCCACCCTCCTTCATCCTTACCTCTTACAGCGCCACCCTTAAAACATTTTTTTTTTGGTAGGGGTCTATTATTATTTTTGGTCCGTCGGTCCGGATTTAAACCAACAATCTACGGATTATATAGTGCACCTGAATTGAAAACTACTTATATGGACATGAGTTCGATTCAATAAAGTTTGTTTGTATGGCAAAAAATTATGGGATCCAATGAATTTCACTTTATTAAAAAAAAAAGAATTCCCAATTAATGCAATGGTTTCAGTTAAATGAAAATAACTTCTGAACTAATTATGCTGGCGCCATAAACTTACCTTAGAATTAAAGGTGACAAAATGAAATTTTATACTAGCTAGAAAAAAGTTTTAGTCAACGATCCCGTTTTTAAGATAAATGGCGGAGAACTAAAATTCTTAAGATTTGATTATCTGTTCTCTAAAATAAGTAGTTCTGTGCTTATACAAAAATACCATACAATAAACATGAATTTGAATTTGAATTTAAAATTGTTAGTGTTGAAAGTAATAAAAGCGGGTATATTTTCGACTCTATCGTTACGTAAAACAAAAATTGCTTTCTTTTTTTAATAGTTTCAAGCATTTTCCCGCCAACGGTGAACAATTTTTTTGAGAAGCATAAGCAGTCCGGACGTTATTGATATAATTATTAGAAACGGTTAAAAATTCTTAGCAAGGACATATCTCAAAAACGGTATTAAAACGGGCACATATTTGTAAAAGTGTTTTACTGAAAATTTTGGGCCCTACAACATATATGTCTCGCTCTGAACATTATAGCAATACACCCTGTATATGTAAAGTGTTCAATCCCTCCCTCACCTCCCTTTTTTCGCCACTCATTAGGACAATTAATTTTAATCAAAAGACAGATCTTTAAGGACATTTGAGTTTGCCAAACCGCTGTAGCTCTAATATATTTCTATGGCGTAACTACAAACATTGATAAACTGTTAGCACTTCCGCGCATCACTTCCTTGAGGAAAGTAATTAAATGAGTACATAATTTTGATACACGACTATATCATCCAAATTAGTAACAACGGAAATAAGCTTCCGGGGCCGGAAAAGGCTTATAACTGCCGCAAGTACAAGCTTGAGAAGAACCGATTCGCTTAAGAAAATATGGGGTGGCACCCCGCAATCAAATATATGATAAAATAAAAGGGAAAATATTATCTCGGTACATAGAACTCCCCAATTTCAATCGAAATCTAAAAGTCAAATATTTAGGTAGGTCGAAAAGTTCTGGAAACAATCCAAGGCACTATCTAAATGTTCCCCCAGGAGAAAAAAACACGGCACACAACCAAACAAACAGCAAATATTTGAGTACAAAGTCATCCTTTATTCTAGCTACGAGAAACGTAGCACAGTACCGACATACACAATTTCATTAGATTACACAATTCAACTTTGTTTAAGGTAGTCGTCGTACAATTTCAACATACTCGGACTCGTTCGCGGTTGTACCATGGACAAGGAATGTTCGAAATGCCGCCATTCCACTCGACTAGCTTCCAAAGACTCCTCAAGCGCGTTCAAGGCAGCTTCATGGCATACTGCCTGTATTTCCGCTCCCGAATAACCATCGGTCCGTTCGACTAACATCTCAACGTGAACATCTTTGCCCAGCGGCATTGCTTTCAATTTAATCTCGAAGATTTCCTGTCTTGTCTTCGTATCGGGCAATCGAACGTAGACGATTCGATCGATTCGGCCGGGTCGCATCAGTGCCTTATCAATCATATCGGGACGATTTGTAGCCGCAACGATTGTTACGCTATTCAACGTATCGACACCGTCCAATTCGGTAAGCATTTGCGCCAGGACACGTTCCTTTACCGACGATCCACTATCCGATGTCCTTTCGCCCCCGATCGCATCAATCTCATCGAAAAATATAATCGCCGGTGCCACTTGACGTGCCTTCCGGAATACCTCCCGTACGGCCCGTTCCGATTCGCCCACCCACATCGAGAACAATTCCGGACCCTTTATGGACAGGAAGTTCACTTTACTGTCGGTAGCGAGAGCCTTCGCTATCATTGTTTTCGAACATCCCGGCGGACCGAACATTAACACACCCCGTGGCGGCTTAATACCCAGTTGTTTGAACTTGTCCGGATAAAGGAGCGGCCACTCGATTGCCTGCTTCAGTTTTAATTTGAGGTCCTGTTGACCGCCGATATCATCCCATCGAACGTTCGGATTTTCAATTAAAACTTCTCGCATTGCGCTCGGCTTTATGTGATTTAGGGCAGCGTTGATATGGTCAACTGTAACTGTACTATCCGTCGATTTGAGGGCAAACATTGCCGACTTGGAGATTAAATTTGCCAAATCGGATCCGACAAATGCATGGGTAACCGCCGCTATATTCCTCATCTCATCCTCGCCCAGGCTATGTCCGACCTTATTCAGATATTTTTCCAATATATCGTACCGCGCTTTCGGATCGGGAACGCCAACTTCCACCTCAATATCAAGGCGACCACATCGTCTTATGGCTGCATTTAAATTGTCCGCATTCGCTGTTGTCGCCAGGACGAACGTTCGACTTGCATTCGGCTTCAAGTATAAATTGTCCAACATGTTTAAAAAGGCCGCCGAAACTCGCTTCACAACGTCGTTTGTATCCTGCTTCGGGCAAATATTGTGAACATCCTCGATTACAATCAAACTGGGACCAGGATAGCGAGCATAGGCCCGCTCGAACTCCTTCTGCAGATTCCTTTCGGTTTCGCCGAAAAACTTACTGAATATCTCGTTGGAATTAATTTTTATGATTTCAACGTCTCGCAGCTCATTGCAAAGCGCCTCGCATATCATAGTCTTACCGCACCCGGTATGACCGTGCAGCAGCAGTCCCCTTGCCACTTTAAATCCTCCCGGAACGATCTGAAATCCCAGTGCTATATTCATAGGTTCCCGGATTTTTTCAAGGACTTCATCCAAACCGCCAATATCATTGGATCCAATGCCTCGCTTTAAACAAGCTTCAGTTACCTCAGCGGTCGTTTCGTTAGTTATTAAAAATTTTGTACTATTCGTGACCAAATAGAAACCAATAAATTCGTCCTTTTCGTGGTCGAGATTTAAATGTTGCAGACGACTTTCCAGAGTTTGTTCCTCATTCGAACTAGTGCGGGGAGACGAAATATCCACGACGACAAAACTCAGAGCTTTATTATAAAAATTCAATTTTATGATGTGTCCTTTGCACAGGACTAGATTTCGAAGTTGAACTTTCAACAGTTTATACAAATCGTTATTGGCACAATTTTCCAGGACATTATCGTCAGCATATTTCAGTGTGAGGCACTCGACTGGAATCGGGTCGGAATTCAATTTTTCGATTTTAAGGTGATGATCCTTGAACGGTGTCCAGTTTGTTCGGAAGTCTGAAAGGAATAAAAGTGGACGTCATTATCGGTATTCTTGTTATGGCTAGTTCAGAAATAAATTAAATTGAGCAAAAAAGGACCACTTAGTTTTAAATATTTTGGACCATTTCTGTAGTATTGCACATACATACGTTGGGTCACCGATGAGCAGAAATTGCTGGAAAAATACAAAAATCTCGTATTTGAAAACAGAAGTTTGCACTCTGGTTGATGGATACGTACCCGAGAAATATCCGTGCCTACTTTACTCGTCAAACTCCAAGAGGAAATTCAGGCGACCACTTCGTGATCACACTCTTTGGCTGTGTCCTGCCAATTTCTCTACATAAACATACTGCAGTAAAGATCGGCTGCAAGCTAATCGAATGATATTCTAGATGAAATACTGAACTCCGATTTATATTGTAATTGGGGATAAGTAAGTAGAATAAGGAGAGCGCATGTCGTTTGTCCTTGGAGTCCCGATCATTTGGTTGGTACTCGAAACTAAAAGACAATATCATCAGTGTAATATTAATATAATAATATTTTCCTTTTTTCCAGGACTTTGATGCAGGAAGGACTCACTCGATTTCGGACATATTTATCCTATTACCTTGAACCATTTAAAAATTAATGTGTACAGTAATTCAAATTCCTAGGTTAAAGCATTTAAAAGCTATCGGAAAATATTCTGGAACACGTGTCTTAAGGACTTTTGGTATGGGAGCTACCAGAAGGAGTAGAAAGATTTCGTTGACTATTAAACTAAAACTTTGTTTGCACTTAAAACTGATTTCTACAAAATTCCGATATAGTGAGTTTCGTAAATTGAGTGAAGATATTTTACAGGATATCTGTATGGCAGATACACGAAGGACTAATGGGCTTTCTTTCTTAATCATACCCTTAGCTCTAACTATTGGAAACAATCCATTCAAAATTTCAAAGTCGTAGCTTAACTCGTTCTGAAGTTATCGGCCAATATTTTTGAACACGACTTTTAAGGACTTTTTGTATGGTAGCTATCGGAAGTAGTGACGAAATTTCGCTGAGTAGTGTACTTAAACTCAATTTTCCTTCAAAACTGATTTTTACAAAATTTCAACTTCGTGGCTAAACGATCTCTCGAGTTACAGAAAGTTCCATAAATTAAGAGAGGATAGTTTTATAGAATTTTTGTATGGCAGCTACTGGAATATTGACAGATTTTATTTTATTTATTTACGTATTTTTTTTCCAATAGAAGTAAAAGCGAATTCGATCTTATTAAACCTAAAAGATTATCGGAATTCGTGAAAATCTGAACAATTCCTTGCACCCCAGGGTCTTAATATCGAAGAATGTTTATTAAAGCCCTTTATAAGTAAAATTGAATTTGAAATCTCATTAGACCTAAAATTTATATCGGAATTCGTGAAAATTTAGGGAAAACTTAGGGGATGGATATCGAAAAATTAGGGGATGAATATCGAAACATCTGGAAAACCCTTTCTAGTCGCTTATATATATATATAAAGAGCCCGTAGAACTAAAATGAATTTGATAACTCGACATGCCTAACAGATAAGACGAGATTCGTGAAAATGTGGAAAAATTCTTTTCACGGACACTTTTTCTATTCCACCTTTGTACACCAATGAAAATCTGAACTTCTTTTTTGCTTTAAGCATTTGTGCTCTAGTAGCACATCTACATATACGTACTAAGTTTCAACTCTCTAGCCGTCTCTGAGATATAGAAAACTACCATCCACCCGCATACCTTGCTACCGGTATCAAAATTTTTTTTCGAGTGCGTCTCTATTGTCGCTCTATATGGCCGTTAATTTTTAATTTTCCAGCCTTTGCTCAATCAGAATTTTTTTCTTTACACACCCTCCCCCCCTCCACGCATCACCCCCTTCACTTCCAACCCCAAAATTTTTTTTCCCTGCTTGAAGTGTACTAGGCCTAGCTCCTCTAAAATTTCTAAGATCATATCTGGTACGGTTCTTGAAATATACAAATTAATTTTTTTTTAAATTGCAATTCCCCTACTTCCGTGCTTTACCTTCCCCAATAGTTTTACATTCATTAGACTCCACTAGTAATCCTTTATACACAAACCAAATTTTATCTTCCTGGTACAATTCGTTCGAAAGATATTGTAATCCAAAGTTTTTTACCCCACACCCCACCTCCCCCCTTCCAAGTCTTAGCATTTGTCTAAGCTCCTAGCATCCCTTAAGATAGCCGCAGGCCTCCTAGCATAAACGGTTTCTGAACTCTAGAAACCAAGATTTTTCATCTAAAATGCTCCCACCTCTCCCTCACACCCTCAACAACCGAAAAGGTACCACTGGTAGAGATGATTGTTTCGAGACAACGAGGTTATTTGAAATGTTAATTTTGTTATTAGTTAACTTACTAACTAAAATAAATAAACAGCTCATAGAAGTAAAAATATCGAATAATCCTGAAATAGATTTTCAGCCGATTATAATTTAATTCTGTGGAAATAATAAGAAATAAAATAAAAAATAAATAAATAAATAAAGAAAAATTAATAAAATATACAAATATAATTTGATATCTCATCAGATCGAAGAGATATGAAAACGTATGCAACTTCTTTACGCTCTCTTGAGGATTGAATACCAAAAAATCCTTATATTAGTTTTTAGGCGATTTAAACGAGAAATTTTGGTTTCTAGATCTCAGAAATCGCTTATGCTAGGAGGCTAAAACTTGAAATTTATATAGAGCTATGATAATGAACCCATTTGCAAAAAAATTGCCGATATGGGTGAAGGGGTGAAGGAGTGGGGGAAAAATAGTGCGTCCGAGACGCTCGAAAGCCGAGATTGAGACATTCTAAAATCCATATCTCCTGTTCAGACTTCCCTGAACATGGCCATATTGGCCACTATTAAACACGGCGGCTGTGAAACACGGGCGGCTGAGTTTTTATGGCTCCGTATGTAGAAGCCGGAAACCAGCATAATAAAAGCTCCATGGCCCTATTTAAGCCGTGACGAATCAAGTTCGCGTCGCATTTGCAAGTTATATTTTCTTTGGATCACGCGCCGCTTCGCCGCTGAGACAGAGGTAAGTAATAGCCCGCACATCAGCATTTGCCCTTACACTATTTTCTTCTCTTGGGCTTTCCGTTCGTTGCTTCAACGAAAGGATAGTCAAGGGAAAACAATAGGAAGCCGAAAATCAAGAAAAAAAATACGGAATAAAACTACAAAACCTACAAAAAAATATAAAAACTGAACCGAAAATAAAGATCAAATACGGCTCACAAATCGGCAATCTTTTCATTTCTTACCTTTTCCCAATTAATTTCAGGGAAAGAAGAGTTCGGACGTGATAGTCCGATCATCTCCTAAGCTGTTAATGTCACGAAATTAAAACTTAATGAACATCTGTAGGTATACTAGGAGAATAGATCGGAAAATTTTTGAGTGGGGGCAGTGGCGTGCGGGGGTGGAGGGTAGAAAACTTTAGATTACGATATCTCACGAACCAATTGCACTAGAAAAATAAAATTCGTTTTGTGTATAAAGAGTTGATAAATAAAGTTTTCTGAAAGTAAAATTTTTCAAGGGGACGGTGGAGCATGGACGTGGCCCCTCCACGTATCCCCTATACGAATTTTTCTAAAAAATCACGTCACATATCTCAAGAACCGTGTAAGAAAGATGCTTAAAATTTTTACCAGAAGTAGACTCCTGGCAGAAAAAAAATTTTAAGGGTGAAAAGGAAAAGGTTCCGATTTTTATATCTCGAGAACCTATAATGATATAAAGCTGAAACTTGGTATTTAGATAGAGCTATAGTAGTAGATAGCATGTTGGAAAAATATAATTTGTTATAGGGGTAGTATGGTACGGGATGTTTTTCCTATCTATATAACGGCTTATGGTACAAAGTTGAAACTCGGTATGTATATGTAAGCCAACTAGAAAAGTAATTTAGATTGGCGTTCGGAACGGGGGCAAAAAAAATTATCAGTGGAAATGGAATGCATATATTTTCACGTTTTTCGTCTTATCTATTAGGTCTTTTCAAATATTAAGTTCATTTTTATTCCACGGATTCTTCATATAAATACCTAGAAAGCGTTTTCAGGATTTTTTGAAATTCGACCCCTAAGGGGTGGAAAGGGGGTTGTGTACTTTTTTACGAATTCTGCCATATCCTTCAGGTCTGATCAGATATCTAATAGCTTTTCACTTTCAAGGGCTTGCGTAATAATCGCTTAAAACTTATTTTTATTTTATTTCAGCCCCTAAGAGGGTATAAAAGGGTTGAACAAGTTTTCACAAATTCCATCATATCTTTTAGAAGTGATAAGAAATTGAATTGGTTTTTACTTTCTCGTGTTATCTTCATATTTATCTATTAACTCCTTCCAGGATCTGATGATATATCGAATTCATTTTTACTTCCTAAGGTTTCCTATATAAACACCAAAAAGTCAATTTCCGTATTTTTAGATATTCAATCATAAGGGGGTTGTATGCTTTTCAAAGCTTCGACATATTTCTTAGGTTTGATGAGATATTAGATCGCTTTTCACTTCCACAGATTTTTTATATAATCGCCTACAAACCCATTTCTCAATTTTTCAACATTCAACCCCCAAGGGTTTGCATATGTTTTCACAATTTTTACCATCCCATAGCTCTGATGAGATATAAAATTGGTTATTGAGGCATTTGATGTAATGACCTAAAAACCAATTTCACGTTTTTTCGGATTTCAAAAACCAAGGTGGTGTAAAGGGTCTGCTTACGTTTTCACAAATTTTTCAAAATCCCTCGTGTCTCAGGAGATATCAAGTTGCTTCTTATGAAATCGTTTAAAAACCTGTTTCACAAGTTTTTCGAAACTCAAACCCTAAGTGGAAGTAATGGGTTTGTATACGTTTTAACAATTCGTCATATCTCTTAATTCTGATAAGGCAGCAAATTCGTTTTTACTTCTATGGGCTTTTAGTGTACATAATATACCGAAATTCGAATAGTACACACGGGCTTTTTCAATGTTTAATCTCTATTTTAAATATTTTTATTTTAAAAACAAAATTAATTTTCCAAGAAATCTAATAATCGCGAAACAACTCATGATATACTCCGACTTTGACCGTTCCCGAACTTTGACCCGAAAAATAATAAAGTTTCGCCCAGACCATTGGCAGATTTTTTAGTTAGGTTTTAATGTCTTACTTTAATGTTGTCGACATTTTATTTTGGACATTGAAATATTATTTTATCAAAAATTTGCAAGTGTTCTCTTTTTTTAAACTTCACTCGATTGATACGTAAAGGATTATTCAATGGGTACATAACAATTTTGTATTTTAATACAAAATTGTTATGTACCTATAGAATAACCCTTTACAATCCGAGCTGCCTAAAATAACTTCGAAAAATCATTTGTGGAAGATAACGGACTCATTACCGGTTGTCAACAAACAATAAATACGTTCAAGCTGAGTAATCAAAAATGTGTGGACAACAAGCTCAGTTCTGAATATAAAACAAACATTTAACGGTCACTTTACTACGTCACAAAGCCCGCCAATTTCACCAACTGTAACCGACAAAATAAATCAACTGCACCAACCTTCTTCCGATACAAGAACCGCATCGAGTAATTTCTCCGGCTGCGGCCACACCAATCGCACGAGTGGCACCACTTCGCGGTCTACGCTCGAACTAATCGCGACATGTTCGCCAACTACAAAGCGACATAACCTCAAAACACTTTCACTAATAAGAATCAAATTGTTTTGTAATTTCGGCGCGATGTCCTTCAGTTCGTCCGCGACGGACGATTTCGGCTGAACGTTCGCAACGAAAAGAACTTCATCGCGAATAAATGATGTCGCCGCCGATCGATTGTCCGACGAAATGGGGCACACTTTTACATGGGTTTCTTTGTCGCGCGCTGTTAGCGTCACTTTACAAGTTTCACACCGGAACCAGAGGATTGCTGGCTTTTTCGAGGCGGATTTTGGCGGCATAGTGGCACGGTAATTTGTTGTTTGTTTGCACCACCGAAAGAATTTTTAACTTTTGAACTCCAATTTTGACAGGAGTGAAGATGCGATTAGCGCTAGATGGCGAAATGGTATGCCCATCTTCACACGAAGTTTTGTTTACATGCGAAAGCAGCCGAGTATTTCGAATGTTTTGTAAGTAGAATGAACGTGAATTTAATAGTAAAATTGTTCAAAGATAGTTTTGTAAGAAGTCCCCATCAGTTGCCCAGTAAAGTGAGGGATGAGTTTTGAACCTGGAACCTGAGAAGGTTCAATCAGGGTTTAATCCAGCTGCATTTAAGTACAGCGGTCCTTCCAGGACTTTGTAACCAGTTGAAAACGTTGGGAATCAATTACCACGTTTGTGACGAGGTGAACCCTGCGTTAATTTGGTCACCTCTAAGCTCAGGAACGCGAGAACCGCTAGTACTTCCAGGAGCGATACTGCCTCTTGATTAATGACTCCCCTTCCTTTCAGTCAAATGGCAAAAGACGTATTTATCTAAAATGTACATAACAGAATTCTTTATTTTCCCTAAAAGTAAACATAAAACAGTAGCTCGCGCCTTCCTACTGCTGATCCAACTTGAACTTCCGCATCACCGCCAGCCCGTCATTGCGCCTCAGCTGATATAAAAGCCGATCGGTGATTTTCTGTACGGCGCTAACAGTCAGCACGAGCGTGTTATGCTTCAGCATCGAGTACACGTTCAATCCATAGACGGGCATCAGATTAACGAAGGCAATTTCATTGCTAGCGGCACTGATGTTTTCCGGGCAAATATCATCACTGAAACGTACAAAATTATTTGCAGAGTTCTTCAAAGCGCACAAAACCCCTCTACTCACTCGTCGACAATAAGAACGGACGGTCCCCAGTTCCGTTTCTCGATCAGATCGTGCAAGAACTTCGGATCGCTAGTCGGAATCACCAAATCGTTGACAATGTGCAAATCGTCCTGCGCCAACTTCACCGAAAGCGTCGAGGTCAGACCGTGAACGCGATTAAAGAACGGCAACATGTAGAAATGTGTTGTGGGATTACGCGGTCCGTGTGCTATACCGCCGCCTTTGAACAGTGGCGACCGGATCGAGCCGTGCCTTGCACGGCCCAGACCCTTCTGTGGCCACGGTTTTCGACCGCCACCGTGAGCTTCGGCACGCGACTTTGAATGTGCAAAGCTTACGAAGCGGTATTTTCGCTGCCATTCGATGTTCTCCTGAATTATATCGATACGAGGCTGTGCGGCAAAGACGTCCGGATGCAATTCAATCAGGCCCACTTTCTCCTCGTCCACGGTATTCAGATTTTCGACCCAAACATGTCGCGGCCTTTTGAAACTTCCCATCGGTTCATCTGGCAGTTTTGATATAATTGCGGCCGTTGTTTTTACTTCGGCGCTTGCAGTGTGCACATTTACGGAATTTATTAAATTCCGAAAAGAATTACGGAACAACATCATCTTCGACGAGTGAAAAAATTACTTTGAGGTTATGATTCCGGTCTGTCAGACAACTTCACCCATTCGCGGTGCAGCATTACCATGCCGACGAGAATTTCCCGGCAGGTAATAAAAATTCAAATTTTACCTGGCGCCAAGATGTAAAAATTTGGTCTCATGTGTGCGCCAGGTTGTAAACGAAAGACCGAGTTTAAGTACTTTCCCTTTAGCCGCCCGAGCATATTGACAATATTTTTCATTATGTAATTGATGGGAATTCCTTCAAAAAATTTTAAAAGGACGAACATTTTATGATTTGGAAATTCTGAAGACGGGAAGGGTATCGAATCGATTTAACGATGGACAGCATTTCGGCTCCCTAGCTTTTAGTTTAGTTCATTTCGTTTCTTCAAACAGTTCGGTTGGCTTTTGGTACAGTTTCTATTACGTTGATAATGTGAAGTGCTCTTAAACTAAGCTATTAATTGGTAAATATTCCAACGAATCTATTAAATAATGTTTTCAATCGGAACGGGAAGGGACAATCTTGTGAATTTCATCGTCGTCGCAATCTTTAAACTTGCTAACAATATTATCGGTACAGGCTTTTCTGTATTCTTTTTCGTGTCCAACGTCCAAGGCAATATTCTTATTTGGCTCTAGTTCTGTACAAGATTTTCAAATAGCTGCTATCATAGCAGGTTTCTGTTGCTCGCGCTACGGACTATAATCCATAAAATCAATCGTTTTCATTTCAACGTTCTTTCCACCAAGAAGTTTATGATATAGCTCCTTCGTATCAATCGCGGCTTATCTTTCAATTAAAACATATTCACCCTATGTACGTACATGTGGTACTCTACTTCTTTCCTTCAATATTGTCGTCAAGGAAAGAAAGGAAAAAAATTAAAGGAGGAAGATACACAGAGAACGATACTCCAATCGAAGATTAAGATTTTTTTCGATTTGAATTTTAGTCGAAGCTAGAAAAGTAATAGAGTGCTTATGGGTAGTCTTGACTGCCATCTCTCTACATGGAGCCACGACGAGAATTTTTTTGGGAATGTCGTGACCGAGAAAAGGAGGGCTATAACTTGATGATTTCCTGCGCTACTATACGCAGGTTTGTTATTAAGGCATCGCGAAAATTCCTTCATATCTTCTTGATCTCTAGCATGACACTGTCTAAGAGTTCTACTATCAAATATGCATTTCGTTTGCACTTTGTGCATTCAAATTCGGATAACATCATCAGTTTCTTGCACTGTATTAATTTAAAGGAATCCCCGATCAAACGAGTGGAGTGAAAAGAGATAAAGATGTCTTGGTTCTTCACTTCTAGGCATTTCAGCGCCAACTCTCATGCATTAACGAATTCATGGAGCCTACTTTATATAATAGTTCCGGTGACAAAGTTAAGTTAACATTGGTACCAGTCGGAGCACCGTCTTTCCTATAGCTTCATAGCAGGCATGTCGAATTCTTGCAGATGCTGAGACACTTACTCCTTTTTTCCGCCTGCGATTGTAAGATGTGGATAGTTTTGGGAGAGTCGTGTGTTCTTTAACTCATTTTCAAGCACTTTGATCTTTCTATGAAGTATTATTTGTGGCTCGTAAAAAGGGATTCACTTTCAACTTTGTAATTTAGTTACCTTATAGTGTCCTGCCGCGTTTTGATGGAACTGGTTTTTTCGTCAACATTTTTTTTAAATTCTTTCCTTGTTCCGTATTCGCTTAAAATATATTCCTTTTCTTTGGCTTTTCCTTCAGCTTCTGCGCTTTCTTTCTCCCTTTAGATTTTGTTATTGAAGCTGATACTGTTTAATTCGTTTCTCTTTCTCGTTAGAGGAATTAGTAACTGCTGATGGTGTTTTGCTTTGTCATCTCTAGTAACTTACAATATTGCATCAGTGGTCTTTATATGAGTTAACTTTCCTCGCTTGCGAGGAAAGTAATTCATAAACATTTTTATCTGTTCTTTTCTTAATTGCACTTCTTACAATTCCTTAATTTCACTTAGAAGTGTGTTCGCGGTCCTTATTATCCTTCTTGTCAATTATTTCTTCGATCGTTGTAATTTCTGTGTTTGCCATTAATTGGAGTTAAAGTAACTCGGGAGATTCAGTAGGAGAACTGTTCCGGAAATTTTAAACCAACAAATAAAAAAAAAAAAGGCAAACCAACTGATCTTGGACAACCATCAAGAATGGTTTGAGGAACAATCATGTATTCGTGAAAATGTAGTGCGATCCCAAGACATTAATAAACCGGAACCGAAATGGAAACGAATTGTATACAAAAAAACAAGATTTTTTTAAAAATTCAATTGCAGTGTGATCCATCAAAAACCAAACATGAAAAAATTATCCACAATTTAGTTTTTCTTTTCGTAAATTCCGTAGTCATCGCTGTTGATTTTTCAGGAACGCGAACACATGGATATTCTTCAATTTCTGTTAGTTCTCCATGGGTTCTCGTTTCAAGTTCATGACAATGGTGATGGGCATCGGTGAAGCTCTACCCTGGCTCTCCTCTTCTTCTTCACCTTGCGTATCCTTGTGCGTCGTAGTGGGAGCTGCTCTCAATTTTCCTTTGTATATTTTTCAATGTTTCTAGGTTTCCGTGCAAACACAGTTTTTCTCTCTTATTTCCTGGTGTAGTCGTAATTGCTGGCGCCTGTTGTATTCCTCTTTAGCAATTTTGGTAGTTGAATTGCTCAAATTAGCATATCAAAAACTAAACGACCTTAGTTATCCTAATAAATGGATTTTTGTGTCTATTGGGTACGGGTTGTTCGTTGGAACCTTGAAATGGAAAGGTCGCCGGCACCTCAATGTTCAATAGATTTTCGTCGACTGTGTGATCTCTAATTGTTACAGAAGGCGTGTCCAATTCATTTAGTCCCTTTTTAAAATCGGTACTGTTACCTCCGCGGGTTGTGTCCCTGGTAATATTCTCGGGTTACCGCCTGTCTCTGTAAATTATAGGCTATAATATTTTTCTTTGGCTAGTCTGATTTTTTCGGTTGCCTAATTTTTAATTTTGTGGCGTTCATATTTTATATTCATGCATTTTGATCTTGTTCGTTTAGTTTGTATAGTTGTAGCTACTATTGTAGTGTCTTCTAAACTGCGTAGGTTTAAAGCTGTTAGACTAAAGAAAACCTCCTTATTAATAACCGGACATCCTTAATTGTTAGCGTGATCACCCTGCCAATCGTCCAGAACAATGTCGATAGAGTTTCCAATCTGGCATCGATTAGTCGTAACATGGTCTAACACAGCGAAAGTGTGTGGATTCAACCTTGTTGGTAAGTTGCTAAGGACTTCGACATTATTTAGGACTAATTCAAATTCTTCATTGTGATTCCCTTAGTGTAGAATTATAACCGCTGTACTTAAAAAAATTGAGAACAGACTTTCGTCTTCACAGCCAAGTTCATGCTTTTTATTTTTCCAATTCATTGGAGAGTTTGTAGAAGGCTGCAATCTTTGTCGGAGTTAAGAGCCGTACAGAATGAACGCAATCGCAGTCGGATTGGAGTGTCAAAATAACGGAGGGGAAAAAACCAGTTTCAAATGCATGTGATTGTATGTAGCTAAACAGAATGAACGCTATGGGTCGCAGATACTCGCAAGTAAATTCGTAATATTTAAAATGATCGCAAGTGAACGCATC
Organism: Beris morrisii; assembly: GCA_951812415.1. Taxonomy (NCBI): domain Eukaryota; kingdom Metazoa; phylum Arthropoda; class Insecta; order Diptera; family Stratiomyidae; genus Beris; species Beris morrisii. The sequence goes on from OX638311.1 coordinate 30,401,164, forward strand.
GAAATGTCAAATATGACAATATCATAACCTAAAACGCACTATATTATTTAAAGAAGAAAATAATAAAATGGAAAATTGAAAATGGGAAAGAGATTTCGATGAGCATTAAAAATAATTCACCGATTTTTGCGTCCATATCAATTTCGCTTTGATTATTGACACTGATAGAACTGCGAACTCAATCCGGTCATTGTGTTCATGCAGCGTTTACTTGCGATTTACTGCGTTTCATTGCATGTCGTTGCGACATTTTGACATTGCAATCCGACGGCTCTTAAATATAATTTACCGATTTTCGCGTCCATATCAATTTCGCTTTGATTATTGACACTGATACAACTGCGAACTCAATCCGGTCATTGTGTTCATGCAGCGTTTACTTGCGGTCTACAGCGTTTCATTGCATCTCGTTGCGACAATTTGACATTGCAATCCGAGTGCGATGCGTTCATTCTGTACGGCTCTTTAGTATCAATTAATATTGTATTATACAAAGATTATGAGAAAGAGGGGAAGCGCCCATATAAGCTCCATAGAAAAAACCGTATAGAGTTTCAGCACCTCCACAGTCTCAGTCGATTACTAAATTTGGATTTGGTTCGAATCCGCGCTTAATTTTATATCAGATAATAGATTGAGAAGCCATGTGGTATTAATTTAACCGAACAGAATTCAGATTATAAGCTACAAATACATAAAAATAAAGTATTCAATGTAATTTTATTTAAAGAAACTAAAATAATACAGCTCAATAGAAAATTATAGATATAAAATTGGGTTCATTGCCATCTATGCTTGCGAATGACTTCCATTTCGAACGCCTAGAATTAAAAGTATACATCATATTTTTTAGCTTCGATAAATATACTAACCTTGATAATTCTTTCGGAAAAGTAAAAAATGGCACATCCTTATTAAAGAATGGAGTGCTTCCACACCCTTTAAGAGCACGACGAACCATATTGAGAACTCAGAACTGCGCAATGAAAGATCACTAATTTGAAAAAACACACAAATCATTTCACTGCACTACAAAGCTGAGATCTGGAAAAGCCTCACCTCCAATTATTTTTTCTTGGTTTAAACAATTTTCAAAATTGTATATGTTTCTTATTCGTTGGAACAGCCCGTTCACCGAATAAACAATTTGACGTTTATTGCAAAGAGTATGAGATTTTATTGCATTTACAGTTTAATGTTTTTAGAGCATAGTAGTCGACTGAGAAAACAGATTTCAAATACGGTCCGCTTCCACTCTATCTCATTCTCTTTGGTATTATACTGGTTGGTGGATTTACACTCACCGTTTGAGGCGCGCCTCTATCCCCACCATAAAATCAACCAATCAGATGGCTCGTGCAGTCGCAAGAGTCTTGTCCATGCGCACGACCGTATCGTAGTCCCTCCTTCTCTGCCAGAATCGCGGCAGTTACGAGTGTCTGTAATGGTGCATTTACACTCAGCGTTTGAGGCGAGCCTCTATCCCCACCAAAAAATCACCCAATCAGATGGCTTGTGGAGTCGCAAGAGTCTAACATTCTTCAACTTTTCTCCGACGCACGCTTCCATATGTGTACACACATACAATGTACTGTGGCAGCACACAATTCGCAGCTCATCGTATTTCTGTCGTTTCGCACTCATAGGCATGTTGCGTCGCAGAGGCATTTTGAGTGTAAATTGCTTTCAACACAGCAAAGAACACAGCCGACGAAAACCGGTTTGCAATGGCCTGATGGGGGTAGAGGCTCGCCTCGAGGCGAGCCTCAAGGGTGAGTGTAAACGCAGCATTAATCCTTGGATATTAAAATATTGGGCTTCAGAGAGTTTTCTTTCAATTTTGATTAGAAACCGGTTTCCTTCGTTTAAATGTCGTTAAAATGAAAAATAAATAATTAATGACCTGTTGCGATGCGTGTGCATTCCGCAGGTGTCAGTAATTCCGTCTCCATTATCTCAGCGAAAAAAACTTCAAATTGAACGCGTGCATATGGCACCACCAAATTCAACTAATGTCAAAAAAAAACAGCCAGAACAGAAAACACAATCAGTGCGAGCAGGACGACGCACATTTCGTTCGTTAACTTTTCGAAATCGCGTCGCCTTCGCACTTTGGTAAAGTTTTGATCGCGAAATATCGCGCAGTTTTCACGAGACAGCGAACGAATTCGTAACGCAGGTACGAAGCTACGAAGAGGAAGAGCTACTATTGTCAGTGTGCGCATCTCAGTCAGACGTGTTTTGCAATTACTCGCACCTACGAACCTCGAAATTAGTTTTCTCCCCTCGCGCCCATAAAAGTTACCCTCGCCATTTAAACGTGTGTTTAGTGTATAAAAATCCAAAATAGAATCGAACTCGTCCCGAACCGCCCCCAAGTCTCGCGCGTAAAAATTTTCACGAAATCTCCGCGCTCCACAGCCATTTTGAATGTACGAGCTGTTCGAAAATTGTTAAGAAATTTACAGAAGAAAAGTTTTCCCTCGCGTGTTTTTCGGCGTTTGTAGTGTGAAAATCACACGGCGTCCGTAATGAAGGGCAAGTGTAACGAGCAATTTTTGATTTCTGTTTAATTGAGCAGTGAACTGCGTGGTGTGAAGTTTCGTTGTTTGGTGAAGAAATACTCGCGACAAATTCTCACGGTTTCCGCGCTTGCCAAGTGCAAATTTATTGAAAGTTTCCGTTCGCCCCCCGTCGTTTCGTTCCGATTTTTTATAAATAATGTGGAATCCAAATACTGGTGCCGAGGAATCTAGGAAAGATGTTTCCGTTTCAGAACAAAAACAAAACAATTTAACGCAATCGAGTGAGAAGAATCAGCAGCAGCAACAAGCAGAAGAAGAGACCTTTTTGGTTAGTGAAAAGGGTGGTGTCGAAGCGGAAGGTCAATCGTGCGACGTCGACTCGGGCTTCATTTCGGGACCGCAATTGTCCGGCTACGACGACAGTGAATACGGTGCGGACAGCGACGATAGTAAACCGTCGACGATAAAAAAACAAAAGTCTGTCATTCAGGAAGAGGACGAACAGCACGCTTCGATTCTGGACTCGGGCTGTATCGAAGCAGACGTCGATACCGCGGAAATAAACGCGACCGAAATTCCCAAGGAGCAGTTGGCAGTCAAGTCCGCGGCACCCGGAACTCTAGCAATCCCAAAACCCATGATTCTCGACAGCGGAATCGATTTGGGACTCACAGAATGGTTTTGCAATTTGAGCCTGAAAAACTCGAATCAGCCGCTCAACAATTTGGGTGGCGGAGCAGCAGACACGACAACAGTTGCTGCCGCCGCCGCTGCTGCTGCCAAGAACGGCGCAAATATTCCAGACGGCGGCAGTTCCCGAAATAAGCAGCCATGGGAGATTCACTACCGTCAAAACGACGAAGGCGATACGTAAGTCCAAATCGAATAATTCCCCGTACTTCCCACGCTATAATTTAATTTTTTTTGCGTTGTTTTCATTTTTTACAGACAGCTACACATTGCCTGTATCACGGGCTATACTGAGGTCGTCGCCGCCCTGATTCGTCTCGCCCCGCATCCCTGTCTGTTGAATATTCAAAACGACGATGCCCAGACTGCTCTACATTTGGCCGTTATGACCGGACAACGAAATATTGTTCGGATGCTGTTAGTTGCAGGTGCAGAGGTAGGATTACAGTTGAAAACTTTCTTGTGGCATTTTCTTATAGTTTTTTTTTTTTTTTTTCGTCTTCCAGGCAACAATGCGTGATCGTTACGGCAACACACCACTCCATCTGGCTTGCATTTCCGGACATTTGGATTGCGTTAAGGCCCTAACAATTCCGATCAGCGGAAGCGAAATTCAAGAAAGCAAAAATCTCCTCACGAAGAACGATAAATCGACATATCGTCGATGCACACAACTCCCGCCCGACCTCGAGCAGCGAAACTATGACGGTAAGTCGATTTTGGAATTTTCCCATTAGACGATGCAACCGAAAATAATACACGGCGACCATGTGTGAACGCCTTCGCAACAATTCCACTGCTGCTTTGTGTTGACGTCGTCGTCCACGACTAGACCCCACAAAACTTTTAACCCAACAACAATACGGAAAATGTCGTGCCGTGACCATTTCCGTCTCCTCGCCGCGCCTATTTCACCCCGATTTCAATCGTCCCGATTTACATTTAAGATTCTTTAGCCTGTTTTATTTTTGGAATCCTCACGTCGTTGGATTCGCCAAGCTTTTCAGACATTCGTTCGGCGCGCACGCATACCCATACGACCGTCGAGAAAAAAACGCCATGAAAATTCCTTTCCTTGCGCTATTTTCGCTCGGAACTGAGTGAAAACAGTTTCTTTTTACGTGCAGCTATTTTGGGTGCGCGGCGCATGTCCAAATCGAGCGAAATTCTAAAAATAATATGGGTCAGGTTTGACGTCGGTCTTGTGATTTTTCAAATTGGGAAAAATCCTTCTGCCGTCATCAACCCGACTCCCTCTCAGCGGGAAAAAAAATGGTTTGAGGGGGGAAAAACTATTTTCGTTCGGGGCGTAATTAGGGAGCATACGGCAGCCGATGGACAGACGAAAAAAACGCTACTTCCGAAAAAAAATTAATGACGCGGGCTCGTTTTATACACGAGCATTTTTTCGCCATACCTATCGCTCGGCCGAGCATCTATTCAGGTGTTTTTTTTTTGTATAGTCCGCCCGAATACCAGGCAGCATTTTACAGTATCGAAGCGAATGAAAAACCATTTGTAGATCTTCCCCACACGGTACCCCGCGCTCCGTTCACCAACCAGTCGAGCACACAAGTGTACACGAATATTTTTGGGTTTTTCCCAGAGCAGCGAGACTGGGTATGAAATTTTACGTGTAAATGTGGTGGTCGATTATGTCGTCAGCTGGAATCCAACATACACGACAGACAGCAGCGCTCGTTGAGTTGCTCTAGCGCGACTCTGCTACATGCTGGGCTGCTCTTGTACTTTGTCGTTTGTACTGGACTTTTACAGTGCGAGCAATAACTAACTGATCGCCAAGGCACGTGATTTGGCATCAGATGCTTTAGTAGCTCCCCAACCGCATAGTAAATATTCGCGTTTTACAGCTATGATTGAACTTCAATGCGATTTTGATTCCAACCTGATGCATTCTCCTCTCCCACTAGAGTGCACGCTGTTTGTTTTTCTGTTTTTTTAGCTGAAGATCGACTTGACCTTCCTTTCTGTTGTAAGCACTTCAAGTTGACCTTAGGGGTTACCCTTTGATGATTTGAATAGTACAGTGCAATCATTTTGCAAAGAAACTGAAAAGGATTTATGAATGACACAAAAAAAAATAGAAACAACTGCCTCTGTCGACCTTGTGTATTTGGTTAACAAAAGTTATTAAAAACAAAAAAATCCAAGGCGGTATTAAGTAGGAATTTCCAAGTGGCTGACTTGAAGCAATTGGTTGGGTTTGTAATTGTTTTCAGCTAAGTCGGCAATGAATTGAATGAATTTTAATGTGATGATGAAGTCGTATGCTCCACTCTTAATACACGGCAGAGTTTATCGTAAGCGCGTGTAACATTGAAGATAAAATGGCTAATAAAGAGACATTGCACTCGTCCAGCTGTCGGGTTGGCTGGATTAAACTCTTCTCTCAAATAGTCACGTTTTCTGCTGCTAAATTTTTATAAGTGGTATGAAAAGCCATCGGTTGAAGATGAAGAATTTAAATTATAAAAGATTAAAGGCAGGAACACACCAAATCAAATGTATAGATTTTATAGGTTGAAAACGAAAATTATTCATTGCAGCCTCGCTATTTGAACTTGATCGGGAAGTTTGTTCTCTTCTGCACCAATAGCGAAAAGAAAATTCCATAGTCCAGCATCGTGGCCAACGGGTTATCTATTAATGGTAATTACCACGCATGGAAACTTTATTATCTATCGCAGTTAGCGCTGAAAAAATTTATGAGGCACTTGTTACAATATCCACCGAGATATCATGCAACGCTACCGAGTCCGATTTAGTTCTTCGATTTCCTTTTAGTCATTTTATTCCAAAACCAATGCTTTATCGCTTTTCGAAAGCAACGTCTTCGGCTGTCGAAGAGTACGTGCTATTATCTTCATAGACGGCTCTGACACCGAAATTAAAAATACTTTAAAGATGACAAATGTCGAAATTTAAAAAACAATAAATGTTGACAATTGTCAAAATTTAAAAAAAAATTTGATTACCATTTTTATCAAAGTTACTGAATTATCAAGCAGTTGTCGCAGCTTGGCTATTTTTGGGTTTCTTATCTCCAGGTCGAAATAACACGCGAACCATCGAACAGATAGCTTCGCCAAATCAGAGTGCACCCAGAGCTGTTAATGGAGCCCGGCCAAAGGTTTTCGATAGCAGGATTATGGCATAGGTGCTCTGATGGACGATATTTTCTATATCTCTTTGGGCATACACAGCTCTTCCTTTCAAATACACATTTTTTTTGTCAAAATTGACTACCCTTTCCGGCTATTGAAGCTTCTCTTCACGACCGTAAATACATTTCAAAAATTTAAAGAAAACGTACAATATTTTGCCTTCGTGCCAATACGCACCTTACCTGATCAATGATCAGGTAGATCAGGATCACACTAGCTAAAATAACGACTATACGTTCGATCACTAAATGCTATCGAATAGATCGAATTATACTTTGCCCTCTCTACTTTACCCTGCGTCTACACTGACAATTTATCTGGCAATAGGTTTGTTCTTTTTGCCTACATTTTTTTACACTTTTTCTGTTCTTTTTAACGAGTGACGTCAGTGGCCGCTGTTCTTTTTGCCGAGTGTAGATTACACTCGGTCGAGAGCAGGTGTAATTTCTTACACTTTAGTGTAGCTTACCATCTGTCAAACTTGATGGTTGCATGCAGATAAGATTGACTATTAGTATTTATGGAAATTCTGTTTTCAATGAATACATGCAAGAATATTGTATGGCAATAAATTTGCATTGATAGAAGTGAAAGAATAAAGCAAATAAATAAGTTCGAAATTTTATCTATCACGTTTTTACACTAACGCGTTCTTTTTGCGCGATCTACACTCTACACTTTCGGTGTAAAGTGTATTACACTTAAAGTGTAGGCTACTCTAAAGTGTACACTTAACCTGGCAAAAAGAACAAACCTAATGGCAATAACAACGGCATTATTGCCATACACAAAATGATAGTGTAGACGCACCAAACGCATATGGCAATATTGCTCTCAACATTGCCATGGCAATTTTGAGGATAATATTGCCAGAAAACGAATCGTTTGACATGTAGACTTACGTTTTTTTGGTTTGATCGCAAAATGAGTGAAAATAAGTGGACTAAAGAAAAAACTATTGAATTAATCAATAGTTTTTAAAGTTATGATTGCTTTGCTTCACAACTTAACACTTCGAATTCACTCGCTCAAATGAAAATTGCCTGGCAATCAAATGCCCACTCATTGCGATTTGACATTTAACTCAATGGCAATATTGCCATTGTCATTGCCAGATAAATTGTCAGTGTAGACGCAGGGTTAGTCATTCAACAGCAGAACAATCAATCCAAAAGCAAGTAATTTTCGTTGTCGATAACAAAAAGTATAATCTGACTGGTACTGCCGACCGTCGCGGTCATCAGTAACTGCCGTTAGTAGACTACTGCTTCAGGCAAAAGCAAGCTGGTTTGTCTGTTTGCGACTGCTCGGCAGTTGACGGTTGTGAGTGCAAAGCAGCCGCGGTGAGCAGTTGAGGTTGGCAGTTACTGCTGACCGCGACGGTCGGCAGTACCAGCCTGATTGTACCCAAACGTGGTCATAATGCTGTACAAGTTTAAGGGCCAGCAGGATAGCGGCTAAATTCTACAGCATCATATTGCACATGGCATGGAACGGAACGCCTTTGACACGGGTCATTCTAAAATTAATAATGACAAGAAAAATAACAACATATTCGTTACACAAACTTTAAGTGTTCTTTGCGGTGGGTAAAAATCGCTGAGCGATGTTTCATCACCACTAAAGGCACCAATTGTATTTCGAGGCTACTACTAACTATTTTATTTTTCCGTGAATGTTTGTTAAAAACACGAAATTCAAAAAATAACTACTTCGAGCTTTACTGCGCTTCTTTGCGTAAACAAGTCATGAATCATAAGTCTTAATTAAAGTGTTAAGCAATAAAAATTGGAAGTTGAATGAAGTGCATTCGCTTAAACCAAGTATCGTTTGAAATATCTTTTCTTCACTCAGGGCTTTCAATAATTTCGTTGCTTTATTCGAGTTCTCTAATACACACATTGTATCCCATTCTTTCGTTACTTTATTCGAGTACTCTAAATTAAAAATACCTCTGCTATCCGCTATAGTTTTCATATTTTGTAGATTTCTGCCATTGTTGAATCGAGGCTTGACTTGATTAGTTGAGCGGTGGAGTTCTGTATCCTTACTGCTTAATTCTTCTCAGATTTTTAATGACCTCTTCCGGTGAGACGAGAAGCACACGATCGGTAGACAAAAAGGAGAAACTGTCGTACAATAAAATTCAAAAGAGATTTTTCGTTCTCGAAAAGGTCCACTTATCGACAACTGCAATTTTTGAGATAATAATTGGGAATACAATTTGAAACGCACGTCCTTTTGCACGCTACAGCTCCGAATTACACAAAACCATGAAGTGTTTATATGGTATTTTTTTGCTGCGCTTGGAAGCTTGTAAAACGGAGCTACATGCAACATACATAGCCGACGTTGCGGCAGTTAAGCTACCAATACCGGACTCTTCAATTACGCACCATTTTCGACCGTTTTTTCCAATTACATCTCAGAAACTTTTATTTCCCACAAACGAAATCATCGGATTTACCGGTTAAATTTTCCAGTTTTGAAGTCCACAGCTTCCGTTCAACCGATTAACGATTTCTTGGCTGGAATTCCACTGAAAAAACCGAAAAGTTTAACCAAATTAACGCGTATCAAAATTCGATAAAAACTTTGTGGTCAAAAAAAAATTTACGATTTCTTTTCCCAAAAATTTTACATCTTCTTATCAAGAAATCATCGAAAAGTTTCCCTAACCGGATCACCGCATTGAATCAAATGTTCAGCTATTATATGACCTCAGACCCTGTGTGCGGTTGCACAGACGACATTAATCCCGATTGACGTCCGTCCGTCCAAAACAACTTTCGCGTTTTTCTTGAAATTGTATGTGCCGTTAATTATCTAATCACGGGAGGAGAGTAGATCAAAGGTTATCGCCAACGCATGCTTGGTTTTATGGTAATTCATAAATCCAGTCTTGAGCCATTCAGTAAAACACAATTTGCGTTTTTTTTTGCTCGGCGAAATGGAAAAGGTTTTTAGTAAAATAATTACAATATCGTGGTATCTTGAATAAAAATACGAATGATCTCAAACTCGGGGACGAGGCAATGACGTCTTTTGCATTAAAAAAAAGTCTTTTCAACTGTCGCACATTTTTCTTAAATTTATGTAAAAATGTTGTTCTGATCCTTTTTGAGATGTCGATTTGATTTTATTTATTTTCTTGTGATATTGTGATGTTGCCATTTAATACAATTTTTATTATCTTTATTTTCATAAATCTCCAGATCGTGTATATTGTTTCGAGCATCTCTCGTCACACACACAGCCGTCGGAAAGTTCTATGCTTTGCAATTTGTTGTTGCTTATAGCCCAGAGTACAAAGCGTGCACAAAGCTCTGAATTAATCTCCGACGGAATAGTAAATCTGTAATATATGGAGATTGTGGTATGTTTTGTAAGAATGCTGATTTCAGTCACAAAATAACAATAACTCATGGTAATCGCGAGAGAATTCTGATTTTCTCATAGTATGTATAGTTCTATGGGTTTTTTTTTGTGCCACAGTCGTTTAATCTACCTGAGGCCGTTTGATCATGGCCATTAAAAGAATCGAACGTAATGCTGACCAGATTCGAGAACACGACAACAATGTCTGATGTTTAGATCAATTCAGAAATCCCAAACCCCTCCAGTCCGGACCAGTTACCACCGATCACGGATAAATCTCTAAATTCGATTCGAGAATGATGCGATCGTCATCACTAAATGAGAGAAAAACAGAAATTCGAGTCAATGAAACCAGCAATGATATCATCTTGCTTTTTTTTGTGTTTCGCCACCCCCTCCCCTCTTTTGTTCAAGCAAAAACAATAGGAACGAATTTAGGTAATCAACGCGTTTGGGATTATTTTTTTCTTCGTTACGACTTGCAGTTTAGTTATTAGTTTTCATGATTGGAAGTTAAAGAGTGCACAAAAAACACCTGATATCAAAAACCTGTCTATCGCGATAGACAATTTTCTACGAATCCGCATACTGAAACAGCATTCCTTGTCCCAATGCATTTAATCCTTGTCAGTTAGTAGTTTTTCTGGAATATTTTACTGAAACATTGATGGTTTTTTTCTTGCTCGTAAAACAATACCGGAACTAGAGGCGTTTTTCTTTTCAAACTAATATCACTGGCATGGGGTCGGATGAGCCACATCGCGCAGTGGCTTTCACCTTTGGAGATTGGAAGGATTTAATCGAATCACGATCCGATTCACAGCAAAGGTACGAAAAAGATTCGGAGAGAGAAGAGAACCTTTTGGCACACCAGATTCTATGAACGAAAGATGATGAAAAAAAACTGGTACAACATTTCCAGTATATGATTTGCATAGCGATTGTTTGATTGGGGAATTTTTGAATAAGAACAGCTTTTTCGAGATGATATATTTTGACGTCCGCTCGAGCCCGGATATTACTGAATTTATCCTGGCACTTACTTCGCTAAGCAGACGAGATGGCTCAGTAATTTCATAAAAAGAATCGTGCATTTCGTCACGTTATTGAGAACATGACTACCGGATTTTTCTACATAGACCGCAGCGCAGTTTTTATTTTTTTTTATCTTTATTTTATCCCGAAGTTAGAAGAAGTGGTTTATTTTCTTGTGCATGAAACTGTTGGGACCGAAGTGTGATTTGGTGGTAATGTACTAGTGGGAGCTAAGATTTTTGATTGGCCGGTCAACTACCAGATTGAACTTAACTGAAGCAAATCACAAGCTCTTTGATAAATCAATGACATTGGATCAACAGGGGCATCAAAGAGATTTTCGCTAGACTCGGTCGTGAGTTCGAATCCTACGAAGTCGTGAGTTTATCACTCGTTCGACTTGGAAAAAAATGAACTGCTCATGTAACAAATACTCGAACGGGAGACAAGCTGAAGTTTCGGTAGTCGCTGTTTCTGAACTGTTGAAGGTAATACTTATCAAGAAACACTACTTGGCGAATGCAAAATCCCCGGCTAGCATTTTGCATCTTAAATCAATTAAAAATGAACGCATTTAGCGAACAACAAAATTTTCTTTCATCATGCAATTTTCAACGAACAACTTTGTCGATTTTCGCCATCTACCCTACTCTTTGTTCCCTTGCGAGTCTTTTTTCTTTCCAAACGTGAATAGCGAACAAGGAGCATCTCATCGTTGAAACAAAACTCCTTTGGACAACTTCACCTACGAACTCGCAATTTTTGTTCTGAAATGATATTTCTGCTGATAAATTCCAACAAGTAATTTTATAGTCGGGTTCACCAAATTTGAGCCAAAAAAAAAATTTTTTATGTACTTTGGAAGACATTACTAATTTCTTTTTTTCGATTCTTTGTACCTCGGGGGAAATGTGTTCAGTTGTGCGTACCTTTAGATATCTAAAGTTGTGTGGAAATATTTTTTTAAGACTTGCAGAAGTCGAAAAGCAGCTGGTTTGAAAAAAACAGCTCTGAATTTCAAATTCACTGACTCACCAAACAGAACTTACAACGGTTCGCTGTTCTAAATCTCAACATATTTCTTTCCAACTTCCTGAGGTATTCAATTTATTGTCCAGGTGGCCTCATTTTTGAGCGCTGAGGAGTCTGGTTTGGTATCCTGGAGAAGGAAATTAAAAGATAAATGGTTTAAAGAATCAACGCAGCATGTATTCGAATCCCAACCAAACAAAATCAAAAAATGCTCTTATTGTCCTGCTCTCCGGAAGGGGTCACATAGGAATAGAAGATCTTTTAAGCAAATAAGAGTGACGCGATGCTAAATTGTCTTTGAATCTACGTATCATTAATCAGCTCAGATAAACTTGTATCCTTGACTTACACTAATGTCCATCTACATTAAATACGGTGTCACATAGCCTCCGCATCCCCGACGCCTTTTTTCCTTTTAATATACAAATTCATTTGTACATTAATCTTTTATAAATAAATAAATAATTGTTTCCGTGAATGTAGTAGGCGTACCCAGAAGAGAAATGAACGAACTAGTTCGCAGTCAGTCCTGCTCCTAGTTCGTTTGTATTCATTTATTGCCGCCGTTTGTAAGTCAGTGGTACAATATACTTACGTACGTGCATGACCTTTTTTTTTTAGCTCATCACATTCTATCAGACGACCTTTTCTACTTCTACAGTGACGACCTTTTTTTTTATATCATCACATTTTACCTGAGCACCTCTTTTTTTTAGGTAATCACATTGTATCCAACGACCTCATCACTGAACTTGAAGTTCGTTCTTTTAGTTCAATAAGTTCGCGAACTACTTCGTTCTTTCTAGTTCGCGGCTGAACTCCCGCGAACTAGTGAACTAAAAGAACGAAATAGTTCGCGTGGGTTCGCGAACTACAAATGATCGCTCCTTTTGGTGAACTAAAATACGCAAGCCTAGAATGTTGGGACGTATTCATCTAAAATGAGTAGAAGCAGTGGAAAAAAATCACAATTCAATGTCAAAAAAGTAGCATTTGAACTGATTTATTCGTCCTGCGTTTTGTTATCGTTTTTGATCTTCTTCGCTTAGCTGTTACTAGTGGACTGAATATTCTCTTCTGATTACGCAATAGTGCATTTATTCTATTCTGCTATCGGCTGCTTTCTGGAATTTTCCAAAAAGCTGGTACACGTCGATATTAAACTCCCAAGCATTTCAATCCAGCAGCTGCTTTCCTAAAAATCTTTGATCAGTTTTAGATCGCTTGATTCCTCCGAGTTAATGACCGAAAATCCTTTCTAGATTGTCGGATTATACACTTGACATTCAGACTCTAGCTGATCTTCAAAATCAACCGATCATGTGAAACACTCGGAGTCCTGTTTATGGATTAGTCATGTCCATTATTTCCGGCATAAATGAAATTCTAATAAATCGTATGATTAAAAACATTCTATAATTTTTTTGTTGGAAGTCACGTTATTAGCGCGGGTTTTTTTCCGCCCAATACCACGAAATTAATTAAGCCCCCTAAACGGTATGATTGCGAAAAAAACGCTATAGTTAGTAGCAGCCGCAAAAGTGTAGTAAACAATGCGGAGGAGAGTGGTATCAAGGCTCCAAGCTGTTGAACGATTGCGATCGTTCGTTTCAAATTCGGTGTGGAATTGGATTTTCCCAGTCTGATAAAAAAAATTGATCTGATAAATGATAGCCCGAGCAACAAGGTTACATAGTGTGGTGTCTAGCATCAATTTTTGTTCACTATGGGCCAAATTTTGATTAAACCGAACGTGCCACTCCCGTTCTTACACCGCCTTGATAATTTTATTTATTGCCTTGCTCGATCGACTCCTTGACCATCCCCGAATGATTTTAATCAATTCGCGTTGACTCTGATGACAAATTAACAATTTGATAACGTTCATTATCTCTAGTTATTATTACTGTTGGGTTTTTATTATTGATTCGAAATAAAACAAAAACGAAAAAAATTAAATCGCGACCTTAATAATAGTGTGTCATACTACGTAACTAAGCCGCTGGTATCCAGCAACAGCATTAAAACAAGTAGATAACAAGCAATTTGCAATAACTTGGGAATTCCAATGATGTAAAGCCTTTGCTGGTTGGATACGGGCTGCGGTATTTTGTGCGAACAAAATTAACGTGTTAAGAACGTGAAACTTGTTCGCATCTTTTTCACCTCTTGATTTTCCATCAAGCACAGAATATCTGTGCGCAGTTAGGAAAATCGTCGATCCATTGAAACCGCAAAACAAACTAAACTCCCATTGTATTGTTAAGCCAAACTCTCTGCTTTTGGAATTTCCATTTTCTGTTATATACCCACATAAAAAAAAACCAACATATCGCCAACACAAAAAAAACAAATTTTATGTGTTTTGTGTATGGTAGAGCGGCAACTTTTCGCAATATACACCTTGGGCCCGATCTATAAAATGCGTGTTAGCATTTCAAGTGATAGTTTAATGCCGAATTAGATCATTTTTATCGGTTGGAAAGGCAAAAACAAAACGACATGATGGCTTTTTGGGAATTCCAGCCAGAGACATTTTTCGCATATGACTCAAAAGCGAAGAAAACAAAGTGTAATAATAATAATAATAATAAGCCCACATACTACTAAAGCGAAAAAGAAATTTACCGACCGTACCCATGCACATGCATGATGCCCTGCAGGTAAAACAAACCCGCATTGAATTCGTTTCACCGCATATTATGTTTGTTATTCCGGTGTCAACCTCGGCGAAATTTACCCACTTTCGATCTGGGGATTCCAAGACCAAATTGTGTGTGGTATTTCAAGATGATGATTTGTAGCCAAAGGTAAAATGATGCTATTCAAGTATCGACTAGAGATCTCGAAGCCAGACCAAGATCGCTTAAGAAACTCCCAAAATCCCAAGTGGAAGGCCCAAACCACAAAAACCCTACGGATCAAGTCATTGCACCTCTTCGTAACGAACATATTGTTCTTATTTTGGGAAATTCTAATTTCTCCCATTTCAACAATAACCACACCGTCTTGTCAGACCTTCGTCTTACCGAGTATAAAAATTCGAAAATTCCCAAAATATTAATTAGTCAAATCATGATCAATTCATTTGAGGTGTTACGGGATGACGGTATGTCAGAGCCTCGCTTCTATAATCTTATTGCTACTCGTATTTTTCTTATTCGATTCAAATTTGATTGTGATCGCACGGCAGAGCACAATGATCGCGCGGTTCCGTGTGCTCTGATAAAAAAAAAATTATATATTTTTTTTATAATATTCCGTTCATCCGTCTGCCTGCCTGCCCATCCGTCCACTCTCTCTACTTCTATCCGTTTCCAAGTCTACCGCAAAGCCAACAACAATACAGCGTGCCGGTTTGGTTTTGTGGGAATTTCTTGGGTTTTTCTGAATATCTCCATCGCTTGTTTGCTTTTATTTATATATATATATATATGGGCGAAACAACTATTTGACTGGAGAATGTGTGTGCGAACATATTACCCAGCTATCTGAAATGCCTGTACGCTCGTCTGTCCCCTCCGTTCGCATATATATATACCGTATAACATATCGACTTCCATTACCACCTTTCTGCAATAGCACGCATCCACACGATCGTGTTAATCTTATTACAAATAATACGGAAAAAAATTATGGGCACATATTTTGCATTATTAACGTGGTTTGTCCGCGGTAATTAAAGCCCGAAGAACTGGGCGATGAAAGAGAAATTTCGTATTGTTTTTTTTTTGTAATCAATATTCAAATTTATGTTTACAGAAACAATGCGCTGCTAATGAGATAAACGGAAAAATTTTCGAATTTTATGTGGATCTTCGATCAAACAAAAAAAAACATACTAAAAAAAGTTGCTATGACAACCGAACTGATGATGGAAACGTACTTTAAACTTTAAACAATAAGTTCTGAATATTTTGAGATCGACGAGCCGTGATCGGATAACCGAAAGATCATTAGCCGCTTATTAACGCGCTAGGAGATTTAACTAACCTTTGCAGAGGTGGCGACCAGATCAAAGATCATTTTCTCTGAAATGATACGCAAAAACGAACACGTAATAAGCTCACTGCCGAACGTCAGCCTATAACAACGTTTTAGTTTTGGGAAGCGGCGTAATGCTAAGCAACCAAAAGGACCCATAACAATCCCTTCTAAATCTCGTGGGTACATTCATACTCCCTAAAAAAACCAGCCTACGTCCCGGCAAAACTCGAAAAATTTTAGACGCAGTATCGACTTCAGATCCTCGATATTGTCAAAGAAATGATGCGTATCCTCGCAACTCCTTGACATTCACACGAAACAGGAGTAGTATGCTTCGCAGCCAACATATCATGACAGTATCTTACACACATCTGTCTTAATAACCGTTCGAGTAGCCGCAACTTAATACAACCCTTGTTTTATGGCTGTCTAGTTTGGGCTACAATGCCATGTTAATCCATTCTCTAATCTGCGCTTTGATGCCGTATATCGCTGGACTTACTACTAACTCTTGTCTTCTGGCTGATCCTGCTCTCGTAAGCTCATCAGCTGTACTATGTCCCGGTACCTAACATAGTTGTACTCTATTACGAAGTATCTTTACTACTCTTCGACAACGCACTAGCTGTAATTTAAAAATAACCGATTCAAACTCATTAAGAGCCGCCATGCTGTCGATGTAGAGTGAGATATCGCAGCTAGAATTGCCTGAACACAACAAAACACGATAGGACTGAATTTTCTGCCTTTTCAGACTGCCATCCACAGTTTCTTAATTTCGTGAGTTACATGCAGGACTATTACCTTTTCGAAAGGAATTGAAAACTCTTCTGATACTAGCTTCTGTCCAGAACAGTTTGGAGGAAATCTGTTGATAAGAAAAAAGGACACGATCGTCTGATCAGTTTTTCGATCATCCGGGAATTCGGTAACGTTGGCATGTCATCAGATGGAAAAGCCGATAAATATTATGATGACCCGGAATTTGACTAGTAAATTAAATAATCATTGGTTTAAAAAAATAACCAAGTTTGACCTGGATTACAACTCTCTAAAGTTATATTATCTTAAATTTCATCTCTAGTCCGAATCACTTGAACAATATTTTGCGGGAGTTTACGATTTTAATTTGATTCAGAGATCGCAAAGATATTCATTTCAGACTAGCGGTCAAAAGGTTCACGGAGAGTCAAGTTCTATACGGGAAATCCCAAACTTGATTCCAAGAAACCCAAAACAATTAACCAGAAAAAAAAAAACTTCCAAAATTTCTTTCGCTTGAATTTCCCGACATACGAGACTTTTTCGTTGTACATCTTTTCGACTTTACGGGGTCAGTATTCTCTCTGACGGAAATCAAAAAGTACATTCTAATTTGCTCTGATCCATACAATTTCCAAGAATAACAATTAGATTTTTTTTTGTTTCTCTTCTCTGTGAAGTTCGCGAAGTCAAGGAAGTCATGGAATCGAGCTGACCTCTTATTTATTTACGATTATTATGGAAGTATATGGCGCACTCGAAAGAAGTCTACTTTTGTTGCGATTGGAATTACCAGTCAGTCAGCGAATCATAGGGAAAAGTCGCTAGTCATGTGCTTAGGTGTAATAATGTTTCATTGAGAATGTGCGCATTGATAAGTACGCAGAACAATTGCTGAAAACCGCAACATTCGTCATTATCTGATATTCGGACTTTGTATTTCATGATCAGAACACAACCAAGGGCGTGTGTACAATTAGGGGCTTGATCAAAATGAAAACGTGTTGATCCAAGATAAATCCATCCTGTGAAGTTCATTGAACGGTCTGGAGATATTTGTAAAATCATCAATAAAAAAGGGTATTGACTATGGGAATTTCTGGCACTTGATAATGATCCTCTTTTCACAAATCCCCATGAAGAGCAGTAGTATGTACTTCAATTGAGTCATTGGTCCGCAGAGATCGTGTATTTTATTTATGAGCCTTGGTTAGGTATTTTTGCTGTTCCTGTATGATATCTTCCTGTGCTCCAGTCGAAGGACATTTACGATTATTTCTTTCTTCTTAGGCAGCGAATTATAAGATTGAATTGAAATTCGGATTAACAAATTGAAATCAGAAACGCTGCAAATTTACTTTTTACCATGATCAGTTTCTCGCACTTGAGAATGCTCGCCCTGGCTCGGCGAGAGTGTGGAGAGATTGCAAAAACAAAGATTCTTTAGAGTGGACCACTGAGGAAATTAAACCTCCATCTGTTTTAAAAATATTTTTATTTTGTGCTTTAATCTTTAAGGGCCGTATTATTCACCTCGGGTTATTTTCGCCTTAACCAGCTGTTAACTTATCCAGGGTATTAAATTTAATCACCGGTTAATTTCTCTGGGTATAAAATTGTATTATTCACCTCAGGTTAGCGATTTAGTAGGTCGGGTTATCTTAACGGCTGGTTTTCCATTTTTCCATTATTTTTCCAGTCAAACGTCAAGAATTTTATTAATTATTTACAGAATGTGACATTTTTCTTTTTTGTGAATATTTAAATTTGTATTTTCAGGAAAAATGTGAATTATTGGCTGCAATTTTTTCATGGTTGCCGAGCTAGGAGCAATACAAACGACGTGTGTGATGCACGGCTTACACGTTCACCGAGAACCATCCCTCTTGATTCCGATAGTTTTCTGAGTATGTGCTTCCGGGTGGTTGGATTTTACAGTGCGGACAGTCGATTGAAGGCTTGCATCTCACAAACCCTTGGAGCTATTGAATTTAAGTTTATTGGTAGGGTAGATTGAGTGGACCCCTTCAAGTGATAAGTTTCTAGTGGAGGGGTGAGGAAGGATGTGGGTGGCGTTTTAGACGCAATACTTTGGTTCTTATATTTCAGGAACCATTTATGCTAGGAAGCTGAAATTCGGAACATAAATAGATCTATGATATTGTACCCACTTGCTGGCTTCATTTTTATATGAGTGAAAGCGTTCAGGAGTTCGGAGAAAAACAATGTGTCCGAAACGCTTGAAAGCTTAGGTCGAGACATTCTAAAATCCATATCTTCGTAACGGTTAATGTCGCAAAGTTGAAACTTGATACTTGCTAAACAAGGAACTAGGCGAATAGATCGAAAATAATTTTTTGAGAGTGGTCAGTGGCGTGGGTGGGTGGTAAAAAACTTTGCATTGCAAAGTCTCACAAACCAATTAAACCAGAAAAGGAAAAGTGGCTTATGTTTTTAAGATGGACAATAGGAGTTGGCTAAAAGTATTTTTTAGGGAGGCGATGGATAAGCATTTTTTTTTAAAAAATCACACCTCATATCTGAAGAACTGTATGAGATGGGATCTTACAAATAATACGAGACCTAGACCATTTATACTCCTAGCTGAAAACTGGAGGGAGATGATGGAAGAAGTGATGGTGGAGAACCATAAAATGGAAAAAATTCATTTGGCTTTGCAATCCGGTATCGACAGAAAAAGTCTTTCTCGTCGCATATGTCAATGTCGATTCGTTGTGCCATTTTTTTTGGTGACGCTCGAGTCATGTTCTTCATCAGAATCACTCCAATTATCCCACAAATGAAATCTTGCTATAACTTCAATCGTGAATAATACAAAATTTGTCAAATCGCCGGTTAAATCCCTGGATATCGTAGAAAACTGGAAGTTTTCCACCGGTTAAATTTTTCCCTGGGTAACTTTAATCAGTGATTACAAAACCAGCGAATCACCGGTTAAAAACGATAACCGGAGGTGAATAATACCAAATCTTTGGAAAAACTGGAATTAACCAAAGGTTATAAATAACCCGAAGTGAATAATACGGCCCTAAAAGTACTTGACGACAATCACAATCATTTATTGCGTTTGATTATCCTGAGGCCAGGGCTCGATTTGTGCCATTGATGGTCTTGAGGCACAACCATTGAATTTCAGTCGATAATCACAGTGTTTAGTGTGCCTAGAACTTGAGCAGCAGCGACCTAGCTTACTCTTGAACTGAGGATTAGAAAGTCATGACGTAGATAGGGAGCGGTCACTACTCACTCACGATGGCATGGATGCCTTTCTTTGTTGTGGAGTTTCTAATCGCTTCGTCCACTATTGGTCCCGGCTCTTAGTTCTCCCGGCAAGTTATCAAGTCATTCGTCTGCTTGAAAAAATATAAAATGGTAGCTTTAATTTTACTTTTGTGACTTGATTAGGAAATCATCTGCTCCAAAAATGATGGAGCTTCACGCGACATCTTTTATACATTTCTTGTCTGTGTCTGCAACACAAAACCATGTAATTTTCAATCAATGCTCTAATAAATTATCATTAAATTTTTATTTCTTTAATTTTTCCAGGCGAAAGATGTGTACATTTAGCAGCGCAGAGTAATCACATCGACGTTCTTAGGCATCTGGTTTGGTTTGGCGCCGATATTAACGCAAGAGTAAGTACATAAACGAAACGAAAATAGCTCGGCAACTTAGGCTAATTTATTGTGATTTTTTTTTTCTTCATCAGGAAGGCCGATCTGGTAAAACACCTCTACATATTGCGATAGAAAAGTGCAACGAAGTATTAGCGAATTTCCTATTGGAAGAATGTCAAAAATTGAATTTAGAGACAGAAACGTATGCCGGTTTAACAGCATATCAATTAGCTACACTTACAGAGAACGAGCAACTTGCCGTCGGATTAGAAAAACGCGGTGCGGAACCTTTAACGCCACCTGAAAGTGACATTGAAAGTGATGATGATTCCGATTCTCAGGTAAACATGATTTTTGATTGATTTTGTTTTTCGTTTTTGTTGTTTTTTGTTTTTTTTTTTAATAATAGTAATGAAAATAATGTTGAAGTATGGTGAACTAGAAATGATTGTCCTTGTATCACTTGTACAGTTTTTATCGTTTCGACAATAAGCCAATCAGAAAAAGAAGATATGACTACAAAATCAGAAACATTTTTCGTGATAAAATTCAATTGATTTTGATAACCGGTTGTTGTTTTTTTTTTTAAATTGGCCTTGTAACTTTTCGGTTGTACGCTAATGTAATCTTTGCACACATTTTTCTTTTTTTTTTTTTTAACAATATCAATTTGTTTTTATTTTAGCTGTACGATCGATTTGGTGACCCCGGCTATTTTGTTCCGCACAGCAGCGGAAAAGTAATCAATGTGGCGTAAATGCAGAAAAATCCGAACTATAGACAGAAACAAAATAATATACCAAAATGTGTCATCTTTATCCAATAGCATTAATTTTAAATTTCGTTTTGTTCGTATGTTTGAAAAAAGAAAAATTATATACAAACCACAAAAATACACAAAAACAACCAACGATAAACTACATCATTTTTCCGATTGTGTTTTCTGTTAGCATTCTGTTTTTAATCGGAATGTTTTAAGTAAAACAAAAATAAATAGATAGAAAAAATCCTTTTTCGTTGAGTCCATTCAGAAATATCCTCTTAGAGACGTTTTATTATGATTCGAACTGCTGATAAAACACAATCAAATCGACTAAGTCCGAATATATACAATAAACTACATGTAAGAAAAGAAAAAACAAAACCACAAAAGTGCCTTAAATTTAATTATGTAATGTTACGAAATATTTTGTCAACTATATTCCAAAACGATAGCGAACTAACTTAGCAAATGTATCGCGCGCGCTTATTTGAATTTGTAACAAAATATATGATGAACGCTTGAAAATGTAACGATCTGTCGTGTATGAGTGTGTTGTTGTTCTTCTCGTTTAGACTGTTCTTCTGATATATCTTCATTGTCTGTACAATCCCCAGTTTGTTTCTTTTTCGGGACCTTGTACCGCATGTGTTAAAGCCTATTTTCAAATCCTGTATTACGTATCACCACTCTTGTCAATATCTTTTTGTTTTGTGTAAAAATAATAAAACGACTTCATTTTTGTCTCGTGGAAAGTTTTTAGTTAAAACTAAAAAAAAAAATACGGGCAAACAAATGTTTTTTTGATGTAGAATAATTTAATCAAAATAATGTTACAGATAAGAAAAAGAATGCCATGAATAAATGCGGATTAACTAAATACTTTAATAATTTTTTGTTTAGTGTGAACGTAACTTTTTACGTATAAGAATATTTATTTTATATAATTGTATCGTTAACAAGTAATCTAGAAATTATATGATAATAAAAATACTGTAAATATGAAATTAAAAAACACAAGAACCAATATGTTAGATTTCTCGAATTAGTTTTTGGCTTACACCATTTTGCGAATGCCGCGTTTTACTATGGCGTGTGCAAAATAAAGTCTGTGGATCGAATTTTTTATATAAAAAACACAATTTATTACATAATTGGCCGCAATAGGGTTTCAGTAACACAGTGGGCTCGTAGACTCGAATCCCACTTAGTCCTGGGAACAATGTTCAAAACGCTGTTCGTATCATACGGGACAGAAGAGGTCATATAGGAACTGGAGTGCAATTCCGTTGTGCAGCCGGACCTAATTCACTGTGGGTGGTCTCTTTTCTTTAATTGCTCTCGAATTTAAGAACTCATTTAAGCAGAAACAGCACGTTTTGTCGTCTGAAAGGAAAAATAGTGTAGTGTTGCCCTTTTCTATGACATGGACATTGGACTTATGTGGCTACTTAAAAAAGAAAATTTCAGTCAAAATCTTCATTGCTAAGTACTCGACCGTTACAATTGTAATGTAGCCTTAAGGTACAATCTGGCTGGTACTGCCGACCGTCGCGGTCAGCAGTAACTGCCAACCAATCGCGGCTGCTTTGCACTCACAACCGTCAACTGCCGAACAGTCGCAAACAGACATGATAGCTTGTTTTTGCCTGAAGCAGTAGTCTACTGCCGGCAGTTACTGCTAAACGCGACGGTCGGCAGTACCAGCCAGATTGTACCTTTATAGGCCTATTATGACACTCGAGTGGAGTAAGAAGAAATCTTTCAAAAATGATCAAAAAAAAAAGATTAATTTGTCAAAGAAAGAAAGAGCCAGGCCAATGATAAAATCAAAGGATGGTTTTTGAACAATGAAAAGGAAAAAGTCAAGAAAGAATAAAATTGTCAAAACAAGAAAAATGTGGTCTAAGAAATGAGGAACAGGCCAATGCAAGGCGGCAATTGTAAACAATCGGAGCTAGAGACGCTCTAAAAAAGAAGTGGTCCAAGAAAGAATAAAGAAAAGTGATAATTGTAAAAGAAAGAAAATTGCACGAAAAAGAAGAATGATGAAAAAATGCTTTAAATAGAAAATAAATAAGTAGTAAACTTTTTCAAATGAAGAGTGTGGTACTCCAAAACTGGTATTGCGCGACAGTTAAAATCAGGCGATTTCTTCGGTCGAATTCAGGATATTTTTTTTCATTTGAGCCACATATTAAAAATCCTATTACACAAACTGTATAAAAAAAAGAAACAGCGTTGAAATCAGAATGTAATAAAACCAAACAAAAAAAAAGAATCAAAAGAAAACGGACGAAAAGTTTAAAGAAGAAGGGAAAAATAACGTTGGTTGGTTGGTTTTTTGCTACCCTGAAATTTTGTATTTTCACGTTTTAGGACTAGTAAACCCCAAAAAGCAAAAAAAAAATGTCTGTCTGCCGTACGCCGTACGCAAAATCGTTTGAACGCGCGAGGCTCCCAAACCCGTTGAGATATTAAGATGAAATTTTTATGGTGGGTAGATTGGGTGAATCCCTACGACTGGTATCTTTTGAAGGGGTGGGGGAGGAGAGGGGAGCGTTTTAGACGAAAAATTTTAGTTTCTAGATCTCAGGAACCACTTATGCTACGAGGCTGAAACTTGGAACTTATATAGTGCTATGATGGTGGATTCATTTGCAAAAAAAATGGTTAATAGGGGTTGAGGGGTGTGGAAGTGTGGGTGAAAACAATGAGTCTGAAACGCATGAAAGCCGGAATTAAAACACTCTAAAATCGATATTTCCTGAACAATTGATGACAGAAGATTGAAACAAAATGTTTGTTTTTTCTGTCCTTAGGGATACTTCAAGATTAGACAAGGGCTAAAATTTTTAAGGGGGGTGGTGGGGGTGAAAAACTTTGGATTACGATATCTTTCGAACCAATTACACCAGGAAGATAAAATTTAGTTTCTGTATATGGGATCACAAGAGGAGTCTACTGAAAGTAAATTTTTTGAGGGGGGAGGTGGAGCACTAAAGTGGGGTGACAGCAATTTCTCAAAAAATTTAATTTTTATATCTTAGAAACCGTGTCAGACATGATCTTGAAAATTTTACAGGAGTTGGGGTGGGTAGACCACTAGTAGGGAAAAAATGTTGGGGGTATGGGTGTTGGGGTGATGGTGAAAGGGGATAGAAAGAAGAACATTCTGATTTTTATTTCTCGAAAACCGTAATGAATAGAAAGCTAAAAATTTAGGATTATATAGAGCCACTATAGAGACATCCTAGATTTCATCCTAAATTTTTGATATGGGTAGCAAGGTACGGGGGTGAGGGGTGGTTTTTTATATCTCAGAAACGGCTTATGCTATAAAGTTGAAACTTGGTACGTATATGCAGATGAGCTATTAGAGTAATTAAAGCAAAAAAAAGTTCTGATTTTTATTGGCGTTCAGAGGTTGAGTAAAAAAAATATCCGTGAATCCACATTTTCACGAATTTCGTTAAAAGCAATTTTACTTTTGCGGGCTATTTATATAAGCGCCTAGAAACGTTCTTCCACTCTATGGGGGTGTAAAGTGGTTGTGTACATATTCACGAATTCTGAAATTTGGAGTTCACTTTCACTTCTATAAGCTTTAAGTTGGGGAAAAAACCGATTTAAGTATTTTTCACTATTAAACCTCCTGGGAAAAGATTCAAATAGCCTCCTGGTTACTCCTTAGGTTGTCGGTCTTATAGTAACCTACACCGCATCTTACCCTTAAACACGTTTCGGACTTCTACCCATAAAATAATAAAGTTGCTTCCAGACTTTTTTTACTGAGATTGTGAGGGAGAAGAAAAATCCCTAATGAGAAACTGATCAGGAGTGAAACGAACAGATATTATATCCAGCAAAAAATATTGACGATATTTTGTGCCAACATTTTTTTGCAGTGGTTGCTTCTACTCCATTGAAAATTCGATAAGCTAGCTCCCTCACAATCTCAGTAAAAATTGTTTGCAACCGCCATGCAACCTTTAAAATAAGAAACAGTAATGTGTAAAATTTGTGACTGAACTAAAGTTTTAAATTAGGTAAAGATGTGAACAGAAGACTAACCTGGAGCATATCGTGATTCCTTTGCACTGGAACTGGTTGGTTTACGCGGTACGCCCAATTAACGTAGAAAGAGTCGTTTTGTTGCCACAAACTCTCTGCAACTGCAACACTCGCTCAACCGTTGAGGGTTGATGAAATTCACATCACAAGGCTTTACAGTCATCTGGAATGGATCATCGTATCCATCCGGATGTTTTTAAGAAGAGCATCATTTCTCCAAACTTATTTTTCGAGATCGCATCGAGGTTATCAAAAAAAGGGTTTTGCCTAATGCACGAGGTCTGGATAGAGGCGGACACGTGGAAATAACATGGATAGCAGTCTCCCTCTCATTTGCACACCCACAAGAACGGCAATAAACGTTAAAGAGAATACGCAGCCTGACTGTGTGGTCTTCTATTGGCTAGTGGTCCGTGCTGACCGCTGACTCTGAAGACGTCTACACGGCTCCTGCTTTAGAATTTGTCTGCTCTGCTCCGGCAGTAGGGTCTATCCTTGATGGTCATATCATCCTAGATATTGCGCAACTGGTTAGTCCTCTCCACCTGGAGTTTGCGTTTTTAAGAAAGTGGGGATATTCGGGCCTTAACAGTTCCCAGCGGGAAATGAAGAATTTCCGCGAGAGACTGTCTTTTGACAAAAGAGTCTTCTCCTATCTATTGAATGGATAAGTTGCTGGTTGTCTGCAGCGAAAGTTTATTGTTCCTAATCGAACACTTTTTCGTTATCTCGTTTCTGTTCACGTTCCTTTTAGAACTTGAACAATGAGCTCCTTGTCTACAGCCGGAACAAAGTATTACTGATAAAGTCAAGAAATGGTTTTTTGAAAAATTTTTCAGGCCAACTTTTCTGAAAAGTGCTCAAAACTTGAAATTCCTTAAATTAAGCGTGAAAAACACAAAAAACTTGCAAAAATGCTATAAGCTCGAAACTCCTAAAATGAAGCGAGAAAAACGCAAAACAAAACCGAAATGGAAAAAATGCTAAAAACTGGAAATTCCTAAAATTAATCGAGAAAACATCACTCAGCTGCTCAGAGAAGACGCCTGCGCCAGTGCCCCATTCCATTTTCGATCCATCCGTATATACGGAGATTTCCCCTTCACGTAGTACCCTATTGTTCTCTCAGTCTACCCTACTAGCATACACAATTTCGTATGGCGTCACAAAATCCATCCCTGGAATTAAGTAGTCCGTACTAATATCAGCCGGGCTTCCCAGAAATTCGCTGAGAATGGAACTATGCCCTTTAGAGCTCCGCTTAAAAAGGACACAGCTCGATAGCCTAACTACTGTATTTGCCGCTACCTGTTTCACAAAGATATCCACTGGCAATAGATGCATAAACACCTCTAACGCGGCAGTAGGCGTTGTGCGATTTATCCATGGCTTTCCATCATACCACTGCCCATAGGTCAGAATAGGTCTCACAATCGCCGTGTACTATATTTGGTTTGAGGCCCCAGCTTTTGCCCAAGGTCTGCTTGCACGCGAAAAGTGCGTTATTTGCCTTCTTAATGCGCTCCTGAATATTCAATTGCCAGCTGAGCTTCCTATGAGTCTCCCAATGTAAACGCAATTTTCTCAGGAACTTACTTCGCTTTCACACACTACAAATTCCAATTTTAAGTATTTTTCGCTCGAAACACACCGCATATACAAATTTCACTGTCGGCGTACGAAGATAGAATGTACGCGAAGTTCGGACGACCCTCGTATGCTTTACATTGAAGCTAAAACTGGTCCTGAAAAGATTTTCTTGTATTTCCCTTGTATACGTCTAGAAGCATCAATTGCGACATCATAGATGTGCTGGCTCCAATAATTCAGATACTTGGGGCCGAGCATAGAGATATATACTGGAGATGACAAGCAGCGATTGAGTTGAAGGCGGACGTCGTCGCATTCACTTGCACGCAAAAACAACAACAATTGACATAAGGAACCTGTTCTGTCTCACTCACTCTCACGCTAAAACAACAATAACGTTCCTGTTTTGTCTCACTTCTCATCGTGTTTTTGGCTTCAAAGCGCTTTATACAAAACCGGTGGCTTGTCGTCTCCAGTAGCTCTATGGGGCCGAGTAACGTGAAGACAACTGAAAGAGAAATTTGTACGCCATCAAAGGATAATTTGCGACCGACGTCGAAACATTTTATTTTAGGAACAGATAGACGAATTAACTAGGCAAAGTTCTGCTCTTCAGGGCTTTCTCGTAAAATCCGTTCAGGTCCCACTAGGGACTGTTAAGCGCCAAATATCCACCCACTTTCTCACAAACGCCAATTCCAGATGGAGAGGACTGACCAACTGCGTCATATCTAGAAAGATATGGCCATCCTACTCCCGGAGCAGAACAGAAGAACTCTTGAGTAGGAGCCGTGTGGACGTCTCCAGAGTCACGGCAGTCAGCACGGGACACTGGCCGATCGGCGACCACGCGGCCAGACTAGGTATTCCCTTTAACGTCAATTGCCGCAGCTGTAGGGATACAAACAAGAAGGAAACCGTTGTCTACCTGCTTTGCGAGTGTTCAGCCCTAGCTAGCGCCAGACTTCGACCTTGATGAGATCTCGAAAAACAAAATTGGAGAATTGATTGCCTTCTTGAACAGCTCCGGATGGATATGATAATCAATTCAAGCCCTATGTCTCTGCAAAACTATATATCTACTTCATCAGCCCTCAACGACCAGGTTAAACGAGTTATGGTATCAAAACGGCGCTTCCTATGCTAATTGGGCCTTGTTTACGGCAGACGGGCCACCACGTAAACCAAGCAACCAACCAGAAACAGATAAGTGGACTGCATTTTGGAGGGATTAAAATCAACGTCTTGTTTTCTTTGCCCCATTGCGAGATAAGATTGAGGTCCGAGTTCAATCAACCGAATAACTCACAGCGGCGGGAAGCCACCAAAGTCGGACGTGGCTCTCCAATAGAGTCGAAATCACAAGACATTATTCATAACCTCTTTGGTGCCCCTATGATCCTTATAACGCTTAGAAGTTAATCCAGGGCGTTTTTCAGCGTAATGTAAGGATCACACAAAACAGTCTAGTAACGTATTTACACCATCACACGCTTAACCAGTGCAAACTAGCGTGAATGCGAACGTGGAAACAGAAAGAGTTGCGGCAGCTCGCAACTCTAGTCGCAGTACGCGTCGATGGCGGTGTTTGGAAGCGAATCAAAGGAACTCGCATTGTGTACATTAGCCTTAACTCCTGGATGTACTATTCACACCACCATACACCCGACTTCGTGCCGACTAATCAAAACTGCCATAGATTAGATAAAAATTTAGATAACTAATTTTTATGAATGGATTGCCATGGAAAGAACGGATGGTACTGCCTCAAGGCATTGATACTAAAAGTTCTACCCAAGGTAGTGGCTTATCATTTTACGCGCGTAATCGCTTTAGAATAGTAGCGAAGTGGACTGTGATATCCGCGGGGGGACACTGTGATATTATAGTGTAAATAAAAGCAAGCAGAGATAAAAGTGAAACCAAAATGTATACAAAGATAAATCACCTGCTTCTCATTTATTAATAAAAACCTATTTAAGGAACAACAACGTATAGAATAAAATTGAGTGCCTAAAAAATAATCCTAACGATAAAAAAAATATGAATTCTGTCCCTTGTTAATTCACTTCCTTCTTAGCTATTATTCGAGTATATGTTTATTTCGTAAGTTTTGTTTTTTGTTTGTTCTTTGGTGCCCTTTATTTGGAAACGATAATGTTATGTAAAGTTATTCGTTGCGTCTTGCAAGCGGATCGCGATGAATTGCTAGTACAAGATTCAAACGTTCTCCTCCTAGCGACTCTTCAGAAATACTTCCCGCACGATTTATAAACGCGAGGACAGTAGCGTTCGGCGAATTGTCCGTAGGCGGCTTTCGATCCGACTTGTATTGTCTGTTCGCTACTATGTCGATTCCAAACGTGCACAATAAGCGAATTGTTCGTGCGTTTAAGAACGTCTTGTGAACTATTTGGATCGAAAAAATTGCGCCATTTTAGCCACGGAACGGCATAGAAGGCCTCGATCGGAAACACCTTGAAACCAAGGCATCTTTCGCGCGTCATTAATTGCGGCGATTTTGTGCTGCAGAGTTCTTTGAGGACGCGCGTTATCACGCCCGGGCCGTTCTTGCCCCAGTCGTTGCCGTCGAAATTCATCTGAAAGTTACGCAAACAGGACGAGGCGATTTCGTGACCGAAACCCTCGCTATCAAGATTTATCACGCCCGCTGCAACATGATTATCGGACTCGGCGCCCGCATAGTTCGGCTTTATACTCTCCAGACTTTGTTTAACGACAATATCCAGATCGAGATAGGTGCCGCCCCATCGCCACAGCGTCAGATAGCGCAAAAAGTCGGATACGTGCGAATGCAAGTACTGCGAATTGAACAGTTGTCCGTCCTTGAGCCAGTCGTAAATCGGTGTACCAGCTGCATACGTCCATAGATTCACGTTTCGCAAGTTTACGTTCGGATACGAGACGATCGCATCGAGTATCGGCCGTCGCGTTGAGTTCTTCATTGTCCGCGCGCTTGCAAAAATCACGTAAATCTCCGTATTCGGATTTGTCGTGGCCGCCGATTCAATAGCGCATGCTTGCCTTGCTGTCAGCTGAATACTTCCCGACTTTGGGCACGATGTCTCGTGAAAGAAAATACTTTTACCGCCCGTTGGCTTCTTACCACTCGTTAGAATATCCTCGAGCCATCCTTTTCCCGCTTGATTGTCGGCGTCCCGAAAGCACTGCTTCCCACCAGACTTGCCCGGCCACACGATCAGCACCATACAAAGGAAACAGCCGAATCCAATCAGCAAGAACTTGAACTTGAGCGGAATTTTCCAGAAAAACTTCTTGGGCGAGTAGCTCATCTGAAATTCGATTGGCGTTAAGATTATTGAAAAATCGGTAAAACCAATGACTAACTGTGAGGAGTGTCGTCGCGACAACCGAGCTATACACTTTTTATCGCAATCGAGCTGTTACTAGTTTTTATCGACTCGGAACTGTACGTGTAAACATTATCAAATAACCAAAAATTTCGGATGGTATTCCAACTATACACTTTCTTATCATTTAATTTATTCATCCGCGTGTAATACTTATCGTATGTACAGCATTTTTGTATTAACTTTACGTTGCCCCGAGAACGTTTTTAATTTCTTAAAATCGAAGGCTGCGTTTGTTTATGTTGCCGGTGACGCTAAAGAGAAAGAGAAAATTCTCGGATGACATTTTCACGGCTGGACTCATGTTTCTATGATAAGCGATTTCAGGTTTCTGCAACATTCGTTCAGTTTTGACGCGGATGATTATTTGAATTTGAAAATTTCATTTGACTTGTTTGGTTTTTCTGATTTTGATTTTGATAGTGTTAAATTAAAATTATAGCTTTAAAAAAATCTGATCGACAGTCTGGACGAATCCCAATGACCAGAAACTACGTGAAGATCATAAGCGGATAAAAAACTAGACAACAAATATGATCCGAATGGCTAATGCTGTTATGACACTGGCTATTTTTGCGGCTTTAAAGCGGCTAGACAATCCAAATGGAGAGGAATAGAGGCTGTAACATACAATTTATACATTGGTGTGAGAGAGACAGTCCGAACAGCAAAACTATGGGTAACTGTCAAAAAACAATCCATAACTGTCAAAAAAAGCGGCAACAAAGCGCATTCGAGCAGTGTTTCGCAACATTCTAGCAGTTATGCTGTTATGACACTGGCTATTTCCTCGCTAGTTTCAAGTGCAATAAAAGTCAATCGTGCGACAAGGCGACCAATATAGAGAGAAAGAGATTACCGCTAAAAAATACCCTTGCTGATGCTACCGGCATCTAGTAAACGAAATTAACAACTGATTTGTTATAAAAAATACTGATCTTAGCGCGTTTCATAACATAACATGACACTTTCCATAATTTATACATAACGAACTGTCAAAAACAAGTCTGTAGCGGCTGGAAAATCTAGCCGCCAGCGGATTTTTCTTGGATTAACTGCTAGAATGTTGCGAAACACTGCTCGAATGCGCTTTGTTGCCGCTTTTTTTTTGACAGTTATGGATTGTTTTTTGACAGTTACCCATAGTTTGCTGTTCGGATTGTCTCTCTCACACCAATGTCTAAATTGTATGTTAAAGTCTCTATCCCTCTCCATTTGGATTGTCTAGCCGCTTTAAAGCCGCAAAAATAGCCAGTGTCATAACAGCATTAATCCAAAAAACATCCGCTGGCGGCTAGATTTTCCAGCCGCTACCGACTAGTTTTTGACAGTTCGGTACGTATAAATTATGGAAAGTGCCATGTTCTGTTATGAAACGCGCCAGAACCGGTATTTTTCTTAACATACCAGTTGTTAATTTCGTTTACTAGATGCCGCTAGCGTCGGAAAGAGCGGTATCTCTGTCTTTTTACTGTTGTTTGCCTTGTCGCACGATTGGCTATTATTGTACTTTTTTCTAGCGAGGAAATAGCCAGTGTCATAACAGCATAAGGAGCAGTACTATAACTACCGATTCGCTACGAGAAAGCTATGGACGGTAATTAGAGAATCTATCGGCAAAAGCGATAATCACGAAGTTAAGAAAAAGAATGAGTTAGATTCCCGAGATGGTCTGATTAAAGATCATGTTTAAATGAAAACTTCGGGACGATTGGCTCCACTCTTGCGGAGAATCTAATAAACCATAGTAATGCGGAGAATTTTTAAAGGTTCTGCTGTCCTTCAGTAACAGAGGCTATATTTCTTTTTCCAACAGATTATATTGAAATTTAAAATATTATAGAGGAACTCAAATCCAACATAAACCCCCAGTATCGATGGCATTTCAACAAATGATCTGAAGACACTTAAGACAATCATCTCTTCACCACTAAGCGCTGCCATAAATCTGTGGTCACTTGGTAAGTCGAAAAATGGTCAAAATGGGATAAGTGTACTGTGGTCATCTTCCAAGACTTCTACGTACTGTGAAGAAGTTGGCAAATCACAACCCTAATGGTTTCCGAGTTATAGGGGTGGGGGTTTCTTGGTAAGTGCTAAAATTGTGTTTGTTATCTGTTAAATCGACTTACTATAATTTTTCCGAATCATCATTCACGGGAACAACAAGTTAAGTCGAATTACCCAGTTTTTCGCTGTGTATCTGTTTATTTATTTATCCATTTATTCATCGTGCCAAATGAAGTGTATTGTTTCTATGCATGCTATGCTAAAAAGGGCGAACCTTTCATTATAAAAAACAGGATACCGAAAATCAAAAATTTGTATGTTGGTACCATTCAAAATGATTAATTTTAGAAAAAAGGGAAAACATTGTATTTCTGATCGCCTTCCCCTGGTTTCCCTTGGTCCAAACCTCATCAGTATAGGAAAGAAAAAAGACATTCTCTCTCTATTGCCTTTGATAGATCTTGCTTTCCACGATTTCTATCGAAACTTGCCAACCGATGATCAACCGCCAATCGATCCAGATTTGGTTCACATCAAACAGGATGAGATTGACGATTCTCAATGGGTAATTTCAATCTTAGGTATTATAATAATAATAACCTAAGTTCCTTTTGGAACTTCATTTTAGGGATTCAATTGTATTTATTGTTTATCAATTTTTTTTTGTATTTTGTATTTTGTTTTTTGTATCAATTGTAGTAGATATTAATGCTTACGTTATTTTTTACTATGATTTTGTAATAAAAGTTCTCTTAACTGCAACTTTTTGTTTTAATGGTATTTTTGTTTACTAAGGGCCATTATTAACTGGAACTTTAACCGGAAGTTTTGTGTGAAAATCTGTCAGTTAAAGTTCCAGTTAGAACGTAACTGAATATCGTAGGAACAGCCTTAAACGAAGTACACCTAATTGACAAAATAAATGGGAAATAACGACAAAGAAACTTATTATTATTAGTAAAGTATGGGGAATAATCAGGTTATGGTGAATAAGTTGGCATGATCTGGCCAACAATCAGGTAACTAAACGTAAATCCTAAAAATAATTTCAGCAAATTAAAAATTTTCAAACCACTAAATTTAGAACGTCATTTGATCACATTGATGTCAAAAAAATTAATTTTTTCAATAAACTGGATTTACAGGAATAGTTCAAAAGTAAAAAAGTGCTGCCCTGAAAAGTTTCGTTTTTAGACTTACCTAGTTATTTCCTGTGACCACAGAAATAACCATCTGAACTGTGGTACATTTCCACCTGGTTTGAAAACAGCACTGATTTCTCCCATTCATGAAGGAGGCTCAATAAAAGATCCTAATAACTATCGAACAAAAGCTTTAACTAGCGCAGTTAGCAAAATATTCGAAAAAGTAATAAACAGGAGGTTACTGAATTTTATAAACAAACCATATTGGTTTTGATAAACAGCAATATGGTTTTCAGGAAGGCAGCAATACGACATCAGCCTTATTGGGTGCAATGAAGTTTATCAATGAAAGCTTCGAAAAGAGTTCTAATGCCGGTTTTCCACCAAGCAGACAAGTTAAGTTTTTGTTTTGTTCATGTTTTTAAAAGCATGGAAGACAAAAACTCGAACTCGAACAAATCTAAAACAGTGTTTCAACTAAACCGACAGTGCTCTATCGCAGTTTTGTTTTCAGTATCTCCACGAAGCGGTCTCAGTAAGAAAACACACCGAAACCTTTTAAAGTTACCGCTTCTGGTCGGGACACGAAAAACAGAACAGAAACAGTCGAAAAAAGCTCGAGTTTGTAAAAAAATGATGAAAAGTCAAAGATTTGTTTTTTTCGACACGAGCTTTTGCTCAGTTTTTGTTTTATCCGTTTGGTGGAAAACCGGCATTATGTCGCTGAAAAATTTTTGTGGACTTAAAAAAAAGCTTTCGAACCATATACAGTAGAACCTCTATTATAGTGACCACCCAAGGGACTGTGCAAAACTGGTCACTTTATTCGATTGGTCAGATTATAAAAATAATTTAACAAATAAAATCCGTTTCTGATTTACATCGGGTCCGGAAAAAATCGCAACTTTAGGCAAGTGGTTAAGATAGGAAAGGTGGTCACTTCTTCAGGTTCTACAGAATACAAATTATAAGATCTTTAGACAAATTAACAAAGTGGATATTGACTTGAAACTAGAAATAGATGGAATTCAACTAACGAGAGCACATGAAACAAAATATTTAGGGCTGATAATTGACGATAAACTTACTTGGACTCCTCACATTACTAAACTTAGAAACAAAATTGTCCCCATTATTGGAGCAATAAGGCGTAACGACTATCTACACGTACCAATAAAAAATATGCTCTATAATGCATTTATTCTATCCAACATAAGTTATGGACTTCTTCTATGGAGCCAAACCTCGAAAAGAAACCTAGAAAAAATTGCGAGACTTATGAATAGGGGCATTAAAGCCGTTCATAATTTACCCTATTTAACACCATCGGAGGAACTTTATTATACTTATGGAAAACTTACCTTACAACAGTACATAAACCTGGAACGAGTTAAACTGATTTATAATATTAAGAACAATAGACTAAAATATTCAATCAAATTGATCCACAATCACGATATACACAACTTTAACACAAGAAGTGCAGATTTTATTAGACAACAAGGTTGTTCTAGTACTGACCGACTTAAAAAATATCCTGTATTTGAGGCAATTTGTGAATATAACTCTTTACCGTCAATAAAACAAATGGCAAGGAATGTCTTTCAGCTAAAGCACCTTGCAAGGAAGCATCTTCTTTGTCGAAGCAACGAATGTGATTTTTGAATTATTGCTATTATAGACGACCTGAATCAGATAATTTAGTCAGGCGGCTTCACCTACTTATCGAAGACCTGGCCCTCGAGCTATCAGACGAGACTGACGCCTAAACGCATGGTTGTGGTTTGTGTTGTTGTTGCATGTTTTGCGAATTGCTTATTTCTATTTTTATTACTATTAGTTATACCATATATATAACTATAATTAATTATTTTTATTTTTATTAATCTTTATAATTTTAACTTTTTTTTTTCATTTCCACTTTTATTTCTTTGCCCTTTATTAATAACAGGTTTTTCCTTTTTGCCAAAAAAGAAAAATTCGGGTTCTTTTTATTTTATTTTATTTTTATTTTTCTGATAACTTCAAGTTTTTGTTTATTTTTTTGTTTCTTATTTTTTATAAATATATTTTTTTTTAATTTATTTCTACTACCCCTTATCCCGAAAAAAAACAAACCTAATAGGTTTGTTCTTTTTTCATTCATCCTCTTCACCTCTCTGCACCCGCTCAAGAGTTAGTGCAGAAAAGTGTATTCTAGTGTAGAAAGTGTATGCAAAAAGAACAGACCTATTAGGTTTGTTCTTTTTGCCAGGTTAAGTTCACATTTTAGTGTAACTTACACTGAAAATGTGATACAACTAATACCTCGTTCACGTGGTAGCGTAGTGAAGTGTAGCGTATTATGAAATCCGGTTGATATATGAGTGTTCACGTGAAGTGAATTGACGTTTCGCACTCTTGATTATTAATTGACAGCTGTCACAACTGATATTTATTTTATTAAAAAAAAATTACATTCGTCGTTTTATTTCTTAAATAACCTTTCTTCTTTTATTTTTCAGCGAAATGGAGTCATTAAAGGCACTGGTATTAGAATCGTTGAGAAAATCCAAACAAATAAAGTTGTCTGTCAACACAGTTTTTTGACAATTCACTCGAAAAGTAATACGAAGCGCAACGGCAAGTGTTCTCGTGGGAAGGATTAGCAAATCCACTACACTACACTACGCGGTTTTGCTACGTTGTAGAAAAACCGCTCCGTAGCAAAATTTCGTGTGTTCACGTGGTACTACGAAGTGCTACGTAGCGGTACGTCGTTGACCACGTGAACGAGGTATTACACTGAAAGTGTAGGGTGTAGATCGCGCAAAAAGAACGGGTTAGTGTAGAAACGTGACAGCTAAAATTCCGAACTTTTTTATTTGTTTTATTCTTTTACTTCTATCAATGCAAATTTATTGCCATTCAATATTCTTGCATGTATGCATTCAAAACAGTAGTTTCACAAATTCAAAAAGTCAATTTTATCTGCATACAGCCAACAGTAGGTCTGTTCTTTTTGGCTACACCTTCTAAACTTTTTTACACTGACTTTTTAGTAGGTTTGTTCTTTTTGCCAGGTGAAGTTCACATTTTAGTGTAACTTACACTGAAAATGGGATACAACTTACACTGAAAGTGTAGGGTTTAGATCGCGCAAAAAGAACGGGTTAGTGTAGAAAAATGACAGCTAAAATTCCGAACTTTTTTATTTGTTTTATTCTTTCACTTCTATCAATGCAAATTTATTGCCATTCAATATTCTTGCATTTATTCATTCAAAACAGTATTTTCATAAATGCACAAAGTCAATTTTATCTGCATAGAGCCATCAATTCTGACAGATGGCAAAGAAGAAGATCTTACACCGGCTCCCGATCCAGTGTAAGATAGTGTACACTGAGTACACTACACTAGCAAAAAGAACAGCAACCTCTGACGTCACACCGACAAAAAGAACAGCATTAGGGCAGAAAGTGTACACTGAGTACACTACACCGACAAAAAGAACAGACCTATTGTCTCCAGTTCGAAGAAATGTATCCAAATGGGGAATTTTTGTCCGACTTTTTGAGTTGGAAGGAGTTGCCCATTTTGCATGAAGGGATTAAATCTATTAAAAAAAAAATGTTTTTCGTATATCCTTTTTCACCTGCCCACACATCAAAATTTAAATTCAATTTCTCAAAAGGCTTGTGAGATTCGAACTTGTTTGCGTACGGCAGACGGCGTACCGACGGAAAACATTTTTATAGTCTCTATTTTCATCGCAATTATTAGGTGTACTCGTCACCTTCCCAAAATTGCAATCGTTGCACATTACACACCTGTAACTATGTTTTTTACAGAATGAAAGGGCAACAAACTCAAATTCATCTCAGTAAAACAATTAATTTTTTTTAAAAAAACGTTTGCAATAATTAATGCAAATATTTAAAAATTCGCGCCTTACCTACAAACTGGCGTTTCAAACTTCAAACATCTTTATTGAGACTAAAAATTACAGGAATCGTCAAAATGGCGTTTTCAATTCGCCGCATCTACTAACTTCAAAATGCTTCGTTCAATTTTTCGCTGTCTCTTTTACTCTCAACATGTCATACGCTCCAAACACAACCAACCATCTCACTTTCGCCCTTCCAAAGTAGGCAGAACAGAACAGCGAAAGAAAATTTCATTTCAACTTGGGATTTCGCCCCGAGCAGGGAGATTTAAG
This sequence comes from Beris morrisii, assembly GCA_951812415.1. NCBI lineage: Eukaryota > Metazoa > Arthropoda > Insecta > Diptera > Stratiomyidae > Beris > Beris morrisii. The sequence continues at coordinate 30,438,568 of OX638311.1, forward strand.
GCTGCGGTCGTGCAACGGGGGAGAACAAACCATCCGACGAAAAAGTTTTTTTTTTCAATCTTTCGCACATAAAATCAAAAAATTTTCTATTCACGCAATTTTTCCATACGCTACAAAACAAAAACCGTCTTTGGTCAGTCTGATTAAAGTTTCCGTGTGTGTTTCGTCGAAGAGAACCGAAAAAAATACAAAGGGAAAATTTTGTCTGCGGTTTTCTAGTGTCGGTCGGTGTGTTCTTCGTCTCGCGTCTTACGAAATTCAGCAAATGCTTGACGGGGCCGCAATCGGAATTTAATTCAAATTCGAAGTGAACTGGTAGAAATTGACGTCGAGCAAAAGGTCAAATCGGAAGGTGGACTGAACGCGCGCGAATTGGTACACTTTTCATTTGCCGCAAGTTCGGGAGCACCACGCGCCCGCAATTTTTAACAAAATTTCACGTTTTAATATATGGAAACATCGCAAGTAATCGAGATCAGCAGCGACAACGATCAGGATTCTTCCGAGATGGAAATCGATGAAATTCTACCCAAAGACAATGCGACGTGAGTATTTGAAGAAACGAGTTGGTTTAATTTTAATTTTTTTTTTTTGGTCGCGACGTTTTTCTTACGAAATCGCCCGGGTGACATGCCATTTTTTCGGTTGTTTTTCGTCGTTTTGATAGCCTTGTGGTGTGCTAGCTAATTATCTGGGCAACAAAACACGATAACAATCGAATGAGCGATTAAGAAAAAAAAAGAAGAAAGAACGAAGTTAGAAATGTGGTTTCGGAGCGAGCAACGAATGACAGCGGGACGTAAAGTTCGAAGAAGACGGTGGCGCGCACTGCATTATCGATCGGATTTCAAAATATATTCCGGTCGACTGGGGGTTTGGCCTTGTGGCGAGGCCCGTCAGCTGCATCTCGCTGGCCTTTCCCGAGACTTCCGACTCATACGCTTATTATTTGTTTGTTTCGGAATTTGTTAGGCTAATAAACGGTAAATCGAACGAGATCAGAAAACAAAGAAATTGTAAGCCATTTGTCGGCCAATGCGGGCGGAAGTGGGCCAATGGTCTGATGTTCGAGACACCTACTTGCTGCTTTCAATCGAATTTTTACTTTTCCTTCTCGCTTTGAACAATCCAGTGCCGTCTACCGAGTCATGAAATCACTGAATCATGTGTTCGTACAAGTTGAAGTCTTGCTGGAGAGATGACATCAAAGAGGTGACTAATTGCGGAGTTTGGTATCTCCTCAAGGTGAAGACGACACACGACGTTGACGTATTTTTCTGAGGAATTAAACGGTTTTCATCTGTAGCGCAACGTTAAGCAAACAATGGCAGTAGGTCTCAAAAAAATTCGTTGTAGCGCTTGAATCTTTGACGTTGTACAATCTTTTTTCGGCGGAAGTGATAAGATAAAGTAAATTTTGGGTAAAAAGTTGCTTACGACGGAGAAAAATAATCGGACCATGATTTCTGGGTCTAATGGATTGTTGCATTAGATTATTCTGGTCTATGTACGCCTTGCTCTACGATAAACCTTTTTCCTTCCCGGAAGAAACAAAATTGCTGCGGTTTCCATATCGAAACCAGACGTTTTTGTCGTCAAATGAGATCATAATTGGACCAAAACTTTGTGTCCTACCGGTCAAAAGTCCTTGAACAAATTATGTGTGCCTTTTTTCTCCTTTTCCGTAGGTACGGGGAGTTTTATGAAATCCGGCCTACTTGTGGTTGATTTGAAGATGGAAAGACGTCCACGTCGCAAACAGGCAAGTGGAAAATGTGGCCGATCAGGAAAACAGTCTGCAAACTCAAAAAAACCGATTAAGGCCGGTTCCTTTTGTAAAAACAATTATTCTTTGAAGGCGACAAGAATTTGCTTTGAGAATCATGAATATATTCTCATCAGTGGCTCGGACCAGCGTTGTTCCCCTGCTAGAATTGTAGTATAAAATTGTTGCTACGAAAAGGTCCAATTCTACTACCTTTTCTTGCTCTGTACCGACTCGCAAAATAATAATATGGAACACATTCAACCTTTTGTAATACCTTTACATATAAACAGTCTGGGAGAAGCCTTACAACTTTTCGGTTCAAAGTCTACGAAGTGGTTAAAGAGTTGGTGCGCCAAAAGTGCCCGCGCGACAGCCACCCCTACCTTACGGTTGTTTTGAGACAAGGAGATTTTTTGAGAACTTAATTCTGTAAACAGAATAGCTCCTTGTTAGATAAAACTTTCAACATTTATCATTGGTTTCTTATACACGGTCCGGCCAAAAAATGCACTGATTTCCAAGGACAGTAAATGATAAACGACGGCATTAACCAAAAGTTTTTATTTTACAAAATGTTTGCAGTATCTTAAAGTTTATTTGTGAAAAATGATGTCTTCCGAAAGGCGTCCCTCGTTTGCGATGCAGCGGGTTAGGCGATTTCTGAAGTTCTGCATAACACGTGCTGTCATTTCAAGTGGTATCCTTGCCATTTCTGCACGGATTGCTGCTTTCAAGGCATTGATAGCTTGAGGACGGTTGGTGTACACTCTTTCTTTCAGGTAGCCCAAGAGAAAAAAAAATCTGCCAATGGTCTGGGCGAAACTTTATTATTTTTCGGGTCAAAGTTCGGGAGCGGTCAAAGTCGGAGTATATCATCAGTTGTTTCGTGTTTATGACGTTTCTTGGAAAGTTAGTTTTGTTCTTAAAATAAAAATATTTAAAATAGACTATTCGAATTTCGGTGTATCATGTACACTAAAAGCCCATAGAAGTAAAAACGAATTTGTTGCCCTATCAGACTTAAGAGATAAGACGAATTGTTAAAACGTATACAAACCCATTACTTCCACTTGGGGTTTGAATTTCGAAAAAATTGTGAAACAGGTTTTTAGTCGATTTCATAAGAAGCAACTTGATTTTGAAAAATTTGTTAAAACGTAAGCAAACTCTTCACACCCCCTTGGTTCTTGAAATTCGAAAAATCGTGAAATTGGTTTTAAGGTCATTACATCAAATGCCGTAATAACCAATTTTATATCTCATCAGAACTAAGGGATGGCAAAATTTGTGAAAACATATGCAAACCCTTGGGGGTTGAATATCCAAAAATTGAGAAATGGTTTTGTAGGCGATTATATAAAAAGCCTGTGGAAGTGAAAAGCGATATAATATCTCATCAAAACTAAGAAATATGTCGAAGCATACTACCCCCTTACACCCCTTAGGATTGAATATCTGAAAATACTGAAATTGACGTTTTGGCTCTTATATGGGAAACCTTAGGAACTAAATATAAATTCGATATATCATCAGATCTAAGCAATATGTAGGAATCTGTGAAAACATATGCAACCTCCTTACACCCACTTGGGGGTTGAATAACCAAAAATCCTGAAAGGAGTTAATAGATAAATATGAAGACAGCATGAGAAAGTAAAAACCAATTCAATTACTTATCACTTCTAAAGGATATGACGGAATTCGTGAAAACTTGTTCAACCTTTTTATACCCTCTTAGGGGCTGAAAAAGGAAAAAACTTAAAAACAAGTTTTAGGCGATTATTACGCAAGCCTATGAAAGTGAAAAGATATTCGATATCTGATCAGACCTGAGGGATATGGCAGAATTCGTAAAAAAGTGTACAATCCCTTTTCACCCCCTTAGGGGTCGAATTTCAAAAAATCCTGAAAACACTTTCTAGGTATTTATATGAAGAATCCGTGGAATAAAAATGAATTTAATATTTGGAAAGACCTAATAGATATGACGAAAACCGTGAAAATATATGCATTCTATTTTCACTGATCATTTTTTTTGCTCCCCTTCCGAACGCCAATGGATATTTGAAATTTTTTTTAATCTAAATTACTTTTCTAGTTGATTTATTGGGTGTACAAATAAGTTTCCGCCGTTTTTATCAAAAATTGGGCATTTATTGTGAAAGAATGGTACATTATGTTTTATTCGAAGTATTGTCCATTACTTGTCACTACTTTTCCCCATCTTTCTGGTAGCATACGGATACCGCGTCGGAAGAATGCTTCATCCTTTGAGGCAATCCACGAATCGACCCAATTTTTGGCTTCTTCGTATGAATGGAAATGCTGCTCAGCCAGGCCATGCGTCATCGAGCGGAAGAGGTAGTAGTCGGAAGGGGCGATGTCCGGAGAATACGGCGGGTGGGGTAGGACGTCCCATTTCAGTGTTTCCAGGTAGGTTTTGACCGGTGACGCAACATGTGGACGAGCATTATCATGCAGGAGAATAACTTTGTCGTGTCTGGAGTAGTAGTGGGCGCGCTTTTCCTTGAGTGCTCGACTCAATCTCATCTATTGTGTTCGGTAGACAGCCCCAGTAATGGTTTCGTTCGGTTTAAGCAACTCATAATACACGACACCAAGCTGATCCCACCAAATACACAACAAGAGTTTTTTTCCATGAATATTTGGCTTAGCTGCAGATGTTGAGGCATGGCCAGGTGGTGCCCACGATTTCATCCTTTTTGGATTATCATAGTGGATCCATTTTTCATCACCAGTGACTATACGGTGCAGAAAACTCTTTCGTACATGCCTGGCAAGCAGCATTTCACATGTGGAAAATCGGCGTTCAACGTTTCTCGGCGTGAGTTCATATGGAACCCAATGCCCTTGTTTTTGAATCGTTCCCAATGATTTCAACCGATGTGAAATTGCTTGTTGAGTAACTCCGAAAAATTCTGCAAGTTCTTCTTGCGTTCGGCATGAATCTTGATCCAATAATGCTTCCAATTCCGCGTCTTCGTACACTGTCGGCCTTCCGCTACGTTCTTTGTCTTCGATGTTAAATTCACCGTTCCTAAACTTCTGAAACCACTCACGACAACTTCTCTCACTTAGGGCAGCCTCACCATATGCTTCTGCAAGCAATCGATGCGCCTCAGCCGCAGATTTCTTCAAATTGAAGAAGTAAATCAAAAGTTCCCGCAAATGACGCTTATTCGGCTTAAATCTCGACATTTTTGCACACAAAAGAATAAATTATACTGATAAAAATTCACAGATATTTCAAGGCTATGTTGTTGACAGATGTCAAACCTTACGATAATGACGTTTTACATCTGACAATTTTAGCCATAACTTACTGGTTGCGCTAACTTTTCTCAAACGGCGGAAACTTATTTGTACACCCGATACATAAACATGTCGAGTTTCAACTTTCTGGCATAAGCCGTTCTATAGATAGGAAAAACATCCCCCACCCCCGTACCATACTACCCCTGTAAAAAATTATATTTTTCCAATATGCTACTGCTATAGCTCTATCTAAATACCAAGTTTCAGCTTTATATCGTTATAGGTTCTCGAGATATAAAAATCGGAACTTTTTTCTTTTCACCCTCCCCCACCCTCACCCCAAAATTATTATTTTTCTGCTAGGGGTCTATTAGGCCTACCTCTGGTAAAAATTTGAAGCTTCAACCTTACACAGTTCTTGAGATATGAGACGTTATTTTTCAGAATAATTCGTATCCCCTCCACTTTCATAATCTACCTCCCCTTTAAAAAATTTTACTTTCAGCAAACTTTATTTATCAACTTTTATACACAAACCGAATTTTATTTGTCTAGTGCAATTGGTTCGTGAGATATCGTAATCTGAAGTTTTTTACCCCCCACCCCCGTACGCCACTGCACGCCCTCAAAAATTTACTTCCGATCTATTCTCCTAGTATACTTACAGATGTCCATTAAGTTTCAATTATGTGACGTTAACCGTTTAGGAGATATGAATTTTAGAATGTGTCGATCTCGGCTTTCGAGCCTCTCGGACGCATTATTTTTCCCCCCACTCCTTCACCCCTTCACCTATATCGGCACCCGATATGACCGAACAGATTTAGAGGTTTTTCTCTTGCAGTTCAAATTAATCCAGAAAACCTTTTTCATAGATTTATAAAGAAGCCATTCATGCCGGAAGAACCTTTGGTTCTGAACAAGAATTCTTTCTAGACTCATTGAAAAGTAAAATATAATTCATCATCATCAATGGCGCGACAGCCCAAATTGGGCCAGGGCCTGGGCCTGCAGGATACATTGTCTGAAGTCATCTCGGTTCAGCGCCCGCGTCCCCCAATTTGTGCATCTAAGAAGCGATCTGCTGAAAATAATATTACATTTAGTTAAATATTATTTAAAATATTTGTAGATAATGGTCTTGGAGCAGTCCACTGAATCGGAATTAGCAGTACATCTAATTTTGTAGATTTTGAGACGGCTTTCGATAGCGTCAATAGAGATTATATTTGCGTAGGAGAGACATTGGGAATAATAAATAAGTCCTGGCGAGAGGTAGGCCCAGGATCGTGTCTTGTGGATACTACACTGGTACACTGGTACCAACAAGCGCCACATCGGGGATTCCACAGACCCACAGAAACTGAAAGATAAAGATAATATAGAAGTGGCGCGATCTCAACATTTTCTTAAAATTCTTCCCAGTAGTGGCCATCTAGAAGAGGCAATCAGAAGTTCATTTTTGGCACTGCTAATTAACAGAATTTTATGGAAATAATCGCGATACCATGATTGTTGCTGAATTCGACAGTTGTCCAGCTCCTTTTATAAATTCCTGGCGAGGTGGTTGGTACTTTAACACTCTGGGCTACAAGTAGTTGCACAATCGCCAGTACATCATATTTGGTGAGTGCCCCAGTTTTTTCGTGTTTGCACGCAAAAGGCGCGTTATTTGCCTTTTTAATACATTCTTCCACGTTCATTTTCCACTTTAGTTTCCCTTCTATCCAGAATTAGGCCAAGACAGTTTGCCTTCTCGCGGCAAGTTAAAAGTTTCACACCAACAAGCCTTGGCAGCCTAAAATCCGGGTATATTTTTGGTTTCTGCCTGACCTCATGCACTTATTCTCGTTCAACTCCCATTCTCAGCATTGGAATTGTTTTGTGACCCTTTTTGAAATAAATAGCGTGACCGGAACCTCATTTTCCGTATAATACAAAAAAACTTACCCGCTACTATTTCTAGTAGCCACAGATTACAGTCAACACAACAAAGATTAATTTATATTAAAAGAAAAGTTGTCGAAATACAGAGTGCTACTAAATGGGTTCATTTGACTGCTCAGAAGGACCACGCCTCAAGGATTCTCATTGGATCTGTAGAACTTCATTTAAACACCGGTGTACAGGTTCGATGTAAATAAATAACAAAGTTGTAAGTAAATAATCAAATTTAGCCCGAATTATACAACAGGTAGATATGTTTGTTGATAATTCGTAGGTTCACGGCAGAACATAGTAAAGCTAAATTCATCTCACCATGAGTGAAAAACCCAAGGATTCAGTCTTGAGAATTAAGCGTTTTAAAATCTGTTTTCAGACTCTCGATCTTTTAAAGTAATCCGCTTTAATCCATTAATTCTGCTCGCACGCGGATGTCGTTGTTGCATTGCGCTAAACTTAGCTCTGACCTTCATTGCTGAGGGATTTGCCACGCGCAAAATCCATCAACTTGTACTTTCTAGAAAACTGTGAAAAGAAACCGAGACAAGGTACTCGTCCAAGCCCACGCCAAACTCATTGTTTATTTTTCCTTTCGTTGGAAAAATCCAAAAAATTTCTAATCAGACTACGATTTTCGGATATTTGCGCAATTTAAGATTGTGGGCCGTGTGAAGGAATTGCAAACAATTGATGGAATAATCTAAAATGATTTTGATTTTTTCTCAGCGATTTGTGTTCGAATAGCACGAGAAAAGTGTGAAATGTTTTTTGACTTTGTACTTGGTTGAGAAAGTGTTTTTGGCAAGCTTCGCTTGCTTATTAACGTATCTTTCACGTCAATCCCACGCTTTGTTATTACGATAGCAAAATTCTCTTGCCCGACTCGTTCATCGCCGCACTACCTTCTCATTTAAAACGTAAAAAACGCATTGTATGCTTTATTTTTAAGCCGTTTGATATTTTTAGTCCCCAATTTGTTAGAATCGCTTCTGTACGACGACGTGTTTTTTTTTGTCAAAGGGGTGTTCTATTAAATACCTGTCCCGCTTTTTCTTATTTAAAATGAGTCGGTGTGGAAACCGGAAAATTAAATTTAGCAATGCAATCGGTAAAAGGGGGCCAGATGGTAGTTGCTCCGAGCTTTGAAACGTGTCGTTGAACTTTATCGCTAAAATAGTTTTATTTCAAAAATTGATTGGCTAAATTGTTCGGGTGCAGTCTTAACAGCTTTGCGGAAATACAGTTTCAATGGTTGTCTAAATCTCCCAAGTATTCCTACTCATAGAGGAAAGAATACACTGTCTTCGTCTCTTGGACAACATTTCACATGATTTAAGAAATGGAAGGTATTCGACGCGAACTTATTCGGAGTATTGCTAACTTCATTTTAGTTCATACGGCGGTCCAACCACCCCACTAGACGGGAGGTTGTATTCCTTAAAGCAATTGCCTTGGCGGGGACGCCTGGACTCCACTAGTATCTCTTGATCTTATTGATAAGTTACAACTGGTTAAAAGCGATAAGCTGGTCGAATGCAACGAATTCAGTAACCATAAAAACGTTTTAATTAAAAAATAAAGTTTCAATCGATGAATTCCAGGAAGTAATCAAATAATGCCGTGGACTTAGACGATCAGATCTTTTTTAATCCTACGAAGGTTCGTGCTACGCGCCCACCTAACTAATAATATGCTTTCCCTGTTAAAATAACGTCGGCAACAAATTAACTCCATTACAGACACATCGGTACTTATTCAATTTCAAATTTAGCAAAGAAAAAAAAACTAAACGCTCCAAAATAGCTCCAAATTCTTAATTTATTATTCAGCAAAAAAAAAAAAATTAGCACGGGTGTCATTTTCAGATTATTCTCTTAGCCGGTTAGTTAGTCATTCATCCAGAAAGAAAACAAGAATCCAAATTTGTAATGAGGTTAACGATGATTTGTATGGCATGCTGCTTGCTGGTCAACAATCGGAACGATCAAGGTTGAAAAATAGCAGCATTTTAGTAGCTCCTCATAATAATTGCATACCACCTTCCAGGTACAAGCAGTCTCATAGCAACAGTAAAGAGTAGGTAGTTCACACGAGTTTAGAAAGAGTGCGCAAAAGCTTGTATTGATTGTATTTACTTTTTGATTCATATGACGTGTGGTCCAGTCTAGGCGGTGTGGAATCCCAGATCGATATTTCGCCATGTAGCCACATCATTACAACTGTTGACTAATTTAAAAGACAAACTTTCTACAAGCTGGCGAGTTACTTGACCTTTGATTAAGCCACGGAGCAAAACAATTTTCTTTTTGTTCTATTCCGTCAGACGCAAACACAATAACTCACTGTCAAGCTGGTTTCGTTTCATCTCGCGGCGAGATAGAGCGATGCGTGTAGGAGGATTACTACCCCGTTTTGTCGATAGCGTTAAGGTCAATGTGTTTAAAATTTCCGTAAAGGTTGACTAGATTTTGTTCGTTCATTTCTAATTTTTGCTCTGTGTTTTCTTTGTAGGATTGCCGAGGAGAAAAAGAACTTAGGAAACGACCAATACAAAGCCCAAAACTATCAGTCGGCACTGAAATTATACTCAGACGCAATAACGTTAAGTCCAAAATCAGCGTCATATTATGGAAATCGATCGGCATGTCATATGATGCTCGGCAATTATAAATTCGCCTTAAACGATGCCCGGACCTCAATTCAAATCGACGATAAATTTGAAAAAGGTTACGTCCGAATTGCGAAATGTTGTCTCGTACTTGGCGATATTATCGGTACGGAACAGGCGATTAAAAAAATCTTCGAAATCGATGGGAGCAGCAACAGTGCAAAATCGGAACAACAAAATTGCACACAGCTACGACAGTTCGAGGAGAAAATTCAAAACTTTTACGATAAAAAAGTCTTTCGAACTGTCGTATTCTTCTTGGATAGTGCGTTGAAAATTGCCCCGGCATGCAACAAATACAAACTTCTAAAGGCCGAATGTTTAGCGTTTCTGGGACGAACCGAAGAGGCCGGTGATATTGCTGTCAGTGTAATGAAAGTCGATTCGACATCGGCCGATGCGATTTATGTGCGCGGCTTATGCCTGTACTATAACGATCATCTCGAGAAGGGTATCGTACATTTTGAACGGGCCCTGCAACTCGATCCCGATCACGTTAAATCGAAAGAGATGCGAATCAAATCAAAATTGCTCAAAGACAAAAAAGAAAAGGGTAATGTCCTCTTTAAATCGGGAAAATATCGCGATGCGCATGCTCTTTACACGGAAGCATTGGAAATCGATCCGCTCAATCAGGACATGAACAGCAAACTTTACTACAATCGGTCTTTAGTCAATTCGAAAATTGGTAATTTACGTGATGCCGTCATCGATTGTACGAAAGTCCTGGAAATCAACGTACTATACTTGAAGGCACTTTTGCTACGGGCGAAATGCTATAACGATCTCGAGAAATTCGACGAATGCATTAAAGACTACGAGGCTGCATTGAAAATTCAAAAAACAGTCGAAATCAAAAATCTACTCCGTGATGCGAAATTCGCTTTGAAGAAATCGAAACGAAAGGACTACTATAAAATTCTCGGCATCACGAAGAGTGCAACCGAGGAGGAAATTAAGAAAGCGTATCGGAAAAAGGCGCTCGTACATCATCCGGATCGTCATGCAAACTCATCCGATTCCGATAAGAAGGAACAGGAACTTCGATTCAAGGAAATCGGCGAAGCCTACGCTATTCTATCGGATGCAAGGAAAAAAATGCGATACGATAGCGGTCAAGATATGGACGATGAGCCACAAGGTACGCGGGATTGAAAGTTTTTCTTTTATTTACGAATTAATGAAATTAATAATTTTCTTTTCCTTTTTTAGAATTTGATTCGAATCAAATGTTCCGACACTTCTTCCAGTTCAGCGGTGATGGCGGCGGCAATACATTTGGCTTCCAGTTTTAGGTTCTAGGCTCTGGTTATTTAAAATTAAAGCTCTTACACATAAAAACGAAGAAAGCAGAAGATTACATTTAAAAGAAAATGCATCCGCTTTGATATGGTTCTCTCTCATATTAGAAAGTTTATCTTCAAACAAAAAACAATTAAATTGAAAAAAAAATATTCCAAAACCAACTTAAAACTGAAGCGCGCTCCGTAAACACAACCCTACGTCCCGATAAAGTTTTCTTTTCGTATTCCGCAGTTTTTTTTTTAATTTCGACACGGAATGAAATTTTGATCGAAACTATAAGCAAACGAAAAAACAAAACGTTTACATTTTGAAAATTATTATGACAAAGAACAAATTTTTTTTGTTCTCTTTCCGGGTTTAGTTATTTAAAAAAAATGTTTAATTTTCGGTAATTTGAATTTCGAAAAAAGACCACATGTTTTTTCAGTCCTCTTCTGTTGAGTGTTCTACGGTAAGAAAAGAAATTAAGAAAAAAAAAAAATGGTTAGCTCCTCCATTCCGTATTTTGTTAATCCAATGTTTTGTCCTTGAGGGGAGAAGTGTTTTAATAACATCGGCAGGTCCATAGGATTTCATTAAATTCAATTCTAGCGATAATTTTTTTTTTGCGTTTCGTTTGATATGCTAACGAAAAGAATTATGAAAATAATAACAACTCTACTGTTAGACAAGTAAGTTTAAGCATTGTTTAAAAATGTACTTATTTGTAAATGGCTCGAGAAAAATAATGAAACAGATGAAATAAAAATAAACAAATATTGAAATTGATATGTGAAACGAAATACGCTCTTTTTTTTACTTTGTATTGCAGGAGGTCGATCGCTTAAATTTTCACAATATGACATCGGATGGGAGTGCACAAATGCGGGTCATCGTGGAAGGCCGACGTGAACAATGGCGAACCAATTTTGCTTCGCATTCGACACCTAAGTGCCGAGTAGGTGTTGAAATGATTAAGTGCCCATCGTCATGCTGTTCTTTTAAAGTTTTTATACGAAGTTTTGCTTGCAAAATGTAAGTACAATTTTTTTTTTTAATATTGTGAGCTGGGAAAAAAACTGATGCTAGAGATGCAGAAGCTAAAGTAGCGATCTCGAATGCGGATGTTTTACAGTCTTCACGCAGAGTAAAGACACCAAGGTCAAAGCATAATTTGCTGTTGTGTAATTTGGTTTTATCCGTCGATTCAATTTTATTCACTTGATGGATAACTTGAAGTTTTTTTTTTTTGGGAAATGAAAAACTTTACACAATCGTTTGTAAATAGAGGAGGTCCCAATGTAATATTTTGTGATTGGATAGATACCTTTTGTCGACACTTTTCGTAATAATCAGCAGGTTCGCAGCTTTCCGTTGATCGCATAAAGTTATAAACCGTTGTCAAACCAATTAACTAAGGGCCATAATTACGATCTTCAGTTAAACTCTAACCGTAACTTTAACATGAAGTTTTGTATGAAAATCTGTCAGTTAAAGTTCCAGTTAGAACGTAACTGAACATCGTAGGAACGCCTTAGAACACGAAAGTTACAATGGGTGAAACGGGACATGTTTACCATAAATTCGGAATGGAAAAAATTCAAAAGATGATTCAAAGAACGCGAGGACTAACCGCAGCCATACAGGAATGGTTTCTTATTAAAAATATCAAAAGCCTAAGTCAGTGCGGGACTTTAACCCGCCAAACATATCCTCAGTCAGTCTGTGTAGTCAACCGCCTCCTGTGCTGTATGCCGTTCCAAACGGTGAAGTGTCGTCATAATTGTCGATGCTGCAGTCTGGAAAGCTTACCACTTGTGGGATGTGTCGCACATGTGAGTCAGTATGTTTGCCAAGTTGAAGCCTCTACTGGATATCAGCGAATCCATACGAATATGTGATAACAGTGAATACATACGAATGTGAATATCTGACCTAATATATGGTAGGGAATATTCCAATATCATATCATTTTACCGATGGATGGTGATGGCGTGTCTTTTGTGTGGGGAGGGGGGGGGGGGAAATGGAGAAGATGTGTAAGGGCGAGGAGGGGGAAGTGTTTTAGACGAAAAATGTTGGTTCTTAGATCTCAGGAACCGCTTATGCTAGGGGGCTGAAATTTAGAACTTATGTAGAACTATGATCGTGGACCCAATTGCTAAAAAATTGTCGATATAGGTTGAAGGGTGTGGGAGTGGGGGGAAAACAATGTGTCCGAAACGCTTGAAAGCTGGTATTGAAACATTCTAAAATCCATATCTCCTGAATGGTTGATGTCAGAAGGTTATCTTAAGTGATAATGGAAGATTAGATAAGGTCTAAAAATGTTATGGGGGGTGGTTCGGTGTGGAGGTGGGGGGTGAACAACTTTGGACTTCAATATCTTCCGAACCAATTACAGCAGGAAGATACAATTTGGTTTCTGTATATAGGACTACAAGTGGAGTCTACTGAACGTAAACTTTTTGAGGAGGGAGATGAGGCACATAAGTGAGGGGCTATTCCCTTCAAAAAATTAAATTTGCATATCTCAAGAACAGTACCAGATATGATCTTAGACATTTTGCAGGGGTTAGGCCGAGTAGACTTCTAGCAGGGAAAACAATTTTGAAGGTGTGATTGTAGGGGGCGATGCCGGGAGAAGGTGAAAAGGAAAAAAATCTGATTCTTATTTTTCCAGAACCGCAAAGGATAGGAAACTAAAAATTTACGACTATCTTGAGCGCATTCTAGAGAAAGAAGGCATGCACTTTAAGAAGGAAAGGGTCTGGGAAAGTACACATATGTAATTTCGCACGTACCACCTACACATTAAATAAGAAAAGTGTAAATGAGTAAGGGAAGATTATGTTAGATTTAAAAAACGAATTCAACATTTATCTGAAGGGAAAGGACTGTCTGCTTTGAAGATATGAATGACAATGTATGCAATTTATTGTAAGAGGAAAAGAAGAGTCGATTGGTAACTTAGTGCTATTTGGATTCTAGTAAGTAAACGAAAAATTGATTGCTAAATCTATGCGTTATTTAAGGAGGAAAGGATGGGTGTTGTTAGATTTAGAAATAATAATGGGATTAAATACAACTTACATATATTGGACAATGCAGAGGATAGTAGAGTAAATTCGAGTGATTTCGCACCTCGTAAGTTTGAGCAAGAGTAGATGGGGTAAATTCGTAACGTTTATCATCTTTGTTGGTTTGTTTGGTTTTGATTTTCATGTATTTTCGGTTTTGCGTTCGTAGGTCTAAACCGAGCTACAATTTTTTCAGCAATTAGATATTCTGCAATAAGCTGCTAATAATAGTGCATTTTCGCGATCATATTGACATTTAAAATTTAAATACCGTAATGTATTCTTTAGCTTAACTTCATCAAATATAGTTTTAAATCTCTATTCGATGATCATTTCATAAAGATTGTTTCCCAACAAGCACCAGCTGGACATGATACAGTAGATATTAGTAATATTCAAATATTAGTTTAGATATTAGAATACCGCGTAATGAATATATTCGTATTAGGTGATATCACCATATATCGGTATGAACCCATCATTACTCGTGTGGGTAGATGGGACAAAACGTGTCTTCTTCATGCTTAAAGCGGTGAAGGTACTGTTCCCGAGCACGTCACATAGAAGTCTACTTCACCGTGTTTGCGGGTTATCGTCGATGTTCGGAATCACCTTCTTCTTCGTAGATACGCTGAAGCTCACACGCCAGTATATCTATCGGTAACACTGCCGAGATCACTCCTATTGCTTGTCGGAAACTGTTCTGAAAGCACTGGCAACCTTTGGTGCGGTAATACGATAGGTCGATTGGATTTCGGCCATGTACGATGTTTTCTTCTTCGCAGTGCCCAAATCGGTGCAGCGTATAGAATTATGGAGATCGTGACCATTGCTAAAAGCTTTCGCTTGCTGGAGCGTGGTCATCTGATGTTTGTCATGATGCGTGAGAGTGCATCATTCACCTTTAAAGCTTTCTCGGTGGTCCTTGAAGGACTTCCGAGTATCGATCAGCACCCCAAGATTACAGCAAAACCGGCTCCGTTTTATACAATGCCAATTACACTGTCGATCGCATAATTGCACAGCACTTCCAAAGTGTACATAATGTTCCATACTGAAGGGCCATGCACTGTGGGACTCCTCGTGAGACGTAGTAGCGATCCAGAAGACTCCTTAATTGAGGCATGCGGTATGCGTCCTAGCGAATATCTCGAGTTCCGTCCGGATGGCCGTCTTCATCGCTACGTTAAGGATGACGTCCAAAACAGGTATGTACTTTGTTGTCGACCACCAGTAGCACTTCTTCAGCTGAGCGTCCGTTCTCTGGCAGAAAACGTACAGTTACTATGCTGTCCATAAGCGCAGGATTTTTTCTCTCCTGAGGCTTAGGTACACAGACAGGCTATGTATCTAACCCACTTCTTTCAGCAGGGTAATAAAACAATTTCGTCGCGTACTGAACATTTTGATTGATTGCCAGTTTTCTAAGAATACGAAAATTTTCAGAGTAGATGTGATTTTAAACTATGTTCAAGAGAACCAGATTTTAGCTGTGCATTATGCGTATTGCGTTATGTGCCTGCTTAGCGTCATTCAATGGCTAATTTAATAGTTAGCAGAACACTATAAGCTTTCTAAACTTCTTTGAATTCGTCGTATTTCCTTTGGCGAGCCCAGGCGAACAACTTGATTTTTAACGAGATTTGTCAGTTAAATTTTCTCTTAAGGGTGGTCGGAACTGGAGTCCTTATCCTTGTGTTCTTTCAAAAGTGTAGGCTGATTTAGGACTGAGCACGTTCTGGACTGAGCACACATAAGATCAGCCTATTCTTTCAAAAGTGTAGGCTGATCTTATGTGTGCTCAGTCCAGAACGGTGAGTGGTTTGCATGGAATTGTTTAGGGCTATGGTATGAATGACAAGAGTTACCTTCCCGTCCGAAACCATTCATCCAGTCCCCATAAATTCATAAACGAATGCGTAAAGTCACAGAGGTTTTAGTGTTTCTATTTGCATATTGCGTATGTTATGTTCGCAACCTGTATGGAAGTCACTCTCAAAACAGCAAGTTACCACGTTATCTACATCGTATTTACATATTACCCAGTGGCCCTAAAGGTTCTGTGTCTCCGTATTGCGTACGTTCGCAGATTAAACTGAAATATCTCCTACAGCATATCTTCGCCTGTGTCTCAGTTCGCAGATGGTTCAACGGGCCTCCTTTTCTGACCTAAATTTATCGCTGATTTCTTTGGAATCTTACTCGTAGGGAAGCACTGTCTTTAAAAAAAATGACAAGCCTCATTATCAGGACTCACATCTTCGCATCTTCGGGCTTGAGCTCAATGCCGTTACCTTCCTAGAGGCCCGCCCTTAGGCTCTGTTTGATAAAATGGGACATCGTAGTTATCGGCCGTAAACTTCAACTGACCAGTATGTATCGAAGCCTGATCTACTGTCTTTCAAGTATTGAAAGCCTACTAAGTAAGTCTTTAACTTTTCAATATTTTTTTAGTTCTTCTCTGTCATTGGCTTTGTTTAGTGATATAATTTCAATATTTTCTAATTGTGCTTTATCTCATCAGCTTAAACGAAATATAAAATGGCAACGAGATCGATTCTAGACTGGTCAAAATCATACCAAATTGTTCCACAAGACCACATCATCTCTCACCGATATTCAAAATCGAAGCCCTTCATTCCATCCTACGAGAAAACTGTGAGTAACCAAGCGACAAAAAATAATTCTGAACAAATTTTATTATCCTTGAATTCTAGTGTAGTCCAATCGACATGAATCTTCTGCTCGGATGGGAATATGCCCGGGTCTGGCAACGAGAACACGACGAATATCTCCATGTCCGGAAGATGTCGGAACAAGTTAAGGTAGTAAAGCGGGTGCCGTACAAGAAAAAACCGAAGAAGGTCGAAACCAAGACCGATCGGTTTAAAATGAAAAAGTATTCAGTCGATTTGATGCGAAAATTCCAAGTGCTGTTCTAATTTTACATTTGAATTTCAGATTCCAAGATATTAACTCGCGCGTTGCTGGAAAATCTAAAAAGCCAGGAAGTTCAGTGAAGGGTGGAAGTAGTGTGGGTCGTATGATGACCATCGACAGTGGTGGCAAGAAAGGTGACGGTTTGAATTACGGCTACGGCGACATGGTTACAGGTAATGTGAAGACACCTAACGAATATTCGATCGGTGCAATCCCGAACGATGCTTTTGCCTTCGATAACGCTCAGACACTGCAGGATGTCAACTATATACAGCAGGATATCAAGAAGCAATATCCAAAAACATTTATCGATCCGAAACAGTATTTGAGTGGCGAACCTATTAGTGATGCTGGAGCTCGAGATATTTGTGCGATTAAAGCGCAGGCTGATCAATTGCAGCAAGTTTACGATACGAAGCCACAATGTATTTGTTGCAAAACTTTCGATTCATAGAAGGGAACGAAATTACATTGTGATTGCTTCAGAGAACGAATAAATTGTTTCAGTTCAGCGGTTGGTCCTTGCTTTCATTCGGCTCACTGATTTTAAGGCCACATGTTTGTTTTTAATTGAGATTGGGTGGAAATATGGAGTGTAGGCGAATTTAGGATTTTTCTGATTCGGGCGCCGGAAGGAAATTGGCAAATAAAAGCAAAAATTTAGATTTTGAGCCGATAATTTCTGTCCTTACCCCTTATTTTGGCATTGCTTCTATTGCAATCTTCTAATGCTTTTAAATGTTTGGCAACTGTTGTGTGATGAACTCCTAATGATTCTGTTAGGTCATTTTGGATTTGGGTCTTCATCGAGTTTTGCTACCAATTTTTCGTCTTCAAACTTTTTCGGTGCGTCAGAGTGTTCTTTATCTTCAACATCAAAATAATTTTTAAACCGTCGAAATCAACCTCTGCATGTTGTTTCCGATAGAGCATGACCGCAGTAAGTCTCCACAAGAAATCTATGGGCTTCAGCTGCGGGTTTTTTGTTAAGAAAAGTAGTGTAGTAAAATTCATCTAAAATACTGCTTTTTTGGCACGAAATTCGACATATTTAAACACTGAAAAAATATGCCTGGTGGAGCATTACGATGAATTTGGCTGCAGTATTGCCTGATGCAAAAGGGCTAAGATAACACCATCTGTCGGGAAATAGCGTGAAACGAAAATAAACATTTACGACTACCGCGGACATCTTTTCCAAAAATTATTCATGTTCGCGGTAGTATCTGCTTGCTGGCAACTAACAAAATACAATTTATTTATTTATTTTCCAGATGCGGCTCGATCATAAATGATGGAGCTCATCGCATTTACGGCCAAGCCCAGAGGACACATGGCACGTCGTGTTACAATTATGTTATAATTTTTTTGTGTATCGTATGTATAATAGAATATAATGAAAATAAGTATAAAAAGGGGAAAAGAAAGGTATTCATTAGAAAATATAGATGAATGAAAATTTTAAGAGAAACTAAATAGTAAATAAATGAATATAAAATAAAATTAGGCAAACAAAAGAAAAGCGACAAGGACATAATGCAAAATAATACAGCTAAATTTAAATTATATGTAGTGGAATAGAGAAAAGTAAAATAAAAATGGAATAAAAATTAGGTGAAGTAAAAAGATAAGATAAGAGTGAAGTAATTAAAAAAATAAAAATTAATTCAATCTTACTTTCTAGTTAAAAACTTAAGACTAAGATTAACGGGAGAGGACATGAACATAAGGATAGTGAAGGTTGGGTTCGATGGGGTGAAGAATATGAAGGTGGTTCAGGAGTAAGAGGAGAGATGAGGTGTCTGATGGGGATAGTAGGATGTGGAGGGGTGGGGGCGAGTGTTGTGTGCCCCGGCAATCTTAAAGAATGTGCGCAATGGTGAGCGGCGACTGGCATGCGACGCAACCCGGTTGAGGCGTTCTGTTGATATGGTGTTAGTGTGTCAGCCTTGTGTGTCCGAGTCTCACCCTAGCCAGGACGAAGGTGGCCCGCCTGTCCAGTTGTGGGTCGTACTTAGGCGGTGTTATAACACTCCAAGGGCCGGCAAGAAAGTATTGTTGCTCCAAGCATTAGATTTAAGTGCGAGGAGGGAATTCCGGGCTGTCCTTCTTGTGAAGGAGATGAAGCTTAGTACTGTTTCCTCTTCGTGGGTGGAGATATGTGATCGGACCGCATCATCTGCTTCTGCATTACCCTCGATACTCATGTGCCCTGGGATCCAGAACACTTTGGTATGCGGGTTGTTGACCATTATGGTGTTTCTCAATAAGCGGATCATGGGCTCAATGGGGCGAGGGTTGTTTGGACTGCCGCTCTGCAGTCCGTGAAGATTACTGTCGGGGTCGACGCCTGAAGGGCAACTTTCGCTGCTGCTAGAAGCGCGTACACCTCCGCCTCGTACGCGCTTGTATCGGAGTGGAGCTTGTATACCCGTTTATCGGTTGGAGTAGTTGTTCCAGTGGAGTATGTTACTACGGCCGCGGTGGATTGACTGGCGGACTTAGAGCCGTCTGTGTAATAGATAGTAGATCCAACTAATTCTTCTAAATGCTGTTTATGGATCTGCTGGAATTGGACGGCTGGGGTGTGGTTTTTATTGGGGTATCGGGAGCAGTTGGCGAGGTTGATTGAACGTGAGTTGCGGTATTGGAATAGGAAGGTGTTATGGAGGGGAGGGGGGATGTTGCTGCAGTGGACTATTAACGATGAGCGTGCGTTCCATAGTGCCGATGCGAATGTGGAAGCCGGCGAGGAGTTTGTTAGGAAGGCGATGATGTTCTTGTAGGCGTCGTGATGCGGGTTCGTTGGGTCGACCACGAACTTCCTCGCCAGATTGATTCGAGCCCTGGCGATTAGGGTGTGCACGCTGTCGCATCAAGACTCGACGAGCAAGGCTTTTATCGGCGAAGTGCGGAATACACCCAGTGTCGCTCTGAGGACCTTGTTGATGGCCATCTGGATTTTGTTGATGTTGGGGCTAGTGGTTGATCCATATATGGTTAGGCAACATCCCACGCTACCTCGGATGAGGGTATTTGCTACGTGTAGAATTGCGGAGGTGCTGGCACCTAGACTTTTGGAAGATAACGCTTTTACCTGGTTTAGGACCTTACCCAAGGATACAATGGTGTGTTGCACCTGTGCGTTCCATTTTAGTTTCTGGTGGAACACTAGGCCCAGCAGTTTGCAAGTGGTCAGGGCTGTCAGAACGGTGCCATCGATATCAATTTCCCTCGCGGACGGTCTCCTTTTGTTGGAGAACGATGTGTACTCTGCATTGGTGTAAGGCATTTTTGCTCCTGTACTGGTACACCAGGTGTCAATAATAGTTTTAACTTGTCGGAGGATATCGTTTAGGTGATGGGAGGTGGAAGTAATAAGGATGTCATCTGCGTAGATGAAGTGGGAGACATTTGGGATGTCGGAGAGGGGTTGAGATAGGGAGTGAATGTATACATTAAACAGACAGGGTGATAGGGGAGATCCCTGGGGGATGATATTATCTATTCTGTGAGAACCTGAGATGAAGCCGTTGACTCTTACCATTATGGAGCGGTGAGATAGGAAGTTGTCAATGCACTGGACGAACCGGGAGTCGATTCCCCAGACAGATAGTTGTCCTGTAGCTACGGTCTTGATTACCCTGTCAAAGTCTTTCTCAAGGTCAAGGGATAAGACACGGCATTCCTGTTTTTGGAAGAGTGCAAGTCTAGCCTTGTTTTGAATTCAAGCAAGAGCGAGGTTGTACCTCGCCCTGGTCTAAAACTGTGTTGCTCTGGCGACAAGATACTTTCCAGTAGGGTGCCAAGTCTTTTGCCCAAGATCCTTTTGAAGAGTCTAGACATGCAAGGGAGCAGCGAGATTGGACGGAGATCCTTAGAGGTTATAGGTTAGGTTAGGTAACAGTGGCGGCTTAAAAGCCTCACATAGACCCTCGAGGGTCCATAGCGATACCACATAAAAAGGAGACCCAATGTACCTAAGGTAGGTGCGCTTGCGTATCGATCTGTGTTGAGAGTTCCTCGTTCAAATCAAAGGTCCCTGTTACCGTAGCAAAGTTTAGCAGGCTCTGCATGCTGCTACGCGAGACTTCTCCAAGGTGCACTTAGAGCCTTCACCCGTCTCCTAGCAAGAGCCGGTCAGCTGCGCTGTTTCCCGTTCCGCGGGAAGTTTGCAGTTCCTGCATATATCATTAGTGATTAGCCCCAATCTGTAAGCGTGCGCCCCAATCAAGCAATGGCCGGTAAGAATACCGACTAAAGTTGCGCATTGCGCCCTTGGTAGTGCTAACAAGAGTTTAGTACTTTTCTCGTTGTGAGTGCTCCACATTTGCTTCGTGGTTCTGGAGGTTGACGTAGCCTGCCACCTGGCCTCGGGCCGGCTTACCATCTTCCTCTCTAGAGAGTTGTAAATAACGTTAAGAGGCGGGGGTACCGAGACCGCGGCTTCCTGTCCAAGGTTTGCACCTTTTTTAGCAAGACCATCGGCGAGTTCATTTCCTAAGTATCCACTGTGCCCTTGAACCCAGCAGAGCTCCACTTTCCTATTCTCAGAGGTAGAAGGGTTGGATCTCTTACGGATGGGCACTTGGACAGCTCTCTTCCACATGTGTGGCAATGAGCCCCGCGCCAGGATCAGGTTGTAGAGATCCATAAGCCTGAACTTCAGGCCAAGACAAAATACAACTTTTCAAAAAACTAAATATTTCTGTTCCCGCGCTTCTTACAGAACTTCAATCATTTATCGATGACCACAACCATTTCTATTGCAAATAAAATACTCCATCTCGTGGCTGTTTTCATCCGAAATGTCAGAAGTGAGTGGAATTTTGCGGTCTAATTTTCTTTCCAATAGCTGCCCCACTCATGCACACACAGCCACAGTAGGCTGCTTCCCAACAAAAATTTACGCAGAAAAACAAAAACAAATCCCACGTGAAATTTCTGCAGAGAGGAAATCGATAAACAAAAATGGCGACCGGCAGAAAGCCGAAACTAGTTTGTTGTCTCGCTTTATCGTGCGGCGAATGAAGGATTTGTGCCGTTTTTTTTGTTGTTTTGTTCCGCCGCGAAGAAGGAAAGTCGCAGTTCCAAGAGAGCAGCGAAACGATTTAAAGTGACGTTTCTGATTCTCGTATGTTCGATAAACAAAAAAAACCCCAACAGTACAGTTTGTGTAGAAAATATTTCAATGAATTCTGATAGAAAAGTACCGAACTTATGAGTGAAAAACATTTTTTTAACTTCACCATCCGATGGGAAATTCCGTTTTGAACTTTTCCAACTTATCATACGCGAAATTCGCGCTAATTTCCGAATTGCAGCCGAAACGGAAACGTGCCCGGACCACAAACTTTTCGACCGCACTGTACCCATGCGCAACATAAACACGACCGACTGGCTCGCGACGCGACTCACCGCCACCACTACACCCACACGCCAATACAAAACACGCAAAAACGACAAAAAGGAGAGCAGAAAAAAATCGTCACTTTGCCGATAAGCAGCGCAAAGTGAAAATCCGCGAAATTTTCTTCGGGATCTCGTCTGTTGGGCGCACGGACGACCGATCGACCGAACATCTTAATTTCCTTCGTGTTCTTCGTCGAGTGCCGATCGGGAAATTGTGAAAAACTTTCCAGAAATTTTGTTGACAATATCCGCGACGCGTTAATTTCTAGTCGAGTGTATCGCGCGCGCGAGTTTTCAGGTGAATTTCGTGATTCGTAGTGAGTTCGCGTTTTGTGTGGTGTTTTTCGTCCCTTCCGGGAAATTCGAAGCTACTACGGTGATTTCTGTTTTTTTGCCGTGAACGATTTTTACCGTGTAAGTAGAACAGGCGGGGCAGGAAAAACGCAAAAGAAAACCGAAAGGAAAACCTACGACCCGAAGGAAAGTGTCGGTCCGAACAAGGGAAAAATTTTCGACTGGTGGTGCGAAATATGTCAAAGTTCACGAGAAAGTGGGTGGGCGTTTCTGTCAAAAATAAAAAGGAAAATTCGATTTTTCGACGTTTGGCTCTGATTTTGATTAGTTCGGGGCTGAAATTGTACGGAATATGACTAATTGTCGTGTTTTGCGTCGGTCGGGAGCGCGAAACGGCGAAATTATCGCGGCAAATCGCTGCAATATGGCACGCAACTGTTGTGTCCCGATTACCGTCAAAAAGTTTTTTCCCCGATTTTTGCCATTTCACCGCAGTCGGGGAGCTAAAATCGCATTTGAAACCATTGAACTGAGCAACAATCCGGCAAACTGTTCAATTATCCAGTCAAAAGCCCGCCCGTATTCGATTTTATTACATAAAATTGTTTTTCTATGTGCACGGCTATATGTGGGTCGGCAAGAAGTTTCGGGGATTCCCCCTTCTTTTTCGTTGTACGTTGCGGACTGCAATTGTGAAAATCTCAGACTGCTTCGGCTACTTGAATTCGAAAACAAAGCATCGTATTTCGCAGATAAAGCGGCAAACAAAAATCGTAACGGTTCGCTGAAATCGGAAAACTTGTGCGGTGTCAGTTGTTTAATGTGCAACTTTTATCCATTTGTGAGGGTGGAATGGAGGGGCTGTTGGGATATGGCCGACGACGATGGCATCGTCCCCTCGTCGTTTTACTATACGACCTTCAGACTCCAACAGGTACCTGCTCGGATCGGGGATTCTGCTGGGCTTGGGCTTCTTGCAAATTATTCATTCTGATGAGTGACCTTTTCGATGATAATTTGTGGGTGGCTTGGGTGGGATGGTTCGGTTGGATATTCTGTTTAAGTTTCAAATAACAAATTTATTCGGTTTCATGATAAGAATCCGGCTGAAGAGTTTTGGGCTTTGTAGGCCACAAGTTTTTAGTTTGCAAGATTCATCATACGGAGTTCGATCAGAATTCGTCCTCCACTGAGTTCCGGAAACATACGGAATCCTTATGGAACATTTTAGTTACTCATAACTTAAAACAATAAATAGTAGTTGATTTGGGACTGTCACTCACGGCTGATCAGCAAAAAAAAATCTAGGGATGTGGGGTCCCTATCCAAAATGGTAAAATCGTAACCCCCATATGTTGTTGACGAAATGTCAGGAATAGGCTATGCAAAAAAGCCGTAATTGTACAGGTATTTAGCCACCATACGGTATCCTCCAGCACAATCCATATATAGACGCAAAGCCGGTAGTCTAGGTACGTATGGTGGGTACGTAGATTATGAAAGTATGGCGGAGAGTAAAGCATGTACGGTAGGCTGGGTACGTTGGTTACGAACGTACCATACCGTGAATTCGTAGGGTGCGTATGGTACGCGTGAACGTGGGAGTTCGTCTGTTACGAACGTAACCTTGATTAACTTCGTCTACTGTTTACATGACGGTAAAGATATAAGGTAAGTGTACCTATATTGGGCCATCTATCTAAGTTGGGCCACTCAACTTAAGCATAAAAAACAATCATAATTATCTGCCAATCTTAGTAAAGAAATGACGTCATATCACGACTAAACCTTTCAACAGTTCATCCGAACGCCTCTCATTGTTAATTCTTTTGTTTCCTTTGAACTGTGGTTTAGAAGTGATAAGTGGAATATTTTCTCTAAATTGAACTGCTGTCTAACTGCATACGAGGGCGGATTGATAATGACGTGCAAAAATCAAGGAGTGGACAGGTAAGGAATTCGTTATTTTTTTTTACCTGGACCATCCTTAAATAGATTACCTGCAAAGTTTAAGCCTGATACCTCGTCTAGTTTTCGAGAAGCAGCCGTCTGAGCAAGTCTTACAAAAATTGTTGAAAATGGATAAAAGTGAATTTCGTGTGTTGATTAAACACAATTTTTTAAAAGGGAAAACAGCTAAAGTAACCAAAGAAAAATTAGATAAGCATTATGGGGACTCTGCACCATCGATCCAAATGATTTACAAATGGTTTTCTGAATTCAAGTGTGGTCGTACGAGCACACAAACCATACCAAGTCCAGGTCGTCCAAATGAGGTCACCACGCCAGAAATGATCGATAAAATCCATGATATCGTGATAGAAGATCGTCGAGAAAAAGTGCGTGAGATAGTTAACGTAGTAAACATCTCGTTTGAACGTGTTTGGAATATTTTGAAAAACCATTTGGACATGAGAAAGCTATCCGCAAGATGGCTGCCGCGTTTGCTCACAATCGACTAAAAACGCAATCGTGTGACAACTTCGCAGCACGGTTTGCAACTGTTTTAACGTAATACAAATGAATTTTTTCGTTGATTCGTAACTTTTGATGAAGCATGGATTCACCACTACACTCCAGAAACCAAACAATAGAAGGATGTCGGTTCAAGCGCACCGAAGAAGGCAAAACCGTTCTATCTGCTGGAAAGGTTATGGCGACAGTTTTTTGGGATTCCAATGGAATGATATTCACCAACTACTTGGAGAAAGGAAAAACAATGACGGGAGCATATTATTCTGAGTTATTGGTTCCATTGGATGTTGAAATCAAGGCAAAACAGCTTCATTCGGCGAAGAAAAAGTGTTGTTTCACACGTCCGTTGTTGCAACGGCAAAACTGTTTGAATTACGGTACGAATTGCTCCCTCATCCACCGTATTCTCCGGATTTGGCACCCTGCGACTTTATATTATTTCCAGACTTGAAAAAATGGCTTGCTGGAAAGAGATTTACCACGAATACTGACGTCATAAGTGAAACCAACGCCTATTTTGAAGGGTTGGACAAATCATATTATTTGGAAGGGATCAAAAAATTGGAAAAACGCTGGACTAAGTGTATCGAGCTAAAAGGAGACTACGTTGAAAAATAAAATAAATTTTTCCGGATAAAATTATGTTTTCTCAATTTTTGCACGTCATTATCAATCCGGCCTCGTATGTTAAGGGTACTTAGGTATGTGTTTTTTAATAAATATTATTTAGTGCTAGTGTTCTTTTAATGTTTTTAACGACTACTACTAAAGGGTGTTTTTTTTAGGTGCATGAGAACTTAAAATTATAATACAAGACAGAAATATTGTTGGAATGAAATTTTTTTATTATATTCTGGTAGATAATTTCATGGCATTTATTTTTTAAATATGATTTCCGTCATATGTCCGCCGCGGCTACGAGTTACATGGTCCATTCGATCAGTCCAATTTTTGACTACTTTTTCCAATAAATCTGGCCGTATGGCGTCAATAGTGGCTTGAATATTGGCTTCCAATGCTTCATGAGTTGCTGGTTTGTCGGTATAAACGCATGACTTAATATAGCCCCATAAAAAGTAATCCAGAGGCGTTAAATCGCACGAACGAGGGGGCCAGTTAACAGAACCACTTCTTGAAATCAAGTTGTCACCAAATTGATTTTGCAATAAATCGATTGTTAAGCGCGCTGTATGGCAAGTTGCGCCATCTTGTTGGAACCAAATGTCGGCGATGTTTAGCTGATTAATTTTTAGAAACAAAAATTCAGTCAGCATGGCTCGATAGCGCTGGCCATTCACCGTAACGGCAGCTCCTTCCTCATTTCGAAAGAAATAAGGACCGATGATGCCGCCAGGGTGAAACCGCACATTTCTCTGTCTTGTTGATGGTTTTGAATTGAGAAGAGTAAAGTTAGTGCGAAAACGATCAATAACTGCACGAATTGCTTGCTCACTAGGCCGATTATGTTGACCGTGAAATGGACGAAGTGCTCTATGAACTTCGCGAACAGATTTATTTTGTTCAAAGTAAATTTCCACAATTTGGAAGCGTTGTTCTGGCATCAAACGATTCATGATGACTTGCCAAACCTTACTGAACAGAAATGTGAACACAGTTTGACATTCTCAGCTGTCAAACCACAGTTATCGATAGTTCTTATGCACCTAAAAAGCACCCTATATTAGTATATGTATTGTTCATAAAAGGGCAGAAATCTCTCATAGTTGTAATTTAACGTAATTTCATCTGAGTACAAGGGTGGCTCAACTTAGGGACACAAATTTGCCAAGTGGGCCTAAGTTGGGTGGGACATCTTAGGGCCATGGGCCCTGAGTCCGGCTGATGGAAAGCCAAGATCAATCCAAATCTATCGGTATACTTAACCGCTATTATTCGATAACCCGCCACTTGGCAAATTTGTGTCCCTAAGTTGGGTCACCCCCGTACTCATATGAAATAAGCCCAGCCCCAACATATGGTCACTGATGTAAGTCTCATCTCCCCTCAGCAAATAGAATGCATTGTTCCAACTCCAGAAATTGTACAACAAAATAGACAAAAACAATAAATGTTAAAGAAAAATAAAATTAAGTGACTTTACAAACAATTTACCAATCTACTAAGGTCGTATTCGAATACTTTACTTCGTCTACGTCTAGTTATAACAGTTATTGACGTCAGACATAACAAAGCTGTGTAACAATTCCTTTTCGGTTCGTGTCTTGACTACTTTTACGACAGCTGAGCTATCAATCAATCTTAGCAAACGTAAAAAAATTCAAATTTTTCTATAGAATTTAATTTAATTTTTGATTTATGAAGTGTCAAAAAAGCATCAGCTGAGCCATTTTGACGGCTTAGCCGGGTTTAGCTAAGCTTTTTCTAAATTGTTATAATAGCATGCTATGCTGTGACGTCATAGACGTAGACGTAGACGAAGCAAGGTATTCGAATACTCATCCTTAACATATTGAGAATACGTGGACAAAAGGATATTTCGATATCGAATGTATTTCACGAGTTACAGACCGATATGTGGAACGGTCGGCCGACATTCAATACGTTTTCTTATAACTTTAAACGCGTTTTTCTCGAAATCGTTTTTTCCGGAGCGCGGTACGTTCTACAGCTTCAACGAATGAACCGATTTTAATGAATAAAAGCTTAAAAGAAAGTAAACTAAATTTGGGGGGTCCCAACGTCGAGTTTTTTTTTTTATAGGAAATTTTTTTTATTTGAGTTTTTAAGCCAAAAAAAGATTGAAAAAAGTGTTGTGTTTTTTTTACAAATAGCTGCCATTTTAGTCTCAGGGCGTTTTTTCAAAATCGGAAAACGATAGGGCACCGCAAATTTAATATAGTTTCATAAAATTTTTGGATTTTTGGTTTCAGATCACTTGGCAAGGCTGTAGAAGGTACCGCGTGCATCAACTCACGCCGATCGCGGCCTTACGTCATGGGAGCTGGAGGCGCCATTTTGCAATATTTTTTTATGAAAAAATTCACAATTATTCTTCACTTGTACCTCTATAAAACCCGCCAATAGTTTATTCCATAAATATATTTATTTTATATCCAAAAAAAATCCTGAAATTGAGGCATTTTTAGGGCCTTTTAACTGATACCTGGCCTTAAGAACTGCTTTGCTTTTTTCATGATCATGAAACTTGAAGAGCAAACAGATTAATATTTTTAACAGCCTGCAGTCCTTCTTTCTGTGTTGTTGTCACTAGCTATCAAGTGCATCATCGGTGCTATGCTTACATTGGGCTCATTCTTAGCACTCTGTAGATAATAGCCATGTAGAATGAGAATGATTCCTAGTATCAGTGTGACGTTACTGACCGAAATTGGAATAAAATATCAAAAAAGAAAACAACCTTCCAATTTTCAATTTGAATAGCATATAAATTTCTTCACACTTTTCGTATGTTCTAAACACTTTCTGCGCATTCCAAACACACCACAGAATATACTGGAGATCTCTCGAATCAACTCACTCGGTATATAAGATCAGCAGGGCTTGTAAACGGGATCGTTCTACTGCACCATCATATTGGTAAAAAATGGAAGCTAATCCTATAAGTGGAATATTATCCAATGAATTCTGTTCATCATTTAAGTAATTGGAGCTATTTAGCCTAGGTGGAAGCGTGTCACAAACCACACCTGCCCATAAATTTACACTTAATCTCTTAATTATTTTTTGATCTACAGTGAAACCTGTCATTATGGTGGACACCTCTGCCAAACACTTGACGAATCCTGAACTTCTTCGCCTGCTTAGTCTTATAATTCCGCACCGCTGAAGACTTGGAAAAATTGCCTCAAAGTACAATACTTGTTCTACTATCCTACACAAAATTGTGTTTGAGTGGAGAGCGCAAATTATAACGCCTCCAACTGTCCTCATGGATGTTTCTTATTTTGTCCTGTACTGGCCATATCACAATAGCAATTCCGTCTCTAGGTCGCAGTTGTACGTCTGACTCACCTAGCGTCTGGCTAATTTTGAAGTTGCGCCGTGTCTCTGTTTTGCATGATCCTCTGGAAAATGACTCCCAAATTTGCAATCCCAAGGTAAGTCGGTGTGAAAATTTTGTTGAATTGGACTGGGGTTAATGGTTTGTTTCCTCAGCTGCAGCTATCCCGCGTGGCTGCAACTACGTCGCTCCTTTTCGAATTACAGCCACCAATTTGTACGTAGGGTTGAACTGGTCCATTGTTTCCTGCTAACAGTCCTTTCCTGTAGAGATAAATGATCCATCGATACTAAACATAGTAAGCCACAGAAATAAGACAGAACTGTGAGTATATCACCCAGCAGACCAAAAACACAGAAATCCGTCAGAATTCCGATGGAAAGTTCTTTATATAGTCGGAATTCCGGGCTAGAAATCCATGCGATTTCCGACAGATTTCCATATGGCGAGGCTGACGTTGTTCCGTGAGATTTTTCTTACCGAAATTTTTGAGAAATGTCCAGAGCATTTCCCAAAGCTTTTTCTCCTTCCGAAAGCTTACTAAAATTTAACTTTGATCATTTTTATCAGGTTTGGTGTGAGGAAACATAGAGTCTGTAGAATTTTCTGTAATCATAACCGATTGTGCGAAAATTCTACTGGTCCTACTGATCATTTTTTGGGTCAGATCGGACAAGACAGCGAATTACTTTTAATTTCAGAATAATTTTTAATTATGTACTTCTCAGCACAAGGATTTTGGAATTTGAAAAAGAGTTTTCCACGATATGTCCGGATGTCGGCAAGCTCTTTTGGAATTCCGCCTGATAATTCCATGAAATTCTTATTGCTTTTCCTCATGGAATTATCTCTAAATTTTCCGAATGAAATCTACCGGAATCTTCTGTCTCACGTTCCCCTATATCAGAAATAGCTCGGAACTTTCTGAGGATATCAGAACATTCGGCTTTATTGGTCTGCTGGGCACATATCGGAGCTTTTACTGTATTTGTTTAATAATGTCCAAGGACGTCACTCTGAAATTGAAAACTGTAGGACGTCCTGATTGATTTTTTCTAGAAATGCTACTTTCGTGAGTATAAAAAAATTTATATGAACCATAAGAGCACGTTGTCCTCGTAGGCAAAACTGAAATCCCGTCCTTGATGATGAAGTTTTGTTCAGTTGACGACGTTGTCGAACGCGCGATTGAAATTTTATCTAATTTTCGCAAGAAAATTGTCGAACGCTTAAAATACGACTTGTATCAGTTTTAAAATACTCTAGATTCTCTCTACCTTGTACACTTGACTTTCAGCCACACCTACCACAGTATAGCATGGGGCATCTTCTGCATTGACCACATAGCTCTTCAGTCAGTCTCCAAAATTGGAGCAAAAAGTTCATCAAAGCAGCCTTATGAGGAATATCCACTCAGTCTTCCCCAGAATATAAACTTAAGAGCTTCGAAAAAATAATTGCACGTCTCAATGATTTTTGCTACTGAATCAGGGAAACCCAAAAGGGTAAAAATACTGATTCTGTTACATGGCAATGCCAATATTAAAAAGTCTATTTTATTCGTGACACTTTTAGTGGGAATTCGGACAATAATTTCGGCAGTACAAACATGGCGCCAAAACTGTTTTAATCAGAGGTCGGTTCTTTGGCTTCATGCAATTTCGATCGACTTGATTATTCCCTACACTTTTTTGAGTATCCAGGAGGTCGTAAGAATGCGTGCCCAAAGGTGTTATGTCCCCCCTAACGACTCCTTTGTTTTCTACCGGAGAAACTTAGTTTTGCCTGGTTTTATCAGTACTCAAGCTTCGCTTTCTTTTGACAACATCATCCGAAGGATTGAATCAGGGTTTCGAAGTCTGTAGTCCGTAGAGGGCGCACAACGTGCACACATAGAGTTATCGGGGTCACCAATTGTCAGTTTGCTTAAATTGAAGTAGGCCTGACGAAAAAAATTCAAGCCAAACATGGAAAAAAGAAAACCACTGCTCTGACTATGACATCAAATCAAATAGTAATAACATCGAGATAAACCGAAAATGAAAATGGATTTTTTTTTAATGAATGAGTACATGAATGAAAATTTGTAAATGAGGATTCACGGTCGACGTAGCAAAGCTGATTAATTATTTTAAAAATAAAAATTATTCCCGCAATTTCTGACTTAGCTGATTAAATTCTGTGTAAGCTTTGTAACGTGTATTACAGACGGATAATGAGCGAAGTCTGTGTGTTTGCTATACAAAATTATACACAGTATGTTGATCTTTGATTGCACATGCGATTAAAATGATGAATATCAATATCGTGTTTAATTATATGAAATAATAAATAAGGTCAAGCCGAGTGTGTTGTAAAGTGAGTGATAAGTGACTGGAATGATTTTTTTTATTGTAAATTATTGATTAGCAATGTTTATTATTTCATTAGAGGCGATTAACTAATGCGATAAGAGGGAATTATTGCAACTAATATGTACCAGGAACCGTCCTTTCGAACACTTTTCAAGCGGTTGGATATACTATCTAGCTTTCATTCATCAAGCTCTTCTTTTTATTCATATTAGATTTCAATGGAACCTGTAATGCGCTTTCTTGTTGTGCAACTTACTCCTTCGGTGGTAATGCGAACCTACTTCATGGGCGTCGGCAGCACATCTGAATTTCAGCACGGATATATTAGGTGTGCAAATAAGTTCCCGGCGTTCTCGCATAGAACACGAAATACTGGGAAAAAATGGCGGATCAAGCTTGTAATATGGCAAGACATATTGCAACAATTCCCCATCATTACATTTGTAAAATTTTTTTGGAGTCAGTTACTTGTGAGTCCTTAAACATGTCGGAGTTCAAGCTAAATAATCGCCATTTGCGGGAAGTTTTACTTTTTTGTTTTAATTCAGAGAAATCTGCGGCTGAGGCTCGTCAGATGATTAGAGAAACTTATGGCGAGTCTTCTATTAGCGAATCAGCGTGTCGCGAAAGGTTTCATCGCTTCAAAATGGGTGATTTCGGCGTGGAAGACAAGGAGCGTTCCGGCCGGCCAAAAAATTTCGAAGGCGCAGAATGGGAGGCACTACTGGACGAAGATTCATGCCAAACACAACAAAGTCTTGCGGATTCATTTGATGTGACTCAACAAGTCATTGCACATCGTCTGAAAGCCTTGGGAATGACGAATTGAAGCCAAGAGACGTCGAACGGCTTTTTTTCACGTGCGAACAGCTGCTCCAACGGCAGAACAGGAAAGGATTTTTGCATCGTATCGTGACTGGTGATGAAAAGTGGATACACTACGACAACCCGAAGCGCCAAAAATCGTGGGGATACCTTGGCCATGCATCAACATCGATCGCAAAGCCGAATAACCATGGTTCCAAAGTCATGCTATGCATTTGGTGGGACCAGCTCGGCGTGGTGTATTATGAGTTGCTGCAACCGAGTGAAACCATCACAGGACCTCTTTATCGAAGACAACTAATGCGTTTGAGCCGAACATTGAAAGAAAAACGGCCGCAATATGAGCAGAGACACGACAAAATGATTTTACTACACGACAACGCTCGGTCATATGTTGCTCAGGTTGTAAAAAGCTACCTGGAAACACTGAAATGGGACGTCCTACCCCACCCGCCGTATTCACCGAACATCGCTCCTTCCGACTACCACCTTTTCCGATCGATGGTGAATGGCTTTTGAAGATGTCAAAAATTGGGACGACTCGTGGATCGCCTCAAAGGACGTGGAATTTTTTGAACGCGGAATTCGTATGCTGCCAAAAAGATGGGAAAAGGTTGTGGCTAGCGATGGACAATATTTTTAAAAAAAATAATGCAACCAATTTCCCACAATAAAGGCTCAAAGTTTGACAAAAAACGCCGGGAACTTATTTGCACACCTAATAGTTTATTGAAGCGATTATCAAGTTCAGTTAATTTTTACAACAGTACTCCTCCAGAAGACGTTATCCTGTGCAGTTCGATTCCTAGTGGACGTTGTGTCTTCTACCGACGAGCAGTGATACTTACTTACATCGAGAAAGTACATAAACACGATATTCGAACTTAAAGATAGTGTCGCTTAAAATTCGATTTCATCGGGGTCGAAGGGATTTCTCCAACCACTTTACTAATCCATAGGTTTTTCTCCTGTTTCAATCTATAGATCCTCGTTCAATTTTATTTCCTATTTGAATATGGGCATTGTGGTCCAATATGTGCTCTTTTTTTTGGTCTACCCCAATCGGAGGGCAGCAGACCCTTCTTTTACAAGTTGGTCCGCTACTTCATTGCCTTTTATTTCCTCGAACGTTTGGTATTCTGCTGCTTTTGGCTCGAGATCTTCTAACTAACTTCAAAGAGGAATCGAGAAGCCAATTAAATTTCAGTCAATACCTCTTCACAGGGATGGGACTTCGAAGTAATAATCGAACAGTAGACTCATATGAGACATATGAAGCAAATTTATTCTTTTAAATTTGATCATAATCCGAGATTTCCAGTATATAGCTCAGTCAGAACAACTCTACCCTAGACATTTGCAACAGAGCTTATATAGCGACTAAGGACTCTTCCCTACCCAGTGCATAACTCTGGTATCGTCTGTCTGTCCTCGATACATGAATCCCTTGACAACATTCTACGTATATAATCTGTTGTGACTCCATTATTATCTATCTTATCGATTGGATTATCTCCTGTCCTACACCAAAATTTCGTTATTTCTTTTCCTCAATGAAATTTTATTTTTTCCGTAACCTTACGTCACAGGTTTGTCGTAGGTTTTTCGACAAATAGAAAATTTATTCATCGGTTGTTGAAACTAATCAAAAACAAAACTGACGATGTCGGTCTGCTTTTGCTATCAGTTATTGCCTCCGCTTCATCATAAAAAATATACTGGGGAGAGAAAAAAAAATCAGGCACATAATAATGTAATCGTCTGCGGGGGAGGCATATTATCCGCCCTATCCGTCACACTCCCAGACTAAGAAGCCTTCGAAAATGGAACATAATGTTTTCAAAGACAACAAGTTGTTCTATTCTTTCCTTCCACCATACTCTGATGATGATGATGATATGTTCTGAAATGGGATCTGTGCGGATCCCACGCTTAGCTTATCTCCTCTGGAGCTAATCGTGACGTCTGCGAGTGTCTCTATCATGAGTCCTTGTATAATACAAGATGTTGCTTTTTAGTTTCTAAATAGGTGGGCCGGAAATAGAATCAAGCCACCCCATTCGCCTTCATACCCGGTACATCCGTTTCGGATTCAGCAGAGCGGTGATTTCGGGTCCTATTTCAGGTGAATGGTTTTATCTGAATTTTTCTTTCGTTTTTCCTATGTCGCCGTTGTATTTTTGCCTTCAACCCGTTGGGAGTGCATGGAAAATTCTTATCGTTTCTTTTTCTTGTTTTGTAGGTATCGCCTCCTACGGGGATTATCTTCTAGATTTTTCATATTAGGGAAAGCTGTCTATAAGAGCTGTTCAATTTTTTTCGGTCTGAGGCTCTTGTGCTCAAAGGCGTTAAATGAAGGTTTAGTTTAGATAATAATAGATTTTTTTTATGACAAATTTTTCATTGTTGCCGATTTTTAGGATATCTTAGGGCTTCTGAAGAACCACTCCGTTTTTTGCATTGAGCAGAAATAGTGGTTCAACTCTTGGCTCCTGGATGTCCGAAAGTTGTGGAGTTATTTCTGGAGTTTTATAACCTCCCCCACAATGGATACCATGAAACGATGGTGTCAGCCAGTATGAAAGTGTCCTTGACGTTCGGACGTGGTGGTTATGGGGCAGATCGGCACCGGATGGTAAATTGCCGAAGAATACAAGCTCCAAAATTTTAAATACAAGGAGGCAGTACTGAAAAACAATCTGAAAAATCAGTGTCATTCGGTAATCTTTCACCTTTCTAGAGACTTATATATATCGTCCTTGGTACTAAACTTTAAGTTTTCGAATATTTCGTCAAATTTGTATTCTTTAACGGTTGTGGGGAAGGTCCAATAAACTCAATAAAATTTCGTGAGCCTGTCTTATTGACGCAAGATGAATCCAAGACGGGTATTGGGGTTTAGAAACGAAAGTCATACTTTGAAGTAAAACATCTTCAAACAGGCTCCCGACTCCGTGAGGAGTCTCATTTTTTACTATTATCATTTTTTCTCATGTACACATATTTCTTTATTTATTTTCCTATGTTTTACTTTATTATTTTTTAATAATAAAGTATTGTGATCGACCTGAAATTTCAAAAAAAATTTGCTACCCTGAAATTTTGTATTTTCACGTTTTAGGACTAGTAAACACCAAAAAAAAATGTCCGTCTGTCCGCCCTTCTATTTTGCCATTTTATCAGTCTAAATAGATTGTACGAGTATAATTGAATTAACCTATAAAAAGTGTTCTGCGAAAAATATCTTTAAGGGGGTCGGTGCAAAAAATATGACAAAAAAAATCTTTTTTTTTAATTTTATATTATTATTCTACACTCATTTCTGCACATCACACAAAAAACCGTACCGTTCTCAAGTAACGGGAAGTGACTCAAATTTTACTCTGAAGTGGGGGAAGTCGAATATGTCACTGAATATACTTTTTTTGTTTTTTGGCTCTCCTGAAAAGTAGTTTTGATCTAATATTTGCTTTTTTTTTTACTATCAGATTTGTTGACCCGTTATTCAAAATGGTGCGGCTAGGCGCGGCCAATTTCATAATGGTTATGTTGTACAGACATCCATCTTCAAATCACAATCAAAATAATAACAGGATCGGACCCTGAAGTACAACAAAAACCTTTCAATTCGCTAAAATATTGTTTAAAATTAAAAAAATTTAAAGCCTTTTTTCTAACAGCCAAAATACTAAGGTAAAAGACCCTATTTTCGTCATGTTAAGGAGATTTCGGCGATTTTGGAATCAGAATGGTAAACAATTGCGCTATATTTCAAGCTATGGTCATCAATATTAAGTTTAGAAAGTTTACTATGGAATTTTAATATCTAAAAACATCAATGTGTTTATGATTTACAGGTTTTTAGAAACAATTTAAAATGTCTTTATGCTCCTAATTTCGTCATAAAAAATGGCCGTATTCTTAACTTCGTCATGGCGGGCACCTAATTTCGGCTATGAAAAATAACTGTTTCTAATATCAATTTAATAACAAAAAAATAGATATAAAATACATATTCATATAAAAAATAAATGATATCCAAATTATATAATGCTTAAAATACATATGAAAAATAAGTAATGGAGAATTTATAAAACAATAAATAACAAAAATATCACAAACATTTCGGTTGACTAAATATCTACATTAAAAATATTTACATTATTATTGGAAATTGTAAAGGCGAAGTACTTAGATATTAGGTGTGTTTTTTTGCGCACTTATCCAAATCAGAGCAGGTTAGAAAGTTTTTATACAAAACAACAGTAACATTGCTGTTTTTATGACGTCTTTATAACTTTTTTCCATAGATAGCTCTTCTCTTCTGCTGCGGTAAGAATTGTAGGTGCTCCTATTTTCTTCATATGTTTCCCAAGATTTTTGTCCTGGAGAGTTTTTCTCGGGATCCCATACCTTTTGGCTACCTCGCTAGTCGATTGACTCTCTGCGATATCTATTACAGCCATAGAAATCTGGTCTTGATGGTATTTTTTCGTTGTCATTTCGATTTCTACAAGAAATAGATTTAACATTTTGTATTTTCAATACCTATTGAGTCTCAAGTTCTATTTTACTTTTATTTATTCTTTTTATATTTTGCAGTTTACAAAGATGACGAGTTTGAACACTTTGAATGTGAAATAATTTCAATTTCGTCATAGTGACGAACTAAAGTTATCGCACATTGTACTGAACCGAATTTCGTCACCATTGATAATACTAGTTGAACGCATATTTTTAATATTACTTTAATTTTACTGTTACTGAACGATTCACTTAATTATTATTCGTTAGCGTTACAACTTACACTCAATAAAAAGATTTTTTTAACATATCTGGTAAATCTATCTTAAAAAAAACTGATGCAAATTTTGGCCAAATCTAACGAAAATTGGTTAAAATACCAGTGACGAAATTAAGTGTTAGTTATATTTGCACTTTTACGAAGACTTTAACATCAAAATATCACTAAAATTTTAAATATTGCAAAGGAAATTTTGAATAAAAAAATTGTTTATCCAAGATCTAATTTCGTCATCATGACGAAATTACGATGATGTCGATTATCGCTATGATCCTAACTTCGTCATCCTTTTTTTAAACTAACCACAATAGAATGCAAATTATTATTCGATAAATAGAATAACAAAAGCATTTTTCGTTTAAAACACGAAAAGAAAAGAATAATTTACTTACTATTTCACGCAAAGCACTTCAGAAGAACACACTTGTCCACTACTCAAAACACTAACTGACACTGCTCAATTCACACGATATTTGGTGTTCTTTTTAATTTACGAATGGAGTGCAATAAAATTAACAAATAGTTCACATCGATTGCATATTAACTCTATATTCAGAAAATAATAACGGTTTTAAGTAGGTGCATTATATGTTCCTATTTTATTTGAAAATATCTAATGTGACGAAATAAGATGCACTGACGAAATATGGATCATTTACCTTACTATTACATTTCCAAAAAAAAAAAATCCTTTAAAAATATTTGTTCTTCCCTGGTTGTTCAAGATCCATTACTGTATTTTCGAAGAGTAACACTGAATATGAAATATTTACTTTTTACCTGAAACGGTTACACATAGGAATCCAGGAAAAATACGTCCACTTGTCGCAACGGTCAAGTTCAGACTAATCTTACGGCATCAAGCGCAGCCGAAAAAAGGTTGGGAAGGGTTGACTTTAGTTCTCTTAAATAATAAAATACTTTTTTCTACCTGCTTTAAAATTTTGTAAATTGAATTTTGGCCAGCTAGATTGGCAAAATACCCCTATGTACGCCGTACTCAAAATCGTTTGAAGGCGTGTAGCTCCCAAACCCGTTGAGATATTAAGATGAAATTTTTATGGTGGATAGATTGGGTGAACCCCTACGACTGGTATTTGGTATTTTGGAGGGGTGGGGGAGGAGAGGGGAGATCTCAGGAACCACTTATGCTAGGAGGCTGAAAATTGGAACTTATGTAGTACTATGATAGTGGACTCATTTGTCAAAAGGGGTTGCGGGGTGTGGAAGTGGGGAGGAAAACAATTACTACGTTTACATGGAGGATCGAAAGATCGATAGATCGAAAGATTCAAATTTGAATCGCGTATATGACTACACCGGATCGAAAGATCGAAACATGGGAAGATCGAAATGACAAGTAACATAACCTGAAATCTTTCTTTAATTGTAGAAGTTCGAAGTGCAGCGCATAAAAATGTCAAATTTAGCAGTTTTGTGTGCTAATACTATGAAAATGATAGAAAATCAATTTTGATTGTTAATGAATTTGCGACGATCGAACTTTCGATCTTTCGATCCGGGTTTACATGAGAAGTTCGATCCAGGTCGAGAAGTTCGTTCGGATCGAGTCGATCTCATTCCAATCCGATCTGCGTTTACATGAGATTTTAGAGGATTGAATCCGGATTCAATCCTCCTGTAAACGTAGTAATAGAGTCCGAAACGCTTGAAAGCCGGGATTGAAACATTCTAAAATCGATATCTCCTGAACAATTGATGTCAGAAAATTTAAACGTTGTGCTTATCCTTAGGGATTCTTCAAGATTAGACAAGGGCTAAAATTTTTAATTTAATATCTTCCGAACCAATTACACCAGAAAAATAAAATTTAGTTTCTTTATATGGGATCACAAGAGGAGTCCAGTGAAAGTAAACTTTTTAAGGGGGAGGTGGAGCACGAAAGTGACAGCGATTTTTAAAAAAAATGTCATTTTTATATCTCAAAAACCGAACCAGTGTGGTGGTGTAGTTGGCGTTTATTTGGTTGATTTTAAAATTAGAAATTTACTGTAAAATTAATCAGTAAATTATTCAGAGTGCTTGATTTCTATATTATTGAATAGAGATCAAGTACTCGGGATTTGTTAATGAAAATTAAAAAATAAAATGTGGAAAGTCAGTTTATTAAAAACGGTTAAATGAATAAGATCTATTAAGATCAATTAAATTCAAAATAAATATTGGAATCATAAATAATTAAATGAATAATTAATACATACATATAATTATTAAATAAATAATTTAAATAAGATTATTAATTTTTAAAAGTGAAAAATTAATATTAGTGAGAATTTGATAAACTAATTAATTAGTAAATCATTATAAAACTACAATTATAAAATTAAAGAAATTAAATGTTTAGTTAATTGATATTAACAATTATTTTCCATTACCTAACACCAGATATGATCTTGAAAATTTTACAGGAGTTTGGGTCGGTAGAGCTCTAGTAGGAAAAACAATTTTGGGGATGTGGGTGTTGGGGGTGATGGTGAAAGGGGGTAGAAAGGAAAAACATTCTGATTTTTATTTCTCGAAAAGCGTAATGAATAGAAAGTTAAAAATTTATGATTGTATAGAGCCACTATAGACATCCTAGAAAAATAAAATTTTTCATAGTGGTAGCGAGGTACTGAAGTGAGGGGTGGTTTTTTATATCTCAGAAACGGCTTATGAAAGTTGAAACTTAGTACGTATATATAGATGTGCTATTAGAGTAATTAAAGCAAAAAAAAAGTTCAGATTTTTATTGGCGTTCAGAGATTGAGTAAAATAAATGGCCGTGAATGCACATTTTCACTAATTTCGTTAAAATTGTTGACATGTCGAGCTATCAAAGCAATTTTACTTCTGCGGGCTATTTATATAAGCGTCTAGAAGCGTTCTTCAAAATTTTTCGATATCCAACTCCTAAGGGGGTGTAAAGTGGTTGTGTACATATTCACGAATTCTGACATACTTCTTAGGTATATTGAGATTTGGAGTTCACTTTCACTTCTATAAGCTTTAAACATAGTCGGGGAAAACCCGATTTAAGTATTTTTCCTTATTAAACCTCCTGGGGGAAAGTTTCAAATAGCCTCCTGGTTATTCCTTAGGTTGTCAGTCTCATAGTAACCTACACCACATCTCAGCATTATACACGTTTCGGACTTCTACCCATAAAATAATAAAGTTGCGCCCAGACTGTTGGCATATTTTTTGTTATTGCAGCAGTAGAAGATAGGAGAATAGGAAAAACATTCTGATTTTTGCATTTCAAAGATGGTTTATGCTAGAAAGTTTAAACTAGGAACCAACCAACTGGTTGTACTAGCGCAACATTTAAAAATTGCATATTTTGTTGTTAGGAAGAATTTCGTGGTGGAAAGTACCTTGAAAGTTGACTTTATGTGCAACTTTTAGTCGCAATCTCAAATTTGCCGACAAAGCTATAAAGTTGTGACCAGATACCATAGCTGGCAGATTCTTTTCCTGCACAATGTGTGAGAAGCCATCAAATAACTGCTTCTACCACGCGATGCAGATACAACGCTTCTGTAACTGAAGCAGATGAAAGAGTATGAAACTTGTCAGGAGGCGGTCTGTGCTCCTTAGTCCTTCCTATTTATCGCGCTGTGTATTATTTTACACAGACTACACGAACAACAGTTCCAGTCTATCCCGACAACAAGCTTCTCCGGTTGTTTGTCCTCTTCGAATTTATGAAGGCAATAAGGCTCGTGTGTAACACCTTCCTTATCTGTTTAATTTTCATTGTACAATCGTCGGCAAAGTACTCGGCAAATATATTTATTGTCATGTTTTCTCGCTCGGAATCGAACACGCAAACAAGACCGACCCGGTGAAATTATGCCATCTGACACAGAAATAGCTTCACCAACACTTGCCAGGGCCCGAGCCACTCGAAACGGGGCAGTAAAATCAATAACGGAGCTGCTGAAACAGTCGAGAATAACGAGCACCTTTAATTTTCGTTCTGATTTAATGTTGATTGTTTTTATTTGGATTGGATCTTGGTCGGGAATCCGGGATTAGGGAAGGAATCGAACGAAAGTTTCTATGTAATAAAATATAACATGTCGCTTCCAATTATCGAGTTGATAGAGTTGGGATTGTGATGGTTCCTTCATATTTGGTCGAGATCGCTAGATCTGTGCTTACGAGCAATCGAATTTTTACGAGCGATCGAATTGTAAAATTGTAATCTTGGCAAATCTTTCAGCAACCGAAACAAATAGGACGCTCGAAGCAATTGCAATCGAGAAGAAAAAAAAACCAATAAATTTAAAACGATTTCTTATCGATTGTCCGATTCTGGGTGTGTCTGTTAAATGACTGCCTTCAGGTGGTTTAATTTCAAGACATACTTTTCTCATGTAGTCTCTGTCGAAAGCAACTAAGCATTTGAAGCGAAATCCAAAGACCAGTAATTCTTAAAACAAATATAGAAAATGGTCAAGGAACTGCATTGCATTTTGTAAGTCTAGCTAATGTTGTTAAGCCGTTTCTTCTGACGACTTACATCAGTTCTTGGACGCACTTTACAAATGACTTCAATAGTTTTCCTTTTTAATGAGATGGTTGATTTATAAAGAGCTGGATTGAATCGGTTCAACGGAAGTTTACTCGGTCTCTTCTGTACAAAAATAATATCCCCTGTTGTCCTTATAGTGAACGTTTTCTACTCTTCATGATTGCGTCCCTTGAACAGCGTAGGTTGTACCTGACAAAGGTGTTTTCCGCAATACTTACAACGGATAAGCCTTCAGTTCATGACAAAGCGCCCTTCTGTATATTTGTTCCGTTTTTAGTGTATTTCTTTTCATCGCTTATTCATCTGCAGGGAGGTAATGAAAAGCTCCAGATTTGCGCTTTGAACGTTTCTTTTTCATTTTTCAAATCCAACTTGAACGACGTGGTTTGATCTAATTTTTTTTTCTTTTACACAATTGGAATGCTTTATTTCTGCACATAGGTGTTCCATTAAAGAAATAAGCACACAAGTTAAAGTAAAAAATAAAGGAGAGAATGGGCCAATTTCTCCCGCTGTTTTTTATAGTTTTTCTTTCTTTCTATTATTTTATTATTTTAATAATAAAGTATTGTTATCGATTTTTAAAAACAAAAAGTTTGCTGCCCTGAAAAATTTTTTTTCCACGTTTCATGACTAATAGACGCCAAAAAAGCAAAAAAAATGTTCAGTCCGTCTGTGCGCCGTACGCCGTCCGCCGTACGCAAAACATTTGAAAGCTTATAGCTCTCAAACTCTTTGAGCTATTAAGTTGAATTTTTTTTGTTGGTAGAGTGAGCAGACCCCTCCAAGTGCCCACCTTTTGAGTGGTGGGGGTGTTAGGGGGGAGATGGGGGAAGCGTTTTAGACGAAAAATTTTGGTTTCTAGATCTCAATAACCGCTTAGGATAGGAGGCTGAAACTTGGAATTTATATAGAGCAACAATAGTGGACCCATTAGCAAAAAAAATGATGATATGGGTAAAGGGGTGTGGGAGTGGGGGGAATAATAATGCGTCCGAAACGCTCGAAAGCGCCGAGATCGAGACATTCTAAAATCCATACCTCCTAATCGGTTAATGTCACGAAATTAAAACTTAATAAACATATGTGGGCATACTAGGAGAAGAGATCGAAAACAAATTTTTGAGTAAGGGCAGTGGCGTACGGAGGTGGGGGGTGAAAAACTTTAGATTACGATATCTCACGAACCAATTACACTAGAAAAACAAAATTCGGTTTCTGTATTAAGGTTGATAAATAAAGCTTGCTGAAAGTAAAATTTTATAAGGAGGCCGTAGATTATGGAAGTGGAGGGGATAAGAATTTTTTTAAAAAATGACGTTTCATATCTCAAGAACAGTAAATGATAGAGGCTTAGAATTTTTTCCGGAAGTAGGCCAAATAAATCTCTAGCAGGAAAAAAAATTTTTGGGGGTGTGGGTGTTGAGGGTGAGGATGAGGGTGGGGGAGGGTGAAAACGAAAAAGTTCCGATTTTTATATCTCGAGAACCTATAATGATATAAATCTGAAACTTGGTATTTGGATAGAACTATAGTAGTAGCATGTTGAAAAAATATAATTTTTTATAGGGGTAGTATGGTACGGGGATGGGGGGTGTTTTTTCTAACTATAGAACGGCTTATGCTAGGAAGTTGAAACTCGGTATGTATATGTAAGTCAAGTAGAAAAGTAATTTAGTTTGAAAAAAAATTCAAATATCCATTGGCGTACGGAAGTGGGGCGAAAAAAATTACCAGTGAAAATGGAATGCATATATTTTCACGATTTTCATCATATCCGTTAGGTCTTTCCAATTATTGAATTCCTTTTTATTCGACGGATTTTTCATTTAAATGCCTAGAAAGAGTTTTCAGGATTTTTTGAAATTCGACCCCCACGGTGCTTTAAAGGGGTTGTATACATTTCAACGAATTCAGCCATATCACTCTGGTCTGACAACGCGGTTCAGATAATTTGGAAATCTTCCTTCAACTCTTTTTTTGTGACATTTGAAAACCTGGCAACCGTGCCTGCTCAGGTATCCAATCAAGGATAGCTGATGTTGCTAGACATTTTAATCTTAATGAATCGTGAATACGAACTATTAAGCAAGCGTCAACCAACATTTGAATTTTTTAGCTGTGTTAGTATTTTTTTCCGTTTTCGTGGATAAAATTAATGTTTATTAATTCGGGTGCCCGAATTAATAAACATTAATTTTATTCACGAAAACGGGATTTTGACAAACGGGATTTTGGAAGACGGGATTTTGGGACATGGGCAAGCGACCCCAACCCGTTTTTACTTCCTTTTTCATTGGTTTTTTCTTCTATTATCTCTTCATTCTTATTTTCGTTCCTTTTCTTCCTTCCTTGTTTTTTTATTTTTTATTACTTTTTCCACTTTTCTAGCTTTTTACTTTACGTTGAATTTTCGTGTTCTTTCTTTCAATAATGTTTTCTCCTTTCTAGTTTTCTTTGCTTTCGGTTTCATTCCCTTTTGTTCTTTTGGGGTTTTCCTTGTTTGTACCTGTACCATTTTGAGTGTTTTTTCTCCATTGTTTTTATTCTTTTTATTTTATATTTCCCTGTTTTTAATATTTCGTTGTTTTTATTTTTTTCTGTTTATTAATTTTTTGTTGAAGTCAGATTTTATTTTTTGCTTATTTTTAATATTTCTGTTCGGTTCTCTTTCATTTATACTTATTTCTTCTTTATTTTCTTTGATTGTTACTTTTTTTTAATTTCTTGTTTGTTTAAATTGGAATTGTGTTTTTTCAACCCTTCTCTTTTCTTTTTATACTTGAATGAATAAATAAATTTCTTGTTTTGTATCTTTTTGTTTTTGGTTTTTCGTCCTTGTTTGTTCTTCTATTTTTTTTGTTTGTTTTTCTTT
This sequence comes from Beris morrisii, assembly GCA_951812415.1. Taxonomy (NCBI): domain Eukaryota; kingdom Metazoa; phylum Arthropoda; class Insecta; order Diptera; family Stratiomyidae; genus Beris; species Beris morrisii. Next base: position 30,483,089 of record OX638311.1, read on the forward strand.
CCCTCATTTATGGTTTTTGCGTTTTTCTTACATTTTCTTTCTTTTTGTTAGTTTTCATTTATTATTCAATTTCCTTTTCTTTGTTTTTATTTATGACAAGTACCCGTGTTTAACGAATGATGGCACCACCGCACAGTGGTCGGAAATATCAATCTGGGAGGACAAAATTCGAAAAACATACATCGCCAAAAAAATGTTAAATATAGTGTATGTGTGTCTCCTATATCTATAGTTGATTGTAAGAGTACAGTCAATGCGCTTGCGCGTACACCATGCACGCAGCGATTCACTAAAGTTCACTGTAAAACTCCGCTCGAAGTCAGTCAAATATAAGAGCTGTTACAACTAGTGTTTCCTGTCGAGTTCAAAACAATTAAATCTAGTTTTTAATTATGGGTGACTTAGTACAAGGTATATTCAGCTAAAAAAAAATATTGACAAAAATAAATTTACACATTGTATACAATTTATTAATTGGTACCAATTTTAAGTTTTAGTAGGCGTGATAAGTAATTTCACTTAAGCTTTTAACTTATGTTCCAACCTTTGGCAACCATAAAATTTATACATAAAATTAGTGAAAACGTTAAAGATTATTATCCTGCCAAAATTATATCCATAAAGATCCATAAAAATCCATAAAAAGCTTTTAATTTATTATAGGTGCAACGGTCGGAATTTCCCGAAGAATATTATTTGAGGTTTGGAAATTAGAAAAAAATCGAATAAATAAAAAAGCCGCCGTTTAGCAACGAGTATTGCATTCATTTGGCATACAAGAATTATCTGAGGCCTTAAAGAAAATATTGGAACCTCAAATCGTATACATATGCAGACTTTTTCAAGAAAAATGGAAGAATTCCCATTATAGTCTACAGAATTTTCTGTATAAATTTGATGAATGGTTAAATAGCTTAATAGAGTTTGATGGAATTTCGGAATACATAAAATCAACAACGAACAATCGCGATCGTGCAGTTGGAAGACAGACTACATCATTTTCAGAGGCAACTGAAAGAACAAAGCGAAGAAAGGTAAAAAATTTGTCGGAAAATAGTATGGATGAATTAACATTTGCTACGCGAATGAATCTGCAACGGGAAGGTAGACGGGATGCAGCACAAATTGTGAAGGAGATTTCACAATATTCTCCAGCAAGAGCAACAAAGCTAAAAAAAGCTTATAATAATGAAGTTAGAACTCCGATAAAACTCACAACAAATGAAGCTCTAGCCTCATATGTTAAAAATAGAATGACAAAAAGGATTTATATTAACATTCGGAAAGAAGGAAAAATTCATAACGCTGATATCTATCCAAGTTATGACGATTTATTAATCGGAAAAAAGCTTTGTTATCCATCAGAAATAATAGTGGACGATTTATCTGCCACAGTTAAGCTTCAGGCGATCCTTGATCACACTACAAATAGAATTATTAGCCTCATCGACCAGAATGAACAACTATTAAATATTATAGACAGTAATGGCACTGATACAATATTGGTTGCAGACTACAAATGGGGGTGCGATGGGGCATCTGGTTATTCTAGATACAAACAAACATTTGGCGGCTTTGATGTAATACAAGAAGACGACTCATTTTTATTTGTAGTGAGCTTTGTTCCGCTTCAAATCACTTTCAATAAGAATACACTTATTTGGAAAAATCCAAGCCCATCTTCCACAATGTTTTGCCGTCCAATAAAAATTATTTTCAAAAAGGAAACAAAGGATTTAATTAAAGAAGAAATTGAAGCAATCCAGGATCAAATATTGACATTGGCTCCGACCAAAATCTATATTCGAGGGAAAAATGTAATTATCAACCACAATATGCACTTAACAATGGTCGATGGTAAAATTTGTAGTGTTCTAACAGAGAAATCTTCTGCAAAGTGTTATATTTGCGGGGCCAATCCTCGAGAAATGAACAATTTGATGAACCACAGATTTCGGCAGCAAGACTCTTCTGCAATTTCTTTAGGAATATCAAGTTTGCATGCATGGATAAGAAGCTTGGAATGCATTTTACATATATCATACAAACTTGATGTGAAATGTTGGCAAGCAAGAGGTCCTTTAAAAGAACAAGTTCAATTACGTAAGCAAAAAATTCAGCACGAACTACGACAGAAAATGGGTTTGTTGGTGGATATACCAAAGCCTGGATGTGGTACAACCAATGATGGTAACAGTGCAAGAAAATTTTTTTCTGATCCTAAACTTGCTTCTAAAATAACAGGGATTAGCGAAGAATTAATATTCCGCTTATCAATTATTTTACGAACTATTTCATGCAGTTATCCCATCGACGTTGATCGTTATCAAGAATATGCGTACGATACAGCTGAACTCTTCATACAGTTATATGGTTGGTATTACATGCCAGCTACCATTCACAAAATATTAATTCACGGAGCGGACATCATCAAGGCTGCAATTTTACCAATTGGACAAATGTCGGAGGAAGCTTTAGAAGCCAAGCATAATGACTGTAAACGGATCAGGACTAATGCAACAAGAAAGTTTTCAAGGAAGAACACACTAGAAGACTTAATCCATTACTTGCTGGTAAGTTCAGATCCAGTCATAAGCTGTATACGCTATTCCAACAAGGTCAAGAAAAGCTCTTTTCCACCTGAGGTTATGAACTTACTACAAAAGTCACAACATTCATTTCCTACTGATAGTTCTGATAAGGATGATGGAGAGTCATCAGATGAATAATAAAGAACTTAACTTTCTATTGCTTTTCACACAGAATTTAATAAATATGTAGACACTTATACCTATGAATTTTTAATATTTTTTTTTTAATTTAAATTAATTTAATAATGGTCCAAATTAAACAAATGAACACTTATCATTCATATCCATATTAAAAAAATAATAATTTTGAATAATAAAGCCATCGCAATGTATTATTAGCTTGTTATTAATTTTGTCCCCCCAGATTTGCAATTACGACCACTGTGCACCGACTCAAAATATGCACGCCAACGTTAAGAGATGGCTCTTAACGTTGGTCTTGAACGACGCCAACCAAAATTTTTGACAGATTTTATTTATTTATTTCGTCAACGGAATGAATCCTTACAATAATAATATGAAAATAAGTAACGAATTAAATAACGTTATTACAAAAAGAAAAACAAAGAATAAAAAATTTGAACAACTAATGAACCTATGTGACTTGGAAGAGTGACTTCAATTGCACAAGATTAATATTAAATAAATCAATGCAATGACTGTACTTATTGCCGGTTCTCATCAGTCTGGACAGTGGACTATTTTGACCATACAATGTTTGGTGCATTAGCAGAGAGAATGGAGATTGACACCGAGTACGAACATTGGAAACACGAAAATTAACAGACTCAAGAAGACACGGACAATCTACTATATAATTTATAATTTTAAAAAGAAAAATTGGTTCTGATTGCTCTCGTCGATCGCTTAAAGATCGTAAGTGTAATTGAACCATAAGGGATCGTAATCTATCCACTCAATTGGAATGTGTAACTTATAGGCGACAAGTCTCAAAAACTTTTGCTGTATTGTCTCGATTCGATTGATGTGAATCTGGTAATAAGGATTCCTCACTGGAGAACAATATTCAACAATGGGTCTAACCAAGCTGCAATATAAACATTTAAGCGTATATATGTTATTAAAGTCCCTTGTATTGCGAGTAATAAAACCGAGCATTCTTCTTGCAGCGTTACAGATACTAGTGACATGAGGGACGAATGTAAGTGAAGAGTCTAGGAAAACCCCAAGGTCTTTTATAACACCAACTTCAGCTAACGGAGTGCCATTAATTTTGTAGCTAACTGCAAATGAAGATTGGTTTTTTTTTAAAAATTATAAATTTACATTTATCAATATTAAGATACAGAAGATTTCTGTCACACCAGGACTAGAGTTCATGCAGGCTAGCCTGTAGCATGAGACACTCCTCAACAGTTTTTACTGCTTTGTATAATTTTAAATCATCAGCAAATAAAATAAAGTTCACTCCTTTAAAAATCATACCAATATCGTTAATAAATAACAGGAAAAGAAGAGGGCCAAGGTGTGACCCCTGCGGTACACCTGATGCTATTGTGAAAGATTCCGAAGTTGATGTCTTTATTTTAACACAGCTTGTGCGTTGGAAGAGATAGCTGGTAATCCAGTGAAAAAGATTACCAGTGAAACACCTGGCGTAGAGTTTTTGTAGAAGTAGGACATGTTTAACTCTGTCAAATGCTTTGGCAAAGTCAGTATAGATGGAATGAGCCTGCGCTTTACCTTCGAGCGCAGAGGTTATGTGCTCCGTGTAGACGGTCAAATTGCTAAGAGTGGACGTAGACTTTTGAAAACCATGCTGACAAGGAGAAATGAAATGAGCGCACAATGGAGTTATTAACAAAACTGTCGAGAATTTTAGCAATTGTTGATTGAATGGAGATTGGCCTGTAGTTAGCTCGGAAGTTAGTCGGAACATCTAACAGGCCACAGTGGAATCCAGGGGAATGAGCATGCTGATGAATTCAGGCTCCAGCCTAAGCTCACTAGTGGAAGACCAGCACATTGCTTTTCCCATCGGATCCATAAAACAGTCTATCGACTCACTATGCTTGCAGTGGGCAATAGATGATCAAACCTAACTACATGATCAATATCAAGAACTCCTTGGCCTGAATATGATCACGGGAAAAACAAGTATATCCTGAGCCTGAGCAGAAAAGATGCTAGCACACTAATCGGAGTGCTCACAGGGCACTGCCTGATCGGTAGACATGTTAGACGACTGGGTACCGAGGCAAATGATCTCTGTCGTAGCTGCGGTGACCCAGAAGTGGAAGAGTCAATCTTCCACGTCCTATGCGAGTGTCCGGCACTATCGGGAACGAGAAGATGGAACCTCGGCGCTTATTTCCTCGATGACCTTGGTGATATCGATAAGGGAAAGCTAGGTTACATAGCAAACTTTATAAAATCTATTAAATGGTTTTAGGTTCCAGGAGTTATCACACTCAAACGGGGAGCACAATGGACGAACAATAACGTCCAAGTGAAGGAGGATGATGGCATCACCACCCCATATACCATACCATACCATATCGAATAGTTTGGTTTTGTCAGCTGTTTGCATAGATTTATAAAAATGGGAATAATACGATAATTCAGATAATTTTTATGTGAGGAAATCAAAGTTAAGTTGCAAAGCGTTTATAATTTCCGTTCAACGTGGCTGAACATCCTATTTTGATGAAGTGCGCCCAGGTCATCCGAATGAGGTGACTGCGCAGGATAGGCTAACGAAATCCATGATGTCGTATTAACCGACTGCGGGATGAGGATAAGAGAGATTGCTAACATCGTAAACATCTGTGCATCTATCCTACGTTATATATTAGGCCTTAGAAAGCTATCGGATTAGGTTTTAGAAAGCTATGGATGCCACGTTTACAGACGACGGTTGACCAAACAGAGAATCGCATGACAACTTCAGAACACGGTTTGAAAATGTTTAACCGCAATCCGACCGAGTTTCTGCGGCGTCGCGTGACCATTGACGAAACATGGATCCAACGATACACGCCAGAAACGAAAAGAACAGTCAAAACAATGGATTTTCATCTGGTGAACGTTAAAGAAGGAGAAAATGGTTCGCGAGGCATCATCTTCACCGACTATTTGAACAAAGGAAAGACAATCACGGGTCACTACTATTCTGATTTATTGGGACGATTCGACACTGAATTGTTGAGAAAACGGCTCCATTTCGCCATAACAACGCCCCAGCTCAATCGTCGTCAATGTTCCAATTACGCTACAAATTGCTGCCTCATCCTCCCTATTCTTCAGATTTGAATCCTTGCGATCTCTTTGTTTGAAAGCAGTTCATGGTACACGAGGAAGTTGTCATCGAAACAGACCTATTTTGCAGAGTTCGACAAATCATATTTTTCCGATGGCTTAACAACGCTGGAAAATCGCTGGTTCTTTCCAATCACGAGTACTTATCATACAACCCTCGTGTATATATTTATTTTTTGTTTTGTTATCCCTATTTCTTGTCTGTTGTTCATTTTGTTGTTTTCTTTTGAAATTTAAGGCTCTGACCGATTTTTATTTTGTATAAAATAAATAGAAATAAGATTTCTTGAACGTGTTCCATCCAAGCTTACCTTACTTTCCTATTCGGTTCTTTTGTAATTGTAAGCGGATCGATACAGATTTTAATCATAAGCTTCAAGGGCGTAGGGAATGACTACATAATTTATTGATTGAGAAAATTCTACGGCTCTATCTAATTTACTGCTAGAAATGTCCTGAACTACTGACAAATAAGTCTACCGCTGCCATATAGAATGTAGTGTACAAAGCACACATTTAACGATCTCTCTCATTCCAAGAAACAGCAAAATCTCTAATGTTCAACAAACAGCTACGATAAAATCTTGATTACAACACCGATAAAAGAACATGTCACGAGCCTTGATATTCGGTTCTTGTTGTCGTTCGTTTTCTGTTTTTGTAATATACCGCACTAAGTGCTCAGTTGATAACGAGAAAATAATTTTCTCGATTTCAATAGTCGAATTTAATGTTTTTTGGCGATATCAGTTTGTATAGTTTTTTTGTGATTTGTTTGTTACATAATAATCAAAATAGAACTCCTTAAGAATGTCCGCGAAAAATGCAGAGGATGGTATTATATCGAGAATAAGCAATACGTTGAAGTAGAAAGACAATTAAAATTAGGTTTTATATTCACCTGTTTTAAGAACAATCGATGTTTCTTTAATCCCTACTTAATATCTTAAGTCTAATCCTGCTTAGTCTCTTCTGAGGAGTGACTAATCAAACGATGCCTCAATCCATGCTCACACAGAGAATGCTATTCACGAAGGCGGGGGATGGGCAATATGCTACAACGGGGGTCAGTAAGGGCTGTGCTCAAGGGTGGGGTCCTTTCGCCATTGTTGTGGAGTATGCTCATCGACTCTCTGCTTCTCGAACTGCAGGATCTGAATATTCACGTACAAGCTTACGCTGATGACGTGGCTGCACTAGCTATCGCTCAGGGATGTCTGCGACAAAATGCAGAGAGTCCTATGGGTTATAGATGGCTGGTGTGAAAGACACGGACTTTCTGTGAGTCCTAGCAAAACCGCACTAGTTTTGTTTACTAGGAAAAGAAAAACAGAAGGTTTAGTGTTGCCTATGCTGAAGGGTGAAACTATTCAGCTCTCAGAGAAAGTTAAGTATCTTGGAATTATCCTGGATAGCAAGCTTCTCTGGAAGGAACATGTAGATACAAAGGCAAACCGTGCGCTAGTAACATTCTGGCAGTGCCGGAGAGCTTTAGGAAGAACATGGGGTCTTAGGCCTTCAATGGTATATTGGCTATATACGGCCATTATAAGACCCATCCTAATCTATGCATCAGTGGTTTGGTGGACTAAGTCCGAGTGTGCATACATTAGAGCTAGTCTCGCTAAACTACAGAGGACAGTCTGCATCGGTGTAACAGGTGCCTTGCGCACCACACCGGGTGCGGCACTCGATGCACTGCTCAATCTGAGATTAGGCCTGTGGAGAAAAGAGCATTGCACGGATCATGGAGAAATGGCTCGAAGGTTCTCTGGGAACCCTATCTTCGATATGCCTTCGGATGCTATGACTCCGATCTGTATTCTCAATAGAAAATATCAGGTTGAGATCCCGAGTAGGGTGGAGTGGGAAAACCAGTCCGCATTGCTTAGCGGATTCACTGATATATTCTACACGGACGGCTCAATGACTGAAGACGGGTCGGGAGCTGAAATATATCTGCAGACTGAAGATCTCAGGTACTCTTTCGCCCTAGGAAAACATTCTTCAGTATTTCAAGCTGAAGTTTATGCGATCCTTAAGGCAGTAGAATGGATTATAGAGGGAAGATGGCGGATGATTTGCATTTGCAGCGACAGTCAGGCCGCTCTACAATCCCTAGATAATCCAATCGTCTTTTCGAAGATGGTACGTGAGTGTAAAGAACGGTTGAATTCTGTTGGCAGATTCAATGACTTAAAGCTCATATGGGTTCCAGGCCACCAGGGTATAACTGGCAATGAAATAGCTGATGCATTAGCAAAGGCAGGATCGGAGTCAACCATGGTCGGACCAGAACCAGTTTTCGGTGTACCGGTTGCCTCTATTAGGGCTGCCACTACTGAGTGGGTGAGTAAATCACACATTGAGAGATGGCGGCTTTTTCCGGGAATGCGGCAGACCAGAAACCTTGTTGACGGACCAAGTGGACGACCCGCTTCTTTTCTTCTCAAATTGAGCAGGAAAGAATGTAGTAGTATGGTTGGTGTCCTCACAGGGCATAACTCGTGTGGCCTACACATGGTCAGATTGAGAATCATTGACGACCCCATGTGCACTGCTTGCGACGAGAGCGACGACACAACGGAACATTTCCTTCTCGAGTGTCCAGCTTACTCTTTTGCGAGAGTGTACATATACGGCGTCGATGTTATGAGGATGGAAGAACTCCGGTCTCGTTCCCTACCTGAGCTCTTGAAATTCGTGAGGAGGACGAAAAAGTTCGGGTAGAGACTGGGGGACTCAAGTGCAATGGGCAATAATTGTCTGAGTGCTCAAGATGCGCGGCCTTGCTGCGTATCTTCCCCCGCTTCAAACAACAACAACAGCAATCAAACGATTCGGTTTAGGATTCAAAGGAATTAGACGTATCCTTAAGCAATCCCTCAATCGTCTAATGTGTATTTTTTGGCCATAGTACTAATATCTTTTTTTCTTTATTTGCAGTTACAAAACCGTGAGCAGTTTGTTTTATCCGTTAAGCCTGTTCGATGGCTTAAATTGCTATAAACATTATTCGTGTCTGTGTACGATTCTACTTCTAATCGAGTTTAACAACATTGAAAAAAGAAAGCCGAAATAAATAAATCCGAGATTTGTTCAAATCCAAAAGATTTAATTAAGAACCCGTAGAATCTCCGATGGTTAAAGCTCCGATACTATCGCCAACGCCGCCTTCATCGACATCATTGTCTCCAACGAACGAGGGGGATCCACAAGTCGATAGCAACGAGAACTCATTGTCATCAACTGCACCAAGTCCGACAAGAGCAACAGCTTCGAATCCATCATCCACCAGGATTGCAAGTCAAAATGAGAAATTAGAAAAAGTGAAAATTCGTCTCGATGATTTAGTTATGGGTGATACGGAACTAAAAACTCTCGAATCGGTTACCGGTGATGGTGATGACGCGACTGATCAGACCGAACAACAGCAACATATTCAAGATACTGATCTGCACGAGATTGATCAAAACGAAAGCAAAAGTGATACTAACGATTCTACACCGATTGTGACTAAAAGTGTGCCTGGCGATGGATCCAGCAGCACAAATACTGTTGTCAGTGGAAGCTGTGCTCCTTTAGCGACACTGAAAACAGTTTATCAACCGCAAATGCTGACACCTATTACCATCGGAATAGCCCATCAAACACCACCTCCTCCACCGCAAGTGGTGCAACAAATTCCACAACAGTCTCCACTTCAGCAACAGCAGCAGCAACAAGGACCACCCCATCATCATATTTTTCCCGGCTATGTGATTTCCATACCACCACCCGGTCCGCCCGGGTCGACAACTGTAACAAGTGCATGGCCTCTGGTTGAGGCACCAATTTATCTAGATGCTAACGGCGAGCCACGTCATTATTGTCCGGCACATCCTCAAGGACCGGCACCACCACCTCGCGAACATTGCGTTCTACTTCAGCTAGACGCCGGCGTGTCCTTACCATTGCAGATAGCCGGCAAGCGAAAAGTTTTTCGAGGTAAGTGACCTCCAAGTCTTAATATAAGCATCTAGATTCTATCAAGTCTGTATCCAAAATCGCACACAGGGACACATTCACTGATCCCTGATACGATGGAAAACTTATTGATTATAATCTTTTAGATATTGTACATTATAATTTATGATTTAAGGTCTCGTTGTTGCGGGCTGGAAAGGACGAAGATGCTCAACGTATGTTGTGGAGAGTAGTGGTGCCTTGTTTAACGGTTTGTTAGGATTTTGATCAGTTGCCAACCGACGTTTTTCCGACCTAATACACATTATATTATAGGATGAGCGTGTGCCAAGCTCTGTTGAATGTTCCAAGAGGAGTTAAAGTGATTTATAGTTGGTATAGAGGCATTTATTTTTTGTTTTTAGCATCGAAGGAAACCTCTGTGACTTTTTCGTTGTTACTACACAAAAAATGCATTTAATGAAAATCAATGCCAGCATGAGGTTAATGTATGTATTGCGAACATTCGGTATAGTTTTCTAGATAGGGAAGCAAAGGAGGGTCTGAATGTTTATAATGGAGTATGCTACACCACATTCAGTTCCGTGTGACCCCGATCCTTATAGGGTAGCAACAGTACTCCTTCACTAGATACAATCCTGAGCACTATTCTTATTTACTTCGAAAAGTTCCTTCTTGATTATTCTTTTTCATGGTTCGGTCGTGGGCGACCGACCCATCTCACGTCTTCATTTTGGTTTCCCGTCCTGATTCTCTTTGAAAATCTTTTACTTTGGCTTCGTCAAGGTACAATCAAGTATTGCCGCTTTAGAATTTCAATGCCTCTTCAACGTCTTGGACCTTGCATCCATTTTCCAAATGTTGCCGTTGGCCAGAATATCCACAAGATAATAGGTCAGTAGTTTGTGCGTTATTGAATAATTAACCAGTTGAATACTCGTGATCAAATTTCAATCTGCATACTTCCACTTAGCGAATACATAGTATTGCCTTGTATTGTTATACTTCGTTATCAGTGGTTAGGGTAATCTGCAGTATTTGCAGCATTAACCGCAATCACGGTATGATAAGCAAATTTCATATAGTCGCTGCTGATGACGAATCCGAGTCCAGATCACTCTGTCATGGAACACAGAATCACAGTCGCACTGCGTCCATCGTCGAGTTGACATTGTGCGTTCAGATGCTTTGATTGCTTGATCATCAACATCCTGCCTGTCGTTTTTATATACCTTGAGGTGAAAGGAGCTTAGGACAAAGCGGTTGTGCCATTTACGTGATATACAGATTGCCTTTTATCGGCCTCAACTTGATGATTTCAAAATAGATCGAAACGAAATGCCTCAAAAATACAAAATGAAGGATGGCGGTATTCTAACTAAATATGATCAAAAAGTGGAAACAAAATATGATCCAAAAATGTAATAGAAAATTTAAGAATGAATTTTGACCCATTTATGTTTTGATCAAAGTAATTTTTATTAGAAATATGCCTTTAGTTAGTTGCTAACAAGGCCGTAGTTTGGACGCAAAAAAAACTGGATTTTTATTCGATTTAACACTGTAGGGTACACTAGGGCAAGTTTGAAGCGAAGCCCGGAAGGAGAGTTGTATTTTCTATTGACGCAATAGCGGAAAAAAAATGTTTAGTCTCTTTAGCCCACTCGAGCAACGAAAAAACAAATTCCGAAAGGAGTCGAAGTCTTGACACTCTTAAGCACCGCACGGCTACGTCAAAACTAGTCGAATGGAAAGCGTACGACCAAAAATATGGCGTCTAATTCTCCGAGCCCCTTTGCTGGAAACTAGCTTTTATACGACCCTAGCGAACCTGAATGATATCAATCTTTCTTTTTTGAGTACATTTATGCCGGTCTCTAGACACCTAAACCCCATTATTCGGTTAATTTCGTCCGTTTATCGATAATTTCAAAAAAATTGTTGTTCTTATTTTGGATCTTTTTTATTACGCTTAAACTTAAATATGCTCTCTTAAAATAAACGCAAAATAATCTGCTTGAATCGATGATTTGCTGAAATATGCATGAACCGCCATTACGTTTTTGTTTTGTTATTTTACATATGGAAATTTTGGAGCGTTTCATTTTGGGTTATCCTGCGTAACGTCTGTTACATACTTTTTTTTAATTTTCCTTTTGTTCTCTAATTTTTAATTTTTTTCCGTTGTTCATTTTACCTATTTTTCGTTTTTAATTTTTTATGTATTTTTCGTCTTAATTTTATTTTCTTAATTTTTTACTTTTTTCATTTGAAATTTTTCCGGTATTTATTTTTTTTTATTTCATTATTGATTTTACTTTCTTCTTCCGTTTTTAGTTCTTTCTGAATACTTTTTTCACTAGGTTTTCTTTTACGCTATTTTTTCAGTTTTCCATTTCTTTCCTTTCTTTTTTTATTGTCAAGTTTTTGTCATTTTATTTTTTCTCTTTCTCTTATTTTCATTCTCGTATTTTAGATTTTAATTTTTAATTTTTTTCTTGCCGTTAAGTCTCTCTTCTGTTTTTTCATTTGTTTTATCAATTTCCCTTTTTTCCATTTTTTCATTAGTTTTGGATTTTTACAATCCTTTTGTTCTTTATCTTTTCTGTTCGTTCTCATTTTATTTTTATTTTTATATTTTGTTCGCTTTATTCTTTTATATTTTATTTTTTCCCTTTTATTTGGTTTTTAGTTTTTCTTGCCCTCTTTGTTTTATTTTTTGATTTTATTGTTTATTTCTTTTTTTGATTTTACTTTATTATTTTTTTAATAATATTTTACTTGGATTTTCTCTCATTTGTTTTGTTCTGGCTTATTTTGTTTGTTGAATTTTGTGTTTAAATTTCTTTTTATTTTTCTATGTTCCCTTTTTTCTTTTCATCTTTTTCTGCATAATTTTCATTTTACCTTTTCTATTTCTATTTCTTTCTCATTTTTATTTCGTTTTTAATTTTATGTTTATCTTGTCCTTTTATATTTTCTTCTTTAATTTCATTTTTTGCTTCATTTTCTCATTTTCTTTATTAAGCTTGTCTTTCATCCGTTTTGAATATTTGGTTATTTTGTAAGTTGTCTTTTGTGTTTTAATTTATTTTTTATTTTTATTTTGTTCTCTTTTTCCTTTCAACTTTTTCTTCTCTATTTTATGGCACGTTTTCTATTTCTTTTTTCATTCTAATTTCGTCATGAATTTTTGTTTTGCCTCTTGATTTTATTGTTTGTTTCTTTTTTTACATTTTCTTTGCTTGTGTTTTCTTCCATTCGTTTGTATTTGACTTATTTTGTTTGTTCTATTGTGTGTTTTAATTTAGTTTTTATTGTTTTTCAATCTTTTGTACTTTCTTTTTAGTTTGAAGGAGACTGAAATTAAGTGTATTTAATTTTTTTGTTCTCTTCTTTTCTTTCTAGAAATTAAAACCCTCCTTTTTGATTTTCTTCCTTCTTTGTGTTTCTGTTTGAATTTTTAAATTTCTATTTTTAATTTATTATGCAATCGAACGTGCTTGGAGGAAGTTCAGGAACTCCTTTAAGTTTCTCAACGAAACAGGCTGATTCAGTGGGTCTTTTCTTTTAACTATATTAATAAAAGTTGCCGCCATTTTTCGAATTTTCTCTGAGTACACTTTGACAAGACAATCGACATTTGTTTCTAATTTCTTCGGATTTCTAACGAGGACCTTTTGTTAGGGTTACTACTCGTAGAATCACGATCGATATTATCTTATACAACTAAAACCAATTAATCGAATTAACAGCACGGATCATGCAGATCGGTATTTAATGCAAGGATTGTTTTTCAAAAATTTTCTTATATGATATTAAAAAAAAGAAACCTAATTATTACTTCAACTGTATTTGATCGCTCTACGATCGTACCGATCTTCACCAGAGAAAATAATAAAAAAGAACAAAGCCAATTAACTGTGTTCGATCTATTTGATCTTGATCATAGAGTACATTCGATAGTCACTAAGGTTGCTCGTACAATTCCATAAATCTTATAATTGTATTGTAACAGCATAAGCTGCAATTGAGCCAGCCAGGGAAGGCATCGTACTGGGTAATCATATTTTTATTTTCCGATTCGTTAGCTGCTTTTTGTTTGATTATGGTCAAGCGAATATTCAGTGAACGGCATCAGAGGCAAATTAAGATCAACGAGCTCATTTAGTTTCGAATAAATTGTAGATTACAAGGTTCCCTTGGAAGCCCATCAATCAGCGAGTCATTTGTGGCTTTTCCGAGAATTTTCTTGATTTTTTCCACGTGAATCTATTTTATACCTTCAAGGATGTCGTAGATAATCCTTACCATCAATTATCTTGACCTATCCGAGCAATTTTTTATAGGTAGACTGGCCAAGGATAGAGCATATTTTTATATGATTTATGAACTGTTTGTGGTTTAATTACGAAAACATGTTACTACACATGTTGTTGGATTCTATGCTCTTTTTTTTCGTTTCCCGAATTGAACTTTAACTAAACTCAAGCCTACATAGCTCCAATAAAAAAAAATGATTATCTTGTTCGTGGTGGCGTAATTTTGTCGAGATGTTGGTGAAATAAAAATATAAGAGCAAAACATGTACAATTAAGGTCATTGCGACCGTTTTAAATATGACCCATCAATGGATGATAATCTTGGAAGGCTAAGATAACGACCGAAGCGCGTCATTTACAAGATTAAAGAAAAAAGTTATTCAATTAGGAGTCATTCAGTTGATGGTTCCGGCGATGAGGAGTAGAAAGGGGTGACAGGTACGCTGGATTAAGCCAGATATATTGGGACGAAACTGAATTGTATAACCAATATGTCCTATGTGCTTGGTGGTGATTTCAAGGAAGCCTTTTGTATAAGAACTAGCCGCCTGTCGCGGCTACGCTTACTTTTGTATGGTGTTATACTATCGAAACTGCAAAGCCAACGGTTTCTAGTCTTGCTTCCCGTTGCTCCATCGCTCCTGTTACTCCCGTTGCTCCCGTTGATTCCGTTGCTCTCGTTTCTGCCGTTGATCCATTGCTCCTGTTTCTCCCATTTCTCCCGTTGCTCCATTACTCCATCCCCCATCCTCCATCCCCCATCCTCTATCCACCATCCTCCATCCTCTATCCACTATCCTCTATCCACCATCCTCTATCCACCATCCTCCATCCTTCATCCTTCATCCACCACCCTCCATGCTCCATCCTCTATCCACCATTTAGTAATAGGAACGCATAACTAATACACCGAAAACGAACAAACTGCCGCTAAACTATATGAAATACACTGAAATGTTGAAATAACTCGCGTACCACCAATTGTAAAATGATTTTGTTAACGCAGAAACCTTCGCGGGCGTGCCCTCAACAAATCACCAAAGTTTCATCGCAATCGGATGAGTGCTTTAGGAGCGTATACGGGACAAACAAACAGACAAACATTAATTTTTATATATAGAGATGAGTGGGAAGATTGGTTTTGGTTTCGAATTTTGCCACTGAGAAATCTATTTAGGTCCTTTCATATTCACTGATGACCATTCCGTATCCCTGCTTCCCAGAAGTATATTTTCGTAGATTTTCCTCAAATATTTCTTCCAATCTGTTCAACTATCATCCCTTGGGATTTTCCATTTAAAATTCAGGCTGTAACGTAAGTTTGAAAAAGAAAATTTGAGGAAAATTGTGAGAAATTATTTATATATCTTAAAGGACTATTTCTGGTAATTTAAATGCTTTGACGTAAGGATTCAAATTCAATTTATATTTTTAAGAAATTGCTAATTACATTCCAAGTTAACAAAATTCCCAAAATATTTTAATTGCCCAGAAGAAATCTTTGTTTAAAAAAAGAGTAAAAAAATGCTCCAGTGTAAAATTGTCAATTTTTAATTTATCACTTACACATTTGTTCCGAGCATGGGCTTCGTCTGGATTTCACGTAAAATGCAATTCGAAAAGTAATAAAAAAAACAAAACTTTATTTTATCCCATTCAATAATCGCACTACTGGCAACACTTCCCGATTTAATTTTCCACATTATCGCTTTACAAACACTTTCACGTAGAATTGGTCATCATCTCGCTCACACAGTAGAAAAACCGATCCGGTGTACAAGCTCGGGGCGCTTATATACTGCATATGTTGAGAAGTTGAATATTTTCACTGCCGTGCTGTCAAATATTCGACTAAAAAAGTTTGACGAAAAGTGTCCAATTGTTTTTTTTGTTTACAATGTTCTGTAAGTTCGGCTGTGCATCGCACCTATTCATCATCAATGGCGTGATAGCCCAAATCGGTCCCTGGCCTCCTAATTTCAGGTTTCTGGACAGTGGTATTTTTTTCGGTGATGCGTTGTCGGCGCCTCGTCCAACCTCCGACGTGGAGTGCCAGTCCTACTTATTTATTACATCCCGGTAGGAAAAGGTTTTCAGGTTTTCAGCTGTTCTCCCAGCTATGCTGCGAGTCCAACTATGTCATACTTTTTCATTACTTCCTGAGACGCACTGGTGTCCCTCCTCTTTTCTCGACCGGGCTTGGGACTGGCTATGGCGGAGTTATCGCACTTGTTACCTGTTTATTTTAACAGGTTCGGAGGTTTTTTTCTTGACGTATTTTTCCAAGAAAAACTTGAACTATCTGCACCGCGATGTTGGGGTTCGGTACAGATCAGCTTCGATGTTACTCTGTGCTGCATCCTATCGGGACTAGAGTTTGCCTGATTGCTTTGTACATTGGCAGGATGGAGTTACCGAATTGGGTACCATGCCATCGATGCCGCAATCAAATCAACACTATTGCTTCAAATTTACACGCTGGCTACTTTCTTTATTAAAACTTTTATTTTCGCCCTCATTTCTGAAAATATTATGCAAGATTTACCGTAGTGGGCATATCACTCGACTGTGTCTTAAATAATAAAATTGAATTCTGAAATATATTCAACTAATTAAAAAGGCAGAAAATCCACATCGACGTGATGTACCGTCATTAATCCAGAAACTATGGAAAACCGATTTTGAAATAAATTTCAAACAATGGACGACGGTAGAATAATTGTATTGAGCGCAATCAACTGTCACGGTAGCTCGATTTCTTAGCTTTTTTAAGTAGTAGCTACCCATATGATGCACATGTAAGATATCTACAACATATAAATCCATTCGGATCCGTACAAAAATCCCTTTCACATTAATCAAAACCCATTTACATCATCACGTGCCGTTCGTCGTCGTTGTTGTCGTCGTCGTCGTTGTCTTTGCTGCATTACAAAATGTTACAAAGTTTAGGAAAAATTTTCTGCGGGTAGGAGTGATGCTCACGTATCTTAAGTTGCCCATTTATTGAGATAAAGAAGCGTAGATAGATCCGTAGTGGTGGCTATTGTCGGCTCAAGAACAAATATTAATTAGGAGCTTGATTTGTGCGGTGTGTTTAGATAAGGTCGATTCTTGCGTTGAAAAGGAGGCGGCATAATACCCGATGACCACACGTTCATAACCGCCATAGAACGAACGTCCAGCATTCTGGATATGATCATTCATTCCGCATGCATTCTCCAGATGACCGCAACCGATGGACGTAATCTGCAACCTTGTTGCGCGTTCGATTGTCGGTTTGATCTTTGTCGAATGCCCTAGCCTAGCGCGTCACAACTATTCGCGCAACTATTTACCGACTTGGCGTAGCTGCGGCAGGCACGCAATTTTCAAATCTTGATGATGCACAATAAATTACTCTGGTAGGAAAATGCATTTTGATGATGATGAGGCTGGTGAATGTTGCGATAACGTTGATGAGACTTTGTGTGCACGTTCGCATCTGGAAAACGCATACCGAATTGAATCACAAGTTCATCTTTTGAAGAAAAAAATGAAAAACAAACAAACAAACACGTATAGTGTGGTCAATTGCCTGACCACAATGATTCATAGTGGACAGATGGAGTGCTGTGCGTAGAATTAACTATCGAAAAGTTCAATCCCTCATCGGACAAAGTAATTTGATTCAATCTCTAAACGAGATGGAATCGGAATTTAATCAAGAAACGACGCAAATGTATTAAAAAGCCGTTAAAAATTATTCAAACAGACAATGATCTGTTCGTTCAATTGGGAGCCTCTTTTGTTATTAAAATGTGACTAAGAGGTTAATTATTTGTTAAAATGACGGCAGTTTCTGTTTTATTATCTGATGCGCCAAAGCAATAAATTTCTCTTATCAAAAGATTTTAAGCTAAGAGCGGAAGTTCAAATTAGCGTAAGGTGTAACATCTTTTATAATATTCATGTCAGCATTAAATTTGGAAAATGCCTCCCAACGGGAATACGAGTAATACATTGCCATAAGAATGTCCACCAGAAACCTTACTACAGGACCGTATCGGTAATGTATTTTAAGTTAGACCTTCCATGCATTATATTCAGAAAGACTAAGGGCATTGAAAGATGGAGTCGAAATGTAGTCGTTGGGCCTACAAAAGCCGTCATGTATTCGAACTGAAATTTTGCAGGAGAGACCAAAAACATTCGTACCAGTGACTTATATAGCTCCCTTAATTGAACTCAGATCTACCAATTTTAAAATTAAAATTTATTCAATAAACATTACTGATAATGTCTACTCTGGCAGGAGTAATGAATGAATTTTAGTTTTATTGTGTACAGTGCTGAATAGTAAATAAGGTCACTACTCAAGGTGTAGTTTAATTCTGTTTTCATTCCTATCAGCTTCACAAACCAATTAGCGCTACGAGATCCAGACAGTAGTTGATTTGTGATAGACAACTTAGCTGTTCTGGTAGATTGTATCATGGCAATTGGTACTACTAATTATTATTGACACCTGCCCGATTCGACAATCTTCCCAACCTTAAAAATTACAGAAAAGTACGTTACTGCATTAAAGGCTGACACTCCAAATTCAGTTCGCTATCCTCAAAAAAATTAAACAAAAAAAACTAGAAATTTTACACGAAATACATACATACATACATACATACATACATACATACATACATACATACATACATACATACATACATACTTACATACATACATACATACATACACACATCCAAACAAACATACATCCATACATAAATTCATTTATTGACCGTATTATAATTTTATTACAATGATTATATTTTATATAATTGGAGGAGATCAGTTTTACACGAAATAGTTTATTGTTAAGAACAGAACCCAAGTGTAAAAGGGTTTCTTCAAAAATGAGTTTTGTTAAAAATTTGGTCTCTTTTAAAAATGTTTGTGTAGTCGCTATAAATAAAGGTGCTATTACACGAGCAATTTTTCAAGCAATTGATTGCCCGACGACTATTGCCAAAACTAGTGGAGCGATTAATGGAGCAATACAGAGCAATATTATGCTAGTTGCGGCAATATTTCGGCAGAGTGGCAATGTTTTCACAGATTTCTGGTATTGCTCGCCATATAGTTGCTGTATTTCCACTAACTTTGAAAATTCCGAGCAATTATCCCCGTTCGGTGATTTAATTGTCAAGTTTTATTTTGAGTTTTGCATTTATTTGTCACGTTTCGTGTTATAATCGCTTGGAATTCAAATATATAAAAGTTTTATTTTAAATTTTAGATTTTTTTGTCAAGTTTGCTTTCGTGTTGTTCATAGACTGAATTGGTCGTGTAAGCCCTTATTGCCGAATTGCTAGATATTGGTCAATATCGCACATCACAATTCAGCAGCGAGTTGATGAAAAGTTGATCCGAATCGCCTGTTTCTATTGTTGCTTCACAATTTCGTGACGTCAAAATTGACTAATATTGCTACAAATTGAGCAATTTTAATCGCTCATGTAAGATATCCTTAATCTAACCGCAGATCTAGAACAAAAATGAAACTGCCTTTAGAGCTTTTTCTAAAATTCTAACCTTTTTAAAAATCCTAAATTATTAGTCCTTTTTCGTTACGGTAATATACGCCAAATTAATAAAATTACAAATAAAACGAAAACAGCAGGAAAATCATTAATCGAATACATAAATATCGCAGATTTTTATTTGCCCTTCATTTTTTCTTTATTTTGTTTTCATTTTTCAGTCTATCTATTCTTATATCTAAATATATATATTTTTTAATTTTCCATCTACATGTTTTTATTTGTTTCTTATTTTCTTCTATTGGTTTTTCTCTTTTTTTCTATTGCTGTCTCAATTTTTTTAATTTTTTTCTCTTGTTTTTTTTGTTTTCTCTTTGTTTTAATTTGTTTTTGTTTTTTTTTTCTTTCCGTTTTTTTATCCTTTTAATGTTTTTTTTTTCTTTTTAATGTTTTTTTTTCTTTTTTTTTTATTTTTCTTTTTTTTTTAATGTGTTTTTTTCTTTTTATTGTTTTTTTTTCTTTCTTTTTTTGTTTTTCTTTTCATTCTTTTTATTTCTTTTTCATTCTTTTTATTTCTTTTTCATTCTTTTTTATTATTTTTATTTTTTTATTCTTCTTATTTTTTTTTCATTTTTTTTAATTTTTTTTTCATTCTTATTATTTTTTTTCATTTTTTTTATTTTTTTTTCCTTATTATTTTTTTTCATTCATTTTATTTTACTTTTACATTTTTTTATTTTTACTTTTTTTTATTTTAACTTTTTTTTATTTTTACCTTTTTTTATTTTTAATTTTTTTTATTTTTACCTTTTTTTTGTATTTTTTTTTTTTTATTTTTCCTTTTTTTTATTCTTCTTGTTCTCGTTCGTTTTACTTTATTATTTGAATAATAAAGTTTTTCTTTATTTTGTATTTCTTTTTTATTCCGCATGTTGTATTTTTTTTTGTCTTCTATTTTGTATTTCTTTTTTTATCCTTTTCTTTTTGTGTTTTAGCAACTGTTTTCTTTTTTCTATTTCCTTATTTTTGTTCCCATTTCTTTCTTCTTTCCTCTATATATATTTTTTTAATCTCATTTCCTTTCTTCTTTTTTTCATTTTTTTCCTTTATTTTTTCTTTTCGTTTTATTCTTTTTTCCTCTTCTTTTTCTTGTTTTTGTTTCTTTTCCTTTTTGTTTTTGGTGTAAAAAGAATAGCATTCCTTTTCATTCTTTTTTTCTTTAATTTTCTCCACTCATTTCCTTTTTATCTATTAATTTTTTCCTTTTATCTTTTTATATCTTTTGTCCTTGTGTTCTTTTTTATAATTTTTCCCTTAATTTTCTTGTTTTTTATTTATAAAGAAAAAAAACATTTTTTTATTCTTGTTTTCTTTCTTTTTATTCCTTTTTTTCTTTTAATCCTTTTTTCGTGTTTAGTCCTTTTTATTTATGTTTATTAATTTCTTCTTATTCTCTTTTTTATTTTTATACCTTCTGTTTCTTTTTTTCTATTTTTAATATTAATTCTTATAATATATAATATTTAATTTTATGGCACTGGTAATATTTTATTTTATGGCACTGCTTATAGTCACTGCAATGAACATTGGATTGCCGCTGTCCCAGAATTACCGAAATTGATTTATAGATTTACCGCTCACAATTATTTTATTTTTAGCAATTGAGTGATAAGATTTAATCAATTTTATTCTGTAAAAAATATTAAAAATTTTTATGGCAATTGATTAAATTTTATTGATGAATTTTAATTCAGATTGGATTTAACAGATTTTCTTTCAATCATTTGATTTCACTTGTGTCGCCTTGTTTGATGTATAAGGACTGAGATAGGAAGCAAATTTGACCTGTCGGGACTTTAGGTTAGCGATCTAAACAAATTGCAATAAGCTGGAGTTATATCAGGAACTCGTTACGAAAGGTACAACGAATCCGATTAAATATTTGCAGTGCGAATCGTCTCATTTGAATTGCCGAAACCTATTCAAAGTGACTGCTGCGTCATTTTGGTTTTCCGTTGTGAAGATCATATCGCCAAAACATTGCTCTAAAATCTGTTGTGTAACGTTTCTTGGGTTGTATTTAACTTTGAAATTTCTTAAGTAATTTTCACATCATTCACACTCAAAAGGTCATTCCTCATCGCCATATTTTGGTTCTGAACAAAGAGCCGAGCACTCTACCACAACTCGACTGTACGATCTTCAGCCAACCATTACGATTTCTTGGGGGGATCTTAGGAGATATTGTCGGACAGACGGCGCAAATCTTGATTGCATCGCGAAAAAACATCTCTCACATTTCACTTGCGAACCGTTGCTCCATTAGATCATCTAAAATCTAAATGCTAATTTCTGTTGACTCTAAAATAAAAGACTACATCATCCGTGATATTATGGCGATGGATGGCGTTAAAAACAGCATCGGAATCCACGACATGACCCAAAAGTGAAACACCAGAAATCTAAAACCTCACACTAAAATGCCATCTTCATCTATCCTAGACTCTGCACCTATCTCTTCTTGCAGTCGCATAGTCTTACTAGGTAGTTCGTTTTTCTTTTTAAAAAAACATATAACTTAAAAATTATGTAATTTGTCTTCATCTCGAAACGTGTAGTTTTCCCTGAATGAATTGTTTTGGGATTTTTCTCATGAAAATTGCAAGATTGGCAGTAGTTTTTTCCGCTTTATGATCTTGTTCCATTCGTTCAGAAGACACGACATTCGAGAGGAGAAGTACCGAAGTGTCAGTCTAGTTGAGGGCCCTTTTCTTTTACAAAAGAAACTTGCGAGAAAAAAAGATGATCAAAATGAAATTTCAGCTATCCACATTCCGACTGTACTTCTTAGATGGCGTCTTCGCCTTTCTTCACGACTCTACCGTGTAGCTTGCAATTAATTTTATTCGCTTTTATGTACCAGGAAACTGCTTTACACAAAAGTGAATCTGATTATGATTTCATCTCTTTTTGATTTGCTTTGTGGTGTAATCGAATGATTATAGCGTGGAATATGCCATGATTGGTACAATTTTACGAAAATTAGAATGAAATTGGGATTGATCGACAGCGAACTAACCAGTTGATCCAAAAAATTCGAAATGATCGTGGGCAATTGATCGCGATATTTTATTTGAGAGTGATCAGCCTGGTGAAAGATCATACTTTTGCGATCACTATCGTTCTGTCCTAATCTTTCGTCAGTTATATCTAATTTGGGTAGTTGTTTTCACTTGTAGATTGTAGATGGTGTAGGACGGTCAAAAATCCGGATTCACTGCGGCCTAAGCGTGCCCACTGCTATTTTCCTTCCTTATTATATGCTTTTTAAGCTTACAGTGTCCTGTAATTAGCGCGTTCCAACGCCGAACCTGATTCCGTCTCATTTTCAGCAAATCGGAGGTTCGTTTCTTGGAGTGATCTGCCAAGAACAGTTTGGACTGTCTGCACCCCAGCGTTCCTGTCCAGTGGAGATCCGCTTAGATTTTAATCCAATCCAAAAACCTTTATTTTGCCGCTGCTGTTGGCATTCTACAGAAAGGCACTGGTTCTGTGAGTTTTAAGTCAGCTTCTTTTTTCGCTAACTGGTCCGCAGACTTATTGCCTACAGGAACCCATGCCAGTATAACTGTGTTTGCAATCCCACGCTAAGTAGGATCTAAAGTAAAATGCTTGAAGAGTAACTAGTTCTGCTCTGCTGTCAGAGAGAATGTAGTTCTTATGATTCTTGTATCCTCTTCTAATGTATTCCCTGATGCATGAATTCTCTGCTTGAAACATCGTATTTGACTTGTCGAGGCTGGCATATACGAGTATGTCAAACCTTGGTCTGTGTCCATATACTCCTGCTCCAACTCCCTCATTTGGAGCCACCTGTATACCCGATAAGTGCTGCTTTTCCAAATTCAGGCCTATGTGTTTTACAGTCCTTGCGAGGTAGGAAGACTACTTTGAATTGCATTTTAAAGTTGTATATTGATATGGTATTATCCGAAAGCTGAATGCCGAGAATTGGGTCGCTCTCTCACAAGGTCTGTGGCGGCTGTTTTCTTTGCTTTCGTATCCTCAGAAGTTAGAAGTCGGTACGTGATGAGCCTGGCATCTTTTTGTATGTACAGGTGTAAAGGTGAAAGATTTAAGATCACCTCAAGTGCTGCAGTAGGAGTGGTTCGCTTTGTCTCAGTTATAGTTGTATCGGCCAACCTTTGCAGTTTGCTTAGTTGGGTCTGTACAATTATCTGTAAGGTCTTGCGCCACCATACAGATGAGGCATATGTAATCACTGGTCTGACTATTGCCGTATACATCCAATGAGCGATATTGGGTTTTAGACCCCCCAAGTTTTACCAAGAAGCCTTCTACAGGTCCAAGGAGAGATCCTAGCTTGTTCAGTAGTGCGTTCAATATGCGTTAGTTCATTTTAGCATCCAAGATTACCCCAAGATATTTAACCTCACCGGAAAACATAATCCTTTTACCGGAAAGCGTTGGGCTTTTGAGTTTGCTCCAGTTCTTTCTTTTCGTGAAAACAACGATAGTCGTCTTTTTTGGGTTGACGCTTAAAGCAGTTTCTGTGCACCAGAGTGCTACCATGTCTAGTCCTCTCTGCAGTATGTTTGAGATAGTGTCTTCATACTTGCCTCGGTTGTGTCGTCGGCGTAAACTTGAACATCTATGTGGGCTGCAGGAAGGACGCGCTCGATTCCTAAGAGATTTATCACTTTAACCGGAACTATTTCAAAATTAATGTGTACAAAACTTCAAAGTGCTAGCGTCAATCGTTTAAAAGTTATCGGCTAACACTCGTGGACGCGTATTTTAAGAACTTTTGTATGGGAGATACTCGATTTCGTCCAATAGCAAGACTGATCCTACTTTTAGCTCAAAACAAATTTAGTCTTCCAAGCTCAAAGATTTTTCGAGTTTTAGTGGATTTCGAAATTTGAATCCAGATAGTTTCCAAGAATCATTGTATGGCGTCAAATAATTTTCTTCATACCAATTCCTCTATATCTGCATTGATTGAGTTTCTGCCCTATTAAATAGGTTCTTCCAAAGTTTACTTCGATTTCCGCAAGGGTCGTAATAGTACGTGCTTTCTGTTGTACGCGTTGTAGCAAGGTGTTTTCGTAAACGCGTTCGGGAAGTGATTTCAAAGCGTTTAACTCGATTTAAACGCGTTTATCGCGTAGTCTGAACATGGTATAAGAGTTCATGACGGCAACACTTTTCTTTACTAACCTGACCCAAACTGTAGAACATTTGTTTTCTTAAAATATATTAAGGAATCACCACTGAATAAGTTGCCTACCAATTACCGGACACCCTTATACACTACCTCATGTAGGGATGTGTCTATGGATTTCCCTATGATAAAGGCATGTTTCCACATATGCTTCGAATGTACGTTTCCACAACCCTCTCCAGTACTTTAACAACGAAGGACGAAAGACTGATTGGCCGCAAATCCTTTGTTGTCGTGTGACTTGATCTTAGGAGATAGAAGATACATGCGCCTCCCGCCAGGCCTTGGGATGTTCCCGAAGGCAGCTCCTGAAAATCGTACTCAACCAGCTGAAGATTGACTCGGAGGCTCTCTGCAGTATGATGGGCCTCCTAATATCGTCCGGTCCCGGTGATTTGAAGGGAGCAAACGTGCTTATAGCCCATTTGATCGTCTGTTCACCCAAGCGTTCTTCACAAAATAGGAATCTACCGGTGTGCCACCGGGGAAGTGAGTGGCCGTCAAGAGCGCCAGGGCCTATTGATTAGTCTCCACCCACGTAAGGGCTATGTCTAGTATTTTTATCAGCACTACGCAATGATTAAATTACATAATTCGAGTTTCATTGTTAATAATGTGGCAAAACCGAGCAGTAGTTGCTTTTTTTTAATAAGCGAGTTCGAATCCAACTGACCTCAAAATCGTAGCATTCCATTCCAATACAAAGGTTCTAATCGCGGTACAAGTTTCTCGCGTGCTGCCTCTATTTGCGACAATCTCGGTAGTTAGTGGCTGACTCGACGGCCAGTCGGCTCTGTGTTGTTTCTTATGTTTTCTTCGCTGTACATTCGATTTGGGTTGATAACCTCTTGAAGAATTTCACTCGTTCGAGTTCGTACACTTATGTCCAGCGTCTTGAAGTTGAAGCTGTTTGTTTGATGTTTTCTTGTTGTTTGTATCTCTCCGTCTCTATCTTGGCCTGGAGCCTCTGGACTGGAAGTGAATGCGAATTTAGCTCATTTCTGTACACTTTGGAGCATATATAAAAATGGTGTACTGCAAGTATTAAATGCCTTGCTGGACACCCCGATTATCTTCTTATGCCACTTTACAGCGCATACAGCGAAGGAATTAAATACAGAGCACGCATACTAGTTTGGGGCGAATCTTCAAAGTTGTGGCCGCATCTTGGTATAGTTGATTCGGATCGCACCACGTCGTCGGTAAAAATGCCAAAGTCCGGATTTGAAGTTTGTTTTGATTTTCACATGCATAGCAAACCAAGTAAATAAAAATAAAAAGAGCAGAAATGTTCGAAGGCCGCCGCTGCTCTTTGGCCTTTTTTCAGAAGAAATCTTTAATGATCGCCGATGGGGTCTCCCACACTGCATTTATTGGGTGTGTGGAAATCTTTGGGGCTTGCTGCTTTCGTCTAGTTTACTTTTGTGGCAGTTTTGGAATTTCGGTTTTGATGAAGAAGGAAACCTGTTGGTAGTAAGCGCGACTGAAAGAAATTGCTCTAAAATGATATCGTCAGTTTGTTTACTGGATTTTCAGCCAAAGCTCATCCGCAAAGAATGATAGAAATACTCGGGGAACGTGAGGTTCGATAGCAGTGCTAAAAAATTTCCTTTAGTAGCTGCCATACGAAAATCCTGTAAAAATATCCTCACTTGACTTACGGAACTTACAATAACTCGAGAAATCGTTTAGCCACGAAGTTCAAATACAAATTAGTTTTAAGGGAAAGCTAATTCGAGTTCATTAGTCGAATAGCTCTCAAACACAAAGTCCTTAAAACGCGTGCTCAAGAATATTGGCCGATAACTTCAGAACGGTTTAAGCTACAACTTTGAAATTTTGAATGTGTTTATTTTCCAATAGTTGGGGCAAAAGGTATGATTATGACGAAAATCCCATTAGTCCTTCGTGTAGCTGCCATACAAATATCCTGTAGAAATGTCCAATTAATTTACGGAACTCTAGTAATCGTTCAGCCACGAATTCAGAATTTTGTACAAATTAGTTTTGAGTGAAAACAAACGACTAGTGAGCGAGATTCTTTTACTCCTTCCGGTAGGTCCATACAAAAATTCTTAAGACACGCGTTCAACAATTATTTCCGATAACTTACGAACGCTTCAAGCTTTTAAGTACACATTAATTTTTAAATGGTTCCAGGTAAAAGTACAAATATGCTAGAAATCGAGCGAGTCCTTCCTGCACCTTCATGTGAAATTCCTTGTGAAAAGATTTACTTTCAGTGACTCACCTTGTTCCAGATAATAAATCTTACACTGCTGATATTATCTTTTAGTTTCAAGTAGCAACCAAATGAGAGTCTTTAATACAGGGCAAACTACATGCGCACTCCTCATTCTACTTTATCCCCACTACAATATAAATCGAAATTCAGTAATTCATCTAGAGTATCATGCAATTGGCTTACAACCGATCGTGACTGCAATATGTTTCTATCTTTGTTTTTCAAAAATCATGTTTTCGCCTTCCTTGTTTTTTATTTTTTTTTCTTCCCTCTTATTGTTCTTTTTTCTTTTTCCTTTCTCTTTCTTCTTATATTTTTCTTTTTTTTTTTCTTCTTCATTTTATGTTTTTTTATTTTCTTATTCTTCATTTTATTTTTTTCTTCTTCATTTTATTTTTTTTTCATTTTATTTTTTTCTTCTTCATTTTATTTTTTTCTTAATTATATTTTTTTTATTTTTTCTTCTCCATTTTATTTTTTTTATTTTTCCTTTCTTTGTTCTTTTTTTTTTTCTTCATTTTCTTTTTTTTTATTTTTCCTTTCTCTTTGTTCTTCTTTTTTTTATTTATTTTTTCTTCATTTTCTTTTCTTTAATTTTGTTTTCTTCCTTTTCTTTTTCTTCATTTTCTTTCATTTTTTTTTATTTTGCCTTTCTCTTTGTTCCCTTTTTTTTCATTTTGCCTTTCTCTTTGTTCTTATTTTTTTTTCATTTTATTTTTTCTTCATTTTCTTTCCTTTTTTTTTAATTCATTTTCCTTTCGTTTCCTCTCTTCTTTATCCCATTTTCTTCTTTATTTTCCTTTCGTTTCCTTTCTTCTTTTTTTTCCTTTTCTTTCTTCTTTATTTTCCTTTCGTTTCCTTTCTTCTTTTTTTCTTCTTTCTGTTTTCTTTTTTGCAATTTTCTTTCTTTTGTCATGTTTTTTCGCTTTCCTGTCTTTTTCCCTTTTTTTATATTCCGCTTTTATTTCTTTTTTTATTCTTACTTTTTTTTCTTTTACTTCTTCCTTCCTTTTTCTATTTTTTTTATTTCTTCCCTGTTCTATATTTTTCTCCTTTCTCGTTCTATATTTTTTTTCCTTTTTTTTCTTCCTATATTTTCTTTCTGCTTTTTTTCTTCTTTCTTTTTTGTATTTCGCATTCCCTTCTCCTTCTCTATATACTATTTTATTTTTCCTTCCCTTTTCTTTATTCTTGCTTTTCCAGGCTTCTTCATTTCGCATTTTCTTCTACTTTTCTTCTTCCACCTTTTGTGTCACGCCTTTCTTTATTCTTACTTTTACTTCCTTCCTCTCTTTTATTCCAGTTTCTTGCTCCTTCCTCTTTTTTCTTTCTTAAGAAAGAAAGCTATGAATTTATCTATCTATATATGCATTCTCAGTGTAACAAACAATAATGTTTGTTTTCTGCTTCTTTTTTGTGTCTTTTTTCGTAGCTATTTTTTATTTCATATTCTTCTTTTATTGTTTCTCTTACTGCTTTCTCTTTACAATGCGTGGCTTTCCTTATCTGTTCATTTCTAAGGTTGGGAAAAAAGACCCTTTTGTACTTATACAGCACATTCTGCTCATCGCGAGGCATCTACATTGAAAGGTGAATCTACGGTGTAGTAGGGTATTTTATTGATGACTTGTTTATAGTCTGAACTATGCCTTCCACGGTTGACAATTGTCTCCTTTATTTTCTCCCCTATGTCAAGATACTGACGTAACTGTGCAAATTACCTTAAAACGTTTTCGCCGTAAGCCCTAATCAATTCTGAAGAACTGTCACAAAATTTACTGAAAGTCTGAAACCCATTTAAATTTGCGCTATTTAAAAACCTAAACAACATCGCGGGGAGCGTTGGAATTTCTAATCTGTAAAGAACGCAAAAATAACCTCGTATCTATCATGTCACGGAAATGCCGGCACTAAAGATACACGCTAAGATATCAGCTACGACATGAAGTTGTGAATTATTTGAATTTGAGTATGTCATCTAGCTGGGCTAGGCTGTAGCGCCAACGGCAGAGCAACCTGTTGCTTGACTGGCTCATTTGAATGTGTGTCGACCCAGACTTGGGTACGTTGGTGTTCTGTCACCAGTGGCCATAATCCCCATAAATTTTGTTGGGGAATGATGACGACAGCTTCCGTCACTGAACTCTGAATAGTCTGAGCCCGGGACTATAGCGAACAGCGTGGCCAACTCGTATGAATCTGGTATTTGAATCTGCTTTTTTTTTGGATAGGTTCCAAATTTGATGGCCAGAGGGCCGGACTGGCATTCAGGTCGAGTTGCTTAGAGAAAACCTGGGAATTTTCTATCAACCAGCGTGTGCATCTTTCTGCGCAACATGCATCACAATTCGTGATTAAAAGTTTCGGTTGTGTGTTTTTTATTTCTGCATTTTCCTTTTGGATTTCGCACTGTCTCCTTGCAGTGATAAAACGCTGCCGAGCGACATACTCTCATATCGTGGGCGGACGTATTATCGTAAAGAACACTACAATGTCTTCTTCTTAACAATGGGGACTGAGTCAGCACATCACCACACCATAAAAACTGACAAATATGACGACAAATTGTTTTGAATTTTATTGCCATGTTGCTCCACATTTGCATAACACTCAAGTGGATATGACCTTAAGTTTGAGCTTCAGTTCAACCAACACATCAAGTGGATTTTTTCCTATTATATGAAAAATGGAAAGTAGAGAGTGGAAAACTCAAAACAATCCACACACAACACTAACAAATTTCCAATTGCACTAATTTCAGTTTAGTGGTGGTGCAAGACTCTGGGCTTAATTGCACCGGATAAACACAACTTCCACCCCACATTCGAGTACATTCTCTTTCTTCATACATCACAACACATTCTTAATGTGTTACTTAATAGTTTGTTTATTTTCATTGAAATAATTCACTTCTATGTTTGCGATGAGGTGGTAGAATTTGAAATGAAATAGAGGAGCCAACATGCACTTTGAAGTTTTGGCGCTCCTGTGGTTAAGGTGATGATTGGGTTAAACACAGGGTCTCGCCAGTTTGAACTAAATTTTTGTGAATCACTTGATGCCAAGACTGTCAGGTCGTTACACATTTTTCAAAATATGGCCTATAGTACAATAATCCAACTTTTTAAGTATGTGAAGCAGCCAAAGCACGAAATTTCGACAGCTTATTCTTGTCCGATATTTCTAGGTTAACGCAATTACTTTCCACTCGCGAAGTCGTTCCCTTGTCAAGTTCTAGCGACAAATCGAACCTGAAAAAATACTTGTGCCACTGTACAGTCCAAAAATTCAGACTGTAATCAATTGTGAGACGTTGACAAATATTTTTTACAGTGAAAACTAATCAGAGTAGCCGAATTTGGAACAGGTGCGGCGGAATGTGAAAAGTTGAAGTCTATATTAAAATGTTTTATTTGCGCTTCACAACGCTTAAATAGGCCTAAAAAATTTTAATTAATTTTTCTCAAATTTCTATGGTCAAATATTTGGCAGATTCGAATTGCATGACAATATGCCAAACTGTCAAAAAATTTACCATAGAAATTTGACAAAAAAATATTTAGTTACAGGCACAGGCCTTGTAAAGGGCAAATTAATAAACCCATTCGACACTTAAAAAAATTCGGGATTATATTGTGCTTCCGGCGAAAATTGTCAAATATTTGACAAATTGGTATCTCATACAAACTCAATGCAAGCTTTATGCTAGCATTACACTGTATGCTATGCTATCAAATGTTTGGCTAAACAAATTTGACCAATTGTTCAGTAAATTTTTTGAGGTTGAAAAGGACCTTGTGTAGAGGAAATAAAATAATTTGGCAAACGGAAATTGGACTATATGACAGCATTTGCTAGGAAAAATGGTCAAATATTTGACAGCGTGGCATACAGGATCGATCAAATATGTGAGTGCACCAATTTTTCAATAGCATTTGTATCGGTATTTTTTGCTAATTTTTATATTATCTCACGTGGTAGTGGTGAAGTTTGTATGATTGCTGTCTGTAAAGAGAAGATAAATTTTCAAGTAAACACGTCATGTGATCTCTATTTATTTATCTATTTAATGAGAGAACTGCATTAGTTTTGCATGGACATTTGTAGTGACGTGATGGAGAAATGGATAACATTTTGCTTCGTATTGTTGCGGATTCGTTAATTATCGAAAAATAGATGTGCCAAATTATTTTAAGGACTTTAGTATGGCAACTACTGATGAAATCGTTCTACTCTACGCCTTGAGTAGAACGATTTCATCAACTAACGAACTTAGCCTTATAGATTTGTCTTGACTTCAACTTCTTAGCCAAAAGAGATCCGCTGTAGATAAAAAAAACTGTAAGATATTCGGTTTTATTTATTAAGAAAAAATTACCATAAAACCTTCCTTAATCGTCCAAAAACTTGGTATAATTAATCATTAAAATTAAAAAGGGGACAAGATTCTCACCCTCAACAAAAGAAAAATTGACTTCCTCTTGTTATTGACCGATTGCGTAAGAAAAGGCACATAAACTTCTCAAGAAATATTATACTTTCACATCGACATCGAATTACACGTCATTTATTTAAAAGTTTTTTACGTCGTATTTTGTGCAAGGCCTTCATGGCTTTCACGATCTTCTGGAGTCTTCTGTGCATTTATACTGCTTTTCTTTCTTATAGTTTGCCTTTAAATCTTGTCGCAATTTGAATTACATTTTTCCCCATTTTTTTTTGTTTCTTAAACGACGATATCAGCGGTAACTTCCCTTCTTTTTAAATAAAAATACCTACACTCCCCGATAATAGTACAGCATCACCTTCGCTAAATAAAAGATATTTGGAGCTGTATGACACAAAGTATTGCATACGGCCCCGTAAGTAATCTACTTCAAGTCATCTCTCTTCCCTGCGGGCGTTCTATTCAGAACAGTTTAAATCTTCCTGGATTTTTCGAGAAAACTTGATTTGGCAATTGGTGTTGCCAGTCCTGGACGGTTTTGAAGGGGACTCTTTCTGTCGTTGTATGTTATTATGGTGGAAAAATGCGATTTGATGTATGGTAGCTTTGGATTTGGTATCCTCTGCAGACGATATGTTGTGGTAGAACTTAGCAGTATTTTTATAAAAAAAAATCTTCCTGGTTTCAAACTGATTGCGGTAAAGAAGCTCCATCTAGGTTCACTATGGTGCATAATGGCGAATTTATTTATGCTTGCGAGTCAAGCAGCTGAATCTAATCCCACCACCAATTCGATCGACAATTTTAGTTCATAGGAAGGAAGAACCGTACTGCCATATATTGCGATACATCCTACAAATTTGACTTCAGACATTTGACAAAACTATGATGTTTGACGATTACATACAGTTAAACGTTTTAAACAGTGTAATGTAGCTTTTCAGTCGACGTGCCAAAAGGGCATTTGTTAATTATTTGTCAATTTCTGTCAAATATTTGAAACCGTGGCATGCAGTAAAATATTTGACACTGTGGCATGCAGTCAAATATTTGACACCGTGGCATGCAGTAAAATATTTGACACTGTGGCATGCAGTAAAATATTTGACACTGTGGCATGCAGTCAAATATTTGACACCGTGGCATATAGTCAAATTCAAGCTTTAGATTAAAGTTTAACGGAGTTTCATTACGGGGAAACGTTGCTTTCTTTTTGGTCAATCAATTAAAAATCATAGGGATTCGAAAATTACCTCTTGGTCAAACAATGTTCAAAGTCTAACTGATTATCCTCGCTCTTTCAGGAGTGTTTCTCGCCAAATAACCACACACAGGTAGGTGTTGTCCAACTTGCTACCTTTAGTGTCTTTAGAAGGTTTTCACCTTCGTTTTTCTTCCTTAACGCTTTTTTTGTACGTCGCTTTGCACTGTTGTAATGGTCCACACCTGAGTTAATCTTCCGTGGAAGAACCGCAATCATTTGTAGCGATCGCCTATTTAAAGAAGATTTTTTTTTTTAAGCAGTAAGAAGGCAAACAATATTCAAGAAATACGAGACGGGAAGACATGGAGCTCATGACCAAATAAAATTTACATAGTTTTGTTGAGAGTTTCCGGATTAGAAAACGGAACTGGCTATCATCACAGGCATGAAATTAAAATTTTGAAAAAAAAACCCGACGTTGATAATCGCTCGCGGTATTTCATTTTATGAATGCGTTCATTATTTAATAGGTGCTAAGCGCACTAACTTCTTTTGAAAACGTTGCAACCGTCTTACAGTTAAAATCCCAATACAAATTTGATTAAGCGGATTTTATTACAAAAAAAATAAATAATACACACAAAATTCGCTCAATATGTTTATAATCATCAAAATTTTGGCCAAAAATAACAACTTTTATCGCGTCAAATTAAAAAATGTTTATAGCCTAGCCCACTTGCTTAGCATAAGTCAGCATGTCAAGCGTGTTGATAACCTTTTTGTTGAATGGAATTAACAAAAAAAACCGACTGATATGAAAAATTGGGCAAAAACGTAGAATATGTTATCGAAATTTATTCTGGTATATGAATGAGAGGACGTGAACTAAATTTGAGTTAATTTTTTGATTGCACCATGTTTAAACTGTTATTGTCAAAAACGATTTCAATTTTTTTTTCTTGTGTAATCTTAACTAACCTGTAATTTGAAAATATTCTTGCGTCAAAATCTTATATCCGTCTGTAATCACGGATCAATTTTTAGTGGAATTCAGCGAATTTTGTTATCTTGGCTGCATAATCTCTTTGCGATGGCAATGCTGATAAAACTGGTGACGCTTGTTCGAGCTGCAGCTGGACTTTCAAGCCTGGAATTCTAAGATATGTTTGGAATCTTAAGAATTTCAGTTATTTTTAGTCAATGTTTGATCTTTTTTGGAGCAGAATTAATGTGGCACTGCTTGTGTTGCTGTATCAAAACTCGGTGAAGTAGTTTTCCTCCGTAAAAACCGGACAGTCTTAAAATGTTCTCACCAAGATAAATTTGGTTGAAATTGAGTAATTGGCGTAACGATGAGCCTGTGCCTTACCAGTGCTGTCGTTTTCCAGTTTTCTAGGGTAGCAAAATTTACATGTTTTGAGTAGTATTTGGATGCGAAGGGTAGTAGCTGTCAAACCTTTTGAAATACATAAACACATAAAACATTTTGTTTGTACTATTTGTTTTTTATTTTTTTGTGATTAAATTATTATAAAAACACTCAGTTTTGTTATAACTAAACAAAATAAAATGAAATTATTCATACAAATAATGATTAAATCAGAAAAAGTTGTATTCCTCTTTTTCATTTAAAAAAATGAAATTAAAAAAAATCCAGTTGTATTCAAAACAGCCTCAGTTCTATTGTTACTTACTAAACATAAAAATAAAGCAAACAAAACTATTCATATTCCGTCTAGTGAAGGCGTAAAAATAACAGACTTCTCATTTTAAATAAATTATAATTACCTAAGAAAGCTAAAAATTCGTTAAATTATCAAATATTCAATAAAAATATATTACTTCTTGTCCCAACTGCATAAATAAATATACTCGTAAATATATCGATGTACAAGAATTCAAATATATTCTAAATTAAGTTCGAAACAAAAAAAATCTTCTTTTAAAACCTAAATAAAGATATGAAATCTTTGAATCATTACATATTTTGAATAAAAAAAAATGAGGCTTTGTCTTGACTTGATCGACTAAATCTTTTTAAAAAATGTTATAGGAGTACCCAAAAACTTTATCAGTCCTCAGAAATAAATGGTGGTATCTAGATATTTTAGGAGTTTGCCCAGTTTATCTGAATAATCTGTATCGGATTATTAATATTTATTTTTGAACGTTGAGTAAATATAAGTTTTCAGACTCTACTTTAAAATTTTCTAAGAAGCACTTACTAGGTTTTGAAATGAGACAGCTGTGATGCTTATTATCTCTTGTACTTAAAAATCAAACTTTTCAATGGTTCCCACTTTTCGGAAAAGTTGATATTAGTAAGTTCTTTGGCAATTAAGACAGCATTCACTGTACCAGTGAGAAATGAATTTCTTTTCTTGTCCTTTCTTTCGGCAGTTGAACTTCTATGGGGGAAAGCGACTATAGTTCCGATAAAATGTCTTACACTTGTAATGGTTTTGCAAGTGACAAAACAGAATATTATTACGGCTAAGATAAGTTTTCCAGAATTCCGGAAGGGTTTTCAGAGGGATTTCAATTTATTTTCACGAATTTCGCATAATCTTTTAAGGGAGATGAGATATCACATTGGTTTCACCGTTTACAGACTATTTATCGATACGTCTGAAAAGTTATTTCGGAATTTTTCGATATTCAACCCTCGAAGTAGTGAAAAGGTATTAAGCATGTTTTCACAGATCCCACCATATCTGTCAGGCTTGAAGAGATATTAAATTCGTTTTTTCTTTTATAAGCTATTTATACAAACGTCTACAAACTAATTTCGGGATTTGTCGATATTCAACCCGCAAAGTATGGAAAAGGGGTTGAATATTATATGTTTTCATGAATTTCGCAAAATCTCTCT
This sequence comes from Beris morrisii, assembly GCA_951812415.1. Taxonomy (NCBI): domain Eukaryota; kingdom Metazoa; phylum Arthropoda; class Insecta; order Diptera; family Stratiomyidae; genus Beris; species Beris morrisii. Next base: position 30,518,779 of record OX638311.1, read on the forward strand.
GAGATACCAAATTGAATTCCCTTCTACAGGCTTTTTATACAAACGCCTAAAAGCGATTTAATTTTGAATTTTCTCGATACTCAACCCCGGGGAGTTGAACGGGGCTAAATATTTGTTCACGAATACCTCAAAATCTTGGTTTATTTATACATTGATGCGAGCACTTCTATGGGGAAAAGCGACTATAGTTCCGATAAAATGTCTTATACTCGTAATGGGAAATATGGTTTAGTTTAATCCGTTTTCTGATTAAAAATATTTTGATAGAAATCTTCAAAATGCAAATCTGTAGATACCACTAAGAAATGATCGCCATTCCTCATTAAATATTTTTACGTTAGCTTCATCTACTAAATTGGGGAATAATGACATTAAAGGAACTAAGCAAGATGATAAGTTTTTTGGATCAATGCCCTGTAATGCAACTAGAACTTCATTATCAAAATCAATCCGAAATAGAACTTGCTTCCAAACTTCAATGTAATCTCGACAGGAATCTTTAATATTTGTTATATCTGCTTCTGGTATCAATATTTTATTTATTAAAATAGCTGCTTTTGCATCAATATAAACATCTTCAATAAGTAAATATATTTCCTCATTGTTGAAATCTATATCATTTCGTAAAATGAAAAATTTTTTTTAAAATAAGTTTTTTATTGTTCGAAGCAAGATATGTATCCTCGGTGTCTCCGCTTAAAATTCGATATTTATTTTATTTGTTAAATTTAAAATATATACCAAAAACATAAAGTATGCTCTAATTATTTCCGTCATTTACGCGCATATTGTATGTGCTAAATCAGCGTTACTTTCTCGTTGATATCGTAATAAGATGTTGAAAAGGAACCTACTGCTCTAATATCCGTGCAACAACATATGTGGATGTGGATGTGCATGTGGATTGTGGAGTAAAGTATAAGCGACAATCAATGCAGGCAAGAATTCAATTCACAATAGGTATAAAGATTAGATTTTTGGCGAATTGTATGATATTTTGGGTATTACAAAATTAATTACCTACCTATAATTATAAATTATTTTTTTCATGCGGGTAGCATCATTGAAATTTGAGTAGTATAAGTAGTACGAGCTTGAAATACTACTATAGGAGCAAGTTCGGCAGCGCTGTGCCTTACTAGAATAGCTCTTTATAAGAAACGATTTTCAAAATTAGTATAAAAATTGAATTAAAAAAGAAAATGTCAAATTAAACAGCCTGAATAAGTAAAAGCTCTACTCGACCTCATCAGACCTAAGAGATATATAGAAATTCGTGAAGCGTAATCAACCTTTGGAAAAAAACCTGATATAGATTTTTAGGCAATTAAATTAAAATCCCTGGGAAGTTAAAATCTATTCATGGCGAAATTCGTTAGAACTTATACAATCCCCTTATTATCCATAAGAGGATGAATTGAATTTTTGGCCATTATATAACCAGCCCGTGGAAGTAAAAACCAGCCTCATATCGCATTAGACTTAAGAGATATGGTGGAATTCGTGAAAAAGTATATAAAAATCCATTTTACCTCTGTAGTGGTTTCAATATCAAACAATCCTGAATTTGATTTTTAGACTATTGTATGAAAAGTTCTCGAAAGTGAAAATGAATTCGATATCTAATCAAACCTAAAAGATATGGCGGAATTAATAGATGCAACTCTCTATGTCGAAAAATCATAAAATTGATTTTTAGACGATAATGTAGTCGGAAGTAGAAATCAATTCGTCACACCTAACAGATTTGTCAGAATTCGTGAAATCGTGTAAAATTCATTTAAACCCCCCCCCCCTCCAGCACATTGGTTGAATGTAAAAAAATCCTGAAACTGATTTTTTGTCGATTAGATAAAAACATTTGGAAGTAAAATCCAATTCGTTTCGTCTCATCAAATCTAAGGCTGTCCGATTTGAGCAACATTTTTGAAGAGACGCGGACTGATTGGATTTGCAGCGCCACAAAAGTAAAAATTAAGCAGATCTAGTGCTTAAATTTTGGTTAAGAGAAGCCTACGATCGTGAATCCACGACCCCTAGATTGGTACACTAGTGCCTATCTTTATTTACTGATTTGTAGCTTACCGGAGCGCTAAATCGTCAATTGTATGTTCATCTTTAATATGATTTTCTGGGAAAAAAAACCGTCACCAGGCCGTCGACCAACCACCGTGTGCATAACTGGCACAAATCTTGCGTTGTTGCTTGTTTCGCATTGCACAGTGCGCTTTCATTCGATATTTTATACATTTGAAAGTAAAGTGCAGTTTTAGCGAGCGCTAGAAATAGTGAAAAAGTGAACCGTTAGAGCGGTCTCGTTCGCGGTGACCATTCCATGACGCTAAGATAGGCAAACGAGTATATCACTGAACTAGACAGAGTTTACTGCAGAAAAAAGCAGGCAACAAAGTAATGCAATTTTCTGTACATACCTGCATAAAATGAATGTCACCTTAGATTACTTACGCGCCTAAGAAATACATACACCTTTGCCTACATATTCACTTTTAGTAATAATTTATTATGCAAAATTGTTATGATGGCGTAAACCGTCTGCTAGTTGGCACTTGTCTTACGTTTTTTTGGTCTCAAATGCAAACTCATTGATTAAATCATTGGCTTTTGTAAAAATAATACTCGCAATATTACAGAAACATATTTCAAAGATCATTCAAAGATTATGTGAACATTCTGCTGGAGAGGAGAGAGTATAAAGAAGACAGATTCTCTGCTGGTTTGTTGTCACCCACAATTTATTTTGTATTTCCACGCAGTACACTTATCGCCCATTTAATAATAGTTTCTTAAACGACTGTTTCAACGGCGAATTGAAAATGAATCACTAGTATGATTCGCTAATGATTCAGTTGGGTGATTCATTTGCGAGTGACAAAACAGAATATTATTATGGCTAAGATAAGTTTTCCTGAATTCCAGAATGGTTTTCAGAGGGCTTTCAATTTGTTTTCACGAATTTCGCAAAATCTCTTAGGGGGGATGAGATATCACATTGGTTCCACCGTTTACAGACTATTTATGAAACACCTAAAAAGCTATTTCGGGATTTTTCGATATTCAACCCTCAAAGTAGTGAAAAGGGATTAAGCATGTTTTCACAAATAACACCATATCAGTCAGGCTTGAAGAGTTATTAAAATCGTTTTACCTTCTATAAGCTATTTATACAAACGTCTACAAACTAATTTCGGGATTTGTCGATATTCAACCCCCAAAGTATGGAAAAGGGGTTAAGTATTATATGTTTTCTCGAATTTCGCAAAATCTCTCTGAGATACCAAATTGAGTTTCCCTTCTACAGGCTTTTTATACAAACGCCTAAAAACTGTTTCAGATTTTCTCGATACTCAACCCCGGGGAGTTGAACGGGGCTAAATATTTGTTCACGAATACCTCAAAATCTTATTTTATTTTTATATTGTTGCGAGCGAGGGGTTTGTCAGGATTTCAAGTAAAACACAATTCGATTAAAATCAATAGAAACAACAAACTTTATTAATTCGCTTTCAATAATTGCACTACTGGCAACGCTTGCCGATTTTATGTACTACCCAATCGCTGTTACTAATCAAAATCGCTGTATAAACACTTTCGCGTAGAACTGACCACCGTCTCCCTTTCTCAGCAGTAAAAACTGATTCCGTGTGGAGCTCTGCGGCGCTTATATACTGCATGTGTTGAGACGAGAGATTTTTCGCATATTCGATGGTGTGTGTGGAATTCGCAAGAAGTATCTGTTGCATGCGAGAAGTGTCAAGAGTTTTCTAGGCGGGTTGCCAGGTTACACATGCTGCAACAATATCAAATCGGTTTTATCCATCCGCAGTTTTGGTTTTTTTTTTATATTCTGCTCCCAAAGGGATGAAGGTGGGTTCAGAGTGTTTTCATGTATTCTTCAGTATATCTTAGATCCATTGAGATATCGAAATGGTTTTTGCTTGCAAAGGCCAGTCATAAATATGACTAAAAACTTCTTTTGGGATTTTTTAACTGTGGCACCTTAAAAGAAGAAGAAGAAGAAAGGTTTCCATGTTCGGTATACTAAGGGTTGAATGAAACTCCAGGGCAAGCAAACCAAGATTGAATCAAGCATGGTGTTATTGTGAAACTCTTAAAGAAAATAACAACGAAACAGTAAAGGTACTTGTATTCGCGATTGTTAAATGAAAACAGAAGGTTACAAGATGCTATTTAAATAACGCCACGTTAGACTTTATGAAATACTTTTCGTAATAAAATGATGAGCACAACGAACCGCGTTTCACCAACATGATGAAGCTTAATATAAAACAAATAGGTAACCACATACCTCACCAAAATGCAATCATTTCAACTTATGCACGTACTAAATAATGCAAAAATATATCCGGTTGTGACATTTCTTTTTCGTAATTTATTCAAGACAGTGAGAGCTGTTTGCGCAATCTTCCTCTTGAAAAATCTTTTCGAATTTCTAATTAACCAGAAAATTAATGCCTGGCAAGGGTTGCCTGACTGCCATTTAAAAAAAAATAAATATAAACAAAATTCGACGGTGGAGTAGCTCGTGTTGTGGTGGTTAAAGGTCTCTTAAGAAACAAAGAGCACCACTTAGCAAGGTTTTTGGATAACCCGCACAACAAAGCAACAAAAGGAACCTGGGTTTTTCCGTCGTCTTCATCTTCTTCTTGCCGAACTGTCAAGTGACTTCCTTATCTCTTGTGTTGCTACAAATTCAAAAGTAACATGTCGTCGTTGAGTTTGAAACTGTTGCTGCACTTGTTGAAAAGTGAAAATAACAGTATCAGAGGCATAATTAACCAGTGAACGACTTCCAGTGAATGTAGCGTTTGTCAGGTATACACAAAAGTCTTGAAATCAGTTTTAAAAATCGACTAGCAAAAAAGAAGAAGAAGAAGAGAAGGCCACCATCACGTGACTCATCTCGATTGACCCCTTCGAGTGACGACCGATTTCTGCAGTAAATAAGCCGCGCGTCTCGTGCGAACAGCGCCATTGAGAAATTATCGAACCCTGCATTACCGACTTATCCCCGTCCAGCCATTGATCCCTCAATAGACTTTCGATGGCCTCCGCATGTGTGGTGTATGCCGCTCGATTCTCGGTTGATTGATCCGATAGACGTCGCCGTTTGTTGCATTTTGCGTTGAACCAGGGCCCTGCATTTGAATGATATCGCCCTGATGATACGGCGAGGTTATGGCGGACTGCTACTTATTCTGGCCACGCTACGGATGACTTCGATAGCTCCATTATGTGGCAATAATCCACACACATGTATGTGATACGGGTCTGACCCGATAAATCCGTCCCGCCATTTTTAATCACACGTCCCGGACCTAATGCGTACGTCGTCGATAGGTAAATGGAAAAAATAAATTATGAAAACGGTAATAAACGTGGACGTTAGGGAATTGTTGAAGCACCATATGTAGGCTGTTTCGACGATAGCGCGTTTGTTGTTTACGAGTTTTGCGGAAAATTTACACTTCTTTAATGAATTAATATCTATTTTATGGCTTCACACTTGAAACGAACGAATAATAAACGCAAATTTACGGTAAAACTGTTTAAAGTCATTGCCTAAAGTGATTGGAGGGCAGGAGCGGATGATTAGGGAAAGTTTTATTTCTATGATAAACTGCCGTTTTCTCATTGACCGGGTGAATCCCAATATAATCTTCTGTCTACTGGCTTTGAGGCATTTCTATGTCCTGCATCGAGAACTGGGGACTCTACTGCTACGGCTTTAACTATATCATGTTGGGCGAATACCAGCCTGTCCCATCTTCGAATCCAGGTATTGTCCTAAGAGGACTTGCCAATCCTGTACTAACTTTGATGTTTTACGTGCACTCAAGCTCCAGGCGGTATTGATTATATCGGTCCAAGAATGGTCCAAAGATAGCCGCGAATACAACAAACAACAAGAAACCTCCCAACTAACAATTTTGCTTTCATAATATCCTACCAGAATCTTTTGAGAACAATCTTTTCATAATTTTACTCTCATAGTACATGTAAGTGGGCTATCAACGCCTTGTAAAAATTAAATGGCTTGGTTTATAAGAGTCCCAGTGAATGGCACTTTGCGATTTTTGCCACATTCAGATGTTTATTCTGGCTGTGCGTAATGGTATCCCACAGAATGGATATGGTCCCATGAAGTCAGCTTTCTAGCTAGCCATTCACTCGGCCATTTCATTTCACACCTGTATTATACTAATCCGAAAAACTTTTCAATTAAATGTCTCCCAACAATTTGTTATTCAGGGCCGCGATTCTGACGACAATTCGCAAATTTCACTTGCGAATTTTTCGCTAACTTCGAATATGTCAAAATTGATTTTCGAATATACCCCATTTCGAAAATGGTTTCATTTGTATTTTGAACGTGCTCTACTCAAGTTTTGACATTTGTCGGTTACAGAAATAGTCAGTAAAAACGAAACTATTTTAAATTTAATATACTCGTAAAGTGTGATAAAATGTATGCCATCTTCCCAATTTTGAACGAAAAATCTCGTAATAGGGCGAGAAGAACAAGGAAATTGTTACGGGACTCACAAAATCCATTTGATATTTCAGAAAAAGTGTGAGATGATGTGGCTCTACATAGTCGTCAATTTTCAGCTTTAGTGGTTTTCGACAAATAAAAATCAGAGTTTTTCATTTCCACCCCCTACACGAACACCCTCACAATTTTTTTCTCCGCCAAAGGTCTACTGGGCCTAATGCTGTTATGACACTGGTTATTTTTCGCACTTCAAAGAACTGCAATAATAACTAATCGTGTGACAAGGCGACTAAGATTACAAGAGAGTGAGAACACCGATGTCACCGTTTGATATCAAACATCATCTGTCATTTATTCTTATTCATGTTCCTTTATTTAGGAAAAATATACATTGCATATGTTAGAATTAACACTACTAAGATGAATACTTTTAAATTATTACTCTTTGGGTGAACAATTTGGTGGTCCTGAAAAGGACCGTTTTTGCTTTTATTAATAGAAAATTAAAATTTCTTTTAAGCACGTTCAGCACGAATACAACGAGACAAATTTTTTAGCCCACATCATCAATTCAATAATAAAAAGTAACGAAAAACTGAACACTTTCAACAATTCACACCTGACAATTGTCTTGAATTTGAACTTGACAACTGAAAATTGTGTCACAAAAATCACAAACTGTAAAAAAGCGTGTAGCGGCTGGAAAATGAAGCTCCCAGTGGTTTTTTCTTGGCTTCAACTGCTAGAATGTTGCGCAACACCGCTCGCAATCGCCATGTTGTCGCTTTTTTTAACAGTTTCTGATATTTTAGCTATTCAGACTGTCTCTCTTACACCAATGTCTAAATTGTATGTTAAAGTTTCTATCTCTCTTCATTTTCTAGCCGCTTTAAAGCGCCGAAAATAACCAGTGTCATAACAGCATAACTCTTGTAAAATTTGTAACGTCATATATGGTACGGTTCTTGAGATATAAAAATAAAATTTTTTGAAAAATGGCGGTCCCTCAACTTCCGCGCCCTACAACCTCCCTCAAAAATTTTAGATTCGACTTGTAATCCTATCTTCAGAAACCAAATTTTATCTTCCTGGTGTAATTGGCTCGGAAGATATTGCAAATCAAATTTTTTTACCCCCACACTCCCCTCCTTCAAAATTTTAGTTCTTGTCTAGTCTCCTAGTACCACATAAAACAACCACAAAGTTTCATCCTTTTGCCATCAACCGTTCAGGAGATATGAATTTTAGAATGTTCCAATCTCAGCTTTCTAGCAATTCGGATGCATTGTCCTTCCCCCCACTTCAACACCATTCAACCAATCAATCAGTCAAAAAGAACAGACCTAATATTTTCAACAAACACGAAACGAAAAACAAACAGTTTCCTCAATTCACATATGCGAATTTCAATTTGAATACCTTGGAAGGTGACGAAAATATTCGCCTTACCTCATGAAACCGACAAATTTCCCTGTTTCGAAAATGAATTATCGCAATTCACATGTCGCCAGAATCACAGTTCAGATTCACTATAAAATTCGCTCATCCCTTCTAGCTGCTTTAGATAATCCGGATCGACTGAACAAAAATATTCGATTTTATACTGTTATACCAAAAAAAAGTAGGGTGAAAAAGAAAAGGTTCCAATTCCCGAACCCATAATGATGGATAGCTGAAACTTGGTATTTAGATAGAGTTATTGTGGTGGCAAGTTTGAAAAAAAAATTGTAGAGATAAAGTATGGTACAGGGGTGGGGTGTGTTTTTCGTATCTATAGAACGGCTTATGCTAGCAACTTGAAACTTGGTGTGTATATTTAGATCTGCTGGAGAAGAAAATTGCAATTATTCCTTGGCGTACGGAAGTGGGACAAAAAATTGATCAGTGGAATGCACATATTTTCACGATTTTTGGCATATCTTCTAGGTCTTTAGTGATAGACTATGGGTACGGGGGTGGGGTGTATTTTTCGTATCTATAGAACGGCTTTTGCTAGAAACTTAAAACTTGGTGTGTACATGTAGATCTGCTGGAGAAGTTATTCAAATGAAAAAAAACCAGCAATTATTCCTTAGCGTACGAAAGGGGTACAAAAAAATTATCAGTTAAAATTGAATTAAATGAATTTAGTCATATCTTTTAAGTATTTTTAAATATTGAATTAATTTTAATTCTATTAATTCTTCACATAAATGTATAGAAAGTTTATTAACGATTTTTTGAAATTCGACCCCTAAGGGGTGTAAAGGGGTTGTATACATTTTCACGAATTCCGCCATATCCCGAAGGTCTGATTAGATCTTGATCTCGAATAACTTTTCACTTCGCCTAAAACCCGTTTTCAAGTTTTATTTTTTCAACCCCTTAGAGGATGTAAAAGGGTTGAATATCCTCTTCATGCCTTTATCACCTTCTTTAGATGTTTTTGGCCGCTTTGAGGTCTTTTCAGTTCAGATCTGCTTTTCATTTCATCTGCTTCGAATTGGTTCCACCCGGCGATAATTGCGGAAGAGAAACTCTTGCGTAACTTGCTACTCGGTGTGTCGTGTAAAACATTTTACGATGAAACAGTTCTAGCAAAGTTCGTGTACATTAATTCAGCTCTCATTGCACGGTACACTTTTCATCTAAATTTAAATAAATTTTACGACCAACTTATTAAAGACACATCGCGATAGAACAAACGCATAGGGCTGATGAATTTTTCGAATATCAATTGAATTCGTGTATCCGATTGATGGGGGTGCGGTTAGTAAAGAGGTCGAATCGATAGATCGATTAATAAAATTTCGATCGGATGTAATATTAATTGATTTTCTGTTTTAATTTAATGCTTTCGAATAACTGAAACGATCGTGCAGTGGTCCATTTAAATTAAATCGCAGAATCAATCTTAGTATCTGGTTCGTTGTTTTTGCGCAGATTTACTTTTTCCTGGGAACGATCAACATTTCCTAGAATCGCGCGAAATATTTATTTTTCATAGAAAAATATTATTTTATTATTTTTCGTGTAATTACGCAAATAAAATTTCCCAGAATTGGAATTAAATTATTGAAATAATGTCGGAACTTTGCTTACAACCTGATAACATTTTACAATTAGATTCCAAATTAAAACTACACAAACAGCTATATGGAAATTAATATCATATCTGTTGATTGTCATTATAATTTCCAATTAACTCGTAGAGATCACAGAGATCATATCGTGGTGATATAAGTGTAAAAAAACATTAAACGGTTTTATATTTGAATACAACTTTTTGTTTTCATAGTCAGTATGGCACCCGCCTGATGATTGGTTTTTTTATAGTATGGTTTTTGGTTTCCAGTTAGTCTTTATTGTTGTTATTAATTATTAAGTAAGTTTTATATTGATAAACAATACAATAATTTTTTTATTCTTTTCAGGTGAGTACATCTTTATATCTGTTTGCTATTTTAAGCGTTCGCATGCTACAAGGTAAGCAAAGAATAAATTGTGTAATGCGGTCTTTTGCTTTGATGTGAAGATTCAATTACATTATTAAAACTGAAATGTCCTTTGAGAGCAAACTGCTTTTTTGTAACCACTTCAATATCTGGAGGCCAGCTGAAAAACCTTATGCAAAATCTGGATAAGAAGTATTGAAGGTGATTCGAAAATCAAATGTTTTTCACATCATCATACTCCCTATGCTTCAGGTTCAATTCACCAGTTTCAATTCAAAAAGTTTTGCGGATAATGGTTTCTCCATCTTTGTTGCACTTGGGTCATTCCATCAAGAATCGCCAAAAATGACGAAATTTGTGACCTTACCATCGCCGATTCTTTTGAAAATGTACTCGTATGTACTCAAGGTATTAGTGAAAAAAAAATATAATTTAAATTTTTTTGTTTCTATCTCATTTTTTTTGTTAGTTTTAGTTAGATTTCGCAAAAAAGGTGTCCGAGTCCTTTTTGAAAATTCATATCTCTGGTAATTTTTATGCTAGAATAATAAAGTAGGACTTATTTTAAAGATTGTTGTTTAAGAATTGTCGCAATATAAAACAAATACGAATAAAAATTATCCTTAAAATTTTTTCCCAAGGATAATGATTTTGTCCTTTATCCTTGAATATCTCAAAATACGATTTTTTTTAAATTTTTATTTTTTTATGTTTTATAGGTTATACTGTTTTACAAAACATACCAAAAAATTAACTTGGGATCTCAATGGGATCGGGGTAAAAAAAATCGAAGAACATCAGTGCTTCTCAATTATGTTATAATTGTAATTTTTCTATAAAGTAATTGATGTTCTTAGATTTTTTTGACCCCGATCCCATTGATATCCCAAGTTAATTTTTTGGTATGTTTTGTAAAACAGTATAACCTATAAAATATAAAAAAATAAAAATTAAAAAAAAACGTATTTTGAGATATTCAAGGATAAACGACAAAATCGTTGTTCTTGAAAAAAAATTTCAAGTATAATTTTTATTCGATATTATATTTTTGTTTTTACTAGTTCTTCAAGTACAAAAATTTTCAAAAGAGCCGGCGATGGTAAGGTCACAACTTTGGCGATTCTTGATGGAATGGCCCACTTTATTAAAAAAAAGAATTGCTGTTTAGTTTAAAGGTGAATAACTTCGAAAGTGCTTAAGCTAGAGCGATAAATTTACCCTGGTATGAAAAGCGGCAAAATTGGATTTTTGTAATGCCATGTAAAAACAGTCCAGTTTTTCAGTAAAATAAACCCTTTTCAATTTTTTTTCCTCTAAAAGGTTAAAAACCTATTATAAATTGAATATACGTTACACAGGATTCTCTTAAAAAAATGGTTCGATAATTGTTGATATAAATAGCGGGTTGATGTGTATGCGATTAGGAAGAAAAGAGCAATGCGTCTGGAGAGCCCGAAAGCTGGAATCGAGACATACTAAAGTTCATTTCTCCTAAAAGTTTTCTACCACACAGTTGAAACTTGGTGATTGTTTGAAGGTATACTAGGACTATATATCTATATAAAAAAATCTACCAAAGTTCGGGAAGTGGTTTTTAGATAAATATAAATAAAGAAAACCCGAAGAAGTAAAAAATCAATTCGATGTCTTATCAATCCTTAGAGAATAACGAAATTCGTGAAAAAGTGTTCAATCCTTTTATTCTCTTATTGTTGGGGTTGAAAAGGGAAAAATATTGAGAACGGGTTTCAGGTGATTATAAAACAAGCCCGCGGAAGTGAAAAGTTATTCGATGTCTAATCAGACCTGAGGGATATAGCTGAATTCGCAAAAATGTATACAACTCCTTTTACACCCTTTTAGGGGTCGAATTACCTGAAAACACTTTCCAGGCATTTATGTGAAAAATACGTGGAATAAAAATTGATTCAATATTTCAGACAACCTAAGAGATATGACGAAATTCGTGAAAATATATGCATTCCGTTTTCACTGTTAATGTTTTGTCCCTCTTCCGTACGCCAAGGGATAATTGAAATATTTTTTCATTAAAATTACTTCTCTAGCAGATCTACATGTATGTAGAGAAGTTTCAACTTTCTACCGTTAGCTATAGATAGGAAAGATACCCCCAACTCCGTACCATACTACCCCTAATAAAAATTATATTTTTACAACATGCCACTATATAACTCTATCTAAATATCAATTTTCAGCTGTCCATCATTACAAGTTCTGGAGATAAAAAAATTGGAACTTTTTCATTTTCACCCTCACCTCCCTCATGCACACCTCCAACATTTTTTTGCTAAGGGTCTATTAGGCCTACTTTCCGTGAAAATTCAAAGAATCTATCTTAAACTGTTCTTGAGATATGAGTTGTGATTTTTTAGAAAAATATTTATCCCCCCTCACTTTCATGTGCTTCAGCACCCTCTTAAAAAATGTTATTTCCGGTAAACTGCCTTTGTCGACTTCTATACAAAAACCAAATTTTATTTTTCTATCGCAATCTATATCAATCTGTAATCTAAAGTTCTACGTTTCTCTCCCACCTCCGCACGCGAAATTTTGTTGTAGATCTATTGCCCTAGCATATCAACAGATAGTCATTAAGTTTCAATTTCGTGACATTAAGGGCTCACATATCCCTGCACGCGCTGAAAACCGAGTAAATTTGAAAAATTATTATAAAGGTTAAAAAAATTTGATTGGTGAGTTCACATATCTTATTAACTACATATTTAACTTTAAAAAAAAATGTTTTTTTACATTAACATTAACATTGTTTTTTACGGGTATACATGGACTACTTATGAAAACCATGGCGATTATTGGTCGGCATCATAACTTCACCAAAAATAATTCAATTTGCAAAAATAAAAAAAAAATCTTGTAAAATAATGTAATAGTTATAGTCTGACGGAGGGAATTTTTTTTTTTTTTTTCAAAAATAAATAAGTTACAGTATTTCAAACTTTAGTAAAATTGCGTTTAATAATTTATAAAAAAAATTTCAAGCAAAAAAATAAAAAAACCTCTCTTCAGTATGTCTTCATTAACTTTCAAGTCAAATTGAAAGATTTTTGCGCCATATAGAGAAAATAGTTATCAAAATTTAAAAAAAAATAAGTTGAAAAATATTCAAAATTGACTGAGTTATCGTGCCGACCATGTCTAAAAACATAGTTTCGAGAAAAATGCGTTTAAAGTTTTTGGTAGGCACAACGTGGCTAGTCTCCCATTCCAGCTTCGTACTGTACACCTTCTTCCTCTTGTATCTTCGTGTTTTTCACAGATGGTCCTATGAATGACCTTGTTTTCTATGAAACCCAGCTTTTGCGAAAAATAAATGCTAACGCTGCTGTTGAGAGTGGCGCTGCAATTAGCCAGGTAGCCGCGTCAAACTGATGTCTGGTCACATTTATTGCTATAACTTTGTAATGGAGTTCTTATTTTTTTTTAACTCTTAAAAGTATAAAAAATAAAAATATGTAAAAACAAAACAAAAATTTTTTTAAAATTTCAGGGGTATATGAGCCCTTAACCGTGGGGCTGGTTTTTGTATCTCATAAACGGCTTATGCTAGAAAGTTAAACTTAGTACGTATATGTAAATTTACAACAGGAGTAATTAACACGTTGAGCGCCGCGTGCCCACGGGTGGCCATTTGGGGACCGCATGGTCACCGGTGGTCATTATAATTTTTCATACTGTGACAGCGAGACCACCCGTGGGCATACTGTTCGTTACATTTTAGGACCGTGTGCACATCAGTGGGTCCTTCTTATATAGGTTCTGCATAGGCCAGAAAAATATTTGGTCCCAGGATTTAGATATTCTTCACTTGGACTTAGCAGTTTGAGGAGTTAGATCATTTAAATGGTTGGTTCTCTTAGAATGAGGAAAAAAATAAAAGTTTGACGGCAGATTAGAAATAGATTTATATCATTAAGATTTCACAGTTATGGTAACATAATAAATGAACAAATTAAGATAAGGGAACAAAGTGAAATAACAAAATAAACTTCAAAGTATAAAACAAAAGTATTTTTATGACATTCTTAACACGAACTAAATCTTCTTCAATAAAATTAAACCAATACACCATTCTTCAAAACTTCATTACACTTAGCACTCTTATTTTGCTATGTGTTTTTGAAAACATATCAAACACATTGGGACGTTGCACTGTTGACAAATAGTATTGACTTTTTTTGCGTTTTTTCGGGCATATGCAGGATCATGCTGTCTGGACATGTATCTATAGCAAATACTGCACCTTTTTCTGGTCACTCTTTTCTGACCCTCAACTTCCTTTAAGATATGACACTGCCTTAAGGATTCTCTTGAAGATGATGGAGCAGGTATTGACATAAACCCAATAAATGAAGCATTAGAAAGTAAAAAACAAAGTATCCACGGGGGGGCATGTGGTCGCAAAGCGTAGAATTACATTGTGGGACCAAGTGACCACCGGTGAATCACAAAAAAAAAGGAATAAAATTATTTGAAAAACACAAAAATTGAAAAAGTAGGCCACCGGCAATGGCGGTGCTGATAGTTTTGGCGCCCGGCGCACTTTCTATGGTTTGGTGCTCAAAATTTTATATTTTGTTTCGAAAAATCAAAGGTGATTTTCAAAATTTTGCATGATATAACTAGAGGAGAGGTTGGTAAAGTGACCCCTGCTGTTAATTTGGCCCCTTAATTATTTCTAATTATTCATAATACCATTTATGGTTTGTGATACATATCGGGCTTTTCTGAAGTGTATTGCTTATTCGTACGACGGATCGCATTACTTCTGCAAGATATGCAAAATTTGTTCCATCAACATCTGTGATTGCCTTCAAAGGTGCATCCTATAAGAATCAATGAAAGATATCAAAAGATCTCAATGAGCGAAACGTTGCCGCGGTCAAGACTGTGGATATGATACAGGATGATGAAAAGATCAGTACTGAAAGTGGCGAAAATGAGGCTTCTTCGACTGAATACAATTCGAGCAGGGACGTTATTTAAGTTTTACCCAGCGGGCAAGATCTTTTTCACTTCATTTAAATGCATTTGTGGCGATATTAAGATATGTAGTGTATACATGCGCGCACACACAGTTCTAGGAGTACCTACATTTTTTCAACTCCTTTCAAAATAGTCTTTCTTGAAAAAATCAAAAAGTCACGGTTCCCTTCAATTCTGGAATTGACCACCCACCCCAAATTACGTCTCTTTATTCGGCATCTGATATTGAAAGCACAAATTGTTAGGGATGCTTTCCTAGTAACCACAGAAGTAAAATATGCATTCAATTGTGATTTTCTGGAGCACAATGAATGTCCTGGAGCAGAATGCGATTTTTGCCAATAATATTCAATTTTTTAGCTATTTTCACTATGGTTTTATACACACATTTAATTTGGCTCTCCGATGCTATATTATCCACACGTTTTCAATGATAGCCGTATGCAAGAATTTTTAAATTTAAATAATTTTTTAGAAACTGTGAGACCTTAATCCTATTTTAAATGTATTTTAAGTAATTAAGTTTGAAGGCTAAATCGACATAACAAAACATTTTAAAGTAGCCTTTGAAACGTATTAGATATTAGCACTTTTTTCCCCATTAAAACCTAGCAAGAAAAATATCACATTTTCTTTGGTTGTCAAACAGTGGTTCCAACTCGTGAAAATTCTAAATATTTAAATTTTCTCGATAACATTAGAACAACTGTACCCGTATTGCCGTTCAATTATTAGATAAAAGTGGTGATCACGTCATTCCCTATATATTTAAAAAACATACCTAGAGAAAATTAAAAAGCCCATCGGAATTGACATAAAAAAGAGTGTGCATAAAGATCTGAAGCACTGGCACCGTGCATGCGCCTGGGGTCTCTGAGGTCCCAATGCATTCATATAGCGCACTTTTATAAACTGCGCCAGATACCATGAATTCATGTGCACTCAGCGGAATACAACGCATGCCGTCGCGCATAAAAACGTTGAACGTTCACTGTACCGTGTATGTTGTATGTCGAACAATGGTGCGAATGAAATGTTTGCGCCAACGAGTAAGTCAATAGATTCGTACATGTATGATCGAACAATGCGTTGAGACGTGTCGGATCAGTGTAGGAAAAACATTTTGATCATACAAAACTGTGTAAACTTGTTTGATGGTGGTGATATGAACGTGTATATTTATATAATAATATTTATGTAAAAAGAATGAAACAAATGTTTCGGTGTACGACGTGTTGTTAAATTGTATTTGGATGGATAGGTATATGTAAGTAGGATGCCGTGTTTTAGAATTGCAAAATTTTCAATCAGTGAATTTAGTGATAATTGCATGATTGTATAATACATGACCGAACAATTGTGTAGGTAGGTAGAACAGTAGGTGCGGCGCCCTAAAAATTTGGCGCCCGGCGCAGTTGCTCTACTTGCTCCTATGGAACCTCCGCCCCTGGCCACCGGCTTACCAAATCATTAATCTTTCCACAGAAAAAGCGAATAACAACTGACGGTCCCAACAGCTAGCACAGAAATGACCACCGCTGGACACGTGGACACCAGCGTAAGAACGAAAATGGCCACCGGTGGGCACGTGGCGCTCAACGTGTTAAAGCAAAAAAAAAGTTCAGATTTTCATTAGCGTACAAAGGTGGAGTTAAAAAAAATGTCCGTGGAAATGGTTTTTTTTGCCCACATTTTTCACGACTTACGTTATATCTTTTAGGCATGTCGAGTTATCAAATTAATTTTACTCTTGCAGACTTTTTATACGAGCGCCTAGAACCATTTTTCAAATTTTTCGATATCCAACCTCTGAGGGGGTGTAAAGTGTGGTTGTGTACATTTTCACGAATTGCGGCATATTTCTTGGGTCTAAAGAGAAATCGAATTCGCTTTCCTTTAAATACAATCAGAGAAACCCCCGATCTAAACATTTTTCGATATCAAACCCTCGGGGGGGGGGGGGGGGGAGTGTAAGGTATTGTTCCAAGTTTTCACGAATTCCGACAAATCCTTTAGATATATTTAATGAGATTGAAATCGCATTTAATTCTATTGTCTTTATAAAACAGATATAATGATCTAAAAATTAATTTCAGGATTTTGCGATAATCAACCCCTAAGAGGGAGTGAAATGATTGTGTTCCTTTTTACGAATTCCGACACATCACTTAGGTCTAATTAGTTATCGAATTGTTTTTTAATGTAATGGGCTTTTAATATAATCGCCCAAAAATCGGTTAAAAACCTTTTTGACAGAGGACTTTGTCATTATTATTTTTTAGGTTTTCAGTAGCATAGTAACCGACACCGCATCTCAGCACTAAACGCGTTCCGGACTTCTACCCAAAAAATAATAAAGTTGCACCCAGACTGTTGGCAGATTTTTTTTCTTTATATTTTAACTCGATCACAATATTTTTTTTTTATAAATAAATATCAAAGTAAAATTAACTTTAGTCTTTTTTATCCATTTTCCGCAATATCACAATTTTATGGTGACTCCTCTCTGAGTTAGCCATTCCACATATTGGAGTAAGCGTAAGCTCCAGTTTTGTTGATTAAAAACACAACAACAAAGAAAACTTCTTGTTACTGTTGGTGTTATCTCCACCGAAAACGTCACCAATTTGTTGAAGATTCGTTTCATAGTAAGGCATTTTGGATTCGGCAAGTCTGACTAGTTGGGATAATCAGTAACCGTTCAAAAACCATGTCCTCTACTGCGTCCACAATCGTTCACCAACGAGTCGGGTACAGCCACCGTGGCAAGACGACGAACCATTTCAGTCGATTGTCACCATAGTCACTCACTTGCAGCCGGGGAGCGAATTTCTGTTGCTGCTATGCCGGCTGGCCTGTCCTTTCACATCTCCTCGGTACGTTTTAAAACCACCCCCAGGAATAACATGAGATAAATGGAGTGCTATAGTGCGACTGGTGAGTGGTGGGTGACTGGTGAGTCGATGGAATGGAGGCCCCGAATGGGCTGGATGTGGAAGCCCAGTGTATAAATCGTATTCGTATTGTGGAAGAGCCTCGTCGAGTAGATTGAATGAATTTTGTTGAAAATTTTTGTGTGTATTCGGGGCGAATGCTTCAAGTGTATTTTATGTGAAACTCTTAAATGTGGTGTTGCTTCGTGTTCACCGACTTCTGTTCCATAAGTTCCAACGTATGTTTTATTTTAGTTGAGTTCAACGGAGAAAGAGAGAGAGACACCTCTGTAATATTCCAATCGAAAATTCCAAGCGATTTTTCTGTCGTGTCGTGGCTGTCGTGTAAGAAACCTTGCTATCTGTCGTCTCACTAGTACAATTCTAACATTCAAACTGAATGGTTTCTCGGTGTTTTTTTAGTTTTCAATTTTTTTTTAATCGTTAAATTGTTTGTTTTTTTTTTGTTGTATAAAATTAATTTTTTTCACCTATTTTCGAGTTGTTTTCGTTTTAAGTTTTTACTTTTGTTATTAAGCCGGACTTGGGTAGCTAATTACCTTTGATGCGATTTTGGAACCGTGACGAAGATTGATTCCGAAAAAACAATCATACGGGGTTGGTGTAGTTAGTTTTTATTTGAATGGTATAGTGCGAAGTCCTTTGTGATTTAATTTTCCTTTTTTTTGTTTAACCCAAAGCCGAAATTTCAATTTATTCTATTTAAATTTTTGGGTTGGGCGGCCAGCCATGCACTTAGAGAAGTATTTTAAGCGATTAAAAACGGTCCAGTGGCTAATTGGATCGCAGTGAACTGTGAAAGATAGAAGAACTTCTTCGATAGTGAAACTGGTGATAAAAGGCGAATTAATAAAAATTAAAAAAAATGATTGTGCCTAATTCTTAGCATGGCTCTCTACTAACCTGAAACGTTTTTATGCTCTTCTTTTTAATACCGAGTGTCTTCGAAGTGATCGGGAAGAAACTTAGTGTCGTGAAGAAAAAGTGAAGAATTAAAAAGAAAAAGAAGAAAAATCAGTGTTCAACGCATTCCCCCCCGGTCTAATCCGATGTGATCCAATTCAATTTTCTGTCTTTGACCCTTTGCGACGTCAACATATCACTTAAAGAGTGACTCATCCTTTCAATTCTTTGGAATTTTGCACTGCTGTCTTCTGGATGGATGGAGGGAAAATAAAAAAAAAAAATTTAACGATACTTGGCTATTTTAAAAATGGCGAAAATTTAATGCAATTTGAAATTGTGAAAAAAAATTTTTTTTTTTTAATAACGTTGGTGATGAAATTTTTTGTCCTTCACAATTTGTTAGAGCCTTATGAGAGTTTTGAGGGACTGGTGATTAGCGTGTTTTTCTGCCAATACAGAAGTTGTGGCTTACTACCGTTGTTTAAAAATTTTTTTCTGAAAATATCAGCCGGTGTTATTTCGGGAAACTGATCTCATAAGACTCGGAATCACTGGCCAGAAAGAGAAGTCAATTTTTGAGTGTACTTTCCAAATAATCGGTGATTTTATGATAAAAATCAAGATAAGGGCAGAGAATTATTAGTTGTTCTTCAGAGATTGCAAATTTTGGCAATGGGAGAGGTTTCAATTTTTACTCAGACGCACTAGGTCCACATATTATAAAGTGATCTAGCGGATCTTTCTATCCAAATAGAGGCTGGAAGACATCCACTTGAACTTAGCTTTGAACCAATCGGCCACACTATAATCTTCAATTCAACTTATCGACGTTATATAAAACGGTGGTGTGCCGCAAGGCTCTGCCATGGGTCCCACATTATTCATAGTGATGTGGCCTAGGCACCCTAAGCGCGTAATTCTTTGTTGTCTAGAGCAATAAAATGATACTGTTGAAATAGGGCTTCAAAAGAGCGGTGATATGAAGAAGATCTAAAACTTCTTCTTCGTCCTACAGCTTAAGACTCTTCGTGGTTATTTTCATCAAAAAGCTTCAGTTCTGGGAGCTCCCATCAACATCCTTCGTGCGGGTTCCAGTTCAAATTGTTAGGGTAATGCTTTGAATTTCTCAAGGTATGCCCATTGACAGTTTTGTTTCGGAATCTTAATGGATATCGTGGACTGCCCAGTCGTTCCTCCGAACATCATCGTAGGAGGAAACGTCTGGACGAAATATCCTTAAGATGCATTGAATACATTAGTTAACGAATATTTTGGTGGTAAGTTGACTGGTCATTTTTGTATTCTGCCACGTCTTGAGAACAAATCACATATATGAGATACGCCTCCAAAATCTCATTTAGTATCCAAACCAAAACCATTTGGAAATGAAGCCTTTCTGGTTGCATCGATTCGGAGAACTCTATCTTTAGTACCGATATTTAGGAGAAAAAAAACCTTCCTTCTTAGTCGCCGCTTGCAATACCCGTCAATCAGTCAAGCGCCCACAAGTATACAGTTCAGCCACTTTCGAGAACAGTGCAATCCCCGAAACGTGAAACACATTGGCAGGCAATCTCTCTTCTGATAAGTAGTGAAGAACAATTGAATTTTAAACTATAGATATAAAATACGCATGTATGATTGATTGGCGTACAGTCCACCTGACTCGCTTACAAATAACAAAAAAAAACAGAATTAGTCATTCACCTAAGAATCCTGTAAATGAATTCACCATATTTCATGTAGATGAATCGTTAGTGATTCACTTGCGATGCTATTGTTTTTCTGGGCTCTATTCGTTCTCACTTATGATGGTCTTTATCGTAAAACATGCTTTATAAAAACGTCAGAAATGATCTACAGAATTCGGGATTATGATGAATAAAGAAAAAATCAGACATTGCTACTTTCTTCGGGTGATATGTAGGTATGATGACTTCTGTGAAATATTTTTAGTTTAGTTTAATTTCGGTTAAATACAATCAAAATCAAAATCCGTCTAGGTCTTGTAGAAGTTGTTAAGTCGAGAAATAAAACTAAAACCGTCCGTCATAAATTTGTTCTTGATTTCATTTTCAATTGTATAATCATCTGAGACAATTAGAATGTGCTAACTAAGTGTGCAAACTATCATATTACGTATACCCGATTCTAAGTTGTATTTCTTATATCCTATTCCGACTTTTGTGTCTTTTATCTTATTCCAAATTTTGTTTCATTTTTTCTTTTATCTTTTGTTTCTGTTATTTCTTTAATTTTATTGTATTATTCTTTTTCTATTTCATTTTTTGTTGTATTTCTTTTTTTTTTGGTTTATTTATTAATTTTTTTTGTTTGTTTGTTTTATTTATTTTTTTTGTTTGTTTGTATTTATTATTTTTTTGTTTGTTTGTTTTTTGTTTAATTGTTTTTGTTTATTTGTTTTTTTTTTATTTTATTTGTTTTTTTTTTTTTATTTTATTTGTTTTTTTTTATTTTATTTGTTTTTTCTTTATTTTTTTTTATTTTATTTGTTTTTTTTATTTGTTTTTTAATTTATTTGTTTTTTTTTTATTTGTTTTTTTTCAATTTTTTTTTTTTTGTTTTTTTTTTTTGTTTTTTTTTATTTGTTTTTTTTTCTTTTATTTTTTTGTCTTTTTGTTTCTTTTATTCTATTTTTCCTTTTTACCTTTCTTTCCTTTTGTTCTTCATTTTTTTTTCTCTTTTTTTCTTTTTTTTCTTCTTTTTTCTTCTTCTTCCTTTTTTCCGACTCTTTTTTTCTTTTTTTTCTTCTTTTTTCTTCTTCCTCCTTTTTTCCGACTCTTTTCGGGTTTATCCTTTTTTTTAATTCGTTTTTTTTATTTCTCTCTTTATTTTCTTTTTTCCTTTAATTTCTTCTTTTCTGTTATATTTTATTCCTTCTTTTTTCTTTTTTTTTACTGTTTATTCTTTTGTTTTCTTATTTTTCTGCTTTAGTATCTTTTTGTAAGTTATTTCTTATTGGTCCCTTTGCAATCCCATTCTTTATAGTTCTTGTTTATTCTTTACTTTAAATCTATACTCTTTTAAATATTCCACTTTTTTTACTTTCCTTTTTGTTTGTTCCTTGATGTAGTGCATCTCTGGAGTAAATCCGGCTCGGTTTTTCGAAGGTGAACACGTTTGTCGAGCTTGTCTTTTGCGCGATTTTTTAACCTTCTGAATTTAAAGAAAAATATTAATAAAAAAGGCCGGTGTCAAAAGAACGTCCTTCACGGAACAAATCCAAACTTTAAACTTTGCACCAGTTTTTCTTTCAATCACCATGACTTGACCATTTTCATTGAATTTTGACATTACACATACGTCATAAACATTATAAACAAATGATAATTAGATTTTACTGTGTCGAACCAAAAAAAGGTGGTGTAAACAGTTTTGTATTTGCGTAGTTTAGAACAGTTTTTAATATACGTTGAAGACTTCACCTGAACAGGTCAAGGTTTCTTCTTTAATAGGTAAATCACCGTCTCTAACAAAAAAAGATAAACAGACAGAAAAACTTACACTTTTTTTCTTTTACTGTTCTTCATTTTTATGTTAGCTGTTTTCTTGTCTCGTATATTCTGTCTGCTAAATTTTGTTTAAGAAACTTGACGGCATCTTGGAAATAATCTTCTTAATAGTTTCCATTGTATGTCATGCATGAAGGTCCTAAAAGCCAACGATTTCTCGTAGCTGCTTTATAAGATGGAAATTTTTGTTTCCTTCTTAAGTGCGATCTTTTGTATATTAGACGACTACGAAACCATCTTCCATTCTTGTATAGTTAAAAGGCTATTTAAAGATCGGAGCTGTTTTCAGATATGTTTGTGTGTGGAAGGTCTGAAGAATTCCCAAAGATCTTTTTACATTTTTTTTTCTTTTTAAAAGATCACAGTGATCAAACGATAGCAGATCGAATAATATCTCAGTTGAAGAATATTTAAAGATCGAACCCATATTTCTAAAAAATTTCGAAACTGCTTTCATTTCTTCGATTTCTTTTGGGACTATCATGTATTGATCTTGATCTAATGATCGTAAATCGGCGGTATAATTCATCCTTTAAGACATTGCACTGAACGTAAACCAACGATTATCAAAGCTATTTAAAGATCAGACCTAAGTCCTAAAGAATTCCGAAAGATTTTAATTTCTTCTGGAACGATCGCACAACGCACACTGATCGAACGATCGTAGATCGACGAAATTTTGCATCCTTTGGGACATAGGTCCAAAGAATTTCAATGATCGGACTAAAGGTCCTATAAATTCCAAAGATCGTTTTGTTTCTTTCGTTTTTACTGTCACGATCAGTGATCTATGGATCGAATATCACCGAAATTATCTCATCTTTTGCGATTTTTCTGGTTCAACATCTTTTGAAGATCAGACTTAAAGGTCACTGGACGTGAACCAGGACCAGTTTAACACTTTGTTAATCGCTTGTGACTAGTATTTTATTATTTTAGCCAGGTGTTAATGTTGCTTCAAACCTGACGTCCTTTTCCATTGTTAATACCTTTTTTTTGAAATTTATTGTGAAAGTCTACTAGAAAATATTTTGTATAAAAAGTACGGGTTGGAATGATTATCACTGCGATCAGTGATCATAAGACCTGAAGAATGTGTCGTGTCATTCCATTGAACTCGAAGTACATTTCTGATCGTGGTGGTTACGTTGCATATTATTTTCCTCCTACAAGAGCGTCTTAACCTACCTGTGTAATTTTATTTCGCGAGAAACTTCCATCCAGCACAGTTCACATTCCTTTGGGGCCCGATTACAGCAACAGCAGCCACCAGAGAGCGAGCACCTTATCGAACCGGACTGTAGCCGTAGGTAGTACACATGTAGAAGAACAGGTCTTTCACCGCGATCACCGATCCTCTGCATTTTATATCCATATGAAAGAAACTTTTAGCTTGAATATACACAGGTAGGTAAGGTACTTAGAGGTGAGCGCTATGTGTGATAGGTATTCTGGTCGCATATGTGTTCAGTGTACCAGATCATGGAGAGCTTGTGCTAAAAATATTTTTTTTACTCCAAAGAGTTCTGTTTTTTTTTAATGTACACTCGTCAGTGAAATTAATGCGACGGTAGTTTTTGTAACTTTCCAAGGCAACAGCTTAGATCCGATCTTGTACCGTTTCGAAGTTGATTTCGAACATTCTTTCTCAAGATCCTCCTCAGGCTGGAAGAAGACAAGAATCGTTTGAATCAAAATTCAAAGATCTGTCTATCAGCAAGATCACTCGATCAATTGATTATTTAATTCGTTCTCTGATCTGCAAAAGAAGCACACATTATTAGAATGTTGTCTTACAGCTCGACCTCTAGTTGAAGATATGTCTCATTATCTCTCGACTCGAAAGTCCGACATTATTGTTGTAGCTACTCCTTCAATGGCCTTACATTTCTTCTTACTCCTCCACCTCTTGATCAGTACTTGAGCGTCATAGCGGGTCTCTTTTACTCTAGTCTTTATTTTCTATCTTGTATACTGTTACCGCGATCTTCAATCGCCATTACAACAGCAAATATTGCTAGTTCGCCTTTATGGATGAAGTTCAGTATGCGGATTAAGTCTGTGAGCGCAGCCTAACGGTCGATAGTTACAATTCATTTGGGGCCATTAACTTAAAATGTACTTAGAGATTTCTTATTTAAAAAAAAAATTAAAATATTTTTCGGTATTTATGCAATAAAGATTTTGCGGCAAAAGGAGTTAGAAAGAAACTGTATAAATTGCACAATGCAAAGTAGATGGATGATCTTTTGCCTATTTTCACAAGAAAAGAGTCACCTAGTCCACAAGAAACGGTTTGAATGAAGATCGAATTGTCGAAGGAGAAAATATTCAATTGTAAATATATTTTATATTCATTTATGAATGAGATTTCGAAAGATTCGACTGGTTTCATACTTCGGAAGTACAATTATATGTTTTCCAATTGAAGACTGACGCATTCCAAACATTTCCAAAGAGTTTAGGCAGTTTTCCAAACATTTACAAAAATTCAAAAGTATTAAGGTATTTCATAAAACGTTTTTCATTTAAATGGGAACAGTTTCCTAATGATTTCCAAAAAATCTAAATATTTCCAAGATATTTTCCAATTAAAAACCGACATGTTCCCAAAATTTCCAAGAATTTAGACATTTCTTAAAACTCTTTTCATTTGAATGAAACAGTTTTCCAATTATTTTCAAAAATCCAGATATTTAATAGGTTTATTTTTCCAATTGAAGAGACGTGTTCCAAAAATTTCTAATTAATTTTTGGGCATTTCTTATAAGCCCCTTCTCTTAGATTTGTTTTTCCCTTTTCTAAACGTTTGGATTTTAGCATTTTAGGAGCTCTTTTGTATTGCATATAGCAGTTTTGTCAAAATATCAAAAAGAAACCTTGATGGAGGAATAAAACTTCGTCAAACAGACTCCGCCAGAAAGGCGGATAGGCCGTCAAAAAAAACATTGAGACAAGCAATCGAGAAGGAAATTCCAGGAGTGTAAAAGTTCTAACGACACGGTAAGGGCTGGATATCGCACGAGATCGTTTGTTTTGGACTGTACTTGCCCCATTGCGGGCCACGCAAGAATTGAAGATCCTAGGGTAGAATCCATTTCTTTCTTGTGAACTGAAGGATTTCTTTCGGGTTTTTTTTTCATAATGGTTGCCACTTGATTTTACATCTTGATCTTCTTCCAAACGTCTTCGTTTTCGAATATCGTTCTCCTTTCGTCTGATTCAGGGTTTTCGTCGTAATTCTGATGGATTTGTCGTTCGTTTCCGGCTGAATGGTAGCCTATCTTCGAGTGTAGTAGTCTTCCATGCGTAAACGGGGTTTGCGTCTCAGGAAGACAGTTTTTCTTCAAACATCTTGGTATTCGAATATCGTCCTATTTCCGTCTGATCCAGAGTTTTCGCCGAAGTGCTGTGAGACATTTCGTTCGTTTCCGTCGATAGGATCGTAGCTTATCTTCGAATCGTGTATCCTTCCATGCGCAATCGTGGTTTGCGTCTCAGGTAGACAATTTTTCTTCTGTTCACGTTCTTAGATCTTTTGCGACGTTTGTCTCCACCATCTGTGGACTTTTAGAGCAGCTCTTGGCTACCAAGGCCGATGCTCATAATGTACGCCAATGCGTCAAATATGTACAGAACCGCATAACCTAAATTAATTCTTTAGCCTCGTATACGCTAAGCACTCAATTTACTTCCGTTTTGCTGACGATGTTTACAATCTGCGTATGATTTACCCGCTCCGTTTTCAATTCGGTTCTCAAACTATTCCAGCAGATATTTCATAATTTCATTGTGTAATCGCTCACTATCGCACGATAAACCATTAGAACATTTTCCAGAGTGAGTGTGACAAGATCAGTCGTTCTTCTGGGTTGACAATCGTCGTAGTGTGATGGACATTACGATGGGACGAGGGTGATATAGTAGATCGGTGTTCGTTTTCTCAATGAAAGACAATGTTTTTCGTGTAATTTTCCAATTGAAGAATGAAGTGCGCACTATATGTAATAAAAGAGAATTATATATTATGATGATCATGATAATATGGCGACGTCGCCGGACAGACCAAAGTGATCGTCAGCTATTTTGTTACGTGCTGTAAGAATATCACCGCATGTTTCGGCGAGTAATAGAAGCGTTTAGCTCAAGAATAAGGGGTGATCGTGGAACTTTACTCTGTACATGATCAGTTTGAACGATCGCAATAGGAGGTTATGATCGTGAAACTTCTAATGGTTTGACGAACGTTCCTCGCACCAATATCATATATTATATATTTTTGACGGAAGGAAATCATCGATCTATTGGTCTTAGAGATAGTGTCCTCCACCAGTACATTGCTCTTATAAAAATGATCATGCCGCATTTTGATAAATACTTAAAAGTAAATAACCCATCAAGAAGTCCTCCTCATATTTCATGTTTGAGTGAAAGTCGATTCCGCGGTTTTATGCGCGCTCACCGCGAACGGATTTTCTTTCTTTCTTCCGTGCAAGTCGCGACTAAAAAATCGCTGCAATAATACAAGACGTTGTTTTCCATTCATTCAATCCCATCTAACGTTGCCAACACAAGCAAATTAAGGTGCCATGAATATTAAGACACGATGACGGCAATGATAGTACACAACATTTAGATATGTTTCCGGAACTAAATTGTTGTGCTTTTTATCGAAATATATGTGACGATGAGATATGAGAAATACTTCGGTGGTAGTCTACCAGTCCGGTAGTCATGAGATCGAATCCCACCAAGAAAGATGTCAAATAATACTGAAAACAGAAGCCGAGCCTTGCTTTAAACCCTTTTTATCACAGACCCCAGATAGGATTTTCTCAAACCTCTGTAGCAGGGAGGCTATTGTATTTGTAGCTCACATTGTATTTCAGAACGTGTCATTGAACAATAAACCAAGCCGAGAAAATATCTGAAAATGGTGACCCCGGCGCATGAAATTCAAACAGTTAGAACTTGAAACTATAATTTAAATTTGTTTTATCCGATTCTTTTTGCTTTTCGTTGTACTGCTGATTTTTCTTTGCACCAATTCGCGTGAATCAAACCTTGAAAATAACCCAGAGATGGTGACTCCGCTGATGTCTACTGTGATATTATCGGGGTCACTAAAATCTAGAAAACATACACACGCACATTTTTTCCCTTCTGTTGAACTACTGGTTTTTCTTTACACTTAATACGCGCGATCAAATAAGATCTCATTCGATCGAAAAATCATATCTAATTTGTTGATGTTTTAGTTTCAATTACAATTTACAACAATTGGTGAATTCTAAAATCTGACCAAATAAAAAGGCGATAAGAAATTCTTCCAAATTCGATTGTGAACAGAATAGTGAAAAAGTAAAGTAAGGAAAAAAACCATAATAAAATTATGGTGCGTTTGGCTGAAACATCGCCGCCAGAACACCAACAAGCACAACCACATTATCATCACAATCTTCACCACACCACCACAAACAGTTCATCAAATATAAATTCTTTACCAGCAAATCCGAACAACAGTAACATCGGTGGCAGTGGTGGTGGTAGTGCTCTTCAACAGCAACAACAACAACAACATCAACAATTACCGACAACACAATCTTCAACGTCATCCGATGGATCGTCATTGCCACCATCGCCACCACTAATCCATCATCATCATCAGATTCATCAAGCTCCAGCCGGAGGAATTGTAGCCGGCAATTTATGTGCAATACATCATCATCAACAATTACCACCGCATCAACAACAAGCACAACAACTTCCAATGCATTTGACCGGACCACCAATGAACCATCATCATATTCATCATCACCATCATCCACCAAATCAACAACAGCAGCAACAACATGAAAACGGTCATGGTGTAGGCGGAGGTGGTGGTGGAGGCGGCGGCGGTGGTAGTGGCCCAGGTGGTACACCAACGAATGGTCCAAACACCAATGGTAATAGTAATAGTAATGGTGGTCCGAATAGTTCCTGGCCACCGCTCTTCATTCCATATACTGGTGATTATGAACACGCCTACTTCATTCCACATCATCATGAAATGTGTCCAGCACATCATCCAGCAGCCATGTGTACGATGCCTTCGGATTATGGTAAGTTTAGAGTAAATTTTTATGAACTAATCCCTTTTTTTTAATTACTAAATTATCGTTAGTGTGTGATCCAGTATATCAGGTTCGTCATTGCTTCTATCCAATGGTTTTCCGCTTTAACAAAATAAACCAACTCTTACAGCAGGTTCTATTTTTAAATTATTCAGCGTCAAAGTCTAAAAAGCCTGATCCCGACTGGAGAAGTCACTACTTCGCTAATGTTGAAGCAAACCTTAACCGTTGAGAAGTGAATAACTTTAACTTTCAAAGTCAGTGGAAATTGTGTCGAACTTAGTTCAAAAGTAACCTCTTTTATCGCGGAAAAGCTGTATCACTCATTCGAGGGAATATTATACAACTACGGTATGGTCTCTAACAGATTCGTGGTTGTCGGAATTTTTGTTTGTATACACTAAACATTAATTTATATTTCCGTGAATTGTTTTTCTATATAATATTTCAAATTTTTATTCATTTTAATGTAATTCCGTGCTGCTTTCCTCTATTGTATGATTGATGTGTTGATTAGCAGGGCGGAGTTGTTAGATTTTAAAACATATACATTCTGGAAGAGTGAGGTCATTTGTCAACCTCTTGGATGGTGGAAAACTAGTGTACATGTTCTAATCTTTTAAAACCTATCTAATTTTTTCCTATTTTTCCTTTCTTTTTTGTCCTTTTTATTCTAATTTTCTTGTCCTTTTTTGAATTTTTTTCTGCCTTTTTATTTTTTGTTCTGTTTTCTTCTTCTTCTTTGCCGTTTTCTTTTCTTTTTTTTTATCCTTTTCTATTTGTATGCCCTTTTCTCATTTTTATGCCCTGTTTTCTTATTTTTGCCTTCTTTTTTGCTTTATTTTTTTTTTACCATTTTCTTGGTACCTTTTCCTTTCTTTTTTTGTTGCCTTTCCCTTTCCTTTTTTTGTTGCCTTTTCCTTTTCTTTTTTGTTGCCTTTCATTTCCTTTTTCTTGCCATTTCCTTTCCTTTTTTGTTGCCTTTTCATTTCCTTTTTTGTTGCCTCTTCCTTTCCTCTTTTGTTGCCTTTTCATTTTCTTTATAGTTGCCTTTTCCTTTCCTTTTTTTGTTGCCTTTTCCTTTCCTTTTTTGTTGCCTTTCATTTCTTTTTTTCTTGCCATTTCCTTTCCTTTTTTGTTGCCTTTTCCTTTCCTCTTTTGTTGCCATTTCCTTTCCTTTTTTGTTGCCTTTTCATTTCCTTTTTTGTTGCCTTTTCATTTCCTTTTTTGTTGCCTTTTCCTTTCCTCTTTTGTTGCCATTTCCTTTCCTTTTTTGTTGCCTTTTCATTTCCTTTTTTGTTGCTTTTTCCTTTCCTCTTTTGTTGCCTTTCCTTTTTTGTTGCCTTTTCCTTTCCTTTTTTGTTGCCTTTCATTTCCCTTTTTCTTGCCATTTCCTTTCCTTTTTTGTTGCCTTTTTGTTGCTTTTTCCTTTCCTCTTTTGTTGCCATTTCCTTTCCTTTTTTGTTGCCTTTTCCTTTCCTTTTTTTGTCTCTTTGTTCCTTTTTGTTTTTGTTGTCCTAATTTTTTTTGGTAGTTTTTTGAAATGTAGGTCAGCTGCTGCTGTAGCGCTGCATGGAAAGTTTTTTTTTCCGGACAAAAGAGTTCTACACAGTTTCCATTAGTGACGTTTCCAAAGAAGGTTCCTCATCTATCCAGCTCACAAGGTTCTAATTTTGGTATGATAAGCATTAGCCAAGGCAGCGTACAGCCTCAGTCGGGAAGATTGTTCGGTGATCCTGCCTTGGCAAACTTGATTTTAAATCCATCGATTGTAAAAGGTCTACAAGTTAAAGTTGTATCAATTCTTCTTTTGTGCATAAAACTTCCCTCGATTATACTATTGCATTTAAAGCTGTTTCATCTCCGTTTTGTCGTTTCACTGCAGCAACCAGATTCATCATCCGTTAATGAATCATCAATCGATCATGGCTCAATGCAAACATATCATGAATCAACTATTAGTTCAAGTGAACGTCAATGGCAACCGAACTGAATCTAATTCGAAAAACTGATCATTTTGCAGAAATACCGTTCCGCTATGTACAAATTTTCTTGTGGCCTGATGCATTATTCCGATGACTTCATTTTCAGATGTTTTGAGCACGAGTAATTATTATTCCTCGAATAACAAAAATATGATTGGCTGTTGACGTCGAATCAAAAATGGAAAATTTTTGATTAAATACACCCGAATAGGTCAAAATCCTCTTTCCCGTGTTTTAACAACGGGCTTTCTGTTATCACCGCTGGCAAACTTTGACGGTTATGGCTATTATTTTGGACAAAATATTCTTCCCAATAATCAGATAAAACCTCCAAAATACTTCCAAGTAAGCAGGATGCTGTTGGATCTTATCATCGCCAAATCCAGAAAAAAACAGCACAAGCCAAAACACAGAACCTTGTGGCATTCAAGGCCAACAACTGAAATGTGATACGTTAGATATGCAACTAACAAAGAGAAACTTATCAGAAAGCCAAGTTTTTATCTCAAATTTGGCATTTATAGAAAATGAACCTCTTTCTAGATTCAACCATAAGTTTCTAATCAAAATTAACATGTCCAATTTAATTTTTTTTTTAATTTCTATCTCATCGCACATCCATACGAGTTTCGTTATTGTGCCCTAAGAGCAGTAGTTTGTTCTGTTTGAAACTTGGGAATTCCTTGCGGAGAACGCCATCTCTCCGATCGTTTAGAATTTTACGATACGAAAGTAGTAAAAAAAGCCTAAAAATTAAAACATGGCAGATGACCCACATCTTTGGCTCGACAAGTGCGTTCGTTTTCATGATCAATTTCCCACAGTAAAGAAAATCGAAAAAATTTTATAGTAGTGAGTAGAGTTCAATATTTCCTATAAGGTTCAGTTTTCCCCCCCTTCAGGGCATAAGTCTTTTCGGTTCTTGAAAACGCTTCTTTGATGTGCAACTATTAAGTCACTGATTACAAGTCGTAAAATAAGAACACACTTTCGATTACGCCCCGAAATTAATGAAAGATTCTTGAACGTGCCCGTTTGCTTCTGCATGTGTGGAGATGTGGGTGTGGGAAGAAAAAGTGAGCATAAAAAAATGTTTAAATGTAGTTTAGGCTAAGACGAAGAAGTAAGACGAAACTATGTTTAAATTTCGGCGGTCAGACTTTTTTCGCCTCGGTACTGAAAGGAAGCTAATGGATTTGTTTATTATGTCTGGTCGGAAAAGATATGCGCAATAATCAACGAGTTTTTTTTTTATCTGGACGATATTATGAGCAAATTTGTTTTTAGGATGAAAATTCAATTTTACAGTATATTTGAACTGATCTCGAATTTCGGTAGGAAGTCGGACGCATTAAACTTTATCTTCAATAAAAACATGGAAAATGAAAAAATCTGTCTAATGTCAGTACTGAATCCAGTGGTTGGTTCAAGTCGGAATGAGACAGAAGTTTTAAACAGTGTCGCTAAACTATATGAAATACACTCAAATGTTGTCGCGTACCACCAATTGTAAAATGATTTTGTTAAGGCCGAAACATTCACGGGCCCTCAACAAATCACCAAAGTTTTATCGCAATCGGATGAATGGTTTAGGAGCGCATACGAGGCAAACAGACAGACAAACAAACATTCATCTTTATATATGTATATAGATATTAATTGATACATACGAGTAGATACCCACAAAGCATATTTTTCGAAATTCATAGTGTTCTTCTGGCCATCTCGTACTTACTGACAATAAAACCTAAATAATTACAATATTTCTCCAGTTTCATCTTCTTTCACTTTCCCCTCATGCATCGAGGTCTTCCGAGTGGGTCTACCTGCGATATAAATGCCATTGGAAGTTCATGAATCGAATGGTTCTTAAATGGTAGACGTGATTTTCGATATAAATTTCTTTACTTTTTTTTTCTTATTTTTACTTTTATTTTTTTTTTTAATTATACTTTTATTTTTTTTTATTTTTACTTTTATTCTTTTTAATTTTTTTTATTTTTACTTTTATTTTTTTTTTATTTTTACTTTTATTTTTTTTTTATTTTTACTTTTATTTTTTTTTTATTTTTACTTTTTTTTATTTTTGCTTTTATTTTTCCTTTTATTTTTACTTTTATTTTTACTTTTACTTTTATTTTTTTTTTATTTTTTTTTTTTATTTTTATTTTTATTTTTTTTTATTTTTATTTTTTTTTATTTTTATTTTTTCTTATTTTTATTTTTTTTTATTTTAATTTTTTTTTTACTTTTATTTTTATTTTTTTTTTATTTTTTTTTCTATTTTTACTTTTATTTTTTTTATTTTTATTTTTATTTGTTTTTCATTTTTACTTTTATTTTTTTTTATTTCTACTTTTATTTTTTTTTCTTTTTATTTTTTTTTACATTTCTTTTTTAATTTTTTCTATTTTTAGTTTTTATTTCAGCTTTTTTACTGTTTTTTTTTCGCTGGTTTTGTGTTTTTTTGACACTGACTATTACCAGATTATGAAGCTATTAAAATTGAGTTACAAAGGTTGTCTGAGTTAATATAAACCCTTTAGGATATATGTATGAAAATCAGAATGCCTTGATTAGAGCCTTCGAGCTTTCCAGATATATTACTTTCCTACATTTTCTTCTATTTTGCGGGGATGCGTCTACGGTTTAATGTAACGTACAAAATGTAACGATTACAGAATCGATTCCGTAGTGTCTATTTGTAAGTCCTACTTATTACTTTGATTAATACAGAATCGATTCTTTTATGAAGGGATGTTCTTGGTCGACTGAAAAATATACTCGCATCGTATTAGGATTGAATCGACTAATATAAGATTTGAAACTTAGTGATCTATCCCCTTGATCACATAGAAAAAAAAATATTAAAAAAAACAGCCGGACATTACCTTATACATTACCAATGAAGCGCTAATATTTCATAATCTCACCACTTGTTGAAATTGTAATTGTGATTCATGACAACCTCTAGTTCGTGTCACTTTTAACACTCATAATATCAATGCAAATCTAAACGCTTCGTTAAATTCCTTTTGAGACCCCTTAGACTTTAAAAGACTTGAGCAATTACTGGAAATACTGCGAACATGGGTCTATGCTTTAACTCGGATCGGAGGTTTGTCCCAGTCTGGGACAGGATTTTTTTTCAATTAGTGAATGTTTGCTGGCTATGGAACATCCGTCGATAAGATGTCCTCATAGAGAGAGAATTTCCTTTCGCTTTGCACATGGCTTTTTGTATTGTAATAGGAGAAATGGAGCAAGTCCCTTGTGTAGTTTCCCTACAAAATCCCTTACAATATTTGTGCATTCATACGATGGAGCGTGTAAATAATTGAAGAAGTCTGCTACGAAATCGAATTCTTACAGGTTATAGTTTTGAGAAAAAGGTAAAATTTTTGTCGTAGTATCGCCGAATAACTACCATACAAAAGTCCTTTAAATACGTGGTTATTGAACGATTATCAGAGATTCCGTAGGGCTAGAAATTTTAAATAATTATCAAGTGTGTAACCATACAAATGTTCATAAAAATTTAATACTTCCCATCTACAACTTAACTCATAGTTCAGTATTTCAACTATAGCGCTTGGCCGTGACTACGGTATAGCTGTTTTTATTTGAATACAACATGAACATTACATCAATTCTGAAGCACCACTATTGGGGCAGCCATCTTGAATCCGTTGAGCAATATTCCAATTTGGCTAATGTTAAAATAATAATAAAAAAAAAAAAAAAATTCTTTGCGAATTAAAATTGCCTTCACACAATATTTCAATTAGAGAGCTGACAATCTGGGGCGAGATTGATAAGATGTAGATTGCTTCGATCATAAATCATGGTCCGAGTCTGAAGATACTATTCAACAATACTTTGCTCTCCGCCACGCCACGCCATGTTGTTTTTTTTAAATATGGCGCCTTATAATTGATTTTTTATGTACATTTTTCTTGATACATTCGCGTGTCTGGTTTTATCGTAAGAAGTGGCATATTGTCTTATGGAAATCTTTTTGTAATTGACATAATAATCATTATTAATAATATGTCGAGCCCAAGTCGGACGATTTATGCAACATTACACCCGTACAATGGCCCAAACCAGAAATGTTTACAAAAAGTTCTTCGAAGCTCACAAATATCAACAACTAGACGAAATTAAATAACAAAACACAATAAAATAAAATTTAGTGCTTTTTTCGCATTATTTGCACTTGAGTAATTTTCACTTGAAATGAGGAAAACGGTCGAGAGTAATTGGTTTTTCCGGTTCTATTTTGTTTGTCGTTGGTTACTTTCGGTTGTGTGGACAAATTGAACTCGATTTTAATGAGAATGTTTTGTTTGGATTGGGGATTGTTATAAGATTGAGATAATGTTTGGAGTTCGGATCTATACCGGACTATACCGGTTATTTTATTTATTGAATTAATCTTTGTTTCTTAATTTTTTTATATTGTACTTTAGATGAAATCATACACAAAATAATAGAGTAGGTCGGATGCAGCGAGTTTTGCCAATTTTGGACGCTAAAATCTATGACTAAAAATTATAGATTGATTTAAGAGCCTATTGTAAGTCTATCAACCAAGAGGTCAAGGGTATAAGTCCCATTCATACGCTTTTCGTTATGCCCAGTTTTCCTTATTTTTTTAACAGTATCCATTCTCAATTATCCTTTTTTAATTGGCAAAACAGTTCATTTGAGTGAAGTACTTTACAACTAGTTAAACACTTTAAAGAGTTAGTTCAGTGAAGTACTTCAATTGAACTGTTCATTTCATCTTTTCGCGTGTCTGACCAGCCGTTTAGTAGTCGCTGGTCACTCACTAGTCACTACTCCTTCAATTAAATTGTTCACTTACTCTATTCTCTTCCCTAACCCGTCGTTCAATAGTCACTCAATAGTCAGTCAGTCGTTCAATTGTGCTGGTGTTTGACTTCGTGGTTAAACCATTTTAAATGTAGTGAGTTCCGTAAATTGCGTCAAGATATTTATACAGGAAATTTATAAGGCAGCTGCTCGAAGGACACGTGCGATTTCCTTCATATTCATACCTTTAACTACTACAAGTTACATTCAAACTTTCGAAGTCGTAGCTTAAAGCGTTCCGAAGTTATTGGTCAATATTCTTGAACACGTATTTTAAGAACTTTTTGTATGGCAGCTACTTGAAGGAGTTGGACTGACAGCAAACGGATTTGGTTGGGGTTTTGGGCCACAAATAAACAAAAAATAATAAATGTATAACATTTTTTCATCCGAGGCTCGATTCTATGCGTCTTTTGGGCTGGATTAAACTTAAACAGATTTCGTGTGGAGTATAAAAATAAAATAAAAAATTTGCCTACTGTTTGGTCGCAACTTTATTCTTTTTGGGTGGAAATCCGGAATGGGTTTAATCATCATTTCATACCTTGAATATCGCAAAATTCTGAAATTAATTTTTAGACGGTTATATTAAGGGGTTAGGCCACTCTAGAGGCCGAAAAATAGGCTTTTTTGGGAATTTTTTTTCAGAAAAACTACAAAATAAATCGAGATTACAAAAACAGGTATTTATCATACATATCAGTGACTGTATACAACAAGCGATTAATTTGAAAATGGCGGCTATGCAGCGTTTTTGCGATGACTTTTCCGTTTTTTCAGGATCCACGGCCGGACAATCAGCTCCTGTAATTTTTGAATTATGATAAGCCAATGAATTTTCTTCGATTATATATAACAAGAGTATATAATTTTTTTGATATAGTGCTTTTTGGCCAAATGGCGCACTTCTAAAGTGAAAAGTGAAAAATTTGCCTAAAAATCGTCAGAAAATTGTTAATAACAAATGAACTATGCAATATAAAAAAAAGTGCTACGTACTCCCATAGACAATGTATTTTTAAAGATATATTCAAAACTTCAAGTGAATCGGTTGAAAATTGTCTGAGTTATGTTTCCGGCCAACTTGAAAAATGCAGTTTTGAGATAAACGCGTCTGAAGTTTTGAGTACTAGAAAATCATGAATAATTTTGCAATACCTTTAATCTGCGATGCCTGCAACCGAGTACTTAGAAATTTTTCCCCAGCCATAATCTTTTGGCACATCATTTTTGAAGTCTTAACCCTGCGTCTACTTTGACAATTTATCTGGCAATGGCAATGGCAACGGCATTATTGCCATACACAAATTGACAGTATAGACTCACCAAACGCATATGGCAATATTGCTCTCAGCATTACCATGGCAATTTTGAGGATAATTTTGCCATAAAACGAATCGTTTGACAGAAGTTAGCGTCGCTTGTCAACAGGTAGACTTACGTTTTTTTGGTTTGATCGCAAAATGAGTGAAAATAAGTGAACTAAAGAAAAAAACTATTGAATTAATGAATAGTTTTCGAGGTTATGATTGCTTTGCTTCACACAACTTGACACTTCGAATTCACTCGCTCAAACGAAAATTGCCTGGCAATCAATGCGATTTGACATTTAACTCGATGGCAATATCGCCATTGTCATTGCCAGATAAATTGTCAGTGTAGACGCAGGGTAAGGGACTGTTTAAAATAAAAAAAAAAACAATTTTTCGAAAATTCTAGAGTGGCCTAACCCCTTAAAGCGGATTCGATATCTTATTAGATCTAAGAAATGTAACCAATTACATATTTACGAATTCCGCCATATTAGGTCTGTCGATGTATGTAATTAATTTTACTTCTGCGGGCTAGAAATTCTTTTCCTTCTTGTAGAAAACTTTTGGAACGAGTCCAGCTTTTTAAAGTGGATCGGCAATGAAAAATTGTTCACTCAGTGCACTCTATTGCAAAGTAGCAGTGTTATTTCGAAAGTAACGTCTTCTCTACTCAGTGATGTGTCAGGTATCCTTGGATCATGTATGCGTGGAACGAATTTACACGGATCACGTATGCGTGAAACGAGTTTATATGGACCTGCAATGTGTGGATGGTATTTACACAAGTTTACACAAAACAGGTTTCCGTGATAAAAGTTCGCATGGAACAGATTTGCGTGAATCAGGTCTGCGTGAAACAGGTACGCGTGGAACGGATTTACATGAATCAGGTATTCGTGGATTATGTTTACGTGGAACAGGCATGCGTAGAACAGGCTTACGTCGAACAGGTATGCCTGGAACAGGTACGCGCCAAACTGATACTTTCATACCGGCTTCGCTGGAACGACAACGCGAAATCTGGTACAGACCGCTGTGGCTGCTTCCATCAAAGACACTTGATATTTGTTGGCATACTTTAGTCCCCTACATTCGAGCTTAGGGGGTGCAAAATATACGTGTCAAACATGTTCATAACTTCAGTCTAATTCCATTATTCTTTTGCTTGCTCTCGAAACCTAATCAGTAAACATAGCGACATTAGTTAGCGTTTCCGGTTGAACGGCACGAAATACGAACAGCGATGAAAAAAAAAGTAGAACGCTCTTCAGCTCCGATAAGCCTGATAATGTCTTGTTTACTCCCCCACGCGACGATGATGATGCAAAAATTGTCAATTATTGACAATTCGGAGAATTCGGGCCGTTTCTTTTCTTCTTTTTAGTACCTACACATACTGTATACATTGTTGTTAAGCTTGTGGGCTCGACTACACAAAACGACCTTGACTCATGTATAAATAAGGCCACGCGGCAAATGAAAGCCACCCCACTGACAAGTGGTGGGTGGCAGTGGGTATGGAGTTTTCTATTTGATTTACTTCGTACGGCGTAGAGAGAATTTTTTTTTTCGTCTCTAAGACAACGTCGTTTATCCTTGGCAAGAAAGAGAGGGAGAGAGAGCATCGGAATAGAATGGGAGGTCAAATATACAGAATTCATATTCCCTAACCTTACTAAGGACCTGAATTGCCTGAACATGTCGCATCAACTTCCGCTCTGGGAATTGCAAAGGTACTGCTACCCAGCAACAGTGCCTAGTACTTACCCATGAAAAAAAGGTCCTTGACGATTTCGTCCTGCAGAATGGTACGAGGGACTATATCTCGAAGAAAGATGGGAGCGGAAAGGACTGAGGAGTAATCCTTCAGCAGCAGCGTTTCGGAAGGTTATTTTAGTTCAAAGTCTAGTCACAGTTTATGTGGCTACGGACGAAATTCACAAAGTTTGGGAACATGGCCAGACATTGGTTTCTGGTGATAGCAAAATGAAGGTCGTCCTGATTCTGGTATCGAGCGTTTTTTTTTGGGTGTATGACTTTTCGGTAGGACCAAACCAACAACCTCTCCGCTTTTAGTATCCTTCTTTTCCAATACCGAATGGCTATGACCGAATATGGTCAATATTTGTGTAGATTTGTGTTTAAGTGAATTTTGGGTAATGAAAGCGGATTTCTTTTAATTCATATCCGATTCAATTAAGACGATCAGAATAAATCGAGTAAAATTGGCTATGAAACAACTCAAGGTGTAGGTACAGTCACAACTGCACTTCGCCCTTATTTGAATTGATGGACAATTGAGAATTTTGAGGAAGGAGCTTCATCAGATTTTATAACCTTCGTTCCAATTAGCTGAACTTGTAACAAAAGCAAGCTGTTTAGTGACAGTAATAACATGTTTTTACTTATCGCAAGGAATATCATTCTTTCGTCCTTGTGGTTGTAGAGTTTTTTTGTGAAAGGTTTTCCTTCTGCGAATTATAATCAACTTCTTACTTCATGATTCAGACGTCAAAGTCAAAGTTGTAATATGTAATAATGCAAATCTGAGCTAAATTTTGGCATTTTGTATTTTGTTCTTTTTTATTCAATAAAAAATTTTAAGTCTACTCTCTCCTTGACTTCGTCAGTTGTTTTAAAACAAGTAAATCTAAACCAAGACACGAACCACATAAACCTTTACAGTCTGTGCCATAAATACGTGACGCGTTTAAATTTTTTTTTTACTAATAATATTTTTGAAACTAGTTATGATGTACCATTTCTCTAAATATCTAATACGGTGTCCAGTCGCCATTGATGTCCACAATAGTTTGGCATCTTTTCCTGCAACTTTCGGTCAATTTGTTCGCATAGCCTGAAGTTAATTGGTTTCAAGTTCGCCTAAAATGCCTCGAGAGGGGTCTTTCGCCGTTTCTAGGTGTTTCCATGTAATGTGTTTTTCAATTGGATTGAAATTTGAAAACTGTGAAGACCAATCCAATGGGGTGATGGCATTTTCTTCCTTCGATGTTTTACACAAGTTGCTTCGCTGTTTCGAGTCGTTGTGTTCCTGTAACAGTCAGTCAGAATGATAAGCAGATGGCAGCAATCCTTTACGATAGATCTCAACTATAAATTGTTCGTTTAAACTATTTTTAAAGATTATTGACTTTCCTAATCACTTAGAACCGCCAAACATGGGCCTTTCAAGGATGTTTCAACAGTTCGCTGGATTACTGCTTCATCTTCTTTGGACCAAGTCCGCTTTGCTGTACTGAATAGCCAAAAAGAAGTTTGATCGGTGAAGATTACGATATTCTACCAGTCCCTGTTTAAATTTTCATTATCCCAAAACAAAGGTTTTGGCTCGTGTAAAGCTCGTGTAAAGAATGCAGCACTGCATTGGAGGGCAGTGAAATATTTTCCATGATCCAATCAATTCATCGCTGCATGTCACATCAAATTCAAATATTAGTCAATGTGACTTTGATCGAAAACTGTGAAAATTCAAATTTTCTACTCTTCCCTTCAGAAAAATTCGATTAGTTTAGTAAGTTTTTTATTTGACTGGCCTTACGCAGCGCTATACAAAATTTGAGTTAATGCATGCCGGAACATTTACTGCAATGCATTAATTGGATCATGGAGCATGCAAATCGTATGTGGGCAATAATGCTACGCATGCAGCACTGCACTGATTGGATCATGGGCTTAACTCTTGCAATAATGGTTTGAGTGTCACAGGGTGCTATGAGGGCTGTCCCAGAAGTACTTAGCTGGCGTTGAGATGGCGGTTTTTATTTGAAAGTAAATACTGTGGTAGAAAGCACTATCCCTATAAGGCTTAAGGCCAGGTATCAGTTAAAAGGCCCAAAAAATACCTCAATTTCAGGATTTTTTTTGGATATAAAATAAATATATATGGAAAAAACTATTGGCTGGTTTTATAGAGGTACAAGTGAAGAATAATTGTGAATTTTTTCATAAAAAAATATTGCAAAATGGCGGCTCCAGCTCCCATGACGTAAGGCCGCGATCGGCGAGAGTTGATACACGCGGTACCTTCTACAGCCTTGCCAAGTGATCTGAAACCAAAAATCCAAAATTTTTATGAAACTAGATTAAATTTGCGGGGCCCTATCGTTTTCCGATTTTGAAAAAACGCCCTGAGACTAAAATGGCTACTATTTGAAAAAAAAACCACACTTTTTTCACTCTTTTTTTGGCTTAAAAACTCAAACAAAAAAAATGTACAATAAAAAAAAAACTCGACGTTGGGGCCCCCCAAATTTAGTTTACTTTCTTTTAAGCTTTTATTCATTAAAATCGGTTCATTCGTTGAAGCTGTAGAACGTACTGCGCTCCGGTTTCGAGAAAAACGCGTCTGAAGTTAT
Source organism: Beris morrisii (assembly GCA_951812415.1). Classification (NCBI taxonomy): domain Eukaryota; kingdom Metazoa; phylum Arthropoda; class Insecta; order Diptera; family Stratiomyidae; genus Beris; species Beris morrisii. The sequence continues at coordinate 30,559,834 of OX638311.1, forward strand.
AAAAAAACGTATTGAATGTCGGCCGACCGTTCCACAAATCGGTCTGTAACATATCCTTTTGTCCACGTATTCTCAATATGTTAGGATGAAAATTAATAAAAAAAATGCATTTTTTTATCGTCATGAACTGATACCTTGCCTTAAGTTTAAAGTTAGAATACGTAACGTTGTTTAGTCTTTATTTGGCAGCCATCAATAGCGAACGCTTTCAGTGAACTTTTAAAAATGGAAAAAATAGGTCATCGTTATGTAATACCATACACAGAGAGAAAAGTGTAATGAAATGTAACAAAAAATGTAATGATTTCCATTACGAATGCAATGAAATTCCAACCCATTACACCCGTAATGAAAACTATGACATGTAATGAAATTCTGTAGTAAAGAGTCGCTGTTAAATTTATTACAGATTAGTAAAATTCATTACAAATATTTTAAATCGCACAGTATAATTCATTAACAAGTGTAGAAAAATTTGATAAAGTGTATTACCAGTGTAGTAAAAATAATTACCAGGGAATAGTAAATTTCATTACCAACTTCATTACCCCGTATAGTAAAATTCATAACCAGTTCACTTTATGATATTTAAAACACTGTTTACCGAAAACTTCACTTTTACCAATAAAAACCCCGAAAAACACTTCAATAAAACAAAAACTTAACAAAAACGATCACTATCACTGAATTCAACTCAACACTTCTGCACTTCTACAAACTTACTACTTCCGTAGTCAAAAACACTAGCGCATTAGTCAAATTCATTAGAACTTTAGTCAAATTTACTACTACCATCGTCAAGCACACTACTTTTTTAAGTGAAATTTATTGCTATCTGTACGAATTGTACTACATTCGACAGATTCATTACTACATACTGTAATTCGAATATTTTCTTTCAGTTTAATTACAATTGTATAGTCAATTTTATTACCTTAACAAGGTTACTACTCGTCTCAGTCCAACCAATATCAAAGCCGAACTAGATTCTACTCTGGGGAAGTCTGCTCCTCCGTTTGCAAGAATAAAATATTTTGTGACAGAGTTTAAACGAGGCCGTACGAGCTGTCAAGACGAACAACGCAGTGGTCGCCCGAAGAAGTTGACCACGATATAAATGGTGAAGAAAATCTGCAAAATAGTATTGGATGATTGTCGACTGAAAGTACGCGAGCTAGCAGACATAATAGGCATTTCAAAAAGTCCTGTACATCGCATATTGACTGAAAATTTGGACATGAAAAAGCAGTGCGCAAGATGGACGCCGCGTTTGCTCACAACGGAACAAAATAGCGTCGTGCGGATGTTTCAATCGAGTGTTTGGCGATGTTTCACAGCAATAATGCCGAGTTTTTGCGTCGATTCATAACCATGGACGAAACATGGATCCATCACCCCACATCTGAAACGAAGGAACAGTCAAAACAGTAGACTAAAGCCTAGTACTGTGTTCCGAACGAAATGAACTGTCAAATTCCATATAAAAAAAAATTAATATTTCCCTCATTTTTCGCGACAAAATATTTCGTTCGTTTTTCAGTACTGTGTTCATGGGCGGAATGGACATTTGCAGTAGTCACTAATAGATGGCGCTTGGTTTAGTTAAAGTTTTGTTTCCAAGGGTACGGTACCCTTGTATGAGAAGCGAAATATTTGACAATCCAAAATTTTCAACCGTTCGCTGTCAATTCAGTTCGTTTGTGCTCGGGAAATTGTGTGTGAGTTATATTTTGTTGTGTTGTGTGTCGGAATTGTAATTTCTTCCCAATATTTTAATTTTTTTCAAATTTCGCGCGCTTTAATTTCACTGACATCTAGTAGCGAACTGTATAGTTTATTTCGCTCTACTTCGAATGTACTTTTTCGTTCATTTTCGATTCGCCGAACACAGCACTATACTTAACAGGGGAGAATCGGCACCAAGGACGGCGAAGACAGTCCAGTCTGCAGGCAAGGTCATGGCGTCACTTTTTTGGGATAATTTTCATTGATTATCTTGAAAAGAGAAAAACAATTAACGGCGAGTATTATATGAACTTATTGCAGCGTTTGAGTGATGAAATCAAGCAATAACGCCTGCAATTGGCGAAAAACAAAGTGTTGTTACATCAAGACAATGCACCGGTTCACACATCCGTAATCGCGATGGGCATAATCGACGAGTTAAAGTTTGAATTGCTTCCTCACACACCCTATTCGCCAGATTTAGTCCTCTCGGATTATTTTCTCTAGACAGCTAGACAGTTCTCACTATGAAGAGGGTATCGAAGCTATCCAAGATCGCTGGAAAAAGTGTATCTTCCTAAAAGGAGACTATGTTGAGAAATAAAGATTTTTTTCTGAAATTTTTTGTGTTTTCTTGGTAAGGCTAAGTACTTCTGGGACCAGCCTCGTATTCCAGTCCTTTTGGTTGAAACCACCGTTTTATTGTGTTCTCTGAAACCTCTATTCCTTTTTTGCTAACAATGTTTTAGCCTTTCTCAAGGTACGATCTGGCTGGTACTGCCGACCGTCGCGGTCAGCAGTAACTGCTGGCAGTAGACTACTGCTTCAGGCAAAAACAAGCTGTCATGTCTGTTTGCGACTGCTCGGCAGTTGACGGTTGTGAGTGCAAAGCAGCCGCGGTGAGCACTTGAGGTTGGCAGTTACTGCTGACCGCGACGGTCGGCAGTACCAGCCAGATTGTACCTTTACCGTCATCACTTTGGTACATTTTGCCACTTGATTCGCGGACATTTTGGGCCTTTTAGGGCGAGTCAAAACGCTTCTTGTAAATTTCTCTCATTTTTCTGAACTATTTCTTTTCCCTTCGATCTAACTGCTTCTGCTACAAATTAGGGTAGGGTAGGACAGAGTCCGGCTAATTATTTGTTCTGATTGAGTGACACGCGCACTCTTTTTGGTTTACTCGATTTTCCAGTGGTTTTCAGAATATTCGATTTTCCTTCACCTTTGCTGATCGTTAATCGAAAAGCTTTAGTACGTATACATGGAGAATCCTAAGATCGATAGATCGAACCATGAGAGGATCGAATTAACATAACCTGAAATCTGGGTAAGTTGTCACTTTCGAACAAGAAATTTTTCACACACGCTTCGGGAACACCGCGTTGTGAGTTACTTTCTGTTTTCCAACAAAACATCTCTTGATCAACGGAAAACGTCAATCGGCACTGCAGTTCCAACAAAACAACTCTTGATCTACAGAAAACGTCAAACGCCATTGCAGTTCGATTTTCGAATTCCGCGTTTACATGAAAAATTTCGATCCAGGTCGAGAAGTTGGATCGGATCGAGTCGATCTCATTCCAATCCGATCTGCGTCTACATGCGATTTTGAAGGATTGAATTTTGATTCAATCCGAATTCAATCCTTCATGTTTACGTAGTACCTGCTGAGTTGATATCGTGGATCTTATTGCATTTGACGATGATGACAGACACAGTTGATGCGCCAATAACCAGTACTATGCGTATGGGGATCGCTGACTCTGACGTGTGCAGGCACTGCCTTGACCTATATGCTGAGGAGGACATCACCCACATTTTGTGTGAGTGTCAGGCGGTTGCAAGGAGGCGACTGAGGTGGCTGGGCAGTCATTTCTTTGACAATTTGGACGACCTAAGGTTGATAGGGCATGACGAGCTAGTCAAGTTCTTTAGGGATCTGGGATGTTTAGTGACATACGAGGCTCTGAAGGGATCGCTATGGGCCCTTTTGGTGCCTAGTGTGCGCGGTGGCTCAGCGCTTCGCCCTTCTTAGAACTAAAACTAACTAAACCAAGTTATTGATTTCAAAATTCGTAGGTAGGTAATCTAGGAAATACCCGATGACGTAATATTACACCGATGCGTTTCACAGATTCTTCGAATTCTTCAAAATTGCCAATAAAAAAATCCTTGTGCGTCGAAACCTACGTGAATTACCCCTTAACTATGCATACGTCACCGATAATTTCGCCACATATCATCCTACCTACAAACTTTATCAATTCTCCGCAACGTGATTGCAATTAAAATATAAAAATGAAAATAACAACAACTGAAAATTCCGGTTCTGTGTGTGGCGGACAGCAGAAAAATTTTCAACATTCCCTTTGCACGATCAGCAAAAATAAGCGAACAACATTAAAATTAAAATTGAAAAACATGGCAACGAAAAAAACAAAAAACCCCCTACAAAACCGGCAAGCAATATAAAAGTGAACATATTTTACAGCGCGCAGAACTTAAAGAAATTCCAAGAAATCACGCAAAGTCAGTCAGTCGACTTGCGTTAATTTATTTTCTCTTTATGGATCGCAGTCATCGCAGTCGTCCGATCAGCGCCCGAGAAGACAGAAAAGATTTACGAAAAAAAAGAAGATGGTGATCTGCTCTCTCCAATTCAGATTAGAGGCAAACTAACGTCGTACAGAAAAGAAAATAGTTTAGCAAATTGGAAGGTCTTACGAGGGTCAAAGCAGCCTTGCGAAAGAAAGAACTCGAATTCGAATTCGAAAATGGCGATGATCGTCGCATATCCTACCGCATTTCAGATTCAAATTTCATGCACATGATAAGCACGATGTGACGACGTTCCGGTAGATCAATGATCGCCAAGATCTGCCAAGATCAAAGTCCAATACAAAAAAAAAATGATCGGAAAATTTAAACAAGCTAGGAAAGTAATTGGAGCCCTGAGGTGATCCGAGAATTGGGTTGAATTTGCATGGACACAAGAAATTATGTGATTCATCTCGAAGGTATCTAAATTTTTCTTTTTTTTTTTGAGAATGGCCCAATATTAAAGGAACGATCGTGTATAATATTGGAATTCGATAATAAAAAACCGTAAATAAGTCATCGCGAAATTTTGAGAAAAAAATCAAAGATCTTGGAGCTTGCCAGCGAAGATTTGAATGGCTGGCCTCAATTCAATTTTGATTGGGACTTATAATACCCTTTGGATTACGTGCCGTCGTCATTTCGATTCAAGAATTCGAATAAAAGCAATAAAAATGGGAAGGGGGAACATAGAGAACCAAGATCGTTCGCATAGAGCTGCCCACCATCACGTAGGGAACAAGAAACTTGTTCAGGTCCCACAAGGTCACCGAAAGGCATTCCACCCAATCCGGTCGCCTATCTTGTGTCTTTTTTCTTGGATAAGTTGTTTTTTTCCGTTGTCTTCTTGGCACGATCGTTGATCGTCCAAGCCCCAGCCACTGTAAAACTTCGGGATTTCAAGACACGAGTAGTGGCTCCAATGTCGATCAATGGCCTGGACCTATCCCCATGCATATTTTCTTCTTTGGGAGCAATTTAAAATTGCAACTCCGTTTTATAGTTGTTTATCGTACTGTTTTTTTAGATTTCTTAACGCTAAGAAGACCCTTCTTCCAGTCGTGAACTGGTTCTGGGCTTAGTAGACGCGTTCTCCTTGTTGTCAAGTTAAAAGTCGAACGAAATTCGTAAGATTCACATCAGCTGATTGGACGTGATTCTCTGGCCTTTTGATCGGGATTTAATTTTAGACTGGCTTCGTTTCGTCGTCTTCTTGGTTGGACTCCTTTATTCCAGCTTGGTCAAGCATCTTTCAACTTATCCGCATTCGATTCGCATCTTATAGACTTGGAATTTCAATTGAACTTGGCTAATTGCTGAGCTTGAGAGTAATGGATATGACTATGGCAGGCAGGCGTCAGCAATACGGCGTCATGCCGTCGTTTGGTGCAAGTTTTGGTGAATTGATTTTTCTGCTCGAACTGACTTAGCCTTGAGCTAAAAGATGAGAAGAAAAAAAAACGCTCCAAGAAAAGGAATGAATGTACGTACGTACGTGAGAAGCCTCACATGGCATACGAACAGAAAGAGCTGAGGGGCATAACTCGAACCTTGAGAAAAACCATTTAGTCATAGGTTGATTGGAGTTAAATTGAATGCTTATTTGAAGTGATAGTCCACTCCACGGATATTTATCTATGTACTTTCACATGTTAATGACACAAAATTTAAAGATCGTATTGAAGTTAGCAGCTGATTTGCTATCAGACAAAGCACCTTTGTTGTTCTGGAAAGGCACACCAACCTATAAATAAATGACTTTCAACAGCCTGCTGGTATCCATGGCTACATTTCCCACAGTAAAACTTTTCCAATTTCTGCATTGTTTATTATTGTAAAATTTACAGTACCCACATTTAAGTTATTGTTAATTTACCTGCATACTAAATTGTAATTTTACTATTACACGTTTGTACTTTTACAACTTTTATTTGCAAAATTACAAAATAACGAATCGAGGAACAAAAATACGAATCAAGCTTCTTAAGAAAAATCGACCAACGGTGTGGAAGCAACTTTATCCTTTTTTAGGTGGAGGCCCGGGACACCTAAAAACCAAAGCTCCAAATAGCTTTCTGATGTTTATACGAGTATATGTAGAAAGCTCGTAAAACTAAGCACCAATTAGTATACCGTTAAGCCCAAGAGATGTGGCGGGATTCGTGAAAACAACAAGAGATATGGTCGAATTCGTGAAAAAATATTCAACCCATTTACACGCATTTAAGGGTTGAATCTAAAAAATACTGATACAGATTTTTAGCCAATTATATAAAAAGCCAGTGGAAGTAAAAAACAATTCGATATCTAGTCAGACCTAAGAGATATGGCCGAATTCGTGAAAATATATCCATCACATTTTCTCTGACAAATTTTGCAATGCGTTTGTAATTTTACTACTCGAATATAATTTGAATAGCAATTGGAATGTGGAATTACATTAGGTTTTATTTTAACATCTTTATTAGGTGGGTTTTTTTCATTGAAAATAGCAACAATTTTGCTCTTTTTCGAGTATTTATAATTTTTTCAATAGATAGTAAGGTTGAATAGTGAATTTATCGCCGAGAGCTGCTCCAGTTAGCTTTCGGGGTCAGGTACTCTGGCTAAAATTTATATTCTAGCCTACTATATACGGGAAAAGCCATAAAAATAACAAAAACAGCACTATGGTTGTTTTTAATGTGATTCTTGAACACTATTCTGCTTTGGAAGCAAGATACTCTAAGCTACTCTGCTCTGGATAAATGAAAAAAAAAAGATATTGGCAACAAATTGCCAATGTTACTGTAGCTATCGATTGCAAATATAATCAACTTTAAATACGAATAACAATATCTTTAATAATTTTTGTTTTCTTTCTTTTCAGGTAAGTTTTAACGAAGCCGATGTGCTCAATATAAATTTCTGAAATTAAAAGCTACTCTTACTCGTATATCAGGTTTGTAAACAAATTTTTCAGTCTTCGTTAGCCATTTTTGCGTACACTTCTAAATTTTATACTCTAGTTGAAATCATATAGAGTATTATAAGTTTAATCCAACCCGAAAAGTTTGTAACGCATAGAACCGAGCCTCGGACGAAAAAAAGTTATATATTATTTTGTGTTCAGTTGTGGCCAAAAACCCCAAATCCGTTTGCTGTCCGTCCGTCCGCCTGTCCGTCCGTCCATCCGTCCGTTTGCACGATAACTCATGAACGCGTTGGCCTAGGAAATTTAAATTTTGTCACCACCTGTAAAATGGGAAAAGTAAGGCTAAGTTCGTTAATGGGCGATACCCTTCCACTCCTTCGGGAACCTCCTATACAAGAGTCCTTAAAACACGTATTCACAATTATTGCTCGAATGCTTCAAGTTAGGAACTTGAAATTTTGCATACTTAAAGTTTACAGTGTTTGAAGTGAAAGTTCCGAATATGACGCATATCGAATGAGTCCTTCGTGTAACAGCCTACAAAAATATATGCAAGTTACAGAATCCACTATAACTCTAGTATGAGCTAAAGCAGGGATTCAAAATTTCACAGGAATCAGTTTTATATTAAAAGCAAGACTGAGTTCATTAATTAGCGCCATCAGTCGACTCCTTCGGGTAGCTGTCATACAAAAGTCCTTAAAATACGTGATCACCAATATTGAGCGATAACTTTAGAACGCTTAAGGTTACGACTTTGAAATTTTGTATATGTTAATTTTATAATAGTCGCAGCTGAAAGTATTAATACGAAAAATATCACATAAGTCCTTCATGTAGTTGCCATACAAAAATTCTGTTAAATATCCTAACTTAATTTATGGAACTCACTATAACTTAACCCATTACTGCACAAACTCCGTTTAAACGGATATTGTGCTTAATAAACTTTGTGCACTAATGGGTTAAAAAATCGTTTAACCATCCATCGAGTAGCCACTATCCAATAGTTTCTACCTAAATAAAAGGTCATGCAATAATCGTATGTGCACTCCTCATTCTTTTGATATATTCCCAACTAAAATATAAATCGGAGTTCAGTATTTCATCTAGAGTATCATAAGATTGGCTTGCAGCCGATCATGACTGCGTTATGTTTTTATGTAATTTTGAGTTGTGAAAGAAGATTGTCGAGTGTAACTTGTTGGTTCGCTTTTAAAAGTTTGTTTGGTAGTCGTTCATACCTGGGCCTTCAATTTCGGCCATTAACTGGATAGACCTCTATCGAAATATCTTAAATAACTGGATTCGAGGCATTGAATTCAATTCAGAGTTGAATTCAATGCCTCGAAAACTGAAACCTGTCATCAGTCTACTGATTCCGGCTTCTTCACTCTTTCATTTAATGGTAATACTTTAGCGCTCAGGACTTACTGTACAAATACTTTAGCGCTCAGGACTTACTGTACAAATACTTGAAAGTGTAAGGATGAAATACGTCATACTGTTACTCCTTTTTATTTATGTGATCGGTGGTACAGTGGTTGAATAGAGATGGACAAAACAATTAATTTATGTGAAGTAGGTACTTTACAACTAGTCATTCACTTTAAAAAGTTAGTTCAGTGAAGTACTTCAATTAAACTGTTCATTTCACTAGTCGGTCAGTCGTTGAATTGTGCTGGTCTGTGTGGGTTGGCTTCTCTAAAGAGACGTTCACTAGTCAGTCAGTCAATTTACTGTGATGCATGTGCTGTAAATCTTAAAATTTCCTTTTGAAATAAAAACGCGAAATGTTATAGAATTGGAAAAATGTTGCTTATATTTAATCTCTTTACAAATATCACAATTACTATTTACATTTAAAAAGAGGTACCAAACAAATTCAAAAATAATATAAAGTGAATTCAAAGACAGCGCAGTCGGCATGCCAAAGAATTCGTCGGAATTGCGAGTTGGTTACGTTGGAACAATTCAAGCAGCGCAATTTGGCCTACTTGAAATGAAAGGTTACAACGATTCTTACTGAATATTTAAATGAACGCGTTAGGTGCTACCTTGATTTTCGGTTGAAAATTCTTTCTCGCAGCTCAAGTTTGGCCTACAAAAATTAATCCTCAAACGATTGATTATCAAAGAGAACGAGCCGAAATTGCGCGTGGCTTAAATAGCCCGATTATACTTTTGTTCACGTTGTCCTGGACCAATTTTGGCGAGGTTTATATTGGGTGAAGAGTACGGGTCGAAAGTAATCGTAATTATGAAATATGAATTTTTACAATTATGTTTGGTCAGAACAAGACAGAACAAACAGTCAGTTCAGTTGTGTTGTGGGTTGGGAAATAGGAAGAAGAGCGATGTGTACATTAGTGATGGAATAAATCGCTCATTTCATTAACCCGGTATGACCGAACCATTTCGTTGAAGTGCTCGATTGACAAGATTCGGTCATTTGGGTTAGTTTGATGATTCGGTTAAAATATGCGACCGACCGAAATGACTCCCGACATTACGATAACGAATCGTACTCATGAATGTGGATACCTTAAAAAAAAAGGTCGTCAGGTACAATCTGATGACCTAAAAAAAAGTCCTCAGTCTGCAAACAACAAAGGCTGTGTCGTGAAATGTGATCACCTAAAAAAAAAAGGTCGTCAGTGTATACGTACTGCAACTTCATGGGATAATACCGCGCGTAGAATATTGTTTCTACTGACCGATTGAACGAATTGTTTCATTTCACATGACTCGAGTTAATTCGAGCATAGCACTGAATCGGTCCTTTGTACATGTACAGCTACGAATTGAACTGCAGTTCACCAAAATGACTGATTTACTTCAATTACTCACTTCAATGAAGAGTGGAATAAACGTATATTTTTCATCATAAAACTCGACTCGATACTCTAGCACTGAATTTACTCTTTGGTTTTCAATATTTTAAAAGTAACGTCTTTAGGCAGCATCTCCCAACTCTCTAATAACCGGGTTTTCCTCACTACATCGACCAAGTGGACTCAGTTCCAATTCTGTAAAAAATTGGTTTCCTGCGGTTGGGTATTAATTACAGGCTCCATTGAAGGTTGGTGAAAAGTTCACTTTCGACAATATTCCTTTCATCCGCGCAGTTCTTGATCACTCTTATTAAGAAGAGTTCCTTTTACATCGTTCACCAGGTGATCGTCAATTGATTCATAATTTTAAATCCATTTCACCCATTCCTACTGCAGATACTACATGTGTCCGTTGCTGATTCATAAAATCAATTTTAAATTGGAAACGGCTTTAGAATTTATCATATTGTTGCGAGCTAGGGGTTCGCCGGGATTTCAAGTAAAACACAATTCGTTTAAAATCAAAATAAGTGTTAATTTTTTATTTCGCACTTTAATTCTATTCGCACAATTATTCGCACTGTATGGCAATACCGCCCGCTTATATATCGCTTGACTCGATCACACGCTATCAATCGCTTTCCACTAATACGTTCGCGTACTAGTTGACTGTCACAGTCCACGTAATAAAAATTACTATGTCCCTCGCTGAAAGCTTCATCTGCTCTTATACTACTTGGCTTGGCGGAACGCAAAAAATTTTAGTGTATATAGAACAAAAAGAAAACATAACATATTTTTTTCATGGGTTTTAAATTCATAATTTACATTACTTGGCTGTAGTCGAGACTGTACCTGAATGTTCGCTCGGTGATGTGTGTGGACGGTTCTCGAAAGCTTTAGAGCATTCAATATTGATCTTCTGCGCTGTTCTGATACTTGCGAGAACATTCGATTAGAAGGTAGGTACAATCGAGTTGCTCCGTCCCCTTATATTCTTCAACTAGATTTCTGATTGGGTTACTTTGCAGCTAGGTATTCGGTTGTTGCTGTTTCCATTATGCGAAACCGATCGAGTTGCGCGGTTGACAGGGTTGCATATAACAATATTTTGAGTGCCTTCCGGTTTTTAATCATATATTTCATGTCCTTAGGCAGCCATCTTTTTACTGCGCTCCACATACTCACACTGCCTCTTCCGCTCTGGACGACAAAATGACGGTTTTAATTGTATCCCATTTGGATTTCTTCTGGCGCAAAAATATGTTTTTTTCGTGTTATTTTGTGAGTTGTAGCTTCAAGACTTTTCGGGCACCTTGCTAACTTTTTTTGAACATTACGTTTTTGTAGAGGTGATCAGCCAGACATTAATTAGCCATATTTTTTTTAGTACGGAACAATTTCCTACTTTTAATGGTCGCATGTATATTTGCATAACAATCAGAAACTAATTACCAACTGTAGGTAGGTAGGTACCTATTCATTTTTTTATGATTTTCGCAATCAATTTGCAAACTGTCGCACAGGGTTTTCCCCGAACGTTGCAAAACTTTGGACACAAGCTCATTAGGATTTGCTTTCCAACAATATGACCTTACTAAAAAAAAAATTTAATTATTTCCGAATGAATCACTGCGACATTCCACCTCAACGTCTTTCACAGGTAAATTCTCCGGATTCTTCTACAACAAAAGGCGGTCTTGATTCGCACTTGCACACGTTCTTCGAGATTATTGCTACCAAGCCAACGACGACGACGTCCATTGAATGAAAATCCAAAATGATCAATGATCGTGTCAAATCTCGAAGGTGAGTCTTACCTGGCCTCGTTTTTTTTTCTTCTTTGGCGCTTTGTCTTCGGGCTTCTAGCCTTTTCAACAAGCTGGAATTTAGCGGGCTCGATCTTTACTCGACCGAAACCGAAAACAATTTCTTTAGAATCTCGAATTTTGTTCGTTTTCTTCAGTGCGAGCGGCCCACCTTCCGACATTTTTTCTAGCTCGTTTACAAGTGCAGATCGCGCATGCAATTCTGCGAAATAATAATGAAGAAAAAAACGCAACACTGAAAATACCGTTCGTTCCCTACTTACGATGCAGAAATATTTGGGTCACCTGCCATCAACACACCGTCACAAACACACTGCCAAGCTAAGTGAGCTCGTCGACAGCAACAACAAGAGTAGAAATCAGTGCAATCGGGCGGCGTTGCGCCGTATCTCCACCGTGTGGAATTCCTAACTTTGAAGTGGATTTTCTTGGCTTTCAGCTTTGACAGCCAGCAACTCTTCATACACACCGCACCCGACTACCGCAATCACTCGCCTTCAACCTCAACGTCAGCGCTCTCCTCTAAGTCAGCGGTTGCTAGCTGCATTGCACCCAGCTCCTAACCAGCATCAAGCACACAGGTAATTTCTTAATCAGAGTCTTCGGCCGATTGGAATTTCCTCCGAACCTGTGAGCTACTCGCGGTACACCACCTGAATTTTGTTCTCCTCTTATCGGTTTTACTTGCATATGACCTGGTCTTTTTCGAACGCTGCCCGCACCCGGTCTCTTCTCCGTGGAACGGTATGTTAGACCCAACACCATTCACAAAAAACCAGAAGAAGAACGAGAGAATGAAAAAAAAAGAAGAAAAAACAACAACATCACACATTTTTGTTTACATCTTCGAAATGCTTCCGGTGTCAATGACTTGTGTGTGTGGCAACCGACCGCCATGTTGATTCTTTGCTTACGAAAGCCTTCAACTGATCTTCATCAAATAGCTGCAGCCTTCAATTTGATGCGGCGCAGCAGGTCGATGTCGTTGACAAGAGAAGAAAAAAAAATTTCTTCGATATGGGCGACAACGAGAAAGAAAATCAATGGCTCCTCGGTATTTAACCTGTTTAGGTGAAGATCGCGACCGATCTTTTACGGTTTCCCAAGTGATCGCTATTGAAAGTTGACGTTGAGCCCGTGGATTTGGGCGTTTTTCTAGATCGTTTGAGGTAAGCTGTTTTGAGCATTATGTCATCGAAGTCTTATCTTTATCTTCATTTTGAAAATTGAATTCCTTAGGCCGCCCAGGCATCACAACAGAAGTATGGCGCTGTTATCTTCCAAGAAGCCTTTCGAAGATTTTCTTCCTGAAGATGGAGAAAAATCAGCACAGAAATGAAAACTAACTTGAGCTTGCAAGAGGAAGGTTACGTTCATTTTGAGGTCACAATGATAACCCTAAACCTGCGACCTAGAAACATCTTTTCCACTGCAAGCAGGCGCGAACGCAGAAGATTATTTCGGGTGCGGTTTACAGACAAATTTACGCGTCGCGTATTAGTTACATTTATACTACGTTTACATGGAGAATCCAAAGATCGAAAGATCGAACTTTGGATCGCGTTTATGACAGCACCGGATCGAAAGATCAAGACATCGGCAAATCGAAGAAATGACGAACGACATAACCGGCTTCGATTCGATCCAGGTCGAGAAGTTGGTTCGGATCGAGTCGATCTCATTTCAATCCGATCTGCGTCTACATGCGATTTTAGAGGATTGAATCCGGATTGAATCCTCCATGTGGTTGAACCCTCCAAACCCCCCCCCCCCCCTGCGTTCGCGCCTGACTGCAAGCAAAAAGATTTCATACGAAAATATTCGGCAAATACACTGGAAATTGAGGTGTCAAAGCTGCTTGATTAACCTTTCACCAGGGGTGTGTTCAAGATTTCATATATAGTGCTTCGAAGGCATAGCGGCAGATCTAGCATATTTATCCATTTAAAAATAAATCTGTACAAAATGTCCAATTCCTAGCTTGATGCTTTCAAAAATTATCGGGAAATAACCTTGACCACATGTCTTGAGGACTTTTTGTATGGCAGCTATCCGAAACAGTATAATGATGATTTTGCCCGTTAACGAGCTTAGCCTTACAAACAGGACCAAACATCCAGATTCTAGGTCAAGGAGCTCTTGAGTTATCGTGTTATCGGACAGACAGCAAGCGGATTTGAAAGTTTTGGCTTTTTTGGTCCGAGGTTGGAGGTTTTTGGTTTTTTCGTCCGAGGTTCAGTTCTATGAGTTAAAAATTTTTGGGCGTTGATGGATGGAGGAACTTCGTTCTCGCTCCCTACCTGAGCTCTTGCAATTCATGAGGAGGACAAAATATAATAGTTCGATTAGAGACTGGGGGTAAAAGAAGCAAACAGCTTCTATAGTTTGATAGAAACAAAGTACGGGTAATAACGTACTATAACGTACGTATAATAATACTCACGGGTCACTCGTGCTTAAAAGATCATCTTAAAAGAATAGGAATCATAACTGATAACCTTTGCAGGTTCTGCCAACTGCAGGCAGAAATCTCTGAACGTATTCTGTGTTGCTGTGAGGCAGTCGCGATTCAGCGCCACTAATGTTTCGGGGAACACTTTATGGACCATGGTACCATTGCAAAAATAGACCTGCACCAACTAGATAAATTCCTAAGAGAAATAAAGCTGAGTGAGGATCTCTAGGTTGAAACTGGAGAAAGATCTATGAGGTATAGCACAATAGACCACTGGTCGCAGGCGGTGCTTGGAGGAATCCCTCCGCCTCCGATGAAATCTAATCTAATCTAGAGACTGGGGGACTCGAGTACATTGCGCCATCTTTGCCTGAGTGCTCAAGACTCGCTGCTTTGCTGCGTGCCTTCACTCGCATCAAACAACAACAACAAACTTACAATACTCTCAAATCTCATCTAGAGCATACTAAGTGATACTAGGGAAAATTTAGTTTATGATGAGGTGAGAATTGAATTATACATTGTTGCGAGCTAGGGATTCGCCGGTATTTCAAGTAAAACATAATTCGTTTAAAATCGATAGAAACAACAATGATTTAATTCGCATTCAATAATCGCACTACCGCTGCCCGATTTTTATACAGGGTGCGCCATCTTTTATGTCGGTATGTAAACATTGAATAACTTTGAAATTTTTCAACAGATTGACTTGATTGGGCAAGTTTTGGAAACGTCAATTCAGAAGAATATTGCCGACAGACCGTCCACGTCGCTTGGAATACGGCCAAACAGGCGCTCGAATGGTTGATACTGATTTTTGGAAGCAAATTTTGATGACCGACGAGTCCCATTTCACACTCTTTGGCGGCGTTAATAAGCAAAATTGCCGCATTGAGGGAACAGAGAATCCACACGAGATTCATGAAACGCCATTGCATGATCAAAAAGTGACTGTTTGGGCCGGCGTTTGCGCCAAAACCATCATTGGGCCATTTTTTTTCCGACAAAACGAAACAGTCGATGGAAAACGATATCGGTGGATATTAGCAAATGCGTGAAAAAGGTCTAGATGGTTACTGGTTTCAACATGACAGTGCGCCATGCCACACTGCAAATGAAACAATTCAGTTTCTGCAACCAAAATTCCCTAGATGTGTGATGTCGAAAAGAGGCGACATTGTCTGGCCACCGAGATCTCCAGATTTGACTCCTCCGGACTTCTTTTTATGGGGTTATTTGAAAAGCAAAGTGTACGCCAGCAAGCCTCAGACCACTGGCGAGCTCAAAGCAAACATTCGTGCCGAAATCATCGCTATACTGCTCGAAAAAGTAATGGAAAACGCAGCAAAAAGGGTACATTTTGCCAATAGAGGCAGCCACTTGATTGATGTTGTATTCAAAAACTAATCCAAATAAATTCTAAAGGACCAAATTGAATAAAAATACCTCACATTTAAAAATCAGTTGTTTTTTTTTCAAAGTTATTCGATATAAAAGATGGCGCACATCACTTGTCGATCGCGGCTACCAATCAAAATCCCTTTGAAAATATTTCGCGTAGAAACTGATCCTCGTCTCGCTGTGTAGTACAAACTGTTTTTGGCTGCAAACTTTGCCGGGCTTATATATTGCATGTGTTAAGTCGAGATCTTTCTCGCATATTCGGAACGTTCTTGAAATGGAAGAACTACCGTTAAGGGGAAAGTGTTTGAGAAGAATGGTGAACTACGAGGGGAGGTCCTAAACTTCTTATTCTAAGTAACAAAAAAAAATTGTTAAAAATTTTAACAAGCCTTTTTTTTTGCAATATATTCATCCTTAAGTCGAATACACTTAGTGGCTCTTTCATGAACTAACATTATGCCCCTTCTAAAGTAATGTACCTCCTTACCCTCAAAATGTGCCTCCACGGCGTCCTTGAGTGATTCGTCACTCTCAAAACGACGACTTCTAAGGTCCCGCTTAAGGTTGGGGAATAGGTAGTGTCACTGGGATGTAGAGTGGATGTCTGATCTCCTGGAATCCACATTCGGCCAGAGAGCTCATTGTTGTCTGAACACTTTTTTGAATTGCTGAAAGTTTTCGGGACATGCCCAAATGTTCCTGTAAAATGTTTAGCACTGCTGTGGAGAATACTGCGACCCCAAGGCCAAGGTGTAAAAGGTTGAATACATTTTCACAAATTCCTACGTATTTGAAGTTAGAACATGACAGTTGGAAAACCTTCACTGGATAAGCCAGTTTATAAGACTGTGTTGGACTAGGTCCGAAGGAGCTGTTTCGTCATTGGATGGAATAGACTCGTCAGAAGGTGTATCATGCCTACTATCCGAAACACCCTTACAGCTGGTGGTATTACTGAGGATTATTCTATATAGGCGATATTGAAACCAATTTATAATCTACGAATTATATACTAATGAAATTCTTGCCATCGCATCCTTATAATAAAGGTAAGTGGCACTGAAGATCACCGAATATCTCAACCAATTTGGTGGAATGTTTGGTTGTTCGCTAGGATATATAAAGCTCAACGCTAAGGGCGCGACATCGAATTCCGCCAACAGCAATTTTATTGTTTTCTCAATTCCTACATATTTCTTAGTTCTGATGAGATATCGAATTGAATTTTACTTCCCAAGGCTTCTTATTATAATCCCAATAAAGTTAATTTCAGGATTTTTAGAAATTCAACCCTAAGAGGTATAAGGGAGGTTGCATAGTTTTTACAGTTTTCAACATATTTCCTTAAAGTTTGGTTCGTTTTTTCTTGTTATCTAAAGCACGCCTATGCTATGTTGGTGTGCCGCATTTGGTAGATCTTTTGAACCGAAAATTGCGGCAAATTATTGCGCAGCTCATCAATTTTATTCTCTTCTTGTGTGCGTTGTTGACTCGAGACTCATTTTGTGTGTCATTTTTGTAGGAAGTCAACTTTTCACTACGTTCGAAGTACGTTTGCATCAAGATAAATGACTCCATCAGATTTGTAGTATGTCACTCTGGCACAAATCACTTATTAAACTCTCGGAAGACACCAACAGTAAAGTCAGTTCCGTGTATCCTTACTTTCCATTTGTCTCTTTTATCGAAATCTATCATATAAAATTAATTCGCACCAAACAATAGGATAATAAAATGTTATAATTGAATTTCGCATATTGTTTATTATTGTCTGAGGTCTAGGAAATAGATTTCGAACAATAGAGCCGGAGCGATTGCGTTCCAACTTCTTCGATCATATCAGAAATAAATTTCAAATAAAAAACGAATCTTTCACCACTCTCTTGGAATCAAATGGAAGAAAACAATGGACACTTAGAGGGAACCCAAAAAAAAATAAATAGGAAAATGAAATTAAACTTTAATAAATTGGTGATGGAATTTGTTTTTTTTTTTGATAAAATTGTTTCTCAAACAATACACGATGGAAATTAGTGTCTTGTTGTGTTTCACCTTTCGAATTTCATTCATCATTTTGGGAAGGTAACACACGACAACATGTGATTGAAATTTATGTAAAAACATTTTTTTGTATAATCAGAAATAATGGAAATTGAAGAGGAATTTTCAAGGAAACACGCTGTTGGAAGTAGTTGTATGAGAATCACAAGTTTGGCAAGGACGTGTACTGCATTCTATGTCCATGAACTTTGGCGAGAAGTCACGGAACAACTTTAATTTAAGTAATTTTATTATGCACTCTGTTGAGGTTGTTGCATGGAAACAAAGAAGCACAAAGTCTCAGTAAAGTATTGACGTTGTTTTGACAACGTCTGTTTGATGTCAGAAGATATGTTTTAGTAATATAGACGAAATGTAGACGTAATACTAACTAGTTGGTATATAGTCATTACTAGTTACATTTTGTAGGATTAACAACTTTTATACGACTCTTTTCCGACTTTAGTTTTTACGAGTATGTAATGTACCACGTATATGCGTCCTCTGACTATAGTTATATTTCGGGTAAAAGTGACTACTTGGTAAATGTAGATATGATTTTGAAGCCATCGTCGGTATTTAAGGTTGCAAGAACGTCGCAAAAACTTATTACAAGACTTTTTATTCGCATTAACTATGCTTGAAGTGTCAAACGTATCTGACTCATGAGATCATTTCGTGAAGGTACGAAAGAAATTTGAAATAAATCGACGTACTATCAAAAATAATAAAATTGTAAATCATGTACATACTTAATCGTCGCAAGTTCGAAATGTTCAGTCATGTAGTCATATGAAAACGAACTTAACCGGCGCCATAAGAGTCAAATAACAGAACAAATGTAAAGTAGCCTATACACTTTCATTTGGTAATATAGGGTGTTTTTTTAGAGCTATAGTATTTTCAGTACAGATACCTGTCAAACTTGACTGTGTCTTTTACATTTTTGTTCAGTACGTTTTGGCAAATTATCATAAAAAGACTTACACCAGAACAACGTTTACAAATTGTGGAAATTTATTTTCGAAATTTGCGTTCTATACGGCAAACTCACAGATCGCTGCGTCAATTATATGGTGAAAAAATCATCTCAAGAACTGGACCTGTTAATTGGCCGCCTAGATCGTGTGATTTGACACCATTGGATTACTTTTTGTGGGGATTCATCAAATCACTGGTCTATACTGATAAGCTAGCAACTATTCTTAATTTAGAAGTCAACATTCGACGGGTTATTGATGAGATAAAGCCAGAAGTGCTCGAAAAAGTGACCAAAATTGGACTGATCGGATGGTGTTCAGTAGACGCAGTCGCGGTGGTCATACGCCCGAAATTGTTTTTAAAAATTAAATGCCATAAAATAATCTTTTCAATAAAAACAAAATTTTGTCATTTGGTAAATTACGTATGTCTTTTTTTCAAAAAAGAAATACTATACCTCTAAAAAAACACCCTATATATAACCCAACTAGCAAACAAACTTCGCATTTTGATTTTCCGGAGGCTATAACTTCAATAAGGCTTCGGTAAGACTTTTGAGCGCAGGCTGTGGATTTTTAGCTTCGATAAAGCTTCCGTAGGACTTGAGAGCGGAGGCTGAACATTTCAGAAGCCATAGCTTCGGTAATAACCTCTATAAGGCCCTTTGGAAGTAAATACCAACGGCTTTATGGACGTTTGCAAGCGAGCTTCGCTCGACATGTCTAATTGAAAACATCAAGTGATTCGACTTCAACCCTGTTACGAGAATTTTCAGATTGGCCTAGTGGGTAGCGTAGCGGACAAATGTGTGACGGGACCATGGTTCGAATCCGAGAGTGTGCAAGATATAAGTAAAATCTATTCGCATCTTTCAAAGAAATAATAATAATTTACAGGAAAATAAATTCGTAGTTGGAAGAAAACAAAAGGAAAAAAATTTATGAATATTATTTTTCGTTTTCGTTTTTACTTTATTATTTTCTAATAACACAGTATTTCTTCAAGTTTTGGTAAGATCTTACCGGCCTCCCATTCGAAGTAATTGCTTCCCCGTGAAAGTCATAACCGTCGTTTGAAAGCAATGTGAACTTCCGTACGGAAGCAAGAATAGCTTCGGTAAGGCCTAATACCAACTGTTGGCACTTGGCTGTTGCTTTTGAAACACTGGGAAATGTGCGCCAAATAAGTTGGGTAAAACCTTATCGAAGCTTTATCGAAGCTACAACCAGGTATATGAATAGCTTCGATAAGGCCTTATGGAAGTTAGTTTTCTAGTTGGGAACCCTTATATTGGTTTTAAATGGAGGACATTATTACCGATATGCGACTGAAGTAGAGTATGAAGTCATTGGTTGTATATTGCACGTATAACAATTTATATCAAGTAGCTATTTCGCTACCCACGACAAGAAGTTCCGTAAAAGTAGCAACTACAGTGGATGCCGCTTATTGTAATCGCGGATAATGTTATAAGCCGCATTTTGTTATCAAAACAGTTGGATTCCATTTCCCACAAACAGAATTCATCGCTTATTTTTTCTTCGTTTATTGTTATCACCCAGTTAATGTTATTGTTTTTGGCTGGTCCCAAAGTGATTACAATAAGCGGCATCCACTGTACTATAAAGTTATACGGCATGAAGACGCCATTTAATCGTAAATTTTTTTTTATAATGTTGGACTTTATTATAAAAACACATTTTTACAGAAGGTTTTCAGAGCCAAGTTGTTTTCTAATTTTATAAAAACTTAACTATCTTTTCTTAAAAAGGATCAAGTTTCTGGCAAATGAAATAATTATGTTTACGATAAATTTCAATTTGTTTGAAAAATTTACCCAACGCTTGATGTGATCTTTTTGTATCGAAACAACGTCGGTAGGACGTCGTTATTAGGGACCATTATGTATAATGGTCATTATGACTTATTAATGACGTCCTTCTAACGTTGTTTCGATATGAAGTTGTGGCAACTTTCAAATTTTTCACCATGAGGTCGCTAAAGGGTCGTCCAACGTCGTCAGTTGTAAATATCGGGTAATTATGATGGCCGTTATTACAAGTGACGCCAACCGATGAATAAGGTATTAGCTGCTGTTTTGTATTCCTTTTCTTTGGATTGTTGTTTTCTTGGATTCGCTATGTATTCTTTATTTTAAATTTAGTAATATGTATTTAAAAATGTTCTTGTACCAATATTTTTATTTTTTTTTATTTGGATTTTTACTTAAATTTTTATTTCTTTTTTTTTTTTTATTTATTTCTCTTTTTTTATTTATTTATTTCTTTTTTTTATTTATTTATTTAATTATTTCTTTTTTTTTATTAATTTATTTCCTTTTTTTTATTTATTTATTTCTTTTTTTATTTATTTATTTCTTTTTTTTTATTTATTTATTTTTTGTTTATTTATTTATTTCTTGGATTTTCTTATATTGTTTTTCTTTGTATTGTTGTTATGTTTATTGTATTGTTTTTGTTGGATTTTTTTTTAATTTTCTGGAATTTCTTTTCTTGGAACTTTGTTATTTTTGTTTCTTATTTGGTTTATTTCTTTTTTTTAGTTATACACAGTAAAAAAAATCCATTGAATTTTACACCTTTTGGATAGTAGGCAAATATGCCACACCTTTTCAAGTAAATTTACATTGGGATGTAATAGTCAATTTGAATGTAATTTTCAAAATTCGGTCAGTAAATTTCAATTTGCAATCAGTAAATTTCAACTTCGAAAACAGCAAATTCACTGGACATTCTCTTGAAGTTACACTCTAAAAGTCTATAATTAGCACTCTTTAAGATACACTTATTTGTTACTTACTTACTCTTAATAAAACACTTGGCTATAGGTAGGAATCGAACCCGCGATCAATTCTAGTTTTTGCCGCGTAGGTTTGGCTCGCGTAGCCATTTCGCCACCGAAAGCGTTTCATTTTCCTTTCCATTGGAAATAAAATCGAACGAAGCGTAGTTTCATATATTACATGTTTTTCGTCGTAAAATTGAAGTAGATAAGTAGAATTACACGAAAAAGAACGCAATTTTCAATTCATATATAAATATACTTAATTTTACATGATATGTTGCGTAGTTTTGTGAGCCTTTTCATGTAAATTGTACGGTTCAGTTGAAAACTACATGAATAATTTATCAACTAATACCATTTCGTGTAAAGGTGATTAAAATGTGTACTTTTACTTGAAAAAATGAAATATACTGGAAATTTCATGTAAAAATTGGAATTAAAATTCAATTTTTTTTAAAACAGTGTTGTTTTTGTCTTTTATTTCTATGTATATTTTTTTATGTAATTCTTTTGTTACATTTCTTTCTTTTTTATTTTCTTTTTTTTTATTAATTTATTTTATGTACTACATGTGACCCGTCGCGAAATATTTATTAATTGCTTTTGCTTTTCTGCTAAATATTGTCAGGCATCGAAGTCCCATGAACAGGACAGGAGTGCCAAACAAAATCATCTTGAAGTTTAATTGTTCTCTAAGTCAAACTCTTTATAACTCACTCACTTTGATAGGCGCCGTGCTAATTCGAGTTATGGACTTTCGACTGTAGATCATTCGAAATACGTTTGTGTCGTAAATTCACCAACCGGATGGCATTTCTGATCGGATAAACTATCAGTTACAGTTATGCAATATGGAAAACAATTAACATATTAAAGCGAATTACCTGTACGCCTTGATAATTACACGGCTATAAAACGGCTGTGATTAACCAGAGACAGCCGCCAATAATAAAACACGTTATGTCCGAATTCCATTACCGGTCTCAATTCGAAGTCATTAATCTTGGTGTTCGTTCGCGAAAAACAACAACAACAAACGGCGACTTGATGAATAAATTTATTATTATCGAATATAAAAGCGGCGAATTAAAGAAAACAAAATTAACGGAACAAATTGTGCTTGGACTCGAAGTTCAAGAGAGACCCATTTTAATTCGCTTGGAATTGAAAGGAATCAAAAAAAAATAGTTCAATGCGTTAATAATATTCGTCGCACATTTCAAGCTTGGCTTAGAAAAATTTCCCAAGAAAATCACAGGCTTAAGACAGAGGTGAATAGCACATCGAGCTAAGATCAAGAAAAAAAAGTGAAACTGGCCCGCGGACACCTTTTCCTCACTTTTTTTTTTAAAGTGTACCAAGAGCGATCTGTTTGGCCTATGATTTTGCCGATCGCAATTTCGAGTTGGAGGTGGGTTTTTAAACCAGACTAGAAACCAAGTTTCGAGCGGCAATAATGCGTAACAATATCAAGAAAATTATAAAAAAAAATGTCTGCTACGCGATTTAGCGGGTTGACCATTTCGGCAAGGTTAAAACTCTCGACCAGAGGACAATAAACTTTCCGAAATGGTAACCTGAGGTGAATGGCTGCTTCTTTTTCTTCAATGTGGGTCTTAAAAAGATGTGAATGGTCCGATTATTGGTAGCGGAAGATTTTACGCAGTGAGTAATTTGCTGAAGAAGTTACTTGAAGAAAAGATACAAAAATCGTACGCGAATTTTCGGCTTAATCCGTAAAAATGGAAAAGAAACAAATTCTTTTTTTTTTTTTTAAATGTTATTGCGGCTTGGAGTTCACCGGGTTTGCAAAAAATTCAATTTAAATTCACAATAAAACCAATATTGTTTTATTGAAAATCGTACAACGTTTATCGCGCACGTGCTTCATTGTTTTTATACCACATGTCGCCTGTCGCGAAACTTCTATAGTAAAATCGATATATTCTATGAATATATGTAATCTTGCCAGATTGTTTCATTAGATATCTGTTCCAGTAGATTTATCTGTGGAAATCACTATTTTGCGATTAGTGCTACCAAAACATGCATGCCTGAATATCATAGAAAGTAAACAGATCACGCCGCGGATATATTTAGGTGCTTAGTTTATTTATAAAAAAAATACCAGCCAAAATCAAATCGTCCGATTAGTCAAACTTTTTTATTTCAAAATCGATGGATAAATTACTAGTGATTCTGTCGTGTCGTAAAAAAAAATTTCTAAAAGAAATTGTAATCTGTAACTCTGTAACGAAATAGAAAAAAGGTCAAAGCCGTACTAAAATGGGGTCTATATTATATCTTTTTTGATTTTATGTAAGTTTGTATTTATTTTTTTTATTTTAGTTATGGAAATATAAAAATACCTTTCTCTTGTATTTAATTTTTTTGTTTTAATCTTTTTTTTTGTTCAAAACAGAGCTTTTCCTGTTTTTTTTCACTACAATTACAATATTTTTATTGGATTTTTAAATAGTTTATTGCAATATTGCAATTTTGAAAAACGCCAGAATAAATATTGTTAAACTGAATTCGAATTTTGGCCAGTAAACATAAATTTTCAATACTGAATACTATTAAAAATTTACCTGATTTTTGGAAATATTTTTTTTTTCTTTTTCTATAGGCTAATTTTTTGTCAATAATGAATCAGTATTTATTTACCCGCCGTCTGAACGAATTTTGTTTTTCAGTACCGAAACACAGTTGTAAAATATGAGAGTGCCTTGGGAATTTGACATTTTGGAGTTTATTATACACAGTTGTATGCCATAGACATTATAGTTATTAATAAAAACTGAAAGAAAAACAAATATGTACAAGAAAATTAAGTGAAATCTTAAAATCTCCGTCATTTTTTGTTTCTTTTTCCGAAATCATAAAATTAGTACTGTATATAATATGTACCTACATAAAATGGCAAAATTTAAAACTTAAGAATATGGTAACTATGCAGTACTGAATTTGTAATACTGAAGCAGTATCTCTGTTCAGTACTAACTGAATTAACTTTAACAAAACTTTAGTCAGTACTAGAAATGTTTCGCTAAAAATCTGCATGTTTCAGTACTCGAAGTGAAAATAGTTCCGCTGGAATATCGAAAACTCTGAAGAGTACCCGCAGACTGGAGATTTTTAATCGGGCGATAGTTTAGTTGAATGGCTATGCAGCTAATCAAAACGCGCACACCGATCTTTTCTATTCGTCCAAACTAAATAGTTGAATATGCCAGACAAATCCCTTTCGATCGCAGTGCGATTAAACTGTCGCACAGCGGCTTATGGAGATGCGCACACGCACCAAATTAAAAAGTCTCATACAACCAGTTTTCTCTCTGCATTTGGTCGTGTCTTGTGTGTAACATGTAAAAAGATCTGTCTGGTGTGATGATTACAGCATTAATAATCTCCTAGTGATAGGTTGATACGAGTACCAATTGACTGTTACTATCGGCCGAGTGGTTTCAACAATGTGCGCCTGGATATAGACTAAATAGTATAGTCAGACAGATAAGAGTGTGCGCAGCTCGAAGCGATTAACAAGTTGTCCAACTATCTGCGTTAGCCGTAATGATTATTGAAAGTCGTAGATACTGTTAAAGGAAAGGAGATCATTGATAAACTCAGAAAATAACAGGCCAAATTTCACAGTCTTGAGGAATAACGCAATTTATTTAAAACTTTCCACTGGGCGTTTGTAGAAACAAGTTTACTGAATATCACCATTATGCTACCAAAGTGTTAAAATATCCCGTTGGTATGGCATCGCTTATAATAATTTATTGTTATCATCCACATTTCCTGTCTGTAGTGAAGATCTCAAGATTCGATCGGTTTGTGATATCTAATTTCACATAAGTTTCCCATCTTCAATACTATCATGACAATTTTCTCTATCTATTTTCTCATCTATCTTCCCGGCCCCTAGAAGTTACATATATGTGGGCCTCGGTCTAACCTCGTTGAATGCATTGGAGTTGAAGATCCAGTAATAACATTGACCAAACGGAAAAAATATGGAAATACTTAAATTATACCATCGTGTTAAACATTTAATTTCCATAGTACTTGCACGAGTTCATTTCAGAGTTTCTACTGTATTTATCCAGCCTGTTCCGCGCACATCTTAAAGAAATAGGGAAAAAACCGACCACGTTGAATTTTGTCTTAGCTGAAAGATAATTAGCATACTACGACGTCATATTTTTCGTCTATAAATATAAATTGTGAAGATTATGGCGAAAATGAAGATGAGCTAGAAAAAACGTCTTTGAATCCCGAAGAAGTTCAGCGTTCTGAAAAAGTGCTAGACGAGACCGTGGCACATCATCCAACACAAATTATTTGATATTATTTTCTGAGGTAGTCGCTAATTTGTTTACAAATCGAGCGAAGAATAAATTAAGCGTTAGTACAGCATCAGCCATCATTGCCACGCTCTACACGCTAAAAGTAAAGCTTGATGACGATAATGTTGATAGAAGGATGAGAAATTGTGCTTGAGAATAGCATCAAAAATTAAATACGGTATTTACCATATTTTTCAGAAATTTTACCGGACTTTGATGGGGGTTGGTTTTTTCTCCTTATTGTTCGGTAAGGATCATAGTTGGCTCTTTAAAGCCGAGTAGGCTTCTCCTCACCTCACAAAACTAGTTTTACATTTCTATTTTGACCACGTCCCGGACAATAAAATTGATGTACTACAGTGGGTCATATTTCGATTAAAACCGCTCCCGGACTTTGCCCCGAAAAATAATAAAGTTGCATCCAGACGGTTGGCTGATTTTTTTAAATCGAAATAAAGATTGAGAAGTTGATGCGCACTAAATTACGAGTTGCACATATGAATTCGTTTTCGAATCGTGTTTGTGATTTACTATCGAATCATTATCGAGTAAAAAATTTTACTGGGATCGCTTTTTTAGAATAAATGTGCGTGTGAGTGATTTAAACAAAATCTCTTTAATTTAGAAAAATTTCTCTACATTGAACACATCCATAATTTCCGAATTTAAGAGCTTTCCAAATTAAGGGATTCCAAATTTAAGAATTTTCACTGTACATACATCTCCACTATCGTTACACAGTTATATGCGACTCAAATTTTTAAGTTTTTAACATACCGTTCTCGATTCAAAAAAATTTTACCCCAAAACTCTTAGCGGTTTTTGTGATATAAAATACCCAAGAGAATGGCTAATACCGTAGACTTACGGCCACCTAAATTGGCAATTTAATAATTTTTAATTAAACCTAAATTTACAATTATCAAGTTGCTGACACGCGGCCCTTCTACTAATGATCAAGAAGAAGATATGCCATGTGACAGTTTCGAAATGAAAAATGTATGAAATGTTTTCTTGCCATATTTCCAGCAGAAGAAGTTTATTGTTTGTCGTCCATGTGCTTATAGTAAATAAATAAATATTCGTGCAAAATGTTTGTCAACCCTGGCAGTTTCAAACGTAGATTATTTAGCACGGCGTTGTTGATTTGTCCGATATTTTGCTGTTTTTATGCGTCCTTAAAGTTCATCGTCAGTAATTGATGAACGGCCATGTTTGAATTCAGTTGCCTTTTTCTTCGCTGTGGAAAACGATGACGAAGGGTTTGAATCCATTTTCAAAACAAACTATTTTATAACTGTGTGGTATTTGACTTTATCCATTTCTCAAAGAATCTTTCTTGTTGGAATAACCAAACCAAACTACTTGTCTGAAACTTTATGTTCTGACAAAGAACTTATAATTTGTAGCAGCACCATCGCATAGCAGAACTTTTATATGGCAGCACCACAGGACTGCCGCACTGAATACCGTCACCTTCTGTTTATGAAGGAATGACTCTTTCCGCCGTTGAATTTCCATCCACAAGGAAGTACTTTGAACTGTGTACCTTTTTAAATAAATTAAATGTTAAAATATATAGTGCTTTTATTATACGCTATATTTGGTGACCCCGACGTGATTTGCGTTGTTTAAATTCTAACTGTGTTTTGTGTTGACTATCGAAATAAACAGTCGCCGTAACGCCTTCGCCGTAACGCATTTGTGACAATTTCCGTATTTGTAAAAGTTCTACTATACGATGGTGCTGCTACAAATTGTTTAATCGTGGCGCCATCTCTGTGTCAAGCGAATAAATTTTTGAACAACTCTTGTACGGAGTAAACCAAAAATGTAGGAATCAGTGGAGCAATTATTGGCCGCGTGGCCTCCGATTGACCTGTGACCCAAATGACTCTGGAGATGTTTACATGGCTCCTGCTGAAGAGTTTGTCTGTTCTGCGCCAGCAGTAGGATGGTCATATCTTTCTAGATATGACGCAACTGGTTAGTCCTCTCCACCTGGAGTTCGTATTTGTAAGAAAGTCAAATGATATTCGGCACTTAACAGTCCCTAGCGGGACATGAATAGTTTCCGCGAGAGAGTCTTGAACAGCAGGACCTTGCCTAGCTAATCCGTCTGTCCGCTCGTTTCCCTCTATCTTGCTGTGGCCGGGAACCCAAAGCAGGGTTACTTTGAGCTGACTTCCTAAATAGGCTAGCTTCTCTCGACACTGTTTGGCGAGTTTAGAGAAGGTTGTGCCGAAGCTAAGGCCTTGATTGCGGCTTGGCTGTCAATGAGGATTACAACATTTCGCTTTGGCGTAGAGTCTTGTGTCAAACTCCGACAGGCCCCGGATCCGAGTATCTCCGCCCAGGAAACGCTGGCGTAATTCGGTAGGTGGTAATACTTTGCGACATTGTGCGTGTCTGAGAAAATACCCGCTCCGACTCCGCAGTTCGTCTTCGAACCATCGGTGTGGCTGGGTGTGGTACTGTAAATGCAAAATGGAAGTCGTGAGTCATCTCGCAATCAGTACTAACACCGCATCTACACGTCCTTGAGTGTCCATATTGATGATAATGAGCAAATTTTCTCCAACGTCAGTTAGTGTCAATCAATAACCGATTCAGGAACTTGTCGCCATTTTTGAACACGTTGTTTTCCTTCTGTTCTAAATTGATCGATTTAATTTGGTCCAGTGACAGTTAACGTGACCTTGATCTGCTCTAGTCATAAACAGTCCAATCCAGAGATATGACCGCCTCCACAAATTGACATTAACCGCTTCGGAATATACCTGTCAAGATAAAATATCACTTGACATCATCATACCTTAAGCTAAGTTTTTTTTACTAGCCTTGCTCGCTATGGCGAATGGAGCCTATGACTTTCGAATGAAAAATTTCTCATAAGTTGTAAATGTAAAGTGCCCATCAAGGTGTAAAATAATGGACGACATGATGTGCAAAAGCTTCGGAGAGCACACTAAGCTGGCAATTAATTATTACTCAAGCGAACACAGGTTTTACTGTCACCCCGTGTCCGCCATTAAAAGGGTCAGTGACCATTATCTGTGCTGTCTGTCTGCTGTATTAGTGGTGTCGGTGGTGTGTTGACAAAAACCATATTTTATTGAAAGAGATTCGAAAATCAGTAAGTCGCGTGTAAATTATTTTTATTATTTTCTGATGAAGTAATCACGCATTGCTAAATTTTTTTTTTTTTTAGCTGGAAAGTTATTTTTATTTTGATTGTTGCGTGTACAGCTTAACAGAGTTTAATGACACTTTGCTTTTTGCAAGATAGTTTCAATTCGTTGTTAAATAAAAAAAAACAAGTCGGAAGTCGCACGTTTTGTTTAGTTATGAAAGACTCGTGTCTCTCTAATCGATCAAAATTTTCCACACTATGCGATTTTACACTAATGACGACTTTTGTTAGTTGATTATTACAGCTTCTGTCTGCATCTAACGAAAGCCTTTGTGTGTTTCCTTAACAAAATGGTAGTTGACTTTTGATCTTTGTGTCTTCAACTGTCTGGATTTAATGTCTTCCGCTCACTCGTTTGTATGTTGTAATCGATGGAGCTAACTCTTTTCATGAATCTTTTCTAATTAACTCCCCTTGAGTTGGTTAACGTTGCTTTCGAAACGTTGTAGATGAACAAGAAGCATAACTAAAAACTTGAAATGGCCAAAAATAACTATAATAACTATAACTAAATTTTGCAGTGATGTCAAACATCTGCGGGTAATCCTGGACCAGGCTGGTGCGATGAACTGGAAAATTGAATATTGGACGCATGTACTTGAATACGTGTTCTTGCACTTAAAGAATGTCGTTCATTAAATGAAAGAACAAAATTCATTGAATATATGACAAAATCATTGGCAAGATGAACGAAATCGTCAATAATTTCAAAGGATTTATGAATAGTACATTAATCCCAAGGATCCGATTTCATTCATATGTACCACTACAACGAAAAGCTCAGTCGCTACCAAGAATATCATCATTATCAAAATGTTGTTCTTAATAATTAATACAAGTGAACAAAATACTTGTATTTCAGATAAATACTGTTATATGAATACCCTGGCAATCACTTATCAATGAAATTTCCGAGAAAACTACAACCTTGCAATGTACAATTAGAATAGCGTAGAATGCTCTACCTACTTCTCGCATGTTCTGCGCACTTCCACCGCACGTACCACCGAATATGCTGGTAATAGCTTGACTCAACACATGCAGTATATATACACAGTGGGGCCTGTACACTCAGTTTTCTTACTGCGAAAGCGAGACTACGAGCAGTTTTACTGGAAAGTGGGGATGTGTCAAGTTATTTTAATTGATACCTGCGATGGTGTAGTAATTTAAATTGGGAAGAATCGAATGCGATTGAATGAAACAATTTGTGTTTTTATTAATTTTAATCGAATTGTGTTTTTACTTGAAATCCCGGCGTATCACACAAGTACCGAATATCCTAACAGCTGCTTGTTTAGACTTGGCGATATCGTGAAATATTTCTCAGGAACTTTTTAATCTCTTCGAATAATTAATTCACTAACGGTCCTCCGAGGCGATTCAAATACAAGTCACTAAGCCCCGTTTTCACGGTGATCGTTTTTAATGATAGTACTATCGTTAAGGTGCTGTTACACGAGCAATTTTTCAAGCAATTGATTGCCCGACGACTATTGCCAAAACGAATGGAGCAATACAGATCAATATCATGCTATTTGCGGCAATATTTCGGTAATGTGGCAATGTTTTCACAGATTGCTGGTACTGCTCGCCCTATAGTTACTCTATTTCCAGTAACTTGGAAAATTCCGAGCAATTGTCCTCGTTCGGTGATTCAATTGTCAAGTTTTATATTGAGTTTTGCATTTATTTGTCAAGTTTCGTGTTATAATGGCTTGGAATTCAAATATTTCCAAGTTTTATTTTAAGTTTTAGATTTAATTGTCGAGTTTACTTTCGTGTTGTTCATAGACTGAATTGGTCGCGTAAGCCCTTATTGCCGAATTGCTAGATATTGGTCGATATCGCTTATCACAATTCAGCAACGAGTTAATGAAAAATTTATCCATATTGCCTGTTGCTATTGTTGCTGTGTCTTGCTTCACATTTTAGTGACGTCAAAATTGACGAATATTGCTGCAAATTGAGCACTTTTAATCGCTCGTGTAAGAGCACCTTTAGCACAGAACGATAGTGTGATAGTTCAACTAAGCGATAGTCTGTTGTAAACACGGCGATAGTTCAGCAATTCGATAGTAGGCTATCTAAAGTCAACTCGATAATCATTTAAGAAGTCATTGTCAACCAAATAATATCGCGATAGTGAACTAATCGTGACAATTCGGCTTATGTGGTGATAGTTTTATAAATTTCGCGTAAGTGATATCAACTATCTCGTCAAAGGTGATTGTGCGATAGTGTAATCCTGATAGTACGAAAGCAACTATCATGCAGTTTACACTGTGATAACGATCGCGACAGTATATATCAACTATCGCAAAAACTACCACCATGCAAACGGGGCTTTAGAATCATACGTGAACATACACAGTACGACAAATAAGTTCCGAGGCTCGAACCATATATGAGTAACTAGTAGCACCATCTATGTGTACAGACCGGCGTTTGAAAGCTGCGACACTCCTCTTCCCGGTAATACCAATTTTGTTTAAATCGGTTGATAGATAGCAAAATTATGACAGTTCTCCCAAAACAACTTTTTTGTCGATGTTGAAATATTAAAATATTGCTCAAACAATGCTCATTACATTCTTCGATAGCAAAGGAATCGTCCACAGGGAATTCGTTCCAACTGGGCAAACAATTACGGGCACATTTTATCTCGAAGTTTTGAAGCGTGTGATGGCCAGAATCCGTCGTATTCGACCCGAATATCGTGATCTAGAGAACTGGATAATGCACCGAGTCACACCTCACTCATTTTTCGTAAATTTTTGGCTCAGAATCAAGTCTGTGTGTTGAATCATCCACCGTATTCACCTGATTTGGCCACATGCGATTTCTTTCTATTCCCGAAATTGAAATTGAAGTTGAAAGGATGTTTTTTTTAATGACATTTCGACCATCAAAACAGCTTCAACACGAGCACTAGAGGCAATTCCACAAAATGAGCTAGAACACGCATTTGAATCACTGTTGTGTATGCATTTTGAATCACTGTTGTGTATGTATTTGAATCACTGTTGTGTATGTATATTTCGCCTTCGTGTATCGTTGGTGATTCACTTACGATGCATTAATTTCGCTGATACAGAATGTCTGTACATCAAAAATTTAATTGATCAAAATTTATAGCACATTCTCACAATCAAGGCCCAATCGAGTTTGAATAAAATACTTTGCACAAATTTTTGCAATTCTAAAAAGTGAAAGAAAAGAAAATGAAAAAAAAAACTCATTATATATACAAATTTTACAATCATCAAAGAAAAGGCATTTCTCTAATTTTCCCCGAATCGATTTTTCTTTTCGTACACGTCTAAACAAAAAAAAAATATGAAAATTTTCTTAGAAAAGCTTGTGAGAAAATTTTCCTCGTGTTTTAAAAGGCGAGTCTTTCTTTCTTTCTGTGTGAAGTCGAAACTTTGTGGTAGGTCTTAGAAAGAAAACGTCGCTTTTGACACGATAAACTTGTCGAGCAGATAAGATGTAGGCACGGCATCTTTATAAAACCAGATGGTGAAAAAGAAAATGTTCCTGTTTCCTTATTTTTTTATGTATCGTAATTATTCTGGTATAATATAAACATTGTTTTCGGGAAAGCAGGCTGTTTTATTAGGTAGATGTGGTCTATTATACCTGTACCTCCTGTTCTCGCAGGACTTACCTGTTAAAACGTTGGGATTATTAAGCTAACATCTAATTAAAGTTTGAAGGAGTAAAATATCAGATTGGATAATGCCTGTCGCATTTTGTAATAAAATCAACAAAACGCTCATTGTTTGGTCGTAATAGGATTGCTGCGGTTGGTTATAAATACGTTGTTTATTGTATTTGAAATATCCCCTTCCGAAATCTTCAGTTCCTATATGACTCCTTCTGGAACATAGGGTACTAACAGCGCTCTTTTGAGACACTGCTACTGCTTCAAATTTATTACTTAGAATAAGTCCATGGCTAGGCCGGATTCGAATTCTGTGATTCCTAGAGTAGCACGTTTAGATACTGTGCCACCAAATCCTATCAGATGATCGGCGGTGAGAGTCCTGTTCGTCAACTGCTTCAATATTTTGAACACAGAACCCTTATTTCCATGTAAGTCACAGATTTTGCCTGATTCTAAGATCCCGTTTTTTTTGGTCACGTCAAACAGCTTTCTCAAATTGCAATTTTGAATTGGCTTGCATTTTTGAGTTGTAGCATGCTTTTGAAGGACCATTAAGCTCAATTAGACACTCACGTTTTTTTCTGTGCTACACATATCCAACTGCGTCTTCCGCACTGGACAAAATGCTATCTTAATTGCTTCCCTGTTGGCGTTCAATGTTCAATTACTTCTTTTCGTAAGATGGATGACTTCTCGCGTAAGATGGTGTTAATATTCGCGTTGTTTTGTGGGATCTTTAAGCCTATCTACATTCATCTTTGGTTTTATCCGAAGAGAATGGCCTACGGAAAGCTGCTGTAAGTAATCTTAGCAAGTTATCATCAGGTGGTTAGAACTTTAAGAAGGCTCTTTTTTCCATCGGTGACCTCTTCGACCAGCCAATCGAATGGGTTCTGACTGGCGCCATAAAAGCAGACCCAAGATGTTTTATAGTGCAGCTTCCCAAGAACCATCACGTTTCCCTATGTTGAAGAGTCAAAACCAATTTCGTCGGATTGGCTTGGGTGTTGATGCGTTTTGCGTCATTTCCATGGACAGCTTCGCGCGATCACTTGCTTCCTGCAAAGGTTGTTTTATATCTTATATCTAATTTAATGACAACTGGAAGCCGATCTTTCCATTTTTCCTGGTAAGTTGAAGGGTCTTGACACTGGCAGCGTTGAAAGTGCTTGCAAGGAATGATGAATTTGCTTACAATTTCGTTTCGGCAATGCTATTCGAATGCGTATTTCAGATCCTACTGTCATTTAGTTCCAGAAGCTAATCCTTGCCCATCGTCAAATTCATTGCTTTTTCATTGTATTGTAGATTGTGGAGGACAGTCTAAAAATCCCGATTTACTGCGGCCTCAGTGGGCCTATTGTGTTTGTCCTCCCTTATTATAACTCACTCTGGACTGTTATATCAATAAATTTTAATATGCTCTTGAGTGAGTTAGACATGAGTTTCAATGGGGTTAGTCTGAGTCTTCTGTGTGCTAGTTCTTCGCAATGGCATAAAACGTGCTCTGCAGTTTCCTCTTCTTCTTCACACAATCCGCAAATATCGTCTGAAACCTGTCCAATCGTATGCAAATGCTTTTAAGTTTACAGTGTCCTGTAAATAGCGCTATCAAGCGCCGAACCTGATTTCGGCTGAATTTGCGCAATTCGAAGGTTCGTTTCTTGGAGCGACCTTCCAAGAACAGTTTGGACTGTCTGCATCCCACCGTCCCTGTCCAGTGGAGGGAGGTCAGCTTGGATGTTAATCCAGTCCAACAGTCTTTCTTTTGTCGCAGCTTTTTCGAGAAACTTCGATTTTTATTTTTTTTAAGTGATTGAATTTATTTCAGTATCCATGAGCGTAGCTCGTGCGGATAATATTAAATACAATATCTACATGGGTTTTTAAAAATAAATAATTCAACAATAATTTATTATAAAAAGAAAAATTCATTAAGAAAGAGAATGACGTGAAATTGAATGATAATAGAAAAAAAAAAATAAAGCTTACAAAATGTCAAACAACACAGAAAAATAGTACTACTGTGTAAAAGAAAATACAAAAATAATAATGATAAAGCAATGAAGAATAAAATAATACATATGGTGTTTTATTGAAGAAGATATTTCTTTAAATTATGCTTAAACTTGTTCGATTGAAATTGAAGATCTCTGGGAAGTTGGTTGCAGTTTTGAATCGCCTTGTTTAAAACTGAACAGAATCCCTGTCTGGCAGTACGTATGGCAGGAGCGTATATATCGGCAGTTCGCCTAGTGTTGTAGTTATGGTTGTCACAGTGATAGGAAAATTTTATGTCGCTGTTTGTAGTCTTCCGCTTAATTTTGTTTTCGTCTGACGAATTTAGCGATCAGCTTTGTCACTCTGCTGTCACTCCTCATTCAATATACAAAACGCACCTTGAACTTCTCGCATCGAAAATGACGTCTGCCACATGGCCGGTCTGCGATTACTCCATCGAATATTTATTTTTTTATTAATAGATATTAATATTTATTATCGATTTATGTATGTAGTAGTGTATTTTTATTTGGTTCTATTGATCTTTCATGTCTGGCTCGGTACCGCTCCGGTAGAAACCACACTATAAAAATGCAAATTTTATTTTGAATTAATGCCCTTGACAATTTTTTTTTTATTGTTACTCATATGAAATAAATTTTCATGAATATGCCGGTTTCTATAAATAATAAATTATTTATTTTGCAACAAAACAAACACAATGAAACCGGATTTGTTTGTTTTTTTTTGTGTAATATATTTCTTAAATGACATCTGACCAATATCCGCCCACTTCGACCTCATATTCGTATAAATTTCTAATAAAATATGCCACTTTACTGGATGTGTGTGCGCGTTTTTAATGATTATTTTAATTTATTTACTTCAAGGTCCAACAACGGTACAAATGGTCTCACAAAATCGTCCGCCACCGATACCGGTTCCGGTGCAAGTGCCACAGGGTCAAGTGATGCAACAGTACGTTAACGAAAGCGGAACCTTGACCCACGTGGTTCTATCGCAGTATCCACAGTTGCATGCCGGACAAGGAGGAGTGCCACACATACACGCACCATTTGTAAGTATTTGTTGTTGTTTTTTGGATGCTGTTTTTTTTAATAGATTTATTTGATTTGTTGGCTTTATTTGCGGCCAAATTAGCTTTTTGCCTTTAATATACACTAGATGGAGTGGTTTTTTTGCCGAATTGATTAAATTATAAATAAATTACGCCATCTATTGTGTAGCGCGGTGATCGAAAAAAGTTTATACGGAAACTCGATTTCCTGATTTAAAGCTGGCGGTAAACGTAATTATTGTGGGCAAGAGAGCGTAGATACCGAGAAATTCTTGTAATGTTTCGGTTTGTATTTTTGTTTTTGCTCGAATTGAGACTGGGTTTCATCATCAGACCTAAGAAATATATCGGAATTCGTGAAAATGTACACAACCACTTTACACCACCTTAGAGGTTGGATATTGAAAAATTTGGAAAAAAAAGATGCTTGGCGCTTACACAGGGTGGCGCTAGGCAGACGCATGGATTTTAAACATCAATAAAACGCAAACTATTCCAAAATGGCTATTTTTTTAATTTTTTCCTGGTTTATTTACATGGGAGATTTAAGTTCATACAGTTTTAAACAATGTATCTGCCAAATGGCGGCCCTCACGCTCCAAACATTGTGTAAGCCTTTTTCTGAAGGCGTTCGTTCCTCTTTCAAGCATTGCCACAAGAATTTGGAGGATGTGCGTGCGAATGTTGTCTTTGAGGGCTGTTAGGGTTGTGGGACGATCGTTGTAAACAAGAGATTTTAGGTATCCCCACAGGAAATAATCGCAGGGCGCCAAATCAGGAGAGCGCTCTGGCCAGTTCAAATCGCTTGTTAGGGAGATGAGGCGCCCGTGGAATCTGTCACGCAAAAAGTCCATGCAAACTCTTGCTGTGTGCTGTGAAGATGTTCTTTAACGAGCCGCTGATTGGAACGTCTCGAAATGCCAAATGCACCTGCCTGTTTACGAATTGAACGCGTGGGAGATTGTTCAATTGCAGCTCGAATCCTCTCGATGTTTTCTGGGGGTAGAGACAGTTCTCTGAGGCACCCTTATCGTGGACACATTTCCTCTATCCTGAAAGGCATTAACCCACGCAAGAATTCGATTTCGTCCGGGAACTCGACCGCGGGGGATGATATTGAACTGTGAGAGGCGCGCTGTACACAGACGATCGAGAGGTTGTTTGAAAAATAGGCTTGCACACAAAAAACACGATGTTGAACAGGCCACTCCATCTTGGCGACTGAAACCAAGTGCTAACAAACCTTCCTACCCCATCTTTAGAACCACCCCACTATCAACCCTCTACGACCGCTAGGAAGGGAGCAATGACATTTTCAAATCCATGCGTCTGCCGGCAGAAGTAAAATTGCGATGATAACTCGACATGCCTAAAAGATATAACAAAATTCGTGAAAATGTGGAAAAAATCCTTTTCACGGACATTTTTTTTTACTTCACCTCTGTACGTCAATAAAAATTTGATTTTTTTTTTGCTTTAATTACTTCACCAACACCCCAAAATTGTTTTCCCTGCAGGAAGTCTACTGGGCCTAACTCCTCTGAAATCATATGTGATAGGGTTCTTGAGATATAAAAATTAAATTTTTCGAAAAATGGCCATCCCCCACTTTCGTGCTCTACCTGCCCTCTCAAAAATTTTACATTACGTGGACTCCACTTGTAATCCTGTATACACAAATCAAATTTTATCTTCGTGGTATATTTGGTTCCGAAGATATTGTAATCCAAATTTATTTAAACCCACCCCGACATCCCCTTAAAACTTTTAGCTCTTGCCTAATCTCCTCAGGATGACTTAAAACAACTACAAAGTTTCAACTTTCTGACATCAGAAGATTTGGATTTTAGAATGTTTCAATCTCAGCTTTCAAGCGCTTTCGACGAATTGTTTTTCCTCCCCTCGCACACCCCTCAACCACTATCGACAATGGGCCCACTATCATAGTTCTACATAAGTTCCAAGATTCAGCCTTCTAATATAAATGTTTGCTGAGAGAAATTTTTCGTCTAAAACGCTCCCCTCTAGCACCGCACCACTCGAAATGATACCACTCCCTAGGTGTTAAGCCAATCCACCCACCGTAAAAATTTCAACTTAATATCTCAACGGGTTTGTGAACTATGCACCTTCAAACGCTTTTACGGACGGCGTCTACGGCGAACAGACGGACATTTTTTTGGTTCTTCTAGGTTTACTAGCAAATTTTTTTTAAATTTCAAGTCGATCATAATTTAAACAAAATTTGACTGAATTTTTTTTTAATTTTTATAGTCAAATTTTGGCAGCATGACATTAAGTCTAAAACAAGCTTAAAATATTTTTCCGCCATTCACGTTCATCTATCAACGAGTTAACGTCGTCAACTAGTCCGAAAACTATGCTATAATAACCTTAAGAAATAATCAGGAAGATATTTCAAATGTAATTTCATTTTTTAGGTTGTTTGCCGTAGTAAGCGGTACAGATCTTAGCACTAAACGCGCACTGGACTTTTACCAAAAATATAATAACGTTTTTGTTTTGTCGAAAACAAACAAGTTTTCGACATTCGATTTTTGCTCACCTTTGGTGAACTCGCGCTGCAATTCGAGTGTAGTTTGTTACAACGTTCGATTTTCTTTACTTTTGAGAAAACACCAACATTTTTGCTGAATACTTTATTAGTAAAAATTAAATTTTAACGAAATATACAGCTATTTAGTAACTATCGACATTGTTTGAAAATAGGCTCGCACATTTATTGTTGACTGGAGCAACATTGTTTTCATCGTATAACAACGAAAAATTCGGGGATACCCCAACTGTATTTTGTTTTTGTACAATATATGTTTTATGTAAGACACAGTGTGACAAATTTGTTTTTTTATAATTTTTTGTTAAATCAAAAAATTGGCATTTGTTCGTCTTCGTGGACCGTATAATTTCAAAATCGTGTAAGAAAGACCGTGTAAAAGAAGAGTTGAGTATATTAGCTACAAACGAAAGTTCCGAAAATGGATAACGATGGAAGTTTCGCCTAAAACGGTTCGCAAGTACGTCGCTTCGCACGAGTATTTTATTGCGATTGGTTAATAGTGTGCTAAATATGATTCGCAGCGAATGTAAATTTGGTTGGTTGGTTGGTTTAAGTGGCAGCTCTGCGCTCTAGGCGGAGCTCAATTAGCTCAATGGCCGTTTTGATACCACAAACTCGTATTAAACCCAGATGTTAAGGGTTGCTGTGACTGGGGAATTTAAAGGATGAGTGCGAGGAAAATTGTTCTGTTATATCCATCCTGTACTGTCCAGGAAGAGTAATAACTCTCCCATTTTCTTAACCGAAATCTCCCTCAGGTCCGCGTAGAAGGGTTTGCCTAGTGCTCGCTCTCGGGCTCTAGCTAAAGCCGGACATTCGCAAAGGAAATGAACGAGCGACTCTCGCTCATTTGTGTCCAGGCAGCTGCGGCAGTGTACATTAAACGGTATCCCCAATTGGCCAGTGACCCGTACTGATCGCCGTGATTCTGGAGATGTTTGCCCGGGTCTTGTATAGAATTTCGTCTGACTTGGCTCGGTTGTAAGATGACCTTATCTTCCTAGATATGGCGCAGGTGGTTAGGCTTTTCCATCTGGAGTTAGCCGCTGATTGGAAGTGGGAGAGTATGTCTCTCTTAACAACTCCTAACGGAACGTGGACTAGTTCTGCAAAAGAGCTGGGAAGAGCGGAGCCCTTCCTGGCCAGTTCATCAGCCCGCTCATTTCCCACTATGTCCCGGGACCCAGAGCACAGTAACGTTGAGCCGCTCCGCTAAACCGGCTAGTTCGCTACGGCATTGCTGTACCAGTTTAGAGGAGATGGTAGCCGAATCTAGTGCTTTGATTGCGGCTTGGCTATCGGTGAAAATAACGATGTTGCGTTTTGGCGATAAGTCGTGTTTCAATGTACGACAAGCCTCACGGATCCCCAGTATCTCCGCCTGGAAGACGCTAGCGTGGTCCGTTAGGCGGTGTGACTTTACGACATTATGTGTATCAGAGAATATTCCTGCCCCGACCCCGCAGTCCATTTTTGAACCGTCGGTAAATATTATCGTGTCGAAGTCTGTTTCCACCGCACCATTCTTCCACTCCTCTCTAGTTGGGAAACCAACAGAGAAGCCTTTCGTGAAGCTCAGTTTGGGGGTGATGTAGTCAGTCGGTGACGTAACCAATTCCTTTGGTAACTGTCCCAGGATGTTGCAATGCCCGTACGGTTTCTCAGTCCAGCACCCAGATTCTTTGAGTCTGACGGCATTGTTTGATGCGGTGGTTTTTTATATAAAGATCGATTGGTTTAGAGCATCGGTCGGGCATGACCGCATAACACCTGTGATGCCTATTGCCGCACTTCATTGAAATCTACTGAGCTTAGTTATGTTATAATCCTTACTCAAAGCTGGCTACCAGGCTAGCGACCCGTAGTTGAGAATTGGGCGTATTATGGCAGTGTACAGCCACAAAACCATTCTAGGTTTGAGTCCCCACTTCTTGCCGATGGTTCTTTTGCAGTCGTAGAAGGCAGACTGGCTTTCTCCACCCGGTGTTCTATGTTGAGTTTCCACCTGAGCTTTGAATCGAGGATAACACCTAGATACTTTGCCCTGGAGGATAGCTGGAGCGGTTGGCCGTTCAGGCGGGGAAGGTTAAAGTCTGGTATCTTGGTTTTCCTGGTGAATAGTACCAACTCAGTTTTATCCGGATTTACACTGAGGCCACAGCCGGTAGCCCAAGTGCTTACCTTACCCAGAGCTCCATCCATGATCTCACTGATCACGGAAGGGCATATTCCTGAGATCAAAATCACCAGAATGTAAATTTAGTCCGATCGGTAATTAATCAACAGGAAAATTCACTAGTAAAGGAAACTTCACTGTAACCGTTTCACTTGCGAGCCACTAAGGAAACATTTTTTATACTGGGATATTAAAAATTTTTTTTTCACATAGCAGTGCAATGGACTCTGTTTTCTTCATGCAATTAAACGATTTTAGTGTTTTTTTGTCAACTCAAAGCTAATTGTATGAATATTTACGAGACTAGCGGCCCATTAAGTAATACAAATCCAGATTAAAGCATTCTATTCCAAAAAAACACAGATTATAAAAAAAAACACACACAAATTGTAGAAACATTTTCTTTTATGGTTTTCCTGCCAATTGCCATAATTTCCAACTTATAAATTATATCCGGCGCTGGATAGTGAGATTATTACACTCGATAATTAAAGTGCTGCACGACTTCTCTGCTTGTAACCGAGCCAAGGATAATAATTACTATTCATAAAACCATAAAAAACTATTTTAAAAAAAAATCTATGAAAGCATCACATCATTGAAATTATATCATAATAAAGCAATTTTTCCATTTTCTTTTTACCGATTTTTCGTGATTTTATTTTTGCTAAAAAAATTGCTGGTTTATGTGTAAAATAGTGACGGGGCCTGGCGGTAAATGGGTGTAATACGTATTTCCGGATGTCTAAACCGATCCGCCGAGAAGCACTTTTCTGATGGAATATAATTCTATCAGCAAATTATACTTTCATTACTTTATTGCCGGTAGTTTGATCGTGATGGTACCACCTATGAAAGTTAGCTTATTATAGTGTTATCGCCGCTGCAATATCGCGTATATCTAGTTTTACTGTATCAAAATATAAATGATTTTGTTATGACAGGAAATGGGATAATTTTAATGTCGTTGATTGTTTTTCCTCCAATAACTATCAAGATAAAGGTGGCGGTAATTGCAGTATCTTTAAAGTTTTCAATTTTATGAATACAAATAATTTGAATTGATTGATCGGTTTAATTGGTGTCAGAAGTGGGATTATACACAAACAGAACAGAGCGAGAAGGAGCCGTGTAAGCGGGTTGATGGCTGGCAGAGTAGAGCAGTAAAACCGAAAAGATCTCAATTTGGACAACCATTGAAAAAATCCTTCCGGGCGCAATTTTATTATTTTTTGAGTAGATGTCCGGAACGCGATTAATTCTGAGTTGTGGCGCAGGTTATTATGCGACTGGAAACTTTAAAAATTTAAGTGAAAACCAATTTAATGTCTCGCCAGACCTAAGGGATATGGCGAAATTTATGAAAACATATTCAACCCCTTTACATCCTTTTGGTGGTTGAATTTTGAAAAATCGTAAAATTAGTTTGTAGGCGATTGTATAAAAAGCCCGCACAGGTAAAATGTTCGATATCCAATCAGGCCTAAGAGATGTGGCAAAATTGGTGAAAACGTATGTAATCACGTTACACCCACTTGTGGGTTGAATATCAAAGAATCGTGAAACTGTTCTTCGGCGGTTATATAAAAAGTTCGTGAACGTAAATATTTATTCGATGTCTAATCAGATCTAAGGAATATGACGGAATTGGAAAAAATGTGTTCAACCCCTTTTATACCTTGGATACACTGCTTGTATACAAATCATAATATCGTCAATATCATCAGTGTATCACCCAATAATACGCAACGAGCTGATATCTACATAATATCCAACCTGTTTCCTTGTATATAAATTCGATGATTTTAGCTGATATAGCCTGCTTTTAACTGCCATCAGCGCCATCTAAAACTGAAATCAACTGAAATTCCAATGAATGGTGTATAAGTTGTGGATTTTTCTATCCTTCCGTCAGTTAGAATTGTTTGAGCGTGTTTTCATTTTTCTGTGTGATGTGATGGACCGGTTTCTACAAGTATAACATGCTGTGTATCATAACATCTTGTATCGCATATCATGATTTGAATAATGTAATTTGTATACAAGCAGTGTATCGATGGTATTACCCCCTTAAGGGCTGAAGATAAAATAAACCTGAAAGTGGTTTCTAGGGTTTTATTTGAACAACTCATAGAAGTAAAATTAATACAAAACTTCTAAAGACCTAAAATATATGACGAAATTCGTGAACTTATTTTTCATCCTACTATTCGGATATAATTGCCTTAGGACCAACTGCAGTTGCAAGTTATCCGCATTTTAGAGCGTTCTCTGCGACATAGTCTAAAATTTTAAAAATCATAAAAATATTTAGCCCAAAACAAAAATTCCAAAAATATAATAAACTTCTCTGTGAAAAAGTCGTCCGATGTAGTGAAAAAGTCTAACGAAAGGCTTTTGGTACCATTGGAAGAGTATGAACCGCCAGAAACTTCAATTTGAGTTCCTTTAAATCGAGCCCTTACAAAACTTTAATACTAATTCTTTTTATTTTCATTGTTTTGTAACTATACTTACTTAAATATGAAACTTCCATCATCGTGTATATTTTTGTGAATAGAAATTGTTTGATTACAATATCGGCGGCCACTGTAAGGGCAGCTCTCCGAATTACTTAATCGAATTATCGTCAAAAAAATTCCAAAATATGTTAAACAATTTCTAAGTAACTTCAAATGTTTAGACTTTATTTTATACTAAGCAATGAATTGTTTAGAATTAACTGAAGGAAGTATGCCACACTTCACTTACTAGAAAACAAGTTTTCCTGCATATAATTACAAATGTGAAAGTTAATTTACCATCTTAAGATCATAGTTGAATCATGTTTATCTTTTCAAAGGTTAGAACTATGCAAAGTTAATTGCAAAATTGCTAGTGATAAATACAATGAAAACTATTTCGGGAAAATTTAAAGGTTATAAGGCTTAACGGAAATTATTTCAGAAAATAGAAAGGTCATTTTGAAGATTATCCCGTAGACACGATAATCAGTAGCTACCCACTCGTATGATACTTTGACTGAAATACTGAACTCCCACTTATAATTTTGTGATTGTACTTCAGGCAAATTATTATACAGGATGTATTCTTTGGTAAATTTAAGTTTGGGGCATATTGTGCAGAGTTGGAAAAGCTTAGTAAAACGGCAATTTTCGTACCGTTTTCGAAATAAGTCCCTTATAACTTCTGACTGATAATCGGTAATGCTTTTTTACAATTGGAGGAAAATTACTTGAAACATTTAAAA
Organism: Beris morrisii; assembly: GCA_951812415.1. Taxonomy (NCBI): domain Eukaryota; kingdom Metazoa; phylum Arthropoda; class Insecta; order Diptera; family Stratiomyidae; genus Beris; species Beris morrisii. The sequence continues at coordinate 30,603,720 of OX638311.1, forward strand.
ATGCTCCTGTTTTTTTTTTTGCGTAATGAGATAGTCGATTTATTGCCGTTTTTATAACATTCTAAAGGAAAACGGGATCGTTCAGCTAATTTTACTTTATTATTTTTTAATAATAAAGTATTGTGATCGACCTGAAATTTAAAAAATATTTGCTACCCTGTTTTTCTTCGGTATTATAAAAGGTTAAGGGTCACCTTTCATGCAAGGTAAATTTATTTTAATATTTATAAACAATAAATTTATTGTTCTAACTTAAGAACTCTCGAAGTTATTCACCTTAAACTGAACAATTTTCAGAATTGAGCAATTCTTCTTTTTTTATTAAAGTACAACTACTGAAAGGGGAAAAACCACGATCCGCAAAATGTTCTTAAGCCATATTACTAATATTTTGTGATCCTGTTATTTCAATCACACAATTTTACGTCTCTGGAATTCCTCTCTTTCCGAACACAAAGTTGAAAGAATATGTCCAAAAAATAGGGCTAGTAGATGGACACTTCTTCTCAGAAAATATTGGGGATATGAGCCGCTTCGTCTTTTCCTGGCTTCTTCATAAGTTATGGCAATCTTAGTCCATTTCTCTGAAGAAAAAATCCTGGGTTTCAAAATTTAATCACGTAAGTGAAAAGAACCCGAATTTTTAAATTCTTTTTAATGCAGTTGCAAATAAAAATATTGTTTGGATTTACGTTTTATTTGAAAACGGTAAATGGTTTCGATTAAGTAACTATTTGTTGGTACTTCAAAAAAGTGTAAATAATGTAATTATTAAAGTAACTGATTATACTTTATTAAAAAAAAAGAATTACTCAATTGACTTAAGAAAAATTTCAGTCAACAATTACGTTTTTTGATCGTAAATTTAAATTTGTTCTCTGGAATGTTAATCAAACAGCTCTAAATCGACTATCCTATTTATATTTTTTTTATAGCTCTCAGTATCTTCTCTCTAACGGAGACAAAATTATTTAAAAAGTGTTAACGATTCGGAAGTTTTTAGTAGAAATAGAAGAAACAAAACAGTTTAAAATTGCATATCTCGGAAACGGCACGAAAACAGTCATATGTTGTAGTTTTTTTCATTTACTTAAGAGTAACAACATAGAACGATCTGTGATTCACCTAAGAATTGTGAGTGAATTCGCCCATGAACGTATACTTCACCTACATGAATCATTAGTGATTCACTTCTGATGATTTTGGTTTGCCGTAATGTGATAAGCTCAAGTTCTGATATCTGTCGAAGGAACATATCAAAATTGACATACTAGTGTCGTTATAAACTATTCTGCCGAGGACTTCAGGAATTACGAAGATAAAATAAAATTACGAAACATAAAATAAAGTGATGAAACACTAGTTAGCCAAATTGCAAATTAACTTTGCCCATTAAAACAAGCTGTCCGATTGACGAATTAATTACTTGCTCTCGGCAAACGAATGGTTTAACATCGACTAGGTGCAATTGAATACATTCCCGAAGGTATGTACAGTGAAATTAATTTTAAATTAAAACACGTTATCAATAAGTTCGGAAACATGTAACCTTTAGGTAACCTATTTCGTTCTCCCCCGAAGCCTATCTTGATGTAATATGTCAGACGTGTGGATGTCATATAATCAGTCATTGCCTAGTGTTGCTCCATTTGTGACTGCACAGGTATATGTGTATTTTTAATAACGACAAGTGCCATGTGATGTCAATCATTTAAAAAAAAAATTTCACTTGTGAGAAATGTGTTTTTTTTGTTCTTGAAAAGAATTTCTTATCAGGACCGATCAATTAGGTACTTAATACAAAATTTAAGAAATTTTCATATTTTTTTATATTTTGTGATATGGAAAGAATATACCTAGCTTAAAATAGTCAATGACTAATGCAATATTTTTTGATTATAAGAGCGGATATTTAGCAATAATCATTTTCATCAAAAAGATCTTTACTTTACCAATCAACCGTTCAGTCGACCATCTTCGGATCTATCCAATACACCAACCGAACTGGAGCATGTGATTAGTTTAGCTTGGGCCGCAATCCTATAACTCTTTGTTCTGTATCATAATAAGAGATAGTATGCGATTACTCAACAGTGCCACATAAACGTTAATTAATTTATCGAAACTCGAAATAATCCTCTGTTCCTTTCAATTTCTTACATATGGGACGATTGGGGGAAGATAATAGAAGAGCTCGAAGAAGATAACGTTTTACTTTCTCAAAAGTATACATGTGAAAAATCATGGAATTTATAAAAGTCACTGTGAATTGATAATTGGTTATCTGTGGCATTGGATGTTACTTTGTTGCAATTTTATATTCATTTAACGACGGCAAAAGGTGGCCTTGATTAATTAAATGAAAATTTTCTTATGCAGTTTTATTAAAACTGTATTTATGGATTGTTTAAAGCAGTTCGTCGTCACCACGATGGATCGTATTTCTTTAAAGACATTGTTTTAAGTCTCTCTGTGACGTGAGCAGCCGATTTCCGAGACCGATTTTGTTTTTTGAAATTTCGTCCAACGACAGCGATGTTCTGTGTTTTTGCATCTTAGGAACGGCTTACAATAGAAACTTGAAACTTGTTATACATATAATTATACAAAAGTATTTTAAAAAATAGGGTGGATTTATAATTTGGAACTGTGTCTCCGTCTATCAAAAGCTCTTCCCAATCTTGTAAAACTTTTAAGAATGGAGGTATGAGAGAAGTAGAGGACATCTATGGGTGAAAGTTATCGGTGAGGTGAGAAACCTACTTGGGATTTAGCTGCATAGAGAATTATTATTATAATTATGGTTCAGAAGTTAATACTACTCGATCACTGTTCCATCGCTGCTACCAATCAAAATCGCTATAGATCACTTTCGCGTAGAGCTGTCAGTCGTGATCGCTTCATCATAGTAGAGACTGCCCTGTTTGCAACTTATGCAGCGCTTATATACTGCTTGTAGTAAAACGAGAGATATTTAGCTTGTTCGGTTGTGTGCGCGGAATGTTCGTTAGCTGTGGAGAACCAGCTAGAAAAGAGTGTGAGAGAATAGTGTTCGAGAAGTATGCAGAAGTTTCTCCGTATTCCAGTAGCATATCGCGAGGCGTTGCTTTCTCACTGGAAACTAATGTCATTGAAGGTACATGTAACAATATGTACCAGACTGATAGCTGGATGCTACTTGTTATGAAGCTGTTTTCTATTAAACCGTGTGATCCTCTACTTGAATAATCAACGCTATCGAAAACCACAGCACGGTTACCTGAAGGGTAGATTAAAAAAAATGGATCTTGCGATCGTTGTACTCTACCTTTGTCGCATTGCGTCCAGAAAGAAAACGAAAAGAAAACTTACAGGGAAATGAACTAAGCAGAGTTTGTGAAGCAATAGAAGAGTCATGGCGATGAAAAGTGGGCAAAAATCTGAACATTAGCTGAGAGTTTTTCTTTACATTTAAATAAACACAAAGAATCGCGATAGAGAAATAAAGTTGACTATAGCAACAGCATGAACGACAAAGTTATCTATTTTCCGAACGAATCGTGTACAATCGCCTTGATATTTATGCAGCACATTTCAGAGAAAAGATAGTGAGGAATCGCATCGTGTAAGATTTTAGCATAGTTGCCCACACAATTTTCATAAAGTTGTGCATGTTTCATATATGAACATTGAAAGACGTAGTTCTCATGGAATTCAAAATGAGTTTCGTAACATGGATTGCACATTATCTATGAATTAGTTTGTTGTCATAGACTTTGAACAATTGCCGAGTAAAAGATTTGAGGTGTTTCGGAAAGAATAGTTTGAGATATTTTACAAGTAGTTCCAAAAAATTTGCTTGATTCAGTACTAGGAGAAAGTAGTGATTATAACTAGCCTCATTTATGCAAACACTTGGAAATTTACTAAGATTGCTTGGATCTCTAGTCCAAAGGTACTCGTAAGAAACCATGCTTTCAGGTCAAGATCATAATTATTATTTTTCAAGACCAGGAAGGACTTAATGAACTGCTTCTTCAATAGTCAGTTTTCTCTACGTCTAATAGTTTAATAAAGGCTACGCTAACCCTTCCAAATAGTCAGCATCTTACTTCATAATTAAGGCGTAAAGTCACACTATAACAATTTAAGTCTGCGCTTGTTTTTGGCTTGTCTTACCCACATTCTTAATAGAGGTAACAAACCCACTTTCATTAACAGAGTCAGGCAGGAGGTCTTGGATCTCACCATTTGTACTCAATTCCTGAGCACAAAAATCTGCAACTGGCACGTCTTTAATGAGACTTCTATGTCAGATCATAGGCTTATCATCCTATTCAACATAGAATCTAATATCATTTTGTCCGAAACGTACAGGAAGCCACAAACGACGAACTGGGAACTATACGACCAGAAATTGTCGGAATGCATGGCCGGCGCCATACGTAATATTAAGGACATGGACAGCATGAAAATAGCATCAGAACAAATACACATTGCTATTGAAACTGCTTTCAACTCATCCTACCCGGAAAGGTCCAAAACAAGTAACAGGAAAGTAGCTTGGTGGAACCCAGCACTAACTAAGCTCAGATCTCAAACAAGACAGCTCTTCAATAGGGCCAAAGAAACTGGTGAGTGGGAATCGTACAAAAGGGCTCTAACAGAATACAACCATGAAATTAGACGTGCGAAGAGTAATTCGTGGAAATTGTTCTTAAACGATTTACCCAGCAGCGCAAGAGTACACAATATACTTTCGAAAGCACATACTAACAAAATGGGCTTATTAGAGAAACCCGATGGCTCGATTACCGAAAATGGGAAACAGACGTTAGAACTCTTAGCTCAAACTCATTTCCCAGGACCCTCAACCATAGAACAAAGCAATGAAGAACGGTACACCGTCCCAAAGCCGATTAGACCAATCATATTGGACTGGAAAAATTCAGCCAAGATCTTCACTGCTAACAAGGTTAAATGGTCTATACGTAGTTTTAAACCATTTAAATCACCTGGCGAAGACAGGATATTTCCCGCTTTACTGCAAATAGGAATGGACCATCTTCTACCAACACTGTTATCCATATTTAGAGCAAGCCACGCATGGGGCGTAACGTTAAGGTGATATACATACCAAAAACAGGGCGCCGTCCGAGCAAAAATCCTAAGTCGTATCGTCCTATCAGCTTAACGTCAGAAAAGATTATTGATAGGCATATCAGAGGCGGGGCTTTGAAATCTCAACCCTTACACTCCAATCAATACGCATATCAACCAGGGAAGCCTACAACCCACGCCTTTCACAACCTATTCACGAAAATCGAGAAATCGATAACGGACAAGGAAGTAGCTGTGGGTTGCTTCTTAGATATCGAAGGGGCTTTTGACAACACTGCCTACGAAAGTATCTACCCCAAAAACCTGCAGTTGGATCAAGGCCATGGTAGAACGCAGGAAAATAACTTCGACACTAGCCGACTCAACAGTCACAGTCGCAGCTGCGAAAGGCTGTCCACAGAGTGGGGTACTATCACCCATCCTCTGGTGCTTAGTAGTGGACGACCTTCTTCAAGACCTAACAAACTCCGGATTCACGGTACAGGGTTACGCTGACGACCTTGCCATCCTTGTTAGAGGTAAATTTGAAGAGACAGTGACAGATCTAGTTCAGAATACCCTAAACCAGGTAGCAACCTGGAGCAGGATTGGGTATCAACCCAAAGAAAAGAACAATTGTTGCATTCACCAAAAGGAGGTGTAAGGACAAGTTATCTAAGCCTACTCTTTTTGGAGAATCCATAGAGTATGCTAGTGAGGTAAAATTCCTGGGTATCATCCTGGATGAAAAGCTCACTTGGCATGCTCATTTGGACAAAGTTCTTGAAAGGGCCAGAATCTCTCTCTGGACCTGCAGAAGCCTTCTCGGCAAAAACTGGGTACTGAGTCCAAAACTAACCTACTGGATGTATACCGTCGTTGCTAGACCCATTATAACTTACGCTGCATCCGTCTGGTGGAAGAAAACAAAGCAGAAAACTGTTCAGCTTAAGCTGACTCAATTACAAAGACTGGCATGCCTGGGTATTACTGGGGCGATGCGTACCACACCCACAGCTGCCTTAGAGGTGCTTCTCAACCTAGCACCCTTACACTTAGAAATACAGAAAGAATCGTGGTTGACCACATACAAACTTTTGAGCTCGGAGGCCGAGTCAGAGCGCAAAATAGCTTGCCCAACTCTTTCCGCGGAACTCAACAAGGACCCCATACTAGCGTACCTCTTTCTGATTCAATAGTACCGAAATTTAATTTCACAAGGCCATTCAAAGTTGTCCTACCTGAAAGGGAGGATTGGGCCACGAACAAACCCACTCCAAAACCAGGATCCATAATCTGGCACACAGACGGATCTAAAACGGATCAAGGTGTAGGAGCTGGAGCTTATGGAGTGCGCCCAAATGTCAAATTCTACTGTAGCATGCACATAACATCCACTGTTTTTCAGGCGGAGACTCATGCTATTGAACTATGCATTAGAGAAAATATCAGACGGGGCTACTAAAACCAACAAATATATATTCTCTCGGACAGCAAGGCAACAATAATGGCACTTCAGTCCGTTTAAATCTACTCCAAACTTATTTGGAATTGAATCCAATGCCTGATTGAACTCGGAAATAAGAACACAGTTAATCTCATTTGGATTCCGGGACACTGCGGATATAAAGGTAATGAAATGGCCGACTTAATGGCTAGGAAAGGTTCAGAAGCTGACTTCATGGGACCATATCCATTTTGTGGAATGCCATTAAGCAAAGCCAGAATGAGCATCCGATTGTGGCAAAAATCGCAAAGTGCCATTCACTGGGACTTGGCACCGGGCAACAGGCACTCAAAGCTTTTTATGCCAAAACATTCGGAAAAAAGAACATCTGATTATCTTAAATTAAGCAGATATCAGACCCGAACCCTATTTGGGAGCTTTGACTGGACATTGTCACATGAGGAAGCATCTGAATAGGATTGGTCTCTCTGAGACTAAAATTTGCAGAATATGCAATGACGAAGACGAAACACCGGAGCATATCCTCTGTAAGTGTGAGGGTTTAGCTCACAAAAGACTTCGTCACTTCGGTCGGGGTTTCATGAACCCATCGGAATTCCTGACCATTCTTCATCGCAAAATACTAGGCTTCATTGAAAGCGCAGGGATTGAAGAGGAATCATAGTGAATCCGGGTTGACGTCACAATAGGCCCAACTGTGGCTTTAGTGACAAAGGTTAACCATACCAACCCCTACTCAAATCTACATCTACCCACGTTTACGTGGAAATCGTCTAGAAAAAAATATTCGTCATATTTACATCAAAAAACATTAATTTTAGATTTTAGACCAAATTTTTTTAAAAAATATAATTTTAATATTTTGCCTTCCCTCTTCGTATTATCAACCCTTCCAGCGATCTCTTTTGTTTGCTCGAAACACTTCTACTCGTTTCTTTCAAGGATAGGTTGATAGTCTATCAACCGCCGAGGCTTTAGGCCATTCGGCTAAATGGCACTTAGAAGGGTCTAGATCTTAGTTTTCTACATTTAGGAATTGTTTGAATAGTTAGCTTCATCTAGTTATAACAGTTTAAGTCAAGCATAGACAATTGCTGTTCCGATTCAATTTTGTTTTGTTGGTAACTTGGCTTAACTTAACTAGTTTTACGACAGCTGCCGAACTCAACGAAATCCCAGACTGTCACTTTAAACTCTCACTGGTCGCTAGCCAGTCTGCGCTGGACATACATTATGATCACACAACATTAATCACCTAAAAGCTGCGAAAATTATAATATACTGGCCACATCGAGCAAACAGAACTCTATTCTAATTTACCACATTGGGTTGTCGCGCCATTGAGTTTCGGATCATTTCTATGTTAAACGTTCAATTTTTTCTCGAGAAGTTTTGGAGATATCAAAAAACCATTTCTGTTTTTTTACTTTCTTCGTTTACGAAATTCTCCGCCATTACGAGTTGAGTTAACTGAAGAAACAGTTTTTATCTTCATTCAAGTGAAGTATTTTGTCGCGCCTCATTCTTTGTTTGTACACTGTACTACAGTATGGACTCGTTATGGGTAGACCGTTGCTGCATGCTGCTACTACACTAAATTTCTTAAGATCAATCGAACAGTAACTATAAATACGTTATTTCTGTAAAGCGATCCCAATATTAACAAAACCAGACCAAGATGTGAGGTCACTATTCAGTAAGACGTAGGTACACAAGGTAAAGAACCTCTTACCACCTACATCGAACAATAGGAAAACAATATTTACTTAGTTGGAAAAACTTTAAGCCGAAAAAAAACTTTCTGTCCATACAACACGTTCGTTATCTATTTTTTGTATTGTCTCAGTTGCCAGCCACATTTTTTTATTGTCAATAACTGAGCAAAAGAATTGCAAAAGCAAATTGTTTGTATCGGTAAGACGATGGTATATTTCCTACTATCAATCCAAGGCATTCGTATTTATTTACTTTTCATAAAGCCGGATTTAGCTCCGCTCACAGCTCCTCAGGAAAAAAAACCCTAACAACCTTATAATTTTATAGCCAAAAGATGTGAATTTTTATTTCTTATCAATCAGATTTCACGGTCTCCAATTTGTTACGAATCGTTCGCTTATCTTCGCTCGTCACAGCAAAACAGCTAAATGTCCACCTCACTATGAAAACGAAACACTTCGCAGTATTTCAGTTTGTTTCGTGCTCTGGAGTTATCGCAAATCTTTGAACCGATTACGTGGCTTCCACGTTTGCTGCGAAGGCGAGCAGAGCTACTATATTTTTTTTTTACTTGATGTTTGTTTTTATTTATTATTCACAAGTTAAATAGAAAAGTTTCTACTCGGGTGACAAAATAAAATACTTTGCGGTATAGGTGGGATGAGTGCCAAGTGTACAAAATTTAACTGTAATCTTTGTTGTGAAAACTCGCCGAAGAAGCGCAATTTGTCCAAATTAAAATGGAACCAGGATCGAATGAATGTAACGAAAAGGTAACAAGTTATCGATATGTTTTCGATTTTGGAGATTAGATGCTGCTCTAATGTATTTTCAGTGCCATCCAGTACCAGTTTGAATTGGCCAGTACCGTCTAGTCGCAATTTAATACAAGAAAATCCGACTACTACCAGAATACTCCAATTTCAAACACAATTTCTTTTCAATTTCAGATCGCAACGAATGGTTCAACGCCACATTTCTACAGTCCGCTGGCAGGCGGCTATCCAGGTCCTGGAGGTGGACCACATTTCCATCAAATACCCGGCGGACATCTGCAGCCTCAACAAATGTCACATTCACCGCATTCCCCATCGCCACCTAGTAATTATCACAAAGACGAACGAACGCAGCGGCAGCATACAAAACTTCTAAGGAAGCTGGATCAAAAACGTGAAATTAGTGAGTATATAATTAATAGTTGCCACGAAATAAGGTTTCATTTAAATCAATTGTAGGTTCTGCCATGTCAACGCCAGCACATTCCCCGTCACCGCGAAAAAACGATCTGAATGGATTGAGACGAACGTCTCGAAATGGGGCCTCGTCGGTTGGAACGTCCGAAGATGGCGAGGAATCGTCTAGCGTTCCTGACGAAGAGGACGATTGTCAGGCTATCATCGAACATTTGTCTGCAGTTCAAAAACCAGAGGTATGGAACGATAAAAGACTAATTTAATGTTAATGGCATTTTCGGCATTTGCCTTTCGAATTCATTCCAATTTTTCGGAATAAAAATAAACCAAAAAGAAAAACCTAAACATAAATTTTCATCATTAATTCCAGGTAACTGATATTACTTCACGATCTGCAATGCTTCGATGGGAAGCGCCTCCTTTCACCGAAGGTATTCCATTGAATAGTCGAGGCTTACGGTATTTTGTGTTGTTAAGTGATCGCGGCAAGGAAGGAAAATACAAGATTATATTCAAAGGTGAATCGTATGTGTGCATGATCCAGGACTTGAGGCCTGGTCAGGAGTACTTTGTGTGTCTGCAAGTAAGAACTTATTTTTTCAAGACTTGCAGCACAGAAATTATAAAGTAATTTAATCTCTCTTCAGGTTCATTTCGACAAATTAGAGGGATCAGCATCGGAACCGGCTGTTTTCAAAACACCACCATGTGAACCAGATCAACCACTTCCACCAAAACTATCGACACGAACGAAAAATTCGATTCAGCTTCGATGGATGGCACCATTGGACAACGGTTCGCACATATCCAACTATATCTTAGAATTTGACGACGGCAAAGGGAATGATTTCATCGAAGTAATACGAACGAAAGGCAAACAGTACACACTACCGAAACTCCAACCATCGACGCACTATAGTTTTCGTTTGGCCGCCGTTAACGAAGTCGGGCCGTCTCTCTTCTCCGACATAATCATTCACAGTACTTTGGGAAATCCACCGCAAACTCCGAAACCACCCACCCTACGAACAGCAACTTCCAATTCGCTGTTAGTAGCATGGGAGCGACGAGCAAACGACGAGGAGTTCGTTCTTCAAATTAGCGACACAAAATACGGTTTTATGAACACGTACAACGGTCTAGAAACACAGTACGAATGCAAAAATTTAAAACGTTCGACTGCCTATCAATTTCGACTGAGGGCTGACAATGATGCTGGCTCGTCGGCCTGGTGTAACGAGGTCATGTACAAAACGCATCCGGAACGTCCTGGACGTCCAGCAAAACCGCAAGTCAAGGGTAAAATCCACGGAACGTCGTTCAAGGCGCGATGGGATCCGCCGAATGATCGAGGCGGTGCTGACATAAAGAAATACTTTTTAGAAATTAGTTGCGGTGCAAAGTTTGAACGCATTTATACAGGAACTGAAGCCGAAACTGTTTGTGATCGCCTCAGTCCAGGAACAACTTATCAAATTAAGGTGGCATGCGAAGGACCCGGTGGTATCAGTGAGTACTCAGACATTTTTACGGTAACCACAGAAGCTATAGTGCCTGGAGCGCCGGAACCACCATGCTGCAGTAGTCCACCGGGACCGTATGGAGCGGTATTGAGATGGGAGAAGCCCGACTACAATGGCGGAGCTCCCGTTTTGAAATACGATCTCCAACTGAACGGGTTGAACCATGACGACTCAATTGTTTATCATGGAAAAGAATCTTACTGTGTTATTAAGGATTTGAGTCCAGGCGAAGAATACCAAGCTCATGTACGTGCTGTGAATCGAATTGGTGCAGGAGCGTGGTCCGAAGCTTTAACATTTAGTGCTGGTGCGGCACCACCTTATGCCCCAGAATCTCTTGAATTACTGGTCCGTTCAGCAACTCACTTAACTGTCTCGTGGAAGGAGCCAGTTACGAATGGGGCCAGTATTACGGGTTACCGTTTAGAAAGCTCAAATACCGATGAATCAAACGAATGTTTCCACACCTGCTACCAGGGCATACAAACATCAACGGATCTTCGAAATTTAATTCCATTCACGCTTTACTACTTTCGTGTCTGTGCGATAAATACGGCCGGAACAAGTCTCTACTCGAGCGTTGTTTCGACACAGACTCCAGCTGCTGTTCCATCAGCTCCTCACGTAGATACCTATGAAATTACCGCTACCGAAGTTAAGCTACTCTGGTCCGAACCGGAAGCGAACGGCTCGAAAATACTGTACTATATGATCGAGTTCGGTGACCAAGTCATCCAAACCGATAGCAATTGTACTGAATACAAAATAGGACAACTTGAATCCGAAACGAGCTACAAATTCAAAGTACAGGCTGTGAATGAAATTGGAGCGGGTCAATTTTCGGCGTCACTTAAGCTAACAACGTTGCCTCCACCACCGGAACCACCAAAACTTGAATGTACCGGTTCGGGTCATAATTTCATCAAATTAAAGTGGGGCGAAGGACGAAATCTCGACTACACTAGTTACTATGTCGAAATGTATATTAATCGAGCGAAAGAATTTCAAGTGGTTTACAAAGGTACGAGCTTTATGTGCAAAGTGCATAAGTTGCAGGAGCAACAGGACTACAGGTTTAGAATTTATGCGGAAACAGATAAGGCCGGAATCGGTGACTATTCGCCGGAATACGTTTTTAGTACCTGTGCAACGTTGCCTAGTAATATAAAAGTACCGCGTGTCATGGAATTTGCAGCACCGATACCTCCGGCAACAGCAAGCAGCAGTAGCGTGAATAGTTTAGGAATTACAGGTCCTCGTTATTACAGTAGTGATTTAACAGTCGAATGGCAACATAGTAAAAACACATTCACCGATCCTATAGAATATGTCCTTCAATGTTCCTGTGCTAAGGAACACGACTACAAAGAGGTAAAAAAAACAATTTTGTCTAATAAACTTCCCCAATAAACCGATAAACTTCCTTTCAGTTATATCGCGGTCCCGAAACGCACTACACAATTGAAAATTTAGAGCCCGGTTCAACATACTTATTTCGTGTCTGTCCAATTCGTATAACAGCGACGGGTGATGAATTACCCGGCACCTATACAAATCCTCTACGATATCAAGTGCCACACTATAGGAAATCAATCGATACAATCGATGCTGCCCTCACATCTAGTACAAATTTAATACATCATCATCGATCTGTCGCATCAATTACAGGCGGTCTTCTATCCTCGTCAGATCTACTGAGCACAACCGATGACAACAACAGCCACCATCACCACCAGCACCACCTGATCCGTACAAGTACCAACAATAACAACCATAGCAACAGCAACAACAATAGCGGAAATTCTGTAAGACGTATTACAGGTAAATTAACTTCAATCTATTCAAATCGTCGGCGTTTTAGTGATCAGGAGAAAGCGATTCTTTGGATGGTTTTCTTTATCGTCGCGACCATATGTTTTGCCGTTCTCGTGCGAATGCTTATAAGATAAAAACCAATTAAACAAAACAAACAAACGTACTGAAAAATTCGAAACGTTTGGATATCATTTGTATTTAGGGGATTAGGGATAAAAAAAAATACATTTACAACTTTTTGCTCAATGTTCATAATGCAAACGAGGAAGAAAGAAAAAAAAAACGAAATAGACACTAAAGTAAAATCATAGCAAAAGAAATTTCTTTGCTTCAATTTTTTTTCGTACAAATATTCGATGTCTAATCAAATTATTAAAATGCGTCTCTGACTGATTGTCGCAATCTTATTCGTAAAATTCCTTTTAGGTAAAAATTATTGTTTTGTGTCCTGTGCACTCGAGAAATTTGTCGTTTTCATTACATTCGGCTTAGCATGAACCTCATGTTTCATGTGAAAATAATTGGGATGAGGAAGTAGTTGGATTGTGATCAGTAGCTTATTTTGTTTTTATGTGAATATATCGATAATAAAAAGGGAGAAAATCTGGGGTCTGGTTTGTTTGAGGGAGATGTCGAAGCGGATTATTGTTCCCTAAAATAATGGTAGGAGTTTTAAAAGCGTTGCAAATCCAATAGTCTAACAATCGAGGTCGAAGGTTCCAATGCGTGGTCTGGCGAAAAAAAACTATCTACCAACAGTGTCTCCAACAAGGTGAAGTTATGCAGGACTTTTAAAAAGTCCTGAAAAAACCCTAAGCAAATAAATTCAAGAGCAAGAGCCAGTTGTAATATTGTTAAATTTCTAATCTGAAAATTAAATTGAACTGTTGAGTTGAAATGCTGTCCTAAATTGGCATTTATTTAATTAACTGCTCAATTTAATTTTCTGTGCAATGATCGATAAATGTACCTAGAATTTGCATTTTGGGAATATGAAGACCAGACGTTATTTCTTCAGCGATGACCTTCGGAGGTTACTACCACTCTCCCAAGTTCCCATCGGAATCGGTAGTAGTTGATCATTTCTTCTAACGCTACCTTCTAATGATTGCTGAATTTTAATCACATTGCAAGCGTTTAAATAGATGCACAAAAAACATGCCAATAGTCTGGGCGAAACTTTGTTCTTTTTCGCTAAAATTTGGGATACAACTAAACTCGAAACGATGCAAAATTTTGTATATCGTGGCTAGACTCAAAATGAACTGACAAAGCATTTTGAGTTGATCAGAATATCGTAAATTTTGTCTCATTCCGATTTTGGAAATTTACCGAAGAAAAATAAAATTGCGCACAGATATTTTTTCCTTAAAAAAATTATGATTAAATCGTCGGCGTAGTCAAATGGAAAGTGGTGTCATTGATACTTTGGACAAAAAAGCAAGAAATCATAAAAACACTTTTGTGTCCTGGTTTTTCGTTTTCTACTGCTGGTCTTGAGACAGTGGCGTAGCGACATGATTTGGGAGAGTAGCAAGAAAATTTCAATATTAATCTACTTGAACTTCAAATTGATCAGTAAAGTTTGACATTATTTGCAAGTTGTTCTTTTGTTACAACTGTATTCCAAATTTTTCATTTCGGTGAGGATGGTTATTACCGAATTCTCTTCTCCCGCCCGTTACTACGCCACTGCCTTAAAATACTCAAATTACAAAGTGCCGTATAGAATGAACCTATCGTAGTCGAATTAGAATTTTCAAATATCGCAACAGGATACAATGAATCGCTGCATGACCGGATTGATTAACATAACTTGGATCCCACGATTGGGACAAATGCTAGTAAAACCAGCAGAGCATTCGAATCGAAAAAAAATTAACATTAATACTTGGAGGTGAATGTTTTCTTCGCTTATGTTCGTAGAAAAAGTTTCCAGTGGAAATATACATTCATTGGCAACCGAATCGTTGATATGTAAATAATTCAACAAAGCGAAGAAGTAGCATGTACGTATATCAGCCATTGAATTCCCTAGGCGAATCATTTACACATCAAAAATGTAATTTGCCGATGAATCTAGATTCGGTCCACCAGAGAAATTACTAGTGAATATGTAGCGAATTCGCATGCGAAGAAAACACTCACCTAAAATTTTTCACTGTTTATTCGTTTTCGAACCGAGTGGCAATTTACATTGCATGTGGGTTTTTTTTATTCGATTTTTCTTCATTTTTGGTGAAGTTGCACTAAAATACTTTCAGAGTATTTTTCTTCACTTTTTGTAGATGTTCACAGAAATGTTGCCTTGATAATGTCTTCAGTTGGTTTACCGTTCGCAAGTGCATCGAGGTCTTAACCACACCGTCCTCTTCGGATACGGATTGATTTTGTGACGACTATCAGCGCCCCTCCATTATAATAAAGGTATCAGTCAGTATAAGAGTTAAAGCTTTTACATACTTACTGATGGATGCAAGAGCTATCTAAATTTCTGCCCTTCTGTGGGTCCCTGCACCCGGTTGATATGCAACTCTACTTCGAGTCCTCTATGAACTCAGCCCGCTTGGGCATAACCACAGCCATCCCGTTGCTCCTGTAGGGGTCTCTCCCGTGTCGGGGGGAGAAGTAACCTTCCATGGGCTCTCCAACTTCCGTGGTACCGAAAATAGAACCTCCGGACGGGATCCGTAGTTTAATAACACTACTACCATATGTTTGAGTTAGTTGTAACTTGGAACTGGCGACCTTATTCGAGTACGTACGGTAGGCACTCTCCAAAGGCTTCACTGGAATCGACTTTATCGTCTACCGGTACCATCGTATCAAGTAACACCTCCGTAACGTGAACTAAGAACAGCAAGACGACACAAAGGGCAGACAATTACTAGTACAATAAATCGAATGTCGACCGAGCCCAGATCTACCCACAAGGAGCTCCCTCCTTCATGTGAAGAGGAGACGAGCGAATTCATTCGGCCTTTCAAAAGTTTCCAAACCATTCAAACCTCGAACTCCCATTTCATCCAAGTCACGTAGATCTGAGTAAATTGTACATTCAAGCAAAACATCCTTCCAGTCTTCGACGTTAGCGCCATAGAAGGTTCACGTCAGAGAGATGCCTACTATAAAGAAATCCGTTCAAACTACCATGATTGGTAAAGAGGTGCAGACAAAAGTCTAGCTCCATGCCTCTAGCAAAACAGAAGCGCAAATCGCATGTCAGGCACTATTTTCCTCCAATTGGGGCTAGGTTTGTCTTCCGCTTCAAGGTTTCTTAAAAATTTAAGAATTTTTTAATTGAGATTTACTTTGATTATTCACACAAAAACCTGATCACAATCGCATTCAACGGGAAATGCAATGTAAAATAATAATTACTATTATTTCTCTCTTCGTTTTTGATTTCAATTTTGTTGCAATATAATTAACATATAATTAAATAATTAATTGTACATTTTTTTCTAGAAACTTGCAATATATATTTTTTTTCTGATAATTAATTTAAACTAGAGAAATGCTATGTTATAGAATTTATTTTTATTAGAATTATTTAATTTCCAATAAATAATATTTCTTTTATTTTTGTTTCAATAAACTGGACATTTTTAATCGAACGGTTTATTGTTCAAAAAATAAGAAACTATTAGAAATGCAAACGTCAAGTATTATCGCTAAAGAAAACCATTTTTTGTTTTATAAAACATAAATAAAAACAACTTGTGTAATATTACTCAATTTTAATCATTCCAAATGATTTTTTTTTGTATTTTTTTTTTGTCTAATTTTATTACATTTGTGTTTCTTTGGAAAGTGCACAGTCGATTTGTTTTTATGCAAAGTAAACTGAATGAAAAGTGGAATAAAAAAATAAATAAACACGTTTGTTGTTAGATTGTTCTCTCTATATATCGAAATCTATGTCGCAATCGCTTTGTTTTCTATATTGTTTGTAAATATAAATAAATAAATATATATATAAAAAAATTAAATGAAATATATATTTTTAATAACTATTATACAAAAATGATGCAGAAAAATTAATTAATTATGATACAAGTACAGAAATGCCGATATACAAAAAAATTTAAGTCTAATTAATATGATTTTAATTTTTTTTAATTTGTCGAACGACAAAATAATAATTAAATGCTTGAAATAAAAACAACAATAAAACGAAACAGAGAAATGTTCAGCTTCTAAATACGGTGCTATTTTATGTGTTTATTTAGTTAAAGACGACTGAGAAGAAAGAAAATTCTCTAAGATTTTAATTGTTTTAAAACATTTTTTGTTTGTTCTATCGTGCAGAAACGATATAAACAATACATATATAATATTAAATCTATATATTTATAATAAGTTTAGTTGAACAGAAAAAGCATGTTTTTTTTTTTAAATAAATTACAGTAAAACAACACAATGACAAATAAATCAACAACAAACAACATGAAAATAGAGAAATAGAAAGGTTATATGTAATACAAATAAAATTATATATACAATTGCCAAATAGTGTACGAAAGTGCTGAAGATACATAAAAATCAAAAGTAAAAGAAAAATCGAGTTATTATTATTTATAAAATGGAGAAAGGATTTATTAATTATGGCATTGATAACTATTTTATATTTTTGCCTATTTCTTTTTATTTGTTACAATTTATTTTTTATTTTTATTTTGTTCAACAAAACTGACAAGAATAAAACAAAACATAAAAAAAAACATTCTTCACATTCATATTCAATCTATCCAATTAATTATTATTCGTTTTGATAGCATATGGTGTGTGGCATAGCTTTCCTATTATTACATACATAAAAACAAAAATCTATGTAAAAGTAAATAAAAAACAAAAAAAAAATTAAAATAAATAAAATAATAAAAAAAAAATATGATATAAATATAGAAAATCACGAAAATGATGACGTTGAAACGATTTTTGCAGTCTTGTATGAATCTAATATAAATATATACAATTTATTAAATATAAATTATACATATATAATGTGTAGACAAATTTCTTGTTTTTATTTTATTTTTATAAATTTTAATATTTTATACGTTATTTTTGTCGAAAAATAAATGAAATATGTGTAATAAAAAAAGTATATATAAATAATGTGAATTGAATCGTAACATTCTAAATAATGATAATATAATTTTTATTTTTGAGAATTTTATTTTAATGCATGTGTTACGTGACGAAAATGTAATTCACAGACGCTTTGAAGAAGGGTTATCCTTATTCGTGAATAAGCAGAGCACCGAACAGGATAACGCATTGGGAGGAATAGTTATTGTAGTGTTGTAGAAGGTGTCCCATAATATTCGGTGGCATTTGCATAGTAGAATGAGAAGAAATCAACTACTGAGTTCTATTGCAGATGGTAAAGTTTTTAGGTCATTGAGTAGTTTTCTTGTTGGAAATTATAGTTATTTCAGAGGTTGTTTATTAGGTAGGTAGGTACGCGTGGCTGCCCGTGAGAACACGGACACACTTAGACATAAAAGGTCCGTTGTGTTACCACAGGATCATCGAATCCGGTCCTACTCGTCGAACCATTTAGAGCTTGCAATGAAGCGTTGTATTCTCGCGACCGCCATTGCGGCAAGATCATCAAGACAGTTGAAGAAGTAAGCTCCAAGATGAGCCATCCTTCTAGCGGATAGAGCTGGACAGGTACAGAGAAGGTGAAGGACTGTCTCCTCCTCCTCCTCATCCAGGCAGCTTCTACAGAAGTCGTTTGAGAAGAGGCCGAGTCTTTTAGCATGTCGACCTATAAGACAATGTGCGGTCAGGACACCGACTGTGGTGCTGATATTCCCCCTTTTGAGCAAAGTCAGTCTTTTAGAGCGTTCTAGATCCAGCTTCGGCCAGATCTGTCTCGCAGTATGACATATAATACCGTCTGCCCATCTTGAGTAGGTTTTCTCAATTGAGTCCAATCCCAGTAGCAGTTGTAGGTTGTTTATTAACGGTCTCATAATTTACACACACTAGATGTATCATTTTTAGCCAAGATCTCTCCAACAATTCCCCTTCGATCAAGATTTCAAATAGGAAACGTCTGCGGTGTATCAGTTCTTTCGAAGCTTCGAAAAGGGTCATGTATTCAGCCTCGGTGTTTCACATCGCGACTGCCCTTTATTTTCGTGATTCCCAGCTAATTTCCGCATTTGCGAATGCGTTAACGTAGCCCGTATACCAATATTTGCGGCCCAGTCGGCGTCAACGTAGACCGACAAAATTCTACCTGACTGAAAAAATTCTTCCCGAAGACACTATGAAATCGTCAATCACGGATGTGGCGATATACTGATATAGGCAGTTTTTTATTGTGTAAAATACTGTTTATTTTAATTTTTTGTGTGACCTTTCGGACTCATCTGAGTAGAGATGGGCAAAGCAGTTCCTTTCAGTGAAGTACTTCACTCCGAGTCACTCACTTTAAGGAACGAGTTCAGTGAAGTACTTCCATTGAACTCTTTGTTCCATCGTCCCATAGTTCGCAGTCAGTCGCGCTCCTAGTTCGTTTGTATTCATTCATTGCCGTTTGGAAGTCAGTGGCACTTGTAGACTGACGACCTATTTTTTTTTAGCTCATCGCATTCTATCAGAGACGCCCTTTTTTTTAGTTCATCGCATTCTATCACACTTTTTACTTGTCGACCTTTTTTTACCACACGACCTTTTTTTTGGGTCACCACATTCTACTACAATGACGACTACGAGTCGTTCCCAAACTTTCTCGCGAACTAGTGAACGAAAAGAACGAACTAGTTCGCGACGGATCGGGAAGCGGAAATGATCGCTCACTATGGTGAACTAAAATGCGCAAGCCGTAGTCACTATAGTCACTTCAATTGAAGTGTTCACTCACTCAATGGAACTTCCTTCGTTCCGCACTTCAATTCAAGTGTTCGCTCACTCTATCTTTTCTAACAGCCGTTTAGTAGCCACCGGTGGCTGATGTGTGTGTGAGTTTTCTTCTCTAAACAGCCGCTCATTTAATCACATATTAGCAGAGCCCTCTGAACTATAGCCGCGCAATTGAATTGAACATAAAAAAACAGAGTCATAACAAACATGACAGCTCCATACATATCGCAACAATTTTGTATGGCGAGTGCATGACTTGGATGATAAAAACTAAGTTTTCTATTAAAGTGCAAGCTTTTGTTAGGCAAAGCAAAGTTAAATAGTTTATAAACCTATTTAAAAATTAGAATTAGACAAGTTTTCTCATCTGGAATTGAGTTTTCATAGAAAAAATTAGGTCGAAAAAAATATCGCAATTTTCAATTCAATTTTTCAATGTCGGCATTCTGCCATTTAAAAAATGTGCAGTTAAATTGCTTATTTTTTGAAAGATAATTTTTGTTATATGAAACACATTGCATATTGCTATGATTCTGAACATTTCTTATTCAGTATCGACTCTAGAGGGTTCGTCAATCCCAAAGTTTTGTATTAAAACACCGCGCTTTGGGATAATAAAATATTGTTACGAATTCGTTCCAAAAAAGATTCTCCAATGAACTGGTATATTTTCTCGTTTTGATCCGTGACGTCACACATCACATAAAAAACGAGGCATTTCTCACGACGAACTGTCATATGTGCGCGGCCTGAGTTTAAGTCGGCGGTGATATTAGTCAAACAGAAGTTCGTAGGGCTGGTGTGTGTGGATTTTCTCCAGCCAGTCCATAGTCAGGCAGGCAGTAGTTGTGCTTGTGGGTTGGGAAATAGGAAGAAGAGCGGTGTATACATGAATATTTACATTTACTTTCTTTTTTCTTATGATGGAAAATAGAATGTCGTGGTATTCTTCGCACCGCGTCGCGTATGCCATACATAATTACATTGAAGACAACAGCACTGTTTATAATCAGTGATGTCAATTTAGTGCTTTCAGCGTTTTTACCACTTGCGCATTATTTGAATATTCTTGCGATTGATATATATCGTTTTTAATTTTTTTGTCACGTGTCGAATGAAACTGCAGTTCACCAAAATGAGTGAGCTACTTCACTCACTCACTTCAATGAAGTGTTCTTTTGAAACAGTTCACTCGTGAACGACCCATCTCTACAACTGAATCCTTTATCAAGTTTATCAGTCGAGTCCTAAACGGCACACAAAACATTAAAATAAACAGTATTTTACCCGGAAAACTATTGTAGTATTTTCAGTTAAAAATGTACTGTGAAAACATTCACCTAAACATAGGTGCTGATATTTATATACGATATTAGAGAATAAGATGCTGCTGTTTGCTAAAGAGAATGTGGCGTTGATTTGAAAGTTTCAGCAGGACAACGTCTCCAAACACACGCCCAAAAAAGCAAAGTTATGATTCAAGAAAAACAATATTTCCATTCTAAAATGGGCATCCCAAAGAAAAGTTGCAACAACAACATTAACGGAAGTTATTAAACATCAAAGACTTTCAACCAAAAAAGATCTTTGGCTAGCAGTAGGAAAGGCCTGGAATGAAATACTTCTTCAAGTATGTCAGAAGCTAGTGAGTTTTGAATGTAAAATATATTTGAGCGCAATAAATCAAAACCGTTCTATTGTCGCCAGAGTGTCACCCCTAATGGGCCGCTGCGAACCACACTCCGGGATCATCTGTTTGTCGAAATTTTAAGTTCGGACTATAATTTTCATACATTTAGTCAAAATCGACAATCAAGAGACTAATCCGGTTGGAAAAGCACTACTACTGCCTTCAAATTGTTTATATCAAAAGAATCGCTAATGAAAGAAAGTTGAAAGTTGGTTCTTAGTTATGCTAGTTACACATTTTACAAATAATTATTTCAGATAGGGTTTAAAGGGTAGGTGGCCTCTTTTTGGACTCCTTTCACCAGATATTAGGATGACTGTGGCGTATCAAATACTGTTCTCGCATTTACCTGTATTTGGTTTGCGGCGAGTAAGTGACCGACTCAAGTTTTCTTGTAAGTAAAGATTTTTTTATTCTAATTTTTTTTTAATATTTATTTTTTATTATATTAAATTATACAAGTCTACAATAACTGACTTCACAACTCATTCTCGTGATTTTTTTTCAACAATATTGAAATAAATCGAATGAAATTGATAATCAAAAACACTAAAACACTTTTGCTATGAATTTATCTACGGAAAAATGTTAATTATTTTCTTCTTTGTATATAATTTCGTAGTAAAATATACTAAATAAAAAATAATGCAATTAACAATAAATAATTGTAGTAAATGTATCTAAAACAAAAATGATGGATTATAACTAGATGAGAATGGGAAAGAGAATAATAAAGAAATTTTATTTTAAAAGAAATAAATTGAAAAAATAAAAAGGTTTATCCATCCACTTAAATGGCCTATTCATATAAATTGTAATTTTATCTATTTTATTAACAATGTAGAGTTTTATTTTGAAAATATAATGGTAAACAATTTTTATTAATTATTTTATAAGCAAGACAAATAAAGCTTTATCTTTACGTTAAGTTTGAATGATTGCTAATAATAATTTATTATTAAGGTGATGGGAGTTACTCGTACATACGTAAAATAATAACATAATTGTTTTCTAACGTGTTTATCTTATGGAAAAGATTCTCTAAATATTCGGTAGGATTTTTTTTCTTCTTCTACATTTATTCTAAAATTAATCTTAATTTTTTTTAAAAAAAAATATTTTCTTTAAATTGCTAGCCGAAAGAGGATACAGTTGTTATATTTTCGGGCTAGTTATGAATAAATAATTTATTGTAAACCTTCTGGGTTGAGAAATCAATTATGATTTTTTGGATTTGATTGATGGTTTGAGGGGTAGGTGTATAGCACAATTCGATCAAAATTAAATACAACAGAAATTAATTTATTAAATAAATGTGGGTCACTGGGATTCTAACAAGGAGAGGGACTTTCATTGGAATGAAGAGACATCATTTGAGACGGGCAGGGGTGTTTGCTTTTACTGGAACAAAGGGGTGTCATACATTTTATATAATTTCGAATTTCTCGAAGCCAAGAATTAACTTATTGCTTGACAATTCCTCAAAGATTTGCAGTATAAGAGCTTTCAAATATATCGTCGGGGTCACCAAGTTAAAAATTTAATTAATTGACTAACTCGTCATTTAATCGTTCAACAAAAAAAAAATTTATTAAAAATTGAATAAATTTTTAAAGGCAATAAAAAAAAATGATGCCTTTGCTGTTTGAAAATGAACGTCTTAACGACAAAAAATACATTGAGTTTCTTTTCATTACATCGACTACTTATGCTACGCTTCGACATGCTAAAAGACTCGTCCTCTTCTCAAACGACTTCTGTAGAAGCTGCCTGGATGAGGAGGAGGAGGAGACAGTCCTTCACCTTCTCTGTACCTGTCCAGCTCTATCCACTAGAAGGAAAGCTCATCTTGGAGCTTACTTCTTCAACTGTCTTGGTGAGCTTGCAGCAATGGAGGCCGCGAGAATCCAACGCTTCATTGCAAGCTCTAAATGGTTCGACGAGTAGGACCGGATTCGATGATCCTGTGGTAACACATCGGACCTTTTATGTCTAAGTGTGTCCGTGTTCTCACGGGCAGCCTCGCGTACCTACCTACCTACCTACCTAGGCTACGCTTCTCCAGCATGGGAACGCGCGACCAATTGCCAAGCAGAAATGTTGCCTCAGCCGCTCTAAGCGCACCCCCATACATTAGGAAGACTCAGCTACATAGGGAAGCGAACCTTCCAACTATTCGGGAATTCTTCAAACAAAGTGCTTGGAGGTTTTTCAATGCGTTATCCGATCACAAATATCTGCTAATTCATAGTAGCTCCAACTACGATGAAAATGCTCGTTGGAAACACAAGCGTACTAAGATCTCGCTGAACTTATGAAATAACCCCAAGTGGGTGCGATGGACAGGTAGTTCGTTCCAGTGGACTTCACCAGGAGGAGTTTCTTTCGAAGCGTCTGCGTCCGCCTCGATTAAATGGCTTCTTCGGACACAGTGGCTAATTGCCACTTCAATTCCCCAGGTTTGTCCATGGTTTCTCTGCGGAGCGTAGGCAAAGGAAGTTGCATTCAGAAAGAAAGCTTACGCATTTTTTCCAACTAATTAACCTGTTCTTTCCGTCTATCAGTTACACATTTGGTATGTTAGTAACAATAACAGAAGTTTTTCCAAATCCCATTGTGGTGACGCCCGTCGTGATTTGGATGGCGGAATACAGTCTTCTTTAACCAATACTCGCCGTCGCTTCACCTGAACTAAAATGCAACTGCTGATTATAATAAAATCTCTAAAATAAATATAAATTTGCCATTCTAAGTCTTTAATTTTTGGCGCGAGACCCCAACTTTGATTTAGACTGAGTTTGCTGTACACTCAAAATCTTTGCCCTAATTTAAATTACATAAAATTTTTAGATACGTCCTCGAATGCAAACTCTCATTTATTTAGGAACTTGGTATGGTAGCCACTTGAAAGAGTATCTTACTTCTTTTTGTTCCTTAAAATAATAAAAAATTCTGAGTGCAAAATTTTTAATTTGTACGGAAGCCGCACTAAAGAGGTACAGAACGGATCCAGTCATTGTGTAAATTGTTGCTTCCAATTTGTAACTAACCCGAAAAAATCAGCTTTGATCTTCAAAATTGACTAAGTATCGCACTATGGAGATTTGTATAATAAATAAAAGTTAATAGAAATACAAGAGCTTTAATGCAGCCTTTACGATTATTTTCACAGCCTTGAAGTAATTACTGTTTATGCAAGACACCAAAATTCGATTTTAAATATTCAGGCCTGTATTTCGCCAAACAAACTTTTGAACTTAAATTCGCTTGGCTTTAAAAATTAGCTTTTCTTTTCTGTAATTTATAAATTTGTGATATATAAACATATAAAAAAAAACTTTTTCAACTTTTAACTAAAGCATATGCACTAGATCTCGTCCCCAATATTTTTAAACCTTTTTTATAAAACATCACCAAAATAAAATTATAAATAGAAAACAAATCTCGCAGAACTAAACTCATTTCTATTACCGACTGTAAACATTGTCATTTTTTTAAGATTTTATAAGACCCAAAACTCCTATTTGTAATCAATTTCTAATAATAAATTTAATAATTGAACATAAAATCAAATTCAGTAGCCATTTTACAAGAAAATCGCGCTCAAATTCAATTTATAATTTTCTATGTTGCTAACTTTTTAATCAACAAAAACAACTAAATTAAAATCGATTTACACTAAAATAAACTAAATTGCATCAACAAATACAATTATAAAAACAAACAAAAAAATATATGGTTTTTTAAAAAGTTATAAATGTTTTCATGATATGTGTGCGTCTCTTTGTCCTACATCAAACGTTGGAAAAATCGTTCGAAATATAAATAAAAAATAACAAAAATATTAACAGAAAATAGATGCATCAAAAATAGATACCCTCGCGTATAATAAATGTAATTAATTCTAGCAACTACGAAAACCAAAAACACTATTAGACGGAATTTTTTTTTATTCTAAACTAAATTAAAAAATAAATATTAAAGTAAAAAAAAAAAAATTATATTTATACCTACATAAACATGAATGTAAAATATATCTGTACTAAATAACAACAAAAACATACCTAATATAAACAAATATAAAATAGAATTATTGGGGCAAACAAAATGTTGCTATCCTGTTTTGCAAATGATATAAACAAAATGAAATCACGAAACTAAACGATGAAAGAATTATTAAAAGACGCTGATGAAAACGATTGATTACGACGATACAAAAAGTAAACTAAAATATTTGAATAATTGCGAAATTATTAAAATGGATATGAGAAACGATAATGAAAAACAACAAGACAAGTATTTCAAATATACATTATGACTATTAAACGTTATATATAAATAAAAATAATTATAATTATATACATACAACATATTATATATATTTAAATATTAAATCATATATAAAGAAATATATATTTTATGTAAAAAAAATACAAATAAATAAATAAAATGTTTACAATGTAAAAAAAACATTTTTTTTAAATCATAATTCCCGTAAGACCGATCCACGCCGTCGAAGAAAAACTCATCGAAAAAATATTAAAATAAAAGTTTAAGTGCCACTGATTTAAAACTGAAATGGGCCGCAAAGTATGCATTCAAGTCTTAAGATTAAGTACAATGCTGTCATATCTTACTAATGTCTAGAATTAGACTGTAATCGAAAAATCAAAAATTCCACTAAATCTACCAACAGTCTGGGCGAAAATTTATTGTTTTTCGAGTCAAAGTTCGGGAAGCGCTTACAATGGTGATGCGACAGAAGTCTTACGCTAATGCCACCCTTAACACACGAATTAGTTTTAGGAAGGGGCGCCACGCTGAGCCGCAGTGCACACTAGGCACTGAATTAGGGCCCAGACCAGGGAACAAACTAATCACCTCCAAAACATCCTAGATCCCTTATAAATTTTACCAACTTGTCATGCCCTATCAACCTCAGATCTTCCAAATTGTCGAAGAAAAGGCTGCCCACTTCAAGCGCCTCCTTGCTACCACCTGACATTTACACAAAATGTGGGTAATGTCCTCCTCAGCATATAGGTCAAGGCAGTACCTGCACACGTCAGATTCAGCTATCCCCATCCGCATAGCATGAATCCCTAGCAATCAGTGCCCCGTCAGTATTCCGATGAGTAACCGCAATCTTTCCCTATTCCATGTCAATATTTCCCTAGACTTTAGTCTGTCCAGCCTTGGTCAGAATGTTCTAGAGATCCTACAGCTCGTCAGCTGCTCCCACCTTGAGTTCGCTGCGTTCGTGGCACGATCCCTGATAAGCGCTTTGATGCCGCTTAGGGGTAACACTCGAATTACATTGTTGGATTATAGTCTGGGACGCATCCAAGTCGAAATGTAATATCGGTTCTCTATCACTAGAATACGAGGGTTGGTATTTATGTATTAAGAACTGGCAGCACTAGTATTGTTAGGTGTAATCTTAATTAATCTGAAGGACTACAGACCCATCAGCCTGACATCATTTACTCTCAAGACATTGGAAAGGATACTAGATGGGTATATCAGAGAAACCATACATTCTAACCACCTCTCAAAGATCCAACACGAATACATCAAAGGAAAATCGGTAGACACGGCTTTGTATAAGGTTGTGGGTACAATCGAGAGATCGCTAGAGTACAAGGAGTTCACATTGGGAACTTTTTTGGATATAGAAGGGGCTTTCAATAATGTTACAACGAAGGCAATTGTTGAGGCTCTGGTCTCTGCAAATGTCCACAGCACCATAAGTAAATGGATCGAAACACTGCTAAGAAGCAGGTCTATATCGTCGGAATCGGGTACTGCTCATTCCTACAAAATTACTAATAAAAGCACTCCACAAGGAGGGGTATTATCACCACTTTTGTTGACGTGGTGCTACTAGCATCAGGAAGGTACACAAGGACGCTGTCGGAGCTTACGACGCGGGTTCTTAACAAGCTACTATACTGGTCAAGAACCAGAGGGCTCAATGTTAACCCATTAAAAACGGATCTGATTCTTTTTACTAGGAGAACAAAGGCTCAACAGTTTAAGCTGCCTAAGATGGGTAACACTGAGCTAACCCTGAATGGCCATGCCATATATCTAGGAGTAATTCTAGACAGCAAGCTGTCATGGAAACTCAATACAGAAGAACGAGTATCTAAGACAACCATTGCTTTCTACGCGTGCAAAAGAATGTTCGGTAGGAGGTGGGGTTTAGAGTCAAAAATCACTTACTGGATCTGCACGGCTGTGGTAAGGCCAATCCTATATACGGTCTGCTAATATGGTGGCCAGTACTCGACAAAGTAACCTACAGGAAAAAGTGCAGAGACAGTCTGGGGATAACAGGCGCCCTTCGTACCAACTCTTCAGACTCGCTCAACGTCCTTCTTTCTCTGCCACCAATTGACCTGTTCGCAAAATACGTAACATGCAAATGCGCCCTAAGACTCAGAGAGTCAAACCAGCTCAAAACATGTACATACGGGCACAGTAACATCACCCTAGCTACAACAGGGACTACGGACTATGCAGATCCTAAGCTCTGGTTTGACAGGAAGTTCGCCATAAACGTACCAAGCAGAGAGTACTGGGAGGTAGGAACCGGTGACACTGCGGGGTCGATTAACATCTATGCGGACGGTTCAAAGATGGAGGAACAAACGCTTGCTACAGACTGTCGAATAATTGCAGTATTTTTCAAGCGGAGGTACTGGCAATTCAGGAGGCGGCGGAGATAGCTCACAAATCGCGAAAAGGGGATATAACAGTATTTATCTATACGGATAGCCAAGAAGCCTTAATGGTTTTGCAATCCTGCATTATCAAATCCAAGGCAGTACTTAACTGTCGACGCGCTTTACAGAAACTGTGCTCAAATAGGAAAGTGGAACTCTGCTGGGCTCCAGGGCACAGTGATATTTTAGGAAATGAACTCGCGGATGATCTTGCTAAAAAAGGTGAAAACCTTGGGCAAGAAACCGCCTCTTAACGTCGTTTACAACTCCCTAGAGCAGAAGATGGTAAGCTACATCAACCTCCAGAACCACGAAACAAATGCGGAACACTCAAAATGAGAAAAAAACTAAACTCTTGTTAGCACTACCAAGGGCACAATGCGCAACTTTAGTCGGAATTATTACCGGCCATTGTTTGATTGGGGCGCATGCGTACAGAATGAGGCTGATTACTAATGATCTCTGCAGGAACTACAAACTATCCGGGAACGGGAAACGCTAGAACACCTCCTGTGCAACTGCCCAGCTCTTGCTAGGGGACGGGTGAAGGCTCTTGGTGCACCGACCTTCATAAATCTTAAAGAAGTCTCGTTTAACAGCATGCAGAGTCTGCTAAAGTTTGCTACGGTAACAGGGACCTTTGAATTAAACGAGGAGCTCTCAATACAGATCGAAACGCAAGCGCAACTATCATAGGTACATCGGGGCTCCTGATTTTAGTGGAATCACTATGGACCCTCGTGGGTCTTTGTGAGGCTTTGGCCGCCACTGTAACATAACCTAACCTAAGTGTAATCTGACTTTTTCATCGTGAAATTTGACAGTATGTACTCAAAACGTTTTGTTAAACAGACGCTATTTCTATTATTTACAGCGACCGCAAAATTTTAACTCGCCAAAAAAATGGATTTGAATCGTAAACATTTTCTAATGATTTTTTATGATTTTCAACGTGGATTACATCAACAGCAGTCAACTTAATTCGGGGTTGAATAACAAAAAATCATGTTACCACCTTTTAGGCGATTGCATAAAAACCCCACAGAAGTGAAAACCCTGTTGCTGACTCATTAGACCTAAGAGATATGACGAAATTCGTGAAAAAGTACATACACCCTTTACATAACCTTGCGGAATAATTTTGGAAAATCGTGAAATGAGTTTTTGGACGATTGCGTAAGAAGGGAAAAAACCAATTTTATTTCTTATCAGACACTAGAGATTTTGTAAAATTTTTGAAAAAGTATGCAACGCTTTACACCCACTTGAGGGTTCAATTTTTAAATTGGTTTTATGCGATTACTGAACCCTCCCGTAGAAATAAGAACCAATTTTACATCTTATGAAATCTAAAGGATGGCGAAAATTGTGAAAACGTATAATGCAACCCCCTTGCATCCACTTGGGGGTTGAATATTTTTTTAATAAAACTAATATCGACCAGAAATTTAAAAAAAAATGCTATCCTGAAATTCTTGAGGTCATCTAACTTATTGTAGTATGTAAACAAAAGATTTTTTTTACAGATTGTTGCGAGCTAGGGCTTCGCTGGAATTACAAGTAAAACACAATTCGATTAAAATAACAACGCTTCATTAATTCGCATTTAATTATCACAAAATTGGCAACGCTTCCCGATAAGATGTACTAGTCGATCGTTGTTATCAATGAAAACGCTTTACAAACACTTTCGCATAGAACTGACCGTTGTCTCGTTTCCACAGTAGAAAAACTGATCACGTGTATAAACTCAACGGCGCTTATATACTGTATGAGTTGAGACGATAGATTTCGAGGTTGTATGTGGATTGTTCGGGAAGTGTGACGAACATGCGAGAAGAGGAAGAGAGTTCGTGTAGAGTTTTCTTCGCATTCACGTTGAATGTTGTTTTCTTACTTGAAACTACGTCATCTATAAATGAGTTGTGCGGGTTGCAGGGTAAAAATGTAACAATATCATGCGGAAAATTATTAATGTAAATTTTAGGTAGTAAGCATAAATAAATTAAAAATTTTGATAAATTACAATTGAAGAGAGTTCTTCCTAAAAGCAGCAAGTGAAAAGTATTATTTTAATTTCAGTTATTCCATCCTACATCGTATCCCCGGGAATCCTACTATCTTTATGGTAACAAAGTCTTATGTTTCGATTTTATGTATTCGTTTATTTCGTTGACTATTCTATAAAGTTTATAATATTACAGGTATCTCTTAATATCATTGACGATCTCAAAATAAATCTCATTCATTTTGAAGCAAGAAAAATCTAGCAATTTATTTATAAAAATTTCAGTTGAAAAAAATGAATAAAATCAAATTTGTTACGTTCAGTCATCTTAAGTCGAAATATCGTTTCGTCTTTCCCTCTATTTTTTCGAATATATATAGTATAATTCAATTATTTTGAAACTCTCCGAATATTCTTTTTTAAATTACAGTACAAGCGCGATAATCCGACAAACACACCTTACAAGTCTCTGTAGTTCGCCGGTTGTCGAGTCCAATAGTCCGCCGTCTATGACGAAAGTCAATAAAGTGTTTTTACAACATTCTTTCTTTTGTCGCATGTATACACTGTAATCTGTCGCGTCCACTAATCCGGTTTTCATGGTGGCGGATTAGCGAGCTTGTACTGTATTAACGCCAAACCCAGCATTACTCGAGAATATAAATTATTATTTTTTATTTGGAAATCATTATTTACTTCGACAAGACAAACGAACGTAATCAAATGGATTGCTTATTCCTGTGTTTAGTTTTTAAAATTAGGTATTTCCTTATATTGTATTAAACGGTATAAAGTTGGAGCTTATTAATCTATGGATTTTTAATAATTTGCTGTTTCGATAGCCCGTTGAAGGTCTTCTGTCGTCGAAATTCTCGTTGTAAGATGTAAATAAAAACTCCAATCATAATCACAGATAGCGAAGTGGCAATCACAAGTCCGGTTGAATTGCTATGCGGATTTGCTGGTGAATTGAACAAGAAAAGAGGTTAAATATAATTTGAATTATTTGCTCTATGCCGTATCCAAATTACCTTTAGGTATGCTCTCATTCACGATATAACTTCCATCGATAAGTTTCGCAAAATTAATATTCTGATCGTGATCGATTCCCAGAACGCTCGGCATGCTATCGGACAGGATATGTTGAGCTTTGATATCGGCTTCGTTAACTCCCGGCACAATGTCTACGATTTGTCCGACAGATTTTTCACTGTCGTCGAGATATTGTTCGGTATCTAGTATCTTGGCGTGACGATTTTCACTCTCTTCGATCGATTCTTCGGACTCCTTAAGAACCAAAGCGCTTTTATCGACCATTCGAAATTGGCGTTCGCGTCCACTACGTTCTGATTCTTCGGGCAGCGGAACCGAAGCGGCGTTACCCTTGCCTGGGACACTGAAACTGGCCCGGACTGTTTGTATTCCCGACTGGAATGTACATATCACCACGAATCTATTTCAGAACAAATCAGTTAGATAACAGCTCTACGATCATAGATCAAGATTTAGCATAGACACAAACCGATTCTCTTACCTTCTTGTACTATGCGTAAAGATTCCTAGATTTTCTTGAACCGTTATAAATGTCTCGACCGTATTCGTTTCCTGCTTTACTAGACTGCCACATTTTTCGTGATCGATTCTCATCACGTAGGTGTCTCGTGGATCCTTCGGATTTCCTTGAATGCCGCAATTGCCACCGTCTACAACAATTTTTCCACCGAAATTCGGTCCTGTTTCGACTTCGATTTCGGACGCTTGTGGAAGACATTTTGTCGCTTGTGCTGAAACTGAAAATGAGATTTAAGGATTAAGCAAGGCCAACAATTCGGAACAATAAAAGAACAAGTGACTGGAAAAACAATGATATGATAAGGACCTTCTAGAGAAACTTTGGAAGCCTGGTGAGCGCGTTAGTCGGGTACGAATCTGTGCCCACTTTTCCATATACGTTGGGGGTTAAGGGACAAAAAAGAATACTTTTCGTTTTATTCATCCAACAAGAACCTCTAAATGAAAATCAAATAAATGTAGGTACTCTCTTTAATTCCAATGCAATAGCCCTACACCAACATCATGTAAAACATAAATCTCTCTGAATGCGCAATACTCGAAAAATTTTAATCATTACCGAATACTATTAAGCAAAGCACCCTCTCTCAACTCGTGTCTACATTATTCGATTTGGTCCTCCACTGAAAATCTCTGCATTGATTAAGACTACAGTTTAAACAGTTTGAACAAATTTTGGATCCAACAGGGGCGAATAAGCTTTTGATCTGAATGAAATTCTGTTCGATACGTAACCTTGCTTCATATGAGCATATAGGTCCAAGTCTCGGTTACTTTGAAAGGGGTTTGCTAGTTCTTAGCATGTTGTGAGAAGAGTTTGTAAGAAGAAATTGTGAGAAAAAAATTCTTGGATAGTTTTTCGTCAGTTCAAATAACTCGAGAATTTTATAAAGACGATTTCTCAAACATAGTTCACTCCTCTTCAGAAATTCGACCAATATTCATTTTTTCCAGCATTCGTGAGAGGTTAGCTCTAAATTGATGATAATTTTAAAATAATGATTTGATATGCATAGGTATCTCATTGGAAACTTTGCAGGATTATAGTCTAACGAAGGACTCTAGAGTAACCTCTAGAGTAACCTCTAGAGTAACCTCTAGAGTAACCTCTATAGTAACCTCTAGAGTCCTTCTAACCTCTAGAGTCCTTCCTCCAAAAAAAATACTAACAGTGGTTCAAAAATTTTGAACCAGCTAAGATTAAAGAAGAGCACAAAGATACCCTTCCCATGAAGACAATTCAACCCAGGTCATCCAAGGAACAACAATTTCGGGTTGATGAAATAATTTTTACTTACATCCTTTCGTTGGTATAATAATTGTTTGCCCGTTAAACATTGATTCCGGTTCGACTTCGTTATCCCGACTGTCCGATCGTCCACTAACTTTCTGCAGTTTTCGTTTTGATTGGGGTTTTATGTGGAAACTATATTTCGTAGCCATACGTAAATTTTCAATCATTGTTGAATATTGCTTCGCCCTAAAAATCCAGAACGCAAGAATTTAATAAATATTTAAAAAAAAAATTAATTAAGATTCTTTTCGAACTTACTTTTCACTTTCCGTAAGACTGTTATCGTCGACGATTTTCGAACGACATCTATGGGGTCCAAATGATTGTAGCTCACAGAAAAATATCGTAAAAGTTTGTGGATTTTTTTCTTCGATTGGCTGTGTATCGTTCGAATTCATTTCCACCTCCCATGTAAGATTTACCGATCTGTAATTCGGTTCGCCGGATAATATTCGAATTTCTGAAAAAATGAGAAATGATTTAAACCTGTGATAGAAATCAGAAGAAGTGTATATCGTATCACATTTCTTTTTAATTTATTAAGACTTATCATAAAAAACACAAAATCAATAAAAAAGACCAAATTTTTTTGTTCTCAAAATCTTCGAAGGAAACATACTTTAAAGTGAAGATCAGAATTTAGAGGCGAGGCAATACAGTAAAGATAAGATCAAAAAATAAGTTTTTGAAATAACGAAGTGGTTTTTGACAAAACATATCACAATCAAAAGAATTTTAAAAATAAAAAGGTAAATCTAAAAGTACATAGATCAAGTAAAAGTCCGGAGTGCATTTAATGACGAGTTTCGGTGTAGGTTACTATGCGACCGACAACTTAAAAAATAACGTCCCAATTAGCCTCCTGGTTATGCTTTAGGTTGTCTGTTGCATAGTAACACACACCGCATCTCAGCATTAAGCGCGTTTCGGACTTCCACCCAAAAAATAATAAAGTTGCGCCCAATCAAAAAGTTAAATATCAAAAAATTTTGAAACCGACTTTAGACGGTTGTATGGAGAGCTCGTTAAATTAAAAAACAATTCAATATTTTATCAGACCTAAGTGATAGGTCGGAGTTCGTCAAAACGTACACAATCATTTTACGCCATCTTAGTGGTTGAATATCATAAAATCCTGAGTGTATTAATTATTAGATGATTATATATAAAGCTCATTGAAGTCAAAGGGAATTCGATCGAAATTTACATCGAAAAATGCTTAAATCGGGCTTTTCCCCGCATGTAATGAAATTCTGTAGTAAATAGTTGCTGTTGCATTTATTACAGATTAGTAAAATTCATTACAAATATTTTAAATCGCACGGTATAATTCATAAACAAGTGTGGTAAAATTTAGTAAAGTGTATTACCAGCGTAGTAAAAATAATTACAAAGTATAGTAAATTTCATTACCAACTATAGTGAAATTTGTCACCATGTATAGTAAAATTCATTACTTCGTATAGTAAAATTCATTATATATATAAAAAAACATTTTAAAAATGTAAAAAGAAGGTGTCGGGTTCAACAAAAAGAGATTATATTCACAGAGTCGGTTTTCTTTTTATTAATATTTCCACTTACACTTGTATACAAATTTGTGATATTGTTGTTTTATACGAGGGGACCACAATGGATCCACAGTGATCTCTCGTGATGGACTGAGGCACATTGCTTTAGTCCACCCTTCTCAACCTAACCTAACCTGTGATATTCATTTTTTCAAGAAACTCGACAATCGCTCGTCGTGGCAAAAATATGATGTGCAAAGTTTACTTTTTGGTTGCTTTTAATCTGGAAAATTTGGGTGGGGGGGGATATTTATCAGAGCGATTGTCGGGTTTCTTGGAAAAATGAATATCACCAATTTGTATACAAGTGTAAGTGGAAATATTAATAAAAAGAAAACCGACTCTGTGAATATCATCTCTTTTTGTTGAACCCGACACCTTCTTTTTACATTTTTAAAATGTTTTTTTATATATATATCATTTCTTTTTGTTGCTATAGATTTAGGAAAAAGTATTACTGGACACTAAAACTCCAAAATGAAAATTTACATTTTTCGTTTGTGGTATTTCAACTTTTAAGCCAATATCAATTTGTTTCATTCCCCGCTCGATCTGAAATTAATAGATATCGTTATCTAAAAATTTGCAGGGTTAAAGGGATTAAAACTCCCTTTCGCGTTCATATTTGGCTGACGCGCGCTACGCTCCAACTACCTTTTGCGCAGCACTGCGGGGCTAATCTTTAATCTTTAATCTTTAATTTTTAATTTTTAATTTTTAATTTTTAATCTTTAATCTTTAATGTTTAATCTTTTATCCTTTATCCTTTATCATTTATCTTTTAGCTTTTATTTTTTATCTTTTATCTTTTATGTATTATTTTTAATCATCTTTAATCTTTAACCTTTAATCTTTAATCTAAATCCACCATTCTACACCCTCTATCTTATATCCTCTATTCTTCATCCTCCATCCTTTATCCTCCATACTTCGTTCTGCATCTTCCTTCCTTTATCCTCCATACTTCGTTCTTCATCCTCCATCTTCCATCCTCCATCCTCTATCCTCCATTGTCCATCATCCATCCTCCATCCTCCATCCTCCATCCTCTATCCTCCATCTTCTATGCTCTATCCTCTATCCTCTGTCCTCCATCCTCTATCCTCCATCCTCCATCCTCCATCCTCCATCCTCCATCGACCATCCTCCATCATCCACACTCCATCCTCCATCCTCCATCATCCATCCTCCATCCTCCATCATCCTCCATCCTCTATCCTCTATCCTCTATCCTCTATCCTCTATCCTCTATCCTCTATCCTCCATCCTCCATCCTCCATCCTCCATCGACCATCCTCCATCATCCACACTCCATCCTCCATCCTCCATCCTCCATCATCCATCCTCCATCCTCCATCATCCTCCATCCTCTATCCTCTATCCTCTATCCTCTATCCTCTATCCTCTATCCTCCATCCTCCATCCTCCATCATCCATCCTCCATCCTCCATCCTCTATCCTCCATCCTCCATCCTTCATCGTCCATCATCCATCCTCCATCCTCCATCGTCCATCCTCCATTGTCCATCTTACATCGTCTATCATCCATCTTCCATCCTCCATCATGCATCATCCATCGTCCATCCTCCATTATCCATCGTCCATCCTCAATCCTGAATCTTCCATCGTGAATCCTCTATCCTGAATCCTCCATCATCCATCTTCCATTTTTCATCTTCTATCCTCCATCCTGAATCTTCCATCCTCCACCATCCATTTTCCATCTTCTATCTACATCATCTCAAAAATTCGCAAACCTTTAAGATCCACGAGCCGTGATGATCCGCGAACCGCAAGATCTGCCGTGAAGATCTGCAAACCACAAAGATCCGTAAAGATCTGCTGAGCCGTCGAGATCCGCGAACCGCGAAGATCCGTAAAGATACATCGTTTTTTTCAATTGTGATCTGATCGAGTTGAAAATAACACACCTAATGAGAAATTAAATTCATCTGAGCTTTAAAGCTCAGCTTTACTGGCAATTGCCAGTTTTCACGCAAACGCGTGTACTACCATCTAGCGGTGTAATTTCCAACGTAGATTTTTGTTCTCAAAGTGACGTCATCAGCGTCTGACTTGAAAATTTTATAAAAATTCATCTGAGCTTTTGCTAGTTTTCACGCATACACATGCGTGAAATGTATGGCGAGCTTTTAGAAAACTCTCATGTACGCAGCATACAGATAGAGCAGCCGTGTCCATGTGAGTTGGCTGCAGTAAAGATACGTAGTCGGTGCTTGGGGTTTTATTGAACCCGACAATCACATTCGACTGAACGTTCTGATCAAGAACAGTAAAATACATTACTTATTATAGTAAATAAAGTTCAATATCAAGTACAACTTACTTTATGAACAAGAATGGTATAATGAATTATACAAACGATGGTATAATTATTTTTCCAAGTGTAGTAACACTTTTATTAATTTTACTGTACAATTTATTACATACGTAGTAAACTACATATGTATATTTTATTAAATAAAAATACTCTATCAATTATTATTCAGTATTCAATCATAGTACAAATACAAAGAAATTCACAATTAAATTATTTTAAAACGAAATGCTTTTATGCTATCACTTAAATTCAAGTATATTATTAAAACTGAAAAGTTGTGTATTATTTTTAATGATAAAAGCATTTAAATTTACATCATAATAAAAATCAACTTTTTCTGATATTATTAATACCCTGTCTTCATTTACAATTATATCGCAGATTTTGTAAATAAATATATCATATTCTTTGTGTAAGTAGAATCCTATTTTATAACATGTACGCTTAAAATTTAATAATAAAATAAAAATAAAACCAAAATTTAACAAAAACGATTACTATCACTCAATTCAACTCAACAAGTAAGTAATTTGCAATTCATTGGCGTCGCCAAACTTACTACTTCTGTAGTCAATAACACTAGCGCATTAGTCAAATTCATTACAAACTTATTAAAAATTTACTACTACCGTCGTCAAGCACACTACTTTTTTAGATTCACTACTACTTTAGTCAAATTTGATTCATACTGTAATTTGAATATCTTTCGAATCTTTCAGTTTATTTACAATTGTATAGTCAATTTTATTACCTTACCAAGGTTACTACATTTTTAGTAAATCTTACTACATGAAATAACAAAAGTTCGTTAATTTCACTACAATAGTACTACACTTGATAAAATTTGACCACATTTGTAATAAATTTTATTGCAACGATATTTTTTTGAATTTATTACACTCCCAGCAGACCAAAAACACAGAAATCCGTCAGAAGTCCAATTGAAAGTTCTTTATATAGTCGGAATTCCGGGCTAGAAATCCATGCGATTTCCGACAGATTTTCATATGGCGAGGTTGACGCTACTCCGCGGAATTTTTCTTACCGAAATCTTGGAGAAATGTAAATGAAAATGTGTAAAAGAAACATTTTCACGGACATTTTACTCTATCTTTGTACGCTAAAAAAAATCTGACCTTTTTGGTGCTATAATTAGTTCCGTAGTACATCTACATATGCGTACTAAGTTTCAACTTTCTAGCATCGACCGTTTCTGAAATATGAAAAACCACCCACACCCCTACCTCCCTACCATGTAGTATGCCTCTAAAGTGACTCTTTATGGTTTTTGTAAAATATATATCAGAGGTTTTTTCCATCACCTCCCTCGATCACCCCCTACAATCACACCCCTAAAAATTTTTTCTCTGGTAGAGGTCTACTGGGCCTAATTCCGGTGAAATTGTATGATCATATCTGGTACGGTTCTTCAGATATTAAAATTTAACTTTTTGAAAGATGGCTAACCCCCCACTTTTCTCAAAACTTTTACATACGATAGAATCCGCCTGCAAGCCTATATACAGAAACCAAATTTTATCTTCCTGGTACAATTGGAAAGATATTGTAATCTAAAGGTTTTTAGACCCCACTCCCACAACAGCACGTTCCCCTTCAAAATGTTGGTCCTGGTCTCCTAATATCGCTTAATGCAACCACAAAGTTTCAACCTTTTGATATCAACCGTTCAGGAGATATGGATTTTAGAATGTTTCAATCCACCCACTTCCACACGCCTCAACCCATACCGACAATTTTTTGCAAATGGATCCACTATCATAGTTCTACATAAGCATAAGCAG
This sequence comes from Beris morrisii, assembly GCA_951812415.1. Taxonomy (NCBI): domain Eukaryota; kingdom Metazoa; phylum Arthropoda; class Insecta; order Diptera; family Stratiomyidae; genus Beris; species Beris morrisii. The sequence continues at coordinate 30,642,402 of OX638311.1, forward strand.
TTCTCGAGATCTAGAAACCAAAATTTTTCGTCTGAAACGCTCCCCCACCTCCCCCCTCACTGCTCACCACCAAAAGATACCACTTGTAGGAGGACATTATAAATTTCATCAGGTTTATGAGCTACGCTTTTGCGTACGGCGGACGGCGTCTACGGTGAACAGACGGACAATTTTTTATACAATACAATTAAAAATATCAGGGTTGGAAATTTTTTCAAAATTTCAGGTCGATCAAAATTTATAAAATGCAGACAGATTCAAAAAGTGCGTACTCTCTGACAAAAATGTCGACCTATTAAGCCTCAATTGTGTTTCACTAGTCCTGATAGTCAGGGCTACTGCTTCAGACAGTATTTTACGGAACACATGTGGAACCCAGTGTTCCAGATTAGCTCGATATTGAACTGTAACTCAATTTCCCCAGGGACCCGATTAGATAACCTCTTTTATAATTTCACTTAATTGCCAGACCAATTTTATTCAATTTTGCGCTGCTTGTTACAAACAAGACTCGGCTCACATTTGCACAGATTTATCATCTCATCCGCAACCTATATATTAGGCAAATGAGAAAAGAAAACTCATGGGAAACATAATTATGGGCATGGACTACATTCTAATGTTGCCCATTATCGGATCAAGGTACCAAGAAACGGAGAAACAGGCTTGAGCTAAAACACTAGCAATTATGTCAGTTATTCTTGAGGAACCGTCACCTCATTGTCCAACACGGCCCAGGGCTCACATCCAACCAGATCGGTTGGCGCTACTGATCTGAAGCGATCTGATTGGTCATAATCATAATAATAGGAATATAAGCTGCAGGTACAAAGCTAGCGATCAAAATTAAGTCGAGAATAAAATTGCATGCAATTTCCGAGCACATCCGGATGCACTTCATTCGCAAAGGCTCATTAAAAGTATAAGAAAAATCGTTCCTTTCGATCGGGGTGTGGAAAGGGTTTCCTTCGCTAGTCGCCGCTAGAAGGACGTAATTGGTCGGCTGTATTCTTTCGATTGCCTTATAGTCTCACCCGAATGATTGCTAATCTTGGAAAAGAGTTTTGTGCTTAGGGCGTATATTGCACCTGGTTGAGACGAGCAGCTCCGGACGCGTCTTCAAACAATTTCATATCGACGGTAATAAATATGATAGTGTTTCCTCTGCGCGAACAATACAACGAAAAATTGATTTACTATTAGAAATAAAGCAGAAGAAAAACGATTGGTAGTGTACTCGATACGATCACGTTTGGCTTCTAGCTTGCGATGCATCAGTAGGGTTCTGAGAGCTCCATTTGAAACCTCTGCAAGACGATCGAGCAAGCAAGTGATCATGCCATACCAGTGGTATTATCTTCATTCATTTCTTCAATGCCAAAAGCCGATATACAAAATATTCAATCAATCGATCGATGGATTTAAATGTTCAGCTATTATAAATCTGATTGGCCGGATGAGAACACAGATTTAGCCTGATCTTCAGCAAGATGAGGCCATACGATCGCATAACGATCGTGTCGATTAGAGAGAGGTCTTCTTAATTCGGAACACAATCGACTGATAGGATAGGAGAATTGATACCCAGATGATTGGTAGGTTGAGCTCGGGCCAATCTTCTATAGTCTAGGCTACCGAGCAACCTGCACATCAGAAGTTAATAACAAATCTTCTTTTTTTTCCATTCTAGTGACCCACTTGTTCATACCTTTGTACACACCTATGCAAGTTGTTGTTTTTTTTAAATAGAGGCTGTCATTAAATCGGGAAGATTGGTGTAAACCTGTAGACGATCGATCGATCCGTCAATTGAAGAATTCAATTTTCTAAGTTTTCAACGAACTCTTGATCGCAGGCAACTAGGAGAGGGTCGATCGTGGTGGCGTCTTCATATTGAAGAATTTGCCGTCTTTGAGTATCTTATCGAGTTTGATGTCGATCGAAGTAGGTTTTTGTGTCTTGTGAAGATCGGATTTTATATTCAGGCTTTATGAGAATTTATTTATTCTTTTGTAGAGAAACATTGGCTAATTCAAACGATCACTTTCCAGTTTTTCTTTCTTTGGAATTTTGTTTAAATTATTCAAATTATGTACAATTTCTTCTTTTTTAAATTTTACAACAAAAGTAATATCACTCTCGATATCGTTTTTTTACCCAAAAATTAAAAGAAAATGTTTGTCATTCGCATAATATACACATTTACTTATTGGATATCAATTTTGGGTGCGTATTTTCGTTTTGTTTTGAATTTGAGAAGTCAATTTCTAATCCTTTTATAATTGGTGAAAATTCATTGGAATTTTTCGCAAAGCTGTTGATTGATTGTTTATGAAACTACGACACACTTTTTTGCTTTAATTGTGGATATCTGCTCTTCCAATTCACCGATTTATTCCTTTTGATCTAAACGTAAGACGAAGTGTATCAGCAAGGAGTAACTTCAAATAGGAAATAACGTAAGACGAAGAGTGTTGTGTTTCTGCATCATGACTGAGAACAATCAATCTACTGACCCATCATTAAACACTAATTATGTTCCCTATTTCTCAATATACTGTAAAGGGCATCATAAAGATAACATAGCATTTCGTAGAGCATACTTTCTGTAAGATAAAACAACCAGTGCAAACTTCTTACAGATTGGCATGACTCATGTAAAGTCATTAGCATGTAAGTGCATATGGTAATTACTTAGTCATAAGCCAACTAGTGATAAGAAAAGTGTATATATTAAGTGAAGCGTTAGAAATAGATTCAGTTCATTACGTAGGTTGCTACTTAAGTTTTGAGATATGGCAACACTGATGTGAATACGTCAAATCTGACAATAGGTCTGTTCTTTTTGGCTACACTTTCGACGTGGATTAAACCAACAGTAGTGTGCCGATCAACTCGCTACGACTTTTGGTGATGAAGCATCATCTCGAGCCACCGTGTTTCGCTGGTTTTCTGAATTCAATCGTGGTCGCACTACGCTACAGGACGAATTTCGTGAAGGTCGTCCAAAATCGGCAGTTGTGCCAGAAAACATCGATGCTGTGCGTGAACTGATATTGCAAGATCGTCATGTAACATACCGTGAGATTGAGGCATTCCTGGGTATTAGATCCACTCGCATACATTCAATATTGCATGAACATTTGGCTGTCAAAAAGATTTGTTCGCGTTGGATACCGCATAATTTTACAATCGCTCAAAAAAAAGCTCGTGTCGATTGGTGCAAAGAAATGTTGAAAAAATTCAATCGCGGTGCTTCAAAAGACGTCTATAAGATCGTGACAGGCGACGAATCATGGATCTATGCATATGAACCCGAAACTAAATAACAATCGACTGTATGGGTCTTTCAAGACGAGCTAAATCCAACAAAGGTTGTTCGCTCACGAAGCACTTCGAAGCAAATGGTCGCCTGTTTTTTCGGAGTAACTGGACATGTCGAAACCGTTCCATTAGAGCAACGTAGAACGGTGAATTCTGAATGATACACCTGCATTTGTTTGCCAGAAGTTTTCGGAAAAATCAGGGAAACCAATCGCCGAAGACGAATCATTCTCCACCACGACAATGCAAGCTGTCACACATCAGCTCAAACAAAAACGTTTTTGAGCATTCAAAACATCGAATTGATGGGTCATCCGCGGTACAGCCCTGATTTGGCACCAAATGATTTCTTCTTATTCCCGCAGATCAAAAACAAATTGCGAGGTCATCGTTTTTCGACGCCTGAAGAAGCGGTTGATGCGTTCAAATCACGTCTTTTGGAGGTACCTCAATCGGAGTGGAAAAACTGTTTCGCAAATTGGTTCAAACGCATGCAAAAGTATGTTGATCTTCATGAAGAATATTTTGAAAACCAATAAGGCCACATTTGATTATAAATATTTGTTTTTATTTGTCTATCTCAAAACTTAAGTAGCAACCTACGTACGAACAGTTGAAAAGTAAAAGGCATTATTTTCTTCACTCACTCTTGATCTAGTAGTATCAACCCCAAATACTATTCTAACGGTTCACGTGCCCTTAGAGTACCGTCAAATAATATACATATTTTAACGGTTTATGTGCCCTTAAAAATATAATTATTTTCAACGCAAATTCAAAGCAAAAGAGTTTTGAACAAAGAGTATCAGCAAGGAGTAACATCAAATAGGATAATCGTCCTAATGTTCCAGTTTCGGCATCGGACGGAATTACAATATCTTTCGAGCCAATTGTACCAGGAAGGTAAAATTTGGTTTGTGTACTGACCTATTCGTATCTATTTAATGTTAAATTTTAAAGGGTGGGTGGCGGGGTAGAACACGGAAGTGAGCGGAGAGCCATTTTTATTATTGTCTAATCGACGACCTTTGAACTGATTGCCTAAGATGATCTTACCACTAGGCTACCAAGGCGCCCCCTCATGTTACCTGTTCGCTTAGTAATTTCTTCAATTTTATCGAACTAGGAAGCAATCGACCGATGAAATCATTAATTTACTGATAATTCTGACGTCAAACGATCCGCTGGAGCAAAAAGTAGCAAATACTCTTTCCATACACACACACGATCTTCTGTAATACTTCGGCGTACAGGTAGAGCGCTCCGATCGTAACTGTTTGATAAGAAATTCCATTTAAATACATCAGGTAGACGATTGTTACTTGAACTTATCGATCTTTGACTCGACATGGCTTTCCTCCCGTAATAAAAAAAAAATCCTAACGGATCGTCTTACCTGTACGAAAATGTAAATAAAACTGCATCGCAGTAAAACGACACGGTAAAGGTGAGGCGATCAGAATAAAACGAAATCGGAGATATTCTTCCCGGTTGCACAAACCAAAATCGAAAATTTTCTTGCTATTTCCCCACAAACGAATTTTGCCGAACTTGTAATGAGCTCACGTACCACGGATTATGCAGAACGTGAACAAAATTTCATATAATTTGTACGGGTGTGTCGTCATTAGCAAAATCTTACAACGATCGCGTAATTAAGGTGGCGGCAAATTTTCAGGTAAACCGAACAAACGGTCCATTACCGCATGACGAAAAATCTTCAAATCGCATCACACAATTTTGTCCGTTACAATAATGGGGCTGGAATGGAAGTGGCAACATGGTTCTTGTTATAGCTTCTTATTTATGTCCATTGCTTGGTGGCTTCCCTCCTGCGCAGGTATGTAATTAAGGACGTACCAAGGTGGAAGTCAGCCACTTATTCTAGAACGTCATCCCATTAAGAATGTCAACAGAGAAGGTCGTGGACAATTATCTATCGCGGCAATTTCATAGTTTGATGACTACACAAAATGCTCGATGATTTGTTGACAATCACGGCCAGGGTTAAGGCGAGACGCTCCATCCATCTTCCACGGTTTCTTGCCTCTAAGATTGCTCTGTGACTGGCAAGCGTATGTTTGACTATTACGCTTCGTGTGCAATACCGTCACAACGTTGGGTCTTACGCACGAGTAAGTCAGGTGAGCTGGAAAGAGCAATACCACGATCGCAAATTGTGGTTCTGGTTCTGTGCGCAATGAAATCGTATCCAAGCCATCATGGTCATGCCTTCGAATACAATGGAAATGGGGAGCTGCTTTCGCTTGCTAGTCCAGCCGCTGCAACCGTTGACCCAGGTATTCTAGCGTAACTTACTTGCACTCTAGCTGCTGCTTCTCGGACTGGCATAAGTAGCGTTTAGAACGCAGAAAGCGTTTCCTGAAGACATTCGTGGAACTAGGGAACTGGCTGGCTGGGTGACGATCTTGTCACGGTGATTTTCGTTTTCTTAATTCGGTGCGAAATGACTGACACCTTCGGACAATGGATTCCTTCTTTCTTTACGAAATAAGCCAGGTTATTTATTCCGAGTTTTTCTGCTCTAATTCGGAAATGGCAGTCGAGGTTCTGAGACGTGGGAGAATCAGTCCGGCTGAGGTTAGAGGCTTCGCTAATCGGCACGATCTTCATGTTTCTTTAGTGACCACGGTTCGTTAATTAGGGCGGAATTTACAGGGCAGAAAGATCAACAATTCAAGGTGTCTTCATTTCGATTGTTGGCTGAGACGTTTATCACGATCACTTTCTTTTTGATTCTTGCTAGTTCTTGCAACGGCAGTCGCAAGCTTTGGTGCTGTTCCAGCCGCTTCATTTCTGTTTTTCAGCTTTCCACATGGATACATCCCTAACTTTTTCGCTAAATAATACAGGAAAACCACCTATAATCTTACATATCTTCTCTATATATTTCAGTTATCATAGAAATACGTCTTATTACTATAGATACACGACATTCTAAACTGACAATTTACTAACTTCCATTTTCCAATTAGACTTTAATCAGTAATTAGAAAGTTGTCTTCAGATGCAAATAACCCTTCTGCTAATGATGAAGAAGAAGATACGTAATTTGACGGATTACTTGATATCAGATCGCATATTCTATCGCAGTTTTCCACGTTTTTGAATATGGAATGCGTTTCAACGTTCTATGACAGAGTTTTTCCACTTCTGAATTTAAATCATGGTTTGATCTTGTAGCGATGTGAGTTTATGAAAATATGGTTTGGAGGTCGAAGGTATTGGCTTCGAAATATTAATATAAATAGTGAACAGTGCGGAATGTTTAATAGCGTCTTTACTAAAGGATTTAACACTGACCAGATGAGTTCAGTTTACATTCTTATCAGATTCACAAATACCATCAGAGCTGCCAGACAATAGTTGATTTATTATAGGTAACTTTGCTGTTCTGGTAGATCGTACCACAGCCAACAGCACTAAAAATTATTAACACATGATAGTAAACTTCCATATCCGGTGCGATTTCGGACCTCTCCATCCCTAAAGACTCATGGAGATACAAGTATAAACGGAGGTGCTAAGTTCTGGCAAAGTTCACGTATCCGAAGACAAAACAACGGTTGCGAAAGAGATTCAATGTCAATTCTGTTGAGATCTGTCAAACTTGCTGTTGTTTTCACTACAGTCTCGGCGGAAAAAAAATCTATGCGGAACAGGGACGTCATTAGCAAGGGAGCATTTGCAATTGATGAAAACTTTGACCTTTTTCAATGGATAGGTTATCTTCAAGAAAATAAAAAAATATATAAAAATATGCACTCCTTGAACTGTGCGTGATCGCGTCCATATACCACACATCCCAGCCGGCAAACTTAGCTGTAAAAGTCCCTACACTGCTAGCAAAAATTTCGATTTAGCTGTATAATGTGACTTTCTTAATATACTAAAACGAAATGCTGTGGCACCCAACTTCTCGTTCCATTTTAGCAGGTTTCCGTTTTATACAAAATTCTTGATTTGAAAATACAGTACATACAGGGTGGGCCATCTAGTGGTTTCTTTTTAAATCATAGGTTATTTTGACACTGAAAGCTGTTTTCCGCTCGAAATCTTGACAGAAAGTCAGTATCATACCTTCGCGGAACGAAATGAGTCGCTTTACGCTTGAACAACGTTGGGAAATATTGAAAACTTATTTCCAAAGTGAGTGGGAGTGGGAACAACAATAACGTTTCGGTCAACGGTGAACGTTACAGAGCCATGTTATCCGACTTTTTTTTTTACTGAAATTGAAGACATGGATTTGGACGACCTCTGGTTCATGCAGGATGGCGCGCCATGCCATACAGCCCATGCCACAATCGATCTTTTACGCACCAAATTCCCAAATCGTGTTATCAGCCGTCTTGGCGATGTCAATTGGCCGCCTCGGAGCTGCGATTGTGAAGGACCGATGTTATGCCAACAATCCAGAAACGATTCAAGCACTTAAGGCCAATATTATCCAAGCAATCCGTGAGCTACAGCCCGAAACCATCAACAAGCTCTTGGAAAATTGGATTGACAGAATGCGCTACTGCGCAGCCAGCCGAGGCAGCCACTTGAACGAAGTTGTGTTCCATCATTAATGGGAATGTTTACTCCATAATGCATGGAAAAAAATTTAATTTTATTCATTTTATTGCATTTTTAAAAAGAAACGTGTATTTGGCCCACCCTATATACCATATATTTGGGTACTTTAAAAATAATGAACGAAAAAAAAGTAAAAATATATACAGTTCAAATAACGCGTTCCGTTAAATCAAAATTAAAAACAAGTGGATGATGGAGTTAATGAAAATTTTATTAAAAAATATTATTTGGTCTATGGCAATTAAGTATGGAAAAGAATATCAATGAAATGCTCGCCACGGCTCCTACGGCACACATCGACGCGTTTGTATAAATTTTTGATGACATCACAGCATAGTTGCTCCTTAATTATACCAATATGCTCCTTAATTAGACCAATTGTTATCTCGCCCTTCACTTGTTGAATGGTGTTGGGTTTATTGAGGAAAACCTTGCTTTTGAGGTAACCCCAAAGAAAGAAGTGCAACAGAGTCAAATCGCACGATCTCGGTGGCCAATTGATTTCGCTGTTTCTGGAGATTATTCTCCGGGGAACTTCTGCTGCAATAATTCCATTGTTGCATTGACTGTGTGGCACGTCGCACCATCTTGCTGGAACCACATGTCGTCGATGTCATAATCATCCAATATTGGTCACAAGAAGTCGGTGATCATGGAACGGTATCGTTCCCCGTTTACTCTGACAGAGTTGCCAGCTGCATTTTCAATCACTCCACCAGCGCACAATGCACACCACACAATGAGATTTTCTGGATGCATTTGCTTTTCAAAGAGTACCCTTGGATTTTCATCAGCCCTTATTCTGCAATTCTGCTTGTTGACGTGGCCACTGAGATGGAAATAAGCCTCATCAGAAAATAAGTTTTGGTCGCAAATCCATTGGAAATTTAGTTTTGCTTTTTGCACCTTACCAACAATTTGCCAAAGACTGAACTACAAAAATTTCAAAACAGATGTCAAAAATTATTTGACGACTTATTGTAACACTTTTTAGTTCCATAATAAATTAAGAGCATTTTTCCGTCTTTCACTTGCAGTCAGTCACACTCATATCCACTCATTTCACATTTCAACTCTTTTCCGTTTTGTGCGAAAATTTCGTTCCGCGAATCACGTTCCGTTTCCGCATTAGACAGGTTTTCGGTTTATACAGGGTATTTTGCATTGTAAAAAGGCTTCGATCTCAGTTTTTTTCCGTTATGGCAGGTTTTATAGAGGGTCCGTTTTAGACAGGTTTTACTGTATTAATAAAACCGGTCAACTTGCATATTCCGACATATCTCTTAGATCTGATAAATCGAATATGTTTTTACTTCTACGGGTCTTTTTTATAATCGCTTAAAAAACAATTTCTTATTTTTTTATATATTCAACCCCAAAGCGGTGTAAAGGTTTTTTATGTGTTTCCACCTGAATCTCATGGATGTGGAATCCGTACTACTCCCCGTGCTTTTTACACAATCGTGAAACTGACTTACGAATTCTGACTTACTTCTTGACTTACGAATTCTTCCATATCTTCTAGGTCCGACAAGATACCACATACGCTTTCATTGCTTTTAACGCAACTGCCTAAAAATCAGATAATTTCAAATATTCGGGACCTAAAGGAGGTGAACAGGGCGTGAATGTGTTTTCGGATATTGCGGCAAGTCTCTTAGATTCGATCAAATATTGAATTCGTTTTCACTTCTTTGTCGAAATGGCTAAAAGTCGATCTCAAGATAAATAGTTTATAAGAGTATATCCCTGAGGATCTACTTATATAAAACCCAGGACGCTTTTTAGAACTATATAATTTTAGATGGTCAGTCCAATGTAACCTGCTCCGTAACTAAACAGTACGCATATTGCGTATCTCTGCCCAAAGAACAATAAAGTTGCGCCCAGACTATGGATGTGATGGATACGAATGCGACTTCTTCTTTTTATTTCAGGAACGGCTTATGCTACAAAGTTGAAATATTGTGTTTATATATAATTAAACAAGAAAAGCCGTTTGATTAAAAAATGGTTTTGCTGTGGCGTCCAGCAGTGATAAAAAAATCGTGTTACAAAAATTATACTTTTCTCCATGAGTCTTTCAAAATACAACCTTCAAATTTTATCGACAGTAAAGGGAGTTGATGTTTTGGGAATGCCAGCAGCGCAAGAACTTCCATCGGCCCGAATTTATACGAAGCATGGAAGTAATGAAGTTCCGCCCAATTTAAAATTAAAATCGGTCAAACAAATGTGAAAATTAAAAGCGTTATCACCGAAAAGTAACGATATAACTGAAGGCTTTTCAAATTGATTAGTCTCAAAATTGTCTTTCTAATACTAAAAACAGTGGTGTGGGAAATTGTACCATCACAAGTAGGAGAGGAGCACCAAATACTGGATACTTTTTGAAAATTTAAAAAACAGTGAAATTATATTCAAAACCTTTTATTCAATGCATTAACAAAGATAAATAATCAATAAACTTTGAAATAAAAAAAAAAAAAAATGGATAGGTTTTCTTCAATTCCTCATAATTCTTTTTTTTCAAATAACCTCAAAAATAATAATATAAATTTTTGCACCACAATACTGGATATCCAATATTTGGGGCATGTATCTGCTATGGTAGTCCCAGAAGTACCCGACCTAACAATGAAGACACAAATAATTTGAGAAAAAAATATTTTTTTAATGTTTCTGAGCTTAGTGTCTTTTTCGATCGATACACTTTTCCCAGCGATGTTGGACAGCTTTGATACCCTCTTTATTGTGAGAACTGTCGACCTCCTCAAAATAAACATCAACCGCAGGCTCCACCTCTTCTCTGTTGGCAAATTTTTTAAGTTTGAAAAGAGAAAATAATCTGAGGGGATTAAGTCTGGTGAATAGGGTGAACTTTAACTCATTGATTTTGACAACCGCGATAACGGATATGTGAACGGGTTCATTGTCTTAATGAAACAGCACTTTCTTTTTCGTCAAATACGCCGCTTTTCCTTAATTTCATCAAATGCTGCAATAAGTTCGCATAATACTCGCCGTTAATTGTTTTACTCTTTTGAAGATAGATAATCAATGAAAATTATCCTACGTGCATCCCGAAAAACTGACGCCATGACCTTGATGCGGATGGGACTGTCTTCGAGCCGATTCTCCCCTGTTAGTTCGTTGTTTTCACTGTTTCTTCGTTTCAGAAGTGAAGTGATGAACACATGTTTCATCCATGGTTATGAGTCAACGCAAAAACTCCGCTTTATCGTTGTGAAACATCGCCAAACACTCGATTGGAACATCCTGAAGACGCTGTTTTGTTCCAATGTGAGCAAACTCGGCAGCCATCTTGCGCACAGATTTTTCATGTCCAAACTATTTCTTGTAATTGATAAAAAATTTTAAAAACATGTTTCGGAGTATGTAGTTAAGCAACACGTTAAGCCAAAATAATAAATATCAACACCGTATGTAAGAGCAGTTTGAAGGGAACCAATTTGCGTTGTTGTTGCGTGCAAGAACGCTTAGCGATTTTTCAGAAACAACTGACAGTAAATATCGCATTGGCAGCATCACATAAGTGACTAACTTCTTTTGATATTTCAGTTCCCGCCACAAAACTTAGATGGCGGTATTTAGATCCCATTTTAACACGGTATCCAGTATTGCGCACCTATCCAATATTTGGACCTACTTAGATTATGAGCACTGTTATTTTCTTTAAGATCTTTCTCGGCCTCAATAACTGAGTGTAAGAGTGGAAGTCTATCAATCCAGAAGTGAGTTCGAGTCACATTTCCTTATACCCAGCTTTCTGACTTAATATCTATCTATATAAATCCGGTACGAATTGTCCTTTCAGTTCTAATATAATCTAAATCCGAACGGAGATTTATCATCGAAGTGGCCAAGGCCTGATTTTTGCTGTCTTGGTTTTTCTGTAGCATAAGGTCGGATGTTTCCCGGACAGAGTGCATACATTCGAACAAGGTCAAAATCAGAGTTATAAACAAACTAGCAAATTGAAAATATCCACATTCTCCAAACGGCAAAATCAATCTCAAATAGCTGATTTGCAAATTTTACCGATAATCGAATAATCTCCATTTACGATTACAGTTAGCATACATGCAACACCTCTAGAAATCTAGATGACCCAGAACAACATTCCCAGCTTCGAAGACAGATTTCAAAACAAACTTCCAACAACATACAAATCAGAGAAATTTTCCGCAATCTCCATAAGATTGTAATGCTATCCAAAAAGATATAATTTACACGCATTACATTCTCAGTACCGGCCGAATGCAACAACCCATTCAACTAGACCGGCGTCAAGACGAAACCAACCGAACCAGCAATGCGTTCAACAAATTCACATCAACTCGTTGCCGATGCTGATGGCCAGGTAATTACATAATTTCCATAATACCTACAAGATGAAATCGAAGCAAGTCATCTCACCAGATGACATCATCACGATAATCCAAGAAAACTGGGTGATATAAAGAAGGTGACCACAACCATACGGTGATCATTCGACTCCCCAGATCCATTGCAGTCGATCATCTCGAGACGATCTTGTACGAAATGAGATTCCATAACGGAAATCTACTGTACGTTCGGTTCACTTCGTTCTTGGATCAGTGCTGCAATAATCGCGACCACAAAACCATAGAAGATTGAAGATCGCGTCGGTATTGATCCGTAGATTCGAACCCATCAGCAACCACATACCGTCTTCACGATCGAGACGTCTCAGAATAAAGGCTACGATCACTAATAACTGCAATTAGCTCTTGAATTCCCTCAAGTCGAGTAATAGAAGACCGAAGGTAGCCCAGCCCCAGCTGAGATTTGATCCTCAACCACGACGCCTGGAGCCCTGACAAAGTTGACGAGCCAATCTCAAGATCGCGATCTTGGAAGATGTTCAGTCTCGAGTCCACAAATTTATTGGGACACGAATTAATCTTGGCTGAATCCCACAAGATGGACATGAGTTTGCTGTGTTAGGTGTCATCCACCAAATAGCCGCCGGGACAAAAATCTGGACATAAACGGCGATAGTAAATAGTGGGACGATGATCAGTTAGTCGGATTTAATGCCTCGAAAATGCTAAATGGAGTTCTACTTCGAGACGATTAAGTTGTCCCCGGGTACCAGGCCAGGTATTCACGATATGTTTGCGACTCGGCACATGCAATAAATTGGGTGCGTTATTGGTGGGTCGTCTAAGTGGCTGGTCGTGATCTTGTTATCGTGTAAGCATTCAAATTGATTTGTTCTGACCTAGAAACCAATGCTTTGCGGAAGAAACGAAATGGAATATGGAACTGGAAAACAATTACAGAAGACGCTAGTTTCAATTAGAGATCGTAGACTTTGGCATGGGTCAAGTAGGTCGTTCGGAGATTGGCTGATGGCAGAGGATTCCTGCTTATGGCAATGAAGTAGTTGAAGATATTGTAGAATCTCTTGTATTAAAAAAGGTAGCCATCCACCCAGGAACGAGACGTAGTGGTTAACTGGCCAGGTGTACAGCCTTCGGGATATTCAAATCAAGTACAATCATATCTGTAGGTACATGAAAGCAATAGCACATCTGCCAAAACATTGTTCCGCTTTTAGTTGTTACTTCAAGGATCAGATTATACTTCCATTCAATAGATGGATTTACAACCCCTACTCAATCACTACTAAGATTTTGTGACAAGTTTAAATGCTTTATATTAATTTAGTTTAACATTTTTGGTGTTTAAAATTTTAACTCAAGAAATGCGATTTCCTGATTTCTTCGTTTTTCGTTTCACTCTTGTCTAAAAATATTCATCTTAGAGCTTATCGTCTTCATACTATTGAGGTATGTGAAACTATAGAATTAAGAGCACAAATGACGAGCCATGACCGCAGAGACACTTTGATGCGCCACTTACGAGTAACAAAATATAACGCTTAAAAATTCACCTAAGAATCATAAGAAAATTCACCAGTGAGCAAATACTTCACTTAGGTGAATCGTTAGTTATTCATTTGCGATGCTTTTTGTTGGGTAGGCACATACTTGGATTGTAATTCACATCAGTATATGGAGTCATATATGGTGTTTTGAAATTAGGGGTTCGCACATTGATTGATATTGTCCTATTGCCAAGATTGCGATGACAATTTTATTCTAGTCATCAATAATGAGCGCAATTGTTGTAAGCGCAAAAACTGTGCCAAAGTTTGCAATATCTCACAAGAATGTGGGATTCATATTGTTATACGCTGTACTAAATGCATCTGAAATATTTATTCACCACAGAAGTATAGGTACTTACAACATTTGGGAGCTATACCATCGTATGGTTCAATAATATAGCGATTAAAAAAAGCAATTTGCTGGGTAATTTACCCACGTGGGCTTGTACAGAGTCGGTGAGCGTTGCATTTAAGCGCTTCAAGGCTACTTATTATGAAAAGTAAGTATGCAAACTTCTTTCGCGCATGCCTTAATTAACGCATTAGAGCCTCTTTCAATTGACTCGCATAGAAAGAAAACACAAATAATCGAGGTACTCCCAACGGCGCCTAATCGAATAAAACCCGTGTAAGTACATTCTAAGCAAAAGTAATCAGTCATTAGACGTTAATTCGATAAATCGTTAAACGCTTTTATTTCTGCTACTCCTTCGTTCATAGCTCTTCCAAGGTATTCACCTTTCATGCATGACGGCGATACATTTCGTCTTCTATTCCTCCACTAATGGGTACTTAGCTAGTCACTTTTGTTGCAATTTGTTAAACAACCCAGACTTCGGAAACTGCATGTTCTTCAGTAGTATGTAAATCTTAAGACACGACCACAACAGACTTTGTTTATCCTCTTGTTCACCATCTTGGCGAATCTCAACGACCAGATTGTTTGCATGTTTGTAACGACTAACGATTTACTAGAGTCTCTCCAGGTACCGAGTCTAAGTACTTAGTATGCTAATGACATTGATTCTAGCCGAGGGTATGGAACCAAAAGGAAGGGAGCTCGCGATGAGATTAGACGATCATTAGGCTCGTATGTAGTCCAGAGTGGAGTTTAATGTAATGCTGGCAGAAGACGAAAGGAACCCATGATCAAGTCATGAGATTACCGTCGCGGTTCGATCTTCTAATACTTTGTTACATCGTCTTTGTTACTCGTATGATGTTTTATTGGAAGTTAATTGTCTCATGAGTACTGGTTCGGAGGCTTCGCTTTGTCTATGAGTTTTTTCTCGGTCCGTTGTAGTTCCGGTGGTGATGGGATTCTTGCTGGTTTCTGTATCTAATGCGGTAATGGAAATCGTATCTGTGGCCTGATATCTTTGGAGGAACAGCTGTCATGGAGGTCTCTTCCACCATATGCAAAGTACTTGATGCGATTTGTGCCGAGATAACCTGAACGATCTTAGCATGATCGTGATTTGAATGCATCGTTTCGTCGTGGATGATTTGAAAAATTATTGCCTGGATTGTATCTTAAGTTCCTAATTGATGGCCCGTTCTGGCGCATTTGGAACGAGAAAAGCAGTGAAACGAAAATTGATCATGCTATAATTTATGATGTGGATAATTTCCAGCTGGATAATGGTTTCAAGCATGATTTAAATTTGTATACCACTTTGTCAAATCTGTTTCGCCAAATCCAAATAAAATATTCGTCAAATTTTTGTTTTTTACAAAGTTTTTTTGTCTCACACGATCCTGCTTTTAGCTGAAAAATTTTACTGAATTAGAATACAGCATGGAATTTACTGCTGGCAGAGCCATTCCGCCAGCCTGTGGCGAATAGTATAACTAAAATACATAAGTCAATTCCTTACGCTGGTAACATTACGGCAGTCATAACGGGGCACTGTCTCTTTGGCAGACATTCACAACGCTTAGGCGTTCAATATAATGACTACTGCAGAAGCTGCATAAGTGAAGAAGAAGAAGAGAGCGTTAGGCACCTACTTTGTGAGTGTCCCCAGCTAGCCAGCTGTAGGTTCAGAGCCAGCTGCTACTTCTTCTCCAGACTCGGGGACAAGGCTGGAGCACGAATTAATGAACTAGCCAAGTTCATTCGCATCTGTGGCTGGTTCGACTAGCTTCCCCTATAGCAATGCTACAATAACTCCCTATATGGGACTATATCAAGGTGTTACGCGTGTGGTATCACAATGGACCAACCGAATGGTCTAAGTGAGTCGATCCATAGTTTGGATGGCTGCCACTATAACCTAACCTAACCTTACGCCGCATTGTGCGCGCAACTAATAATGTGTATTGCGACTACAGTTCTATCTTACACTTGAATTCTACTTTAAATTGATCTCGAATCACACCATGAGTTCTGTGTATCACCTTAACAGCGATTTTAACTCCATGGTCGTATAATACAAGCTTAATACAGTCAAGTATTTAATACCATGGGATACAGTTATAATATTAACATTGCTTTTGAATTTGATTCCATTATTTGCATGAATTCACTGAAAATTGATTGATCAAGGTCATCAAATTCATAAATTGTTAGTTTGTAGGAGGAATAACGAATATTAAAAAACGAGTCTCAATTTCAAATAGAACGATTTTCAAAGTTCTTGAAAAATATCAGTGGGCTTTTAATTTTTAAATAACATTCCAATTTTGATGTTAAGCTTGTATCTTGACTGTATGCCATAAAATTAAAAATCTGCCAACAGTCTGGGAGCAACTTTATTATTTTGGGTAGAAGTCCGAAACGTGTTTAATGCTGAGATGCGGTGTAGGTTACTATGCGATTGACAACCTAAAATATAACGTTCCAAATTGTCTTCTGGTTATTCCTTAGGTTGTCAGTCGCATAGTAACCTACACCGCATCTCAGCATTAAACACGTTTCGGACTCCATAAAATGTTGCGCCCAGACTGTTGGCAGATTTTCTTTACATATTTACTTATTTGTTTTTTCAATTGATTCAATAGAAGTCAAAGTGAAATTCGGAATTCGTCAAAACTTGAACAATGTCTTACTCCCCAGGGGTTTAATCAATATCAAAAAATACTTAAATCGGTTTATTCCCCGACTGTATTCAAAGCATTTAGAAGTGAAAGTGAATTCTATATGTCATTAGACCTAAGAAATATATCGAAATTCGTGAAAAAGTATGATACATAGCCGCAGTACACCCCCTTAGGGGTTAGATATCGAAAAATTTGGAAAAAAAATTTCTAGGCTCTTATATTAAGAGGCCGTAATAGTAAAATTGATTTGATAGCTCGAGAAGTCTAAAAGATTTAACGAAATTCGTGAAAATGTGGGAAAAACCCTTTTCACGGACATTTTTTTTACTCCATCTTTGTACACAAATGAAAATCTAAATTTTGTAATAGTTTTAATTACTCTACTAGCACATCTACATATAGGTACTAAGTTTTAATTTTCTAGCATAAGCCGTATCTGAGATATAAAACCGGAATGTCTCTATAGTAGCTCTGTACAGTTGTCAATTATTAACTTTCTATCATTTGCGGCTTTTGAGAAATTAAAATCAGATTTTTTTCATTTCCACCCCCTCCCACCATCAATCCCTACACCCATACCCTCAAAATTGTTTTCAGCCCCTAAGAGGTACCTCCGCTAGAGGTATACTGGTCCTAACTTTTGTAAAATTTTCAAGATCATATCTGATACGGTTGATGAGATAGAAAAATTTAATTTTTTTAAAAATGGCTGTCCCCCCCTTCCGCGTTTCACCTCCCCCCACAAAAATTTTACATTCTGTAGATTCCACTGGTAATTCAATATACAGAAATCTTCGTGGTGTAATTGGTTCGGAAGATATTGTAATCCAAATTTTTTCACCTCCCACCCCACAGCCCACCAACCCTTTTAAAAATTTTAGCCCTCGTCTAATCTTGAAATATCCCTAAAGACAACCACAAAGTTTCAACCTTCTGGCATCAATCGTTCAAGAGATATGGATCTTAGAATGTTTCAATCCCGGCTTTCAAGCGTTTCAAACTCATTGTTTTTCCCACCTCTTCCAAACCCCTCAACCCCTATCGACCATTTGCTTGCAAATGGGTCCACTATTATAGTTTTACATTAAGTTGCAAGTTTCAGCCTCCTAGCATAAGTGGTTCCTGATATCTAGAAACCAAAATTTTTCGTCTAAAACGCTTCCCTCTCCTCCTCTCCTCCGCCCTCACACCCATACCCCCTTAAAATACCAGTCGTAGGGGTTCACCCAATCTACCCGCCATAAAAATTTTAACTTAATATCTCAACGGATTTGGGAGCTACGCGTCTTTAAACGATTTTGCGTACGGCGTCTACGGCGGACAGACGGACATTTTTTTTTTCCTTTTTTGGGGTTTACTAGTCCTAAAACGTGAAAATACAAAATTTCAGGGTAGCAAATTTTTTTGAAATTTCAGGTTGATCACAATAATTAAATAAAAAATGTTCTAGACAAAATATGCTTTTTTGAGGGTAAATAAAGAAATTTGGCAAATTTTGACGATTACAGCATCTTACTGCATCTGACTGCGAAAATAATCAAATAATTGTGATAGTGGCATGGTCTATTACTTAATGAACGGTTGAATAGAAAACTCAAAATTGACGAACTACAGCCTACATGCCACTTTCCCACTGTATGCCAATATGCCAAATATTTGACTATTGTCGGTGACAAATGCTATCAGATAGTGTAATCGTCAAATTTTTGTTGCCAGATTATTTTAATTGCTTTACGTAAGGTCTGTTTTGGCGAAAAAAATTTGACTGGACTTTCCGTCAAATATTTTACAGCATGGCATATAGTGTAACAAGCTTAAGGGTAAGCGAGCAATGCTTTGTCGAACGTGTCTGAAATATCGTTGAGTGCATTGGATGGAGTTTGTTATGGAAACTACACAACAAGGTTATTATAATCAACAAGATAAGGTTGTTATTTATACTGTAGTCGGTGTCACCTATTTCCAAAATGATAAATTCTAAAGCCAATTTGTCAAGTTAAAGGTTTGGTTTGTTAGCGGTTTAGATAAAGTCATCGAACTTTTTTCAGTTCAAAAATTTAGTATCTTTCAAGAGCAAAAAAACCGGAATGAATCCGTGGATACATTCAAAAAGTTTCTTGACTCCTCAACTGCTATGCAGTTTTGTTCACAAAGCAACAAACATAAAATCCATATCTATGTCAGGTTTTCGATTAAGATTTTTTTTTAAGTAATAATAATAACTATAAACTGATTGACTGCATAAAATCTACCGCTATACGAGAATATTTAAGAATTATTGGCTTCTTCATATCCCATCTTTTTCTCTATTTTAATAAGTGGCAAGATCGATGAACTTTCAAAGTCATTCGCTCCGAATAGCTCCAACACCCTATGAGGAAATTACAGTTTACGATTTACAAAAGTTCCTGAAATTGATTTCGATATTAAATTCGACAAGTGTATGATTTTATGCTGGTACATCGATCATACGAAGCATAAGAATGTCTTCTTCGATATGCACATCTATCGGTTACGAAAACCGTCTTCATCATACGAGGTAGGTATAGTATATGCTTCATTAATAATAATGACGTGGCAACTACTGGGCAATCTGCTTTCCTACGTACTTGCACCTACTATTCGTAACGAATAAATTGAATACTAAATAAAAAAGAAAATAATTTAATATTACAAATTTGGTTTGAATTAGAAATTACTTTCGAACGTTCGTTCCACATGATGCGCCCAAATTGGAACGAAACGGTTAATAACTCTTGTTCGGATTTTTATTAACCTTTCTCGATTTCCTATTTGACTGTGACAAAAGTGTTAAATTGATAATAAAAGAAAATTCAATTGATTCCGATTTTATTTGCTACCTCGTAAAACTATCCGCCCACCTTTGGATCGATCGTGAGACGTGGGTGAGCTAAAGAATTTAGTAGACATTATGGTGCTTATGGTTTTTATTGGAAAGTTACGAAATTTAACAATCTAAAAAAGGAAACAGAAGTATTGTACAAATTCTTCACTTCGAAAAAATGGGGGAAAGATATTCCAAATTGTCGATTTTTTTCAATTATTAGTAAGACTTTTTTTGCCAAAAATTTTGACAATGCTATTTAAAGGGGTCAAAAGTTTTCGTTGGATGCGAAGCTGCGTCGCTGACACTGAACTTGTTAAAACAAATTTTAATATCAAAAAACCAAATATTGAAATTGAATTGGACAGACGCTGCATCATGCCTAAATGTCTACCTGGCCAGAAAACATGCGATGAGAAACAGAGGACACGAAACAAACAAACAAATAGATAATTGAGATTCAACACATTCCTAGATAATTGTCTTCAATTGTCTTCCTAGCAAACATTTTGGAAAACATTCACCAAAGGTGAAGAAAAATCGAATGTTGCGGAAAAAATGCATAGCATTTTAGTGTAGATTCACCAAAGGTGAAGAAAAATAGAATAAGCAAGTAACTTTTTCATGGATTTCAAAGAAAAGAATTGTGAGCCGGAATATTTGAATAGCCTGAGACTTTGTTCAAAAAAAAGCAAGCGAAGCTTAGAAACTGTTGATTCACTAATAATTCATATAATTCTTCGAAATCGAATTCACATGACACTCAAAACCAATTTATTAATCAAAAGCAAGATTTATGTGAGCGGTCAATTTGTCAATGTCGAGTTGCAGGCTAATTCGCTTTCGTGATTTACTATCAAATCATTTTCGAATCAAAATATTTAGGGTCATTTCATCACGAATCGTCAAAGTTGTGACCTTACCATCGACGATTATTTTGAAAATTTTTGAACTTGAAGAACTAGTAAAAAAAAAATATAATTTCATTTTTTTGTTTCTATCTCATTTTTTTTGTTAGTTATAGTATGTTAAAGTTTTCGCAAAAATGGTGTCCGAGTCTTCTTTGAAAATTCATATCTCTGGTAATTTTTATCCTAGAATAATAAAATAGGGCTTATTTTAAAGGAGGAGGTTGTCGCAATATAAAAAAATACGAATAAAAATTATCCTTGAAATTTTTTTTCAAGGATAACGATTTTGTCCTTTATCCTTGAATATCTCAAAATATGTTTTTTTTTATTTTTTTATAATTTATAGGTTATACTGTTATACAAAACATACCAAAAAAATAACTTGGGATCTCAATGGGATCGGAGTCAAAAAAATCGAAGGACATCATACTATAACTAACAAAAAAATCTGTCATCAAACAGTCTGGGCGCAACTTTATTATTTTCGGACAGAAGTCCGGAACGCGTTTAATTCTGAGACGCGGTGTAGGTTACTATGTGACTGAAAACCTAAAAAAGGTTCGGGAAGCGGTTAGAATGGGGTCGCGCTATAATACTTACGCCGCTGCCACATATAACATATGAATAACATAATTGGGTCATACTCCGGGAAGAGGTCTAAGTCATAGTATAATATCAGTTAATACACGATTAGGAGGTTTTTCGTGATTAGGTTTTTGGCCATTACATGAAATCGGAAATGCATTTGTAGGCGATTATATAAAAAGTCTGTGGAAGTGAAAACCAATCTGAGATCTAATCAATCCTAAGAAATATGTCGAAAGCCTTACGTCGTATTGGAGTTGAATATCTAAAAATACTGAAATCAACTTTTGACGATTTTGTAGGAAGCCTTAGGAAGTAAAAATGAATTTGATATCTCATAAGAACTAAGAAATATGTAGGAATTTGTGAAAACATATGCAACACCCTTGCACCCACTTTGGAGTTGAATATCAAAAAATCCTGAAATCGGTTTTTAGATATATGTAAATAAAGCCCGAGGAAGTGAAAACCAATCCCATGTCTTGTCACTCCTAAGAGATATGACGAAATCCGTGAAAACGTGGTCAACCCGTTTATACCCTCTTAGGGGTTGGAAAAGAAAAAAAAAAATATTAAACAAGGCTGTGGAAGTAAAAATTTATTCGATATCTAATCGGATCGGAGGGATATGGCTGAATTCGTGGAAATTTATACAACCTTTTTACACAACCGTGGGGGTCGAATTTCAAAAAATCCTAAAAACACTTTTTAGGTATTTATATGAAGGATCCGTAGAATAAAAATGAGTTCAACATTTGGAAAGACCTAATAGATATGATGAAAATCGTAAAAATATATGCATTCCATTTTCACTGATAATTTTTTTTGCCCCCTTCCGTACGCCAATAGATATTTTATTTTTTTTAAATCTAAATTACTTTTCTAGTTGATATGTAAGTCACATACCGAGTTCCAGCTTTCTAGCATAAGCCGTTCTATAGTTAGGAAAAACACCCTCCACCCCCGTACCATACTACCAGTATAAAAAATTATATTTTTTCAACATGCTACTACTATAGTTCTATCCAAATACTAAGTTTCAGCTTTATATCATTATATTTTCTTGAGATATAAAAATCGGAACATTTTCTCCTTCACCCTTCCCCACCCTCACCCTCTACACCCCCAATACCAAACTTTTTTTTTTGCTAGAGGTCTATTGAGCCTGGTAAAAATTCTAAGCATCTATCATACACTGTTCTTGAGATATGAGACGTGATTTTTTTTGAAAAATTCTTATCCCCTCCACTTTTATACTCCACCGCCTCCTTAAAATTTTTTACTTTCAGCAAACTTTATTTGTCAACCTTAATACAGAAACCGAATTTTATTCTTCTAGTGCAATTGGTTCGTGAGATATCGTAATTTAAAATTTTTTGACCCCCACCTCCGTACGCCCCTGCAACCTCTCAAAAATTTCTTTCCGATCTATTCTCCTAGTATACCCACAGATGCTCATATAGTTTTAATTTCGTGACAGTAACCGTTTAGGAGATATGGATTTTAGAATGTCTCGATCTCGGCTTTCGAGCGTTTCGGACGCATTATTATTCCCTCCACTTCCACACCCCTTCACCCATATCAGCAATATTTTTTCAAATGGGTCCACTATCAAAGCTCTATATAAAGTCCAAGTTTCAACTTCCTAGCCTAAGCGGTTACTGAGATCTAGAAATCAAAATTTTTCTGTGTAAAACCCTTTCCCCACCTCCCCACTCACACACCCATCACTCAAAAGGTGGGCACTTGAAGGAGTCTACTCAGTCTACCAACGAAAAAAAAATTCAACTTAATAGCTCAAAGAGTTTGAGAGTTATAAGCTTTCAAACGTTTTGCGTACGGTGGAGGGCGTACGGCGCACAGACGGACTGAACATTTTTTTTGCTTTTTTGGTGTCTATTAGTCATGAAACGTGGAAAAAAAATTTTTCAGGGTAGCAATTTTTTTTTTTTTTTAAAAATCGATAGCAGTACTATATTATTAAAATAATAAAGTAAAATGAGATAGAAACAAAAAATTTAAATTGCATTTTTTTTTTCACTAATTCTTCGAGTACATAAATTTTCAAAAGATTCGGCGACAGTAAGGTCTCAAATTTCGTCATTTTTGGCGATTCTTGATGGAATGATCCTTTACTGGATTCGTATTTTTAATATATAATCGTTTGAGTGTTATAAAAAAATTGTTGTATGATACATAAATAATTTCAACAATTTTCAATGTTTTATAATTGAAAATTGTGAACTGAGAAAAACCACTGATCTACTTCCTGTACCTCTGTACTGCCTAATTCTGGATTTGATCATTTTAGATGCAACTAATTCAGTCAAACATCACCTTCAACTAAACAGTCTTACGGTTTTCAGAGATCTTATGATTCAAGACCAGGTTATTCTTAACTAAAGACCGCCCGACCTTTTTACAAATACCTACGACCTTTCCAGAACGATGTCCTAAAACGCTAAACATTCATTGGCTAACTCATTGCTAACTATTATTGACGCATCAAATAACTTACTTATAAGCAGGTTACTGTTCTAAATCTTTCGTTTTTTAGTTCATGGAATTAAAAAAAAATAAACAGTCATTGTTCCAATTAAAATGGCCGCAATTTGAGGAATTGTTTTAATCTGTTTACGGATTTGAAATATGGGCTTTAGCACCTTTATTTTAAGCCATCATACGTCAAAGTCGATGGTTTTGAAAAAAATTTACAGAAAGTTGCCAAAAGGTATCCCTTATGATTTTTTCAAGAAAAAAAACAAATTTCTTCGATTTCTGCAAACGAAAAAGGAGCTCAACAGCTGCTCAAAAAACCAACCAAATTTAAAATCCGATCGGAATTCCTTTTCTCTAGAACGCTTCTACCACCTACTGCCTCACACCCCGACCCTCGAAAAAGTACTACTTTACTTAAAGGGTCTCACCCAATGTCTATTCAAAAAATTTGAATTAAATGCCTCAAAGGGGGTTTCAGCTACAAGCCTTCAAACGTGTTTACGTATGGCGGTTGTCGTATACGGCGGACTGACGGACTGAATTTTTTTATTAATTTAGAGGTCAACTAAAACGTGCATTTTTTTTAAATCGGATCACAATACTGCATTAATGAAATTCTAAAGTAAAACCAGACAATTGCTAATGAAGATGTATTTCTTAATTTAATAATTTCAATTAAATATCACTAATTCAATTCGCATAATTATATTTAGCAAAATATTCAATTTTCAACATTTTCAATTCGTTATAATGGCTGAATATTCTGCCGGAGTTATGAAAAAAATAAAAAAATAAAGAAGCTATGACCTCTATCAATATACAGGTGAAATATAACAACTAGCACAGTTAACTGAAGTGCAACTTCTCCAAAAATTCGCACACAGAATCTACAGAATCCGTTTCAGATAAGGTCGATTACTTAAAGACAGATTTATTCTTGCAAAAGACGAATTTCATTACATCATTAACCCAGTTTTCGGGATTCATTAAGGTGAGATTCCCTAAGTATTTGCAACGGCAGTATTCGAAAAAAAAACACACAACATTTTTCTTCTTTGAATGAACACACCATAAAACTATGCGAAACAGACTTTAACAAAATTGAAGATGTCTAAAGAATGCTTAAAGCGTGCCAGTGAAGATTGAGCTAAGAATGCAATAAGCCGCGCTAAGTGTTTTTCTTCTCGCACCTGTACAAGAAGCTACCACAAAAAACACTTTAATTTGCACCGATATTATAATAAACGGCAAAGTAACTATCGAAGCAGCTAGCCACTAGAGCTTAGCTATCCGATCGAGATCGTTTCGTTATGTCTTGCATTTTCATTTAGTTTAATTACTGTCAAGGTTGAAGATACGTCCATATACTCGTAGAAGAGCGTTAATGCGTTTTTGTAATTACTGACCTTCTTCGAGCATGGCACTTACGGAATACGTGTAGCAGTACTGGACCGACACCATGAAAGTGTACTTAAAGGTACTAAAAGTCTTCACGATGAATGTGAAGATAATCATTTTTTAGTTGGGTCCAATTGTCTTCAATTCGCACTCGGTTTTGTTCTGATAATAATGAAATCATGAACGTATAGTGGTTGTGGCCTAGTTGGTTTATCCCATCTTCACATGGGTAACTGTGAAGCAGCCTAACATCAATTTCATGACTATAGTATCTTAGAAACGTTGTCGTCTTACTGGACACATCACCATATCATTTCAAAATCAAGGCCGTTAACATAATTAGCTTTAATTCTTCTCATCTTCTACAACATTCTACATAGTCCACGGACTGTTGATTTTGTCGCTTTCCACTTCATTTTCGTATACGAAGTATTATGAAAATATAATTCTACATACCCACTTAATCTTCGTGAAGAAGCTGAAGATATATCTTTCATAATAAGTCGTTCTATTGTTCTGAAGAGAAATTCTTTTTCCCGCAGACATTGACTAATTATATCGTCTATCAAAAATGCATATTTCGGAAAAAGAATGAAGACACGGTGAATTCTTCATTTCGTTGTTGATGTTTAATCTTCCCTAATTCGTACGGTACATCGGTAGTTGAGAAGAATTTCGAACACATATTTTTCTCCCGAAACGGTTGTCACGAAGATGCGGTCTATATATGATCACGCCAAGTATAAAATGAAGATGAAGATTATTTCGTCTTCGGTTCTTTTATGAAGTTAAGCTTTTGTTCAACACCAAAGATTATGCTATAAATCAAAATAATGCGAAAAAATAAAATCTGAAGATTAGCACCTGGCGGGCTTCTGCTTCATTAAACTGCCAGTTAATTTTAAGTATCTTCACTCATCTTCAGCTTTAAATTAGGTCGCAAAATTTTTGAACATGAGACTAACTAAACAAAAAAAATTATGAGCTTAAATATTACTGTGCCAAAAAACACATTCAAGACGCCATTTAAAATCGGGCAATTTAAATTTTATATTTCGGTCATAACACCGCTATTGAAAATCGATGAACCGAAAGCAGTTTCGTTCTTCACCACTTGAAATTTATTCTTATATTAATTTTTTGTAATTCTTGTGTTTTTGGTATCAATCGAAATTTATTTATTTTGATAATTTAGTGTTGGCACAAATCAGAGAAACTATTTGAATACACCTAGAAAAAAAACAAACTGGTCACTACTATTTCCGGTTGCTTTCACGTAATAATTTTTAAGTTTGGTGATAGTGGACTTTCGCTTTCAAATGCTCTTTTTATATTAGAAACCGATCCATCAACAATACACCGATCTTGTTTTTAGTTTCGTTTTTTTTTTTTTAATTTTATTAATTTGTGTGAATTTTTAGGGAACTCTTTTCAATCATGTCGCAACACCGTGTGTAGTCATTATGGAAATTGCGTTGAGGAAGACGACATTGTGCTAGCAGATTTCACGCCATCTTCAGTGTTATGGGCAGATACAAGATTGCCTATGACCAAGCCCGTGTTTTGGAGGGTTGGGTTCCACATACATGCCTTGCTCTAACACATAAACTACAGACTTCTACTGCTGATGGTGTTCTTTATAAATCCAGTGAAAGAAATCAATAATCAGATCTAAAAAGTTAGATGAATCAGAGAACCAAACAACAATTTCGATTTTTGGTCATAGTCCGGTACGTGGTCAAACTTGAAAGGTACCACTGGTTGTTTCGAGGCAAGGAGGTTATTTGAAAAGTTGATTTTGTCACTAGAATAGCAACTTTCAAAAGAAAAATTGAAATAAATTAAAATTAAAAGCGAGTAAAAGTACAAATATCGAAAAATTGTATAGTTGATTTTTAGGGGCCATGAACATCGAAAATATCAAAATCTACTAGATTTCTCATACATATGAGTGATTTTGAAGTATTTTTGGGCTTCTAAATTTGGCCGAAATTGAGATCGAATTCTACTGAAAGCAAACAGCCCTAAAATTTTGTTCACCAAGCTTTGCAATTGGCATGCTATTAAATTTTCCATTGCTTAAAAACTTTGCGTTTAAAATTTTTGGCACCATATAATAGTCATCTGATAAATTGAAAAATATCAAAAAAAACTTTTCGAGATTCCGAAATCTAGTTGCCTAAATCTGGCGATGCACCTAAATTAGTGATTAGATGCGGAAATGAAAAGGTTGATAGTTGACCATCAACTGTAGAGAACATAAAATTTGTACAATTTCCATCCTCGCTGCATTAGCGGCTACTCTCTCTACAGAACTCAACGACAGTGGCCCCCATCTTGAAAAATCAATATGACCGCCACTGTGCCTGCGTTCAGGAGATATCAATTTTAGAATGTCATCATTTTGGATTTTGGACGCATTATTTTCCGTACCGCTCCATTCAAAGTCGACTATTTTTTTTTAAATTGTTCCACTTTCATAGATCTATATAAAGTTCTAGTTTCGACTTCCTACTATAAGCGGCTCCTGAGTTGCAAAAACCAAAATCACACCCCAAAGCGAGCCACTCAATCTACTATCCAAAAAATTTTAAAAATTGAATTTATTTGCTCCAAGTATCTACAAACACTTTTGTGTACGGCGGACAGACGGACTTTTTTTTTAAAGCCGATCACAAGACTTTCTTACTGAAATAATAAAGTAAAATAAGAGTTGCACCGGGTTGTGTTCAAGAATCCTTTTTTTTAAATATCGTACTTTAAATCTAATAAATGAAATCTTGCTTTTTTAAAATCTCGCGATTTCAAAACATCACGAATCTAAATCTCAGAAGTATTTCAAATTAAGATATTTTCATTAAATCAGGCCGCACCGACTTATTAAAAAACAGTTTATTTAAAAGTGAGATAAAACACTAAATATTTGTTAAAATCGTCTTGTGTGAACACGAGATTTAAAAAAAAATCTGCCAACAGTCTGGGCGCAACTTTATTATTTTTTCGGTAGAAGTTCGGGATGCGTTCAATTCTGAGACGCGGTGTAGGTTACTATGTGACTGATAACCCAAAAAAAAAGTTCGGAAAGCGGTTAGAGTGGGGTCGCGCAAGAATACTAACGCCGCTGCCACATGTAACATATGAATTACATAATTGGGTCATACTCCGGGACGAGGTCTAAATCGTAGTATAATATCTGTTGTTACGTGATTAGGAGATTTTTCGTGATTTGGTTTTGGGCCATTAAATGAAATCGGAAATGCATTTGTAGGCGATAATATAAAAAGTCTGTGGAAGTGAAAACCAATCTGATATCTTATCAATCGTAAGAAATATGTCCAAAACCTTACGTCCTCTTGGAGTTTTATCACTCCTAAGAGATATGACGGAATTCGTGAAAACGTGTTCAACCCGTTTATACCCTCTTAGGGGTTGAAAAAAAAAAAATTTAAAAAAAAGTTTTAGGTAATTATTAAACAAGCCCGTGGAAGTAAAAATATATTCGATATCTAATCAGACCAGATGGATATGGCTGAATTCGTGAAAATGTATTCAACCCCTTTACACCATCGTGGGGGTCGAATTTCAAAAAATCCTGAAAACACTTTCTAGGGATTTATATGAAAAATCCGTGAAATAAAAATGAATTCAATATTTGAAAAGATCTAATAGATATGACGAAAATCGTAAAAATATATGCATTCCATTTTCACTGATATTTTTTTTTGCCCGCCTTCTGAACGCCAATGGTTATTTGATTTTTTTTAATTTAAATTACTTTTCTAGTTGACCTACATATACATACCAAGTTTCAACTTTCTAGCATAAGCCGTTCTATAGCTAGGAAAAACACCCCCCACCCCCGTACCATACTAACCCTATAAAAAATTATATTTTTTCAACTGCTACTACTATAGTCCTATCTAAATACCAAGTTTCAGCTTGATGTCATTATAGATTCTTGAGATATAAAAATCGGAACCTTTTCCTCTTCACCCTCCCCTAGCCTCACCCAAACCCACACCCTCAACATTTTTTTCCTGCTAGGGTTCTATTAGGCCTACTTTTGGTAAAAATTCTAAGCATGTATCGTACATCGTTCTTGAGTTAGTAGACGTGATTTTTTAGAAAAATTCTTATCCCCTCCACTTCCATACTCAACCGCCCCCTTTAAAAATTTTACTTTGAGCAAACTTTATTTGTCAACTTTAATACAGAAACCGAATTTTATTTGTCTAGTGCAATTGGTTCGTAAGATATCGTAATCTAAAGTTTTTGACCCCCCACCTCCGTATGCCACTGCCCCCACTCAAATATTTGTTTCCGATCTATTCTCCTAGTATATCCACAGATTTTCATTAAGTTTTAATTTCGTGACATTAACCGATTAGGAGAGATGGATTTTAGAATATCTCTATCTCGGCTTTCAAGCGTTTCGGACGCATTATTATTTCCCCCACTCCCACACCCCTTTACCTATATCATCACTTTTTTTGCAAATGGGTCTACTATTGATGCTCTATATAAATTCCAAGTTTCAGCCTCCTAGCCTAAGCGGTTACTGAGATCTAGAAACCAAAATTTTTCGTCTAAAACCCTTCCCCCACCTCCCCCCTCACACCTCTAACACTCAAAAGGTGGCCACTTGAAGGGGTCTGCTCAGTCTACCAACAAAAAAAAATTCAACTTAATAGCTCAAAGAGTTTGAGAGTTATAAGCTTTCAAACGTTTTGCGTACGGTGGACGGCGTACGGCGCACAGACGGACTGAAATTTTTTTTTGCTTTTTTTTTGTCTATTAGTCATGAAACGTGGAGAAAAAATTTTCAGGGTAGCAAATTTTTTTTTTTTTTAAATCGATAACAATACTTTATTATTAAAATAATAAAGTAAAACAGATTTTAGGTCGAAAACTTTTGAATCGATCCCGTGAAATGACCCAAATTCGACTTTTCTTTAACTTCATGTTATGGGGCCCGAAGGCATAAATTTTGTGGAGCTGGTGGCGTTTCATAAATTTCACATTATTTGCCTTCTAGGAATATCTTAGATTTAATATATGTAAATTACCATCAGGTTGCATTGTTATAGACTGCATCAACAATCGTTGGTATCTGAGCTGAAGGCAAAATATTGGATAAAAGAAAATGCCATGTCCATCATATCTTTAGGTGTGTTGTTCGTAGAGAGTTCGAGTTAAACTATTTTATAAGACTGACCCAGAGATAGCAAGTATGCAATAGCACTCCAGTTTATTAAATTTATTTATTTTAATAAAATTAATAATTAAGAAAGTAAGATTTATTAATGCGACAATCTGTTGTATATATACTTTTTTCCAACGATTTCTAATGAAATTTGCAAGACCATCACTTGCAGGATGTAGTCATTCTAGATGCGAGAAGAGAGTCTCTACATAATTTTTTTAATTTTTTCATTTATCCATTGTAGCCAGCAATAAATTTATTCAAATTTTATACACCTAAATATGTATTATAATCAAGTTTAAATTTTTTTATTATCATTAGTTAGTTAAATATTGTAATCGAAACTTTTACACCCACACCTCTGTACACCATTATCTTTCTTTATTTTGAGTATGCTCCTGTAGTCCAGTTTCATCTTTTTAAATTTAATAGTTTATGATATCAAAATAAAACGCGGAAAAAATTACTTAGTGATGTTGGTATGTATGCTACAGTTCTCTGATAAAAATCTTTTCAAATAGTCTCCTAGAATATAAGTTCCAAGTTTTAACTTTTTAGCGCGAACCGCCTTGAGACATAAACTTCTAAAGGTTTTGGTTCAAGTTAGACCTTTTCACGCGCGTGGAATGCGTACAAATTAAGTGCCTACAAATTTTAAACTTAAAAACCAACAGTTGATGTAATATCTTTTTTCCTGGGAAGATCTTGTTGGTTGCTATTACAATGAACCATAACATCGTTTGAAAATGTTCTTTAATAATATCAATAAGAAGTAAGAAAATTGCTTATTTCCTTTTTGGCCGAAAAAAAATCTCACAGAAAGATCGCCAATTATAAAAAGTCCGCTAGAACAGCAGGCGAAAGTCGTAACACCCTAATCTCTACTAAGAATTTAAAATGCTCACTAATCGAAAAATGATAGGCACCATAATAGGCATAATAACGACCTCTGTAAACTTTATTACCTTGTGAATTTCTCCATAATGTAGACGCATTCTGAAATCTATTTCTATCTGATTACAGGTAAGAGTGAATAGTTACAACAAAGTAGGTTGAACTTACTGAATACGAGTAACAATGAACTCGTTAAATTGTTCTTTTCTGTTCGACAGTAAAAACATGATGCCTGAACCTGAACTATATAAAATTACTACTTGCAGACAATACAAATTCTTGGCATCATTCTTATTTGATTTTTATCAACAATAAAACACAATTTTTTTGGGGGCTTTTCTGTATTCTTTGTGTTTAATTGGCAAAACTGAAATTCATACGAAAAAAGAAAATCATAAAAGATATAATGGTGATCTCGATTTTCGAGACGGACTTTACAGGTTCGAAAAGATCAAGTTTTCGTGTAGGTGGAAGCGTTCAATTTGCCTTTTGAGGTTGGAGAAAAGGCCCACCCGAAAAAATCAAAAACGTTCAAAGAAATTACCGAAAATAAAAACGAAATTCTTTAGCAAAAGTATCGAGTTTCAATGAATTGAAATAGACCCGATACTCGAAGGAATCGACGCGGAACTAACACTTTAAGTAAATTACCTTCTGGTACAATGAAGCACGGTCCATTCTTTTAATTGTGGAACAAATCGGTGGATCGTATATCTACTATCTTTCTAAATTCTTAGTCGTGTAATTTGAATATTGAAAATGGAAATCTTTTATTCATAACCTCTAACGTATGGAAATGAAGAAGCATAAGGAAAAAACATGAGAAATTGCTTTACGAACAATCTTCGATGCTTCTGCATGCTTAAACGGCATGCATAAAGAAATGCATGCCTATTAATCTTTATTTGAATTATTTTTATTTTGTAGTCGAACTTAACGTTCCGTAAGTTGTAAATCTTAAATATACCCAGTTATTATCTAGCGTAATTTATACCTTCGAAGTTTGAAACATGAAGATTCAGAAGGAGATACTGCGGCTACAGGTTAATGTTAGGGCTTGCTTCAAAAGTAGATCTTCAATTATGCGATTTGTAAATGTTTTCACTGCATAGAAATAAGTCATACAAGCGAAATTGGGTTCTGCTTGTCGACCTAGGCGGTATTGATTTAATGTATTGCATTCATAATATTTCCTTATATGAGTTTTAAGTCGTTGGCAGATTTATGGAACAAGGAAGGAGGATTTTTGTTTCAAAATAAAATCCTGCTATTCAGATTTTGTTGCAAGTTAGGTATCAAGAGTGAGAGAATGGGTACTTACACGAAAAAAAGATCTTGGAAGCAGTGATAGAAGTTGTGATTGAAGCAACAATTAGCAAGGTTACCTTTCTCAGTAGCAACTCTATTGATTACAGAATCAATGCTCCTGGGGTAACCTCTAAGCATTATGAGCACCTTCTTATGGCATCAAGGAAAGAGGGGTACCTTGAAGATTGAAGATCCAAGAAGTTCGCGACTATTATTTTTTAATAGAACTGAAATTTTGAGAAAAAAATCTACACTCATATCTTGTAGTTTCACGCTTTTGGACCGTGGACTCTAATAAGGTCCGCTTTATACGACGCACATCGAACGTGTTTTTCTTTCATAGCGCAATATCGAAAATCTGTCCGGCATATTAAAGCCCTTGCAAAACTCCCGTATTCATCACACGCAACTGACTATAACTTAAGAACGCGTTAAAGCAGGGTCATTCCATCAAAAATCGCCAAAGTTGTGACCTTACCTTCGCCGATTCTTTTGAAAATTTATGTACTCGAAGAATTAGTGAAAAAAAAGTATAATTGTAAGTTCTCCATAACATAATTTAGAAACACTGATGTTCTTCGATTTTTTTAACCCCGATCCCATTGAGATCCCAAGTTAATTTTTTGGTAGGTTTTGTAAAACAGTATAACCTACGAAATATAAAAAAAATAAATAAAAAAAAAACATACTTTGAGATATTCAAGAATAAAGGACAAAATCGTTATCCTTGAAAAAAAATGTCAAGGATAATTTTTATTCGTATTTTTTTTATATTGCGACAATTTTTAAACAACAATCTTTAAAATAAGTCCTACTTAATTATTCTAGGATAAAAATTACCAGAGATATGAATTTTCAAAGATGACTCGGACACCTTTTTTGCGAAATTTTTAACAAAAAAAATGAGATAGAAACAAAAAACTGAAATAATATTTTTTTTTCACTAATTCTTTGAGTACATAAATTTTCAAAAGAATCGGCGATGGTAAGGTCACAAATTTCGTCATTCTTGGCGAGGGTTTTGTTTGAAGTAAAAAACAAAGTTGAATTTACTCGTGAACGAATTTCGTGAACTGATTCGAGGAGCTCCAATATAAAAGTCCTTAAAACACATGGTCCTGAATAATGATTGAATAAATACTTAAAACTAGAAATTTTAAATTTGGTATACATTCATTTGGCACTAGGTTTAGCTTAAAAACTGAATATGAAGAAAATTCAGCGAGTTTTTCGCACTACCAAATCAGAACTAGGTAAAATCAAGGTACACCTTGAAATATAAACCGCACTAAGCCACTAAGGTGTAAGGTTCTTAAAGACAGAGGATTTTGTTTGTCGAAACTCGAACCACATCGAGTTTATCTATAAAACTAAATAATAGTTTTTTAGTACCTGACTATAATGTGGAATTAGATAATAGCATTAAGCTACTTATTCAAAAAATAAATACGTTAAGAAGACAATGGCAAAGAACCAGGCATCGTTCACTAAAAACAACAGTAAATAAATTAAGTTCAAGATCTAATAGTTTCTGCTAGAAATGGGCGCTGGAATAATCTGGATATCGAAAAACATCCGAATTCTGTACGCACTAATCAACAGAAAAGCCCAGTTGTCCCACGAAAATAACTTGCTCTTCAAAAATTTGCTGTAGGCAAATTTGGTGATCTAGTAGATCGTGTCACAGCCAATAGCACAAAAATTATTATATTATTAACTGAACTGATATAATCTGATAGTACACTGCCATACTCGGCCCGATCACTGATCTTCCCATCCCTTAAAGTGCACAGTGAAAAAATCCATTGAATTTTACATCTTTTGGATAGTAGGCAAATATGCCACACCTTTTCAAGTAAATTTACATTGGGATGTAATAGCCAATTTGAATGTAATTTTCAATTTGAACTAAGAAAGCAGCAAATTCACTGAATATTCTCTTGAATTTACACTCTAAAAAAGGTTTATAATTAGCACTCTTTAAGATGCACATATTTTTACTTTTAATATTATTTCTTACTTACTTAGTCTTAATAAAACCCTTGGCTGAAGATAAGAATCGAAACCTATTTAATTTCGTGTAAAAGTGATTGAAATATGTACTTTTACTTTAAAAAATTGAATATACCGGAAATTTCAAGTAAAAATTGGATCGAAAATAATTTTTTTTTAAAACAGTGTGATCCATTTCCGCATCCCTTTCATTTCCCCACAATACTTTCCTACTCTCAAATAGCTACCCACCTAACCTAACCGATAAGAAAGTATTTCTACCAATCTTCACATTTGCCGCCCCTATTTGGGAAAGTTGTGCTGAAGTGCATCGGGAAAAATTACAAATAATCCAAAATAAATGTTTAAAAATTATAAAGCGCGAACCTTGGCACATATCTATGCGTTACACAAGAACTAAATTAAAATCAATAAGCCAGATTATTCCAGAACAGTTTTAAAAGCAGATGCGAAAATTGTGACAGCCCACGATAGCCTCCATTTGTGTAAATTAATAATTAAAAATCGTTTCTAAATTATTATCATTTTTAGTTTTAGTTTTTAGTTCTACACTGTTTTAAAATAATTGAATTTTCAATCCAATTTTAACTTGAAATTTCCAGTATATTTCATTTTTTTCAAGTAAAAGTACACATTTCAATCACTTTCACACGAAATTACTGGTATTAGTAAATTATGCATGTACTTTTCAACTGAACCGTACAATCTACATGAAAAGACTCACGAAATTACACAACATTTCGTATAAAATTAACTATACAAATTAATACCATATATGAATTGAAAATTACGTTCTTTTTCGTGTAATTATACTTATCTATTTGAATTTTACGACGAAAAACATGTAATATATGAAACCACGAAGTTGGACGCTTCATTCGATTTCGTTTTCTACTGAAATGAAAATGAAACACCTTTGGTGGCGCAATGGCTACGCGGGCCAAACCTACGCAGCAAAGCCAGAATTGATCATGGGTTCGATTCTCACCTACAGCCCAGGGTTTTTATTAAGAGTACCATAAGTAAATAAGAAATAATATTAGAAGTAGAAATAAGTGTATCTTAAAGAGTGCTAATTATACACTTTTTTAAAATGTAAATTCAAGAGAATATCCAGTGAATTTGCTGTTTTTGAAGTTGAAATTTACTGATTGCAAATTGAAATTTACTGACCAAAAATTGAAAATTACATTCAAATTGACTATTACATCCCAATGTAAAATTTCTTGAAAAGGTGTGTCATATTTGTCTACTATCCAAAAGATGTAAAATTCAATGGATTTTTTTTACTGTGTAGTTCTAAGTTTATTTTTAGTCTAATGCTATGTTTCCATCGCCCGAAATTACGCGATTCAGAGAACTTGATTTCGAAGTGTTTCCATCGAATTAATGGATTTAGTTTGCCATTTCATAATTTAGCAAAATTCAAAATTTTTAATTTATTTTGTAAGATTTTAACATTTTCAGTAATGGAACTTAGTCCTGCATCAGTAGAAATTAAAAAAATTAAATTATTTAATTCCAAACCTTGCATTTCGAGCAAGCAATTTGAAAAATTTATTTGAAATATGTGACAGTGAATATTGTGGTGAAATGTGAACGTGGTGAAACATTAATTTCAGGGCTGTACAGGACGGTTTCACTTGATAAGGAGCTGGATTTTCACAAAACTTAGTCCCTCAAAGAGATTTTAAAATCTATCCAACGTATGAAAAATTTTCAGCATTTTGATAGAGCTTTGATTTTGGAATCTCAGAATCTAGTAGATTTGCGAAATAGCGATGGAAACATGGTTTAACAAATTATTTTTCAGTAACTGTTCCCTAGCAAATATTGCACTTTGTATTTTGTTTAAAAGTGTATAAGTTTATCTGGTCAGTGCTTATTGTTTACGAGTATACCGAAGCTGTAACAGTGGCGGTCATATTGATTTTCCAATGTGGGAGCCACTGAAGTTCAGTAACTACTGTAGAGAAAATAGGTACGGTAGCTACCCGCTAATGCAGCGAGGATAAAAATTGTGCAAATGCTATGGTTGTTGCGGTTGGTACCTACTGTTTGAAAAGATCAACTTTTCATTTCCGCATCTAAATCGCCAAATTTCGGTAACCGAATTTCAGAATATTAAAACGCATCAACATCGCTCTAAGAGATTTCTTGAACATCGTTCAATTTATCGGCTGATTCCTGATTGTATGATATCAAAAATTTGAACTTGTATTGTATGATTGTAAGTCTATAGAATAGCATGGGTAGAAACTAGAAAATAAAATTATTTGATTCCAAAGCTTGGTAAACATAATTTTCGATTTCAGTAGAATTCGATGTCGATCTCGATTTCGACAAAATTTAGAAGCCCAAACAGACTTCAAGATCTCTCACATGTATGAGAAATCTAATAGATTTTAAGAGTTTTGTTAAAATTTCGAGATTTCGCCAAATCCAGTTTGAAATCTTTGGATGTAAATTAGATGTTTTTTTGAGACCACTAGAAAAGTAGTCTATTTAATTTTTATTAGTTCTACTATCATAAACTAAAAACTAAAACTAAAAAACTACTATCATTCATATTTAATGAAACCTAATATTGTGCATTAAAATCCGAACCCTGTATTTCATAATCTAAAGACTTCAGTCCCAACGAAGTTATTAAGTTATCCTGCAATAGTTAAAATCTACGAAAGAAATATTTTATGTCAATGTAATTTATTAGGTATATATATGTATATAAAACTCGGAAATTCTCTAAAACTATTTTCAATTATAATAACTTCATAAGCAGTATGTTATATAGGGTGTTTTTTAGGTGCATGAGAACTTAAAATTATAATACAAGACAGAAATATTGTTGGAATGAAATTTTTTTATTATATTCTGGTAGATAATTTCATGGCATTTATTTTTTAAATATGATTTCCGTCATATGTCCGCCGCGGCTACGAGTTACATGGTCCATTCGATCAGTCCAATTTTTGACTACTTTTTCCAATAAATCTGGCCGTATGGCGTCAATAGTGGCTTGAATATTGGCTACCAATGCTTCAAGAGTTGCTAGTTTGTCGGTATAAACGCATGACTTAATATAGCCCCATAAAAAGTAATCCAGAGGCGTTAAATCGCACGGGGGTGCCAGTTAACTGAACCACTTCTGGAAATCAAGTTGTCACCAAATTGATTTTGCAATAAATCGATTGTTAAGCGCGCTGTATAGCGCACCAAATGTCGGTGATGTTTAGCTGATTAATTTTTGGAAACAAAAATTCAGTCAGCATGGCCGATTATGTTGACCGTAAAATGGACGAAGTGCTCTATGAACTTCGCGAACAGATTTAATTTTTTCAAAGTAAATTTCCACAATTTGGAAACGTTGTTCTGGCGTTAAGCGATTCATGATGACTTGCCAAACCTTACTGAACAGAAATGTCAACACAGTTTGACATTCTCAGCTGTCAAACCACAGTTATCGATATCGAAAGTTCTCATGCACCTAAAAAAACACTCTTTACCTGATTTACTTCGCAAGATATTTTGGCAAGTAGATTTTGAAATCTAAAAAAGCGTTTACAACGCTCTGAAAACATTTGTTTGACAAACGACTATGATGATAAAATTTTTAACTTATTTTGTAAGAGTTTAACTTTTTAAAACGAGGAAATTTAAATTGAATGAACAAGAGGTGCATTATCGTGGAATATAAATTTTTTTAATATTTTATACAGGTAGTTGTGGTGACAGATAATTTTATTATTAGTATTGAGGTTTTTTTTCAAATGGTTTTTTAATGGCTCTAATTAGTAAAAAAAAATGTTTTAAGTTTCACCCCGAATCAGAAAAATAAAGAAAAAATTTGAGATTCCGAAAAATGGGTCCCGATGTATTGACAATACGGCCATATAATATTTCATTGTAATCCTAAATATATAGGTTATGGTATGTATTGATAGAATCTTATCGAAATCTCGACATTTTGGCAAATCGAGTTTTAAATCTTTGGATGTGAATCAGTTATTAATATGTGGAGTAGTAGTAGTTACTGTAAATACTCATAATTAAGTTCTTATAGCTGATTTATAACGCAAGATTTCTGCAGAAATCTCGTGATTTTGACAAAAATATTAATATCTACTGGATTACCCATAAATTTGAATAAGTTTGATTTGAATTCTGCTCTGGTGACTAGGTTTTGTGAAAACATAGTTTAAAATTTAGGATTAGGATCCCTTCTAACAAACTACCTTCCATAAGGCCTTACCAAGGCAGGCAAATAGCTTCGGTAAGGCCTTATGGAAGGTAGTTTGCTAATAGAGATGTATATAATGAAAATTGTCCATAATGAAAAGCTATAATATATTACTTCTACGTAAAAAATCTTCATCAGTGCGAATATCTCCATTAGATGAAGAGTAACAAGCCACTTTTGATATCATTGCTTACATTTACTACACCCATTATATGAATTATGGCCAACTGAACCAGTAATAAATGCACTAGCCGGTGCATCACAAGTGAAGGCTCGAATTTTGAAACTTAATTTATTTTCTGTAAGTTGAATTTCACACTTAAATAAATTATTTATTTCACTGGCAAAATCATGAAGGTAGGAGCTAGCTGTTAGCTGGCTTTTTTGGACCAACGTATGCACCTATTAAAATAATATTAGTGTAATTAATGTTTACTAATTTTCCTAATATTGGCTATACCGATGAGTTTGAACTTTTAAAAAGTAGCAATTCGTCGAGTCCAATTTCTAAAGTTACTTCTTTGTACAGTCTTAAAATATGTTGAATTTTCAACAATTGTTTTTCCAATCCGAAATGATTATAAATGTCCTGGTGAAACTGTTATTATTATTATTGTCCATGCATAATCCAAACCCAGATTTTTCAAAATTAGTTTCAAACAGTAAAAGGTACTTCCTTAACATAACACATCACAACCCAAAGATTGATTATATATATTTATATTCAAAATTTGTTTACTTTTCGATTGAAATATTTTTCATTAGTACAGTCTTCTTTTCAATCAAGAGATAAACGATAAAAGAAGGATTGAAGAAAGACATAAGGGGAAATCAGATTTCATTGCATTATACTGTATTAAGTGCATTATACTTTTTTAAATGCATTATACTTTATTAAGTGTATCTATCAATCTAATCATCTCATATAATTTTTCTTTAAAGCAGACGTGATGAAATAATCATGGGTGACGAATTTTTTAGGGGGGGGGGGGGGGAGGAGGGGCATGGCCTATGTCCGCCACTATGCTGTAAAGACATTACGTCTAAACTCTAACTGAATTAACTGAAATTTCTTGAAAAAAGTTGGTCAAACTCTGTAATAACTTCAAAACACGATAACATTTTTTTTTGTGATTCCCATACAATAGTCTTTCCTGTGATAAAAAGGACATACTTTGAACACGGTTATGTGCCCTCCGCATTCCCAAATACAAAATAAATCGGAGTTCATCATTTCATTGACCGACCGTTCATAGTAAAATTAAACTTAACAGCACAGTTAAAATTTCATCTATCATGTAATTACGAAAATATTTACGCTTATTTCCGAATTGACCGCGTATCCAATTGAAGCAGATCAAAAACATTCAGAAATTATGTCTTTATAAATTTCTCGGACTTCACGGCGATTAAATCAACTATCCACATTTGATGGTGAATGAACCTAATATTAACCCCAACAAACATTGGCGATGTGGTCCGAAAGAGCTTTAAACCCGTTACATAACAACGAAATTATAAGAACCCAAAAAAAAACAGATAAAATTCGAAGACAGAACCAACATTTAAAAAATAAAAAACAACCGATCAACTTCCTCATCCGGACAGGTAGATATTATGCACTGACTAATTAAGTGATTCATTCATATTTCGGGTCAGAAAAGAAAGGAAATTCAAAATTCAAAAACATATTAAAGAATATTCTAGCCGTGGGCCAACAACGTCACATCAATCTCGAATAATTTCAAAATCCACACAGTTTTTACTGTGGGAAATAGCCGAAAAATATGCTCAATTAAGACGGTCACAGGTGATTATGAAGCAAATAAAACGAATTTTCGATCAAAGATTCGAATACTTGCAGAAACGTAGAAGACACAAAAATCGTGATAAGCCTCCTAATGAAGTTCAACAGCTTTACCGACGACGAAAATTCAAAGTCATGCATCGGATCAAATTTAAATCTTTCGATGAAAACGAAGTCTTGAAGAAAATAAGATCAATTATGACTATCATCGTGATCCACGGTGTATAAACAACTCGGACTCTACGATACACTAAATTCAAATCTAGCCAATACAGTTAGCAGTTCTGGCGAACGCAAATCAAAGTCCAGTACACCAACAGTTTTGATCGCGTACGTAGCCGCGTACTCACATAAATTTTATGATAAATTGCTACCAAATTAAAAATTAATAATACCAAAAAAAAAAAGAAGAAATGTATAGAAAAACCGTACGACCGTTACAAGCTGGAAACGCTCAATTTCTACCGAAAAACTAGAAGCTAGTAGAGCGTTGGACGCGTTTTGTTTGTTGCGTCTAATAGCGCCGCGCTAATACCAACACTGGAGTTAATTTTGTTGCCGATTAAAATCTGAAGGCACAGTGTGCATCAGCTTAAGACCAATTACGCGTCATTATAATCCGGTCTAAGGTTCTTGCCTCCGTTGAAGATGAAGACGAGGACTAACTCAGCTTCCAGCCATTGTAGCTCCTTTTCTTTTAGAACTTACCCAACTTATCGTCCGCTTGATGCGATCCGTAAACCAAATCCGCGGCCAATAGGATGCACAATATAAAACCGAATCCAGCTTTCGGCATGTAAGAACTACTTGGTGGCGTTAATAACAAGCGGAAAACCGCATTATTGCACATCATTTTTTCAACTATTAAGGAGGAACCGCGATTTACAAGGAAGTTCTAGTTCTAATTCTAATTCTTCAGGAATAGTCTAAGCGATATTTAGCAGTAATAGG
This sequence comes from Beris morrisii, assembly GCA_951812415.1. Taxonomy (NCBI): domain Eukaryota; kingdom Metazoa; phylum Arthropoda; class Insecta; order Diptera; family Stratiomyidae; genus Beris; species Beris morrisii. Next base: position 30,683,965 of record OX638311.1, read on the forward strand.
AACTAACACTTGGCTATCATAGCTCTAGGATTCGACCGAAACCTTAAAATGAAGCACATAGATTTTTCCGTATAATCACAAATCGAGCTTGCTTCGTATAAAAAAGAGAACTTCAAAAATATTTATTTTACTTAAGACGATTACATCGGCTTTTCGGTTGGTACCGTTTGAACCCGCGACCAGTTTCAGACTGCACTATTCCGTCTACACCTGGGACTTACCTTGCCGATGTTTTCTTCTTCCACTTTGAGTTTGCTTCTTCATCTCTAGAGGTGGACTAACTTAGAAGAGTCTTCGATAGGTAAAACGTAAAACAGTGATGTGCAGTAAATTTTGCTCGCTTTGGCATTGTTTATTGGGATAAGTTAACACCAGAATTGGGGATTTCAGCAAGGCTCTTCAATCCTTCCTTCCTACTGGCATCTTATATTTCTTATGTAAATAATATTATTTAATAGAAATTGATGCACAGTGGACTATACTTCAGGGAAATCGTGAAATCTCGAAAGCCAGGTATGACCATGTTAGTCCTCATCCTAGACATCTTTACTTCGAATTTCCCTCATGTCAAATTCCGCGGTCTTCCTCAAGGCATTATTCCACAATCCCAACTAACCTTTCATTATAATTTTTTTCAAGCTAATGTCCTCATTGGCATTAATTCTCTAAACAGTAATGGTAGCGATGGTCCTGATAATATTCCTAATATATTTGTGAAAATGTTAGGCCTTGTTCTTGCTGAACCATTGGCAAATCTTTACACGTCTACCATTCGTGAGGGCATTTTTTCACAGTGTTTGGAAGAGTTCCCATGTCATTCCGATTTTTAAAAAAGGAGAGAAACATAAGGCCGAAAACTATCGACCAATATGCATTATTAACTGTTTTGCAAAAAATTTTGAGAAGCTTATTCATGAACATATCTTTTCGCAAGTACGTGACTGTGTTTCAATTAACCAGCATGGATTTTTTGAAGGCCGTTCCACTGAAACAAATTTGGTGTCTTTTACTAACTCTGTAGCTCATTCCCCGGAGAACCATTATGATGTTCACACGATTTATACAGATTTCACAAAGGCATTGATACTGTTGATCACTCCATTCTTCTACGGAAACTGAATTCTTTTGGCTTAAGTACTGGGCTTCTTATCTGGTTCCAGTCATAATTAAATGATCGTCAGCAAATGGTCCTCTTCAGTGGATATATATCAGCACCCTACCTGGCCCCATCTGGTGTTCCTCAGGGTTCTACTTTGGGCCCACTTTTGTTTTTACTATTATATTATATTTGGAAACGATATTCTTTCCGAATTCCAATCAAGGCATTTAATGTCTGCCGATGACTTAAAGGTTTTTCGGGAAATAAAACCACAATCTGATTGCCTTCTTCTACAAAATGACCTCAAGAAACTCTTATCCTGGTGTACTATGAATAAACTGTCATTGAATACGCAAAAATGCTTTATGATGATCTATACCAACGAAATCTTACACATTCAGTTTGACTATTGCATCGACAATTCTCTTCTATTGCAAGTCTCCAGCATCAAAGATTTAGGTGTAATTTTCGACACTAAATTAAAATTCGATTTGCACATAACTGAAGTTTGTAAACGTGCATACAGGCTATGCGGTTTTATATTACGTTCGGCGCATCCTTTTTGTAATGTAACACTATATTTAAATCTCTTCAATAGTCTGGTCCGATGTCACCTTGAATATTGTTCAGTAGTATGGAATCCTTATCTTGCATACCTCGCAACGCCTTGGAAACGGTTCAACGTAGTTTTACTAAATCTCTTTTTCGTAAATTTGGCTTTCCTGATATATCTTATGAAACCCGTCTTGAATCACTTGGCTTATCTTATATGAAGGACAGAAGATTATACTTGGATATGGTATTTTTATATAAATTTGTTTTTGTTTTTAGCACAAATCTTAGTGATACGCTCAGACTTCGAAATATTGACTACAGTACTAGATCTCACGACACTTTTAAAGTACCTCAAGCAAATATTTGACCGTATTGTGAATGTCACGTCACGTCACTTCGATGCCGATTCAACGTGTCACGTCGATCGAAAAAAACCGATTGTGTAACCGCATCGACTCGACTCATTAGCATTGCCATATTGATATGTTTGTTTTTAATTTACAGCTAAATTGTGAATTTAAGCTCATGTGAATGCCTTCATTTACAATCATTTCATTTTTGCATCGACGTTAATTTTCTTCAGGCGTCACGGACTTAGATGTCATCGACGGAAAATGCCGATCAAAGTGACAACTGTCGATGACAATCGACATTCACAATCCCTTTTTCATGCGTCGATGTCGAATCGGCATCGAAGTGACGTGACGTGACATTCACAATACGGTCAATTAATTGCTTCTACAGCTCTCCTCTAATCAGATTACGTCGCACCTTTAATTTGTATTGCCTTAGTTTTCATTGCCCTAGCTTAAACTCATTCAAAGTATACTTAAAGGTCACTCTTTCTCCTTCTTCTGTTACATAACCTATCTTTAATTTTTAATTTCTTACATTTTCATTTTAGTTATACTTGAATATGTTTATTAGATATTACATGTAGCACATTTTGTTTGTTGATACGCTATTCATGCCAATTGTGTAGTTGGAAAACATTTTCTGTTCAATTCTTATTAATAAATAAATAAATAAACTTTTTCGGTTTCTAATGTGTGACCCTCATTGAGGGCACAGGTCAATAACAGTGTTCCTCCACAAGACACGATCCTGGACTATATCCTTTAATTGTCGCCAGGATTTCTTCACTCGTCGAATTTCCTTCAAGATTACTCCTATTCATTTGATTCTTGTTCGACTCCTTACATGATTCCAATCCTAGGATGCTCTTTTGAGATATTTTGCGTAGACTTCCCCATTGCTAACAACCTAACCCCAGAGTTAAAGAACTTCAAATGGAAAATTTGGATGGAATGAAGAAACGTGCATGTCTCAAAAATTCGTTAGGAACAACATTATTGAGGAGGTCAAGGTCCGACTAATCCGATATTGTGTGTTCGAGTCCCACTCACAACATGGTTCTGAAATTGTCATTGTACCCACAATATCCATACCTAAAAATCCCATCCCCAATTATCCTTCCGTAACTACTTATAGCCTTATCCAATCTGAGGTTTTGTCATAAGCTAACAAGTTAGGCGAAACCTTGAAGACAAAGTCTAGGTCGGAATGGTAAGCCGATCGGAGAAACACTATCGAAGAGACCAAAGACCAATTTCCTGTCACGCCGTAGAAGAAGACTACCCGTGTGTAAAATATACTTTCAAACATTGGTATGTCCGTTTTCAAGATATGTCGTTTTTAAGTCCGGGGTATTCTACAGACTAATTCGCGTTCAAATCTAACCCTGGGCGATGGGCGTATAAAACTAGTGATGGGTCGGTCGCGAACGATTCCGTCGAAATGACCGGGTCAGTACTATGACCGAATTAACTGGAGTCATGTGAAATGAAACAAGTCGTTCAATCGGTCAGTAGAAGAAATATTCTACGTCTCGTATCGTATCCGACTGTTACCGTACAGCGCCAAAAGTTCCAGTATTGTACACTGACGACCTTTTCTTTTTTTTTTAGATCATCACATTTCACCAGACGCTCTTTCTTCTTTGTAGACTTGTGAGGCCCTTTTTTTTTGTTTAGTTCATCACAACATCACAATTTCGGTCGGTCGGTCATTTTGACCGAATCATCCAACAGACCATTTAATCAGTCACTTCAACGAAATGACTTGGTCATACTGGGGTAATGAAATGACCGATTTATCCCATCACTATATAATACTACCCTAAGAGTATCAGTATCAGTATGCGTTTTATTGTTAAAAAAAAGTCTAATGGAATTACATTGTGCAATATAGGAGTATCGTTGCCACTATACAAAATCCATTGAACATCACTGTAAACATATTTTGCCACTCTAAGTTTATATTTTCTTGCAAAACAAGCCCCCATACACTCGGTTGCTGTTATTATCACAGTTTTCGGTCAGATGGAATCTCTCAAATCCACAATCCACCTATGCGAGTAGCTTGCTTCATTTCATCTTTTTTTATAAAACTAGACGACATTGACCGGTTGGAGAAATATTTAGAATATCTTCTTTTTATATATCCGTTCTTCTTTCTTCTATTTCCATCACATGCATTACGTGTAAAGAGAAGAACAAAAAAAATAAAATAAATGCATTAGTCGTACGACGTTAATATTTCTGCTACACTATCCTTACGTACATACGAGCATCTTCGTTCTTCATTACTCTTAGTGAAGAAAAAAGATTTTGAAGAGCCAACTTAAAACTAGTCTCGATTTGGACACTAAAGCCTATCTTTGGAGTAAGTCTCGATGGATTACCGAACGGATCAAGGTAAACGATTTATCGATACGTTTAAGGTAATTGCGTCCGAGAAAGTAATGAAGGTCGAACTTTCATTGTAGCATTAATCGGCAGATCTACCGAGGTGAAGAAGAGCATTAGCAATAACGCCAGCTGCGAACTGTATTTCATTTTTCATGGTGCTGAAACGACTGAAAATCCCACTGATTTTACTTTAGATGTAGAATAAGATAGTTGCAGATATCTCCGTACACTACAAATAAAATAGTTGCCAAAGATAAACTAAAACTATTAATGTTGAAAAGGTTGTCATAACTTTTTTGAAGAGGGAAAGTAGGATTACAGGTCAGCCAAATCAGTTGGGAAAATCGAATATGTACGCCTTTGTCGAGCCTAAGCTTGGAAATTCTGGCTGATCGAGTTGAAATTGATCTCAATTTTCTTCCCATGTCCGGTCTAATCAAATTTTTAATATAATTATTTTTCGCTCTAGGTGATGATGGTTTTTGTTTATTTATTTATATTTTTTTCTTGAATTCTCTCTTTGGGAAAATCGAGTTAATGATATGAAGTCACAGTAAAATTATCGTTAAAATTTTATGGATCTGACCAAGCGTTACGAATTTAAAAATGCATTTGAATTATGACGAGAGATAAAGTTAATGTTCGTGAATAATTGGCTTTTTAAAACTTCCGTTTCGGTTCGAAACTGAAGATGATCGTTTTCGTTTTTGTGATCGCATATGTAAATTAAATCGTTCATTAGATATGGAAATTAAGTGAGAAAACAAATTCTGATTTAATTTAAAGAGTTTTTTTTTAAGACAAGCTTAAAATGGGCTTAAGTTAACGAGAAACTACTAGATCTGTTTGATCTACTTTTGGAAAAAGTTGTTCTTAGGTCGTCTTGTACCTGGGCACTTCAGGAAGAGTATACAAGGCAGTAATTGTAGTTTTCATGTCCCACTTTTGATTAAGCGTTTTACTTCTGGGTTAGAAATTTGGTCCTCAAAAATCTCGAAAAGAGCTTGGTCACGAAACAACGCCCAGGCTAATCAGCTGCAACTAAAATCGGAGAAATTTGTTTGGCAATATATTATTCCTTCATGGATTACTTTGTTAATAATAAAGTTTAGTGATCGACCAGAAAGTTAAAAAAAATTTGCTATCCCCGAATTTTGTACTTTCACGTTTCAGGTCAAGTAAACCCCCAAAAAGCAATGTAAAGTCCGGCGTATACGCCGTCTGCCGTACGCTATTAAGTTCAAAACTTTTTAGTGGATAGATTGGGGTGGAACCCTTTAGGTGCTACTTTTGGGTTAGTTTTCACGGGTATGAGGGTGGAGATGGGAGGAGCGTTTTAGACGAAAAATTTTTGCTTGTATATCTCCGGAGCCGCTTATGATGGGAAGTTGAAAATTGGAGTTTAGTTATTTGCAAAAAAAATTGTGATCATAGGCAAAGGGGTAGGAGAGTGGAGGAAGACAATACGTAGAAAACGCTCGAAAATTGGAATGGATAATATAAAATCTATATCTCCTGATAGGTTCATGCAACAAATTTAAATTCAATTATTGTTTTTAGGCATGGTTGGTTGGTTTACGTGGTGGCCCGTCTGCCGAAAACAGGGCCCAATTAACACAGGAAGCGCCGTTTTGATACCACAACTCATTTAACCTGGTCGTTGAGGGCTGATGAAGTATATACATAGTTTTACAGAGACCTGGGGCTTGAATGGGTTATCATATCCATCCAGAGCTGTTCAAGAAGGTAATCAGTTCTCCTATCTTGTTTTTCGAGATCTCATCGAGGTTATTGAAGAAGGGGTTGCCTAGTGCGCGAAGTCTGGCTCTAGCTAGGACGGGACACTCGCAAAAAAGGTGGATAAAAGTTTCCCTCTTATTTGCATCCCCTCAACTGCAACAACTGTGACGTTAAAGGGAATACCCAGTCTGGCCGCGTGGTCGCCGATCGGCCAGTGACCCGTGCTGACTGCCGTGACTCTGGAGACGTCCACACGGCTCCTGCTCAGAAGTTCATCTGTTCTACTCCGGGAGTAGGATGGCCATATCTTCCTAGATATGACGCAGTTGGTCAGTCCTCTCCATCTGGAGTTCGCGTTTGTGAGAAAGTGGGTGGATATTTGGCGCTCAACAGTCCCTAGTGCTAGTGGGACCTGAACGGATTCTACGAGAGAGCCCTGAAGAGCAGAACCTTGCCTAGCTAATTCGTCTGCCCGCTCGTTACCCTCCATCTTGCTGTGGCCTGGGACCCAAAGCAGACTTGACTTCCTAAATGGGCTAGCTCCTCTCGACACTGTTCGACGAGTTTAGAGGAGGTGGTAGCCGAATCTAAGGCCTTGATTGCGGCTTGGCTGTCAGAGAGGATTACAACATTTCTCTTTGGCATAGAGTCTTGCTGCAAAGTCCGACAGGCCTCCCGGATCCCCAGTATCCCCAGTACGCTGGCGTAGTCCGGTAAGTGGTAAGACATAGAAGCGATATTATTGACGAAATCCAAGGAAGGAGGTGGCGCATTTGGGTTGAAGGTGAAAAACTTTTAATTAAAGATATCTTTAGTACCGATTGCGATAGTAAGATAAACTTTCATCACGCGATAGCCCGAATCTGGCCCTGGCCTCCTGAAGACGAACTTTGGTTAGTGAACAATTTTTTTGAAGAGGACAGTAGGTCACGAAAGTAGGGGAGGCAACAATTTTTTAAGAAAATCGTGCCTTATATCTCAAGATCCATTTCAGAAATAATCTTGAAATCTAAACAGAAGTTACTCCCAGTAGACCTCTACCAGAGAAAACATTTTCGGGATGAGGGTGTACGGGGTGAAAGTGGAAAGTAAAAATTCTGATTTTTATTTCTCCAGAACTGCTCGCAAGGGCATCATAAAAAATGTTGATAGGGGTAGTAAGGTGTGTGGTTGGGCCTGTTTTTTTTATCTCAAGTACGGATTACGCTAGAAAGTTGAAACTTTTTGTATCCAGGTATATTTACTAGAACAGTAAGTACATTTGCGTCCGGAGGTATATTTTTGCAATTAACGAACATTAAGAGGAATTCGTCAAAAATAGTGAACTTATGAAAAAACGGAGTATGGATCCGGAAAAAGAGGAAAACTCTTATATAACTTCAGAGATGCCAATGGACACGTACATCAAAAGTATAGCTGCAAAAGGAGCTCTTAGACTCAAAGAGTTATGTCACTGGAGAACTAGACCTTCTGCTCACAGTACCATACCCGATGACTAGTTGGAGTGTGATATCAATAGGAACACGGACTACATTATGCCAGAAAAAGGTTCCAGTAGAGAATTTCCTGTTAAAATCCTACACAAAGCACGACTGGAATGAAGAACGGTACCCAGACAATAGAACCACGACTGTTTTCACCTGTGGTCCGAAAATTATGGTACAGACGTAAGGCTTTGTCGCAGGAACTCGAAATTCGGAAGTCCTACTACAGGATCATGCCAGTATATTTCAAGCAGAAATCTTGCAAAATTATTGAAACAAAGGTAAATGTACTGGAAGACATCATTATTTGCATTGACATCAGCCACATTAACATCACTGTGGAATCCAAGGGAATGAGCTAGCTGATGAACTCCCTCGAGCAGGCTCCAGCCTAAGCTCAGTATTGGAAGACCAGAGCAGCAAGTGGCTATTCCCATCGGATCCCTAAAGCAGTCTTTCGACTCATTATCCCTGCATTGGGCAACCACGGTTTTAGGTTACATGAGTAATTAGACTCAAGCGAGTAAGGACAGAAAATGGCAATTTAAACTAAATCAAAAACGAAAAACACCAACGTCATTCTTTCTTTGCAGATACAATACGTCTATCGTACTTTAAGTTTCCAGTCCACACAAATTTCGAAAGTAGCCTATTGTTAATAAATTTTTGATGAGAACGGCAATTGGCCGAGCCACCCATCCTTTCTTTATGCTTTCAATCATCGATTATAAAGTTGAATGCAGAGCATTAATTTATCTTTGTGAAAAGGTGTCCCGTGCCCATACTGAAGCACGACTAGGAAGGAAAGTCGCCCTCGATTTCGATGCATTTCACGAAACATTAAATTGTAGAGATGGTCTCATGGCCATCATAAACGAATTACATTTCGTTTTCATCCACATAAATTTGCAAGATGACGAGGAGAAGGTATCGGCTCATGTCTCTTACAACTTAATCATTTCTTTTTGGCATCTTCATTATTTTTTTTCTCTTCATAGATTAAACGAGTAGGTGCTGCAGAGTGAAGCATGTTGTCTTAAAAAGACAGACTACTTGAAATTGACTAGAATGTTTTGAAGATTTTATTTTACATCGTAGTCCAAGCTTTCACAATTAGCTGAAGAAAAAAGGTTCAGTTTGTTTGTATAGCGTCCAACTGTGAGTTCAATTTTGCAGCAATTTTCATTCATAAAAAAAACTCTCATTAGCATAGTTTTGAATTTTAACTGGAGCCGAACGAATAGATTAAGTACCTACTTCTTACAAAACAAGTAAAGTGATAAATGATTGGCTTTGATTCCTTACAAGATTTCTGAAAAGCATTTTCCATCACAAGAACCAGTAACTGCATAGCTACTTCAACTGGACCTATCCCGAGACCTCCATGACCTTATGGGATTTCAAACTGAAGGAGTACTGTACGACCGTTGGTTGAAGACGGAACCTAAAGAGGAGCCAGTGCTAGGTAAGAAAAGGTAGAAGAAAGAAGCCCACAAGCACCACATTCAAGAATTTTATATCATCATAAAGATCCAGAGATTCGATTTGTTGGGGTCTTCTGTATTTTACATTAGTAGTTTTTCTATATTCACATGTTGTGCTTCATGTTACCTTTGGTTGCGGCTATGGGGTGATCTTAGCTTCAGGTATCGCAAGACTGCAACTTGGTTACCTACAACAAAGTTTTATATAGTGTCTTCGATGTACGGTAAAATTTTATTCAGATTGTGACAAACATACGAAAGACATCTCTCGACCAAAGCCACTTACGGTTCCATATACTCGTACATGGAGGAGTAAGTTTTCCATCGAAAGAGAAAAAAAATAAAAGTATAAAAATTTATGACCATTCATGGAGTATCCAATTTAACAAGCTGGTTTTCATAATCGTGTCTTTGAGACGTATTTATGTATGTTTGTTCTTACCACTAGATAAAACACCGGCAATTAAGGGAAATGATAAAATTATTAACAGTTTCCGATTCATAAAACTTTACTGTTCAAGATCGAAAAACAGTAGGCAATAAGAAAAGCTATCAGCTGGGTTTTTTTTTCATTATTCGAAAACATTCACTAGACTTGTTCCTGACAAAATTAAGATATTCTTTACGAAAAACATATAAAAATAGATCTGATTTGGATTCAATTTTTAAATATGTACAATTTAGCACCGTATAAACATTGGTTAATCCATAGACGATATTACTAAGGCCCCGTTTTCACGGTGTTAGTTTTTAATGATAGATATGGTGCTATCGTGAGAGCACAGAAGAATAGTGCGGAAGTTCGACAGTGCGATAGTCCGGTGCATACACAGAGTTAAGTCCCGTTTACACGGTGATAGTTTTTGCGATAGTTGATATCGTGATAGTTGTCATGATCACTGATCCTGTAAACTACATGATGGTTGCTTTCGTACTATCATGGCCAACAAAGAGGCCCATTGCATCACCCTGTTTCTTTATTAAGAAACGCAATGGTCCTCATGCACATTCCGCAAGCCTAGCCTAGCTTTCATACTGGGTCCTGATTGTGAACTCCTCCTTCATCACAATTAGACATACATCAGGTTCCTTCACCTTCTCCAGTCGATTTAACCTCTTAGCGAAGTGTACACAGTAACTAGATCCAGTTCTGTGAATTCTCTTGAAGTAAATTTAAAGTTTAGCTTCTTCCTTCCCCAAGTTGGTTCAATATCATTCGAAATTTACCTTGGCTGGGTCCGATGCATACGGCATGAAAAACATATCTACAAACAAAAATAACTATTAAAATACTTTTCCATTTATTTCAAATTGGGCCTATATTGTTTCCACATTTTTCATTGGGTTCCGGCTTAAAGAAAAATAAATTTGAATAGTGAACAGTGGGGAACATGTAATGTAATAATGATACCACGTAGTCCTCGGTTTTCTAACACATGCGCAGCGCTGTCGTTTGTACAATAGTAGTATTTCTACTACCATTGAACTTCACGTACTACTGTACTACTCCTTTCAATTTTGTACTACTCTTCTTTCGAATATTAAATTCTAGAAAACATTAGAAGAAGGCCTTACAATTTACGTAAAAATGCATGAAAATCTGGCGTTGCGAATAATTACGATGTTCTTGCTGTGTTTTGAGAAAGCGAGACCCTAATTTTTTTAAATTTTAAATTCAAATCATTATAGGGTCATTCGACCAAAGATCGGATACAGATGTGACCTTACTTTTCTTTCCTAATTCCGTTGAAACGTCGTGTAGGTATCTGATGAATTAGTAAACAAAACGCAGATGAAAGTGAGCTCTTTTGGAAGCTTCTTCCAGATAACACAACACCTAGCACAAAAAAATAACTAACCACGGTTACCATTTCTAGCCTATATTGAAGTGAATAAAATGAAGCCACTTATATAGGGCCGGCTTAACCCTTTCGCACCCGGTTTTTTAGGGGTTGAAAACATTTTTATTATAATATCATGTTATTTAGTGCACCAATAGACTATGCTCCAAATTTTATCTTCCTGGTATAATTGGTTCGGAAAATATTGTAATTCAAAGTTTTTCACCACCCACTCCACGTCGCGTATAAAAAATAGTAACCGTTGTCGAATCTCCCAGTATTCCATAAAACAATTACAAAGTTTCTACTTTTTGACATCAACCGTTCAGGAGATATAGATTTTAGAATGTTCCAATTCCAGCTTTCGAGCGTTTGGTACGCATTGTCACATCCCCCTCTTATACTCATCAACGCATATCGACAATTTTTTGGCAAATGGGTTCACTATCATAGTTCTATATAAGTTCCATGTTTGAGCTTCGTAGCATAAGCGGTTCCTGAGATTTAGAAATCAAAATTTTTCATCTAAAACGTTCACTTGACCCTTCACACCCCCACCCAAAAGATACCACTCGTAGGGGTTCACCGAACATACCCATCATAAAAATGTCAACTTAATATTATAATATTATTTTTTTATGCTTTTGTCTGGTATACAGGGCCGGATTTATCTATGAAGGGGCCCGGGGCTATTTCACTTTTGGGGCCCCTAACAACTAAGGCTTATGATTTTTTTTAATTTTTTTTCCTGATCGGAAAAATATTTGAAAAAATTTTTTTGTGTTTGTATCACATAATGCCGAAAAAAAATTTTTCTTCACCAAAGATATCAGCTTTCTTCCATTGCGTGCCAACTGCAAAAACTTTGCCAGACTCTCATTTATTTCACATTCTTCATTATTTTTTAGAGGATCCCACTATTTTCAATAGAAAGCTTTGGATCCATTGAATTTTTCAAAATCAAAAGATCTTCAATTATTTCACTGGCAGCGAACTTATTTAAATAAACATCAAAATATCACCTTCTCTCTCACGATTATCATTGGTGGATTGAATGGTAACTGCTCACTGCTTCTTTTCTTCGAAGTGGAGATCAAAACGAATTTTACTTAGTTTTTGGAAAGTGTTCATCAGGGCAGCCTTATATGATAAAAGTGGATTTTGAACTGAACCAGATGATCTCAAATCATGAAAACTATGGTAAAAAATTTAGAAAAGTTTGAAATATTTATCAATTCCTTAATTGCTTACTCATCTTAGCTCCTTTTAAAAATATGCTTATTTATATGGGAATATTTTGTGCTTTATTTTTAGCGAAATCATTTATTATTTCATCAAAGTCAAACTGTTTTAGTACGTCAAACTCTTTTGAAATTAGAGAAAGTGAGTTCAAACGATTTTCGCCAATTGTATTACGCAAATAGTTTTTAATCCTTGCTAAAGTAGAGAAGGATCTTTCCCATTCACAATTTGTTGCAGGTATAGTTAAATACATTTGCAACGAAATCCTTACGTTTGGAAACGTGCGAAGAATTGAACTACCGTCCTCAAGTAATTCGCTCATACATGCGAGCTTAGTTTTTGCAATATTCTCGTTCTTAACAATTTCAGAAAATTGTAAGATTTCATAAACGAAACCAATCTTCAAATCATTGGGATATGCACTTATAAGAGGTTTACATTTATCTTGAATTTCTGCAATTGATAATTCGTTAAAAATCTAAATAAATTTTCAATGCTGTTGTACGCTGCGCTTCTCTTCTCTTATTCCTGATACAGACAGTTGATTATCGGCAGAAAGGTTTCTACGCGAACATTTTCACGTGCAGAAAATTCTGTTTCTATTGCATCGCCTTCATCAAAAAAACGTGTTCTTTTTCTTGTTCTTCTATTATATTCTCTATATTGATGATCATCCACAAGTTGTATTGCTTCGGCCTCTATATTATTAAAACAATCTCGATATTTATTCAGAAAACCTGACAAATACCAATATAGTTGACATACAGTCAGTAAATCAATATCAGCGCTCTGAAGCGATTCGCTAGTTGCATGGAAGCGTTCTAAAATTTTGTTCCAAAAAATAACCATGACACCAGTATCGAATTCTTTTATTTTATTCAGAATGCCATTTGCTTCATTTTTGGTTATCTGATTTTGGGTGCTATCACACGCCACATTACTAAGAGTTGTCATAATCTCAAAAACCCACGCCGGTTTCTATCACCTAACGGTCCTACCGCGTCCGGTATTAGATTGGCGGCAGTTGCGGGTGCGCTCAAATGTCAGCGAAGTCCAGACTTCTGAACGCACTCGCAACGCGCAGCAGGCAATAAAAATCTTGCCCAGCGGCAACTCAACAGGATTTAATTCTATTGTATTGAATATATGAAAATGTCGGGCCCCAGTGAAATTTGTTGGGGGCCCCTTAAAATTTGGGGGCCCTGTGCTACAGAACCTTTTAGTCCTATGGGAAATCCGGCCCTGCTGGTATACTATTCCTAAAACGCGTAAATACAATATTTCAGGGTAGTAATTTTTTTGAAAATAAATGTCAATCACAATAAAAAATAATAAAATAAAACTGTGTTGAAATATGCACTAGGAATTACATATAAAATATCTAAACCAAATGTTGCATGTACGCATCATCCTGCGCGAATGGGTTAAAAATTCACGCTGTTTCCAAAAAAAGCCAAAAAATATATATGCTGTAATATTTAAGGAAAGGTAAATTTGTTTTATACCTGAAGAATATTTTTTAAAAATAAACCATATTTTTATATGTCCAATATTTTTCAAGATTTTGGTATTAAGCCGCGAGGTAAGTTTAATAAAGTCTCACAAAAATTAAAATAAACAGTATTTTACCCGGAAAACTAGTATTTTTTTTTAAAAAAAAAAAGAAAAAAAATAATTTAATATTTCTATTGGACTAGAGAAAAGGGAACATCAGCAAAAAAATGGTACTTTTCAGGAGAGCGAAAAAACTAAAAACAGTGCAGACCGCACAGTCATTGCTTACTTTCGACCTTATATAGTGTGTATGAAAATGTGCGAATAGTATTAGTCTTTATTCAAAGAATACATACAAAAAAGGAAATCCTAGAAAACAATTTGCAAGGATAATTTTTTTTAATTGTCGCAAACTTGCCCTTAAAATAAGCCTAATTCTATGATTAAAATTCACATTGAAAATTTAAATATAATTTTTTGTTACCAATTCTTCGAGTTTCAAAAGAATCGGCGAGGGTAGGATCACAAATTTCGTTATTTTGGCAATTCAGAATGAATAACCCTATATGTACCAAATAATCGATGTTATTTTGCGATTCCGAACCAAAAAGTCATGTTCTACTATTTTTTGTAAAGTACTACTATTTTTCACTTAAATGCACTACTGCACAATTTAACAAAACGACAGCACTGCACATGCGGTCTATATTTTGGTTTTTATAGAAAACAATTATTTTAGAAAAGTTATGTCTATGACTCAGAAGAGATCGTGTATGAGCTCAAGAAGATATAGCTTCTGCTGCAAGTCTTAACATATCCAGCCAGATACCCCAACTGTCTCTTATAAAAAGTTTTCCCTTTTTTAGGGTAAGGTCAGAACACGTCAACAGTTGCTAAGCCGCACTGTCTACTTAAAACGGATTTGTATAAACTCTTAATTAAATCGAGAATGGAATTTTGGTCGATATGTACGTGTGTACTGCAGCCGTTTATACAACATCAATCGATGTTATTTGTTCGCCATTCATAGAGTTCTATAGACTCAATGGTTTGTTGTTTTACATACATAACAGCCATTACAACCTCTTAGAACTGAACGGAACGCTAAAAAACAAAATCCAGAAATTCTTGATCTAACCTTCACAAATTGGTGTGTGAAATTTGGCATACATACAACGACAAACATCAATTCAATCATATCCAAAACATATTAAAATTAACGTGTGACACGCTTTCACACGTTCCGTAGAAAAAAGAGGCTTATCTGATGGATAATAACAAGAAGCAAAATAATAATCCACTCATGCACGTATGGTATACTTCTTCTTCAGCGTTCTTAGCTGGTAATTTTTCAATTGACCTTCGTGACTGTAAACCTATAAAAAAAAACCTGGCAGAAAAATAAAAGAAATCAATTGGAAGAAAACGAAAATTTTTCAGAATTAGATAATTGTCGGACAGATACCTACGATACATTCATATAAAAAAATATCTAATCCACATTTTTTTGAGCGCAAAATAATCACTAACGAGATCTGTGGAGGAGGTAAATTAAGAAGAAAGCGATAATGACGGTCTCCGTAAATAGCGACCGTAACAAGGCCCATTATTATTTTTGATATTAATGGGCTTATTTTCAAAAATTTATAGGTATTAGAAATTTTATACAGCATACAAGCCACAGATATGATGCTTGTAAGATTACAATAAAAGTCCACTTTTCTTCTCATATAATAATAAAAAATAAAATTATTTTATTTCATTCTAGTTAAAATACATCTTATAAAATAATCGGAAGTAAAATTTATGTCTGTTGTGCGGACATCTATGACTATAACAATAATTTTAACTATTGAATCGATCAAAACCGATGATTATTCTTTTTAAACATATACAATTGATCTTAAGTTTAGTTATTGCGTTGGTTCTCATGCAGTTTGTTGTTTTGGTAAAGTCTTTCCAAGAACTTTTCTATCAGCTATTCGACATTATTTTATATTTATTTAAAGAAAAACAACATTGAAATGTGACAAAAAGATACACCTGAAGGCATCGCGTAAGTTATTACAACGCTTCCGGTAATTTACAATATTTGCGCTTAAAATCGATTGGACAGTAACGATCAACATTGTGCAATGCGAATAAAAAGCATCAAATACAATAAAAAAAATAGTATTATTTTAAAATTTAATAAACGGAAACACGACTTATTTATTTTTAGTAAATGTTTTTTTTTCGTCAAAAGAAGTGCACTTTGTTTTCTATTGTAATCGTAACTATTAAAATATTTCTATAGTCTTATCTTAAATACTGAAAGCACAGGCGAGAGAATAATGATAATGTGAATAAACAAATAATACAATAACAACAAAATTATATCTTTAAAAAAAAAATGTGTGTTTTTATAATTTTCTAACAGGACGTATTCGAAGTGCCAACATTTTCCAAATGTTTCATAAGCAATTGTTGCAAACTCCCGCGTAAGGCTCGCTCTTCGTTGATTTGAATTTTCATTTGGGTCATATCTTGTTGAAGTTGTTTTATCGATGTCCAAAGTTGTCGAAGTGTTGGCGTCAAATCCTCGTTTTCCAAACCTGAAATGATTAAATCAAATCAACAAAAAAGTGGAAAATGGAAACAAAATAGCAAAAACCCCACATTAAATAATTTAAATATTTCGATTTTGAACTGATTTATTATATTCCTTTTTACCCCCCGTAATTGTCTTAATAAATCGACAAATAAAGTAATAAATATGAAAAGCGAAATTGAAAAAAATTACAAAAAAACTACACACAATAAAATCGATTTTGTTATTTTTATTAATTTCATTCAAAACAAAAAAATTACGTATAAAAATCTTTAAATTAAAGCTATTTAATTAATTAAGCGACATTTTTTGTTATCTTTATAATATATTATAAAAACGTGATCTTGTATATGATCTAGGTATACATTTCATTTGTTTTTCGGTTTATTTTTTGTGAGCATTTTAACATTGTTTGGCTTGTTTTTCTGTACATCTATAATTTTGTATTTAAGAAAATAGCACCAAATTACTATTCTAGGAATTTTTTTGGTTGAAATTTGATACCATTCAGTAGTTTAGTTCAGCATCTTATTCGTATCTTCTATATTAACAACAAAAAAAACATCGGGATTATGTAATACAGGAAGTGTAACTGAATAGCTCAGAGTTCAATTATAATAGAATTATTGCTAGCGCCATAATTTCTTTTAAACCGATGAAAATCAAAATGTCTATTTTTATGGTAGAGCACTGCAAATTATAGCAGAACCCAAGTTTATGATTAAGCTTCTATTAGACTGTATGCCACTTTATTTGACTATTTTCGCTGACAAATGCAAAATTTTTGTTTGTCAAATTTTATTTGATTCTCACATTAGGTCCGTTTTACCTGAAAAATTTGAGTTTTTCTTTTAAATTTTTTTGAGAGCATGACATACAGTCCTAAACAGGCTTTAGTATATGATAACAAAAATTGCCAAGGATATGCCGTCGCCTGCGTTTTTTTTGGCTAGAAGGAAGTAAATTTTAACTGAAAATTTTGACGGTGGCCTATTGAGTTGTTTCATTTCATGAGCCACAGTAATACCGCCAGATTTCTAAGAATTAACATTTTGGCGATTATTGAGGAAGCCTGAGGAAGTAAAAATTAATTCCATATGTCATCAGATCTAAGAAATATGTAGGAATCTGTGATAATGTATGCAGCCCTTTTACGTTACCTTGGGAGTTGGATATGTGAAAATCATAAAATTGGTTTGTATGGCTGTTATATAAAAACTCTGCAAAAATTAAAGCCAATTTGTAATCTCATAAAACCTAAGAGATATGGCGAAAATTGTGAAAACGTATGCAACACCCTTTAATCCACTTGGGGGTTGAGTATCCAAAAATCCTGAAAGAAGTTTGTAGATAAAAATGGAGAAAGCCCCAGAAATTAAAAACCAGTTCAGTGTCTCAGCACTCCTAATAGATATGACAGAATTCGTGAAAACGTATTCTACCCATCCCCTCTTAGGGATTTAAAAGAGAAAAAATCTTGAAAACGGGTTTTAGGCGATTATAAAACAAGCCCATGGAAAAGAAAAGTTATTCGAAATCTAACCAGATCTGAGGGATATGGCTGATTTTGTGAAAATACATATATACAATCCCTTTACACCCCCTTTCAAAAAATCCTGAAAACCCCTTCCAGGCATTTATGTGAAGAATACATGGAATAAAAATTGATTCAATATTTCAGAAAACGAAATATGGTATGACGAAATTCGTGAAATATATGCATTCCGTTTTAACTGTTCATATTTTGTTCCTCTTTCATACGCCAAGGGATAGTTGATTTTTTTTTATTAAAATTACTTCCCTAGCAGATCTACATGTATGCAGAAAGTTTCAACTTTCTAGCATTCAATATGTCAGAAGACCCAAGAGATATGACGAAATTCGTGAAAATATATAAGCTTTCCGTTGTCACTAAAACCTTCCGTACGCCAATATTTCAAATTTCTTTTATGTAAATTACTTCTCTAGTAGATCTGCAGATACTCACCAAGTTTCAACTTTCTAGCATAAGCCGTTCTATAGATAGGAAAAACACCTCCACCCCGTGCCATACTACTCCTAATAAAAATTATATTTTTACAACAATTGTTTAGCAATATATAGGCAGTGTATATTAAATGAAGTGGTAAGATTTCAGTAAGAAAAAAGTGTGAAAGGATTAAAGGAAAAATTTTTGAATTTTATACTTCGAGAACGATTAATTCTAAAAACTGGAGAACTAGGAGAAATTTTTTAAATATTTCTCTTATAAATAGTAGTACAACAAGCGCTAAACCAAAATCATAAGAAACGATATTCCAGCAAGAATATTTGGTTCTTTACAAATATTTACCTATAATACGATGAATTTGCATCTTTGGAAGATTAAGGCAGGTGAAGAGTAATAATAATAGGAAATACAAAAAAAAATCAAAACATGTTGTCATAAAGTACACTGTGTTATTTCAATAAGTTTTTTACTTGAATTTTTGTAATAAAAACTCCTCAAAACACAATTAAACCAAGCCGGTTAAACTACTACCTATTTCATTACTTATAGCTTCCATAACTCAATAAACAACTGTGCCTATAGGCAATAAAAATCGACAACCAATTATTATTTTTATCGCAAACTCGCAAAGCAAAATCAAACTAACGAATCTCAGTACTTAATTATTTTCGAAAATTGAAATAATCACAGGTACACGACAGTGTGTATTTGTGTACCTATAGATTGGCTGCAAATAAAAAAGAAGTCTACGTGCAATACACCATCACCTTGTTAATTTCCTTTCGTTTTGTGCTTCTTTAATTTTAGCCAATCTTTCGCTGAAAGTTAATGATCTTGTGGTCAAGCAAATAGTTTCGCGGTATTGTTTGTGTGCGCACGGTAAGAACCACAAAAATAATATATTACAACAATTTAATGAATAATAATCAATACAACAGTTAAAATATTTTCAACAGTTAGATAATCAAGAATAATGCTTACAATTGCCCTAATTTAATTTCAAAAAGATTTGATGATGGTTTTCTTTTGAATGAGAACTGTGTTACCATTATTCATAAGTGCAATGATTGCATAACGATGGAGAAATATGCCGCAAGTGAATATAGGAAGCAGCCAATAGTATGATGGTCTAGATGAAATACTGAATTGCAGTGTACATTTATTGAATGAGGAGTGCAGTTAGTGTGTAGTTCTTGTGCATTGTATGGCTGTTACACGAAGAAGAAAGGGAATTGCTCTTGCAACTTTATTAAACTGCATACAACATCTCAAATTGCTATTTTATCATGTGCTGAAATTTTTATTCGAAGGATTTTTTCGTTTTCCGCAAAAGTAAATCATATAAAATGTTGGCTATTTTTTAATAGTCGCGAGTTTGGGCGAATGTAAGCACCATATTTTTAAGTGGCTTCGTATGGTAGTAGCTTGCTTTTACTTCTGTTCTGGCACTTTCAAATATAATGAAAAATTAAAGTGTACAAAAACTATGTGCCGGGTTAGAAAAATCTTCTTTTTTTTTGACTAAATTACTTTCAAATCATCCCTAGAATATGTACGTAAAAGGATTTCTCCGAATTTGAAGTCGTTATAAAGTAATAGCTGTGTATAATGCAGCAGCTGTTCGGAGCTCGCCCAGGCCACCACCGATCTTTAATTGCGTTTTTCTCAAAACTGTATTTTTAAAATTGGCTGCTGCGATTCAGAAAAAACTACTGAACCGATTGCGCTGAAATTTGAATAACATGTTCAGCGGATCCCTAGTTACAACTGGTTGCAGAATCTTAGCGATATCTGTCATAGTTTTTTTAGCTAAAATTTCAAAGTTAGGCCATTTTCTTAATTTTCAAAATTTCGACTTAACTCTGGTTCCAGTTATAGCCACAGGCCTATAAAAGAAGAATCAATTTAATTTTTTGATTTCAGATGAGGAGGACAACCGGAATCCTGGCAGTCATTTGACAAGCTTTTTTTTACAGCGGTCACTTTCAAGAACTCTGCACGCGAAAAAAAATAATATTTCTCCTTAAAAAAATGTCTAATGTTTGTTGAAATATGAACAAATATGTGGTAAAATTTTCAAGAATGGGTAGCTCATAATCTGCAAAAAAAAAATCCCGAAAAAAAACGGAAAATCCGTCCCATAGGACGACCCCCTTAATTTACTAGATTTGTGGGTTCTTTGTTTTTGTAATAGTTTGTTATTGTTATTTATTGAAATAAGCACTAAGTAACCAGTGATTTCGGGACTTTTGTATGGAAGCTTTCTGAAGGAGTGCGAGGATTTCACTTTTTAGCGAATTAAATCTTTCTTTTTACTCGATACTGACGCTGAGTTATAGTGAATTTCGAAAGATGAATGGAAAAAAAATGAAGTATAGCGTCTATTTAAAAACTGTCTCGAGTTTTATACTCTAGATGAAATCAAAGAGTATTATAAGTTTGATCCAGCCTGAAAAGTTTGTAACGCATAAAACCGAACCTCGGACGAAAAAAAAATTATATATTATGTTATGTTCAGTTGCGGCCAAAAACCCCAAATCAGTTTGCTGTCCGCTCAAGAACGCGTTGACATGGGGAGCTGAAATTTTGTCACCACCTGTAAAATGGAAAAAGGAAGACTATATTCATTAATGGGCAATATCCTTCCACTCCTTCGGGTATCTCCCATACAAGAATCCTTAAAACACGTATTCATGATTATTGGCCGAAGGGGTTAAGTCAAGAACTTGAAATTTTCAGACAGGAACTTATGTTTGAAGCTAAAATTGAGAATATAATGCAAGTAGTATGAGTCCTTTGTGAAGTAGCGGACAAAAGTCCTTTAAAAATGTATGGAAGTTACAAAATCCACTATGACTCAAGAACGCGTTAAAGCAGGAAGTAAAAATTTTACAGGAATTAGTTTTAAGTCTCAAGACTGAGGAGTTCGTCAATTGGTAACATCCGTCAACTCCTTCGGATAGCTGTTATACAAAAGTCCTTAACGATATCTTCAGAATGCTTTAAGTTACGACTTTGTACATGTTGATTTTATAAGTGTCGCAGATAAAGGTATGAATATGAAAAAAAAAATCCATAAGTCCTTCGTGTAGCTGCCATACAAGAATCTTGTAAAAATGTCTTCACTTTATTGACGGAACTCACTACAACCAAGAAATCGTAGCTACGAAGTTGAAATTTTGTACAAATTAGTTTTGCGTGAAAAGTTCGAGTTTATTAGTCAGCGAAGTACCTTTACTCCTTTGATAATTCAATGGCTGCATATAGAGGAATCGGTATGAAGAAAATCGTTCGAGTCCTTCGTGTAGCCGCCATACAATGATTCTTGGAAATTATGTGCATACAATTTTCGAAGCCCGACTTAGATCAAGGATCGCGGCGAGTTTGATTACGATATTGGGTTACAACTTTATCACAATTGAAAGGAACTCACTATGAATAAATCTAGCTAAATTCTAGGCACATACTTTAATTCGGTATGCCCAATCAAATAGAGTAGCAACACCAATAAATATAATACTTAGAATTTCAGATCGATCACAATACTTTAAACATAAGGAATAGAGTAAAATAAATTCTACAAGCAACAAATGATGAATACAAATCTACAGAGTTGGATCAATGAAAAATCAGTAATGAAATATTTCTTGTACATGGTTAGTATGTTGGTCAATTGGGTTTATTCGTTTCAATCAAAATATATAGTATCTAAACAAATTAAAAAAGAAAACATTTAATCATTTATCATTTGTTATAAAGAAATCCGAATAACATCCAATAAAAATTTGACTACTTCTAGCTCATAAATCAAACCATCATTAGCACCTTTTCGAATTAACGTACAAAAAACATGCCCGAAGTCAAAGACACACACAAAATCAACGGACCCAGATTAAATTTGAGAAAAAAATGGATAAATATCTTTTCCTGTTCGAAATTTTATCGCCGATTTAGTGTAATTTTTGGCGAACATCTCTTTTAAATAAATAATCAACAAGCAATCCAAACAAATTCACTTGTGAATAGAAAAAAGATATTCGAGATTTTACGATTTTTTAAGACTCATCATTAAATGAAAATTTCAAGTTAATTTCGTTTTATGATAATCATCACTAAAACGTGAAATGGCAAAAGGAATCGCATGAATAAGGTTTATTGTTATTTTGGCGAAAATAGAATATAGTAAAAGATAAGCACGGATTAAATAGAGCTCGCTATTATTATTATTGCGATTGTACATATAATAAGAAAAAAAAAACAAATCAACAAATTGAATGAAAACTTATTTTGAAATTTGCAACATCATCACCGATTTTTCAGCTAGAGGAATTGTTGATTTAATAAAATATAAAAGATGATCGGTTTTCATGGTAAATTATTGTAAAATTTGAATAAAATGAAAGAGATTTTTTTATTATTGTAATATAGAAGATTAATGCTCTGATCTTTCGAATACCATCCAAGCACAAATGTTGAATGTGACGAAAAAAATTAAATACGAAAATAAAAAATTGTATAAAGTATTTTCTAAACATTACTTCAAAATATTGAATATCGATTTCGTACTTAATTATAATATCTAAACAAGTTATACAACACTTATGAGTTACAAAAAAAGCTTAATTGTATAAAATTGTCTTTTTCTATAGCAATAATATCACACCGAATTAATCTAATGTTACATGTTAACAATTTTTTTTCTTTTAAAGATTAGTACAGTTAACTTTATTATTTTGTATAAAGAATATTTAGACAATTTTCTGACCATGTTTCGTTGAAGAGTATTTTCAAAATTTAAAAGGAACATTGAAAAAAAGCATAAAGTATGCAGTGCTAATAGTTCTAACATTGGATTGAGGTAAAACGTGGTGGTGTTTCTAATTTATCGTATGAGTAGGTTTTATCAATAATAAAACATTTTTACGATCTTCAATATTATCGCTAAGATTAAGATTAATAGGCGTACATGTCAGTTAGGAAACGGTTTCTTCAAAAGAGTTGATATACATTAAAAGTATAATGGAAATAATAAAATAAAATTACATGTATATCCAATTCCATTAAGTAATTTAAAAATCATTGTGACACTAAGTCACCAGACTTATTTGATGGCAATACAAAAGTCGGGTGATTTCATTGCAACAGTTGGTATGCGAATTCTTGTGTTCACATTTCAGTTGGCAGTCAGGCCCCTCAAGTACAATTGCAATGGCAAATCTGCACACAGTAATTCAATTTTGGACGCACTGAAATACTGTTACTGACTTATGAAATTTTGCTTCGAACCCAATATACTTGGGAAAATTAAAAATTTGGAACTGGACAAAGGGAGTTATTCTCTAAAACAATAGCGTGTATTATACGCCCTCGGATGAATTAGAAAGATAGCAAGTTCTTCACTCCGTTCAACTCTCTGTTACTAAGGTTTGGTTGAGGTTTTTTTCAGTTGGCTGAAAATCATCTAACAATAACATAAAATGTACAGCCTTTATCAAACATCTTAACTCATATTATTATTATCCAATCCGATTTTATTTTAATATAGATACAAAAATTATGCAAACCTCGACTAAATTATTTTAATTGCTAATTTTCTTGAGTTGTTCCTTGATTGTTACAATACATTAAAAACATAGTGAAAAAATATCTTGCACAACGCCCGCAGGAACTACATAGGCTACTAATACGAATACTTTCATTTCTCCTATACATTTAATACAATTTTTATATTGTTTTTGACTAAAAAGGTTCATCCATAGAAAAAAGCTAAAAAACTAAACGGCTTCGATGTAAACATTGTTAAATATATGAAAAGCAAAAATGCATACAAACTAAATTCAAAATTATATTATAGTTTCAATTTAAAATAAATAAAACAAAGCTTTTTTTAGTTCCATTACAAAAGACGTATTTTTACATAGTAAGATCTATTTGTATTTTGGCAAGTTATATTATGGCAATTGTGTTGCTGTTTTTTTTTGTTTTAAAAAAGGTACGAAAATAGCACTTCAACAAATTACTCATCTACCTAATGTACATACATTTATATCATTATTCTATTCTATTGTATTTTATTTAATCTATTTTTTAGTGTGTAAGTAAATAAAAAGTTTTATTTTATTTATACATTTGACAATATCATATTCTAAAGGCTACAACAATGTTTAAACATCACAGGGTTACGATTTATTAAATAATAGTAATTTAACTTTTTTAATATAATTACAAGTACATCGTCATCAATTCAAAAATAAAGCTTTTCTGGCTAATCTATTTCTGTTTTATTTTGTAAATTCATCAAACCTATTAATTTTTTAAGTTAAATTTAACTTATCGGTTAGTTCTGTTACTTATTCAAATTTCGTTGCTTACAAACCAAATATAACAACTTTTAGATTTAAAAAAACACTATTTTCTACGTATAGATTCAAGATGCGGTAAGAGGGTCACAAGATTTCAAAAAAGAATAATAATTGCATATAAGAACAGTAAAACAATCTACTCAGTTGTAACCGAAAACCGAAAGCGGCAGAACTAATTATCAAAGTTTGTCAGAATGGAGTAACAATATAGTCACTCCTGTGGCTTAACCACAAAATAGTATAGCTTGTAGGCTTTAGATCTAGCCACAACCACAAAATTAACACTGAATCCGGGTTCAGTCAAGTTATGCCAGTGCTTCGATGGTGTTATTGCTACCATACGAGCAGCACTCTTTTTGTACCAAATATTGCACAAGTGCCAAATTGTTGAGGGTTGTCGAACCTATTATTCGAGTGGCTCAATCAAAATTTCTTTACTTCACTTCGTGCATAGGCCTGGTGAACTGAGAAAGAGTATTCAAGCGGGTAAGTTTTAGGGGATCAATATAAATCTCAGCAAAAGCAAAGCAAACCTCACTACCAAGCGGATAAAACATCCTCATATGCTTCATATTTCGGGAATAATATTCCCTCAAAACTAATACTTTGCTATTAAAAAGGTTATGTTTGGCAGACCAAGATATCCGAACGATCTTAGACAAGTCTAATATGACGCCATAGCTCTTCTACCCCATGAATAATAGTCGCATCTTGTGTTCATCAATAGAATGTGGAATATAAACCGGCAGTCTCTATAAAACACCTCTTTCCAGGTTTAAGTTCCATTCAGCTATTCCAACTCCATTGTGAGTATGAGAATAATATGCCGCGTTTACACTATCGCGCGACCCTGTGTGAACTAGCGCGTATGCGTATGTGGGAACAGCACATTCGCGTTAGTTTGCAAGTCTAATCATCGCGCAGATGGATCACAAAAGCCTTCTCTGTGTTACAGCCCTTAGAACTAAACAGTTGTGTAGGTAGCCTAGACATAGACTACTATTTTTAAGACCTAGTTTATTAACATGTTTCTTGAGGTTAAAGCCACATATATACAGTAGCAGTCCTATCCCGAGCCCTTCCCATCGACAATTTACATACTGTTTAACTACAATAATATTCAAAAAAAAAGTTCCAGGCGTCACAAATGAATGGCTTTCACAGGAAAATTGAAAGCCGTAAGTACATATGTACTATCAGGGGTGTCCTAAGATTTAATTTGATGAGGGAAATGGGAGCGTACCGAAAGCAAGATGATAAGCAGTAATCTTTACTTTACCGCTTGATAAAATCATGGGACCGATGCTGCCAACATAAACCTCACCTAATAATTTTTTTTTAATTTGGGTTTGCATCACGGCCGATACTTCTATAAGATTTTAGATAACTAGAGTTGCCGACTGGAAACTATGCTGTTGATCACATCACAGTTCCAACTGCTTTGTGACAACGTTCACAGGTACTCCTACGAAGAAAAATAAATTCATTATTTCCACTGACATCATATCTTCCATATCATATCTTCCGTTCATCCATACGGATGAAGTTTCCGCCCAGAAATTGCTCCCTCCCTAGGCAGTTGTTTTAAATGGATAAAAAGTATCGAAGAATTACAATTTTTTATGCCCGCGTTTCTCTGGAAATTTTTCGCGATGAGCCCTTTTTAAAATCCCATAAAAAAATTAAGGCCAATTTAATTAATAAGAATAATTTTAAACGCTGAAACACTGGGAATATAACGTTAAAAATACGTTGAAGACTCGTTCCACATCTTTTGCTCGTCGTCGTATGAATATGTTGCAGCAGTTGCGGTTACACTGGTAAGGCGGCAGAACACTGCATTTTCTCGTGAAAGCGAACAAACATGAACCAATCTCACTCAGTTTCGTCAATTCAGAGCCATGTTCATTAGTGCCAAATAACTGAAATTAACTATTCTTAGGCCATCATCCGTAGTCAAACTCAAACAAATACCAAGGTTATTTTCCAATTTCTAGAAACCACAAGTACAGCAAGGGTATACCTATTTTTTTGCCGAGCCTCTCAACACACGTCTAAATCGAACATGAAATTTACATTATTATTTTGTGATTGACCTGAAATTCAAAAATCAATGACGAAAAATTTCGAATTTTCACGCTTGTCGCTGGAATTGCAAAAAATGCAAGCCTGCCCGCTGTGTTGGCGCCCCACAACTCAAAAATCCCTGTAGCCTTGCAATTATCACAGTAAGATGACTGGATAGGCTCTTACCAGGAGTTAACAGGTTGCTGTGCGGATGTAAGGAAGGAAGGAGCACTTAAGACAAAAATTTGAAGCTGACATGGGAAGTGGTTTATGCAAAAAAATCTGTTCATTTGTTAATAATGAATATCAAAATAGCTGTGTCTTGATCTAAATGTATCGATAAATAATTCAGTAAAAAGTTAAATATAGCAACGAAATTAATAAGCTTCTACATTAAAAACTAAATAAGGCAATTTGATGTTTGTCATATCATAAAATAGCTGCCATACTTCAACAAATCTTTACATAAACAAAATACAATCAAACATAGAACTGAAATATTTTCATAGTAGTTAGAAAACTACAATTTAAAACAAAAAAAAAATTGAAATTAAAAGCCACATCCGTTTCAAAAACAAACAAAAAATACTACCTAATCATAGTTGTTAATTTTGCGCCATTGTTTTCTAACAAAATTTCCACAACACCAAGTGGCCGAATGTCGTTGATTTTCAGTGTCCGGTAACAAATCGTCATCGGCACTTAAATGCGGCGTACTACGACGCATTGGTGAAATCTTCATCAGTCCTTGAGGTGTTTCGAATGATCGATTCAAACGCCTGTCGTACAGGCCGATCGGTGTCGATTCGCGCGACGTCGACCGACTAAAAACTATCGAACGCGGTGAACTATCACCGCGCTGAATGGTCTGATATGAATTTTTGAAAAATTTAATTTGCTTATTTTTACGCGGTAGTAATGGTGTCATACAAATATTATCGTAATTCGAGCCAGTCTTTAATTTTAACGCTGCATTATTATTACTATTGCTATTTTGATAGACTTTTCGATTAGGCGGACGCTCTTCGGATGCCGATCGATATTCAGCGGACGATGTGAAATTATTCGGTGCCGTACCGCCACCACTACCGCTACCGCCAGCACCTAACGAATACCGATAGGCCGTATTTAACGACGATACCGATGCCGAGTACATGTTGAAATTATTCGGACTCGCTTCACGCCATATGTACGATGAATTAAGGCTGCTCGTTGAATTTTGCTGTACGGCCGAATTTCCGTATGCGCTACCTGTTGCCGAACATAAAAATGGTAGTTGTGGATTCGATGTTGAAAAATGTTTACTGGTTTTTAATTTTCCGCCACGTATTGGAAGACATGGTGTCCACGGTTGAAGGGCTACAGTTGTGCGAAAGAGAAGAGAAAAAAGAAAGGAGAACAACAAAACCAAAATAGCCAGACAGCCGATATAGTAGGATCACTTCGGCAACAAAATGTACCAAAAAATAAGTTATTAAATCAAAAAAACCAATTTATTATGAGTGTTTTGTGTGGTGTAATGAGAGAAAATCAACATGGGTTTCGATGGTTTTGTGTTAATGCCGTTTTTTATCATATGAAAATTAGTCATTTTGATGACATTCAAACCCGGGATCAATGTAAATGGAATGATGGTGCGGTGCTTAAAAAATTAAAAACCAGATTAACTCGCCACCAATGGGCAAAAAATACAACAAACTAAAACCAACAGAGGATATTACACGAGTATATGCAACAAAAATTAGCAATCTTATAAATAACCAACAGTAGTAATGTTAAACAAACAAAACAACGAATCAACAAATCAAAATATAATAGTATAACTATGTTATGTATAAAAATGTATCAATTTAACAAATTAAAAAAATCTAATAAATCCAAAAACTACATTTTTATTAAGTAGTAGTTCTATGATTTTATTCTCCGAATCGTATATTTTACGATTGGAATATAATCAGATGATGGGGCCGAAAAAATTAAGTAATTACCTGAATGTATTGTATTCCGCGAGTTGTTCTGATAGGCAGCACAATAAGCTTCAATGACACGTAAAACAAGTGCATCTTCTTCGTAGGTAGGTTGAATTTTTCGACTGGAATAGTTCGAAAGTGCATTCGAACTACCACCCGGTGTTTGATTTATAAAATTTGGTCGCAATGGTGGTGCTGGATGTAAGTTTGTAATGCTCCAATTAGCTGAAAATAATAAAATTAAAACATTCAATTATGTTTAATAAATGACTTAGCTTGTTTATTTTTTATATGTTTTATTTAAATTTAAGCCTAGTTAAGACTTGAACTGAATCATTTTAAGCATTTAAAAAATACACTGAATTACGATTAAGATTAACTGCGAATGTTTGATCTTGTAGAAAATAATAAATTTAACTAGAAAAAATTACAAAACTAACCTTTTATGTTTCCTGTCCTTCCGCTTGGCACCTGATGCAGATGATTTACCACCGCTGCCGCCGCTACTTTTGATGTGTTCGACATCGGGACTAAATTTGATTTGTGGCTTACTTGAAGCGGTTGTAGATTTTGTTGTTGCTGTTGAAGACGATGATGTTGTTGTTGTTGTTGAGGATTGTGATATTGATTGTAGCTGAGATGGTGATTGAACGACAGGCTCCGTTTGTGTTCTGACTGCTGATGTATTGGGGGCGTGCCGTAACTTAAATGACTGACTCCTATGCTGGCCGGTGGTGACATCTATTCATTGGAACAATACGATAAAAATTCGATTGTATTATGCACAGAAACGTTTTCAACAACACATTTTTCTATAGGTATATTGCAATTTTGGTTAGAATCCATCTTCAAAGTCGGTTAGTAGAGACCAACAGAACACAGAAAAAATAAATTAAACATAGAATAAAATCAACTTAAAAAGAAAATTGTTTAAAGGAACTGAAATAAGGGCTCAGGCGATGCGATGAGATGCGACTTAAAGTTGCATTGTTAAGTCAACATTTAAAATGAATTTTGATTTTCGATTTTACACTTTTCTTTTTTTTTTATTTAGTTTTGAAATATTCTAGAATAAAAATTGTTGATGAGATTTGATTATAGAGCAAATATGAATTTAGCTTTCTATAAAAAAAATGAATAAAGCGTTTAAAGAATAAAAAAACAGACAAACGAAAAATAAAACAACAAACAAACAAAATGAAAGACCAATATAATCACTCTCGCTTGCCTGAGCCCCTGCGACCCGACGCCACCAAAGACGACGAAGAAGAAGCGGATTCATCTTGTGCGGTAGTAGGAGGAGGGTGGCTCTTCGAACTACTGCTACTCGATGGTTTTCGAAAGCCATAAACAATTTCCCGTAGCAATGTATTCGGTAATTTCTCTTTTTTCCACCAATGTGCATACAATCCGGTCTTAAACATGCCCAAACTTTGCATATCCTCCGTAACGTTCCTGTCTTCGTCGACATTATCGAAAAAGCCAACCATAATACGTTTTGTATTTATGTGAACGGTACGTTCGGCACTATGACTACGTCCGCTGTGCTTTGTACTACTTCGTTCGTCGTCGGAATCTTGTGACGAAGTCAAAAATTTATTACGAAACGTTCCGCAAACATCGTAGTGTTGTAAGTTATGGCTAGATTGTGAGTGTCGAAGGCCACCAACTCGTTGTAGCGGATGCCTACTATCATCGCTAACCGATTCCGGTGAATAATAGAGCTCTTCTTCGTGAACTATTGGCGGATCGGGCGATGCGATCGTACAACTACCGGCCATCCCGGAATCACTTGAACGTGGACTCGGACATTGAGAACTTTCACAACACTTACAATGACCTTCTTTACGTTTGTGATCGGATTGTTCGCTATTGTCTTGATTACCGCCGAGCCGTAAATACTGGTAACTGATACATCGTCGTGGCGTATTTGATTCTCCTTTACCGTTATTACTGCTGCTAGCATCTTTGTCGGAGGATCGTTTCTCGCGACCGAAAATCTTCTTGTCCGAATTTATTGAATGATTCTTGAACGGTGCAGCTGAATCGCGACTTAAACTAACACGGCGCAGCAGCACGTCGTTATTTCCAAACATTGTTGGCGGCGGAATTATATCATCGCCGTGAAAATTATACAAAAGTTCGGCTGACAATTGATCGGGTGCCGGCATCAAAGCTGGTAGATCTATCGAACTGGAATGCGTTGCTATCGAATCGTCGTTGAAGAGCTCTTCATCGTCGTCGTCGTCTTCATCGTCTTCAGGGATTTGAATGCTGTTCGTATCGTGATCGACACTCTGCTTTTGCATATCGTTTTTGTCCTTCCACGACGGAATATACACTTCCGTCATGGACGATTTATTGAATCGATTGCCAACAAACAGTGTCGGCATACTACGCCGCTCATCCGGAATGGGAGATTTCTTTTTTGTTTTCTTGATTTCGGCCGCATCGTCCATTTTAGCTAAATTCTCACAGGCCATGTAGTTTCCCGATATTCGGGCATCAAAACTCGATGCATTCGACTTTTCGGAATATTGTTGTTTCATTTGTCCCAAATTCAAGCGGGCTGTTGATGTATGAATCTTCATGGACTCACCGGACGATGTCTTCCTGTCCATTACACGAACCGCCTTCGAGCAAATAATGAGCGAATCTTTTTGATTCATTCTATCACCACAAGCTCCCTCAATACTTCTATTAAGATCTACAATTTCTAAACTAGATCGATGCCTTTGCATTCCATCTTTTTTCTCGCACTCTTCTCCGTAATCTATAAATGTTTCGTAATCGGTTTTTCTATCGTCTGGCGATCGTTTACCGGTATAAAATTTAATGTAACCAAACGGGCTACTATCACATGATCCAATATCACTTTCCGAGTCGGTGGACAATTCGAATGCATCTTGTCGCGATAAGACGCTTCGATCGCTTGAACCCGAATTTTTATGATCCAGATGAACCGACGTCTTATGTCGTCGTCGATAGACAATATTCGCGGTTCCAATTTTCTTAACGGATTCCGGATAGAGTAAAGCCTTCACGACGAATCTTCGAAGAATACCTTCTCGATATAATTTCTTAAAATACTCCGTTAATGCGGCATACGGTGCTGTAGCGGGATAATGTTTTGGCGGGAGTGTTATAAAAAAATTTGGGGACTTAAGATTGTATGCACAAAGGGAGAAGCGAGTACAGTAGCCTCGAGAATCAAGAAAATATGAAGATGACTAAATACAATAAAAATAAATAAAGTAAAATATAACGGGAGGAATATTAAATTTTATAGTTTAACAACTTAATTTTATATCGAGTGCAGTAATACTTACGTGTGGTGGTGGATGCGGCATATTTATTGCCGACGTGCTAATATTTCGTTTTATATTAATCGGAACCGAAGTATTTGCAGATGTTAACAGATCGACCCATTTGTTGGCTTCGTTTGGGCCTTGACAAACAGCAACAATACGTTCGATTAGAGGACCGCTTATTTCAAAAGCATTTTTGAAATTTTCCGTGTCATCTAATCGATTGACTATTATGCCGGTTAGCGGCAATTTACCCTAGTGAAATTTTTTTTTGGTTTATTTTTGTTATGTACATGGAACTCAACGATTGCTTACCTCATAAATAAACGCACTCATTCTTTGGCTAACACTTAAAATAAGCAGTGTTTGTGGGAATAAAACAAAATATCGGTCACGATGATCGGGACCTACAGCAACGCTTCCCATATGGATTATATCACCTGTATGAATAAAAAAAACAATGTAATTTAGAGTAAGAGTAAACGAAGAATGGGAACAATTTTCTACTTCAATATTTACACGGAAAACGTGAACTTTAAACTGTCCTTCGATGAGATTAACACCCGTGATTTAAGAAAAAAAAAGAGCAAAAGGGAAATCTAAGCGTAGTGGCTAAACGCGTTGGTCTATGAACACTTTGAGGTTTTGGGCTCGATTATCATCTTTTCATGGGCTTATCGCAAGTAGTTTACGAAACAAAACTATATTAGATGTAGTGACCATGCCAGAAAAGAGCGCTGTTACTGCTCTAAACCCCAGGAAGAGGTCATACAGTAACTAGAGCCGAAAAAGGGAGGAGTTGTAGGAAGTAGGAAGAACTTGAAGGGGGAGTTAGTAGACAGACATTAAAATTTCTCACGAAGGTTTTAATTCCAATTTCCGACCGCGTTATATCCTGGGTACGCTGCTAGCGCCAGATATGACTGAAAGTTTTTTTTAAAAAAAAAAATACAAATCCAATGTTCTTTGAATTGAGAGATCTACTTTGAGTGATCACGTCAATCGTATGAAAGACAAAATTATTTCCAGACGGATTTTGAAAGCTAGAGCACATGGCAATCGATCACAGGACTCAGTCGACGCGTATTCTCAAATTTTTGTGATCGATAAATCAATATGGTTGGAGATTATGTATTGGGAAGGTCAAAATTCGATTTGGCATTGATGATAATTTTGACCTTATGCTATCCCAGAAATTTTGATGCTTATATTATTGTCCATCATTCTCCAAAACGTTCAGGCAACATACTAATATTGGGTCGAAGACGAATCCAAGAGTCTGGAAAAA
This sequence comes from Beris morrisii, assembly GCA_951812415.1. Taxonomy (NCBI): domain Eukaryota; kingdom Metazoa; phylum Arthropoda; class Insecta; order Diptera; family Stratiomyidae; genus Beris; species Beris morrisii. The sequence goes on from OX638311.1 coordinate 30,717,229, forward strand.
AATGTAAATGCAATGTCATTTCAATTCAGAGACCTGCACTTTAATTGACTTTTACTCTACCAGAGCAATTTCAGTGCCGATGAAATAAGTCATACTTTCAGACGATGACCTCGATATCATGGGCTAGAGACAGGCACCTGCGCACGAGAGTTTTGGAGGTTCAACACCATCTTCACCATTTCGAAACTTTTTTTTGCATATTCTCGAAGAGAACATTAACACACAACTTTTGGTTCAACCCATGTTCACAGAAGAACAAAAGGGAAATTACGATGCCGTGTTCCGGTGTTTTCATTCGAAAGAATCAAAAACGTCGTATTTAACCGGTTAACCATTTAATTAAATGCATGAAATATTATTCCGATGTAAAAAAACGTTGATGACCTGCCTAATCGTGGGTCTGTACGAAAAACTACGAAAACGAAGAACAAACTGATTTTACGCGTGGTTGAAAAGAATATTCGTATATCATATGGTGGCGGAGGCAAGCGACTTTTCGTGAAAAAGGTTTTGCTAAAAATTGTATCGTTCGAATACTTTTATTAGCTCATGATGTGAAATTTTTGAAAGTCTTTGCAAAATTTCTGTATTTATCAGACGGAGCCCACAAGAATTCAAAAATGCGTTGAACTAGCACGTTAATTTTTTCTACGAATTAAATTTGATGTGTCTCCTAGAGAAAAGTCCTTCAAACAGGTTGCCAGGCCAATAATGTGAAAAATTTAAAGCGGGTTAAGCTAGGTAGGTATATAATACTTTTCACATACTAATTCTACAATATCTAATCGCCACTTCTTACAGTCATTTCATCGAGTATCTCCCAAACAAATGTTCTAGTAAAAATAAGACATTCAACCAAGCCAAGCTCTAGACGCAGCCTCGACCTATGCATTTGTTCACTATTGTAACTAGGCGCCCAACATATTTTAAACTTATTTTCTTTGATGTTTTCATGTTACTTTTTTCTACAACTTCTGTGTCTGAAAGGTTTAAAATTCAATTTGAACATCGGCCGATTACTTGCCAGATCGCATTTCACGCTTTAGCCCACTTTAAAAAGTATGTCGCATGGTTTCCATCTTTTAATTTTCTGTAACTTTTTTCCGTCTTGTACTCAAATTCGAGACGAGACCAAATACTACTTCTGGTGCCCATTTTCCGGTTTCAAAATCCAAATGAAAATTTTATTGATCATAAAATTACTCATCAAAGAATTGAAATATTCTACCGGTGAAACCCAAAAATCTATTTATCTAACGGTTTCTTCTGAACACAGCCATTTATTTAAGAACTTTTTTTGTTTACAAAATATAACCGGAAGCACTTTGAAAGAAGAACTTTTTTTCCGATCGACATGACACTAACTGATAAATTACAAGCGCCGTTTAATTTATTTTATACCAAACATCTTAACCGAATAAAATTTAAAACAGAAACGCTTGTATTTTAATTTGTAGGTGTAATAAAAGAAACAACACAGAAATATCAAAACGAAATGGGTCAGTAATGTGCGTTCCACTTTTTAGTATGTATGAGAAGGTCATCACGGCAAATTCTATTTTAATCCACTTGCGCCTAATATCTTTCGTTCGGACACTTGTTTGTTTACTTCATATTGCAAATTTAAAACGCCTTTCTTAATGGAAAATGCAATAAAGTTAATTACTTACCTAACGAACTAAGCTCTTGGCCTTGCCAGCCGCGAACCGGACCGGTCAAAACTTGAAGTTCTAATTCTTTTTGTCTTCGTGTTGCCGAACATGTTGCCTGAATTGTGTAAACAAAACTCTTAATAAAAAAACGATTCAAAAAAATAAATCAAATAAAACACAACTCACGGCAATATCTTTATAAACAGCAACACTTCGTTGAGTATCGCCACGATCCGGATGCGAACTTTCCATATGCCGTTCTAGTTCCTGTAACATTGCCGAATATTTATCGAGACGTCGGAACGGTTTCGAAAGTCCTGTAGTTAAAACTAAAATTCCTGGCGATGCAGCACCCTGCCGTTCCATGTACGATTCCAATTCATCTCTGTGAAGAAGTTGAACAAGTAGTAAAGTAGATAGATTAACTCTAAAACGATAAATAAATCGATTATAAAGGGACGTAAGAAAAAAACTGTATACTTGTAACGATCGAGTATGACAATAGCTCGAGGATGAGCAGCACAATAGGCTTGATGAACGGACTTCATGAGCGGTGCTTTTGTTAAAAACAGTTTTCCGACACGATCGTTGCAGTCTTCCAAGCCTTGAAGGAGATCTTCATGTGTTCGAACGACATCGACGAAGTTACACATTAATTGCGCGTATTCATCAGGGGTTAAACTGTAAGACATAAAAGTTACGAATTATTTCCAGTTGTGTTATAAAAACCCGGCTGTTATATATATATACATTTGACTAGACTGTAACGGCTCCAAGAAGTTTTCCAGCAAACCTTGGATTTCAGCAACATGGGCTCGTTCGCTTTCCAGCAAATCCTTAAGCACTACCGACCGATATTCCTGAATTTCTTCGGGCGGACGTATTGTTTCGGACAATGGAAGTGGCGCTTTGTACTCTTTCACATAATTGCTTGGAAACCATCCTGTTTTATCGGCCAGAGTTCCTTCCCACCATCCGCCCTCTTCTCGTTGTGTTACGGTGATTATATCGCCCTTTTTGAAACAAAGCTCATCGTTATTTCCGCCACGAAAGGAATACTCCGCTTGAACTATGTACGGCTGCTCCATACTGGCGTCTCTGTAACATGTTCAATCGAGAAATATTATTTTTGTAAAAATAGCAGATTTTGTTTAAATATTTTACCGCATCGGAGAACTGAACAAAAATAGATTTTAAATAAATAAAAAAAAGAGATAAGTTACAATGTAAGAACTATTAAATTTAATTTTAGACGAAATGTTGAATAATCCGATAGTAGGTTCTTACGAATGCCAAAAACTTTTCGCGAAACAAATATCTTCCTTGTACACTAGGAAATAGAGAAAAATCAACCAAATATTGGCTTGCGCCGATAGCCAAGTTCGAAACAGTCATGCGTAAAGTAAACCAAGAATTTCATATACACACTAATTAAGCTCAAGTGTAGTATCATTGAGGATTTGCAATTCGCCTTGACAATGGCTTGTCTGGCTATTAATGGACAATCTCGACGCTCAACGGCTCTCTCTCCCTAGATGCAGAAGCGGTTTGTTCAGTGTTTACATCGCCACAGCCACAAGACACGACATGACAGTCGAATTATAATTTTACCGATCGTTTACAAGAAGATCACTTCGCGAAACAGATTTCTCTATCGAGACCGGATTGCATATCAAGCAAGGTCGCAGATCTGACTTATCGTGGATTATACAAAAAGAATGATCTACCTGCAACTGCAACACATTAGTAGATTGTGTCGGCTAGCCTACTATCGATCACACTACTAATTTTTGCACATAACAACAAAAAGTTTCCATCGAGCAATTAAACTGTCTATGATTTATTTCAGCAAATTTGTGATTATATTCGAGAGGGAAAAAACTGTCGCATATAGTTTTCACTGATCACATTGCCGCGCGCAATTTTTAAATCTTATCGTGTAGTGAAGATCGCGATCTTCGGTTTCTTGGCGTACATCCAAAGTTATGTTTGGCAAATATTTTTCTTGTATTAGATTTGTTGTTCTTTAAAAGAATTTTCTTTTTCTTTTTTTTGTGCAATTTTTCCTCCCGTATTTGAATAATCGTCACACGTTATATTACTATATATTTTTTTTTATTTAGCGGTACATTCGAAATGAAACAAACAAAGAATTTTCGCGATTACAAAAAAAGGCACTCTCCTCTAAAGAATTAATTGGAGGAAAAAAACGCAAGAAAATTTATTTTTCCTTCGATATCTTAAGGCACTTTGTTATAAGATGAGAGTCGAAAAAGTATTCTACCGCGAGCACACATGTCTACGACCTATAAAAACGGCAAGATTCGGAATGATGATCATCTCTATGAGAGATGTGGGATTTGGAAAAACTATTTTTATAATTCAGTGAAAAAAATAGAAGAAAAACGGAGAAACGTTCATTCAGTAGGATGCTTAAGCTGATCATAGCGATCGTAGAATTTTGAAACAAAGTATCTTTACTGAATTTTTCATCTCACGTTTTATTTAATTTAACTAAAAAGATTTTTGTTTTTGTATACAAATTTTATGGGCTACAGCATAAAATCAGAGCTTAAGAACTTTTGCAAAAATTTTAATGATCTCTTTGCGCACAACGTGGATTTCTGCACGGGTGATCTACGTACATAAATAAATTTCGCACCGCAAACTTCGTTCGATGTCGATAGAATTACGCCGTAACAAAATCAAGTAATCCTTTAGAGAAATACACAAACAAACATTTTATCGACGAAGAGTTGGTCTCTAAGGGTTTTTCTGTAAACATTTCATCAATCATGATCAATTTTTATACGATCACTATGTGATCGTGATCGCATGAATCAAAGCGTGAAAATGTAAATAAATTTATCGCGCGTGTACAATATCCTTCGGATGACGATAAAATACTTTCACCGTACACGAAATTTTTAGCTCCTTCGTCATAAGTGGTATACCAATTAGGAACGGGTGTAAAAACTCAACCCGATGAAAGGTAAAAATGCAAAAAAAATTATTTTTATTTCATTTGTACGCTTAAGAATGTTTATTGTGTTTTTGGCAATAATTCAAAAATCAGAAGAATAAAATAAAAACATCTAAGGTGTGGCGATTTGCACGCATGTTAACAAATTCTTTGATCAAAACCAAGCGCATCCAATATGAGATTGATCAATGTGAAGAGTGAAGCTACTAGTGTTTTCAGGCTCCATCTCAAATAAATCGAAACGCATGTTTTTGGATACGATCAAAGCCAAATTTTTTTTTTTTTTAGGCCTAACGCCCAGATATTCGAGTTGCACTAAGGACGTGCTCTGATATAATGCCTAATTATTAGGCATATATGGGATATATAAAAACTTCTTTTCGACAACAGACTTAGATACAATCTATTAGGCCCTAATAAATTGCAGCTATGTCTGTTGTCCAAAATAATTTCTTGCGCAGGAGGGAGGTTGTTCTGTCCCAACTGCCCTTACGAGGTTGAAGACGCACAGCATATCTTACTATTTTGTCCACGCTCCGACGTCGATCGATCCGAGGTCTTAAGAGAAGCTACGACCTTGGCAAACATCGTGACACACATATGCGACACAACCATCAAATGACAAGCCTTCAACTCTGCAGAAGCGAGGTTTATGACGGGCACTTCGCCGCTTTAAGTGCATGAGAAGCATGCAAAGAGACAATAACCCGACAAAATACATGGCAGTGGTTCCGGGAGGATCCTACCGTACGACTGAGGCGATACGTAGCGGGTTTCAGTCCCGTACTGAGTTAAGCTATCTGACTACTTGAAAGGAGATATCAGACTTGAATCTTAGTGGATTTTCTGTCTGAACATTCAAACATGGCTCATGTGCAGTACCTGCACACGCCCGAGTCTGCAATGTGCAATGAATATAATGGAAGTTCCAAGAGTCCAAGCCTCACATTCTTAGTGGTGGAAGTGAAAGTTTCCTAAATCTTTGTCGATCTTTGGGTTACGACACCACGTTAAAAAGCAAATCCACGACTTTTGCACTTGGACATAGACAGAGTGACTATGACGCTCCCCTAGGGGCTTCTGAAATAGCCGGGAGTGGAAGTTCCAGGAACTCCCCTACTCTTGTGGGACCGCAAAATATACGATAAGGTTTCGTAACTTTTACTAATACATATGTAGTTTAATTTTTTTTTTGGACAGTTGCGAAATAAACTGTGTTGCATCAGAACTCTAACTGCGCTCCAGACTTCAACAAATAATTGTCAAAGGCGTTCAATATAAGGCCTCATAAATGCCTACTAATAAGTAACAAGCTAGAGGCTAGAATACTATATGAGGATTGCACAAAATATGGCATACAAGCGAAAGTTAAGGTCACAACCTACGACTTTAAAACACGCCCTGTGTGTATCGCAAGCGAACTCAATCCATCATATGAATACATCATTCATATAATTATCTTCACTTCTCGAAATGACTCATTCCACTAAAATTATTAATAATTTTCCCAATCTAAAATGAATCTTCAAGTGTTTTCCACTTGAAAAGTTAAAGATAATTATCCGACCACTTTTGCCATCGGATAAAATTCCCAATCCACCCAGCAGCTTCCCCAGCCTCTCTGAACGATAAATTACTTCCCCGATAATTTCCGTTCCAAATTAAGTCGTGCGCGAGAAAAATAACGAAATTCATAGGAAAAAAATTTATGTTACCTATAAAACGTGTAGGTTTGTCTCCAAATCGCATAGCTAAAACGGCGACGTTCCATATGAATATCGCACGGGAAACGGAAATTTATATGAAAAAAAAAATCAAGTGCAATCGCGCGATCAAGAATGTTGGCTGGCTACTTGGCAATTCAAGAAGCGAAAAGTTTAAGAAAAGCAGCAAGTAAAGGCTGAGTCTTTGCCTACACCGCTACACCATATGGTTTCTAATGGGAGTGAGTATCGCTGGCATTCGCTACTCCACTCCAACAGCACATTGAAGCTAATTTTGATCGCACATATGATACACCATACACGATCTTGCCGGCCCGACTCAAGAGGACAATCACATTTACAAGATCGAATATGTGGGTGAATACGAAATGCACTCCCAACTTGAAGCTGTAATTGGTGTCAGCCAGCAGTAAAACGAATTATAAGTGCAGAAGTAAAAAAATCGAGGATCACTACTTAAGAAAAGAACACGCGTATCGAATTTTGCCGATTATATGAATGGCCAAATCAATCTAGTGATTGAGAAATACCATCGCACATGTGGAATCAATCAATCGATCGCCGCCAGATTCAGTCTACTCATGTGTTCAGGTTCATCTTATTTCGGATATCTGAAGGCAGGAGTCAGTAATCTTCTGTGTTTATATAATTGTGCCTCGTGGAAAATCTTACAACCTGCTGCGAGTAATTGCCCAGGCGGTAAACACAGGTAATTAAAAACTGATACGTATTGAAATTACAAATTAGATTTTAGATATTTTTAGCAACGATTTAGATATATTTGGCGCCATATTTACTATACTTTACAATGTTGTTTAAAAACATCTTCTCTAGGGGGGAATTTATTACTATGCCGAGTGATTATTAACATAGTTGTTTTTTCCATAAATTTATTTGCAAATATTTGCCGAGATAAATACGAATTTTTCTTATAAATTTAGAGAGCAACTCATACTATTTGTGTATCGGAATTTGCTTAGCTAAGGAAAATCAAACAACATTTTCAAATTTTTGAAGGGTATTCCCCAAATTTGGGAGGTGTTTACGACTGAATTTAACGTCTAGTGTTATTTCAATAATTCTATGATTTATGTTTCTTTTTTTAAATTTTTTATTTATAAATATTTGAAATAGTATGTTGACTTCTTTTATTTACTAAAAGAACGAAATCTTTTACAACAAAATCTCATTTTCAAAGCTCGTGTAGGAAATAGGAATAACAACTATGCTGATGACTATTAAAACGATTGGTGAACATTTACCGAGGAAGTCAACAAGGTTTGACACTTGAGAAAGAACGAAATTGAAAGTTATTTTCAAATCCCATCTATGAGATCACACCTACGAAAATTGAAGCAGCCTTGAATAAATCGTATAAATTGGAAGACGATTTTCGGTTTGTCTACATGTTTGTGTCCTAAACACGAAAATCGTTTAACAAATTTGGTGTAACTCAGTTGTTTGATTTCGTGTAAGACGCTAATGCGACTAACAAAAATATTCAAACACTCTAACATCATAACGGATTTATATTTCAGTTACTTCTTTTCAAGTTTGAGAACAAAAAATAATCGCGCAGGGCTAGATCTAGACTTAGGGTTGGTGGCTTAACATTTGGAAGTCGTAACTATGCAGAGCATATTGTCGTGCAAAATCATCTCACTTTTGGTCCACTTTTCCTTTTTTGCTGCACAACATCCATTAGTTGTAGATACTTTTTGTCTGTGGCTTTCCACAACACTATTGCCCCGTACGTCAGAATGGCTCTTTCCCACGGACTGTTTACACCGAAGAAGCGCGTTGTTTACCATTTTATACATTCCCCAACATTCATTCTCCAATTTAGCTTCATATCCTGGATCAGACCTAAATATTTGGCTTTTCCGATAGTTGCAGTTCGACCCCATCAAGCCTTGGTAGCCTGAACTCCGGAATCTTGTGCTTCCTAGTAAATAAAACCAACTTATTTTTTGAAGCGTTTACTCCCAAGTCACACCTTCTGGCACACTTGCTGAGTGTACAGAGTGCAGTATTTATGATTAATTCCGAGTCTTGACATCTTCTTGTATTCATTCGAGTTCATTTGTTCATTGGCTAAAGCCAAGAGTATGAAATAATTGGACTAATTTTCGCACCGTTAGCATTATATACACGATATGTGCGTACGAAACGCTGTACTCATTTTCATTTTAATGGATTTTTCAAGGTACGATCAAAGCTGCGAATACAGCTATGTAGTAGCAAATATTTACGCTGCTAGTAATAAACTTCTTCTTTATGCTGTGGCACTGTAGCCTAAGATAGAGACCCTGTCCTCGTCTAGCACTGCCGAAATTGAAAATAAACGTGTAATTTCCGATCATTTCATAAGCATCCCCATCATATCAATCAAAGCGAATGAGAAGGCATTTTAAGTTTATATTTATTAACTCAAAGACAAACATCACAAGCAAAACTAGGTAGGTAGTGAATGAAAAACAAACATAATTTAGCGACTAGCTCAAATTATTTCAAATGGAATGATTATAGCACAGTACAATCTGCTTGAAAAAGATACAAAGAGTATATATTTGTTTTTTCTTATCATTTTGCTTAACGAGGTGAGTACAGTTGGTTTTTTTTCCATGACGTTAAGGTCCTTCTTAAGCCATTAACACTTTAAAGCTAAGCTATGCAGAGTTTTATTACATTTTACGTTTTATTCACACCGAGGCAAAGCTAGCAACGGTGTTTTTCGTAATAAGTAAAGATATAAATAAATATAGTTGGCATGATACAACCTCTGATCAGTCAATGCAACCCGATGACAAAACAGCTCATTCGGACCTAGTCCAACACAGTTTTAAACGGGCTTCACCAGTGAAGGTTTTTCAACTGTCATACCCTCAATGGCAGTAGCAGCGATCACACAAAAAACTCCTCTGACGCCAAAAATTCTTAAAGATACTTTTTTGAGCTATACTGTAGACTGGAATCAAGATCTTCTGATTTTGAACGCTTCATGTTAAAAAGTTGAAATTTGGAGATGAAGTTTGTTGTACTGATTGTCCTAGATATGACCTTTAAAGTAGGTAAACGCGGTGGACCTCTATTATGTTGTGTGTAGATACTCGTATAACAGGAAAAGCGGGGATTGGTATATTCAAGTATTCTGATTTTTATGACTCAATAGTCGTTAAATATAGAAGTTTCGAATTGCAGTTGAGTGAGGAGTTTGAGGCAAAGCTAGTAAACTGAAAATTATGCGAAGTATTTTAACAATTTTTTGAACTTTTGGATAGAGACCTTCAAATAAAGCAAGGGGAAAAGATTCGAAGAAATCCTTCCAATTTTCATATTTAAACAAAAACCTTACGGTTTTGTGAATGTTTTCACAATACATTTTTAAATTGAAGAGACTAGTTTTTCGGATAAAATACTTTCCTTTCTTTCCTTTAAAATGTGTTAAGTAAGTCGAGTTCGAAACGTCACACAAAAAATAAAATAAACAGTATTTTACCCGGAAAACTAGTCTTTCCAAAAACCTTATTGTTTATGCTGTAAAATTGATATTTGATCGAACGAGAACACATATAAACAATTAACTGCTAAAAAACATGTTGATCGATACAAGATGTGAACATAATATGATATTATATAATGGAGGGTAGCTTTTATAAGTTACATTTATGCGGTTTATGTTGTTTTGCCTTTTATTAGTATTCTTGGAAAAAAATATAGATCATTTGCTAATACTTAAGCTAGTATTACACTGTTTGACCAAGTGGTCAAATTACAGTAATAAGCAATGCGAAATAACGAATTCCAATTAATCTCACAGTATCCGGTCGGTCAAATTCGCTATTTCGCATTGCTCATTACTGCAATTTGACCACTTGGTCAAACAGTGTAATACTAGCTTTAGCAGTAACCGATTTAAGGAACACAAATCATAGAATCGGTGAAAATCGTCTTGTAATCTGGAGCAATTACTCAATGAATCGAGTGAGGACGAGTTAAATATAACAAAACAGTATTAAAAGTACCGGACTTAGATGGCGTTTTTGGAGAACACCACCTCCCGAACTATTCACCATCGGCGAGGATAAAGCTTCACGAAAGCAAGTATGTTTTGATAGCGATCAATGATGATCTACTCTACTTAATAAATGTGATTTGGAAGCCTAACATGCGAAGCATGATTACCATGATAGAATGACTGATCGTATCGAAGGCCTTGCTGAAGTCCAGTTCCTACATAGTTTCAATTCAAGGAACGACATTATTTGAAATTTCTAAAAAATTTGATACAGTTGACCGATTTTAAGTGAAGTCATGCTGAGATTGGATTTGCAATGAAACCTTAAGTGGGGGTAAGGTTAATTCGGTGAAAATAAGGCATATTTTTAAGAATTTTATTAGACGATACAGGTAATGCTGGAACTATATTTTCCAAAATTTTCATTACAAAATCTTTATAAATAAGCCGTTGGCAGCAAATCTCCGCAGGCGCCTCGAAAAAAAAGTTATTTTGCGGTGTACGCTACATCCGAAACAAAAAAATCTAAATGCGTTTATTAGGTGAGATGTTTATCGAGGTAACGACGTCGAGTTTTTTTTTTATCGAGTTTTCCATTTTTGGTAGCAATTGGAAGTCAAAAACGCGATTTTCGCTAAAAAATTTCTTAAATTTTTTATTGTAAAATAAAAAATAATGATAAAAGAAAAAAAAAACTCAACGACGTTACCTGGTGATTTATGTGTAGAAATAGTGCAGCGTACACCGACTTCAAAAATGACAAGTTTCAGTTTTGCACACTAAGCGTCACATAAGACTGCGTACACCTCTAACCTGCTCATAACTCCGTTATTTTTGCTCCGATCGACTTCAAATTTTGACACAATATTCTTAAAATGTTATACATTCAGTTAAAAAAATGCAAAAAAAAAGTTTAAAGACAAAGCCTCAATAGTTTGGCGAAAGTGGAAAGTTTTGCAATAGTGCGATAATTTGTAATGTCCTTCCCTTTCTCCTTCTTGTGAACTGGGGTAACAGTAGAGAATTTCCACAGGGATGAAAGGTTGCCGGTAAAGAGCGGTTTCAGCAAGTTGGAGCAGCATTATGAAGGTGAACTGACGGAGTACACAGATTGGATATATTGCGAGGAAAGCAGTAGCACCGCAGTAACACAAGTACAGCACAGCCAGAATGAACATCCGACTGTGGCAAAAATCGCAAAGTACCATTCACTGGGACTTGGCACCGGGCAACAGGCACTCAAAGCTTTGTATGCCTAAACAATCGGAAAAAAGAACATCTGATTATCTTAAATTAAGCAGATATCAGCCCCGAGCTCTAGGGGGAGCTCTCACTGGACATTGTCACATGAGGAAGCATCTCAATAGGATTGGTCTCTCTGAAACTAAAATTTGCAGAATATGCAATGACGAAGACGAAATACCAAAGCATATCCTCTCTGAATGTGAGGGTTTAGCTCACAAAAGGCTTCGTCACATCGGTCGGGGTTTCATGCAACCATCAGAATTCCTGACCATTCCTCTTCGCAAAATACTAGGCTTCATTGAAAGCGCAGGGATTGAAGAGGAATCATAGTGAATCCGGAGGGACGTCACAATAGGCCCAACTATGACTGCAGTGACAGAGGTTAACCATACCAACCCCTACTTCCAATCTACATCTACAACACAAGTACAAAATAATGGAGGGTTTAGTAGATGCAGTTCGAGATGACTTAGCATAATTCCAAAACGGCTTATCATTCCCAAAAGAAAGAAATTTAGGTTGTCCACATATGAACGAAAACCTTTCTTTATTTTCCTCTTTTATTGCCTTTCTCAGTTCAGCAAAACGGGATGCAGTTATAGGATTACAATATTTAAGAAGATTTCTCCGTGCTTTTTTTATTGGTGTACAAGTTTAAAAATGAGATTGTTGAACCAATGCGGAAAGGAACTGTGTTTCCTGGATTTGAACGGAACACGCTCAGAAATAATTGATTTAAAGAAATAATCAACAGAAGCGACAATGGACTCTGATTCCAGAGATGCCAGTAAATTAAGCAACTATAACTCAAAAGAAATTAAATCATAGTTACACGTGAAGAAGGTGCGTTTTGAGCGATTAACGCTGACCGGTTAGACGTGTTATTTTAAGCGCAAGCTCAATGGGAGGATGATGGGAGTCAAGGTGTAAAAGCATTGTAGTAGAAGAAAAGATGCTAATATCGTTGAAACATACATTCGAATCCATTCAGTAAAATTTAAAAATAAAATTGTTGATAAGTCTGGGCCTTGAAGTCAAAGTGGATAGAGTGAAGTCTATGAAAAAACTTGTGGAGGGTGGATTGAAAGGTTTTCTATTCGCTGGATAGATTTTAAGGGTGCCTACCTCAAATTTATAAATGAATTTTCTAGCTATGCTTTTGAATATATCGATACAAGATCTGGAATCTAGTTGTATCTCTGGCAATGGAAATCCAGAAAAAACAGAAATACAAACAGAAACTCTGAAGGTTATTCTTGCGCCGATCTAACCGTTCAAATCTTCATCCCCCGTGAGCAATTAACTATGCATCGATTTATTTATCAAACATTCCAAGCTGAATCACAAATTCCTTCGTATCAAAAAAAGAAGCCCATTCACAGTTATTACACAACCCCTTCCAGCTCGCTGCCTCTTTTTATAGCTGCACTGTAAACAGGACGTGCCTTTAATTCGACTAGCTCCTTGGCCTTTAAGGCGCTGTCCCAGACATAAATAAGCCCTTGTCCAAATATGAGTCACCCGCAATCAACAGGTCAATAAACCGACACTCCGGAGCCCGGAGGAACCACTCCGTTAAACAGCGAGACGTGCGGCTATCGCAAAATTCCACCTAAATTTCCTGGACATGACCGCGCCTCCTCGCTCTTCAAATTCAAATTTTAGAAATAAAATTTCTATTTCGCACGGGCCGAGAATTTTTTCAAAGTTATTGACAGCTGTCATCACACTCCGGCCCCCGCCCCTACCCGCAACCCCCTTTCGATCCTAAGAACCCTCGCACAGCACACGAAAACGCTCCACTGTCACCCGCCGTTTGTGGTTTGCGCTCGAACCGTACATAAAAAAAAAACTCGCCGTCTTGCGATTTGCCTTTCGGTGTCTTACCGACTAAAAGTTAAAAATAAATTGCACGGTAATAAGCAGGGAAAAAAACGAAGATGGCAAATAATAATTTGTGATGCCTTCGTGCAAAAATTCCGTACCGGATTTGTCGTCTTTTGTATTTCGTGGCCGCCGTCTTCGTCCCGTCGCCGCTGCAACTCTTTTGGCTAGACGTTGCACTGCGCGCTAGGACGGGACTCTGTGGGTTAATTGTTTTCCTGAATTGAATTTTTTTTTTCTCTTGTAAATCGCGCTGTCCGTGGTGCACTGCAATCACACGGGGTGTAGACTTGGTTTCGGGTGGGACTCGGAAGGCAGGCGCTTCTCGGGCCGCTTTTTTTTCACGGTTCACTTTTGCCTTTTGCGATCTCTACATCGATTCGGCCGTTCATGGACATTTCCGTTGTTGTAGCTAGCGCGCACTGAATTTCACGCGCGTCCACGACACTTCTTTTTCAGATAATACGCGGATAATTACGGGAAAATTCTGTCGAGGGCAAGAGCGTTTTTCACACTGAAAAGGAAAACACGACGGAACCAAAGATTTCACGACCGTCAGCCGTCATCTCAAAATAAACTCTGGCGGCCGAAGACTTTTAGACAGGCGGTGCTTGAATTTTGTATTGAGCGTGGTAGTGTAGTTCGAGTGGAGCCACACTGACACTCTGCACTATTCGACCAGTCGAGCCGACTGCCGGCTGTTCTAAAAATCAAGGGAAATTTCGTTGTGAATTGGAACAGATCTTGAATAGATTGCACACGTGCGATTTAGCTCGATTCGACGGTTACAACGTGGTGTGGTGCGCACTTTGCACACCGATTACGTTCAGTCACTTCTGGGAGAATTTTTGTTCGTGCCTCATGCAAATCAGGTACCGCCGATACTAAGCTGATCAGACACTCGCTGGACAATTACACGCATAAACTGAGTAAAACGCTGAATGAATTGTTCGTGGAGTTGAGGACGATAAGCTGTTTGGTTTGTCCCTAACTCAGTTATCTCTTATTAGACACGATTGGTGAAGAAATTTTTTTTTCTGTCCTGCGAAACATTTTGACCAGGCCGGGCGCATGATGTATTTATTCACCTTGTATTTCTTGTCCGGTTCATTGTGGAGCCTTGACGTAGAGTTGTCCCCCGATTGGCAATCTCGCCGCCGTGCAGAACATCAAATGAACCAGTCCCAGTCACCAAGACTGGTTCCCGTTCATATACCGAGCGTTAGAACGATGCACTGATGTGTCCTTTGTCGACAACAGGGCAAACTATGACCGTCCACGAGAATCTGAGACGACGGTTACCATCCAAGCTGTGCCGGATCAAATTCGTGGAATCCACTTCAAAAGCACCCAATTTTAGGTCGAGAGGTGCAATAAAACCGCTCGTGCTTTCCGTACATGTTCGAATGACATTTTCATTGTCTGTAAGTCGTAGCTTATTACTGCGGCCAGGACCAATTTTGGATTCGCTGGTCGTTTGGGGACCACTGAAGTGTCCGTGCCGGTATCCAAAAGAAAACGTAGGCCAGATGTTGCATTCGAAACAATTAGGAGACTAAAGATCGGACTCGTGCCGGAAGCTGCCATCTCCAATACCCGACGTGGTTTTTTGTCTTGAAAAATTTACACGGCCTGCGGTATTCACTGACCTTGTTCCCAAAACGTTGGTTGATCGGGATGAACTTGTCGATTGACCGCGTGACTCACTCCTTATACCACGTAATTGCCCATTGACGTTCTGTTCAGGGTTACGACCCTGTCTTGTAATTTCAGACAGATTGCTGACAGAACTTATTTAGGAGAGATTCCAAACTCAACTGTTGAGTGTTTTTCGGAGTCGGAGAAGATGCGATGAGCTTGCGAAGGCAAATGCTGCAATCAGCTTTTTTTTTTTTAAAGGCTGAATTAGTCCCATGTCAAGGGCACACTTTCTCAGTCCGAAGAGCTGTCGTCTGAAAAATTAGTTGCGGTCAAACATCTCATTCATCACAGTAATTCGGACGGCTTACAATCACTGGGGTCTAAACCGGTGACAATTCGCTTTATCTTCATGTCCTCTAATTCACCCAATTTTTAGACCATGACGTCCTTAAAACAGGTGTAAGGAGTTGCCGGCGAAACCTGTTCGATAATATCAATCGTTTGCTCATATTCACTCGCACTCGACGTGCTGAGTACATGATTGAACCGCAGGAATTCCGCAATTATTATTGCGGCCGCAAATTTTGCGTCCATAGCCCGGAATCATTCGATCGGTTTCAACGTCCAGAATGGTAGTTCCTGTATCGAGACCGCAGTAGATTGCGGTAGTTCCCAGACGCTTCAGTGGGACAGCGGCAGAAACTTCGTTGTGCCATGACAACGGATTTAAGTTGTCCCCTTGGACATAATTTCCGTCTCGCAAAAGATGAAAAAATAGAAAATCTCTGGAGAAAAGCATACAGAAAAGAGAGAACACTAAACAAAACAGGAGGGTACAAGCTCCGTCTCCAAAAAAAAACACAAAATAAATTTTACAAAAGAAAAGAAAACTTAAATCAACTTGATGTTGAAATCATGCCTAGTTAAATCATGCTAATAACTTGTAAACCGTAATATATCGCAGATAATTGCATCAAATAGCTTTCAGAGAGCGGATATTTGTGAATAGAAATAATAATGTGATGGTGTTAGCGCGGCTCATAGCTTTCTTCTTTTTTTTAAAAACAAAACTATCTTTTTACTGCTAAATCTATTTTGTCTGATAGTTAATTTATTTTTATTTATTGCCTAACACAATAATTTATAACAAAGTTTGTACCTTATTTGTTGTGTTGTGCTATTGCGTTCTTTATATGCTGTATGTCGGGCACATACGTTCGACAACAACCTCCAATAATTTTAACACCCAAATCGATCCATTCGGGTACGTAGGATTCCAGTGGTGTGCAATTTTCTCGTCCGGTCCAGCCGGTCTTTACATCGTAGATTTCTCCACTATTTGGATAAACGACTAATGGCAGACGCTCTTCTGGCACTCTGTTCCCGTTCAACGATGTAAACAGTGGCGTGACGAACTGAAATTTCGAAATGTTACTCAATGATGGTAAAACTTTGAATGAGAATGTCCCCAATAAGACAAAAAAGAATTATTTAAAAGTCCAACGCAACCACCAAGTATTTAAAAAAAACTTTTAATTAAGAGTTGATCAGTTAATTCGTCGAATCGGAGGAAGGATATAAGTCGTTCCAATTATCTTACCTTTGGATGCACGCAGTTTACACCTACCGCTAGGCAATTATCTACAATATTTCTGGAAATAAATTTGTTCCAAATTGAAAGACAGGTTTGTGCAAACGATTCTCCATGTACCAGACTACTTCCGTCCTGAAATTGTATAAAAAATCGTTGTAAAAAAAAGATGAAAATCAGAATTGTAGTCCATCACTATAATATAAAAAAAACTTAAGGATGTCCTTGTCATTGTTTAGCTCAAAAACTACTGAACCAATGAAATTGAATGAAAATTATTTGTCTCGCTTCAAGGAACATTATAGCTTAGGAATGAAGCAAAGTGGTCGGGGAGGCAAAAACGGCGTTCGGACGTAGCCACCTGTAGTCAAATTAATAAATTTATCACACCTTGCACTGAAATGACATCCAGAACTTAACATCGCGATATTCATCACACAATAAATCGGCCAGGGCTTCAGCTTCAACCTAGAAAACAAAACTGAATATTCGACCAAATACAATTGCAAACAAATGTCTCAAAACATGCCTGGCACGGAATAGTCTCGATAGCCAAACCATCAACTCCCGCGGCTAGAACAGCGTCGATACGAAACCGATGCCACTTCTTGATAGTCTCTGCTGATACAAGGTCGGCATAGTTACCGCTGTATTCCGAACCGTCGTGTAAATGTGCTCCATATGGTCCGATCGATGCTATTATCATCGGCATATCTAGCGAATCGAAGCGAGCATGCGTCATAAATGCGATAGCCCTAGTGCAAATACTACTAACCTTTCGAATTACTACTATCTCTTCCATGTTTGGTCAAGAACTTTTCCCTGGCAACGTGTGCCAGACGAACAGTTTTCTGTATCAGTTCAATGCTTTTTTCAGCATCCAATCCAAGATATTCGGTGTATCCCTCAACACTTGCTTGATAAGTGTTTGTTACGATTATATCAGCACCGCCTAAGAAAAAATTGTTTTTCAATGAAGATAATTTGCTGAAAATTTGAACCTATTGATAATAGAGATGTTTTGATGACCAGTTTTTACTACATACCTTCTAAGAAATCAATATGTGTTTGTATAACTGCATTTGGATTGGTTGCGTTGAATCTGGCACTCCAAAGCGGGTCACCGTCAAGCTTTGCGCCAACATGAACGGTCAATTGGGTTCCGAAGCCGCAATCTTTCACTAAGATTCTATCTTTGCCCATTGCAGATGACTCTGAAAAAAAATGTAGAGTAGAATTGTAATGCTGACAGGATTTTTTTTAAATTCTTTTTTTTTTAATTCATCGTAGGTTGATCTTTTTGTTTCCTAATCAATTGTCTTCTTTCCTTACAGGATAAAGGCAAAAATCAATGATCAATAAGCGATTAGATCCGGACGACATGATCCCGTATTTTTTGGCGGTCCACAGAGAATTAGCGTTTCCTTCCAAAACGGATCAATGTTCTGTTCGACTTCTACATGCGTCCGATAAAGAAGCAAAGGCTGTTTTCGGCCAGTTAATAAATCGGATTTTGTAGGTACCATTTGAGCAATCGATATAACAACTAAACACATTTGGTTTACGTTCAGTCGACTGTCCCACAGCCAACGACTCGATTAAATATTTTCTTCACGATAGTTAGTCCTTTTCGGCGGCAGCTTTTCTGTCCCTGAGACAGGCGATTATTCACTTTAATGAGTTTGTTGATCCTTTCAGCTTTCACTGATCCCGGACGACGTTCTGAATTTGTACAAAGTCGGGAACCAAGTAACCTAATCTGGTCACTTATGAGAAAAAGGTAAGTGATGCCTGCAGTGGTGATTCCTGAGAGACCCAGCGACGATACCTTCCATCAAGCTAACTAAACTTTGCAAGTGGAGCTGCAGCGTTAACTGGTTAGCCTGACTACAAAACATTCAACAAATACTTTTTAAGATATTACGCACCGGATTTTTGGTTTTGCCTGAAACCTGAAGTAGTTCGGCGTTTACAGCAATCTGAGCATCACTAGTTTTCCAGAAATGAATTCTTTCTTCGAATTTCCGTAACCTTTTGATGGGAGTAGGATCCGTGTCGCAGTTTTAAAGATTCCACTTTCTGTCTTTTACAGTCTCTACTATGGAGAGATTTTCAAAGTTTTAGTGAGCACTTAAAACCACTTTATTACGAAAAGAATTAATAAAAAATGCCGTTCAATAGTGAGAACAATTTTCCGAATAAAAACACAAAAGTCCGACCCGAAACACTATAACCAATAACACGGCTCACGGCATTCAAAATAAAAATAAACACTGACCAAGAGAGAAAAGATTTCCGATCCCCACTTCACTTCTATTGTGAATTGATATATTCGACCTGATGTGTTCTAAAAATCAAGGGAAATTGTTGACAATAAGCGGAATTCACACGTGCGGTCCGACTGACATTTCAAGTGGCGGTATAAACATTAAAAATAAAATAATTATTGCTAAGTAATCGTGGGTCGTGGCACGGCGACTAATTTTGATAGCATGGCATCCGATGGTTTTCGATTTCCTCCGCCCTATTCCGGTCAGAATTTTCCACGTGAAAGTGCTCCACATTTTATGACTTCCGAGGGCATGTTGATGCCGAGCCACATGCAACCGCCGCCGATGTATGGACCGCGGGGAGCAACTATCGCGCCGAAATTTTTGGGAAGCTACGCTAAAAATGTCCAGGTAATTTGTTACGTAGCGGTGTAATGAATTCAACAAGTTCTTATCACACTTTTATCCAAAGTAATTTTTCAGTATTGTTCCCATGTTTACATTTTTTAACAAAAACCGTACCTTGGATAGAAAAACCACTTTATAATAACTTATTTACCTTAAACGGTTTGATCTCTTTACGGCAATAAAAATACTCTCTCCAAATGAGTATTTGATTTTGCAATGCCATATCAAACAGTTTTCAAAAATAGGAACAGTTCCAAAAACCCTCTAAAAGGTTGCTGGAGCTACACATCCTCGAAACAGCGGGGGTTATTTCCCTGCCGAAATCACAACATGCTTACACCGAAGGTAGATCGATCGAAACCGCGCTACACGAGGTGGTGTTTGGGATTCAGAAATCTCTCGTCATTCAAAGAATTAACTCTCACGGCCTTCCTCAACATCGAAGGTTCCTTCAACAATACTAAATTCGATGCTATCAGCGATCCACTAAAGGTTGCGGAGTTGGAAGGGGGCTATGTAACTGGATAGGCGCCATGCTCAGTAGCCGGCTTATTGGTTCGGAGCTGGTATGTAGCAGGCTGAGCAGGTACACGCTCGGTGTACACTAGAGGGAGGGATGATTTGACCACTTCTGTAGCTCCTGGTAGTCAATACAATTCTGACCTCGCTAATCCATGTCGCATATGCGGACGTTTCAACGGCAGATTTCTGACCACTATCAATGATCTTATTGAAAGGGCACTCTGATTAGTGATCTCGTGGGCAAGCGGCTGTGGAGTGAGGATGAATGCCTCTGAACTGAGCTGGTGATACTCTGACTTGAAAAAATAAATTGCAACTAGTGCAAAATCGTGTACGTAAATTTAAGGTCGTAGCTGAATTGAAATTATCGGTTAATATTCTTGAATACGTGTTTCAAGGACTTTTGTATAACAGGAGGAATAGAATGATTTGTCCGTTAAAGAAGTTATCCTTACAAATTCGACCAAACTTCCGGATTCCAAATTTCAACACCCTACGTCAAGTTATCGTGCGTTTGGACAGACGAACAATATTTGCCAGCAAGCGATGTTTGCTGGATCGATCACGAAAAATAAACAAATGAAGAATCGAGGAGAAGAACAAAGAAGAGAACAAATTCTAGTGGCAGTTGAAAACTGGAGTCCCGAACGGCCTTTACAAATTAGTATTTTGTGAGCCAGTCCCATTGCACAATATCTTCGAAATGCGTGAACATTCTACGGCCAATCATTACAGTAGTATCTGATTTCGGTTTGTCGATATTTTCAAATGGTTTCTTTTGGTCCATCGGAAAATTCTTCGAAACCCCGCTAAATTTTCTTTGAAGACGTTTAAGCTCCGCTGATCTGTCCGACCGGAAAAAAAATTGATTTTGAAATGTACTCACCATTTCTTTTATAAAATTTCCATTTTCGCATCTTTGCAGCCCCGAAAATCAGATTTCTACTGCGAAAGTTGTGATCGCAGTTTCAAATCACAAACGGATCTGGACAGTCATAAAAGTGAACATCAACGCTGCGGAATCGACGGCTGTAGCTTTGTTGGACACCCGCTTATCGTTACGAAACATATCGAGCAACAACACAGCAGTGGACTTTACGATAAGCTAAAGAATCTGAGTACGCCGGAAGACATCGCCAAGTGGCGAGAGGAGCGAAAGAAACGATATCCGAGCAGGGCCAATGTGGAGTTACGTCAACAAATTCAAGAAGAAAAACAGAAACGTGGCGAACGTTTAGAGGATAGAAAAAGTCGATTTGGGCAGAAGGACGATAGGCGAAAGGCGCCGAATGGGGAGGAGCCAAGGACAAGGAATACGAAAAACCAAAGAAAACGACGCAGGAAATATGAAAATTCGAATCGGGCGATTGAGAAAACGGCAGCAATTGTGGACGAAGAGGACAATGCGAGTGATAGTAAAATTATGAAGTTCGAAGGAACGTCTGGTTTGACCGCTTATGAAAGACCGAAAGCTAAGAAGACGGTGAAAAATGCTCTAACAAGTTTGGTGGGGATGTACGGGTCCGATGACGACAGTACAAGTGAGGATGAGTCGGAAATGGTATCAAAATCACCAAGCACTGAAGACACAAGTTCTAAGAAATCGAGTGATGAAATAATGTCACAGCCCTTACACAAAGAAATAATTGAGAAAGCAAATAAATCCGATGAAAAAGACGACATTGTGTTGGCCAAAGCGTTGCCGGAAGACGAGGATTTGCCGTTTGCTGAACCTAGCGACGACGACGAAGAAAACCAACAGGAAGAAGTTCCTTTTGAAAAGGTCGTAGAACGCTTTCCCGAAACCGAAGAGCAATCTGTTCCCGAAACCGAAGAGCAATCTGTTCCCGATGACACAAAATTGAATTTGTCTAAAAAACGTGTACGAATCCGCCGCAAGCCCGAAGGAACGTGCCCGCCTAAACCCACGTCGGCCTTGAACTATTCCAAGCTGTACCGTCGCCGACAAAACACAATGCTGGAGAAGCTTCTGCAGCCGGACATAATCCACGAACGTAACATTCTACTGCAATGTGTTCGTTACGTTGTTCAGAAGAATTTCTTCGGTGTCGGTCAGCCCAAAGAGAACACATGAATTTTTTT
This sequence comes from Beris morrisii, assembly GCA_951812415.1. NCBI lineage: Eukaryota > Metazoa > Arthropoda > Insecta > Diptera > Stratiomyidae > Beris > Beris morrisii. Next base: position 30,739,270 of record OX638311.1, read on the forward strand.
TTTTAAGGTAGTAATAAAATGGCAATTTGAATTTGATAGAAAGAAATGTTTGTTTAATACGTACAAAAACTTAAAAGCTAACTTAACCGAAGCGTTTAATTATTCGTGGGGAATTCCTGACCACGATTCATTTGCTGTTGTTGCTGCTGCTGCTGGCGTGTAACCGCTGCCTGTGTGTATTTCGTTTTGGATTCTTCAAGTTCACGTACACGAGATCGAGCGTGGTGGATCCGATGCCAGGCCATTTGTAGAACTTTGGCGGATGAATAGCCGGAACCTTCGTGCGGCTGCCCTGTTGAGACTTGTGTCAGGTAGTTAATCTGTTCGCTGAGCTTTGATTCGACGGCTGAAAGGGATTTAAGGAATTGTTGCGTGTGATTTTCGGCGTTCTTTTGGCTAGACTTTTCCTTGGCGAGTTCGGTGAGCGCTTGTCCTACAAGTGGAAGTTCTTGTGGATTAAAATTTCAAATTTTTCGAGAAGATTTACCTGCACTTTGGAGACACATTATAACTTCTTTTTCGATAGCATCGAGCGCTTGGATTTTGTCGAGCGGATTGTGTGACATCTTCAGTTCGGAGGTTTTTAATATTTTGGTTGTTGGAATTTGACAATCAGCTGTTTTTGTTGGAAGGGAATTTTTTTAGTACATCTCTGCGATTATAGCTGTGTCCAATATTTATATTTATTTAGTAGATTAAAAGGTTTGTAAATGATTTAAAAGGTAAAAAATACAAATTTGTACCCACTATCATACAGAAAAATAGGCTAAAAACATTTAAAAGTAAATACTACCCTAGAGACATCTACTTGTCAGTTATTCCGTCGGTCATTGTCGTACTTTTCGCATTTTTTTACCGATTTGCCGACTGTCAAACGTTGCCTAACCAAAAACGTAAACGTTCTGCGCGTAGTCATCGTTCATCGAATGCACGCAAAGAATTTCAACTGCAAAACATAGCCGATCCGCTCAAATAAGTCATAAACAATGCTGATCAAAGTCAAGGTACGTACCGCTCGCTTAAATCCTTGCTAAATCATCTAAACACACTCGCCCTGCTTAGACACTCACCGGCAAGGAAATCGAAATCGACATTGAGCCGACGGACAAAGTCGACCGGATCAAGGAGCGAGTTGAGGAAAAGGAAGGTATTCCGCCCCAACAGCAGCGCCTCATTTTCTCCGGCAAGCAAATGTAAGTCGATCGCTGAAAGTAGCGAAGAATCTCGTACAATTAATTCACTTTAAAATTCATTCCGGAACAGGAACGATGACAAAACTGCAGCCGACTATAAAGTTCAGGGCGGATCAGTTCTGCATTTAGTTCTAGCGCTTCGCGGGGGTATTGGTGTCCAACATCGGCTATAAGAGGAGTTCGGCCACACTGTCTGCTGCCCCGAACGAACTTTTCTATATCACAACTTTGTTTATTCCGTCTCCCTATTTGTTACCTTCTCATAGTTTTTTTTTTTAAAAAAAAAATTGAACTCAGTAAAAAGCGAGTTGGATTTTATGGCGTGTAAAAAACCAAGAAATGAAAAAAAATGCGGTCAGCTTTTCGAGACTGAAGAAAAATTAATAAATCGATTTTTGAATGACTAAACCAATTGGTTTTTTTTCAACGAAGAAAAGTTTTGGGTTGCTGTACGAGTACTACTGTTTTACATATATACCAACGGCCGCTCACGATATGGCACTCTAGTTTCAACAATTCAACTACCTTTTCATAGCTATAGCCTCTCTCAGATTGAACGATGGCTTTGGTAATAGGCTACCATCACGATTACAGCGTAGCGTAACTTCAACAGGAAATTCAGTTCAAATGAGGGACGATCATGAAAATTTATATTTTTTATTTTTATTAGATAGCAAAATTTTCCCCGAACAGACCGACTTAGAAAGGATCCCGTATTTGAGGCAATACGAGAATACAAAGCCTTAGCGACAAGCATGCAAATGGCAAAAAAGGAATGTGCTGAAAGAATGTGTTTCAGCTGAAACAACTTACAAAGAAGCATCTTCTAAGTGGTACCAAGGAACAGTATTACGCATAGTTGCAAATAAAATAGACCTAGAAACAGATAATTATTTTGGCGATTTTATGAGACTCTCGAAGACTCGAGAGAATGGTTGTGGCTTGTGTTGTGTTATTGCTGCATGTTTTACGTATTTTTAAATATTAAACTTTTCTTCTTCTCATTTTTCTTTTTCTTTTCTCTGACTACTTTTTGATTGTATTTATTTGTAATTGCTAACTCTTTTTATTTCATTTTACATTTTCCGATTACTTTTTTTTTATTTTTTTTCTCTTCTGATTAACGGAATGGATAAAATATTACATAATACCATTATTGAGCTTATAGCACGATACTACCCATTATACCAGTGCGTCGTGCTGTCTGGGGAGTACCTTCGGGTTATGGTAGATTTAATAGACATTGAGCCCAATGTCGGCATACCATGCATGAGTATCTCGATATACGGGGAAAATTTTTCCAGCTCATTGAACAAGGAGACAGTATGGTCACCAGTTCTTTAAGGGGAGCAAGCCCTTTACAATTTAAAAAAAAAAAGATTTTTTTTTTACATATTTCGAAAGTATAAAGCGTAACGTACGTTGTCCAAGAAATTGGGTCAGTTTGGATCGAAAGTATGTCGTGTGCGGTTGATTTTTCAAAGCTAAAATGCCAAATTATACAAAAGGAACGCGAGGTATTGAAACTTTAAACGCGATTATCTCGAAACTGCATCTTCAAAAACTGCTCGTGTTGTAGCTCAAAAATTTATGGATCGATTGGGCTGATTTTTTGTGAGCTTTCTGTCTATATAAATATCGGAAGGATATACCTAAAGTTTTGAGGATATCGCGTAAATAAACCACTTTTTTGGGGTAAAAACTGTCAAAAAAATAGTCAAAAATTGATCATTTGCTTGAAAAGTCTCATATCTTTTTTGTTTTATATTTTTTTATAATTTTATAGGTACATCCTTCCCATTCATATGTCATTATTCGAAAAATGTTTTGGTTTTCAGTTTAAGATCAATAGAAAAAATATGACAAATAGAGCATTTTTCGATGTCTCGCAAAAGACGTTTAAAGAGATATCCTATAAAGACGCCATTTTGTTTTGTACAAAAAAAAACAAAATTATTTTAACAGTTGAATGTTGTATTAATATCTTGTAAAAATTTTAAAATGATGCGATTATTTTATCACCATAAAAAAAATTCATGAAAAATGACTCATTTTCGGGCGTCTAAAGGGTTTGCTCCCCTTAAGCTGAGAATGTGTACCCAAATGGGGAATTTCTCACCGACTTTTCGAGTTGGGAAGGAATTGCCCATTTTGCATGAAGAGATTAAATTAATTATTTTAAAAAAAATACTGGGTAAGTTTCCCGACCTTAGGATGTAATGCCATACAAAAACAAGTTCCATTTCTTGTTTAACGCTGCTGCATAAGTGGAGTCCCGATCCCCTCGATTGTCGTCCTCCAATAGTCATGGTAGTATAATTGGATGAGGAGATTCGCAGGCCAGTGTAACGGATAATTTCTACCGATTGCCGTAATAAGAATCTAACCAATCTTTGTTTTGTCGGCCGTAATATGCTGGAGCAGCATCACGTTGGTTAAAACTGCAAGGAAATCATAGCAGTGGAATATCACAATAAATCTTGTTTATCATTTGTGAAAAATGCGTGTAATTGGAGCTATTTATCTTAGGTGGAAGCCTGATAGGTCTAATAAATTTGTCACCAAGTACACCTGCCCACAAATTTACACTGAATCCATGCTGAAATGATGCTGCTCTTCTTGTATATGGATTGCTCTTAGCCCATGCATGTAGGTTGTGAAAGTTTATGATTCCATCCCTGTTGAATTGGGACTCTATGATGATATTCCAATTGCAGCTCGTGCGTTTCCACTATACAGTCCATAAATGAACGTAGACATTTTGAAATTATATTCTAAACTTTATTGATACCTTCTACTTGTAGTTTTCTAGCTCAAACTCATAAAAATGTAAAAGTATGTTAGCTTTTATAGGCTTGTCCTTTAGTTAGGTACCAAATTAAAAAGGATAATCAACTTTACACAGTTGTACCTACCACACCCTCGACGAAAACACCCACCGCCCTACTACCCTTAAGGGGGTCGGTGCAAAAAATATGAAAAAAAATCGAATCGCACCTTTGTCGGATAACGGGAAGTGCCTCAAATTTTGCTCTGAAGTGGGGGAAGTCGAATAAGTCACTGCAAGATATTTTTTCTTTTTTGGCTGTCCTGTAGTGCTATTTCAACTTTCGGTACACGTTTCTCAGTAACCACACACAGTAGCGTCTTAATTTTTTTGTGGTAATATTGACTATAGCTTCATACATGAGCAAATTAAAATATCTCATGAAAAACTATCATTTTTTCAAATATGAAAGAAGGAAAACAGTAAAAAAATTTATTCATTACCTTTTTCTTAAATATCTAACTTTTAGTGAACATTTTTTAATTTACTCATGTTCTAAGCATTTAAATACACTAAACAATAAGTGTACAAAATCTGACTGTTGTGAGTTAAGTGGAAGCTGAGATTCAGGTACCGAAACATAACGCGCGTTTCGCCATACGAAATGTATGGGAGCTAAAAATTTGCAACGACCCCCTTAAAGAATTTCCGGCTGCTGCCATTCCAAAGTCCTTAAACACGTAATTAACATAGTATTATACCATTCGATATGGCCTACTGTTACTGCGACTGCGGTACATTTTTTTTAAAATTGCTCATTATATTTTGAAACCCCCTAAATTAATTGAACTATGTGTCCCACTAACTTCATTATTTAGTATTTACATAACCATAAACGTGCCTGTTAATTTATATCGTCTAAAATATATTGAAATGAAAGAACAAAGTTCAACAAAAAAAAAATTCTGCTGTCGCGTGCATGCCGTAGTTTGTAGATCGCAGAACTAATAGCGCGACGGTACTACGTACTAGCGTCATCTCATAACAAAACCCTTAGCGCCGCATCTTATAATTGTCTAGCGATTATTTAACTAACTGCTATTACTATTACACATAATCTCGAAATACGTACTACAATTTTTCATAACTAATTTGATAAAAGTGCGTTTGGAACGCGTCAATAATATTCTGTATTTAATAATGAAGAAGTTCGTCAATAGCAGAAATTAATCAGAACATTATTGCGCGCATGATTTTTTTTTACTTCCATTAAATTTTTACTATCTGTGAGTTACTCTCAAGTCGTAAATCAACGTAATTTTTCTTGAGTATTTTGAAAAATATTGCCGAAGTTATGATAGATTCGTATGATGCTCCAGATGAAATACAAACTGCTATTTAACTTATATGTGGCGATAATGAAAAGGAAGGGTATGTGACCAATTTCCGTTCCTGTACTTCAAATAGAAAATCATTGTAGTACCTATGGAGTACACAAGTATATTTTCTTAAATTTGAATAATCGGTAATCTAAATTTAGTAATCGTTCAATAAGTATTACTATTTGTTTTAATGACTTTCATATGGAAGCTAGATAACGAGTGCAAAAATTCATATAATAGTGTAGATATTTATCTAGGTGGTTCAAAAATGAAGTCGTAAATTTTAAGTAAAAATATAGCTAGAGGAAAATTAAATTTCAATTTGTTTTTTTATCTTAAAATTTTTAATATACTTTTGAAAAAATCAATTACAAAAACTTAACTAATTTTTGTTTCTTAATAAAAACTAAAAATATAATTCACTCATAAAATTAATATAATATAAAAATAATCTGCCAAACTTTATTATTTTTCGGGTCAAAGTTTGGGAGCAGTCAAAGTTGGAGTATATCATCAGTTGTTTCGAGATTATGACGTTTCTTGGAAAGTTAATTTTGTTCTTAAAATAAAAATATTTAAAATAGACATTGAAAAAGGCCGTGTAGATAATTCAAATTTCGGTATATTATGTACACTAAAAGCACATAGAAGTAAAAACGAATTTGTTGCCTTATCAGACTTAAGAGATATGACGAATTGTTAAAACGTATACAAACCCATTATGTACTTCCACTTGGGGTTTGAACTTCGAAAAAATTGTGAAAAAGGTTTTTAAACTATTTCATAAGAAGCAACTTGATATCTCATGAGACACGAGGGATTTTGAAAAATTTGTGAAAACGTAAGCAAACCCTTTACACCCTCTTGGTTCTTGAAATTCGAAAAATAGTGAAATTTGTTTTTAGGCCATTACATCAAATGCCGTAATAACTAATTTTATATCTCATCGGAACTAAGGGATGGGAAAAAATTGAGAACACATATGCAAACCCTTGGAGGTCGAATATCCAAAAATTGAGAAATGGTTTTGTAGGCGGTTATATAAAAAGTCTGTAGAAGTACAAAGCGATCTAATATCTCATCAAACCTAAGAAATATGTCGAAGCTTTGAAAAGCATACAACCCCCTTACACCCCTTAGGATTGAATATCTAAAAATACAGAAAGAAATTGACCTTTTGGTGCTTATATAGGAAACCTTAGGAAGTAAAAATGAATTCGATATATCATCAGATCTAAGCAATATGTAGGAATCTGTGAAAACATATGCAAACTCCTTACACCCACTTGGGGGTTGAATATCCAAAAATCCTGAAAGGAGTTAGTAAATAAATATGAAGACAGCACGAGAAAGTAAAAACCAATTCAATTTCTTATCACTTCTAAAAGATATGACGAAATTCGTGAAAACGTGTTCAACCCTTTTATACCCTCTTAGTGGCTGAACAGGAAAAAACTTAAAAACAAGTTTTAGGCGATTATTACGAAAGCCCGTGAAAGTGAAAAGTTAGTCGAAATCTAATTAGAGCTGCGGGATACGCAAGAATTCGTGAAAAAGTATACAACCCCTTTACACCCCCTTAGGAGTAGAATTTCAAAAAGTGCTGAAAACACTTTCTAGGTATTTATATGAAAAAGCCGTAGAATAAGAATGAATTCAATATTTGGGAAGACCTAATAGATATGACGAAAATCGTAAAAATGATATGCATTCTATTTTCACCGATAATTTTTTTCACCCACCCCCCCTTCCAAAAGCCAATGGATATTTTAAAAATTTTTTTAAATTACTTTTCTAGTTAATTTACATATATACATACCGAGTTTCAACTCTGTACCATGAGCCGTTCTATAGATAGGAAAAACACCTCTCAGCCCTCACCCCCGTACCATTCTACCCCTATAAAAAACTATATTTTTCCTACTATAGCTCTATCTAAATACCAAGTTTCAGATTTCTATCATTATAGGTTCTCGGGATATAAAAATTGGAATATTTTCCTTTTCACCCTCCCCCACTCTCACCCTCTACACCCGCACCCACAACATTTTTTTTCTATCTATTAGGCGTACTTCTGGTAAAAATTTTAAGTATCTATCTTACACTGTTCTTGAGATATGAGACGTGATTTTTTATTAACATTTTTATCCCCTCCACATTCATGCTCCACCGCCCCCTTAAAAAATGTTACTTTCAGCAAACTTCATTTCTCAATTTTTATACACAAACCGAATTTTATTTGTCTAGTGCAATTGATTCGTGAGATATCGTAATCTTAAGTTTTTCACCCCCACACCTGTATGACACTGCTGCCACTCAAAAATTTGTTTCCGATCTATTGTCCTAGAACACCTACAGATATTTATAAAGTTTTAATTTTGTGACATTAACCGTTTAGGAGATATGAATTTTAGAATGTGTCGATCTCGGCTTTCTTGCGTTTCGGACGCATTATTTTTCCCCCCACTCCCACACGTGAAGGGGTAATTTTTTTGCAAATGGGTCCACTATCGAAGCTATAAGCTATATAAGTTATAAGTTTCAGCTTCCTAGCGTAAGCGGTTGCTGAGATCTAGAAACCAAAATTTTCCGTCTAAAACGCTTTTTTGAGGGTAGCAAATTTTTTTTTTAATTATCGATCACAATACTGTATTATTGAAATAATAAAGTAAAATGGGCATGTAGTACATCTACAGTAATTTAGATATTCATTAGCGTACGGAGGTAGGGAAAAAAACTGGTAAGTGAAAATGGGGAGCATATATATTAGGTCTTCTGAAATATTAAATACATTTTACTTCAACTGGTTCTTCAAAAAAATGCCTGGAAAGTGTTTCAGTATTTTTTTAAAAATTCAATCCTGAAGGTTGTATAAAGGGGTTGCATATATTTTCATGAATTCCGCCATAAACCTTAGGACTGATGAGATATCGAATTAGATTTTCATATAATCAGCTAACAATCAATTTTACGATTTTTGGTTATTCAACCTACAAGGAGGTGTATAGGTTTCTAAAATCTGATGATTATTTTTACTTTCTGTACTCAAAAAATCAAACAGAATCCGGTCAAAAATGAGGCAGTGGATGTCGAAAATTTGGATAAATTTCTTGATGTTGATTTTTGCCTTTTTCTGGCTCAATTTTTGACTCGTGATTGTGTTCGCTACGGGTACAGCTACCGCTGGTATGGGTTAAAAAACTAACAAAACTCATGACTTAGCTGCATTGGAAAAGTTTCTTCTTATGTATCTCATCTTATCAAATCTTTTTCTGAAGTACATTCTGACGACATAATAAATACAGAGCTTCTTAAAAATATGTAAAACTAATGAACACTATAATTTTTCCTTTTCTTCTAGTTGTAATAAAAACTAATGGATACAAAAAAGGTGTAAAATTCAACTAAAGAAATGGCGATGGAAGATGAAATGCAACGAGGGCTTAAAAGTAAGTACAGTTTGAAGTAAAAACATACCGTAGTAACGATAAGCAGCTCCCAATACTTTCGATTTTTGTATGCGAGCTACCCACATCGGATGCTTTTCCTCACTAATGAATCCGACCTTACTTTCAACTCAAAACTTATTCGTGTAAAATTTCTACTTCTTCACTCATCGTCCTTCTGGATTCCTCGAGAAAAAGTAACAAATTTACCCAGGACTTTTGTATGGAGGTTACGAAATGCAATTGCTCGATCTTATTCATATTGTGATTTTATTATTATTATTATTTTTTTTAATTTTATCCATGGCGCGAATCGCCTCTTCGTTGATGTTTTTCTATTCGACTTTAAAACATTATGGTAGCCATTTCATTCGATTTTAAGTAATTTTCTTTCGAAGCTGCTTAAAATAGTTTTTTTAATAGTTTCTTAGCCAATCTCCCGAACCCGGTCCCGCACTGGATATGGAAGGATAATTGGGAATCTGGGAAATTTTTTTAGAATGTATATTGTTAAAAATTAAAGAAAAGTTGTTATAAGGAAAAATTAATGACCATGTCATAAGCTGCTCTCAAACCTACGCATAAAACCAATTTCTCGAAATTCGTATTGGTGTTTTACACAAGGAAGAAAAACAACCAAGAATTCCTAAAAAAAGCTTTTATGGTAGAATTACCAGGAAAAAAACCCTTTTTCATAAATTTTATTGTTCTACCGAATAATTGATTGAAATTAATATACGTACCTACAGATAACTATACCCAAATCTTACAAGTCACATTGCATCATATGACGATATTAAGTTCAAAATCCGCAAGTAATATGCTAAAAAATAAAAATCAGATGATAATAACAATCACACCCTCCTCGCAATAAATAAATTAATTGCTCGAATCACTTCATTCACCTTGAATGGCTGATAATGCGTGCGAAATGTGTAGTATGATTTTTATAAAATCTTTTTAATCGGTATAAAAACGGCAAGTTCTATATGGATTAAAAAAAAATTGCGAAACTTTTTTTCTTATATTCGGCTTGACGCCAAACCTTGGCTTCGAAAATTATTCGTTCGACTTAGATAAGGACGATGCGCCCAATTTGAGAGCCATGTTTCACGTTCCCAACCGTAGACTGGTGAACTTTCTAACTTGTCCGGTCTAATAGCTCGTTATCGTTAACATATAACATTATGACCCGATCATTGATAACCCGGACGAACAGTAGCATCTCATTTCGAAGTCTTATCAATGCCGAAACGTTCCACCGGACCGAATTGAAAACTTCTGCGCAGTCTTAAGTATTCCGATCAGTTTTCAAAACTTCCTGGAGACTTTTAGACCGATTCTTTCCGTCAAAACGGTAAAAATAAAAATAGTAATTTTTAATATTAAATTAGAAAAGTTTTTTGGGCTACTACGAATAAGAGCGTGCATAGCCTGAAAAAAAGCGGTGATCCTTTCTTTTATTTAGTGGACTTGTTTAGTGTAAAAAACAATCATAAACATATCGCGTCGTTGTAGTGTAAAAATGTCAATCGTGTTTTTGTGCTCAAAAACTATTTTTGAACGTTTTTTCTTGCATTTGGACGAATGAGGTGATTTTCGCTGAAGAAAAAGTGAGTAGCTTTTTTCTATAAAATAAATTTTTCTTTGAATAAGAAGTTCCCTCCTTGTTGTACGATGCCTTATCAATTCAACGCCAATGCTATGCTGTAAAATGTTATTATCAATTATTAAAATAGCAAAGCATATCATTTGCATTCGTCAGCAGTTACATGATCAATTTAATTTTGAACTGACGTACACAATTCTGTTGTAAATCCCACCTAAAAGCATTGTTCGCGATTAACACGGACAGTTATGTGAACAGAATTCGAGACTTTGGAACGTAAAGTTAAATAAATATTAGTCGTTTGGGGCCTCTATAGTCCACCAATCCAGAGGTCGAGGGTTTGAACGCACTCATGTCATACGTGCTAAAGATTAATTATACTGTAGTAAACAGTAACAGAGTCTCTGCATATCGCAGCAAATCACTTTTGCTTATGACCTCACCAGAGGACATATAGCAATTGACGAGACGTATTTTTCGTAAGTACGTTCTCACGATCGTAGAAACGATAAAGAAATGTTATAACGAATAACTACTAAGATTATTGACTAAATAACGCTCATAGTCTGATCCTCACACACATAGATAATCAATATAGTTCATTCACAGAATAAGTAATTTCTTTAAGACTGATGTTACTAAAATTGTCATGCTATCAAATATTAGACCTCAGACATTTTGACAAAAAGCCTTGTCAAATTAGTGAAAAATTCTGAAACTAATCAAATCAAATTTTTCAGGCAAAGAACTCTGCTTTAGACTGTATGCCACTATGAGAATTGTTTGGCTATTTTCGCTGGCAAGTGCTTTCAGATAGTGAACCAGCAATTTAATTTTAATTTGTCAAATTGTTCACCTTGCACTACGCAAGGACTATTAATGGCCTGATAATGTTTACTTCATTTCTTGTAAAACTTTTATGACGGCATTGCATACATTCTGAAGTTAGCATTACACTGTATGCCATGTTGTCATATATTTGACTAAAAAAATTTGACTACAAGTTCAGTCAAATTTGACTAAAAGTTCAGTGAAATTTTTTCTGATCCGATTCGTTCTTGTATTCCCGATTTCCCGATGAATGATTCCGACCGTTTGTCAGCGTGTTATAATCGAGGTTGATAAGAAAATGTATTTTTTGCCAAATTCTTGATTCACTTGAAATTATCTATTCTTGAATTGGTTCTGAAGCTCGGGTATTTGTGGAAAAATCAGAATAAAAGCGAAATGATATTGCAAAAATATGAATGACTACATTTAATGAAGAAGTTTGATGATTATTAATTAGTGAATGATAATTTTTTTTATATATTATATAATAAATTGCGCATAGAACAGTTAATCGATTAATAATAATTTATGCGATAAAAAAACCGACGAATTATTGACTCGTAAGCCTATAAACAAAAAAATTTCATTATAGAGCAAAACCAATAAAAACCCTGAACCTGATTTCTTACTTGCCACTTTGCTCATGCTATTATCGAAAAAACATGCACACACTGAAATATTTCCTGGTTTCTCTACTATTTTTCACCTTTTCTGTCAAATACTTACCCGATTCATGTTTATGTTTTTATAAACAACACCCACTAAGTCAAAAGAGTCATGTGTACAATTCCATTTCGGCTTCACTTCTCTCAATCCATTGTATTTCTTGATATCTTTCTTCGTAGAATTTGTAGATATAAATTAATGAAGTAAAATTAAATTTAATCGTAAATATCACGAAAGCCTAATTTTACATGCACATATACTCGTATGTACGTTACTTACATTCTAAGGCGGCAAAACAAACTATCATATTTTGATGTACGGAATATGCTATACCATATATAGTAGACAATTAATTTTCTCTGCTTTTTAATGTATCATCTTCTCCAATGGAAAATTTATATAATGCTTATCATTCTTTTCCATAAGCTGTTTACATTTTAACTATCAAGAATTGTAAAACATCTGAATAAAGCAAAAACAATAAACATATAATTCTTTTGCGCATACATCTCAGTGCACTGATCGCAATCCATTGACAAGTAGCAATTTACAATCAGTGACGTTCTTTTTTCCCTATAAATAATTATGAATTTCTCTATCAGCGCTCATCACCCCTAGATTAATGTAATTGATACTATGTCTTCTGGTACTTCTAATATTTTTTAAAAAATCAGCACGGGTCCGATAAATGTAAAAATAAAACCTTGAATTTTTCATTTGTTCAACTCATGATTTGAATTTTGCGCACAATTCAAAAGTCTGAAAAATTAGGTTCATTCCGGTTCAATAAAGTTCTTCAAAATATTGAAAAAAAATATGCTTAATTTCGTTGTTGCTTTTTTATATCTCTACTCGGCACAAGTATACATAGTGATAAAATACAAACGAAGTAGCACAGTAACAAAATAACAATATTCGATGAATATATTTCCAAAAATGTTGATCAAGTCAAATGTTATCACAATATTTTTAGCATACAAAAAATGATTAATTAAATTGTTTATAAATACATAAACAAAAAATAATAAGAGCATCGGATCATAAGAACTTCCTGAATACAAAAAAAAAACATTTCGAAAACATGTTGGATAAAGTGTTTTTTACAATAAGTTAACTGAAACTTAATTTTTTTGTATGTTTACAATTTATTCTGAAGAGAGATTAAATTCGTTAATAAAATAACTGAAAAAATTATCGGTAATATTTATAAAGGAAAAAAAAGAACCCCCCCCTGATTGTAGTACTAAGTGATCCCGTTTTATTGTATTGAATATGCCGAATTTTAATTATAATCCAATATCGCGGGGGAGTTGGTAATATGCCCCACTGCTATTAACTTAACCCCTCTAAATACTTCTAATGATTTTTAATACCATCTATGGTTTGTGTTATGTATCAGAAAGCCAAAAAGACAAAAGGGTGTCATAGAACATAGAGACATATGACTGGAGATGACAAGCAGCGACTGAGTTGAAGGCGGACATTATCGTATTCAAGAATTGACATAAGGCCACTATTTTTTCTCACTCACATTTATATTATGTCCCGCTCTTGAAACACGCGAAACAACAACAATATACTAGGCTTCAAAACGCTTTATACAAAAACGGTGGCTTGTCGTCTCCAGTATACAGTCGGTGCCACAATTGTTTGTGCATAACCTTTTCATGCGTAAAAGCTAAAGGGAAAGTACTATAACTTTTATAAGTAAGCATAATTATATTCATTTCTTTTTTTTATAGTTACATATATAGCCTAAAACAATATTAAAAAATAAAAAATTTCTGAAAAAAGAGTATGTATAAGTAAAATTAATAACAGAAAAGATGCCACAATTATTTGTGCACAGCATTTTGGTGCCACAATTATTTGTGCACGTATAACAGGTCTCTATAAAGGTGAAAAAAAGAAAATTTCAAATAAGTTTCAAAGGCTAAATTTATAAAATTATGTATTTAGTACTTCCTTAGTATTTTGTATTTCCACCCTTTGCCGCAATAACCCCCTTAAGGCATGGAATTTATCAGGTTTTGCAATACGGTCGTTGGTATATTACTCCACACGTTTGTGATATTTTTCCACGCTTCCTAAAGCCAGTATTACACTGTTTGACCAAGTGGTCAAATTGCAGTAATAAGCAATGCGAAAAAGCGAATACAAATTAATCTCACAGTATCCGCTCGGTCAAATTCGCTTTTTCACATTGCCTATTACTACAATTTGACCACTTAGTCAAACAATGTAATACTAGCTTTAGGCAGCCTTTCAATTTCTTGCCGAATTTTCGACTTTATCCAGTGCCAAACGTTATCAATTACATTGGGCTTTGATCAGGGTTTTGGGGAGGCCATGGAAAGACGTTTTGTCCAACATTGTCCTGTTGTAATATGAAGTTGCTGCCAATCAATTTGTCCCTGGCGAAAGATGCACAATCATTCAATAGGCATTGAAACTGTTTTATGCTCTTTGGGCACCTAACTGAGGATCCAATGACATTGTAGGAAACTCACCATTATATTTCCGCCATGAGAATGTCGCGTTGGATTTGTCATCGCTCGATTTTTTGTTTCTTTTGGATTCGAAAAATAAAATTTGCGTTTATATGTTCCATTTAATGAAAAGACAACCGCATCCGTCCAAAGGATACTCCTCTAAAATTGAATCGGCTTATTTATGTACTCGAGAGCGAACTTCCAGTGAAGCTATCGATACCTGGTAATGGATGGTATTCCTATGACACCCATTCTTTTTCGAAAGCTCTGACACAGGAACACCATTTTTGTAGTCAGCAACGATTGCTGACATTCGCTCTATGCTAATTTCACTTTTTCGGAGCATTTTCTAATGATTTTAACACAACACAATGGTATGAAAACTAAACTGAAGTGAGTGAATACTCTACTTTACTTGTACAATACATAAAATACCCAATATAACTAACCGTTATTTTCCTAGAATGATATTTTGCACGTGCACAAATAATTGTGGCACGAAAATGCTATGCACAAATAATTGTGGGATCTTTTCAATTACAGGTAGGCCGCCTAAAATGCGGTTGATACGTTCCTAGAAAACGCCGCGGTGTACTATAGGACATCGCGTTGTGGAGATATGAAAATATAAAAACCGGGGTTCGGTTCTAAAAAGATGAATTTCCTTTTTTTGTTTAATAAATTTTTTAATAAATATAAGCATTGTTGAAGATTTCTCTAAAAAATGTTGGCTCTCTTCGTTGAAGGATCATTCTCAATGAAGTAGCATTCCAACTACTTTCCTATATCTAAACCTCTTTCAATACCTTTTAGGGTAAAATATTTGCTTCCTTCTCCAGAAGAATCTTCAGAGGAAGTTTTACTTGGTAATGTTTTGGTTTGTACAATCAAATCAGCTTCGTTTATTTCGTCATCAATGACTAAATCTTGGATGTCATCAATTGTTATTTCATCGAATCCATCACCTTCAACTAGTTGGGCAAGATTTACTATGTTATATTCATCTTGAAGTCCAACATCATTTCCCACATTGATCATATCCGGCAAAAGCGCTTTTCAGCAACCGCTTAGTGGCGATTTACGCAATTCCTTAAGTGACGACCCAATAATTTCGACGCAATTAAGAATTTAAAACTGTTTCCAAACTTCGCTGACCGTATTTTCTGTAGAATCTATTTTCTCTAAAATTAATTCAAATGATTTATGTATGTAGTAAGATTTAAAAGTTGCTATGATGCCTTGGTCTTGTGGTTGCAATAGTGAAGTAGTGTTGGTCAGTAAAAATTCGATCCGAACGTTAGGATGACTTAAATCAGGTGGATGTGAAGGTGCATTATCCAATAGGAGTAGAACTCGAAACGACAGATTTTTTTTGGACAAGTAATTTTTAACATCAGGAATAAAACAATGATGGAACCAATCCTTAAGTAAATCCTTAGTCGTCCATGCCTTCTTGTTTGCTCTTCAATATATGGGAAGGTTATTTTTATTGCAGCTTTTCCTTGATCGTATATTTTGGTTTAGTCACAAAATCATCAGACGCGTTACTGTATAAAAGTAAGGTTATTCTGCCTTTAGCAGCGAGTCATTCCATCAAGAATCGCCAAAGTTGTGACCTTACCATCGCCGATTTTTTTGAAAATTTGTTTACTTGAAGAACTAGTGAAAAAAAAAATACAATTTCATTTTTTTGTTTCTATCTCATTTTTTTTTGTTAGTTATAGTATGTTAAAGTTTTCGCAAAAATAGTGTCCGAGTCTGCTTTGAAAATTCATATCTCTGGTAATTTTTATGCTAGAATAATAAAATAGGGCTTATTTTAAAGGAGGAGGTTGTCGCAATATAAAAAAACATACGAATAAAAATTATCCTTGATTTTTTTTTCAAGGATAACGATTTTGTTCTTTATCCTTGAATATCTCAAAATGCGTTTTTTTTTCTATTTTTTTTATATTATATAGGTTATACTGTTTTACAAAACATACCAAATAATTATAATAATCTGAATGGGATCGGGGTCAAAAAAATCGAAGAACATCATCGTCTCAATTATGTTGTAATTGTAATTTTTCTATAACATAATTGAGAAGCTCCAAAATTTGCGGGGCCCTATCGTTTTCCGATTTTGAAAAAACGCCCTGAGACCAAAATGGCAGCTATTTGAAAAAAAACACTTTTTTCACTATTTTTTTGGCTTAAAAACTCAAATAAAAAAAAATTTCCAATAAAAAAAACCCCCGACTTTGGGGTCCCCAAAATTTAGTTTACTTTCTTTTAAGCTTTTATTCATTAAAATCGGTTCATTCGTTGAAGCTGTAGAACGTACCGCGCTCCGAAAAAAATGGTTTCGAGAAGAACCCGTTTAAAGTATGACGTTATAAAAAATCGTATTTAATGTTTGTTCCACCGTTCCACAAATCGGTCTGTAACTCGTGAAATACATTCGATATCGAAATATCCTTTTGTCCACGTATTCTCAATAACTTAAGGATGAAAATTAATAAAAAAAATGCATTTTTTTATCGTCATGAACTGATACCTGGCCTTAATTAAGAATAGTGTTAGGTATAGTCTGATCAAACTAAAAACCGAATTTTCGCGCAAATCCGCGACTAGCAAAAGGACAAAGTTTCTGTATACAGAGAATATATTTCCGATGCCGACACGATCGAAATGATGAGAATGATAGAAATACAGCCAATTGGATGTATATATTTTCTCTCTCATTGCGTACCGAATCTTAAGATCGACTGCATCATACCCGTAACCACCTAAAAGTCTCCAAAATCCATCCAATCTACTCTCAAAAAAAACTGAATTTAAAATCTCAAAATTAAAATTTATTTTAATCAGGCGCCTATCACAGCATTTTATTATTGCAATAATTAAATAAATACGGAACTTCGATTTATATTTATTATTGGTGATAATGCAGAGTAAGGAGTGCGCATGTATTTTACTCTCTTTTAAGGACTATCTGACGAATCGATGAACTAGCCAAATTTATTCGCACTTGTGGCTGGTTCGACTAGCTGTTCTCCTGTAGTAATACTACTATAACTCCCTATATGGGACTTCATTATGGTGTCATCGGTGTGATAACACAATGGACCAACCAACCTATGGACTATCTTTTGATTGCCTCTCGAAGGAGAAGGACAATATTTCCTGTTTTTTAATCACATTACCGTATGAAAAATTATCCTTTTTTCGGGAACTTTTACATGAGGCCTCCATAAGGGAATCACTTGATTTTCAGCATGTTTATTTCTTAACCTGGAACCACTGAGAAATTAACGTGTACCTTGTATAATAGCTTAAAGCGTTCTGAAGTTATTGGCCAATATTCCTGGACATGTGTTTTAAGGACTTCTCTATGAAAGCTACTCGAAGAAGTGAAGAATTTCGCTCAATATCAAATTTGATCTTATTTTTAACGCTGGACGATTTCTCGAGCTATGGTGGGTTTCAAAAAATGAATGCACATATTTTTCAAAGAAGTTTGTATAACAGCTACTCATAGGACTTACTTGATTTATCTTCTATGTGAATTAAATTGGCAAAATTTAAAAGTTGATGTTATCGACCAATATTGGTGAACACGTGTTTTAAGGACTTTTTGTATGGGGGATACTCGAAGTTGTGGAGGAATTTTGCTGACTAATAAAAAAAAACCCAAACTTAATTTTAACTCAAAACTAATTTGAACAAAATTTTGACTTCGTGTTTAAGAGGTTTCTTGAGTTATAGTGAGTTGAAATTAAAACAGTGAAAACATTGAGTGAAAACATTTTACCTAGGTTTTTGTATGGGATTTTTTTTATATTCACGCCTTTAACTCCAAATATTGAAAACGTATACAAAGTTTTAAAGTCGTAGCTTAAATCGTTCTCAAGTTTCTGACCAATAGTCATGAACAAGTGTCTTAAGGACTTTTGTATGGCAGCTACGTCCATTAGCCAACTTAGCCTTACAAATCGAATCGAACGAATGGATACCAAATTTCATGTTTATCGCGAGTTTGGATAGAAAGACAAACAAACGGACAGACAGACAGCATCTGGATTTGGGATTTTTGGCCATGCCTGGACGTGCAATTATATGTGACTTTTTTCCGTTTGAGGCGTTCCATTCTATGCATTATAAATTTTTGGACTAGATTAAACTTATCTAAAATTCCAAAATACAGGTTCATTGCATATTTTTATTGTTATTATACTAAATATTATCTTATAATTGGCTACGGGACTATCGAAAGTGACCTACCCAAGTAAGACACTTTGGTTGTTTACTTCGAAATAAGAAGCTTTTATTATTTGGCACTATATTTTTTCATGCGATGTTATTAATTCCGGTATTCCTCAAGGTTCATTTATGTCTCCGACCTTATTTCTTATCATTATGAGTAAATTGACCTACAGCCTGAATCGATTGGATTCGAGTTGATGACATCGAAATTCGAATGTATCTTGTTTCGGCTTACACTATCATTGTAGGGTGCTATGAGTAGTATGCTCTTCAGTCGAAGAGTATTATGTATTCGGTTCTTCAACATTTTTTCTTTTTAATTTCTAAATTGGAAGGGGAAGTAAGTATTTGTTTTTATAGTTATTATAGCAAATCTCCTTTGTATGTCCCTATCTGCTAGCTATAAAATTTACCGGGTAAACTACTGCTTGGTTATTTTTATTTATGTGAAGTTTCTACCACGACTGAGTCCTTTATCTAACTGATAAAAGCAATAGGCGGGAAAAAGATTCACCAAGCCATCAGAAAGAAATGTTTTTAAATTTTGATTTTCGTAACTTTATGTTTCAGACTATTGACTACTGTAATTATTTTTTAGTCTATTTAGGCTCTAGGTTTTATAGAGTGCAATGGCTTTGCTACAACTGGAAATCACTGTGAAATCAAAAATCGTAAATACGTCCGTTACCTTGGGAGAAAAATACTTTCAACTTTTGTTATTTTCTTATTTTGACTCAAATTAAAGAAGATAATTGAAAAAAAAGTATTTGTATCTCCATGTAAGCGCTCTCCCTTATTACAAATCAAAAACAAAATAGCCTACGGCACAGCATATATCGCCCTTTAGACAGATACTGAAATTCATCAAATTCTGTTCAGCCGTTTCCCGCGATCATCGGAAAAAATCACAGCTAAAGAGACAAACAATTTTTAGATATAGATGTATTTTATACTTTTCTATTTATTATTTTTTATTTATTGTTTTCTAATGTTTTCTTACTTAATTTAAATTATTTAAAGGTATATTTTAATTTTTGTTATAGCCCGCTCAATTCGAAGAAACATCTACTCAAATAAGGCAATTAGGCATCAATTAGGCTGTTTAAATCCATATCACACTACACTACATCACATTACATTACAATGGCATTAGACTTTGCAGCAGGTTGCCTGGGAGGTATGTAATCATCACCAATATTACATAAGAGTATCAGCTTCAAATAATTAACAATTATTTTTATAGTTAGGAAATTGAAAAATTTGCACAATACAAGCTGTCCGGTACTTGGTTGGTAACCCTTTAGATAGATAGATAGATAGATTTTTATTCAATATAATATACATTTTTTAACAGTATGTGAAATTTAGTGATAAGAGATCAAGCTACCGCTTTTACAACTTTAATATGCCATTTAGAATTCGATATATGTTTTTTTATTAGTTTTTATCAGTTTATTGTCTATAATTGTTTGAGGAAAAATTTGAATAAAAGATAAAAAAAAACCTCTTGAATATACTATTATAACTACTTAAAAACTAGCTTATGTCTAGAAAAAAAGGGGAAAAAAAAAAGAAATACAATAAAATAATAAACAAACAAAGAAAAAGAAAAATAAAAATAATAAAATAAACTAAGTGAAACTTTAAATTAAGGAGTTTAATACTTCATTGCTCGAATAAAGACAATTATTTCTGAATTTACTTTCCAGGAGATTCGTTCTTTCATAAATTGTTGACAGTTTGGCAAGTTCATGTAACTTTTTAGTAGAGAAATACCATGGTTTATTAAGAATAATTTTAAGAAACTTGTTTTGAATCGTTTGTAATACTTTTTTGTGACAAAATGCGCATTGGTTCCAGATAGGGGCACCGTGTAGAATTATCGATTGGATAACTGATCTATAAATCAAGAGCTTATTTGCTTGGTTAAGTTCGGATTTTCGGTTGATAAGCGGGTACAGTGTTCTTAGAACGCCTAAGGACTTGGTTTTTGCTTGGAAGACGTGCTCTTTAAAGGATAGCTTTTTATCAAGGTGTATTCCCAAGTATCTAACGCTGTTGGACCATTCGATTGTAACTCCGAGAATATTTAGAAATGGATTTGGTCGATGTCTGGCTGCCCTTTTTTTAGTAAAGAACATAGCATTTGTTTTCTCCAAGTTTATTTTCATTTTATTTTTTATGAAATAATCATTTAATTTAGCAGCTTCCAACTGAAGATTATTTATTATTTCGCACGGGTCGTCAGAAGAAACGTAAAAGCAGATATCATCAGCAAAAGCTGCAATTTCACAATTGGAGGTCACTGGCAGGTCGGAGGTGAATATATTGAACAAAGTCGGACTTAAGCACGAGCCCTGAGGGACACCTGCTGCTATAGTCCGTTTCGAAGAATATATATTATTGATTCTAACTGAAAATGTCCGATTTACCAGAAAAGACTTTATAATTTCTGTTAGATAATAGGGAAAACCTCCTTGGTGTAGTTTGAACAGAAGGCTATCATGCCATACGGTATCAAATGCTTTTTCAATATCTAATAGAACCATACCCACTGACTTTTTATCCATGAAAGCGCTTTTGATATATTTCGTAAGCCTGAGCACTTGGTGGTTACTAGAGAATCCTGCTTTAAAACCGAATTGGAATTGTGGAATAATGAAGTTTTTGTTCACGTGATCGAGAATGCGCGTTAGGAGAAGTTTTTCAAAAATCTTTGATAGAGCGGAGAGAAGACTTATAGGTCTATAGCTCTCGGGGAAAGTAGGATCTTTCCCAGGTTTATGTATTGGTATGATAACAGCCTGTTTCCAACGCGTAGGAAAATAGGCTAACTTCAGACAGGCGTTGTATATAAAGTTTAACAGAATAATTCCGTTTCTTGGGAGGTTTTTTAGAGCCACTGTAAGAATTCGGTCATAACCAGGTGCTTTTTTAGATTTTATCGATTTAATCACTTTCTTTATATCAGATGGTTTAAACAAATTTTGAGCAGAAATTGTGAAATTTGGTCTAGGTAAAGCCATAAATTCTTTGATATCGTTATTGAACGCCAGATCGCCGGAGCTCAAGGAAATTGTGTGTACGGATTGAAATCGATCAGCTAGAAGTTCAACTTTGTCTTTTACGGAATATATGTCCTCGTTTTTCAATTTCAGGGGTGGTATCTTAATGCCTTTCTTTCGAAAAATTTTGTTCAGTCGCCACATCCCTTTGCTACCTGGTTCAAGTTCTGCAAGCATACTGTTCCATCTTTTATTTCTGGATGCCAATATCTCTAATCTAATTTGTTCATTAAGGTTATTCACTGTTTTTTTAATATCTTGCCTGCGGGTTCTTTGCCATTGGCGACGCAATACATTTCGTTTGAGGATCAGTTGCTCAGTGTGAGCATCCAATTTAGTGTGTGATTCTTTTGCAACTACTTTCGGAGTGCAATCATCAGTGCACTCTAACAATGTTTTACTAAAATTGTCTATCATTTCATCAATGGCGTTTGAATTTGATATACTACTCAGATCCAAATTAGTACAACTGGTGTAATTTTTCATCTGCCTTTTAAATTTAAACCAATTTGTTTTTGAATAGCAGGGGAACTTTCGTATTATTCTAGTGATTTTGACATCTATATTAAACATAACTGGTACGTGGGTAGATGATAGGTCAGGAATTGTGGAAATCATGGAGGTAGTAATCGTGCCTTTGTTTAAGAGAATGTCTAATGTAGAAGGAGCACCGTTACTAGGGTAATGTGTCGGATCATCTGGGTAATATATAGAGAAGTTATATCTGGTGAATAAATCAAATAATATTTTTCCGGCCTTATTCGAGCGTTTGCAATTCCAAAAGGAATGCCTGGCGTTGAAATCGCCACATAGTAGTACATTATTAGGACGGAGTAGCAATTTAATGTCGTCCTGAAACTGATTAAGTTTCGTACTATTGAGTTTAGTTCCAGGAAAATAAACAGCTGAAATGTATAGGTTAGCTTCTTCTAGAAAAACGGAGATTGACTCGATGATGCTACATTTCACTATTGGAGCTAGTCTGTGATTAATTGTTTTTTTCACTAAAATTGCTACGCCACCCCCAGTTTGGTTTTCTCTATCTTTTCTGTATATGTTAAAAGAAGGGTGATCGAATTTGTCACTAGAACTGAGCCAAGTTTCTGTTATGATACAAATGCTTACATCATTTTGAACCAAAAAATTTAAAGTTTCACCTAATTTGTTTTTAATACTTTGGGCGTTCCAAATTATACATTTGATTTCATTATTATTTCCCATAAATAAATTTAGTAGCTAATTCGACAATTACATTAAATTGTTCATTTTTATTTTTACAAATTGATAATTTCGATATTAATTCATTAGAGAGGTTAATAAGTTCGGAGGGGGTGAAGAGCTCGAAGGTGGAGTAACGAGTATTTCCTGATGTTATGTTGGCATAAGAGGTTTTATCACTTACGTTAGGTTGCTGATTCCCAGTTGCAGTAGATTTTGTAGGAGCCGGTTGGTTTCTAATATTCAGCGACGGGAAATTGCTGGCGCTATACGCGAAGCGTGGTTGTTGTTGTTGTTGACGTCCTCCATTTCGCTGTGATGAACTAAGCCGCTTTTTCAGTTCAATGTACTCTTCCCGTTTATGGCAAGATACATCGCTGGATATATGGTTTGATCCGCAATTTGCGCATTTTGTTACCCGTTCAGCAATTGGACTACAGCTGGCGTGATTGTGAGGTCCACTACAATACATGCACTTTGGTTCTAAATTGCAATGAGAAGATCCGTGGCCGAACTGCTGACAATTGCGGCATTGTGTAGGTGATCGCTTATTCCTACGATAATATTGCCACTTAACGATTATATTCGATATGGCCTTATGTTTCCTGAGATCGGCGATTTTTGTACCTTTATCGAAATACAAGATATAGACGGCCTGCTCGTCGTATCGACTATGCTTGAGTTGAAATGTTTTTATTTCATTCGGTTTAATGTTTACTTCGAGTAGTTTCGACTTCAGCACATCAATGTTCATCTTATATAGACCACTTAGGACTATTTTAACTGGTCTTAAATCGCTCCGTTGGAAGGTGAAAAAGTTTACACTTTTAATTTTTAGATGGTTGGTCAGCGGAACGAAGTCACTTATATTACTAAGTAATAGCTTGATACCGGTTGACATAAGTTTCAAGTCATAGTCTTTGGGTGCAATTTTTAAAAAACTTAGAATCGCGATTATAGTTTCGCGTTGCAGACATGGGAACACTATTGCAGGGGCTTTTATTATTGGCACTTCACAGTTTTGAGGTGACTCGGCACTTTCACTGTCAGCAAGAGGTGCAAACCGGTTTGGAGAAGCCTTAGAAGGCTTCATTTTTAAGTCTTTTATAATTGGCGCTAATTTTAATTGTTTTGCGACTTGAAGAAAACTGGCTGGGTCATTCCGACCTCTTTTACTCGAACACGGTAGAGGAATCACTTTGTCACTTGGATTAATGTACGATGTGGATTTACGTTTAAACAAAAAGCTAAAAGCAGCACTCGCTAGGACCGAAAAACGTGATACGTCCGTACCAACGGAACTCCTAACTCGTTCTGGTAACCCTTTAAGAGGTGATTCCTTGATACATTTTGAGAAAATAAATGTTATACAGGGTGGGTCAATTTTGAGTATCCGCGGAGATACAGGACGTACCCTCACTCACATAATTTGTTATATCTTCAAAACTAATTATCACAAATTGACATGTTATAGCTTGTTTTTTTGGGGAATCGATTTTGGGGAGAGTGGGGCAAAGTGAGCTAGCAAGGTAAAGTTAGAGTCACTTTATACGAACTTTAGAAATTACTATACCCCTTGGAAGGGCTCACTTTACCCCAGCAGTGGGGCAAAGTGGGCACTTTGAAGTATGTATAGAAAGGAGTAGATATATTTTTTATCAGCAGCAATTATTTAACGAATATATGACTAAGCTAACATCCTAACTTATCGATTTTGCGAGAAAATGATTTTATAAATAATACTCATTTTACAGAATCTCGGAACAAACCTTAGGGGGCTTACTTTGCCCCACTTTCACATACCTTTTATTCGATGTAAGAGTCAATATTGTAGCTGTACCCGATCTTGAAAAATTTGATTCGAAAATTTGTATTTCCTGCTGTGAACCTTAAAATTCTTTGATCAGTGTGATTTTTCTCAGAAAACCCTAGATGAAATTGAGGTAATCTTACCTGTAGCTTATATTTGAACATCTTTTAAAAATAAGGGGTGTGCTGCGTTTTATCCAACATAACGACGGTGAGTTTACTGATAGAAATAATAGTCACTGTATCTCAGTCAACCAAGGTTAGTAAGGTCAAAAGACATGAAAAATATTGTTTACGACATTAAGCTTTAAGTGAAAAGTGTCCGATGAAAATATTGTTGACATCATAAATATTGATGAAGCACCATTTTAAAATACTTTTGGAATAGTTCTAATTTTACTCAAGTTAAACTTTTAGAAATCTTTCCCGAAATATATATTCATCTTCAAATCGTTTTGGTACTATAAAATATCTTAATGTAGTTTCCCGAAAATTCCAGGATGTGCCGGTGTGCTGGTTGGTCATCCGTTCGATACAGTTAAGGTTCATCTTCAGACGCAGGATGCGAAACGACCAATTTATAAGGGAACATACCATTGCTTGAAAACTATTGTTGCGAAAGATTCGTATCGAGGACTGTACCGTGGAATGACCAGTCCTTTAGCTGGCGTAGCGTTCGTTAATGCTATAGTTTTCGGTGTCTATGGAAACGTTCAGCGTAACACGAATGATCCAAATTCGCTCAAGTCACATCTTCTTGCCGGATCAGCAGCTGGTCTGGTACAAAGTATGATATGCTCTCCCATGGAATTGGCCAAAACGCGTCTTCAGCTTCAAGGTGATTGTCCTCGCTCGGTCAAACATTCAGGCCCCCTTCAATGTCTGGACTATATTCGAAGGACCGAAGGTATTCGAGGAGTTTTTCGCGGATTGGGTATTACAGCATTTCGTGATGTACCAGGTATGAATCTACTATTTTTTAAAGAACAACAAATTTTCATTTTAACTTTGTCATTTTCTTATGACAGGATTTGCTACCTATTTCGTTTCCTATGAAATGATGACAAGATACTCGGATAATCCAACGGCTCTACACACCCTATTCGCTGGTGGATTGGCCGGTACAATTTCTTGGCTCGTAACGTTTCCGATAGACATCATTAAATCACGTTTACAAGCTGATGGTATGTCAGGACGGCCACAATACACAGGCATTCGAGATTGTATGCGAAAAGGCTACCAAGCAGAGGGAGCATCGTTTTACATGCGTGGACTAACTTCGACACTGATTCGTGCCTTTCCCATGAACGCAGCCTGCTTCACCGTCGTTTCGTGGGTCATGAAACTAGCTGAAAAAGCCCACCTGAATGTCGAAATTCATCAACAGGAACCATTAGTTGTGGTCGGTTCCATCACAGCACCAATTGTTCATCCTGGACATTATCCAAGGCACCATCTCGAATCGCAGCGACGAAGATCCCATCTGATCAAGAGTCTAGTATTCTTCGGTGCGTTTAGCGAAGCTGTCTGTAGTACTGAAATTGTAGAGCTGGCGAACGATCTCTATGATGATCACTACAGCTATTACAACTTCAATACCAACAGTTACAATCATTCAACAGTAATTGATAGTGAGGATCATTATCATTTATTAAGTCATTAGTTTAGACATTGGATTGAATTCCAAGCATATAGAAAAAATTATTAAATCGATTTTTCGAATAGGATGTACATTTTCTGTATTTTTTATATATATGTATTTATTATTAAATAGGATTAATAAACAGTTGCAATCAAACTGCACATAAATTTATTTTAATTATTGTAATAATACAAGTATTCAATAACTGGATTATACTGAACAAGATTTGTTAATGGGATGCTATTCATCTTTATCTTGTAGAGGTCACTTCGGAACATTGCAGAATATATTTCTAGAAGCTATTAGGCTTAGATTGTTACAAAACAACAAAGTTAAGTTACTTAACTCGTGTGTTTTAATCTCTTTGTTAAAATGCAGTTCAGCTTGAGACTGTTTGATAAAAATGTTATTAATAATTATTTAAAATTTTGAATCTGGAAATATAATAGAATAACCAGGAGGCTATTTGGAAATTTATTTTTTAGGTTGTCAGTCGCATAGTAACCTAGTCCGGATCTCAGCTTTAAATGCGTTCCGGACTTCTACCCCAAAAATAATAAAGTTGCGACCAGACTTATTGGCAGATTTTTTATAAAAAGATCATGCAAACCAAATATCAGTGAAAAATCATGGAGAACGCCATGAACAGTTTCGAAACATTTTGCTAAAAATAAATTATCTCGATGTTGATGCTGGTAGTGATTCTTATATCGCCAACAATACACTATCACATAGCAGCTACACAAATTACGGTGATAGTTATGATTTTATGAACGGCCAATGCACTCAAGGAGATTTATTGGAATTATGTATTTCGGTAGTCTTGTCTGTGAGTGACTGTCTATCATCCCAGAGGTCGTGGAAACAACGCTTTCCTTATACCCATTTTCCTTGCTTTTAAATAATATCCATTCCCAATTATCCTCAGTCCTATTCAGTTTTCCGCAATAACGATGAAGCTCAGAAAATTCGGTTTCACAGCGCTGTAGGGGTGGAAGTCGCAAAAACCGAGGCTTGTTACGGTCCTGCACCTACAAGTAGTAATAACTGCTTATTGTATTACTGTATTAGTTGGTTGCTAGGTATTGCACAGGATATTAAGGGTGCCTTGAAAGCGATGACAACGATTCCAGAATCGATTAAACAATTTCCTAAAACAACTTACGCCACGAACGAGACATTTTAACGAATTCAAAATAGTTATCTGACTGGGTACTAAACATCATGTCGAATTGTACTGCGTCATCCGAAGATGAGTTACAAGAAGCTAAGGAGCCAAAAAAGGAAATAGACTATAGCCATGTTAAGGCCGAAGAAGAGTTTGCCGGCGTACTAGCAGAAGATCATCCCCTCCTAGAGCGTTTCCAGCAGTCCCTAAAAGCACATCTACTACAGGTCCAAAATCAATTACTCAATGAAATCCAGGATATGGACTATAGCATCAAACAGAAGGAGCAGGAGCGAGAGGACGTCGGTTGTAAATTATACGACTATCAGCAGGAAATTCATCAGCAGAACATAGTGTTGACAGAATATGAAACTCAAATCAAGGAAGCCACTGAAAAACGGCTGAAACATGAGAAAAATGTTGAACGTTCCAAGAAGGAGTACGTGGAGCGTCTCTTTATGTACAAGGACGAAAAGCGTTTCCATAATGAACGACTACTAGAACTGAGCAGTTTACAAGTCCTTGAGAATAATATCGACAAGTGGGCTAACGAAATTGAGGATGAAGTCGCAACTGCTAAGCGAGTTGTTAGCAAGGACTGGCAGAACCAAAAAGCAATTTCTGAGGACAAGAAGAAAATGGACATGATTCTTTTCACGCTTGAAAACGAAGTTCGGAAACGCGAACAAGAACTAAGCGGTATCAATGAACAAATCAAGGATCAGCATTGCGTCCTGGAATCGATAAATAAGAGTCTTAGCGATGCGACGTCCGATTTGGAAGTGCTTCAGCAGGAGCATAAGAGGCTGACACAAGGCTGGGGAGAAGTTATTATCGCGATACAACATCGTGATAAATTGTTGTATAAAGTCAAGGATAGTTTGAAGTAAGGCACTCAGTTTTATTGAATTGAATAATTATATTTGTATTTTTGCAGTAAGGAATACAGACACCATAAGCTGTTGAAATCGAATATAGAAGCCACGAAGAAGGAATGTTCGAAGGAGATGGAAAAAAACGAGCAGCTTGATTGCTTCCGAAGACAAATAGCCGACGATATTGCAACCGTAGAGAAACAAAGTGAGTAAAATTTAAGACAAAGATTAACAAGTATATCCTGAAGCTTGAAATTTCATAACAGTTCAAAAAGAAACCAAGGACATATCAAAGCATGACATAAAACTGGAAAAGACGCTGGCACTTATAGCGCAGGCCGAAAGTGATTACAATGCGTCTAAGGCTGAAGGAAATGCTCTTGAAGTACAGCTTCGTGCTGTCCATCAAACATTGGATAAAGTAATGCGAAAGAAAGCTGAAATCGAAGAGAAAATTCTGGATTTAGCCCAGGATCAGATCACCACAGACAAAGCTAGTTCACATCGAATGAAAATGATCCGTCAAGTCCAGGAGCAACGTCGCGTTATGGAAATAACACTATCGCAGACTGAAAACAACCTCTCCAATGTACTGCTCGAATTGGAACGAATGCGAGGAGTGGTCGGGAATCTTAAAGAAGATGCTGAACGAATCAATAAGGATCATCAAGAAGTTCAAGCTAGGGCCGACAAGCTCAATGATGAGATAAAAGCCATGGATTTCTCGATTAATATCAAGATGAAAACAGTGGATCAATTGTCGAAGAAATGGGACACTCTCGTTCAAGCACATGGTGGAAATGAGGAGTATCCTATTGATGTTATGGTAAAAGAGAGAAGCGAATTTAGCTTAGACTGGGAAATGAAATACTTTTTCTTCTTTCAGATCAAAGGTTTAGAGAGAAGCATTCAACAGACGGAGGTACAAATCAGAGAATTGCAAAACTTTTGGCTACTCTTACAAGGACATGTCGTTCATCTATCGGAAAAACGATCGGCACAAATGAATGAAATACAACTGGCCAGGAAGCGTGAGTTCTACAACTTTCCATACTTTTGGGAAATAGGTCACCCTTTAATGCGTCTACACAGCTAGAACGACATAGGTTGGGGATAGAATAGTGTGGTAGGAAATTTAGAGTGTTGGAACGGGAGGGAAGGGTTTGGAGTGGCAGTTGACGTTATTTTTGAATTCCTAAAGGTTATACTTATCAGGAAACAAATTGGCTGGCAAAGCACATTACTGATATTCCGGAGAGAAAAGACACCCTAAATTTAGCTCCACGAAATGAACTGAACAGTATACTCGTGTGCGACTTAGGGAAGTATGTCCTTCTAGTTGCTTACTACATTCATCAAATATCGATAGTAAATACAGAGTACTGCGGGATTTCGGCGATGCTCGAGGGAGTCTATAGAAGCTGAAACGGCTTCATTTGTAATTAGTCGTAATAAAGCATGTTGTTGCGTTGCATCTGAGTAATAAACAAGATGTACAGCATCCTTGATATTATTTTAGGAAATAGTGTCAGTGGATAGCGAAACGAACGAAGCCTTGAGGAACACCATAATTGATAAGACAGTTTGGGAAAGGTTTGTGCAAAACTCTTAAGGGTATTTTTGATCCTACCTAAATTAATATACGCATTACAACATACCCCAAGGTAGACAAATAGAATAGAATACATTTAAACTTCTTTATTTCTACAGAACTTCTAGTTATTGAACAGAAAACCCTCAAAATCGACATAGAATTGGACGAATTACAGGCTATCGATAAAGAAACGAACAAGAACATTCAAAATATGAATACAAAATTGGACATACTTGGCGCAAAACTTTTCAAAAAGAAGAAAACACATCAAAAGGATGAGATAGAATGCCATCAAAATCACATGGAGCTCTTGAGAAATTTCCGGGTATGTATTTGCAAGCACCAAAGAAATTAATTCAGCTCTAAATATATACAACTGCCTTTTAGGAATCAGAGATGTCTATACTCGATGTCGAACAGGAAATTGTCGACTTAACTAAGGAGCTTGATCAGTACAAAGAACTAGTTCTGGAACGGCATCGCGAAGCGCTTTCCTGGGAAACCAAATACAAAATGGCCGAAGAGATAAATCGTCAGCGAAACGACGAAAAGTCCAACGATGGTGAAATAGGCTCAATGAAAGCTGAAATTCATCGGATGAATGTTCGCCATAGCCAACTGAGACGAGCTCAGGAGAAACTCGTCCAGGACCTGGAACATTGCGTCATGCACCGCGAACAAATTTTCGTAACGGCAATGCAGCGTCAACGAACCGAATCAGGAGCGGCCCGAAACTGTTCAAACGTTCAGCACAAAATTAACGAAGTCAAGAACAAAATAAAGCAGGCCCAAACCGAAAAAACAAACAGCGATAAAACACTTACCGAATTGAATAGCCAATATCAAATGATCGTGACCGAATTGCGTCGCCTACAGGACGAAATCGAAAGCGAAAAACTTCAGGATACGCTTACGCAGGCCGAAATCGAACAAGGAATGCTCACCAAACATCAGAACTTGGAGAATATCATTCGGAGGCAGCACCGCGCTAAGCGATATCGAGTTGTGGCCTCAATGAAGACCATCCCGAAATGCAAGAACGAGACAGTTACCGAGTCGAATATGATGAAGCAGAAGGAGATCAACGATAATCTTACCGATATTATTCACAGTTTACTTAATGATTTCCAGGATAAAAAATACTATCTGATGAGAATCTTGCAGACTTTGAAGGAATGAGTCCTGTGACTTTTTTTTATCTATCGTCTATTTTTGTCGTGTTTAGTTTTTCTTCTATTAATTTAATGAAAATAAATTAAATAGTTCACATAAATAGTTCATCTTATATCAATATTTTATGGGTCATAAGCTGAAAGGATCAAATTTCTCTGTAATGGAGAAGGCGATTTTTCATTTCTTAGAGAGAAAAAAATTTTGTATTTTCACGTTTCATTACTAGTAAACACCAAAAAATCAAACAAAAATGTCAATTTGTCCGCCGTAGACGCCGTTCGCAGAACGCATAACACTTTGAAGGCGTATAGCTTACAAAACCGTTGAGATATTAAGTTGAAAATTTGTTGGTGGTATCGTTTGGGCGGTTAGCATTTTTTGTTTCTAGCTCTTAGAAACCGCTTATGGTAGGAGGCTGAAACTTGAAACTTAAGAAAAACCAGTACCTACACTATTTGGAACGTTATTGTTTAGGTTCTCAATCTCTCTTGCCTTATCGCCGTATTAAATACATTGAGATCCAAGCAACTTGAGTTTGATAATGCTAAAGTTGAGGAACTTTTTGTACTAGTCAATGGTAAACTGATCATTAGCGCTGTATACTTGTCACCATTCCGTAGTGTTGAGGCATATAAATCGTATTGCAACACCATTAGACTTATCTTATTTTTGGTGATTTCAACTTACCTCGAATTTATTTTGATGTAGAGTATTGGGTAGCCCCCAATAACACCAATATTTTTAAATTATTTCAAACGTAAAACCTTAAATTACTCAATGTATGAAAAAATGGACTTATACCACTTTCAAATATAACGGCTCATGTCATATGTATTTATTTTATAAGGAATTTACCATATAAGAATAAAGAATAAGAATAGTAACCTACATCGCATCTCAGCATTAAGGGGGGATCCTGCTTTAGGAAGCCTAAAGAAGCGTTTTCGGGGGGATTTTTTTAAGACAGAAAAAAATAAGCAAGTCTAGCGAACTTTTTAGACTATTTTATTACATATTTGAACATTCAAAAAAAAATTGTTTGAGCGAAAAATATTCAAACGCAGCAGATTTTTATGCGCATTTGTGCAACACCTTGCAATTGCAGTCTCCAATCGCCGGGAAAGATGGAGCTCGTAATTTTCGTCTGAAACAAAAAAATCTGCCAACAGTCTGGGCGCAACTTTATTATTTTTTTGGGTAGAAGTCCGAAACGTGTTTAAGACTGAGATACGGTGTAGGTCACTGTGCGACTGATAACCTAAAAAATAACGTTCCAAATGGCCTTCTGTTTATTCTTTAGGTTATCAGTCACATAGTGACCTACATCGCATTGCTCAAGTTCTATACATCAATACAATTTTGATCCTGTTTTTGCTTTAATTACTCCTGTAGTACTTCTACATATACATACTAAGTTTCAACTTTCTACCATACGCTGTTTCTGATATGAAAAACCACCTCCCACCCCAGTACCTTGCTACCCCTATCAAAAATTTTATTTTTCTAGGATACCTCTTCAGTGACTATATACTCGTAAATTTTTAGCTTTCTATGCTTTGCGGTTTTCGAGAAATAAAAATTAGAATTCTTTTCGTTCCGCCCCTTCACACCGTTACTTCCCTTCGCCAGCACCACCAACATTATTTTTCCTGCTAGAAGTCTACTGGGCCTAACTCCTGTAAAACTTCTAAGATCATATATGGTACGGTTCTTGAGATATAAAAATTAAATTTTTTGAAAAATGGTTATCCCCCCACTTTCGTACTCCACCTCCCCTCTCAAAATTTTTACATTCAGTAGACTCCACTTGTGATCTTATATACAGAAACCAAATTTCATATTCCTGGTACAATTGGTTCGGAAGATATTGTAATCGAAAGTTTTTCACCCCCCACCCCTATACTCCACTTCCCCTTTTAAAAACTTTAGGTCTTGTCTACTTTCCTCGTATCCCTTAAGATAACTGCAAAGTTTCACACTTCTGAGATCAACGGTTCAGGAGATATGTATTTCAGAATGCTTCAATCCCAGCTTTCGAACGTTTCAGACACATTGTTTCCCCCCCCCCCCCCCCCCTCCCACACCCCTCAACCCTTATTACCAATTTTTCTGCAAATAGGTCCACTATCATAGTACTACATAAGTTCCAAATTTCAGCCTCCTACCATAAGCAGTTCCTGAGATCTAGAATCCAAAATTGTTCGGCGGACAGACGGACATTTTTTTTTTGCTTTTTTGGGGTCTACTAGTCCTAAAACGTGAAAATACAAAATTTCTGGGTAGCTAATTTTTTTGAAATTTCAGGTCGAGAACAATACTTTATCATTAAAAAATGATAAAGTAAAACCAAAGAAAATTTCAATTTTCATATATTTTTCTTCTATATGAACTAAGAAAAATCCAAAAAATTGTGAAATTTGAAATTTTTGTCAGGTTTGAAAAATAAAATGGGCTTTTTGTAAAAAAAAATCATTTCAACTTGCTAAAAAAGTTGTTTAGAAAATGTTGATGATGAGATGAGATGTTTTAGAAATAGAAGAGAATACAAAACTGAAGCTAACAAGCCTTGGTTCGTTTTGAGTGGTCGTCTAGTTTTCTTGCAATCACGCCCGCCAGTTTAGAAAAATCGTAAAAATGAAAACTCGAGAAAACGCTCTTTAAAGTTTACGATCATGCCCGAGCGCTCGTATACCTGCTCGACACCCCACTGCGTTTAGTGCTGTATATTTGAAAATATTGTGAATCAGCCTCTATAACTTTGGATACATATTCTTAGATACATTAGGAATCGATTTAAGCAATAACAAAAATCTATTTTTTGAGCCTTCTATAGCAGGATCCCCCTTAAGGGCTCATATACCCCTGCACGCGCTGAAAACCGAGTAAATTTGAAAAATTATTACAAAATTATTATAAATGAAAAAATCTGCCAATGGTCTAGACGAAACTTTATTATTTTTCGGGTCAAAGCTCGGGAGCGGTCAAAGTCGGAGTGTATCATGAGTTGCTTCGAGATTATTAGATTTCTTGGAAAATTAATTTTGTTCTTAAAATAAAAATATTTAAAATAGCGATTTTTAGCCGATTAAACATTGGAAAATTTCTTTCTTCTTATCATTTATACTCTCTTAGGAGCTGAAAAAGGAAAAAACTTAAAAACAAGTTTTAGGCGATTATTACGCAAGCACGTGAAAGTGAAAAGATATTTGATATCTGATAAGACCTGGGGATATAGTAGAATTCGTGAAAAAGTTTACAACCCCCTTTGCCCCCCCCCCTTAGGAGTCGAATTTTAAAAAATCCTGAAAACACTTTCTAGTTATTTATATGAAGAAGATGTACAATAAAAATGAATTCAATATTTGGGAAAACCTAATAGATATGACGAAAACCGTGAAAATATATGCATTCCATTTTCACTGATAATTTTTTTTGCCCCCCCTCCGAACGCCAATGGATATTTGAAATTTTTTTTTATCTAAATTAGTTTTCTAGTTGATCTACATAAACATACCGAGTTTCAACTTTGTAGCATAAGCCGTTCTATAGATAGGAAAAACACCCCCACCCCCGTACCATACTACCCCTATAAAAAATTATATTTTTCCAATATGCTACTAATATAGATCTATCTAAATACCAAGTCTCAGCTTTATATCATTATAGGTTCTCGAGATATAAAAATCGGAATTTTTTCCTTTTCACCCTCCCCCCCCCTCACCCTCTACACCCAAACTTCCAAAATTTTGTTTTCTGCTAGGGGTCTATTAGGCCCACTTCAGTTAAAAATTTTAAGCATATATCTTACACCGTTCTTGAGATATGAGACGTGATTTTTTAAAAAAAATTCTTATCCCCTCCACTTTCATGATCCACCGCCCTCTTAAAAAATTTTAGTTTCAGCAAACTTCATTTGTCAACCTTTATACAAAAACCAAATTTTATTTGTCTAGTGCAATCGGTTCGTGAGATATCGTAATCTAAAGTTTTTCACCCCCCACCCCCGTACGCCACTGCCCACACTCAAAAATTTCTTTCCGATCTATTCTCCTAGTATACCTACAGATATTCATTAAGTTTCAATTTTGTGACATTAACCGTTTAGGAGATATAGAATTTAGAATGTGTCAATCTCGCCTTTTTTGCGTGTCGGACGCATTATTTTTCCCCCCACTCCCAAACCCCTTCACCTATATCGGCAATTTTTTTGCAAGTGGGTCCACTACTGAAGCTCTATATAATTTTCAAATTTCAGCTTCCTAGCATAAGCGGTTGCTGAGATATAGAAACCAAATTTTTCCGTCTAAAACACTTCCCCCTCCTCCCCCCTAACACCCAAACCCTCCAAATTTGGTCACTAGAGGGAGCCTACCCACTCTATCCACGAAAAAAAATTCAACTAAATAGCTCAAAGGGTTTGGGTGCTACGAGCCTTCAAACAATTTTGCGTACACCGGTAGACGTACGGCGTACGGCGTACGGGGTACGGCGTACGGCGGACAGACGGACTGAAATTTTTTTTTTCTTTTTTCGTGTCTACTCGTTATGAAACGTAAAAACAAAATTGTGAGGGTAGCAAATTTTTTTTTTTTAAAAATCGATAACAATACTGTATTATTGAAATAATAAAGTAAAATTATTACAATGGTAAAAAAAAAAACCTTTGTTGAGTTCACATACATATTTTATTAACTATTCAACTATAAAAAAAATATTTTTTAATTTTTTAATATTAACATTGTTTTTTACGGGTATAAACGGACTTCTTATGAAAACCATGGCGCCTCCTGGTCGGCATCATAACTTCACCAAAAATAATCCAATTTGCAAAAATAAAAAAGAATCTTGTAAAATAATGTAGTAGTTATAGTCTGACGGAGGGAATTTTTTTTTCTTAAAAAAATTTCCAAGCAAAAAATTAAAAAAACTTCTCGTCAGACTACAGAGAAAATAGTTATCAAAATTTTAAAAAAAAAAGTTGAAAAATATTGAAAATTGACTGAGTTATCGTGCCGACCATGTCTAAAAACATAGTTTCGAGAAAAATGCGTTTAAAGTTTTTGGTAGGTACAACGTGAACTTACGGCAAGACTCCCATTCCAGCTTCGTACTGTACACCTTCTTCCTCTTGTATCTTCGTATTTTTCACAGATGGTCCTATAAATGAACTTGTTTTCTATGAAACCCAGCTTTTACGAAAAAATAAATGCTAAACGCTGCTGTTGAGTGGCGCGGCAATTAGCCAGGAAGCCGCTCCAAACCGATGTCTGGTGACATTTATTCCTATAACTTTGTAATGGAGTGGAATTTTCTAAATTCTAATTTTGTTTTTAATTCTTAAAAGTATAAAAAATAAAAATATTTAAAAAAAAAATGTATTTTTTGAAAATTTCAGCGGTAGTCGCTTAAAGGCGTTCCGGACTTCTACCCAAAAAATAATAAAGTTTTGCGCCCAGACTGTCGCTATTTTTTTCCATGTCACTATAATTTTTTTCTGAAAATACTTCATGTGTGCTTTACGCACATTTTGTAACATTATTTCTCCATTAAATTTCCTCAACAAATCATATTAATGCGCCGTTTGTGAATACTGGAAATTTAAGATTTTGCACCAAACGATTTAATTTAAAAGTTCATCTTCTTACTATACTTGCCGCTATCTTCCGCTAGGTTCGCTTTTAGCCACGCCGCAATTATCTTTCGGCTCTCGGCTATATTCACACTACGAAACTCCAGACCGTTCCGTCGTCCCGCCCCTCCAACCCGATCTTTTTCCTATAGCCAACGGGAATATTTCCTAAAAACATTGTGCCGTTGTGTGTGTGTGTTGCGTCTCGCCGTGTGAC
This sequence comes from Beris morrisii, assembly GCA_951812415.1. Lineage (NCBI taxonomy): Eukaryota > Metazoa > Arthropoda > Insecta > Diptera > Stratiomyidae > Beris > Beris morrisii. Next base: position 30,776,294 of record OX638311.1, read on the forward strand.
GACGTGTGACAGTTGCGAGAAGTTTTCTTATGTGAAATTTTGGTAAACGCAAACGCCTACTTGTCTCCATCGCGCTGTCATCTAAATTTAAACTGTCGAAGTGCTTTTTAATCCGCGCCCAACCGATAGAAAATCAGCTCCAAACTCCGCCGAAGACCGTCATCATCGCACGCACGGAACGATTGGTTCGCGAGAATTTTCTGATTTCGCTGAAAACGGTCATTTAACCAGGTGAGAATTTTTTTCGCTAGAATATTTTTTCCGACCCGAGTGAAGTGCGTACAGTGCAATGGCGCGAAGGAATGTCAACAAATAGCGTAGCCCGGGGCCGACCTGTTGCTGTTGTTGGATAGTGACCCTGCTGATTCGATCTGCCGTCTCGGCAACTGCAAATTAAGTCATCGGCGCTAATATGCAGTGATCACATCATCGCCGCTGTTCTGTCCACATTCGTGCAATACCAAATTTAGGCGTGGAATTTCGAAATTGTGACAATTCGGTGAGAAACGATCGATTGAAGGATTTCTAGTTGGAAGAGAAGCACCCGGTCGTCAGACAATCGTTTCCAAATTTTAAAGAATTTAAAGATTGGGAAAAAATCCCTGACCGCATTCAGTTGATTACCATATCCGCGCTCCGTGGTGATGATTTCGAAATAACGCTCGACCCCGGTTACTTCTGATAATAATTTTGCCCCACAGTTCAGTGGCACAGACGGCTCTACAACGGCCGTCCAGTAGTTTTAATTGGTTTCGATTTTCTTCGCATACCTAATTTGGGTTGGGTGAGGACATTTTTACCGTGCAAGGGGACACAAGAAGACTTCAATCCATTCCACTCGCACTACTTATTTTATCGATTGGTTCGGTTGTTGTTGGTTTTTGGTCAGATACGTCCTCTTCTCTCCGAACATTACTTAAAAATTGCATTTGCAAAAAAAGAACATTTCGCCAAAATTGTTATGACGAATTTCCGTCCTACTGCTTACAATGATTTCATTGTATAATTTCGTTACATATATTTGCGATAAGCCGCTTTTAGTAGTAGCCGAAATGAAAATGATTACACGAAATTCAAATGCTAATTGCCCATAAAATGACTGCGCGGGGCGATACTGATAAGACTTTACGTTTGGATTGCATTTTTTTCCATTTTTATAACGAATTGATATTGGACTTCTTATCGGAACGATAAAAATGAAGGAAGCACCTGAACGTTTCATATGATAAGCTTTTGTGTCGTGAGTTTACGTTTGTGCCTCGAAAAGCTACTTTTTAACACATCCACCGAGAGTTATTTGATTGTGTTACGTTCACGGCGATTACAATCTAGGCGCAATGGTCTGTATCCAGCCTTGGGCTTGGTTTAACCTCGAATTAACTTCTCTCACCGCTGCAGTGGTACAGCCAGAATTTTACCCTGTGAAAGGAAAGAAGAGAAATTTCCGCGCATATTATTTTTGGGTCAATGACCGGGAGCTTGTTTAAATAACTGCCATCCGAAAAGCATTAAATATATTGAAGCCCACCGCGCACACTAGGCACCAAAAGAGGGCCCATAGCGATACCTTCGAAACCTCGTAGGTCACTAATCATCCCCAAAACAACCCCGATCCTGAACCTATCGACCTCAGATCCTCCAAATTGAAAAGACTGCCTAAACACCCGCCTCCTTGCAACTGCCAGATATTCACACAAAATGTGGGTAATGTCCTCCTCAGCATATATCTCGAGGCAGTACCTGCACACGTCAAAGTCCGCAATCCCCATACGCATGAGTAACCGCGAACTTCCCCTGTTCCATGCCAATATTTCCCTAGACTTCTGTCTGTCTAGCCTTGACCAGAATGCCCTCAAGGTCCTACAGCCCCCCACCTTATGTTCGCTGCGTCCGTGGCACTATCCCTGGTACGCGCTTTGATGTCGTTTAATGGTGGGCTAATCCCTCCTCTACCATTCCGGCTGACACCGATCCTAATCTCGCCAGCTCATCGGCATCACTATGTATGTCACTATGTTCTGGTACCCAGCATGGCCGTACTCTGTTCTGACTACAAAGCTCTGGGGCTTTAGAGCTTATGAACATGACATTTTAAGCAAGGAGCTTGATCAGTATAAAATTCCAATTGTGCAAGTGATTAATCTAAATGATTATTGCAACTTGTCGAAAAACTTCTAGGAGACGATGTTAATCCGATTTCGTACCGTAGATTTTGTGGAGTGATGAAGGCCATGTTTATTGAACATTCAACGAGAAAAACATCAGCAGTTGCTACACAGCCCGAAAATAACCATTTGCTTTCTGGAGAATTCAGTATATGACTCTTCGCACAAAATTGTGATTGTTCGAATTTTGTGTCGACTCCGTGTTATAGCACCACATGGAAGGTGACCGATAAACAAATCGGAAAATTACAAACTTTCATGCAATGTCTGTCTCGCATCTTGGGGATATTCTATCTTTAAAGCAATATTGTGCCGGTTATGACTTGGTGGAAGCTAAAGCGAATCATCTTCTGACAGACTCTGGATTGCGAGGAAAACGTGAAGTTGGTCGTTCAAGAAACACATGGAAATTTAACGAGGAATTTCGAATAGTAAAACTGTTCTGGCTTAGGAACGTGTCTTGTGTAGAAGCACATTTAGGAACTTAGGACATTTTCTACCCATATTCACTAAATTGTTTCAATGGATTTAATTCCATTTTTATTAATTCTCCATTTTTCCACTTCATTTATAATTTTGCTCAATTTTTCATTGGTTTCCCATAGTTCAAGATGAATGATCCAGGATTTCCCGGTCAACACACCACAACGACATCTATGTCACAAACAACCGTTTCGCCCGAAGTACGATTCGATGCAAGCTACCTGAGAACAATTCCCGGAATTGTGAAAGTTGTTTGTATTGTAAGTTTAATTTCGGTTCCGTTTTACGTTTTAGGAAAAAACAAATTTCTCAAATCTGTAATTTGATTTCTTGTTACAGGCGCTTGATCTTCTCGGCTTCATATGCATCGAAGTCAGTGCATTTAGCTATCATTCGCGTGGTAGCTACTTTAATACGGTCGCCATGCTAGGATTCTGGTTTACAGGCATTCTACTGTTCTTCTACTTATTCCATGTATGTGAAAAATTCTATAAGGTTCCGTGGTTGAAAATTGAATTTGGATTCAACGCTATTTGGACAATACTCTACTTAATTGCAGCATCGTTAGCTGCTTCACTGGGAGTCGAAGCATTTACAGCCGCTGCGGTAAGTAACAGTTTATTATTATTTTCTCTTCTAACGCTTGTATTCCACCGTTGGACAAATTTAATACAACAGTTCAAGTCTCATCTGTTCCACTTTTTAACATAAAGGGTAAAGATAATTCTATCAATCATCCTTGAGGTCAATTAATATCCACTCACTTCATGTAATACAAAATAACCTCTTAAAAAACAGAACAGTCATTGGAGATTACCGAGGTGTCTCCGGAATCAAACGATCTGAAACTATTGTCATTAAAGCAGGTGGTGTAGTGGGTTCCAGAATAACGGTAATTGTGTCATAACGCAGCAAAGTAAGGGTAGGCCAGCACCACTCTTTCTCAACCCTACCAGCTGCCAAATTATTACACCTTTAAATTAAGATCAAATTCTCGAGTAAGAAAATATAATCAGTGTTTTGTGAATTCTTTAAGGCCCGTTCCTACGATGTTTAGTTACGTTCTAACTGGAACTTTAACTGACAGATTTTCATACAAACCTACCGGTTAAAGTTCCAGTTAGAGTTTAACTGAAGGCCGGAATAATGTCCCTAAGTCTATAAAAAAGCTTATGGTCTTCTGTTTCTGATAGCTATTTAACCTGCACAAATACGACATCCAAGCTATAAACCATACACCTTATCCATATCCACGATCGATAGTTAGTTATTTGATCAAACATCCCAAAAAGATAGATGAGTGCAGAGACATGTGGACGATATAAAGCTGAAGTCCGTGATTTCATTTATTTTGATATGTTTAAAATATTCGCATCTTGAGAGATTACATACACCTGGGACGGCTAAAACTACGCTATTTTTACACATTTTTTTCGTGCATAAAACTGAAGTTAATTGAACAACCATTTTATATCTCTGAAGTATTACATTTTGTCTATATTATGTGAATATTTGGTGGGAAAATTTCAAACGTTAAAAAAGTTACAGTCGTTTTGCTGGGACGTGTTTTTGTTGAAAGCGATTTCAGTACCAGACTTTCCTCCGCCATTTTTTATCGAAAAATTTTTTTTTCTGAAAGTAAATACATAGCTCCAAAGCTTGCCGAGCCGGAATTTCAAAATTCAATTTTGTCGAATCATGGCAGCCTCTGGAATTAAAAATGCCATTTTTCGCCTCAAAATTGTTCAGTAATTATGATAAAAAAAAACTAAGCAAGATATCGAAAAAATGGTTCGGTAAACGTAAGAGTGTTGTATTAAACACAATTGTGCAAAAGTAGGTCCCGATCAGTCCAGTAGTCGCGGAGATAATCCTGGTACCGTTTTTGAAAACGCTGTTTCGAGAAAAACGCATTTAAAGTTTAGGGTACAGTTTACATTGAAATAAGGTTCTGTGAATTTTAACAGTGGAACAAGTATACCTAAACCTCACCAACTTTTCGAAACATGTCCCTGCTATACAGAAGGTCATAAATACCCAGAATTAAAAAAAAAGCTCATAGTCAAACAGATGACAAAGGCCGCGAACACCTACGCGCCAACCGTTAGTCGTTGCCCACCAGGTCGGTTACAAAACGCTGTAACTTCATCATTACAGCGAATTTCTTTATGCAATTTTCAGGGTAGACACTTAAAGGATGGTACTTTCGAATAAGGACCTTTTTGAAAAATCGATTTTTTTAACTACCCAGGTGTATGTAACCCCTCAAGGGATAGGAAATTAATCGAAAGATCTAATAAAGTACAATCATTTAAAGGGAGAATATATTGAAAAACAAAAGTTATATCATGTTTTTTAACCTCCTTCAACCTCATTCCAGAAATTTGTTGACCCATCCCTTGTACATTCGAGTAGTAATGTAATTTGTTTAATAAATTTTACTTTGTTTTTTTTCAGTTCTTCGGCTTCTGTGCGATGGTAGCTTATGGTTTTGATGCATTCTTAAAATTCAAAGCAATGCAGGCTGGTGAAATAGCTCAAGGATCGCGAGTAGTAGCACAACAACAAACAACTGTAACCATTGCATAAATAATAACTTGGAAGTTTTGCGTCGGGTATTAACTAGTCGATCGAAAGTTATTAAATTACGTTGGAATCTCGTATTGTTGCACTTCTACCAATTTACTACTTACTATTAACGTTTTTCTTATATATAAAAAAAGCAATGATAGTCAAAATGGTTACTGTTTGCTTTTAGAATTGCGTAATCTTAAAGTGTTCATCAGGCTTATAGCTATTCCGCATTATACCTGGTCTGTTTTTTTTATTAAAATTTCTCTAGTTACCAAATTTGTACACCGTACCTAAATTCCCACACTTGCACTACACAATAACTCTTAATGTCGCCTTTTTTTATCATTTATGTATTTATATTTTCCTTTAACCTATCGCTTTGGCTACGTTTTTAAATATTAAGCAAAAAGCATACTCGTGTTTCATTGAATTATACAATAAGTAAAAAAATGTCTCGTTGTAAATTTAGCACACAAATTTTAAAAGAAAGAATTGTTAAAAATTTCTATATAAAAAAAATTTAATAAAACCCAGCGAACTTAATAGGATCAATGTTTATATATCTACAATGTTTACAAAATAGTTGTTTTAATTGTATTTAAACTCGGTTTATTGTATTCACAGTTTATACAGTGTGAATTTATTATATAATATGTATAAAAAAAAGCTTATATCAATAGCAATAATTATTTACACCACCTGATATACACTCCGTTTTATATTAACTTTTATACAAGCAAAAAAATATAACAAAATACAAAATACATTTGTGTAATGTATAGGCATATTTTTGGCATTTATTGTTAACTAAACTATTTACAAACTTATGTCCCTGAAGACACAAAGCACATATCCGTTAATTTATTATGCAGTGCTCAGAAAAAAATATGTATATTTATGAAAAATGAATATTATGTACTCTGGAATAAACTATTGATATAATAATGTAATCAAAATTGTTTTTTCTCGATCAAACGCAAAGAGAAATTTTTCTTTTTTTTTCCGTTCAGTTCACGTCTCCGTTGCTTGCTAGTAAAAGGAAATTTAACCCTGTCTATTAGAGGATTTGGAGCACCGATAGCCATGAGATCTAAGAACTTGATATTTTGCACACATAAACTTTCCAATGTTTGAAGCTAGTTTCGAATATAATGCAAATCCAATGAGTCCTTTGTGTAGCAACATACAAAAGTCCTCCAAAAATGTATGCAGGTCACAAAATCCACTATAACTCAAGAATGCGTTTAAGCGGGAAGTAAAAATTTTACAGAAATTAATTTGATACCTTCATTAGTAACATCCTTCCGAGGATAGTGCACTGGCTCTACATCACGGTAGTTAGACCTGTTCTTACTTACGGGTCAATGGTGTGGTGTGGCGTTGGAGGTCGGGACTGACAGGGTCGCCATGAGCATAATTCAAAGAATGGCACTCATTGGGATAACTGGGGCCTTACGTTCCACAGCCTCGCAGGCTCTGGAAGTAATGCTCCACATAATCCCATTGGAATTAGCGGTAAAATCAATAGCAGCAAAGGGTGCTTTGCGTCTGCGTGAGGCAGACTATTGGATGGGAGGCAGTGTGGGTCACACTAGGGTCTTGTCAATTTCCCTGTGTTCCGCCATGCCGGAGCGCACCGACTACAGGACACCGTCTTGCAGTTTTGAACATTCCTATGCTATGAATATTCTCACCAGACTGGAGTGGCGATCTGGAATCATCGCCCCAGACACGTTTGCTATCTACACTGATGGCTCCAAAACGGAAAGCGGAACGAGCGCGGGAGTGTACTCTTGAGACCTTGACATTATGGAATCGTTCAGGCTGCCGGATAGCTCGAGCGTGTTTCAGGCCGAGCTTTTTGCGCTGACAAAAGCAGCTGAAATAATTGTGCGAATGGTACAATAACTATTTATGTTGACAGCCAAGCCGCCATCAAGGCTGTGCACATTACTAAATCCAGGCTTGTGGGAGAATGTAAAAGAATATTGCAGATGGTGGGTATGAATAACAACCTGTAGATTAGTTGGATTTCTGGTCACAGTGACTTCCCTGGAAATGAAAAGGCAGACGAGCTCGCCAGAAGGGGGTCGGAGATGAGCATAGAGCTGGCCGACGAGTCGGTTCTATGTCCCATTGAATGTATAAAGGGAATGATTGATATTGAAGCGCTCAGACATTTTGGGGGGGTCTGGGTGAATCTCTCGGGATGCCGGTAAGCAAGAATCTGCTGGCCGAAACTTGATAGGAGGAACTCTAGCTTCATTTTGTCTCTGGGCAGGGACATTTTCAGACAACTTATAGAGGTCCTAACGGGACACTGTCCCTTTGGGATGTATGAAGAAATGCTGGGAATACCCATGGCTGATCTGTGTCGCTGTGGTGATGAGAATGTTGAGCCAACACTGGAGCATCTAGTGTGTGAATGTGAAAGCCTGGCACGTACCAGGTATCGGTACTTGGGGAAATTCTCCTTGACCGATCTATCAGAACTTGTGATCATTCCTTTATGGAGAACTACTCTCTTCATAAGGAAGAGCAATATTTGGAATCAGTAGTCTAGAGCCCGGTTTATACGAGGGGACCACAATGGATCCACAGTGATCTCTCGTGATGGACTGTGTCACATTGATTCAATCCACCCTTCTCAACCTTACCTAACCTAACATCCTTCAACTCCTTAGTAACATCCTTCAACTCCTTAGTAACATCCTTCAACCCCTTAGTAACATCCTTCAACTCCTTCGAGTAGCTGCTTAAAAAGTCCTTAAAACACGTGTTAAAAATATTGAACGATAACTTCAGAACGCTTTAAACGACGACTTTGAAATTTTGTATTCGTTGATTTTGAAATAATCGCAGCTAAAGGTATGAATATAAAAATCGCATGGATCCTTCCTGTGACTTCCATACAAAAATCCTGTAAAAATAACACTGCTTTGATAGAGTTGTAGAGAATGATATGTGCATTCAATCGGTTCTGCTATTGGGCGTACTCCCCTCTCTTCTTCGAGTAGCTCCTTAAAACACGTGTCCTCGAATGTTGGCCGATAACTTTTGAAAGCTTCAAGCCAGGAAGTCGAGATTTTGTTCACATTAATTTTTAATTGGTTCCAGTTAAAGTGATAAATACGCTAGAAATCGAGTGAGTCCTTCCTGCAGTCCGTAAGTCCTTAAAAAAGAAACTTTTTGGCTCTTTGTTATTCACTTCTTACATGACCCCTTCGTTGACATAGGAAAAAAGCACTCTGGAGGAACTATACATACTGCTAAAAAATATATTTTTTTGTTCAGTTGCTCCCCTAGATATAAACCTAGCGCGTAAAACGGTTCCAACATGTGAACATAGAAAACGCGACTTGTTAAAGATCTTCGAGTTTACTTTCATTTCAGGACTTCTACACGCATGTATCATACGCATTTAATTAACAAAAACAATAAAAATTAAATTACATAAAATAAAACACATCGATTCATCCAATCTTATTTATTTAATTTTTTCGTTTTCCCATTTTTGTTTACATTGATGTTTTGTTTAAATTATACCTGAACTGTGTGCTATAATATTTGGTTCTTAAAAAAATTATATTAAAATTTAAAACATAATTTACATAATTTGAAATTTAAAAGAAAGATAAAATTTTAACTAATTAATAAGACAATAAAGCACACAGCAGCAGCTGTCTCGTACATTTTTTCCCCCTTCACTACTGTTGAATTTGGTTACGATTTTGTTTCAATACTGTTGCTTTTTGTCAGCACTTGTATAATTTTTCAAAAATGGAAGACTGGATGAAACAGGGGAAATAATTCGGGGAAATAATTTGTTTTTACCGTTCTTTGTTTAAATTTTCTTTAGCTTGTTCCAAATTATTATTTTAAATTTGTTTTTTTTTAGTATTGATTGCAGCAAGCCTTATTTATATCCGTGTAAATATTTTCGCGACCATTTTTCTGCTTGATAGATTTGAAATGAAATTTTTTTTTCGAAAATATTCACTGGCAGTTTAGTTTACGTTGTTTTTTTTAATATAAAAATTCTCTGTGCTATGCGAATTGAAGTTTTCGTTTCAAAGGTAAAAATGAATGCAAATGTTTTTAATTTTTGGAGAAATAATTTAATTTGGACGGATCAAGATATTTTCTAATTTTATTACATACTTTAAAAATTATTTTTATGCTACGCATGGACACTCAGAACTACATGCGATTCGTAGTTTTTATTAGCTTATTGTAAAGGATCAAAAGGCATGTGTTTACTAGGTATATTGCTCTTCATTTTAAATTTGGTTTATCAAAGCTTGTTTCCAACAGTTTTCAAATGCAATTTTAAATTAAAAATATTTATTTATTAACTGCGACAGAATTTCATCAAATTTGATAAAAGCACGCTAAAATCCTTCGAGAGCGAGGTTACAAGTTATCTTCAGTTGACAATATGGGATCTGGGACGAGATAGGGCAAAAACTTCTGGATCACTCTTTATTTGTTCCTTAGTCCAAATTATGTATGTTTACAAGATTGTTCTTTTTGACTACACTACCTACGCTGGTGTAACGAGAATCACAATGACGAACACTGAATCCCAAGTGAGAATACAAACCAATTCCACAACCAACTTTCGAACGGAATGTTGTTTAAAGCAGGGAAGTGGTCTAGCCCCCATGCTTTTCTACTTGGCACTGGAGTATGTCGATCGAAAAACCCCAGTCGACACCAATGCGACACTACTATTCAAGTCCACCCAACTATATGCTGTAGTAGTATACGCTGACGATATAAACATCCTCGCAAGATCCATCCCTAGTGCTAAGGAGGTTTTTGTTAATCTGATATATCTTGGGACCAAGGACGGCAATGAAACGGATGAAATCAATCGACGGATCATGCTAGCAAATAAAACGTATTATTCGGTACTTCCAATAGTGATCGAAGAAAGTCCACAGGGACAGTAAGCTGCGAGTATAGGTTTATTCTGTTTGCCTACATTTAGTGTACGCTACACCTTAAGTATATTACACCAATTTTGACCAGCCAAAAAAAACGCGTTAGTGCAGAAACATGAGATAAAATTTTTTATTTGCTTGATTCTTTCACTTGAGACTAAACAATCGTCCAAACTAAACAGTTTAATAACAATATGACAATAACAAACATGACAGCTCCATACAAATCGCAACAATTTTGTATGGCGGGTGCATGACTTGGATGATAAAAACTAAGTTTTCTATTAAAGTGCAAGCTTTTGTTAGGCAAAGCAAAGCTAAATAGTTTATAAACATATTTAAAAATGAGAATTAGATAAGTTTTCTCATCTGGAATTGAGTTTTCATAGAAAAAATTAGGTCGAAAAAAATATCGCAATCTTCAGCAGTGTCGTCATTCCGCCATTTTAAAAATGTGCAGTTGAATTGCTTATTTTTTTAAAGATAATTTTTGTTATATGAAACACATTGCATATTGCTATGATTCTGAACATTTGTTATTCAGTATCCACTCTAGAGGGTTCATCAATTCCAAAGTTTTGTATTAAAACACCGCGCTTTGGGATAATAAAATATTGTTACGAATTCGTTCCAAAAAAGATTCTCCAATGAACTGGTATATTTTCTCGTTTTGATCCGTGACGTCACACATCACATAAAAAACGAGGCATTTCTCACGACGAACTGTCATATGTGCGCGGCCTGAGTTTAAGTCGGCGGTGTTGCTATACAATATTCTTGCATGTATTACTTGAAAATAGTATTTCCCTAAATACTAAAAGTCAATTTTATCTGCATGCAGTCATCAAGTTTGACAGATGGTAAACTACTCTTTCATATGCCGCGTTTCCACTATCGCCTTCATGTGCATTGGGCATGTTCGGTGAGCGCGAATGTCTAGGCGATAGTGGAAACAGCACATACGTGCTCTAAGCACATTCCTTTGATGTCCGTCAAAAACCGCCTTCGAAGCGAATGTCCAATGCGAATGTTAGTGGCACTGGTGGGGGCTAGCAAGTGTTCAGTTCAGTCCCAGCGGGAATACGAGTAATGTATTATGTACTGTATGTAATATTATAGTTTATGCAAGATTATTAGAATGTCTTTTTCGCATTCTGAAAAATGTATAGAGAATCATTCGTTCAACATTCCAGAAAAAATGTAATATGAATAGTATGGTAATTCTTCCATCCATTGAATCGGAATGTTTACGAAATGCATTCTTCAGAACTCTTTTTCCCGCTGGAGTAGTGTCTTCGCATAGGCGATAGTGGAAACGCTACATCGTGCTCTAAGCACATCCCTTTGATGTGGGTCCAAACACCGCCATCGACGCAAATGTAAGCGATTCTCGATTTGAGTTGCAAACTAACACGAATGTGCCGTTTCCACTTATGCATACGCGCTAGTTCGCATCATCCAATGCACATGAAGGCGATAGTGGAAACGCGGCAATACACCTGCTCTCGAGCGAGTATAGAAAGTGTACACTGAGAGTTGACACACGAGAAACGGATGTACACGGATAAGCAAACTGTGCTTGCATGATTTTTGTCGAGCTACTGACGAGTTAGTAAGTACAGCAATTTGGCAGTTAAGGCCGTGACACAATAAAAGCAGAAAGCAGCGGCAGAAGCAGAATGTTTTTTAGAAACCACCAGTTTAAATGAAAGCAGCGGCAAAAGCAAAGACGAAAACAGTGCTGCTTTTTCGTTTTAAATTCTAAAATTCTGTTTCTGCTTCAGTACTGCCAACGTAAATCCCTTTAGAATTGGGAATGTTATCAGCAATGGAAATGTTAAAGGTGTCAAAATTGTTTCCGTATACTCGTATTTAATGATCATTTTAAACTAAAAGCTCAGAAAAAGCAACGGAAACAAAATATTTTTATCCGCTCAAACAAGAAACTAAAATACTTGTGACTGTTGATAGTTAGCATGGACACATTTTTCCCGGCTTCTACTTTCGGCGGCTGTTAACATGGACACATTCTTCTCTGCTTCTGCTTTTATTTAAATTCATTAAGCAGAGTAAAAAGCAGCACTGTCGACGCTGCTGTCGCTGCCGCTGTCCACCAAACAATTTTAACTCATATATAACTTGTCTGCGGCAGGGTAGTTGTTTATCAGTTCCCTTGCTCAAAACGATAATTTGGCAAGTAACTTCTAAGTGGTGATTTTAGACTTGCCGGCAAAATTTAATTTGCTCACAGATTATTAAAAATCATTTTCACTCGTACCAAAAAATGCAATATATAATACAATAGTTAGCACTCACAAGTGTTCCTTCCGACTGATGCGCAACTAATAAATACTAAATAATGAAAATATGCAATATGGTCTCTATCCATTTGCAAAAAGCGTGCCATTTCTAAGGATTAACAAAATGTTATCCTTACAAATTGCAATCTTTTTGCAAGCATTTAGCAAGAACTTTTAAATCATTGTCTGTGGCAATTACAATTCGATGAAAGGGCGAGCTATCGCATTTTATTTCTCCTTGCCTACTGCTTGCTGCCAGCAGCAAACCCTCGCCAATATGATTGCTGGGTGCTTTCTGCTTTTATTGTGTCACGGCCTTGATTGTTGTAGATTTTCCAGTTTGACTCCTGTGAAATTTTATTTTACTTTTCGAACACTTTCTACAAATTTGTTCAAAATTGCTTTCCCCATGTATTTCATATTATTTAAAATATATCTCAGAATAGTAACTTCAATTTCAGATTAGGCAAATGTATTTCAGAGTACTTAAGTTTGAATTTAGAAAACGTTGCGTTTTTTATCAGACTTGTAATTTAAATATATGTAGTGTTGATTTGTGAAAGTAAGAGAATTAAAGGATAACTGCGCTATTTGCTGCCTCAGCATATTAAGAAAACTGGTTTGCAGCCTTGTGGTTATCTTCTACATGTCTACTGCCATTGATGAATGAAGACAGCGTGCTGTGTCCAATTTACCGATAAGGCATAGTTAGCAGTGAAGAAATTGTTAGATGGAAATACGAGATATACAATGAACAGAACAAGTGGGCAATTAAATTTAATATTTTCAGTATCAATTTAAATATAATGTATGTTCTTAAATACAATTCACATATTCTGAAATATATTTTACGTAATCCGAGATTCCAGTTACTATTCTGAAATACATTTTACATAATCTGAAATTAATATTATATAGTCTGAAATACATACATGTGGAAAAGGTGTAGATGAAATCTGAGAGTATTATAAGTTTAAACCAGCCCAAATGTTTGTAACGCATAGAACCGAGCCTCGGTCGTAAAAAAGATTTATATTTTTATTTTTTGTTCAGATGTGGCAAAATACCCAAATACCGTCCGTCACCACGGACGATAACTCAAGAACGCCTTGACCTAGGATGTTGAAATTTGGATCTTTGGCTGAATTTGTAAGATCTTCCTACTCCATCGACTAGCTCACACAAAAAGTCCTTAAAACATGTATTCAAGAATATATTACAACTTCAAAAAACTTTGAGTTAGAAATGAAAATACTCGAGCGAGTCCTTGGTGTAGTTGCCATACAAGGATACATGAAAAATATTAATAGTCATATTTAGAAACCCACTATAACTCAAGAAATCGATGATCTAGGAAGTCCAAATTTTATAGGATTTAGTTTTGAGTTAAAAGTACGATCGACACTAACGTTGTCGCTATTTTGCTATGATGTAAAGCGATGCGTCGTCGTTTTTGACATTTCAACGACGCACAATGTAAACGCGAACGACATAGGCCGCGGTTCGAATTACGCTTTCTGCGCTTTTAGCGCGCTCACAACGCATACAATTTGCATGGAGGGATCATTTTCTGGCACTTACACTGCTCACGGTTTCGAGGATAGGCACTGTGAGTACACTGTGTACACACAATCGGTCTGAATTGAAAGAGACATAAGCGTACCAACAATTCGGACCGAACGTAAGTACTGTTGGTGATGTAAGCACCGTGAGCGTAATTCGGACCGCGGCCTTAGTTACGGATTGCCAAACTGGACGTTGCTACATTCGTCGATACTGTCGATTCGAACATTGCGACGTTCGTTGCATCATACGGACCCAGGTTTGCTATTGAGCGAACCATCTCACTCTTCAGGTAGCTCCCATACTAAAGACCTTAAAACACGTGCGCAGGAGTGTTGGCAACTTCAAAACGCTTTAAGCTAGAAATTTGAAATTTTGTACACATTAATTTTTAAATGGTTCCAGGTAAAGGAATAAAAATGGTGGCAATCCAGTGTGAGTTATTCTCCATGTGAACGTGCTTGAGAAAAAGTCGGACCCATTATGACACTCGAGTGAGTAATATGACTCACATTTAAAGTCGAGTCGTCCTTAAGTTGATATTTACACTCGACACGTACATATTGCAACTCCCGCGGCCGACTGAATTCTACATTTCATAAGAATAAAGATTTACTAGATCGACTCATAATTTGCACTTATTTTATTAGTGGATTTACACTGCACACAGTGAGGCGCGCCTCTAGACCTCGAGAGGTCATGAAAAACTGGTTTTCGTTGGCTGTAGACTTTACTGTGTTGATAGCGATTTACAACAAACATGCCTCTGCGGCGACTTGCTTATAAGTGCAAAACGACAGAAATACGATGAGCTACGAATTGTGTGCTGCCACAGTTCATTGTGTGTGTATACATGAAAGCGTGCGTCGGAGAAAAAATTGAAGAATGTTAGGACTTATTGTGACTCCACGAGTCATCTGATTGATTGATTTTATGGTGGGGTTAGAGACGCACCTCAAAGGTTCAGTGTAAATCCACCATCAAACGTTCAGTATAAATCCACCATGGTGGTCACTCGGTTGAGTCACGAGATTGCAGAATGTCAATCATTTATGCTGTTATGACACTGGCTATTTTTGCGGCTTTAAAGCGGCTAGACAATCCAAATGGAGAGGGATAGAGACTTTATCATACAATTTAGACATTGGTGTGAGAGAGACAGTCCGAACAGCAAACTATGGGTAACTGTCAAAAAACAATCCATAACTGTCAAAAAAAAAGCGGCAACAAAGCGCATTCGAGCAGTGTTTCGCAACATTCTAGCAGTTAATCCAAGAAAAATCCGCTGGCGGCTAGATTTTCCAGCCGCTACCGACTAGTTTTTGACAGTTCGGTACGTATAAATTATGGAAGTGCCATGTTCTGTTATGAAACGCGCCAGAACCGGTATTTTTCTTAACATACCAGTTGTTAATTTCGTTGACTAGATGCCGCTAGCGTCGGAAAGAGCGGTATCTCTGTCTTTTTATTGTTGTTCGCCTTGTCGCACGATTGGCTATTATTGTACTTTTTTCTAGCGAGGAAATAGCCAGTGTCATAACAGCATAAGTCGAGATTGCCGTTAATAATTGACCCGATTGTCTTGCAACCAAGCGAGAATCCTTAAAAACATGCAAACTATAGACGCACTAAAAATTCTGCTTTATCCCCAACTACAATATAAATCGGAATTCAGTATTTCATCTAGAGTATCAAAAAATACGTTTGGCTTGCATCCTATCGGAATTCAAAACTATTTCTTTTAAAATCTACATATAAAACCGCAGCACTATCTATCTTCTTCACTTTCTACCTATATGACCCCCTCTGGACAAGGGGCATCCAGGAAAAAAGCCGCACCCAGGTGGATGGAATTATCGTATATCTGCATAGAAAATAAATGAAGCTATTCTTAGGGTTACCCAGCCGCATCGACCCGTATAAAATTTCGTAAACTACAATGGGCAGGTCATGTGGAGCGAATGGACGACAGAAGAATTCCCAAACGCACACTGAACGGTAGAGCACACTGAACGGTAGAGCACAGGGCAAACGACCGGTGGGAAAACCGCGGAAAAGATACGAGGACTCAGTTGACACAGATTGCAGATCGCTTCTTACCCTGCGTCTACACTGACACAATTTATCTGGCAATGGCAATGGCATTATTGCCATACACAAATTGACAGTGTAGACGCACCAAACGCATATGGCAATATTTTAAACTCAAACAATATTTATTTATAATAATTCAATGTGCGTTAACAGAGCAAACATGTTTTAGAGATTAGATTTTTCATCTTAACAGCTAAGTTGTAATAATTATAGCACTAGGCAATGAGGAAAAACAATAGAAAATATATAATAATTTGCCAAGGAAAAGTACATAGGCATATGGCAATATTGCTCTCAGCATTGCCATTGCAATTTTGAGGATAATATTGCCAGAAAACGAATCGTTTGTCAACAGGTAGACTTAGGTTTTTTTGGTTTGATCGCAAAATGAGTGAAAATAAGTGGACTAAAGAAAAAACTATTGAATTAATCAATAGTTTTCGATGTTATGATTGCTTTGCTTCACAACTTTACACTTCGAATTCACTCGCTCAAATGAAAATTGCCTGGCAATCAATTGCCCACTCATTGCGATTTGACATTTAACTCAATGGCAATATTAGGTCTGTTCTTTTTGTCGGTGTAGTGTACTCAGTGTACACTTTCTGCGCTAATGCTGTTCTTTTTGTCGGTGTGACGTCAGAGGTTGCTGTTCTTTTTGCTAGTGTAGTGTACTCAGTGTACACTATCTTACACTGGATCGGGAGCCGGTGTAAGATCTTCTTCTTTGCCATCTGTCAGAATTGATGGCTCTATGCAGATAAAATTGACTTTGTGCATTTATGAAAATACTGTTTTGAATGAATAAATGCAAGAATATTGAATGGCAATAAATTTGCATTGATAGAAGTGAAAGAATAAAACAAATAAAAAAGTTCGGAATTTTAGCTTTCATTTTTCTACACTAACCCGTTCTTTTTGCGCGATCTAAACCCTACACTTTCAGTGTAAGTTGTATCCCATTTTCAGTGTAAGTTACACTAAAATGTGAACTTCACCTGGCAAAAAGAACAAACCTATTGTCATTGCCAAATAAATTGTCAGTGTAGACGCAGGATTAGAAGCTATATGCCATACGAGTGGTTGTCAAATTTTTCAAATCTATTACCTCGTTCACGTGCTAGCGTAGTGTAGTGTAGGGTCACTAGATACAAAACACTCTCTACCTAGGGTTTGGCAGATACGTCTAATTCGGTCGTTTCTGTACTAGAAATTGTGATTTAACCTCACAAAAATCGCCTGTTTATGTACTAGTTCGCCTGTTTTTGTACTACTGAACATTGCTAGCAAATTGCGTTTTTGAAGTGTGTTAGTGCGAATATGTGAAGAGTCGGAAAAAGAGCTGTCGGTTAACTTCCACAATTCTAGTACGTGTTTTTCTTTGATATGGAAGTGTGTGTGCGCGAAATTGTGGTTTTCAATGGAAAATTTCCCTATTTCTTTCATTTCTTCTATGGAAATTTACAATTTTGCTGCGAAAAGTCAATCATTTCGAATGTTTATAAAGTGAAATCCCATAAACATGGAAAATATTTAAATTTACTGGTTTTTCACCTTGGTACGCATCTGCCAAACCCCTCTTAGAGGCTGTTTTGGTGTGAGTGTGTATACAGTAACCCTAGTGTAGTGTAGCGTGTTATGAAATCCGGTTGATATATGAGTGTTCACGTGAAGTGAATTGACGTTTCGCACTCTTGATTATTAATTGACAACTGTCACAACTGGTATTTCTTTTATTAAAAAAAAATTACATTCGTCGTTTTATTTCTTAAATAACCTTTCTTCTTTTATTTTTCAGCGAAATGGAGTCATTAAAGGCACTGGTATTAGAATCGTTGAGAAAATCCAAACAAATAAAGTTGTCTGTCAACACAGTTTTTTGACAATTCACTCGAAAAGTAATACGAAGCGCAACGGCAAGTGTTCTCGTGGGAAGGATTAGCAAATCCACTACACTACACTACGCGGTTTTGCTACGTTGTAGAAAAACCGCTCCGTGGCAAAATGTGGTGTGTTCACGTGCTACTACGAAGTGCTACGTAGCGGTACGTCGTTGACCACGTGAACGAGGTATATGTTAACACATTTATTCAGTCTCGGCCAAGGTCGGAATTCATATCTTGTCGCTGCTGCTTTGGCAATTAGATCGCTGTCAAGCTCATAACCTCAAATCATTTTGTATTTCATGTATTACCAAGTCTCAATAAAAAATTTCTGAATCTGAATCTGACGCAGGATTAGATGCACAAATTGGAGGACGCGGGCGCTGAACAGACATGACTTCAGACAATGTATCCTGCAGGCCCTTGTCCGATTTGGGCTATCGCGCCATTGATGATGATGGGTTAGCGCCAAACGGATGCAATTACCGTATATCTTAGAAATGTGCAAAAAGTTATTTAGTATTCGATACTGGAAGAATTACTATTATAGTATATTAATCGCTGCACAATGCTGACCTGCATCGACCAGAAAAATCCAATCCAGTGTACCAAATTTTAATCCAAAGAGTTTGAAGTTTTGACCAAACAATTTGCAGTTAAGCCTCTATAAAGTTTGTATTACACTTTATGCCACGCTGTCAAATTTGCAGTAATAACCAATGCGAAATAGCAAATTTGACCGACCGGATACTGTGAAATTAATTCGAATTTGCTATTTCGCATTGCTTATTACATATTGCAAAATTGACAGCGTGGCATACGATGTAATACAAGCTTAAGTCGTTTTTTTATATCTCGTATATACATTTTAATTTAGCCCAAATAGGATCTTCAAGAATGATTATTTTCCAAGTCGAACTCTGTATAACACACTCACTTGCTCAATTTGATAGGGTACCGTAACAATTCGAGTTATATTTGAAAAAATATTGCTTCACGATTCATAACATATGCATTACTCACATCGTCGGTAAAATGCATACGCTCAATTTAAAAAAAAATTAAATAAAAAGAACTTTTCGCAAATTTACTTTCAATTTCATAAAGAACACATGTTTCTGTTGAACGACGTTTTTTCTTAATGTCACTATGAAAATGATTAAATTTATCAATTTTTACAAAAGGTAAATTGTAAATTGAACACGTTTAGCAGTATACTTTAACGTTGTATCGTTTTTAAATCGCACTAACGGATAACAATTGAAATGCATACCACAAGCGTGATGGTGCATTTACACTGAGCGTTTGAGGCGAGCCTCTATCCCCACCAAAAAATCAACCAATCAGATGACTCGTGGAGTCGCAAGAGTCTAACATTCTTCAACTTTTTCTCCGACGCACGTTTCCATATGTGTACACACATACAATGAACTGTGGCAGCATGCACTTCGCAGCTCATCGTATATCTGTCGTTTCGCACTTATAGGCAAGTTGTGCCGCAGAGGCATGTTGAGTGTAAATTGCTTTCAACACAGCAAAGAACACAGCCGACGAAAACCGGTTTGCAATGGCCTGATGGGGGTAGAGGCGAGCCTCAGGGGTGAGTGTAAGTGCACCATGAATCGGAACACAGGTCAAGTCTGCATTTCGTACAGTAAACGTGCAAGGGCAGAGTTTAGAAGAAGAAGAGACAGCGGCATAAATCAAGTAAATTAGGATGTTCTTACTGGCTACAATTTTGCACTGTAGAAAGTGTACACTTTTCTGTTCTTTTTGGCGGTGTGCTGTCACTGACAGGTTCTATTTTCAGTATCTCGATATGGTGAAAATTTTTCCAGCTCATTGAACAAGGAGACAGTATGGTCACCAGTTCTTTAAGCTGAGGAAGTGTGCCCAAATGGGGAATTTCTCACCAACTTTAGAGTTGGGAAGGAATTGCCCATTTTGCATGAAGGGATCAAATCAATTATTATTATAATTATTATTATTTGTCAAATGACAAGGTAGACAAGTGTACACTGCACCCGCTTGAGAGAAGATGTAAGAAAGTGTACACTAGCCTAGCCCGCTCGAGAAGATGTAAGCAAGTGTACACTAGCCTACTACATATTATGCAATGAGTAATGCTTTTGGATTGTTGGAACATTAAAGATGCCTACACGGTACAACCGTCACGTTTTATGATCTATCTATAGTGTTGACTACCTCATGACTTTACAATTTTCCAGTTTTTTTTTCTTGAAACTGTTCAAAGATTTTGAAAATAACTAGCAGCCTCCTTTTTACGAAATCTACTTTCGAGCTTCTATACATTTTACTCATAATTTCTCCTCCACTCTCGTCACACGATAACTGTTTTAAAGCGCGTTAAATTTTCTAACATTAAATTTCATTTTTGCACGCACATAGCATAGAGAATATTTTACACTAGTTGTTATTTTTTTTTTTAAGTTTTACATTTAATTTTTCGCAATGTAAAAGATCAAATTTGTAATCTTAACGAAAATCATAGTTTCTAGAACAACTTATAAGAAACTAGAACTGAAATCAAAATTGCATAGTTGCTGCAATATACACTTTATAAATGAATTGAAATTAAATTGAAATTTTCATTTTATGCAATTTTGATTATCGATTTTCGTCAGATTCTCATGACATTCTTTCTGGTGTTAACTTTTATCTTTACTCTCTCCATCAACTTTTTTGTTGTGTAAAACAGGTACATTTGTTTTTCTTTTTTAGAAATATTTAAATTATATGTGTACTCTCTTATTACTTCTCTTGTATATGTTTCTTTCATTCTTGTGTGGTGTTTTTCCACATTTTTCGTTTACATTTTAAATACTTTGACGAGTACACACACAACTCTTCTTAACTTACAAATTCTCGGTTTGTTTTTATAGTTTTTCAAAATGATGTTAGATATGAAATAGGTTTTGTTAAGAATTTACACTAAATTTGTAGAATTAATCACAAAAAATTGTTGCGTTCTTTGTGAATTTAAAACTGTGTTTTTATTGTTGGTTTATTTATGTTTAGTTTATGTTGTTGTTTTTTGCTTTGAAAGCAATGTTTCTAGTTCAGTAGTTATTTTTGTTTTGTTGTATTTAAAAAAAAAAATGTAATATTGCAATAAACTTTTTAATTTGGACAGTACTCGATTAGTTTAGAGAAGACCTATGATATTTATATACATGGTTGATAGTTTAAGTGTACGTACATATATACAAATTGTTGCGGGTTATAACGGATTGTTGTTTGAAATCTAAGATGTCCCACAGATTTGAGGTATCATGCTGCCCAGTGACACTTTTCTGGAACTTATTTGTGCTGTTGTAATTTTATCATGGGGGACAAAAGAATTCCGAAACCGAAAACCGACGGCATTAGCTGTTACAGTTGCCAAGAGTGATGCGATGATTAAATAATTTAACAACTATACCCTGTGCGGTGCCGCATATTATCACGGGTGTAAAAACAAAATCAATCGTTTATGTAATTATTAAATGTCGCAACTGGATCGTATACCGAAAGATGGATAATCTCACAGAGTTTAATGACAATCTTTAGATGAGTGGACCATTTCGAGAAAAACATTGATAATCGAAAACAAAAGTTGCCGTGGATCTAACAGAAATTGAAACAATAAAAAAGATAGCAGATTTTTGATGATTATTTTTGGGCAGTATTTACAATGAGAAGACGCAATGATTTTTGAATAGATGTGCCGACACGATATTACGAAAACTGCTTCCGATTATTTAATTTGTATGGTACAAGTGTAGCGGATAGCCAACTAAAAATGCCATAGTTATGAGATTGGAATTTTTCATGGTAAAGCGCTACCAATAGAAGCTAATTTTTAAGCATTTTTTGGTTATTTTTCGGATTCAGAGGAGTTTCTGGTGCGAAACACAATCGCTGTCCTGGCTACTGCCATTGAGAACATGCCAGTTGAAAAACCTTCACTGGTGAAGCCAGTTTAAAACTGTGTTGACTAGGTCCGAAGGAGCTGTTTCGTCATCGGATGGCACTGACTCATCAGAGGGTGTATAGGGTCTTACTATACCTTACAGCTGCTGGTATTGCTGATGATTTTTCCTTTCCCTATATGTGATACAGAACCAAAATTTATTTTCCCGAATTATAAACTAGCTAAATTTGCCATAGCACTTTTTTGCTTAAAATAAGTGGCATTGAAGATAATCTTATATTTCAACCAATTCTGGTGCAATTTTTGGTTGTCAATAGTTATGTTGCCCATTTACCTTTATCAGCCTTCAGCTCGTAGACTCTAGCAAATAAGACTTGTGTGCTCTCAAACATTTATTGTACACAGTTCCAAGAGCGTTCTGATCGATCTCGATATTTTCCTTCACATCAGATCTTGCTGCAAATTATTCTAGCAAGAAATGTCTCAAGGTGTTTGCTAGTCTACACGAGCCTTTACACTCTAGTATATTTCTGGAATCTTTTTTTCTATGATCATCAGAATAATTTTAAATAAAAAAAAATGTAAATATAATTTTAACGAGATTCTTTGTGGTGTTAATCATTGATTCTGCTCTACTACTGCGACATTTATACATGAATACTTTTTCGTAAAATTTAATTAATGTTAATATTATTGGAAGTTGCTATATAGCCCCTATTTAACGAATATTTTATGCTGTAAAAGATACCAATACTACTTTTTCAATATGGGCCTATGGATGGAGAACAAATCAATTTTCTATTGCACAAAAAATGTTTCTGATTCATAACAACAAAGTTTCTTGATGTCAATATGAAAATAATTACAAGCAGCTAACTTTAAATCTTTGACACTTCGAAATATTAATTTTCTAACGACATTCTTTGCAGCATATCGACGATTTAATTACGACAGTGAGGTCAAATACAACAAATACTGATAGCTATGATATTTTTATCAGAATCAGAATCAGAAAATTTGTATTGAGACTATAATAACATGAGGTACAATAGGTGATATTTTTATCCGCTACTGATAACTGTGATATTTTTATTATAGAAACGAATCGAATATTTCGTTGTAGTGCGACAGAAGTGACTCAAGTGAAAAATTAAATATGACAAGGAAATTTGTTTTGAACGATTTCAAATAGAAGAATTATAGTAAAAAAAAATGCTGATCGCTTATTGAAATGATAAGCGATAACTAAACAATAGCAACAATATTTAGGTGCGAATACATCTGAGCACGAATACTGACACAACAAACGGAGGCAGAACGTATGCCTCGAATGTTCACGAAGTCAACTGAGGCGGCAGTGTATCAGTTTTATTCGAATGCACCGAATCCGTCCGAGTCACGGCCAGAACGCGCCTCGAATACACGTACACATTTGCATGCCCATTCGCGTTCGTGCTCAGATCGCAGTGTTGCCAACTATTTTTTTGAAAATCGGACAATTCAAAATCTGCTAAAATCGGCTAGATATTCTTTTTTGTTCTAATTACTTGATCGTAAAAAAAATTTTTGTTTAATGTATGGAAGATAGTCGAATTCTAGTGCTGAATGGTAACAGAAAGTATGTTAATGTAGCACACAAACATTGAACTGAAGTCTGTGAAGTAAAAATTAAGTGCGTTTATGCAAAAAAAACCTAATTTGCTCCGTAGGATTTTCAGATGATACATTTTTCATCCCCTACTACACGAATCGGCTATATATTCGGTTATCGGCTAAACTTAAATTTCTTCGGCTAGATATTGATGAAATCGGCTAAATTTAGATGAATTTCGGCTAAATTGGCAACACTGTCAACGAATTCCTAACAAGTACCCCAAAAATGTGTTTCGAAGTTTATTGCAATATTTTTCCTTTTTTCCGTAGAGACCAAATGTCTCGGCTATTTTTCTCTGATTAAATATAGTTTTCAAAATTTCGGTGCCTATAAATTTAAAAAAAAATTGAACATTAAAAAAAAAGGAATTAAATAAAATCAATAATTAACGAATGACTACAATCGCTCCTTACATCTAAAAACAAATAATATTAATAATAAATCATCAACTTTTAATTTTTCAGTAAAAATCTAAGAGTAGTAGATTGACTTTGCCAATTTTTTAAACATTTTAACATCATTATGTTGAAGTTGTTTCGTTTCTTGTTTCAGTTATTTTTTTTTCTTAAGTATTTTGCGTCTCACAAAAAGAGACAATATATACACATAGTCAATTAAATATTTACATATTCATTACAAATTTATCTTCAGTTATTTTCGAATTTAGTTCCCGTCATTTGTTCAACTTTCGACAATGGCCAAAAATGACGACACGACCACGAAAGAAAAACTGTGCGAGTAAAATTTTTTTTTTTTATTACGATTACTTTAATTTTACAATTTCTCTAGCTTACCCATTCGTACGATTTACACATTGCACACATCACATATAATTAAATTAAAAAAAAAAACTTCCACTTTTGCATAGCAGTGAAAAAAATAATACTCGCACGGTTTTTTTCTTTAGTTTTTACTTTTGTTATTGAATTTTGTTATTATTTAGTTTTCTACTAATAATAGTAAAAAGACGAATGTAGTCAGTCTTTTATATGTTTGTGTGTAAATATAATTGTAGAACGGAAAATCTTTTTACAATTGTAAAGTTAGTTGAAATAATAAGACATGTGTTTTGAGAGGGTTGGAAACAAGTACTTTGTTCTTCTTTTTTATGCATATAAATTACTTTTTGTTTACAATTTATCGTACAATTTTGGCAAAATAAATAAAATATATGTAATGATGGTGGTTTATCTTAGTTAAAACATTTCACTATCCCCTCCCTCTCGTTTTAAATATTGTTTTGGTATTTTACTTTGTTGGTTCGATTTCAAAAAAGGAAATATTGTGATAATTGGTTGGCTATTGGTTTTTTTTAAATCTTCAAAATTTTGAATAATAGAGAGGTTTATTGTTGCCATCATTCCAACTAAACTAAAAATTCATGTTTTTTTTTTTTTTTAAAGCAATAATAGCATTGGTCAGTTTGACAGCAAATAGTTTGAAAAGAAGTTTCTTAAAGTTTTATTTTTTTTATATAAAATATGATTAAAATGGAATTATTACATGCCGTAATTACTGATTTAATATCAACATGGAATTTTGATTTTATTTTTGAAAAAGGAAGTTGAGAGGTTTTTTTTTTGATGCGTGTTAGAATAAATAATTCCTTCTTTCGTATTTTTGATTTTTTTAATGTTTTCTATACATGACTGGCTGAAAGGTGCTCTTAAATGGCTTCCCGAGTTCATTAGCATAAAAACACCTTCCGCACATTATTGATAATGATGGTGTCTTGGTTGCATGTACTTTTGTTTGTTTGTTTTACATAGTAAAATTTTTCTCGTTCAACGAAAAAACAAAATCATATAAAATGGAAACATATAAATATTAATGAGCCTTTTTTCATGTGTTCTCTCGGCGGTATGGTTACACGCGCGCCATTTGCATTAATATTGGTTTTATGATGATATGAAATGAGCTGACAACGCGCAGCATTCTTTGTAATATCTGTATTTCACGGTCATTTTATATTTATTTATTTATAGATTTTTTTTTTAAATTTATTTACTCCTTTATTTTTATCACCGAGATCGGATTGCATGCAATTATTTTTCAATGTTTTGTTTTTATATAATTTACTTTTTTTCGTTTTACAAAACTACTGTGCTTGTTGTTCTTCTCTTTTTTTTAGTTATTATACAATATTTCGTTTAAATAATCGCGCGGTACATTTCCCCCACACTTTACAACTCTCTTTCTTTACATTCATAAAATAATTCATCTTTACTTCTATTTTTGTTCGTTTTTGTTTCTCCATTAAATGATTATTTCATTTCCTATCGAATTTCAGCTTAAAATGTTGTTCTTTGCACTAGCGTAAAAAATTCATCATTTCTTTTTGAAATAGATCGCGCGATCATTATACTGTTGTTTGTTGTTTTTCTTATTTTCATTGTTTTTTGTACACTCTTTTTTTTATCACGCTTTCATTCATTTTAACATTCATACAATTTATTCATTCGACAAACACACACAGCACTTAACTATTTCAGAGACACTTTGTTTTGTTTCACTTGCTCACGTTTCCTTCTTCGTTGATTGAATTATTCAAATCACTGAGGCCGATACCAAGACCAGGTAATGAATTGGCAACGTACAGTGCAGGATCGATAACTTTTGGAATCGGCTTGATTTCGGTGGCAAGTTCTTTTTCGATACGATGTAAATCGAAACGGTCCTCATATGTGATTAGATTAATGGCAATGCCTGGAAACAGTAAACAGAGTTAATTAGGAAACTTGTAGACGGAACGAACAAAAAACACTAAGGGCCATTATTACGATCTACAGTTAAATCGTAACTGGAATTTTAACCGGTAGTTTTTTATGAAAATATGCCAGTTAAAGTTCCAGTTAGAACGTAACTGAACGCCGTAAAAACGGCCAAGTCAAGTTAGTAATTATCTGGTCTCGGAAGCCGGCGCAGATGGGGCCGTTTTGTTGCCACAACTCGTATAGAGGCAAATGAAGTGAATCGTTTCGGAGTTTATTCTTATTCAATGTAAGTAATACTAGTAATTTTATAAAGGTTACCAAAGCCCGGTTCATAAAGTCGGGCGCTGGCTAAATTCGGGATCGCCCAGTGAACCCTGCTGATTGCCATGATCCGTCTACACCGATCCTGCTTAAACAGTGCGACCAGAGAGTAGAATATGCATATCCATTAACTGTACTTTCGGCTTGAAGCAGCCTTAGCCGTTTTATAATTATGGGAAGAAAATGAACTTAAGCGCTTAAGACCTATTTAGTGGCATACAAACAATTTCCGTTTCCCCAATTTTCCTTATCCAGCCCATCTGCCGCTCGTCTCTCCGTATCTTGCTATAGCAAGAACCCAAATTAGTGCTACTTAGAGCTGACCTCAACAAATCCCTCCCTAATTCCACAAGTTTAGAAAAAGTCGTGACTAGGATATCTTAGGCCTTTTTTACAGTTTGACTGTTTCTTACAGTTTGAGTGAGGATAGTGGGGTTGAGTCTGCAGGCCTCTCAGACCCACTGTTTTCGCCGCCATGGCCTGGTAGCCGGTAAGACTTCGTGATATTGTTTATCTGCGAAAATATCCGCTGACTTCAGAGTCCATCTTTGAACCATCGGCAAATATGAATGTGTATTGTATTACCGAAATGCTTTTCTATTCCGCCCTTGTCGTGACAGCAAAATTATTTTTGTAGTTCAGATTTTTGTCAAGATCCTGAAGGATTCTGACAATTGCCCTATCTAAAATCATGGATAAAATAATCCTAACAAAATGAACAACACGTGTAAACGTGTACACAAACACCTCTGAACCATTTGTATTTAAAATGATTCAGGGAACAAATGTAAGTTTAAAATTAATCCGGCACACAACAAAAATTATGTTATAAAAAATATATAAAATGCACTTACCCAAATGTCCGAAACGCCCTGAACGACCAATACGATGCAAGTAAGTCTCAGCCATACGTGGAAAATCAAAATTAATAACAACATTCACAGCCTGTACATCAATACCACGTGTAAATAGATCAGAGCAGACTAGATTTCTGCATAGTCCCTGTCTAAAATCATGGAAAACCCGATTTCTGTGCGCCTGCGCCATCTTAGCATGTATATAATAGCAACAATAGCCCAACTCAGTGATTTTCTTTGCTAGTAACTCAACGCGTTGTGTTGAATTGCAAAATATAATCGATTGATTGATTTGTAATTTGGAGAATAACGTATTCAAGCAGTGCACCTTTTGTCGCTCTTGGACAAACGCGTAATATTGTGTAACACCTTTAAGTGTTAGTTCTTCCATTAAATTAATCTCGTATGGTTCACGTAAATGTTTCTCCATGAAATTTTTCACACTGAGCGGGAATGTTGCCGAGAATAAAAGGATTTGAGGATCTTTCGGCAGTTTGATTATAACATGGTCCAGCATGCCCTTAAAATCTTGTGATAATAACTTATCTGCCTCGTCCAATACGAGGATTTTACATTGTGACATATCAGTCACTTTTTTGTCCATCAGATCCAAAATACGACCCGGTGTTGCAATGATCAATTGTACTAAAAAATATAGAGAAAAAAAAATATGTTGATAACAAACAATCAATTTCAAAGATTTTAATGTCTGCAATCTAACATTAAAATAATCAAAAATAAAAACGAACACTTACCCTTTTGATAAATTCTCATGATGTCATCCTTAAGATTGGTGCCTCCGGTTGTCACCATCACCCGAATGTCTAAATGTTTTGCCAATTCAATGCAAATCTGTGAAGTCTGTAGTGCTAGTTCTCTGGTTGGAACGATGACAAGGGCTTGAATGACATCACGGTTGGGATCGATTTGTTCCAGTACAGGAATACAGTAAGCACCAGTTTTTCCGGTGCCGTTCTTTGCTCGAGCTAAAATATCTTTTCCACTTAATGCGATCGGTATAGCGGCTTCTTGAATGGGCGAAGGCTTTTCCCAACCTTTTTCAAAAATACCCATCAGAAGTTCGCGTTTCAGACAAAATTCTTCGAATTCATTTCCTCTTGTGTCCGTTACATCCTAAAAAAAATTAATAAAATTTTTTTTACTTAAACATTTTTTTTAAATGTTATAATTTTTTTATGTGATACATTTAATTATCACATAGGGCAAAATTCCCTATACACATTAATGAAGGAATGGGAGTCGGATATTGGGAGATGAACTATAACAATATGTTTCTCTTCATGTTCTGCCTGCTATACTCCACAGGAAAAGCGTAAGGATTTAAACTATTCCACAGTCTTACAGTCCAAATAAAGAAGAAATACTACTTCAATGTAGGACCGCACAGGATTTGAGAAGGATAACCACGAGGGTTATGAAACCATGAAAGAACCAAAGCGAGTTTAGCAGAACAGTCGCCGTGAATCTGATAAAAAATGGTAAGATATGCAGCATAACGTTGATGTTCTAGTGAGTCAATAATAACTGTAATCGGATTGCCACCTATCAAGTTGAGGGCTCTTCTTTGAACGTTGTCCAGGTAAATTGATATGTTCCTGTCCAGATATAAGAATTATATTCAAGACGGAGGAAAATATAGGTTTTGTTTTTGTGACCATTTCAGATGGATGAAAAGACACCTTGCATCTATAAAGAAATCCTAAGGATTTAATGGCGTCTTTAGCTATGGTTAAGATATGATAATTACAACACATATATCTTGATAGAATAACATTAAGAATTTGTAGGTTATTCCCGTTTTCTTAAACTTCTCCATTGAAATTTACCGTGAAAATGAATTGGTTTTTTTAGTGTTAGTGGGTTTTCGAGGCATTAAATTCGACACAATTAATACCTCAGTTAAAAATTTTCCAATTGTCAGAATTCAATGAAATCTTCTCTTAGTGGCAGTAGAATTCAGTTGCGCAACAGTGATTGATCTAATACCCCAATTACATGTTGGGCCAACGTAGGCTAGCGCGAAGTCGGCCAAATGCAGGCCAATGCCACCGACACAGCGGCGAAGTAGCCAACGCACACAAGTGGACTGTCTACATGTTGGCGCTTGTATGCATTTGCTTTGATTGGCCCAACATGTAATCGAGGCATAACGCGAATGTGCCGTTTCCACTTACGCATACGCGCTAGTTTGCCTCATCCAATGCACATGAAGGCGATAGTGTAAACGCGGCATATGAATTGAATTGAGAGTACTAGAAAACAATCAAGTGAAGCGAAGGGTGACCGTTTAGCAAGAATCTGCCCTATCGGTATCGAAAGTTCAGACATATTTGACTCAATATAGTTTTTTTTCAATAAGCTAGTCTCTATTTTACATGAAAATCTGAACTTATCGAAGGTCGGTGTATGATGGACATTGAGAATGCTACATTATTGTTCACAGCACCAAAGAATACAGCTAAATGAGTTTTAAGTTTTATTGTTTATGTCGTCCAACTTAATCTCATCTAGCTCCTGTTCCCTTTCCTCCTCCATTTTCATTATGTATAGTGATAGATTACCTTTTTATTGAAGAAATATAATAGAAAAAGCATCTTTCTCCATGGTGAAAATCTTCCGAATTTCAAGAGATGAGATAAATATGTATGCACCTTCCTCCATTTTTTGGCAAAGTGTAATTTATTAGGCATGTAAAGGAATTCTATTTGGTACAATAAAAGAGAGATGAAGGCAACAGACATATGGTTGCAAAGCCATTCAATTGCCAAATGAATGCTTATATTTAGCATCCTTCTGAAATCAAAACTAAAACTCAGAAGGATTGTTCACAATACGAGGCCAAAACAACAAATTATACCCTAAATCCGGACAGAGTCGTAAGGTCAACAGTATTCTGCTGTGGTTAGGCAATATCTACTGCTGTTCCACCCCCAGTGACTACAACCGTAGAGTGTTTCTTATTTATATGATGAATTTTTTTCAAAAATTTCTTTCGCGACACCCTCTACTATTGTTCGGTGGAAGGAACTGTTCTAGGAGATAAAGCCGTTACAGAAGAGTGTCTCTTAAACATTTTTAAGTTCTTTCGCTGTAACTGATTGTAATTAGAGTAAAAAAAAATATGATTTAAGTTTCATTCGCGATGAGATAAGGATAACATGTGTCTTAAGGTCGCTAAGAAAATTAAAATTGTATAGGATTAAAAAAAAAATAGTCCAGAAATATTGAAAAAAACCAACGGAATATTATTCTGATAGTGACTCAAAATATGTAGGTTATGTACCATCGGAATGGAAATGCCATCTAGTGACCATAGTCCGCAATTCGCGTTCCAAAATCATCTTGGGTTCTTACAATTATTTTAAAACATAGAAAAAGCGCTAAATTATGTGAGTTCTTCATTCAAAGAAAATGATATCTCCAATATAAGACAAAATAACGTCTGTAAAATTGGACCCACTTGTTAAAAAAATTAGGCTTTCGATTTTTATTTAATTTCTTTTTTAGAACAAAGTCTTTTTGTCATTCGCGCTAAATAACACATGGCCGCATGTATATAAATGCATGATTCAACTACCAAAAGCAATACTTAAAATTGTGGGAGGATTAGTCAGAAATAAAAATAGAAATTATCTTGCTAGGCATAAAGATTGGTGATATGAACGTCTTAATTGTTTTCTGACGTTGCATTTAGAATGCATATGATTAGTTTTGCATATTTAATCCTCATTTCTCGGTTATTCGGTCGTGCTCGTGTGTAATATGTAATTAGCTCTTTCTGATATGATGCATTTTGCAGCGTAGACAATTTCATTACAAAATCTTTGAGGTCTACTTTATAATATTTCGTAATATGCTATTAGCGGAAGATTATACCAAAATACTCATTTAGAAGGCAGATAATATCCTTACAGTTTCAATTGACTGTTATTAGCGGCCCAGTAACTTGAATTCTGTGCTAGCCCTAGAGGCGGATGGCAAAATCCCTGAAATATAAAAACCCAAGATTGTAATGACACTCTATGGTTCGAAGATGAGTAGAAAATACACTGCGCTAATGAGTGGCATATTGCTAACCCAGAAAACTGGAAAATATTACGGTTGCATCGCGAATATTCTTGAGCAATCTAATGCCGCGTTTCCACTATCGTCTTCATGTGCATTGGATGCCGCGAACTAGCGCGAATGCGTAAGTGGAAACGGCACATTCGCGTTAGTTTGCAACTCAACTCGAGAATCGCTTACATTTGCGTCGATGGCGATGTTTGGACCCACATCAAAGGGATTCGCACTAAACACGAATGTAGCGTTTCCACTATCGCCTATGCAAAGACACTACCCCAGCGGGTAAAAGAATGCATTTCGTAAACATTCCGATTCAATGGATGGAAGAATTACCATACTATTCATATTACATTTTTTCTGGAATGTTGAACGAATGATTCTCTATACATTTTTCAGAATGCGAGAGACACATTCTACTAATCTTGCATAAACTATAATATTACATACTGTACATAATACATTACTCGTATTACTGCTGGGACTGAACTGAACACTTGCTAGCCCCCACCAGTGCCACTAACATTCGCATTGACATTCACGTCGATGGCGGTTTTTGACGCACATCAAAGGGATGTGCATTGAGCACGAATGTACTGTTTCCACTATCGCCTAGACATTCGCGTTCATCGCACATGAAGGTAAGAGTGGAAACACGGCATAAGAATATCGTTGTTAATGTATTAAACCCGAAACAATTGAAAAAAAAGGGCGCAAAATAATCTCATATTCCAGGCCGTATTGTTGTCGCGTTACTTAAAAAAGATCTCGTTATGTCCTCAAGTTTGATTTGAACAGTCATTGAAGAATATATTAGCCGAAGAACGATCTGAAGAAAGCAGACTGACAACGTTAAAAAATTACGTTTCTAATAGCCTTCTCGCTATTCTTTGCTCAAATTAGTTTTCTAGTAGATCTACGTACACATAACAGGTTTCCAAAGATAACAAAAACACCGCATCTCCGGTACTTTGACATCTCTATCAAAAATTATACACTATGGCAACTTCTATCCTTAGCAGCTCTCGAGTTATAAAATTCGACCACAAAATATTTTCTCTGCTACGGTCTAACAATTTTATTATTTTTTAGATCTACTAGTAGTCTGAAAAAGTAAAAAAAAAATCAGAGCAACGAGTTATCGATCACCATACTTTGTTTCAAATTAGGTTAGATTAGGAGAGGTGAGCTGTATAACCGTACCAAACCCCATCAAAAGTAGTCAGCGAATTCATTGTGGTCCCGTCGTATGAAACCGGAGTGTGAATCATTGATTCCAAATATTACTCTCCCACTTCCAAGTACCGATATATGGTGTGAGTCAGATCTTCACATTCACACACTAGTTTCACCAGTGTCACTTCTACATTTTCGTCCCCACAGCGACATAGATCAGCCATGGGGATTCCAAGTCTTTCTCATTGTTCTGTCCAGTTAAGACCCGTATAACTTGTCTGTACGTTCTCCTGCCCACAGATAGTGTAATAAATAGTACAGATAATGTAGGGTAGCATCTTATCAATCAATAATAAAGTAAAATTCATGTTGATTTTCCTTTGACATTAGCTAGGCAAGGTTCTGCTCTTCAGAGCTCTCTCGTAGAATCCGTTCAGGTCACACTAGGTTAAGCGCCAAATATCCACAAACTTTCTCACAAACGCGAACTCCAGATGGAGGACTGACCAACTGCGTCATATCTAGGAAAATATGGCCATCCTACTCCCGGAGTAGAACAGATGAACTCCTGAGCAGGAGCCGTGTGGACGTCTCCAGAGTCACGGCAGTCAGCACGCGTCACTGGCCGATCGGCGACTACACGGCCAGACTGGATATTCCCTTTAACGTCAATTGCCGCAGTTATGGGGATGCAAATAAGAGGGAAACCTGCCCTGTTTTCGGCAGACGGACCACCAAGTAAACCAACCAACCAACAACCAAATATGAAAAAAAATATTTACTCACGCTTGTCTTAGGTCTATTATCCTTTGGCGGAATTCGTAGTTTCGATTTCCAGCCCATGTCATCATTACTTAGAGTTGTAGCAACCGCAGTTTTATCATTAGCTAAACCGAAAAAATTATCACTGCAAGAAAAGGAACCTTATTACCAATCCGACCCATTGAATTTAATAAAAATACAAACCTCTTGGGTGTGCCATGATTGTTCAGATGATTGGCAGCACTCATATTTTCTGTCATCATTTTGAAAAAAAAAGTCTCAAGTTGTTTTTCTTCAATTCTTAAGAATTTAATAAATTGTGGTCCTTAGAAAATTTCTTAGTTGATACTCCTTTTTATATTTATTTCTATCCTCAATCCGTTGATTTATTTTTCTCTATTTAGAATTATTCATTAACTACTTCTTGTTCTATTATTTATTATTATTAATTTTAACATTCAAAATAAAATAATTAATTTGATGTAATTAATATTCACTTCTTTAGCTTTGATATTATGTAATTTGTTTTCATAGAAAATGTTTTTCTTTAGTGAAATTGTTTTTTGTTTTATTTGTTTTCTTCTCTCTATCTCTGCTCTTTAAATTGAAATTGTTTTCATGTAATTTTTCTCACCTTTCTTTTATAAAAACATTTTAACGAAGTATTATTATTCGCGTTTATCACAAAGTGAAACAATTGATACTTAAATAACTATGTTATTAATTACAAAAAAAAAAATTTAAATTATAAAGAAAAAAACTTTTTTTTAAATATAAAAATGTCTTTAAATATTTTTTGGCCAAATGCATCAGCGCAAATTTTTTACTTTACACGTTTTTTATAGTATTTTTGTATTAGGTTTAAATGCGATTTTTTTTAAATTATGTTATTATTTGATCACAATTGTTTTTCTACACTTTATTTTATCAAATCAAATTGATTAATTCATTTATTCTGTTTATTAAATTTTCATAAATTTATACCTTAGATTTCTGGTCAAAGGGGAAAATTTATTTACTTTCTTTTAGTAAATTGCATTTTTCAATATTAGATAACTGCCATTCACTTTTTGAAGTTGTTTGTTTTGCTAAATTTTTACTGAAATTGAAGAGAAAACCCTGCATTAGTAGTGAATTTTATCGTTTGTAGGTAAAATATAAATGAAAACATGTTCAGATCGGATTTTTTCATTTAACAGTCAAATGATGGGGAATCCGAAATTATTTCATCATCAGCAGAGCAGAGGATTTATGTACGCGTAAAACCCCAGCAACCAAACGCGTACCGTATAATTGAAGGCGTGAAGTAAATAACGGCCTAAGTGCCAAATGTATTGCTTTTATGGTGTAAGGGAGGCCAATCAGAATAATTAGAAAGTGTGAAGAGTTTATTGGAAGATCAGGCTTTGTGCCAACGTCAGACTTTACGTTTAGTAATAGCGGACCACTTGTTGGGTAAGGATCGAACACGAAAAGAACCTCTTCCTTGCAAAGAATCATTCTATTCGTCAAAAAACCGCCCCTCTCTCCAAGAATTTATTTTTTGCATAAAATTGCTTACTTTCTAGAAACGTTTTCCAAAATACAGTCAGCGTGAATGACTTAATTTTTTACCCGGAAACCGGTAGATGGTAAATTCAAACGCAAGCAGGAAGAGTGGCCCTTCCCCAATGATGTTTTGTATAGAATGTGTCATTTCATTCAACCTTGGTACAAGAAGAACATATTGAGTACGACGGATGCATCACGTTAAAAAACCGTGTTTCGGGGTTTGCATCCGAAAGCATAAAAAATGTTGTATTGAACCGTTGCTAAATACGTGAAAAACTTGAAGATATTTATAAGTAAATGGGTGAAAAGTTTATACGATGTAAAAAAAACTACGAAATTGAAGGACTAACTGATTTTACGAGTGGTTAACAAGTATCTTCGTCTATCATAGCGTGGCGGGCAAGCGATTTTGCCTAAAAAACGATGTAAATGTGACATGTGATAATGTACGAATACGTTTATTGGCTTATGATGTGAAATTGCGAAGTGCAGTGAAGAAACCACTACTGTCCGTAAAACACTGTGAAGACATGGTTGGACGAAAGAAAATTTGAATCGCAATTGGGACAACATAATAGAACCATAGAGCTACTGGAGACGACAAGCTACCGGTTTTGTATAAAGCGCTTTGAAGCCAAAAACACGGTGAGAAGTGAGACAAAACAGGGTCGTTATATCAAATTGTTGTTTTAGCGTGTGAGTGAGTGAAACAAAACAGGAGCGTTATGTCAATTTGTTGTTGTTTTGCGTGCAAGTGAATGCGCCGACCTCCGCCTTCAACTCAATCGCTGTTTGTCATCTCCAGTAAATATATCTCTATGGGGCAAACCCCCTTTGTGTGCTTGTTTTTGCATTGATTAATACCAACCAAATATACTCACTCAGCAGACTTTTAAACACCGGAAAAAAGTGCACGTCTGGGACTGTTTCTCAAAACAGGGATTCGGCACTTGAACGTTTTTTTACAAACGCTGCTAAAATGGTCAAAATATATCAGAAAGCTTAATTACGAAATCGAGAAATTAATAATGAAGCTCTGTGCGAATTTTTGTAGTTACTTTACTGTGATATCTGCTGCACTCACTGGATTCGCAAAAGATGCAGAATCGAAGATATAAATCGAAAAGAACTCGGTCGTAGTTGCCTATTGTGCAGTGACACGAAAAAGATGGCATTCAAAGGCGTTAATAGGTTTGTTCTTTTTGCCAGGTTAAGTGTACACTTTAGTGTAGCCTACACTTTACACGGAAAGCGTATAGTGTAGATCGCGCAAAAAGAACGCGTTAGTGTAGAAATGTGACAGCTAAAATTTCGTACTTTTTTATTTGCTTTATTCTTTCACTTCTATCAATGCAAATTTATTGCCATACAATATTCTTGCATGTATTCATTGAAAACAGAATTTCCATAAATACTAATAGTTAATCTTATCTGCATGCAACCATCAAGTTTGACAGATGGTAAGCTACACTAAAGTGTAAGAAATTACTCGTCAAAAAGAACAGCATAAGTGTAAAAAGTGTAAGCAAAAAGAACAACCCTAATGCTTGCGATTCCTTTGTCTGTAAGCAGCAGTCAGATTTTTTGGCAGAGAAATTTTTAGGAAATGATTAAGACATATCTTGCGTTTCAATTAACTGTGAGTTATATCAGCCTACTACATGTCTAAAACCCAATATCGCTCATTGGATGTATGCCGCAATAGTCAGACCAGTTATCATATATGCGTCATCTGTATGGTGGCGCAAGACTTTACAGATAATTATACCTCTATGGTACAGATATCAATGGGGTAATGCGAACCGCTCATACTACAGCATTAGAGTTGATTTTAAATCTTTCACGTTTACACTCTGTATGTACAAAAAAAAGCCAGGCTCATGACGTACCGAATCTAACTTCTGAAAATACGTAAGCAAAGAAAACAGCCTCCGCTTTCAGATATCATCATACCAAGATACAACTTCGAAATACCGTTCAAAATAGTGTTTCCAACTGGCAAGGACGGAGAAACACATCTGGTGTACAGATTGCTCCAAGACAAATGAAGGGAGTTGAAGCACGAGTATAGGAACACAGCAAAAGGGTAGTAAAAGTAAAATAGGTACAACATTCAAATACAACAGAAATTAAACTAAGAAGATAATGGCATTTATTGCGACACGAATCAGTGTATTTTTGTGGAATGCCAACAGCTATAGCCAGAAACGGTGTGATGCACAGTCAAAA
The DNA here is from genome assembly GCA_951812415.1 of Beris morrisii. NCBI lineage: Eukaryota > Metazoa > Arthropoda > Insecta > Diptera > Stratiomyidae > Beris > Beris morrisii. Next base: position 30,813,583 of record OX638311.1, read on the forward strand.
GTGTTCATGCAAGATCACCCCAAAGAAACGAAACTCCAATTTGCTCAAAATGAATCGGAATCAAGTTCGGCGCGTGACCGCGCTAATTACAGGTCACTCTAAGCTCAGAAAGCATCTGCATACGACGGGACTGATTTCAGACGATATTTGCAGATTATGTGAAGAAACTGCAAAACTCCGTTCCACGCCATTGTGAAGAACTCGCACACAGAAGAAGCAGACTTCTTGGACATAACCCAGCAGACCAATAAAGCGAACTGTTCTGATGTTCTCGGAAAGTTCCGAGCTATTTCTGATATAGGGGAACGAGAGACAGAGGTTTCTGGCAGATTTCATTCGGAAATTTTAGCGATAATTCCATGAGAAAGAGCCAAAAGAATTTCATGGAATTATCAGGGAGAATTCTAAAAGAACTTTCGGACATATTGATAAATATCATTTTAAATTTTTATTGGGATTCCATACCAAAATAGTAAAAACGAAGTAGAAACGAAAACTAATTCGTTTGGTCAGATCTGGCGCAAAAAATGCAGGATCAGCAGAATTTTTGCACAATTGGTTATGATTGCAGAAAATTCTACAGACTCTATATTTCTTTGCGCCAAACCTGACAAAAATGAACAAAGTTAAATTTTAGTAAGCTTTTGGAAGGGGAGAAAAGCTTTGGAAAATGCTCTGGACATTTCTCAAAGATTTCGGTAAGAAAAATTCGACGGAACTGCGTCAACAGCGCTATATGGAAATCTCTCGGAAATAGCATGAATTTCTTGTCCGGAATTCCGACTATTTAAAGAACTTCCCATCGGAATTCTGACGGATTTCTGTGTTTTTGGTCTGCTGGGTACTTACTTCCCAACACTATTGGAACTCATGTCTAACTCACCCACAAGCATATTAAATTTTATTGATATAACCATCCTGGGTGCGCTATAAAAAAGGGAGGTTAATGACACAGTGAAGCGGGATTTAGACCGTCCTTGACCATCTACGACGTATAGCACAGAATCCCAATGGATCCAAAAAACCAAATTAAACAAAAAAGAATAAAGGAACAATCCCAAGTAAAGCTCACAACTCTGTACTAAACAAATAACTAACTTAGTTTTTACATTTGTCTTAATTTTTTGCAACACGCCTCCGTTTGAATGACAGAACTTGTGTCAGGACGGGATTGAATGAAAAAACAATCTACATAAACCGCGTCAAAGCTGGAGGCTGTATATCGAAACACTTTGTGTTTAAATCATGCGTGAAAAACAGCGATATACGGTTGGACGACGAGATATAGAAGGAACAATTAATGTTAGTGTTTTCGCAGCAATTTGAAAGATATTTTGACTAGATGATTTTGGAAATATTAACAATCAAATACAATGAAATATGAGACCAGTAGAGCAAAAAATCTCAGTTCTGAATTAGAATCAACCAGAAAGCCAACATATTGTTGCTCTGACTCAAACACGAAAAACAGATAAGCAAGCAAGTCCAATTAGACTCCAGCAGAACTCTTTGCTCCGTCTTCATTGAGCATTGAACAAGACTAGCGGAACTCTTCAGAATATAGAAGAGATTTATTCCAGCATTTGAATAACAATTGGTTAAAGTTTTCAAAATATACAGACGCAACTCTAAAATAAAGCGATCTGCAGCATTTAAGGCCGCGGTCCGAATTACGCTTTCTGCGCTTTTAGCACTTTTACAATCGGTCCGAATTGCGCACACGATGCATACAATTTGAATGGATGAGTAATTTTCTGGCGCTTACACTGCTCACGGTTTCGAGGATAGGCACTGTGAGTACACGATCGGTCCGAATTATAATCGTCGTAAGCGTACCGACAATTCGGACCGGCTGTAAGCACTGTTAATGATGTAAGCACCGTGAGCATAATTCGGACCGTGGCCTTAGTGTTTTTGACGCACTTTGAAAGATATTTTGACTAGATGATTTTGGAGATCTCAACAATCAAAGACAATGAAATATGATCAAGTGGAGCAATAAATCTTAGCATCAACCAGAAAGCCAACATATTGTTGCTCTGGCTCAAATACGAAAAACAGATGAATAAGCAAGTCCAACTAGACTCGAGCAGAACTCTGTGTTCCGTCTACATTGAGCATTGAACAGGACAAGCGGAATTCTTCAGAATATAGAAGAGATTTATTCCAGCATTTGAATAACAAATGGTTAAAGTTTTCAAAATATATAGACACAAATCTAAAATAAATCGATCTGCAGCATTTAAGTTGCACAAGTAACCTCCAAAACGGACACAACACCGCAAATTCCGCCACGACCACATTTCAACAAGAAATCCGGCAATAAACCAAACGGTTTCTGTTCCATGAAGTCTTGAAATTTGCAACGCAATCGCGAAAATGTCAGATTGTGCTCAGGTGGCAACGGACCCTTGTAGCTTCACTTCGATGACTAAATTTCAGAACTGTAAATTTAAACAAAAGGATAACATCTCACAGTTCAATGACCGTGGAATGCGTTCCAAGCAGAACTTGCACCAATAGTGCAACTCTTTTGTAGGCCTACAGGATGGACGTGATTTGCCCGACAGAAAATAACTTTGAGCCAAAACCCGGCGATTGAAATTCATGGCGTTAATGTGGTCCAAAAACGGATCACTCTCAATGCCGACCTTGACTTCCAGAGAATTTTTGCTTTATCATTTCCCGCGACGGGTTCTTGAGGACAAAAGCGAAAAAATTGCGATATTCCTATGGCACGAATTTTATTGCAAATTAAAAATTCGCATTTCTTTAATTTTTTCTAAAGCATAGCGACATTTACAGTTAGCGCGCGTAAGCAAAAACCGACCGAAAAATGAAAACAGTACAACCAAAGCGAAGGAGGGCCAGGGTTGCGCGGCGCGACATTCGACATAGCAAAACGCCAACTCGGCCAAAAAAGGGAACAATCGGGACAGGCATGGCGGGCGCAAAGCGCACTAGTCTCGACTCGATTCCAAGCACTGCGTTATTTTGCCGAAACTGAAGACGGCATTTTTCCACGAAGCATTTTCTTGAAGTGCGTTACCGACGTCCCGTATATTTTCAGAAAAGCGTTTCGTGCGGTGTGGGCCCGGAAGGGAAAGTACAACTTCTAGACCCCCGATATGCGCGTCACACATTGCACCACCAAGTCGCCCGGAATTCTTCGTAAAAACACCGAAAAAACCACCAATTTTGGTAAATTTAACCTAGAAAAAAAGGCAAACCGAAATTGCAACAAAACGCGTACGAATCAGAACAAAAATGGCCAGCAACCATTTTCCCGAAGATCCCGTTCCCGTGTTCAACATCAAACCAACGAGCAAGAAAAAAAAAAATTTCACACTACCGACCCCCCCGAGCACATTCACTTCGGCAACTTCTTTATTTCCGCAATTCCTTTTTCGATCGTTCGAAGCTTTTCGCGAACAGAAGTTTTCCAACAAATCGGAAAAGCCACTCACCTGACGCCCCAATTAAATGAATTTTCAATGAAATCGACAAAAATTTTACCTTTTTTTTTCTCGCTTAAAAAATTCTCGTCGTCTGCTTGGCTTGATGAAAACTACGTCGCCTTCGCCTTGTTTTTTTATTCACGGATGCCACAAGCAAAATGAAGTAAAATTCGACCAGAAAGGGGAAATTTTTGAACGAGACCAACACCAACGCGACCCACACAACCGAACCTTTTCGTGTACAAATACGGAATTCAACATGGCAGAACGGTAAATTCCCCGGCCGTTGGCAGCGCTTACTTTGACGCTAGTGTCGCGGCCGATCAGCGAACCTACAGAATTTTCGTTTAATTTTTATACGGATGAGCGCGCGATTTTGATTTGAATTTTTTTGTTGTTTTAGTGGGTAGGGTTTCGGAATTAAGTGCAATTTCAGTGCGAAGTTCTTCCTGTGGTGGTCCAATTTACTGAACCAAATATAAGGAACGCATTCTACTTATCGAGCTATCAGTTTTTCATTATTTTTACTTGTTATTATACAACCCAATGAATTTAAATAAATCATCTTTCTATCTATCAGTTTTTCATTAATTTCGATTAGACATATATAACTTAGTAATTGTGTAAATAAAAAACGGATCCAGAGCTACAAAACTACAAGCGAAACAAGCCCTGATACCAGCACGCTAGTCGCTCCCGCTCGAATTTCAGCCACCAGTTCGGACGTATGGGGAACTGTCCCACTGAATCCTAGAACTTTACCCTTTTCCAGTCGAAATGAACACTCCTTGTTCTAAAATCACAATATAGCAGCATTCACTTCCCGGTCGTTAAAATGGTCAAATTCAGATCTTTATTTACAACAGTATTAAGGAAGTTATAGGTCCTTAAAGATTTCCACTGTCTGCAAACAATAAGTCACTTAAAAATTCACAGAAAACTCTATATACATGGTATGGCTTATTTTAATAGTTCGTGCTTCAGTTAAACGATAACATAATAAGGATAACAACATAAAGGTAACCTAATTCTCCATTTCCTCCAACAGTTTTCACATCATCAGATCTTGTAAAAAGTTACAAGTCCCATATCAGGCCCCGACTTGAGTACAATTCGCATATTTGGGCTGGAGCACCCAAAATTCATCATTTGCTCGACCGTATTCTGAGAGATTATTACTGGAGATAATGCCATTTCGGCATTTATAGACTCTCTTGAACATCGTTGAAATGTCGGAGTACTCAGCATCCTTCTACAGATATTTCTACGGTCGCTGTGGCAATGAAGTTAGTCGTCTTTTCCCTCCTCTTGTTCAATTCCCTCGTTTGGAATACTTACTGTACTGAACGCGCTCACGAGTATTCGTTTGAGCCACCCAAATGCCGTACATTAAAATGAAGACAGTCGTCCTTTTTTTATAATTAATTTAATCCATTTATGCTACATGGGCAAGTCATCCCCATTTCAAGAGTAGGAGACAATACAGCCTATTAGCTGAAGTCAAAACGGAATAGTAACGCCCCATAACTGAGTGAAATGAACAAGATAATTTCATTTCATTTATTAAACCCAAATATTGCAACCAATGAGACGGTAAGTCTCTACAATTTGATTTACAAAAAGACAGGCGAGAACGAACATTTAGTTTTGATTTTTTAATTACATAATTTCGGGGGTTCATCCCCAAAATAATGGAGATTTTTAACAAAATTATAGAGAAAACCGCCACTTCTCTTTTTTTGCTCCAAATGAATGAAAATGGGATTATGAAGAACATTTTTGAGTTTTAATTTCATTTACATCATGTAGGAAATTGTGTCAAATTTCACATTTAGGAAGTCTAGCGAAACATCCTGTGCTACAGTGTGCTTCCTGGAAGTTAAAATAAAATGTATTTTAATGAATATTTCACTATACATAGTTAGTTCCGGAAATATTCTCAAAGTGGTTTACAAGATTTTTTCAGTTTAGTGAGAACTGAACGCCACGAAAATAAAAAGTTTGTTTGGTCGAATTTGTAAGGCTAAGTTCGTTAATGGGCAAAATCGTCCTACTCCTTCGGGTAGCTGCCATACAAAAGTCTTTAAGATACGTGTTCAAGAATATTGACCAATAACTTCGGAACACCTTAAGCTACGACTATACAATTTTGTATACGTATAGCTTTGAATGCTTCAAACTAGGAATTTGAAATTTTGTACAAATTAATTTTTGAATGGTAATTTTTAATAGAGTCCTTCTTGCATCTCCCAAGTGAAAATCCTTCAAAATGAAAAATTTTACTTTCGGTAACTTATTCATTCATTATTGAGTCGCAACTCGGGCATATATTGGGTATCAACATTTCGCGAATAAATATCAATTGCTTGAGTTTTTCGACCATTTAGCCTCAGTCCATTCATACTTGACCAGTAACTTACAGCATCCAGCTCGTTATTCATCTTATCAATATACCCCGACAATTCCGAAACTGGACAGCCTAGAAAGATCTGCGCATCATAGTTGTTGGTCGTTTATAAAAAGGCAAAAAAGTAGCGTCCCCAGAATAGATCCTTGCGGGACTCCACAGGAAATAGAGAGATGATCCGATTTGGCACCGTTTAAGGAAACAAACTGAGATCTACCAGTCAAGTAGTGTCTAATGAGGTTTACAGCACATTTCTCCATATTAAAATTATACTCCAACTTTTCACATAATAAATTATGATCAATGGAATCAAATGCTTTAGTGAAGTCAAGTAATAGAAGTATAGTAACCAACTTTTCATCAATGTTGCGGTAAATACAATCAGAAATCTCTAGTAGGGCAGAGTTCGTACTATGTTTTGGTCGGAAACCTGATTGGTATTTGTAAAGGTTATTGTCGTTAAGGAAACTGCTTAGTTGGGAGTGCATAATATGCCTTGGACAGACTTGATAACAAACTAATTGGTCGAAGATTGTTGATATGATTAGAAGTTTTGGGAACTGGAACAATTTTTGCAACTTTCCAAGCAGAAGGATACCTTGACGTAGTTAAGATAGAATTGAACAAAACCCTAAGTTATGTAAGGAAGGACAACAGGCAGAGGTAGTTGAACAAATTTCAATGGAACCAGGTCAGGTCCAATGGCATCAAATTTTACACAATATATAGCCGTGAGAACCTCCTCTTGAGTAACATTTCGAAAAGCGAAATTAGTTGACGTAACCGGTCTGGTATAAGGAAACCTTGACGGACAACTCCTATCAGGCGGGATACTACCACTACCGGAGAAAATTTTGTTAAGCTCATTGATATCAAGACTAGGCAAATCACTTTCAATAGAGCGGTTTTTTAGCCGAAGTTCAGCAGCATTTGCTAAATTGCCCCGTTTCGGGTACACTTTCTCAGCTCAAGGAGGTGGAGACATATCACTCAGCTCAATGAGCTAGAAAATACCGACTACTTCCTCCCGACCCTTCTACTTTTATTAAATTCAATTTTGTCCTCCCTCCCAGTTCAGTACTATAAAAAAAAGAGGGGGCCAAGGTGGGGAGAGTGAGAAGGTAAAAATTCCGATATTCATATCTCGAGAACCGTTTATGATGGATAGCTGAAACTTAGGAATTGCGTAAGTTTTTACTTCCACGGGCTTTTGATATAATCGCCTAAAAGCCGTTACCAGGATTTTTTGCTTTTCAACCCTAAGCCTGGCCGTACACTGTAAGAGCAAAACAGGATTTTTTGATATTCAACTCCTAAGAGAGTATAAAGGGGTTGAATACTTTTTCATAAAGATATGCCGATATCTACATATCCTAGCTGTGATGTTGTCTGGACTCTACACAAAACCGAAAACTACAATCAAACGACATGAAGGAGTAAAAGACAGAAGGAATCCAAGACTGGCTCGACAACTTCCCCATCTGGCAATTCATCGACAAACTGCTAACGATGGTAAGACTCAGTTGATTCAGGTAGCAAATTGCTTAGAAGATTTACCTGATCGAAGCGTGTGTGTCTAATATTAACAAACCTGGAAAATACATGAAATAATACACTCAAAGCATGTTTAAATATAAATCAGTTAGAGATTACTTTATAGTCTTGTACTAATGACAAATCAAAAAAATTGACTCGTCTCTTTTTCTTAAACAACTAAAATATTGTCCGATTTTAATTAAAAAGACACAAACATTATTACACTCTATAAGATAAATTATACAGAACAAAAATTATATACAATATTATTGACTTTTTTTATCACATTCGTATTCGTTTTTTGTAATATTATAATAATCTATGTGATGTATTGTATTCTTTCGTTTGAACCGCGCTATTATTAATAATAAAAAACTATCTGAACAATTTGATAACTACTTATACCATTCGCACATGTATTTTACTTCGAGCTCCAATCCCACGGAATACAAACTGTCCCGTCGGATAGTACGGAATAATAATTTGTAATGTTCAAGTGAACTCCGACCAAATTATTAATGTTCTCGAGGAGTAGTCTTTCCAGACATTTTATCATTTTTTCTGGAGTAACTGAATCGTCTTTGATTAACGATTTCAATTTCAGTTGATATATGCATTTCTTATGCAACTCCTTTTCTATATGTTTGTTTCTAAGGAGAAAGAGAAAAATAATAAATAAGAGTGTTGATGAGAACAGTTTGAATAATTCACACCTGTTATACTGTTCAGCTTTCTCTTTGGCCTCTTCTAAATTTGTCGTTAGAAAATCTACTAGTATCGACCCTGGACATGTTGCTGGTGTTATGAACTGACCGGTGGGGCTGACCATTAAAGGGCCTGCTTCCCTAGAAAACGGTTACGAAATAAAAAACTTAAATTATATACGATTTAAAGTAACATTTAACATACGATTCAACAACTATTTCGTGGTCATTTAAATCATTAGGCCAGGATTTCGGATATTTCTGCGTACTAAGATAATCGAGCAAGGCTGTTGTAACTTTTCTAAGATGACCTGCATATTGTCCAGCCTGAGCCTTGGGCATAAATTTCCTTCGGCCAATTTTTATATTCCGTAGAACTTGTGATAGAGCTACTTCGTATGCGGGAATTCGTTTAAGATAGATATCGTGTTTTGGCAAGTTTTTAATGAACTGAAAAATTCAAAACTGGTTAAAAAGTTCGTGTCCACCCGAAATGAATTAAACTTATGTACATCAAGCCAACTATTCAAAACGTCACCCGTAAACAGCATTACGTGACCCTCGAGACTTACGCCTGTAAAGGGGGCGAACACTACAATGCGGCCTGGAAATAAAATATCGTCTATATTACAAAAACGAATTAATTTACGTTCTTAGCACGAACCTTTTAAGCCTTTCATATGGTTTTCCTGCATATTAGCTAATCTTTCTAAAGTTTTAAGACATCCACGATAATGTTCGAAATTCCATCCACAATCGTAACGAATTTCGATCAGTTCAAGCCGCTTAACAATGATCTCTTGTAATTTGTATACTTCTTCTTTCAGGTCGGCAAGACCGTTGTTACGTTCGTGTGCCATGCTTAAATTATTGCTAAGCCAACCTCTATAAAATACAATTTGCACAGTCAGCATTTCACAAAATAGTTTAAATAAAACGCTACTTCAATGTTTTCTCTTCGTTTTCTTTCTTCGTACGGAAATTCTTCTCGAATTCAGAAAAATCCGAAGTAAAATTGATATCGCCAAAGGGATTTCGATATGAATTTTCATCGGCATCGTAGAATCGAGAAAAATCGCTGAACTTAGTATTGCTGTTTTTCAGTAGTGTTGTTGTTTTGATTTTATCGACGTAGTCCGTTGGCAAGTTACATGATTCCAAAATACGTTTAATAACTATTTGTGTATCATTGCTACGTTCGAGGGTGATTTTTACCAATTTGAAAGTATCTGGAAAACCAATTAAAATTAGTATTGACAGAAAGTTAACGATTTACATCAAAGTTAAGTTACAGTTAATATTTTATCGACGTTATTAATTGGGCTACGATACGCAGAGTTATAGCGGTCGTGGGTTCGAATCACACTCATAGTTCTGCATTTTTCTTTGTATCTAGTTTTCCGTCCTTTCAACAATATCAATTCGCAAGAATCCCACTAGAAATTGTGGTAAAGTAGGTTATAATTGAGTGGTTCAGTGGAAGAGTTGCCTAACCCACAATTACTGCGAAATGAGATATCGGACTTTAAACTTTGACGTAATTTGAAAAATTAATCTCAAAAAGAAATAATTTTTATTTTGTTATACTGTCAAGCAATGTATACTGATAATATGGTGAATAAATAAGTTTGGAACACAAAGATATGGTTATTGTGGTCAAACTGAAAAAGCCTAAGCATCAAAAAATTCAATGTGGTTTAGGCAACTCTTCCACTCAACCACTCAATTGTTTGCTTCGATTTGTTCAAGGTATTAACCAGGGCCTTCTCTTTCAACCTATGTAAATACCAGTAGCGGTTCGTACCTTTCTTAGCAGGTGAGGCTGAATTGGAATATTAAAACACGATTTTGTCGGACTAAAACTATATGAGTAAGGACGTCGGTTTACTGCGGAAAGTCATTAAGTAACATTGTCAAAACAAAAAATCATTAGTAACTTGATGACTTTTTCCTCTGTAAAATGGTGAGGCTCAGCCTCACTAGCCTCATGTGACGAGCCGCGACTGGTAAACACATAATATCGTTAGGGGCAGTAGGATTTTCAAACGCTTGTTTTATTGCTGTGGTTAAGGCACTAAGAACTTCTTTGTGTTTTGGTATCTGTGAAGAATTTAAAATTTCTTCCCCAACACCATCATCGTTCATCTTTACGTCCTGTTCTTCACCGCTCTCAATTCAACCAATCGTAGTCTATCCTCATTAGGAACAGACACGTTTGTAACCGTCTGTAAAAGGTCCCTAATTTCATTATAAATTTGACTTCTAATTCTTTAGCGTAAAAATTCTCCGAAGAAAACATTCATATCTTAATATTTGTTTTTTATATTTTTCAATATCTGTTGTGGTAGACGATTCCACACCACACAACTCTGCCAATTTGTTCCCGTAAACGTATTTCTCGAGCTTCTCTACAACTTCACATTTGTCACGTAAACTTAAAGTTTTGTGCGCTCTTTTAACGCTTGATGCCATTTTGTAAAATATGTAGATCTTCGAAAATTGTACAAAATGCCGCTCGCAAGAAATTTAATAAGTGCAACTAACTTCCTGAATGCAGTTCCACTAAAACTTAAAACCGCGCAAGAGAAACAGAACACTACAAAAATTCGAAGAAGCAGTATGTGGAAACATTCTGAAACCTTTTTTCGTATGCACCTACTTATCCCGAATCTATGAAAATGGGTTTCGCGTAGGAACAAAATTTAAGTTCGGATTACAGAATACCAAATCTAAGTCGAGTTCTACAGAGAACCCAATGGAATTATTTCGCAGTTTGGATTATCTGGAACTCGGATTAGCGAGACCTCACTGTAACTATATCGCCGAAAAAGCAGTCGACTGCGGACAAAATATTTTTCGTATTTCAAAATATTATTTGTCAGTTGTGGGAAGCGAATCAATGCGCTCACTATAACTAGTGATGTGAGATGAAGTGCGCGACGCGAACGGGTCATCGCGTGCGTATCACGCATCGATTTCACTATACTTTTAACGTTAATTTTAAGTTTTTCATGGCCGCTACGAATAAAATTTTTTAATTCTTCATATAAAAAACAAATTCATTTTAAGTCGTGGATACGATCCGACACAAAAGGTGAAAGATAGTGGGAACAAACCGGAAATATTTCAATGTGTACGTTCTGTTTTGTTGATAATTGCACGGGCAAAGCTGGAGCTTCTTGCAGGTGAAGCGTTTTACCGGTTTAACTCTCATCTCAAATTTTGTTTCTTAAGCGTAGGAATCATCATCAATGGCGCGACACAAGTCGGGCCCTGGCCTCCTGAAGTCGTCGCCTCCAATCGTCTCGATCCAAAGACCGCGTCCTCCAGCTGCTAATTTTTGCTGTCTTCATCAACCGAGTCTTCCCATCGCTTGCGTGATTTGCCTACTGGCCTGTTACCACTCGCTTTGCCTTTAAGAGCACGCTTGGGGATTTTTCTGTCTTCCATCCGCTCTACATGGCCAGCCCACTGCAGTTTACGTAGTTTGATGAACATTGAGGCTTCTGGCTCCTTGAAGAGTTGATACAGCTCATGATTGTATCTTATTCGCCAGTCCGTTCCTTCCTTTACGGGTCCAAACATTTTTGGGAGGACCTTTCTTTCGAATGTGTTAACTGCATTTTCGGAAGTTCACGTTAATGTCCACGTTTCGCTGCCATAACAGAGCACAGGTCGTATAATATGATAGTTTTATATATTCGCAGCTTATTGTTCCTGTGAACTTTCTTGGATTTCATTATTGGAAGTACCGAATAATACGTTTTATTTGCTAGCATAATCCGTCGTTTGATTTCGTCCGTTTCGTTGTCGTCTTTTGCTAGATTAGCCCCAAGATATATGAAGTTGTCCACACTCTTCAAATTATACTCCGCAATTGTTACATTCTGTCTGATTGGCGTTCTCTTTCTTGTTTGCGTCATTATTTTTGTTTTACTTTCGTTTATGCGTAACCCGACTTCTTTTGCGGCGGAGTCAAGAATGACAAATACCTTCTTAGCACTAGGAAAGGATGATCTTGCGAGGATGTTTATATCGTCAGCGTATGCTACTAGTTGGGTGGACTTGAACAGTAGTGTCCCATTGGTGTCGACTGGGGTTTTTCGGTTGACATATTCTAGTGCCAGGTTGAAAAGAATTGGGGTAGACCATCTCCCTGCTTTAAACCACATTCCGTTCGAAAGCTGGTTGTGGAATCGGTTTGTATTCTTACTTGGGATTCAGTGTTCGTCATTGTGAGTCTCCTTAGTCGAACTAATTTTGGTGGAATTCCAAAATCAAGCATGATTTGGTACAGTACCCTCCTGTCAATACTGTCATATGCTTGTTTAAAATCTACGAAGATTTGGTGCACATCTGTGTTATATTTCCAGCATTTTTCAAACACCTGTTTCACCGAGAATATCTGGTCTGTTGTAGATCGTCCGGTTCTGAATCCACCTTGGTATTCGCCAATTGTTTCGTTAGTATAGGGCTTAAGACGACGTTCAATTATTTTTGTCAGTATTTTGTAGGAAGTACACAACAATGATATTCCTCTGTAGTTCTCACAGCAGTGTTTGTCTCCTTTCTTATAAATTGGACATATAATGCTTTTTCGCCAATCGTCGGGTATATTTTCCTCTGTCCAAATTTTACATATCATGTTGTGTAGTATTTCCACGACACAGTTTCTACCGTTCTTCAGAAGTTCAACTGGTATTTCGTCAATTCCCGGCGCTTTGTTTAGTTTCTGGTCACATAGGGCTGCTTTGATTTCGTCTAGTGTGAGTAGTGTCGATGATGGTTCTTCTTCGTCAGTTGAAACCTCAATTGAGATGTTATCGGTCGTAATCGGTGCTGATGGAGTGGGATTGAGAAGATGTTCGAAGTAGGAAGCCCATCTTCTTTTAATTTCTTGTGTGTCGCTGATGATGTTGCCATTTACGTCTTTGCAAAGACTAGTTTTGGGCTTATACCCCCTTTTTAGGTCATTTACTATTGCGTAAGCGTCCCGGGTTTTATTTTGTCTCATATTGTCGTCCATTTTTTCTATCTTGTCATTATAGTACTTCCTTTGCTTTCGCCTGCAGGTCTTTTTTGCAAATCACCTAAGCTCGTCATATCTATCTTTTTTGGCTCGTGTTGGTCGTTCAGTAAAAATTTTGTAAGCCTCGTTCTTTCTATCTATTGCATCGCGACATTCTTGGTCGAACCAGTCATTATTTTTTCGCCGAGTTTGATATCCTAATGTCTCTTCTGCCGAAGATTTGATGCCATCTCGTATTATCGCCCACATATTCTCCACTGGCACACTCTGGACGTTTTCGTATATTGGTGTCAAATGTTGATCCAGTTTTGACATGTATGCCGGAGCCACCGTTTCGTCTTTGAGCTTATCGATATCGAATTTACGAGCTCTACTCGATTTCGTATATCCACGACAAGCTATTCGGCATCGATATTTAGCTCTGACTAGATAGTGATCAGAGTCACAATTGGCACCGCAGAGGGTTCGCACATCAAGTATACTAAAAGCAGCCCTTTTCTCAATTAGGACGTGGTCTATTTGATTGAAGGTGTGACCATCTGGTGATGACCACGTTCGTTTATGAATATCGCGATGAGGGAAGCATGTAGAGCTTACTATGATATTTTTGCTGCTTGCAAAATCAATAAGACGTTGGCCATTGTCGTTGGTTATGTCATGGAGACTGTGCCCTCCTGTTGTTCCTCTATGAGCCACCTCCTTTCTGACTTTTGCATAAGGCAATTTTTTAGGTCATTCGAGGGCAGTGAATCTTAAGGGTGCGTTTCCATCTCCGCCGTTTAGCGTCGCCGACACGGGTGTCCCGTCACACTTTTGACATCATCGTTTCCATCTGCGGCGAAACGGTCGACGCGACGCTAAAACATCAGATTTATTCTTTGTTAATAATAAAGTATTTTTTCCGTCACCATAGGTACGAAGTTGAGATCCAAACCAACCCCCTATCGAAGAAAAATTAGTATCGGCTCTCGCCGAAAAAGTTGAAGTTGAGTCAACTCCCGACGATTGCCTCGGCGCGCCATAGAGCTCGTTTTTATGTATGTAGAATGTAGTCGGCGACGCAAAACGGCGGAGATGGAAACGCACCTTTAGGTTGTCTCTAGGGTGGTATAAAAGTCGTCTTTAGTTATCTCGTCCTTGTCTTCAGTTGGTGCGTGGACGTTGATTAGCCAAACGTTGAAAAATTTAATTCTTATTCGGATTGCACACAATCTTTCGCTTACTGGTTTGAAACTCGTGACCTGCTGCTTAAATTTTTTTGTCAACGACAAAAGCGACTCCAAACTCTCTGCTTCCCGACAGTTTTCCACTTGTAAAGATTGTGTGCGATCTCATGTCCATGATTTCGCTACCGAGCCATTTCGTTTCTTGGACGGCAGTTATGTTGAAGAAGCGTAGAAATAGCTTCACTTATTTTCTGTGCAGACATACGGTAATAACATCCCTCTGCATGGGCAGTATTGTTTTCTATCATGTTCAGTTTCGGGCGTAAGATTTCTCATACACCTTAATTTTATTAATTGAGATTAGATTCTGACTTTTAAAAAGGACTTATGCTCGTAGGTGGAAGCGGATGGCTGTGTTCCGTGAGTATCGCTACAGACCCTAATTATTGCCCTTACGAGCGTGCTAAGTCCAATGGACTAGGTTTTCGGCGTACTTCTCATGGCTATTAAACAAACAAGCAGTCGTGGAATGGTTGCTAGGATATTTAAAACACTGGGCTTAAATCGAAAACATTCAGGCACAGGGTTAACTCGAACGTACCTTTGCTGACAACGACTTCAATAAAATGCCGAGTTATTGACGGTCTTGTTCAAATTAAATTAAAAAAATGATAAAGAATGCTTGTGAATAGAAAATGATTCGAAAAATTAAAAGAAATTCCCAAACCTCGCTTCTCCACGTCCGAGTCCCGAACATAAAACGACAGAACCTTCGGCGACGAGTGTGCCATCCGACGTTGTTGCAGCGCTTCGATATGTGCGCTTAGGTGTTTCAACGATTCTTCATTAACGGACTGAAATAAACAAAATAAAAATAAATCAACACGTTAAAGGTCGTTAGTCGAATCTTGTGATTTGTGACGACAATCGGTCCCCGAGTTCACTCACCCGCTGCTCGGGATGCCTTCCAAACAAATCGGGATGCACAACAAAGTAGAAAGGACGAAGCGCTGTAGCTATTTCCGAACTGCTTATGTTTCGCAGTCCTTTAATCTGCAAAATACCGCTGGAAAAACCATTCTTGCGATAGCTGCAACCGAAAAAGTACAAAATGAAACGCCATTGCGAAACTCTCTCCTAGCACGAAATCGAAACGTTCAAGGCGGATATTTTATGACAAAATTGATACTTTACTAGCAACGGAAACACGTCAACATGATTAATTTAGAAATCAAGGACGAAAATGAACAGAAAACATGAGTATAAACGGAAACGAGAAAATTTTGTTTTTGACAATTTACGTCGAAAATTGGGGTTTTTTTTGAGGTTCGTGTTTGTGTAGATACGTCAACCCTTTGGAGAACGACTGATAGGAGTGTAGACATTTTGAATGTGAGTGAAAAACGAAATACAGACTTATTTTTAATTGTTTATAGTCTTTATTGATATTAAATAATTTTTTTGTTTATTACTTAACAACGTTTTTGTTAACATAATTACACCCTGTCTTGGAAATCGAAATAAATTCATTACCCAGTATCTGATTGAGTGAAATTTTACAGGTTTTGAGTGAAATTAACAAAATGATCGAACCGTCAAACGCATGCCTGAAGTGAAATGTCATCTGAGAACAGCTGATCTGATTTGGTATCGCATCCAGCGTTACCGTTTTACTACATATGTAGCAGATTTACTACCTTTTTTTAATTTTAAAATTGACTGCACTACTATTTCAAGTCATGAAATACTACTTTTTTGCGATAATTCTCGAAAGTTATATTGAAAACAGAGAAATGCAACGCATAAGAATGTAATCCATTATTATTTTAGATTACTATATGTTAATGTTATTGTATTATTATTAAAATTCGGTTTCTACTACCTCTTTTTTGAAAAAGGTAGCAGATTTTGCTACCCCAAAAAACCGCCTCGCGGTAACACTGATCGCATCGCTGATTAATCACTTCGTCAAAAGAATGGTACGAACCCCGGCATTTTTTTCCGATTTGTTTAAATAACTACTAAATAAAATTCGAATAAATTTTAGCATGGTCGACTGAAAGTACGCACTTCGGCGGAAGAGGCGGCCCGAAAAAAGAAGGAACAGGAGCTGAAGGTGAAAGCCTATCGCGCTGGAATGGCACGGATCTTCGAAAAGCGAAAAGACAGCGAACTCGATGACGAAATGTTGCTGATATCTGGACAGATTCTATCACGAAATCCCGACGTATACACGCTATGGAACATACGAAAGGAGTGTATACTGAAATTAGCGCTAGATGAGATATCGGAGTGAGTATAACGCTTGACGAAGTTTGTTTGAAAATTGAATAAAAATCGGCTTGAATTCGGGGCAGATCGAAGCAGGGCATTTACGACAAGGACTTGAGTTTCACCGAGCAATGCCTGATGGTCAATCCGAAGTCGTACGGAGCGTGGCACCATCGGTGTTGGGTGCTGGAGAACTGTCCTTCTCCGAACTGGGACAAGGAGGTCGCGTTGTGCACTAAATACCTCAAGTTGGACGAGCGAAATTGTAAGTTTTTTCGTGGGCGCTACAATCTTGATCTTACTTTGAACTTGTGATTTTCAGTTCACTGTTGGGGCTATAGACGATTTGTCGTCGAAAAAGCCCAAGTACCGGCCGAAAAAGAGCTGGAATTTTGCACCGAGAAGATACGAAATAATTTCTCCAACTATTCGTCATGGCATTATCGAAGCAAACTTCTACCGGCGTTGTATCCACACGAAACAAATCCTTCGCGTCCGATTAGCGAGGCTAAGCTAAAAGAAGAACTGGAAATGGTACTGACTGCCGCATTCACTGACCCGAACGATAGCAGTGCTTGGTTCTATCAGCGATGGTTGCTTGGCTATTCGCAGCCCGCTCTCGATATTGCTGCGATTCGAATTTCGCATAATCTAGCCGCGATCTCATTCACCAAACCGGTCGATATTAATTCCTTTGAAATCAGCTCGAACTTGGGCTTGGAGTTCAGTTCAACTGTATGGCGTTCGGCTTACGGACAAGCGCCGCACGATAGCACTTGGATATTGAACGATTCGTTCCGATTGAAACCGGTCGATTCGAAAATTGTTGTCAAATGCAAAACACCCGAAGCGGATGAATATTGTATTTCGTTGAAGAAATGCTCGGACGGATTTTACGGGATTAAATGTCCGAAATTCGAGTACGAATTTGGTGCCGCCGTACTCGAGCAGTTACGAAGTCAACTTGATTCGTGCAATCAACTGCTGGAGTACGAACCCGATAGTAAATGTAAGTACAGTAAGGTGATTTTCGGCCTGTTTCTCGAACCCATTTCCATTCCAGGGACACTTTTAACTGCGTCGCTGTTAATGCGTGCCGTCGATCGAGCCGGATATCACACCAAATCTTTAGAATATCTGAAAAAATTAGAAAAAATTGACCATCTTCGTAGTGGCTACTATGCCGATCTGGCAAGTAAGTGGGCAATCGAGAAGCAGCTCGAAGAATGGATCGCCAAGGGCAATATTACTTCAAAACTTGATCTGTCGGATTTAAATCTGACAACTATTTTTTACGAGCAATACATGAGCGTAGCGGACGACATTAATTTGGACACGAATTGTCTTTCGGATCGATCGGCCGCGAAACTGAACTCATTCCAATTTTGCAAGGTTTGTGCCGCTGAATCGACTACGTATTTCCATTACATTACTAATGAAAACTACTCTCGTTTCAGAACTTAGATTTGTCGCGAAACAAATTCTCGACACCCGAAGCGATTCCCCATTTACAAAGTCTGAAAATGCTGACGCTCGAGGAGAACAACTTTTCTAGCAAGCAAATGGTCGATGAGCTCGGTACGCGACTCAAGCGACAACTTTAAACTTAACATTTTAGCTTGTTTCAGAAGGCGCATTAATTATACTTTACGATATTCATAGTTACTCTAATCTACGTATTTCACAAAAAAAGAAAAAAAAACACAAACTTATATTTATTCTGAATATTGGAATCGATTTTATATAGCGGTTTATATGTTTACAGTTTTTGTAAGGCTATTAAATGAATGCATCGCATTATACTAAATTGTGTTCTTTTTTCTAAACATCCTTGACTGGCCAAAGAGTCACGGTGGTTATGACCCCCCGAACAGTCATCCAAAAGATGAGGAAATTTTAAAATTTTTGGTTTTTCCACATTTCTTAGATGTAAACCTTGCACCCAGTGGCGTAGCTAGACATGATTTTCGGGGTGGTTTATATTATATACTTCAATAATATATAAGACTAATATACGACCTGTGCTCGGTTATGGCAGACGTGGACATTAACGTGAACTGCCGAAAAAAAAGGTAACGCATTCGAAAGAAAGTTCCTCCGAAGAATAAGAATAAGATACAACCATGAGTTGTATCAACTCTACGATGAGCAAAAGTTTCAAGGTTCATCAAATTGCGTAAACTGCATGTAGAGCGAATGGAAGATAGAAGAATCCTCAAACATCCTCTTAAAGGCGAAGTGAGTGGTAACATACCAGTACGCTTGGGAAGACTCGGTTAATGAAGATAGCAAAGCCATCTTAAAACTTAGCAGCTGAAGGACGCGGTCTTTGGATCGAGGATTGGAGGCGACGACTTCAGAAGGCGAGGACTTGATTTGGGCGGTCGCGCTAGTGATGATGGGCTTGGAAGCTACGAGTCTTCAAGCGATTTCGCGCATGGCGGACGTTATACAGACGGATTTAATTTTTTTTTTTCGTTTTTGTCTGTTTGTATTTTTTTAAATCGATCACTATACTTAATTATATTAAAATAATAAAGAAAACGATTGAATTCATAAGCTTCTGATAGTTAAAACCTACTTGTATCGTTCATATTCTTTGACCGTTTTGAATTGAATCATTATTATTGTTCGAGAGAGATTTGACTTTTTTTATCGATCAATGGTTCGTAATTGATGATGATCGGTCGATAATATCCTTTCTTTTGAAGTCATATTCACAAAGTCACTATACACCAATATTTTTTATACACTTACTCACGCTTTGTAACTGGAAAACAAATGAAGCTGCAGATTGGAGACCAACACTAATCAAGCAGTATGAAAAGGCCTTCACAGGCTTTCGTTCAACGCTACTACATTCTACCTTTTTCATGCTGATGAATAGACGCGTTGAGATGAATTGGAAATTGGCTTCCGACTGCAGTGACAGTCTCAGACCAGTGAAGAATGAAAACATTAAGAGATTGGCTGAAAACCTGCGATACTTTTCTAGAAACTATTCGGTATTTGGATAGCCTTCTAATGCTCTTATAATACTTCATCTTAAATAAAGAAAACGTCCTATTAGGTGTAATTATAATTTACTAGGTGAGCTAATCATTTGGGGGAAGGGGTTATCGCCAAACCCCCTCCCTCCGTTATTACGCCACTGCTTGCACCGTAAAATAGGAATAGAGGGAGATTGCCGGATTGATTGCGATTTAAGATATTGACCGTGCAAAGCAAAGACCATTCACAACACCAGCATCAAAGGACGGGTACAAAAATTTAATTTATAAAATATTCAATGCTGTGTTATCAAAAGGCAATTTCTGAAGCGTTGTATGTCTAGTCTAGTCCAAACAAAATTTAAATAGGGCGACCGAAACAATAGGATCACGAAATTCAATAGTCATAAAAATGTATTTCTCATTTAAATTCAAATGTATTCAACAGTACATTCAATAATAGAGAATTTATATATTAAAGTGATCGTAATGGCCCTCCGTTTATTACAATAACGAAAGCGGCTAACGCTCCAAAACTAAGGAGCTTTACATATCAGCGGATGGATCTTGCTTCGACGTGGCTATGTGCCAACTTTAAGGACGCAGAGTTATTCGCCATCTGGGCCTTCTTGATGCCCCAGTGGCCACACTTGTTTTCCTGTCGAAGTCATAAGTCTCCCGGATGTTGATGCTGTCGAGATCTTAAATCTAGCACTAAATCTAAGATTTGCTAAGGCAATCTCTCTAGACTGGAATTAATTTCAAAAAGATTCTGTTCATGGTGATACAAAGAGAAATATGCAATGAAAAGATTTTTCCTAAAAAAAGAAATTCGTTTTTTTTGTATTCATCGAGAGCTTCAATAATACCCCATTGTTGTCTGCTTAAAAATTAAATAAACAATGAACAATTAGGGCATTATCTTCTGTTCAATAACTGAAAGCTTTACTGCAAATATGCCTGTGCTAAAAAAATTTAAAAGTAGCATTACTGCTTGCACTATATAAACAAAAGTTAATAGCGTTAATTTTGCATTTTCCTAGTTAACATTATCGGTACAAGTACACTATGACATGGAGATGATTTTCAAACACAAGACGTGGATCCTACTGATATGTTGAAATAATTCAAAAAGGTATTAAGCATTTGTAAAATCCTTACGTTAATTTCAGGGTTCGTAATTGAGAATGTATCAATCATACGAGGGCAATGGTTCCTGCGTGGATTTACCCAACAACAAGCGGAAGAATTTACAAAATTCTATTTGTATACAAACAGCAATCGTGATAATGGTCAATTAATTAGTGCATCGAATTTAAATGAATCGAATTTGAATCCGACACATCCTGTTAGGTAAAACTTTCGATAGTATAGCAGCTTGTATCTAATAACGACGTGAACTATTCTCAGATTCATCATTCACGGCTGGCTATCTTCTGCCAACGCAACTTGGATACCGCCACTTAAAGATGAATACTTGAAACGCGATAACTTCAATGTAATTGTAGTCGATTGGTCCGAGGTTTCATCAGCTCCATATTCAACACTGACTCGGTATGTTCGCATTATTGGCTATGCAATCACTACTTTTGTAAGAGAGCTATCGAAGCAGAAAGCAGTTCCATTCGATAACGTCTACTTAATAGGACATAGCCTTGGAGCACATATCGCTGGTTTTGCTGGTAAACAGCTTCATCCCGATCAAATTAATACGATTTTCGCTTTGGATGCAGCTGGTCCGAGATTCGAAGGTTTGGCCGCTTCAGAACGGGTCAGTCAAACCGATGCAAAATATGTCGAATCGATTCATACAAATACTGTCGGAATTATAAGTGATTTTGGATATCGACCTCCTATCGGCCAGGCTTCATTTTACCCTCACTATGGAAATTCTCAGCCCGGATGTGTAAGGCCGTCATGTAGTCATGAAAGAGCGACAAGGTACTTCACGGAATCGATAAATTCTGATATCGGATTTTGGGGAAGAAATTGTCAAAACTTTCAAGATATCGAACGCGAAAGATGTAACGGAAGTGATCCGATAGCATTAATGGGAGGCGAACCGTCGAAAAATAATCGCGTCGGAGTTTTTTATGTTCCGGTACGATCACGAAGTCCGTTTGCTTTTGGTCCGATATTTTAATTTGTTTTAATCAAAAATAAAATTGCACAGCTTTCGAGACTGGAGAGTGTTTTCATAAATAAGGATCTACTTTAACCTACTGCACGATTGGTATTTTTTCGGGATAGGTTGCCACATTACACCCAGGGATATTGCGCAAAATCGACAGTCATTTTGCTTTCACTTAAACAAAATTGTCTCAAAAGAGTTCTCCAGACAGCACTTAATTTTCGGGCTAAACATAGAAAAGGACGTTTTTTTATTATCATTGACTATGCGATTCGCATTTGATTCCCACATCGATGCTGCTTTTGTGTTCTGCATCTTTATGTCGCAACCGAAACAGATCCTACTTCACAGATCATATGTACATTACATTATTTAAATTCCACTTAATAATCAAACAGAGGGTATCGGCTTTGACAAAAATTTTAACAATCACAGCAGGCATGACTCTAAATTGACCATCAACTTTTTCATCAATATCAATTTTATCGGTGCAGCTCCTTGTGAATAATTGGAAATTAAGATGACGACGGAAACATTCTCAGCCAAACTTGACTATACGGAAATATTAAAAAAATTGAAACTAGAATTTGTAGAAAAGTACGAATCAAATAAACCATCACCAAGAGGAGATATTCTCGATTACGATTCAATAGTTGTCGTCGGTACCGGATCATTCGGTACAGTTGTATGTTACTGCCTTATTTGATAAAAAAATCGATTTTCTATTACTTTCTTTGCGTTTCAGAAATTATGCAAGCATCGAAAATCTGCAAAATACTATGCCATTAAAATCTTATTCAAAAATAATATCGTTAGAAGCAAGCAAGTTCAACACATTTTGTCTGAAAAGCGAATCTTGTCGGCGATTAGATTTCCGTTTGTTATACATTTGGAGTTTTCGTTTAAGGACAACGATTGTTTGTATTTGGGCTTACCGTTTATGAATGGCGGGGAAATGTTTACCTATTTGAGAAAGTCAGTTTTTAATTTGATCCGAACATTTGATATCTTAATTATTTTTTTGTTTCAGAGTGAAACGTTTCGATGAGTTTCAAGCGAAATTTTATGCAGCTCAAGTTTTTCTCGCTTTCGAATATCTACATTTTTTAAATTTAATTTATCGTGACTTGAAACCGGAGAATATAGTTCTCGACAGTTTGGGATATATAAAATTGACGGATTTTGGATTCTGTAAGGTAAATATGGGAAATTACCACAGAAGAAATTGATCATAAACCATGAATTAGCATGTTGATAATCGGACGTGGACATTATGCGGAACACCCGAATATATCGCTCCCGAATTGGTACAAACGAAAGGTTACGGAAAAAGTGTGGATTGGTGGTCTTTTGGAGTTTTACTGTACGAGATGGCATCCGGTAGTTCGCCGTTTTATACCTCAAATCCGGATCAGATGTTGTTGTTTCGTAAAATTGTCGACGGTAATTATAAAATACCGACGTATTTCAGTCACGATTTAAGACATTTAGTTTTTAATCTTCTACAAGTCGATATATCGCGCCGGTATGGTTTGACTGTATTAAAAATTTAGAATTAGTATTTTAAAGTTTATTGAGAACATTACAGATATGGAAATCTTCGAAATGGAGCAAGCGATATTAAAAACCATAACTGGTTCAAAACTATAAACTGGATTGCACTTTTGAACTACGAAGTTGAAGCTCCGTTTTTGCCACAAACCAAAGGCAATCACGATGCCACCAACTTTGATAAATATCCAGAAGCGAAATATATGTGCTCGCGAACAGTACAATATGAGAAAGAGTTTGAACAATTTTAATTAGTCTTTTTTGTTAATTTCAATTATAGTTCACTTTAAAGTAAAAACCAAACGATAATGTTAATATATGTACACATAATTACTGAAAATTAAAGTATTTTTTATGGGTAGTTAAAACATTAAATTAAATCTTATTTTCTTGTTGTATATTAGCTAGCATATAAATATTACATCTTTAAAATTTATCACAATTTAAAATTACTGAGGAACAAAAAAAAAATTATTACAGCTCGTCTTTTGTATTTGGCTTTGCAAAACAATCGCATTTATGATCTTGTTCTACTTTTTCCATACCGGGTAAAATGGTTACAGGACTAACTAGCCTTTTACTCCATTCCTGAAAGTAATATTTTAATTGATCATTTTAACTTTAAAATTTAATGACTCCTATAAGAATGCGTTGTGGTTAGAAAAGGGTGAATGATTTCTTAAATAGGGGGTGTGTTCAAGATGTCAGCTATAGCTGCTTCGAAAGCATAGCAGAATTAGCTTCTTCGGGATTTGGACAGCCAAAAGCATGTTTTATAGCTTACAACAACTGATCGACACATACATCCGTAAGTTGGAATAACATATGACATATATTTGGGGTTTTGCGACAAAAAAGGAAAATAAAAATAAAGTGAAAATTAGCACTAATAGTAGTATCCTTAAGGGGGTCTGGAGTCAAAAAATCAATTTTTTTTTTGTATAAATTGCATCCAAATATAGTGTAGAATATGTGGGCGAAGTGATATTCCGATATTTAAAGCCGTTCGGAAGTTACAGGCCGTTATATTCTCTAAACTCCTTTGTTGTTTCGAATATAATGGTCAGTTTAGTCGCGTTTTTCTCAAAACGGTATTTTCCAAATCGGTAGACACGATATCTCGAAATCTATCTAACGAATTCCTTTGAAATTTGGTGAACTTATTCAGTACTCTTGTAGACAGTTTGCAAACTAGAATAATTGTGATTCATCACGCCGTTTTTTTTGGCGACTTGAAGAAGTCGTAAAAAAACACCAAAATTGACGATAAAAAGTTCAACAAGTTGCCAAAAATTAACTGTTCAATATTTTTTGATAATCCTAGTTCCGAAACTAGTTCAAACTTCACAGATTAAAATGCCGTTTGAATTTTTTATTTGATATAAGCAGAACGCCCGCAATCGTGTCTACCGAAAACAAGGTTTTTTGAAAATGAGTGGCTAAGTTGCCGTATATCTCAGCAATGAGCGACAATTTCGGACTGAAAAAATTTTAAAGTGTTCTCAAAACGTGCATAAATATGTGGTAAAAATTTCACGGTTGTATTTTTATTTACTTTTCCAAAACAAATTTCCCAAAAAAGCGTAAAAAATAGCCTTCACACGCAATAACCCCCTTAAATTTTTCGCTAACTTAAACACTCAAAAAGACGTTAAGACAAAAATAATAGCTACACACACGTGAATATTGCAGCAAATCACTACTGAGATTTTCTAACTGAAGAAACTGCTCGATCGAAATTCACGAAGGCCTTGTATCCTGGTGGACAGGACCAGTTTTGGGGCACATAAACTAAAGAGTGCGTACAGTTTTAGACTCCTATCAAAAGTCAGTATTCGAAAAACTAGTAGAAAATTCGTGATATCGTTGGGTTGATCTCGAAACGTTCGTGTCGTTTAAGATTAGAGATCAGAGATTATCGTTATCGAAGTGAACCAGAAAGGAGAAAAGTAAAACTAACTAATGAAAACGTTCACTGTACAACCGTTTCGTTGAAAAAAATTAATGGCACTCATGAAACTTTTCCCAAGCTGGTTCAATTTCTTATGAAATCCATACCCTTGCTGGGCCCTGATTTATGAGCTCCTCCATCATGAGAATTAAGATCCTTCACTTTCATCGAGCCGGTTGGATTTCTTGAGGAAGTTTAAACCAAAGCTAGGGCCAGGTGTATGAATCCTTCGCTTCATGTGAAGTTGATGTAAAGTATCTACAAAAAGTTTCTTAGGTGACTTTCTCTTCCTAACCCGATTCAATTTCTTTTAAAATTCACATCTTCACAGAGTCCAGATTTATATAAAATATCTCCTACTTTTGTACAAAAGCAATGATAAATGATACGCGACCCCTTCTCCTTCCACAAGCCGTCTCACAACTTGTTATTAAAGGTTGCGTTAAGTAGTCTACGGGTGTCTACGGTGAGTTCAAAACTTAGTTTTCGAGGTACCCCCACACGCGAATTCTGTACAACTTTTATTAATAGCCTTTTCATATCATTTAAAAAAAAGGTTTTGTCTAAAATTTAAATTTTATCCGTCCGGCTTAAGCCATTTATGAAAGGAAGATTGTGAAAAATTTTAATAACAAAAAAAACATACTCACATTAAATAGTTGTACGTGGTAGCAATAAATATGAACCGGCATCAAATTATTCTGTACAAACTCTCGTCCTGCTTCCATTATTTCTTTGGCTCGATTATCATTCGATTTGGCCCATTTTACTTTCTCGACTACGTCGGATAGGTCACGTTTAATCGGAATGTAGTGTGTGTTCGCGACTAATTTATCATAGAAATGTTCATAAAATGGTGAATTCTGCTTAAAAACTAATGAGTTTCCGCCCAATAGGTAAGGTAATCGATACGCTGCAACCGTACCGTCAATATTTATTTGATATTTGTACTATTAAAAAAAAATTAGACAATTAAACCATTTCCGTTTAAGTATTACTAAAAATAAAACTTACCTTAAAGAAATCCATAAAAGAAATATGCGCAACTTTTGGACCGTACTTATCCTCTTCGTCGCGAAAGAAAAAGAAGTTCGTAACGGACGCATTAAACAAGTCTGGATACTTTCGCGATATATCAATGAGATTCAGTCGTTCTCGTCGCGAATCTCGACCACGCCAAAATGCTTTATCTTCCTTCTCATGCCACGAATACTTTTGTTTCTGAACCGAGATAATGTCGAGCATAACACGTCCCATATTTTCTAATGTCGACTCTGTAATATCGTAGGTAGGCAGAACGATATCGTACGAGTCATCACTTCCGCACCATGAAAATATCGGATAGGGGCCGGAAGTTCTTTGCTGGCCACCTTTCTTCGATAGCGGCCAATCTCCTAAATTTACGAAAAACTCGATGTCGGGAAGTTTAATCAATCGCGTTATGGACAATAAAGTGGCATCCATGAACATTTTGAAGCCAACGTAACGGCCGTAGCATTTGCGGTAAATTTCGTTGTTCTTAATCACATAGTTGCAGATTGAAACACTGCCGGGCATATTGTACTTTTTAATAAGGTTTTCTCGTATCGTACTGAAGTTTACATGTTTGAATGGCTGCAGGTCCAAATCGATTCGAGATTCGCTGCTAGAGCATTGATTGTTGTATAGCCAAGTTGACATTTGTTGCGGACAGTAGCATTTCTCTGAGTAAACATCGCCGCGAATAATGTATGGTGACTGGGCAGCGTGTGTTCCATTGTATTTTATGTGAATTTCAACGTTCTGACAAACCTCAATGATTTTATAGCGCACGATTGCGGATCCATCGCCACGGTCTATGAAATTCAGCGAGGCACGACATTTTCCCAGTGCAGATTGGCCCTCTATGGTTATTTGGTATGCGTAAGGAGGAGATTTCTGAAATCTGAAATAGGAATGCTATTTTAACACTTGGGATCTTTAATGAAATGCAAGAGCTGCAGACAAGACACTATTCACTAAACTAAAAATGGTGGAGTGTGTAGTAAGTAAAATCAACATTGAAAATAACATGATTCACGTTTGGATACAAAGGACAATACGAGGACAAGTTTCTGTAAGGATATCACTGAAACATTATAATTTCAGTTCCTATTTGACCCCACATCTGAGGCATAGGGCCGTAACAATGCTCTTCTGAGGTACTCCTACTGCTTGAAATATGTATTTTTTCTTCGACCACCGGTGATAAGCCCATGGCAAGATTGGATTCGAACCTACATCCTCAGTGTTTGTAGCCTGTAGACCGAGTCCTGAACAATTCAAGGCCTCTTATGTACAAACAACTACCCTTCTAGCTCGCGCGTTTGGTTGGTTGCGGTATCGCGAGTTAAAAGGAAAAGCAATTAAAATTAAAAGCAAAGAGTTAAAATGGAAAGCAAATATTTTCTCCTCTTTTCCTACAAGAATGATAAGCTTACTGACCCCTTCCGCTTTTATAGAGTGAAATTACTGAACTATCACCAAATGACCATGCGTCCTCTGTTTTGGTTGTAATTAATAAATAATAGGGTAAAGCAGTATAATTCTGGCCACCCCCAGTTCCCGGCCACACTCTCAAAAAATACACTCTGTTGGTTATATCTGAAACATTTGAAATCGAACTTATTTTATTTGATTACACCGAAACCCATCATACAAAACACATAAAAGTTTCATACATGTACTTCAGTGGTTTGCAAAAATTCTCGAATTCAGTAGTCAGTGGATTGATTTGACACGAGTATGCATGAAATTCTTGAATTTTCTTTCAAAGACGAGGCACAGAAAATAGGTAAATATTAATTTATGTTCAGGACTTCGGACTTTGTAGTATGCTTTTCTAGCAGATGACAAATAGTATTCTAGTTATTAACAAAAATTTATGATAATTTTTTATTTTTTAAATTTTCAGATGAATTTAATTACTAGCCGACCGTGGCCGGAAACAAAAGCTCCGTTTCTTATTACGACCAATCATTAAAAATTGGGTAGAATTTTTCAAATAGGTAGTTATCCTGGCTTGTAAATTCTAACAACTACGCCAACTTCAATAACTGGGTCCTCAAGAACCATCTATCATGCCCTCCCTACTCGTCTAGATTTGAGTTTTAATTCCGCGCACACTAGGCAAAAATAGGTTCATATGGAACTTTAATACGATTCTGCTCGTCAACATCATCCTCTGAAAGTTGCACTTTTTCCAGAAGGCATAACTGTTTTTCTGTTTCTAGCTTTCAAAGCATCTTTTCTATCCAAAACTCATTACGAGAAAATCTAGGGAGTTCAAAGAAAGAGCCCCGAGTGCAATTTCGTCCAAAGAATGAAGAAAAGTGCATGAGCTTAAAGAACTAGAAAAGCAGGTCAAAATTTGAGGCGTTAAACAAAGAAAAAAAGAACGTTTAAAAGGAAACTATTATTAACTCAATAGAAAAATTTAAAAAATAAATCTCCAAAAATCTCGTCATTAAAACCATAGCAGAAATATGCTTTTTTCCAAGTGACGTAGAGGATGTATCCTTAAAAAATGTTGGGTGCGATAAATGTACAAGACGGTATAACCTGAAATGTGCAAATATTGATTCATATTCACAAGCTGTTGACAAATATTTTAGCTGTAATAATTATCAGAATCAAAGTGATCCATAATGTGTTCATAGAATTATGCCATACTATCAGTATTTAATGTGATTTTGTTATTAGATTATTTTGTTTCATAAGTAACTTGAATTTATTATTTACATACACATCTATTTTTATAAAGACTGAATAAAAACTTAATTTGAAATTATACTATTAGAAAATGAACTGAATTTATATCTAATATTTTTTAATGTATAATAAATAAATTATTTGTCTAAAAATATATTTTTTTTTCCATATTGCTTCATAGAGTTCAACTTGGCTGGAAATTGAATAATTTTGGCCGGAATTAGAATTTTGGTGGCCGAGAATTGAATTTGTTACTGGTCTTTAGAAAAATTTAAAAAGTTAATAAAAATAATATTAAATCATAGGTTTTTTAATACTAATATTACACAATTTGCTACTGAATTTTAAAGTAAAAAAAAAAGTTTAGTGGCCGGTAATTGGGTATTTTACCCTACTCCTAAGTTTGTAACGAGTCTCTTTCACGACGTTGCGTCTATGATTTGAGCCGTTTAACAGGGCGCTTGGGTCAACTTGGCTTGGCTCAATGTCGTCAGCCACAATCGTGAATTTTTAACGTATCGAGTTTACAACCGTAGCGTCTTACCAGCGCCAAAGGGCACATCAGATTGATATTATTCCTCAGTTTCAGTTTAGGAAGAATCTTTGCTTGTGGATCCTTGAAGGTCATATGAGTGAGTTTGGTTGGTTGCTCATTCTGCAGGGTTTATTTGAATTTCTCAAATTTCAGAAGACACATGAACTGATCGTCCGTCTAAATATAACTGTTCTCTTGCGGACAGAGTTAAAAATTGGAACTTTAAATAAACAGTTAAAATTCGTATTATTTTTTTTATTGAGAGATTCAAACACGCTAAATGTAATAGTCAGATGGCGCTGAACCCAAAAATATTTACCTATCGGTACATTCGTCGATTTGTCTTCGAGATTCGGGGTGTGTTTCGTGCATTTCTCGCAGAGTTTTACAAAATACCGGCATGTTTCCTAGATATCTGCGAGATTCTTGAAAATTTCACCAACTGGGTCTCCAAGCCACATTGAAAAATGAGGAAGACATTTGGTAGAAAAGGTGATATACAAAAAATTGTAGATGTTACGTGTTGTGAACAGAGCCCAAGGAGTGAATATTTTGATTTGAAAAAGTCAAAATAATCGATGGAAAGATAAGGTGATAGGGTTCAGTGTGTCAGTCCCTTCTATGTCCGAACTGGTGCTTAAAGAACGAGCAGGAGCAGCACGCTTGCTGTCATCCGGGCTAGATGCAGGGTGGTACGTCACTAGATCATCAGGCCTTAGGCTTGAACAACAAAAATTTAAGACGTTGGCCACACAGGACTTCAGAGAGTGAATGCTGTGAGAGCCGAAACGCAGGATCATATTTTTCTAAGCGCAGAGGATGAAGGTCACACAGAACTTTAAGGTGAAAGCTATGAAGGCTGAAACGCAAGATCACATTTGTTGGTGGAGCATTGTTATTGCCATAAGTACAAATATACATAGAAGGCGAAGGTCACACAAGAAAAGGTGATTATGATTTGGGAGCAGCCTCCAAATTCTCTTACCGATCCGACAACAAAACTTCTATACTACTCTACAAAACTAGAATTACCAGGTTTTAAATGTCGAAGGTGAAACAAGATAAAGATATTTACATATTTCCATCGGTGTCCACAGCATGAATAAAAAAATATCGCGCCGGTGTGACGATTTTGTCCGGCTTCAGGCCGGGACCCCAGATCAGAGTGTTGGCCGGGTCCACGAGTTTAAAACTGTCTGCACATTTTAAAAGAACTAATAAAAGGATGAAACCGATGAAACTGTTGGCAGTTCCATTCATGTTAGTAGCGATAACTTGAAATTTAGTTTTTGTTAGTAAGAAGCGAGGTGTAAAAATTCACCGCTGAACTTTGTTGTGACACTCGCCGCCGCCCCACGAACAAAAAGTAACACAGGAAAAGCAGAATTGTCAAACATTGAAATGAGAATTTTGTTCAGTGACGTCCAAGCAAAACCAAACTGGAGGGTAAATAAATAGGAAATAGTTCGTTATATAAGGGGCACTCCAAAATGATAATTAATATTTTTCTTCAATGGATTTAGCTGTTTAAAACCAATATCAGTTGTTTTCAATCCCGGGTCGACCTGAAATTAAAAGATATACGTATTTAAAAATTGCGAATTTACTTACCTTTTTGATGTCAGCTGGACTTCTGGACTTCAGGTCTGTTCTTTTTGGCTACACCTTCTACACTTTTCTGCACTAACTCTTGAGCGGGTGCAGAGAGTTGAAGAGGATGAATGAAAAAAGAACAAACCTATTAGGTCTGTTCTTTTTTCATTCACCCTCTTCACCTCTCTGCACTCATTCAAAAGTCAGTGTAAAAAAGTGTAGAAGGTGTAGCCAAAAAGAACAGACCTATTGGTCATATTAAAATTTATGTGGTATTTGTGCCATATCAGAATTGGAACATGGCGGGAAAAGGCGCAAAAAGTTTGAAAAAATTTACAAAAATTATTGTTTTTGGGTGATTAAGACTCCCTTTTCGCTCCAACTACCCGCCGCGCAATAATCAATATTGTCAGCATAAACCTGAAGTCAACAAAAGTACATTCCAAGTAATTGAAATATTTTCACCATATACCGATCATGCAATTGAAACCAAAGTACATCGGCAAGAAGCTACAACTCAACGTTCTGGAGAGCGCAAGAACAGTTGTCGTTAAGTTGTAATCTAGAAAGTTGAATTGAAATTAATAAAATTAGAAATGATCTAAAAGTTGATTTAAAATTAAGTGTTATTAAAAGTTATTATTAATAAAATCAGAAATGATATAAAAAATTGAGAAGATTTAAAAAATGTGAAAAGGAAATTTACGGAAATCAACTGAAATAAATAAATGAAAATTAATGAGAATAGAAGTAAAAAATAATTCAGATGAATTAAATAAATAATTTAAAGAGAGAAAGAACGAAAAAGTTCTTCCTAAATAAAGTATAAAAATTAAAAGAGAGGAGACTAACAAATTCAATCAACCGAATTATTTCTATGTAACAACAACTTCGAATAGCAAATATGTATATAATTTATTAATATAAAGTTGCCATCAATTTACATTCAAAATGAATAAATAGTTTTACAAGGCTGTCCAGTTTTTTTGATTCTGAAACAAATCTGCAATTAAATCGATTTAAAGAACGTACAATATTAATGCATTATGGGAATTTTTAATAAGTGCCGTTACTGGATTAAAAGCCAGGACTAACTGTCTGTTAGTAAATAGTGTCCTAGAGGTTTTCGATTAGTAGCTATTGGTCGATAAAGTACTTGAAATTCAGGACGTTTCTTGAACGACGACTGATAATTGAAGATGCTTGACAAAATTGTAAAGATTTTAAATTTTTAGACGATTGTGTGATATGCAAAAGAAAAATGTTACTCACTTTTCTAAATGACTACTTCCGACGATTTCGAATTCTTTAAACTCTAACCGATTAACAGCGACTGGAAATGGTTTCTTTTTGTCTAGCTTGGTCTTATATCGAATTTCCGTAGGAAAATGCATTTCGTTATATGGTGTAGATAAATGTAGCGGGGATGTCTTGTCGTTGCTGCCTCCAGTTTTATTGATTTTATCCTGTTTCCTTTTCTCCAACAAGCGCGCATTATTAATGTAATGTGTTGTTTCTTGCCACCAGCGTTTTGCCCGCGGATCTAATTGCATAGCCGTCATGTACGGATTGGAACTCTGAAACAAATAAATTGCAGATTTTTCTAATACCCAAAAGTATAAAGTATACGTACACTATAAGCATAAAAATCCTCTGAGTGATGATGGTTGTGCCTTGAACAGGCCTTCTTTAAAACATCAAACGTTAAGAGTTTATTTTCGCCAGACGATATCCTTTGTAGGTGGGATCGGTTCATACTAGAGTGAGTCGGTTGATTCAATCTCGCGATCTGAAATCAACGATAAGTTAGAAAAATTTAAATTATTTTCGGTGTGATTGCGACAAGTCGATCCAAACACGTTGGGGTGGACCAAAATCTTTATCGCAACCGAAAATTTTTCATAATTATACCAGTGAAGCAACATCTCCTTTTCTTGAGCGAGATTTCTTGGAATCATCATCATCCTTATTTTCGGGTCGTTTCGATGATTTCGCCTTGGTGGCATTCTTTCGATCGGAACTTCCAGACGAGCGTCTCGCTTCGGCAATCTTTATCAGATATTTGGCATCTAGTTTGGTAATTTGTTTTCGATGTATCAATGCCACATAGCATCCTATCGAATTGAAATTAAGATCTCGATTCATACATACGTCGGGCACTTCAGTAATAAGAAATTCTTCAGTCTTGGGGAGTTTGACGTTCTGAACATAATCGTCGCTCGATATTGTTATGGAAGTACGAGCGGCGTCAATAGAACTGCCTGAACTGTACAGTCGTGTTCGGCGTTTTCGAGCGACTTTTTCATCGGATTTATTTCTCGTTTTACTAGATACAACTGCAGTAGAGCCACCTCCGACCAGTTTTCTTCGGTGCGACATTTGAGCTAGAGCCGCGGCAGGTATATGGCCAGCTTCCAATTCGGCCGAAGCTTCTAAACGTTTTTTTTCTTTGAAGATTTTTAAATGCTTTTCAAAACCACACCGGTTTATACATTCTACAGATCTTTGAACCATGTCCTGATTTTCAGCACCAACTATCGAATGCGTTTCATATAAAACAAACTGAACTTGCGGACGAGACATGGCCAAACGGAGGGTATCTTTTTGCTCTTCAAGCAATTCTGCAACTCGATTCTTACCATTTATGCTGATCTCGGATTCAGTCAAAACTTCCAGCATGTTCAAGTCGCCGCCACGGCTACAGACCAAATCGATTGGATCAGCTACCCCACTAAACGAGTTCGGAGGTGTAGCAAATACTCCAACGGCCGTTTCTAATACATCGGATTCTAGTGGTATATTGCAGAAGTTCTCGGAGTACAAACGGATATTATTAATACTAAGTCGCTTGATATAATCACGATATTCTAGCAGATTAGTTCCAGCTCCGAATACCAAAAAATCATTGACTCTATTCACCGAGTAGAATAGCGCTGCAAGATAAGCTGTTGATCGCGGCGAAGCGATATGAGTCTGTACTACGTCACCATCAAGTTCGAAATGATCGAGAAGACGTGATAGGATTGCAGGTGCTATCGAGAACGTTTTGTCCTAAAATAACGAGAAGATATTCTTTGCCTCGTTACTATTTAAAAAAATAAATACGTTACCTGCATAATAATGTAGTTCTTCCTTACCAGCTCGGATTGTGCAAACTCAGTGCGATCACTGGGTATGCAGGACATTACCAACGGGCATATTTTGTCCCACCTGTACTGGTTCAACTCGAGCGGTTGTTCTTCGTTTTCATCAATCACAACTTCCGTCATTCCCATTTTATTGAGCAATTCCGTAACATATGACTTATCTCTTCAAATTTAAAATGAAAATCTTAGAAGAAATATATACCGTCAAACTTTCTGGTTTATTTTGAGCTCACTTTAACTTAAAAGGATTCATCCATCCCGATACAATAGGATTACCAGCAGCAATTGCAACCTTTTCGTCCTGTAAATGGGGCGGAAGAAGCTGAGACAGGTGCAAAGCACCATTCTTAATTCGAAGCCGCGATATTGCGGCTGCTAAACGCACTCGATGGTCCCATAAGCAACTACCTATAACTATGTAAATTGCAAATCATAAAATAAATATGTATTTTTTTAATTTTTATTTACAATCTAGATCAGCTTCTCGATAAAGAAGTTCTTGAAGATCGACATCTTCTGGGTGGCGCTTTAGAAAATGGCGAACATGCAGTTCAAATAACAGCATCCAAACTCTATTTTGATCGGATTTAAGCTGCAAGTGAATAAGCAAACTGTAAACGGTTTGTTTGGTCTTAAGATCTTTTTAAATCAATATACATATAAGTCAAGTTTATCAGTGAATCAGCTCAGCAAAAATAGGAGCTGGATATATGTTGCAGGGGTCGAAAACTGAGTAAAAACACTCCTACACTTTCGTTTAGAACCGTTTTCGATATATTCCGTTTCAATAACTTTGGAACCCTTAACGCCTTTCAAATATTATTGTCACCATTGGATAGGAAAAATTGAAGGTTTTTAACAAATGATATTTATAGTTTCTGTAACATTGCCGAGGAAAAGTTTTGATTTGTCATTTATCTAAAAAGCGGAATCGATGACTAAACGTTTTTTTTGGGATTGTTAAATCTCATGTTTTACTTTTAATCTGAAGATGTCGTGCTAACTCAAGTACTTCAGAAGCTATCTACATTATATAAACGCCGCAGAGACCATATCAGCGAGACGGCAGTCAGTTCTACGCGAAAGTGTTTATAAACATTGTGCGATTATTGAATGTGACAAAATAAAGCTTTGTTATTTTTATTACTTTTAATCGAATTGTGTTTTACTTGAAACCCCGACGAATCCCTGGCCCGCAACAATAAGTTTAGATCCTGAAGATGATGGTGACCGGTAATTAAATATGCCAGGGACATCAATTCCACTAAAATTTATTTTCTTTCAAAATAAGTAATTGAAGAGTCGTTAAAAATTGGTTTTCTTTAAGAAAGACATATTCCGGCAATAGTTAATTAAATACTTATTAATATATAAATTCGTTTTTACATATTTACGAGTATAAATTACCTGCGGATAATGCGCGAAGAATCCAATATCATTGAGAGCTTGGCACAAAACATGTTTATCTGTAAGGAATATAAAGAAAACAGAATTTAAGTTCTAAAGAACACATTATTAAAATCTCTGTCTAATATTTAACCATAAAAAGTCCAGTCAAATTTTTAAAGTAAAAATGGTATTAATTAATAAACGAGTAAATTAAATTGACCTCTATTACAAGAAATTTAAAAAATAATAAAGTTGTGCACGACTGTTGGAAGATTTTTTAGACAAAACCAAAAAAAAAAGAGTTAGCAAATTTAAGGCATAATAGAAGTTGTGTAGTACAAATAAAAAAAAATTGACAAACAACAATTTGGCACTGTGAAAAGGAACTGATAATCTGATCACTATGTTATAAATAATGAAAAATTGTTAATATTTAGAGATCATGTCGAATACGTACATCGAAAGACATCAAAAATCAGTGAATAGGCTTTTCGCATTTCCTGTTCGTCATCGAAATGCACTGAAATTGGTGGTTTCCGCAACAGTTTTCCAGCCTTGGCAACATTTTCCAAGTTCCAGCAACCAATCACATTAATATTAGTATATCCGATGGGATGATCAAGTATAAATTTTTTTCGTTTTCCAGAACCGGAACCGGAATTGGATGGTGACGCAACGGGTGAAATATTTTCAAAAACATGATGTGGATTCCAAATCAGCTTATCGCTTCTCATCGTCAGATCTTCTGGCGGTATAGGTCGCATTTTTTGGATTTGTAAGCAGTTTTATAATGCAATTATCACACAAGAACCTAATTTATATGGTATTGTAATTGAATTTTGCAAAAGAAAAGATATCTTTGAAAGTGCATCGATGTTACCCAACGCACTGTTTTCCTTTCCTTAGAATAAGTAGGGCATTGTGCAAAAGACCAGTTACTGATTGTTTCACACTCTTTCAACACTTAAATTAGATACACACACGAAATTATACTGGATTGGTTTTTTTTTAGATATTTCTTTATATCTTTTTGAAATATAAATATATTTTGCTGTTCTAGAAATTAATTTTTAGTTGATCCACCACTTCAATCAATGGAATGCAACTTTCAAAAATTTCCTACATTAAAAAAAATATAAAATAGTTATTTTCTTTTTTTAATACTGTACTAAAACTTACTAAAAATATTAAAAAATGTCCTCTCTTATGTATAATGCAGTCAATGGTTTAACAAGTGCTTCCTGGATGTTTTTTCATATTTTTAATGTCTTTTTTTATTGTAAATGGGGACGAAATAGCATAGTGGTGATTAATTCGAAATACAACAACATATAAGTATACTAATATGCAATGGATGGAAAAAATTACAGCTAAAAAAACAGGAGAAAAAAGAAAACGGAAAAAATCTCAAAATAAACTTTTAGACAGTTGATTTAAATTATTTTTAACTTTTTGTTTACTTCTCGCCACCATACTTGTGAGAATGATTTTTATCGCAACGGTGTCTTAGGTTGTAAAAAAAAAATTGGATTATGAAAATGCGGCCTACAGTAGCTTCAGTCCTTCGGAATTTAGCTAGAATCGAATATTTGTTATTCGCGTTGAGCAGAGACATTTTGATATTTCTATCTTTCTTCGAAGGCGTTATATCGATCGAGTCCTCGTAACTGTTTCTGTGCTTCTCGCGTGGTCTTCTTTCTTCCACCTTACCTTTTAGTATGAGCTTAGGTATTCTTTTGTCGTCCATCCGCTCTACATGTCCTACAGATAGCAGTATGCGAATTTTTATATGAGAAGATACTTCCGGTTCCGGTATAACTAATTGTTGTATCTGATTTGTTATCTATCGTTCTCTCTCACTAGGGCCCAGAATTCATTTTAGGACTCGTCTTTCGAAGGTGTTTACTGATTTTTCACCGTTCTGATTGAGGGTCTATATCTCGCTGCCGTAACACAAAACTGTCCTCATCTTTGTTTTCCTGTGTACGATTTTGTTCTTCCTTGTCGGCACCTGACGCCTTATTGGCGAGCATGATCCGCTTTTTTATTTCGTCTACTAATCTACATGTTGATTTAAATTTGAGAGTTAGAAACACCTCTACCAGGAGTACAAATATATCGTACCGAAACCATGATTAGCTGCAACTTGTTCTATGGTTCTAAGAAATTAATAAATAAACCAAAACGAAAAGTAAATAGATATAAAATTTGAGATTTACAACGCAACGTGTTCTCTTTATATATCTTGGGGCTAATCTAGCAAAAGACGGCAACGAAACGGACGAAATCAAACGACGGTTCATGCTAGCAAATAAAACGTATTATTCGGTACTTCCAACAGGAACAATAAACTGCGAATATATAAAACTAATATACGACCTGTACTCTGTTATGGCAGCGAGACAATAACGCGAGCTCCCGAAAAAGCCATTACCGCATTCGAAAGAAAGGTCCTCCGAAAAATTTTGGGACCTGTGAAGGAAGGAACGGACTGGCGAATAAGATACAACCATGAGTTGTATCAACTCTTCAAGGAGCCAGAAGCTTCAACGTTCATCAAACTACGTAAACTGCAGTGTGCTGGACATGTAGAGCGGATGGAAGACAGAAGAATCCCCAAACGTGCCCTTAAAGGCAAAGCGAGTGGTAACAGGCCAGTAGGCAAACCACATAAGCGATGGGAAGACTCGGTTGATGAAGATAACAAAGCCATCTTAAAAATTAGTAGCTGGAGGACGCGGTCTTTGGGTCGAGACGATTGGAGGCGACGATTTCAGGAGGCCAGCGCCCGATTTGGGCTGTTGCACCATTGATGATGGCGGTGTTCTCTAGTAGCAATGAACACAGGCAAAACATTTAAGGACTTTTGTATGGTAACTATTCTAAGGTGTATCTTGATTTTGTCAGTTTTTGCGTTAGAACTTGTTAATAGTGAAATATTGTAGTGTGAATAACACAAGGACTTTGGTATGAGAGGTATCTGAAAGGATGGGGGAATTCGATCAGTTTTAAATTTGATTTTTCTTTAAGATTAAACTATTACGTGTAAAATTTCGTGTTTCGTGTTTAGTTAAACCGCTGGACGACCTGACGTATTAAATATTAAATATTGATATGAGACAGTCAGGAATTTAACCCGATGAAGCAGTAATTTCGATACCCACTCGCGTCTTCCCACGTTGTCGCGGCGAGCGGGATTAGGACATCTGCGTTGAACTAAGAGGATGCAAAGACTAGCTGTATGATACAGTAGCGAGGTCTGAATGAAACGGTAACCCAAGTTCAAGGTGTAAGAGAACCGTGCTGATGAGCTCAGTGGCTAAATTGAGATCAATTGCTTACTGTTTCCTCCTACTACAATAATACGGTTCTTCTGTTGCAGTGAACATATTATCACCCGAACTCGTAGGAATATAATGAACATTTTTAATTCAGAAAACAAAACTGGGGGTCTTCTGACCCAGTGGAAACTGACTTACCTGCAGCAACAGGTGAGCTGGAAGTTCTCCACCCTGGAAAAGTAGATATCACTGTTTCTAGCCGAGTAGGAACTGACTCATCTGTTTCGGCAGTTTAGATAGAAGTTCCTCACGCACAGGATGAGGCGCAAAGGAAATCGACTATTTCCTACAGGGAACAGGACCACAGGGCTCTCACATGGAAGATCCGCACAGGACTTTTGACATACAGCTTTTACATATTTTTTTCTGTGTAAAAAGCGCTATCCAAATAATTATGGCACCGACTGTTTGGGTACAATCAATTCAAACTCCGCGTGATAATGCAGTTCTACAACTAGCGCACACGGGCAATAGCGGTACTGAACTAACGTTTAAATAAACTGTAAACACAAACAAAAAGAGAGTAGCGGTGGCGGTGCGTTGTGGGTGGACGAAAGTTGCATCCATCTTCTTGCATGTTTGAGTTTTAATCTCTTAGTGAAATTGGGATAACGTCGTTTTATCAGAACTCAAAAATAGTACAGGTGCAGGTAAGTTGTAGAAAATTAAAAAAAATGCACAGATTATTGTTGGTGCTGGAACTGAAAAAACCACGGCGCAGTCTTTTCAGTACCCTTGTGGCCCATGGAACAACCAGGATGGAATCTTTTCTTTCCCATCTTTTCGAGAGTGTGGTAATTAAGCCTATATATGTACATATATATAATTTATTCTACGGTAGTTCAAAGCTGCAACAAGAGCAAGAACAGTTTAGAATCTTACCTTAAAAAGGGTTGATGCCTGGTT
Source organism: Beris morrisii (assembly GCA_951812415.1). Classification (NCBI taxonomy): domain Eukaryota; kingdom Metazoa; phylum Arthropoda; class Insecta; order Diptera; family Stratiomyidae; genus Beris; species Beris morrisii. Next base: position 30,853,416 of record OX638311.1, read on the forward strand.
TGTCCATTGTAGGACAAAACATTTCTATTTTACAAGACTCAATCCTTGTCCTCAGCATTTTACCTGTCGCCAAGATTTATTCTTTCACATTTCTTTACTTCCAATGTGACCCTTTCTATCAGAGCTCTTTTTTGAGGGAGTGGTCTTATATATGGTATACTCGTACATCCATATGACTAGATGGGGTAGGTATCCATGACACCAATGTGGACTTCCGAAGATGTCGATTTTTAAAATTTTAATTCATTTTCGAATTTTAATTCAGGACCTGTTTGGAGTTATTATGCATAGGGTTCCTTGTTGTGAAAACGGCTGTTCCACTTCAAAACCTAGAAGGTAATTTTTAAAAAATTTCGAGAGCTAGAAATCTATTTTTACTCAGTCCTAAAAATTAAAGATTAATAATCCGATATATAGGAGTTCTCCCAGGTAATCTGAGCTTAACTCCAACACATCGGGATAGCAACATTTATTTATGAGGGCAGACTAAAGGGAGGTATTTGGAAACCCCTTTATTTTCTAAATAGCACTTACTAGGTTTTGAAATGGGGCAGATGAACGGATGACGCGGATAGTTATTTCGACGCATAACAAGTCAAAAAAACCGAAGGAAACGAACAAGTAATTAATTCTATGGACCAGTCCGTCCAACGTTTGAACTAATGGTGGCTGGAAATTCTAACCGGTGCAATGTATTTGCTGGCGTCAAGGAGATGTTGAGCAGGTGGTTGATCAGATATCTACCCTAGGACGGAACAACAATTTCACACTGACTTTACATTAGGCTTGTGTATTTCGCGAACGAACTAGTTCAGAAGAGCGTTCCCATAACTGAAATTAATGAACTAGTTCCTAGTCAGTCCCGCTCTTAGTTCGTTTTTCATTGCCGTGCGGAACTCTGTGAGACAATACACTATACTAGATCTAGAGTCTTTTTTTTGCTCATCATGTTCTACTAGATGTATTGGCCTTTTTTTGCACATCATCTTCTACTAGGGCCGCGGTCCGAATTACGCTCACGGTGCTTACGGTCCGAATTGTATGCACGCTTACGACGCATATAATTCGGACCGATCGTGTCATCATCATCATCATCAATGGCGCGACAGCCCAAATCGGGCCAGGGCCTGCAGGATACATTGTCTGAAGTCATCTCGGTTCAGCGCCCGCGTCCTCCAATTTGTGCATCTAAGAAACGATTTGCAATCTGCGTCAACTGAGTCCTTGCATCTTTTCCGCGGTTTTCCCACCAGTCGTTTGCTATGTGCTCTACCTTTCAGTGTGCGTTTGGGAATTCTTCCGTCGTCCATTCGCTCCACATGGCCTGCCCATTGTAACTTACGAAATTTTATAAGAGCCGATGCGGCTTGGGCGTCATAGATGTTATACAACTCGTTGTTGTACCGAATACGCCATTCAGTGCCTTCTCTTACTGGTCCCAACATTCTTCGATGAATTCGTCGTTCAAAAGCGTCTATTGATTTTTCAGACGCTTGGGTAAGAGTCCACGTTTCGCTTGCATATATTAGCACAGGTCTTATTATGGTCTTATATATGCGAAGTTTGCTCAGCCTATGCACTTTTTTCGATTTTAAGATCGGGAGAACCGTGAAATACGCCTTATTTGCTAGTGTGATCCGTTGTTTTACTTCGTCTCGTTCGACCGATCGTGTGCACACAGTGCTTATCCTCGAAACCGTGAGCAGTGTAAGCGCCAGAAAATTACCCCTACATGCAAATTGTATGCATCGTGAGCGCAATTTGGACCGGTTGTATGCGTGCTAAAAGCACGGAAAGCGTAATTCGGACTGCGGCCTAGATCTACTGACCTTTTTTTTTGCTCATGTTCTACTAGATCTGCTGACCTTTTTGACCTTTTTTTTTGGCTCTTCATCTTCTATTAGATCTACTGTCTTCAAACTACGACTACTCATCACTGAACTCCCCTGAAGTAATGGACTATGAACTAGTTCGCGAGGGATCGGGAATCGGAAATGACTGTTCACTGTGGTGAACTGAAATGCGCTAGCCTACTTTAATATGTTTCACAGGCGGTCATGACAGTTGAAGAAGCTGGGGATTTGAGCGGCTTCGCAATTCGTTGTGTGTTAGATAATAGGCCCGCTATTAGCCCAAGTCTTCATCTGTTGCCCAACAAAGGAAAAAAATTGGGCGTTTTTTTAGGTTTTCACCACATTTTTCGTAGTTGTACATAACATGGCAACTGTAAGAGAGGAATGGAGAGGTGACGATTGATGCATTGATTGGGATTTTACTGCTATTGTCTATCGTTGACCATGCAAGTCAAGGCCGGTATAATTTAATCACATCACCCACATCAAAAAATTGGAACAAAAATATTATGTTTATGTTAGTTCTGCATTTAAAATGGTTTGTAGAGTTCTAAATTTAAATTGAATTTCGAGATTTAGTAATTCCGTAGTTTTGTATTTTTATTATTTACTTTTGCAAGATTTTACGACCCACGTTTGAAGTCATACTTTTTTTCTAACGAATGTTATTAATTTTAATTTCGCAGGTTTATTAAAACCCGATTACAAGCCAAAACATGATGAACCAAGAATACAGTAAAAATTCGGATGGTTTGATACCATCATTAATACAATACGATACTGAATCAGTAATAAACAATAATATCGCACAACAAGTTGTAAAAATTAAAAAGGAAGTTTTCGATGCGACGAGGCAAATAGATACTTACGGAATGTTTCAGCCGGAACCGGAGCAAATTTACAATGCAGTCTGGAAAGAGGTTTGCTTCAAGTTTTCGTTTTATTTTGTTTTTAGTAAATATTTCTAGTAAATTTATTTCGTTCTTCTAGAATTATTTCGCATCCATTCAAAGTTTGAATGAAGAGCGTGGACCGAAGTACAAATGTAGCGAATGTAGCGAAATATTCGTCACAAAACTTAGCCTTTTAACACATTCGAAGGCACATCTGAAACCATTTTGCATTGCGTGCCTTTTCTACTTTGATAGTCAGCAAGAAATGGTATGTTAATTTTTTTTTTATTTTCCACTACGAACAAACAAATCATTGTCCAGACTAGAAAATAACGCAGAAAATTTGTTCATAGTCGATTAAAAATTAAATACATTTCTAAACTAAAAGTTGTTGCAATATTAGGCTAGTCTGGGCACAAGATATTTACCGCATTACTATGCTCAACTATCACTTTATAATTTCCGTCTAGAATCAACATCTGACTAATTTTCATGCTGCCTATGTGGATCTAACTATTTCAGAAATATCGTATTCAAATTTTCCGACTGTTTTTAAAACGGAACCAATTTTTGATCAAATAGAGCACGTTGATTGCGGCGATGTACTCATGATTGAGGAAAAGTTAAAAGTTTCGTCAGGACGAAAAATGTCTATAAAAACGCGTTCGTTGTCGGCCCGTAAAAAGACTACTTACGAATCGATCGAAAGTACTTTTGAAAATCCAACGAAAACGTTAACGTCGCGTTTCGGTCGGTGTATTACTGTTAAAATGCCAAACTATTAACTGTTTAGTTTGAAAGATTTGTTTTAAATGGATTTTGAATTTTATTTTTATTTCTGTGATTTTTTAAACAGTTTTCATTGAATTAAAGTTTTTTTTTATTATATGCATTTTTTAGTTATAGTGGGTTAAATTGGGCAAAATTTCATATTTCCACTTCAAAGCGATCTGAATGCCAATATTCTTGAGCATGTGTTTTAAGGACTTTTTGTATGGGAGTTACATGAAGGAGTACGGGAATTTCACTGACTTATTGGCTCGAACTTAGTTTTCACTCAAAATTAATTTATACAAACATTTAATAATAATAGATTTAATCCCTTCATACAAAATGGGCAACTCCTTCCAACTCAAAAAGTCGGAGAAGAATTCTCCATTTGGGTACACTTTCGCAGCTTAAAGAACTGGAGACAATTATGTCACACAGTTCAATGAGCTGGAAAATTTTTTACCGTATCAACATACTCATACATGTATGCCAACAATAAATAAATAAATTAAAAAAAATATATATAAAAAATAAGAAACAAATAAACAAAAACTTGAAGTTATCAGAAAAAATAAAATAAAATAAAAAGAACCTGAATTTTTCTTTTTTGGCAAAAAGGAAAAACCAGTTATTAATAAATGCAAAGAAATAAAAGTGGAAATGAAAGAAAAAAAAAAGTTTAAATTATAAAGATTAACAAAAATAAAAATATGCAATTCGCAAAACATGCAACAACAACACAAACCACAACCATACGTTTAGGCGTCAGTCTCGTCTGATAGCTCGAGGGCCAGGTCTTTGATAAGTAGGTGAAGCCGCCTAACTAAATTATCTGATTCAGGTCGTCTATATGCAACAATTCAAAAATCACATTCGTAGCTTCGACAAAGAAGATGCTTCTTTGCAAGGTGCTTTAGCTGAAAGACATGCCTTGCCCTTTGTTTTATTGAAGGTAAAGAGTTATATTCACAAATTGCCTCAAATACAGGATCTTTTCTAAGTCGGTCAGTCCTAGGACAACCTTGTTGTCTAATAAAATCTGCACTTCTTGTGTTAAAGTTGTGTATATCGTGATTGTGGATGGAGGATTTTAGTCTATTGTTCTTAATATTATAAATAAATTTCATTTGTTCCAGTCTTATGTGCTGTTGTAAGGTAAGTTTTCCATAAGTATAATAAAATTCCTCCGATGGTGTTAAATAGGGTAAATTATGAATGGCTTTAATGCCCCTATTCATAAGACTCGCAATTTTGTCTAGGTTTCTTTTCGAGGTTTGGCTCCATAGAAGAAGTCCATAGCTTATGTTGGATAGAATAAATGCATTATAGAGCATATTCTTTATTGGATAGTCGTTACGCCTTATTACTCCAATAATGGGGGCAATTTTGTTTCTAAGTTTAGTAATGTGAGGAGTCCATGTAAGTTTTTCGTCAATTATCCGCCCTAAATATTTTGTTTCATGTGCTCTCGTTAGTTGAATTCCATCTATTTCTAGTTCCAAGTCAATATCCAGTATGTTAATTTGTCTAAAGATCATATAATTTGTCTTCAATGTATTTAATGTCAACATATTACCTAAGAGCCAATGTTGCAATAGTTTTAGATCAGAATTAATCAACAACTCCAGTTGATCAGGATATTTACCTTTATAAAGAAGTAATGTGTCGTCAGCAAAGGTAATATATTTTGCTTTAAGGCCCGCGAACTGTAGGTTGTGTATATATAGCAGATATAAACTAGGTCCGAGAATCGAACCTTGAGGGACTCCTAAATTGACTGTCATAGGAGAGCTTAGTTCGTCGAAATTTTTAGTAATGTACTGTCGATCAACTAAAAAGTTTTTTATTAAGTCATTGGCCTTTCCCCTAATTCCAATTTCCTTTAATTGATCGAGCAACAATATATGGTTTACTGTATCCAAAGCTTTTTTTAAATGCACAAAAATCGCAGTGACATAAGAACTCTTTACGAGGCTTTCATTTATAAACTTTATTGCATCCAATAAGGCTGATGTCGTATTGTTGCCTTCCTGAAATCCGTATTGCTGTTTATCAAAACCAATATGTTTCTTTATAAAATTCAGTAACCTCCTGTTTATTACTTTTTCGAATATTATGCTAACTGCGCTAGTTAAAGCTATTGGTCGATAGTTATTAGGATCTTTTATTGAGCCTCCTTTATGAATGGGAGAAATCAGTTCTGTTTTCAAACAAGGGGGAAATGTACCACAGTTTTGATGGCTATTTATGGCAGTGCTTAGTGGTGAAGAGATGATTGTCTTAAGTGTCTTCAGATCATTTGTTGAAATGCCATCGATACCGGGGGCTATGTTGGATTTGAGTTCCTCTATAATATTTTCAATTTCAATATAATCTGTTGGAAAAAGAAACATAACCTCTGTTACCGAAGGACCGCAGAACCTTTGAAATTTCTCCGCATTACTATGGTTTATTAGATTCTCCGCAAGAGTGGAGCCAATCGTTCCGAAGTGTTCATTTAAATCATTGGCGATTACCGTATGATCTTTAATCAGGCCATCTCGGGAATCTAACTCATCAATTCCCTTTTTTTTACTTCGTAATTATCACTTTTGCCGATAGATTCTCTAATTTCCGTCCATAGCTTCCTCGGATTTTCATCCATCGTAGCGAATCGGTAATTATAGTACTGCTCCTTAGCCATTCTGATCATATTTGTTGTCTGGTTTTTTATCCGCTTATAATCTTCATATAGTTTTTAATCATTGGGATTCATCAACATTTTTTTGTAGCGTTTTTTTTATTATCAATTTGCTTTAATATGCCATATGAAATCCAAGTATTACTTCTTGATCGTCTCATTTTAAATGTTGTCCCTACTAATTTGGCGGATTTTATTATATCAATTAAGGATTCAATTGACTTCTTGGCTAAACGATTTTTAAATATAGTGAGTGCCGTAAATTACGTCAAGATATTTTTACAGGATATTTATATGGGAACTGATCGAAGGACACAAAATTAGTGGATTCAAACTTTCGAAGTCGTAGCTTAAAGCGTTCTGAAGTTATCGGTATATTCTTGAACACGCGTTTTAAGAACTTTTTATATGGAAGCTACTCGAAGGAATAAAGGAATTTGGCTGGCTAATAAACTCGAACTTTATTTTCACTCAAAACTTATTTATATAAAAGAAATTGACTTCGTATCTAAACGATTTCTCGAGTTATAGTGAGTTTCATAAATTTAGGAAAGCCGTTTTTAGAGGATATTTGCATTGCGGCAAAGGGCTCATGGTATTTTCTTTATATTCACAATTATATTCTTATGCCTACCAATTTATAATGTAGAGAACAGATAACTAAATTGTCGGGACTTGTCCGAAACAACAACTCATCCGCGAACGGGAGAGTTTTTACCACGGTTGTAAGGCTTGGTATGGCGTTGCATGTGCCTTGTTTCGTCTACAGCCTTCCGATAACGAGCTTTACTCAAGATCGGGTTAAATTTTAGATTTTAAATGATTTTTTGAAATGAAAGATGATCAATAAATTGGTGACGAAAGGCGAAGCTCAACTAGCAATCTCTCGTTCGAAGATTCCTGTCTCTGGGGATACCACCGTTTCGTTTCTTCTTTTCTTTTCTTTGCTCTGCTAGTATAACTAGAATGTTACAAGCACAAGTCGTTTCTATAGTGGAATCGAATAAGGGAGACTCGCCAACATGCCCGCTGGTGTATGCACTACAGCTAGTGTTTGCGCAAACCTATGTTTGTATCCAATCCACCGCGTATTTTCAACAACAACAACCAACGAATTCTTAAAATTATCTTCTGTGGTAGCTTAACCATGAAAAAATCCAATTCTAGATATTAAGCTGTTATGCCTCTTTAGGGGAGATTAATTTCGAGATTCAAGTTAAAATCTTTAAGCAGTTAGCGAAGGAGTCCGTGACGTCACAAGCAAAAACAATCGGCTATGTTCGTTTCATCGGTCGCTCTGCGAACTGCAATACCTTCACTTCATTATCAAATGTCAAAAGCGAACGTAACCTCAATTTCTCACCATGTCCATTACGAGCTTTACATTTTTGACGAAACCGAGCGTATTTCGGAGTTTTGTGCAATCAAATTTGCTACGGAATTTCTCTGTGTATGCTGTAAACCGCTGCGCCGAAATACCTGTAGCTGCCGAAGCTGAAAAGCCGGAACTTTCGGAAAAGGAAAAGGCTCGCGATCGTACAAAAGTTATTCCGGTCGAGAAGGGAATCCGCTACTTGAAAAGTGCCGCATACGAACAAACTTATGGCGATTATTTAGTCTGGGAGCAGTACAGGTAATGTTTTTACTTTATTGCATTGGAAATTTGGAATTGAATCGGAATTTGACTTCGACAGGCGAAACCACAAAGGTCTATTTGCTCCGCGAAAGACCCGTAAAACCTGTATCCGGAAAGGTGCTATTGCTACGGGAAACCCGTGTCCGATTTGCCGAGACGAGTATTTAGTGTTGGATCATAGGAACGTCGATTTACTCAAGCAATTCATTTCGCCACAGACCGGCGAAGTTCTAAGCTATTCGAAGACGGGAATCTGCCAGAAGAAACACGAACAGCTTTTGGTAGCAGTCGAACGAGCACGAGACTACGGCCTGTTGACCTTTGATGTTCCGTTTCGAGAATTCAACTATTCCGAGTATTACAGTGAGAAAAACGAGTCGAAGAATTAACAATTTAATTAATAAACAACCTATTCATTAGGAATAAGTAGTATTAAATGGGGGAGCACATAAAATCAACATTTGTTATTGTCGGGGGCGGAATAGCGGGCGTATCTTGTGCCGAAACTCTTTCCTACTTGTGTCCGCACGAAGAAATCCTTCTGCTAACTGAATCGTCTTTAATTAAAACTGTTACCAATCTCATTCCTCTTGGCAAAGCACTAACCAAATTCGATGTTGAAGAACGTGATTCGGATTCGATTAACGAACATGTTAAGGTTGTTGTCGGTGTTTTGAAATCAATTCAGTCTTTGACAAAGACGATAACGACCGAAGATGGTCGAACCATTCAGTTCGAGTATTTGTGCTTATGCACCGGTGCCCGACCCAAACTAATCGACTCCAATAATAAATACATTATTGGGATTCGCGATACGGAATCGGTTTTGGAATTCCAAAAACGTATTAAAAACTCGAGAAAAATTGCAATTGTCGGCAATGGCGGAATCGCGTCGGAAATTGCGTACGAAATAAATAACGTTCAGGTTGATTGGATTGTTAAAGACGATCATATCTCTTCGACTTTCGTTGATGCTGGAGCTGCTAAGTTCTTTCAGTCCCGATTATTTAATAAAGACTCAAATCCCGAAAAACAGGCGCACACTGTAAAAAGAATGCGATATTCGGAAGCCACTTCGTCCGGTTCGGTACAGAAGGGAGCCGCATTGGGCCCGGACTGGCATCGGTTAATCGACATCAGTGGAAATGAAAGAAACTTACCACACTCGGTGAAAATTCACTATCAAGCTGAAATTGCAGAGATTAAAACACCAATCGATCAGTCTTATCCCGTCGAACTCGTTCTTTCGAATCACGAATCAATTCAATGTGATTTTGTAGTTTCAGCGACCGGAGTTGATCCGGCAATAAATTTTCAATTCGATCAAATTTTCAATAAGGGACCGGACGGTGGAATATTTGTCGATGAAATGATGCAAACTAGTGTAGCGGGTATTTTTGCGGCTGGCGATATTTGCTATGCTGGTTGGACTCATGCTGAGAATTGGTTTCAAATGCGTTTGTGGACGCAAGCTCGACAGATGGGTGCCATGGCGGGTAAAAGTATGGCTGCAGTCTTTCAGAAGCAAACAATCTATCAGGATTTTTGTTTCGAATTATTTGGTCATGTGACTAAATTGTTTGGCTATCAAGTTGTTCTGTTGGGTAAATATAATGGCCAAGGTTTGGGCAATGACTATGAGATGTTGTTGCGTATAACGCCGGATCTGGAATATGTTAAGTTTATTTTGGTTGGTGGGAAATTGAAAGGTGCTATTTTAATTGGCGAAACAGGCTTAGAAGAGACGTGCGAGAATTTGATTTTGAATCAACTTGATCTTACCCCGTATGGCGATGACATACTTGATCCTAATATAGATATTGAAGATTATTTTGATTGATGTATTATTTTGTGTTCGTTTTGTAAATAAAAGTTTTATTATGAATATTCAATTGTTTTTTACCTGTTCTGTTATATGTTTCAGACGATTACCAACTAAACCTTTCGTATTCTCAATGTTTTATTTATTCTACAAATTTATAATATAATAGACAAAAATGAATTGACTCAAAAAGACTGTCTTTTGCCTTAAAACAGGCTCTTAATGCAGGAATGCAGCTAATGTGAATTCGTTACTTTTCAGACTTTGTAGACCCCCCCTACTGTAAGAAGGAAGGACACCATAAGCCGTTCCTGAGATAAAGACGCACCCACGTACCTACCCTATCCCGATTTTTTTTTTCAACAAAATTACCTTTCTTGGTTCGTAGAATTTCATAATTTAAAGTTTCTTGTCTTGAAAAAATCTGCCAAAGTTTTGTCAAATATAGTGCTAGATATTATTATGTACAATGTCTATATACAAAAATGAATTGGATGAAAGGAAGAAAGCTATTTAATGCACCACTTTAAGTTTTAAGAAGTTTTTTTTGTAATATAAAATATGGAAATTGATTTATAACAACCGTTTTTAACAGTAATATATAGTAATAACGGCAGAATGAAGATAGGATGGCGAATCACAAAAACTACAGCTGACCTGTACCTACTAGCGGGTATATCAAACAAGCAACTTTCAAATAAATCCCGAGATTAATAGTTTTGTAATACAGTGGTTGCCGCTTATTGTAATCACTTTGGGACCAGCCAAAAACAATAACATTAACCGAGTGATAACAATAGACGAAGAAAAAAAATTGGTCATATATTTTCCTGCGCTTGAATATAGATTGCTCGGAGCATCTAACATATAAATTTTTTATTCAATAAGTGTTATATACAACCCTAGCTCTAATTTTTTACAAAATTCTCTTAATTTTCATCATAGTTCGAGGCGCGCCTCTATCCCCACCATAAAATCAACCAATCAGATGGCTCGTAGAGTCGCAAGAGTCTAACATTCTTGAACTTTTTCTCCGATGCACGCTTCCATATGTATACACCAGTGGCGGCTCGCCACATGAGGCTAGTGAGGCTGAGCCTCGCCATTTTACAGAGGAAAAAGTCATCAAGTTACTAGTGATTTTTTGTTTTGATAATTTTACTTAATGACTTTCCGCAGTAAACCGACGTCCTTACTCATATAGTTTTAGTCCGACAAAGTCGTGTTTTAATATTCCAATTCAGCCTCACCTGCTAAGAAAGGCACGAGCCGCCACTGGTATACACATATCCAATGAACTCTGGCAGTACACAATTCGCAGCTCATCGAATTTCTGTCGTTCCGCACTTATAGGCAAGTTGCGCCGCAGAGGCATGTTTACTGTAAATCGATATTAACACAGCAAAGAATACAGCCGACGAAAACCGGTTTGCAATGACCTCATGGGGGTAAAGGCTCGCCTAAAGAGTGAGTATAATGGTGCGTTTACACTCACCCTTGAGGCTCGCCTCGAGGCGAGCCTCTACCCCCATCAGGCCATTGCAAACCGGTTTTCGTCGGCTGTGTTCTTTGCTGTGTTGAAAGCAATTTACACTCAAAATGCCTCTGCGGCGCAACATGCCTATGAGTGCGAAACGACAGAAATACGATGAGCTGCGAAACGACAGAAATACGATGAGCTGCGAATTGTGTGCTGCCACAGTTCATTGTATGTGTGTACACATATGGAAGCGTGCGTCGGAGAAAAGTTGAAGAATGTTAGACTCTTGCGACTCCATAAGCCATCTGATTGGGTGATTTTCTGGTGGGGATAGAGGCTCGCCTCAAACGCTGAGTGTAAATGCACCATCAATCCACCATCAGCCTTCTTTCGCTTCTTTTTTGATATTGTTTCTTGTCCGCCGTTTTGATTACATTAAACACGAAGGAAAAAAACAGAAACGATTAAGAATACAGTCACACCACTGTATTATTGAAACTCAGCGGGTGATATCGCGGGGCTGTACTTTCGATTATATATATTTTCAATTTTTGTGTGTGACCCCGATAGGAGCTCATTCACAAGCTGTGATCCTTCCCAGTAGCCAGGTTTGACTCATTGAATTTACTTCTGAATTCATTTTCTTAGAACATTCATTCATCAATTCATCTTCCTTGCATATAGCATCGTGATATTTTTTCTATGCTTGTGCATATTTCATAATAGACATGGTGGTAGTTTTAGCATCGAACCATCGTTACAAAAAAACACTTTGATTTTAGTTGATATTTTATTAAATTCATTAGCTGCTTAATTTCTTAAAATTTGCTCCATTAAATATAATTTAACATAATTTTTTTTTTAAATATATCACAGTGATAAGATAGCAAGTGTAAATTTCTCCTAACTTTAACAGTTTAATAAATTGTGCTAATTTTTTTAAAATAATTAATCATTCGTTCGCCAGCACCTTAAGAATACAGTGAATTTTTAAGCATTTAACCAGATCAGAGTAGGGTGGAAAGTCCCTGTGAACTCACAGGGGTAACAGCTGTTATTAAATTTTGTTTTTACGAAAGGTGTCTACCCCGACCAAAAAATAGAAGTATATATATTTCCGACCGTGAAATCTTTATTCCGGTCTATTCTATTGTCTACAGATAACAGTCATAACAAATTACAAAAACAGCCGAGTTGTTTTCAATGCACATTTTCTACACTACTCTGATCTGGATAAATGTATCAAAAACATACCTACTATTACAGTTCCACAATTCTAAATCAATATTGTCATTGTTAATATCGATGATATCTAGGCAAAGTATGTGCAGTATTTTAAATAATAAAATGTTTATAACAGTTATCTTCTCCATTGAAATAGTAAATACATAAAAAGATGTAATCGGTGTAACTTAATTTGAGTGCAATAAGACAATTTTGGAGATGAAATTGAAGTCCGTTAATAAAATCAACTTAAACGTTATTGTAATAGTGCAATTGATTGCTATAGAGGAGTATAGCTATATGCTGTATTCGTTTAAAGCTAGATTATATGTGTCATTGTGCTAGCGCTGACACCAGAAGCCGGCTCCTATTCATCAACCTCATAGGTAGCTTCGAAACATATTCCATTATTATATTTGGTTAATCTCATCGTGGTACTTAAGTGCTAAGTAATAGTGACTGTTGTATGGTATTCAACGCGCAAATACTTATTTGATAATTGAGTGGTTCAGTGGAAGAGTTGCCTAACCCATATTTACAGCGAAATGACATATCGGCCTCTAAACTTAGACGTAATTTGAAAAATTACTCTCAAAAAGAAATAATTTCTATTTTGTTATACTGTCAAGCAATGTTTACTGATAATATGGTAAATAAATAAGTTTGGAACGCATAGATATGGTTATTGTGATTAAACTAAAAAAGCCTAAAGGTGCTCTTTCACGAGCAATTTTTCAAGCAATTGATTGTCCGACAACTATTGCCAAAACTAGTGGAGCGATTAATAGAGCAATACAGGGCAATATGGTGCTAGTTGCGGCAATATTTTGGCAATGTGGCAATGTTTTCACAGATTGCTAATATTGCTCGCCCTATAGTTGCTGTATTTCCACTAACTTTGAAAATTCCGAGCAATTATCCTCGTTCGGTGATTCAATTGTCAAGTTTTGTTTTGAGTTTTGCATTTATTTGTCTAGTTTCGTATTATAATGGCTTGAAATTTAAATATTTCATATTTTTTTTTAAGTTTTAGATTTGTTTGTTAAGTTTGCTTTTGTGTTGTTCATAGACGTAATTGGTCGTGTAAGCCCTTATTGCCGAATTGCTAGGTATTGATCAATATCGCTCATCACAATTCAGCAACGAGTTGATGAAAAGTTGATCCACATCGCCTGATGCTATTGTTGCTTCATATTTTCGTTACGTCAAAATTGACGAATATTACTGCGAATTGACCAATTTTAATCGCTCGTGTAAGAGCACCTTAGGCAACAAAAAATCCAATGTGGCTTAGGCAACTCTTCCACTGAACCACTCAACAGTCAAAAATATAACAATTTGCTAAAAGATATTTTGTTAAAAATAAACTATTGGTGTACTTTTCGTAATGTGCTAAATAAGTTAATTTTATCAAAGTTATTTACTTTCTCGCATCTAAAACTAGGTTTTAGCAAAAATTCAATATATAGATATGTTATAATTCAGAGTACTCCTACTCCTAGATTGTTCAAAATATTGTTATATTTTTTTTTTTATGTTATTACCTCTTATCGTATTCCGGAAATTTTTAAAGAAGAATAAAGTGCATAAAGTTATATCTTAAGGATGTTTTTTAAAGAACCGAAACTAATATTTCTTAAGCTAGTATTACACTGTATATATGCTATGCTGTCAAATATTTGACTACAAAAAATTGTCGTAAAGTTCAGTCAATTTTTTTGAAAAGTTCAGTCTGAGTTTTTTGATAAGTTCAGTTAGATTAAACTGCATTTGCCGGACAGAATAGTCAAATATTTGACATAGTGGCATACAGTATACTACAAGATTTAGAAAGAAAAAGGTTTATTTGACAGCGACCATTATACAAAACTCCGGCTTTTATTATCGTGTAGTGCACTATTGTATAGCGTAAAAAATTAGCTACTAATCGAATTGTCACACGTTCGGTAATAAATTACAATATGAAGTTTGAAAACTCTTTTTTACTTTCACCTATCCAATAGAAATCCAAGACTAATGCTTTGCTAGTTTTCTAAAACCATTCAACATTGTATTATGCGTTATGTTAACAAGACCTGTTCAAAATTTTATAATCGGCCGTATTTTTTAAATTTTCTACTAGCGTCAATTATAATGGTTTAGCACAATGATATAATTAAATGAAAACCCACTTTCCTACTTATGGCCCTTCTCCAGAGTCATTAACATTCATTAATTTATCATTTAACTGCACAATAATATATGCCAATTTTGAATTTTTCACATTAATAAAATCGGCAAGAACAACATTTATATGTGGTTGATTATCATCGAGATTTCCGGGACTTTGTTCTTCAATCCATTTGCCGACATATTTAAGTACGTGCTTTGCTGTGTGAACAAGCGAAAAGATTATGCTAAAAAAGAAAAAAAAAGAAAAGAAATTAATTCGAATCTTTGATAAAGTCGACATCGTATACCGCTTTCCAATGTAATCTCCATCCGGTGTAATAACACACTGCGACACATATCCAAAACCGGGTCTTCGTTTTTTAAGATTTACATCAAGATACTCCCTTAGCTTTCTAGCACTTGTTGCTCTTGGCCAAGGTGTCGGCCAAAATGATCCCGGCCAGAGATCCGGTGCAAAATAATTACCACGGTATACGATAACAACCTGTTTGTTTTGTTTATATGCTTTTGTTAATGTTAAATCGGCCAGTCGACCATTATCCGGACCATAAATTTTATCACCGAAAATTGATTTCAAGCATTTGTAAAGGGCAAAATGATCTTCGGCGTAGATATTATAGAAGTGTTGAAAGTCGAGAATGACGAGTTCTTTAGGATTTTCTTCTAGAAATGTGTTGATTTCAATAAGAGCATTTTCCACTTGATTCGCAAACAATGCGTGAACGAAATAGTAAATTTCGAAATTATCCGCTGTGTTGAATTCGATTTGTGGTCCGGTGTTATCTTTTTTGCTAATACGCAAATCGAAAAATCTGCAATCAAGAAAGTTAGTTAATATTCAAATTCATGAGCTCGGTCGAATGAAAACTCCATTTTGTGATCGACCTGAAATTTTTTTTACACACTAAGGGCCGGTTTTACAGTAGAAATTTGATAGATAGATAATTTATTACAAATATTCAAATACATCGACTAATTACAATATCATATATGCAGTAGAAATTTAAACTAAAGTTTAGTTAAGCGTAAACTTAAGAATAATCTTCACTTTAGACTTGACCCGATTTCCTGTAAATAAATAACCTAAGATTAACTAATCTGAAGTTCGCAATCATTGTGATCTAATTTAGTTGAAGTTAAGCTTTTTTACATTGATATACTCTGTCTTTTCTGTTATTTGACTTTGTTGTAATATTCAAAATTGGATCTCTAATTTCATCACTAATTGAAAACTTTTTATATAATTCCGATTAGTATTGACAATCACGGAATTGAGGCGGTTACAGCCAGAGTGGACCAACCCTAATTTTTTTGAGAAACTGAGTTCAGTACAGAAATCGTCAACCACCTGGCCAAATGATCAGAGTGGTCAAAACAGCATCCAATCAATTCACCAAATACAAACAATTAATTGAGTTGCTCAATTTCTAAATAATATATGAACTTTTTGAGTTCACCAAATCTTCACTTGCCATTATTTCGGTTGAGCTTCTGGTGGGGATGGCCCACTCTGGTTCTAACCGCCTCAATTAGGGTAGAATCGACTAATTTTCAAAAACGTTAAACCGAGCTATAAACCGAAGAGCTCCTACCGTTTAGCTTAATCCTAGCATTAGAAGCAAACTCGAGTTTAACAACCTCTGTGAAACGCATTGTTCGTTTGATCCTAAGTTTAAAGAAAATATTTGATTTAAACTTCGACTGTGAAACCGGCCCTAAGTACTAATATCTTGTAAGATTAAGATTAGATAATAACAGCAAAAGTACAGTTAAATTTTAGACTAACTAACTAGCCATATGTATCTGTAGTTATCACTTATCACTAACTAGATTAAACTGAGAAAATTCCTTATTAACTGATGTCATCAATTACCGTACTCCATTATTTAGTTGTTCAGTAACGTTAAATTTTTGTGTCTTTGCCCATCGCCTTACGAAATAAGGGAAAAATCTGTAGATGAAGCGAAGCCCTTTTTCTGCATCCGGTGCCAATTTCGACTTGCTATTAATACCAAAGGTCATAGAATCGTGCGTACCTGCAAATTGAATTTAATAAATTAAAAAGGAATGAAGAATTTCCATATTCAATAACCTGGTATTGCGAGATATATTATGGATATATTGTCCCTAATATCTTCACGTAATAAAGTCATCCATTGATCCAACCGAACACTTGAATCCATCGTAATTGTTAAATCGAACGGTTATTTTGTTTTCACTTAGTATTTTTGTTTACTTCTGGTTACCTTAAAAAGATTCCATATTTGTCAAAAGCTTGGTCTTATGGAAATTTATATAACCGCACCCAACTTCTGAAATATTATAATAGTTCATGCAAATTATCTACGACATTATTGTTGATACATTTTATGAACAATAACCATGTCGCAGTTAATTAAAAAAGCTGCTTACTTAATTGTTTATAAGCACACTTTCATAAACTAACAATATATGTGTTCATTTTGGTCTTTAACTTAAAATTTTATGATCTCACCACTAACTATATTAAGAATGTTGTCAATAACAAAATGTATTGGAAATATTTACTTACCTTGACATATTTTACATTTTGCTGGTCATTATTCAATTAAAAAAACGCACATTTCACTTTTTATAAATCACATTTAATTTAAATTATAAACCTCTAATGGTTAACTAAAATTTGAAGACTCTGATCTAAGGTTATGCAGATGTAAACAAACAAAAAGAAATTTGTATCTGACTTTTAACAGCCGCCCACAACAAGTACCAAAAACTGCGTACGATTGACGTTAAACTGCGCAAAGCCTTAAATAAATTAATCAATGTTTTCTCATATCAGCTGATGAAACGTCAGATGTAAAGCGAAAGCACATAATGCTACCTTTTTGATGAAGAAATTGACGACGATATCAGAATTTTTATTGATACCGTTTACTTAGTACATACGTTACAATTGTTCATATAAAGTTTCATTTTGATTCAATTGTTTCACTATATAAATTATTTCAGGAAAAAATCTAATTTAAAGAACAATATAACTCATCCGATTACAATTTTATTAAAGGTAACAACAGGAACAATATAACTAGCTAAAGTTTAATAAATATAAACTAATATTAATTGAAAACTACCACCGAATTATTCAACTCTTGTTTAAGCGATTATATAAAAAGTCTGTGGAAGTTAAAAGAAATCTATTATCTCATCAATCTTAGGAAATATGTCGAAAGCCTTACGTCCTATTGGAGTTGAATATCTAAAAATCCTGAAATCAACTTTTTGACGATTATGTAGAAAGCCTTAGGAAGTAAAAATGAATTCGATATCTCATTAGAACTAAGAAATATGTAGGAATTTGTGAAAACATATGCAACCTCCTTGCACCCACTTTGGGGGTGAATATCCAAAAATCCTGAAATGAGTTTTTATATATCATTATATGTTCTCGAGATATAAATATCGAAACTTTTTCCTTTTCATCCTCCCCCACCCTCACCACCAACATTTTTTTTCCTGATAGGGGTTTATTTGGCCTACTTCTGGTAAAAATTCTAAGCATCTATCATACACTGTTCTTGAGATATGAGACGTGATTTTTTTAGAAAAATTCTTATCCCATCCACTTCCATACTCCACCGCCCCCTTAAAAAATTTTACTTTCAGCAAACTTTATTTATCAACCTTAATACAGAAACCGAATTTTGTTTTTCTAGTGCAATTGGTTCGTGAGATATTGTAATCTAAAGTTCCCCCCCCCCCACCTCCGTACGCCACTGCCCCCACTCAAAAATTTGTTTCCGATCTATTCTCCTAGTATACCCACAGATGTTCATTAAGCTTCAATTTCGTGACATAAACCGATTAGGAGATATGGATTTTAGAATGTCTTGATCTCGGCTTTCGAGCGTTTCGGACGCATTATGATTCCCCCACTCCCACACCCCTTTACCCATATCATAATTTTTTTTGCGAATAGGTCCGCTATTGATGCTCTATATAAATTCCAAGTTTCAGCCTCCTAGCCTAAGCGGTTACTGAGATCTCGAAACCAACGTTTTCCGTCTAAAACGCTTCCCCCACCTCCTTCCTCACACCACCACCACTCAAAAGGAGGCCACTTGAAGGGGTCTGCTCAGTCTACCAATGAAAAACATGTTTTTTTTTTTAAATCGATAACAATACTTTATTATTGAAATGATAAAATAAAATATATGATATTATAAATATATAATAAAAAAAAACATACTGCAAAACTAATAAGAGCATATAAAATAATCCAAAACTAATTTAATAAATACGAATCTATTACATATTTTGCAACGACGTTACACAAAATTCAGTCTGAAATTATTTGCCATATTCGGGTTTCCCAATAAATTAAAAAAATGATAAAGTTAATTAATTTATCTTTTATTGTTGCTATTCTTTGTGCTTCTGTTTTTTAATTTCAAAAGGTACGCAATAAACTTAATAATGTATGTACATTATAATATCATATGAAACGATGCAGCTCTTTGTCTGCAACTGCACTTTGTTATTTAAAGTGTTCGTGTATTAAATAAAAACTGTGTACATTAACGTGCAAAATTGTCTGTAGAAGTTTCGTGAACACTATGGAGTTTGAGATGCGTTGTGATTACAAGAAACAGGATGTCCGGGACTTGGTACGCAACTTTTCGATGGGTTATTACTCCTTGATATATTTTGAGAGAAGAAAAATGTTCTACAGAGCGGGAAATATTCACTTCCTTCGAAGATACAAGGCATGTATCTATCCATCTTTAAGCATTATTAAATGCAAAATTTGTATGCTGGACTGGGCTGTCCGCGGCTGGGAGCGGTGGCTTCTGCTTTGCTATTCTCGAATAGTGGAGCACGATGTTGTTGGTTCCGGCGGCGGAGAGTTCGCTCAAAAACCTAGTCTTAAGTTAGTATGTAAGTAATTGTAAATAGTCGTAAGTAGAGTAAGTAGGAACGATATGTAATATTGGGTTTTTTTTTCTTGCTAGATTTTTTCCCAATTAGTACAAATACTCACGATTTCCAGGCGGACATCCAACATAATTGGATGAACTCCGGCGGATTTCGTGGGTATTCTAGCAACAGGTACACATATATTAGATTGTTATTTAAATAAAGATACTCTGATCCCCACAAAATATTCCCCGATACTATTTATAACTTAGAGTACCCACTTGAGGCCATTAAGAACAATTAGCAGCTCTAGATTTTAACTAATTTTAGCTTTAGAAATTAAGAAAAAAACTGTTAGATTTAAGTAATTGGCATAAATAAAGCACATTTTAAAACTAAAACAGGGCATGTATCTCACGTAAAATGATTATTTTTAAAGTTAATAACTACAGGTCAACATTTGGTAGTTTGTTTTTTAATAATAATAATCAATGGCACAACAGTCCAAATTGGGCCTAGGCTTTGAAGTAATGCTAGAGTTACTTTATTACTAGACAAACGGAATCACCTTTCAATTGATGTAACAGTAAAAAATCGGCCAACAGTCTGGGCGCAACTTTATTATTTTATGGGTAGAAGTCCGAAACGTGTTTAATGCTGAGATGCGGTGTATGTTACTATGCGACTGACAACCTAAAAAATAACGTTTGAAATAGCCTCCTGGTTATTCCTTAGGTTATCAATCCCATAGTCGCATCTCAGCATTAAACACGTTTCGGACTTCTACCCATAAACTAATAAAGTTGCGCCCAGACTGTAGGCCGATTTTTTTTAGTTTTAATTACCCTAGTAGCACATCTACATATAGGTACTTTCAACTTTCTAGCATAAACCGTTTCTGAGATTGGAAAAACCACCCCTCCACACCCGTACCTTGCTACCCCTATCAACAATTTATTTTTCTGCGATATCTCTATAGTAGCTCTATACAGTTTTCAATTTTTTGCTTTTTATCCTTTGCGGCTTTCGAGAAATTAAAATCAGATTTTTTTCATTTCCGACCCCTCCCACCATCACTCCCTACATCCACACCCTCCAAATTGTTTTCTCCGCTAGAGGTCTACTGGTCCTAACTCTTGTAACTCCTTTCAAGATCATATCTGATACGGTTCTTGAGATATAAAAATTAATTTTTTTGAAAAATGGCTGTCCCCCCACTTCCGCGTTTCACCTCCACCCACAAAAATTTTATAATACATTCAGTCGACTCCACTGGTAATTCTACAGAAACAACATTTTATCTTCCTGGCACAATTGAGTCGGATGATATTGTAATTCAAAGTTCTTCACCTCCCACCCCCTTAAAAATGTTTACCATTTTCTAATCTCCTAGTATCTCTTAAGCAAACTGCAAAGTTTCAGCCATGTGACATCAATCGTTCAGGAGATATGGATTTTAGAATGTATCAATCCCAGCTTTCAAGCGTTTTGGACGCATTGTTCCCCCCCCCCCCCCCTACTCGCACACCTCTCAATCCCTATCGACTATTTTTTTGCAAATGGGTCCACTATCATAGTACTACATGAGTTACAACTTTCAGCCTCCTAGCATAAGCGGTTCCTGAGATCTAGAAACCAAAATTTTTCGTCTAAAACGCTCCCCCCTCCTCCCGCCTCATACCCCAACCTTCCAAAAGATAACTCCCGTAGGGGTTCACCCATTTTACCTACCATCAAAATTTCAACTTAATATCTCAAGAGGTTTGTGAGCTACGCACCTTCAAACGGTTTTGCGTACGGCGGACAGACGGACATTTTGTTGGGGGGTTTACTAGTCCTAAAACGAAAAAATACAAAATTTCAAGGCAGCAAATTTTTTTTGAAATTTCAGTTCGATAACAATACGTTATTATTAAAAAATAATAAAGTAAAATTATTGGTGTATACCTGATATTGCGATGTTTACTTTAAACGTTAAATTTTCCTCAAGAACTCTGTGATTAAGGGACCTTTTTCAAGGTCATTTAAATTTTCTATAGTTACTATTTTTTTAATAATAAAGTATTGTGATCGACCTGAAACTTCCCAAAAATTTGCTATCCTGAAATTTTGTATTTTCACGCTTAAGGACTAGTAAACTCCAAAAAGGAAAAACAGATCCGTGTGTCCGCCATAGATGCCATACGCAAAAGCGTTTGATGCTGAGTAGCTCACAAACCCGTTGAAATTTTATTCGTTGGTGGATATGGTGAAGTCCTATGAGTGTGTGGGGGGACTTTGGATTACAATATCTGCCGAACCAATTCACTAGGAAGATAATTTTTGAGGGGAGAGGTGAAACACGGAAGTGGGGGGATAACAATTAAAAAAAGGACATTTGTATATCGCAAGAACCGTACCAGATATGATATTAACATTTTACAACAGTTAGGCCTAGTAGGTTTCTAGCAGAACAATTTTCAGGTGCGGGTAGGAGGGATAGAAAGGACAGAATTCTGATTTTTATTTTTCGAGCATCGCAAAGGATAGAAACCTGCAAATTGATGTACCTCAAAAACGGCTTATGCTAGAAACCTTGTAGGTATATGTAGAAGTACCACAGGAGTAATTAAAGCGAAAAAAGATTAGATTTACATTGGCATACGGCGGTGGAGTAAAAAGATTGTCCGTGAAAAGGGTTTTCCCACATTTTCACGAATTTCGTTATATCTTTTAGGTCGAGTTATCAAATTAATTTTACTTCGGCGAGATCTTTGTATACGAGCCTAGAAACATTTTTTAACATTTTTGGACATAGTAGGGATAAAAAGCCATGTTACGCTAGAGACTCACTCGTGGATTCGTTATTTGCCATTTTTGACATGTTTTATTCTTACGAGAAAGATATTACTTTGTAATACCAGCGAGTTGGGCATATTTTTTTGCTTTCTACCACAAAACATAAATGTTGACCGAAATAAAGGAATTTTTTCATGGCAAGCTACCATAGAAGCAAATTTGAAGAAATTTTTTTTTAAATTTTGAAGAAACTTTTGACCGAAATGTAATTTTTTTCGGCATAGCTTCTCCGTAAAATTTACAGGATTGATTTGTGCATCTGGAAATGAAACCTCAACTGGGGAACAGTCATACAGTAGATCATACCATACCACTGCCATATATGCTAGTCTGGAAACTACCGTGGGGGGGTAGACACCTTTTGTGGTGAAAACTTATTACTACAGTTCTCGTTATTGTCGACAGGGTCGCTACTAGCGATTGGTTGGGCAAGAACAACAACGTCGAGTATGCAGACAAGAAGAAATGTCTGGCAGAAAATTACGGGAGCATGACGAACCTGGTGGTTGATACGACAACAACCAAATTTGTGTTTACAAAAGGTATCTACCGCACCACAAAAAATGCATTGAGGTTCCAGACCTGTATGTATGACCGTCAACGCGTCAACCATACTATTTAGAGGTATGTTGTTATATTATATTATATTTTGTATTTTTGTTATAAGTAATCAGTATTTGATGAATTTGAATAATAAATAAATAAATAAATGAACTCGCTATCTTTCTTCAATCATATTATCTAGCGGCTTTTCAGCACCAAAACTAGCCAGTGTCACAAGAGCATAACTGGTTGCTCATTTAGTTTCTAACTAGCGAGTCGCCACTGTTACATTCTACTTACAAAATTCTATAATAAAAATATCAATTAAAAAAAAAATAATTTATTATTAACAAATAATGAATAAAATTATTTAACGCGCTCAACTCAATTATATAATGTCTTAAATGCTTATCCGCCTTCTGGGTTATAATATCATTCCGTCGCCAGTTTTAACATTTTACATTTTAATCAAAAAATATAATAGTAACGTCAAAATTATTAATAGTTTCATATTTGACATTTATATAAATAATATTTTAGGAAATAATATCAACATTATCTGGATTGAAGTTTGCTAACATAAAGTACCGAATTATACCAATAAATTTAGTATTGTGTTGTTTCAATTCAGTTTCCTGTAAGAAGTCTTTATGGTAATTACCAAAGACATTGTCTTCTTGAATATTAGTAGATATTGATCACTAAAGGTCTTTTTAATTATTTGATTAAACTTTTTCATTATAATACTGATGTTGTTCTCTTCCGGTTGTAAATGAATTATTGTAGAACTACCAATGGAATGGATGATCCTGCCCGACATCTAGATCGTTGGATGAGTTTGCTACACAAAAATATCAGGGATTATGTTCCTGTTATATATCTTGCAATACCGGGTAAGAACTTTCAACATAGGAATACTAAATTTGAATCTAATTAATTTCTAGGGTCGCACAATTCTATGAGCTATGGCATAAACGCAAGGTCCTGTGTTTCTTCAGATGGGAGTTTCATTGTTCAAGTTGTAAACCACCTTGCTCCAGAATACAGTGCCCGTTGGCTAAAGGACCAAGAATATAATGCTTATGAGCAGCTAGAGAATGGAATAAGGTAATACAAAGAACTGTTAAAATGTAGTATCTAGATAATTCACAACTGAAACGAAGGTAACAAATTTTGTTCAAGGTACTTTGATCTCCGAGTATGTAAAATAAATAACACAAATTGCTCAGAAAAGTTTTATTTCTGTCATGCATTTGTATCCGTACCAATCTATGAACCGTTCGAAATAATAGAAATATTCTTAAGAGATCATACCAAAGAGTTGATTATATTGGATTTCCAGCATTTTTACGATATGGATATTTTTGACCATTACGCTCTCCAAAAATTCATCATAGATAAATTTGACTGCCTTATCATATCTCCTACTGAAACAAACTTGTGCGACTTAACTCTACAAGATGCCCACAATCTTAAAAAACAAATAATCGTCGTATATCGAAATGATCATCGTTGCGAAAGTTTTTGGCCAGGTGAATGTTGGCCTACACCTAGAGCAACGCGTATATCTCAATTGGAAAACTTCTTAGATTCGTCTCTATATCAACGAGAAAATGGAACTGGTTATATTTCGCAGTGTGTAATAACACCTACTTTTGAATTTGTAGCTGAAAAGTAAGCAAATCATTTTTACAGAAATTTATTACAATTTTAAATTATAAATTTTTTGTAACAGCTTCGGCAAATCTATGGTCAATGTGGCTGACAATGTCTATTGTCGCTTGGAGCGCTGGATTTCGCATCAATCGCAGGGATTTTTCGAAAACAAAACAAATAAACCGAAAATGAATGTGGTTATTGCGGACTTTGTTAATTTAAACAAAAATATTTTCTGCAAACATATTATTAAATTAAACCAACGTTTATTAAAAAAATTTAAAAATTTTGAAACATGTAAAATTAGAGAATAAAGTAAAAAAAATCAAAAGATTTAATAAATTAAACGGATATTTTTCTGTTCCAAGACTATATTTTTCGGGTTAAGGTTTGGGAAATATAGAACTGGCTTCGAGACAACGAGGATATTTGAAAAGATAAATTTGTCATTAGTTTATTTTCTCATAAGAGTAGCTCCTTGTCAGAGGTAGGTAGGCCGGTACGCGTGGCTGCCCGTGAGAACACGGACACACTTAGACCTTACAAACAATTCCGTTGTGTTACCACAGGATCATTGAATCCGGTTCTACTCGTCAAACCATTTTGAGCTTGCAATGAAGCGTTGGATTCTCGCGACCTCCATTGCGGCAAGGTTACTAAGACAGTTGAAGAAGTAACCTCCAAGATGAGCTTTCCTTCTAGCGGATAGAGCTGGACAGGTACAGAGAAGGTGAAGGACTGTCTCTTCCTCCTCCTCCTCCTCATCCAGGCAGTTTCTACAGAAGTCGTTTGAGAAGAGGCCGAGTCTTTCAGCATGTCGACCTATAAGACAGTGTCCGGACAGACTGTGGTGCTGATACTCGCCCTTTTGAGTAAAATCAGCCTTTTAGAGCGTTTTAGATTCAGCTTCGGCCAGATCTGTCTCGCAGTATGGCATGTAATATCGTCTGCCCATCTTGAGTTGGTTTTCTCAATTGAGTCCAATCCCAGCAGCAGTTTACATGTAGAGAGAGGCACAACCAGATTCCGAAGAAGGGTGGTACTACGCCGAGCGAGTTCGTCAGCCATGCAGTTCCCTGGAATATCCCTGTGTCCTGGCACCCAGTACAGAAGAATATTGAACTGTTTAGCCATCTCCTTAAGAGATGATCGACATTCTACGGCGACCTTTGATGTTGTCGAGGCCGATTCCAAGGATTTTATTGCTGCTTGGCTGTCTGTGAAAATGCTAATATCACTAGTAGATATTACATTACACCTCAGCCAGGACAGGGCCTCCTTGATCGCCTTGACAAAAGTTTCCTAACAACCATCCCAACCCGTCGCGAATGGGAAAGTGATTCCCCCCGCCTTCAGTTTTGGAGCCGTCCGTATATATGTGGACGGACTCTTCCATCCTTACCGAAATCACTTTCCCATTCTCGACGGGTTGGGATGGTTGTTAGGAAACTTTTGTCAAAATTATAACTGGGAGGGGTGTAGTCAGTGTTATTGAAGTGATTCAAGATTGTTGAGTGACCTGCATATATGTCAGTCCAATGTGTGGGGGCCCTAAGTCGAATGGCTGCACTGGCTGCCATTTGCTTGCCAAAAATGTCTAGGGGTCGCTGATTGAATAGCTTGTCTAGTGCTGCAAGGGAGTTGTTCTCAGGATTTCACTGATGCATACGCATGCTGATCTCTGTACCTTCCCTAGGGTGGTGCGTTTACCCGCTTTGTCTAAGGCCGTCCACCAGACAATAACACCGTACATAAGTAACGGTCACACGTAGAGCCAATGAACTATTTGGGGTTGCATACCCATTTTTTTCCAATGGCCTTTTTGCACGAGTAAAGCGCAACTGTTGCTTTCCTAACCCGTTCATGGATGTTAGGTCTCCAGTGTAGTTTCCTGTCCAAAATAAGGTGGTTCTTTTTGCAAAAATTTAAAAAATAAAATTGTGATAACAAACAGCCCATAGAAGTAAAAGCCCCTTCGATATTTGACGGCATAATTTATGAATGCGTATTCAACCAATTTACAGTACCTCCAGGGTTGAATATCAGAAAATCCGAAAATCGGTTTTTAGGCGATTATATCGAAAACCCGAGGAACTAAAAACCAATTCGATATCTTATCAGACCTGAGAGATATGGTAAATTATAATTAAAATCCTATTCAACCAATTAACTCCCCATAGGGGTTAAATGTCAGCACTATCGTGAAAGTTATGTAAAATATCGCGTGAACTACGACACAAGACGCGATCTCGGACCCTTTACCTATGGAAACGTGCAGTATTTTCTAAATATGAAGTCACTTGAGAACCTAGGTCAACGCGTTCTTAAGTTGTCGTGCGTTCGAACAGACAGATAGCAGACGTAAGGTCAGCAAGTGGATTTGGGACTGGGAATGAATGAATTAACATTTGAAATAGGAACAATTTACTGGATTGTACACAACAAAGAATAACAACAGTTTTACTATCCTTGAAGCATAACTTCCATCCTTAGCTGAACAACGCTCCAAAAAACCTTTCCAGCTTGCCCTTTAAAGTGCAAAAGGACCGAATTAGGCGAAATACGGACTCTGAAACTGAAGTACATCAGGATGCAGCGTGTTGGTATTGAGGTTAGCTCTGGAACTGATCCTCGACGCATTTTAAGGACATTCTGATCAGACGTTATATCCAACGACTATCTTTGAAAGACCACTCAATGGTCTAAGATACTAATACCTATGGTATTGATATTCAGAAGCAGAAGAGACAATGCGCTTGGAAATCAGAGCGAAAAATCTTCAAATAGGCTGCAGGTTATGATCAGCTCAAAAGCCGTGTAGTGGTTCATTTAAGAAACAAAAGGATACGAGCAATCAAGAAGGAAATTCAAGGAAAACTTGTGAGGAATAACTTCTGACAATAGGTATAGGGTCCAAAATTGCGTCTTGTGGAGGTGGACTGTTGCTGCCCTATGCTCCCAAAAAATGTAAGTTTTTTACCATGTACTTGATAGTCAACGGACATTCCATCGTAATATCCCTGATAATTCCGAAAAATTACAACGGATTTTTTTTCCTGACAAATATTTACATTGTAATCAATGCGCTGCTCTTTTAAGCAGTGGTGGCGGTTGGGTCATTGGCGTTAATCTCGAATTCATATAGAAATTATTTATAAATTATGTATATATTAATCAGCGCCTATGATTATTTCAATCACGAAATCATCAAAACATTAGAATAGTGACTAGAAGTTCTTCTGTTATTATTATTATTATTATTTTCCATGACGCTAGCCTATGTATGACAGAAGTTCTTCTGTTCCGAACTATCTAATCGCATTTCACTTCTGACCTTTGTTTTTAGTAAACTTTCAAGTTGTTTTCAAACTAAAAAAAATCTTTAAGTGTATGAATATTGTACACAGAAAGCGGATATACTTAAGTATTTCTTTAAACTAAACTAAGATCAGTAATTAATGCAAAGTATTTAAAACATAAAATTAAATATATGGCGCTATATAAGTTTTCTAAGTAGTAGTTTGAGAGTTTTTTGTATTAAATTTCTCGAGATACGGTTTTTCGTCCCCACCTCAATATTCTTACTTATTTATTTAATTATTACAGTTATTCTATAAGATATTTACAGTTTATCCAATTTTTGTAGAGATCAGATGGGGAAAAAATTATTATCTTTACAACTATAGTGTAGTATTTCCATTTCTTGACAAATTATGTTATTAATTAAAGTGATACTTCATTTAGGAAAATTCTTTTAAAAACCTATTAATAAGAACTTAAAACTATCTTACAATATAACTAACTTATTTAGGCAGTCTTCAATATTCTTGTACACACATTAAAAATAGTCTCAATAGTCTAGTAGCTTGTAAGTTTCGCCCTTCAGGAGTTAGGCGTTCTTGAAATAAAATTATTTATTTATTTATTTATTTTAATAGGACTCGATTAAAAATGCGAGCCCGTCTTATTTTCGGCCAGGCCCATGGGGCATATGGCACGTTGGTTACAAAAATGTACAATGATATTCATGTGCTTAATCTAGTAAGTTAAGAAAAAATAATGATGATGTAATGTAGTTCAAAAGGTTATGTATGTGTATAAAAGAAAAATGAAGTGTGTAAATAGTGCAAAAGTAATGGAATTCATGCTAAATTCAAAATAATAATAACAAATAAAAGAAATAAAAATAAAAATAAAGATTAATACAAATAATTCATGGTTAATGCTAGTTGATCCAAGCTTAGCTAAGTACAAAATAATAATAAAAATAGAAGGTAAATAGAAATAAAATAAGGAATAATACAGAATAGTAGAAAGTAGTAAAGGTAACATAATAGAAATGAAAATAATAAAGATAAGAAGTAAATGTATGAATTAAAAGAAATAAAGGAGTTAAAAGTTTAATCTTATCTCTAATGGAGGAGATTGCGAAGGTTGAGGTAAGTGGGATAAGTGGGGGAAGGTGATAGGATTGCTATATTTGGTGCAGGAGGTGGAGGTGGTTTAGGAGGCGGAGGAGGGGGTCAGGGTCGGTGGTGGAGAGAAGGGAACTTAGAGGAGGGATGGAGCCGTTAAAAAATTGAAACGTGGACCTGCATTCCGTTAATATGTGAGCCATTGTTAGGGCTCTTTGGCAGGTGAGGCATCCTGGCTGTGGCGTTCTTGTTATGAAGTGCTGGTGTGTGGCTCTGGAGTGTCCTATCCGGACTCGCGATATCGTGACGGAGTCCCTTCTCGCTTGATTGGAATCGTATACTGGCGGGTCCGGGCCTGGCCAGTGTCTGGCCAGAAAGGTTGAGTTATGTACCCATTTTACGGCCCGTTGTTGTTGGATCGTGGCTCCATGAAGAATCGCAAAAAAATTACAAAATTGTCACCTTTCCGTTGTCGATTCTTTTTAAACTTTTTGTTCTCGAAGAATTACTAGGAAAAAATTAGAACTAAAATGTTTTTTCTATGTTAAATTACTTTATTATTTTTTAATAATAAAAAGAAAGTATTGTGTATTAAGTGTTGAAAATAAGTATTAAAAATAAAGTATTGTGATCGACCTGAAATTTAAAAAAATCTGCTATTCTGAAACTTTATATTTTCACGTTTTAGGACTGCCAGACCACAGAAAAGCAAAAAAATGTTTGGTCAGCCATAAACTCCGTACACAAAAGCGTTCCAAGGCGAGTAGCTCACAAACCAGTGGGTTGATTGACTTTTAGGGCTTTAAATATAAATGCAATAAAAAACCATTTAATAATTTTTCGACATTCAGCCCCCAGGGGGTTTATCGGGTTGTTTAAGTTTTCACGAATTCCGACAAATATTTTACGTTTAATGAGGTATCGAATTCGCTTCTACTTTTATGGGCTTTATATATGTATAATCATCTAAAAATTAATATCAAAATTTTCCGACATTGAACCCATAAGGGGGTGGAAAATAATACACTTTTACGAATTCCGATATATCTCTTAGGTGTGATGAGATATCGAATGATTTTTTACTTTAACGGACTTTATATATAATCGCCTAAAAATCGGTTTCTGACTTTTTTCAGATTCAGTTCTTTAGGGTGCTATGTCGAAATTGAAATTAAAAAAATAATTAAAATTGTCCAACAAGTTTTTTATTTTTTAGGTGGACGGTCGGAATTGGTAACCAACTCTTTTTTGTATTACTAACATATAATTCCGCAAAGGTTATCAGATTTTGAGAGATATTGAGTTTATGAAAAAAAATTTGTTCGTAATACCTCTCCCCCCCATTTCTGACAAAATATTTAGGAACAATTTATTTTTCTGTACATTGTACACAGTGGAATTTAGTTAGGTATAACAGTTGCATTGGGTGCAGTTACTCTCACCTAAACAGCATTATTCCCCATTCGCATTAAAACCTGGTACCGTCGTATACTTGGGCATCAATGTGATCTTTACTCTTTAGTGCCCGGGTTTTAAATCCATAATCCAGAGCACTTCCTCACAATACAATATCCTAGGCGGTAGTCCAGTTCTTTTTTTGGATGAACATTGCGGATCCAATCCATAGGCCTTTTGGGTATGTCTTGCTTTCTTAATCTTATCTGTAACTCTATTTTAAACTGTTCATTCGACCTCCGTCGGATACTGGCCAAGCGCCATGAGCTCTAATCCCTCCTAGCCATGGGCTTATCATTCATTATGGTCTTCATATATTCCAACTATAAAGAAACATCTATGACTAATATTAATTTCATTTTGGATATATTGTTTTATTATCGATGACTAATTTGTTATCGAACTGAACCCTTTGTCATTCCTTGATAACGTACCTATGTGTGATAAGCCAAAATATTGTATGCTTTATCAACTGCAACGTTGTAATGCAACTCACATATTCGTATGAATGACTAAATTGAATGACTAATTTGAATTACGGACAAAGTTTGGGTTGCATTTAAAACGGGATAAAACAGATACGAAATTGTTGCGTCGCTGCTCCCCTTGCTTGCTTACTTGTCTTTCCTCCCATGTATTGTGCCTTGGAAAATACGTCTGGAAATCCTTCAAACATCCTTTTCTATGGCCCAATGTTCAATGTTCTTGATTTCATCCTACCTTCTTACTTTATTATTTTAATAATAAAGTATAGCGATTGATTAAAAAAACGAAAACGTATGTAACCCCTTTACACTCCCTTCGGGTTGAACGTCAAAAAATTTAATATCTCATCAGACCTAAGAGATATTGAAAAATTTGTGAAAACATATGCAACCGCTTATGGGTTGAAATATAAAAAAAAAATTAGTTTAAGCGATTGTATAGAAAGCTTGAAAAAGTAAAAACCAGTTCGATATCTCACCAGATCTAAGAGGTACTCGTATGTCCGTATTCATGAAAAAGTATGCAACCCCATTACACCTCCTCGTGGGTTGAATTTTAGCAAATCATGAAAATAGTTTTTAGGCGACTACATGAAATACGCGTAGAAGTAAAAACCATATTATATCTCATCAAAGATAAGAGATATGGGAAAAATTGTGAAAACGTATGGAAGGGGGTTCCATACGTTTTCACAATTTTTCCCATGAATGGGTGATTCACTCTCTTCGAAGTTGAATATCCAAAAATTCTGAAATTGATTTTTAAGCAATTATATTATATATAAG
Organism: Beris morrisii; assembly: GCA_951812415.1. Lineage (NCBI taxonomy): Eukaryota > Metazoa > Arthropoda > Insecta > Diptera > Stratiomyidae > Beris > Beris morrisii. The sequence goes on from OX638311.1 coordinate 30,885,021, forward strand.
GCTTGACGAAGGAAAACCCAATTGGATGTCTTATCAGCCCTAAGATATATTGCGGAATTCGTGAAGTAATTAAAGCAAGAAAAAGTTTAGATTTTCATTTCGTTACACAGATTTCAGATTTATCGATTTATCAAATTAATTTTAATTGTGCGGCCTTTATAAACAAGCACATAGAAACATTTTTCCAATTTTTTCCATATCCAACCCCTAAGGGGGTGTGAAGTGGTTGTGTATATTTTCACGAATTCCAATATATTTCTTAGGGCTAATGAGATATCGAATTCGTTTTCACTTCTAAAGACTTTAAATAAAATCGAAAAAAACCGATTTTAGAATTTCCGATATACAACCTCCAAGTGATGTAAAGTATTGTTCAAGTTTCACGATTTCCGACAAATCTTTTAGGTTTAATGAGATCGAATTCGCTTTTACTTCTATGGGCTTTATATAAATTGATGTAAAATTTAATTTCGGGAATCGAATTGTTTTTTTATTTTGACGGGCTTTCAAAATAACAGCCCAAAAATCGGTTTCAGAATTTTATGATATTTAATCACTAAAGAGCTATGTCGATATTTTATCGCCTATGTTTTTATTCAAATTGAAAAGTAAATTAATAAAAAATTTGCGAACAGTCCGGGCCCAACTTTAATATTTTTTGGGTAGAATCTGGAACGCGTTTAACGCTGAGATGCGGTGTAGGTTACTATTCGACTCACAACCTAAAGAAAAGTTGTGAAAAGTGAAGTTGGATTTCTACCCAAAAAATAATAAAGTTGCGGCCAAACGCCAGACTGTCAGCAAAACTAAAATTGACAGAAATGATAATGCACAATTTGCGTTTACACAGATTTTATTCTTCAAAGACATCAGCCTCTGTGCGATAATTTCTTAAGATTTGATGTAGAGACGAGAGTCTGAACACAGAATAGTTATCATTTAGCTTAAGCACAAAATGTTTATTATTATGGAAATATATACATATCTACATTTAATCTAATATTTTATTCTTTGTCCAAAAATTAAAATCACTGACTTTACTCATTGGATTAAGTCCAATGAGTACACTTGTACTAAGCAATTTTAAACTTTTTTTAAGGTCTAATGTCCCCGGAAGATAACAAGGTAAAGTTTTCTGTTCCAGTGAATATTTAATAAATTCTAAACTGTAGATTGGAGCAACAGTGTTGCTAAAATTATCAGTTTCGTTGGTGGGACTGAAAAATAAGAGGACTTCGCATTTCTGAAGGCTTAAACACATCGTCATTTGCACAAAACTTTGATCACCAAATCCGTGTTGGTGTACTATTGTACCAAATGCAAGGTGGCATGCCAAAAAGTTGCGGATACCTGATGCATTTTGAAAATATATTCTGGTCATATCACCAACCTTGCACATCGAAATTCGAGGACGAATGTGGTGATAGATCGGTTAGGGAAATGAAAATATGTGCAAACTATCACTGGACTGGAATCACAGGCAAAACGGGACACGACAGTCAATCAAGCAACTTAAGGAAGAAACACTATAAGGATAGTGTGCAAAACCTACATTATCAGAACCAGTAGCATGCACAGACTTTTCGCTCACAGGTAGGACTATGACTCGGATCTTAAGCATAAAAACCAGGACCAGAAAAAAAGTCCGTCTGTCCGCCCTAGACGCCGTACGCAAAAGCGTTTGAAGGCGCGTAGCCCAAAAACCCATTGAGGTATTAAGTTGGCTTTTTTTTCTTGGGTAGATTGAGTGAACCAGTGGAACCTTTTGGGGCTTTAGACGAAAAAGTTTGGTTTCTAGATCTCAGGAACCGCTAATGCTATGAAGGCTGAAGTTTGTTTATAACTATGACAGTGGACCCATTTTCAAAAAAATCTTTGATAGGGGTCGAAGGATGTGGGAGTGGAGGGATAAACAATGCGTCCGAAACACTCAAAAGCTGAGATCGAATCATTCGAAAATATCCTGAACCCTTGAGGTCAGAAGGTTGAAACTTTGTCGTTGCCTTAAGAGACATAATAGAAGCCTAGACAAGGACTAAAATTAGGGTGTAGGGGTAGGAGGAAAAAACTTTAGATATCTTCCGAACCAATTGTAAAATAAAATTTATTTTCTCTATATAGAATTACAAGTAGAATCTATTGATTCTATTGATTGATGGAAAATTTGGGGTGGGATAGCAATTTTTTTAAAAAAAATTAATTTTTATATCTCAAGAACCGTACCAGATATGATTTTGAAAAGTTTACAGGAGTTAGACGACGCAATGTTTCATCTCCAACTACCGGACCTCGCAAACTGTATTGACAATTTTTTTTAGTCTAGATGAAATCTGAGAGTATTATAAGTTTAATCTAGCCCAAAAGTTTGTAACGCATAGAAAAAAATTATGTATTTTTTGTGACCAAAAACTCCCAAGCCGCTTGACGTCCGTCTTTCTGTCCGTGCGCACGATAACTCAAGAACGCTTTGACCTAGGATCTTGACATTTTGAAACATCCTGTGCTACAGTGTGCTTCCTGGAAGTTAAAATAAAATGTATTTTAATGAATATTTCACTATACATAGTTAGTTCCGGAAATATTCTCAAAGTGGTTTACAAGATTTTTTCAGTTTAGTGAGAACTGAACGCCACGAAAATAAAAAGTTTGTTTGGTCGAATTTGTAAGGCTAAGTTCGTTAATGGGCAAAAGTCGTTCTACTCTTTCGGGTAGCTGCCATACAAAAAGTCCTTAAAATACGTGTTCAAGAGTATTGGCCGATAACTTCAGAAGGATTTCACCTACGACTTTAAAATTTTGTGTGTGTTAATTTTCCAATAGTTGGAGCTAAATGTGTGATTATGAAGAAAATTCTATTAGTCCTTCGTGTAGCTGCCATACGCTAAGCTTTTTCTAAACTGTTATAATAGCAACGCTAGACGAAGCAAAGTATTCGAATACGTCCTTAATATACAGAACTCACTATTCAAGTAATCGTAGCTACGAATTCGGAATTTTGTACAAGTTAGTTTTAAATGAAAACGAAGTTCGATTTTACTGGTCAGTTAAATCCTTTTACTCCTTCCGGTAGCTTCCATTCAAAAAATCCTTAAGACACGTGTTCAACAATATTATCCGATAACTTTTGAACGGTTCAAACTAGGAATTTTTAATTTTGTACAAATAAATTTTTAAATGCACTCTAAGAAAAATTTACTACTATTATAGTAGGCAGAGTAATCAACAATTTTCACTTCCCAAAGTGAGTTTAACCGTACTCTATAAATATTGTAAAGTTGATCAGAAGATTTAGTTAAAACATTTTAAATAAAGAGAATTTTTTTCGAGGAATAGTGGAATCACCCCAATTAAAAAGCGATTTCACACCAAAGGAAGAGTAATTTTACTGAAAAATTTGAATTTGAATTTTGAAATAACATTAAAAATTGAGTGACATAAATGAAGAGATCGGGGTTTTACTACCGAAAAGGAGTAATATAACAACAAAAGGAAAGTATTTTTCATTCTATATATTTATTTACATATTTACATATTTAGAACATTGTAACATTTAGGAGTACATATTTAGAACATTGGAATGCCATTTATGCCTACTGGAAAGTGCTATCCAAGGAGCAGTGGCAGGAATTTCGGCCTCAATACTCTGCAAACTGGTACCAAACTGTACAAAAAAGAAAATAAATAAATTTATTTGCACTAACTTTAAACTGCTGTGTTTACCTTGAACACTTTAAAACAGAAAGTTAGAACATTGGATCATTGTTCCAACTACAAAAAAGGTACAGAAAAAATTTATAACACATACCAATTTTTTTTAAATTTCAACGCGTGATATAACCGATATAAAAAATCTGCCAATGGTCTGGGCGAAACTTTATTATTTTTCGGGTCAAAGTTCGGAAGCGGCCGAAGTCGGAGTATATCATCAGTTGTTTCGAGATTAGGACGTTTCTTGGAAAGTTAATTTTGTTCTTAAAATAAAAATATTTAAAATAGAGATTTTTAGCCGACTAAACATTAAAAAGTCCGTGTAGACTATTCGAATTTCGGTATATTATGTACACTAAAAGCCCATAGAAGTATAAACGAATTTGTTGCCTTATCAGAGTTAAGAGATATGACGAATTGTTAAAACGTATATAAAGCCATTAATTCCACTTGGGGTTTGAATTTCGAAAAAAATTGTGAAACAGGTTTTTATATGATTTCTTAAGAAGCAACTTGATATCTCATGAGACACGGGGGTTTTTGAAAAATTTGTGAAAACCTAAGCAAACCCAGTACACCCCCTTGGAAATGAGGTTGTAGGCGATTATATAAAAAGTCTGTGGAAGTGCAAAGCGATATAATATTTCATCAAACCTAAGAAATATGTCGAAGCTTTGAAAAGCATACAATCCCTTACACCCCCTAGGATTGAATATCAAAAAATACTGAAATTGACTTTTTGGCGCTTGTATAGGAAACCTTAGGAAGTAAAAATGAATTCGATATAGTATCAGATCTAAGCAATATGTAGGAATCTGTGAAAACATATGCAACCTCCTTACACACACTTGGAGGGGGGGTTGAATACCCAAAAGTCCTGAAAGGAGTTAATAGATAAATATGAAGACAGAACGAGAAAGTAAAAACCAATTTAATTTATTATCAAAAGAAATGACGTGAAAACGTGTTCAATCCATGTATACCCTCTTAGGGTCTGAAAAAGGAAAAACTGGGTTTTAGGCGATTATTACGCAAGCCCGTGAAAGTCAAAAGTTAGTCGATATCTAATTAGACCTGGTGGATACGACAGAATTCGTGAAAAAGTATACAACCACTTCACACCCCCTTAGGGGTCGAATTTCAAAAAGTCCTGAAAACGCTTTCTAGGTATTTATATGAAGAAGCCGTAGAATAAAAATTAATTGAATATTTGAGATGACCTAATAGATATGACGAAAATCGTGAAAATATATGCATTCCATTTTCACTGATAATTTTTTTCGCCCCCCTTCCAAACGCCAATCGATATTTGAAATTTTTTTTATCTAAATTACTTTTCTAGTTAATTTACATATACATACCGAGTTTCAACTTTGTAGCATTAGCCGTTCTATAGATATGAAAAATACCCCCCACCCCCGTACCATACTACCCCTATAAAAATTATATTTTTCCAATATGCCTCTACTATAGCTCTATCTAAATACAAAGTTTCAGATTTCTATCATTATAGGTTCTCGAGATATAAAAATCGAACCTTTTTTCTTTTCACCCTCCCCCACTCTCACCCTCTACACCCCCATCATCAAAACTTTTTTTATACTCTAGATGAAATCATATAGAGTATTATAAGTTTAATCCAGCCCAAAAGTTTGTAACGCATAGAACCAAGCCTCGGACGAAAAAAAGTTATGTATTATTTTTGGCCAAAAACCTCAAATCCGCTTGACGTCCGTCCGTCCGTCTGTCCGGGAACACGATAACTCAAGAACGCCTTCACCTAGGATCTTGAAATTTTGAATCTGGACGTTTGGTTGAATTTGTAAGGCTAAGTTCGTTAACGGCAAAATCGTCCTACTCCTTCGGGTAGCACCCATACAAAATGTCCTTAAAACACGTGTTCAAGAATATTGGCCGATAACTTCAGAATGTTTAAGCTACGTCTTTGAAATTTTGTATGTGTTATTTTTCCAATAGTTGGAGCTAAATATATGATTATGAAGAAAATCCTATTAGTCCTTCGTGTAGCTGCCATACAAATATCCTGTCAAAACGTCTTCACTTAATTTACGAAACTTACTATAACTCAAGTAATCTTTTAGCTATGAATTGGGAATTTTGTACAAATTAGTTTTGAGTAAAAACGAAGTTTGAGTTTACTAATCAGCGAAATCCTTTTACTTCTTCTGGTACCTGCCATACAAAATGTCCTTAAGACACGTGTTCAACAATATTTTTCGATAACTTTTGAACGCTTCAAGCTTCGAATTTGAAATTTTGTACACATTAATTTTTGAACGGTTCCAAGAAAAAGGATAAATATGTAAGAAATCGAGTGAGTCCTTCATGCACCTCCCATGTGAAAGTCCTTCAAAAAGGACATTTTTTTTCGATGACTTACCCAGTTCAAGATATGAAATTAAACACTGAATATTGGCTTTTAGTTTTGAATAGCAATCTAATTGCAGTCCTTAATAAAGGACATACAACATGCACACACGTAATTCTACTTTATTCCCAACTACAATATAAATCGGAGTTCCGTATTCATCTAGAGCATTATACGATTGGCTTGCAGCCGATCGTGACTGCAGTATGTTTTAAAAAAAAGAATTGATAAATTGTTTATAGTTGGAAGGTGCATAATGTCGATGGTGCAGAAATTAGACAAATAAATTTACACTCGTATTTGAGAACAAGAAATGAGTCAGTGTCCCCGTTTTTCAGTAAAATATAGCTAATCATAAACATGCACATAGCTAATCATAAACGGCCGTCCTTTGAAATTTCGTTTATTACTCGATGAATTCGTTTTCTGGAAAAGTTGCTCCTGATGACAAAATTACGTATACACCACAATCAACGAAAGACACATAATTAATAACAATTAGCGAAATTAACAATTAACATTCCGAAAACATAATATCGCCAGGGTTCTATTTGTTGGATGTTTAGCGAGTAGCCAGCAGAAAAGCTAAAAAGCTTAGTTGATATTAACAGATGGCACCACTAAATCTAAAGTCACAGTCGCATAGCTTGCAACGTAATCTCTCGACGGTCGACACACGACGAACTGCGACTTCGGTATGAGCATGCGTGAGAGTTTTAGCATTATCTAATTAATTGAGTCGAGCACTGTCCGCTGTTCCCGCCATTCAATTGCCGTACTAGTTATTTAGCTTAAATAAAGTTAAAGCAAAAATACAAGACATAATTCGAATCGCAGTTCCGAAGCTACCACCATACTAAAATTGAACGCAGCGCGAACGCGACGCTCAAGTGTCGAGATCGAGTAACGGAGGCAGCAACAGATTTCAGTATTTCCGTGAGATTTGTGAACGTTGAACGAAGTGAGCAGTGTGTTTATGATCGCGCATCTCGACCTAATGGATCTTGTTTTCTTCGCCTTTCTTTAAGATTTTTCCTCCAGAAAAATTTTATGATCTTTTTTTTTTGATCTTTGTTCGAGACGAGTGTATTATGTGTCCAGTTTGTGTATTAGAGCTGTAGTTATGTGTTTAATCAGCAGAGCTGTGTCACGCGGATAATTTCAATTGGAGTGTCCTCGATTTTCAAGTAGAAGTAGCAAGTTCAGTTTGCACAAAAAAGAAAAATAAAAATAAAATAATGGAAGTAACGCAGGAATCAGTTCTGTCCAATTTTAGTGAATTTCATGAGAGCACTTCGTCTTTTCGTGACGCGGTATTAAGTGCTGGCGGCGAATCGAAAAGTGGATTAACCGCTCGACGTACAGTCGATTTAAATTTGAAAATCCTGCGGGATCCGGAGAGGGCCACTACAACGCAGATCACTGAATCATCGACATCACAGCCGAAACCAAATAAATACGTTAAGAGTCATGACCTGGCCTTTCGAGATCTTCAGTATCACGTGAAAACTGGACTACTGCGATCAGGTACCTACAGTGTTCCTCTATCAGATCCTTTGTGACGACCGCTACGGGTCCACATCTGCCCAGTTACACAGCTGCTCGGTTTCCAGCTTCATATCGAATAAGGGATGACAACCCCTGGTTCGGTGGACCTACCACTAGGCTACCAGGGTGCCTATCTTATCCTGGAGCAATTACTTCTGTGATTTATTCTTTCAATGCACTATTGTTGCTGTTTATGCAGTTCTAAAAATGTTATCTGGCCTCGACGCACTAAAAGCCTCAGGCTATGCTCTTCCATTATCTACTGCCTTTTCTAATTTATGACTCGCATGATATGAGCCGTATGCCAGTTGATTTTCTCGCAATTATCGTTTTAATATGTTTTGTTACTTGTCATTTTTTGTATTGCTTCGTTAAGTCTACGAGATAAGAAAGGAGTGAGTTTTATTGGCCTGCTTGGCATTATAACTGATAAGTGATAAGAAATCGTTATTCTTCAGTTTTATTCCGAACTACATGGCCACTCTCGAATCATAAGTCCAAGTACGTCGATATGGTGATCGTGATAATGCGGATCTATAAATTGAAAATACGCGATATAAGACTTGTTTGCACCAAATATGCGCAGAATCGGGCAGACAGGTTTCTTACATATCGTTCCCTGTAAAGAAATCGTTGCTTTGTGCCAGTGGTGTAGAAAGACCGAGCTCGCACGCAACACACACCCAGGGGTTAATGGCAGAGGCATAATGTAAATGTAAACAAATGTGAGTGACACTTGTTGAGAACGAACAAGCCATAAAAAAATTCACAGATCCCAAAATAGTTCAAACCCAGACCCGATTTCGGGTGCATTTTGCAGTAGCTGTAGTGAGATTGCTCGCAGGTCTCAGAACAGCACCCGCATGAGACATATGACACATGAGGTGCAATGCACTTTTCTCAGTCACAAAAATACAATTTCTTGGCACTCACATTTACGAAAGAAGCGAAAAATGTGTAAACAGAGAAATACACAGCTGCAAAGTTTCTCTCCTCTAGAAGTTTATTATTTTCATTTTCATCTAGCGAAACTAGGCATGCGTGATTCGTGCTGGAATACCTGTAAAACCAGTTGGTTATATAGTAACAACGGTCAACAGCTGATCGGCCAATTTTATAGGTAACGTAACTACTCAGAGTGGATTGCTTTAAAACGAAATTTTTTTTAACGTTCATACACAGACCTTTTGTTATTCTGCAACATACTTGGGTGCTATTTTTTTCGTACGTAACGTACAAGTAGACACCTTAGTTGAGGTAGGTTGGTATTGATAGCGCGTACAATGACTTCTGATAATAGAGGATGTGATTCATAAAATTCTTTAGCCTCCTATAAGAAAGAACATTGTGACGAAAATTTAACCTTGTTATTGTTTTATAGCGATGCGTTCTAGTAATCGTGATGTTCAAAAATTTCGATTTCATTTCGAAAATTAGTTGAATTTGTGTAATTCGATTACTGTCTGACCCGTTTGTCTGAACGGACGCTATATCGAAAGAGCAGTTAAGTATAGGAAGTTGAATTTAATATTTACGTTTGGTCAAATTTTTACACTCTAGGTGAAATCGTAGAGTATTATAACTTTAATCCGGGCCGAAAAGTTTGCAACGCATATAACCGAGTCATGAACGAATTAAAGTTGTATATTACGAAAACGAAAAATCCGTTTGCTGTCCGTTCGTCCGTCCGCTTGCACGATAACTCAAGAACGCGTTGACCTAGGAAATTGAAATTTTTACACCAGCTGTAAAATGGAAAAACAAAAGGCTGAGTTTGTTAATGGGCGATATCCTTCAACTTCTTCGGGTACCTTCACGATTATTGGATGAATGCTTCAAGTTAGGAACTTGAAATCTTGCGCGCATAAACTTTACAATGTTTAAAGCTAAAATTCCGAATATAACACAAATCGAAAAACCTAACCTATGCCTTAGCTTGCATCTGCTGCTCTATGGTACCGAATGAAATGTTTCTTCTTCAAACAGATCCTAATGAACTAAAAAATATCATAGCGGAACTTTAATCCAACATAGCCCCCGGTATCGATGGGATTACAACAAATGATCTGAAAACACTAAAGACAATCATCTCAGTTCCCCTTAGCATTGCTATATACCCTTGCTGTTGGAATATGCAATCCTCCTAATATTGGTTGATTTTTAAAGAAATGCACAAAGTAAAAGAACTTTTTCAGAATGCTCTTAGTAACAATAATGTATTACCTATAACCAATGGACGTCAACAGACCGGTCAACGCTAGAGACGAAAATACAATCTTCAGATGAGTTTATAGATGGCTTCGTTGAACGACTTCCTTCTTTACTTCGGCACGCATTTATCACTGAACAACAAGCCAAATACAGTAGATGCCGCTTATAGTAATCGCGGATAATGTTATAAGCCGCATTTTGTTATAAAAACAAGTTAGTTCCATTTTCCACAAACGAAATTCATCGCTTATTGGAATAAAAATTCGCTTTATGTTATCATTCGGGCCAGATTTGCATACAACATTACAAGTTTTGTGACTGTATTCTTAATCGCTCCTCTTTTTTCTTCATGTGAATGTGATCAAAAAGGCAAAATAAAAACAATCTCAAAATTAAAGATGATTGCTCTTGGTTTTACATTTATGTAAAAACAAGACGATACATATTGTTACGTGTAAGCCTGGCCACCGCGCAACTCGATCGATTACGAATAGGGAAACATCAACAACCGAATACCTAAGCTGCAAAGTAACCCAATCAAATGCCTAGTTGAGTAAATAAGGAGAGCGGATCAACACGATTATACCCCCACTCTAATCGAATGCTCTCCAAGGTACTAGAACCCTGTACATACACCACCGAACGAAGATCAAAATCGAAAGCTCTAAAGCTTTCGAGAAACATCCATAGCACCGAGCGAACATTCAAGTACATCCTAGACTGTAACCGGCTACTATAAAAGCAGGTGAAGCTTTCAGCGAGGAGATAGTAATTTTGATTACGTCGACTGTGACAGCCAGCGCGTATACGCGACCGTGTGGTAGAGAGCGAAAGTGATCGAGTCAAGCGATATATGGTATAAGCGGGCGGTATTGCCATACAGTGCGAATTATTGTGCGAATAGAATTGAAGTGCGAATAATAAATACTCACTTATTTTGATTTTAACCGAATTGTCTTTTACTTGAAATCACGGCGAACCCCTAGTTCGCAACAATATCATAGATTACTTTGAGAAATTCCAGTCTTTTCGTAGCTTCTGAAAGCTATTGATGTTGCTCAACTTCGAGTAAGTTTTCGAGACAGTTTAATAGAAGTGGCGCGCTGAGCTGACAGATATGACCGAAGTTGGATCTAAAACGCTGAACAAGGCTGAATTTGCTAAAAAGGGAGAGAATCAGCACCACAGTAAGTGTCCTGACCAGACACTGTCTTATAATCCGGCATGCTAAAAGACGGCGATTCTTTTCAAACTATCTGTAGAAGCTGCCTGGATGAGGAGAAAGAGGAAACAGTATTTCATATTCTCTGTAACTTTGTGAAACATTGAAGCTAGAGTTGTAAATAACACTTAATGAATAAAAAAAATAATATTAGCAAATAATATTAGCAATCTATATTCAAGCGTAGGAAAACAAATGAGAAAAATTTTCCCCTTCGCCTATTGTTATCATCCGGTTAATGTTATTGTTAATGGCCGGTCCCAAAGTGATTACAATAAGCTGCATCCACTGTATTTTGAAGAGAAAAAGAATAACTTAAATGAGGTCGTTGTGGCTATGGATTTTTCAGAAAATTATTCCTTCGTTGTACAGGATGCGGTCCAAGCGTTCCACTGGAATAACTGTCAAGCCACAATCCATCCGTTTGGGATTTGTTATCGGGTTGAGGAACAACAGGACGTTAAAACTACAAATTTTGTAATTATTAGCGATTGTTTGCAACATAACACTATAGCCGTTCATCTATTTCAACGCTATTTAATAAAATTCTTTATAAATAAGTGTTTTAATGTTAAGAAAATACATTATTTTTCGGGTGGCTCAGCCGCTCAATATAAAACCGAAAAAATTTCTTTAATTTGAGCAAGCACACTAATGAATTCGAAATTGATGCAGAATGGAATTTTTTTGCCACCGCCCATGGTAAAAATATCTGCGATGGTCTCGGTGGTACAATAAAGCGACTTGCAGCAAAAGCAAGTTTACAGCGGCCATATAAAGACCAAATAACCACTCCATTAAAACTTTTTGAATGGGATAAGGATAATATAGTAAATATTAATTTCCAATTCATTGACTGCGAACAATATAAAAATGAAGAAAATTTATTGAGTGAAGAATACAATCTAATGCAAGCCATTCCTTCAACTCAAACACTACATTGACCTGTGAGGAAAGGATGCGTGACAACAAAAAAGTTTTCTCTATCTTCTGAAGAAGATGAACAAACTTTGTTTAAATAGATTATGTAACTAGCATGTAAAAATAAAAAAAAAGTTTGTCATGTAATTTCAAGGATGTTTTAATTTTTTATTTAAGTTTGTGTTATATATACTAATTGTACATACTAGATGTTCATTTACTACGTTTACATGGAGGATTGAATCCGGAATCAATCCTCTAAAATCTCATGTAAACGCAGATCGGATTGGAATGAAATCGACTCGATCCGGACGAACTTCTCGACCTGGATCGAGTCGAAATCTAAACGCGGATCGAAAGTTCGATCGTCGCAAATTCATTAACAATAAAAATTGATTTTTCTATCATTTTCATAGTATTAGCACACAAAATTGCTAAATTTGACATTTTTATGCACTGCACTTCGAACTTGTACGATTAAAGAAAGATTTCTGGTTATGTTACTTGTCATTTCGATCTCATTTCGATCTTCCCATATTTCGATCTTTCGATCCGGTGTAGTCATATACGCGATTCAAATTTGGATCTTTCGATCCTCCATGTAAACGTAGTAATTGTCCATAATAGAATATCATATATGGTATATATATTTTGTTGAATCTATTATTGATTTTTTATGTTTCTACTAGTTCAAATATTATTACTCAGTGTCAAATCATTTTAAATTTAGTTACTGTTATCTGGAATGAAATGCATTAATAAAATACTCCGTTGAAATTTTAATTTTCTAAACAAAATTTAATTTTTTTAATATAATATATTATAAAACATTGATGTTTTTAATCAATTAGTAGCTCAATTAATTTATTATTGGACTAAACTAGCTTAAATTTATGATTTTAAAAGCTGCACATACATGTAGCCTCATAGAATTAACTTCTCGTTACATACGAGTAAGTAATTAAAATAATTGTAACTTTTCTATAAAATAATTAAGAACCACAGATGTTCTTCGATTTTTTTACCCCGATCCCATTGAGATCCGAAGTTAATTTTTACTTTATTATTTTAATAATACAGTATTGTTTTCGATTTTTAAAAAAAAAAAATTTGCTACCCTCAAAATTTTTTTTTTCACGTTTCATGCCGAGTAGACACGAAAAAAGCAATAAAAAATTTCAGTCCGTCTGTCCGCCGTACGCCGTACGCCGTACGCCGTACGCCGTACGCCGTACGCCGTACGCCGTACGCCGTACGCCGTACGTCGACCGCTGTACGCAAAATCGTTTGAAGGCTCGTAGCTCCCAAACCCTTTGAGCTATTAAATTAAAATTTTTTTTATGAATAGACTGGGTAGGCCCCTTGAAGTGGCCAAATTTGGAGCGGTGGGGGTGTGAGGGGGGAGGAGGGGGAAGTGTTTTAGACGGAAAATTTTGGTTTCTAGATCTCAGCAACCGCTTATGCTAGGAAGCTGAAATTTGGAATTTATATAGAGCTTCAGTAGTGGACCCATTTGCAAAAAAATTGCCGATATAGGTGAAGGGGTGTAGGAGTGGGGGGAAAAATAATGCGTCCGAAACGCAAAAAAGGTGAGATCGACACTTTCTAAAATCCATATCTCCTAAACGGTTAATGTCACAAAATTGAAACTTTATGAATATCTGCAGGTATACTAGGAGAATAGATCGGAAACAAAAATTTGAGTGGGGGCAGTGGCGTACGGGGATGACAACCCCTGGTTCGGTGGACCTACCACTAGGCTACCAGGGTGCCTATCTTATCCTGGAGCAATTACTTCTGTGATTTATTCTTTCAATGCACTATTGTTGCTGTTTATGCAGTTCTAAAAATGTTATCTGGCCTCGACGCACTAAAAGCCTCAGGCTATGCTCTTCCATTATCTACTGCCTTTTCTAATTTATGACTCGCATGATATGAGCCGTATGCCAGTTGATTTTCTCGCAATTATCGTTTTAATATGTTTTGTTACTTGTCATTTTTTGTATTGCTTCGTTAAGTCTACGAGATAAGAAAGGAGTGAGTTTTATTGGCCTGCTTGGCATTATAACTGATAAGTGATAAGAAATCGTTATTCTTCAGTTTTATTCCGAACTACATGGCCACTCTCGAATCATAAGTCCAAGTACGTCGATATGGTGATCGTGATAATGCGGATCTATAAATTGAAAATACGCGATATAAGACTTGTTTGCACCAAATATGCGCAGAATCGGGCAGACAGGTTTCTTACATATCGTTCCCTGTAAAGAAATCGTTGCTTTGTGCCAGTGGTGTAGAAAGACCGAGCTCGCACGCAACACACACCCAGGGGTTAATGGCAGAGGCATAATGTAAATGTAAACAAATGTGAGTGACACTTGTTGAGAACGAACAAGCCATAAAAAAATTCACAGATCCCAAAATAGTTCAAACCCAGACCCGATTTCGGGTGCATTTTGCAGTAGCTGTAGTGAGATTGCTCGCAGGTCTCAGAACAGCACCCGCATGAGACATATGACACATGAGGTGCAATGCACTTTTCTCAGTCACAAAAATACAATTTCTTGGCACTCACATTTACGAAAGAAGCGAAAAATGTGTAAACAGAGAAATACACAGCTGCAAAGTTTCTCTCCTCTAGAAGTTTATTATTTTCATTTTCATCTAGCGAAACTAGGCATGCGTGATTCGTGCTGGAATACCTGTAAAACCAGTTGGTTATATAGTAACAACGGTCAACAGCTGATCGGCCAATTTTATAGGTAACGTAACTACTCAGAGTGGATTGCTTTAAAACGAAATTTTTTTTAACGTTCATACACAGACCTTTTGTTATTCTGCAACATACTTGGGTGCTATTTTTTTCGTACGTAACGTACAAGTAGACACCTTAGTTGAGGTAGGTTGGTATTGATAGCGCGTACAATGACTTCTGATAATAGAGGATGTGATTCATAAAATTCTTTAGCCTCCTATAAGAAAGAACATTGTGACGAAAATTTAACCTTGTTATTGTTTTATAGCGATGCGTTCTAGTAATCGTGATGTTCAAAAATTTCGATTTCATTTCGAAAATTAGTTGAATTTGTGTAATTCGATTACTGTCTGACCCGTTTGTCTGAACGGACGCTATATCGAAAGAGCAGTTAAGTATAGGAAGTTGAATTTAATATTTACGTTTGGTCAAATTTTTACACTCTAGGTGAAATCGTAGAGTATTATAACTTTAATCCGGGCCGAAAAGTTTGCAACGCATATAACCGAGTCATGAACGAATTAAAGTTGTATATTACGAAAACGAAAAATCCGTTTGCTGTCCGTTCGTCCGTCCGCTTGCACGATAACTCAAGAACGCGTTGACCTAGGAAATTGAAATTTTTACACCAGCTGTAAAATGGAAAAACAAAAGGCTGAGTTTGTTAATGGGCGATATCCTTCAACTTCTTCGGGTACCTTCACGATTATTGGATGAATGCTTCAAGTTAGGAACTTGAAATCTTGCGCGCATAAACTTTACAATGTTTAAAGCTAAAATTCCGAATATAACACAAATCGAAAAACCTAACCTATGCCTTAGCTTGCATCTGCTGCTCTATGGTACCGAATGAAATGTTTCTTCTTCAAACAGATCCTAATGAACTAAAAAATATCATAGCGGAACTTTAATCCAACATAGCCCCCGGTATCGATGGGATTACAACAAATGATCTGAAAACACTAAAGACAATCATCTCAGTTCCCCTTAGCATTGCTATATACCCTTGCTGTTGGAATATGCAATCCTCCTAATATTGGTTGATTTTTAAAGAAATGCACAAAGTAAAAGAACTTTTTCAGAATGCTCTTAGTAACAATAATGTATTACCTATAACCAATGGACGTCAACAGACCGGTCAACGCTAGAGACGAAAATACAATCTTCAGATGAGTTTATAGATGGCTTCGTTGAACGACTTCCTTCTTTACTTCGGCACGCATTTATCACTGAACAACAAGCCAAATACAGTAGATGCCGCTTATAGTAATCGCGGATAATGTTATAAGCCGCATTTTGTTATAAAAACAAGTTAGTTCCATTTTCCACAAACGAAATTCATCGCTTATTGGAATAAAAATTCGCTTTATGTTATCATTCGGGCCAGATTTGCATACAACATTACAAGTTTTGTGACTGTATTCTTAATCGCTCCTCTTTTTTCTTCATGTGAATGTGATCAAAAAGGCAAAATAAAAACAATCTCAAAATTAAAGATGATTGCTCTTGGTTTTACATTTATGTAAAAACAAGACGATACATATTGTTACGTGTAAGCCTGGCCACCGCGCAACTCGATCGATTACGAATAGGGAAACATCAACAACCGAATACCTAAGCTGCAAAGTAACCCAATCAAATGCCTAGTTGAGTAAATAAGGAGAGCGGATCAACACGATTATACCCCCACTCTAATCGAATGCTCTCCAAGGTACTAGAACCCTGTACATACACCACCGAACGAAGATCAAAATCGAAAGCTCTAAAGCTTTCGAGAAACATCCATAGCACCGAGCGAACATTCAAGTACATCCTAGACTGTAACCGGCTACTATAAAAGCAGGTGAAGCTTTCAGCGAGGAGATAGTAATTTTGATTACGTCGACTGTGACAGCCAGCGCGTATACGCGACCGTGTGGTAGAGAGCGAAAGTGATCGAGTCAAGCGATATATGGTATAAGCGGGCGGTATTGCCATACAGTGCGAATTATTGTGCGAATAGAATTGAAGTGCGAATAATAAATACTCACTTATTTTGATTTTAACCGAATTGTCTTTTACTTGAAATCACGGCGAACCCCTAGTTCGCAACAATATCATAGATTACTTTGAGAAATTCCAGTCTTTTCGTAGCTTCTGAAAGCTATTGATGTTGCTCAACTTCGAGTAAGTTTTCGAGACAGTTTAATAGAAGTGGCGCGCTGAGCTGACAGATATGACCGAAGTTGGATCTAAAACGCTGAACAAGGCTGAATTTGCTAAAAAGGGAGAGAATCAGCACCACAGTAAGTGTCCTGACCAGACACTGTCTTATAATCCGGCATGCTAAAAGACGGCGATTCTTTTCAAACTATCTGTAGAAGCTGCCTGGATGAGGAGAAAGAGGAAACAGTATTTCATATTCTCTGTAACTTTGTGAAACATTGAAGCTAGAGTTGTAAATAACACTTAATGAATAAAAAAAATAATATTAGCAAATAATATTAGCAATCTATATTCAAGCGTAGGAAAACAAATGAGAAAAATTTTCCCCTTCGCCTATTGTTATCATCCGGTTAATGTTATTGTTAATGGCCGGTCCCAAAGTGATTACAATAAGCTGCATCCACTGTATTTTGAAGAGAAAAAGAATAACTTAAATGAGGTCGTTGTGGCTATGGATTTTTCAGAAAATTATTCCTTCGTTGTACAGGATGCGGTCCAAGCGTTCCACTGGAATAACTGTCAAGCCACAATCCATCCGTTTGGGATTTGTTATCGGGTTGAGGAACAACAGGACGTTAAAACTACAAATTTTGTAATTATTAGCGATTGTTTGCAACATAACACTATAGCCGTTCATCTATTTCAACGCTATTTAATAAAATTCTTTATAAATAAGTGTTTTAATGTTAAGAAAATACATTATTTTTCGGGTGGCTCAGCCGCTCAATATAAAACCGAAAAAATTTCTTTAATTTGAGCAAGCACACTAATGAATTCGAAATTGATGCAGAATGGAATTTTTTTGCCACCGCCCATGGTAAAAATATCTGCGATGGTCTCGGTGGTACAATAAAGCGACTTGCAGCAAAAGCAAGTTTACAGCGGCCATATAAAGACCAAATAACCACTCCATTAAAACTTTTTGAATGGGATAAGGATAATATAGTAAATATTAATTTCCAATTCATTGACTGCGAACAATATAAAAATGAAGAAAATTTATTGAGTGAAGAATACAATCTAATGCAAGCCATTCCTTCAACTCAAACACTACATTGACCTGTGAGGAAAGGATGCGTGACAACAAAAAAGTTTTCTCTATCTTCTGAAGAAGATGAACAAACTTTGTTTAAATAGATTATGTAACTAGCATGTAAAAATAAAAAAAAAGTTTGTCATGTAATTTCAAGGATGTTTTAATTTTTTATTTAAGTTTGTGTTATATATACTAATTGTACATACTAGATGTTCATTTACTACGTTTACATGGAGGATTGAATCCGGAATCAATCCTCTAAAATCTCATGTAAACGCAGATCGGATTGGAATGAAATCGACTCGATCCGGACGAACTTCTCGACCTGGATCGAGTCGAAATCTAAACGCGGATCGAAAGTTCGATCGTCGCAAATTCATTAACAATAAAAATTGATTTTTCTATCATTTTCATAGTATTAGCACACAAAATTGCTAAATTTGACATTTTTATGCACTGCACTTCGAACTTGTACGATTAAAGAAAGATTTCTGGTTATGTTACTTGTCATTTCGATCTCATTTCGATCTTCCCATATTTCGATCTTTCGATCCGGTGTAGTCATATACGCGATTCAAATTTGGATCTTTCGATCCTCCATGTAAACGTAGTAATTGTCCATAATAGAATATCATATATGGTATATATATTTTGTTGAATCTATTATTGATTTTTTATGTTTCTACTAGTTCAAATATTATTACTCAGTGTCAAATCATTTTAAATTTAGTTACTGTTATCTGGAATGAAATGCATTAATAAAATACTCCGTTGAAATTTTAATTTTCTAAACAAAATTTAATTTTTTTAATATAATATATTATAAAACATTGATGTTTTTAATCAATTAGTAGCTCAATTAATTTATTATTGGACTAAACTAGCTTAAATTTATGATTTTAAAAGCTGCACATACATGTAGCCTCATAGAATTAACTTCTCGTTACATACGAGTAAGTAATTAAAATAATTGTAACTTTTCTATAAAATAATTAAGAACCACAGATGTTCTTCGATTTTTTTACCCCGATCCCATTGAGATCCGAAGTTAATTTTTACTTTATTATTTTAATAATACAGTATTGTTTTCGATTTTTAAAAAAAAAAAATTTGCTACCGTCAAAATTTTTTTTTTCACGTTTCATGCCGAGTAGACACGAAAAAAGCAATAAAAAATTTCAGTCCGTCTGTCCGCCGTACGCCGTACGCCGTACGCCGTACGCCGTACGCCGTACGCCGTACGCCGTACGCCGTACGCCGTACGCCGTACGTCGACCGCTGTACGCAAAATCGTTTGAAGGCTCGTAGCTCCCAAACCCTTTGAGCTATTAAATTAAAATTTTTTTTATGAATAGACTGGGTAGGCCCCTTGAAGTGGCCAAATTTGGAGCGGTGGGGGTGTGAGGGGGGAGGAGGGGGAAGTGTTTTAGACGGAAAATTTTGGTTTCTAGATCTCAGCAACCGCTTATGCTAGGAAGCTGAAATTTGGAATTTATATAGAGCTTCAGTAGTGGACCCATTTGCAAAAAAATTGCCGATATAGGTGAAGGGGTGTAGGAGTGGGGGGAAAAATAATGCGTCCGAAACGCAAAAAAGGTGAGATCGACACTTTCTAAAATCCATATCTCCTAAACGGTTAATGTCACAAAATTGAAACTTTATGAATATCTGCAGGTATACTAGGAGAATAGATCGGAAACAAAAATTTGAGTGGGGGCAGTGGCGTACGGGGGTGGGGGGTAAAAAACTTTAGATTGCGATATCTTACTAACCAATTGCACTAGATAAATAAAATTTGGTTTCTGTATTAAGGTTGACAAATGAAGTTTGCTGGAAGTAAAATTTTTGAAGGGGGCGGTGGAGCATGAAAGTGGAGGGGATAAGAATTTTTCTAAAAAATCACGTCTCATATCTCAAGAACGGTGTAAGATAGATGCTTCAAATTTTTACCAGAAGTAGGCCTAATAGACCCCTAGCGGAAAACAAAATTTTGGAAGTGTGGGTGTAAAGGGTGAGGGTGGGGGAGGGTGAAAAGGAAAAAGTTCCGATTTTAATATCTCGGCAACCTATAATGATATAAAGCTGAAACTTCGTATTTAGATAGAGCTATATTAGTAGCATCTTGGAAAAATATAATTTTTTATAGGGGTAGTATGGTACGGGGGTGGGGGGTGTTTTTCCTATCTATAGAACGGCTTATGCTACAAAGCTGAAACTCGGTACGTTTATGTAAATCATCTAGAAAACTAATTTACATAAAAAAAAATTTCAAATATACATTGGCGTTCAGAGGGGGGGCAAAAAAAATGATCAGTGAAAATGGAATGCATATATTTTCACGGTTTTCGTCATATCTATTAGGTCTTCCCAAATATTGAATTCATTTTTATTCTACGGATTCTTCATATAAATACCTAGAAAGTGTTTTCAGGATTTTTTAAAATTCGACCCCTAAGAGGATGCAAAGGGGGTTGTAAACTTTTTCACGAATTCTACTATATCCCCAGGTCTTATCAGATATCGAATATCTTTTCACTTTCACGTGCTTGCGTAATAATCGCCTAAAACTTGTTTTTAAGTTTTTTCCTTTTTCAGCCCCTAAGAGGGTATAAACGGGTTGAACACGTTTTCACGAGTTCCGTCATTTCTTTTAGAAGTGATAAGAAATTGAATTGGTTCCTACTTTCTCGTGCTGTCTTCATATTTATTTATTAACTCCTTTCAGGATTTTTGAACATTCAACCCCCAAGTGGGTGGAAGGAGGTTGCATATTTGATGATATATCGAATTCATTTTTACTTCCTAAGGTTTCCTATGTAAAAAAGCCAAAAAGTCAATTTCAGTATTTTAGATATTCAATCCAAAAACGTGTAAGGAGGTTGTATGCTTTTCAAAGTTTCGACATATTTCTTAGGTTCGATGAGATATTAGATCGCTTTTCATTTCCACAGACTTTTTATATAATCGCCTACAAACCCATTTCTCAATTTTTCGATATTCAACCCCCAAGGGTTTGCATATGTTTTCACAATTTTTGCCATTCCTTAGTTCTGATGAGATGTAAAATTGATTATTACGGCCAACCAATTCACGATTTTTCGAATTTCCAGAACCAAGGAGATGTGAAGGGTTTGCTTACGTTTTCAGAATTTTTTCAAAATCCGTCTTGTCTCATGAGATTTCAGGTTGCTTCTTATGAAATCGTCTAAAAACCTGTTTCACAATTATTTCGAAATTCAAACCCCAAGTGGAAGTAATGGGTTTGTATACGTTTTAACAATTCGTCATATCTCTTAATTCTGATAAGGCAACAAATACGTTTTTGCTTCTATGGGCTTTTAGTGTACATAATATACTGAAATTCGAATAGTCTACACGGACTTTTTCAATGTTTAATCGTCTAAAAATCTCTATTTTAAATATTTTTATATTAAGAACAAAATTAATTTTCCATAAGAAATCTAAAAATCTCGAAGCAACTCATGATACACTCCGACTTTTACCGCTCCCGAACTTTGACCCTAAAAATAATAAAGTTTCGCCCAGACTATTGGCAGATTTTTTGATATGTTTTGAAAAACAGTAAAATACACAAAATACAAAAAAATAAAAATATTTCTTTTTGAGATATTCAAGGATAGATGACAAAATCGTGATCATTGAAAAAAAATGTTAACGATAAATTTGATTGGTATTTTTCTTATTTTGCTACAACCTATTTTTTTATTCTAATACTAAAAATAAATGAATACTTAAACGAAATTTTTCTGGAGGACCCAGACCACTTCTGGATTGATTCCCGACAACTCTGCCCCACAACTAGTTACGCCAACTGCTATAGCCCAAAAGTCAGCAAGCTAAAAATAATCTGTCCATTTTCAACTTTTTATTTTCCCCGAAGAAAGGACTAATCGTCTTGTATATCACACAGAAAAATAGACTACTTCACCTAATTATAAATTGTAATTGAAATTGATTACACCAATATGTTTACAATTGAACATTACATTATGAAGAGTAAGATTTAACCCTCTGCATAATGTAAAACGAGTGTTACTGCACTACGTAATTCCTAAAACTTCACATTTGGAATGATTCCGGAAAAGATTAAAATTAAATTTTGAAATTTAAAAAAATCATTGTTTGAAAAAGAACTGAACGTTTTTTAGTCCGTCGAGCCTGTTTTGCACCAGCAACCTATGGAAACTAGAAGTTGAGCAATAATTTTATAGTTAAGATGAATTGTAAAATATTGTTTTTTCCATGATTAGAAAATTATACAATACTTTTTTGAATTTCAAATTTTCGGATTGGGGAAATGCAGGTGGCGGCAAGTGCCCTCCCTTCTCGCCCTCCTCTATGGGCATCTTTGATGGCGGCTAGCGTCAGACGGATTGGGACGATTTTGCCCATTCAGAACTCTTATGAGATACATGAAGACCTTATATCAACTTCCATCATCAATCCATTCTTGAGTAATCGGGCGAAGGAGCAGTGCAATAATGTTTTACTTTGTTCATCCGATGCTCCGTTATGCGTTACAATTAAACTTATAAAATTCTATTAATAAAAAAAATTATAATATCTAATCTGTGGGTATAGGTATCTACGATCCATTGTTTCTGATTTTTTGTTTTCACATTTTGACCTCATGTGGATGTTATCTTTTTCACTGTGACTAACAACGGATTTCAACAGTTTTTTTTAGCTACGATAATTTTCACAAAACTCTGGAAGTCAATTTTACTTTATTTCAATAATACAGTATTTTGCTTTAGGCCCTGACTATATGGTCGGTTTTTTTCTCCGGTACTGAAAAAAACTGGAACATGTAGTCCGGGCTTTAGGGACTTTTTTTTTTAAATTTAATGATTTTTCGTAGCTTTAGTTTTTAGTTTAAAGTGCATTGATTCTTTTATTGTTGTATTTCGATGGTTCCATTATATCTTATCTGCCTACATTCCCTTGTAGAGAAGCGTCACATTATCTTGGATGGTCATGTGTCAGTCTTCCTTAAGCTTTGAGTAGGTAACCAACAATATTGTAGTAGACACCCCCTACGTGTCTGTATTATTTTCTGTATTATCTATTACTATTAGTTAGAACTCATAAGCAATTACTACGATGAGTCATCCAATCAGCTTTTCGAATTAAATTTTATCGATAATTTATAGACAGAATAAAGATAATAAATTTTGGTTTATCATGAAACTGCAATGTCTAGTATCTGGCGATATAAAGACACAACATACGAGTGTCTATTAAGTGGGTCGTTCTCAAATAATTTCTAACGGAAGTGCGAAGTGATGCATTTTCCTCGACTTTTAACTATACGAGTTTGTTGCAGACTACGCCAGAGCGAGTTGTCAGTATGAATGTATATCATCTATTTAAAAATGCACACTGTGCATATAGTGCGCTATTTGTAGTATTATCTCGGTACATGTGGGCACTATTGATGCAAATCGCTCAAGAATATTCAAATGTTTTGAATTTTAATCACATCCAGAGAATATTCGTTGTAGTTTTTCACGCTAAATTTGCGATGAATGAAATGCGCAACAAGTGTCGAGTCTCGTTTGTCGATTACAACTATGTACATACATTGAAAAATAAACTCAAAGGTGAATTATTACAAACAAATAAAGTTGTAAACCATAACAAATAAATAAAATTTCGAAAATATGTTATCTCTCGTTGTTTGGTAATCTTATCAACTTTTATAATTTTAGATCGTTACCAGTCTAAAGTCGGAATAAGGGACAAGTTTTAGGTTCGGCTGCTATTATTTATTAATGCAATTATTGCCAATTAGGAATTTAGTTTATAGTTTTATTGGCATTGGCATCAATCGCGCACATATGATTTAAGTGGACAATTGAACAGATTTTACAATATGTGTAATGGCAATATAATATTCTCATTAAGTATATCTACTCTAGATGAAATCATAAAGTATTATTAGTCTAATCCAGCCCTGGAAGTTTGTAAGGCATAGAATCGAGTCTCAGACGAAAATTATTTTTCGAGAAAAAAATGTTATGTCACATAATTTGTAATATCTTCAAAGCTAATATTCACACTTTAACATATTATAGCTTGTTTTTTAGGGAATCGAATTACCTTTCAGTCGATGCAAGCATCTATATTGTAGCTGTACCCCATTTTGAGAAATTTGCTTCGAAATACAAATTTTTTGCGAACCTGAAAATTTTTTGATCAATGTGATTTTTCCCCAGAAAACTCTATTATTAAAATGTTATTTTAATTTCATTTTTGGATGTGACACATTGTTGTCTACAAAAGCTGCATACATATCTATGACTTAGGTTTTACCATTTTGAAGATAATAAACAAAAACTCGGAACAGTAAAAATTTAATATGCGAAAAAGCGAGCCTCGTTAAACAAAACTGTTAAAATTTCTGGTTCTACTTAAACATTTTTATTGCTCAGTATTATTATTTTAATTTTCGAAGAAAGCAATTACATTTAAGTAAGTTTTAACATAATTGTTACGTTTACCTGGGTGTGGTATGTAAAATTGTTTGAGTTAATTGTCCTTAACACGTGCTAACCAATATAACGAACTATAACTTCAGAACGCTTTAAGCTACTACTTTAAAATTTTGTATACGTTGTTTATAGTAGCTTTTTAGCTGCAACTATGCTAAAGATATGAATATGAAAGAAATCCCATGAGTCCGTCGTATAGCGGCCATAGAAAAAATCCTGTAAAAATTACCTAACTTAATTGACAAAACTCACTATAACTTATGACTTCGTTAGCCACGAAGTCGAAATTTCGCACAAATTGGTTTTGAGTAAAAATGAAGTTTACTCCTTCGGGTAGCTAACATACAAAAAATCCTTGATACACGTGTTGAAGAACATTCATTGGCCGATAACTTCAGAACGCTTCAAGCTGAGTTTTTTTTACAAATTCGATATTTTATTGGTGGCATATAGAGGAATTGGTATGAAGATATTGTTTGAGTCGTTCGGGTAGCTGGCAAACGATGTTTCTTGGAAAATATGTCCATTCAAATTTCGAAACATCGAGATTTCGTTGAGCTTATATTTTATAGGCTGAATTAGATTCGAGCTGAAAGTATTATCGGTTTTGGTACTAGTCGAAATCCACTCACTTCGAGTAGCTTCCACACAGAGTTCTTAAAAAACATATCCGCGAATGTTAGCCATTGGACTTTTGGACGCTTTTAGCTAGGAAATTGAAATTATGTACACATTAATTTTTAAATGGGCCCAGTTCAAGTCATGAATATGGTAGGAATCGAGTGAGTCCTTCCTACAACATCCTTGTGAAAGTCCTTGAAAAAGGAAAATTTTACGTTTAGTGATTGAAAATTAAAAGCCATTTTGATGCTACACCCTAAGAAATCGGAAAGAAATAAAAAAAATCCTTTTAAACATACTCCTTTTTAAGGATAAATCCAACGAGTATGTTATTTTTCCAAAAACTCCTTATCCCGAAACTACATTTTATAGTTTCCTTCCAAAATATTGATTTCACTGCGCTAAAAAAAACAAAAGATCGAAGCTCGGAACGCGTTTAAATATTAATTGTCGCCTAGGTTACGTCTGACTACTGAAAATAATGAAGTTCCATAGCCAGGGGTTTCAAATAGATCGTAACTGCAGACGGTTTGTAGACTATTAATTCCGAGATCGATATTTAGCCTTTAGAATAAAAAATCTGCCAACAGTCTGGGCGCAACTTTATTATTTTTTCGGTAGAAGTTCGGAATGCGTTCAATTCTGAGACGCGGTGTAGGTTACTATGTGACTGAAAACCTAAAAAAAAGTTCGGGAAGCGGTTAGAATGGGGTCGCGCTAGAATACTTACGCCGCTGCCACATATAACATATGAATTACATAATTGGGCCATACTCCGGGACGAGGTCCAGTCCTAGTATAATATAAATTGTTACGCCATTAGAATGTTTTTCGTGATTTGGTTTTGGGCCATTACATGAAATCGGAAATGCGTTTGTAGGCGATTATATAAAAAATCTATGGAAGTGCAAACCAATCTAATATCTCATCAATCCTGAGAAATATGTCGAAAGCCATACGTCCTATTGAAGTTGAATAGCAAACATCCTGAACTCAACTTTTTGACGATTTTGTAGGAAGCCTTAGGAAGTTAAAATGAATTCGATGTCTCATTAGAACTAAGAAATATGTAAGAATTTGTGAAAACATATGCAACCCCCTTGCACACGCTTTGGGGTTGAATATTGAAAAATCCTGAAATGAGTTTTTAGATATATATAAAGAAAGCACGAGGAAGTGAAAACCAATGCGATATCTTATCACTCCTAAGAGATATGACGGAATTCGTGAAAACGTGTTCAACTCAACTCAATTAAACAAGCCCGTGGATATAAAAAGTTATTCTTTTATTCTATAAAAAGCCTGAAGATTTAAAAGGCAATTCGAAATCTCATCACACTAAAGCAACATTGCAGAATTTGTGAACGTTTAAAGCTCCTTAGGCAGCCCTGGATTTACCTTTAAGGATTATAAGCACTTGTTACGACATTTAATAATTTGGCAGCTGACTGTTTCTCAATCTATTTTCTAAGATTTTACGATTTTCAATTATGGGAGTTTGTTGTTTTATATTATTTAATTGCATTTTGAGCAAGTAGTTTGAATAATTTATTAATATAGTCAAATATTTGCAAAGTGCCACACATTCTAAAACATGCGCGGTAGTTTATCGCTACGGTAAATATCTGTTTTTATTATTTATGGAGTCTAATTAAATAAAGATTTATTGATTAATAGAAGCATTCTGAACTGAACTTATTATTTTCTATTCAAACAATATTCTTAGTTATGTGTGTGTAGTATTCCTATGTGAAAACACCAAGTTTCCAGTTTGTGGCATTAATCGTTTAGATGATATGGAAATAATTTGAATTGATTACAGACTTCTTGCTTTCCAGACAAAACAACTTGTTTTGCACCCACAACGCTACTCTACTGCCTTTCTCTGCCCATGTCTACTAATTCTTTCGAATTGTTGATCTACTAACAAATATCTACTTGAATTTCATGTTTCTAGCGAGTAAACCAGCCGATTCAAAAATGAGTCACTAGTAAAACATTTAGGGGAATATTTTCTTCGCAGGCGAATTCGCTACATATTCACAAGTAACTTCTCTTGCAAATTAAACTCCTGATGCATAAATGATTCGCCTAGGCGATTTAATGGCGAATTCAAAGAAAGCGAGATATACTTGATAATTCTTCGCTTAGGTGAATTATTTTATCATCGAAGATTTCGTTTTCGAATCGAAGGCTCTGCTGGATATTACTAGCTCATTCCAATCGTGGAATTGAAGTGATATTAAACGTACTCTAATAAGACTCAATTGGTCCTGTCGCGCTATTGAAGAAAACAAAAATGTTGCTCGGTAACGGCGGTAGGATTTAACGGACAAAACTAAAGACTCACTTCACAAAACTCAATCAAGAACACTGACTAATTCTTTGCGATTTTTGTCTAAGGAAGAGAGTTGGACCAAAATATGCAATAACATTTTCGATAGAAATATACCAATGACCAAGGGGGGCGTTTAAAACGCTGAACCACCCCCCCCTCCTGCGCACGTCTCTGGCCAATACTATATTTATAGAATCTTTTATATTGCTTTTAAAACACTACGGAATTTGTCAGTAGTTACTATTAACTAATTATCGAATAACTACAATAACTAGAATACAAACAATTTCCAATTGTTAATGTTAATAGTCACACTTTAGTGAAGTATTTATTGCAGTTATGAGAAGCATAAATACAGGTGTAGTTTTCACTTCGAAGCTCCTTACTATACTGTTAGAAATGTCTGCGGTTATTGAAACAAGAACCTATAAGTGGTTACAGTTAAAAATGAAATAATTTTATTACTTTAAGAAACTTATTTCCTATTGTTTACAGATAGCATAGAAGGTGTGGACATTTTTATTAATAATGACATTGGCGAGTTTTGTCGTATAAATATTGTATAGGGTGTTTGCATGAAATAACTGTCGTAGTTTTTTTTTCAAATAAAATCACAATTAAAAAAAATTAAAAAATCTGCCAATGGTCTGGGCGAAACTTTATTACTTTTCGGGTCAAAGTTCGGGAGCGTTAAAAGTCGGAGTATATCATTAGTTGTTTCGAGATTATGAAGTTTCTTGGAAAGTTAATTTTGTTCTTAAAATAAAAATATTTAAAATAGAGATTTTTAGCCGATTAAATATTGAAAAGGTCCGTGTAGACTATTCGAATTTCGGTATATTACGTACACTAAAAGCCCATAGAAGTAAAAAGCAATTTGTTGCCTTATCAGACTCAGAGATATGACGAATTGTTAAAACGTATACAAACCCATTACTTCCACTTGGGGTTTGAATTTCGAAAAAGTTGTGAAACAGGTTTTTAAACGATTTCATAAGAAGCAACTTGATATCTCATGAGACACGAGGGATTTTGAAAAATTTGTGAAAACGTAAGCTACCCTTCACACCCTCTTTGCTTCTCGAAATTCATCAAATGCCGTAATAACCAATTTTATATCTCATCAGAACTAAGGGATGGCAAAAATTGTGTAAACATATGCAAACCCTTGAGGGCTGAATATCGAAAAACTGAGAAATGGGTTTGTAGGCGATTATATAAAAAGTCTGTGGAAGTGAAAAGCGATCTAATATCTCATCAAACCTAAGAAATATGTCGAAGCTTTGAAAAGCATACAACCACTTAGAATTGAATATCTAAAAATACTAAAATTGACTTTTTGGGTCTTATATAGGAAACCTTAGGAAGTAAAAATGAATTCGATATATCATCAGATCTAAGCAATATGTAAGAATCTGTGAAAACATATGCAACCTCCTTACAACCACTTGGGGGTTGAATATCCAAAAATCCTGAAAGGAGTTAATAAATAAATATGAAGACAGAACGAGAAAGTAAAAACCAATTCAATTTCTTATCACTTCTAAAAGATATGACCTTAGCGGCTGAAAAAGGAAAAAAATTAAAAACAAGTTTTAGGCGATTATTACGTAAGCCCATGAAAGTGAAAATATATTCGATATTGATCAGACCTGGCGGATAAGGCAGAATTCGTGAAAAAGTATACAACCCCTTTACACCCTCTTAGGGGTCGAATTTAAAAAAATTGTGAAAAAAGCTTTTTAGGTATTTATATGAAGAAGCCATAGAATAGAAATGAATTCAATATTTGGGAAGACTTACTAGATATGACGAAAATCGTGAAAATATATGCATTCCCTTTTCACTAATAATTTTTTTCGCCCCCTTCCGAACGCAAATGGATTTTTGAAATTTTTTTTTATCTAAATTACTTTTCTAGTTGATTTACATAATACCGAGTTTCAACTTTCTAGCATAAGCCGTTCTATAGATAGCAAAAATACCCGGAACCTCCGTAACATACTATACCTATAAAAAATTCCAATATGCTACTACTATAGCTCTATCTAAATACCAAGTTTCAGTTTTATTTAATTATAGGTTCTCGAGATATAAAAATCGGAACTTTTTCTTTTTCATCCTTCCCCACCCTCACTCTCTACAGTCCCACCCACAAACTTCACTCTTACGTGATTCTTTAGAAAAATTCTTATCCCCTCCACTTCCATGCTCAACCTCCCTCCTAAAAAATTTTACTTTCATCAAACTGTATTTGTCAACCTTAATACAGAAACCGAATTTTATTTTTCTAGCGCAATTGGTTCGTGAGATATCGGAATCTAAAGTTTTTCACCCCCACCCCTGCACGCCACTGCCCCCACTCAAAAATGTGTTTCCGATCTATTCTCCTAGTATACCTACAGATATTTATTAAGTTTTAATTTCGTGACATTAACAGTTTAGGAGATATGGATTTTAGAATGTTTCAATCTCGGCTTTCGAGCGTCTCGGACGCATTATTTTTCCCCCACTCCTCACCCAAATCGGAATTTTTTTGCAAATGGGTCTATATAAATTCTGAGTTTCAGCTTCGTAGCATAAGCGGTTGCTGAGATCTAGAAACCAAAATTTTCCGTCTAAAACGCTTCACCACCTCACACCCCCACCCCTCAGAATTTGGTGACTTCAGGGGGCCTACCCACTCTATCCACGGAAAAAAATCAACTAAATAGCTCAAAATATTTGGGTGCTACGAGCCTTCCAACAATTTTGCGTACACCGGTAGACGTACGGCGGACAGACGGACTGACATTTTTTTTTGCTTTTTTCGTGTCTACTAGTCATGAAACGTGAAAAAAAAATTTTTGAGGGTAGCAAATTTTTATTTTTTTAAAAAATCGATCACAATACTGTATTATTGAAATAATAAAGTAAAAATTATTTCATGAGTCGTTTATTTGTTATTTGTTTATGTATACAATGGATACATTTTTGGTTTTCTTTCGACAAAATGCAAGCAAAAGCGTTTTATTTATTCAGCTTTATTGGATGCTCATAGCTCTTTCGGTATTGGCGTAATATACATTTTATTCTTCATCGGTTCAATGATATTAATACCATAACGTTGTGAACAAAATTATAAAAGTTGAATGTTTTACTATAAACCGGCTTTAATTTTGCTAAATTCTTCTATCGTCAAATTCAAATACATGAGTCGAATTGATATGGCGATAAGAACTAATCTTATTTGGCGTGATCTGCATTTTTTTGAATTATTATTAAATACAAAAGTTTTTACGGACATGATATTAGATTTATTTTGAGATTGGTTTATCATTTCTACTGACGAGGTTTCTTAAATAAAATGCAAATACTTTGCTTTATAATAAAATAGTGCAAATATTTTGAACTATAGACTATATAAAACAACTATATTGAAACATTCGAAATGAGCAATTTAGAAAATGTTGATAGAAAATTAATACATTTGTAGCTACTATTTGATCGAAGGGCCGTTTCTTAAACTGATTAACTTTAAATTTGGTACAAGAGTACCGCGGTTTCAACGCACGGTTAGCTATCTTTTTCCTTTTAAACAAAATGGTGTTTGGCTTCTGCTTTTAACAGGAAACCGGAAAAGCGAGCGGTGCTATTAAGGGATTGAATTGAGGGTACAAATCGATGTGTGTGCAATTTACATCCCTATCCGAGCATTTACAATAAAAGCAACAGGTATTTAACTAAGTACTAGTTTTTCTAAGCACCCTGTTGCAATGTACTCGCATTGCTGCATATCTAATTAGAATAAGATGGTATGCATTGTAATCAGAGCAGCATATTTAACCAACTCATAAATCAAATTTCATCGATAGATTTATACCTACCGACAACAAAGTTATTTATTTACAAGTATTAATTTATCAATACGTATGAGTTGTTGTACGTACTTATAATGTAGGTACCCACATATTACTTACGAGTGCCATACAAGTTTCATTCTATAATTGACTTTATTTACTTTGTAGCCATGGTTCGCATGATTATTAACGTATTTTCTTTGTAGTAATATGAGCCTCTGTAGATTGAACTTATAATGTACATGGAAACAAGTTTTGTGTCGCGATCTTGTAAGATCGGTACGCAAAACAATAATTTTGAATTTTACTATTATGTATTATACTAAAGATTAGATACAATCTAAAGGTCACCTGGTTTTTGTTAGGATTTTGTTTACAGATGTATTTGTTAACTTCAAGAATCCTAATATTTCTGAAATAAAGCATATTTGTATTTATATGCGGACACATTTATAAAAATCAGTTTAATGCTGAGATACCGTGTAGGTTCTAAATAGCCTCTTGGTTATTTTTGAGGTTGCCGGTCGCATAGTAATCTAAACCGTATTGCAGCACAAAACTTCTACCCCAAAAAAATAATAAGGTTGCACCCAGACTGTTGGCTCATGTTTCATTAATTTTTCGTTTTTTTTGTCAGTTCCAAAAGAATATAGACGAAGAAATATCGACATCACAGTAGAACATAAAAAATTCTGAAACCGATTTTTGAAAGTACTTTAAAGTAGAAAAAATTCAATATCTCATCAGATCTAAGTGATATGTCGGAATTCGTCAAAACGTACACAATCATTTTGCACCCTCTTAGGGTTTGAATATCGCAAAATTCTGACATTAAGGCAAATAGAAGTAAAAGCGAATTCGATATCTCATTAGGCCTAAAAGATTTGCCGAAATTCGCGAAAACTTGAACAACACCTTTTATCCCTAGAAGGTTGAATATCAAAAACTACTTAAATCCGTTTTTTCCCGATCATATGAAAGCGAATTCGATATCTCATTAGACCTAAGAAATATATCGGAATTTGTGAAAATGTTCACAAGAACTTTACACCCCTGTAGGGGTTGAATATTGAAAAAGGCTCCTTAGAAAGAGCCCTTTGAGCCTCCTTAGAAAGAGCCCGCAGGAGTAAAATTAATTTGATACCTTGTCATACCTAAAAGATAGGACGAAATTTGTGAAAATGTGGAAAAAAAACCTGTTCACAGACAACTTGTTTATCCCAACTTTGTACTTCAATGGAAAACTGAACTTTTTTTTTATTAAATTACTTCTGCAGTACTAGGTTTAAACTTTCTGGCATGAGCTCGTACTCTGATACAAAAAATCACCCTCTACCCCGTTTCTTGGTATCCTTATTAAAAATTGTATTTTGCTATGATGCCTCTCTGGTGGTTTGATATAGCCACAAATTTTAAACTCTTTGAGGTTTTGAAGAAAAAAACGAATTTTTCTCTTCCACCCCACTCTCACCATCACCTCAATCTTTAAACATTTATTTTCTTTGTTAGGCTTAGGATAGGTTAGGTGGGTAGCTATTGTGCAAAGATAGCTACCACATAAACCGCTTTCTGGCTGGGTCCGTTGTGATCCCACTGCACTATGATAATCTTAATGCAAGCCTATTGTGCTAGGCCTAAAGCCCCGTTTTCACGGCGATGTTTTTAACGATAGTACTTTCGCGAGAGCATTGCACGATAGTGTGAGAGTATGATAGTGCGACAGTCTACTGTATACACGGCGCGATAGTGCGACAGTGAAATTAGGCAATAGTTACATTGTTTATGTTGTCAAACGTTGCGGTATCATTATGGAAAATATTTCAAGCAGAGCTGGTTGCAGCTGCAGTCAGTGGTGAAGCTGTAAAAATAAGAGCTACTTGTAGACAAATTAAAATCGGTTTCCGTCCACGGAAGGGCACCCGTGTTAAATACTTACCCTTTACCTTCATAAGTCTCACACACGTTCAATCAATAAAACAATATGTATCTACTCATTAAATAAATTTTATTTAAACATTTTTTACATAAGCATTGCATGAGGACAGCTTTTCAAGATCTTGGTGCAATCATTGAGATCTGTAAAACATATTTTTCTAGTTAAAACTCATTTCATTTTCGAGTTAAAAGAGAAAAGTTCAGCATGGTTTTAAATTGGGTTCGACTTAGAAGAGGGAACCTTCAGGTTACAATGTTTCATCAAAGGAACTGGTGAAATGTCTTAAAATCAGATTAATAAAATAGCAAGAGCAAACGTACCTATCAATCGCGCGTGTTCATTTCTCGGCGAATCTTGAATTAGAGTAGAGCGGAATTGTTAAAACATTTGAAAAAGATAAATTACCAAGATAATTCAGTTTAAAAGTACAAGCGTTCAAAAACAAAGCTGAAGTGCAACAGACCTTCAATGTTAACCGTTAAATCAATTGTCCTTACCTTTCAATATAGCACTTAATATACTCGTATGTATATGTATGTATGAATATAACACGTACTCACAAAAATTTGAATTATTTTTTGTAATCAAAAATAAATTTTATTATTTTTTCAAATTAAATATATTTTTTGTAAATGTCAAAATAAAATTTCTTGTCAAGATAAAAATATCGCGATAGTGCTATCAACTATCTCGTCAAACGTGATAGTGCGATAGTGCTATCATGATAGCGCGAAAGTAACTATCGAGAAGTTTACATGATGAGAGTTATGATGATAGTAATTATCATGACATCAACTATCGCAAAAACTATCACCGTGTAAAAGGGGCTTAACTCCTGTAAAAAAATAAGATCACATCTGAGATAAAATTTATTTTTTTTTCTAAATGGAATGTTATTTTTTTAGGTTGTCAGTCGCATACACAGAGAGAAAAGTGTAATGAAATCTAACAAAAAATGTAAGGATTACCATTGCAAATGCAATGAAATTCCAACCCTTTACACCCGTAATGAAAACTATTACATGTAATGAAATTCTGTAGTAAAAAGTTGCTGTTAAATTTATTACAGATTAGAAAAATTCATTACAAATATTTTAAATCGCGCGGTATAATTCATTAACAAATGTAGTAAAATTTAATAAAGTTAATTACCAGTGTAGTAAATATAATTACCAAGTATAGTAAATTTCATTACCAACTTCATTACTACGTATAGTAAAATTCATAACCAGTTCACTTTATGATATTTAAAACACTGTTTACCGAAAACTGCACTTTTACCAAGAAAAACAATTCAATAAAACAAAAATTTAACAAAAGCGATCACTATCACTCAATTGAACTCAACAAGTAAGTAATGGCGTCGTGACACTTCTGCAAACTTACACACAAGCGCATTAGTCAAATTCATTACAACTTTAATCAAATTTACCGTCGTCAAGCACACTACTTTTTTAGTAAAATTTATTGCTATCTTTACGAAATGTACTATAATACTTTCGACAGATTCACTACTACTTTAGTCAAATTTACTATTACTATTTACTACCTTAGCAAGGTTACTACATTTTTAGTAAATTTTACTACATGATATAACAAATGTTCGTTAATTTTACTACAATAGTACTACACTTGTTCAAATTTCACCACATTTGTAATAAATTTTATATTATATTTATATTTTTTTGAAATCATTAATTACACTGTTTTGTTGAATTTATTACATATATTTTTCTCTGTGTAGTAACTTACACTGCATCTCAGAATTAAACGCGTTCCGGACTGCTACCCAAAAATAATAAAGTTGCGTCCAGACTGTTGCAAGATTTTTTGTACGTATGTCGGAAATCTGATGTTAGGAAAAGAGTGAAAGTTACAAATTGGTACTGGAAAAGGGTTCTTGACTTTTTCCTCCCTCTTTTGTGAGGCGGGATTTTAGAACATGGATTTACACCCGGACTGTTAACTGGCATCAATTTGATCCATGAAACACATTTTCCCGACTTTGCTTTGAAGGTGGGCTAATGACAGTAAGACATTAAGAAATTTTCAGGAAAATGTTATTCGATCCACCGTTCCTAGGCTCTACTATCTAAATCGCAGGCATTTTCTCGTGCGTGATGCGCGAGCTAAGCAAATTACTGAGGGCAGCAAAATAGTGTTTTACAAATCCATGCGGATTCGATGGAGACAGAAAGATGGAAGATGCACCTCGCTCTTCACCACGCAAAGAAAAATAAATGTGAGATCAACCGAGATAAGAATAATGTTGGAAAGTAACAGCACAAAGCTCGCCAATCGGTACGGATGAAATTATTCGTGATACTACTATAACATATAAATGCAATGATCTTAGCAAATTTCGTGGAAACGCTTTTCGACATGTCGGGAGAAAAATATATTCAAATAAGCAGTTGAGCTATTTTGACGTTTAGCTTAGTTTTTCCTAAACTGTTATATGTATATATGTAATAGCAACCGAAGTATAGGGTGTTTTTTTAGGTGCATGAGAACTTTCGATATCGATAACTGTGGTTCGACAGCTGAGAATGTCAAACTGTGTTGACATTTCTGTTCAGTAAGGTTTGGCAAGTCATCATGAATCGTTTAACGCCAGAACAACGCTTCGAAATTGTGGCAATTTACTTTGAAAAAAATAAATCTGTTCGCGAAGTTCATAGAGCACTTCGTCCATTTTACGGTCAACATAATCGGCCATGCTGACTGAATTTTTGTTTCCAAAAATTAATCAGCTAAACATCGCCGACATTTGGTTCCAACAAGATGGCGCAACTTGCCATACTGCGCGCTTAATAATCGATTTATTGTAAAATCAATTTGGTGACAACTTGATTTTCAGAAGTGGTTCTGTTAACTGGCACCCTTGTTCGTGCGATTTAACGCCTCTGGATTACTTTTTATGGGGCTATATTAAGTCATGCGTTTAAACCGAAAAACCTGCAACTCTTGAAGCATTGGAAGACAATATTCAAGCCACTATTGACGCCATACGGCCAGATTTATTGGAAAAAGTAGTCAAAAATTGGACTGATCGAACGGACCATGTAACTCGTAGCCGCGGCGGACATATGACGGAAATCATATTTAAAAAATAAATGGCATGAAATTATCTAAAAGAATATAATAAAAAAATTTCATTTCAACAATATTTCTGTCTTGTATTATAATTACTTTATTATTTCAATAATACAGTATTGTTATCGATTTTTAAAAAAAAAAAATGTGCTACCCTCAAAATTTTTTTTTTACGTTTCATGACTAGTAGACACGAAAAAAGCAAAAAAAAATGTCAGTCCGTCTGTCCGCCGTACGCCGTACGTCGACCGCTGTACGCAAAATCGTTTGAAGGCTCGTAGCACCCAAACCCTTTGTGCTATTAAATTGAAATTTTTTTTATGAATAGACTGGGTAGGCCCCTTGAAGTGACCAAATTCCGAAGAGTGGGGGTGTGAGGGGGGAGGAGGGGCAAGCGTTTTAGACGGAAAATTTTGATTTCTATATCTCAGCAACCGCTTATGCTAGGAGGCTGAAATTTGGAACTTTTATAGAGCTTTGATAGTGGACCTATTTGCAAAAAAATTGCCGATATAGGTAAAGGGATTTGGGAGTGGGGGGAAAAATAATGCGTCCGAAACGCAAAAAAGGCGAGATCGACACATTCTAAAATCCATATCTCCTAAACGGTCGCAAAATTGGAACTTAATGAATATCTGTAGGTATACTTGGAGAATAGATTGGAAACAAATTTTTGAGTGGGGGCAGTGGCGTACGGAGATGGGGGGTGGAAAACTTTAGATCACGATATCTCACGAACCGATTGTACTAGAGTAATAAAATTTGGTTGGTGTATAAAGGTTGACAAATAAAGTTTGCTGAAAGTGAAATTTTTTAAGGGAGCGGTGGAGCATGAAAGTGGAGAGGATAAGAATTTTTCTAAAAAATTACGTTTCATATCTCAAGAACCGTGTAAGATAGATGCTTAACATTTTTACCAGAAGTAGGGCTAATAGACCCCTAGCAGAAAACAAAATTTTGGAAGTGTGGGTGTAGAGGGTGAGGGTGGCGGAGGATGAAAAGAAAAAAGTTCCGATTTTTATATCTCGACAACCTATAATGATATAAAGCTGAAACTTGGTATTTAGATAGAGGTATATTAGTAGCATGTTGGAAAAATATACTTTTTTATAGGGGTAGTATGTTACGGGGGTGGGGGTGTTTTTCCTATCTATAGAACTGCTTATGCTACAAAGTTAAAACTCGGTAAGTTTATGTAAATCAACTAGAAAAGTAATTTAGATAAAATGAAAAAAATATCAAATATCCATTGGCGTTCGGAGGGGGGGCAAAAAAAATGATCAGTGAAATGGAATGCATATATTTTCGCGATTTTCGTCATATCTATTAGGTCTTTCCAAATATTGAATTCATTTTGATTGTACGACTTCTTCATATAAATACCTAGAAAGTGTTTTCAGGATTTTTTAAAATTCGACCCCTATGGTGGTGCCAAGGGGGTTGTATACTTTTTCACGTATTCTGCCATATCCCCCAGGTCTGATCAAATATCGAATATCTTTTCACTTTCACAGGCTTACGTAATAATCGCCTAAAACTTATTTTTAAGTTTTTTCCTTTTTTAGCCCCTAAGGGGATATAAAAAGGTTGAACAAGCTTTCACAAATTCCGTCACATCCTTTAGAAGTGATAAGTAATTGAATTGTTTTTTACTTTCTAATGCTGTCTTCGAATTTATCTATTAACTCCTTTCAGGATTTTTGGATAATCAACCCCCAAGTGGTTGTAAGGAGTTTGCATATGTTTTCACAGATTCCTACATATTGCTTAGATCTGATGATATATCGAATTCATTTGTACTTCCTAAGGTTTCCCATATAAGAACCAAAAAGTCAATTTCAGTATTTTCAGATTTTCAGATTTTCAATCGTTTTTACTTTTATGGGCTTTTAGTGTACAT
This sequence comes from Beris morrisii, assembly GCA_951812415.1. NCBI lineage: Eukaryota > Metazoa > Arthropoda > Insecta > Diptera > Stratiomyidae > Beris > Beris morrisii. The sequence continues at coordinate 30,923,261 of OX638311.1, forward strand.
AATATACCGAAATTTGTATAGTCTACAGGGCTTTTTCAATGTTTAATTGGCTAAAAATCTCTTTTTTAAATATTTTTATTTTAAGAACAAAATTAACTGTCTAAGAAACTTCATAATCTCGAAACAACTGATTATGCTCCGACTTTGACCGCTCCCAAACTTTGACCCGAAAAATAATAAAGTTACGCCCAGACCATTGGCAGATTTTTTTAAGTTCTCATGCACCTAAAAAAACACCCTATAGTATTTTCAGTTACGGCCACGTGACACTGCCGTAAAAACCTCAGAGTGTCAAAATTATGTAAATGTTGTTAATGTCTTCTAAAAATCACTCAATTTAGTTATTATTTTTATTAACACAAATATTGCTTCAATTCCTTCCAACCCATCGAGCTAATTCTATCGAGAATCATCATTTAAAAATAACTCGTGCTCTTCTCAGTTGTGCAGACAGTTAGTGGGCTTTCTACTTTAAAATAATTTATTAAAAGAAAGAAGAACTACTGATAAAGTACCTACATATGTAAAGAAATTGTTTGAAATACAGTTGTACAAATCACTAAAACTTATCAGTAAAAAAATTAAAATTGTGCCGGGAGCCGGTAAAAAAAGCTATGCGATTGTAAACACTAATTTAAATCGAACAGCTACTACCACCTGTACTACTAAGCACACACACATGCATAATATATGTTTTATATGTATAAACATTTATAGAAAAATACTAAATAAATTCCTTTTAGTGCAATAAAAAGGTTTATTATAGCGTGGTGTTACCATATAAATTTCGTAGAATTTCGGATGTAGTGGTAAAATATCGCGCGACTAAATTTAGCTTCAGCGTGGTGAAGTGGAAGAGTATTTCGAGAGGTTCATGGTCGTACACTCGAGTCTTACTATCAGCATAGTGCCTCCATGTGCTAAGATACACATGCTATATATTGATAACATTTTATTTTATTAAAAAATTTACGCTATAATTTTGAACGAATTAGTCGTCCGAATGATGTCTTAACAAATGTGTAGGAGTTTAGGTACTTTTATTTTTTTTTTGTAGTTTCCCAATGTTAGACATAATGAAATTGATATAAGGAGTATTGTGTATTTGAGCCAATTACCTCGTGTTAGTTCAAGATTCAATAATTCACGTGCTTGACTCGAATTTCGTAATAAATCGATTAATCTGGTTTAGACTGAATTATAGTTACCAACATATTTGATTTTTTTTATGTGATTTATTTGTTTGTTACTGATACGCTTCTCCTTATTAATTGATAATAGTAATGTATAAACAATGAATTTATTAAATAAATAATTATTACTTCGTTATATTACAAATAATCAAGCGTTGTGAATGAACATAAATGTTCTATAAGAACATGTACATGTACAACATGTCTATGTATCTTATATTAATTAACTGTATAGCAAGATTAAAACAACATATTTCCGTAATTGAAATATCATTCAAACAATAATTAAAAAAGTAGGAAATATTTGAGATCTAATCATAGTTGATATAAGATATTACTAAAATTTTCGGCCCTTCACATTGCCAGGTTCATTATTAAAAGAATAACATAAAAGTATTGTGTCATAAACGTATAAGCACAAAAATTTCAGATTTAATTCTCAATACGCTGATATGATAGTCGGTCGCTTGGCAAAAAACATATACATATACATACGAGTATGTTATATGTTCTTTGGTACGGGGTATGAACTCGTTTGTACTGATTTAGCTATGTAGATATTCTGTCGGTATTTCAAAATTGGTACTACAAAGACAAGAATGTTATCTTTGAAAATTTCGCATAATAATATTAATATTAATAAAAAGCACACCATATAATGACGCCAGAAGAAAAACTTAAGGTACTCGACCGACAGAACATCCACAATATGATATCAATGTATACCAAAACAGATTTTTTGTTGAAAATAACGCAAACTGGATTCGCGAAATCGCGATACGATTTATAATAATTAAGAATATGTTTATATGTTTTTTTTTGCAGAAATTTGATTTTCGAAATTATAAGCGATTGCGTCAAGGAAGTTTTCGATATTATCGAAAATACTCATATGGTACTGGCGATTCTGCAGATATTTCTGAAGTAACTTTCTTCTTTTTGTTTTGTAGGCGATTACATGAAATGTCCGTATAAGTAAAAAACCTATGTTATATCTCATCAAACGCAAGAGATATGGCGAACGTTGTGAAAACGTTTTGAACCCCGCTACACCCCCTAGTGGGTTGAATATCCAAGTGGGGACGTCACAATAGGCCCAATTGAAGCCTCGTTGAGAGAAGTAACCAGACCAGCCCCATTTCGTAAACTATTCTAATCTTTTACCATAAGTGATTATATGAATGGGTTCATGCTAAAAGGTCATCAGTACCATTTTTATCGAAATTGCGAATTCACTGGTTTTGAAGTCTTGGAGATCCGGCACATCTTATCATTAATTTATACAGTACAGGGTGCGCCATCTCTTATGTCGGTATGTAAACATTGAATAACTTTGTCATTTTTCAACAGATTGACTTGATTGGACAAGTTTTGGAAACGTCAATTCAGAAGAATATTACCGACAGACCGTCCACGTCGCTTGGAATACGGCCAAACAGTCGCTCGAATGGTTGACACTGAACCTGATTTTTGGAAGAAAATTTTGATGACCGACGAGGCCCATTTCACACTCTTTGGCGGCGCTAGTAAGCAAAATTGCCGCATTTGGTAACGGAAATTCCACACGAGATCCATGAAACGCCATTGCATGATCAAAAAGTGACTGTTTGGGCCGGCGTTTGCGCCAAAAATTGGGCCATTTTTTTTCCGACAAAACGAAATAGTCGATGGAAAACGATATCGGTGGATGTTAGCTCATTATGTCTGCCCGCAAATGCGTGAAAAAGGTCTGGATGGTTACTGGTTTCAACAAGATGGTGCGCCATGCCACACTGCAAATGAAACAATTCAGTTTCTGAAACGAAAATTCCCTGGACGGTTGATGTCGAAAATAGGCGACATTGACTGGCCACCGAGATCTCCAGATTTGACACCTCCGGACTTCTTTTTATGGGGTTATTTGAAAAGCAAAGTGTACGCCAGCAAGCCTCAGACCATTGACGAGCTCAAAGCAAACATTCGTGCCGAAATCATCGCTATACCGCCCGAGATGCTCGAAAAAGTAATGGAAAACGCAGCAAAAAGGGCACATTATGCTGTGGCTAATAGAGGCAGCCACTTGATTGATGTTGTATTCAAAAGCTAATCCAAATAAATTCTAAACGACCAAATTGAATAAAAATACCTCACATATAAAAAAATCTGCCAACAGTCTGGGCGCAACTTTATTATTTTTTCAGTAGAAGTTCGGAACGAGTTTAATTCTGAGATGCGGTGTAGGTTACTATGTGACTGAAAACAAAAAAAAAAATCGGAAAGCGGTTAAAATGGGGTCGCGCTAGAATACTTACGCCGCTGCCTCATATAACATATTAATTACATAATTGGTTCATACACCGGGACGAGATCTACTCCTAGTATAATATCAGTTGTTACGCCATTTGAAGGTTTTTCGTGACTTGGTTTCGGGCCATTACATGAAATCGGAAATGCGTTTGAAGACGATTATATAAAAAGTCTGTGGGAGTGCAAACCAATCTAATATCTCATCAATCCTGAGAAATATGTCGAAAGCCTTACGTCCTATTGGAGTTGAATAACAAACATCCCGAAATCAACTTTTTGACGATTATGTAGGAAGCCTTTGGAAGTAAAAATGAATTCGATATCTCATTAGAACTAGAAAAATGTAAGAATTTGTGAAAACATATACAACCCCCTTGCACCCACTTTGAGGTTGAATATCCGAAAATCCTGAAATGAGTTTTTAGATATATATAAAAAAAGCCCGAGGAAGTGAAAACCAATCCGATGTCTTATCACTCCTAAGAGATATGACGGAATTCGTGAAAAAGAATTCAACCCGTTTTTACCCTCTTAGGGGTTGAAAACGGGAAAACCTTGAAAACAAGTTTTAGGTGATTATTAAATAAGCCCGTGGAAGTAAAAAGTTATGCGATATCTAATCAGACCTGAGGGATACGGCTGAATTCGTGAAAATGTATACATCCCCTTTACACCACCTTGGGGGTCTAATTTTAAAAAATCCTGAAAATACTTTCTAGGTATTTCTATGAAGAACCCGTAGAAAAAAAATTAATTCAATATTTGGAAAGACCTAATAGATATGACAAAAATCGTGAAAATATATGCATTCCATTTTCATTGATAATTTTTTTTGCCCCACTTCCGAACGCCAATAGATATTTGAATTTTTTTTTAATCAAAATTACTTTTCTAGTTGATTTACATATACGTACCGAATTTCAACTTTCTAGCATAAGCCGTTCTATAGTTAGGAAAAACACCCCCCACCCCCGTACCATACTACCCCTATAAAAAATTTTATTTTTCCAACATGCTACTACTATAGTTCTATCTAAATACTAAGTTTCAGCTTTATATTGTTATAGGTTCTCGAGATATAAAAATCGAAACTTTTTCCTTTTCACCCTCCCCCAGCCTCACCCTCTCCACCCTCACCTTCAAAATTTTTTTTTCTGCCGGGGGTCTATTAGGCCTACTTCTGGTAAAAATTTTAAGCATCTATCTTACATTGTGCTTGAGATATAAGACGATATTTTTTTAAAAATTGCTTACCCCCTCCACTTCCATGCTCCACCGCCCCCTTAAAAAATTTTACTTTCAGCAAACTTTATTTGTCAACAGTTATACAGAAACCAAATTTTATTTCTCTAGTGCAATTGGTTCGTGAGATATCGTAATCTAAAGTTTTTCAACCCCCACCCCCGTACGTCACTGCCCCCTCTCAAAAATTTGTTTCGAATCTATTCTCCTAGTATACCCACAGATGTTCATTAAGTTTTAATTTCGAGACATTAACCGATTAGGAGATCTGGATTTTAGAATGTCTCGATCTCGGCTTTCGAGCGTTTCGGACGCATTATTATTCCCCCCACTCCCACACCCCTTTACCCATATTATATTTTTTTGCAAATGGGTCCACTATCGATGCTCTATATAAATTCCAAGTTTCAGCCTCCTAGCCTCTGCGGTTGCTGAGATCTAGAAACCAAAATTTTTCGTCTAAAACGCTTCCCCCACCTCCCCCCTCATACTCCGACCACCCAAAAAGTGGTCACTTCAAGGAACCTACCCAGTCTATTAATAAAAAAAATTTCAATTTAATAGCTCATAGGGTTTAGGAGTTATAAGCCTTCAAACGTTTTGCGTACGGCGGACGGCGGACGGCGGACGGCGGACGGCGGACGGCGGACGGCGGACGGCGCACAAACGGACTGAAAATTTTTTTTGCTTTTTTGGTGCTTATTAGTCATAAAACGCATAAAAAAAAATTTCAGGGTAGCAAATTTTTTTTTTTTAAAAATCGATAACAATACTTTATTATTAAAATAATAAAGTAAATCAGTTGTTTTTTTTCAAAGTTATTCAATGTTTACATACCGATATAAAAGATGGCGCACCCTGTAGTACATCTACATATAGGTATTAAGTTTCAATTTTCTAGCATAAGCCGTTTCTGAGATATGAAAAACCACCCTCCACCCCTGTACTTTGCTACCGCTATCAAAAATTTTAGTAAATAATTTTAGTAAATTGTTTTGTGATGTTGTAGCTTTATATACGAGTAGATGCCAATTTTAAGCTTTCTATCTTTTGCGATTTTCGAGAAATAAAAATCAGAATTTTTTCTTTTCCACCCCCTTCCACCATACACCCATATCCAGCACACCAATTTTTCCCCGGTAGAGGTCTACTAATCCTAACTCTTATAAAATTTTCAAGATTATGTCTAGTACGGTTCTTGAGATATAAAAATATATTTTTTTTGAAAAATGGCTCACCCCTCACTTCCGCTCTTCGCCTCCCCTCTCAAAAATTTTATTTTCAGTAGACTCGACTTATAATTCTATGTTATATACACCGAGCAATTTTTATCTTCCTGGTACAATTGAGTCGGACGATATTGTAATATGATATATAATCATATTATTGATTCGGCAAAGTATTGTTATGAATTTAACTTAACTGTTGTCTACAGGCGTTTTTTGTTTGCTTACAAAAATGGACCGATGCCCTTCCAGCATGAACTCATTCATATAGGGGTCCTGACGAATGAAAAACCAATCCGATATCTTATCAGTCCTAAGATATATGGTGGAATTCGTGAAAACTTATACAACCCCTTCATACCCTCTTAGGGATTGGATCTTAAAAAAGAAGAAGTAAAATGAATTCAATGTTTCAGAAAACCTAAGAGATATTTGACGAAATTCTTGAAAATATATATATTCCATTTTTTTCATCCCCTCCGTATTTAAATAACTTCACTAAAACATTTCCATATACCCACTAAGTTTAAAGTTTCTAGTATAAGCCGTACCAGATATAGGAAACACCCCACACTGCACTAAAGGGTAATTCAATAGGTACATAACAATGTATTTTAATACAAATGCTCCCTTAAACTCAAGTCAAGGTTTACATTCTTATCATGGTGAAGTTCACGAACGAGCAACGTTTGGAAATTATCTCAATTATTCTGTGTTTTATTTAAATACAAACTTATTATTACCCTATTGAATAACAGCCCATTTTCATTTGTTGTTTTAAAAAAAACCTTCTTTTTAATTATGCAAATATATTTTTTATCTGTTTAGCATCTGACTGCCATTTTTCTATAATTTGCTAAATAAATACAGCGATTTTTAAAACAGTTTTACTAGTAGTTTACAAGTAGTCACAATTAGAATTGCGTGACTTAAAACTTTGCGTGCACAGCTCTTTTAACAACCAGCTAGAATTTAAATAAAATCCTGCAGTAATTATTATCTTCGCACGAATATTATTCAGAGTTCAATTACTGTCGTCGTCATGCCAACTGCAACTACACACATAGTGGTCAGTGCGTTAAGTTCAATGGAACTGAAACTTATACGAAAAGTCTGCATTCATTCGGCAAAGGTTAATTCAATAAAACACATTTGAATAGCATAATAAATTCATATTTTCGATGTGATCATGAAAAAAAAAATCGTATAAGCACAATTGAATTTATCCCTATACATAATTAAAGCAGACAATTGTTGCAGACATTCGGAATATGAACGTGTTAGACACAATTTCAAAATGCACAATTGGTTTAAACTAACTGAACTAAATCGCTAATTGCATAAAGGTTAATCGCCAATTATAATATGCACTGCATTATGCGCTCTCTGCTCTGCATGTTTATTGTTTACTTATCGAAGGTATTTCTGATTATCTGGAGTTTAAGTTTTTTGATTATTTCGTATTTAGCAACATTATGCCGGAAACCAGAACATCACACCATACACCATAGAAAAAGATAATAGCGAAACTAAATTTCGATTTCTATACAAGAGTCTAATATTCAAGGTGTGTGCTCATGGACAACGATCCCATAAGTGTGCATAACTCCTAAAGCACATGGGTTAGTCGTCAGACAAGTTTATGAATAAACATTAGCATTAGCTCCATATCCGATCTTGTGAGGCCTTATGTTTATATACCATGGATATTTAATAACATTAGATACTGCAGAAAATCGCTAGTCCATATTCTGTTTCCTCTTGCCCGACGGATGGAAGTAAAATATTTTTGATGTAATAGAACAGTATTTTCCGTGGTAAACGTCGCTATAGATTACCTAGTGTGTACATGTAAAAATATGTCATATACATATCTAAAAAAGTGCGACACCATCTAAACAGTTTAAGCATTCATTAATAACTTTTTTATTTAAATAATAGGTGTGTTTTTTCGCTCATTTATCCAGATCAGAGTAGTGATTAAAATTTACATTGAAAACATCATGAATATTGTTGTTTTTTCCCTGTAGATAGTAGGCTAGAATATAGATTTTAACAGGAATAGCTGACCCAATGAGCTCACTGGGCAGCTATTCGCGATAAATTCTCTAATCTAGCCTACTATCTATGGAAAAAAGTTATAAAGAATCATAAAAAATCTGCCAATGGTCTGGGCGAAACTTTATTATTTTTCGGGTCAAAGTTCGCAAGCGGTCAAAGTCGGAGTATATCATCAGTTGTTTCGAGATTATGACGTTTCTTGGAAAGTTAATTTTGTTCTTAAAATAAAAATGTTTAAAATAGAGATTGTAATTTAAAATAGACATTGAAAAAGCCCGTGTAGATAATTCAAATTTCGGTATATTATGTACACTAAAAGCACATAGAAGTAAAAAGGAATTTGTTGCCTTATCAGACTTAAGAGATATGACGAATTGTTAAAACGTATACAAACCCATTACTTCAACTTGGGGTTTGAAATTCGAAAAAATTGTGAAACAGATTTTTAAACGATTTCATAAGAAGCAACTTAATATCTCCTGAGACACGAGGGATTTTGAAAAATTTGTGAAAACGTAAGCAAACTCATCACACCCCCTTGGTTCTTGAAATTCGAAAAATCGTGAAATCGGTATTTACGTCATTACATCAAATGCCGTAATAACCAATTTTATATCTCATCAGAACTAAGGGATGGCAAAAATTGTGAAAAATGTGCAAACCCTGGTGGGTTGAATATCGAAAAATTGAGAAATGGGTTTGTAGGCGATTATATAAAAAGTATGTGGAAGTGCAAAGCGATTTAATATCTCATCAAACCTAAGAAATATGTCGAAGCTTTGAAAAGCATACAACCCCCTTACACCCCTTATGATTGAATATCTAAAAATGCTAAAATTGACCTTTTGGCGCTTATATAGGAAACCTTAGGAAGTAAAAATGAATTCGATATATCATCAGATCTAAGCAATATGTAGGAATCTGTGAAAATATATGCAACCTCCTTACACCCACTTGGGGGTTGAATATTCAAAAATTCTGAAAGAAGTTAATAGATGAATATGAAGACAGAACGAGAAAGTAAAACAATTCAATTTATTATCACTTCTAAATGAAATAACGGAATTCGTGAAAACGTGTTCAACCCATTTATACCCTCTTAGCGGCTGAAAAAGGGTAAAACTTAAAAACAAGTTTTAGGCGATTATTACGCAAGCCCGTGAAAGTGAAAAGTTAGTCGAAATCTAATTAGACAGAATAAGGCAGAATTCGTGAAAAAGTATACAACCTTTTGACACCACCTTAGCGGTAGAATTTAAAAAAAACCTGAAAACGCTTTCTAGGTAAATACCTAGAAAGTGTTTTCAGGTGAAGAAGCCGTAGAATAAAAATGAATTCAATATTTGGGAAGACCTTAAAGATATGACGAAAATCGTGAAAATTATATGCATTCCATTTTCACTAATCATTTTTTTCGCCCTCTTCCAAATGCCAATGAATATTTGAAATTTTTTTTTATCTAAATTACTTTCCAAGTAAATTTACATATATATGTACATACCGAGTTTCAACTTTGTAGCACAAACCGTTCTATAGATAGGAAAAACACCCCTCACCCCCTCACCCTCGTACCATACTACCCTTTTAAAAATTTATAATTTTCCAACATGCTACTACTATAGCTCTATCTAAATTCTAAGTTTCAACTTTATATCATTATAGGTACTCGAGTTATAAAAATCAGAATCTTTTTCTTTTAACCCTCCCACTCAAAATTTTGTTGTTAGCTAGGGGTCTATTAGGCCTATTTCTGGTACAAATTTTAAGCATCTATCGTATGCCCTTCTTGAGATATGAATCGTAATTTTTTGGAAAAATTCTTATCCCCTCCACTTTAAAATTTTTTCTTTCATCAGTCTTTATTTGTCAACCTTTATACACAAACCAAATTTTACTTGTCTAGTGCAATTGGTTCGTGAGATATCGTAATTTAAAGCTTTTCACCCCCCACCCCCGTACGCCACTGCCCCCACTCAAAAATTTGTTTCCGATCTATTCTTCTAGTATACCTACAGGCAGTGATTAAGTTACAATTTCGTGGCATTAACTGTTTAGGAGATATGGATTTAAGAATGTGTCGATCTCGGCTTTCTTGCGTTTCGGAAGCATTTTTTTTCCCACACTCCCACAGCCCTTCACCAATAGCGGCATTTTTTTTGCAAATGGGTCCACTATCGAACCTCTAAATAAGTTCTAAGTTTCAACCTCGTAGCGTAAGCGGTTGCTGAGATCTAGAAACCAAAATTTTCTGTCTAAAACGCTTCCCCTACTTCCCCCCTCACACCCTCATCCTTGAAAATAATGTCAATTCAAGATGCCTACGCAGACTATTCATAAAAAAAATTTCTTTTTAATAGCTCATAGGGTTTGGGAGCTACGAACCTTCAAACGATTTTGCGTACAGGCGGCCTGAATTTTTTTTCTGAATTTTCGGGGTAGCAAATTTTTTTTAATAAATCGATAACAACATCGTATTATTGAAATAATAAAGTAAAACAGCAATGTTGTTGTTATTTTGTATATAAATTTTCTAACCTACTCTGTTCTGGATAAGTGCGCAAAAAAACACACTTAATATACATATGTATAATTATGATCGACTTTTATAAAAAAAAAATTCACTATCTAAAACATTTTCGTTTTCACCTTTTAGGAAGGACTAATAGACCTTAACACGGTAAAAAAAATGTTAGTCCCTTTGCCTGCCGTCCGCAAACGGGCTTGAAGGCTCGTAGCTTTTTGGTGGATGGATTTGGTAGCTCCCTTTCAGTGGAGTGAAGTTGGGGGAGGTAGAACAAACAATTTTAAAACAATTTTGTTTTTTACTTCTCAGGAACCGCTTATGATAAAAAATTGAAAGTTGGAACTTATGTAAACTTGGAACTTATGAAAGTGAAGCCATTTGAAAAAAATTAGACTTGGGAGGAGTTGTACGGGAGTGGAGGGAAATAATGCGTCCTAAAACTGGAATCGAGAGTCTTCTCAGTGATGTATAATTGGGAAAAAATATGGGTCTGCTAGAATGTTTTAAAATTATAATTTTTAATAGGGGTGGTATGAAACGGAGGTATGGATGTTTTTAATATCTCTGGAATGGCTTATGCTGTAAAGTTGAAACTGGGTGAATTTATGTAGATGTACTGGAAAAGTAATTTAGATAAAAAAAATTCATGTATCCATTGTCGTACGGTTGGGCAAAGTTAGTGAAATGGGGTGCATACCTTTTCACAAATTTCGTTATATATATTAGGTCTTTTGAAAATTGAATTAATTTGATTTTTACGGATTTTTCAGATAAATAACATGAAATTCCTTTCAGAATTTTGAAATTCAACCCCTACGGGGTGTAAAGAAATGAAATACGTTTGGACAAATTCCGCAGGTCCCTAAGGTTTGCTTCTATATCGCATAAGTTTTTACTTCTACGGTCTTTTATAATCACCTAAGAACGGGTTTCAGAGTTTTTTGATTTTGATCCATCTCATTTTTATATGTATGTGTAATCGGCTAAATATTAATTTCACGATTTTTTTTCTTTAAATATTCGGCCTTTTCAGTCCTGTATGACGAGTGCATAGGGCTGCATCAGTGTTCCTCCACAAGTCACAAACCCTGGGTGATACCTGAGTAACCTGCCGCCAGGACTTGAGAAATTTCCTTCCGGTTTCCATGAATGTATTGGACGTCAGACTTCATTTCTTCCTTGCGGATTCCGATCCGAGCCTGTTTCAGATGTTTTGCTCTGCTTCGGCAAATTTTTGATACCACGCAGATAATGCAAGGGATGGAGTATGCACGCGCAAATGCACAGTTCAGTCAGTACTTATACACTGTTCTTAGACTCCTATGAAGACAGACTTTATAGAAAAAAAGGTCTCCCCCTTCAATTTTCAAATTAGTGGCGTAAATAGCCGATGGCATAACCAACGACGTTCATGCTTGACAGTAGGTTCTTGTATCATTAAACATGACCATTAAATGTTCCATCTAACCTACTGGAAAACTGTGTAAAACTAGTATTACACTGTATGCCAAGGTGTCAAATATTTGACTAAAAAATTTGTCGAAAAATTCAGCCAAATTTTTTCTGTCAAAAGACACCTGGTATAGAGCAAATAAAATAAAAAGGCAAACAAAAATTGAGAATTGTAAAATATGTGACACATACAGATTAATACTATGTGTAAAATTTATTGACCGTATAGGGATACCATAACTTACTCACATTTTTTATCGTACCTAACAGTTTCCAAAAAAACAATATTCATCCACAGTGTCTCACTAGTAGAATTTTGCATGACTGGCGTTTGCACTACCATACAATGTATGTAATCTTAATCAAAATATTGTCTACTCACTAAAAAATATGAGCACATACTTTGTAATCGATCAGAATTTATGACGCGATCACCTGCAGCTAATAAACTATAAACTTATCAATCGATTTTCTCAAGTGGACGATAAGAAATAATATTTCGATACAGACACCTGGGTTCTTATTGTTGTTATGTTAGCCGATTATCACTGCAGTTGAACGTACATATATCTACTTTTGGTTTTAATCATTTCTGGTTCTCTTTTATGTTAAAAATATGTTTCATTTTCATTTTCATGTTTTGTTTTTTTTTGTTCCAGAAATGAAAACAATCTTAGATGGTCTTTGCGGAAATTTCAAATCGGGCGATTTAACTGCAATCGTGGGACCTTCAGGAGCTGGTAAAAGTACACTGCTTAATATTCTTTCTGGATATACGTGAGTAATATCTTAAGTTCTTCTTTTTTGAATAATGTATAATGACATACATCAAAAATATCACAAAATTTTGAAACCGAGCTTTAAAAAAAAACAATTCGATATCTCATCAGATCTATAAGATATGTAGGAATTCATAAAAACCTACTCAATAATTCTAAATCCCCTTATGAGTTTGATATCGCAAGCAATTTATTTTTAGATGATTATTTATAAATCTCATAGAAGTAAAACCGAATCTGATATTTCATTAGACCTAGATTATTTGTCGAAACTCGTCAAAACTTACCATCCCCTTACACCCCTTGAAAATTGTAAAATGTTTAAATTGGTTTTTTGACGAATATATTTAAACCCCTTAGAAGTCACAGCGAATTCGATATATCATTAAACCTAAGAAATATCTCGAAATTCGTGAAAACGTATACAACCCCTCTACACCGTCTTAGGGGTTGAAAATTAAAAAAATCTGGAAAGCTGTTTCTAGGCACTTATATGAAATGTACGCAGAAGTAAAATAAATTCGATACCTAGGTAGACCTTAAAGATATAACGAAATTCGTAAAAATATAGAAGAAACCCTTTTCACGAATATTTTTTTTGCACTATTTCTGTATGCTAATGCAAATATGAACTGTTTTATTCCTTGAATTACTTTTGTAGCACATCTACATATAGGTAGCAAATTTCAGCTTGGTAGCATAAGCCGTTCTTTAGATTCCAAAAACCCCTAACCCCGTATCTTGCTTCGTCTGTCACAAATCTATATAGCCATCAAATTTTAGCTTTCTATCTTTAGCAGTTCCCGAGAAATAAAAATCTGCCTACAGTCTGGGCACAAAATTAGTATTTTTGGATAGAAGTCCATAAGTCCTAGGTTGTCAATCGCATAGTAACGTATCCCGCATATCAGCATTAAACGCGTTCCGGACTTGTACCAGAAAATAATAAACTTGCGTCCAGACTGTTTTTTTTATTAATTAAGTTTTTTGTTTTAAATTTCAATAGCAATGGGATAAAATATCGACAGAGCACTTTATTGGTTGAATATCAAAAAATTCTGAAGCCGATTCTTAGGCGATTATATAAATAGAACCTCCGTTAAAAAAAATCCTTAAACTCTTTTTTCGATTACATTTAAATCCTTTAGAACTGAAAGCGGATTCGATATCTTATTAGACCTAAGAAATATATCGGAATTCGTGAAAATGTATACCCCCTTAGGGGTTGGATATCAAGATATTTAGAAAAAGTTTCTAGGCGCTTATATAAAGAGCCAGCAGAAGTAAAATTAATTTGATAACTCAACATGCCTAAAAGATGTAACGAAATTCGTAAAATTTATAAAAAAAGCCTTTTTCACGGACATTTTTTTACTTCATCTTTGTGTGCCAATTAAAATCTGAACTTTTTCTTACTTAATTACTCCTGTAGTAAATCTACATATACTTACGAAATTTCAACTTTCTAGCATAAACCGTTTCTAAGATACAAAAAACCACCCGCCACTACCGTATATTGCTACCCCGATCGAAAATTTTTAAAATTTTTTCCTAGGATCCCTTTATAGGGGTTCTATATAGTACTATCTATAGTAGCTTTCTATCGATTTCGGTTTTCGACAAATAAAAATCAAAACTTTTTCCATTCCACTCCCTCCCACCATCACTCTTTACATCCGCAGCACAAAGTTTTTTTTATTCGCCAAGTCCTGTAAAATTTTGAAGATGATACGGTTCTTGAAATACAAAAATTCATTTTATTTCAATAGAATCCACTTATAATCCTATATACACAAGCCCAATTTTATCGTCTTGGCGAAATTCGTTCGAAAGATATTGTAATCCAAAGCTTTTTACCTTCCACCCCTACACCCCACCTCCTCCTTTCAAATTTTAGCTTTTGTCTAGGCTCTTATTATTCCTTAAGATAATCACAAAGTTTCAACCTTCTGACATCCGCCGTTCAGGAGATATGGATTTTAGAATTTTTCGATCCCGCATAGTTTTTTCCCCCACTCTTTCACCCCCTTAACCCATATCGACAATTTGCAAATGTCGCGACTACCATAGTTCTACCATAGTTCTACATAAGCAAATGTCTCGACTACCGTAGTTCTACATAAGAGTCAAGTTTCATCCTCCTAGCATAAGCGGTTCCTGAGATCTACTTGTATGTTCCAAAATTTTTCGTTTAAGACACTCCCTTCAGCAACCTCCTCACCCATGCCCGCCCCCTCCTAGTGTAGGGGTCTATCGACCAAAAAAATCAACCTAATATCTCCACTGGTTTGCAAGCTACGGCGGACAGACGGACATTTTTTTGTTGCTTTTTTGGAGTTTACTAGTCCTAAAACGTAAAAATGAGAAATTTTAGGGTAGCAAATTTTTTGGAAATTTCAGGTTGATGACAATTCTTTATTTTTAAAAAATTATACAGTAAAATTGATTTATTAAGTATAAAGTTGGGATAGGGTGGAAGTAACCTTCATATTACCATAATTTTACCAAATACGTGTAAATTCGATTATTAACCAAAAATCTTAAGATTTGTGCGCTTCATTTCATTAAAATAAGTTGTTTTCATTTGTGATTATCGTTTCTTTACAAATTACCACTTATTGTCGATCATTTTTATGAGATAAAACCAGTATAATGTTTCTTGAACTTGTTATTTGATTATCAGCAAGTCTTTAGATTTATGGTTTAATTGAAGAAAGAACCCGAAATGATAAGGGTAAACTTCGTATAGAAATGAAAGACTTTTAGTCAATTTATGATTTGTATTGTACGTCTGTGTACTATAGATGCATTGCTTTCTTGCTTAGTTCATAAAGTGAACTACTTGTCTGCATCTCGACTAAGTCTGAATACGATTTTATAAAAATAATTTTACTTAGCCTTTTTGTCATCACAATAAGCATACATATGTGCATTTATTATTGCATGATGCTGCCGTTCATATCAAGAAAGACGGTTTCATTAAAAGTCGGGTACTGAGAAGTAATTAAGAAAACCGCATTATGTAGTACAATTGCACTAACTGAGTGCATCAGTACTCAACATATAAGTCACCTTGACCGAATTCTGATGGACTTATAATACTTTAAGCTGACTGTAGAACTAAAACGATATTTACTCAAAACAAGAAATAAAAATTCTACTTAATTTTTGAACTTGTCGACCTCGAAAAGATTAATGTATGTACAAAGTAATTGCGGTTTTTTTTTATATTATTATTATTCTTTGTATTTTGTTGCAGAACACAAAATATTAGAGGTGAAGTCACAGTGAATGGATCACTACGAGAATTGAAGAAATTTTATCCACAATCGGCATATATTATGCAGGATACGGAACTCCAATCGTTCTTGACCGTCATGGAAGCCATGCATTTTTCCGTAAATCTTAAAGTTGGAAGTCAGCTAAGCCATTCCGCCAAAAAAGAAAGGGTGAGTAAAGCTTAAAGTATTTTTTTTTTATTTTTATATATTAAACACAGGTTAAGCTTCACTCTAGCTAAACGGTAAGAAATTTTGCAATAATTTGTATGCAAATGATGTGCTCATGTCTTGATATTAATTTTTTTTTTAATTATGCTAGTTTTGCTGTTTTATAATTACAATCATTTCAATGATTTCGGGGTCATAATCGATTTTATTTTTAATTCATTGAGTCATGAGTGGATGCAAACTGCGAGTAGTGTCGAGCTTAGCAAGCTTGTTATTTGTTACCAGAAATTTCGCGATAAATTCATTGTTAATTGTTTCATAAAAATCTGCAATTTCCCCGTATATAACAACACACATTTACCAAGATTAGAACTAATCCTAAGCTCCATGTGAAATTCCCACGGGGGATGAAGGAAAAAATCTGCCCTTAATTTTATTAAATAAATTGTAAGTGAAATAGATATATATATATATTTTCCATAGAAGGGGAGGAGCACCAAATATTGGATAGGTGCGCAATACTGGATACCCTGTTAAAATAGGATCTAAATATTGCCATCTAAATTTAGTGGCGCGAACTGAAATATCAAAAGAAGTTAGTCACTTATGTGATCCCAGCAATTCCATATTTACTGTCAGTTGTTTCTAAAAAATCGCGAAGCGTTCTTGCGCGCAACAAGTTTTTAAATTAGCTCCCTTCAAACTGCTCTTAAATACGATATGTATTGATATATATTATTTTGGTTTAACGTGTTGCTTAACTACATACTCCGAAACATGCTTTTAACATTTTTTATTAATTATAAGAAATAGTGAAATTTGTGTAAATATGTTAGGGTAAATTTCCCATATGCCTCGATACTGGATACTGAACTGTTCCCAATTCTGGATATCCAGTATTAGGGTACTATCCTAGCAGTAGTAGCTAGCAGACATGTAAGGTTGGTAGGCTTTTAAAAATGTGCTGTACATCACATATTTACTGAAAATTTGGACATGAGAGAGCTGTGGGGAAGATGGCTGCCGCGTTTGCTCACAATGGACCAAAAAAGCGTCTTCAGCATGTTTCGAGTGTTTGGCGCTGTTTCACAGCAATGAAGCGGAGTTTTTCGTTGATTCATAACTATGGATGAAACATGTGTCCATAAGTTCACACCTAAGACGAAGAAACAGTCAAAACAATGAACTAACAGGGGAGAATCGGCTCCAAAGAAGGCGAAGGCAGTCTAATCCGCAGGCAAGGCCATGGCGTCAGTTTTTGGGATGCTCGTGGGATAATTTTCATTGATTATCTTTAAAAGAGTAAAACAATTAACAGCGAGTATTATGCGAACTTATTGCAGCGTTTGAGTGGTGAAATCAAGGAAAAACGCCACATTTGACGAAAAAGAAAGTGTTGTTTCATCAAGACAAGGCACTTGTTCACATATCCGTTTTCGCGGTGGTCAAAATTAATGTGAGTTAAAGTTCACCCTATTCGCCAGATTTAATACCCTCACATTATTTTCTCTTTTCAAACCTAAAATAATGGCTCGGTGGTAAAAAATATGCAAACAGAGAAGAGGTGGAGTCTGCGGTTGACGATTATTTTGAGGAGCTCGACAGTTCTCACAATAAAGAGGGTATCGAATAAATCCAACATCGCTGGGAAATGTTTATCAATCAAAAAGGAGACTATGTTCAGAAATAAAGTTTTTTTTTCTCAAATTATTGTGTCTTCTTTGTTAGGTCGGGTACTTCTGGGACTACCATAGTAGATACGTGTCCCAAATATTGGATATCCAGTATTGGGGTACACAAATTTATATTATTATTTTTGAGATCATTTAGAAAAAAATAATTATGAGGAATTGAAGAAAACCTATAATTTTTTTTTGTTTTTATTTCAAAGCTTATAAGATTATTGATCTTTGTTAATGTATTGAATAAAAAGTTTTGAATATAATTCGATTGTTTTTTTAAATTTTCAGAAAGTATCCAGTATTTGGTGCGCCTCCCCTATTAACATTTTGTGCTTAAGCTAACTTATAATTATTCTGTGCTCAGACTTTTGTCTCTACAGCAATTGTTATTAATTATAGCATGGAGGCTTAAAATTGTAAATTTAAGTAGTACTTAAAAATAACATCTTTATTCCATGATTTATATCATGAGACTACAGAGACCTTGATTCGTTGTCGAATAAAATCGGCTCCATTTTACATAGATGCATGTTCGTACTGAATGTTGTCATAGTATTACACTCTATGCCACGCTGTCAAATATTTGTCTTTTTTTTCCTAGCAAATGCTGTCACATAGTGTAATTGTCAAATTTTTGTTTATCACATTATTTTATATGCTCTGTACAAGGTATGTTTTAACAGAGAAAAAATTTGACTGAATTTTTCGTCAAATGTTTTCCTCAATTATTTGACACCCTGGCATACAGTGTAATACTAGCTTTTGGAACTATATTTCTAGCTGTCATATTTTTCCATGTAAAGTAAATAATTAAAAGTTTGATCGGAATCAGAATCAGTTTCTTGTTTTGGCTGAAAAATTTAATGAGTCTAGGGCAGTCCGGTCACATTTATTTTTAAATTATAGAGTTATGATGTAATCAATTTTTTGAAAAAAACTCAAATTTGGTTCTTTATAGCTTACTTACAAAGCGAAATTTCAAACTGGATTTCGCGAAATCTTGAGATTTCGCAAAACTCTTTTGAAATCTACTGGATTGAGCCACTCCAGGTGGTTCAGCGATATACTATAAGTCTGTTCCCGAAAGAAAATCTAAGTTGAGCAACTTTCGAATATTTCGAAATTCAGTCGAATTTTTCGAAGAATATTATCGAAGAGTTGTGGCGACATAGGAAATATGGCTGTTTTTCGACGCAGCAGGTGCATGCTCAGGATGGTGCTTCTGATTCAAGATTTGATCCTTCCAATGATGGGGAGAGTAGTGAAAAAGCGAATGCTTAGTATTTGTTAAAACTAGCACGAATTTGTTTATTCCTTAAGTACAAAAAAGTTTATTCACTTAAAAACAAATTTTTTTAAGCGGTCGAGGTTGCATTTGTGAGGTGGACATGTCTCCCGTGTCCTGTCCCGACTTGTGCATGCACACAGAGTAGGCTTGCGTATTTTAGTTCACCGAAAGGAGCGATCATTTCTAGTTCGCGAACCTTCGCGAACTAGTTCATTCTTTTAGGTCGGGAGGGAGTTCAGCCGCGAACTGGAAAGAACTAAATTCCACGAAGCACATAGTTCGCGAACTTATTGAACTAAAAGAACGAACTTCAAGCTCAGTGATGAGAGGTCCTTAGGTACAATGTCCTGTCCTGAGGTACAATGTGATGACCTAAAAAAAACTACTCACTGTAGAAGTAGAAAAGGTCGTCTGATTGAATGTGATGAGCTAACAAAATAAAGGTTATCCGCGTACAAGTATACTCTGCCACTAACTTACAAACGGCAATAATTGAATACAAACGAACTAAGAGCGGGACTGACTGCGAACTAGTTGGTTCATTTCTCTTTTGGGATCGCTCTTCTGAACTAGTTCGTTCGCGAACTATACAAGCCTAACACAGAGTGTAGTGATTTACTGAAGAAATTAGTAATACTATTATTGTTTTCCCTATATATCGTATTCCCTCCTAGGGCATACGATATATAGCAGTACTCTTGGCACTGTTGCGACAAATATAATTTTTGAACTTAGGTGGTAAGCCCATGACTAGGTGAGATTCGAACCTAATGATTTGTAGACAAGCGTGCTTAGCCACTGTGCCACCGAGGCCACTGAAATTATAATAGAGTGTAATATAATGTTCCCACCCTGGCAACCCGCGCTGCTCGTTCGGTTTCTGGTGAAAAAAACAGCAACCTCTTAATACCTAACCGGAAAGTGGCGAAAAATATCCGATTGGCTACGTTGCAATACATGCTGAGAAAGGCTTGTCAAAATGTTTGGCAAAGTGTTCGAGAAGAATCACTTTTCCTCTTATCGGTTGTTCTTACATATCAAATCCATATGCAGTACCAGACAGCGTGGACGTCTCTCGGCTCCTTCCGCATGCAGATAAAAGAGGATAAAGGCATAAATTTCGTTCCCTTCCTTTTCTTCCAGAAAAAAGAACTGAATCATTCCGCGAATTCCAATTTTTTTCATATTTCACTTTCGCTCGAAACGCTTGTATTCAAGCAAATGTCAAAAAACTAGCTGGTGTTGGAATATCTATTGTAAGTCTTCATTAATAGGAAGGAAGCTTCAAAAGCACATGCATACACAGATTGTCGCCATAGTCCTCTCTCATTATTTGAGCCAAGGTACTTATCGAACGACCTATGTTTTTTTTTTTGCGTATAATAATTACTTTATCCATATAAGTTTATTCCGAATTATCTATTGTTCCATTCTATTTTTCAGATAAAGAAAATTTTAGAGGCTATAGGAATGTATGAAACGCGTCGCACTGATACCGGACATCTTTCTGGCGGGCAAAAGAAACGACTTTCGATAGCATTAGAACTAGTCACGAACCCACCTATTATGTTTTTAGATGAGCCGACCAGGTAAGCTAAAACCATAATTGACAAAAAAAAAGCCCAACAATTTACTAACCATTACCATATTCCACAGCGGCTTGGATAGTTCAACATCGACCCAATGTATCTCTCTATTAAAAAAGCTAGCAGACGAAGGCAGGACCATAGTCTGTACAATTCATCAGCCATCAGCATTAATGTTCGGCATATTTGATCATTTATTTGCTATAGCCGATGGACAGTGTATCTATTCGGGCGCGACTTCAAATGTAGTCCCATTTTTATCGGAACTAAACCTAAAGTGTCCCGAATCCTATAATCCGGCTGACTATCGTAAGTAATTTCGGTCCATTAATTTGATCGATACGTTGTACGTGTGGAAAATAATTGGAGATTAATTTAATCGTATTTCGGAAACAGTTTTAGAAATTGCAACAAACGACTACGGACCTCAAAATCAGCGATTAGTGCGGAAAATTGAAAATGGATTAAGCGAGGCGTACAGGAAAAAGGCAGGAAATGTTACATCACAAGTGGAAGCAATGGATCACATCGACCGAATAGTAGACGCTGGATTAATGACTCCAATGAATGCACCGGGTATGAGAGATTCCGTCACGGCACCTTTGATGCCGATTTCAGAAACTATTCCGGCTGCCGCCTGGGGCAGTAACGAAGTGGCTGGAGAAAATGGTCTGACTATATCAAAAGATTGCACGAAGAAGAAGAAAAAGAAACTTAGCATACAAATTGAATCGATCAAATTATGCCAGCACGAAAGCCGATACATGTCGTCCTTCTCGAATCAGCTCATCCTACTGCTGAAGCGGACCTTCTTGATACTGTGGCGCGATAAGTCCTTGACTAGGACGCGAATCATTATCCACACTCTAATGGGTCTGTTCGTGGGAATTCTCTACTACGGTATTGGAAACGACGCTTCGAATATGCTCAACAATTTCCGGTATATCTTCTTTTCGATAATGTTCCTTATGTACACGGCCTTCAGTTCGATCATACTAAATTGTAAGTTCGGACCTTCTCGCTTATTTCCGACATACAGTTCAATAAGTTCTATTCAGTTCCTCTAGAATTTCCGATGGTCTCGCGCGAACATTTCAACAGATGGTATTCGCTACGAGCGTACTATGTGGCCTTGACTGTAGCTGATATTCCCATTCAATTTATATCCACGCTGATATTCGTGGTAATATCCTACGTCCTGACCAATCAACCGTTCGAGATTTACAGGCTGACTCTATTCTTTGCCATGACCATGATGGCATCGCTGGTCGCACAAAGTATTGGACTTGTGGTCGGAGCGACATTTAACGTAAAGGTAAGGTTCTTGTTTTGCCTGTCCCTAGCAATTTTTTAACAATACTATTTACATCTTACAGAATGGGGCCATATTTGGTCCGTTTTTCATTAGTCCGTTCCTCATATTTTCCGGATTCTTTGTTCAAATGCGCGACGTCCACGAACTGATGCAGTGGCTATTTCATGTATCCTTCTTGAAGTACGCGCTGGAAGGATCATCACTGGCCATATTTGGATACGCGCGACCTAAACTGGACTGTAATGAGATATTTTGTCAGTACGTTAGGCCGCATCGATTTCTACAGGCTATTGGAATGGATGACGGAAGCTACTTGTTTGCGATCTTAGCTTTAACTTTCATATTTTTCATGCTTAGATTCATTTCGTTTTACATTATGTCATACAGGTTACGAATGCGTAGATAATGTTAAACTGCGATAGATTTAACTATTATTTATTGTTTAAATAATTCGTTTTTGTTATGTTAATCAGGAACATATTTTTTATTGAGTAGTTTGGTGTTTATTGCAAGTATTGGAGAGTAATCAATTATTTTTGTATCTATTGTTCGATTGGACTAATGTTACAATTATAAAAAAACAGCTGCATCTTCATGTTATGTTACCATTTTGTTTAAGTGTTAATGCTCGACTGCAATATAATTTAATGTGATGCGAGTACAATCGAACTTCTCCGATGAAATTTGCCTTAATAAAAAAAGGACATGCTAAATATTTAGATTACTTACCGAAACGCATGATACTACAGTTAGTCGATAATTGTTTACTTTATAAGAGACAGAACCAAATTTTTTATACATAATAAGTACATTCCCAAGCTCTAATGTAATCTGCTGTTGTAGTCTACTCTATTTGAAACCGTAAAAATTAAAAATGTACTTGTGATTGCCATGTGATGACGGTTTCAAGCGGGTAATCTTGTTTATGTTGAAGTAAAGTGCCATAATGGCAACAGTTTTCTAGTTGTTTAGTTTTAATTGTGTTTTACAAGCGAGCAAATCTGTAACGAAAAGTTCTCATCGTACTGTGTTCACATTTACGCTAGATATCCTGTCGAACATAACCCACAAAATGGGAAGCTGATCATTTAAAAATGGCGGTGTTCGGATCGAAAAATGGCGGTGTTCGGATCAAAAAAATGGCGGTGTTCGGATTCGCGTTGTAACCATTAAGGCCGTGACACAATAAAAGCAGAAAGGAGCGACAGAAGCAGAGTTTTTTTTTAGAAAGTACAGGAGCATATCATCATTATCAATGGCGCGACAGCCCAAATCGGGCCCTGGCCTTGTGAAGTCATCGCCTCCAATCGTCTCGATCCAAAGACCGCGTCGTCCAGCTGCTAATTTTTATGATGGCTTTGCAAACTTCATCAACCGAGTCTTCCCATCGCTTGCGTGGTTTGCCTACTGGCCTTTTTCACTTTGCCCTTAAGAGCACGTTTGGGGATTCTTCTGTCTTCCATCCGCTCTACATGGCCAGCCCACTGCAGTTTACGTAGTTTGATGAACGTTAAAGCTTCTGCCTCCTTGAAGAGTTGATACAACTCATGGTTGTATCTTATTCGCCAGTCCGCTCCTTCCTTCACAGGTCCTAAAATTCTTCGGAGGACTTTTCTTTCGAATGCGTTAAGGGGTTATATACACCTGGGTAGTTAAAAAAAATCTATTTTTCAAAAAGATCCTTATTCGAAAGTACCATCCTTTAAGTGTCTACCCTGAAAATTTCATAAAGAAATTCGCTGTAATGATGAAGTTACAGCGTTTTGTAACCGATATGGTGAGCAACGACTAACAGTTGGCGCGTAGATGTTCGTTGCCTTTTTCATCTGTTTAACTTTGAGCTTTTTCTTTAATTCCGGTTATTTATGACCTTCTGTATAGCAGGGACATGTTTTGAAAAGTTGATAAAGTTTAGATATACTTGTTCCACAGTTAAAATTCACAGAACCTTATTTCAATGTAAACTGTACCCTAAACTTAAAATGGGTTTCTCTCGAAACAGCGTTTTCAAAAACGGTACCAGGATTATCTCCGCAACTACTGGACCGATCAGGACCTTCTTTTGCACAATTGTGTTTAATACAACACTCTTACGTTTACCGAGCCATTTTTTTCGATATCTTGCTTAATTTTTTTTATATCATAATTACTGTACAATTTTGAGGCGAAAAATGGCATTTGTAATTCCGGGGGCTGCCATGATCTGACAAAATTGAATTTTGAAATTCCGGCTCAGTAAGCTTTGGAGCTATGTATATTTACTTTCAGAAAAAAAAAAAATTTCGATAAAAAATGGCGGAGGAAAGTCTGGTACCGAAATCGCTCTCAACAAAAACACGTCCCAGCAAAACGACTGTAACTTTCTTACCGTT
Organism: Beris morrisii; assembly: GCA_951812415.1. Lineage (NCBI taxonomy): Eukaryota > Metazoa > Arthropoda > Insecta > Diptera > Stratiomyidae > Beris > Beris morrisii. The sequence goes on from OX638311.1 coordinate 30,947,716, forward strand.
TGAAATTTTCCAACCAAATTTTCACATAATATAGACAAAATGTAATACTTTAAGAGATATGTAATGGTTATTTAATTAACTAAAAATGCGTAAAAATAGCGTAGTTTTAGCCGTCCCAGGTGTATGTAACCCCTTAACTGCTTTTTCGAAAGTTCCAGTTAATGCCCATGTCTCGTTGCTATAACAGAGCACATGTCGTATGGTAATAGTTTCATATATTCGCAGTTTATTATTCCTGTGCACTTTATTGGATTTCGCGGAGTCGTTGCCGTTTAGTCAATCCTTTCCGAGGCTGTTCTTCAGGTTTCTGGACAGTAGTATTTTTTTTCAGTGATGCGCCTCGCCCAACCCCCGACTTGGAGGACCAGTCCTACTTATTTATGACACCCCGGTAGAAAAAGTGTGGGAGTTTTCAGCTAACTATGACATGTTGCAATTCTCCCAGCTATGCTGCGAGTCCAACTATGTCATACTTTTTGCCTACTTCCTGAGACGCACAGGTGTTACTGGCCATTCAGGTTAACTCCATGTTCCCTCCTCCTTTCTCAACCGGGCTTGAGGCCGGCTATGGTGGAGTTACAGGATCATATGACGTCTGGCTTAAATGAAAGCAGTGGCAGAAGCAGAGACGAAAACAGTGCTGCTTTTTCGTTCAAAATTCTACTTCTGCTTCAGTACTGCCAACGTAAATCCCTTAAGAATTGGGAATGTTGTCAGGAATGGAAATGTTAAAGGTGTCAAAATTATTTCCATATACTCGTAACTAATATACAAGAAACTAAAATACTTGCTATTGTTGACAATTATCATGGACACATTTTTTCCCTGCTTCTACACTCGATGGCAGTTAGCATGGACTGATTATCTGAAACTAAGCAGATATCAGACCCGAACCCTAGTGGGAGCTCTGACTGGACATTGTCACATGAGGAAGCATCTCAATAGGATTGGTCTCTCTGAGACTAAAATTTGCAGAATATGCAATGACGAAGACGAAACACCAGAGCATATCCTTTGTGAATGTGAGGGTTTAGCTCACAAAAGACTTCGTCACTTCGGTCAGGGTTTCATGGAACCATCGGAATTCCTGAACATTCCGCTTCGCAAAATACTAAGCTTCATTGAAAGCGGAGGGATTGAAGAGAAATCATAGTCAATCCGGGGGTACATCACAATAGGCCCAACTGTGGGTTCAGTGACAGAGGTTAACCCCTTTTGCCAATCTATCTAATCTATCTATCTAGCATGGATACATTCTTCTCTGCTTCTGCTTTTATTTAAATTCATTAAGCAGAGCAAAACACAGCACTGTCGACGCTGCTGTCGCTGCCGCTGCCTTCTACTTTTATTGTGTCACGGCTTTTATTAGCGCACTAACGACTGTGGTGTATTAGTTCTACATTTTGAGATCGCAAACAAGTGCGTGAAGTTATTATTATAAGTTATTATTTTATATCAGTTCAAGGTGAGTGTTTCCGAATCGAAATGTAAACGAACGTTGGCTGCCTAATCGATTTCATGTCATTAATATTCTTAAGTTTCCAAAATGATTATTGATGCAAAAATCACGCTAAGAAATTTTAAACGATTCAACATTCTATACATTCTCCGGTTCTCGTAGATATCCATCAATCAAAAGTTTTAAGGACATTTGTATGGTAACAGGAGTAGTTAGATTCCAATTCATTTCATCAAAATCAAAATTGCGAACTAGCGGGCCAATCGTGGCACAATCATCTCGAAGTTATGTTGGCTTCCTGACCACATATTTACATATAAAATGAATTGTGGTTTTTTATACTCTGTGCAATGAAACGTATTTATTTCTTTCAAATAAAAATGTTTACTACCGCTTTAAAATTTTATTTGCAACTTATTATTTTTAAATAATAAAGTATTGTGATCGACCTTAAAAAAATTTGCTACGATGAAATTTTGTATTTTCACGTTTTAGTACTAGTAAACTCCAAAAAAGTAAAATAAAATGTCCGTCTGTCCGCCGTAGACGCTGTACGCAAAAGCCTTTGAAGACGCGGAGCTCATAAGCCCGTTGAGATATTAACTTGAAATTGTTATGGTGGGCACATTAGGTTAACTTCTATGATTGGGTTAACTTTTGGATGGTGAGTGTGAGGGGGCGAAGGGAGAGTGGTTTAGACGGAAATTTTGGATTCTGAATAACTTGACTCACTTTTGAAGTCAACTTGAGCAAGTTGGTATTATGAAACTCGACATTTGAGACTTGTGGTTGTCTTAAGCGATACTAGGAGATTCGACAAGGGCTAACATTTTTAAGGGGGGTGAAAAACTTTACATTACAAAATCTTTCGAACCAATAATACCAGGAAGATAAAATTTGGATTTTGTATATAGAATTACAATTGGAGTCTACGAAATCTCAACTTATTCAAAATAATTTTTTATATCTCAAAAAGCAAGAACCGTATCAGATATGATCTAAAAAAATTTACAGAAGTTAGGCCCAGTAGACCTATAGAAGAGAAAAAAATTTTGGTGTTGCGGGTCTTGGTGGGAACGAGGTGGAAACGAAAATATTCTGATTTTTATTTCTCGAAAACCGCAAAGAATAGAAAGCTAAAAATTGATGACTATATAGAGCCACCATAGTGCCACCAAAACTAAAATTTTTAATAAAGGTAGCAAGGCACGGCAGTACGAGGTGGTTTTCATCTTTTATTTCTGAAAAAGGCTTATGCTAGAAAGTTGAAGCTTAGTACGTATATGTAGATGTGCTACTAGATTAATTAAAGGAAAAAAAAGTTCAGAGTATCGTTGGCGTGAATTTCGTTATATCTTTTAGGCATGTCAAGTTATCAAATTAATTTTACTTCTGGCTCTTTGTATAAGCGCCTAAACACATTTTGCCAAATTTTTCGATATCCAAACCATAAGGGGGTGTAAATTGGTTGTGTAAATTATCACTAATTCCGATAAATTTCTTAGGTCTAATGAATATCGGAATCACTTTCATTTCTAAAGGCTTTTAATATAATCGTGTAAGCCTCGATTTAAGTATTTTTTGATATTCAAAATTCAACCACCTGGGAGTGTAAGGTATTTTTCAAGTTTTCACAAACTCTGAAAATCTTTTAGGTTTAATGAGATCAAATTAACTTTTACTCTTTAGGCTAGTGATCTAAATATTTTTTTCCGGGTTTTTCCGATATTTAACTCCAAAGAGAAAGTGCAAAGTCATCATCACTTAGGTATGATAAGACATCGAATTACTCGTATATTTTACTTTAAAAGACTTGCTGCCTAAAAATAGGTTTCAGAGATTTTTTTTATATTCAACCCCTAATAGGTTATATTGAAATTTTATCTTCTGTCTTTCGGAAATTGAAAAAAATAAAATCTGCTAACAATCTGGGCGGAACTTTCTGATTTTTTTCAATAGAAGTCCGGCACAAATTCTATGATAAGATGCGGTGTAGGTTACTATGCGTGATCAGTTCATATTTGTATTTATGAAGTGATCCTTTATAGGAGTCCCAGTCGCAAACATCTTTAGTGCTTTTGGCATTGTTGAACAGTAGCCTACAGCATTTTCAAAGAGCCCCGTGTTTTGCGTTCCATCATGGTGGCTTTTGTTTTCCTCTTGACCTGCATTTCAGGGCAGGAGTTCGGCAATGCCTCGTGTAAGGTGCGCGTGAGGGTGGCAACCAGAATGTCAAGGTTAGTTGGAGTGGTGATCCTCCTGTAGTTCCTAAAGGCCGGTAGGTTTTGTTTGTAATCGTTCAGATCACATTCGAGGTATCAGTGATCTGAAAAGGAGTTTTCTTCAGAAGCCTTCGAGTTGCTAACCATGTGATTGATGTTGTCGGAAACCAGGGTTATGTCTAAGACTTCTTGTTTATTCCTGGATATAAAGGTGGGCTCTTACCCTGTATTGCAGAGAAAGAGGTTAGTGCTTAAAAAGTAATCAAAACGTGATTCAACTCTTTCGTTTGTGTCAGTGCTACACCAAACTGCATGATGCACCTTTGCATCGCAGCCTAGAATGACATCGATTTTGAACTCACTAGCCTCAGTGATTAGATCGATCTAAATACTTGACCCAAAAAACAATAAAGTTTCGCTCAGAATGTTGGAAAATTTTTTTTTTTAGCTCGGTCCCTCTAAAACGAGCCATGACCTTTCGCATAAAATTATGAAAATATCTCGACTTATCGATACTATCGCACTGGCAAATTTAAGTCAAACAGCTCAGCAAATGAGTTCTCAGCTTCAGCTTTAATCAATTGAACTGAAATTATAATCAGTATTAGTATCTTGAAACATTTTTTAAAAATTTCTGATAAGACTACTGGCTTATGATTACGGTCCTAACCTTTCAGCTGTAGACGCAAAGCAATTCTAGTGCACTTCACGAAAACTCGCAGTCAGTTTACGCTCAAATCTTAATGTCTCTGTACAAACAGAGGCTCTGTAGCTCGGTACTTGGCTATCTGGACTCTTGAGTTGTTGACCAAATCGAGATAAATTGATTAAACCAATTGACCGTTTAGACTCGTACCGTATCCGGAGTTGAAGCTGAAAAGAAGTACTCAGTTCTAAAAGCCTCGTTGACTAGTTTAGATCTTTTTCGGCGCCGACATATAATCAGGTAATCATCTTCAGTGGGTGCGGGCTTCTTTCTTCTTCGTTCTTTTTATACAAGTTCTAAGTGCTCTTGAGTTTAGTATGTATATCGATTACTAATAAATCGAATCTTTTAATCGCGCATTTTATTAAAAATTATTCATTCGAGTTTGCGCAGTTGTTCGCCAGTTTCTGTTGTTCGTTCGGTTCGTTGTGCGGGCGGTTTAATCTATAGAAGCGTGTACTATGCATAGTAATGTTATCATAGTCTATATGGAATAAGTGACTAAAAGAAATCAAATATCGTAGTACAAGACAATTTTCGTTTTATTTTGACTGTGTCAAACTTTTAAAATTATTTGAAAATAGTTCTTATTAAAAGCTTTATAGCGAATCACTTAAAGGTAACATAAGAATTTTTTTAAAGGTTTATTGCATGAATATAATACAGTGAGACCGTCTCGAGTGTGTCACTAAACGGCATTGGACTTACACATATCTCATTATAATTGCAACAAAATGTTAAAAGAACTCAAAGCTCTAAGTTAACAGGTAAGGTGAGAATATTTCAAAGACAAATAGAAGTGCAACTGGTTAGATTTAGTCAAGGTTTTAACATCAATTATTTAAATTTTTCGGGAAATACGTCGGGGGAAAAAACAGTGGTGATTGCAAATGTGTGTGATAAGAACAATTCTATACGAATATTAGGGAAATCATATGAAAAATGTTGGTTTAGGTAATGACTTTGTCCACCAGTTCCAATAGAGTAAATTTATATTCATATGGATATAAACAATAAACAATAAATACAGTAGGGAATCCCATATCATGCTCCTGGAAGTTTTGATCGCCTTCATGTGCGTAGGGCATGTGCGATGAGCGCGAATGTCTAGGCGTAAGTGGAAACGGCACATTCGTGCTACACGCACGTCCCTTTGATGTGCGTCAAAAACCGCCATCGACGCGAATGTCAATGCGAATGTTTTTGGCAGTGGTGGGGGCTACCAAGTGCTCAGTTCAGTCCCAACGGGAATACGAGTAATGTTTTGTGTACTGTATGTAATATTATAGTTTTTGCAAGATTATTAGAATGTGTCTTTTTCGCGTTCTGAAAATATATAGAGAATCATTCCTTCCACATTCCAGAAAAAATGTAATATGAATAGTATGGTAATTCTTCCATCCATTGAATCGGAATGTTTACGAAATTCGGAACTCTTTTACCCGCTGGGGTAGAATCTTCGCATAGGCGATAGTGGAAACGCTACATTCGTGCTAATCGCACATCCCCTTGATATGCGTCCAAACACCGTCATCGACGCAAATGTAAGCGATTCTCGACTTGAGTTGCAAACTAACGTGAATGACGCGCTAGTTCGCCTCATCCAATGCCCATGAAGGCGATAGTGGAAACGAGGCTTAAGACTATACTGATCGCATATTGCAGTAAACTGGTTTTATAGCAAAGCTGATTGGAAGCTTATACATCACTAGGGTGGTGTCATCAGTGCTGTCGTTTTGTTATTTTGGACAGTAGTGCATTTAAGTGAAGGACAGTAGTATTTTACAAAGAATAGTAGTACATTCATGACTTTTAGGTTCGGAATCGCATAATAACATCGAAGAGTTAGTATATCATATGGTCATTCCATTAAAAATCGCCAAAAATAACAAAATTTGTGACCTTATCATCGCCGATTTTTTAAATTTTGTTCACTCGGAGAATTATTAAAAAAAATTACAATTTCTTTTTTTTTTCCTGTATCAAATTTTTCGTTAGTTTTAGTACGTTAAAGATAATGTAAAAATGATGCCCGAATCCTGTTTGAAAATTCATATCTCCGATAGTTTTTATCATAGAATAATGATTTGGGACTAATTTTAAAGAAGAAGGTTACGAAAATGAAAAAAAAAATTATATTTACAAATCTTTATTCAACGATAAAGGTAAAGCCAATTTTTTTTTTTTTTTTCTTATATTGTTTTCTTTATGTTAGATATATTTTCATTATACTGTTTTTCAAAACATATCAAATAAAATAATAAAGTAAAAATCAACTGGAGATTTCAAGGGAACAGAGTAAAAAAATCGACGAACATCAGTGGCCATCAATTATTTCTCAGCAAAATTACAATTATTTTGATTACTTGCTCGTAAATGACGAGGGTCTTAATTTTACTATGGCAGATATATGGCCAGCTCTTAAAATAATAAATTTAAAATAGTTTCCATCTTTAATAACTTAATAGAACTAATAATTACTTGAAAAAAACAATGTTCTGTAATACATTTATCCCAAAAAATTTGATATTTTAAATTTCAGCGGAATATTTTATTTGTGCATTTCTCCTTAAAATAAGATATGATGTTAAAAAGAGGAGGCAAACACCATTTTCAAGAAATCTTTAACATACTAAAAGTAACATAGTAAAACAGTTGAGCTAAGGTGAACAAGATTAAAGCAAGGCAGTTAACATTTATAGGGTTGTTGTTATTTACGGGACGAGGAATATATTCTCTAAAGTGTAATATAGTTTTAGCGGTTGAAGTTCTGGAATCATCTTCTTCAATCCATGGCGGTTTCAAAATATTCAATGAAATCATCTTAATTCAGTTATGATGAAATATCGAGACCTCCCAATAACCTGATCCGTTAGCAACCACCGATGATAAGACTTTTTCTGTAATACAACAACTCGACCAATTACAAGTGGCTTTATTTTATTCGTGCCATTTCCAATAGTACAGGTAAGGAATGGTATCCGTGGTTAGTTATTTATTCCACTGAGTATTGTTTTACCTGAGTTCACTGTCATAGTGTCATCTACGATATAAAGCTGCTCTGTAGGCACTTGCATTTACTCAAATTTGTTATTGACTTCTCTTTGAAAAGGCTCAATAAGTTCCGGTTGCGATGAAAGTTTTTCACTCGCTATTTTTCTTCAGTTGGGAATGCAGCTGTATTGCCTTTTCCTGTAGCATTTTGACACTCACTGGATCATTTTTATCTGTTGGCTTAAAAACTAATTTTAGTTCGCCATCTACGGAAGCTTAAAATTTTTTAAGCTTTAATTTTCGCAAGAACCATAAATGTATTGAACACACATCCTAATCTGTTGCAGTTTTTATACTCTAGATGAAATCATATAGAGTATTATAAGTTTAATCCAGCCCGAAAAGTTTGTAACGCATAGAACCGAGCCTCGGACGAAAAAAAGTTATATATTATTTTGTGTTTAGTTTTGGCCAAAAACCCCAAAATCGTTTGCTGTCCGTCCGTCTGTCTGTCTGTCTGTCTGTCCGTCCGTCCGTTTGCACGATAACTCAAGAACGCGTTGGCCTAGGAAGTTGAAATTTGGTCACCACCTGTAAAATGGAAAAAGTAAGGCTAAGTTCGTTAATGGGCGATATCCTTCCACTCCTTCGGGTACCTCCCATACAAGAGTTCTTAAAACACGTATTCACAATTATTGCTCGAATGCTTCAAGTTAGGAGCTTGAATACTTAAAGTTTACAATGTTTAAAACGAAAGTTCCGAATATGATGCAAATCGAATGAGTCCTTCGTATAGCAGCCTACAAAAGTCCTTCAAAAATGTATACAAGTTACATAATCCACTATAACTCTAGTACAAGTTAAAGCAGAGATTCAAAATTTTGCAGGAATTAGTTTTATATCAAAAGCAAGCCTGCGTGCATTAATTAGCGCAATCCATCAACTCCTTCGGGTAGCTGTCATACAAAAGTCCTTAAAACACGTGTTCACCAATATTGAACGATAACTTTAGAACGCTTTAAGTTACGACTTTGAAATTTTGTATACGTTGATTTTATAATAGTCGTAGCTGAAGGTATTAATATGAAAAATATCCCGTAAGTCCTTCATGTACATACAAAAATTCTGTAAAAATGTCCCAACTTAATTTATGGAACTCACTATAACTCAAGAAATCGTTTAACCATCCATCGAGTAGCCACTATACAATAGTTTCTACCTGTAAATAAAAGGTCATGCAATAATTGAATGTGCACTCCTCATTCTTTTGATATAATCCCAACTAAAATATAAATCGGAGTTCAGTATTTCATCTAGAGTATCATACGATTGGCTTGCAGCCGATCGTGACTGCGTTATGTTTATTTTTAATTTTGATAGTAGACTTCTCGATACCATATTTATTCGCCAAATCGGTTACGCGAAAGCCTTTAAATAATATTATAATTCGTCCAAAACATCACATTTTTTAAAATCCTCTTCTAAAATTTTCGAAAATTTAATTTTTGAGAAAAGAGTAGTACAAAATTGAAAGGAGTAGTACAGTAGTACATGAGGTAAAATAGTAGTACAAATACTACTATAGTAGTACAAACGACAGCGCTGGGTGTCATAGTGTAGTGATATATTATTATATTATTAAATTATTCTAAATTATTATTATTCTTGGCGCGAAATAATTTCTATGAATCTGACTGTTTAAATTCAATTTGATCTTTGCCACCGTAGTGGAAAAACCAGTCCTCATGTGGAACTACGTAGTGTTACGTACTGCTACGTAATAGACCACGTGAACGTGATATTATATTGGTCATGGTCTACATCACTTATACAGGGTGTTTCACACAGAATGTGATTGATTTTTGCGTTTGCTCCAACGGTGGGTGACAGGGAGCCTTCCCTCTCGTTAACGTTTTATTACACTCCTTGTTAAGGTTTTATTATCACCCTTTCTTCATAAGTGTTTTTCATTTCCCTTAACTATTTTATTACTTAATTGACGAGTCTGTTATAAAGTTGTGATCTTTTTTCTTCCTTAATAATATCATATCAAAACCACAGTAGTTCATACTGTCGATCAGTTTGATAAAGGACTCAGTTCAGCCTAAAACGTCACACAAAAATAATATCAACAGTACTTTACCCGGAAAACTAGTCTTTTCAACATACAGTGAAAACATTCACCAAACCGAATTAAAAATAGCTCAATGAGAGTATAAGTTTAGATAGATAGATAGATAAAGTTTCGTTTACAATTGTGTTACAATTCATGTTTTATTTTAGAGACCAAGATAAACTTTTACAACTATATACTTAAATGAATCAGCTAATTGCAGTAATAAGTGTATTAATTAATTATTTTGAGGAAAAATTGTGACTAAAAACCTCTTTATTAAATCCTAACCTAATCCTAAAGAGAGTATAAGTTTAACTTTATTATTTTTTAATACCCGAAAATGCCATTTTTTTACTTTTTAGAACTAGTAATCCCCAAAAAAATATCAGTTTGTCCGCCGTAGATGCGCCCATAGGCGTGCTATGGCCTAAAATATGGCAGGGGCCAGGGCCCGAATGGCTCAGAACATACGACTTCTTTTGAAAGGCACACATGATTTTCGTACAAGTTCGTCCTTTTTGTGTTTACAGATTAGGAGTTCGTATAACGAATGATTAGTCTTAGTCTACGACTATATACATTGTTTTTCCAATAGTTGCAGTTGAAGGAAAGAATTTCCTATGAGTCCTCCTTCGAGTAGCTGTCATACAAAATCCTGTAAAAATGTCTTCACTGTCTTTTAGTTTCAAGTAGCAACCAAAAGAGTGTCCTTAAAATTGGATTCAATGTTCATGATTGAGAGATTCGAGAATCTATCTTGCGATGCTTCAATTTGAAGATTTTTAGCGTTATCGACGATTTGAAGACTTTGATGGCTATGTAGAAGATTTCTTTGTATTCGTAAGATATTTTCTTCTATTTCGATAACAAAAAAAATTTTAATTTATAAATTCCTAGCTTATTTTCTGTTATTTTCGCAATTCTCACTTAACAGCTTCGTGTTCGTTTATATTTTGTCATCCATATTCATGTTCAAAGTCAGTCAGTACCGGCAACACTGATCTAATTACGTTTTCTTCGATCGCGTTTCATTTGTTCTTTATCGGAACACTAAATTAAAAATAAACAGAGTTTTATCCGGAAAGCTAGTTTTGCTAAAATAAGTGAATCTTTTAATTTGAAAAGATATTTACGAGGTACAACGAACCAGTGCTTTGAATTTAAGAATCTTTTTTTAAATTTGCAAGACAATTAAAGATCGTCTTGTATATTTCAAAAATTCTTCTGAAATTGAAAAGCTTTTTGATCGATCGAAGTTTAGAAAACCCCCTGAACTATTAAAGTTGTGTAAATTGTGAAAGAAGTATTATGTATCCTATTTTTACTTTATTATTTCAATAATACAGTAATGTTATCGATTTTTAAAAAAAAAAAATTTGCTACCCTCAAAATTTTTTTTTTAAGTTTCATAACGAGTAGACACGAAAAAAGCAAAAAAAAATTTCAGTCCGTCTGTCCGCCGTACGCCGTACCCCGTACGCCGTACGCCGTACGCCGTACGCCGTACGCCGTACGCCATACGCCGTACGCCGTACGCCGTACGCCGTACGCCGTACGCCGTACACCGTACGCCGTACGCCGTACGTCTACCGGTGTACGCAAAATTGTTTGAAGGCTCGTAGCACCCAAACCCTTTGAGCTATTTAATTGAGTGGGTAGGCCTCCTCTAGTGACCAAATTTGGAGGGGTGGGGGTGTTAGGGGGAGGAGGGGAAGTGTTTTAGACGGAAAGTTTTGGTTTCTAGATCTCAGCAACCGCTTATGCTAGGAAGCTGAAATTTGGAAATTATATAGAACTACGGTAGTGGACCCATTTGCAATTGCCGATATAGGTGAAGGGGTTTGGGAGTGGGGGCAAAAATAATGCGTCCGAAACGCAAAAAAGGCGAGATTGACACATTCTAAATTCTATATCTCCTAAACGGTTAATGTCACAAAATTGAAACTTAATGAATATCTGTAGGTATACTAGGAGAATAGATCGGAAATAAATTTTTGAGTGGGGGCAGTGGCGTACGAAGGTGGGGGGTGAAAAACTTTAGATTACGATATCTCACGAACCGATAGCACTAGACAAATAAAATTTGGTTTTTGTATAAAGGTTGACAAATGAAGTTTGCTGAAAGTAAAATTTTTTAATTGGGCGGTGGATCATGAAAGTGGAGGGGATAAGAATTTTTCTAAAAAATCACGTCTCATATCTCAAGAACGGTGTAAGATATATGCTTAAAATTTTTACCTGAAGTGGGCCTAATTAACCCCTAGCAGAAAACAAAATTTTGGAAGTGTGGGTGTAGAGGGTGAGGGTGGGGGAGGGTGAAAAGGAAAAAGTTCCGATTTTTATATCTCGAGAACCTATAATGATATAAAGCTGAAACTTAGTATTTAGATAGATCTATATTAGTAGCATGTTGGAAAAATATAATTATTTATAGGGGCAGTATGGTACGGGGGTGGGGGGTGTTTTTCCTATCTATAGAACGGCTTATGCTACAAAGTTGAAACTCGGTATGTTTATGTAGATCAACTAGAAAACTAATTTAGATAAAAAAAAATTTCAAATATCCATTGGCGTTCGGAGGGGGGCAAAAAAAATTATCAGTGAAAATGGAATGCATATATTTTCACGGTTTTCGTCATATCTATTAGGTTTTCCCAAATATTGAATTCATTTTCATTGTACATCTTCTTCATATAAATACCTAGAAAGTGTTTTCAGGGTTTTTTAAAATTCGACCCCTAAGGGGGTGCAAAGGGGGTTGTAAACTTTTTCACGAATTCTACTATATCCCAGGTCTTATCAGATATCAAATATCTTTTCACTTTCACGTGCTTGCGTAATAATCGCCTAAAACTTGTTTTTAAGTTTTTTCCTTTTTCAGCTCCTAAGAGAGTATAAATGATAAGAAGAAAGAAATTTTCCAATGTTTAATCGGCTAAAAATCGCTATTTTAAATATTTTTATTTTAAGAACAAAATTAATTTTCCAAGAAATCTAATAATCTCGAAGCAACTCATGATACACTCCGACTTTGACCGCTCCCGAGCTTTGACCCGAAAAATAATAAAGTTTCGCCCAGACCATTGGCAGATTTTTTTCTATATTTTCCATTTTAAATATTTAATTAAAAATCCGTTCTAACACCGCGAATAAGGTAAGGTAAAATGATTTCTTGCTTTTTTGCCATAGTGAAAAAATGAACAAAATAAAAGTCCTTTTACTGACATTAAAAAATATTTAACCCACATTCGAAAATATCAAAATGGGTTGTATAGGAATGATTTCAAATGTCTTAAGTTTAATGGTAAGTTTCACAAAACACCTTCATTAGACAGATATATAAAAAAATGTTATGATTCTCAGAAAAGTTCTTCTATTCAAAACTCTATCCCACTTCAATCCTTCTTTTCCACTCACATTTAATCTTGATGCATGAAAAAATTTGCGGCCATATAGGTTCCATCATATGAAAACTAAATCCATTGATATTATGGACATATGGTCAATGTACATAGTGATGGAGTTTGCTTAGTAAGTTTATAAACGAGTATAATTTATTTTAAATTATTGATTTTATTATTAAAGATTTATAATTTTATTTTATTTTTATAAATACTTGACGATTTTGCAACAATTTATACAACTGTGATTTGCAAATTATTTTAATCTTGGGATATATTTAAAAACGCAATAAAACGCAATTGACAAGTAAAGTGTTTGCAGTAGGATAGGTAGGAATTATTTTTCTGGAAGGTGCCAGAATTATTTCTCTGGGAGGGTCCAAGCCGGGTTCTGGGGGGGGGGGGGGGTCCGGGTCCCTCCGGCCCCCCTCACGGCGCGCCTATAACTGCGCCACCGAAGGCGTTTCATTTTCATTTCAGTAGAAAACAAAATCAAAAGAAGCATCCAACTTCGTGGTTTTCATGAAAAAGAACGTTATTTTCAATTCATATATAAATATAGTTAATTTTACACGAAATGTTACGTAATTTTGTTAGTCTTTTTATGTAAATTGTACGGTTCGGTTGAAAAGTACATGAATAATTTACTAATACCAGTAATTTCATATAAAAGTGTTTGAAATGAGTACTTGAAAAAATGAAATATACTGGAAATTTCAAGTGAAAATTGAATTAAAAATTTAATTTTTTTAAAACAGTGTATGAATGGAATAACCAGGAGGCTACACCTACACCGCATCTCAGTATTAAACGCGTTCCGGATCTCTACCCAAAAAATAATAAATTGCGCCTAGACTGTTGGCAGATTTTCAAATAATTCCAGTTAAAGTGATAAATATCCCAGAAATCGAGTGAGTCCTTATTGCAGCTCACATGTAAAAGTCCTTGAAAAGGAAAAAATTTACTTTTGGGCAATTTACCTGATGTTTCAGATATGGTATTGAAAACGAAAGATATTGTGTTTCACTTACGAGCCGCAACCAAATGAGAGTTCTTAAAAAAGAGCAATCGACATGCGCACGTCTTATTCTGCTTTATCCCCAACTACAATATAAATCGGAGTTCAGTATTTCATCTAGAGTATCATACGATTGGCGGTAGATTCCGGTATGCACGAACTTTTCAAGAAATATTAGATTTGTTGAATTTTCAAGTGTTTGAAAAATTTCTAATTCCTACCTTCAAGCGCTCGAATTTCGGTCGCCAAAAAAAAACCTGTTTTCAAGAACCTATGAAAAAACGGGAGATGTTGATCATTAACGAATTTTAGCTTAATTTCCTAGTCTAAGACTATTAAGTATTTACATAAACTTATAATTAATCCCATAAGCATGCACATAATAATAATTTGTATAGTCTTCATTATTTTTAATGTTACACTACTAAACTAAGATTCTATGTAATAACAATAAATTCTAACAAGAAAGACGTAAAAAATGAATTATAAGCAAATTTTGATTTGTATTTTAATCGCACTTAGTTCAAAGTTGTCGGAAATCAAGTAATGGTCAATGTACAGAGAAAATATAAATCACTTACGATTACCAGCGATAAAAATTTAAGAGAGAACCAGGATAGACAGAGTTTAAGTATTATTACTATAATTCTTATCAAAATGAAGTATATGTTCCTACATACAAAAAAATTGTTTACCTCAGATTTTTGCATAGTTGACTAATATATGGCGCGCGTGAAATAAATATTAAGCCGAGACAGGTGGCTATTAAGAAAGATAAATGTTTAGGGTACCTGGATCGAGACAAACAGTTTTACATTTCGACTTTGACCACGTTCCCGACTATGACCCAGGAACGAAATTGGTGTTTTAAGTTCCTTATCCGGAAAAGTTGCACCTAGACTTATTGTGCTTCCAAATCTTTTACGCCCCTAAAAATTTTGCTCAACAGCCTTGTGGTTACCCACCCTACGCCACTGCTTCTTGATATTATGAGGTTTAAAGTGGTAATTTTACTTTTTTTTCAACTTGATTTCATGTATATTTCTGTGCTCTCATTTATTATATGCTCAAGAACAGTTTACTATAGTAAGTTGAAACTTGTAATTTATATAGCATGATAATGGAGGCATTGGTTGGTGGACAGTAGTGCACAAAATAATGTGTATGACTAGCTCGAATGCTTAAAAAAGTGGATGGAAATATTTTAAAAGTATATTTGTATGAATGCCACTCGATAAGTGGGTTGATCTTGTTGAGAGGAAATTGAAATTAAAATTATTTATTTGCACCAAATTACTTCAAAAATACATTAAGGTTCGTTTCGTTTCTTATCTTAACACTTTCTTAAGTTGAATTTTAGTATGCACGGAAACAAAGAAGAGCTTAAAGATAGACAAATAGACTGCCGGATGGACGAAGGGATACATATACGTTTTCACATTTTTCTAGCTTTTTAAATTCTAAATAAATTCTTAAGCCTGAATTATTCTTGTTAGCTCTAAGTTCCTATCATTCCAGACTTTAGAAAACAATGATGCAAATATTTGCTTCTAAGAAATTCATTATTTAATCTAAAAACATTTTTGTTGAGGTACAGCTGTGTATCTACAATCTTTGTATTGTACTACAAACGAAGCAAGGTAATTAGATCACAGGAGCTCTTTTTGGAAATATGTACATTAATTTTGTAAATTATACAAAGGAATCGTATTAAAAGTGATAAGAAAAATCTGCCAACAGTCTGGACACAACTTCATTACTTTTTTGGGTAAAAGTCCGGAACGGTTTAATGCGACTGACAACCTAAAAAATAACGTTCCAAATAGCCTCCTGATGGTTATTCCTTAGGTTGTCTAAAACCAAAATCCCGAAAATAATTTATAAAATTATGTATAAAGCCCATTGACGTAGAAAAGAATTCGATCTCATTAAACGTAAAAGATTTTTTTGGAATTCGTGTAAACTTGAAAAATACATTGCACCCCCAGGGGTTTAAAATCGAAAAATGCTTAAATCGGGGTTTTTCCCCGATTATTTATGAAGCCTTTATAAATTAAAGTGAATTCGATACCTCATTAGACAAAAAATAATTAAGCTGAACCCAGACTCTCAGATTTATTTATAATTTTACTTTATTATTTTAATAATAAAGTATTGTTATCGATTTTTAAAAAAAAAAAATTTGCTACCCTGAAAATTTTTTTTTATACGTTTTATGACTAATAAGCACCAAAAAAGCAAAAAAAATTTTCAGTCCGTCTGTGCGCCGTCCGCCGTCCGCCGTACGCCGTCCGCCGTCCGCCGTACGCAAAACGTTTACGGGCTTATAACTCCTAAACCCTATGAGCTATTAAATTGAAAATTTTTTTATTAATAGACTAGGCAGGTCCCTTTAAGTGACCACTTTTTGGGGGGTGGGAGTATGAGGGGGGAGGTGGGGGAAGCGTTTTAGACGAAAAATTTTGGTTTCTAGATCTCAGCAACCGCTTATGTTAGGAAGCTGAAACTTGGAATTTGTATAGAGCTTCGATAGTGGACCCATTTGCAAAAATATTGATGATATGGGTGAAGCTGTGTGGGAGTGGGGGGAAAAATAATGCGCCCGGAAGTTTCGAAAGCCGAGATCGAGACATTCTAAAATCCATATCTCCTAAACGGTTAATATCACGAAATTAAAACTAAATAGTCATCTGTAGGTATACTAGGAGAATAGATTGGAAACAAATTTTTGAGAGGGGGCAGTGAAGTACGGGGGTGGGGGTTGAAAACTTTAGATTACGTTATCTCACGAACCAATTGCACTAGAGAAATAAAATTTAGTTTGTGTATAAAAGTTGACGAATAAAGTTAGCTGGAAGTAAAATTTTTTAAGCGGGCGGTGGAGCATGGAAGTGGAGGGGGTAAGAATTTTTTTAAAAAATTAAGTCTCATATCTCAAGAACAGTGTAAGATAGATGCTTAAAATTTTTACCAAATGTAGGCATAATAAACCCCTAGCAGAAAAAAAAATTTCAGGGATGAGGGTGTAGAGGGTGAGGGTGAAAAGTAAAAAGTTTTAATTTTTATATCTCGAGAACCTATAATGACATCAACCTGAAACTTAGTATTTAGATAGAGCTATAGTAGTAACATGTTGGAAAAATATAATTTTTTATAGTGGTAGTATGGTACGATGGTGGGGGGTGTTTTTCCTAACTATAGAACGGCTTATGCTAGAAAGTTGAAATTCGGTACATATATGTAACTCTACTAGAAAAGTAATTTTGATTAAAAAAAAATTCAAATATTCATTGGCGTTCGGAAGGGGGGCAAAAAAAATGATCAGTGAAAATGGAATGCATATATTTTCACGATTTTCGTCATATCTATTAGGTCTTACCAAATATTGAATTCATTTTTATTCTACGGATTCTTCATTTAAATACCTAAAAAGTGTTTTCAGGATTTTTTGAAATTCGACCCCCAAGGTGATGTAAAAGGGATGTATATATTTTCACGAATTCAGCCGTATCCCTCAGGTCTGACTAGATATCGAATAACTTCTCACTTCCACGGGCTTCTTTAATAATCACCTAAAACTTGTTTTCAAGGCTTTTCCTTTTTCAACCCCTAAGAGTGTAAAAACCTGTTGAACACGTTTTCACGAATTCCGTCATATCTCGTAGGAGTGATAAGACATCGGATTGGTTTTTACTTCCTCTGGCTTTCTTTATATATATCAAAAAACTCATTTCAGGTTTTTTGGATATTCAACCCCAAAGTGGGTGCAAGGGGGTTGCATATGTTTTCACAAATTCTTACATATTTCTTAGTTCTAATAAGATATCGAATTCATTTTTACTTCCTAAGGCTTCCTACATAATCGTTAAAAAGTTGATTTCAGGATGTTTGTTATTTAACTCCAATAGGACGCAAGGCTTTCGACATATTTCTCAGGATTGATGAGATATTAGATTGGTTTGCACTTCCACAGACTTTTTATATAATCGTCTACAAACGCATTTCCGATTTCATGTAATGGCCCAAAACGAAATCACGAAAAACCTTCCAGTGGCGTAACAATTGATATTATACTAGAACTAGACCTTGTCCTGGAGTATGACCCAATTAAGTAATTCATATGATATATGTGGCAGCGGCGTAAGTATTCTAGCGCGACCCCATTCTAACCGCTTCCCGAACTTTTTTTTAGGTTTTCAGTCACATAGTAACCTACACCGCATCTCAGAATTAAACTCGTTCCGAACTTCTACCCAAAAAATAATAAAGTTGCGCCCAGACTGTTGGCAGATTTTTTTGATATAAACAATTCGTTTGTAAGGGCTACACTCTCTTGGGGGTTTAAGATCGAAAAACCTTGTAACGGATTTAAAAGTCATTGTACAAATATGAGGCACTAAGAATCGAATCTGGTGGCGGCTATATGTTAAATATAAAATTGGGTTTGGTGCTGTGAAACACAAAAGAAGTGGACGTGGGTTATAACTTGAATCCTTTCTCAACACAATTCGATATACACTGAGAGAACAGATTTATTGCTGCAATTGAAATATATGCCAAACGAATTACAACGGTTGCAGGAAAAGTTCCTATCCTATTGTTGGAACCGAAATTCTGGGTTGGCCGAACAGAATTTTCGTTTATTGGTATCGAATATATTTTCCGACAACTAAATTATTTGTCTAGCCAACCAGAATCTCTTAAAATTTTGATTGCCACAACTGCGCGGGTTTTTGGTAAACTCTAAAAAAATAGAGTTTTTTGGGTTAAATCCTAAACTGAATACTTTTTTGTTACCTAGGAGGAGGTACAGAACTCTTCTAAGACACTATTTTCCTACTTCAAATATTATTTCTTACTTACTGACTTAATAAAACCCATAGCTGTAGGTAGGAATCGAACCCGTGTTGAAATTTTTTGGATTGGCGCGTGTAAGAACTGCGCCACCGAAGACCTTTGATTTTCATTTCCCTATGAGCAACTTAACTTAGTGTGGATTAACTAAGTTACCGCAATATACATTCGGTTGGCGGAACACACATTCGGTTACCGCTGCAGAATGATGCCGAAAATCGATTGTCATGAACAATATTCTATTGCAACAACCAACGTTATATTGCGGCAATCAAAATTGAGTTGCTAGACATTTTTCTGTTCGGTTCTTTCAACAGAAACGTGCAAACAACATAAGTTGATTGTCTTGACAGAATGGTTCTATTGCATGTATTACGTGTTTATTCCCTTAAACGAATATTACAACCGAATATCTATTGCTCCAAACTAATTCTTATTAGCATAAATGAACTTTGAATGCTGTAATGCAAATTTTATTGAAGCAATCTCTTGCTAACAAATTATTTCTCTCAGTGTATGGATATAAACAATCCGTTAGACTGGTACTAACATTTTTTGAGATTGTATTACTGGAAAGAATGAGAAAGGGCTCCTATTAACACGTTATCAAGTTATAATGCGATTGAATCGGGGTGGTTGGTTGACCAGAGTGGCAGCCCCACCGCACAGGACAGGCTCAATTAGCACAAGGGTTCCGTTTTGATACCGCAAAACTATTTTGACTCGATTGTGAGGGAACGCCCAATTTGGCTGCATGATCTCCAATTGGCCAGTGACCTATAATGATAGCCGTGATCCTTCACTTTCGAAAAAATCAGTTTCTCTTTAACACCGTTGACGAAACATAGTACAAATTTATCATCTCTGATTGCAAATATAGCAGCGCTTAGCGCTATTGGACGGATTTCAATGAGCCCTGCAATTGCAATTATCATTATTATTTTCTTCCGAATCCGATACTGAGCTCGTGCCGCTCTGAGTAGAGTTTCTTGTTTGCAAACCTCTCTTTGGTGTTCTACAAACCCCTCTTTGCTGTTCTACAAACCCCTCTTTGGTGTTCTACAAACCCCTCTTTGTTGTTCTACAAACCCCTCTTTGGTGTTCTACAAACCCCTTTTTGGTGTTCTACAAACCCCTCTTTGGTG
The DNA here is from genome assembly GCA_951812415.1 of Beris morrisii. Lineage (NCBI taxonomy): Eukaryota > Metazoa > Arthropoda > Insecta > Diptera > Stratiomyidae > Beris > Beris morrisii. Next base: position 30,967,631 of record OX638311.1, read on the forward strand.
TTCTACAAACCTCTCTTCGGTGTTCTACAAACCCCTCTTTGGTGTTCTACAAACCCCTCTTTGGTGTTCTACAAACCCCTCTTTGGTGTTCTACAAACCCCTCTTTGGTGTTCTACAAACCCCTTTTTGGTGTTCTACAAACCCCTCTTTGGTGTTCTACAAACCCCTTTTTGGTGTTCTACAAACCCCTCTTTGGTGTTCTACAAACCTCTCTTTGGTGTTCTACAAACCCCTCTTTGGTGTTCTACAAACCCCTCTTTGGTGTTCTACAAACCCCTCTTTGGTGTTCTACAAACCCCTTTTTGGTGTTCTACAAACCCCTCTTTGGTGTTCTACAAACTCCAGTAGTGAGTTAATCTGCATTCCGTACCATTGCCATGTGAGGAAATGACAATAAAGGTCTCCGGTGGCGCAGTGGCTAATCGTGCCAGTACACGAACGCTGATGTTGCGGGTTCGAATCCCCACTTTATTTGAAGAAGTAATATTGTCTCAGAAGAATACTGTTAGTTTTAACAAACGAGTTCAACTTTTTCTTTTAGGGTAGGTCTTAGCGTGTTTTTTTACTACTTTATCCAGAGCAAAATTGGAACTTTGGGGTGAGCTTTGAATTTTTCATGGGTCAGCTACACCACTGGGTGTAGTGGTGTGGTAGCTCTTCTCACTTTGCCCTTTGTTGAGTTGAATCCACACACCGAAATAAATTTAACTTCTCACAATTCGGAAGTAGTGCAAGTTTACACCGAAAAGTAATGGACTCGAAAACTTCGTTTCGGTGCCCAATCAACTCAATTTTTCTTAGAGTGTGGAGATACCTGCCCGCGTCTTATTTGGAAGTTCGTAGGTCTTGATTGGGTTATAAGATGGTCACATCTTTCTCGCTATGGCGCATGTAGTTAGATTATTTCTGAAGCTATGAATTGAAATGAACAACAAAATAGAAAAGGTTGACCCAAAAAATAATTAAATTATAATAAACATTTATTACTCCGGAAATAGCTTATTTGTACATAGGTAGGGTACAAAGTTTAAAAAAACATCAAAGGTCATGTCTCGATTTTCAACTCATGGTTTGACCATTTTTATTGTTGATGTTGTTAAGCGGTTCAATCGCCTTTCGTTTTAAGAAACCAGAAACTTGCATACGAGTATGTAAACTCTTTTCAACTATTTACAGGTGAGAGCTGAACGTTGTTACGAGTATATACAAGTAAAATAAATTACACAGCAGAACACCGGCAGCATAGAGATGCTTTCGTCGTCTTTATATCAGTAGATTAATAACATTGTTAGGAGCAGCAACTGGTTTCGTCGAATTGGTGTTGTTCGGTTATTTTAAGCCCAGTTATTACATACAGGTAACCGAATTTTAATGATACTTTTTTTAAATTAATTACTTTATTATAAATACTGTCTTTCAGATTACAACAACAATGACTGACCCGGCAGAGGAACTTTTACTTTCTAAGAGACAAGTAACGCTGGAATGCAAAAATATATTTTATAGACCAAGATCGAGTAAGTGACTATTTTTTTTATTTTGTTTCAACGACTTGTAAGTTACAAATTTACAATTTACCTACCGTTAAAGAAAAAATTAAATCGGATATACTGCGTGATGTGAGTGCTAAGTTTCAATTCGGACGTCTTACCGCCGTCTTAGGACCATCGGGCGCTGGTAAAACTTCTTTTCTCAATATATTGTCGGGTTTCAAGTAAGTTTATTTTATCGAAATTTAAGTGTAAATTAATAAAGGTGGAGGTAGCTGACATAAATGTAAATCTTATATCTTAATTGTCATAAGTTTCTTGTTCATTATCGCGGAGTATGTGGTAATAACATTGAGTGGAGCTGTACAGCAAAGCTATCTTTTAACTCTCAAAAATCTCATTTGGGGAGAAAGTTAAACCAACATTAATAAAGTACAAAACAGAACACAGACCTCGACTGCGACCGCAACCGCTACGGCGATTTGCCTATCTTTCGGCGTGAGGTTCGACTACGCAGTTGGTGTTGAAGAGAACACCGACTACGACTTTAATATGCAAGCAAGGAGAAGAACGAGTGTCAAGTGTTACTTCTATTTTGTTTAATATTTTTGAAAATGAACGTGTTTCTGACAGCGCGTATAATTTATATTGTATTTTTAATCACTTTGGAGTGCCCCATATATAAGATAGAGACAGCATGTACAAAGCTAATCCGGTCTCCTCTTAAATGTAAAAAGAGTTCAATGCATTTCGAAGGGGCCATGTAAATATTCCTTATATAGTGCTCGCACAAACTATAACAATAAATATATACAACAACCGGCAACATCGTTCCCAAAAAGTCTAACCGCTTATACGACTTGGATACGGTTTCGTTTCAACGTATAGTATTCGAAACTTTTCCTGCTGGGAAATAATTGAAATCTGGGATTACCATTGGCAGCCCTGTGCGAGCAAACGCAGTCTCATGCTGTTATGACACTGGCTATTTTAGCGGCTTTAAAGCTGCTAGAAAATCCAAATGGAGAGGGATAGAGACTTTTATATACAATTTAGACATTGGTGTGAGAGAGACAGTCCGAGCAGCAAAACTATGAGTAATGCTGTTATGACACTGGCTATTTCCTCGCTAGTTTCAAGTGCAATAAAAGTCAATCGTGCGACAAGGCGACCAATATAGAGAGAAAGAGATTACCGCTAAAAAATACCCTTGCTGATGCTACCGGCATCTAGTAGACGAAATTAAGAACTGATTTGTTATAAAAAATACTTATCTTAGCGCGTTTCATAACATAACATGACACTTTCTATAATTTGTACATAACGAACTGTCAAAAACAAGTCTGTAGCGGCTGGAAAATCTAGCCGCCAGTGGATTTTTCTTGGATTAACTGCTAGAATGTTGCGAAACACTGCTAGAATGTGCTTTGTTGCCGCTTTTTTTTTGACAGTTATGGATTGTTTTTTGACAGTTACCCATAGTTTGCTGTTCGGACTGTCTCTCTCACACCAATGTCTAAATTGTATGTTAAAGTCTCTATCCCTCTCCATTTGGATTGTCTAGCCGCTTTAAAGCCGCAAAAATAGCCAGTGTCATAACAGCATAAATGTCAAAAAACAATCCATAACTGTCAAAAAAAAAGCGAAGAAGCGAAGAGAGAAAGAAAATTTAACACACAACACATTTGGACATTGGTATGAGAGAGACAGTCCGAACAGCTAAAATATCAGAAACTGTCAAAAAAGGCGGCAACATAGCGCCGGTGAGCAGTGTTTCGCAACATTCTAGCAGTTCATGTCAAAACCACTGGGATGCTGTTATGACACTGGCTAGTTCTCAAGTGCAATAAAAGTGCAATAAAAGTCAATCGCGCGACAAGGCGAACAATATTGAGAGAAAGAGATTACCGATAAAAAATACTCTTGCCAATGCTACCGGCATCTAGTAAACGAAATTAACAACTGATTTATTATGAAAAATACTGATTTTGGAGCGTTTCATAACATAACATGACACTTTCCATAATTTATACACAACGAACTGATAAAAACAAGTCTGTAGCGGCTGGAAAATCTAGCCGTCAGTGGATTTTTTTTGGAAACTGCTGGAATGTTATGAAACATTCAGAATTAGAGTGTAGCAGGACTGCGCAGTCGCAGGCGAAGTTGTTATTGTGAGCATCGCCATACAATCCTGTGTACTCTAAAGACTGGGACTGCGACTGCGCAGTCGAGGTCCATGTTCTGTTTAGGCCTTAAGTTCAAAATGCATACGCACCCGACGTGAATATAATTCTCAAATTGCCGCCCTGATATACCCAGATACAGTGCAAAGAAGAGTTTTTAACATAATAGTCGCTGACGCTATTGGCTCCCTTAAATATCCACGCAATATAAGATATCTGCCTCTCTTTTATCGTTACTTCAGTGACGACTGCTCTGATGAGCTTGCGAACTTAATTCCACCGCGATATGAATTCACCCGAGATGCTCGGAGCAATACCCGTTCACGAACACGTCCACAAATATTCCTTCGTCCGTATACTCAAAATTAATTTCACTTTATCAACCGGACCGAACGTATGTGGATGAAACTCGAAGCATTGTTATTTCCTGGTACATACAGCTAAATGAGTTTTAAGCGAAATGTTCATCGTTATCCAACTTTCTCTGATAGGAAGGCTTTAAGTTATTGAGATTGAATTTCGAAAAATCGTGAAATTGGTTTTTAAACGATTACGTGAAATGCCTGTAGAAGTAATAACCAATCTTTTATCTTAACAGACCTAAGAGATGGCGAGAATTGTGAAAACGTACGCAACCCCTTTACATCGAATATCGAAAAATACTGAATTGAATTTTAAGCCGGTTACATACTTATTTCAATATCTTTAAGACCTAAGAGATATAACCGAATTCGTGAAAACGTGTATTCTCCTTTTACACACTCCTAATGGTTAAAAAGCAAAAAATCCTGGAAACGGCTTTTGGCAAAATAAGAGCTTATTGGGCGTCTATTTAGATCTAGGAGATATAACGGAATTTGTGAAAGTATATACCATCCATTTGCACCCCTTACTGATTGAATTTTAAAAAATCACGGAAGCAGTTTCTAGATATTTATATGAAGAACCCGTAGAAATACGATTAATTCAATATTTCAGAAACCCTAACAAATATCGTCAGTGTAATTCTCAAAATGCCTAATTGGGAAATATGTCCACCCATTTTCACTGACCATTTTTTATGTCCCACCTCCGTACGCCAATAGACATACGAATTGTTACCGTATACTTTATTATTTCAATAATACAGCATTGTGATCGATTTTTAAAAAAAGCAAATTTGCTACTCTGTCCGCCATCCGCCATCCGCCGTCCGCCATACTTAAAATCGTTAGAAGGAAAGAATCGTTAGAAGACTCGGAGCTCCCTAACCCTTTGAACAATTAAGTTAAACAAAATTTCTGGATAGATGAGTGGACCCTTTTAAGTGACTACCTTTTGACTGGCGGAGGTGTGAGGGGGGGGGGGTCCTTTTAGACGAAGAATTTCGAAAAATCTAAAAATCTTGAAATTAACTTTTTGGTGATTATAGGCCAGGAAGGAAGTAAAAACCAATTCGATAGCTCATCAGATCGGAGCAATATATAGCAATTTGTAAAAATGTATGCAACCCCTTTACACCATCTTGGGGATATCAGAAAATCCAAAAATTGGTTTGTAGGCTATTATAAACCCTGCAGAAATAGTTAATTCATCAAACCTAAGAGATATGGCGAAAATAGTGAAAACGTATGGAACTTCCTTTATCCCACTTGGGGAAGTATTAACATAAATATAAATAAAATAGGAGGAATTCGATGTATTACCACTCCTAAGACATGCCGGAATTCGTGAAAACGTGGTCAACACTTGTATACCCTCTTAGGGGTTGAAAAGGGAAAAACGTGTTTTAGGCGATTATAAAATAAGCCCGTGGATGTGAAATGTTATTCGATATCTAATCAGACAAAATCAGTCAGGACCACTTTATGATTATTGCGAAATAATATGCAGTCGGCAGAAGGCTGATACCGTGCTTCCAATTACTGGTGCTCATTTAGCAAGCAGATAATTATCTTAAAGTTTCAAAGTACTGTAACTTTCGGTCGAGTAGTTTGAATGATGAACACCGACTAAACAGTTTAGTGCACGGAGTTCGATCCAATCAAAAAGTTGGCCGACTGAATAGTACACAGTATGCACTTGCACTTAGAAGATAACCCGAGAAATCTTTGAGTTTCAAAGCTTAAGAAGCTTGTTGCTCAGCGTGGTTGATGACCAAATCCTTGATATTACCAACCTATAAGTTTTTTTTAGGTAAAAAATTATCTTTAATTTTATTTTCTAGAGCAACTGGACTTCGCGGCACGATACTTGTGAACGACACGGAACGTAATCGCCGTGAATTTCGGAAATTCTCGTCATACATTCCTCAAGAGTTTGCTATGTTGGACAAGCTTACTGTACTAGAGACTTTAACCAGTTCAGCAGATCTTAAATTAGGATTAAGGACAAAGTATAGCCTTAAACACAAAGTGGTTAGTATTAATGTTAAAAACTAATCCGAATAATTGACATCAAATCAAATGTAGGTTAAAGAAATCATTGAACTATTAAATCTTGAAAAATGTAGTAAAACTTTAGTTGGCAAACTATCAGGTGGTGAAAAGAAACGACTATCGGTGGGCGTTGAGCTAGTCACAAATCCACCTATAATGCTATTCGATGAGCCAACAAGGTAGATAGACATTTAAAATTAAAACTACTAATTAATTTTGGTTTGATCTTTTTCAACGCAGCGGATTAGATAGCGTATCGTCCCTTCAAGTTTTAAGTCATCTACAAAAGTTAGCACATTGCGGCCGTACTATAATTTGTTCGATACATCAACCTAGTTCCAGACTCTTGAAATTATTCGATGATGTTCTAGTACTTTCTGAAGGTCAATGTATTTATAATGGTACTCAAGAAGACATGGTTAGTACGTTCAAAAGCAGAGGGTTTATATGCCCAAATTATTATAATCCAGCCGATTTTGGTACGTTTTCGAATCGATTATAACTTCACATATAATTTATGTACAATTAATTAATTTCAAAGCGATGGAAGTAGCTAGTAGAGAACACGGTTCAGATCTCTCAGCGTTAATATCTGCAAATCAACAAACATATAGTGATGATATCATGTTGAAGGATATTAAGTCAGCCAATGGCTCAAGTATGTAATTTATAAATTCCTTTATTATTTTTTTATTTTTGTAATAATTTTTTAACATTGTGCATAGATCTACTAATTTTAGCCTTTTGGTTTTAGACCACATAATGAATGGTGTACAAATCGGACCAACGACGGATTTCAAAGATGACAATGGTTACTTTAAATTTTATCCAGCTACGTTTTGTGAGCAGTTTGCAATAATTACGAAGAGGTCACTGAAATGCATGATGAGAGATATGGTTTGTACATTTTCTGTTGTTAATCTGAACATGAAAAATATAATTAGCAATAATTATTCGTTTAATCTTCCAGATCTGCGTGCAATTACGATTTGTTGTGCACATAATTATTGCATGTCTCCTGGGAGCAGTTTTCTGGGATGTTGGAAATGACGCTTCAAAGATTTTAAGCAATAATTCTTGCTTATTTTTTATTATAATGTTTATATTTTTTGCTAATGCAATGCCAAGTATACTGGCATGTAAGTATCATGGGTCTAGGAACATTCTTCATTTTGACAATTTTGACGAAATATATCGTGTACTTCAGTGGACTAGTGCAAACTTACCAATTTTCATTCCAAAGGTTGATATTATCTCGAGGGTTTTTTTTTAAATTAAATTTCCTTTAGTTTTCAACAATTTCGATACCATTTTGGCAAGAGGAACTCATTATCTTCCACGAAATCGTTCCTTTATGATAAGTGGTTCAAATAAGGCAAAGTCAGAGTCATAGAAAAATTGTGTGAAAAATGTTCCGCACACCACGTTTTAATACATCTTTTTGGATCCAATTTGAAAATTAAATTTTCAGGTCCTTTAGAGATTGATGTCTTTATCCGAGAACATCTCAACAATTGGTACTCAGTGCATGCATACTATTTATCAAAATTCGCAACTGATTTACCTATGCAGCTAATATGTCCGACACTATTCGGCTTAATTTCATACTATCTAACCGGTCAGCCTTGCGAACTGAACCGAATTTTAATGTTTGGTTGCATATGTCTACTGACCGGAATGTTGGGCCAATCGTTTGGTTTATTTGCTGGATCTGCATTTAGTATGAACGTAAGTAACTCAACTAGAGAGCCAAACTTTTTTTCTAAAATTATTCTTTTCAGCTGGCAGTATTTATTGTACCGGCATCCAGTATACCGATGCTTATCTTCTCAGGCTTTTTTATTCGATTCAGCGAACTTTCTGAATATCTGCGACCAATAACACATATTTCATATTTTCGGTACTCATTCGAAGGATTGGTTCAAGCCATTTATGGATTTAATCGAACTGAATTAGAATGCCAGTCTACCTTTTGCTATTATAAATCACCTACAAAGTTCCTTCGGGATATGGACATGTATGGGGATAGATACGCTGGAGATGTTACAGCGATTATAGTTTGGTTTATTTTATTGCAAACCGCGTTGTACCTCAGTCTTCTGATAAACGTGAAAAGAGCTCAATAATGTAATTTATTAATTTGTCTAGTGTACCTATGTAAGAAATTGTGAAGTATTTTATATTGTTTGATGCAACATTTTTATATACTATTTTTTATACATATTAAATGACATTTTAGATACCATACCGATTTTAATTTTATTGCAGCAAGCCAAAAGCATTGAAAGTGAATCACTAAGGAATCACCTAGGTGAATTGTATGCAGTGGCGGTCATATAGCTTTTCCAAGTGGGGGGACACTGACGTTCAATAGGTACAGTAGAGAGAGTAGGTGTGGTGTTAAGCCGCTAAGGCAGCGAGCATGGAAATTGTACAAATGCTATGGTCGCTGCGGTTGTTACTGCTTGAATATCAACTTTTTCATTTCCGTATCTAATAACTAATTTATATTGCCAGATTTAGGCAACTAGATTTCAGAATCTCGAAAAGCATTAACATCGCTCTGAAGACATTTCTTTGAATTTTTTTTATTTATCATCTGACTATATGGTGACAAAAATTTTAATCTGTTTTGTATGACTGTCTGTCTTTAAGCAATGGAAAATTTAATAGCATGAGTAGGAACTAAAAAATAAAATGAATTGAATCCAAAGATTGGTGAATAATTTTCAGGGTTCGCTTTCAGTAGAATTCGATCTCGATTTCAACAAAATTTAGAAACCCAAAAATGCTTCAAAATCTCACACATGTATGAAAAATCAAGTAGATTTTGATAGTTTCATCAAAATCTCGAAATTTCATCAAATCCTGTTTGAAATCTTTCGATGTAAATCGGCTGTTTTTTGACTGCCACCATAACCTCCCTACTCTTCTTATTCCCACTTGCATATTCACCAACAGTATCCTTTAGCTGATTTTCATCGCAAGATTTTGGCAAGTAGATTTTGAAATCTCGAAAAGCGTTTACAACACTCTGAAACATTTGTTTGACGAGCATGATATTAAAATTTTGAATTTATTTTGTAAGATTTTACTTTTTTTACTTTTTGAGGCTTGGAATACTATCACGCAATTTTAAATATTTTAATATTTTTTACAGGTAATTGTGATGAATGAAAGATAATTTCAGGGCTGTTCACTAGGGTGGCTATTATTTGTATGGTGTATTTTTTGCCCAAAGATTTCTTTCTCGACACCCCCTCTAATGATTCTAATTAGTGTAAAAAATATATGTTTTAAATTTCATCTCGATCAGATAAGAAAAGCACGTGCCTCAAGGTCGTTAAAAAAATTAAAATTTCAAGAGATTCCGAGAAAAAATTCCTACTCTATTATTCACGTTGATTTGATTAGGTTTTGAAAAACCTTTTTACCTAATTAGATTTCAAATTCATGCAAATATGGGAATTTAATCGAATCTTATGGAAATCTCGAAATTTCGTCAAATCGAGTGTTAAATCTTTGGATGTTAATCAGTTATTAATACATGCAGTAGTAATAGTTACTGAAATTACTCTTAAATTTGAATTAGAATGTAAGATTTCAAACTGGATTTGCAGAAATCTAATGATTTCGACAAAACTATTAAAATATGAATAAATTTGAAATCTACTCCGGTGACTAGGTTTTATAAAAATAAAGGTGCGACCGGTGCGAAATCAGTGCTGCCATTCAAATTGGATCGTATTGAATTTAAAACATTCAGCATTTATTGTAAATTTTATTCTATATCTAAATCTTAAATACCTTAAAGTCAATTATTATTATTATTATTATATTTTTATAAATGGTATATAAATACACACAATTATTCTTAAGCACTAGTTACAAAGACCATCAGCTTCCTTAAAGTCAGTATTGGGCACTTACATACCTCCTTATCGGAAGTATTTGTTTTGTTGAATCAAATTGATTATATATTCGAAATTTTATTACTTCTCCATTGAAATATTTTAAACTAATAGTCTTGTTCTCGATTAAAAGACAAGAGAAGGATTAAAGAAAGACATTAGGGGAAATCCGATTTACTTACATAGGGGATACAATATACTTTATTAAGTGTATCTAATAGTCTCATATAATTTTTTTTTACAGAAGATGAGATAACATAAATCATGCCCCCTATGGCCCCCTTCTATGGCCGCTACTGAATGTATGCCACATGTCAAGGGTCTGATGTCGTAAACGAGTTATCTAGGTGGATCTAATTGAATCAGCTATATTTTTCTGATATGACTTACTCACTCTGTGCATGGTATTTAGCAATGTTCGTCCCATATTCCCTTCCAAGCGTTGTATGTTCTTCACTTAAAATTAAATTTTAATTCATTATTTATATAAATATTTTTATATTTTTTTTAAAGAAATACCTACCCTGCAATTTTTTTGAGTAATAGACCCAACAAAAAAAATTAGTCCGTGTGTGTGTCCGCAGTACGTCGTACGTTTGAAGGCTAGCTGTCTTTGGGCTATTCCCTACTAGACAAAACTCATCAGTTCACATATACTATTAAATCGAGAGACGCAAACATCCACATCAAAAATCCCCGGCTTCAATATAAATAATATACTATTTGGAAAATACTTTTCTATTGATGAGTCTGTCGATGATGATATGATGAGTTTGCCGCTTACACACAATGTACGAGTACTATATGGAAAATACTAATTCTATCGATGAGTCCGTCGATGATTATATGATGAGTTTTCTTGTTATACTTGCAATGAGTGTTCATCCCTATTACTTTTGTTCTGGACCTGGACTATGTAAAATTTCCTTTGTTTTCAGCATGAACTATTTGTTTCCCTTGGATTTTTCATTTTAGCGCGTTGCCTATAATTGAGTGAGTGTTGTTTTTTTAAATAAAGAAATACTCGTATATATTCAGTACGTTGTTTTCAAATAAAAACAGATAATGTGATTTCTGCTGATACAGTTTTATATGGTAATTAATTAACTAATATATACCTATACAGGGTGTAACTAGTTCTGAGGTTCAAACGAAAATGGGAGATAGAGGAACTTGTCCTGAGTAGAAAATCGTTCTACACATACTCCCGTTTTTGCACCGTTAAGGAGATAGCGCGATTTTAAGGACGAAAGATTTTCATCGTACCTGTGATCACTGTTTGATCTCTAACTTCTGCTGTACTTAGCGTAACGTAATATTTCTGGGCTCGTTGGAAAGGACACAAATTCTTCTTTCTAATTGCTATCAACTGTGTCAATCAGTGTTATACTTTTTGAGAAAAATTTTTTTAAATGACACAAAGATAATAAAAAATTAAAAAAAAATATAAAAAAGTCCTGGTTTTCTCCAAGAAGGACCTGATTAACCACCAAATTTTATTACATTTTCGGAAAGCCCATAAAATTTCACTATACGTTTGATAACAGAATTTCTTCATAGGTTGAATTGTAAAGGAGCGGGGCTAACAGTTATCAAGCACGTTCCCTTCAAGTAAATCTGGTTTTCCGCGACGTTTCGGACTCGAGTCCTTTATCAAACTCAGTCGAGTCCGAAACGTCACGCAAAAATAAACAAGAACAGTATTGAACCCGGAAAACTTGTATTTTCATTTCAACATGTACTATGAAAACATTCACCAAAAAATTGTACTTGTCCGAAAAATTTTGATTTCATAGTACACTTTTCATCTTTCACATTTATAGCGTATGCAGTTCCTAAGATATAATGAAGTCCACTTTTCAGGACTTCTCTCACTTAGGTCACTACGCCTGCTGAAAATTATATTTTTTGAGTATTTGGATATAATATTAATATTTAATTTGAAATTTGTAACATTAATCGCTTTGAAGATATAAAATCAGAAAGTTTTGATTTAAGACCTCCTCCCGTTTCCATGACACCCTCCAGAAAAAAGCCAGCCCAAAAAAGGTATGCAAATCCCTTTATCGCAGTAAAAATTCCAAGTTGATATAGGAAAGGGCTTTGGATATACAGTGCCCCTTCTCTGCGATGAATTTCTTCAACCACCACCTCTAAGGATAACAACCCCTTAAAAAATTACTTCTTTAGTGTACCTCTAGCATACTCCAGTTATAAGTCTCTATCGAAAGTAGTTCTTGAGATTTGGAAAAATAAATTTTTTAGCCATTCATCCTCACACGCCTAAACTTCAAGGAATCTGGTTTTCGGGAAGTGCTCTACCCCCAAAACTACCCCTTTCAACAAGTTTATTTTTTGAATGCAGGGTTCTTGAGTTATGGCTCGTCCGGTCTACGACTCATAAAACGCAAAAATACCAAATTTCAGGTTAGTGATTTTTTTTTTAAATTTCATGTCCATCCTAATAATTAAAAAATAATAAAGTTAAATCTATTAAAACTCAAAAAATTTTTCCATTTTCCTTTTTTAATTTTCTATGTACCTTAATTTTAAATAAACTGATTACCAAGAATAATAGTTTTATTTAGTGTAAGTACGAAACTCTTCGGAAGAGAGTCCAGACCCATTTACTCCCATTTTAGATGAAAAACTTTGGTTACTACGTCTACGTATATCTCAGGAATCTCTTATGCTAGAAACTTGAAATTTTGAATTTTTATAGAACTAAAACACCAACATTTGAACTTAATAGCTGAAAAGGTTTGTGTTTTAAGATCTACTAGCACTAAAACGTGAATAGAAAATATTAAGGTAGCTTTTTTTTTAAATGAAATGACCGAAATGTTTCGAGACATACGAAATTTCAATCGGTTCCATTAACCCGTCAGGTATCGCACCTGATGCTGGAATTACACCGAACACGTTGCGACTTTACCCCAACATAAAAATCAACCAATCAGGCGACGAAAAAGTTCAACAGTACTCGACTTTTCGGACGAAAGACCGGTTTGTGATAAGCTTATTAGGTAAAGTCGCGCTGAATGTGTTCGGTGTAAATCCACCATGATGTTGTTGAGAGCCACACCGCGCACAAACATGCTGTTCGACTTTTTGAGTCGGTCGGTTCTAATGAATCCATTTTTGAATTTGACTAACTTCGAACACCGACCGTCCGACGAAAAGTCGAATAGAATGCTTGTGAGCTGTGCGGTTATCAACATCAGGTTACAATATGTGACGAAGTAATAAAATATTTTATCTTGTGACCGAGTTAATTTGGTCATAGTACTGACCCGGTCATTTCGACCGAATCGTTCGCGACCGACCCATCATGATGTGATGATACTTCCAATTCAAAATTTAACATAGTACACGGCTTCGGTCTCCACTACTCAACGGTTTTATCATCCAATAATTTAATTCGCTAAATTTCGATGGGTTCATGTCTAAGATACAGGGCTGTGAACAAAGTGTAAGTGTTAAATAAATTTATTACTGTATAATATTGTAAGCTTTTGTATAGTGGAAGAGTTACAAGAATGATTAACTATACCATACTCAGTAATATAAAAATATGAATGCTCCTATAATAGTGCATAAAATAGATCTATCACATGCTACTTAAGATAAAATACTGAACTCCAACTTATATTGTAGTTTGCGAAAAAATATAATAACGCTTTTCATACTCTAGATGAAATCATAGAGTAACTACTATAAGGCCATTCCAGCTCTAACGCATAGAACCGAGCCCCCAATAAAGACAATTTGTATTATATATTATTTTATGTTCCTCATTTGCTGTCTGTCCGTTCATCTGTCCGTTCATCCGTCCGTTTGCACGATAACTCAAAAACACGTTAACCTAGGAAGTTGAAATTTTGTCACAACCAGTAAAATGGAAAAATTAACTCTCAGTTCGATAATGGGCGATATCCTTCCACTCCTTCGGGTACCTTCCATACTAGAGTCCTTAAAATACCTATTTGAGATTTTTGGCTTTAAGCTAAGACCTAGAAGTTTCGCACACATTAACTTTATAATTTAAGAAACCTAAATTTTAGGTATAATGCAAATAGAATGAGTCCTTCGCGTAGCCTACGAAAGTCCTTCGAAAATGTGCAAGTTACAAAATCAACTATAATCCAAGAACGTGTTAAGGCAGGAAGTAAAAATCGTGCAGAAATCAGTCTTATCAGTACATTAATTAGTAACATCATCCAGTCCTTCGTAATACAAGTTCTTAAAATACGTGTTAACCAATTCTGAACGATAACATAACAGCGCTTTTACCTAGGACTTTGGCATTTTGAATACGTTGTTTTTATAATAGTCGCACCTTCTTTCCTTAAATATGAAAAGTACTTCGCGTAGTTGTCATACAACAATTCTGAAAAAAATGTTCTAACATAATTGACGGGACTCTCAATAAGCCAAGAAATCGTTTAACTATCAATTCGAAATTTTGTGCAAATTAATTTAGAGTGAAAATGAAGTTCGATTTTATTAGTCAGCAAAATTCCTTCACTTCTTCAGAAAACTAGCATACAAAAAGTTCTTAAAACACGCGTTCAATCAAATTGGCCGATAGCTTCAGACTTATTAAACATAAAAGATTTTTCGGGATTCGTGAAAATTTTAATATTTGACCCACAATTAGTTTCATATCGAAAAATGCTTATATCAGTTTTACCTCGACTATATTTAAAGCTTTTAGAAGTGAACATGGATTTGGTATCTCCTTAGAACTAAAAAATATTTCGGAATTCGTGAAAATGTACACAACCACTTTACACCCTCTTAGAAGTTGATATCGAAAAATTCGGAAAACTGTTTCCTTGCGCTTAAAGATTATAAAAAATCAGCCTTTTTTCCTTTCCACCCCGTCCCGCCATCACTCCTATTCTCACTCCAAAAAATTTTTTTCTAAAGAGCCCGAAGAAGTAAAATTAATTTCATAAATCACACGCCTAAAAGATATACCGAAATTCGTGAAAATGTGGAGAAACAGAATAGTCTTGCATATTCAACTATTAAGTTTGGACGAATCTTACCGATTGGTGTACGCGCTTCCACATAGTTGCATAGCCATTATCCATTCAACTAAAGTATCGCCCGTTACGGGCACTCTAAAGGCAGGCGTCCACTAGAGGCGGACCGCATCGCAACGGTGCGGCGAGCATTTTTTTTTCTACGTACTTCGTTCCGTCGCGAGTCTCGTCCAGTGGACGCACTTCCATAAGAATGTATGGCAGGCGGAATTTTGCGATGCGGCCCGGCCCGGTCCGTCCGCACTAGTGGACGCCTGCCTTAAGACGGCACTTCAACCGAATCTATAAATTCAATCCATAATAAATAAATCAATATTTTATGAAATTGCACCCTCTTTGGGAAATAAGTCATTTCCATATGAAGCTAATTTCTATTAGAAATTCAAGAAGCCGAATAGTGAATAAATGAAAAAAAACCCCCACATGTTCATGCATACTCGTAGTTCTGAAATATTTCCAATATTTCATCGAGTACCTACTCAGTACAATAAGAAATCTCTAAGAATAGAAGCAAACCTTAATCGGATAGCATGTTTCCGTCCGTTTTCCGTTGAAATGAAACTGCAGTACGTATCTACAGATAAACTGCACTCACAATTGGCCCCATACATTTCCTAAATTGCATTCTAATGGCACCCAAGACTATGGGTTGCATGCCGATTCGGAGAAGTTTGATGAAATTATGTTCCATGAAATTGCTAACATGGCAATTCAATTCGACCCAATTTACTGCTACCGTCAATATTTCGGTTTTTGTAGGTGTTTTCGATGATGGAACATTTCGATTATTATTCCGATTTCCGAACGGAATGACTTATGCTCAATTCTTCCGTATCCTGGAAGCAAAGACAAAGTGGGCATCGTTTGTTGTAAAAGTTGTACAACTACAGTATATGCTAGTATTGACATCATAGGTGCTGCATCTTGAATACTAAATATTCTTTGGAAAATCCAAAAGTTTTCGTGAAGATTTATAGATTTGACATTATGTTGTTCGTGACGCTTTTGAAAGAATCGATTCTAGTTTCACAAAAACTGCTACCTGCTGAACTGCTACCTGTACAAAATTCAATTCGAAATATTCGATTTTCTTTTGTGTGGCTGAAGAAATCTGACAAAATAACGAGTTTTTGTTTACCTTTTCGGAGGTATTAAACAAATCAAAAACATTCTGCACGAAAAACATTCACGAGTCATTGAGACATTGCAATTTAAGTCGGTAAAATTTCTACAGCAAAAGAAGACATCGTGATATCATATTTTGCTTAAAAATAAATAAAATAAATTGAAGCGCACTGGGATTGTATAGTGCTTGAAATCTCAAATCAACTCCCTTTACATTCTTTTCAGTCATAATTTTATCTGATAAATCGTTTCAGATAGTCTGACAATGATGTCGTCCCCAAACATCTCTTCAACTTTACGGGGATTTCCCTTTTTATTGCAGTAGGTATTATTCTTATCATTCCTTATAGTCACACAGCAGTTATATTATGATGACTGTACAGCGTTTTCAAGGAACATCCTGTTGTATATCGGCACTGGCTGTAAAGCCACAATGTGTCCGATTGTTGTGTGACGGATTTAACGGTGTCTACCCTTATAAAAACAACTCGTAAAAATGAATGGTTAAAAAAAGAAGTTATCGTTACAACTTATTACAATCTTACCTAGGTACGTCAGGAATTAAATTGCTATTGCATGTCCCAGATAATGCTGTTTTAAAGTATTTTAGAAAAATCGGATTTTTAGTCATTCATTTTATTATATATAATAATTTAGTAAAGAATTGTGATCGATTTAAAAAATTCCGCCATCCAGAATTTTTTTTACAACGTTTAGGGACTGGTAGACCCCAAAGAAACAGAAAAAAAATTCGATCCGTCTGTCAGTACTTATTCCGAACTGAAAGACGGACTTATTTTCGATGAACATTATCAGTAAACTTTTGGAGTTTAAGATTAGTATATGCGTTAATTTTTGGTACTGAACTCAGATTTACTACCAATTCTATATTACGCTACTAAAAATTGTCATGTGGAAATTCTCTTAGTGCGGCTCCTAATACAATCATATGTATATAAATTCCATTTAAGTACACCTAGCTTAATCTTCACTAAAAACCAATCAAGAACTTCAAACAGAACATTTCCTTCTCCATCGCATAGACAGATTCTATCTGCCAGACACTCAGGTTTGCCTCCTTTTTTTCCGGATGTTGGAAGAAAATTGCTGGAGATAAGAGATCTAGTTTTCCCGGCAAAAAGTTCCTTACAACAACATCGTCTTATGATATGCACAAAACACCATAGTATAGCCACCTTCCTGGCCTTACTGCTCGTATGTCGCGTGTGTGTATCAATTGTCGGTCCCACCAGCAAGTAAGCTGAATGAACATCGCAGTCAGTCAGGGAAGCTCTCAATATCCTGGAACATAAGTTGGTTGTGGGGTTCCGGTTCTGAAAATGTGATTTATGAGGACTTGAGAAGATGGAAAATAGCAACGTATATTGTGAGTAAACACACGACAAACATGGAGGTTCCTAATAGGACTTGTTTATCTTTATCTTATGCAAGCCGGTTGGTATCTGGTCAACGTCCCTATCAGTAATTGATCGCCAGCAAAACGCTTGTTTGACCTGTGATCGAAACGATGGATCCTCTTTGTAGGATGCCATAATGTCACGATTGTCCAGAGGCTTTTCCATGTGAACCTAAGTACCATTAGGGTAAAATTCAGGTCCAGGCATCCTGGAGCGAAGTTGCCCGTGCATCGCTAACGGAGTTAAGGTTGGCTACTCTGAGAACCTCAATAAAATCACATTTTCAACCAGAAATTTTTTTTATCTTTTTTTTCCTACGGGATGATATGTTGCATCAACTCCTCTGTTAGGGATGTTTTTAGGCATCGGCTTGGTGCCTTGACATCCTGTTTTTCTGATTGACACGCCATACCGATATATTCCTGGAACATTTTTATGCTGTGCTGGCACTGCTTTCGGTGCTTCCTGATAAGACCGACGGTTTGTCACCTCCAGTTTGGAATTCCAGTACTTTTCTTGGACCTTTAAAATACTTGGAGGTAACGAGTCATAAAATGCACTATATATCGGACATTAATTACCGATGAAAGCAAGGTGAATTTCATAGTAAAAACCATACAATGAAGCAGTAGTCATTACCAACCTAGATACGGCTTGAAATTTCGTATTTACCAAAAGCTGCCGAAGCGGATTTATATTTAAACTGAAAATCCCTGTTCGGATAAGTTCAATACAGCATCAATACTGCATTTTTTTTCTCCATTGTTTTATTTTATCGAAGCAAATATTTTATGACTGTAGCCTTTATTTAAAAAATTGCAAATGCAGACAAAAAAAACTGCAAACCTTATCCCGTCGTATTTACCAGAGTCCTGAAATTTATGGGAATCACCTGGTCTGGCTATTCGTACTAACGTGCAGGTAACATATGTGAATATGCAGGTTTGCAATTTTGTGATTTATTGCATATCTTACTGGTATAAATGGTGCTGCACATTCTAAATGTGTTGCAAGTGCATCGTTAAAACGTATTACGACTGCCTATTCAGTAAATACAAAAACGTGTTATATTATTTTAATTGCTTTTATTTTTACGCCTCATAAGTGATGCGGTAATCTAAATCGGTAGTATGGCTACAGGAACAGTATCTATCGTAAGCGGAGGTCGTTTTTTTTAATCGAAATTGAGATATCTTTAAATTTCTTTCAGGTGCTTATCAATCATCCAAGAGGTGAAGGAATTCCATCCCTTACCTGATTTGTTTCCATTAATTTTTCAACAATATTCAGTAGCTAAAATTTCATTCTCAACTTCCTCCAAATTCCTCCTTGGTAGTTCTCGTAATAATTAGTAGTTTGGTAGAGATCGAAAGAAAGTTTTAGTATATCCCTGTTTATGGCTTATACTAAAAATTTGAAACTTTAAACGGATACATACTCGTATTTAGATGACCTAGTGGAACATCTAAACATAAATTTGTGGAGAGGGACATACTTAAATGTACAGAAAACAGTGGAGTGAGTGATTAAAAGGATCTAGATAAAACAAACTCAAATCTAGTTTATCATATTTTTAAAAATAAAATAATTAAACAAAAATTATATACAACATTTTTTTGTAATATTGAAAATTTTTTAAATTTATGTTCACTTTTGACGCGTCAGAACCGAAGAACCCGTACTGATATACAAACCTTAAAATTTGTACAGATTATGTTGGTAGTGTTGCAGGTAGTGCGTGCTTGGTAACAAACTCTTTTAGACGACTCGTAAATGCGGTACAGATGCTTTACATGATTCACATACGACTTGTGAATTCATAGTTCGCCTAGGTGAATCGTTAGTGATGGCTTATGTTTACTGATGAAAAACAATCGATGAGAGTAGGGACTGTGGAGAGTGCCACCTAATCGCCTTCCTCGCTTGGGTATCCTTGAAGGATCGCGTCTAATAGTCCCAATAAAAATTCAAGTGCCGGACAGCAAAAGTTAGATCTGGTAAGTCGTTGGGAGGCGACATGAGGACCAGTCTACACATTCCCACTTGAACGTACTCCTCATGTGGCTCTGAATAGGAAAAAAAATCAAATGCCAATAGTTCTTCAAATATCAGGTCGGTGGCAAAGTGTAAAAGTAAAAAAACAATTCGATATCTCAGTACTCCCAATCTTGAACAACCGCCTTACACCCCTAGGGGGTTGAATATCAAGAAATGCTTATATTGCTTTTTTTCCGATTATATTTTAAGCTGTTAGAAAATATATGTCGCAATTTGTGAAAACTTACACAACCACTATACACCCCCTTAAGAGTTGAATGTCGAAAATTTGAAACGGTTTCTACGCGCCTATACAAAGAGCACGTAAAAGTAAAATTAATTTAATACCTCGACCTATCGAAAAGATACAACGAAATTCGTGAAAATGTGGAAAAAAACTTTCCTTGGACTATGTTTGGCCACCTTCGTACGCCAACTTATTTCATACTTTAATTACTTCTATTACTATGCTATACTTTAATTACTTCTATTAGACGTCTTCATACACATACAAAATTTCAACTTTTTAGCATGAGCATTTCCTGATACACCAAAAAGTAACTTGCTACCCCTACCAAACAGTTTATTTTTGTACGATGCCTCTATGATAGCTCTATATAGTCATGAATTGGAGAAATGAAAACCAGTATTTCTCCGTTGCACCCGCTCTCACCAACACCCCGTACACTACCTTCCGAAATTGTTTTCTCCGCTAGAGGTCTAGTGGTCCTTACTCCTGTGAAATATTTAATGGCATATCTGGTATGGTTTTTGATAAATTCCAAGTTTCCCTCCTAGCATAAGCTGTTCCTGAGATTTGGAAACCAAAACTTTTGGTCAAAAACGCTCTCCTCACCTCTCTTCTCAGACCACACTCCGCAAAACTCCACCCTTGTAGTCGTTTTCCCAGTGTATCTATCAAAAAAATTTCAACATAATATCTTAACTGGTTTTTGAGCTACGCGTCTTCAAACGGTTTTGCGTACGGTGGACAGACGGACAATTTTGTTTTCCTCTTTTCGGGCTTACCAGTCCTAAAATCACAAAATTTCAGAGTATCAAATTTTTTTAAAATTTTAGGTCAGTTACAAAAATTTATTATTAAAAAAATATTAAAGTAATTCATAAATTTACACATCGAGGGTATTGGGCTCAAAATCATCTAGCGTAACATACATATCCAGCTTACTTCGCTATAAGTAACATAATCCGGATACGTTGGGATAAGAGTAAGCTCGTGTGTAGTACATCCTCCGACTTTTCAATTTTATTTCTGAGTCTGTAAAATTCAACGTCGTCCTTGCATCACAACTTAAGGTAAATCTCGCTTTTGAGAGACACAGAACTGGAAGGACAGACGCTGGTCCTTGAGTTATCCTGGACTTCTGTCTATCCCGATGCTTACATTCACTCGTCATATTTTCGCTTAAGTATTCGGTGGTTTCCTGATGCAATTTCCGTCGAGCAGGACTTCCGTTTGAATTTGAATGCGGTTTTGGAATTTTCGGTTTTGCACTTTTCAATGACGAGTTAATGTAGTCCAGAATTTTGTTCACAGGATTCGAGGGCTTATTTAGTTCTGCGGCTAACCAGCCAGTACTTTAGGATCTCTCCATTGAAATTCTGTTTGAATTATAAAACATTACAGTGTATAAATCCGGAAATGAGCTAGTGATTGTCTCGTCGTGGTATTAGTGTTTTGTTTGTGTTTCGTTTGCGATTTGCGGTTTCGGAACATGCTCGTAGGGAGACGCTTTAAACCATTGGACTGTAAAGTAATTAGAATTCGTTAGTAATCAGTTTTTTTTAAATAATAGAGAAAATTTTATGGGTATATCTCGAGATCAGCTACTAGAAGTTATTTAAATTTTAGGGTCGACCTTCAAAACTTTCCTTTTATCACAAACTCCGGTATCATACAGGTGAAGAGGGCATATGCGATGGCTATCCGTTGTGCACATACCCATAATCTAAAATTTTCAAAAAGAGTTGTCAATTTCATTAAAAAGTTAAATAAAGATTTTTACATTCAATACCAATGAAGTCGCGTGGTCGAATTCAACCTAGTCAAGGGGTTTTCACAATTGGCGTAAGAAAAAAAACGGCCAAATTCTTTTGCGCAACTATATTACATTTTTGATGTAAGTTCAGCACGTGCTTCTGTGAAAAAATGTGACAAAAATAACGTTAAGCTAAGCGACCATGCACATAGACCGTCAATGGGTCCGTTGTGATCCAGTATGTACGGGAAGAAGTACCCGTGTGCCCAAGACCACATCTCAGGTAAACTACCCCACCAGCCTGCCAAACTGCACCAACTTGTCTCTGCCTCCAAGCCAGACCAGGGCATTCGCAAAGTATGTGGAAAATACTTTCCTCGGCATCGGGTTCACTACAGCTGCGGCACAGATCTGCAACGTCCTCAACACCTAGTCTTCTGGCGTGCCGGCCGATAAGGCAATGGCCCGTCCGTACACCAATTAGGATATGAAGAGTATTCCTATCTCCGAGTAGGACAAACCATGTCCTGCTGGCATTTAGAGTGGGCCAGAGCTGCCCGGAATCCCGCTGTGACCCGGAACCCAACAAATTGTTATGTTAAAAATAGTGCATAACGCACTAATCTTATCCCTGCATAGCCTCACGAGGCGAGATTTGATCAAGTGTGAGTCGAGCGCCTTAATCGCTGCCTGACTATCTGTTAGGATGACGACGGGTTTGTTCCGCATTTCACGAGCTTCTAGCACATTGCAAGCCTGAACGATTTCCATCATATCTGCCTGAAATACGCTACAGCAGTCCGGTATTCTGAATGCCTCACTATAGTTCAGGTCGGCGGAGAATACTCCTACACCTGTACCCGCGTCTGGCTTCAAACCGTCCGTGTAGATAAGAAAGACCCCTTCGTGGGGCTGATTCACATTCCACCACTCTCTGCTAGGGATCCTCGTTGAGAATCTCCTAGAGAATTCGAGCTGCGGAATCAAGTAGTCTGTATCCTCTAACGGGTTACATTCACTAAACCGTCCGAGTATGCAGCTGTGCCACCCAGCTGCCTGACTTAGTCGCACGGCACTTTTTGCTGCTACACTCTTCCCATAAATATCCAGTGAAAGAAGATGAAGAATCATCTCTAAGTGCCGCCTTAGGTGTGGTGCTCAGTACGCCCGTTGCTCCTGTGGAAGCTAGACGTTGAACCTTGGTGAGTTTATTGAGGAAGGTGGATTTCTCCAGCTCTACCCACCACACTAAAATTTCGTAGGTTAGGATAGGCCTGACTATGGCCGTGTACATCCAGTGAGCCTTCCCTGGCTGAATCCCCCATTTATTCCCGAACATCTTTTTGCAAGCGTAAAGCCTTCCTTAGTCGTCGTCGATATTCTTACTCCAGGTTAGTTTCCAATCCAGGACTATAGTATTTAGCATTGACTCTAAGCTGTAGGGTGGGACCGTACAGTTTAGGGAGTGTAAACTCTGGGATTTTGGTTCTACGCTTGACGAGGATCAACTCTATCTTTGAGGCGTTGACCCTCAATCCACAGCTGTCCGCCCATGCGCTCACTAGTGTGATTGCCCTTTCGAGCAGGTCACTTATAGACAGGAACCTAACCGATATCATATTTGCTAAGTCGCCCGCGTATGCGACCACCTTCGCACCCTGACGGGTGAAATTTTGAAACTGTCTTTTATACGATTATGTAGAAAGCCTTGAACAGTAAAAATGTAATTCAACAGCTCATCAGACCTAAGAGATATGTCGGAATTCGTAAAATGGTACACAAAATTCCTTTACACCCTGTTAAGGGATGAATATCGAAAAATCCTAGAAGTAAAAGCGAATTCGATATATTATTCGACCTTAAAGAGTTTACGGAATTTATAAAAGCATTCATTTAATCACCTCACATCCCTTTGGGGTTGAATATCGCAAATCGGGAAAAAAGATTTCTGGGCAATTATATGAAGAGTTCTGTTAAGTGAAATTAATTCGATGTCTCGACAAACCTAAGGCCTAAAGCTCTATTTTCAATGACAATTTCTTTTGCCTCACCATCACACTTAGTGCAAATATGATTTTATCTTATTATTTTAATATTATATAATTGTATTGTTATCGATTTAAAAAAAAAACAAATTTGCTACCCTGAAACCTTATGACTTGTAGACACAAGCTTGACCGTACGCCACAGCTTGAGGAATCGTAGCTACCAAAACCCTTTGAGATATTAAATTAAATTTGTTGTTGATAGACTGGGTGCACTCCTTTAAGTGTCCATCTTTTGAGTGAAAGAGGTGTGAGGGGGAAGGTGGAGGGAGGGAGTATATTAGACCAAAAATTTTGATTTTCAGAGCTGAGCAACTGCTTAGGAGGCTGAAATTTGTGGACCCATTTGTACAAACATCTTCCAACATCTGGGCGCAACTTTATAATTTTTTGGGTATATGTCCAGATCGCGGAATGCAGAGATGAGGTGTAGATTACTATGCGACTGACAACCTAAAAAAAGCTTTTAAATAGCCTCCTTGCTATTATAATCAAAAAATCCTTAAAGGTATTGCACCCTAATATGCACATCTATGAGTTTTGTTAATTAATGAATATTATTCGCAAAAGCATGCACTGTAACTTAAAGACGCAAATAAAATAAAGCGCCTCAAATAAAATTCACTAATAAAAACGAATCGCTTAACAAGCAAAGGTGTGGTACGTACAGAAACTTGTGAATTGAAACCCATTTTAGTCTGGTTTTCCCAACAATTCTGAATTCTTCTCTTCTCCACAGTTTTATGCATATGGTGACAACCAATATTTCTTCGTACGTGGAAATCGAATTTAACACCATCACGCTATAAAATGATAGAATTCAATTTACATAAGCTTTCAGCGCCATAAATTCTCTTGACTGATTTTCTTTTTATTCTCGGATAGATCCGGTAAAATTTCATAAGCGGGAATCGCATTTGATTTGCCGTGTGTGCCATTAAAAATTGTCCCTAGAAGGAGAACCGGCAAAGTGGCGCGTGAGACAGCAATCAGTCAAGCAACTTTGCAGCCTATTGTGAACGGCTAAAGTTACCGCATTCATCACGTAGTCCCGCAACAATTTTCGAATTTCGTGCACGACCGATCCGAATTCTGCTAAACGGACTTTTGCTAAAAATCCCACTGCATGTATAAAAACATGCTGGCAGCATCCTTCCGGGTGAAGGAAGCTTAGCTTCTGTAGCGGCTCCAGCGTCGATAACTCAGGCTAAACTCCTTTTTTACATATGTACGTATGCACGTTTATGACCTTAGACATGCCGCTGGAGCTGGAGCTGGAACCGAAAGCAGTCATGACCATAAAAGTAAATTTAGACAGCACATAGCTGTAATTCACACGTCCTGAAGTAGGTTCGGAATGCCGTCCAGAAAGGCTACGAATGTATTTAAATTGCGATGCTGAGTGGAAAAACCACCATCGAAAAACCCATTCAAAATGCCGGAGCAGACGGAACTGTAGTAACCTGTAACATGCCCTGGCTACCGTGCAGTTCCCAAGCCGAAATCATTTTTATGGTGTACTTTGCATTTAGCTGAAATGTGTGCGGCATGCAAATTATTCGCACGGCATTTATCAGACGACAGCTTCAAGTGCTCGATTCTTACAAAAGGAAAGGAATAGCTAAGAAATGGACAGTGTGCCGTATCGTCTTTTCGGGACTTAAATTTCGGCTTTTTTATGTCGTAATTTTTTTATGTGATGTATGGCGAGCTATCAGCTTTTGTCAGATTTGAAGTAAGATTAGAGCTGGCGAAATGTCTTTTAAATGACGCTACGAATTATCACGCTTCTCATTGAATTTCATATCGATTCTTCTTGTGTTATACATTTTTCACCGGATTCACGACAAAACTCGGAAAGCCAAAGTCAGAGTGGATACGATCCAGAAAATTGGGAAGCCTAGAAAGGCTTAGTCCTTGAAAAAATCGGATGATATCATACCAAGATACAAGTTTAAAAAACCTTTCAAAATAGTTTTCCCACCCCGCAAGGACTGGAAACATATACGCCTGAATTTGAAAAGGGAGCACTTATCTGATATACTGATGGCTCCAGGACAAATGAGGGGATTGAAGCAGGAGTATATGGACACAGACCAAGGGTCGACGTATATGCCAACCTCGACAAGTCAAACACGATCCCCCAAGCAGAAATTCATTGAACTAAGCATCAGGGAAAACATTAGAAGAGATCACATGATCTACATTCTCTTTGACAGCAGAGCAATACTACTTGTTCATCAAAAATTTTACTTCAGATTCTACAACGTGTGATTGAAGAACTCAAAAAGCTAGCGACCTGTGATGAAGAACTCAAAAAGCTAGCGACCTCAACACAGTTCCTGGACACAGTGATATTGTAGGAAATGAGTCTGCGAACTAGTTAGCGAAAAAAGCGAGCATACTAAGAATTCACAGAACCAGTGCCTTTCTGTGGAATGCCAACAGCTGCGGGAAAAGAAAGAATGTGGGATTGGACTTACATCCAAGCTGACCTCGACTTAACAGGGACGGTGTGGTGCAGACAGACCAAACTGCTGTTGGAAGGTCACGAATCTCCGGTTAAGTTAATAGTCAATATTTTGGAGTAGGGGTGTGAAGGTGACGATGCGGAAGAATTTTCATTGAAAAAGTTTAGTAGATATGTGTCTCTCAGGAGCCACTTATGGTAGGAATTTGAAACTCGGAATTTATTTGGAGCTCATATTACAGTGGTGTCATATGCAAAAATAGCCTCCATGTCCTCTTTAGTTTGTCAGTTGCATACACTGAGAGAAAAATCTGCGACATTTTACGAAAAAAATATTCGTAGCTTTACGAAAGGCTGATTTTCGTAGTATTTACGAATATTTCGTAGATAGTACTAAACATTCGTAATTTTTATTCTCACTAAATTATGTTTTTTACGAATGATTCGTACATTTTACGATCACTGATTCGTAAAAATAGTAACACCCTAAAATCGGCGGTTCCTGCGGATATTTTGTACAATGAACGAAAGCTATTCGTACATATTACGAAACATATTCGTACATATACGAAATACGAAATGCATGAGTAGAATGTACGAAAGATTTCGTAGTTGCAAGGAAATATGAAATTTAGATGATAAAACTAAGAAAGTTTCGTAAATATTACGAATTATTTCGTAAATATGAAGCGAAACACAAGACGATCGTATTGATTTGGTCTTTCGGTTTGAGCAAATATTTTGTACAATGAACGAAAGGATTCGTACATATTACGAAACATATTCGTACATATACGAATCACCAGATGCATGAGTACAATGTGCGAAAGATTCGTAACTATCACGAAATATTTCGTAAATATGAAGCAAAAAACAAAACGATCGCATTGATTTGGTTTCATGTTCCGCATTTTCGATCAGTGTTTTGTCCAATACAGTTCAGCATTCATTTCGTGATTATTTAAATTTTCGGAGTAATTGTGATTAGTTATTTGGTGTTTCTTGAACCTCAATTTACTTGGTAAGTGATTTTTATTATTCTATTTTTATTTTTAAGAAACTAAAAAACTGATTTGATCAAATTTGGCTTTATTTCAACCATGTTACAGCTCCTCTTCTGTATGAGTGCAATATTATTGAAAAAAAAGCAAATTTTTCCCTGTAAAGTACAATATCTCGGTATGGATTGTTTTATTTGTAGCATTTGTAGCCCGAATATACAGATGCTTATAAAAGCCATTACAGGTAATTATTGCATTTCCCTTTTCACCCGAATAATAAACATTGAGTCGAGATAGAAATTATGTTGAAATAATTGCGTTCTCGACGAAAACATATTTATAAAAAATGTATATGACGTAATGCTTTTCAGATGCACACTTTGGTGGAGGATGCAGAGAAGGCTCCCATTTAGTAGTTGTCGAAGTTAACAGTTTGTAAGGAGCGATATTTTATTACTTTCTTAATCGTACTTATTTATATATATATTTTTATTTTATTTTCAGATTTCGATTTATAAAAAATATAATATAATATATGTAATATAAAATATATAATATAATAAAAAAATATTAATTAAAATTAAAAATATTCTGAAGTTTTAGTTTCATTCGTTTCAGTTCTTGATAGGGTTATATCGAAATTTGATACTGATATTAGTATAAGGAATTTTTCAAAAAACAACATTGTTTGATTCTTTTTTCAGGAAAGAGTTTCTTATTTTCATTGCAGGAAACGATTCATCTTCACCTTTTATTATATTTATAAGGTTTTGTATTTTTAGGTTATCCGGAGTGATGTGAAATAATATCGTATAAAGGTGCGTTTCCATTTCTGCCGTTTAGCGTCGCCGACACGGGTGTCCCGTCATACTTTTGCCATCGTCGTTTCCATCTGCTGCGAAACGGTCGATGCGACGCTAAAAAGTCATCAGTCATGCTGCACAGATACTCTTTCGTACATTATACGAATAAAGTCGCTGTTCACGAATTATATTCGTACATTGTACGAAAATGATTCGTACATTATACGAATAATTTATTACTGTTCACGAATTATATTCTTACATTGTACGAAAATGATTCGTTCATTATATTAAATAAATTTCGTACATTTTACGAAAACATTTGTAATCGAACCATTCCTTTCGTAGAATGTACGAATAATATTTCTAGAAACTACGAAATTATTTTCGTACAATGCACGAATTTTTTTCTTCGGATACGAAAAATGTTTTTAGTACGAATCATTCGTACATTGTACGAATGTAGTTCGTTGAATACAACGTTGATTTTTTCGTATAATGTACGAAAGGCAATGTGTAATATGTACGAAACCATTCGTGGACTGAAAACAACGAAATTATTCGTAGAATGTACGAACGATTTCGTACATATTACGCAGTTTTTTTTTGAGTGTAGTAAGTAAGAAGTGCGGCTCTGTTAATGATGAACACGATGCAATTTGGAACCAGACATTTCAGCCATAGAGAGGCGAAAATAGAATCCTACGATGCTTGCAGATTAGCAGTGCTGTTTCTTCGCTCCAGATTCTAAAGTTCTGCTTCTGCTTCAGTGCCAATATATAAAAATCTGCCAACAGTCTGGGCGCAATTTTATTATTTTTTGGGTAGAAATCCGAAACTACCGAGATGCGGTGTAGGTCACTATGCGACTGATAACCTAAAAAATAACGTTCCAAATAGCCTCCTGTTTAATCTTTAGGTTATCGGTCGCATAATAACCTACACCGCATTACTCCAGCTCAGTACATCAATGAAATTTTGAACTTTTTTTTGCTTTAATTACTCCTGTAGTACTTCTACATATATGTACATACTAAGTTTCAACTTTCTAGCATACGATGTTTCTGAGATATGAAAACCACCCCCACCCCCGCACCTTGCTACCACTATCAAAAATTTTATTTTTCTAGGATACTTTTACAGACTATATAGTCGTCAATTTTTAACTTTCTATGCTTTGTGGTTTTCGAGAAATAAAAATCAGAATTCTTTTCGTTCCACCCCCTCCCACCGTCACCCCCTTCGCCATCACCACCAAATTTTTTTTCCTACAAGAAGTCTACTGGGCCTAACTCCTGTAAAACTTCTAAGATCATATCTGGTACGGTTCTTGAGATATAAAAATTAAATTTTTTGAAAAATGGTTAACCCCTCCAATTTCGTACTCCACCTCCACTCTCAAAATTTTACATCAGTAGACTCCACTTGTGACCTTATACTATACACAAACCAAATTTCATCTTCCTGGTACAATTGGTTCCGCAGATATTGTAATCTAAAGTTTTTCACTCCCCCACCCCTACACTCTACTTTCTCCCTTAAAAGTTTTAGCTCTTTTCTACTCTCCTAGTATCCCTTAAGATAACTACAAAGTTTCACCCTTCTGAGATCAACGGTTCAGGAGATATGTATTTTAGAATGCTTCAATCCTAGCTTTCGAACGTTTCGGACACATTGTTTTTTCCCCCACTCCCACACCCCTCATCCCTTATCACCAATTTTATTGCAAATGGGTCCACTATCATAGTACTATATAAGTTCCAAATTTCAGCCTCCTACCATAAGCAGTTCCTGAGATCTAGAAACCCAAATTTTTGGCCTAAAACGCGCCCCCCTCGTCCCCCTTACACCCTTATCCTCCAAAAAGATACCAATCGTAGGGGTTCACCCAATCTACCCACCATAAAAATTTCAATTTAATATCTCAACGGGTTTGTGAGCTATGTGCCTTCAAACGGTTTTGCGTACGGCGTCTACGGCGGACAGACGGACATTTTTTTTTGCTTTTTCGGGGTCTACTAGTCCTGAAACGTGAAAATACAAAATTTCAGGGTAGCAAATTGTTTTGAAATTTCAGGCCGATCACCATACTTTATTATTAAAAAATAATAAAGTAATAAAACCTTGCCTTCCACACTACCAATATGAAACCCTCCAGAATTGGGAATGTTAGCCGCAAGGTGTCAAAATTGTTTCATCGAGTATGCCGTTTCTGACAATTCCCCTGTTTAACTATAATAACAGAATGGTAACAAATATGTGACCCTTAACATTTTTATGTTGGTCAATTTCCTATTTTTCCAATCAAATTTTTTTTTTTAAATTCATTTAAGTTTATTCAAATAGAATCCAACTTGAGAAGATATTTCATATTCGCACTTTTCATTCTTTTTCAACGTTATTAAATTGCTTTTTACAGTTAAAAAAGGGTTAATTATTGATAACTTATTTTCCACCCACTAATTTATTTGAAAAGGAAACAT
Organism: Beris morrisii; assembly: GCA_951812415.1. Taxonomy (NCBI): domain Eukaryota; kingdom Metazoa; phylum Arthropoda; class Insecta; order Diptera; family Stratiomyidae; genus Beris; species Beris morrisii. The sequence goes on from OX638311.1 coordinate 30,998,068, forward strand.
TTCGGAATACTAAGGTTTCCTTTCATAACTTTCACTCTCTCGCTTTTTCTGTCTATAAAAAAAAATTGCATCCAAAACCCTTCCGCTAAATTAAGCCATGTATCATTCCGATGTTTGTCCACCTCTCGCCCGTATTCATTCGGACAGGTAGATACCTCTGACAGAATTAATTAGTGCAGACACAGAAAATAATTCACTTTGTGGTCATCAACCGATCAACCTGACCGAGTGTTTTTACGAACGGGGCATCATCTCATCTCGGCTGCCGGTCTAGAAGCGACATCTATGCAAGCTTTTGATATTTCAGTACAGGTGAGTTTGGTAAGATTGTCGCCAAACAGGAAATGCCATCATTGGACAAATCGATGTAGTGACCTCATATTAGTGTGAAACACGAAGTACCTGAAGAATTTGTACAGCTGAGTGGGTGAGAAATGGTAGCGTGGAAATAGAGGTCGACTGGTCGGTCGAACTCATCTGGCGATGCTCTTTGATTGATCTCGTAGCGGCTTCTAGAACACCATCGATAGTACGTCATTCAATTTGCCAAACATACGAACAAGAAGTAATCAACGTAATTCTTATTGCGTCATTACAGTAGAGACGTGTAGTCATTTGCACTATAAATATCTGCTTCTGGTCTATGACGAGGATATTTCTATGAAGATAACAAGACAAAGTCTATAGCAAAATTAGTTACGCATTAGTCACTTAACCTTTTTCATGAAATTCGTATACTCGTTGGTATGAACGACAAATCGCCAATTAATTTTTTCGAAGCACTAAATTGATTTCCGATAATTCAACGCCGATCTCTATGTTGTTCGAGAATTATGTGTCATAATACATTATTTTATACCCGCGTAAAAAATATAATAGGCATAGCTAAAAACTGAGATTTTGTGAAATCCGTGTTGAACCCTTATCGCTCGAAAAAGCTTGTTTTTGGCATAATTCGCAATTGAGCGGTTTTATCGCGAGATTTCGTTTATGGTTTCCATACATCGATCCAGTGTTTTTGTATTTCCAGACTATTAAGTTTTCTCCTAATTTAACAATTTATGATTATCGATGTGCTTTAAAGACCCGCAAAAATTCCTACGGAATATAAATTCGTATCCGCGTCTGCGAGAGAGGGCCAATGCATGTAAGAAAAGTAGTACAAAGCGAGGTAGGTATGCGATTTTCCCATACAAAAAGTTCTTAAAACACGTGTTCGCGAATATTGGCCGATAACTTCAGAACGCTTTAAACTAAATATTTATTGATGCGTTTCCACTATCGCCTTCATGTGCATTGGACATGTGCATTGAACGCGAATGCATAGGCGACAGTGGAAACACTACATTCGTGTTCAATGCGAATCCCTTTGATGTGCGTTTAAACACCGCTATCGACGCGAATCTACGCGATTCTAGATTAGAGTTGCGAACTAACGCGAGTGTGCTCTTTCCACATACGCGCTAGTTCACACAGGTTTGCGCGATAGTGGAAACGCGGCTTGAAATTTGTCCCAATTTGATATTTGAATGGTTATTTATAGAAGAGTGTGAAGGTAGTGCCGCGATCTGTACGCTGTAGAGGACATCAATCACATCTTGTGTGAATGGACAGGGGTTGCTAGAAGGCGAATGAAATGGTTAGGTAGGTATTTCTTCGACAACATCGAGGATCTGAGGTTGCTAGGGTATGACAACAAAGTTTTGAGGAGGTTCGCGGCATCCCTTCCTGAACTGAACTGATCTTATAGAAAAGTATGAAAGAAAATCGTTTAAGCCCTCACTTCACTTGGCTTTCTGTTCTCGTTGTGGCTACTCGAGCCAAATCATCAAACTGTTTGAACTTAAAATAAAATTACTTACTTATTTATTGCAATTATTCTATAAGATATTTACAGTTTTATAAAAATTTTGTAGAGATCAGACAGGAAAAAATTATTGTCTTTACATCTATGGTGTGGTATTTCTATATGTTGACAAATTATGTTATTAATTAAATTAAATTATTACTTCACAAAATAAAATTTAAAATAACGTTCCAAATAGCCTCACGATTATTCTTTAGGTCGTCAGTCTCATAGTAACCTACACGCATTTCAGCAACGCGGACTTCTTCAAAAATAATAAAGTTGCGCCCAGACTATTGGCAAAATTTTTACTTATTTACTTATTTTTTTCAATTTCAGTGAAACCCCTAGTGTTGAATATCAAAACATTTTGTAACCGATTTTTAGGCGATTATATAGAAAGTCCATTAAAGTGAAAAACAATTCGATACTTCATCGGACCTAAGTAATACGTTGAAATTCGTAAAAACGAACACAATCGTTTTACACACTTTTAGGTGTTGAATGTCGTGATACCGCCCATAGAAGTAAAAGCAAATTCGATCTCATTGAACCTAAAATTAAAGGATATTCAATAGGTATATAACAATTTTGTATTTAAATAAAACACAGAAAAATTAAGATAATTTCCGAACGTTACTCGTTCGTGAACTTCACCATGATAAAAATTTAAACCTTGACTGACGTTTTCACATTAACAGACCAGCAAAAAAGTTTAAGTGTGCGTTTGTATTATTATACATAATTGTTATGTACTTATTGAATAACCCTTTATTCGTAGGAATTTGTGAAAAATTGAACAGTACTTTACACCCCCTAGGGGGCTTAGAATCAAACAAATTATTAAATTTGTTTTTTTTTCGATTACATTTAAAGCCTTTAGAAGTGAAAGCGAATTCGGTATCTCATTAGAATTCGTGAAAATGTAAACAACCACTTTTCACCCACTTGGTTCGCTATTGAAAAATTTGAAAATACGTTTCTAACTTTTTAAATAAAATGACCACAGAAGTTAAATTACTTTGATAAGTCGTGAAAATGTTGAAAACCCCCTAAACTAAACTTTAACTTTAAACTTTTAAAATCTAAACTTAATTTAGCTTTAATTACTCCTGTAGTAAATCTACATATAATATATGGACCAAGGTTCAACTTTCTAGGAAAGCGTTTCTGAGATATAAAAAACACCACCACTTCTGTATCTTGTTTCCCCCATCACAATACCTAGATAGGCTCTAGATACTCTGTAACAGAAACTAAATCCATATCCTCCCATAATACACAGGTAGGATTTTCCAAATTTTAAATTGTTAAATGATGCATTAGTAAACAAACATTATAGAAGCTGATTGTCACCAAAACTTAATACCATTACATCGATTTGTATCGAACACTCTGTTCCACTTTCAAATATCTTTTTTTGGCCGAGAGTTCATTTATTGCAATATCTGATAGAATGCGAACTAGTCAAGCAACCGCCGGGACGGGCACTGTATCTGCATCTATACTTAAATTCAATTTCCGTCCAATAATGAGAAATAATGAGGAAACTCTCTGTGTACAACTTATTAGTTCGTTTATTCAATTTTCAATATTAGTTTTACATTAAACGTACGAACTTGAATTGAAAATATCTCTGAATACTTATGAAAATATTCCACCAAGCAGGAAGAACAATAATGATATTATATTAAAATCATAATGAAGTTATAGAAATAAGTAGGTTCACTCTATTCGTGGATTAAGTGAAATTAATTTCGAAACAAGTATGAAATATTTAAAATGATGTGCTGGCATACAACGCATTCTTTATTTTTAGATTAATTATGTATGTATTAATTAAATTAACTAAAAGTACAATTCATGCAAAGAACACAGTCTTTTCATTTCTGAAAATCGATTAATGCAAATTAAATATTAAACAGTTTTCCTTATTCTATGGAGCTTAGAGAATTTAGAAACGCTATTCAAATTTACATTTGAATACCCCAGGGAAAGAAACCCGAATTCTGTTTGCACCAGCGCAGATTTTTGCAGGAAACTAATTTAAAAATTCAATTCGTTTTCACTTACAAAAAAGTTAATACGAATTTGTTTAATTTCTAAGAAGCCCATGAAACACTCAGCGACTCTCAATATCGAAATTGTTACTATTGTCTTCTTTTCGCTAAAAACATTCAGCTCAATTGCGTGCAATTAGGAAACGTTTTGTATTTTAGAGAACCTTCTCACAAAGCTTTACTTTTATTTTTATTATCTATTATCTAAAAAAATTTTATCACTCTTAAATTTAATGTAGTTTTATCGATCAAGCTTTACTTCAAAAGTTGTTAATACTTAACAAAAACTTTTTCTTGATGATTCTTTTTTGTAATAAAGTGTAATTACGACCTTTAACTGTTCCATTATCCAAGATTTGTTGAACCATCAACAGAAATGTATTATGCGGTATTGCAGTTTATCGTCTTCAATTAGAATTAAATTATTAAAATTACCTTCAACAGAAACGCAAAAAATTACTAACAAATATAGAATAATGTGGGAACTGCGATAATGTTTCTATGATTGTTGTACTCAGTTATGTATGAGACGTAATATATTGTTCACATATTTTTTTCGGCAATAGATGTAGGAACTTCTTTTGATTCGTTCATAATGAAATAATTTATGAACTTGTATCGAATTTTCGCAATCCTTTATATGAAAAATGAAAAGAGCTCATGATATGTTTGTTGATGAATTTTATGATGTTTGCATGTTTGTTTGTTTTATTGCCATAGATAAAATTTGTTACATACATAATAATTTCGCTTAAGAGTTCAGTCTTACAAACTATACAACTTTTGAGAATATAATGTTTCAAGTTATTTTACTAAATAATTTTGTAACCTACGAGAAGAAATATTTACAGGAAAATGGCAAGCAAAAAACCTAATTGATGAATTATAACTATAACTAAAAACTTAACCTAACTTTTAAAACTATGTACTTATCCAAAAGAAAGGTACAATTTAAAACTATAAGTTTTTGTTCAGTCTATTATCAGCTAGTTCTAGTCTAATTCTGATTTTATTTATTAGTGTAAGCGCTTTAGCTTCAATATATTTAGTGTCGGCAAAAGAGTGTAATCTTTCAGTAGAATAATATTTTGGAAGGTTATGGATTAACTTTAAGATTTTGTTCTGAGCTATCTGCAGTTTGTTCAAATGACTTTTGGCACAGGTTATCGACAATCGGGCCCCATATAGTAATACTGGCTGAAAAATCGACTTAAATATGAGCATTTTATTGTTGATGTTTAATAGTGATTTTCTGTTTATGAAAGGATAAAGGGTTTTTTTAAGGGCATTAGTTTTATTTAACGTTTCTGTGATGTTAGCTTGTTGTCGAAATAAAATCCTAGGTATTTTAAGTTTTTAGTACAATGTATTTCTTCTCCGAAGAGAGAAAGATTTTGGGTTGGAATATAGGGATGAGTTATACTTTTAGTGAAGTATATTGGTTGCGTTTTTGATTTTGATTTTCCATTTGTGTAGATATTTAGTTACCACTTTTAGGGCATTGTCGACAGAGCTACAGATATAAGAGCAAATAGTGCCTGACGAGTAGATGGCTGTGTCGTCAGCAAATAGGGCAGTTTGACAGTTTTCTAAGGGGGTAGGGGAGGGGGGGGGGAATCATGTGTGTAAATTAGATACAAAAATGGTCCAAGGACTGAAGGACTGATCCCTGTGGTACTCCAGCACATATAGGATAGTTACTGGAGAGAGAATTTGAATACAGACTCTAAAATATCTGCCGGCTAAGAAGCTACGAACGATATTGACTAGGTACGAGTGAAAGTTGCATTTTATCATTCTGTAGATAAGACCGTCGTGCCACCAAACACGGTCAAAAGCTTTGTCAATATCTAGCGATATTAAGGCCATAGATTCTTTCGAATGGAATTTCGTATTCACAGGAGCTGGTGGGTAGTCAAGTGAAATTTTCGAAATCCGAACTGTTCGTCTGGAAGGATGTTATTAGCCTTTATGAAGTAGTTTAACCTGTCTTTGATTAAGCGTTCGAAAAGTTTACCAAAATTGCTGAGGAGACTGATAGGGCGGTAGCAACTTGCAGATGTATGGGGCTTTTTAGGTTTAAGGATTGGAATAATTTTGGCGGATTTCCAGGAACAGGGAAAATAGCCTAGCCTTAGACACGCATGGGGTTACATACCCATATCCTGGCGTAACGTTAAGGTGATATACATACCAAAAACAGAGCGCCGCTCGAGCAATAATCCTAAGCCGTATCGTCCTATCAGCTTAACGTCATTTCTCTTAAAAACTATGGAAAAGATTATTGATAGGCATATCAGAGATGGGGCTTTGAAATCTCAACCCTTACGTTCCAATAAATATGCATATCAACCAGGGCAGTCTACAATCCTCGCCTTACAAAACCCAGTCACGAAAATCGAGAAATCGATTACGGACAAGGAAATAGCTGTGGGTTGCTTCTTAGATATCAAAGAGGCTTTTGACAACACTGCCTACGAAAGTATCTACTCTGCTGCACAAAAGCGTGGTATTGATCCAAAAACCTGCAGTTGGATCAAGGCCATGCTAGAACGCAGGAAACTAACTTCGACACTAGCCGACTCAACAGTCACAGTCACAGCTGCGAAAGGCTGTCCGCAGGGTGGGGTACTATCACCCTTCCTCTGGTGCTTAGTAGTGGACGACCTTCTTCAAGACCTAACTAATTCCGGAGTCACGGTACAGGGTTACGCTGACGACCTTGCCATCATTGTTAGAGGTAAATTTGAAGAGACGGTGACTGATCTAGTTCAGAATACCCTAAACCAGGTAGCAACCTGGTGCACTAAAGCAAGATTGGGTATCAACCCAAAGAAAAGCACAATTGTTGCATTCACCAAAAGGAGGTGTAAGGACAAGCTAGCTAAGCCTACTCTTTTTGGAGAATCCATAGAGTATTCTAGTGAGGTAAAATTCCTGGGTATTATCCTGGATGAAAAGCTCGCCTGGAATGCTCATTTGGACAAAGTTCTTGAAAGGGCCAGAATCTCTCTCTGGACCTGCAGGAGTCTTCTCGGCAAAAACTGGGTACTGAGTCCAAAACTAACCTACTGGATGTATACCGTCGTTGCTAGGCCCATTATAACTTACGCGGCATCCGTCTGGTGGAAGAAAACAAAGCAGAAAACTGCTCAGCTTAAGCTGACTAAATTACAAAGACTGGCATGCCTGGGTATTACTGGGGCGATGCGCACCACTCCCACAGCTGCCTTAGAGGTGCTTCTCAACCTAGCACCTCTACACTTAGAAATACAGAAAGAAGCTAGATTCACCACATACAAACTTTTGAGCTCGGAGGACGAGTCAGAGCGCAAAATAGCTTGCCCAACTCTCTCCGCGGAACTCAACAAGGACCCGCTACTAGCGATACCTCTTTCTGTTTCAATGGTACCGAAATTTAATTTCACAAAGCCATTCAAAGTTGTCCTACCTGAAAGGGAGGATTGGGCCACAAACAAACCCACTCCAAAACCAGGATCCATAATCTGGTACACAGACGGATCTAAAACGGATCAAGGTGTAGGAGCAGGAGTTTATGGAGTGCGCCCAAATGTGAAATTCTACTGTAGCATGCACATAACATCCACTGTCTTTCAGGCGGAGACTCATGCTATTGAACTATGCATTAGGGAAAATATCAGACGGGGCTACAAAAACCAACAAATATATATTCTCTCGGACAGCAAGGCAGCAATAATGGCACTTCAGTCCGTTCAAATCTACTCCAAACTTGTTTGGAATTGCTTCCAATGCCTAATTGAACTCGGAAATAAGAACAGAGTTAGTCTCATTTGGATTCCGCAACGACTATGTAGGTAATGAAATGGCCGACTTAATGGCTAGGAAAGGTTCAGAAGCTGACTTCATGGGACCATATCCATTCTGTGGGATACCATTAAGCACAGCCAGAATGAGCATCCGAATGTGGCAAAAATCGCAAAGTGCCATTCACTGGGACTTGGCACCGGGCAACAGGCACTCAAAGCTTTTTATGCCAAAACAATCGGAAAAAAGAACATCTGATTATCTAAAATTAAGCAGATATCAGACCCGAACCTTAGTGGGAGCTCTGACTGGATATTGTCACATGAGGAAGCATCTCAACAGGATTGGTCTCTCTGAGACTAAAATTTGCAGAATATGCAATGACGAAGACGAAACACCAGAGCATATCCTCTGTGAATGCGAGGGTTTAACTCGCAAAAGGCTTCGTCACTTCGGTCAGGGTTTCAAGGACCCATCGGAATTCCTGACCATTCCTCTTCGCAAAATACTAGGCTTCATTGAAAGCGCAGGGATCGAAGAGGAATCATAATTAAGCCGGGGGGACGTCACAATAAGCCCAACTGTGGCTGTAGTGACAGAGGTTAACCACACCAACCCCTATTTCCAAATCTAAAATCTAATCATACATATTTCAAAATGAGAGAAGCAGAAATAAAATTTTTACTATTTATCTAAAATTCAATTTTTCATTTATTTATTGACGGGTATAGGACTCTTATGTAAAAAAAGTATTAAAAAAATACTGTGTAATAACAGCATATGAGAATAAACTTGTCGAAACTTGAGAATTTTGATATTTTGTTTAACTTCTTCACATAGTTCAACTAGATCGTGGTCTTAACCCATTTGTAATTTTCTCTTTATATCTAATGATGAAGATAAAGTAAAATATGAAATCTAAGGTTCAAACCATAGACAGCAGCAGAGCCTTGACCAAATATGGGCACCTCAACTCAAACGTAATCAAATATGGAGTAGCTCTCGAGGATCGAGACGCAATCTTGGAAAAGGCGGATATGGTGACGCAGTTTCTTTTTAGGGAATGAATCCTGAATAACGAAATTCGCTATTTACGACCGAGAACCAAGGATGAGAAAAATCTATCTTAACTGTCGGCTAAGCTAGTACAACGAGCGACCCAATTCGGTAACGAAATCAATATGACAACACTAAGAAATATGAAAAATTAAGCTAATTTAACCGAATTCCGGAAGTTCATCATAAAAATAGTTAAGTTTCACCCACAGTTTGTTTTGCAATTTAAAAAAGGGAATATTTATTCAGATTCTAGAACGTTATGCTTATCTTAGTGGTGTTTGAATGATTTTCATCAAAAATTATTTTTTTTTCAAAAAAGAGTGGTGTCATTACATCAGAACCTTAGCAGCTTGTGGAATAAGAATTAAGAACTAAGTCAGTTTTTAATGGATTCCAAAATTAAAATAATCCGACAAAATCTCTAGTGAAGCGTGATAGTACTCAGTGCCAAAGATTGCTTTATTTTAACAAAATCCATCGTAGCACAATTAGCATAAATATTCTTCGAAGGATAGAGCAAAGATGCAAATTCGTTAATTGGATTAATTCAGGTACTGAAGAAAGATGTGGACGAGACCATTGAGAATTTCTTAGTTGCATCTCTAAAGTTTTGAGCAAAACAACGACCACACAAACCATTCGATTTATTTATGTAATTCCATAATCGACTAGCATGTGACCCCCCTATAATTTAATTTAACAACACCTTCCATAAACACGTTCAAAGTCGTGATTGGACACCTACTCCTAAACATTTTAACTCCATCCATCACGATCTTTTAATCAATCATCGCAACTCATATCATTACTACATCGTGCCGTTTCCGGCTGACAGTAGTTCAATTTAATCTTCCCCATTTTTCAACCGATTTAATTGTAATTTATTTATATTAAATTTTATTTTCCACGCTATTTTCATTATTTCGAACATCGTTGCCTTCAGTAATTGCTGCTATTTATCGAAAGGGTTTTCGTTTGCCAACTAAACGGCCGCTCTGAAACGACAATTTATGAGATAACAATTTGTTCGACGAGTGATGGCATGGAGGTAATTAAAATCATTTAATTCGCTTATGATCTTTTTTGTTTTTATCGATTATTATCATCGCTCTAGTACTTGTTGATGCCAACACTGAACAACGATAGAGTAGATCGGCGCATCCTGAAGTGCTTGCCAAATACTGAAGATGAGAAAATTTCAATGTCTTAAGCACTAAATCGGTACTTCTTAATAATCTTAAGGTAAGTAATTATGTTCGGTATATTTCATCTGTCAAGTTGTTTATGCATTTGGTATTTGAATACCGTGTATTTTTGATAAACTATGATTTTTTGCGATTATCAGCGGTCTCGCCCTTGATCTACACTATTATTGCAATCAAATTTTGGTAGCTTTGGTTTGGAGGGTTTTAATTAAAGACGCTGTTGAGATATAGTGAAACCAAAAAAAGGTCAACATTGGGCAAAGGCTCTGGTAAAGCGAACAAAACTACGTATCTGCCAAGATCGAAGGTTGTGTTCAAATTATTTTGAAACTCACATTTTTGCTCAGTTGGTCAAAATAAAGAGAGTTTTGGTTTACGAAAAGTGCTGTATAGCTTTCCATTTTGTAAATTTGTTCATTTTGAGATCCGAATGAAAGCTCTAAGTTTGCGACCTCGAAAATACATATATATTATAATACTTTATTTTTGAAAAATTTTGCATGAAACGGTTTTATGTCGTTTGAAAAATGCTATATTGCTTTGTTAAAAGTTGTAGATCATTATACAGAGTCCGACAGTGAAACCTGACGGTTTCTGAAATGGAATAATTCAATGAATATTCAAGATTTTTTGCTATAATTTTTTTTATTTAAAAAAGAAAGAATGGAAGTTTAAGATGTATACAAAAAAATTCGAAGAAGCATTATGAAGCAAAAATAACATCACTCAAATGATGAACTCCATTTTCTCTGCATTGCTCAAGTCTGTTAGCAAAGTTAGTCATCACTCTTTCCAAGGTTTGGCGCTGGATCACACGCATTTCATTCTGAATATTCGCTCGTAGTTCTGCCAAATTTCTAGGCTTATCTAGGTACACTTTTCCCTTGAGGTAACTCCACAGATAAAAATCACACGCGGATAAATCTGGAGAACGTGATGGCCATGGAATGTCATCTCGGAGTGAGATCAACCTACCGGGAAATGATCTCCTTAGCTGGGCTATAGGAGTTTATGGAGTGCGAATGTGAATGTGTTTTTCAGGCGGAGACTCATGCTATTGAACTATGCATTAGAGAAAATATCAGACGGGGCTACAAAAACCAACAAATATATATTTTCTCGGACAGCAAGGCTGCAATAATGGCACTTCAGTCCGTTCAAATCTACTCCAAACTTGTTTGGAATTGCCTCCAATGCCTAATTGAACTCGGAAATAAGAACAGAGTTAATCTCATTTGGATTCCGGGACACATCGCATGTGAAGGTAATGAAATGGCCGACGTAATGGCTGGAAAAGGTTGGTTCATGGGACCATATCCATTCTGTTAGATACCATTAAGCACAGCCAGAATGAATATCCCAATGTGGCAAAAATCGCAGAGTGCCATTTACTGGGACTTGGCACCGGGCAACAGGCACTCAAAGCTTTTTATGCCAAACAATGCGGAAAAAAGAACATCTGATTATTTAAAATTAAGCAGATATCAGACCCGAACCCTAGTGGGAGCTCCCACTGAACATTGTCACATGAGGAAGCATCTCAATAGGATTGGTCTCTCTGAGACTAAAATCTGCAGAATATGCAATGACGAAGACGAAACACCAGAGCATATCCTTTATGAATGTGAGGGTTTAACTCACAAAAGACTTTGTCACTTCGGTCAGAGTTTCATGGACCCATCGAAATTCCTGACCATTCCTCTTCGCAAAATACTAGGCTTCATTGAAAGCGTAGGGATTGAAGAGGAATCATAGTCAAACCGGGGGACGTCACATTAGGCCCAACTGTGGCTGCAGTGACAGAGGTTAACGATACCAACCCCTATTTCCAATCTATCTATCTATCTGGGCCATAGGCGCACGTGAAGTGTGCGCAGTCGCTCCATCCTGCTGAAACAAAACTATCCTAAGAGGGATTTGGCGGCGACGTAACTCAGGGAGGCAGAAGTCAGTGATCATCATCAGGTAGCGGTTGGAGTTAACCGTCACAGTACGGGCGGTTTCCTCAAAAAAATAGGGCGCTATCACAGCTGTCTTACAGACTGCAGCCCAGACGGTTACCTTTGGACTGTGAAGGGGCCGTTGATGTAACTGTTGTGGGTTATGTGGGGCCCAATAACGGACGTTTTGTTTATTAACGAAACCGTTAAGGTGCAAGGGGGAGGAGGAGTCGTATGAGTCTTCATTCATCATCCCCAACATTGTTTCTGCAAAAGCTAACCTTCTTGGGAAATCTTGAAGCTGTAATTCTTGAACTACAGGAATTTTGTACGGGTGAAAATTCAAGTCTTCATGAAGTATCCGCCGAACAGTCCTATCGGACATCCCTAAAGCCTGAGCATGACGAATAGTTTCGCCGGGGACTCCGTTCAAAAGCAACTCGTACAGCCTCGATGTTTGCAGGTGACCTTGCCGTCCTGTGGGACCCCCCTCTTCCTAATGTTGTTCCGAAAGCTGTATTGCGAAAGTTCCGAACCCACAAAAGAATAGTGTTCCTAGATGGAATCGGCCCACGAGGAGGAACATTAAAACGTAAACGAAATTGCCGCTGTGTTAGGGTCACGGAATCGTTATTTCTGAAGAACGTCTCGACGACAAAGGAACGGTGTTCATTGGTCCAACGCTCCATTGTAACTAAACTTTCACATCAGGAGAAGGAAACGAGACCGACCCCTATCACCTGAGATCCCCCCACCACCCACTACCCACGTTCAAAAACCGTCAGGTTTCATTGCCAGACCCTGTATTACCTCTAATTTTAGTTTTTATTCTATTCTGTCGGACTAAGCTCCTGAGATAGAATTTTCGTATTCACAATTTTAGATACTAGGGATTCGAGAGGGATGCGAAAGGGATTCGAGAGGAATGTCGGACATTGAAACCTGTCACGTCGCTAAAACGCAATATAACTCTTTTCACTGATAGCCAAACCGCAATCAAGGCACTAGATTCGGCTACTGTTTCCTTTAAACAGTACCGAAAGGGACTAGCCGGTTTAGCAGGAAAATGAGCAGGCTGAAGAGCTGCCAAGAAAGAATTCCGCTCTTTCCAGCTCTCTTGCGAAAACAGTTCACATTCAGATAGGAGTTATCAAGGAGGACATACTCTCGCCCTTTTTAACAGAGGCTAACTCCAGATGAAACAGAGTAATCACTTGCGTCATATCTAGAAAGATGTGGCCATCTTGAATCGAGACCTACGAACTTCTGAACAAGACCCGGGCAAACATCTCCAGGATCACGGCGATCAGTACAGGTCACTGGTCAGTTGGGAAACATGCAATTGGGCATTCTGTTCACTGCACACTTTCGTAGTTATCAAGAAACGAATGAACGAGAGTCACTCTTTCACTTCCTTTGCGAATGTCCGGCAATGGCCAGAGTCCGAGAACATGCAGGAAGCAGACCCTTCAGTGACGACCTGAGGGAGATCTCGAAGAAAAAAGAGTTACAGGAAGGATATAGCTAATCAATTCCTTCCCATATCCTCAAGAACTACCCGACTAGTTTAGTAACAATAACATCTGACAAGCAGGTCAAACAAGTTTGTGGTATCAAAACAGCGCCCTTGTTTTAATTGTGCCCTGTCCTGCATGATGGGGCTGCCACTCCAATCAACCATTCAAGTTTTCATCCTCTTCAGAAACGTTGTTTTACCAACCACTTCCACACCCCTCTCTCCATGTCGGTAATATTGGCGCTATCATCGCTCTATATATTATAGATTCCAAGTTTCAACTTCGTAGCATAAGCTGCTCCAAAGATCTAAAGATAAAATTTGTTGTCTTGTTTTTTATGGCCACTGTGCGTATTAAATGTGAAAAAAAAATGTCAGGGTAGTTTTGTTTTAATTCGATTACTATTTCCCATTGATTAATTAATAACGTAATTAGGGAGTCGTAGCATCTCTTATTTCTTTCCGTTTAAACATCCTTAACGTTTTTCAAGTCGACAAAACGATTAATTTATTATAGGAAAATGCTCCAAATTAGATGGCTTTGTCAATCACGAAACATTTCTTTCGTCCAATTTCAATTTACCCATCATTTGATTCAACCATTCACGTGTTGAACGAATCCGCAATAATGTCTTACCAACGAAATTAATGTCTTCCGAGGCAAATGTTTTAGAAAATCAAAATCTTTTGATGGCCTTTCGAATGGACAGAGCAAACTAATTCAACAATTTGTATGTAAAAAGCCCTCAAAGTTTTGGTTTTGATCGCTCCCGAATTTCTTCTTACTGGGAAAATTCCCCATAGCTTTTCCTGTCATGAATTCATACGACGACAGTGGATTTTCGGAAATATGTCGCTACCGTTCACTCAGTGCTTAATTATTTCACTGGCTTCTTAGACTATTTAACAACGAGCATCCCCGAAGTCAACAACTTTAAATTCTGTTCAAACAAAGTAATTTTGAGCTTAAATAATCTGAGGCAGGTCCCGACGAATAAAGTATGCCACCCCCTTTTCTATGTTGTGTTGTAAAACTGACATCCAATGCTGGCCCCCGGGTTTCGAGGCTTGCCGTTTATTTAAGTGAATTGCGCGTCAATTTTTTAAGAAATTAAATTCCCATTTGCATTTAAGGAGAACGAGGCGCCTTCATTTTCCGGTTGAAGTTCGAGTGAAATTCTGCCAGGAGGGCTTTCACTTTGATGTGTACACTTTCTAATACTCTCTAGGTAGTCGTTAATAGAAATTTTGCAGTCTTGACTTGTTAGCTATTTTATAAAGGCAGCCTTGATTTTGTACGCTTACGAGAATATCTTGAGAATTTCTTTTGATTGGATACATACAAAACTTTTATGTGCTTATAGTAACATAGGATTTGATCTAGGTGCTTTGAGTCAAATATTACCATATATTTACAAAATTGATAATTTCTCTGCGGCTTTCAAGTAGTTCATTCTTGGATTTGAGTTGAAATTCCAAATGGAATACAATACAGCGAAATAGCTGAGTAAGCTTAGTCTTTCCCTGGGCCGTGCCCATGATATCGTCATAGGGGTTTTCACAGAAAAGTGTATCTTAATTGCATGGCAATTTATGAGGTACATACTCTACAAAAGAAAATGTTCGGTGCTGACGTACATACACTTCTGATGAATTAAGTGCAACCTAATGATGAAACAGCTGCTTCGGACCTAGTCCAACACAGTTTTCAAACTGGTCTTTCCAATGAATGTTTTTCAAATATCATGTCGTCAATGGCAACAGCGAGGGCAGAGATCCACCCAGTCGGGAATTTTTTAGGTACAATCTGGCTGGTACTGCCGACAATCGCGGTCAGCAGTAATTGCCGGCAGTAGACTACTGCTTCAGGCAAAAACAAGCTGTCATGTCTGTTTGCGACTGCTCGGCAGTTGACGGTTGTGAGTTGAGGTTGGCAGTTACTGCTGATCGCTACGGTCGGCAGTAGGTACCAGCCAGATTGTACCTTTATGTAGTGGACTTTAAGTAAGACTACTCTAACGCCGTAAAATCTCTATAGGATATATGTATCATCGGTTCTTTACGCAGGGAGGTGGTACTTGAGACCATCACTGGTTGAAAGACGATAAAGTCAATTCCAGTGAAGCCTTTGGGGAGTGCCTACCCCACGCAACCGAAGAGGAGGGTCACCAGTCCCGAGTTGCAAGTAACTCAACCATTTGGTAGAAGTGTTATTAAGCTACGAATTCTGACCGGAGATTCTATTTCCGGTACCACGGGAGTCGGGGAGCCCATGGAAGGTTACTTCCACTTCCGATATTGGAGAGGTCCCTAGGGGGAGCAACGTAGTGGCTATGGTTATGCCCAAGCGGGCAGAGTTCCTTTGTGGATTCGCCGGGGAGTTGCGTATCAATCGGGTTCCGGGACCCACAGAACGGCAGAGATTTAGATAGGTTTCGCATCCATCGGTATGAATGTAAGGGTTCGCACTCTTATATAGACTGATACCTCTATTATTATGGATGGGCGCTGATTGTCGGCACAAAATCAATCCGTGTCCGAAGAGGACCGTGAAATTGAGCCCAACCGGTAGGTGTTCACGTTAAACCCAAGAAGACATATTGTGGTGGCGCTGGTCATAATTATTTTTTCTCTTTAATCGAGTTAGTTTTTCGCCACTGTCGATTCGATAATTTTTGTTCAATTTCGATATTTATTTTAATTAATCGAAGTTGGCATGTTTTTGTAGTTTTGCATTTCATTTTTATTTTTTCATCAGTTGATATCTATCTATTCTAACATGCACAAATCCGTTTTAAAGTTTGATTAACATTAAAATATTCATTTATTAAATAATAAGAATTTATCTATTTAAAATATGAATTTAGAGATTGAATCAGATCAATAAATTTCATTTAAAACTGTGCAATAAACAGACGAAAGCTCAACATTATTTTACAGCAAGATAGCTACCCGAGGGCTTCTAATGACTTACTGTGGTATGAAACCTCTTATTCTGAATGAGTGGTATGAAAAGGTCCCCAGATCAGGTTGCCCTCTCTTTGATTTTGGGGTTTAATATCAAATTTTGTACTCTACTTTATATTGAATGCTTTATATCTCCAATTTTCTACTTTACTTTATTTTATGTCTAATTTTTTATATATCCTCTATAGGGATATACATACGGGCTTTGGTCATAATAAATAATACTGTGCTGTTTGATCTTCAGATCAATAAATTTAATTTAAAACTGTGGAATAAACATCAATATTAATGGATTTAATTGAGACGAAACATTAAACCAACTATTAATTTACAATTAATCTTCAATCGTTTATGTTAATTAATTATTTGAAATCCTTTTTTAAATATTTAAAACTTTGCTGATGTAATTTATGATTACGTTTGAAAAATAAAGTTTTAATCGTTGTAAGCAATTGAAACTATAGGAAGAGCTGAAGTTCATCATTTAAGAAGATTTGATGTAACTAATATGTCAACTCATTAATTAAAGCAAACTACATTGGTATAATAAGGTTTTCTGGATCCAACGAGCTACGTTGGAAAAACCTACAATATCATCGGTTCTATTTCGCACATATGGAGAAATCCTCAGCTATCCCAGTAGATGTTAGGGTGTTTCGGATAGTAGTCAGATACACCCTCTGATGAGTAAATGCAATCCGATGACGAAACAGCTCATTCAGACCTATACAATTTTAAAACTGGCTTCTTCAGTGAAGGTTTTTCAACTGTCATGTTCTCAATGGCATTAGCCCGGACATCTATTGATCGGTGTTTCGCACCACAAACTCCTCTGACGCCGAAAAACAACCAAAAATGCTTAAAATTAGCTTCTATAGCTTTACCATGAAAAAAATTCCATTCTCGATTTTTAATAATTATTTTTTAAATACAAAATAAATATAAGAAATATTACACTATCCCAAAAAATTGTCAGTGATCATTTAGTGCTTCTTTTGCTTGGTGTAAATTTGCGCGTTCACTGTTGTCCGTACTCAGTGATTCGAGAGTTAGCGATGAATTCCGCGATGAACTTTTACGATGTTTTACTTCTTTAGTATTGCCAGAACATTTCAAGACAAACTTAAGCTCTTCAAGAAGTTCATCTTTGAATGGTGTCTGTATAACGAAAAAAAAATCCAAATTTACTATAAAACTCAAATTTAAGTAATATTTAATTTGTTGGTATCATGTTTACCCCAAAATGTCGTGCTCGCGAATATATCAAACAAAACCATTCACAAATTCCATAAAAACTTGCAAGGATACTACCGCCAATTAGGACATAGTAAACACCTTCCAAATTGGGCATTCCCAACTCTTTGGCGCTGTCGCTGGTACTTTTAGCCTAAGAATTTTTTTTCGGTAAGGGTAGGAAAAAAATAAATAATCTATAGTTTGTGTTGCATGCAAAATTTCGTTAAAGCTATAAATAAATAAAAAATTATGATTTTTCGAAAATTTGGCTTCTCAATTTGGGCAGGGTGGGCAAACTTTGTTTCATGCTAGTCTAAAAAAAAACTCGCTAAAGGGTTTGTAACCGTAGGTTTTCCAGGGCACAGGATGAACAGCGGCGCGGGACTAACCTCAGTTTCAGCGACTCTTCTTTGCACGCCGACAATCATTTCAAGAATGCTGATAACCACAGCAAATAGAGTCCCTAAAATTAATAACAAAAATACGCCACCCAAATTTGCAACTTCTAAGGCCAGAGCCCCGCCATCATCTCCCGATGCCTTAATTTTCGGTTTTTATTTTGATTATTTGCAATATCATCTGATGTCTTTTCAAATACACACCGAACAGGCTCCACCACCGCGCTTTTCCTTCCACCATTTCGTCTTCATTTTGGTCAGCCGTCCTTGTTCCTGTAGACTAAGAATTGCTTGACTAAGAGCGTTCCGATACGGGGAATCTAGAGAAGAGAGCCTGATTAGCTGATACCACTCTTTTTGAATAAGTTGACACCTCTTCATACTTTTCTGCATGGCAATACCGTAACCCTTTTCATCAAGAAGTCCTCCAATTTGAGTCAAATTGCACCGCCTCTCCACGTTGTACTCGATCGAAGTCGACTCCATTAAGAACGCGTAGTTCTCGTTTTCAGCCTTAAATACGCCATCTTCGTTGGACGATGTCAAGAGCTCAGGATGCTGAGACATGTAGTCATGCATTCGTGTGTAAGTCTCATATTTAGCGTCCTACAGGATCGAGATAAAAACATTAGTTACTAGGTTGAAGGCTATAATCGTTAAACCAAATTGTCCTCCACGGCTTACCTTAAAAAAATTGTACGTACTTCCGTCACGCTTCGCACCGTATTTAACGCCACCATTTCCATTCGCAAGATCTTCAGCACTGTTAATTGGAGACGAGAGCGACTCAACTGTCAAGAAAGCGGCTAAATTTGCAGTGTAAGAAGACACCATAATCAAGGTAAAAAACCACCAAATCGAAGCTACTGTGCGCGTTGATGGTGCCCTGGTATTTGGAGGAAAAAAGAAAATTTAATAGGTTGCCGGACTACTCTATAGTCCCTATCTTGCAAAGACAAATATTACTGGCTTTCCAGAATTGAATAAAAGAATGTTGCATTAAAAAGATCCTTTTTGGAGAAAAACGAACATTCTTCGATTTTTTTTTATTAGAGATCTTATCTCCGGAAGCCAATGGCTGTTAGCAAAAGAACTTCTGATTATCTAAAATTAAGCAGATATTAGACCCGAACCCTAGTAGGAGCTCTGACTAGGCTTTATTACATGGGGAAGCATCCCCAGAGAATTGGTCTCAATGACGAAGACGAAACACCAGAGCACATTCTCTGTGAATATGATGGCCTTGTTCACAAAAGACTTCGTTACTTTGGTCAGGGCTTCATGGAACCATCGGAATTCTTGACTATTCCTCTTCGAAAAATACTAAGCTTCATTGAAACCGCAGTGATTGTAGAGGAATTATAGATAATCCGAGGGACATCACCCTAGGCCCAATAGAGGCATCAGTGAAAGAGGTAACCAAACCAACCCCAATTTTAAATCTAATCTCTAATCAAGGTCGGGTGAACTTCCAGGCCAATTTGTCCACGCGGTCGGAAAATAGTGTTGGTTTGCACTTTGAATTCTTTGCTGTTTGACAACGGGCTTCATCTTGTCTCAATATATGGAAGTAAAAACAGGAATTTAAATGGGTTTTTCTAACGAGGGTCACTTTATCGCATAATATTTTCTTAACTGATACGAGTTTTCGCTTCTTATCGAACAGAAGAAATTCTATATCTTGCAACAAAAACGGGAAAGATAATCGTAAACTTACTTAGGAGCAACTTCAGATCCCTGCTGTAATAAGGCACCAATAGAAAACCAAAGGGCATTGCTAAAGCTGAACTGGTTCTCCAAGACGGTTGGCTCTTCAATACACGGATACGGATTATCCCATTCGGCAGGCGATAATCGGCCCAGTATGAAAAGACTCAAAGATACGCCTAGATACGCAGCGCCCAAATAGAGCCATACCTCTTTCGAGAACGGTGACATGAACGAGAAAACTTCTGGCGCCTCCTTTGTCGGTTTTCGGTATAAAATCGAAATACCTGAAAAATTAATTTGTTTAAAAAGTTGTGGCTTGTTAGTTGTTTATCAATTTTTACCCAAATTCATAAACGGCATCGTAAAGTCTACTGCTGATTCGCGATCGGACGTCATCGTCAGATCGGTAATGGCAAGATCTGCTCGCTTTTTTAATTGGCAAGAAATAAAAAAAGGATTGATTAAAGAAAAATGTTGAACTCATTATTTAACCTACTCCTTCAAGAATTTCCTTAATCATGCCATTCCAGGATTTTGTGTCTTTATTATACGATCCGTAAACTTTATCCTCCTGGATGCGGAATGTGTAATTGAAACCCAACAACAATGATAATTCGTGGATCAGCTCGATTCCAAATCCTTCGTATTGGTCATTTCCTGTAAGCTTTTGTGATGTTTCCTTTAACATTCCGTAAGGCGGAGTCTAAAGAAGTGCATTCAAACGTTGTATAATATTAATTTTGATTTAGAGTTGAATTTTATATTAGGCACTAAAAAGTGTTATGCAGAAACCATCCAATCCTCACGCGACATATAGAATACTGAATATAAAATAACTAAATTCTGCAGAAATCTGAATTATCGAATCGGTTTTGGTTCGAGAGTATGAGTCCACAGCCGTCTCGTCTTCTAGATTAGGTTAGATTCAGGAAGGTAGCATGTGTCTTACCATTTCACCATAAATCCCTATGCTTGCATTGGCCTTATCCTTTGAAACTGTAGTAAGAGCAGTTAATGGATGAAGTTCTTCCTAATGAAAAGTGAAGTTCATCGCAACTATAGATCGAGCAAGAAAATTTTGTTCGAAGTACCAATATCCCTTGTCAAATAGTAGGTCCTTATGCTCTCTTTGGTTTCTATTTCCGGATCTACACTCTCATGCACGCGCATCGTTTCCATTGGACTGGAAATTCGCGCAGAAATACAGGCTGCTTACGGTCTCTGGAAAAACCGCGGGAAACTGCGCGAAGTGAGACTACTAGTGACGAAATGACGCGAGATCACTGTTTACACTCTAACGTTCATGCATGCTACTTTGTGCTGTCTCGAGTTATCTCATGCGAGAATGTAAATCCAGCATCAGAAGTAATATTCAAAAATTCAAGTATTGTTTTCAATTTAAAGGTTGGTTAGGTTTCTGCATAAAAGCGCTCAATTTCACTTACAATCGCAGTAATGACAACAAACGTCTTATTGCTTAGAGTGCGCTCATTATTTTGAACTACAAACTTTTGCTGCTCTCTCTGAATTTGTAAGCTAGTCAGGGGATTCCAAGTTCCCGTTTTTATAATACCGGCTGTTGTTAATTCGATGATATCTAAATCGAAATCAGTTCGAAGACCCTCATTATCGAATTTCATTTCACCTGTTATACCGTTGAAAGATGTCTGGAAAAATTTGAAACAAAAGTTATATTTAAGAATTACTCATTGATAAAAGTTCGACAACGCACTGTTTTCATAAAGTTCACCAATGTGAAACCGGTTTCCCACGTGCTTGAATCCTGGCAGTTCAACGTAGCCGGCTCAAATAGTTCCAAACTTCCAACTTGGTGAAGAGTTTGAGCGAGCAAGTATACACCATCATAAATAAGAGCCATGTGAGCCGTAACATTGAAGGATGCTAAAAATTAAAAAACGGCCAGCTTAACTCGGTATTGTGTAGCTAGATATCAATGGTGCAGTGCACAAAAATTGCACTTTTGTTGAACAAAAAGGTACAAGTACCTATTGCGTGAAAACTTTATTAGGCACTTACAACATTTGAGCACTTCTTCATAATAATAATCAATGGCACAACAGCCCAAATTGGGACTAGGCCTTGAAGTTATGCTAGAGTTACTTCATTACTAGACCAACGGAACACTAGGAGGTGAAGTGGTCATCCACACGCTCGTCCGTGATTATTACCCCGATTTTAACTCAGGTACTCATTTACAGCTGAGTGAACTGGTAGTCCGGCACCCAATCCCATTCTCGAAAATTACTTGTCGCCAAGCAGATTCGAACCTGGTACCAGGTGCACCGAAGGCAAGTGCGCACTTCTTCATCGATACTTCTAATGAAAAATAAGAGTCTTACAAGGTTCCGGTGGAGTTTCATCGTTTCCATTCGATTCGTTCTCTATCTGTTCGCGCAGGAACTGCGTAAGCTGCTGAATTCGTGGCTCCTCTTGGCTGAATAACCGAATCCCGGTTATATTCGTTTCACTGTACTGATACGGTTCTAGGTCGATCGTATGAAGGTCCAAATTTGCTATGATGTATTGGTACTTGTCTGTCATAAGACCAATTTGTTGTGCCTGAAAACATATAAAAGTGTTAAGCAGAAAAACTGATTTTCGTTAGAAGGGAAGAGATTAAGCCATTGCGAAATACATTCCTTTCTTAACCTGTCTCGTGAAAATAGCAAAAATTTCGGAACTTTCAGAGAAAGGATGAGATACCGAAGCGATTCAGAAAATATAATCGAAGAAGCAGATGTGACCAAAAGTTCTTGTGTATATAGTGGAGATTCTTGTTCAAATTGATTTCAATGGAAACTATTCCCATTTCAATGGAATCAATATAAAACGTTCCATTATCACCTTGCAACTATCCATAAGATGAATGTCGCCCCCATTTCATATATCTTGATGCTTTGGTTTAGTCTTTAAAACTTGTGTTTATTTTGAGCTCGATTAGGCAAAGAACTGCATTGTCCTCAAACGTGGTTTCTAGCACTTATCTACCAGGATAACTAATCTATTCTCAATAGTTTAAATGTCTTCCAGCTCTAAACTGAACGTATTTCAATTTTATGTATTCCGTCCGGATTTGGCAATTTTTGACTATGATTTTCTCAAGATAACAAGATACACTACTTTCGTACCTGTATTTCAAAGTTCTATCTTGATGACCGGGTTGTTATATATAAAGCTGAACTTTGGACTGGAGTTGATCCCAAAATATCTTGAAATTATTGGTTTAACCGAAGTCAGTAGATTTTTGTTGAGTTTAACACTACTGAAATTCAAAAAAGAAAATGGGGGTCATATCTGGAAACTGGCAGTAGATAAAGCCTAAAGTCCTACCTCATATTTGAAGAAGAGTAGTGTTGAACTTCTATGTTCTCTTTTATGGACATACTCGAACTAATTGAGCTATAATGTTTTTATTCGATTTTTCGGGTTAGTTTGAAGGGTTGGTGCTCATTTCATTGGGAAAAAATTCGAACACAATCACATAACTATTCCAGAGATTCTAATTATACTGATTCTACAAGATTTTTTAACATTTCAAGAAAGTTGTTGATTATGTCAAAATAATTTCAAAAGTGTTCACCAAGATATCAACTATTTTCCGAGCAACTGTAGTCTACAAATTATTTTTGGCCGATAGTTGAGGTATGAAGTTGGAAGTGCGCACACCAAACACATCACAATCGGTCCGACTAAATAGTCAAATGTGCGATTAAAAAGATTTTAGAGCGCCATTAGCACAGAAACACAGAACCGTACTAGGTGAATGTTGCAAAAAAACTCACCTATTTTTATTTTCATAAATTTTCGTTCTGCACTATATATACATGCAGGGTCCTATATCAAATCTGGACTCTCTGCGAAGAATTCATACAACTGTCGCGGACTTGTTTCTTCGTCAATCCCGTAGAAATTTTTAAGAAGACCCAAAAACTTAGTGCAGGATTATCTACAAGGAAGTGTTCTAATCTGAATGCAGCAGATAATAACAAGTTTATGAACCAAACAACAACGGTTAAATTTCTGACGTCGGCGCCCACTTTTCATTTGACTAAGATCGCTGACGCATAAGGACATCAGCTTCCACCATATTTACTGCAATAGTTACCTGTTTCAAAAGATCTGGAAGAGTCTCAATGGATCCAATTATTATGATTTTCATATCGTCTGATTTCTTAATTTTCCTCAAAACATTTCGATAGTTTCCTTGAAGATGTAGATCGTAACGTCGCACAGTGATAGTGTGACCACCTTTGCCATACATCTGTAAAAGTTCGTCAAGGACCGGCAGGTAGGGACCTTAAAATGGACGAAAAATTCGTCTGTTCCAAATATTCATATACTTCGTTTTAAACTTAATCGTTTACCTGACTCGTAGAGAATTGTGAATCCTTCCCATTCGAACGATTTGACTAAATCACGCAGTACTAAAACCAATGTTTTTGGATAGGGGTGGACATTAATAGTCGGTAGTTTGGTGTCAGCATCCCAGCGGGTATCAATAAAAGGTACTTCCTTTGCGTCGCATATGCTCATCGCATGAACCGATGACGCAGTTGCTACCGGTCCAAAAATCGCAGCAACACCGGACTGAAGATTTAAAAATTGTCCATAAAAATATCGGACTAAAATTTCTACTGAGCATTAACCTACCCGCAACATTTTGCACAGCTTCTTTGATGTATCGTACGAATTTCCATAGGATATACTCTCTGTAAGGGCTGATAATGGATACGTGTTTTGTAAAAGATCCATATTGGCTACTTCGATAGCCCGCTGAAAAATCTTCTCGATTAAGGGATCATTTTCCTCATAAAGGAGACCTAAAAAAACAAAAATATTTGCATATACTCGTATTATTTTGGAAAACAAAGTACTGACAAAGATATTGTTATTCAAAAAGAGCACATGTTATGTACAGTGGTGTTGACACTATGCAGGGTTTTTGTCACCCAATGGAGGTTTGATGGAAATCGGGTACAAAATTTAGCTGATTTACATCTCAACATTTCAAACTGGATTAGGCGAAGGTTTCCCATTCATTTCAGAGATTATAAAATCCCTTTGGCCACTAAATTTGGAGGCAATGATAAATGTATTGGGAAAATATCAGACAAATGGTTTTTGAGTTTAAGTTAAATTCAAAGACTTTTAAATATTAAGGGGTTATGCCACTCTAGAGTTTTCGAAAAATCGATTTTTTTTTTTTTAAATTGTTCGTTAGGACCTCAAAAATGCTGTCCCAAAAGTAAATGGCCGAAAAAAGTCTCTAAGGACTCGGTTTTCGAATTTTAGTACAAGGCCGCCTCCAAAATTATTTATGATTTTCTACTACTCAAAACTTCAAACGCGTTTATCTCAAAACCACATTTTTCAAGCTGGCCGGAAACATAACTCGGACAATTTTCAACCGATTCACTTGAAATTGTGAACATATCTTTAAAACTATATTGTCCATGGAAGTACGTAGGATTTTTTTTATATTGCATAGTTCATTTGTTATTAACGATTTTCTGACGATTTTTTAGGCAAATTTCACACTTTTCACTTTAGAAGTGCGCCATTTGGCTAAAAATCAAAATATCGAAAAAATCCTACTTACTTCTTTGGCTGTTGTTATATGTAATCGAAATAAATTTATTAGCTTATCATAATTCAGAAATTACAGGCACTAGGTGTCTGGCCATGGACCCTGGAAAAACGGAGACGTCACCGCAAAAACGCTGCACAGCCGCCATTTTGAATTGAATTGCTTAAAAAAAATTCCTGTACATAGTCAATAACCTGTTTTATAAATATCCATTTTCGTAATCTCGATTTATTTTGTAGTTTTTCTGAAAAAAAATCCCGAAAAATACCTAGAAGATTTGACGAAATTCGTGAAAATGTATAATAAAAAAAAATCTTTTCACTGCCATTTTTTTGCCCCAACTTCGTACGCAATAAAAATCTAAACGTCTTTTTTACTTTAATTACTTCTGTAGTACATCTAAATATACACAGTAAGTTGCAACTTTCTAGCATAAGCCCTTACAGAAATACCACACCCATACCTTACTACCCCTATCAAAAATGCTGGTAGTGAATGCTGTCCTTTGCGGTCCTCGAGAAAACCGAGTATTTTCCTAACCACCCACTGTCATCACCACCCCTACACTCCCACCCTCAAATTTTTCTCTGCTAGAGATCTACTGGGCCTAACTCCTGCAAAATTTTTAAGACTATATCTGGTCTCCTTTTCAGTACAATTGGTTGAGAAGATATATAGTAATCCAAATTTTTGTCCGCCAATACCCATTCCGTGAGAGGTTGCCACTCGAAGAAGTTCACCCTATCTACTCACTCAATTTAAAACCTAATATCTCAACGGGTTTGTTAGCTACTCGCCTTTAAACACTTTCGCGTAAGGCGTAGGTCGACGGACAATTTTGTATTGCTTTTTTCGGGTGTACTAGTCCTAAAACGTGAAAATAGAAAATATCAGGGTAGCAAATTTTTTGAAAATTCAGGTCGATCAGAATCCTTTATTATTGAAAAATAATAAACTGAAATTCATTAAATTTTTATATGTAAAAAATTGAGCTATCAATAGCATACAAGAATTTCTGACTCAAAGTAAAGTCCCAAACGACAAATTTCACAGACTTTTCACTCGGTATACGGCAAAGCTAGAATCGCATGCTGTAATGGACAGGCAATTAAGATTTTCCGATATTCAGTTCCACATACGAGTGCATGAAATTTAATTAACTTATGCGAAGCAAAACAAATCCCCTTTCTGCACTATGTAAATATTTCAGCAATTTTCTTTTAGTCAGTAAAAATAATTAAAATCGCTTCTGTTTAGATGCGGATATTTTTTTTGCTCGTTCAAATCACACAAAAAATATACACGTTTTTATACTCTATATTATTATTTACCTATATTTATGTTGTACGATTTTGTTTCTTTAAAAAAAACTAAACTGATTAAAAGCAAACAGAACTTGTTAATAATCATTTCATTTGTATAATAAAAAACTAAGTAAATAAATTTTAAAAAAATCGCAATTAAAAATGGAAAACTTTTGTGTTTATTTAGCCGGATTTAGCGAACGAAATCAGTCGCGTTTCTATCAAATGCCGCCATTACACTAAGTGTAAATCTATTTTTAAGAAAGTATATCCGATCTTCCCGCACACATCACTCTGCTTTTATTTACTTTGTATTTTTCGGAAGATAAATTTAAACTCGTCTTCCTCCAATTTATATGTGGACTGTTCCATCTAATTACTTGCCTTATTTTTGTACACAT
Source organism: Beris morrisii (assembly GCA_951812415.1). Taxonomy (NCBI): domain Eukaryota; kingdom Metazoa; phylum Arthropoda; class Insecta; order Diptera; family Stratiomyidae; genus Beris; species Beris morrisii. Next base: position 31,025,104 of record OX638311.1, read on the forward strand.
TTCGAATTTTTATAATATGAACATTTTGCTTAGATTCCAGTTTAATTTTCATGCAAAATTATATACTGATGTAAATTTTAAACGAGGGATGAAATCAGAGGGTATTATTAGTTTATTCCAGCCCAAAAGTTTGTAACGCATAGAATCGAGTCTCAGACAAAAAAAAAGTAATGTTGTTTTTTATTTGGGGTCAAGAACTCAAAATCAGCTTGTTGTCCGCCCGTCCGTCTGTCTGTCCGTAAATACGATAACTCAGGAACGCTTTGACTTAGAATGCCGAAATTTTGAATCTGAATGTTTGGTCGAATTTGCAAGGCTAAGTTCGTTAACGGGGAAAGTTGTCCTACTCCTTCGGGTAGCTACAATACAAAATGTTCTTAAAACACGTGTTCAAAAATATTGGTCGCTAACTTCAGAACGGTTTAAGCTTTGAAATTTTGTATTTGTTGATTTCGCTAAAGTTGGAGCTAAGGGTATTATTATAAAAAAAATTGATGTAGTGTAGCTGCCGAACAAATATCATGCGAAAATGCATTTACTCAATGTACGTAACTGATTATAACTCAAACCACAAATTTTGTACAAAATAGTTTTGTAGTAGCTCGCATACAAAAAGTCCTTAAGACACGTCTTCAACAAAATTTTCGGATCCTTTTTGTACGCCAAGAATTTGAAATTTTGTTCACATTAATTTTTAAATGGTTCCAGGTACAAGGATAAATTTGCTTGGAATCGAGTGAGTCCTTTCTACACCTTCCATGTGAAAGTCCTTGAAAAAGGACAATTTTATTTTCGGTGACCCACCTAGTTCCAGATATGAAAGTGAACTCTGATGATATTGCCTTTCACTTTTGAGTAGCAACCAAACGAGAGTCCAAACGAAAATGCTTAATAAATTATAAACTAGAAGGTGTTACAAGTTAAATCAAAATTAAAAACAAGTGTATGATGGAGTTAATGAAATTTTTATTACAAAATCTTATTTGTTCCATGGCAATTAAGTGTGCAGAAGAATATCACTCAAATGCTTGCCACGGCTCCTACAGCACACATCGACCTGTTTGTTCAAATTTTTGATGACATCACGGCATAATTGCTTTTCAATTAGACCAAGATGTTATATCGCCCTTCAGCTGTTGAATGGCGGTAGGTTGATTAGCGTAAACATTGCTTTTGAGATAACCCCAAAAAAAAAGTCCAACGGAGTCAAAACGCACGATTTCGGTGGCCAATTGCTTTCGCTGATTCTGGAGATTATACGCCCGGGAATCTTCTGAAGCAATAATTCCATTGTTGCGTTGGCTCTGTGGCACGTCGCACCATCTTGCTGGAACCATATGTCGTCGATGTCATAATCATCCAATATTGACGAATGGTAAAGTTGGAAATCTCCACCTGGTGGCTAAAAAAACAACCCTCAGATAGTCAGCTGACTGTTATATGGCGGTTCATGTGTAATTTCGTGATTTGGAGCTCGGGAAGTTTTCGATACTTTCTTAATTTCATTATGAAAGACATAATAAAAATTGATGACGATCGGTGCGGTTGATAGTAAAGTATTCATTTCCGGTTCTACATTCCGAAAATGTTAGACTCAAACCCGAACAACGAAGTCAGAAAATGAACAATTTTTCTTTATGAACGGGCGGTATAAACTTCGAAAAAACTTCACAAATGTTTAATATTCCGGAAAAAAAAATATGGAATAATTTTTAAATTATTTAAAAGGAACATAAACCGATTTTTCGTTATATTTTTCTTCCATTTTGGTGCTTCAAATTGGTTTGTGAAAAAAATAAATTTTGTTTTTGATATGTTATGATACGTTTGACCTTCTTATTTAATTATGAGGTTCATTTGAATTCACTTTAAGCGATATTTTGGAGTAAAACACTTTTATTCGAGCTCAATCTCAATTTTGTATGAAAATCACATGCAACTGCCAGTTTCTGTCTATCTTAGAAGGTTCCGAAATTTGCCACCGGAGCACATGGTATATTTGTCAATTGGCTACAAGAAGTCAGTGATAATGGCATGATACCATTCCCCGTTCACTGTGACAGAGTTGCCAGCTGCATTTTCGAAGAAAAACGGGACAATCACTTCACCAGCGCAAAATGTACACCACACAGTGATTTTTTGGGAATGTATTGGCTTTTCAAAGAGTGCCCTTGGATTTTCATCAGCCCATATTATATTTATATATTATATGCAATTCTGTTTGTTGAGGTAGCCACTGAGATGGAAATGAGCCTCAACAGAAAAGAAGATGTTGGTCGCAAATCCATTGTCAACTTGGTTTTGCTTTTGCATTTGCTTTTGCTTTTTACTTTTTACTTTTGCACCTAACAAACAATTTGCCAAAGACTGAACTACCAAAATGTCAAAATAGATGTCAAAAATTATTTTACTTTGGCTTTAAGCCGAGTCTCTGTCTCTATATTCACCCCAGTTTCGGCTTCAACTAATGTTTACTTTTATTCGCCACTAGATCAACTGCAAAGGAATAACGATACACTCCAGATTGGTTCTCTGTCCACATATTTTTTCGTATTGAAAACCTTAGTCAAGTCTTTAATTTTTACAGGCTAAAGTTCAAAGTATGTAAATTTCTTTTAGCATAAACTGTTCTTAATTTTTAACTTTTGTTTATATGATATTATAACTTTCCTTTTTCCTTTTCTTCTTTTTATAACTTTTTCGCTCCCGTTTTTAAACATATAGTGTAATTGGATTTTTTTAAGTCTGTACAGTGTGTACCTAGAAATAAATAAATAAATAAAAGCGAAATGAAATTATTTTTATAAAATAACGGAGATTTAATAAAAAAATATTTCTACTTGCCTTTACTCAATAATCTTTAAAATGTGCGACAAGTAGAGGAAAGTAAATCAGTTTGGTTTTGTTTTATTAACCGCAGTCTAATCGCCTCAACCTACTGCAACTGTTTGCAATCGCTAAACGCACTTACTGACATTTCAGTGAATATTTCGAAGGAACAAAATATTTCAGTGGCAAGCGGCTGCCAATGATCAACTAAGTGATTGAGAAAAGATTACGTTCCGATTTCAAAAGTGTAGTCAAAAAATCTGCCAACAGTCTGGGCGCAACTTTATTATTTTTTGGATAGAAGTCCGGAACGCGTTTAATGCTGAGAAGCAATGTAGGTTACTATGCAACTGACAACCTAAATAACGTTCCAAATAGCCTCCTGGTTATTATTTAGGTTGTCAGTTGCATAGTAACCTACATCGCTTCTCATCTTTTCTAGGGTGTCTCTATATTGGCTCTATATAATCGTACATTTTTAGCTTTCTATTCATTACGGTTTTTGAGAAATAAAAATCAGAATGTTTCGCTTTCTATCCTTTTTCATCATCACCCCTAAAATGTTGTTCCCTTCTAGAGGACTACTGACCCCAACTCCTGTAAAATTTTCAAGATCATATCTGCTACGGTTTTAGAGATATAAAAATTAAATTTGTTCAAAAATTGCTATCCCCCCACTTTCGTGATCCACCTCCGCCCTCAAAAAGTTTACTTACAGTAGATTCCCCTTTTGATCCCATATATGTACATGCAGAAATCAAATTTTATCTTCCTGGTGTAATTGGTTCGAAAGATATTGTAATCCAAAGCTTTTCACCCCACACCCCCTCACAAATTTTAGCCCTTGTCTAATCTTGAAGTATCCCTTAAGACAACCACAAAGTTGCAACCTTCCGACATCAATCGTTAAGGAGATAAAGATCTTAGAATGTTTCAGTACCGGCTTTCGAGTATCTCGGTCTCTTTGTTTTTCCTCCACTTCCACACCCTTCAACCCCTTTCGACAATTTTTTTGCAAATTGATCCACTGTCATAGTTTTACATAAGTTCCAAGTTTCAGCCTCCTAACATAAATGATTCCTGAGATCTAGAAACCAAAATTTTTCGTCTAAAACGCTCCCCTCTCCTCCCTCCCCACACCCCGACCCTCACAAAATATACCAGTTGTAAAGGTTCGCCCAATCTACTAACCATAACAATTTGAACTTAATATCTCAACGGGTTTGGAAGCTACACGCCTTCAAACGATTTTGCGTACGGCGGACAGACGGACATTTTTTTTTTGCTTTTTTGGTGTTTACTAGTCCTAAAACGTGGAAATACAAAATTTCAGGGTAGTAAATTTTTTTTAAATTTCAGGTCGATCACAATACTTTATTATTAAAAAATAATTAAGAAAAATGGGTTTCTTCATTCAATCAATAAAATTCTATTTATTTTTGAGCTGCATAACTATTTGAAAGGCATAGATTTAGCTAGAAGTCGTTTCTACTGCTTTCGCTAGAACCATGTTTTATAAGAAAATAATCGCATCTGGGTTCAAAGGCCTATTATCAAAATGGAATATACATCCCCACCCCCTCTCCTCCCACAACGCGAAAGCCTAGATAGACCAGTGGCGACTGGTGAAAAATACTATTATTTTCGTCTTACGTACACTTGTGGAGCTATTTGGAGTTTACTCTGCTTCTGGCCAGCATCTTTCGAGCACGTAGTAAAAATATCACGCAAACTTTTTTGCTTTTTCCTTAAAATCATCTGATCTGATCCACACCACAGTATAAATGATAATCCCAATAAATCAAGCCATTACGAGATTCTGACTTCCTAGAAATGAACATATCTCTGGAACAAGCGTTTAATATTGTTTTGCGAGTTTTCGAAAACTAAAGAGATAGCAATTTTTCAAGGCGATGGAACTGGTTTTCCCCAATGACCTTTACTTATTAGCCTGCAGTTAGCGATATTGTAATGTGGCGTCTGCCTGTGGTTGTAACCATTTCTTCGCACCGACATACCAATAAAACAGTCTGTTCAAGTTATGCACCTTGTTATGTCTGCGAGTAAATTGAAATTGAACTAGGAGTAGGTTTCGAGGCGACATGGTTTCTCGGAACTACTTGGCGGTAGAGCTTTTTTCGCTTATTTTCTTCATCGGATATCTACAGGTAGATGAAAGATGAGGTGATTCTCTCAAGTTTATTTGTTTATACCGCGGCCGGTACAATTTAAACGCGCCGGAAAAGAACAGGGGAAATAAGAAATTGTTTACGAATGACTGTGAACTTGTTTACTGTCGAGCTTTTGCAGTTCCGAAGATGTAAGTACGGCACTTAGTTGAATTTGCCAGCATTCGCAGATATTAGATATTGTATAACTGAGTGTCAGATAAAAACAGAAAATACGGTTCGGCCCCAATCGTTCCTCTATCCTAACGAAGCATTATTCGAAAAAGCGTTCGTGAATAATTTTCGAATCTAGAAATAGAGAGATTTCGGATTGGGGTTTTCGTGATTTCCTGTCTCTGAAGCCTCAATTGGGCCTATTGTGACAACCCCCTGAGTTATCTATAATTCCTCTTAAATCCCTGCGCTTTCAATGGAGCCTAGTATTTTACTTTAATTTTTTAATAATAAAGTATTGTGATCGAACTGAATTTGCTACACTGAAATTTTGTATTTTCACGTTTTAGGACTAGTAAACCCCAAAAAAGAGAAAAAAAAAAATATCCGTCTGTCCGCCGTCCATCGTCCGCCATCCACCTTCCACCGTACGAAAAAGCGTTTGAAGTGAAATTCGACTCACAATGGTCGCGTTTACGTGCAGACCAGACCAGTCCACTTAGACCGGTTTGGTATTTTTCGGTCTTGCATTTATGTGCGCATTTTTACAGTACGAGACTAGTTTGGTTTCATTTGGTCCGTACCAAAATCAATACCAAAATCAGTCCAAATGGACTGGTTTGGTCTGCGCTTATGCGTACGACCAAACTGTTTTTTTTTGTCTATTCAGACTAGTCTGGTCCGCACGTAAACGCGACCAATATCTTTAGAACCAATTGTACCAGGAAGATAAAATTTGGTTTTTGTATATAGGATTACAAGTAGGGTGCATGGAATGTAAAATTTTTGGGAAGGAGGCGGAGCTCGAAGGGGGGTGATAGTTATTTTTAAAAAAATTTAATTTTTTATCTTAAGAACCATACGTAATATGATCATAGAAAAAAGTTTTTGGGGTGGTGGTCAAAGGGTGTGACGGTAGGAGGGTGTAGGAAGAACAGAATTCTGATTTTCATTGCTCAAAAATCGCAAACCGTAGAAAGCCAACAATTTACAACTATATAGAGCCACTACAGAAGTATCCCAAGATTTTTAATAGGGATAGCAAGGTACGGTGATGGAAGGTGGGAGGTGATTTTTAACATCTTAGAAACGGCCTTGAGAAAAAAGGTTGAAACTTAGTACGTATATGTAGATATGCTACTAGATATGCTACTAATTAATGCAAACCGTACTTTATATGGGCTGAATGGACTCCCAGAACGATTAATGAGAGTTGGTAACAAATTTAGCAACTCCATTGATTTATTCAACAGTAACACTGCTTCCATTAAAGCGTTATTTCGCAACTAATGATTTAAACATTTTTTAGATCATCTGTATTTATTTTATAAGGAATTTACCGTATAAGAATAAAGAATAAAAAATTAAGTTCAGATTTTCATTGGCGTACAGAAGAGGGTAGTTAAAAAAATGTTCGTGAAAAGGCTTTTTTCAACATTTTCACGAATTTCGTTTTATCTTTTAGACATTATCAAATTAATTTTACTCTGCGAGCTCTTTATAAAAACACCTAAAAACAATTTTCGATATCCAATCCCTAAAGGGGTGTAAAGTGGTTGTGTTCATTTTCACGAATTCCGATGTATTTCTTAGGTCTAATGAGATATCGAATTCATTTTACTTATAAAGGCTTTGAATATAAACGGAAAAACATGATTTAAGCATTTTTCGATATTAAACCACAGGGGGTGTAAGGTATTGTTCAAGTTTTCTCGAATTCCGAAAGTTTGATGAGATCGAATTCGCTTTTACTTCTATTGAATCCTCTATTGAAAAAAATACGTAAATAACTAAAAAAAAAATCTGTCAACAGTCTGGGCGCAACTTTATTATTTTTTGGGTAGAATTCCGAAACGCGTTTAATGCTGAAATGCGGTGTAGGTTACTATGCGACTGAGTACCTAACGAGTAACCAGGAGGCTATTTGGAATGTTAATTTTTTAGGTTGTCAGTCGGAGAGTTACTTACACCGTATTTCAGCATTAAACGCGTTCCAGACTTCTACCCAAAAAATAATAATGTTGCGCCCAGACTGTTGACAGTTTTTTTCTGAAAAGGAATGGTCAGTATTTTCTTACATTCATAGAGAATGTGTTCTGGTGTTTCGTCATCACCATCGCAAATTGATCGTCCGTCGTCTCGGTTTCGCAGTATACAAAAGCTGATCGCTGCGGCGCTTATATCCAGTTTCTGTTGAGCCGAGAGATATTAGCATATTCCATTGTATGTGTAGAACATGTAAGAAGTGTGTAGAGTTTTCTACGATTTTCTAATTGGATATTGGAAGGTGAAGTTTTGTCGGGAAACTTCGATGTCATTGAAAAGTGGTTACCAGGATATGCAAAAAATAAAGTAAGTAAAAAACATACTGCAGTTACGATCGGCTGTAAGAAAATCGTATAATATTCTGGATGAAATTCGGTCGGTCGTTCGTTTCAGCAGAATTATTGGTTGTTGACTAGGATGTAAATTCTAATCACAGGTTCCGCCAACATCAATTTAATATTTAACAAGATGGAAGATTCGTGTGGTGGTCTTCAAAAGAGACTACTCTCACGCCGTAAAAACGATTCAAGACTCTTATTCTAAATAATTTATTACCAGTTTATCAAATTATTCATATCGCTTGAGACCTACTAATTCAACTAACTACCCATGTGCGAATGTCGGTGTTTAACCAGAGTTGCCTACACAGCCCAGAATTGGCATCGCATTGGCCGCCAAGACTTGTCGAGCGGTATTGTTTTGGTACTGACAACCCACCAGACCAGTATTGTGCCAATCCTGGTGATCAGCACTAACACGGTATATATTTATTTATATTTATATATTTTGATCTGTGCCGACTTTGGTCCGAGTTGCTGGGCGTATGTCGCGCTAAGAATTGGCTCATTATTGGTGTCTAAGCTCTTTCGGCGGATTACATAGAAATTAAAAAAGAATTGATTCTGTATCGGCTGTGTCCCTGGTCGCTATTGATATTTATCACTGTCCTAGAGCTTCCTACGGGTTCCGAAACAATACTATCCATCAGTACATGACCGACACTCACACAGATAATGGGGAAGGACTGATTTTGGATTCGTTTCAGTACTGAAACTGTAAGGCTCAATAGAGGGTATTCTCGACACCCCAAAACTGGTAGTCAGTATCGGGCCAGAGTTTGCACCAAGAGTAGGACCGGTGTGACCAAATTAACATTGGCCCCGCAATGATTCGGTCAAGACTACATACTGGACCCGAAACATTAGCCAGTACTGGCAACTCTGACACCAGTACTAAGCCTGTGCTGTGCCGTTCTGCCTTTCGTACATGGGTACTGGAATTACGCTCTTTTCTACGAATTAGCTTATCTAATCAAATTTCTAAGAAATTCAAATATGTAGTAATATTTACTAACACATTTTTTTTTGTTTTGTGGCAAATTTTCTTTATACGAGTACTAAGTAAACAATATCCGCAAAAATATTGTGAACAAATTATCTTCGGTACAAAAAATCCCAAAATTATGACCGATAGGTTTTTCCCGTTGAACAAAAGAAGAATTATAAATTAGATTTTCGATTATTAACTATAGATGTAAATAAAAAAGGGGAATTTGGAATATGCATCACTTATGAACTTCTCAGTTTCTCTTAGAATTTGTTGTAAAACAACTTTCGTTCTATCGACTAAAACATTTCAACGCCATTAACCACTTTATGTTCTTCGATAAAATCTGAGTTTTAACCGCAACAAAAACCGAAAAAACACATTTGTTTTATAGTTTTGTTCAAAAATCTGAAATTTGTTTGCTGACAGTATGTCGGTCTGAGCTCAAACGTGAGCCTTGATCTACTAGTTAAAAGTTGGTTACTACTTAGAAATTAGAAAATAAGGCTACGGTCGTTAATGTTTGAAATCTTTTTAATACATGAGATGTGTTCATAATAATTATCCGTATAGAACACATCAATCTTAGAATCACAAATTTGTTAATTTACCGATTGGTAAAATGGTAATCTGTATTTAAACTACATGAGAAGTTAAACTATCGTAAAGAATTTTAACTTTAATCTAGGTTATAGGTCAAAATATCACGACACCGTCGAGTAGTTGTCTTACTGAAGTCCTATACTTATTGTTCGAAAACTAAAGAATCCGTTAAGCTACGCTAGTTCACTAATTGCACTATAGCTCGAGAAAACGTTTAAATTCACTTGGCATGTGACACAGTTTCTAAATCGATAAAATTCGTTTACTTTTACGGAGCCTTAGTAAAGGTTTAAATATGTTGCTAGAAAAAAATGAAAATGTACTGGCAGGCTGTGAAAATAAATCATTTGTTGGGAGGTTGGAGTTCTTCAGTCGTATTTCAGGACGACAGATAATACAAAGTAGTATAGTATAGTATAGTAGTATAATACAAAGTAACCTTGGTACATCTTCAATCATTTTAATACAAAAAAATATATTTAAATTTAAGTAGTGCGAATCACCCCTAGGGGAAAGAGAGCAGTGATATTTTTAAATTAAATCTCTTTTCTCTGGAATTTTGATGATGGCTTATACTGTAAAGCTGAAACTTGAATTTTGTAGCTATTAAAGTAGGCAATGAAAATTATTTGCCCACAAATAAATTCTTGTTTGATATGGGTTTATTTTAAAATTGGTTTACAGGATTGCAACAACGTAGTTAAATCTGTTGCATCCGACTTTCATCGCATCCCACCAAAAATAGAAACAGAATAAGAGCATCCCACTTTTAATTGAGTTTTTTATTTTGAGTGAGTATCGAAATCGTAGATTTGACTTCAAGCATTTAGGCGCACTTAAGTCGATGATAACTATTATCATTTTTGGCTACAGAAAAACCATCTAGCAAATTCGATCATGCAAGCACCAGTCAAATTAAATTTGTTCAATTGCTAAAATAACAATTCTCATCGAAAACATTCGTGCATAGAATTAATTGGTTTTATTATCAACCGAATAGAATTCTAAGAAACGTAATCTCTTTAAAATGTTTTCGCATTTTTTTTTAAATTTTGATAACATAACATTCTCAACTCATTAGAGTTTAACAATTAATTTTGATCCCACATTTTTATTTACGTTTCCAAATAAATTCTCGACGATAAGATGCTGTTTTTTCAATCAAATTCATTATGAATGATTCGAGGAGATTATGATAAATAGGAATTTTAAATAACAAAGGAAGCATTTAACTATACATTCCGCTGGAATATTTAATTGGGAATTTCGAAGAATAATATTATGTGAAGCTATTTGGACCAACATGTTTTTCTTCGTGTTAAATTAAAAGAAATGTACGAGGAGACGTGTGCATGTTTCAGCGGATTAGCGATTAGATTGTGTGTTGGAATAGCTTCTACATGGATATGTATAAGCTTATCATGCGTGGTCTATGAACAAAACAAAAAAAAATGTTCCAAACCGCATAAATAGGCATATTGTCGAAGAGGAAAATATTGGTCCAACTTCCTTATTTCCTGAAAACCAGTAGATGTTAGACGCAAGTTGGTAGTGTGAACCTTCTTCAATGACGCTTTGTATAGAATGTATCAGTTTTGGTTAGGACTTGAACACTTATGAACATATGTCAAAATTTGCACCACGTATGCATCACGTTACGAATAATATCCGAAAGGACCAAAAATCTCCTATGAAGCGCGCTATGGATGTGATTCTGCGATTCATGTGTGTGATTCTCCACCCCCTTTCCTTCAATATTGCCGTCTTTTTCACTCCTCGTTAGCGATACCCGGTAGTTGACGAAATTACCTGGAAACTAAGGGATGACAAAAATTGTGAAAACGTACCCCTTTACACCACTCGGGGGTTGAATATCAAAAAATCGTGAAATGGGTTTCAAGGCATTCGCTTTCGAAGTAAAAATCAATCTGATATCTCCTCAAACCTAAGTATGCAACCCCTTTACACCGCCTTTGAGTTAAATCTTTAAAAATCTTGAAATGAATTTTTGGCGAATATATGGGAAGCCTTAGGAAGTAAACATCAATTCGATATCTCTCAAACCTGTGACCTATGTAGGAATTTGTTAAAAGGTATGCAACCCCTTTACACGACTTTGGCGGTTGGATATCAGAAAATTCTAAAAATGCTTTGTAGGCTATTATATAAAAACTCTTCAAAAGTTAAAGCCAAATTGATGTCTCATCAAACTTAAGAGATATTGCTAAAATTGTGAAAACGTATGCAACCCTCTTACACTCATTTGTGGGTTGAATATTCAAAAATTCTAAAAGGCGTTTTTAGATAAATATAAAAAAAAGTCGGAGGATGTAAAAACCAATTCGATGTCTTATCACTCTTAAGAGATAAGGCGGAATTCGTGAAAACATGTTCAACCCTTTTATAGCGTTTTAGGGATTGAAAAAGGAAAAAACTTGAAAAGGGTTTTAGGCGATAACAAAACAAGAGCATAAAAGTGAAAAGTTATTCTATATCTAATCGACCTGATGGATATGGCTGATATCGTGACCCCTTTACACCGCCCTAAGGTTCGAATTACAAAAAATCCGAAAAACACCTTTTAGGCATTTATGTGAAGAATTCGTGGAATGTTTTTGAAGACCTAAGAGATATGAAAAAATTCGTGAAAATAAAGGAAATCTATTTCCACTGATCATTTTTCTTGCCCCCATTCCCTACGCCAATAGATATTTGATTTTTTTCATCTAAATTACTTTCCTTGTACACCTACATATACACACCAAGTTTTAAACTTGTAGTATAAGCCATTCTATAGAATAAAAAACAACTCCCCGCACTCCCACACCTCTCCATATCGACCATTTTTTTTAAATGGATCCATTATCAAAGCTCTATGTAAATTCCAATTCTAAAACGCTCTCCCGACCTCACCCTCACACGCCAGTCCCTTAAAAAGTGTAGACTTAAAGGGGCGCACCCATTCTACCCACACAAAAAATCAACTTAATAGCTCAAAGGGTTTGGGCGACCTTCAAACGATTTTGCGTACGGCGGACGGCGGTTGGCGTACAGACGGACTGAACATTTTTTTTTACTTTTTGGTGTCTACTAGTCATGCAACGTGAAAAAAGGATATCAGGATTTTGAGGATAAATTTGAAATCATTAATAATACTGTATTATTAAAATAATAAAGTAATTAATTAAACTAAAAATTCTGAATATTAAAATCCGGAAAAAAATATCATATATAAATTCGCATGTGACTTTTCCAATTTTCGAAATTTGAAGCGGAAACGTAAATAAATAATACTTACGGAAAAAGGCAATAGCTTCTGTTTCGTTTTTACCCTTATTATTATTCTGTTTTGTTTTTGATCTCATTTATGAATGTATATTTTCTTCGATCTTAGTTTTGAAAAAAATTTTAATTCATTTTTTGTATAGGTGTAAAATATAACTCATTTTTGCTTACACCTTTATTATAATTCTTTTTTGCTTTTAGCGTGGCATTTTACAGAATTAATATACTCGTAAATATGAATACCTATGCATTTTAAAAGAAATATTTTTCATTTAAAGAACATTTCAGAAACAACTCGTACTCCATAAGTCTTTAGAAAAGAATCTTGAAAACAATAAATTTTAATAGTCTATACCTGCACATGAACGCAATTAAAAAACCTGCTGCGGTAATGTCATTAATGATAAACAGGTAAAACAATAAGTTCCGTCGCTCAAAATCACTTTTTAGAATAAGAAAGTACATAAAACTTTTATTTAATATTCTCGAATTATAGATTTTTCTTAGAATCGCAAATCTGTTTTGCTGTATGCAAATAGTTTGCCAGTCATAACCATGTGTGTTTGTTATTGGAACAACTGATGTGAATATGGTGGGTTGTTGGTGTGTTAAATGGTCTTATACTAATATTAAAACTGTGATGTGTGTTCGGTGCGGTTGAGGCTTGTTGATCTCCGGGAAACAGGTAATGCTCGAAGCTTTTTCGTTTTTAAAGAGAATGAGAAAAAGTTTAACTGCACAGGAAAAAAAAAAATAATATAAACCGTAGAAAAAACACCCCCTCCCAGTTGGTACCCACACCAATCGGCCGCATATAAATTTAATAAAATCGCGTCAAGCCGCCTCAGTTCAATTTTAAACGCGACTGACCATTTAACTGAAACGTTTGACCACATCATCTCGCGGAGCTACAGCCACCCGCATTAATTTTTACGACGTATTAAGCCCAAACGTACATTACATATCCCACTCAGTGTCATCTCGTTCTTGTTAAATTGATTACTCGGTACTATCCATATAGAAATCCGTTAGATTAAATTGCATTGTGAGAAGTGGTTGCGGAAAATCCAGTGCTCCGGTTATAAAAGCATTTTCTTTCTCGAGTTCCCCGCTCAAGTGTGTAAGGACGTGAAAATGAAGTTTTTTGTTGGATTACTATTTGCTTTGGCCATAAGTTCAACAGTTGGTCTACCAGGTATGTAACATCGTACACAATACACCAAAGATACGAGAACGCCGACTATGCACCTGGATACGCCTTGTCGTGTCCTTGTTAGTCCGTCGGCTGTTTGCTATATGAAGGTGAAAAGTTCTTGAGCCAGCCAATGTTCTCCTCGTATACCCAAGCCCTCTTGCTATCTGTTTACTTGGCGATGAGCTTATTTTCCTCTGGCAAATATCAAAAAACAGGTGCATAGAAGTTTCTAGGAAGGACGAATAGTAAGGATGTTTTATGCCATACATATTACGTCTATTGTAAATCTAAAGCATTGCCCTTCGCAGCTTCCAGCGGAATATTTTGAATTATTATAATAAGTCTTGTAGCTTTTGCTAAATATTAAATTTAATTTGCTGTAATTTATAGGAAATACTCGTCTGTAAACTCACTTAAACTTTTTTTAAATATAGTTTGCCATAAATATAAAAAAATAGTCTTCAATTGAATGGGATTTCTCACCTTTTCCTCTTATTTGCATAATTTCTTACGTAACTAAACTTTGCATAAACAAGGTATTAATCCGGCTGGAGTAAATGATTCAATGTTATCGTCGATTCTGAATTCTAGAACTTTCCTGTAATAGTGTTGGCAATGTAAATAATCCAAATATACTTGCCAACAACTTCATAAATTCGTTTAAATTATTTCAAAATAAAAACACTAACTAATCGTTATTCATTTAAATATCAGCTACGACTCTAAGTTATTTTCATTTTATACAATTGGGTCAATTAATTCCATTGCTGACTTTTGTTTGTACTTTGATTGAATTGTACTCAAATTTAATTTTACTTTGATAATATAATATTCTGTGAACTCGTCAAATCGAGGTTTGAATAATTTTTTCAGCACAGATAGGTATTACTCGCTTTACTCTGACAATGGTTTCTCCATTTTTATTGTTAGCAAGACAAATCGGGACTTGGCATCTTCGATGATATTTCTATGATCGAATTGGGGATAGACCTAAATTAGGGTTGTTAATTCGTTGCATTTTTCGGGGGTAGGTAGTTGGTGTATTGTCCAACACTTGATAATTGTAAAGGGGGTTTTTGAGAACTGATCGTATAGAAATGTAGTCAAATGCAAACTAGGTATAAGATGATAGGCTAGAACGCACGCTTTAGTCAATCAAAACATACAATAGAGTGTAAGTACTTGTATATAACCTGCAAAGTTTATTCCGAGTCTCGAATATCAAAGATTAATTAACAACAAAGTAAGCGCAACCATATTACGTATTTTACGTAATTTTAGTGATTTTTTTGCCTAACTCTCGTTCTTGATATAGATTCATACTACCCGGAAAAAAATACTGTTCTTATTAATGAATGCCTTTCATTAAACGGAATTCTTCGGATTAATGAAAAAATCTCTGCAACAATGAAATAAGAACCGTACATTCATAGTATGAATCCCATGTCATTAAAATTATTTTCATCAATGGGAAGGGCCCACATAGTCTCAGATAGCAACACCTTGGAATTTTGATGCACGCCTTTCATCATATTGATTAAAAAGTTCTTCTAAACAGGGCAGCTTTGTTTGGTATTCGTAAAATATATTGATTATGGTCATAGTAATAATGAACACATTCATTATATTGAAGAAAATGATCATCGCACAGCTCAAGGTTACGGATCCTATGTTGGCTGTTTTTTTTTAAGGTTCCCCTAATCCATGGTACGTAATCAAATGGGATCAATTGTTCCGCTGAGAATTAGTCCGGCAGTAGCAAAAATTTTACACAAGTGTGTAGGAATCTTTATTCGTTTTCATATGGAATAAAAATTCGTAATTATATCCAGTTCCACGTTTATAATATTAATGTTCAAATTCATCATATTGATAACAATATGGGCATTAATATTATGAACGCAGTATTGATTACAGTGACAGGATTAATCGTAATTATGAATTTATACTTTATTATGAGGAACAGGCGCGTAGCGTGAAACTTCGTAGGGCTAGAACAATAACACGATCATAAAATTCTATGAATTCTATAACCATAAACACTTAATTTTCATTCAGAAATAAAATTTCGATTGCTAAATTCCAGGAAGTAATCAAAAAATTCCCCGAAATTTAGCGATCGTATCGTTGCGCTAGCCCTACGAAGATTCATTAATTACTCTTTTCATCAATATTATGAATTCGTTTATCACATTATATTGAGAGTATTCCGTACTTTAATACGAATTACAGTTTTCATCAATGTTTAGAACTCGTTCATTGTAACAATGCATTTTTA
Organism: Beris morrisii; assembly: GCA_951812415.1. NCBI lineage: Eukaryota > Metazoa > Arthropoda > Insecta > Diptera > Stratiomyidae > Beris > Beris morrisii. The sequence continues at coordinate 31,041,008 of OX638311.1, forward strand.
CATCATTTCTGTTATTGTGTAAGTGTCCAAAGCAGACCGAAAAATGATGAACGGTTTTGCATAATATTAATGAATACTTGCATCGGCTCAAAAACAATGATTTTTTCATTATGATGATGTACATTTTAATTGGTTGGATGTAGCTTTTTGGTTCACTGTAGAGTCACGATCGGTTGCAAGCCAATCGTATGATACTCTAGATGAAATACTGAACTCCGATTTATATTGTAGTTGAAGATGAAGTAGAATAAGGACCGCGTATGTAGCTTGCCCTTTATTAAGGACTCTCGTTTGGTTGCTACTCGTAAGTAAAAGACAATATTTTCAGAGTTCAATTTCATATCTGGAATTTTGGGTAAATTACCGAAATTAAAATTGTCCTTCTCTCAAAGACTTTCAAATGGGAGGTGCTGGAGGGACTCACTGGATTTCTAGAATATTTATATGTTTCAAAGGATTTTCAAAATTAATGTGTACTAAATTTCATATTAATAGCCTGAAGCGTCCAAAAATATCGGAAAATATTCTTGAATACATGTCTTAAAAACTTTTTGTATGATTTCGCTGACAAGTAAGCACGAACTCTATTTTCACGTAAATCTAATTTGAACAAAATTCCGAATTCGTGACTTAACAGTTTCTTGAGTTGTAGTGAGTTCCGTAAATTGGGTGAGAACAGAATTTTTGTATTTCAGCTACTCGAAGGACTAATGGGAACTTTTTCATATTCTTAGCTTTAACTGCAACTATTAGAGAACCAACAACGTATACAAAATTACAATGTCGTAGCTTCAGGCGTTCCGAAGTTTTTGGCTAATATTCATGAACGCGTGTCTAAAGGACTTTTTGTACGGCAGCTACTCGAAGGAGTAGAACAATTCCGTCTGTTAACGAACTTAGCCTTACGAATTCGACCAAACATCCAGATTCAAAATTTCAACTTTCTAGGTCAAAGCTTTGTTAAGTTACCGAGCGTACGAACAGACAGACGTACAGACAGATGGGCGGACGGACAGACGGACGGACGGACAGACGGATGGACGAACGGAGGGACAAAGACGCCGGATGCGACATTGTCGATGCAGCCAACGCGAACACCGATGGCATCGATTATTGCCGTCTCGACAGGACACCACACCTATAGCATCTGACGGCATCGAATATTGCCGTCGCGATAAACGTCCATTGTATTATAGTAAGACTCATACACAGCGTAGCTGGGAGGACTCCAACATATTAGCTCAAAGAGAAGTCCTTAACACTACTACCTTTTGCCGTGACATTTCAGAAACCTTTACTTGTTAGACTACGTCCGAAGGACTCATCACAGGGTGTATTAAGTAATTCTGATAGACACCCTGATAGTACGGTCTTGAATGCATTTCCACGAATTATAACAAGCTAAATTTTGCCATAGTAAATTGTATACACTGAAGTTCAACTAATACATAAACCGATTTCAATTGCGCACTGGCTAGCTAGCTTTACAGTGAAAATTATTATCTTTTGAAATATTACTTCTTGGAAATATGGAGAGCAAAATATCAATTTATTGGAAGGCAATAATTCATCAGTTAAAATTTAAATATTAATCTGTAAAATGAACAGAAAACAAAGTGTATAACAGAAAATCTATAAGACGAAAACAATTTTTTCTTTCTTGGTGTACTGCTGTCTTCAGTACAAGTCTTACATAAGCGATAAGAGGGCCGTGGTTAGTGTAGACGTTTTAACTTACGACAATTTTATATCACAACTTATTAGTAATTTCCCGTTCCTTTTGCGATCAATTGACGCAGCAAAATCTTTACGTAATAAAAGACCAGAAGTTTAAATTTTATATCGACGAATTGGTATCTAATATTCGTTGAACAAAGTCTACTTCTAGCTTCTAGGCTTACAGCCATTCCATCAAAACCATAGACCGTAAATTCTAACAACAATAGAATATTCGTTTCAAATATTCTTCTGCATATTTGCACAAAATCGATTGTGCAATCGGCTTATGGCAGCAATCCAATGTACTAACATATCATGGATGAATAGTTGTTCGGTCTGTGTGAGATTTGTACGTTTTCGAGAAAGTGGAGCTATAATTGAATTGAACAAAAGCTCTAAACGTTTCGAAATTCTTTTATGTGTTTTTTTTTAACTAAAACGTTACAGTTCATACTGCTTCTGCCTTGACCTTACTTAGTTTTGAATGTTGTACAGTAGAGTGTATTAAGTTCCTTCAGTATCGAGCGTTTAATGTAATAAGGTCACTGTTTATTGATTGGTTTAGTTAGGTTGGCGGGTAAGAACAGTGATAATAGTGAAATCTATAGAACAAATATTATATTGTAACTTTTGAGTTTAATCCAGCTCAAAAATTGGTAATAAACAGAATAAAGTCTCGGAAGAAAAAAAAATTATTCGTTAGCTACCTTATTTTCTTGGTTAGTGGTAACCAAACCGAAATCTACATGTTGAGATGGAGAATGATGCATTGTAAGATTAAGTTAGATCGTATACAATCGCCCTTCTTTTTCAAGCATCTTCCATACAAAAGTCCCTAAATTATGAAATCGCGGACTTGAATTTTTCATCGTTATAAAATCCCGGAGTTTCAGGAAGCTAGATGTAGACGTTATGGTAGGTGGCTTATTGTTTCGAAGCCGTAACTGGGCAGGATCGCCATTGGTCCTAATCACAGGTACATTGTGCAAAAAGAACACATATCTGACCCACTTTAGTTGTTGCAGAAAATTGGTGTCGTACTCTGGAATCCTAATCCTATTCCTGTTCATCGGAACAGGATACCCTCCCTCCGTAAATTGTTGCCAAGACCTTTCCGACTGACTGACCTTGAACTTCTTACAGGGAGGCTTACCTTTTCATACCATTGCGTCAACTCCTGTTTAAACTAACGATCATAATGATGAACTTTACATCTATCTACCAGCAAATATTTTTTTTCGAAAAAATTCAACTTGGTTTTCGATGCAGATCTCTTAAAAAATCTTGAAAACGCACACCCTTCGAGTTTTTGGAGTGGGTCGTTCACAAGTGAACTGTTCTAAAAGAACACTTCTTTGAAGTAAGTGATCCAAGTAACTCGCTCATTTTGGTGAACTGCAGTTTAATTTGAAATGGAGAATGAAAATGAAGGAAGAACTAGCAGAGTAAACTATTCGAACACCGTGAGAATTAGACCAACCAATCTTTTTGTTTCGTCCGTCTCCACCTGAACTACACACACAGTGAAGACACAAAACAATTCTACTCAAAGCAAAGCTCTTCTTTCTCTGCGTTTCATAATTTTGGATATTGCATATGAGTGTGGGTTTTGCTAAAGCTTATGTGTAGGTTGAACTGAACTGTTCATTTTTTATGGTGTGATATTGAAATCGCTTCATATTGCGGATATTCACAAAAGTGACAACAGCGATAGCAACAATTGCAGTTCATTTTAATAGCAAAACAGTTTAGTCTTCTTCTTCTTCAGTCATGCCTGAACAATACTAGCTGGAATTAACTAGCACACTGTTTATCATTCCCGCCTTAATAGATGAATTTAAAATTGTGCATTGACGTGGTGTACGCGCTTCGAGAATAACATTCCATTATAAACAAGAGTAGCTGTACGTCGATCTTCTGCCTATTTCCCAATCCACAACCACAACGACTGACTATGTAGTGAATCACTACTGAACGGCTGGTTAGAGAAGCCAGCCCACAAGTACAGCTGAACGACTGACTGACTAGTGAGTGACTACTGAACGGCTGCTTAGAGAAGAGTAAAGGGAATAGAGCAAATGAACAGTTCAATTGAAGTGCAACACTGAACTAACTCTTTAAAGTGAATGACTAGTTCAGAAGTACTTTGCTCTAGCGAGTGAACTGAAACCATACTCGAAAAAAAACTATCGAGTTCTTGTAAACAGACGGTATGAAAGAAACTAACGACATAATGACAGAAATGGCTGGAAAATTGCTCTAAAGAACAGCGAACTACACACAGTTTTAAGAAAACTGAAATTAAATAAGTGACCCACAAATTTACAAGCTCTTCGGTATTTCTTTCAACTCTGGGAATTACACTCCACAAGCGATTTTGTATTTTATGGTCGCAGAAAAGTATAGTAGTTCACTCTTAGATAGTCACATGTGTTCCATCCTAGACAACATTTCTGTTGTCAACAGCTGCCTGGACATTAATCCCTCAAATTTCACTTGAATGGAATCAAGGTCAGGACTGATAATTTCTCATGTCTCGCTCTAATTCAGATCCAGCAAATCTTAGGGATTCGGAATGGGTCTTCACGAACACCCAAGGTTAAGTGGATTTCAAGATGTCCATCTCAATCGTTCCCATAAAGCCCCAGTCACCACACATTTCTGAATTAATCTGGCAATTTTAATGCCCGATTAACTTCAATTTCTTGTTTGACCTTGCGAACAAAAACGACCGCAGAATATAATTGAAAGAACTGCTAATGGTATTCCAATTCGCATTCGATGAGTTCTAGAATGCGAATCAGCCGTCAGTAAGTCAATTTGTTTTCGATTATTACGCTCCGTACAATTGGGGCAACGAGGTACTGTCAACCGCAGGCGATTTTACAGAAGCCAAATGACACCAGCATTCCTACTCCTACTAAGGAGGCACTTAACACAAACGCAATAAACGATAGCCAAGAAAACCCAAATGGCAACCGAACGAACGAACGATGAACGGCACCAAATAGCACCAGTCCAATTAGTCAAATCGAATTATAAGTCAATTAAGCAGACGTCATCGGAAAATAGTTGGGTGGTTTGAGGTTTCTTGGGTGAAAATCGTTGGGCTCCTGGCCCCAAATTTAAATCCAGGGACGGAAAAGTGTCGGAAAATATAGGGAAAATTCAAATGTGCTTATGGGTCCCAGGAACTTTGGTTAGTGCGCACTTTTCTTGCTATTTCTGCACAACCAGCAGCTTCATACCATTCGAGAAGTGAAGACAAAAGGACTCTTTTAAAACGAAGCCAACAAAAAAAGGCTGACGGACGAGATTCTCCGCTAAACTTTTAAAAACTTTTAAATTCAAATCTTACGTCTGGAGTTGTTATTAAAAAAGTTGTTTTTGTTCTCGCAAAAATTTCGGCTTTCTTCCGGCATCGAATTGCTGAACATTTTCATGCTTGTTAACTCGCAAACAGCTTTCTCTCATTTTACCCTCAAGTTTACGCAAAATTAAAATTTTCAATAGGCTATCAAAAGTTTACTCGTCTGCCTTGTGTTGACTGCAGTGCACTTTGAATGAAAGTGCGATAACAAGGATTTCGCTTGGGCTTAGAAAACGAAACGAAACGGAAATTAATTAACGTCAAGTAATGAATAGGTACTTGCCAAGTGAACTAAAGTTACTATCGTGAAAACGATTTTATCGAAGTCAAAGTTACATCGTCAGCAGTCGGGAGTTCTTGTGTCATACAATAGAATACAAGGTCCTCGAACTAAGACTTTATCGAACTCAGGACTTATTTACTTCTGCAAGTTCTCGATTGTTCCTAGACATCTTTGTGGGATCCAAATCCCGAGCTTGTTTCAAACAGAGTTGCTGTGGCTTTATCCAGGTATAATCGGTCCGTTGACAGCTCAGTTGGCCCCAAATGATCGAGATTGGAGGCATTGGCTTGAACAAACTTTCTTCAAAATGCATCGAAAGTTCCCTAAGTTCCCCAACATTTTTTTGCACAAAATTAGTTACAAATATGGATCCACTAGGTCGTTTGTGTGGATCGTTTGATTCTAACCCAGTGCAGTGGCGGTCATATTGCTTTTCCAAGAGGGGGGCCCTTGACGTTCAGTAGGTACTGTAGCGAGACTAGGTGTGGTGGTTAGCCGCTTGTACAGTGAAGATGGAAATTGTACAAATGTTATGGTCGCTGCAGTTCTTACTGCTTGAAAATATCAACTTTTTCATTTCCGCATCTAATAACTAATTTACATCGCCAGATTTAGGTACCTAGATTTCGGAATCTCGACAAGCATTAACATCGCTCTGAAAATATTCCATTGATATTTTTTTAATTTATCAGCTGACTATATTGTTACAAAAATTTGAATCTGTATTGTATTATTGTAAGTCTTTAAGCAATGGAAAATTTAATAGCATAAGCAGGAACTAAAAAATAAAATTATTTGATTCAAAAGTTTGTTAAACAAAATTTCAAGGCTGTTCGCTTTCAGTAAAATTCGATCGCATTTCCGACAAAATTTAGAAGTCCAAAAATTCTTTAAAATCTCTCAGATTTATAAGAAATCTATAATAGAATATTTTGTTTTATCTAAATTTCGTAATTTCGTCAATTCTGTTCTATATTTAATCAATGTAAACCAGCAGTTTTTAAGACCACTAGAAAAGTGGTGTATTCAATTTTTAATAGCTTAACTTTCATTCATATTTGATAAAACCGAAGATTTGGCATTGAAATCCGAAGCCTGTATCGTAAAATCCAAAGATTTCAGGCCAACTACGAAGAAATGATCACCCCAGTTATTAAGTTATCCTACAATAATTAAAATCTACAAAAAGCATATTTTTCATCAATGTAATTTATGAAGTATTGTAACGACGCCGCTGTGAACACAAATGAGACGCCACCACTGTAACGAGAAAAATTGGAATATCCCCCCACCTGCAACACCAACTCTTATAATTTTTCGTATAAAACGCCACGACTAGAAGTCGCACACGCAGAAGTTCATACGTTATCACTCATCTTGGATGTGTATTGAATCAAATAAAAAATTACTTCACTTTGACTTGCTATTGATTTTTTTTTTATATCACGTGGTGTTATAGTATATATATATTCAATTAGTCTGCTTATTGAGTTTCGATGACTGCCACCATACCCTACCTAGCCTACTCTCCTTATTCAAAACTTAAAAAAAGCCCGAAAATTCTCTAATACTTTTTAAAATTATAATAACTACAAGCAGTCTCTTATAGCTGATTTACATCGCAAGGTTTTGGCAAGTAGATTTTGAAAACCTCGAAAAACGTGTACACCGCTCTGAAAGATTTGTTTGATCATGACTATGATGTTAAATTTTTTAATTTACTTTGTAAGATTTTTAAAGATTTTTTTAAAGCTTGCATTACTATTAAGTAATTTCAAATATTTTAATATTTTGTACAGGTAATTGTGATGAATGAAAGACAATTTCAGGGCTGTACACTAGGGTGGCTATTATTTGTATGGTGAATCTGTCCCCAAAAGATTTCTTTCGCGATTCCAACCCCTGTAATGGTCCTAATTAGTGTAAAAACTATATGTTTTAAATTTTATTTAATTTTATATTTATTATTTATTTTTTTAACGACCTTATCTGATCGTTAAAAAAATAAATATTATTCCGAAAAAGATGTTTTTGAACTATCCTTTTTACACGATTAGATTTCAGATTCATTCAAATTTGGGAATTTAATAGAATCTTATCAAAATTTAGCGATTGCGCCAAATCGAGTTTTAAATCTTTGGATGTTAATCAGTATTCAAAAAATTTATATGTGGAGTAGTAGTAGTTACTGAAAATACTCTTAATTATCTCATAGCTAAGTTACAACACAAGATTAAATACTGGTTGAATTTATAGTTGCGTGAACCACGTTACAAGATGTAAGATACTTCTGATAACTGATGTTATAGTTGTACTAACTTTACTGTCTTGTTGCTCTAAACATAATATGATTATATAAATCATGAAATATTTGTAATTTGATTATTACAACTATAGTTATGTTTCTAAGAAATATGTTATGATTGAATCAAACAACCTACTTAATGTTCTGTTGAACATTCACTATCTTATTACTTGATTTATAATAAACATATTCTAATTACGTCAATCATGTAAATGGTTGTAACAATTACAGAACATGGTTGTGAGAACTATAATTACGATCCTAAGACACATTAATATGTTTAGTTCAAACAGAGATGAGGTTGAGATAAACAATGATGTATGGATCTTATAACCAATAACCATAATACTGTGAACACTAAGATACTATCATAATATAAAAAATGACACTGGTGATCCTCACTCACTTTAAAATTGGATTCACTTCTCATTACAAACTTACTTTCTTATTTCTTGTCTCTGTGTGGTAGACAAGTCCCGTCAAATGCATAAGATAAAATGTCTTCCCAGATCGCTGAAAATTGATGAAGTCCACATTTCTGTACAGCTAGAGGATTTTGTAATAATATTGTTGCGAGCTAGGGGTTCGCCGGGATTTCAAGTGAAACACAATTCGGTTAAAATAAAAATAAGTGATAATTTATTCAATCGCACTATTAATTCTATTCGTACAATAATTCGCACTGTATGGCAGCACTGCCCGCTTATTTATATCGCTTGATTCGATCACTTTCGTTCTCTTCCAACACGGTCGCGTATACACGCTGGCTGTCGCAGTCGACGTAATCAAAATTACTATCTCTTCGCTGAAAGCTTCACCTGCTTTTATACTAGCCGGTTGCAGTCTAGGATGTACTTGAATGTTCGATGCGTGTGGATTGTTCTAGAAAGCTTTAGAGCTTTCGATTTTGATCTTCGTTCAGTGGTGTATGTAGAAGGTTCAAGTGAGCTTGAGATCTTTCGACTTTGATTCTAATTGGTTTCTAGTACATTGGAGAGCATTCGATAAGAAGAGAGATACAACCGTGCTGTTTCGCCTTGTTTCTGATTGGGTTATTTTGCAACTAGGTATTCGCTTGTTGTTGTTTTCATTATGTGTAACGATCGAGTTGCACGGTTGCGCGATTGCCAGGCTTACACGTAACAATATTATAAATTATATTATAGTAATTGGAAAAACTGCGTATTTTCTTGTGAATATTTTTATTTTGCAAATCTTCAAGAGTAAATTGTACTAAAAATTTGCTGAATATAAATACATTTTCATAACTGGAAAAATACTTAATATTTTCAATATATAAAATAAGAAAATTCAATACATATAAATATTTCATAATTATTATATTAACACTTCAATTTTAAAATTTCAACTTCACTTGTATACATTTCGCTTGTAAGCACAACTATAAATGAACCTAACTCACGAACGATACCTTTCACTGTGGAAGAAATTGTGGTTTTCGTCTTTTTATGACATATTTGTTTAATAATAGCGATAACGATAACATGGTTGCAATATCATCGTGCAAAATGGTACAAACCATAGTATAGTTGTGAGAAATATTCAATAAATTTCTATAATTGTACTGATCATGGAATATAGTTGCTGTATTCATCATAAAATACTTTTACATCATGTAATAAACATGGTTAGGCCGACCTTATTAATTTAAAATTACCAAATATGTTTATTACAACCATAGTTTGTTTGTGTGAATTATAAGCAAGGTCAACCATAACTATTTTAATATAGTTATAATAACTAAATTATGGTCATTGCAACTATGGAAGAATCACATTTTTTTTTTCAGTGTAGAAATCTAGTGATTTGTACAAAACTATTAAGATATACTGGATTACCCATACAACTAAATAAATTTGAAATCCACCCCGGGACGAAAAGAAAGGTGCTATCTGTGCCAAATCAATGCTGCCTTTCCAATAGGATCGTGTTCGTTACTCTATCCAAATCTTAAATACCTTAAATTCAATATTGGGAACTTACATACCTCCTTATCAGAAGTGTTTGTTTTGTTAAATGAAATTGATTGAAGAATATTTATATTCAAAATTTAATTACTTTTCCATTGAAATATTTAAAATTAGTAGTCTTATTTTCGATTAGCAGACAAAAGAAGGATTAAAGAAAGACATTAGGGGAAATCAGATTTACTTACATAGTGGACACAATACGAGTATACTTTAATATGTTAACTGTATCTAATAGTCTAATATAATTTTTCTTTTAAGCAGATGAGATAACATAAATCAACGTTGGTTGACAAATATCTTAGGTGGGGGGGCGCATGGCCTCTATAGCCCCCACTCTATGACCGCCACTGATCCCAGTGCAGAGCAGGTTAGCGCAGGAAAACAAGAGGGCAGAGTAGCCACACTACCAACTTTATTAGTGCGGTTACTCTACATCCGATTAACAGCGCCGCGAGGTATTTTTTCCGAGAGTAATCAATGACGTTTTCAGTTTTTAATGTTTTGCTCGAAAATAGTTTCAATGCGAGCTAAATGTAAGAAAAGCATGGTGGGGTGGGTGATTTAAAGTATTAAATCTTAGTTTCTCCATTTCAATCTAAATCTTTTGTAGCTATAGGCTAAGGCCGTATTTTAAAATAACATTTTGTTCTGAGCTCGGGGTTCGCTGGGACTTCAAGTAAAATACAGCTCCGTCCGATTTCATGTACTGTTTGATCACTGCAATTCGACCCGCTTTACTACAGTGGATGCCGCTTATTGTAATCGCGGATAATGTTATAAGCCGTATTTTGTTATCAAAACAGTTGGGTTCCATTTTCTACAAACAGAATTCATCACTTATTTTTTCTTCGTTTATTGTTATCATTCGGTTAATGTTATTGTTTTTGGCTGGTCTCAAAGTGATTACAATAATACTTTCGCGTTTAAAAGACGTGTCGTGTCGCTTCACCCTAGGACAAAGTGACTTGTATGTAAGCTCTGAGATGCTTATATACTGCATATGTTGAGTCTAGAGCTTTCCTGCATATTCGGTAGTGTGTGTGGAATTCGAAAGAAGTATCGTCTGCATGTAAAAAGTATCGATATGTTTAAATTCTGTTATGGGCGTTGGAAACTATTTTAAGGTTGTTGTTTTCTCGCTTATGAATGATGTCATTCATAGTTGAGTTGTGCATTTCAGGCCTTACCTTCATTGATTTGAAACATTGTTAGCATCCTATCATCTGGTCAGAGTTTTGTCTTTAACCGTTGTTTTTCCCACGAAATTTTTAGCCTATCGTCCCCTCGCAGAAGCAAGAATTATGCAATTTGTTTGATCCCAGAAATTTTTATAAATTAATTGACCCATTGATAATATCTGATGGACTTATATCTGATCTCTTGCGAAAAAAATAGAATAACTGCCTTTATTCATATTTTAGTAACAAACATCTATTCAAATATCACGCAATCAAAGTGCTAATAAGAAAGAATCCAATTGTTAAAGAACGATAATAAAAGTTGATCGTATTGCGTAAGACGATCACGAATTTGGTACACTAAAGTTCAAATAAAGGATAACTGGGCCGGTAAAAAACCTGTTCTCTTAAGACATTAATCTTTTATATAAAAGATCTCGCCGTGCGCGTTTAATCCATAATTTGGATACGGCACTTGTTAGGGAATGTGGAAAAATATTTTGTTTACTTGCGCAACAATTGACGTGATTTGAATGCACGATCTCGTATAAAGGTAAGCTTACATGTAAGACTATTTACCCAGGTACGGATGACCAGGTCAGTAAACTGTTTCCGTTCGCTACTGGTACCTATTATTGTTATTCGGACAGTAATTTCTAGGTCGGCTGGTTCATTATTGTTTTTTATAGGAGTGTCGTCCAAGTTTGTAACATTAAGGGCATTCTCAGGGAATAGTTTAATTAATAGCGTAGATATAAGTTTAACTTATTTAAGTTTCTAATTCATACAATTAAACATCGAAATATATTATACTTCATGTTATTTGTACAGTCCTGACTAGAAAACATCAAATCTGACCTTCTGTCCAGCATTTTACTCGAATATCAAAAGCATTGAGTTAAAAAAGTAGATCAAGATCGAAATGATCGAATAAAAATTTTTATAAAAAAGTCTGGTCGAAACTTTATTATTATTCGGGGCAAAGTTCTAGAAGCGGTTAAAGAAGGCCTTCTCATTTCAGCGTTTCTAAGTAGGTTTTGACTCGTGTTGCAACCGGTTTTGTCATGCAGCAAAATTACTTCATCGTGTCTTCTCTCTCCTCGTATTGCGATCGTTTTTCCTTCAATGGTCGACTCAAACGCATCAATTGTAGTCGATAGCGATCTTCCGTGATGGTTTCGTTGGGTTTGAGGAGCTCTTAATACACTACGCCCAGCTGATCCTACCAAATACAGAGCATGAGTTTGGAACCATGGATTTGTCGTCGATGTTGATGCATTGCCGGGCCTACGCTACTATGTATTTACTACGCTTCGGCTTATCGTAGTGTATCGACTTTTCATCACCAGTCCCGATACGATGCAAAAAACCTTTCATTTTCTGACATTCGAGCAGCAGTTCACACGTGAAAAAACGCCATTCGACGTCTCAAACGACTCAAATTCCTTCCTTTTGAATTTTAAACGTTTGGCAACTGTTGTGTGATGAACTCCTAATGATTCTGCAAGTTCATTTTGCGCCTGACATGGTTCTTCATCGAGCTATGCTTCCAATTCTTCGTCTTTCAAACTTTTCGATGCGCAAGAGTGTTATTTATCTTCATCATGAACATCATTCATGTTAAAGCGTCAAAACCAATCTCTTCATATTGTTTCCGATAGAGCATGGCCGCCGGAAGTCTGCTAGAGTTTATTGAAAAAAGTGATTAAAAAAAATTCCACGCAAACACTCTGTTTTTTAACACGAAATTCGACTTGCTTAACGCTATGAAAAATTATGTTGTTTACACTTCGGCTGAATATAATATACTGTCATTTCAAGCCTAATGGTAGAGGGAGCTTCACGATGAAGTTGGCTGGAGAATTGCCCGATGCAAAAAGGCTAGGATAACACCATCTGTCGGAAACGGCTGGAACTTATGCAAGTTCCCAATAGTTTAACGAAAAATATAATTTGTTACCATTAGAGTTATTTTAACACGAAAAAATATTTTCGAAAATCAATTCATTCAGAAAACTGTTAATAAATTTAATGAAGTACAACAAAGAAAAGTCCATTTCGCCAGGAGGGTAGACAAACTTGTCATCACAGCTATCGCATTTCGTTTAACCCGTCATTGTGAAACTTATTCGGATACATTACCGGAGGCCACCAGAACTCAATTTCACTTGTTAAGCAAACGCAATCATCACACGTACACCTACACCAATCAGTGGCATGTACTCGAATAAAGGAACACTGCAAACCCAGACGGGATAGATGGCACTGGACTGGCCACCAACTGGCCAGTGCTAGTTGAAAACCAGTCTAACCCTCTTGGACATCAATCAATCCACCCAATTAGCTGCAATAATAAGCTGCTCCATCAGCACTGCAAATGGTTGTTGACATATGTAATTACAATTGATTTTGTTATCCGGCGTCGAGATTTTGTTCGCGTTCCCATTCGGACAGCTCTGGTCCACGCTGGCCAAAGTGCTGTCCAACGTACGGGTTATTGCAGCTATTGAACCTATTCGTCCGGGACAGACAAATGTACCATACCGGCGTATAGCCACGTTCCGTATGACTGGACATTCCTGATCCCACGATACTCGAAGCGATACTTCGTTTGGCGAATGGTGGCGAGCTCATTGTCCAGTATTCGAAAGAGGGCAGACTCCACTGAATCCGATTTAAAGAAAACAGGAAATCTGCCCTTAGCTAAGATTCTTCGAACTTTTTGGAATTTTTCGGCCGAGCAGATTGCTTGCTTCAAGGAGTAGTTGTGTACTGGCCGACCAATTGAAACGCCTAATTTCGTCGCCGCGCTCATTTCCATCGGATATTATTTTGATTGATTTTCGCATTAATTAAAATGTATTTATGCGGTTACTAAATGAAATGTGGATACTCCGGATGGTCATTTCGATTGGGAATTGGTGAAGACCCCGGTTGTTTGTTGGGGGGTGTGTAGTAGATCTGTCCGTCCAACAGCCGCACTAAGCGTTGTTTTGTTGTTCGGGATTTGAAATGTTGCCCGACCCAACTATAAGGTCGGTGGCGATTTTAAGCTGTGTGCGAATTTAATGAGATTTCCAACCAAATTAATTTCCGGCGATGATTAGGTTTCACCAAAGCGATTTGTGGGTGCATCTGTTTGATCACTTTTTAATGGAATTGATTTCTGGTTCAGGCCTAACTTGTGGTCCATTGATCATAACTCCACATTTCGAATTGTAATTTGATTGATGTGTGATGTAATACTGCGGGAACGGATTTTCAGTTGTTCAATGAATGAATGAACTTATTAAAAATTATATGTAGCACGCATCCGCCTTTCTGTGTGAGATACGTGCATAATGCAAAGAACTTTTTACCCATATTGCAGCCACTAAAATCAATCATGGAAGTCTGTGCAAATATTTCAACAAGGCTGCAGGGCAAGTTAAATTTTCCTTTGGTTACGATAACTATATATGTTCACATGTCTATGTACTATAGACCTGGCCCTCCAGGTTGGGGGTTGGGCGATGGGCTAACAACTCATCCTCGGAAAAAAAACCTAATGTTCCGAAAGCAGGACTACAGCCTCGGATAAGATTGGATCAACGGCAACGACTCTGGCGACGCATTAAGGACTATCGCTTCTTAGATGCACAAATTGGAGGACACGGGCGCTGAACCGAGATGACTTCAGACAATGTATCCTGCAGGCCCTGGCCCGATTTGGGCTGTCGCGCCATTGATGATGATGATGCGACAACTATATATATAACTATTAAATAATAGAATGTACTTATCTAAGATCACAGACTATAATTGACAACATAGGAAATATTTTGCCCAAAATAAAACACATTATTCTCTGATGACCAAAAACTCCAAATCCGCATCCTGTTTATCCGTCCATCTGCCTAAAAACACAACAATTCAGCAACGCGATTAACTACAGAAACTTGAAATTTTAATTGAATTTACTCGTATAAGGCTAAGTTTGTCAACGAGCGAAATCCTTTTGCTCCTTGGAATAGCTCCTGTACTCAAGTCCTTACGATATTTTCAACGAATACTGGTAAATATTTTCCAAAGGTTAAATTTGCCGAATTAGAAATTTGTTTACCATTTAATTTTGAAGTCATCACGGCGTCATATCGAATTGTATATGTCTCGTTAACAACGTCCTACCGACCTCAAAATATCAAAATGTTCAAAGTCATAGCTTAAGGCGCACCGAAGTTCCTTGCCAATATTCTTGAACAGGTGTCTTCAGGATTTTTTGTATGGCAGCTACTCGAAGGTGTAGGATGATTTTGCCCGTTAACGAACTTACAAATTCGACCAAACATCCAGATTCAACATTTCAAGATCTTAGGACAAGGCGTTCTTTTCAGGAGTAATGAGTTATCGGACATATCTCTTATAGGACTTAGAAAAAGGACCATTAACAAAAAAATGCTACTTTCAGGAAAGCGGAAAAGCTAAAAAATACATTTTTTATACACATTTTGGTCGGGTAACTGCTCACTATGGATACGAATTTCGACCCTTTACAGTGTGCATAAAAACGTGAAAATAGTATAATTTTCTTTATAAATAAGTCTACTTAAAAAAATCATTGAATCTTACATCTTTTGGATAGTTGGCAAGTATGCCACACCTTTTCAAGTAAATTTACATTGGGATGTAATAGTCAATTTGAATGTAATTTTCAATTTTCGGTCAGTAAATTTTAAATTTGCAATCAGTAAATTTCAACTTCGAAAGCAGCAAATTCACTGGATATTCTCTTGAATTTACACTCTAAAAAAAGTGTATAATTATCTCTCTTTAAGATACAGTTCACAGTAAATTTTTTTTCGATCTTTGCAATAATTATCACGTTAAAATGTGCTATGTAAAGTATGTAAATTTAGCACAGAGTGTAAATTTAGACGGAAATCTATGTAAAATGCACTATTATATTTAAGTTATTGTGAATTTACTTCGACTGTATGAAATATATACCTCTGGATTGTAATGTTACTATTAAAAAATCTGAAAAATATATTGCCATTTGTACTTTTACAATTTTTAATTGCAAAATAAGCCGAGCAATATGCAGACAAATCAAACTTCTTGGGAAAAAAACTACGCGAAATATATCAAAGGGCTTAATTGCGTGTTAGCGTAATTGATTCTGACGGCGTCACTAATTGCGCGTTCCGTGTAAACTGCCAATAATATTCAGTCTTTTTTTCGTTCATGCTAAATCGAAATGTTAGAGTAAAGTGCGAATTAAATTTTCAAACAGTGGAAAAATATAGCCAGTATTTCTATAATCACAGGTTTGATTCGACCTTTACATTTTACAGTATAAATGATCATTGTGGACTTAAATATTAGAAGTACTCCGCGTTCAAATCACATGTTTTTCGGAAACATTTCGTATGAAAAGAGATAAAAAAAATTGAATTGTGTAATTCAAATTCTAATTCGGATCATTGAATTTAATTGATTATCGTGTTAATTTTTTGAATTTATATATCACATTTTTGAATTTACTTTCAAAAATGTGAAAGTTACTCAATTTATGCATCTGACAGTAAAAAAACCTTACATATTAACCTGGAATAAATAAATGTTTGATTAAAAACTTCATTACGGACTTTTCATTTTTACGACACCCTGTGGACTAACTAAGTTTCAGATTTTAAATTAATACCAAAAGTGGATTTTTAAATCTAATCAATGGAAAATATTATGTTATTATCATTTATTTTCAAATATTTTGTTTGTAAATTTTACAACCACAATTTGCTATTATATTGTAAACATATTTACAATACGTATGTAATTTTACTAACCGAATTTAATTGTATTAGCCAATGAAATGTAAAACTACATTCAGTTTTAATTTTACACTTTTTTGATTGGCAACAAATTGCCAACGATAAATGTTGTAAAAAATTTTTGGTGTGTTATTTCTACTTCTAGTATTATTTCTTACTTACTTACTCTTAATAAAACCCTTGGCTGTAGGTAGGAATCGAACCCGCGATAAATTCTGGTTTTTGCCGCGTAGGTTTGACGCGCGTAGCCACTGCGCCACCGAAGGCGTTTCATTTTCATTTCAGTATAAAACAGAATCAAACGAAGCGTCCAACTTCGTGTTTTCATATATTACATGTTTTTCGTCGTAAATTTCAAATAGATAAGTAGAATTACACGAAAAAGAACGTAATTTTCAACTCATATATAAATATAGTTAATTTTACATGAAATGTTGCGTAATTTTTTGAGCCTTTTTATGCAAATTGTGTTGTATTGTTATAATGTGTACTTTTACTGGAAATTTCAATTAAAAATTGGATTGAAAATTCAGTCTGTTTTAAAACAGTGTAGTTTCAAAAATATACATTTTTTTTTAATTTTTTGTAAGACAATATTACACTATATGACTATTATCGCGGGTAAATATAGTCTGATAGAATTTTTGTTTGCCATATTACTTTATTTGCTCTGACCAAGGTCTATTTCGTTCAGAGAAAAAATTTGACTGACCTTTTCATTAAATTTTTAAAGTAAATATTTGTCTGCAACATGTAATATAAGCTTTAGTATTATTATTATTTCACTCGACCAAAGTACTATTACTATTTATTGAATTCTTAACGAGACGGGAGTGGCAATGGAACAAAAATCCTTACCTGGAAGCCTTAATAAATTATCTATACGGGCGGATAACGGATAATATTTAGAGTCTAAAAAACAAAAATTGGAACAATATGCTATTATCTCTCAATAAAGTTTCGAACAAGTTATGGCACCTGAATAAATTATTCAAAAGGGGGGCGCAATTTTATACCATCACTTAAATCGGGAGATACTGAAATTTACTCTAATAGTGGAAAATCCTATTTGCCGAAAACTTTTTTAACAAACACATTCTTTTCCAAAAACTAGGTGACAATCAGACTCAGGTACTAGTGAAAGATACAATATCTTGTCTTTCTTCAAATAATATTGGTGTTGCTCCTGAAAACTTATGCAAGCCAGCAACCATTAAAACTATCCTCCACAAATTTAAAAAGAAGTAAGCACCAGGATCCGATGGAATCTCCACAACTTCCCTAAAAAATCTCCTCAAAAAAGGATTTGTCTTACTTAATCTCATATTTAACGCATGCTTAAAATATTTTCCCAAGAGCTGGAAAAAGGCCAATATAATTGCTTTACCAAAACCAGGAAAAGAGGCTAGTCAACCTGTTAATTATCGACCAATCAGTTTACTGCCTGTAATGGGAAATGTTTTTGAAAAAATAATTTTAAATCTTATAAACAAGAAACTCAACTGCTCTCCACTCATTCCAGACTTTCAGTTTGGGTTCCGCGCGGGTCACTCCACGAACCATCAACTTTATAGAGTTACATCAGATATTAGAAATGCGCTAAAAATGACTGATCACCCTCGACATAGAAAAAGCATTCTATACTGTTTGTCATCATGGTCTGTTATATAAACTTAAAAAAATTGACTTTCCCGAATTTCTGATAGAAATAATATTATCCTTCCTTGAAGATAGAAGTTTTTCGGTCAGAATAAACGGCCATTTCTCTGTTTATAGAAATATTCCTGCAGGTGTACTTGCCTAAGCCCTACTCTTTATAACATTTACACGTCGGACTTCCCCCGATCAATAAAATGCGAAATAGCTATGTTTGCCTACGAAACAGCGTTACATTCCTGCTCAGGTGATCCAAATGAAATTATAAATAATCTGCAATCACAACTCCAGGTAATTTCACAATATTGTAATAAGTAGGCAAATCAAAATAAATGCAAGCAAGACACAAGCTCTCTTTTTCACTGGGAAAAGGAGCTCGCGTTTTCTTCCAAATCCCATAAAAATTTTCTAGATAGTGCAATCGAATCTCGTGGGCAAAAAATATCAAATACTTAGGTCTAATTTTAGATGCCAAACTAACATATAATGAACATGCTACAGATTCTGTTTCGAAACTATCAAAATACATTCGGATGTTATATCCCATAATAAATCGGAAATCAAAACTTTCTCAGGAAAATAAATTGTTAATATTTAAAATCATGATGCAGCCTGCACTTTGCTATGGTGCACCTATTTGGAACAATTGTGCATCGATTCACAAAAGAAAAATGCAAATTATTCGAAACAAATGCTTAAAAATATTACGCCACAAACCTTGGTATTTTCTACACAAGAATTGCACCAAATTGGAAACTGAAAACAGTAGTTCTTATGGCAAACCAACTAACGGAATCATTCACAAATAATTGCATCCGCTCGGATAACCCGCTAGTTATGTCGCTATGTCATTAAAAATAATATTGAAAATTGAGTGCTTAGCTTTAGATTTTGTTAGCTTTAGAGTACGTTAACTTTAGGATTAGGTTAGGATTATATAAAGAGGTTTTTAGTCACAATTTTTTCTGAAAATTTAAATAATTAATTGATATACTTATTACTGCAATTAGCTGATTAATTTAAGTATATAGTTGTAAAAGTTTATCTTGGTCTCTAAAATAAAACATGAATTGTAACACAATTATAATCGAAACTAGTGAATAAATTTATCTATTTATTTATTTTTTTTTTTACCAAACAAGATATTTACAAATTCAACATTAATTCAGATTATTCTAATTTAATACAATTTGACTTAATTTAATTTAATTTAATTTATCTATCTATCTATCTATTTATTGAATTGTTCAAATCAAAACGATGAAAAATTCCAATACATATTTACAACTTTTCTAGACAACGCTATTTGTTCGATTAAATTATATTTGAAATTTATTGCATGTGCAGTAATGTTTCTTGCAGAAAATTACAGAAAATAGTAATAGTAGAATATAATTGGCATTGAAATGTTTTTCTTCTCTGGAAGTCAGACTAAAAAGCTAACTTCGAGGACATTTATCCAATGCCACAAAGTTTTTTCACTCTTCGGATAAATCCTCTGGCCCATAAACCAATTTAAAATCTAATAACAAATAAAATGCTGTATTATTAGAAAATAATAAAGTAAAATCGAATTATCACTCAGTTGGAAATCTCATTGTAATTAGGTACCAATACCTACATGCCATTGTTCTTTTTTGCAATTTCATTTCAATAAAAACGCAAATATAATAATTTGCTTGTTTATTGTAAATTGTAAAAATTTCCAAGATAATTGCACCAGCTAGCGAATTTTCCACACCACGTGCCGACATTAGAGTTTTTTGGCCTGTTGGCATCGCACTTAGATCCAATTAGTCACCTTTGATGTAAGTCTATTTTCCACGGCCAATTAATTTCACCGCAAATATAAATAATAAAGTTTATCGCTGAAAATGAGTTGTTCTCATTTCATGTCACCAGTTCGTTTTAACTTTATTTCGATGAATGAATTCCGAGAAATATACGTTAATCCGCTGGCCAACCGTCGCTAAATCTGTCGCATAGATTTATTTTTAGATAAAATTATTTTACCGCCGAAATATGTTTTTTTTTTTTGGTTTTGTTTTATCGTGCGAATTTAATTAAAATTATTTTTCCGTTTTTCTCCATTTTCCAGCCGGAAATCCCAACGATGATGCCGAATTTGTGAATATTCCATCGAGACGAGAAAGCAGTAGTACAGCCGAAGAACAGCCGGATTTCAAAGATTTCACCGGAGTAATTGACACCGGGTCGTCGGGATTCCCTGCACGCGGCGCCAATCCATTTTTACCTTTCGGTGGCGATAGCGGCGGTTTCTACGATGGCATTTCCGGTAAGTTTAGTCGATATTCGAAGCTGTTTTTTTCTTATTGAATCTATTAATCGTATAAAATTCCTTGTAACATATATTATACGATCCATAACTTGCTTTGTGTAATTACGAAGAGTCAAGGTGCGACTAAGAACCTTGGGCTATTCCAATTTAGTCGAATTCTGTTGTAGACAGATTTGAGTGAGTGATTCAGTTTTATTACTTTGTAGAAATTTATCAGCTTTTTTTATTCAAATTGTTATATAGGTACCTACAGGTAGAGTGGCAGTGAACGGCAGTAACATTCGTAAAATTGTACCTACCTGCCTATGCAAATGTAGCGATAAGGTTTTAGGTGGAATTGAAAAACTTAAATATTTCAGTGTAGGTACAATTCCAAGAAATATCGAAAGTATAATATAGTTTAGTTTAGGAAGGGGTGCAGCGCTAATGCTCACTAGGCAACATACGGGACACAGTGATCGCTTCAAAACCTCGTTGGCCACTAATTCCCCTCCCCACAAACTATATAAATATTTGCCACCAATCTGGGCGCAACTTTATAATTTTTGGGTAGAAGTCCGGAAAGCGTTTAATGCTAAGTTGCGGTGTGGGTTACTATGCGACTGTAAACCTAAAAATTAACGTTCCAAATAGCCTTCAGGTTATTCATTAGGTTGTCAGTCGCTTAGTAACTTTCACGACATCTCAGCATTAAACGCGTTCTGGACTTCTACCCGAAAAATAATAAAGTTGTCCCCAGACTGTTGGCAGATCTTCTTTTATGTATTTAAATTTTTTTTTTCAATGGAAGATTCAATAAAAGCAAAAGCGAATTCGATCTCCTGATAAATTTTCGGAATTCGTGAAAACTTGAACGTTACCTTACTTAAGTTTAATATCGAGAAATGTTTAAATCGGTTTTTTCCGTTTATATTATTTAAAGCCTTTAGAAGTGAAAGTGAATTCAATATCTAATTAGACCTAAGAAATATGTCGGAATTTGTAAAAACGTACATCTTTACCTTCTAGTATACGCAGTATACGATTATACGCAGTCAGAATTTAAAAAAAAAATTTGTTTTTTCATTTTCGTAATGTACATATATTTAAGTATATTCACGCTGGAATCGGTCACCATTAAATCCCAGTTAGTAAAGCGCTGTCGAGAAGTGCTAAAGGTACTTTGTAGTCAGAACAAAGTACAGATTTGCTGGGTGCCAGGGCATAGTAATATTTTAGGGAACGAAAGAGCGGACGAGCTTGCGAGATCGGGATCGGCATCGAATGGTAGGGTTGAGGAGGATGTTTGTCCACCGATATGCGGCATCAAAGCGCAAATTGGTGAGCGATCTAAAAAGACAGCCAACTCTAGGTGGGCAAGACTGGCAAGCTGCAGGATTTCTAGATCCCTGTGGCCCGAGCTGGATAGTCAAAAGACTAAGTATATATTGACTTGGGATAGAGGAAAACTGCGACTGCTCGTCGGAGCACTAACGGGGCGCTGTATGCTGAGGAAACACGCTATGCGACTAGGGATTGCGGAATCGGACATGTGTAGTTTCTGCCATGATCTGTATGCTGTGGAGGACATCACTCACATTCTGTGTGAATGACCGGGGATCACTAGGAGGCGTCTGAAATGGTTTTCTTCGAGAGCATCGAGGATTTGAGGTCGTTAGGGTATGACAAATTAGTCAGGTTCTGCAGGGAATTGGAGTGTTTCTGAGGTGATGGAATAGCCCACGAGGACCTGAAGGGATCGCAATGGGCCCGTTTGGCGCCTAGTGAGCGTGGTGGTTATAGCGCTGCGCCCCTTCTTGAACCTAAACCTAAACCTAAGTATATTCACTGAAAGTTTCATGTCAATTCGACAAATATTCTCGAAGTTACACTCATATTTATAAAGACGTCTCGGAGCGTTTGAAAGTGCTTTTGAAACTTTGAACGCTTTTTTCTCAAGACTGTGTTTATAAAGTCGGTGACCAATATTTCTCGGAAACGGCAAAACCGATCAGTCTCAAATTTTTACACAAGCTTTATAAATGTATTTTTAAATGATTAATCGAAGGTTTTTTCTCGCCGATAAGTATTTTCCATTTTATAATTTTTGATCGAAAATCAAAATTTTTTTTTGAGAAGCCGTCATTTTGTTAGAAATTAATATTTTGCGTATTCTTTCGATTAAGTACTAGATAATACATTATACTATCGAAATCTTTCTTGTTTTTTTTTATTTTATATGATCCTATTCAGAGATATACAGTGTGTTTGGCACTCCGTGTGCCACCTTGTAAGGGGTTATTCCTTGATATATTTGGAGAAAAAAATTGTTCTACAGGGTGGGTCAATTTTCAATATTAGTGGAGATACAGGGTGGTTAAGAAAAGTGTTTTTGACCGGTACGCTCACTCACTTAAAACGTTAAATCTTGAAAACGAATTATCACAAGGCAAAGTGCTTTTTAGGCAATCGAATTACCTTTCATTTGATGTAACAGTCTAAATTGTAACTGCACCCAATCTTGAGATATTTACTCGAAAACACAAATTTTTGCTACGTGAACCCTTAAAATTCAGTGAGCAATGTAGTTTTTCTCAGAAAACCCCATTATAAAAATGTCATTTTAATTTTTTTTTTTATGAGCCGTATTATTACCTACAAAAGCTGCAATCTTGAAAAATGCGATAAGCCATTTCTTAAAAGGATCCCGCAGAACTAAAATTATTTTTTTGACACCTCAATAGATCTAAAAGATTTGACGAAATTCGTGAAAATGTGTACAATACTTCATGCCGACAATTTTTTTTTATTTTTTCTACATAGACACATACGAGTTTATACTTTATAGAATAATCCGTTTCAGAGAAACTTAAAACACTTACAACTCCTGTACCTTGCTATCAAGCAATTAAACGGTAGCGGTATTCGAAAAATAAGTATAATAATTCTCACCCTCACTCTGTAGACCCGAATTCTTTGTTTCTTGCTCTCCAGCAGGAGAGATCTTACTGGGACTAGTTCCTGTAAAAATTTCAAGAACATATAAACAGTTCTTGATATATTGATCCATGAAAAATTGCTATCACCCACTTCCGTGTTCCACCGTCCCCCACTCTCCCCAACCCAAAGGTTTGACATTTCGCGTTCTCAACATAATATAAGCAAATTGTCCCTTTCTGACGTAGTTGGTTCGGAACTTTGTTTCCAGTATACGCTCCCAGTACATCTAAATATGACTACTAAGTTTCAAGTTTCTATCATAAGCTGTTCCAGAGATAGGAAAATACCTTCCACTCCCGTACCATAACCACCATATTAAAAATTATATTTTTAGAACATGCCAGTACTATAGCTCTACGTAAATTCCACGTTTCAGTTATCCATCGTTTCTCGAGATATAAGAATCTGTGTTTTTTTTTCATGTTTTACCTATTTTTCCTTCAAGAGCACTATTGCTGCCCTATGCACTATAATGTCATATAGGATCTAAGGTGACAAAGAAGCCAAAGATGAAGTATCAAACGCACTTCTTGAAGTGGACTCAGTGTAGCTTTTATTTTCCAGTTCCGAATTTTAAATTACTAGAATTACCAATCAGAATTTCGCGAAAAGGTCATACTGACAACACAATATCCTATTGTGGATAATATTGCAATAGTTCGGCGATTGACAATCGACATTACTCCGCGTTTTTGTACCCTTCTTGAAGGCTTTCGGTAGTGCATTTTTCCGATGAGCAGTCCATTACGTCCGAGAGGTGTCCTTGATGAAATCATAGCTATCATTAGAAATCTTTAGATAATAAGTGTTCTCGAGTCTTTCAAATTATTAAAAATATTATTGGAATAATGGAGTGAAATAAATAAATTAAAATAGATAATGATCAGATCAACAACATCATCTATAATAATACATAGTTAGTTGCCAGTGGGTTCTAACATTAGAACTGAATTAAAAAGTAATTTAAAAATTTAATTGATTTCTTTTATTGTGCAATAGCAGCAATACAGTAAATCAGCGGCCATGCATGAAATTATTATGGTTACTGAAGTGACTAATTCATGGTATGCGTGTATGATGTACAGTACACTCACTATATGGCACAAGTAGGTACTCGTGAATTAGCAGCATTTGCGGGACAAACTATTGCGCAATTACTTGGATCACGAGGGACTTTTATAGATCTTTAATTTATTTACTTTCGGCTGAGCGCACTCAATTTTTGTTTTTGCAGAACGATATAACCTGGCTGTTTCAGCGACATGTGCGACCAACAATTTTAACATTCTCGCTTATTTACAATCTGAATCATGTATAGTCTGTTTTTGTTAAAAAAAATCGAACGTATGACATAACGATATTTTTATAGATATCCGATATACAACAGACCAATTGAAATTTCTTTAGAATTCAATTTCCACAATAACTAGCTTTCTTGATTGAGATAATCAGCATCTCGTTTATGCTAATCATGGCGATAAGTTTTTGAAATTTAACCTAAAGGTCATTCAGAATTGTTCATATTGGTGGCTTTATTGTGTAGATAGTCTACCAACTGCGCATTTAAATTAATTTTGTAGAAATTCTTTCGATTATTATTTGTAATATTCGAATTCTTAAGACCAGTAGCAGTGAGACGATTCAATAGAAGTAAAAGAGAATTCGATCTCATTAAACCTAATAGAAGAATGGGATCGGTGTCAGCAGAAATAGTGCAGGAGGGGGTTAGTCCACCGCTAAGCGGCATTAAAGCGCTTATCAGAGAGCGGGCCACGGACGCAGCGAACTCAAGGTGGGAGCAGCTGACGAGCTGTAGGATCTCTAGAGCATTCTGTCCAAGGCTGGACAGACTAAAGTCTAGGGAAATATTGACATGGAATGGGGAAGGATTGCGGTTACTCATTTGACTCTGACCAGTGTTGTTCCCTTTTCGGAAATTTTAGTAGCAGATCTGGACCGAAAAGCGTAGTAGATTTGAAAGTTTCGTAGTAGATTGAATTTTAGTAATATGAGTGAAACAGACATTTTTCATAATCCACTTGTAGGTTTATTGAAAGAGATGAATTCAGTCCTTTAATGACTAATAATGGGATTGACATAAAATAAATAAAATTTATTTATTTTTGGATATACCACGTACACTCATCAACTAACAGATCTAAAGACATCCATAAAAGCCAGTTTTTTCCCGAGTTTTTCTGGCGGCAGCTTAGTCAAGGATATTTTCAACCCATCAAAATCGCTCAACTTTTACTTTATCATTGTAATATTATAAATTATTGTGATCGTTTTAAAAAAAAAGGGCGAAATAATTTAAAGACTCGTAGCTCCCAAACTCTTTAAGCTATTAAGTTAAAAAAATTTATTGGATAGACAACGTGGACCTCTTTATGTGGCCTCTTTTTGGAGGAGGTGTTGGTAGGGTTTTAGACGAAAAATTTGGCTTTTAATATCTCAGGATCCGATACGATAGGAATTTCAACCTCAGAACTTATCTATATACATGGTATACAAGGTGCTTTTCTATCTCTGGCTAGAAGGGCGTATGTTAGAAACCTGAAACTTAGTGAATATATGTAGATGTAGTAGAGATTAAGCGCAGTAAAATAAAAATTCACATTTTTATTGGAGAATTTCATGATATATTTAGGTCTTCTAAAATACATATTTAAATTAATTACATTTTTCCTTGAATTTATTACACTAAATTACTCATCCTTTTGCTATGCTAACTATTTTAATACAGTCGTTAAGATAATAAGTTATCTGTTGTCTACATTACAGTAGTCATAAGAAGAAAAAAACTAATTAATGAAATCTACTTATTGGGGCTCTTTAAAAAAATGCAAAATGTAAAGCAGTTGTAAACATTGTTATGAATTCCGCCATATCCCTAAAGTTTGATTAGATATCAAAAACGTTTTTACCTCCACGAAATTTTTATTTAATCGCCAAAGAAACGTGTGTGATTTTTTTACTTTTGAAACCCTGAGAAAGTATTCTCACGAATTTCGTTATATCTGTTAGGTCTGATATTAAATTGGATTTTTCTTCTACGAACTGACTGTATAATGGCCTAAAAATTAATTTTTGGATATTCAACGCCAAGGAGGTGTAAGTGCGGTTGAATACGATTTCACAGTTTTCGGTCCTATAGGTCTGATGAAATGTAAAATTGGTTTTTATGTAATCGTCAAAGAACTGATTTCAAAATTTCTTAAAATTCAACCACCGACGTGATTTGAAGGTGTTGCGTATGTTTTCACAAATTTTGCGATATTTCTAAGGTCTGATGTGGTAGCAAATTGGTTTTTACTTCTACTGGCTTTTTATGTAATCGCCACCTTAAAGTGAGTGTAAAAAGATTACACACATTTTCACGAAGATATGACGAAATTCGACATGTTTACATAAACTTTTTATATGTACATACAATCGCCTAAAAATCGATTTCAGGAGTTTTCGATATTTTTCTTGCAGTTTATTTATTTCAATGTATGTATTATATAAAGAATCACTGCTGAATGTTGAAAGGTTTTTCTTACAAGGAGCTATTCTGGTCACAAAATTAAGTTCTCAAAAAACCTCCTTGTTTCGAAACGACCGTAAGGTAAGAGTGGCTGTGGCGTGGGTACTTTTGGCACACCATTCTTTTACTTCGTAGACTTTGACCCAAAAAATTGTAAGGCTTCACCCAGACTGTTTATATACAAAGGTATGACAAAAGGTTGAATGTGTTCTTTATAATTATTTCGCGAGTCGGTACAGAGCAAGAAAACGTAGTAGAATTGGACCTACAATTTTTTACATGGAAAAAGTAGCAGATCCACTACAATTGTAGTAGGGAAACATCGCTCATTCTGACGTGTGTAGGTACTGCCTTGACCTATATGCTGAGGAGGACATTACCTACATTTTGTGTGAGTGTCAGGCGATTACAAGGAGACGCTTGAAGTGGTTGGGCAGACTTTTCTTCGACAATTTGGAAGATCTGAGGTTGATAGGGCATGACAAGTTGGTCAAATTTATTAGTTTTGGGGGTGATTAGTGACCTACAAGGTTCAGAAGGGATCGCTATGGGCTCTCTTTTGGTGCCTAGGGTGCGCTGCGGCTCAGCGTGGTGCCCTTTTTTAAAAATAAAACTAAACCTAATAGAACAATACCTTACACTCTCAGGGGGTTTAATATCGAAAAATACTTAAAACGGAGTTTTCCCCGGTTATGTATGTATATGTCCCTTTTAGAAGTGAAACTGAATTCGATATCTCATTAGACCGAAGAAATATATCGGAATTCGTGAAAATCTGCAAAACCAATTTACACCCACTTTAGGGTTGGATATCGAAAAATTTAGAAAAATGTTTCTAGGCGCTTACGTAAAGGGTCCGCAGAGGTAAAAAAAAATTGATAGCTTGCCATGTCTAAAAAACTTAACGAAATTCGTGAAAATCTGGAAAAGAAACACTTTTCACGGAGATTTTTTTACTCCACCTCTGTACGCCAATAAAAATCTGAATTTTTTTTTTTAATTATTCTAGTATATATACGTACTAAGTTTCAAATTTCTTTCTCTAAGTCGTGTCTGAGATATAAGAAACCGCCCACCCCCATACCATGCTATCTGGGGTGTCTCAATGGTGGCTCTATTCGTCAATTTTTACCCTTCTATACTTTGTCGTTTTCGAGAAATAAAAATCAGAAGAGGCTCACACCCTCCCCTCCCTCTCTCACACAGCCTCCGACATTCACAACCATTCCCCACTCGTAGGCCTTCATCAAATCTATCCACCATAAAAATTTCAACTTAATATCTCATTGGGTTTGTGAACTGCGTGCCTTCAAGCGCTTTTCCGTACGGCGTCTACGGCGGACAGACGGACTTTTTTTTCTGCTTTTCTGGGGTTTACTAGTCCCAAAACGTGTACATCCAAAATTTCAGGTCAGTGAATTTTTTGGAAATTTCAGGTCGATCATGATACCTTTTTATTAACAAATAATAATGAAGTAAATGTGCTTGAAGAACTGGTCCATCCAGCCAAGTCTAAATCCGGATTCTGTTGATCTATCTATTTTCATAGTTGAAAAAAGTATTAAATGGTGTTTTAATTTAAGGAAAAAACCTTTAATTTCCCATACAAGAATCCTTAAACTATGTGCACCAACAATTTTACAATACTTGAAGCTACCAAAATGAAAGCAATTAAAACTCTTTTATTGTTTCCAGTACTCATCGCAGGATATCTCTTGAAAGTTGTAATTCTTGAAGATATAATGTTGAGTACCTTATCGTGACTACGTTTGTTTCGTATGGTGTAACTTTTTTTTAACTACAAAGTATCGATAACATCATCACAATTGCGAAACTAAACAGTTTTTAGAAGACATGCGACACAAATAAGCCCAACTGACAATGGCTTCAAGCATAAAAATATATGGGTATGAGGGTTATTTGCATAAATCAGATTAAAATATGTGAGCAAACGAATGAATGAATAGGTGTGTACAATATTCACGAGCTTTATGCTATTTTCTAATTTTAACGAGGCCTTGTGTTCAATTTAAAGCAATAAAACGTGAGACGATTCCATTTAACGAAATTAAGGGACTAAGCAGTAATTGAGTTGAAGACTACGGGAGCACATTTTCTCCGGCACCTTTCTTTCATACTCGGCACTGAATTTAAAGGACGTGATATTCGCTGATTTCGTTTCATCAAGTTCCCGGAATTCTCGCAAGAAACATTCATACATTTATAGTATACGAGTTACGAGTACTCTCCGAATCGCTTAAGTACTTAAGAGCACCTGTGCAATAGCATTTTATTATTTCGCCTCGGGCTGTGCATTTTCTGTTCTCCGCCATAAAATCTGTCCAACGCGGCGGCAATTTTACCATGAAATTTAGGGTAGAAGTAGGAGTAGCTTGACGTTTTCGGAAGTCAGGACATAGTTGTCCATCGAATGGTTAATGTACATATAACTCTCAACTTGATAGCATTTTCTGCTAAATGTCGCTGAAAGTAATTTGCATCGCTGATGGGATGCCATCAAGCATTCGAATTGGTTCCATTTGTTATCCTGTTCTATGGCATCTTCAATTTTCTTCATTTTCGTCCAACCACTGTAACATTTGGTTGGTAGTTGATTTCACTAGACTTTCAAGTCGATTTCACTGATTGATTTTAATTTTCTTTCCGCTTTCAGACTTCATGAGACGATTCCGTGAGAAGATCTTTAATAGATGGTGGCAAAATATTCCGACTCTCGATGTTTCTGATTTGGACCCGTCGAAGGGAAATACCACCTCAGTCGTTAAGGTTTGTATTGTTATTATTATGATTATTATATTTTTTTAAATCAACATTTTTTACTTTTTCTACCTTGCAAGCTTAGGACTAAAATTTTTAATCTTTTTAATTTTACTTTATTATTTTAATAATAAAGAATTTTTAATCTGATTTTTCTTTGATATCAGAATAGCATACACATAGTTTCGAAAAGTACACTTATCAAAAGTTTTGATGGTAGTACTAGAGTTCCTCAAGTATGATGGTTTAGTCACCCCGACGTCATGCCGAAGTTGGGGAAAAATTGTGGTTTAGATTCGCAACGTCATGTCGACGTGAATGATTTTAGGGTCGTCCTGACGTCGGCATAACTCTGTATCGCCTCTGTTTCGACCACCATCCGACTCTCAGACGTCATGTCATAAAACATTGGTTGTTGTTTATCCAATTGTTAAGTCATCTAATGACCAATTAGTTATTCATTTGCCTTTTCTTTATAAAAGTTAGTTGCAAAATGACTCTATTTAATACTTGTTGTTCATAATGAATAAGTAACGCTTCTAGAATTTTGTTATTTAATTACATTTTGTTCACTGAATCATTGGTGTCCGGTGGTGAACTTCTGAACTTCTTAAGTGGTAATTTCTTCATGTATTTTGAGAAGTAAAAGTTTCAATGTGTTGAATTGTGATTAATAGTTTTGAAGATATAAAAGTTTTCGTTAGTGGAAGACCTTTCTTTACCACCCAGAATCATCGCAGATATTGAAAATGTATCACCCTTACTATTTATTTTCTCGAAATACTCGTATATTGTATCACGTAATGACCACATACATATATTACAAGAAATATATTGAAATAACTCTTAAGTCATTTTCGTAACCACGAAGTCATACGAGTAACTTTTTAGTCATACATATTTACAACCAAAAACTTTCTCATGTAAGTTTTATTGCTAATCAAAAAGTCGGCAAACAAATATAGTGGTTGTTACAACCAAAAATAAAATATCGTTTTCTCGATTTTACTTTATTATTTTTTAATAATAAAGTATTGTGATCGACCTGAAATTAAAAAAAAAATGGCTACCTTGAAATTTTGTATTTTCACGTTTTAGGACTAGTAGACCCCAAAAAAGCAAAAAAAAAAAGTCCGTTTGTCCGCCGTAGACGCCGTCCGTCGTACGCAAAACGGTTTGAAGGCGCATAGCTCACAAACCCGTTGAGATATTAAATTGAAATTGTTATGGTGGATAGATTGGGTGAACCCCTACGATTGGTATCTTTTTTGGGGGTGGGGGTGTAAGGGGTAGGAGGGGAGCGAGTTTTAGACAAAAAATTTTGGTTTCTAGATCTCAGGAGCTGCTTATGGTAGGAGACTGAAATTTTGAACTTATGTAGTACTATGTTAGTGGACCTATTTGCAAAAAAATTGTCGATAAGGGTTGAGGGGTGTGGGAATGGGAGGCGAAACAATGTGTCCGAAACGTTGGAAAGCTGGGATTGAAGCATTCTAAATCCATATCCCCTGAACCGTTGATCTCAGAAATGTGAAACTTTGTAGTTATCTTAAGGGATACTAGGAGAGTAGACAAGAGCTAAAATTTTTAAGAGAGGAAGTAGAGTGTAAGGGTGGGGGGGGGTGAAAAACTTTAGATTACAATATCTTCCGAACCAATTGTACCAGGAAGATGAAATTTGGTTTCTGTATATAAGATTACAAGTGGAGTCTACTGAATGTAAAAATTTTGAGAGGGGAGGTGGAGTACGAAAGTGGGGGGATAAACATTTTTAAAAAAAATTAATTTTTATGTCTCAAGAACCGTACCAGATATGATCATAGAAGTTTTACAGGAGTTAGGCCCAGTAGAGTTCTAGCAGGAAAAATTGGTGGTGCTGGCGAAGGGGGTGACGGTGGGAGGGAGTGGAACGAAAAGAATTCTGATTTTTATTTCTCGAAAACCGCAAAGCATAGAAAGCTAAAAATTTACGACTATATAGAGTCACTGTAGAAGTATCCTAGAAAAATATTTTATTTATAATTTTTGATAGGGTTAGCAAGGTACGGGGGTGGGGGTGGTTTTTCATATCTCAGAAACAGCGTATGCTAGAAAGTTGAAACTTAGTATGTATATGTAGAAGTACTACAGGAGTAATTAAAGCAGAAAAAAGTTCAAAATTTTATTGATGTACAGAGCTGGAGTAATGCGGTGTAGGTCACTATGCGACTGATAATCTAAAGATTAAACAGGGGGCTATTTGGTTAGGTTAGGTTATCAGTCGCATAGTGATCTACACCGCATCTCAGTATTAAACACGTTTCGGACTCCTACCCATAAAATAATAAAGGTGCGACCAGACTGTTGGCAGATTTTTAATATTCAAACACTAGGAGGATGAACCGGGTTTGTACATATGCTTAGTGAATTCTGCTATACATCTTATGGCTGATGAGGTATCGAATTTGTTTGCTTTCTCCGGCCCTTTCCTGAAATTGACTCAACAAAAAAACCAATTACATTGCTGTTTGACCCTCGATGGGCATAATGTAGCGATTGTTAGTCTCCTCGTGTTTCTTCACCGATTTACCACTTTCAGTTTGCTGAGTTTCCATCCCTGCAGGAGTATAAAGAGTTTTCACATATTTTTTGAGGATATATCGAATTGGTTTTCTTTTCAACGAGTTGTTTATTTTTACAATGCCTGATTTTTATATTGGAAGACTCACAAGCATCTATCATTATAGCAAATTCCTGGAAGCTATTCTAATGCCGCGTTTCCACTATCGCCTTCATGTGCATTGGACATGTGCGATGAACGCGAATGTCTAGGCGATAGTCGAAACGCTACATTCGTGCTCTACGCACATCCCTTTGATGTGCGTCCAAACGCCGCCATCGACGCGAATGTTCCGTTTCCACTTACGCATACGCGCTAGTTCGCATCATCCAATGCACATGAAGGTGATTCACTAGGAAACGCGACATAATGATTTATTGCGAAAATACAATTTTTACTAGATCCAGGTGAAACTACAGCTAGCGGATATTTTGTTTTATTCTACACTTGATAGTCGCCCTTCAGTGCTGTGATTTTTGTGGAAAGGGGGAGGGGGGGGGGTTGACTCCTTAGTTTCGGAAGGGTTAATCCCACAAGTAAGGTAAGTAAGGTAATTTCGTAATATGAATGAATACTCCTAACCAACTTTGCAATTAAAAAAAATAAATAAATTGTACCATTGCATATTTTTTACTAAAAGTGTACGAATATTTTTATTAGTTTAATATTTTTATCTGCTATCAATTTCATTCTTATTACGAAATTCGTTGTTTTTCCTCTCGGAATTGAAGATTGAACACGCGCAGCATGGCCTTTAACAAAAAGTCCAGAGTTTCCGTTTTCAATTAAAAGAAATATTGTTGCGAGATGGGGGATCGCTGGGATTTTATGCAAAAACACAATTCGATAAAAATGAATAATAAATAAAAATCAGTTAATTCAATTAAATTAGTATACCATTGGCAATTTTCCCTGATTTCTACATGATCGCTGCTACCAAAGAAACTTACTTTCCAGTAAATCTGATCGTCGTCTCGATTTCGTAGTAGAAAAACTGATCCCCTGTAAAAGACCGGCATGTGTTGAGTCGAGAGGTTTTCTGCAGATTAGCTTCATAGGATTATTGTTACTGTGAAATACTACAAAACTCCATAAAAATTTAACACTAATTTCGTTTGGTTTATTCCACAGTTTGTTGATGGTCACAGAGTGGAAATTAACGACACGGTTTACACAAAGAATGACGAATCAGGAAACGCTGTCTACAAGGTTCGTGTAGTTAATGTTCGACCATTGGATTCGGACGAAGAAGGCACCACTACTGCTTCAGAATCCGGTGAAGAAGCAAAGAAAACATCACCCGAAACTACCAATAGGGAAGATGTTGACAATGAAATAAATGAGACTTACAGTTCGACAGAGGTAAAGGATCTTGCAGGCAAACTAAGACAGATGCAAGCAAAATAAAATAAAAAAATCAACAATAATAATAATAACTTATTAACGCTTTGAATTACTAATTTTTGCTCCAAAGATATAAAAAGAAAAACAAAGCTAAAATAAGTCAATTAAAAATCTTAGTAATTGTTTTGCTCCAGTTGCATTAGTGTGTTATATGCGATGCATGCATACTGTGCGTTTTCTTTTCCACTATAAATTTGAATTTATTTTTCCAAATTTTACCTTTCATTTACCAATCTTTGTTCTTATTTGTACATACATATAACATGATTGGTAAAAAAGTTATAACTTTAGTATTAATGCAGCTGGCTTACCACATTTAAAACAAAATTTGCTTGCTTACAATAAAAAAAATAAAAAATACATAACGCATTTCCTAGATAAAATATATATATACATATTACATGAATTTCTATTGATTTTCTTAATAATAATTAGAAAGTTATATTGTAAATTTTATTACTTACTAAAAAACTGTACAGATACTTTGGTGAATTGTTGTTAATAATTATTACGTAGTAAAAACATTGAAATGCTGAAATATTTAAAAACGCATGTTAAAAAGTTTTGTTACATTAGCGTGATTGCGCCTTTTAAAACATTTTTAATTTTTTTCCCCCTCTTTTGTATGAAGTTGTAAAAAAAAAATTATGAATTCAATATTATTGAAATAAAATAGAAAATTTTCAATAAATTTGTTGAGAGTTTTTGCTTTCATGGAAATGATAAAGCCAATTTTTAAATCTATCCTTAAATTAATGGCTGCCTTGCTAGTTTCACACTGTTAGAAATTCTTTGTTCTTAAAATATAAAAAAAAAATGAAAAAATTCTAACTTTTTTCTCTAAATTTCAAAACTAAACCTTAGATATTATATAAATTTTATTTTTCCTCAATTAATATTCGAACCCGATTGCATATTCATATTTGCATACACAGCATTATAATTTCATGTTTGGTTCATGTGAACTAAATCCGTGCATTATTTTCATTTTGAATTTTGAAGTTATACGACGTTTTAATGTTTTTTTTGGATTTAAACAAACACTTTTTAAGAATGCTATAGTCCAATTCGTCGATGAGATTTCCCTAATTGTTAGGGGTATCACCAGTCTTTCAATCAGTGAAAGTTGTTTTTCTGGAAATAGCCTATCGCCCGCCCACCCCTTGAAGAAATATAAAGTATTTGTTTGTCAAAATTTGGCTAAATAAGCGTTTACTTACAAATCTCTTCTATTGCCACAAGTTCCAGAAGTGCACACTAAGAGCCAGTTTTCAACATTTTCATTTTTACATCAATTTACGCATCTCATATTATATTTTCTTAATTAGACAAAGAATCCGTTTAATGAATCAGTTCTTGGTGAATGGTATACAGTATATTGGTGATGGTTTCAGTAAATCAATTTAATTTAATGGTTTAAGAAAACAGACTTTCAGACAAAATAATACGATGAGATAATTATTATCTCATCATATAATTAAATTAATATAATATTATATTTTTCAGGAAATATTTAAATACGTTCGGTGATCAATTGCTATGTAGTAACTATACTCAGTTTCCCCCATTTTTCAACAATATCCATGCCCCAAAATTCAATAAAATTTAAGTAAATGTATCTGATTTAAGTTAATAATTCTACGTCGATTCAATATTTGAGATTTTCATCCACTTCAAAATTGTTATGTCCCTATTGAATAACCCTATTAAAACACGTTGAGGTTATTCAATAGGAACATAACAATTTTTTAATTTAAATAAAACACAGAAAAATTCAGATAATTTCCAAACGCTGCCCGTTCGTGAACTTCACCATGATAAAAATGTAAACCTTGACTGACGTTTTGACATTGACAGACCAGACATGAGCATTCACAATAATTCATAATTGGACATTTGGGAGTGATTTTGATTCTGCATCCAACCATGTATCATGACTTAAGAACGTTGGTAACTCAAGACCATATCAAACTATATATTTCAAATATTGAATTTATATATTGCGCATACGAATAGCCTCTACTTGTTCATTCATATTGCCACCATACATCCTTAATATATGTAGTCACACCGTAAGCAAATTTATTATTAATTAAAATATATAATAATGATATTGCATTGAATGGGAAACAGTGTCTTCATCGCAGAGAAAAGTACGTTAATAGCGCGAGAACCATTTGTGGCGATACTGTTTTTTACAAAGAGCCTCGCAGACAAGCCATCTCACATCAGTAAGATTCTCTGCGACCCCAAATGCACAAAGCAACAACTTTGTCCGTCGTATACACCATCAACCATATACTTTAGTATTTTCCGATCAGGGCCTTATAATGATTTGGGAATGGTCCCAAGAGAGACAAAGTGGTGAAAGAGCGGAAGTCAACTAGTAAACAATTAAATAGCCCCAACGTACAATATTTAATTCAGAAGCACCAAGATTCACTAGTTTTTAAATACCACCAAAACACATTTTGGGATCAAAATGATTTTGAATCGCGTATGTTCGAAGAGCTTCAAATCAAATCAGCTAATGTTTTCCGATGAAATTCATAATGAAAATATTATACATCAAAAAGTTCATTCAAAGATTCATCGAGGCAGGACACGCTTCGAAAGGGAACCAAATCATTTCAAAGGAAGTAAAATCGGTCGAAAAATTCCGTCCAAAGAGCCTTACGAGTTTGTGGGGAAGTGAAAGGAATACCGAACAGGAGAAGTTTTAAGAATGGGAAGAAGAAGAATCGGGCCGAATATACCAGAGTACTAGCAGATATTAATAATAATTTTTTAATGTTATTGGCTATAATACAATCTATCAGCACAACAAAGTTGCCAATGTAACTCATCTTGTCAGTTTTAAATCCTGTACTAGTGATCCTATTAAACATTCCGTACTGTTCACTATTCATATTTAATATTCTCAAGCTAATAGCAACCGAAAAATTCATGTAAATAAATTATGCGTTGAGTGTGAATTGAACCCACGACATCGCCGTATCAATGTTTTCAGGACCTTGTATACTTCTACTGGAAGTGATAACACTTGGTTGTCGCCACAGCTGAAAGAAGGACTAAGGTTAACCTCCAGTAAAACAGCCTTCCAGTATTTTCAATTTTGGCCTATCTGGTACTTAGTGGGCCACCATTCTAACTTAATACATTCCGATACTAAATACGAGAAAGCAGAATTGAGGTGCACTACTACGGAAGGATAGTACCGGCAAACATTGAAGCACGTACGAAGAACAAAATATTGCTACTGTATTTGAACAAATAGGAGTGTATATCTTGCTCTAAGTACGTAAAGTTACCTATCTAACTTGTACTATGTGTATAAGCATAAATTTATTTCAAATTATTTTTTAACTCTTTCTAAAGACACCATATCACTATATCAGCAAGATAAGTAAATGCAAATTTCGTATCTCATTAAATCATTTTCGTGTTTACCAGTTCGGTTTATTTTTAATATTATGTGACCTTTCGCCAGTTCGGGATATAATGAAGTTACCAAATTGCCCTGATTATAATTTGTGCATATGACAACGGCTACAAGTATGCAAAATAATTACACATGTATGTAAATATACGAGTAGGTATATCCTCATAATACGAACCTAGTGCATTCACTATTATCGTATGTTGAAGCCTGTACACTATATAGAACAATTATCTGTTCGATATGTTGCTTGAAGTATAGTCCCCCGAGGACCAATCAAAGATCACACATTAACCCGATGCACTGTATATGACATTTAATTGTTTCATTAAAGAACAATTGACAAATTAATTTGGTTGGAGCTAATTATTTTGTTGTACACCAACGCTACCAGTCTATTATTTCGCCATGTACTAGTACTTACTTGATGGTATTTTAATTTCGTACATCACTTCATGTTGTACTTTATTTCAACGTACTGTCGAGTTTGGTATTTGCTTTTATGTCATTTAATCGAGAATTTTACATTGTTCATTTTCGGCTTTTATTAAATTTATTTGATGTGGTTTTGTGTTGAGTTGTCAATGCCATGGTTCCATGGTTGCTCCCATATTTAGAATATTAATAAAAGGTAGTTCATTACATGAACAGCTGGCATTTTGATATTAAATTGTTAGAAGGGCAAATTTATTTTAATAATCTGCATAGATATTTTTAGGTTCTCAATTTATTAGTTCCCATTTTTGAATATAAAACGTACATATATGGTATATGTATGAAACAAATTTGACTCAATGTGATCTGTTCTTGTCTATTCGGTTGTCCGGCTTTGAAAACTATTTTGACATGGAAAGCTCCCTCCCATTTGACAATCCAGGATTGCATACTGCCACAGGCAATTAACACCTTGAGTGTAACAGCGATAGGTGAATGAGACATAGGTGTAACAGCTAATGGGTGTTCCACCATACATTGTGCACCCGTAATGGTTACTAAACTACCATGGGTGATACTAACAAAACTGACTGCTGTGATTCTTCTTCTTCTATGGCTCAACAGTTTACGTTTACGCTTAAGATTCGCTAGTATAGCAAACTTTAGTCATATGTGGTTTTGGCACACACGTGTTTGCGACGAATTCCGAAGGGTAGGCTAACAACACGAGCGGGCGATCTTTTGCGTTGAAGAGTGTAATCCGGACACCTATGGGTGTGGCGCTAGCACCAATTGGTGTACCACGCAATAACAATAGGTCTTCTTGCGACAACCATGAATGTTTCTCGAAATCCCAATAAATATGGAGGTACTGCCACAGGAATTGGGTGTATTAACCTGGTTGTTAGGAAAAATTCGTTGATGTGTTCCTATGCCGCTAGCTCTGTACTGAATAAGGACACAGAATAACACTGGGCTTCACCGAAAGAAATTCATTGGTAAAATCAAATACAAACCTTATTTGATTTTGTGTTAAATAAGCAACGTTATTAATTCAAATATGGTTTAATAGTTAATTATGTTTTCAAAACATTACTACTATCATTATTTGATTCAACAATTTCGTTGTCAATTTTGTGTTTAAATGATCATGTTCATATTTAAGTACAAATATCAATCTTCAAAATAAATAAAATATTTCTGTGCTTCGATTATCATGATCAATGCTAGCGAAGCACGTTAATGATTCCTGAAATATTTTGCAAGTGGTATTTTAAGCACAAACATTTTTTGTTAAACAGTTCGATTGAACCTCTTTTAAACATGAACATGATACTCAAATAATTTGTGTTGTTACTTACAATAATATCGATTCCACTGAATATTAAGGATGAATAATTATTCTTATATCACTTTATTAAGTAAAATGATATCGTTATCCAATAGTGCTAAATACTACAGTTTCCAGAAAAATTTAATAAAGTACAAAACTTCAATTAGATTTTTATTAGCAAATTATATAATTTCAAATGACACATAATAAGTACATTATTTAAGTGTAAATTAAATTTTAATTTATTTTACATATATACGAGTATACAATAAATGTAATTTTTTTCGAGGGGTTTAAAAAACAAATTTAAATTAGTTTCAATTAGAATTAGAATTTCAAAGTAGAAAATACAGTTTAGGCAAGAAATACAAAAATGTAGAAGCTAGTGAGAAATAATGAAGAAAGAAATATTCACATACAAAGGGTCCAACGTTGATAGGTGATGATTGATTTGATTAAGATGGCGATAGTGTTGGTGATGAAGATGAACTATTAAACAATTTTTCTGACAACGCACTGTTCCTATGAATATAATCCAATAGGTTTTGTTTAATAAGTTCTTGACATTGCTGCATATCGTTCAAAATGTTCGTCATATTGTTGATAAATAACGTGGATGGCCGATTGAACATTCACTCCCTAAAAATAATTTAATAAGGACCTTGAAAAACACGGTTTTATTGTTTTACATAATTGATGTATTTACATTTTCCATTCGCCATTGAAAGAGTTTATGCTTAAATTCAACTCTGCAAACTATTTATTAGAAAAAATATCTCCTAGGTCTTCGTTAAACAATTAACTTGAGTAAATTAACCCTTTTTACTATAATTTTACTGTATTATTTTTAATCAAAGATTTACTTCTTTACACTGTAATTGTAGACAATTGAATGAAAATTTTGAATGTTTTATGCTTCAAAACTAACAGTTTTGGTGTTTGGCATATAATGATTGTTGCTTAGTCAATCACGGAAAACTGCGACCTGCTTAAAATAATTGTGCTCAGGTGAAAATTTTCGTGTTAGATCAAGATGAAATGTAGTAAGCACGAGTAATATTCAACTGAACATGTTTCTTGTTGCTTAGCAATTATTCTGACAATGAAATGTTTAATGTAAAACAAAATCATATTTGAATGAATCACATATATGTTAAAATTAAACAAGTTCCATGATATTTTAAAATTTTGCTGTTAACAATGCTTCCTTACTTGATTTAAATACGTAACATTATTTAGTTTAACAATGTTTGTATTTAATATGAACATTTTAGGCTAATTGTTAGTTAACAATACTTAATTCAAATAATGATTTTTCTTTCGGTGTTATTTAAAATCAAATCTACACTTTCTCCAAATGAGAAGATTCGCTTTCATTTATTATAGTATGTACATCATTTTATAAAATTATTTCGCAAATTTAACAGAGGTAGGATTTGGATAATTTTCGACGTTTACGTTACAAGATCATGAAAGAACGAATAACGTAGGTACTTGCAATGATTTATCGATTTTCTTTTCACAAATTCATTTTTTTCCTCTGTCATTATTTCGCCATTTAATTGGATTTTCAAGTGCAATTGACGATTTCTCAAGAATTCAGCATATACCTGATTGCATTTGTTTTTTATGGTTGAAGGATTTTTACTAACAAGCAAAGAATTACGCCCAAACAAAGCTAAAATTAATTGCATGCAATTTAGTGCAGGGCACTATAGTCTGTAAATAATGGAAAAGGCTGTGCTTTTTTCGGCTTCAATTTTATTTTTCAATAGCAACTAAAAAAAATTCTAATTAAATTGTTTTGTTCATTTCTCCTTATCACTCTTTCTCTGAATTGCACAATTTTATGCTTATCTCACAGAGCACCACTCAATTGCACGAATTACCAACGACACTATCGACTGAATCTGAAGTCGAGACAATCGAATCCACTACACCGATATCGAATCAAGTCGAGCCGGCTGAGAACGATGACGATTTGATTGAAAACTTCGAGAGTGTCGATGATAAGGAAAACCCGGAGCAGAAGTACAGCGAAAAGTTGGAAGCTGAAGAGGAAACTGTGCCCCAAGAACGTTTCATTTCTCCTCTTAATAGCGAACTATTCGACGAGGATGAAGACACTCAATTCGGCCGACCTGTAAATACTGGATCCGAATGGGAGAGCTTCCAAGAAGGTCACATCAACAACGAAAACAATAATATCGACTATTACGAAAGCATTCCCGTGAACCTATCAAACGACATCGACGTAAATCAAATGCTTGCCGATCAAGGCGCACCAACAGATCCTGACGCAGAAGTTTTTGCCGTACCCGAATCATACGTCCAAGAGTCCCAGGAGCAAACGGCACCACATTTGAAATGGTTTCCCAACAAAAGGAATGGCAACCTTTATTGGCCCAAAAGGAAATAATTTGTGACATCCTATACTCCCGAACTATTGATGGATATCCTAGAAACGTGACTGGCCCGCTCGTTGAGCATACACTTCTAATTACTTGAATTGCATTAATTAAGCCGGGCGCATTTCAGGACTAATCACTTCTGTAAATTAACTTGCCAAAGAAATTTCTGGATCACATTCAGCCAACAGCAACAACACAATTCGAACACTTTAGAGATTAGCAATTTAGATATAAGACAAAACCCATTAATTTGTAGCTCCATTTGATTTCGATAGGTAATAGGACATCAAATTGTAATACTCGTTTCATCGTAGACATTGCGACATACGTAAGACTCCTTTGCATATTAACACTTGGACAGTAATTCATCTTTGTGTTATTTATTCTATTTATTTATCTTATTTTATTTATTTTCGTAGTATGTACCTATGTATATGTAAAAGCACAAATAAAACATTACATTTTTTTTATATAAAATATTGGATTTTGTGCTTTCTATTTAGGTCACAGATCTATTAACTTATTTACAGGGTCATATATTTTATGACTTTATTTTTAAATTGCCAGATATTTCATATCACTAACATGCGTAAACAGTTGTGTAGGTATTGCTATATCCTACCCTGGCAACCCGCGCTGCTCGATCGGTTTCTCGTGAGAAAATAGCAACCACCGAATACCTAGCTGCAAAGCATCCGATTGGCTACGTTGCAATACATAAGGTGAGGGAGAAAACTTTTCCCCTTATCTGTTGTTCCTCCATCCACCTACGCATACACCAGAACAGTGTGGAAGTTTCTCGACTCTTCTCACTCTTTCTCGTATATTCTGTACCTCACGATCATTCCACACGTACCCCCGAATAATCCAGAAGGCTCTCGCCTAAATAACAAGCAGTATATAAGGAGACAGCTTGCAGTCAGACACAGTAGTTTTCTGCTACGTTCAAGCGATACGTACCACGGTGCGAAAAACTACATAAATCTACGGAGCAAAGTATTAGGAAAAGCTATTGAAAGAGAGTGCGATTATTTAATGCGAATAAATTATTGTTTCTTTCGATTTTAAACGAATTGTGTTTTACTTGAAATTCCGGCGAACCCCTAGCTCGCAACACTATGTTAATGCTATTTTGAGAGGCACACAAGGCATTAAGAGTTTGAGGTTTCATCGAATATGAACAGAGGGATATTAAAGAATTTTCTCCTCAATAGGTGTAATCTCTCAATAGATTGTAACGAGCTGATTTCGCCATCATCATGGAAAAAAAACCCAACTTGCGGCCTGACCTATATCGTGACATAAAGTGGGTCCAACCCAGTTGGTCGCTTGTCTCTTTCGAGACATAATCTCGATGGTTTGAGCCTTAGGAATCATATTGCATACCTTTCTTCAATATTAGATAGAAAGAAATAGCAATAAAAACATGTGCTCCCACCACGATGTATTTGAAGTGCAGAAAACGACCGCAGAGAAGCGAAGAGATCGAAGACTTGAGATGTCATCTGTCATGGCAAACTAAATTCGGAATAAATTTAGTCGTACGTATTTATTCAATTCGCACAGAATACGTCTGAATAGTGGTATGTGACAATTTTATTCTGATAAGTTTGCTTCAACCGGGTTTAATTTGAGTTTCCTCTTTTCAGATGATGTTGATCTTCTTTCCACAATCTTCGACCACCTCTTGGTCGAATGTTAGTGGCTGAAAGTGTTCTTGCATTTATTATAAAGTGAATTATTGTTGTTCTCAGTGATGTTTTTTTAATTGCTAAATAAAGAGTACTTTACATTAAATATTATGTTTGTTTACTTTATTTTAAAAAGCATGAGCACAAGTAAATATAGTAAAATCTATTAATATATAGATGGCGCTGATT
Organism: Beris morrisii; assembly: GCA_951812415.1. NCBI lineage: Eukaryota > Metazoa > Arthropoda > Insecta > Diptera > Stratiomyidae > Beris > Beris morrisii. The sequence continues at coordinate 31,084,406 of OX638311.1, forward strand.
GTGAAAACATTTTGCTATCCCGACATTCGCAGACATGTCTTCGAGATTTCGGTGTGTATTTGTCTCGATACCGTGTATTTTTCGCATAAGGAATCTCGAAGAAATCTCGCAGACAGGCCGACATGTCTTCGAGAAATCTGCGAGATTCTCGCAGACGCGACCAACTGGGAATCGTCAAATGTTTACAACGATGGAGGCTTAAAATTCGGCTGGGTCGTATTTAGCTTGTCAAAATATTTCAGCAGTAAATTCAGGGACTATTACTAAATATCTACAGTGCTTTCTTACGAATAATGCACTCCACACATGCCTTGACAAATGGTTGTATCCTTTTCTATAAACCGGAAACACGAAAAATTCATGGGATCTTATGTACAAACTACTACTATGTTAGCTCGTGCGCTTGTGTTCGTGGCGAAAAACGAAAAGCAAATATTTCCCCATCTTCTCATCAAGAATGTAAGCATGCCGACCTGTTCTGCCCTTAGCGAGAGAAAAGGACTAAACGTGCTACACGTATTAACATCAAGTGCGTACCCAGCAAACCAAAAGTTTCGAGTTCGTTCCGAAATCGTTCCGCACCTTGTCGGTGTCGGATGCCGATTTCTGAGCCGATTTCGTCTGGAAGTCGTATCGGAAACTATATGAGGGGGTTGACAGATGTCAGAACGAAATGTAGTTACGAACTCGTTCTGAGTTTTCGGAAAGATTTCGGTACGAAATTTCGTACAGACTTCGGTACGAAATGTCGTTCAGATTTCGGTACGAAATGTCGGAAAGATTTCGATTCGAAATGTCGGGACAATTTCGAGCTTAGCCCGAGTAACGAATTATTACAATTACAGAATTATAACAGTTTCATAAGTTCAATGAAAAAATAATTAAAACAGAAACAGAATTTACGGAAAATAAATATAATATATATATGGTATAAATTTACTTAAATTAAAAACAATTCTTTCAAAAACAAAATAAATAACAAAAACCACTCCAATCATTAATAAAAAAAAAATTATTCTTAAAACATTTTAATTATTAGATATGTATCCTTCCTATTATACGCATGCCGAAATCTTCCTCTTCTTTGATTTGTTTACCTTATCCTTGGCATTGTGGAAACAATTTTTTATATTGCAATTAAGCCCGTCCCTTGTTTCCCTTTCGAAGATTTTTAAACAGGACTCTGTAAATATTTTAAATACAGTCTTCTAAGGATACAAAGCTCAACTTACCTCTAACTATCTCGATAATTTTAAAATCCTTCACGCCAATATTCATATTCGCCGAGGTCCACGCAAAACCCGTAGTCAGTTCGTCAGATCCGAAAATCATGTTGAGGTTTTCACTGACGAACCTGACTGCATCCTTGGCCGTGCACCTTATAAAACGCTTCATCTGCAGAAGAAATGTAATATATATTAAGTTATAGAGTGCCTATTTAATAACAGCAATTAAGTATCGCTTACCAATTTTACTTTATTATTTTAATAATAAAGTATTGTTATCGATTTTTAAAAAAAAAAAATTTGCTACCCTGAAAATTTTTTTTTATATGTTTCTTGACTAATAAGCACCAAAAATGCAAAAAAAAAATTTCAGTCCGTCTGTGCGCCGTACGCCGTCCGCCGTACGCAAAACGTTTGAAAGCTTATAACTCTCAAACTCTTTGAGCTATTAAGTTGAATTTTTTTCTGTTGGTAGACTGAGCAGACCCCTTCAAGTGGCCACCTTTTGAGTGGCGGGGGTGTGAGGGGGGAGGTGGGGGAAGCGTTTTAGACGAAAAATTTTGGTTTCCAGATCTCAGTAACCACTTAGGCTAGGAAGCTGAAACTTGGAATTTATATAGAGCATCGATAGTGCACCCATCTGCAAAAAAAGTTATGATATAGGTAAAGGGGTGTGGGAGTGGGGGGAATAATAATGCGTCCGAAAAGCAAAAAAGCCGAGATTGAGACATTCTAAAATCTATATCTCCTAATCGGTTAATGTTACGAAATTAAAACTTAATGAACATCTGTGGGTATACTAGGAGAATAGATCGGAACCAAATTTTTGAGAGGGGGCAGTGGCGTACGGAGGTGGGGGGTGAAAAAATTTAGATTACGATATCTCACGAACCAATTGCACTAGAAAAACGTAATTCGGTTTCTGTATTAAGGTTGATAAATAAAGTTTGCTGAAAGTAAACATTTTTGTGGAAGTGGAGGAGAAAAGAATTTTTCTAAAAAATCACGTCTCATATCTCAAGAACAATGTACGATAGATGCTTCGAATTTTTACCAGAAATAGGCCCAATAGACCCCTAGTAGGTGAGGGTGTAGAGGGTGAGGCTGGGGGAGGGTGAAAAGGAAAAAGTACCGATTCTTATATCTCGAGAACCTAAAATGATATCAAGCTGAAACTTGGTATTTAGATAGAAATATAGTAGTAGCATGTTGGAAAAATATAATTTTTTATAGGGGTAGTATGGTACGGGGGTGGGGGGTGTTTTTCCTAACTATAGAACGGCTTATGCTAGAAAGTTGAAACTCAGTATGTATATGTAAGTCAACTAGAAAAGTAATTTTGAATAAAAAAAAAATTAAATATCCATTGGCGTTCAGAAGGGGGGCAAAAAAAATTATCAGTGAAAATGGAATGTATATATTTTCACGATTTTCGTCATATCTATTAGGTCTTTTCAAATATTGAATTTATTTTTATTCCACGTATTCTTCATATAAATACCTAGAAAGTGTTTTCAGTATTTTTTGAAATTCGACCCCAACGATGGTGTAAAGGGGTTGTATACATTTTCACGAATTCAGCCGTATCTCTCCGGTCTGATTAGATATCGGATATATTTTTACTTCTACGGGCTTGTTTAATAATCACCTAAAACACGTTTTCAAATTTTTTCCTTGTTCAACCCCTAAGAGTATATAAACGGGTTGAACACGTTTTCACGAATTCCGTCATATCTCTTAGGAGTGATACGACATGGGATTGGTTTTTACTTCCTCGAGCTTTCTTTACATATATCTAAAAACTCATTTCAGGATTTTTTAATATTCAACCCCTAAGTGGGTACAAGGGGGTTGCATATGTTTTCACAAATTTCTACATATTTCTTAGTTCTAATGAGATATCAAATTCATTTTTACTTCCTAAGGCATCCTACATAATCGTCAAAAGTTGATTTCAGTGTTTTTAGGTATTCAACTCCAATAGGACGTAAGGCTTTCGACATATTTCTTACGATTGATAAGATATCAGATTAGTTTTCCCTTCCACAGACTTTTTATATTATCGCCTACAAATGCATTTCCAATTTCATGAAATGGCCCAAAACCAAATCACTAAAAATCTCCTAATCACGTAACAACTGATATTATACTACGACTTAGACCTCGTCCCGGAGTATGACCCAAACATGTAATTCATATGTTATATGCGGTAGCGGCGTAAGTGTTCTGGCGCGACCCCATTTTAACCTTTTCTGAACTTTTTTCTGAGTTTTCAGTCACATAGTAACCTACACCGCGTCTCAGAATGGAACGCATTCCGAACTTCTACCGAAAAAATAATAAAGTTGCGCCCAGACTGTTGGCAGATTTGTTCTTTAACGTTCGCATCATTTTGTAATTTATTTTCGAACTCCAGTATTGCGTCATTTGAAGGGAATGAAAAAAATTAATATTCATATTTACTTACGGTTTTGAAACTTCACTTATTTAATTTAATTGTTGATAATTCACCTTATTGTAACTTACGCGGCACACGTCCGATCACTTTCAATTTTCTGAAAAAACAATAGAAAAATATGTGCACGTACGGTGCAGAATGTCATGAACTTGACACATTTCGATTTCTATCCGAAATCTTTCAGACATTTCGGATCCTTTGTGGCGTAACGCATTCGATACAAAATGTTCATCCGAATTCGTACCGATATAATCATTCGATGTCGTACCCATCATAATTCCGATTTCTAATCGAAATCCTTCAGACTAGTCGGATTTTTAATACCGTTTCGAATTCGGTACGAAATAGGCATCCGAATTCTTTCCGACTATTCGGACATCAGACAATTCTACACTATTGGCTTGCTGGGTACCCACCGGCAAATGCCATTGCAAACTTAGATGTTCAACTGCGCAGAGCGCTACAGTTTTCTTAGCAAACATGATGCCGGAACCCATAACCCTGACGACTAGTGAAATACTGCAATACTACAATGAAAGTCGTCTTTCGATTGCAGATTGCACTAGTCGGTTGAAAGTCGGCTCTTATAATTGATTTAATCGCATCATGCTACATGGGCAAGTCATCCCCATTTCAAGAGTAGGAGGCAATACAGCCTCTTAGCTGAAGCCAAAACGGAACAGTACGCCCCATAGCTCGGTGAAATGAATAAGATAATTGCCCGTTCGGGTACACTTTCTCAGCTCAAGGATCTGGAGACATAACCGTCACTCAGCTCAATGAGCTAGAAAATTTTCACCATATCAACATACACATGCATGACATTGGGCTCAATGCCTAATAATCTACCTTAACCCCTGGTATTCCTCAGTCAGTACAGCGCACTGGTGTAAGAGGTAGCACAAAAGTATATATTAATAATTAAAAGAAATTAAAGTAATAAAGTAATTAATAAAGAAAATACGAATGTTCAAAATATTAAATAATACATGCAAATTTCGAGTTAGTTTTATTTTTAATTAATTAATAAAAGTAAAAGAAAAAAATCTGCCAATGGTCTTGGCGAAACTTTAAATTTCCTTGCCACCAATTTCAAGATGAAGCTGAATATTTGGCTTGTTTTTCAATTTAAATAAAATATAATATGTTTTTGCGGCATTTAGAGATAATCTATTCCCATTTAACCATATATTGAACGTAGCAAGGTCATTATTGATTGTAGGTTCTAAGACTATCTGTCTGTAACTCTTATACAATGGCAGCGTGTCATCCGCAAATGTAATGTATTTCCCCGAGTTTGCACTAGTCGACGACCACTAGAATTCTATTCCAATATGACCGGGTGTCGTCCATCGGTGTAGTGTCGACCGGTAAGGCATAATTCGCCTGTAAGTCAGGCCTACCTTTCATCGATGATTGGCCAGGTCTACTTCATACTCCCTTCACACATTCATACATATATTGAGTGTTAGTATTGCCATCTCGTTCTTGCTCATTCAAATGCAATGCACAAGGTGATCTCTCACATTAATGAGTGCGGATGGGATGGTCGGATGCATTTCAGTACGAGCAAGAAAGAAATGCGAATACCTCATACGTACTCAGAGACAGGAAGTACTGAGCTTGTTCCCAACTGATAATCTTTTTTCAGCGACAAGTTTCGAAAGTGTTCGCTGCCTCTTCATCGCCACTTCATCGATGTTTGGTTTATAAGGTTTGCATGTCAAGGATGTATTAAAACGCAAAAAAACATTTAGGGCGAATCACGCATTTACACACCCATAAATTAAAAATCAGGTAACAAAGACCCGGTTTAAACCCAGCATTTAGGCCGAGGCCTATACCTCAAATTTGAAAAAAGTGGAAAATATCATGACCCTCAGTTCGATTGCAACATTCAGAAACTAAAAACCATATCGTTACGAGAACTTCCCTTTAAATTCGAAGCGTTCTAGACACAAATGAACGTCACTCAAAGATTGCAATTTTGCGCATTATTCCCCTTTCACAAAGAGATTGTCGTCACGAAGGTATCGAATGTTATAAGCGGAGGACCTTGCTTCGTTCCTTGTGTATCATCCCCAAGAGATATGACAGTTGAGAACAATTTTGTTACGAAATTTGCCTGAGGAAGTTATCGTTTCACATGCAAGGAGTCCTTTAATGGAGTGAGTAACTGGATATCGATGAAAGGCATCTGTCGGATCAGCTACAAACGCGTAGAATTTTCAACGCTAATGATCTACCAACTGTCTCCAGTTTCAATTACCGACGAGACGTTCGTTGTGTGCTTAGTGCTGAATTGATGGCAGGACAATTCGGTTTCCTTTTCAATTCATTTTGAAAAATTAAATTTCGAATTTTTTTCTGTCCTACAGGTAAGAGCTTTATAATGGAACCCCATTAAGTCAATGCTTTAATATTAATAACAATAAAAGTTTACTCATTAATTATAAACCACTTAATAGTTCATTACTTTTAGATTCGGTAGTGAGTATTTCTTCAAGTAGCTACCACTACCATACTAATGTACTCAAAAAATGTGAGCTTATACTCGCAATAACTAGAGAACACGTTAAACTAAGTGGAAAAAATTTACTTAATTTAAAACTGCAAGTTTGATCCTTTGTTATGAAAAAGTTCTTAGTAGCTATTCAATTACTTCTCGCGATTTCTGAACCTTATCAGAAATCTGTATATAAAAATCTCTCAGTACCTAAAAACATGACATTTTGGCAGTACATTCGACTATTTAAAATTTCAACCTCAAGGTTGTGAAAAAGGGTTACATATGTTTTTCTTCAATCTTAAACATCTTCTATTCTAAGCTCAATGATCGTTTTTAAAAAATTAAAGGAATTCAACTACAAACCAATTTCAAACACGCTTCCTCTTAATAATTTCTATTTTAAGTTTTCGATTTTTAAACTTTTTTTTAATAATTCGTTACAATTTTATTACTACTACGCTCACGATTGTATTGTGGTATACTATCGAAACTGCAAAGCCAGCGATTTCCAATCTTGCTTCCCGTTTGTTTCTCCCGTTGCTTCCATTGTTCCCGTTGCTTCCCGTTACTTCCGTTACTCCCGTTGCTTCGTTCCTTCCTTTGCTTCTTTGCTCCCGTTACTCCAGTTACTTCCGTTGCTCCTGTTGTTCGATTTTGTCAACGTGCACACCGAAAATACATAAACTGTCGCTAAACTATGAAACACACTCATTTGTTTGTGTTGCTCGCCATCTATTGTAGAATAGTTTTACTAATACGCAATTGAATGGCTTAGGAAGGCATACGGGACAGACAAACCAACAATTAGAGCTAGGATACTAGGTACTAGGGTACTAAAATCACGCAAATATTGGAAAAATGTCGAAAAAACAATTGTTTTTGATTCCATCAGTACCAAAGTTCATAGGAACCATCCCGGGACTATTCTACATGTTCCCTGAAAATTTGATCAAAATCGGTTCAGCGGCTTAGGAGTCTATAGGAAACATACATACATACATCTTCTTTTATATATGTAGACAGTTTTTCGTAAATATCTCGACGCCACTGGGTCCATTTTTTTTAACGAATTTATTTTTATTTATTGTGAATTTGAGCCAAATTGTACCATAAATACGAAAAATCGAAATATCTCGACTGCAGTGCCACCTACCGGAAGCAAAATGAATAGAAACCTTCCTGCAGACCGTACTAACATATTGTCTAAATATGGTGTCAATGGCTACAGTGCTTCTCGAGTTTTAGACACACGTACCTCGAACGAAAATTTTTATATATTAAGATTATTTTTTAATAATAAAGTATTTTAATATACTACAGTATCTCCGTTTTTTTTTGCATATTTGCCCATATATAAGGTCTTCTCAACCGCCTCGAGAAACCATTTCCTTTTCGTACTTACCTAGCCTAGTCGTCTTCTCTAAAACCCAAAAGTTTGATCATCCCGTAGAGCTAATCCTTTTAAAAAGGTTCTTAAAACAGTCACTTGATATGCATAAATCCCGCAAGCCAAAATATATGGGCTCTAATGAAAATATTAGCATATTGTTAGACATATCCTAATACTTTAATCGTATTTACTGAACATCTTCCCAGCAGCACCCAACTCGGCCACAGGAGCGCTTGTTTACGAAAATCTGTTTGTTGTTGAAAGAAGGATAAAATTATTTTTCGTTGTCAGTGAAAATCTAAAGCAACTTTTACTATCCCGGCGAATATCTAGGCGAAAACTTTTCAGACGTACTTAGTTTTTGTATTCTCTTTCAGTTTGCGGGCAATGATCCGTTTTCTACGGCAGTCAGCAGTTGTTTAAATAAGGAAAATGGTAAGATGAAAACAGTGCTATCTACGGTTTTCCACCACGAAAACAGACCGATACCAAGGAAAATGTTATGCTTGCTTTGGCTCCACTACGTGTTCATTAAGAGGAGAAATTCTAAAAGTAAACCTCTCCTTGTTAATGAAACAATTGCAATTTTAAACAGATTTGCTAATCGTTGCGAAAATCAAACAACTATTAAAACATAAACACAAAAATTATGAAAACTCAAGATTATCACGAGGAGAGTTTTCCAGATGATGATGTTGTTGCTTGTTTGGATAGGACCATTTAGATTCGTCCGGGCAAAAAGGTCCTTGGAAATGTGAACAGATTCATTACGGTTAAGCGAGCATATAGCTTAGGGCTCATGTGTACACAATGTTAAAATACTTGCTACGTATTAGGATGATAACGTTTTTATTATTGTTATTGCTATTTAGTAGACATTTGTTCGGAATACTATAGTTACTAGTCCGTACAGATACGGCACACTCTTAATGCCCATTTATCATAATTGCCCATTTAGATACTGTGTGTCATATGAACATTTGTCATAATGACCTTTAAATGTTCAAACATTGAACCATACCTAAATTTTGAAAAATATGCTAAAGTTCACATTTCACGGAAATTTTTAACGCGGCGTGCCGTAAAGAAGAAGATATACCAAATAAATAATTTAAATCTCAATTGTTAATGCTGTCAAAACGATATGAAGATAGACGCCAAACGATAAAATTCTTCTGCAGAAAATATGGCAAGAAAACATTTCATACATATTTTATGTCAAATAGAATATCTTCTCCTTGATAATAAGTAGAATGACCGTACTAATTTAAGTCTAATTGAAAGTTAATAAATTGCTAATTTATGTGGCCGTTTGTCTAGGGTATTAGGGGCTATAATGAAGCGCGCTTAAGGGGAGCAAGCCCTTTAGACGCCCGAAAATGAGTCATTTTTCATGAATTTTTTTTATGGTGATAAAATAATTGCATCATTTTAAAATTTTCACATGATATTATTACAACTTTCAACTGTTTAAATAATTTTTTTTTGTTTTTCAAAATGGCGTCTTTATAGGGTATTCCTTCAGGCGTCTTTTGCGAGACATCGAAACGTGATCCAATTGTCATATTTTTCCTATTGATCTTAAACTGAAAACCAAAACATTTTTCGAATACTGACAGATGAATGGGAAGGATATACCTATAAAATCACAAAAAATCAGACAAATTGATCTATAACACGAGCAGTTTTTGAAGATGCTGTTTCAAGATAATCGCATTTAAAGTTTCAATACCTCGCGTTCCTTTTGTATAGTTTGGCATTTTAGCTTTGAAAAATCAACCGCACACGACATACTTTCGATCCAAACTGACCAAATTTCTTGGACAACGTACGTTACGCTTTATACTTTATACTTCTACAAATATGTAAAAAAAAAATCGTTTTTTGAATATTGTAAAGGGTTTGCTCCCCTTAAGCGCGTCTTTGTTTCGGAACCTGGAAATGGTTGTCAGTACACGGTGCAAATTATAATGAACGTTCGTTAAGAAAATTTCACTACCTTACGCGAGTAATTGAGTTTCGGATTTCGGATTTGCATAAATTTGACAGTAGTATCTTAGCGAGCATACTTTTTGGCCAGTGATACGATACGCTGACGATCTGCTAACTATAATCGCATATTAGAAAGATCAGCTGTCAGATTTACTTTTGTTTGGCCACGTTACGTTCGATAGGTTTTGACGCAAGCGTTACACGTGTCCCTTTTCATCAGAGTGTTTCGAAATCTGCGAAGGGTGGTGGATTTATAATTTTAGACCGGGTATATAAGATAGATAGTGGCTTTAAAAGTCTATCTAAGGGTAGCCTAAGTAAGTAAGACGAGACGAATCAACGATCACAGCCGAAACGTAATTTGAAATTATTATAACAAGAAAGAGACGGTGAAATCAATCATCTTTTTAAAAATAGGGTTCATACGTTTTCTTGAGTTCACTCAAGGACTCAGAAATACAAGTAATCACGCTACAAAAATAGGGGTTGAAAAAGGGTAGCTTCTAAAATATCGTTCTTCGTTTCCGAGTTTTGCAAAATTTTCCGATCAGTAGGTACTATTACCAATAATTGCTGGTTATTTACAAAATGTAGCGGGTTAAGTTCCGTCAAAGAGCACTTGTGTAGGAAATCAAGGAACCCTTTTTAATCGTTATGCTAAAATTCAGTATAATAAGATGGGAAACACCATTTTCAAATTTCAAGTTTGTATTATTATTATTATATTTTGAGCAAGCACCTGTTTTGAGATTTTTTCCGCTTTCTTCAAAAATATTAAATATAGGGTGTTTTTTTTAGGTGCATGAGAACTTAAAATTATAATACAAGACAGAAATATTGTTGGAATGAGATTTTTTTATTATATTCTGGTAGATAATTTCATGGCATTTATATTTGAAATATGATTTCCGTCATATGTCCGCCGCGGCTACGAGTTACATGGTCCATTCGATCAGTCCAATTTTTGACTACTTTTTCCAATAAATGTGGCCGTATGGCGTCAACAGTGGCTTGAATATTGGCTTCCAATGCTTCAAGAGTTGCTGGTTTGTCGGTATAAACGCATGACTTAATATAGCCCCATAAAAAGTAATCCAGAGGCGTTAAATCGTACGAACGAGGGGGCCAGTTAACAGAACCACTTCTGGAAATCAAGTTGTCACCAAATTGATTTCGCAATAAATCGATTGTTATGCGTGCTGTATGGCAAGTCGCGCCATCTTGTTGGAACCAATTGTCGGCGATGTTTAGCTGATTAATTTTTGGAAACAAAAATTCAGTCAGTATGGCTCGATAGCGCTGACCATTCACCGTAACGGCAGCTCCTTCCTCGTTTCGAAAGAAATAAGGACCGATGATGCCGCCAGCGTGTAAACCGCACTAAACAGTCAATTTTAATGGATGTAATGGTGATTCGTTAACGGTGTGACGATTGTCTGCGCTTCAACGATTCATGATGACTTGCCAAACCTTACTGAACAGAAATGTCAACACAGTTTGACATTCTCAGCTGTCAAACCACAGTTATCGATATCGATAGTTCTCATGCACCTTAAAAAAACACCCTTTATATGCGCTATGGACCTTCATTCGATTATTCAGTGGTGTGTTCAAGATGTCAGCTATAGCTGCTTCGAAAGCATAGCATAGCAAGACTGTAGTAACTGCCAAATTCAGCCATATCAAGAAATAGCTTTTTCGGGTTTTAGACAGCCAAGAGCAGCTTCTATAGCTTACAACAGCTGACATATATTATAATAAAATAAAGTGAAAATGAGCACTAAGCGTCCTTAAATTTTTCGCTTATTTCCATTGTTAATAAAACATCATTTTCGATTTTAAACATTCAAAATGACGTTGAGACGAAACTAACAGCTACACACACATATGAATACTGCAATAACTGCTTCCTTACTACAGTCCGGAGTATGAGCAACAAAAAGCAGCTATGAAAGCAGCTTTTTAAAAATCTTGAACAGATCTAGTGTCAAATAGCAAGCACGAGAAAGCAGCTTTTTGGTTGCTTTGGACACAAAAAAGCAAACAAAAGCAGCTAATAGCAGCTATAGCAGAAATCATGAACAGAGCCCAGATAGTATAGAAAAGGCTGTAGCTAACCCTACAGCCTATGATAGCAATACACACCTACGTGACGTCAACATAGGTGAAGCTTCTAATTTAATTTTTTAAAAGATGTTTTTAAAAAGATGTTTTTCATGTTTACAGCAGATAGATTTAAGATTTTTTTTATCAAGTAAAAACGGTTTATGTCTACACAGTAAAAAAAATCCATTGTATTTTACATCTTTTGGCTAGTAGGAAAATATGCCACACCTTTTCAAATAAATTTACATTGAGATGTAATAGTCAATTTGAATGTAATTTTCAATTTTCGGTCAGTAAATTTCAATTTGCAATCAGTAAATATCAACTTCGAAAGTAGCAAATTCACTAGATACTCTCATGAATTTACACTCTAAAATATAATTAGCTTTACGATACAGTTATACTATTTCTTACTAACTTATTCTTAATAAAACCCTTGGCTTAGGTAGGAATCGAACCCGCGATCAATTCTGGTTTTGCTGCGTAGGTTTGGCGCGCGTAGCCACTGCTCCACCGAAGGCGTTTCATTTTCATTTCAGTAGAAAACAAAATCGAACGAAGCGTCCAACTTCGAGGTTTCATATATTACATGTTTTTCGTCGTAAAATTCAAAGAGATAAGTAGAATTACACGAAAAAGAGCGTAATTTTCAATTGATATATAATATAAATATAGTTAATTTTACATGAAATGTTGCGTAATTTTGAGAGCCTTTTCATGTAAACTGTACGGTTCAGTTGAAAAGTATTGGAATAATTTACTAATACCAGTAATTTTGTGTTAAAGTGATTGAAATGTGTGCTTTTATTTAAAAAAAAGAAATATACTGAACATTTCAATTAAAAATTGGATTGAAAATGCAATTTTTTTAAAACAGTTTAGTTATTCTGTTGACTTCGTCAGCTGTCGTTAAAGTAGTCAAGCTGAGCCTAGACACCAACCGAAATTTCATTGGGACAGAAACTGCCTAATTGAAAGGCTTACACATTGCATACGACCGAACGCCTTTTCCGATACGACTTTTCGTTTTTCGGCTTATTGTAAAATCTTTGGTTACTAAACAAAATATTTATAATTTAAAATAACAAGTCCAAGATGAAGTTTGCTATTGGAGCAGTTTCTCAAACTATAAGCCTTAAGTTGTTGTGATGCTAATACCGTGTCCAACTACAGTAGTGATTAAAAATTTTACAATTAATATGAATGGTATTAAATAACATTACATTTTTCTCTTATTAGTAAAATACAGGTGCTCTTTATATTCGAAAAAACGGAGTTGCTTAAAGTTATAATCCTTTACATTTGTAATTACTGAATATGCTCTTGGAGAGAATATCAATTAGCTCAATTATTGGGGATGCAAATAAGTTTAGTACTTCATTAGGTTGTTCGCAACAAACTATTTCCACAATTTTCACGATAAGTTTGCTTCATCTTAAGTTTAATAGCTCAATAGCTGTATAATATTACAGCAATTAACTTTAGTAATAATTAATTTGTTACGGCAGTATTAGTATCTATCGTAGGTACTGTGTAATACGAGGTCTTCCACACGGTTCCAAAATGTTGGAATACATTTTTTTGGATTGTATATAAGTCCACACCAGAAACGTATTGAAATTTAATACTTTACAATTACTGAAATGACAATCAATATAAAATAAGTGTTGAATTTCAATATAATTATATTATGCCAATCCATTCTAAAAGGAATTAAGGGCTCATATATACCCCTGAAATTTTCAAAAAATTGACTTTTTATTTTTTATTCTTTTAGGAATTAAAAAAAAACTTTCAATTTAGAAAATTCCACTCCATTACAAAGTTATAGCAATACATGTGACCAGACATTAGTTTAGAGCGGCTTCCTGGCTTATTGCCGCGCCACTCTCAACAGCAGTGTTTAGCATTTATTTTTTCGCAAAAGCTGGGTTTCATAGAAAACAAGGTCATTTAGAGGACCATTTGAGCAAAACACAAGGATACAAGAGGAAGAAGATGTACAGTACGAAGCTGGAATGGGAGACTAGCCGTAAGTTCACGTTGTACCTACCAAAAACTTTAAACGCATTTTTCTCGAAACTATGTTTTTAGATAACACTGTCAATTTTCAATATTTTTCAACTTTTTTTTTTTAAATTTTGATAAACATTTTCTTTATAGTCTGACGAGAGGTTTTTTAAATATTTTGCTTGGAAATTTTTTTATTAATTATCAAACGAAAATTTTTTTTGAAAAACTGATTACTAAAGTTTGAAATACTGTAACTTATTTATTTTTAAAAAAAAAAAAAAAATTCCCTCCGTCAGACTATAACTACTACATTATTTTACAAGATTCTTTTTTATTTTTGCAAATTGTATTATTTTTGGTGAAGTTATGATGCGGACCAGGAAGCGCCATGGTTTTCATAAGTACTCCATTTATACCCGTAAAAAAACAATGTTAATATTAAAAAAAAAAAAATTTTTTTTTTCATAGTTGAATAGTTAATAAAATATGTGAACTCAACAATTACATTTTTTTTTCACCATATAACCTTTATAATAATTTTTCAAATTTACTCGGTTTTCAGCGCATGCAGGGGTATGTGAGCCCTTAATTGCATTCCTGTCAATCATGAAATTAAATCTCGAATTGAAATTCCACTATTGCTCCGGTATTATCCAGAATTTTTTACTCGTTACTGCCATCGTATGTAGAAGCCGCTAGAACTACGAAGACAAAATTCTATAAATGAATTTTTAGCACTTATGCAATAAATTTGAATAAAATATTTCCTCAGCACTCAAAGTCGGGGACTCGTTGGTGGCATGGTTTTGTTTAGAGTTTTTATAATAAAATGTAACCTCATCTCTTATTATTTTAATGATTAACTAAATAACTGTAAAATATTTTGAATTTTCAGATTTTAGAACAATTTTGTTCTGTTCCGTCTTCTGACCTCGTCATTTATAAGAGAAGATAAGTTCTTTATTCACGAAGGTACATAAATTGTAAAAATGCAGTAAAAGTAATAAACACACAACAGTTGCAATCAACAGGCTCCGAACCGTTTTTTGTCTAGCACATTATCATATGAAACTGCCACATTAAGGCAACGTATGAACAGATAAATGCAAGCCATGCAACGTCCTTGTCCGCAACGAGATTTATGTAATCTCCTGATAACTGAATGGAAATATTAAAATGGAAATTTTTAGCGTCACCATGCCCGAATATACCGACTCATTTTCCCCGGTATGTCACTATTATTTATTTATTTATATTTATTTTTTCCATTTGTATTATATTCGAGTCGTGACACCCACTCCTGCACCGCCCGGTCACTGTTGTGTGTCATTACATTTATTATGATATTATTCGGTAAGGTTTGTTAAACGTGTACACTGCCCTCTAGTATTAAATAGGCACCGCTGTTATTACTATGAATTTAAATTGTTTGACCAATTGGAATATATCGACAATTCTGCATCCTGTTTTCCACTATTCGATTGAATGTAAAATTTTATGCATTTTTTAGGTTTCGGCAAAACGCGTCCTTTTAGCTGACAATCGAAATGTACTTTATGCTAACTGCAGACTCGGTGAATTTCATATGCACGCGAGCGAGTGCGTCAGCAATGTTCGACATGACGTGTACATCAAAGTGGTATTTAGAAATGGACATTTTCAAATAAAAAATGAAAATTGTTAACTATCAGCAAAACGTTCCGTTTTTGTAAATGTCAGTCAGTGGAAAAGACACGTGAATGGCGAATATTTTACGTGGTATGAATCGAAATTGGAAAATAAACTGACATTTTCTTGGAGCACTTAACCTGTATCGATGCTGATATTTATATCTAATTTCCGGCGTATTTCAGGTATTTCAGCACTCTAAAAACGAATAATGCACAGAGAGGAAAACTAAATATAATTAAAATTGACCTTCAATTTAAAGAATAACCTTTAAATTTCATCCGAAGGAGCTTGAAAATAAGTTCGTCCTCGTGAATTACAGAGAGTTTCCTTAGTCTTTCCAAAGGTTTTGCTTCATATTTATTTATTTATCTGAAAAATTAAAATTTGTTGAATTCCAAATTCTAAGATTAAAGCGTTTTTTTTATACAGGCCATTCGTGGGTAAGTGTTTTTAATGGTTTTTTTGCAGCTACTCTAAGAATAAGGATAATTTTAAAGATTAGCGAAGTTAACTTATTTATATCTCATCAGTGCACAAACCAAAATTTCAGGCTCTGAAGTCAAAGCACTATTAAGTTATCGTGTGAAATACTTGCGAACAGAAAACGAATTCCACGGTTGTACTAATTACAAATTATTTATAGCCCGAATCTCTGTTCCATTGCAAACTTTTCAGACTGAAATAAACATATTGTTACATGTCTCTGACAACCCGAACCACACACTTATCAATGACATTGAAGTCTTTAGAGAAAACTGCAACGTTTCAATATCCAATAAGGAAAGTATATAGTAAACTCTCTCCAGTTCTACATACTTCTACACACTTCTCAAATATTCCACACACACAACTGAATATGCTGAAAATTTCTTGACTCAACACATGCAGTATATAAGCGCAGCTTGAACAAAGAATTCAGTTTTTCTACCGCGAAAGTGAGACGACGATCAGTTCTACGCGAAAGAGTATTTTTAAAGTGATTTTTCTTGCGATCGAGTAGTACGGGGAGGTAGTTGAAGGAATTATCGCGGAAAAGAGGCTTCATATATCAACAAATTATTACATGCAGGCTTTTTTTTACTGTATGTGGACTGGTAGCACCTTTTTCGAGTTGGTAATTTTTTCTGTCCGTTGGTTTTCGAGGGAAGGTGTAGGAAGGGCTTGAAAGAAAAGATACTGGTTTTGTAACTATTTCAAAACGGAAGAAGGTGCAAATTTGAATTTAAGTGCATAGTTATTAGTAAGGCGAATATTCCAAAATATAGTTTATAGTGTAGTACTATATCTGATTTAGACGCAATTTAAAATATGTAGTGAGATATGGTGGAAATGACATATTTTTAAATAATAAAACAGAGGAGCCTCGGGATCTCTTTCGGGATTTTTATTAAAGTCTGCCCGTGAGGAGGTGTAAGAGGGTGTAAGGATATTGTACACATTTTCATGAATTCCATCATATCCGTTAGACCTGATTAGATATCGATTACTTCCACAGTCTTGTTACATAATCGACAAAAAACCGATCAGTACTTTTTTCTTCTCCTTGCCTACACGTTTCACGAATTCCGTCACATCTCTTAGGAATGATAAGATATCGATATCTTTTTTCTTACTCAGACATCTATATTATCGCCTAAAAACTGTCTTTGGAATTTTTTGGTATTTAACCTTGAGGGGTGTAAGGGCTTGGCAAACGTTTTCCAAATTCGACCACATCTCTCAGGTTTGAAATTGAGTTTTTATACTCTAGATGAAATCATATAGAGTATTATAAGTTTAATCCAGCCCAAAAGTTTGTAACGCATAGAACCAAGCCTCGGACGAAAAAAAGTTATATAATATTTTTTGTTTATTTGGGGCCAAAAACCTCAAATCCGCTTGACGTCCGTCCGTCCGTCCGTCTGTCCGTGAACACGATAACTCAAGAACGCCTTCACCTAGGATCTTGAAATTTTGAATCTGGGTGTTTGGTTGAATTTGTAAGGCTAAGTTCGTTAACGGGCAAAATCGTCCTACTCCTTCCGGTAGCTGCCATACAAAATGTCCTTAAAACACGTGTTCAATAATATTGACCAATAACTTCGAAACGCCTAAAGCTACGACTTTGAAATTTTGTATGTATTACTTTTTCAATAGTTGGAGCTAAATGTATGATTATGAAGAAAATCCTATTAGTCCTTCGTGTAGCTGCCATACAAATATCCTGTCAAAACGTCTTCACTTAACTTACGGAACTTACTATAACTCAAGTAATCTTTTAGCTATGAATTAGAAATTTTGTACCAATTAGTTTTGAGTAAAAACGAAGTTCGAGTTTACTAATCAGCAAAATCCTTTTACTCCTTCTGTTAGCTGCCATACAAAATGTCCTTAAGACACGTGTTCAACAATATTTTTCGATAACTTTTGAACGCTTCAAGCTACGAATTTGAAATTTTGTACACATTAATTTTTGAATGGTTCCAAGGAAAAGGATAAATATGTAAGAGATCGAGTGAGTCCTTCCTGCACCTCCCATGTGAAAGTCCTTCAAAAAGGAAATTTTTTTTCGATGACTTACCCAGTTCAAGATATGAAATTAAACAGTGAATATTGTCTTATAGTTTTGAGTAGCAATCTAATGGCAGTCCTTAATAAAGGACATACAACATGCACACACGCAATTCTACTTTATCCCCAACTACAGTATAAATCGGAGTTCAGTATTCATCTAGAGTATTATACGATTGGCTTGCAGCCGATCGTGACTGCAGTATGTTTTATTTTAATATAACCGACTACAAACCAATATAAGGATTTTTTGGTATTCATCCTACAAGGGAGTGTAAAGGTGTTGCATGCGTTTGCACGAATTCGAACATACCTCTTAGATCAGGGCCGCGATTCTGGCGACATGCGAATTGCGAAAATTCCGCATATTTTCCTTCATTTTCGAAACAGGGAAATTTGTCGGTTTCATGAGACAAGGCTGTTGGCGAATATTTTCGTGACCTTCCTAGGTATTCAAATTGAAATTCGCATATGTGAATTGAGGAAACTGTTTGTTTTCGTTTCGTGTTTGTTGAAAATATTAGGTCTGTTCTTTTTGACTGAAGGGGAATGTTCTTGGTAGTGCAATTTCAAACAACTGTAACTTTTATAAAACTTAATTTTATTAATCAAAATAGGCACTAGCCAGTGTGACCACAAGTGCTACGAAGGTAGCAAAATGCTACTATTGACAATTTTTTGCTACTATGTTACTACATGTCTAAATTTGCTACCCTGGTAAAATTAGCCGTTATAAAACTAGTGTACGCCAAAAATATGATACTTTGACTATCAAATGAGTCGTCCAGTTGCAAAACCAGCCATATTTGTTTCAGAAACAAATGGCAAAATGGCAAAAACTGATTATGCAGCTTCTAGGCAAAATATCCTTATGCCTTTTTTTAAAAAAAATCACAAAAAATATGCTTTGTTGGCTTGCAAAAGCTTTGATATTATCCTTATTAAATTGATAAGATATTATAGTTTTAAATCTAGATATGGCTGGTTTTGCACCCGAAATGCAAAAATGACTGGTTTCGCAACTCTAGCGGTATTGCTTTGCAATGCTTCTCTTCCATTCTTTCGGTTGACGTTTTCTTTTCCTGAATTTTGTAGTTTCTTGAATTCCTTGTTGTTCCTCGACCTCATGATCTATTCCTTGTTGTTCCTCGAGCTGATGTTCTATTTCTTGTTGTTCATTGACCTGATTATCACTAAAAACTGTTCATCTGTCTCTAAAATAATAAATTCAACATTTTCATCCTCCATTTTCACAACGTTAAAACACAAACGAAACACGGAAAAAACTCAAATCAATGATTGTGCATGGTTATATCAACTATCAGCTGTTCGATTTTATAAGACTCAGGGATACTACCATTACCAAACTATAACAAAAAAGTCTCTTAAAATAGTTGAAAATAGTCTAAAACAGTGTTGTATCAAGAAAAATAAGAAAATATATGTCTGGTTTTGCACCCAAACTTGTGACGCCATCATTGTGTTAAGTAAAAATATGGCTGGTTTTGCAACTGATAATATAGGTTAGCTTTTGAAACCAAACTCAAAGAAATATGGCTGTTTTTGCACCTTACTGGGTTTTTCAAACCTAATTTTTAAAGGTTTAGGACTGGTTTTTAAGCTCAATTTAGTTTTAAAATTGTAGCCTGAGACGAGACGAATCCAGGGATACCGAAACCTTAAAATCAAAAAAATAGACGTATGGCTGGTTTTGCAACTGGACGACTCAAATGTATAATTCATGCACGCCTCTGGTCTTGCATTCGAAATCGCGTACCATCGATAGCTGTCTAATATTATTGTACTGAGAAATATGGTATAGTGGTAGCGCATACCGCATACATAATCGCAATCGAATTAAGCATCTTTTTCGAATCTATCACTCTTTCGAGCGAAGGGCAAAATGACCATTTTGTGTGAATTTTGATTTTCCTAAATAAATGTTCACACTTTAAAATATTGTTTTTTCTTTAAACATTTTAAATTTGTAGTGGATATACAGTGTTATGAGTAACAGATAAGCATGTAATGACGTAACTAGTTCCATTTAATTAAAAGAAGTATTAGAAAATATTTTTGCTACCCAAGCTAAGGTTTGCTACCCAAATTTGCTACCCTGAGAAATATCAAAACGGTCACACTGGCACTAGCACATGGTATACACTTCTCCATCGAGATACAAGTGCATTTGTGCCAGTTTCGTGGAAGTCCGACTTTCTACAGCGAAGAAAGTCCTCGAATGTACTTTTGATGGCTGCTTTATTATCGAATTGTTTGTTCGCCAAAAATGATCCAAATGTTTAAAAAAGTGGTTGTTGGTTGGCGAAAGGTCTGATGAGTATGGTGTTTCATCCGCTGTTCTTGAAACATGAGGCCGTGCGTTATCATGAAGCAGTATAACTCCATCTCTGTTGACCAATCCAGGCCGTAGAACACGCAATTTCTGATCCATTTCACCGAGTTGGATACAATACTTCTCTGCACTAATGGTTTCACCACGCTTCAAAAAGAATTAGTGAATAACTCCAGCTGCAGACCACCAAACAGTCAAAATTATCTTCTTCGGATGAAGGCCTGGTTTCGGCATGTGTTTTGGGGTCTCATCAGCATCCAACCATTATGCCGGTAGGCGACGATTGTCGTACAGTATCCACTTTTTATCACATGTCACTATTCTGTTCAAAAACGGATCGTTTCTCTTCCGGGAGAGCAGGGAACTTCAAATTTCCAGTCGACGCGTCATGTTTTGCTAAGTAAGTTCATGCGGAACCCACTTATCAAGCTTTTTGACTTTTCCAAGCTGTTGCAAGTGCCGGCAAACTGTCGAATCGTGTTCGCCCAATTTCTTGCTTGTCCCTTACAATTTGGCGTGAGTCAGATTCCACTAATAAATTCAGCTCGTCCTTGTCGATCGAAGATCCTGGGTACCACGTGGCTCACTTTGAAGGGTCATATCTCCTGATCGGAACCATCGCTGTGTGCTTCGTTTGTTTACCGTATCAGTTCCAAATGCCCTGTTGATGTTTTCGGTTGCTTCCGTTGCGCTGTGGCCAAGCTTAAATTCATAAAGGAAAATTACTCGTGTTCGACTCGAATCCATTTTTTTTTCTTTTTTTTCTGTCCGATCTCAATGAAGTCCAAAACTGAAATGACTCCATGGGTAAATGTAGGGGTATTTATACTTCAATACCCAATACCACTTGTGCCACCTGGCGGCAGTTTGAGACATGAAAATCGCAACTGATTTCACTTCATAGAGATAAACGACATTTCATCTGCAGCAACCTAATACAAATGAAATCATTTTCGAAATGGGGTATGTTCGAATATCAATTTTGACATATTCGAAGTTAGCGAAAAATTCGCAAGGGAAATTTGCGAATTGTCGTCAGAATCGTGGCCCAGATGAGAAATCAAATTGGTACTTACTTTCTCGGGTAATATAATCGCCCGAAGTTTAATTTTTGGATTCTTGGATTTTCAGCAGCCCCTAGAGGAGTGTTAGAAATTGGGTACATTCTCACAATTTTTGCCATCTCTTAGATCTGATGAAATATAAAATTGGTTTTTATTTAAACGGACATTTCATGTGATTACTTAATTTCACGAATTCACGGGTCACGATGATTCGAAATTCAACACAAAAGAGGGAGTAAAGGGATTGGGTATGTTTCTACAAATTCTGCAATATCTCGCAGATCTTATGAGACATCGGATTAGTTTAATCTTTTCAACGTTTTTCATACAATGCCTTAAGAACAATTTTCCATGATTTTCCTAAATGGGACTTCTACCCAAAAAAATAATAAAATTGCGCCCAGACTGTTTGCAGATTGTTTTTTTATTTATTTAAGTATTTTTTTCAATTTCAATGAAAACAAGCGATTCGAAGTGAAAGTCAATTCGATATCTCATTAGACCTAAGAAATATATCGAAATTCGTAAAAATGTGCACAACTACTTTACACCCCCTTAGGGATTGGATATCGAAAAATTTTAAAAACAGTTTCTAGAAGCCTACATAAAGAGCCCGCAGAAGTAAAATTAATTTGATAACTCAACGTACCTAAAACATGTAACAAAATTCGTGAAAATTGGAAAAAACTATTTATCATGAATATTTTCTTACTTACCTTTGTACGCTAATAAAAAGCTGAACATTTGTTTGCTCTAATTACTTCTGTAGTACATCTACACATAAGGAGCAAGTTTCAACTTTCTAGCATAAGCCGTTTCTGAGATATAAAGAACCACAGCCGTACCTTGCTACCTCTATCAAGGATGCCCCTATAGTGGCAGTATATAGTCGCACATTATTAGGTTTGAATCTTTTGCGGTTTTGAGAAATAAAAATTAGAATTTTCTTTCATTACACCCCTGCTAGAGGTCTACTGGGCCTAAATTCTGTACAATTGGGACAATGGACTCCGCTTGTAATCCTGTATAGTAAAACCAAATTTTAACTTGCTGATATCAAACGCTTTTACTATGGCGTCTACGGCGGACAGACGGACTTTTTTTTGATTTTTTGGAGTTTACTAGTACTAGTGAAAATACAAAATTTTGATAAAACAGTTTTACTTGAATGTGAACAATTTCTAAAGTATTCAGCTAGAGAGATGAACTTACAGTAAAATTAAAGGTCACTTAATGCGATTTCAAAATGTACCAGGAAAAATGTTTAGTCAACGATTTTTGGATAAACTTCCTTACACCCAAATTTTTCATTAGGAATGTTGTAAGAACAAGTATTAGTCGGGGATCCCGTTTTAGTATAGCATAAACAATCCTTTTTTTAAAAGGTTAATTTATATTTTGTCTCGAATGTTGTGCATGTAATTATTGAAGCAGTATTACTGGCTCAGAAGGTATAGTAATAGTTATTGAAACCAGAAATGTTTTGGAATAGCATATCTCGAAAACGGTACTTAAACAGGCATATGCCTCTTTTATGGGTGTGTTCCGTAGTTTTTCGAGTTCCAGTACGTGTATCCCGTTCCAAACTTTATAACAACACACTTCGCCTGCACAAAACTCATGCAGAGCGTGTATCACCTGAAATTTTTTATTTGATTTCTCAGTTGTTTTCCTTTAGCGCAATGTAAATTTGCGCATTAAAAAAGGAAAGTTGAAAAAAATGCTCGGGGACTTGAGCCGAGTGTCGAGTTGTTCTGTGCAAATTACTGACTGAGGTGAGAGAGTAAAGCGCCACTAAAGGCTACACGAACGCGAAACGGGAAAGTTTCGCAATTGCATGTGTGCAGGCATATCAGAGGATATACGAAAAGTGCTTAATTACGTGAGCAATTTAATCCGGCTTTGGTCACAAGGACTTAGGGCGCTCCATCCCTAACACGACTTACTCCCAAGCCACAGCTTCATCCAGCTGACGATAGCACTTCCACCCACCACTCACGTGTGTACGTACAAATGTATGAGGCACTTTCGGATGTAAAGTTCAAAAGTCTCAAAGTACTGCGGAAAAATTTTAATTTGAATTTTGTCATTAAGGGAATTTGTATGCTATGCACAAGTCCAATAGTTAGCGAACCTTTTTCATTACTTTGTAATGGATGCAGTTTTAATTTAACTCTGAAGTACCAGACAATTGGGAGTGCTATTGTGTCGCGTACCAGGGCTGATGGCTTCGTCGCATGAACAAGAGTTGCACGTTGCACCGTGTTCCCGGCGGAAAACGACCAGAAAACTTTCCGGAACTGATTAAATATATTCCAAGATTTCAATTATTTTCATTGTTGTCGTAGGTACCGAATTCAATAGGTAAAGTTTTTACTGGTTTTCATTAATCATCTTCGATAACACGAAAAGGTGCACAGTGCTGCTTCTGCTGGAACTTGTAAGCAGGATATCTTCACCTAAGGCAAAGTTTGGTCTTAGTTTCTTGGATCTCAAAAATTTTTGCTAATTACGCTCCAGACTTCAGTAGCAATGTCATAATGGAAAATAAGGGCCTTAGTGATCGGAAATCTTTTTTACATTCCACGTAAAATGTGCAGAGAATAGTAAGAGTTTGCAAAGCATAGAACTCTTACAAAAAAGGCAGGGTTTACATTTAAATCAATGTAAACAAGGGCTTTATTAAGCCAAATATTAGTTCAGAACGTGATAAGCAAGAAAGGAACTTTATATAAAAAGAGAAGTGTTTGTAAGAAAACTTTCCAATTTTATTTTTTTTTAACAATAATGTATTGTGATCGACCTGGAATTTCCAAAAGTTTGCTACCCTAAAATTTTGTATTTTCACGGGGAAGCGTTTTAGACGAAAAATTTTGGTTTCTAGATCTCAGGAACGGCATATGCTAGAAGGCTGAAAATTGGAACTTAGGTAGAACTAAGATAGTGGACCCATTTTCCAAAAAGTTGTCGATAGGGGTTGAGAATGTGGGAGTGCAAGGAAGACCAATGAGTCCGAAACGCTCGAAAGCTGGGATTGAAACATTCTAAAATTCTCCTGAACGGTTGATGTCAGCAGGTTGAAACTTTGTGGTTGTCTTAAAGGATTCTAGGAGCCTAGATCAGAACTAATATTTTTAAAAAGGGAGGAAGGCGTTAACAAATTTTGGATTAAAAATATCTTCCGAACTAATTGCACCAGGAAGATAAAATTTGGTAGATATAAGATTACTAGTGGAGTCTATTTAATGTAATTTTTGAGGAAGGAGGTGGAGCACGGAAGTGAAGGGATGGCCATTTTAAAAAAAAACACATTTTATATCAAAAACCGCATGAGATATGATCTTAAAATTTTTACAGGAGTTACGTCCAGTAGACCCTTAGCAGAAAATGTTGGAGGTGCTGGTGTAAGAGGAGACGGTGGGATGGGGTGGAAATAAAAAATTATTTCTATTTCTCGAAAACCGCAAAAGATAGAAATCTGAAAATGAACAACTAAATAGAACCGCTATGGAGGCATCCAAGAAAAATAAAATTGTTGATAGGGGTAAGATAAATCAAGACTCGGGAGTGGCGGTGGACTTAAATATATCTCATAAACGGCTTATGCTAGAAAGTTGAAACTTAAAACATATATGTAGTTGTACTACAGGAGTAATTAAAGCAAAAAAAAATTAGACTTTTATTGGCGTACAAAGATGGAATAAAAAAAAATTTCCGTGAAAAGATAGTAACCTACACCGCATCTCAGTATTAAACGTGTTCCAGACTTCTACCCAAAAAACAATAAAGCTGAGCTCAGACCGTTGGCAGTTTTTTTTAAATTGAAGCGATATCATAGCTGGTGTTTACTGTTAAATCAAGCAATAGTGACAATTGAATTGAATTGAACAATTGAAGGAAAACGTAACGATAATAATGTGTCTCAGTTTACTAAATTGAATCTTAGCATAATGAGGATAAAAGAGATTTCTTGAAGAAGATTTCTAGCAAGAATATGTAAGAAAAGTTTTCCATTTTTGTTTAGTGCATATCGTCGAGTCGTCGACTGTAATGAATCCGCTTTATTCTGTAAGTATCTAGCAATTTATGAAGTCCCCATCCTCATTTTGGATAAACTTAGTCCCTCAACAAATTTTTGGGCAACACGCTCGTGAGTTATCGCTTGTTTGTGAAAAATCGAGAGTTCTTTTGTTAAGGACTTTCGTATGGTAGATATTCCAGTTCGTAAATTATTTTGTTGTTGTTGTATTATTTAAAAGCGATTGATTATTATTTATTGTCGCATTGTAACTAATTACAGGAAGTCTAATTACAACTAGTCATAAGCTTTATATATAAATTCATTATAAATAGCATATAAGAGAAGATATTAAATAAAGGCACTCGTCATCGATACATGAACAAAGACGGGTCGTTTAAACTTTTATAATATTACAATTATATTTTGCTTGAATTTTAATTTCCTGATTATGGATTCACTATCAATTGTGTAATAAAGTGTACTTTTGTATGGCTGCCAACAAGGGCGCTCATAGAGGGGGCAAGAGAAGGCACCTGCCCCCATCTGTATTCTACCTTCCAGTACTTTAAAAACACCATTTCGTCACTTGATTAATTCTTTTTTTTAATATAGTGTAATTAAAACGTTTTAATTGATCTATTATATAATACATAATTTGTTAAACTAACAAATAGTTACTAAATCAACAGCGTTTACTGTTTTCAAAACATCTTTTTATTTGTATTTAAAGGAAATTAAACTTGTTAAAAATTAAGGTTTTATTACTTACTGCAGAAAAATTGGATTGTAATTCAAATTTAAGTTGACAAATAAAATTAAGATTAATAAGGTAATGACATTATTTATTGGAAGACGTAATTGAATTTCACACCCAGGATTTTTTCTTCATAGAAGTTCGATTTGACTTATGAAAAATACAGGAAAACCCAAAGGTCTTAATGGTTTCCTGGGATAAAGTACACATCTACTCATCTAGTGATTTTTTATAAATCCTTTCGACTTTGAGGTGGAAAAGAGGGTGTTTTCAAACCATCCAAATTTTAAGGTATGTTGATTAAAGTAGCAGGATCAGAAGGATGTTAGTAACATTAGTACGTAACGTTTTGTTAAACCATGGTTATCACTTTCTATTTATCACTTTAAAGACATTTGTATGGCAGCGTAAAACAGTATTTTCTTTCACTCTGTTTTCCAGTTTTGATTCTTTCAAAATAAGTGTAATTACATAACCTCCCTCCCCGAGAATTTTGTCTTAATTTAATCACAAAAAAAGCTGTTATGCCCAATACGTTCCTTTCCGTAGCTATCGTGCCTTCGGGAAAAAGAGGAATCATTTTTATTAAGAACTTTTGTGTGGTAGCTAATTGAAAGGGTACCGCAAAATTGTTAGTTCTTCAAATTTTTAATTATAAAAAAATTTTAAATTCCAGAACATAACTATCATCACTTGTATTAAGGAACTTTGTAGGTGATGTACCAGAAGAAGTTGGGCGATTTTACTTTCTAACGAATTCTAAGTAATATCAACTTCTCTGTATTTTTTCCCCTATCTTCCGGTGCGCAGATATTGTTTTGGTGTAGCAGAAAAGGTTCAAGGATTCTTTACTGAGTGAAATCCACATTCATTCTATTCATCACGAGATGTAGCTCCCGAAATTGCTGACTCGTTTTTTAAGCCATAGTTCTGCACCTCCCTACGAAATGTTGTATGGGCGCCCAACGCCAATGGCTGCCACTCGAAGGTTTGGGTGCTTTCATTCGCTTCAAATTCTACTTCTCTGTATTTAGCGTAAATGTTAATGGAAAGTTCAGCATTTCTTTATCTTCAGGACCGCTGATATTGATGAAGTACCAAGAAAAAAAGAATAATGATTATTCAACCAAATTTATGTATTGCATTTTATTTGTCCCAAAACAGTTCCCAAAATCTCAACCTCCCCTTATAAACCATAGCTTTGAACTACTCTCTTCAGAAAGAAGAACAATATTTGGAATCAATAGTTAAGAGTCCGGTAAAAGGCGGAAATGAAAAAAATGTGCGAGTAAATACGTTGCCCATTCGTAAAATTGAAGTGAATTTTGTACGTACAAAGAACGTACGTATGTTACATATAAACACGTAGAATATTACACGTAGAATCGCAGTAAATATTCTCTACGTATAGTGCTCTTTCAAACTATACGTATAGACATTTTATTTTTATTTATTTATCTGGTAGAGCCTATAGAAGCCTCACTACTTCTCGAACTACGACCTATGAGGTCTTTTGTTCCTGGCTCTTAACCATTCACTAGGCCATATCGATTCCTTTGAGAAAGGAAATGATTTTACTCAGGGGAGTTTTCGACAGGTCTTCATAGGTGAGAGTGAATCCACCGAGAATCTGCCTTCTTGATCTGGCCACTGCATCACAATAACGCAGAATGTTTGCCGTGGTTTCAGATGTGGTATCACAGAATCTACATGAATCTAGTGATACTTTACCGATGATCTTAAGGTGATAATTAAGGAAATAATGTCCGGAAAAATATCCCGTTATAACCCGTGCGTTATACCTGCTTAAGGAAAGGAATTCTGATGCTTTCTACTTGAGAAAGTCAGGAATTTCTTTGACTGTCTAAGTCCTGAAAGTGAGTTCCAATAATCTTCCACCTGAAGATTTACCCACTTTAACATGCCATCCTTAATGAAGCCTTTACCTACTCCACAGAATGGTTCCGGGCCAATCATTAGTGAGTTGGCTCCCCGCTTAGCTAGCTGGCTGGAATTACCCGGAATACCCTCATGTCCTGACACCCACATCAGGGTTAGACTATTATGATGTGCCAGCTCTTTAAGAAGAGTATGACAGTCCCACACAAGAATAGAGCGGTAACAATTAGATTTCAGCGCTAGCAGTGCCGCTTGGCTGTCAGATAAGATAATAACTGTAGCGCCTTTTGGTTTATTCAGTAGAAGTTTACCTGCGCACAGCTCTATGGCATGTACCTCAGCCTGAAACACAGTGGCTGTTTCTCCCATTGCCGTCCATATTTTACAATTGGGTCCAAATACGCCCGATCCAGTTCCTCTATAGGTCTTAGAGCCGTTCGTGTACCAGACTGAAGCATCTTCCTCAAAATCTGGTAGACCAGATTGACATGATACACGATCTCCCAGAGTCACCATATATGGTTTCTCAAAATCATATACCTTTGGCATGTTATCGTTTACTGAGTCGGTTAGGTCCTTCTGATTAAATTCCTGTAGAATTTTAAGGTGACCGACAAGGTCTCCTGCCTTGAATTTATTGTACTGCTGTAGCCTTATGGCCTCTCTCAGAGCCTCCTTATTTATCTCTTAGTGTAATGGGGCCAAGTCTATCATGGCTTCCAACGTATAGACATACACTGCGACCGCGGATATCGTACCCTAGAATTCTACGGTGTTTATCCGTCTTTTATACGGTCTTTATTTTCGTATAGTATATGTAACTTTGCCTGCTGGGTACTGTTGCAGATGAGGTATAGAGAGTCGATATCACTGTTGCCGATGAGGTGTAGAGAGTCGGT
The DNA here is from genome assembly GCA_951812415.1 of Beris morrisii. Classification (NCBI taxonomy): domain Eukaryota; kingdom Metazoa; phylum Arthropoda; class Insecta; order Diptera; family Stratiomyidae; genus Beris; species Beris morrisii. The sequence goes on from OX638311.1 coordinate 31,113,311, forward strand.
ATTTTTGTTGCCTATGAGGGTGTAGAGAGTCGCAAATTATTTATTATAACGCACTTTAGAGTTCGGACGTGTGCACTTTTAAACTTTAACTTAACAGCTGGTCACAATCACAACAATTTAATCGATAAATTAAATTATTAATCGAAACCAAGTGTATCAAATGATCAATCGAACAATCGACGGAAAACAATCGATTATTTCAATCATTTGATTAATTGTTGCCATCTCTAGGTGTGGCACAGTACTGCAGTTCACTCCTTTAAACCTATCCTAACTATAGCTTTGACCCTTCCTACAAAATGTTGCATGGACGCCCATGCAAGTTACTTTACTTCATTATTCTTTAATTTTTTTTTAATTTAATTGTTTTGATTACTGAAAGAAAATTTACCACATTAAAAATGGTTTCACTGTGGTCCTAACTTTATAACAACACAACCTGCAAATATTTTATAAAAACAATTCTATGCAGCGCTGCGGTACTAGGGATGTTAATATCGAAAAAAAATATCGATATATCGATCTTATCTCCCTTCCCGTATCAAATTTAACGTTAGGGAGAGCATATCGCAAAGGCTTTTCAGTGTAAAATTAATTACCCATTTTCTCAGAAATTACTCGAATGACATTTTGGACAATTATTCCTTACTGCAAAACGAGGACATGAATGGAGTAAAATTTTATTATTTTTGCGAAGGTTGCATATTTTGCACATCAAATTTTGACGAACAGAAAGCGTCAATTACATAATTAAATAATTAAACATTTTAAATTTCCTTCTACTTTATCTGACGGCAGAGGTGGCATGAGTGGTTTTTGAGAAAATGGATCAAACGTAAAAAAATTCAACTTTTCGGGAGAAGCACTTCTTGATCTCGTGGAGTTTTGCGGTTTAAACAGTTTTACCCAGAATTGAGTCTAAAATAAGAATTTTTTTAAAAAAAGTTTTTTTTACCCCAAAAGCGATATGCTCTCTTTAATAAAGATTACGGCGGTGTGCGGCTTTTAAAACAAACCCAAAGCCAATAAATAAAAAAACAAGGCTAAATGCACTTTCGAAGTGATAATAAAAAATCTGTCAACAGTCTGGGCGCAAATTTATTTTTTTTAGAGGTCCGAAACGTGTTTAATGCTGAGATGGTCTGTAGGTTACTATGTGACTGACAACCTAAGAAATAACCGGGAGGCTATTTGAAACTTTCCCCCAGGAGGTTTAATAGAGAAAAATACTTAAATCGGTTTTTCTCCGACTATGTTTAAAGCTTATAGAAGTGAAAGTGAACTCCAAAACTCAATATACCTAAGAAATATATCAGAATTCGTGAATATGTACACAACCACTTTACACCCCCTTAGGAGTTGGATATCGAAAAATTTTGAAGAACGTTTCTTGGCGCTTATATAAATAGCACGTAAAATTACAAGTAAAATTGCTTTGATAGCACGACATGTCTAAAAGTTTTAACGAAATTCGTGAAAATGTGTATTCACGGACATTTTTTTTACTCAACCTCTGAACGCCAATAAAAATCTGAACTTTTTTTTGCTTTAGTTACACTAATAGCACATCTACATAAACGAACTTAGTTTAAACTTTCTAGCATAAACCGTTTCTGAGATATAAAAAACCACCCCTCACCCCCCATCAAACATTTTATTTTTCTAGGATGTCTGAATAGTGGCTCTATATAATCCTAAATTCTTAGCTGGAATGAATAGTTTTCGAGAAATAACAATCAAAATTTTTTTCTAAAAGATACCAGCCGTAGGGGTTCACCTAATCTACCCACCATAAAAATTGTATTGTAATATCTCAACGGGTTCGGGAGCTACGCGCCTTCAAACAATTTTACGTACGGCGGACGGCGTACGGCGTCTACGCCGGACAGACGGAATTTTTTTTTTTGCTTTTTTGGGGTTTAAAAATTTGTAAATTTAAATTTGTTTATAAAATATACGAAAAAAGTATGTGACACAGCAACGGATAGTATACTGAGCGGTTAGATCCCTGTACACAGGATAGTTGCCCCACCTACAGAAACCACATGTCTTACATCTTTTTGTTTCGACAGAAATATACTTTGCGTGATCGAAAAACAGTTTTCTAGTTTCAACCTTTCTGACATCCCTCATATACATTATTATATTAGATTTTCGTGTAGGGGTTGGTTTGGTCACCTCTGTCATTGAAGCCTGAATTGGGCCTATTGCGACGTCCCTCTGGAATATCTATGATTCGTCTTCGATCCCTGCGCTTTCAGTGAAACTTAGTGTTTTTCGAAGAGGAATAGCCAGGAATTCCGATGGTTTCATGAAACCCTAAGCGATGTGATGAAGTCTTTTATGAGAAAGTCCATCACATTCACAGAGAATGTGCTCTGGTGTTTCGTCTTCATCATCGCAAATTCTGCATATTTTACTCTCAGAGAGGCTAATCCTAAGATACAACCATGAGCTGTATAAACTCTTCAAGAAGCCAGAAGCTTCAACGGTCATCAAACTACGTAAACTCCAGTGGGCTGGCCATGTAGAGCGGATGGAAGAGAGAAGAATCTCCAAGCGTGCTCTTAAAGGCTAAGCGAGTGGTAACAGGCCAGTAGGCAAACCACGCAAGCGATGGGAAGACTCGGTTGATGAAGACAGTAAAGCCATCTTAAAAATTAGCAGCTGGAGGACGCGGTCTTTGGATCGAGACGATTGGAGGCGACGACTTGAGGAGGCCAGCACCCGACTTGGGCAGTCGCGCCATTGAGGCTAATCCTATGGAGATGCTTCCTCATGTGACAATGTCCAGTCAGAGCTCCCACTAGGTTAAGAATCAGATGTTTGCTTAATTTTAAATATTCAGACGTTCTGTTTTCCGAATGTTTCGGCATAAAGCCTAGTACTCACTAGAAGCGAAAACGTAATTTTCTGTCAAATCACATACAAAATCCACTAACAATTTTAACTCGAACGAAAAATTTGTATGGGAAATTTCGTTTCGCTTCTAGTTAGTACTAGGCTTAAGTAACTTATTAGATTGCCACGTAAGATATCAACTAGAAATAGCTAAGTTTGCGGCCAAAGTATAAGTAGGTAGGTACATATACACAAAAATAAGCAGAAATGAAAAGTGGCGTTCGAGATCTAAGATATGCTATACTTAACAAAAAATATCGGGTCCGATAGTCGGATTTTAATATCGATATATCGCTTTTACAAATATCGACCGATATTATCGATATATCGTTTAAAAAATATCGCAATTTCGATATATCGATATTTTTTAACATCCCTATGCGATATTAGTAGCTGAACTGATGTAAAGCAAAGTACCTAAAGTTTTCTTTAAATTTTCAACTTAAGCCTGTATTATACTCAACTCCACTATGTCAAATATTTGACTTTTCTCGCTGTCAAATGCAGTCATATAGTGTATCCGACACATTTTTTTTCGGCATTATTTTATTTGCTTTAAACAAGGTGTATTTGAACAGAAATGCGAAAAGTTTTGACCAAACTGGTAAAATAAAATAAAATATAGTAAATTTTTACGTTTTTATAAATTTCTGTATTTCCAATACAAATTTATTTATTTTTTACAATAAGAGCATCCAGCAAAGGCATCATTGTTTCAAATAATTCTTGTTGTATGTTCAGTTTCGTCTTAAGTACACTTATAATGATAAAATTCTGTCTCTCTCTCATAAACATCAAAATAAATAAAGACAATTATTATTTTTTTTTTCACAGATTTTGATTTTGGGCTATTCATCTTAGGTATGCATATAGTCTTAATTTATATGAAGTACGAAAGAACTAAAAGCTAAGAACCTACGATTATGAGACATTCATTCAATTGATTCAGTCCGAAAAAGACACTGAAATCATGTCGTCATCATACTGAGGCGAGGTAACTAATCCAAAAAAAAAGTGCATTGTACTAATAAATAATTTCCTTATAGCAAATATATAGCCACCGTAATGTACTAAAAACAACAAAAATATGGGACATGGTCCCGATGAATGAAGTAAAATATTAAAAAATTAAAAAAAAATTAACAACAAGAAATAATTATTACAGAAAAATAGACAACAATAGACTGGCTTTAATCTTACATTTAAACTAATTTTATAAACAATTAAATGATTGACTACCCTTCCGTAACTGTGCAGGAATTATTTTATATGCTTTTGATTTGTTTGTTTTACTTTATTATTTTTTAATAATAAAGTATTTTAACTTGTTACTAAAAACGTTTAAAAAAGTTTTTTTTATTTAGATCGGCTCTAAAATTAATCTAACTACATTATACTCATAAAAACAGTTCTCCGCTTAACCTGCTTTTCTCTTCGTCATTTTTTTTTTGGGTTTATCAAAAGAGGAAATATAAATTTATCTAAAGGTACTTTTAATATGGCTTTGCAGCGTCCTTGGAACGCTTCAATTGAACTTTAAGTCTTTTCGTTCCAATCTGAAAACCATGCATGGCCTGGATAGCAGCATGGGCCGAATTTGGATTATCGTAGGATACAAAACCGAAACATTTCGATAAATTGGTCTGCTTATCGATGAAAACCTTCGCAGAAAGGACGTTCCCGAACGGTAGAAATGTCGATGCCAGGTCGGTATCGATGAATTCCTGAGGTAAATGATATATGAATAAATTGCTGCCCTCGGGACCTGAAAATTGAAAAAAATAGACGTGCTTTAGTCTGTGAACTTTGGGTTGTATGTTGGTAATAGTACAGTAGAAGTAAACTAGAAACATGTAGGTAATCGATAGCCGAAACTGAATGTTAAGAGTTTACCTTCGATTTGTTTACCGGCTACACCTGCTGCTGCTGCCGTAAGAGTTTGTGTGGTTATTGGCGAGTTGGCGTACGCTCCGTTGGTAAGTTGAGGAATTCCTTGAGCGTATGCTTGTGTCAGTCCTTCAGCTCCGGACCCTAAAAATAATCAAATTAAAAATTACTTTATTGCCGTATCATTGCAAGCTATAAAGGCACGAAACGAGGTAAATTCCAAGAAAGAAATCTTCGTTCCTTCTACATTTGGCGAGAAATTGAGTTCTGCATATTTCACGAGCAACTTTAAGATTTATGATTCGTGCTGTGCCGTTCGTCGCTCCATAACTTCCTTTCCTCCTTTCTGTCCGGAGTAATTGAATGCCCGAGTATTACGGACCTGAAGAAAGGAAGCGACTGTAAGACGTGTATAGCAGGTCGTTAGGTTCCCTTCGGCTGGAGGGCATTCGAAAGAAGCCGTCACGGATTTCGTGCTTTCGACGGCATAAGTTGAAGGTAATATTTGAAGTACGTAGTACATCGCATTGCCCGAAGCACTATTCAAAATACTTCGCAATAAAAGCCTTTTAGTATCGGGAAGCAATTGATTACGTGCCACTTATTAGATCGAAAATCGATGAAAAATCGCGATTTCTTAGCTTCGTTCAATGATTGAATCGGGCATTGTTAAAAGGAAACTTGTCCAAAAAACTACATTCCGTAGTCACGTCAAGCAACAGTCAATCGCACTATTCTCTAGATGAAATACTGAACTGTAACTTAATTTGTCGGTGGAGATCGTGCAAGAGAGAGTGATGACAATTCGCATAGGCTTGGATTAACCGATCAATTAATCGTATATAAATTGAACTTCATAGTTCCTCGCAGTCTCAAATTTTCGCTATGTCCGGCAAATGCAGATACCAACTATTTTTTTATTGCTATGTGTACGATTTCAGCACGAATAAGACCTCAATTTTACCTACTTTGATTCTAACAAGAGTGTGCCATTTAAATTTAAATTCCAAATTTTATAAGCATTGTAATAGTTTATTAAGTGTAGCCACTATTTTAAAGACATTTGTATGGGGACCACTACAAGGAAAAGAGGAATTATGCACATTAGTACACCGAATCTGTCGGTTTGTCAGTCCCTTATGACAAAGTGAATGTAACTAAGGTTGTTTCCAGACAATGAGGTTTTCTGGAAAGTAAATTTGTCACTAGAATAGCTCCTTATAAGATACAATTTTCAACATTCACCAATGGTTCCTTATATAAAAAATTGAACAATCTTGAAATCGATTTTTAGCCGATAACCGATGTAGAAATCTCGAATTTGATCATATCTTCTTGAAAACGTATGAAACCCCTTTGCATTCTCTTGGTGTTTGGATATAAATAAAAACATACTGCAGTCACGATCGGCTGCAAGCCAATCGTATAATACTCTAGATGAATACTGAACTCCGATTTATATTGTAGTTGGGGATAAAGTAGAATTACGTGTGTGCATGTTGTATTTCCTTTATTAAGGACTGCCATTAGATTGCTACTCAAAACTAAAAGACAATATTCAGTGTTTAATTTCATATCTTGAACTGGGTAAGTCATCGAAAAAAAATGTCCTTTTTGAAGGACTTTCACATGGGAGGTGCAGGAAGGACTCACTCGATTTCTTACATATTTATCCTTTTCCTTGGAACCATTTAAAAATGAATGTGTACAAAATTTCAAATTCGTAGCTTGACGCGTTCAAAAGTTATCGGAAAATATTGTTGAACACGTGTCTTAAGAATTTTTTGTATGGAAGGTACCAGAAGTAGTAAAAGGATTTCGCTGACTAGTGAACTCGAACTTTGTTTTCACTCAAAACTAATTTGTACAAAATTCCGAATTCGTAGCTAAACGATTACTTGAGTTATAGTGAGTTCCGTAAATTAAGTGAAGACAGGATATTTGTATGGCAGCTACACGAAGGACTAATAGGATTTTCTTCATAATAATACATTTAGCTCCAACTATTGAAAAACCAACGTTTACAAATTTCAAAGTCGTAGCTTTAGGCGTTCCGAAGTTATTGGTCAATATTCTTTAACACGTGATTTAAGGAAGGACATTTTGTATGGCAGCTACCCGAAGGAGTAGGACAATTTTGCCCGTTAACGAACTTAGCCTTACAAATTTAACTAAACACCAAGATTCAAAATTTCAAGATCCTAGGTCAAGGCGTTCTTGAGTTATCGTGCTAACGGACAGACAGACAGACGGACGAACGGACGTCAAGCGGATTTGGAGTTTTTGGCCACAAATAAACACAAAATAATATATAAAATGTTTTCGTCCGAGGCTCGGTTCTATGCGTTACAACCTTTTGGGTTGGATTAAACTTACCATATAATACTCTATATTATTTCATCTAGAGTATAAAATTCTGCCAACAGTCTGGGCGCAACTTTATTATTTTTTGGCTAGAAATTCGGAACGCATTTAATTCTGAGATGTATGAATAACGTAATTGGTTCATATTTCGGGGCGCGGTCTAAGTCGTAGTATAATATCAGTTATAACGCGAATAGGAGGTTTTTCGTGATTTGGTTTTGGTCCATTACATGAAATCGGAAATTCATTTGTAGGCGACTATATAAAAAATTTGTAGAAGTGAAAACCAATCTAATATCACATCAATCCTAAGAAATATATCGAAAGCCTTACGTCCCCTAAGAGTTGAATATCTAAAAACAACTTTTTGACGATGATATAGGAAGCCTTTGGAAGTAAAAATGAATTCGATATCTCATAAGAACTAAGGAAAATGTAGGATTTTATGAAAACATATGCAACCCCCTTGCACCCACTTTGGGGTTGAATATCCAAAAATCCTGAAATAAGTTTTTAGATGTATACTTATAAAGAAAGCCCGAGGAAGTGAAAACCAATTCGTCTTATCACTCCTAAGAGATATGACGGAATTCGTGAAAACGAGTTTAACCCGTTTATAACCTCATAGGGGTTGAAAAAGGAAAAAACTTGAAAACAATTTTTAGTCGATTATAAAACAAGTCCATGGAAGTGAAAAGTTATTCAGTATCTAATCAGACCTGAGTGATACGGCCAAATTCGTTAAAATGTATACAACCCCTGTACACCCCTTAGGGATCGAATATCAAAAAACACTGAAAACACTTTCTAGATATTGATATGAGGAATTCGTGAAATGAAAATCAATTCCGAATTATAGAAGACCTAAGGAATATGACGAAATTCGTGAAAATGTATGCGTCTCGTTTTCACTGATCAATTTTTTAACCCCCCTTTCGTACACCAATAAATATATCACAAAATTAAAAATAAATTTATTAAAATTACCTTTCTAATAGATCTACGTATAGTCACCAAGTTTAACTTTTATGCACATGCCGTTCTACAGATAGGAAAAACACCCCCATCCCCGTAGCATACTACCCCTATAAAAAAATATATTTTTCCAACACGATACTTCTATAGCTCTATCTAAATACAAAATTTTAGCTTTCCATGATTATAGGTTCTCGAGATATAAAAATCGGAACGTCTTCCTTTTCACCCTCTCTACCCTCACCTCCTACACCCAGATCCTCAAAAATTTTTTTAATGCTTGTGGTCTAATAGCAAACTTTATTTGTCAACCTTTATACAAAAACCGAATTTTATTTGTCTATTGCAATTGGTTCGTGAGATATGGTAATCTAAAGTTTTTCACCACCCTCCTCCGCACGCCACTGCCCCAAACTCAAAAATTTATTTCCGATCTATTGCCCAAGTATACCTACAGATGTTCATTCGGTTTGCATTTCGTGACATTAACCGTTTAGGCGATATGAATTTTAAAATGTCTCGTCACCCATATTAAAAAATTTTTGCAAATGGGTCCACTATCGAAGCTCTATATAAATTCCAAGTTTCAGCCTTCTAACATAAGCGGTTGCTGAGATCTAGAAACCAAAATTTTCCGTTTACAACGCTTCCCCACTTCCCTCGTCACATCCCTACCCCTCAAAAAGTGGTCACTTCAAGGGGCCTACTCAGTCTATTTAAAAAAACGTTTCAATTTAATAGCTCACAGGATTTGGAAGCTATAAGCCCTCAAACGCACAGACGGACTGAAATTTTGTTTTGCTTTTTTAATGTTTATTAGTCCTGAAAGTTAAAAAAAAATTTTTCAGGGTAGCAAATTTTTTTTTTTAAAATGGATAACAATACTTTATTATTAAAATAATGAAGTAAAATCAAGAAATTCATGCAATCAAAACTAAATTTGCTAGAGATATGAGGAAATTTGTGAAAATTTTATAAATTTTCAGCTTTAGGATTTGTTTTTTTAAATAAAACACGCAGTTTTGCGAATTTATTCGTGTTCTTTATTTTAAATGAATATTTGGGGTATACCATTAAACATGGAAAACAATATCGTTCAAATGTTTTCCTCTGGATCTTTTGCAGAACCCGATCCTTTTTAAGTAATTTTCGATGACTTTTTCAGACATTTCGGGCACTACCTCGGCCATAACTTCACGAATGTTGGTTTTCAATTGTTTCAGAGTTTGAGGATTATTTGCATAAACGCGTAGCTCCAACGAAACAAATCAAGAGGCACTAAACCGCACGATTTCGGGGGCCACTTTACATCACCAACAAGTGAAATTTCACGGTCTGGAAATTTCTGACGCAACAGTTCAATTGTTGGATGTGTTCTGTGGGCCGGTGCACCATCTTGTTGAAACCACATGTCTTCCAAATCAAAATCTCTAATTTGATCCCAGAACCAATCACGCAACATGCTTTGATAGCGCTCACTTTTAACTGTTTGTGTTCGTCCTTGATCATCTTCGAAGAAGAAAGGGCCAATGACTCCACCTGCTCACAATGCACAACAAACTATCACCTTTTGTGAATGCAATGGCCTTTCTTGAATCAAATGTGGATTTTTCTCTCCCCAGATGCAGCAATTTTGTTCGTCCCCATAGCCAGAAAGGTGAAAATGCGCTTCATCACTGTCAGAAAAATCAGCATCCAATTGCTGTTCTTCCAGCACCCAATCTGCGTATGCTCTGTGCGCACGATGGTGCGTTGAGCGGTCGTAAATCGGTCCATATTCGTAAATGGTCAACTCTTAATTAACCATCTGTTATTTTAGATAACCATGAAATTGTCCTGGATGGAAGTTGCAGGGCTGTAAAATCCTAAAGCTCGAAATGGATGACCCATTACAACCCCATGACATCCCCTCGCTGGTTGAATCATGAAAAATCGTTAAAGAAGTTTTTAAGCAATTACATCATACAAATGAAACAAATTTGATTTCTCATCAGATCTTGGTGATACGAGTATTGCAAAATTTGGAGGTTGTATATCGAAAAATCATGAAATTCGATATTTAGACTTTACCATACCTGTAAAAGTAAAAACCAATTTCATATCTCATGACCTACGTATGCAACCCGTGCCAAAAGTCTGGGCGCAACTTTATTATTTTTTGGTAAAAGTCCAGAACGCGTTTAATGCTGAGATGTGGTGTAGGTTACTAAGCGACTGACAACCTAAAGAATAACCAGGAGGTAGATTTCGGACGTTATTTTTTAGGTTGTCAGTCGCATTGTAACCTACATACACCGCATCTCAGCATTAAAAGCGTTTCGGACTTATAAAGTTGAGCCAGATATTTGTATAGCAGCTCCAGAAGGAGTAGGACGATTTTGATCGTTAACAAACTTGGCCTTACAAATTCAACCCAAGGTCAAGCTGTTCTTGAGTTATCGTGCGTACGGACAGACGGACGGACAGCAAGCAGATTTGGAACTTTGGCAAATGAACAAAAAAATGTATAATTTTTTTTTCGTACGATTCCTGATGTTATGCGTTACAAATTTTTGAGCTGGATTGAACTTATACGAGGGTCGGTGGTGCGTTTAACAATGAAATAAACAGTCATTTATGTTCGGAAACGGCTTTATTGTTTTTCAAAATATTCTCCATGAAGATCAATACACTTTTGCATGCGCAAAATGAATCCTACTTTGCTCAAGTGGTGGCGACATGGCCGGTTATTCTGAAGAATCAGGCGACTATTTGCTTCGAAATGCTTCGTCCGTGAACAATTTTCGTTGGATTTGGCTCTTCTTGGAAGACCCATACCGTCGATTGCTGTTTAGTTTAGGGCTCATACGCATAAATCCAACATTCATCGGCTGTCACGATCTTATAAACGTCTTTTGAAGCACCGAGGTTGTATTTCTTCAACATTTCTGTACAACAATCGACACAAGTCTTCTTTTGAGCAATCGTCAAATTATGCGGTATCCAACGTGGATAAATCTTTTTGACGACCAAATGTTCATGCAATATTGAATGTATTGAATGGAACTAATGCCCAGGGATGCCTCAATCTCACAATATGTCACATGACGATCTTGCTTTATCATTTCGCGCACAGCATCGATGTTTTCTGCGATTACTGCCGATTTTGGACGACCTTCACGAAATTCGTCGGTGGGCGATAGGCGGCCGCGACTATATTCTGCAAACCAGCGTTGTACCGTGGCAAAATGTGGGGTTTTATCACCAAAAGTCGAATGGAGTTGATCGTTGCACTCTTGTCGAGATAGTCCACGTCGAAAGTCGTAATAAATCATGGCACGAAAATGTTCACGGCTTAATTCCATTTTTTGTCCGAGACAAAAAAAGTCACTGTAAACAAAACAAATAGCGCTCGTACGTCAAAACGTTGTGAGTACGTTTATGCTAAAAAATGTCAAACTTTCCAATGGAAGTGTCAGATTGCATCTGGAACCATTAGTATTGCCAAGAAGCAAGATATAAATAGTGACCTAAGTAATACTCTCAGATTTCATCTAGTCTAGAGTATAAAAATACTTTAAAAGGCAAAAGAAATACGTGTACTTCTCAGGCGCGATAACGACCTTTAATAAGTCTTATTAACCTTACAACAAACCTACCCTACATCATTTGAAAGCTGTCGGGTTACAAATAACTACTACAAATATAATATCAATCAAACGAAATTATCGAAATTAATTAATCAACACGTGTTTTAATTTACAGACAAAACAAATTATTAGACACAAAAAAGTTGAGGAACTACCATCGCAGTGCAGCAAAGGACAACGAAAAAATACACAGTTTTTTTTATTATTAAATACAGTCCGTGTATCGATTCGAATTTTATTTACAGAATCTGGGTGGTAGGTAACTGAGGAAACACAATCCCAAACAAATTCGATTCTCGTGGACGTTGTTATTAAAAATGAAATAAAATGTGAAACTACTCGATAGCATATTGAACTGTCTTGTGTCGTTTATTAATCAAAATAGTTTCAATTTGTTTGTACTGAGCACGGCACAGTCCAAACTGCAGAAAAACCAGGTCATCTGCTACACAAAAATTCAAAATCTATCGAGCTGTCAATAAGTAAACCTTGTGCATCGTACTTACATAGAGTTGGTCCTGCATTTGTCAATTGCGCCGGAATTGGCTGAGCTGGTCCTGTCGCCATCGCATGCGGATGATTCATAGCTGCAAGTGTTACTAAATTCTGCATTGGAATTGGCGGTAGAAGTCCTCCTGACGTTACATGATCCGGCGGTCCATTCAATCCTGAATTTATCCACATATGCGATAATTACATTACACGAACGTGAGTGACCCAAAAATGTTTAACGAAAAAAGAAAGAAAATAACACGCAACCAAATAGATTATTTACAATTTTTGTGACAAAAATAATTTAATTAATAAACATTTAAGTAATTAGTAAGAAAAAACATTTATGATTAATTCAATAAAAAGGGGTGTACAGTGAATGAAAATACATGTAGGAGGTTTTAAGGGTCGCGCTATTGATTTCATCGTAGATGGCAGTAGTATTGGTTCACATCAGGTTTGGATCAAAAATCTATCACACGGTACATGCTACTTTTTGAACCAATAACTTCCGATATACTTTTTTGTATAAAACAATTGAGTACAACAATTAGAAAACTTCACTGCAAAAGCTGGTTCAGATTGGGCTAGTTCCCACGATATACCTTTAACTAACTCAAGAAATTGTTCAGCCGTGGAGACGAAGTAATATCGAGTACGTTCGTGACCAAAATTTAAATACAATACTTACAAAGGGGTTGACTATCGAAAAAAAATTTAAATCTGTTTTTAGACAATTGCGTATAAAGCACGTGTAAGTAAAAACCTATTCAATAGTATATCAAAACTAAAAGATATGGCGAAATTCGTTAAAATGTATACAACCCAAACTCCTTGAGGTTGAATATCAAAAATTTCAACAATTAAATTTTAAGCGATTATACATGAAGCTCACTGAATCAATCTACCTAATCAGACCTGAAATTAGTTAACGCCTTTGAAAGAAAAATCCTCAGAAGAATCCTCAGACTTGTGAGGGAAGACTCAATCTGGAGAGTATGATACAATAGAAAATTGTATGCCATCTTTGATAAAAAGAAGTATCGGTTCTCATAAAATTCAAGAAGGTCTACAAGGCTTCAAGGTCATGTGGAGCGGATGGATGACGGAAAAATCCCCAAACGCATACTAAAGGGAAAAGTTCCTAAGAGAAATAAAGCTGGGTGAGGACCTCTAGGTTGAAACTGGAGAAAGATCTATGAGGTATAGCACAATAGACCGCTGGTCGCGGTGCTTGGAGGAATCTCTCCGCCTCCGATGAAATCTAATCTAATCTAAAGGGAAATGTTAATAGATTATGACCGATTGGAAAACCAGGGAAGCGCTGGGAGGGTTCTATTGATGAAGACAGCAAATCACTGCTAAGATTCTCAAGCTGGAGGACGCGGTCACTGAACCGAGAAGGATGGAGGCGGTACAGGAGGCCAAGGTCCGATTTGGACTGTAGCGTCATCTTAAGTAAGTACGTAATCAGACCTAATAAATATGACGGAATTCGTAAAAATGTATAAAACGTCTTTAGGCCCCTTAGATGTTGGATACTGAAAAATCCCCAAAACCAGGCGCGTAGCGTGAAACTTCATTGGGGTAGCGCAATAAACCTATCATCAAATTCTATGAATTTTATAACCATAAACACGTAATTTTCATTCAGAAATAAGATTTCCATTGCTAAATTCCAGGAAGTAATCAAAAATTCCCAAATTTTAACGATCGTATCGTTGCGCTAGTTCTACGAAGATTCACGCTACGCGCCTTCCCAAAACAATATCTAGGCGTGACCTAAGAGATATGACAAAATTCAAAAAATTGTGTTTCCCATTTTCACTGACTATTTTCTTTACCCCATCTCCGTATGTCAATGCTTATTTGAATTTTATGTTTATTTTTTTTAGTAAATCTACAGACTTCAGCTTTCTAGCATAAACCTGACATAAAAAAATATCATTTGTATCATGATACTCCAATCCCAATCATAATTCACAGACCAGTGGAGATATCGGAGGTGTAGAGATTATACAGTATTGGGCCCAATGGGGAACCTTGCGGGACGCCAGCCAGCAGGAATGTTTCGTTGATGCAATATGTCTGATTTTACTTTTACATAGATCATTCGATTAATTCGATGTGATTGTATAGTTTTAATTAAGTAAGAAGGACAGGAAAATTAAATAATTTATACAGTAAGTCAAAGTCCTTTTGAATATCAACATAGGACGATCAAGCCAACGTGTTTTTGATTGAGGCTTTTCTTCTTAATATATAAAAGAAATTGTTAGTTTAGTAACCTTGACCGAAACCGAGTTATATTCTTTAATTCTGTTGTATAAGAACATGAGCATGAGCAATGTTTTCAAGAACTAGTACATTACTACTGGGATGTATCCGGACTGAAATTGATTAACGTTCATTTGGAAAAGATATTTTAATAACTTTCTTTTTTATTTCAAGAGTCTCCAAGGCTATGAAGACAGTCCTCCTCGAATTTAAGCGATTTCCAAAAATTCTTCAACGAACTTAAAAAAAAAATCTGCTAATGCTCTGGGCGAAACTTTAGTATTTTTCGGGTCAAAGTTCGGGAGCGGTCAAAGTCGGAGTGTATCATGAGTTGTTTCGAGATTATTAGATTTCTTGGAAAATTTATTTTGTTCTTAAAATAAAAATATTTAGAATAGAAATTTTTAGCCGATAGAACATTGTAAAAACCCGTGTAGACTATACTATGTACACTAAAAGCCCATAGAAGTAAAAACGAATTTGTTGCCTTATCAGAATTAAGAGATATGACGAATTGTTAAAACGTATACAAACCCATTACTTCCACTTGGGGTTTGAATTTCGAAAAAATTGTGGAACAGGTTTTTAGACGATTTCATAAGAAGCAACTTGATATCTCATGAGACACGAGGGATTTTGAAAAATTTGTGAAAACATAAGCAAACCATTCATACCTCCTTGGTTTTGGAAATTCGAAAAATCGTGAATTGGTTGGCCGTAATAATCAATTTTATATCTCATCAGAACTAAGGGATGGCAAAAATTGTGAAAACATATGCAAACCCTTGGGGGTTGAATATCGAAAAATTGAGAAATGGGTTTGTAGGCGATTATATAAAAAGTCTGTGGAAATGAAGAGCGATCTAATATCTCATCGAACCTAAGAAATATGTCGAAGCTTTGAAAAGCATACAACCCCCTTACACCCATTAGGATTGAATATCTAAAATACTGAAATTGAGTTTTTGGCTTTTACTTTATTATTTCAATAATACAGTATTGTTATCGATTTTTAAAAAAAAAAAATTTGCTACCCTCAAAATTTTTTTTTTTACGTTTCATGACTAGTAGACACGAAAAAAGCAAAAAAAATTTTCAGTCCGTCTGTCCGCCGTACGCCGTCCGCCGTACGTCTACCGGTGTACGCAAAATTGTTTGAAGGCTCGTAGCACCCAAACCCTTTGAGTTATTTAGTTGAATTTTTTTTCGTGGGTAGACTGCGTATACCCCTTTAAGTATACACTTTTTGAGGGGTGGGGGTGTGAAGGGGGAGGTGGGGGAAGTGTTTTAGACGAAAAATTTTGGTTTCTAGATCTCAGCAACCGCTTATGCTAGGAAGCTGAAACTTGGAATTTAGATAGAGCTTTAATAGTAGACTCATTTGCAAAAAATTGCAAAATTGCCGATATGGATGAAAGGGTGAAGGAGTGGGGGGGAAAATGATGCGTCCGAAATGCAAAAAAGCCGAGATTGAGACATTCTAAAATCCATATCTCCTAAACGGTTAATGTCACGAAGATAAAACTTAAGAAACATCTCTAGATATACTAGGACAATAGATCGGGAATAAATTTTTTAGTGGAGGCAGTGGCGTACGGGGGTGGGGGGTGAAAAACTTTAGATTACGATATCTTGCGAACCAATTGTACTAGATAAATAAAATTCGGTTTACGTATAAAGGTTGATAAATGAAGTTTGCTGAAAGTAAAATTTTTTAAGGAAGCGGTGGGGCATGAAAATGGAGGGGATAAGAATTTTTCTAAAAAATCACGTCTCATATCTCAAGAACAGTGTAAGATAGATGATTAAAATTTTTACCAGAAGTAGAACTAATAGACCCCTAGCAGGATAAAAAATTTTGATGGGTTGTGGGTGTGGAGGGTGAGGGTGGGGGAGGGTAAAAAGGAAAAAGTTTCGATTTTTATATCTCAAGAACTTATTATGCTAGAAATCTGAAACTTAGTATTTAGATAGAGCTATTGTAGAGGCATATTGGAAAAATATAATTTTTTACAGGGGTAGTATGGTACGGGGGTGGGGGGTGTTTTTCCTATCTATAGAACGGCTTATGCTACAAAGTTGAAACTTGATACGTATATGTAAATTAACTAGAAAAGCAATTTAGTAAAAAAAATTTTCAAATATTCAGTGAAAATGGAATGCATATATTTTCACGATTTTCTTCATATCTATTAGGTCTTCCCAAATATTGAATTCATTTTTATTCTACGGCTTCTTAATATAAATACCTAGAAAGTGTTTTCATGATTTTTTGAAATTCTACCCCTAAGGGGTGTAAAGTGGTTGTATACTTTTTCACGAATTCTGTTATATCCCCCAGGTCTAATTAGATATCGACTAACTTTTCACTTTCACGGGCTTGCGTAATAATCGTCTAAAACCCGATTTCCAGTTTTTCCTTTTTCAGCCCTAAGAGGTTATAAATGGGTTGAACACGTTTTTACGTCATTTCTTTGGATAAGAAATTAAATTGGTTTTTACTTTCTCGTTCTGTCTTCATATTCATCTATTAACTCCTTTCAGGATTTTTGGGTATTCAACCCCCACTCCAAGTGTGTGTAAGAAGGTTGCATATGTTTTCACAGATTCTTACATATTGCTTAGATCTGAAAATATATCGAATTTATTTTTACTTCCTAAGGTTTCCTATACATATAAGCGCCAAAAAGTTAATTTCAGTATTTTTAGATATTCAATCCTAAGGGGTGTAAGGGATTGTATGCTTTTCAAAGCTTCGATATATTTCTTAGGTTTCATGAGATATTATATCGCTTTGCACTTCCACAGACTTTTTATATATTCGCCTACAAACCCATTTCTCAATTTTTCGATATTCAACCCCCAAGGATTTCCACATGTTTTCACAATTTTTGCCATCCCTTAGTTCTGATGAGACATAAAATTGGTTATTACGGCATTTGATGTAATGACCTAAAAACCAATTTCCCGATTTTTCGAATTTCAAGAACCAAGGGGGTGTAATGGGTTTGCTTACGTTTTCACAAATTTTTCAAAATCCCTCGTGTCTCATGAGATATCAAGTTGGTTCTTATGAAATAGTTTAAAAACCTATTTCACAATTTTTTCGAAATTCAAACCCCAAGTGGAATTAATGGTTTTAAATACGTTTTAACAGTTCGTCATATCTCTTAATTCTGATAAGGCAGCCAATTCGTTTTTACTTCTATGTGCTTTTAGTGTATATAATATACCGAAATTCTAATAGTCTACACGGGCTTTTTAAATATTTTTATTTTAAGAACAAAATTAGCTTTCCAAGATACGTCATAATCTCGAAACAACTGATGATATACTCCGACTTTGACCGCTTCCGAACTTTGACCCGAAAAATAATAAAGTTTCGCCCAGACCATTGGCAGATTTTTTATATAGGAAACCTTAGGAAGTAAAAATGAATCATCAGATAAGCAGCCTCCTTACACCCACTTGGGGGTTGAATATCCAGAAATCCTGAAAGGAGTTAATAAATAAATATGAAGACAGCACGAGAAAGTAGGAAACAATTCAATTTCTTAACACTTCTAAAAGAAATGACGGAATTCGTGAAAACGTGTTCAACCCGTTTATACCGTCTTAGGGGCTGAAAAAGGAAAAAACTTAAAAAGAAGTTTTAGGCGATTATTACGCAAGCACGTGAAGGTGAAAAGATATTCGATATCTGATAAGACCTGGGGATATTGTAGAATTCGTGAAAAAGTTTACAACCCCCTTTGCACCCCCTTAGGGGTCGAATTTTAAAAAATCCTGAAAACCGTTTCTAGGTATTTATATGAAGAAGACGTACAATAAAAATAAATTCAATATTTGGGAAAACCTAATAGATATGAAGAAAACCGTGAAAATATATGCATTCCATTTTTACTGATCACTTTGACCCCCCCCTCTGAACGCCAATGGATATTTGAAATTTTTTTTTTATAAATTAGTTTTCTAGTTGATTTACATAAACACACCGAGTTTCAACTTTGTAGCATAAGCCGTTTTATAGATAGGAAAAACACCCCCCACCCCGTATAAAAAATTATATTTTTCCAACATGCTACTAATATAGCTCTATCTAAATACCAAGTTTCTTAAAATCGGAACCTTTTCCTTTTCACCCTCCCCACGTCGACGTACGGCATACGGTGGACAGACGGACTGAAATTTTTTTTTGCTTTTTTTGTGTCTAAAATTTTGAGGGTGGCAAATTTTTTTTTTTTAAGAATCGATAACAATACTGTATTATTGAAATAATAAAGTAAGACAGTTAAAAACGACAGTTCGAATTTATCTTAGTTTTTATTTCGGCAAAGTGCTAAGGCACGAAATGCCATAAAGCAATTGCAAAATTGCTACTCCGGAAATGATATCGGAAACCAAAGAAAGTAAGCACGTTGCGTACGAAAACGTACCACGTTTGTATATTCAGGAGGCCATCAATCACATTAAAACCCTAAAAAGGTAACCATTCCATCAGCATTAAAGCTAATCCCTGAGCTTAAGCGTTAACTAAGCAGAAAATGCTTTCGTACCGTAGACCATCTAGGGAAAGTACTTTCTTTCGCAATTTGTTATTCGCGCACAAATTCAATTTTGGCGAGAAAAGCATCGCAGCTTTTGACATCAGCCGCTTGGGTAAAATCCATGCACTTAACGTAAAGAGATTTGCCAACATGACGACCGAGCACATACTATACGTACAAACCATACTGTACCTGTTTTACTACACAAGGAGATAATTCGGTAAGAATATGTGGAACATTATGTGTACGTTTAGTGTATGGTTGTCGTATAACAACCGCACAATATGCTTCAAAGAATATTTTGATATACGTACGTACGTAATACGACATTTTACGCTGTGTGTACTCGGTTTGCAGAAAAGACCAAGTTAAATAGCGAAACGTCTGAAAGGAATAAAGGAACAAAGAATATGAACAGCTACATTTAAATTCATTATTTTCAGAAAATTCAAGAATGTTGGTATGAAATTCTTGGTGTAATATCTTGTAAAGACTTAAAGCAAAAATGCTAGTAGAAGATTAAGTTGTGCTATGTGCCGCATTTCATGCGCATTCTACCTACTTTCTACTCGAATTAACATGAATGCTTAGTTCTAGACAAAGATTTAGCAGGAATCACTAAGTCCTAGTGAAGTCATAGATCCACGTCGTGCATAACATAAAATAAAGAACTTTACCGCAATCAAATTACGGCTTCATTAGTTACTATCAACGTTATGGCCTATCTATCTGCGATATGGCCTTATAAGAAGGTAACCAACACCCCCAAAGTACAGCTTTCCCGAAAACCACATATCTTACGTTACCCTACGGAGCTGAATCTCCCTGCCTATATATTCGCTGGAAACTAAATCGCGCTGAACGTGCACTTGAAGAAAGCGATTAAATTAAATACCACTTTATTTGATACAGCCATGTGCCATATAACTCTACGCGATAGTAAAATGCAATTTCTTCTTTAATTACAAGGCCGTTGGTAGCACTACGCCTACATCATATAAAACATAAGTCTCTTTAGATACGCATTATTCGCCATTAATTCACAAAATCGCAACCTCTTTAAAATAAAGTACTTATTCTGAGTTGATAAATTTTCGCACGCCCCTACAATGAATTTTTTTTCTGTTCAAACTTTAAATACGCGCATTTCTTGAACAAATTTTGGATCGAGCGATAAAGCTTTTGAAGTGAATGAAATTTCGTTTGAGTCGAAAACTAGTTCCATTTGGTGGTAGTACTTTTTGGGTGTGGATCTCCGCTATGTTGCAATGGATTATTGAATGCTAAGCAAGCAATTATGATACTCTATATGAAATACTGAACTCCGATTTATATTGTAGTTTAAGATAATGCAGAATAGGGAATGCGTGCGTTTTATAAGGGCTATGATTTGGTTCCAAATCGATGGAGAAGGCCAATATCTCCCTTCTTCAATTTCGTATCTGAAACATTTATGAAAATCACCTTATGAAAAATTTTCCCTATTCCGGGATATTTACATTGGCCTTGCAGGAAGGACACACTTAATATTCAGTATACATTTATTCCTTACCTAGAACCATTGAAAAATTAATGTATAGAACATTTCAAATTGCTAGCTTAAATCGTTCTGAAGTTATTGGTCAATTTTCGTGAACACGTGCTTTAAGGACTTTTGTACTTGTGATTTTGTGTGAAGGGACTTCACTTGTGGGAACTTCTCACATATCTAAACGCTAAACGGAAGATGTAGCGATGATATGCTAAAGAATTTCTGTTTATTTGTTTTTTCCGGCACATATAGATTGATAACGGTTTTATAGGTTTTCAGTAAAATTGGATCTTAGCTAGATATTTCCGTACACAAAGTTAAAAAATTTGGCCCTTCGAAATCAAAAGTTGAACAAATATTTCGACAAGTAAAAACTCCTCTAGAAAAGAAGTTGTCTTTACTCAGCCCGCGCCAAATAAAATGAAGACTCTAAATTTGTGGCTTTTAAATTGTTTTGAAGCCGATTGAACTCTCAAATTTTCTTTGATCGAAATAAGATTTAAAATATAAAAACAAAATTAGTTGGACGAAACGTAAACTATTTGAACAAAATTTAAATTACCTCATACCTTTGAAAGCATTGTAGAGAAATACTTGTTGCTGATCGTTTTTTGAAAGATAGTTATGTGGATTATCTAATAATGCAAGAAAAAATAATTTTTGTTAGTTACGGTTTATTTCTACAAAATACTAAACATTATGAACTACTGTTTTTACTAGGTACCCGGTTTCGCTTGGGAAAAAATGTTTAACAATTAAAACCACGAGATTCATACTATATATATTATATTTTAATAACAAAGTATTGTGATCGACCGTAAATTTCTAAGGAAAGCTTTGCCACACTCATTTTCACGATTCAGCGTAGGATTTGAAACCAAAAATTAAAAATTATATCAAACACTGAAAAAGTTGTAAGAAACATGACAAGAAGCTGACGGTCCGCAAATCCTGTTGATTTTGTAAAAATTTCTATTTTATCCCATGCTAGGCAATGCCTAACAAACGAAGTTTCATGCTACTTAGACTTATATATCTTAAGAGGCATTAGGCGAAGGATTTAGAGACATAGATGCAGATTTACGTGTATCGCGGCTCATTAAAACAGAATAGGAATAACCTTCAACAATTATAAAATCTTTTGAATTGCTATCAATGATTTCGATGTGTCAACCACAATACAAATTCAATGGACCCATGAACACATCCACCTTATTGTACATTTGTTATAATAATAAACAACAATTTAATTAGACAATAATTGGATACCCGCTTGAGATGACGCAGAAGTTATTCGATTAGAAGAAAAAAATTTTTTTTTCTCGGAAAGGCTTTTGTTATCTTTCTCTTGTTATAGAAGCTGCTCCATGTAAAAGTATCTTCTTCAAAACGAAAGGTCGAATCTAATTGGATTTGATAAATATCTCTAATAAAGTTTCGGAGGAAATATTTCATGTCGATAAACCTAAATAAAAGCAAAAAATGTTGTTGACAATAAACATATACAAAAAATCTGAAGAAAGCAATTACTACGATTTCTGATGTTGAATTGTTTACTTATCGCTTAATTCAATATCAAGGTTACAAGATCTGTATAAGATTGAAGATATTCCCCTGAAGATTTTTAGAAGTAGCAGATATCAGTAAATGGCAATTACCTATCACTAGGAGACATCTAAAACTAGCAACGGACTCCTGTTTATGGTTTTCTCACTCGTGGCTTACAATATGAAAAAAATCAACAGTCTGGATGCAAGTTTATTATTTTTCGAGGCAAAGTCCGGGAGCACACGGATTAAAAAATAAATTTGATATCTCATTACAACAAAGAAAACTACTTTACACCTTCTTAGGGAATGAATATAAATATGAAAATGAAAATGTCTCTATGCTTTTATCAGAGGAGTTCATGGAAGTAAAATTTACTCGATATCAGAAGACCAAAAAGATATCGCAACAAACGTAAAAATATACATAATTTCTTTTTCACCGAAAATTTTGTTGCCCAATCTCCGCACGCCAATGCAAATCTTATTTTTTTATCTTAAATTAAATAAAATATAAATATATATATATACTCATACGAGTTTCTGGGTTTCAACTTTCTAGCATAAGCAGTTCCAGACAGAGAAAAAAATTCCCATCTCAGTACTGTATATATTAGAATACCTAGTATAGTTTTTTAATGAACACCCAACTCTGTTTTTACACAGTAGATACGTTCCAACAAAAACCGTGTATTAAAAAACCGTGTAAAAAAAGACATGCTACTCATAGTACAAACCGTAGATGTGTTCCACAATTTAAAAAAAACCGTGTATGTTGACAAAAATAGCTACATGCTGTTCAAAAAATCTTGCAAAATAAATTAAGGAAAATCCATATTATGATAATTCTATAAAATATAATTCATTTATTAAATAAACAACATTCAATGTTTCAACATTCATTAGTAAAAAGTCCAAATTTTAATGAAATATAAAGCTTATTAACTGTCATCACTCAAAATAGGCGGGCACGTTTATTTTTGACTGGATTGCTTTCATCGCTTGATATTTCTAACACGTTCAATGAGCTGGAACCTCTTAAAGACTTCCGTTCGTTAATAACGTCCTCTGATGTTTACTTTTTATTAAGAAATCTATTATCAGATTCCTTTTTTGGGTTTTTCAAGTTGCTTATACAGTTCTTGGTACAAACATGCAGATTACGTTGAAACTTTAATGCTCGCTCTACGTCGGTATCATGAGTGAGAAAAAGATGTGCCATACTTGCTTTTAGTTGATTAACTTCACCTTCATCTTCATCATTATGTTCCTCAATATTATTGTTATCCGTTATCATTTCGATCAGATACTCCTCATCCAAAGGTTTCTCAGTCATCGGTTCATCGATATCAGCGGCATGCATGTTGCCGAAGCGTTCACCACCAATTGCGTATGATAGAGTTATAATTTCAGAGCACAAAACTGATGTTTGTATAACAGAATTTTCACTGTTGACGCATTCTGTCCAAATTTTTCTCCAACAAGCATTAAGGGTAGATGTACGAAGTTGTTTTATGGCAAAGGAAGCATTTGTAACACAATCCATTATCGTTTAATTTGTCCATGCTTCTACGATCGCCATGTTTTCTTCCTCGACTGAATCCAAAATATATTTAAATGCTTGCTTAATGTAATACATTTTGAATGTTGCTATTATACCCTGATCCAATGGCTGAATCAAGATTGTGGTATTAGGCGGCAAAAATACCAATTGGATATTTGGATGATCTCGCATAGGATGACTGGGAGCATTATCGACGAGTAAAATTACTTTGAATTCAAGATCTTTTTGTTCTATATATTTCTTGACTTCAGGAACGAAGCATTCGTAGAACCATTTTTTGAATAAATCGGCCGTCATCCATACCTTTTTTTTGCCATTCAATGAACGGGAAGCTCTTTAATGTTTTGGCCTTTTAAAGCTCGTGGTTTTAACGAACGGTTGATTAATAAAGGCTTTAAGATCCTATCATCAGATGCGTTACTACAGAACAAGAACGTCACCCGATCTTTAGCCGCTTTGAAACCACCGGCAGATTTTTCCGATTATATAAGTTATAGGAAGGCATTTTCTGTCAGAACAATCCCGTTTCATCGGCATTAAATATTTGGTCTGGATTATCTTCAATTATTTTTAGTAGTTTTTCTGGCAAGTTCTTTGCAGCATTTTCATCTGCTGATGCTAGTTCAACTTTTATTTTCACATTGTGAAATGCGTGTCTTTTTATGAACCCTGTTAGCCATCCCTCACTTGCATTAAATATCACTTTCTTGTTTGCCTGAAGACTTGTTGAAGGCTCAACTTCCTGCTGTCATTTGTATATTCTAAATGCTTTTTCTTTTAAAAGTTTTCCATATAGGTATTTTTTTGCTGCTGTAAATTCTCGATCCAAATCACCAAAAGTTATTTCGTTTTCTCTAATAGGTCATTTCGACTGTATGATGATGTATGATTTTTTTTTTGGCAATCGTGTTAGATCAAAAAATTCGTGTAAAAAAGCGGTATTTGTTCTTCATCGTGGACCGTGTTATTTCAAAATCGTGTAAAAAAAGTTCGTGTAAAAGGAGAGTTGGGTGTATTTATTTAGTATATATCTAGAATCTGCACTCCAGAAATAAAAACCTGAAAATTTTCTTTTCCACCTTCCACCTCAATCACCCTCAACCTCTTCTCAATTTTTTCTGGAACACGGGGTCTATTAGTCTTAAAATGTGAATATACAAAATTGCAGAGTAGTTAATTATTTATAAATTTCGATTCGATCACAACACTATTTTATTTAAAAATAATAAAGTAAAAATAATATAGTTAAATTATTTTAGACAGACGTCCGGAAATAAACCGTTACATCCAATGTGGCTAGTTTAAATTTCTTATTTAGGTTTTATGCAAATACTTAATTCTTTAACATTATTCAACAAAAGGCTACGTTTTTGTGGAAGTGGGAAGAAGCTTGCTACAACTATACGCCAACTCTACGTCTATTCTCCAAAATGCCAAAATGTGGTCAATAATTTCAGAGTAAAATGTTTTTTTTAAAATATATTATCAAAAAATATTAAAGTAAAATTAAAAAGGAAAGAATTCGAATTTTGTATATTTTGACATTTTTTATTATTTCTGTTTATTTCAAAACGATAAAAGATCTTTGAATATAAAAGAACCAATTATTCTGCATGTGGAACGTATTCCAGAAACACTGAAATTGGTGCATACATTTGCATGAAAATATAGATACCAAACATAAACACGAAGATTTCTAGAAAAACTATCTAAAACCACATTTATTTAAAAATTCAGAATATTATCTGAAGTATTAAGAATCTATTATTTGCGATAGATCATTATTTTGCAATTAGGTATCTTTAACCTGAATGAGGATCCAAATAATATTTCTAAGTAAAGGGTTATTCAATATAGGTACATAACAATTTTGTATTTTAATACAAACGCACTCTTAAACTTTTTTGCTGGACTGTATGTCAAAACGTCTGTCAAGGCTTACATTTTTATCATGGTGAAGTTCACGAACGAGCAACGTTTGGAAATTATCTCAATTACTCTGTGTTTTATTTAAATACAAAATTGTTTATTGACCCTATAAAAATCAGAAAATTCTTGAAATTGATAAATTTTCGTTTCTTAGGTATAACTTGGACGAAACAAACAATTTAAATAAAATTTAAATTACCTCATACCTTTGAAAGTATTGTAGAGAAATACGTGATGTGGTTCGTTTTTTGAAAGGTAATTATGATGACTGTCTATTGATGCAAAAAAAAAATGTTTTTTGTTAGTTACACTTTATTTCTACTATTATACTCTAAATGTTATGAATTTTTGATAAATAAAATGCAACGAGAATATAAGAAGCAAGTCTACAATTAACAACACAAGCAGACATATATATATTGAAAATAATTGAGAATTTAAATTTTTTGTTGTAAATTATATTACTAAAATTATCAATAAGCAAAGCTCTTGAACATACTATCAGTAGTATAAATTTGAATTGTGTTTAAGAGTGCCCTCCACGAATAAAACGTTAAAACAAATAACAGAAAAATATCGAAGGTTGATCCAAAATAGTCTAACATAAGAATACATCTTATAAATAAGTAAGATATTGACGAATGTATGTAAACGACGGCTTAAATTGTATTAACATACACATATTCGGACAATAACAAGTTAATCATGAAACAATAAAATAATATTTTAATAAATCAGAAGCTAGAAGAAAGTTCCTGGGAATTCAACATTGACGTGCACAAGATTTTTGAGAAATTTAAGCAATGCCATATCGAAATAAAATAAAAATTTTTCAAATCCCAGCATGTAGCTGAATGCAAAGAGTAATAATTAATGCCACAGTATTCCAAGAACTAATACAACAATTCAAAACCAACATGATATGAAATGTTTTAAAACGATTACACTGCAACTATGTCATAAAAAAGGTTTGTGTTGTCATTAATACGGAGTGTAACAATTACCTACTGGTTGGAATGAAGATAATTTCCATGATATTAAATTTTATGACTCTTTAATATAGGTTCAGTCAAAGTTAGTGGACTTAATTCAAAGCATTCCGAGCTCAGAGCACTAAATTCAATTTAGACATGGATTGGCAGAATCAAAATTTTTAGGAGAGGATTAAAATAAAATAAAGATACAGTAAACAAACAACTTTATTATTAAATTTTCAGATGATTTTAAAACGTCTTAGGAATCAATTTATAACAAGACACATGTATAGTACTTGAATACAGCAAGAATTACTGTGTCTATTGGACCTACAATGCAAATATTAACTTTTCTTAAGAATTTTCTTTAGCTATTTCGAATTATAGCTTCGTTAGAGACTTCTTAGAAAACTGCCTTTATGTATTCAAAATTGGGTAAAATCCAACAATCAGTTCAAGCTACGGAAAGTTTTATTAAATGTGCGTCGGAAAAACTGATAGAGTACAGGATAAGTGCGTGAGAAATTGCAAGTATAAGCTCCAAAAAACGGAATCAAAGCACGTATCAGGGATTGTGCCGAGGATGCCGCGCAATCTAGATGGGAGGCGCTAACGAGCTGTAGGACTTCTAGGGCACTCTGGCCAAGGTTGGACAGACGGAAGACCAGGGAAATTTTGACATGGAGTAGGTGAAGTCTGCGGCTATTCGTTGGAATACTGACAGGGCACTGCTTGCTAGGGAAGCATGCTATGCGTATGGGGACTCTGACTCTGACATGTGCAGGTACTGCCTTGACCTATATGCTGAGGAGGACACCACCCACATTTTGTGTGAGTGTCAGGCGGTTGCAAGGAGTCGACTGAGGTGGCTGGGCAGTCTTTTCTTTGGCAATTTGGAGGACCTGAGGTCAATAGGGCATGACAAGCTCGTCAAGTTCTTTAGGGATCTGAGTTGTTTAGGGGATGTTTAGTGACCTGCGAGGCTCTAAAGGGTTCGCTATGGGCCCTTTTGGTGCCTAGTGTGCGCGATGTTTCAGTTTGAACTAAATCCTTGTTCCTGTGAAACGTTCTGAACGGAAAAACATACTGCAGTCAGCATCGGCTGTGAACCGATCGTATGATACTCTAGATGAAATTGTGAACAGATTTATACCGTAGCTGGGGATAAAGTAGAATTAGAAGTGCGCGTGTAGTTTGTCCTGTATTAAGGACTCTCGTTTGGTTGCTCCTCGAAAATGAAACACGGTATTTTCCGCTTTTAATTTCGTATTTGGGATATTAGGTAAATAACCTAAAATAAAATTTTACTTTCACGTGGGGTCTGCATGGAGGACTCGATGTCTAGCATATTTGTCACTTTAACTGGAACGATTTAAAAACTATTGTGTACAAAATTTCAAATGCGTAGCTTTAAGCGATCAAAAGTTATCGGCCAATACCACATTTTCAAACCACCCAGCCGATAGTTACTATCGATTGGAACTTCAAATACTCTTGTGCTGTCGTATGCATCATACCAAATGCAGAGCAAAAACCGATTGGAACTGATTTTTAATCTGCTGCGTGTGCAGATGGCCATAACTTGCTATGCACATAGAGCTGTTGCCCGATAGTTTAGTTGGGCTTCGACCAAAAGGGAATTGTCTTGCATATTCATCTTTTTAGTTTGGACGAATGGAATCGGTCGGTGTGCGCGTTTCCTTTCATTGCCATTCAACTTTACTATCGTCCGATTCAAAATATCGCTAGTCTGCGGGTACACTTATGTAAGCGAATTGATATCTGGAATGATATCGTCCAACCATTCCACATTTTAAGAAAAATAGTAGTTGCGCACATCATCACTAATAAAAATCACTCAATATAACTACAGTGAGAAGTGGAAAACCATGTCTAAAATGGTTCTGCAGGTTGAAGACGGCGCATTGGACTAATTTATTTTGTCAAAAACATTTTTAGTAAAAATTAAATAAAAAACACTATCTTTAAATTTTGAGTGGGTCGATACAACAATTGTGAAAATGTGCGAGCGACGAGTGAAACTTTCTTCATGTAAGTAAAACGGTGGACAGGATAAGACGCATTAGTGAACTCATAACCTCACTAAGTTTTCAAATCAACAATAACCTCACTAATTCAAAATCTAATTACACTATACAAATACACATGCATATGTATATGTTTATCTTTTTTTTTATTTGAAACATTGCGTGTACAAGCACCACAAAGAACACAGAAAAAACACTTGATGAAGGAATGAAATAGAATAAAACCCGATGTACACTAACCATAAATAATTAGCTGAATCTGCAAAAGTTAGAAATGTATGCAATTTGTTCTTATCCATACCTTGCAGAAATTGCTGCTGTAAGCCGACAGTCTGAAGTTGCTGGAATAGTTGAAGAGACGATGTTGATATGGCATCAGCTGCTAAATAAGGACTCGCTTGTTGCGGTGGATTTGCTCCCAACATTTGTGGCGATGCAGCTATCGTTGCCGCTGTTTGTGCTAGAGATGTAGGCGCTGGAACGGTTGGGGCTGTTGGTGTTGATGTACTTAAACCATTTGTACTACTCGGAATACCCCAGAGATTTGCCTGCATTTGCTGCATTTTTTTCTGCTCCTTTTCCTTTTGTGTATCTGCAAATTTAACAACGAGTGGTGCTGAGCATCCTTCCATTGTCTGGCTCTGATGAAGTGCCTGTTGTGATACGAAAAAAGAAATAAATAAATGGTAAAATAAAATCTCAAGTTGCATGAAATTTGCCTAGTGGCTGTTTTCGAAATAAATTTTGCAAATATTTTGCCTACAGTGAATTTTAATAATTTGTTAACATGATACGTCGGTCCATAAATAAATAAATTATTTTGTTATTCATTCGTCTGTGCTTTAGAAAAAATAAATTTCTTTACCACTTAACTCGTTTAAAAATAAAGCAATATTATTGTGGGATAACTTAAGATGGCAACACCATCACCTAGTTAAATTCTTAATACGCAAATCTCACTCTAGATGAAATCTACACATAGTACACAATATTTAAAGTTTAATCTATCCAGAAACGCAGTATTATTTTACGCATAAAGTTTCATTATCTATACTTTGGAGTAGACAATTAAATTTGGAGTATAACTGCAATATCTAAAATGCCGATTGTACCCAGTAGGACTGGCATTGATTACCGGATGATGTTGTAATCAACGAAATGTAATGACCCAGGCCTTACCTATTCGATTACACTGCTAATTACCTTTTCATACAAATGTCCGCGAAAGTAAGACATTACCAATTGAAATGTAATGCACTACTTCGGTTCTGTGAAGTAATTGAAGAATCCATGGCTTATGGGGGAGCGCTTACCGAAGTCATTACAAAGTTGTCAGTTCAATAATTCGTTTTTATCGCTTTGTTTTCAGAGACTCTTCATATCAGACAAGTTATACCAGCCCAAATGTCTAATCTAAAACAACTTCTTTCATAAATACGTGCATCACTCAAATAAATTAAACAATTTTTTAATTTTTTTATAACCCATGTGTATGAGATTATACCTTTTATTACTAGTATGAGATCTTTTTGAATATAGTTAATTTAATCTATTCATTATTAATGTAATTTATTTCATTTATTAATTGGACGGCATCTGTGCAAAAAGTAATATGTCAATTATTCGATTATTTTTTATTTTATTTGGTATAAGACTATTTTACAATATTTCACAATAAATTCGCACAATAAATCACTCCTTTTGTCATTGACTACGTTTCTAGAACTGAAGCAATTCGGAAAATTTCACTGCGTCTCAAATTACGAAACGAATTTCATATCCGTGTCTTATTCCAACAGAATTTGATATGAGCGCTTACTAGTTGCATAGCAGCCCCTTACTTTGATAAGTCCTTACTCCATTTGAACATGTCTTCAAAGAAAATATCAGCGACATGCAGAAGTACTGCCTCGAAGTCCAACTGGGTACTGTCTAAGATCGGAATTGGTGGTATTAATATTCTTACGCGAACGTTAAGTTCTCTTTCGGTCAGGCATTGAAATTTAGAGAGGTTTTGCTTAATCCGGCTACGTTTTATTATTTTCCAACTAAATTACTCCTTTCGGGCCATTTTTGTGATTTATTTTACAGCTGTGTGGCGTACATGACAGCAATGGAAACAATGATAACTATATATACGTACGTCTCAACTTTTAAGCATAATTCGTTTCTGAGAAAGCAAAATCCACCCCACTTCCGTACCTACGCCTATCAAAAATTTTTATTTTTTACGTTGCCTTTACAGTACTTCATTATAGTCATAACTTTTTAGCTTTCTATTCTTGCTGTTTTGAGAGCTAAAACACCGAATTTTTTCATTTCCAACCCTTCTCATCATAACCTTCTACCCACTGGGCCTACTATGATATTTGGAAAAATATAGAATTCTTTTTTGAAAAATTGCTATCCACCCCTTACCAAATTTTATATTCCTGGTATAAATGGTTCAGAGAATATTACGATCCAAAGTTTTTTGCCCACTACCACACACTTCATCTTCACCTTTAAAAATAAACAAGGAACCACAAAGCTTACCGCATTACCTACCGGTGCAATTAAAATTTGGCAATTAAATATAATATTTAAACGTGGAAGATGTAATTTGTTGCCGGCGCTAAAGCAAAATTACAGACCTATACAGATTCGGAAAATAGTGAAATGTTAGCTAACAACTTTCTAGAAGATCATAAACCAGCGGATACTATAGGCTCAAGTACTCGTATAACAGACCAAAATATTATAAATAGTTCAAACTTAATAGGTTCTATACTGCATTCTATAACGACCTCCGAACTCTCAGGTAAGAAATATAATTAAAGCGTTACGCAACCGAATGAATCCTGGTATAGATGGGATTATTCTACAAATGGTTTACTTTTGTTCTTAGTATTTGAAATCGACAGGACTAATTCTACGAGACGTAGAGAAAAGCCTTAGCCACTGCTTGGCATCATGGACTACTGTATCAACTTGTCAACCTGTCTGTTACACCTTCTACATATATGTCGCATTATTCAATCTTTATTATTCGATAGAAAATTTCAAGACAAAGTTCAAAACCTATTGTCCAGTGCTCGAAAAATACCTTCCGGTGTGCCTCAAGGCTCTTGCCTTAGTCCAAGCTTATACAATCTGTACAGATATTCCTAAAGATTTTAGCTGTGAGCTTCCATTTGAATTTATCCAGTTTGTCCCAATAAGATAATTAATAATCTTCAGTCTGAATTTGAGCTACTATTGAATTATTGTCGCAAGTGGAAAATAAAAGTCAACTCTGAAAAAACTCAAGCAATTTTCTTTACCAAAAACAATGCTACAAGATATTTACCACCTCCAAGAACTTATATTTTTGGCAGCAACGTACAATGGTCGAGGAGTCCAAAGTTTTGGCGATATGCACTGGACGGCTTGACTGCCCGATTTGACCGTTTTAAGGTACAATCTGGCTCGTACTGCCGACCGTCGCGGTCAGCAGTAACTGCCGGCAGTAGACTACTGCTTCAGGCAAAAACAAGCTGTCACGTCTGTTTGCGACTGCTCAGCAGTTGACGGTTGTGAGTGTAAAGCAGCCGCGGTGATCAGTTGAGGTTGGCAGTTACTGCTGACCGCGGCGGTCGGCAGAACCAGCCAGATTGTACCTTAAGACTTCTTTCTTTGGGGTTTTTTGAAGTCACGTGTCTATCAGAACAAGCCACAGACTCTGGAAGTTCTCAAAAAGAATATCCCACAAGAGTGTGAGAAATTATCGCCCGAAGCTCTCGCTAAAACGATTGAAAATGCGGTAAAAAGAACCCAAGTGGTCATCAACAATGGAGACGCCTACTTGACCGATATCATCTTTAAAAAGTAATGGAAAAAAACTGAGGTCCAAATAAACATTTAAAAAAAAATTATGGAATTATGTCGTTTAATTTTAAAGATATAGCAAAACAACATCGGATGAGTGTTTTTGGGACACCCTGTATAAAATTATTTTATCAATGGTTTTAAGCTTCTTGTTGTAGATATTGGCGTATTTGTACCAAGCAGATGACCCAAGCGAGAGATGGCTGTAATATGAGTTTGTACAGCAGGATCTGATTTTCGATGAATAGGTTCGATTTCCTATTAATTACAGGATGGAGAACTCTAATGTGACACGAAAAAATGAGGCCCGATGACACCTCCGGTGTAAATGGAGCAGCATTCAGTGACATTGAGTGGATGTAATGGCTTTTTGTGAGGGATATGTGCCTCAGAAATGCAAATTTTATTTGTTTACGTATCCGTTCAGATGAAAATGGGCCTCGTCGATCATGATGAATTTCGACCGAAATTATTTCGTAAAACAATTGTCACGAGTATACCGCGATCTAGAGGAGTATAGCGTTCCATGGTTTACTTCACAAATATCAAAATACCCGGAACATGATTTGTGTTCAGATGTCACCAAAGTCGATTATTTGCAAATGGCTCCTCTATATATATATATAATTTCGGAGTTTCAACTTCTTAGCATAAGCACGAAAACACACCCTCTGCCTATCACTTCACACCACTCCATCTAAAAACTGGGCGCAACTTTATTATTTTATGGGTAGAAGTCCGAAACGTGTTTAATGATGAGATGGGGTGTAGGTTACTATGCGACTGACAACCTAAAAAATAACTTTCCAAATAGCCTCCTTAGTTAGTCCTTAGTTATTTCTTTCAGATTTTTTTTATTTATTTACGTATTTTTTTATCAATAGAATAATTCATAGTAGGAAAAGCGAATTCGATCACAACCTAAGAGATTTTCGGAATCAGTGAAAACTTGAACAATACCCCCAGGGGGTTTAATAGAGAAAAATTCTTAAATCGGTTTTTCCCCGAGTACGTTTAAAGCTTATAGAAGTAAAAGTGAATTCCAAATCTCAATATACCTTAGAATTATATCAGAAATCGTGAAAACCACTTTACACCCCCTTAGGGGTTGGATATCGAAAAATTTTAAAGATCGTACTAGGCGCTTATATAAATAGCCCGCAGAAGTAAAATGGCTTTGATAGCTGGACATGACTAAAAGTTTTAACGAAGTTTGTAAAAATGTGGATTCACGGACATTTTTTTTACTCAACCTCTCAACGCCAATAAAAATCTGAACTTTTTTTTTGCTTTAATTACTCTAATAGTACATCTACATATACGTAATAAGTTTCAACTTTCTAGCATAAGCCGTTTCTGAGATATAAGAAACCACCCCTCTCCCCCGCACCTTGATACCCCTATCAAAAATTTTATTTTTCTAGGATGTCTCCATAGTGGCTCTATATAATCCTAAATTGTTAGCTTTCTATTCATTATGGTTTTCGAGAAATAAAAATCATAATGTTTTCCTTTCTACCACCTTTCACCATCACCCCAACACCCACACCACCAAAATTTTGTTCCCTACTAGAAGTTTACCGACCCTAACTCCTGTAAAATTTTCAAGATCATATCTGATACGGTTTCTGAGATATAAAAATTATATTTTCTGAAAAATTGCTGTCCCCCCACTTTCGTGCTCCACCTCCCCCCTCAAAAAATTTAGTTTCGGTAGAATCCTGAAGTATCCCTAAGGACAACAACAAAGTTTCAATCTTCTGACATCAATTGTTCAGGAGATATCGATTTTAGAATCTTTCAATCTCGTCTTTCATGCGCTAAAGACTCATTGTTTTCCCCCCACTTCCACACCCCTTAACCAATATCGACCATTTTTTTGCAATTGAGTCCATTATCATAGTACTACATAAGTTCCAAGTTTCAGCCTCCAAGCATAAGTGGTTCCTGAGATATAGAAGCCAAAAATTTTCGTCTAAAACGCTCCCCTCTCCTCGCCCCTTATACCCCCACCCCTCGAAAATATACCAGTCGTAGGGGTTCACCCAATCTACACACCATAAAAATTTAAATTTAATATCTCATCGGGTTTG
This sequence comes from Beris morrisii, assembly GCA_951812415.1. NCBI lineage: Eukaryota > Metazoa > Arthropoda > Insecta > Diptera > Stratiomyidae > Beris > Beris morrisii. The sequence goes on from OX638311.1 coordinate 31,147,915, forward strand.
GGAGCTACGCGCCTTCAAACGATTTTGCGTACAGCGGACGGCGTACGGCGTCTACAGCGGACAGACGGACATTTTTTTTTGCTTTTTTGGGGTTTACTAGTTTACTAGTCCTAAAACGTGTAAATACAAAATTTTAGGGTAGAAAATATTTTTGAAATTTCAGGTCGATCACAATACTTTATTATTAAAAAATAATAAAGTAAATCAGAAACTTCATAACTTAATGATTTTCTAAGCTACAAGCCTACAAACGAGTTTGCTCGCGTCACGGCGGACAGACAGACTTTTTTAATTTCAGGTCGAAAGTAATACTTTTTTATTAAAAAAAACATAAATTAAAAATATATTGGACAGTTGTAGTCACATATTGAACTAATAAAAGTATTAGTAGCTTTAAATAAATGACTTCCAAGATTTGGTGGAAAGTTCGGGGTATTTTTTTGAGTATATATGCATTTATAAAATAATATATTTTTTTTAAATTATTGCACTAACAACAACGATATCCGCACATGGGGATACCATACCAATTTGACGGCAGCTTTAATCTCTTAAATACATTTTCGCATCCTTATTTCTCGACTGTATCTGAACACATTGACAAAAACCAACCCAACTTACGATTTTAATTACGTTCAGAAGCTACAAAGTCTTCTTGACTACCAACAAAAAAAAATTTGTAATTAGGAGGGGAGAAAGTCGTAAGTGATGGGTGGAAGAAAATGATCATAAAGTACTGACTGCATCGTTTGCCTTGAACTCCATTCAGCAGATTGCATCTCCTTTTATGTTCGTTATGAAAAAAGGGCTGAACAAAAAAGGCTGGAATTTACTATGTGTACAGGGTAAAAACCAGAACAGCAGTATGACAGAATACCACCCTTTGCTCGGTTGCAATTTCTTTTTCATTTAGAACTTCCTAAAAAATAAAGACAGCTACGCCAGAAAGAAGCATAGATACTTGCGTGTTTTGTAAAATATGTCACAGATATACAGGTACAGTAGATGAGATAATGGATACGAACAGAGAAGGAGATGTTTCTTTCGAACATCTTGTGACGGTTCAGTGAAGATGCTCCCATTTTTCAGAAAATGAAATACCTCCTTGTAAAGACCGGGACTTTGAAATAGAAAAAAATTATAATAAATGTAAATGTGAAGTGAAGCGCTTTATTCTCGAAAGTAAGTGATATGCATCAACACACATTCTAAATGGATATGCAATGCATCTTCATGTTGGCTAAATGACAATCATTCTTTGCAATATTTCGAAAATGTTCCAACAGCAAACGTTAAACTGTAGGTTATCATGTCCAACACAAATATTTCAGAGGCTGTTTTTCTTATTTTAAAATTTCTTTTTGTTATACAGATTTTTTTTTAATAATTCCCTTTGCTGGGTAAAAATTTGGCTCTATCGATGAAAATATCTTGAAAAATCTGCCAACAGTCTGGGCGCAACTTTAATTATTTATTGGATAGAAGTCTGAAATGTGTTTAATGCTGAGATGCGGTGTAGGTTACTATGCGATTGACAACCTAAAATATAACGTTCCAAATTTCCTTCTGGTTATACCTTAGGTTTTCAGTCGCATAGTAACCTACACCGCATCTCAGCATTAAACACGTTTCGGACTCCTACCCATAAAATAATAAAGTTGCGCCCAGACTGTTGGCAGATTTTCTTTACATATTTACGTATTTGTTTTTTCAATTGATTCAATAGAAGTCAAAGTGAATTTGATCTCATTAAACCTAAAAAAAAAATTAGGAATTCGTCCAAACTTAAACAATGTCTTACTCCCCAGCGGGTTTAATATTAAAAAATACTTAAATCGGTTTATTCCCCGACTATATTTAAAGCATTTAGAAGTGAAAGTGAATTCTATATGTTATGTCATTAGACCTAAGATATATATCGGAATTCGTGAAAAAGTATGATACATAACCGCCTTACACACCCTTAGGGGTTAGATATCGAAAAATTTGGAAAAATGTTTCTAGGCGCTTATATTAAGAGGCCGCAGTAGTAAAATTGATTTGGTAGATCGAGAAGTCTGAAAGATTTAACGACTTTCTAGCATAAGTCGTTTCTGAGACTGTACTGTGCTACCCTAACTAAACATTTTATTTTTCTAGGATTTCTATAGTAGTTCTATATAGTCGTAAATTTTTAGTGTTCTATTCATTACAGTTTCCGAGATATAAGAATCAAAATGTTTTCCTTTCAACCCCCTTTCATCATCACCCCCAACACCCACACCACCAACATTTTTTACCCTACTAGAAGTCTACTGACTCCAACCCCTGTACAATTTTCAAGTTCATATCTGGTACGGTTCTCGAGATATAGAAATTAATTTTTTTAAAAATTGCTACCCCCCCACTTTCGTGCTCCACCTCCCCCTCAAAAAGTTTACATTCAGTAGACTCAACTTGTGATCCCATAAACCAGAAACCAAATTTTATCCTCCTGGTGTAATTGGTTCGGAAGATATTGTAATCCAAAGTTTTTCACCCACGATTTTGCGTACGGCGTACGACGTCTACGGCGGACAGACGGACATTTTTTTTTTGCTTTTTTGGGGTATACTAGTCCTAAAACGTGAAAATACAAAATTTCAGGGTAGCAATTTTTTTTGAAATTTTAGGTCGATCACAATACTTTATTATTAAAAAATAATAAAGTAAAATTTACAATCTATCAAGAACCAAATGAAGATTGGTTTTTTTCTATCAACTAAAACCTGGAAAAACCCCTTGGTTATTTGTTAACAGAAAAATAATTTCGTTCACAAAAACGAAGTTGCTTGCGCCTTAAGGGAGAACATCCGGGTAGAAATTTTTTTTTCGCTAATCTTAAAGTTTGTAGTCTTAAGAACATTGTTTGTAAACTATATTGAAATTCCAATAACTATGAAAGTTATGGGCAATTTACCAGAATGGGCCCTTCGTGAATTCTCTACGAGTATATAGAGCGTCATTCAAAAGCGATTATCTCGAAACATACTATTCAAAGACGGTCCCCAAAATATTCAGAAAACGGGTTGACCGATTGCTTCCAAAAATTTGGCACAATATTTTTGGACAGGTTTTCTAGTTCGCAACGTAGGGTATTTTTTTCACTTAATTACTTTTTTTTATAAAGCCCGAAAGGTCGGTAATTAAGGTAAAAAAATTAGCGTAAAGTTCAATCGGCCACCATTTCGTGAGAAAATTTTTTTTTTCAAAACATTCTACGATGTAAACTGCCTTAGATTATATACCTAAAAGGATTGGACATACCACCATAAAAAAGAGCCAAGTTTTTTTATGCGCATGTCGAAGTAAAAGCTGCATGGGCGTACAAAACTGATTTTATTTATTTTAGGGGCAAAAATTTTAGCTCACATTTTAAAAGTTGTTTGCATATATTAAATATATTGCATAAACATACTGCAGTCACGATCAGCTGCAAGCCAATCGTATGATACTCTAGATGAGCACGATTTTGCCCGTTAACGAACTTAGCCTTACAAATTCGCCCAGATCAAAATTTCAAGATTCTAGGTCAAGGCGTTCTTGAGTTATTATGCTAACGGGCAGACGGACGGGCGAACGGACGTTTTAGCCCCAAATAAGCACAAAATAATATTTAACTTTTTTTGTATTCCAAGGCTTCGTTCTAAGCGTTACAAACTTTTGGGCTGGATTAAACTTATAATACTCTCTGATTTCATCTAGAGTATAAAACTATCTATCTCTTTGTAATCTATGTATGTATGCTTTACAGATGCATGTTATTTTATCATATATGTACATATCTACTTATGATCTGGTACGATTCTGTAACTGAAATCTCGGCGAAATACTATAGAAACGAGTTGCATTTTCAAATGTGTTTTTTGATAAACACCAAATTTCGATTTTTCGTCAGACTTATTTTTAACAATAATGCAACCATTTTTTTATTACTAATTTAATGAGAAGGCTATATTGTTGTGAACTCAAGGGAGACTATTTTTTTCGATGCAAAGCATTTGTACAGAAATGAATATTTTAATAAATATTTCTTTTCTAAGTACAGTTGCATGATCGAAATGTTCACCTTTGTAACGCTTTTGGCTAGCCCCAAATATAACTTTATTTTGCTACACCATTGGATCGAAAATCCAAGCCGTTAAGGTTACCATGACAACCAAAAAAAAACAAACAACAAAATATTCCTTCATAATTATTTTACGTGTGTTTTTGACAAGCAAGATCCCTTGGCATCCTTCGATCCCATGGTGCTGTCAAAATAATTTTGGTCTCTATTTTTTTTCGTGCTTTTACACCTTATCTAAGTAAACTGCATCATACATTACATTTTCAGAAATTTTTGTTTCTCAGCAACCGAATACATGTAATCTTGGGAACGGTAGGCCGTTCGAGGGAGGACACTTTTCACGTCGGCCATAACAGCAGCGCCCCCAGTTGATATATATTTAAAAAAAAAAATGTTCGGCTTACCTCAACATGTATACTTTCGAATAAAACTAACCTGGATAAAATCGAGCAAATATTTTTTGAGATAATAATTCCTAAAATTCACCTATTTTTTACGCTGTCTACTCGAAAGTACCCCCTTAATGCAAAAGGGAAAGATTTTTAGTTAGGGTTGGTTTGGTTTCTTCTGTCACTGGAGCCTACCTCAATTATGCATATTATGACGTCCCCTAAATTTTCCTTAATACCTCTTCATTACTTACGCTGTCAATGAAGCAGAGTAATTTATTTCATGAAACCCTGATGGAACTGACAAAGTCCTTTACAATCACAGAGAATGTGCTCTGGTCTTTCGTCTTCGTCTATCGTCTATATATCATTTTTCCTATCTACAGAACGGCTAACGCTAGAAAGTTAAAGCTTGGTGAGTATATGTAGGGGAAAGTGGGGCAAAGTAAGCACTTTAAGCTTTGTACCGAGATTCTGTACAATGGGTAATAGTTATAAAATCCTTTTCTCGCAAAATCGATAGCTTAGGATGTTAGCTTAGTCATATATTCGTGAAGTTAAATTATTGCTGCTGATAAAAAATATATCTACTCCGTTCTATACATACTTCAAAGTGCCCACTTTGCCCCACTACTATGGTAAAGTGAGCCCTTCCAAGGACTATAGTAATCTCACCCAAAACTGGAGCGAAAGAATATGGCAATAAATCAATTAAGACAAACAATATGATTTTAATAAATTCAAACGAAATTAAGTGTGTTGACAGCGCACACTGCTTTGAAGAGTAGCCTTGGGAACACCAAAATATTTACTGGCTTTCTTTAGGTCTATTTTTTCAGCAACAGAAGCTATTGTATTTTTCATCGCAACTTCAGTCCACGATTGTTGCACTGATTTTTTGTTGTATGTTCTAGCCATGCTAAAATTATTATTTTTAATTGTAAAATAAAATTATATTGGTGTGGGGTAAAATGTGCCCGGGCTCACTTTGCCTCGAATGAACATTAAACAGCAAGCATCTGCTAAAATTTATATATTTTTTAAATAATCATCAAATCTTACTTTTGAAGTTTTACAATCCGTACGCCAATCTCAAGGATACTGTTCCAAACAATTTTCACTCGCTAACAATTCTTTTTAATGCAATTATTAAACACTTATATACATAAGACGGTACCAAAATCGTAATATGAGAAAAATTCAAGGAACTGTAATTAAGGTGGGTTTCGTGTATAGTATATTGTGGTCAATTAATGAAGCTTTATCGTATAATTTATTTTGCTAAGAGATGGCGCTATTTCAAACTAGAAATTTTAAAGGGGCTCACTTTACCTTGCTAGCCCACTTTGCCCCACTCTTCCCTACATCTATTAGATAAGTAATATAGTTAAAACGAAATTTCAAATAACCATTAGCGTACGGAAGAGGGGCAAAAAAAATTATCAGAGAAAATGAGATGCATATATTTTCACGAATTTCGTCATATCTCTTAGGTCTTCCCAAATATTGAATTAATTTTCGTTCTGCGCATTCTTCACATAAATGCCATGATAGCTTCTCAGGGGTTTTTTTTAAATTCGACCCATAAGGAGGTTTGAACTGGATGTATACATTTTCACGAATTCAGCCATGTCCTCAGGTCTGATTAGATATCGAAAAACATTTCACTTCCAGTTGCTTGTTTTATAGTCGCCTAAAACCCATTTTCAAGAGTTATCCCTTTTCAATCCCGAAGAGAGTATAAAGGGTTGAACAAGTTTTCACGAATTCCGTGATGAGACATCGAATTTGTTTTTACTTCCTAGGGCTTTCTTTTTATATCTAAAAAAACTTTTCAGAATTTTCGAATATTCAACCCCAAGTTTTCGCAATTTTTGCCATCCCTTAGGGCCGATGAGATATACAATTGTTTATAACTTCTACGGACATTTTATATAATGGCCAGCAAACGAATTTCACCCCCAAGTGGATGTGAAGGAGCTGCATACGTTTTCACAAATTTTTTCCAGATCTCTAGTGCTTTTCATATAATCGCCTAAAATTCTATTACACAATTTTTGGGACCCCAAGTGGATATAGTGGGTTCTTATATGTTTTCACATTTCGTCTTACTTCTATGGGCTTTTAGTGTGAATAGTATACCGATAATGTATCACGGCATTTTTATATATTTAATCGGCTAAAAATTTATATTTTAGATATTTTTACTCTAAGGAAAAAAAAAACTTCTAATCTCGAAACAACTGATGTCATAATACGACATTGCCCTGGTCTCGGAGTATGAGCCATTTACGTATTTCATGTGTTAAATGTGGCAGTAGCGTAAGCATTTTATCTATCGGCTGTAACGAGATTGTATACTCTTTTACGAATTCAGCATACCATATATGACTCAAGTCTGATTACATAGCGAATAACTTTTTATTTCTACGAAGTTCCAATATAATGTGCTAAGATCCGTTTTTAGGATTTTTTCCTTTTCAATCTCTAAGAGGATATAAAACGGTTGTACATGTTTCACGAATTTCGTCATATCTCTTAGAACTGATTTGACATTGAATTGGTTTCTACTTCCTCGGGCTTTATTTATAATCATCTGAAAACCCATTTCAGGATTTTTGGAAATTCAACCTCAAAGTGAATGTAAGGGGTTGCATAAGTTTTCACAATTTTCGCCACATCTTTTAGGTTTTAAAAGGTATCAAATCGGCTTTAACTTCTACGGAATTTTTGTATAATCACCTACAAGTCAATTTTAGGAATTTCTACTATTCAACCCCGAGGGGGTGTAAGAGGTTTGATTTCACGAAGACCAAAAATCATGAGGTATTACGATTTTTACTTCCAAAGGATTCCTACTATATAGTCGCCTACAACTTGATTGTAGGATTTTTGACATCTATTTGTCTTTTTAGGCCGCACGTATAAAAGTGATGATTTGGATTGGTAGATACCAGGACTTCGGCATCCAACTAATGCAAATAGGCTTGACTTTAAGTTGCACTATGCAAAAATAACTTTTACAAAACATTCGTATGTTTATCCGTTTTAACACGGAAATGTCACAGAAGCCTGAAAAGTACACAAAATTTCCATATCTATCTAAACAAAAGATTACCTTGATGGATCCGATGGCTGCCTGTTTCGATGCAAACGTGACAAAAGCGCATCCTTTGCTTTGACCGTTCTGATCCCTGAGCACAGTGCATTCTTCTATTATTCCGTGTCCAGAAAAAAGCTGCCTCACATCACTTTCGTTGTATTTTTTGTTGAGCATGCCGACGAACAACTTTCGCTCTGGAACAATGAAAACAAGAAAAGTTAAAAAAACACAAAAAAAAGACAAAAAAAAAATGGAATGAAAATCGTGAGGTGAAAATGCATTTGCTGAAAAGGCAAACATATCAGGATTTACATATATGCCACAAACATAAAGGAGGATGCACGCGGACGACCCAGAGGCAGAACGACGAAGAGCGCGAACAAGAATGGGCCTCCCATTTAAAATATGGAACCGTCTGCCGCTGAAAGGGTTTTATCACCGGGAAAAGTATGACAAATGCGACGTTTTTATGGGCTAGCTTGGATGCAGTGGAGTGCCGCACTTGCACAGCATAGCAAAAATGTAATGCAATCCGATGTCCTTCGAATGCACCCGGCAATGACAAAAGATTGCAGCTACAAAGCACTTATCTAGCGTACTGCCATGGAGCTGATTCGTAGAAGACAAAAATTCTCTGCGGACTGCAAGATCTGGATGTGAGGTGAAGTCCTTAAAAAGGAATATTTTGCATTACCCCCCCGTTCCTAAAGGAATTATTGTGTTTGTGTACGTTCAAATGTTGAAATTTCTGATTCATTTTTCACCGAACACTGTTCGTGGTGTTTGCAATGCTTTCGTTCGCACTGACGCAATGGTGCAGCAAATCCTTATACAGTTTTGTACTGCTAAAGTCTCCGCATTATTTTAAGAGAAAGCACGAAAAAAAAATTATCTTCAATTGTTTGTTCCCGTTTAAGGTTCTGTCTATGGCTGGTATCAAAAAGTAGTGTACCCTCAGCTGATATCGGAGCATTGTTTCCTTCATGTGCTGAAAATAAAGTAATTCCTTCAGAACTCTTCGGATTTTTTGATTTATTTGATACCAGATGTTGGGTCTAGGCTGATTCACAGCGCACAATTCATCGGGAACGATAAGTTGCCGTACCCCACAAGAAATTGCGCGATTATTCTACATTTTCACGAATTTCGTTATATCTTTTAGGCATGTCGAGTTATCAAATTAATTTCACTTCTGCAGTCTTTCTATATAAGCGGCTAGAATAATTTTCCCAAATTTTTCAATATCCAGCGACCAAGGGGCTGTAAAGAGGTTGTGTACATTTTCACGAATTCCGATATATTTCTTAGGTCTAATGAGACATCGAATTCACTTTCACTTCTAAAGGGTTAAATATAATCAGGAAAAAACCATTTGTTGGTCGCCCTATGTGCCGGGTCAGAAAAACATTTTTTTTTACTAAATTACGTCTAAATTATTTTTAGAGTATGTATGAAAAAGGATTTCTCCGAATTCAAAGTCGTTATAAAGTAATAGTCATATAATGGAGCAGCTATTTGGAGCTGGCCCGAGCCACCACCGATCTTTAATTGCGTTTTTTTCAAAACTGCATTTTTCAAATTGGCTGCCACGATTCAGAAAAAACTACTGAACCGATTGCGCTGAAATTTTAATAAGATGTTCAGCGGATCCCTAGTTACAAGTGGTACTTCTTAGCGATATCTGTCATATTTTTTTTTGCTGATGCTAAATTCATCGAAAAAGCCGCGAAAATTTAAAAAAAATGCAATTCCCCAACGCTCACCCGTTTCAGTCATCCTATTTCTTATAGGTTTTAATTACGATAACTCAACTTAATAAATAACACTAAAATTTGTAAACATATTTTTTATGCGGATGACTTATTTATCCTAATTAGAAATGCTTCCACTCTGGAAGCAAAAAATAAAACTAGTACAATCTTTAACACTATTTTAAACTGGACTTCGAAATCAGGCGCGAAAATATCAATTACAAAATGTAAACATCTCCACATATGTCGTAAATTAAGCTACAACTCTTTCATGATCACGGTGGGACACAACACCATCGAAAATGTTAAATACATGGATATACTATACGGGGTCTTAAATTCAACAGCAGGTACACCTGGAATGACCACATTATTGCAACACGGCCCAACCTTATAAGACGTCAAAAAGTCGTTAAATGCCTTGGAAGTCAAAAATCAGCTGCACATCCTTTGACATTGATCAACATCACTTTAGTTAAATATTAAATTAATGTTTATTCTACGGGTTCCTTACATAAATGCCTAGAATGCATTTTCACGATTTTTGATATGCGACCTCTAGGGGGGTGTAATGGGGTTGTATACATTTCCACGAATTCTGCTATATCCCTTAGGTCTGATTAGACATTGAATATCTCTTCACTTTCACAGGCCTTCGTAATAATCGGCTAAAACCTGTTATTCAGTTCTTTCCTTTTTCAACCCCTGAAAGGGTATAAATCAAAAGAAATTGAATTGGTTCTTACTTTCGTGCGCTATCTTCATATTTATCTATTAACTGCTTTCAGGATTTTTGGATATTCAACCTTCAAGTGGGTGTTAGGAGGTTGCACATGTTTTCACAAATTCCTACATATTGCTTAGATTTGATGGGATATCGACTTCATTTTTACTTCCTAAGGCTTCCAATATAATCGCCAAAAAGTCAATTTCAGTATTTTTAGATATTCAACCCTAAGGGGTATAAGGGAGTTGTATACGTTTCTCAGCTGCGAAATTTTTTTTTTAGGTTTGAATGAGATATTAGATCGCTTTTTGTGGAAGCGTTTTATACATATAATCGAATACAAACCCATTTTTCAATTTTTGGATATTCAACCCCAAGGGTTTGCATATGTTTTCACAGTTTTGCCATTAAATTGGTTGGTTGGTTTAAGTGGCAGCCCTGTCTCCCAGACAGAGCTCAATTAGCTCAGAGGCCATTTTGGAACCACAAACTCGTGTTAAGCTCGGATGTTAAGGGTTGTTGATACTGGGGAATACAGAAGATGAATGTGAGAAAAATTGATTGAATTGAATCGCTACGAGTATAACCACCCTGTGCTGTTCAGGAAAAGTAATAACTCTCCAATTTCCTGAAATCGCCATCAGGTCCCCGTATAAGGGTTTCCCTACCTCATTTCCCATTATGTCTTTGTCAGAGGTCTTTTCCCATTATGTCTCTATGCCCCGGGACCCAGAGCACAGTGCCATTAAATTAGTTCTGATGAGATATAAAATTTAACGATTTTTCGAATTTCAAAAACCAAGGTGGTGTGAAGGGTTTCCTTACGTTTTCACAAATTTTTAAAATTCCGAGTGTCTGATAAGATAACAAATTGCTTTTTATGAAATCAGCTAAAAGCTGTTTCACAATTTTTTCGAAATTCAAACTCCAAGTGGATGTAATCGGTTTGTATACGTTTTAACAATTCGTCATATCTCTTAATTCTAATAAAGCAGTAAATTCGCTTTTACTTCTATGGGCTTTTAGTGTTCATAATACACCGAAGTTCGAATAAAATTCGGCTAAAAATCTCTATTTTAAATATTTTTATTTTAAGAACAAAATTAACTTTCCAAGAAACCTCATAAGCTCCAAACAACTGATGATATACTCTGACTTTGACCGCTTCCGAATTTTGACCAGAAAAACAATAAAGTTTGGCCAGACCATTGTCAGATTTTTTTATATTATATTTATTTTCATACATATATATGAGTGGTTGAGTGGAAGAGTTGCCTAAGCCACATTGAATTTTTTTGATGCTTAGGCTTTTTCAGTTTGACCACAATAACCATATCTTTATGTTCCAAACTTATTTATTCACCATAATATCAATATACTTAGCTTGACAGTATAACAAAATAGAAATTATTTCTTTTTGAGTGTAATTTTTCAAATTACGTCTAAGTTTAGAGTCCGATGTCTCATTTCGCAGCATTGTTGGTTAGGCAACTCTTTCACTGAACCACTCATATAATAGTTTGCATTTTCATTATTATATTATATACCCATCATTTTTATTTCGCTGGTTGCTACTCACGAATATTTTACTCTCATAAGCCTCTCACACACGTAAGGGTTGGTATCGCGTATAGCGCTTCCTAGACCTCAGTTTTTCATTTAAAAAATCTAAGGGGATAATATTTTTTTTCATGGACCCCCACCGAAATTTTATTCTGTCTACGGTAGTAAATTTATGAATTAAATGTGTAAAAATACGCAGTTTTAAGAATTACTCTCAATTTTTTTAAATTTAATGAAAATTCGTAAATTTACTACATCAATGCGGAATATTTTACTGCTTCAAGGATAGTAATTTTCACAAAATTTTTTACTGTGTAGTAAAATGCGGTAAAATTTACTACAGGGGTTTAACTGGAAAACCTACAACAATTGCTTAAAATTCTTTGATTTAGTGCTAAAAAGAATCTAGGCTAAAAGTTCCTACGATGCAATCTGAACAATGATGAACAAATTTTTTAAACTGGCGATATTTAATGTTTAAAACAAACTGTAATATGAAAATACAAGTTTTCCGGTTTCAATACTATTCTTATTTATTTTGTGTGACGTTTCGGACTCGACTGAGTCCTTTATCAAACTGGACCTCAATTTTCTATCAATTAAATTTTTACAGTTTTTTCAATGTTAAGTATAAGAAATTGCCATTTAAAATATTTGGTTTTACTTACGATTTTTTCGAGTTCATGTCATCTCGACTTCACATTAACATTTCGCACGACACCAGCACTTCCATATGCAAATTCTGTGGTATTTATACATATAGTACCGTGCAAAAGGTAGCTGGAGCGTAGGGAGAACCTACAGGGATAACCGCAACTGCATCTATGAGGATACAAAATCTTTGCAGCGCTAAAGGTAGTTGGAACGGAGCGCGCATTTGCATATTAGTTGCCATATTTGCCCTTCGATGAATACATTCGTTTAACTAACTCTGCCTTCATCAAAAATCCACCATTTTTATCGGTATAACGCTGTTTCCCGTCTCCCAAAATTACTTAATCGACTTGATTGGAGGAGCTTCTTGCCTCAAAATTCAGTCCGATTTCTTTCTAGCAGACACAATGCTTAAAAAGTGTCAGAGATTATTCGGCAAATAATCAGATTAAAAGCGCTTATCTATTTTCTCCATTCATTTTTGATGAATGAAATCCTTTTGCAATATCGTAATGTGGAAAGGCGTCGATTGAACACGGCCTAATCTTTTTGTTAAGCCGAAAACTAGACAAAAAATACACCAAAGAAACATAAGTCAAAGACGTATCCTTTGAATCTCCGTATAGCCTTGTTTGGTTATAGCACGAGCAAGAGATAAAAAAGCACAGGAACAAAGTCTATCTAAAATTTCGTTCTAGCTATCGTCGTCTTGGCTATGCCGCCGTAGTGAAAATCAAAATCTGATCCGATTTTCACACAACTTTCGACTTCCGATTGAACAGCAAGGCATTTTTTGTCCCTAATAGGATTAACGTTCTTCGAGTACCTTGTAAAAATCGTGTTCCCTTTTTCCGATTTTCCGTGAATTTCAGGAGCAGGGTGGTTTTTTCCTTCCCAAACCGGAACTTAAACCTGAAACAGTTCCTGTTCGCAACTGTTATCGGTTTTTCGTTATTCAGCTCTTTCTGAAATCCATGGAAGAGCTGGAGACGACATGAGAACCATCTTTCGGGGGGATTATCAATTTTCTTAAAAGCACGTACTGGGGTACAGCTAGGCAAAAGTTTTCGTCGATTTTTCAATCAACTTCAGAACAAATGCTCCACTTTTAGAGGCTCTTGTGTTCACATTCATTGTAGAGCGAGTTCGCCTTGTACAAGGTTTCTGTAGCCCTCGTATAGGGTAAGAGCACCGGTTTCTGGTCACGAATCAATTTCTGATATCACATAAATTTACATACATACATAAAAAAAACACTTAGAGAATGTGAAGAGTGAATTATTAGTGTGGCACTAACTTTTACCATTTAATAAAATAAGCTACCGAAGATTTAAGCTGAAACTTACTGATTTAAGTCATCCTTTATGCATCCTCAAGGATAGGGTGAAAAGTGAACCAAATCATAAAAACCATTTTCAAAATTACGAAGAAAGTTTCGGATTGGATGGACTTAACAGAATCCAGCACTAAAACTTAAAATGTTTGTACCACGTTTAAATTTCCTTGTAAAATAGCACCGTTGAACGCCGTTTTACTCAATAATTTAGTTTAATAAGTCACCAATATCTTCGTCATATGTCACCCCCACTGTAACGCATAAGAACTTATTTTGTTCTGAAATCCAAATTGAGTAAATAATGCATTTTTATGGTATTTCGCCTCATGTATTTTGTACAAAAAAAGTTATTCCTAATCTTCGTATTTCACTCAAAGAAAAAACATGGGTGTGGTAACCATATTTTGAGAGAACCTTGCTATTGTTGAATTTATAGTTGCGTCAACCACGTTACAAGATGTAAGATAGTTCCGGTGACTGCTGTTATGGTTGTATTAACTTTACTATCATGTTGCTTTAAACATAGTATGATTACATCAATCATGCAAATATTTGTAATTTGATTATTACAACTATAGTTATGTTTCAAAGAAATATGTTATGATTGAATAAAAGACACGAAAAGGTTGTGAAAATTTGTTGTATGGTTAAGGCAAACATAGTTTTGGTTCTACTAACTTAACTTAGCTGTGGTAAATTTGCAGTATCTTACGACTTGAGTTAACATAAACATATTCTGATTGAATTAACCATGAAAATAATTGTAATAAGTACAGAACATGGTTGAGAGAACTATAACTACGATCATAAGACACATTAATATGTTTGATTCGAACAAATGTAAGGTTGAAATAAACTGTGATGTATGGTTCCATGAAGTTATGACCACTAAAAAATTATTCTGTTATGAAAAATACTAAGGACATAGAGATCCTAATTCACTCACTCCCTTTTAAAATGGATTCACTTCACATCACAAACTAACTCTCTAGTATTACGAGTCACTCTCTAGTATGACGGTTCACATCGAATTTCGGATCCAATCCTTTCCTGGATCGTTGAAAATATGTGGGAGGTTATGATAACAAAATTAAAATAATTAAAATAACAGCGATTTATCGAATATTACTTTATTATTTTTTAATAATAAAGTATTTTTATTTGTAAATCAATAAAATTAAATTATAATTGAAATTTGTATTTAATGCTACCGATAACAATAATATGTTTGTAATATCGTCATAATGGTAGAAAATAAACCATAGTACGGTTGAGTGATATATTCGATCAAATTCTGTAGTTGCACTGATCATAGAATATACTCGTAGTTGGCGTTATCATAAAGCACGTTTACATCATGTAAAATCATGTGGTTAGGACAGCCATATTAATTTCAAATTACCAAATATGCTTATTGCAAAAATATAGGGTTATTCAATAGGGACATAACAATTTTTTATATAAGTAAAACACAGAATACTTGAGATAATTTTCAAACGTTGCTCGTTTTTAAACTTCAAGGTGATAAAAATGTAAACCTTGACTAACGTTTCGACATTGACAGACCGTCAACAAAGTTTAAGAGTGCGTTCGTATTAAAATAGAAAATTGTTATGTACCTATTGAATAATCCTTTATTATATTTGTAGGAATGACCATATATACTATGACTTGGACAACCACAACTGTTTTATTATGGTTAGTTGATTGGTTTTCGTTGTGGCCCGTCTACCGAAAACAGGGCCCAATTAGCACAGGAAGCGCCGTTTTGATACCACAACTCGTTTATAAAGTAGATATGTACCTATATAGTTTTACAGAGACCTAGGGCTTGAATGGATTATCATATCCATCCGGAGCTGTTCAAGAAGGTAATCAGTTCTCCAATTTGGTTTTTAGAGATCTCATCAAGGTTATTAAAGAAGGGTTTGCCTAGTGCGCGAAGTCTGGCTCTAGGAAGGGCTGGACACTCGCAAAGCAGGTGGGTAACGGTTTCCTTCTTGTTTGTATTCGCACAGCTTCGGCAATTGATGTTACCCAGTCTAGCCGCGTGGTCGCCGATCGGCCAGTGTCCAGTGCTGACTTCCGTGACTCTGGAGACGTCCACACGGCTCCTACTCAAGAGTTCATCTGTTCTGCCCCGGGAGTAGGATGGCCATATCTTCCTAGATATGACGCAGTTGGTCAATCCTCTCTATCTGGAGTTGGCGTTTGTGAGAAAGTGGGTAGATATTTGGCGTTTGACAGTCCCTAGTGGGATCTGAACAGATTCTACCTGTTTTATTATAGTAGCAATAACTTTATTATGGTAACTGCAACCATAAAAGAATCATATTTTTTCTTTCAGTGTAGGTATATTATAAAACTATTGGAATTACGCGTCAGACATATCAAACCAGTCAACATTAATACTTTTAAAGATTGTGCGTCATAATTTTTAATACAATCGAAATATCGCATGGAAATTGTCTGTTTCAGAGTTCTTTAGTACGAGTTAGAACATTTATTAAGAAGAAAAATAGCTCACAAAAGCATATATCGCCAGATATTTTTGTTTTGGAGAGGTGATACATTACTCAGTCATAGTAATATAACGCATATAACATTACTAATGACTTAAGGCCCGTAGACACTAGCAAGTAAAACTTGCTAAAGTCGCTCTCAGACATTTATTGCTCTATGTGTACACGGTTCTGAGAGTGCTTTTGCCCAAGTTTTAGCTCTAGCCAACAAATGCTTGCCTTTTCAAGAAAATTGTGAATGTACACGTATACTTGTGAGAGTCGAAATTGCGAAAGAATGTTCCGATTGGTTTCGACATTTTTCTTCAAGTCAGTTGCATTGAGAGTTGACACGTAAAAAAACGTATGTAGAAGGATAATCAAATTGGGCTTGCAAGATTTTTGTCGAGCTGCTTGCTAGAGTAAAATTGCTGCAATTTGTCAATTAGTCTAAACATCGCAGCAAATTACCCTAGGAAGAATTGTCGCAAGTTTCTTGCTAGCATACACGCGCCTTTAATAAAGCATTTATTGTTGGCTGGGTATGTTAGAAGGCAGTAATTAAAGAAGCTACCAACTTGAAACTTCAGCAATGGTATGGAGATAATTGCGAGATTGGGATATTAAAAACAATATTTTAAGGGTTGTAGTGATATACCAATGCGCTGCATTAAACATAATCTTCAAGTCCAACAACCGGTCCCTATACCCTACCAACTGATTGTTTTGTTTCCTATTCTATCTGGCAGAAGGTTAAAGTTACTCAGGCGCTTATTACTTTTTTTCCTCGTAGTACCTACCTAGTTCGTAGTGCTTGTGGTTTCAGTCGCTTCGAAAGTTCAATTCTTTGCAGCAAGTTTTCCAACTTTTTTGTTTATTTCTGTTACAAATTTAGTACTGAATGTTCAAGAAGCACTTTTCTTAAATTTTCCGGCAGAAAATGTATTCCTGAATAAAGTTTTTACTTTTAAATGGAAATATGTCTGGCCGTTAAATTGTCCTTATGAAAAAAGATAATGGCAGAGAAAAATATCTTGGTGGATATTAATTTAATTAGAATGATATATGGTTCTTACAATATCTTTTATACGTTAGAACTATAAATATAAAAACTTTCAACAGTTTGGACGCAACTTTTCTGTATTTTTATTTTATCTAAAATATAGTTAATATGACAGGCTTCAGATTTTAGTGGCGTATCCACCCACCCGCCCTGTACTAACTTTCATCTTTTTTCATCTCTGGACATATTTAAATTTTAATGTTTTGATTTACGGCACGATGAAAGGTATTGATCACAACATTTCCAACAGTCGCAGTTCACCTTAGTTTACAACGAAATTTAACTTATTTTTTCTACTAAAATTTCAATTTTGAAATTATTGAACAAGAATGTCATTTGAGCTTGAAGCGTTTATTTTGGTCCGTCGAGCCGGATTTGAACACAAATTTAATGGTGAATGAGAAAGACACTTTTTCCTATGCAGGGAATTTCCGCGTTTTCTTTTTAAGTACGCGGACAAGTTACGCGATCTGATCATTAACTATTTTTTGAATTGGTGTAATACAGAGCCTCTTGGCAACCTTTAAGGCGACCGGTCCGCTGAAAAAAAATTTTTTTCGATTTTGTTTTTCTAATTTTTTTTATTATTAATCATATGATATATCAAACTTCACATAAATAACTTTATTTATGTGTGAAAAAATCGTTGTGTGTTGCTTTCAATCTTGAGCAAATTTTTTTTAATTTTTTAGTTTTCATTGAAAATTTGTTAATTTTTTTTTTACTTTGGGATAATTTTCTATTAAACCACTTAACTTAATGACATCCTTTTTTCCTGGTTTTGACTATATGTGAACAATACCTCAATCTAAGCGGGAGTTTTATAAATTTGTTTGATTTGATTTTGCCTTTACGTAGTACCTAAAATAACCATAAATTAATAGTAATATCAATAATTTTTTAGAGCCTTTTATTCCAGACTATGATTTCTGGAGGAAAACCTGCTCTCATTCTTAAATAAACCCCGAAACACGTTCTTCTGAAAATGGATATGTGCCATTCGTATATTCATAGCAATACTTTTATATAGGTAGTGTTTTGCATTCAATTTATTCGTATCACACGTGACTAAATGTATTACATCTGCATTATGCAACAAGCATCGGCTTGTAACGTCTTCGTTTCTTATAAAGATTTCTTATTCAGTGCAACAACCACTTAAAAAGTATATGAGACTTGGAGCGAAGTATCGTCTTACTCTGACGCATATAGGAACCGTGAAAACTCTTCTAAGTGAAAAAGATAAAAAGTAACATGAGTCCGGATTAAAGATAGCTGGTAAATGAAATAAAAAAAACGGAAATTCTCCACACATGCTGCACAGATAACACGTTTGCCATATTTAAAGCAACATTTCGCATAGCAAAGTGGCATACTTTTGCACAGGGTTGTGTTTCGTGATGGTTGTTGTTCAGAAGTTCAAGACGATTGATTAGTGATAAGACAGTGCAGACGAAGCAGTTATGCCAAATTTCATTTTGATTTCGATATAAGGCTTTCTTTTTTCTATTTATTGGAATTCACTCAGTCTTAGTTAGCCTAATTGGGAAGACCTTTCGACTTTTAGGATGTTGACTCTAGCTAACACCAGTATGCTTTATACCACACCACACCTGATGGGATTAATTTTATGATC
Source organism: Beris morrisii (assembly GCA_951812415.1). NCBI lineage: Eukaryota > Metazoa > Arthropoda > Insecta > Diptera > Stratiomyidae > Beris > Beris morrisii. The sequence continues at coordinate 31,166,725 of OX638311.1, forward strand.
GTTGCATTTCTCGCCGTGAATGGAGGAGCTGGTTAAATGCATATCAGGTACTGTGGGATGTGGTATAATACAAGTACGTGTGATCCTATAGCCATGAGCTAGCTAATAGCAAGTTTTCCAATATTGAGTAAAGCTGTTTTGTTCGACATTGTCCAACTCGATTCACTAGCACAAATGCGGTGTAGATGTGCCTCATTCCGATTGGATTGTGGACTGCGGAAAATTGATTTCCATTCCAACTTACGTAAGTGATGTATAAATTCCAGCAAGTTTGCCGATGTGCATAGAGTTATTTACCTGGGCATACCCGGTAAACTATGAGTATGTGATGCAAGTCGGGGCTTCAGCTACACGTTTTGATTTATGTATTAACCTCCGGTAGAATGCAAAAATGAATCACATGTGTCGTTCAAGTTGAAGGTAACTTTTGTAACGCCTACAGCAATTCTTTAGTGCACTTGATCAACGTAAGCGTAATACGATATCAAACCTGGAGATATTTGTTTTTTGCAGCCAGGAAAGTATATTATTTCAGAATTTTTTGAAGCTCAATTACATCACTGAAAACCACTGTGGTACAAGAATAGATGCATTCATAGTGATTTGCTAAATAAGCAATGATGTAAGATTTGTGTGTTGTATAGCTAACAATAGAATTGTGATAAAGTGCTAATTATTTCACTTTATAAAATATGAAAATAGTTGCAATACAAATAGAACATATTTGTTCAGAATTACAGAGGTTAAGCCTTAGGTTTTAATTAGTGAAAATATGTAGAAACGAGCTTAAATCGGAGTTTTATTTAAAATGAAATTCCATTATTTTTCCAAACTAATTTTTCATGTATATCGCACTATGAGAACGGAACTGTCGTAACTTCAAAAAGGCAATTTTCAGGTTTTGATTAATTCTTATGTATTTTTTAACGCTCTTTCCAATGGAACACTTTCGAATCTTCCATCGCTTACTATTTAGATGCTATTTAACTAACAACAGTTTTACTGTTCCCAAGAAATGCACAGCATCTGCGAGCATAATTACATCATAAAAAATGATTACCATTATTAAAATCCTTTTTTGCATTTAGATCAATCCAAATTATTATTTTTAAAAAAAAGAAGATAACGTTAGACACAATTTTAAGATTACTGGAACTGTTCCAATCTTTAAAATGAAATTATCTCAAAGACTGTTTTTGGAAGTTACGACAGTTCCGTTCTCATAGTGCGATATATTCATAAAACGTTGTTTAGCCCTTACTTCTCTTAGACCACCTATATTTACAGCTCTACACAAATTTATTCGTACACCATTCAAAATTTTATTGAAAACAGTGTAAATGTGGTATTTAAAGAAAATAAATATTTAGCATTAAACATTTTAAAAGCTTCTCTTATGTCTTTTAATAAAATTCTCAATAATAATATTTGACATATTTCATATTTTAAAATAAATTATCAGTCCTCCAACTACTTATTTCTGCAACACAAAATTATTCGTACACCTGGCAACACGAATTTATCTATGATACCGGAATATGAAATTATTTCACTTCTCTATCAGTTTACAGTGCAGTGAACGTTTGCAGTCCATATTTAAAGTGAACGAAGTATTTTTAACGTTTTTTAAAATAATTTTTTTTTAAAAATGGATTGAAAATCAACTGAAACTTCAACTTCTGAGCGAAAAATAGTAATTAAGCTTATTTTTGAAGGAAAATCTTTGCGAGAAACAGGGCGTATTGTAGGTACAACAATTCAAAGTGTTGCTAATAAATATAAACATTAAGGAACACTCTTAAATAAGGAAGGTCGTGTAAGAAAAAAATACTTTCGGACCATAATGAACGAGTTATAGTACGAAAAGTGAAACAAAATGCAAGTCTAAATATTAGGAATCTTACTGAAGATATGGCCCAAATAGTCCAAAAACATATTTCTTCTGAAACTGTAAAAAAGACATTGAGGAAGTTTGGTTTAAATGGTTGAGTAGCTCGCCAGAAGCCATTTGTATCGAAGGCCAATAGGAAAAAGAGCATTGAATTTGCCAAAAAATATTTAAATAAAGGTACTGACTTTTGGCAAAAAGTTATTTTCACAGAGCAAAGTAAATTTAATGATTTTGGTCCCGATGGAAGGCAATTTGTGTGGAGAAGGCATAATACGGAAAAGGAAAAAGGAAATTTGTGCTCAACAGTAAAACATGGCGATGGAAATGTGATGATTTGGGGCAGTATGTCAGCCGCTGGTGTGGACAAGATGGAATTTATTGACATGACAATGGATAAAATTATGTATTTAAATATTTTGAAAAGAAACTTAAAACAAACTGAGCGAGATATTGGGATAGAAACCGATTATTACTTTCAGCAAGATAACAATCCCAATCACACAGCGATTATTGTTAAAGAATGGTTACTTTATAATGTAAGAAATCAATTACGTACGCCACCTCAATCGCTGACCTCAACCCCATTGACCATTTGTGGGCACATTTGGGACGTCAGTTGAGGAAAAAAAGTATTTCTGGAAAAGCTGAGCTCAAAGAGCATATTATTCGAGAATGAGAGACCATACTGTCATCAGCAGTGTTGCCGCGGGGGTCGTGAAAAAAGTAGCAAATACAATTTCAAAAGAGTAGCATAGAGTAGCAAAAATTTTTATTTAAAAAAAATATATACATTTAATTGCACAAAATATAAAAAAATCACAATTCATTTTATATGTAAATATGTATCTTTGTGATCAGACTTTGTCGTTAATAATAGTCAGTTTTAATTTGTTTGGTAAACATAATTGCTTCAACAGTATCGATATTGTATCTGTTTATAACGTCATTTTTTATAAGTTTGAGCTCTGAGAAAACTCTTTCTGCTGTAGCAGAACTGTGAGGTAGGCAAATAATTAAAGAAACAAAATCAAAAAGGTCAGCAAATAGTGGTTTGTTATTTACATTTTTTAGTGTTGAAATAAATCCCCAAAACTTTTCAATATCGAAGAGAGAAATTAATTTCCTTATGGAAATAGTGAAAAAGTTGAATAGTAGCAAAATTAGAGAATTTGAAATTTTCAGAAGCATAAGTAGCAAATCAAGAAATCTGGAAGCAAAAGTAGCATTTTTGCTACAAAAGTAGCAATGTGGCAACGCTGGCTCATCAGTGACCTAGAGACTCGTGAAATCAATGCCAAGGCGATTAAGAGCAGTGCTAGATACTAAGGGCTATCCAACGAAGTACTAAATTTCAAAAAATAATTGTATTTCAAACTTATACTGTAAATTCATTGAAGTGTTCGAACAATTTTGTTGAGCAATATTTTATAAGAATATTTTTTTGTTTCCAAATTCCTATTAAATAAGCACGAAAATGATTATTTTTTTATATTATCGTAAAGAACAGAATACACAATTTCCAATTATTACTGAAGAATTTTTATTTTCATAAATCCTTTTGCCTTACTGACTTTATAAATTTGTTTTTCTTGGTGTACGAAAAATGTTGTATATACTTGTAGATCACTCTAAAGAACATAGACAGCAGCAGTGAAAATCTAAAGTGAAAATTTAAGTTTTGATGAAACAATTTTACTTTATTAATTCAATAATACAGTATTGTGATCGATTTAAAATAAATGTCTACCTTGAAAATTGTTTTTTCACGTTTTATGACTAGTGGATACCAAAAAAGCAAAAAAAAAAATGTCAGTCCGTTTGTACGCTGACCACCGACATAATTCGGATTACTCCAAGCAGTTCTACTTTCTAGAAATAAAAATTAGTAAAAAAAAACAGGATTGGAAAAGGCACATATATGATGTTCTATCCAAGCGCAAGACTTCAAACAAAAAATTCTTTATACTATCAGATCTTGGAAAAATCTACAAGTCCTCATATCGGCCTCGACTTGAGTACAATTTGCATTTTTCGGCAGAAGCATCCAAAACTCATCTCTCATTTTATTATTTTTTAATTAATGTTTAAATTCAATTAAGTTTGTTCTTTTTATCCATTCAAAAAATGATTATGACTCTAGGGTTTACTACCAAGTCAAGCTTGAGAGCTCTTAAAAAATACTGGTTTTATTTTATTTAAGAAAAAACCTGTATTTATTTTAATTAAGGGGTAATACCTAGTCGAAATTTTTTTTTTTCCATTTTTTTTATTGGCTTAAATGGTGTAAAAACATGTCAAGAGTGATGTCTGACATAATTTTTTATTGAAAACAAATTTTAAGTGGTCGTAAAAGACGAATTTTCGAAGCAAGGCGGAGCGCTTGAAAATGACAAATTGAGTTTCGGGGTGAGTTTCGCCCCTTTTACTCGTTACCGGCGGTGCAAAGGTACACTATATAGTTTCTAAATGAGGTATAGATAACGTTAATATGTAGTTTTAAGCAAATATTGAACATACGTTGTCTGTGTAGCCAAGCCTGTATCGTTAAAATTTCATGTAGTAAACACATTGTGAAACTTTAAACGCGTTTTTCTCGAAACCATGTTTTCAAAAACGGCTAGCAATAGAACTCGAGTAATTTTTATCCGATCGATATGAAATTTTGGCTGTACCTTCTTAGATAGATTATCTAGTCTAGAACACACGATTTTTGAGTTTCATAAACAATTACGACTTTTATAAACAAATTGAGGCCGATTTTTTAGTTGAAAAATCGATTTTTTTTTCGAAGTGCTCGCAAATTTTCAAAAATTAAAATTTCTGAATATCCATGTGTACTATACTAGTAAAACTCGTGCATATCATAAAAAAATTTTTTTCATTGTTGCAGATATGTTCGTTGAAGACTTGTGCTGCTAGCCGCGGGACGCTTACAAAAAATCGACCTTCGTTCCGTGCACTGCTCAGCCGCCATTTTCTCATAAAAATTAAAATAAAAATTTTTTTTTTATAGTTCAAGATAAGTGTAATGATACCACAATATTTCGCATTAATCGATTTTTTAACAAAGACACAAAAAATTAACAAAAAACCGTCTTATTTTTTGCTTCCGACTAGGTATTACCCCTTAAGTACCTACATAAGTAGTAGTAGTATTGGGACTTTTTTTATTTTCTTCTAATTTCCAGCAATCAAGTTAGTCAAGATTCCACGAATGTTGAAACTAAATTTTCTGCGAATGAGTCGATTAGATGAAAAATAGATCATGCCCGCAAATCATCAAAAAATTAATAAAATTTTTGAAGCACATGGAAAAACTCACCCAAATGCTTAGCATATGAGCCACCAAGATGACTCACTTACGAATCACTTACGTGATCACTAAGATGATCACATAAAGCGCTGGCAAACCATGCGGTGTAGGATGCATCACCTCTTTAGGAGACGGCTGAAATTCTTTTAAGAGAGGTTTCTAAAAATTTTCAGTAATTAACTTAAGAATCAAAAGTGAATTCATCTGATACTTCACTTAAGTGACTCGTTTCTAATTCACATGTTATGGTTTAAGGTATTCTGGTATACATACTGCTCACTCTGAACTCCAAGTCGGAGTAATAATAAAAGATGAATACACAAAATACTGTATAACGGCAATGAAAGAAAACAAAAAAAAATTGTTTTCAAGGAATGGAGCATAAGTTTAAAAGCTTATTGCGAACGAACCTATATCAATATTTTTTGACAATTATTGTCATCAAATGTGGAAATATGAAATGCCGGAATAGCAATTTTTAGGCCATTTTCAGGATTATCATAAAACCTTATTTTTAGAATAATAAGTTTGAATTTAAAATTATGCATATTAGCTCTTATGCAAAATCATACAAACGCTTTCAGTATTTCCCAGAAAACTTCTATGGCCCTAAAACTAAAGGCTGATAATTGGGATTCGCATTGACGTCGAGATTTTTGGGGAATACCATCAACTATTAGTTAATCATCTCTGTCCTTTTAGATGAGATAAACTTTTATACTACAGTTTGAATAAAATTAACCCTTTCATTCATCACCAACAACGACTGTACCTCTGCCGAAAAGTTTTTGCATAAAATAATTTAGCTATGCTCGTCTCTAGATCTGATTACCATTCGTGTTTCATTTCCGACATCAAAACCAGATGGATAAATGTTATAAATAATTAATTGGAAAAAGATTTCTGGAATCTTAAAAGCATTTCTGTAAATTGGACTGTAATCGAGTGCGGGTGTGCTCTTATGTCCGATTCCATATCCACCGAACCACTCACCCCGAAAGTAATTCGAAAGCCAGCAGATTCCAGTCTGATGGAATTTCAGACTATGTATAAATTGCACCTTACACGATACGAGTGTGTACCGTTTCTGGTTCTATTAATGACTTTGCAGAAATTTTCAAAACTGCTATTTGAGGCAACATGTGCTCCTCTCTGTGAATTATTATTTGTCATGGTAGCGCCTTCTACCTGTTTACGTTAGTAAATTTTAACTGTGCACACTCATTTTCTCGTCCTTGTGCCATGAAAACCTCGGAAAAGTGTTTTCCTCATTTAAAGTGGAAAGCGTATACACTAGATCTACATATCAACACACTAAGCAGAACGCAGCCACCATTATGGTGACTGAAGTTAAATATGCAGTGGTTAGGGATTTTGTCTGGGAGCTCTACAAACTTATTGTTCTTATTTTCATAAAATGAAAACATTTTGCATCCCCAGTTAAACTTAACGAAACTGCTCGCTTTTCCGGTTCTATACACATGCGACAATATAGAGCGTGGTGCTATTGCACGGTACTAGGTAATGGGCTCTAAGGATATTCGTGTATAGGGTGTAAGTACTCGTATGTCTAACTAAGTAAATATACGTATGAAGACAATGGAAAACTCATTCGGAAGCGTTTATTAAATTTGCAGCTAGAATTTTGTAGAGTGTCTTGTTCTACATCGATCAAATTAAGTGCTCCTTATTCAAGAATGTGTTCAAAGTACAGTGCCGAAAATTTAACACTCTAAATAGAGTTTCCTAATATCTAAATTACTGTATTTGTAAGAGTAAGGTATGGAAATCTTAATTTCAATCAATGATCAAATTAACGGCAACTTGTAATTATCGAAAATTTCAAAGTATTAATATCGCAAAATGGACAAATTTTGAAATTTAATTCGTTTGCTATCACGCAGCTTGGGTTAAAAAATAAAATTTACATGTTTGACATCGCCAGTACTACTTAAATATTTCAAAAGCACGCAGCTGATGACTGACAGAGGAAAATACACAGATACAAAGTAACTGACAATTTTGAAAAACTATTGCAAAAAAGGAAGCGAAATTCTGAGAAAGTCTAGTAGAGAATCCATTACTATATCTCAATAAACCTAAGAGATGTAGTTAAGTTTGGGTATAAACATTCAACTCACTCAACTATCTCATATTCATCCTGGAGTACTAAATATCGAAAATCTCGAAATCCATTTGAATAACTTTGCACGATTATCCTTCAAGTACATAACCAATTTGATATTTCAGCAGACCTAAAGGTGCTCTTACACGAGTGATTAAAATTGCTCAATTTGCAGCAATATTCGTCAATTTTGATGGCACGAAAATATGAAGCAACACACAGCAACAATAGTAACAGGCGATGTGGATCAACTTTTCATCAACTCGTTGCTGAATTGTGATGAGCGATATTGACCAATATCTAGCAATTCGGCAATAAGGGCTTACACGACCAATTCAGTCTATGAACAACATGAAAGCAAACTTGAAAAACAAATCTGAAACTTAAAATAAAATTCCAAGCCATTATAACACGAAACTTGACAAATAAACGCAAAACTCAAAACAAAACTTGACAATTTAATTACCGAACGAGGACAATTGCTCGGAATTTTCCACGTTAGTGGAAATACAGCAACTATAATGCGAACAATATCAGCAATCTGTGAAACAATTGCCACATTGCCGAAATATTGCCGCAACTAGCATGATATTGCCCTGTATTGCTCCATTAATCGCTCCACTAATTTGTGCAATAGTCGTCGGGCAATCAATTGCTTGAAAAATTGCTCGTGTAAGAGCACCTTGAGAGATATTGGCGTATTAGTGAAAATATAAAAATATAATTAACCCCTTCATCATTCTCTTAGGGGAGACCGAATTTACTAACAAATTGAAAGTCGTTAGGTGCAACGGTTTTTGGTATTCTATAGGGATTTTGTCTATCAGGTTGTCTGTACGCTCGATAGCTCAAGAACTTAAGAAGTTGAAATTTGGTATCCTCTTACAGTATGATATGTTGTGCTGAACTTAACGTCTTGCACTTAGACGTTAAGATTCGTCCAATATTTTTTCCATTGCTGTAGCGTGCGGTACTTATAAAAGTTTGAATCAATTCACTGATGGACTGATCTTGAAGTGTTTCCTTAAAGACTTGTACACGAATACTGCCCGATAACTTTAGAACCATTTAGAACGCTTTAGAACAGACTAGTTTCCCAACAGTTTCACGTACAATAATAAAAAAGCTGCCCTACAGTCTGGCCGTAACTTTATTGTGACTTGGGTAGAAGTCCGGAACGCGATTAATGGTGAGATGTGGTGTAGGTTAATATGCGACTGACAACCTAAAAAAAAGTTTTGACAGGAGAAGAAAGATACGGGGGTAGAGGTCGTTTTAGAATCTGAGGAACGGCTTAAGGTGGGTTTCCATATGCGACAATTTTCTGTGACATTATGTGTGACAGATCAGCTAGCCAATCAGATTACAAATCTCTGACAAAATGTGTCGCATGTCGCTAGTCGAACAATCTCCGACTTTTCATGTGTGACAAAAATTTCAGTTCAAAAGTTTCTCGAAAATTTCAGTTCATTTTCGTGTGTGACAAAAATTTCAGTGCAAGGGTTTCTCAAAAGTCTCAGTTCTTATCTTATCTTTCCAGCCATTTTACTTTTTTTGACAACTGACATAACCAATTTACGCAAAGGTGTGACACAAGTAATGTTACAAATGTAAACTCCAGACTGAAGAGTGTGACACATTTTTGTTGTGACAAATTTCTTTCACAGAATATTGTCGCATATGCAAACCCACCTTTATGCTTGAAAGTTGAAACTCTATATGTTTATTTACATTTACTACAGAAGTAATTTATGAAACAAAGAATTTAGATTTGAATTGGCATACAGAGATAAGGTAAAAAAACGTGAAACGAATTTTTCCTACTTTCCACGAATTTTGATATATCTTGTACGTCTGCCTAGGTATCCAATTAATTTTACTTCAGTGTGCTTTTCATATAAGCGCTCAGAAATTATTTTCCAGATTTTTTGATAGTCCACCCCTAAAAGGGTGTAGGGAAGTTGTATACGTTTTCACGAATTCTGACATATTTCTTAGGTCTAATGGAATTCGCTTTGATTTCCACGGGGTATAAGATTATAATCGCCAAGAACCAATTTAAACATTTTTCGATATTTAGCGGGTTGTGTAAGTTTTGACGAATTCCGACAAATATACTAGATCTATTGAAATATCTAATTCGCTTTTACTTATATGGGCTTTGTAAGTAATCATCTAAAAATTAAACCCCACTAAGGCCCTAAGACTCAGAGAGTCAAACCAGCTCAAAACATGTCCATACGGGCACAGTAACTTCAGCCTACCTCCAGCAGAGGCTACGGACTACGCAGATCCTAACCTCTGGTTCGACAGGAAGTACGCCATAAACATACCAAGCAGGGAATACTGACTGCCGAATAATTGCAGTATTTTCCAAGCGGAGGTACTGGCGATTCAGAAGGCGGCGGAGATAGCTCACAAATCGCGAATAAGGGATAAGGCAGTTTTTATCTATACGGATAGCCAAGCAGCCTTAATGGCTCTGAAATCCTGTACTATCAAATCTAAGGCGGTACTCAACTGTCGACGCGCTTTACAGAAACTGTGCTCAAATAGGAAAGTGGAGCTCTGCTGGGTTCCAGGGCACAGTGGTTTCTTAGGTAATGAACTCGCCGACGGTCTTGCTAAAATAGGTGCAAACCTTGGGCAGGAAGCCGCGGTCTCGGTTCCACCGCCTCTTAACGTTATTTACAACTTCCTAGAGAGGAAGATGGTAAGCCGGTCCGAGGCCAGGTGGCAGGCTACGCCAACCTCCAGAACCACGAAGCAAATGTGGAACACTCACAACGAGAAAAGTACTAAACTCTTGTTAGCACTACCAAGGGCGCAATGCGCAACTTTAGTCGGTATTCTTACCGGCCATTGCCTGATTGGGGCGCACGCGTACAGATTGGGGCTAATCACTAACGATATTTGCAGGAACTGCAAACTTCCCGCGGAACGGGAAACACTAGAACACCTCCTGTGCAGCTGCCCGGCTCTGGCTAGGAGACGGGTGAAGGCTCTAGGTGCACCGTCTTTCGCAAATCTTGGACAAGTCTCGCGTAGCAGCATGCAGAGCCTGCTAAACTTTGCTACGGCAACAGGGACCTTTGATTTGAACGAGGAACTCTCAACACAGATCGATACGCAAGCGCACCACCTTAGGCACATTGGGTCTCCTTTTTATGTGGTATCGCTATGGACCCTCGAGGGTCTATGCGAGGTTTTTAAGCCGCCACTGATACCTAACCTAACCTAACCTAAGGGGGTTTTAAACGATTGAGTACATTTTTACGAATTACAACATATCTCTTAGATCTGATGAGATATCGAATGGTTTTATTTACTTTGGATCTTTTTATTTATTTTAATAACTTCTGCTTAACAATTATTTTTGGCGCAGCGAAACAGTTTGCCATATGAGAAATTTCACTGTAGTATTTAAATTTCAAATGTCACATTTTAGCTGAACTTATCTAATTTCTGGTTATCCACGTATGGACTGGAATTCATTATGAAATTCGACCTCCAACTAACAATATGAGGAGTTTGTTCGAATAATTATCGAAATCGTGAGGAGATACATTCATTTCATTTTCGAATTGTTAACAACATTGTTTGTTGATTTAAAATTTTTATAATGTATTTATGCAGATACAATGATTCAAAGATACAATATGTACTTAAAAAGCCTGCACATGACTCAATACAAGTGCGTCGTCGTAGAGACTAGAGTAGCCGTTTTATATTTAATCAGGTGGTAATATTTACAGCCTAGGTGATAGGTGTACAAGATACACTTTGGCATACTAATAGACGGTAATAGCTACAAAAGCCACCTGTTGACAATGCAGAAACTTTGTTAATAAAGTCGACTATCTGCCAACTACTCCATATCCATATCGGATTTGTTATCTTGATGAGACGATACCTGAAGCAAAACTCCTGCTGGATATACTAACTAATACTTTTTTTTCAGGGTTGAGTTTGTGAGTGTTGTATGTCAACCACATGAATACGCGCAAAGGAATGAACAAAAACCGAATCGAAGTGAGATTGTGAGGTGCATAGTGGGATATTTCAGGTGAATTTACCTTGAGCGTATGTAGCTAAACTGAGATAACCGCAAATTGCCAATGATAAGTTACAAATTCGATGCGATTGATATCAGAACGTTCAGTCGAATGTGATTGTCGGGTTCAATAAAACCCCAAGCACCGACTACGTATCTTTACTGCAGCCAACTCACATGGACACGGCTGCTCTATCTGTATGCTGCGTACATGAGAGTTTTCTAAAAGCTCCTCATACATTTCACGCATGTGTATGCGTGAAAACTAGCAAAAGCTCATATGAATTTTTATAAAATTTTCAAGTCAGACGCTGATGACTCACTTTGAGAACTGAAATCTGGGTTTCAAATTACTACCGCTAGACGGTAGTACGCGCGTTTGCGTGAAAACTGGCAAAGCTCAAATGAATTTAATTTCTTATTAGGTGTGTTATTTTCAACTGGATCAGATCACTATTGAAAAAAACGATGTATCTTTACTGATCTTCGCGGTTCGCGGATCTCGACGGCTCAGCAGATCTTTACAAATCTTTGTGGTTTGCAGATCTTCACGGCAGATCTTGCGATTCGCGGATCATCACGGCTCGTGGATCTTAAAGGTTTGCGAATTTTTGAGATGATGTAGATAGAAGATGGAAAATGGATGGTGGAGGATGGAGGATAGAAGATGAAAAATGGAAGATGGAGGATGGAGGATTTAGTATAGAGGATTCACGATGGAGGATGGAGGATGGAGGATGGCAGATGGATGATGGATGATGGAGGATAGAGGATGGAGGATGGAAGATGGAGGATGAAGAACGAAGTATGGAGGATAAAGGAAGGAAGATGCAGAACGAAGTATGGAGGATAAAGGATGGAGGATGAAGAATAGAGGATATAAGATAGAGGGTGTAGAATGGTGGATTTAGATTAAAGGTTAAAGATTAAAGATTAAAGATTAGAGATGATTAAAGACATAAAAGATAAAGGATCAAGGATCAAGGATCAAGGATCAAAGATCAAGGATCAAGGATCAGGGATCACGGATCAAGGATCAAGGATCAAGGATGAAGGATGAAGGATGAAGGATGAAGGATGAAGGATGAAAAATGAAGGATGAAGGATCAAGGATCAAGGATCAAGGACCAAGGATCAAGGATCAAGGATCAAGGATCAAGGATCAAGGATCAAGGATCAAGGATGAAGGATCAAGGATCAAGGATCAAGGATCAAGTATCACGGATCAAGGATCAAGGATCATGGATCAAGGTTCAAGGATCAAGGATCACGGATCAAGGATAACGGATAAAGAATAAAGGATTAAACATTAAAGATTAAAGATTAAAAATGAAAGATTAAAGATTAGCCCCGCAGTACTGCATAAAAGCTAGTTGGAGCGTAGCGCGCGTCAGCCAAATATGAACGCGAAAGCGAGTTTTAATCTCTTTAACCCTGCAAATTTTTAGATAACGATATCTATTAATTTCAGATCGAACGGGGAATGAAACAAATTGATATTGGCTTAAAAGTTGAAATACCACAAATGAAAAATGTAAATTTTCATTTTGGAGTTTTAGTGTAGATAATACTTTTTCCTAAATCTATAGCAACAAAAAGAAATGATATATATATAAAAAAAACATTTTAAAAATGTAAAAAGAAGGTGTCGGGTTCAACAAAAAGGGATGATATTCACAGAGTCGGTTTTCTTTTTATTAATATTTCCACTTACACTTGTATACAAATTTGTGATATTCATTTTTCCAAGAAACCCGACAATCGCTCGGAAAAATATCCCCCCCCCCCCCCCCCCCCAAAGCAACCAAAAAGTAAACTTTGCACATCATCTTTATGCTACGACGAGCGATTGTCGAGTTTCTTGGAAAAATGAATATCACAAATTTGTATACAAGTGTAAGTGGAAATATTAATAAAAAGAAAACCGACTCTGTGAATATCATCCCTTTTTGTTGAACCCGACACCTTCTTTTTACATTTTTAAAATGTTTTTTTTATATATATCTTGATTACAGGGAGCCGTTTCGACTCAATGTCACAGAGTCGTGTAGAGAGGACAGGGTGCCTCTAACTTGAATACCAACGTGTGTGGCAACGATATGTGAACGGATTCGTTCTCCTATTATAGTCGATATTAAATTAACCCTTCCTTTTGCAACCACTCCTCCTATTAAAACCTGCTAAACTTCCCATCTACCGCACACAAAGCACACTTCCAAGTTCGATATCAGCAAAATCGAAATCGATATTAACGACTGTGAGTTGAATAAAATACAGAAGATGTGACACATACACATACTGCCATTGATGTAAAATACGCGCTAATTACGCCAGCACTTAGTGAATTTTAAAACTGAGAAATCAATTTAAATAAAACATTAAGGAGCTGCCTTAATCGCTACCATAGCGCTTTCAGCAAGTTAGAAAACGTGACTTGAAAGTTCGAGGGGGAAAGTCGAATTTGTGTTTGGCGACAGCAGCACTTACCAGCCGAAGGAGCCCGATATTTCCTGAAAATTATGAGGAGCTCAATTAGTTCTCAAAGCGAACTGAAGATATTCGTTAATTTTTCATGGAATTCTTAAGGAACTGTGAAGGCTGCGTTGTGAAACTGTCAGGGGAATATAGATCGAAGTTTCATTTTAGGGGGAATATGTGAAAAAGTTGGAGTTAGGAAGTTGGCGCTGATATTAACATCGGAAAGATTTATAATGATTACAAACTCCTGACAAGGTAATACATAATGAGTAGTTAGCTATGTTAGTTAATGGGATTTGAAGTCAGTTTTACTTTATTATTTTTTAATAATAAAGTATTGTGATGGACCTGAAATTTAAAAAAAATTTGCTACCCTGAAATTTTGTATTTTTAGGACCCCAAAAGAGCAAAAAAAAAAATTTCCGTCTGTCCGCTGTAGACGCCGTATGCCGTACGCAAAACCTTTTGAAGGAGCGTAGCTCTCAAAGCTATGAGTGGTATCTTTCAGAGTGGTGGTGGTGTGAGGGGGGAGGAGGGTGGAGCGTTTTAGATGAAAAATTTTAGTTTCTAGATTTCAGGAACAGCTAATGCTAGGAGGCTGAAAGTTGGAACTTATGTAGTACTATGATAGTGGACCCATTTGCCAAAAAATCGTCGATAGGGGTCGAGGGGTGTGCAAGTGAGGGGGAAAGCAATGTGTCCAAAACGCTTGAAAGCTGGGATTGAAACATTCTAAAATCCATATCTCCTGAACGAGTGATGTCAGACGGCTGAAACTTTGTAGTTGTCTTAAGAGATACTAGAAGAATCGAAAAGGGTTAAATTTGTTAAGGGGGATGGTGAGGTATGGGGGTGGGGGGTTAAAAACTTTGAATTATATTAACTTCCGAATCAATTGTGTCTGGACGATAAAATTTGGCTTCTATATATAGAAGTACTAGTGGAAACTACACAATGTACAGTTTTTGTGGGTGGAGGTGAAGCGCGGAAGTGGGGGACAGTCACTTCTCAAAAAATTAAATTTTTATATCTCAAGAACCGTATCAGTTATGATCTTGAAAATTTTACAGGAGTTAGGACCAGTAGACCTCTAGCGGAGAAAAAATTTTTGAAGGTGTGGGTTTAGGGAGGAATGGTGGGAGGAGATGGAAATGAAAAATTTTTGATTTTAATTTCTCGAAAGCTGAAATAGCATTGAATAGAATAGAAAGCTGAAAATTAAAAAATGTATAGAGCTACTATAGAGACATCACATAAAAATAATTTTTTGATAGGGGTAGCAAGTTACGGGGGTGGAGGGTGATTTTCATATCTCAGAAACGGTTTATGCTAGAAAGTTGAAACTTAGGCCGCGGTCCGAATTATGCTCACGGTGCTTACGTCACTAACAGTGCTTACAGCCGGTCCGAATTGTCGGTACGCTTACGACGCTTATAATTCGGTCCGATCGTGTGCACACAGTGTACTCACAGTGCCTATCCTCGAAACCGTGAGCAGTGTAAGCGCCAGAAAATTACCCCTCCATGCAAATTGTATGCATCGTAAGCGCAATTCGGACCGGATGTAAGCGTGCTAAAAGCGCAGAAAGCGTAATTCGGACCGCGGCCTTAGTAGCTATATGTAGATGACCTACTAGAATAATTAAAACTAAAAAAAATCGGCCAACAGTCTGGGCGCAACTTTATTATTTGTATAGAATAACCAGGAAGCTATTTCGAACGTTTTTTTTTAGATTGTCAGTTGCATAGTATTTATAAAACCTATGAATTTTATTAGAATACGTTGGACTCTCAGTCCAGTTGCAGTACTGATTTCTCAAGAAATTGGTAGGTACATATTACTTTTTACCATCTTACCGAAATTTTGTATTGACCTACTAAAATCCAAATCCGATTTAACGTATAATTCGTATCACATCGAATGTTTCTTCACTTTAAAACCAGTACCCAAAAATAAACATACAACAGTCACGATAGCCCGAAGCCAAACATGGAATTATTTAAATGAAATACTGAATGCCAATTTACGAGTATATCGTAGTTGGGGGTAAGGGCGAATAAGTAGTATCCACATAGTTTGCACTTTTTCACGGACTCTCTTTTAAAATTTTTACATGGGGCTATACGACGGACACACACGATTTTCGACATATTATTCACTTTATTCGAAACCATGGAAAAATTTAATGTGTGCAAAAATTTAAAATTCTTTATTTGAAGCTACATAGTATATGAGGTTATTGTATGCGAACTATCCGAAGCTGTGAAAGAATTTCGCTAATTTGCAAAGTCGACCCTAATTTAAACTCAAAACTAATGTTTGATTAATTTTGACTTCCTGGAAGATTTCTTAAGTTGAAGCCATGGATGTAGTAGTATAACTGGATCGGCGATAAATAAAATATTTTGCCTAATGAAGTCCTATTGCGTTAGTTTTCAATTGCATTTGTATGTGTTCAGTGCAGGCGTTAAAAAAGCCAAATGTGCGGGGCGCAATATGAAAGGTATTTTCTTTTTCAACGCCGACACTGTTATGAAAACAACTCTAGAGCAAAAAAATTTGACAGGCTAGCACAAAATTATCATTGTCTCTCTTTCGTACCCGATGTTTTGTCCTGCTCTTAACGAATTACATACAGGAACTTTACACACTACAGCCGATCCAGTTATACTACTACATCCATGGTTGAAGCGGGTTGAAAATGAATGCACCCATTTTTCAAGGGACTTTGTATGGCAATGTAGTCAAATATTTGACTAAAAAAAATTTACAAAAAATTCTGTAAACTTTTTTTAATCATAATAGACCTTGTGCAGAGCAAATAAAACAGTGTGGCATATGAAATAATGTGGCAAACTAAAATTTGACGATTACACTATCTGACAGCCTTTAAACTAAGGAAAATAGTCAAATTTTTGACAGCGTGGCATACTATGTAATACTAGCTTTAGTACTCTTGAATTATCGTGCATTTGGACCAACCAAACGACGTACAGCATGGGGATTTGGGAAATTTGACGACAATAAAATATAGAAAATCACATCGAATGTTTCTTCACTTTAAAACCACTACCTAAAAATTAACATACAGCAGTCACGATAGCCCGAAATTTCGTCTGAGGCTAGATTCTATGAGTTACAAACTTTTAGTCTGGATTTAACTACAACAAAACAAATTTCAAACGATGTTTCGGAATCGCATAATACTCTGATGTTTCAATGTAACCCGATGATGAAGTAGCATAATACATAATATTAAAACTAGCCTCGTCAGTTAATGTTTTTCAACTGTTATACTTTCAATGGGTTAAGAGCTTGTGTCTGGACTGCAGACATTCTTCTAACGCCAAAAAAATAACCCAAAAATTCTTCAATATTTGTTATTTCACAATCTTTAAGTTTAAAAAGAAATGTCAAATTTTATTTGTTTCGAATTACATGCCAGACTGCGATGCCAAAATTTTGTATTTTGTATTATAAATTATTTTATTAATTTTTTGATATCACGCCTTGCCAAGGTAAGTATAAAAATAAATAATACAGTTGCAAATTATTCATTTTCATTATTATACCAAAAAAAAATTTTTTTTTAAAAAAAACCTGTGTATTTCTAACAAAAATGGAAATTAGATTTGAATTTTGTATATACTTTTTTCTGTTCATCAAGATGAACATATATATTTACAATAAATATGAAGGAAAGACTTCAAAATTTCAATTTAAGGCATCAAAAAAGAACGTCATTATTCGAACTATATTATTTTGAGGGTCACCCTGGAAAATTAACAGCTAAAGAGCTACCGAATTTAAACACCATGTCCCGCATTAGTAAAACTTTCAGAAATATGCCGAATTCGTAATACCGTCCCGTTTTCGAAGGATTATAGTCTAATTAGTTTAGATTCACATTCAGATTATTGGTGTGGAGAACACACATTTGAAAAGAAAATAAACTTTATTTATCAATTGAAATTTTTAAATTCAAAAATTGACCGTTGCACTGACAAAGAATATTGCTGTGGCAGCACTAATCACCAATCGCCACCCGCTTGATGTCTTTCGCGGCGCTACGTCTCCTCCGAAAACGCGAGAAACATAGTCTTGGATAAGTGGCACTCCTATTTTGACATCATAGGCTTTGTGGAATGATTTCTGTAATGCGGCTTGAGTAAGTGAACTAAATAAATGACGAAAATTAAAATTATACGAATTAATTAAAATTTATCTTGTCCGCTCTAAGTGGAAAACGTACAGCTACACTGTGTGCCATGCTGTCAAACATTTTTCAAAAATAGTTGCCGAAAAGTTCTGTCAAAATAGACTTTGTGAAGAGCATATAAAATAATGAGCAAACAAAAATTTGACAATAACACTATCTGAGAGCATGTGCAAGGGGAAATAGTCATATATTTGACAGCAAGATATACAGTGTTATACAAGCATTAGCCGTTCGTGAACATTCGGAGAATCTCCAATTCAGTGTCATGTATGAGTAAATAACGCTCCAAATGCTAACCACTTCCTCTTCACAAGACTAGCCTACTCCATTAAAGTACACATAAAAAATGGTCGCAGAAAGGCAGAATAACATTGAGTAAACATACAAGCTTCACTAGTGAATTACTGGCATACCTTTTGGTTTGATGAGACATAGCGGATCAATAAAGTTGCTTTAAGTACCTTATTTTCTTATCCACTGGAAACATTGAATACCTATACATAACTTTGCTATAAATATTTACAGATATAAGCAAACACAAGCGTTCGTCACCTCAATGGTCAGATTGTCATTCCACAATAAATTTCATTTTCACAAAAAGAACCACAAAAAGTTAATACTTAAACGTTTCATAGAATTCAAGACCATTAGTCATCGGAAGCGTCTAAACAAAACCGAAAAAACCATCACTCTTTAAGTGAAAGAAGAAAAATCGTTAAGTGGCGTAAAATGACAAGGAGCCATAGTGGAATTTGACAAAGAATTTTTCAATAAAGTTGTGAAATTCTCACGAGAATTAGCCGCGTTTATCCGTTCAGAGCCCATGGGCCTTAAGTTTCGCCCGAGTCGGATCAGGACGACATGACGAAGAAATGAAAAAGGGAAGGTCGAGACAAAATATGTTCCTTTTCCCATAAGACATCCAATATTGTCGCATAATTCCCGAAATTCCGTCCTTTCTTGTCAGCGGCATTAAAAAAAAGGATAGAAACTGAACAGTTTGTAAGAAGGAATAAGGAACGGAGCTCTTCATGTCATGCAGAAGAAAGCATCAGAGCGGAAGCAATGGAGAATTTACTTCCTAGCCGGGATTTTGTTGTGTAGCTTGTCGTCAGATAAAAGGAATAAGCGGCACAAACAACAAGGAAAAAGCCCCATGGATAAGGAAGCAATTCAAAGTGCAGCAGTGTGATCCTTGCTATGTGCACCTTACTGAGCTCGAAGATAATGACTTTTTTGGGGGGAAGAATTTTCGGCATTACTCCCATTTCCTGCAACGAGTTTCGAATAGGCTCCAGCAATTTAATGGTGTACGCGTGCCATATCCCATATCGCATCAGCCATCGAGTCAAGTGGTTGCCTAAGTGCAGCCAGCAATTTCTCAAGTATACTTATTTTAGCGCGTATCAGCTTAAATACAGACCCACTTCAAACAGAACCGGATGTATTTTATGGTAATGTGTACTTATCGGAGGTGCAAGTGCGCCACAATCAACGCTAAAGAAGCGATGCTTTGCGGGGCATATGACAACGAATAAATTTCCATTAGGCCCGGCGTGGCCAGCGTTATAAATAGCTGGAACCGCAATGGTTGGACACTTCACCGGGAAAATTTATGTCACATAGCCATTACAACAGACTCCTCATAATTAGATAGACACGTACGAAAAGTTTGCCGTGGAAGTGATAGATGATGACGAACTAGGGGCTCAGTTTTCATGAATAGTCACCAAAAGTACCTAACTCGAATACGTCGTATTCCACGTGTACTTGAGAGAACGAAATCGAACTGTTCAATTACTTGATTCGAGCTTCCTAAGGAAGAGCTGTACTATCGGCACGTGCTACACCTGCGTACCCACTCCTAACCTAAACCTAACATGGGTACCTACCTGTAAATAATGCGGAAATTATGTTCAGCTGCCAGCAAATTTTATATTATGAATGTGATTCGAATTTATCGACATTTTGCACTTTCCGTGACAATGAAAGACGAAACGAACAGCAGCATTTCATCGTAAATTGACTTGGCATGAAATCGAAATATTACGTCAATCTTCGTTTTGACAACGTGTTAGTGTTTTTAAATTTGCTAATATGTCACGAGACGACATTTTATTTCTTTTCAATAAACATTTTGTCGCTCTCAAGGGAAAATATTCAAAAGGATTGGTTTGACAGATTTCCGTTAAATGCTAATAGACAAAAAATCATATAGCAGGCGAAATTTTTCGTCTAGTCGAGTTCGCTGTCAAATTGTTTTAAAATGTTATTAAAATACATACTAAATTTTTGGTAGACGTACTCGCTTTCGAAGGTAATAATTTTTTTTTTTTCATTTTTAAGGTACTTAACGGCAATAGAGTGTACGAGTGTGGTCATATTTTGAAAAGGTTTTGTTGTACATATCCTCCGCAATACTAATAATAAACTTGAAGAGGTTTTTCCAAGTTGGCGTCAAAACCGCTTTCGATTTTGATTAAATTTTGGATTGATATACGAGGGTTGTCTGAAAAATTTCCGACCTAACAAAGATACAGTACATTTTTTCTTCAAATTTATTTTTATTTTTCTACATAGTCTCTTTGTAAGTCTACACACTTCTTCTAGTGATGCTCCCATCTCTTTAATACCATGGATACACAGCTAATATACAAACCATGGTATTGAAATCGTAGTATTGAAACTAGCTACTTATGATACACTGCACATATGGTATGATTTGACAGTATCTGATATAAGCAAGCAACGACATTTAGTTGCGATATTCGCCTCACAATTGGGGAATGGCATTACTAGCAGTAAAATGCATAGTATATTAGCTAAAATTATCGCATTTGTATACCATGAAACATGTTCAATACTAGATATATACCAGTTTGTTTATCTCGTATATGCTTAGTATTGGATGATACACTGCTGGTATTGACGATATTATGATATCAATACCAGCAGTGTATCCATGGTATTAGGGATCGAAAGGGCTAGATCTGGTGAGTAAGGAGGGTGATCAAGTAGTTTAAACCGTAATTCGTAGATTTTCGCTATGGCAACCGCTGAGGTGTGAGACGGCGCATTGTCATGGTGAAACGAAATTATTTTTTTCAGCAAATGTGGCCGTTTTTCTGCAATTTCTGCCTTCAGCTTGTCAAGTAATAATCGATTAAGATAACTCCATAACTATATAACTATGGCCGAAAAAACAGTTTTTGCTTTTTTTGGGGCCGATTCCCCCTTCGCAATCCACTGTTTTGACTGTATTTTTCTTTCTAGGGTATAATGGTGTATCCAAGTTTCATCTACAGTAATTAATCGGTGAAAAACCTCTGATTTGAACTGCGCCAATAGAGCGTTGGAAATGTTCATTCGAACACGTTCTTGGTCCAACGTGAGCAAACGCGGCACCCAACATGCGGACATCTGATGCCTAAACCTTTATTCAATACCTTTATCCACACCCCTTAACTCATATCGACAATTTTGCAAATGTATCCACTGTCACAGTTCTACATAAGTTCCAAGTTTAAACCTCCAACCATAAGCGGTTCCTGAGATCTAGACCAAAACCAAAATCACACCGCCCCAATAAAAGACACCACTCGTAGGAGTTCACACAATGTACCCTCCATAAAAATTTCAACCTAATATCTCAATATCTTAATTTATGAGAGCTACGCGCCTTCAAACGCTTTTGCGTATTGAGTCTACGGCGGACAGGCAGACATTTAGCAAATTTTTTTGAAATTTCAGTCCGATCGCAATACTTTATTAATAAAAAATAATAAAGTAAAAAACCCAGGGAGCACCAAGTCTCAGTATAGTATTGACGTAGTCGTGACGACGTCCGTGCTACAACAATAAAGTCAGAAAACGAGTAGTTGGTATGTAGTCATTACTATCTACATTTAGAAGTCTTAACAACTTGTTTTACGCCTCTTTACTGACCTTAGCTGTTATGTCATCGTCATCTTATTAAAAATACTTCATATTCGCGTTAAATAGGCTTGTCAAACGTGTCTGGCTCTAGACATCATTACAAAAAGGTTTGACAGAATTTTTTAAAACAAAACGACGTACTTACAAAAATGAAAAGATTTTAAATCATGTACATCGCTTCACGTTCAAAATGATCAGTCATATGAAAACAAACATAATCAACACGGCCATATGAGCCATATGACGGAACAAATGTAAGGTAGCCTGTACACTTACAATCGGTAAAATATTACACTTAAAAGGGTCATCACGTGTGACTGGTTCAAAAAATCGATTTATTTTTTTTACATAAATTGCATCCAAATCTAGTGTTGAATATGAGGGCGAAGTGATATTCCGATATTGGAAGCCGTTCGGAAGTTACAGGCCATTATATTCTATAAACTCCTTTGTTGTTTCGAATATAATGGTCAGTTTAGTCGCGTTTTCCTCAAAACGGTATTTTCTAAATCGGTAGACACGATATCTCGAAATCTATTGAACGAATTCCTTTGAAATTTGGTGAACTTATTCTGTACTCTTGTAGACAGTTCGCAAAATAGAATAATTGTGATTCATTAAGCCGTTTTTTTGTCGACCTGAAGAAGTCGTAAAAAAAACCACCAAAATTGACGATAAAAAGTTCAACAAGTTGGCAAAAATTAACTGTTCACTATTTTTTGATAATCCTAGTTCCGAAACTAGTTCAAACTTCACAGATTAAAATGCCGTTCGATTTTTTTATTTGATATAAGCAGAACGCCCGCAATCGTGTCTACCGAAAACAAGGTTTTTTGAAAATGTGTGGCTAAGTTGGCATATATCTCAGCAATGAGCGACAATTTCGGGCTGAAAGAATTGTAAAATGTGCTCAAAATGTGCATAAATATGTGGTAAAAATTTCACGGTTGTATCTTTATTTACTTCTCCAACACAAATTTCCCAAAAAAAGCGTAAAAAAAGAGCCTTCACACGGGATGACACCCTTAAGCAAGTATTACACTGTATGCCATGTCGGTCAAATTGCAGTAATGTAATAAGCAAAGCAACATAGCGAATTTGACGAAGCGGACACTGTGAGATTAATTCGAATTCGCTATTTCCCTTTGCTGAAATAGATGACATTATTACCAATATGTGACTGAAATAGAGTTATTAGTCGTATACTGCACGTAACAGTTAACATCAAGTAGATATTTCGCTACCCATGATAAGAAGTTGCATATAAGTACTATAAAACAGTAAGGTATGAAGGCGCCATTCAATCGTATATTTTTTTTATTATGTTGGCCTTTATACAAGAAGTAGTTCAGATATATAATTGGTAAAGTAATTAAGCTTTAACACATTTACTGAAGGTTTGACCCAAATTTTGTTCTAATTTGGAAAAAAAAAAATTTTTTTTTTAAAAAGAGATAAATTTTTTAAGGCGCACATGTTTTTGGGAAATGAAATAATTATGTTAACGATAAATTTTAATTTTTTTGAACAATTTGCCAAATCCTGAAATGAAATGAAATCTTTTTAAATTGTTGTTATTCGTTTGTCATTCTATGTCACAAAATTTTACCAACATTCAATTCACACTAAATAAATAATAGTATCGATGTAATAATATTGAATAAGTATACATGCATATTTAAAAACACTTCTTTGCAGATATGCTGCGAAAATTGTGAACGCACTACACTAAGAATAGAGAGACGGGGCTGAAAGTCACAATCTGTGGTAGTAATCACTTATGTACGACGTCGTTAATGAATCATTTGGACCATTACACAGTTCGATATGACGTCGTGGCGACTTCAATTTTTTTTCCCCTCGAAGTCGCTTAAGGGTCGCCCCAACGTCGCTAGTTGTACACATGACGGTCAGGAGTCATAACAACAAGTCAGGCCAACCGGTAAATAAGCGACTATTTTGTGTTCCTTGGGAATCACAATTCAAATTAAGAACATTGATTTTTACATATTTAATTCTATTACGAGTACTTAGACACATTTAAAACAATTATTCAAATCAGTTTGTGTTTATTAAAAAACTTCCTAGCAAAAATTATTATGTTGACGTAATTGCAGCTCTTAATTCTGTTCAGCGAAGCAAAGATTATGTTTTCCCTGGAAAATATCAACACAAAACAGAATAACTTCATTTTTTTATTGAAAAGAGTACTATTATGCATATTCCACTTCTTTTCTTCTGTTCATTTTTCAAGGTAATTATTATGCAACCCACATACGAGTCCCACATTTCATTTCTGCTGTTTGTCATATTCCGCTGAAAGAGGTTGGGTATTGGGTTGGCTGGTTCGTCTCGGTTCTGCACCATTCCATCAGCTTCTTATTACACGTTGCATACATTACTCTCTACTCTACCTTAAAGTGCCACCATTCCGTCTTCATATACTTTAGTTGACGACTGCTCGCAATGGAATTCCTTGTAGCGCGTCATATACGAGCAGTAGCTAGCTATTAATACGAATATGTAATATGCGTGGCTCTTGTCTGGCCCGCTTTGCTGTCATCGTGGCGTTTTGTGCAAGAGATTCATCCAACACGTTCTTCTACGTAGAGTAGAAAAAGAATCCCCGGAATCGGTTCTAGGACGAACCAAGAAAATTTCGTATTCCACTCAACGCTTATGGACTGTGCACGTAGGTCATGCCACGCCAAGAACAGCAGCATCTCTTCTATGTTCTATGCGATGGATGTATGAACTATGATGGCTTGGCTATACTCACGTTATATGACCAACATACTCGTACTTTGGAGGCTTTGGACGACATACCGTTCCTGAATCGAACGACCGAGGTTGAATGGCCCCAGCATAATCGTAATAGTAAACATTTTGGAATATTCGGAACGCTCTATCGCCGGATGCACTTAGTGTAGAGAACCGCAGCAATACTTTTTTACGAGGCTATTACCAACGGAAATATACTTCAATATACTCATCCGTAGTGTTTGGATACTTTCGGAACGAGTAATGTACCCAATTAAAACGCTGCTTAACTATGGATACACGAAACACAATGGCAGGCATTTAATTGCTTAAGTGTGAATGACCAATTGTGTCAACAAACAAACAAAGTTTCCAGGCAAAGTGGTTTCCTCGATCGTATGAACATTTATCGTATATCGATTTGGTCGATGTAAACACATCCACAGAATTGTTTTTCCACTATCGTCCAGCGACAACTCCACGATGCATGCTGCAAAGTCAACAAAACGATTTTAAAGGTTCAGCAAAAAAAATTAAGTAGATCTCCATTAGCTTTGGATCTTATGTCAAGAAGATTGGATTGCCTAAGATCCTACTTTATTCGCAAATAAGCCACCGACCGCTATGATAGCTAAAACACTTTCGAGTCGGTCCAGCCGCGAACGGTTCTTTCGAATACTTCAGCATTTACGCGATCACCTTTTCACTTTGTTATTATAAGAAACTTATGGCTACTGTAAATAAAAGAAATACAGTGGAGGTGGTTAGTATCTGCAGCGACAGCATCTTCCCACATCCCAAGTTGAGATGGTGCGAAGACTAAACATTTAAAAGATACGTCGTGCGATAAAAGAAATTAAAATTTAAGAAATATTGTTCTTAATAATTGTGGGTAAATGATGTTGTGAGGAAAGTCACTTTCAGATAAGTTATGAAAAAAGAAAGTCATCGGTCTTTCTAGAGTATTAAAACTAGTATGCGACGTCTAGAGATAAGATTGTAGGAAACTAGATAAAGTAAAGTTTCGGAATCTCCGTAAGATAAGTCATGAATCATGATGTATGGAATACAGTACAACATTATTAGCAGAGTACCCTACCCACCATGACCCTAATGACTAAATTTAGTATTTCTTTATTTACTGAAATTATCCATTCCCCTTCACATCCATTTCCCCTTCACATCTATTCCCCTTTCTCTAGTTCAATGAGTTTGTAGATGAATTTCGTGACGCAATTCATATGTAATATCATGATAAGCTTAATGATGCATTTTAATGTAGAATTTCATACCATTATTACAAATTTTCTGATTAAGTTCAGCGTAAATTCCATAATGAAATTCTCCATTCAATTATATTTATTTTATAATGGAATTCATGACGGACTTCTTAATGATTTACACCGTGAAATTCCTGGCAAAAATCATGGCATAATTCATCATTATGACCTTATAACGCTTATACGAAGTTATACCATGGATACACTGCTTTAATACAAATTACTTTATTCAAATCATGATATGCGATACAAGATGGCATGATACACAGCCCGTACATGGTATACTTTGACATTTAGCTGTCCAAGACAAAATTTTTGATTTCAAGCGTCTATCAAATAGTATTGTGCGTATACTCAGCACAGCAACAAAATTTAATGAAACTTTTAATTAATCTGGGACAGTTAAAAGTGCATTGCGAAATTTTCGCAGTGAAGAAAAAAAGGCATCGACTGCTAGCTCTTCGTGCCAAACGTCCCAATATGATGTTCCGGCGAAAAGCACTTTCATTGCTAAAGCCTAGTATTGTATTCCGAGCGAAACGAAATGAACTGTCAAATTCCATATAAAAAAAAATTAATATTTCGCTCATTTTTCGCGACGAAATATTTCGTTCGTTTTTCAGTACTGAGTTCATGGGCGGAATGGTCATTTGTAGTAGTGACTAATAGATGGCGCTTGGGTTAATTAAAGTTTTGTTTCCTAGGGTACGGTACCCTTGTATGAGAAGCGAAATATTTAACAACTCAAAATTTTCAACCGTTCGATGTCAATTCAGTTCGTTTGTGCTCGGGAAATTTTGTGTGAGTTATATTTTGTTGTGTTGTGTGTCGGAATTGTAATTTCTTGCCAATATTTTAATTTTTTCAAATTTCGCGCTTTAATTTCACTGACATCTAGTAGCGAACTGTATAGTTTATTTCACTCTACTTCGAATGTACCTTTTTCGTACGTTTTCGTTTCGCCGAAAACAATACTATACTTGATAAAGAAATGTAGATCCCGCACCATACCATTGTACACAAAAATGAAAACACGCTCAAACAATTTAAACTGTCGGAAGGATATAAGAATCCACAACTGTCATTCATTGGAATTTCAGTGTTAGATGGCGCTGATGGCAGTTAAAAGAAGGCTATATCAGCTAAAATCATCGAATTTATGTACAAGAAAACATGTTGGATATAATACCATGGATAAACTGCTTTAATACAAATTACTTTCTTCAAATCATGATATGCGATACAAGATGGCATGATACACAGCCCATACATGGTATACTTTGGCATTTAGTGCATTCCGAAATTTTAGCAGTGAAGAAAAAAAGGCTTTTCGTGTCAAACGTCGAAGTATGATGTTCCGGCGAAAAGCACTTTCATTGCTAATAAAGAATCACATCACACACAAAAATGAAAACACGCTCAAACAATTTTAACCTTCAGTTGATTTCAGTAACAGATGGCGCTGCTGGCAGTTAAATGAAGGCTATATCAGCTAAAATCATCGAATCTATGTACAAGGAAACAGGTTGGATATTATGTAGATATCAGCTCGTTGACGTACTACATGCATAATATTGGGTGATACACTGGTGATATTGACGATATTATGATTTGTATACGAGCTGTGTATCCAAGGTATTACGAGAAAATTTAAAAACACTATAATCGAAAAATGTAGCTGCGATAGTTCTGATGGAAGACTTTGGAAGTGCCCAAATAACTAAAAAATATTGTAATAGAGAAGAAGATTGGGATAAATAGAATCAGGAATTTCGTGATGAGTCTCTTACGGAATTTATGATGAAATTTATTTAGAGATTGATTGAAATGAAGTTAAATGTGTCAAAAATCTTCCATTTTTTTCGTCCTGAAAGATATACAAATCATATTCCACTGAAAGAGGTAATGTTCAAGTTCCCCGAACATTACTGATCTAAAAAAAATAACTGCGTGAATTGCGTTCGTGCAGTTGAGACGAAATACACAACTCAGTAGAACCACATGCATGCAATTAATTTCAAATACATAATTTTATTTTTATAATTCCAGTGAAAAGAAGGCAAACCATTGGCAATGCGGAAATAACCCATTACCCACGTAGCCGAGATTCACTAGTTTACATATACCATCAAAAGAAATTTCAAAAGAAGAATGTTTGTATTCCAACTGATTATATTGTTACATGCTACCCTGGCAACAACCACCCAACAACTAACTGGAAAGCGGGGAAAACATCCGATTTGTCACCTTGCAATACGCAATGAAAAAGGCCTGGAAAAATCCGCAAAGTTTCCAATTCTTCTCGAACACTTGATCCTTATAGGTTGTTCTTACATTTCCCGAACATTCCACATACACCACCGAATATGCAAGAAAGATCTCGACAGTAAGTTGTTATATAAAATCGGGCAGCGTTTCCGGTGTGCCATTATTATAGTGCGATTATTAGATGCGAATAATATCATAAATCTTTATTGTTTCTATTGATTTTAAACGAATTGTGAAATCCCGGAGAACCTTGAACAATATATTTCACTGACGCTGCGCAAAACTTCTTTTCATTTTATATTCGAAGTGTTTTCGTCCGTCTCTCGATGAATCTCATTAGATATCGAGTAAGAAATTCATTATCAATTTCATTATGAAATTCATCATGAAGTTCTTCATAAAATTCATTATACAATTAATCATAAATATCATTATGAAACTTCGAGTGAAATTGTTGATGAATTTCATGATGAACAATATCATGAAATTCATAAAAAAACTCATCGAGATCCTCAGCGAAAGAAAAATACTTAATTATTAAAATAATAAAGCAAAATCTATTATTTCTGTAATCTAGTCTCTGCGGTCTAGAAGCTAGCACACTGCTTCACGAACCCTGAGGTCCTGCGTCGAAGGCCGATTACCCTTACAAAAAATTTATGTTAAATGCAATAATAGTACCCCAGAGGAGCGCTGTTACTGCCTTATGCCATTCCCGCCTTTCCAGAATTTGAGAATTGAAGAAAACCGTGACCTTTTAATTTTTTTCCAGTAAGGATATCTTCAATCCAGTCTACAAAATGAATATATTCCTGGAACTGAGCGTGAATACACTATTCATCATTAACATCGAGCCGCATGCAAACTCCCTCCTTCCTTCCCGCTCTGCTTCAATCTGATTTTTTTTATCGAAGGTCCTTAAGATAAGTTGTTTTCTCGGGGGATAGCTTATCGCTCTCCCTCACCCCCGAAAGGAAAATACTGCTTTTTTGGGTATGACTTTTCAATTTTTGGTAGCAGATCTAGTGAATATTGTGCGTAATGATACTAGCTATTGCATCGCTGTACCATCAAGGTTTGTATTAGTATCATGATATGGTTCTTTCAGAGAAAGGTGCCTCTTGAAATTTTAGACCAAAAAAAAATAATTAAAAATCGGCTTTTGATCTGATTTTTAACTTGTATACCTTGGTTTAACCCTGAACTGCATCTCCCAATACAATTACTGATGAATTTTAATACTGTTGGTGGTTATGGCAGTTTCGGCACCATCTAAATTTATTCATAAAAACATAATAACGGGAGACGTTCATATCATATGCCTTGGTGATTGAAGAACCGACAGGATATGAAATGATATTAAAACCTATGATATTCGACACAGGATATCCCCGCAATTCCAACGATACACATAGCTCAATTTCATAAAAATTTTTATCTATCCACTTTTGGATCAATAAGTTTTTCGGTTTTTTAACGATGACGCAATTTTGTCAACAAGGTTTTTTTTACAGGTGAGCGTTAAGCTTGGGATATGACCACACATTTTGGTGTCCTCAAAAGTAAAAATAATAACTATCAAACTCTTCTAGAGAAATCGAACATAATACGAAATTCCTCAAATTTATTGATGTATCGAATCTGAAAGGTTGTTCGGATTTTGTAATATTAATCATCAAATGAAATATGATGAAAGTCGTTTGGTAGCTAATTAAAAATAAATTCGTTACCTTTGATGTTACCAGGCCCAATTACCCGAAAATGTTACTCACATGACTTTGTAAGCATTTCCTTTCACTTTCTTCCCACCTCTTTTAATATCCCCGAATACAATTAATAGGTTTCACTTCAACCCTGTCGTTACGGCTATTATTTAAGGGTTCTTTTTCCAAGTTGTATGTACATAAATGTATATATAAAAAAATGTTCATCAGTTACTAAATTTTCACCTCTTTTCGCATGATTTTATGTTGCTGTACCTGACGGCAAAGTGTTGTACCTCCGAAATGGGTTTTAATCTGCAAAGAAATCAATTATCGCCGATTGTGTTACAGTAAATTACATTTCAGGAAAGTACACACACATATTTGATGAGTTTTAGACATTTAGTATGACATTACATATTTCACACATAGGGCTGTGGTAGGATAATTAAATTGATTTTATCGACGAACAGAAAAAAAATGTTTTGTGTTAGGACGAAATGTTTTATTTATATTCAAGGAGGGTGATACGCGGGTATGTATTTACATTGGTTAAGTGAACTCCTTACAAGACTACATATGAAAAATACTTTTAGGCTAGAATTTATGAAACAGCTAAACTAAGAATGCAACAGAACTTGTTACGATATTGCGATTCCCAAGACGGAAATTGCTCCCTTATCTTTTCTTCCATGAATTCGAAAAATCAACTAAGAAAGGATTCAAAGTTCGCTAGATACGACCACTAACTGACCACTTTACAGCAACTAAGAGGTTTTCCATAACCCTTTTTCTTATTCAATACACTTTAACTTTTCAATTCAATTCAAAAATCCTATGTGAAATAATTATTGAGATATAAAATAAAATTTTCTTGAAAAATTGTTGTCCTATTTCCTGTCCTTATTGTTGCATCATAGTTTTACATAATACAATTCATAGTTTTATACAAACTCAAAATTTTAACCTCCCCCGGTTCTTGAGATATATTATTGAAACCAAAATTTGTTGTCTAACTTCTCGTCATACAACCGTCACAACAAAAAGATACCGCGTAAAGGGGCCTACTTAATTTACGTATTAAAAAAAAATTAAAAGTAATATCTCAACGAGCCTTTAAACGCGTTTGCGATGGCGTATACGGCAGACAGACGGACTTTTTTTTGGGAGTAGCGATTTTCTTTTAAAATTTTATGTCAATTAAAAAATAATGTTAAACCAAAATATCATAATTTCATTCACAGGACTAGATATTTGGTGTTGATCCCGACTTCTGATTAAAAACTCAAACGCAAACAATTAAATTATTTTACTATTTGATTTAAATAATTTTTTATGTAGGACTTATTTCCGAAAAAATATGTAATTATCACAAAATCCGGCGGTAATTTTTTCTTTTTAATTATTTTTCGGAATCATCAGACAAATGTCTCTTAATAGAAACGCAATTTCCTTGCAATTATATTATATATCTATTTAACCACGTATTATCGTTTTTTGAAGAAATTCGTTTCTTCCAAAAGCACTCCTCTTCCACCCACTCCTTTCTTAATTTTACCTTATTATTTTTTAATAACGAGCATCAAAGTAAGTGGATAACCGTTTTTCAATTGAATTTTTATATCTCGAGAACCGTACCACATATGATGTTAGAAATTTAACAGGAGTTAGCCCCAGTAGGTTTTTAGCAGCGAAAACTATTTTGGAGGAGCTGGTGAAGGGGGTGAAAGTGGGAGGGGGTGAAAAGAAAGAATTCTGATTTTTATTTCCCAAAAACGGCAAACCATAAAAAACTACAACCATGTCACTCAAAAATGTTTGATATGATTGATATAATTCTTGTTATCAAATTAATTTGCGTAAGCGCCTAAAAACGATTTTCAAAATTTTTCGATATCCAACCCCTAACGGGGTGTAAAGTGGTTGTGTACATTTTCACGAATTCCGATGTATTTCTTAGGTCTAATGAGATATCGACTTGACTTTCACTTGTAGAGGCTTTAAATATAAACGAAAAAAACCGATTTAAGCGTTTTTCGATATTAAACCTCCCTGGGGGTGTAAGGTATTGTTGAAGTTTTCACTAATTTCGAAAATCTTTTTGGGTCTAATGAGATCGAATTCGCTCTTACTTCTATTGAAAAAAAATGCGTAAATAAATAAAAAACGCAACTTTATTATTTTGGGTAGAAGTCCGGAACACGTTTAATGCAGCTGACTGACAACCTAAAGAATAACCAGGAAACTATTTGGAACGTTATTTTTCAGGTTTTCAGTAGCATAGTAACCTACAACGCATCTCAGCATTAAAAGCGTCCCGGACTTCTATCCAAAAAATAATAAAGTTGCGCCCAGACTATTGGTAGATTTTTTCTTTCCGTATTCTTACACCACAGATAGTGTGTTAATAACTAACCCCATTTTTAGTCAACAATACACAGAGATAGGTGAAACTATGTAGCTCTGTGTGTTAATTATAAATGAAGCTAAAAATTGCATTGTTTTAGGAGCGTTGTTTGACTTTCTAAACATATTAAGCCTATTATATTTTATAGCAATTCGTGAAGAAATTTCACTTTTTTTCCAAGTGGACAAGTGCTTTGAATAGACAAATGCTTACCTGATCGGAATATGAAATTACATTCTGTTGGCCAACAGAGTGATCTAAATTTTGTTTAAATTTTTCATAGGGCCTCTGTTTGAGTTTGCGGCTTCTTACCTCATGGTACATCACAAAGATGCTGCCATATTATCGTGTATCTCATCTCGAGTCATAGAGCCAGTTTATTAAATGCACCGAAAATATTACGAAGAGTACATAGTGGGCACTTTATCATTCTACCGTTCCGACAATTAGACTAAAAACAGTGACCAAAGTAACATACTGTAAACTCCATTATACGGCCATGTAAAGCGGCAGTAGATTGAAGTGAAGAAGGCTGACTGACATCCAGAGAAAACAGAGCGAAACCTGATAAGGCCAAGACCACAATGGACGGAACATACTCGGCCATCAGTTTACGGGGAGCATCATAAATGTTATGCAACGTAACAAAGTATAGCCACCTTCCTATTCCTATATGGGGAAGACAGACGTTACGGGTTACGTTTGCGAAATTCTCTATGAAGATACGTCTCACATGGATGAGCACAGATCTGTTAAAGTGAATGAGCAGCAATTTGGTATAGCCCTACTTCTTGCCGGGTTTCCCAACGGCTTCAAAACCAACGTAAGCAGAGTCACATTATTGTCAACTAAGCAAGGTACGAGTAGAGCATATGGAGCATCTCTGGATAATGCTCTTATGTAGCTACCTACACACATGCGATGAGGATGGTTTTGTGCGAATAATTGAACCGGAAAATGGACATTTTGTTGTTCCCGTTAAATGTCGTAGTCATCATCATCATCATCATCGTCGTAGTCAGTTATTTAGATATCAATGACTTCGATATTCGCTTAATCGCAGGCACAGAGGAAGTCAATAGAGAAGATATTAGACCTACTTAATTCTTAATGAAAATACTTCGAATATGATTACGTACAAGCCTTGCTGCATAATCTAGAGTGTACAGCTTGATTGCAATGTGCAGACTGATTTGAACGAAAATATTAAATTATTTAAAATTAGACAAACAATGAGCCAAGAATGTACAAATTTATGAGGCGCATCTCGTTAGACACAGTTAAGACTTTCCGTTCTCGTTCTTCGATTTAGTGGTGAATTTGTAAATTCTGAAAGTCCGAATGGAATCTTGCATGGGTAAATGGATGGACAGATATGCCAAATTTTAATAGGATACTCTTCCAATAGATGTTTGCAATAGATATTGAACTATGTAACGAGCAGATCAAAATGTTAGAAGTAGGTATGCAGTTTCATGCGTTGAAATTTTGAACTGATATATTAACGCATACGTACTATAGCCACTATACATATCACAGACCCAGCATGATTTACTCTCTGATCTATGGATTAAGTCTATTAAATATGAGTATATTGATATCTGAGATAGACTATTTGCCACCAGTAGGAAAAAGTGACCATGTTGTGTTATTATGTAGCATGCAATTTCAGGCTGCATCGAATATTGAAACACAGAATCGGTATCGTTGGATCTATAGGAAGGTGGATTTCAATGCCATCAACGATGCCTTGTTGCTGAATCTGTCTTCTGCTACTAGCGAATATGGCACGACCGAGGAGATGTGGATCAGTTTTAAAACCACTTTAATGCAAACAGTAGATATGTTCACTCCTTTAGTAAAAGGAGTAGTAAACAGTAGATATGTTCACTCCTTTAGTAAAAATGCGCAAGGATTTTTCAAAACCATGGATAGCTCCGCCATTGCTTAAACTGATTAAGAAGAAGTCGAAGCTTTGGTCTAAATACAGGAAAACACATAATGAAACAGATTACAAGAAATATATGAGTCTCAACAATAAAATAAATAAAGCTAGGAAACAAGCCAGAAGGGACTATGAAGTAAAAATTGCATTCAGTGGTGACAAAGCTTTCTACAACTATATGCGGAAACAAATATCATCTCGTGTAACAACTCCAACTACTTTGCGCTCGATGCATTCAGATGAACTAATTACGTATCCTCAATCGCCGATGAATATGCATCTTACTTTAAGACAACATACGTGGATGAACCGGAAGGAAGAATGTCCGCAGTTGAAGCAATCGAACGAACGACACATACGCTGTAGACTATTGAATTCAACGAGGAACTAGTACGAAAATCATTGGCAAACCTAAATAAGAATTCAGCTGCCGGTCCAGATGAAATATCTCCAATCATATTGAAAAGATGCTCTAATGTTTTTGCTTGTACTGTCACCGCGATAATGCAAAAGTCGTTCTTGTCCGGAGTTTTACCAAGCGACTGGAAGATTGCCAAGGTTACTCCAATTTTCAAAAAAGGTGACAAGATGGTTTGTGCCAACTACCGACCAACATCGCTCACATCTGTCGTATGTAAGACAATTGAAAGAATAATCGCCCAAGAGGTTCGGAACTACATCAGCGACGGTAACATTATATCTGACTGTCAACACGGCTTTTGTTCCGGAAGATCAGTAGTATCGAATCTTCTAACATCTACGAATGATTGGATGCGGCGCTTTGATGAAAAACAACCAACTGATGTAGTTTACCTAGATTTTGAAAAGGCCTTCGACAGAGTTCCCTTCAAAAGACTCCTATTTATGCTTGACCACAATGGCATCCGTGGAAACCTTTTGGATTGGATTAAGGAATTCATCACAGATCGATATTTTTAAGTTCGAATTGGCGATTAATGTTCAAGTTCGTATGAAGTACTTAGTGGTGTGCGTCAGGGTTCAGTTTTAGGGCCACTTCTTTTTATAATTTATACCGCTGAAATACCTAACATCCTAGCATCCAGCTCATGTTTGTTCGCTGATGATACGAAGCTTTTTGGAAATCCGCTGCTTGGAAATTTAACTCTGCAGGGTGACTTGAACAAAATATATGAATGGTCAGAAAAATGGTGTACATCGCTGAACAAAGCAAAGTGTTCAGTCTTGCATGTCGGACCAAATAATCCCCGGACCACGTATAGTCTTAACGGTATGGAATTAATATCCACCAACAATGGAATCACAGTGACATCAGAACTAAAACAGCATATTATCAATATTTCAGAAAAAAGCCAATTCGTTAATATACTTGATACGAAAAACATTCACTTTTATCACTTGTAAGGTTTTCATTAAAATTTACAAAATTTACGTAAGACCTCTTCTCGAGTTCGGATTTCAAATCTGGAGCCCCGACTTTCGTAAGGATATTGACTTACTGGAGAAAGTACAGCGTCGTGCAACGAAGCTTCCGCAAAAACTGAAAAACCTCTGCTATACAGACAGGCTGGCACGCTTACGACTTTCAACTTTGGAGCAACGACGAATAAGAGGTTAAACGGTCATTTCAGCTGCCCTTAACTACAGAATTTATTCCTCACCTTAGAGGACATTTCGACAAACTGAGCAAATGTATAGTGAGCAAGAGCACGAACCCTTTTCGGAACTTTCTACCGAACAGAGTAGTTGATGGCTGGAACTCTCTTCCCGTGGACGTTATTGGCGCTACTTCAGTGTTGGATTTTAAAATCAAATTGGATAGACATTTCCATTTTGGCTGAATTAAGAATTAACTTTTATTTTGTACTCCTAACTTAATTTCTTTATTTTATTCAATTTAAATTTTATTTTTACTTTAATTTGCTTTTGTTCAATTTAAACTTTGTTTTTCCTTCATTATTAATTTCGATACTTTCGATTCTTGCACTAACTTTAGTTATATACATTCTACTTTGCTTATTACAATTTTTTTTTGGTTTTTGTTTTAGATAACACAACAATTGTAGTAATATTGTACTTTCTTATATCAGGTGTATCAGCGAAAGCAGCCTTCCTAAACGTGTCTTATGAACAGTAGTGGCAAAGACTATCTACAACAAGACGGGACACTTAATACACATGCATTTTTTGTGTAAATAAACCAAAAAATCATTGCATAAGCGGAACAAAGAAATCCGATTGAACAATTTCAATTCCGTATTCTTACGGAAATTCACATGCGAAGAAAAGAGTACGCTAATATGCCAAAATGAATGATTACACATTCGCATCTGTGTGCATCGTTTTTCTCAAAGCACGTAACAGAACGCATTTTTTGCGGCTGTTCTATTCTCAAGTGTTTTAGCATACAAACTTATAGGAACAACCCTATAAACCAAACATCGATGAAGAGGCGATGAAGAGGCAGCGAACAGTTTCGAAACTTGTCGCTGAAAAAAGATTATCCGTTGGGAACAAGTTCAGCTATGTACTTGCTGTCTGTGAATACGTGTGAGGTATTCGCATTTCTTTCTTGCTCGTACTGAAATGCATCCGACCATCTCATCTGCACTCGTCGACATGAGAGATCTCCTATCGCGCATTGTATTTGAAATTGGAATGAGCAAGAACGAGATGGCAATACGTGCACTCACTGAAGAGTATGTATGAAGGGAGTATGAAGTAGACCTGACCAATCATCGATGAAAGGTAGGCCTGACTTATAGGCGAATTCTGCCTTACCGGTCGACACTGCACCGATGGACGGCGTCCGGTCATATTGGAATAGAATTCCAGTGGTCGTCGACTAGTGCAACGAAAGAACAACTTTCAATCGACTAATGCAATCGAAAGATGAATTTCATTACACTAGTCGTCAGAGTTATGGGTTCCGGCATCATATTCGCATGTAGAAAAGAATAGCGCTGTGCGCAGTTCCACATCTAAGTTTGAAATGGCATTTGCCGGCGAGTACGCACTTGATGATAATACGTGTCGTGTAGGACGTTTAGTCTTTTTCTCTCGCTAAAGGCGGAAAAGGTCGGCATGTTCACATTCTTGAGGAGAAGATGGGGAAATATTTACTTTTCGTTTTTCGCCACAAACACAAGCGCACGAGTTAACATAGTAGTAGTCTGTACATAAAAACCCATGAATTTTTCGTGTTTTTGGTTTATAGGGAATATGAGAAATGAAATCACACAAGCACAGCTGAGCTGTGTCTGCACATGATTTGATGTAATTTTTTTTATAGGCGTTCTGTGAGGATGTCATTATATTAGTGAATGAGACTCGTTATCAGTTTTTGTCTCTTCTTTAATCATGCATCATGCTATTGCTATCTACTTCCCTCATCTCATTAAATAAAGAAACCAAGGTCAAATTTTTATTCGAAAGATACTGCGTAGTGTCCCGTCTTCTTATGGATAGTCTTTGGTAGTGGTTTCTGCATTATGCTTTGAAATTTCGAATAGTATTACAAGACACAATTAGACATTTTTTTGCGAAATATTGTTTGCCCTCCGCTTTCGTAGTATTTCGCACAAGACCACGATTGATGAAAGTCGAACGAAAACTGGCAACTCTATACAGAGCGTCATTGGAAAAGTGGCACGTCACGTTACCCACATGCGTCTGAATTTAACATCTACCGGTTTTCAGGAAGTAAGAGAGTTAGACCAAAAGTTGAGCATGATTGTCCTCGTCTTCTTTTGTCTACGAGAATATGCAATAATTTTTTTTTTTCAAATATACTAAGGGGGGGGGGGGTGGAACCCCAAAACCCTTCCCCCCCCCACCGTGCGCACGGGTTTGATTGACGCACATTGGCAGCCAACATTGACGCAAATATAAGATAATGAGCCTTCCTCTCCCTTTGAAATAACCTGTATTTTATAATTATGTTACCAAAATTAATGCAGATATTAGTCTTCGAAGAGGAATCGGGCATCCCCAACTAGCAAACTATCTTCCGAAAGGCCTTACCGAAGCTATTTCCTTGCCACGTAGCCTCAGTAAGGCCTTATGGAAGGTAGTTTGTTAGTAGGGTCGTTTTTACGAATTCCTTGATATACTTTAACTAATTACGTTGAAAAACAAAACCTTAATTTCATTTTAATTTCATCAAGTGTACAAAGTTTCAAGAGCGGTTAATTTTCCATGAAATGAGCTGAACACTAAAAATAATGTATATGTAGAAAAAAGTGTCCTTCATGTAGCTACTATAAAAAACGCATTCATTCATTGAACCTACTATAATGCAAGTGCAAGATATCATTCAACTATCGATACTCGATCCGAGCTAGTTTTTTCTTTTTAAATATGGTCGAGTTGGTTAGTCAACGACATCGCCCACTCCTTCGACTAGCTGCCATTGAAATTACATGGTTACGTTTATTGTACGATTTAAAGAGACCACGTATCCTGGCTTTAGCAAGGAATTCAAAATGTTTCATATCACAATTCTTCACTCCTTGCAAAGTACAGTAAGAAGTAACACATAAAATCAAGGTACTTCTCCAAACACCTACCCAAACGTCCTTATAAAATTGGTTCTTTCCAAGCTTGCGACAATTTGAAAATGTGTTCAGCTATAATCGCAAATTTTTTATAGCATTCAATTTAGAGGAAAATCAGAGGTTGAGTATTCTAGTACAAAACTGGATAGCACACATTTAAATGTCCTTAAAATACGCAGTTGAATCCTTTGCACAATAAATTTAGAACACGATATGAAAGTACTCCACACGTTGACTTTCTTAAAGCTCAGGAGCAGAATTGAGGAACTGAATCGAGGCAATTGTCCTTGTCCTTAGAGTAGCCAATAATTATTAAAAAAAGGGCAAGCTATATTCGTACTCCAACCCTTATTCTGGAACCCGCCGGCGTGAAAGTGAACTGCGATTTACCCAATTTTAGATTATTGAAAACGCGTGAACAAATCACTTTCTCGAAAATTTGATATTTGAATTCCTCCATCGCGTTTTAAAAGTTTTTTGTCAAGTCATTGGCATTCAATAAAGATAAATTTACGATGGCCAATAGGGATGCTGAAAAAATATCGATATATCGAAATTGCGATATTTTTTAAACGATATATCGATAATATCGGACGATATTTTTTTGAGCAATATATCGATATGGAAATCCGACTATCGGACCCGACATTTTACCTTATTATTTTTTAATAATAAAGTATTGTGATCGACCTGAAATTTCAAAAAAATTTTACACCCTGAAATTTTGTATTTTGACGTTTTAGGACTAGGCGACCCCAAAAAAGCAAAAAAAAAATGTCCGTCTGTCCGCCGTAGACGCCGTACGCAAAACCATTTGAAGGCGCATAGCTCACAAACCCGTTGAGATATTAAATTGAAATTTTTATGATGGGTAGATTGGGTGAACCCCTACGATTGCTATCTTTTTGGTGGGTGGAGGTGTAAGGGGGAGGAGTGTGGGCGCGTTTTAGACGTAAATTTTGGTTTCTAGAGGCTGTGAAACTTATATAGTACTATGATAGTGGACTTATTATATTATATTATAAAAATTGGTGATAAGGGTTGAGGGGTGTGGGAGTGGGGGGAAAACAATGTATCCGAAATGTTTGAAAGCTGGGATTGAAGCATTCTAAAATCGATATCTCCGAAACCATTGATCTCAGAGCTAAAATTTTTAAGAGGGGAAGTGGAGTGTAGGGGTGGGGGGTGAAAAACTTTAGATTACAATATCTTCCGAACCAATTGTAAAAGGAAGATGAAATTTGGTTTCTGTATATAAGATCACAAGTGGAGTCTACTGAATGTAAAAATGTTGAGAGGTGAGGTGGAGTACAAAAGTGGGGGGATAACCATTTTTCAAAAAATTTAATTTTTATATCTCAAGAACCGTACCAGATATGATCTTAGAAATTTTACAGGAGTTAGGCCCAGTAGACTTCTAGCAGGAAAAAAAATGTTGTTGGTGCTTGCGAAGGTGGGGACGGTGGGAGGGGGTGGAACGAAAAGAACTCTGATTTTTATTTCTCGAAAACCGCAAAGCATAGAAAGCTAAAAATTGACGACTATATAGAGTTACTGCAGGAGTATCCTAGAAAAATAAAATTGTTAATAGGAGTAGCAAGGTACGGGGTGGGGTGGTTTTTCATATCTCAGAAACAGCGTATGCTAGGAAAATGAAACTTAGTATGTATATGTAGAAGTACTACAGGGGTAATGAAAGCAAAAAAAAAGTTCAAAATTTTATTGATGTAGAGAGCTGGAGCAATGCGGTGTAGGTCACTATGTGACTGATAACCTAAAGAATAAACAGATGGCTATTTGGAACGTTATTTTTCACGCTATCAGTCGCATAGTAACCTACACCGCATTTCAGTATTAAACACGTTTCGGACTTTTACCCAAAAAATAGTAAAGTTGCGCCCAGACTGTTGGCAGATTTTTTTGTTAGGTATAGCATATTTTAGAACTCGAACGGCATTTTTCATTTCTGCTTATTTTTGTGTATATGTAGATATATATACTGGAGATGACAAGCAGCGATTGAGTTGAAGGCGGACCTCGTCGCATTCACTTGCACGCAAACCAACAACAAATTGACATAACGCTCCTGTTTTGTCTCAGTCACTCACACGCAAAAACTACAACAATTTGATATAACGACCCTGTTTCGTCTCACTTCTCACCGTGTTTTTGGCTTCAAAGCGCTTTATACAAAACCGGTGGCTTGTCGTCTCCAGTAGCTCTATGTTACTCATGCTTTGGCTATTTCTAGTTGATATTTTTCATGGCAATCTACGTAATACGTTACTAATGCCAAAGCATTTGGAAAACAGAACGTCTGAATATTTAAAATTAAGCAAACATCTGACCCAAACCCTAGTGATTGCTATGACTGGTCATATTGTTACATGAGGAAGCATCTCCATAGAATTAGTCTCTCTGAGAGCAAAATATGCAGAATTTGCGAAGATGGAGACGAAGCACCAGAGCATATTCTCTGTGAACATGAGGGACTTGCTCATAAAATACTTCATCACTTTGGTCAGGGTTTCATGAAACCATCGGAACTCCTGGCTATTCCTCTTCGAAAAACACTAAGCTTCATTGAAAGCGCAGGGATCGAAGAGGAACCATCGATAATCCAGTGGGACGTCGCAATAGGCCCAATTAGGGCTTCAATGACAGAGGTGATCAAATCAAACCCTACACTAAAATTTAATATAATAATGTATATGAGGTTGAAACTAGAAAACTGTTTTTTGATCACGCAAATTATATTTCTGTCACAACAAAAAGATTCAAGACACGTGGTTTCTGTAGGTGGGGCAACCAGGCAACTATCCTGTGCACAGGGATCTATCCGCTCAATACCTTGTTGTTATTGGTTTTTAATCTTGCTCTTTCAAGTAGAAGGGATTTAAAAAAAACCGGAGGAAAGTAATGTTTGTATTAAAGAGTCACAGCTTACCGTAACTATCCGTTGCTACGTCACATCCTTTTTTCCTATATTTTTATTATCATTTCAAAAGTGCATTTAGTCTTGTTTTTTGTTGTAAAAATTTAGTGAAGTGAAGAACAATTTTAAATTTCGAAATATAATTTATTTATTGGTTTGTAGTAAAAGCCGCGCATCGCCGTAATCATTATCAAGGAAAGCATATCGTTTTTGGGGTAAAAAAAAACATTTTTTTAAAATTCTTATCTTAGACTCAATTCTGGGTAAAACTGTTTAAACCGCAAGACTCCACAAGATCAAGAAGTGCCTCTCCTGAAAAGTTGTATTTATTACCGTTTGATCCATTTTATCAAAAACCACTCATGCCACCTCTGCTGTCAGATAGAGTAGAAGGAAATTTAAAATGTTTAATTATTTAATAATGTAATATGAGACTGACTTGAAGCTTTCTGTTCGTCAAAATTAAATGTGCAATATATACATGATTCGGAAAAATAATAAAATTTTACTCCACTCTATATGCTCGTTTTGCAGTAAGGAATAATTGTCCAAAATTTCATTCGAGTGGTTTCTGAGAAAATGGGTCATGAATTTTACACTGAAAAGCCTTTGCGATGTGCTCCTCTTAACGTTAAATTTGATACGGGAAGGGAGATAAGAATTTATTTTTCATTGGAAAAATATTCAATATATCGATAGTTTTTTTCGATATATCATCAGCCGATATTGATATTTTTTTCAATATCGATATCATTTTTCGATATCAACATCCCTAATGGTCAATCGCTCACATTTACAGTATTACAATTTTGAACATTTTTCAGCCGAAAAATATGGTTTCAAACACACAGGAAAGTCGTCTTAAAAGAATACCGATAAAGCAGTTTCCCAACGTTTTCAATAATCGCATGTGCCGTGAATGGGAATCAAATGTGAACCGCATAGTCTGCGGAAATAGAAAATCCGCCGTTTTCCAGAATAAAGCCTAGTACTAACTAGAAGCGAAACGAAATTTTCCATACAAATTTTTCGTTCGAGCGAAAATTGTTAGTGGACTTTGTATGTGATTTGACAGAAAATTTCGTTTTCGCTTCTAGTTAGTACTAGGCTTAAGCGTGTATATCTTACAAAAAACATGGTTGTTCAAAAATTATCAGAAAGGTCTTTCTTTACAATCAATGGAGTAAAAATCAATGCATTTTACATACAAAAACAGGCTTTTAACACCCAAATATGTTCCAACAGAAGGTGCTAAATGTCTTTAAAATCTTGTCATTATTTACTTTATTATTTTAATAAGAACGTATTTTCTATTGAAATAATAAATTTTTCCATTAAGTTCGCGAAATATGTTCCACAAGGACACGTCCTCATTATAAACAATCGCATAATGGGAATAAATTCATTCAGTTCGTACCTAGTTCTAACCACAAATTTTCTTTATTGCAAATTATTTTAGTATCACGTTTTGAGGCGATGAAGACATAAAAAACCAACATAAGGAAATAGGCAAGGTAAGGTAAAGTAAGGCAAAGTAAAGTAAGGTACAACGTTTAACAAATATTTAACCTAAGGTCGTAACATTTACAAAGTATTTATTTTCCTTAGTTTCGCTCTTAGATACTAATTTAGAAACTTGTGTAAGACATGCGACATCTTCGGTGCGATGAAGTTTCGAAATCACAAAAATTCTTCGTGATGCTTACCTGGAATTAGATACGGGGTGGGACTAGGTGCTGGTAGCCAATAAGCAGCACTAATTGCTGGGTAAGCACCATTATTGGGACTGTTTGCTCCATGTCCAGTTGTTGTTATGGCAGCGGTGGTTGTAGCCTGTTTTGTTCGACTTTTCATCATTAAACTGAATCGTTAGCACTTTTTTACGCAATTTTCATTCAAGACGACACACACAAATGATTATAACTATTTTTTTTTTCAATACCTTTTTTTATATTTTTTCTTTCACAAAATAATTTACACTTGTAACACAATAGAACGACATTTAAGAAGGAAAAGAACCTTGGTTACCGCATGGTTATATTAATTTACCTCTATCTCACTCTCGGTACACAGGTATATTCTTCTAATGAGCTAAACACGAACTAAGGTGTGCACCTTTAATTATCGGTCGAGGTCTATATATTGCGCGATTTATATTTTTCTTATCACTTAACACTTCCAGACGAAACTACTAAAAAAAACGTATAAGTAAGAAAGAAGCGCTACTGAGACGAATCACTCATACGTTTGCACTATATGCCGATTGAGAATTATTATTAAAAATTTCAAAATGTTGGAAGAACTAAAAACTCGTGGATTATATTCGCTTGCATATCGGATAAGGTATCAGCCACATCATCGATGGCTTATTTTATTTTTAACTCGTTTTTTTTTTTAATTATGTTTTCCTTTAATTGTTCAGGTAAATAATTATGTAGATGAGCAAATTGTATATTTGCGACTGCTAGAATGTGATGAAGTACAGCCACGATCGGAGGGGAAATGATCGCGACGAAACCGCGTACAACGTGCATACAAATTAAAAAATTTATAAATTGAAATTAGAATCGCGAAGAGAATCCCGGTGAATAAGTAATAGAGGCATAGAATAAATAAAAAAAAAAACCAATGATCAAGTAAAATACTTTACTTAAAAAAAAAAATTAAGCGCATGTATAGTCTTAGATTGCGGCTATATAAATAAAAAAAAAGTTTATAAAAATTGTCAGTCTCTGACCGCAAATAATGGAAAAAAAACCGATGTAAAGCCGCATATAAACGCAACGCGCAAAAAACA
Organism: Beris morrisii; assembly: GCA_951812415.1. Classification (NCBI taxonomy): domain Eukaryota; kingdom Metazoa; phylum Arthropoda; class Insecta; order Diptera; family Stratiomyidae; genus Beris; species Beris morrisii. The sequence goes on from OX638311.1 coordinate 31,211,371, forward strand.
ATAATAGCAACAAAAGTCACGATGACGAGCTTAAGTATGTCACTTGTTGCACTGGCTACGACCACTAGCGCACAGTGTGGCCTCAACAGTGAGTGATGTTGCAGTAAAGTGCAGCGGATTTGTCTATTGCAAATTTCAAGCTATTCACGCAAACTCGTGTGTGCAATTCGATCGCGAATTTCAAATACTTTCTGAGAATGCACTCAAAAAAAACAAGTTCACAAAAATACGATCACTTTGAATTTTTCCGATTACAAGTTGCTCTTATTGGAAACTATTTTCTTTATTATTATTATTTACATTTACCGCACTATATTTAACATTCCACTGAAGCCACATCACCTTTTTTATCACAGTTGATTCGATCCGATCTTCAGTTGGGTGCGTATATGATCGAATTCGTCAACACTCTTTTAAGAAGAGTTTTTTTTTATGAACTTCACAATCAAAAGCCGCAACAAATTACAGAAGTTATTACTTTTATGTTTTTTTGTGCAATGTAGAGTATGGAGGAAAATGTCTTGGGGTAAATGACGACACGGAACAAAAAGCGCGGAAAATATACTATACACTTGAACAAAAACAACTCTGAAATAAAATCCCAAGATGTTCTATTTCAGGAGCCCGGCTCGATGGAAAATCATATTTCAGTCCGGCCGATATGATCACAGAAATAGCGAGAATCCCGAAAACCGATCAGCCAAATTGAAAGCCCATTGATGTATTGATTCACATGATCTACACTACTCGAGCCGAAGAAGATTTTCACGTCGCGTTTTGACTGATTTGTTGACCCCCCTGCGGGCGCCTAATGGCTATAATGGAATTATGTACGTTGAACGAAACGTTTATCTCAATATCCGGCTATACACGATCGGTTTAGCTCCGATAGGTTTATCCACACGGCATATATGTACTATATGCGTACACCTCACGATCCGCAGCTACACCATATTGCACTAGTTTTATTATTCAGTACACAACAGTCCCGACCGATTTGTTTTCGGGGGTGTTCCGACAGTAAATCTGAAATTACATATGAATTCACAGAACACGCGAAAAAACAACCTATGCACTATCATCGATCGATTAATTTATTTCTAATAATTGCACGATCTATCGAACTTTGACTCAACACTATTGCAGTACGACGAATTACGAATGCACTCGTTAGTGCGATTTGAAATTATGCAGTAACGTACTCGATACTCGGTACTAGCTTTGCTAGGTATTTACACTATTGCCGTGAAGCGATCGATCGCTGATCCGCCATATGATCGGCCGGTTGTATCTATACACGCGGTATGTCTTGAAGTCGTTATTCGCGTTGTTGTACTACACTACACTACACAGTAAGTAAAGTTTGACGACAGTCCGCACACGGTGGTACTGCTTTTCCTGAATTCAAAACAAAAATTATGTCGCTGGCTGTACATTAAAATACAGTGACTCGTACCTCAAGTTTGACTTAAGTGCACACTTACGAATAAGTATTTTAGGTGTGTAACTTTTAAAATTCTTAGACTTTAAGCGGATGACTAATTAATTTCTATATATCTTTTCACAGCATATTAAAAAAATGGGTATTTCTTTTAAATGAATAGTCTATTCCCTAAGTTGCATTAATAAGCCAATCATGAACATATGTTGTATAATTTAATTCACATTACTTTAAATAGCAAAAATATTATAAAATAATTTTTTCGGTTATGGTGTGGATTTCGGCTTCACTCATGATTGATAGAAGCACTATTGTTACGTTTACTAAATTTCATTAGGATAATAACAGCATTGCAGGCTTGGCTCCACCCGACATTGGCCATATCCCCATTTACCATTTGTACGGCCGCACTTGAGAAGGCAAAAAGGATTTGTTGGTTCCCAAAGAAACAAGAATATGGGCATATTTCTACGTTCTGCTGTCATTGGCTTGATATGCTGGATTTACAACGAACACGTTCAGGCGCGACTTTACCCACACTATAAAAACCAACCAATCAGGCGACGAAAAAGTCCAACAGTGCTCGACTTTTCGGCCTTGTAGGGGTAAGGTCGCGCTGCAAACGTTCGTTGTAAATCCAGATTATGCATGTCATGACTCTGTATCAGTTGCTATTAATTCACAGTCAGTATCCTAACTAGAGGTTGCTTATCGAGAAGTAAAATTTCCCTCTTTAAGTATACATTTTACTGTAGGCCCTAACCCTACCCTTAACTAAACTACTGCGCTCAGGTCAGGAAGCAATACCAGCTTCATTTACAAATACAGGTCAATATGAGACTTTTGAAACAATTTTGGTTCTGGCAGAAGCCTCACCAGACGAGTACAAAAATTTTATTCGTTGACGAATCCGTTGAGCTTAAACTAAGTCGTTTAGCTAAAAATGACAATTTAACAAATACTTTATTATTAAAAAATAATAATAAAAATTAATGTAAATTTACCCTTATAATAAATGGCAACTGTATACCAAGTACCTATTATTAGAGTAAATTTACACCAGGACGTAAAAAAGTACCAAATAAACCCATGGTGGAAAAAATTTTGATACATAGATCTGCGTTCTTACGTTTTTATACTCTAGAATTTAATGATTCTTTAGATCTAGAGTCTAGATAAAATCATATAGAGTATTATAAGTTTAATCCAGCTCGAAAAGTTTGTAACGCATAGAACCAAGCCTCGGATGAAAAAAAGTTATGCAGTATTTTTTGTTTATTTCTGGCCAAAAACCCCAAATCCGTTTGCTGTCCGCCTGTCCGTCCGTCCGTCGGTCCGTCCGTCGGTCCGTCCGTCGGTCCGTCAGTCGGTTCGTCCGTCTGTCCGTCCATCCGTTTGCACGATAACTCAAGAACGCATTGGCCTAGGAAGTTGAAATTTTGTCACCACCTATAAAATGGAAAAAGTAAGGCTAAGTTCGTTAATGGGCGATATCCTTCTACTCCTTCGGGTACTCCCCATACAAGAGTCCTTAAAACACGTATTCGCTGTTATTGCTCGAATGCTTCAAGTTAGGAGCTTGCAATTTTGCATACTTAAAGTTTACAATGTTTGAAGCGATAGTTCCGAATATGATGTAAATCGAATGAGTCCTTCGTGTAGCAGCCTATAAAAGTATTTAAAGAATTTATACAAGTTACAGAATCCACTATAACTCTAGTACGAGTTAAAGCAGGGATTCAAAATTTTTCTATGAAAAGCAAGACTGAGTTCATTAATTAGCGCCATCCGTCGACTCCTTCTAGCTGTCATACAAAAGTCCTTAAAATACGTATTCACCAATATTGAACGATAACTTTAGAACGCTTTTAGTTTGAAATTTTGTATACGTCGATTTTATAATTGTCGTAGCTGAAAGTATTAAGTTGAAAAATATCCCATAAGTCCTTTATGTAGTTGCCATACTAAAATTCTGTAAAAATGTCTTAACTTAATTTATGGAACTCACTATAACTCAAGAAATCGTTTAACCATCCATCGAGTAGCCACTATACAATAGTTTCTACCTGTAAATAAAAGGTCATGCAATAATTGTATGTGCACTCCTCATTCTTTTGATATATTCCCAACTAAAATATAAATCGGAGTTCAGTATTTCATCTAGAGTATCATACGATTGGCTTGCAGCCGATCGTGACTGCGTTATGTTTTGGATATAACTTTACACTCAATTATACTCTAGATATTAATAGACGTTCGAAATTTAATAAAGCTAGTAACATTATAATGAATTAATTGGGGCGCTTACATTATTTAAATTCAATGGCTAAATAACAATACGTTTTTGAGCTTCTCACTGAAATTTCTGTCGATAAAGTACATCGATATCGCATGAATGGAGTATAGGCCTAAAATCTAATGATTTGAGCAATGAGTGATCGCTGAAATTTAAAAATATTCAACATTTTTTACAATAGTACAATTAATTTCGTTCAATAACAGCAAGGCACAGCGTAATTTTACTAATTGACAATATTTAACAATTTTGAAGATATCGGTAATGGTTTTGAACACTTTAATAGAGTTTTATGCTGAACTTAATGATAATGATTTTAATCCAAACATAATTTTAAGATAATATGTACATATTTAAAATAGAAACAATATTTTTTCATATACGAATATTTAGCGATTTCGCTCACAAATTTATAACACCCGTTAGGCTAATATTGTGTTGCTATCGTTTGTTAATTTGCGTTCTTGTAAACGTTTTGTACAATTTTTTCCTACTATTGACAATTTAACTGACAAGTGAATTCCGCCGACGTGTTGCGTAGTTAACATAAAATATAAGTAATCACATTTTTATATCTTTTGATGTAAAAAATGCAACATTCAGAACATATTTACATCATTCTTCGAAATAGTCTTGGAATTCAGACCTCTTGTCTACACATTTCCAAATTCTTTCGGATTTTTAAACAAAAATATTTAAAATTTATGAGTTTCGTTTTCGTGGCTGAAAATTCAACGTTTGATGTATATTTACACCATAAAAGTAACAAAACTCTCATTATTAAGGAGGTATACTTACGTCTCGGAAATATCATTTTATAGAGTGTATGTTCTCGGCAAAATTTAAAATTCTAATTTTTTTTTAATTCTAGTTCATAAATGGGAATTTACCACACAAAAGTCTTAAAGATAATTGTCGCATAATTGCAAATTACACATCGCAAATTTAAAATTTACCTTATAGGTGAAACTTCGGAGAGATGCCCCACTTTTCGTTTTATTACTACATATATTCGCATAACTATTAAGACCAATGTCATAAGCTTTATACAGCAGCTGGTTTAGTTCATAATAAAGAGTAATAATCGTTTTCTTATAATTAATATAAATAATCCTAATATTATATTTTATCACTTTTGAGTTATTGGTATGACACAATGAACCAATTTTTCATCAATTTAACTGAATATAAAAAATATCAAGAAACCTAATCAGATATTCATGTTAAATGCCTAGGTGATCATATATTAAATAAATAAACATAAAAATTTGTACTTCAATAAAAAATTAAAAATAAGGAAAATTTGTAATACCGTAGGCACAACATTATTTTTTCGACTTAGAACTAATGTACCTAAGACGGCTCAAAGGGCAACTATCCTCTCGGAAAACGAGGCAATTATCCTTTTCGTGGAGGATAGATGCCTCCTCAATTTTAAAAGTTTGAAACAACATATTCAGCATAAAACTCGCTTTAACGTGTACTTAACATTATACCATGAGTGATAAAATTAAATACATTAAAATTATACCTGTAAAAAGGAATTAACTGCTCTTATTCAGAACAGCAAAATAATTATTTGATGAATTTTTAGATGCGAGAATATTCATGTCCTGAAAAAAAATGATACATTCGCTTTGCATGAACGCCGTCGTCAGACAGAATGGACATACACGAGAGGTCGCAATATATTACAAAGTTGATGTGATTTTGTTTATGGAAGTTGGATCTTTTAGAACTGGGGCATCTATCCCAGTGTGGCATCTATCCTAAGATTACCCTACCATGGATACACTGCTGGTATAGATATCATAATATCGTCAATACTAACAGTGTATCACCCAATACTAAGCATATACGAGATAAACGAACTGGTATACGAGTATATCTAGTATTAAACCTGTTTCATATTACACAAATTCGATAATTTTACATAGTATACTATGCATTTTACAGCTAGTAGTGCCATTCTCCAATTGTATGGCGAGTATCGCAACTATATGTCGTTGCTTGTTTATATCAGATACTGTCAAATCACACCATATGTGCTGTGTTTCAATACTATGATTTCAATACCATGGTTTGTACAATAGCTGTGTATCCATGGTATTACGTTAATTTAGCGTTACCCACTTCCAAAAATGATAATCATTCAATGTGTAATTCCCAAAAAATATCACACAAAATGTGTTTGTTAATTGAAAAACTGGTTCAACGAGAATAATGAAAGGTTTGCTCCTTCGAGTAGCTACCATACGAATATAACCCTAGAAAATGAAGGCGATGCGCGCGATGGCACATTCTCGTCACGCGCACCATATCGCGACTCCATTTACAGTAAGCGCGTTGAATCGCTTGCCACAAGTGTCAAATATTATTTACAAATATCAATGTATTTTGGTCGCAGCCAACGAACTCCGTTTGTTTGCAGCCTAGTGTCAAAATCGCTTTACTAGCGCGACAAAATTGGAAAACTAGTAATCGAAGGAAGGGTGCGAAACGATGCGATACCACTATAGCTGGTTACACTGAACAACATGCATTCTAGTCAGCTACTTGTTAGTCGTAATTTTTTTATCAGTTGCAAAATAAGTAAACAAATGAGATTTAACATTTCTAACTCAACGCAAAACAACCTTTTTGTTAGCTTGAGTTTAATGAAACTCAATTGAATCCCTTGGTGCAAAAAGGGGTCAAGTCATTATTCCAACAACATGAGGAAACTTGACTTTCTGGCCCCATATTACATTAAAATTATTTTATTGATTTTTCATGATATTTTTAAATCATAAGGCGTTAACTACTGCATCAGCTGAACTTCATCCGAAGAAGTCAAAAAAATCAAGCCCTCTCATGCTTTTAAACAAATTAGTTGACCCCTTGTAACATCAAGGGCTGCAATTCAACTTCTGCTTCCCAAACTAACTCAGGTTCAATAATTTTTTTCCTTAATTCAATCTCAATGGATAAAGTAAAGGAAACAAACTCATTCCAAATGGGTACAATAAAAGGTTCAATTCAACAAAGGTATTACAATTAGAACTTGTTCCAATAAAACAGTCAAGTGTAGGAAATTTCGGTTACAATTAAATTTTGATTGTTGTTTTGGCTTAGTTTGGCTAGTTTCACGACAGCTGACGAAATCAACGAGAGAGTAGGCTTAAATATTTTATTGAACAAAAGTTTGAATTTTTCGCTGATGTTTATGTTTTGTATTTTTCTTTAAACATTTTTTGATTCATGATTTTGTGTTCTGGAGATTAATTTTAAAATTTTTTTTTCCTTGATTTCGATATCCAATCTCGAGATAGCGTCACTGTACATACTAGTATCGAAGTATGTAGGTACTGTACGCTCTCTCAGTACTCGCTTCTATTAACTAATGGAAAATGTAAACTTATATTTCGCCGAGGAAGTAGGTAATGTCTTTTTACAATATGTTGACTCCACTATACGACGACTGACGACGCTGCGGTATTCTAATCGTGGCCTAGTATGCATAAACCTACCTATTGGCTTCGGCTTATTGGAGGCGACTTACTTGCGACGAGCGTTCTGTTGTTAGCTTATTATTGCTTAGCCCGAGCGAGAGTCAAGTGGAAGGTGGAAGTAAGTTTTCTCTACATCATTGAGCTCATTTAGTAACGGCAAATGTATTTGTACAGCACTTGGAGTTAATTAGCGGCCAGGCTTTTACGTAATAAGGAAGACGTTCGACTCGTTCATCTTTCCGCACTCGACGACGATAAGAACGGCTGCTGTTGTCTCTGACTTAAGTATTGCTAGCGTCTGCATTTTTATCGGCGTAATGCATTACGTTTTTTTACAACATTCAGAATACAGAATAAGATTTTATTTAATGCATTTGAATGCAGCACCGTGATACTGGATCCATTCAAGTGAAACACTTCATCATTTTCTTATCGTAATGATTTCGAAGAAAACGTAATGTGAACCGGCAAAAATGAAATTGACATATTTTTGCTCTATAATAAAATTATTATATTCGTATATTTGTAAGTATGTACACCGAAACAATAACATTGCGTTTAAATTATTCTATTATACCTACCTAGTCTGTAATAACATAATATTGTTGGAGAAAACTCTCTCGTTATAGCTTGCCACGGTTTATTACTTACCAGGGAGTGGGTGTAATAATAGTGTTTTACAAGTTCTTCAAAGCGCAATGATTAGATTTTTGCTGGAACGACTTACAGATTATCAATTGGCATTGAGATTTTGGCTCATTACGGCTAAATGACGTCAACCCATCCCAACTACATAGCTTTAAAGTTATATGAACCAGCTTGATAACCATAGAGATGGCAGTCGTGTCGTGTAACCAAACCGACGTCAGTACGACGTTAGAAAGTTGTAACTGAGTTTTAGTATAACACAATTGTATTTTCGTCGTGGGAAATAAACTCCAATTCTCAAAAAATTAATGTTGCGTACCAAATTATACTAAATACTTTATTATTAAAATAATAAGCACGAATTTGGAAGTTTTTGTACGACGGTATGATCATATTTATATGCTAGAAAATTAGTTGGTCAACAACAAGGAGGAAAAGGGAGGATTCCATATTGCTAACATGTTCTGCATTCGATAAGGGATCAAAAGAGATATGGTGTGTGTAACAATAAAACAGACAGACAATAGGCATATTTAGATATAAGCGAACAAATTTCATAGAAATGTTTTTAAACTTGCTAACTAGATAACAAACAAACAAGAAACAAAAACTATCATGACAGAGGAATCGAACATTTACTTAATTTCCTAAAACTCAGTAGTTTTTTTGTATTTTATCTTACTCTGTAAAACTTAGCGAAATAACATAATTAACAAATTTTGGATAACAATAACTTCGGAACCAATTCTATCAGGAAGACAAAATCTCAATACCGTACGAGATATCATTTTAAAATTTTTACAGGAATTAGGCTCAGTAAACTTCTAGCAGAGGAATAAATTTAAGGGTGGAGGTGGTGGGAGGGATGGAAAGGAAAAAATTCTAATTTTTATATCTCAAAAATTCTAAACGATAGAAATCTTAAAATTTCTGACTATATACAGCCACTATGGATTCATCCTCAAAAAATAATATTTTTGATATTGGTAGCAGAGTATAGCGGTGGGTTGGTTTTTTGTATCTCAAAAACGGTTTATACAAGAAAGTTGAACTACCATTTCACTGAAAAGGGTATTTCCACATTTTCACGAATGTCGTTATATCTTTTAGACATGTCGAGTTATCAAATTAATTTTTCTTTTACCGGCTCTTTATAAGCGATTAGAAATATTTTTTAAAATTTGTCAATATCCAACCCCTAAGGGGATGTGAAGTCGTTACGTATATTTTTATGAATTCCGATATATTGCTAAGGTCTAATGAGATATCGAATTGGTTTTCACTTCTAAAGGCTTTAAATAAAATCGAGAAAAAATTGATTCCTAAATCGTTTTGCGATTTTCGACCCGCTTCGGGGTGTAAAGCACTGTTCAAGTTTTAACGAATTCCGACAAATCTTCTTGAATTCGCTTTTACTTCTATGAGCTTTATATATAATGATCTAAAAATTATTTTCGGCATTTTGCGATATTCAACCTCTAAGATGTTTCTGAAACATCGATGTTTTATCACGGTAGAATTTTGTAGATGTTGTATTAAAAGTATTAATCATCATGATAATTAAGAGATTGGTTAATTCAGAAGCAAATTCTAGTTTTTCTAAATTTTTAATTATAAAGATCGTAGAATTCTAGGGTACGATGTAAGTCTATACGTATATTTTTGAGGAGCACTAGACGTAGAATATTTACGCCGATTTTAGGTATAATATTTTAGGTGCTTATACGGAACATACGTACGTTCTTTGTACGTACAAAATTCACTCCATTTCTACGAGGGGTGCAACGTATTTGCTCACGCATTTTTTTTATTTCCGCCTGAGAAGCTGAGCTGATGACTGATGTGGTCGTTGCACAAAAAGAACAAAATATTGACTGAGATATTATTTAAAAATTAAAATTTAATAAGTAAATTATAATTTATTTTAGGTATATTGCAGTACAGCACTCGTACCTTGGAACTTTTTTTATGCAAAATGTACTATATGTAACACGATGAAAATTTGAGGGGATAACATTGACCCACTAACCCATAATACATTTTTTTTTCAGCGAACAATATCATTCCAAATTTGAAAAAAAAAAATTTAAATTTCAGAAAAATTTGTTCCAAACGTTCCAACGTTTCGTTGTACCTTGGAACAGTATTAGTTGTACCTTGGAACGCTTGCAAATTAGGTAAAAATAAAGAAAATACTAACTTGGAAAATGCTAAAAGAGATATTTATTAAACATAATTATTTTTTTTTTTTTTTTTTCAATTCAATCAATATTTATTAGTTTTTCTACTTATGTCTACCATCTTATAATTAATAATTTAGAGAACAGATAATTCAATATCTTAACAGCTAAATTAAATCTAGTTAGCACAGCAAAGCTAAGCATCTACAAATTTTAGTGAAATAAATTCAAGGAAAAATTTATACAAAAAACCTTGTGTAGTGAGTAAACATAATTAAAAAAATTCATCATAAAATAGTAAAATAATATAAAATATGTTAAAATGGATAACTATGTAGTACATAAGTAATTTATTTAACATTGAATTTATGGAATGGAAAATTAAAATATATTTTTAGCATCGATGGGAACCTTACGAATCCCATTCTTACTGCGAGGCATTTTCTGCAAAAAAAAACACTGTTGTCAGTCAAAACACGTTAGTTTTGTATCAGGATTGCTATTTTATGCCATTCCAAGGTACAACACGTGTGACGTTCCAAGGTACAACATGGTCCATTAATTGAATAAAAGCTATTTTTTTAAACCACAATCAGATGTTATAGGAAAGAGATAATACACACCTTATTGATAATAATACTGCATAAAACGATTGTATACCCCTACAATACAAAGTAAAGTGATAACAAGATAGTTTGTCTTGATATCAGCTGTTGTAAATGTAGTTCTTGATTCACATACCAGAATGCTCTTTTTAAACACAAAATTAACAACGTTCCAAGGTACAACCATTCCAAGGTACAGCACCCTCCCCTACTTAAGGGGGTCATCCCGTGTGAAGGCTTTTTTTACGCTTTTTTTGGGAATTTTTTTGGCGAACTATTTAAAGATACAACTGTGAAATTTTTACTACATATTTATGCACATTTTGAACATACCTTACAATTTTTTCAGCCCAAAATTTTCGCTCATTGCTGAAGTATACGGCAACTTAGCCACTCATTTTCAAAAAACCTTTTTTCGGAAGACACGATTGCGGGCGTTCTGCTTATCTCAAAAAAAAAAATCAAACGGCATTTTAATCTGTGAAGTTTGAACTAGTTTCGGAACTAGGATTATCAAAATATATTGTAAAGTGAATTTTTGGCAACTTGTTGAACTCTTTATCGTCAATTTTGGTGTTTGTTTACGACTTCTTCTGCTCGACAAAAAAAACGGCTTGATGAATCACAATTATTCTAGTTTGTAAAGTGTCTACATAAGTACTGAATAAGTTCACCAAATTTCAAAGGAATTCGTTCTATAGATTTCGAGATATCGTGTCTACCGATTTGAAAAGAACCGTTTTAAGAAAAACGCGACTAAACTGACCATTATATTCGAAACAGCAAAGGAGTTTAGAGAATATTACGGCCTGTAACTTCCGAACGGCTTCGAATATCGGAAAATCACTTCGTCCAAATATTCTACACTATATTTGGATGCAATTAATGCAAAAAAAAATCGATTTTTTGAACCAATCACACGGGATGACCCCCTTAATGATTATATTGTGTTCGATGTTATTATAAAACATCGATGTATAAAAAACATCGAAACCAAAACATGTTTTAGAAACATCGATGTCGATATCGCAGCCCTAGTTCCAGCATATGACTTTCGTCTGATGAGATATCGGATTTTTTATACTTTGACGGGCTTTTTATATAATCACCTAAAAAGTAAAGAAGTTTGAAAACACAAATCGAAGTTCCAAGCACAGTTGTGCATTTATTTAATTGCAGTCGTTTTTACCTCTTAGAGAAATGTCAGCAAAGAAATTTCATCAATGAAGCAGGCATATTAATCGTGCCACTCACACGATTTTGATTCAACTTTATTGGTTTTTGCGTAGAAGTCCAGAATGGCCAATACGGAAATGTAGTGCACCCTACTGTATTTTTAAAGAATATCCTAAACTGTACCTGTCCTCAATATGAGCGCTAGACAGGGTAATTGTCCACCACACTGAAAATTTACTCGTCCAAACCCGAACGAAAACCCCAAAAAAATCACACCTTAGAATTCCGTAGAACACCTCAGTCAATCAGCCCTAAAGTTATTTATTCATCCTATGAATAGTTTTAGAGACCCAGATTTTAGCTGGTAAATGCATATAATAAAAAAGGTCCAGAACTTTAAAAGGCTGCGACCTCTATTTTTGGCTGCAGCGGCTGTTCAAAATCGGACGGGGTCACTTTTAAGATGCTATCGAATTTTTATAGATTCTCCTCTTTCCACTTTCATAGCTCCACTATCTGTACAATATATTATGGAATCTAATACTTAAAAAAAAATGGCCCCCCGACTCTGCACAAATGTCTTAAACTGCGTTGTTGGTTGTTCCACTCTCTGAATACTGATAAGTTACTTATTTACATTTCCAGACAACACAGAACAGTCAGCATACGTTGCCCACCTTTACTTGGCTTGGCTACACTTTGAAGCTGATTAATGTTGGTTTTCTTATAATGGAAGACGTTTCATGTGTGAAGTGTACACCACACATTCGTTTTGCGGGCACAACACATTTAAGAAAAGACAAACAGTAGATAAATGCTCAGGCGGTGTCACCTCCAGCTATCACGGCACACGGCTTATCCACCCGATCATGTGTATCCACCAAGTGTATCTTAGTTAATCATATATCGCGATCCGCCGTACTTGAGCTTGAATATTGCTGGTGTTGCTCAATTTTGAAGAACCACCACGTACAATGCTTTGATTGTGAGGAAATGGGAAGGGCTGCCGGTTAGTTGGCGATAAAGCAAAGGTAAACAACGGAAGTCAACATTTTCGGCGGATAGTTTTCAAGTAAATACTCTACTTATGAATCACACTATCGTCATATTGTCCACACTATCGTCACATTGTCCACACTACAACTCCCCACCCAGTCACCACATATCTTAATCGTTTTCTGCTTGTTCTCGAAGTATTTGACGATAAACTGGATGGCGGCTCGGTGATTCTCTGGGTTCGAGAGTCACCAATCTTAGATCCTATGCTCTCGGTACGTGACTTACCATTCCCTTCTCGAACGCAGGTACTTCAAACGTAATGGGTTTTTTGTTTACCAAAACCCTCAAGAAACGTATCAGCGACGAAATTATATGAAAACACCTCCCAATTGAAATTTCACTTGTTTTTCAGTAAAGCGCCGCAGTACCCACAGTGAAAATCCACCCCCTGACATCCAGCACATCCTCACCAGTAGGGAAAGTATCTTCTTATTTTTGGCATTGTTCTTGGGAGTTCCACTCTTGACTTCATGCCAAGGACGTTCGCTGCATAGAAGGAAAACGCTTAGGACCCGTAGATTCACATCAAATGAAGTCGTTTCGGTAATATGTCGGCTACAGTTTGTTGGATTTCAAGAAAACTGACTGGCATATGCGTGGATTAAAGAAATAAATGCAAATCCCAAAAGTGGAAATGAATATAAAACAGGACGAAGAGTGTGGCTGGGGAGTGTGTTGAACTTCCCGCAAAGAAAGAAAACGTAATTTGATACAATGAGACGCCACATTAGGATCCATATCGTCGTGGGTAGTGCTTTTCACTGTTTTTTACTTTATTTTTATTGGTATCATCATTAGAAAAAGGTATTTTTCTCTTCGCATTTATATTTTGTCAACTGATAACAGCGTTCGTACCTGTTTTTTAGCCAAAAGGTGTATGATGATAAGGAAGGCGATTCGCTTACTTTCAACACAAAGTGGTAAGAGATGACGTACGTTGTGTACGTGTTTTTCGATGCAGAATGGGAAATTTAAGTTCTAATTAGAAATATTAAAGTTAAGATTAAGATTTAGATTGGGTAAACTTAATTTCATTAACATCTTAAGCTGTGTAGCTACATATTTGAATTGGATTCGCCATTGAAATAGAAGGTACATTCTAAAAAATAGTTTAAATAAATAGTGCGCACTTATTTGTTTGTTTTACTGATTAGGGAATATTATCTACCAAATGACATAGATTTTTCGATGAAACCAGTGTAAGTTTACAATTAATATGATTTCAGTTTAAATATTGGAATATTACGTTGTCATTAGTAGTGCTATTGTATCATTTTGGTTCCTTGTATTGTTTGTATGATAAATCGAATTTTCGTGAAATCTATATATATAAAAGAGGATGTATATATGTATGTACTAGGTGTATAACCTAAAAACGATCGTTTTTTAGTCAGAAAAACACATATTTTTTCAAAGAAAATAAAAACAAATTTATTCGAAGTAGTCACCCTCGCTAGCTCCCAGTTGAGTGTGTCCAAGTAGTTGCGGACCAGTTTTGACGTGTGCGATGGTGCGTTGTCGTGGAGGAAAATCACCTTGTCATGTCTTTGTAGATATTACGGCGTTTTTCCACGCAGAGCACGGTGCAATTTGATCAATTGTTTGTGGTAGCGGTGAACATCGACAGTTTCACCAGGTTCCAAGGGCTCATAGTAGACGGTACCCTGCTGATCCCACCAAACGCACAACATTGTCTTCCGTCCGAAGCGATTTGGTCTTGCGGTAGATGTTGATGGTTGACCGGAATCAACCCACGATTTTCTGCGCTTTGGATTATCGAAATAAATCCACTTTTCATCGCCAGTCACAATCCGATGCAGAAACGACTTTCTTCTATGTCTGGCGAGCAACATTTCGCATGTGTTTTGACGTCGCTCCATCTGCCTATCGTTCAATTTATGCGGCACCCATTTTCCGATCTTTTGAACCTTTCCCATGGCACGTAGACGCTTGGAAATGGCTGCTTGAGTAACATCCAATTGCTCGTCAAGCGTTTTTTGCGATTAGGTATCGTCCTCGTCCAAAAGAGCCTGCAATTGATCGTCCTCAACCTTCCTGGACCGATTTTCGCGCTTCTTGCCGCTCAGGTCAAAATGGCCGTCTTTGAATCGACGAAACCAAGCCCTGCACGTTGATTCCGCTAAAACATTGTTACCATAGGCATCCACAAGCATTTGATGCGATTCAGCAGCGTTTTCTTCAAATGGAAGCAAAAAAGCAGAGCTTCCCGCATATGCTCTTTTTGTGGCAAAAAACTAGACATGATCAGCACAGGACAAACGTTTGAATGAAATTTGTGACGATGTGCACTGATTAATGTTAACAACTAACCAGCCCTTAAATAAAAAAAAATGGCGTCCCTAGGTTGCTTACTACGCTCACTAACGCCATCTATGTGTCAACGATCGTTTTAAGGTTATACACCTGGTATGTGCGTATGTTCCCTATGACCTCCTAAACCGCTCAACCGATTTTGATCAAATTTTCAGGAAACATGTAGAATAGCCCCGCGATGGTTCCTGTGAAGTTTGGTACCGATCAAAAACAATTGTTTTTTTTTACATTTTTCCAAATTTTTTCGCGATTTTAGCTCTAATTGTTTGTTTGTACCGTAACCCTAAACCATTCATCCGATTGCGATGACACTTTGTTGATATGTTGAGCGCACGCCCGCGAAGGTTTCTGCGTTAACAAAATTATTTTACAATTGGCCGTACGCGAGTTATTTCAACAGTTGAGTGTATTTCATATAGTTTAGCGGCATTTCGTTTGTTTTCGGTGTATTAGTTATGCGTTCCTATTACTAAATGGTAAAGTTGGACGATGGATGTTGGATAGGGGATAGAGGATAGTGGATGGAGGATGGACGATGGAGGATGGTGGATGTTGGATGATGGATAATGGATGATGGATGATGGATGATGGATATAAGATGGAGGATGGAGGATAGTGGATAGAGGATGGAGAATAGAGGACGGAGTAACGGGAGCAACAGAAGCAACGGAGCAACGGAAGTAACGGAAGAAATGGGAGCAGCGGGATTAACGGGAGCAACGGAAGCAACGGGAGAAATGGAAGCAACGGGAGAAATGGAAGCAACGGGAGCAACGGAAGCAACAGAAGAAATGCAAGCAACGGGAGTAACGATAGTATAGCACTAAACAAACGTGAGCGTAGCCACGGTTCGCGGCTAGTATTATTATACAATAGAATGCCATATTTATAATTGTTTTTATACGACATATATATATTATGTTTTACAGGAATGTCTAACAACTTAAATTTAACAACAGATAGTTTCATGACACAAAAAATCAGCAAGTCATCATAATCAATGGCGGAACAGACCAAATCGGGCCTTGGCCACCTGAAGTCGTCACTTTCAATCGTTTCGATTCAAAGACCGCATCCTCCCGCTGCTAATTTATACTCTAGATGAAATCATAGAGTATTATAAGTTTAATTCCATCGTCCGTCTGTCTGTCCGTCCACCCATCTGTCCGTCCGTCCGTCTGCCCATCTGTTCGTCTGTCTGTCCATCCGTCCGTCCGTCCATCTGTCTGCCCGTCTGCCTGTCCATCTGCCCATCCGTCTGTCTGTTTGCACTACAACTCAAGAACGCATTGACCTAGAAAGTTGATATTTTGTCACAACCTGTAAAATAGAAAAATTGAGACTAAGTTCATTAATGGGCGATATCCTTCCACTCCATCTAGTACCTCGCATACAAGGGTCCTTAAACGGTATTCGAGATTATTGGCCGAATGTTTGAAGTTAGAAACTCGCAATTTCGCAAACGTAAAGTCAGGAAGATACACTTAAAAAAGAAGTATAGTGGTGAGGTTCCAACGAGCAACGTTGAAAATTAATTCGCATATGTAGATTTACTAGAGGAATAATTAAAGCATGAAAAGTTTAGATTTTAATTAGTGGAGTAAAATAGGGTTACTGTATACACACTCACACCAAAACAGCCTCTAAGAGGGGTTTGGCAGATGCGTACCAAGGTGAAAAACCAGTAAATTTAAATTTTTTCCATGTTTATGGGATTTCGCTTTATAAACATTCGAAATGACTGACTTTTCGCTGCAAAATTGTAAATTTCCATAGAAGAAATGAAAGAAATAGGGAAATTTTCCATTGAAAACCACAATTTCGCGCACACACACTTCCATATCAAAGAAAAACACGTACTAGAATTGTGGAAGGGAAACGACAGCTCTTTTTCCGACTCTTCACATATTCGCACTAACACACTTCAAAAACGCAATTTGATAGCAATTCTCAGTAGTACAAAAACAGGCGAACTAGTACATAAACAGGCGATTTTTGTGAGGTTAAATTACAATTTCTAGTACAGAAACGACCGAATTAGACGTATCTGCCAAACCCTAGGTAGAGAGTGTTGTGTATATAGTGACCCTAGAGTAAAAAATGTCCGTGAAAAGAATTCTCCAGAAAATTTTTTAAAAATTTTTCGATATCCAACCCCGAAGGGAGGGGGTGTAAACAGGATATGTACATTTTTACGAATTCCGATATATTTCTTAGGTCAATGAGATATCGAATTCAATTTCACTTCTAAATATAATCGGGGAAAAACCGATTTAAGCATTTTTCTATATTCTACCACTGTGGGTGTAAGGTATTGTTGAAGTTTTCACTAATTCCGAAAAAACTTTTAGGTTTAATGAGATTAAATTCGCTTTTACTTTACGCTTTATCTAAAAATTTATTTCGAGATTTTGCAATATTCAAAACCTAAGAGGGTGTAAAATGATTGTGTACGTTTTTACGAGTTTCGACATATCACTTAGGGCTGATGAAAAACAATTCGAGTTTTTCTACTTTAACGGGCTTTCAATCGGTTTCAGAATTTTTTGATATTCAACCCTTAAAGATTTATGTCGATATTTGATCCCCTATATTTTTATTGAAATTGAAAAAAAAAAATACGTAAATAAATAGAAAAAAATCGGTGAACAGTCTTGGTGCAATATTATTATTTTTTGGGTAGAAATACGGGTTTAATGCTGATATGCGGTGTGCGACTGATAAACGAAAGAATAACCGAATGCGGAGGAGAAGTTACCATTCGGACTAGGAGCTGTTATACAAAATCACACTTTTAAAGAGTCGTACTTATTAATGATAAAATGTTAAATTCTATAAATTCATTATTCCATTTCATTAATTAGAAATCGAAAACAGAAACATAAGAACTAATTTCACCTACCACAAATTTATCGCTTTACTAATATTATTTCTTCCCTTACTATTTCTTCGCCAGTAGTAAGATGGGTTGCTTGTTCGTGTATGTTCTAGGAAATCTACCGATAAATCTTAACTAAATGATTAATGGATCTATTCCATAATCAATAGGCCAGAAAATTGGATGACATTGCCAGACTGGATAGTATTTCTTTTTTCGTTTCAGGTATAATTGTGCTGATGTACAAAACGTCGGTATTTCTACCAAAAAATAATTTCGGTAACTTCCGTTATCGCTGTAGTGATTACAAAACACTTAGGGGAGCCACTCGCAGTATATCTGGTAATACCTTGCTTGTTGCGTACAGCGTAGCCATTTAATTGTAATTAGGCAATGAATAAACCACAGAAAACAGCGCACCCGACAAGCATGCTCTTGTATGGAAACTCATCGTATAATAAATGATAGTACTGTAGAGGATACAGGATATACTCGAAGCGATGATACACGGAAATGAGCAAAACTCCTAGGATAAGGGCTGAAATGAATGGACTCCTTGTTTCGTAGACTGTGACTACACAATGCTTCCACGATGCTGGACTGGCAAACGGAACGGATATTTGTTTTCAACAAAAACTTTTTGGGAATAGAATTGCTGTGTGCATAGCTTGTAGCGACTAGAGTCCTTTATTCCAGTAGAAGCAAGAGGATATTTCAATTGTTGGATAATGGATCGAGTACAAGCTTCGTTTTAATAAACTAAACCTTTTATAGTCAATTTTCTCTATATTTAGTTAATTCGGTTTCCTCTTGTGTTAATTTTATGATTTCTTCACTTAGAACATATCGAGAACATTATAACTTTCGGTGGCAATAAGAACACTCTAAAGTGTGTTCATTCAATTAGATGTTAGAATACTAGATAGGAGGAATTTACTGTAATTTTGAGTAATTTAATAATAATTCACTTTACTTTTTACTTATTGCTAGCAACTCTCAAGTTCCTACTAATTTCTTCCGTTGACAATTGCTACTTGAATATACCATCGGCTTAAAATTAAAACACATTAAGTCAAAAAAGTTAATTTCGAAATAAACGCGATTGAAGTTTTTTATTAATTTTGATTGCTAGGGAAGGTATCTCAAGTTAAACAATTCGCTTTTAAAATTTATGCATTGGACGCAATTTATACTTGGACTAAATGGATTTTACTTGACCGCTATGGAGAGCCACTATAGAGGCATCATAGAAAAATATAAATTTTAATAGGGGTGGGGTGGTTTTTTTGTCTCTCAGAAACGGCTTATGCTAGAAAGTTGAAACAAAGTACCCATATGAAGATAAACTACAGAAGTAATTAAGGCAAAAAAGTTCAAATTTTCATTACCGTATAAAGGTGGAGTAAAAAATGCGCATGAAACAGGTTTTTTTTCCACATTTTCACGAAATTCATTATATCTTTAAGACATGTCAAGTTATCAAATTAGTTTTACTTCTGCGGGTTATTCGCAAATATTTCCCAACATTTTTCGATATCCCACTCCTATGGGGATGAAAAGTGGTTCTGTACATTTTCACGAATTCCGATATATTTCTTAGTTCTTATGAGATATTAAATTCAGTTTCATTGCTAAAGGCCCTTAATTTGTTGTTGTTGTTGTTTGGTGTGGGAGAAGACACGCAGTAAAGCAGCGCATCTTGAGCATTCAGGCCAACATGGCCCATTATACTCGAATCCCCCTTAAGGGGGCAGTCTACTTTGGGCGCCCCAAAAAAGGGCTATTTTTAGGATTTTTTTTAGAGTTTCCAAGAATAACTATCGATGCCATTCTTTTTGGGTTTAATGAATATACTCTAAAACTTGCTAAAAACATTTTTTTTTATTTACTTTTTACATTTTTTGTTGTTGAAAATACTCGTTAAACGTAACTGTGTCAAAAATACATAGGTGGCTGACGGGATTGATTTTGTTCAGCAGATTCATCTGACACAATGAAATGAAAAAGTTGTAGATTCAGTATAACTGTGATTCTGTCTGGAACTAGAAGATTTAATATTCATGCATAAATAACAAAATGGCGGACTTTTCGGAAAAAAACCAAAAAATTGTACTTTTTCCACTAGTTTTTGCATCAAAATAAATAGTAAAAATAAAAATTTTCACTTGATTCTAGTTCCAGGCAAAATTATATATCTTAGGGATATGTGGTCCAATTTGCATCAAGATCGGTTGAATGGTTTCGAAAATTCCAGTCCCGTGAGCCGAGAAAACGTTGTTTCGAGAAAAATGCGGTTAAAGTTTTT
Source organism: Beris morrisii (assembly GCA_951812415.1). NCBI lineage: Eukaryota > Metazoa > Arthropoda > Insecta > Diptera > Stratiomyidae > Beris > Beris morrisii. The sequence continues at coordinate 31,231,784 of OX638311.1, forward strand.
TTGTACGAAATCGTGAAAAAATCATACGTACGCCTAATCAGCGATGCCCGGACCATAAGGAACCCTTCTGCCTTTCCAGAATCTCTTACTCTTACAGTTTCAAATGTGGACATATAACTGCCGGTGAAAGCAGTAGAGAAACCTCAAATGTCGAAATATAACTGCCGGTGAAAGCAGTAGAGCAACCTTAATAATAAGTTTATGTTAATACAAGCAGCTGCTCGACATTGGCACTTAGACTGCTCGGATCTTTATGAATTTTTCTCACAATATTTTTAAATGTACATACTTTCGAAAAAATGCAAAAAAAAAAAAACGATTTTTTCAAACGGTCACAACTAGACTGCCCCCTTAATAAAAAAAATCGATTTAAGCAATTTTCGATATTATTATTAAGTGATGATGTAAGGTGTTCTTCAAGTTCTCACGAATTCCGACAAATCTTTTGGGCTTAATGAGATCGAATTCGCTTTTACTTCTATGTGCTTTACATATAATGATCTAAAAATTAGTTTCATAATTTTGTGATATTCAACCCCTAAGTGGGTGTAAAAGGTTTTTACGAAATCCGACATATTACTTTCGTCTGAATTGTTTTTTACTTTAACGGGTTTTCTATATATTCACCTAAAAAACGGCTTAACAATTTTTTGATATTCAACCTTTAATGGGCTATGTTGACATTTATCCTTATGTTTTTATTGAAATTGAAATAAATAAAAAAATAAATAAATCTGCCGTAACGCGTTTAATAATGAAATGCGGTGTAAGTTATTATTCTAGAGAATAGAGCTGAAAGTCTATTTCGATGGAAAAAATTTGACAGAACTTTTCGTTAATTTTTTTGTAGTCAAATATTTGACAGCATGGCATACAGTGTAATACAGACCTTGGATACCGTAGTTTTGACGAGTAGGGGAAAAGAAAAACAAATATAACTCTTTTGAATTACTGTAGCAAATAAGCTGGGAGTATTGAGTAACTGAGAAGTATCTTACATAGTCGTTAAGGTAATTGTTACTTCTTACCAGCATTATTTCCAAACTATGCAAACAAGTGCAAGCTATCTATAAACAACCATTGGGCTGTCATAGGTAAATATGACTTGCAGTCGGCTTAGATTTGTGTTCACCAATAAATATTGACAAATATAATGTACAATAACAAGGGGTGAATGACTGGCCATTGTTATCCACTGAGGTGCTGAGGCTATAAATGGATTAATGGCTATACACATACATACGTTTATTATTCGACTGAGTCTATCCATTGTGATTTTAGTGAAGGCTATTTTGCCAACACCCTCGCAAACGTACGATGCGGTGCACAGATCACGATAATGCCAGAAGTACGTCAATCCTGTGTTGATACAAAACTGAAATCGATTCCAAGCACACCACTTCGAATCCAGCAATTTCGTTTAAATTTTTAAAGACTCCCCTGGTATCCTCCAGTGATTCTGATGAAGTAGGGCTCCGAGCTCCATAATTTATTCCCTTTAGGTGTCGTCATCTTCGACCATTGTCGCTGCAGACAATTTTCACTTCAACTGACAACCATACATATCCATACAACAATACTGTTTCGCAGTGACAGCATAACCTTTACCGCATCACCGACAGAATACGAAGGAAAAGGTTTATGATGGGGTCGCAGGATGAAAAATCAATTTAAAACAAAACTGGAGTCGCCAGCAAACACTCGACTGAGCGCCTGGATCCCGAAAGGTGCAAACTGCAGGATACCACCTCCGGACCTTTTGACACTGCCAACGTCCTAGAAAGCATAGTGTTATACTTTTTACGAAAGACTTACCATTTCTATTTTCACTGTCAGCCGGCTTCATCTGGATGGGATGGTGCATCTGCAACAAGAAAATAAGAAAAGTAAAAAAACGAAAGGAAATGAAGGAAATGTAACATCAGTAATACAATTGCAGTGGTTGCAGCTATTGTACTATCTTGTTGACAATATCTGATAAATGCGATAAAAATTGATTTGAATTTCTGTATTTGCAAAATTAATGAGCTTCTTCTTCCTATCTTATTTGTTTTCTGTAATTCCTCTGCAGTAATCTTACGTTAGAATTCTAGTAAAGCCTTATATTTTATGCAAAGTCTATAGAACTTTATACAGGGTGGCCCAAATAAGACTGAAGAGTTAAAAATAACTATGACTCTTTTGGTTTCAATTAGAGATCTGATGAGAAGAGGTCATCATCGCACTGAAGCAGTTGTGGAGGTTTTTCGGCACAGTGTAAACGAAGATGCATCAGTATCTATCTACTCGTCTCACTTCTTCTCATTTTGGCATCTCCAGAACATCCCCAAAACTAACTAAATCTTAAAATGATTCCATATAAGATTCATATGGTGGTGGAAATGCTACTCCAAGATTCTCATGTTCGCCTGCAATATGCCATTCGATTTCCACAGATAGCCAGAGAAAATAATAACTTTTTAGGTAATCTTATAATGAGCGACGACGACGACTCATTTTCACTTAAATGCGAAATTGAAGATTTTGGGGTACTCAGAATCTCAGGGTATTACATCAGCGTGAATTGCACCTCTTCCTTCACCACTGGAGCCAAAAAATTTACGATTAATAATGGCATTAAAGAGCCAATATTTGTCAGCAATGAAATGGAAACCAGTTGAAAGGTGTCATTTTGAATACTTAGTTGTAAAAAATGTTCATGATCTATACTATGTTAAAGAAAAAAATAAAAAAAAAACCCAAAACCAAAAAAAGTTATAGTCATAACCCTTCAGTCTTATACTATATGATAAAAAAGTTAAAAACATTTTTTTGTTCTGTGGAAGCCCAAACCTGCTCGATGAAAATATAAAGGCTTGAAGATGCAATATTCAGCTGCTATCCACGATCGTAGAAGTAACTTAATAATTTCAGACTAACTGATACAATTAAAACTCACCTTAATTAAAAAAATCGGGTAACAGTTGGGGCGAAACATTATTATTTTTTGGGGCAAAGTTCGGGAAGCGGTTAAAGTGCGACGGATGCGTGACAGATGCAGATGTGCTTCTGCCACTGCCACTCTTAAAGCATGAATTACATTTTAGGGTTATAGTTCGGAACGCGGTCAAAGTCGTAATGTAACAGCTGTTTTGGTATGTTTTCTTTCTGGAATAGCTCTTTGTAAGATACAGCTCTCTGTTTCTTTATACAAACATTGGAAAAAATATGAAATCAATTTTTGGCCGACTATTCATATAAAATATCAGTGTAGACAAAGTCACTAAACACTCTCTACCTAGGGTTTGACAGATATGTCTAATTCGTTCGTTTCTATACTAAAAATTTGAAAAACCAATTTGATACCTCATCAGACCTAAGAGTAATGACCAAATGTATACAAACTCGTGATTCTCCTTTGGGTATTGAATTTTGAAAAATCGTAAAATTAGTTTTTAGATGATAACATAGAAAGCCTTTAAAATAATTGAAGGCCACAGGGGAAAAACACGATAAGTCACATTTTGGTAATTTTACAGGAGAGCAAATTTAAATTTCAAAACCCGTTTAATCGTTAACTGAAAGTTTTTTTAGTTTTTCTTTTTACTAAAGGTTTTACAAAAGGGTCCTTGATTGTTTTTGTTAAAAATAAACCTTAGATTATATACATTAAAGGATTGGACATGCCACCATAAAAAAGAGCCAAGTTGTTTTATGCACATGTCGAAGTAAAAGCTGCATGGGCGCACAGAAGTGATTTTATTTATTTTAGGGGCAAACATTTTAGCTCACATTTTAAAAGTTGTTTGCATATATTATACATACTGCAGTCACCATCAGCTGCAAGCCAATCGTATGATACTCTAGATGAGCACGATTTTGCCCGTTAACGAACTTAGCCTTACAAATTCGCCCAGATCAAAATTTCAAGATCCTAGGTCAAGGCGTTCTTGAGTTATCATGCTAACGGACAGACGGACGGGCGGACGGACGTTTTGGCCCCAAATAAGCACAAAATAACATTTAACTTTTTTTGTGTTCTGAGGCTTCGTTCTAAGCGTTACAAACTTTTGGGCTGAATTAAACTTATAATATTCTCTGATTTCATCTAGAGTATAAAACTATCTATCTCTTTGTAATCTATGTATGTATGCTTTACAGATGCATGTTATTTTATCATATATGTACATATCTACTTATGATCTGGTACGATTCTGTAACTGAAATCTTGGCGAAATACCAGAAACGAGTAGATTTTTCAAATGTGTTTTTTGATAAGCACCAAATTTCGATATTTCGTCAGACTTATTTTTAACAATAATGCAACCATTTTGTTATTACTAATTTAATGGGAAGGCTATATTGTTGTGAACTCAAGGTATACTAGTCATTGAAAAGATTTCTTTCGATGCAAAGCATTTGTACAGAAATGGATATTTTAATAAATATTTCTTTTCTAAGTACAGTTGGATGTTCGAAATGTTCACCTATAACGTTATTTTGCTACACCATTGGATCCAAGATCCTAGCCGTTCAGGTTAATAAAAACAATCAACAAAATATTTCTTCATAATTATTTCACGTGTGTTTTTGACAAGCAAGATCCCTTGGCATCTTTGGATCCCATGGTACTGTCAAAATAATTTTGGTCTCTATTTTTTACTTGCTTTTATACCGGAGTGTCCTATCCTTAGTTATCTTATCTAAGAAATAAACAAAAAAATCGGCCAACAGTCTGGGCGCAACTTTATTATTTTATGGGTAGAAGTCCGAAACGTGTTTGATGATGAGATACGGTGTTGGGTACTATGCGAGTGGCAACCTAAAAAATAACGTTCCAAATAGCTTCCTGGTTATTTTTTAGGTTGCCAGTCGCATAGTACCCAACACCGTATCTCATCATCAAACACGTTTCGGACTTCTACCCATAAAATAATAAAGTTGCGCCCAGACTGTTGGCCGATTTTTTTTATTTATTTACGTATTTTTTTATCAATAGAATAATTCAAAGTAGTAAAAGCGAATTCGATCACATTAAACCTAAGAGATTTTCAGAATCAGTGAAATCTTGAACAATACCCCCAGGGGGTTTAATACGTAAAAATACTTAAATCGGGTTTTTCCCTTATAGAAGTAAACGTGAACTCCAAATCTCAATATACCTTAGGAATATATCAGAATTCGTGAATATGTACACAACCACCTTACACCCTCTTAGGGGTTGGATATCGAACAATTTTGGAGATCGTTAGTAGGCACTTATATAAATAGCCCGCAGAAGTAAAATTGCTTTGATAGCTCGACATATCTAAAAGTTTTAACGAAATTTGTGAAAATGTGGATTCACGGACATTTTTTTTACTCAACCTCTGAACGCCAATAAAAATCTGAACTTTTTTTTTGCTTTAATTACTCTAATAGTACATCTACATATACGTACTAAGTTTCAACTTTCTAGCATAAGCCGTTTCTGAGATATAAAAAACCACCCCTCTCCCCCGTATCTTGATACCCCTATGAAAAATTTTATTTTTCTAGGATGTCTGCCACTATCTATATAATCCTAAATTTTTAGCTTTCTATTCATTATGGTTTTCAAGAAATAATAATCAGAATGTTTTCCTTTCTACCCCCTTTCACCATCACCCCCAACACCCACATCACCAAATTTTTTTTTCCTACTAGAAGTTTACCGTCCCCAACTCCTGTAAAATTTTCAAGATCATATCTGATACGGTTTCTGAGATATAAAAATGACATTTTTTGAGAAATTGCTATCCCCCCACTTTCGTGCTCCACCTCCCCCTTCAAAAAATTTAGTTTTGGTAGACTCCTCTTGTGATCCCATATACAGAAACTAAATTTTATTTTCCTGGTGTAATTGGTTCGGAAGATATTGTAATCCGAAGTTGTTCACCCCCCACCCCCACACCCCACCACCTCTCTTAAAAATTTTAGCCCTTGTCTAATCTTGAAGTATCCCTAAGGACAACAACAAAGTTTAAATCTTCTGACATCAATGGTTCAGGTGATATCGATTTTAGAATGTTTCAATCTCGTCTTTCATGCGTTAAAGACTCATTGTTTTCCCCCCCACTTCCACACCCCTTAATCAATATCGACCAATTTTTTGCAATTGAGTCCATTATCATAGTACTACATAAGTTCCAAGTTTCAGCTTCCTAGCATAAGTGGTTCCTGAGATCTAGAAACCAAAATTTTTCGTCTAAAACGCTCCCCTCTCCTCTCCCCTTGTAACCCCACCCCTCAAAAATATACCAGTGGTAGGGGTTCACCCAATCTACCCACCATAAAAATTTCAATTTAATATCTCAACGGGTTTGGGAGCTACGCGCCTTCAAACGATTTTGCGTACGGCGGACGGCGGACGGCGGACGGCGGACGGCGTACAGACGGACATTTTTTTTTTTTTGCTTTTTTGGGGTCTACTAGTCCTAAAACGTGTAAATACAAAATTTCAGGGTAGCAAACTTTTTTGAAATTTCAGGTCGATCACAATACTTTATTATTAAAAAATAATAAAGTAAAATTAGCCCCCCACATGACTCAGTTGAGTTTTTATTACTCAGCTCCAAAAAATATATGGACTTGTGAGGGTTTTCCCCTGTTTCTTCCTAACCTCTCACCCTTTTCAAAATAATTAGTCAACGCGAAACTGAATGAAGTCATAATAATGTTGTATACATAAAAAATTATTTATTCCTGATTTCCAGCAAAATTATGTTTATATTATCTTTCATTATATAAAATATATTTTTCTAACTTCCAGTATATTCAGAAGTATTAATATTCTACACAATTGCTAAAAAATCACTCTTATTATAAAATCAACTATAACAAGAACGGTAAAAAAAGTATTGTTAAAATAGAATTATTTAATAGTAGGAAAATCTATAAAATGTTTAATAAAACACAACCTGGTCGTGGTCAATCTTCTCAAATCAGTGACAGCGACAGCAGCGCTGCATGGACTTAACAGATTTTTCCCTTGACTTCTTGGACTAATCAGGTTCTTCCCCTGCATGGGTAATTTTTAATACGCAATAACTATGGACTAGACAGATTTTTCCCCTGTTTATGTTTGCTAGGGTATAGTTTATGATATTAGCCAACAGCTGGCATCAAAATCTCAAAAACGAAAAAAATTGACTTATCGTGTTTTTCCCCGGTGGTCTTCAATTACAAAACCTATTTGATATCTCATAAAACCTTACAGATGTGGCAAAAATTGTGGAACATGTATGCAACTTGTTTTTTTACTTTATTATTTTTTAATAATAAAGTCTTGTGATTAGATTTTTATTGGCGTTCAGAGGTTGAGTAAAAAAAATGTCCGTGAATCTACATTTTCACGAATTTCGTTAAAACTTTTAGACATGTCGAGCTATCAAAGCAATTTTACTTCCGCGGGCTATTTATATATGCGCCTAGAAACGTACTTCAAAATGTTTCGATATCCAACCGCTAAGGGGGTGTAAAATGGTTGTGTACATATTCACGAATTCTAACATATTTCTTAAATATATTGAAATTTGGAGTTCACTTTCACTTCTATAAGCTTTAAACGTAGTCGGGGAAAAAACCGATTTAAGTGTTTTTCTTTATTAAACCTCCTGGGGGAAAGTTTCAAATAGCCTCCTGGTTATTCCTTAGGTTGTCAGTCTCATAGTAACCTACACCACATCTCACCATTAAACACGTTTCGGACTTCTACCTATAAAATAATAAAGTTGCGCCCAGACTGTTGGCATATTTTTTTTAAACCGACCACAATTCTTTATTATATTAAGGGCCGTATTATTCACTTCGTGTTATTTATAACCTCTGGTTAATTCCAGTTTTCCCAGAGATTTGGTATTATTCACCTCTGGCTATCGCTTTTAAACGGTGATTCGCTGGTTTTGTAATCAGTGATTAAAGTTAACCAGGGAAAAATTTAACCGGTGAAAAAGTTCCAGTTTACTACGATACCCAGGGATTTAACCGCCGATTTGACAAATTTTGTATTATTCACGATTGAAGTTATGGCAAGATCTAATTTGTGGGATAATTGGAGTGATTCTGACGAAGAAGACGACTGGAGCGTCGCCAATACAAAATGGCACAACGAATCAACATCGACATATGTGACGACAAAGACTGTTTCTGCCAATTCCAATTTACAAAGCCAACAGAATTTTTTTCCTTTTCACCGCTCTCCACCCTTACCCCTTACACCCGCTCCCTACAGTTTTCTGCCAGGGGTGTTTCAGGCCCAACTCCCGTATTAATTGTAAAACAGTTCTCAAGATATGAGAATTGATTTTTTATAAAAATTCTTATACCTTCCATGATCCATCGCCTCACTAAAACAATATATTCAGTAAACTCCTATTGTCCATCTTTAAACATAAGCCATTCATTTTTCTGGTTTAATTGGTTCGTGAGACATCACAATGCAAGGTTTTTTGACCACCTACGCCGCTGACCACTCTCAAAAATTTATTTTCGACCTATTCGCCCAGTTCCTAGTCTACAAGCAAGTATTAAGTTTCAACTTTGTGACATTAACCGTTCAGGAGATTTCGATTTTAGAATGTCTCGACCTAAGCTTTCAAGCGTTTCGGACACATTGTTTTTGTCCGAACTCCCGAACCCCTTCACTTATATAAAGATGTTTATTGCAAGTGGGTATACAATATCATAGATCTATGTATGTAAGTTTCGAATTTGAGCTTCCTTGGGTAATTGGTTCCTGAAACATAAAAACCAAAGTTTTTCGTCTAAAACGACACCCACATAATACGGCCCTAAAGAATAAATTAAAAAGTCAGTTAGCTTTTGTTTCTAAAAATAAACTCTAAACTTCTAATTTGTTTATTCAACACTAACAACCAGTCCGAATTGAACTGCAGTTCACCAAAATGACTGAGTTTACTTCAATTGCTCACTTGAATGAAGTGTCCTTTTAGAATAGTTCATTTGTGAACGATCTCTAATATGGAGTCGCCCAAGGTTCCGTTCTAGCTCCCGCTTTATTTCTTCTTTAAATGACCTGCGGTCCTTAACTCGCAATACATGTAGTTTTACAGATGCCAGTAGGCAGAATCTACTTTGGATAACGTTTTTGATTGTAACTATGCTGTAATTTTAGCGGTCACTCAATATTTCTTTGGATGTATGACGTCCACCGCTACTTCAAAATCTTTCCTTTTCATCACCTGAATATAAATTCACGCTTATTCTGGAAAACGGTTGATTTTTTATTCCCGCTGACTATGCTGTTCACATTTGATTTCCATTCACGGCACATGCGATCATTGAAAACGTTCGATAAAACAGAAATACTTTAAAGACGTCTTTTCCGGGTGTTTGAAACCATATTTTATTGCAGAAAAATTTTCAAAATTACAAGACAGTAAATGATAGACGATCTTAGGTTTAGGTTTAAGAAGGGGCGCGGTGCTAGAGCCACCACGCTCACTAGGCGCCCGTATGGATCCCTTTAGATTCTCGTGGGCTATTCCATCCCCTCAAAAATACTCCAATTTCCTGCAGAACCTTACCAGTTTGTCAACCCCTAACGACCTCAAATCCTCGATGTTATCGAAGAAAAGACTAGCCACCCATCTCAGTCGCCTTCTAGCGATCCCTGGGCATTCACACAAGATGTGAGTGATGTCCTCCACAGCGTACAGATCATAACAGAACCTGCACATGTACGTCTCCGCTACCACTAGTCGCACTAGCGCTTTACTAACTGGGATTTAATGGTAACTGATTCCAGCGCCTTTATGGCCGCCAGGCTGTTAATGTAGAGTGAGATTTTCTGATGACCCATTAAGAGGATGGACCATCTTAAATTTCTCTTTATTTATTGCCAATTACCTTCTGAAAAAACGTAAAAAAACGCGACTAATTCATTGCGGATTTCAAGAGTGAAATTTTCCAGAAAATGACTCGTTCGCGCGTTTTCAATAATTTAAAATTGGGTTAATCGCGATTCACTTCCGGCCGGCGGTCTCCGGAATAACGCTGATTACTTATAGCTGTGCATAATGTAATAAAGGGTGTAGTTATTTCTCACCCCCATGCGGAATTTCTGTCTACGCCACCGTGTGTAGTACTTCCAAGGGATTCAATATCCTCGAAGATGATAATAAACACCGATTGAAATACAGATGACTATTTTTATTTTTGTTTATACGTTTTCTTGTTTTGCTAGTCCACCAAATTTATATCATTTCGTTAAGTCATAAATCATTTGACAGCATAAATCGTTCAATGTCACGGTTTTGACAAGTTCTTTGAAAGTTATGTTTCTTAAAGGTTTCAGTGATCTCGAAAGCAAGACTTTGATGAGGCGAGTGTACTGTTAAGAAAAATACTTTTCACCAAATTATTACTAGACGTCCTTTAGCTCCATAACAAGACACACGATCGAATTAAGTGATCTTCTTGGAGCTTCAGGTATTTGTTCTTATTCTCAAGTGTCATGTGCCAACATGAAATGAACCGTACAACTTAGAAGCAAACACTTGGTTGACAGAAGATTGGACGTGAAATCGTTTTCTGTGGGCTCATGTATCACTCGGAATACGAGTCCAGTGGAATGTCTCCACCTTTAAGCGTCGTATCCCGGAACTGAAACCCTTAATTGATGAAATCCAGAATGTCCACATGTAGAGACATTTAGCTTTAGGATCCGCTAGAACGATACGTGAAACAGCAACAAACCGGTGGCCATTAGTCATTTATTTTTAGGACGTCACTTCCGGCATTGACGATACAAATCTACAAAATACCGAGCCTAAACTTTTCCTTTTCCATTTTTCATGTGGCTCTGTCTGTTCTGTTTTTCTAGAACGTATGCGAGTTTATATCAAAAGGACCAGAACGAAGCACGGACAATTAAAAAAATTGCTGGAAAGTGGATAAAAATAAACAATTAATTGAAATTAAATTGAAAAGGAGCAGCTCGAAACCGACAGTAAAAATGAAGACCAACGAAAACAAAGTTCTTTCTACCCATTTAGGTTTCATTAACTTCATCATTCTCGGCACTTTATCGGTATCCGAACAATTTTTTTTTAATTAATTGAATTGCATGTGTATTATGTGCGCTGCGGACTCATATTTCTGTGGCATTTATCATTCATCTGCATTTTAGTGCTTCTCGAACTCAGTCGGATTCGTTTCCAAGTTGAAATAAAAAATTAATGAACCAGACTGTCGGAATCTACAGGAATCGCTGGCACAGCCAATCTCAATCAACAACTTCGACTTTTTAAACTCGGATATTTTCTAACATTTGGATTCGGATTTTTTCTAACATTTTATGTCAATTTTAATTTCATGGAAGTTAGTAGTTCTGAAGGATTGTGAGTAAAGTAAAATTTTGGAATAATATTTTACAGATTTAAATTTTTTTTTGTGGGATTGGTCAACTCCTTTTAGTGGTGAATTTTGAGATGGTAGCAGTAGGAAAGCGCTTTAGGTTAAAAAAAAATTATTTCTACCATATATCTCAGCAACTGTTTCTGGTGAGAGGCTAAAGCTTGGTGTTTATATAGATAGAGCTATACATACTATTTTTAACACATCCATTCATCAAGAAATGGGCCTCGTCGGTAAAAATCACGCAATGTGCGAAACGTTTTTCGAACGAAGCTCTGATAAATGAAATTTGATAATTTTCATTATCACTTTTCACTATAACCTTCCATGGTGATTTGCCATTTACTACTGAAGAATTCACAACAAATTCGACGGATGTTGCTTTCACAACATGGCCGCTCTAACCTAACGAATTTCGAGCGATAATATTGAATATTTTCCTATTTATATTTTCACAAATTTCGTCATATCTCATTGGTATTCTTAAATATAGAATTAATTTTTGTTCTACAAATTCCTCAAATAGATGCCTGGAAAGTGTTTTCGAGATTTCTTGAAATTCGACACCTAAGGGGGTGTAAAGGAGTTGTATACATTTTCACGAATTCAGCCATATTCCTCAGGTCTGATTAGATATCGAATATCTTTTCACTTCCACGGGATTGCGTAATAGTCTTCTAAAACCGTTTTTTCCCTTTTCAACCCTTAAGAGGGTATAAAAGGTTTGAACACGTTTTCACAAATTCCGTCATATCTTTTAGGAGTGATAAGAAATTGAATTGGTTTTTATTCCTCGCGCTGTTTTCATTATCTTGAAACTCCTTTCAGTATTTGGATTTGGTTTTGGAGTGGGGGGTGTTTTTCCTAACTATAGAACGGCTTATGCTAGAAAGTTGAAATTCGGTATGTATATGTAAATCAACTAGAAAAGTAATCCTGATTAAAAAAAATTCAAATATCCATTGGCGTTCGGCAGTGGGGCAAATAAAATGATCAGTGAAAATGGAATGCATATATTCTCACGATTTTCGTCATATCTATTAGGTCTTCCCAAATATTGAATTCATTTTTATTCTATGGCTTCTTCATATAAATACCTAGAAAGTGTTTTCAGGATTTTTTGAAATTCGACAACCAAGATGGTGTAAAGGGATGTATACATTTTTACGAATTCAGCCGTATCTCTTAGGTCTGATTAGATATCGAATAACTTGCCACTTCCACGGGCTTTCACGGGCTTATTTCAATCAAGTTTTTCCTTTTTCAACCCCTAAGAGTGTAAGAACGGGTTGAACTTCCACAGACTTTTTATCTAATCGCCTACAAACGCATTTCCGATTTCATGTAATGGCCCAAAACCAAATCACGAAAAACCTTCTAATGGCGTAACAACTGATATTATACTTGGACTAGACATTGTCCCGGAGTATGACCCAATTATGTAATTCATATGTTATATGTGGCAGCGGCGTAAGTATTCTAGCGCGACCCCATTCTAACCGCTTCCCGAACTTTTTTTTAAGTTTTCAGTCACATAGTAACCTATACCGCATCTCAGAATTAAACTCGTTCCGAACTTCTACCCAAAAAATAATAAAGTTGCGCCCAGACTCTTGGTAGATTTTTTTTTGTTAGTTATAGTATGTTGGAGTTTTCGCAAAAATGGTGTCCGAGTCCTCATTGAAAATTCAAATCTCTGGTAATTTTTATCCTAGAATAATAAAATAGAGCTTATTTTAAAGGGAGAGGTTGTCGCAATATAAAAAAAATACGAATAAAAACTACCCTTGAAATTTTTTTTCAAGGATAACGATTTTGTCTTTATCCTAGAATATCTCAAAATACGTTTTTTTTTAATTTTTTAATTTTTTTATATTTTATAGGTTATACTGTTTTATACAACATACCAAAATATTAACTTGGGATCTCAATGGGATCAGGGTCAAAAAAATCGAAGATCAATGCTTCTCAATTATTTTATAATCGTAATTTTTCTATAACATTATTAAGAAGCACTGATGTTCTTTGATTTTTTTGACCGCGATCCCATTGAGATCCGAAGTTAAATTTTTGGTATGTTTTGTAAAACAGTATAACCTACTAAATATAAAAAAATAAAAAATAAAAAAAAACTGATTTTAAGATATTGAAGGATAAAGAACAAAATCGATCAGTATTGTTATCGATTTTTTAAAAAAAAAATTTTCTACCATCAAAATTTTTTTCACGTTTCATGACTTCTGTAGAAGCTGCCTGGATGAGGAGGAGGAGGAGACAGTCCTTCACCTTCTCTGTACCTGTCCAGCTCTATCAGCCAGAAGGAAAGCTCATCTTGGAGCTTACTTCTTCAACTGTCTCGGTGACCTTGCCTCAATGGAGGTCGCGAGAATCCAACGCTTCATTGCAAGCTCTAAATGGTTCGACGAGTAGGATCGGATTCGATGATCCTGTGGTAAGACAACGGATCTTTTAGGTCTAAGTGTGTCCGTGTTCTCACGGGCAGCCACGCGTACCTACCTACCTACCATGACTAGTAGACCCGAAAAAGGCAAAAACAAATGTCAGTCCGTCTGTCCGCCGTACGCCGTACGTCGACCGCTGTAGCTCCCAAACCCTTTGATCTATTAAATTTTTTATAAATAGACTGGGTAGGCCCCTTGAAGTGACCAAATTTTTTGAGTGAGGGCAGTGGCGTACGGCGGTGGAGGGTGAAAAACTTTAGATTACGATATCTCACGAAACGATTGCACTAGACAAATAAAATTTGGTTTGTGTATAAAAGTTGACAAATAAAGTTTGCTGGAAGTAAAATTTTCTTAAGGGGGCGGTCGAGTATGGAAGTGGAGGAGATCAAAATTTTTCTAAAAATTCACGTCTCATATCTCAAGAACAGTATAAGATAGATGCTTAAAATTTTTACCAGAAGTAGGACTAATAGACGGCTGGCAGAAAACAAAATTTTGGAAGTTAGGGTGTAGAGAGCGAGGGTGGGAGAGGGTGAAAAGGAAAAAGGTCCGATTTTTATATCTCAACAACCAATAATGATATAAAGCTGATTTAGATAGAGCTATATTGGTAGCATGTTGGTTATAGGGGCAGTCTGGTACGGGGGAGGGGGGTGTTTCTCCTATCTATAGAACTAGAATGCTAGAAAGTTGAAACTCGGTACGTATATGTAAGTTAACTAGAAAAGTAATTTTGATTAAACAAAATTTCAAATATCTATTGGGGTTTGGAGGGAGGGCAAAAAAAATGATCAGTGAAAATGGAATGCATATATGTATTTTCACGGTTTTCGTCATATCTATTAGGTCTTTCCAAATATTGAATTCATTTTTATTGTACGACTTCTTCATATAATTACCTAGAAAGTGTTTTCAGGATTTTTTTAAAATTCGACCCCGAAGGTTGTGCAAAGGGGGTTGTAAACTTTTTCACGAATTCTGCTATATCTCCAGATCTTATCAGATATCGAATTTGTTTTCACTTTCACGTGCTTGCGTAATAATCGCCTAAAACTTGTTTTTAAGTTTTTTCCTTTTTCAGCCCCTAAGAGGGTATAAACGGGTTGAACACTTTTTCAAGAATTCCGTCATTTCTTTTAGAAGTGATAAGAAATTGAATTGGTTCCTACTTTCTCGTGCTGTCTTCATATATATTTATTAACTCCTTTCAGAATTTTTGGATATTCAACCCCCAAGTGGGTGTAAGGAGGTTGCATATGTTTTCACAGATTCTTATATATTGCTTAAATGTGATGATATATCGAATTCATTTTTACTTTCTAAAGTTTCCCATATAAGAGCCAAAAAGTCAATTTCAGTATTTTCAGTTTTTCAATCCTAAGGGGTGTAAGGGGGTTGTATGCTTTTCAAAGGTTCGACATATTTATTAGGTTTGATGAGATATTAGATCGCTTTTCACTTCCACAGACTTTTTATATAATCGCCTACAAACCCACTTCTCAATTTTTCGATATTCAACCCCCTTAGGTCTCATGAGATATAATATTGGTTATTTCGGCATTTGATGCAATGACCTAAAAACTAATTTCACTATTTATCGAATCTTTGGAACCAAGAAGGTGTGAAGGGTTTGCTTACGTTTTCACAAATTTTACAAGATCCCTCGTGTCTCATGATATATCAAGTTGCTTCCTATAGAATCGTCTAAAAACCTGTTTCACAATTTTTTCAAAATTCAACTCCCAAGTGGATGTAATCGGTTTGTATACATTTTAACAATACGTTATATCTCTTAAGTCTTATAAGGCAGCAAATTGGTTTTTACTTCTTTGGGCTTTTAGTGTACATAATATACCGAAATTCGAATAGTCTACACGGCATTTTTCAATGTTTAATCGGCTAAAAATCTCTATTTTAAATATTTTTATTTTAAGAACAAAATTAACTTTTCAGGAAATCTCATAATCTCGAAACAACTGATGATATACGAGTAGGTACATCGACTCTGACCGCGTCTCGGAGTATGACCAAATTACGTAATTAAACCGCTTCCTGAACTTTGGCCCTAAAAATAATAATGTTTCGCCCAGACCTTTGACATATTTTTTATTTAGTTTGTGGGATCTATTTATTTTTAATCATACTCGACTATACTATCTACACGTGTCTGCTGTTAAAAAAATATGCAGCCATCAAAGATCACTATTAAAAAAAATCAGTAGATTTTTCAATATTTATAAAAAGTTCTCGTTCGATTTTCACAAATTGAATTCTATCCAATAGCGCGACGAAAATTTGATTAACTCGATTGTTGAAGGGGTTACTAAATTAGACTCGCCTAGTTCATCTGATCCTGATAAACGATGTTAATTAAACCTGAAAATTCATCAACTCGATAACATATTACAGGGAGATAGGTAAATGTACATACATACAGAATACGAGTAGATACTTACAGCTCTACATGTCTCTACGAGTACATTGGCATGAATTCAGCCTACAAACTTTTTTTTTATGTACAATTATATGTAACACGGAAATGGTGTTATACGAGAAATAAATTACATAAAACAAATAACATTACAATTAATCTGCTATAGCTACAAAAAACTCTCAAAAAAATAAAAGAAACTACACTAATTAAAATCAATTTGAAAAATATGATATAGTGTACTTACCCCGTCTAATGTTTTGATATTGTGTAAGGCATCTTGAGCTCTTAGAGCTGCTTTTCGAGTAAAATACGTCACAAAACAGCACCCTGAAACACAGAAAAGCAACATATACATATGACACAGCTCAAGGACTCAATTCAGTTCATAAGGATTGCATTCACTAAACTGCAAACGTACTCTCTATACAAACATACACTATGGAAAAAAATAAAGAAAATGAGAACTTTTAAAAAAAATCCAATTCAATCTCGGCATCCTGTCGACATAACCAGGGAAAATGGAAGCCTTGACGCTTGTAAGTTTTCGAAAAGGAAATGTTTTCCATTTTCGTCGACACGAATTTCGCATTGCTTTCCTGATGCCATTTTCATACGGATGCATATGCCAAGATCAAATTTGCGTGTGCCCTTTCATAAAAGAGCAGTGAAGTAGTTTGCCACAAACAAAAGGACGAACATTTGCGACATACTTTTGGCCACCGAAAGGAGCTTCTCATTACAAGGAAGCCTTTGAACACCAAACACATCTGCACTGTGTGCAATGAAAACTGTGTCAAGTTGAAAATTTTCTTTTCGGTTTTTCCCTTTCGAAGGTACCTTACCGACTCTAAAATGTGGATCTTTAGTGTTTTGGTGCAGAACTATTGACGAAAACTCGAAAGATTTGTACGGCGTTCAAACTGAAATAAATCTAAAATGGGACCGTATATTCTGGAGAATGTTTGTGATATACTAAAAGGCTATTCGTTATTCTGTAATATGTTGGAGTAAGTAAAGTTTGTGTTACGTAACCCGCATCTTGATTACCGCAACGTATTAGTTTTCTACTGAAGCTGTACAAAATACGACAAATTCTCATAAGCTGACACTGTTTTCGATTTGAAGCAACACAAGGAGGCAAATATGTTGTTTGGTGTGTTTCTTTTTCAACGTGTGGTATTGTGAAGCACGAACTCCTAAGAAGCAGGGTGGCCACAGAAAATTAATTTCAATATTCTCTAAAAAAAATCCAGGGTCTCCATCTAAATTTCTGTATTTTATAATAAAGTATTACGCGTGTTCTGAAACTTCAAAAGATTTTAATGTCCTTTGTATTTTTGCGTTTCAGGGTAAAAACCACGAAGCATAGTCCGAGTGTCCATCGTATACGCCGTCCGGCATACTACGGAATCGCGCCCGAGGCGCTGACTCCATCACCTCAATGGGATCCTGAAAAGGAGGGTCAAAATGAGAACGTACCAAATGTGTGAAACTGATTGGCAGGAAGAACCGGTATGGTATGGTATGGTGTGTGGGGTGGTCATGTTATCATCCTCCTTCACATAGACGTTAGTGTTCGTCCGTTGTGCTCCTCGTTAGAGTATGATAACTCGTGAAACCTAAAACCATTTTGTGGATTTAATGAAATTTGCTATGTTACATAGCTTTCCCTTATCGATATCACCGAGGTCATAGAGGAAATATTCGCCGAGGTTTCGTCTTCACGTTCCCAATAGGGCCGAACACTCGCATAGGACGTGGAAGATTGACTCTTCCACTTCTGGGTCACCGCAGCTACGACAGAGATCATTTGCCTTGACACCTAGTCGTCTAGCGTGTCTACCGATCAGGCATTCCCCTGTGAGCACTCCGATTAGTGTGCTAGCGTCTTTCCTGCTCAGGCTCAAGATATACTTGCTTTTGCCGTGATCATATTCGGGCCAAAGAGTTCTTGATATTGAGCATGTAGTTAGGTTTGACCATCTATTACCTGCCCACTGCAAGCATAGTGAATCGATAGACTGTTTTATGGATCCGATGGGAATATCAATCTGCTGATCTCCCACTAGTGAGCTTAGGCTGGAGCCTGCTCGAGCGAGTTCATCACCTAACTCGTTCCCCTGGATTCCACAGTGGCCTGGCACCCAGCAGAGAGTAATATTGTGTCGTGCGCCGATAGAGTTAAGAACGCCACGACATTATCTAACTAGTTTTGATCTTGTTATGAACGAACTAAGGGCCGCTTGGCTGTCAATGCAAATACTTATGTCTTCTGTTGCATTCACCTTTGCTTCAATAATTTTGCATGCCTGAAGCATTGCAAAGATTTCCGCTTGAAATACACTGGCGTGATCCGGTAGCCTGTAGGACTCGTGAATATCGAGTTCCTGTGAGAATACCCCCGCGCCTGTACCATTGTAGTAGTTGTAATGTAGTCCGTTTCCCTGTTCATATAACAGTCCAAGAAGTCATTGAGTATGGTACTGTGACCAGCAGGTCTATTTCTCCAGTAACCTAACTCTTGAAGTCTAAGAGCGCCTTTTGCAGCAATGCTTTTGATGTGCATGTCCAGGTGGAGGATAGTTTCCAGTGCTGCCGTGAGTATGGTTCTGAGTGCGCTAGTGACCCTTAATGCATGCCAAGCGCTGTGCTTTCGTCAGCTTGCTTATAAATCCGGTAAATCGGATGGAAAAATACCATAAGCGTCCAGAGACGACTTTCTGAATACAGCGACATTTGGCTACGCTTCGGAGGGAAAGCAGTGAAAAATCTGAGGAATTGCGATGGTAAATGCCTAGAAGTAGCTATAGATGGATGTAATAGACACTGTGTCCGAAGAAGCAATCAATCGAGTAGGACTCAGCACGCCGGAGAAGTTCACCGTAATGAAAGTTCCAACTCATCCACCCGGGGTTATGTCTTTGGAATGGAAAGCGCCATCTTAGAACGATTGTGTTTCCAACTAGCATTTTCATCGAGGATTGAGCTACGGTAAATTAGCGGATTGTTATGATCGGATAACGCATTGAAAAACCTGAAAGAACTTTGTTTGAGGAATTTCCGAATTGTGTGAAGGTTCCTTATGTAGATCCGTGTTGCTGACATACGAAGTGCGCTTAGAGCGGTTCTGAGGTATCGGTTCTGCGCTACCTGCAAACATGAACTATTACATTTGGACACGTGACCCCTCGGTGGATAGGCATAGCATAGGATGATTAACTTGTAGAGTAGCAATTTGCTGTGAGTGTTGTTCATAGGGTAAAGCAGTTTGGTAGACATGTTGGACTTATCCGTTTGGATGTGAAGCCAAAATTCAGTTTCTTGACTAATTTGACCGTGAGGTACTTGGCAACTGATGATGGATACAAGCAAGTGGAGTGGTTTTATTTGGTTCGCAAGGGGTGCAGACAGTCCAAATTGTTCTTGGAAGGTCACTCCAAGAAACGAACCTTCGATTTGCTCAAATTGAGCCGGAATCAGGTTCGGTGCTTGATCGCGCCAATTACAGGACACTGTAAGCTTAAAAAAGCATCTGCATACGATTGGGCTGGTTTCAGACGATATTTGCAGATTGTGTGAAGAAGAAGAGGAAACTGCACAGCACGTTTTATGCCATTGCGAAGAACTCGCACACAGAAGACTTAGATTTCTAGGACATTACTTCCTATCACCTTTGGAACTCATGTCTAACTCACTCAAGAGTATATTAAAATTAATATAATCGTCCTAAGTGAGTTATAATAAGGAAGGATAATCGCAATAGGCCCACTGAGGCCGCAGTGAATCGGGAATTTTAGACCGTCCTCCACCATCTACAAATCTACAGGCTGCGCCATCTTTTATGTCGGTATGTAAACATTGAATAACTTTGACATTTTTCAACAGATCGACTTGATTGGATAAGTTTTGGAAACGTCAATTCAGAAGAATATTGCCGACAGATCGTCCACGTCGCTTGGAATACGGCCAAACAGTCGCTCGAATTGTTGACACTGAACCTGATTTTTGGAAGCGACGAATCCCATTTCACACTCTTCGGCGGCGTTAAAAAGCATAATTGCCACTTTTGGGGAACGGAGAATCCACACTACATCCATGAAACGCCATTGCATGATCAAAAAGTGACTGTATGGGCCGGCGTTTGCGCCAAAACCATCATTGGGCCATTTTTTTCCGACGAAACAGTCGATGGAAAATGATATCTGTGCATGTTAGCTCATTATGTCTGCCCGCAAATGCGTGAAAAAGGTCTGTATGGTTACTGGTTTCAACAAGACGGTGTGCCATGCCACACTGCAAATGAAACAATTCAGTCTCTGCAACGAAAATTCCCTGGACGTCTGATCTCCAGATTGGACTCGTCCGGACTTCTTTTTATGGAATGTATTTGAAAAGCAAAGTGTACGTCAGCAAGCCTCAGACCATTGACGAGCTTAAAGCAAATATTCGTGCCGAAATCATCGCTATACTGCCCGAGATGCTCGAAAAAGTAATGGAAAACGCAGCAAAAAGGGCACATTTTGCTGTGGCCAATAGAGGCAGCCACTTGATTGATGTTGCATTCAAAAACTAATACAAATAAATTCTAAAGGACCAAATTGAATAAAAATACCTCACATATAAAAATCAGTTGTTTTTTTTTCAAAGTTATCCAATCTGCTTCGCAAAGAATGGCCTAGCTCTTGGTGAAATTATCGTTGATCCTGCACAGTTTAAACCAGTCTTCTAGCTTTGTGGCAGCCTTTTAAAATCCTCTTGTAATTACGGATACTGACACATAAGTGCACTGGCATAAGGTGTGAACTTTGTTGGGAAGTTTTACTTTATTATTTCAATAATACACAATTGTTATCGTTTTTTAAGAAAAAAAAATTTGCTAACCTCAACATTTTTTTTCACGTTTCATGACTAGTAGACACGAAAAAAGCAAAAAAAAATTTCAGTCTGTCTGTCCGCCGTACGCCGTACGTCTACCGGTGTACGCAAAATCGTTTGAAGGCTCGTAGCTCCCAAACCCTTGGAGCCATTAAATTGAAATTTGTTTTATGAATAGACTGGGTAGGCCCCTTGAAGTGACCAGATTCGTAGAGGTAGGGGTGTGAGGGGGGAGGAGGGGGAAGCGTTTTAGACGGAAAATTTTAGTTTCTAGATCTCAGCAACCGCTTATGCAGCTGAAATTTGGAATTTATATAGAGCTTCAATAGTGGACCCATTTGCAAAAAAATTGCCGATATAGGTGAAGGGATTTGGGAGTGGGGGGAAAAATAATGCGTCGGAAACGCAAGAAAGCCGAAATCGACACATTCTAAAATTCATATCTCCTAAACGGTTAATGTTGCAAAATTGAAACTTAATGAATATCTGTAGGTATACTAGCAGAATAGATCGGAAATAAATTTTTTAATGGGGGCAGTGGCGTACGGCGGTGGGGGGTGATCAATTTTAGATTACGATATATCACGAGCCGGTTACACTAGACAAATAAAATTCGGTTTCTGTATAGAGGTCGACAAATAAAATCTGCTGAAAGTAAAATTTTTTAAGGGGTCGATGGAGCATGACAGTGGAGGGGATAAGAATTTTTCTAAAAAATCAGGTTTTATATCTCTAGAACAGTATAAGATAGATGCTTAAAATTTTTACCAGAAGTAGGTCTCAGAGAGCCCTAGCAGAAAACAAAATTTTGGAAGTGTGGGTATATAGGGCGAGAGTGGGGAAGGGTGAAAAGGAAAAAATTCCGATTTTTATATCTTAAGAACCAATAATGATATAAAACTGAAACTTGGTATTTAAATAGAGCTATGGTAGTAGCATGTTGGAAAAATATAATTTGTTATATGGGTAATATGGTACGGGGGTGGGGGGTGTTTTTCCTATCTATAGAACGGCTTATGCTACAAAGTTGAAACTCAGCATGTGTATGTAAATCAACTAGAAAACTAATTTATATCAATCAAATATCAAATATCTATTGGCGTTCGGAGTGGGGGAAAAAAAAAATTATCAGCGAAAATGGAATGCATATATTTGCACGGTTTTCGTCATATCTATTAGGTCTTTCCAAATATTGAATTCAGTTTTATTGTACGACTTCTTCATATAAATACCTAGAAAGCATTTTCAGGTTTTTTTAAAATTCGACCCCTAAGGGGGCGCAAAGGGGGTTGTACAGTTTTTCACGAATTCTACTATATCCCCAGGTCTTATCAGATATCGAATATCTCTTTACTTTCACGTGCTTGCGTAATAATCGCCTAAAACTTGTTTTTATGTTTTTTCCTTTTTTCTTCTTGCTGTCTTCATATATATTTATTAACTCCTTTCAGGATTTGGAAGTGGGTGTAACGAGGTTGCATATCTGATGATATATCGAATTCATTTTTACATCCTAAAGTTTCCTATATAAAAAAGCCAAAAAGTCAAATTCAAATTTTTTTTTTGGATATTCAATCCTAATGAGTGTAAGGGGGTTGTGTGCTTTTCAAAGCTTCGACATATTTCTTAGGTTCGATGGGATATTAGATCGCTTTTCACTTCCACAGACTTTTTATATAATCGCCTACAAACCCATTTCTCAATTTTTCGATATACAACCCCCAAGGGTTTTTATATGTTTTCACAATTTTTGCCATCCCTTAGTTCTGATGAGATATAAAATTGATTATTACGGCCAACCAATTCACGATTTTTCGAATTTCAAGAACCAAGGGGGTGTGAAGGGTTTGCTTACGTTTTCACAAATTTTTCAAAATCCCTCGTGTCTCATGAGATATCAAGTTGCTTCTTATGAAATCTTCTAAAAACCTGTTTCACAATTTTTTCGAAATTCAAACCCCAAGTGGAAGTAATGGGTTTGTATACGTTTTAACAATTCGTCATATCTCTTAATTCTGATAAGGCAACAAATTCGTTTTTACTTCTATGGGCTTTTAGTGTACATAATATACCGAAATTCGAATAGTCTGCACGGGCTTTTCCAATGTTTAATCGGCTGAAAATCGCTATTTTAAATATTTTTAATTTAAGAACAAAATTAATTTTCCAAGAAATGTAATAATCTCGAAGCAACTCATGATACATTCCGACTTTGACCGCTCCCGAACTTTGACCCGAAAAATAATAAAGTTTCGCCCAGACCATTGACAGATTTTTGAGTTTGTGATTGTTAAACCATTTACCACTGATTGGGATATGTATGACAGTCTAACTAAGCGTACTCTGAAAATCAACCTGCTCTCATGAGCAGACAGCCCGGAGAAATGAATGAAGAGCAGCGAAGAAACCGGAACCAGTGGTGTTATTGGTGTAGTTTTTCCATGTCGCTAATCTGCTCTAGATAAGTGCGTATATATTGTCTGTTCTTTGCATATGGTGTACAGCAACAGTATAGTTTCAGCCTTATAAATTCTAATCACTTAATCTTAGAGTATAATGTTGAATCGAAATATCAAACATCATTCCATCATGAAGCCGGTATAAATACATTACATTAAAATTGACTAAAAATTTACGTAACTTATCTATAACTCAGCACTAGCAATTACATAAAAAACTGGTATTTACCTTTTGTTCCAGAATTTTCACTTTACCGAAAGCTATACTGTGACGACCTTGTCATCGCCCATAATAAGGATATTTAGTACATGAATACAATCAATGCTTAAGGACGAGTCCATGTTATGCGGGGAGGCTATAAATTACTCCCAAAAACAAACGAGAACGTTTACAGGCAAACGCAAACATATGTTACAAAAAAAACAACACATAAAAACGGACTAGTACTACACTCACACAATTATGGAGCTTAATCAAGGAAACACATAAAACACAGTTGCTGAAAGGTAATCGAGAAGGACTGCACGAGTTGAGTGTGTCGTGTATGGGTGTGTGTGTGTTGTGCAGGATCTCATATAGCGTCCAGAAATTAATTGGTATGATGCCGTAAATTCACGGACACAGTTCACTCCGATAAGGAAGTCGTTAAAACCAACTCGCCAGGAATAAAAAAAGAGACCAAACCGGACATACAAAACCGAGCAAAGGGAAGGATCCGCTAGACCGCTAATCGAAAGGACTACGTTCTGTTTTTCCGCTTCTTCTTCTTCTTCTTCTTTTTTGCAACTTACCTTTGCTTACGCCCGTAATCTTATCCCGAAGGACATTAATCGTGTGCACACGCCCAAAGCTCTCAAACATTTGCTTTAGCTGCACCTCATCCATGGATTTGGGTATCTGGCCGACAAACATTTTAATGTTATCAGGATCAGGTTGTTCTTTGTCCTGTTCGTCGGTTGGCCCAACGAGGGTTTGTTGCGCGTCGGTTGCGCTTTCTTCTATGGCGGGACATTTTATAACCTCCTCTTCTACCACGCTGATTACACTGTTGCTGTTGTTGTTGTTATTGTTCGTTGTTGTCACGTTGTTGTTGTCAGGTGCTGTCATATCCATATCCCTGCAAAAAAAAAAACAAAAAATACGTTACGCCATTAATTTGAATAAAACGTAGTAACGGGCATATTCAGGCAACATCAAAATAAACGACAGACATAAAAATTTAATTTTCACCAATATGTCACCTCATAACCACCCATGAAACGCTCCGCCGTGTGGAAGGTATGCCGGAGCAATCTTCGCAGCATATACTCAACATATACCCTTAATAATATGCACCCCTGACTTTTAAGGCCCACGCCACTTTTGCTCTCATAAAACGCAAATATGACGGCTCCTCTTTTTGGCGAACGGTTCGTGTACGTACTTTTGCCGGCAACTTTCGCTATCTTCATTCGCTTGCACTCCTCCCTTTGGAACTTATTGTTAATACCAATAACCGGAAAAGGTTCAAAATGGCCGACAAGGCTGCCGAATTATTGAAAAAGTTTCATAATTCAATGAAATTCCGGACGAAATTAAAATACCCTCATAGCCCAAGGGGTACGACTTTGCAGCCGTCAGGTGTAATAAAACACCCAGCGGTAATCTGAACTTTCTTCTTTTCCGTTCAAGGGTGAATGCGGACAGAATAATTTTTCTTAATTCAAAAAGAAATTCTAATTTGAGAGGTTTATGGAGAGCGGGGGTGGGGGTGATGTAGTCGAAGTGGGCGGCAGAAGCATTCATTGCCTGCCGGCGCACTTTTTTTTTCGAAATAGAGATTACTTTTTCATTCTAATCTGTCGGTAATTAAATTGGTTCGAGAACGTACTAAAGTAGCAGGTGGTAGTTTATTGTTTCGGGGCAAATTTTCTGAATTGCTCGGTGTTTCAAGAATAATTAGCTCGAAAGAAAATAAATAAAGTTTTGTCGAGGTGCGAAGATAAAGAAAAAAGGAAAATAAACTCATACAGACTTTAATGCATTTTCCTGAGATTTCGGAGTCTAAATTAGGAAAAGTTTTTTTTTAGGGGGCGATACAATGAAAGAACGCTAGCAGGGCATAATTCTGTTTGGAGAGATTATTATGGTTTGAAATTGACACAAATGTTTGGCACATGCCAATTATTTGTGTGGTGTTATATACGGTATTTATGGTGTTATTGTCTGGTGGACGGCCTTAGACAAAGCAGTTAACTGCACCACCCTAGGGAAGGTACAGAGATCAGCATGCATATGCATCAGTGGAGCTCTGACAAAAACTCCCTCTGCAGCACTAGACATGCTATTCAGTCTGCCACCCCTAGACATTTTTGGCAAGCAAATGGCAGCCAATGCAGCCATTCGACTTAGGGCCTCTACACAGTGGACTGGCATATATGCAGGTCACTCAACAATCTTGAATCACTTCAATAACATTGCTGAAAACACCGACTACACCCCTCCCAGTTATGATTTTGAGAAAAATTTTCTAACAGCCATCCCAACCCGTCTAGAATGGGAAAGGGATTCGGTACGGATGGAAGAGTCCGCCCACATATATATGGACGGCTCCAAAACTGAAGGCGGGGTAGGTGGAGGTGTTTTCTCTGATATGCTTAACATTAGCAGCTCCTTCCGCCTTCCGGACCACTGTAGTGTCTTTCAGGCGGAGCTTATGGCGATCAAGGAGGCCTTGTCCTGGCTGAGGTGTAATGTAATATCTACTAGGGATATTAGCATTTTCACAGACAGCCAAGCGGCAATAAAATCCTTAGAATCGGCCTCGACAACATCAAAGGTCGCCGCAGAATGTCGATCATCTCTTAAGGAGATGGCTGAACAGTTCAATATTCTCCTGTGCTGGGTGCCAGGACACAGGTATATTCCAGGGAACTGCATGGCTGACGAACTCGCTCGACGCGGTACTACCCTTCAGATTATGCCGGAACACCGGAATCTGGGTGTGCCTCTCTCTACATGTAAACTGCTACTGGGATTGGACTCAATTGAGAAAACCAACTCAAGATGGGCAGACGATATTACATGCCACACTGCGAGACAGATCTGGCCGAAGCTGGATCTAAAACGCTCTAAACAGCTGACTTTGCTCAAAAGGGCGAATATCAGCACCACAGTCGGTGTCCTGACCGGACACTGTCTTATAGGTCGACATGCTAAAAGACTCGGTCTCTTCTCAAACGACTTCTGTAGAAGCTGCCTGGATGAGGAGGAGGAATAGACAGTCCTTCACCTTCTCTGTACCTGTCCAGCTCTATCAGCCAGAAGGAAAGCTCATCTTGGAGCTTACTTCTTCAACTGTCTCGGTGACCTTGCCTCAATGGAGGTCGCGAGAATCCAACGCTTCATTGCAAGCTCTAAATGGCTCGACGAGTAGGACCGGATTCGATGATCCTGTGGTAACACAACGGACCTTTTAGGTCTAAGTGTGTCCGTGTTCTCACGGGCAGCCACGCGTATCTACCTACCTATACGGTATTTGCCATGTCGTGCCAAAAGCCCTGATTCGAGAGACAATCGAATGCGCCACTCTCCTTTTGTACTTTATTATTTTTTAATAAGAAAGTATTGTGATCGACCTGAAATTTAAAAAAAATTTGCTACCCTGAAATTTTGTATTTTCACGTTTTAGGACTAGCAAACCCCAAAAAAGCAAAAAAAAATGTCCGTCTGTCCGCCGTAGATGCCGTACGCCGTACGCAAAATCGTTTGAAGGTGCGTAGCTCTCAAACCCCTTGAGATATTAACTTGAAATTTTTATTATAGGCAGAATGGCTGAACCCATAAGAGTGGTATCGTTAGGAGGGGTGGGAGTGTGAGGGGGGAGCATTTTAGATGAAAAATTTTGGTTTCTAGATCTCAGGAACCGCTTACGCTAGGAGTCTGAAACTTGGAACTTATGTAGTACTTTGATAGTGGACCCATTTGCAAAAAAATGGTCCATATGGGTTGAGGGGTGTGCGAGTGGAGGGGAAAACAATGCGTTCAAAACACTTGAATGCTAGAATTGAAATATTCTAAAATCTATATATCCTGAACGATTGATGTCAGAGGGCTGAAACTTTGTAGTTGTCATAAGAGATACTAAGAGATTAAAAAGTGTTAACAATTTTAAGGGGGCGATAAGGTATGGGGATGGGGGTAGAAAACTTTGAATTACAATATCTTCCAACTCAATTGTGTCAGGGAGATAAAATTTGGTTCCTGTATATCGAATTACCAGTGGAGTCCACTCAATGTAAAATTTTTGAGCGGGGAGGTGAAACGCGGATGTTGGAAGACAGTAATTTTTCAAAAAATTAAATTTTTATATCTCAAGAACCGTATCAGATATGATCTTGAAAATTTTACAGGTAGATCAGTAGACCTCTAGCGGAGAAAAAATGTGATGGGTGTTGCGGGGGATGGTGGGAGGGGGTGGAAATAAAAAATTCTGATTTTAATTTCTCAAAAGCCGCAAAGGATAGAATGCTAAAAATTAAAAACTGTGTAGAGCTACTATAGAGACATCCCAGAAAAATAAATGTTTGATAGGGGTAGCAAGGTACGGGGGTGGGGGTGGTTTTTATCTCAGAAATAATGCTAATAAGTTGAAACTTAGTACCTATATGTAGATGTGCTACTAGTGCTTCAAAATTAAAAGAAAAATTTCGTCCAACAGTCTGGGTGCAACTTTATTATTTTATGGGTTGAAGTTCGAAACGTGTTTATTGCTGAGATGCGGTGTTGGTTACTATGCGACTTATAACCTAAGGAATAACCAGGAGGCTATTTGGAACGTTATTTTTTAGGTTGTCAGTCGCATAGTATCCTACACCGCATCTCAGCATTAAACACGTTTCGGACTTCAACCCATAAAATAATAGAGTTGCGCTAAGACTGTTGGCAGATTTTTTTATATCTCATGCCGTACCTGATTTGATTTTAAAAATTTTGCAGTGCCAGTAGACCTCAAGCTGAAAAAATGTTTGTCATGTGGGTGTGGGGGTAATGGTGGGAGGGGGTAGGAAAAAATTATGACTAAACGACTATATAAACGTGACGAGAAGAGCGAGCCACGGCAAACATGAGCCACGACGAGCGGAGTGAGCCGCAACGAGCAGAGCAAGCCACGACGAGCAGAGCAGAGCCAGCCACGACGAGCAAGCCACGACGAGCAAAGCAACGACGATCAGAGCCAAGCGACGAGCAGAGACTAAGACAGAGCAGACGAAGACAGGGCAGACGAAGACAGGGCAGAGCAAGGACGAGCAGAGTAGAGGCAACGAGCCGAGGCGAAGACAAGGAAGATTAAGGCGAGCAGAATCATGCCAGAATGTCGAGCCAGTACGGGCTACGATAAGCCACGATGAACCACGCCAAACCGCAATGAGTAGAGGCGAAGACAAAGACAGGGAGAGATGACGAGCGAAGAAGGGTCGAGCAATGCAAGCAGGGTCAGGCTAGCAAAGTGGAATTACGATGAGCGGAGACGAGCTACAACGAAAACGCGGCGACGGAGAAAACCAATTTAAATCAAAATTAAATATTAGAAATAAAAGTAATGAAGTCAGGAAGTAACATCAAGAATTAATAAAACAGTGAAGCCAGATAAAGAAATATTTTGTAACGAGCCCTGGCACCCGCTAAGTTTTACCCCGGCAATAAAATCTAGTCTTTACACCACGGATAGCAAGGTACGCGGCTGGCGCTGGTTGTTTTTTATATCTCAGAAACAGCTTATGCCAGAAAGTTGAAACTTAGGAAGTATATGAAGATGTTCTAGTAGAGTATTTAGAGCAAAAAAAAGTTCAGATTTTCATATCTGTGAAAAGGGTTCTTCCACATTTTCACAAATTTCATTATATCTTTTAGACATGTCTAGTTATCAAATTAATTTTACTTCTGCGAACTTTTTCGATATCCAACCCCTAAGTGGATGTAAGTAAAGTGGTTGTGTACATTTTCACGAATTTCGATATATTTCTTAGGTCTAATGAGATATAGAATTCAGTTTCATTCTAATGGCTTTAAATATGATCGGGGAAAACCGACTTAAGCATTTTTCGATATTAAACCTCCTGGGGGTGTAAGGTATGGTTGAAGTTTTCACACACTCCACTATCGTTTAGGTTTATTGAGATCGAATTCACTTTTACTTCTATTGAATCTTCTATTGAAAAAAGAAAAATACGTAAATAAATAAAAAAATCTACCAAGAGTCTGCGAGCAACTTTATTGTTTTTTGGGTAGAAGACCGGAACGCGTGTTTTCTATAAAGTTTGAATCATCGCAGTGTGATTAAATGTTTCTCATGGAATTACATTTTTCACATCTTCAGTCCCTTTGATCTATGCCAGAATACAGGACAAAAATAGCTTTATTCTTAGGCGCTGGTACTTCTAACATACATTTTTGTCAAGACTCAAGTTGTTAAGTACTCGCTGTAACCAACTCACAAACATTTCCTTCCCAAAAACAAAACTTTTCCAATGTAATTTGATTACGTCATTCTTTTATCATTTTTATGGTGTAATAAAGAATGATCGATTTCCAGACTTTTTATCACTAGCAAAACTTCAATTATTCAGATTAGGATTTTTATATATTACGGGAACTGAAATAGCATGTGTGGTTTTTATAAAGTATTAACTCAAGAGGATTAATGGCAGAGATTGATGAAGTCGGTAATGCAATGATTGAGTATGCGGCCAATGTTGATTGCCAACCGTATTTTGTTCCGACAAAAATATTTCTTACATTTTTTTATACGGCATATAAAAGTGATGAGTAGTTTCATGATTTATATTTAGCTTTGATATTAAAAATGAAAAAAAAAAAAAAATTATCGCAAACAATTTCCAAATGCCAATATGTACTTCGATGGTGGGTTTTAAAAATAGACGGCAATTTGGAAAAAATCTTAAAATAGGTTTTCTTTCAATCACAGGCGGTTAAGAAAATATTTATGTTACTACTTCATATTTCTATCAGGGGGATAATGATAGATTTTATTTATATGCCGAGTGATATTAATATCGTATTAATTTATAAGTGGCTGTTAAAAGTAGATACATTTTGATTTCAAAGAATTTTTATTACCAAACTTATAGTTTTTGTCAATATTCGTCATTTTATTCGGTTCCGTCATACGAAAAAAAAATCCATTCTCAAACATATTAAATACTTTATTATTAAAAAATAATAAAGTAAAATCTTGCTGTACACACGCTTCAAAGAAAATGCTAAGAAAATTCCTAGATTGTAGATCTTAAGTCAGTTTTTTATCCTGGGAATTAAACAAGGGTAACTTTCTTATGAGTCCTGATTGATTGTTATCCAAGATTTCAATATTTCTTGTTTTTAACAATAAAGTATTGTGATTTTCCTGAAATTTTTAAAAATATGCTGCTTTCAAATTATATTACACTAATTTAGTACAATTTTTACAGTTCAGGACTAATAGGTTTAAAAAAGCAAAAATAAGTCTTTTTGTCCGCCATATGCGCCATGAACGCTCGTAGCGTGAGCTATTAAAATAACATTTGTTTATTGGTTAGAGAGCGTCAACTCCTGGTCATAATTTGGGAAGTGGGGGTGTGAGAGAAGAAGTGAGCGAGCGTTTTAGACAAAAATGTTGCTTTCTGTATCTCAGGAACCGCGTATGATAAGAAGTTGAAACTTGGAGTTTATATATTTGCAAGATGCATACAAATTGTCATCGTGAGTCGAGTGATCTGGCGGTCATACTACACACAAAGTATTGTGAAATACCGACAACGAAAAAAAGACATAGCTCTTGTTAGCACAACCAAGGGCACAATGGGCATATTTAGTCGGAGTTGTTACCGGCTATTGTTTGATTGGAGTTCACGTGTACAGACTGGGTTTAGTTTCTAACGATCTTTGCGGAAACTGCAAATTACCTGGAGAACGGGAAATCCTAGAGCGTTTTACTTTATTATTTTTTAATAATAAAGTATTGTGATCGACCTGAAATTTAAAAAAAAAATTGCTACCCTGAAATTTTGTATTTTCACGTTTTAGGACTAATAAACCCCAAAAAGCAAAAAAAAAAAATTTCCGTCTGTCCGTCGTCGACGCCTTACGCCGTCCGCCGTACGCAAGATCATTTGAAGGCGCGTAGCTCCCAAACCCGTTGAGATATTAAATTGAAATTTTAATTTATGGTGGGTAGATTGGGTGAACCCCTATGACTGGTACATTTTCGAGGGGTGTGGGTACAAGGGGAGAGGAGAGGGGAGCGTTTTGGAAGAAAAATGTTGGTTTCTAGATCTCAGGAACCACTTATGCTAGGATAGGATGCTGAAACTTGGAACTTATGTAGTACTATGATAATGGACTCAATTGCAAAAAAATGGTCGATATTGTTTAAGGGGTGTGAAACTGGGGGGGGGGGGAAACAATGAGTCTTTAACGCATGAAAGACAGGATTGAAACATTCTAAAATCGATATCTCCTGAACAATTGATGTCAGAAGATTGAAACTTTGCTGTTGCCCTTAGGGATACTTCAAGATAAAACAAGGGCTAACACTTTTAAGAGGGGTGGTGGGGTGTGGGGTGAAGGATGAAAAACTTTGGATTACAATATCTTCCGAACCAATTACACCAGGAAGATAAAATTTAGTTTCTGTATATGGGATCACAAGAGGAGTCTACTGAAATTCAATTTTTTCAGGGGGGAGGTGGAGCACGAAAGTTGGGAGACAGCAATTTTTCAAAAAATGTAATTTTTATATCTCAGAAACCGTATCAGATATGATCTTGAAAATTTTACAGGAGTTGGGGTCGGTAAACTTCTAGCAAGGAAAACAATTTTGGTGGTGTGGGTGTTGGGGGTGATGGTGAAAGGGGGTGAAAAGGAAAACATTATGATTTTTATTTATCGAAAACCATAATGAATAGAAAGCTAACAATTTAGGATTATATACAGCCACTATAGAGACATCCTAGAATAAAATTTTTGATAGGGGTATCAAGGTACGGAGGGGTGGTTTTTTATATCTCAGAAACGGCTTATGCTAGAAAGTTGAAACTTAGTACGTATATGTAGATGTACCATTAGAGAAATTGAAGCAAAAAAAAAAGTTCAGTTTTTTATTGGCGTTCAGAGGTTGAGTAAAAAAAATGTCCGTGAATCCACATTTTCATAAACTTCGTTAAAACTTTTAGACATGTCGAGCTATCAAAGCAATTTTACTTTTACGGGCTATTTATATAAGCGCCTAGTAACGGTCTTCAAAATTTTTCGATATCCAACCCCTAAGGGGGTGTAAAGTGGTTATGTACATATTCACGAATTCTGATATATTTCTAAGGTATATTGAGATTTGGAATTCACTTTTACTTCTATAAGCTTTGAACGTAGTCGGGAAAACCCGATTTAAGTATTTTTCTCAATTAAACCTCCTGGGGTATTGTTCAAGTTTTCACTGAATACGAAAATCTCTTAGGTTTAATGTGATCGAATTCGCTTTTACTACTATGAATTATTCTATTGATAAAAAAATACGTAAGTAAATAAAAAAAATCTGCCAACAGTCTGGGCGCAACTTTATTATTTTATGGGTAGAAGTCCGAAACATGTTTAATGATGAGATACGGTGTTGGGTACTATGCGACTGACGACCTAAAAATAACCAGGAGACTATTTCGAACGTTATTTTTTTGGTTGTCAGTCGCATAGTAACCTACACCGCATCTCATCATTAAACACGTTTCGGACTTCTACCCATAAAAAAATAAAGTTGCGCCCAGACTGATAGCAGATTTTTTTATTCAGTCGCCTAGCTCTTGCTGGGAGAACCTTACTATGATTGAGGTTATAGTTGCCACAACCATGTTACAACATGTAACATAGTTGTACTAACTGAATGTATGTTTGTAATAACTATAGGTCCATAGCAAAAATTTTACAACTTAGTTACTAGAACTATGGTGTTTGTTTTTAGGAAACATACCATGTTTGTCTCCAACAAAATTATGGTTGTGGAAACCTAGGTAAGTGATTCACGCAACCTTCTTTTTTAATAGAACGGTTACGCCAATCATAAAAATCATGTAACATGGTTACTTGAAACATAGTTAAGTTTTTAGAAAACATGTTATGTTTGGCTCAAACAAAATTATGGTTGTGAAAACCTAGTTCTGTGATTAATGCAACCATGTTTTTTATTAGAACGATTACACCAATCACAGGGTGGCTATAGCGATCCAATTCAATCAACCTTTCTCATATTCATCTTCTGTATTCCCCAGTATCAACAACCCTTAACAGCCGAGTTTAACACGAGTTTGTGGTTCCAAAACGGCCTCTGAGCTAATTGAGCCCTGTCTGGGTGACAGGGCTGCCACTTAAACCAACCAACCAACCAACACCAATCATAAAAATTCTGTAACATAGTTACTAGAAACATAGTTATGTTTTTAGGAAACATGTTATGTTTGGCTCAATCAAATTGAATTTCAATTACTTTTTTTACTAGTTGTTAAAGTACAAACATTTTCAAAAGAATCGGTGATGGTAAGGTCATAACTTTGGCGATTCTTTATGGAATGACCCAAATATGAACTTACATGATTGTACTCACCATATTTTAACAAATTCTAATGTCGCACTGATCATATTCATGCTTATCACAATCACAGTATGGTTACGGCAATCGTAATATGACAACTAACATGATTGTACTGACCATCTCTAATTAAATGCTATAGTTGCACTGATCGTTCAAAGTTATGTCAATTATAGTATGGTTGCGACAATCATATCTAATATCTTACATTACATGATTGCACACACCATATCTGGTATGGTTGTGGGAACTATTTTACCAAATTTCATGGTTCCACTGATCATAGAATATTGTTGTCGTGATTATAATATACTTTTACATCATGTAAGGAGAATGATTGGTACAACAATATTAAATTTCAGTACGGATATATGTTTAATGCAACCATACTATGTTTTTACGAATTACATGCTATGGCTAGGAGCGCCACATCCATGATCATTGGAAACATATCTGTTTTACAATACGAGTAGTTAGAAGAACTTTGATATAGTCAATTCAACCTTGGAATAAACATAGCTTTTCTTTCAGTGTACCTTCTCAGATTACAAAGAAGTTTGAGTAAACAGCTGGCGGGACTTGCTAAAATTTGCGGCAGCAACAGTGACTTTTGAACTTAACGAAGAACTTTCAGCAGAGATCGAGACGTGAGCGTAACCTTAACGTCCCTCGTCTCCCTAATTTAGAACCCCGTGCGTCTACGTTTTGCTTAGGTTGCCACTAACTTAACTTAACCTACACCACACTTCCGAAGCCAGATTTTTTGTTCACTGGAAAAATGGGAACTATCTTATCTATTCTAATTTGAAAAAAGTGAGCAAACTACTATACACGAAAAGATTCAGGTTTTTCTTTATACCTGTTGAAATATCTATATGTATAGTAAAAAAACAACAACTAACTTTGTCAAGAACTTCCAATTACTGCCATATGCCACACATTCGGGGTAAGATTTAGACAATTCAAATTACTGTCTAATTACTGAAGCTTGCTACTCGAAGTCGAGTTCTAGCCAGTTGTTTAGACGTACATAGGAGGAATTTGTTAACTCTTTCCTTGAAATGAAAATACAAGTTTTCCGGGTTCAATACTGTTCTTATTTATTTTGCGTGACGTTTCGGACTCGACTGAGTCCTTTATCAAACTTCCTTGAACTTTATTTTTCCCTTGGATTGAAAATTGTTCCACATTCTGAATTCATATCATATGGAGTACAAAGTTTGATTTTCATACGGCCAGTTATATTGTCATCGTTACATAATAAGCTCACATTTGTATTGCAGAAGCTGGAAATCCTTTTACATAAACCGTCCTGGAAATCTTATTAAATTAGTTTCCAATTTGAAAAATGTTTACAAAACTAGCAAAATATTGCGCTCATCGTTCGATTGCTGAGTGGACTGACAACAGTAGCTTCAACGTATACCGCCGATTATACGCGTACCTACATTGCATTATAGTGCAGACGTCGTCCTGAAAATCCTTACCGAAGCAACCATGCAAGGAGAGTAGTAATAAAGCGTCCAGCAGCGACAACAAGTGAATCTATCCCAGCTGGAATTGCAATATAATATAAAAATAAGACGATAGATAAAAAAAGTTTTAAAATCGATAGAGTCCTGATAAGATTTCCAATCTGTACGATGATATATATACGGCGTTATAATAATGTAATAAGATACCGTCGCAACAACCGAGTCTGTTGGTAATATTTTCTACGACAAAGCAACCATAGGAACAGTATACCTACCTAAGGTGCTCATGTCTACACAGCCGTCATATATGCTATAATCTTCCTTGTGACGATGCTCTTCACTTCGCCCGAGATGCAGTGGCTGCACGATTGCCGGGAAGCACATTTTCTTGCAAGAAAAATGAGCCAGGTCAGGTAGAACTCAGCTCTGCGGTTACCACCGAACAATTCTAAATCGAAGTGATGATATCAGGTGATGACATCAAAGAGCTAACCCCGGAAACTTGAAGACTTGCCAGGAAACACCACCAACTACTTTACTATAAAACTCCATTTGGCAGTACATTTTCCGAACTTTTCTTCGTTAGCTATCTTAATCCACCCTCATTGAAGTTCGTCCCGGTAAAACGAAATATGCTCGCTATCTCCTCGAATCGTATGAAATTCGGGTGGGTGGAGGGAGGGCATGGAAGACAGGAGACCTAGGGACGCTAATTAATTTTCTAAATGAAAGGAAATTATATTTCCCGTAAAAATAAAGTCCCGAACGATCCCCATCTCTTCCGGACTCTTATCCTGTACGAATGGGTGCAGGGAATGTTTATATTAAGGCTTAACTTGCTCCTAGCCAACCTTGCCAGGAGTAATGAAGATAATTTGATGAGTATCGATTTGATAGGCGGAACTAGGAGACATAAATGAGTTCGGGACGAGGCAGCTATAGCTGGAGTTTCTATACTCCACGGACAAAATTACCTTGTTTGATTTTTATCTATCGTATAGTTGGCTATAATGGGGCTGACACACACATGACGGTGGTTAACTTTACCTGCCCGCCAGATAATGTCTGATGGCGTAAATTGATTGGAGTTTTGTAGACAGTTTTACTAGTTGCGTACTTATATGTACATAATTGTATTGGTTCGGAACGAAGCATGGGAGTATGGTTGCACCTTTAGGAGCGGATGGCAGTTGCTATAACGTAACAGGGGATGACACTGGCAAATAAATAGATAAGTTTCGGTACAAGGGAATATCATGGCAGTCATAATGAACCCTAGTGAAGCTTTTATTGTTCCCAGGTGACGTGTACTTTGCTGTGGTTGAATTGGGAGCTTGTATGGAAGCAAATGTATTAGACATAAAGGAATTGATATCCCTAGCATCCTCAGAGAGAAAATTAATAAAAATTCCAGACATTCTTTGTTTGTTTGTAGAGCTCATGTGTACTATGAACTTCGAATTTATTCACACAACACGACCAAAAATCATTTCATTTTGAGTTCAAAACTAATTTTGAATTTAAACCATACTATGATTACCATTCAATTTCATTTTATAATAACTAATTTCATCAATTATTGTAATAAAGTTAAATAAGAGATGAGTGTAGCGGGTACTTATTGCCGAATAAAGGGAGTCTGAAGAAACCGCTCCCCTAAGTGTTCTTTTTTCCAAATATATGTCGTTCTACTATTTTAAAAATAGTTCAAAACGTAAATGTCTAGTCCTAGTATAATATCTGTTACGCTATTAGAAGGTTTTTCGTGATTAGGTTTTGGGCCATTACATGAAATCGGAACTGCGTTTATAGGCGTTTATATAAAAAGTCTGTGAAAGTGCAAACCAATCTAATATCTCATCAATCCTGAGATATACGTCGAAAGCATTTCGTCCTATTGGAGTTGAATAACAAACATCCTGAAATCAACTTTTTGACGATTATGTAGGAAGCCTTAGATAGTAAAAATTAATTCGATATCTCATTAGAACTAAGAAATATGTAAGAATTTGTGAAAACATATGCAACCCCTTGCACCCACTTTGGGGTTGAATATCAAACAATCCTGAAATGAGTTTTTAGATATATATAAAGAAAGCCAGATGAAGATATGAGATATGACGGAATTCGTGAAAACCTATTCAACCCGTTTCTACACTCTTTGGCGTTGAAAAAGGAAAAAACTTGAAAATGGGTTTTAAGTGATTTTTAAATGAGCCCGTGGAAGTGAAAATTTATTCGATATCTAATCAGACCTGAGGGTTGAATTCGTAAAAATGTATACATCCCCGTTACACCACTTTTAGGGTCGAATTTCAAAAAAACCTGAAAACGCTTTCTAGGTATTTCTACGAAGAACTCGTACAAAAAAAATTAATTCAATATTTGGAAAGACCTAATAGATTTGACAAAAATCGTGAAAATATATGCATTTCATTTTCACTGATCATTTTTTTTGTCCCACTTCCGAACGCCAATGGATATTTGATTTCCTTTTAATCAGAATTTCTTTTCTAGTTGATTTATGTATACGTACCGAATTTCAACTCTTTAGCATAAGCCGTTCTATAGCTAGGAAAAACACCCCCACTCCCGTACCACACTACCCCTATACAAAATTATATTTTTTCAACATGCTACTATAATAGCTCTATCCAAATACTAAGCTTCAGCTCTATATCAATATAGGTTCTCGAGATATAAAAATCAGAACTTTTTACTTTTCACCCTCCCCCCCCCTCACCCTCTACACTCTCATCCCTTTTTCTCTAATGGAGGTCTATTAGGCCTACTTCTGGTAAAAATTTTAAGCATCTTTCTTACAACGTTCTTGAGATATGAGACGCGATTTTTATAAAAAATTCTTACCCCCTCCACTTCCATGCTCCATCACACCCTTAAAAAATTTTACTTTCAGCAAACTTTATTTGTCAACCTTAATACAGGAACCGAATTTCGTTTTTTTAGTGCAATTGGTTAGTGAGATATCGTAACCTAAAATTTTTCAACCCCCACCTCCGTACGCCACTGCCCTCAACTCAAAAATTTGAGTCCGATCTATTTTCCTAATATGCCCACAGATGTTTATTAAGTTTTAATTTCGTGACATTAACCGATTAGGAGATATGGATTTTAGAATGTCTCGATCTCGGCTTTCGAGCGTTTTGGACGCATTATTATTCCCCCACTCCCACACCCCTTTACCCATATTATCATTTTTTTTGCAAATGGCTCCACTATCGATGTTCTATATAAATTCCAAGTTTCAGCCTCCTAGCCTAAGCGGGAGCTCCCCCGTTGCTTTCCGTACCCGTCGGCGAGGCGACGATTTAAATAAAATTTTTTTTTTTTTTTTTTTTTTTTTTTTTTTTTTTTTTTTTTATTGTTGTTGTTCATTGTTGTTTTTCGTCTAAAACACTTCCCCCACCTCCCCCCTCACACCCCCACTACTGAAAAGGTGGGCACTTGAAGGGGTCTGCTCAGTCTACCAACATAAAAAAATTCAACTTAATAGCTCAAAGAGTTTAAGCTATAAGCTTTCAAACGTTTTGCGTACGGCGGACGGCACACAGACGGACTGAAAATTTTTTTTGCTTTTTTGGTGTCTATTAGTCATGAAACGTAGAAAAAAAAAGTTTTCAGGGTAGCAAATTTTTTTTTTAAGAATCGATAACAATACTTTATTATTAAAATAATAAAGTAAAAGTCAGAGACAGTATAGCCTCCTATCTGCATACAGAACGGACCCACACAGCATCTCAAGAAATATTTCCTTTTTTAGGTACTTTCTCTGCTTAAAGAATTAATGCCAATACTTTCACTCAATTCAATGTGGTGGAATCCGTACAAAAGTACTTGAAAAATTTGTACGTTACATACATACATACATAAATTCATTTATTGACCGTATTATAATTTTATACCAATGACTATATTTTATATTATTGGAGGAGATCAGATAAGATATCTTTACAGCCTACCTTAAAATAGCTGAATTAAGGATAATGGTCAGAAAAACCTTATAATTTGTGTGTTAATTGTTAGTATTCCGGAATCCTCTATAACTCAAGACATCTTTAATTCAGAAAGAAGAAGTTCTCTAGGAATTAGTTTAGAGTAGGATTTGATAGTGCAGTGGCTAAGCACGCTAGTTTACAAACAATTCCACCTAGCTACTCGTATAAGTTTATAACTGTTTGCTCACTTTTTGTTTAAATTAAATCACATGCGGTTTTCTTCGTTAGATAAAACATTTAGTTTGTTGCTACAACTATAATTCATTACGTTGGGGTATAATTCATTACATTGGGGTCAATTGTTTTAATTCAAAAATAAACAAATACTTTTTATGATTTATTGTAAAATGCGAGTGATGTTTTTTGATATTTTCCGATGGAACTTTTCGAGACACTTGTTCTACTTACTTTCGCCGCATTCAGAATAGAAGTGAAAGAATTTCCTTTTTTTTTGAAACCGGATATTTAGGTGTTTCCCGTGTCTTTTTTTTTATATTATTAAGTTGTTCAAATTTGTTTGAGTTAGTTAGTTAGTAGTTACTTTGACGCCTAGGTGGCGGTGCTGTTACAAGCTTCTCACCATTGGTCTTAGTAAATTAAAAGATATTTGAAGCAGTAACAGTAACTCAGAAGCACTACTCTATACCCTAGAAGAGGTCAAATAGGAACTGAAGAAAAAAATTACGGATTTCGAATATCTATCTAAAAGTCCTTACAAAATGGGAGCGTTTTAGAAGAAAATTTTTGTAAATAAATATCCGTAGGTATATCGTTTGTGCTCGAAATTTAAATATGAAACTGCGATGTGGTGGTGATTTGTAAATAGTTGTCCAATTGGGTGGTGGGTTAGGGCCAAGTAATATCTCTGGAGAGCACAAAAAAAGGAACAGGGATATCCTAAAATTCATATCTTTTGAACGGTTTATCCTACATAGTTTAAACTTAATGACTTCTTGAAAGTACACAAGCGAAGTATATTATAAATCAAATTTAAAGTTATGGAGTGTGGAGCGAAAAACAATGGAATATGATATCTTTCGAACAAATTACGCAAGAAAGATAAGATTTGGTTTCTGCACATAAATATAGAAGATGCGTATTATGAATTTAAAATTTTTGAGAAGGAGGTATTTGATCACGGTAATAAATTAGCGTCCGGACTATTGGCAGGTTTTTACTTTATTATTTTTTAATAATAAAATATTGAATCGACTAGAAGTTTAAAAAAAATTGCTTCTATCAAATTTTGGTTTTTTCCCGTTTCAGGGTGAGCAGACCTCTAGAAAATAAAAAGGAGTTTGTATGTCGTCCGTCTGTCGTCCGTCCGTCCGTCCGCCGTACACTGTTCGCAGTTTGCAAACGCGCTTGTTGGCTCGTATATGTTTTTTGGTGGAAAGATGGTGGAATTCATAGAATTAGAATAAAGCTATGATAGTGGAGCAGTCTGGGTGGCTTAGTAGCTAGAGCACATGCATTCGGTGCACGTGGTACCAAGTTCGAATCTGCTTGGCGACATGTAATTTTCGAGAATGGGATTGGGTGCCGGACTACCAGTTCACTCAAATGAGTACCTGAGTTAAAATCGGGGTAATAATCACGGACGAGCGTGTGGCTGACCACTTCACATCCTAGTGTTCCGTTGGTCTAGTAATGAAGTAACTCTAGCATTACTTCAAGGCCTAGGCCCAGTTTGCTGTTGTCCCATTGATTATTATTATTATGATAGTGGAGCGTTTTGCAAAAAAAACATACTGCAGTCACGATCGGCTGCAAGCCAATCGTATAATACTCTAGATGAATACTGAACTCCGATTTATATTGTAGTTGGGGATAAAGTAGAATTACGTGTGTGCATGTTGTATGTCCTTTATTAACTTACTCCCATTAGATTGCTACTCAAAACTAAAAGACAATATTCAGTGTTTAATTTCATATCTTGAACTGGGTAAGTCACCAAAAAAAAATGTCCTTTTTGAAGGACTTTCACATGAGAGGTGCAGGAAGGACTCACTCGATTTCTTACATATTTGTCCTTTTCCTTGGAACCATTTAAAAATGAACTTGTACAAAATTTGAAATTCGTAGGTTGAAGCGTTCAAAAGTTATCGAAAAATATTGTTGAACTCGTGTCTTAAGGACATTTTGTATGGCAGCTACCAGAAAGAGTAAAAGGATTTCGCTGATTAGTAAACTCGAACTTGGTTTTTACTCAAAACTAATTTGTACAAAATTTCCAATTTATAGCTAAAAGATTACTTGAGTTATAGTAAGTTCCATAAATTAAAAGAAGACGTTTTGACAGGATATTTGTATGGCAGCTTCACGAAGGACTAATAGGATTTTCTTCATAATCATACATTAAGCTTCAACTATTGGAAAAATACTATGTACAAAATTTCAAAGACGTAGCTTAAACCCTTCTGAAGTTATCAACCAATATTCTTGAACACGTATTTTAAGGACATTTTGTATGGCAGCTACCAGAAGGAGTAAAAGGATTTCGCTGACAAGTAAACTCAAGCTTTGTTTTTACTCGAAACTAATTTGCAAAAAATTCCGAATTCGTAGCTAAAAGATTACTTGAGTTATAGTGAGTTTCGTAAATTAAGTGAATACATTTTGACAGGATATTTGTATGGCAGCTACACGAAGGACTAACAGAATTTTCTTCATAATCATACATTTAACTCCAACTATTGGAAAAATAAAACATACAAAATTTCAATGTCGTAGCTTAAACCCTTCTGAAGTTATCGACCAATATTCTTGAACACGTGTTTTAAGGACATTTTGTATGGCAGCTACCCGAAGGAGTAGGACGATTTTGCCCGTTAACGAACTTAGCCTTATAAATTCAACCAAACATCCAGATTCAAAATTTCAAGATCCTAGGTCAAGGCGTTCTTGAGTTATCGTGCTAACGGACAGACGGACGGACGGACGGACGGACGGACGGACGGACGGACGGACGGACGGACGTCAGGCGGATTTGAGGTTTTTGGGCACAAATAAACAAAAAATAATATATAACTTTTTTTCGTCCGAGGCTTGGTTCTATGCGTTACAAACTTTTGGGCTGGATTAAACTTATAATACTCTATATGATTTCATCTAGAGTATAAATATGGTAGGCTTTGGTGGAGAGGTATTAAAATAAAATTGGGTTAGTTAATCTGTGGTCTAGAATAATATTTTGTAAAGCATCAAAAGATCTTTAGATGCCGAGTATAATTTTTATGTGTAATAAAACAAGTGAAGAT
Source organism: Beris morrisii (assembly GCA_951812415.1). NCBI lineage: Eukaryota > Metazoa > Arthropoda > Insecta > Diptera > Stratiomyidae > Beris > Beris morrisii. Next base: position 31,274,760 of record OX638311.1, read on the forward strand.
GACCCTGTCAAGGCTTTTTATAACTTTTCATTTGTTATTTACATGTGTCGTATTCGAATTATCGCTACGAAGGACCGCCGTTTTCTGTATACACTTAAGATAAATGGCAATAAAATCAATGAAAAATCTGAGTTCAGAGTTGACTCTTGCTCAGATCCTACATTGTTTTATAAGAAAGAATTAACATTTGGGTTCATGTGATATAATTCGTTAGATTCGATATTGCGATTTTGGGGTTTAGTAGCATTTCGCAATAATGATAATTACTATCGATAATCAAAATACGTACGAATATATCCTACAGAATATCTATATGGATTTCATTATCTTAAATTCTTATCTACCGAAATAGCGAGCACCTGAGTCACCTGGAAACCCAATTTAACTCGATCAACTTATCATTCATATCGGATGTGATTAAGAAATACAAAAATTTCACACAAACAAGTGTTGACCGCGCACCTTTTACCTAAGTTCTTATAAATGTTAATGTTGACATGACGTTATCAGCTCTTATCGCACGAAATACCAAACTGAGAACTTCTGTCTGAGACATTTGGATGAAAAGACAAAATGACACAAATAGTAGTCACAGAAGTATTCCATAGAAAGGAAACCTTTAGAATAGACGAAATAAAATTTCTTTTATTCTCTTCTTAAAAAATAGTAAATTGGTAAAACCAAAAACATGACAACGGTTATAAACTTATAAGGACAGGTATTAAATCGAAAATTTTAGGTACTTCTGAAGGATTTTAAAATCTATTACAAAGCTACTGGGGAGCATCTAAAAAATATATTAAATACATTTAATAAATATATTTTGCTTTGAGGTAGTGATATTGAAGTGCAGTATCTCGAACAAAATTTCTCTAGAGCTTAGGTGTACCACGCAGTTAATTGAGTCGAGTAAAAAATATAAGAGAAAATTGAGATTTGATGCATAAAATCGTCTTCATATGAATATGTGTAGATTTTTAGGGCCAAAATTGGATTTTTAATTTTTAATTTAATATGTTTATAAGATGGGGGATCGGAGGTGGTTGGAAGGATCGTATCTCCCAAACCCTTTGAGCTATTATAATTTTTTTTTGTTAGGTAGATTGAGTGCACCCTTTCGAGTTGTGCCTTTTTGGTGGCGGCAAAGTGAGGGAGGAGGTCGGGGAGTATTTTAGAGGAACAATTTTGGTTTTTATTTCTGAGGATCCGCTTATGGCAGGAAGTTGAAACTTGGAACTAACTTAGAACGACGAAAAAAATGTTCAATATTAATTCGCGTTGGGGTACGGTGGTGGAGCAGAGAAAAGTTATCAGTGAAGATGAGATTTATACATTCTTACGAATTTCGTTATAATTCTTAGGTCTACTGATACATCGATCGTTTAGTCTGCAGTCTATTTATCTAGGCGCCTAAAAACCGTTTTAGGGGATGTAAAGTTGTTTCAAAGAATTCCGACAAATCTTTGGGGTCTGATTAGATATTGAATTCATTTTTAAATCAATTGGCTTTCTATATAGTCGGCTAAAAATTAATTTAAGAACTTTTTGACATTTAACCCTGGGAGGGTGAAAATGGGTTGATTCCGTTTTCAATGTTTTTATTAGGTCTAGTCAGTTATCGATTTGGGTTTTATTTCTATGTTCACTCTATTTTTTGATAAATTATGTGTTATGAAGAACTATTTATGGATGTTGAAATTTATGCCTTACAAGGAGCTATTAGTGACAAAATTAACTTCCAAAATGGTTAATTAATTGTGTGCGATTGTGCTGAAATAACCAGAACAATGGATCGAATTAGACTGCGTTCAGGACAATGACAAAAAATTATTGTTTATGGGCTGCCGATAGCGTCAGCACTTCTATCGCATTTCGACTGTAACCACTTCACGAACTTTGTCCAGAAAAATAATTAAGTTACTCCCAGATTGTTGGCAAATTTTTACTTTATTAAATTTTAATAATAAAGTATTTTGATCTACCTGAAATTTAAAAAAAATTTGCTACCCTGAAATTTTGTATTTTCACATTTTAGGACTGGTAGACCCCAAAAAAGGAGGAGGGGGAGGAGGGGGTGTTTTAGACGAAAAATTTTGGTTTCCAGATCTCAGGAACCGCTTATGCTAGGAGCCTAAAATTTGGAAATTATGTAGTACTATGATAGTGGACCCATTTGCAAAAATTTTTGATAGGGGTTGAACGGTTTGTGAGTGGGGGGGGGGGTTAACAATGCGTCTAAAACGCTTGAAAGCTGGGATTGAAACATTCTAAAATCCATATCTCCTGAATGATTGATGTCAGACAGCTGAAACTTTGCAGTTATCTTAAGAGATACTAGAATATTAGAAAAAGGCTAACGTTTTTAAGGGGTGGTAAGGTATGGGGGCGGGGGTGGAAAACTTTGAATTACAATACCTTCAGATCCAATTGTGCCAGGAAGATAGAATTTGGTTCCTGTATATAGAATTACCAGTGGACACCACTGAATATACAATGTTTGAGGGGGGAGGTGAAGTCCGGAAGTGGAGGACAGTCATTTTTCAAAAAATTAAATTTTTATATCTCAAGAACCGTATCAGGTATGGTCTTGAAAATTTTACAGATGTTAGGACCAGTAGACCTCTAGGGGAGAATAAAATTTTGAAGATGTGGGTGTAGGGAGTGATGATGGGAGGGCTTGGAAATGAAAAAATTCTGATTTTAATTACTCAAAAGCCGCAAAGGATAGAAAGCTAAAAATTGAAAACTGTATAGAGACATCCTAGAAAAATAAATTTTTGTTAAGAGTAGCAAGGTACGGGGGTGGGGGTGATTTTTCATATCTCAGAAACGGCTTATGATAGAAAGTTGAAACTTAGTACCTATATCGCCGTGTCGGAAGAACAGTGACGCAACTGCAAAAAATTCTAATTTTTTTCGGAGAAACAAAAACATTTTTGACAATTGCCCACAAGCCATACGAGCTTATTAATAGTTACTATAGACAGCTTAAATCAAGAGCACGTTCGTTTAAAACAACGGGGAACGATTTTATGCAAGAATAGCAAAACCACAAAATATTGAAATGTGAAAACAAAAAATTTTCAAAATTGCAGTTGCGTCACTGTTCTTCCGACACGGCGATATGTAGATGTGTTACTAGAGTAATTAAAACTAAAAAAAGTCGTCTAACAGCCTGGGCGCAACTTTATTATTTTATGGGTTGAAGTCCGAAACGTGTTTAATGCCGAGATGCAGTTTAGGTTACTATGCGACTGACAACCTAAGGAATAACTAGGAGGCTATTTTGAACGTTATTTTTTAGGTTATTTAGTCTATGAACTCAGTTCTATTTTTTTAGAACTCTCGAGTATAGTTATCCAAAATGGAATAAATATTGAACTGTAGTTTAATTTCTCTTTAAATGAAATTGAGGCTTCAAGTTAATATGTTGACACCTGCTCACGACATTATTCAGGATAAGTGGAAATACACCTAAAAGTATTTTAATTTATTTTGTATCACACAAAAAGTGCTAAATATTGACCAAGTGAAGAGTTTGCGAATTTTTTTTTCAAATTTCAATTTCATTAAGAACTCCATTTGGCGGTGTAGCAGTAAGAGTGCATTTTCTGATAATGTTCATAAATTTATTTCCTACTTAGATGACTGGTAATAGTTCAATTTAACTGGAGCAATGTCTTCGTTCTAAATTACAAGTATTATTACATAAATTTCAATTTCCTTTCGAAAGGGATGTTTAATATTAGTACTACTGTTGATGATTTACCTGTTTGATTGAATTCCTTTTAGAACGGTGCCGGACAGAACTGTTGAATCCTTTTGATATGGATGAATTTTCGGACTTGCTAGCAAACTGGACGATATTTGTTCGGATCCGGTCAATTTATCAGCAAGTATATCCAGCGATTTCAACATATCTCAGTCGGCACTTTTGGTCTTATAAATAAAACGTCAGTCTTCAGTTGAGCACACACGGGTATATTGCTGTATCAATAAATAATAAAGCGTTCAATCACAGGTTATAGGTTGCTCAACCAATTAGGGATAGTGAGTAGTTACGTTCATAAGGGTTTTGTAGTATACAGGCGCGCGATCGCAACTTCCCGATATAACTTTAAAACGTTTCACGTCGATGAAAATTCGGTTCGATTACGCCTGGAAAATCCCGCACTACCCGACAGAAGAACAACGACACAAGCACATTCACTTGGATCCCGGGAAAATTCAATGAACTGAAACAATTTAGTGTGTACCGTATTAACCCCGTTTTATCTTTATATGCTTGAATACACTTAATCTACATAAAGATGCGAAACACAGTATGGCAGGCGACTCAGGGATATTTTTAAGGGACGGATCAATACGCGTTTTAACCGAATTTTGTCGAAAAAAATTTTCCGCGCGTAGCAAACCGTTCGTGCGTAGTGAAATTATTTCACTCTTTTCGAAGTAACCAAAAAACAACACTAAAAACTATAACTGAGATCTCGCGACGAATTTTGAGGCCTCGAAAAGATAAGGCAATATCGTTATCAAAAAGTAAACGAAATGTGAAACAAACAGAAAAAAATCAACACTGATAAAACTTGTACCTGTCCCCATAATTTCTGCTCTAAGGCCTGTTGCATTTGCTCGAGCGAGTGCGGCTTACTTTAACGAAAAATTAAAATTTCCCGCGTACACTTGTTTGATTAAACTGATAATGCGTTATCGCGGGCCCGGTGGACTATAAGTGCCTTTATCTATCCGCTAAACGATATCATCAAAGATAATGGTCTTCTCCGCGCTAAGCCCAACATTCTCCAATCTCAACTGCGAGCGTTCGACGCTAGTACTAAGTCGTCCTGTTTCCTATGAGGTCGCTGCTGGTGCTTCCAATGTGGTGGCCTGGAAAAAATAAGTGCAAGTTAACAACCCAGGCCCTCCATCAAACGATTATTTGTTGTCAGTTATTGGAGGTAGAGAAAGGCTCTTTAAAAATTCCATGCCGGCTAGGATACAAATCGATAAAGTATCGAAGCGATATGGACTCGTAGTGCTGCCGTCTGGACAAACTATGTCGGTGGTGGCAATCTGATATATTGGTCTAAGCTCTAAGCAATGATATGGGAGAGGTAGCACATGTCATCATGCTCGTATTAGAAACGAGGCCTCCATTTTAACCACAACCACTTCATTAATATTAACCCAAGGTATCTAAAATTTATAGTTGGATGAATCTATACAAAGTGTAGGAAGGACGATCGAAGAACTGGCCAGAAGGAGGACATCCTCTGACTCTAAGTGCTCAGTTTGAAGGATTGAAAAACTTAATTGCATTATTGATGGGGATCCAATCGATTTCAAGGGGTTTTGGCCTCTTTAGGGAAATGAATACCTGAAAGGTTCAGGCGATGAAGAGGAGTGTTGAGGTAATGTAATGTTAAGGATTTTGGTTTCGGTGGTAACAAGAAGTGATGGTTACCTAATTACTTGAACCCACTTGTGGTGCAAAGAGATTTACTATATATTTCGAGACAGGATGAAGGAGTTTGTGTGCTGTACAAGTTAGGAACTGAGTGAACTGATATACAAGGGACTTTTTCATTCTATTTGTGATTTACTGTACCATGAATTCTGTTTACTGTGCTGTGCAGGTAAGTGCATGTTCTACAGGTGTGTTATTCTAATCTGTCTGGGCATTATAATTTCTAGATTTAGGTACATTTCTAGCTTTATAGATTTCAGTTTATTATCGGATTACTTTGAAGTGTTATTAGTCGGGCATAGGGTAAGCTAAGGTATTAGCTGGTGGTTGAAATGTTCAGTGGTGTTATAGGACAGAACTGTGTTTTCCTTTTAAAAAGAACACCTACTACATATCACTATCAGATGTAGGAGTTATATTTGAGCAGGTACAACAAATTTCATTTCGAAATAATTCCCTTGGAAAATAAAACTAATTTTCAAGCTTTGCTAGTGTAAAATTTACAATAGAGCAGGGGGGGTTTGCGGTTCAAACCCCCCCCCCCCCCTCGCCAATTGGTATATTTTAAAAAAGTGTAAAGTGTATTGCATATTCTCGAAGAGGACAATCATGCGCAACTTTTGGTCTAACTGTTAGATGTTAGATTCAAACGCATGTGGGTAACGTGACTCTTTGTATAGAGTTGTCAGTTTTCGTTCGACTTTCATCAATCGTGGTCTTGTGCGAAATACTACGAAAGGGAAGGGCAAACAATATTTTGCAAAAAAGGTCTAATTGTGTTGTGCAATACTATTCGAATACGTGAAATTCATGATGCAAAATTTTAAATTTCGAGTCACAGTGCAGAAACCACTACTGTTTACAAGACACGTCGTAAAAAGACTCGCTTGGACGAACGAATTGGAAGAACGTAATTTTACTTTATTATTTTTTAATAATAAAGTATTGTGATCGACCTGAAATTTCAAAAAAGTTTGCTACCCTGAAATTTTGTATTTACACGTTAAAAGTAAAAAAAAAAAATGTCCGTCTGTCCGGCGTACGCAAAACGATTTGAAGGTGCGTAGCTCACAAACCCCTTGAGATATTAAGTTGAAATTTTGATGGTAGGTAGAGTGGGTGAACGGTACCTTTTGGAGGGGTTGGGGTTTAAGGGGGAGGAGAGGGAGCGTTTTAGATGAAAAATTTTGGTTTCTAGATCTCAGGAACCGCTTATGCTAGGAGGCTGAAAGTTGGAACTTATGAAGTACTATGATAGCGGACCTATTTGTTAATAGTCGATAGGGGTTGAGAGATGTGCGAGTGGGGGGGAAATCCGTCCAAAACGCTTGAAAGCTGGGATTGATACATTCTAAAATCCAGATCTCCTGAACGATTGATGTCAGATGACCGAAATTTTGTAGTTCTATTAAGGGATACTAGGAGATTAGAAATGAGTTAACATTTTTAAGGGGAGTAGTGAGGTATGGCGGTGGGGGTTGAAAAACTTTGAATTACAATGTCTTCCGACTCTATTATGCTAGGAAGATAAAATTTGTTTTCTGTATATCTAATTACCAGTGGAGTCTACTGAATTTAAAATTTGGTGGAGGGGAGGGGGGGGGGTGTAGGTGACACGCTGAAAGTGGGGGACAGCCATTTATCAAAGAATTAAATTTTTATATCTCATGAGCCGTATCAGATACGATTTTTACAAGAGTTAGGACCAGTAGACCTCTAGTGGAGAGGGTGTGGGTGTAGGGAGTGATGGTGGGAGGGGGTCGAAATGAAAAAATTCTGATTTTAATTTCTCAAAAGCCGCAAAGAATAGAAAGCTAAAAATTGATAACTGTATAGAGGTGCTATAGAGACATCCCGGAAAAATTTTTGATAGGGGTAGTAAGGTACGTGGGTGGGGGGTTGGTTTTTCATATCTCAGAAACGGCTTACGCTAGAAAGTTGAAACTTGGTAGGTATATATAGAAGTACTACAGGAGTAGTTAAAGCAAAAAAAAAAATTTAAAATTTTATTGATGTGAGTAAAACAAATGTGCGTGAAAAGGGGGTTTTTCCAGCATTTTCGTGAATTTCGTTATTTTAACCTAAAGAATAACCAGGATGCTATTTGGAACGTTATTTTTTAGGTTATCAGTCGCATAGTGACCTACACCGCATCTCAGTATTAAACACGTTTCGGACTTCTACTCAAAAAATAATAAAATTCCGCTCAGACTGTTGGCAGATTTTTTTAAGTCGAAGCTACAACAAAAACTCATTCACCGGACTACTAAATATTTGGTAATGTCGCACGTTTAGGGTTCTTTTTCAGAACGGAGATTTGACACTTACTTGTACATTTTTAAAGGCAATTTTAACGCTTCCAAAATGGTCGAGATACAGCAGAAGGTCAAAGATGGTGTATAAGGAAAAATTCAAATTGGATGTTGTTATTGAAGATCAAGCTTCAACATATTTGAACCCCCCCCCCCTTCCCCCTTGAAAAAATCTTGCGCACGGGCCAAGTAATAGAGTAAAAATTACCAAATGATATGCCGCCTCGTGTCTTGAGAAAAATGAAAGCAACATAATGTCCTTGCAGTTTTCACACCTTGGGTTAAATTCTGTATTCCACTTTACTAATTTTTAATAAAAAAAAGTATTGTGATTGACTTGAAAGTTCCACAAAATTACCAACCCTAAAATTTTTAATTTGTAAGTGTTAGTGCTAGTAGACCATACAAAGGAAGAGAAAAAAAATCAGTTAACAGTCTGGCCACAACATTATTAAAGTTACGGCCAGACTGTTGGGTTTTATTTATCAAATTTATTTAATTATTGATTCGATTTCAATAAAAACATGGACAAAATAACGACATAGCTTCTTAGGGATTAAATATTAAAGAATCTGAACTCGAGATAATTACCGATAAATTAAGAAAACAATTCGATATCTTATATGTCGGAATTTGTAAAAAGGTACAGAATCATTTCACACCTCCTTAGGTGTTGAATATCGCAAAATTCTGAAATTAATTTTCATGTATCTTTTTTGGTTAGTTATGCGCTTCCACGCTTCACTGCCACTAAAAATTTTACATTTAGCGACCTTCAGTTAAAAAGATCGCAAAAAAATCCAATTTTTTTTCTGGTGTTTAGAAAATATTGCTGTTCAAATTTTACACCCCCCATCCACAAAATTTTTATTTTTATTGTTCATCACTATTATAACTATAAACAATCACAGAGTGCTAGCCATTTGAAATTGCGTGTCAGGAGATATGAATTTTTGAAGGTAATATTGAGCTTCCGATACTTTTGAAATCATTGTTGTTCCGCCACTCCCACACCTCTCCACGCATATTGACCAATTTTTTGGCTAATGGCTCCACTATTATAAATTTCAAGTTTAGCTTCCTAGCATAAGCGGTTCCAGAAATATAGAAACCAAAGTGGTTTTGAAAATTTTATTTTTAAATTTCACAAGTCTTTATTTTTAAAAATAATAGTGTAGAAATTCATCTGTCAGTGTTCTTCGCACGCAAACATTTTGTGTCAAAAGTCTGGAGCACCAAATTTTCGAGGTGCATTGAGTGCTGGAGGAACTATAGTAACTTAATGCATTGCAATCTCTGATAAGTGGTTATTGTTCGAACAAACTTCATTCGGTTGCCGACGAGCAAGTATGCGGAAGACAACTAGCTTCCAGCGCCATCTCCAGTTACCATTACAATTTAAATGCTCTCTAGGCTGTGCTTGTCGATATTCACATTTTAGTTCGATATTCATTCATTAGCTTTGTCGACATTTTCAATTGTTGATTTGCAATCGTCGGCAAACCTATTGCTCACTATCTGTTCTGGTAGCAGTGACGCACTGTTTACTTGGCATTGAATCTCCAATTTATTTTTTCAAAACGCATTATAATTTGTCAAAACGTTCTCGAAGGTCGGAAGAAAGCGCTCACCATGCTAACGAAGTTCTCGTCTACAAGAATGCATCTTTGACTATACAGTCTTCCGAAGGGCGATATTATTAGCTTAGCACACCGCAAGATTACAACGAAATTAGATTGCAATCGAAATATCTAAATTCAAGGCAAATTGCGGAATAAATTTCGTCAAGACTGACAGATATTTTTGTCATTCGGCTTTCGACGCGTGTATGTTATGAGGTTCTTTGCATCCACGCTGGTTGATGTGTTTGAGTGGTATTTTTAGCAAATAAGACACCTTTGATGCGAGCAGCATCTTGAGCGTTATCGGGAATTACGGACAATGTCATACCTCATACCGGTGCTCGCACCTACACAACTCGATGTCATTCGGAGTGGCAGCATCTTCAAGTCGGGCGCTCAGTGGGTCTGCATAAAGCGAAATTCCATTCGGAAGCTGTCAGTAATTGTAAAACGCTCAGCTCGAGATGAAATGGAGGTTGAAGGCTCACTAGTTCTGGCAATCAGCCAGGATGCTAATGCTTATGGCGGCTGCCGGAATGAGAGTTGGTCAAATGTCTGAATTTCCGCGTAGATTCGGTGCAGTCTGCATCGGACAGTAACATTCCACCATAGCCAAGTGTAGGCAAGGCACTATGGCTTTGCGAACGCAAGGTAATTACCTGTTCTGTGTATATGATCTGATGGACGTGCCAATTAGAATGTGGCAGGACTATTGAGTTATTAACTGAATGTGCAAGTTCCTATGAGCAGCGAATATTCAATTGATTGATTAAGCTGGCCCGAGCAGGTGGTTATTTCAATTCAATTTTCATTGGAAAGATATTGTCTTCCGAAATGAGAACGAGTAATTTGGAGATCACAACGGAAGCCCTCCATGTTGCCCTCCATGTTGCCCTCCATGTTGCCCTCCATGTGGCCCACTTTCGTTTATTAGTCTTTCCATACTCTAGATGAAATCTGTAGAGTATTATAATTTTAATCCAGCCTGAAAGTTTGGAACGAAAAAGGGTTATGTATTAGTTTTGTTCGTTTGTGGCCGATAGCCCCAAATCTGTTTGCTCTCCGTCCGTCCGTCTGTCCGTCCGTCTGTCCATCTGTCCGTCCGTCTGTCCATTCGTCCGTTTGTCTGTCCGTACGCACGATAACTTAAAAATGCCTGGACCTAAGATCTTGAAATTTGGAATCTAGATGTTTGGTCAAATTTGTAATGATACATTCGTTAACGAGTAAAATCGACTTAGTCGGTCGGGTAGCTGCCATACAAAATGTTCTTAAAACAATTGTTCAAAAATATTGGCCAATAACTTCGCAACGCCTTAAGCTACAACTTAAAAATTTTGTATTCCTTGGTTTTGCAATAGTTGCAGTTAAAAGTATTAGTATGAAAAGTGACAATGAGTCCTTTGAGTAGCTGCCATACAAAAATCCTGAAGAAATGTCCTCACTCAATCTACGGAACTCACTATAACTCAAGTAATCCTTTAGCTACGAATTCGGAATTTAGTATAAATTAGTTTTGAGTGAAAAGAAAGTTTAAGTTCAAGGATCCAATGAAAGACTCGAATAGTTTGCTGGCTACTTGAGGGAGCATGCTCCTAGAGATTCCCTTAACTATTTCGGTTATTTACAAGCAGCTTTTAGGAGTGTACTGAACTACTTTCAAGTCGTGCTGAAATTAGTGCGACTAAGAAGGTCCTTTTACAACTCTTTAGTGATGTACTGAATAATACTGGCCTGGGTTCCAGCAATTGTGTCAATTTACGACGTACCGAACTAGTAGACAAGCTGGCGCGTGAAGAGGCTCCCTTACCTCACGCACAGACGGTCTTCCCGAATCCTCTTCAAGAAGCTTCATGACGACACCGAAATAAAGACTTCTAGATCTAGTGATAGGTGGCAAAAACACTGCCAAGAAGATGATATGGATCTGTCACTCCATAATTCCAACCATCTCATTACATGCATGGTTCCAAGGGCTGCATGTATACTCTAGCTGCTCAATGCTAGTTCTATTTTCTCAACTTTTGGCAAATCACAATGACCTCAGAAGCAATTTGAACCGATTAGGAATTACTGCAAGTCCACTGTGCGTAGGTTAGGTTAGGTTGAGAAGGGTGGACTGAAGCAATGTGCCACAGTCCATCACGAGAGATCACTGCGGATCCATTGTGGCCCCCTCGTATAAACCGGGCTCCAGACTACTGATTCCAAATATTGCTCTTTCTTTATGAAGAGAGTAGTTCTCCATAAAGGAATCATCGCAAGTTCTGATAGATCGGTCAAGGAGAATTTCCCCAAGAACCGATATCTGGTACATGCCAGACTTTCACATTCACAAACTAGATGCTCCAGTGTCGGTCCATTCCCAGTCTTTCTCCATGTCTCCCAAAAGGACAGTGACCCATTAGGACCCCTATAAGTTGTCTGCAAATATCCCTGCCCAAACACAAAACGAAGCTAGAGTTCCTCCTATCAAGTTTCGGCCAGCAGATTCTTGCCTACAGGCATCCCCTCCGTCTGTCTGAACGCTTCACTATCAATCATTCCCTTGACACGTTTAATGAGACATAGAACCGATTCATCGGCCAGCTCTATGCTCATCTCCGACCCCCTTCTGGCGAGCTCGTCTGCCTTTTCATTTCCAGGAAAGTCACTGTAACCAGGAATCCAGCTAATCTTCAGGTTCTTATTCATACTTACCATCTGTAATATTCTTTACCATTCTCCCACACATTGTGTGCACATTGCAACCAATATGAGGATGCCGATCACTTTTTTTTGGTTATGTCCAAATACCCCTTAAGGATTACACTTCTTGCAACTTTGGCAACTTTAGGCTTCACCTTTCCTCTGTTTATGTGGGACATCACCGCAGACTCTATGCTGCAAAATACCGATATACCTCTTTTGATGCTGTTTACCTTCGCCAGAGCAAACAATATACTTTTAATTAAAAAACATACTGCAGTCACGATCGGCTGCAAGCCAATCGTATAATACTCTAGATGAATACTGAACTCCGATTTATATTGTAGTTGGGGATAAAGTAGAATTACGTGTGTGCATGTTGTATGCCCTTTATTAAGGACTGCTATTAGATTGCTACTCAAAACTAAAAGACAATATTCAGTGTTTAATTTCATATCTTGAACTGGGTAAGTCATCGAAAAAAAATGTCCTTTTTAAAGGACTTTCACATGGGAGGTGCAGGAAGGACTCACTCGATTTCTTACATATTTATCCTTTTCCTTGGAACTATTCAAAAATTAATGTGTACAAAATTTGAAATTCGTAGCTTGAAGCGTTCAAAAGTTATCGAAAAATATTGTTGAACACGTGTCTTAAGGACATTTTGTATGGCAGCTACCAGAAGGAGTAAAAGGATTTCGCTGATTAGTAAACTCGAACTTCGTTTTTACTCAAAACTAATTTGTACAAAATTCCGAATTCGTAGCTAAAAGATTACTGAAGTTATAGCGAGTTCCGTAAATTAAGTGATAACGTTTTGACAGGATATTTGTATGGCAGCTACACGAAGGACTAATAGGATTTTCTTCATAATCATACATTTAACTCAAATTATTGGAAAAATACTACATACAATATTTCAAAGACGTAGCTAAAACCGTTCTGAAGTTATTGGTAATATTCTTGAACACGTGTTTTAAGGACGTTTTGTATGGCAGCTACCAGAAGGAGTAAAAGGATTTCGCTGATTAGTAAACTCGAACTTCCTTTTCACTCAAAACTAACTTGTACAAAATTCTGAATTCGTAGCTAAAAGATTACTTGAGTTATAGTGAGTTTCGTAAATTAATTGAATACATTTTGACAGGATATTTGTATGGCAGCTACACGAAGGACTAACAGGATTTCTTTCATAGCCATATATTTAGCTCCAACTATTGAAAAAATAACACGTACAAAATTTCAAAGTCGTAGCTTAAACCCTTCTGAAGTTATCGACCAATATTCTTGAAGAAGTGTTTTAAGGACATTTTGTATGGCAGCTACCAGAAGGAGTAAAAGGATTTCGCTGATTAGTAAACTCCGACTTCCTTTTCACTCAAAACTAACTTGTACAAAATTCTGAATTCGTAGCTAAAAGATTACTTGAGTTATTGTGAGTTTTGTAAATTAAGTGAATACATTTTGACAGGATATTTGTATGGCAGCTACACGAAGGACTAAAAGAATTTTCTTCATAATCATATATTTAGCTCCAACTATTGGAAAAATAACACATACAAAATTTCAAAGACGTAGCTTAAACCCTTCTGAAGTTATCGACCAATATTCTTGAACACGTGTTTTAAGGACATTTTGTATGGCAGCTACCCGAAGGAGTAGGACGATTTTGCCCGTTAACGAACTTAGCCTTACAAATTCAACCAAACATCCAGATTCAAAATTTCAAGACCCTGGGTGAAGGCGTTCTTGAGTTATCGTGCTAACGGACAGACGGACGGACGGACGGACGGACGGACGGACGGACGGACGGACGGACGGACGGACGGACGGACGGACGGACGGACGGACGGACGTCAGGCGGATTTGAGGTTTTTGGCCACAAATAAACAAAAAATAATATATAATTTTTTTTCGTCCGAGGCTTGGTTCTATGCGTTACAAACTTTTGGGCTGGATTAAACTTATAATACTCTATATGATTTCATCTAGAGTATAAAAAGACTATAAATGAACAAACATACCACGGCTCAAATATGGATACAGCGACTGAGCTTCTTAAATTATAAAAAGAAGCAAAACAAATGTGGCAAACAAAAATTTGACGATTATACTATCTGACTGCATTTGCCAGCTAGAATAGTCAAATATTTGACGTAGTGACTATAATACAAGCTTAACAATCTTCACTTTTTCTTTTCGTGTTCTTTGTATTGTCACTTAGGCTGGCCGCACAATGAAAGAGCAAACCAGTTTTAGTCAAAAACGTTTTTGACTAAATATGTTTTTCGTTTCTATTTAAATGCAAATTTAATTTTCAGACGCACAGTGATTAGTCGCGTGACTTTTGATATCACTTCGACATTTTTGTAACAGATCCAACACGAAATTTCATTTGTCCGTGATTCTGTTGGGACTTTTGAACGAAGGTAAGCTCCATTTTTGTAATCTTTTCTGTTTTTCCATATTTTGTATCGGAATGACTCCTTTCTGTTCTTCAAAGTGTACACAAATTTGAGAGAAATGTCTGGAAACTCAATGCACCTTTTTGTGGCGGGGTGGACACCTTTTATGATGAATAATTTGGTGTTTAAAATTAAATGTTAGTTGTTTTCCGGCGTCAGTAGGGTTTCTGGTGTGAAACCCTAACACGAAATCCCCGACTGTTGATTAATCGCTGTCCTTGAGGACATGACAGTTGGAAAACCTTCACTGGATACGCCAGTTTTATAAGATTGTGTTGGATTAGGTCCGAAGGAGCTGTTTTGTCATCGGAGGGCATAGACTCGTCAGAGGGTGTATCATGCCTACTATCCGAAACACCCTTACAGCTGACGGAATTGCTGAGCATAATTTCTATATAGCGAATTCGAAATCAAATTTACAGTCCGCGATACTGGCGTATCCAGTGAAGGTTTTCCAACTGTCATGTCATCAACAGTCGGGGATTTCGTGTTGGGGTTTCACACCAGAAACCCTACTGACGCCAGAAAACAACTAACATTTAATCAAATTTGCTTCTATGGTAGCTTACCATGAAAAAATTCCATTCTTAAAAATTTCGTTGTTGTTATATTAACCACCAGGTTCATCACGCTCTCGTGGTTTTCTGTCAGATCGATAATAAAAATGTAAACAAATAAAAATTTGTCAAGACTACGTCAACTACACACAAAATAAATTTACGGGTGACATTTTTTCTTGTCACGGCTGCATACTTGGCGCTGTTGAGCTTGTGCAAGCAATCGCTATATAGTAGCGACCCTGACGCAAATAACGAGAAGCTTTAGTAATTTATTTTCTTCACAAAAGGTGTCTACCCCTCCACAGTAGTTTCCAGACCTGTATACACCACCGTGATTTTTCCATGCATTTTGCATTGCTACCTGAGCGCGGTCTCGAGCGTGCGTGATTCTTGCAAGTAAACGCTTTTTTCTCGAAACAACTTTTACTCCTCTCGCGGAACTGATATTTTGGAAACCACTCAACCGATCTTGATGAATTTTTGACCATTTCCGAAAAAGGTTCGCCATTTTACGTTATTATTTTTTATTGTTATTTATGCATAAATATTGAAATTTCTTGTTCCGGACAGAATCACAGTTGTACTGAATCCAAAACATTAGGATTTTTTTGTTTAAGATGAATCTGCTGAACGAAATTAATCTCGTCAGTCACCTACCTATTTTTCGGGCAGTTACTTTTAACACTACTTTTTACTTTTTAACAACAGAACTGTAAAAAGTAATCACAAAAAATTTCAGTTACTTTCAGAGTATATTTATTAAGCCCAAAAAGAATTACAGCAATATTTATTCTAACAACCTCTAAAAAATTTCCTAAATATAGCACTCTTTAACGTCCAAAGTAGCATGAATCCATAAATATTTTGACACGAAATGATGATTGGAGCTATTGACGTCGAGCAGCCTAATTGCGACGAAACGCATCTACCATAAACGAGCTTCAAGGCACGCGACTAATCAGTGTGCTCTCATCATTGAAGCGACATAGTCATATTTAGTCAAAAACGTTTTTGATTAAAACTGTTTTTGCTCTTTCAGTGTGCGGCCAGCCTTACCATCAACTGTTTTTTGCATGCACGATATACTTCAAATTAAGTATTTTGATTTATTAAAATGAAGTTCTCGATCGAAAGTAATTTGGTAACGCTGCTTACTTACTGTAGTCGTAACAAAACTCCAAATTTTGATTCAACAACAATCTAATAAATAAATAAATAAAACCCCAAGCCCATTGATCATCTTACCGGCGATAAAATGCAAATCTATTCGTATCGAAAGCGTTGAAATTGAGAATGTTGACAGCATTTCATCAAAAAAATTCCGATATCGAAAACCTTGACTGGATGGCTAACGAGTAACGACTACCGGCAACAATATCGCCAGACAACATTACCCTCAATTATTACGTAGCCACAAAATTTGCATACATTTGCGGGATTCTTTATTCCAGAGCTCGTCATAACGATGTCTTAGCCCCGTTCCGTGAGTTCAAGTGAAATTTAAATTTATCAAATTTCGCCCTCATTATGATAATGATCGTTCGGCGATACGAACTCCTTTCCAGCGTTGTTCCCTTACTATAATTGTAGTAGACCTGCTACTTTTCCCATGTAAAAAATTGGTGCTACTAAAGTGTCCAATTCTACTACCTTTTCTTGTTCGGAACTGAGTCGCAAAATAATAATGTAGAACACATTCAACCTTTTCTGATACCTTTATATATAAACAGATATGTTGCTTGGTTTAAAGAAAAAATCAGCCAACAGTCTGGGCGAAGCTTTACAATTTTTCATGTCTAAGTCTACAAAGCGGAATTGGTGTGCCGAAAGTGCTCACGCCACAGCCACCCTTACCTTACGGTTGTTTCGAGATAGGGAGGTTTTTTGCACACTTAATTTTGTGACTAGAATAGCTCCTTGTAAGATAAAACTTTCAACATTCATCAGTGGTACCTATATTGAAATAAATAAACTGCAAGAAAAATATCGGAAAAAAATAAAATCGATTTTTAGGCGATTGAACATGTCAGATTTCGTGAAAATGTATGTAAACTTTTTACACTCTTTAAGATGTTGATTTTAAACAAAAAACACGAAATTAGATCTTAGACGATTACATAAAAATCCCGTAAAGTAGAAATACCGCAAAGTTTGTGAAAACGTACACAACACCTTCACATCACCTCGGTGGTTGAATTTAAATTCTAAAAACCAATCTTACATCACATCAGATATGTGAGCTGCCGAAAATTGTGATAGCGTATGAAACCACCCTTCACCTCTTTGGGGTTGAATACCCAAAAATCCTGAAATTAGTTTTTAGGCCATTATATAGAAAGTCCCTTCTCACACTATCTGCCCTAAGAGATATGACGGAATTCGTGAGAACGTGTAGAGCCCTCTTACACCTTTTTAGAGTTTCAAAAGAAAAAAAATGCCCGTGGAAGTAAAACCGTTCTTGATATATAATTAGACTTAAGGGATATGGTATATATATACAGGGTGCGGCATCTTTTATATCGGTATGTAAACATTGAATAAATTTTACATTTTTCAACAGATTGACTTGATTGGACAAGTTTTGGAAACGTCAATTCAAAAGAATATTGCCGACAGACTGTCAACGTCGCTTGGAATACGGCCAAACAGTCGCTCGAATTGTTGACACTGAACCTGATTTTTGGAAGCAAATTTTGATGACTGACGAGGCCCATTTCAAACTCTTTGGCGGCGTTAATAGGCAAAATTGCCGCATTTGGAGAACGGAGAATCTATACGAGATCCATGAAACGCCATTGTATGATCAAAAAGAGATTGTTGGGCCGGCGTTTGCGCCAAAACCATCATTGGGCCATTTTTTTCCGACAAAACGAAACAGTCGATGGAAAACGATATCGGTGGATGTTAGCTCATTATGTCTGCCCGCAAATGCGTCAAAAACGGACGGTGCGCCATGCTACACTGCAAATAAAACAATTCAGTTTCTGCAACGAAAATTCCCTGGACGTCTGATGTCGAAAAGAGGCGACATTGACTAGTCATTGAGATCTCCATATTTGACTCCTCCAGACTTCTTTTTATTGAAAAGCAAAGTGTACGCCAGTAAGCCTCAGACCATTGACGAGCTCAAAGCAAACATTCGTGCCGAAATCATCGCTATACCGCCCGAGATGCTCGAAAAAGTAATGGAAAACGCAGCAAAAAGGGCACATTTTGCTGTGGCCAATAGAGGCAGCCACTTGATTGATGTTGTATTGAAAAACTAATCAAAATAAATTCTAAAGGACCAAATTGAATAAAAATACCTCACATATAAAAATCAGTTGTTTTTTTTCAAAGTTATTCAATGTTTACATACCGATATAAAAGATGGCGCACCCTGTATATATTGATATATAATGAGACTTAAGGGATATGGCAAAATTCATAACAATATATACAACTCATAAATCCACAAAGTTTCAAGTTTCTTGTATACGCCGTTCCAGAGATATGAAAGGCACCCATCACCCACGCATATCCCTGAATCCACTAAAAACTTTATTCAAATGTCTTGATCTCAGCTTTTTAGCGTTTTGGATGCACTAGTTTTTCACCCACTCCCATACCCCTCCACCAAAGTTTACAATATTTTTGCATAGATTCATATAAGTTCTGAGGTTCAATTTCCTATCGTATCGGTTCCTGAGAAATACATTTATTAGAAGGTAAAGTTTTTCGTTTAACACCCTCCCCACAACCACCTCCAACACGTGGGCACAAAAAGGGGTTCAACTAGTCTATCCAATAATTTTTTTTTAACTGAATAACTTGAAGGGCCTGGGAGCTACGAGTGTTTAAATAATTTTGGGTTTTTTGGGGTAGTAAGTTTTTTTTATTCGATCACAATAATTTATACTACAAATGTAATAACATAAAAGTTGATCGATTTTGATGGGCTGAAAATGTTCTAAGACTAAGCTGCGGCTAGGAAAACTTGAGGGAAAACTAGATTTTAGGGATGTCGTTAGATCTGCTAGTTGATGAGTGTATCAACACTGAGATACTTAATAGGTTGCCATATTAGGAATTCAGCATACTATCTTGTATAAAATGATATTTCACTAATTTTACTAAAAATTCCAAATCTACTACGAAACTTTGAAATCTACTACACTTTTTCATACAGATCTACTTCTAAAATTTCCGAAAGGGGAACAACGCTAGTCCTTTCCCCGAACGAAGAAAACAAAAAAACTGTTTAAATTTATCCACAAAAAGTTCGTTCTTTCAGTTTGATGTTACGACTAAAGTCTCTACGGGAATGCTTCCGATCAAAGATTACCGCACGCCCCTGTGCACACATAAAGTCATAAAGTGCCCCCAAAGAACTACCACCACCACCGTATTATTCACGCATACACTGCTCTGCGACGTATTCAAATTGTTTATCCGACTGTGTTACTTTATTTATGCGGATGAATGCAAAATAAAAACTTTTCGGGGGCACTGAAGTTATCATTATCAGTCCTCGGTCTTGGTCTCCTTTTCGGTTTATGCAAATGTCCCGGAGCACTTTTGCTCGACTTACTCTCAAAAGACTTCCCCAGTAGTTTCACACTGGAAGCCGGACGACAAACGAGGCAGCCAACCACTTTTCCGCACACAGAAAACAATGCTGTCCTCCCGTCGAGTTGGCCTTAATTAAAACTTTTTATTTTTTGAACAAAACCACACACTACGTCACCGACGCTGGAAAGAGCCCATCCTGATAAGGTTCATGAATTAATTTTTGCACTCCAGCAAGAAGAACTCCACGCCACCACTGTAGGGACGCCCTAAGTTCGCAAAGAACGAGCTTCCTACTTAACGTTTTCAATATCGACGCACTATCCCGTCGGACGCGCACGCTTAAACTCTTTCGAAGTTACCTTCGAGTTTGGGAGCGTTCTACCTTTAGATACACATACGACATTTTTTAATCGACTGGTGATCAAATCCCAGCCGGCTTTATTTGATTATCCACAGCTGGGAAGTGAGACGCTCCAATCCAAAGGCAGAGCTTATCTCTGGTCGGATGTCTCAAGACAAGACGTTCCCACAGACCAGCTGATTCCCCCATTCCACACGATTAAAGTGTAACAAAATTAGAAATGAAGAAATCGGCTCATGGTCTACGAAATGTGCTTGTCGCCAAAAGCCGCCCGATTAATGAAATTAATGCAGGCAATACACGACGATTTCGGTAGCAGAAGCGCGATGCGGGAACAGGTGCTCCAAAATGATTAATGTTGCTGCGGATTGATATGGAAGCGTTACATTTCACGCAGTGGCATGAGATAAATGATGAATTGCTTACATGGCGCTTCCAAACGTGAATAATGGACTGACTGAACCTGAGATCCAAGGACTATTTCGATACTACCACTAGGCACCAATGACCTCTATGAGCATTAAGCATCCCTTCAAGGGGTCACTAAATAAATTTGGCGTACTGGCATTAGAGCCCAAATAGATAGATGGTATTCTCCTTGCGTGGACCGTATTCCCTGACCTCTGCAGTTACATTTCCTGCTTACAAGCAATACCTTAATTGTAAATATTCAGAGAGGCTTATATTCTGGCCATTAGTACTCTCGATGAATTACATTTGTATCAAATATAATACCTACATGTGTTTGAAAATAACCTATAAAAAGATCCTTAAGTTAAGAAGGATTTTGACCTCACAAAGAAAACGTATGTCTTGTTACACTATTATGATACTCTTATTTAAAAATTAATGTGTACAAAATTTCAAATTTCCTAGCATGGATCATTCAAAAGTTATCGAAAAATATTGTTGAACGCGTGTTTTAAGGATTGCTTGTACGGGAGGTACCGGAAGGAGTAGAAGGATTTCGCAGACTAGTAGGTTAGGTTAGGTTAGGTTACAGTGGCGGCCAAGAGCCTCACATAGACCCACGAGGGTCCATAGTGATACCACTAAAAACAGGAGACCCAATGTACCTATGATAGTTGCGCTTGCGTTTCGATCTGTACTTAGAGCTCCTCGTTTAATTCAAAGGTCCATGTTACCATAGCAAAGTTTAGCAGGCTCTGGAATCTGTTAAACGAGACTTCTTTAAGATTTGTGAAGGTCGGTGCACCAAGAGCCTTCACCCGTCTCCTTGCAAGAGCTGAGCAGTTGCACAGGAGGTGTTCTAGCGTTTCCCGTTCCCGGATAGTTTGTAGTTCCTGCAGAGCCCCATTCTGTACGCATGCGTCCCAATCAAACAATGGCTGGTAATAATTCCGACTAAAGTTGCGCATTGCGCCCTTGGTAGTGCTAACAATAGTTTAGTTTTTTTCTCATTTTTAGTGCTCCACATTTGTTTCGTGGTTCTGGAGGTTGATATAGCCTGCCACCTGTCCTCGGACAGGCTTACCATCTTCTGCTCTAGGGAGTTGTGAGCTTCTTGCCCAAGGTTTGCACCTTTTTTTAGCAAGATTGTCCGCGAGTTCGTTTCCTAAAGTACCACTGTGCCCTGGAACCCAGCAGAGTTCTACTTTCCTATTTGAGCACAGTTTCTGGAAAGCGCGTCGACAGTTAAGTACTGCCTTCGATTTGATGATGCAGGATTTCAAAGCCATTAAGGCTGCTTGGCTATCCGTATGGATAAAAACCGCCTTATCCCTTTTTCGCGATTTGTGATCTATCTCCGACGCTTTTTGAATTGCCAGTACCTCCGCTTGGAAAATACTGCAATTATTCGGCAGTCTGTAGCAAGAGTTTGCTGGAAGATCAAGTGAGTGCACGACTGCGCCCACTCCGTCCTCCATCTTAGAACCGTCCGTATAGATGTTAATCGACCCCGCAATGTCACCGGTTCCTTGGTACGTTTATGGCGAACTTCCTGTCAAACCAGAGCTTAAAATCTGCATAGTCCGTAGTCCCTGTTGTAGGTAGGCTGATGTTACTGTGCCCGTATGTATATGCTTTGAGCTGGTTTGACTCTCTGAGTCTTAGGGCGCATTTACTACGTATTTTGCGAACAGGTCAAAAGAAGGAAGTTGAGCGAGTCTGAAGAGGTGTTACAAAAGGCGCCTGTTATCCCCAGACACGCCTGTCTCTGCACCTTTACCAACTTTTTTCTGTAGGTTACTTTCTCGAGTACTGGCCACAATATTAGCAGCCGTGTAGATCCAGTAAGTGATTTTTGGCTCCAGTAAGTGATTTTTGGCTCTAAACCCCACCTCCTATCGAACATTCTTTTGCACGCATAGAAAGCGATGGTTGCCTTAGATACTCGTTCTTCCGTATTGAGTTTCCATGACAGCTTGCAGTCTAGGATTACTCCTAGATATCTGGCATGGCCATTCAGGGTCCGCTCAGTATTACCCATCTTAGGCAGCTTTGAGTCTTTGTTCTCCTAGTGAAAAGAACCAGTTCCGTTTTTAAAGGGTTAACATTGAGCCCTCTGGTGCTTGACTAGTTTAGTAGCTTGTTAAGAGCCCGCGTCGTAAGCTCCGACAGCGTGCTTGTGTACCTTCCTGATGCTAGTATCACCACGTCATCGGCATAGGCTACAACCTCCACCCCCGAGTCGTTAAGATCTTTCAGTGCCCCATTCAGAGTGAGTATCCACAAAAGTGGTGATAATACCCCTCCGTGTGGAGTGCCTTTATTAGTAATTTTGTAGGAATGAGCACTACCCCATTCCGACGATATAGACCTGCTTCTTAACAGTGTTTCGATCCATTTACTTATGGTGCTGTGGACGTTTGTAGAGCCCAGAGCCTAACCAATTGCCTTTGTTGTAACATTGTTGAAAGCCCTTTCTATATCCAAAAAAGTTCCCAATGTGAACTACTTGTACTCTAACGATCTCTCGATTGTACCCACAACCTTATGCAAAGCCGTGTCCACCGATTTTCCTTTGATGTACGCGTGTTGTAGCTTTGAGAGGTGGTTAGAATCTATGGTTTCTCTGATATACCCATCTAGTATCCTTTCCAATGTCTTGAGGGTAAAAGATGTCAGGCTGATGGGTATGTAGTCCTTTGGATTAACATGGCTACTTATACCCGCTTTCGGTATAAATACCACTCGAGCGTTCCTCCATACCTGGGGCACGTAATTGACTTTCAGGCTTCCCTTAAAAATCGCCTGTAACCATGGAACCACCAGACGGACGAATATCAGCTAAGTCCAATAACATGGTTTTTGGAAAAAAATCGATTTCGATTTTCAATAATGCATGAAAAATTTATTCTATTTTTTTTATTTAAGGGTTTATCTTGGAGCTGCAGAGCTTCAATGTGGAGAAAAAAGAGTGTTAGACTTGGTGGATTTTACCAAAAAATGGACTTAGCTAATTTTCGTTTTAATGGACTTAGCTGATTTGCGTTATACGCCCACAATATGTTGTAATCTTCAGCACCCTCCAATGGGTAAACTACATCCCTCAATTGCTTTTTATTCATGATTCTCAATAGCCAGTAATATAGCACTATAGATACCCTTTGATGTAAATAACTTTAAGTGACTTACAATCTTCCAAATGGCATTCATTGTATTTCTACATCTTAATTTGTAAGACATTCGTAAGTCCCTTCTTAATAATATCAAAACTGAAGTAAATTAGGTCACAGCTTTCACCTTATATTTCAGGTGTAGATTAATTACAACAAGAATTTGCAGTGCAGAAAAGTTGGCCGACTCTTAATCCTTTATCAGAAATCCTCAAACATCTGAAGTTAATGTCGCTCTCAACAGTCCTTTCTACAAATAAGGGAGTGGTTAAAGTGTCGTCGTATTTCAACAAAATCGGATAAGAGGGATGAACGTATCCATTTTTTCCCTTATCGTCATTTTACACCTTTCGAAAAGACTTTTCCCAGAACTCAATAGGAAATTGACAAATGGCATCCTATTTCTGCTAATTTTATGGCTTTCTATGTGATTTAATGCAATTTATTGCCATGCTACTCTCTCGTATTAGACAAACAGGATTCCATTTTCCCTTCACGCTACTATCGGCAAATCCTTTTAGCGTAAGGGCGTAAGGCTGCATATTTGGCGTATGGGGAACCACAATAAAAGTGGTACGGAACCTGATGAAAAATTTCTGAGGTGTCCTCTTTATACTTGTTGGCAGGACGGGTGGAAACAAACACCCTTTTCGAAGGAATATGCCACATATAAAATAGTTTACCCTGTTGGAGTGGGGATTGCGCATTAAAGAGCTGAGGTGGCTTTCGAATAGGCTGAATGGCCAGTTAACATTTATACAAAATTTTTAATCGGCTTAAAGTCCATATTGATTTTACGTCCGAAATACTCTGCTCTACAGTTCTCCAATGTGGGGCTGGAAAGTTTATTCGAGAATTGAGTGAAAACCCACTCGAGTGGATTAAATACTTGGACGGATTATGCTCTCGACTGTGAGGTTCAGTGCCGGCTGCTAGGCAGCACTGATTAAATACCACGTCGGAGCAATGGAAATGCACCCTCATTCTCTGTACAGGGTAACCACTCAATCTTCTTTGCAAGTTTATGTTACATTCAATCCACTTGGGTGCTCATGTCTACTTAAATCAAACGGTTGCAGATTGTCGGCAAAATCAATGAAATTTGGCTAGTGATTCAATGCGAACCAGGTAATATGCGTTACTTCGTAATTATTTGTGAAACTTGTAGGATATGGACGAAATCGGCTGGAGTTCTTGTTAACGCGTTACTGATTTTAAATTTATCGGATAATTAACAAATGTGGTCAATTCAAAAGCTCACTTCCAAAATATAGTTTTTCCAGAATTTTGAGTTTTCTAAAAAATGCCATGTTTTAAAAATACGCGTTTAAAATCTCTCGACTTTTAAAATTTCAAAAATTAACAATATTGTACAAATATCTCAAAAATCTTGTGAAAATTAAAATTCAACCCATTTTAAAACAACAGAATTATTTTTATTTAAATTTTTTAGAATACTAAAAAAAATTGGGCAACAGTCCGAAACTTTATTTTTGTTTTCGAACAAAGTTCGGGAAGCGGTTAAAATGGGGTCGGATGGAATGCTGACGCCTCTGCCTTATATAACACATGAATTACGTAATTGGATCATATTCCAGAACGTGTTTAAAGTCGTAGTATAACATCAGTTGTTTCCAAATTAGGAAGTTTTTTTCGAAAGTTAATTTTGTCCTTAGAATGGGGTCATTCCATCAAGAATCGCCAAAAATGACGAAATTTGTGACCTTTCCATCTCCGTTGCTTTTGAAAATTTTTGTACTTGAAGAACTAGGGAAAAAAATAATTGAAATAATTATTTTTTGTTAGTTATAGTTATGTTAAAGTTTTCGCAAAAATAGTGTCCGAGTCCTTTTTGAAAATTCATATCTCTGGTAAATTTTATCTTAGAATAATAAAGTAAGGCATATGTTAAAGATTGTAGTTTAAAAATTGTGGCAATATAAAAAAAATACGAATAAAAATTATCCTTGAAATTTTTTTTCAATGATAACGATTTTGTCCTTGAATATCTCAAAATGGTTTTTTTTTTATTTTTTTTTATATTTTGTAGGTTATACTGTTTTACAAAACATACCAAAAAATTAATTTGAGATCTCAATGGGATCGGGGTCGAAAAAATCTAAGAAGGTCAGTCTCTCAATTATTTTATAGAAAAAGGGCAACTTCATCAAGAATCGCCAAAAGCGTATCTTTAATTTTTTTTTTTTTTTTTTTATTTTGTATATTATACTGTTTTTCAAAACATATCAAACAATTAACTTTGGATCTCAAGGGGATCAAGGTCAAAAAAATCGAATTAAATTATTAGAGAACTAAACTAGCCTTAATTGAGAACCACTGATGTTCTTCGATTATTTTGACCCCGATCCCCTTGAGATCCAAAGTTAATTTTTTAATATGTTTTGAAAAACAGTATA
The DNA here is from genome assembly GCA_951812415.1 of Beris morrisii. Taxonomy (NCBI): domain Eukaryota; kingdom Metazoa; phylum Arthropoda; class Insecta; order Diptera; family Stratiomyidae; genus Beris; species Beris morrisii. The sequence goes on from OX638311.1 coordinate 31,300,787, forward strand.
ATATACAATACGTAAAAAAATTTAAAAAAATTTAAGATATTCATTTTGAGATATAAAAGGTTAAAAGACCAAATCGTTATCCTTAAAAAAAAATTCAAGGATAATTTTAATTCGTATTTTTTTTATATTGCGACAACCTCCCCCTTTGAAATAAGCCATATTATATTATTTTAAGATAAAAATTACCAGAGATATGAATTTTCAAAGAGGACTCGGACACCATTTTTGCGAGAGCTTTAACATACTATAACTAACAAAAAAATGAGATAGAAACGAAGAATTGAATTCCAATTATTGTATTCACTAGTTCTTCAAGTACAAAAATTTTCAAAAGAATCGGAGATGGTAAGGTCACAACTTTGACGATTCTTGATGGAATGACCCAATGTAAATAAAAATTTCTAAAATCTAGTTTTTTAGCCGTGTAGACGACTCGAGTTTCGGTATATTATTTACACTAAAAGCCCATAGAAGTAAGAACCAATTTTCTGCCTCATCAGACTTAAAAAATTTGGCGAATTGTGAAAACGTATACAAACCCATTACATCCACTTGGGGGTTGAGATTCGAAAAATTGTGAAATAGATTTTTACGCGATTACATAAGAAGCAACTTGATACCTCATAAAATAGGTACTAGAGATTTTGCAAAATTTGTTAAAACGTAAGCAACCCTTTCACACCCCCTTGGGGATTAATTTCGAAAAATGGCGAATTGGTTTTTAGACCATTACATGAAACGCCCGTAGGAGGCGAAAGGATGGCGAAAATTGTTAGATCGTATGCAACCCTCCTAGACCATCCTGAAATTAATTTTTAAGTGATTATATTAAATACCCGAGGAAGTAAAAAACAATTCGATATCTCATCAGATCTAAGACATATGCGACCCCATTATACCTCTTTGGTGGTTGAATATAAAAAAAACGGAAAATGAGTTTGTACCCTATCATGTAAAAAGTCCGTGGAAGTAAAAACCAATCTGATATCTCATCAAACCTAAGAAATTTGTACAAAACTGTGAAAACGTATGCAACCCTCTTGGGGTCGAATATCCGAAAATCCTAAAATTACAAAATTATTAGTAAAATAACCAGAAACACTATATTCTCAAATGTTGTATAGTTAGTAAGACTGAACTCTTAAGAAAAATTATTATGTATATAACCAATTTTTATCAATAATAAAACAACAACAACAACACTTTTATGTAATCGCCTAAATGTAAATTTCAGTTAAAAATCAATTCGATATCAAATCAAATCTAAGAAATATGTTTGATTGAAGAGCACAATCTTTATACCTAGCGCGATAATTTTAATTAAATGAAAAACTCTATCTTCAGTTCAGTTAGAGACTATAGAAAATATCTTGCCAAAAATCAAAGTTGTTACATTTTAATTTGAAAGATTTCCAGCGCCTCTCATTTATTTCAGAACAAAGTTCAATTTCTCGAGTTCATTCCACTTCCTTGTAATCGAGTGGAAGTTGGACTTAAATCGTAGAACTCTTGAGTCCATATCCTTAATTAGTTTTTCAAGTTTTGTACGTTTAGTACTTTCCTCGAGTGAAAAGCATTAGTCGAGTTGTTGTAGAAATCTGATCAAAGGATTTAAGCTGCACGAATAGTTGACTTTCGGTTGTCCCTTTCAGTTAAGTATTAAATTAATTTTCTTGTTGCAATCTTTGCAAATTACAATCTAGGATTTTCTAGTTGGGAAAAATAAAAGCAATTCGGATATGTTCCTGGAGAAGATAATCTGGAAAATCCTTAGTGTAAGGATTAGCTGAAATGTTCGAAATCAATTATATAAATCATTGGGGGAAAAAGAAATTAAAAACCGTACCTTGCAAGTAGTGCAATCTCTTTACTTTTATATTCCTTGCGAGCGGATTTGATTAAGTTGTTGAACATGCCCGTGTATCCTTAACCCTTTCGCCATTTCTCATAATGTTCAAAGAAGCTGTTGAAGTGTGCTACTTCCCGAACAAATTGAGTCACGTAAACTCGATCATATCCAACTGCTGCTTCACGAGTTATTAATTCGATGTGTGTATTTGTTGGCATCCCTTATTGGTATCCCCTTATGTTATTCTTTGCCTTGCGTTTCATTCTTTCACAGAAAAAGTACTCAGTTTCATAAATCAAAGAGTCTGCCAGGAGTTTCATAAAACAAACAATAGACGTTAAGGTAGTCGTTGATGTAATAGTTTTCTCTCTCGCGTCTTTTTTTTTAACCTACCTCAAAGGAAAGAATCCCGAAGTTCAATTTTGTAATAAAGAGCATTCCAGCTTTGTAGGGTTGCCATCAATAAAGCGGACTAAAAGACGAGTTATACAAATCAATCTGAAATTAATTAAAATTCCTCATTTTGAAATTGTTTCTAGTCGGTACTCCATCGTCAAGTAAATTTTCCTTTTGAGGCGTTCACAATGGATTCACGTCAGCTTCAGAGATTGCATATTTCGTTCATATGTATGGCTGTGTTCTATGTAATGTTAGCTAAGCTCGTAGATCTATAGAAGGAGCATACTCCTCCAGCCGTCTGTCCATTCTTGTACAAACATTATAGAGGTGCTTCCAATTCCCTTATTTCCCTGCCACTCCTGTCCCTTGGTACTTCTTGCGGCGCCTATAATACCAGCAGCAACAGTATAGAAGAGCCTTCTGGAAATGTTTCGTTTTTACGCTCTGCAAAGTTTTCCAATTTTCAGATGAAACGACCTCCAACCACGTAAAATTGTTTTGCTTTGTGATTTGTTCTCGGGGATTGTTGACTGGCGATTAACATCAGCCTGTGCACAAGAAAGGACTTAATCAGAAACTAGTACTGAATTAACCCTGCAGCTTGCATCAAATAAACGCACAGACTTTTGTATTGTACGATAATTACTCCAAGATGAATTCTAGATTCTTCTGTACCGAAAAAATACTACCTGTGCGATAAACTGGTACATCCTACGTCATTCGTAATTCTATGTTTAATTCCCTCACATTTATAAGACCGACCAATTATAGTGGCTTCGTCAAGCATTAAGGGTGTGCGGCGCATATCAGAGGAGGACATCAGTTCCGTCATCAATGAGGAAAGAATTTCCTGGTCTATCAACAGTTTCTCTCCCTACAAGTCCCCTGGCACGGACGGCATACTTCCAATTATTCTGCAAAAACTACAATATGTGGAAATTCCATGGCTAGTGGAAATCATCAAAAGTTGCATCCTACTAAATCATGTGCCCTATGCCTGGAGAAGTGTCCGGGTAGTGTTTATCCCGAAGGTTGGCAAGAGAGGTCATGAAAACGCGAAGGATTTCAGACCCATTAGCCTAACATCATTCGTACTGAAGACACTGGAGCGCATTATAGATCTACATGTGAGACAGACCCTAGAAAGGTCACCGCTATCCAAATCTCAGCTTGCTTATCTCAGGGGGAGATCCACAGAGACGGTTCTCCACGAAGTCGTGCGCACGATTGAGCACACGATAAATTACAAGAAATACACTCTAGCAGCCTTTCTAGGCATAGAAGGGACCTTCAACAACGTCCACACTGAAGCTATCCAAGAATCCCTCACCGAACGGACAAAAGCTTCAGCTATTGGATAATACTACGAACCAGAATTATCCATTCAAAGCTAGGAAAGAGCAACTTGACCAATCCCGTGCGTAGAGAAACACCACCAGGGAGGTGCTATCTCACCTCTACTCTGGCTATTGGTTATGAATAAAATCCTGGTGAGACTAGACAAGGAGGGAATCAAAGTGATTGCCCATTCGGACGATCTGGTGATTTTGGTCTCAGGAATATGCCCTTCCGTGATCAGTGAGATCATGGATGGAGCTCTGGGTAAGGTAAGCACTTGGGCTACCAGCTGTGGCCTCAGTGTAAATCCGGATAAAACTGACCAGGAAAACCAAGATACCAGACTTTAACCTCCTCCGCCTCAACGGCCAACTGCTCCAGCTCGCCATCAGGGCAAAGTATCTTGGTGTTATCCTCGATTCAAAGCTGAGCTCGAGACTCAACATAGAAAACCGGGTGGCCTTCTACGCCTGCAAAAGAACATTCGGCAAGAAGTGGAGACTCAAACCTTGGATGGTTTTGTGGCTGTACACTGCCGTAATACGTCCAATTCTCAACTACGGGTCGCTAGTCTGGTGGCCAGATTTGAGTAAGGATTATAACATAACTAAGTTCAGTAGAGTTCAACGAAGCGCGGAAATAGGCATCACAGGTGCTATGCGGTCATGCCCGACCGATGCTCTAAACGCGCTACTCCACCTCCTACCAATCGACCTTTATATAAAAAAAAACACCGCATCAAACAATGCCGTCAGACTCAACGAATCTGTAGGCTGAACTGCGAAACCGTACGGGTATAGCAACATCCTGGAACAGTTACCAAAGGAATTGGTTACGTCCCCGATTGACTACATCACCCCCAAACTGAGCTTCACGAAAGGCTTCTCTGTTTGTTTCCCAACTAGGGGTGGAAGAACGGTGCGGTGGAAATAGACTTCGACATGATAATATTTACCGACGGTTCAAAAATGGACTGCGGGGTTGGGGCAGGAATATTCTCTTATACACATAATGTCGCTAAATCCTACCGTTACCGGACCACGCTAGCGTTTTCCAGGCGGAGATACTGGGGATCCGTGAGGCTTGTCGGACCTTGAAACACGACTTATCGCCAATACGCAACATCGATAGCCAAGCCGCAACCAAAGCACTAGATTCGGCTACCATCTCCTCTAAACTAGTACAGCAATGCTGTTGCGAACTAGCCGGTTTAGCGGAGCGGCTCAAAGTTTTTGTGCTCTGGGTCTTGGGGCATAGAGGGCATAGAGAAATAGTGGGAAATGAGCGGGCTGATGAACTTGCCAGAAAGGTCTCCATGTTATGTCGATATATAACATCCGCTCTTTTCGGGTCTTTTGCAGAACTAGTCCACGTTTCTTTAGGAGTTGTCAAGAGAGACATACTCTCCCACTTCCAATCAGCGGCTAACTCCAGATGGAAAAGCCTCTCACTAGGTTACGGGTCTGGTGTCGGCTTAGGTTGGTTGGTGGGTTTACGTGGTGGCTCGTCTGCCGAAAACAGGAAGCGCCGTTTTGATACCACAACTCGTTTAACCTGGTCATTGAGGGCGAATGAAGTAGATACATAGTTTTACAGAGACCTGGTGCTTGAATTGATTATCGGTGTCTGCTTAACTTCAGATACTCAGATGTTCTTTTCTTCGAATGCTTTGGCATAAAAAGCTTTGAGTGTCTATTGCCCGGTATCGAGTCCCAGTGAATGGCACTTTGCGATTTTTGCCACATTCGGATGTTCATTTTGGCTGTGCTTAATGGTACCTTACAGAATGAATATGGCCCCATGAAGTCAGCCTCTGAACCTTTTCTAGCCATTAAGTCATTACCTTCATAGCCGCTATGTCCCGGAATCCAAATGAGGTTAACTCTGTTTTAATTTCCAAGTTCAATTAGGCATTGGAGGCAATTCCAAACAAGTTTGGAGTAGATTTGAACTGACTGAATGGCCATTATTGCTGCCTTGCTGTCCGAGAGAATATATATTTGTTGGTTTTTGCAGCCCCGTCTGATATTTTCTCTAATGCATAGTTCAAAAGCATGAGTCTCCGCCGAAAAAACAGTGGATGTTATGTGCATGCTACAGTAGAATTTAACATTTGGGCGAACACCATAAACTTCTGCTCCTACACCTTGATCTGTTTTAGATCCGTCTATATACCAGATTATAGATCCCGGTTTTGGAGTGAGTTTGTTTGTGGCCCAATCTTCCCTTACAGGAAGGACTACTTTGAATGGCCTTGTAAAATGGAATTTCGGTACCATTGAATCCGAAAGAGGTATCGCTAGTATGGGGTCCTTCTTGAGTTCAGCAGAAAGAATTGGGCAAGCTGTTTTGCTCTCTGACTCGTCCTCCGAGCTCAAAAGTTTGTATGTGGTGAACTTAGCTTCTTTCTGTATTTCTAAGTGTAGAGTTGCTAGGTTGAGAAGCACCTCTAGGGCAGCTGTGGGAGGGGTGCCCATCGCCCCAGTGATACCCAGGCATGCTAATCTTTGTAATTTAGTCAGCTTAAGCTGAGCAGTTTTCTGCTTTTGTTTTCTTCCACCAGACGGATGTAGCGTAAGTTATAATGGGCCTAGCAACGATGGTATACATCCAGTAGGTTAGTTTTGAACTCAGTCCCCAGTTCTTGCCGAGAAGGCTCCTGCAGGTCCAGAGAGAGATTCTGGCCCTTTCAAGAACTTTGTCCAAATGAGCATTCCAAGTGAGTTTTTCATCCAGGATGACTGCCAGGAATTTTATCTCACTAGCATACTCTATGGATTCTCCAAAAAGAGTAGGCCTAGATAACTTGTCCTTACACCTCCTTTTGGTGAATGCAACAATTGTGCTTTTTTTTAGCTTGATACCCAATCCTGCATTAGTGCACCAGATTGCTGCCTGTTTTAGGGTATTCTGAACTAGCTCTGTCAGCGTTTCTTCAAACTTAGCACTTAGTAGTCACGCGAAAGAATTAGAAGTCAAAATTAAAATCAATTTAGGCACCTTTAACGGACGGTTACAAACGTGTATCTTTCTAAGAATGATATAAGAGCAGCGAAGAACAGGAAATAAACATGGAAGATAAAAGTGTTGAGGAATTATAAATTCGTCACCGATACCAAAACACGAAGAAGGCCTTTGTGCCTTAACTACAGCAAAAAAAAATGGGCTTCGAAAAACGCTGCTTCATCTAACGATATTGTGTATCGATAGGTTGTAAGAGACGGCTCTCTTCAATACTTTGAACAAATCGAAGCAATCAATTATAACCGACTTTTGTAAAAAGTTGATTGATCAATATCAATATGTTACAATAAAAGCAATAAATTGAAATTAAATACATAATATCTTAATTATTATTTTATTCAAACAGTTGAATAACTCTATGAATTTTCATTTAAAATTTTGTATTCGTTTATCAAAATTTTTCGATATTCCAAACTACCCCTTGCAATCATTAGGCCGGATTTGCAAGACCTTACTGAGTGTTGAAAAATTTAGATATTTTCGACAACGCGTTCTTTAATTATTAAATTTTTTCTGGTATTTTCGGATGCATAAAAGCGTTTTGAAGAGCCTGCTGTACGGCTATAGCTTTATTCCAAAAATTAATTCATACACATCAGTAACTGAATGAAAAGTTTGCGAAAAACCCAAGGATTCTCAATCTACTCCGATGTAAATAAATTTAAAGATTTTCGCCACATCTGTTTCACCTCATCGTTACATTAAGGCAACCGACACATGGTGTACGTACAAGACAATTTCGGCTGCGGGAAATTGGGTGTAAATCAAAATTGGCGAATAATATCAAAAAGAGATGACAAATTCTCCGTGACAGCTTATAGATCAATCAACGTCAACCTGGCGAAAATCGATAAACAATACGCCCCATACCGGTTCAGGTACCTAGGAGAATGCTCCGTAGGTAACGCCAAGGTGGAATGGGATTCCTGTTGCTTAGGTGATTTATTTCAGATGTTGCCTTTAGATCCGTACCGTTTTGATATACGAATAAGAGATGTCTGTTCCTTGTACATTTATTGTCAGTATAGGAAAGGGATGAATGACGTGGGACTCATGTTGTTTTATACACTTTGCAACATTAAAGCGAAAGGATTATAAAATAGGTAGATACCATTTATATACGTACCGTAGATATCGTTATGTTCGCAAGTTCATTTCGCTGTAAACTTTAGTAATTGACAGTATGACGAATGTCAAAAAATTGCAGCTGGAAATGGTTGAATGTTGGGTCCCGAGATCTCTCATATATTACACCTTCTGTCGTAATACATCAAACGTAATTAGATGTAATGTTGGGTATAGTCAGGCTATACGCCTCATAGCTATACGAGTTCGGCTACGTAAACTCTGCAATGGAAAACTTACAAAAGTTTATTTTCTTGGAGAATATTTCGGAAAACTTCTGTTTCGCTAAGATGAAGTTTATGCCGCCGGTATCGTTAGACTCGATACGAAACGTTACCAATGGCACCTATAATATGTTCCATTTAAAGGTAAACTCCTCGAAATTTTCTTGTTCATGTTGTTCAATAAATTTCTCCAAAGTTTGTTGATGACAGTTCACATAGGTAATAACGTTTACGTTCTTGATGATGTATAAAGAGTCTTCATTGGGAAGGAGTCAATATAAGTTTAATATGGCAAACTCATAGCACGGCACAGTCACCAGTCAAATGGTGTTTGATGAAGAGAAACTTAACGAGTTGACTGGTTTTCTGAATTTGATTGAATTTCATTAACAATTTGAAAATAATAAAACTAAGTTTTCTGGTCTTAGTTGAAAATTATTCTGATTTGCGCGATATCGAGTTGAAACATTTTATGGGTAACTTACACATTTTCGCGATTTAATAGATATAGGCTTACTTTCGGAATAGTCTAATCCAATGTTTTCCAACGTGGGGCCGACGCCCCACAGGGAGGCAATTTGATTGTTAAGTGGGACAATTCGAAAATGGACTCGTCCAGAGTTCAAAAGCAACCGCCAATTGCGGTTCTGGTGATTTTAAAAATATACCGAATTAAAGGAAACTATGCCATTTACTTTTGCTATATTACATACACACCACTTATCCGTGCGATACTCAATTTGCTCATGTATTTGGTACTTCTTGAATGGAAGACGTAGACGATGACGAAGTAAACTATTCGTATACGTCCTTAGTATTTAAAGATTCATTATATTCCTTTTAATTCAAAATGTGTCTAAATTTCAAAATTTTAAATAGCAGGTACCCCGGTACCTTTCCGCCCTGATTAGGGTGTAGAAAAACCAAATCGAGTTTTCTCTAGAAAAAAACTTTAAAAACAATTACAGGTATGAAATAAGAAATAAGGCAGAAAGTTGTTTAGAGATGTTCAAAAATATCAGGTATCTTAAAAATAATGTTTTGGTAAATAATATTCAGTCTTCATTCTATCGCAGCACTGAGATGTACTTGGTTGTCTTTTAAAATTTGTACCATGGCTCAAATTTTCTCGTGTTGTCAATCTTAACACATACTTCACTTTTAGTTTTTAATTGATCTTATATTTATATTTTTCAGCCCATCGTAAAATGAGTAGTGAAAGTAAGAAAAAAATTTGTCAATATTCCGAGGAATATTTATAATTTGGTTTCATACGCGCTGCTCACGACGAAAGGTCACCTTTTTGTCTTTCATGCCAACAATGCTTGACCAACGAATCAATGAACCAGGGTCGTATTTAGGCGCATTTGAAGGTGAAACATAGTGCTAATATTAATTCAGATTTGAAGTACTTTCAAACTTAAAAATAAATTTTTGAAAAAAAAGCAACTTTAAAGTCTCTCTTTACTGCTCATACTGCAACTGTCAACCGTAATCTCGAGGCTAGCTACCAAATTTTTTTACTAATCTCTAAATCTGGGAAAAATCATAATATAGGAGAGAATTTAATCAAACCATCAATTTCAGTATAACTGAAAACAGTTATGGAATAACCAGGAGGCTATTTGGAACGTTATTTTTTAGGTTGTCAGTCGCATAGTAACCTACACCGCATCTCAGCATTAAACACGTAAACACTACCCATAAAATAATAAAGTTGCGCCCAGACTGTTGGCAGATTGTTTTTAAGGTTTCATTACATTTATTGAATTATGTCAGAAACATATTCTAAAGAAAAATTTTGAAAAGTTTCATTGGCTCCAAAAATGTGAAGTGACTGATACCGCTGTACTTGTTAATGTCGATCATCTGAAAATTCTGTCAGCTGGTTTAACAGAAAGATTTTCTGATTTGAAAAAAATTGATTTTTTAAATTGGATGATGCAGCCAATGTTAGTGTATTTGTCCGATATTTCAAATATCCTGTATCAAGAAGAACTTGCAGAAATGCAAAATGATGAGTCTGTTAAAACTTTATGAATTATAAAAGGAGTGATGGCATGGCTTTGTGAGGAAACAGACATGAAATATCCAAATTCAACCAAGTATGCAAGAAAACTATTGCTACCATTTCCATCTTCATATTTAGCTGAATGTGGATTTAGTGCCATAAATGATATGCTGCTAAAAAAAAGAAATCGACTGTATATAACGCAACGGAGAGACTTGAGACTGAATCTAACTATATTGGAACCCAACATAAAATCTCTTTGCAGCAAGCATCAAGCGCAAGGATCTCACCAAATTTAAATAATTACAGATAATTAAAATAATATAAAAAAAATTTCATTAAAATTATTTTGTAATTGAATTTCAGTTCTCCAATATATGTTTTTAAAATTTACTTACTGCGTTTTCTCAACAATTTCCTAGTAATTTCTTTCTAAAACCTATAATCTAAGTTTCTTTACTGAAGAGTTTAATTTTTGAATATTAAAAATTATGTATATGTTACAGGGGGCATAATAATTTTTGAAAAGCTTAGATGGAGCATGGCACAAAATAGGTTGGGAAACACTGTCTAATCCATGTCCAACCCATTAAAGAACTTGCCTTCCTGCTTAAGGTTTCTTAACTATAATCCTAATTTAATCTTCACGGCAGACTACCCTTTAAGCCGCCGCATTAACCGATCTAAAGTCTAAGTTCCACTCTTAAAAGTTGACTCACTGGCGCATAATAACCCGCGCCTCATCTCAGAATTAAACACGTTCCGGACTTCTACCCCAAAAATTAATAAAGTTGCGCCCAGACAAATGGCTTGTCTTTTATTTATTTATTTTTAGAATTTCAGTAAAAATAAAAAAATATCGACATAACCCCACGTACATGCATTACATACAAATTCTACCCAAAATTAGTTACGGAAATAAATGAAAAATTAATTATTCGCATATTTATTAAAATTTAAAATTTTTTTTTGCGAAACCTACGATTCAAAGTAACTACTTTCTTATTGACGAACTATTTTTCTTTCTCTACTAAGGGATTTTATCAAAAGTCATTTTCTTGCCATCGGATTCTATCCAGATACATAAAAATGTCTAATACCATGGATACACTGCTGGTATACAAATTACTTTATACAAATCATGATATGCGATACAAGATGGCATGATACACAGCCCATACATGGTATACTTTGACATTTAGTGCATTCCGAAATTTTATCAGTGAAGAAAAAAAGGCTTTTCGTGTGAAACATCGCAGTATAATGTTCCGGCGAAAAGCACTTCCATTGCTAATAAAGAAATGTACAAAGTGGACCTTCACATCACACACAAAAATGAAAACACGCTCAAACAATTTTAACTTTCAGTTGATTTCAGTAACAGATGGCGCTGATGGCAGTTAAAAGAAGGATATATCAGCTAAAATCATCGAATTTATATACAAGGAAACAGGTTGGATATTATGTAGATATTAGCTCGTTGACGTACTCCATACATACTATTGGGTGATACACTGGTGATATTGACGATATTATGATTTGTATACGAGCTGTGTATCCAAGGCATTACTTAATTTTCTTTTTTTTTGCATTGCTTTCCTTATAGCAGCTGTCAGCTGTCTGGGAAATAAGCTTGGAACTAATAGATTCTGAATTTCTGATATTTGTTGATGATGTTATACAAAATTATAAATTTAATAAACATTTAAAAAAAAAAAAAATATGGATAAGTTCAATAATTTTCTCTTTAGTCAACTTATTTTCAGCCATTTCGCGTTCAAAGCAAAAAAAAACTGGATTAAACTTATAATACTCTATATGATTTCATCTAGAGTATAAACATATTCCTACTTGTTCATAAGAGGCACTTATGTCGAACGATGCGTTTTCTGGCAATATTGCTCTCAAAATTGACATGACAATGATTGACATGGCAATGTTGAGAGCAATATTGATTGCCCTATGCGTTTGATTCGTCTCCTCTGTCAATTTGTGTATGGCGATATTTCCGTTGTCATTACCATTGCCAGTTAAAGTAATAGAATATCTGCATATGGTTGTAGTCTAAAGCTGAATCCTGGGTAAATATTTTACTGTCCTAATGTAACGATATCTTTTATAATGACTAGAATGCAAGACGTTATCTATTATCTGCTTAGCAGGATTGAAATCCATAGCAATATGTCTTCTGTTTATGTAAGTATGAGGACTATGTGAAAAGAAGCGACGGGAGCACAGGTGACTAGGGTGCCACCTTGAATATTGTGAAAGATGAGATGTTGTCGCCTTTAACAATAGAAAACAGCATTCCGATGTAAGATCCAAGACAAAGGGCAAAATGATGAATGAAAAAGCCGTCACCATTGGTTTTGTCTTCGGGGATCACAATTTCTTACAATGAGAATACTACGGATCTGTCGTATCGTGTACAGAAATTTATCAGTCACTTTGCCGGCGTATTGTTGGCACTAAAGTACGAGGTGAGAAAATTAATATTTGTACGCTTCCTGGTAATATAATTAATTACAGGTGAAAGCACTCTATTCTAGATGGCTCTGTTGGATGTTTGTATTTTGGTTTTGCTTTTTCTTATCTCTCTCATAACGAAAAGTCCGCAGCTACTGTAGGTGACATTGCACATTGCAAAAGGAGCCATCTAAAACACTCGAGAAACTTTTAATTATTCGCGTCCTTCTTAATCTAGCTTCCAATGAAGTAATTGCTATTTTATGTTGAGCAGGTATATCACTTTCTAATTATATCGAAATGGTATCACTTAACATAAGTATTGAGCTACTTTGAATTGAGAATTTTAAATCTTTGTTATCGTCACTGTAACCTAAGATTAAAATATCCGACTTAATATTTTTTTAACACATTGGGATCAACCTTAGATTAAAAAGAAAAATGTTAAAAATGTGTGTGTAATTTTATTATTTTTCGGGTAGTTTGGAATGTAGTTAATACCGTAGTACTACATCATTGTTTCATTCCGTTCTTAAATCTAAATTTATTTTAAAATTTAACTTTTATCATAACTATATTATACAAAGTACATTGATATGTCAAAGAGCCTCGACAGTCTAGTAGCTAGCCTCATCGGTCCACTAAAACTGAGGTCGTGGATTCAAATCGCAGTTATATCGGTTATGATCTGTAGCCTAAAATCAGTTATGGAACTGCTGGCTACTGGCTGGACACTATTGTGACTAACCTTCTAAATTAGGTCGGTACTTAAAAAAAGGAATGGCTTATGCCAAAAAGTTTAAACTTAGTTCATATATATGTGAATGTAGATATACTAGATATTTTGATAGGGAACCACTGAGGGGATGTACAGGGGTTGTGTATGTTTACGGCATAATCCATTAACGTTAGGTATACGTGCTACATAAAATGAGAATCTAAATAGAGTAACAAATTCAGCTGAACTCGACGTTAACCACATCACAAACTTTGCATTAGATGAACATTAGTAAAAGTCATTATGATTTATTTTAGTTTCTCTCTTCATGTGAGACAAAAGTCCCCAGCCGCTACCTGGCAGTCATCCGAAAATGCGACTTATTGTTCAATATTCTAAGATCCTTACAGCTTAAGAAATTCATCAGACAACTAGCGGGAATATTCTGAGTAATTTAGTAGACTACTATCGGGTATTGCAAACGAGGAGTGAAGAAGGCGGAAATATTGGAATAGAGAAACAGAATAACACGGTTGTACACAGAGGAGAATAGGTTTAAACTAAAATATTTACCTGAGATGATATAATATATTCGCTACTGCGCAACTATTTATTTCTTAACTATTTATTTCAGTCTGTTTCAAGTGCTTTTCATACAAAATCCTTCACGTATCAGCCGCTTCTAAGTACAGGAGAAGGCAAAAACTATTAAATTATGAATACATTTGTTGCTTGAAATTTTCATGACTGATTTTTTCAATAAAAAAATGCCTTCCATATTATGAATCCCTGGAATACAGACTTATTGCATAATCACAATTACTAGAGAACAGATGAAGCTAGTAACGTATACTATGTACACTGTATGAAGATGTTCCTACGAGTACGTGTCATACAAATTTTCAGACATTTGTCACTTTTTTCTCCTAACATACCTAATATTAAAATGAAGATTAATAAAAAAGTCAAACAAAATTTCGCGAAACATATTAAATCTGCAGTTTGGACCGGCTTCAGTAAGGTGCTGAACCCACTCCAAAACCAGGATCCATAATCTGGTACACAGACGGATCTAAAATGGATCAACGTGTAGGAGCAGGAGTTTATGGAGTACGCCTAAATGTCAAATTCTACGGTAGTATGCACATAACATCCACTGGTTTTCAGGCGAAGACTCATGCTATTGAACTATGCATTAGAAAAAATATCAGACGGCGCTGCAAAAACCAACAAATATATATTCTCTCGGACAGCAAGGCAGCAATAATGGCACTTTAGTCAGTTCAAATCTACTCCAAACTTGTTCGGAATTGCCTCCAATGCCTAATTAAACTCGGAAAAAAAAATTGAACCTCATTTGGATTCCGAGACACAGCGGCTACGAAGGTAACGAAATAGCCGACTTCATGGCTAGAAAAGGTTCAGAAGCTGACTTCATGGGACCATAACCATTCTGTAAGGTACCATTAAGCACAGCTAAAATGAACATCCGAATGTGGCAAAAATCGCAAAGTGCCATTCACTAGGACTCGACACCGGGCAACAGGCACTCAAAGCTTTTTATGCCAAAGCATTCGGAAAAAAGAACATCTGATTATCTAAAATTAAGAAGATATCAGACCCGAACCGTAGTGGGAGCTCTGACTGGACATTGTAACATGAGGAATCATCTCAATGGGATTGGTCTTTCTGGGACTAAAATTTGCAGAATATGCAATGACGAAGACGAAACACCAGAGCATATTCTCTTTGAATGGGAGGGTTTACTTACAAAAGACTTCGTCACTTCGGTCAGGGTTTCATGGACCCATCGGAATTCCTGAGCATTCCTCTTCGTAAAATACTAAGCTTCATTGAAAGCGCATGGATTGTAGAGGAATCATAGTCAATCCGGGGGACGTCACAATAGGCCCAACTGTGGCTGCAGTGACAGAGGTTAACCATACCAACCCCTATTTCTAATCGATCTATCTAAGGTGCTGAAGCATGGCCACGTTTCCTCTGGCTAGCAGCAACGATATTCTATAATCTGTTCTACTCTTGTACTAATATTTCTGAAAATTTTAATTTTCACCAGTATTAGCTAATCTCTCACAATTTTTCTGCGAACCTGATATAATTTTGTTCTGTCAAAATCCAGAATTTTTGAAATAAGCTAATCGATTGGAGGTGTTAATAAAAGCCGTGTTTTATTATATTTATGCTGTTTTTTTGTACATTAATGGATTTGATAAGTTGCACGTCATTTTTTATTTTTTGGGTAGAAGTTTGGAACGCTGAGATGTGGTTGAATATCGCAAAATCTCAACATTCACTTTTAGATCATTATATGTCAACTCCACGAAAACTCGAATTCGATATTTTATTAGACCTCAAGGATTTGTCGAAATTCGTGAAAACTTGAACAACACCGTACACCGCCTAGATGGTTGAATATCGAAAAATTCTTAAATCTTTTTTTGTCCGATTTTATTTTAAGCCTTTAGAAATGAAGCGAATTTGATATCTTATTAGACATAAGAAATATGTCGGAATTCGTGAGAACGTTTACTACCACTTTACACCACCTTAGGGGTTGAATATATAAAAATTAGGAAAACAGTTTTTAGGCACCTTTGTAAAGAGCACTCTGACTCAAAATTAATTTGATACCTCTACATACCTCAAAGATATGACAAAATTCGTGAAAATGTGGAAAAAAAAATCTTTTAATGCAAATATTTTTACCCACCTCTGTACTTCAATTGAAAACTGTAATTTTTTTTGGTTTGAATTACTTCTGTTGTATATCTACATTTACTTAATAAGTTTAAACTCTCTAGGAAAACCGCCCCCTACTCCTGTTCCCTGTTACCCCTATCAAAAAATTCAATTTTCTTTTAGTTCTATATATGATTGGTTCAGTGGAAGGGTTGCCTAACCAACAATTACTGCGAAATGAGATATCGGACTCTAAACTTTGACGTAATTTGAAAAATTGATCTCAAAAAGAAATAATTTTTATTTTGTTATACTGTCAAACAATGTATACTGATACTATGGTGAATTAATAAGTTTGGCCCACATAGATATGGTTATTGTGGTCAAACTAAAAAAGAGTAACCAAAAAAAAAAAATTCAACGTAGCTTAGGCAACTCTTCCACTGAACCACTCATATCATCTCTGTTGGTTCACATACACAAAACTAATTTTATGTTTCTGGTATTATTGGTTCGGAAGATATTGTCATTTAAAGTTTTTCACCCGGCTAGCTCAGTCAGTAGAGCGTAAGAATCTGAATTTCAGGTTCGTGGCTTCGAGCCCTACGTTGGGCGCTGATTATTACAGTTCTTGTCACTGGAAGACCGTCAAATGAAATCCCTTGTACCTACAAAAGAGACGAAAATTAAAAATATTAATCTTTGTCTTGGCTTCAAATAGGCTTGAAAACAATCGCAAGCTTAACCTTAACCTAGAACGTTTCGATCGTTTCGGTCGCATTGTTCTCTTGGCTATCATCATCAATGGCACGATAGCCCAAGTCGGGTCCTGGCCTCCTTAAGTCGTCGCCTCCAATCGTCTAGCTCCAAAGATCGCGTAATCCAGCTTCTAATTTTTTAGCTACAAGTACACCTTTAAACGCTTGTAGATACGGCGCGCGGTTCTTCGGCGGGCACACTTACTTGTCATAAAACGTAAAAATACAAAATCTCAGGGCAGAACATTATGTTTAACATTCAGGTTGACCAAAATAATTTATTATTAAAAATAAATAAAATGAATCAAGGTATACATTTTGAATTTGATTTTGGTTCACATTAGCTGAGCTATGGTAAAAAGTCCGTACGGTTTGATAAGTTATATAATCATATGAATATCAGTGTTACAGCTGAACTGGTCCTTTTACCAACAATTCCCAAGAATTGAACGATTTTTATCAGAGAACAAAAATATTTTCCATTTGAATAATTCTATTAAAATATTCACTAAATTACATATTACTTGGGGAGAAAACATTTCAAAATGCTAACGAACTCATGGCAAGGACATTTTTCTTGAATTTCATTATCCACCGGACAAAGAGACGAAAACTTTACTTTTAAAGCCCCGAAAGGAAGTTAATTTAAAATCCTTTTTCAATAAAAGCACCATGTGGTCCAGCTTTTCTCGAAAATATCGAGAAAAAAAAGAAAAAGAAAAATAATAATTTTCTGGTAAAACGTCTGTTAGATGTACCAGAGTAGATATTCGGAGTTAGAGCCAGCGTCGTCTGTCCACTGGAAACAGACCGCATATGAATTTTTAATCTTAAAATGTCCCTTTATGTGATTGAGTTCTGGCTTCCATCGTATACGATGTTATCCTTTAAGTCGATTATACGGATCCTGTCCATTCAGATACAGCCACAACCACAACTAGTTGCATATCTCTCCCAGCGATATGTGTCTATGTGCGGAAACTAATTCCGGGATATATACTGTTGCTCCGTAGTCCTTTGGTTTTCATTTAGTGAATTATTGAAGTACGTTCATAGTGAAAAATTGCACTGAACTATTCGTTCTGCCTCTCTGCCATTTGACGGTAACGCAACTTCATTTTGGCTTTTCCCCGTGGATTGAAGGGTCCTCCGTGATGGAGTAGGAAAAACCATTCCATTCCCGGGCGTATCCTTTCTCTGTTTTCTAACGTTACATTCCGACTGCACTGCTAAGAGGAAAATATGCCGGATAAGCCAGCATAACTTTCGATTCCTGAAATAGTTTCGTAATTACACTCGACATGTTGTTAATTTGATGTGTAATGCATCTCCAGGGCGGTCGTTGAGTTGCACGGTTATGCTAATTGAATAGCCCAAGCATTGCTTTTCCGCAATCCTCAGTAGTTTTTCATCGGAGGACAAGTTGCGCTAGAAGAGGTTGAGGTGGTACTTGAGACATTTTTAACGTTGTTGTGCCTTAAAACAAAAATGTGTAGGGCTTGGAGTATTATTCAGAACCTACCATTTGTACAAGTTCTGGAAATAGTTCCGGAGGACTTGCGGATATGAAGGATCTTTTCTTTCTTTAAGGTAGGAAAAGACTGTTTTACTGGATTAGTGCATTAAGTTTAGTTGACTCAATTGTATTTATTTTACAATTTCAAATACGGGACGACTGTAGTATATTCATGTGGGCAAAAATCAAAGTTTTGGGACCTAGAGTGCGACTTGAAGTTAATATGACCATATGTTTTAAGGAGTTTTCTATGGTAAGAGTGTCTTTGCTCGTCAATAGTCTAAATTTTTTAATTTATTTGTTTTAATTTTTTATGAGGTTGATTACGTGAAACGCACATATTTCCGAGCAACGAGGTCTCAATTTGGCAACCATTCGAAGTACCTTGATTTTTGCCTTTTTGTTCCCGTTTTCAAAAATGGTAAAATTTACAGAATGCCTAATTTTAAATTTCTTATTTTTGAGTTCTCTATTAATCTTTTACCTGGGATCTATTCGAGGGTGGTCAGAGCTGTCGTTTTCCAGTTTTCTAGGGTAGCAAAATTTACATGTTTTGAGTAGTATGCGAAGGGTAGTAGCTGTCAAACCTTTCGAAATACATTTTGTTTGTACTATTTGTTTTTTATTTTTTGTGATTAAATTATTATAAAAACAGACTCAGTTTCGTTATAACTAAACAAAATAAAATGAAATTATTCATACAAATTATTAATAAATCAGAAAAAATTGTGTTCCTCTTTATACTTATAAAAATATCTTAGAGACCTACAAAATCTTTCATTTAAAAAAATAAAATTTAAAAAGGTTTCAGTTGTATTCAAAACAGTCTCAGTTCTATTGTTACTTACTAAACATAAAAATAAAGCAAACAAAACTATTCACATACCATCTAGTTAAGGCGTAAAAATATCAGACTTCTCATTTTACATAAATCATAATTACCTAAGAAAGCTGAAAATTCGTTTAATTATCAAATATTCAATAACTTACTTTTTGTCCCAACTGCATAAATCAATATAAATATAACGATGTACAAGAATTCAAATATATTCTAAATTAAGTTCGAAACAAAAAAAAATCTTCTTCTAAAACCTAAATAAAGATATGAAATTTTTAAATCATTACATATTTTGAATATAAAAAATGAGACTTTGTCTTGACTTGATCGGCTAAACCTTACATTTAAACCATTTTAAAAAAGGTTATAGTAGTACCCAAAAACTTTGTCAGTCCACAGAAATAAATGTTGGTATCTAGATATTTTAGAACTTTGCCCAGTTTATCTGAATAATCTGTATCGGATTATAAATATTTATTTTTGAAAGTTGAGTAAATGTAAGTTTTCAGACTCTACTTTAAAATTTTCTAAGAAGCACTTACTAGGTTTTGAAATAAGACAGCCGTGATGCTTATTATCTCTTGTACTTAAAAATCAAAGTTTCACTTTTCGGAAAAGTTGTTATTAGCAAGTTCTCTGGCAATTAAGACAGCATTCACTGTACCTGTGAGAAGTGCAATTTCTTTTCTTGTTCTTAATTAAATTAAATTCAGAAAACTTTCTTTCGGCAGTTGTACTTCTATGCGGGAAAGCGATTATTGTTCCAATAAAATATTATATCTTATAAATATGGTTTGGCTTAATCCGTTTTCTGATTAAAAATATTTTGATAGAAATCTTCAATATGAAAATCTGTAGATACCACTAAAAAATTAACGCCATTCCTCATTAAATATTTCTACGTTAGCTTCATCAACTAAATTGGGGAATAATAACATCAAAGGAACTAAGCAAGATGATAAGTTTTTTGGATCAATACCCTTCAATGCAACTAGGACATCATTATCAAAATCAATCCGAAATAGATATCGATAGTACTCATGCACCTAAAAAAACACCCTTTATAAGTAGTATGGGCTTGAAATAGTAGTAAAATACTACTATAGTACCAAGTTCGGCAGCGCTGGTGGTGGTACCCAACAAACTAGATTGTATCTTTTATATTTGCTAAATTTCAAATTCTTAGCTTAAAGCGTTTGTAGGTCAATATTCAATGAAACGAGTTTTAAGGACTTTTATATAGAAGCGAGATAAAGAAGCTGGGGGTTTTGCGCTTACAAACGAACCAAATCTTAGTTTTTCTTAGAAGAGTGTTTTACTGAATTAGTGCCTCCTTGAATTTAATATTTAGTTTGTTATTTTTTTAATAATAAAGTATTGCGCTCGACCTGAAATTTCTTAAAAATTCCCTACCCTGACTAGACTAGAAAACCCAAAAAAAAGTAACAAACAAATGTATGTATGTCTGTCGCAAAAGCGTTTAGAGTTTTATATAAAAAAATTCGGTTTTTAGATCTCAGGAACCCCGTATGCAAGGTTGCTGAAACTTGGAATTTACGTAGAACTATGATTGTGGACCCATTTGCAAATAATTGATATGGGTTGGACGTTTTCGATAGTGAGTGGGAGGGAGGGTGTAAGTATTGTGGTCAGGAACGTAATGAAAGTTGGAAGTGCTAGAAAGTGGACTTTAATTGAAGCAACAAAAACAAATTAGAATTGCATTCGTGTACGGAGGTGAGGCAATAAATTGTCTGTGGAAACGGTTTTTTTTCTAAATTTTCGGCAATTTCCTCATATCATTAGCTCTGTTAATCCATAATCTGATAAACAGACGGATACAAAACTGATCAAGATGTAGGACCAGAACTTTATGGAGTTCACCCAAATGTTAAATTCTACTCAAGACTCATGCTATTGACAAACCAACTAACCAATCAACCATATTTGGATACGAAGGTGACGAAATAACCGACTCAATGGTTAGGAAAGATTCATTCGAATGTGGCAAAAGCAAAGTGCCGTTCACTGGCACTTGACACCGGGCAATAGACACTCAACGCTATTCATGTCAAACCGTTCGGAGAAAAGTACGTCTGTTTATTTGAAATTAAGCAGACATAAGACCCGAACACTAGTGAAAGCTCTGACTGGACATTGTTACCTGAAAAATATACAGAATTTGCGATAACGAAAACGAAACACCAGAGCACATGCTCTGCGAATGCGAGGAACCTGTTCATAGAAGACTTCGTCACTTCGGTCAGGGCTTCATGGAACCATCAGAATTCCGGACTATTACTCTCCAAAAAATACTAAGCTTCATTGAAAGCGCAGGAATCGAAGAGGAATTCTTTGATAATCCAGAAGGGAGTCACAATAGGCCCAATTGAGACAGAATGGCAGAGGTAACCAAACCAACCATAACTCGAAAATTTATATAGACTCGGTATCGGTATCGAATTATTATCACTTCTGCGGGCTCCTTATACATGGGCCATCTAGTGGTTTCTTTTTAAATCATAGGTTATTTTGACACTGAAAGCTGTTTCCCGCTCGAAATCTTGACAGATAGTCAGTATCATACCTCCGCGGAGTGAAATGAATCGCTTTATGCTTGAGCAACGTTGGGAAATATTGAAAACTTATTTCCAAAGTGCGTTTGTTGAAAAGAAGTTTTGGCCGAAATGAAGCACCCACCGCGCCTGCTATACGCAAGTTTGTGCAAAAAGTTCGTGAGACTGGCATGCTAGTAGACAACACTCATGGCCCCCGTCGTCGTACGGTGCGCACAGACGAGAATGTGGCTGCTGTAGCCGAGAGTGTGAGACTCACTCCACGAACATCAACTCGCCGTCGATCTCAACAGCTCAACATTTCACGCACTAGCCTGAGGAGAATTCTGCACAAAGATCTCGGATTATTCGCTTACAAGGTCCAATTGACTCAGCAATTGAAGGCGCACGACCATCCGCTTCGTTATCGCTTCGCAATTTGGGCCTTAGAGCAGCTTGAATTGGACAACAATTTTGGGCGAAAAATCATCTTTTCTGACGAGGCGCATTTTCATCTCGGCGGCTACGTTAACAAACAAAATTACCGCATCTGGGGCTCGGAAAACCCGCACGTTATTGTTGCGAAGCCAATGTATCCACAGAGAGTGACAGTTTGGTGCGGATTGTGGAGTGGTGGCATCATTGGACCATTTTTCTTCGAAAATGAGGCTGGGAACAACGTTTCGGTCAACGATGAACGTTACAGAGCCATGTTATCCGACTTTTTTTTTACTGAAATTGTAGACATGGATTTGGACGACCTCTGGTTTATGCAGGATGGCGCGCCATGCTACACAGCCCATGCCACAATCGATCTTTTACGCACCAAATTCCCAAATCGTGTTATCAGCCGTCTTGGCGATGTCAATTGGCCGCCTCGGAGCTGCGATTTGACCTCTTTGGATTTTTTTTGTGGGGAACCGTGAAGGACCGATGTTATGCCAACAATCCAGAAACGATTCAAGCACTTAAGGCCAATATCATCTAAGCAATCCGTGAGCTACAGCCCGAAACCATCAACAGGGTCTTGGAAAATTGGAGTGACAGAATGCGCTACTGCGCAGCCAGCCGAGGCAGCCACTTGAACGAAATTGTGTTTCATCATTAATGGGAATGTTTACTCTTACTAATAAAGCCATAATACATGGAAAAAAATTTAATTTTGTTCATTTTATTGCATTTTTAAAAAGAAACTTGTATTTGGCCCACCCTGTAAAAGCGCCTTGAAACTGTTTTCTAAATTTTTTGATATTCAACCATTAAGGGGGGTGTAAAGTGGTTATATAAGTTTTCTTAAATTCCGACATTTTTCTGAAGTCTAATGAGATATCGAATCCGCTTTGACTTCTAAAAGTTTTAAATATAATCGCGCATCACCATTTGAATTTTTTTTTGATAATCAACCACTCCAGTTCACATTTTAACCATTAACTCGGACGTAGGCCAATTTGGCTACTGCTTTCTTATCCCTCAACCATTCTTCGGTTGTTTTGAAGTTGAAATAACCACTGCCTATGTTCACAATAACTACCATCCATGACAAAACTCATGAAGTTCATTATTAAATTCATCAAGTCACTCATCGATTTTAGGTTTCTTTTTGTATTTGTAGCAATAGATACGTCGCATGACCCTCAGGATATTTGAAATGCGAATGGATTGAATTCGTTAACGAAGTGTAAAATGAGCAGCTGGATGTTTTCGCATTAATACCGTGCAGACGTTCCGTATCAAATGACTAAACGAGTGATACACTCTAAACAAGAAGTACAAGTACTCGTTCACAGTAGGTACCTACAAGAAATATGTGGAACAAAAGTGAACCTAACTCAATGCAATTATACAACGAGCTCAAGAGCGTATGTCTCTTCTAATGGCCCACATTCTCGGAAATTTCCAGGAATTGCTCGCAAAGACAATGTGCCTGTGACTTTAAGCAAATAAGAAATGAAACAAACCATGAAATTGAAGTACAGCAGTACAGGATTATTTATTCCTGCTAAGCGTAAAATAAAAGTGGTGGCTGAAAAGAAGTTTTGAACGACTTCCTTTTGGGAAACCAACCGCAAAGGTTTCACCCGTCTGACACAGGTTTAAATGCACTTCATTTTCTACGATGCTACTGCATATTCCTAAGATGACACATTGTCAGTGTCATGAATTTCATTGTGGCATCGCTTGAGCGAAAATAAAACGCAACGCGTCCTGTGTCCGACATAACGTAGTTCCGCCATCAGGGAGACCGACGCTTCTGTTAAATGGAATGGTGTTACCTAAAAACGCAGCAAACTATTTGTTGGCAATTCGCAAGAATGAACAGGATGTGATTCACCACTGTTAACAATATTAGAAAAGACAGCTTTCGCGCAATAAGGTCAAATCGTGTCAAGAATATTTATGCTACACAGGAGAAAAAATCTGCCAGCAGTCTGGGTGCAACTTTATTATTTTTTGGGTAGAAGTCACGAACATGTTTAATGCTGGGATATGGTGTAGCTGACTATGCGACTGACAACCTAAAGAATAACTAGGAGGCTTCTTAGAATGTAATTTGAGCAGATGAGAGCTATCATAAATGTATGCGATATTTCAGAACATTTGTGGCCGATTAAAGTTGTGAAAGTTTCAATCGAGTCGCCTCTTTAGTCTTCTTTGATTTAATGTTAGGAGTTGTAAAGAGAACTCTGTGCATATGGTAAGTTACGCAGATCAGGCCAAGTAATATTTCACCTTCTGAAATTCATAATGGGTTGGTGGGATTTCTGGAGATGCAGCTTCCTCTCAGGCCACCGTGAATAATTGGTCAAAACTTTTTAAATAGAGCAGATATTCCTTCGAGGAGGATCCGCGGAGTGGAAGACCAATTAAAGCCACTTCCAAAAAGCCACTGAAGAAAAACAAAGGAAAAAATTGTACATCAATATTTGGTCATGTTAAAAGTGAGCGCAAGATGGGTCCCCCGAAACCTTGCAGCAATTCACAAAAGTGCTAAGACAGCAATGAGTGCTCTGACCGAATATGGATTCCAGGAGATCAGCCATCTACCTTACTGCCTAGACCTAGCCCCCAGTGACTACAATCTGCTTACCAACCTTAAGCGGTATCTTCGAGATCGTTTATTTGAGAATGGCGCATAGCTCAAGGACGCCGTGGAGGCACATTTTAAAGGCAAAGGGGAACATTGATTCAGCCGGGGCAGAATCTTACTTAATGAAAGAGCCACTAAGTGTATTCGACTTAAGAGGGAATAATAATAATTTTTTTTTGTTACTCAGAATAAGAACTTTTGGACATCCCTTCGAAGAGGGGAGCTACAACATATTATCACATGACAACCAAAAATATAACCCAAAAATCGGTTTTATGTGCTTATTATAATATACTCTAAAATACCAATACTTACCATTAAACATTATTTTAATGTTCAAGAACACAAAAAAAAACAACTTCTAATTTTCGCATTGAATAAAGAGATATATTTGGGGATGAAGTTCCTTGGTGTGAGGAGAAGGCATAGAGGACGTAAATCAAAAAAAAAATAAAAATTTTAATTAATAGAATATATATAAGTTATACAAGAGTGTTGGTAATAAATAAGTAATCTGTGAAGAGCATACGAATTTTCCGACTGGATCGCCATTGCCCTTTAGGGGCTTAGTAGCTCAAAAATCTGATGGTGAAATATCAGTCCAATTCTCAAGAACTGGGTCCTCCAGTGAAGGCTTTTCCGGTTTTATACCCTTAAATGTCAATGAACATGACAGGACAAAAAACTGATCCCGGAACCCAAAAATCTCACGACAAGTGCTGTATTTCGATCGTACTATTTGATGTCCACTAGAATTCTACTTAATCATTACGCGACGCCTCTATCGACCGACTTATCACAAAATTCCTCCATTGATCGATGAACGGTATACCGAAATTCATGTGCAAATCTCTTTTTCTGGTTCGCGACGATTACCGCAAACTCCAGATATAGCTCAAGCCTTCACTTCATAAATACTTTTCACTGAAGGAAAGGTATTGCCATCTCTCATATCGATGAGTGTGGATGATGCCTTTCATAGCTAAAGAAGTTCCCAAAGTTAATCTTTTTTCAGCCACAACTTTCCGGAGCGTTTATTTCGGTTTCAACGCCGATGCATCGATGTTTGGGTCATAGGGCAAGCTACGCAACTTCTACTGAAATGGAAATTAAACACAAAACCCCGTCCGAAAATAAAATGGAAGTAAGTCAAATTGTCATTTCGCTAGAGTGCTTTGTTGAGTTGATTTGGTGGTTGATTCTTTTCTTTTTTTTTTATAAATTATTTATCACAAATGAAAAGCTATTAAGGGATCGCATTGCATATTCATAAGCTCTAAGTGAAATTTTCTGTCGGTTAATCACCGCGTGAATAAGTGATGACCGAAAATCACAGACAATTTAAATTTGAACTATTTTCGACTTTTGTGAAATTGAGAAGAGTCTTTGATGTGAGGATATTCACTCGAGCCCACAAATCTCTATAGCAAAAGCATTTTCCCATTTAATATGAAAATGTCGCAATCATCTTCTATAGGAATGTGACAAGACCCTTGTATGCAACGTAGGACTAATGTGTCCTTTTTGATGCTTTTCAATTCGGGACGAGAGACTATGAGACTGGGATTGAATGCCCCCTTTTCTTTTCAATTCAGTTATTTTGTTGCACATGTGGTTTAAGAATACTGCCTTAAATTGGTTCTATAGATCTTGAAGTGTGTTTTTTGTTTAATGTGCTTTATGCTCGGTCTATGAATGTACAGCAGTGGCATACGTCTCTTACGGTATTGGGTTCAGTTTACTTACGCTAAAAACAACAGAAATAATCAATTATACCTATATGTTTTATAAATATATAAAATGAGCGACAGTGACAACAATAATCACTATCATAATCAATACATCAAAACATAATTAACTTCTTTCATAATATATAGTTGTTTGGATTCCATTCTGAACAATTCTCATACGAGTAAATTCTTAATAGAAAAAAAATAAACAATATTTTTAGATATATTTCAGTATTTCAATTCAATTCAGGAGAGTTAATATTTTTTCGCAATAGATACAGATATTATTGAGTACCTATTGTAGGCTTGCAAGTTTCAAAATTAAATTATTAATTTTCGAAAAATTATTTAAATGCTTTTTTGCTCCTCGTAAATTTTGAGCATAGTATTGAAATAAAATCTGACGTAAAACTCAAAGGTTTTGATACTTCTTTTGTGATCATATCCAATAGATTTTGATTTTCATATTTTGCAACCAGTAAATGCTCGATGTATACTCAGCAGATTTTATCTATACTATAATTAAGAAATGTGCCTGTAATAAAAGTATAAAGCAAATATTTAACTATTGTTGTAATTTTGAAATTTTATACTTGAAATTGCTAACCAAGGAGTATTGGTTTTGCAGGCATCTTTTGTATTGTCCAACGTTGTACAGAACTAAAAGAGATAAAAAAAAGCTCATAAATCTAAATTTTTAATCTGGTACTAATCCTAAACAGAGATATTTACCTTAAAATGCTCAAATAAATATTTATAATTTTCATTAAAATAAGCAAACAAGCTCTCTATGATATCGATATCATCATTTTTGTCTCTAATTTGAGCAGAAATTATTGACTTCTGACTTAAAAATATTGCCGGCACGTTGTTTTCTAAAAATATGGGACCTAAATGAAACTATATTAGAAAATATTTTTAAACAGTTATGAGACACGAAATTAAGTTATTAAAACTAATATGGTTTCCAAAATGCGATAAAAATGTTGTAACACTATTAGTTATAAATTTACACTTAATCATGCAGCAATTAATTTTATTTATATTATTGAAATTTATACTCTGTTTATTCTTATTTTCTTTTTAAACTTTCTATGATTCCTAAATGTGAGTACCTGGAAACTTTTTTATGTTAAAAATTTTGTGTTGCAATTTGAAGTTTAACAAGCAAATAAAATATTATTTTTCACTCTGTGGTCGTACAGATGTTTGTTATAATTTGTTAAACAGTTTGATTTAAAACTGCAGCTACTGCAATTAAACATATTCAAATAATTATTGCACTTAAACCATTTAAATCTATTATATCGATACCGAAGCCATTAATATTATAAGTTTTTAGCAATTCATTAGCTTTAGCGTTTTCACGTACAATTTTATATCACTAACGACGCAACGACAGACTTTTGCATACTGAATTTCGTCGACATGTTGCGTAATTAAAAAAATCTGCTAATGGTCTGGGCGAAACTTAATTATTTTTCGGGTCAAAGTTCGGGAGCGTTCAAAGTCGGAGTATGTCATCAGTTATTTTGAAATTATGAGGTCACTTGGAAAGTTAGTTTTGTTCTTACAAAAAAAATATTTAAAGTAGAGAGTTTTAGCCGATTAAACATTGGAAATGCCCGTGTAGACTATTCGAATTTCGGTACACTTAAAGCCCATAGAAGTAAAAATTTGCTGCCTTATCAGAATTAAGAAATGTGACGATTTGTAGCCATTACTTCAACTTGGGGTTTCAATTTTGAAAAAATTGTGAAACAGGTTTTTAGACGATCTCATAAGAAGCAACTTGATATATCATGAGACACGAGGGATCTTGTAAAATTTGTGAAAACGTAAGCAAACCCTTCACACCTTCTTGGTTCCTAAGATTCGAAAAATAGTGAAATTGGTTTTTAGGTCATTGCATCAAATGCCGAAATAACCAATTTTATATCTCATCAGAACTAAGGGATGGCAGAAATTGTGAAAACATATGCAAACGCTTGGGGGTTGAATATCAAAAAATTGATAAATGGGTTTGTAGGCGACTAAATAAAAAGTCTGTGGAAGTGAAAAGCGATCTAATATCTCATCAAACCTAAGAAATATGTCGAACCTTTGAAAAGCATACAACCCCCTTACACCCCTTAGGATTGAAAAACTGAAAATACTGAAATTGACTTTTTGGCTCTTATATGGGAAACCTTAGAAAGTAAAAATGAATTCGATATATCATCAGATATAAGTAATATGTAGGAATCTGTGAAAACATATGCAGCCTCCTTACACCCACCTATAGATAAATATGAAGACAGCACGAGAAAGTAAAAACAATTGGAAGGATTGTTCAACCTTTTTATATCCCCTTAGGGGCTGAAAAAAGAATATGGCATATGGCATAATTCGTGAATAAGTATACAACCCCTTTACACCCCCTTAGGGGTCAAATTTCAAAAAATCCTGAAAACACTTTCTAGCTATTTATATGAAGAAGCCGTAGAATAAAAATGAATTAAATATTTGGGAAAACCTAATAGATATGACGAAAATCATGAAAATATATGCATTCCATTTTCACTGATATATTTTTTCGCCCCCCTTCCGAACGCCGATAGATATTTGCAATTTTTTTCTACCTAAATTACTTTTCTAGTTGATACATACCAAGTTTCAACTTTGTAGCATAAGCCGTTCAATAGATAGGAAAAACAGCCCCCACCCCCGTACAATACTACCCTTATAAAAAATTATATTTTTCCAAGATGCTACTACTATAGCT
Organism: Beris morrisii; assembly: GCA_951812415.1. Classification (NCBI taxonomy): domain Eukaryota; kingdom Metazoa; phylum Arthropoda; class Insecta; order Diptera; family Stratiomyidae; genus Beris; species Beris morrisii. The sequence continues at coordinate 31,329,890 of OX638311.1, forward strand.
CTATCTAAATACCATGTTTCAGCTTTATATCATTATAGGTTTACACCCTTACTTCCAAAATGTTTTCTGATAGGGGTCTATTAGACCTACTTCTGGTAAAAATTTTAAGCATCTGTCTTACACTGTTCTTGAGATATGAGACGTTATTTTTTGGAAAAATTCGCATCCCCTCCACTTTCATGATCCACCGCCCTCTTAAAAATTTTTACTTTCGGCAAGCTTCATTTGTACACAAACCGAATTTTATTTGTCTAGTGCAATTGGTTCGTGAGATATCATAATCTAAAGTTTTTCATCCCCCACCCTCGTACGCCACTTTGTATGCGAACTATTCTCCTAGTATACCTCCAGATATTCATTAAGTTTCAATTTTGTAACTTTTACCGTTTAGGAGATATATATTTTAGAATGTGTCGATCTCAGCTTTTTTGCGTTTCGGACGCATTATTTTTCCCCCCACTCCTACACCCCTTCACCCATATTGACAATTTTTATGCAAATATGTCCACTACCAAAGTTCTTTGTAAATTCCAAATTTCAGCCTCCTAGCATAAGCGGTTGCTGAGATCTAAAAACCAAAATTTTTCGTCTAAAACACTTCCCCCTCCTCCCCCCTCACACCCCCGCCCCTAAGAATTCGGTTACTTTAAGGGGAAAAATCAAAAAATCAATTTAATATCTCAAACCGTTTGGCAGATACAAGCCTTCAAATGATTTTGCGTTCGGCGTACGACGTACGGCGGACAGACGGACTGAAATTTTTTTTGTTTTTTTCCTTTCTACGAGTCATGAAACGCGAAAAAAAAAAATTTCAGGGTAGCAAATTTTTTTTTTTTAATAATCGATCACAATACTGTATTATTAGAAAATAATAAAGTACAAAACACAAATGGGCACGTTCTCACCAGTGCTGTCGTTTTGTTAAATTGTACAGTAGTGCATTTAGGTGAAAAATAGTAGTATTTTACAAAGAATAGTAGTACATGACTTTTTGGTTTTGGAATCGCAAAATAACATCGAAAATTTGGTACATATAGGGTCATTCCATCAAGAATTGCCAAAACAAAGAAATGTGTGACCCTACCATCGCCGATTCTTTTGCAATTCGAAGAATTAGTAACAAAAAATTATATTCAATTCAATTCAATTTTTTTAATATATGAATTTTGTTATTAATTATAGTATGTTAAAGATTTTGCGAAAATGATGTTTGAATCCCTTTTGAAAACACAAATCTCCGTTAATTTTTATCATAGAATAATGAATTCGGCTTATTTTAAAGTCAAGTTTGCAATAAATTTTTTTCAGGGATCTCGCTTTTTGTATGTATTCTTTGAATAAAGAATAATACTATTCACTCATTTTTATACGCACTATAAGAGTTTGAAATTCGTCTCCAAAGTGAGTAATGACTGTGCGGGACTGTTTTAGTTTTTTCGCTATCCTGAAAAGTACCATTTTTTGTTGATGTTCGTTTTTATCTCGTCCAATAGAAATATTAAGTTATTTTTTTTCTTTTTTTTTTTAAAAATATACTGGTTTTCCGGGTAAAATACTGTTTATTTTAATTTTTGTGAGACGTCTCGGACTTGACTGAGTCCTTTATTAAACTTACCTTGCGGCTTAATACCAAAATTTCGAAAAATATGGTTTATTTTCAAAAAATATTCTTCAGGTATAAAACGGTTACCTTTCCTTAAATATTACAGCATACATTTTTTTGGTTTTTTTGGAAACACAGTGAATTTTTAACCCATTCCCATATAAAAAAAATTCCGTCTGTACAGCGTAAGCAAAAGCGTTCGAAGGCGCGTAGCTCACAAGCCCGTTGAGATATTAAGTTTACATTTTTATGGTGGTCACGTTCGGTGAACCCCTACGAGTATCTATCGGGGATCTTTCGGGTGGGTGGGGTGTGATGGGTCAAGTGGGGGGAGGGTGTTTTATACGAAAAATTTTGGTTTCTTAATCTCAGGAACCGCTTAGAACTATGATAGTGAACCCATTTCCCAAAAAAATTGTCTATATGCGTTGAGGAGTGTAGGGAAAACAATGCGTACGATTAGTATAAAATTGAAAGGAGTAGTACAGTAGTATATGAAGTTCAATGGTAGTACAAATACTACTATAGTAGTACAAACGACAGCGCTGGTTCTCACAACTTTTTGTGTGAAAAATGCAACATTGAGAACACATTTACATCGTTGTTCGCAATATTTACGCAATTTGGTGTAAATTTACATCTTCTACACAGCAGAGTATGGTATATTTCCAAATTCTTTCGGATTTTCAAACAAACATATGTAAAATTTATTTGTTACGACTTTTTGGTTGAAAATTCAATGTGTGGTGTATATTTACACCATAAAAGTTGTAAAACTGTCATTATTAAGGAGGTATATTTACGTCTCGGACATCTCTTTAGAGTGCACGCGACCCATTCTTGCACTGTATAAATGTGCTTGTTTGAAATGCCTCAACATCACTTCGCCTCCGGCCGTTCCCTCACAAAAGTCTGGGTACGCCACTGAACCATGAACTATTTACCTGTTCACCAAAACTGGACAACAATAATGGGGATAATATCATAGTACCTATTGCAAATAACAAAAATTTCATAAACCAAATTCCTAACTTTGGTGGTTTAGTTTATAGTTTCGACGACAAAATTTCATATAAAATCTCCTGAATCGAAATGTAACGAAATTCGGAAAAGATTTACATCGTGGACCAGTGACTAATACCATTAGGCGTCATTTTTGGTGCACTGAACATATGCCGGTACACTCACAATTTAATTTGGAATTGCGCCCATAATGCGATTAGCATGCACCTCAGTCAATCTGCGTTAATTCCCATGGTCCGAAACCAATTACACTTCATACCATTTGATGGTGCCGCACTTCCAGTAATGTCACTCATAAATAAATTAACACATCGCAACGCTCCTCCTAGCAGGAAAGGGCTGCATTTGAAACTCGATAGCTGCGCTAACGCTGGCCGGCCAAAGTATTTTATGTGAAAATTGCTTCGTCGTGTAACCGACAAATCACCTACCTACACACCCAATATTCCTACAAAACTTGTTAATCCTCTTCCTGCTGGCTGTGGCCAGCAAAATTTGGGTCACATCTAAATTTGCATATTTTGCGAATCCGAATGGCGGACAAACCAGAGATCCCCAAAATGAAGGACTTAGTGAAGTTTTTTTCTGTTGTACTTTCGAAAAAAAAACGAGGAAAAACTTTCGCTTAAATCTTGTCCTTTTCCGCCTTCCGCTACTCTATACGCTTCCAGTATTCAAAAAGATTAAAAACGTTTCGCAAATAAGACATACGAAAACTTTGCCATAATCTTTTCGATAACGAACGGAACATGTAGGAGCTGAAGGAAAAACATATTATGAAATATTTCAAAAAGTTTCGGGAGCAAAACATTTTCGAAATCGTCAGATAAAAATTGTTAACGCGGAACAAGATGATGTCTTTGGGGGGACGGGGTGGGTTGAGAAGTGAACGAGTAATGGGCACACAGGGACGAGAGGGTCGTTTGGTCGAAAAACTTTTCTATGCAAGAGAGCCATTTCTTCAAGACATGAGTGCAGGAAAACTTTTAGCATCAACTTTTTTTTCAGTTTGTTCACGTCACCGAAAATTTACATGCGACAGTTTTTCGTCGAAACGCCGAAAGTTTTCAGTAAGCTGACGGGATAAGTTAATAGAGAGACCGAAGCAATTCCACAACTTTTTAGTACACCTGAGAAAAATCAAATAATTATTTTTCCTCCAGGAAAAATATCACATCATATGAACCGAAACCGGTGGCGAAAAAAAGGAAACTTTCCAGAAACAATTTTCCGTACATTATAACTGAGTTCCAGTTTATTACACGCAACTCCGCACACCCGCTTCCATTCCACGCGCGCCATCAAATACCCGCCCGGTCACATGCTATCTTTGGCCACCTACCTACCCTTAAATTCGTTTCTGGGAGAATACTTCCCATTTCGCAGGTGTCAAAACGATTTCCTTCAACAACAAAAAAGAAGGAGCCAAAGAAAACCAAGAAATGCTTGAAAGAAAATGATTGAAGAAACGATCGGGGTAGGGATGGAAACTTTTTCTTTACCTTCTCCGACACTTGTACACTTTTGTCTGGACGAAGGAAAAAAAATGAGTTACACCACACGGTAGAAGTCGTTGGAAGATAGCTCCGAAACGAGACCGACAAACTTCCTCAAAGTGTCATTTAAGGTTGGAGAAATTACGCTGTTTATGAATGTCAAAGTTTTCCATTGAAACTTCTATCGCTCAATTTTCTGTAATGACGACGTGGAGCACGGACACGGACATGGTTCGGATTGGGGTTGGAGCTTAGGGGTGATGTAGCGCGATTCGTATGGTAGCGTTCGAGTTATCGCAGATAGCCGTTCGTTAAAACAGCGCCCAACATTGTTGTAACGCTCAGGAATATTGGCAGAGATAATGTTTCAGGACGATTCATTTCTTTGAGTGCCGGTCGAAATGACATGTACAATCATGCAAATCAGATTTTAAATGCTTCCCTCGAGAGTCGTAGCGCTGTCATTTCTTAAGCGAAACGATTTCTGAGATTTCCACGAGATGTTTTCTCGTTTTAATGCGAAACTTCTTTGTATCAAGCAATCATAGGAACGATAGAAATGTGCTGAAGTAATCGCAATTTACGCTAGAGCAGTAATGAGGATGGCTTTGAACTCCGAGTGAACAGGTACGTGATTTACAAAAATCATTTTGAATCATTTCGAAATTGAAAATCGTCAAAAGTTGTACGTAAGATCGTCTAATAGCTGGAAATAAAACTGAACTTTCGAGGGCGAATAAACAAAGAAACGCGTAAAATTGTTCCAAGCAAGCATAGAATGCTCGTAGAAAATTCGTCAAAATTCTACAAGTTTTCAACAGACATTTAAGACAGAGACAGCATGTACAAAGCCCTTGAAAATATCTCCGAAAAAATATTAACAAATTTGCCATTCTTTACCATATTTAAGGGCTCATATACCCCTGAAATTTTCAAAAAACTGATTTTTTTTTTACAGATTTTTATTTTTTATACTTTAAAGAATTTAAAAAAAAATTAGAATTTAGAAAATTTCACTCCATTACAAAGTTATAGCAATAAATGTGACCAGACATCGGTTTGGAGCGGTTTCCTGGCTAATTGCCGCGCCACTCTCAACAGCAGCGTTTAGCATTTATTTTTTCGCAAAAGCTGGGTTTCATAGAAAACAAGGTCATTTATAGGACCATCTGTGAAAAACACGAAGATCCAAGAGGAAGAAGGTGTACAGTACGAAGCTGGATTGGGAGACTAGCCCTAACTACACGTTGTACCTACCAAAAACTTTAAACGCATTTTCGAAACTATGTTTTTAGACATGGTCGGCACGATAACTCAGTCAATTTTCAATATTTTCCACCTTTTTTTTTTTAAATTTGGATAACTATTTTGTCTATAGTCTGACTAGAGGTTTTTTTAATTTTTTGCTTTGACATTTTTTTATAAATTATTAAACGCAAATTTTTTTTAAAAAACTGATTATTAAAGTTTGAAATACTGTAACTTATTTATTTTTGAAAAAAAAAAAAAAATTCCCTACGTCAGACTATAACTACTACATTACTTTATAAGATTCTTTTTTATTTTTGCAAATGGAATTATTTTTGGTGAAGCTATGATGCCGACCAGGAGGCGCCATGGTTTTCATAAGTAGTTCATTTATACTCGTAAAAAACAATGCTAATATTAAAAAAAAAAAAAAATTTTTTTTTCTTATAGTTGAATAGTTAATAAGATATGTGAACTCAACAATTAAATTTTTTTTCACTATATAACCTTTATAATAATTTTTCAAATTTACTCAGTTTTCAGCGTGTGAAGGGGTATATGAGCCCTTAAGAAAGGAGAAACCACCGAGTATGGTGCGGAATTACTTTACCAAGCCATAAAAGTAAAAACGAAAGTATTTACCCATACGTAAAACGAAAATTAAAAAACAGTTCGATATCTCATAAGACATAAATAATATGTCGGAATTCGTAAAACGGACAAAATAATTTTACACCCTCTTAGGGGTTGAATGTCGCAAAATCCTGAAATTATTTCTTTGATCATTGTATGTAAAGCCCAAAGAAGTAAAATCCAATTCGATCTCATTAAACCTACAAGATTTGTCGGAATTCGTGAAAAATTTAACAATACCTTACACCCTATAGCTTACACCCTAAGAATAGGAATCGTAACCGATAACCTTTGCAGGTTCTACCAACTGCAGGCAGAAAGCTCTGAACATATTTTGTGCTGCTGTGAGGCAGTCGCAGCTCAGCGCCACAAATGTTTCGGAGAACACTTTGTGGAGCATAGTACCATTGCAAAAATAGACCTACACCAACTAGATAAATTCCTAAGAGAAATAAAGCTGAGTGAGGACCTCTAGGTTGAAACTGGAGAAAGATCTGTGAGGTATAGCACAATAGACCACTAGTCGCGGTGCTTGGAGGAATCCCTCCGCCTCCGATGAAATCTAATCTAATCTACACCCTATAGCCTATTGGTGCAGCAGCCGTTAATGCAGCGTGGATGGAAATTGTGCAAATGGTCCCTGCGGTTGGTACTGCTTAAAAATATTAACTTTTCATTTCCGCATCCAAATCGCCAGATTTTGGCAACCGAATTTCAGAATATTAAAAAGCATTAACATAGCTCTGAAGGGATTTCTTTAACATCGTTCAATTTATCGGCTGATTGTATGATATCAAAAATTTGAACCTGTATTGTATGATTTTAAGTCTTTAAGTAATGGAAAATTGAATAGGAGAAACTACAAAGTAAAATTAATTGATTCTAAAGCTTGGTGAACATAAGTAGAAGTTCAGTAGAAGTCGATGTCGGTCCTGATTTCGACAAAATTTAGAAGCCCAAACACATGTATGAGAAATCTAGTAGATTTTAAGAGTTTTGTTAAAATTTCGAGATGTCGCCAAATCCAGATTGAAATCTTTGGATGTAAAGTTATGTATTTTATTAAATTTTTCTGGAAACTACAGGGCAGACTTTAGCACTATTGGACAACTATATTATATTTTATGTAATAAAATGATATAAAAATAATTATTCATTTTTAAAATTCAGTGCAATCGATATTAATGTAAGTAACAACACAAATTGTTGGCATATCATGTTTAAGAGATGAAAAATGGAACTACTTACTTACTTACATACTTATTTATTTAATTACTACAGTTATTCTATAAGATATTTACAGTTTATACAATTTTTGTAGAGATCAGATGGCAAAAGAAATTATTGTCTTTACAACTATAGTGTAGTATTTCTATTTCTTGACACATTATGTTATTAATTAAAGGTATACTTCATTTAGGAAAATTCGAAAAATGGAACTATTTAATGAAAAATATTTGTGCTTAAAGGAGGACTTGCATAATATTTCAGGAATCATGAACGTGTTTCACTAGCATTGATCATGATAATTAAAGCACAGAAATATTTTATTTATTTTGAATATTGACACTTGTACTAAAATATGAACATGATTGTTTGAAGACAAAATTGACAACAAAATTGTTGAATCAAATAATGACAGTTGTAATGTTATGAAAATATAATTAACTATTCAACCAAATTTGAATTAACAACGTTGATTAGTTGACGCAAAATCAAATAAAGTTTGTATTTGATTTTACCAATGAATTTCTTTCGGTGCATTGCCGCAGCACCAGGACACGAACGAATGAGAGTCGCTCGTTCATTTCCTTTGCGAATGTCCGGCTTTAGCTAGAGCCCGAGAGCGAGCACTAGGCAAACCCTTCTACGGCGACCTGAGGGAGATTTCGGGGAAGAAAATTGGAGAGTTGCTAATTTTCACAAACAGTACAGAGTGAATATAACGGATCAATTTTAGACACACACATCTTTAAAATTCCCCAGTCACAACAACCCCTAATATCCGGGTTTAATATACGAGTTTGTGGTTCCAAGCTAATTGAGCTCTGTCTGGAAGACAGGGCTATCACTTACACCAATCAACCACCTGCTCTAAATTCAATTTAGATCCGCTAGTTATACTCTAGATGAAATCATATAGAGTATTATAAGTTTAATCCAGCCCAAAAGTTTGTAACGCATAGAACCAAGCCTCGGACGAAAAAAGTTATAAAATATTTTTTATTTATTTGTGGCCGAAAACCTCAAATCCGCTTGACGTCCGTCCGTCCGTCTGGCTAAGCTCGTTAACGGGCAAAATCGTCCTACTCCTTCGGGTAGCTGCCATACAAAATGTCCTTAAAACAAGTGAAAAGAAAGATCGACTTTACGAGTCAGCGAAATCCTTTTTCTCCTTCTGGTAGCTGCCATACAAAATGTCCTTAAAGCACGTGTTCAAGAATATTGGCCAATAACTTCAGAAGGGTTTAAGCTACGTCTTAAAAATTTTGTATGTGTTATTTTTCCAATAGTTGAAGCTAAATGTATGATTATGAAAAAAATCCTATTAGTCCTTCGTGTAGCTGCCATACAAATATCCTGTCAAAACGACTTCACTTAATTTACGGAACTTACTATAACTCAAGTAATCTTTTAGCTATGAATTGGAAATTTAGTACAAATTAGTTTTGAGTAAAAATGAAGTTCGAGTTTACTAATCAACGAAATCCTTTTACTCCTTCTGGTAGCTGCCATACAAAATGTCCTTAAGACACGTGTTCAACAATATTTTTCGATAACTTTTGAACGCTTCAAGCTACGAATTTGAAATGTTGTACACGTTCATTTTTAAATGGTTCTAATGAAAAGGATAAATATGTAAGAAATCGAGTGAGTCCTTCATGCACCTCCCATCTGAAAGTCCTTCAAAAAGGACATTTCTTTTCGATGACTTACCCAGTTCAAGATATGAAATTAAACACTGAATATTGTCTTTTAGTTTTGAGTAGCAATCTAATGGCAGTCCTTAATAAAGGACATACAACATGCACACACGTAATTCTACTTTATCCCCAACTACAATATAAATCGGAGTTCAGTATTCATCTAGAGTATTATACGATTGGCTTGTTTTTTTTAATTTCTGGACATTTGTTATTCAACCGCAAAAGAGGTGGAAGGAAATTTCATATACTTTCGCTAATTCTAACTCTCTTAGGTGTGATTAGATATCGAATTGATTTTTACTTATTTTTTATATTAAAACCGTACGGGAGAGTAGGAGGGTTTTACTTGTTTTCACGAATTTCACTATATCTTTAGGTACTGATTAGACATCGAGTTGGTTTTTACTATCACACGTTTTGTATATAATCTTAATCTCATCAAGATATTTTGATATTCAACGATATTGAATACGCTTTTATAAATTTATAGATATCTAGTTGGTTTTTACGTATATGAGCAATTTATTTTGGCTCTTTTCTTTTTCATTTTGCATAAAGAACATTTGCTGAAGGAGCGACAAAATTGTCGTTCCAAAAAGACTTTTGGTGAAATTTTTAAGGTTGCTTCCCTCGAAACAACCACTGTAACATTTCTGCGTCTGGACTATGACACAAAACCGTAACTGGTGCCAGTATGGTCGACACCTCTTTCACACCTCGAATTTAACCGATTGTCAGACTTCTTTCCAAAAATAAAAAAATATTTTTTCAAAAATACTGCTTATTATTAATGTTATTTTTTAGTAAAAAAATATTACTATTTTTGTTGTTAAATGAACTCGCCCTGCAGAGATAGTAATAGCACCTAGGGCGTGATTCTTTCAATCATATTGCTGTGATGAAATCACCCTAATCGCTTCTCATTAAAGTCTGACAGATATTAAGCCTCAGCTTGGCTCTTATTAATTTGTTTACAAGCCCGCTGCGAGTCCTGGCATCAAAAGGTATTTTAACTTAATTTGAATGCTCAGAATGTACCTGAAAATGTCCTGAAAGCATTGTTTCAGACTTTTGCCGACATTTGTCTTTATCTTCTCGCTCCAGGCTAAATCACAATGTTTTACATTCAGACAGCTCAGCGTGTAATTTAATTAAGGAATGCTCTTACATATCACCTGCTGATTAAGATATAATTGAACTTTATTAAAAGCATTCTCCGGATCAGATCGTACAAAGCATCGTAAACGCCGAGTGGTAGCGTCCCCCGTAACATCTTCCAACTCTTTGTAAATTTATTCCTGTAGAGTTCCGTTGGCAGAATTTCATTACATTAATCGACCTAACTACTTTTCTTACCAAGTAACAGTGTTATCTTTTCGATACACTTACTTTATGAATCTGGGATATATAAAAACACAAAGGATCAGGAGTGTCCTGCTGATGTACACTCTGCAGTAGGTTCAATAAAAAGATTGTCATCTTTCTTTCCGCATTATGATTTTTTTCACTTTTTCTTTAAGGAACAGTAAACATTAATAAACAGACGTTAATTAAAATTGAAACCATTGGCATGAATGCACAGCAGGGGTTGTTGCATGCCTATTTCATATGTTACGTATAAGTATTCGAACGTATATGTCCCATACTGCTACCTGTGCGCACTCATGTATACTAGAATTTCATTTCACTATGTTATTAATCAGGACAATGGATTTTAATTAAAATCATTCTGCTGGGCTTAGTGGCAACCACAGTTTTCTAGGAGCTTGGCATTGCTAACGTAATAGTTGCAATAATTTATCGGGGAGAAATCTAAAATTAAACTGCTGCTCGGCCGAGATTTACACTTTGGACGAGGAATATCATTCAATCATTTTTATTGACGATAGTTTACTATAATATAATATACAAACTTCAGGTAGGATTCAGACAGGCTTCGTGCTAGAAATTTTTCATGTGGGTGTTTTTTGTTTTTTTTTTATTGTGAATATTAAGTAGTAATCAAGAACTCATGAACTCAAACGTTACACCGGAATACTGGATCTGGTGAAAGAATTACATATTGCTTTCTTTTCTTTCTTGCAAGGAACAGTATTTTTCAGGTACATTCATATATATTTTCGGTAATGAATAAAAGCAGCCCTGGCTTCCGAGACTGGTACTGGTCCTTTTTGAAATATGTTTCCTGGTTATTTCTCCTTCAAATTTCCATTAACCTTTTCGATATTCCAGCTTGTTCGTCAAAAAAACTAAAGTGTCTTTATATGTATATTTCTGATTCTATTATTTTCCGAAAAAGGTTTTGTTTAAGTGGTTTCCTTTCTATTGGAAACTGCGTTCCTTATTTCAATACATGAAAGAAGATATATTTCTCGAGTTGCAAATTTTTGTCCAGTTTACGGTCAATTTACCTGTGCAATACTATTATACTTTGATGTACAGTGAGTTCGTGATTCGTATATTTACTCTACAGACTGCGATACAATTTCCCCATAGTTAGACGGCTTTACCAAAATCGATTTACCAGTACAGCTCTTCTTGAATTCACTAATTTTGTTATTAAGGATATTATAGGTCCTCAAAGATTTCTTCAAAAAATGAGTTACTTACTTCACTGAAAAGTGTACATTTATCATACGATCTTGATGCATGGCTTATTTTAAAGGTAACAGTTCGTGCTAAAGTTAAAATATAATGTAAGAAATATTTTTCAAAAAAGGACGAAATGGATAACATAAGTTACCTTTATCATTGAATATATCAATGAATATATTTTCATCTGAAGTCTTACTTACTTACTTATTTATTTAATTATTACAGTTATTCTATAAGATATTTACAGTTTATACAGCTTTTGTAGAGATCAGACGAGGAAAAAAATGATTGTCTTTACAACTATAGTGTAGTATATCTATTTCTTGACGAATTATGTTATTAATTAAAGTGATACTTCATTTAGGAAAATTCTTTTTAAAAACCTATTAATAAGAACTTAACACCAACTTAAAACTACCTTACAACAAAACTAACATATTTAGGCAGCTTAGAAACCACTCTACATTTTAAATACTCGTAGTACTGAATAGTTCTGTAACTAGGGGGTTGTCTAAGGCATCTTTCGCGAAAATTGTTCATAGCTTTTTTGCGATAGGTGTGAAATCGAACGAACTTTAGCTAAATCGTGGAGATGTCGTGTTGGAAAATTAAACGGTTTGTTTAAAATTATTTTTAAATATTTATTTTGTAATACTTGCAGCTTTTTCTTGTGAGTTTTAGCACACGGGTTCCAAATTGCGGCTCCCTATAGAGTGATAGACTGCATGGCTGTTTTGAAGATCAAAAGTTTATTTTTTTCGCATAGCTTTGATTTCCGATTTATGAATGGACAAATAGCATGTATGCTCTTTGAAATTTTGCAGGTAACATGTTCCGTATGGTAAAAAATATAATTTGAGTTTTATCCGGATTTATTTTAATTTTGCATTTATAATAGAAACTTTGTAACAGATCTAACTGCATACACAGCAAGCTCACAACCAGGATGTTTAGGAATATCAGCAGTATAGATGTTATACTGTATGGGACTTAAACATCAGCCTTGAGGGACGCCGGCTGGAATTGAAAGGAAATCCGAAAAGCTTGATTTTATATTAACTCTGAATTTTCTATGTTCGAGAAATGAAGCAATTATTTTGATGATAAAATTTGGAAACGAAAATCTTATCAATTTGAAGAGCAATCCTTTATGCCAAACCGAATCGAAAGCCTTTTCGATCAGACCGGTGGATTCTTTGCAATTTAGTGACTTTTTAATGAAATTGGTGACTCTGAAAAGTTGATGCCGCATATGCGGCATACACACAAACTGAAAATCCGGGATGACTGATTTATTTCTCATCACAGTTCTCATTTTTTCAAGGAGAATTTTTTCAAGTAGCTTACTTAAAGTTGGAAGTAAGCACATTGGGCGATAGTTAGAAGGAACATACTGCAGTCACGATCGGCTGCAAGCCAATCGTATAATACTCTAGATGAATACTGAACTCCGATTTATATTGTAGTTGGGGATAAAGTAGAATTACGTGTGTGCATGTTGTATGTCCTTTATTAAGGACTGCTATTAGATTGCTACTCAAAAATAAAAGACAATATTCAGTGTTTAACTTCATACCTTGAACTGGGTAAGTCATCGAAAAAAATTGTCCTTTTTAAAGGACTTTCACGTGGGAGGTGCAGGAAGGACTCACTCGATTTCTCACATATTTATCCTTTTCCTTGGAAACATTCAAAAATTGATGTGTACAAAATTTCAAATTCGTAGCTTGAAGCGTTCAAAAGTTATCGGAAAATATTGTTGAACACGTGTTTTAAGGATATTTTGTATGGCAGCTACCAGAAGGAGTAAAAGAATTTCGCTGATTAGTTAACTCAAACTTCCTTTTCACTCAAAACTAACTTCTATAAAATTCCGAATTCGTAGCTAAAAGATTACTTGAGTTATAGTGAGTTTCGTAAATTAAGTGAATACATTTAGACAGGATATTTGTATGGCAGCTACACGAAGGACTAACAGGATTTCCTTCATAATCATATATTTAGCTCCAACTATTGGAAAAATAACACGTACAAAATTTCGATGTCGTAGCTTAAACCCTTCTAAAGTTATCGACCAATATTCTTGAACACGTGTTTTAAGGACATTTTGTATGGCAGCTATCAGAAGGAGTAAAAGGCTTTCGCTGATTAGTAAACTCCGACTTTCTTTTCACTCAAAACTAACTTGTACAAAATTCCGAATTCGTAGCTAAAAGATTACTTGAGTTATTGTGAGTTTCGTAAATTAAGTGAATACATTTTGACAGGATATTTGTATGGCAGCTACACGAAGGACTAACAGGATTTTCTTCATTATCATATATTTAGCTCCAACTATTGGAAAAATAACACATACAAAATTTCAAAGTCGTAGCTTAAACCCTTTTGAAGTTATCGACCAATATTCTTGAACACGTGTTTTAAGGACATTTTGTATGGCAGCTACCCGAAGGAGTAGGACGATTTGGCCCGTTAACGAACTTAGCCTTACAAATTCAACCAAACATCCAGATTCAAAATTTCAAGATCCTAGGTGAAGGCGTTCTTGAGTTATCGTGCTAACGGACAGACGGACGGACGGACGGACGGACGGACGGACGGACGGACGGACGGACGGACGTCAGGCGGATTTGAGGTTTTTGGCCACAAATAAACAAAAAATAATATATAACTTTTTTTCGTCCGAGGCTTGGTTCTATGCGTTACAAACTTTTGGGCTGGATTAAACTTATAATACTCTATATGATTTCATCTAGAGTATAAAAATTAGGATCCTTCGGAATGGGTATAACAAGAGCGCTTTTCCATGCGGTTGGAAAATAACCTGTTTTTAGACATTGAAAATGAAGTTTAGCATGATTATTGCTTTTTTCGGAATATTCTTTAAAAGTATATTGGGCATTTGGTCATTACCGGGCGCTTTCTTAGTTTTAATAGAACGCAATAGTCTTTTAACTTCGCTAGGCTTACATAGATGTTTCAGTTCAAGATCAGAAATTATGTTTGGTATATTAGATACTGTGTGTTCAACCGTACTTATAGTATTAATGTCGCTTAGATTAGCGCCTAATAGATATGAGGATAAAAAATTGTCCGCTAGTGCCTTGGCTTTATCTACATCGTTGTATGTAAATTAGCGTATGATTTGAGTTGAGCAGCGGGGGAACGAAACTACTTTTATTTTTCAGTTTTTTTTTTAATTTTCGACATATTATTCGATCCTTTTCTTAATTCCGATAGCATCAGATTCCATGTTGCATTACGTTTCTCGAAAAATTTTTGCTGAATGGTTTCCGTAAGAGATTTGGCTAGCAATTTTCTAGAACGGTCATGGGTTCTTTGCCATCGACGGCGGGCTGTGTTGCGCATTTTGATTATATCCTTGATCGATTCATTGGAGGGTTTGTGTCAATATTATATTTAGGAGTGCATTTATCAGATATATCTGAAGTCTAAAATACAACATATCAAAATCTGAACTTGATATGAAACAGGGTTCAGGCAGGAGAATTCCATAAGTACCTGTGAAATTACAGTTTCGGCTCTATGCTATGATAAATCGACCGCAATGAGTTACTTCAAAATTCGCATTAAAGGCTATATTCATCGTAAGATCTCGATATATGACTTACATACATTAAAGGTTACAGTCTGTGGTGAAGTTCAAAAATTATAAAGAAAGTATTTTTTAAAAAAGGACAAAAAGTATAGCATACGTATCCTTTTTCCTTGAATATAAACAAAAAACATATTGCAGTCCGGATCGGCTGCACGCCAATCGTATGATACTCCAGATGAAATACTAAATTCTGATTTCTATTGCAACTGGGAATAAAGTAGAATAAGGAGTGCGGACGTAGTTTGTCTTTTTTTAAGGAAAGTAAAAGATAATACCTTCAGTGTTCAATTTCATATCTGGAATTAGGAACTGGTCCAAGGACTTTCACATGGGAGGTGAGGAAGGACTCACTTGGTTTCTATCATAATTATCCTTTTAACTGGAATTATTTAAAAATTAATGTTGAAGGATTTCGCTGACTTGTAAACTAGAATTTTGTTTTGACTCGAAACTAGTTTGTATAAAATTCAGAAGTCGTGGCTGAACGATTATTTGAGTTGTAGTGAGTTCGGTAAATTGAGTGGAGACATTTCTACTGCATATTTGTATGGCATCTAGCCGAAGAATTAATGGCATGGCATATTTTTTTATCCCCAACTATTGGAAAATCAGCACTTACAAAATTTCAAAGTCGTAGTTTATACCGGTCTGAAGTTATCGGCCAATATTCTTGAACAGATGTTTTAAAGGTCTTTTTTTATGGGAGCTACTTGAAGGTGTAAACGATTTTTGTTGACTAATTAACTCGAACTTTATTTTCTCCAAAACTAATATGTACCCAAATTCAACATCGTGGCTTTAAGATCTGTTAAGAATTCAACTTGGTTTGTACTTCCCTTTTGGATATTCAGGCCCCAGTGGGATGTAAGGAAGTTGAATATGCCTTCACCATCTCTTAGGTCTGATGTTATATTAAATTGGTTTTCACTTCCACGGGCATCTCATTCTATCGCCTAAAAATGGATTTTTCGATTTTAGGAAATTCAACCCCCATGGGGGTGTATATTTCGTCATATCCCTTAAGTGGTAACAAATAGGTTCTTACTTCTTGGGTTTTTATGTTATCGCCTAAAAACTAAAAAAATACACACAACACTCAACTTTTGGAAACGGTGTCGAATGAAATGTGCAATTTCACAATTTGTTGATATTAAAGCACAACGAGAGGGTAAAGGAGGAACATATGGCTTCACGTGCTTTTTGGATGTATAATCGTCTAAAAATCGATGTTTTCCATTTTTTTTCATATATGGTCAGTTGATTGATTGCTGCGTTTATATAAAGAACCAATGATAAATACTGAAAGTTGTATCTTTCAAGGAGCTATTCTGATGACAAAATTGACTTACCAAAAAACCTTCTTCTTTCGGAAAAACCGACATTACATCTGGACTTTGGACGCGTTTCGGACTATGACCCAAAGTTGTAATTCCAGTTGCAGTAACATTTCATCATCTGAAATCTCTCCACCACATTTTCGTTTTTGACATGGAATCTTGAATCATTGGGATCGCCCCAAATGTGTACCATTTCCTCTTACGGTATTTGGGACGGGTAGAAGTCGGACCTCTAGATCGATCGTTACAAGCTTGGTTGGATTGGAAGATTGGTATCTACTTAGTACTACAATTTTGTTCCAAACGTTAAAAACTCACCCTTTTTATCGATTTTCCCTAGTGCATATATATACTACACCAAAATCCATCCATCCATTTTCTATCAATTTGCATGTATAAGGAGAACGGATAAACTAGAATTTCCACCTTCGATTACAATAATTGAGAACGTCGATTTAGTTTTCTTTAAACTTCAGAGTACGTGACCACCTAGAACGAGTTTTCGCACAATCTTTACGTCGGACTAGTAGTTTCCAGTGGCAAACAACTAGGTGAAGGATCCTGTTTGAACAAACTCAAGATTCATGTTTAGAACTATGTGTGCAGTAGAGAGTTAGAGAGCTCCTTCCGAAATTTAATCTCCTTCCCAAGCATATAGCAGAGAAGCTTCCCTCCTTACTTATGAATACACTTGATGTATTTTAAGAAAACACTTTTGGCACTTCTACCGGATACGTATACATCGAATTCTGGGAAAAATCTTTTGAAAGACTAGGAGAAGGGATATTCCAAATCGAAAAACAGAGAATAAAGATTCCCAATAGACCAATTAACTTTCAATTCAAATGGTTAGGATACAATGGATTTCTAGGGATATTTTTAGTTCCACAGTCAAATTTCTAGACATTTCTGTAGCTAAAATGAACACTCGCTCTAAGTATGTCAAATGTGTTTTATAAAGTGGAGGGTGTGTTTTTTTCGAATTGGATTTTGGAGAAGGTACCTGTGCGTGTCCTTTTTTTCCGAGAGGGATGTGCTGTGTATCATCCCACATCGTACTTTTCCTCTTCAATAAATCGCCGACAGCAGACGTGATTATATTTCATGCTCTGCCGATTTGCACAGCAAAAAGAAAATTCGACTCTGAACAGTGCGGGCATTTATTTGAGTGATTCGATTCGATGGAACGTTGAAATGGTCACAAGGCAAGTAAAGTGCCTTAATGGCTGGTCATGAAGAAATTTTTATTAAGCTGATTTTCCAACAAATTAAACTGCCAAGATTACGCTTTAAGCGACGTCTATTAGTTCAATAAAAGACGTTCTGTGAAAAAATTCAAGAAAAAGCTATACGATGTCGGGGTATTACCAGAAAGACATTTAACACTTTCAACGAAATGTTTAATTTAAATCTAAAGACTTTAAGAACGAAAACTATGATATGGCGTATGTTAGTTTCATTTTGTGTAGGTTGAGTGTATTACGTTTTTAGTTAATTTCGGTTAAGTAATGTTGATAAATTCTGAAGAGCTACAACCAAGTTGTTCCAGCCACAAATATTTGTGACCATGGGATCATGCATCAGTAAAAAATTGGGTTGTACATTATTTCACTTTACTCCTTCAATAATAAAGTATTGTGATCGATTTTTAAAACAAAAAAATTGCTGTTTTCAATTTTACTTTATTATTTTTTAATAATAAAGTATTGTTATCGACCTGAAATTTCAAAAAAGTTTGCTACCCTGAAATTTTGTATTTACACGTTTTAGGACTAGTAAACCCCAAAAAAGCAAAAAAAAAAAAAATGTCCGTCTGTCCGCCGTAGACGCCGTACGCCGTACGCCGTACGCCGTCCGCCGTACGCCGTACGCCGTACGCCGTACGCAAAATTGTTTGAAGGCGCGTAGCTCCCAAACCCGTTGAGATATTAAATTGAAATTTTTATGGTGGGTAGAATGGGTGAACCCCTACGACTGGTATATTTTTGGGGGGTGGGGGTACAAGGGGAGAGGAGAGGGGAGCGTTTTAGACGAAAAATTTTGGTTTCTAGATCTCAGGAACCACTTATGCTAGGAGGCTGAAACTTGGAACTTATATAGTACTATGATAATGGACTCAATTGCAAAAAAATGGCGATATTGGTTAAGGGGTGTGGAAGTGGGGGGAAAACAATGAGTCTTTAACGCATGAAAGCCGGGATTGAAACATTCTAAAATCGATATCTCCTGAACAATTGATGTCAGAAGATTGGAACTTTGTTGTTGTCCTAAGGGATACTTCCAGATTAGACAAGAGCTAAAATTTTTAAGAGGGGTGGTGGGGTGTGGGGGTGGGGGGTGAAAAACTTTGGATTACAATATCTTCCGAACTAATTACACCAGGAAGATAAAATTTAGTTTCTGTATATGGGCTTACAAGAGGAGTCTACCGAAACTAAATTTTTTGAGGGGCGAGGTGGAGCACGAAAGTGGGGGGATAGCAATTTCTCAAAAAATTTAATTTTTATATCTCAGAAACCGTATCAGATATGATCTTGAAAATTTTACAGGAGTTGGGGTCGATAAATTTCTAGTAGGGATAAAAATTTTGGTGGTGTGGGTGTAGGGGGTGGTGGTGAAAGGGGGTAGAAAGGAAAACATTCTGATTTTTATTTCTCAAAAACCATAATGAATAGAAAGCTAAAAATTTAGGATTATATAGAACCACTAAGGAGACATCCTAGAAAAATAAAATTTTTGATAGGGGTATCAAGGTACGGGGGAGAGGAGTGGTTTTTTATATCTCAGAAACGGCTTATGCTAGAAAATTGAAACTTAGTACGTATATGTAGATGTGCTATTAGAGTAATTAAAGCAAAAAAAAAGTTCAGATTTTTATTGGCGTTCAGAGGTTGAGTCAAAAAAATGTCCGTGAATCCACATTTTCACGAATTTCGTTAAAACTTTTAGACATGTCAAACTATCAAAGCAATTTTACTTCTGCGGGCTATTTATATAAGCGCCTAGTAACGGTCTTCAAAATTTTTCGATATCCAACCCCTAAGGGGGAGTAAATTGGTTGTGTACATATTCACGAATTCTGATATATTCCTAAGGTATATTGAGATTTGGAGTTCACTTGTACTTCTATAAGCTTTAAACGTAGTCGGGAAAAAACCGATTTAAGTATTTTTCTCAATTAAACCCCCTGGGGGTATTGTTTAAGATTTCACTGATTCCGAAAATCTCTTAGGTTTAATGTGATCGAATTCGCTTTTACTACTATGAATTATTCTATTGATAAAAAAAATACGTAAATAAAAAAAAAAATCTGCCAACAGTCTGGGCGCAACTTTATTATTTTATGGGTAGAAGTCCGAAACGTGTTTAATGATGAGATACGGTATTGGGTACTATGCGACTGACAACCAAAAAAATAACCAGGAGGCTATTTGGAACGTTATTTTTTAGGTTGTCAGTCGCATAGTACCCAATACCGTATCTCATCATTAAACATGTTTCGGACTTCTACCCATAAAATAATAAAGTTGCGCCCAGACTGTTGGCAGATTTTTTTTCATGATTTAGGACTAATTAACCCCAACAAACAACAAAAACGTTTCTCTGTTTGCACCCCATCTCTTCGAACAAAATATTTCGATTTTTATTTCACTAATACCGCTTATGACAAAAAGATGAATCTAGGAATTTACGTAGAGCCGTGAAACGTTCTACTAAGACGATATGCATATTTTGGAAAACTTATTAAGGAGCGACGGTGGGAGGTGTTTTTCCTAACTCAGAAACGGTATATGCCAAAAAGTTGAAATTTAGTGGCTATATTGGAGCTACCAAAGTAGTTAAAAATGAAATTCATCTATTTTTACGAATTTCGTCATATCTCTTAGGTTTTCTGAGATATCACATTAAATATTCTACAGAGAAATGTCTAAAAACTTCTGCCTCTAAGGGAATTTAAGGGGTTGTACATATTTTCAGGAAATCCGCCATGACACATATGTCTAATTAGATATCGAAAAAGTATTACTGCCACTTCCATTAAGGCGATTATTTAGCCTTAAACCGAACTTAGGATTTTTCAATATTTCAATGGGGCTTTAATCGATTTAACGAATTCCGATATTTATCTTAGGTCTGATGAGAAATCGAATTTGTTTTCTCTTTGACGGTTTTTTCTATTGTATAATAGCCCAAGATTTATTTTCACGATTGTTAGTAATTGAACTCGTGGGGGTGTAAAAAATTTGCATACATTTCCACAAAGTTTGCCATATTTCGAATTTAATGAGATATAATGTGATATTGGATACTTTTTCCCCGAACCTTCTATGTAATCCTGTAAAATGTAGTATATATCTGGCCACAAGAGGATGTGAAGGGGTTGTAATTGTTTTCATAAATTTTGCCATATCTCTTAGGCAAGGACGCCTATAGAGGACGCAAGAGGGGACACTTGCCCCACCTGTATTCTACCTTCCAGTATTTAAAAAACACCATTTTGTCACTTTAATAATTATTATTTTTTTAATATAGTGTAATTAAGAACTTTTAATTGTTCTATTACACAATATTTATTATATTAAACTAATAACAAATAATTACTAAATCAACACCGTTCCTTATTTTCAATGAAAAATTAAATAAAAACATATTTTTATTTGTATTTAAAGAAATTTCACTTGTTAAAAATTAATTTTTTCTTACTTACTGCAGAAAAATTGGATTGTAATTCAAAATTTAGATTAATAAGATAAGGACATTATTTATTGGAAGACGTAATTGAATTTCACACCCATGATCTTTTCTTCATAGAAGTTTGGTATGACTTATGAAAAATACAGGAAAACCCAAAGGTCTGGGATAAGGTACCCATCTGTCTCATATAGTATTTTTTTATACATCCCTTCGACTTTGTGCTGGGAAAGAGGGTGTTTTCAAATATGCACAATTTTAAGGTATGTTGATTAAAGTACCAGGATCATAAGGATATTAGTAACATTATTACGCAACGTTTTGTTAAAACACGGTTATCACTTTTTTGTTTCACTTTATGACAAAAAAGAATTGCTCAATTACGAAATGGTTAAAATTAAAGATGAATAACTTCGAAAGTTTTTGTGTTAGAGCGATAAATTTACCAACTCCGCTTCGCATTTACAACAGCTTAAACACAGTTACAACTAATTTCAAATCTTTAAGTTGACTGTAATTTTTTAAAAACTCTTGTATGGCAGCCTAAAACAGTGTCTTCATTTCACTCTGTTTTCCAGTTTTGATGCCCGAGAATTTTGTCTTAGCTTAATCCAAAAAAAGTAAGAACTTTTGTATGGTAGCTAATTGAAAGAGTGCCGCAATATTGTCAGTTCCTGCAGAAAAACATAACTGCCATCACTTGTTTCGAGGAATTTTGTATGCGATGTACCCGAAGAAGTTGGGCGATTTTACTTACTAACGGATTCTAAGTAAAATTTCAACTTCTCTGTATTTTTGCCCTATCTCGCGGTGCGCTTATATTGTTTCGGTGTGACAGAAAAGGTTCAATGATTCTTGACTGATACCACATTCATTCGATTCGTCACAAGATGTAGGTAGCTCCAGAAATTGCAAACTTTTTTTATAAGCTGTAGTTCTGTCCTCCCTACGAAAAGTTGTATGGGCGCCCATGCTCTTAGGTCTGATGAGGTATTTAGTTGTTATAATTTTTAAATGCTTTTTATGCAATCGGCTAAAAATTAATTTCAGGTATAAAAGGATTAAACATGTTGGCACAAATTTTGCCATATTTTTTACGGTCTTATTATACTTACATATGTAAAATTTTATTTAATATAGATTTTTAAGCAGTTTAAAACTGATTTCAGAATTTTTCAGTATTTTTAGTTCGGGATGTTGTTTATTTCACTTTATTATTTTTTAATAATAAAGTATTGTTATCAACCTGAAATTTAAAAAAAATTTGCTACCCTGAAATTTTGTATTTTCACGCTTTAGGACTACTAAACCCCAATAAAGTAAAAAAAAAAACATTGTCCGTCTGTCCGCCGTAGACGCCGTCCACCGTATGCAAAACCGATTGATGGTGCGTAGCTCACAAACCCCTTGAGATATTAAGTTGAAATTTTGATGGCAGGTAGAATGGGTGAACCCATACAAGTGGTATCTTTTGGAGGGGTTAGGGTGTGTTGATGATGAAGGGTGAGGAGGAAGGAAGAGGAGGAGGGAGTGTCGTAGATGAAAAATTTTGGTTTCTAGATCTCAGGAACCGCTTATGCTAGGAGGCTGAAAGTTGGAACTTATGTAGTACCATGATAGTGGAACCATTTGCAAAAAAATGGTCGATAGTGGTTGAGGGATGTGCGAGTGGGGGGAAAACAATTCGTTCAAAACGCTTGAAAGCTGGGATTGCAACATTCTAAAAACGGTATCACCTGTTGTCTTACGAGGTACTAGGAGATTAGAAAAGGGTTAAAATTTTTAAGGTGGTGGTGAGGTATGGGGGTTGAAGGGGGGTGAAAAACTTTGAACTACAATATCTTCCGACTCAATTGTGTCAGGAAGATAAAATTTGGTTTCTGTATATAGAATTACCAGTGAAGTCTACTGAATGTAAAATTTTTGAGGTGGTGGTGAAGCGCGGAAGTGCGGGACAGTCATTTTTCAAAAAATTATATTTTTATATCTCAAGAACCGTATCAGATATGATCTTGAACATTTTACAGGAGTTAGGACCAGTAGATCTGTAGCGTAGAAAAAAATGTTGAGGGTGATGGGTGTAGTGAGTGATGGTGGGAGGGGGTGGAAAAGGAAAAAAGTCTGATTTTAATTTCTCGAAAGCCGCAAAGGATAGAAAGCTAAAAATTTAAAACTGTATAGAGTTACTATAGATGCATTCCAGAAAAATAAATTTTTGATAGGGGTAGTATGGTACGGGGGTAGGGGGGTTGTTTTTCATATTTCAGAAACGGCTTATGTTAGAAAGTTGATACTTAGTACCTATAGTTAGATGTGCTACTAGAGGTATTAAAACTAAAAATAATTAATAGAGCCAATTGGGGAGATCTAAACGAATTCTATAGAGCATTTAATTGGAACCTGTGCCATACATCTAATGATTGCGATGAGGCCTGTAAACTCATTACCGAGACAATTTTAAGGGGGATGCGGCTCTTTATTCCCTTCAGCTACACAAGAGTCAAACCATCTAAGGAATCATGGTTTACCAAAGACTGTCTCGATGCCTTTCAGGCTAAAAATATTGCTTTTGGTACATTTAAAGCACATTCCTCACAATTTAATAGGGAGCAATTCATTAAGGCAAGAAACACCTGCGAGTCCACTATTAATCATGCAAAATTACAACATGATCTAAAGATAAGACGAAAGATCCTGGAGTGCCCCTAAGGATCGAAATCCTTTAGGTCATTTGCGAAAGCGGTTAGCAATAATTTTATTTCGTCATCCACACCACCTCTATCTGATGGTAACCGCACAGTCGTTGATTCCATAGAAAAAGCAAATCTTTTGGCTTCGATTTTTGGGAGAAACTCTACTCTTCCACCTAGTGCACACTCCAGCTGTGATATCTAGCAATATAAAACTTCCTCCCATCAAATTTCGCACACGTGTCATTTCGAAAATCCTTCAAGCTCTCAATATTAATAAATTAATGGTCCAGATGGCATTCCCCCCATTACCCTTAAAAAATGCTACTCTTCTTTGGCTAAACCTCTTCGCAATCTTTTCTATCGTTCATATTCTTCTGGTAAGTTTCCTTATCTATGGAAACTAGCTCATGTTCAGCCGATACCTAAGAAGGGTAGCAAAACGAACCCCGCAAATTACCGCCCCATTGCCATTACTTCTATTTTGTCTAAAGTCATGGAAACTGCTGTCAACCGTAAGATCGTGCAATACCTGGAAAGCAGTCGTCTCTTTGATGACAGTCAATATGGGTTTCGGCCACGGAGATCCACTGGCGATTTGTTGGTATACCTCACTGATCGCTGGAACGCTTGTATCCATAACTTCGGTGAGGGTCAAATACTTGCACTTGACATAGCGAAGGCCTTTGACAGAGTTTGGCACGAAGACCTTCTATCCAAACTCAACGCATTTGGTATTAATCCTACTTGTATTCGATGGATTGAGAGCTTTCTTTCGGAACGTACTATGCAGGTTGTATTAGATTGCGTTTCATCATCCCCTTTCCCTATCAACTCCGGCGTCCCTCAAGGCTCAGTTTTATCACCTACCTTATTCCTAATTTTTTATTAACGACCTTTTGTCGTCCACTCTCAATTCTATCCATAGCTTCGCAGATGATAGTACACTGGACAATACTTACAGCTTCAACTCGATTACAGAGGCACGCCAGTATTCGGTACCCTCTCAACGTAATGAGTTAATTGGTTCTTTAAACTCTGATCTCATCTCAATCCTGGAATGGGGCAGGGTCAACCGAGTAGAGTTTAATGCCTCAAAAACACAAGCCTGTCATCTTTCCCTTAAACACGACACGTCGGTGCCTGATCTTATTTTTGATGGTGTCGCATTGAACACTTCGGAGCAACACATTTATGATGCAGCTCTTGACGCCTCCAAGCGCCTAGGTTTCCTCCCAAGGTGCACGAAATTTTTCGCACCATCAGACCTAGCAAAAATTTACAAGGCATATATCAGGCCCCGACTTGAGTACAATTCACATATCTGGGCAAGAGAACCCAAAACGTATCTCTCTTTATTCTTTAACGAATATACGGTTGAGCCACAAAAATTTCGTGCAGTGAAATTTAGACAGTCGATTCTTTCTCGTACAACCAGAATGTGGAACGCGTTGCCTTCGACTGTGTTTCCTAGCGGATATGACGTACAGTCTTTTAAACGTAGCATCCACCCATTGTTTTCCTCTGATTCCTTTTACTTTTAATCCTATTTTCCATTTGTTTTATTTATTTATTTGTATTTTTATTTTTATATTATATTAATTTTTTTTTCTCCCCATCCTATACTGACTGGACTGTACATACTGTATTAAAGGTTGACCCCTAAGTTCAGTTCGGTGCTATAAAAAAAAATAAAAAATAGGAATAACCAGGCATCTATTCGGAAAGTTATTTTTTAGGTTGTCAGTCGCATAGTAACCTACACCGCATCTCAGCATTAAACACGTTTCGGACTTCTACCCATTAAATAATATGGTTGCGCCCAAACTGTTGGCCGATTTTTACTCTTTTCATACTCTAAAATTAATATATTTTTTTGTGCATTTGTGGACAAAGCCACCAAATTCGCTTGACGCCAGTCCGCCCATCCGTCTGTCCGTACGCATGATAACTCAAGAACGCCTTAACTTGGGATCTTCAAATTTTGAAAGAAAATTTTTCATCGAATTTTTAAGACAAAGTTTGTTAGCTGGTAAAATTATCCAACTCGTTCGGATAGCTGTCCTTAATAATAACGTACCAATAACATCGGAACGCATTAAGCTACTACTTTAAAAATATGTATATATTGTGACTCCAATAGTTGCAGCTAAACGTATGATAATGACAAAAATGACATAATAATAGTGTTTCAATTTACAGAACTCACTACACCTCAAAAAATCGTTCAGCGACGAATTCGAAATTTGGTACAATTAAGTCTGGAGTGGAAAGAAAGTTCAAATTCAGCGAAATCGTTCTACTCCGTTGGGTAGCGCTTCATTTATGGCCTACGCTACTGTCTGTAACTACCACTTAATAGTTCCAGAAAGTCGTTCCTATCAATTCCGCTTATCTCCATCAAGTTCATCGATTTTGGCGTACTCATTGCGTTTACCATCTTGAAGGAATAACCGTCTAGCATACCTCTACAGACTAGGTAAAGTGCACATTTCTATCGTCCCGGTACTACACGCGGTGCACACTTAACTTCACATTAGAATTCCTTAATGCGGATATCACTAACAGGTATCCCGAGAATATCACTTTGCCAGGATCATTTCCTGGACTGGACACGTACCTACAGCCATATAAAACGGTCGAGACGAATGGATAGCAATTCTATTAAGGAACAACTTAAACTAGCGTAAGGAGTAGTCCATATACAAATATCAGAAGTGGAAAATCGCCCGTCAATTGAATATTCAGAACCGGTAGGGGCCACAAATAAAATGGGCGGACGAGGTGATGTAGCTCCCCGTCAAGGCCATTTGAATGCTTCGCACGTTCTCTGTTAAGCTTTTTAATGAAGAACAAAATGGAGATAAGAAAAGCATTGGGAAAAATTTGAGCAAGTTTTTTCTTTTGCTTTTTTTTTGTACCAAAGGATGTAGGTAGTGATGTACCGTATGTTCCGCATATGGACAAAAGGTTAACTACACGACCATACGAGGAAGCAACAAGGAAGCAACAGATTTGATCTGGGTAGCTAGGAAATTACTATGTAAGGTGCGATGGTGTAGAGACTGGGCGCAACGTGTACCGGCGCCAGGTTGAAAGCTACTTTCGTGCGAAGAATAGGTGCCCGGAGGGCGTCTTTCGAAGGGATATTAATGAAAGGATTTAATGGTATGCCAGAGCTATGTGAAGCTTTGCTTGCCACTTGTACTACATCACGTCGTCCATTGTCCGCTATTGTACGAGTTTTTGTTCATATCAACTTTCTTTCAGTGAGTAATTGGTTCCCGGAATAATGAATCCTTCCGTTTGGTCTTCCAATTCTGTTACAAATTAATTTTTATTCTGTGATTTGTTATTGTAAATCATCCAATTAACCATAAAATGCTCAGAGTTTATGTCAATGTTGATAGTAACTTAGATTCTATACTGAACCAGGACGATGGAAAACATAAATTTTCTCAACAATTAACTTTTCTACAATTGAAACAATATTTTTTTTGAAAATGATTGGCTAAAATACTCGCAACGTTGATTCATATGCCCAGAGGATTTGCGAAATTTGTTTTTGAGAATAATCCGTGATTGACCGTATCCAGGCTTCCTAAAAAACAAAGTAAGGCTCATACCAAGGACATATTTTTTAAATGGGTTAAATCTGTAAATGCTGAATCATTAAAAACATGAATAAATTCAACTGAGGTCACTGTAAGTCGTAATTGGCACTTCTAGTTTATTTGGTTTGTTATAAGGACGAAAATAGTGTTTCAGGTGTACGTTTGAAACTCTGTTTGTTGAAGTTCAAAGCTCTGGGGCTTGACAACAGAAATAGTACTCACACACAAACAGACAGGAAAGTCCAACAACAATGAATAAAGTTTTCTTCAAGTCTGGCACGTCTGTGCCCGTTAGCTCTGTCTCCTGATACGAAACCAAAATTTTAATCCTTAATTAACTTATCAAGGGAGTGAAGAAACTATGAAAAGTTGGACCTAACTTATAACCAAAATCTTGTTCTGGTTAAACTTCCAATGGAAACAGATTTATTGAGAAATTCTGGTCTAAGATTCCGCAGAATGTTACTAAGAGGATTAGTAAAGTTCGGAACGTATACACTTAACTCGTTACAGAGAAACGTCCGTCGCTTCAGCTGAGTAATTAATTTAGAGTGCACACATGCACACCGAAATAAGATTTCCAACTAGGAAGTACGCTTTTGAAGTGTATAAGCGAGTAGTAGGTCAGAAGTTTCCTTTCAATGCGACAGGTCTTGCGGTTTTCATTAACCGCTTATCTTACTTCAATTACTACAACAAAAGATATGAACGAACCGCCATTGAACATAGAACCAGCAATTCACTGATCCTGCGTTTTGTTGCAACTCTACTCTCATCATATAATAGGGAACATATCCTGCCACAGTGAATTACCAAAGACAGCAATTCCTATCTCGATGAATACGTTATGTTTTCAAACGCAGGAAGATTTTGCACGATATTCATACTCTAAATGAAATCTGGGAGACAACCCAGCCCGAAAAGTTTGTAAAGCATAGAACCGAGCCCTGGCTGAAAAAAAAAATTTGAAACTATTTTTTGTTCATTTGTGACCAAAAACCTCTAATCCTCTTGCTGTCCGTCCGACCGTCTGTCCGTACGCACGATGATTCAAGAACGCTTTGAACCAGAATCTTGAAATTTTGAATTTGGATGATTGGTCGAATTTGTAGGGCTAAGTTTGTTACAGGGTAAAATCGTATTACTTCTACGGGTAGTTGCCATACACAGTAAAAGTTTTTACAACTCTCAGGGCCGGATTAAGATTCAAGATTCAATCAATATTTATTAGTGTTTTTCGTTTATGTCTACCATCTTATAATTTATCGTTTAGAGAACAGATAATTCAATATCTTAGCAGCTAAATTAAATCTAGTTAGCACAGCAAAGCAAAAACATCTACGAGAATTTTAGTGACATAAATTCAAGGAAAAATTTCTACAAAAAATCTTGTGTAGTGGGCCTAAACCTAACTTACAAACTAACTTAAATTAAAAGAAAGCAAAAAATAGTAAAAGATAATTAATTAAAACTGAAAAACAATATTTGACTCCAAAACATGTCAAGTAGTGGGATATTATAGGAGTGATAATAATAGCGGATTGTCGACTAGTTCCAGCCTAGTTACGAAAGATGAATATCTGGTTGCAACTAATTCAAGAACAGTTTCCACTTTAGCTTCTGCATGAAGACATCTAGTAGAGAAGAAAAATGACTTCTTCATTATCATTTTGAGGCACTTATTTTGGGAAACCTGAAGCTTTTTAATATGTGATTTTGCACAATGACCCCAAACAGGAGAGCTATATGCGATAATGGGTTGGATTGCCATTTTAAATAATAGAATCTTTTTCTCCTCGGAAAGTTGTGATTTTCTATTGATTAGAGGATACAGACCATGCGTAGCCTTGCTGACTTTGAAACATATTGTTACGTGCAAGCCTGGCAGCCGCGCACCTCGATCGATTACGAATAGGGAAACAGCAACAACCGAATACCTAAGCTGCAAAGTAACCCAATCAAATGCCTAGTTGAGTATATAAGGAGAGCGGAGCAACACGATTATACCTCTCTTCTAATCGAACGCGCTCGAATGTACCAGAACAGCGTATAAGATCGAATCGAATGCTTTCAAGCTTTCCAGAACCCTCTACACACACCACCGAACGAAGATTCAAGAACAGTCTCGACTGCAGACAACTGGTATAAAAGCAGATAAAGCTCTCAGCGAGGGACATAGCAATTTTTATTACGTCGACTGTGACAGCCAGCGTGTATACGCGACCGTATTGGTGTAAAGCGATCGATTGAGTGTGATCAAATCTATCGATATAGATAAGCGGGCGGTATTGCCATATAGTGCGAACAAAATTAAAGTGCGAATAAATAAATTGTTACTTATTTTGATTTTAAACGAATTGTGTTTTACTTAAAATCTCGGCGAACCCCTAGCTCGCAACAATTTGTTTTCTATGTGACAGCAAAAAGGGAGTTTCTTATCTAACATAACACAAAGGTAATTTAGGTTATCGGACCATGGAATACCATTTTGACCAATAAAATTGATTTCACGACTGGGAAGGTTTGAACGTTTCCTCTTTTTGGTAAAAAACATAGCTTATGTTTTAGCGGGATTTATTTTGATGTTCCACCGGTGGTAGAATTGATAAAGACTTTGGAAGTATAGTTCAAGTACTTCTATTATCGTGTCTGGATCATTTGAGCTAGTATAAACGCAGGCAGTAGCGTAGTGTGACGTGAAACCTCGGGGTAGCGCTCTTAAAAGCTCCGTATATGACAGATCGATCTTTGGATGATTTTACATAGGTACTCTCAGTTAGAAATAAGTGACTTTAATTCACACATAAATGATTTGTCCAATCCCCCATATGCACTCGTGCTGTTGTTTTGGTTTCTTGCATTCGATTAGATTAACTCTTTGAAAGAGAGAGATTGATTTGATTTACAATAACTCATAATTTCATATTATTTAAAAGTTAAATTAATTTTGCTTTGCAAATCACGTATTGTTGGTAAGAACAAGATATTTTCTAAAATAGAGCATGGAAAAACAAATTCATCTATAAAATTTGTTCATAATTGTAAACAAATGTGATTTGCTGGTCTTAAATCGTAATTTTGATTGAGTAAAAACTGAATTACTAAAATTCATAAGTCCCGAACTCCTAATGAACTATTCGCATATATTATAATTTGTTTTTCTAAAGACGGATTAATTCAAATGTCTTGGATTTTGACATCATCAAATAGGGAAATATATTGTTTTATCAAAGGACAACACAGTTAAATCAAATTGCAATGTGCCAATCAACAATTTGAGATGCAATGTAAAATTGCAATCGCAGTAAAACGACAACACTGAAGAAAAGAAAATCATGTAGTGGAAGCGCAAATTTTTAGCGCTAGCCAGACCGAAGAAAAGTGCGAATGTATTTTACTTTATTATTTTTTAATAATAAAGTATTGTGATCGACCTGAAATTTCCAAAAAATTTGCTACCCTGAAATTTTGTATTTATACGTTTTAGGAGTAGTAAACACCAAAAAAGTATAAAAAAAAAAAATGTCCGTCTGTCCGCCGTAGACACTGTACGCCGTCCGCCGTACTCAAAACCGTTTAAAGGCGCGTAGCTCCCAAACCCGTTAAGGTATTAAGTTCAAATTTTTATGGTGGGTGGATTGGGAAGCTCCTATGACTGGTATCTTTTGGGTTATGGGGGTGTAAGGGGGAGGATAGGAGAGCATTTTAGACGAAAAATTTTGCATTCCAGATCTCAGGAGCCACTTATGCTAGGAGGCTGAAACTTGGAACTTATATAGTACTATGATAGTGGACTCATTTGCAAAAAAATGGTCGATAAAAGTTGAGGGGTGTGGAAGTGAGGCGAAAACAATGAATCCAAAACGTTGAAAGCGGGGATTGATATCTCCTGAACGATTGATGTCAGAATAAAAAGCTTTGGAAAAGTCTAATAAGACGAGGTAGGTGATCATATCTGCATCCAAGGCCTTTCTTATATCGGAAGTGACTTTCAATAATGCTGACTTACAGCTATGATGCGGACGGAAACCAGACTGCCAGCGGTATATTAATTTTATATTATATAAGTAATCCTGCATTTGCATTGACATAACTCCCTCAAGCACTTTTGATAGAAAACAAAGAATACTGATGAGACGGTAGTCACTAACAGTTGATTTTAATAAAAGTGTAACAACTAGAGGTGGAATATCACAGCTTTCACCTACTCGTATCTTCTGAATTGAGTTACCGATCTGTAAAATTACCTGTTGACTTTTCCTAAGCCTATGAAAAGTAAGAACGAGGTCTTTACTAAAAATAAATTACTTTCATTCCTTCTCCAAACTGTTGAATTTTAATGAGCTCACGACCAAGACCTTTAAGAGAGAAAGTTGCCGAAACTTTCCCGATTTTTTTGTTTGGTTGTCGCGATGCGATTATCAACCCCACACTCAAGCATTCAGGTTTGAAGCGTACAGAGTCCTGGAATCGTGGGAAATAATTCAAAATCACTTAAGTAATCCCTTGGATAATTATTTTCTCGAAGGATAAAATGGGATTGTCTTATGGAAATTGAGTTTCTGTTTGTTTGTCATTGCTCTTCTTTGCAAATTAAGTTTTGTCAGTTTTTTTTTCCCGCAAAATGCAATTGTCGTCGCCGTCGTCTTAACGACGAGCGAGTTAAGATGTTTCGTTCAGGACTGATGTCGTCATGAATATGCAAAAGGGAACCGAACCGACTCAAGTCTAACTCTGCGCTGATGCGTTAGAGTATTATGAGACTCATTACTAACTTTTCTTTCTCAACAAATTTAATGAGAAAACGGAGAAGTTTATGTTGGTTTTATGGTTGGCATTTTCTCGCTTTCAATAAGCAGAAACTTTTCAATTTTCTTCAACTTCTTCGTTTGAGTTTTGTGATTGACCATCATTTACCTTCTAATTTCGTAATAGTATGCATTCAGATTAAGTAAAAATAATAAAGATAATAAGCTGGGAGTTGAAACAAAAGTACGTTGCAACGCTTACAGTATCCCATGTACGAAAAGTAGAACGGCACAGCACAGGATTCGTACTGGTGCCAGAGTTGCCAGTACTGGCTAATGTTTCGGGCCCAGTATGTGGCCTAAACCAAATCATTGCAGAGCCACTGTCGATTTGATCACACCGGTCCTACTCTGGTGAAACTCTGGCCCTATACTATACCTCAGTAAAGAAAAGAAACGAAAATAAAATTATAATTAATAAATTTTTTTTTTTTTTTAAACTACGAATTTATTTTGCTATTATTTTTTTTTTGAATAATGCGAATTGATTTTACTTACACATCTTGCACACTCTCGGATTCGAACCATGGCCTCGTCACACATTAGTCCGCTACGCTACCCACTAGACCAATCTGACATATTCTCGTAATAGGGTTGAAACTGAATCAATTGATATGTTGAGAAACAAAAAAATTTTTCTACCGAGATGTGCCGAATACAGAGTAGGGATGTTAAAAAAATTTCGATATATCGAAATTGCGATATTTTTTTAACGATATATCGATAATATCGGCCGATATTGTAAAAAGCGATATATCGATATATCGATATTGAAATCCGACTATCGGACTCGATATTTTTTTTAAGTATATCATATTTTAGAAATCGAACGGGTTTTTTGCATTTAATCTGCATTTCTGCTTATTTTTGAGGAATGCCAGAAACGTTGAAAGTAGAAAAAAAAATGTCGATCACGGAAACCATATCTGTCGAAACTAGGTTCAAGGCATGTGATATATACGGGCACATGCTCGCAAATCTTCACTTCAGGCGCCAATACAAATATATGTACGACGAGGCAACCAGGCAACTATCAGAAATACCTGATTGTCCCTGCCTCATCGGTGTCATCCGAAAGAGTTGCGTCGGCAATAAATATTGTGGGGCCAAATAATCGCAGTCGGCTTACTGGAGAGCATATTAAAGAGCGAGTATTCTTAACAACTGTCCCAGAAAAGTACTGGTTCTCATAAGCTTTCGTTTTAAAAATATGTCAATATATAATATTTCATTAATAAATAATTAAAATCAAGTTGGCTCTTAATACTTTTTTCGATTTTGACCCTTTTATCCTTATTTTTTAAAATTAATATATTTAAAAAATAACAGTATTTCTATCCGGAAACTTTATTTCGATCAAAAAAGGCATTATTTTGATTTCATAAGTCAACTGAGAAGAATTTTCCGCTTTCCAGCAGCATTTCCAATAGTTCAATCAAAAAACTCTCAGATATTGAAATTGCAATGATAAAATTTAAATTGAATTTCAGACTCTAGAAATAGCTAAATTTGGTAACTGTGACCGAAGGCAACGAAATCAAATGTCATTTATTTATTAGCTTTCGGTTTGCTAAAAGCCACGTGCGCCGTATTTTTGTATTAATGTTAATTTTGATGCAGCATTGGAGTTTATTTTTCATTGGAAAAAAATATTCGATATATCGATATATCGATATTTTTCTCCGATATATCGTCAGCCGATATTGATATTTTTTTCAATATCGATATATCGATATATCGATATTTTTTTCCGATATTAACATCCCTAATACAGAGCCGACCGTCGAGCCAATGCCGAAAGAGCTTAGACACCAATAATAAGCCAATTCTAGGCCCGACATATAGGCCCAGCAGCTCGGACCAAAGTCGGCTCAGATCAAATGGGAGTACTGATCACCAGGATTGGCCCGACACTGGTCTGGTGGTTTGTCAGTACCAAAACAATACCGATCGACAAGTCTTGGCGGACAATGCAACGCCAGTTTTGGGCAGTGTACGGGACTCTGGTTGGACTCCGGCATTTCGCACATGGGATTTGACAAAATCATATATATGTACAAATTTCTAATAGTATCTTTTAAATTTAGCTCATTTTACAGTCATTGACTCACCGCCAGATTGCTCCATTCAAGTCTAATTAACTGAATCAATAATAAAATAGAAGCCGTCATCGTTTTTCTATATCATTTTCCATAATTTAACTTTTCTATTTGTAAAGAAAAATAACTAGGAATATGGATGTATGGCCGAATTTGTAAGTTTAAGTTCGTTACCGGACAAAATCATTCTACACTTATTCTGCCATATAAGTCCTTAAAACTCGTGTTCAAGAATATTGGCCAATCACTTCAGAAAGCCTCAAACTACGACTTTGAAATTTTGTATACGTTGGTTTTTTAATAGTTGCAGTCAAAATTACGAATATGAAAATGTATCCATGTGTCGTTCGAGTAGCTGCCATGCAAAAACCTTGCAGCTCCTATTCAAAAAATCTGCCAATGGACTGGGCGAAACTTTATCATTTTTCGGGTCAAAGTTCGGGAGCGGTCAAAGTCGGAGTATATCATCAGTTGTTTCGAGATTATTAGATTTCTTGAAAAATTAATTTTGTTCTTAAAATAAAAATATTAAAAATAGAGATTTTTAGCCAATTAAACATTAAAAAAGTCCGTGTAGACTATTCGCGTTTCGGTATATTATGTACATTAAAAGCCTATAGAAGTTAAAACGAATTTGTTGCCTTATCAGACTCAGAGATATGACGAATTGTTAAAACGTATACAAAGCCATTACTCCCAATTGGGGTTTGAATTTCGATAAAATTGTGAAACAGGTTTTTAGACGATTTCATAAGAAGCAACTTGATATCTCATGAGACACGAGGAATTTTGAAAAAGTTGTGAAAACGTAAGCAAACCCTTCACACCCCCATGGTTCTTGCAATTCGAAAAATCGTTAAATTGGTTTCTCGGTCATTACATCAAATGCCGTAATAACGAATTTCATATCTCATTAGAACTAAGGGATGGCAAAAATTGTGAAAACATATGCAAACCCTTGGGAGATGAATATCCAAAAATTGAGAAATGGGCTTGTAGGCGATTATATAAAAAGTCTTTGGAAGTAAAAAGCGATCTAATATCTCATCAAACCGAAGAATTATGTCGAAGCTTTGAAAACATACAACCACCTTACATCCCTTAAGATTGAATATCCAAAAATACTGAAATTGGAGCTTATATAGAAAACCTTAGGAAGTAAAAATGAATTCGATATATCATCAGATCTAAGCAATATGTAAGAATCTGTGAAAACATGTACAACCTCCTTACACCCACTTGGGGGTTGAATATCGAAAAATCCTGAAAGGAGTTAATAGATAAATATGAAGACAGCACGAGAAAGTAAAAACCAATTCAATTTCTTATCACTTCTAAAAGATATGAGGAAATTCGTGAAAATTTGTTCAACCCTTTTATACCCTCTTAGGTGCTGAAAAAGGAAAAAACTTAAATACGAGTTTTAGGCTATTATTAAGCAAGCACGTGAAAGCGAAAAGATATTAGATATTTGATCAGACCTGGGGGATATGGCAGAATTCGTGAAAAAGTATTCAACCCCTTTCCACCCTCTTAGGGGTCGAATTTCAAACAGTACTAAAATCACTTTTTAGCTATTTATATAAAGAAGCAGTAGAATAAAAATGAATTCAATGTTTGGAAAGACCTAATAGATATGACGAAAATCGTGAAAATATATGCATTCCATTTTTACTGATAATTTTTTTCACCCCCCTTCCAAACGCCAATAGATGTGTATATGAAAGTTTTTTTTTTATCTAAATTACTTTTTTTGTTGATTTACATACACGTACCGAGTTTCAACTTTGTAACATAAGCCGTTCTATAGATAGGAAAAACACCACCCACCCCCGTACCATACTACCCCTATAAAAAATTATATTTTTCCAACATGCTACTACTATAGCTCTATCTAAATACCAAGTGTCACTTTTACATCATTATCGGCTCTCGAGATATAAAAATCGGAACTTTTTCTTTTTCACCTTCCCCCACCCTCACTCTCTACACCCCAACCCTTACCCTCTACACCCCCACCACCAAACTTTTTTTTTCTGCTAATGGTCTCTTAGGCCTACTTCTGATAAAAATTCTAAGCATCTATCTCACTCTGTTCTTGAGATATGAGACGTGATTTCTTTAAAAAATTCTTATTCCCTCCACTTCCATGCTTCACCAACCTTTTAAAATATTTTACTGTCATCAAACTTTACTTGTCAACCTTTATACAGAAACCGAATTTAATTTTTCTAGTGCAATTAGTTCGTAAGATATCGTAATCTAACCCCCCAACCCCCCAACCCCCCCAACGCCCCCCCCCCCCCACCCTCGCACGCCACTGCCCCCACCCAAAAATTTGTTTCCGATCCATTCTCCTAGTATACCTACAGATGTTCATTAAGTTTAAATTTCGTAACATAAACAGTTTAGGAGATATGGATTTTAGAATGTCTCAATCTCGGCTTTCGAACGTCTCGGACGCATTATGAAAAATAATGCGTCCGAGACGCACTCCCCCACTCCTTCACCCCTCTCATCCATATTAGCATTTTTTTTGCAAATGGGTCCACTATTGAAGCTCTATATAAATTCCAATTTTCAGCTTCGTAGCATAAGCGGTTGTTGAGTTTTAGAAACCAAAATTATCCGTCTAAAACGCTTCCTCCACCTCCCCGCTCACACGCCCACCTCTCAGAATTTGGTCACTTCAAGGGGCCTACCCAGTCTACCCACGAAAAAAAAATCCGGTAAATAGCTCCAAGGGTTTGGTTGCTACGAGCCTTCAAACAATTTTGCGTACACCGGTCGACGTACGGCGTACGGCGGTCAGACGGACTGAACATTTTTTTTGGCTTTTTTCGTGACTAAAAATTATCAGGGTAGACAATTTTTTTTTTTAAAAATTGATCCCAATACTGTATTATTGAAATAATAGTCCTTAAAACACGTGTTCAAGAATATTGATCGATAATTTCCGTAAGGTTTAAGCTACGACTTTGAAATTCTGTATGTGTAGACTTTCCAATAGTTGGGGTTAAAAGTATGATTACGAAGAAACTTCCATTAGTTTTTCGTGTAGCTGCCATACAAATATCCTGAACAAATTTCTTCGCTTAATTTACGGAACTCAGGACTTGTAGAGCATATAATCCTCTTTTCAGGATTGCTAAATTTAAAACTCTTGACGAGCCTGCTTCGACAAGTAGAATTTACGTAACATTACCTCTGTGAACTAATGTTATATTACTTAGTTGAAGATACTTATCTGGGTATACCGGCCCTAATAAAAGAATATGGTCTAGTTATGTCATTTCCATTTCAGAAACACGCCATGGCTATGTGACTATTGTATCAAAATTAGATCCCTCTCTTTAGGAATCAACTGCTAGATGAAGCCATAGACAGCCCACTATAATTTTGTTTTATAATAGACGAGATAAAACCCTACTCACAAATACATTCAAGTGTAATGTGCTGCCAAATGAACCGTAATAATTGCATAGACTCGAAACAATATTTCACGGAAATTTCATTAAAATGAAAATTATATTCGCCGCCTAGCCAAGCAAATAATTTTCGTAATTGAATTATCCGGTAGAACTCCAACACATTTTCCACATCCTCTAGCGAAATCAGGACTCAAAGTACACAGTTCCAGCCTTACCACGCACCAGCAAGGAAGTGGCGCAAATTTACAAGAGGAACCTATGAAACATCCCAATTCGCGTTGTAGGCAAGGGCATAGTAACATTCGAATATATTACACAGCGCACACTTGCCAAGTTCACATCACATCACATCAAAGGAGCAACATCCCAAGATTCCACCCGAACTCAAGAGGATATTGTGAAGGAAGATCCTGGATGCGACACTAGGCAGCCAACATATACACCACCGAAATATCGACGTCAGACCCCACAATTCTCGAGAAATTACCAGAAATCTCTCCTTAGCGATTCGTTCATAAGCCGAAGGGCGGTCGAAATCTGTGGACAATTTATGTCGAACGTTGCTAAAGAGATTAACAAAGTTTGTAATTATGTCGGTAATTGATTAGGTTCGAACAACTAGCTCGTAATAAG
The DNA here is from genome assembly GCA_951812415.1 of Beris morrisii. NCBI lineage: Eukaryota > Metazoa > Arthropoda > Insecta > Diptera > Stratiomyidae > Beris > Beris morrisii. Next base: position 31,368,338 of record OX638311.1, read on the forward strand.
ATTATTGGGCAGGTTAAACCCGTCTGACAGAGAATGTTTCTATTCGACTATGAAATTGAATCGATTTACTGTGGTTACAGCGCTACGTACTCGTACATTTTGCAAGGACTTTGCTATGCCGGGAAAACGGAAAAGGTACCCGGTTGCCAGGCGTACTGCGAGCCCTAGAGAAAAGTAAAGTTGAGACATTTGCACAAGTTCCCAAGCGGTAGGGCAAGAACCACAAATTACCGATTGCAGATAGTTTTAGCGGTCGGTAGTGTAGTTGTAGCCGGAAGAAAGTTGTTCGATTTGACTTTATCAGTAATTCACGAAAGTGTTTGCTTATTGGAAAAGTTACCGCTGCCAAGGGACAGCAAAACTGATGAATTGGCGAACTACTGAAACTATCGCACGAATAAAATTAATGAACACGGAATAGACTTTTCAGCAAAAATCCGAGTTGAGTAGTTGGGAACTTTGGAATTGAATTTCACTCATTTCGACTGCATCAAAAATTAAACAAAAATCTGCTCATTGAACTTTGTTCCTCTTCAGGCAAGGCATGTCAGTAAAATGGATTTTACTTTGTTATTGTAATAATAAAGAACTGTTATTGATTTAAAATATGGAAAAGCTCCCTATAGTCTGGGCGAAACTTTATTATTTTTCAACCCTATGTACGAGAAGTGGTTACACAGTAGGGTCATACTCGGGACGCGGCCAAAGTCGAAATGTAACATCAGTTATTTCGAAACAAGCGGGTTTAATTCTGACACAAGAATAACTACTTGTACTACTCTCAGCATTCATTAGTGATTCTTTATACAAACATTGAAATTAATAAACTACCTTTGTAAGTATAAATATCGAAAATATCGATTTTAAGCTGATTATACCTTTGGCGCAGTCGTCTCGAATTTCGTCACATCTTCGTGAAAATGTTTTTAACCCCTTTATACACACTCGGGGTTGAATATTAAAAAAATTTTGAAACCATAAAAAGCCCATAGATATAAAAATCAATTTGCTACCTTATCAGACCTAAGACATATGACAAAATTTGTTAAGACGTCTACAACCCCATTACATTTACTTGGGGGTTGAATTTCCAAAAAAACTTAAAACGAGCGATTCATCAGACCTAAGTGATATTGGAAAATTCGTGGAAATGTAAACAATTCTTTTTCAACCCGTTGGTGGTTGAATTTCGAAAAACTGTGAAATAAGTTTTTAGGCGATTACAGGAAATGTCCGTAGAAGTAAACTCCTATATTATTTCTCAGCAAACTAAGAGATATAGCGAAAATTGTGAAAATTCATGTAATACCCATACACCCCTTTAGGGGTTGAAAATTAAAAAAGTTATTAAATCAATTTTTAAACAAATGTCTGAAAAACCTGTATTAGCAAAATTATCTCAATATTTCAGTAAACCTAAGAGATATGACGAAATTCGTGAAACATATGTTTTCCCCCACCCAACAAGCATTATTAGTGGGCTGCTCGTAGCTGCCACTGCAATAGACTCTAGAACAGATTTTGTCACTAGCATCTGCCATGTAATAAGGATAGTTTTATTACGGGGCCAATCACGAAAATGAAGAACACTTGTCCGGTGGCAGCAACGCTCCTAATACATTCTTGGAACTTATCCAGCATCATCATCAGCAAAAACATAAATGCGGTGGCTGCCATCTAAAAACAGCTTATGCTAGAAAGTTGAAACTTAGTACGAATATGTAGATGTACTACTGGAGTAATTTTGTGGTCACAGGGAATAACTTGGTAAGTCGAAGAATAGTAAAATGGGAGATAAGTGTACTTTGGTCATCTCCCAAGACTTATACGCACTGTGAAGAAGTTATTGTTATATGTTATTTGATCACATTGATGTCAACAAAATTAATTTTTTCACAAAAACTGGATTTGCAGGAATAGTTCATAGTAAAAATAGCAAAAAAGTGCTGCCCTAAATAGTTTTGTTTTTAAACTTACAGACTTATTCCCTGTTGCCACAGAATTAAAGCAAAAAAAATTCAGAGTTCTTTTGGCTAGGTGGAATAAAAAAACTTTCTGAGAAAATGACTTGTCACACATTTTTACGAATTTCGTTATCTTTTAGACATGCCGAGTTATTAAATTAATTTTAATTTTGTGTGCTCTTTATATAAGCGTCTAGGAACCGTTTTCAAAATTTTTCGATATCCAACCCCTAAGGGGGTAGTAAAGTGGTTGTGTATGCTACATTTTTCCGAATTCCGTTATATTTCTTAGGTCTAATGAGATATCGAATCCGCTTTTACTTATAAAGGCTTTAAGTGTAATCAGAAAACACCGATTCAAGTAGTTTTCAATTTTCAACCTCCTAATGGGTGAAAAGTATTGTTCAAGTTTTCATTCCGACAAATCTTTTAAATTTAATGATATATAATTCGCTTTAACTTTTATGGGCTTTATATTGTAACGACTCGAATTTCCGGGGTTGGATCAACGGGTGCCGGGATCCGTTACAAAATATTTATTTGTTATTAGACTTCACTTTATTACTAGTTAACATATATTAAAATTATTATATGATTTCCTTTGGGTTTTCTCCTTGCCGTCTGATCGTCGTCTCTGCTAAACGTGACTTGATTCATATTTTCTGTGGGAACGACTTCACTTGCCTTGCCTTGACCCTCTCTGCTCTCTCTCCCTGTCTTCGTCCCTCTGTGTGGCTTTTGCTCTCCCTGTCTTCGTCCTTCCCTGTCTTTGTCTCTCTGTGTGGCCTCTGCTTGTTTGGCTTGGTTCAGCTGTGTCTGCTTGTAGTGATTTGGCGTCGTTCGTCGTGGCTTGTCGTAGTTGGATTTAGCTCGACTCCTGGCAGGACTCTGCTTGCCTTAACTTGACCCTGCTTACTGATTGTCATATTGTCTCTGTTCGACTGATCTGCTTTGCCGACGGTTGCTGTGCTCTATTCGTCTGCTCTGCTCATCGTAGCGTGTTCTCTACTTGTCGCTGCTTTGCTCTGCGCGTCGTTGCTGCTTTGCTCTGCGTGTCATGGCTCGCTATGCACGTCATGGTTCGCTGTGGTCGTCGCTGCTTTATGGTATAAACGAATTTCGCTGTCAAAATTTTAAAATTGTACCGCAACACACGTACTGACGCAGAATTACGACGGCGAGCGGTTGGGCGAACTTTTCGTTGCCGCTGGATTAAACGTAATTTCTAATTTTGCCGTCGCCGTCACAGTTTGCAGAGTTTTTTATTTCAGTTGACAGTGAAAATTAGACACAACAACTTCTTGCGACACATATTTTGGCGAAAAGCGCATTTTGTGTGTTTTTTTAATATATTGGTAAGTAAAAAGCATAAAATTATAAATAAATAAGCGTAAAATCGAAGGCGAAATTCGCCCGCATTGTGTTTCTCCATTAACGAAGGCGAACTTTTTCGACAAAATTCGCTCGCCGCTTGCGAAGTTCGTCTCAATTGTGTTTATACCATTACTCTGCGCGTCGTCGCTGCTTTGCTCTCTCCGCTGCTTGGCTGTCTTCGTTCTATTGTCCTCGCTTATTGTCTTCGCTTGCTGCCTCTGCTTGCTGTCTTCGCCTCTTTCGGCGTCCTCACTTGTCGTTTTTGATCGTCGTCTCTCGACTTGGCGTGGTCTGGACACGAACTAATTGGTCTCAAGCTTTCTAAGAGGAACTTTAAGTTCACATTACCTTGTCCAGCTTGGGAACCGATTAGAGATGGTTGTCCTGTCAGAACAGTAGTCAATGTTGCTATAAGAGGAACTTTAAGTCCACGTTGCCTTGTTAGCAGACTAGTTCCTGCTGACTGACCTCTTTCTCACGAAATACTGGAGCTGACAAGGAGCCCGAAGGGCTCCGTCAACATATAGATGAGTCGCGCCCAAGGCGCTGACTCCTTCATCTGAAATTCCCGACAGGGTAACGGTTTTTTATGAAATGTGTAAGGTACGAGTAATGTACCAAAGTGGTAATTAATGACTGGAGAGGCCAGGGCATCAATATATAGTCTGAAGTTACTTTAGTGTAAATTTAAAAGAAAAAATTTAAAGAGTGATTAGTGAGAGTTGGCGGTTAGGCCACCTTTGCCTAGCAGATGGAGCATACCAGAGCCTATCTAGTCGATCACCAAAGACAGAGTAGAGACAGTCTAAAAAGATCGCCTCAACCCGCCAAGGATCACTTCCAGACAGGGACCAATAGTCCATCAATAGATTCTGTCTTACGCAGAAAAGCTAAAATTTAATATAGTCGTGCGGCGAACGTGCTAGAAAAAATCAATAATTAGTAAAAAACTGATAAATGAAACCTCTTTCTCGTCATTCGCTATTGCTTATATGCTTGGGAGAACATTTACCATCCGCGAATCATTTCGTTAGCACTCGGAATTTTACTTTTTTGTGATTCGCGGTCGGTGCATGCATCCGTCAGTATATAGTGCTGTTGGATCTTACATGTAATTTTGTCGGTGGGTTTATCCAACCGTGCAGTGTTGCCTGAGGCATTCTTGCGGTCCCACAGATTTTCAGGCGTTTCGCCAAAGTGCACTTTCTCTTTCAGCTTAGTTTTTCCCATTTATGTCTCCCGTGTTCGTGTTTTCCCTTTTCTTTGTTCCTTTATGTCTTTGGTGTTCTATGTTGGTTTCTTAGTTCTAAGTTTATATTTTAATTCAGTGTTGTTCATGTTTTAATTCAATGTTTGCGTGTGGAAATTTACCGCGGAAATTTCCGTCCTCACAATATATAATGAAATAAAAATTAATTTCAGACTATGCTGTATTCAACCTAAGAGGGTGCAAAATCATTGTGTACGTTTTTATGAATTCCGACATATACCTTAAGTATTATGAAATGTCGAGTTCCTTTTTCCTTTAAGGGGTTTTGAAATCGAATTCAGAATTTCTTGATATTCAACTCCTACGGGGCTTTGTCGAAATTTTACCACCTACTATTACCTTTCTATTGAAATTGGAAAATATAAGAATATAAATAAAAAATCTGGCAGGAGTCCGGAACGCGTTTAATGCTGAGATGCAGTGTAGGTTACAATTCGACTGACAACCAAAAGAATAACCAGGAGGCTATTTGGAATGGATGGAACGACTTATGCTAGAAATTTGAAACTTGGTGTGTGTATGCATAACTACTAAAAGTAATTTCAATTAAAAAAATTTGTAAATATTTATCGAGGGAGAAAAAATGATCTGTGAAAATGGGATGAATTTATTTTCCCGAATTGCGCCATTTCTCTTCTGACTTCAGATAAATGCCTAGAAAATATTTTCAGAATTTTTTGAAATTCAACCCAAAAGGGGTGTAAAGAAGTTTTATACATTTTCACCGATTCCAAAAAATTCAAGCCTATCAACTTGAGGAAAGTTTCTTGAAAAATGTGTCTGAATACAGAAATTTTTCAAGAAAATTATTTTTTTTAAAATCCACTATAAGTCGGAAAATAGGTAGTTGAACCGAGAAATCTAAATTGAAAATCTCCCGGCGCATTCCTTATTCTGCCTTAACGAGAAAGTACCCCAAATATAAATCGAAGTTTAGTATTTCATCTAGAGTATTAAACGATTGGCTTAAAGCCTATCTCCGACTATGGCATGATTTATCAAAAATATTAACGCATAATAACGCACTTTAAATATTATATGTTTTAATCAAATTCCTAAAAATCCGTTAATTAATGATAAGCAATCGTTCGTGGTACCAAACCGACTCTAATCAAATGGCATAGTGAAAGTTATCTGTCTCGACGGGAACTTATGGAGAATTTACTAAAGATTCGAGAACGTAACCTTTAGTTCTAATGGTTTGGGTTTGCGTTTCATCGAATCGTAGTCAACTGACACTAAAATTGGAGACGTTGTACGTGTTTATGTCCTTCGTGAACAAATTGACTGACAATTTGTCTCAGGTGCGTTCTTCGAACCATTTTCACACCATATCGTCAGGATGTCCGGGGAGGGCGAGCAGCAGATTAGCATGCATCATTTTTCTTCAAGCCTTATCCCAACGGGGCGTAGAGACTCGTCACGCTTCGAATCAAATTCCAAGAAGAGTCCACGGGTTCAGGGATGTAACGTCTCACCTTCAGATTGAATTCCAAGTAGGTATAGGATTCGAAGGGCGGAATTTTATTGACAACCGAATTTCCGTTTCTACGGCAGCAAGATTGCACAGCAGTCACAGAATGTCATCTTGCTTGCTATTCAGGACACATCGTCAGTTTTCTTACTCGAGTCCTGCTTTGTGTGTTGTATTGCTGCGCACTGATGTTATTGTTGGCATTTTTGCTGGTACTGCTGCCTCTGCTTGGGCTCATGATACCACTGCTCCTGATTTCTCGTAACTGCTGCTGATAGCAACATCCAGCCTTTCTCGGGAGGACTTTTACTGGTGTCTTTTATTTCAATACGACACTTTTTTAAAGCCTACATTTTATCGTCACAATAATAAGAAAACGTGACGCGAATAATAAAAGCGGAGACGAGAAAATCTCGGAATATCCTTCGTTCCGGAATCATGACAAGCGGCAAATGGATTAGTGACTTTCCTTGACTTGCTTTACTCTTACTGGCATTTTAAGATATTTCGGTAACTTCTTGGAATTATAGCGGAGATTTGGCCAGAACTAAACGAGAAAGCTGAGGAGAGTGAGGCCAGAGTGGTAACTAGTTTATCCTTTCTAGTACCAAAGCAATGGTCCAAGTTAATTTACCGCAAACGAAATTTGTCCCGAGACGAAAATATTCTTTTTGCGAAATTTCTTATTCCGCAAATCATGACTTAGGATATTAAATCTAATTTAGTACTTCGGTAGTCCTGTTACAAAAAGCTTTTGTGTCATGTGCCGGGATACGGTAATTGACGATACTTTTCTTGTGGTTTCAAGGAAGTGAGTTTAAAATTTCAAACGTGAATGAAATTAAATGAACCAAAAATTACGTGACTTTGGTTTCTTTTTCGATTAAGTAAAAAAAAACAGTTTATCACCATGTAATGAATAATTTCTAATGAACAGGCCGATTTGTTTGCGTGGTTTGGACAATTATCAACAAACTTAGCTTCGACCCTAAATGGAACTAGCCATGATTTTATCTCACGCAGTCTAATGTCTGATTTACGATAGACGTAGCGCAAAGTAACGTTAATGTAACGCAAAAGTTTAATATTGGCAATGTTTTACGTTACGTATGACTATTTAGCAACGATTGAAAATAACAAGCTTTTGCGTTATGTTACGTCCTTCATAAATAAGGAATAAGAAGCTTTTGCGTTACGTAACGTTATATCCATCGCAATGTCGCATAGTGCGCATAAGTTTGTTATTTTCGATAGTTATTAGGTAATCATACTGTTACATGTAAGCCTGGCAACCGCGCAACTCGATCGGTTTCGCATAATGGAAACAGCAACAACCGAATACCTAATTGCAAAGTAACCCAATCAGAAACCTAGTTGTAGTATATAAGGGGGCGGAGCAACTCGATTGTACCTCCCTTCTAATCGAATATACTCGTATGCATCAGAACAGCGTAGAAGATCAAGAACGAAAGCTCTGAAGCTTTCGAGAACATTCCCCACACACCATCGAATGAAGATTCAAGAACAGTCTCGACTTCAGCCAAGTAGTATGAAAGCAGACGAAGCTTTCAGCGAGGGACATAGTAATTTTTATTACGTGGACTGTGACAGTCAACTAGTACGCGAACGTATTAGTGAAAAGCTACGAAAAAGAATATAAGGAAATGAAATGGGCCGAGAGAAATGAAGCAGAAACGAAACTGCTTTTGACAGAATGGGTTTGCTGTTTTTTTACATAAAAAACACAAACTCGGTTAAAATTGAGCATGTGTGGAGATGGTCTATGGCATAAAGGGTTAGAGATTGGGAGAGAATACCAGAAATATTTCAATGTGTTCGTGTTTTTTTAATGATTGCAAGGGCAAAGTGGGAGCAAGACGATAGGTATCAGTTTTGTTCTCTCTCGAAATATGATGTATATGTGGTAAAATAACTTCACTAAGTTTCTGTGCAGATATATGGTAATTACATCCGCCTTGCGAAAAGCGATTGTTTTAGCGTGTGATCGAGTCAAGCGATATATGGTATACGCAGGCGATATTGCCATACAGTGCGAATAATGGTTCGAATAGAATTACAGTGCGGAATAATAAATTAACACTTATTTTGATTTTAAACGAATTGTGTTTTACTTGAAATCCCGGCGAATCCCTAGCTCGCAACAATACGTAACGTAAAACATGGCCCGCAAAAGTTTAATGCGTTATGTTTACGTTGCTTTACGTCACGTCTATCGTAAATCAGATATAAATGTGCCATGAGAAAAAATTTTGCGAACAGTCGGCGCGCAACGTTATTATTTTTCGGGTCAAAGTCAGTTCGCGGTTAAAGTTGGATCCGGAAGAAATTCTCTTGTCGACGACACTTTTAAAAAACTAGTAAGACACGTTGTTTAGGTTAGCCGAAGTTAGATACAAAATGAAGTACAAGTTCCTTGTAGAGTAGCAGTTTGCTACGAGAGGAGTATCTGTTGTAGGCGTTGTTAGCATGGGTAAACCAAACACATAGACCGCCAATGGGTCCATTGTGATCCCACAAGTACCCGTGTACCCAAGACCACATCATCCCCGCTAGCCTGACAAACTGGAGCAGCTTGTCTAACTTCATGTTTGCGAATTCGCCGAAGTCCATGGCGAAGCGCGTACCTAAAGTACGTTCTCGCCTCCAAGCCAGACTGGGGCATTCGCAAAGCATGTGGAAACACTTTCCTCGGCATCGGGTTCAATACAGTTGCGGTACAGATCTGCAACGACCGCAACACCCAGTCTTATGGCGTGCCGGCCGATCAGGCAATATCCCGTCAGTACACCAATTAGGATACGAAGAGTATTCCTATCTCCGAGTAGAGCCAACTTTGTCTTGCTTGCCAGAGCTGCCTGACACTGCGAGGTACGATGTGAGGCTCGTCCACCTCATGCTAGCCTCCGATATGGCTGTCATGTCGATAGCTTGTCTTATGTCCTCAATTGGCCTCCTCGCTGGAAGAGCTATCACTTGATTCAGCGCCGAACCTCTCCTTGCTAGTTCATCCGCAGCCTCGTTGCCCGGAATCGCGCTGAGCTCCGGAACCCAACAAATTGTTATGTTTAAATGAGTGCATAGCGCACTAATACTATCCTTGCATAGCTTCACGGGATTTGATCAAGTGTGAGTCGAGCGCCTCAAATGACATATTACATTTGTCTAAAACCGTTTGGATATGCTGGTTAAAAGTCAGTTTTTTGTCATATACGCGATTCAAATTTCGATCTTTAAATTTTTGGATTCTCCATGTATACATACTATATGTGAAGGTTTCAAGTGATTTTCTAAGGGAATGGACTGGGTTCTGTTTGGATTAACGTTTCTTCTCCCTAGTTTAAAACAGTCTTCATGTTTCGTGGACGCCGTTTGAAATTCGTTTATAATTACAGTCAGGCTCCAAGACTGAAACATTAAAACAGTCCGTCCACATAATATGCGAGAACCTTGTGGGTCTATACCATAGAGGCAGAGAAAAGCAAGGTGACAGAGTCGAGCCCGGTGGCAAACCGGCTTCAATGGATTTTAGTGACGATCTTCCCCACTCTGCAACACTTTGAATGATCTTGCATTCAATTAGGAGCTCAGCAGATTTATTTATTTATATGGACACACTGTACAAATTTAAGAAACCCAATTACACAATATGTTAAATAAAACAAAAAAAAACGGGAGCAAAAAAAAAAATTTATAAAAGTCTTCGGTCGAAAGTTACACCTAGATCACGAATCTGGGATACTTCGATGAGAAGTGTGGAGTTCAGGGTGTAATCGAAGGATATAACTGCATGTTTCAGTGTAAAGGTCGTTTTATGGCATTAGCTTACGTTAAGTGAAAGACGTTTATATGAGCACCATAGGGTTAGTTCATTAAGATCAGACTGTAATAGGATACAGTCACTTCTTGAAGATATCTCCCTGTAGATTTTGAGGTCGTCAGCGTAGAAAAGGAATGAAGAGTGAAAGTTTAGGGGTAGGTCATTAACAAAGATTATGAAAAGGAGTGGGCCAAGTGTTGAGCCCTGAGGAACTCCAGAGATCGTGAGGAATACAGTAGACGAACATCCATTAAGAACTACGCGAGAACTGCGTTCAGCAAAATAGGACGCAAACCACTCCAAAAGAGTATCACCGACGCCACAGGCTTGCAATTTTCACAAAAGCAAGCTATGATCAACTGAATCAAAGGCTTTGGAGAAATCAGTGTAGACAACATCCAACTGCCTTCTACAATTAAGCGTTTCTGCCACTGTATTTGCGAATTCTAAAAGATTAGAAGCAGTAGACCGGCCTTTGAAGAAACCATGCTGTTCACGGAAATTGAAGTGACTTATATTTCCATATAAATGATCGTGTATGACGCGTTCGAATATTTTTGAGAAATAAGACAACATTGAATCAGGACGATATTTTGTGACTACAGCTGCATCGCCTTTCTTATGAATGGGAGTGATAGAGGCTTGCTTCCATAATGATGGGAATATTCCTTCAGAAACGCTTTTGTTGAAGAGAATAGAGAGAGGAATACACAGGGAAGACGAAAGTGGCTTTAAGTATAAGTTTGGGAGGCCATCGGGACCATAGATAGTCTATATTTGATGATTTGTAATTTACGAGAGATGGGGGGCTTTAAAATCAGTTCAAGAAATATGGCGTTTTGTGGGAATGGAGAATAAGACAATTTTGTGACGTTGATAAACGGCTTGCAAAAGTGAAGGAACCTGATAAATGCTTATAGTTCTGATAGAATAGCAGCTTACAATAAGGACCCAGTAAGGGTACGTTGGTTAGGCTTGAGGAAAGCTCATAACTACCATTAAATTCTTAAAGAGAGAGAAAGAAAAACATAAGACCCGGTAAATTTCTAAATTAAAAAAAAAATAGTTTGTGAACTTAATATGTTACCGCACGTAACTTAACAAGCAAACTTACCATCTCTTCTCCTCAATAGATTTACCTTCACGTATTTGAGCTTTTTGCTATTTATAGATTTTTTTCTTCTCAACAAACCATATATCTCTCGAGATATCCTTAGGGCTTAAGAATCAATTTAAATGTACCTGACAAAAGGATTTTCTGCACATAAGACAAATGTTATCCGATCAGCCAGACTCGTGTTTATCCCCCTGGCCCAACATCAATCGGTAACATTTGAACCGTATACACGTGTCAGCGAACATTTTGTGAGATATGACCTGACGCTAAAGTACCAAATAAAATCGAGAAAAACAAGGGCGCATAGTCGATTCGAAGTTCGAGTTTTATATTGATTGCAAATATCGATTAGGATATCCGTGCCAAATACGTTTTCATTATTTTGCATTCTTTTACGTTACGTGCACTGAATTACATTCGAACTTTGCACATTCGCATGTTTGTTAATGAAAAGGGAGCACATATGGATTGTTTGTAGTTCCGTATATTTGAAAGTGTAAATGGGCATGATATTGTTCAAATTCGATTTGTGTGAATTTGGATTATTAGTTTGGGCGCACACTGCATAGCACACCCAACCGGCTTTCTTTGCATATAGAGCTGGGCTTTACAAAAAATATCTCAATCGCTAACGAAGCAAAATACTAATATTAGGCAGTAATGTGATATTTGATAATATTTCGGCAGAAGCCATGTTGTTGTTGTTTGGTGTGGGGGAAGACATGCAGCAAAGCTGCAAATCTTGAGCATTCAGGCCAATATGGCCCATTGTACTCGAATCCCCCTGTCTCTACCCGAACTTTTTCGTTCTTCATACGAATTGTACTCAGGTAGGGAGCGGATTTCCTCCATCCTCATTACATCAACGCCGTATACATGCATTCTCGCAAACGAGTAAGCTGGACACTCTAGAAGGAAATGCTCCGTTGTGTCGCCGCATTCGTCGCAAACAGTGCACATGGGGTCGTCAATGATTCTCATTCTGACCAAGTACATGCCACAAGAGATATGCCCTGTGAGGACACCAACCATACTACCACATTCTCTTCTGCTCAATTTGAGATGAGAAGCAGCGGTTCGTCCACTTGGTCCCTCAACAAGGTTTCTAGTCTGCCGCATTCCCGGAAGAAGCCACCATCTCTTAATGTGGGATTTACTCACACACACACAGCAATGGCAGCCCTAACAGAGGCAACCGGCACACCGAAAACTGGTGCTGGTCCGACCATGGCTGACCCCAATCCAGCCTTTGCTAATGCATCAGCTATTATATACCCTGGCGTCCGTATAGAATATATCAGTGAATCCGCTAAGCAGTGCGGACTGGTTTTCCCACTCCTCCCTACTCGGGATCACCACCTGATATTATCTTTTGAGCATCAGATAGAAGCCATAGCATTCGAAGGCATATCGAAGATGATGTTGCCAGACAACCTTCGAGCTATTTCTCCATGACCCGTGCAATGCTGCTTTCTCTACAGGCCTAATTTGATTAGTCTGTGTGTAGCTCTCATTGCTTCCGCCTGAAGAACAATTTCAAGCGGTGGCAAGTTGAGCAGTGCATTGAGAACCGCACCCGGCGTGGTACGCAATGCAACGGTTACACCGATGCAGACTGTCCTCTGTAGTTTGGCAATACTGGCTCTAATGTATGCACATTCGGACTTAGTCCACCAAACCACTGATGCATAAATTAGGATGGGTCTTATAATGGCTGTATAGAGCCAATATACCATTGAAGGCCCAAGACCCCATGTTCTTCCAAAAGTTCTCCGGCACTGCCAGAATGTTACTAGCGCGCGGTTCGTTTTTGTATTTACATGTTCCTTCCAGAGAAGCTTGCTATCCAGGATAATTCCAAGATACTTAACTGTCTCCGAGAGCTGAATTGTTTCACCCTTCAGCATTGGTAACACTAAACCTTCAGTCTTCCTTTTCCTAGTAAATAAAACTAGCGCAGTTTTGCTAGAAGGCACATAAAGTCCGTGTCTTTCGCCCTAGCCATCGATCACCCATAGGACTCTCTGCATTTTGTCGCATACATCCCTGAGTGATAGCCTGACAACTAATGTAGCCACATCATCAGCGTAAGCTTGAACGTGAATATTCAGATCCTGCAGTTCAAGAAGCAAAGAGTCGATGAGTATACTCATACTCCACAACAATGGTGAAAGTACCCCGCCTTGAGCATAGCCCTTACTGACCCCCGTTGTAGCATATTATCCATCCCCCATCTCCGCAAATAGCATTGTCTGCGTGAGCATGGAGTGAATCCACATAACAAAAATGTCATCAACCTCATGTATTTTGGCAGCATCACATAGTGATTCAAAGGGCGCACAGTCAAAATCACCCTCAATGTTCACAAAAAGGCCCAGCGCGTACTTTTTCCGGTCTAGCGCCCGTTCTATTCTGGATACCAGAAAGTGGAGCGCTGAATCACAAGACTTTCCGCTCTTATACGCATGTTGTTCCGAACAAAGTGGATGCTCTCTGAGAGCCACTTCCCTAATGTGCTTCTCTATCAGTCGTTCCAGACTCTTCAGAACAAACGATGTTATGCTGATTGGCCTAAGACTTTTGGCCAGAGTATAGTCATCCCTCATCTTCGGGGTAAACGCTACTCTAGCCAGTTGCCATGAAGATGGAACGTATCGATGCGCCAAGCATGCAGAAAATATCTTTCTGAGGATCGCCACTAGAACATCTGCCCCCTCTTTTAGCATTATCGGATAGACACTATCCACCTCTGTTGACTTGTAGCTGTCAAACGATGAAATTGCAAATTTCACCCTCTCAGCTGTCACTACAGCAGACGCCGTATACCAACTACGCCTGGGCGGCCTGTCTTTGGTCAGACAGGGTTTCTGAACCATGCATTAATCGCTTTTCGATTTCCTGGAAAATGTGTCTCAAATGGCAGAAGCCATACTCACCAGACTTAAGAAACGTACATAGTTGCGCTAGTATGTCACCAATTGTACATGACCAGATTTTCCACGTTCAATACGCTAATATTGAAATACGTACCAGCGAAGGTAAGGTATTAACATATAGTTTTATTAACTATTTTTATGAATTATCTGCCACTTAAATTTACTATAAAACAATGTCATTTACTTGGAAACATAATCAATTGAACATTTATAAAAATTAAATACATTTATAATTTTACAATATTTATTAAAATGGCGGGGGTTTCCGTTGAAGAATATGCAGACAGTCACTTTGTGGTTACTATAGTTTTCCATCCGTCCAAATAATTGAACGTCCACGGTGTAAAAGGACAGAAGTCCAACATTTGAGGAAAAACCCGATATTCAGTTTCCCTTGACTAAATTCTTGCTTTCTTGCTTATATTCTTATATCTTGTATATAGTGCACAGAGCTAGACTTTGGTAGAACAGTTTTAAATCAGCTGAAAAAAATCAAAAAATTGGCTTGGTATCTTTTGTACAAAAGCCGTCCAATGGACTCAAAAATCCGCGCTTAATTTTAGAAAATCCCAAAGATCCTAAATTCGTGAGATAGCGATTTAAACCCCTTAGAAGAAAATTCGATATCTCGTCAGACCTAAGAAATATATTGGAAATCGTAACGACGTACACAACTTCTATAACTGCATTGAAAATCGAAAAAACATATTCAAGGCGCTTATATGAAGAGCACGTATAAGTAAAAATGAATTATTAGTTGGATAGACCTAAAAGATATGACGAAATTCGTAAAAATTTGAACAAACCAGTAATGGCAGTAGCCAGGATAGCGAACGATCCCACTCGGACTTTCGTGTGCGTATTTCGCACCAGAAACTCCGACGCCATCAAACAATCAAAAAATTCTTACTATTAAAATAATTAAAAAAAAATTTAAATAAGATTAAAAAGAATAACCAAGTCTCTAAAATCTATAATTATATCCTGAGTCTTCGGTACGTACAACCCTCTTGCACAGTACCAAAGTCGAATCATTACCCGACTTTATTGTAGAAGGCGACATTCTTCGAATATGCGGTCGTCCTACTCGTCTCTTTTGCTTGTGTGTGAAAATCCCGGGAATGTTATATCCTAGGCACGTGAAGGGAAAACCTGATGAATAAATAATTTAAATGCATTGAAAAGTTTATTACTTTGTGGGAAGTGACTTCTTCGTCTCCTTGATCCTTGAAATTCTCCCATACAAATTTGCCACTGTACCATAGACATCAGGATGGAAATTTTTGCTGGAATTAGAGGCTTTCATGTGCTAATTTGTACAAGTGGTAATTTGTCAGTATTCCGAGTTTGAATAGGTTTACGGTAGGGCTGCAGATTAGAGATTTCATGGATGTGTACGTATCTAAAAGTGAATTTTAGTGAGATGGACATTTTATTCATGACGCGAAGAAGCACTTAGTTCTTGTTCTAATACGGTCTGGAACGCCTGTTGCCAATGCTAATTTATTCTAAGGGATTATATGGAAACGGAATTGAATTGAATTAATAGTTTTACTGTTTTGTCTGTAGATTTACACGAATAGCACTATAGAGTTTAATTGGCCACTGATAAAGAAATAATTATATACACTGCAATTCAATCTTCACTATTCAATGTCTGTGCTACATCCGTCGGTGTGGGGCACTTTTAAGGGCCTTATTACCTTTAGGTCCGTGTGAAGTGAAATTTTGACAAATATTCATTTGATGTTGCTTAGCGTTAAAAATTTTAACAAGGAGAGAAGTGGGGATTTTTTTTACAGATGCCTCTAGCAAGTACAAAGGCGGGCCTAACCTTACATAAATTTCATTTGTTGTTCGAGTACAAACAACAGGAAGTCAACATGCTGCTGCTCGGCCATCCTTACGTGACTCAGGTAAGATTAATTATTTTCGAGTTTCTAAAGGTCGTGACAGCAAAATCAGATTTCTTTTAGAAAGTACTGAAATATGTGACGCCTGTTTAATTAAAGGCAGCGGTAGAAGCAGCGGAGCAAGCAATGCTTTTCTTTCGCTCTAAATTTTAAAATGCTGCTTCAGTATTGCCAACATAAAACCTTTAAGAAATCTATATGTTCTCAGCAATGGAAGTGTTGAAGGCGTCAAAATTGTTTCCATATACTCGTATTTAATGATCATTTTTATACTCTAGATGAAATCATATAGAGTATTATAAGTTTAATCCAGCCGAAAAGTTTGTAACGCATAGAACCAAGCCTCGGACGAAAAAAAGTAATATATTATTTTTTGTTTATTTGTGGCCAAAAACCTCAAATCCGCTTGACGTCCGTCCGTCCGTCCGTCCGTCCGTCCGTCCGTCCGTCCGTCCGTCCGTCCGTCCGTCCGTCCGTCTGTCCGTTAGCACGATAACTCAAGAACGCCTTCACCTAGGATCTTGAAATTTTGAATCTGGATGTTTGGTTGAATTTGTAAGGCTAAATTCGTTAACGGGCAAAATCGTCCTACTCCTTCGGGTAGCTGCCATACAAAATGTCCTTAAAACACGTGTTCAAGAATATTTACCAATAACTTCGGAACACCTAAAGCTACGACTTTGAAATTTTGTATGTGTTACTTTTTTAATAGTTGGAGCTAAATGTATGAATATCAAAAAAATCCTGTTAGTCCTTCGTGTAGCTGCCATACAAATATCCTGTCAAAATGTCTTCACTTAATTTACGAAACTCACTATAACTCAAGTAATCTTTTAGCTACGAAATCGAAATTTTGTACAAATTAGTTTTTAGTGAAACCAAAGTTCCAGTTTACTAGTCAGCGAAATCCTTTTTCTCCTTCTGGTAGCTGCCATACAAAATATCCTTAAAACAGGTGTTCAAGAATATTGGTTGATAACTTCAGAAGGGTTTAAGCTACGACATTGAAATTTTGTAAGTATTATTTTTTTAATAGTTGGAGCTAAACATATAATTATGGAGAAAATCCTGTTAGTCCTTCGTGTAGCTGCCATACAAATATCCTGTCAAAATGTATTTACTTAATTTACGAAACTCACTATAACTCAAGTAATCTTTTAGCTACAAATTCGGAATTTTGTACAAATTAGTTTTTAGTAAAAACAAAGCTTGAGTTTACTTGTCAGCGAAATCCTTTTACTCCTTCTGGTAGCTGCCATACAAAATGTCCTTAAAATACGTGTTCAAGAATATTGGCCCGATAACTTCAGAAGGGTTTAAGCTACGTCTTTGAAATTTTGTATGTGTTATTTTTCCAATAGTTGGAGCTAAATGTATGATTATCAAAAAAATCCTGTTAGTCCTTCGTGTAGCTGCCATACAAATATCCTGTCAAAACGTCTTCACTTAATTTACGGAACTTACTATAACTCAAGTAATCTTTTAGCTATGAATTGGAAATTTTGTACAAATTAGTTTTGAGTAAAAACGAAGTTCGAGTTTACTAATCAGCGAAATCCTTTTACTCCTTCTGGTAGCTGCCATACAAAATGTCCCTAAGGCACGTGTTCAACAATATTTTCGATAACTTTTGAACGCTTTAAGCTACGATTTTGAAATTTTGTACACGTTCATTTTTAACTAATTCCAAGGAAAAGGATAAATATGTAAGAAATCGAGTGAGTCCTTCCTGCACCTCCCATGTGAAAGTCCTTCAAAAAGGACATTTTTTTTCGATGACTTACCCAGTTTAAGATATGAAATTAAACACTGAATATTGTCTTTTAGGTTTGAGTAGCAATCTAATGGCAGTCCTTAATAAAGGATATACAACATGCACACACGTAATTCTACTTTATTGCCAACTACAACATAAATCGGAGTTCAGTATTCATCTAGAGTATTATACGATTGGCTTGCAGCCGATCGTGACTGCAGTATGTTAAATTAAAAACTCACTCCTCGACAGTGCTTTACTGACTGGGATTAGATAGTCTTCGATTTCGATGCATTTAAAGCCGCCTGGCTGTCAATGTAAAGTGTGATTTCCTGACCCCATATCGCCCCATCAACATGATGTTACCTGCCTAGAGCACCGCCAGAATCTCCGCTTAGAATACACTACAGGCATCTGGCAGCTTAAAATACTCCCTTGCACTCAGCTGCTCAGAGAAGACTCCAGTGGCAGTTCCGCATTCCATTTTTGAACCGTCCGTATATACGGAGAGTTCTCCCTCGCTTAATACCCTATTGTTATTCCAATCCTCTATGCCTGAAGGGATCATATAATCCATACAGATGCCGATCGGACCCTCAAGAAATTTCCTGGATCTCTCCCTAAAGAGATCACAGCTCAATAATTGTACCGCTGTGTTTGACGCAACCTGCTTTATGAAAATATGAACTGGTAAAAGATGCATGAAAACTTCCAGTGCCGCTGTTAGCATAGTGCGTAGGGCCCATGTGAACATTCCACAAGCGCTCTACTCAGTTCCCTTTGGAGATACTCTTTGTCTGTGGCTTTCCACTATACGCTAGTGCCCCGTACGTCAGAATGGGTCTCGCAAACGCCGTGTACGAGTACAGCCAATGTACCATTCGTTGAGTTAACTTGAGTTTAACAAAACTTAACCCAACTCGTGTTTCCATGCACACTAACCCAGGCTTAATACGGATTCATCTTTAGGTTATAAGGTGCATAGCACCCTACACCAAATATCAGCATAAAACGCGTTGCGGACTTCTACCTAAAGAAAATAAAGATGCGCCCAGACTTTTGGTTGGCATCCCGCGTCTACGCTCACGTTTGTATCGAAACTGCAAAGTCTGCGGGTTATAGTCTTGCTTGCCGTTGCTCCGTCGCTCGCGTTACTCCCGTTGCTCCGTTGCTCTCTTTACTCCCGTTGCTCCCGTTACTCCATCCTCTATCCTGTATCCACCATCCTCCATCTTGTATCCTATATTTACCATCCACCATCCACCATCCTTCATTTTCCAGCCTCTATCTTCTATCTTCTATCCTCTATCCACCATCCTTCATTCTCCATCCTCCAACCTCCATCCTTCATCCTGCATTCTCCATCCTCCATCCTCCAACTTCCATCCTCCATCGTTCGGTGTCGAATTTGTTTGAGCACGGGACAGTGGGAGATCGTCCACATGCCGTTCATCGACGACCAAGACGTTCCAATGAACTGGTTGAAGCGGTCAGAGAGAGCGTTGCTGAGAACCCAGAAATCTCGTATCGTCACCGCGCTCAGCATTTTGGCGTCGGTGGAACCACTTTGCGGCGCATTTTGAAGGATGATTTCCATTTTTTTTCCGTATAAAGTGCAATTAACACAAAGAATATTGCCGACAGACCGTCCACCAGTGGCGGCTCGTCACATGAGGCTAGTGAGGCTGAGCCTCACCATTTTACAGAGGAAAAAGTCATCAAGTTACTAGTGATTTTTTGTTTTTACAATGTTACTTAATGACTTTCCGCAGTAAACCGACGTCCTTACTCATATAGTTTTAGTTCGACAAAGTCGTGTTTTAATATTCCAATTCAGCCTCACCTGCTAAGAAAGGTACGAGCCGTTACTGCCGTCCACGTCGCTTGGAATACGGCCAAACAGTCGCTCGAATGGTTGACACTGAACCTGATTTTTGGAAGCAAATTTTGATGACCGACGAGGCCCATTTCACACTCTTTGGCGGCGTTAATAAGCAAAATTGCCGCATTTGCGGAACGGAGAATCCACACGAGATCCATGAAACGGCATTGCATGAAAAGTGACTGTTTGGGCCGACGTTTGCGCCAAAACCATCATTGGGCCATTTTTTCCGACAGAACGAAACAGTCGATGGAAAACGATATTGGATGTTAGCTCATTAAAGGGTTGGAAAGGGGAAAAAGGTTGGTTACTGGTTTCAACAAGACAGTGCGCCATGGCACACTGCAAATGAAACAATTCAGTTTCTGCAACAAAAATTTCCTGGACGTCTGATGCCAAAAAGAGGTGACATTGTCTGGCCACCGAGACCTCCAGATTTGACTCATCCAGACTTCTTTTTATGGGGTTATTTGAAAAGCAAAGTGTACGCCGCAGACCATTGACAAGCTCAAAGCAAACATTCGTGCCGAAATCATCGCTATACCACCCGAGATGCTCGAAAAAGTAATGGAAAAAGCAGCAAAAAGGGCACATTTTGCTGTGGCTAATTGAGGCAGCCACTTGATTGATGTTGTATTCAAAAACTAATCCAAATAAATTCTAAAGGACCATATTGAATAAAAATACCTCACATATAAAAATCAGTTGTTTTTTTTTCAAAGTTATTCAATGTTTACATACCGATATAAAAGATGGCGCACCCTGTATTAAACAACAAATTTTAAATGTACTCTCCCTTGACTTCATCAGCTATTGTAAAACATTCCGAGTTAAGCCAAGATATCAACCAGAATTTAATCAGGACAAACTTAGTACGGAAGCGATCCATATACCTCCTGAGGTTATTAGTTTATTAAGGGCTCATGTAACCCTGACATTTTAAAAAAAAATTTTTTTTTTACAGATTTTTATTTTTAATACTTAAAAGAATTAAAAAAAAATTTAGAATTTAGAAAATTCCACTCCATTACAAAGCTATGGCAATAAATGTGACCAGACATCGGTTTGGAGCGGCTTCCTGGCTAATTGCCGCGCCACTCTCAACATCAGCATTTAGCATTTATTTTTTTCGCAAAAGCTGGGTTTCATAGAAAACAAGGTCATTTATAGGACCATCTGTGAAAAACACGAAGATACAAGAGGAAGAAGGTGTACAGTACGAAGCTGGAATGGAGTCTCCCGCCGTAAGTTCACGTTCTTCCTACCAAAAATTTTAAACGCATTTTTCTCGAAACCATGTTTTTAGACAGGGTCGGCACGATAACTCAGTCCATTTTCAATATTTTTCAACTTTTTTTTTTTAAATTTTGGTAACTATTTTCTCTATAGTCTCACGAGAGGAATTTTTAATTTTTTGCTTGGATATTTTTTTTATAAATTATTAAAAGCAAATTTTTTTTTTTACTAAAGTTTGCTGTAACTTACTTATTTAAAAAAAAAAAAAAAATTCCTCCGTCAGACTATAACTACTACATTATTTTACAAGATTCTTTTTTATTTTTGCAAATTGAATTATTTTTGGTGAAGTTATGATGCCGACCAGGAGGCGCCATGGTTTTTATAACAAGTCCATTTATACCCGTAAAAAACAATGTTAATATTAAAAAAAAAAATTTTTTTTTATAGTTGAATAGTTAATAAGATATGTGAACTCAACAATAAATTTTTTTTTCACCATAAAACCTTTATAATAATTTTTCAAATTTACTCGCTTTTCAGCGTGTGCAGGAGTATTTGAGCCCTTAATTGATATTGTTGCGAGCTAGGGGTTCGCCGGGATTTCAAGTAAAACACAATTCGGTTAAAATAAAAATAAGTGATAATTTATTTATCCGCACTTTAATTCACAGAATTATAATCGCACAATAATTCGCACTGTATGGCAGCACTGCCCGCTTATTCCATATATCGCTTTACTCGATCACTTTTGCTCTCTACCAACACGGTCGCGTATACACGCTGGCTGTCACAGTCGACGTAATAAAAATTACTATGTCCCTCGCTGAAAGCTTTATCTGCTTTTATACCATTTGTCTGTGGTCGAGACTGTTCTTGAATCTTCGTTCGGTGGTGTGTGTAGAATATGCTTGAAACCTTGAGAGCATTCCATTTGATCTTCAATGCTGTTCCAGTACGTTCGAGCACATTCGATAAGAAGTGGGGTATAATCGTGTTGCTCCGCTCTCCTTATATACGTTTCTGATTGGGTTACTTTGCAACTAGGTATTCGATTGCTGCTGTTTCTCTTATTCGTAATTGATCGAGTTGAGCGGTGGCCAGGCTTACACGTAACAATATGATAAACAATTTTTATCATTTTCTTCTTCTGATTTTAATTCGATTTATTTTGTTTTAGCACAATTTATTTTCCTTAAGTTTCAGATATTTACCATCGGCTTATTATACGAATTTGCTAACACGAAATGTTACATTTTCATGTTTTTAATATGAAATCAGCGTTATGAATTTTGCACGTTCCGGAATATACCAACCGCAAAAAGTGTAATAATGTAAATCAGGAATATGGTTTCAGTCTTGCATAAACGTTCGATCACCTAATCAATTTCCTTCATCAATTTTCCCTTTTCGTTCGGGATACGTGTCACGTTTCCAAATCAAAAATCTTATCAAACAGACTCCGCTGGAAACAGAGAAATGCAAATCGAGTCCAACTAAATCCTTATAGCGAAAATCAAGTCCTCGCCTTCCGCGCCATGCAAAATGTAAGTTACGCGGCGAAAAGTGTCAACGAAATTTAATAAAACCCTCGCAATTTACACAAACCTTCGTATGGGTTTTCCGGATAACTTTGAAGGGTGCGATTCAGGTGAATGAGGTTGCGTGGTGTAGTGAAGGAGTTTCGAAAAAACCACTTCCAGATCTCGGACTGAAGTGTCATAGAATAAAGCCCTGCCGTTGAACAAGATAGAGCAAAACGTAAGGCTCGAAGTCTATACAATGAATGAAAGGAAGCGAAAAGAATAGCATAAGCGATGCAGAGAAAGGATCACCGTGACACGTACAATCTGAGGTGCTTATTTTTTCTCCGAAACTTTAAAGAAGTTTACTAAATCTTCGCCCGTAACAAGTTTCTTTGCCGTAAAGTATTCGGGCTAAAACTTGTTGGAGGTAAGTTTAATAGAAAAAAGATTTAGCGAAAAGTGTCACCTATGTGTGAGGCGCTTTATTTATTCAGTGAAAAATGGAGATTTCGTCGGGTTCTTTTCAATTTACCCTTCAATTCTAGTCGACACCTCATGGGACCGGGATAAGAAGGAAGTGATGTGCTTTGTGTCTGGGACAAATAGAAGGGTATGACTGTGAATATAATTTTTATTTTCGTCGGTTGTTTTTCTTCCTAAATCCTTCCGTAGGCTAAAATCCTTTTCAAGCACTAAAAGGGTGAAAATGAATTGTGTTGAGTTTTTCTTATTCCGAGTTTTGAATGGTAATGGTAATGCGAAATACACATTTCTCTTAGTCTTACTTGAAATGAACTGGCCTAGTAAGTGGCGCAATATTTGTTTATTTTAAGGAGTTGTTTTAATACAGGGAATTCTGATGAAGTCGTTGTCCTTTAGAGTTCAAGTTTTGCGCAGACTATAGACTTTTTGACGGTCCCATCATATCACTGAATTTGTTTCTAAATCGTGTGTAATATGTCTGTATTATTATCTGTAAACTTTGCAGATAACTGAGTCATACCAAACTCGAAATCGATTCTGTAAACTTTTATCGTGGCTGAAAGGCTTGGAAAAGTGTACACACTATGCTCTTTTCACTACTTGTGTAGATGAACCATCGAATAGAGAAAATATTTTCTATAAAATTCCGATTTTAAATATTTTTTCGAAATTCGGAAGAAACACATCCGTTTATGCGGATCACTTTTACTTTATTATTTTTTAATAATAAATTATTGTGATCGACTTGAAATTTCCAAAAAAATTTGGTACCCTAAACTTTTTTCTTTAAAAATGTTAACCCTTTTCTAATCTACTAGTATCTCTTAAGACATCAATCGTTCAGAAGATATGGATTTTAGAATGTTTCAATCCCAGCTTTCAAGCGTTTTGGACCCATTGTTTCCCCCCACTCGCACACCCCCCTATCGACCATTTTTTCGCAAATGGGTCCAGTATCATAGTTCTACATAAGTTCCAACTTTCAGGCAGTGTCGATCATAGGGGGGGGGGAGGGCATGGCCCCCCCTAACAGATTCGTCACCCATGATTACTTTATCACGTCTGCTTTAAAGAAAAATTATATCAGACTATTAGATTAATAGATACACTTAATAAAGTATAATGCAATTAAATATGATTTCCTCTTATGTCTTTCTTTAATCTTTAATATTTCAATCGGAAAGTTATAAAATTTCGAATATAAATCCATATATATAATTGATCTTTGGGTTATGTTAAGTATGTAGCTTTTACTGTTTGAAACTAATTTTGAAAAATTTAGATTTGGATTATGCTTGGACAATTTTCATTATGTGTTCTAATAATTTTCCCATATTTGGATGAATTTGAAATCTACTCTGCTAAAAAGGGTAGTTCAAACCGTAATGAAAGCTAATCACTCAATTTAAAAAATTTTAATTTTTTTCACAGTTCCCATCGCAATGGCTCGAACTAGTTTAAAAAAATACATTTTATGTTTCATCTCGATAATGTATGGGGAATACGTGCCTCAAGAGCCTTAAAGAAACCAAAATTGTGTAAGATTCCGTAAACTCCCAAGATATCGACATAGGGCCTATATTCTTTGGGTGATATAATTCTAAATATATAAGTGGTTGGTGTACCATCGAAAATGCCATCTAGTGCTTAAATTCAGCAATTGAAGTTTTTCTTAAAAAATTAATTTTTAAGCGTAACTTTGTAACGGTAAACAATGCGAAGTTAGTGTGAAAAAAGTCCTTCAGCAAGGCCGAAAAAGATGATTTTTGACATTTAATCACTAATTCGTAATAGTTTTTATTTCGTACTTGGTGAAGGACTTTCTGAGCCGTTTAGTCTTTCTATAAAATAATATTGAGCGTTAGAAATCAGATATTTTTGCCGACGACACGAACTTCGTATTATTAACCATTATCAAAATACGGTCGAAACCGATTAAATATAAAAAACTTCACTTTCTCATTACGACCACATTTCCTATGGTACATAACCTATATATTTCGAATTACAATCATCCCCAGAATAATATTATTTGGCCATTTTGTCAATACATCGCGACCCATTTTTCGGAATCTCAAATTTGTTTTTTTTTTCTGATCGGGGTGAAACTAAAAACATATATTTTTTACACTAATTAGGACCACAGTCTCCAGTAGGAGTCCAAGTCTCCTACCCAAGTTAAGAGGTACCGCGGAAAAAATCTCTGGGAAAAATTTTTTCAATACAAAGAAAGCTTTGAAATTATCTGTCACCACAACTACCTGTATAAAATATTACAAAATTTAAAATTGCATGAGAATGCAAGCTTTCGTCTTGTTCATTCAATATAAATTTCCTCCTTTCCAAAAGTTAACTCTTACAAAATAAATTAGAAATTTTATCACCATAGTCGTTGTAAAACAAATGTTTTCAGAGCGTTCAAAATCTACTTGCCAAAATTTTACGATTTAAATCAGGTATAAGATAGATAGTTTTAGAGAATTTCCGACTTTTGCTTTTAAAATTTTTAAATTAGGGGAGTAGGTTAGGTTAGGTTATGGTGGCAGTCATCTAAACTATAGATCGATTCAATAAGGAGACTATGTGAATATGTATATATACCAAATAAATTACATTGACATAATATATTATTTTGTAGATTTTAAGTTTTGTAGGATAACTTAATAACTGGGGTGATCACTTCTTCGTCGGGCCTGAAGTCTTTAGATTATGAGATATAGGGTTCGGATCTTAATGCCCAAAATTCAGTTTCATGTATGATAGTAGAACTAATAAAAATTAAATATACTACTTTTCTAGTGGTCTCAAAAAACAGCTAATTTACATCCAAAGATTTCAATCTGGATTTGGTGAAATCTCGAAATTCTAACAAAACTCTCAAAATCTACTAGATTTCTCATACATGTGAGAGATCTCTGTCTGTTTGGGCTTCTAAATTTTGTCGAAATCAAAACCGACATCGACTTCTACTGAACTTCTACTTATGTTTACCAAGCTTTGGAAACAATTAATTTTATTTTCTAGTTCCTGCTATTCAATTTTCTATTACCAAAAAACTTAAAATCATACAACACAGGTTCAAATTTTCGATATCATACAATCAGCTGATAAATTGAACAATTTTAAAGAAATTCCTTCAGAGCTATGTTAATGCTTTTTAATATTCTGAAATTCGGTTACCAAAATCTGGCGATTTGGATGCGGAAATGAAAAGTTGATATTTTTAAGCAGTAAGTACCAACCGCAGCGACCATATATAGTGTTTGTACAATTTCCATCCACGCTGAATTAACGGCAACTGCACCAATTTTCTATACAGTATCTACTGAACTTCAATGGCCCCCCCCCCCCTGGAAAAGCAATATGACCGCCACTGCTTTCAGGCTACTAGTATAAGCGGTTCCTGATATCTAGAAATCAAAATTTTTCATCTAAAACGTATTTTTCGAAAACTGGAACGCAGTATAAAAGCATCCTAAAATTGTTGATAGCGGTAGCAAGGTACGGGGGTGGGGGGTATTTCTTTTTTTTATCTCAGAAGCGGCTTATGCAAGAAAGTTGAAACTCTGTACGCATATGTAGATGTACTACAGGACTAATTATAGAAAAAATAAGTTCAGATTTTTATTGACGTACAAAAATGGAGTAAAAAAAACTGTCCGTGAAAAATATTCCTAATTTTATTTTATTATTTTTTAATAATAAAGTATTGTTTGTGATCGACCTGAAATTTCAAAAAAGTTTTCTACCCTGAAATTTTGTATTTACACGTTTTAGGCCTAGTAGACCCCAAAAAAGCAAAAAAAAAAAATTTCCGTCTGTCCTCCGTACGCAAAATCGTTTGAAGGCGCGTAGCTCCCAAACCCGTTGAGATATTAAATTGAAATTTTTATTGTGGGTAGATTGGGTGAACCCCGACGACTGGTATATTTTCGAGGGGTTGTGGTAGAAGGGGAGAGGAGAGTGGAGCGTTTTAGACGAAAAATTTTGGTTTCTAGATCTCAGGAACCACTTATGCTAGGAGGCTGAAACTTGGAACTTATGTAGTACTATGATAATGGACTCATTGCAAAAAAATTGTCGATATTGGTTAAGGGGTGTGGAAGTGGGGGGGAAAACAATGAGTCTTTAACGCATGAAAGACGGGATTGAAACATTCTAAAATCGATATCTCCTGAACAATTCATGTCAGAAGATTGAAACTTTGTTGTTGTCCTTAGGGATACTTCAAGATTAGACAAGGGCTAACATTTTTAAGAGGAGAAGTGGGGTGTGGGGGTGGGGGGTGAAAAACTTTGGATTACAATATCTTCCGAACCAATTACACCAGGAAGATAAAATTTGGTTTCTGTATATAGGATCACAAGAGGAGTCTACCGAAACTAAATTTTTTCAGGGGGGAGGTGGAGCACGAAAGTGGGGGGACAGCAATTTTTCAAAAAATGTAATTTTTATATCTCAGAAACCGTATCAGACATGATCTTAGAAATTTTACAGGAGTTGGGGTCGGTAAACTTCTAGTAGGGAAAAACATTTTGGTGGTGTGGGTGTTGGGGGTGATGGTGAAAGGGGGTAGAAAGGAAAACATTCTGATTTTTATTTCTCGAAAACCATAATGAATAGAAAGCTAACAATTTAGGATTATATAGAGCCACTATAGAGACATCCTAGAATAAAATTTTTGATAGGGGTACCAAGGTACAGGGGAGAGGGATGGTTTTTTATATCTCAGAAACGGCTTATGCTAGAAAGTTGAAACTTAGTACGTATATGTAGATGTACTATTAGAGTAATTAAAACAAAAAAAAAGTTCAGATTTTTATTGGCGTTCAGAGATTGAGTAAAAAAAATGTCCGTGAATCCACATTTTCACAAACTTCGTTAAAACTTTTAGACATGTCGAGCTATCAAAGCAATTTTACTTCTGCGGGCTATTTATATAAGCGCCTAGTAACGATCTTCAAAATTTTTCGATATCCAACCCCTAAGGGGATGTAAAGTGGTTGTGTACATATTCACGAATTCTGATATATTTCTAAGGTATATTGAGATTTGGAATTCACTTTTACCTCTATAAGCTTTAAACGTAGTCGGGGAAATCCGATTTAAGTATTTTTCTTCAATTAAAACCCTGGGGGTATTCTTCAAGTTTTCACTGATTCCGAAAATCTCTTAGGCTTAATGTGATCGAATTCGCTTTTACTACTATGAATTATTCTATTGATAAGAAAATACGTAAGTAAATAAAAAAAATCTGCCAACTTTATTATTTTATGGGTAGAAGTCCGAAACGTGTTTAATGAAAAGATGCGGTGTAGGTTACTATGCGACTGACAACCTAAGAAATAACCAGGAGGCTATTTGGAACTTTATTTTTTAGGTTGTCAGTTGCATAGTATCCTACACCGCGTCTCATCATTAAACACGTTTCGGACTTCTGCCCATAAAATAATAAAGTTGCGCCCAGACTGTTAGCAGATTTTTACGAATTTCGTTATATGAGCCATTTTTTTTGAAAATGGTATAAGTCCCCTTTTGGAAAAAAATGAGTTAATGGTAATTTTAGTAAGATATAGATATCCTCTTTGATTATAAATATAATCAAACATTCAATGCGATTTTTTGATTAAGTAATCAAATGAATTTTAGCTATAAAATGTTATGGCAAAAATATTTTATTGCCTTTAGCAGATATTAGCTAGTGCCTTAAAAACGGCACCGTAAACAAGATTACGGTATTATAGTGTAAGTGTAGTAAGAAGTAAAATCCCTGATTTTGTTTAGTATTATTTCGCAAGTTCGATTATTTGGTGTTTTTTGTACTAATTGATTGCAGCGTGAATATTAATATAGTTGTTATTAAAACACAGAATCACAGTTTTAGATAGATAATATTTTATACAGTTATTACAATGAGTACACATAACTATCAAAAAGACGAAAATATCTCAATTTTGTCTGATAGCGATGTTGGTAAGGAAGAGTAATAAATTTTGTCGCAGGAATAGCAAAAGACGACATTTTGATTCAGATGATGATAGCGTTTTCACCAATATTAATTCAAGATTGTTCCAAACTAAAAAGAGGATTAGAATTTTACAATTGACAGATTCAAGCATTGACGAACACGACGTTACTAATTTTCAATCACATCATGAAAATAATGATCAGACTAGGAAAGTCAAAAGAAATAGAGGCGAAAAATATTGTTACATGTAAACCTGGCAACCGCGCAACCGTGCAACTCGATCGTTTCACATAATGAAAACAACAACAACCGAATACCTAGTTGCAAAATAGCCCAATCAGAAACCTAGCTGAAGATAAGCCGAAACAACACGATTGTATCTCTCTTCTTATCGAATGCTCTCCAATGTACTAGAACCCTGTACATAAACCACTGAACAAAGGTCAAAATCGAAGGCTCTGAAGCTTTCGAGAAGATTCCACAACTGAACGAACGTTCAAGTACACCGGTGAACATTCAAGACTGCAACCGCCTAGTATATAAGCAGGTGAAGCGTTTAGCGAAGACACAGTAATCTCGATTACGTCGACTGCGAGTATACGCGACCGTGTTGAGAGAGAACGAAAGTGAACGAGTTAAGCGATATATGGTATAAGCGGGCGGTACTGCCATACAGTGCGAATTATTGTGCGATTATAATTCTGTGAATTAAAGTGCGGATAAATAAATTATCACTTATTTTTATTTTAACCGAATTGTGTTTTACTTGAAATCCCGGCGAACCCCTAGCTCGCAACAATATTATACAAAAACTGGAAATATTATTCCTGCAAAGAAATTTAAAAATAAGGATTGTAAATGTGTGAAAGGGTGGAAAAGTTGTGTTACGGAGGAAGATCGGATTTGGAAAATGGGGGATTTTGAGAAACAAAATACATTCTTGTGTGCATCTACTCATCGTACGCCAATAAAAAGAAGACGACATAGATATTGTAAAGGATCAGCCAGAAATTGTAGCTATACATATTTTTTTAAATTGAAAAATGAAAGCGTTGCAGTTCTTCATAGGAACGTTTGACATATCTATAGGAAGACTACATAGTACTCTCAAAGCAAAGGTATTAGAAAAAGACTTACGTGGAAAAATGAAAGGATTTTGCAGAAAGAGTGATGAAGAACTGTTGCCTTAAAAAATAGCATTCAAGATTTTCCACACTACGAAAGCCATTACACGCGTTCTCACAATCCAGACAGAAAATACTTGAGTAAAGGAGAAATAAATTTAAAATATACTTTGTTTTTATTTTTAGTTATCTTAACGAAGTAATTACATATTACAGTTGTTTTTTTTATATCTTCTTTTCTAATATAACTGAAATTATTTCTTAATAAACTTGATTTTTCGTGAATTTACATATCTTCATTTTAATTATTATTTTTTACATTAAAAAATCTATTTTAATAAAGTCAATATCAATAAAAATATGGACTTAAATTTCCTCTTGTTTTTACTTCTTATAATATGTTATTTTTGAAAGTAGTATAAGTCCATTTGGAGCTAAAAAATCGGTTTTTTTTTTAACAATTTTAATAATTAATATTACATAATAAAATTTAACAGGTTTATAGTATTAAAACATCACCCGAATTATATTATCGTTTACCATTATTTTTAAATTATTTCAAACGTAAAACCTTAAATATCTCAATGTATGAAAAAATGAACTTATACCACTTTCAAATATAACGGCTCATATATCTTTAAGGTCAAGCTATCAAATTCATTAAACTTATGCGGGCTTTTTATATGGGATATCGAATTGTTTCTTATTTTCACGTGCTTCCTATACAATCGCCTAAAAATCTAATCCAGAAATTTTTTATATTGAACCCCTAAAGGGCTATCCCGATATTTTACACCATATGTTTTAATTTAAATGGAATAAAAATACATTAATAAATATAAAAAATCTGACAAGAGTCTGGGCGCAATCTTAATATTTTTGGAAAAAAAAGTCCGGAAATAGTTTAATGCTGAAATATGGTGTAGATTACTATGCGACTGACAACGTAAAAAATAAACAGGGACGTTATTGTATGAAGCCTTTATAAAAAAGCAAGTTAAGAAGTGGCAGCGGTAGCCTAGTGTGGAGCTGCTCGTCCGTCAACCAAGGAATTGTGGTATCGAAAAAGTTACCCAGTTTTCTTTGGGTTTCCCAAAACCCATTCCCGAAAATTCTTTTTCTGAACTATCCGCTATCGTCAAAAGAAAACGATATTGCTATTAGGGAACTCCTTGCGAACAGTCAAATGGTACGGCTATAACGCCTTAAATCCAAGTAGGGAAATAGCATCGAATTCTGCAATATTGATTTATTTTACTACTCCGGGTTCTTCATATAAATGCCTGAAAACGGTGTTCACGATGTCTTTTTTGTATTTAACCCTTAAGGGGCGTAAAGGAACTGCATACAATTACACGAACTCTGCAGGTTTGATTTTAAATTAAATAAATTTTTATTTCTACGTGTTTTTCATATAATCGCCGTTTTCACGACTTTTTGTCTTTTGTAAAAGAGTTGCTTACATTATCACGAATTCCGTCATATATCTAAGATCTGATAATTTATCGAATGGATTTTTACTTTACGGACTTCTTATATGTATAATCCCCTAAGAACCGATTTCAGAAATGTTTGACATTAAATCGCCAAGGTAGTGTAAGAGGCTTGCATACATACCGCCGGCAGGTTCTAGAATAAGGACTCATATTTCTTTGGTTTGTTTTTACTTCTACGAACTTTTCTGCAATCGCCCAAAAACAGATTTCACAATTTTTCGAAATTCAATCCCAAGGAGATATTGTTCCGAAAAATAATAAATTTGCGTCCGAATTGTTGTTCAATTTATTAGTTTAAACTTTTAGGTGAATGCTGACAACTATTTTCTGAAGATGGTTTTATGGTACTTTGTCGAAGGAGATGCTTTATTTTACCTGTTTTTTTTTCTTCAATCTTTGGTTGTTTGGCTTATGTGGTAGGTCCCGTCTACCCCAATAACGTCCAACTTCTTTTGATACCAAACAACTCTATTCGGGATTTTTTGTTTACTTAAATATTTCCCAATTTCAGTTATTGAAAATAGCAACGTTTTATAACTGGAATAAAATTTATACTCACATTTTTTAAACCAACACATCTTTCACCAAAATACTTACGAAATTCAGTAAAACTTCTTAAAGATATTTGAGAAATTCGGTCTGAAAATAATAAAATACAGAAAAAAATGCGTCTCTTGTCTTAGTTCGATTCTTAATAAAAGTCCACCAGAGCCACGGAAGTTCTATTCAAGCAATTCTACAAACACAAAACAAACTGCAAAAAATACGACAAAGTTTTCTTCCAACTGTTCCTCGGAGAAATCCTTAAAGACGTCATATTTTCTAATTGAAAATTGTCTGGGTTTTATTGAACAGCTGTAACCTACGTACCTTGGTACGCTACAGAAGCATCCTGAAAAATGTACTAGGGAATAGGGAAGCCACACAAACAACTGAGTATAATTTTCTTAAAAATTTATTCATCGTGAACGTCTCTTTTGTATATCAATATATAATCTAAATACATTTTTTACACACAGCCTTTTTTGTTCTTAATATGAAGAGGGTTTTTCTTACAATGTTAGGGTTCGGAAATCATATGCGTACAAAATGAAAACGGTTAAAATACGATTCTCGTTTTTTTTCTTCTTTATCATAAAATGTTTAAATGCATCGATAACAAAACTCAGACTTTCGTACTTTCTCCAAAATATTACACACAGAAGTGAAACAAAGTAACAACAAATAGACGATTTGAAAAATTGTGCTTCTATAAACTATATTCAAATATTTTTTTAAATTCAGTTTGAAATTCAAAGTCTTCTTGATGCTGTAAATAAAACTAATCAAATTTTATAATTTCAATTTAAACACTTTCAACAATGTCCTTAAAATTATTAATTTCTAATTGACAAATATTTTGCTAAATGGAAAATTAACTGGAAGTTTATTAGCTTGACAAAACATTTGATGGCTGAATTTCATGGCGATTTTATGGGCTTTTGATAAAGCCATTTTGTAGTTTACTAGCGTTTTACTACATTTCGTTATGACGTTTTATGACGGCTCCTTTTATGAATACTAAGAAATTTTGTGGGAAAGCAAAATTGAAAATTTATAAATCATAAGCAAATAGCAGTATTACGTATGTATCGCACTATATTATTGGAAATTTATTGTAATCAGCTGCGAAAATGTTGAAATTATAAGAAAAATAAACGATAAAAACCACTTGGCAGTGAGATTTATTGAGTGGGAAAGAATTCGTTTTATACTTAAACACTAAGTTAAAATTTTCTCTTAGGAATGCGTATTTAAAGTGTTTATGCAAGATTTAAAATTAGGTCATGTTGTGAATGGATGGAAGTTAATTTTTTTCTTCTTCATAATACAAGTAAAAAATAAAATTAATTCCTACTGTTATAAATATGATATTATGCTTTCTTTTTATTTTATTGTAGAGAAACTTGTTTATGATGAAGGAAATCACTTAAAGTTTAAATTTGAAAATTGAATGGTGAAAAATAACAATGGACATTTCCCTTAAAACTCTATATATTGTAAGTGCTTGGAAACAACTTCTGGTAATTGATACCACATAAAACTATATTCCAGTGTGTAATTGAAACGATAAACTATTGGCATTATCTTATTATCTGTTCAGGAAGATTGTTTTAATGTAAGAGTTATTTTCAAGCCCGGAATAATATCTGTGGCCACAGGGAATAAGTATGTAAGTCTAAAAACGAAACTATTCAGGGCAGCACTTTTTTGCTATTTTTACTATTGAACTATTCCTGTAAATCCAGTTTTTGTAAAAAAAATAAATTTGTTAACATCTCAGTGATCAAATAACATATAACAATAATTTCTTCACAGTGCGTGTAAGACTTGGGAGATGACCACAGTACACTTATCCCATTTTACTATTTTTCGACTTACCAAGTTATTCCCTGTGACCACAGATATAAGCTTTTAACTAAAGGTGCTTTCGAATAACGATAAATAGTCCTGAGCATCGCCAAAAAAGGAGTCGAAAAGGCATCTTGGCACTTTTATACGACCTCCTTTCTAGACGTCGCTCTTATAATTTCGTTACTGTTTGCAGGCTGTCTTTGCCAGCCAAATATCATCAATAAGATTGCGATTATGATTAAACACACCGCAGCAGCAGTAAAAATCTAAACTAAAAACTTAATGCTTACTTTAAATTTGTAGTTGCCAATATTGAGAATAAATTGTTATAAATTTGACCACGTATTTTAATGACTTTTGTATGGCAGATTTTCAAATGAAACAATATAAGATTAGATTCGATTAGATTGTAGATGGTGGAGGACGGTCTAAAAATTCCGAATATAAAATAATATAGCGAACCTGTTTTTGTCTTAAACTTAAACGCAAAAAATTTTGGCTTCATAGCTCAAAGTGTCAAGTTCTTGCAGGATTCAAGCATAACTTTTTTTAACTAATTTTGTCAGGTAGATTCGAGTAAACGTAAAAATACCCAATGTAACCTGTTTTTGTTTCTGCAATTTTAAATTAATAATAATCAACGGCACAACAGCCCAAATTGGGTCTAGGCCTTGAAGTAATGCTAGAGTTACTTCATTACTAGACCAACGAAACACTAGGAGGTGAAGTGGTAAGCCACACGCTCGGCCGTGATTATTACCCCGATTTTAACTCAGGTACTCATCTACAGCTGAGTGAACTGGTAGCTCGGCACCCAATCCCATTCTCGAAAATTACTTGTCGCCAAGCAGATTCGAACCTGGTACCAGGTGCACCGAAGGCAAGTGCTTTTAAATTATATCAGTCAAAAACTTAAATTTGTTTTTGGGTTATATCTGAGTATCGTGACATCCAACAACAACAACCTTCCGACAACCAGCATACCCGAGAAATCTGTTGACACTTCTCGTATGCAACATATATTTCTTGCCAATACCACATACACCACCGAATATGCGGGAAATCCTTCGACTCAACACATGCAACATATAAGCGCCGCCGAACTTCAATACAGATCGGTTTTTACAGTGAAAACGAGACGACTGTCAGTTCTACGCGAAAGTGTTTGTAAAGCGATCTTTATTGGTACCAGCGATCGAGTTGTACATGAAATCGGAAAGCGTTGTGCGATTATTTATGATTTTTGAAGGCGGATTTATAAAATATTGTTATGTCGATGTTGTATTTGAAATCCCGGCGAACCCATAGCTGCCAACCGTATGTTTTTATTGACTTATGAATGGGTGGAGCTCTTTACAAACTTCAAAATCATTTACGAATGATTTATTGAGTAAGTGTGTTCCGTAAAATAATCGCAAATCTCTTGTCTACAACTAATGGATCGGTTAAGCACACCTACGAACAATTTTAAATTCATGATTTCAAGTTATATGGGAAGTAGTTCTGTTGCAAATTGGGAGCTACCCTAGGTAGTGATACGATTTTGCCAATCAACGAATTTCGTCTTATAAATTTTATTAAATGATCCAGACGTTCGTCAAATTTCAACTTCTTGTGAGTTAAACCGGTGTCGGTTTTTTACATTACTGAAAAAAAATTAATAATATTTCTATGAAAGGATGGGATTTAGTGTACACCACTAGAAATACTTTATTATTAAAAAATAATAAAGTAATAATAGTGAGCAAAATTTACTCAGATTTATTTTCTGTAAAAAAAATTACACAAAAACAACCATCTTGAAACGAAAGATACATTCGTATCAACTTCAAGAAATAGCCAATTCACGTAAACTTGGTGAGAATATTATACCTTCTTAAGGTTATAGTGATTTCAACAGTATTAAGACGAAATTTTCTCGACCGTAAAAAATATTTGGAAGCTGTATGTTTTATTGTCACACATATGGATTAAGGGCCGATATTGGGTTAATAAGAAAGTATTTAAACTTATCTATGAATCGAAAGAGGGCTTCACAGACTGACTGTGAAGACTCCGAAAAGCAAAACCCTTCTAGGTGTTTTAATTCGTATTCAATTTCCTTTCGATAAAAATTTTTGTTTCTCCAGCTTCAAAGAAGAAAATCAAAATTAAGAAAATGAATGAAAGCAGAAAAAATAAATTTCATTTAATATTATTATAATCGAAAAATACCGAAAAATTATATTATTTATTAAATTTTTAATATCTTCAATATTTTTAACCCACTTTTAAATCTTGTCATCACCGTTAGTGCATATCAATTTTCATTTTCATTAAAAACACAAAGTATGTTATAAGTAGGAGTAGACACAGAGGCATCGTGGAGAATCATGTTCATAATTTTGTTCTTCGCAAATATTATATTACCGGACAGTAACAAAATATAGAGTAACAAACAAGTTTCCCTCTTGTAATTTTCGCGCCAATTATAAAAAAAACTATTTGAAATATTATTAATAAACATTTTTGCTACATCGTGGCACAGAATTAACCTCGTCGTTCTTCTTTTCTCATTTTCTTCATTCCCAAATAGAACTTTCATATTACTTTCTTCAATTATTTTATAAAGGATGTCTTCGTTTTTATAAATTCGCCAATAAAAACGTTTTATTAGCGGTGTGAATTTGTGTTTTAAGTGATTTGTCAGTGCGTTGAATGTCGATTTTGATCAATCATCCGATACATATATATTCATTTCGTTGAGTATATATGTACTTTATATAGGTATATATAAACATTTTGACTTTTTTTCTTCTTTTAAAAAAAAATTGTATTTACAAGGGAAGCGCAGGCAGCTCGTACTACTATAGCAGTATGCAGTTTCAGTAGTAGGATCAGCTACGGTGGCAACAACGGTATCTACCTTAGAGTAATAATTAAAAAAAACAACAGAAAAGTTGATCTGAAAAGAGAGAAATAATTAAATTATTAATTTCATAAATCTGTAGCAATCAAGGTTTTAGTATTTAAATCATTTTAGTCCGTATAGTTAAAAGTATTTGTATTAGAAAACAACGTAAAGGTACTCACCATTTCAATATCGGAATGATACGAGTGTATTAACAAAAGCTACTAGTGATTTAAATATAAAAATTAAATTAAAATAAAGAATTAATATTACATGGAACCCAAGGCTCGAATTCGTATTGTTTTATCCGTATCCTGGTAACCCCCGCACAACTCATTTATCATGACATCAGTTTCCAGAAAAAAACAACAATCTTCCAATATCCAATAAGAAAAGTGTAGAAAACTCGACTGTGCACACCTCCACATACTTCTACACACTTCTCAAATATTCCACACACACAACCGAATATGCAGAAAATGTCTCGACTCAACACACGCAGTATATGGTATAAGCGCTAAAGAAATCCATCAAGGGTATATCAAGTTCCAAGTAAAAAGAAAAGTTTGCCAACTGTTGGTAAATTTTTTTTTTCAATTTCAAGAAAAACATAGAGGATAAAATATCGACATAACCCTTTAGGGGTTGAATATCGAAATATTCTGAAACTGATTTTTAGGCGATTATATAAAAAGCACTTTAACCTAAAGGTGCTCTTACACGAGCGATTATAATTGTCGGATTTCCAGCAATATTCGTTAATTTTGACGCCACGAAAATATGAAGCAACACACAGCAACAATAGCAACAGGGGATGCGGATTAACTTTTCATCAACTCGTTGCTGAATTGACGGGCTTAAAACCAGAGGGGTCCAAGTGACAAATTCGCGAAAATTGAGTTGGTAGCAAGAAATGTCTCTTTAGACTGTCTGCTGTCCTCTACCAATGGTGTACAGGTACAAGAGTAGCTTAAGACTGCTATATGTTAAAAAACAAATCCAATACTAAACGAAAAAGCACCAATGTTACGAGCCAGAGGGGTGCAAGTGCACATCAAATTATTCTTGGTTTTTTTGCACTAATTGTATTTAGCGATCATGGTAAGCTTTGTTACTGTTAAGTTTTGTTACTTGATATTACGATTTGGTTTTCTGTTAAAGCTAATATTTCATTTTCAAAATCTAGTAATGGGTAAATTTTCAAGCTATAGTTACCTTGGACTTATTCGTATTTACTTTACTTGGTACCGAGCATAACTTAATTTTTTTTCCGAATTCCATCCTATTAAACCTAAAAGAATTTCGGAATTCGTGAAAACTTGAACAATATATTACACCACCTGGGGGTTAAATATCGTAAAAATACTTAAATTGGGGTTTCACCGATTATATTTAAAGGTTTTAGAAGTGAAAGTGAATTCGCTATCTCATTAGACCTAAGAAATATATCGGAATTCGTGAATATGTACACAATCACTTTTCACCCCCTTAAAGGTTGGATATGAAAAAATTTGGGAAAACATTTCTAGGAGCTTATATAAAGTGATGCAGAAGTGAAATTTATTTGATAGCTCGGTATATCTAAAAGATTTAACGAAATTCGTGAAAATGTGAAATAACCTTTTTAACTGACCTTTTTCTTACTCCACCTTTGTACGCCAATGAAAATCTGAACTTTTTTTGCTTTAATTATTCTAGTAGCACATCTTCATATAGGTAAGGTTGCAACTTTCTAGCGTAAGCCATGTCTGAGATATGAAAAACCACCCCCAACACCGTTCCTTTCTACCACTATCAAAAATATATGGTCATACAGCTGGACATTTTTTAGCTTTCTATCCTTTGCAGTTTTCGAGAAATAAAAATCGGAATTTATTCATTTCCAGTAGTATCCCTTAATACAGCCTTACTCCACCACCTTCTGACATCAACCGTTCAGGAGATATGGATTTTAGAATGTTTCAATTCCAGCTTTGGGGCGTTTCGGACGTATTATTTTGCTCTCACTTACACACCCCTCAACCCCAATCAACCATTTCGCAAATGGTTCCACTATATCAGTACTCCGTAAGTTCCAAGTTTCAACCTCCTAGCGTAACCGGTTCCTGAGATTCAAAAGCCAAAACTTTTCATCTAAAACGCACCTCCCCCCTCTTATTATTAAAAAATAATAAAGTAAAAATCTGCCAAGTGTATACACGAACCAAATTTCATCTCTGCTGCGTAATTGGTACGCGAGATATCATAATCCAAAGGTATTTATGAGCCAAAATTTTTCGTCTAAAACGCCTTCTTACCTCCCCCTAACAACCCTTCCCCAGGAGTATCATTCGTAGGGGTTCACTCAATCTACCTACCAAAAAAATTTCAAAAATAATAACATGAAATACATGGAAATACGTTAAAGTTCAGTGCCAGACGGGTACAAGTGCATTGTTTCACGAGTTCAGACCACGTTAAACAGTACATCTCGGGAAATTATATATATTTCTTTTTGGCGCCGCTGCGGGCTTTAGAATACTAAGTCCCTAAGAGGAAAACTGGTCAACCCGGTCGGTAGGTCTTGGCTGATGACTTTACTCGAAACTACTTCATGATGACCGATATTGACCAATATCTAGCAATTCGGCAATAATAGCTTACACGTGCAATTCAGTTTATGAACAACACCAAAGAAAACTTGACAAACAAATCTTAAATTTAAAATAAAACTTGGAAATATTTGAATTGACTATTGAATCACCGAACGAGAACAATTTTCCAAGTCAGTCGAAATACAGCAACTATAGGGCGAGCAATACCAGCAATATGTGAAAACATTGCCACATTGCCGAAATATTGCCATGATATTGCCCTATATTGCTCCACTAATCACTCCATTGAAGAGTATCTGCAGACTAGAGATTAAAAATCGCCCGATAGTTTAGTTGAATGGCTAATGGCTATGAAGCTATATGGAAGAGCGCACACTCAGACTAAACAATCGTCCAAACTAAACAGATTAATAGGCAGGCCACATCCCTTTCGATCGATGTGCGACTAAACTCTCGCATTGACCTCTATATGCACGGCGGCTTTTCTAGATGCGCACACTGAAAAAATTAAAAATCTCTCAGGACTAGTTTTCTCTAGTAACAATTGGCCGGTGGTTGAGTAATATGCGGATGAACAACGACTGAACAGTTTAGTCGGGCAGGTAAGAGTGTGCGCGGCTCGATGTGATTAAATGTTTAGTCTCAAGTATGCGCTAGGCCTAAACCTAAAAAACTTGTCGGAAATCGTGAAAATTTCAATAATATTTTAAACCCCCAGGGGTTTAACATTGAAAAATGCTTAAATTGCAGTTTCGCCCATTATAGCTAAAGCCTTTTGAAGTGAAACTGAATTCGATCTCATTAGACCTAAGAAATACATCGGAATTTGTGAAAATGTACACTACCACTTTACACCTTAGAGATGGAACGAAACTCAAATTACTGTGATACTCAATTCACTTTTACGGGACATACGGCTTATTCAAGATATTGTTACACGCTACCCTGGTAATCCGCAAAACTCAATCAGTTTGCAGTGAAAAAAAAACAACAACTCCCCAATACATAACTGGAAAGCAAAGAAAAACATCTGATTGGCCACGTTTCAATACCCAATGACAAAGGCGTGGAAAATTCAGCAAAGTTCAACATTCTTCTCGAACACTTTTCCCTTTCTCGGTTGATCTCAACATTTCCCGAACATTCCGCGTACACCACTGAATATACGGGAAAGCTCTCGGCTCAACACATGCAGTATATAAGCACGGCAAAGTTTACAGACACAAAGCTTTTACTACGGTGAAGCTAGACGACGATCAGTTTCTACGCGAAAGTTTTTTGTAAAGAAATTTGGATTGGTAACAGCAATAGAGTAGTGATCAAATTATATACATATAAAATCGGGCAGCGTTGACAGTAGTGCGGTTATTAGCGCGTTTATTGAATGCGAATAGTAAAATGTTCCATCGGATTTAAGGGAACTGTGTTTTACTTGAAGTCACGGTAAACTCCTAGCTCGCAATAATATTTAATTTCACGATACTGTCGCTAATGGACTGCACTGATTGAAAAAAAAAAATCCAGGAGCAATTATTGTAGAGCACGTGCACAAATAAAAATAATTTATTTTAGTAATTCCTTTATTTTAACCTAAATACCGAATACTCTATAACGCAACTATAAATTAAGTTTCAACTTTGATGATGGCTACATTGATGCTATAGACTCATCAATTGCAAAAAGTAATATTGATAACATAACAATTTCTTCAATAACTTACGTGATTTTGCCTTGTATTTTCTGCCATTAGACAGTGTTCGAATAATTCTTAAAGTCTCTGAATATTTGAATTCAACATCTGATAACCATCCAATACCTTAAATCCCTTTTTACCGAAAACTTATCTTGGGTACGTCGTTGAAGAAAGGACATAAATTTTCCACGTCAAAAAAATCCTCTGAGAAAGCTAAGCTTGCGATACCGATCTACGCAATGATACTCCTCTCAGAACGGTACACAATTTGCTGTATAATTTAATTAATTTAAAGCATCGGTCGCATTTATCCGATTAATTAAAGGATCGCAAATATACAAATGTAGTTTCGCAGAAGGAACCTTTCCTTATCGGAAAGTGCGATGCTAAAGAGCTGCGTCGTTCTGAGTATTGTCGGCCGTACCTTTCATTTGAATGGCTTACGATTGTCTATTTCAGGATGTACAAGATAAGGACCTTCCTCGATTCCATTCCGCATTCAAACGAAACATTAATACAAAATAGGAAATCCCTTTCGGACTTCCCAGTAATGTTTGCTTTCAATTAATTTCGAT
Organism: Beris morrisii; assembly: GCA_951812415.1. Classification (NCBI taxonomy): domain Eukaryota; kingdom Metazoa; phylum Arthropoda; class Insecta; order Diptera; family Stratiomyidae; genus Beris; species Beris morrisii. Next base: position 31,409,841 of record OX638311.1, read on the forward strand.
ATTTTTAATTGATATTTGATATTTATAGGAGTCGAGTCGGGAAGCAAGGACGAACATTAAGCGGCATCATCATTCGACCATCAGCAATTTGGTGGGATTACTCGAGTCTAATGGGCAAACTCTAGTGTGGTCCATGTCCGCCGAAGGGTATGCTCTCATGGTTGCGGAAGGAAATTAGATATCCTGTTCGTGGGTAAAAGAGAACTTCGGGTTATTACTTCTTCGAGCTATAATTAAATTTCCACAAATTTCACATTTGGCAAACGCTACACATCGCAAGGATATATGAGAGGCGAGTAAGTAAGTTGAGACATAATAGAAAATTGGAGACTGTAGAATTAGTGGTGGATAGGCTACGCGAATTCCGCAATTAATTGTACAATAAAGCGTACACAGTGTGTGTTTCCATCCTTCGGATATTTCACTGAAGTACGGAGGGAGTGAGTGTGCGATTGAGATAAAAACGATTTTATGGCTTTAATTTATGAAATGATTTATTTATTTTTTGATGCTTCGTGTTCATGACGAAAGGTAAACTGAGAACCGTGATTTCTAATTAATTTGGATTAGTTGGCAATACTGTATAAAGTGATGTTATTAAATGCGGTGTACAGTGCACTGATCAAAAGTTCTACTTTCATGCATAACTTGTGCTGTTGCGGCAGATGAGTGTGTGGTCATGATAACCCTGTCATCTGACACAGGCATTGTTAATGCTAAAGGTATTTTACGTTGTTCACTGTCATGCTATTGTAAACATATATAACGAATGAATGAAGCCACTCGATTTTCAGGAAGCCTGGACAAGGCAACCGATATAAACCAGCTTGTTCCTGATAAGGTCTACATGTATCGAAATTTTAAAATCGATAGTAATCCCCGGAAGATTAGTGCAAATCGATCACTACTAATCGAGAGATCATTACGGGTGGTAGTACCTATACCTCATGGTAAGGCAACAGAAAGATGCATAGCACTTAATCCTCACCATATAAAAAAATCTGCCAATGGTCTGGGCGAAACTTTATTATTTTTCGGGTCAAAGTTCGGAAGCGGTCAAAGTCGGAGTACATCATCAGTTTTTTGAGATATTATTGTTCTTAAAATAAAAATATTAAAAATATATATTTTTAGCCGATTAAACATTGAAAAAGTCAGTGTAGACTATTCGAATTTCGGTATGTTATGAACACTAAAAGCCCATAGAGGTAAGAGCGAATTTGATGCTTTATCAGACGCTTATAAGACAAATTGTTAAAGTGTATACAAACCCATTACATCCACTTGAGGGTTGAATTTGGTGAAAGCATAAGCAAACCCTTCGCAGCCCCTTGGCTTTTGAAATTCGAAAAAAACGTGAAATTGGTGTTTAGGCCATTACATCAAATGCCGTAATAATCAATTACTTTATTATTTTTTAATAATACAGTATTTTATATCTCATATGGCAAAAATTGTGAAAATATATGCAAGCTCTTTGAGGTTGAATATGGCAAAATGGAGAAATGTGTTTGTAGGCGATTATATAAAAAGTCGGTGGAAGTGAAAAGCTATATAATATATCATCAAACCTAAGAAATATGTCGAAGCTTTGAAAAGAATACAACCCCCTTACACCCCTTAGGATTGAATATCTAAAAATGCTGGCGCTTATATAGGAAACCTTATGAAGTAAAAATTAATTCAATATATCATCCAAAAATCCTGAAAGGAGTTAATAAATAGATATGAAGACAGAACGAGAAAGTAAAAACCAATTCAATTTCTTATCGCTTCTAAAAGAAATGATGGAATTCGTGAAAACATGTTCAACCCTTTTACACCCTCTTAGGGGCTGAAAAGGGAAAAAAACTAAAAACAGGTTTTAGGCGATTATTACGCAAACCCGTGAAAGTGAAAAGATATTCGATATCCGATCAGTCCTCGGGGATATGGCAGAATTCGTGAAAAATTATACAACCCCTTTACACCTCTTTAGGGGTAGAATTTCAAAAATCTTGAAAACACTTTCTAGGTATTTATATGAAGAAGCCGTAAAATAAAAATGAATTCAATATTTGGGAAGACCTAATAGATATGATGAAAATCGTGAAAATATATGCATTACATGTTCAGTGATCATTTTTTTCGCCCCCTTCCAAAAACCAATAAAAACTTGGATTTTTTTTTCATCAAAATACGTTTCTAGTTAATTTACATAAACATACCGAGTTTCAACTTTGTAGCATAAGCCTTTCTATAGATAGGAAAAACACCCCTACCCCCATACTATACTATCACTATAAAAACTTATATTTTTCCAACATGTTACTACTCTATCTAAATACTAACTTTAAGCTTTATATCATTATAGGTTTTCGAGATATAAAAATCGGAACTTTTTCCTTTTCACCCTCTTACACTCTCACCCTCTACACGCTAACCCTTTTTTTTGCTAGGAGTCTATAAGGCCTTCTTCTGGTAAAAGTTTTAAGCATTTATCTTACACCGTTCTTGAGATATGAGACGTGATTTTTTAGAAAAATTCTTATCCCCTCCACTTTCATGTTTCACCGCCCCCCTAACAACTTTTTTCCCCACCTCCCAACCCCTTCACCCATATCAGCAATTTTTTTTCAAATGGTTCGACTATCAAAGCTCTATTTAAATTCTAAGTTACAGCTTCCTAGCGTAAGCGGTTGCTGAGTTCTAGAAACCAAAATTTTCCGTCTAAAACGCTTCCCCCCTTACACACCCACCCTTAAAAATGTGGTCACTTCAAGGGCCTACTCAGTCTGTTCATAAAAAAAATTTCAATTTAATAGCTCAAAGGGTTTGGGAGCTACGAGCCTTCAACCGATTTTGCGTACAGCGGTCGTCGTACGGCGGACAAACGGACTGAATTTTTTTTTGCTTTTTTCGTGTCTACTAGTCTTGAAACGTAAAAAAAAAAATTTTGAGGGTAGCAAATTTTCAATCTTTTAGTCGCAACCTCCATAGAAATGTTATTCCCCTTAAATGCCTACAAACAATAACCAAGTTTAAACTTTATGGCATGACCAGTTGAGGACATGCTAACTTTAGAATATCTCGATTCAGGCTTTCCATTTCTCCAGAAACATTGTTTTGCTACCTCCTTCCTATATTCCACCAACCAGTTTTCAAATTGCACCACTATTATAGGTCTATACAAGTTCCAAGTTTCGACTATCTGGCATAAGCGACTCTAGAGATATTACCCCTTACACCAACTTGGGGTTCGAATTTCGAAAAATCGTAATATCAGTTTTTAGACCATCTTTGGGGTTCAATTTCGAAAAATCGGGAAAACGGCTTTTAGGCGATTATATAAAATATTAGCAGGAGTAAAAACAAATTTTACATCTCGTCAGAGATCAGACCTAAGAGATGGTCAAAACGTGTGCAACCTCTTGCACCCCCTTGAGAGTTAAAAATCGCGCGTTAAATCAATTTTTAACGATTATTTCGAAACTCTGTGGACGTAAAAATAAATTCGGTATCTTGCCAGTCCTAAAAGATATGACGAAATTCGTGAAAACATGTAGAACACTTTTACACTCTCTTGGGGCTTGAAAAGTAAAAAATCTTGATAAAACTATACAAAGCTCGTAGAAGTAGAACAGTAGACAATATTCACTGTCACATATTACAAATACATTTTTTCAAATTACTTGTTCGAGGTTTGAAATCAAATAAATTAAATATCCATTACTGAAAATGGTAAAATCTTACAAAATATATTAAAACTTTTAACACAACAGTCAGCTGCTAAATTATTAAATGTTAAACTAAATTTATTAATGCGATGTCGAAATCTAGTTCTCTTAATCGAGAGATTTCGGGTCGATGGAAACATGACATTAGATATGAAACGTGATGTTATACGGATTTATTTATTCCCGCCCCTACTTCCAAGCTTCACCTCCTCGTAAGGTTTTTCACACCCGGCCTCAGTACACCATGGAACCCCCTCAAAATTGTATTTCCAATATATTCAAGTCAATCGCAAAGTTTCAAGCTCCCAACATGAACCGTACAGGAGATTTGATTTTTAGAATATCGGAATCTCAGCTCGAAAGCTGAAAGCGTTTCGGACGCACTGTTCGTCTCACTCTCGTATACCGCCCAATGTAGATTTTTTTCCAAATTACTCCTAACTATTATAGATCTATATAAATTCCAAGTTTCAACTTCCTTTCGTTAGCAGTTCCTGAGATTTAAAAACTAAAAATCCGTTATATAAAAAAAATTGGTTTTAACCGATAAAAAAATTAAAATGTAATAAATATAATGAATAACTTTAAAACGACAATAATATAATTAATAAAGGAACACTTAATTAACTTACCTGTTCCTAGGATACAATCGGTGCGATCTATAGTTTCATTAAACATCTAGGAAAAAAACTAGCAAGCAGGCAACCCGTTCTGCACGTGAGTAATTGCCTTATAAATACTTTATTATTAAAAAATAATAAAGTAAAAGTAGGAGAGCCAAAAAGCCTTCTTTATATGGAAACAAGCTAAAATACTTGAAATGAAGAACACACCCGCACTACAAGAAGGAAGCTAAAAAACAATACAAAAAACAACAACATTCATAGCCACGAAGTATTAAAAAATTTGCAGCAAGAAAGCACATCTAATTAACATAAACAAAACGATAAGTTTACTAAACAAAATGTTTATTGTACTCAAACAAATAATATCAAATTTTTTGATTTCCTCAACAATTAAAAAGCGTTGATTTTCGTTACAAGATATTTTTCGTTATTTTCTATACAAATTCCAAAATAGTAGAGAGTATTCAATTCACTTCAGTTTACATTTAAAAAAAAAAATAACGCAAAAAATTTTAGTGTATATAGAACAAAAAGAAAACATAACATACTTTTTTCATGGGTTTTAAATTCATAATTTACATTTATGTTGATTTGTTAAACTCGAACAAATATTCGTATATCGAAAAAAAAACTTACAAACGTTTAACATATTTTTTTACAAAATTTAAAGTAAAATTCATTTCTATTTTATAAAAAAAAAGTTAATAACAATTGAAAGATACTAGGAACGAGTAAAATAAGTACATTTTTTTTTTAAATAGATTACTACAAAGAGTGACGCATTTTTACATATTCATCATTTTGCCGGGACCTCAGTTTAGACACTCAAAAAAAAAAACGAGTAACACTCATGAGCAAATATGTACAAATGTTGGTCTTTTTAGATTCATGTCTTGGACTAAATTAAAAAGAAAATCTATTTACATAAAAAAAATTTTGAACAATGAGAATAAAAAAAACTGTTTTCGGTTTTTTTAAGCCGAAACTTAAAGCATGGCACAAAGCGAAGCCGTCAACAGATTCCAACTACAGCTACAAAAAAAATACATATTTGGCACACCACTACATTTTCTTGTGTAGCTTGTATAAAACAATAAAATTCACGAATAATTGAAACATTTTTTTAGAAGAAAATTCATTAAAAATTAAAAATGAACAAAAAAAAAAGCATATTTTTTTAACGAATAGGCCGAAAGTATTGTGATAGAGATACACAGCCCCAATACGATACAACCAAACTAGTGAGATAAATTGTTTTGAAATACATGATATTGTTAAAATGAAGATAAAACAGGCAATTACCTAATAAGGCTTCGATGCATCTTTGGGCTTCTTCAGTTGCACTTTAAGTCGCTTCGTTCCGATTTGAAAGCCATGCATTGCCTTAATGGCAGCCTGCGCTGATTCCTGATTATCGAATGATACAAAACCGAAACATTTCGACAGATTTGTCTGTTTATCGATAAACACTTTGGCCGAAATCACATTTCCGAACGGAAGAAACGTCGACGCTAAATCGGTGTCCGTAAATTCTTGCGGCAGGTGATATATAAACAGGTTGCATCCTTCAGGTCCTGGAAAATTAAAAAAAAAAACAGGATAAATTCGATTAGACCAAGATCAAATATAACAAACAAATGATGTGCATAAACCAAAAACTTTTCGAAGAATCAGAACAAAATTTATATAGTTTACCATTCGACATGGGTGAGAAATTTTTGTCGCGACACCAAAAGTGTATATGGTTGGCAAGCAGTAAGAAATACAAAAAAACTGAATATTAAATTCTCAAGGGAAATAACAACAATAACGTCACATGGGAAACGAAATGACATTGCATGGATGGCACTTCTAAAACATCCATACGATGAGTCTGCCCTCGCTATTCGTTTCCCATATGCAGGTCATATCCAGCGATACATTGAATATGCTCTATGCGGATGAATGCTACTCTTCGTCTTTTGACAGAGGAAAAGGAAAATGCACTGCAGGAAATCGTTTCCAGATAAACAGGAAGTACGAAACGAATTCATTTTCAGTTTTATATGGGGCAAGAGTGTAAGGATTTAAAGTCGGAAAATTTTGGAAAGTGTAGCAGTCCCGGCTACTTTAAAACTTGGCATGCAATCCAACATTGCAAGGACCTCGTTATTTTGACAAGAAATCGAATCAGTGCATTTTTCTGTTATCGCTTCGGATAATTGCGTTTTAGGGCATCTGTTGAGGATTTCTATATGCGCATACACACGCCAAATCTCTTCCACAGTCATTCACATATACCCGTCTATCTTGTCAATATTACAAGGATGAAACATAACTTTTTTCAAATTTTATTTCTTTTATAATTTCCTTACAATTTCTTTTAGATGCATGCAATGCCAAGCTTTGGCATACCGAATATGTCCTAGATTTTTGTTCCATTCATTTCCGCACCGGAAACTAGTGTCCTTAAATAGGTGCCTATGGTATGCAATAGGCTTGTGTAGTTCCGAATGAACTAGTTCAGAATAGCGTTCCCATAACTGAAATGAAGGAACTAGTTTAGTCAGTCCCGCTCCTAGTTCGTTTTTCATTGCCGTTCGGAGCTCTGTGAGACAATATATTTTACTATACTAGATCTAGTGTCTTTTTTTTGTTGCTCATCTTGTTCTACTAGATCTACTGACCTGTTTTTTTTTGCTCATCATCTTCTACTAGATCTACTGACCTTTTTTTGCCCATCTTCAACTATATCGACTGACCTTTTTTTTTGCTCCTCATCTTCTACTAGATCTACTGTCTTCGAACTACGACTACTCATCAGTGTGACCACAAGTGCTACGAAGGTAGCAAAATGCTACTATTGACAATTTTTTGCTACTATGTTACTACATGTCTGAATTTGCTACCCTGGTAAAATTAGCCGTTATAAAACTTGTGTACGCCAAAAATATGATTTGACTATCTAATGAGTCGTCCAGTTGCAAAACCAGACATATTTGTTTCAACAAACTTGTGGCAAAATGGCAAAAAAAATCACAAAAATATTCTTTGTTGGCCTGCCAAAGCTTTGATATTATGCTTATTAAATGAATAAGATATTATAGTTTTGAATCTAGATATGGCTGGTTCTGCACCAGAAATGCAAATATGACTGGTTTTGCAACTCTAGCGGTGTTGCTTTGCAATGTTTCTCTTCCATTCTTTCGGTTGACGTTTTCATTTCCTGGACTTTGTAGTTTATTGAATTCCTTGTTGTTCCTCGACCTGATTATCTATTCCTTGTTGTTCCTCGAGCTGATGTTCTATTTCTTGTTGTTCCTTGACCTGATTATCACTAAAAACTGTAAATCTGTCTCTAAAATAATAATCCATTTTCACAATCTGAAAACACAAACGAAACACGGAAAAAACTCAAATCAATGATTATGCAAGGTTATATCAACTACCATTACCAAACTATAACAAAAAAGTCTCTTAAAATAGTTGATAATAGTCTAAAACAGTGTTGTATCAAGAAAAATAAGAAAATATATGTCTGGTTTTGCACCCAAACTAGTCATCATTGTGTTAAGTAAAAATAAAGCTGGTTTCGCAACTGATAAAATAGGTCAGCTTTTGAAACCAACATCAAAGAAATATGTCTGGTTTTGCACCTAACTGGGTTTTTCCAACCTAATTTTTAAAGGTTTAGGACTGGTTTTTATGCTCAATTTAGTTTTAAAATTGTAGCCTGAGACGAGACGAATCCAGGGATACCGAAACCTTAAAATCAAAAAAAATCGTCGAATGGCTGGTTTTGCAACTGGACGACTCAAATGTAAAATTCATGCACGCCTCTGGTCTTGCATTCGAAATCGCGTACTATCGATAGCTGTCTAATATTATTGTACTGAGAAATATAGTATAGTGGTAGCGCATACCGCATACATAATCGTAATTGAATTAAGCATCTTTTTCGAATCTATCACTCGTTCGAGCGAAGGGCACAATGTGCATTTTGTGTGAATTTTGATTTTCCTAAATAAATGTTCACACTTTAAAATATTATTTTTTCTTTAAACATTTTAAATTTGTAATGGATATACAGTATTATGATTAACAGATAAGCATGTAATGACGTAACTAGTTCCATTTAATTAAAAGAAGTATAAGAAAATATTTTTGCTACCCAAGCTAAGAATTGCTACCCAAATTTGCTACCCTGAGAAATATCAAAACGGTCACACTGCTACTCATCACTGAACTCCCCTGAAGTAATGAACTATGAACTAAAAGAACGAACTAGTTCGCGAGGGATCGGGAATCGGAAATGATCGTTCACTATGGTGAACTAAGCACTTCCTGACAATTGGCGCAGGAGTATCATATATCTAATTTATAAAAAAGGCGAAAAACTCTGCTGTGAAAACTACCGCGGAATATCCCTGTTGTGTACGTCTTATAAGATCTTGACGAAAATTCTAGAAAAGAGAATTAAGACCTTTGCTGACAAAGTAATTGGTGAATACCGGGATGGATATAGAGCTAGGCGATCGACCACGGACCAAATATTTTCTCAGTTAGACAGGTGCTTGAAAAGTGCTGGGAATTCAACATTGATGTGCACCAGATATTTGTGGACTTCAAACAGGCATACGACAGTATCGACAGGCGCGTACTGTATAAAATAATGATGGATTTTGGAGTTCCACCGAAACTGGTTCGGCTTACAAGAATGACAATGACCGATTGTCTGACACAAGTCAGAGTGGAAAATGATCTGACTTCCAGCTTTAGAACTGACAATGGGTTTAAACAAGGTGATGGCCTGGCACCAATGCCTTTTAATTTGACACTCGAATATGTTGTTGGGAAACTTCCCGTTGACACCAAGGGAACACTATGCTTCAAATCCACACAACTAGTAGCATATGCCGACGACATAAATATACTTGCAAGATCCCTGGAGAGTGCCAAAGAAATATTTGTAAACCTTGACTCGGTAGCAAGGGAAGTTGGACTACGTATTAACGAAAACAAAACCAAAATCATGACCCAAACTAGGAAAAACACGCCAATCAGACAAAATATTACAGTAGGAGACTTTAACCTAGAAAACGTAGACAACTTTGTATATCTCGGTGCAAATACCATATATGAAAGGTTGGAAGCGAACTCATCGAAATTAAAAGAAGAATAATGATGGCAAATAAGACGTATTATTCGGTACTCCTCAAAAATGTGCATAGGAAAACAAAGCTATACAAAACAATTATAAGACCTGTGCTATGCTATGGCAGCGAAACGTGGACATTGACTCAGGCGTCCGAAAAATTAGTAAACGCATTTGAAAGAAAAATTCTCAGAAGAATCGTCGGACCTGTGAGGGAAGACTCGATCTGGAGAATACGATACAATAGAGAATTGTATGCCATCTTTGATAATCCGGAAGTATCGATCCTCATAAAATTCAAAAAATCATCTAGAAGCTAGTATCATAAACTTTACAAAAACTTTTTGCATTTTTTGGTTCAGATTAAAATTAAGGTCACTAGAGTGTAGCTAGAAACGAGGCGATATTAACATCCATCCATTTTACTTTATTATTTTAATAATAAAGTATTTAAATTAAACATCGATTTTTTAATGTTTTTAATAATGTACTCGTGAATTATGCCTTAAATAGTCATAAAAATTTCAAAGCGTTTCGAGTTATTATACATGAGAAAATAATTCTTGAAAAATCATATTTTTTTTCACCATTTAAAGGAGTGTCCCTCCTTAAAGGAGACCCCGAAAAACAAAATTGACGTGTTATCAATCTTCCTAAATAGTGCATGATGGATACAACTGATCAGTTCTTCAAGAACCACCCACCTAGACCTAATTCATTCACATAACCTCAGCGCTAATTGAGCCCTGTCTTGGGGGGCTGCCACTGAAACCAACCAAAAAGCCACTGAGTTGAAGACATATAAAAGGATCGTGTTAAAAATAAATATGTTGAGAGGGTGAGAGGGAGGTGAAAGCTGAAAGTTACTATATTGAGCTAATATAGTGGCTCGTACTAAACAGGTTTTTTTTAAATATGCGATATATCCCCTACACAGATATAAGGGGCTTATCCTAGAAAGCAGAAACGTAGTATATGTATATATATAGAGTATATCTAATATGTAGGTACCATTTTTTTGGTAGATTACTAAAAAATACTTTTCAGATCTTACATATGAAGCTAGGGCATACAAAATGGTGAATGAAAACAGGTGTACGTAATTTAACGAATTTCGTTATATCTCTTTGGTTGGGAATTAATTTTACTTCTCAGAAATTACCCTTGGCCTTGGCCTAGCTTTAGCACTACGTGCGCCTTTATAAGTAAGTAATTTTTAGTTTTCTCGGAGTTGTTCTTTCATTTTACTTTATTATTTTTTAATAATAAAGGATTGTGATCGACCTGAAAATTCAAAAAAGTTTGCTACCCTGAAATTTTGTATTTACACGTTTTAGGACTAGTATACACCAAAAAAGCAAAAAAAAAAAATATCCGTCTGTCCTCCGTAGACGCCGTACGCCGTACGCCGTACGCAAAATCGTTTGAAGGCGCGTAGCTCCCAAACCCGTTGAGATATTAAATTGAAATTTTTATTGTGGGTAGATTGGGTGAACCCCTACGACTGGTATATTTTCGAGGGGTGGGGGTACAAGGGGAGAGGAGAGGGGAGCATTTTAGACGAAAAATTTTGGTTTCTAGATCTCAGGAACCACTTATGCTAGGAGGCTGAAACTTGGAACTTATGTAGTACTATGAAAATGGACTCAATTGCAAAAAAATGGTCGATATTGGTTAAGGGGTGCGGAAGTGGGAGGAAAACAATGAGTCCTTAACGCATGAAAGACAGGATTGAAACATTCTAAAATCGATATCTCCTGAACAATTGATGTCAGAAGATTGAAACTTTGTTGTTGTCCTTAGGGATACTTCAAGATTAGACAAGGGCTAAAATTTTTAAGAGGGGAAGTGGGGTGTGGGGGTGGGGGGTGAAAAACTTTGGATTACAATATCTTCCGAACCAATTACACCAGGAAGATAAAATTTAGTTTCTGTATATGGGATCACAAGAGGAGTCTACCGAAACTAAATTTTTTTGAGGGGGGAGGTGGAGCACGAAAGTGGGGGGACAGCAATTTTTCAAAAACTGTAATTTTTATATCTCAGAAACCGTATCAGATATGATCTTGAAAATTTTGCAGGAGTTGGAGTCGGTAAACTTCTAGTAGGGAAAACAATTTTGGTGGTGTGGGTATTTAGGGTGATGATGAAAGGGGGTAGAAAGGAAAACATTCTGATTTTTATTTCTCGAAAACCATAATGAATAGAAAGCTTAGAATTTAGGATTATATAGAGCCACTATGGAGACATCCTAGAAAAATAAAATTTTTGATAGAGGTATCAAGGTACGGGGGAGAGGGGTGGTTTTTTATATCTCAGAAACGGCTTATGCTAGAAAGTTGAAACTGAGTACGTATATGTAGATGTACTATTAGAGTAATTAAAACAAAAAAAAAGTTCAGATTTTTTTTGCGTTCAGAGGTTGAGTAAAAAAAATTTCCGTGAATCCACATTTTCACAAACTTCGTTAAAACTTTTAGACATGTCGAGCTATCAAAGCAATTTTACTTCTGCGAGCTATTTATATAAGCGCCTAGTAACGATCTTCAAAATTTTTTGATATCCAACCCCTAAGGGGGTGTAAAGTGGTTGTGTACATATTCACGAATTCTGATGTATTTCTAAGGTATATTGAGATTTGGAATTCACTTTTACTTCTATAAGCTTTAAACGTAGTCGGGGAAAAACCGATTTAAGAATTTTTCTCAATTAAACCCCCTGGGGGTATTGTTTAAGTTTTCACTGATTCCGAAAATCTCTCAGGTTGATTAATGTGATCGAATTCGCTTATACTACTATGAATTATTCTATTGATAAAAAAAATACGTAAGTGAATAAAAAAAATCTGCCAATAGTCTGGGCGCAACTTTATTATTTTATGGGTAGAAGTCCGAAACGTGTTTAATGATGAGATGCGGTGTAGGTTACTATGCGACTGACAACCTAAGAAATAACCAGGAGGCTATTAGGAACGTTATTTCTTAGGTTGTCAGTCGCATAGTAACCTATACCGCATCTCATTATTAAACACGTTTCGGACTTCTACCCATAAAATAATAAAGTTGCGCCCAGACTGTTGGCAGATTTTTTGAATGAACACTGAATTAAATACTATTTATGTTTAGTTAATTTTTAAACTGTCAAATGAACGTCACTGTAGCATCCAACAGATGGCGGTGTGCCTTCTTTTCTCGACTTATCTCCCAGATACCTGTAAGATTCCTTCAGAATTAAACTGGGCCACAATATGACAAACGCTTACAGTGCTTGTAATAGTAAGCGCACTAACGACTGTTCCGATTTAAAACACCATACACCTGTTCATATCCAATAACTGCGATGAAGCCTGTAAGCTCATTACTAAGACAATTTTAAGGTTCCCTACAGCTCCCCAAGAGTCGAACCATCTAAGGACTCATGGTTAACCAAACACTGTCTTGATGACGTTCAGGAACATCTAGCCCCTCCATTCAATAGAGAGAAGTTCATTAAGGCAAGAAACACCTACACCATTAACTAACAAAGTTACAGCATGATCAAAAGTTGAGACGAAATACTTTGGAGTTCCCCAAAGGTTCGAAATCCTTTTGGCCATTAGCGAAAGCGGTTTATCAAGAATTTTATTTCGTCGTCCAGACCTGAAGGTAACTGCACAGTCGTGTAGAAAAAGTAAATCTTCTGGTTTCGATATTTGCGGGAAACTCCATTGGTCCAGACGGAATTCACCGATTATCCTTAAAAAGTGCAATTGGATAAACCTCTTCGCAATTTTTTTTAACATTCCTATTCTTCTGGAAAGTTCATACCTGGTAAGGGTCTTGAAATATAAAATTATTATTTTTTTTTTAAATGGATTTCAACCCCCCCCCCTCCCCCCCTATTTCCGTGATCCACCACCCCCTGTATGTGACGTGACGTCTTCGATTTTATTACTGATTATCTACCGAGAAGTAGTATTCTTGTACTCTGAGGTATCATTCGGGGGTTAAGAAAAAGCGTTTTGATAGTTCCAAGCTGGCACTTGAATGCTCATCGCCAATCTACTGCTCCATGAATCAGGTAGGAACGGAAGAACACTCAACCACTTCCTTGATATCTACAAAGGGGCTGTAGGAACGCAAGTAAATTGTTTCAAGGACTAAATCATGCTGCCCTCTATTAAGCCCCCAATCAACTAGATCCAAAAATGGGATATCGTAATCTGCTTAAGAGGTAAAATCGAGTGCTCTACAAATAGAAACCACGTACAAAATCACATTATATTTTTGATATTAATTTAATTACCTTCTATTTGTTTGCCAGCGGCAGCAGCTGCGGCTGTGGAAAGTGCTACACTAGCCAAAGGCGAGGCGGATAAAGTGCTGCTACCGAACTGAGGTAATCCTGTCGCTGACGACACATACGCTGAAGTTAATGCATTCGGATCAGACCCTGCATACAAAAGCAAAATAAATTTTTATTATTAGTCACGTATGCATAATCAATTCCGAGATAGCTGTAAGGCAAAAAAAATATTAAAAACATTGTAAATGAAAATTATGTGCATATTTTATACGGTGGAAAGCAACACGGGGTTATTTTTTTTTTTTTTAAAAACACTAACATGCATCTAGGCACTACTGAAACGACGGATTATTCCGGTGTTTATCCGAGAGCGACGCAAAACACAAACTCAATTTCGTCCTGAATATCTAAAAACCGTCGGTGCTACGAATAAAATTTTCACTGAACATATCCACAGTCTTGGATCCGGGGATGTTTGTACAGAGTGAAGAAGGAGCGTGTTATTTTGAGGAAGCGCCAACTAAAACGTAGTAAAACTATTTTAAGATCAAGCAGTAAAGTGAATACGGGGCGAAAAAAAGGACAAAAACCAAAAAAAACAAATAATTTTTTTTTTCTCTCGTTGAACAAGATGCTTGCACAAACTTTTCCGAAACTACAATATAAAGCGGAAAACGCTATAACATTCATGATGTAATTTTTATGAAACCGAACCGGGTAGCATACGATGAAAAACCAGAGAAAAAGACAAAACCGACGAACTACATAGCATGTCTGCAGGGGAGGAAAAACGTATTAAGGAATGATATTTGGGTTAAAAGGTGTATCGGAGCACATAAAACGGAATTTATTTCTCATAAAAATCTTCCCCGAAGCAAAAAAAAAAATCGCCGAATCTATTTTTCGTGGCATCTCGCTCTATACTCTTTGCTGGGGGGGCCCAAGGATCTTCCCTCGATTTAAAATGAAATTTCAATTTTATTTCTTCACCTTTTGTGTTGGGTGAAAAAAAAACTTCTTTTTTAAGGGCCTCTCAATTGCCTGAGGAATTTTCTCCTCTGCTTTTTTTTTTTTTTAATATTTCATCAAATTAAGTGGCCTAGGTAGGCTCTTCAGTCGGCTCTAAATCTTACATTTCATTTTCCGGCGTACAAGAGTGGTTTTTTATTTGGTGCCGTTTTGGAAAGGTAATATCGTAAAATTTCTATCCATCCAGTAGCCGGAATTATTTGAGACCTCTTTGTTGATTCTGTGGTGAATCGGGCAGATATTGCCCCAAACAAAATTGCTCATCGAGATGACCGAGTAATGTGCGGTGAAAGTAGTTTTCCGAGTGATTTAATATTACGGTCATAAAAATACGAATGATAAATTCGTAGATTTGAGGTGTTTTTTTTATAGAAATATTTAAATTGGCATAACAATAGGACGTAGACGATTAAAATAAAATAATTTTCGGAATCCACTTCTGTTTTTACGTAGCTGCATAGAACAAGGGTAGCATTTATAATTTTATTTATTTTAGCGAAGAAGCCGTATTCCAAGAATTGAAAACAAAAATTATAATAATAAGAAAAAATTATATCTTAATTTATTAATATAATGATTGAAATCAAAAAATCTGCCAATAGTCCGACAAGACGTTAAAGTAGAGGTGATTATGCCGTCATAGTCTGCGACGTGGTCAAAGTCGAAATGTAACATCGGTTGTTTCGAGACAAGGAGATTTTTTGAAAAGTAGATTTTGTCGACAGAAAAGTTATATCTTACAAACTTTCAATATTACACTCTAAGAAATATTGGAGTAAATTTTCCATTATTATAGTTGGAAACTGTTTTCCATCGATAGTAATGGTAAAATTACATGCTTGTGTAATTAGAGGGAAAATTACACAAATAAGTTGTAATAATTACACAACATATGCGTAATCAATACACATGACCGAGAATTCAGACTCCCACGTTTGAATGGCGTTACGATCCCGCTCTCCCTTAGTGTGAAGTACTTAGGAATCTATCTTCATCCTAGGTTGAACTGGAAACTAACGATTGACGACAGGATTAAGAAGGCATCGAATGCTTACTACACTTGTCAAAAATGGCGGACAAAACCTGGGGCCTTAACCCGAAGATAGTCCACTAGCTGTACATCATGGTAGTTAGACCTGTTCTTAAGTACGGGTCACTGGTGTGGTGGCATGCTCTGGAGGTTGGGACTAACAGGGTCGCCATGAGCAGAATTCAAAGAATGGCTCTCATTGGGATTATTATGGCCTTACGTGCCACGGCCTCCCAGGCTCTGGAGGTAATGCTCCACATAATCCCATTGGAATTAGCGGTAAAATCAATAGCGGCAAAGAGTGCTTTGCGTCTGCGTGAGGAAGGTTATTGGATAGGAGGCAGTGTGGGCCACACTAGGATCTTGTCAACTTCCCTGTGTTCCGGCATTCCGAAGCGCACCGACTACAGGACACCATCTTGCAGTTTTCGACATTCCCATGCTGTGAGTATTCCCACCAGACTGGAGTGGGGATCTGTGATCATCGCTCCAGACACGTTTGCTATCTACACTGATGGCTCTAAGATGGAAAGCGGAACGGGCGCAGGAGTGTACTCTTGCGACCTTGATATTATGGAATCGTTTAGGCTACCGGATAGCTCGAGTGTGTTTCAGGCTGAGAAAATCAATGACAAAAGCAGCGGAAATAATTGTGCGGAAACAGTGCGTGAATGATCAATAAATATTTATATTGACAGCCAAGCTGTTATCAAGGTTGTTGATGTGCACATTACTAAATCCAGACTTGTGGACGAATGTAAAAGATTATTGCAGATGGTAGATCTGAATAACAACCTGAAGATCAGTTAGATTCCTGGGCACAGTGACTTTCCTGAAAATGAAAATGCAGACGAGCTCAGCATTGAATTGGCCGGTTCTGTATCCCATTGAATGTGTAAAGGGAATGATTGACATAGAAGTTCTCAGACAGACAGAGGGGGCCTGGGTGAATCTCTCGGGTTGCCGGCCGAAACTTGGCAGGAGGAACTCGGGCTTCATTTTGTCTTTGGGCAGGAACATATGTAGACAACTTATAGGAATCTTAACGGGACACTGTCCTTTTGGGAGATAAGGGGAAAAACTAGGAATACTCATGGCTGATCTGTGTCGCTGTGGTGATGAGAACCGACTCTGGAGCATCTAGTGTGTGTATGTGAAAGTCTGACACGTACCAGATATCGGTACTTGGGAAAATTCTCCTTGACCGATCTATCAGAACTTGCAATGATACCTTTATGGAGAACTACTCTCTTCATAAAAAAAGAGCAATATTTGGAATCTACAGTCTAGAGTCCGGTTTATACGAAGGGAACACAATGGATCCACAGTGATCTCTCGTGATGGGCTGTAGCACAATGCTTCAGTCTACCCTTCTTAACCTAACCTAATCAATACACATCAGTGATTAAATCATTTCACAATAGCTGCGTTATTAATAGACATTAAAGGCGCAATTATTACACATAGAATGCAATTTTTACACACTTTTCCCCACCAGAAGGTGGGGTGGGTTTATATCGAAAAATCGTGAAAACGAATGCAACGGCGCTTTACACTCTCTTAGGGGTTGAATATCAATCCTGAAACTGCTTCGTCGGCGATTATAAAGAAAGTGAAAGTATAAACCAATTCCATATTTCATCAAACTAAAGATATATGGTAAAAAATGTGGAATCATGTCCAGCCCCTTTATACCCCCTGATGGGATGAGTTTCAAAAAAATTAAGAAAACACTTTTTTTTTCGGCGATTATATAAAATGATAGTAGAAGTAAAATTCAATTTTGAATCTCATCAGCCCGAAGAGACAGGGAAAATTTTGAAAATACGCAACGCGCTTACACCTCCTCGGAGTTGAATATCCAAAGTCGGAAAATCAATTTTTAGACGATTACGTAGAAAGTCTGTGGCAGTAAAAACTTCTTCGATATTCAGTCAGATCTAGGGGCTATAGCGGAATTCGTGTAAATGTATATAACGTTTTTAGCCCCCTTTAGGAGTCAATCTACAAAAGTCCTGAAAAGAGCTTAGAGGTACTTATCTGAAGAACTGAAAGAAGTAAAAATAATTCGATATAACAGAAGATCAAAGAGATATGACGAAATTCGGGAAAATTCATTCATTCTATTTTCACTGACCAGTGGATCCAATGCCAATGGATCTAAGAAATTTTGACCTAGATTACGATTCTAGTACACCGACATATGCACACCAAGTTGCAACGTTCTAGCATAAGCCGTTTCAGTTATAAGACAAACATTACACTATTAAATACTTTATTATTAAAAAATAATAAAGTAAAATTACTCCTACGTTTTTAGGACGAGTCGCCACTATAGTTCTACGTAAGTTCCAAGTTTGAGCTGTTCATCCATCATTAGAGGTTCAAAAGATATACAAATCAGATTTGATTATTTTACACCCATCCTCACCCCGTGATCTAACGTCCTAGTACTAACTACGTTTATTAATGACCAAAATCCTTCGCATACCTTCCGTAAAAAGGAAACTATTGTCCATTAATCTGATTAATCTTTTAGGTACAAAGTCTATAAAAATAAGGTCATGCTTGTAGTTTAATAAATCCATACATCTCGCCGAGTAACTCTCATGTTATCCCAACTATTGCGAATATCTCTTTTCCACGAAAGTTTAAAGCCAAAATAGGTAAATTTAAATTTGTACAGCATAAAATATCCATTAATTCCAGTCTTTTTTGAAGATTTTTCCAAAAAAAAAAAACAATTTGGCTAATGTTACATGGAAACTGTATGCAATGAAATTGATAGATAATCTTATTGCCTGATGTAAAGCTAGTATTACACTGTTTCACCCGGCCGTCAAATTACAGTAATGAGCAATGCGAAAAAGCGAATTTGACCGAGCGAATACTGTAAGATTAATTTGAATTCGCTCTTTCGCATATTACTTATTACTGCAATTTGACCACTTGGTCAAACAGTGTAATACTAGCTTAAAACTCATTTATATCCATGATCTAGCTATTGTTCTGAATACATGTTTTTTTAAGAACCAATTTTGATATTCAGGTTGAAATACAGGAGAATGACATATTTCTCTCGATGTCGGAAATGACTGATCTTGCACAAAAAATTATGGAAAGCAGTAGTAGGCAAATTCATTTCCGTCATTATAGATTTTAATTAGTTCTAATACGATTAACATACATAAAATAGAGCTAATTTACATAGCTCCTGTCGTTTTTTTTCGGAACCCTGAATCGTATGACCAAAAAATTAGATATCTATCATTTTTATTAGCCTTTCACCTCCATATAGGAGTCTGTAAAAAACTTAGAATTGCATTCATTCAAACTTCTTCAAATAAATACCATACAATAGTCCTTCAAAAATTATATCTACAATCAATAAAAGGGGACCCACTTCTTCCACCTTGACACGGTCAACTGTGGTATATACTCTTACTTCTACTATAGGCAGGCCGTGCACGAAACCACCCGCCCGAAATATATACCAATGGGGGGAGCAGGCCATTGTCCGTTTAGGTCTGTTCAAAATTTTTACAGACAATTTGAACACTTCCAAAATTGTCAAAATACGTCAAAAGACCTTATTACCATCGGCCCAAAGATATATAAAGAAACATTGAAACTAGATACGACTGAATACATTGATGTCGCCTTTGTACTGCGTGGAAACAAGCAATGAATTTATAGTTAGCACCGTCGTGGTAGCTCTGTCGTATCAATCACAGTTAAAACTTTATTCACCTGGAGATAAAATACACATTTATGCTTCATATCGCTGTACATGCGTGTCATTTTCACTCCTTGTTAACGATACCCGATAGTTCACTACTAAATTACCCGGGATACTATCAGCAAATATGTGATATGACTTCTAATTTAAGAACGCTGCATATACCTATAGGAAAATCTTATGACGCAGAACACCAACTAAAACTATTCCGAAGCTGGATGGCGCGTGAAGGATGCAGGATACTCAAGATGACCAACACATTCATAAGATTCAAATCAAGCAGAACTTAAACGCTAGCATTGATTAAGTTCAAGCTATGAACGTCAGCGGTATTGCAACGTATTCAAACCCCTCTCCCCCTTGTCAGGACGATATCTGCGCCGGATTAGAGGTTAACGTATAAAGGCCTTGTTTTGGTGAAAATACAGAGTCCGTCAAAGAGTTTTTGGAGAAGGAATACCAACTGCAAACAGTGTTTAGGGATCAGTTGATCTTCACTGCACCTGATTCTGCAGTTCTCAAAATGGATAAACCAAAAAGAGCGAGTTAGTTCTACCAAGTGCGGGAAGTACATCCAGCTGATGTTTTTTTGTTGATTTATTTGTTTAAGATAAATAAATAAAAAAAATTTATTCAATAGCTCCGATTGTAATGTTTTTACAATTTATGCATTATTTTAGAGACCAAACTATGTGATGATGATTTTTTTAGTTCTGTAAAGTTTAACCTAAACTTTATTTATTTATTTGTTAAATTACTCCGGTTTTATTTTATTCATATAATTCGTCCTGTCGCTACATCTACAGCCCTGTACAAAAAACGTACACATGCATCATACACAATAAGTTTCCGTTTAGTTTCTGAAATAAAACTTCTTGTAGCAAGAGAAACACGTTTAATTGCCGGGACATGCAAGATAACAACTGCAACTCAATTTCATAACTGCAATAAAAAGTGCACATGCTTTTAAATGTTAGCTTAAGTTAAAAAAAAAAAATGAAATTCTGAATATTTTTCGACTTTCTTCCTAGGTATGTTAAGTATGAACTAAAAGTGCACGCTACATGTGTGGAATGACTACGGTGCAAAACGACCGGGATAATAACCCAACTTGAACTGAAAGCCGACATATCTCACCTGAATTGGCAGTTTTTCCTAATAGACCTGGATGGACGAATTAAAAATTCATTTTAATTTCATATTTTCCAAGTTGTTCATGGGTACTATCATTAAACTAAGGTAAACACACTGGAGTCGAATGCAATGCAACAAAAACACGATGTGAAAGCATTGGTGAGACTGGTGTATGCGAGTGTAAGGGAGGGGATAAGTTGAAGTCAAATAACCTGGATGCTGGTCGAGTAGTCGAAGGAAAGTTGCTGGTAACTTTTGTTATTTATTTATAAGGTGGGTCGATTCGAAGGTAAATAAATTTTTGCTACATAAATGATAAGCGAATTTAAACTTTTGCAGTCTCGTAGTAAATTCTGAGTGTTTCGTTTTTTGTTTGTTTGTTAAATTGTGGCAGAATGGTAATTAATGTTAAAAACTTACATAGTAATGCAGCTGCATTCGATAATTGGGCACTAGCTGGTTGCGAAGGTGCACTGAGCGACGGCTGTGTCATGGCAGCGATTGCGGCTAAATTCTGAACAGTCATCTGAGGTAGAAGGCCAGCTGCGGCAGCAGCTGCTGTCGCTGTATCTGTCGCCGTTTGTGCGCCTATACCTAAATTCAAAATTATATCTAAAATATAAATTAAATAAGATAACATCAAGAAATGTATGCCTGTTAAGGTTCTAGTTCACTGCGACCCCGGTCTCGGCAACGTAGCGTTCATACGACTGGCAGTTGTTTTGTCAAATCAGTCCAAAATTGTTCAAAAGCAAGTATAATGTCGTCCTTGCACAGTTTAAATATCACTGATCTAACTGCCAGCGTGACACTGTTTGCCGCAACCGGAGCCACAAGCCAGATACGCAATAAGATTATAAGAGGTAACAAATCACTTGGCTCAAAAAGTGTTCCAAAAATTTTGTATTTAACTTTTAACTTTTATTACAACTTGTTTTAAATCATATTTCGTGTTCCTGTATATGTTCTTGAATTTGAGTATTTAGAGAAAAACTTTAGTGTGATGTGTTAACCTTCTAGAGTATTTTTTGTAGCTTGTAGATTTTTGATTTGAACTTAGGAAACATGTCAATACCTTGTAATAGTTGTTGTTGTAAACCTACGGCTTGTAATTGTTGTAAAAGTTGCAAGGACGCTGGCGTTATTGCATCGGCTCCTAAAACGGGGCTAGCTTGTTGTGGCGGATTTGGTAAAATCGGTGTCGAAACACTTGTCGCCGTTTGAGCTAGCGGTATGTTAATATTTGCTGCCAAATTCCACAAATTTGCTTGCATTTGTTGCATTTTTTTCTGTTCTTTTTCTTTTTGTGTGTCGGCAAATTTAACAACTAACGGTGACGAACAACCGTCCATTGTTTGACTTTGATGTAATGCCTAAATATATAAATGTGGGTAATGAGGATTGTCAATAAATTGGCAAATGGCAATATTATTTACTACTTTAATTGCTGATATGGCGGATTGTTTTGTAGCGAACGTTACAAATGCACAGCCTTTACTTTGTCCGTTTTGATCGCGTAACACAGTACACTCCTCGATTGTTCCATGACTTTCAAATAATTTCCTAACGTCATTTTCGTTAAGTTTTTTATTTAACATCCCGACGAATAGTTTTCGTTCTAAAAAGAAAGAAAAAACACGGCATTAGTAACATTTTATTTAGTTGTTTTCAGTAAAAAAAATTTTGGGTATCTGATAGTAAAGACATAATTTCCGGGATGTATCGTTTTATCACCCCCACAATTTCCGTACAACAATTCAAGCTTGTTTATTCTACTACTATAAAAAACAATAGAAATATGTACCAAGTTTCAACTTTGTGGAGAAAGCTGTTTGGGATATAAATGAAAAAAAAAAAAAAAATTGTGAAAGACCACGATGCAGTTAAAGTCGAAATAGAAAAAAATACCCAAAATATGTCGGAATTCGTAAAAACGTACACAACCCCTTTTAGGGATGGAATATCTCAAAATCCTAAAGTTTATTTTCGACCATTACCGGCTCTATTCTGAAATTGTGACCTATCACAGGTCACAACCTGCTATAACTAAAATTTTGTGACTGCGCCTTTGATCGAATAATTTTTTCGCATTCTGGTGCTGCAGTCACAAGAAATGCACAATAAACTATCCACATAGTTGGAGAAATGTGAAAATGATGATGTGCTGTCAGTGTCTATGATCAAATCGGCCTATGCAGGTGTATAATGCAACGTTCCGTGACGTGAACAACGAAAACGTGGAGGTCTGAAGTAACTCTCAAATGTATTGTCGATTAATGAAAACTTTCGCAGTGTGGCTCTTTTTAACGCCCTTAAATTGCACAAAATGTAAAACAGTCATCTAAATTTACGTTAAATTACTTTTGTCCAATAATTACACCAGCAAATATAACAAACGTTCCATTTTCCATTTTCAATATTAAGTAGTGATACTTCACGAAGCGTTAAATTTGTTTGCCTGGCTCGTCGTTGTCATCACCTATTTCGCTAGTCACAATTTTGTGATGTTTTTTGAGTCGTCAAAATTGTAAAAGCGATAAAAGATTTGTCGAAATTCATGAAAACTTGAACAATCTCTAGGGGGTTGAATACAGAAAAATGCTTAAATCGATTTTTCCCCGATTATATTTAAAGCCTTTAGAAGTGAAAGCGAATTCCATTTCTAGACCTAAGAAATATATCAGAATTCATAAAAACACAAATACCATCAGAGCTCCCAGATAATAGCAAATTTCTTATTGGCAACTTTTCTGTTATTTAGTTTTCTGGTAGATCGTATCACAGCCAATAGAACTACAAAAAATTATTAACACCTACGATTTCTGACCTCCTATCCCTAAGCTAACCTAAAAAAAACACAACCATTTTATAAGGGTAGGAAATAGGAAAATTTGAAAACATGTTTATATAAAGAGCTCGCAGAAATAAAATTAATTTGATAGCTCGACATAGCTAAAGGATATAACGAAATTCGTGAAAATGTGGAAGAGCACTTTTCACGTATATTTTTTTATTCGACCTCCGCGCGGGAATGAAAACCTTCACTTTTTTATGCTTCAATTACACCCATAGCATATCTCTACCTATACGTACTAAGTTTCAACTTTCCAGCATAGGCCGTTTCTGAGATATCCATCACGCATCCCGTTACTTGCCAATCCTATTAAAAAAAAATTCCATTCCATCCACTCCACCATCTTCCCCTATACGTGGACCACCCAAAAAGTTTTTTCTCTGCATGTGGTCTACTGGGCCTCTTGTAGAATTTTCACGATCATATCTGGTACGGTTTTTGAGATAAGAAAATTAATGTTTTTGAAAAATTGATATTCCACCCTGTGTTCCACGCACCCTCATCCACTCAAAAATTTTACATCGACCCATTGCACTTGTAATCCTGCATAGACAAACCTTATCGGTACACACACCACCTACTCCCTTAGAAATGTTATTCTTTGTCTAGGCTCCTAGTATCCTTTAAGTCAACCACAAAGTTTTAATATTCTGACATCAACCGTTCAAGAGATGTGAATCTTAAAATGTTTCACTTCCAGCTTTCGTGCGTTTCGTACGCATTGTTTTGTCCCCTACTCCAACACCCCCCAAAACCTCTATACCTTTTTTTTGTAAATGGGTCCACAGTCATAATTCTATAAGAGTCCAGTACAAGTTTCAACCTCCTAGTATAAGCGGTTCCTGAGATCTAGAAAACAATTTTTTTCGACTCCCCCAAGTCCCCTCACACCCCACCAAAAGTTACGACTCGTAGAGGTTCACCAAGTCTACCCACCAAAAAACATTAAACTTAAAATCTCAACACGTACGGTGACTTCGGCGCACAGACGGACATTTTTTTCCTTTTTTGGGGCTTACTAGTCCTAAAACGTGATCCCATACTGTAAAACATTCATGCTGATATTCCAAAACCATACTGTACTCTGATTGTGAACTTGCTGTGTACGCTGACGATACCGCCTTATACTCAAGCTCAAACGATGCCACGTTTATAATTAAAAATTTGCAATCCCAGTTAGATCTGTTACTAAGTTTCTATAATAAACTAGCCGCGTGTCGCGGCAACGCTTACGTTTTTATGGTGTTATACTATCGAAACTTCAAAGCCAGCGGTTTCTAGTCTTGCTTCCCGTTGCTCCATCGCTCCTGTTACTCCCGTTGATCCATTGCTCCCGTTTCTCCCGTTACTCCCGTTGCTCCCGGTACTCCATCCTCTATTCTCCATCCACCATCCATCATCCCAGATCTTCTATCCATCATCCATCATCCACCCCCCTTCATCTTCCATCCTCCATCCTCCATCCAATATCCTCTATCCCCTATCCAACATCCATCATCCAACTTTACCATTTAGTAATAGGAACGCATAACTAATACACCGAAAACGAACGAACTGCCCAGCAAAGAAAAAGTATCGTAATGAATTCATAAAAGAGTTATAATTTACGAGCCTTTCACCTGTTTACGAGTCCGCAAATGAATTAAAAATTACTCATTGCCAAAATGGCCATCCGAGAAGAATCATTTTTGCGCGCTTGTCGCTTTATGCTTATGGTTCGCCTATTGCTTTACGAGCAGCTCATGTCCTACATGTGCGGTATACAAATCACGAAACGATCGTTTTTAGTAAACGCTCGTGAAATTGTTTGCTGAGTGCCGCTAAATCATGTGAATAATACTCAAATGTTGAAATACCTCGAGTACCAGCAATTGTAAAATGATTTTGTTAACGCAGAAACCTTCGTGGGCGTGCCCTCAACAAATCACCAAAGTTTCATCACAATCGAAGGAATGGTTTAGGAGCGCATACAGGACAAACAAACAAACAGACAAACATTCATTTTTATATATCGAGATGGAAAATTAAAATAAATCCGGCTAAAACTCAAATTATATTTATTACCAAGAAGCGCGCAAAACGCAATCTACCAAATCCCTCAATAAATATTTTTGGAGAACCAATTCAGTGGTCAAAAAATATAAAATATCTCGGTCTTATTCTTGATACACAATTTACTTTCCGTGACCATACGGACCATGTTATCTGCAAAATTTCAAAGAGCATCCACTCATAAATCGGAAATCAAAGCTCTCCGAAGAAAATAAACTTCTGATCTTCAAAACAGACATGCAGCCTATCATTCTATATGGAGCCCCAATTTGGAACCTGGGTGCTAAAACTTACAAAAAAGCTACAAGTATTGCAAAATAAATGCTTAAAAATAATTTTAAACAAACCGTTTTATTTTCCAACACGAAATCTCCACGATTTAGCTAAAGTTCGTTCGATTTCACACCTATCGCTAAAAGATATTGTTACATGTAAACCTGGCAACCGCGCAACCGTGCAACTCGATCGTTTCACATAATGAAAACAACAACAACCGAATACCTAGTTGCAAAATAACCCAATCAGAAACCTAGCTGAAGATAAGGCGAAACAACACGATTGTATCTCCCTTCTTATCGAATGCTCTCCAATATACTAGAACCCTTTGCATACACCACTGAACGAAGATCGAAATCGAAAGCTCTAAAGCTTTCGAGAAGATTCCACACTGAGCGAACATTCAAGTACATCCTAGACTGCAACCGGATAGTATATAAGCAGGTGAAGCGTTCAGCGAAGACATAGTAATTTTTATTACGTCGACTGTGACAGCCAGCGTGTATACGCGACCGTGTTGGTAGAGAGTGAAAGTGATCGAGTCAAGCGATATAAATAAGCGGGCAGTGCTGCCATACAGTGCGAATTATTGTGCGAATAGAATTAATAGTGCGATTGAATAATAAATTATTACTTATTTTTATTTTAACCGAATTGTGTTTCACTTGAAATCCCGGCGAACCCCTAGCTCGCAATAATATGAACAATTTTCGCGAAAGATGCCTTAACTCAGACAACCCCCTAGTTACAGAACTATTCTGTACTATTTAAAATGTAGAGTGGTTTCTACGCTGCCTAAATAAGTTAGTTGTATTGTAAGATAGCTCTAAGTTAGTTTTAAGTTCTTATTAATAGGTTTTTAAAATGAAGTATCACTTTAATTAATAACATAATTTGTCAACAAATAGAAATACTACACTATAGGTAGTTGTAAAGACAACAATTTTTTTTCCGTCTGATCTCTACAAAAATCTTATATACAGTAAATATCTTATAGAATAACTGTAATAAATAAATAAATAAGTAAGTAAGTAAGTAAGTCCTAAAACGTGAAAATACAAAATTTCAGAGTAGCAATTTTTTTTTAAATTTCCTTTCGAAAATAATAAAGTAAAACCAGTTTGCGTAAAGTTTTAACTTTTTGGCCGAACGACTAGCTTGAGTTTTCTTCATATTTATTCGTTTACCTGAAACTATTGGAAATGAAACGCCTACGAAATATGAAATTAATAATGTTGCTAAATTCTGAAGTTATCCATCTCTATTCATGTGAACACGTATTTTAAGCACAACAAATAATAAAAGAAAATTCGAAGGTTTACCTATTAAAAAAAATATTCTTATTTTATTGCTTTGTATAGATACATCCACCTTAAACTAGCGCAATAATTCTATAAAGTGCAAACCTATTGTAGGCACTATCAAACTTTCAAATTTATTTTCTGACTAATTTAACGTTATCTGAAGTTTTGAACACATGTCCCCGTAATTATATAATTCATATACGTACGTACCTAACTAATTTAATCACACTAATGTTAATCACCTCCAACTGAAACGCATTTGTAATATTCACCACTCCAATTATGAGAAAAACGTATGCATGCGCGTGATAGGGAGTAGGTGACACGAGCATAGCATTAAATTGTACGACTGAAACAAGTACGTATTGATTATTTATCTTTATTCGTTAGAACTTGTGTCTCGTAGAGCACAAGAATTTCACAAGTCAGATTGGCCGAGCGGTCTAAGGCGCCAGATTTAAGCTCTGGTTCCCGAGAGGGAGCGTGGGTTCGAACCCCACATCTGACATTCTTTTACTACATTTTTATTCGTTTTTTTTATAGAATACACGTCATTCTTAATCTTTGGAAACAATAAAAGCGAAGTAAATAATAAACAAATAGTAGTTTTTAAAAAAAGAAAATGAAATGCAAAAAAACATTTCGTACACGAATTATGTGAATCCGACGAACGTTTAGTTCAAAGTCAATTGATGACGTTAAACAAAGTTTATTCTATAAAAAAAATTTAATAGAATGATAGAAATTTATAGTTCGCATGGATAGGGTATAGCGTTATCTAAACAAAATACGCCCATCGATCTATGTACGTTCTACGTCGCAAGTGAGTCTCTCATACCATGCACCTCATTGATACACAAATTCTAGGTGTATCGCTGAGGATTCTGTTTTGTTACTCGTAAGCGAATCGAATAGGTGAATCTTAAGTAAATTATATGGAGGGACAGAAAATGAATCAATCAGGTGGATAGTATGCTCACTCACTATGATGCACCGCAATTGCATCATATTAGTGAGATAGCCGCGGGAGAAAAGAACCCAACCATTACGGAGGCATTTTTGTGAAAAAGATGCACGCGTAAAGGTACAATCTGGCTGGTACTGCCGACCGTCGCGGTCAGCAGTAACTGCCAACTTCAACTGCTCACCGCGGCTGCTTTGCACTCACAACCATCAACTGCCGAGCAGTCGCAAACAGACATGACAGCTTATTTTTGCTTGAAGCAGTAGTCTACTGCTTGCAGTTACTGCTAAACGCGACGGTCGGCAGTACCAGCCAGATTGTACCTTAAGGCTGCCAGATTGGGCTATTTACCGCGGTTTGGGCTATTTAAATATTCAATTCGCGGCTATAAATTTCAAAAAGCTACTTATAGCTTTTTGGGCTATTCGGCCAAAGCAAATTATGTTAGTTTGCTAATTTAAAACAGAGCCGATTTACGAGGAAAAAAATGGAAATATAAAAATTAGAAAACTGAATTTTATTCGTCTTTTCGGTTAAATCTACTAGTGTTACCGGCTCAAATCCAACGTTTGCAAACTACATCATATGCCACTAAATCTCATTTCTCGGTTCTCTCTAATGAAAAGTAATACTTCACACCACATCTAACTAAAATTCATTTATAATCGGTTCATTATTTGTTGACTTTCTGCAAATGAACCACTTTCTTTCAAGTTAAAGACACTCGTCGAAATACAAGAGATAATACATATATTTACCAATATTGATGACTGTCGGAGAGTTCCATTTTTTCATAATTTATTAAACATTATTTTTGCTTGATTGGTGGGTTACAGACATGTGTTGCAAAAATTAAAGTTATTGTTACAAAGTTATTGTTGCATGTGTACTCTGGTAAAAGAACTCACTTATTATTGGGATTAAAGTTTCCAGAGCAAAACAACATCTTGCAATATCGTAGAGAGGTTCACAACACCCGAATATGCTGGAAATCTCTCGATTCAACACATGCAGTATATAAGCGCTGCAGAGCCCGCGATGTGTTTTTCTGCTGCGAGAATGAAACGACTATCAGTTCTACGCAAAGGTGTATTTTTAAAGTGATTTTCATCGATAATAGCGATCAAGTAGTAAATGAAATCGAACTGTATTTTACTTGAAATCCCGGCGAACCTCTAGCTCGCAACATTAAGTTGAGGCGTCTTGATCTTCTTTAGACGCAGGATCTGATCCCTTAGGTGGTGATAATTATGAAGTGTTTAGATTATTAAATATTGATGTGCATCTTGTAACATTAACCAATATACATTATTATTCACAAAAGCAAAGAGCCATATTTTATTTTTACCTGATAACTTACATGTAAGATAATTCACTGAAGATTTTGATCCCATTGAATTATGAAAATTACAAATTATTTTTCATGAATAATTTCATTATTGAACTTAATATTTTTTCAGACAAGACTTTTAAAATTGTGATAAATGCGAATTTATATATTCACACACATATTTACATTACAGTGTTTGTTAAGAATTCTGGAGCACAGTTTGTCGTCGAAATCGCAACTATGTTCAATACATTTAAGTACGTTTGATAAAAGTCAAAGTAGAGCGCGGTATTTGCGCTACAAGTCTTCGTGTGGGTTTTGGGCTATATCATAAGCTCACTCGGCGGGTACTCCAGCCAACTATCTGGCAACCCTGTGCACGCGCGATAACCTATTCGATGTAATGTAAGTGCAACCAGTTACAGTGACATCGCATCGCTCTAATCGCGTCGTTTTGATAGTGTTGTGTCCTTCAGGGATCGGTTTGCCAAGGAATAAAAAGACTCACTATTTAATTACTTAGTTTAATTCAATTCAAAAAGTACAGGCGTGTTGTTCCGTGGGCGATCCAAAAGCAAGTGAGATAAGTTAACCTCAGTAGTAGATGAAGTATAATAAACAACAGATAGTTTCCGATTTCGTCGTGCGTGTAACACGATTTTAGCTTGTAATTAAATTTTTTTACTGCAATCTATATATATAAAAGAGGATGTATGTTCCCTATAAACTCCTAAGCCGCTCAACAGATTTTCAGGGAACATGTAGAATAGTCCCGGGATGGTTCCTGTGAAGTTTGGTACCGATCGAATCAAAAACAATTGTTTTTTCGACATTTTTCCAACTTTTTCGTGATATTAGCTCTAATTGTTTGTTTGTTTGTCCCGTGTATGCCTTCCTAAACCTTTCATCCGATTGCGATGAAACTTTGTTGATATGTTGAGCGCACGCCCGCGAAGGTTTCTGCGTTAACAAAATCATTTTACAATTGGTGGTACGCGACTTATTTCAACATTTCAGTGTATTTCATATAGTTTAGCGGCAGTTCGTTCGTTTTCGGTGTATTAATTATGCGTTCCTATTACTAAATGCTAAAGTTGGACGATGGATGTTGGATATGGGATAGAGGATAATGGTTAGTGGATGGAGGATGGAAGATGGAGGATGGTGGATGGTGGATGATGGATAGAAGATGGAGGATGGAGGATGCTGGATAGAGGTTGGAAAATAGAAGATGGAGTAATGGAGCAACGGAAGTAACGGGAGAAGTGGAAGCAACGGGAGCAACGGAACAACGGAAGCAACGGGAGAAATGGAAGGAACGGGAGAAATAGAATCGACGGGAGTACCGGGAGCGACGGGAGAAATGGGAGCAACAGGATCAACGGGAGCAACGGGAGAAATGGAAGCAACGGGAGAAATGAAAGCAACGGGAGAAATGGAAGCAATGGAAGCAACGGAAGTAACGGGAGCAACGGAGTAACGGAAGCAACGGAAGTAACGGCAGAAATGGAAGCAACGGGAACAACGGGAGAAATGGGATCACCGGGAGCAACGAAGTAACGGAAGCAACGGAGGAAATGGAAGCAACGGGAGTAACGATAGTATACCACCAAACAAACGTGAGCGTAGCAAGAGTAGCCGCGGTACGCGGCTAGTAGATGATAAATGGCTAAAAAATATCGGAAAATGTATGCCTACGCAATAAACAGGCAATATGTTTACAGACTGCGAACAAAATATTTCAATTTTCGAGAATATTATTTCGCAATTGCGGGGAGCAATTCAGCTCGTTCACAATAACTGCTGTCGCGATATAGCGCGCGCGATGCTATTGT
The DNA here is from genome assembly GCA_951812415.1 of Beris morrisii. Taxonomy (NCBI): domain Eukaryota; kingdom Metazoa; phylum Arthropoda; class Insecta; order Diptera; family Stratiomyidae; genus Beris; species Beris morrisii. The sequence continues at coordinate 31,441,148 of OX638311.1, forward strand.
GACACTGCGTGCGTCGTGCCTATCGCTTTTACTGAAGTTCCACCCTAACCCATTAATCGTAATTGACGATAGTCCAACGACGAAATCACGAGTTATCACTTTCTGGTGCTTAAAAATAATATTGATGATAATGTCTATCGCCGGCGGATATCATCATGTTGTAGTTTACGTTAAAATGTCTTGAAGACATTTTTCCAAACGATATCCTGAAAAAGTTACCTATCAATATATCCATCGAATAATAGTCGACAGAATACCTTCATTATACTCGTATAATCGACGGGCTGGACTCTTTTTGTATTCATTCCTCTGTCGGCGTCTATTGCGGAGCTATCAACCAATATTCAGATTTCTTCTACATTTTCACGAATTTCGCCATATCTTTTAGGTCAGGCGAGATATTGAATTAATTTCACTTCTGCGGGCATTTTATATCAGAACCCACAAACTTTTCCTACATTTTTTGATATTCAACCAAATGGTTGTGTACGATTTTATGAATTCAGACATACCAGGTGTATAAGCTTAAATCCGCTGTTTGTTCATAGATTACGTTAGGGAGCGTGTTAAGCTACCATGAACACGCCATATATATATTTTTTAAGAGTTTGCCATCTGTCAACACTAATTAGTGCACATCGTCACCCATTTCATACAACAATAAACATTTGTCCTTTGGTAATCGTGTCTCGTTTTTTGCCAGAAAAAGAGTATATGCGGGAAGCTCTGATTTTTTTCTCAATTTGAAGAAATCGGCTGCCGAATCGCATCGAATGCTTGTGGAAGCCTATGGTGACAGTGCTTTATCGGAAACAACGTGCAGAGATTGGTTTCGTCGGTTCAAAGACGGCAATTTTGACCTGAGCGACAAGAAGCGCGAAAATCGGCCCAAGAAGGTTGAGGACCATCAATTGCAGGCTCTTTGGGACGAGGACATACCCAACCGCAACAAATGCTTGCCAAGCAATTGGGTGTTACTCAACCAGCCATTTGCATGCGTCTACGTGATATGGGAAAGGTTCAAAAGATCGGAAAATGGGTGCCGCATGAATTGAACGATAGGCAGATGGAGCGACACCAAAACACATGCGAAATGTTGCTCGCCAGACACAGAAGAAAGTCGTTTCTGCATCGGATTGTGACTAGCGATGAAAAGTGGATTTATTTCGAGAATCCAAAAAATTGTAGGTTGATCCCGGCCAACCATCAATATCTTCCCCAAGACCAAATCGCTTCGGACGGAAGACGATCCTGTGCGTTTAGTGGGATCAGCAGGGTATCGTCTACTATGAGATGTTGAAACCTGGTGAAACTATCAATGCCCACCGCTATCAACAAACACTGATCAAATTGCACCGTGCTCTGCGTGAAAAAAGGCCGGATTATCAACAAAGACATGACAAGCTGATTTTCCTTCACGACATCACGCCATCGCACACGTCAAAAATGGCCCGCAACTACTTAGACACACTCAACTGGGAGGTCCTACCGCATCCCGCCTATTTACCAGACCTGCCTCCTTCTGACTATCACCGGTTTTCGTCGATGGGCCACGCGCTTGCTGAGCAGCACTTCGATTCTTACGAAAACGTACGAAAATTGCTTGATGAGTGGTTTGCCTCAAAAGAAAAGGGTTTTTTTTTGGCGGGGTATCCACAAATTGCCCGAGAGATAGAAAAAATGTGTAGCTAGCGAAGGCCAGTACTTTGAATAAATTTGTTTTTGCTTTCATGAAAAAAACATGTGTTTTTCTGACTAAAAAACAGCGAATTTAAGCTTATACACCTGGTATGTATTTCTTAGGTCGAATGATATATCGAATTTGCTTTAACTGCTAATGGCTGTAACCGCCAAAAATAATGGATATTGAACCATTTTCCATATTCAAACCCCCCAAGAAAAAGACAATTATTTTAGGACTATCTAATTTGAATTTATTCTTCAATGGGTCCATGTAAAAATAAATTTCAGTATTTTGCGGTGTTCAACTACTATGCGGATGTAAAATGATTGTGTGCCTTTTTACGTAATCCACCATATCTCTAAGGTCTGATGAGATATTGAATTCCTTTTTACTTTAACGGGCTTATCATATAATCGCCTAAAAGTCGGTTTCAAAATTTTTAACCGCTTTCCGGACTTTGCCTAAAAAGTTGGGCCCAGAACACTGTTGATTTTCTATTCTTACTGCCATAACAGAAAACTAGAATTGCGATACCAGAAAATATTTTCCATGGCGAGTTGAACTCGAGTTTAACCCGACCCACTGTTTAAACAAGACTTGAGTTGAAATTCAACTTCGGAAAACTCAAACTTAACTTAAATTCAATTCTGAACATAAAGTTTAAGGAAAACAAAATCAGTGTGGGCGTAACTTTATTATTTCTTTGATATAAGTCTGGAATGGATGGATGCGGTGTAGGTTACTATGCGATTGACAACCTAAAGAATAACCAGAAGACTATTTCGAACATTATTGTTTAGGTTGTTAGTTTCAAAGTAACCTTCCCTGCATCCCACAACGCGTTCCGGATTTCTATCGAGAAAATAAAAAAGTTGAGCCAAGACTGTTGGTAGATTTTTTATTGCTTGTTTATCTCGAACCACCTACAACTTGTTGGAATAAGGACATTATACTGACAGATCATATCGTCTAGGACTCTAGGATTGTGTTACATGAACGAAATGTTATTAAGTCATCGAGCTAAATCTTAAATAAAATCTATATCTACAATCTGTGAGTGAGAAGAATAAGAGTGATGTTTCTTCCGATAAAATCAATTCTCCAATATTCAGAAGCTTCCTTTCTACGAAATGTCTGTCATCCTAGGTGTAGACCGCAAAAATAGGAATAGACCTAATTGAGATAGATACTGAAGTGATATGTTTACAGAGTAAATACAAGTATATCACCTCGAAGTCTGACAAAAGTGCGTGAGCAAATCGAATAATAAAAGGATCCTTCTTGCTCAAAAGGAAGTTGTATTTGAACAACTCGGCTTTATGAGATGTGTAAATATTTCCGAATTATGGACTTATAGAGCAGCAACAGTGTCCAATTCATACGTTCTGTTTCGTCTTATATCTTAATATCTATCCAAAATAGAAAATAGTTTTGTTTTTCATATAATTCCTACGAATTTCTTGTCATTTATTTATTTTCCTAGTTTTACAAAGAGTTTGATCTTAAAAAATTTATTTCTGCCTATTTTATCTCTATTGCATCAAGCCCTTCAACTCGATTGTTTAAATTTTATCCATTTGATGCTTGTAGAAATTTCGTTAGCAAAAATATTCTCTATTCAGCATTAAACGAGTTAAAAATAAAAAAAAAATTTTTTTCTTCTCACATCAACCAAGATGGTGCCTAAACTACTGTAACATTACAAAACGACACTCTGTAATATTCCTGTTTGCCAAGCCTGCACCCCAAAGTGTAGAGAAATTGAATGGAAAAAGAACCAAGTTTCAACTTTACAGCATAAGACAAGAAATTGAAAAAAAGGCCTAACTTTATAACATTTCGAGCAAAGTTTGCGATGCGGTTACAGTCGAGCCCGTAGATCTTAAAACCACTTTGGCAACTAAAAGACAACGCAAAATTGATGGAAAACATATTCCACCCCATAAGAGAAAAACTGGAAAACCGTGGAAATAAAACCCATTTCGAGTACTTATAAGAGATACGACGGAATTCGTGAAAATTTTTTCAAACCATTTGCGCCATCTCGAGGCTGAACATCAAAACATAACAAAACAAAAATCTAAGCAGTTGTGAAAAGAAGTAGAATTTTCTTATTTTTTGGGTCAAAGTCCAGGAAGTGGTTGCAGTGCGACAAAAGTGCTTACACTATTACCACAATCAAAACATGCATAACGATTTTTTGAACGCGGTCAATGTCGAAATGTAACACTGGTTATGTTGAGGCTGGCAACAATTAAAATGAACGGGGACGCTATTTGGAAAGATACTTTTATAGGGCCTCAACACGGTCAGTGCTATGGATTTTGGATTATCTTGATTGTATCTTTCGAGCAAATAGTACTCCGTACTCCTTCTCTTAAGTTTACTTACTAGTTTTGCAAATTGCTAGTCTACATAAATTCCACGCTTCAACGTCCGAGCGGTAGCGGTTCCTGAGATAAAGAATACAACATTTTTTCATCTAATCTAGTCACCAAAAAATTTGAATTCAATATCTTAACGGATTTTTGCGGGACAAGCATTCAAATGCGTTTTCGTACGGCATATTCAACAAACAGACGACATTTTCTCAGGAAATCTGTAAATACAAAATTTGAGCGTACTGTTTTTTTTGGAATTTCAGGTCGATCACAATATGTACGTCAGCATAAGACCTAAGAGAAATGACGGAATTCGTGAAGCAAATGCCTCCCATATTCAAGAACTGTTTTTTACCGCTTCGCAAGCCAGTACACATGAGAACCTTTTTTAAACCAACATTATTTTTCTAATGCAACAATATGCAGTGTTTTAGATACGTACGTTCAACAAAATAAAACTAAAAACTCTTCAAATTTGAGTTCTATGGTAGGTTTACCATGAAAAAATTTCATTCTCATTGTATTCACAAGAAAAAATATTATCGCTATTGAATTTGATTCATCGCTCTACACAATAGATTCAAAATACTACGCTAAAAGTGAGAGCAACTTACGATTAAAATTAATATAGTGAACAAAATAATTGGTTTAAATATGAAGTCAAGTTCTGTGTATGTACAACATTTTACTATAACAAACTGTGGCTTCTTATAATTCGTGGATATGAATTTCAGTTCAGGAACGCACATGAAGAAATGCTGTCAGATAGTGTAAATGCAGTTACAGTTGTCAGACGATTGCATAATACACCTTCTGATGAGTCAATGCAACCATACGATGAAACAGCTCTAGTCCAACACAGTTTTCAAACTAGACTTTCCAGTGAACGTTTTTCAACTATCATATTCTCGATGGCAACGGCCTCACAAAAGGCTCCTTGACGACGAAAAAACCACCGAAAATTCACAAAAGTTTCAACTTTTTACAAAAAGCCGTTCTTGAGATTGCAGCACACTCAAGTACAAGTTTTTAAACATGGTAGTATAATTGGTCAACCTAAAAAAAGGAGGTGATTTCAAATGTAGGAGGTTATTTGCAATGTTAATTATTTTTTGAGGGTAGTCGTATAAGAACATGTACTGCATGTTTGCCAAATCTTATGAAAAAAATAGAAACGGTAATGAGATCTTTAAATTATGGTTCCGGGTTTAAACTTTTTAATTGTAGTCAAGTCTTAAAAACATGTACATATATGCGTTTCTTTCGGTCCTTAGTGACTCCTTTCCAGAATACAAAAAATTGACATACCTACACCTAACCTTAAAGTGAAAACTATTTACATAAAACTGCTAAGAGCTTATCCGACTGCCCAAGTGGACAACAATTTAAGCTTTTCTTCAGCATGCATTGCACGATTAATCTAAAACAAGTCAAGTTAGAAAGGTCACAATCTCATTTAGAATAATAAATGACTATGTACGTTCCCTTTTTATTCGAAGGAAGTGCAATCATTTTCAATATATGTAAATAATAATAAATCGTTTCAGCACTAAAATACCAAATGTTCACATCTCTCTTATAGTATCTATACTAGATTTGCAACATAAATCAACTAACTTTGCACCCTCTTTCAACAGCGTTCAATAGCATATCGATTTTCATTACATATTATATTTTTTGCTCAACCTGATCGCAATCTGCATTATAATCGAAATTCAACCAACATTAGCATTTCTACCGAGCAAATATGGTAATACCACGGCAATACAAAAAAAAACCACACATTGACCGAGTTCACAGAGTTTTCAAATTCAAAAGAAAAAGGGAGAAACATCCCCCTATGGTCTAGTAGGTCAGCTCGGGATATCATACTCTTATCATTCGACGATACATTCACTGTGAATATAAGTGCGGAGTTTGGGCAGATTATGTTTATGGTATGCAATGTGGCCATCCCCATTTCTAGTCTAATGCCTTTAGTGTGTACAGGGGACATTACATGGTATCCTTGTTGCTATATGGAAGCCGAACTGCATGCCCTTTTCAATGGACAGTACTTGAAACACACTCGAAACGGATGGGACGAAGGGTCAAAAGGCTAGCACAAAGAAGACGTAACTATGCATGTCAGTTTTACAGAATCGAATTTATGTCAAACATGAGGAATTAAACTGGTACGAATAGTCACATTTAGAATATTTCGAATGTTGCATATTCGATTTCAATAAATGCCAAAGAATTGTCACTTTAACAAAATGCAGACATGGCAAAGAGGATGTCGAAACGCTGTATACTTGAGTGTCCGAAAACATGTCTTGAAGATTATGGCCCATCCTGAATGCGACTTGTCAATCGATACAGACATTAATAGTGCATATACTGCTACTGGCCTACTTTTTACAAACAGAAAAAAGTTTGTTAAGGCCGTCTTCTACTTTTGCAAAAAAAAAGGAAAAGAAAAACACTTTCAACAAAATTATTTCTGTACAACCCTTAGGAACTTAACTCCGCCATAGTAGGTCCCAAGCCCGGTTGAGAAAGAAGGAGGGAGTATGGAGTTGACCTGAATGGCTAGTAACACTAGTCCGTCTCAGATGTAGGCAACAAGTATGACATAGCTGTGAGAACTTCAATATGCCATATTTAGCTGGAAACTCCCACCCTTTTCCTACGAGGGTGTAATAAATAAGTAGAACTGGCCCTCTCTTCAGTTCGGGGGTTGCTCGAGGCGCCGACAATGCATTACTGGAAACAACACTGTCCCGAAACCTGAAGGAGCCCAGACCCGGATTTGGGCTGTCGCGCCATTGATGGGTATAGGTACCTAATGTGACAGTGTGTCATCTATTTCAGTGCTTTGTAATCGTGAAAGGTTTGTTTTATTTGCCCACGGTAAAAACATTTTATACCTGAAAAATTTAACTTTATTCAAAAAAAATTATATATACTCGTATATACAAAGTGCGACGAATAAGTTTCTAGACTGGTCATGGAAAACATCATTAAAAGAAAAAATCTGAATATTTTTCATTTCTTTTATTCAAAATATTCTCCTCCAGTTTCAATACACTTGTTACAGCGATTCAACAGTGATTCAAATGCGTGTTCTAGCTCATTTTGTGGAATTGCCTCTAGTGCTCGTGTTAAAGCTGTTTTGATGGTCGAAATGTCATTAAAAAAAACATCCTTTTAACTTCAATTTCAATTTCGGGAATAGAGAGAAATAGCATGTGGCCAAATCAGGTGAATACGGTGGATGATTCAACACACAGACTTGATACTGAGTCAAAAATTGACGAACAATGAGTGAGAGTGAGAGTGAGTGCGACTCGGTGCATTATCCAGTTCTCTGGATCACGATACTTGGGTCGAATACATCACACGTTTCAAAACTCCGAAATAAAAGGCGCCAGTAATTGTTTAGCCAGTTGGAATGAATTCCCTGTGATCATAGTTTTGATTTTTGATGGAACTTTTCAACATCGACAAAAAAGTTGTTTTGAGAGAACTGTCATAACTTTGCTATCTATCAACCGATTTAAATATTAATTTAAATATTAATTGGTATTACCTGGAAGAGGAGTGTCACAGCTTTCAAACGCCGGTCTGTACACATAGATGGTCCTACCAGTTACTCAGATATGGTTCGAGTCTCGGAACTTATTTGTTGCACTGTGTATATAGTCTAAATGTATGTAGTAGGTAGTGCACAAATATTTATACGATTGTTTTGTTAAAATTTGGAGATCAAATATTTGACAGGATACAATAATCTAATGCAATCCTAAGCAATACAAAAATTTATTTACTTGCCTTTTGCTAAACAAAACCTTGAACAAATTTTTGAAATTTGAAATAGTTGCGAAAAAGGAAGCTGAGACGACTGTCACATATTTATTATTTTATACATATGGTTGGACTAAGTACGAATGTGATAAATATACACTTTCCCAGCAGACCAATAAAGCGGAATGTTCTGATGTTCTCGGAAAGTTCCGAGCTATTTCCGATATTTTTGAATGGAAGGCAGAAGTTTCCGCTGGATTTCAGTCGGAAAATTTAAAGATAATTCCATAAGGAAAAGCAATAAAAATTTCATGGAATTATCAGGCAGAGTTCCAAAAGAACTTGCCGACATCCGGACATATCGTGGAAAACTCCGTGCAAATTCCCAAAATCCTTGTGCTGAGAAGTACATAATTAAAAATTATTCAGAAATGAAAAGTAATTCGCTGTCTTGTCCGGTCTAACCCAAAAAACGATCAGTAGGATCAGTATGATTTTCGCACAATCGGTTATGATTGCAGAAAATTCTACAGACTCCAATTCTACAGACGGCCAAACCTGATGAAAATGATCAAAATTAAATTTTAGTAAGCTTTCGGCGGAACGGGAAAAAAGCTTTGGGAAATGCTCCGGACATTTCTCAAAGATTTCGGTAAGAAAAATTCCACGGAACAGCGTCAACCTCGCCATATGGAAATCGGTCGGAAATCGCATGGATTTCTAGCCGGGAATGCCGACTAAATAAAGAACTTTCAATCGGAATTCTGACGGATTTCTGTGTTTTTGGTCTGCTGGGTTATTAAAAGTACCCAATTTAATTTACAATATAAAATAAATATTTTGTTTTTTTTTGACACTTATCAAAATTTTGAAAGTAGTCCAACTTGGTGAACTTAAAACGTTATCGTTTTCCTTACAGTTGACAACCGTCTGGAATTCAATATTAACCCAAACAACTCCAGATAATTTGTGACATAGAACTTTTTTGACCTTTGGAAGTATTAAGTTAAAACATTCGTTAAATTCAAAGTTGTGAAAATAAAAGTTTTGAATGTACAGCCTTTTCCGATGTATCAGGGATAAATAAATGAACTCGCTTTAGGACAAAATATTAAATTTAAGGTCAGCTGAATGTACAACGTACAATATAAGTGAACAGGAAACTAGTCTTATAACAAATCTGCCATTAAAAACCGTATATTAATTTATTTATGTAACAATAACCCTTCTGGAACAGGTGACAGTAACAGTACTCTTTTGGAGAGCTGTAGCCGCGTACTAGTATTACTTTGTATGCCACGCTGTCAAATATTTGACTATTTTTTTCCAGGCAAATGCTGTCAGATAGTGTAATCGTTTTGTTTGACACATTATTTTATTTGCTCTACACGAATTCTATTTTAACGGAAAAAATTGTACAGTACTTTTGGTCAAATTTGGCATACAGTCTAATTAATACATGCGAAATCTGAGAACTGAGGATGGATGGGCACAAATGACGGATAGAAGATACCATAAAAAATCTGCCAACAGTCTGGTCGCAACTTTTTTATTTTTTTGGTAGAAATCCGGAACGCGTTTAACGCTGAGATACGGCGTAGGTTACTATGATAACCTAAGAACATAAGATTCCAAAGAGCATAGTCGTTATTCTTTAGGTTGTCAGCTTAAAACGCGTTCAGGACTTCTACTCCAAAAAGAATAAAGTTGACTGTTGGCAAATTTTTTTTATTTATTTACGTATTTTTTTTCAATTTCAATAAAAACAGAAAAACCCTTTAGGGGTTGAATATAAAAAAAAATCAGAAGCCGATTTTTAGTCCACTGTATAGAGAGCCCGATAAAGTAAAAAACAATTTGATATCTAATTAGACTTAAGCTATATGTCGGATATTAGGTCATTATACAGAGTATATAAAGTCCATAGAAGAAAAAGCTAATTCAATATCATTAAACCTAAAATATTTGTCGGAATTCGTGAAAACTTGAACTGTAGCTTTCTATCCTTTGCGGTTTTTGAGAAATAAAAGAAGAAGTTTCCATCTGTACCATCAGTTTTTTTTTCTGCTAGGCCAAACTCCTGTAAAATTGTTAAGATCATATATATGGCACGGTACTTGAGATAAAAAAATTGATTTTTTTGCGGAAAATTGCTGTAACCCACTTCCGTGATCCGCCACACCACTCAAAAAGTTTACATTTAATAGACTTCACTTGTAATCCCCCCACTCTCGTACTCCTCCACAAAAGTCGACAATTTTGCTCTCATATATCTATATGGCATTAGCGGTTTCGGAGATTTATCTAGGAAGCTTCCCCTCGCAACCCACCTTCCTACCTTCCCCCTCGCATCAATATACCCGTCAAAAAGTCACCACATAAAAGAGTCCACTCAATCAATCCGCGAAAAATTATAACTTAGTATCTTAACGGGTTTGCGAGATACGAGCCTTCAAACGTATTAGCGAACGGTGTTTATGGCGGACAGACGGACTTTTTTCGCTTTGTTGAGGTAAGCAAACTACAGGGATGTGTAATTCTTGTTCATGTTATTCCCAACTATTATACAATTTGAAAAGTAGTTGAGTGTTTCATCTAGAGGATAATATGACATTGGTGACTGCGAAATGTTCATTAAGATTTCTTTTCTCTTTTCGGGACGCTCAAAAAGGACATTCGTTACAATGCGACTTGAAATATTAATTACAGTCAATTTCGCAAAATATTTACCAGAGTTGAATAAGTGAAATGTTTTGAATATGTTTTAGTTAAATAACAACCACGGAAAACACATCGCATTCACCCAAGCACAAATTACCATTTCATGACCACTCGGAAAGACCTTAACAAAGAATTGTTTTCAGAGAGCGTAAGATCTCAATGACATCCAGCGGTTGCAATTACAAACATTGGAAATATAACACTCGAGGGTCAAGATAAAATCTGCCATATTTTCTGAGATAGCTTGCATTACGAACAACAAATTATAAAAATCATAACGTTGGCTGCATAAATTCATCGTACAACAAACACCCCCTTTTTCAAACATTACACCCATGTTGAACCACTAATTAACCAGAACTCAATTTTTAAGCTCAAATAAAGTTTGGCTGTGGTTTTAAATATTAACTAAGACCTCGTTATAAAACAGGGACCATTTGCTCCTTTCAAATAAAATTATTTTCCATGACGTGGTGAAATATGGCGAGGTACGGATATTTTTAAAGCTTAAAAAGTTTGAATTACATAACCGAGTTGAGTAAACTTTTACAGCCACACTAGACGAAAAGCTACAACGGAAAATATACCTGGTATAATATAAGGTGATGGATTAGGTGAGGGCGACCAATAAGCCGCATTTATCGACGGATACGTCTTAATCGAATTGATTCCAATGGTGGACGGTAGCGGCTGATTGCTTTCAACACTTGCACTTTTCATTTTGACCGGTAACTTTCCACCATAGATTTAGTTCTGTCCCTTTTTCCGCACGTTCCCCACACACGAATACGACACTTTCGCTGAATTATATTTGAAAAGGTTACGACTTTTGGTCCATTTAATCAAATTTCGCGATGCAATTTAGTTAATCGGCCGGCACACGATCGTACACTTAATTCGCGACGATTACGATAAACTAAAAGACTTCTTATTTGGTTGCAGACATTGTTGTGTCGGATTATAATTGAAACGATTGCGCTAAAAATACGTTTAATCGATTGCCTTTACTTTTGCACACACATAATCACGTGAACTATAATAAAACCTAATAAAAAGGATGCACTCCCAACCGTTCCGAGGCGACAAGATCTATTTCCAATTGGCCATTTATTTTCGATAATGAGACGACACCGTGATTCACACATGTAACCAAAACGACTTACGAGTACTCGGCTGTCGATTAGAGTACATCACGTCGTCGATCTAAATAATTGCCACTTTTTGTCTACAGTTTGATGGATTAAATGCCGACTTCGAAATCGAGATGGATCTTAGACAGCGACAGCTTTACAGACTCGGATTATAGGTAAACTAAGGTGGAGACAAATCTCTTGACGTGCTTGAAACTTTAGCTCGAATAGCAAAGCAAGTTTGCTTAAACTCAGCAAACCGAGTCAATATTGTAAGCGATGGGTTAGAATTTCCGCAAATAAATGGCCTCAAATGGCCATTGGTTCTGTGTCTTCATACATTCTTTCTAGTAATTGATACATCTTCTGGTGGAATTTGTTCGTGGAGAATCGAAAAAGATAAACTCCATTAGAAACTCAAAAACCTGCTGGATATTTACAAATTTCTTCAAATTTGGCCATAAGGAGTTGTCTTCCGACTCGAGACCGTCACATTAGAGTAGATACTATTAAAGTGGTATAGGCTTAATAGAACTTTTCCAATCGGTAATATCTGGACATTCGTAGAGGATTTTTAATGAAGCCAATCACTTTCTTGTAGGCCTTCAATGTAGTGTAGAAGATATGCTAAATTTTATCATAGTATAGCTACTAGCTATAAGTTAAGATCAACCGAAACCACTATATTCGAGATCAAAGAAAGGGAAAAAGATCTGCCAACAGTCTAGGCGCAACTTTATTATTTTTTGGGTAGAAGTTCGCACCGCGTTTAATTCTAAGATGCGGTGTATTATGACTGAAAACCTAAAATAAAGTTCCGGAAGCGGTTAGAATGGGGTCGCGCTAGAATACTTACGCCGCTGCCACATATAACATATGAATTACATAATTGGATCATACTCCGGGACGAGGTCTAAGTCGTAGTATAATATCAGCTGTTACGTGATTATGAAGCGATTATACAAAAAGTCTGTGGAAGTAAAAACCAATCTATAATAATATCTCATCAATCCTAAGAAATATGTCGAAAGCCTTGCGTTCTCTTGGAGTTGAATATCTAAAAATCCTGCAATCAACGTTTTGACGATTATGTAGGAAGCCTTAAGAAGTAAAAATGAATTCGATATCTCATTAGAACTAAGAAATATGTAGGAATTTGTGAAAACATATGCAACCCCTTTGCACTCACTTTGGGGTTGAATATTCAAAAATCCTGAAATGAGTTTTTAGATATATATAAAGAAAGCCCGAGGAAGTGAAAACCAATCCGATGTCTTATCACTCTTAACAGATATGACGAAATTCGTGAAAACGTGTTCAACCCGTTTATACCCTCTTAGGGGTTGAAAAAGGAAAAAACTTAAAAACAAGGTTTAGACGATTATTTAACAAGCCCGTGGAAGTGAAAAGTTATTCAATATATAATCAGACCTAAGGAATACGGCTGAATTCGTGACAATGTATACAACATGGCTGAATAAAAATCTCAGATCACTGCGGAACCAGAGAAATAAGATATTCAAAAAACTTAAGAAAACGGGTACGACTACTCCTGATCTGCAGAAAAAATATGACAAGCTGGCCTCGGAATTCTCTTTTAAATCCCGAGCAGCGTATGAGTCTTATGTAAACAAAATTGGTGAAGATATCATTACCGACCCAAACAGCTTTTCGACTTTGTGAATACAAAACGGCAAAGTTCAGGTTACCCCGTAACCCTGTCCAATGGAATCAAGCACTCATCCTGCAGGCGCGATATCTGCGATATGTTTGCTGACCGTTTTCGAGAAGTTTTTAGTCCCCAGTCAGAATCAACCTTCAGCGAACCTGACAACTCGGTCCCTTCACTTGCTGACAATATTTCATTGTCCGCTGACCAGGTGTTTAATGCTCTCACAAATATTGACGTCAAAAAAGGTCCTGGCCCGGATCTTATTCCTCCCCTATTTTTATCAAAGTGTGGCATTCAACTTTCATCACCGCTAGACTTTCTTTTCAACAAGTCACTGTCGTTAGGTATTTTCCCTTCGGCCTGGAAATCGTCGCTTCTCATGGCCCATTCACAAGAATGGTGACAAAGGAAACGTTGAGAACTGCAATAGAGGTATAGCAATACTATCAGCCATACCGAAATTATTTGAAAAAAATTATCTGCGATAAAATCACTAATATTATCAACCCCATTCATAATGACCAGCAGCACGGTTTTAGAAAAGGGCGCTCCACCACGATTAACCTAATGATTGCTGTATCTGATACACTCTGCGCACTGGAAAATGGGAGCCAAAATGACGCAATATACACTGACTTTAGCAAAGCCTTCGACCAGGTAGATCACAATACTCTAATTTTTAAGTTAAAAAAAATCGGTATAACAGGACCTTTACTTGACTAGCTTAAGTCGTATCTTAGTAATAGAATTCAATGTGTTAAGTTTCAAGGCTTAATTTCCAAAGAAAAAGCAGTGTCCTCTGGTGTACCCCAAGGAAGGCACTTGGGACCTCTTTTATTCAACATCTTCATTTCAGATCTCTCGGAAGTACTAGAAAGTGTCGCACATTTTTTATACGTCGATGATCTGAAAACATTTCATTCTATTAGCTCCACCGCAGATGCTGTATTCCTGCAATCCAAGCTCTTGGCACTAGATGGGTGGTGCAGTCAAAATAAATTAAAGCTTAATATCGGTAAATGTCACGTGATAAGCTTCTCACGTAAAGAATCCACTTACCACAATAATTATACCCTAAGTGGAAATGGTCTAAATCGAGTAAGCATATTGAAGACGTCGGCGTGCTACTTGACAATAAACTATGCTTTAAATCTCACTACAACAGAATAATCTCAAAGGCCAACAAACTTCTAGGTTTCATTAAAAGAAGGGCTAAAGAGTTCAAAAATGTATGGGTCACTCTTCTGGAATATGCATGCCCCATTTTGGATCCCTTTTGCCAAATATACAGCAACAGAATAGAGTCAATCCAGAAGTAATATCTTCTTTTTACTTTTAGAGACTTGTATGACCCTGGAGACTTTGATGACCTTCCACACTACACAGCTAGGCTACGATTGTTAAATCTTCTACCGCTCAGCTCTAGAAGAACTATGCTCACATCCTGAATGGTGATATTAAGGTTGACCACCTTACAAATAAAATCAGACTTAACGATACTGTCAGGCTGACGAGACATTTGAATGAATGGATATTCCTTAAGAGGTTTTGAAACCTCTTAAGGAATATCCCCATCGTACTGATTACGGTCAAAATGAACCCATTAACAGATGCTGTAGAACATTTAACAATTTCAGCGAACATTTCACACCTCCAATAAGTAAGCCAACATACAACCTGAAACTGCGTTCGATCCTATCAGCTCCTTCACATCCCGTTCAACCAACCTTTTACTAGTGCCTATAATTTTATACTAATTAAAGTAAATTAAATTAAATTAAATTAAGTGAAACTGTATTAAATTAGAATAATCTGAATTAATGTTGAATTTGTAAATATCTTGTTTGGTAAATAAATAAATAAAAATAAAATACTTTCTAGGTATTTATATGAAGAATCCGTAAAATAAAAATGAATTCAATATTTGTGAAGACCAAAATATATGACGAAAATCTTGAAAATATTTATGCAATCCATGTTCACTGATAATTTTTTTTGCCCCCCCTCTTCCAAACGCCAATGGATATTTGAATTTCTTTTTAATCAATATTATTTTCCTACCGAGTTTGAGCTTCCTAGCATAATCCGTTCTATAGTTAGGAAAAACACCCCCACCCCCGTACTATACTATCCTTATAAAAAATTATATTTTTCCAACATGCTACTACTATAGCTCTATCTAAATACCAAGTTTCAGCTTTATACCATTATAAGTTCACGAAATATAAAAATCGGAACTTTTTCCTTTTTACAGTCCCCCACCCTCACTCCCTACACCATCACAACCAAAAATTTGAAGCATCTATCTTACACCGTTCTTGAGATATGAGACGTGATTTTTTAGAAAAATTCTTATCCCCTCCACTTCCATCCTCAACCGCCCTCTTAAAAAATTTTACTTTCAGTAAACTCTATTTGTCAACCTTAATACAGAAACCGAATTTTATTTTTCTAGTGAAATTGGTTCCTGAGATATCGTAATCTAAAGTTTTTGACCCCCCACCCCCGCACGCCACTGCCCAACTCGAAAACGTGTTTCCGATCTATTCTCCAAGTATACCTACAGATGTTCATTAAGTTTTAATTTCTTGACATTAACCGTTTAGGAGATATGGATTTTAGAATGTCTCAATCTCGGCTTTCGAGCGTTTCGGACGCATTATTATTTCCCCCAGTCTTCCACCCCTTCACCAATATCAGCAATTTTGGAAAAATGGGTCCACTATCGAAGCTCTATATAAATTCCAAGTTTCAGCCTCCCAACATAAGCGGTTGCTGAGATCTAGAAACCATAATTTTCCGTCTAAAATGTTTCCCCCATCTCCCCCCTCACCACCCCACCCACAAACTTCACTTCAAGGGGCCTACCCAATCTATTCAGAAAAAAAATTGCAATTCAATAGCTCATATGGATTGGGAGCTATAAGCCCACAAACGATTACGGCGGACGGCGCACAGACGGACTGAACATTTTTTTTGCTTTTTTGGTGTTTATTAGTCATAACAATACTTTATTATTAAAATAATAAAGTAAAACTTGACTATGAATCTGTAGGAGTACCTAGACTATCGGTTAGTGTTTCGTACAAAAGATAGCAATTCCATAATGTTATGAACGGTGACATTGATGCCAGAAATAAATATACCGCAGTTAAGATAGTATAACTGCCAATTGTGTGATTACTCGAAAAAAGCCGAACTAAAATTTAAGCGGAATGCATAATCAAGATAAAAACAATTATGTGATTTTTTTTTAGTTTTTAGAGACATTTATGTGGAGACTAAGGAAAAAAGAACAATGAATTTTGCCTATGCTGACAAATTTTAAAATTGCAGGCCAAACGCGCTCAAATTTTCGGCACAATCAATCGGTCAGAAGACTAAAGATCTTGTGAGTAAGAACTGAAAGCAGGAGTAAAGGAGTTAAGATAAATAAAAAAAACTTAACCTTAATAATGCTACGCTGTTGTAGTTCTGCCTAATCGATTGTTATTACATTCCACATCCGCATACACCACCAGAACAGCGGTGAAGTCTCTCGACTTATCTCGCATGCAGAGGATACTTCTGGCAAGTTCCACACACAACCACCACAGAATATTGAATACTGATCAAGGGTGACCAGCCCAGTCGCCCTTCTTGCATCCGGACTTGACATGAGTTGGTTCGATTTACTTTTTATTTCTCAACACACAAAATAGCAAATATTATTGTAGAGTCGTTCTGGTTCTAGAGAACTTTCCAAAGTATCGTAGGCATTTTAATAAATCTGGTATAAATTATCCATCCCCACCCTCAATTATATATCAAGGACTAAGAAGTTTACTCAAGCTTTACGGTGGTTTATCTATTCCAAGAATTCTTACGATATCCTGAACAAGCTATGTCAACAAAAAATTGTTCTCATGCCTTCAATTACTTAATCAATCGGCCCGTATTTTACGATATCATTTATTTTTATGTTGGTCTTATTTTCTTTTCGCTTATTCATATATCCGCAACTTGTGCACGGAAAAAAAATCCAGGTGAGATCGTAAATAAAACGAAAATCAATTTCGAATTATATTTCGGCCGCAAGACATTGATTCCAACAACGGAGGATTTGCTGGTCAGTATATTTTCCGTTCTCATATTATGCTTACGTGTAATACCCGTGTCCAAATCAAGGAGATTACTGGCAAGTAGTTCCGAGTCCTGAAACATAACGACAATCTCCAAGTTGTACACCAACAAGAGAACGAACACATTGTCCATAAATTCATTGGGACTGCCAGCTTTATTTTCGGTTCAGTATTTTTCCTTTTTATTACTCTTGATACTTGTTAGGAGAGGCTAAAACATAAAAGAAGTGAAATTCGATGTCAAGTTTCCGTATTTGATGGCCTAATAAAAAAAATAATAATTTCGATCAGAAGTAATGGGATTCCTGCTAATCCCATAAGGGATATATGGAACACAGTGAAACCGGATGAAAGTATCACTTTTAATGTACCATCGATAATGTTCATTAGGGCCCGTATCGAATGACTTGCGAAACATTTTCATTAGATCTTCGATTAATCGCAATCAAAATTGAAAAATGAGGCAATATAATGGTTTATGGCTCATGTTGATGGGTGCAAAGATGGCGTCTTCACCGTGTGAAGTTGTCTTACAACTCGTAGATAATATTAAAAAAGAGGTAGACTCCATGAAGAGCAATTTTATGAGAATATTTATGTGCTTCGTGTACAAGGTAACTGGTATATCTAACCTGGTAGAAAAGAAACCAACATTTAAAAAAATATTTTGTGGATTTTTTCATTTCGTTAATTTTTACGTTATGCAGTTGAACGGTAAGGGTTCTTAGATATAGGAATGTAAACGTGGATGTTCCTTTCTTCACTGCACTGTAAGTATTGATTTTCAAATGGAACCATAATAGTTAAATTTCAATGAGACATGAGGCAATAATCGCACATTTAAGACTAACACTCGACTGTGCGGAACCGGGACGAGACCAAGATTCGAATATGCAGGAGTTCGTCACAAAACAATAGCATAAAAAAGCATAAATTTTGAACATTGTCAATCCTCTGTTTCGTGCGACTATTGGATAATGCTTCTACGAGTACATCGCACATCCTAATTCTCTTGACCGAATAACTAACTAGTCAGAATACTCGGAGAACTTGTAAGAACTATGGACACCTATACCCTGTCAAGATTGAATTAATAATTTGAAATCTGAACCTAGATGCTGTTGTGCAAAAAGATCAAACTTCCTTGTAGCTATTTTTAAAGGTCTTTCGGTAAAATTTTACCCATTTTACTTTATCATTTTTTAATAATTTTAAGTATTGTAATTGACATGCAATTTCCAAAAAAAAAGCTACCCTCACATTTTATTTTCCTACGTTTTAAACTCAAAAAATTCAAAAAATTGACAATGGTCGCGTTTACGTGCAGACCAGACCAGTCCACATAGACCGGTTTGGTATTTTTCGGTCTTGCATTTATGTGCGCATTTTCACAGTACGAGACTGGTTTGGTTTCATTTGGTCCGTACCAAAATCAAGACCAAAATCAGTCCAAATTGACTGGTTTGGTTTGCCTTTATGCGTACGACCAAACTGGTTTTTTTGGTCTATTCAGACTGGTCTGGTCTGCACGTAAACGCGACCAATGTCTGTCTGTCCGCCGTAAACACTGTTATCAAATCCATTTGAACAATCGTGGGAAGATTGGGTAAACCACAATAAGTGGTGTCTTTTTGGTGCGGAGAGGGGGAGAGGGAGGGTGATGGTGTACGGTGGAGATGGGTTGGAACATTTTTGACGAAAAATTTATCTTTCTAAATAGTCTCAAGAGGTGAAGCACTGAAGTGAGGGACAACAATCTTTCACAATTACTTTATTATTTTTTAATAATAAAGTATTGTGATCGACCTGAAATTTCAAAAAAGTTTGCTACCCTGAAATTTTGTATTTACATGTTTTAGGACTAGTAAACACCAAAAAAGCAAAAAAAAAGAAAATGTCCGTTTGTCCGCCGTAGACGCCGTACGCCGTACGCAAAATCGTTTGAAGGCGCGTAGCTCCCAAACCCGTTGAGATATTAAATTGAAATTTTTATGGTGGGTAGATTGGGTGAACCCCTACGACTGGTATATTTTCGAGGGGTGGGGGTACAAGGGGAGAGGAGAGGGGAGTGTTTTAAACGAAAAATTTTGGTTTCCAGATCTCAGGAACCACTTATGCTACG
Source organism: Beris morrisii (assembly GCA_951812415.1). NCBI lineage: Eukaryota > Metazoa > Arthropoda > Insecta > Diptera > Stratiomyidae > Beris > Beris morrisii. The sequence goes on from OX638311.1 coordinate 31,460,765, forward strand.
AGGCTGAAACTTTGAACTTATGTAGTACTATGATAATGGACTCAATTGCAAAAAAATGGTCGATATTGGTTAAGGGGTGTGGAAGTAAGGGGGAAAACAATGAGTCTTTAACGCATGAAAGACGGGATTGAAACATTCTAAAATCGATATCTCCTGAACAATTGATGTCAGAAGATTGAAACTTTGTTGTTGTCCTTAGGAATACTTCAAAATTAGACAAGGGCTAAAATTTTTAAGAAGGGTCGGTGGGATGTGGGGGTGGGGGGTGAAAAACTTTGGATTACAATATCTTCCGAACCAATTACACCAGGAAGATAAAATTTTGTTTCTGTATACGGGATCACAAGAGAAGTCTATCGAAACAAAATTTTTTGAGGGGGGAGCTGGAGCACGAATGTGGGGGGACAGCAATTTTTCAAAAAATATAATTTTTATATCTCAGAAACCGTATCAGATATGATCTTGAAAATTTTACAGGAGTTGGGGTCGGTAAACTTCTAGTAGGGAAAAAAATGTTGGTGGTGTGGGTGTTGGGGGTGATGGTGGAAGGGGGTAGAAAGGAAAACATTCTGATTTTTATTTCTCGAAAACCATAATGAATAGAAAGCTAAGAATTTAGGATTATATAGAGCCACTATGGAGATATCCTAGAAAAATTTTTGATAGGGGTATCAAGGTACGGCGAAGAGGAGTGGTTTTTTATATCTCTGAAACGGCTTATGCTAGAAAGTTGAAACTTAGTACGTATATGTGGATGTGCTATTAGAGTAAGTAAAGCAAAAAAAAAGTTCAGAGTTTTATTGGCGTTCAGAGGTTAAGTAAAAAAAATGTCCGTGAATCCACATTTTCACAAACTTCGTTAAAACTTTTAGACATGTCGAGCTATCAAAGCTATTTTACTTCTGCGGGCTATATATATAAGCGCCTAGTAACGATCTTCAAAATTTTTCGATATCCAACCCCTAAGGGGGTGTAAAGTGGTTGAGTACATATTCACGAATTCTGATATATTTCTAAGGTATATTGAGATTTGGAAATCACAGCTTTAAACGTAGTCGGAGAAAAACTGATTTAAGCATTTTTCTCAATTAAACCCCCTGGGGGTATTGTTCAAGATTTCACTGATTCCGTAAATCTCTCAGTTTTAATGTGATCGAATTCGCTTTTACTACTATGAATTATTCTATTGATAAAAAAAAATACGTAAATAAATAAAAAAATCTGCCAACAGTCTGGGCGCAACTTTATTATTTTATGGGTAGAAGTCCGAAACGTGTTTAATGATGAGATGCTGTGTAGGTTACTATGCGACTGACAACCTAAAAAATAACGTAACCAGGACGCTATTTAGAACGTTATTTTTTTAGGTTGTCAGTCGCATAGTAACCTACACTCATCATTAAACACGTTTCGGACTTCTACCCATAAAATAATAAAGTTGCGCCCAGACTGTTGGCAGATTTTTTTTATATCTTACCAACCATACTAGATATGACCTTGAACTTTTTACAGGAGTTAGGTTCGGTAGCCTACTAGTAGGGAAAAATTTTGGGGTAATTGTGTAGCGGTGAGAGCGGAAGGACAAACAGTCAGTTTTTTTCTCTCTACAATTGTTAAGGGTAGAAAGCTAATAGTTGATCCATTGGCTCTATTGGCGGCGAGCCAAAAAACTTCTTTAAATTTTCACGAATTTCGTCGTATTTTTTAGGTCTGTTAGTGGAATTGATTTTATATCTGCGGGCTCAGTATAAGCGCATAGAAGTTCTTTTTAATTGGGGATGTAAAGTAATTGCGTACATTTTCACGAATTCAGAAAGATTTCTTGGATCTAATGGGAAATTGAATTCGCTTTTACTTCTAAGTGCTTTGAATACAGTCGCCAAAATAACCAATGAACGAATTTTTCGATATTCAACTTCCTAGCGGTGAAAGGTTTTAGTGTAAGATTTCACGAATTTCGACAAATCATAAAGGTCTAATGAGATATTAAATTAGCTTTTACCTTTTTTCTGAGAACACCTAGTAGAGTGAAAAATGGTTGTGCATGTTTTTACGAGCAAAGTCCGGAAAGCGGTTAAAGTGGGGTTGCGATATGAATTTCGTTTTTGGGTCACAGTCGAGAACGTCATCAAAGTTGAAATGTAGCACTGGTTGTGTCGACGCAAGCACCCTTAAAAATCAACTAGAAGACTTTTCATCATGGCTCACATCACATCGCAATTACAAAACGAAATTTGTGAAGGGTATTATTTGTTTTTTTATTATTATTTTTGATATCAAAATTTTTTTTACAGAATCACAAAAAAAATTGTGTGAACTCGCGTATGTAAAATGCACCAGACCACTTTTCACCGTAGGTACACTATCACGGTTCATGGTTGACACCATGGAGACATTAACTCTCATGTTACCTCGATTCCATTCATCTCTGAGGACTTTTTGATTTTAGTGAATTTTTTAATTTTCATCTAGGCTTTCTATGGCAAATATATTTGAATCATTTTATCCGGATTACACAAAAATTTTCTGCATGTTCCGATCTACAGTACGAAAGGTAGCAAGTCATCATCCCGGATACCGATTGGTAAGGTATGAACATGCATGGCCACTATTGCAACCACTACAAACTTAAAAAATTCAATTTTTGCACACTCAAATTGTAAAAAAAACGTAAGCTCAAAGAGTTTTGTAAAATAGAATTTTAATTAAAAAATTCTCAGGGACTGATCATAGCTGGACTGGATAAAGTCTTTCGGTTACAATGTGTGGAGGTAAGGTTTTTTTTTGTGTAAATTCTACCTTGTGTATAGGTTCAAATTTGCAATACTCCCTTGTCACTGTCAGCGACTAGTGTAGTGACAGAGAATTTTACAGGCTCACACAAAAGGCACATATACTTAAAATACAAAATTCCGAATTCCGTACTTCGTAACATGAGAGATATAAAAGATGAACGAATGCATGTCATTCAGTGTAAAATGGGTGATAAAAAATGATATAAACACAATGTGTTATGAAATATTAAAACATTCAAATATTTATCGATCGGCCGCATGAATAGTATATTCATAGGTACTATATGACATTTTTAAGGCTTGTAGACGTAAAGCAGTAGGACAAGGGAACTTTAAAATTCAGCTAGTCAACATGAGAGGATACCCAAATGCTACCCGGCATTATCAACTTGGCACATGTAACTCAGTCCTATATCACACATACGGAAAGTTGTGATGAAATGCTCCGATATTCACGTGACATTTTTAAAAATAGCTATCTATATATTGAACTCGTATGAGTTCTGGTGAAACCAATGAATATATTCACGAGGAGAAGTTTACGTTTTCAGCGAGTGTGGGGGAAAAACCACATAAATTATCCTAGTACCCCGATAAGGTGTACAACTCTCCACAAGTATGGCTATACAGAGATATAGACTTACCATTTCGGTTTTCACTATCAGCCGGTTTCATTTGAATTGGATGATGCATCTGAAAAAGATGGTACAAATTAATATAATTAAGTTAACAAAAACAAAGAAGTAGTACAATATAATAAATTAGAACAATTTAAAAAATCTGCCAACAGTCTGGGCGCAACTTTATTATTTTCGGGCAGAACGAGTTCAATTCTGAGACGCGGTGTAGGTTACTATGTGACTGAAAACCTAAAAAGGTTCGGGGAGCGGTTAGAATGGGATCGCGCTAGAATACTTAAACGCCGCTATCACACATAACATATGAATTACATAATTGGGTCATACTCCGGGAAGAGGTCTAAGTCATAGTATAATATCAGTTAATACGCGATCAGGAGGTTTTTCGTGATTAGGTTTTTAGCCATTACATGAAATCGGAAATGCGTTTGTAGGCGATTATATAAAAAATCCGTGGAAGTGAAAACTAATCTGATATCTCATCAATCCAAAGAAATATATCGAAAGCCTTACATCCATTGGAGTTGAATATCTAAAAATATTGAAATCAACTTTTGACGATAATATAGGAAGCCTTAGGAAGTAAAAATGAATTCGATATCTCATTAGAACTAAGAAATATGGAGGAATTTGTGAAAACATATGCAACCCCCTTGCACCCACTTTGGGGTTGAATATGAAAAAATCCTGAAATGGGTTTTTAGATATATGTAAAGAAAGCCCGAGGAAGTGAAAACCAATCCCATGTCTTATCACTCTTAAGAGATATGACGGAATTCGTGAAAACGTGATCAACCCCTCTTAGGGGTTGAAAAAGGAAAAAATTTGAAAAGATGATTTAGGTAATTATTAAACAAGCCCGAGGAAGTGAAAAGGTTTCGATATCTAATCAGATCTGAGGGATACGGCTGAATTCGTGAAAATATATACAACCCCTTTACACAACCGTGGGGGTCGAATTTCAAAAAATCCTGAAAACACTTTCTAGGTATTTATATGAAGAATCCGGAGAATAAAAATGAATTCAATATTTCGAAAGACCTAATAGATATGACGAAAATCGTGAAAATATATGCATTCCATTTTCACTGATAATTTTTCTTTGCCCCCTTCCGTACGCCAATGGTTATTTGAATTTTTTTTTAATCTAAATTACTTTCCTAGTTAGCTTACATATACATACCTAGTTTCAACTTTCTAGCATAAGCCGTTCTATAGTTAGGAAAAACACCCCCCACCCTCGTACCATACTACCTCTATAAAAAATTATATTTTTTCAACATGATACTACTATAGTTCTATTCAAATTCCAAGTTTCAGCTTTATATCATTATAGGTTCTCGAGATATAAAAATTGAAACTTTTTCTTCTTCATCCTTCCCAACCCTCACTCTCTACACCCTCACCACTAAAATTGTTTTTCCTCTAGGGGTCTATTGGGCCTACTTCTGGTAAAAATTCTAAGCAACTATCAAACACTGTTCTTGAGATATGAGACGTGATTTTTTAGAAAAATTCTTATTCCCTCCACTTCCATACTCCACCGCCCCCTTAAAAATTTTTACTTTCAGCAAACTTTATTTGTCTACCTTAATACAGAAACCGAATTTTATTTGTCTAGTGCAATTGGTTCATGAGAAATCGTAATCTAAAATGTTTCGACCCCCACCTCCGTACGCCACTGCCCCCTTTCAAAAATTTGTTTTCGATCTATTCTCCTAGTATACCCACAGATGTTCATCAAGTTTTAATTTCATGACATTAACCGTTTAGGAGATATGGATTTTAGAATGTCTCGATCTCGGCTTTCTTGCGTTTCGGACGCATTATTATTCCCCCCACTCCCACACCCCTTCACCCATTTCAGCAATATTTTTGCAAATGGATCCACTATCGATGCTCTATATAAATTCCAAGTTTCAGCCTCCTAGCCTAAGCGGTTACTGAGATCTAGAAACCAAAGTTTTTCGTCTAAAACGCAAACTATCTTTCATATGTAATAAGAAGGTAATTAGTATGACATACAAATTATGTATATTGTTACATGCTCACCCTGGAAATCTGAACCACTTTTCAATGACCTCGATATCATTTTCCAATATCCAATTAAAATATTCAAAATTGTTTTAACGTAATAACTCAACAGGTTTTTAAGCTACGCACCTTAAAACGCTTTTGCATCTACGGCGGACAAGCAGACATTTTTTTTTGCTTTTTTGGGGTTTACTAGTTCTAAAATGTGAAAATACAATACTCTATTATTAAAAAATAATAAAGTAAAATTTACGGATTTTAAATGATTTTTGTGCGGCATCTACACCGAGCACATATCTGATTCTATTCACTAATGCTTGAGCTTGATGCGTTCAAAAGATATCGGCCAATATTCGTGAACACTCGTTTTAATGACGTTTGTAGTCCCTATACACCGAGCTGAAATTTCCAATGATTTTTGTACGTAAGAAGCAAGGAGCACTTATTTGACAATCTATATATTTATGTTCTTTGCTGCACCTGTAAGGAAACAAATGTTGCCAAAATTTGAAACTACTACCTTGAAGTTAGCGACTAATATTCGTGGAAATGTGTTTTAGAAACTTTTGTATGAGAGCTATTCGAATTAGTGAAGAAATTTAGCTCAACAACGAACACGACCCTAATTTTAACTCAAAACTTATTTGTGTAAGATTTTCACTTCGTGGATAAACAATTTCTTCAGTTAGTTCCATAAATTTAAATTTTTCCACGATTATTTTCATGTCCTACTACTGGAAAACTAACGTATACAAAATATCGTAGTCGTAGCATGAAACTATTGATCAAATATTTTAAGGACTTTTGCATGGCATCTACTCGAAGGAGAAGAAGGGTTTTCCGGTTAAGGCACATATCCTTACAAATTCGTTCAAACATCTGGATCTCAATTTTCAAAATCCTTGGTCAAGGCGCCATGTTGTTGAACAGACTGACATCAAGCGAACTATGAGGTTTTGACAATCACTGTCCGAAAAATAATATATAATTTTTTTTGTCCGAGGCTTCATTCTAGGCGTTACAAACTTTTGGGCTGGATTTAACTTATATTTCTCTATGACTTCATCACTTAGATTAGAAAAACTCCAGTTTTACGTAAATCTATTAAAAATTAACGTATTTTCATTTTGTAAAATACTTTAGAGCCTGGAGAAAGGTCTACAGATGGGTTAGTTATAAAAAAGCATAATCTAATTGGTTTCGACAAATAGGACATGGAGAAATTCATTCTTTCTTAGGAATACCATTAACGTTTTCGTATTTCTTAAATATGATAGAAGACTTTCGCCTTTTATTTTGTCTCTAAACAACATCAATCATTTACGATATGACGGCATAAGCATACATACACACATGTATGATTTTCTTTGAAATATTAGCTCTACTCTGATGGATTCAAGATATATGATAAAATGCTGGTTGAATATGTTTGCATTTGATTATGTATGAAATTAATAGGGGAAGACTGAGTAAGAAGGAGAACCCGGTTAAAGTGGATCAACCTAATGTGCTAATAATAAGTCTATGAGTAGGTAGGAATATGTACAAATTACAGAGATGTCTAAATACATTAATCCACTACATGTATGGAGAGCCCAAGGGTTTTTAACGTATACAACTCAGCTTCAGGCGAAAAAAGGTTAGACATTATTTTTTGATTGGTGAGCCAAAAACCTTTAATCCGATTGCTGTCCGTTTGTGTGCTCATGCTGGAAAATCTGTATCGAAAAGAAATATAATTTGTAAGGGTAACGTCGTTAACGGACAAAATCGTTCCATTCTGCGCCCGGTAGCTCGTATAGAAAAGTAATTAAAGAACGTGTTTACAAATATTGAATGTTCAAAACAAGTTAGGTCTTCGGGTAGCTTCCATACAACAGTTCTTAAAAAAATTGTAAATTTATTCAAGAAATTGTTTTGCCAGGAAGTTGAAATTTTACACGAATTAGTTGAATTAAAAGTTGCTGGTACTTTACATGGGGCGCAAATATATAGTCCAAATGTATCGTCAGAAATCGATGAATGATCCTCCGACAATTTTCAATATTCTTTTTCCTACGTTTTGGAAAATTTCTAACTGACTTTACGTGGTCTCATATTTGTAATGTCGTTTTGAAATAATAAATAAATCAATTTTAGTAAGGTACATGATTAGTTTTGCTTGCTTTCCTTGTTTTTAAAGTATTTTTAAGAAATTATTGTATAGGTGCCAAGGTGAAATTTTTTGCTAAAAGTCGACATGAAGCGTTTGCTCTTCAGATGGTGTTATCTTTTCGTCAAGAAAAAATACATTCAATGAAAATATTTGTTCATTGATTTTATTATTTTTATCCCAAAGGATATGGATATGTATGAAGCGAATTCCATACATAACAAATATCTAGAAATAATAATCAGGAGATCCTCGAAGGCACAACCATAATAGGCAGATGAGAGAATGGATAACGTGGCATTTTTTTGGAATGTCCGTATAGTTAATACAGAACATACCACAAAATAAGCATATAGCAAATATTTACCATAGCAGAGAATATAATTTCATAATACGTAGAAATGAATTTAAGCCTAGTCTTCTGAATTAATTTAATTGAGATGATAATGGATTAATATTTTCAAATTACGACTGAAATATGATTCCAAGATTCATACGTATAACAAATATGTTTACTGACATAAGAGCAATTCAATAATATTGTACATTATTATTAAGAACAAATTCATTTACATATAAATTGTTATTAATTGCATGCCAAATTATAACCGGAAGGTGCTTGGTAACAAGCCCGCTTTGTAATTTGTTTTCCAGCAACAAGGAGTCATATTACTACTCTACTCCGATTTATTGCTACATAAATGTTTTCAAGTAGATATAGCCTTAATTGGTTTGAAATAAAATATTTTAATACAGAAATCAATAATAAGTCTACATTGAAATTCGTATAGATGTGTTAATTCATATTTACAATCATGGGAATACTGTTGAACTTTAATGGCATCACTGAGCCATGTAATTTAAAAAACAAATTAAAAACTTACCCTTTACATTTCACTCTCTGATATTTTCATCTATAATTTCATAGGTACATACGAGGATCAAAAAGTTCTTGAAAAGGTGAGCTTAATAACTATAACGCCATTTTAATTAGTCAATTATACTGACTGATATAAGGCTCTACATGGCTCAATGGCATAAATTCCAATTTTAAAACGATGCAATATTCGTCCTTTGAGTAACCCCCCTCAACAGCAGTTCAAGCTGAATAAAATTTCATATGTGGTGAAAACATCAGTGAAATATGATGCTTTGGCCAAACCCACCCAGAAATCTAGTGTTGGGTGTATACAGAAACTTTGCATTAAGCGCAACAAGCTGAAAACGTTGCTCAAATATAACAAATAACAACTTTGCATATTTTGTCTCAATACTAGTATATTGGAAACTAATGCAAGATAAACCCAGCAAAGATCTTAAAATCGCCAAAGCGACTCTAGGAAAATGAATTAACCCGCGACTCGAATTTAACTGTTTGTCTGAACGTAATAAACACCTACTTATGAATCGTTATTACGATTTAAAAGTGATTCAAACAATCTTCACTTAAGCTATGCATGTACGGTGAATGTTTAGCGAATGGTATCTAAATCATGTTAAAGATTCGTAAACGTACAGCTAGAGGATTGTTTTTAAGAAGAACATTTCAATCTTTTTCCTGCTCACACTTGCACTTGCTGTTAAAAAGTCACAACATTTGCATTATTAGATTTTTCTTCACTTTTTTGGCGAAACTGCACTAAAAAATGCTTTGTAGTTTTTTTCAAAACATTCGATTTTTTTCACTTTTGTTGAATGTTTACGAAAATGTTTGATAGGAAAGCCACAAGGGTGACTATAGTCATATCACCAGGCGCGAACGCAGGGGAGGTTTTTGGGGTTCAACCCCCCCCCCTCCGAAATGATGTAATTAAAAAATCAAAACTAAATGTAACTAAAGCCCCCCATAGACACACGAGCATGTTGGCGCAAACATAGGTTTGCGCAAACACTAGCTGTAGCGCATACACCAGCGAGCATGTTGGCGAGCCTCAGTTGCTTATTGGATTCCACCATGGAAACAACGTGTGCCTCTGCCGTTCTAGTTATATTAGGAGAGCATAAAAGGGAAACGAAAATTATGGGCAAAAAAAATTCTTTTATGTCCCTCCTTTTAGGGTTTTTGTGTCCATTCCTTTCATTACCCAAATCCCTTTTATTATCCATATTCAGTTATTACTTAAATGCTTTTTATTTTCATAATACGTTTTTCCCATCCTATAAAAAGGAAACTAACCAATATGTAAGAGAGATCTTCGCCAACTAGTGACCAAAGACTACACAAATCAAAACTATAGTGAAATAAAACTATCATCTTTTATTTAAAAAAAATAATTTAAAATATAAAATTTGGCCCGATCTTGTATAAAGCTCTTTATCGGAAGGCTGTAAAAGAAACAAGGCACATGTAACGCTATACCAAGCATTAAAACTTACAACCTTGGTAAAACTCTTCCGTGCGCGGATGAGTTGTTGTTTCGAACAAGCCCCGACAATTAAGTTATATGTTCTTTACATTATAAATTAGAAAATGGTACACATAAGAAGAAAAAACTAATAAATATTGATTGAATTGGACAATATTATATTATATCCTTAATTCACTAGTAACGACTGTACTACTACCTTCAACGACTGCAATTCAACAACTGAACACTGAAGTTTGCGCAAACTTCACCACACACGTGAGAACGGCCAACACTGAAAAATCAAAATATTTTGATTTTTGGGCGAGCATGTTTATGCAAACGGCCAACAATGCCATACACGAGCGAATTGGCTCGCGCAAACCTATGTTTGCGCCAACATGCTCGCGTGTCTATGGGGGGCTTAATACGCGACGCGTAAATTCTTTTACATGCTAATTACTTGAGCTGGTTTAAGTTGTAGTTTTCATACGAATTTCAACTCAACTCGTAATTCCATGAAAACTAATTCGCCATGGAAATGGAAACATAGTGATGTGATTGTTACCCAGTAGGAAGTTTGAGGAGTACTCAATGAGGGAGCAAATACGAAGGTATCTAGTATTACCAGTAATGGAGCAAAAAAACGGAGATTTTTAACAAAATTATGGAGAAAACCGCCACTTCTCTTTTTTCGCTCCAAATGGACAAACATTTTTGAGTTTTAATTTTTCCAGGAAAGTTACTAATTTATTCTTTTAAATCGGCATTCGGTTTGAGAATTTCCACCATTGGTGTAAGGAGATTGCTTGTGGTGTAAAATCTTAGCATTATCGTCCTCGTTGTTAATATATTGTCATTTTACGCCAAAAACGCGATTAGGGCTTTTTTTAATTGAATGTAGGAAATTGTGTCAAATTTCACATTTAGGAAGTCTATAGCGAAACATCCTGTGATACAGTGTACTTCCTGGAAGTTAAAATAAAATGTATTTTAATGAATATTTCACTATACATAGTTAGTTCCGGAAATATTCTGAAAGTGGTTTGCAAGATTTTTTCAGTTTAGTGAGAACTGAACGCCACGAAAATAAAAAGTTTGTTTGGTCGAATTTGTAAGGCTAAGTTCGTTAACGGGCAAAATCGTTCTACTCCTTCGGGTAGCTGCCATAGAAAGATCTTTAAGATGCGTGTTCAAGAATATTGACCAATAACTTCGGAACACCTTAAGCTACGACTATAAAATCTTGAATACGTTGGTTTTTCAAAAGTTGTAGGAATATGAAAGTTCCTACGAGTCCCTTGAGTAGCTGCCATACGAAAATCCTGTAAAAACGTCTTCACTAAAATTTCGGAATTCACTACATCTCAAGAAAACGTTCAGCCACAAATTCGGAATTTTGTACAAATTAGTTTTGTCTAGTCAGCGAAATCATTCTACTCCTTTGGGTAGCTTCCATACAAAAAGGCCTTAAGACATGTGTTCAAGATTATTTACCGAGAGCTTTGAATGCTTCAAACTAGGAATTTGAAATTTTGTACAAATTAATTTTTAAATGGTTACAGGTAAAAGGACAACTATGCTAGAAATCGAGCGAGTTATTCTTGCACCTCCCATGCGATGTGTTCTAGCATCTCAAAGGAAGTGCAAGAGACCACGTTTTATGCACCCTCCAACAGTTTTTTAATGATTGAATAGAGATCTGATTTCAGAGGATTGTAAAAAGGATGTCAAATGGAGGAGAAAACGAGGTCTTCGAACCTCCCTGAAGAGGTACTAGTTGGGCGAGTAGGTACTCCAGAATTAGTCCCATGAGAGATCTCGTTTTAAGCTTCACTAGAAGTATTTTTAAATGATTTCTTAAGAGGTACAATGGAGATATGATTTGAGGGGACATACTCTTGCAAAAAGGAGGTCAAATGGAAATTAAATTTTATAATAAGTATTCTACTAACCACATCTTCGATATGCCTTCGGATGCTATGACTTCGACCTGTATGCTCAAAAGGAAATATCAGGTGGAAATCCCGAGTAAGGAGGAGTGGGAAAACCAGTCCGCACTGCTTAGCACATTCACTGATATATTCTATACAGACCGTTCAATGACTGAAGACGGGTCGGGAGCTGGAATGTACCTGCAGACTGAAGATCTCAGGTACTCTTTCACCCTAGGAAAACATTCTTCGGCATTTTAAGCTGAAGTTTATGCGATCCTTAAGGCAGTAGAATGGATTATAGAGGGAAGATGAAGAGGCAGGATGATCAGGCCGCTCTACAATCCCTAGATAATCCAATCGTCTTTTCGAAGATGGTGCGTGAGTGTAAAGAACGGTTGAATTCTGTTGGCAGATTCAATGACTTAAAGCTCATATGGGTTCCAGGCCACCAGAGTGTAAATGGCAATGAAATAGCTGATGCATTGGCAAAATCTGGATCGGAGTCAGCCATGGTCGGACCAGAACCAGTTTTCGGTGTGCCGGTTGCCTCTGTTAGGGTTGCCATTGCTGAGTGAGTGAGCAAATCACACATTGAGAGATGGCGTCTTTTTCCGGGAATGCGGCAGACTAGAAACCTTGTTGAGGGACCAAGTGGACGAGCCGCTGCTTATCTTCTCAAATTGAGCAAAAAGGAATGTGGTAGTATGGTTGGTGTCCTCACAGGGCAAACTCGTGTGTCCTACACATGGTCAGATTGAGAATCATTGACGACCCCATGTGCACTGCTTGCGACGAGAGCGACGACACAACGGAACATTTCCTTTTCGAGTGTCCAGCTTACTCTTTTGCGAGAATGCACGTATACGGCGTTGATGTTATGAGTATGGAAGAACTCCGTTCTCGCTCCCTACCTGAGTTCTTGCATTTGTGAGGAGGACGAAAAAGTTCGGGTAGAGACTGGGAGATTCGAGTATAATGGGCCATGTTGGCCTAAAGCCAGAAATACATGTGCAGAATATATGCACGCAGCGATGCACGCATCTCTGCATGTGAAACAGACGTGCAGAGTTTTAGACAGATCTCTTAGTTGTATTTGTCATAAATCACCGCATTTTCTGATAGTCAGTTTGAGTATGAAACGCTCCTCAATTGCTACTCCACTCTACAGGTACAAAATTACAACTAAAAAATAACCTGTCTCACCACTTTTTTCTTTTTCTGTGTTGGTAAATATCAATCTCAAGTTGTGGCAATACTGCCGCTGCGCAGCAAAAGTAGAAGTAGAGACATGTTACAGCGCTCCGCTGCACGCAGAATAAGCGTGTGTTTCGTCGTATTTAAACTCAAGCGTTCTAAATCCGTTTTGCCGCGCTGCATGCAGAAATATGCACATGTATTTCTGGCTTAAATGCTCAAGCTGCGCTGCATTGCTGTGTGTCTTCCTCCACTCGAAACAACAACAACGATATGATTTTTCTGTAAACACCCCCCCCCCCTCCCCCCCACCAGGAAATAAATTTCTGCGTTCGCGCCTGCATATCACTAACTATAGTTAGTAAGTATAAAGTTCGTCATAATGAAGCAGAGTTTAAGTAAGATTCGTGCACTTCAAGTTCACCGCAGCAGTTTCAGAAATAGGCTGAAATAAGTAAGTGGTTTCCATATTCGTTTTTGGCATGGAAGGAATCAGGACCGAAAATAAATTTCTTTCCATGTGCGAAATGCCGGAGTCCAACCAGAGTTGCGTACACTGCCTTGAATTGGCATTGCATTGTCCGCCAAGACTTGTCGATCGGTATTGGTTTGGTACTGACAAACCAGCAGACCAGTGTCGGACCAATCCTGGTGATCAGTGCTCCCACTTGATCTAAGCCCCCTTTGGTCCGAGTTGCTGGGCGTATGTCGGGACTATAATTGGCTTATTATTGGTGTCTAAGCTCTTTCGGCATTGGCTCGACGGTCGGCACTGTATTGGGCACATCTTGGTAGAAATACTTTTTGTTTCTCAACATATCAATTGATTCGGCTTCAACCCTATTACGAGAATGTTTCAGATTGGTCTAGTGGGTAGCGTAGCAGAATAATGTGTGACGGGACCATGGTTCGAATCCGAGAGTGTGCAAGGTGTGTAAGAAAAATCAAATCGCATTTTTCAAAAAAATAATAATAGGAAAATAAATTCGGGCCAGAGTTTCACCAAGAGTAGGACCGATGTGATCAAATCGACATTGGCTCGGCAATCAATACTGGATCCGAAACATTAGCCAGTACTGGCAACTCTGGCACCAGTACTAAGCCTGTGCTCTACCGTTCTGCTTTTCGTACAAGGGTTCGAGCCATCTTGGTGAGACTATGATCTGATACATTCTCTAACGACGATCTTTGCAGTACGACTGGAGAGCTATATTAATCACGATAATGTCATGAGATTGGCTATACCTCAAGCAATCGCGAAAAAATGTCAAGCTCTGGATTGAAATCGACTAGGGAGGACATGTTGAGTCAATCACGACAAAGATAGTGACAAACAAAAAGGAAAGAACTTGATAGCCTACTATCGTTTATTGAACTATCACGCCGCGTATGCAACATGTTATCGCACTGTCGAACTCTCGCACTGTCGTTATGTGATTACACGATAGTACTATAATATAAAACTATCACCGGGGCCATTAAGTATGAGCAGAACATCAACGTATGATCACGTTGATATTTTTCTGGAATAATCAACATTTTTTTTCAACTAGTGTGAGAATAATGCCAGCAAATCTGATTCTGGTTTTAGGATATAAGCCAGCAAAGTTCATATTTAATAAAAATAATGTCCATCGAGCCATCCTGTGAACAGTATGGGACAGAAATGGTAGTATTAATTCGCCAACATATCGCATTTTACATTAATCTAAACGATTATGCACATGTTGTACTCATACTCATCGTCCTACAATACTCCCAATTAAACAATGTCCCATTCCACCTTGAGTGCCAACTAACAAATTTTCATGCCTCATCGAATATTGTAAACCTCGTTCAGATCTCATATTATATCTAAAATCTTTACGTGGAAAATATTTCGAAATCGTGTACAACAGAGTACAGACCAATCTCCTGGCTTACAATTGCACCAACGATTTACAATGTGAAACTTGTTAGATATCCTGAATCTGTTATTCGTCTCTTTGCAAACATGTACTCCCCCACCTGCAAGCCAAGGAAGGCTACTGATGCCGGCACTACAGCATAATGACTATTACATATCGATCGAATCATAGTCCTTCGGCAAACATTATGGTTGCGATATGTGAATAGAGTGAACACAAAAGATGCATGAAACATAGCAAGGACGAAGACGAGTTGCATGGCGTGTATGGCAGCAGCAGTAACCAAAATAACATACCTTCATACCGAATAGTTGGGAAAAAATCTATTTTTTTTTCTATAAATTCTATTGAAAGCAATCCGGCACTAATACACTAACACTTCACTTATACACACAAGGTAAGCAAAACTGGAATGGGACACATGTAGCAAGCGTCTCCTCTTTCGGAGATGTTTAAACCCTATCTCGTGTACAGGATTGGCGATGTGAAGACGAAAATTTCTAGGATTTTTACCATCCCGAATCTCATCCTTATAGTATCCTTGTTTCTATACCGATCCTCCCCCACACACGTGCATATCTCAACAAAGATGCCATCGCTTCCACTGATAGCTTTTATTGAAATTTGAAAATTCTAGGATATTTGATTTTATGGATTTTTTGTTTATGTGCCGAACGGGAAGCGCCACTATTCGTTTCTTTTCTCTTTGCGAAGATTAAGATAAATGATTTCCGGTAAATCGTCAAGGTTTCATCGGGCTTAAGCTCTATCTAAAGCTCGAAATTTGGATAAGATGTTTTGGTTTCATTTGCGAACGGAAGGCACATTTTCCTTTAGGTGCAAATATTTCAAGATTGTTAAGATAAATAATGATTGCAGATATTCTTCTGGTATTAGTCTACATTGCATGACTCGGAAGTCCAAACCAGTGTGGTGGTACGTCACGTCACATTTAAATAATCCTATTTAACTGAGTTATTTCACTAAAGTTTTGAACGATTGCCAACTTCATACATATTATTGGAAATTAAATCGAAGTTGGCATATTTTATAAAAAATTAAATTTTTCAAATATTTTTTTGAAGTCTTATCAAACTCCTTACCGAATAAGGTTGCAAATTATTTAACATTATAAAAATTGATAAATAAAATTAATTAATATGGTGAAATCGATTAATATGTAATATCTAACTATGTTAAAGTTATTAAACTAAATTATTAATTAATATTGTGAAATCAATATATAATATCTGACTATGATAAAGTTATTAAATAAATAATTAATATTGTGAAATTAATATGTAATATCTAACTATGTTAAAGTTATTAAATAAATAATTAATATTTGTGAAATCATTAAATTTTTTTTTTTTTTTTTTATTTTTTTTTTAAATGCTTTATTTATTCAAATTCAAATATTCGTAGTCTACGTATGCACTACTCCCCCTTCTAAGGATATATCCTTGTGTTAGGGGTGAGGAGTCTCTACAATTTTAACATTAAAAATTCATTTTAGTTCCAGTTGCAGGCAAGGTAATTGACATTACTAACAATTAATAAATAATTCCAAAGTTATGTACAAAAAATAAAAAAATTAATATATAATAAAGTAATTCTACGTTTTATCATGTTATGTACAAAAAATAAAAAATAAATATCAAACTTTGGAAATTCGTCAAATATTAACAAAGTTAATTTAAAGGATATTATACATGTACTCTCTACACCAGGACATCTTATATTTTTAGATAAGATTTCCAATTGATGATTTTTCGCTAACTCTCATATTTAGTTGCATACTTTTAACTCCAAAATAATCAATACGATAACCGAGGTGCTTACTACCCAGAATAACATTTCGCAGTAACAAAAGAGAAACCCCATTATACATATAAAGATTTATTCACGTTGAGATTACCTCCAGGATCAAATCCAGAGTTTCGTCGCTGGGCGTGAACAAGGGTTCAAAACGGCTACTGTTTTAATTTCATAGTTAAAGAACGCTCAACCTCTGACTGATTTTTAAGAATGTATTGTTACATGTACCCTGGCAGGTGCGGGTGAATAACATCAGTTTTCAGTGAGAAAGCCACACCGCCCAATATCCAACTGGAATGCGGAGAAATTTCTGTGTACTTCTCAAACACTCTTTTCTCGCATGTTCTCCACACGAGCATACAAATGCTGGAACAGGCAGTATGTAAGCGCCCTTTTACACCGACAGTTTTTACTACGGCGAATGCGAGACGATGGTCAGTTCTACGGGAAAGTGTTTGTGAAGCGATTTTGATTGGTAGCAGCGATCGAGTAGTACGTGAAAACGGAAAGCATTGCAAGTAGTGCGTGTGATGAGCTACGCATTGTGCACCTCGCATAGCTGTGACTAGGCCCACGTTGGGCGCCATTTTGTTGTGGACGCAGGAGGAATTAACCAACTCTTTCCTAAGGCCTTACCCTACCTTCGGTTTTTCAGACTTTTTCAATTCGAATTAATCACTGCAAAGCCTCCGTTCACAACAAACTTTATTATTTTTTTTTGGATAGAAGTCGAGGGAACTGTTGCGCCACTGTCAACCGTAAAACAGGAATTTCGTTTTTGAGTTACAGTCGGGATCGTAATCAGTCGAAATTTAATTTTGTTTGTGTCGGTGCAGATACTCCAAGCAATTAACTTTCCAAATAAGCTCCTCGTTTATTTTTAAGGATGCCTGCATCGACACATCTTTACATTTTGACTTTGAACTTTGAAATTCGTGAAAATGTAGAACAAACCCTTTTACGTACAATTTTTTGCCCACCTCCGTACTCCAATGCAATTCTGAACTTTATTGTTGCATAATTTACTTCTGTCGTACATCTACATATACACATTAAGTTTCTACTTTCTAGTATGAGCCCCGCCTGAGATACAAAAAAACAGTCTACCTCAACCCCGGTACCTCAAGCTTCTGCTATCAAATTTTTTATTTTCTATGATGCCCCTATGGAGGCTTTAAATTATTAGCTTTGTATTTGGTGTGATATAAGAGGACTCCTTAAGTTTTGAAGTTTACTTTACTAGAAGCGAAAAACTCTTTGACATAGACAAGGGGCAAATCAGGACACTTCGTTGCTTTAACGGTTAATTTTTGTAAAATAAATTGAATTAATCTGGACCCAGTAAAGGTACTAATTTCTTAAGTCGAATAGCATGCTATTGAACTATGCATTAGAGAAAATATCAGACGGGGCTACAAAAACCAACCATTCTCTCGGACAGCAAGGCAGCAATATTGCAGTCCGTTCAAATCTACTCCAAACTTGTTTGAATTTGCCTCCAATGCCTGATTGAACTCGGAAATAAGAACAGAGTTACCCTTATTTGGATTCCGGGACACAGCGGCTATGAAGGTAATGAAATTTTCGACTTAATGGCTAGGAAAGGTTCAGAAGCTGACTTCATGGGACCATATTCATTCTGTGTGATGCCATTAAGCACAGTCAGAATGGACATCCGAATGTGGCAAAAATCGCAAAGTGCCATTCACTGGGACTTGGCACCGGGCAACAGGCACTCAAAGCTTTTTATGCCAAAGCATTCGGAAAAAAGACAATCTGATTATCTAAAATTAAGCAGATATCAGACCCGAACCCTTGTGGAAGCTCTGACTGGACATTATCACATGAGGAAGCATCTCCATTGGATTGGTCTCTCTGAGACTAAAATTCGCAGAATATGCAATGACGAAGGCGAAACACCAGAGCATATCCTCTGTGAATGTGAGGGTTTAGCTCACAAAAGACTTCGTCACTTCGGTCAGGATTTCATGGATCCATCGGAATTCCTGACCATTCCTCTTCGCAAAATACTAAGCTTCATTGAAAGCGCAGGGATTGAAGAGGAATCATAGTCGATCCGAGGGGACGTCACAATAGGCCCAACTGTGGCTGTAGTGACAGAGATTAACCATACCAACCCCTATTTCTAATCTATCTATTTATCTTGAGAATCGAAGGGCTCATATACTCCAAACTGGCTAAGGTGAGAAAAAGGAATCGGCTCGCGAATAGTGAAGAAACACAAAGTTAGCATACAGGATATTAGATGATAGATGTGTTGCGTTATAAAGGCGGGCCAGTCTTCAGTGGGCGGAATGTTGAGAAACAATGTTGCTATACTAGTAGTGTAGTGGTCTATTTTCTTTAAAAGTTTTTCACCTCGTCATACTCTAATAGCTTGCCGACTAACGTTTTCTGGGGTCCGGGGATTAGATGCAGTGTTCGTCATAAATTTCTCTGATTGAGAAACGAAAGAATAAATTAAAATAATCGAAACCATATTATAATTATTTAAATAATTTATAATATAGTACATAATTGTAGAGAGTAATAATTTCGTACACACTGCACACTACTATCTATTCATGCCTGATACGTATATGGATTGTTTCGTGTAATGAGTTCTACACAAGAAATAGAAATTCATATTCATTGAAGCACATACAGTTCTCAAAACCTTTAATTAAATTAATTCAATTTTAAAGTAGGATTAAAGCAATAAAGCTACACCATCATCCTTAATACCGAAAGAAAATTAACCACTGCTCTTAACCACGTAATATATCCACGTCCTTTATATTGTCACATAATTCAGGATTTCATGTGGCAAATGCAGCTTTGGACATATACAGTTAATGCGACATTCTCGATATAGTGGTTCTTAGAAGGCCGAAACATGCAATCGCCTAATAACTCAACTCTACTTGACTTTCAGTGAAAATGTGTTTAAAATAAACATAAAGAAATAGAAATAGAGTCATTTTAAAAAATCACTTAAGACACCTGGTTAATTGAACCTTAACTGCTAGATTTATTAGACTTTAAGGTAAATGGATGACGAACACGGAAGGCAAAGTGTTCCTCATATACAAACCCGTTTCGTTGAGAAGGGTACTATACGAAGTATTCATGACTTCTTATTCTTGGCCTTCGTCTAATGGCCCTCGTAGATGTTATTTTCAATCTAGTAGAGGCCTACGCCGGCAGCCCCAAAACTGGCAGAATCCTGAAGTAACTTCAACGGGGCAAAGAAAAACGCTACATTAGCGTCATCAATCATGTGGATAAATAGAAGCCTGAAAGGTCAGGATTAGAATAATTATAGAGATTTACAAGGCACTGTGCTTCTGGCTTCAGGATTGCTTATGATTTCGAAGAAATACAATGGAAAGTGTGTCAAGTTTTTAGGACTTTTTCCTTCTTTTTTTTGTGAAGATTTAAAGGGTCAAGAGTACTAGATGGAGAACAGCGCTGAGAAGGGTAAATGGAAGTTGAGGAAAAGTCTAATTGAATTTTCCATTAGAGTTGTTTGTTTCTTTGAAAATGTATGGTGTTTGTTAAGGCGTTTTTCATTGAAACGGCGGCGGCTCTTGTAGCGGAGGTAGTTATTAATGGAACCAAGAATTTTATTTGAAGGCAACTTATTTTATCAATTTGGGTGGTTGGTCTTGAGGTTTTGCTCTTTTTGGTGGATAATGATTTAAGATAAATCGATAAATGATAAGATGGGCTCTTAAATTTCTTATGATCTGATCAAATTATTAGACTTATGTTTATGGAACCGTATTCTACATACATAGTTCAAAAAACTCCTTTTCCATCAAGAACGTGGGGTAGTAAGCATATGGGAATGCGGACCATAAGATTTAAATGACAGAACAAAAGTAAAAGTAGCTTCCAATAGACTTACATTCGATAACTTGTATGATACGTTACCTTACTACCGTTCTTTGTAAGATTTTTCACTATAAGGAACTTTGAATTGCAGTTTAGTTTCGCTTTACGGTTAAATTTGTTTCAATGTACGGCCCAAAATACATTTTTTATTGCACCGTTTAACAAAATGAGAAGTAGTCTTGAGGGAGTATTATACTGCATGACAAGCTGTCAAATATTTGACTAAAAAAATTTGACGAAAAGTTCTGACAAATTTTTTCCGTCAAAATAGACTTCGTGTAGAGCAAATAAAATAATGTCGCAAAGAAAAATTTGACGATTACACAATGTGACAGTATTTGCCAGGAAAATAGTCAAATACTAGACAGTGTAATACTATCTTCACTTAAGGGGGTATGTGCCGAGTCAAAAAAATTTTTTTTTTCTTTTACTAAATTGCTTCCAAATTATTCCTAATATATGTATGTAAAAGGATTTCTCCGAATTCGAAGTCGTTATAAAGTAATAGCCGTATAATGGAGCAGCTGTTCGAAGCTCGCCCGGGCCACCACCGATCTTTAATTCGGTTTTTCACAAAACTGCATTTTTCAAATTGGCTACCACGATTCTGAAAAAACTACTGAACCGTTTGCGCTGAAATTTTAATAATATGTTCAGCGGATCCCTAGCTACAACTGGTACCAAAATTTTAGCGATATCTATCATAGTTTTTTTTTTGCCAAAGATAAATTCATCGAAAAAAACGCGAAAATTTGAAAAAAAAATTTCAAAGTTATGCCAATTTTTTCATTTTCAAAATTTTGGCTTAATTCTGATACCAGTTATAGCCACAGGCCTATAAATGAAGTATCATTTCAATTTTTTGATTTCAGATGAGGGGGACAGCCATTTGACAACTTTTTTTTTTACAGCGGCCACTTTCAAGAGCTCTGTACGCCAAAAAAAATATTTCTCCTTAAAAAAAATTTCTAACGTTTGTTGAAATATGAATAAATATATGGTAAAAATTTCAAAGTTGGTTCTTTCATAATCTGCAAAATAAAAATTCCCGAAAAAAGCGGAAAAAACTGCCCGTCACATAAGACGACCCCCTTAAGTCTGTATATTAAATTGCATGCCACTATGTCAAATATTTTACTATTTTCACGGACAAATTCTTTCAGATAGCCTAGTCGTAAAATTATTCTTAGCTACATTCTTTTCATTTTATTATTTTTTCTTTATTTAATAATGTGGCCCGTTTATAAATGAAACTTTGCCCAGACGGCATATGGCACATCGTTACATTTTTTTATTTGCACAACACAAGGCCAAGATAACTTGAAAAAATTATTGAATTATTCGTCATATTTTCTTAGTCTAAAATAGTTTGGTATAATACAGTCCAAGCTTTAGTCGATTCAGCTAATAAGACGATATTCCGAAATTTTACTTGTAACCTTATTTCACACACCGGAACATGCAATTTGACGACATTGTGAGCCACCTCTTATAATTTGCCAAATATGAGCGGTTCGAAATAATTCTGACCCAGGCCTTATGATTTTAGGTATGGTAAAAAAAATTAAATTAAATGTTAGATAAAAACCGCAAGCTATATTTGTGCACTGTTTCACATTCATGTTATTTTTTATTTATCTATGTAATGAAAACTGAATATATTTTAAGAACAAGCAACATTAATATGAATTTCGAACTAAAATAATTAAAATTTTCATCAAAATTGGAACAGATCTAGGCCGAAAAGTTAGGTATATGTTTATATCAAATTATTCCCGATGTAGCTGATATCGGAGGTATTACTACTACCATGGTTATGAGTTGTAGTAATTATAACGTCGTACAGAATGAAGACGTCATTCAATCATTAGCTTTAAAAAAAAATTAACTAAATTGCATTTTATATGCTAAGTCAGTCTGAAAAATGTGGTAATAGCAACTTTTGTGTGTTCCTTAGGCTACATTCCCGACTCATATTACACACGTACACGCCAACGAATGTACTCGAGATTTTGTCATACATAAGACGCAGTTCCGATCTTGTGAAGGATCATTTTACTTAAAAAATGTCATGTATTAGTTTGGTCTCCCTACCCTTCAGGATCGCGCTACCCGAAAGTACAAGCACATGCATTAAATCCAACACCCTGACAAAAAAATTGGTTAAATGTATGCGATACATTTAAACTCTGAATACATGGCCCTTTTCCAGTCTTACGTGTCATCAAATTTTCGCGTAAATTAATCGAGCGGACCTATCCCGCAACGCTATAACCCCTGCTGCACTCCTATCATTTTTGTTCTACTGCACTTAGGTACTTGACGTTTTTGGACATCTCTAAAATTCTTGCTTTATTTCTTATTTTAACTTATTATTGTTTTTTTTTTCAGGTTTTTCTTAGCGGAAAAAAGGATTTTTTTCTTCTGCACCTTAATCATGTCGAACAGGTACCAGGGTACCTGCCACGGGAAATTTAGACGCATTTTGAATTAAAACGGATATAACCATTTATTACTTTAATACTAAGGACTCATACGAATAGTTAAATCGTACTGGCTTCGGTTACAATTTTCCCTGTATCTATGTAGTTAATTTAGTATGAAAATATCGGGTACCATTCACTGGTAATATTCCAGTTAAATCGTACTGGCGGTTCCAAATTTCCATGCATCCATGCAGTTCACAGTACA
This sequence comes from Beris morrisii, assembly GCA_951812415.1. Lineage (NCBI taxonomy): Eukaryota > Metazoa > Arthropoda > Insecta > Diptera > Stratiomyidae > Beris > Beris morrisii. The sequence goes on from OX638311.1 coordinate 31,484,173, forward strand.
GTATGGGATTGGGTTAATTTACCGGTGAGATACTGGATATCTTCAACTAGGAGTGAAAGAGATGGAGATATTGACAGATAGAGATAGAGAATCACTCGTATGTACACCGATACTTAGGTTGTATTCGAATACTTTGCTTCGTCTACGTCTACGAGGGTGGTTCGATAAGTACTTAGCCTTAAAAAAAAAACGAAAATTTTGGAAAAGTGGCGATTTATTTCTCAACATAGTCTCCTTTTAGCTCGATACACTTGACCCAGCGATGCTCCAACTTCTTTAACCCGTCTGAAAAATACGTTTTCTCGAGGTCTGCAAAGTAGGCCTCCGTGGCGGCGATGACCTCCTCATTCGACTTAAATTTCTTTCTGGCGAGTGACTTTTTCAAGTTTGGAAACAAAAAGAAGTCGCACGGGGCCAAATTTGGAGAATACGGTGGATGGGGCAGCAGTTCGTAGCCCAATTCGACCAATTTGGCGGAGTTGTGAGCCGGTGCGTTGTTATGTTGGAAGAGCACTTTTTTCTTCGCCAAATGGGGCCGTTTTTTCTGCAATTCGGCGTCGAATCGGCCCAATAATTCGGCATAGTAGAGCACTGTGACCGTTTTGCCCTTCTCCAGGTGGTCGATGTAGATCACACCTTGTGAATCTCAGAAAACGGTGGCCATCATCTTTCCGGCCGATAGGAAAGTCTTCGCCTTCTTCGGAGCACGTTCGCCGGGTGAATTCCACTGTTTCGACTGTTCCTTGGTCTCTGGTGTGTACCAGTGGATCCATGTTTCGTCGACGGTCACGAAATGACGCAGAAACTCCTTCGGATTGCGCTTAAACAGCGTCAAAAACTGCTCTCAAGTGGTCTCACGGTTGCGCTTGTTGTCCGGAGTGAGCAAACGCGGCACCCATCGCGCCGACAGCTTTCTCATGCCCAAAATTTCATGCAGGATATGACCCACGCGGTCTTTTGGGATGCTTACTTTTTTAGCTATCTCGCGCACCTTCAATCGGCGGTCTGCCAATACGAGATCATGGATTTTTGTCACGTTATCCTCCGTGGTAGCCGTTTTCGGGGCACCTGGGCGTGGCTCATCAAAAACCGAAGTGCGACCACGTTGAAACTCGTTACACCAATTTTTGACGGTCGCCATCGAAGGAGAAGAGTCACCGTACACAGCATCCAAGCGCTCTTTGATTTCGCGGCGCGATTTCCCTTCCAAAAACAAGAATCGAATCACCGACCGATATTGCTTTTTTTCCATTTTTCTAAAAACAGGGGACACGCCCGCTTCCATACGCGGTCAAAACAAAACTACGAGTCCGATTCGTCTGAAATTTTGACAGTAGCCGTCTACGAGAATGTACTACACGATAGTAAATTTCTCTTGCGATAGTGGCGCCATCGGGCGGTGAGGCTGAGTACTTATCGGACCGCCCTCGTAATATCGCTTCCATCAATGCGCAAGCAAAAAGCGTGTGTTCAAGATGCCTGCTATAGCTGCTTCGAAAGCATAGCATAGCAAGACTGTAGCAACAGTCAAATTCAGCCATAGCAAGAAATAGCTTCTTCGGGGTTTGGACAGCCAAAAGCAGCTTCTATAGCTTACAGCAGCTGTTCGACACATACCTACGCAAGTTGGCGTAACATATGGTATATATATTATAATAAATAAAGTGAAAATGAGTACTACTTGTAGTGTCCTTAACTTTTTCGCTTATTTCCATTGTTAATAAAACATCATTTTCCATTTTAAACATTCAAAATGACGTTGAGACAAAACTGTAGTATTTTTCTGTACTTAATTATTTTTTCAACATACACGGTTCTTGTAAATTGTGGAACACATCTACGATTTTACTGTGAGTAGCATGTCTTTTCTTACACGGTTTTCTTATACACTGTTTTTGTTGGAACGTATCTATCGTGTAAAAACAGAGTTGGGTGTACTAGTAGTCTATCGCCGATACTCTTAGGATGTTACTGGTAGATATATCGGCTAATTACTAAGTAGCTTCACTAGTATTTTATTAGTAATTCTCTTGATACATTACAGGTAGTTATACCAGATAGTTACTTAAAAATTACCAGTAAATTTACTGAGAATGAAAGAGCAAAAAGTAATCAAATACTGAGGGGACGAGAGAGATGGGTAATCACATGTACGCTGATGGATCGAAAGTACATAACAGGCATATAGGGCAATTTTTTTCTCGAAAGCCTATTCATTTTAACAGCAAAATTACTAGTATATTACTTAGTAGTTAACCGGTTAACTACTTAGTCGTGGTTGGCAGGGGAGATATTCGAATACGACCTAAGTATATAAGTTGATTAAGTCCCGAGGCCCATACGTTTTAACTGACGGATTACCGGTTAATGCTACGGCGGATTTAACCGGTAAATTTCTTGCAGGCTACCTTCTCTTAGGTAGGAGACCAAACTAATACAACTTGTTGTACGTTTCTGTGAAAATATACCTTGAAGTAACGACTGTGATCCTATTTTCCTCAAAAAGAGTGAATATATCGTTATGTTGTTGAATGAATGTTGAGCAAAACTATGCATTTATTCGTACTCTAGTGAACCGAAAAACGTCACTCGCGTCTCTACTATTTTACCGAAACTTACAAAATCAATTTTCAATTCAGTTTTGTTTGCCAACGGCAACGACCGTCGCATATATCCCCATATGATATCCAATTCACGTTCTTATCGTATTTCAAAAAAGGCAAACTGTTGCTGTATATCCTCGTAGTATTTCACCCCTGGGCACACATAGCATACTTTTGCTAAAGTCATATCGCAAATATTTCAGGTTGTACATTCGTAGCAAAGCGTCGGAAAAACGCTAAAGCCGCATTGCAAGGGACTAGCAAAAAAGCGACTCGGAGCAACAAAACCAACTATCCACAGATAAAAGCTAGACATTATGTGCGAACAAAAAAATAGAAACATTGAAGTAACTTACCCCAACAAGTGTTTTGACGTTATGCAGTGCATCTTGTGCCTTCAGGGCAGCCTTTCTTGTGAAGAATGTTACAAAACAGCACCCTGCAAAAGAAATAAAAAAACAAAAACACCATAAAGCCTATACAGAAAACAAACAGTGGCGAATAAAACACTTCTTTTAAACACAACAAAAACAAAATTATATATGAACAAACCGAAGTCATCACTAACTCCCTCTTTTCGGTTGACTTTAGACTATAGAGTATAATGTGAATGGGTTAAGTTAAATTCGTTCCCTTACATTTTGCAGACTTTTTGAAAGTCACTTGGCTCGGGGACTTGTATTCGTACATACGAGAGCATATGGAAGTATGTCGAGCATTAAAGGACTTGTGCACTACATTTTCGAATAAATATTTTACAAAAGCTAGAGAAGAAAAAAATCCACAAATTTAATGCCGCCGTAGAATAGAAGACGGAAGGAAAGTGCTTTCAAGAATCTTCTTCACGTTCTCTCAAGAGGTGCACACAAACTAGGTCCCCAGCCAGGAAAAGCGTCATTTTAATATTTTAACATGTTTGCACGACAACTTATGTGTGCGACCCTAATTGAGTAAACACTCAATTTGAAAATTACACAAAATAACGACCCACTATATAAGCATAGTTCCTCAAATATTGGCATAAGACGAGCCGAAGACAATTTAATGTTGACACGTTAAACTTTTCCGACTTCTTTTCACCGATCGCTCGGCTTTTACATATTCCTGCCCTGATATGTCCCCGAAATTTATCTTGAGAGAAAAAAGAAAAACGAGCAAAGTAAGCCCAGGACCGAATCCTTACGCCAATAAAATTCAAATATATGTATACCAATCTACATATTGGAAACGTATCTGTTTAAATTCGGAGACATTAGTTCATCTAAAGGGAATAAATTATTATAGGGGAGATAGGTAGGTAGGGCAACATTAAAACCATATCTGTTTGAGTTTCGGGGCGGATGATTTAGACAAATCCCCAAAGAATGGGACCATTCAAAGTCACCTATCAAACAAACAAATCGAAAAAGGAGGACTGGAAACCCATAAATCAGGATGAAACAATTTCGCTCCACTTTTCGTCCTCGTTAGAAACGGCCGAGAAATAGAGACGCGACGAAGCAGGATTTGACACGAGGGGGTAATTTCACAGAGATGACAGAAAGGACTAGCTATTTTTGGGCCACATGGAGATGAACCGAACCGAATCTTTCGAGCAGAAATCGTAAATAATGAATTTTTTTTCTAACGAAAAATATTTAGAATACTCAGCCATGTGCTTTGACTCATTCGACCTCAGATAAACGTTATTGGAAATAGCGTTTAGGACTGTTGGGAAATCGTAGGAGCTACTGGGGGAGATGTTGAGATTACAGAAGAGTGAGATATATTTTACAGCGAAACTATGAGATTGGGCTTCTTAAGTCCACCGCTAGACACAACAAATCATACGGGTTTGTTGAATTCGATAGATAAAATCTTTACACTAATTTCCAACCAATTTAACATTATCGACTTTATCTTTGGGGGAATTGTTGGTATTGATTGCATTACTAAGAACTCTGGAACAGAGGGGTTTGAATGTCCTAGATACTTTAAACTACTTCAGTTCAGTCGTAATACCCTTGAAACTGGATATGGAAACATGAAGAAAGTATTTATAATATGACCATTCGGTGGTTTTAGTTACGAAAACAAGAAGCCTAAGGCATAATACTGAAGTCCGAGTTACGAATATACTGCAGTTGGGCATAAAACAGAATAAAGTAAAGTGTGTCATTTTTCAAGAACTATTGTTTGGTGACTACTGAAAAGTGCAGCCTCCCAAACGACTAGAAGCAACCATTTTTTAAAGAAATTTATGTCACATTTATGTCAATTTATACACTGCTCGTATACAAATCATAATATCGTCAATATTACCAGTGTTTCACCCAATAATACGCATATAGTACGTCAACGAGCTGATATCTACATAATATCCAACCTGTTTCCTTGTATATAAATTCGATGATTTTAGCTGATATAGCCTGCTTTTAACTGCCATCAGCGCCATCTAAAACTGAAATCAACTGAAATTCCAATGAATGGCAGTTGTGGATTTTTCTATCCATCCGTCAGGTAGAATTGTTTGAGCGTGTTTTCATTTTTGTGTGCGATGTGATGGACTGGTTTCTACAAGTATAACATGTATGGGCTGTGTATCATGCCATCTTGTATCGCATATCATGATTTGAATAATGTAATTTGTATACTATACAAGAAGTGTATCCATGGTATTATAAACTATGTCAAATATATGACTTGTTGGTAAATGCAGGCAAATAGGGCAAACGTCAAATATTTGTTTTACCACATTTTTTATTCATTTTACACACTCTTAGGGGTTGAATACCGCAAAATACTGAAATTAATTTTTAGATCATTATATGTTATAAGGCATAGAAGTAAAAACGATCTGATTAAACCTAAAAGATTTATCGAAATTCATGAAAACTTGAACAACACCTTACACCCCTTGGGAGGTTGATTTCCAAAAAATGCTTAAATAGGTTTCTTCCCCGATTATAAGAAGTGAAAGCGAATTCGATATTCTCATTAGTCCTAAGAAATATATAAGAATTCGTCAAAATGTACACAGCCACCCCTTAGAGGTTGGATATTGAAAAATTTGGGAAAAGTTTTTAGGTATATAAAGAGCATGCAGAAGTAAATTAATTTCATAACCCTGCGTCTACACTGACAATTTATCTGGCAATGGAAATTGACGAATGGTAAAGTTGGAAATCTCCACCTGGTGGCTAAAAAACAGCTGACTGTTATATGGCGGTTCGTGTGTAATTTTGTGATTTGGAGCTCGGGAAGTTTTCGATTCTTTCCTAATTGCATTATAAAAGACATAATAAAAAATCTGCCAATGGTCTGGGCGAAACTTTATTATTTTTCGGGTCAAAGTTCGGGAGCGGTCAAAGTCGGAGTGTATCATGAGTTGCTTCGAGATTATTAGATTTCTTGGAAAATTAATTTTGTTCTTAAAATAAAAATATTTAAAATAGCGATTTTTAGCCGATTAAAAATTGGAAAAGCCTGTGTAGACTATTCGAATTTCGGTATATTATGTACACTAAAAGCCCATAGAAGTTAAAACGAATCTTAATTCTGATAAGGTTTGTTGCCGTATCAGAATTAAGATTCGTTTTGTTAAAACGTATACAAACCCATTACTTCCACTTGGAGTTTGAATTTCGAAAAAATTGTGAAACAGTTAATAAATATATATGAAGACAGCACGAAAAAGTAGGAACCAATTCAATTTCTTATCACTTCTAAAAGAAATGACGAAATTCGTGAAAACGTGTTCAACCCGTTTATACCCTCTTAGGAGCAGAAAAAGGAAAAAACTTAAAAACAAGTTTTAGGCGATTATTACGCAAGCACGTGAAAGTGAAAAGATATTCGATATCTGATAAGACGTTGGGATATAGTAGAATTCGTGAAAAAGTTTACAACACCCTTTGCACCCCCTTAGGGGTCGAATTTTAAAAAATCTTGAAAACACTTTTTAGGTATTAACATGAAGAAGCCGTACAATAAAATTGAATTCAATATTTGGGAAAACCAAATAGATATGACGAAAACCGTGAAAATATATGCATTCCATTTTCACTGATCATTTTTGCCCCCCCCCTCCTCCGAACTCCAATGGATATTTGAATTTTTTTTATCTAAATTAGTTTTCTAGTTGATATACATACACATACCGAGTTTCAACTTTGTAGCATAAGCCGTCCTATAGATAGGAAAAACATCCCTCATCCCTGTACCATACTGCCCCTATAAAAAATTATATTTTTCCAACATGCTACTAATATAGCTCTATCTAAATACCAAGATTCATTTTTATATCATTATAAGTTCTCAAGATATAAAAATCGGAACTTTTTCCTTTTCACCCTCCCCCACCCTCGCCCTCTACACTCTTACTTCAAAAATTTTGTTTTCTGCTAGGGGTCTATTAGGCCTACTTCTGGTAAAAATTAAAAGCAACTATCGTACACTGTTCTTGAGATATGTGAGACGGGATTTTTTAGAAAAATTCTTATCCCCTCCACTTTCATGCTCCACCGCCCCCTTCCAGCAAACTTTATTTGTCAACCTTTATTTAAAAGGAACATAAACCGTTTTTTCGTTACATTTTTCTTTCAATTTGGTGCTTGAAATTGGTTTTTGAAAAAAATAAATTTGGTTTTTCATTTTCATTTAAATTCACTTCAAGCGATATTTTGTAGTAAAACACTTTTATTCGAGCTCAATCTCAATTTTGCATGAAAATCACATGCAACTGCCAGTTTCTTTCTATCTTAGAAGGTTCCGAAATTTGCCACCAGAGCACATGGTATATTCATCAATGGCAACGGCATTATTGCCATACACAAATTGACAGTGTAGATGCACCAAACGCATATGGCAATATTGCTCTCAGTATTGCCATGGCAATTTTGAGTATAATATTGCCAGAAAACGAATTGTTTGAAAGAAGTTAGCGTGACAAGCGACGCTAACTTCTTTCGTAGACTTAGGTTTTTTTTGGTTTGATCCCAAAATGAGTGAAAATAAGTGGACTAAAGAAAAAACTATTGAATTAATCAATAGTTTTCGAAGTTATGATTGCTTTGCTTCACAACTTGACACTTCGAATTCACTCGCTCAAATGAAAATTGCCTGGCAATCAAATACCCACTCATTGCGATTTGACATTTAACTCAATGGCAATATTGCCATTGTCATTGCCAGATAAATTGTCAGTGTAGACGCAGGGTAACTAACATGCCTAAAATTTATAACGAAATTAATGAAAATGCACAATTTTTTTGCTTCATCTGCGTACGCCAATGAAAATCTGAACATTTTTTTTGAGTTAATTACTCCTCCAGTACATCTACATATAAATTTTACGTTTCAACTTTCTATCATAAGCCGTTTGTGAGATACAAAAAACCACCTCCTAACTCCGTACCAAGCTACTCCTACACGGTTAAAAATCTTGGACTAATCCAAAATTGCTTTACAGCAAAATCAAATAATTCTAGATTTAGAATGTAAGCTTTCAAAATACTTACATTAATATTTAATACATTACGGATTAAGTTACGATCCATTTGGATCAAATTATTAGTTTGCATTCTATTTTAATTAAATAGTATTGAAATTTAATCTTGGTAGAAATATTTTTCAGAACAATGAGTTGAGCACATAATAATGTTAGTATCACCATGTAATACAAATTGCCTTACATTTTTCGGTAAGATTGATCATGCTCAGAATTATTATACGAAAGAATTTGATTATAAACCTAAAAGATATAGAAATTCATCTTTCAATTCTGAGCGATTTAAAACTAATACTTTTTGGTTTAAATTTTATCGCGATTCTTCGATTTCTCTTGCAATTCAATTCAATTGTTTTAGATGGTTATAACGTTGAAAGAACATGTTTTACAGTCTTTTTGCATTCGTCGTGAGTTTGACATGTTATATTTTCTTTCGGTAGTATAAGTTTTCGTAGACCGAGAGTATTTGTGCAAGTGATTTTTGAAAAAACAAATGAAACAAAGCTCGTCGAGCCAAAAAATTTTGAAAATATTGCATGTACCTACTGCACTTTCTGCAAATTAATTAAGGAGAAGCTTCAACAGACTCTAGTAGCTCAACAGCGCTCAACGCTCGGAACAAATAATATATGTAAGGAATATCTATTTTTCTTTAACGATACAACCTTGATATGTAAAATAGTTAAATATATATTACCGAGTTAAAACTATATGTTTCTTTCAGATATTTTTTGACTTTCAATCAAGGTATTTGGAAAAATCTAATTCATTTATGACCAATTGGACCAAGTATGACAATGAAGTACAGTCTTTATTTACCGCGACGAAACCGGGATAATAGATGCTCAATATGAAGTTACTCTAAATTGCATTAGCTGACATAATTTTAATAAATATATCTCTTATTTCTTTCACAGAATGGAATGTATCGTTTAAACATTTTTTATATCTTCTAAAGGTATTGCCTGTTACTGCGTTGGGAAGGAACTTAAAGCTAAGAAGAAGTTGTTTTCAAGTACTACATATTAAGAATGTATTTGTAATTTAATTATTAAATAAAAGAAAAAATTAAAATTTCATTATTAATATTTATTTCTTGAGGCAAATAGAAATACAACAAAGGTAAGCCGTATTAGTATTAATTATAATTAAATGTTTTGAATTGAAATCATGTTTTGCATTCAACTATAATATACATTACAATTAAAATCCTAATAAATATAGAAGTAAGCTTTAATTGAATTTAGTTTAAAACTTAAACTTCTTTTGATTACATTCTAAATGGAGCTTATAATGTAATACTATTCAATTACATTTTTTTGTTAATAATTCAATATTTAGAGTATTGAATTGCAATACTATAAAAGATTGAAATATGTTTTTAATACATTGGGAAGTTTAAAATTTAATAATTTTTTGGTGTGGACATAATATATCCAATACAAAAAATATTGGAATCTAGTCCAAAATTTTTAACTGTGTATCAAAAATTTTTCTGTGATGTCTCTATACAGACTCTATATAGTCATACATTTTTAGCTTTCAACCTTTTGTGGTTTTTCAGATATAAAAATCAAAATTTTTCCCCTTTCAACACCCTCCCACCATCACCTCCTACACCCTCAATTTTTTTTCTTCGTTGTTCTACTGGACCTATCTCCTCTTAAAAAGTTCACATTTAGTAGACTCCACTTCAGAAGATATGAATTTTATAATATTTTGAACCCAGCTTTCGAGCGTTTCTGACGCATAGTTGCCCCCCCCCCCCTCTAACACCACAATCGACCTTTTTTTGCAAATGGGCCCACTAACGTTTTAAGTAAGTTCCAAGTTTCAGCCTCCTAGCATAAACGGTTCTTGAGATCTAGAAACGCAAATTTTTCGTTTAAAACACCTTTTTTGATATATTTAAAAATAAAGGACATTTATTTTATCCTTTTCGTACTCTTTAAAAAAAATACTTTTTTTAGTATTTTTTAACTTAGCACAGACATAAACCTTTAAAATAAACTATAAATGAAGATCCTACAATAAACATAGACAGTACTGTGAATTTTTTAAATCTTGAAATCTTTAAGGACCTGTGACTTCCATAATAATATATCCTTCGGAAAACTATTTTCGCTTTAGTAGGCATGTTAGTATTATAAAGTATCTATGGTTAAAATTTCCTAAAGATCGGAAATTTAACACGTTTTGGTTGATTTTTCGTGGAATGACCCAAAATAGATCCGCTTAAGAAACAGATCCAACCTAGAGCGTGGTTTGGCCAAACCCAAATTATCGCTTAGATCATGGTGCGAGCAAGCTCAGCTCCAACTTCCTAATAACAATAGTTATAGTGCCAACCTCTTTCGAGATCCTGAAGCGGTGAAATGCATTAGGACTCTTCTCAAAAATACTCGGAACAGAGCACGATTTACTATTCCTCCAAAGCCAGTTGTTCGTCTTCGTTCATATTGTCTTCATAAAAATATTAAAATTCCGAACTTTACTCACCTTTACTAACACCTGTGCCCTTGTCTCGAAGAACATTTATCGAATGGACACGTCCGAATTCTTCAAACATTTCTCTAAGTTGATCCTCATCCATGGATTTCGGGACCTGCCCAACAAACATTTTAATATAATCGGGATCGGGTTGTTCGCCACTTAACGTGATGCCCGTGGTCATCTGATTGCACGAGTCTGTTGGTCCATTTGTGAAATTTTTATTCGGACTGCACGTATTGTTGTTGTTACAAAGACTATTGTTATTATTATTGTTGTTGTTGTTATTGTTATTCTGAAGGCTTGTATTGCTGCTGTTCATACTGATTCCACTGCAAAGAAAAGAAATTCGAACGAAAGTTAGTTAATTATCTTGTTGCTGGTACGGAAATATTAGATATGTACTATATATACGGGGAAAAGGGTCTTGTCCTATAATAACGAATCGATTTTTATCCCTCGTGCTCTGAAATACTAAAACCTGGCTCATGACGAGTAAGGGAAAATTGATGAAAAGTTGAGTGCATGTCAAACAAGAAAATCTTGAAATAAGCAGCGGAAGACTGAAACCTGCAAACGTTGTTTCATATCAACAACTCAACATAATCGAAACCAGTGACATCGGATATAAGGGGCCTAGCCTAAAGGCTCTGGCACTGAATGTGGCTATAACGTACGAGTTGTACACGGCGACGGCAGCCAACAGCAGTATTGATCGTATTTTTTTATGTGCAAAAATAAGGGAGTTATTTTAGTATTAACGTAGTATTGCACTGGTTCTGTGGTGGTAAACTGGGAGCTGGAAAGAGTTTTGAACCTTATCAGACTAAAATTCACAGCAAATCCCTTTGCAATTAGGAAATTTCATTTTTGAATTGTTGCAAAAACCAGGGAAAAGTTCCTTTTAAAGTCAGACTTTCGTTAATTAGGAAAATTGTATTGGATAATTTTATGGTTGAAGAACGAATAGAGCTGCATCTGGGCACCAATAGAGTACCATAAACGGAGCAATATAGTAAAAAATCAACTGTGTGGGCATAAATGGAATGCTATGCTAAGATAGTATTTCAAAATTAATTAAATTAGTTATTTAAGGTAAAAATAAAAAATAAACAAGTTTGGTGATGTAGATATGCCAACAATGTTTTTTCTGGATGTTTTCATTCTTGTGGGCAAGTATTTGAAAGGATACCACACATTCTTCAACAGAAATGACGAAGTTTAACCTTAGATCCAAATGATGTAAAATCGTTAATTTAATGAAGTAGTCATTTTTACATAATGTGCCAACAATATTACAAATTCATGTTAATTTTACTGTAAATGCAGTTCTTGTTATTAATTATTGATTATTTTTGCAGTGCAACGTAAAAATTTTAATTGTCAAATATATTACCGGTTGTAAAAAGTTAAGCCTAGTATCCAGATCGAGTGAAATCAAAAAACACATACCAAAAAAAACCGAGAGAAATGCTAGTGAACAATTTTTTCGCTTCATTTCATTTCGCTAGCTAGTATCCAGTTCAAGAGAAATTGCCAATTGAAAACAGATGGCGCTGAGGAAAGGTTTCGCAGCGAAATGAGCGTGCATCGTAGTTTCACAGTGAAATTGTGACGTTTTGTCTCGTTTTGAAGTGCAAATGACAATGGAAAATATTATTACATGGCCTACTGCATTAGGAAATCCCTTATTGATTTTTTTATTTTGATGGACGTTCAGTGTTGTTTTCCAATGACGAATTAACCAAATCCTTTTTCTCCATTCACTCTCGATAATTTTACCTTCGTCATCCAATTCGGTGGGAAATACTCGATGTCATTTTCCGACATAAAAAAAATTATGGAGAAAACAGCACACAGCAACAATTTTTTGTGCCCTGCCTGGTTCACAAAACATTGTCCTTTTCACGTATTGCCATTTGGAACACATTATACCGAAAGCAAATATTGATTATTTCTTATTTAAAATAAATTGATTTTAAATTTAAAATAAATTGTTTTTTTTTTGTGTTTTATCAAACGACATCTTTCGGTAACGTTCACGAACTAATTTCACAGCGGAATGAGCGCAGTGAGAGGTAAGCGAAATTTCACCCGTTTTGGATACTAGGCTTTAGTTATAAATATTACAATGAATCAAATCATAAAAGTAAGATGTACAACCATTTATCAAATCAACATGCTACCACATCACAGACACAACTTAGCAGTGATTTTAACCTTTGAAGCGAAATTTATATTTAACGTCGTTGATTCTATTCCCAAATTGTAAACTACACCGTATGTTGTTAAATGTGTTGTGGTATCAAACCATAAGTAAAATTTTAGGAAATGCTTATTTTTCGATGTACATATATTTCTTTTTGATCGCTTGATCGCTAAACGCGTTGTGTTCTGGACGTGTTCATTATGGATAATATTCATTTCGAGTTTTTACTATGCGTCAAGTGCCAAAATGGACCACGAATTTAATTTAAATCTTAACATTGATCATTTAATAGTCAATATTACAAGTGTAATTGGTGAAAAAATAAGGAAATACCCATTCAAATCGAAACCGAACAATTAATTATTGACATTGCAGTGTTCGCTGTTCTAAGCTCGTTTAATTTGTCTATATCCCCGTCATGCAAAGAAGTTGTATACAAGTGAAACATGTTCAGTTGAATATTACTCCTGTTTACTACATTTCATCCTAATCTAACACGAAAATTTTCACCTGAGCACAATTATTTTAAGCATGCAATGAAAATATTTGCAGGTCGCAGTTTTTCGTGATTGACTAAGCAATGATCATTGTATGCCAAACGCAAAAACTGTTAGTTTTGAAGCATAAATCAATCAACATTTTCATTCATTTGTCTTCAATTACAGTGTAAAGAAGTAAATATTTGATTAAAAATAATACAGTAAAATTATTCTAAAAAGGGTTAACGAAGACCTAGGAGATATTTTTTCTAATAAATAGTTTGCAGAGTTGAATTTAAGCATAAATTCTTTTAATGGCGAATGGAAAATGTAAATACATCAATTATGTAAAACAATAAAACCGTGTTTTTCAAGGTCCTTATTAAATTTATTTTTAGGGAGTGAATGTTCAATCGGAGCCATCCACGTTGACAGTGCGTTGTCAGAAAAAATTTTTACTAGTTCATCTTCATCACCAACACTATCGCCATCTTAATCAAATCAATCATCACCTATCAACGTTGGACACTTTGTATGTTAATATTTCTTTCTTCATTATTTCTCACTAACTCTACATTTTTGTATTTCTTGCCTAACTAAACTGTATTTTCTACTTTGAAATTAAAATTTTTTTTTATCTACTAATGGAAACTAATGTAAAGGTTTTTTTGAAACCCCTCGAAAAAAATTACATTTATTGTAAAATATGTAAAATAAATTAAAATTTAATTTACACTTAAATAATGTACTAAAATTATATACTTTGCTAATAAAAAATCTAATTGAAGTTTTGTACTTTATTAAATTTTTCTGGAAACTGTAGTCTTTAGCACTATTGGATAACGATATCATTTTACTTAATACAGTGATATATAATTATTCATCCTTAAAATAACACTTGCAAAATATTTCAGGAATCCTTAACGTGCTTCACTAGCATTGATCATGATAATCGAAGCACAGAAATATTTTATTTATTTTGAAGATTGATATTTGTACTTAAATATGAACATGATCATTTAAACACAAAATTGACAACGAAATTGTTGAATCAAATAATGATAGTTGTAATGTTTTGAAAACATAATTAACTATTAAACCGTATTTGAATTAACAACGTTGCTTATTTGACGCAAAATCAATTAAGTTTTGTATTTGATTGTACCAATGAATTTCTTTCGGTGTGAAAATATAATTTTTATATGTAAAGAATATAAGATAATTTCTTTCGATTTCAATTTTTGTTCTTGATCTCTAAAAAGTTGTAAACGAAGTAACTGTATTATGCTCAGATACTACGAGCCCGCCAATACATATAAATTGTAATGGCAAACATATGTTTCGAAACAAGACTTTATAACGGAAAATTATATACTTTTTCTTATTAAGGAAAATGATTAATTAAATTTAAGAACGCAGTGGGCCAAAGAATACTGAACAAATCAAAGCCATATGTAAACCCTGTGAGAAATTGTAATCAATAAATATAATCTATAAATTAAGCAAACTGTTTCTTTATTTCAATTAATAAAATCCTAATACTCTCTTCGAAGAAATTACAAAGAGCACCCACACTCTTGTTAGAACCACATCGTTGTAGAAATAACAATCATTTCCAGTATAATTGAGATAACAAAATATTGTCTTACTTTTTCTGTAAAAAATACAAAAAGACTATAAAATTAACATGTTGTGGTTGTACAACTTACGACTCCGATTTATGAACTGTATAATGTGTGTTGTCGAAGTTATGAATTATCGTTATTATTAATACCGATTTTATTGTAAACTTTACAACTTTAATCCACAGATTCTACAGTGCCAATTGTCAATAGGATGATGAACAATTTCACAGTAGAATTCTGTCAATTTTGCTTCATCGTACTAAAGTCTAAAATATTTTCAATTCTACAACAACTGTGTAAAATTGACAACAGTGGTAATAAGATCGATTTTGACAACGATTCCATTGATAGTAAAATCGACAGTTTTACGTGTACTGTACATACACACCAGTCTGTCATGTAAGTTAGTCGACAGTCGAGGTCCATACGTTTTGTTCAAAAGCCGGTGATCCCGTAAAAATGTTGCAATTAAACTTTGAGAATATTTATTTTACACCATTTGCAATAAACAAGAATAAACTAGGCGCAAATTTATTATTTTTTAGTTACAAGTCCGAAACGCTTTTAATTCTTTTAACATTAACAACCAAAACACACAAACAATAACATTCAAAATAGCCTTCTGGTTATTATTAAACGCGTATTGGATTTCTAACCAAAAAGTAATAAAGTAATGTCCAGACTGTTGGCGGATTTTATATTCATTTATTTTTTTCAATCTCAATAAGAACATAGGGGTTAAAATATCGACATAACCTCGTAGGCGCTGAATATCAAAAAATTCTTAAACTGGTTTTTAAGCGATTACTTAGAAAGCCAATTAAAGCAAAAACAATTCGATTTTTCATTAGACCTAATAGATAAGTCGGAATTCGTGAAAACTTACACAACCATCTTTCAACCTCTTAGGGTTGAATATCGAGAAAAGCTTAAACTAGATTTTAGGCAATTATAATTAAAGCCCTTGGGAGGAAAGCAATTGCATATCTCATTAGACCTAAGATTAATGCCGTAAAATTCGTAAAAACACACTGAGAGAAAAACCTGCGACATTTTACGAAAAAAATATTCGTAACTTTACGAAAGGCTGATTATCGCAGTATTTACGAATATTTTGTACATTCGTAATATTTATTTTCACTAAATTATGTTTTTTACTAATGATTCGTACATTTTACGATCACTGATTAGTAAAAATAGTAAAACCCTATAATGAACTGTTCCTGCGGATATTTTGTACAATCCACGAAAGCTATTCGTTTATTCTAAGGTTGCATTGACTATATTAAAGTTCTTCTTACTATTGTAAAACAGATATGTTTCCAATGATCATGGATATGGTGCTCCTAGCCATAGCATATAATTCGTAAAAACATAGTATGGTTGCATTAAACATATATCCGTACTGAAATTTAATATTGTTGTACCAATCATTCTCGTTACATGATGTAAAAGTATATTATAATCACGACAACAATATTATATGATCAGTGGAACCATGAAATTTGAAAAAATAATTCCCACAACCATACCAGATATGGTGTGTGCAATCGTGTAAGGTAAGATATTAGATATGATTGTAAGGAGATATGCAATTTAGATGATAAAATTACGAAAGATTCGAAAATATTAAGAATTATTTCGTAAATAAGACGATCGTATTGATTTGATTTCATGTTCCGCATTTCTACTCAGTGTGTTGTACAATAGAGTTCAGTGTTCAGAGAAAAAATATTATATTATATTACATATTTTAATTGTTGTTATTTAAGTGCCTAAATTTAATTGGTAAGTGATTTTTATTATTACATTTTTATTATCATTTTTAAAAGATCGAACTTAAAATATAAAAGTCGAATTTTGCATTATTTCAACCATATTTCTATTTATTTATTTTAACCATCTGCGCACGAATGGCATTTTATAAATAAACAATTTTATAAACTTACAAACCACAATATATATCCAGATGCTTCTAAAAGCCATTACAGGTAACTATTGTATTCGCCCGTATAATATACATTGAGTCAAGATAGTAATTATGTTAAAATAATTGCGTTCTCGACGAAAACATATTTATAAAAAATGTATATGTCGTTATGCTTTTCAGATGCACAAGAAATTCTGGTGGAGGTGGAGGCATAGAAGGCACCCCTATAGTAGTTGGAAATGACGTCAAGAACGGTATGTAAGGAGCAATATTTTATTATTATCCGATTTCATACTTATTTATATTATATTATATATATATATATTATATTATATTATTTTTCAGATTTCGATTTATAAATAATGTATAAAATATAGAAAATAAAAGATTGAATAAAAAAATATTTATTAAAATTAAAACTATTCAGAAGTTTTAGTCTCATGCTCCTTAGTTCTTGATAGTGTTAAGTCGAAATTTGATACTAAACCAACTATTCGTATAAAGAATTTTCCAAAAACCACATTGTTTCATTCTGCTTTCAGGAAAGAGTTTCTAATTTTCATTGCAGGAAACGATTGATCTTCACCTTTTATTATACTTTTAAGGATTTGTATTTTTAGGCTATTCGGACTGAAGTGAAATCAAATCGTAATAGGTACATGATATGTGTTCCTATATTTTCCATCTGGTACACAATTTTTAACAGAAAAAGCGCCTCATACATTCTAGAAAATAATTTCTATGTTTTCGATTACGAAACGCGTACATTGCACAGATACTCTTTCGTACATTATACGAAAAGAAGTCGCTATTCACAAATTATATTCGTACATTGTACGAATAAAATGTCGATGTTTGCGAAACATACAGTGGCATGCAACTAATTAGCACATTTTCAAGACAATTATTGCAATTAGGTTTCTGTCAGTCATAGAACTTTTTCTGGGCAACAAAGTGCGTTAAAAGAATCCCCTAAGTTTATAAAAGACGGTAACACCGAAAAATCCCAAACAACAATTTTTTCAATGGAAAACAAGCGGTAAAATTAAATGTCTATCAGAATATCTGCATCAATTAATTAGCACAGTTTCGTTTTGCAAGCGAAAAAGTAAAGTTGTTGTCCGGAAATATTTTAAATATTTATTGTGGTTATTATACCCTTCCGTAAGAGTAATATTTGAATAATTCAAAATGGGAAAAGCTAAAAGTTGCACCCCAGAAAAACGAAAATTGATTATGGATCTAATTAGTGAAAATTATTCAATTTCACGCGTTTCCAAAATTATAAAGTGTTCTAGGAAAATGATTTATAATGCCATTCAGCACGTAAAGAAGGAAAACACCTTTGAAAACCATCCCAGGAAGCTGCGACCTAAAAAAAACGAGAATAAAAGAAGATCGAATTATTGTAAATCAAGCGAAGGTTGATGCTTTTGTGAGTGCAAGGCAGATTCAAAGCAACATTTCCGAGTTCCATGGTATTGAAGTCAGCGTAGATACTATTAGGAGACGTCTACGCAGTTCTGGACTAAAAGGTTGCATCGCGAAAAGAAAACCACACGTTACCGAAAAAAATAGGTCAACTAAGAATGAAGTTTGCAAAGGAGCACATCGATAAACGCCTATCTTTTTGGAAGAACGTGTTATGGTCAGATAAAAGTAAGTTCAACAGGCTGGGATCTGACGGAAAGCAACATGTATGGCGTCCTATCAATCAATCATTCAATCCCAAGTACACAATTAAAACAGTAAAACCTGGTGGTGGAAATGTTAAAGTCTGGGGATGCATGTCATGGCATGGCGTGGGTCCAATAAAGAAAATTTACGGCATAATGGACTAGTTTGTATATTTAGACTTCCTTAAAAATACAATGGAGCCTTATGCAGATGAAAATCTGCCAATAACATGGACTTTCATGCATGATAATGATCCAAAACATACAGCCAGATCAGTGAAGAATTGGATTACTGGCCAGAAACTAAAAGTTTTGGGTTGGCCACCGCAAAGCCCTGATCTGAACCCTATAGAACATTTGTGGAACGATGTGGATAAAGTAATAAAAAAGAAGAAACCTACTAATTTATCGTTATTATACGAATTCGTCAATGATGCCTGGAAATCAATTCCAAGGCACAGATGTGAACAGTTAATACAAAGTATGCCAGCAATATGTTCTGCAGTAATTAAAAATAAAGGATATCCAACAAAATATTGAAAGCTCAAAACAAAATTTGACGTTTCATTAACAAAATTCCGTTAAAATTGGAAGTGTGCTAATTAGTTGCATATGTAAATTTTCAAGTTTATTACAATTATTTTATGAATAGTTCTCAATTTTTGTTTTGTAGTATTTAAGTTTGCTGTAATGAATACAATAATTGAAAAATATAAAAAGTATTGAATGGTGATATGTTATATATTTTGTTTAATTTTTTTGTTTAAAATAATAACTGTGCTAATTAGTTGCATGCCACTGTATTCGTACATTATACAAATAGTTTGTCACTATATACGGATTATATTCGTACATTCTACGAATAGTTTGTATTAAAAAAACGTACATTTGTAATCGAAGAAAATGATTCATACATTACATTAAATAAATTTCGTACATTTTACGAAAACATTTGTAATCGAACCATTCTTTTCGTAGAATGTACGAATAATATTACTAGAAACTATGAAATTTATTTCGTACAATGCGCGAATTTTTTTCTTCGGTTACGAAAAATGTTTTTAGTATGAATCATTCGTGCAATGTACGAATGCAGTTCGTTGAATACAACATTGATTTTTTCGTATAATGTACGAAAGGCAATGTGTAATATGTACGAAACCATTCGTGGACTGAAAACCACGAAATTATTCGTAGAATGTACGACCGATTTCGTACATATTTATTTTTATTTTGAGTGTACTGTACACCTCTTTAGGGGTTAAATATCGAAAAATCTTTAAAACAGTTTCTATTCGCTTCCATAAATACCCTGCAAAATTAAAATCATTTCGAAACCTCGACAAACCTAAAAGATATATAAAAATTCGTGAAAATGTATTGAACCCCTTTTCACGGAAATAATCAATTCAATTTATCACACACAAGAATTTGCAATTTTTAGAATTTTTGTAGTCTTCTGTAAAGATAGAAGCTATTTTTTACTTTATTATTTTTAAATAAAAAAATATTTTATTTATTCTTTCTATGCCTCGTTGAAAGGGAATTGATTTGATTATTTACCACTGCCGCAGTCTATATCTTTCTCTTTATTACCAACTTGGAGCTTTAATTTAAAAGTAAGAATGGCAACGACTCCTCTTATTTGATGTGGCTTCCATAGAAAGAAAGCAAACCATTTCGATTTATTTATCCTTGCTTTTATTAAACTCAACATCTCTCGGTGGAAAAAACCGACAAATGAAACATTCAAATTACTTAATTATTCCATAAAAAATCGACCAAGAGAGAGAAGGTAAGAAAGTGAGGAGCAATGTCTTACATCCTACATACAACAGAACTACATCATCTATCAATTAAATCTGTTCATCGAAGCCGAAGGTTCTCGAATGCTCAGCCATGTGGCTGGCCACCTACTCGTATGATAATTGACATAACCTCCATTGCTCCTTCAGATTAATTAACACCAGATCTTAATGCCGACGATATCCTAAACGCCGAAATGCTTTAATTACTGGAAACGGTCGATACCTAGGACACACTGTAAGCTACCGTCCGGATCCTGTACCTTCTGCAGTCATATGATACCAATTAGAGCAATTAATTAATCGATTGGAAAATTCGCACTAATTCAAATGGATTTACTGGAGCAGAAAAGAAGGCCTTGCAATAAATTACAGTCCCCCACGAAGCACGTAAACGTGCATCGTAACCGGCCCGAAGTACACTTACCTGTACAGGTAGTCGTCCTTTTCCAGAAAACTGAAAATCGAACGCCGATTTTGCGCAAAGCCATTCGAAAAACGCATCATTTTCGTATTCAAGTTGTGCAACGCGTTGGGATAATCGAATAAAAACGAAAGATCGATACAAATAAAATTTAAATAAAAACTTTAAAAGAAAAAAATTTCACTTTCACGACACCACACCGAAAAGATGGACGACAGAACTTGATGTGGACGGGGCACGAAATTTCGGTCAACTTTTGAACCGTTAGGCAGTTATAGGAGTTTGTAGAAGCCGTTACCGATAAAAATGTTCGTTGATTTTGATGTGCCTGAGAGTGTTGCCAGGCAGAAATTTTAGCCACCAATCAAAACGTTCGTTCAGTTTTGAAAGTGAGAAAATTTAAAAAAAATTTATATTTAAAAAAAAATTGTTTCTTTACTAAAAAAAAAACTTATGGATTCGAAAGGTATGGTGCATGAACCTACACAGGTGGCGGTTAAAGTGAAAATTTTTGACTTTTACCCAGAAACGCCTTCGAGTATAATTCAATTTCTTCATGTCACCGGGATCGTTTGTACTAAAACATTGAATTTTAAATCACCCATTTAACTTTTTTACTTTTTAAACATAACGCAGTCACGATCGGCTGCAAGCCAATCGTATGATACTCTAGATGAAATACTGAACTCCGATTTATATTTTAGTTGGAAATATATCAAAAGAATGAGGAGTGCATATACAATTATTGCATGACCTTTTATTTACAGGTAGAAACTATTGTATAGTGGCTACTCGATGGATGGTTAAACGATTTCTTGAGTTATACGAGTAGTGAGTTCCATAAATTAAGTTGGGACATTTTTACAGAATTTTTGTATGGAAACTACATGAAGGACTTACGGGATATTTTTCATATTAATACCTTCAGTTGTGACTAAAATTAACGTATACAAAATTTCAAAGTCGTAACTTAAAGCGTTCTAAAGTTATCGTTCAATATTAATGAACACGTGTTTTAAGAACTTTTGTATGACAGCTACCCGAAGGAGTTGATGGATTGAGCTAATTAATGAACTCGGTCTTGCTTTTGATATAAAACCAATTCCTGTAAAATTTTGAATCCCCGCTTTAACTCGTACTAGAGTTATAGTGGATTCTGTAACTTATATAAATTTTTGAAGGACTTTTGTAGGCTGCTACACGAAGGACACTTTCGATTTGCATCATATTCGGAACATTCGTTTCAAACATTGTAAACTTTAAGTATTCAAAATTTCAAGCTCCTAACTTGAAGCATTCGAGCAATAATTGTGAATACGTGTTTTAAGGACTCTTGTATGGGAGGTACCCGAAGGAGTGGAAGGATATCGCCCATTAACGAACTTAGCCTTACTTTTTCCATTTTACTGGTGCTGACAAAATTTCAACTTCCTATGCCAACGGGTTCTTGAGTTATCGTGCAAACGGACGTCAAACGGATTTGGGGTTTTTGGCCACAACTAAACACAAAATAATATATAACATTTTTTCGTCCGAAGCTCGGTTCTATGCGTTACAAACTTTTCGGGCTGGATGAAACTTATAATACTCTATATGATTTCATCTAGAGTATAAAAATAAAGAATTATGAACGATGTGAAATCTCAAAAACGTTTGTTGCCTTAAAATTTTGAATATTAACTCCCAAGAGAGTGTAAAGTTGTTGTCCAATTTTTCACGAATTCCGGAATTCTTTAGGTCTAATGGATTCCAAATAGCCTCATTAATTTTTAGTGGTGACTGCATCGACGCAACCAGTGCTTCATTTCGACTTTGACCACGTTCCTAAGTATGACCCAAAAAGGAAATTAATGTTTTAGGGTTGGCAGTGTTGTAAGCACCCCTGTACTATAGGGACTTTCAACTTCCCGGACTTAAGGGGGTCGTCTTATGTGACAGCCAGTTTTTTTCCGCTTTTTTCGGGAATTCATATTTTGTAGATTATGAAAGAACCAACTTTGAAAATTTTACCACATATTTATTCATATTTCAGCAAACGTTAGAAATTTTTTTTAAGGAGAAATATTTTTTTTTTTTGCGTGCAGAGCTCTTGAAAGTGGCCGCTGTAAAAAAAAGTTGTCAAGTGGCTGCCATGATTCCGGTTGTCTCCCTCATATGAAATCAAAAAATTAAATTGATATTTAATTTATAGGCCTGTGGCTATAACTGGTACCAGAATTAAGTCAAAATTTTGAAAATTAGAAAATTGGCTTAACTTTGAAAATTTTTCAAAAATTTTCGCGTTTTTTTTATGAATTTAGCTTCAGCAAAAAAAACTATGACAGATATCGCTAAGATTTTGGTACCAGTTGTAACTAGGGATCCGCTGAACATGTTATTAAAATTTCAGCGCAATCGGTTGAGTAGTTTTTTCTGAATCGAAGCAGCCAATTTGAAAAATGCAGTTTTGAGAAAAACCCAATTAAAGATCGGTGGTGGCCCGGGCGAGCTTCGAACAGCTGCTCCATTATACGGCTATTACTTTATAGCGACTTCGAATTCGGAGAAATCCTTTTACATACATATACTAGGAATAATTTGGAATTTAGTAACAAAAAAAAATAATTTTCTGACTCGGAACATTGGACGATCCCCTAAAGGTGCTCTTACACGAGCAATTTTTCAAGCAATTGATTGCCCGACGACTATTGCCGAAACTAGTAGAGCGATTAGTGGAGCAATACAGGGCAATATGATGCTAGTTGCGGCAACATTGTGGAAATGTTTTCACAGATTGCTGGTATTGCTCGCCTTATAGTTGCTGTATTTCGACTGACTTGGAAAATTCCGATCAATTGTCCTCGTTCGGTGCTTCAATTGTCAATTTTTATATTGAGTTTTGCATTTATTTGTCAAGTTTCGTGTTATAATGGGTTGGGATTCAAATATTTCAAAGTTTTATTTTAAGTTTTAGATTTGTTTGTCAAGTTGGCTTTCGTGTTGTTCATAGACTGAATTGGTCGTGTAAGCCCTTATTGCCGAACTGCTAGATATTGGTCAATATCGCTCATCACAATTCAGCAACGAGTTGATGAAAAGTTGATCCACATCGCCAGTTGCTATTGTTGCTGTATGTTGCTACACATTTTCGCGACGTCAAAATTGACGAATATTGCTGCAAATTGAGCAATTTTAATCGCTCGTGTAAGAGCACCTTAGGGCATTGAGAGTTCCGAGACGAAAGTGGCAATGAATCGGTCTTGTTTTAAGGAAGCCAGAGCAAAATACCACTAAGCGAGAAGAAACACATGGACACGAACAATTGAGAAGGAAGTTTGAAGCTATCACCCAGGATCGCTAACGCCGAATGCCACACACGAATTCAAGTCATAAAACCACCGCATCACCAAATTAATTTCTATTTAAATTTAATTATGTAATCCAATTCCGGAAAATCGTGAACAATATCTTTATTTATTTAAGTTATAAAAGATTTGCTTTAAAAATAAAAAGAATTACATAAAAAATATTCGGTCATATGAAAATAGAACGTAGGCGTAAAAGTCTATAGCCGACTGCAATGGCTATAGACTTTTACGTTTTTGCTACAGTCAACAATTGCGTCATTAGACGACGGGTGATATACCCTAGGCAGACGACGCATTCGAATGATCATTCCTAATCGAAAGATAAATCCGCATCACGTCTGTCCCAATCTAATTGTCAAATTGGTCATTCATTCCATCATTCCAATTATAATTGCGAAATGGTAATTCGGAGATAAATTGATAATTCATTCAAGCGCTAGCAACGCCATCTAGTATCAAGTACCCTGAAACTAGTGGAACAAGTCGAAAATCAGGTGTTCCACTGTCTAAATTTTTTTATTTATTTCATGCGTGCAGTAATTGCGATTAATCCTTTTAACGTTTCGTTAACAATTGCTGACATATTAGCACTTTTCTATCACTCTATTTCAACAGATAAAACGTAGCCGTGTCCCAACGCAAAACTAGCAACTTTTATTGTGCATTCTCACAACAATAATATTTTCACAGATTGAATGTAATTCCGATAGACGTGTGTCAATGTTAAAACTCATTGATCATTGAATGCGAATGATCATTCACCCAATGATCATTCGAATACGTCGTCTGCCTAGGATATTAATTAGTCTCCCATTACAGAGATTATGGGTGCAAAGTTCAAAACATGGCTCCGCGATTTTGCTTGAAATTTCGAGTTTTCCATAACATTGAGTTGCAATTGTACGGTTTTTAATAGACGTGTACTTTTGCGCTTATGTCCAGTGCAGAGCAGGTTAGTAGCATGAGAAAACAACAATAAAGCCGCCTTCTCTCTCTTTGCGAGAAAAATCCAGCAGGAATAGCAGGAAATATTATCTGCCAGCCCCTTACACTGCTAACGTCTGATTACAATCAACACAGTCGTCCGATACGAAGAAAAAAGCCTTCTGTAGCACACAATTTATTTTTGTGTGCGCGTAATTACAACAACAAAGCGATAATACCCTCCTCCTAACTTACGCTCTGAATTTCAAGAGCGGACTCATCATCACTGTTTTCAGGTGTGACCAAGTCGCCGTGAAGTACGAAATAAAATTCGTGGGTGAATTTATTGAACCTTTTAATAGGACGTTTTCCAATTTGAAGAACTGTTCGACTCTTGATTTTAGTCGTTATGATTGATTTGAATAACGAATACACTTTCAGTAGACGTACATAAATTAAGACGAAAACCCGCAGTTTTTCCTCCAGTAAAAGCATTTATCAACGACTTCCCAATTTGCTTAAACACTTTCGAAATAATTTTCATATCTCTGGCGAATGCGGACGATGTTGTTGACTTTAAATTGAAATAAATCCTACAAATCTTCTGAACCACTCTAAAAACAAAAGAGAATGGCGCAGCCTTCATTTTCGTATGAGCTAGGCAACTTACTCGTATCTTGAGAGCAAGATATTTTCTTTCTGCCAAATATTAAAAAGTTCTATAACTGCGACAGCTGGCAATATTTCAAAACAAAAACAAAGCATTTTTCTTTGTACGATTCTTTATTTTTTTTTTTTATTGTTTCGGTACTCCGTTTGATACGAAACGGACCCATTTTCGCAAGTACCTCTCAAAACTCGTGCGCCAAAGTTGTAGGTTGATTTATTGCGTTCAATTTGCATAAAACTATGGCTCTCACTTTACTAGGGATTCTCGTTCCGAGGCATTTCTTCTCGATTTTATAAATGGCAGTTTCACTCTGTAGAAGGCGTTTGTGTCGAAAGGCAAATAAATTTCCTTTTAGAATACTCTCTCTCGGACCGTTTGCTTTCAGGGATAAGAAGAAAAAAAACAGAACCATCCAAGAAGTATCCATGGATCCGGGTGGAGTATCGATACGAGGACCTTCATCTTTCGGGGCAGGAGTCTCCTGACATGTCGCCTCTCTTCCCACGGCACATGTATAAAAATTGATTACCCAGATTCTACGGGACTAAGCTTTCAAGAAAATGTTAAAGATTTACTGTGAGGGGGAGGATTTGTATAACCCCCCCCCCCCAACACATCGAGAACAGCGTCGTCCTGGAGCGTCAATGTCCTGTGTGCATGTTACGTATGTCTGCTTGTCGTCGGTTCGAAGAAGGAGTAAGTGGGATTGACTACTGCCGGATGGCTGGGGTTATTTATTTGCAAGCGAATCCACCCTTCGGCCCGACTTACACAAATTGTCCATTATTGCTTTGACATTGACGAATAATTACCAATAAGTTTGCTCGGTATATTTGTTTTGCACTTTTAACGAAATTGTGTTTACTCTGAGAACTTGTTCGGTAATTTTTTCGGTGCGTCTTGCTCAGGTTGAAAAGTTTTTCCCTACACTTCCCTATGCTCATGTGATAAAGCGAGAGCTCATTTAAAATATCCACTCCAGTCCGATGTCAGCTCCTGATTTTTATTAATGTTTTTCCTTTCACTTTTTGCTTCAGTTTTCCCTTATTTGTAGTGATTAGTTTTTCCTTCTTCAGAGTGATTAATTTTGTGGTATTGAGAGTTTTCTTTGCGTTTGTTAGAAGACCTAGTGGTGAAAAGGCGTTGAGTTACGTTGTAGATTTAAAATAAAAAATAAATTTTTAAAAAAAAAACAGGGACGACTGTATTTCGGTACATGTACTACACCAGGCTGAAATGCGCTTAATTGCAATGCGACAGTCGAAATTGATTTACAGCAATTGCACCTATCTACAAAACCAGCAGATGTAGTTGCAGTAGTGCTCGCAATTAGGGAGCCTAGTCCAATTTATTAACGTCATTAATTCGATTACATTATTAACTAATTTGATTGCACGACATGATAACGGCTGCTTCAGGATAATGGAAATATATGACACGTGGTATTCGCAGGTTAATTAGATGACAAACGTGGCGCTTGACCTTAGTCACTTCCATACATACAACTTCGGAGAAACGCAAACTTCACTCAGGATATTCACCAGGGAATCGTATGGCACTCTCAATAGAAAACTAAACTCTTTGCAGTTAGAGATAAAAAATCTGCCAACAGTCTGGGCGAAACATTATTATTTTTCGGGCTAAAGTTTGGGAAGCGGTTTAAGTGTGGGTGCGATAGATTGATTTGCTTAAGCTACTGTCATATTTAACACATGAGTTATGTAATTGAGTCTTACTCCGAGACGCAGTCAAAATCGGAATATAACATATGTTGTTTTGAGAACAGGAGGTTTCTTTGAAAAGTTAATTCTGGCCTTAGAATAGAAATAAAAACATCTAAAATATATAATAGATTTTCAGCCTATAAAACATTTTAATAAGAAGTTATAACCAATTGAATATCTCATCAAGTAATGGCAAAAATTGTGAAAACATATGCAACCCCTTTACACCCCTTGGGCGTTGAAATCAAAAAATTGGAAAACGTGTTTGTAGGCGACTATATAAAAATCTGTGGCAGTAAAAACCAATCTGATATCTTATCAGACCTAAGAAATATGTCGAAAAACTGTGAAAAGTATGAAACCCCCTGACAACCCTTAGGGTTGAATAGCTAAAAATTCTGAAATTAACTTTTTGGCGATTATATAAGAAGCCTTACGAAGTAAGGGGACCAGTCTGAGAGCAACTTTATTATTTTAGGGGTTGAAGTCCAAAACGAGTATAATGCAGAGATGCAATATAGGTTACTATGCGACTAACAACCTAAAAAATAACGTTCCAAATAGCCTTCTGGTTATGTCTTAGGTTGTCAGTCTCATAGTCACCTACACCGCATCTCAGCATTAAACATGTTTCGGACTTCAACCCATAAAATAACAAAGTTTTACCCAGACTGTTGGCCGATTTTTTTTAGTTTAAATTACTGTAGTAGCACATCTACATATAGTTTCAACTTTCTAGCATAAGCTGTTTCTGAGATATGAAAATCCACCCCCAACCCCGTACCTTTCTACCCCTATCAAAAATTTAATTTTTTGCTTTCTATCCTTTGCGGCTTTCGAGAAATTAAAATCAGAATTTTTTCATTTCCACCCCCTCCCACCGTCACTCACACCCTCAAAATTTTTGAGAAATGACTGTCCTCCCATTTCCGCGTTTCAGCACCCTTCTCAAAAAATGTACATTCAGTAGACTTCACTGGTAATATACAGAAACCAAATTTTATCTTCCGGACACAATTGAGTCGGAAGATATTGTAATTTAAAGTTTTTCACATTCCACCTCCATACCTCACTACCTCCCTTAAAAATGTTAACCATTTTCTAATCTCCTAGTATCTCTTAAGATAACTACAAAGTTTCAGCCGTCTGACATCAATCGTTCAGGATATATGGATTTTAGAATCTTTCAATCTCAGCTTTCAAGCGTTTTGAACGCATTATTCCGACCCCTCCCCCCCCCCCCACTCGCACACCCCTCAACCGCTATATCAAATCTTTTTTTGCAAATGGGTCCACTGTCATAGTACTACTTAAGTTCCTACTTTCAGCCTCTTAGCATAAGCGGTTCCTGAGATATACAAACCAAAATTGTTCATCTAAAACGCTCCCCCCTCCTCCACGGTCACACCCCCACCCCTCCAAAAGATACCACTTGTAGAAGTTCACCCATTCCACCTACCATAAAAATTTAAACTTAATATCTCAACGGGTTTGATAGCTACGCACCTTCAAACGGTTTTGCGTGCGGCGTATACGGTGGACAAACGGATATTTTTATACTCTATGTAGATGAAATCATATAGAGTATTATAAGTTTAATCCAGCCCAAAAGTTTGTAACGCATAGAACCAAGCCTCGGACGAAAAAAAGTTATATATTATTTTTTGTTTATTAGTGGCCAAAAACCTCAAATCCGCTTGACGTCCGTCCATCCGTCTGTCCGTGAACACAATAACTCAAGAACGCCTTCACCTAGGATCTTGAAATTTTGAATCTGGATGTTTGGTTGAATTTGTAAGGCTAAGTTCGTTAACGGGCAAAATCGTCCTACTCCTTCGGGTAGCTGCCATTCAAAATGTCTTTAAAAAATGTGTTCAAAAATATTGGTCGATAACTTCAGAAGGGTTTAAGCTACGACATTGAAATTTTGTATGTGTTACTTTTACAATAGTTGGAGCTAAATAAATGATTATGAACAAAATCCTATTAGCCATACAAATATCCTGTCAAAATGTATTCACTTTATTTACGGAACTCACTATAACTCAAGTAATCTTTTAGCTACGAATTCGGAATTTTGTACAAATTAGTTTTGAGTGAAAACGAAATTCGAGTTTACTAGTCACCAAAATCCTTTTACTACTGCTGGTACCTTCCATACACGATTACACACGTGTTCAACAATATTTTTCGATAACTTTTGAACGCTTCAGGCTACAAATTTAAAATTTTGTACACATCAATTTTTAAATGGTTCCAAGGAAAAGGATAGATATGTAAGAAATCGAGTGAGTCCTTTCTGCACCCCCCATGTAATTTTTTTTCGACTGAATATTGTCTTTTAGGTTTGAGTAGCAATCTAATGGCAGTCCTTAATAAAGGACATACAACATGCACACACGTAATTCTACTTTATCCCCAACTACAATATAAATCGGAGTTCAGTATTCATCTAGAGTATTATACGATCGTGACTGCAGTATGTTTTTTTTACTTTTTTGGGATTTAGTAGTCCTAAAACGTGAAAATACAAAATTTCAGGGTAGCAAATTTTTTTGCAATTTCAGGTCAATCACAATACTTTATTATTAAAAAAAAAAAGGAAAATCAATTCGATATCTCATCATATCTAAGAAA
This sequence comes from Beris morrisii, assembly GCA_951812415.1. Classification (NCBI taxonomy): domain Eukaryota; kingdom Metazoa; phylum Arthropoda; class Insecta; order Diptera; family Stratiomyidae; genus Beris; species Beris morrisii. Next base: position 31,514,204 of record OX638311.1, read on the forward strand.
TATGTAGGAATTTGTGAAAAGGTATGCAGCCCCTTCATACGACCTTGGGGTTCTCATATGAGAAAATCCTAAAATTGTTTTGCAGGCTGTTATGTAAAAATGTTGCTGAAGTTAAAACAAATTTGATATCTCATCAAACCTAAGAGATATGGCGAAATTTATGAAACCGTATGCAGCCTCCTTAAATCTACTTGGGGGCTGAATATCCAAAAATTTTAAAACTCGTTTTTAGATAAATATAAAGAAAGGCCGAGGAAGTGAAAACTTCGACGTCTTATCACTCCAACGAAATATGACGTAAGTCGTGAAAACGTGTTCAACTCTTTTATACCATCTTAGGGGTCAAAATCGGAAAAATTTTCAAAACGGGTAAACGGTGGGCTAAACAATATAAAAGAAGCCGATGAAAGTGAAAAGTTATTCTATATCTAACCAGATCTGAGAGATATGGCTGAATTCGTGAAAATGTATAGAACCAATTTACACCACCTGGTGTTGCATTTCAAAAAATACTGAAAATACTTTCTAGGCCTTTATGTGAAGAATGCGTATAATAAAAGTCAATTTAATATTTCGGAAGACCAAAGATATTTGACGAAATTCGTGAAAATATAGGCATTCCGTTTTCACTGATCATTTCCCCCTTCCCGTTCCGTACGCCAATGGAAATTTGAAATTTTGTTTATCTAAATTATTTTTCTAGTAGATCTACATAAACACACAAAGTTTCAACTTTCTAGCATACACCGTTTCATAGATAGGATAAACACCCCTCCCCCACGACATACAAAATTCAGATCGAAAATTGTTTTTCAAACTACTATATAACTTTCACTATCTAAACTGTACATAAAACAAAAAAAAATTATCAGATTTTATCATAACGTAATTGGCCTGTTTCTTCACATTTTCACAAATTTCGTTGTATCTTTCAGACATGTTAGGTTGTCAGTCGCACGGTAACTTAAAACAGCGTATTAGCATTAAACGTGTTCCGAACTTCTTCTCAAAACATTATAGTTGCGCCCAGACTGTTCGCAGATTTTGCTATAGAATAATTGAGGACCACTCTTTTTTTGGCCCAGTTCCCTTTGTTCCCAAGTTGATTTTTTGATGTGTTTTGAAAAACAATATAATATACAATATATATGCAAGACTAGAAAATATTAAAGATTGGTTTTTTGAGATATTCAAAAAAGAACAAAACGTCATCCTTAGTATGAATTCGGAAGTATAATTTTTAGACAAAATTTATTTTATACACTAAAACGTGCAAGTACTTAAGTAAAAAAATGAATGAATTTTTCAAATTCCAGCTTTGTAAGAATACATACATTCTTATATGTATTTCAAAAAAAATCCAAATACCTTTAATAAATTAACTTACTAACTTTTTATCTATTTCAATCATTTTTTGAGTAGGACTATGAAGTCTTGACTTATTTACGAAAGAATTATATCAGTGTCGAAGTCGTTAACTTAATGTGTCATTATGAATAAAATTAAAAAAAATCAGCCAAGTATAAAGTATAGTTAATTCTGGTAGAGTTACAATTCGACTCTGTGATATTATTATAATAATATGTACATTAAAAAAGTGTTTTAAATAAGCGTTATAGTGTGCCAATTATAAGACAATCGAATCCAAATCAAATCACATTTTCACTTAGGTACGTGACACAACTTTAATTCACCTTAATTAAGTAATGCAGCAGCTGTCCAGAGAAATAGTGACATCCGTAATACATCATCTCTTCCTAACTAATGACATGCTGTCATTGTCTACAAGTGCCACTTCAGGTAGTTAACTGATATGTATCACTTAAATTTTGATTAAATCCTCATACAATAGGCTACAGGATTATAATTTCTTATGTTAGACGAAATCAGCTATTACAGAATTCAAGGAAATGTTCTCTGGGATTTCCCGATTTTCGGGACTATTGTTTTTGATCCAAAAAAATCCATGATAACTTCCTTCACGGACGGATTTAATGGTAACGATGTTTGCCTATATAGAGCCGAAAATGATGATTGGATTCTGAAACATGTTTGACGTAACTCGATCCAAATTGAAGCAATTAGTGAAATGGTGGGCTATAACATCCGTACAACAATCACATGGAAAACAGACTCGGAATATGTTAGTTGTTTGAAAACTGGAGAGAATACGAAGCGTTGTGTTGGATTAAGCCTAGAGGTGTTTTAAGCTATGTGCATTCAAACGATATCAATTTCGCTGAATGTAGATACTCCGTTTCTGTTTACAGAGAACCATCGTCGTGCCACCAAAAGAGATTTTTTTAGAATTTGTTTTGATATGGACACGATATCTTCGAAGCAAATATATGAAAACGACAAGAACTAAAAGGTGAAAGAGTACACCACACCATCTTAAGAACGCATTGAGCTTGGAATGCAATTTTCTTAAATTAAGTAAGGTAAGTGTAACTATATGGGTCGTGTAAGTTGGGCCACTCAACTTAAGCATAAAAAAACAAGCATAATTATCTCCCATTCTTATAAAGCAAGGACGTCATATAACGACTAAACCTTTCAAAAGTTCATACGAACGCCTCTCATTGTTAATACTTTTGTTTCCTTTGAACTGTGTGGTTTAGAAGTGAAAAGTGGAATATTTTCTCTAAATCGAACTGCTGTCTAACTGCATTTATTAAGGGTACTTACCTATGTGTTTATACTCTAGATGAAATCATATAGAGTATTATAAGTTTAATCCAGCCCAAAAGTTTGTAACGCATAGAACCAAGCCTCGGACGAAAAAAAGTTATATATTATTTTTTGTTTATTTGTGGCCAAACACCTCAAATCCGCTTGACGTCCGTCCGTCCGTCCGTCCGTCCGTCCGTCCGTCCGTCCGTCCGTCCGTCCGTCTGTCCGTTAGCACGATAACTCAAGAACGCCTTCACCTAGGATCTTGAAATTTTGAATCTGGATGTTTGGTTGAATTTGTAAGGCTAAGTTTGTTAACGGGCGAAATCGTCCTACTCCTTCGGGTAGCTGCCATACAAAATGTCCTTAAAACACGTGTTGAAAAATATTAGCCGATAACTTCGGAAGGGTTAAAGCTACAACTTTGAAAATTTGTATGTGTTATTTTTCCAATAGTTGAAGCTAAATGTAGAATTATGAAGAAAATCCTGTTAGTCCTTCATGTAGCTGCCATACAAATATCCTGTCAAAACTTCTTCACTTAATTTACGGAACTTACTATAACTCAAGTAATCTTTTAGCTATGAATTGAAAATTTTGTACAAATTAGTTTTGAGTAAAAACAAAGTTCGACTTTACTAATCAGCGAAATCCTTTTACTCCTTCTGGTAGCTGCCATACAAAATGTCCTTAAGACACGTGTTCAACAATATTTTTCGATAACTTTTGAACGCTTCAAGCCACGAATTTGAAATTTTGTACACGTTCATTTTTGAATGGTTCCAAGTAAAAGGATAAATATGTAAGAAATCGAGTGAGTCCTTCCTGCACCTCCCATGCGAAAGTCCTTCAAAAAGGACATTTTTTTTCGATGACTTACCCAGTTCAAGATATGAAATTAAACACTGAATATTGTCTTTTAGTTTTGAGTAGCAATCTAATGGCAGTCCTTAATAAAGGACATACAACATGCACACACGTAATTCTACTTTATCCCCAACTACAATATAAATCGGAGTTCAGTATTCATCTAGAGTATTATACGATTGGATTGCAGCCGATCGTGACTGCAGTATGTTTTTTTAATAAATATTATTTAGTGCTAGTATTCTTTTCATGTTTTTAACGACTACTACTATTATTATATTGTTCATAAAATGGCAGAAATATCTCATAGTTGTAATTTAACGTACTTTCATCTGAGTACGAGGGTGGCCCAACTTAGGGACACAAATTTGCCATGTAGGTCTAAGTTGGGCCGAGTGACCCATCTTAGGGCCATGGGCCCTGAGTCCGGCTGATGCTTCCAATGGAAAGCCAAGATCAATCCAAAACTATCGATATACTTAACTGCTACTTAACAGCCACTTGTTAAATTTATGTCCCTTATGTCACCCCCGTACTCATATGAAATAAGCCCTGCCCCAGCATATGGTCAATGATGTAAGTCTCATCTTCCCTCAGCAAATAAAATCCATTGTTACAACTGTAGAAATTATACAACAAAACAAACAACTTGTATATAACAAAAAATTAAATGTTAAAGAAAAATAAAATAATGTGACTATACAACCAATTTAACTACATATGTACTGAAGTTGCTCTTTTTCAAGCAATTGATTGCCTGACGACTATTGCCAAAACTAGTGGAGCAATTAATGGAGGAGTACAGTGAATCAATTCGTGATTCAATTGTCAAGTTTTATGTTGAGTTTTGCATTTATTTGTAAAGTTTCGTGTGTAATGGCTTGGAAATCAAATATTTCCAAGTTTTATTTTAAATTTAAGATTTGTTTATCGAGTTTACTTTCGTGTTGTTCATAGACTGAATTAGTCGTGTAAGCCCTTATTGCCGAATTGCTAGATATTGGTCAATTCAGCAACGAGTTGATGAAAAGTTGATCCACATCGCCTGTTGCTATTGTTGCTGTGTGTTGCTTCACAAGATCGTGACGTCAAAATTGACGAATATTGCTGCAAATTAAGCAATTTTAATCGCTCGTGTAAGAGCACCTTTATCAGTCTACTAAATTTCTTTATTTTAATTTTATGTATCTTCTGTGTTTATTTTTTTTTTAAATTAAGTATTAAGTGTATAAAAATAATTTTTGAAATAAACTACTTCTATATTATACACTTTAAACACAATTAAATATTAAAGAAAAAAAAAATTATGTTTAAAAAATGTACCAATATACTTATTTGTTTTTTTTTCTTTAATTAAGCATATTAAAAGTAATTTTTAAACTCTTCAACCCTTTCAATTTAATCCTCCATGACAATTGGATGCGGGAATGTTAATAGTTTGCATATTACCTGCTTAGCTGCTACCTGATGAGCGGCCCAATATAGGGGGGCCCAATTAAGGCACACCATGCCAAAAGGTGGCCCAATATAGGTACACTGACTAAGTAAAATAAATAGTTTTTTTTAATGATAAGAACACTTTTTAGATCAAATATAACTAGTATTTATTTTCAAGCGGGGTTAGGGTCTGTGTTTAAAAAAAATCTTATGTCTAGCTTTTTTCAAAACTGAAAAAAATTCGGATTATGTCCTTAAGTGGCCTATTATAGGTACACTTCCCTCATATCTGCAAATTTTGGATATAAATTGCGTTAAGTGGTTTACAATAGACACAGATGGTTTTCAGGTCATCAGGATATTAATGATCCGTTCTGCATGTAGCCTCTGAGTGGGCAGCTATTGTTGAATGAAATTGAATATCCTGACGCGCACAATGTCAAGTTCAGTGGCGCGTCAGGACCACATATACAGTAGAACCTGAAGAAGTGACCTATCTTGACCACTTGCCTAAAGTTGCCATTTTTTCCGGTCCCCATGTAATTCAGAAACGGATTTTATTTGTTAAATTATTTTTATAATCTGACCAATCGAATAAAGTGACCAGTTTTGCACAGTCCCTTGGGTGGTCACTAGAGGTTCTACTGTATATTCTCGAAGGTAAAGTATCAGTTGCCATTCTGTTTCACTAGAACGGCATGGTAGGACTTTGCGGTCGCAGCTTCGTATAAAAGTTTCGTTGTATAAAGATCAAAATGAAATAATAAATAGCGAATACAACTAAAGTGAACCATTTTTTTTTTACCGAAGTAAGAGAACACTAAACGTTTCTTTTCAACAACTTAACTAATAAATCACCAATAAGAATCAAACTCTCCTATCAGTCAACATTAATCCACGTCTGTTCTTTACCGCAAATTACACTTTCTTCAGTTCAACAAGAAAGTCGACCCTCTGAAAGTCAAAGCTAGTCAGTTTTATCTTGGATTTATCAAAGGACGACAGCCCAATTCGGATGTAAACATTTGCCGAATTTATGTACAAAATTTGTTTCAAAGGCGAGAGTTTATTAATGTAAATAAACGCCGTCGGAATCCTAATTAAACTTTATTCGCTTGCCAAAGTCTGCCTAGTACACTGCCAAATTCAATTCTCGGAGGTAATAGAATTCAATGACGATGAAATCAGCTAATAGCAATTGAAAATTAAATCAGGAGCGTCGAAAATGACGAGCAGATCGTACGTGAACATTTTAGATGCAAGGACGAAAATGAACGGTGAAGGATCTAATAGAAGTCGTGAAGTAGTTGAATTGAATGTACTTCACGTGCTACGGATTAACAATAAGGATAGATCCTTCTCAAGCAACTGGGACATGCCGTTTATTTCCATCAATCAGTGATTTCTATTCAGGTATGTACTTGTAGGTATGTTGAGAAACTAAGCGTAGAATTCGAAGTTAGAAGTTGCACGCATCTGACGAACATACAACAAATTCTCAAGTATACCCACATTAAATTCGCTAAAGGCAAAATACTATCAAGGACGGAACAACAAGCCGCAATTGCAACAAGGAAAAGCCAGCAGAAATCTGGTGACTTAAGCAACAAATAAAATTAATGGAAACGAACGACATGGCTCTCTGACTTCGAACTCGAATCCTTTCCTTTCCAGTCATATCCATCTTTGTCGCCTTTTCTGGGATTTGTGGTTATCGTTGGTCCTATGCCGAGATGAAGGGTCAAAATACTTTGTTTCTCATAAATAGGACGATATAGCGCCGACCAAAATCCAAATAGAAGGATTTTTGCCATTAAATCCGATCGATATCCGGACTTGAATCTGTTCCGGAATCCAGACAATAAGCCTTGTACCACTGTACTTTCCAAATCGTCCTGGACACTTTTACATACCAAGATCAGCCTTTGTTTGACAAAACTTGACCTCATCTGGTTCTAGTGTATTCCGAAACTATAGGATTCAACTCTTGCCAGTGCTCTAGGGAAAATGTCAAGTCGAGTGTAGTATTGAAAAGGTTTACAAGTATTGCGGAAACTTTTAAATTGTGTTACTTTTGGAACAAAAGGGCTTGGCACAAGTACTGTCGTTGGCTCTGTTCAACTTTTCCTTTAAGGATACTTTGGCGGATAGATCGCAATGGTTTTCCACATAGAAAAGTCGTCGAAAACTTTATAAAGCTACGAGTTTCCGCTGAAGAGATCTGTTTCGGAAAGAAACAAAGCATCGTACTAACTAACTGTTTGAAATAACTTTCATGAATGACGGCCAAAGACAGAATTTGTTTCACAAATGAAGTCAACTTTTTTTTCCCGATTGGAAAAATCAGTACTTCAACAAAATGGAAACGCTCTAAGCTCGAGAACTGCATTGATTTTATTTATTTGTGAAGCGGTTGGGGATAGAAAAAATGAAAAAAAAAGAATTAGATACAGTAGTAAGGTAATCTTTTCTTTGAAATGCTTGCATGTGTAATGCACCCACGTATCTACGTAAGTAATACCTACTCCGGTTACAATTCAAAAAGCATTCCTTTCGCCGTAGATCCGAGACTTTTGCATCAGACTCTGCATACTCCCCGCACGTATGCACACATATTAAACCAAAGAGCCTGGCTATGCTATTTTGAAAGGACTCATTATTAGTGGCAGTAGCAACTATACTCTCCGCTTTCTCTAATAGGTTGGGCGCTGGTTTATTTTAATTGCCACCACGAGATCCTTCAGGACTTAGTTTACTTGTTATTAAGTAAAACCCACCGATGTATATTTTGCTTTGATGCATCTTTTTACTACTTTTAGGTTCTGTTTGCTGTCGAGTATGTTCAAAGTATAACAAACTAAACTGTGTGTGGTTGTAATGTGTAATATGATGTGAACATGATAGTGGAGTAGGGAAAAGCTTCATGGCTTCTATCGTAAATTGAAAAGGAGAACAAAAACGCAGCCGGTCTTTATTAACAGACGCAGTGTATTTCGTTTGGGATGTTTAAGTAATGTAACATACTCGTGCACATTTATATGTGACTGACTACCGCTAAGAACAGAAAGTTAAATTACATCTGTTTTATAATTTTACACAGGGAACTCATATGCCACTGGTAAAATTCGGTCTTATTGCTACTTCTGTGACTTATAGATTTATCTTTTGTAGCACGCAACAACTTTCTTATCTAGTTCGTTTGGCGGTACAACCAAAATCTCTCCAAAATGGAAGCCACCATGACAGTATCAAGCGGAGGATTTATTTCGTTTCTCAAAATATACGAGCCAATTATGCAATTAAGAGACTGGACCAAGTGTCTTCCAGTGAGAACTGCATATTATGACATTTGATCGAATGAATCTTTACCCTAATGAAATGTCAAAAGTCAGTCGACTGCTGCAATTGAAGTGACAATCTACGTGTCGAGTCACGAGTAGAGATGGGTTGTTTACGAGTGAACTGTTTCAAAAGAACACTTCATTGAAGTGAGTGAGTGAAGTAACTCACTCATTTTGGTGAACTGCAGTTCCATTCGACACGTGGCAAAAAAATTAAAAACGATATACACAGTGCGAGAAATAAGTTTCGAGACTGGTCATGGAAAACATCATTAAAAGAAAAAATCTGGATATTTTTCATTTTTTTTATTCAGAATATTCTCCTCCAGTTTCAATACACTTGTTACAGCGATTCAACAGTGATTCAAATGCGTGAGCGAACACTTCAATTGAAGTGCGGAACAAAGAGTTCCCTTGAGTGAGTGAACACTTCAATTGAAGTGACTAGTGACTACTGAACGATGGAACGAAGGAACGATGGACCGAAGAGTTCAATCGAAGTACTTCACTGAACTCGTTCCTTAAAGTGAGTGACTCGGAGTGAAGTACTTCAGTGAAAGGAACTGCTTTGCCCATCTCTAGTCACAAGTGTTATAATACCAACTTAAAAATAAGAACGACTTGACTTCAAATGTGAGCCGTGCTACTCGCTCGACTCAAGTTTCATAATAGGACCGACAGTTACATTGTCGCAGCGCCAGATATTACGGAATCCTGGGTATTGAATTAAAGGCAGAATTACAATAATTCTGGATTTACAACAAACAGATTCGGCGCGACTTTACCCCATAAGCCGATCATAGACCGGTTTTTAATTCGAAAAGTCGAGCTCTGTTGAATTTTTTCGTCGCCTGATTGGTTGCTTTTTATGGCGGAGGTAAAGGTCGCACCGAAACATGTTCAGTGTACCGAAATCCAGCATGATGGTGGAATTTCACCGATTGCGTTCGGCGCGACTTAACCCCCACGAACTCATCACAAACCGGGTTTTCGCCCGAGAGAGTCGAGCACTGTTGGACTTTATCATCGCCTGATTGGTTGATTTTTATGATAGGGGAAAAGTCGCACAAAACTCGTACGGTGAAAATCCGCCATGATGGTGCATTTACACTCAACGTTTGAGGCGAGCCACTATCCCCACCAAAAAATCACCCAATCAGATGGCTTGTGAAGTCGCACGAGTCTAACATTCTTCAACTTTTTTTCCGACGCACGCTTCCATATGTGTAGACATACAATGAACTGTGACACCACACAATTCGCAGCTAATCGTATTTCTGTTATTTCGCACTTATAGGCAAGTTGCGCCGCAGAGGCATGTTGAATGTAAATTGCTTTCAACACAGAAAAGAACACAGCCGACGAAAACCGGCTTGCAATGGCCTGATGGGAGTACAGGCTCGCCTTGAGGCGAGCCTCAAGGGTGAGTGTGAGAAAGCGATTCGCGCGACGCAGGCGATGATACAATCGTGTTCTATGCGCCGAATCTTGATATCAATTACCGTGAGCGCGTTGAATCGCTTCTCACAACTGTCAAGCAATACTCTCGAATACCAAAATATTTTATTCGCAGCCAGCGAAGGTATTGCCTATGTTTTTTCCATTGTATATTTATAATTCATTTATTTAATTTATTTATTTTTTAATTACATAAATTACAGTTATTATTTTTTTAAGACAATATATTGCTATTAAATAAGACAATAATATTACACCAGCAATAATGGATGGCTTTTGAGAGCGAGTTGTAACAATAGATATTCGGGAGTTAATCGAAGTAAGAAGTTGGGGGAGAGTCAGTGTTACCGCGAGGCGGTTTTTCGGAGTAGCAACATCTGCTACCTTTTTCAAAAGAGAGGTAGTAGAAACCGAATTTTAATAATGCAATAAATAAGCCTAGCATTAAACATATAGTAATGTGAAATATTAATGGATTGCATTCCTGTGCGTTGGATTTGTCTGTTTTCAATTTAACTTTCGAGAATTATCGCAAAAACGTAGTGTTTCATTACTTGAGGTAGTAGTGCAGGAAATTTTCAAATTAAAAAAGGTAGTAGTTCTGCTACAGATGTAGTAAAACGGTAACGCTCGGAGAGTCGATGTTATTATTAAGAATATTTTATAACAAAAAAATAATTCTGATTGTACACAATGACTAGAAAGTGGTTACGTTGTAATGAATTGCTTATGCTTCCATTATGTTGCTTGAAAGAGAATAAGATACCGATACTACATACTTGAGACTAAACAGTCGGGCAACTGTTTAATCACATCGAGCCGCGCACACTCTTACCTGCCCGACTAAACTGTTTAGTCGTTATTCATCCTCACATTACTCAACCACCGGCCAATTGGTACTAGAGAACACCAGTCGTGTGAGATTTTTAATTTGGGCAGTGTGCGCATCTAGATAAGGCGCCGTGCATATAGAGGCCAATGCGAGAGTTTAGTCTATTAAACTGTTTAGTTTGGACGATTGTTTAGTCTCAGTGTGCGCCCTTCCATATAGCTTCATAGCCATTAGCCATTCAACTAAACTATCGCGCGATTTTAAATCTCTAGTCTGCGGGTACTCTAAACTGTTTAAATTTGTAATGGAAAATAATTATAGAAATCATTTTACAAAATATCTATTACAAACATTAGGAAAACTGTAGGATCCCTTCTTTGGGAACCTTGAGGACCACTTCAGGATACTACGAATCCTTCAATTTTTCCAGTAAATTTACTTCAATAACGCTGTTTTCTTCCTATGCATTACAGAATTTTATTGCTGGATTATTAAACGTAAAAAAACGCTTTAAATTTCATGTAGTACGATCATTTACGGTTAGACAACTCATGCAGTGACACCTCAAAAATTGGGACATGTTGCGTGAATACTAAGAACCCAGATTGCATCAACGTGGCCCGGTCGATATGTGGTCAATAGCATGGCGCTCTACTGCATACAGCCACAGGAACCATGAACATTTCGCAGGCGTTATTTCCAGGACGAAATAATTTCTCGGCATTGCACAATCGATTAGCAACTAAATCACCCGATTAGTGGTCACAAGATATTTAAAAGGAAATGTCAATTTAAAGCTCAAGAACATAATTCGAAATATATCGCTGTGATATTATACATGTACATTGGACAAATTAAACAAGATGAGACTATCGTAAAGGACAGCATAGTTCAGATGGTAGGAATAAAAACGAAAGTATCTATTCATCAAAGCTAAACTCTATTATATTTTTTTAGAGCAGTCTGTGAAAAGCTGCTGCAACTGTTTGGGCGACTGTTTGAAATCTTATCATATTTTTGAATAATACGGTGGCCGTTAGAGAGGGCAAGAAGGGGCACTTGCCCCAACCTAAATGCCACCAATCCTCAAAATAGTAATACTATCTAGAAGTGAGAAAAAGTAAATATAACTTTCCAATCAAATGTGACTCAACCATTTTGCTCACTTCTTTTGGTTTCCAAAGGTCGTTCAAATCCGGCTCGACGGACTAAAAAATGTGCGATTCTTTTACAAACACAGATTTTATAATAACATTTTCTTCGAGAATTTAATTATCGCTAGTGCAAATGAGATTTTTATACAATTATTCGAAAAGTCAAGCTTTAGTAGCTGGATATTGACATCATGTCATTATGGAAACGGAAATTTTATTTAATTCTAAACAGTAGTGACTATCACCACAATATTCGTGCAGAAATTATATGAAATTACAACATCAGTTCTCTACATGTGATATATTAGTTTCACTATCAAAACATTTTTCACTCTCTTGTTCAGCATATATTGAGGCGACAGAGTCAGCGGGCGGGGGCGACTCATCATTACGCTGACTGAACCCTTCGAGCTTGTCGTTCAGCTATTACCCGATTGGACAGTTATGGTTATCCCTAGGAAATTCGATTCATTACATTTAGTGAAAAAATGAGTGTGATAATTTTCACAAATATCTTATTCATTTTTTATTTCAACAATATCCTTCAAGTCAATAGATCCGCTTAATAAAATATGGTAGAGGTTAAAACCTATTGATCACCACCAGTCCACCGCCCAATTACTGACAATTGATTTATTCACAAATTTTGAAATATCATGTTACAAAGAGTTTCACGTTCTAAAACCGCCTGCGTATCAAGTTCGGCTACCCTTCCTTAAAAGGTGGTGGTGAATTTCAAAAATACTTTCATATAAATTTTAGCCGTAGCAAAAATAGCAATGACGTCGGTTATAGCTGCTCCGGACCTTCATTTAAATCCAACTTAACACCTATCAATAACATCATTAAGGGAGTGCCGGACTAATTTTAAAGTCCATTAAAGTGATGCCCTTTCGAATTGTTTCTTTGGTCTTTCCGGTATTATATTATTGCTATTCCTTATTATGGCTATGGCTAACAATACAAATACGCCAACGTTGTTGGTTCCCGGACGCGCAAAGCGGGCTGAAGGGTGAAACTGTTGTTCGCTGGCCGGAACACCAAGCAAGGTTCTATCTCACATAAATGATTCCCATAAATTATAGCCTGAAAACGCACTCCCTCTTATTACGGACTGCTCCACTTAACATTATGGAGCGGTGTCGTGGTATTCATCGTTCTTCCACCGCCAGCTTTAAGGGCGCCTACGAGATGGGCATCTTTAAAATTACAACCCCATTTAAATTCTTTTGGGATGGAATTTCATAATGTAATTGGATGATACCGAACCACCACAAACCGACACTAGGGGTTGATGTAATGACAATACCCCTTCAATTTTTGTTATAACGTCTAACTTTGAAGGAATATTTTCATTGTTCGGTTTTTGTATAATGTAGGTGAAAGTGGGCGAGTGGATGGATGGGAGGCATTGCGGCCGGGGTTGGAGCAATACAGGAAATGATTGGATGTAAGAAGCAGATGAAGGGACGAGATAGGTAGTGAATTGTTTATATAAATCAATCAACTTGTTTCAAGGCTGTTGAACATCTATGAACACAATTATGCGCTCCACCGTGGCAATACGGGGGGAGGATGGGCGACCTCTATATATCGAGTTCGTGTTACAAAATTATGGCCAACAAAATAATGAAATTTCAAATTTACGGTTCAGCTCTCTTCAGCGGAGCTTGTTTTGTATGTTGTTGGCATGAAACTGACAAATGGTATTTGGTTGGTACATTATTTGAAAACGGATGATAACAATTGGTACTACGCGAAGCGTATTAAATTATACCTTTTTTTCAGTTAGTTATTTGCGATTATGTTTCGTGAAGAGAATTAATCGAATTTGCCTAACATGAAGATGCGAATACTGTACAGGTCTATGGATTTGGCGAAAAGGAGGAGTTGAAGATCCGAGACAATTAGGGGTCTATATTTTTGATAAAATTGAAATTCGTGGAGGAACTTCAAGTAGGGAACAAAAAATTGTCAACAAAAAATGTTATTACTAATAGTCAGGTCACAAAGGCTGATAATAAAAAAAATATGAAGGGTAACCCGGTTATTTTAGGGGCAGTATGTCCCCCCTTTATTCTCCCGGACTACAGAACCTTGGTATATATATGATTCGAACCTAAGGAATCATAGACTGAAATGCTCATATTAGTATGCGACACATGAAGGACTGAAGGATGACTGCGCCAGGATAAGGTTAATAATTTTGAAAGGAAATTGTCGAAGGAAAGCGTCTAAACTAAGGCAAATACTCGAGGGCGCCCATAGAGGGGGCAAGAGGGTGCACTTTCCAAACCTGTATTCTACTTTCCAGTATTTTAAAAACACTATTTCGTCACTTGAATAATTCTTTTTTTAATGTAGTGTAATTAAGACCTTTTAATTGTTCTATTACACATAATTTGTTAAACTATTAACAAATAGTTACTAAATCAACACCGTTTACTGTTTTCAATGAAAAAAATTTTATTGGAAGACGTAATTGAATTTCATACCCAGGATTTTTTTTTTATAAAAGTTTGGTAGAACTTATAAAAAATACAATATAACCAAAGGTCCTAATGGTTTCCTGAGATGAAGTACCCATCTGCTCATTATAGTTTTTTTATACATCCTTTCGACTTTGTGCTGGGAAAGAGGGTGTTTTCAAATATGCAAAATTTTGAGGTATGTTGATTAAAGTAGCAGGATCAGAAGGATATTAGTAACATTAGTACGAAACGTTTTGTTAAACCACTGTTATCACTTTTCAGTTGTACTTTACTGAAAAAAGAATTGCCCAATAACGAAATAGTTAAAATTAAATAAATTTACCCTACTAACTCCGCTTCTGCTTAGCATTTACAACAGCTTGAACACGGTTACAACTAATTCCAAGTCTTCAAGTTAACTCACAAGAAAGCACTTATTTTTTTTAAAGACTTTGTATGACAGCCTAAAACAGTATCTTCATTTCAGTCTGTTTTCCAGTTTCGATGCTTTCAAAATAAGTGTAACTACATAGCCCCGCTACCCAAAAATTTTGTCTTAACTTAATCACAAAAAAGGTTTTGTGTCCAATACGTTCCGTTCCGCAGTCATCGTTCCTTCGGGAATAGGAACCATTTTTATTAAGAACTTTTGTATGGTAGCTAATTGAAAGAGTACCGCAACATTGTCAGTTCCTGTAATATTTAATTAAAAAAAGTTTGTCGTGCAAAATTTTTAAATTCCAAAACATAACTGTCAACACTTGTTTCGAGGAATTTTGCATGCGATGCAGCCATTTTATAAGCCATAGCTCTGCCCCTCCCTACGAAATGTTGTATGGGCGCCCATTCAAATACTGTAAAAACGCCGTGAGTACAAATAATTATTAGCCGGAAGCAAAAGAATTCAAGATTCGCGGAAGCTATGTTAGAATCCGTAGAGCTCCTCAAGGAAATGATGGTATTTTGTTCATTAATTAAGTGAGTCTTATCAACTATTATAAAATACACGCGAACACGGAATACGCTATTAAAATAAAAATAAACTCAGTTTTCCAAAATATTTAAGTCAAATATCTCTCAATATAAATAAAGTATAATATTTAATATATATTTATTTATTACTATTATGTGAATGGGCGTGCATAAATACACTCTAAAATACAAAAACAAAATTCATCAAAAATTGATCTAAATTGGGAAGATGAGAGTATTAAACAAATCGGACAAATACCGAACAAAATGGCAAACTTTACTTTTTCAGGACTAATTAAATGAAAAAGAATTGGAACGAAGTGATAGCGTTTCCAGAACGTGACTTATTACAATTTCAATGAAATACCGAAGTTAGACTTGTATTATAGTTGGGGATAAAACAGAATAAGGACATGCACATGTAGTTTGCCCTTTTGATTCCAAACCTCCTTATGGTTGGTACTCGAAAGCGAACGAGTTTAGATAAATCATCGTACAAAAAATTATCCTTTTCAATGAACTTTACAGGAAAGACTCAAATAGTTTTCAGCATATTTATCCCTTCACCTGGAACGATTCAAAAATTGATGTGTTCAAATTCCTACCTTGAAACGTTCTGAAGATATCGACGAATTCTTATGGACTTGTTAAGGACTTTTGTATGTGAGCTACCCTACAGAGCGAAGGAAGTTTGCTCTATAGCAAATTTGATTTTAATTTTAACTCAAAAGTAATTTCTATAAAATGTCTACTTTCTTGATTTCTCAAGTTATAGTAGGTTCTGATATCTATACGAAGGACTCACTCCATGTTGTTCACTCTAATTCCTCTGCAACTGTTAAAATTTTTATTTTGGCAAAATTTCAAATTCCTAGATTAAAGCGTTCTGAAGATATCGATCAATATTGATGAACACGTGTTTTTAGGGCTTTTTTCTGGGAAGTATCCCAAAAAATGAAGAAATTTCGCTGACAAATAAACTCGACATTAGATAGATAGAAATATTTATTTCTTTATTTCAGGTACAATTCGAAATTTCAGATAGAGTTTAGATATAATATCTTTGCAGCTTTGATATAAACAATAAGCACTGAGCAGATAAATCTATGAATTTTTAAACAAAATCATGATGCAATATTTGCTAGGGAAAAGTTAATAAAAAACCCGTTGTTAGAATTAAAAGAACCTTGGGACTAGAATTAAAATTTAAAACTTAAAATAACAATAATTCATAAATTAGCTTTAACTCAAACTCAAACAATATTTATTTATAATAATTCAATGTGCGTTAACAGAGCAAACATGTTTTAGAGATTAGATTTTCATCTTAACAGCTAAGTTGTAATAATTATAGCACTGGGCAATGAGGAAAAACAATAGAAAATATATAATAATTTGCCAATGAAAAGTAAATTAGTTTTAATTATCAATGTGCATAAATGGAGACTATAGTGGAGATGTTGCAATTTACCTATCCGTTCTAAAAAACTGATTGATTTATTATTATTTTTGCTTTATTGTGTACAAAACGAGTAGACAGCTATGTACCAATATTCGTTTAAATAATTAGTTACTTGGATTATTTGGAATTCCGATACAATCAGTACAAGTTTTTCAAAAAAGATTTTTTTGTATAAGAGGAACTTATTTTCCTGGGACCACTGAAATTTTCAAATATTTTTTCGATTTAGTAGAAATAGTCTGATCAATATGGTGCTGAAAAGATAATTTAGATTCCCAGATACTTTAATGTTCTTGACCAGTTTATTTCAGCTAAAATTTTAAGACATGGAGCTGACATTCCTGTAGGAAAAGTCGTAAGGCCTGATTTAAATAATACCAAAATCAGACCAGATTTCGGCCTATCGATAGGCCCAAAACGCAAGGTATGACACTCGCTCGACGTGTATGATATAAATCATACCACTTTGGATTTCAATCACTCCAAAATTAGATCTGATTTTCATGTATCGATAAGTCCGAAATTCATGGTCTGATTATTCACCATATGCGTATGATATGAATCACATCATGATCTAGGAAAAGTCTTAAGGCCTGATTTGAACACACCAAAATCAGACTTGAAATCTATGACATTTAATGTACGCGTATGGTATGATTCATACTTTTTTAGTGGAAAAGTTGAAAGGTCTGATCTTAATACACCAAAATCAGACCTAATTTCGGCCTATCGATAAGTCCGAAACGCAAGGTATGATTATTCACGTATGATATGAATCAGATCAGTATATGATATGAATCACATCAGTATATGATATGAATCAGATCATTATGTAGGAAATGTTTTTAGATCTTATTTTCGCCACATTAATCAGACCAGATCTTGACCTATCGCTACACACTGAGAGAAATAATTAGTTGGCATGAGTTTGCATCAATAAAAGTTTTGTTGCAGCAATCGAAGTTCATTTATACTAATAAGAATTTGCTTGAAGCAATAGGTGTTCGGTTGTATTAAAAAATATTCCTTCCAGGGAAAAAAAAACGCGGTACACGCAATAGAATCATTCTGTTAAGACAATCTACTTATTTCGTTTGTGCGGTTCTATTGCGACAACCGAACAAAAAAATGTCTAGCAACTCAATTCTGATTGTTGCAATAGAATGTTGATCATCACAAACGATTTACGGCATCTTTCAGTTGTGATGACCGAATGTGTGTTCCGCCAACCGAATCTATGTTGCGGTAACTTATTAGGTGTGCAAATAAGTTCCCGGCGTTCTCGTATAGATGGCGCTAACATGAAATACTGGGAAAAAATAGCGCATCAAGCTCGTAATATGACAAGATCAGACATATTGCAACAATTCCCCATCATTACATTTGTAAAATTTTATCGACGCCAGTTACTTGTGAGTCCTTAAACATGTCGGAGTTCGAGCCAAATAAGCGCCATTTGCGAGAAGTTTTACTTTTTTGTTTTAATTCAAAGAAATCTGCGGCTGAGGCATGTCGAATAATTACAGCAACGTATGGTGAGTCTTTTATTAGTGCAAAATAGGTGATTTTGACGTGGAAGACAAGGAGCGTTCCGGCCGGCCAAAAATTTTCGAAGACGCAGAATTGGAGGCATTGCTGGACGAAGATGCATGCCAATCACAACAAAGTCTTGCGGATTCATTGGACATGACTCAACAAGCCATGGCACTTTGTCTGAAAGCCTTGGGAATGATGCAAAAGTAAGGAAATTGGGTGCCGTACGAATTGAAGCCAAGAGACGTGGAACGCCGTTTTTTAACGTGCGAACAGCTGCTCCAACGGGAGAACAGGAAAGGATTTTTGCATCGTATCGTGACTGGTGATGAAAAGTGGATACACTACGACAACCCAAAGCGCCAAAAATCGTAAGCATACCCTGGCCATGCATCAACATCGATCGCAAAGCCGAATATCCATGGTTCCAAAGTCATGCTATGCATTTAGTGGGACCAGCTCGGCGTGGTGTATTATGAGTTGCTGTAACCGAGTGAAATCATCACAGGACCTCTTTATCGAAGACTAATGAGTTTGAGCCGAGCATTGAAAGAAAAACGGCCGCAATATGAGCAGAGACACGACAAAGTGATTTTGGTACACGACAAAGCTCGGCCACATGTTGCTCAGGTTGTTAAAACCTACCTGGAAACACTGAAATGGGACGTCCTACCCCACCCACCGTATTCACCAGACATCGCTCCTTCCGACTACCACCTCTTCCGATCGATGGTGCATGGCTTGGCTGAGCAGCGCTTCCGTTCTTTTGAAGATGTCAAAAATTGGGTCGACTTGTGGATCGCCTCAAAGGACGTGGAGTTTTTTGAACGCGGCATTCGTATGCTGCCAAAAAGACAATATTTTTAAAAAAAATAATGCAGCCAATTTCCCACAATAAAGGCTCAAAGTTTGACAAAAAACGCCGGGAACTTATTTGCACACCTAAAAGTTAATCCACAGTAAGTTAAGTTGCACATAGGGAAATGAAAATGAAAGGTCTACGGTGGCGCAGTGATCACGCGCACCAATCCAAAAACTTTCAACACCGGGTTCGATTCCTACATATTATAGCCATGGATTTTATTAAGTCAGTAAGTGAGAAATAATATTTGTAGTAGGCAAATAGTGTCTTAGAAGAGTCCTCTACCTCCCTCCAAGGTAACAAAAAAGAATTCAGTGGAGGATTTTAACACAAATATTTTTTTTAATTTTTTTTAGAGTAGATATTACTAATATGGTAAGAGTCAGACCAAAATGTCAGGTCTGATATTTCATACTGGTTGGGTATGCATATCGCAAATAAAAGCATGGAACGGTTAGGTATAAATCATAGCTATAATGGCATTGCAAAATAATAGCTGATTCAGTTCTGAATCATGCCTATTTTTCCTGCAGGGATGAATCGAAAAGTTTGTCGTTTTGTAAAGAATATGCATTGAGTTTTTGATGCATTGAATTTAATTTTCCATCTGATGTCATAACTTATTTTCAGTTGGCATTAAAGGTAACTTATTACTATTAGTGGGTCCAAGCCTGCAGAAAGTATCACTGTGTCATCAGCGTATTTGGCAAGTCTTGGCGTCTCGAGACATTCGAAGTAAGATGCCTGTGGGTATGAAGAAGAGAGTAGACTAAACATTTTATAAAAAAAATAAGAAATTCTAATTTTTCTGCTCTAAATATGACTAGTACTAGTTTCAGGATATTTCCATGCAAACTTGGATACAATTTCCTAAAATCTAGGCAAGATTTTCATAATTACATTTCCACTATAACTTCCACATCTGAATCATGAAGTTAGTTACCTTTTTAAACTAATATAAAATCAGTCCACCTAAGTGACGGCAACATAACATAGACAAAGCAAACTATTCGAATACATCCTAAAAAGACTTTAATCCAAAAATTTGTGTTACAACTTTTACGCCCATCGAAATCTTTGGTAAAATCTTTACCAGAATCGGATAGTAGTGAGACCTTTGTACGTAGAATATACTGTCCAACATCTAGATTTATATAAATGTTGGTATCAAAGCCCATTTTTCGCTACTTGAATTTGCGGTGTAGCCTGCCTACTCTGCTCGAAAAGTTGAAAGAATAAATGTTTAAATTACTGAAAAGGAAAATTCCCAAGGATGTTCTGAACTCAATTTTATTATTGTTTACTCCGAAAACTTCTACTTTTCTAACGATTCATTTTAATTAATTACACTTAAACCCTCCTATATTGAGTTGTCCCGGAATAATCTTGCCGACTACAGCGATACGCACACAACGTGAATTTCTGTTCTTAACAAACAAAATTCCCTCGCCCCACACAGAACACTTATAACAAATACGATTAATAATAATTTGTTCTTCATTAAATTTATCTCTACACAATTAGTATATTGGTATCTAAAAATCATGCATGTATAACATATGTGTAGGCGAACCCTTCTCCCAACATGGGTTTAATCTTGTATGTGGGTTACACATTCACTTTCTCACCCCAAAAAGGATCATTATCTGGGTTTTCTGTGCAAAAGCTGTTTTAATGAGTAATTCTTATAAAAAAAAAATTAAATAAAGGGCTAAGCCACCCTTACATATTCGCCATACCCATTACATGGTTATATCGTCCATATAATGGACAATTTTTCAAGAGAATAATAAAGATAAAATTCCTATTGTGTGGCCCTCGTCCTACGCGTATGTATAATAATTGCAGATTATTATTTTCGGATTCTGGTCTATAGATTGCTGTGAAAGTAATTGGATTTTATTTTATTATTCTAATAATAAGGAATTGTAATCTGTTCTATTCTAAATATTTGTTCTGTTTCGGGGATACCATAGATTTTATATGGCCACAGAAAAATCGATTTCATTTCTTATTGACGACTTTAATGGTAAGTTAATGTTTTCTGTATGGGAGGGAGAATATCTTGAGTCTATCGCATACTTGGTGAGCTATTGTGGAATCAGGAGAAAGATGATATCGTTCCATATCACAGTAATCCCCCCAGCATATGACTTTTCCAATTTTCCAAGTAGGTGTCTACAACGTATGTGAAATAGGCCTCATTTGTTAAAAAAAATTCCAAGGCCCGACTTGGACCATAAGGCCAAAAAAGGGGAATAAGCAATTCAATAAAATGGTAAAAAAATCAAGAGGCTTGCAGATATAATTGCCTATAATCACCCAAGACACAAACCTCATTTCGTTTCAGCCACAACTACTATTTTCCCAATTATTTGCATTGATTTATGTCTTAATTACAACAACAAATAATTCTAGTCCTTCCAACGTAAATAAGCATCTAGAAGGAAATATCAAACATTGTGTTTCGTAATAAGAGTATCGGTAACAAGCTTAACAACTAGTTTAACCGTATTCATGGCTGTGTTATATTCCATTTTACTCGCTCGTAAAATATAGAAAGCCCTTACATAAAACATCATGAAACACGCAATGCATAATTTCCTACTACTCCACCTGCTATTTTACTATAGAACCCATCTTGCTCCTTATCCGACTTATGCCACGATAGAAAGGGTCTAATCCACGCAAATAACTACATGAAAAAAAATACTTCTAAACTCTGGTAAATTTGTTGAAAGCTTACAAATCTCTACCGACTTAGAATCACAGGTGCGTATATGTATTTTTCCAATTTGTACGCGTTACATTAATTACAAGAGTTGGGATTTAATTTGACCTCCCCCATACTGTCGGGACCCTTTTACGAGAATATCTGCTTTCCTGGGACTTTTTGCGTAACATAGTCACGTAAATAATTAACCAAGTGACGTGTGTGTTTAACTTAACTCTCCAGATACATTTATCTGAACATCTCGTAAGGTAGACAATATACCAGAAACCTGGGTTGTCCTCTTCGACGACGTAAGGCCCTTCTATAAATTTGCGATTATCATAAATGGTGACTAGGGAATAGAAGACGACTGTGAGCTTATAGTGTAGTGACTTTGCGTTAAGTATGGCCGTAACTTGTTGCGTGTCTTACGGTAGTATACTTTATAGTATAATCGTCCTCTAAGCAGGTTCCCAAGACCTCAGCCTTAATGACATCAGTCTTAGCTAGCACGGATGTAGTACTAATGACGGTAATTTTTATGTTGTTTCTAATATTGTCTACAGTTTTTAGGATAGGTACCCAAAATACGAGTACAACAATAAAATGTAAATAGTGGTTTATTACCTTTACATAGAAATTTGTCAAACGAAACACGATTGATAATTGAACTTTTGCAGTCAAACATTGTAGGAGAAAAAATTGTGGTAGTTTGGTATTTGCTTGATTTCATGTTTCAATAAGTTACTACTTAATTCCAGAAGGACATTTTGTAAGACAAGGAGGCCAGTCGAAAGAGAGTTTTCAAACTTTTAACTGCATAGGGAACTATGGGGAGATTGAAATCAATCCTTGTTGTGGCTTCAGTCAATGGTTGGGAACCGAAATCTCAGAAGATGGAATCCAAAGTCTAAGATACCAAACTAGGAGACGTTCAAAAAATTCTAAATTCGATTCCAAAGTTCACATTAATGAACAAATTTGAGTCAACGGATTGCAACAGAAAATTCTCGGTAAACTCTTGTCTAGTCTAGCTTAAGTGATGAGAAGTTAATGGTGTTTATGACCTAGTTGCTAATTTGAGTAATGGTGTTCTTTAGTTGAAGCAAGTGTTTTGTAAGTTTGAGGGTGGTCTCACACACTCTGGTTGGATAGATAAAATATGTTGTTACAACTTTTCAATATAAAACATGGCACATGTATTAAGGTCGTATTCGAATATACTTTGCTTCGTCTACGTCTACGTCTAGTTATAACAGTTAATGATGTCAGACATAGCAAAGCTGTGTCTCAATTAATTTTCGGTTCGTGTGTTGACTACTATGAGACAAATATCTGGTGAAATATTAAGAAGATCTGCCTCTTAAACGTTTTCTACAGACTTCTTTTTAAATTTTTGAAAATTAAATTAAATCCCAATTAATTTTTATTAATATTAATTTCGATTTAATATGAATTTTCCTTTTAACCGTCAACGTTTGTGAATAATAAGATTTTCACCTAAATATAAGATAATTAAGTAGATGAACAGATGAAATTCAACTGCTTAATATGTCTTCTGAGAAACTATTATTGTAAGAAAAAAATTAACGCGAATGGAATTGTTCAAAACTTACCGGTTTTCATTCAAAGGCAGTGATTTTGATTAGTGATTATTTTATTGTGTACTGAGTTATATATATAAATTCGCGGTAATTATGTTTATTATATCAGACTGAAGTTCGCAATTCGGAGTGTACAACGAATGCGTATATTATATACCTAGATTTTTTTCCACATTTTTTAAAAAATGAATAAAATTAATCAACGGCACCTTTCCCGTGGAACGCTTAAAGTTTTGTGTTAACTTTTACTTTATTATTTCAATAATAAAGTATTGTTATCGATTTTTTAAAAAAAAAAATTTGCTACTCTGAAAAATTTTTTTTATACGTTTCTTGACTAATAAGCACCAAAAAAGCAAAAAAAATTTTTAGTCCGTCTGTGCGCCGTACGCCGTCCGCCGTACGCAAAACGTTTGAAAGCTTATAACTCTCAAACTCTTTGAGCTATTAAGTTGAATTTTTTTTTGTTGGTAGACTGAGCAGACCCCTTCAAGTGGCCACCTTTTGAGTGGTGGGGGTGTGAGGGGGGAGGTGGGGGAAGCGTTTTAGACGGAAAATTTTGGTTTCTAGATCTCAGTAACCACTTAGGCTAAGAAGCTGAAACTTGGAATTTATATAGAGCATCGATAGTGGACCCATTTGCAAATATTATGATATAGGTAAAGGGGAGTGGGAGTGGGGGGAATAATAATGCGTCCGAAACGCTCAGAAGCCGAGATTGAGACATTCTAAAATCCATATCTCCTAATCGGTTAATGTTACGAAATTAAAACTTAATGAACATCTGTGGGTATACTAGGAGAATAGATCGGAGACAGATTTTTGAGAGGGGGAAGTGGCGTACGGAGGTGGGGGGTGAAAAACTTTAGATTACGATATCTCACGAACCAATTGCACTAGAAAAACGAAATTCGGCTTCTGTATTAAGGTTGACAAATAAAGTTTGCTGAAAGTAAAAATTTTTAAGGGGGTGGTGGAGTATGGAAGTGGAGGGGATAAGAATTTTTCTAAAAAATCACGTCTCATATCTCAAGAACAATGTACGATAGATGCTTAGAATTTTTACCAGAAATAAGCCCAATAGACCCCTTGCAGGAAAAAAAATTTTGAGGGTGAGGGTGAAGAGGGTGAGGCTGGGGGAGGG
Organism: Beris morrisii; assembly: GCA_951812415.1. Lineage (NCBI taxonomy): Eukaryota > Metazoa > Arthropoda > Insecta > Diptera > Stratiomyidae > Beris > Beris morrisii. The sequence continues at coordinate 31,538,727 of OX638311.1, forward strand.
TGAAAAGGAAAAAGTTCCGATTTTTATATATCGAGAACCTAAAATGACATCAAGCAGAAACTTGGTAATTAGATAAAACTATAGCAGTAGCATGTTGGAAAAATATAATTTTTTATAGGGATAGTATTGTTGTGCCTAGCACTGTAGCAGCATCCCTATTCCCTTATCTAATCAAGATGTTTGGATTTCCCCTCGTATCCGCATTGCCAGTGGGTCAGTTTCATAATAATTAACGTAAATAACTCAGTTTGTTTACTGACCTACTGGAAATGCCGGTAGTATTAAGTATCTTTAAATAATATTGCTAACTTGCGGATTCGGACTTAAACGCCGGTTCATATTGCCCGGCCGAGGTCGAAGCTACAAACAAAATACAATTGTTTGGAGCTTCAGATTTCGTCACGCAATGTGCGACCGAGACCAAGACCCGGAACTTAATGTCAGCAATGTTTTGCCGAATGACATGTAACTGAGTGTTTTCCCAAAGCGGAAGACAACACTCAGTTCTGTGTCAGTCGGCACTTTTTTAATATTTAAGTTTAGTTGTAACTAGCGATAAGCTCTCAGTACGTTAGTATTTTTTAAACCGAAATAAACCGACCATCAACTCAACGGTAACTAAAACCTTCTTTCTCCTTATTTATTTCAGCAAACTAATTCGAAATGTTTCCGAATAGAGTTGAGACAGGCTTAACTGCATCCTCGCTCTATTTGGACATTTAGAATATCCCTCCTGCACCTGGATCAACTCCAGTAAATTCAAAGTGATCCCAAATGGTCTCTGAGACGGGCTTAATTGCATCCTCGAGCCATTTGGACACTTAGGAAATATCTCTACGCGGTGGATCAACTTCAAGAAGTCTACGGAGAAAGAGTTGATCCTCCACTCAGGAAAAAGGTGCTGCTCGCTGGACAAGACCACGAGCAAGCAACAGTACTCCTCTCTTTCAGGTCCCACCTCCTCTTGGGACTAACCGCGTGTTCTGGTCGGGTATCCCTCATGCCCACCAAAAATAAACACAACAGTATGATACGGGGGTGGGGGGTGTTTTTCCTAACTATAGAACGGCTTATGCTAGAAAGTTGAAACTCAGTATATATATGTAAGTCAACTAGAAAAGTAATTTTGATTAAAAAAAAAATCAAATATCCATTGGCGTACAGAAGGGGGGCAAAAAAAATTATCAGTGAAAATGGAATGCATATATTTTTACGATTTTCGTCATATCTATTAGGTCTTTTCAAATATTGAGTTTATTTTTATTTCACGTATTCTTCATATAAATACCTAGAAAGTGTTTTCAGAATTTTTTGAAATTCGACCCCCACGATGGTGTAAAGGGGTTGTATATATTTTCACAAATTCAGCCATATCTCTCCGGTTTGATTAGATATCGAATATATTTGTACTTCTACGGGCTTGTTTAATAATCACCTAAAACACGTTTTCAATTTTTTTCCTTTTTCAACCCCTAAGAGTGTATAAACGGGTTGAACACGTTTTCACGAATTTGGTCATATCTCTTAGGAGTGATAAGACATGGGATTGGTTTTTACTTCCTCGGGCTTTCTTTACATATATCTAAAAGCTCATTTCAGGATTTTTTAATATTCAACCCCTAAGTGGATACAAGGGGGTTGCATATGTTTTCACAAATTCCAACATATTTCTTAGTTCTAATGAGATATCAAATTCATTTTTACTTCCTAAGGCTTCTTACATAATCGTCAAAAGTTGATTTTAGTGTTTTTAGATATTCCACTCCAATAGGAAGTAAGGCCTTCGACATATTTCTTACGATTGATGAGATATCAGATTGGTTTTCACTTCCACAGACTTTTTATATTATCGCCTACAAATCAACAAAATATCTCCTAATCACGTAACAACTGATATTATACTACGACTTAGACCTCGTCCCGGAATATGACCCAATTATGTAATTCATATGTTATATGTGGCAGCGGCGTAAGTATTCTAGCGCCCATTCTAACCGCTTTCTGAACTTTTTTCTGAGTTTTCAGTCACATAGTAACCTACACCGCGTCTCAGAATTGAACGCATTCCGAACTTCTACCGAAAAAATAATAAAGTTGCGCCCAGACTGTTGGCAGATTTTTATATTGTGTGTTTACAATAATTTATCACTGCAAATTACGAAATCGGCTAAATTTCATAGAATTTTTCTATTATGGAGTGTATATAATCAATCAATCTGTTATTATTCCCTCGGTTCATTTTGCAGAGCATAAAAATTTAAACACGGAATGCACACAAAAAGAATGGCCTCGACTTAACGATAGTGATGGATATCAACTGGTAAAATTTATTTTATGCACTGTTAGAATTGATGGTTCAATTACAGATTGTCATTGATTTTGAAACGCTATTCGCGAAACAGGGGAACGAATTAGTTCTTAAATTCGTTGCGTTTGTAGAAAAGATTGTCCCCTTTTTTCGACAAGAAATAAAGGATAAGACATCACGAGTACCTGGCGATGTTTAATGAATCTTCTATAAATAACGGTAACAGCACATTTCTTAGACGATCTAACACTTAGTTAGTGAAATTTCCACATTCTAGAAACTATTTTGCAGCAATTTTATTGTTTGCTATTTTGCAACCTAGACAATGGTCAATCGGATTTTGTAACACATATTTATTGCGTTAATAATTTACAGAACACCATTGAACGCATACGAAAGGATTGTACAGAAAATAGGGCTACGCTGCAACCCAGAGTTATACTTAGTCGTGTGACCATCCAAGATCCAGCTCACTGAGTTCTACGTATTCTGCGACGCTATAAGGTATAAGCTTCCAACATTCCTTAAGGCCCTTGACGTATGTCTTAAAATACATTACGTTTATAAACTCCAATATTCAAAAAAAGCAAATTGATTTGGGCATTTCTTGTAAATTATTGTTTTGATATTACCACCGAAAAATTTTCGGAAGTTATTAACTTAATAAATAAAATAAAACCAAATAGAGAGGAATGTCCGAATTAATTTGCTTCGAGTGTGATGGGATGTTTGTTCAAACGCAAAAATTAATAGAGCACTTAAAAATTTCATATGGATTTTCAAGTTTATCTGTTTTTCGATGTAAACAAAATTCATGCGAACAACAATTTACTAAATTCATTTCAAAAAACATTTACTGAAGCATGAAAAAGTATATTTTAATTCATTAATAGATAAAGAAAGAGCTACTGAAAATATTTCTGTTAAGAAGAATGATAATTTCTCAAGTGTTTCAAGTATTTTGTCCATTTTCCAATATTGTTCCGAACTTAGAAGTATTAAAAAAATCGTTGATATCTTTTCAATTGCATTTACATGGAAAATGGAAAATTCAAAAAAAAATTTAGGATATTTCCGGTCTTGTCGCAAAGTATATATTACAATTCCGTTTATAAATTTATTACAAACTTGACATTATAAATTAAGATATTATATCCCTTTTAAAAGATTCATTTCACGACGTTTTATATTTCGGAAGGCAGGTCTGATACCATGGCAAGTTCGTAACGAAGTTGTTATTCAAATATTTTTACCGACAAATTTTTATGTTTATTTATTTAACATATGATTACCTGGGCATTTAACATGAATGTCTGATTCGGTTTCTTGATTTTCTTTATATTCAGTTAAATTGATGAAAAATTGGTTCATTGTGCCATACCAATAACTCAAAAGTGATAGAAGTCTTAAAAACATCTTGCAGCTTAATAAAGATTGAAAAATTTAGGAATGTACTGTTTTTTTTCCCATTGGTCATCTATCCCATATGCTCGATTACGCATCGGGACATCTTTCCCAGACTTTAGGCATCTATCCTTCTTATGAGGGGCTTGCAAAATCTGTTATAATATTTAGGATTATTTATATTTATTATAAGAAAACGGTTATTACTCTTTATTATGAACTAAACCAGCTGCTGTATAAAGCTTATGACATTGGTCTTAATAGTTTTGCGAATATAGTACTAAAACGAAAAGTGGGGCATCTCTCCGTAGTTTCCACTACAAAAATTAAGTACTCTTCGTATGAATTCTACTGCAATAATAAGAACCAATTGTCTATAATAAATTCGCAAAAAATTGAAACTAAAATTTTTCGTTGTTTTTGTGTGATTAATAAAGGAAAAATTTGGGAATACTTGCATATGACGGTGGTGATAACAAAATATTGATAAACTTTAAAACTTGTTTTCGATATTTTATTTTTTGTTTACAAGAAGACGTGTAAGCTTTTAAATAATTAGGGTTATTTAAAGATTACTTATAAGAAAAGATACAAGAAATTAGACAAAGTAATGTAAACTCTATTCCATCCACATATTGTGCAAGAATCACGCGAGTGAGTATTTCAGGTTAAAGTTTGATGGGTCATTTACTTTATTATTTTAATAATTTATTATTTAGACTTTCCGGAAATTAAAAAAATTCTGATAAGAACACAGTCACCGCCGTACAGGAATAATCGTACGAATAACAATTTCCATACATAATATCGTCTCTTACAGCCATTCCTCCTCCTTTCTGGAGAAATTTTAAACACCTGTCTGGCTTATGAAAGTATAACGTAAATGCCTTCAGCACTTCTCTAAATACCCTATGATATATTTTATTATTTTAGATTTTCAACAACTCGACGAGTTTTCTACCCACCACATGGATAAATAGAATATTCATGTCAGTTACTTTGAATATTAGTCTCGACAATTCTGTCTTGTGATTTTCACCACTTGTTCGAAACAAAAATTATTTAGGATAGAACTTTGGCCACATGCTCGTATGAACAGTCGAAACATATCCTTAATTCCTTCAGTAGACAACAACGCAACATTTCTCATAATATGAAGTTACTAACACAAGAGAATCATTTACCAAGGAATATTATAGTCGCATGCAAATTAACGTAACTCGTTCGCCATTGTGAAGATGAAATAATTTCATTCAGATTGAAAAGGGTCTTGACATAAATGGGGGCATGTATTACCCTCGACGTTCATATCGAGCACCCCCGCACTCTGTACACTTGCCATAGTTAGTACAAACCAAGTACTGAACAAAGTGCGGGAAGTTTTTCAACAGCTGCACGTGTATGTGATTTTAACTGTCGTCGTCCTCAAAAAAAAAAAAATAATAAAAATTTCCATCACCCAACCCCATTGTGAAAATGTTGAAGTAGTTTCGTATTCATTGTAAAGTGTCTGATATGTGTGCTGACTCGTTAAAAAGCGAATTGCCTACTGTTTCCATATCCATATAGCGTTAGCGATTACCACACGCGATACTAATATCCCGGGGTTACAGAATTGTTGGCAAAGTTAAGCACCTAATGACATGATAATTGGGGAAACGGAATGCTTTTCTAGGATTTCATTCGAAATTCCTTTTGATCCTAACAAGTAGATTCGATGGATCTTTTTAAGTAGTCATTTATATCTTGTTTGGAATTTATGAAGATTGATATAGCGACGATTGTACTTAAGACGGTAGGAACAAATATGGGATTTGCTATGCGTGTTCTATTCACAATTTTAACAAACAAAATAAGTAAGTTATTGAATTGTAGACGACATGGTGAATGTATATTTTAGTAACCAAACCTGGCCTTGGTTTTATTACTGAGATTTAAGTGTCACAAATATCGATCTAGATTTCGATCTTACGCATTCAATGCACTTAGTGAAAGGAGGAATAAGACTGAGCTAATTTTTTGTCGGTTAAGAAAAACCGCTTAATTATAAAAGTTAAAAGTTGCATAAATTTCTTTTCCAATTATTACACATCGTCTATTATTCTGAAGTTCAAATAAAGCCCTCATATCCAAATAACATACGTTGATTATTAATATTTGTCAAATATAAAATATAACAGCAGAAGTTCTTTGTTTGTTCCCATCATCAGCAACAATAGACGATAAAAAATTATTTAACTATAAATTGATAGTCAAAATAAGAAAAAAACATAACGCATGATATTGATACTCTAGATGAAATACTGAACTCCGATTTATATTTTAGTTGGGAATGTATCAAAAGAATGAAGAGTGCACATACAATTATTGCATGACGATTTATTTACAGGTAGAAACTATTGTATAGTGGCTACTCGATGGATGGTTAAACGATTTCTTGAGTTATAGCGAGTGCCATAAATTAAGTTAGGACATTTTTACAGACTTTTTGTATGACAACTACATAAAGGACTTATGGGATATTTTTCAACTTAATACTTTCAGCTGCGACTATTATAAAATCAACGGATACAAAATTTCAAAGTCGTAACTTAAAGCGTTCTAAAGTTATCGTTCAATATTGGTGAACACTTGTTTTAAGAACTTTTGTATGACAGCTAAGCGAAGGAGTTGATGGATTGCGCTAATTAATGAACTCGGTCTTGCTTTTGATATAAAACTAATTCCTGTAAAATTTTGAATCCCTGCTTTAACTCGTACTAGAGTTATAGTGGATTCTGTAACTTGCATAAATTACACGAAGGACTAATTCGATTTGCATCATATTCGGAACTTTCGCTTCAAACATTGTACACTTTAAGTATTCAAAATTTCAAGTTCCTAACTTGAAGTATTCGTATTAATTGTGAATACTTGTTTTAATGACTCTTGTATGGGAGATACCCGAAAGAGTGGAAGGATACCGCCCATTAACGAATTTAGCCTTACTTTTTCCAAAATTTCAACTTTCTAGGCCAACGCGTTCTTCTGTTATCGTGCAAACGGACGGACGGACAGACAGCAAACGGATTTGAGGTTTTTGGCCACAACGGAACACAAAATAACATATAACTTTTTTCCGCCCGAGGTTCGGTTCTATGCGTTACAAACTTTTCGGGCTGGATTAAACTTATTACTACGTTTACATGGAGGATCGAAAGATCCAAATTTGAATCGCGTATATGACTACACCGGATCGAAAGATCGAAACATGGGAAGATCGAAATAAGATCGAAATGAAAAGTAACATAACCTGAAATCTTTCTTTAATCGTACAAGTTCGAAGTGCAGTGCATAGAAATGTCAAACTTAGCAGTTTTGTGTGCTAATACTATGAAAATGATAGAAAATCAATTTTTGTTGTTAATGAATTTGCGACGATCGAACTTTCAATATTTCGATCCGCGTTTACATGAGGAGTTCGATCCGATTTCAACTCGATCCAGGTCGAGAAGTTCGTTCGGATCGAGTTGATCTCATTCCAATTCGATCTGCGTTTACATGAGATTTTACAGGATTGAATCCGGATTCAATCCTCCATGTAAACGTAGTATATAATACTCTATATGATTTCATCTAGAGTACAAAAATCTTGTAATTTAGTGGATTAAAGCTTGAATTACACTGTATGCAATGCTGTCATATATTTGACTATTTTCCCTGGCAAATGCTGTCAGATAGTGAAATTGTCATATTTTTGTTTGCCACATTTTTTTATTTGCTCTAAACAAAGTCTATTTTAACGGAAATGACAGATCTTTTCGTCAATTTTTTTATTCAAATATTTTACAGCAAGGCATACAGTATAATACTAGCTTAAGTCTGAAAGATTTTGAGCAAACGACCCTCAGAAATATATTAATTACGAAATTTACATACATCCTTTTGTATTAGACTGTCCAATCTTTGACAAAAATGTTATCAAATTTCTAAGCCAAAATTGGTCTTCAGTACGGCAAATAGAACAATTTAACAAATAAAAAATTGACACACATTGTCCGATTCGAAAACAGTTTAATATTTTAGAAAACGGCAGTAGGAACAAAGTGTTCACATGTCGTAGCTACTCAAAAATGTTTAAATATTAATGCGTAAATCTAAGTAAATCACAGAAAGATTTTTTGTATGGCTAGATTATAAGTAATTCTGTCAAATTAAAATATTACAAACAATTACAGTGTGATTAAAATCAAAAGATTTCAAACATTTTCAAAACATCTTTCTGTACCTCCCACAAATTATGGTAGTGAAAAAATCTGCCAAAAGTCTGGGCACAACTTTATTATTTTTTTGGGTAGAAGTCCGAAACGTGTTTAATACTGAGATGCGGTGTAGGTTACTATGCGACTATAACGTTCCAAATAGCCCCCTGGTTATTCCTATTTTTTTTCCTGCTAGAAGTCTACTGGGCCTAACTCCTGTAAAATTTATAAGATCATATCTGGTACGGTTCTTGAGATAAAAAAATTTATTTTTTTCGAAAAATTGTTATCCCCCCACTTTCGTACTCCAGCTCCCCCTCTCAAAATGTTTACATTCAGTAGACTTCACTTGTGATCTCATATACAGAAACCAAATTTTATCTTCCTGGTACAATTGGTTCGGAAGATATTGTAATCTAAAGTTTTTTACCCCCCACCACTAAACACCCCATTTCTCCTCCTAAAAACTTTAGCCCTTGTCTAATCTCCTAGTATCCCTTAAGACAACTACAAAGTTTCACCCTTCTGAGATCAACGGTTCAGGAGATATGGATTTTAGAATGCTTCAATCTCAACTTTCAAACGTTTCGGACATATTGTTTTTCCCGCCACTCACACACACACCCCTCAACCCTTATCACCAATTTTGTTTTGCAAATTGGTCCACTATCATAGTACTACATAAGTTCCAAATTTCAGCCTCCTACCATAAGCAGTTCCTGAAATCTAGAAACCAAAGTTTTTCGTCTAAAACGCACCTACCTGCTCCTCCTCACCCCCCCCCCCCCCCCCCCACCCTACAAAACTAATGACAAGTCTCAACACCTGTAACAGTACTCAATATTTCTTACACGATAAAACGATATAAATAGAAATTCCAGAAATAAGTTATTATTTATTGTTACATCAATAAGCTTTTTAAAGAAAAATCTTTTGAAAATTTGAAAACAGATTTTTAGGTTGCTAGTGCTCTCAGCTGTCGACTTATATGAATTCTAGCCAATCAGCATCTTTCTTGTGATTATTATTTTTCTAAGAACGAAAGTAAACAAGGGAAGTTTGTTGAATAAAAAATTTTTCAGGGTGGCGGTGGAGCACTGAAGTAGGAAGGATAAGGATTTTTCTAAAAAATCACGTTACTGTTTAAGATAGGATTTAGAATTGAAATTTTTACGTGTTATAGGCCCGATAGACCCCTAGCAAAAAAAATCTTCGGGGTGAGGGTGAAAAGGAAAAAAATCCGATATTTTTATCTCGAGAACAGCAAATGATGAATAGTGAAAATATGGAATTTCTGCTGTGCTATAAAAGTGATATGAAAAAAATATCTGGAACGGATTATACTAGAAACTTCAAACTTGGTGGGTATATGTAGATATACTAGAAAATAAATTTAGGCAAGCAATATGTCATATACAAAATGATTAGCAAAAACAGGGTATATATTTTCACGAATATCTCTTTGGTCGTCTGAAATATTGAGTAAATTCTATTTCAGTTATTTTTTTAATAACCTAATCCCAATCCCTAACCACACCATACCTCCAAGATCTAATAAGATATCGAAATCGTTTTCACTTTTCACTAATCGCCTAAAAACTAAGGTCAGATTTTTGGATATTCAACTCTTTAAGGGCGTGTAAAAGGGTTGAATACGTTTTCATAATTTTCGTTAGATCTTCAAAGTCTGATGAGATATCAAATTCATTTTATCTTTTGCATGCTTTTTGTATAATCGCGGAAAAACCGATTTCAGTTTTTTTTCGAAATTTAACCCCCAGGATATGTAGTGGGATTGTATGTATACGTTTTCACAAATTTAGCCACATTTCTATATTTTGATGAGGTAGCAAATATTTCCTTCTATAGTGATTCCCCTAACGCTTTGGATTCCATGAAATATTTCAGAAGGCATGATTTCATAGTAAGTGGAAGATGATGGTAAACTAATTTTTCTTTGATTCTGACGGTAAAATCATTTGTTTTTCGTCTTTAATGCAATACAGTTTAAAAAAGTCGCGGCGTCTGTTTTGTTCTGTGTGGTTATAATCGTGAAACGTGAAAGCAGTACAGTGATAAATCAGGTGAGTTTAGCATTTTATAGCTAAATGTTTTATTTTAATAAGTACATAGAATCGCTTGTAGTATAAATTGTGTGTGTTAAGAATGTCCAAAATTATTAAGAAATCGCAAAGAAAAGCGGGTGTGAGCAAGCGTGATTTTAGAAGAATTGTCAAAAAGGAAATACAAATGGATAAAATTATTTCTGTGCGATCAGTGTTTTGGAAGTTTAAAAATTTATGTTATACCAGTTTTTGAACCAAAATGAACTCTCAAACACATTTATTTCTGTACCAGTATATTCAAATATTTTGTTGTATCTCTAGAAATTTATATTGTGGAAAAACCACAATAATACAGAGGATTCGATAATTCTTAATAATACTGTAGAAGAAGCTGCTTCTATTCATTCACCGAGTAGCGTTCCTCTTAATCAGATAACGAATACTGAAAAGTGTAATCAGTGTTGCTGCTGCCAAAAAAGTAAAATGAAGATATTTTATAAAATTTTATTCATCATTTGTTAATGAGTTTATTTTGTTGTTATAGTGGAAGAACTGGAGAAAATTCTGGCTCAGCAAAGTGTTACAATCAAAAGGTTGTCGAGCTATTTACTTCCAGAAGAAAAGGATTCAATAAGTCTGCCTTTTCAACTACCGATTGCTGATCAAGAGTTCCTGGACAATGTAGAACAGCTCTTGATAGTAGCAGAAAATAAAAGCAAATTTGTGAGTTTCGGATAACTTGAAACACGTGTGTTATACTCACAATTCTTATGTTTTTTTACAGAACCAGTGGTTGCTGACTACGAAAGGAAATCAGAACATTAAAAAGTTTTTTCCATATTTTATGAATGAGTCGATTGGAAAGGATTATAACTCTTCAAGAAAAAGCGGAAAAAAATCCTTCGCATGTTACACGAACATCAACCAATGTATCTTTGGTAAGTATTTGGATAATTTAAGCTAACATCGGAATATTCCTTATTGTAGATATTAAAACTTCACTCAATTCATAGATTGTTTCAAAAAAAGTGGCTTTGGATGGAAGGAGTATCAATTCACAGTAGAAAGTACCTTAAAAGCGTTCAAGCCAAAAATAAATAAACAAAATTGGAATGGCAAAACTTAAAATTTTACAATTATCTTATTTATGTTGTCATTAATATCTTATTTAATTTTTTAAGATTTCTTTTATTTATTTTAGTTATTGTGGTTTCCTTAATTTTGAAAATTTTTATTTTATAATAAAGTTTATGTGAATTATAATAATAGGAAAATTGTTTTTGTTTTATGTTCGAACCGATTGACATTTAAACGACTTTCAAATGAGGGGTATATACATACACGTGTAAATTGTTCTTATTGTTTCATGGTGAAAAAAAGTCTTTAGCTAAATTTCATATAGGTAATCAGTAAAAACTGATTATTGGAATATAAAGATGGAGAAAGAAAATCTGTTTTAAACCGATTATTTACCGATTTCTTCTTAAATAAAAAAAATCAATTGAGAACCAATTTCATTGTGATTTTTTATTCAGTTCATAAAATCGATTATTAACTGATTTCTGTAAGCTATTATAAATTGATTATTAGCACTTGAAGTTTGGGTACGAAAATATGTTTTAAACCGATAATATACTGATTCAGTCATCAATGTCAAAATCTACTAAGAACCGATTTCATTGTGATTGCATCTTAAATTGATTATATCTATTTATGATTGATTTCACATTGATTTCCTCTGATATCTTTCAAATCAAAGGAAACAGTGAATATCTGACTTTACTTTGATTTTTACATTTCGCTTTTCATTGGTTATTAGCGGAATCAATCACCATCGTCAAAAAGCGGACATGCTCCATACAAAAACATCATTTTTTCTTCAAAAAAAATTGATTTCTGGATACCTCAGCATTAATTTCGAATTAGTTAAATATCAGTTTTTTTCTATCTGGATAGCTACATGTAATCGTCTAAAAAGTTACTTCAGAACTTATCTCCCAAGGGAGTGTATGAGAGTTGCATATGTTTTCACGAAGGTATCGTGAAATTCGAAATGTCTCCATTTTCATACGTATACTTAATTGGCTAAAAGTCGATTTCAGGATTTTTCCATATTTTAACTTCTATGCGCAGTTTATTTATTTCAATGTTTGTATAAAGAACAACTGATTGGTGTTGAAAATTGCATCTTACCATCTTTTCTAGTGACAAAATTAACTTTAAAAAAACTGATTGTTCTGGAGCAACCGATTGTTACATTTCGACTTTTATCTGGTCCAGGACTTTGACCTAAAATCGTAATTCATGCATTACACACCCACTTTAATAAAGTTTCGATCAGACTGTTGGCAGATTTTTTCAGAAATTAATTAATTGCACTTTTATTTAAATTGTATTTTACTAAATAAAGTCTTGTATTTTTTTTTTGGGCAGGTTTCGTTAGAGAAAAGTAAAAATTAACCAATCTAAAAAGGTTTGAATCGGTACAGATCAGTGCAGAATTCCGAGAAAAATCATTTCTAATTAATACTATATGTTTTAATTTTTTCTGTATGGGAGTGTCTGGAAATACACGACTAGAACACTAATTGCAGTCATAGATAGTTTTATTCAAATAATAAATAAGAAAAAACTATATAATTGAAATGAAGTACCTCTACATATCTACGAAAAATTTTGAAAGAATACTCTGTAATGAAGATTTGTATGAACTTACTTTTCCTTGGAACAATTATGATCCTGTTTTTGGTACGGATGGATGTTGTGATTTAAATGATTGATTTTATTACAATTGCTGTCCAATCCATTGCAGCTCTGTTTCGGGCTACTTTTTCCCGAACCGGGCGATATTTTACCCGCTAAAGCTTCTAACGAGCTCAGCATAACTCCCGACAGTATGTCAGTCATAACGAATTGTTTACTTCAAACTAAATATTCAAGCACACACTAAAAAAAAGCGACCTACCGCTAAACTTTTTTAATTAATTTCTTATTATTTTTCGCGTCACCTTTTTCAACAAAAAAAAAAAACAAACCCGATCGCACACACACGCACACAATTCAAAATTTTATAAGATCTCGGCTCTCTCTAGAAATTAGAAAAATTAACCAGAACTCTGATTACTCTGCTCACTTGAGATCTGTCACTCACTTTACTTATTAACACTGAGAATAAATTTCTTGTAATTTTTACATAGATTTTTTTTTTAATTATACAACACATCACGTATGAGAGTCATTAAAACGAACTAAAAAAAACTGTAGAAACACATGTAGGTAATTAAGAATTGCACCGAACGCAATTGGTGGATTTTGGTGGTGTTTGCTCCGGAGTATCCATGGCTAGTTGGTCATGATTTAGCTCGTATCATTTGTAGCGACCTTAACTCGATAATTGATAAATTAGGCAACTGAAGTGTCAACGTAATGTGCACTTGTTGCAATCACAAGTTATAATCCAGTGAATAGGCGTATTCACTTCACTTACTGTTATTAAATGTACTCGCAACTTTATTTTTATCGAGTGTCTATAATTTGTTGTTATCTAGTTTTCATCATCTAAATAAAAGATTTTTGATGTTTGTTAAAGTAAAAGGGGGTGTATACCAGTTGAAATATGAGAAGATCTTATCGCAGAGCAACATGTTCGTTCCAACAACGTCTGGTGGATTTACTTATTGTTACACCTGAACTAAATGAAATTATTGCTAAACGTGACTCTTCTAAGATGAGTAAGCTCGAATACAGGTAAGAACTTTGTTATTATTTACGTTTAACTAATTATTATGAAGTTTTTATGGAAGCAGCCTTTTTTGCTGTACTGGCGAGAAGCTCAAAATAATGAAAATTGAAATAGCAATAAATGGGTACAATGGGTCTATGAAGCGGAGGCAATTCTTGTTTTTTTTAAAGAAATGTGGTTTATTAGAAAATTTCATAACCGTGGGTCACTTTATTTATTTGAACGTAGGTATAATATATTTGCTTGAAATGTCAAGCTGTGACCAATGGGTCACAGTCATTACTGATAGCTTCTAAGTGTAAAACAAAATTGGGTTTTTATTCGGTCGCTAAGTGCTAACTTTGATGTTAACGTAGGCCTTGAATCGACTAATGTCATGAGCTTTCTGAGACGTGTATCTGAATTTTATTTACACTATGTAGTAATAATGACATGGAATTAAAAATACCATACATTAACAACTTATACTCAATTGAGGTGTACAGCACAGTCTGAGCGGTTTCATTTGCTGAGAGACGGGTTAATTAGGTTGTATTACCTTGGACACTGAACACTGAACTTGTGTACTTCAGATCATTATAAATTGATGAATTTGTTCAACAGAATTTAAACTGTGAAGTTCAAGATGTATGGAGATATGATGTGCGTTAACGAAAAAGATTTTTGTTGGTTCATATTCTTTCTTTTCAATTCTAATCATGTTAATGCTAGGTCACGGGCTTATCGTCTATGGTCTACAACGAATTTACTGGATACCGCAGCAGTACTGATTTGAAAGAATCGCGATTGGTTAACTTCTAGCCATTCCCAAAGAATGAGCTATTTTCATGCTTTAGATAAAATCTATAGGGAGAAATTTTTTAAGTTTGGAACTCGGATGCTTGGTTAAAGTTGAAAGGTCAAATTCGTCAATGCACGACATAAATTTAACGGTAAGGTTGAGCAAAAATAACCGATTACTTTATTAGGTTAACCGAAAGTAAGGAGGTTACTTATTTGAAGAATCAAACGGTTTTTTAACTCAAATAACTGATAACCTGACTAAAGGTTGTTTTATGATTTGCCATTCTTTGTATTCACTAAGCTCAAAATCATCTCGATTATAATAATTCGGGTCAGTACAATTGACAATTTGTTTAGCGTGTAGACATCCTCGACTTCTTGTATCGTAAAGCCTCGTACGGACCTCGATCAAAATTTTGATTCACTAATTTACTATATATCTCTAAAGTGAAAAATTCGTTGTGTAGAATACTGTGGAGAAGGAAACAACTGGGAACAGCTGTTTATTTGACATTTACATTTTCAAAAATTACATTTATTATACGCGTGTTTTTTATGGTAATTAAGTGCCATGGATAATAATATCGGCCACGGTTAATTTTATACGCGCATAAAAAATCTTAAAATCCGCTTTGTTTAAAAAAAAAAACCTCTCGATATCACAAAAACCAAAGTCAGTTTGAGAAAAAATGACAAATTCAAATTCAAATCAGGAGATGTCAAAATTATCGTACCGCAATGCAAAATTAAATAGCAGCAAATTTAAATGGTGGAGGAAAATTGGTCACCACGGTTTCAGAACAATCTTTTGGTCGATGAGCGCACTGTCAAATCGAATCAAAATTTTGACTTGAACTCCGTACCACAAAACAGAAAGCCAACGCGAAAATCGAGCAATTAAAATTGACGGGCTTAGAACCAGAGGGGTACAAGTGACAATTTCACGAAAATTAAGTTAATAGCAAGAAATGTCTCTTTAGAGTGTCTGCTGTCTATTACCAGTGGCGTACAGGTGCAAGAGTAGGTTAAGGCTGCTATATGTTAGGAAATAAATCCAATACTAAACGGAAAAGCACCAATGATACGAGACAGAGGGGTACAAGTACGACTAGCACTCCTTTTTAACGAGCGCAAATCAAAATACTCTCCGTTTTTTACATTTCAGACAGATGAGCCGACCGGGTACGAGTCGGACTACGAGTAACCGTACTTAGTTTCATTATTCAGCCCTTATGTTCAATATAATAGTTCGATTTTTTTTGCGTAGTTTTTTATTAATAAGACTGAATAAATTATTAGGTAACTAACATACTGTGTTACAAAAGTTGTCTTTCCTTGAAAGCTTAAAGAACACTTCATCAACTCGTTATATTGCGGCGAAGAAGTGCATGTAGTGACAAAAATTCTGCCATCAGTCTGGGCACAACTTTATTATTTTCCAAGTTTCAGCCTCCTAGCGTAAGCGGTTCCTGAGATCTAGGAACCAACATTTTTCATCTAAAACGCACACCTCCTCCCCCTCCCGCTCACACCTCAACCCCCCAAAAAAGATACCACTTCCAGGGGTTTACTAAATATACCCACCATACAAATTTTAACTTAATATCTCAACGGGTTTGTGAGCTACGCACCTTCAAACGGTTTTGCGGACGGCAGACAGACATTTTGTTTTTTTTGAGTTTACTAGTCCTAAAACGTGAAAAAACAAATTTTTTTAAATTTCAGGTCGATCACACTACTTTATTATTAAAAAATAATAATGTAAAAATGTGCCAAGTATATACACGAACGAAGTTTAATCTTTACTGCATAATTGGTACGCGAGATATCATAATCCAAGGTTTTTTACGAAGCAAAACTTTTTCTTAGAAAACGTCTCCCCCGCCTTCCCCTAATACTCTTCCCCAAGGGTACCACTCGTAGGATTTCACCCAATCTACCTATAAAATTTCAAAAATAATAAAGTAAAATACATGGAAATACGTCAAAGTTCAGTGCCAGAGGGGTACAAGTGCAATGTTTCCCGAGTTCAGACCACGTTAAACAGTATATCTCGGGAAATTATATATATTTCTTTTTGGCGCCGCTGTGGGATTTAGAATACTAAGTCCCTAAGAGGAAAACCGATTAACCCGGTCGGTAGGTCTTAGCCATAATTATTGACACTTAAAAGACTTTGATATGATTTTACTCGAAACTACTTGAATTGCACTTGTACCCCTCTGGTTTTAAGCCCGTCAATTTTGATCACTTTTTTTCAATTCATTTCATAAGTGAATCAAAATTTTGATCAAGGTCCGTACTACGAACGAATACAGGCCAATTTTCAAATACGAAATATGCGCATCTTCTAGCTCCATCATATCCCACTTGTCGGGGAATCACCGATATTTCGTATTTTGAAATGGTATGTCTTGTAGTTGTAAAGTAGAGTTTGCGGTTCCAATAGGAACCCATAGGAAAATACCATACAAAACTTCTTCAACATATTTTAACGAATGCTGACCGACAACTTTTGAAGACTTCCAGTTATGAATATGAAATTAGGCATAAGTAGACAATGAAACAAACACTTTTTGTAGTCCCCATACAAAAGTGCCAGACAAAAACACTAAACGTTTTCAGCTAGCAAGTATAACTTTTACACGAATTACTTTCGAGATTTTGAGTCGATAAGACGTGCGAAATTCCATCAACGATTGGAGTAATTCCATAGAAAAGAACTTAAATCGCTTGAACCCATTTATTGAAGGAATATACTTTCATACTTTTCACACTTCACACTCCTTTAAGAAGCCGGCAACCGTCACATTAGCAAGATAAGCCGCAGTGTACCATATTTGATGTGATTGAAATTTGGGGTCCAAGCCGACGCCATACGAGGATAAGCCCGTAAAAATATAAGCAAATTACGTCTGACTTATTTTTGTAAAATCATTAGATTTGGTGTTATCTTGAAACTCGTATAGATGAAAAGCAACCGTTTTCCGATATCAGGAACGGCTTATGCTAGAAAATTCAAAGTTGGTATGTATATACGTGGATGTATAGTAAAACGATTAAGTAAAAAGCAAAATTTAAGTAAAAAATAAGTAAAATTTCCAATGGCGTAGGGAGGTGAGGCAAGAAAATGGGAGTGAAGAGGGGTTATATTTTGAATTTCACCCTATTTCTTAGATCTGCCAAGACAACAAATTGATTTTATTTTTGTAGGCGTTTTATTTAAGCGCATTGAAATTGCTTTGAGGACTTTTCGGTTTCAACCCTTCAGGGGATATTGAAGTAGTTGTGTACGTTTTATGAATTAAATTGGGGCTAGTGAAAAAATTTGTTTTTACTTCTATGAGACTTATATACATGATTGTGTATGTTTTCACAAACAAAGATATCTTTTAGGTCTTTCTTAAAGTGCTTTCCACATAACTGCTTAAAAATTAATTTCAAACATTTTTGACATTCAACCCCTGAGGAGCTTGTAAAGGAATTGCATATCTTTCTACGAATTCCACCAGATCTCTCAGATATCCTATACGTTTTCACTTGAAAGGACACCCATAAAACGTTTCCAGGATTTTTATTTTTTCAACTTTTAAGTGGTACCAAAGGTGCCGTTCATGTTATTCGCAGTGATATTGATTCGGATTTAACTTCTTCGGAATTTTTGTATAATCGCCTTTAACCCAATTTCAGGAGTGAAATGAGTGAAAAGAAATTCACTGACAGTTTATTTCGTTTCTGGACTCTTTATACAAACGTGAATTAAATAAAAAAAATGCAAACATTTGGTAGAATCCCGGAATGGGTTTAATTCTGAGATGCGGTAAGCGAAAGAATAATTAGGAGACAATTTGTAATATTATTATATTATGTTACAGTATTAACCGCGAAGATTGCATATTCTTATTAGTGAAATATTATTGATCTAAAACCCAGCCAACTATTAGAACCAGCCATTTCTTTCTGTAGTTTAACGAGACTTTAATTTTCATGGTAGCTGTACCTAGCTGAAGCTAAATTAAAAAAATGTTGGTATTTTTTTCGGTGTTGGAGGAGTGTAAATTAGGCTTTTTGAGTCTTGTTGCACGTGCCACCCGGTAGACAGTTATATTAAAGGCAATACCGATACCAGACGCTAAAACAAAATCTCGAACGTCCTGTTCCTCTACATCCAATTACACAAACATCTACTATCTCTACTCTGCTCTGGATAAAATCAAACTATAACGTAATTGTTAGTAATATATTGACACAACGCGTAACGATAATTTTCTTAAGAGTAAATCTCGATTGGAATAATTTGGTAAGCAGTTTTACATTTAATTTCTGATAAGAGTGCTTTAAGTGCTATACCCTTTATGGTTCATACGAGACTTTTTTAAGAGTATCACTCTTCGATAGTCAAATACTTCTAAAAAAGAATCAATAAGAAAAAGTTTTTTTTTTAATATCTTTTTATACGAGTACAAGTCAACGTAACTTCATAAGGCTTATTGCATTGTGTAAATTTTCAAAAACACTTTTCATTATTGTCACAGCAAAATTGTAACAAACCAGCGTGAAATATCGCTCAAAAGAAGCATGAATAATGTTTATATTTAGTTTCTAAATGACTGCGCTCCCAAGTTATGAGTTCACGAAAGCATTACAAGTCAAGAAGTGCAATAAGAACGCTTCTTAAAGCTGTGCTAAACCAAGTTTAGTAAGGTAAACGGACGAATGTATAACATCAGCAAAAAAAAACCATCGTGGAATACAAGAGATACTAATTTCAGTTAAAATGCAAACGATTTCATGAAAGTAGAAAAAAATAATCGCTGGATTAGAAGGGGTTTTGCAGTCATCAAGAAACTTCTTTCAAAGGAACAAGGTGAAACACCCTTTCCCCTAATTCAATATAAATAGTAAAATAAAACAGAATTTAGAAAAGTTACAACCAAATCGATGTGAAAAATCATTTGATTGAAAAAAGTTTCATAAAAAATTGGTCTGTCTGCGCGCAACTTTATCATTTAATAGAGTTTGCCTGCGAAAGGGCAAAAAATCGAGGCAGACCGAATGTTTTTTTTAAATAATAAAACTACAAATTTACACTTTTTTTAATTTTACCTACTTTATCCGCTGCTGAAACTTTAGTATGAGTTTAGCTAATGTTTTTAAAAATATATTTGAGTATGCATCCTTAGCTTAGTGGTTGCTTGTAGAGTAAGTACTTGATGAATAGATAGAAAATATATTTTTGAGAGTGATCAGTGACGTGGGTGGGTAGTTAAAATTTTTATTTTGAGATGTCTCACGAATCAATTACATTAGAAAAAAAATTGTGGAACAGGTTTTTAGACGATTTCATAAGAAGGAACTTCATATCTCATGAAACACGAGGGATTTTGAAAAAATTGTGGAAAAGTAAGCAAACCCTTCACACCCCCTTGGTTCTTGAAATTCCAAAAATCGGGAAATTGGTTTTTAGGCCATTACATCAAATGCCGTAATAACCAATTTTATATCTCATCAGAACTAAGGGATGGAAAAAATTGTGAAAACATATGCAAACCCTTTGGGGGTTGAATATCCAAAAATTGAGAAATGGGGTTGTAGGCGATTATATAAAAAGTCTGGGGAAGTGAAAAGCGATCTAATATCTCATCAAACCTAAGAAATATGTCGAAGCTTTGAAAAGCATACAACCCCATTACACCTCCTAGGATTGAATATCTAAAAATACTGTAATTAACTTTTTGGCGCTTATATAGGGAATCTTAGGAAGTAAAAATGAATTCGATATATCATCAGATATGCAACCTCCTTACACCCACTTGGGGCTTGAATATCCAAAAATCCTGAAAAGAGTTAATAGATAAATATAAAGACAACACGAGAAAGTAAAAACCAATTCAATTTCTTATCACTTCTAAAAGATATGACGAAATTCGTGAAAACGTGTTCAACCCTTTCATACTCTCTTAGGGGTTGAAAAAGGAAAAAACTTAAAAACGAGTTTTAGGCGATTATTACGCAAGCCAAAGAAAGTGAAAAGATATTCGATATCTGATCAGACCTGAGGGATATGGCAGAATTCGTGAAAAAGTATACATCCCAATTTTCACCCCCTTAGGGGTAGAATTTAAAAAAATCCTGAAAACACTTTCTAGGTATTTATATGAAGAAGTGGTACAATAAAAATGAATTCAATATTTGGAAAGACCTAATAGATATGACGAAAACTGTGAAAATATATGCCTTCCATTTTCACTGATAATTTTTGTTGCCCCCCTTCCGAACGCCAATGGATATTTGAAATTTTTTTTATCTAAATTACTTTTCTAGTTGATTTACATAGACATACCGAGTTTCAACTTTTTAGCATAAGCCGTTCTATAGATAGGAAAAACACCCCCCACCCCCGTACCATACTACCCCTATAAAAAATTATATTTTTCCAACATGCTACTACTATAGCTCTATCTAAATACCAAGTTTCAGCTTTATATCATTATAGGTTCCCGAGATATAAAAATCGGAATCTTTTCCTTTTCACCCTGCCCCACCGTCACCCTCTACACCCTCACCGTCAAGATTTTTTTTTCTACTAGTGGCCTATTAGGCCTACTTCTGGTAAAAATTTTAAGCATCTATCTTACACTGTTCTTGAGATATGAGACGTGATTTTTTAGAAAAATTCGTATCCCTTCCACTTCCATGCTCCACCGCCCCCTTAAAAAAAATTTTTTCCATCAAACTTTCTTTGTCAACCTTTATTCAGAAACCGAATTTTATTTGTCTAGTAAACTATCGAAGCTCTATATAAATTCCAAGTTTTAGCACCCTAGCATAAGCGGTTGCTGAGATCTAGAAACCAAAATTTTCCGTCTAAAAAGCATCTCCCTCCTCCCCCTCACACCCCCACCACCCAGAATTTAGTCACTTTAAGGGGCCTACCCAGTCTATTCATAAAAAAAATTTAAATTTAATATCTCAAACCGTTTGGCAGCTACGAGCCTTCAAACGATTTTGCGTACGGCGGACGCCGTACGACGTACGGCATACGGCGTACGGCGGACGCCGTACGACGTACGGCATACGGCGGACAGACGGACTGACATTTTTTTTGCTTTTTTCGTGTCTACTAGTCATGAAACGTGAAAAAAAAAATTTTTCAGAGTAGCAAATTTTTTTTTTATTATTAGAAAATAATAAAGTAAAAGGAAATTTGGCTTATGTTTAAAGATGGATGGAGGAGTTCGCAGAACATAATTCTTTTAGGGAGGTGGTGGATAATGGAAGGGATAAGAATTTTTATAAACAACCACATCTCATATCTCAAAAACTGTATAAGATATAATCGTTGAATTCATACGAGAGCAAGGCCTGATACACCCCTAGCTGAAAACTGGAGGGAGTGGGTGTTAAGAGTGAGGGTGGAGAACGATGAAATGGAAAAAAATTAATTTGGCTTTGTAAATCGGCAGAAACAGTATTTGTCGTCTCATACGATATGTCGATGTCGATTCGTTGTGCCATTTTGTATTGGCGACGCTCCCGTCATCATCTTCGTCAGAATCACTCCAATTATCACACAAATGAAATCTTGCCATAAATTCAATCGTGAATAATACAAAAATTGTAGAATCGCCGGTTAAATCCCTGGATATCGTAGTAAACTGGAACTTTTTCATTTAGGTTTTTTTTGTACATTTTGTAAAGAAATGAGAAAAGCTCTATTGAATACAGAGTTTCAATTTTGTAGAACAAAAGATTCTTGATATCCAAATATATGTAATATCAAAGAATTTCAGTAACATCAGCTCGGAATTAGGGGTTACATACAGCTGGGACGGCTAAAACTACGGTTATGTTTGAGAATTTTGTTCGTGCATAAAACTGAATTTAATTGAACAACCATTATATATCTTTTAAAGTATGACATTTTATCTATATTTTGTAAAAATTTGATTGGAAAATTTCAAACGGTAAAAAAGTTACAGTCGTTTTCCTGTG